>JAPDNY010000005.1:168654874-178654874 GCA_029375565.1 Gekko gecko
ATGATTCCCTCTAAACAGTATTCTACCACCTCATCCTGTGTATCTTGTAGAATGGATGGGCAGTACTTCACCACTACAAAATGACAATTCTGGGGCTTCAGATTTAGAACAGCTACTGCAAAATGCTAACAAATTCATATACAGCCCTATCCATATGTATTTTCAAGGCTGTTTCACTGACACATGGGCAAATGTACGTATTTCAAGAGGAAACAGATAAATCCACATATGATTTGCTGAATTATCTTTTTGGAACAGTATTTTTAAAATTAACATACTTCATCATTCTGTTCAGGTGGGTAGCCATGTTGTTCTGAAAGAACAGAACAAAGTTTGAGTCCAGTGGCACCTATAAGACCAAAAAACTTTAATTCTGGGTATAAGCTTTTGCGTGCATGCTCACTTCATCAGATACATTGAAACAGGTTTCCTCAAACCTTATTTATTTATTTATTTATTTATTTATTTATTTATTTATTTGACTTCTATCCCGCCCTCCTGCCGAAACGGCTCAGGGCGGCTTACAAACAGTTATAAAACCAACATCAGTCCACAAGTCAATAAAATTCCAATTACTACAATTAAAACTATTTAAGAGTGGCGGTGTTGTATAATAAAGTGCAGGTGCAGCACAGCTGATAGAATCATTCCTCCTGAAACACCTGGCAGAAAAGATCCATTTTCACAGCCCTGCAGAATTGCTGGAGGTCCCACAGTGCTCTGATCTCGTTGGGGAGCTCATTCCAGAGTGCTGGCACTGCCAGGGAAAATGCCCTGGTCCTAGTTGCCACCAACCTGGTATCCCTAGGCCCAGGGAGGGCAAGGCGGTTTTGTGTTCCAGATCGCAGTGCTCTCTGGGGAACATATGGGGGGGGTTAGTTACCAGGAAGGGTTAGTTAGAGTCAAGATGCATAAGTAACTGAGCAATAACTACAGCTGAGATTGGATTAAAGCAGTAAGACCTGTGAATGGTAGCAAATTAGCTGGTAGATAGTCCTGGGGAGGAGCCAGTGGTCATGGTGCATGTCGGCACGAACGATGTGGGAAAATACAGTCATGAGGTCCTGGAGGAGAAATTTAGGCTGCTGGGCAGGAAACTCAAGGCCAGGACCTCCAAGGTAGCCTTCTCAGAAGTGCTACCTGTTCCACGTGCAAGGCCAGAGAGATAGGCACAGATCAGGAGTCTCAATGCATGGATGAGACGATGGTGTAGGGGAGAAGGGTTTCAAGTTTGTTAGGCACTGGGATGCTTTTTAGGACAAGAGGGAGCTGTACAAAAGAGATGGTCTCCACTTGTCCCGAGAAGGAACCAGGCTGCTGGCACTCAAAATCAAAAAGGTGGCAAAGCCGACAGGAGATGAAAAGTCTCTGGTTCGGAATGGCTCATCTCAAAGAGATGAAGGGGTAGCTATTACTTTTGTACAAGGAAATGGATTACAATTGTCCACTGAGACTGTGGCTAACGATAGGGACTGCCTGGCAAGGTCTCAAGGCAGCAAGAGGAAGGTTGTCGGCTTAACAAGTGTGGGAAACTATAGGTGTTTATACACAAATGCTAGAAGTCTCCGAGGTAAAATCGGGGAGTTGGAATGCTTGGTGTTGGGGAGAAAATAGACATTGTGGGTACTTCAGAAACTTGGTGGGATGAGGAAAATCAGTGTGAGATGGTGATTCCTGGTTATAAATTATATCGGAAGGATAGGGGGAAGGGTTGGAGGTGGGGTGGCTCTGTATGTCAGAGAGGGTATGCAGTCCAGTAAGATTGAGAGGGTAAGAGAATTGGATTTGCTTCTAGAAATGCTATGGGTTGAAATAATGGGTCCAAAAGGAGGCTTAACAGTGGGAGTTTGTTATCGCCCACCAGATCAAAAGGTAGAGGAGGATTATAAAATGATGAATGAATTAAAGATAGAAGCTAGATGAAATAACTGTGTCGTATTAGGCAACTTTAACTACCCACACATTGATTGGGTCAATGTGAGTTCTAGTCAGGAAAAAGAGATTGAGTTTTTAGACACTCTCAATGACTGTGCTATGGAACAGATGGTCACAGATCCTACCAGGGGAGAGGCAATCCTGGATTTGGTCCTAAGTAATGACCAAGACCTGGTGAGAGATGTAAAAATGATTGCACCGCTTGGGAACAGTGACCATAATGTCATTGAGTTCAACATTTATATAAACAGGGAGTTGCCCCAAAAGACTGACACAACCACTTTTAACTTTTAAAGGGGTAACTTCTCTGGTATGAGGGGACATGTGAGGAAGAAATTGAAAGGAAAAGTGGAAAAGGTCAAAACCATTGGGGAAGCTTGGAGACTATTTAAAAAGACAATCCTAGATGATCAGAAAAGATCTATACCGCAGGTTAGGAAAAGCATAAATAGGTATAGAAAAAAGCCTGCATGGTTAACAAATAAAGTAATGGAAGCTGTAAAAAGTAAGAAGGATTCCTTTAAGTGGTGGAAAGCTAGTCTCATTGAGGTTGATAAAAAGAAACACAGGCTGTGGCAAATAAAATGCAGTTCTGTGATCAGGCAAGCAAAAAGGGAATATGAGGAGCATATCGCAAAAAGCATAAAGGCTAACAATAAAACTTTCTTCAAATACATTAGAAGTAGGAAACCAGCCAGGGAGGCAGTGGGGCCCTTGGATGACCAAGGGGTAAAAGGACTACTGAAAGATGACAGGGAAATGGCTGAGAAGCTGAATGCATTTTTTGCCTCTGTCTTCACTGTGGAAGAGAAGAAGTGCTTGCCCACTCCAGAACCACCGATTTCGGGAGGGGGTTTGAAAGACCTGAATCAGATTGAGGTGACAAGAGAGGAAGTCCCACGACTGATGGACAATTTAAAAACTAATAAATCACCAGGCCCGGATGGCATTCATCTGAGAGTTCCGAAAGAACTCAAATGTGAACTTGTGGATCGCCTTACAAAAATATGTAATCTTTCTTTAAAATCTGCCTCCATTCCTGAGGACTGGAAGGTAGCTAATGTCACTCCCATCTTTCAAAAGGGCTCCAGGTAAGATCCGGGAAATTACACGCCAGTCAGTCTGACGTCAATACCAGGTAATTTGGTGGAAACTGTTATTAAGGAAAGAATTAGTAGGCACATTGATGAACAAAAACTATTGAGGCAGACTCAGCATGGGTCCTGTAAGGGAAGATCTTGTCTCACTAACCTGTTAGCATTTCTTGAGGGAGTGAACAAACATGTGGACAAGGGGGACCCAATAGATGTTGTTTACCTTGACTTCCAGAAAGCTTTTGATACAGTTCCTCATCAAAGGCTCCTAAGTAAGCTCAATAGTCATGGGATAAAAGGACAAGTCTTCTTGTGGATCAAAAACTGGCTAATTAATAGGAAACAGAGAGTGAGTATAAATGAGAAACTTTCTCAGTGGAGGGTGGTAAGCAGTGGGGTACCACAGGTATCAGTACTCAGTCCGATGCTTTTTAACTTGTTTATTAACGATTTGGAATGGGGAGTAAGCAGTGAAGTGGCTAAATTTGCAGATGACACGAAGTTGTTCAGGGTGGTGAAAACCAGGGAGGATTGTGAGGCACTCCAAAGGGATCTGTCAAGGATGGGTGAGTGGGTGTCAACATGGCAAATGGGGTTCAATGTGGCCAAGTGCAAAGTGATGCACATTGGAGCCAAAAATCCTAAATATAAATACACATTGATGGGGTCTGAACTGGCAGAGACTGACCAAGAGAGAGATCTTCGAGTCGTAGTAGATAACTCAATGAAAATGTCTAGACAGTGTGTAACTGCAATAAGAAGGCCAGCACTATGCTGGGGATTATTAGGAAGGGAATTGAAAACAAATCAGCCAGTATCATAATGCCGCTGTATAAATCATTGGTGCGACCTCATTTGGAATACTGTGAACAGTTCTGGTTGCCACACCTCAAAAAGGATATTATAACATTGGAAAAAGTGTAGTGAAGGGCAACTAGAATGATAAGAGGGTTGGAACACTTTCCCTATGAAGAAAGGTTAAAACGCTTGGGGCTCTTTAGCTTGGAGAAACGACAGCTGAGCGTTGACATGATCGAGGGTTTTTTTTTTAAACAAATTTTATTGGGATATACCATACTTCACAATTTAGCTAAAATAATATAAATCATATCCTTTTCTTCAACTTCCCTCCCCCACCCCCGTTGGCTCCCAGCATTGTTTCCACCATTTTATCAATACATAATACATATTAATTCACTGTTATCATATAAATTCTATAGGTAACGCAGTTTACTTATTTACAACTACTACTAGTACTTATTGATTGTATACATTTGTTACATCTCTAGTAGTTTTCCAAACTAAATATGCTATCCTTCATTTCCCAATGTTTCTCTCTATATTTTTTAAAGTCATTCCAATTTTCCAAAAAAGTTTCTGCTTCTAAGTTGTTAAGTTTTCTTGTCCATTTATCCATTTCTGCCATAAATAGCAGTTTTCTTAACCAGTCCCAGAAAAAATCAGGAATTTTTTCATTTTTCCAACTTTGAGCATAGATCATTCTGGCAGTTGTTACCATGTTCCATATCAATGTTCTTTTACTCATGTTTTTTCTTCTAGTTTAAGACCTAGAAGAAACATTTCAGGTTCTTTCTTAAAGGTACATTTCAAAAAATTTTCCATCTCTGTATGTATTGCAGTCCAGAATATTTTTGCTTTATCCCAAGTCCACCACATATGATAAAAGGAACCTTCGGCATGTTTACATTTCCAACATTTGTTAGATAGATTTTTACCTATATTAGCTATTTTTTGTGTGTGTCATATACCATCTATACATCATTTTAAAACAGTTTTCTTTAAGGTTGCTACATGAAGATATTTTCATAGCATTTTCCCATAAGAATTCCCAAGATGACATAGATATTTCCTTATTCATATTAATTGCCCATTTAATCATTTGCTCTTTAACTACTTCATCTTTTGTATACCATTTTAACAAAATTCTATACATTTTCGATATCATTTTCTTCCCTTCCTCCAGCCATAGATTTTCAATTTCATTATGGTTTCCCCTGAACCCAACCATTTTTAATCAGTTTTATACAAATCATAGATCTGTCTATAATGCAACCAATCATATTTAAAGTCTAATTGGCTTTCTTCTTTTATCATATACAATTTCCCTTCCAGTCTCAACAGTTCGCTGTATTTCAACCAGTCCTTCAACCTTATTACTTCTGCTGGTACAATCCACATCGTTTTTTCTTCAGGAAAATTTTTTTTGTACTTAATCCATGAGTCAAAGAGCGTTCTTCTGATATAGTGGTGCTTAAAAAAATTATCCATTTTCGACTTACCATAGTAAAGATATGCATGCCAGCCAAACCTTCAGTCATGTCCTTCTAATGTCAATTTTCTATTTTCAAGAGTAATCCACTGTTCTAACCATGTCAGACAGACCGCATCATGATATAGTCTCAAGTTTGGTAGTTGAAAGCCTCCACATTCCTTTGCATCACACAAAATTTTCAGTTTGATTCTCGGTTTTTTCCCTGCCCACACATATTTAGAGATTTCCTTTTGCCATGAATTAAATGCTTTCGGGTCTTTTACAATGGGAATCGTCTGGAATAGAAACGTAAAATGTGGCAAAATATTCATTTTAACCACCAAAATTCTGCCCAACAAAGATAGATTTAGTGTATTTCATTTTTTAATGTCATTTAGAACTTGTGACCGTAATTTTTCATAATTGTTTTTTAAAAGGTCAATATTCTTCATTGTCAACTCTATACCTAGATATTTTGTTTTTTTCACTACTTCACAGCTTGTAGACTTCTGCAGCTCCATTTATTTAGATCTTGTCATATTTTTACACATCACCTTAGATTTCTGTCTGTTCACATAAAAGCCTGCCAAATCTCCAAATTCTTTCATTTTATGTAGTAAGAGCGGAAGGGTTTTCAATGGTTCCTCTGCTAAAAACATAACATCATCAGCAAAGGCTCCATACTTGTATGTAAATCCCTTAATTGTCAAACCTTTAATTTCCTTATCTTCTTTAATGTTCCAAAGCAAAACCTCTAGGATCCATATGAACAATAACGGAGAAAGCGGGCAGCCTTGTCTTGTTCCTTTTTGCACATTAAAGTATTCCGTTGTTTCATTGTTGATCACTATTGTTGCTTTTTGTTCCGAATATATTGCTTTAATTATATTTTAAAAAGGTTCTCCGATATCCATTTTTTCCATAACTTTAAACATAAATTCCCAATTCAAATTATCAAAAGCTTTTTCTGCATCAACAAGGAAAAAGTCGACCTCCTTTTCTGGATGCTTGTCATAATATTCTATTGCATCTACTACCATCCTGATATTATCCCTTATTTGTCTGTCTGGCAAGAATCCAGCTTGTTCTTCTTCAGTTAAGTCTTTCAAATATATTTTTAGTCTCTCAGCCATTATTTTGGCAAATAACTTGTAGTCATTATTTAAAAGCGAAATTGGCCTATAATTTTTCACATTTGTTAGGTCTCGTGCTTCTTTTGGGATAAGAGAAATGGTTGCTTCTTTCCAAGAATCTGGTATTTTCCTTGTATCTCTGATCTCATTTGTCAAAACTTCAAAAATCGGAGCTAGCTCCTCTTTAAGTTTTTTATAAAATTTAGCTGAAAAGCCATCTGGACTTGGAGCTTTCCCCAGTTTTGCGACATCAATAGCTTTATAAATCTCCTCTGTGGTAATAGGGCTGTTAAGCATATCTTTTATTTTTCCTGTAGGACTTGACATTTTTAAGTTCTGCAAATATTTTTGACCTTTTACTTGATCCATTGGATTTTCCTGGAAAAGCTTTGCATAATATTTAAAAAATTCTCTCTTTATCCTTTTACAGTCCACAATTTCTTTATCTCCTGTCACAATTTTATTACCTTCTTTTCCCTTCTTTTCTTAAATTGCCATGCCAAATATCTTCCTGGTTTGTTAGCTCCTTTGAAATACTTTTGTTGAAATTTCTTTAAGTTCCGATAGATTTCTTGATTTAATATAACATTCAGTTGATCTTGTAAGATTTGTATCTCTTTCAGTATTTTCTTTTTCCCTGGTCTTTTCTTTAATTCTTTCTCTTTTGTTCTGATCTTTTTCCACAAGGTGACTCTGTTGTGCCCTTCTTTCTTTTATTTCTTTGTTATTTAACGAAATTAATATTCCTCTCATCACTGTTTTATAGGCATCCCATACCGTTTGGGTCTGTATATCTTGATTCAAATTTGCCTGAAAAAATGCTTTGTTTTTTTACACAGACTTTTGACTATACTCTGCTTATCCAGTAAATCTTCATTCAACCTCCATCTGAATTGTTTTTTCCCTTGTTTAGATGTCCACATTAGTGGATTATGATCAGAGTTTATTTTTGGCATTATTTCAATTTTATGGGTTTTAAATGCTAGATCTCCTATTAGAACAGATAAAAGGAAATACTTCTTCACCCAAAGAGTGATTAACATATGGAATTCACTGCCACAGGAGGTGGTGGCAGCTGCAAGCATGGGCAGTTTCAAGAGGGAATTAGATAAACATATGGAGCAGAAGTCCATCAGTGGCTATTAGCCACAGGGTATAGATGGGAACTCTCAGTCTGGGGCAGGTGATGCACTCTATCCTTGGTGCTGGAGGGGGCAGCAGTGGGAGGGCTTCTGGTGCCCTGGCCCCACTGCTGGACCTCCTGATGGCACCTGGTATATTTTGGCCACTGTGTGACAGAGTGTTGGACTAGATGGGCCATTGGCCTGATTCAACATTGGCTTCTCTTATGTTCTTATGTTCTTATGTTCTTATCCATATCATATTTATTCTGGAGAATGAGTCATGCCTATTGGAATAAAAAGTATAATCTTTACATGTAGGATTCCATTTCCTCCATACATCTTCCAGATTTTCCTGTTTGGCTAATTCAAAAAAAGCCTTTGGTAGCTTCCCCACTTTCTCGTCGAATCTTTTTGATTTCCAGTCTAGATTATTACTGATCGTTCCATTGAAATCTCCCATCAAAATGATTTGATCATAAGTCACTTGGTCTAACTCAGATGTTAAGTCCTTGAAAATTTTTTCTTTTGTTCCATTTGGTGCATAAATGTTAACAACCAATGTTTTCTTCTCATGTAAGAATTTCCACCGCAGTATATCTTCCTCCTTTATCCTTAAAAATTTCTTTAGGTTCCAATTCTTTTTTAATATATGTTACTACTCCTTTCTTTTTGTTGACTGCCAAGGAAAAGAATTCTTCATCCAATTTTTTGTTAATTAAAATTTTGTAGTCTTGCTTTTTAATGTGGACTTCCTGCAAACAAATTGGGTTAGATTTTTGTTTTTCCAACCAATGTCTTATTATTTTTCTCTTATTGGGTGAATTTAGTCCATTTACATTCCAAGAAATAAATTTGTAATCCATAGTGGTATGTAATTATTTGTCTCCAAAGTCTTTATCATTGTCCAATATGAATGTCAACATCTGTTCTCGATCTTTGATGGTATGTCTCGCATCTTGGAAGTTGAAGCTCATACCTTGTGGGATCTTCCATTTGAATCTCATATTCTTTTGTTTCAACTTGTCCGTTAGCTGTTTAAATTTCTTTCTTTCTTGGATGATTGCCCTTGGGAGTTCTTTCATAATTATTATCTGTTTCCCATCTATTTCCAATGGTTCCTTAAATTGTTTTCTAAAAGTCTCTTCCTTAATTCTCTTAGTCATGAACTGAACTATCACATCCCTTGGTAAATTTTTCTTCTGGGCATAAACTGAGTTAACTCTATAAATCAGATCAATGCTGTATTTTATTTCTTGTTCTTCCATTTTCATATAATCTGTCAATGCTTCAATGATCACATTATAGATATCCTCATTCAAATTTTCTTCAATGCCTCTTAGTCTAAGGTGTGTCTCCATTCCCTATATTCCATCATTGTATCAATTCTGTGGGTTTCTTTTGACACTGTTTGGACATTCTTTTCCATTTCTTGCATCTTGTTCTCCATATCAGTAGATTTTTGTGTAAAATTCTGTAGTTCCTTTGTAATTCCTGAAATCTCATTTTTAAGTTCAGCAGCCACTTTGTCTAAATTCGAGGTTTGGACTTCTTCCATCTTCTCCATTTGTTTCCCCAACCCTTGTATCGCCTCCATCATTCTTTTTTCCATCGCCTCCATTGCTACTTGCCAATCTTTATCTTTTTTCTGTGTCATCCTTGATGAGGACCACGAGCCTGCTCTCTGCCTTGGTCTTAAATCCGTTTTTAGTATTTCAATCAAGTGGTTTAACAAGCCTTGTTTACTGTAGTTTTGATCAAATATTAAGGCTTGAGAAACTTAACATCAGTGTCCTTGTTCTTTAGCCCTTTATGCGCTTAACCAAATCGCCTGCTTTTTGCATCACCAAACTTACAGACTACTTGGCACTTTTAGATTAAAGTTTTAAAATTTAGACCTTCTCAAAATGGCGGGTGTCTTTTCTCTATGGTATAAGGTCAGAGTCCACCACTTCCTGTTGCTTCTTCCTGTCCGTCTGCTTCTCTTGTCCTCCTTATGTTTCCGGATTGTCCCTTCCTCTTTTAAAGTAGTCCTACCCGAGCCTGTCTGTTACAGTCCTCTTGTCTCCTCTAGTAGCAGTTGTCACATCTGGTTATACAATCTGTCAATTGGGGCCGCCCAGCTAGAAAGTCTTGCGTTAAAGTATGTAGTTTCCAGCCCCTTATCTCTCTGCTAGCCGCAGGAATGGTAAACAATCTGTCCTTTTTGGTTCTTTTAGCTTGAAATCTCAACTTTTTTCATGGGAAAATACACAGTTACTTTTGTTATGCTGCAAGTGCTTCTCCAGATGATTTTACCAATCGTTCCTTACTGTTCCTGGTAATCAAATCGGTTTTCGTTACTTTTGCTGCTGCTTCTAAGGTGTACACAATGCTTCTTCTTTTATACTCTTTCTTCTTGTCTCAAGAAATCGGGGGGTGGCAGTTTTAAGCTGGATTTCCAGCCTGGCTCAGTCCTCTAGTGATGATTGCAACATCCACTTCGAGAGAGGGGATCAAAGCTAGAAACAAGTCTCCTCCGAGGCTTATTTCTCACCAATTTCAACTCTCTCTTGGGTCTTCAGTGCTTGCTTGTCTTTCCCCTGCCTGGGGAAAGCTGCGTTGGGAACAGAATTCATCCAAACTGTCAAAAAGGGCGGCTGTCCACCCTGAACAATTACAGGGTGCATCAAATCGCCATCTTACCCCGACCAGAAGCCCACATGATCGAGGTTTATAAGATTATGCATGGGATTGAGCAGGCTGAGAAAGAAGTATTTTTCTCCCTTTCTCACAACACAAGAACTTGTGGGGACTCCATGAAATAGCTGAGCAGTCGGGTTAGAACAGAAAAAAGGAAGTACTTCTTCACCCAAAGAGTGATTAACACATGGAATCTGCTCCCACAGGAGTTGGTGGCAGCTACAATCATGGACAGTTTCAAAAGGGAATTAGGTAAACATATGGAGCAGAAGTCCATCAGTGGCTATTAGCCACAAGGTATAGATGGGAACTCTCAGTCTGGGGCAGGTGATGCACTCTATTCTTGGTGCTGGGGGGAGCAGCAGTGGGAGGGCTTCTAGTGTCCTGGCCCCACTGCTGGACCTCCTGATGGCACCTGGTATATTTTGGCCACTGTGTGACAGAGTGTTGGACTGGATGGGCCATTGGCCTGATTCAACATTGGCTTCTCTTATGTTCTTGTGTGTCGAGACATTAAAAATATCATAAAAGATCAATGTATCGCAGGTATAAGACAGGTGTGAGTAGGTAGGAGTTTAGGAAGCATTGCTCTGAGTCAGCCACAAAGATGTTAGCTGATTTCCTATTACTAGACTCATGGATTGGTTGTAAAATCTTGTGTCATCACAAACCATTAATAACTAAGCTTTGTGCAGCAGCAAACGCTGTAATTGCCTGCAAATAGGAAAACACAATGCCACCAACTATTCTGGAATAGCTAGAAAAAGTCAGAAAGTCTTGTGTCCTAGACAAAATTTCTGAGAAATATTCAAACCAGATGATGATTCTTACATCACCACTTTTGTCTCAAGCTGGTCTCCTGTAATTACCTATTTTTCATATGCCAGCCTTTTCTCATATCTACCTTCTCTAGTAAATCCCCTACTATAGATAGACAATTCATATGGCTTGTCCTTCTCTGTGGTTTCTTATGGTTAAATTATACCCACTGTTGTAAATACTTTTACCCTTAGTTACATATATAGCTCTATTGCAGGCATTGTAAAGTATTAGCTACGTATAGACTTGTTGACTCCAACATTAGTTTAGCATTGTTTTCAATATTGTTTTTATACCATTTATCATGTTATTCTTGTAACAGTATTCTTTTTTTAAAAAAAATTAAACTTTTTATTAAAATATCAAACAAAAACAATACAATAAATAAGACCAGTGTGATAATACAAATCCCATTCCAGTACTATAATTACAACAAAATTTACCTAAGAAACTACACAACTACTCTTATATTTTCTAAAAAATCTTTAAAAATAAAGTAGCTCTTGAAAGAAAATATTGGATGACATAATTTCCTTTTCTTGAAGAAACTGTATGATCAGGAACCAGACCGCTTGAAAGTTTCTAAGCATCTAAGTTCTGCAGTCCCAAGGACTGGTCTAATTTTCCTAAAACAAAATGAGTCCATATACCATTGTACCAGTTCATTAAAGAGGGGGCTGTAGCTTTTCTCCATTTCCTTGCTATTTCTATCTTAGCAATTGACAATAGAGTTGCTATCATGATTTGTTTAGATTTATCTAATTGACTCATTTGGCCTATTTCCAGAAGGATTACTTCAGGTTGTTGATTGTTGTACCTGAGATTTCTTCTATTTGCAGACCTGATTCCAGAATGTCTTAACCACAGGGCAATTCCATAAACAATGTAAATAATCTCCATATAACCCACAGCCCTTCCAACATGTTTCTTTCATACTATTATAATATCGAGAAATCCGTGCTGGTGTAAGATGCCCTCTATTTAAAATTTTAAAGGCATTAAATTTAATTGTCAGAATCTTAGAATGAAGGCTAGGACTTTTCCAAGCTGTTTCCCAATCTTCTTTTTTTTATTCTACCCTCACAATCTCTTTGCCATTCTTTTTCTGCTGTTGTTGTATCCTTATTAAGCGTAAAGCTCAGTAATTTATAAATTTTAGAAAGTAACCCTTTATGAGTTACACCTTGATGTTTTAAGAGTGTTGCTAAGGGTGTGAGTGGCATATTCCATGTCCTTGTTAATCCTAAGGTATCTATAACATGCCTAATTTGATAATAATTCAACCATGAGATTCTTTCTCCCATTACAGCCTTTAGTTCTACTTTTGACGATTTGAGATAAAATCTGCTAATCTAGTGTAACCTTTTTGGTACTATTTTCAAAAGGGTGAATTACCTAGTGCTAGTGGGAACCATGGTGGATTAAGATAGCAAGCATATCTAGTAGTGAGTGGCAGCAAAGAAAATCTATATTTATCCCAAATTTTTAAGGATACATTTAAAAATTCATTGTTTTTTATTTGAGAGCTTCTATATTTTGCTATGTTCCAAAAAAAATTGGAGATAGTACAATTCTCACAAAATTCTTCCTCAGTATGTTGCCAGCTGGTTTGTTCATCAGAATTAAGCAAGATAATTTTAAGTAGTGATGTCAGAAGTGATGCCTCATAATACATTTGTAAATTTGGATAATTCAATCCTCCTTGAGAAGTAGGACGGGAAATTACACTGAATTTAATTCTTGGGGGCTTATATGACCAAAAAAACTTATTTAATGAAGATTGCCATTTGACTATACTTTTCCTAGAAATACGGATCAGTAAGGCTCTAAATAAAAATAAATATTTTGGCAATATAAAGCTTTTAATAATTCTCAGTCTATCCACCATTGAACAGCCTTTTTGGTGCAGGAGTTTCATTTGGCGTTTAGCCTCATAAATTTTGTCAAAATTAACTTGAATCAATTGCTTCAGATCCAATTTAGCAGGAATTTGTGTACTAAGGTATCTCCATTGAGAATCTTTCCATAGAAAAGGTGTTTGATGTAAAAGTTGTTCTTTGATGTTTTTTTAGAAATATTAATAGGGATTATAAAAGATTTATTGAGATTGACTTTTAATCCTGTTAAAGATTGAAATTTTTGAAAAATTGAAATCAAAATTGGAATTGAACTTTTTAACTGTGAAACGTAAAGAATCAAATCATCTGCATATAGACTAATCCAGTTATCTACTTCTCCAATTTTAATACCAGAGATATTATGATGACTTCTAATTACTATAGCCAGTGGTTCAATTACCAATGTGAATAGCAAAGGGGATATTAGACAACCCTGCCTGGTTCCTTTGGTTAGTGGAAAACATTCACTCAATTGACCATTAATTTGTAATCTTGCTTTAGAAGATGCATATAAAGCTGCTATCACCTTTCTAAGTTTGGGGGCAAATTGCATAAATTCTAATAATACATGTAAAAAAGGAAATTCTAAGCTATCAAAAGCCTTTTCCAGGTCAATCAAAATTAACACAGATTCTAAAGAATGAAGTTGGGAATATCGAATTATATTTAAGAGACATCTGATATTATCCATTAATTACCTATTAGAGATAAAACCTGTCTGATTTGGGTTAATATAACTAGAAATTATTGTTTGCAAATGGTTAGCTAGTACCTTAGCAAAAAATTTATAATCACAAGTAATGAAATAGGTCTATACGCGGCTGGAAGACCCCTATATTTATCTTCTTATGGTGCAGTAATTATAGTGGTGTCATTCCAGGTCTGAGGCATATTCCCTGAATACATAATTTTATTACATAAATGAGTAAAACAATGTATTATAGCCATTTGAAAAGATTTAAAAGATTCTGGTGTAAATCCATCTTGACCTGGAGCTGTATTTGGTTTCATTTGAGAGATAGTGTTCTGAATTTCCTTTGATGTAATCGGGGCTTCCAAAATCTCCCTATGTTGAGAAAATAAAATTTTACAACATTTGTTTTGGGCGAAAAAGGTCTTAATATCAGTGGCCGAAGGGTTTGAAGATGTATATAGATTTGCAAAATAATCTAAAAAGCTGCTAAGTATGGTTTTGTTGAAGTTTGCATGTTCCCGTTTTTGTCTTTGACTGCTAATATTTGTCTTGAGTCTCTTTTTTTCTTTACTTACCAGGCAAGCAATTTAAGAGACTTTGACATTTTTTGCCGCAGCTTTTGTTTTAAATATAACATCTCCTTTTGAACATTTCTATTATCTATTGTTTCCAAGGCCTTCCTCTCTGCTAACAAAGCTTTATATACTTTCTTGCTGCACATAAGTTTGTGTTGCTGCTCTAACTTTTTAATATTATCCATCGATAACTTTATTTTATGATCTTGTTCTCTTTTCATGTGAGAATTTATTGATATACACTTCCCCCTCACAACTGCTTTAAAAGCATCCCAAAGTGTCTGTATTTCTGGTTCTACCCTGTCATTAAATTCAAAAAACTGAAGAATCTCCTTTTCCAATTGTATCTTATACTGATCATCTAGTAAAATAAAATTATTTAATCTCTATTGTTTCCGTGTCATAGTTGGTTCAGATTTTATAAAAGAGCCTTGCAAATATGCATGATCTATCCAAAAAAATGGGCCAATCTCTACTGTCTTAAATTTATGCACCATAGAATGTGAGCAAAGCAGATATATTCTAGAATAAGTGGAGTGATGGGGAGAATAGAAAGTATAATCCCATTCTCCTTTGTGTAACAACCTTCATAAATCACAAAGCTTATACTGTTCTAGAATTTCAGCAAACTGTTTAATAATTTTTTAAAAAAGATGTTAGCATACCATGGGACCATGTGGGTGCCCATAGCTGAACCATTAATCTGAAGGGACAAGTCACCAAATTTGAAATGGTTATGGATGAGAACAAAATGGCAGTTTGGTGGCAAAGTCAGTGTAGTGTTGTCATGTTCCTTATTACTTGCAATCCATCTTTGTGTGGGATGTTGGTATACAGAGATTCTACATCCATGGTGGCTAAAATAGTATTCTCTGGAAGGCTCTTTGAATATTGTATTTTCCTCAGAAAGTTGGTGGTGTTGCACACATAACTAGGAGCACTGATGGCAAAAGATCTTAGAACAAAGTCCATATATCTAGATAACTCCAAGGTGATACTGCCTATGCCTGAGACAATGGTGTGTCCTGGGTTGCTAGGTTTGTGTATTTTGGGTAGAAGATAAATGATCTCTGGTTGAGGTTCCTGTAGTGTGTCTGAAAGGATTTGTTCCTGCATGTGCAGCAGTAATTCCTTTATAACCTTGTTTAGTTCTTTTTTGTATTCCTGTGTGGGATTTGTACCCAGTTGTTTGTAAAAAGCAGTATTTGAGAATTGTCTTTGAGCCTCCTGGATGTAGTCTGATCTATTCACAACAACAACGCCTCCACCTTTGTCTGCCTCCTTAATTATAATATCTGGATTGTTCCTGAGACTGTCTATAGCAGGGGTGTCAGTCATATAACCCGTATGCTGGATCCAGCTCCTGCAAGGCTGCAATCTCATCCAAGAACAACTGATTCTGTGCTTCTTCCTCCTTCTAACATCTCAGCTCCTTTCCCCCAGTCTCTCCTATTTCCTGCTTCAGAGGAGAGAAAGAAAGCAGTCCCTCAATTGGCTGAGGGATCCTCCACCTCCTCCTCCTCTGGGGAGGGAGGGGGAGGGAAAGAGACAGAAAGGGGGGGAGAATAGCATCTCAAGGGACTTTTAAGAAGACCAGCAACATTATATGCAAGCACACTTTTTCTTCTTCAGAGACACAGAGAGAGAGAGTCTCCTGTGTTTAAGACCAAAAACATTTTATTCCAGGTATGAGAGACAGAGAGACAGAGAAAGAGAGTCTCCCATGTTTAAGACCAAAAACATTTAATTCCAGATATAAAGAGAGAGAGAGACTTGGGTGCTTAGGATCAAAAACCTTTTATTCCAGATATAAGAGAGAGAGAGTATGTCTCCTGTGTTTAAAACCAAAATGTTTTATTCCAGGCATATAGAGAGAGAGAGAGAGAGAGAGAGAGAGAGAGAGAGAGAGAGAGAGAGAGAGAGAGAGAGAGAGAGAGGAGTCCTGTGTTTAAGACCAAAAACCTTTTATTCCAGCTATGAGAGGGAGGGAGGGAGGGAGGGAGGGAGGGAGGGAGAGAGAGAGAGAGAGAGAGAGAGTCTCCTGTGTTTAAGACCAAAAACCTTTTATCCCAGGTATAAGCTTTTGTGGACAAGCACAGTTCTTCTTTGGGGGGAGGGAGAGCCAGAGAGAGCACGCCAGAGAGAGGGGGAGGGAAGCCCATGGCACATGGAGAGATCCCCTTTTCCATGTCAAACAAATGGGGGAGGGGAAAGAAACCTAATAGTACAGGTTGCATTCCTTATTAGTGAAAGGGAGCAACAGTACAGCAGCATCTTAATCACTAACAAAATTTGTGGCAGGGCATGAACTTTCATGAATCACTGCTCACTTCTTCAGATACAGCTGGAATGTGAGTCCATCTGTCCTTGTATCTTGGAGAGTGAAGTGATTTCAAATGCCAAATGACAATAGCAGGCATTGGTAATGAGAGAAGAAACCTAGGTCTCAAGTCAGTCCAATAGTTTGCATTGTCTTGAGCTTCATGATCAATTGCAATTCAGCAACCTTACTTTCTACTCTCCATTTGAAATTCCCTTGAAAGAAAACTGCTACTCTTAGGTCAGCAACCAGGCCCGTAGCCAGGATTATGTAATTCAGGGGGCCTTTAAATAAGTCGGGGGCACTGACATCACAAAATAAAAAATGAAATAAAAATAAAATTTTAAAAACTCACTTTTGCAGCGTTCCACCCTGCTTGCCTACATGAAGAAGCAAGCCACACTTGGAGAAGAGGAAGGGGCAGTGGCGGCGAGTCCTCCAGGTAGCCCAGAGAGTTGGGGGTCCTCTGGGTGGCCCAGAGAGCTGGGGGGGGGGCTGGGGGCTGGCTGGGAGTCAGGGGGCCTTGGCAGGAAGTCAGGGGGCCAGGCCCTGAAATGCCCCACTGTAGCTACAGGCCTGTCAGCAACTGAATGTCTTGGATTCCTAGAAGGTTAAAATGTCTGCCCCCAGTTTTTGAATGCTGTGGTTTCTAATAGCACTAGAAAGAGTAAGAGTCCAGTAGCACCTTTAAAGACTAACAAAGTTGTGGTACGGTATGTGTTTTTGAGAGTCACTGCTCACTTCTTCAGACTTCTTTCCATTTATTCTTTGCATCCTCCTGCACTGAATCCTCCTGTATCAAATTGAGACCTAGGTTTCCTGTCTCATTACCAATGCTGATATCTCCATGCCTCTATATATCATACCAATGCTGATATCTCCACCCCTCTGCATATCACACCTAATCCAATCATGCCTACTATTGCCATCAGCATCCAAAATCATCTTTATAAAGTTTATATCGCCAGTACATTGTGTTATATTTTATGGCACACATGGACTGGCCCAACAAAGTGACATTTATGTCAGATCTGACCCTCGTAACAAATGAGTTCAACATCTCTGGTCTATGGCCTTCCTTTCACCATGGTTGAGATTCTGTTGTACACAATGGTGTTTGTTGATCACATCCATTTGGACTCTAAGATGAAAGCATTCAATGTAGAGATCCAGTGTGGCAATGTGACTATCAGGAGGGGTCCATGTGGAGACTCTTTTTTCTATTGTTGTTTTAATGGTATGTGGTGTTAAGTATCTTGTTCACTAGTGGGTTGGAGGGGTGGTAGCTGTTCTCCAGCACTTTGTGGGATGGCATGTTGTGAAGATGCTGCCTGTTCTTTCTTGTTCTGTTTTTGTGTATGTTGAAAGTACTCCTTCAGGTGCAGACAGCGGGAAAAGGCTTCTAGGTACACACAGAGCTAAATAATCTGCGTAGATTTGATGGGACAGAATGAAAGTCCATGTGAAAGAACTAATTTCTCTGCTGGGCTGAGTCTGTGATGTGACAGGTTGACGATATTGTTGGAGGAGTTCTTGTTGTTAAGATTAGCAGCCTGAAGGTTAGAGAGGTTTTTTTTGTTGCTTCAGCAACTCCAATTGAGAGCGGTAGAAACTTCCACAGACAATATGAAGTATGAAGCATGACAGCTGCATTTTTTCTTCTGCCTCCTTGAGGATCTGTCTTATTTTTATTGAAAGCAACACTCCAAATATTCAAGCAAGCCCTTGACAGACCCTGAACAAAGTTCTTGGATGAACTAGCACACCACTAAGTCTGGGGATCAGAAGTTAACACACTAAGCTGTGGTCTCTTTATTGGTCACTACCAAAAGAGCTAAAAACACTAACATAAACAATATACAAAAAGAATCAAAATCATAAAATTAACAAGCTAGTTGTTACCTCAACCTTAGCCTCAACCTCATCTCTCTAAACTTATCTGTGAAACAGCAATTAGTAACAAGATCCCTCCCCCCAGTTACTCAGTTGGATTCAAAATGGAATCAAGGAAAGATTACAAAAGAAGGGCAGATAGGCAAGCGGTGACTTCTCTTTTTTCAGATCTAAAAAACAAGAAGATCCATAATCTACCCTGCCTTATTTAGAACTGTGGTACATAGATTTTACAGGGTGGGGGGTGTTTTGCAACATCTAATAGGGTGGAAGAAATGTTCACACTCCAGCAAAACCACATGCTGCCCAAACCTAATTAGTAAACACCTGGAGGCATGGAAACATCCACCACAAAGAAGAAACCTACAAACATGTGTAGTTTTTAGTTAATCTCCTGTTGTTAACAGGTTCCTTCCTGTCATCCCAGGGGTGCAGACAGAGGCAGCATCAGAGGAATCAGCAGAAATTCTACAAACATTTAAACAGGATTATCAGGATGGCATGCTCTCAGCAGAGTGTTTGACAGCTACAAAGAGGATTCTAGAGGCACACACCAGATCACACTTTTCTCTGGCGATATCACAGGCATTTAAGACTGGGAAAGAAACAAAGTGTGAGCCCAGTTTCAACAAACTCAGTATTATACAGAGGTCTGTGAAATTTCTGTAAATAATATACAGAAGTCTGTGAGAGCTAGTGTAGTGTAGTGGTTAAACACAGCGGACTCTAATCTGGAGAACCATGTTTGATTCCCTACTTCTCCACATGGAGGCTGAATCTGCATCTACTGTGTAATGCATTTTCAGTCTGCTGTGATGCCATTGTATATGGTTCCCCCTAGCCTCCCATTTTGGCTCAGCATAAAAGCTAGCCATCTGCTCATACCTCACCATAGCAACCATGGGGGCATGCGAGGGAGAGCACGAGAGGGGGGGAGGCCTCCTGGGGCACCAGCAGGGCACTGCACTGCAGGGAGGAAATGGCTCCCTGTGACTCCCACCTGCAGAAAGTAAAGGGGGGTTACTTGCTAAACGGTGGGCCAGAGGGGGGCTGAAAAGTGAACAATCTGGGTAAAAAACATGAAACACCTGGCAGTTGCCAGACAGGATGTTCTGGAGACTGCCCCATGGTTCAGGGGTGGGTGTGCTTCTAACCCACCAGCAAAAAAATATGATCGCAGAAAAATATTCCCTGGCTGCTTTAACGACTGGGGGGAGGAGAATTCAGCTTCAGTTGTCTGCTTATTGCTCACAGCAGCTCGTGGGTGGGTAGGAGCAATTGGACCAGCTTAAAACCAAATCCAGATAATATGGTGAGACACCGTAGTGACCTCGGAGTCACTACTAAAGGGCAATAAAATGATGCAGACAGCCGATGGTGAGACGAAACAATAGGATACCTGATCTGAGATGAAATGCAGACAGAAATTTGTGAAACAATGTAGGATTGCCAGCACAGCAGCCGGAAAGACCAATGGAGTTTGGACTGAAGCCTGCTGGGTGAGCTTGGGCCAGTCACAGTTCTCTCAGAACTCTCTCAGCCTCACCTGTATCACCTGTTATGGGAAGAGGAAGGGAGGAAGACTGTAAGCTGCTTTGAGACTCCTTCAGATAGAGAAAAGCAGGTTATAAAAAATTCTTCTTCATGGGATACAAGATGAGAGGGAAATCTCAGACTGTTACTAGGCTATTAGGGCTGCTTCTGATAATCATGTGAAAAGTATTAGCGAGTCATCCATGCTTCTGTAGATCCCAGATCTGGATCAAGCATAGCCATTGCTCCTTTCCTTTACCACAGATGTTCCCTGCAATAGTCATGGGATAAAAGGACAAGTCCTCTTGTGGATCAAAAACTGGCTAATTAAGAGGAAACAGAGAGTATAAATGGGAAACTTTCTCAATGGAGGGTGATAAGCAGTGGGGTACCACAGGGATCAGTACTCGGTCCGATGCTTTTTAACTTGTTTATTAACAATTTGGAAGTGGCTAAATTTGCAGATGACACAAAGTTGTTCAGGGTGGTGAAAACCAAGGAGGATTGTGAGGCACTCCAAAGGAGTCTGTCGAGGACGGGTGAGTGGGCGTCAGCGTGGCAAATGGGGTTCAATGTGGCCAAGTGCAAAGTGATGCACATTGGAGCCAAAAATCCTAAATATAAATACACATTGATGGGGGTCTGAACTGGCAGAGACTGACCAAGAGAGAGATCTTGAAGTCGTAGTAGATAACTCAATGTCAGAAAATGTCTAGACAGTGTGTAACTGCAATAAAGAAGGTCAAAACTATGCTGGGGATTATTAGGAAGGGAAGGTGGTGGCAGCTACAAGCATGGACAGTTTCAAAAGGGAATTAGATAAACATACGGAGCAGCCAGTATCATAATGCCCCTGTATAAATCATTGGTGCGACCTCATTTGGAATACTGTGTACAGTTCTGGTCGCCACACCTCAAAAAGGATATTATAGCATTGGAAAAAGTGCAGAAAAGGGCAACTAGAATGATAAGAGGGTTGGAACACTTTCCCTATGAAGAAAGGTTAAAACGCTTGGGGCTCTTTAGCTTGGAGAAACCATAGCTGAGGGGTGACAAGGTTTATAAGATTATGCATGGGATAGGGTAGGCTGAGAAAGAAGTATTTTTCTCTCTTTCTCACAATACAAGAACTCGTGGGGACTCCATGAAATTGCTGAGCAGTCGGGTTAGAACAGATAAAAGGAAGTACTTCTTCACCCAAAGAGTGATTAACACATGGAATTCACTCCCACAGGAAGTGGTGGCAGCTACAAGCATGGACAGTTTCAAGAGGGAATTAGATAAACATATGGAACAGAAGTCCATCAGTGGCTATTAGCCACAAGGTATAGCTAGGAACTCTCAGTCTGGGGCAGGTGATGCACTCTATTCTTGGTGCTGGAGGGGACAGCAGTGGGAGGGCTTCTAGTGTCCTGGCCCCACTGCTGGACCTCCTGATGGCACGTGGTATTTTTGGTCACTGTGTGACAGAGTGTTGGATTAGATGGGCCATTGGCCTGATTCAACATTGGCTTCTCTTATGTTCTTATGTATGTTCTTATGAGAAGAGCAGTGTTGTGCATACAAAGAAAATACAGAGATGAGTTGCAACCCTCGTTTTCAATCTTTGGTAGGTAGCAGTTTTTATTTAGGACTGCATTTTATTTAAGCAGTCCAAAACTGTGATTTTAAATCTTGTTTTTAATTTTCTATGTAACCTATTTAATGTCTTTTATTAATATTGTAAGCCACCTTGAGCTTCACAAGGAAGAATGGTGGCTAATAAATATTTAAAATAAATAAGCCTTGTGCTCATTAGATCAAAACTTACCGGTGATCCCCAGCCCAAAATATGTCAGTCTGGCCTCAGCCAGGGCTTTGTCGGTCCTGGCCACAACCTGGTGGAATGAGCTCCCGCTAGAGATCAGAACCGTGTGGGACCTTATGCAGGGCCTGTAAGATGGAGCTTTTCTGCCAAGCTTTTGGGTGAGACACCAGATGTCAAATATCATCTGGCCCCGCCTGTTACCATCCTGTTACCTCTCTGTTACCATCTGTACCACGATCTTCAATTTTCAAGAACACACAATGATAAACTTCTGGTTTACCCAAGGTAGGGTACTTATAATCTGGAATCCCTTATAGGATCTAGCTCTTTCTGCCTTACTTGTCTAACACTAGGGCACAACTGTAATAGTTGTGATGTAGTTTGTTCACCATTGTTTAAGAGTTATGTTTATAGTTTTAATCTTGATTTTATTGTTTTATATTAATGTTATAAGTTAACCCACCCTGAGCCCACTTGCGGGAAGGGTAGGATAGAAACTGAACCAAATACATAAATAAATAAATAAAGCTGTGCACACTATGTGCATAAATGACAACCACTCACCAATGCACAGCTCCAAACTGCCAATGAAAAGCCCTGCTATGAAGAACACTAAAACATATAATATGTATGTCTCAACAAAATGCCTAGAGATACACATATTTTGAGAAAGCAGGGAGATTTCAGGGGAAACATTCAGTGTCTCCTCAGCAGATTAGTCAAAAAAGAATAAATTTCCTGAAGCAGGTAGCTTGAAAACCAGATAGTCTTTCTACAGAGATTCAACACTGTTTTTCTCTAAAGTTGCTGGAGAACCTATGCAAAGGTGGTCTGGATTTTTTTCTGTGTATAAGCCAAAATTACAAAGTAAAAGTTAAAATCCAAACCACCTTCACGTGGGGAGTCAGAACATGAGGTATAAACTTTATGATCAATGGACTGTACTTTGCTGAGCAACCCATTTTAAGAGATACGAGAAACATGACCTGAGTCCCAAGTGAAGGTAAGGAGCACAATAACAGCTTGAAATCCATGTAATGATTAGTGCACTTAATTTTTACAAAAAGGCTTCATTTACTTAAAAGATACCATCTCATGTGCTTTTCAAAATTGCCATACTGTTGTGTACTG
This sequence comes from Gekko gecko, assembly GCA_029375565.1. Classification (NCBI taxonomy): domain Eukaryota; kingdom Metazoa; phylum Chordata; class Lepidosauria; order Squamata; family Gekkonidae; genus Gekko; species Gekko gecko. Next base: position 168,677,782 of record JAPDNY010000005.1, read on the forward strand.
AAATGTGAATCATTGCTATACTTTACCATGTAAAGCTTGAGTCTGAATGTGGCTCTTCAGATGTCGCATTATTATTGGCTGGTTTCTGCGAAACCTATGTACAGAACCAATCATCTTGTAAATATGTATCTAAGCGGGAACAGTTGTGATTGGACCTTTTCTCTGTATTTCTATTGGTCCTTAACTTATTATGGGTGTGGCTTTGGAAGCCCGGGAGAGTTTAAAAAGGAGCTGTGCTCCACTGTTGTTGTTGGCGTTCTGAGTTGGAGTTTGCTGTTACTAATAAACTGAAGTCACTTGCTGAAATCAAATCATTGTTAAGTTGTCCATATTTAACACATACAATCTGAAGTGATAAAGTGCACATTTACCTTTTGGGTAGTATTTTGATGGGGACATTTTTCTATTATTAAAAGATTTTAAACATGATCAACTGATCACTGAAATTTCCAGCACTGGACAGACAGAATCTTCAACAAGGTTCCATCATAAACAGACTTGCAGTATGAACAAATCTGTTGTCAATCAAGGCAGAAAGTCATGCCCATGTTGTGCATCTCCATGCTGTCCTTAATTTTCTAATGCAATGTTTTCACACTTCCTACTTTGAGTACACCTCTGATACAACAGTCTATGAAACTGCTGCATATTGGTCAAAGATCTCTGGATGTTGCAGTGTATTCTGAAATGCATTCAGCGCCACCCTATTTATGTGGGGCTCCACTGAGATAAAAAAGAAAGGATAGTACCAACTCAAGGAACAAAAGAGAAGAAAAACCTCAAAGATTCACAAGAAATAATGCAGTTTACTGAGGCCAGCACATTTCAGTTTTTTTACTTGAAGACTCTTCCATAAGAGCAAATGAAACCTGAATTTGTTTCTTAACTGTTGCATATTCTGTGCTGAAATCCTAACATGCCAGAAGGAACTTCATACCTCTGGGACAAAACATTTAAAGCCATTCCTATGTGGAGTCTTTGAGTTTCAGGAAGAGTTTCAGTTGCCCATGAGGAAGAATCTTTAGCTAGAGCAACACTTCTCAAGTTGGGGTCTATGAAGATAGTTTGAAGAATGATTAGTTTAACAAAGTCATCTATAATGCTCTGATCATGTCAGATGACTCTTACCCCAGGACATCACCATATGGGAATCTAAGCCGTTAGCCTGGCAGCAGAGAGTACACTTTATTTTCTGTGTTCTTGAATCACTAACAGATATGAAAGAAGGATCCATCTTTAGTGCAACAGATTGAATAGCAGGTTGTCTGTCATTGAAACTAGGACTGTATCATACCCAATCAAGTCACCTTGAATACAAAGGTACTTAAGAATAGATAGTTTGGCCAAGTTCTTGGATAAACTCAGACTCCACATACACGGCTGGATCGCCCATTGGGCGAACTAGGGGCTCGCCTAGGGCGCGCTGGCCTCAGGGGCGCCAAATGGCGCCCCATTCCCCGCCCGAAAAGCACCCCCCCACCACCCTAACCGGGCGCCCGCCACCACCGCCACTAGACCCCCGCCCCCTTCCCAGCTTTCCTGAGGGCCCCAGAGCAGCGGAGCCCCCAGGAAGCCGGCGCTGGGAGGGAGGGGGCGGCAGCTAGACCCCCGCCCCCTTCCCGGCTTTCCTGGGGGCCCTGCAGCTGCGGAGCCTCCAGGAAAGCCAGCGCTCCGCCGTCACCCCCAATCTCCAGGCCCCACCGGGAGGTTGGCATCCCCAGTGGGGGTGCCCCAGGCTGTCCTGCCTAGGGCGCCCAGACACCTGGAGCCAGCCCTGTCCACATAGGAACCCTCTTCTGTCCTCATCCATTCAAACATGATCCACCTCTTTTGATATTACATCCACAGTAGCTGCAATGCAGAGAAGCTGCTATGACTGAAGCGGGGGGGGGAGGTTCTATTGGCAAAAGGCTTAGGAAGACTGGCAACATTAAAGAAGAGCAATAATAGATCATTAAATGATTGCTGGTAATATTATAATGAGCGGACAAGATGCCAAGTCAAGAAGAAAAACAGATGCAGCACATAAAATCAGTTTCTAAAATAGCAAGAGGTCTTTTCCACAACACAGATCAACAAAGGGAACTGTCCAAGAAAATCTACAAAAAATGAGAAGGAGGTTGCAGCTTTTAATTAACACATACGCATATTAATGTATTACTTTTACTGGTGAATACTACAATTGTAATGATGCAGCCTCATTTGGAATACTGTGTGCAGTTCTGGTCACTGTATTGCCAAAAGGACACTGCAGAGCTGGAAAAATACCGAAGAGGGTAACCAAGATTATTAGGGAATTGACCACCTTCCCTATCAGAAAAGGTTGAAGAGTCAGGGACTTTTCAGTTTAAAGAAGAGATGACTCAGGGGGGACATGATAGAGGTTTATAAAACTATGCATGGGGTGGAGGGAGTTGACAAAGATAAATTTTTCTCCCTTTCCCAAAATACTAGAATTCAAGGGCATCCAATGAAACTTATGGGCAGTAGATTTCAGGAGGCATAAAGGAAATACTACTTTACACAGAGAACGATTAAAATGTAGAATTTGCTGCCAGACGATGTAGTGATGGCCACAGGAATAAACAGCTGTAAAAGGGGTTAGATAGATTCGTGGAGGCTAAGTCTATCAATGGCTACTAGCCATGGTGACTGAGGGGAACCTCCACATTCAGAGGCACTAAACCTCTTAATCCCAGAGCCAGGAAGCAACATGAAAGGAAGGCCTTGGCCTCTATGCTCTGTTGTTGGCCATCCAGAGAAACTGGTTGGCCACTGTGTGAGACAGGATGCTGGACTAGACAGACCACTGGTCTGATCCAGCAGGACTCTTCTTATGTTCTTATGATTCCTGGGCATTCTGGGTAACATTTATTTAGAAAGAGCAAGTTTGAATTATTTCACTTGTCTTTTCTATAGTAGTGCAAAAAGCATCCTGTCCCAAATACTGTTATCTGAGTCTGTACTTTCCAAATCCTCTATGTATGTACAGAAAGTGTTACCCTAATTTTACACAATTTTATTTTATATGCACTGCTGTATAGCACAATTCTATCCACAAGTTATGCCCACTGGGTTGGTTGGTCCTCTGCTAAACCCCTTTGCACCGGGGGTTTCGGTTTCAGCGTTGCGAATGGCGGCCACCTTTCGGGACGCTCCCGGAGGTGGTTAGCCCACGCGCAGTTTGGGGGGGTCTTTGCATCTATGCAAGACCCTAGTGAGCCTTAGGTAAAGGCTCCGAACCGGGGGCGCTTGGGGAGTAGCCACTTTGCCGGCAGTTAGCCGGGAAATTGAGGCTTTCTCCCCACCCCAATCGGCCCCGCTGCGTCGTGCCCGTAATGGGACTTAGCAGCGCTCCCGAATTCCACCAGGAGTGAAGAAAGCGGCATGAGTTAAAATAAAAAGAAGAATTGCATCGAATCGTGAGTTGAAGATCTAACTTTGAAGCGAGATAAATCCCCCCGCAAACGTAGGGAGGAGGGAGGAGTCCCCACCCCCTTTTGAGAAGCGAGATTAATAAAGGGACGAGGAGGGGGTAAAGAGAAAAAAGCGTTGGTGAAGATACCGTTGGGGTTTGGCAGGCGATTGCGACATTGTCAGCCTCTTGGAGGATGCGGCACGAACTTTGAAAAAGTAAACAAAAGGGAAAATGTCGACGCCGAAAATTGTCCTGCACAAACCGGAAGAGAAGGGGGAGGGACTTCCGGTCCGGGTAACCCCCCCAGAGCTTGCTGTCATTCAACAAGAGGAGCTACTGCGGCCCCTGCTGGAGCAAATGCAGAAAATCAATGAAACTTTGATTAAAGTGGAAAGTGCTCTTCTCTGTCGGCAAAAGCAAATCTCGGAAACATCAAGAAAGGCTAATCTGATGTTAACCCTTTTGGGCGAGAAAGAATAAGAGAAAGAAGATCTCAGTTTTATCTTGACGAATGACTTGGCACCCCTAACTGGCAGTGAAGCGAGTGAAATAAAAGAAGAGGTGGACATGGCTCTAAAAGCCTATTCCACTTATATAAAAGAAAATACTCTGCCAGAAGAAGGGGATGTCGAGCTGAGCAGGAAATATATCAGAGATCTAATTTCTTCTGTGATTATGGAGCCCGTAAAAGTTGATGGTCGGAAATATAAGAAAAAAAGAAACGAGAGAAGATGGAATTCGTCTTTAAAGCAATAAAACCTTTGAAGAGACACGCCAGCAGGATGGAGGTAGCACTCAAAACTGGGATGAATGCAAGCAGCGAAGAAGACAACGACCCAGGGGGAAGAGGTGACGGAGCGGGAGTCATCAAGATGAAAGGGACTCAACTTTTAGTTGAAAAGACTTAAGAAGACACTTTGAGCAGCGGCTGTTCGTGTAACATCTGGAAGGAGCTGTTTAATAACTAACCCCAATTGACTTTACTAACGGTATTAACAGAGTTATTTTGGACTTTGGATTGTTAAAAAGAAGATCTTCTAACCGTGATGGATGCTAAAAATAGTATTAACTAAAACTAACCCTTATTAACAGAATATTTTCACTCCATCTCTTTTTTCTTTCTCCAGCTGTCTACCCTACCCTTTTCCTATAAAAAGAATAAAATTCTCTCCTTTTTAGGAGAGTTTTACCAAAAAAAAAAAAAAAAACCCCTTTGCACCAGCAAAATAAAACAATACACTGGTTGAATTAATCTGTGCTGGTATAAGGCTACCACTGTGCAAGCAGCAATAACACACGACCAGCAACAGCTATACACAAGTAGTACACTGCCAATACAAAGGGGGAAATGGAAAATGTCAAGGCACATAGCTGTAAATTTGGGGGGGGGGCCTCAGGGGCTCAAGCCCCTGGGTTTTGGCTGAGAAGGGCTGAACCCTCCCCCCCCCCGGGCAACCAGTGCCAGGCAATATTGACAAACTCACATGAAGGACTCCGTTGTAATGGCAGCTGAAGCATAGGACTGTTCACCCGTCCTGTTGTATCATATCACAACTGCCATGATTCTATGGTGCTTTGTTCATGCTTGCTAGTATGTATTTGTGGGCTTATTAAGAATTTATAATAAAAAGGAGTCAAAGTTTATATAAAAAATTTACAAACAAATGTTACAGAAGATTTAAGAGACTCTGAGTGAGCTCCCATCTCTGGCCCCAGCTCCTGCCAACCCAGCAGTTTGAAAACAAGAAATTATAAGGAGATAAATAGGTACCGCTTTGGTGGGAAGGTAACAACATTCCATGCACCTCAGCATTTAGTCATGCTGGCCACATGACCACGGAGAAGTCTTTGGACAGCGCTGGCTCTTCTGCTTGGAGAGATGAGCACCACCCCCTAGAGTCTGATTGAACTGGCTTTTGAGCAAGGGAAACCTTTACCTTTTATCTTTAACAATATATGCCTCAAAATGCAAGATAAAAATGTTATGAAAATGTTTTCCAATTTTTTTTTGGTTTTCAAGGAGAGATTGTAGCCAGCCTGGGGTGGTCTTTCCCAAGAGAGAAACACCCCAAAACAGCCTCTGAACCTCTACAAGCAGTGCCCTCATAAAGGCAGCCACAGTGGCTTTTGCTGGGAGGCTAGGAGAAGCACATCTTGGCTGGGGAAACTCAGGCCATGTGAAGACTCTCCAGACTGGCTGCACTGTCACACAGCCTCCATGCAAGCAACACCCCCCCACACACACACACATCTATCCTGTCAGCTCAGTCCAAAAGGCCTAGAATTGGCAAGTCTCTGGGTGTGTTCAGACGGATCTTTTGATCTGCCATAGGAACGACTCCCTTGCGGATCAAAAATGCACGACCAGACAGAAACATCTGGGAAAAATTCCGGTCCCGTAGACATCCCGTTCTGCTGCGCCTCCAATCCTGATTTAAAAAGAAGCAGTTTCTATGTAGGGTTTTCGCTTACCCGCGCGACAACTGCAGACTTTCTTCCGTCTGGTCACTCCATTAGCGCGCGATGCTCCCGTCGGCTCGGTCTGACGTCAGACCGAGCCGACAAGGGTGCGATTTTTTTAAAAATGAAACCCTATGTGCGCTTTAACGAGGAAACGCATTCAGCGATAAGCGCTACAAGGAATGTAATATTCATGCTTATTTATTTTAGGGACAAGATGTTACCGCGATGGGAGATGGACTGTTCTAACTTGCGAAATAGTCCCTCCATTGATCATGATGGCAATGGCAAGGGGGAGGACCGGGACTTATTCTTTCCATCCCTGCATGTGCAAAACTTTGCTGAAAACCCTCCGCGATCGCCTCAGTTCTCCAAGGAGGCGCAGCCTTGCCTATGCGAATGTACAAAACTTTTTTTAAAAAAATCCTCGGTGGATGCCGTGTAGACAAATCACGGCGGGAACAACGCACGGTGAGGCTATTTCATGGGGAGGCGTCTGGTCGTGCTAGGCTGGATTAAAAAAATCGGGATAAAATTTTAGGAGGGCTCATGGCGCGATTGACTGGCCGTCTGAACGCAGCCTCTGCCCTCGCCTCAGACATCTTCTACTGAACAAATGTCTAGTCTTTTGTCTGTCAAATGTACAGACAAGCAGGGACAAAGAGCCTCTGGTCTGTGCTACTGTCTTGAATGAAGTACGTTGCCCCAACTCCTGTTTCACTTTCAGGTCAGGAAATACCTTTGGAATAATCCTCTCATACCTGTCTCGATATATTTGTCTAAGATATCTGCATTCTTACACCTATGCCAGACCTACCAAGGAAACATTAGCTCTCCATATCTAGGTAATGGTCTCCCATTTGGGTTCATCCTGCCACACATTAAGAAACATCACCTCTTTTGTCTGGCACCAGGAAAACTCCAAGTCACTCTCTTGTTCCACAATGGACACTCCCAGCCACCCATTCAGCACCTGGCTTAATCCCATTATAGCTAGACTCTGCCCCTCTGAAAGCAAATTGGTCCCACTTAGGGCTTGCTCCTCTGGATGCCACACCTCCTGAGGCTCATCACTGGTCCAGGTAATCTTTTGTCTTCACCTGGGGCAAGCCCCTCAAGACCTCCCATTAGTTAGCATTGTTTTCCAGAATCTATATCCATCAGAGCACATGGCCTCAGATTGTGTGTCTGCCCTGATGCCAACCGGCAGTTCAGCCCTAAACCTTTGGTTTGGACATTAACTCATTTCCATGGGCCCCTGCATGTCTGGACAGGTTGTATCACCCCTAACTGACCTCTCTATTCACTATCAATCACCTCTGCTTTCTTAGTTCTCTATTGCTTGCTCTTTTTGAATGTTTAGTGTGCTTGTAATTAGGAAAATACTTTAATAAACGTATTTAATTTACTCTTCAAATCTGGAGTTTTCCTACTGTGCCGGGCCTTAGTATAGACAGGTATACAGATCCCTTGTACTCCTGTGGCCTTGCCTGCTGCCTAGCTAATCTTCTCAAACAGCAAGGTAGGCCATTGGTGGTAACAAGGTGATGATCTTTGGAGACATGAATGGGATAATGAATCCAAAAAAAGATAGGTTAAAAAAAAACCTGAAGGAAGCAAACTTCCCCAAAATGTGTTTAATTATATGGAAATGTTACAATTGGAAGATGCTTGGAGGATCAACAACCTGAATACTAGAGACTATACTTCCCTTCCCAACAGACACCAAACATATTCAAGGATTGATATGTGTTGGATATCAAAACTTTAGTTATTAATATAGAGAGTGCAAAGATGCAACCAAAAAACTTTGCAGATCACAATCCATTAGTAGTAACGACAACAAAACAGAGGCAGAAGGGGAAGATGGAGACTAAATGATAATCTTTTATCACAAAAAGACATAGTAAAAAAATGCATCTTGACTCTTCCTAGCAACTAACCCCCCCCCTTGCATGTAATATTTGAGGAAATCTGTTTCAATGTATGTGAAGAAGTGTGCACACACTGAGTCTCTGTCCTCACATATACACAGGGCTGAGCTGGTTTTGTCTTGGGGGTACTTCTGGACTCTAGCTTCATTCTCACATCTTTTTAATTCTTGCTAATTTGCTGCTATCCATTGATTTTACTGGCCAGTCCAAAGCTTCCTGTAAGCTGTGGAGTCTTGTGAGCCAAAATTTTACTTTGCAAGCTACTGGAATTAAAGTTGCGAGCAAGCGATTTGGCTACTGCATAAATTAGTTTGCTCTGAAGCCATCCTTCCTGAGCTAAGACAAAAATGTGTGAACTGGAGGGTAAAAAACTGTGATCTAGCTCACACTAACTTAGTTTAGAGGGAACACTGCCAGCCACCTGATCCAATTACAGCTCTGCATATGCATCTTGGCTCTGAGTGGCTCTTCCTAATGGCTGCTCCCATTCTTTTTTCCCCTGTAAGTAACCCTTGAGGAGTTTTTATTCCGTTTGTCTGAAGAAGTGTGCTTTGCACACAAAAGCTTACACTTTGAATAAAAATTTGTTGGTCTTAAAGGTGCCACTGTAATGTTCTATTACATTATATGTTTACTCTTTCTTTTCTTTTACTTTTGATGTAATTATAATTGTGATATGGTTTTTATTTTTTTTCTGTTCTGTTTACATTAAAAAAGAGTTTATATACTGCCTTAAAAGACCTGTGCTTGTGGTCCACACAAAGTGGCTTAGTCTTTAACCCTGACTGGTGTTAGTAGTCAGACCCTCCTCTTAAATGGGAGGAGTAGCTGGCATCAGGGAGAATAAGATCAGCACCCTTCTTCAGTATTGCTCCAGACTCATAACAACAACTTTCTGATTCAATTGATCAGAAAAAGCAGGCCAACGTGATGTAAGCACGTAGGTAGAATCTGGATAGGGATGATGCTAAGGGTATGACCTTCTGACAACCTTCCCCTTAACACTGTAAAAGAGAGGCATAAGAACAAAGAGTCTCCTGAAGAAGTCTGTATTCCTTTTAACTAACATCCTTTTCACACCTATTCTTCCCTTCCATGTGTTTGCCCCAATAAAGCAATATTACACAATCAAGGGGTCATCAAGTGACATTTACATAGATGCAAAAATAACCAAGGAACATTTACAAACATTTGCACTGATGGGGTGTGCTAAAAAAATAATTCGGCCCGATTCAGATTTGGCTGAATCCAGCAAAATGAATTTCAGCAGGCAGAAAGACTCCCGCATGTCAATTTCAGCAGTATGGAGCCCATTGGGGAGTCTTTCAGCCAGCCGAATGTCAATTTTGGCCCCATTATATCCTATGGGCCATTGAAGTCAATGGCAAAAACACATGGTATATTCTGGGGGCTGGAGGGGAGGGGGTTTGAGGGAGAGGATCTAAACTCACAGGGTAGCTGCAAGAGCCTCTCCAGGGGGTCCAATTCTACAGGCCCCCTAATAGGTTGCCCCATCCCCTCCATTGTTCTCTATGGTGGGAAAAAGTTACTTTCCTCCCACAGTGCTGTTAGTGGCTCTGGGGAGGAGGGGGTTTGAAGGAGAGGCTCCAAATTTTCAGGGTAGCTTCAGGAGCATCTTCCCACATAAAACCCCATGTCCCAAAGCAATTGGATTAGTGGGCCCAATTCTATGTGCACCCAAACAGGTTACCCCCATTGTTTCCAATGGGGAAACCTAGCCAGCAGCACTTAAGGCAGGCAAGCAAGCAGCACCCAGCAGTCAGACTCTCCCAGAGAATCTCAGGGAAAGTGAACCATCTTGGGAGGTGCTTGTTTGCCATGAGAACAAGTGGCACACTCTAGAACAAATGGCACTGGGACAGTGCCACACAGAATCCCCAAAAGACCAACAGGAACAACATTTATAAATTGTATAAATTGATGGTGCAACCTCATTGGACCCTTTCCATGGCTGCCCAGCAACAAAGGGGAGAGGCCAGGGAAAGAGCTCCAGCTGGGCCACACGACGAGGCCCTGACCAGGAAAACAAAGGGTGCGGAAGTTCACAGTGGGACCCAAACCAACTGATTGTAATCCCATGGCTAGGCTGCTTTAAGGCATGGGTGACGGAATGAGCCGGAATGAAGGGAAGCAATAAAGAGCAGAGGGGCAGAAGCTGGGGAGGATTGCCAGAACCCTAGGACTAGATGAGAGGAGGGAGACTCGGGCAGCTGCTCCATCCACTTGTACACATCTAAAAGGAGGACAGCTGCCAGAGAGGGGAGGTGAAGTAACCAACCCTGGCAAATTCTGAGATTACGCCCAGCCTCTACTACTTAGGCTTAGGAAGACGGGCAACAGTCTCTACTACCATTCCTGCTTCGATCAGGACCCATCCCGCCACCCAGCCTCGCCTGTGGCACAACCAGGTTACCCCCATTGTTTCCAGGGAAATTGGCTATCCACCCCGCCCTTCCCCAACTGCCTGGTTGGGAAGCTTGAAAGCAGTTACGGCTGGCAGGTACTGTGACAAGGATGATAGAGCCAGGAGCCCATGCAGTGGGTGTGGCCTTTGACATGGCACAGTTTTCACAGTGGCTAGCAGAGCAGCAGGAACAATTGATGCGTGCATGGATGCAACAACTTGGATGCTCAAGTGGTGATGATTAGGGACCTGTGTAAAGCCTAGGAAGGGATGAGGCCGCTTGGTGGCCTGGGCCCATGGGCCCCTCCTCCACTCCTCACCAAGTTGACAGCCAAAGACAGCATTGAGGCATACCTTGAAACATCTGAGCATGTAGCCAAAATGGCTCAGTGGCCTAAAGAGCAATGGGCCTTCATTATTGGTCCTTATTTGTCCAGAGGGGCCCAGGCCGCCATGCAAGCATTATCAAAGCAGCAGGTGACTGACTATGACACAGTCCACAAGGCTATTTTGGACCGGTAACAAATTTCAGAGGAGACTTCCGGCAGAAGTTCTGGGAATGGCAGTGGAAGGCCACAGACCGACCTCACCTCCTGATGGCAAAGTTAACTGAATGGGCAAGTTGGTGGTTGAACCCAAAGACAGAGGGAGAAAAGGGGCTGGCTGAAAAGGTGGCACTAGAACAAGCGCTACAAATCTTACCAGCAGAAATGTTGCTGTGGGCCCTGCGCAGTAAGCTGAAGGACATGGGAATCCTGATGACCCTGCTAGAGAACCATTTGGCAGCTGAGAGTGGATGGTGGGCTGGGGATGGGCCATGGCCGCAAGGGGGCACCAGGGCGATGCCTCCTGGATGGACATCAGGGCCAGAGCTCCTCCCATGGAGGGGTGAGCCTGCATGAGCCCACGTGGTTGGGGATTGGAGAAACCCCTAAGGGGGCATTCCCCCTGGGCCCACTCCACCTCATGACTCACAGGGAGCTGGCCTCGACTCAGCTGGAGATGGAACGCGAGCAAGCGGAGGGTCCGGGGGCAGCAAGGGCCCCTGTTTCACTTCCAAAGGGAGTGCCCAGTTATGGAGTGTGAGGTGGGGTTGGAGCTGGCTATGCCCTCTTGGGGAGTCTGGATGGGGTGGGTGCCATTTATAGTGCAGGCACAGCTGTTTGGACAAAGTGTAGATGCCCTGCTTGATTCTGGTAGCACCATATGAATGGTGCAGGCTGACCTCATCCTGTCCCAGGTAGCTCCATGTTGTTGGACCTAGATTAATTGTTTTTCATAACACCACCATCTCTGGCCGGTGCTCTGGGTCCCTATAATGATACAAGGTGAGCCGCCCTTGCTGGAGGTTGCAAAAGTAACGACCTTGCCTTAACAGGTGCTGTTGGGCCGGGACTTACTGGCATTTCAGAGGCTCCTGCACCAGGCCACACAAGGAGAGGACTTTCAGGAGGTGCTCTTGGAAAGAGAGGCTCAAGCTGGGGGTTGAGGACGATGGCTCATTGTCCAATGCAGATCCGGAAGACGAGGCATCAGATGAGCCCAACCTAGAAGAAACTCTGGTCTGCTGGGCTGCAAACCCCCAATTCCAGGCTGACCAGGATCAGGATCTATCCTTGGAGGAGCCGAGGTGCCTGACAGCGGTAAGAAAAGGACAAGTCGTGGACGCCCGAGCGGAACCCTCCCCCCCCGGTTCGAGCAGCAAGGAGGGGTCTGGTTCTGGATGGCAAGAGGGAACTCCTGGAGCCCTGAATGCTGACAGCTGTTAATTCCAAAGGGATATCACTTGTCGGTTCTTTGGGCAGTACATGAACATCCCTGGGCAGGGCACCAGGGGCCCACCAAGACCCTCACATGAATCCTACAGAGATTCTTTTGGCCATTGGTTTATCAGGAGGTGCAGGCTTTCTGTTGATCTTGCCTGCAGTGCCAACGCCAAGCTAACCAATGGCCGCCCCGGGCCCCATTGCAACCTCTCCCATTAGTCCAGGAGCCCTTCACTAGTATCGCAATGGACTTCATAGGGCCTTTGCCCTGGACACCCTGAGGCCACCAGTATCTACTGGTGATTGTAGACTATGCTACACGGTACCCCAAGGCCTTTCCTATGCACACCATGTGTACCTCCGGGGTGGTTAAGGCCCTCTTCCAGCTCTTTGCCCATTTTGGGATCCCAAGACAGTTACTCACTGATGAAGGAATGTCCTTTAAGGCTGATCTCGTATGCCACCTGTGTCAATCGCTGGGAGTGCGCCAGATCTTCACTTGGGTCTACCACTCCCAGACAGATGGATTGGTGGAGTGCTTTAATCATACCCTTAAAGGCGCACTCCAGAAAGTAGTCAAGGACAAACCCATTCAGTGGGGTCTCTTCATAGACCCCGTCCTATTTGCCCTTCACAAGGCACCCCAAGCATCCACAAGCTTTAGTCCATTCAGACTTCTGTTTGGATGCCAACCCCACGGAGTACTGGCTCCGATGGAGGAGCAATGGGTCCCCCTGGCTACCAACCCACCACTGAGTCCATCTGAGTACATGCAGTCCTTGTGGGAGAAATTGAGCTGAGTTCGGCGTAAGGCAGGCTACAGCAGTACTACAATAGAGGGACACGTCTACGATGCTGCATCCAGGGGACCAAGTGCTGGTCCACCAATTGGCGTACCAACATCCAGGTCCAAAGCCATGGGCAGGACCCTTTCGAATTGCCAGAGCTCTAGGCCCAGTCACTTATGAGGTGCAATGTGGGCCTTGGGCCCTCAACAAGAGAATGTTACACGTTAACATGTTAAATGCTTGGTACTCCCGAGAGTCCAATGTCTCTGCCGAAGTTAGTTCCCAGGGCACTCTTGAGATACCTGAGGCCCCTGGCTGGAGAGAATATGTCAGACAGAAGGACTGCAGGTTGATAAGGCACTGCGTGAGGCCCAAAAGGCCCAACTAACCAAACTACTGCAGGAGGTCCCGGGAGTCTTTTCAAAACAGCCAGGCTGCACAAGGATCACAGACCACCCAATCACCACCAAGAAAGATCAGGTGGCCAGGGCCACCTTGTGGCCACTTCCTCACGCCTCTTGGGATGACGTTAGGAGAGAAACCACAGAAATGCTATGCCTAGGGATTATCGAGCCATCTAGGAGTGAATGGAAGAGTCCCTTAGTGCTAGTGCCAAAGCCCAACAGCAGCACACGTTTCTGTGTTGACTGTTGGGAAGTCAACAAGGTGTCCAAGTTTGATGCATATCCTGTGCCCCGAGCTGATCACCTCTTAGACCAATTGGGATCCGCCCAGTTCCTGTCTGCCCTAGATCTCATGAAAGGGTATTGGCAGATTCCAGTTTGTCCTGTGGACTGTGAGAAGACCGCCTTCAACACTCCCAATGGTCTTTTCCAGTTTAAGCGCATGCCTTTTGGCTTGCATGGGGCTGCTGCCACATTCTAGCACCTTGTGGACCATGTGTTGGGGCACTGTCGACCATACACAGCTGCCTACATTGATGACATTGTAGTCTTTAGTCCCAATTGGGAAACCCATTTGACCCATCTCAAGACTGTTCTGCAGGCCATTAAGGGTGCAGGGTTTACAGCCAACCCTGCAAAAAGCCACCTAGGATTTCACAAATTGAAGTACTTGGGCTTCCTGGTGGGACAGGGGCAAGTAAGGCTGGTCCCCCAGAAGGTGTTACAAATACAGCAGTACCCCCAGTCGTGAACCAAGCGCCAGTTGCAGCAATTTCTTGGCTTGGTGGGTTATTATAGCCGGTTCTTGCCCCATTATGCCACCCAAGCAGCCCCACTCATGGATCTACTGAAAAAGGGCATTCCCAATCAATAGCTTGGACAGCTGCAGCACAGGACGCCTTCCAGGACCTACAACAAGGCTTAGCCCAAACAACCTCCCTGTGGAACCCTGACTTTACATGGCTGTTTCTGGTCCAAATGGACACATCCAACTCAGACCTAGGTGCTGTGTTGGCCCAGGAACAAGATGGCCAGGAGTTTCTCATTTTGTTCCACAGCCATAAGCTCTAAGCTCCCAAACAGAAGTATTCCACCATCAAAAAGGAAGCCCTGGCCATCAAGTGGGCCATGGGTACCCTATGCTTCTACTTTTACAACAAACCCTTCACCCTGGTCACCGACTATGCCCCCTTGCAATGGATGTACTGGGCCAAGGAATCCAATGCCCAGGTCTTACGTTGGTACCTCTCCCTTCTTCCCTTTAGGTTTGACATCCAGTACCAGCCAGGTCTCCAACACTTGAACGTGGACTGCCTCTCCTGGATCCATGGAGAGGACATGGCTGAGGACAGCTCCAGGGGTGCGTGTGTCAGGAGGCCACGGCTGGGTCCCTCCTGACTCCTCAGGGGAAACCCTCCGGCCTGTCTGGGGGCAACAGTCAAACTGGGGGTGAGACTGCGAGCCAGGGAGGGTGCAGTGGAACTTCCAAGACCTCAGCCAAGAATGGGTCCTGAACCAACTGATTATAATCCCATGGCTAGGCTGTTTTAAGGCATGGGTGGTGGAACGAGTTGGAATGAAGGGGAGCAATAAAGAGCAGAGGGGCAAAAGCTGGGGAGGATTGCCAGAACTTTAGGACTAGATGCGAGGAGGGAGACTTGGGCAGCTGCCCCATCCACTCATACGACTCTAATACGAGGATGGCCACTAGAGAGGGGAGGTGAAGTAACCAACCCAGGTGAATTCTGAGGTGACACCCAACCTCTACTACCATTCCTGCTTCGACCTGGACCCATCCCGCTGCCCAGCCTCATCTATGGCACAACCGGGGACTGACACCCAGAGAGAACATTGGCAAGGAATGTGCACTCTGTACATGTTCATGCTCTTTGTTTTGCTATTACCTAAAATGGTGTGGTACAGTTTCAAAGGGGCAACCAACTAACTAACGCTTAGAGAAAAAATCAGAGGAAAACTACAGCAAATGTATTGCTATAGGATTTGGGGATTCTTTTGGTAGATATTGGTAGATATCTCAAAAAGGATATTATAGCGTTGGAAAAAGTGCAGAGAAGGGCAACTAGAATGATAAAAGGGTTGGAACACCTTCCCTATGAAGAAAGTTAAAACGCTTGGGGCTCTTTAGCTTGGAAAAACGACGGCTGAGGGGTGACATGATCGAGGTTTATAAGATTATGAATGGGATTGAGCAGGTTGAGAAAGAAGTACTTTTCGCCCTTTCTCACAATACAAGAACTCGTGGGCATTCCATGAAATTGCTGAGCAGTCGGGTTAGAACAGATAAAAGGAAGTACTTCTTCACCCAGAGAGTGATTGGCATATAGAATTCACTCAGTCAAAAAGCTAAATGGTCACAGCTCTCATGTAATAGAAAAACAGCCAAAGAACTGTAATAACAAGGCTTCAAAAAAGTTTGTCTATCTTTAAATAACAACAATTACAATAATAACAAACACTTTCACTTCGGTTACATAAGTTGAAGACGACAAAAGGTGACAGGAACGGTGGTCTCCGGAATGAAGATTCCGTTTCGACTCTAAAGGAGTCTTCTTCCAACCCAAAGTTCTACAATTCATATGATAAATGCCATCAATATCATTATACATGTGCAAATGTACCTAATATTCATTGATAAGTTTTAAATAGATATCTTACAAGTTGTGTGGATGAGTCAAATCATTTCAAACCTCAACCCTTTAAGGCCATTCTGAGCAATTTCTAAAACACATAATAAATAGGCATAACTACAATTCATGAAAACAGATACAAAGATCTTTAAAATACATCACAATTTTTCTCCTATTGAAATTTGAAGTACAACTTACCAATATTCCATTTAACCAGTTATAACAGGGAAGAAACTTCCTCACATCAATGAATCAGTCTTTTAAAAGTGAGCTGGTGGAACGTATTTATAATGCAAAAAGCCTGCAGCAATCTGACCTCTGCAACTACTTATGGATCCTAGACAAAACAGTTCAGATCTAAAGAGGCATTAAGTCCATAAGGATGAACTGAATTCAATTTATAGATCCAGAACACCTCTCTCTTTAGGAGAACCTTCCGCAAATCTTTCCTATCATATCTGTGTGGTTTGATGACTTCGAGGACAACAAATTTAAAATCATCATAACGATGACCCTTAGATAGAAAATGATCCACGAGGGGAGCTTCTCTATGGGCATGTTTTATTTTGGACTTATGTTCCAATATACGCGTTTTTATAGCTCTTAGCGATTCTCCCACATACCTTAGACCACAAGCACATGTGATCAAATAGACAGTTCTCTTTGTTACACATGAGGAGAAGCTATTAAGCTCCCATGTCGATCCAATATCAGGAAATTCCAGGCTTTTAGTCTCTACAGTAAGTGAACATGCTGCACACCCATGGCATTTATAGTGTCCTCTAGGCATGTTATCTGGAACTAACGTAGGTTCAAGGTCAGTATGTACAAGTAGGTCTTTAATTGTTGAAGTTCTCCTAAAACCAATGAAGGGTTTCACCCTACATCCTGGAACATCATTCAGTATATGCCAATGACATTCCTGATGGAAAAGGCTAAAGAGGTAAAGTCTATTGCCCAGCATATCCTACGAGCTGAATCTGACACTGTCTCTTTAAATAAGTCTAGTCTTGCTGTACAATCGGCTCTGTGGTGCACTGCTTTAACAATCTGCATAGGATAACCTCTTTCAAGGAAATCTTCTTGCATCTGGTCTGCAAACTTATTATAGTCACTTTCCAAAGTAGAATTTCTCTTAAGTCTAAGAAACTGGCCAAATGGTATATTGTTTTTAATATGAACAACATGTGAGGAACTATAATGAAGATACGAGTTTTTGTCTGTTGCTTTTTTAAATGGGCGCACTGCTAGTCTGCCATTATGGACAAACACCAAAGTGTCCAGAAAATTCACTTGGTACCTGTCAAAATTAGCTGTAAATTTAATGGAGGGGTGAACTGAATTGAGCCACTCTAAAAAGTCTATCACTACAAGGTTTGAATCAAGGATAAGGAACACATCATCAATGTATCTTTTGTACACAATAATGTGAGATGCAAAGGGATTCTGAGTTCTATTACTGATCCAATTGGATTCAAACACCTGCATGAACAAATTAGCAACTGAGGGGGCAAAGGCACTCCCCATTGCTACTCCTTTCGTCTGCCAATAGAACTTTTCCTGAAACCGGAAGAAGCTTTTATCAAGTATGACATCTACCAGATCAATCAAAAAGTGAGTTGGAGGGCTCTCATTTCTTTTTTCTAATGTTTCTAGTAGACAAAGTCTAGCCTCCTCGTGAGGAATGTTGGAATAAAGTGCTTTTATATCCATAGTTACCAATAAAGCCTCAGTTGGAATTTCTAAACCCTCTATCTTAGAAACAAAATCCCTTGTGTCTTTTAAATAAGATGGAATTTTAGCCACAAAAGGCTGGAGAAAGGAATCCAGATATTTTGATAGTGGTTCAAAGATAGAATTAACAGCTGGCACAATGGGTCTTCCTGGTGGTGTTGTAAGTGATTTATGGATCTTAGGTATGCAATATAATATGGGTACTCTGGCTTCTTCATTAACCAAATACCTTTCAAGGTTGTTGTCAATGTAGTCTAAGGCTGCTTCTCTCACAATGGTCTTCATTATAAACAAAACTTCATCTGCAGGGTCATAGGCCACTTGCTTATAATACTCAGTGTCACCCAATTGTCTGGAAACCTCCTCAATATACTCAGCTCTATCTAAAAGTACTACACCCCCTCCCTTATCTGCCCCTTTAATTACAATAGTAGGGTCCTTGCTTAAGGTCCTGAGACCTTCGTTCTGTTTCCTAGTAATATTAAATTTCACTCTATGTCTCCTGAGTTCTAACTGCTGTACATCTTCTAGGACTCTCCTCTCAAAAACTGAAATAGAGGGGACATTAATGGGGGGGTGAATGTAGATTTATTTCTCCAGGTAGTATATGTACACATATCAGTATCACCAAAAAACATTCTCATTTTGAGTTGCCTAGTAAGTTTGAACAAATCTATATGTGTATGAAAAGCATTGTATTTCGGAGTAACAACATATCCTAAGCCTAAGTTCAATATTTGTGATTGTTCGGATGTCAACTCAATCTTAGAAAGGTTAACCTCTAAATCTTCCTCCTTCCTCTCTTGTTCTGTGGGTAATATTGCTTGGATCCCATTTTTGTGCATCTGGCTAAAAAAGGTCTCTGCTGGGTTCCTTCCTCACCGATGTAGTAGCTGAATCCTCAGCCTCAGTGGTTTCTATATCAGACATAGATGTACGGGAGTTGGCCCACGTGACATGTCTATTGTTGGGGTTAGGGGCATGCCATTTGTAGACCCTATTAAGGGCATAGTCTCTATTGTCCCTTTCTAGTTTATTTTCGTCTCCCTAGTGTGATTCTCATAGGCTTTTACTTGTTCACTTAGATCTTTGGATAAGTTCTCAAACCTATCTAGAGACATCTCAGATTTAATTTTATCTTCCAAAACTCTAATCTCTTCCTTAACCAATTCAACCTCCATTGTTGCCTGTTCAATGATTAATAACATCAAATCATATGAGCACTTATTCAGTATTGATGTCCATTTGTTTTTGAACTCCTCTTTTTCCAAAAGGAGGTGGTGGCAGCTACAAGCATGGACAGTTTCAAGAGGGAATTAGATAAACATATGGAGCAGAGGTCCAACAGTGGCTATTAGCCACAGGGTATAGATGGGAATTCTCAGTCTGGGGCAGGTGATGCACTGTATTCTTGGTGCTGGAGGGGGCAGCAGTGGGAGGGCTTCTAGTGTCCTGGCCCCACTGCTGGACCTCCTGATGGCACGTGGTATTTTTGGCCACTGTGTGACAGAGTGTTGGACTAGATGGGCCATTGGCCTGATTCAACATTGGCTTCTCTTATGTTCTTATGTTCTTATAGATAGTTTTTTTTTCTCAAGCCCGTGACTTTCTACCTTTGCTGAAGTGAATGCTGAACCAGTTCCTTTTTAAAGTTAATTAATGGCCCCAGCAAGCCTGTTAAACATTCTTTTTAAAATGTCTACACTCTAAAGTGTTGATCAAGTAAGTGTATATTGACAATTGTTCACCACCTAGGCATCTACAGCTAACATGAACTGGTTTCAAGCATATAATAGTATTATTGTGGCTTAATCTGCATGGTGGTTGTCAGGTTAAAAAGCTATAAAACATTTAGGCAAATTTGAAATGCTTTTACAAAAATTTAGAAGTTGCAGAGATTACACCCTGCCTCCACAACCCAAGCAAGCCTGTCCCAACAGACATTTACACATATTTGCCAAGGAACAAAATATTACGTCTAATGTGTATAGGCCAGTATATTCAGACTGCGTCCAAGATTCTTTTTTATTTTATTATTTTATATTTTATTTTAGGTAGGTTTGTTTTTGTATTATTTCAAACCTTGACCCCCTTTTGGATCAGGTTACAAATCTCTGCTCTCTGATACTATGATTAACATGGCTACCCCTCTTCTAGTTTCTCCTCCTTCAGAATCCTGATATTTTCCTTTGAATTGTTTTCAGTCTACCATTCCATTCATTTTGCCATGGATAGATTTGTAATTAGAAAGAGGAAAATCCTTTCTGATGCTGAAGATTCCTATTGTACACCGACAATATCCTGCAGTATAGACTTGAATCAGAGACCTGGAGGAATCTCCACTATGTCTTCCTTGACAAGAAACTTAGCTAAGAGGGAAAGAAGAGAGCTCCTAATGTGAAGCAAAAGCCAGGACTACAGTACTAAGGTAGTTGGAAAAGAACCTATGAATGACTTTCAGTTTCGGCGGAGCGAATGGCGGCCACCTCTTGGGACGCTCCCGGAGGTGGTTAGCCCACACGTGGTTGGGGGGGTCTTCACATATGCGAAAGACCCTAGTGAGCCTTAGGCAAAGGCTCTGAACCGGGGGCGCTTGGGGAGTAGACTCTTTGCCGGCAAACAGCTGGGAAATTGAGGCTTTCTCCCCGCCCCAGTCAGCCCCGCTGCATTGTGCCCGTATGGGAAGTAGCAATGCCACCGACTTCCAGGAGTGGAGAAGCAGTGGAATGAATTAAAATAAAAAGAAGAATCGGCAGCGAATCGTGAGTTGGAGATCTATTTTGAAGTGGCATAAATGTGCTCCCCCCCCGTAAACGTATAAGCGCATGGGAGGAGGGAGCAATCCCCACCCCCTTTGAAAAATGGGACGGTTAAAGGAAGAGTGAAGGGGGGTGAAGCAAAAAGGCGGCTTGGTGAAAGTACCTTTGGGGTTTTACTGAAGATTAAGAAGCTAGCTTGTCTCCTGGGTGACGTGGCACGAACTTTGTTAAAGTAAAGAAACAAAAAAATGTCGGGGCAGAAAAGGGTCCCTGAGAAGCCGGTAAAGAAGGGGGGAGGGACTTCCGGTCCTGGCAGCCTCCCCCAGAGCCAGCTGTCAATCAACAGCCCTCTGCTGGATCAAATGCAGAAAATCAGCGAAACCTTTTGCAACATGGAAAGTGTTCTCAACAGTCAACAAAAACAACTAACAGAAACA
Source organism: Gekko gecko (assembly GCA_029375565.1). Classification (NCBI taxonomy): domain Eukaryota; kingdom Metazoa; phylum Chordata; class Lepidosauria; order Squamata; family Gekkonidae; genus Gekko; species Gekko gecko. Next base: position 168,698,555 of record JAPDNY010000005.1, read on the forward strand.
GCAAAGAAGATGGAGGAGATCGCACAGAAGTGTCTGGTCTCAACGGAAGACACCAAGAAAATTAAGAAAATGGTCAACAAATTAGAAAAACATCAAGATATGCAAGAAAAAAGAATTTTAATGCTTCAGATGGAGAAATCAAACCTGACTCTCCGCTTTCAGGGCATAAAGGAAGAAGAGAAAGAAGATCTCAGAGCTATACTGGCGAATGCCTTGGCACCCCTAACTGGCAGAGAAGCGCAAGAATTAAAAGATGAGATGGATATGGCCTATAGAGCCTATTCCAGCTTTACAAAGAAAAATAATCTGCCAGCAGAAGTGGTTGTCAAGTTTATCAAGCAGCGTACTAGAGATCAAATTTTGCGTGCAGTTTCAGCGGTGCCCTTGAAGATTGGAGAGCAGACTATCAGAACTTTAAAAGATGTTCCATATGAAATTCGTATGAAAAGGAAAGCATACAAAGGATTGACCACGTTTTTACAAAGACATCAAATCATTTACAGATGGTGCTTTCCTGAAGGACTCACATTCAGATTCAAGGATAAAAGAGAGAAGATTGACTCCGTCTTCAAAGCTCAAGAATTTCTGAAGAGACACGCCAGCTCAGAGGAAGATGCAGAACTCGCCAATTGGACAGAGTTAAGCAGCGAAGAGGACAGTGGCCCTGAGGAGGGAGGTGCCGGAGCGGGAGACAAGAAGGCAAAAGAGGGCCCATCATACAATCTGAGAGACTTAAAAAGAAGACATCCCAAGATATAGCAACTGTTCGTGAGGCGGCAGAAGGGAGCTGATCAACAACTAACCCCAAAGGACTTTAGTAATTTAACTAACAGAGTTATTTTGGACTTTCGGTAGGTGAAAAGAAGATCTTCCAACCACGGTGGATGCCAAAAACTGTATTTGTACTAACTAAAACTAATATTTTAACAGAAAATTCACTCCAATCTTTTCTTAGTCCATCTATATACCCTACCTTTTTCTTATCAAAAAAGCAATAAAATTCTTTCCTTATTAGGAGAGGTTTTTACCCAAAAAAAGAGGAAAAGAACCTATGAATGGCTCTCTTATGATGTGGCAACAGAAAAAGCACATTGTGACATCTGTCACTTAGCAGCAAATGACATGACTATTCCACTTACAAACACATCAAGAGACAAGGATGCATGTGAAGCTTTTGTTCAAAATGACCTCTTAAACTGGAAGAAGGCACTGCACATATTTCACAGCCATTAGAATTCTAACTTGCACTGTGGAGCTCTCCAAGCTATAGCCTGTTAAAGTAGGGGTAAATGTACATAGCAAGTTTTCAGAAGGCCAGCAGACGTAAATACAAGATGCTAGAAAGGCACTACTGACAATTTTATCATCAGTAAGGTACCTTGCCTCTCAGGGCAGTGCAATATGCAGCCATGATGAGGAAGAGTCAATCTTGAAACAGCTCTTGCTGCTATGTGCTGAAGATATTCCACAGCTGAAATCATGGTTGAATCGCACAGACTACAAATATATTTCATCTACCATTGTGAATAAAAGCTTGAGATCATGGCTCACAATGTTCTATATACACTAGTGAGCGAGATTAAAGGAACTGTTTAATACAGGGGGGCCTGGCGTGATGTGGTCCATGGGGTCGCAATGAGTCAGATCCAACTGTGTGACTGAACAACAAAAAATTGCTGATGAGATTACAGATATTGCCAGACAAGGTTTCATTTTGCCTCCACATTGCTACAGAGGATATGTTTGTGGTGGAATTCTTTTTTGGATTTTATGAAACTGAAACCACCACTGGGCCAGGCCATGTGTGTCATAAAATGTAATGCTTGGTAGTGGAGATATAAACTTTATAAAGGACACAAACACAAATATTTTTTTCTTACTTAAAATAAAAACATGCTTAAAACATTAGCACCCTTGTACTATTTTGTTTATTTAACAATGCCTGATAACTGGCACCTCTTGCTCTGAACTATTGCATCAAAATGTCTGTGCTGTTGCAATCTTGAGTATGCTGTTCAAGTTTGTATCTCTAAGCTGCAAACCTACTTTTGATTTATTGACATTCACCACAGAAATCTCATTTTCAGAGTTCTGAGCCTAGGACTCAAGGGAAAAAATTAAATGGCTGGGCATTGTGAGTTTTTGTACATAAATTGCTTTGTGTACTGGTCAAGAACATGAGAAGGCACCATGACACAGACTGAGGGCTATGTGTTTGTCTACAAACCTATATTCTTCCTCAGTGGTCAGTATCAGCATACTAACTGGGAAGTCTAAGTTCAAGATCCCCGAAGGAAATGTGCTAGATGAACTTGGTCTGAACACACACTCTCAGCCTAATCCACCTCACTGGCTTTTTGTTATTCTTGATCTAAACAGCTCACATTGCTTTCCTACTGAGCAAGATTGTATCATGAAGGCATGAATACAGTGAAAGGGGGGAGGGAACCCAGAAGAGCCACAGCATAACAAGCCCAACAAAACACACACACTGTAGCAAGGCACACAAAAGCTCATACCTTGGATAAAACTTTGTTGGTCTTAAAGTTGCTTTGTATTTCGCCCCTGTGAATGAGGCAGCCAAGCAAAGCAAGCTCTCCCTCCTTCCCTCCCTCCCTTTGGGGAGGAGCCTCAGCCAATGTAAGGGAAGAAAGGCTTTCCTTTCTCACCTGTGCAATTGAGGCAGCCTGGCCAGGAAGCAAGCTCTGGCTTCTTCTGTTTCTCCCCCTGGAAGGGGGACGGGGAGGAGTCTCAGCCAGTGCAGGGAACAGAAGCTTGCCTATCTATCTCTCCTAAGCAATTGAGAGAGTCTGGCAAAGCAAGCTACAATGCAGAGCTGAAAGAAGAAAAAGAAGACAGGCAGTTCCACTGTGAGCCTGACAGAAGCCCTCCAGGGGCCTGATCCAGGGTTAGCATGTTTGACACCTCTGGTCTACACCCGTGGTCAAGGGCATGGTTGGAAGGAACAAAATCCTGCACTTACTCTGAGACACTTCCCACCTTCTGTGTCACATAATATTGCACTAGCAAAAGAGAGGGAATAAGTAAAGACATCTCTATTGGACTAAGCACATAAGAGCCAAGGCAGATGGCTTCTCAAAACCCAGCCCAATGAAAAGGATTCCAAAGAACTCTACAGCCAATCACAACACTATACTAGCTAAACCCAAGCAATTGCCAAACTCATTTGCCAGGAGTTACATTGGTTAAGGGGCCTAGAATGAGTACTGAGAATTCCTGAGGGGGGGTATGAGTGTCTGAGTGTGAGAATGGCTTTGCTGTAGTGGCTGTGTAACTCTTTCGAAGTTGCCTCCCTTCTCAGGGATGACCTTGGTTGCTGTCTGTGCTTGCCCTGTAGAAATAGATAATGTAATGGTAAACTTACAGGTGGGGGCTGGAGTGCATGAAATCTAGGCGGGATGAATGTGGGTTATGATTGAACTGGACCTGGAGGGGAGCATGTTCAGACTATGTATAACTTTTGGCCTTGGTGCCAGAACTTTAGTTCTGACACGGAAGCCTTAGCTTGAAACATCTTTATTCCTCAATAAACAAATCGCTGCCAGAAAGTGTTGTTGAGAGTAACTTTGTTCAAGAGTCTGACAGCAATTTGTAGCACAAGGTGACATTATGATGTGTTTGTCTCTTCAGACCAGGGACACACAAGAAGGTTCTTCAGTGATGGGAAACTTTAAGACATAGAGAGCAAAGACAGCACTTTGCATGAACAACAAACAGCTGAGTCTAATAAAGGGGTAGATAGAAAACCATTAAAGAGACTCTACTTGATGTCTCCAAAAAGCACTAGAAATGCCAAGTTTACTGTTACAGCCTGGGTTCCAAAAACACAATATCCAACAAAAGATAAGCAAGGAAGGGGGAGGATCTTTCCTCCCTCACCCCTGTGAATGTCACCCTGGCAACATGATAATCCTTCCTAAAGAAACGTAAAGTGTCCAGGCTCAGATGGAATCTATCTTGATGGAAGATGGATTGCAGTCTACGAAAAAAATATGAGTTTGTGAAATATGTGTGTGTTGCAAGGTCTAATTCAGTCATTATAGGGTTAATCTGTTTACCTTGTGTGCTATTGTTTAGACTGACCTGGAAGGGAAACCTGGCTCACAGCCAATGGGAACAAAGCCTGGGAAATCTGCCTGTTTACTCACAATCATTGGCTAATGTATTCAGGTGATTTCCTTCTAGGGGTCAAGAAGGAGAAGAATCTCCATTGTTGTAGACCATGTGGTCAAAATGTAAAGATGTAGTCTTAGGTGTCTTTGCTGTTTTGTAGTTTTCCTGTGAACCCTTCTCTTAGAAATAAAGATTTTAACATAGAAGAAAATGCCTCCTCTCCAGTGAAGAAAAGATCCATTGCAATCTCTGAATACCGAAGTATTTTTGCCAATTTTTCCAACACTTCTGAAAGACAAGGAGCTGATAGCATGAATTGGAAGGGTCAGGAAGATTTTTGGAGTTCAAGCAAGGAATCAAGTTCTATAAATAAGAAGAATGTTTTGCTTTCCCAAAGATAAAATAATGCCACTAATGTAAATATTGCCCAGAACTGGAATTTCTATATATGATCAGGAGACTGTACTTCAATATGCCAACAGTGCCTTCTGCTGGATCCTGAAAACCAATGTTCAGTTCCACAGAATATAATTATGAGATGAAGAAATGACTGATTTAAATGGAAGAAAACAAGTTATTGGATTTTTGTGCACATTCTAAAATATTTAGTAAAGTAAACCAAAGTAGTTTGAAATTAAGAATAAGGTCTTTGGAATGATATTGTGAAAGTATCAAAGCAATTTGCTGATGTGCTTCTTGTAACACAGAGGTTATGGCTTTCACTGAAAGTCTGAAATGGATAAAAAGAGTTTTGTATTAAGTTGATATTCTAACTGAATGAAAAGATGCCTAGGCAAAACAATAACTTGCAAAGGAGAGCTTTTGAGGAGCTATTAATTTCAGAGGAGGGCCTGTAAAGCCCATCCTGTGCCCTAGAATCATAGCTAGTGCAAGCAAGGCCTGTAGCAGCAGCAGTGACCAACAGGAAGCCTGCTATTCCTATGGGAGGCCACCACATATTTTGTTCTTGCTGGACTGAAATGTGAGAACTAATTCTGCAACTGTTCCAGGTCAGTAAAAGAGGTAATTGTTTCAGCTGTGTCTGTTCTCAGGATTTAGATCAAGATAGGCAGCCACATTAGTCTGTCTGTAGCAGTAGAAATCAGCAAGATCCAGTAGCACCTTAAAAAATAACAAAATATGTGGCAGTTATCTGAAGAAATGAGCAGTGACTCATGAAAGCTAATACCCTGCCACATATTTTGTTAGTCTTTAAGGTTCTACTGGACTCTTGCTCTTTTCTATTCTTCTCAGAATTGTTATCTGATGTCCCTCTTACTACTCACTTCTGGTGTCTTCATGTGAGAACATATAATGTGAGTGGGGGAGAAAGACAATGAGCTCTCCACAGGGTTTGAAGTTTGCCAGTCTTTTTCGCAATCCTGCCACAAGAACATCCGGAAGGCACAATTCCCATTTACCCTCACACATCCCCTTTACTGCAGCTGTGATAGACTAAATGAGGGGGTCACATGATTATTTATTTACTTAATTTAAACCCTACCTTTCTCCCACTGGGGATGCAAAGAGGTTTACATCATTCTCTTCTCCTCCATTCTATCTTCACAACAACCTTGTGAGGTAGATTGGACTAACAGAGTGTGTGACTGTCCCAAGCAAGCTTAAATGGCAGAGTAAGAATTTGAATCTGGGACTTTCAGTTTCGGCGGAGCGAATGGCGGCCACCTCTCGGGATGCTCCCGGAGGTGGTTAGCCCACGCGCAGTTTGGGGGGGTCTTCGCTTATGCGAAAGACCCTAGTGAGCCTTAGGTAAAGGCTCCGAACCGGGGGCGCTTGGGGAGTAGCCTCTTTGCCGGCAAATAGCCGGGAAATTGAGGCTTTCTCCCCGCCCCAATCGGCCCCACTGCGTCGTGCCCGTAATGGGACTTAGCAACGCCACCGACTTCCAGGAGTGAATAAAGCGATCGAGTTGAAGTTAAATGGACAGACTTGGCATCGAACCGTGAGTTGGAGATCTATTTTGAAGCGAAAAGTCGAAACCCCCGCAAGCGTATAAGCGGATGGGAGGAGGGAGGAATCCCCACCCCCTTGAGAAACGGGACTTATAAAAGAAAAGCGGAGGGGGGTAAAGGGGAAAAAAGAGTTGGTGAAGATACCTTTGGGGAAATACTGAAGATTAAGAGTTTGTTAGTCTCCTGAGTGGCGCGGCACGAACTTTGTTAAAGTAAACAATTAAAAAGATGTCCGCTTTGAAAAAGGTCCTGCAGAAGCCGGAAAAGAAGGGGGGAGGGACTTCTGGTCTGAGCACCCCCCCACCGGAGTTAGCTGTCAATCAACAGAAAAGCGAGTCACTGCGCCCTCTGCTGGATCAAATGCAGAAAATCAGCGAAACTCTGTGTAACATGGAAAGTGTTCTCAACAGTCAACAAAAACAATTAACAGAAACATCAAAGAAGATGGAGGAGATCGCACAGAAGTGTTTGGTCTCAACGGAAGACACCAAGAAAATAAAGAAAAAGGTCAATAAATTAGAAAAACATCAGGATATGCAAGAAAAAAGAATTTTAATGTTACAGATGGAAAAATCAAATCGGACTCTCCGCTTTCAGGGCATCAAAGAAGAGGAAAAAGAGGATCTCAGAACTACATTGGCGAATGCCTTGGCACCTCTAACTGGCAGAGAAGCGTTGGAATTGAAAGAAGAGATGGATATGGCCTACAGAGCCTATTCAACCTTTACAAAGAAAAATAACCTGCCAGCAGAAGTGGTTGTCAAGTTCACAAAGCAGCATACTAGAGATCAAATTCTGCGTTCAGTTTCAGCGGTGCCCTTGAAAATTGGGGAGCAGACCATTAGAACTTTGAAAGATGTTCCCTATGAAATCCGCATGAAAAGAAAAGCATATAAAGGATTGACCACGTTCTTACAAAAACATCAGACAATTTACAGATGGTGCATTCCCGAAGGACTAATTTTTAAATATAACAATAAAAGAGAGAAGATAGAGTCTGTCTTCAAAGCACAAGAATTTCTGAAGAGACACGCCAGTACAGAGGAAGATGCAGCACTCGCAATTTGGACAGATTCAAGCAGCGAGGAAGACAGCGATCCGGAAGAGGGAGGAGCTGGAGTGGGAGACAAGAAGCCTAAAGAGGGCCCATCGTACAACTTGAGAGATGTAAAAGGAAGATATCCAAAGAAGTAGTTTGTGGAACGTCAGAAAGGAGCTGATTAATAACTAACCCCAACGGACTTTACTAACTTTACTAACAGAGTTATCTTGGACTTTTGTAAGATGAAAAGAAGATCTTCCAACCGTGGTGGTTGCCAAAATTTGTAATTATACTAACTAAAACTAATTTTTTAACAGGAAAAATTCACTCCACTCTTTTTCTTAATCCTTCTATATACCTTCCCCTTTTCTTTTTATAAAAAGTAATAAAATTATCTCCTTTTTAGGAGAGTTTATTCAAAAAAAAAAAAAGAATTTGAATCTGGGTCTCCCAGATCCTTTACCCTTTATTCAAATAATATGATGATCCAATAGTCTTGGACAAGTTTCACAGACTCTAGTCCAACACTCTACCCACTACACCAAACAGATCCCAATGTCTGTTGAGAAAATAACCCTTAAATAGTGAGATGCCGACAAATTGATATGAGGAGTGTCTGAGAGGATGTCTCAGACTGGATGGTCTGAGAGGGGGGAAAATAAATTTGTTTATTTCATTTAAAAGCATTCTGGGACAAAGCTGAGTCAGGCAATTGCCAAAATGAAAACATTAATTCATTATCAAGATTGCTTCTTTTCTATTAAAATATGCAAAATAAAACATGCCTAAAGCAGCAAAAGGTTATAAATAAATACAAATAAAATCAGGTAAGCACCAGGAATGCCTCCTGCCCTCAGCGTCCCATGTGTGCCTTACTTTCCCTTCCCTTAACTGGGCACAGGTAAGACTGCTGTTACATAAATCCTGCCATAAAGCTTTGCCTCCATAAAATAGGTAACTGATTATTCTGGGTTGATATTGTGTCAGAAATTTGGATTAAGGTTGACTTGGCCATTTATGTATAAGGTATATTGAATAGATGTAGCAAAAGCAGACTTTGGTTTCTTCCCATGAAGCACTGCAGTATGTCCAATGCCTGCTTCCTAATTACAGAGCTGTGCCTGGTTGTGAATACCATGAGCTCTTCCCCACACATAGCTCACATTCCTTTAGCCAAATAATGAGGAACTTTTTTTCCCACCTTAGAGAACAATGGAGGGAATAAGGGCAATCTGTTTGGGGGCTCATAGAATTGGACCCCCTAGTCCAATGTTCTTGAAACTTGGTGGGTATCTTGGGGAGAGGCTCCATCAGCTACCCTGTGAGCTTGGAGCCTCTCCCTCAAACCCCCTTCCCCTCCAGCCCCCAGAATATACCCTATGTTTTCACCATTGACTTCAATGGCCCATAGGATATAATGGGGCCAAATTGCCGCTGAATTTCTTTCATTCCCTCCTTTCCTTCTCTCTTTTTCCTCTTTCCCTCCTTCTTCTCTTCTCTCTTTCTTTCTTTCCCACCTTCTTCTCTCCTCTCCTCCTTTCCCTATTTCCCTCCTTCTTCCCTCTCTTTCTTTCCCTCCCAGTTCATTCTCTTTCTTTCCCTCTTTCCTTCCCTCTTTCCTCCTTCTGTGGCCCAACTCTCATGAGAAGGAGTTTAAACTTTAAACCCCTTCTCTCTTAGCTCCCCCACCCAGACCAGCTGGGGAAGGGAAGCGGAGGCTTTTGAAGATGCCCCCCCCTTCGCTTCCCCTTCTGACATCACTTCCGGTGATGTCAAGGGGCGTGGCATACGCTAATAGCCTAATAGCTCATTAGCATACCATACGCTAATGAGCTCCTGCAGCTGTTTTTCTACGAAAAGACCCCTGGATTTGACAATGAAGACTATTGACCTTTTCAAAAACAACTATGAAAAATTATGGTCACAAGTCCTAAAGGACATTAAAAAATGGAATACACTAAATTTATCTTTGTTGGGCAGAATTTCGGTGGTTAAAATGAATATTTTGCCACGTTTTATGTTTCTATTCCAGACGATTCCCATTGTAAAAGACTCAAAAGCATTTAATTCTTGGCAAAAGGAAATTTCTAAATTTGTGTGGGCAGGGAAAAAACTGAGAATCAAAATGAAAGATTTGTGTGATGCAAAGGAAAGAGGAGGCTTTCAACTATCAAATTTGAGACTATATCATGATGTGGTCTGTCTGATATGGTTAGAACAGTGGATTACTCTTGAAAATAGAAAATTGTTGGCTTTAGAAGGACACAATTGCAGGTTTGGCTGGCATGCATATTTTTACTATGGCAAGTCGAAAATGGATAATTTTTTTAAGCATCACTATATCAGAAGAACTCTTTTTGACTCATGGATTAAGTACACAACATTTTTTTCTGAAGAAAAACCAATGTGGATTGTACCAGCAGAAGTAATAAAACCTTTTTCAGAACCCAAGGGACAGGACTAGTTGAAATACAGTGAACTGTTGAGACCTGAAAGGAAATCATATATGTTAAAAGAAGAAAGCCAATTAGACTTTAAATATGATTGGCTGCGTTATAGGTAAATTTATGATTTGTATAAAACTGATAAAAAATGGTTGGGTTCAGGGGAAACCATAATGAAATTGAAAATTTATGGCTGGAGGGAGGGAGGAAAATGATATCGAAAATGTATAAAATTTTGTTAAAATGGTATACAGAAGATGAAGTAGTTAAAGAGCAAATGATTAAATGGGCAATTAATGTGAATAAGGAAATATCTATGTCATCTTGGGAATTCTTATGGAAAAATGCTATGAAAATATCTACATGTAGCAACCTTAAAGAAAACTGTTTTAAAATGATGTATAGATGGTATATGACACCAAAAAAGATAGCTTATATAGGTAAAAATCTATCTAACAAATGTTGGAAATGTAAACATGCCGAAGGTTCCTTTTATCATATGTGGTGGACTTGTGATAAAGCAAAAATATTTTGGACTGCAATACATACAGAGATGGAAAATTTTTTGAAATGTACCTTTAAGAAAGAACCTGAAATGTTTCTTTTAGGTCTTAAAACTAGAAGAAATAAATGTGAGTAAAAGACCACTGATATGGTACATGGTAACAACTGCTAGAATGATCTATGCTCAAAATTGGAAAAATGAAAAAATTCCTGATCTCTGGGACTGGTTAAGAAAACTACTATTTATGGCAGGAATGGACAAATGGACAAGAAAACTTATCAACTTAGAAGCAGAAACTTTTTTGGTAGACTGGAATGACTTTAAAGAATATATAGAGAAACATTGGGAAATGAAGGATAGCATATTTAGCTTGGAAAACTACTAGTGATGTAACTATACAATCAATAAGTATTAGTAGTAGTTGCAAATAAGTAAACTGTGTTACCTGTAGAATTTATATGATAACAGTGAATTAATATGTATTATGCATTGATAAAATGGTGGAAACAATGCTGGGAGCCAACAGGGGGAAGGGGAGTTTGAAGAAAAGGATATGATTTATATTATTTTAGCTAAATTGTGAAGTATTGTATATCCTAATAAAAATTTGTTTAAAAAAAAATTGTTCTGTTGTATTTCATCCTCATGAAGGTACACTTATGAAGGATGCATTTTAAAACTGGTTACCAGGGCATGCAAAGCAGTCATTTGTTTTTCTTTTCCCTTCAGTAGGTTTTGTTAAGATTTATTTTGTAAAAAGGAAGAAAATGCTAAGGAACAACCATCAACAGTGTGAATGTATTCTGTACTAATGTATTCTGTACCCAGAAAAACTACAGCAGCTAAAAATAAATTTATTTAGCAATAGTCTGTTGCATATTTCTATTTCATGCTAATGCGTTAATTCTGTATTGAGGCTGATGGTCACAACCCAACAGTTACTATTTATAATGCTAGTATGCTCCCAGGCACTACTTCACAACAATAATAGCTCTTGAACATGACACAATACATATGTATGGATGTTACATTATGCCCTCAGACAACATGCAAAAAGTGTCCATAGATCTCCCACGACAAAATGATGTTGCTGAAATAAGGCAGAAATTTCTTATGCAGCCATGTGCGGCTGGTATACAGCCGTACACGTTTCCCAGGTATGCCCGCATTTCAATCTATCTTCCTCTCAGATCAAAGCCGCTGTGCATTAATTTGGAACTAAAAGAATTTGCTACATTACATACACAATCCATGCAATCCATACATAAGTCAAACTCACCAGATTTCACAGAATATATTCACAGAATTATTGCAGACCAACAGTTCTCAACTTTGGCTGAATCAGGAGGTTCTCAAAACTAAATGGAGCCCCATGCAATATTTGGAACTGTAACACATTGCTACATAAGTACATATTCAGTGCATACAATCCATATATAGTACTGAATAATAAAGTCAACTCACACAGATTTCACACAATATATTCACAAAATATGTTCAATTTGATTCAACTTATGTTGAATCAAGAGGTTCTCAAAACTGAGCACCAATTAATTAGCTGCAAGTGTAAGTATGAGGGTTAAAGTTTAAAATCATAAATAAAATGAGTTTCTTTTTGTAAAGTCCACCAGAAATTGATTTTAGAAGGGACAAGAACCGTAGGAACATCTTGATAAAATCGGACATTTCCCAACATAGGAAAGGGGATGGTGACATAGGCATTTGTAGGTGTGCCACATGTAAATTTATGGTTGAGAGCAAAACTTTTGAAGAACTTTCTGCAGAAGATATGAAATAAGGCCATACACATCAGAAGACATTAATCCTATTCTTTTAGAAAAAGAAACTCATTTTATTTATGATTTTAAACTTATAGTCCATATGGTATAAATCAGTAACTAGATTTTTCTGCTTTTATCTAGGTCTCTACCAGTTGGATGTCAATTACATCAGCAATGTCAATTTCACTTTAAATGGCTGTACCAGGTGTATCTGGGGGATGCAAACAGGTACTCCAGCACAACCTTGCACCTTGCCACCAGCAGTCAGGGACTGGGACCATAGAGCTGTGGTAGCTTTATGACAGCTACCAGGCCAACCTGGCAGTGCCAGTGGCAACCAATGATAGCAAATACTCAAAAGCGGCAGCCAAGGTGGGGGGGAACGCAGTCAGTGGTAGCCCCACAGAATGGGGGCAATGCTGGAATCAGCAGCAGCTGAGCTGTGCTGTAGTAAGTCATTGCTTGATTTGCCAGAAGATGCCCCCCCCCCAGTGTCAGCATGGCTGTCTGGATGCCTCTGCCACCAGATGTGTGCCCATACCTGCTCCCACTTGTGATGCCCCCTCAGGTCCTGCCTTGCTGCTGCCTCCAGCAACTGATCTGGGCCCCGTTCCCTCCAACAGCCCCCCAAGAGGTGGTGGTGGCTGTTGAAGCATGGCACACCAACCTACAAATTTGCTCCTTTAGAGGGAGTACAACCCCATCCAGAACAGGGGATAACCCATTTCCTGGGTCAGACCCTCTCCCAGAAGCACCTCCATTTTTAACAGATGAAGTTTCAGCTTGTTAGCCTCAGCCATTCCAAAACTGCCTCCAGATACCTGTTCCTGTTTCCCATGAAGCTGGAAGCAGAAGATAGAGCTGAATGTTATTCACATACTGGTAGCAACTAAGCCCAAATCTTCAGATAACCTCTCCCAGTAGCTTTATATAGATGTTGAAAAGCATGGGAGACAAGATGGAACCTTGGAGAACCTCTCAAGCCAAAGGGCAAGATGTGAAGCAGAAGTCCCCCAGCACCACACTCTGAAACCTACCCTTAAGATAGGATTGGAACCATCACAGAAGTGCCTCCCAGTCCCAAAAGGCAATCCAGAAGGATACCATGATAAATGGTATCAAAAACTGCTTAGCGATCTAGGAAAATTAACAGGGCTGCACTCCCTCTCTCCATCTCCTAGTATATAACTTCCACCAGGGCAACCAAGGCCTTTTTAGTTGCATAACCTGGTCTGAAACCAGTTTGGAATGGATCTAAACAATCTGATTCATTCACAAAATTTCTGAAGTTGGTCAGCTGTCAGTCATTCAATCACCTTGCACAAGAACAGTACATTTGAGGCTGGATGGTAGTTATTCAGCTCTCCTGGGTCCAGAATAAGTTTCTTTAAGAGTGGACACACCACTGTCTAGTTCAAAGTAGGAGCACCATCCTGTCTCTCACAGTGGCATTTACTGTCTCACAGATCCTGTCTGCCAGCCCCACACACACAGCAAATTTAAGCAGCCAGGAGGGGCACGGTTCATACAAACAGGCGGTAGGTCTCAAGCTTTTAAGAATCCTGTCCGTATCCTCAGATTGCACAAGCTGAAAGGTATCCCACACAACTGGCCAAATCAGTTCCCTGGACAATCTGATCCTGTTTCTGCTAATGAAGAATCCAAGTTGGAACAGATGAGAGAGATTTTATCCACAAAGTACCAAGTAAAATAATCTCAGCAGGCTGCAGAGCAGTTCAACTCCTCCTGTTGCCCAAAAACCAATAGGCCCCTGACCACCAGGAAGAATTCTGCAGGTCTACACTGTGCAGGTGCAATGGTAGTAGAAAAATATTGTTTGCTGCCATCGCCATCATGAAGTAAGCTTTAAAATGAGCTGTAGCTCCCCCACCACACTCTCACTACTCTTCCCACATTCACTCTTCCAAACAGGTCTCAGTGATACATGACAGATCACCTCTCACACAGAAATAAATGTTGGATGGCTGCCACTTTACCTATAGCTGACCTGGCATTTAAAAGTAAGACATTAAAGCCCAGTGGGATATTGATATGGTCATCCACATCACCCTGGCTAGAAAAAGAACCAGAAGGGGCAACAGCACATAAATATCTGCTATCCCTTACCCTTGCCTGGCCTGTTCTTCTACCACATATCCCCCTGTCCAGGGCCCGCTCGCTTACTAGGCAAACTAGGCGTTCGCCTAGAGCACGCTGGCCCTTAGGCGCCAAAAGCCCCCTGCCCCCACCAAAAAACCCTGCCCCTTCTCTGGCTTGCCAGTGCTCAGACGGAAGAGATGGGAGCCCCTTCCCTGGCTTGCCGGCACTCAGACAGAAGAGACGGGGTTTAAACCCCGCCCCTTCCCTGGCTTGCCGGCACTCAGACAGAAGAGACGGGGTTTAAACCCCCGCCCCTTCCCTGGCTTGCCGGCATGCCCCACAGCTGTGGGGCGAGCAGGCAAGCCAGCGCTCAAATGGAAGAGATGGGGGTTTAAACCCCTGCCTCTTCCTTGGCTTGCCAGTGTGCCCTGCAGCTGCGGGGTGTGCAGGCAAGCCAGCACTCAGACGGAAAATATGGGGGTTTAAACCCCCACCTCTTTCCTGGCTTGCCGGCGCTCAGACAGAAGGGAAGGGGGTTTAAACCCCTGCCTCTTCCCTGGCTTGCTGGCGCACCCCACAGCTGCGGGGCACCTGGCAAGCCGGTGCTCAAATGGAAGGGAGGGGGGTTTAAACCTCCTTCCCTTCCTTGGCCCTTGCCAAGGAAAGAGTGTGGGGGGGGGGCGCCAGAAGGTGTTCTTGCCTAGTGTGCAAAAACACCTGGGACCGGCCCTGTCCCTGTCCCTGTCCCAGCAGTTGACACAAAAACAGACCACCAAATTTACAGACAACAATCCAAATACCAGTTTGCACCTGGATCTGGACATAAAGACAGACAACCAGCTCTCACTTAGTATAAAACAGACAACAAAAGGATATACCCCCATGTATAAAAATGGTGTCCCAGGCTTAACATCTCCAAAAGTAGAAAGCAGGGATCTGCAGTCCACTGCAGCTCATCACATCCAGGGTTTGACTTCATCCAGTCCCCAGGCTAAAAGCCTTTGGCTCTCACCCTTCAGCTTGAGCCAGAGGCTCACACCACAGCTTGTGAGCCTGTTTAAGTAGGCCAGGTACCTGTGGAAGAGCCAAAAGCTCCAGTGAGTTAGCAGGTTGTGCCCCATGATAAAAAGCAGGTAGCACCACAGAATGATGCATTATGTGCATCAGGAACCGTATTTCTAAATGAGGCTTCAAAGATTCAAGCGCAAGTGGTAAAATCAGGTATTTTTGTGGGTGTATCTATTTGTGTGTGGGTAAGCATGGGTGGGGGGGATACCATAGGAATATCCAGAATATTTTTTACAAGTGATACACAATTGATTGTGTATGAAGGGGACCAAAGGTAAGCTGTTTTACTTGGCCAAGTATACCATGGTTGCTTGCACAATTTCCAGGTGTTCTGGTTTAAGCATGACTTGTTTGTTCACAGCAAACATCCTGCTCAAACATAGACAGATTTACTGAGGGATAAACGACAACTTGGAAGTCACACACAGCTCCCATGAGAAGTTTTATTTGGTTTGAATGCACCTGTTGAAAACCCTTTTGACTTCTTTAAAAGGAATTGAGGCAACATATTATTTTGTTTTCAGCTCTCAGAATTTATTCCTGGCTTATTATTACATGATTTTAATGGTCTGGAATCGTTCCTGTGAGCTCAGGAAGGGAACTTGTTTCAATCCTAGGCCAGTGTTTTAAGGTTTAAAGTAATAAACTGAGTTTGCTCATGTTTCTGTTGTTTTTTTAATTTCTCAAAACCAATATCCCAAAGGAAGTAAAATTCACATGAATGCCAAAACACATATGATGTACACACCACTTTGATTGAATTAATATATCCCCTCACAATATGATCAAGGTTGCAGTGACTGCTGGCAAGTTAATAAAATTTAGCTAATGATGTCTTCAGCTGCTATGGAGATATTTTACAATATGAGAAGTGCTATTATGTGTATTTGTTACCTACTGTTTGTATTTCTTTCAAGATCTTCAGGTGTATGAACAATACATTCATTCATTCATTCATTCATTCATTCAGAGTCAGCATTAAGGTGCATATGTACCTTAGGTAAACTAGGTAAACTACACTATGTAGTATTACAGTGTAAGAAAAGGATTAGGTTATTTTTTTTTTGGTGCTTTTGCCTTTGTACATATGCAAAAATAAAGCTTTTGTATTTATATTTTCACTGTTCTTTCTGTGAGAATGTTAAACAATAAAACATTTGGGCATTTACATAACAGCATAAGGTGGTAATTTATTTAAAGACAACATCAAAAAGTCTGAGTGAGTATTATTCCCATAAAGACTGGAAATTTTGAGGTGGGAAGAATTTCGGCTGTTAAAATGAACATATTACCAAAACTGACTTTTTTGTTTCAAATGTTACCAATCTGGCTGGAGATAGGAAGGGAAGCTGGGCAGATATGCCCTCCTTTCCCCCTGAGCCGCTCCACTTTTGCAGAGAGATGAGGGGCAGATTTAAAAGCCTGGCTTCCCTGTGCGACCTTCTAGCCATGGGGCAAATCGCGCAGGGAAGCCAGGCATGTCTGCTGGGCTCCCCTTCCTGTCTCTGGCTGGAGACAGGAAGGGAAGCCAGGTAGATATGCCCTCCTTTCCCCCTGCGCTGTTCCACCTTTGTGGAGAGACTGGGGGGTAGATTTAAATGCCTGGCTTCCCTGAGCAACCTTCTAACCAAGGCACTCAGAGCAGATTGCAAAGGGAAGCCAGGCATGTCTGCTGGGCTACCCTTCCTGTCTCCAGCCAGCCCAGGCTGGCTGGAAACAGGAAGGGAAGCCAGGCAAAAATGTCCTCCTTTCCCCTTGAGCCTCCTTTCCCCCTGCCAGGCACCTGGAGAAGATCAAGCAGGGAAGGCAGGCATGTCTCCCCACCTCGTCTTCCTTCTCCAGCCAGCCTGTCACAGCTCATAGTTTATACTGGAGGAAGTCCATCTCTCCCCCCGCCCCCAGCTTTCAGTTGGTTTTATTTATTTATTTAATTATATTTCTTGGTCTCACTCCTCTCAAAGGGTCTTGCTCTTGTATACATGTCTATGTGTAATGGAACAGTCTGCTCTTCCCTTGATATCTGTGTGATTTCGTTTGGGCCTGTTGGGTGGAGCTCATTTCACTTTCGTTTTTATATGCTGAATGGACCGGAGAACGGGTGGCTGAGTGAGTATTTTAGCCTGGAAACTCACAGCCAAAGGAGGACATTTCAAAGCTCCTTTTTAACTGCTGGTGGGGGAATTTAGAACTTGGGGAAAGCAAACATACACAGAGGCTTTCATTTTCTTTCCCTTTTTTCCATTTCTTTGCTCCTTTTATTTCCCTTTCCCCCATTTCTTTTTTTTCTTTTCCTTTCCTTCTTTCCATTTCTTTCTATCCCTTTCTTTCCATTTTTTTCTTTTCTCTCCCTTCCTCCCTTCCCCCCTCTCTTTCAGCTAATGAGTTAGGCTATAACCAGCTTAAATAAAGGTTAACAGTCAATAAATACAAAACTTGAGTCCAGTGGCACAGAGCTTAATTCTGGGTCTAAGCTTTCATGTGAATAAACTTTGTTGGTCTTAAAGGTGCCACTGAACTCAAGCTTTGTTCTATTGCACTGGAACAGATATTCTTAAATAATGCTAATGAAACATTGAGCTGCTATCCTACCTTAAGCATGTGTGGACAGGAGGTGTTGGGTCTACCCTAATAATTTGTTCAAGTAACTCTGTGAAGTCTTTTGTACAGGGTAGCCCTATTGCCAGTGTAGAAGAGCCCTCTTGAATAATTCTGGTTTGCATAGATTCAGGTGGGTAGCTGTGTTGGTCTGAAGCAATAGAACAAAGTTTGTGTCCAGTGGCACCTTTAAGACCAACAAAGTTTAATTCTGGGTATATCCTTTCGTGTTCATGCACTCATTTTCAGATACATTGAAACAGAGTCATCAGCCATTACATGTAGGTAGCAAGTGAGGAGGATGTTGCCCATATCTGGAGACTTCTGTAAATGTGGGAACTGTAGCCTCTGTTCATTACTGGGTCACTGGTCACTTCTTCAGCCATGAAGTATCTGTAGAAGAGAGCAGTGGCTCACAAAAGCTGATCCCCTGCCACAAATTTTCTTTGTGCTTTTGAAGCATTTTTTCTCCTGGTAGGCTCGCCAGCTCTGAGTTGGGAAATACCTGGAGATTTTTGGGGTGGAGCCTGAACAGTGAGTGTTGCCTTCTGACACACTTCTGGTGATGTCAGGGGGTGTGGTGTATGCAAATACATTATGCTAATGAGTTATGCTAATGAGCTCCTGCACCTCTTTTTCTACAAAATGACCCCTGGTTGTCCGTGAGATAGCCAAAGAGTGTGAAGCAGGTAGAGTAGCCAGCCCATTTGCTGCTCCCCTGATTTCTCACCTCCAAGTCATCCCTCTTGGTGTTGTGTCAAAGAAGGTCCCAGGCAAATTTCACCTAATTCATCACCTATCCTACCCTAAAGGGGCTTCTGTAAATTATGCCATAGCACTTGAAGTGTGCTCCATGTGTTACACCTCCTTCGATCAAGCAGTTAATTTAAGTCCTGGGGCACTCTTGGATAAGTGTGATATTCAATTGGCCTTCTGTCTGCTCCCTTTATACCCTGGGGATTTCTGCCTATTGGGCTTTAAATTTTGTGGCAGCTGGTACATTGTTAAACCCATGCCCATGAGGTGCTCCATTGCCTGTGCTGCATTTGAAACATTCAGTACTTTCCTGGAATGAGTGGTTAAGGACTGCAGAGGCTGCCCGCACATTACTCACTACCTGACAACTTCTCATTTGTGGGTGCTGCTGACACATCAGTTAGCACCAACTGCCTAGGTACATTTCAGGCCATTGCAGATGAAGTGGGGGTTCCACTTGCACAGGAAAAGACTGAGGGTCCAGCCACACAGTTGATGTATTGGGGCATTCAGCTTGATTCGGTACAAGGCACTTCCATCCTGCCCGAGGATAAGCTTACCAGCCTTAGGGCTCTGCTCCCCAAGATCATAGGCAGTAAAAAAATGCACATTGAAGGAAGTGCAATCCCTTTTGGATCATCTCAACTTTGTCTGCAAAGTGGTTTCACCAGGGTGTGCCTTCAGTGCAGGGTTGGGTTCAGGCCACAGCAGGTGTTTCTTCACTCTATCATCACATCTGAATCACACATGGTATGCAGGAAGACCTTATGGTTTGGTTGAGCTTCTTAATCCATTTTAATGGAGTCTCTTTTTGGCAATCACCTTTAATACCAGGGGACAATTTACAAGTGCATATGGATGCTTCAGGTAGCATGGGTTTGGGTATTTTCTTTAATGGTCACTGGTGTGATAAGCATTGGCCTCCACCCTGGGCAGGATCAGATGGTGGATCTCATTTCCTTTGTATCTCCCTGCCCACACTATCTCTGCTTTTCTTCTTTCCCTCCTCCTGGCAACCCCCACAGTCTCTCTGCTTTCCCTGCTCACCTCTCTCTCCCCCTTCCTCCTATCTCTCTTTACATGTCTCCTCCAACCTTAATCATTCCCCTTTTTTCTCCCCCTGCAGCCCTTTCTTTCTATTTCACCCACCTACACTTTACTGCTTCCCCTCTTCAGCTTTACCTCCTGCCCTCCTCCTCACCCCTTTCCCTGCTTCCTTCCTGCCCTTTTTTACCTTTTGTCAACACACACATACTCAACAAAATATGGATGTTAGTTTCCTAGCAACCTTCAAAATGGCTGCCAAGATCAGTGAGATCTCTGTAACATTCTCAGTAAGCAGGGAGATTTTAACCCGCCCATGTAATTTTTAAAAAAAAATTGTATCTTTCTGTGAACCACTCCCCCTCAAGTTCATACAAAAATCTCTCCTGTCCCTGGCATACTGTGTGAGTTTTTTGATCCACACTTTAGGGCCAGAATCAAAACTAGATATAAAGATGCTGGACAGAAGAGGGACCTTTCATCAGATCTAACAGAGCTCTTCCTGTGCTCTTATGGGTAGGAATAATCATGAGTATCCACTGGTATTACATTAATTAGTAAATGCCAGGCTGCAAAGTCAGTTTCTGAAACTTAACAATCATTATAGCACTAATTCTCTGCAAAGCAATTTCAATTTTCAGAGTCCCTGCTCCCCCAAAGAACATGCATCTTAAAGACAAAAACATATCATGGCATAAACTTTCTTAGATTAAAGCCCACTTGCATCAGATGTGTGGTTGCACAAATCCAGGTAGTGATGATGGGCATACACTACGTTAGAGACTCCTCTCACACCACCACAGACCAGCAGAAAGATAGGCAGGGTCTGCCTTTCTCCCAGTCTCTGGTGGCATGGCTCCTAAAGTCAATCTCCTTCCATGACACCACAGCAAAAGAAAAGCAAGCCCCAGCAGTGCCACCTGAAACATTTTGTACTTTTGAAGACACCTGTCAGACTCTGGATGATTGACCATCTGTACCTGTTGTATTACTGTCTGAGAATCCCTGAGGTATCTTTTCATTGCTCTGACCTAGCTCACCCTCTTTTCCCTAAGCATGTACTTTAGAGTTCTTATCATCTACCCTCGCCTCCACCACATTCCAACGAGGAGGGGAGTGAGAGTGTGGCCCGATCTACATCTAGCATTTGTTCCACTTTCTTACCAAACCCACACTGGAACAGAAATTCCCATCTACATTGCATGCCACTTTCACTTTGATTAAGTGTCGCATTTTATGGCAGTGTCCAGACTGCATGCTGCTTTCACTTCATTTGATCTCTGGTTTAATGGTGGCTATCTGCATAGATTTATGGCTGTTTTATGGCCATTTGGGGGTAACTCTGCAGTCAGTACAGTGTTGGCCCAGGATATGTGGTTTTGGTAATGTATCCACTTGGAAACATGGGCTCAGGACAGCCATGTGCTCGGACTGGTTCTAACCGGTTCACCATGCAGCCAGGCGAAGGGCCTGAGCTTCGCTCCCAAATACAATGGACTGCAGGATCCTAGCTCCCCGCCAATCGAGAAGCAGGGGATAACTCAATCTCTGTAAATAGCAAATCACGGGGTGTGGTGTGTGTTGGGGTGTGGGTTCTTTTGGGGATAAAAGCCGGCCTGTGAGCTGGCTTCTCTGTCTTGTTCCTGATCTAATAAAATATGTGAGAGCTGAAATCACTCATCAGTCTCAGTACTTTTCACTGGCTATGAGGGTGGGATTCTAACTCCCTCCATGAACAACGATCACGAGGAAGAGCATTGCATCAAGCCCCGCCGCTCACCACACCGATCCCGAGCATCACATCGCTGACCCCGAGAGCAGCACCGCACTGCTCACCGCAACCAAAGCCGCCAATGCTCCCGAGCATCGCATCGAGCCTGCCGCTCACGAGCCTCGTCCGCTGACTCCAAAAGCAGCGCAGTTCATGCCCAGCTTCGACGCTCACGCCTGGCTTCTGCAACTCTTGCCACCACCCGCCTACACATGGTAAGATGGCCGCACCTCAAGGCAATCCCCAGGCGTTCGATAGCTCCAGGCCCCAGCAATGGGACGCCTGGTTAGAGACCCTGGAGAACCACTTCAGTTACCATGATGTTGTGGATGCGGGAAAAAAGAATGTGGATGCTGTTCCTCAGCACCTGCAACATAGACACCCTCTTGCTTCTACGGGACCTCATAAACCCAAAGACCGCCAAGGAGGAGCCTTACGCGGTACTGGTAAAGGCCCTCATGGACCACTTTTCACCCAAATCCACCAAGTTCGTGGAGTGGTTGGGTTTCTTCGCCAGGGTCCAAGGTCCAGATGAGTCATCCTCAGAATTTCTGGTGGGTCTTCGGCGGGCGGCCACGAGGTGCGCTTTCCCAAGCCTTACGGACACCTTGCTGAACCAATTTCTAGTGGGCCTCCACGAGTCCAAGTTATGGCAGAAACTGGCCAGCAACAATGACCTCGACCTCAAGAAGGCCATGCAGGAGGCAGCCGCCTACAGAAAGGCCCACCAAGACCACCCCGGCAAGGCGGACCACTGCACGCTAGCCACGCGGGGTTCCGATGACTCGGAGGACAAGGAGGTGCTCCAGGTCCACAGACACCCGCCCCAGCAGCCGCAACGGCCCCAAGAGACCAAAGCGCAGCTGACTGTAGCCTGCATGAGCTGCGGCGATGCACACGAGCGACTGTCTTGCCAATTCCGCTCTGCCATCTGCCGGACATGCAACAAGGCGGGGCACATCGCAAAGGTCTGCCATTCCCTGGGACAACAGAGTAAGACCACAGCACAACTTGATGTGGAGGACCTACACACCGTTTCAGTCCACCACCAAACGGTATGTAACTTGCCCCCAGATGGCCCGGACAAGGTGCATGTGACTGTCCGGATTGAAGGGTCCCCCTGTAAAATGGAAATAGATTCAGGGTCTTCTTTTTCAATCATATCGGCAGAGACCCTCCATTCCCTATGCCTGAAAGGGGGACCCCAGTTTAGCCACAGGGTCTAGTGTTACGGGACTTTAATAAGAACCCTGTGGCTGTCCGGGGCTGGGGCAAGTTTAAGATCCAATTCAAAGGATGTTCAGGCGTCCTGGACCTGTTGGTGGTGGAGGGATGGCTCACCAGCCTCTTGGGACTATCGTGGTTCAAACCACTGGGCCTCCAGATTACAGGGCTGAACTAGATCCGGTTGGCAGACTGGGAGGTGGTGTGCTGGGAATTCCCCAAGGTGTTTGACGGGACTCTGGGGAAGTATACCAGGGACCCCATTTCGCTGGACCTGGACCCAGTTGTTCGGCCCATTTGTATCAAGGCCCGGGTCCCTCCCATAGCGATATGAGCTAAAATCGAAGCAGAGCTCGATTGCCTGGTTGCGCAAGGGGTGCTGGAACCTGTCGCATTCGCGTGATGGGAGACCCCCATAGTGACGCCTGTTAAGCCTAATGGGGACGTGCGCATTTGTGCTGACTACAAGTGCACACTGAACAAGGCCTTGCAGGACCACGCTTATCCCGTCCCGGTGGTGAGCCACGTCCTCGCTTGCTGGGGCCAAAATCTTTGGGAAGCTGGATCTGGCACAAGCTTACCAGAAGTTGCCAGTGGACACGGCCACTGCGGAGGCCCAGACTATTGCAACCCACAAGGGGGCTTTCCGGGTCACACGGCTGCAGTTCAGGGTTTGTGTAGCTCCCGGGATTTTCAGTCTTTTGTGGACTCTCTCCTAAAAGGCATCCCTGGAATACAGCCCTTTCTAGATGACATCATTGTCGCGGCACCAGACACCACCTCCTTCACAGACCATCTCCGCCAGGTCCTCCAACGGTTCAACGCTGCAGGGCTCAAGGTAAAGAAAGAGAAATGCCTCCTGGGTGTGCCCCGCATCGAGTTCCTGGGGTTCGCCGTGGATGCTCAAGGGATCCACCCCACAGATGATAAAATCAAAGCCATCACCCACACACCCTCACCCTCCTCCAAGGCGGAGTTGCAGGCTTTCTTAGGCCTGCTCAACTTCTACCATGCATTTCCGCCCCTCAAAGTGGCCATGGCGGAGCCACTCCACTGCCTCCTTGACAAGGACGTGCCTTGGGTTTGGGGGCCGACGCACGCCGTGGCATTCCAGGGCGTCAAATCTTGCTGGTTTTGAATGTGGTCCTCTACCACTTCAAGGAGTCGCTCCCGGTGGTCCTCGCCTGTGATGCCTCTCCCTACGGAGTCGGAGCAGTGCTGGGTCACCGGTTGCCGGATGGCCTGGAGGTCCCGGTCGCTTATTACTCATGGACTTTGTCTTCGGCAGAGCGGAACTACACTCAAATAGACAAAGAGGTGCTGGCGATAGTGGCTGGGGTGAAGAAATTCCACCACTACCTCTATGGCCGGCCCTTTGAAATTGTGATGGACCACAAGCCGCTCCTGGGACTCCTTGCCGTGGACCACCAAACTCTGCAGATGGTCTCCCCCGGGTCCTGCGATGGTCCATTTTCCTGTCGGGGTACTTGTACTTCCTCACCCATCAGCCCGGGAAGGCCATGGGTCATGCAGACACCCTTAGCCGCCTACCCCTGGCGGCCACGGCACGGCCCGAGCACTTGGTTGCCCTCCTGGAGCCGGTCATGTGTGGGAAGTGGCCCGCCTCTCCACTCGGGATCCTGTCCTCTATCGGGTCTTGGACTGGGTGGGGAGGGGGTGGCCAGTGGCCAAGGAGGGCCCCGAGTTCACCCCATTTGCCACCCGCAAACACGAACTGTCCATGTACAAAGGGTGCTTGATGTGGGGAGGTCGGGTGGTGATTCCCACGCCGCTCCATCAGCATGTCTTGGAGGTGCTACACGAACATCACCCGGGGTATGGTATGGATGAAGGCGTTAGCACGAAGCTACATCTGGTGGCCAGGCCTTGATCGGGACATCGAGGACAAGGTGAAAAGGTGCCAGCCCTGCCAGATTTCACGCCCTGAACCACCGCGGGCCCTGGAATATGCACAGAAGTCCTCCTACCGCCCCTGGTCTCGGCTACACCTGGATTTCATGGGGCCATTCCAGGGGCAGCTTTTCTTCATACTCATGGATGCCTACAGTAAATGGCTTGAGGTCGTCCCCGTGTCATCAACATCCTCAAAATCCACCATCAGGGCCATGTGGCAGATCTTAAGCACCCATGGGTTGCCAGACACGCTGGTCACGGACAATGGCACAGCGCTTACGTCCCGGGAGTTCCAGGACTTCACAGCATATTATGGGATCCGGCATGTGTGTTCGGCGCCGTTCCACCCCACCACGAATGGCATAGTGGAGTGGATGGTCCGGACCACCAAGGACCCTCTATGCCGACTCGACTCCCTGGACTGGGAGTACAAACTGGCATCTTTTCTCTTTGGGCAGCACATCACCCCCCACTCCTTCCACGGGGCGTAATCCGGCGGAACTCCTCCTGGGTCGCCGCCTCATGACGCGCATTGACAGGTTGCACCTGGACCGGGCCCCAGAGCAGGAACTGGGGACCGAGGACCGAGGACCAGGAGGCCGCCCGAGGGTTCTTCCCCGAGGACCCCATGTATGCCTGGAGCTACACAGCAGGCTCACCTTGCTTCCTAGCATGGGTGGTTCGGGTCAGGGGGCCCCATTCTTACGAGGTCTCCTGTGAAGATGGTACCGTGCTCCACCACCACATCGACCAACTCCACCGCAGGGTGGCATCGCGAGAGCTGGACGGCTTCGAGGACCCCGAACCCCAAAAGGCAGAGGAGCCTTCTCCGCGGGGAACCCAGCCTGGCGGAGAGCACAGCCACAATACCTATCGCCCTGTCTACCAAAGCCCCGACCACAGTAAACGATGCCTCGACGGCCACTTCCCTTCCACCGGCACCAGTAGGCTCCCCAACCGGGACCCAGGCTCCTGTGTCTCCACCTGCCCTGGCTCCCCACCGCTCGACCAGGGAAGGAAGCCTCCGGCTGATTTGAAGGACTTTGCGGGTGTATCTCAGACCAAGGGGGGAGGGGTGTAATGTATCCACTTGGAAACATGGGCTCGGGACAGCTATGTGCTCAGACTGGTTCTAACCAGTCTGCCATGCGGCCAGGCAAAGGGCCTGAGCTTCGCTCCCAAAGACAATGGACTGCAGGATCCTAGCTCCCCGCCAATCGAGGAGCAGGGGATAACTCAATCACTGTAAATAGCAAATCACCGGATGTGGTGTGTGTTGGGGTATGGGTTCTTTTGGGGATAAAAGCCGGCCTGAGAGCTGGCTTCTCTGTCTTGTTCCTGATCTAATAAAGTATGTGAGAGCTGAAATCACTCGTCAGTCTCAGTACTTTTCAGTTTTGAACTGCATCTTTTCCTGTTTCAGCGTGGGTTTGGTAAAACAACTGAGCAAATGCTAAATGCAGATTGGCCCTGTGTCTGTAGAAGTAGAATTGCTTGCTGTTGTAATTCTTCTACGAGGCCCCAACGAGAAGATGTCCTTGGAGAAACATCTTTGATTAGCTAGAGGTGGACCCTATAATTCTCATGGTCTGAGTAGATTGCTGACGTGTATTAATGGAATGTGTGATTGTAACTATATGCCCCTTTCCCGCCTTTCTACCCCAGTTCTGACAAAAGAATTCATTCCCTGAATATCTTATATCTTCTAATAAAACTTTCAACCAAGGAAGTGTATGTGAAGAATGACTTGACTGGGACACTGACAACACCCCCCAATAGAACTGCTTTGCTTATTTGGTTTGTTAATTACTACAACTGTAACTGAAGTAGGGTTGCCAGGTGTTACCTTGGCTGGAGCAGGGGACTTTGGGGGCATTCTGGGGGGAACACATCATATAATGTCCCCACGATGTTGACCCCTGGAAGTGACATAATCACACCAGGGACATCATATGGGGAACGCTATGGTATTTGGGCAAACTCTAGGGTTTTTTCTTTCTAGTTTGCCCAAATACCTGAATGTCCCCAGCATGATGATATTACTTCCAGGTGACATCATCATGTTGGGGACATCACAGTGATGGCCCTGTTTGGGAGTAGGGCTTCCCCTGCCAACCAACTGGCTGGTAGTGGGCTGAAGCCTCAAGAATTGGGGTTTTCCCCAGAACTGCCAGGGGAATGGCAAACCTAAACTGAAGCAAAGACAAAATACATGTAAAGGCCTGTTGCTCATATTTTTCCCTTTTTAACCAGGCCTCTCTCATTTAGGGTTGTCAATTCCTACCTCATGAATAGCATGGGGGAGTCCCGAACATTCCCTGGAGTCTCCTTGCGTGTGCGCCACTATCCCTTCACCCAGAAGTGACGTAATCACATCAGGCATGTTGGGGGCAGGGCCACAATCATTCAAGGGAAAACCATAGAGTTTTCCCTCAGATGATAGAGCGTCCCTTCGCAACGTGCCCGACGCAATTATGTCACCTCTGGGTGACGCGTTCACATTGGGCATGTCACGTGCTTCGGGGGTGGGTTCCCCCCCGGCAGCCTGACCAGCACCGGCAGGGAATAGGCCTCTCAGGCAGGGGTTTCCCCACCCCCTGGGGGGATTTAGCAATCCTAATTGTGTCACACCTCCATTCCAAAAGTTAGATGGTGTAAATTCCTCAGGGTAGGGAGCTGACCCTTTTCGTCACTCTGTAAAACCTTCACTCATGCTAATGACATTATATAAATCTATCAGTCATAATATTGTAGATTCTTTGTTTAGTGAATTCCACACTTTAACCACTCTCTGTGTAAAGAAGTACTTCCTATCGTCCATCCTGAACCTCCTGCCCATCAGTTTCATTGTATACCCTTTAGTTCTGGTATTTGGGGAGAGGAAGAAAAAATCTCCTAGTCAACTCTCTCCATCCCATTCATGATTTTATAAACCTCTATCATGCCTCCACTTAGTTGTCTCTTTTCTAAACTGAAATGTACCAGACTCTTCAGCCTTCCCTCATAGGGAAGGTGCTCCAACTCCCTAATCATTTTGCTTGTCCTCTTCTGTACTTCTTCCATCTGTGTGATGTCTTTTTTTAAATATGGTGACCAGTACTGTACACACTATTCCAAAATGAGGTCACAACATAGATCTATACAGGGGCATTTCAATATCGCACATTTTATTCTCAGTCCCTTTCCTAATCCTGTCCTTATATATATTTGAATTTTGGTTCCACAAGATTCTATGCTTGCCATAATTGATTCAGTTCAAGAACTGGCAGTCAGAAGACACTGGCCAGGGCTGACTGGCTGCTTCGCAAAGTCCCGCCCACGTCAGCCCCAGTCAGTGTTTTCAGCTCAGTCTGCTCCAGTCCTCCGACAGGAGAGGACTGTCTGGAGTGTGAGCACAGGGACAGGCCCTCAAGGCTGAGGCAAGTGAGAGAATCCCTTTTCCACCCCCCCAACACCATCCCCTGGGCCTTCTATGAGGGGACTAGGCCCAGAGAAGGCCTTTTCCGTCCCCCACACGCCATCCCCTGGGCCTTCTATGGGGCACTAGGTCCAGAGAAGGCCTTTTCCGCCCCCCACGCCATCCCCTGGGCCTTCTATGGGGCAGTAGGCCCAGAGAAGGCCTTTTCCGTCCCCACATACCATCCCCTGGGCCTTCTATGGGGGCAGTAGGCCCCGAGAAGCCCTTTCCCCCCACACACTGCCTACTGCCCCCATAGAAGGCCCAGGGGATGGTGTGTGGGGACAGAAAAGGCCTTCTCTGGGCCCAGAGAAGCCCTTTTCTGCCCCTCTTCCCTTCCCTTCCTTTCCCCTTTTCCTTTCTTCCTCTCTCCTTTCACTCTTCCCCCTATTCCTTCCTAACTTCCTTCCTTCCTTCCTTCCTTCCTTCCTTCCTTCCTTCCTTCCTTCCTTCCTTCCTTCCTTCCTTCCTCCAACGCTCTCTCCCTTCCACCTCCCTCCCTTCCTTTCTAGGGCCCGTTGTCTTCCACCACAACGGGCTTTGCTCCCTAGTAATCTATAACACAGAGTTTGCCTTTTTCACTACAGTAGCAAACTGGCTTTGTACTTTCATTGAGCTATCTACTACAACCCCAAGATCTTTTTCCCTCTCAGGCTCATCAAGTTCAGACCCCATTAATCT
This sequence comes from Gekko gecko, assembly GCA_029375565.1. Lineage (NCBI taxonomy): Eukaryota > Metazoa > Chordata > Lepidosauria > Squamata > Gekkonidae > Gekko > Gekko gecko. The sequence continues at coordinate 168,727,044 of JAPDNY010000005.1, forward strand.
ATACTTGAATTTGGGATTTTTTTGTCCCAATGTGCATCACCTTACACTAACTGTGGCGCCCTCCCTGGGCGGTGGGAAGGCGCCCCCTGTAGGATGTGGCCGGCCGAGGTTTGCCCCAGGTCCCACGGTCCCGCCGACCCTCCCAGGTTGGAGGGATGGGCCAGGAGGGCCTGTAGCGGGGTTGGTGATGGTCTGGAGAGAGCGGCCTCAGAAGACAGTTCTCGTCAGAGGGTTGCTGTCACCCTCTTGCCTGTCCTGGGTCTGGCTTCTCAAGCTAACCGCTTACTGAGACACTCTTACTCTCTCTCTAGCCAGTCCCAGCCAGCCCAGTCATCCTCCTCCCCGGCCACCTCGCCCGTTCCATCTTTTATTACCCCCGCACGCCCTCTTGGCTCCTCCCTCTGTGCCCCACCCCCTTGTAAAGCCGAGGATGCCAGCCAAGCCCCCTCATTTCCTGGGATCTTCCCCTGGTACGCGGGCCGGCCGGGCGACAACCTCCTGGTTCTCCTCCTGTTGTCTGCCGGCCGCAGGGGCGGGGCGCAGCTTTCCCAGCAGCCCGGGCCTCGCTCTCCCCTCCTTCAGCCCACCGGCCGCCGTTCTCCCCGCTGCTGCTGTCGCCACGAGCCGCGTCCCCTCCTCCCCCCGTCGGGCCTCGCCACCGCGGGTAAGTGCTTCCCTGGGGCTCGGGGGGAAGCCGGGCTCACCTCCTGTTGTGGCTGCCCATGGCCTCCTGGGGGGGGGAGACAGCGGCGGTCCCAGGCTGCTGCCGTGGCCACCGGAGCAGTCCCGGCCAGGGCCGGGACACACCCCCTTCCTTATGTCCATCATCGGGTCGTCCTCATGGAGTCAGGACAGGTAATCTGCGATGTGGTGCTGTCGTCCTGCCTTGTGGTGGGTCGTGAACTGGAAGGGAAGAAGAGACATGTACCATCTCAGGATACGCGGATTGTGATCCTTCATATGTTCTAGCCACAGGAGGGGAGCGTGATCCACCACCAGCCGAAAGGGGTTATTATCAAGGTAGAACCGCAGGGCCCCCACTGCCCATTTCACCGCCAGAGCCTCCTTTTCGACTATCGAGTACCGGCGTTCAGCGGGCTGCAGTTTTCTGCTGAGGAAGAGCACCGGGCGCTCATCCTCGCCCTCACCCTGAGTCAAGACCGCCCCAAGGCTGGAGGCCAAAGAATCGCTGTGCACGGCGAACGGCTTTGCAAAATCGGGATTCTGGAGGATGGGGGACCCGGACAGACTGCAACGCAAGGCTTTAAAGGCCCGCTCCCGGGCGTCAGTCCACTGCACTCTATTCGGCTCAGTTTTCCTAAGGCAATCCATCAGGGGACTTGCTTGGGACGCAAAGTGGGGTAAGAATTTGCTGTAATAGCCGACTGTGCCCAGGAACCTCTGCAGCTGGCACTTCGTTGCGGGTATCGGGTGCTGCTCGACTGTGACGATCTTGTCCGGCAGGGGCCGGAGCTGTCCGCGGCCAACCACAAACCCCAAGTAGCGCAGTTCTTGGAAACCTATCCGGCTTTTTCGTGGGTTGGCACGTATCCCTGCTGCCTTGAGGGCCTCCAGAACCATTCGCAGATGCCGCAGGTGCGTAGGCCAGTCCAGGCTGCAAATGATAATGTCGTCGATATAGGCCCGCGCGAAGCCTTCGCATTGTGCTAAAGCCGCATCTACCAACCTCTGGAATGTGGCAGCCGCTCCCTGAAGGCTGAAGGTCATGCGCCTAAACTGAAACAGCCCTTGGGGTGTGGCAAATGCTGTTTTCTCCCTGTCCGGGGGGTGCACAGGTACCTGCCAATACCCTTTTATCAAGTCAAGTGCTGACAAGTACCGGGCTTGCCCCAGCTGGTCGATCAAGATGTCGGCTCGGGCATCGGGTAGGCATCGAACCGGGACAGCTGATTAACCCCTCAGTAGTCCACGCAAAAGCGTACTGACCCGTCGGGCTTGGGAACCAATACAATCGGGCTTCTCCATGCGCTTTGGGAGGGTTCTATGATGTCTAGGCGCAACATGTCCTGCACCTCGCGGTTCACCACGTCCCATCGCTTCTGGGGTAAAGGGCGCCACCGGGCCCGGGCCACCTTCCCAGGTTCTGTGGGGATGTAGTGAGTGGCCAGGTGGGTGCAGCCAGGGGTGGACCCAAAGACGTCGGGGACACTGGCCAACACGTCACATGCCTCGTCTTCTTGAGCCGGGGTAAGGTCGGGATCCAGCATCGGGAGCTCGGGCTCTCTTCCCTCTGCAGTCCAGGGTAGGTCACCCTCTGGTAGGTTGGATGGGTCCGCTTCCAGGCACACCGGTTCCGCTGGGCCCGGGACCACCCACTCCTTCAGGTCGTTGACGTGGAGCCTCTTCCGATGACAGGCCTGAGGCCCGCACTGCACCTCATACGACAGGGGTCCCAAGACCCGGCTGATCTGGAAGGGTCCCTGCCAGGGATCCCCATGAGGCTGGGCGAGGGCCTGCCGGGTGACCAGGATGAGGTCACCTACCGCAAAGGTACGCAAACGGATGCCCTTGTCATACTGCCGCTTCTGTGCCTGTTGGGCGTTCTGCAGATTACGCTGGGCCTCAGCCCGTACCCAATCCAAACGCTCTCACAGCCAGGCCACGTACTCGCCTACTGGCGCCTCTTCCTCTGCGGCGGGTGCAGGTTGTGCCCACTGCTCTTCCAACAGACCCAGAATTCCGCGTGGGAGCCGTCCATACAATAATTCAAAAGGGGCGAACCCTGTGGAGGCTTGGGGCATCTCGCGTATTGCAAACAATAAGGGGTCTAGCAGGAGGTCCCAGGCTGTGGGGCGGTCCCGCGACACCTTTCGCAGCATCCCCTTTAGCGTTTGATTCATCCGTTCCACCAACCCATCGGTTTGGGGGTGGTGGATGGATGTAAACAACTGGTGGATGTGCAAAGTCGCGCAGACCTGCTGTATGAGCCGGGCCATAAACGGCGACCCTCAGTCTGTCAGGATTTCCCGTGGAAGACCTACATGGGTGAACAGGTGCATCAGGGCGCGGGCTACCCCCGCGCTCTTCAGGCTGGGGAGAGGCACCGCCTCAGGGTACCGGGTTGCATAGTCCATTATCACCAGGATGTATCTAGCCCTCCTGGGGGTGCGGGGCAGGGGTCCCACGAAATCCATGGCAATTCTGTCAAAGGGGACCCCCGTGACCATTTCCACTGGAGAAAGCGGGGCGCGTGGGGCGGCGCGGGTAGCCATCCTCTGGCATACCTCACAGGCTCGACAGTACCCCCGCACATCTTTAGCGATCGAGGGCCAAAAGAAATGGACCAGCAAGCGGGCCATGGTGTTCTTAAATCCTTGATGCCCTGCCCACGGAAGCTGATGGTCATGGCCCATCACTTCTTCCCTGAAGTCTGCGGGGACCAGTAGTTGCTCGATGGTGCCCAACCGCCCTTTGGCCATCCTGTACCACACCCCGCCTCGCCACTGTACGTGGGGCAGCCGGCCCTCCCTCCAAGGGTCGACCACCGCCCCGTCCCTTACCGCCACCTGGGAACGCAGCCTGGCCAGCTCCTCATCCCAGTCCTGGGCATCTCGGAACCTTGGATCTTCCACCCACCGGGGGCGCGGGTTGGGCTCCGGCTCGGCTCCTCTGGACGACCCCTCCTCCGCGTCCGGGGATGAGTCATCCGCAGGTTCACTGTCTCGTTCCTCTTCCACCGCGGCCACCATGTGTCCTGCTTCCCCCTCTCTGGGGTCCGTCCGGGGCTGTCGTGCATGGAAGGTATCAATCGCTTCCCTGATGCCGGGGGCATCCCATCCTAGGAGTAGTCGGCAGGGCAGTCTGGCCATCCGGGCCAGGGGTACCTCCACTTCTTGCCCGAGGTACCGTAAAGGTACTACAACCACAGGACATCTTTCGGCATGCCCGTGAAAGCATATAATGGTTGCCCAGCGGTATACTGGCAACACGGGTGGTAACAGACTCGACAACACCATCGAGATGGAGATACCACTGTCCAAAAGGGCCTCTAGCCGCCTCCCACCGAGACCAACCGTGATGGTCCATGCTGGCGGTCGGCTCCTGGTCTCCGCGGCTTGCATGGCATAATCCTCACCCAGGTCGCACTCCATGACTGGGCAATCCCGCCTCAGGTGCCCCCACTGGCCGCAGGTGTAGCAAGGCCCCACCCTAGGGCTCCCGGTCGCGCCTGCTGGACGGACGTCAGGCCCTGGCCATCCTAGCGGACTTCCTGCCCGATCTGGACCGTTCCCCACCACAGGGGGCCCCTTTGGCACATACAACGGGGGTCCGGCCCGGGCCACGCCTGGTCTAGCCCACCCACCCCGGGCGGGGGGGTCTCCTGGACGGATATTGGATGGACCTGGGAGACCGCGACCCCCCGGGCTGGCAGCCTTCCCGGGTTTCGGGACCTCTGCTCTCAGTGGGGCATCCTTTCCCTCGGCCGCTTGGTAATTCTCCCAGAGGTCCTGGGCTTCTGTCAGTCGCCAGGTTTCCAGCAGGCCACCCAATGCCGCGTTTGGGGCGGGAGTATGTGGAGGAGCTGCTCAATCACTATCACTTCCACGATTCGCCGTCCATCAGTGGTGGTCAGAGCCAGCCAGCGGGTGGCTGCGTCGTGCAGGGCAGCAATGGTCACTCTCGGGCGACCCAACGGAGCCACTTGCAAGGACCGGAACCACTGACGGTATGCTTCAGGAGTGATCTCATAGCGGTCCAGGATGGCGGCCTTCAATTTTTTGTAGTCGGCAGCTTCCATCTTCGGTAGGGCCTTCATTGCGGCCTGGGCCTCTCCCGTCAGATACGGGCCTATGGTGTATGCCCACTGATCTGCTGGCCAATGGGACGCTTCCGCCACCCGTTCGAAGGCTTCCAGGAAGGCCTCGATGTCGTCCTCCAGCCCCAACTTGGTCAAGGGGGGGCCAGGGTCCCTTAGGGCCTGCCGGTCCGGCACCTGCCCCGGCCCCCACACTAGCCACTGCCTGCCCGACCACTTGGAGGGCTCGCTGGAGATCCTGCATTAAGGCCGTCTGGACCTGTTGCTGTTGTTGAGTGACGTCCTGTAGGAGTTTGGCCTGGTGTTCGGCCATCCATTGCCCGAACTGGGCTAGATCCATGACCACAGGGGAGCGGCTTGCCACACCGGGTGGCCGTCTGACTGCACCCTGGCTGTCGTCGGAATCAGTCGAGCTTGAGGAGGAGGAGTCCAGGGTGTCTCGTGGGCCGTGGGTGCTGGTTGGCTTCCGGTCCACCGGGGGTCACCACCCCTGGGGGGTGGGGAGACTAGGGCGGGGTCGTCCTAGCGGGTCACTTGTGCCCGCATCCTCCACCACGTTGTGGCGCCCTCCCTGGGTGGTGGGAAGGTGCCCTCTGTAGGATGTGGCTGGCCGAGGTTTGCCCCAGGTCCCGCGGTCCCGCCAACCCTCCCAGGTTGGAGGGATGGGCCAGGAGGGCCTGTAGCGGGGTTGGGGATGGTCTGGAGAGAGCGGCCTCAGAAGACAGGTCTCGTCAGAGGGTTGCTGTCACCCTCTTGCCTGTCCTGGGTCTGGCTTCTCAAGCTAACCGCTTACTGGGACACTCTTACTCTCTCTCTAGCCAGTCCCAGCCAGCCCAGTCATCCTCCTCCCCGGCCGCCTCGCCCGTTCCATCTTTTATTACCCCCGCACGCCCTCCTGGCTCCTCCCTCTGCGCCCCGCCCCCTTGTAAAGCCGAGGACGCCGGCCAAGCCCCCTCCTTTCCGGCTCCTGGATCTTCCCATGGTGCGCGGGCCGGCCGGGTGACAACCTCCTGGCGCTCCTCCCATTGTCCAGCAGCCGCAGGGGCGGGGCACAGCTTTCCCAGCAGCCCGGGCCTCGCTCTCCCCTCCTTCAGCCCGCCGGCCGGCGTTCTCCCCACCGCTGCCATCGCCGCGAGCCACGGCCCCTCCTCCCCCCGTCGGGCCTCGCCGCCGCGGGTAAGTGCTTCCCCGGGGCTCAGGGGGGAAGCCGGGCTCACCTCCTGTTGCGGCTGCCCGTGGCCTCCGGGGTGGGGGGGGGAGACAGCGGCGGTCCCGGGCTGCTGCCGCAGCCACCGGAGCAGTCCCGGCCAGGGCCGGGACACTAACCAACACTGAACTTCATTTGCCACACTGTTGCCCACTCATCCAGTTTGTGAAGATGCACTTGGAGTTCTTCATAGTCAGCCTTGACCACTACACTACTCACCCCTCATTCCAGATCATTGATGAATAAGTTAAATAGTACCGGCCCCAAAACTGATCCTTGTGGGACCCCACTGCTTACTTCTGTCCATTGTGAGCACTGTTCATTGATCCCTACCCTTTGTTTCCTGTAATTTAACCAGTTTTTAATCCATAAGAGAACCCAGACTCTTATCCCATGACCGTTAAGTTTACTCAGGAGCCTTTGGTGAAGTACCTTGTCAAAAAACTTTTGAAAATCCAAGTATATAATATCTACCTGGTCACCACTGTCTGCATGCTTGTTCATTTTCTCAAAAAATTCCATAAGGTTGGTGAGGCAGGACTTCCCTTAGCAGAAGTCATGCTGATTTTCCCTTTGTTCCTCTACGTGCCTAATAATTCTATCTTTGATTGCAGTTTCTACTAATTTTCTTTGGGTAGATATTAGGCTGACTGGCCTATAATTTCCTGGTTCCCCTCTGGACCCCTTTCTAAATATTCGCTACTCTCCAGTCTTCTGGTACAGCAGCTGAATTTAGTGATAATTGATTTACTAACCCATATATGTAGCCTATCTCACATTTGAATTCCCTAAGAATTCTCAAGTGTATGTCATCGGGACCTGGGAACTGATCGGTTTTTAATTTCCCCAATAACTCTAAAACTTCATCTCTTTTCACTGCAATTTAACTCAGTTCTTTTAGACTCCCTTCCTGAACACAGGCATGTGTTCCTGTGCCCCACACCTTCCACAGTAAACATAGAAGCAAAATATTAATTGAGCTGCTTTGCCATCTCCTCATCTTCCTTTAGCAATCCCTTTATTCCTTTGTCATTCAAAGGTCCCACTGCTTCTCTGGCTGGTTTCCTGCTCCAGATATATTTTAGAAATGTTTATTGTTTGTCTTGATGCTTTTAGCTTTTTCCTCACTTGCATTGTTAACCATGCAGGCCTTCTTTTAGACTTGGTAGTGCCTTTCCTAACCTGTGGAATGGATTCTATTTGGGCTTCAATTAGTGTGGATTTAAATACCTTACAAGCAATCTCTACAGATTTGACTCTCTATTGTGTTTCCCTTTCAGCTTCCTTTTAACTATTCCCCTCATTTTTGTAAAGTTCCCTCTTTTGAAATCAAATATGACAGTTTTGGACTGTAAGGGTAACTTTCCATTGACCTGAATGCTGAACTTAATAGCATTATGGTCACTGTTCCCAACTGTTGCAACAACCTCTGTATCTCTCATGAGGTTGTGAGCCTCACTCAGAACTAACATCACTACCCCTCTGGTTGGCTCTGTGACCAACTGTTCCAGTGCACTCATTTATTATGTCTACGAATTTCATTTCTATAGCATGTCTCAAGTTTACCCAGTCAATATGAGGGTAGTTGAAGTCTTCCAGTATCATAACATTATCTATTTTAGTTACCTTCCTTATTTCCTTCTCCATCTCAAGATCAGCCTCAAGGCTTTGATCAGGTGGGCAATAGTGCACCTCCACTTTTAAATAATCTTTAGGGTTAGGGTTGCCAGTCTCCAGGTGGGGCCTGGGGATCTCCCGCTTTTACAACTGATCTCCAGCTGACAGAGATCTGTCCCCCTGGAGAAAATGGCTGCTTTGAAGGGTGGACTCTATGGCATTGTACCATACTGAGCCCCCTTCCCTCCCCAAACCACGCCCCTCCTAGATCCACCACCAAAGTCTCCAAGCATTTTCCAACCCAGACCTGGCAACCCTATTAAGACCCCAGTATTTCCACCCATATTGCTTCTGTTGGGAATTAATTACCTGATGTTTTCTAACTTACTGGATTCTATGCCCTCTTTAATGTACCACACAACACCTCCCCCAACCTGTCCCTCCCTGTCCTGCCTATAGGGCTTATACCCAGGAATGACTGTATCCCATAGATCTTCCACATTCCACCAAGTTTCTGAGATATCTACTATTTCTAAATTGTCATTGAGCACCAAGCACTCCAGCTCTCCCATCTTGGCTCAGAGACTTTTAGCACTAGCATATAGACACCTCTGATGTGTTTCTCTCTCCATTAGCTGGTCCTTTAGTTACCAAATGTGGCCTTCAGTCATCATCCTCCCAGGTTCTATTATGCTCCCATCAATATTACCCAGAGTGTTTATGCAATCATCCCTTTGAACTTTGTCCCAAACTGGAGGCTCCCCAGCTCTTATGGTTTTTCCCCTGGGATTAGTTTAAAAGCTGCTCTGACACTTTTTGATCAGTCACCAGCCCCACTACAGTTTGGGGTAGTGGTTAAGTGCGCAGACTCTAATCTTGGAGAACTGGGTTTGATTCCCCACTCCACTCACAGCTGCTGGATGACCTTGGGCAAGCCATAGTTCTGTCAGATGTGTTCTTGAAAGAGCAGTTCTCCAGAGCTCTCTCAGCCCCATCTATCTCACAGGGTGTCTGTTATGGGGAGGGGAAGGGAAAGGAGTTTGTAAACTACTCTGAGACTCTGAGTCAAGAGCAGGGTATAAATCCAACCTCCTCCTCCTCCTTTTCTTCTTCTTCCTCTTCTTCCCTTTTGGTTCAAGCAAAGTCCATCTCTTTTGTACAAGTTTGGCTTGTCCCAGAAAGTCTCCCAGTGCCTAACAAATCTAAACCCTTCCTCTTAGCATCACTTCCTCATCCATGCATTAAGGCAGCTGACCCTGCACATTCAGCTGCATGTTCAGCTGACCCTGCACATGGAACCAGCAGCACTTCTGAGAATGCTGCTGTGACGGACTACACTAAAACTACAGGACTGTGAAGGGTTAATACTTCACAGAGCCAGAGAGTCTTGAGTGACAGGCTGTTCCAGGCAATCTGATTGGTTGACATTAGCTGAGCAAAGAAAGTCTGGTGAGAGCTGTATGCTGAGAAAAACGGATTCAGATTCCTGCCTTAAGTGTGACAAGATCTATATGGAGACCATCTTAGACTAGCCCTGTCAGAAAAAGGTTTAGTGCAGACAAAGTCAGAATTGGCTAAATATAGCCTTAATTCAGCATTTGCTCAGAGCAGCTTGGACAAAGACAGCAGACTGGGGGAAAGTTTGGCAAGTAAGTTTGGGTAGTATAAGAAGATTCCCATTCAGACCACAGGAAAAGGGGATAAATCTCCTAGGAAGAGAATGAGCTCTAATGAGCTCTAATGAACTGTGCTTTACAGCTGAAAGCTGTGGCTCCAAGGAGTCAAACAATAGCAGGCAGTTGACTCAACTCACTCAAGCAGAAGCCCCTCCCTGCAGAACCATGTGCTAAAGAATGTAAAACGTCTTGTAAGATCCCCAGGCCTAATCTCCAGGCTAAGAGCCACAGGACAAGAACCCTTTGGCTCATGCCAAAGGCTTGCACCTCTGTTGAGGAGGAGCCTTAGTGTTTAGAGGGCCACATCCCCTGCTTCTCAGCAGCAGCAACATCAATAGTAGAGGGTGGGGCCATCAATCAGCCCATGGCAAACAGACCTTTCTCAATCAGCAACAAATCAGACAAAAGACCCAAACAGACCTAAACAAAACACCACTCTCCAGCAGGCAACAAGCACCCACTCACCCTCGGAAATGTCCTCTCACATAGCAGCCTCAGTTAATGCTCCCCAGCAGTTTAGCAAAAGGGGGAAAAGACTCACCTTCCCAGCAGCTCTCTCCTATGTTTCTTCTCCCAGCCAGGCTGAGAAGGTTTTCCCCAGTTTGCCACAGTCTTTCTCAAATTTGGTTTGATGAAATGCTTTTGGAAAGATCTCAGCCAAAACATTTTGTATGCCTTGTGGCCATTAAGGTGTGCATTTTAGCAGGTCCCACAGTCACTGGCAATATTTTTCTTCTATTACCCACACACACACCCATGGCCATTTTCCCCGCCATAAGGGGGATTTTACTAAAAACTGGCAATTAATATATCATTATAGCATTATAAAGTTAAACACTAAAATGAAAATGTGGGTGGGCAGGTGCAGAGAAGGAAATGCATGTAGGAGGGATGTGTATTTTTTTAAAATTGATAATTAATGTATCATCACGTGACTATGAAGTCCCCTGAATACCCAGCTTTCTTCTTTTTTAAATAAGTCTCTAGCCTTTTTTTCCATTTCAGAGGTATGTCCTTCTACTTACATCTCCGGGGGGGGGGGGCTAGAGTCTCACTTCTTTTTAAAATGCAAGCTGGAAATTTAGAGGGCTCCACAGATAACATGTCATAATGCTTTAGAACTATAATAGCATGTTAATTTCTGGGTTGTGTTTTTTTTAAGAGCCTTCTAGTAAACCGTCACATGCGAATGCCTCTGCATTTGCCCTGGCAATAAAAGCTACATAGACTCATCTCTGTGTGGAAGCAGCTACCAGCTCTGTGCCACCCCAGCTGATCCTCTTTTGCAGCTCCAAGCCCCTCTGTCTGCCCTCCAAGTTGTGTGCAGATTGGCTTTGTGGGGGGGAGGAGATCTTAGGGTCGAATGTGCAAAAGGAGTGTGTAAAATGGCCACTCTGCAAGCTAGAAGCATCAAATAGTCAGCAGATGCCCCTCTATCTGCCCTCCAAGTTGTGAGTAGATTGGTTTTGGGGGGAGATCCTAGAGTCCAATGTGCAAAGGAGGGGAGGGTGTCGAATGGCCTCCCTGCAAGCTAGGGGCATCAAACTGGCAGCAGACTTCCCCAGGAATCCCCTCTATCTGCCCTCCAAGTTGTGTGCAGATTGGCTTGGGGGGGATCCTAGGGTCCCTGTGCAAAATATATCCTCTTTATTTTATTATTTGGAATAATAGATTAGAATAGTAGATTGTAATGTAATGTATTGAATAGTAAATGTAACACAATTTGGAATGGTAGATTGGAATGTATTTCTCTGGTCTGGGGACAGGGGAGATACTCTACACAACCAATCGCCCCACTTCAAAGAAGAAGATGCTGTAAGGTTGCTTCCCTGCTTAAGAGTAGATGGATGGAGCATAATGGCAGGGTCTCAGTTAATTACTCTCAGCATTCCACAAATAAGGATACATCTGCCCATCAATCTCCAATTTTGACATATTTATTTCCTTCACTATGCCCTCCCCCCAAATTAAACCGAAACAAATGATAACCATATAAACTAAGCTTGTTGTTCCTTTTTGGTCCTTGAATCTGTTAAACATCTTCATTATGCTGTATGACATATTTATTTCCTTCATTATGTCCCCGCCCCAGAATTAAACCCAAACAAATGGCAACCATATAAACTAAGCTTATTATTTCTATTAAATATCTTCATTATGTTGTATGCTAATTTACTGCTCGCTCACTATCTATATGCATGGATTGATAATTTCTATTTCATTGTATCTGAAGAAGTGTGTGTGCAAACAAAAGCTTATATCTTGAATAAAACTCTGTTGGTCTTAAAGGTGCCAGAAGACTCAAACTTTGTTCTACAAGAAGCACTGTGCAAGAAAGAAGGCAACAAAAACACTTTGGCAATGCACTGATGTGCTGTACACTACACATTATAAAGCACACTTCCAATCTAAATGAAAACCTCTGCAAGAAAGAAAGAGTAAAGTTAAGGCAACTCCAGGGGTTGGGGAAAAAAAGAATCTGGCAGTTTAAGTTGCCAGTGAGTGACAGACCTCTGCAGACAAGACATTAACGTCTCCAGCAACTGTCTTTTCCTATTAGTCTAAGCTGTGTTAGGCCGAACAAAGCTGTAGGGGAGCCACAGAGATTAGCTAAAAATAGTGAAAGAGCCGCAGAGGAAGCATATTGCTCTAAAACTCTTTATGCAGTTAACAATAAAACTCTGACTCAGATGACCAGGTAAGTAAAGTGTGCTCAGTATGCAATGCAGCACAGTTCATTTTGTATCATGAGGGAAACATGAAGGAAATCAATTGTGAGCTCTATTAAGAAATGCTTACGATTTAACCTATGACATAATATCTCCCCCCCCCCATTTAGAAAGGGGGATTTATTCATTAATTTGCTTCTTCCCATTCTTTCCCATGGTAGATGGGAATTTGTGTGTTTATACCCTCTTGCTTTTAATTCACTGATTAGTCCTTAAGAAGCATGTAAACAAAGCATCTAAGAAGTTGCAAAGAAGAATAAAAAAGGCCATTCAACTGTTTTCCCAACAGTTTATTAAAAACTGCCTATGGAAAACATGGCCTTAGAAGAAGCATTCCCACTCCTGTTTCACACAGAAGAGAATGCCTCCTATACAACTGGTGCATACAAAATCAAAAAATGAAGCAAGTATTGTTTTTATGCACACAAAAACATATGCAGATTTCAATTAATATGATTTCTTTAATCAGAGGACAGCCTTCATAAAGACAACTGCCAATGTGGCCACATCGGGGTGGCCAAACTATGGCTTGGGAGCCAAATGCGGCTCTTTCACACATATTGTGTAGCTCCCAGCAGGGCAGCTGGGGAAGCGAAGGGGAGGCTTGCCTACCCAGTCAGTCTTCCCTTCCCCAGCCAGTGTTCCCCTTCCTGGTAGGCTTGAGGCAGGGGGGAGCAGAGAAAGAAAGCAACTTTAACTTCAAAGCACCCACCCCAAGCCTACAAATATCATTGGACAAATAAATATCATTAACAATATCTATTTTTACTCCTTTTGTTTTTATTTTTGGCAGCATTATTTAACGTCACTAAAAAGCAAATTTGCATATTTTTCAATAAAAACGTGTAATATTTGTTCATGTCATGTGGATCTCAAACATCTGACATTTATTCTATGTGGCTCTTACGTTAAGCAAGTTTGGCCACCCTTGGGCCACACAGACTGATTTCAGACATTCACAACCTTTTGCATGAAGAAAGTATGATCGACGCTGTCTGTGTCTTATGATTCTGTCATTACACCACATGTTGGCCACTTTAAATAGTAGTCTCTTTTGTTGCTGGATTGCATTGAGGGTTGTTCACTTTGAGGCAGAACATATGAATAAGACATGCAGTTCATCTAGTTTGTTCCCATGTTTTATATTCATTTAGTTCCAGGTAGGTATGCTGGTGTAATTGGCTCTTCTGAAATATGTTCTACTTCCACAGATTAAAAAGTGTACTCATTAATGGAGCAATCCTAAATCCAGGCTGTGAATGCCTTAGGATGACAACTTACCCCTATTCTGGAATAACAGCAAGGCAAACTGATGAAAGTGGGAGTTATGCCAGCACATCTGGAGATATGCTGGTGGCCAAATTCCACTAGCACCATGCAGGTGACACACCATGCAATCACTGAACTGCTGCAGAAAGCAGCCATGTGGGGGCATGTCAAGGGAGAAGCAGGCTTTTGTTAGCATCCTAAAACTTGACAGCCCATTCCACCTCTCCTACACCAATATGACATTAAGGGCCAATCGGCATTTGCATTTGCTCAGTTGTTTTACCAAACCCACACTGGAACAGAAAAAGATGCAGTTCAAAACCACACTCAACTATCCTGAGCCAACACTGTACTGACTGCAGAGTCACCCCCCACCCTGAATGGCCATAAAACAGCCATATATACAGACAGCCACCATTAAAACAGAGATCAAATGAAGTGAAAGCAGCATACAGTCTGGACACTGCCATAAAATGCGACACTCAAAGTGAAAGTGGCATGCAATGTAGATGGGAATTTCTGTTCCAGTGTGGATTTGGTAAGACAGTGGAGCAAATGCTAGATGCAGATCGGGCCTATGTCAGCAGCAATAAGAGCATTAAATGCAAACGTTCCATTAAAATCTTGAAACTATTGTATGTTTACAGTGTAAGAGTGTTTTTACCAGTGTTCCTCAAAATATTCCAATTTTTCAACAGAAAAAGTTGAGAAAGTCCTCAGATTTTTTCATGCTATAAATTTGGAACAAGTGCTTTATAAGATGAGATTTTTCACACACAAAGAGAGAAAGTATTTCATAGGAGGGTTTTTTCAATGCTTCCCCCCCCAAAAAAACAGTAGCAAGCAGTCAGGCATAGTTAAATCAGTGCAATGTAGTGGTTAGAACAGGGTATGTGAAACCCAGGTTTGAATCCTTATCTTGCTGTAGAAGCTCATGGGTTGATTTGGGGCCAGTCACATACTTTCAACCTAACCTACCTCACAGAGTTGTGAGGAGAAAAGGAAAAAGAAAATAATGTATAAATGAAGTAAATAAATAATAAATACAGCTGAAGATGGGATGCAGATAAAAGGTAGTTGATGAATGGCTGAGAAGGAGAGAATGAGGCATGGAAAGGGGAAAGGATGTGGGAATTGACAGGAGGATGGAAAGAGTATGGGGAGATGGATACAGTGGAAAGCAAATCCTTGAGGGTTCCCTACCATGCAAGTGGGCCTGGCCAGTGGCCAGCACACATAACTGGACCATAGTTTTCCTAGGTAGAGCCTCCTGGGGGTGAGAGAGTGAACCTGAAGACAAAGGGGCAGATAAATGTAAGGAGGCTGTTGGATGGGAAGGGGAGAAACAATCAGGAGAAAGGAAGAGTCTATGGGGGCTTCCAGGAAAGGGAAACAGGAAATAGTGTGTGTGGGGAGGAAGAGATGCCTCCCACAAATTCTTGTGGGTTCTCACTTGTGAATACAGGTTATAATACAGGCACTGTATTTTATTTAATATATTTTAAACTGTTTCTAATCCTGTCCTTATATATATTTGAATTCTGGTTCCACCGCATTCTATGCTTGCCATAATTGATTCGGCTCAAGAACTGGCAGTCAGAAGACACAGGCCAGGGCTGACTGGCTGCTTTACAAAGTCCCACCCACGTCAGCCCCGATCAGTGTTTTCAGCTCAGTCTGCTCCAGTCCTCCGACAGGAGAGGACCATCTGGAGTGTTAGTGCAGGGACAGGCCCTCAAGGCTGAGGCAAGTGAGAGAAGCCCTTTTCCGCGCCCCCCACCATCCCCTGGGCCTTCTATGAGGGGACTAGGCCCAGAGAAGGCCTTTTCCGTCCCCCACACCCCATCCCCTGGGCCTTCTATGGGGCACTAGGCCCATAGAAGGCCTTTTCCGTCCCCCACACGCCATCCCCTGGGCCTTCTATGAGGGGACTAGGCCCAGAGAAGCCTTTTCCGTCCCCACACGCCATCCCCTGGGCCTTCTATAGGGGACTAGGCCCAGAGAAGCCCTTTCCGTCCCCCACACCCCATCCCCTGGGCCTTCTATGGGGCACTAGGCCCAGAGAAGCCCTTTTCCGTCCCCACACCCCATCCCCTGGGCCTTCTATGGGGCACTAGGCCCAGAGAAGGCCTTTTCTGCCCCCCATACGCCATCCCCTGGGCTTTCTATGGGGCACTAGGCCCAGGGAAGGCCTTTTCTGTCCCCCACACACCATCCCCTGAGCCTTCTATGGGGCACTAGGCCCAGAGAAGCCCCTTTCTGCCCCCACACGCCATCCCCTGAGCCTTCTATGGGGCACTAGGCCCAGAGAAGCCCCTTTCCGCCCCCACATGCCATCCCCTGAGCCTTCTATGGGGCACTAGGCCCAGAGAAGCCCTTTTCCGTGTCAGTATTTGTATTAGTACTGGCAAGCTGTCAGTCTGCCATGAGCAGCAGTCTTAGGTCTGATCTAGAAGTGACAGCCAGGAGTCAGGTGACTGGCAGATTGCATCAGACTCTGCTAGTATCACCATGAGTCAGCTATATGTAAATTGCTGTAATTTGATTGGTCTGTGTGCATATATCTTGAGACCTGTACAGTGCAGTTTGCCCCTTGTGTGGGATCAGTGGTCTGCGAAGCACCTTGTCGGAATGTACTGTGAGTTGGCTTCAGAAAGGACTGTATATATATTCCAGTGTAAATAAACTGTAAATACTCTGTATATACTTCAACAGAGTCTCTACTATTTTTGGATGTTTCTACACCCGTCATTCCGCCCCCACACGCCATCCCCTGAGCCTTCTATGGGGCACTAGGCCCAGAGAGGGCCTTTTCCCGCCCCCCACACGCCATCCCCTGGGCCTTCTATGGGGCACTAGGCCCAGGGAAGGCCTTTTCCGTCCCCCCACACGCCATCCCCTGGGCCTTCTATGGGACACTAGGCCCAGGGAAGGCCTTTTCCGTCCCCACACACCATCCCCTGGGCCTTCTATGGGGCACTAGGCCCAGGGAAGGCCTTTTCCGTCCCCCACACTCCCTTTCCCCCTTTCCTTTTTTCCTCTCTCCTTTTTTCACTCTTCCCCTCTTCCTTCCTTCCTTCCTTCCTTCCTTCCTTCCTTCCTTCCTTCCTTCCTTCCTTCCTTCCTTCCTTTCTCCAACCCTCTCTCCCTTCCATCTCCCTCTCTTCCTTTCTAGGGCCCGTTGTCATCCACCACAACGGGCTTTGCTCCCTAATTATTGAATATTACATTTGGTGGAATCCATCCTAAGCCCACTGTGCAGGGAGGGAGGGATACAAATCCAATAAATAAATAAATAAATAAATACCAGCTCCAGTTCTCTGGCTTCATGCTTCCTTTGTGGCTCTCCATGCAGAAGAATTCCTTGCCTTTGGGAAATCATAACATTTTGGAACAAATATAAATCCCTATTCATCTGTGCTTGAGGCGTCTCCAAGCGATCAGGAGGAGGAGAACTATTCGGGTATGACTCTGAGCAAAGAGAGAAATATGGGGTCCTGGGCAGTGTTCCCTCTAAGCTGAGTTAGTGTGAGCTAGCTCACAGTTTTTTAGCCTCTGGCTCACACATTTTTGTTTTCACTCAGGAAGGATGGCTCCAGAGGAAACTAATTTATGCAGTAGCCCAATTGCTTGCTCACAACTTTAATGCAAGTAGCTCACAAAGTAGAATTTTTGCTCATAAGACACCACATGTTAGAGGGAACATTGGTCCTGGGAAGGATTGACATTTTGGGCCTCTGTTTGTACTGCTGTTTTTCAGAAGCCTAAGACAAGAGGCCAGGAGACCGTGACTGCCACAAATCTCCAATCCAGGGGATTCTTGGTACATGTAGGCAGAGCACAAAATTACACAAAACCCTGGGGTGTGCATCCACACACATCCCAGTTGGTAGTCTGTCACCAGCCCCTTGAACTACCCACATAGTCAGAAGCCAAGGGGCAAGCTTCTAACCTTATTGGGAATTAATTAGGAAAGTCAGCCTGCAGAATGAGTTTCAATAACAATTAACCTAGTAGGTGGACTCTTAAGGTCTAAGATCCTGAAATTAGATTGCAACACTTGAACAACAGAATTCACAAGTATAATCAAAAGGTATTTATTAAAGAGTGCAGAATATTTCAAAAGAACATGGCAGAGAGGAATAAAACAAATAAGCTACATTTTAAGGTTCTAGCTACACAGTTAGGCATTGTTTTAAAGTTACCAGATGTCATCCTTCTGGGTTGAAGTCTGGGACACGTCTTCACATACATTTAAACAGACTTCCTAAAGCTTTACATATAGGTACAGAGGGGGTGGAGTGGGGCTAGTTGCCAGGAAGGGCTAGTTAGAGTCAAGATGTGTAAGTAATTAAGCAATAAGTATAGCTAAGATTGGTTTAAAGCTGTTGGTAAAACCTGTGAATAGTGGCAAATTTAGCATACAAATAGAAGTTAAAAAACAGATGTGAGAACTAAGTTTGAGTCCAGTGACAACTTTAAGACCAACTAAGTTTAATTCTGGATATAAGCAAGAACTGAGTGACTTAGTATGTGTGCATACACAATTAAAACAGACTTCCTCAAGGCTTTCATATAGGTAGAGAGGGTAGGATGGGGTTAGTTTTTTATTTTTTATTTTATTCATTCAGTTTATAGGTAGAGAGAGAGGGTAGGATTGGGTTAGAGAGAGAGGGTGGGATGGGGTAGGATGGGGTAGGATGGGATTAGTTTTTTATTTTTTATTTTATTCATCCAGTTTATACCCCGCCCTACCCACCAAAGTAGGCTCAGGGCGGCTTACATAAAATACATATAAATACAGTTAAGAAGAAGAGAAGAAGAGATTGGATTTATACCCCACCCTTCACTACCCAAAGGAATCTCAGAGCGGCTTACAAACTCCTTTCCCTTCCCCTCCCCACAACAGACACCCTGTGAGGTAGGTGAGGCTGAGAGAACTCTAACAGAAACTGCTCTTTTTCAAGAACAGCTGTGCCAGAGCTTGTGACTGAGCCAAGGTCACATCAGCAGGTGCAAGTGGAGGAGTGGGGAATCAAACCGGGTTCTCCCAAATTAGAGTCCACGCACTTAACCACTACACCAAACTGGTTAAGATCATTCATAAAACATCATAACAAATTAAATAGTAGTTATCCTAAAGTGCTGGAACAATATTCAAGTAAAGTGCGACAGCAGAGGTTTCAAGTCAAACAGTAGTACTTAGGTGGTAATCATGGTGGTATACTCACACCAGCTCAGTTGATCAATTTATGTGTGTGGTGAGCACAGGCTGTAAGTTGTGGACCAGGGCACAGGGTCACTCTTCAGGTGTTTAGTGTGGCGCCACACTAAATTTCAGTCCCAGAACACCTCTGCTACTCACAGGGGCTGTCATTCTACTCTGGGGACTGTCATTACATTCGCAGAGCACTGAGCCTATTCCCAGGAGCTGTCATTTCACTCTGTGACCTGTCATTCCAGTCCCAGAGCACAGATTCCATTGCTAGAGATCATCATTCCACTCTGGGGAACTATCATTCCAGTACCAGAATGTTTCTGCTACTTTCAGGGGCTGTCATTCTAATCTATGACCTGTCATTCCAGTCCCAGAGCACAGATTCTCTTCCTAGGGACTGTATTTCCACTCTGGGGGTCTGTCATTCCAGTCCCAGATTAAGCTGTCTAGACCCAAAGACCTTAATGGAAAACCCATTCTGCATTTTCTTTGCAACTTTTTTTGTGCTGCAGTGTATTTCAGTGGAGCCCATGCAAGTCAGTTGGCATTCCCGGCTCCCATTATCTTCAGGCCTCTCCCATTGTTTCAATAGGAAATCCTGTCATTCCTTTTAGTACGTCCCCTTTGAAACTGTACCAAACCATTTTAAGTAACAGCAAAATGAAGAGGGTGAACATGAACAGAGTGCACATCCCTTGCCAATGTTCTCTCGGGGCTGCACACACAGGGCAAAATGAAATTTTAAAAGGCCTCTGATCTGCATGTGCTCCCCCAATCTTGTTCATGCAGATGGCCTTACAATTTAAAAATGAAATGGAAATTGAAAGAAGAGCTTAGGAGCAGCTGAAGTAGTCTTCCCCTTCAATACCAAGGGGAGGGGGGAACCTGTTCTCAATTGAGGACATATGGACCCAAGTAAAATAAAATCAAGACACACTTTTCCCCCAAATGGAGCCAAGCAAGTATGTTGGGCCCAACAGAGGCTTCACAGTCTGATTGTGGGTGGAGCCAGCTAGGGTTAAAGACTCTACTTTCTTTTCCAACAGACACCAAACATATTAAAGGATTGATATGTTCTGGATATCAAAAATCTTAGTTATTAATCTAGAGAGTGCAAAGATACAACTGAAAACTCTTGCAGATCTTACTGTTTACAGTATCAAGTGCCCTTTAGTTTTCTACACCAGCTGGATAGACAAAAATGGCCACCTTCCCTAGACCAGAGATCTGTCTCTTCTTATGGATCCAGCTGCAAGAGACCTTCTCTTCCTGTGGCAAGGAATGTTATCAAATCGTTTTCCCCACTGAGGTAAAGGCTAAGATCTGTCTTCCTAAAGACTAGCATTTGACACCTCCATGCTGGGAGAAGAGAAGGGGGAGAAGGCGGATGTTTAACAACCCCATCTTCTATCCTGCTAGCTCAGTTAGCATTTGTAAGAAAGTGAGCCTGGAAGAAAAAAAGTGAGCCCAAAGGAAAGTTTTAAACTTAATATTGCCAGGCACTGGTTGATCAGGAGAGGCTCAGTCTCCCCTGGAAAAATTTGGGAAAGGCCTGGCTCCCCGTCCCCCATAGTTTACACCTATGCCCAACTCCAAATTATTAATGAACAAATTAAAAAGCACCAGACCTAGTACTGGGCCCTGCAATACCCCACTGTTCACCACCTTCCACTGTGAAAACTGTCCATTTATACTGACTGTTTCCTGTTAATTAACCAGTTTTTAATCCACAAGAGGATGTCCTCTTATCCCATGGCTGCCGAGTTTGCTTAGGAGCCTTTGATGAGGAACTTTATTTAAAGGTTTACAGAAGTCTAGGATTTTTTAAGCTGCCCAGTGTTTTTTTTTTTTTTAAGATTTCACATTTTTCTGCAAACCTGAGGCCCTTTTCAGGTTTGTAGAAAGATCTGTCTTGCCCATTCACAGCTCCCATCACTGGATTCAAGTATCCAAAGATTTGCTGACTTGGCTTTTAGAATATAAGATATTAGCATCTAGTAGAAGCACAGCCTAAGTAACTGTGCTGCATTTATTCCACATAAAAAGCTCATACCACAATAAATCTATTAGTATTGATGCCAAAAGACTAATCCTAACACTAGCCATGGCAGAAGATGCATTTGCAAACTTCTTATTCCAAGAAGCTCTGAACTTCTCCCACAGGGTTCCATTTTAGCGCTAGTTTACATCCCCATCCCCCAGGTTTTTGTGATGCTAAAATAACATCTATCTTGTACAGTGTTCATCCTGCCCTTCTTCATTTTATCCTCATAACAACACTGTGAGATAGTTTAGGCAGAGTGAATGTCCCAATTCACCCAGCAAGCTTCCATGTCAAATAGTAGAAGAAAAGGGTTTTATACCTTGCATTTCTCTACCTAAGGAATCTCAAAGCAATTTACAATCACTTTTCCCTTCTTCTCCCCAAAACAGGTATCTTGTAAGGTAGATGGGGTTGAGAGTTCTGAGAGAACTGTATGAGGAGTGAGGAATCAAACCCAGAGTCTGCTGCTCTTCATCACTATACCACACTGGCAAGGGGGAGATTTGAATCTGGGTCTCCAGATTCTAGTTCAGTACTTTAACCACTGCACCACAATGACTTGAAGTATGAAGGGTTTACAAAAACATCTTAAATTAAGCCTGCAGAACATTCTAGAAAGTTATGCTGCAATTCTATACAGAGCTGTTCCCCTCTAAATCAATGTGCTTTAACTGGTGTAACTGTACATAGGGCTGCACTGTTAGTTTCATTAATAGTCTGAGAGATGAAATCTCTATGATTCTACACTGCTGAAGAGACCAGCTGTTGCACTAATTGCTAGAACATTATGCATATGATACACCCAGAGCACAATTTCCCTCACTTCCAAATTCAGGACTTCCAAGCCTCTCTAAGCTATTTTAGCAATGCTGGGAAAAGAGAAGTTGGGGAGTGAATATTAACTTTCTTTAGCCTTGTTGTTTTCAGCTTACTGGACATTGTTTCTGCTTTCAAGAAAAGAAGAATGCCATAGAGATGGTCATGGCTTATATCTCTGCACAACTTTTTCTACTACTTTTCACTCTAGTTTTTATTGTGCTGTATGGAATATGCATGCCTCCTATACATAGCATTTGACTGTGCTATATATCCCATTGGCTCAAACAGCATGCCTTGAAAGCCATAGTTGTTCCCAGGGCCTGTATCAAGTTCTCCATTCACAGATAAAGTTTTCTGGAAGGAAACTCATGCATCTGATTTCAGTCAGTGGAAGCAGATATACTGAAGATTGGTCTCACATAGTACTGCCCCCCCCACCCCCAGACCTAAACCATTGTGTGATGCTGGTTTTGCTAGCAAAGTCTCATGAAACTGAAGTGAGATCAGGCTTAAGTCTATCTTGCCATTTGATCTTACTGTGCTTGTCCTGTTTGTCAACACAACATCCTAACTAATGAATGGCTCTGAGCCAAACAGCACTCTCAGTTACAAGCACTGAAGGAACAACGTAGGAGGGAGAGAATGTTAAGGTCAAAAAGCTAAATTGAATGCACATGCCAGATCCGAAGATGGTAAGATCTGCATTGCAAATACAGCCCCCAGCACAATGAATCTATTAAATAGGGCCTCCACCACAATGAATTTATTAAAGGAAATAAAGTCTTATTCTCAACAAGCCAGTTCAATGGTTTTCATATTTCCACCAACCCTTTCAGTGTTGATTTGGCTGTCAGTGAGCTGTGCCCTCTATGCCTTAACCACGAATCCCCTTTATATTGTACAGTGGTGTTTCCCAACCTGTGGGTCAGGACCCACAAGTGTGTCACGAAGGCTCTGAAAGGCCAGCAGTCCATAATTGCAGCTCCTGACTTTTGCATCCTGCTCTTTCTTTCCTCCTCACTAACTTCTCCATTCTCATCTTGCCCTTTTTTTGTGACAGAAATGAACAGCAAGCCGCTCGGTCCCCAGATCGCAGATGGCCTCTGACCATTGAGTTATTGGTGGGGATTTTGTGGGTGCTTCCAGCACTGTGTTGGTCCCAGTACGAGGCCACACTTTTTGAGACTGCATTCATCTTGGCCTTTGGAGGGGCCTTGAGGGTCGGGGAACTTGTGGCTAGCTCCAGAATCTCGTGCACCAATGCACCCCTGGGTGTTCAGGACGTTTCCTTTGGGTCAAAGGGGATTTCCTTGTATATCAGGAGGTCAAAGACTGATCAATTGGGGAAAGGGGCACGCCTGCACCTGGGGCCACTAGCAGGCGGGCCGTGTCCAGTGCGGACCACACGAGCTTTTTTGGGCGATGCGGCCTAAAGGAAGCGGTCCTGTGCTTATCCATAGGGACAGGGCCCCATTTCACGGGGGTTTTCAGAGTGGCACTGGGGGCTTTGGGCTTACCCAGCAAGGAATTTGGGCCTCACTCCTTCAGGATCGGGGCAGCCACCACGGCTGCGGGCATCGGCCTGCCAGAAGCACGCATACGGGCCATAAGGCGCTGGAGCTCTGTGGCCTTTAGAACATACGTCAGGCCGCAGCTGGAGACCGGCCTGTGACTGTCTCTCTGACTCCTCAGTTCTAGGATGGGCTTACAGGACAGTCTGGATTTTTGGGCACAGCATCGTCCATTGGGCAGGTTTGTATGCGTCATCGTCTGGCTGAGGCAAGGACTTGGGTTTGGGAGGTGCAGCACATATTATATGGATGGCACAGCGGGGCATGTGGTGAGATCCCTGTTGCCCTGGTTGGGGCGCATCAGGATGACGCGCCACCTTCCTGACGTGCTGCTGCTGCAGCTTGGGGAGAATGACTTGACCGAGTGCCAGGTATTGGCCGACCTGGTCCTCGTGCGTGAGACCCTGCCCGGCACTGTTATCCTTTGGTCGGATTGGTTGGAATGGAGGTCGTGGCGAGGAGCAACTCACCCCAAGAAGGTGGAGGTGGCGAGGAGGAAGGTGTCTGGCAGGCTGGGCCGGGCAGTCGAGTCAGTAGGTGGCACCTGGATTCGCCACCCAGACATTTTCCACAAGATGGAGGCCCTGTTTCGGGCGGATGGAATACATTTCTCGGCCTGAGGTATGGATATCTGGTTGCACAGAGTCCGTCATTACATACTTACTTGGCTACACCTGTAAGGGTGTTGGCGGGAGCAAGACAAAAGGGGGCGTCCTGCTCTTGTGGCGGTTACAGCATGGGGCTGGATCTGTTTTGCGGAATTCGGCCTGTGTGCCAATTCCAGAATTGGGGGACCCCTTTAAGGGTCTTGGCGTGAGGGCTGAAGGGAGCTTGCTATCTCAAGGAATAACAGCACTTGCCCTCATGGCCAGAGAAGCTCACGAAGGGGCAAGCGTCCATGTGAACTCCAATAACCTGCCCTCCCGCCGTCTCTACCCATGCCAGCTGGCTGGGTAATGCTCAACTCGGCTGGCACGCAGGGCAGCTGATAGGTCTACCGAATCTGACCTATGCTGTGCCAATGCTCTACAGTTGTAACAAATAAAAGTTGTGGCCAATTTTATCCACCTAGTTTCCCAAAGAATCTGGTTGTGTGCGTTCATTTGGTGAGGCGGTACAAGGCTGGCTGACTCTGCCATCCCAAATAAGACCTGGAACCACAAGTAGGTGGGAGCTGTTCAGCATACCACAGAAAAAACAGAGGAGGAGAGGAAGAGGCATGTGCAAGCATGGTTCTGTCTTGGTGCTGCTCCTTCAGCATCCCAATCACTTTCCCAGCTCCTGCAGTGTTTCACTGACCTCTGCCTGAGCCCCTTGCCACCCACCACTATCATCTGCCATCTTTACATATTTCCTCAACCTAGTGCCTCCCGAGCTCACCTCCTCAAACTGCAGCTCTGGCCAAGCTGGCAGAGGAGGATATGAACTCCTACTTGCTTGGGGTTCATAGTGCAGGGGGGGGGCTGCACACTTTGTATGTTTGCTGGTTTCTCAAAAAACATCTGGTTGGGTAGTATATTGGAATAGATGGAATATACTGGAATGCTGGAACAGATCAGTGCCAAGGACATAGTTTGCCTAGGGCATCAAAAAACCTTGGGTCAGCCCTGGATGTGTCACCATAGAAGTAAATTTGGACTTGTTGGGTCACCATACCAAAAATGGAAGGTTTCTTTCACTTACCGTGAATCTTCCTTTCTCAGTGGTTCTGAAGTGGGACATTCCTTACGTCCGGGATAAGCTCCTCCCTCTTGTTCAGGGTCGGCTCCGATCTTTGATCCAGGCAGGGAGGGGCTTATTCCCTTGCAGGCAAGTCAGTCATTACCAAGCCCCTGTATTATACCCCGCCGAAAAAGGAACTAGGAGAAAACAGACAAACAACACGTCCCCTCCCCCAACATGGGAGACTAACTGTTCCAGCAAGTTAAGAGGGACCCAAACAGAATCCCGTGGTTAACAATGAGGATTCACCCCAAGTTCCGCCCCTTCACACACTCCCAATGCAGAAGGGCGGGCAGGAATGTCCCACTTCAGAACCACTGAGAAAGGAAGATTCACGTTAAGTGAAAGAAACCTTCCATTCTCCAGTGGCTCTTCATGGGACATTCCTTACGTCCGGGACGTACAAGAGCTACTCGGAAAAAAGGGGTGGGTAACTGCATCCCCAACTTACAGAGTGTGTTGGAGCACCCTACGACCAAAGGCCGCCTCGGCCGAAGCTAAGGTATCCACTCTGTAGTGCTTAGTAAAAGAAAGTATCGATTTCCAGGTAACTGCCCTGCAAATGGTTTCTAAGGAAGGGAAAGACCTATATGCTGCAGACGTAGCTGCACCTCGAAGAGAGTGCGCCATGATTCCCTCCGGAATCTCCACCCCTTTAGCCTTATATGCCAGTATGATGCATCCTTTGATCCACCTGCTAAGAGTGGACGGAGAAACTGGTGTTCCCAGAGATGATTTCCTAAAGGACACAAAAAGGGTCTCAGATTTTCTCCAATCTTTGGACCTATCTATGTAGAAGCTAAGAGCTCTTCTAACATCTAGGCAATGCCACTCCCGTTCTTTCTCATGTTGAGGATTGGGACAAAAGAATGGAAGAACCACTTCCTCCCCCCTGTGAAACACTGAGTTGACCTTTGGTACAAAGGCCGGATCCATACATAGCACCACCTTGTCCCTATGAAAGATGCATAGCTCCTTGTTAATGGACAAAGCTCGCAATTCCGAGACCCTCCTTGCAGATGTGATACCTATTAAAAACAGAGTTTTAAAGGTTAGTTCTTTTAAGGGGCATGAGGCCATAGGTTCAAATGGGTGTTTGCATAAAGCCCTCAGCACCATGTTAAGATTCCATGTAGGGAACCAATGTACTTGAGGGGGATTAATGGCCAATGCTCCCTTCAAAAATCTCTTAATGTGTGGGTGTCTAAGGAGAGACCTGCCATGTTTAGCCCCTTGGATGGCCGAAATAGCGGTCGTTTGTCTACGGAGAGTACTAGTGCTGAGTTCCTTATCAAGGCCCGCCTGTAGAAAAGCCAATACTGTGCCTACGGAAGCCTTCACCGGTTCATGTCCCATATGTAAGCACCAGGCCTGAAAAACCTTCCATGTATGGTCATATGCTTTGTTAGTGGAGGTCTTTCTAGCTGCCAACATAGGTATTCACTACCTTGTGAGGGAACCCTGCTCCTTCTACCATTTTCCGCTCAACCTCCAAGCTGCTAATTTTAGTAGCTCCGGTTTCGGGTGTCTGGTTGGACCTTGCATTAGGAGGTCTGTCTGAACTGGCAGATGCCATGGTTTTGCTATTGGCAGAGAAATCAGTTCCTGAAACCATGTTTGACGAGGCCAGAATGGTGCTATTAACACTACTTCTGCTTTGTGGAGGCGTATCTTTTGCAAGACCTTGTGTATTATTGGGAGAGGCGGGAAAGCGTAGTGTAGACCTGGAGGCCAAGTAAGATTCAGGGCATCCGTCCCTTTTGCTAGCGGATTTCTGTGTCGGGACACAAAGTCTGGAACCTGGCAATTTTTCTCCGTGGCAAATAGATCCAGATCCATCCTTCTGAACTTGTTGCAAATTTGTTGGAAGACTGTTCTGTTTAGCATCCATTCCGCTTGGTCTATGCGTTTCCAACTCAGCCAGTCTGCTAACTGGTTGTCTTTTCCTGCCACGTGGGTGGCTTTTAGAGACAACAGGTGTTTCTCTGCCCATGATATTAGTAGTGATGCCTCCGTATGAAGGGACTGGACCTTGGTCCCGCCTTAGCGGTTCACGTAGGCTTTGGCGGTGGTGTTGTCCGTCTGGACTAAAATATGATTCCCTGATAAGAGATCCTTGAATTGTAGGAGACCCAGTCGAATCGCCCTGAGCTCCAGCAGGTTGATACTTTCCGTTGTTTCCGTCTTCGACCACTCTCCCTGGGCCATCCTGGTCCCGGAATGTGCCCCCCAGCAGAACAAGCTGGCATCTGTTGTCATCACAGACCATGATGGTTCTCGGAGGTGGGTCCCAGTTTGGAACCGTGTTGGCACTATCCACCATCATAATTGATCTTTCACCTCCTCCGATAAAGGTATCAGTCTGGACTTTTTGAGTGCTATCGCTTTTTGATGGGGAAGTAACAGTATTTGTAGTGGCCTTACATGAAAGCGAGTCCAGGAGACTACATCCTGGCATGAGACCAACATCCCTAATAGTTTTACTAGAGTCATCAGTTTGGATTTGGATGTCTGTAGGACTTGATCCAGTAGGGACCTGATCTTTATCTCTCTTTCCTGCGATAGGAACACTCGGTCTTGTTTTGTATCTATTACCACTCCCAGATGTAGTAATCTCTGTGTCGGTAACAGGTGACTTTTCTCCAGATTCATGACGAAACCGTGATCTTCCAATGTCCGGATTGTCAGGTCCATGGCCTGTGAACATTCCGGAGCATTGGGGGCCTTGATCAAAATATCGTCCAGATAAGGAAATAACCCCACCCCTTTTAGCCATAGGTGAGCCACTAGGGTCACCAAGACCTTTGTGAATATCCTGGGTAAGGATTTGAGGCCAAAGGGGAGTGCTTTGTATTGGAAATGATGTTCTGCATAGCTGAACCAGAGAATGGGAATGTGGAGATAAGCTTCCGAAAGATCCAGAGATGCTAGAAAGTCCCCTTGTTGTATTGAAATGAAGATCGATTTCAAGGTTTCCATCCTGAATTTTTTGTTTCTGATGTGTCTGTTGAGCCAATTTAGATCTAAGATGGCTCTCGTGGAATCATTTTTCTTTGGAACCATGAAGAATATTGAGTACACGCCTTGTCCCTGTTGGGACAAGGGAACTTCCTCTATGGCTCCTATGTCCAAAAGGTGGAGTATAGCCTCCTTGATTTGGATGTGTTTGTCCTGATTCCGGTATTTGGGTATTCTTATAAACCTTGGTTGGGGAAAGGATTGAAACTCCAGCTTGTATCTCAGGGATACTGTCTCTAATGCCCATTGGTCTGAAATGGTTAGGTGCCACTTTCCCGAGAAGGCTTGTAGTCTTCCCCTATCTCCAGTTTTCCCGGGCGGGCCATATAGTCATGCTGAGGATCCCGGTTTAGGACCCTTAGCTGAGGATGGGCTGCTTTTGGTGGATGGGAATGGTTTTCCCCCTGCTGTCTAGTTTGCCATTTTCCCTTGAAAGATCTTGTGTATGAGGGTTTTTGCCCTCTTTTTTGATCTCGAAAGGGCTGAAAGCGTTTTCTGGGTTTAGGGTCTCTTTTCTTTGAGGGGAGGACTTTCTTTTTGTCCTTGTCCTCAACCAGATATCTGTCCAGCCCATCTCCAAACAGATTAGACCCCTTGAAGGGGACTGCTGCCACTTTTGCCTGTGAGGACGAACCCACGTCCCAGTGGCGTAGCCAATTGTTCTGCCTTGCTGTTACACTACTTGCAATTGCTCTCGCAGACAATTGGAGGGCATCTAGGGTGGCATCTGCCGTAAAGGCACTTCGCTATCTGCTGAAGCCAGTTTGTCTGCCCAGTCGTAGGCCACCCTGGCAAAGAGAGACCCTGCCGTAGACACCTTAATGGCCGAGGATGAGGCTTCGAAATTTTTTCTTAGAGCCTGTTCTATCCTCCTATCCGTGTGATCTTTTGGCATTCCGTCAGCGTCCATTGGGAGCACTGAGTTAGAATACAGGCTAGTCACCGGATCATCTACCACTGGAAGTTTAAGTTTCCTGTTGGCTTCTGACGTTAGAGAATATAATTTGGAAAAATTTTGGTGATTGGCCTTGGGTTTAGCTGGTTGCTCCCTGCTTTCATAATATTATAGAAGGAGGCTGGTAGAGGTAGGCCTGTTTGAGTGACTGAGACCTTAGGCCAGGGGTCCTCAAACTACGGCCCACGGGCCACATGTGGCCCGCCGAGGACATTTATGCGGCCCGCCGAGTGTTTATGCCCCCCCGCCCGGAGCCGCCTCCTCCCCAGGGAGCGCAGCAGCAGCACCCCCACCCGCCTGCCGGGCTCCTCCTCCCAAGTAGCCCCATTGGGAGAGGCACTGCCGGCTCGCTCACTAGGGCGGCAGGCTCTTAGGGGCGGCAAATTGCCACCCCCGCCACCCCAAAGCCGACCCCCCCTTGCGGCCTCTTTCTTCTTCCAGCAGCCCTGGGCGGCAAGAGCACCCAGGAGCTGAGGAGGAGGAAGGGGCAAGCAGGCTGGTTGTGGGGGAGGGAGCGAACGCGGTGGCGGGGCGAGCTGGCTGGTGGGGGGAGGGAGTGAACGCGGCGGCGGGGCGAGCATGCTGGTGGGGGGAGGGAGCGAACGCGGCGGCGGGGCAAGCAGGCTGGTGGGGGGAGGGGCGAACGCGGCGGCGGGGCAAGCAGGCTGGTGGGGGGGAGGGGTGAACGCGGCGGCCCTCCAACAGTCTGAGGGACAGTGAACTGGCCCCCTGTTTAAAAAGTTTGAGGACCCCTGCCTTAGGCATTAGTTTTCCTGCACCTTGTTGAAATTCAGGGTCATGAGTGTCCTCCTCCTTTGGCCTAGATGAAAGATCTAGGGTCCGCAATACTTTTGGTACAAGGCGAGAGTATAATTCTTGAGGAAAAAGCCTAGATTGCACTGTGGGCAAAGCTACCTCTTCCTCCTTGGCTGAGAGTTCCCCTTCTTCTTTACCTGAAGAGGAGAAAGAAGAGTCTGGTTCCAGGAGGGGGCTTTGATCTCGAGAAGCCGTATGTTTTATTTGTTTTGCCCTTACAGGAGACCTAGATTTACTGAAGGACCGGGCTATAGGTCTCTTAAGGGGTCTTCCCCTTTCTGTTGCAGTCTCCTGTGTTGCACTGCCTTGGAGGGTCTCTTTAATCAACTCTTTAAATTTCCTCCTCATTTCTCCTCTGAACCAACTTAGCATTTCAGCAGAAATAGATTCCCTGGGTTCTGAGCCCGAGGTATCTCTATGGTCCTGGGAGTTCTGAGAGGTGGATGGCCCTGACTGTGAAGTGTCCTCATAGGGACCATCCCAGTTTTGAGGTGCCTTCTCCACCATGACTTGTTACCTGTGGGGGGGGGGAATGAATCTGAATCAGATTCTGAGCCAACCATCCAAGATTAGTTGCTCGCCTATGTGCTTGGAGCGGGCTCCACGGATATCCAAAATGGCGGCT
The DNA here is from genome assembly GCA_029375565.1 of Gekko gecko. NCBI lineage: Eukaryota > Metazoa > Chordata > Lepidosauria > Squamata > Gekkonidae > Gekko > Gekko gecko. The sequence goes on from JAPDNY010000005.1 coordinate 168,757,107, forward strand.
GCCAGGGTTTTCCCTCTTAATTTACCCGCCTATGGGCAATGCAGGGCCAGGAGACCTTTCCCCGTTCCATGCAATGCAAAGGGAACCCGGCGCAATTTTTCTCCCCCCCTCCATTTTATCATACCTAGGAGGCTCAGGAGAGACCTTTGCCAAGTCGTTTTAAAATAAGCCTCTAGGAGCCTGAGTCACATCTCATCCTCCTTCAGTAATACTGAAGAGGGTAGAGATTGGTGGAGGCGTCATCCTTACCGCGTTTCAGACGTGGAACAGGGGGAAAAAAATCAGAGAGAGAGAGAGCATACGTTTCCTGCCCCACTCTGTTGGCGCGCCTTGTTTCTGCCGCGCTCCCTGAGTCGGGAGCAGGCCCTCCGCCCCCGGGATGGGTCAGGCTGGCGGGAGAAAGCGTGGGACTGAAGGAGAGCGTCGGTGCCTTGGAGGATCCTGGCGCCAGTCTGCTAATCCCCCAGTCATTCTTCACTTTCGTTTCTTCACTTTGTTTCTTCACTTTCGTTTCTTCTTTGTAGGAGGCGCTGTTCAGTGCCGTCGGAGCACGTCCTGCTTCAGCAGGGCTGGCTAAAGAACTGGCTTGCCTGCAAGGGAATAAGCCCCTCCCTGCCTGGATCAAAGATCGGAGACGACCCTGAACAAGAGGGAGGAGCTTATCCCGGATGTAAGGAATGTTCCACAAAGAGCCACTGGAGAATGTTGGGAACCACTGTTGGACAAAATTAAGATACAAAGTATATTCTCTCAGTCCTTGAGCAGTGCCAAGATAGCCTGCCTGATAAGCAGTGGCAAATAAAATTTGCTTACATGTGATGAGGCAAGGAAGCCTTTGTAAACTCTAAGAAAGTTTAATCTTTTTTTCTTTCCATTACTAAGCTACAAACCACTTGCATGGGTAAGTGCAAGCAGAACTCATGAAAATCTTTGAGCTGTCATCCCAGCTGGAAAGCCTTACAACTGCTTGCTTCATTTGGGATAATGTCCATGTACCAGAACACAACCAGTACATCCCTGTAGCGTTGCAGAATAAGATAAATAAAATCTTTTAGGGAAGTATATCTGCCATTGTACTGAGAATCTCTGACTTGGTTCGTAGAAGTCAGAAGGTTCCTCCACAGGGGCACAACACCCAACATCTCCCTTCCTCCATTCTTAACAGGCACCTGAAAATCGTGCACCCCATTTTGTTGCCGCTGGAGAAAGGAGTGGCAGGCAGTGGGCAGAGGAAGAAGCCCACTCCCTCTCAGCAGGGACAAGTGGAGAGGAGCAGGAGGTCCCTCCAAGAAAGGCTCATCGTGCTCTGGGTGCCAGGGTTCCCAAGGCAGGCCACCCTCCAAGAGGCCATACTCCCTGAGATCCTGACAGTGCCACACAAAAGGGCAAGGGGGCAGGCTCAGGGAGCACTCACTTTATTGGCAAGATGATTGCAGTTGATAGACAACACTTCTCCCTCAAGGAGGATGTAGGCTTTCATCACCTGCTGCACCACCTGGCTCTGTGATAGAAGAAGAAGAAGAGAAGAGATTGGATTTATACCCCGCCCTTCACTCAGAGTCTCAGAGGGGTTTACAAACTCCTTTCCCTTCCCCTCCCCACAACAGACACCCTGAGAGGTAGGTGGGGCTGAGAGAGCTTTTTCAAGAACTACCCTTTCAAGGATAGCTCTGACAGAACTATGCCTTGCCCAAGGTCATCCAGCAGCTGCAAGTGGAGGAGTGGGGGATCAAATCCGGTTCTCCCAGATTAGAGTCTGTGCACTTAACCACTCACCAAACTGGTACTCTGTCCCCTCGCAGAGGAGCATGAGTCTTGCCCACCAGTAGCTTTGCCTCCAAGAGCCCAACTAGGCAGAAGCCCCACTACTTGTTGTTGGTAGTGAAGTGGGAGGTCAGCAGCAGCAGCAGGGAGGCCAGGTGTGCAATGGAGGATATGGCAGAGGCCATTTGCCTCAGCCCATTTCCTCAAATTCTGGTCATGCAAGGCCATTATCTGGGCTGACCTCTCTTATGTGGCCATGAATCTCCTCTCCTGCCCTCCCACCAGTGTCCAGAGCAAACAGGTGTTCTTCCACCTGGGAGAACTTCTGAGCCCCCGCCACTCCCACCTGGACCTGGCCAGGGTGGACAAGCTGTACTTTCTGAAAGTCAACCTCCCACTGCTATGTCAACCTGCTCTGGACCTGGCAGAGTAAGATCCAGACCTACTGATGTGCTCCTGCGTGTCCCCCCATTCTTCCTCCTCTCTGGGTGATCCAGCATGCAGCCCATGGGTTATGCCCTTGGTGCTTGGGTGGGAGGATGGCCACTTCTCTCAGGTGGGGGTGGGCTGGCCCCATACCCAACCCAAACAACATTTACCTCATGAGAAAGCACCTACCTCATGAACCAGCACCTACCTCATAACAAAACACCTACCTCATGATGAACCAGAATCTACCTCATAGCACCCCTACCTCATGGAACAACATCTAAGAATATAAGAACATAAGAACATAAGAGAAGCCAATGTTGAATCAGGCCAATGGCCCATCTAGTCCAACACTCTGTCATACAGCGGCCAAAAATACCACGTGCCATCAGGAGGTCCATCAGTGGGGCCAGGACACTAGAAGCCCTCCCACTGCTGCCCCCTCCAGCACCAAGAATAGAGTGCATCACCTGCCCCAGACTGAGAGTTCCCATCTATACCCTGTGGCTAACAGCCACTGATGGACTTCTGCTCCATATGTTTATCTAATTCCCTCTTGAAACTGTCCATGCTTGTAGCTGCCACCACCTCCTGTGGCAGTGAATTCCATATGCTAATCACTCTTTGGGTGAAGAAGTATTTCCTTTTATCTGTTCTAACCCGACTGCTCAGCAATTTCATGGAGTGCCCACGAGTTCTTGTATTGTGAGAAAGGGAGAAAAGGACTTCTTTCTCAACCTGCTCAATCCCATTCATAATCTTATAAACCTCGATCATGTCACCTCTCAGCCGTCGTTTCTCCAAGCTAAAGAGCCCCAAGCATTTTAACCTTTCTTCATAGGGAAGGTGTTCCAACCCTTTTATCATTCTAGTTGCCCTTCTCTGCACTTTTTCCAATGCTATAATATCCTTTTTGAGATGTGGTGACCAAAACTGTACACAGTATTCCAAATGAGGTCGCACCAATGATTTATACAGGGGCATGATGATACTGGCTGATTTGTTTTCAATTCCCTTCCTAATAATCCCCAGCATAGTGTTGGCCTTCTTTATTGCAGCTACACACTGTCTAGACATTTTCATTGAGTTATCTACTACGACTCCAAGATCTCTCTCTTGGTCCATCTCTGCCAGTTCAGACCCCATCAACGTGTATTTATATTTAGGATTTTTGGCTCCAATGTGCATCACTTTGCACTTGGCCACATTGAACCCCATTTGCCACATTGACGCCCACTCACCCATCCTCGACAGATCCCTTTGGACTGCCTCACACTCCTCCCTGGTTTTCACCACCCTGAACAACTTTGTGTCATCTGCAAATTTAGCCACTTCACTGCTTACTCCCAATTCCAAATCATTAATAAACAAGTTCAAAAACATCGGACCGAGTACTGATCCCTGTGGTACCCCACTGCTTACCACCCTCCACTGGGAAAGTTTCCCATTTATACTCACTCTCTGTTTTCTATTTATAAGCCAGTTTTTGATCCATGACTATTGAGCTTACTTAGGAGCCTTTGATGAGGAACTGTATCAAAAGCTTTCCGGAAGTCAAGGTAAATAATATCTATTGGGTCCCCCTTGTCCACATGTTTGTTCACTCCGTCAAAAAACACTAACAGGTTAGTGAGACAAGATCTTCCCTTACTGAGTCTGCCATGCTGAGTCTGCCTCAATAGTTTTTGTTCATCAATGTGCCTACTAATTCTTTCCTTAATAACAGTTTCCACTAACTTACCCGGTATTGATGTCAGACTGACTGGCCTGTAATTTCCTGGATCTCCCCTGGAGCCCTTTTTAAAGATGGGAGTGACATTAGCTACCTTCCAGTCCTCAGGAATGGAGGCAGATTTTAAAGAAAGATTACATATTTTTGTCAGGAGATCCACAAGTTCACATTTGAGTTCTTTCAGAACTCTCGGATGAATACCATCCGGGCCTGGTGATTTATTAGTTTTTAAATTGTCCATCAGTCGGAGAACTTCCTCTCTTGTCACCGCAATCTGATTCAGGTCTTTCAAATCCCCTCCCGAAATTGGTGCTTCTAGAGTGGGCAAGCACTTCTCCTCTTCCACAGTGAAGACAGAGGCAAAAAATGCGTTCAGCTTCTCAGCCATTTCCTTATCATCCTTCAGTACTCCTTTTACCCCTTGGTCATCCAAGGGCCCCACTGCCTCCCTGGCTGGCTTCCTACTTCTAATGTATTTGAAGAAAGTTTTATTGTTGGCCTTTATGTTTTTTGCGATATGCTCCTCATATTCCCTTTTTGCTTGCCTGATCACAGACTTGCATTTTATTTGCCATAGTCTGTGTTCCCTTTTATCAACCTCACTAAGACTAGCTTTCCACCGCTTAAACGAATCCTTCTTACCTTTTACAGCTTCCATTACTTTATTCGTGAGCCATGCAGGCTTTTTTCTATACCTATTTGTACCTTTCCTAACCTGCAGTATATATTTTTTCTGAGCTTCTAGGACTGTATTTTTAAATAGTTTCCAAGCTTCCCCAATGGTTTTGACCTTCTCCACTCTTCCTTTCAATTTCTTCCTCACGTGTCTCCTCATACCAGAGAAGTTACCCCTTTTAAAGTTAAAAGTGGCTGCGTCAGTCTTTTTGGGCAACTGCCTATCTGTACAAATGTTAAACTCAATGACATTATGGTCACTGTTCCCAAGTGGTGCAATCACTTTTACATCTCTCACCAGGTCTTGGGTGTTACTTAGGACCAAATCCGGGATCGCCTCTCCCCTGGTAGGATCTGTGACCATCTGTTCCATAGCACAGTCGTTGAGAGTGTCTAAAAACTCAATCTCTTTTTCCCGACTAGAACTCATATTGCCCCAATCAATGTGTGGGTAGTTAAAGTCGCCTATTACGACACAGTTATTTCATCTAGCCGCTATCTTTAATTCATTCATCATTTTGTAATCCTCCTCTATCTTTTGATCTGGTGAGCGATAACAAACTCCCACTGTTAAGCTTCCTTTTGGACCCACTATATCTGCCTCAGCAAACATCTACCTCAACAAACATCTGCCTGTACAAGCAAGCCCGTTTGACTTCCCCTTTCCCTTGCATTGGCCCAATTCACAATTACAACCAGTGATCTCTTATTGGTAGAATATGTTCTGCTAACGGTGAATAACAGGAAATTTCACCTACAGATGGGCTGTCACCAGAGGAACTATGTGCTTGGGCCTGAGGAGGTGTGGGAGTGTTGTGGGTATGCTTCACTTCCTTGTTATGTCTGGTTGGGTAGTCTGCCAAACAGCCATGGGGTTGTTTTGGGGAGCTCCCTTTGAAAGTCTAGGGATGCCTGGTCTGCCTTTCCATCAGTCCTTCATAACTTGTCCTTTTAGACTTGAGAGATGGCCCTGTCAGCTTCACTTATGTTTCCATTTATCCTCGGAGCAGAAGAATTCACCACGATGGATGGGTGCACTCAAGACCAGTTGCTTAATAGAATAATACACCTGTGTTGGTGGGTGTGCTCTGCACTTGAGTGTTTAAACTTTAACCAGTGGGATTCCTTGGCTGGGTACCCTTATATCCTCCCATCTGCCGTAGGGGTACTTTGGGGAGCCCCCTCCAAAACTCTGGAGGTGTCTGCTTTTCCATCTGTCTTTTGAAAATTGGCTGTGTGTTTCAGCCCTGGTGGGGGGCTGTGAGCATTCTGGCCATGCTTTGGTTTTTAGGTGTCAAGGTTGGACTCAAGGGTTCAAGCCACCATGTCTACATCCACCTCAGGGCTCCAAGTCCCCACGGCTACATATGTTGTCGCATACTGTGGGTTTGGGTGTCAGGGTTGGACTCAGGGTTTCAAGACATCATGTTGACATATGTTGTTCCACCATTTGGGCTTTGGGTGTCAGCATTGGGCTTGGGGCTTCAAACCGCCATGCCTACATACATCCCAGGGCTTGGAGCCACCACATCTACATGAGTCATAGCACAATGGTTTGGGTTTGGGTCTAAGTTGGACTAGGGGCTTTGAGCCACCATGTCTACACATATCACAGGGGGGCTTCAAGCCACCATGTCTAAATGAGTCATTGCATGCTTTCAGGTTTGGGTCTTGGGTGGTCTCAGCAGGGCTTCAAGCATCATTGCATGCTGGCTGTGCTTTGGGTATTGGGTGGTCTCAGAGCACATTGCACTGGTTCTGCTGGGCTGCCAAAAATGTCCCCCGCCTTCAGTTTTTACTGCAGAGATTCTCAGGGACTTTGATTTGGTTCTGCTGGGCTTCTATTGCCCTTGCTTTTTTGCTGTTTCCCCCCTCCATTGGAAACAATGGAAAAGGGGGCACCTTCTTTGGGGGGCTGTAACTCAGACCCCATAAATCCAATCTTCACCAATCTTGGGAGGACAGGTAGAGAACCAGTTGGAGACCTATGGAGAGTTTGGTGGCTCTAGCACACTGGGGGGCCAGTCTATACCCTCCTGAACCTCCTGAGTCTATGTCTTTCTGTACTGCACCTTCTTTGGAGGGCCGTAACTTGGACCCCGTAAATCCAATCCTCAGTACATGTGGAGAGCAAGTACAGGAGCATCAGCTGGAGATCCCCTGCAAGTTTGGTGTCTCTAGCATGCCTGGGGAGGCATTCTACTGCATCATGAACTTCAGAAACCAAACCAGTTTGTATGAAGCCTTTTTAGTTTGTGACAGTCCATGGTTTGATTTTTGGGTTCCATGGCACCCTTCAAAAGGCCAGAATAGGTTTGTGCTCTGTATTTTGGCAACATTTAGCAGGGCAACTATGCAGTAACTGCTATTGACATGGAATTACAACAACAACAATATATAGCATTTCTATGGCACTCTTTGAATATCACAAGCATTTCAAATATATTATCTGAGTAAACTTTGCAATGACATTGTAAGAAAAGCAAGCCATTTTTTAAATATTTTAATTTATAAGTTTTTCTTGACCTATATACATATATACACAACGACAAAATTCCAGGTCAACAACTTCACCGACAAAGTTACATAGATATACATTAAGTCCCCAATTTCTGTTAACCTGTACAAATACAGTTGGAGTGGTTTTGGGTTCTTTTTCATCTCTTCTTTTCAATCCATTTGTAAATTTTTTTCCATCTATTTACATGTATTAAATCATCTCTTCCGGAGAGTATAAGATTTAACCTATCTAATTCAGCTATTTCCAATATAGTATTTATTATTTCTTCTATATTGGGGAGGATTTCTTTTTTCCAACATTTAGCAACCATAATTCTCGCTGCGGTCAATATATAAAGAATAATTCTCTGGTCTAACTTTTTAATTTCCTCCGGTAGCATGTTCAGTAGGAAAGATTCTGGTTTTAATTCTAACTTCAGTTTGGTTAACTCTTCAATTATTTTTTTAATCATTTTCCAAAACTTTGTTATTTTTTCACAATTCCACCAGATATGTAAGTACGTTCCCACCTTTTTTTTACATCTCCAGCATACATCTGATGCCCCTTTATAGCATTTTGCTACCCTGTCTGGCGTCCAGTGCCACCTGAAAAACATCTTATAGATATTTTCTCTGTAGTTTGTGGCTCTGAGCAGCTTGAGAGAGCCCCAAGTTCTAGACCACTGTTCCAAAGTAATGTTGTGCCCTATATCCCTCATCCAGAGGATCATATTTGGTTTTACCGTTTCATCTACTAATTCTTCAGTTATAGGAAAGTTATACAGTTTATGTATTAATTTGTCCGCTGACGACAACCAGATTTTATCTAGTTGGGAGTGTGTACTCATGAAGTTTATTTTTTTATCTTTAACAAATCTGGATTTTAACTGTATTTTTTCCCAGGAGGTTAAGTTTATTTTTTGAAATTCTTGTGAATCTAGTGACTTTAGTTCTTTATTTTCTGTCAGAAGTTTTTCATAAGTTAATTTTTTTTCTTTTAACCATAATGATGGCAGGACAAAGGCTTCTAAAGGGGAGATCCAATTCGGAATTTTGGGATAGTACCTCTTTTTAATTTCTCTCCAAACTTTCATCAATGGTCCTCTTATAATATGGTTTTCGAAGATTTGTTGTTTTTTGTCCATATTATACCAGATGTGGGCATGCCAGCCCATAGGTAGATTGTGTCCTTCTAGTTTTAAGATTCTGTCTTCTTCTAGTTGGATCCAATCTCGTATCCATCCCATAGCTGCGGCCTGATAGTATAAGTTCCAATCTGGTAATCCTAGGCCTCCCCTCTCTTTCTTATCTGATAGTAGTCTTCTGTTAATTCTTGGCTTTTTAGCGTGCCATATAAAGGTTTTAACTACTCGATTCAAATCTTCAAAAAGTTTTTTATTTGTTAGAATGGGGAGGCATTGGGCCAGAAATAAGAAGCGTGGTAAAAGCAAGAAAAGCAAGCCATTTTTAATACTTTACTTGTGGATTGAGCTGAGGGAAAATAAGGCTGAGAAACAGAAGCTTGTCTGAGGTCACCTACAGAGTTTATGGCGGAGATGAGATTTGTATGGGACACTTTCCGGCACTCGCTTTCTCTCCCCCCCGCCCTTTCTCTGCCACCAGACTATACTGGAGCTCAAACAGCCTTTGTAGCCAATGGAAGTATTGCAAAGCTAGCCACTGGAGAATCACAAGACAAGCCAGACACAGCTTTAAACTTTCAGTCCCCTGTAATATAAGATTAAAATTCCAAGAAAACTTGCCAGTTCACATGCCACGTGGAATCCATGTAGATGAAATTTCCAGCACCAGTTATCCACAGAGCAGGATTTTACTAGCTGGATTTGCAACTCTGATCTAGAAGATTCTGTAATAAATAGATTTCTCTGTTGTGTTTTCTTTCTATCTATATACATATCGCACCAGGAAAGTGTTACTCTGCTTTCTGTGAATGTGTTGCATGTACAGCATTTAGGCTCAAAATACACTCTATTTCAGAAACAGAGCTGTTCTTACATAGGCTATGTCAGATTTGTAGATAAACATAGATGTGTGTTTTATTTCAAAAGCAGGGACAAAAAAAGAATAAGGTGATGTCCTGTGGTAAGCATTTGGTAACTCTTACATTTTGTTTCCAGAGCTAGTCCTCTAGATTTCACTCACCTTGCATCATGGATTTTCATCTGGGCCGCCAGTCAGAGGGTTGGATTTAAAGATGGCAGCCAATTTATTTTTTTAAGAACATCAGATGAGGAAAAAGCCCCACAGCTTCATGGATAAAGTTGCCACCATTTCATTTTAAAAAAAGTACGAGCACACAGAGTAATACCAAGGCAAAAACTAACAAGACATGGGCAAAACATGGTGGAGTGTGGAGTATGGTGCTTGGCTTTCCACACCACAGCATCTGGGAAAAGCCCGGGTGGAAAATCCAAGGATAAAGGAAAAATGGGTTGCACCCAGCAATGCACCAACAGAACAAAAAGGGGAAAATGCCAGGTGATAGTTGATTTATTTATGTACTTAGACCGATTTTATTAATAAATTGGCCAGTTGAAGCATGCTGTTACCAGTGTTCTTTTAGTAACTTTAGATGTGGTTTCCTTGTATACAAACATTCCACAACCAGAAGCAGTGCCAGTTATAGAAAATACATCCACCGACATTTTTTCTTGTGGCACCAGCTGAATTATCATTAACCAGAATTATTTTTCATTCAACAAAAAAAATTTTTGGCCGATTCAGGGAATTGCCATGGGGTCTTCTATGGTTCTGGAAATTGCTGACTTACATACATATGGGTAAATTGGAAGAGAAATTTATATATTCAGAGCGGAATCCTTTTCAAAGATTTATATCTATATGGTGGAGATACATTGATGATATTTTCTTAATATGGAAAGGCAATTGTACTCAGTTGTAAGAATTTCATAGTTGGGTTGACATTCAGGATAATAACACCAAATCTGAAATACATTTCAATGAACGTCATACTCATTTTCTGGATGTCATGATCAATAAAAATGACAATATGATATGGACAAATATATACAAAAAACCCCTACAAATAGAGTTTCCTTTTTACGTTTTCATCCAGCTCATATAAAAAATAATTTACCATATAGTCTATTCTTGAGGGTTAGAAGAAATTGTACAAATATTGAGGACTACCAAAGGGAGGCAAAAACACTAAAACAAAATCTTGCTACCAGGGGTTCCCCAGATCACATCTTAAAAACAGCATTTGATAAGGCTTCAGCTTACAGAAGGGAAGATCTATTGCATAACAACAAAAGCAAATAGCAAAATCAGAGAATTACAGTCAGTTTGACTTATAACCACATCAGTAAACAATTTAAAAAAGAGCATATATAAAAACTGGAATATGCTATATGATGTTCTACCTTATGATAAAAACCCAACTATCTCTTTTAAAAGAATATCCAATTTAAAAGACAGATTGGTTTACAGTAACACCTTTGTTCCCACGAACCTACAAAGAACTATTCTAGGAGCAGGTCTGCCCAGAGGCCATTTTAGATGTGGACATTGTAACTGTTGTAACTGAACTCAAAATATGAAAAGTTTTATCAATCCCTTTGACAAAAAATAATAGGTTTTAAACAACTACACAACATGCAATTCAGATATGGTTATATATGCTGTCATATGTTCTTGTAATAAGATATGTGTAGGGAGAACTGTTAAAAAACTAAAAACTTGTATAACAGAACATAGTAGCAACATACTTCACAAAACAGTTGATGTACCTTTGGTACAGCATTTTATGGGAAAAGAACATGGACCCACTGATTTCATTGGGGGGGGGGGTGTTTATATAAATCTTACGATGACAATGAAAAATTCTTAAGAAATGAGAGAGTGGGTTTTAAGGTTCCAGAGTTTGGCCCTTCATGGGTTAAATTCTGATCTGGGGCATCTGATCTTGCTTAGCTAATCTCTGAACATTAAAAACAACACTGAGTCATTCTCCACTAGTAAAAGAACTTCATTGCTGTGGACAGTTCCAGTACTAGGTGAATGCTCTGGTCAGTATTTGCTTCATATTTTATATATATTTTATTGTCTTATATCATGTCCAATGTATAGTTCTTTCACCTTATATTGTATATAGATTAATATGCATCAATTTTTGTAACTGATTTTGATCCTCTTGTTGTGTATTAAGATGTAAAAGATGGCCACAGCCTGCCAGCCAGGCCATGTAGTCAGACAGACCCTCAGACCTTCAGTCCTAAAGAGGATAAACATGCCAATGGGCTCACCTGGATCCGAAAGGGAACCTATTAAAAGACTTGTAAATAGAGCCAATTACGGGTGATGGGAGTGTGTGGGTGTGGTACGGGTGTATGCATATAGACCAGGCATGGACTGGCTAAAGGATGCTTCATTCTGCTATGTAATCAATAAACATCTTGCTGATTTCACTATGCTGAGCCTTCGGCCTCAGTACTTTTCACTGGCAATGAAGGTGGGATCCTGAGAGCAAGCCTGACTCCTCTGCACCCAAGAGCACCACATTGACGACCACCACGGAGGCTGAGGACTCCCACCTCGCAACGCCATCCACCAGCGATCCATAGGTCACAGCCACTGCATCACTGCCACTGGCCCCGGCTCCGCCACAACAAGTCATGGCTTCAGCTCCGGGAAAGCACCTCTCGGCCTTTCACCCAACCTGTCCTGAGTACTGGGGAGCCTGGGTCACTCAGCCAAAACATTTCTTAAACAGACAAGGAGAAACCAATGCAGAACTCAAGAAATCATGGCTACTGAGCACATGTGGCATCGCCACAATCCGGCTGGCACAGAATCTCATTGTGCTAAAGACACTGGAGACCACCACCTACAAAGAGCTGCTCACCGCACTGACCAATTACTACACCCCAAAGAGGAGGAAGGAATAGGAGCCCATCAGGTTCGTCATCATGCCTGGCCTGACACTCACAAGAGCAGAGCACCAGCCAGCCATGTGTCATCACAAGGGTTATCACAAGGGTCAACTCCATGCACCAGCTGCGGAGATCCCCATGAATGAAGGTCCTGCAGATTCTGCAATGCCATCTGCTGCACATGTGGCAAACAGGGCCACATCACCCATGCCTGCCATTCATGGGGAATCACCGGAACACCTCAGTGCACCACAGGATAACTGAACTCAACTCCACCATGGTCAACCAAAATCAGGTACATTACTTGCCCCAGGGGTCAGCCCACAAACTGACTGTAACTGTGTTAATAGAGGAGACCCCATGTGAGATGGAATTAGATACAGGATCGTCTCTTTCCATTATTTCCAAGGATACCCTCAAAAGGATATGCCCTAATGGGGGACCCCCTCTAGGAAACACTGGCCTCAGGCTAAGAGACTTTCAGAGGAACCCAGTTGAAATCAAGGGGGTGGGCCAGTTTCATGTACAGTACAAGGCATCTGACGGCCTCTTAGAACTGGTTGTAGTAAGGGCCCCCCTCACCAGTTTGTTGGGCCTATCCTGGTTCAATGCACTCGGCTTAGCAGTAACCGGGATAAATCAGGTGGGGCGCCAGGACTACAGTCAAGAGAAGTGACTGCCTTGCCATTGATGATGAATGAAATAGAAATAAATGTTCTGAAAGAAATTCCTTGGAGAGTTAGAGAAAAAAGGAAAGAATACTCCAATTTGATGACACTACTGAGAAATAACACGATCAATTACAGATGGCTCTTGCTGGAAGGCCTGATTCTTACCTTTAAAGGTAAAAGATATAGAATAACATCAACTTTCAAGGCAGCAGATTTTCTGGAGACTTACAGGGATGAGCTATCAGCAGAACAAGAAGAGAGGGAAGAGGGAGAAGGAGAAGGAGAAAATCTACAGGGTGCGACAGCAGCGTCAGTGAAACCACAGAAATATAGAAGACATGGAACAAGGAGATCACCAGTTAATATGAGACAACAGGCAAAGGAGAAACAGGAACAACAGAACCGAAATCAAGATGGATAAAGGAAGAATAAAATTTATCTCGGTAAATGTAAATGGCTTAAATGGACCTCAGAAAAGAAGAAGAATATTCTATCAACTTAGAAAATAAAAGTTGGACATAGCACATATTCAAAAAGGGGACGAAAAGCACTTAAATGTTAAAGGGTTAGGGAAAATCTTCATCACTTAGGATAAGGAGAAAAAGAAAAGGGGAGTATCACGTTCGTGAAAGATCATCTTCAGCCTGAATTAATACATGCATCTCAGGATGGAAGAATTTTGATGGTAGCAATACAAAGGCAGATGAAAAGAATGCTTATTGTTAACATCTATGCCCCGAATCAACACCAAGATAAATTTTATGGCAAGTTACAAAATCTCATTACTCAACAAGACTTTCATGGGATTTGTATTATTGGTGATTATTCATTCATTCATTCATTACGGGTCTATGTGACCGAGGTCATGACCCAAGAGAGTAGAAAAAGAGACTAAAATAGATACAGAAAATATGACAGAGAACATAGTCACAATCATATACATAGATAAAACCCAGGCCGAAGCCCAGAAGTTAATATATAATAACCTAGCTACACTTGGGGCAGAGCCAACTAACTAAAATCATCCAAGGGTTGAAAGACGATATAAGTATTATCAGAGTTGATGAAGATTTCAAGGTTTCTTGAGAGCACCAACCTTTTCCAAGAACCGTGCCATATTGGCTGTTGTCAATCCATCAGCATTTGAGTCCGATAACAATACTGAGAGCACCCAGGATTGCAAGGGAAGATTCATCTTCATGAGAATAGGAATATGTCCCTCTATCTTGAGTCCAGAGGTGGTGATTATAATACAGTTTTTTTTATAAAAAGGAAGATAGGAAAACAAGTACCCAGGGGAGGAAGAGAGGAGGCAGTGAATTTCCTGATACGCTATGCCAACTTATGGAGGAATAGAGGCTGGTAGATGTTTGGAAGATAAGGAATCCTAAGAAACAACAATATACATATTTTTCGGCTAGACATGATTCATGGTCAAGACTGGAATGTGCTGGATCCTGAGTTCGGTCATTAAAGACCTATTAGAAGCGGAGATTGAGGCTGGAATCTACACTGATCACAAACTCATTACCTTGGAACTGCAAGAGACAAGACCTAAAAGCAGGTGGACATTGAATATATCTCTTTTGAAGAATGATAAACTGGTAAAAAAATTGAAGGAAGATTTTCAGTTCTTTTTCAAAGAAAATATCCAACCAAATATGCCCTTGAAAGTGGTGTGGGATGCGTTTAAAGCATTTGCTAGAGGGCAATTGATAAAAAGATCTGCTCAACTAAATAAACAGAGGAAACAAGAATACACCAATCTCAAAAAAGATATCCAGATTCAAGAAGAGAGACTAATGCAGAATTCAAATTCATCGGGGATGATGTCCAAACTTAAGCTTTTACAACATAAGATGAAATGTCTACTTACACATGAACTAGCTAAGAAATTGGTATTCGCTAAGCAAAATTTATTTGAAAATGCTAATAAACCTACAAGATGTCTTGCCTATAAAATTAGAGAAGTCTTATATAAAAGCCTTAAATAAACAAGATGGAACTGAAACAAATTGACTTCAAGAGATGAAAATTATAGTAGAGGACTTGTATAGAGATATGTACAGGAAAACAGATATAAATATAGAACAAATAAAGGGATACCTAGAATCACACCAACTGAGGAAACTTACAGAAGATTAAAGGAAAATACTTAATCAGCCTATTGTGATGATGGAAGTGGTAGAAGCACTGCAGTGGCAAAATAAGGGTAAGGCACCAGGACCAGATGGCCTGCCAATAGAGTTTTATTTGATATTTGAAGAACAACTATTTCCTCATCTAAAAGAGATTTGTAATATGATAATGGAGACTGGAGAAATACCAGACTCATGGAGAGAAGCAATAATTTCCTTAATACATAAGCAAAATTCCAATGAAAAAGAAATTAGGAATTACAGACCGATCTCACTCTTAAATGTGGATTACAAGATTTTTGCCTCAATATTAGCCAAAAGACTTCAAAAAAATATTATCTAAAACAATCCATAAAGACCAAGCGGGATTTTTACCTAAAAGACAAATAAAGAACAATTTAAGATGCATCATAGATGTAATAGAATACTATAAAGCACACCCAGAAAAATCATTGGCTTTGATATTTTTAGATGCAGAGAAAGCTTTTGATAATATGAACTGGCTTTTTGTAATGGAAGCATTGAGAATGGTAGAGGCGGGAGTGGAATTTGTTAACATGATTCGAGCCATCTATACTAGACAAAATGCCTCTGTCATGATTAATGGAGACCAGATACAAAACTTTGAGATTCAAAAATTGACAAGACAAGGTTGTCCCCTTTCACCACTATTATTTATATTTGCTTTGGAAATACTAAATGATGCAGTTAGAAATGAAAAACACATTGTTGGGTTCAAGATGAGCAGAGGAGAGTATAAGCTATTGGGATTTGCAGACAATTTAGTATTTATGTTGGAGAATCCATTATCTTCGATATCTAAATTGAAGAAAGTGCTTTATGATTATGGCCAGGTCGCAGAATTGAGAGTCAATATAAACAAAACAAAGATCCTGACTAAAAATATAGGAACAGAGCAGAAGACAAAACTACAAGAAATTTCAGGTTTTTATATAAAGGAGAAAATAAAACATTTAGGAATAGCGATGACAAACAGATGCAGTGCACTTCAAGAGAATAACTACAAAGAGCTTTTGAAGGCAACTAAACAAGATTTAGAGAGATGGAAACATTTGCAAATATCTTTAATGGGAAGAATTGCTTTGATTAAAATGAATATTCTTCCTAGATGGATATTTCTATTTCAGACAATCCCTATTTTGCAAAATCAAAATTTTTTTAAAGCTCTAGATCAAGTAGTTTCAAAATTTATTTGACAAGGAAAACGACCTAGTATAAGACTGAAGGCACTACAAGAGCTGAAAGAAAAAGGAGGCTTTGGATTTCCAAACTGGACGTTGTATTATAGAGCAGCAGCACTAGCATGGATTAGGGAGTGGACTATGTTAGAGGATAAAAGAATACTAAAATTAGAAGGCCATGATCTTATGATGGGATGGCACGTGTTCATATGGTACAGAAAGGTGTCTTCGCATAAGTACTTTAAACATTGGCTACGTGCTTCTTTGTTAAAAATCTGGGAAGGTATACATAAACTATTCTTTACAAGGAACTCAAAACTGATTGCTCCCTTAGAGGCATTTACCCTACCAAATATTTATGATGAAGATAAGCCAAGAAGATATTTGGACATTTTAGACTCTAAGAATAAGCTGAAATCACTGGAAGACTTGTTGTGGTGGCAAAAAGCTCAAATAGAATCCAGATATGCAAAAGATAAGAAAACTGGCTTTCATGAGAACTTGACTGAGATTGAGAAGGTATTGGTTGCTGCGGACCAGAAATTTATAAAAAGAGCCTATACACTGTTACTTAATGAGATGATGTTAGAGGAGACAATTAAGGGAATATGATTCAATGGGCCCAAAATATGGGCCACAATATAGATTTAGAACAATGGGAGCAATTGTGGAAGAAAAATATAAAAATTACAAAGGCTATAGCCTACAAAGAGAATCTATATAAAATGCTTTATAGATGGGATGTAACACCAGAGAGGCTGGCGAAATATGATAGTAAACATTCAAATAAATGTTGGAAATGTGAAAATAAGGCAGGTTCTTTTTACCATATGTGGTGGTGTTGTGAAATAAGCAAAAAATATTGAATATGGATCCATTGGGTGATCCAAAAGGTATTAGGTACAACTATACCATTTACGCCGGAAGTAATGTTATTAAGCACTTTGCTGAGAGACTTTAATAGGGATGACCAATATCTTATTGTATTCCTAACGACAGCAGCAAGAATCTTATATGCTAAATATTGGAAGACTACTCAGACCCCTACGAAGCAAGAATATATACACAAGGTTTTAGAAGCAGCCAAGATGGACAAACTGATGTTATTGATGAAAGGACTTTCTGACTCCACATTCCAGAACACTTGGGTAAGGTTTTATAACTGGTATAGTAATCTTGGGTAGGCCGATATAGTTAAGGACACGTAAAAGGTGAAATATGAATATGTACCCAACAAGAGGGAAGTGAAAGGATAAGGAGATATGCTCACTCTTTGTAAAGCCAATATTTACTGCATCGTTGAGGCACAGACTAGATGTTAAACAAGACTATGCATTACCCCCATGTGTGTTTTATGTTGTGGGTGTTGTTTGTTTTGCAATGTTTTGTTTTGTGTAAAAAACGTAATAAATTCCTTTCCTTTGGGACAGTTCAAAAAAAAAAAAAGTGTGCCAAGAGTTCCCAGCCATCTTCAACGGTGCGCTCAGATGTTATACTGGGCCACCAGTAACACTGGCCCTGGATCCAATGGTGCGCCCTGCCCGAGTGAAAGCCAGGCATCCCCCATTAGCACTCTGGCTGAAGATAGAGGCAGAACTGAATCGCCTGGTCACCCAAGGGGTGGTAGAGCCTGTTCCTCATGCCGTGTGGGAGATGCCAATAGTCACTCCAGTGAAACCCAAGGGGGATATGAGGATCTGTGCAGACTACAAATGCATGATAAACAAAGCACTACAAGACCACACATACCCAGTTCCCATGGTCAGCCATGTTCTTGCATCCCTGGCCAGGACCAAAGTTTTTGGGAAGTTGGACTTGGCCCAGGCCTACCAACAGTAACTGGTTGATGACGCTACGGCCAAAGCCCAAATGATTGCGACGCACCAGGGCACTTTTAGTGTATGGAGATTACAGTTTGGGGTGAGTGTGGCTCTGGGAATTTTTCAAAATCTGATGGACTCTTTGCTTAAAGGGATTCCCAGGGTACAGCCCTTCTTCAATGACATTCTAATCATGGTGCCATCATCAGAGGTCTTCGCCAACTGACTGAGGGAGGTTCTACAGCACTTCGCCACCGCCGGGTTGAAGGTAAAGCATGAAAAGTGCCTGCTGAGGGTCCTGAGCGTGGATGTCCTGGGATTCTGAGTAGATGCAAGCAGGATCCATCCTACTCAGGAGAAGATTGCAGCAATCACAGATGCCCAAACTCCCTCCTCCAAAGTGGAACTTCAGGCCTTCTTGGGCCTGCTTAATTTTTATCATGCCTTTTTCCCACACAAAGCAGCAGTGGCCAAACCCCTCCACAGGCTTCTGGACAAGAATGCTCCCTGGACATGGGGCCCTAAACACGCCATCGCTTTCCGAAAAGTCAAGGACTCGCTGGTTTCAAACGCGGTCCTAGCACATTTCAATGAGGATTGACCAGTCGTGCTCACATGCGACACGTCACCCTATGGGGTGGGGGCAGTCTTGGGATACCAGTTGCCAGATGGGTGGGAAGTGCCGGTGGCATACTATTCCAGAACGCCATCATCCACGGAGTGCAACTATGCCCAGATAGATAAAGAAGCTTTGGCCATCGTAGTGGGTGTTCGCAAGTTCCACCACTACCTCTACAGTCGCCCCTTCTCTGTCATCACAGACCACAAGTCGCTCCTGGGTCTCCTGACTCCTGATCACCAAACACCCCAAATGTTGTCGCCACGGGTGTTGCAGTGGTCAATATTCCTCGCAGGTTACCAATACAGCCTGCTGCACCAGCCAGGCAAGGCCATGGGGCATGCTGATGCACTCAGCCACCTTCCTCTTCCAGGCGGTGACCCAGACCCGGTACACAAGATCCTGCTCCTGGAAGAACTCCCCAACCAACCAATCCAGGTTTCCGAGGTTGCCAAGTACAATGGGAAAGACCGCGTCCTCTCCCGGGTGCTGGACTGGGTGAGGAGGGGCTGGCACATAGTGAAAGTGAGCCCGGAATTCATAGCCTTCTCATCCCGCCGGGATGAGCTGTCTGCCCACAAGGGATGCCTCTTGTGGGGTAGCTGGGTCATCATCCCCGCTCCCCTACGTAAATGCACACTCACTGTGCTGCACGAGACCCATCCAGGAATCGTGTGCATGAAAGCCCTAGCGCACAGCTATGTCTGGTGGCCTGGTTTGGATGGGGAGACAGAGGACCTAGTCAAACGCTGCCAGACCTGCCAAGAGTCATGGCCAGCCCCCCCCCCAGGACCCCCGTGCATCCCTGGGAGTCCTCCAGCAAACCCCGGGCTTGCCTGCATCTGGACTTTGCAGTCCCGTTCCAGGGGCAGATCTTTTTTTATCCTTGTAGACGTGTACTCCAAGTGGCTGGAAGTTGTCCTGGTCTCCTCCACATCATCCTGGGCCATGATCAAGTCCATGTTGATAAAATTCAGTACTCATGGGATCCTGGACACGTTAGTCTCTGATAATGGGGCAGCCTTCATGTCTGCTGAATTCGGGGACTTCGTATGGTACTATGGGATTTGGCACATCCGCTCCGCGCTCTTCCACCCAGCTACCAATGGACAGGCGAAACGGATGGTGCGGACAACCAAAGAAGCGCTTCGGAGGATTGTGACCACAAGTTAGCCGCCTTCCTATTTGGTCAAAGGACGACTCCCCACACCACCACCGGCTGCTGCCCCATGGAGCTGCTCATGGGCAGGCAACTGACAACCCGGTTAGATCGCCTTCACTCGAATTGAGCACCCGAACAAGTTCCAGGCACAGAACGACGAGACACACCCTGTGGGTTCTTCCCAGAAGACCCCATCTATGCCTGAAACTATGCACGCAGGCCAACATGGATCCCAGCCCGGGTAGTGTGGGTGACAGGGCCTCTATCCTACAAGGTCTTGACGGAGGATGGCCAACTACTCCACAGGCATGTGGACCAGATATGCCGCTGCCTGCTGCCCTTAGACAGGCCACAGACAGGGCAGGCGAGTGACAGTGAGACCGAACCAGAACCCGTGGTACCTAGCAGAGAGGCCATAAGGGAGGATGCAGAAAACAGGCCAGCAGTCGAGGAGACCCTGGTGCCCAGCCCCACAGCAGAAGCTATGCCGGCAGTACAGTCTGAAGCAACGGCTCAGCCAGAGGTTATTAGGCACACCCCTGACCGCCCCAGAACAGAGCCACACAGATCTATGCGGGAACAGCAGCAGCCTGAATATTTAAAGGACTATGTCTGCTAATACGTCTGAACTGTGGGAGGAGGGGTGTTGTGTATTAAGATGTAAAAGATGGTTGCGGCCTGCCAGCTGGGCCATGCCATCAGACAGGCCCTTGGACCTTCAGTCCTAAAGACAATAGACACCTCGGATCCTAGAGCACGCCAATGGGCTTGCCCGGATCTGAAAGGGAACCTATTGAAAGAAAGACTTGTAAATAGAGCCAAGTACGGGTGATGGGTATGTGTGGGTGTGGGTGTGGTCCAGGTGCATGCATATAAACTGGGCACAGATGGGCTAAAGGATGCTTCGTTCTGCTGTGTAATCAATAAACATCTTGCTGATTTCACTATGCTGAGCCTCCAGCCTCAGTACTTTTTAACCTGTCTTTTAAAATTAATACTATTTTTAATACTTTTAACATAATTTTTGTTAAGAGGTCCTTCTATTATTTGTTATTACTTGTATTAAATGTAAAATTATGTTTGTATAGATTCCCCCTAATGAAATCTGCATGGCAAAATATCAATCATCACCTGGCATTTCTTCCTTTTTGTTCTATTGGCACATTGCTGGGTGCAGCCCATTTTTTCTTTATGCCTGGCTTTTCATACCACAGCAATGTTTATGTGACAGAACACAGTATTACTAGTTGAAGCAGTAAAATATTGGCTGGCTTTCTTGGCATCTTGCATAGGGCTCTCTTCTGCTATAAATAAGTATGTTCTGTCCTGCTTTCACTTCATCAGCTGCTTTCAATTTCAGCTTCAGCAAGAGCACCAAGAACCTCTGTCTGCCTTAGTCTTTCCCTGATAAAACAAAATGACTTACCTTAGCTTATCTGAATATAATTTATTCCCCAAGACTGACCCTCGGGATGGATGGATCTTAGTTCATACACTTCCCCCTATCCTTTTTATCACAGAAAGAAAAATATAACACCAATTTTGTATGTAACACCAATTCAGGGCTCTGATGCCAACCCAAATAGTATGGCCCTGAACTGGAAGTGTTTTTGACCAAAGGCAAATCTCAGATATTGCCTGTCCCAGGGAGTTATGAGCACCTGAAGATATGCCTCAGTCGAATCGATGGAGAATACAGGGCTTCCACAATGGTCTTCTCCATCTTGAACGTCCTGTACCTAACAGACCTGTTCAGAAATCTGAGGTTGAGGATAGCCTTCTGGTCCCCAT
Source organism: Gekko gecko (assembly GCA_029375565.1). NCBI lineage: Eukaryota > Metazoa > Chordata > Lepidosauria > Squamata > Gekkonidae > Gekko > Gekko gecko. Next base: position 168,778,522 of record JAPDNY010000005.1, read on the forward strand.
TCTTTCTGGGAACTATGAAAAACACAGAATAGATGCCTAGGAACCTTTGCAGTGATCTCTAGCAGATGTCTGATGATATCCTGTGTCGACTGTCTCTTGATGGGACAGTGAGGAACTGGTGAGCACAGGAATCTGAGTATCCTTGGTACAATTTTTGAAGCCACATATATGAGGCTCTTACCATCAGAGAAGTGGCAACAGAAGCAATGGCCTCATGGGCTCTCTGGAGAGCTGAGTCACTTTTTCGATCATTGGGGTCTTTAATGGTGCTCTCTCCCTCCTTAGCAAGAGCCACCCCTGATGCTAAGCTAACCCCAGGAGCATCTACCACCAGAACTTTCAGTAAGCTGGTTACCTTGGGAGGAAAAGAGTACATTATTTTAGCCTGCCCAGAGTGTAAACAATTATTGGTAGGATCTAACCATTCCTCTTTTATCTCAGTTTTTTAAAAAGAAGGGAAGGGGAATGTTGAACCCAGCTCTCTAACCCTAGAGAACACTTCAGGGGCATCTTTATATTATCATCATTGTCATTGTTGTCATCATCTTCCTGTTCCTCCTTGGGGATTTTTAATGCTTTCCTATAGGAGAGGAGGGAGCTCCTCAAGAAAAAAAAGGCAGTGAGTTGGTTTGCTCTCTCTCTCTCTCTTTTTTAAAGAATTTTATTGGTTTTGCAATACTACAGGACTTGGGGAAGGGGTGCTAATACCCTACCTCTAAAATTTAAAGGAAACGGGGATAGGAAGCTAATACATCAAAACTACTGGAATAGGGAACGGATAACCATAACCCTACCTCTAAATATTCTAATGGATAAGGGAAAGGAAACACTAACATGGTGACACGATCTAGTTTACACAAAAATGTAGCTATGTCACCAAGTGATACAAGATTGTTATTGCTTATAAGAATTATACAGGAAAGTAGTAAGAGATTGCTTTAGTTAACTAGTTAGCAAAAACTGCATGATCAACAATTAGCTTGATTTTAGAGTCTTTTCTTCTTGCGTTCCTTTGTTCTTCAATTTTTGGGAGCGGCTGCTTCTTTCTCTGATTCTGACATCTCTGGAGAACTAGATATGCTGGAACTGGCGCTTGATGAGTCCTGTGAGTAGGAATCTTCTTCATCTTCTTCTTCTTCCTCCTTAGTTTTTGCGTTCTTTTCTTTTTTGCTTTGAGTTGGATTTAAATATTGGTCCATGAACTTTTTTGCCTTAGGAACAGTGTCAATCTTAAATCTTTTATCCTCATATTTGAAACTCAGTCCTTCGGGGAATGTCCATCTGTAGGGTATTCCTTTTTTTTGTAAAGAGAGAGTAAGTTCTATATAAAGTCTCCTCTGCTTCCTGACTTCAAAGGGAATATCCTTTAGGATTTTTATCTCTTCATTCTTGATTTTCAGGGATTTTCCCTGAGTAGATTTCAGCACCAAATCTCTGGTAGATCATTTCGTAAATTTCAAACATATTTCTCCTGGGAGTTTATTTTTCTTTATAAAATCTGGATACGTCCTGTAAGCCCAGTCCATATCCTTCACTAATTCTACTTGTTTGTAATCCATGAACGGGGCAAGAGCCTCTTCTATAAGGTCCTTTAAGTCCTCATTCTTTTCTTCAAGGATCCCTTGGAAATGTAGAACATACATGGATCTTTCCAGCTGAAGCTGTATTAGCTGTGTTTTGTTAGTGGATTTTTCTTTCTCTGCTTCATCCACTCTTTTGTTAATGCTCTCAGACTGTTTTTCCATTTTTTTAAGGTCTTTTCAGATGCTGAGGTTTTCTTATCCATTTCAGTCATTTTTTTTTTTAAGATTGTCCATTTTGGTGTTGAGATTAGTCATCTGTTTTATTAGGGGGCACAATGCATTTGCTAGCAGTGTAGACATATCTGCAGTTACTTCCTGGTTCTGGGAGAGAGTCGCTGGTTAGTTATTTCCGGTCAATGTTTTTTTCTCCAGCGGCGCTTTCTGCCCTCTCCCAGCCATAATATCAACAAGAAGTAAGTTTCCCAAAACAAAGTAAAAGTTAACTGATTTTAATCCACTTTGTATTCTCATACAGCTTTTAATTTCGCTCAGTTTCTCATGTATTTGCTTTTACTCCTTTGTTTCCACTTTAAAACCGCCTTAGTGGGGGGGAAGTCTTGAGTTTTCCCTCCACCCTCGTTTTGCACTTAAGCACTTCTAATTACTACCTGAGCCTTGCTTAATTCATGCTTTGGAGCCTCGGAGATCTTTTAGAAGCATTTCAAAAACTTTGGTCATGTCTGCTTGTCCGGCAGTCATCTCTGGGAACCATGCTGGCTCTGCGGCGACGGGGCCTTTCGGGGAAGAAGGTGAGCCTCAATTCCTTGGCCGTCACCTTGGAAGAGGCTCTCCTCAGCTCCCCAGGCTTAGGGTCTCCTACAGAGACCCCGGGAGGGTCCAGAACAATCTCGGACCCTTCCCGTCAGCTGAGTCTCGGTGCGGCCCCATCAGAGCGAGACGGGGTGCAACTGAGCAGCGAAACGCTTAAACTGGAAGTCACCAGTTGGTTTGCTCTCTTGAGGGACTTCATCATTAGACAGCTGGCCTTTCTCTTTATATAAATCTGCACCAGAATCCCCAGGAGCCAAAGGAACTGTAGTCTGAGAAATTTGAATAACTGCTCCTAATTGGGAGGCCTTTACAAGTGGCCTTTGTCACCCAAGAGGAGCTTTGGCCTTTTCCTATATCTAGAGGCCCTGAAGTAACTAGTTTCTTTGAAGTGTTTGACTGGAGAGGGATGGGGGAGGGGCGTGAGAGGCCTTACTGCATCTTTTCTGGGAAGGTAAAGAAGCTATTCTTTTTCTTTTCTAACTGATTGCAGACAAATTGTTCTAGCCAGTCCTGGCAGCCTGGCTGGACAACAACAGGCTCTCCCCACTGCTGGATTCCCACATGGTGAGGAGGTATTGTCTCCTTTTGACTCCTCACTCTGACAGCCACCGGATGCTGCACTGAGTAGGCCTGATACACCAATATAGGCCATCCTGGCTGGTCAGTAGAGGGTGTAGTTTTGGTGCCAAAAATTTAGTCGGCCTCTTCATTATCCAAGCTGGGTGCTTTGCAGTCAATGGCTCTACATGGTGGGACAGCTGGCCAAGCAGGTTTGCACAGATTTCCTACTCCACTGCCTGGGGATCACCTCCCGAACTCTTCCTCAGAGGATGTCCCATGGTCAGAGACCTGAGATGCCAACATTGCCATGACTGAAACAGCAGGCAAAAGCAAACAGCCTCAAGAGAAGATGAAGCCAGAAGAACAAAGGGTTTTTTTAAAAAACAGAGAAAGGCACACACATGGAAAGGAAAGAACAAAGTGCAACCAAAGGAACTCCTCAAAGGAAAATCTCAGAAGCTCTCTAAAAATTTTGAGGAGTGGGCTCCTCCTCCCCAGAGTTGCAAACTGCAATCAATTTCCTGTCTCCAACAATTGCAGGAAAAGGACCCCAAGAGAATCAGACTGTCCTCCCCCTCAAGAGAGAACTACATATTTCAGAATTTGGGTTAGCTATGCAGGAACATTTTAGAAGAGCCCCAACTGCCATTTTCCCTACCTTACAGACCCCAAAATGGTAGGAAAAGGACATAGAAGAGAACCTGACAGACAAGAGAACTGAACTCAACCACTGTAAGCCAAGGTGAAATGTTAAAAGAAACAGAAAGGATGGGTCTGCTCTGTTCATGACTCAGGGATATCCAAATTGGGGAGACTCTGTTCCTAGCATGCGCACGCACACACACACACCCCTGAAATCCTTTTCCACCCATATTAAAGTGTAAGAAGGCTGTAAATTGAGCACATCATCCTTTCTGAAACTGATATTTAGAGGTTCATTTGACTAGCCCAACAGCATGACAAAAAGATACTCACAATTCTGTTGTCATCAACATAATTTCAGTGTCATTCTGACACAGGCGCTTCCAAAAGAAACTTAAGGCCACAGGCCCTGGGTTGCTTACATGAAAATAAATCCCATTGACTTAAATCCAAAAAATATCTGAAATACTTTTATCCTGTAGTCTTTGGGTGGGAAACCAAAGGAATACCAGGGTCACTATGCAGAGACAGGCAATGGCAAACCATCTCTGAGTATTGCTTACCTTGAAAACCCTATGGAGTCATCATAAGTCAACTGCAACTTAACAGCATACAAAGTTCTGATAAGAGAGAGTTAATCAGGGCTATTCAGGCTGCTAGATTCCAAACAAACAGTTAAAACAATAATCAACAGCAGCCAATAATGAGCCCAGCAAGAAGACCATCAATAAAGTCAGCAGCAATAAAACTCTATAAACAAAACTAGCCAGTATATTATCATGTAATCAGCAGTATTATTTCAAAACATGCACAGCATAAAAACATTAAGAAGCAATTTGAGAATCAGCACAGGTAAAGGTTAAATAATCAAATCAGAGTGTGTATAGGGCAGAATGAAGACCATCCTCAAAAGAACCAAAGCAACATGAACTAACCAGCAAAAAGCCTGGAAGAATTAAAAAATGTTTTCAAATGGTGTCTGAAGCTCAACAAGCTTGGCATTAAATATATCATTGTGGAAGGAAGTTGCATAATCCCTGCTTTAATCAAATGCAGTCCTAAATAAAACCATCTTCAGCTGCCTCCTAAAGACTGAAAGTGAAGGGGCTAGGTGCACCTCCCTGGGGAGGGTGTTCTATAATTTTGGGGCTGCCACTGAAAAGGCCCTTTCACGTGTATCCACCAAATGGGCTTCTTTAATTGATGAGACAGTCAGGAGGGCTGTGGCCTTAATTTCTGGGCAAAAACACAGGAACAGACAGTCCTTCAGATATAATGGTCCCAAGCTATATAGAATGTTAAAGGTCAAAAACAATGACTTTAATTGGGCTTGGAAGCAGATCAGCAGCCAGTGTGATCACTGTGAAATTGGGGTCACATGCTCTTGAAAGCTGGCCCCAACCTGCAGTCTAGCCACAGCACCAGCTGCAGCTTGTGAACACTCTTCAAGGGCACCTCAAGTAGAGCACATTGCAATAGACCAGTCTAGATGTAATTAGGGCATGGATCACTGTTGCTAGATCTGACTGAACCAGCAATGGATGCAGCTGATGCACCACCTGAGGCTGGGCAAAAGGACTCCAGTCCACCACAGTCACCCAGTTTTCTAAGGTAACTGCTGAGTCAGTAGCACTCCCAAGCTGCAAACCTGGCTTTTCAAGGGGAGTATAACCCCATCCAAGACAGGAAAAATCTCAAGTCCCTGGTTTGCCTTTCTACTACCCAAGAGAACCTCTGCCTTGTCAGGATTATGTTTCAGCTTGTTCACTTTCATACAAACCATTACTGACTCCAAGCACCAGTTCAGAACATCAATAGCATACTTGGAATGAGGTGGAAAAGAAAAGCAGAGCTAGGTGTCATCTGCGTATTGGTGATATTGCAGCCCAAACCTTCTGATGACTTCTCCCAGTAGCTTCATATCTATATTAAATAGCATGGGGGATAAGACTGAACCCTGCAGAATGCCACAGGTCAGTGGCCATGGGGCAGAGCAGGGATCTCCCTGCATTACCTTCTGTGACTACTACCACTGGATAGGACTCAGACCAACATAATACAGTGCCCCAGACCAAGAGGCAGCTTGGTAGGAGGATACTATATGGTTGATAGTATCGAAAGGCACTGAGACGGTTTCCACAAAAGCACTTACCCTGGTGTTGGTGTTCTCAAACATTCCAACCAACCAAATGGTTGACTTTTGAATGTCCAGGATTTTGCATGTCCAAGATTCGATCCACATGTTCCTCTCTCTCACCCCGCATTTTCCAAATCCTGGCTTTAGGCAAAGTTTTCTTTGCCTCAAGTCTTAATTTGCCATTTTCAAGTGTGGAATTCCAGCATTAATGCTTACTTTCTCACTATATAGCCATTGGTTTTGTGTCATCATGGTGCCCTGTGCTTTCCACACCCACCACCTCACCTCTTGCCATGACAAATCCGCCCACCACCACCACTCGCTGTGACAAAACCAACATTTCTTTTTTTAAAAAAAGAAATATGTTACAATGCAGTGATAGCAATGACAGCGGATGTATTGTGGCTAAGCATGAAATTCCTGTAGAAATGAGTTGCGTTGTCAGGCTTGCTTATTGGGCAGAGTCATACTCCAGAATTGCCAGAGATGACTGAGGAAACTTCAGAACTGTATGGTGCCCACAATTGTCCTTGACATCTTACATTTTCTAGGGATATGCATGGTTTATACTGCGTTACTTTTTTTACCTTCCCCTTTTTGCAGTGTTATAATACTGACAAAACCCTGGCAGGTAGATTCCCGTGCTTAAATTCTATATGGGGCTACATGCCCATTATTGTGCATTCATGCCCGCTATTGTGAATTCATGCTATGTTGTCAGTGATGGTTGCATGTCATATTTATGTTCCTCTACCTTCCCCCATTATTCTACCTGCTATCAAGGCTAATTGATCAACACATCCTGACTTATGTTCTGTGTGGATACACATTGAAAAAATATTTTTTGTACCAATGTGTTTGGTGTCTCCCATATACGCTTTAATTTGACCATTCACGAGGGTTCCTTTCTGTTGGCTGTGAATTCAGCATTTTTATTTACATATAAGACAGTGCTTCACGGAAGCTTTTTCATTTCTCTCCTGTGGCCATTTTAGGGTTACGTGATTACATATATACCTACCCTTAAGTGACCAAAAGGGTATGTAATGGCAGCCAGCATGTGATCCACAGCAACTCATTGCTGTTAAAGACAGTTCTGAGAATCTTAACATCACAGAAACTTACCAATGCAGTGGCCACAACACAAGTGTTTGGGCAGGTGTCTTCGAACATGAAGAAGAGGATGTTGGGTAGGGGGTAGAGGAAGGCTTGGGCAGCCAATCATTGCACTGGTCTCTCACAGGGCTGGTCACCCGCTAGGTGACCTAGGCATTCGCCTAGAGCACAGGCCGGACCTTAGGGTGCCAAACTGGACCCAGCCCCACCCGCCAAAGCCCCCAGCCCCCACCCAAAGTCCTGCATCTTCCTGACCGACGCTGCCTCTTTCTCCCTGAGTCCGGCAAGCGGTGGTAGCGGTCACCCGGTCTGGGAGATGCAGGGCTTTTGGTGGGGATGGGGCCTGGTGCAGTTTGGCGCCCTAGGGCACCAAACTGCACCTTCCCCCACCAAAAGCCCTGCATGATCCAGTTCTGCTTTCATTGTGGGGGGAGGGGGAGAGGGCCCTGGATGGGGCACTGAACTGTGCCTCCCCCCGTCCGTGCCCTCCCCACTGCCACCACCGGGACTGCTGCCACCACCACGTAAGTTTGCTCTTCCCTACTACCCAGGAGCCCCCCCCCCACAGCTCCTGGGCCTTCCCACCCTGGCGGCTCCAGAGCCGGAGGGAGAAAATTGAAAGGAGGGGGGGAGGGAAGCCACCATGGAACTTTTCCTGTCACCCTTCAGGCTTGGCCGCCCCTCCCCCATGGCTTCCCTGGGCAAAGAAAAGTTTGCACGCCTGCTAGATGGGGGGAAGAGGGGGCAGAGACCCACCAGGCTAAAGAGGGCATCCAGCTGCACCCAGGGAGCCTCAAACCCAGCCTGGCAAAGCTGCTGCTGGGGAGGAAGTGGAGGCCACGGGAAAGGGAGCCAGGCAGGCTGCTGGTCAGGGGAGGGCAGCCGTGCTGATCCTAAGGAACAAGGCAGGAGTGAGGCTAGCTTGTGGTGCCCGGTGCCCCCCCCCGGGTGTGTTTCTGGGAGGTTTCCAGGCCCCACCGGGCGGTTGGGATCTGTGCTGAGGGGGCACAGGTGCCACAAGCTAGCCTCGCCTAGGTCACAGAAACACCTCAGGCCGGCCCTCTCACATGTGACAGTGATGTTATTGGGGTTTTAAAACTTTTATGGCACTGTGGTTGCATGGTAACATGAGCATGCATGCATATAAAAAAAGGGGGGGAAATCTGAAAATTGGGCAGGACTAGAAATGTATGATCGGAAGGTGGAGTGGCCAGATCCTGAACTTAATGCAGAACACCAAAAATGGAGCAACTGCTGAAAACAGCTGACAAACAGAGAAAGTGAAACAGTACTATGGAAAAGGTACAGCAGACCCAAAGCAACCAATCCAGCTTCAAATCTCTGGGAAATAGCAGCAAGTCTGTAATGCACAAACAGTCTGAGAGATCCTGCAGAACTTGCAGGGTTTGACAGACTCCATTCACTTCCCTCCCTCAGAGGCTAGATTTTCCCTCCATTTTTCTGCCCTTCACTGAGTGAACAGCCCTGGTAATGTTTTCTTCCCCCCTGAAGAACCTTTGGCTGTCCCACCCTGTGTCAGTAATATATAATAGCTAATTGCTTGGCCCAGGAACCTGAGGAAAGGGATAGGATTGCCCTTTAACTTAAACCCTTGAGAATGGCAGTTGAGATGCCATTTAAAAATAACAAAAGATTTTATTTAACATCAAGGAGAAAGGTCAGGTGAAATCAGAGTTGAAAATGCTGAGGTAAAATTTAGTACAAGCACATATTTTGTTCTTCTATATCAGGCTAACAAGAGGTTCTTATTGTTCACAGAGGCTTTTGTTTCAGTGTTTTCCCAAACATTCTAATACAATTTATTTGTATAATCTCTGACTCTTCTGGTCCCCAGAAGGCTGATATCATCTTCCCAGTACCCAAACCCCTTCTCTTGAAACATGACTACGCTTCTTGAGTTGTTAACAGACTTTTGGGTCTTTAAAGGCAGTTTCTAATCACACCAGACCAGGGATCTCTGTACTCCTCAGAAATAACTCTCCCTGTTTGACTGGGTAGGGAATCTTCTTCTCTCTCCAGAAGATCTATCCCCCTTCCTTTGGCCTGAATGGGAGTTTTTTCTACCACCCAAACCTTGCCAAACTCTCCCCAGTTCTCTATCTGTGTTCAGTCATGGCTGAAATGTGACTTTGTCAGCACTAAACCCTTTTCTGTCAGGGCTATTTCCAGACAGTCTCAGTACACATCTCTTCTCAGTTAAGTCAGGAAACTGACTCAATCCCCTCAGCATACAGCTTTCACAACTTTTTTTCTGCTCAGCTGATGCTAACCAATCAGATTGCTTAGAACAGATTGTCACTGAAGGCTCTCTGGCTTTGAGAATAATTAACTATCCACAGTCCTGCAGTTGTATGTACAGCACTTTTAAGCCTCCTAAAAAGTGCAATCTGTCACACAGGGTAACATTCTTTCTATCTACTTCTTGGTCGAGGTCATCATCCAAGGCGACCAAAGCAGTCACTGTTCCAAACCTCAGCCAGATTGAAATGGGTCCAGAAAGTCAGTCTCTTCCAAGAGCCCCTGGAACTAAAAAGCAACCACCTGCTTAAGCACCCTGCCCATGAATCGAAAATTGAAGACTGGCTGAAAGTTCTCTAACACAGTAGGATTTAGGGAGGGTTTTTTCAAAACAAGTTCAATCATGGCCTCCTTGAGTACGGGTGGTACAACCCCCACCCTCAAGAAAGCATTTACCACTCCCCTTACCCATTCAGCCAGCCCACCTCTGGCATCTTTTATCAGCCAGGAAGGGCAAAAGTTAAGAGCACCAGTGATAAGTGTCACCTCTCCAAGGATCTTGTCCACATCCTTGGGCTCCACAAGCTGAAAGGTATCCATATAAATTAGACAAACAAAGGTACATCATCAGAATGTACATCCATGCCAGCATTTAGCCCAGAGTGGATCTACTCAATTTTGCCTGCAAAATAAGTACCAAATTGATCACAGTAGGCCGTTGTGTAGGGAGAATCCAATTCCCTGGGGCTCTGGTATAAAAAAGCCCTGTGACACCCTTTTCCACTCACTCAGAATCCCTACCACCCTTCACACAGGTTTGGAATTAAAGGCAGATCAGACAGTTACAGCTCACCAGCCATCTTGTCTCTTTTAAAATAGAGAGCTGTGACCATTTCACATACCAGATCCTTTCTCTCACTCACAGAGACATCATCATATAGGTAGCCCATTCTCTGTTAATAACCTCCCCTCATTCTGTCAGTGCACAGAGCTATTGCAGTGGGGACTAAAGCAATGCTTCATTCACATTGCTTCATTCACACGCTGCCAACATTTATTCATATTCTAATGAAAACCCTATGTGGTCACTGTAAGTTGGCTGTGACTTGATGACTATAGGTAGGTAGGTAGACAGACAGACTGACAGACAGACAGAAGTCAAGAGTTTAACTTGAGTGTGTGCATGTGTGTGTGTGCGCGCACGCACACGCTTCATTCCCTGAGATCATAAATATTCAGCCCACAGGATCAAACAAGGTTTCCCCTCTTCAACCACTCCCACTCCTAGGGCATAAATCACAGAACTGGGTGACCTGAAGAGAACTGAGATACATCTGGAATGATGCTGGCAGTAAACTTGTCCCAAATCTGATAGATTACACTATAGACACCATTGGAAGGCTTATCTAGCAATGGCAAAGAAATGTTACTACTCTGCTACTAAGACATCAGCTAGCTCACAACCATCCCAATTGTTCAAGGAAGCTCAGCAACAGCAACTGCTGACATCAAAATCTGCGTGTTTATTGTCTCAGGAAGACAGAATTAGCTGTGATAAAATATCCAGTATATGCTCTCCTGGTGTCAGATGCAACATATGTACACCAGAAGACAGGGATAATACACTGCCTTGTCTATTCATGGATCATTTTGTCCCAGTTTCCACAATGCATATCAACAAGATCCTGGGATCAGTGCACTACTTGTATCCTGGTTCCCTGCCCATCCTGGCTGCTATAATCTTGTACAGACCACATCAACAACCCCTGAGCATGTATTATAAATCATTCACTACCTCAGGAAACCTTCTCTTGGCCACTCAAACAGGTGGTATCTGTATGGTACTTAAAAAGCCATCCCTACAGAAAAATGATGTGGCCAATTATCACCAGTCTCTACCCTGTCCTTTCTTAGCAAAGCAATTGAGAAAGCAGTGGTGAACCAACTCCAGTTCTTCTTGGATAACTCATCTGTTCTAGTTCCTTTTCACTCTAGTTTCAGACCAGGTTGTGGGACACAGATGGCTCTGCTAGCTTTAGCTGGCGTTTGTCTGAACGTAGACAAAGACCAAGCCTCTCTATTGCTTTTGTTGGACTTAACTGCAGCCTTCAATACAGTAGATCAAGGGTGGCCAAACTGTGGCTCAGGAGCCACATGTGGCTCTTTTACTCGTATTCTGCGGATCCCAGCAGGGTGGCTGGGGAAGCAAAGGGGAGGCATGCCTCCCTGATCAGTCTTCCCTTCCCCAGCCAGTGCTCCCCTCCTTATGTACGCTTAAGGTGGGAGGGGGAGCAGAGAAAGAAAGCAACTTTAACTTTAAATATGTTCTCAAAGGCCCTGCCTGCCGCCAGCCAGTTTGGAGAAGGCATTTGTCTCCTTAAATCCCTTCTCCAAGCCAAGCCAAGCCAGCCTGTGTGGGGGGGGGGTGTTGGAGGACATATTTAAAATTGCTTTCTTTTCACCTCTCCCTCCCCCCATCTATTTCCTTCCTTCCCTTCCTTCCTTCCTTCCTTCCTTCCTTCCTTCCTTCCTTCCTTCCTTCCTTCCTTCCTTCCTTCCTTCCTCTCTCTCTCTCTCTCTCTCTCTTTCTTTCTCCCCTCCCTCCCCATCTAAATGTGTTCTCCAAGCCCCGCCACACCGGTTGGCTGACTTAGCTCAGAGAAGGCATTTGTCTCTTTAAATCCTTTCCCCAAACCAGCTGGCACAGCAGCGGGGGCAGGGGACTTGGAGAAGACATATAAAGTCAAAGGCATTCTGCAAGCCCCCACCCTGTGACCCCGCCTGCTGGCTTGGAGAAGGCATTTGTCTCTTTAAATTCAAAGTTGCTTTCTTTCCACCTCTTCCTCCCTCCCCATATATTTGCTTTCTTTCCACCTTTCTCTCTTTTCCCCTTCCTTCCTCCCCCATCTATTTGCTCCTTCCTTCCTTCCCTCCCCTCCTTTCCCATCTATTTGCTTTCTTTGTTTCTGTTACTCTATCTCTCTCCCCCTCCTTTCTTTGTTTGGTGTAGTGGTTAGGTGCATGGACTTTAATCTGGGAGAACCGTGTTTGATTCCCCACTCCTACACCTGCAGCTGCTGGATGACCTTGGGCAAGCCATAGTTCTGTCAGAGCTGTTTTCTCAAGGATAGTTCTGGAAAGAGCTCTCTCATACCCAACCTACCACACAAGATGTCTGTTGTGGGGAGGGGAAGGGAAAGGAGTTTGTAAGCCGCTCTGAGACTCCGAGTGAAGGATGGGGTATAAATCCAATCTCCTCCTCCTCCCCCTTTCCACCTCTTTCATTCTTTCCATCTTTCTCTTTCTCCCTTCATTTTCCCCCTCCCTCCCTATTTCCTTTGTTTCTTTCTCTCTCTCTTTCTTGCTCATTCTTCCTTCCTTCCTCCCCCTCCCTCCATCTATTTGCTTTCTCTGTTTCTCTCTCTCTCTTTCGGCTTCCCTCCCTCCCCATTTATTTTGTTTCGTTCCACCTTTCTTTCTCTTTTTCTCTTTCTCCCTTTCTTCCTTCCTTCCTCTCTCTCTTGTCCTTCCTCCCACCCTCCCACCCTCTCTCTCCCATCTATTTGCTTTCTTTGTTTCTCTCTCTCTTTCTCTTTCCACCTCTTTTATTCTTTCTTTCCACCTCTCCCTCTCTCTCTCTTTGACAAATAGATATCATTGGACAAATAAATATTATCAATATTTGTTTTTACCCCTTTTGTTTTTATTTCTGGCAGTCTTATTTAATGTTAATAAAAAGCACATTTGCATATTTTTTAATTAAAATGTATGTGTAATATTTGTTCATGTCTTGCGGCTCTCAAACATCTGACATTTATTCTATGTGGCTCTTACGTTAAGCAAGTTTGGCCACCCCTGCAGTAGATTATGCCATCTTGTTGAGGTACTTGGGAGCAGAAGTAGGTATTAGGGGATGCATGCTGAACTGGTTTAAATCATTCTTTACAGATGCTTCACAGATTCAAGGGGTTGCTATAGGAGACCAGTTGTCACCATTTTGGAACATATCCTGTGGAGTTCTGCAGGGTGCAATCCTACCCTCCATGCTTTTCAGTCTCTAAGTAAAGCCCTTAGGACAAATCATTCATAGCTTTGGGGTTGGAGATCATCAATATGTGGATGATAACCAACTCTATACATGCTTATCCAAATTCCCTGGTGATGCAGTAGAGGTCCATCACTACCTGGCTGCTGTGCTAAATTGGCTTAGAGTGAAAAAACTAAACCCTGAGAAGACAGAGATAAAGCTGGTTGAGAAGGCTGAGATCTTGAATGACATTGTGCTCACCATTTCTGATGGGGTTCAACTGACCCTTGCTGACTCAGTTGAGAGCTTTGGGATTATACTGGACCCAATATCACTACTAAAAAAGAAAGTTAATGTAGTTGCTAAAAGGGCTTTCTTCCAACTCAATCTCGCTTGAAAGATGGCCCCATACCTTGATATGGCTGATCTGGTCACCTGGATCCATGCTACAGTAACATCAAGACTAGACTACCACAATGCTCTGTACATTGATCTCCCCACAAAATGAATTCAGAAACTCCAGTTGGTACAGAGTGCTGCAGCCCAGCTATTACTGGGAACTAGACAGATAACACTTATTACTCCCATCCTGCAGGCACTTTACTGGCCTACTCATCAGTTACTGGGCTCAATTTAAGGTACAAGCAGGAACATATAAGGACTCCCCCACTATTTCCTCTTTCCCTTTCCTGAAAGCCCCCATAGCCTTTCCCCCTTTCCTGCTTCATTCTATCCTTCCCACCCAAGAGCCAACATACATTTATCTGCCCCTTTGTCTTCAGTTTTCCCTCCTCCCCCAACAGCCTTTACCAATAAAAGCTATGGCCCAGGCATGTGATGCCAACCACTGGGCCATGCCTGCTTGCATAGTAGGGAACCCTGAAGGATTGGGGGGCACCTCACTTTCCCCTGTATCCCCCACACCCTATTTCCCCTTTCCCTCCTCATATCAAGCCCCGTATTCACTCTTCTTTCCCCGCCTTATCCTCTCCTTTTCAGTCATTTGCCAATCAGCTTTTTATCTGCCCCCTGTCTTCAGCGAAATATATTCTTTATACCCCACCTTTATCCACAGTATTGACCAAAGCAGCTTACATTATTCTCCTCTCCTCCTTATCCTTACATCAACTCTTTGAGGTAAGTTAAGCTGAAAGTACCTGCCTGTTTCAAAATCACAGAAAGATGGGAGATTAGAACCTGGGGCTACCACACCCTACTGTGACCCTATAGATATACCACACTGGCTTTAATAGGGTGGCTGTTTTTGAATTGTAGCAAGCAGCTAGGCCTACTTGAGTCATGAGCCAGCATGCTGTAGTAGTTAACAGTGGCAGACTGTAATCTAGAAAACTGAGTTTGATTCCTCACTCCTCCACATGAAGCCTGCCTGGTGACCTTGGGCCAGTCACAGTTCTCTCAGAACTCTCTCAGACCCACCTACCTCACAAGATGCTTGTTTGAGGGAGAGAAGGCAAAGGTGATTGTAAGTCATTCTGGCACTCCTTAACGTAGAGAAAACTGAGGTATAAAAATCTACTCTTCTTCATGCAAATCAGATGGTATCAAGTCACCTAATGGTTCCCTGGCCTCGATGAGTCCTTCCTCAAAGGCCAAAACAGCCCTGGAAAGGATGCTGCTCCCTCCCCTTGCCTTTTACTTACAGAAATCAATTCTGGAATGCTGTGGTTGCCTAGCAACAGTTACTGAGGGAATTTGTTCCTTAGAGCTATAGTTGCTCCTTTTATCATTTTGGTTTTTTTTTCAGCCCTGTCCCCACAATGTTTTGGGTTTTTTATGATTTTGCATTTTCCTGCAAACATGGGGCATTGTTCAGGTCTGTGGAAAGATCTGTTTGCCCATTCACAGCTCCAAACACCAGATTATAGTATCCTCAGATTTGCCTGATTTAGCTATTAGAATATACAAGTGGGGAGCCACAAGAAACTAGTGGGGGGTATTCCCCCACCTTGGTTCCCTTCCCTCTCACCCCCTCTGTCAAAGTTTCCCCCTCTTTCTGCCCACACCCCTTATCTATCAAACTTCCATCACTCCCTGTGATGTCCCTTTCCCACTCACATAGAGTGCCTACCACCTTCTTAAACCTCTTTCTCAGGGTATGAGTTCCATGTAGGTGAGGATATCACACTCACCTCCCTTCTTGTCTCTTTTAAAATCTACAGAGAGTCACAACCACCTCACATCTCAAGTCCTTTCTCTCACCCCTCAAGATACCCACAGACAGGGTAGCCCAGCCCCTTTTAATAATCAACCCTCACTCACACAGAGCTATTGGGGTTGGGGCTCAAACGCTGTTCCATTCACACATTGCCACCATTTCTTCATATGCTCTAACATACATGTGTGTGTACTGAGATACTAAACTGTGTGTGTGTGTGCTTCTTTTCCTTAGACACACAGCCCATAGGGTTAAACAAACAAGAAGTTAACTTGTATTTATGTTATGAACATAACTCTGAGGAAAGTAAGGTATAAGTAACAACATTTCACTTCCATTGAACTGAGGTCCTGTTCCTGCAACTGAGATCCTTTAGTTACAAATTGACTTTTTCCAGCCTATTCTAAGCAGCTCTTCTACACAGTTTCACTCAGTCAGACATCCTCCTTCCCAGCCTCCAACTCCCAAGCTGCCAAATCCTAACTGTTGTTCTTAACTGCTGTTTTCCAGCTTCCACTCTCCAACATTCTGTCAGCTCTCATTAATCACTCTGAGGAAGAAGCAGAATCTAATCTGTCTGTCACATGACCCTTTTCTCTCGCACCTTGTATGTCAGTCTCCCCCTCTCTTACCCCAGCCCTTCTCAGACAATGTCCCCCCTCTCTTTCTCCCTACCCTTTCTTAGTCTGCCCCTTTCTTTCTCTCCCCTCTCTATATTTCCCCCCAATCTCCTCTTTCTTCTTTCTCTCCCCTGCCCTCAGACAACCTCCCCTTCTTTCTCTTTCCTCCCCCTCAATCAATTTCCCTCACCCCTTCTTTTCCCCTACCTTGGGAATCCTGGTGGCTGCCAGAGTAGCAGGACTCTGAGGGGCAATCCCATCTCCCCTCCTACTACCTAGCCTGGTGCAGCTCCAAGCCTCACCATAGAAGACTGGAATGGCTTCCAGTGTCCTCCACCACTGTCCTCCACCTCCCAGAATCCTCCACCACCATGGCTGAGCCTGGAGTAGCCCTTGGTATCCTCCATGGCCAGGCCCAGAGAGGCCTCTAGCTTCTGCTACCACTGTGGCAGGGACCAGAGCACCTGCCTGAAGCGACTCCCTGCAGCCACCGCCACCACGTCTACAGGTAAGTGTGTCATTAGCATGTACATAGAGAACACTGTTTTATTGGGGGGGGGGGATTTAAACTCCCAATTTTCTGTGATTTCAGATTTTTCAGCAAAACTGAGGGGTTCTCAGGTTTGCAGGAAAACATGTTTTAGTGTCGATGTGGCCCCAATCCACAGATTTAGATATTGACAGATAGGGGCCATATGTCACTATTAGGCTGCGTTCACATGGGCAATTTGACCCATTCCCCTTGCTGTTCCCTTATGGATTTAAAGTGCATGATCAGACAGCAACATCTGTCTGTCATGCCTGAGTCATCTGAGTTCCATTCCCCCCTCCCCTTGCCCCGTGTTTTTTTGATACCTGATAAAGTCCGGTCCTGTTGGTCTGAGCTGCTTCAAAAATGGATTTTCTGTCATCTGCCCTCTGTTGCACAGCCAAGCAGTCAGGCAGGTCTCACTGAACTCTTGCTTTCCGGCCACCATCCCCCCCCAGTTAGTGAGGATCGCATGACTGTATATATGCACCTCCCCCCCTCAGAGGGGCTGCTCAAAACCTCATTTTCTTTTGAAAAACTCTTAAAGGCATTCCTTTTTCTGCAGCTTTTTAATATTGTTTGGGGAAGAGGTAAACAGAAAAGATTAGAGGGAGGACGGCAGTGGACTGCATTTCCCAGCAGCCTCTTCACCACTTGTGCGATTGCTTTGTGGACTTAATTTTAAAATAAAATGGCAGACAGCCCCATGAACTCCACATCCCAGCATGCTGAGTGCTTCTGGGCATGCTCCTAAAGGCAAAGTTCTAAAAAAATGGCTGACGGGCTGACTCCCTGGTTTCTGCCATCTGGTCATGCAAGGAGGGGTAAAACGGCATTGAAGTGTCCTAAAATTGGTGAGTCTGGTCAGGATTCTCTGCCACAAAATAACCTGGCTTAATTTGAGGTGGGGCAACAGTGGATTAAACTGCCCGTGTGAACGCAGTCTCAGATTAGCTATCACATACTAAGCCTTTCATGGCCTTGGACCCTCACATCTGCAAGACCACCTCTCCCCCATGTTTCATAATGACAATTTTGAACAGGATCTTCTGCAGGTAAAAAGGTAAAGGTTCCCTTGCTCGAAAGCCAGTCGAATCCGACTCTAGGGTTGCGGTGCTCATCTCCGTTTCAAAGCCGAAGAGCCAGCGCTGTCCGAAGACATTTCCGTGGTCATGTGGCCGGCATGACTAAATGCCTACCTGCAAATGAGCAAAATCAATACATGCTCGTACATGTGGCTTCTCCATAGTTCCCCCACCTTATGGAACAGCCTGCCTGAGGAGCTCAGGAAGTCTTTCACTCTCCAAGCTTTCCACAAACTATACAAAACTGATTTATCCAAGAGGGTTTTTCTGCACAGGCAACAGGGCTGCACTGTACAAAACAATTCACAAAGTCAGAACTTAGGGGCAATTGTGTCAACAGCCAGAGCCATCCCCCTGTTCCAGAGAAATGTGGTCAGGGCCTCAACAGAATCAGCAGCAGCTGAGGTGGGAAAATTCCCAGGTGTGCATAAGAAACCACTGGGATCTATCAGGTGCCTGGGGCAGACTGCTTTTATGGGTTCATTACCTCTGTGGAGGAAGGAGGAAGCAGTAAGTCCAAACTCTATCAGGTAATGATATGCCCATGACAAGGGAATAATACTTCATCACAATAACAGTCCAGATCCAGTGTGAGTTATGCTAAATGCGTGGAGCCAGTAATTACTTGGGACAGGCCCATGGTCATCGTAGAGGCCATGAAATCCTGAGCCACTCCTGAGAGCTTGGTTTTGCAATGGATATTAAAGTCACCCAAGAACATTTCCTGGTGGTCCCTGGCCCAAAAGACATCCATCTAGCCTCAACCAGGGTCAGGGCCTTTTCTGCCCTGGCCCCTCTCTGGTAGAACATGCTCCTCATCAAGATCATGGCCCTGTGGGATCTTAGTTCTGCAGAGCCTGCAAGACAAGAGCTGTTTTGCCAGGCTTTTGGTTGAGGCAGCGGGTGTCCACATATGGCCTCCCTGAGGTTTCTGTCTCCTACCTACTGGCCACCCATCTACCAGCAACTGGTCATATCCATCAGTATTAATGGGTCAGACTTTTCACCAGCAGCTATAACTACTGGTTTTAAATGTTTATAATGTAAATGTTTTACTGTGTTTTAAACCTTATTGTATTATTTAAGATGATGTGATCCACCCTGAGCCCACTCATGGAATGGGCGGGATGCAAATATGAAAAATAAATAAATAAACAAACAAACATCAGTCCTGGGGTCTCCATCAGCATGCCTGACACCACCTCAACTAACTCAGGAAGAGAGACAGCTGGGCAGATGGTACAGCTGCAGAATTCCTACCCTGTCCCAGGTCCAATTTGCATTGGTCTTTCCTGCCGCTGTGCCGGTGGTCCTAAATCATCTCACAAATCTCTGTCTGCGTTGCTTGCCACAGCCATTCCCATATTGTATCAACTCCATATTGTCTGTAGTGGTGACTCCGAGGTCACTATGGAGTCTCACCAGGTTATGTGGATCTGGTTTTCAGCCAAAGCAATTGCTCCTCCCTGTCCCTGAGCTTCTGTGAGTGATAAGCAGACAACTGGAGCCAAATGCTCCCCTCCCCCCCCCCCTTTTTCTCCAATCATGTTTCTTTGCTGGTGGATTAGAAGCACGCCCACCCCTGAACCATGTTATTTCCAGGGGCAGTCCCCAGAATGCCTTGCCTGGCAACTGCTGGATGTTTTGTGTTTTTTACCCAGCTCATTAACTTTCCAGCCCCCTGACTCCCCCTCCGCCAGGTCACCCCCCTTGACTTTCTGTGTGTGGGGGTCACGGGTGCCGTTTCCTCCCCACAGCCCAGTGCCCCCTCTCTCGCACGCTCTCCCTCCCTCAGGCCCCCACAGTCACCATGGTGAGATCTGATGCAGACAGCAAGCTTTTATCCAAAGCCAGAATGGGAGGGAAAGGGGAACAATGTACAGTGGTGCCACAACAGACCGAGACTGCTTTATACAGCAGATGCAGATTCAGCCCCAGTCACCCACCTTTAGGAACTCACATTCAAATCTGACAGACTGTTGGAGGACTGATAGATGGATGGAATCAAGTAGGGTTGCCAGGTCTGGCTTTGTCCCCAGTGGGGGACTTTGGGGGGCATTTCTGGAGGGGGTGAGTTGTCCCCAACATGATGTTGTCATGTTGGGAACATCCCCACCTCCAAGCCCTGCCCCCAAGAACAATCACTCACAGCCACCCCTCTCCCTCCCCTCCTCCAAGATTTAAAGAGCCCATTGATCTGCTGGATGGCCCTTTAAATCTTGCAGGAGAGGAGGGAGAGGGGTGACTGCTGGCTGCTGCCTGAACTCCAAGTGGTGATGCTGCCTGGAATTCAGGTGTGCAGGGCTCAACTGGCCCAGCAGGACCCCACACACCTGAAGTCCAAACGGCAATACCGCTTGGAATTCAGGTGTGTGAGGCCTGGTCCTCTTAGTTCAGGCACATGGCCCATAGCTGCCCCTCTCCCTCTGCAAGATTTAAAGGGCCTTCCAGCTGATTGGTGGGCCACGTACTCCCCTGATCAGCTGGAGGGCCCTTTAAATCTCTCAGGACAGAAGGCAGGGGGGTGGCTGTGAGTGCTCGGGCTTGGGGTGGGGCTTCTGCTGGCCAGCTGGCCGGGGGTGGGCTGATGCCTTGAAAATTGGCAACCCTAGAATCAAGATATACCAGTGCAATCATACCTCCCCATCCCCTTGGACTAGCCTGCTGCTGTACAGAGAAATCTGGAGGGCACAGTTGTTATATTTATTCCCCCGGCTTCATCCAACCAGGTCTCCATAATATATGCTATATCACCCTGTCCTTCTAGGATTAAATCCTGAATGGCTGTAGTTTTTCCATTTACTGACCTCACATTCAGCAGCAGGATCTTAAGGCCAGTGGGCCCAGCCTTAGTGCAATCAGGTCTCTGTTGGCTGAGAGGCAGACCTGAAGGAAGAATGGCCAACCAGCAGCCAGGCTTCCTTCTCCTGGAAAGGCCAGTCTGCATCCCTACCATCATAGCTCCCTCTGCCTGGGACCAGGGGAATGGCAGTCCCTCCCCCAGGGCACATACCTATCAGCTATCCCTCCAATAAGGAGACAGATGGAGACTAGCAGTCCCACTTGCCCAACCACCTAGCAAGCCCTTTAGTCCTTCCTCCAGCAATTTCTACCAACAGGGTAACAGGTCCCCCAAAAGTGGCAACCCTCTCTAGCCATGGACCTGCCACTGCAGGAGTCCAGGCTTTTTTCCTAGAAACCCAGGGCAGGTGCAAGTCTGGGCAAGAACTGCTGATTCAAGGGCTTGCTCCAGCAAAGAGGCACATACATCAAGCAGGAGTCCCACAGGTGAAGTCCTAGGCAGCATAGGAGATAGCTGGATGATCTGGCTCACCATTCCTTCACCAGGCAGGTAGTTTCTGGACTCCCTCTCTTGACCTAAAAGACTGAGGTTCTGATGGTCATCAACCTTTCTTCTGAAGGTAGGGGCACAGAGATGATGTGTAGGTTTAGGGTTGTATATGCTGGTTTTAATAGGCTACCCTAAAGTGATTGTTGATGCGGCACGTTACAGAGCTGATATGAGAGACAGGAGCGAACTGTTTAAAGAGACCACCACACAACAAAGAGTAGGAATTAGTTGAGCCATTGACTATACTCCCTTGGCATATTTGATTAAAAAAATAATCTTTCGACACTGGCACATTTTAAATGACATTCCAGGATGCATTGCGAAGCCCCAGGAAAACTACCGGTATTAGGGACCTGCTGGTCCGGGCAGATCTTAAACCAGTTGCAACACCAGATAATACACCTAAGGGACATTAAAAATGCCACAGATGTGCAGCGTGTGTACATAGTTGGGAGACACGAATCCTAGACTTCCCAGAAATTAACTACAGGAGGGAATTGACATCATATTCATCATGTTTTACCAAATGGGTAATCTATTTAATAATCTGCCCTTGTGGCTTGAAATATATTGGAGAGTCTATGCATTCAGTCAAAACTCGCATTCTTGAACATAAATCTAAAATTAAACATCAAGGCACAGAAGCACCACTTGTCAATCATTTTATGTCCAAGGGTCATAAATACGATGATTTTAAGTTTGTAGTGCTTGAGGTAGTAAAGCCTAATAGCTACTGTAGAAAAGATATCCGTAAGGATTTACTATTTAGGGAGGCGTATTGGATTTTTAAACTCAACACATGCCACCCATTTGACTTGAATGTGTCTTTGGAATTAGCATGTTACTGATAGAGTATATATTAAAGCCCTTTGGAGAGTGATCATTGCCTTTCAGAAATAATAATTTTAATAAAATAAATTGAGTTCTTTGATGTAGATTATAGGCAGGTTCAACTGTTAGATTGATTTATTGCACTTTGTATAAATCTTATGTGATATAACTATTTTGTAACTGTATGAGTCGGCAATGGTTCTAGTTTTTTTAGTGGTAAGTAATTGCAGTACTCTCACTTGTATTTAGATAAGTATGCATATAAGGCTGGAATGAGATACACCTGGTAAGGTAAATTTACAGCACTTTGCCCGTTGAGAATAACTTGAATCTCGCTACAATAATGTCATGGTGAGTTTGTACCTGAGGTATTTTTTAAACACAAAATGAATTGTATTAGTGCAGACAGTAATTGATGCGTTGTATTTTATAGATAAATCAGTGAAAATTGTTTATAGTTGAAAAACTGACCAGAGACGCTTGCATGTAAAGAAAAAATTATTATAGTATTGGTTGTTAAGGGTACAGTATACCAAAGGTTTTTTCAATAGTGTTGTTTTGTATGTGTTTTATGAGGCTCTTTATCTTTTGAGACACTGCATGTTCTTCATCTTTTTTTCATCTTCATTCAGAAGAAGAGAATTATTGAAATGGTAGACCATTCCAGAGACCATCGTTAACAACCACAGTTTGAAACCATCACTGTTGAATTTTTATTTATGTATTTTGTATTCATCTTTTGTACTTTAGCTATATTATTGATGTAAAGATTTCTTTAGCGCAAATATTACACAGTTTTCAGGTGTTTTTGGATTGTTTTGGGATTGTCTATCAACTGTTACCATCATTTGGTTGATGTCTTTATTACAACTGCCATTGTACGGATGCTTGCAGGGTAATCTTGGGCCAGTCACACACTCTCAGCCTACTTCACAGGGTTGTTGTGAGGATAAAATGGAGGAGAGGAGGACAACATAAGCCACTCTTGGTCCCCCCTGGATAGAAAGGTAGGGTATAAATGAACTAACTAAATAAATAAACAGCAGGGAAATATTTGCCGATGATTTCCACTTTAAGAAGACTAGCCCATTTTTGAAATCACTGTTTAGTACATGCCCCAATTGTTTTTGCTAAACACCAACTTAATTTTAAAAAAAATGTTCAGCATTTCAGAAGTTGTCCACTGAACCTAAGATAAGAAAAATCTTATTTTCCCTAGTAAATAACCTTTCTTTTCTAGGTAAAAAATCTGAATGAAAGACTAATTGGTTTTGGGGGCAAGGGGGTAACAACACATATTTCAAATCCATAGAAAACAGGGTATATGTTAGAGGAACACATGAAGCTGCAAAATACAGAGTCAGATCATTCGTCATTCATGCTAAGGGCTGCCTCCTCTGTCTGGCAGCAATGTCCCAATACATGCTGCCTGAGCATCTCATAAGTTGGAGATGACAGGGATTGATCTTGGGACTCTCTGCAGGTAACAAAAGTGCTCTAATGCTGAACCATAGTCCCTACGCATCTTCAAGATGACAAGATCCACATGATACAAGCAGATGACAGTCAACTGCTTCTGATTCCTCTTTCAAATAGCCATGTGTATAGTTTGGATGGGGTTAACGAAAGAGTGGTTGAGGCTCTCCTAAATACAGCCAGCCAGGCTAGAGGTCCACTGTGTAAACTAAGAGTACTTGTGTTCATATTCACAGAAGAGGGTTTGCCAATTTTCCTTTAAAAAGGTAAAGGTAAAGGTTCCCTTGCTCGAAAGCCAGTCGAATCCGACTCTAGGGTTGCGGTGCTCATCTCCGTTTCAAAGCCGAAGAGCCAGCGCTGTCCGAAGACGTTTCCGTGGTCATGTGGCCGGCATGACTAAACACCAAGGTGCACGGAACGCTGTTACCTTCCCACCGAAGTGGTACCTATTTATCTACTTGCAATTTCTTGCTTTCGAACTGCTAGGTTTCCTTTACTACTTACATATTTATGTATCTTTTGACCCCAAAGGCTCTCAAACTGACTAACAGATCCCTAACAATTACATAATTGAAACAAACATATAATCAAACATAGCACAATGCATACATGCCAAGGGCCAAATGAAGGAGGAGGAGGAGATTGGAAAGGGAGTCTAGTGCCAATCTCCTCCCATACTCATGGCTGGATTTTGCCCATATTTAGAAAACATCTTTAGCTATTAAAGGTAACCCATTCTTTATGTGTTCATTGCACTAATAGGAAGCTCATCAATTGCTCTGGGCCAAGGAGTAGGCTGGTGATGGAATCCAGTCTCTTTCTTGCTCCTCAAGCATGATCTTCTTCTTTAATATGTCCCTGCTTCTATAATTCTTTTGGTTTGCAATGTTACTTTTTATTTGCAAGGCATGCCTGCAAAGACCCTGATTATTTAGGACTGATGGTTTTTTGTAGTATAAACAAAAGTATGCATATGTGGACTTGTAAATGATCCCCATTAAATTTTCTTATCACTCTGCGGAGTTTGTGGAATAACCAAATGAAGCTTTAAAAGAGAGAATGAACTGACCCTGAAGTCTCCCATCTGTAGCTTATTACAAAGCATTTCAGAATGCCTGATGGTGTGGGGGAATGATTAATTCCAAAGAACAATCAAGGCCCGTTCACACGGAGCATTTGCCCCGCTGAAGGTACGGGAGCCCTGCGGACTTTCCGTGCCCGATCATACGAGCACATCTGGGAGGCATAGCACTCCCGTGGCCAACCCGCGGCTTCCCATGGAAAACGCAGAGTAAAAAACTACTAGAGTCGAAGTACTAGTTTCCGGAAACCCTGGGGCAAAGGCCGGCGTCTGATTGCGGGAGCGCCAGTATCCCGCGGCTTCTGATGCCTGCCCATGTCCCGGGGTTTCCGGATGTTGTAAGTTTCCATGGGATACGCACCAACGCTGAATGAGGCATGCACATATGCAAGACACCGGCAGTGGCCTGCCCCCCCAATGGCACATGCGCACTTTGCAACAGCACGGCTTGCGTGGTCTGCTGTGCTGCTTTTTTGCCGTGCTGCAGCAGCGTGGTGTGATCGGCACTTGCAGCTGGAGCATGGCAACCCGGTGTGATCGGGCTACCACGCCTTATTTTGCTCCAGGGCGAACTGCCACACACACACACACCCGCATTTTCTGGCCTATATGACCGGGGCCCAAGTTCAGTATTTTCTTCTTCATTAAACAACATGGCATGAAAACAACATTATCTACAACTTAGATGCAAATGAATCAAGCCTAGGAATAGTATATCAGTATGAGAATTAAGTTCATGAAGATACAAGTTAGAAAACCTGAAGCCTGTGAAAAAGCCTAGTCTATAATCTCTATACTTAACAGTTAAGGGCTGACCTCCATGTAGATAGCCAAACTCATTCAACAGAGCCAGCCACAATGACCATACAGAGCTCTGCAAAACCAGGGAATCTGGCTTGAAGTAGAGGAAATGTGAAGGAATAATGTTTTAACTTCTAGCTGCTTCTCTGGCCCTGACTGGACAGAAAGACAACACAGAAATTTTGTAAATAAAATAATTTGGGGATTATGAAATGCAAAACTCAGTAGCACGTGCAGATATTATAAAGTAGCAGGAGGAAAAATCCAAGAGAGAAGAGAAAGAAGCCAAGACCCAGGAACAAAGAATGGAAGTCAGAAGGGGCAATGGCAAGGGAGCAGAATGAAATTTCTCCTTCCCTGAAAGTTCTCATGGGTCTCCCTCTTGTCAATTACTACTCTATCACTAGTCAGTACTAGACTTCCAGAAAGCTTTTGATAAAGTTCCTCATCAAAGGCTCCTAAGTAAACTCAGTAGTCATGGGGTAAGAGGACGTCTTCTTGTGGATTAAAAACTGGCTAATTAACAGGAAACAGAGAGTATAAATGAGCAGTTTTCACAGTGGAAGGTGGTAAGCAGTGGGGTACCACAGAGTTCAGTACTAGATCTGGTGTTTTTTAACTTGTTCATTAATGATTTGGGTTGTGAGTGAGCACTGAAGTGACTAAGTTTGCAGATGACACAAAGTTGTTCAGGGCAGTGAGAACCTAGGAGAGCTGTGAGGCACTCTGAAGGGATCTTTAGAGGCTGGACAAGTGGGCATCAATGAGGCAAATGAGGTTCATTGTGGGCAAGTGCAAAGTAATGCACACTGGAGCCAAAAATCCTAACTATAAATATACATTGATGGGATCCAAACTGGCAGTAACTGACCAGGAAAGATATCTTGGAGTCACGGTAGATCTCACTGAAAATGTCAACTCTATACAACTGCAATAAAAAGGCAAATGCTATGATGGGGATTATTAGGAAGGAGATTGAAAAGAAATCAGGCAGTATCATAATGCCCCAGTATAAACCTATGGTGCGGCTTCATTTGGAATACTGTGTACAGTTCTGGTCACCACAACTCAAAAAAGCCATTATAGCATTGGAAAGGTGCAGAAAAGGGCAAATAAAATGATTAAGAGGATGGAACACCTTTCCTATAAAGAAAAGTTAAAGAGGTTATGGCTCTTTAGCTTGGAGAAACAATGACTGAGGGGTGGCATTTACAAAATTATGCATGGGATTGAGAAGGCAGAGAAAGAAGTAATTTTCTCCCATTCTCTCAATACAAGAACTCATGGATGAAATTAATAAGCAGTAACCTTAGAACAGATAAAAGGAAGTACTTCTTCACCCAAAGAGTAATTAACATATGGAATTCACTGCAGCAAGAAGTGATGGCAGCTACGAGCACAGACAGCTTCAAGAGAGGATTGGATAAACATATGGAGCAGAGGTCCATCAGTGGCTATTAAAGGTAAAGGCTTCCCTTGCTTGAAAGCTAGTCGAATCTGACTCTAGGGGGTGGTGCTCATCTCTGTTTCCAAGCCGAAGAGCCAGCGCTGTTTGAAGACATTTCCATGGTCATGTGGCCAGCATGATTAAATACCGAGATGAACACTGTTACTTTCCCACTGAAGCAGTACCTATTTATCTACTTGTAATTTCTTGCTTGAACTGCTAGGTTGGCAGGAGCTGGGGCCAGAGACGAGAGCTCACTCTGTCACATGGCAATAGAGTCTTGAACTGCCAAACTACAGACCTTCCAGTCTGCAGCTCAGCGTCTTAAACCTCTGAGCTATCACAGCTATTAGCCACAAGGTATACATGGAACACTCTGTCTGGGCAGTGATGCTCTCTATCTTTGGTGCTTAGGAGGCAACAGTGGGAGGGCTTCTGGAGTTCTGGCTCTGCTGCTGGATCTCTGATGGCACCTGGGTTTTGGCCACTGGATGACACATTGGCCTGGATGGGCCATTGGCCTGATCCAACATGGCTTCTCTTATGTTCTTATATTCATGAGGAAAGGATCCAGAACCCTGGGAAAGATCTTTTTTGTTTGTTTGTTTGAAACTGAGGAGCATGATATTACTTTGTACTTAGACTGTTTCCTACAGCAGATTGGGAAGTACCAGATTATCTTTTACTGCTTAGGAAGCTTGAAAAATTGTTGTAAGATGATTGGATGGCCTTTCAAAACAGATTTCCCCAAATATCCAGACCAGAGAAGAGGCAGGCTATGATGCAGAGATACAAAGATGTTTGTTTCTCACTTCATTGCTTTACAGTAAAAACTAGTATTTTGATGGGCACTTGAAATTAATAAACAGTAAACTGGATATGTTTAGCCTGGAGAAGAGGTGACTGAGAGGTGATATGATAACTATATTCAAGTACTTGAAGGGCTGTCATCTAGAAGTTGGTATAGATTTGTTTTCTGTTGCCCCAAAATGTCAGACCAGAACCAACAGGTTGAAATTAAATCAAAAGAGTTTTCGGCTAAGCATTAGAAAGAACTGCATGACAGAGTGGTTCCTCAGTGGAACAGGCTTCCTTGGGAGGTGGTGGGCTCTCTTTCTTTGGAGGTTTTCAAACTGAGGCTAGATGGCCATCTGACAGCAATGCAGATTCTGTGAACTTAGGCAGATCATGAGAGGGAGGGCAGGAAGGGTTGCCTCAGTGCTTAGTTCTTGTGGCCCTTTCTTACACACCCAATGCTGATTGCCACTTTGGGGTCAAAAAGTAATTTTTCTCCAGGCCGATTTGGCCATGGATCCTGGAAGTTTTTCGTCATCTGGGTGTGGAACAGCACTCACTGCGGGTATGGAGGGGGAGGTATTTGTGGATTTCCAGACTTGTGCAGGGGGTTGGACTAGATGGCCCCGGAGGTCCCTTCCAGCTCTATGATTCTATGATTTTTATTAATATACTCAAACCACAGCGAAGTGCCATCTCTAAGGGACAAGGAAGATGCTAGGAAAGTGAGAATATTCATCTATTTATTTCATTTATACCCCACCTTTCTCCCCAATGGGGACCATTCTCCACTCCTCCATTTTAACCTCACAACAACTCTCTAAAGTAACGTACTTACAAAATGGCTGGGTTTTGCTCACTCACATGTTTTTAAATGGCTTGTCTATGAGTACTTACATGGTACAATGGCAACTATGCACAGTCAGTAAACTAGGACAAAAATGGTATGTGTGTGTGTCCATGTGTTTATAAAATGGAAAGGACATTAAGGCCCCGGTCATACAAGCCAGAAAACTTGGGGGGAGGCGTGGCAGTTCACCCCAGAGCAAATTAAGGCACGATAGCCCGATCACACAGGCCACCGGGTTGCCACGCTCCGGCGCTCAGCGCTGTTCACACAGCGCTGCAAAAAAGCAGCGCAGCAGAGCACGCAAGCCATGCTGTAGCAAAGGACGCATGTGCCATTGGGGGGGTGGGCCGTTGTCGGTGTCTTGCATGTGCACATGCATCATTCAGCGTTGGTGCGCATCCCATGGAAACTTACAACATCCAGAAACCCCGGGACATGGGCGGGTGTCAGAAGCCGTGGGATACTGGTGCTCCCGCGATCAGACGCCAGCCTTTGCCCCGGGGTTTCCGGAAACTAGTACTTCGACCCTAGTAGTTTTTTACTCTGTGTTTTCCATGGGAAGCCGCGGGTTGGCCACGGGAGTGCTACGCCTCCCCGATGTGCTGATATGATTGGGCATGGAAAGTCCACAGGGCTACCATGCCTTCAGCGGGGCAAAAGCTCCGCGTGAACGGGGCCTAAGTAGTGTATGCAACAAGAAGGGAAGAACAGTGTGTATATCATTACTGTTCTCAGAGGTGCTGGCCTCTGAGTTTTTCTCTTATACTTTAGAGATGGGTCACAGGCACAAATGATGCATGCAGCGGATATCAATAAGCCTTTATATTTTCCAGGACAAAGACATTGTTCTTGTGTAGTAGAAAACTGTAATGTTCACTTAATAAAAGTGCTACCTTGAAGAAAGTTGTCCAGAACCCCTAATAGCAAAGTATCAACTACAAATTTATTTCAAATGCACAAAAAAGAACACTGTCTGGGAAATCTCTCAGAAGACTGATCCTATTTTTACTGCCAGCTAAGAGCCGAAGTCCAAATGAATAAATGTTTAATTGAAGTGAAATGATGATGACGATGACGGTATCTTATGAGAGCGTATTTTAGGGGCAATCCTAAGCATCTCTACACAGAAGTAAATCCCATGTTATTCACTCAAGAAAAGTGTCCTTAGGATTGCAGCCTTAGCCTAATCTAGTTAAAATGTGGTTTGTGTTGGTAGCCAAACAAACTCTCAATGCACTAAGCACAGAAACACCCTTGTAAACTCACTGATTTAAATAGACTTAGAAGGGTGTTACTCAGCATAGGACTGCACTGTATATCCCTCAAAAGATTAAAGAATTGTATTATTTGTTATGTTATGCTAAGGCTTAAGAGTAAACAAGTTTTCCATTTAGGCATGGAAACAAAACCTACATGGTATCTTCTGGTCAAAACAAATCAATTGTTGGTGTTAAATTTTTTATTCTCAAAATACATATCTTTCCATTAAAATTAAGTGATGTACATCTAGAGTTTTTAAAAAAATATTTGAAAGTTGTCACCCTTAAAAGAATATTTTAGTCATGCTAGATGAAATAAATACGGGGGGGGAGCACTCCCATTGAAAGGAGAAAGGTCATTTTAAATTTCCAATAATATTTGGAAAGCTGGCAAGAGACACAGGAAAGTAAGGGAAAAATGTATCTTAAGTAAGAGAATGTTTTTAAATTTATCCTAGGTTTGTCTTCATTTACATATGCTGTTGAGAATTTGGCCTCATTGTATTACACTAATAGCAACCCTTCAACTGAGCTAAAAGGAAATCACCAAGCAAATGAGATGCTTGCACACTATGGATGAAGTCATTGGCTTAAATAGGCAAAGCGAGGTACTAAAACCAGCCATCACTCTTTGAAGACAGTTACATCTGCCGAGACCATACAGACTCCTGCAATGTGACCTGAGCATGTTTATTCAGTAAAGGGAATCCCACTGAGTTCAATAAGACCTACTCCATAAAACAGATGCTAATAAGTGTGTTTGGGGACTGTAGCTAAACAAGTGCCCGATCTTCTGAGGATTTTAAAACAGAAATAGTGGCTACAGCTCTGTCCCCTGTACTATACTTTACTTGAAGAAGGGTGTTATGTATTAAGTCAATAAAGCATTGATGAAGATAAGCAGTTCTATATTTAAACAGAGTAATACAGGGATTGGCAAACAGGCCAATCAAAGGAGCCTTGCCTTTGGTGGGAACCAATCTCATTGGCTCCAAGCTCCATATTCTGATTGATTGTTATCTATTTGTTGGGTGTGGTTCTGCCCATTCAAAACATATTTAAATCAGCTTGTTCTATGCATTTTCATTCTGTGTTAAGTTATGAGCTGAATAAACGAAATCACTTGTTTAAGAGCTGCCTCAATCTCAGTTCATAATACTGGCAATGAGGATGGGATGCAGTGGATAGGCAGCCCCACAGAACCATGAAGCTGAATCACTACTCAGACAAGGAATTGTCACCTTGGCCTCTAAGAGCTAATCATGGCAGATGACCAAGGAATTGTTGCCTCGGTCCCAACTGGCACCGGCAAGCGAAACTATGATGGCCACCACAGTCCAACTTGAACCGTTTGATGTGAGCACTGAAGACTGAGACACCTTCATGTCTAAATTTGAGTTTTATGCCACAGCAACCAAAATCACTGATCCAGAGGTGAAGAAGGCCACCTTCCTGAGCATCTGTGGGAAGAATATATTTGACGTGGCCCGGATGCTAGTGGTGCCTGCAGAACTCTCAACTTCCGTGTTGGCTGACATCACCAAGAAACTGCATGACCATTTCACACCAAAGCCATCTGAAATAGCCTGCAGACATGCTTTCCACAAGCGAGACCAGAACAAGGGTGCGTCCATTGCCAAATACATGGCAGCACTCTGAAAAACAGCCAAGCAATGCAACTTTACACACTGACGTGACAGACTCCAAGACCGGCTAGTTTGTGGCCTACAGAATGAGAAATTATGTTGATTGTTTGCAAAGAAAGAATTCACTTTCCAGGTAGCATACGAGGAAGCGGTTGCTGCCAAAGCTGCGAAGCGGTCTACCTGAGATGTGTGACAGTCAAGGACACTGCCTGAATCCCGTAAACAGCTTCCAGTGCATCGGAAGAGCATGGAGGAGTCTGATAGCAAGGATGACAGCATCCACAGAACCAGAGCTGACAACCGTAAGGGCTACTGCCAGCAGCCAAACCCCCAAATGAACTTTGCCAGTTGTGGGGTAATCACAAACATCGTAGATGCCAGTTTCGAGAGGCCCAGTGCCATGAATGCGGGAAAACAGGACACATCGCCAGAGCCTGCTGCTCAGCAACCGCTAAGGGGTTGCCTCGCACATCTCCCAACAGACTCTGCCCTCTGCCCAAATACATGCTCAGAAAAACAGAGTGTCATACAATCTGCACGAACCTGCACAACTCATCCATTGCATGGACGCAAGTGAAAACTAAGAGCAAGATTAAAGTAACAGTGGTGTTAGACAACGCCCCATGCAAGATGGAAGTTGATTTGGGATCGGCGCTCACTATCATTTCCTCACAGACACTGCACCAATTGTTTCCTAGAGGGAATAAACAATGCCTAGAGCCGTGTGATCTTCATTTGGTCAATTTCCAGAAGCAGCAGATTCCAGTTGCCGTGGTCAGCAGATTTATGATGCAGTTTAAGAAATTCTATGGCCCATTGAAGGCGATCATGGTCAAGGGCCAGCGGGGTAGCCTCTTGGGATTTGACTAGTTTGAGGTACTCGACATACACATAGTGGTAGTACAACAAGTATCCCACAACAGCTTGGACTCTGTTTGCAAAGAGTTTCCTGCTGTGTTTGATGGGTCTTTGGGGTGTATATGGGATCCCCAGTCTCCTTCTACCTTGACCCAAATGTCAGGCCAGTTCACCTAAAGTCACACCAGGCAGCAATTGCAATAAAGGCTAGGATCGATGAGGAGCTGGATCGCCTCATCACACAGGGAGTGTTAGAGCCCGTCTTGCATGCAAGGTGGGAAACGCCTATCATGACACCGGTCAAGCCCGACAGATCAGTACAAATTTGTGCAGACTATAAATGCACAATTAACAAGGCTTTACAACAACACTCTTACCCAGTGCTAATAGTCAGTCACATATTGACCCCGTTAGCCAGAGGAAGAGTCTTCGGCAAGCTTGATCTGGTACAGGTTTATCAGCAGCTACCTGTCACCCCTGAAACAGCAGAAGCCCAGACAATCATAACACATCGAGGCGCTTTCAAAGTCAACCGTTTACAGTTCGGGGTCAGTGTGGCCCCGGGACCTTTCCAAGGCCTTATGGAAGGCATCCTGCGGGACATTCACAGAGTAGTTCTCTATTTTGATGATGTATTGATTGCCAGCAAATCAAAGGAAGAGTTGGGTGTGTGCCTTCACCAAGTCCTTCAACAGTTCCAGGAGGCAGGATTAAAGGTAAAACGAGAAAAATGCCAGATCATGGTACATCAGTTCGAGTTTCTAGGGTTCCTGATCGATGCTGATTGTGTCCACCTGACTGATAGCAAAGTCCAGGCAATCCACAATGCTCCACTGCTGCAATCAAAGAAGGAGCTTCAATCGTTTTTAGGCCTCCTCAACTTTTATCATGTGTTCCTGCCACATAAAGCAGCAAAGGGAGGCCCCTATTGTATACTTTTAAAGGACTCTGGCTCTGGCTGAAAGGAATTATGCACAAATCAATAAAGAGGCGCTCGCCCTGGTCGTGGGCGTCAAGAAATGTCATGGTTTTGTCTATGGACGCCACTTTGAGATCATCATGGATCACAAGCCGCTTTTGGGACTTTTTGCACTGGACCGCCAAACTCCACAAGTCATGTCCCCCCACATGATCCATTGGTCAGTGTTTCTGTCAGCCTATACATACATGCTTACGCACAGGCCCGACTGTCACTTCAAGCCCCAGCTGAAGATCCTATGCCAGCTTACAGGGTAATGGCTATTGAGGAATTGCCGCAGCCTCCGCTCCATGCGTCCAAGGTTGCAGCCCAGTCCGTTAAAGACTCCATCATTGCCTGGGTCCTGAACTGGGTGTGGAGGGGATGGCCATCAGAAGAACAAGGCCCCAGGTTTGCAGCGTACAAAGCAAGGCAACATGAACTGTCTGTGCATAAAGGCTGCCTGCTATGGGGAAATCATGTGGCAGTTCCCCCAAGACTATATCACCAAGTGTTGGAGGCTCTGCACTGGTCATCCAGGTGTAGTGCGCATGAAGGCATTGGGCCGCAGTTATGTTTGGTGGCCACGTATGGACCAGGACATTGAAGAATGGGTCCGTGCATGCAGAGCCTGCCAGGAGACACATCCTGAGCCTCCACAAGCACCAGTGCAAAGTTGGGAAGCTACCAGAGTGCCTTGGTCCCGACTACACATTGAATTTGTGGGACCATTTCAAAGTAAAATGTTCCTGATAGTTGTGGACTCATTCTCTAAATGGTTGGAGGTGGCTACAATATCCGTCATGACTTTAGCCTCAGTAATTAGAGCGCTACACTGCCTTTTCAGCACGCGCAGTCTGCCGGACACCATCGTGTCCGATAACGGGACTCAGTTTACCTCGGCCGAGTTCCAGCAGTTTATGGAGGACAACTCGATCAGGCACATCACGGCTCCATTCCCTCCATCCACAAATGGACAAGCCGAGCGAATGGTCCGTACAACCAAGGACGCATTAAAGAAAATCATCCACAGTGACTGGAATCGCAGAATGGCTGAGTTCCTGCTACAGCAACATGTAACGCCACACTCAGTGACAGGTCACAGTCTAGCAGAATTCCTCATGCACCGCCGCTTGACATCTGTCTTGGACCACCTGCCCCCTGACCTCACAGCTGACTGGCCACCACAGCAAGAGGTTCCAGACCCCATCCACTCATTCCAGTTGGGCAACCTGGTATCTGCCAGGAACTACAGCGAAGATCCATTGTGGGTGGAAGCAACCATGACCACCAGCACTGGGCTGGTCTCCTACATTGTATCTACCGCAGAGGGCCATAACCTATGCAGGCACCTTGATCAGCTATGGAGGCATTGGGTTCGAGAAATGGAGACAGTGGACTTGAATGACCCAAGTGAAGACTTTGCCTATTGCAATACCCCCCAGTCTTTACCAGAGGCTGAGTCGACACCAGTGGCCCCTGTCAGCGCAGAGCCGGAGAACTCTTTTGACAAAGAGCCAGAGAACTCTCAAGCGCCAGCACCGCTCAACGAGCAAGGAAGGCTGAGCCCTCCAGATTGTTCCCAGAACAGTCAGCCCAGCAGCATGGGGCCCACACCGCCAACAGCAGAACCAAGGTGCTCTCAAAGGATAAGAACTCGGCCCACCAAATTACAGGACTATGTGTGCTGACTTAGGGGGGAGGGGTGTTATGTATTAAGTCAATAAAGCCTTGATGAAGTTAAGCAGTTCTATATTTAAACAGAGTAATACAAGGATTGCCAAGTAGGCCAATCAAAGGAGCCTTGCCTTCGGCCGCCAAGCTCCATATTCCAATTGGTTGTTATCTGTTTGTTGGGTGTGGTTCTGCCCATTCAAAACATATATAAGTCAGCTTGTTCTATGCATTTTCATTCTGTTTTAAGTTATGAGCTGAATAAATGAAATCACTTGTTTAAGAGCTGCCTCGATCTCAGTTCATAATAAAGGATAAAGATCATCTGCACAAAAGCACATAGGATTGTCTCCATGCAATCAGAAACCTTGCTTTTTTAGGTTTCTCAGCCATAAGGACAAGTGCCTATATAGTTACAGGGTTTTTATACAGTTTCCTCTGAATGCATACATACTGAGCACATATCTTGTCACTCTGATTATCTACTTCCCTCCCACACATGTTCAGGCTTCATAGATATTTTGTGCAATTGCATCCTCCCTCTTTGTCTCCTCATGTTTAAAAAAACACCTCCAGGAAAGCAGCTCAACAACATCTGTTCTGATAGCAGTGCCCTACACAACCCATGAAGCATAATGAGAATATATTGTAAGGGGAATCTATTCCATAAAGGGAAGATAAAAGTGTGTTCATCTTAAAACAGCATAGTTTTCTATAAACCCTGCAGGTTAAACCCTGCAGGTTTTTCAGTTTACTAAACCCCACTCTGTAAATTGTATATATTTCCCTTAATTTTCTGAAGAATTTTAGAGGTTCCCAAGCATTACCTAAAGCAGCTTGCAGTTGCTTCTTTAGTTTATCTATGGACAAAATTTTTCCACAGCACGCAGAACACTGAACCAGGGGAAAAAACTGGGCATTATCTTTGCTCAGTATTAACTTATTTCCCCCTGGGCATTTTTGTCTCTGCTGCAGTCCACACCCCAATAATATACTAAAGCTGTTAGCAGACAAAATGTAGAGAATCACGTAAACAATTTAAAAGCTGCTTCTGATGGATGGTTTGGGGGGCGGGTTTCAAGAGAGCTGTATACTCAGAGACCCATTCAGCATCAGATAATCAATCCCAGCTTGCGTTGCACCTGCAAGCGCACTGAGGATGTCAGATTTATATGTTATTTTAGTAGAACAACTTACAGGAAATTGCACTAAAGGAGTAATTTTCAAATGTTATGCATCCATGGAACCCTTTTTACATCAACTTGGCTGCTGAGAAACTTTGGAAATGTCAGGGTGCTCAGATAGTTCATGTGGGGCCTTCTGAACTCTTCTTCTGAACTCTACACTATATAACGACATTTCACCGTGGCAATACTTTTCAGGGGAGGATTTTTCAGGGAAGCTTGTCTTGCCATTACTGATCTTCTTGTTGGGGAAACCCTGTTAATCTTCCAACAGATTTTACGATGCCCTTGGACAGAGTTTACTTCAGCAACCTGAAGGCCCTCATTTTGTTTTTTAAATGTCTGCAGACCTCCTACCCCCACATGTCCAATGGAGGCCTCCACCCTCTCACAAGACATGTAGCAAGATGGGCCATGAACTGTAGAAAATTGATGGATGAACTCATGGCCGGATCGCCCATTGGGCGAACTAGGTGCTCGCCTAGGGCGCGCCGGCCTCAGGGGTGCCAAATGGCGCCCCGCTCTCCCCAAAAGCCCCCCGCCGCCACCCTAACCGGGCGCCCCGCTGCAAAACCGGGCGGGGCGCTCCCTCCCAAAAGCCCGCCAGGCGCTCCCCCCAAAAGCCCCCCGCCGCCGCCCTAACCAGGCGCCCCGCCCTGGGGGGGAGGAGGAGGAAGTGGCCGGCGGCGGCCAGCAGAATCCCCCTGCTGCCGCCGTGGAAAAGCGCCCACCAAGGGCGCAAGTCAGCCTCTCCCTCCTCCCTGGGGGCATGGCGCGCCGGCTGCAGGGGCACCAAACCGCACCCGGCCCTCCCAGGAAAAGCCCCCCCCGCTTCCCCGAGCACCCCGCCGGGGCTCAGGAGGCGGCAGGCGGCAGCGGAGGTTGCCCGCCCTCTCCCCAAAGCTGGGGGGAGAGGAGGCAGGGGCGGCGGAGCGGCTTCTCTTCCCCC
Organism: Gekko gecko; assembly: GCA_029375565.1. Lineage (NCBI taxonomy): Eukaryota > Metazoa > Chordata > Lepidosauria > Squamata > Gekkonidae > Gekko > Gekko gecko. The sequence continues at coordinate 168,815,189 of JAPDNY010000005.1, forward strand.
CCAGCCACGCCGCCACTGGGACGGAAGGGGCGGGCATTCCAAGCCCACCCGTTCCTGGCTCTCCCCGGGCCCCTCGCACTTGCAAGGGGCCCGGGAGAGCCGCACTGCCCCTTCCCCGGCTCTCTCCGGGTGCCTTGCAGCTGCGAGGGGGCGGGGAGAGCCGCGCCACCCCGTTCCCGGCTCTCCCCGGGCGCCTGGCATCTGCGAGGGGCCCGGGAGAGCCGCGCTGCCCCTTCTCCGGCTCTCTCTGGGCGCCTGGCAGCTGCGAGGGGCCCGGGAGAGCCGCGCCGCCCCTTCCCGGCTCTCCCCGGGCACCTGGCAGCTGCGAGGGGCCTGGGAGAGCTGCGCCGCCCCGTTCCCAGCTCTCCCCGGGCACCTCGCAGCTGCGCGAGGGGCCCAGGACAAGGCTGGGCCCTCTCCAGGCCCCACCGGGAGGTTGGCATCCCCGGTGGGGTGGGCGCCCCAGGCTGTCCTGCCTAGGGTGCCCAGACACCTGCGGCCGGCCCTGGATGAACTCTATTTGCCATGATAGCTAAATGGAACCTCTAGATCAAGAGGCACCTTACCTATTATGGCTCTAGGCCTCAAGGGTGGGAAGAGAACAGGAAAAACCAGCATGTCATTCAGAGCTCCATCAGAGCTGCCACAGGCTTCTAACCCCAGGTGATGGTGCCCCGCAGTGGACCTGTGGGTGTCTGTAATGGTAGTCCAACTACAGACCCCCAGGTGCCCAATGAACTCAACCTGAGAAAGGCTGAGCTAGAGAAAAGGTGCTGTTGGAGCACACATTGACTGAACTCTGTGGTAAAATTGGTCTCAAACCATAGAGTTTTGCCCAAAAACTAGAATGTCACCCCCGACTTCAGAAATGTGATGTCATCACTTCTGGGTGACATCATTATAGCGCATGCACTTCGTGAGTGTACCAGAAGATCCCAGGAAGGACACTGGAGCCCTCTGCCAGCAGCCAGGTTAGGACCTGGCAACCCTAATCATACTTCTATATATCACAGAAATGTACAGTTACAGAGCTTCTGGTTCCGGGTTTGATGAGGGCAGATGCCTGTAGAGGAGCTCCGCAAGTATCTGCTATTTCCTACAACTTCCCTGGAAATTCCAACATCCAAAGTATCCTCCCAGAGAGAGGAACTTCGCAAGGGACTTTGGCCAAATTGGGGGGGGAGCGGCAAAACCCCATGACTGTCAGCCGTATTCCAAGAGCAGGGAGTGAACAGGATGCTGATGAGACCATTCAACGCAAGCCGAGCCCATCAGAGCTGACAGAGTCTATGCTGCGGAACTCGAAAGATACATAAGTTAACAAACAAAGCTAAATATTCTAATGTTTAAATAACTACTAAAAAGGATAAAAAACAAAACAAGCATAGTTAAAGGAAACAGAAAGTTATAGGAGAATGCCCGTGCAACAGAAGAGCAGGCGCAGCACAATAGCGGCCAAGTGTATTAAAGGTCAGGCAGGCTTTACCTTTTTTTTTTTTGCAATTTATAATTTTTATTGTTTTTTTAGATACAAACAAACAAACAAAAACAATAACCGGCATCAGAACAAGTTTAGAAATAGTTAAGAAGGAATTAACACACAGATTAAAGAATACAAATGCATATTGTCATTAACAATCATACCAACAAGTAAACTTTCTGATTAAAAGTATAACTAACTCTGATAATGTTTGTTTTTAGGAAGAACTCCATTATCTATGAGGTAGTCAACAATAGGAAGCCAAGTTACATGAAAATCTTTCTGAATGTTTTCCCCTGTATAAGCAACAGTTTTACTGAGTACAAAATATACCCATAACTTATTTTGCCAATCATATAACGAAGGACCTAGATTGTTTCTCCATTTTTGTGCGACATTTATTCTAGCAATAGCAATTAAGGTCATAATTAACTTAATATTTTTTGTTTCCCCAGGCAGATGTCCAACAGGACAGTCTCAGGTAACACAGGTAAGTTAGTGCCCGTAATAATTTAGATCTGCTGCAATATTAGCTTCCAAAAAGAATTAATAACAGGACAGACCACCAACAATGTATATAGTCTGCCACCTGACAACATTGTTTCCAGCATAAATTATTAATTTTTGGATATATTTTGTGTAGTCTCCTAGGAGGCATATACCATCTGTTTAAAATCTTAAAATAATTAAACTTAATAGTAAATATCCTTGATCTAAAATTGTAAACATATTTCATGTTTTCCCAGTCGCCTTCTTCCAGGCGATCCTGGCAGTCCTTTTGCCATGAAAAAAAAACCTGATTGTTTGCTACGTTGGAGAGAGATAATAGAATCTTACATATTTTAGAGATTAAACCTTTAATCTCTTTTTTTTAATAGGTTTATTTTTTGAATGTTCTATATATTACACAATATCTTTTGTCTCCTTACTTTACATAACTCAATAAGTTCCCCCTCCCTCCCTCTACCCCTTGTTTGTTGATCCTTTATTCACAGCCATGGGCACAAAGTCTGAATCTTCCACCGAATATCCTGTCTTCCTTCCACTGTTATCCACTTTAGATAGGTCTTCCATCTCGCTTTAATTTCTTCGGCTTTATCCTCCCATGTGGTCTTCTGGCGCAATTTCTCAATGATGTCCGACTGCACAAAATCAAACAAATAAGTGTGCCAGATATCTATTGTCCATTTGCTCTTATCTTTCCAGCCCAGAGCTATCACTGCCTTGCCTGCTAACACCATAGCTTTGAGTTTCCTTATTGACTGCCTTATTTCCTAATATACCCATTAACATTAGTTTAAAGTCTACATTCAGTGAGATTCTACATATTTTCTTTATAATTTGTATTATTTTTGACCAAAAGACTCTCACCTCTGGACATTCCCACCACATATGGGAGAACCAACCCTTAAATTGTTTACAGTGCCAACACATAGAACTCGATCCCGGAAACATGTTTGCTATCTGCACTGGTGTTTTATACCACTTTGTGAAAAATTTATATTCCAGTTCATTAAATTTAATAATTTTGGTTTCTTCTATTCCCTTCATTATTCTATTTGCATCGTTTTCCAATATCTGGCCTTCCTTACACCATGTTTTCTGTAAATATAGTATCGCCTTATCTTTATTGGATAACATTTTCTTGTAAATATATCCTGCTAATCCTTGTTTAAATTTTTGCATCCTATTATGTATTTCTTCAATTGGTTCTTCTGTCCAAATATTTCCTTTTTCATTAACTTCCTTAATCATTCTATAAAGGCCTATAATTTTTAACCAATATTGCTTGCCTATCTCCTTGATTAATTCCTGTGCTGGTTTTAGAGTGCCTCCTCTAAATAAGTCTCTTAGCCTATAATATCCCTTTGATCTCAGGAGTTCGCACCACTTATTTTCTTCTGTTTCATTATAGAGGGACTTTAGTGGTGCCCATTTTGAGGTTCTTTTAAGCCATGAGGGCTGCCACTTGTTCCACACTGTTAGTGTTGAATACCTAGGTCCCTTAACTTGTATAAGATCTTTATTTGTCATTTTGGAGAATATCCCAAAACTCCCTATGTTATTATTGATTTCGTTCTCAAAACTCACCCATTTTAGTCCCTCTCCATCACCTATCTCCAGTATAGATTTTATTTGGAAGGCTTCATAATAGCTAATCAGGTCACGGACTCCCCATCCCAACTCTGATCTATGGCTATAAATTATCTTTCTCTGTATTCTGCATTTTTTACTACCAAAAATCGATTCCTTAATCACTCTGTTCCATTGGTCTAGTTTTTTGGTATACATTCCTAGAGGTATTGTCTGAAAGAGGTATATTAATCTTGGCAGCCAAAACATTTTAACACTTTTTATTCTAGTAGATATATTCATTATTTTATTTTTCCACTTTTTCATATCTTTTTCTATTTTCTTCCAGACCTTGTTATAATTGTTCTCTGCTATTTTATCGATATTCTTCTGTAGTACAATACCTAAATATCTGAATTTTTTGGTGCCCATTCCAATATTAGTAATCCCATGTATTTGTTCCCTTTCCTCTTTAGTCACATTAAGGTACATAATTTCTGATTTAACCATGTTCACCTTCAGTCCTGAACATTTTTCGAAGTCCTCTAATATAACTTTTATTTCTTTTACTGCCTCTTTGGGGTTTATCATAGCGATTATGATGTCGTCGGCAAATAAATTGATTTTCATTTCTTCCTTCTTTACCCTGTATCCTTCCACCCTTGCAGAATTTCTTATTCTTTCAGCTAGCTGTTCTGTTGCTAGTATAAATAGGAGGGGTGAGAGCGGGCATCCTTGCCGGACTCCTCTTTGAATCTTGAGGGTTGTGAGTGTTCTTCGTTAACTCTCACCACTGCTGTCCCTTCTCTGTACATTTCTTGGATCGCTTTTATATATGGCTCCCCCATCTCGTATTTAGTCATTACCTGCCACAGAAAATCCTGGGAGAGTGTATCAAATCCTTTGTAGACATCTAATTTCAAGAGGCCTAGCTTTTTTTTGTGGCCATGTTGTAATACATTTATAATATTCCTTATGGGGTGGGCTATATTCCTGTCTTTTACAAATCCATATTGGTCCTCCTTTATTGTGTTAGGTATGATCTTCTTTAATCTATTTGCCAATATTTTTGCAAAGATTTTATAATCCTGATTTAGTAAACTAATAGGTCTATATGAGCCCACTTCCTCTGGGTCTTTATGTGGTTTAGGGATTACCACTATTTTTGATTGCCTCCACGAATCTGGGGCTTTTTTCCCTTTCAATATTCCATTAAATACCTCTTGGAGCTCTGGGTCCAATATGTCTGCCATCTCCTTATAGAATTCACTTGTGAAACCGTCTAGGCCTGGGAATTTGCCCTTTTTCAATTCTTTAATTACATTCTTTATCTCCTGTAGTGTTATTTCCTCCCTTAACATAATTTTATCATTTTCTTTAAGTGTTGTTCTTATATCTTCCTCATATATGACTATGTCTTTTTTTTTATACAGCTCTTTGTAAAAGGTCTCAAAGGCTTTTACTATATCTTTTGAGTTGCCAGTTCTTTGGCCATTCACTTTTATATTTTCTATCTTTTGCCTTACCTTCCTGTTTTTCAAATAGTTAGCTAACCTTCTGGCCGAATTAATACTATTTCTATGGAAGTCATTTCTTACCATTGCTTCTCTCTTCCATAATGTAACTGAGTCCAACTCATCTAATTGTTTTTAATTGTTGTTATCTGACTCTGTACTTTTAAATCATGATTGTTGATTTGTTCCTTTTGCAACCTCTCCAGTTCCTGAATTTTAGATTGTCTTTTTAGATAGCGTTCTCTTTTGATGTACTTTTCCTTATTTATGCAGTGTCCCCTTATCACCGCCTTCGTGGCATCCCACAGGGTATTAGTTGGGACAGTCCCTCTATTCTCCTCAAAATATAATCTTATCTGCTCCATCATATAGCTCCTATCTTCCTCTTTAGCCATTATTAAATTATTGTACCTCCAAGTTCTACTTTTTGGTTTTTGATTACCTTCTATTTCTATAGTGATTGGTGCATGATCCGATATCCAGATTGGGTGCGTTGTAATTTTTTTAATAGTCAGATTGCTGCTTTTTTCTACAATTATGTAATCTATGCATGATGGGGTTTTGTGCCGGCTGGATACATGGGTGGGTTTTGGCTGCTGTCCTATCAATTCATGTGCTTCCCTCAAGCCCCAATCTCCTATTTTAATTGCCTTATTTTTGGTCAGATCCATGTTCAAATCTCCTGTCATAATTAATTCTCCCTCTGCGAATTGCTTAGTTTTTTTAACTAACCTGGCTAAAAATTTCTTTTGTCCTTTATTGGGTGCATATATATTTACCAATGTAAATTTCTTCCCCTCTAATCTGAATTTAGCCATCACATATCTCCCTTCCCTGTCTGTCTTTCTTTCTAGTACCTCTACTCTAAGTTTCTTATGAGTCATTATTGCCACTCCTCTGGCCTTGGTGTGGCTCCTAGCTTCCGCTAACATCAAAGCAAAGGCTTGTTGTCATTTCTTTTCTTATGTGTTTCCTGTAAACACAGAACATCAGTTTTTTGCTCTCTTGCCAACTTGGCTATCCTATATCTTTTAATTTCTGATGTTAAACCATTGACATTCAGTGATAAAATTTTTATTGTTTTATCCATATCCCACATCAATTAAGGCTTTAACATCTTGTGGCTGTGAAAAATTTGAATGGTTAATTAGTTTACCCTTCCCCTTCCCTTTCCCCCCCTGTGGTTGAGAGTAAAGGTGGAAAGAAAATCTCTTCCCCTCTGTCCACTGCATGGGGTGCACGCATCCCCCCTCCTCCTCCTTCTTGATACTGTAAAAAATGATAATACTATTAATAGTCATTAGCTCAATCAATAAAGGTATACTTCCCTTAATTGGTTATTGGGAGCTGGTCCTGAGGCGTTTCCCTCCTCTCTCTGAAGTTCCTTCATCGCCATCTTCAGGAACCCCCGATTCCTCTTCCATTTCTTGCTCTCTCATATCGTCTGTGTTGATACCTAATTGTTTAAGTAGTTCCTTTGCCTCTGTAGTGTTCCTTGCCATAAGTTGCTTTCCTTCCCGAAATATAATTATCGAGGATGGATAGCCCCATGAAAATTTAACGTTGTTTGCATAAAGCTTTTGGGCAAAGGGGCACATGAGGTTTTTTTTCCTTAAGGTCTCTTGACAAAAGTCTTGTCTCACCCAGACTTTTCTTCCTCTAAAAGTCAGGTCTTTCCTCTTCTTTAGTGCCATATATATTTGCTGTTGCATTTTCTCTCTGGCAAATTTAATTATTAGATCTCTAGGGGCCCCGCCCCTCCCATTCCTTTGTAGTCGATGCACTCTCTCAACATCCTCTGTTTTTATCTCTACTTCATTTGTCTGCATCCACTGTATCAGAGACTCCTCCAGTTTATTTACGGAAATTTCTTCAGATATCCCTGATAAAATAAGGTTAGCTCTCCTGTTTCTGTCTGACAAGTCATTTATTTGGCAGTTCAGAGCGGTTATTTTTTGCTCATTAGCTTCAGCACGCTCTTTGGCTGTTGTAGCTGTCTGCTTTATAAAAGCTATTTCTGTGCCTATTTTGTTAATTTCTCCACGTAGTGAGTTTAACTCACCACTAATTTTTCTTGAAAGGCAAGGACTGTATTTTGGAGTCCTGCAATTTGTTCAGATAGGTCCTTAATTGTCTTCGCCATATCTGGTTCAAAGCTTTGGGAGCGGCCTTAAGAATCTCAAGGCTTTCCTTTCTAACACAGCAATAAATTAGTTTCTTACCACTCTGAAGTTGTTCTAGCCAGCTGCTTCCTGGTTATCAGCCTCTTATCTGGGTTTGCGTAGTATTTACAAACTTTGAGCTATAAATTCTTTAGTTCGAAGGAGGAGCTCGGAGGAAACACAGCCGGCTTGGTTTAACGCATGCGTGCAACCCATTAAACCTTTAATCTCAACCAAGTGTTTTGATAATATCTCCTCAAATTTAGACATTGGTTTAGAAAAAACTTGTTCTTTGTGTAAATTTTGAGGAACATGAGATACCTGAAGATATTGAAACCAGTGTATACTGTCACCTACCAACTTGTAAGTCCAGCTTTTCGCCATTTTTAAAGGCCATTTCATCTTTCCCTGGGGGGAACCAATGTTGGTTCAAAAAAGAAGAGAATTTAGATCTGTCTGGAATTAACTTTTTCCTGGTTTTGTCCCATATATTTAAAGATGCTTGCAAAAACTGATTGCTCTTCGTTATTACAGGCCTATGTCACATAGAATTCCAAAAAATATCTTGTAAAGGAATTGAATCAGCCTCCCATTCTTCAATTTGTTGCCAATTCAATGAAGAGTTGTTATTTAGTATTCGCACAATGTTGGCAAAGTTAGCAGCTTCGTAATAGGTTTCCAGATCTGGAATACCCAGACCTCCTTGTAGAGGGGAGCATTTTAATATGGTAAGGCAGGCGTTATCTTCTGAGAAGTTGGAAGCTTCCAGGGCATGTGTAATAATTTTCTCAAGCAGATACTTGAAACTACATGTTTTTCTGTGTCTCTTTGTCTTTTTCCTTTTGCCCAGAGATACCTCTGCTGGCCCTTTAATTGAGAAGATTGGAGAGGATTGACAGCCATCGGGGCATTTGGAATGGTTGAAGAGACGCGCAACTAGGGAGAAGGAGCCCTGACGTCACACAGAGCGACTGAATAAACAAAGGACCCCCAGACGAACAAAATTAAAGAGACAGGACCAGAGCCAACATGGAAGACACAGAGGAACATTGAAGCTCAATAAAAGGACAGTTTAAACTGGCATAGCTAACGTCTCAAAAGAAAGTTATAGCATAGACTATAAAGTATAAGGTTTTTCTTTCCTCATTCTTCTATAGTAAAAGTGATGTGAGAAACAATAATATTTAGGGGAAGTTAAATAATAAAAAGGGAAATATAAAGGGCTGAATATAAAAATATCTATCCCTTCCACCTTTGTAATAACAACTCTTAAAAACTGCATGTTTGATATATGATTTCAGGATCAAGTAACACCAAGAAAAGTTCCATACCATCACCAGGTCAAACTGGTATATCACCCTATCTTAAAATGAATGTAGCACAAATGAATATAAAAGATCTCAAGACCCTTATTCAAGAATGTGTGGGGCAAGCTATGCAACAGATGTCAGAAGTTACTTTTCCAGCTTTAATCAAGAAAGAAATAGATCCCATTCAACAGAAGGTGGAAGAAATATCTATCCAGATAAAAAATGAAATGGAAGAAATTTAAAAACATATATCGGAAAATAAATTAGAAATTGCAAAAATTGTATCAAGTTCAAACAAGTTAGAAAGGTAGAAGATATTGACCAGGAATTACAGGGATTGAAAAGTAAAAATGACAAAATGGAAGAGGCCATAATTAGTTTAGAAATGGACAGAGCTGGTCCAATATTAAGGTGCCAAAATATTACAGAAGACATAAATAAGAACTTGAAGGAAGAAGTAGCCCAAAATTTTGCAACACAACTCAATATTGGAACAAAAGAGGAATTATTAGCTGAAATAGAATCAATATACAGAAGAAATACAGCATACGCAAAAAGAAATAAAACTCCAAGAGAAGAGATAAAATACTTAAAGTATCTAAAGAGAACAAGGTAACAATAAAAATTGAGGAAATCATTTTCCTAAAAGAAATTCCATGGAGAGTAAGGGAAAGAAGACAAAACTACCTTACTTTGACAAATCTCCTTCAAACGAATGGAGTAACTTATAGATGGCTTGTCCCAGAAGGAGTACTATTTAATTATAAGGGGAAAAGACAAAGAATTAATTCTATCTTCAAGCTAGAAAATTTTCTGGAGAGATTCGGAGAAGACTTAGGCTGGAGTAAAGAAGAAGAGGAGGATGACAAAGAAGAAGAAAGGGAATCAAGAAAGGAAAGTGGTAACCAAGGGAAAACAGAAACACAACACTCTGATTGGAAGAAAAATAATAGATATAGGCGATCAACCCAATTTCAGATAGTAACTAGATACCAACAGAGAAACGGAACTAGGGAAAACAAAGATAAAAATGATGAAAATTGAAAAACTGAAAATCCTATCGATTAATGTAAATGGCCTTAATAGTCCACAAAAACGCAAAAGAACTTTCCATCAAATCTCCAAAGTACAAACCGATATAACTTGTTTGCAAGAAACCCACATTTAAAAAGACCACATCCATTATCTAATATGAAAAAAAGGATTATCCTTTGTAGCTACAGATAATAAAAAGAAGAGAGGAGTGGCAATTTATGCTAAAGATCATCTTCATCCAGAACTTTTCTATAAATCCCAAGATGGAAGGATTATAGCCATCACAGTAATTAGAGATGGGAAAGAAATGCTCACTGTAAAATTATATGCCCCAAATCAAAATCAAGAAAATTTTTTTACAGAAGTACATAAAATCCTTACAATGAAGTCTTTTGAAGATATATTTATATTGGGAGATTAAAATGCAGTATTTGATTCACATTTAGATAGGAAGAGCACTACAAAAAATAAGAAATCAAACAGAATATTACATAAAATCTTTCTAAAAATAGCAGAAGGACATAGCATGTTGGATGCATGGAGAACTAGAAATATAGATTAAAAAGATTTTATGTATTATTCCCCTAGACATAAGTCTTGGTCCAGGATACACATGGTGTGGATGACATCATCTATGACAAAAGATTTAAAGGAGGCTGAAATTTTACCAAGCACTTTTGCAGATCATAACCCTCTCTTAATTGAGTTGAATCAAATGAGGAGGAAAATGAATATTAGCCTCCTAATGGATCAGGAATTTTTAATAAAAACTAAAAAAGAATTACAGGATTTTTAAAAAAGAAACTTACAACCAGAAATATCAATTAATGTAGTATGGGATGCTTTTAAAGCTTTTTTAAGAGGATGGTTCATCAACCGAAATGCTTGGATAATGAAGCAGAAAAAAGAAAAATTTGAAAACTTAAGAAGGAAAATTAAAACAGAAGAAGATAAAATAAAGAAACATCCAGAAGTAGGGGAAAGTATGACCAAAATTAAGATGTTACAACATCAAACCAATATATTACTGTCGCATGAGATAACAAAAAAATAGAATATTCAAAACAATACTATTTTGAACATGCAAATAAAATCTCTAGATGGTTGGCATATAAATTAAGAAAAGGAAAGGAAAAACGAATAATAATAGCACTAAAGGATGAAAAAAGTGAAATAAAATATACTAGCCAAGATATGAAACTGATTGTGGAAAACTTTTATGCTAAATTATACTCTCAAGGTGCACAAGACTCACAACAAATAAAAGAATATCTATCTCAAAACAATGGGAAAAAATTTACTGAAATACATAAGAAAACTTTAAATGAACCTATCTCACCATATGAAATTTCAGAAGCAATCAAGAAACAAAAAAAGAAGAAAACACCAGGACCGGATGGCCTTCCCGCAGAAATTTTTCAAATTTTTGAGGAACAATTATTACTACTTTTTAAAGATTTATTACAAAATATAATAAAAGAAGAGAAACTCCCAAGCTCATGGAATGAAGCACTTATAACACTAATACCAAAACGGGAAATGGAAGGAAAAGAAATTAAAAACTATAGACCCATCTCATTGTTGAATGCAGATTATAAAATATACGCAAATATATTAGCATCAAGGCTTAAGAAAATACTGCTTCAAAATATCCATCAAGATCAAGCAGGATTTCTTCCAAAAAGACAATTGAAAAACAATATAAGAACGGTAATTAATGTTGTGGAATACTATGAAACACATCCAGAAAAACAGGCAGCACTAATTTTCTTAGATGCAGAAAAAACATTTGACAATGTTTCATGGGAATTTTTGATTCAAAAATTGGAGAAATGGGACTGTGGGAAACAATTCCTATCAATGATCTCAAGCTATTTATAAGAAGCAATGTGCCAAAATTATAATTAATGGGGACACAATACAAAGTATTGAGATACAAAAAGGCACTAGACAGGGCTGTCCTCTGTCACCTTTGTTATTTATATTTGTATTAGAAACCATAAATGATTCAGTATGACATAACGATCTAATAAGAGGGCTAAGAATCACAGGTGAAGAGTTTAAGTTACAAGCATTTGCGGACAACCTTGTATTTATATTGGAAGAGCCATTGATATCAATTAATTACTTGTTGGAAGAAATCTTAAAGTACGGAAGAGTGGCTGGCTTGAAAATAAACTTCCATAAGACTAAAATATTAACCAAAAACTGCATACAGGAAATTATTGGGAAGATTCAGGATAGCATGAAAATAGGGATTGCAAAAAAAAAAAAAGTGCAATATCTAGGAATAACAATGACAAATAGAAATAATTCGCTAATGGAAAATAACTACAAAAAGCTATTAGAAGAAATTAGAAAAGACCTTCTTGAATGGAAAGATCTACAACTGTCATTAATGGGCAGGATTACAACTATTAAAATGAATATACTCCCGTGTTTTTTATTTTTAGCCCAAAATCTACTGATTTTAAAGAATAATCAATACTTTACAGATTTGGATAAAATTATTAGACAATTTATTTGGTATCCAAAAAGACTCGTATAAAGTGGAAATTGCTTCAAGAGAGAAAAGAAAGAGGAAGAATGGGGCTACCAAATTGGAATTTTTACTATCAAGCAGCAGCTGCAACATGGATTAAAGATTGGTTAACTCTAGAAAATCAGAGAACACTAAAATTAGAAGGACATGATTTATGCATGCATTTACATGAGTATGTATAGTATGACAAAGATAAAATTCACACCAACTTTCACCAACACGTTATAAGATCATTGATAAAAAATCTGGGGAAAATTAAAGGGAAAATTTTATGATAAAATACCAAGATGGGTTTCTCCATTAGAAGCGTTCATCAAACCTTCACTTTTAAGTGATGGGAAAAAACGCAGTTATGATACTTTATTAGATAAAAATAATAAACTAAAAAGTACGGAAGTGTTAAAAGCACTCAATATAAACTTGACTTGGTGGGAAAATACACAACTAAATTCCAGATACTCCAAAGACAAAACATTAGCTTCTATGTGAACAAAAATGAACCAGATAAAATTTGGCTCTCGTGAAACAATAAAATGATGCAAAAAATATATAATTTTCTCTTGGAAGATCATATGCAAGAGGAAGTAGTCAAATCAATTATGATAAAGTGGATGCAAGATATAGGACATAATATCCAAATAGATGAATGGACCAAAATTTGGAAATCAATAAAATTTCTTAAAGCTACATCATATAAAGAAAATATACTCAAAATGTTCTATAGATGGTATTGGTCACCAGATGTTCAACCAATACACTCAAGAATGATTGGAAATGCAAAGCTAATGTAGGGACCTTCTTCCATATGTGGTGGAGATGTGAGAGTATTCAAATTTTGGAAAGATGTTAAAAAACTAATATTAGATATGTTAAAGATTAATCTGAAATTATTACCTGAGATGTACCTGTTAAATATTATACCAGATGGTAGTTATCCAAACGACATATATCTGCTAACGTATATAGTAACCTCAGCTAGAATTCTAGAGGCAAAATATTGGAAAACTGATTAAATACCCTCAATAGAAGAGTTAACTCTCAAATTGTTAAACATTGCAGAAATTGATAAAATTAACTGTTACTACATGGTAAAGATGAGACTGTATTCCAAAATCATTGGTCAAGAGTTTATTTTTGGTTAAAGAACAAATCTACTAAAAGACTCCAATGATGTACTATGACAAAATATATTTATGGCTGTACTTTATGAAAATTACATAAAATACCTTTTAAAAAGAAAAAGAAATGTACAGTTACAGTAGATGATGGAAATTATTGTATCACACTGAGTTACTGACACTGTAAGAAAAAGAAATACATATACACGGGATTCACTTCCCTGAGACACCATTTCAGTTCTCCCTTCTCAGTCTCCAAAATGTAGAGCCAGCCTGTTCTCTAGGCAGCAAAAGCAAAGCAGCTCCAACCATTTTGAGAGGGTGTTTGTCAATGGAGAGCACCGGGGTGTCAGCCTATATTTTTAGGAAGTCTCATGGACCCTTCAGAGGACTTAATCGTATCCTTAATTGCATGTTTTAAGGGGAAAGTAGTTTTATAGTTGAATGATTTACTATATCAGGATAACTAATAGGAATCCTAGGCCAAGAAACAATTTGATAATGAGCTGATAAGTGTGCCCTGTTAACTTGTAAAATACTTAAATTAATGGGATAACAATGGCACACTAGATAGTGAAGAGGCCCTGCCTCAGAAAGTGCTCCAAGGGTGCACACAATAGTTCTTCTGTTCTGTTTAGTTCACAGGAGAGCTGGGCCATGTACATTTCCTGATTGCGTAGGTGGGTTGTCATCATAGCTGCTTCTCCATCCCTGATTACCTGAATATAAAAGCGTGTTGAGCATTCCTGATGTATTGCCAGGGGAAGCTCAAAATCATTCTCTTTCTCCTGTGAGTGTATTAGAAATAAAAGAGTAATTTATCAGTCCAGCATTGTACAACAAAGAGGAAAACGATAAACTACTTATACTTTTCAAGTATAAAAGTATGAATAATGAAACTGTTTCGACTTGGAGGTTGGTTGGTTTTTGCAGGTTTTTTGCCCTCTGAGAAACTGAATGCTCTCATGTGGCACAGTCAGCTCACACACATTATAAGTCACTGAGCTTTAATGCCAAGAACAAAAAGATAGCTCCTTGCATTTCGAATTGAAAACTTTGAATTTTTCTAGCACTTAAAGATTTTTTTTTAATTCCCTACAAAAACAATTGAAGGCTAGAAACACTATGACTTTTAGAAGTATTTAAGAGAGAATAACAATTAATTCTGCATCCTGTGGATTTCTACTTCAACTTAGTAAAATAAGTGCCCAAATGTCTTCCGGGGGGGGGGAGTGTAAAGCAACTTCAGCAAATGGTAATGAAGAGCAAAACAGCAGCAGGAGGCAAAGAGGGGTCTTAACACTATCTCTATCACTTTGCCCCCATTCAAGATCATGCCTGCCAGCTCCCTTCACCCTAGATCAGTGGTGGCGAACCTATGGCACGCATGCCAGAGGGGGCACTTAGAACCCTCTCTGTGGGCATGCGCGCCATTGCCCCAGCACAGAGTTCGCACAGTCCCCTCTGCTGAGGCTCACCCTGATGGCGCCTCCCGGTGTCACCCTCACACAGACCACCAGCAGCAGCGGTTCCTCCTCCGTGTCCAGCACCAGCAGCTCCTCATCATGCTCAGAGAGTTTCCTACTCAGAGAGTTTCCTACTCAGCCCCTCCCAAAGGAGAAGTGGAAGGCGGAAGCAAAAGGAATGCCGTGAATTGTTCAGAAGTTGCCTCAGGAACTGCCAGGGGGAGTGTGGGGATGTGCGTTGGGAAGTGCGGTGTAAAAGCCAGTTGACGACAAAGAAAGCTGGAGCAGCCTTGAGAGAAAGGGAGTGGGAGAGTCGTGATGGCTCATGGCAACCCTGTGAATGCTGAGTGTATAATAGTCACTCGGCAAGACCTGCTCGAAAGTGGGCAAGACCAACTCTTCCGCATGGTTGAAGAGTCATTTTGTAAACTGCTGGGTAGAGTGGAGGAGATTGTTCAGCGAGAACTTTATCAACAGCTGCTGGCACAACTTGCTCTACCACCTCTCCAACAACCTGCTCAGGCTCTGGGGCAGCAGCTACCCCTCGAACAGCAGGCGGCCCCCGTCGATGGGCAGGCAGCCCTCCCAGCCTCGAGAGGACAGGTTCCAGGGCAACAACCCCATGAGGCACCCCAACCCGCTGAACTGCTGGACACAACATTCGACAGGACCCCCGAGAAGCTGGCATTTTTCTTGGTATGCACAGAGAAATTCGTCTTGAATTGGGGCCACCTGTTCCCGGACAAGGAATGCATGGTTAACTACATCACCTCCCGACTGTGGGAGGAGGCGATGGATTGGTACGTGAGCCTCCATAATGAAGAAGGCCCGCGTCTAAGGGGCATGAACGCTTTCATGTGGGCCCTCAGGGCCCAGTACGAACACCCGAATGCCAGTGAAATTGCCCGGGCATTCCTACACACCTTCCGACTGAGGAAGAAGTCCATGCGTGAGTATTCTGAAGAATTCAGATGACAAGCGGCCAAGGTCCAGGGTTGGCCTGATGGTATCCTAGCCGAGCAGTATGGCCTGGGTCTCAACCTAAGGATCTGGGAGACAGTCCTCCGCAGCGTGCAACCTGTCTCCCTGAATGCATGGATCCAGGAAGCAGTGGATGCAGAGAGCCGGCTGAGGATCATTCACACTGACAATGTGACCACCCTGGGTAAGGGTGTACTGGCCACACCAAAATCCAAGCCACTACCAAAGCAGAAGGAGGGGATGCGGGAGCAATGGATGAAGCAGGGTCTCTGCCTGAAATGAGGTGAAGCGGGCCACTTCGCGGCCACGTGCCCGGGATCGGGACCCTCAAACCCCCCCCCAAGAAAGGGACAGAGAAGAAATGCACCGACACCCCAGGGGAGAAACTGATTGCAAGACCCAAGACTTAGCAGGCACTCCAAGCCAGCATTCCTGAAGGGGAGACGGAGTCGTCCAGTGATGAGGAACCCTAGCTGGCAGGAAACGGACAGGACCTGCTGTGAGTAGAACTGAACAGCAGGTCCCAGTTCCAGAGGTGAAGAAAACAGTAAGCAGGTACCCCCCTTTTCGTGACTGTAACCATTATGAACCCCAAATTAGGCACCCATGTGCAGGTGAGGGGTTTGATAGACTTGGGTTGTGGATGGGATCTAATCAATCCCTCCCTGGTGATGGGACTCGGGACTAAAGTTGTTAAGCTCCCCAAACTCCTGGTGCTTACCGAAATGGATGGGTCCACCATGAAAGACCCTTGTAAATATGAGACTGTCCCACTACAAATGGGAGTGGGAGAGCACTGGGAACACCAACCGTTTGTGATCACTGTGGCGGCGTGCTTTCCATTGGTGTTGGGCAGCCCATGGCTCCATGACCACGATTCCTATATACTGTGGAATGAAGGCGTAATTTGTTTCTTATCCCCCTGATGTAATTCGAATGGATGGGAGGGGGCGTGGGGGACCCCCCTCCTGATGAGCCGGTACGTGCATGCCTGGTGAGCAAAGAGTTGGCTACGATTCCCTGAGTACCGGAACTTATCATGAGTGTTTGAGGAAGAGGAGGTGGACACGTTGCCCCCTCACAGACACTCAGACTATGTTACTGAACTTTTACCCAAGCGTAAGTTACCTAAAGGAAAATTGTATTCCATGAGTCCGGCTGAGAAGGAGGAGCTGCACAAGTTTATAGATAAAAACCTGGCGAGAGGATTCATTCGGCCAGCTTCTTCTCCATTCACAGCCCCTGTATTGTTCTGTAAAAAGAAAGATGGGGGGTTGAGGCTGTGCACAGGCTACAGGGGCTTGAATGCTGTCTCTACTACTAACACCTATCCCCTCCCCCTCATCAAAGACCTCCCAGATGAGGTACGAAAGGGTAAAAGCTCGACCTCCGTGATGCTTACTTCTGGGTCCGGATTAAGGAGAGGGATGAGTACAAAACTGTGTTTAATACCCCTTTGGGGCAATTTGAGTACCAGGTGATGCCCTTTGGGCTTCAGGGGGTCCTGGGTCTTCATGAATCTGATAAACGAAGTGTTGCATAAGCATTTATTTAAAGGAGTGGTTGTTTACTTGGATGATATCTTGTATTTCCCTGACAAAGAATCTCACATGGCATTGGTCTGTGACGTTTTGGAAACATTGCACAAGCACAAACTGTTTGCAAAGCTATCAAAATGTGAATTCCATTGTACTGAGATTGACTTTTTGGGTTACCACATTTCCCCCCAGGGTTTGAAGATGGACCCAGCCAAAGTCCGGGATGTGGTAGGATGGTAACCCCCTTGTACCTGGAGACAACTCCAAGCATTCCTTGGTTTCACAAATTTTTACAGGTCCTTTCTCACTAATTTCGCCTAAGTGAGCTTACAACTCATGGATCTCCGGAAAACTAAGGGGAAGGGTCCCGAAAGCACTCAGCTGGGGGCTAAACTAATGTGGACTAACGAGTATCAGGAGGCATTCAACCTCTTAAAAGCTCTGTTCCCATCTGAACCCATGCTGGCCCACCCAAATGAACTCATTTCTAAAGGTGGTGCCATCTTGCAAGAGGGCAAGGATGGAAAACTACACTTGCTTGCTTACATCTCCCAGAAGTTTGACAAGACCAAGCGTAATTGGTTGGTTTGGGATAAAGAGGCGGGAGAGATTAAATTGGTGCTCTCTACATGGCGGCACTGGCTGGAGGGAGCCAGGGGACCATTTGAAGTGTGGACCAACCATAAAAACTTGGAAGTTCTCTGAACGCCCTGCAACCTTAATGCGAAACAGCTGCGGTGGGCTGATTTCTTTTCTATGTTCAACTTCACTCTCCACCATTTCCCCAGCAAGGTGAACTCCCTTGCTGATGCACTGTCCCACCTTTCCCAGCATGACAGCCACCGGGAGGAGGTCCTTGACTCAATGTTTACACCCTCCCAGTTGGGAGGTGCTGTAGTGAATCGCAGCCAGTCAGCAGCCCAACCCCTTCTGAACACAGACTCCTGGGAGTTGAAGTTCGCCTCAGCCCTCTCTGATAGTAACAGGCTAGAATTGCAAAAAGAGGGCGAGGTGGAGAAACGGGCTAATGGCTGCTGGTACTACGGACATAAACTGTGCCTTTGACTTTAAGGGGGGATATCATGTTAGCTGTGCACAGGAACAAACTGGCAGGGCATCTTGGGTTTGTGAAATCCCTACACTTGTTGCAACGTTAATTCTGGTCGCCTGGGCTGAGGAAGGATCTTTCCCTTTTCATCCAGTCCTGTCAAGCATGCATTATGAGCAAACCACAGCCTTGGAAGCCGCCGGGGCATCTTCAACCCCTGCCCACCCTGGGGAGGCTGTGGGAAGTTATTTCTATGGACTTTATTACTGACTTGCCTCCTAGTCGAGAGAAAACTGTCATCTGGTTAGTTGTGGACCTGTTCTCAAAACAGGCTCATTTTATTCTGTTCAAGTCCCTGCCTACTGCACGAATACTCGCCAAGGCGTTCCTCAAACAGATTTTTAGATTGCACACGCTTCCCCGGAAGATTATCTCTGACCAGGGCTCGCAATTCGTTTCCAAGTTTTGGGGTGAACTGCTAAAGCTTATGGGAGTGGAACAAGGGTTGAGCAGTGCATACCACCCAGAGACCGATGGGCAAACGGAGTGGGTGAGCCAAACACTTGAACAATACCTCTGCTGTTTTTCCAACTTTCAACAGGATGATTGGGAGGGGCTCCTCCCCCTCACGGAGTTTTGTTACAACAACACCTGTCATTCTTCCACTGGGGTCTCCCCCTTCATGGCGGTACACAGCTACGAGGCACTGCCCCTCCCGTTTCTGTCGAAAGACCCTTTACCCCAGGGGGAGGTGGGAGACTGGGGTAAAAAACTTCAAGCGGCCTGGCCACTCCTTTGCAAGGCCTTGGACAAGGCCAAATCGGATTACAAACTTCAAGCTAATAAAAAACGTTCCATGGGCTGGTAAGTCCAGCCTGGTGACTCCGTGTATGTCTCTACAAAAAATATCAAAGGACTACAGCCCAGTCGGAAACTGGGTTGGAAATACATGGGCCCTTTTCCTGTTAAGCAGAAAATCAATGATGTGACTGTTGAACTGATCCTGCCTAAATCATTGAACAAATTGCATCCTGTATTTCACTTTAGATTACTACGCAAAGATCCTGGACCTAATGCTTGGTGACCACAACATGCACAACCCCCCTCCCTTTGCTGGTACAAGGCGAACCACATTATGAAGTTGCTAAAATTCTGGACTCTTAAGTTATTCATAATAAACTGTTCTATCTGGTTGAATGGGTGGACTTTAGGTCACAACATAGGGATCACATCTGGGCCCCCCGACTACTTTGACGTTTTCATCATCATTACCCCGACAAGCCCAGGGGGAGGCACTTAGAGGGGCAGGGTGTCAGGTAGCCTGTCATGTATATGGAATGTAAGGGAGTATATCCTCCTCTGAGGTTCTCATCTGTTTCTGTACTGTTTGCTTCTTATCAAATGCATGACCTTGTGGTATCTCAGCCTGCTAATAAGGTTGCACAACATCAACCTTTCATCCTGATGTAATAAGGGTTTTCCCCCCATCCACAGACTAGAGTGGTACACTCTATTCTACCATCTCATTATCCTGCACATGTAGATAAGGCCTGAATCTCTGCTTAATTCCTGCAAATATATCCTAGCTCCTTCTCTACAGCAGTTCACAGACCTCTCCTCCACCTTCTCCTCTTCCACCACCACCACCACCCACAGCTTCCATTTTGCACAGTTGGAACAGCCGCTTCCTCACTGCCAGGAATATAATGAAATAAGGCCTATTAAAGATGCATGGTAAACATGAGCTATCAATTTGCCAATACAGACATTAAATGTGTTGATGGAACCCAACAAAATTGATGGAAGTTAACAATGCAACTTATAGTATCTTCCAAGCTATATTTCTGCTGAGTATTTGCAAAGTTGCCCTCTTCTGAGCTATTGGAACACATATGTTTGCAACAGACAAAAAACAGCAGCCGATAATGATAGAAAACTAAATTCTCTATTTCCATAGGCCAGGCTTAGACAAGATAACTGAAGTGAAACCAGGGGAAAATGCCGACTTTGCACAAGAAAGCCTGGCTAACAAAAGGAGTGAACTGAGGGCGTTAGACTAAACTTGACATTACAGTATCTTTTCCCTGCAGCCACTCTGCCTCAAGCATGAACAAAAAGGAAGGCTTCCCGTAGGCTTCACAAAAAGAAAGGCTTCACAAAACTTTGCATACATTTTCTTACTTGCTTCTTCTTTTTCATCCTGTTAAATACTGGTTTCTAGACGCATTGCAGTGATCAGTTCTAGTTTATTCAGTGATTTCAGCAAAACACAAGACAAGACTCCAGAGCCCCAGCTCTGTTAAATAGCATGCAATTGCCACACCCAAACACACCCTACTCCCAGGGATAGGCTATTTACATAACATTACTACTTGATTGGTTTATTCCAGAGTCCTGGTCAGCTATTGTTCTTGTGCTTCAAGCTCAGCCAGTCTCTGGGGTGATTCAATCAGGGATGATTCAGTCCCAATACATAACATATCCTATCTCTTCTGGGTGAAACTACTTCACTATTAAAAGAGCTATGAATTATACTGTTCCCCTGAAGGATCATCAGGGGAAGCCATACATTTTTGAGAGAAAAAAGAATACAATCCTAAACTTTGTTAATCTTCAGCATCCCTTGAACATAGCTTCACATTAGAAATTCAGTCAAGCTGAAATTCAGCATGGAATGTAAAGTGTGCCAATATTGTCAGTCACACCAAAAGAAATTTGAAGGCAATGTTACCTCCAAGCTGGGAAAGGACAGATGAAATCTGACAAATTTGTATGACACACATGCACAACCCTAGAAACAGGTCAGGTACTGTCTGACTTGACAGTCAAGAAGAGGAGTGCTTTTTCAGTATCCTTTGAACACTGGCTCCTTGGTTTCTTGTGCATTGTTTTCTTTATATGTCATGATACAAAAGCCAGGGGCAACTATTGGGAAATCCAGATTCCATAAAAGTTGCTTCTAGCATGACTACTTTGTAAAGTTTCAGAAATACAACTTCTCCTCTGCTCTTAGACTGTAACTTCCTTGGGGCAGGGAAACATTTTTTTCTTCTTTGTTTACATTACTGTATAAAGCAAATTGTATACTGGCAATCTATATTAGTCATAATCTCTGGAGAAGGCTGAGACTATGAGAAAAATGCAAGACCTTTTATTTGAAAACCTGGGGGATTGGGGCCAAACATTACTAGAGGCTCAACTGCTTGTTTTTTAATCAAGATAATTCAGCTACAACACAGTCAATCCTACATGGCTATCACATAAAAAGCCCTTCATGGCCTTGGCCACTGTTCAGGGCCAGCCCACTCACTAGGCGAGCTAGACGTTCGCCTAGGGCGGGCCGATCATCAGGGTGCAGAACTGCACCCGGCCCCCCCCACCAAAAGCCCCCCTGCCCCTGCTAAAAGCCCTGTGGTTGGAGCACGTTGCCTTGGGGGGGGGAGATTCTGGGGTTACCAGAGGTGTGCCATTCCTCCATCGAGGTGTGCCACCAGTGGAGGGCTTCTCCAGCTGGAAAAAAATAGGTGCCAGGGCTGAAGCAGCACACCCCAGCAAAAGCAGCAGGTGTCACCCATTTTTTTCTGCTCAGCTGTGTGGCTGGGTGGCTCCTCCTCTTGTCAGCTCTGCCTCCCCAGCTCTGGGCGTTGGGCTCCAGGTTGGGGAAGCACCACTCGTCCTTTGCTGGCTCGACCCACGTGGGGTGGTGTGGTGAGGCAATGGGCTGGCCGGTGCCAGCTTGGAGCAGCACATGGGCACGCTGAGCAGGCGATGTTGGGTGTCCTCGATCCGTCTCCTTGCCTGCCTGGGAGAGCTCGCTTTGTTGCATGGCACTGTGGCAAGGCAGCCTGGAGCCAGGGAGCCTCTGCAGGAAGGGAGCCCGGCCTTGGGGCTGCCCCCAGGACAGGGAGGAGAGCCCACCACTGCCGCTTCTGCCGCTGCTGCTTCTGCCTCAGCACGCACAGGTGCTCTCTCCAGGGACCAGAGGCTCCAGCCAAATGCGGCGAGGTTACACAAGCGCAAGAAATTAGCAATTTCAAATATTTTTTCATTCTTCCTAAAATTGGTGGGCACACGGGGGGTGCCAAAAGGGATCCTCGCTTAGGGTGCAGAATAAGCTGAGGACGACCCTGCTGCTGTTATTTGAGGACCACCTCCCTCCTATGCTCTTCCACAACAACTTTGCCCAAGTCAGCAGGGGCTTCTGCAGGTACCTACCTGCAAATGGGCAAAACCAACAACTGCCTGAACAGTGCTTTCTCCATTATAGCTCCTACGTTGTAAAATGGCCTGTCCAAGGAAGTAACAAAAGCTCCTACTCACCTGGCATTCCGCAAACTATGCAAAACTATCCAAGGGTTCACAAACTTATTTTGAATAAATGATTAAGACTGTGGTGTACCTGACAAGTATTTGGATGGGAGACCTCCAAAGAATACCAGGGTTGGGAGGCAGAGACAGGTGATCCAGCCACTTCTCTGAATGTCTTCCATGCCCCAGCAGGAGTCGCCAGAGGTCGTCATGACTTCCAGGCATGGGCACACAGACACAAAATGCAAAAAATACCCCCCCCAAAAAAGACTGTGGTCTATGTTGCTTTATATAGCTTATTGTAAGCAGGATCCCACTGTGTGATCTCTGTACTACTTAATGTGTCATGTTAATACTTATGCTATAATTCTGTTCTTTCTGGTGGTTCCAGATTTCTAAAATCTAAATGCATTGATTATTGAATAGCCCATTTTGTTCACTGTACTGACTCACTATGTGTGATCTGCCTTGAGTCCCTGTGAGAAAGGTGGACTATAAATAACATAAATATAAATAATTAAATAACATTCCTAAGCATCTCATCTGATATTCTGCGTTCCGTGGTTTCAATGAGACATGCTCCCAAATACAAAGGGCCACAGATATATTTAAGTGGATGGCATGGAATTATCTGATGCTGGGAGGGCGGGGGGCTGTTTGGTGCCTGGAAGGGGCAGACTATCAGCATCTCAATGTAAACTGCTCAGCTTCTGCTGAGGGATCATTTACTGTTAACCAATATTAAAGGAACTGCTGTTCTTAAGGGAACTTGGATCATCCAATAAGGGTTTTGTGTGTGATCTTCCAGAGTCTAAGCCAAAAAAAATAATAAAAAGAATCATTAAGGTCCCTAGAATAATATTTTTGCCTAGTGCTGTAATTTTGGGGGATTTCAAATCCATGAATTTGGGCTCAAACAATTAAAATGGAGAAAGCTGTTCTGCTTGGCTGGCAAACACACAGCTGACAAAAATCTGTGACACTGTTTCCTCCACATTCAAACAGAGACTAGCTATTCTCACATAAGAATGTCCGCCTGTAAACACTGTCAGGAACTTTCACACTTCACAAGAAGATCATTTCTAAAACAGCAGAGTTATTTCCCAAGCCAGTAACTAGAGAATTAAAAATCTGGAACTGCCTGACAGAATATTTTGCTAACCATTAATTGTATTTAAAAAATAGCACTACAAGCATTATTCACTAGAGCTCTTTAAAATTTAATGCACATCTATCTTTTTCTGCAAAAAGTAAAGCCTTCTCCCTCCTCTCACCTCCCCCTAACAGCCAGGTGAAAATGGTTGCACAGTGAAGTGGTGCATTCATTCATTAGGTTCCATAAGAACCATGCATAAAGCTTCCTGCATATGACAGTAAAGACAAACTGAGGAACTAGAGGCATCATCTACTCTGCAAATTTTAACCATTTTCAAATCTGTGTATCTGTTAGGTTTCCTAGACAAAAGAATACTGAGAATCACAGTTTTATGAATGCTTTAGGAATACCTAATTACAAGAATTTTCAGCAACCTACAAGAATTCAGCCCCAATTACACTGGCTGGGAAAAACAAGATAGCTGATATGATTTCCAACTAGTTTCACAAATCTAGAACACAGAGCTCTATGTTTTGCAAATCACTTATCAAAACACCAGGCAAGCTACCAGGCAGATAAAATAACTGCTTCTTTCAAGCTTTGGCAATACAACCTGTTCTTAGGACAAATGAAATCTGAGGCCCCTACCACTGCCCATACAAAATTAGGGGTTCTCAGAGACTGTAAATTTATGGTGGCTAGAATGGCAGACTATTAGCTGAGAGACCCAGGTTTGACACCCCAATCTGCCAGGAAAGCTTGCTGGATGATCTTGGGCCACTCACACATGCTCACCTAACCTACCACACAGGTTTGTTGTGAGGGTAAAATGGAAAACCAAAACAGAAAGAGGAAGAAAAAACTTCAACCCCCAGAAGAACCCACATTATTGTTGTCCATGATCCAAATATCTCTGTAAGGAAGGTCAGAGTGAATCATAGCTCTATGATGTATATATACACCATAAACTCTGAAAAATGATATTTGAGGGTCCTAACTTATTCCATTAATGAAGAGGGAATTATCTCGTAATGAACTGGCCCTACTTCTTGCGTGTGTTTTAAAGCTCAGGTCAGATATGTTACATTTTGTCTGATTTTACTTTATGACGTATATTTTAACAATTTGCAGCACTGAGGAAGGACTTGTGGCTGAAATGCATTTGGTTTGGTTTTTATCTATTTGGATCATATTAAAAGTTGGTTAATTTATGTAACCCATTATTATTTATTCTGTTATTAGGAATTTTGTCAGCCTTCTTGGTTACCACCATGAGGATAAAATGGACCGGGGGAGAATGTTGTAAGCCACTTTGGCTTCCCACTGGGGAGGAAAGTGGGGTATAAATTAAGTAAATAAAAATAAAAGTTATAATTCTGGTGATCAACAAGGAAAGTCTCCAGCATACTCTACTACAGAAGCAGCACATTTAACAAAAATAAAGAAAACAACAACAACAAAAAAGCTTCTGGCAATGCAGGGAAGCAGGGGGCCTCCTTTAGCCTGGCAGCAGGTCTAGTCTTATGCTCGCTATAAGAGCTGGAGAAGAAGAACCACTACAAATACATGTACTTCTCTCCTCATGTTTAACATGCCTACAGCTGGCAGTGGGTACAAAATGTAAAGGGATGCCAATGTGTAGAATGGGAAAGCAAAACCTTACTGCCAACTTGAAATACTAACTGAAATATTAGCCAAAATACTGGACTCCTGCATTGGCCACAGAGATAAAAGGATGGTCCACATTCTGACCTGACCTGACCTGAGAAGGCTTCATTTTGTGGTAAAAATACGTGTATGCTTGTCCCACTCCTGTCATGCACGTAATGAAAAATGCATTTCATGTCCAATAGGACAATATATGTACCTCTTGGGCCAAGCTGGGAAAACCTCCATCATACTCCACTATGGGAATAATAGATTTTAAAAGCTGATAACACCACAGGGACACATGGAAGCTAGCATGATCCAAGAGGGAAGAATCATCTAAGGAAAATGAGGCCTCTGAACAATTTGCCTTATATGCCTGGTGGAGGGTAGGAGTCTCTGTGTTTATTCCTTTTCCATGCAATCACTGGGCCAGGAAAGCAGTGAATTAGCCCTTTTAAGATCTCTGCTCTGCCTCAATTATGACACTTCTGTTACTAGGGCAGGAAGTTTCCATGGGGAGAAATGGAAGATCTGAGAAAAATGTAGAACCCCTATGCAACACAGCAACCAAAAAAGCTCCCCACAGAAATACAATACTTAAAAAAAAATTGAGAACTGCTCAACACAGCCAATGGTGCTTCACACTAAAGGTGGCTTCAGTGTTGAGTTGTATAAGGAGTGGAGTCTGCTCAAGTATTAGGAAGAGATCAAAAATGATTTTTGATAGGTTACTTGTTGCATAATCACTAGATGGGTTTTAAGCCACAAGCATTTGGAATAGGGATCATGCCATCATCTGCAAAAAAGAACAAGTAAAAACACCTACACATTCACTGATCTGACTTAAAGCAAACTGGTTGCCATGGAGCAGTTATTTCATAGAGACATACAGTACTGATCCCCCTGAATTCAGACTGCTTTTTGCCCCTTCTACAAAACTTTTGCTTATGCTGATTAATGCTGCTAACACTCTGAGAAACTAAAAACTTCTCCAAAGAAGTGGAAAATCTTTCTGGGTGTTGAGAGAGAGATACTTTGCAACAGTGTCATCTTAGCAAATTATCAGAAATTAACAGAACATTAAGCATTCTTGTCTAATAAGTTTTGTCTTCAAAGTACTGAAAAGTTCAACAAGAACCTTGAGAGCTGCTTGTGAATTTTTATAAAGAGGTCATTTCTCACCATTTTTGTCCAAACTGCCATACAGCAGACTATCTCATTTGCTACTAGTATCTAACAAACTCTAACCACAGACTTGCCTGGAAAATTGTTCAAGTTCACCAGTCAGTGTAATTTAATAAAAGTCATGGATTTTCAAGACCCTAGCAAAAATGTGAAGGACTGAGGCCATTTTCAGAAAGGAAGGGAAAGGCAAGCAAGTTACTGGGGAAAGCATTATAGGATGCCCTGGATGCAATAGGGGGAATACAGGGCAGTCACGCATCTCACTGTTTCTTGTGTTTTTCCCATACTTTTCCTGCTATATTGATTTACAAAATTTATATCCTACCTTTCTGCCCTCATCATACATAATAAAGACATGTCTTAAAAACCTTTAAAGCCAAAACAAAAACATCATTGAAACACTTAAAACCAATTACGCATACAATAAAATATACATAAATAAAAACAATTAAAAACAGGGCAGAAGGGAGGGATCCCTGTGAGAATGCCATATGAAACAAAGGAGTTTTCAGCTTCTCATGGAAGATGGCAGCAAAAGGGCACAGGCAAGTCTTCCTGGGGAGCAATTTCCAGAGTTTTGGTACCATAACCAAGAGGGCCCTCTCCCAGGTTGACACCCACCTAATCTCACAAGGTGTGGGCACCTGAAGATGACTGTAGTGGTCAGGCAGGTTTATAAGGCAGTAGGCAGTGCTTCAGGTATGTTGGTCCCAAACCATACAGGGCTTCCAGCACCTTGAATTGTGGCTGGAAACAGGGTGGGAGCCAGTATAGATGAGCCAAGACTGTTGTTATATAGTCCTATGACCCACTAGAGTCAACATCCTGACTGCAGCATTTTGCACCAATTGCTGAAAGCCAAACATTCCCACAAGGGCTTTCCCGCATGCTCAGCCCCTCCCACCACAAGCTGTTCAAGCTTGAAAAGGAGCTGGTACCTTACACAAAGATATAGGATCTTCTCTCCTGCAAAGGGTTAGGAAGTTCTGTAAGGTCAAACTACATAGGAGATGGAATGCTTTGACTATGAGCAGTGGAATGTTCCCAATTTGAAATATTTAGCTGGATGATAAACATGTGATAGCAGATGGTCTCTTCTTTTTGTTTTGTTTTGCCTTCTGTGGTTTCAGATTAAAAAAACAGTTTTATAAGATAATTTGAGTTCTGCTTTGCAGGAGAAAAGTGGGGCAGCAATATTTATAAATAAATAAATAAATGACTGCTGAGCAGCAGGAGATTATATGTGGTGTACTCCTCTAGTAGAGCACTTCTGGTTTTCTGAGAGGACAGAGTTCAGATTAATAATTTTTTTGCAGGCAAGTTAAGCATATGCATGAAAAGCATGTGAAGTACATTATTTCATGGAATGACCATTGCCTCTGAAAGCTCATATTGCAGACCTGGAAAACACCACTGGACTGCCCCCTCCCCATGCAACAGACAAGAGACTTTTCTGGAATTAGTTCCTTTTTTCTCATATTCTCAAGAGCAACGAAATATTGGCATTCAGTGCAATCACATTAAACATCAGAGCCATGGTTTTCAAACTGGTCCAGAGAAGTTTAGAGAAAGGGTTGCCAGGTCCCTCAGACCTACTAACAGGATGGGGGTGAACTTACCAAAAGCGGGGAGGAATGCCGAAAATAAGTGTGACATGTCTGCTTAACCTGGAAGTGACGTAGGCATGTCAGGGATGTCAGGGGGGGGACACACTCTGGTTTTGGGACAAAACTCTGTGGTAGAATTAGCTTCTATCATAGAGTTTTACTCAAAAACCAGAGTGTCAATCCCAAAATCCCTGACGTGCCTATGTCATTTCTGGGTAATGTAGACACATTGCATTTAATTCCCACATTCTTCTCTTTTGGGGGGTAATTCCCTCTCTGCTGGCCAGATGGCAGGCAGCAGAGAGATGGGGCCCGAAAGTGGTGGATCCCCACTGGGGGGTCTGGCATCCCTATTTGGAGGTCACCAAAGTGTCTCAGAGGCTTCTCAGTCAGAAGCCCAATAATGGGCAATGTAAAATGTTTCATTTAAACATGTTAAAGCATTACCATGATAGAGGTAATCTCGTCCTTATGGCCAGAGAAGGGAAAACAGAGAAAATTTCATTAATAGGTTGGGGGAAGATAACTAAGGAAAGCATGGTTAGTGAAGTTAAGCTAGCACCAACCCTAACCAAAGACCAACAATGGCAGGTTAAGGCAGTCCTAACAGAATATCAGTCCAACTTTTCAAATTCTCCAGGGAGAACCAAGTTAGCTCAGCACGATACTGGAGATACCAGGCCTATTGATCTCCCACATTACATAGTAACTGGCCAGTATTGAAATGGAGGTAAAAGAAATGTTGAACCTTGGACTTACTGTAACTTCAGAAAGTCCTTGGGCCTCACCAGTTTTTTTAGTTCCAAAACCAGATCAAACTGTAAGATATTTTTTTGACTATCAAAAGTTGAATCAAGTTACAGTTCCTATTGTGTATCCTATGCCAAAGATGGATGAATGTACTGATTGGTAGGCTCAGAGTATCATGTACCATAAGTCAGGCAAGGCAGTGTTGTGCATTCCAAAGGTCAGGGATCCAGAAGTCAGACAAGGCAGAGTCACTCAGTCCAAAGGTCAGAATTCCAGAAGTCAGTCAAGGCAAGTCATTCCATCCAAAGGTCACGGTTTCAGAAAGTCATGTAAGGCATAGACAGTGGTAGATTGTCTATTGTACGTCAGGCTGACCCAGCTGAGCTCTGAGAAGGAGCAACGTGTTTGAGCTGCCAGAGGGGTGAGTGGGTTT
This sequence comes from Gekko gecko, assembly GCA_029375565.1. NCBI lineage: Eukaryota > Metazoa > Chordata > Lepidosauria > Squamata > Gekkonidae > Gekko > Gekko gecko. The sequence goes on from JAPDNY010000005.1 coordinate 168,844,485, forward strand.
TTTTATTTATTTACTTTCAGCTGAGAAGCTTTAGCTGAGAAGGTACTGTGGGGGGGACTGTATTTGGGAGTGTGTGGGTGAGTTGTAACAGATTCCTGGCTGCTGGAGTTAGGGTGTGAAGGGTCATTGTTTGTCTGTAATTAAGTGCCTGGGTGAAATTGAATAGCAGACTCCTGCCTGCTGGAGTTAGGGTGTGAAAGGGTCATTGTATGCCTGTCATTAAGTGCCTTGGGTAAATTAGAGTAGCTGCTGGACACACCCTCTCCTGGGGGACACTTCTATTTAAGGCAGGAAGCTTGCAAGAGGCATGAGCCTCTGGCACGAGCTGAAGGGTGAGAGCAAAAGGGTGAGGCTCTTGGCCTGTGGCTCTTGGCCTAGGGACTCTCAGCCTAAGGGCTCTGTAAGAAGCCCAGGAAGAGCCAGAAAGCCAGAGACCTTGGCTCCTTGGGTTCCCAGTAAGGTAGTTCGTGATTCAATCCTTAGGCAGGTAGACAGCTGGGTGGCAAACCCACGTACTGACCATATGGTGACTTCCCTGCCTGGTGCGAAGGTAGCGGACATTACGCGTCTTTTAGATAGGCTGGTAGATAGTGCTGGGGAGGAGCCAGTGGTCGTGGTGCACGTCGGCACCAACGATGTGGGGAAATGCAGTTGTGAGGTCCTGGAGGAGAAATTTAGGCTGCTGGGCAGGAAACTCAAGGCCAGGACCTCCAAGGTAGCCTTCTCAGAAGTGCTACCTGTTCCACGTGCAGTGCCGGAGAGACAGGCACAGATCAGGAGTCTCAATGCGTGGATGAGATGGTGATGTGGGGGAAAGGGTTCAAGTTTGTTAGGCACTGGGATGCTTTTTGGGACAAGAGGGAGCTGTACAAAAGGGACGGTCTCCACCTGTCCCGAGAAGGAACCAGGCTGCTGATGCTCAAAATCAAAAAGGTGGCAGAGCAATTTTTAAACTGAATAATGGGGGAAAGCCGACACCAGATAAAAAGTCTCTGGTTCGGGATGGCTCATCTCAAAGAGATGAAGGGGTAGCTATTACTATTGTACACGGAAATGGATTAAAATTGCCCACTGAGACTGTGGCTAATGATAGGAACTGTGGGGCAAGGTCTCGAGGCAGCAAGAGGAAGGCTGTGGGCTTAACAAATATGGGAAACTATAAGTGTTTATACACAAATGCTAGAAGTCTCCGAGGTAAAATCGGGGAGTTGGAATGCTTGGTGTTGGGGGGGGGAAACAGACATTGTGGGTATTTCAGAAACTTGGTGGGATGAGGAAAATCAGTGGGATACAGTGATTCCTGGTTATAAATTGTATCGGAAGGATGGGGGGGAAGGGTCGGAGGTGGGGTGGCTCTGTATGTCTGAGAGGGTATACCGTCCAGTAAGATTGAGAGGGTAAGAGAATTGGATTCGCTTCTGGAAATGCTGTGGGTTGAAATAGTGGGTCCAAAAGGAGGCTTAACAGTGGGAGTTTGTTATCGCCCACCAGATCAAAAGATAGAGGAGGATTATAAAATGATGACTGAATTAAAGATAGCGGCTAGACGAAATAACTGTGTCATAATAGGCGACTTTAACTACCAACACATTGATTGGGTCAATATGAGTTCTAGTCAGGAAAAAGAGATTGAGTTTTTAGACACTCTCAACGACTGTGCTATGGAACAGATAGTCACAGATCCTGCCAGGGGAGAGGCGATCCTGGATCTGGTCCTAAGTAACACCCAAGACCTGGTGAGAGATGTAAAAGTGATTGCACCACTTGGGAACAGTGACCATAATGTCATTGAGTTTAACATTAGTACAGATAGGGAGTTGCCCAAAAAGACTGACGCAACCACTTTTAACTTTAAAAGGGGTAACTTCTCTGGTATGAGGGGACATGTGAGGAAGAAATTAAAAGGAAGAGTGGAGAAGGTCAAAACCATTGGGGAAGCTTGGAGACTATTTAAATATGCAATCCTAGAAGCTCAGAAAAAATATATATCGCAGGCTAGGAAAGGTACAAATAGGTATAGAAAAAAGCCTGCATGGTTAACAAATAAAGTAATGGAAGCTGTAAAAGGTAAGAAGGATTCCTTTAAGCGGTGGAAAGCTAGTCTTAGTGAGGTTGATAAAAGGGAACACAGACTATGGCAAATAAAATGCAAGTCTGTGATCAGGCAAGCAAAAAGGGAATATGAGGAGCATATCGCAAAAAACATAAAGGCCAACAATAAACCTTTCTTCAAATACATTAGAAGTAGGAAGCCAGCCAGGGAGGCAGTGGGGCCCTTGGATGACCAAGGGGTAAAAGGAGTAGTGAAAGATGATAGGGAAATGGCTGTGAAGCTGAATGCATTTTTTGCCTCTGTCTTCAATGTGGAAGAGGAGAAGTGCTTGCCCATTCCAGGAGCACCAATTTCGGGAGGGGATTTGAAAGACCTGAATCAGATTGCGGTGACAAGAGAGGAAGTCCTACAACTGATGGACAATTTAAAAACTAATAAATCACCAGGCCCAGATGGCATTCATCCGAGAGTTCTGGAAGAACTCAAATGTGAACTTGTGGATCTCCTGACAAAAATATGTAATCTTTCTTTAAAATCTGCCTCCATTCCTGAGGACTGGAAGGTAGCTAATGTCACTCCCATCTTTAAAAAGGGCTCCAGGGGAGATCCGGGAAATTACAGGCCAGTCAGTCTGACATCGATACCAGGTAAGTTGGAAACTGTTATTAAGGAAAGAATTAGTAGGCACATTGATGAACAAAAACTATTGAGGCAGACTCAGCATGGGTTCTGTAAGGGAAGATCTTGTCTCACTAACCTGTTAGTGTCTTTTGAGGGAGTGAACAAACATGTGGACAAGGGGGACCCAATAGGTATTATTTACCTTGACTTCCAGAAAGCTTTTGATCCAGTTCCTCATCAAAGGCTCCTAAGCAAGCTCAATAGTCATGGGATAAAAGGACAAGTCCTCTTGTGGATCAAAAACTGGCTTATAAAAAGGAAACAGAGAGTGAGTATAAATGGGAAACTTTCTCAGTGGAGGGTGGTAAGCAGTGGGGTACCACAGGGATCAGTACTTGGTCCGATGCTTTTTAACTTGTTTATTAATGATTTGGAATTGGGAGTAAGTAGTGAAGTGGCTAAATTTGCAGATGACACAAAGTTGTTCAGGGTGGTGAAAACCAGGGAGGATTGTGAGGCACTCCAAAGGGATCTGTTGAGGATGTGTGAGTGGGCGGCAACATGGCAAATGGGGTTCAATGTGGCCAAGTGCAAGGTGATGCACATTGGAGCCCAAAATCCTAAATATAAATACACGTTGATGGGGTCTGAACTGGCAGAGATGGACCAAGAGAGAGATCTTCGAGTCATCATAGATAACTCAATGAAAATGTCTACACAGTGTGTAGCTGCAATAAAGAAGGCCAACGCTATGCTGGGGATTATTAGGAAGGGAATTGAAAACAAATCAGCCAGTATCATCATGCCCCTGTATAAATCATTGGTGCGACCTCATTTGGAATACTGTGTACAGTTCTGATCGCCACATCTCAAAAAGGATATTATAGCATTGGAAAAAGTGCAGAGAAGGGCAACTAGAATGATAAAAGGGTTGGAACACCTTCCCTATGAAGAAAGGTTAAAATGCTTGGGGCTCTTCAGCTTGGAGAAACGACGGCTGAGGGGTGACATGATCGAGGTTTATAAGATTATGAATGGGATTGAGCAGGTTGAGAAAGAAGTACTTTTCTCCCTTTCTCACAATACAAGAACTCGTGGGCACTCCATGAAATTGCTGAGCAGTCGGGTTAGAACAGATAAAAGGAAATACTTCTTCACCCAAAGAGTGATTAACATATGGAATTCACTGCCACAGGAGGTGGTGGCAGCTACAAGCATGGACAGTTTCAAGAGGGAATTAGATAAACATATGGAGCAGAAGTCCATCAGTGGCTATTAGCCACAGGGTATAGATGGGAATTCTCAGTCTGGGGCAGGTGATGCACTCTATTCTTGGTGCTGGAGGGGGCAGCAGTGGGAGGGCTTCTAGTGTCCTGGCCCCACTGCTGGACCTCCTGATAGCACGTGGTATTTTTGGCCGCTGTGTGACAGAGTGTTGGACTAGATGGGCCATTGGCCTGATTCAACATTGGCTTCTCTTATATTCTTATGTTCTTACGTGTTGCACCCATGCGTAACAGCCTCCCTTGGCTGGTTTTTATAGCTACATGCTTAAGGGTCATGCTTGCAGCCAGCTCCTTGGGAGTTCTCCTGCAACTCCTCCTCCTCCTCTCACAGTTCCGCAGGGCCTGTAAAACGGAGCTCTTCCACCAGGCTTTTGGAGCTACCACTACTAACATCATTAACACCTCTACCACCAACCATTGATATGTTGGTGGAACCCTGACCTGTTGGTCCCCAAAATACTGCCCGAGTCAATCACCTTAGACAGCTGAGGAAGACCAAAGAGCCAACCATTAAATGAGGAATGTTGCTAGCACTTTATTATGTCTGAGTTTTAATATTGTATTTATTGATTTATGTGATTGTATTGTTGGAATTTTACTTTGTTTGTAAACCGCCCTGAGCTGGCCCAGGCCGTAAGGGTGGGATAAAAATCTAATAAATAAATAAATAAATATAAATAAAATAAAACTACTCAACTTCATTATCAGCAAGCAGCTGGCATCAGGCCAGGAGATGTAATTCTGTTCCTAACCTCCATCTATAGCACTCTAAGGGTGTGGGTGATACTGGAGGGCTGGAAATGACCAACTGTGGTTCTTCACCAGCTGTTGGCTGTGAATCCTGACAAGCTTGCAGCTCATCTTCCTGCTTGCCAGCTTCTGCAAGCTCAGAGCTGACTACATGAGCCAAAAAGTTCTCTACTTCTGAAAAGTCTTCTGAAAAGTCCTCTTCTTCTGAGGAGTCCTCACTGTTGCTGAGCTCTGGCTGACTCACGACAACGAATTAGTGGGTACAATTGGTGCTGCATGTTTTATTTCAACTTTGACATTGTGCACATAAGAGAGAAGTATAGCTCTTACTGAAAACAGTTTCATACTGACTGAGGACTGAGAAGATTGGCAAGGAGGAGTGGGAGGATCAGTGAAGACTCCCATTCAGGGCAGAAAAAGAGATAGGTTTTCAAGTTAGAGAAGTGATTCCTTACCCAGTTCGAAAGGGAGATAGCTCAGAGAGCAGAGTGATCCCTGGTGTGTTTAGAAAAGGAATTTGGGTACTTGGTAGTATATCCCTTCCTTCTGAAGTGTGAAGAGTCACTTACACTCAAGAAAGTTAACCGGAGTGTTTATTTGTTTGTTTGTTTGTTTGTTTGTTTGTTTGTTAGATTTTTATCCCGCCCTCCCAGCCTAGGCCAGCTCAGGGCAGCTTACAGACAGAATAAAATTCTGACAATACGATAGCATAAAATCACATCAATTAATATAAATACAATGTTAAAACCAAGACATAATAAAGTGCTAGTGGGGAGTTCCGGTAATGGCGCTGTGACGCGGAGCGGCTTTCGGATTGCGCCAGAGCCATCTGCTCCTCCTCCACTCTTTTAGAGCCCCCCTTATCTCGGGGGCCCCCCACTCGTTCGCCTGGAGGGGGAATGAGTTGCAGGGAGCTTGTTTCAGCCCCCCCCCCGCATATGGCAAATGTGGGGGTGTGGTGGTTATTGCCCTGAAGTGAGAGAGACGGATGGAGCAAGGCATGGCCACCATGCCTTGCCTAACAACGACCTCCATTTTAACTTCATTGATTTTGAATGTATACAGCAACATTGGGACTGTGAGTATGCATATTTCTAACTCTATTCACAGCCAAGATTTCGGACTTTGAGATAAAATTACTCTGAGTTGGTCTGCCCAAGATAGAGGCAATTAGCGGCCAGACAAGGAATGTGGGAAAGATTGATGTCTTCTCATTTTGATTATGGAGTCAAAAACTTTGTTGATAAGGACTGATAACTAAGTTAAACATCCTAAATGGTGATTTTAAAAGTCTTAGAAGGTGTTTAAAAGCTTCAAAGCAAGAGTTACATTATTTGAGCTGAAATTAATTGAACAACACAAATGGCGTTTGCAGAGGGTACTGAGGAAGATGAGCTGGAGGATAACATGCTTGTGGGAGAATTAACTGTTGAGCAGTTTCTGAAGTTACTGAGAGATGGAATACAGAAGGGAATACAAAAAGGATTTGAAGAGGTTTGTGCGAAAATATAACTGAAAACGACAGAGTATACAACTGGATAATGAAATTAAGGAAGAACTGATACAGCCTAGACAGAGTGTCAGGGAGGAACAAGTTTACCACATGAAGGAGTCGTTAGATGAAAATCAGCCCCCTCCAGTATAGGAGTGGAAAAGGAGACAATGAGGTCGTCCTATATGAAGACAGACTTAATAAAAACGAATAAACAGAGAAGTTCTAACAAAGAAGAGAGAAGGGGGGGGGAGAAGCGAAAACAGCATGCCTGGAAGTTTAAGATGGAAAATATAAGACTGGATATAATATGGCATATAATATGGTATTAAGGCATTGAAATTGTGAAAAGTTAGATATTGTGTTATTGAAAAGGAAAGTTAGATATACACTTATAGAGAAGGGGGGGAATTATTAACCTTGACAAAGAGTTAAATGCTATGCTTGTTGGGTAAAGGGAATCATGGTTTGTTTGTTTGTTTGTTTGTTTGTTTGTTTGTTTGTGGGGTTGCTTGTTTGTTTTTCTTGTTTTTGTTATGCTGTATGTAAGAAGTATTTACTTGATGATTTGTAAATAAATTACTGGATATAGCATGGCTGAAATACAGAGGGGGAAGTTTAGAAGTTTAAAAGTTAACTCATACACATATAAAATAAAATTGGGATTCATTAAAAAATGTAAGCTATAAATTTTAAGGAGAAGAAATTAAGTTATTGGAAGGATGAAAGATTAATTTTGCTGATTTATGTTTAATTGGAATTATGAATTTAGAGTTTCTGTTATAATGGGATATTGAATAATTGGTGTTAGGGCATTGAAAACTGTGAAAATTAGATATTCCGTTACTGAGATGGAAAGCTAGATATAGAATTATAGAGAAGGGGAGGGAAATTAATTTTGATGAAGAGTCAACTTCCCATTTTGAATATATAAAAGTGAAAATTTCACTGATATGTATTCCATAAACTGCTGGAATAAATAAGAATTAAAAGGGAATATGACAGAAAGGGGTGAGTAATTAGGTGGGAAGCTAAGCTGTTTGTAAGTTGTAGTAAATTCATGCCACTGGTGGATATTTATTTGGGAAAACAAGTATATAATAGTACTTTCAATAAAATATTGATAAAGGATGTTGAAAATATATGGATAGGAATTCTTCAGAGTATTGAAAAAGGATATTTAGTGATTAATGACCATCTGAGACATTATGAGAACCTTATCAAGAAAATGTTGACTTTAAATTGTGAAGGTTAATTGGAATATATTTAGTTAAATCTTAAAAGAAGGTCTTCATAAAAAAAAGCGTGCTCAGTTGCAATATTGTCTAGAACTAGTTGTATTGCTATATACAGGATACATTATTTATGTTAATGTTTATGTTGGTTTTGTCTTTGTGTTTATGTGTGTGTCTATTATTTCTAAAAATTAAATATTTTAAAAAATAAAGTGCTAGCAAACATTTCCTCATTTTACGGTCAGCTCTTTGGTCTTCTTCGGCTATCTCAGGCAGTATTTAAGGGTCCAGCGGGTCAGGGTTCCACCAACGTAGGTGTCAATTGTTGGTGGTAGAGGTAGTGGTGGTGGCAGCTCCAAAAGCCTGGTGGAAGAGCTCCATTTTACAGGCCACCAGAGTGGAGCCACCATTGAAAAAGCCCTAGCCCTAGTTGCCACCAGTGTGGCCTCTTTGAAGCTCAGGAGACCCAGCCGATTCTGGGTCCCAGATCGCAGTGTTCTCTGGGGTATATATGGGGAAAGGCGGTCCCTCAGGTATGCAGGTCCCTGGCCATAAAGAGCTTTCAAGGTGAGAACCAGCATCTTGAAGCAAACCTGGTATGCTATAGGCAGCCAGTGCAACGTCTTTAGTATAGGGCGGATGTGCTCCCATCAGCAACCTGGCCGCAGAATTTTTCACCAGCTGCAGCTTCTGGATTTGTGACAAGGGCAGCCCCATGTAGAGGGCATTACAGTAATCCAGTCTCAAGGTGACCATCGCGTGGATCACTGTTGCCAGGTCATTGCGTTCAAGGAAGGGAACGAACTGCCTGATCAGCAGAAGATGGTAAAAGGCCAATTTGGCAATGGCTGCTACATAGGCCTCCACTGTTAATGAGGCATCTAGGAGCACTCCCATCAAAGGTCAGGAGTAGGATCACTACCCTCGGACCACTCCAACTCAGGCACAGAACCTCCGTCTTCATCAGATTCAATTTCAGCCAGCTCAGCCTAAGCCAACCAGTCACAGCTTGTAACGCCTGGTCTAGGTCTTCCAGTTTGGAGTCGGACTGGCTGTCCAACAAGAGATAGAGCTGGGTGTCATCCGCGTAGTGGTGACAACCCAGTCCATGCCTCTGGGCAAGAGGGTGCATATAGAGGTTAAAAAGCATTGGAGACAGCACCGCCTCTTGAGGCACTCTACATTCCAATGGGTGCCTTCGGGACAGCTGATCCCCCAGGGCCACTCTTTGTCTCCAGTCTTGGAGAAAGGAAGCAAGCCACTGCAAGGCTAGTCCTTGGATTCCAATGTCAGCAAGGCAGTGGATCAGTAGCTGATGGTCGACTATGTCGAATGTGGCCAATGGGTCTAACAACAACAGCACTGCTGTTCTGCCCTGATCCAGATGCCTCCAGAGTTCATCTGTGAGGGTGACCAGTGCTGTCTCCATCCCATGGCCCAGGCGAAATTTGGACTGGAAGGGATCTAAAATGGAAGCGTCATCCAGAAAGCCCTGTAACAGCATTGCCACTGCCCTCTCTATTATCTTGCCCAAATAGGGCAAGTTGGAAATGGGCCAATAGTTGACCAATTTGGCCATATCCAGAGATGGCTTTTTCAGGAAGGGGTGCACCACTGCTTCCTTAAGTGCCTCTGGGAACAGCCCCTCAGAGAGTGTTTAGAAAACACTGAAACCACAGCCTCTCACCTCAAAAATTCTTTGTGAAAAGCTTTAAACCAGGGGTGTCAAACTCATGTGTTATGAGGACTGGATCTGGCATAAATGAGGCCAGGCTATGTGTGTCATAAAATGTAATGCCAGGTAGCAGAGATATAAACTTTATAAAGGACATAAAGAAACACAATTAAAGGTTTTTTAACACTTAAAATAAAAACATGCTTACAACATTAACACTCTTGCAATATTTTGTTCATTTAACAGTCTGATAACTACACCTCTTGCTCTGAATTATTACATCAAAATGTCTGTGCTGTAGCAATCTTGAGTATGCTGTTCAGGTATGTATCTGTAAGCTGCAAGCCTACTTTTGATGTATTAACATTCATGACAGAAATTACATGGACTCAGGAGAAAACATGAATTGGCTGGGTATTGTGAGCTTTTGTCCATAAATTGCTTCATGTACTGATCAAGAACGTGTGAAGGCATCATGACACAGAGTGAGGGCTATGTGTTTGACTAATTGCAACTCCTATGAGTCAATGCAAGAACAGAGAGACAGCCTCAGTGCAAGAATAGAGAGACAGCCATATATAGTGGTCAGTAACAGCCTGCTATCTGAGAAGTCTAGGTTCAAAATCCCCAGTCTACAAAGGAAATATGCTTGGTGAACTTGGTATGGACACACACTCTCAGCCAAATGTACCTCAATGGCTTGTTGTTATTCCTCATCTAAACAGTTCACATTGCTTTTTCTAGGGAGAAAGACTGGATCATGAGGGCATGAATACAGTGATAAAGGGGCGGCAAACCCAATTACACCCAGGACGGCCAGTTGCTCAAGGGCTGGATAGGAGCCTGTGGGGGCTGGATTCGGCCCATGGGCTACATGTTTCATACCCCTTCTTTTAAACTCTCATTGCTGAAAACATATCAATATGAAACTGCTAAGTTACCTCTGAGTTCATTATTGATTTACCTCAGAAATTTCACCCCGATTTCACTTGACCTTGCCCCCTCTATGTTGAATAAAATGTTTTATTTTTGAACATTCTAAAGTCTCTTGTGTGCCATTTTCAGAAGATTAAGTTAAAGAGGTGATCTTGTTTTTCCCCTCAAGTTCCTGCACTGAGCCAGCAGCAAAATACAATTAAGTGACAAGGTGGGACAGCCATAGATCTTCAGAAAAGAAGAAAATAAGAGGGCTCAGCCAGAAATGAAGGAAAAAACAGAGGGAAAATCCTGGGTCTAAGTGAGGGAACAGGGCTAGGTCATCATACCATCCATCAAAAGAGCCACATTTACTTCAATCCCTGACATGTGGCCTATACCTCAGGGAGATTTGCAGCTTACCCATTTCTCTGATGGCGGCTGTTTCAAGGTGGAAACCACCTGCAAACCACAAGCCCCCTCTGGGCAAGGATCTTGCCCATTTTCCTGAAACATGGGGCAGGTGCCACAATAGGAGTGGTGTCAGAAAGGCCATAGCTGACATGTCAAAGAGGCACATATGGCTTCCGAGCTACTGACTATCACTGAACTCTATGAATACTTAGTATTATTTGCTTACATATTCAAATTCATCTTGCAGCTACAACAGCTCCTTTGCAGCCATAGAGAAAGGGCTGGGTTTTTCGAAGGCACACTCACCATCCCTACCAGGTGGGGACGAAACCCTGGTGTGAATAACAGAACACTTCCCATCATTCTCTGCAACATGTAGGAGTTGCACAGCAGATTACCAAGGACTCCTTGGTAGACAGGGAAAGGATTCTCTTAAGACTGAAAGTTTGAAAATGCATACATCCAAGGGAAATGATAAGCAAAAAAACCCACTACTAACAGTTGTGTAAAAAAATAATACATCAGGATGAGATTGCACCATTATTAGGACAGGGGACAGATAAATTATGAAGGGCTTAGCAATGATCATATAATAGAATCATAGAATCATACAGTTGGAAGGATATCCAGGGTCATCTAGTTCAACCCCCTGCACAAGGCAGGAAATTCACAAATACCTCCCCCCACCACATCCCCAGTGACCTGTTCCATGCCCAGAAGATTACAAAAAATCTCCAAGATCCCCGGCCAAACTATCCTGGAGAAAAATTGCTTCCTGACCCTGAAGTGGAGATCAGCATTTCCCTGGGCATGTAAGAATGGGCCACAAGAACTAAGCACTGATGCAACCCTTCCTGCCCTCTCTTTCATGATCTACTCACAGAATACTCAAGGTGAGGTCTAACCAGAGCCAAGTAAAGCAATACCATCACTTCGCATGATCTGGATACTATACTTCTGTTGATACAGCCCAAAATCGCATTTGCCTGTTTAGCTACCACATCACACTGCTGACTCATGTTCAGTGTATTGTTGACTAAGACCCCTATATCTTTTTTGCACATGCTACTGCCAAGAAAAATCTCCCCCATCCTATAATTATGCATTTGATTTTTACTATCTAAATGCAGAACTTTATATTTGTCCCTACTGAAATTCATTTTATTTTTAGCTCAGTTTTCCAGCCTGTCAAGATCATCCTGTGTCCCGAATCTAATCTTCTACTATATTTGCTACCCCTCCCAATTTAGTATCATCTGCAAATTTAATAAGCATTCCTGCTATTTCTTCATCCAAATCTTTTATAAAGATGTTGAACAAAACAGGTCCCAGGACAGATCCTTGAGGCACTCCACTTGTCACTCCTCTCCAAGAGGATGAGGAACCATTAACAAGCACTCTTTGGGTGTGATCTGTCAACCAGTTACAGATCCACCTAACTGTCATAGGAGCCAAACCACATTTTACCAATTTGTCAACAAGAATATTATGTAGAACCTTATCAAAAGCCTTACTGAAATCAAGATAAACTATGTCCACAGCATCCCCCTAATCCAGCAAGGTAATGACTTTCTCAAAGAAGAGATAATTTAGTCTGACATGACTTGTTCTTGAGAAACGCATGCTGGCTCTTAGTAAACACAGCCATCCTTTCTAAATGCTCATGGACTGTCTGTTTGATTATTTGTTCTAAAACTTTCCCAGGTATAGAAGTCAAGGTGATGGGTCGATAGTTACCCGGATCCTCCTTTTTCTCATTCTTGAAGATGGGGACAACATTTGCCCACCTCATATCTTCTGGTGCCTCATGTATTCTCCAAAATTCTCAAAAATAATGGACAGAGGCTCAGAAATCACATCTGTGAGTTCCTTTAGTACCCTTGGATGCAGTTCATCTGGTCCCAGGGACTTAGTTTCATTTAAAGAAACTAGGTATTTATGTACTACCTCTATGCCAGTTCTAGGCTGGAACTCCCTTCCCTCCTCATGTGTTCTGTTTTTGCCATGTTGATACTGTTTCCCTTGCAAGAGAAGACTGAGGAAAAGTAGGAATTGAGCAGTTCTGCCCTCTCTTCATCACCTGTTACAATTTCACTTTCCTGTCCCTGCAGTGAGCCTACCATGTTGTAGCCCAGAGGTGCTGCCTTACTTGTGGGTAGCCCTATATAACAGGGCATCCCACTTCTAACCTGAATCAGAGACCCACAAACTCAGGTCAAGGAAGGCACTCCTGGCCTGAAACACAGAGCAAGCCAAAGCTCTGGATAAGGGTCTCCATTTTCAGGTGGCAACAAGGCAGAGCATACCTCCAGTCTCCCCCCCCCCCATAGGTATACATATGAAAAAATGGGTTCAACTTCCAGTTAATGGTGACCCGCTAGCACAAGTCTCCCTGGGAGCTCCCAGGGAGGCGATCTGCGCACCAGCAGTTAGGAGGGGGAATTGTCCACCACCCCCCAGGAGCCTTTGGGATAGGCTCTAGCCATGGGGCTTTTGAAGGGTGGCCTCTTCGCCAGTGCGATGCTAGGGAATTGAGGCGCTCTTCCACCCTGACGGTCCAGCCGCTGTGTGTCCGTAATGGAACCTGAGCTGCTGACTGGAACAAGCATTGGAGATCGGGCGTTTTACACATACCTTTGGCGAGATCTTCGGATCGACATGAACAGTGAGTCAAGTTAAACACTGGATTATAAAGAGTAAGCTCCTCCAAAAAAGCAGCGAGACCAGCAAGCAAGGGAGTGGTCCCTCCCACATGCATAAACAAAGCAACATCTTTTAAAGGGGGAGCCAAAGTATAAGCCGGGAAAACTGGTTTGGGAAATACACCAGAGCATCAAAAAGTGGTTGGGTGAATAGCAGAGACATTGTCAGGCTCTTCTTAAAAGTAAGCAATTTGCTAACATGGCGGGGGGGGGAGGATAAAGACAAACAAACGAAACTAAAAACCCCTGGAAGTATGAGTCCCCTACCAGAAGATACCACTGAGTTTTCCAAACTGCTAGCTGATTCCTTGTGCCCTCTACTGGACCAGATGACGAATATCAACCAACAGTTGACAACATTAAATCAGAACTTTGCAGCACAGCAGCTCCAACTGAGTGAAACTAAAAAACTGGCAGAGCAAACAGAGCTGAAGGTGAAGGAAATGGACACCTCATCAGAAAGGATCAGAAAAAGGGCGCAATTGCTGGAAAAGAAGCAAGCTTCTTTGGAATCCCAGCTTTGGTAAATGCAAATGGAGAAAGCTAATTTTGTTCTTTGATTCCAAGGAGTTCCTGAGACCAAAGATGAGAATCTAAAACAAATCTTGAGTGAGGCATTGGCTCCAATGGCGGATTTGAAAGCGGAAGATTTGATGAGCAAAATGGATGTGGTCTATAGGGCCTATTCCGTGTACATTAAAAAGAACAATCTGCCTGGGGAGATTGTGGTAAGATTCTTGAAGAGACACATGAGAGATCAGATCCTGAAAGCAACATCAGGAGCATCTGTGAAAATCGGAGGGAATACCATCAGGATTTTAAAAGACTTTCCATTTGAAATAAGGAAGAAGAGGAAGGAATATAAGGACTTAATCATGTTCTTACAAACAAACAGCATTCCGTACAGATGGTTGGTGCCTCAAAGGGTCCTTTTCAAACTTAAAGACAAAAAAAAAAAGATTGACTCTGTTTTAAAAGTGCGGGAGTTCCTGAGACTGCAACTAGGAGAATCCAGGGAGGAAGGCAAAGAAGATAGAGACAGCAAACCCAGTGATACAGATACTTCATCTAGCTGTTCTTCTGACGAGGACTCTGCTTCTGATAAGGGGGCAGTGCCTCCTAGACGTGGTTACCATTTGAAGGATAGACAGGATAAAAAAAGATGAAGGCTGATGAACTTTGACTTGTACCTTATAGGCATTTATTAAATGGGGATGCTCTTGTGTTTTTCCTCAAACAGTAAAACTAGTAATGAGTGTAAAGATAACTAACATAGCATAGACCATGTCCAATGTAATGATAGCATCATAGACTAAAACTGATATAAGCTGTTATAATGATCTCCTATACTTGGGTTTTTAACAGTTTTCTTTTCTTTCTCCTTTAGCTGTAGTTTGTTTTCCCCTCCCTATTTTTCATTATAGTTTATAGAAAATGCAATAAAAAATACCCCTTCAGGGGTTTTTTTTAAAAAAAGAAAAAATGGGTTCCACCAGGTAAAGTATCTGCATTTCCATTAAGCTATTCACTAGCCACCTGGCAAATAGCCCTTCTGTCTCCAGAACTTCACCTAGCCCTTTTTTGTGAACCTATGTCTATGTGAGAATCCTTTGTTTCAACAACTGTCTTTCCTGCTCCATCCCTCAGAATACCAAGATAAACCAATCATACATTCAAATGTTTAGTGATCCTTCCTGATTAAATTTGCCTTGGCCAGACCATCAGTGGTCATTAAACCCATTCAACCAGCTCCTGTACAGTCATCCTGCACCTGGCTAATCCCATCATAGCTATTGTGAATCCACACTCTGCCCCTCTGAGACCTCATTGGTCACACCTAGGTCTTGCCCATCCTGATACTACACACCCCTGGGACCCCTGATTGCTCCAGGTAATTTTTTGTCTTCATCAGGGGCAAGCCCCTCAAGACCTCCCATTGGTCAGCATTATTCTCTAATGTCTCTATCCATCAAGGCACATGGCCTCAGATTGTGTGTCTGCCACTGATGCCAACTGGAAGTTCACCCCCAAACATTGGTTTGGGCCATAATCCCTTCTTCATGGACCTCTGCATGTCTGGACAGGTTGTATTACCCTGTAACTGACCCCTCTATTCGCTATCATCACCTCTGCTTTCTCTGTTCTGAATTGATTGCTCTTTTTGAATGCTTAGTGTGCTTGTAATTAGGGAAATTCTTTAAGAAAAACTATTTAATTTACTCTTCAAATTTGGAGTCTTCTTACTGTACTGGATCTTGGTATATAATTGGCGTGTGATCCCTATACCCCTCTGGTCTCCCCTGCCACATAGCTAACTTCCCCCAACAATCAGGCAGGCCATTGGTGGTAACAATATCCTTGCTCTTTTTCTTACTTTGAACATAAGAAAAAACCCTTTTTTGTTGTTTGCTAGCCTAAGCTCATGCTGAGCTTTAGTTTTTCTAACACTCTCCCTACAAGCATTGGTTTCTTGTTTATATTCATCTTTTGTTATAAGGCCTTCCTTCCATTTCCTAAATAAGTCTTTTTTATTTCTCAATTCTTCAGAAAGCTGTTTATGGAGCCATCTTGGCTTCTTTAGGCTCCTCCCATTTTTCCTTCTCATATGAATCATTTGTGATTGTGCCTTCAATATTTCGCTTTTAAGAAACTCCCACCCGTCTTGAACTCCCTTCTCCTTAAGTATTTCTGACCATGGGATTCTGCCCAACATAACTTTAAGTTTGTCAAAATTTGCTCTCCTGACATCCTACCGATATGTCTAATTATGTACACCTTTTCCCTTCCCCAAGGTTGTAAATTTCAAAAGTACATGGTCACTACTACCCAGGGTGCCCACTACTTTCACCTTGTCAACCAGTTCTTTCCTGTTGGTGAGAATCATGTTCAAGATGTTTCCCTCTCCACTTTTTGAGAAATGAAGTTGTCAGCAAGACAAGTCAGGAATTTATTGGACCTTTCATTTTTAGCAGAGTTGTACTTCCAACAGATATCCGGATAATTGAAATCTCCCATGACCACCATGTTCCATCTCTTTGAGAACTTTGTAATCTGTTTTAGGAGTATTTCATCCAAAACCTCTGCCTGACTTGGTGGTCTACAGCAGAACCCCACCATAATATCACAGTTATTTCTTACTCCT
Source organism: Gekko gecko (assembly GCA_029375565.1). Lineage (NCBI taxonomy): Eukaryota > Metazoa > Chordata > Lepidosauria > Squamata > Gekkonidae > Gekko > Gekko gecko. Next base: position 168,860,770 of record JAPDNY010000005.1, read on the forward strand.
TTTATTTTTTACCCAGAGATACTCAATTGGACTTCCATGCTCAGGTTCATGTATTTCCTCACAAGCAGACACCTCCTTTACATACCATTATTCTTGGCTATATGAACTTATAAGAACGCTACTACAGAAAGCAAATGACAGAACTGTGATTGGTGATGATTAAAATTGTCAGGATTTTTACAGAAGAAAAAAAGTATCTTATCTGTTCTGCAAATTGGTTTTGATTTTACCATGGTCCCCTCGCCAAATAAGAGAGCTCAACATCTGTTTATGGAGAGATGAAAAAGACATGTCAAGTGTAGCAGTGGTCATGCAGTCATTTCTTTATTCTCAGCCAATGTAGCAAATAAAACCTCTTGCTTGCTGCACAGCCTGAAGTACCAAATGAAGGGAGTGACACATTATGCTTATCTGATGCAAATGATGTCAACAAAGCAATTAATCAGGCAAGGCAAGCCACAGTGTTTAATATTGACGTGTTCAGTGTGACTTGCATTCACTATCAATGCTAAAGAAATAATAGATCTCCATACTTATTTACATTCAGCAATCACATCTCCAGTTACTTTATTGTTAGTGTCAATGGAGCCCCCTCTCCTTCTCTTCATCCCTAAAGTGCGTGTTCAGTCTTTTTAAAAATTCAGCCACTATATCAGTATGAGGGCTTCTATTACACCACTGATGATGACAGCACCCCCCCTTGAAAATCCTGGCTATTTAAAGCACATGCAGAAGAAAATCAACTGACCCCATAACCAATGCTTCCTCTAAGCTGTGGAGTCTTGTGGGCAAATTTCTACTTTGTGAGCTCCTGGCATTAAAGTTGTGAGCGAGCAATTTGGCTACTGCACGAATTAGTTTGCTCTGGAGCCATCCTTCCTGAGCAAAGGCAAAAATGTGTGAGCCGGAGGCTAAAAAACTGTGAGCTAGCTCACATTAACTCAGCTTAGAGGGAACACTGCCCACAACTCTGAAAATGCAGAGAGAGTGTAGACATGTGGAAGAACCGTGCCCAAACTGATTCCAGTGCTTATGGATTGACTGCCAAGAAAATCAGGAGTAAGCTGAGCATGTGGGAAAGTCCTCAGTGAGAAACATGTGGAAAATAGAAAAATAAAGATGGTCCCTCAAATAAATTTAACATATTTCTTTGCATTCTAAACAACACACATTCTATCTTAAAATAAGTGACTTTTCCTTAGTTTCTGAGTGTATACTTACCCTCTAACACAAGCAGATAAACCTTTCCTGGAGAATGAACAAAATTTAAAGGAAGATAGTCTAGCTAAGAATTCACATGGCTTCTCTTCAGCTGTTAGCATTTGCATTATTCACATTATATTGCCAATTACTCTATTGTTCATCTGTTTTTGCTCAGAAGTATAATGAAACAGTTAACACAATACTTCTTAAACTGCTCTGGAACCATCTGTGATCCTTGGTATACTCTCAGATATCTTATTCCCTTAGACTCAACACCACAATGGAAAGAAGAATGCCAGTTCTAGAAGAAAGAACTATGAGATCAATATCACTTGTATTGTAGTAACATAATTCACACATGCACCTAGCTGTATAGGATCACACCCATATCTCCCATGTTGCTATGTCTGTACTTGAAGAGCACCTGAATCAAACTTCTACAAGTTTTAACCAAATACTTAATAAGCATCCCAGTAAGTATAACCCTCTAAGAGACATACCTTCTTGTATGAGAGAGAAGAGGGAAATGTCTCTTCTAGAACTGCACCAGTCACATTAAGCACTTATATTAAAATAATTAAACTCTGCTGCATACTTAATTGGGAGCATTTTAAGTCAATTAATTTAACTGATTAAACACTGCAGCCTGAATTTCAAAGACACCCCAGACTTCTATGGTCAGTTAGTACAGAAAAAACTGGCTACACTCATGTCAAATCCAGTGTACTGTCTTCTAATGTAGCAAAACATGACCACTATTCATTCTTTTTAAAATTGCCCAACTTAGCCAATATCGTATAGTACCAAAAACTCTCTTGAATTCATACTAACTAGATATTTATTCCCAAGTGAACCACACCCTAAACACACACACACACACGGTGATTCGCTATTTACATTGATTGAGTTAACTCCTGCTCCTCAATTGGAGGGGAGCCAGGATCCTCTAGTCCATTGTCTTTCGGGGCGAAGCTCAGGCCCTTCGCCTGGCCACATGGTGGACCGGTTAGAACCAGTCCAAGCACATGGCTGCCCTGAGCCCATGTTCTCAAGTGGATACATTACACACCTCCCCCCTTGGTCCGATAAACACCCGCACACATAGTCTTTCAAATAGCTGGGGGGCCGCCGCTCCCGCGTGGAGTGGCGGAGCTCTGGCATGGGGGAACTGACGGCCTCCCGAGTGGGCGTGGGGCCCGGCAGCCGCTCTGGTGTCAGAGGGGCTGGGTTCACCATCTCGCCCGGTGCGTCATTTGCTGTTGCTGGCTGTCCGGAGTTGAAGTCCACAGGGATTTCCGCTGGTGCGTCTGCCGCCACGTCTGGTTGAGCTGGCTCATTCCACTCTTCCCCCTCATCCGGCTCCAGGGGTAGCACCCGGCGGCATAGCTGATCGATGTGGCGATGCAGGATCTGGCCGTCCTCTCCGGAGACTTCATAAGAGCGGGGCCTCGGACCCGTACTACTCGGGCGGGAATCCACGGGGGCCCTTTTGCATAGTTCCATGCGTACACCGGGTCCTCCGGGAAAAACCCCCGTGCTGGAGTTTCCGTGGAGGACTTCTGCTCTGGCGCTCGATCGGGGTGTAACCGGTCTAGCCTGGTGGTGAGACGTCGGCCCATCAGTAGTTCCGCCGGGCGTCGGCTGGTTGTCGCATGGGGCGTAGTTCTCTGGCCGAACAAGAAGTGCGCCAGCCTAAAGTCCCAGTCAGTTCCTTCGGTCCAGTGGAGTGCCTCTTTTGCTGTTCTCACCATGCGTTCGGCTTGGCCATTGGTGGCGGGGTGGAATGGGGCCGACCTGACGTGGTGAATCCCGTGCTGACAGGTGAACTCCTAGAACTCCCCAGACGTGAAGGCCATCCCGTTGTCGGTGACCAGGGTGTCAGGGAGTCCGTGCGAGCTGAAAATCCGCCACATCGCTCGGATGGCTGCTCGGGAGGAAGTGGACAGCACGGGCTCAACCTCGAGCCACTTACTGTAGGCGTCTACGAGTATAAAAAACAGCTGCCCCTGGAACGGGCCCGCAAAGTCGAGGTGCAGGCACGACCAGGGGCGGTGAGAGGATTCCCAGGCCCTTTTCGGGGCCACCGGAGGTGTGGGTCGGGAGGCCTGGCAGGGTTGACACCTTTTTACAATGTCCTCAATGTCCCGGTCTAACCCCGGCCACCAGACATACCCCCGCGCCAGGGCCTTCATTCTGACCACCCTGGGGTGGTGCTCATGAAGGTCCTTTAGTACCCGCGGCTGTAGTGGTTTTGAAATGACCACTCTACCTCCCCACATTAGGCACCCCTTATAGGTCGACAGCTCATCGCGCCTTGTGGCGAAGGGCGCAAATTCCGGGGTTTGTTTAGCTGTCGGCCACCCCCTCCCCACCCAGTCCAAGACCTGACAGAGAACCTTGTCGCGGCCCGTGAGACGGGCCACCTCCTTGACGTGGACTGGGCAGCGATTCTAGGAGGGCGACTTCATGGGCGGGGGCGGGGTCTGGGTCCGTGGTGGGCAGTGGTAGGCAGCTGAGGGTGTCAGCGTGACCCATGGCTTTTCCCGGGCGGTGGGTGAGGGCATAAGAGTACCCTGCCAGGAATATGGACCAGCGGAGAACCCTAGGCGAGACCATCTGCGGCGTTTGCCGATCAGGCGCGAGGAGGCCCAGGAGAGGCTTGTGGTCAGTTAGGATCTTGAACGGGCAGCCATAGAGATAGTGGTGGAATTTTTTAACCCCCGCCACTATCGCCAGCGCCTCCTTGTCAATCTATGCGTAGTTACGCTCCGCAGACGACAAGGTCCAAGAGTAATAGGCAACCGGGACTTCCCAGCCATCCAGCAGCCTATGCCCCAACACCGCCCCCACCCCGTAGGGCGAAGCATCGCACGCGAGAACAACCGGTAAAGTCTCACAGAAGTAGTGCAGTACCGTGTTGGAGACCAGCAAGTCTTTCACCGCCTGGAATGCCGCCGCATGCTCCGGCTTCCAGGCCCACAGTGCCTCTTTGTCTAGCAGGCGGTGGGGGGGGCTCTGCCACCATAGCTTTCAGGGGCAGAAAAGCATGGTAAAAATTTAGGAGGCCTAGGAAAGCCTGTAGTTCCGTTTTGGACGTGGGAACTGGGGCTTGTGTGATGGCCTTTATTTTGTCATCCGTGGGATGGATGCCTTGTGCATCGACTGCAAATCCCAGAAATTTGATGCGGGGCACCCCCAGGAGGCACTTTTCCTTCTTCACCTTGAGGCCGGCGTCATTGAACCTCTGCAGGACCTGATGCAGCCGGTTGGTGAAGGTGGTGGAGTCCGGCGCCGCGATGATGACGTCATCTAGAAAGGGCTGGACCCCTGGAATCCCTTTAAGAAGGGAATCCATGAAAGATTGGAAGATCCCTGGTGCTACCGAAACCCCAAACTGTAGTCTGTTGACCCTTAAGGCCCCCTTGTGAGTGGTGATGGTCTGTGCTTCTGCTGCGGCCGCGTCCACTGGCAGCTGCTGGTAAGCCTGTGCCAAGTCCAGTTTACCGAAAATCTTGGCCCCCGTAAGGGAGGCCAGGACGTGGCTCACTACAGGGACCGGATAGGTGTAGTCCTGCAGGGCCTTATTTATGGTGCATTTGTAGTCGGCACAAATGCGTATGGTCCCATTAGGTTTAATCGGCATCACAATAGGGGTCTCCCAGCGCGCTGATGCGACTATTCCAGCACTCCTTGGGCAACCAGGTGGTTGAGCTCAGCCTCTATTTTTTCCCGCATTGCTATGGGAGGGGGCCGTGCTTTGATGCAGATGGGCCGAACATTGGGGTCCAGGTCGAGCGATATCGGGGCCCCATTGTACCTCCCCAGGGTCCCTTCAAACACCTTAGGGAAATTGCGGCAGACTGCCTCCCAGTCCGTGGTCCCCAGGCAGTTTATTCCCACTATTTGGAGTCCCAGAGGCTTAAACCATGACAACCCCAAGAGACTCGAGAGGTGCCCTTCCACCACCAGCAGGTCCAGGAAGCCCAAGAACCCTTTAAATCGGACCTGAAACTTGCCCCAGCCATGGACCGCCACCGGGTTTTTGTTAAAGTCTGTTAGTTTCAAACCCTGTGGCTTGTGCAGGCGGGGTCCCCCCTTGGGGCATAGCGTTTTGAGGGTTTCCGCAGAAATTATTGAGAAAGAGGACCCTGAGTCTATTTCCATTTGGCAGGGGGACCCCTCTATTTGGACAGTCACATGCACCTTGTCCGGGCCTTCGGGGGGCAAGTTACATACCATCTACCGGCGCTGGGTCATCACGGTGTGCAGGCTTGTGGCGTCCAGCTGGGCAGTGGACCCCGGGTGCTTGCCCTTGGAGCGGCAGACTCGGGCGAGGTGTCTGGCCTTGTTGCAGGTCCTGTAGACGGCGTCCTGGAAATGGCAGGTCCGGCGCTCGTGCGCATCACCGCAGCTGGCACAGGCAGAGGCGTTGGGCTGGGTTGGTGCCGTGGGGGATCCCTTGATGTGTTGGGTGCATTGTTGCGATCAGCGGTTTACCTGTAGGACCTCCTCATCATTCGAGTCGTCAGAGGGCCTGGAGTCCTGGAGGCGATGGACCATCTTCGGCCGGCGATCCGCATGGGACTTCTCGTAGGTGGCCGCTTCCTTGATGGCGGCCTCCAGAGTGAGGTCGTCCCGGCTGATGAGCCTTCGGCGCAGCTTTGGCTCCTTCAGCCCCACCAGGAACTGGTTTAGAAGGGCATCTGTGAGGCTGGGGAAGGCACACCTTGTTGCTGTGCGGCGTAGGCCGGGCAGGAATTCCGGAGATGTTTCATCGGGGCCCTGCGTTCTTGCGAAGAACTCCATTCGTTCCGCGAACTTGGTGGGCTTCGGGGCCAAGTGGTCGGTAAACGCCTTGACCAGCATCTCGTAGGTGGCAGCCGCATCTTTCGGCTGTAGGGGGTTCACCAGGTCCTTCAGGAGGAGGTGTGCCTTGATGCCACAGTAGCGTAGCAGATATGCCTTCTTCGTACCCGCATCTGTGATGCCATGAATCTCGAAGTGACGCTCCAGCATCTCGATCCAGGTCTCCCAGTGTGCGGGACGAGAAATGTCGAAGGCAGGGAAGCTCTTGTTGCTGGTGGCCATTGCGTTCACCTGTGGAGGTCGTGGTTCAGGCATAGTGTTGGCGGCGTCGGAAGCGAGGCTGCTCTCGGGGTCAGCGGTGCTTGGGAGTGGTGCAGTGAGCGGCTGGCTCGGTGCGAAGCTCGGGAGCGGTGCGATGAGCAGCTGGGCTTGATGCGATGCTCTTCTTCGTGGTTGTTGTTCAGGGAGGGAGTTGGCATCCCACCTTCATCGCCAATGAAAAGTACTGAGACCGATGAGTGATTTCAGCTCTCACATACTTTATTAGTTGAAGAAAAAGACAACCTAAGCCGGCTCGCAGGCCAGCTTTTATTCCCAAGTGAACCACACCCTAAACACACACACACACAGTGATTCGCTATTTACATTGATTGAGTTAACTCCTGCTCCTCAATTGGAGGGGAGCCAGGATCCTCTAGTCCATTGTCTTTCGGGGCGAAGCTCAGGCCCTTCGCCTGGCCACATGGTGGACCGGTTAGAACCAGTCCAAGCACATGGCTGCCCTGAGCCCATGTTCTCAAGTGGATACATTACATCACCCTTCAACATTCTTCTCAGCAGTCTGAGTCACTGAAATGCCTATGTGCTTGTATGGGGTTCCTCACTCCCCTCTCCCCTGAACGCTAATTCTCTAGCCCAGTCAGGTGATGGTTCTATCTATGCATGGATAAACTGTTAGGCTTCTAGGTAAGAACTATGATCACAGTGTATGTGTATGTTAAGTGCCATCAAGTCACTTCTGATTTATGGCAACCCTATGAACTAGTGATCTTCAAAACATCCTGTTGTCAACAGCCTTGCTCAGGTCTTGCAAACTGAGGGCCATACATCTCTGTTTACAAGCAGCACAAAAGCACAGTAATAGATATCAGAACAATACCACAAGCATTACAGAAAATTAAGAAACAAATCAAAACACGAGACTAACTAATTTCCACAAGTTCACTGGTTTTCCCTTGAATTCCTTTCAGAGGAGCAGACACTAGAAAAAGTGGAACTTTGAAACGGAGAATAATTGATCAGTTGTCCCTTAATTTTTCTCCATTCCATGATTCTTGGCTTGCATACTTTGCAAGAGTGTGCTAAACCTGTTAACTCTTTGCCTCCCAGCTGAGAAGGGCAATGATTGGCCTACCCTATATTGGGCTGAAAACCCCATCAATTCCCGCCATTCTGCCTTTATGCAGTCATAACATGTTGCACATCCTGGGTCTTTATGCCCCAAACTCAGGACATTAAAAAATATCTACCTTGCTTCTCCTTGCTCTTCTTCCCATTTGTCTCCATAAATGGGGAGCATCTCCTCCCTGCATGGAACAAGAGGATTCTATGGCTTGGTTTCCACTGGAGAGTATGATCTATCTAGGACCAGAGCCTCTTGCAAATCAGGGCATCCTGAATTTCTTTATCACAACAACCTCAACAAAGCCCTTCAAATCAGTGATAGTTAAGCACCCCTCTGTTTGGATCACAATTTGTTCACAACTTGCAAACAGCACTCGAAGACCTAAATCACACATGTTTTCATACAGTTTACACTGTTGTCTGGGAACTGTAGTTAAATCCAGTCAGTTCCAAATATGTCAGCACTACAAATACCACAAATTATGAATGTCAGCAAGTGCACAGGCACAAAGGCAGCACATACTGTCATAACAGGCTATGGGACATTCATAATCCAAGGAGGCTAGTAAATCTTAAACATAAATCAGCACCTGTTACTCATCCACCCACCATGTTAAAATCTACCACAGACACCAAACTACCTGAAGAGCTGCTCATTTTGAACTGTGAACAAACTGTCAAGATGATCATATGAGAAAACAAAAAAACAAGCACTGTGAACAAAGTTTCATTTTCAAATACCGGTTTTGCAAATACCAAATTGTTCCTGCTTAAAATGCACTGTTAATTTCACATGAATGCTTTGACTCAAACAGGAAGACAAAGACTGGAAACAGACCAGGTGCCATTTCAGGTTTTGATAGGAATATGAATTGTTTCAGCTTGGCTGTGCATCTTGTGCATTCCCAATCACAGGCAGAAAGGCAGATTTTAAATAAAGTAAACAGTAAATAATAATAATCAAAACAGGAAATAGCTTCCTATGGCTGTTCCCAAACTTCCTGTCCTTACTTGAACCACCACAGTGGTTGACAGTCAAAGCATTTGTGTGAAATAAACAGGTTTGGGGTTTGCACTTCTATGCTAATTGCGTGCCAGAGAAAGTATCAAAGAGAAAAAACCACCAAACTATATGATTTAAAACTTAAGCCAATCACACATAGCAGTAATACTCATGAGGCATTCAGCAGTGACAAGTGACCAAAAACTGAGAGGGCTTGAGAGGGCATCAAGTTCTGTGTACTTCAACCACATTCCATGCCAGGATTCAACTACATTTTCTTGTTAACAAGTATTACTACATAATGGTTTATTTATGAGATTCCCATAGAACTGATTCTTAAAAAGGCAAAAGCAACAGAACAATCAGAATATCACACATTAAAGGATTATTTTAATTATAGATCAACAGTTTCAAAAATCTGTCCACACAATCCACATCTTAAAAGCTAAACTGTAAAAGTTTTAATTACAAACCAAAAAGGTAATTTTTATTTTATGTTCAGGTTCTTCCTTTCTTGCTACCGCAGAATTAAAAACAATTAGACATAGTACAGAAAAATAGATGCACTTTTCTGTTTCAGGAATTTCACATCTTTATTCATATTAAAAGAAAGTGATAGGTAAAACCTAAGTAAATATGAATTATTTTCAGTGTCTTTTATCTACAAATTTTGCACTTTTGTGGAGGAAAACAAAACTATTGTGCATGTTTCTGCATATGTGGCAGTTAAGTAGTGATGAAGGAAAAGAAAGGTCTTCATTATTATAAGTAATGGCCAGAGGATCTGGATTCAAGGACTGGCTGTGATGTCAAACTATGATCACTTCCCTGTAAGCTTTATGTGCGGCTGCCTGCACCATATACCAGACACCTCCAGTCCCAATGGCTGGCAGGGAGATATGGAAGCTTACCGCTTCCATTCTGAGTAAAAGAAAGCAAACCAACCATGGGGGAGAGGGGAGCCAAGATTCTCAACAAGATTTAAAAGTTCCTTCCAGCTTGTATTCTAGTTTCACTTTTTAAAAATGTATCTTATGATCATTTCTGGTGGTTCCTTTTTTAAGCCTCATAATATATCAATTTTGTCATCACAAGTGAGTCACCTTTTTGTTTTTAAGCAGAGATTTGTGCCTCTTGCATAGTTCTCCAATTTAGTAATCATGTTTTACTGTTCTATGTATTATACTGTTCTTATTGCATTTTTATTACATTGTGTAACCTGCCTTGAGTCTCAGAAAAGCAAACTATAAATAAATAAATAGTAAGCACACAGGGATATTTAATTGGTCATAATAATCACTAGTACATAAAGCTAGTACGTTGGCCAGAAGTACAGGTGCTCCTAATGATCAACATAAGGCAAGACATGGGACACCAGGATCTTCAACTCTTTCTTTTACTTCAGAGCTACCACCTAGGGTTGCTGATTTTACCAGGGAAGCCACACTGAAGGGTTTAAGTTTCCTTCTATACCCCCTCCCTAAAAGGGATTCCTGGAAATGCAGTGAGGTAGCTCAGGTCGCACATGGCTGGGTTCCCATGAAAAGCAGAATGCTTTTCCTGACAACAATGGAAAAATTGCAGGCTTCAAATTCCTAAAAATTTCATGTGAGAGCCTATAAAATTAAATATCCTCTGTTACCACGTGTGATTAGAATACATGCGAATGGGATAATTTTCCAGTTTGGTTCCAACTTCACACAAGGACAACCTGAGCATAAAGAAGAAAGCCTTCTATTATGTACTGAGATCAAGGCAGTGTTTCAAACAAGTGATTTATTTATTTATTAGCTCAGAACACAGACAAACAACACACAGAATGACCCAACTATATACAGTTTGAACCAGGGAAACCACACCTCCGGGAATAATAACGTCCAATCAATGATGAGTGCTTAGGACCAATGGGAATAATTCCTGCTGAAAGTTAGCGTCTCTCCAGATTGGTCTGTTGTAGCACAGCAACCAATCCAATTGCTAGTATTAGGATGCTGATAGAGCATGATTTGGTAGGCAGGGGAGGGGTCAACAGCCGGTTCTTGAAGAGGCAGATGGCTCAGTGCATTAGTGTGGCTGATAGCCTTCCCAGTCGGTAGGACGGGTCATAGGTATATGCAGACAAAAAGACTGACCAATGGAGCATTCGTGGGGACAGGACCTGGGGCGTTTGGCAGTCTGGCACGAATAAGCCCAAGAGTGGCTTATGGTCGGTCACAATCTGGAACCATCGTCTGTACACAAAATCATGAAATTTCTTTATGCCAGCAACAAGGGCGAGGGCTTCCTTATCGATTTGTGCATAATTCTTCTCCACCGATAACAAGGTTCTGGAGAAGTATGCGATCAGGGCCTCCTGACCATCTGGCAAACAATTACTCAGGACAGCGCCAATTCTGTAGAGTGAGTTATCAACCACAACGAGAGGTTTACATTTGTCAAAATGCATGAGAACTGTTTTGGAAGACAGCAAGTCCTTGACAGCAGTGAACGCCCAGGCATGCCTTGGCCCCCAGCTCCACAGCACCTTTTTCTCCAGCAGGCAACACGTTCGGCTACTGACGCCTTGTGTGGCAGGAATGAATGGTAGAAGTTGAGGAGGCTGAGGAAAGATTGTAGTTCCTTTTTTGAAATTGGGGTTGGTGCACTGTGGATTGCCTTGACCTTGCTCTCTGTTAGGTGAATGCCGTCAGTGTCAATCAGGAATCCAAAAAACTCAACTTGAGGGAGTCCAAACTGACATTTTTCTCACTTAACCTTGAGACCCATGTCTTGGAAACGGTGAAGGACCTGTCGAAGGCGGTCTGCCAGTTCCTCTGTGGATGCACTGGCTATCAGGACATCGTCAAAATAAAGAACAACACCCAAAATGTCCTGAAACAAACCTTCGATGAGGCCTTGGAAAAGTCCTGGGGTGACGCTAACCCCAAACTGCAGGTGGCTCACTTTGAATGCCCCGTAGTGCATGACAATAGTTTGAGCCTCAGCCGTGGCAGCAGTGACAGGCAATCGTTGATATGTCTGTGCCAGGGCAAGTTTAGCAAAAAAAATTGCCTCCGGCAAGTGAAGCTAAAAGGTGGCTGACGACTGGTACTGGATATGTGTGCTGTTGCAAGGCTTTGTTAATTGTGCAATTGTAGTCTGCACAAATTCTTACAGTCCCGTTGGGCTTAATAGGTGTGATGATAGGAGTCTCCCACCTAGCATGCGAGACTGGCTCCAGTACTCCTTGTGTGATGAGATGATCTAAATCAATACACAGTTTCAAGGTGAAAGAAAGACACCTGATGAGACTTCAGCCAAACTGGTGCCACCGTAGGGTCGAGGTAAAAAATAATCGGGGGTCCTGTGTAACAACCTAAGGAGCCATCAAATACAGCAGGAAAGTCTTTCCAAACAGAGTCCACATTTTCATGGGAAATTTGTTGTACTCCCATCACGTGGATACCAAGTGCATCAAACCAATGCATTTGTCGATTCCTGCAAAAAGAATGTGATGTCTCTGGAAATCGACTAGGCGGAAATTGCAAGGCTCTAGCTGTCGTTTGCTCGATCTAGGGAAGAGTTGGCTTAGCGTCTGCATAGAGATGATGGTGAGTGCCGACCCCAAATTGACTTCCATCTCACAGAAAGCATTGTCAAATACTATGGTCACCTTGATTTTATTTTTTGGTTTGGAGAGCAGTACTAGCCACTGATGAGTGGTAGAGGCACTTGAATGTTGAATGAAAATCAGCAGGCATAAAAGTGTACCGTGGTGGTCAGAGTCTGCTAGGCGATGTTCGCAGTGATGTCTTGGCCTTTGATGAATGGCAGACCCAGGCAAGGTGTCCAACCTTCCTGCAATCATGACACTGGGCCTCACAGAAATGGCACTTTCAGCATTCATGGTTGCCACTGCAACTGCCGCAGGGTGCTCCAGCAGCAGGTTGCCAATTGGAGCGTTTGCAACTCTTGGCCTGAGTTCAATGGACTCAGTTGTCCTCATTGTCAGAGTCTTCCATACTCTCCTGATGCATCGGCTGCAACTTGCGTGACATTGGTGGACTTCTGGATTGACGCACATCTTTGGTTGACTGCTCAGCAACTTCCACAGCAATGGCTTCCTCGAATGTGGTTTGGAAGGTAAGCTTTTTCTTGGCAAAAAGCTGCCATTGCAGTTTCTCATCCTGAAGACCGCAAACTAGCCTGTCTCTGAGTCTATCATTTAAGTCCATAAAATTGCACCACCGTGCTGTCTTCCTAAGGGCCGTCATGTAATCAGCAACTGACTTGCCTTAAGCCTGGTCATGCTTGTGGAAAGCATGTCAACATGTAATTTTGGAAGGCTTAGGTGAAAAATGTTCATGAACCTTAGACTTTATTGTGGTGAAGTTGGTCACCTTGAGTTCTGCCGGCATCACTAATGTCCGAGCCACATCAAAGATGTTTTTTCCACATACGCTGAGGAACGTGGCTTTCTGGAGATCATCAGAGATTTTCTGAGCAGTAGCATAGAATTCAAACCAGGTGACATAGGTGTCCCAGTCCTCTGTAGCTGAATCAAATGGTTCAAAGTGGCCCTTGGCAGCCATCGTAGTTTCATACTGGAGCAGCAGGGTGCAGTGTCCTGTTGGTTGCTCCGGTGGGCCAAGGTGACAATTCCTTGCCTGCTGCAGTGATCAGCTCAGGTTCTGTGGGGGCCCCTACCCACAAGATCCCATCCTTGTCGCCAGAATTATGTACTGAGATTGAGGCAGTGTTTCAAACAAGTGATTTCTTTATTAGCTCAGAACAGATAAACAACACACAGAACAACCCAACGATATACAGTTTGAACCAGGGAAACCACACCTCCTGGAACAATAATGTCCATTCAGTGATGAGTACTTAGGACCAATGGGAATCATTCCCACCAAAAGTTAGAGTCTCTCCAGATTGGTCTAATGTAGCACAGCGACCAATCTGGTTGCTAGTATTAGGATGCTGATAGTCTATGGAGTTGTGATCGAAGCTCCTGCTTTACACACATAGATAACCCAGTACATAACACCTTCCTTGTACCAGGCTGAAGAGTGCTGGCTTGGACTTAATATGTGTAAAGACTAACACAGGCAGAAATTAAAAGCTTTCCCACTAGCTCCTGGTGCAAGTTTGCCAGAACTACTGAGGCCTTAAATATGGTGAAATCAGATAGACAGTTTTCTTGAGTGGGATAATTAACACACTCAAGTCATGATATCAGCCATATAGCAACACTACCAAATAGTAGAGTGCCTAGGTTAAGATACCAATATTCCAAATACCAACATATTCTGTACAAAATATAACATTCAACAAGGGGAGGTAAGAGATCTAAAGTTGTTGGGAAAGAAAGCAAACATACCACATTCAGCATACAAAATAAAATTGAAGCAGGATCTTGCCTTGGGGGCAGATTCTGAGCCCAGTTATAGGACTTGGTATCTGAATGAAAACAAAGGATTCCATTTTCCTAGACTTGGAGAAAAGGGAGGGGAGTTTGGTGGAGAGCTCCATGTGAATTAACAGTATGGCCCAATTGGTTGAAGGTAAAAAAGAGAGAGCTCCCAGATCCTGGGAACATTTCCAAATAAAAAGAAAGTCTCAGTTTGAGAAGTACTACTGAGGCTTTCATTTTAGATCAGTGTGCAAGGAAAGCATATCAGCTAAGCATACAAGTCTAGGTCTTTTCAACAGGAATGTTAACAGAAAAGGATCCTTTTTTCCTAAATGTATCTTCATTAATTACTAAGAGGTCCTGATTAGTGGTCTAGGGCTAGACCTGGTTTTCCTCTTACGCTGCCTCTGTCTCTCCAGTGAGGATTATGAGAATATACAAAATTATGCCCAAACCTTCCTCTTTTTCATTCAATTGTAAGTGACCTAACACTCACTTTCCGAGCCTCATTGAAGTTCACATTGATCAACAAGGTGATGGGAAGACAAAAAGGCCAGAAAAATTGAGAGTTGATGGCAACATTTCTCAGTGCCATAGAGGCCTCACTCCTAAAAACTTGAGAGTTGCTAGATATTAGGAATTGGAAATATTTGTCCACCCTTTCTTTCCCTCCCCTAGTGCATGCAATTACATGGCCATGGCTCAATGACAGAGCATCCATTTTGCATGCAGAAGGTCCCAGGTTCAATCCTTGACATCTTCACAGGTTAAAAAAACCATTTAGCCAATTATGTGAAAGACCTTAACCTTAGACCCTGAAGAGGTCTGCTGACAGTCAGAAGAGACAATACTGATCTTGAGATACCAGTGGTCTGACTCAGTGTAATGTAGCTTCAACTGTTCATATACGCTCAACAAGTAGCATAAGAAGCTGGTGTTAGGATGCACACTTTAAGCAACAACAGAGGCCTATAAATCATCTAGTACACCCAAGAACACATGGCAGTGGGCAACAAAGGGGTTTTTTCCCTTTTCAAATAATCTTTATTGAAATCAAGAATCAAATATACATATACAGAAAAAATTAAGAACTTCAAGTAAGTACAAACAACATGGAAACAATTAATATTTGGAAATAGCATTCAATGCAAATAATTATATAAAGGTGAAGGAACAACAAATAACACTGTAATAAAAAGAAGAAAAATTAATATATAGTATTTATGACATCTAAAATAGATTTGAACTCTCTATGAGATGCTAAATATTCTAAAACTGGAAACCATAATTTCACAAATGTTGAAGTACAGGGTTCTGTTTCACTTTGTACCAAGGAATCTGACAATTCCTGTAATTTGAAAAGCCAATCTGAGATCGTAGGACGTTTGTCACTTTTCCAAAATTTGGCCTTTAGCGGTGGGCCAATGATTTAGTACTAGTGATTCCATGTCTAGTGAGACTTCCAAATGGGTTATTACATGTATATGATATATAACCGATTTCCAAAACTGTTGTACAACTGTACAATCCCACCAGTAATGTTTGTAAATTCCCTGTCCTTGATAGCCTCGCCAACATAATTGAGAGTATTCTTTGTGAGCATAGCTTACTTTTTGTGGAGTTAAATACCATCTAGTAATCACTTTAAAGAGTTGGGTATGGATAGATTACTCCTCACTTGGAAGGCATAAGAGTTCCAAATTCTCCTCCATTTATCTGGGGAGACTTATGTAATACAGTCTTTATGCCAGTATCTGATGTAGGATGACATAGTATCATCGGTTAATGAGAGCAATATTTTGTAAAAAAATAGCTATGTAGTGTAAAGTTTCAAATGCTGTGAGATTTGTTTTCAACTACGTCTGCATGGCTTTTTTTTATTAAGGCAATGATTTAGTTGTAGGTATTGATACCAAGGTATAACTCCTTGGCCTTTTATTTCAAGAGAATTTTATCCAACAGTAAACCCCTAGATGTAATATTTATTAATCTATTTAACCTCACATGCTTCCAATTATCAAAAGACCTATCAGAGCTGGAAGGGGGAAACCGAGATTGCCTAATTAATGTCGATAGTGGAGATATCCCGGGTGCTAGTTTGTTGCGATATCTGTCCCATTCTTTGAGGGTACTGAGAAGAAAAGGTTACTACTCAAGGATTTTGGTCATTCTTTGTTTTCTTTCCAGATTAATTCTTGCAATGTTTGAGTATCAGAAAAAGTCTGTTCAATGCAAGTCCAATCTGAGTCTGAGTCTGGATGTAACATTTTAGTCAAATTGGTTAATTGGGCTGCATCATGACAAAGCATGGAATCTCATGCCTCCTTCTTTGGTTAGTTTATGTAACACGTAAAAACTAATTCTACATTTTTGGAATCCCATAGAAATTTGAGTAAAGTGTTTTGCCAGCATTTTATATCTTATAAAGGGACAATTATTGGAAGGGTATGAAATAAACAGATAAATTTTGGTAAAATAAAAGATTTAATAAAATCAATACATTCTGTTCATGAAAAAAACAATTTTTGCCATTTGTCAAGTTTAGTTTTGACTGTTTTGTAAGTTTCTCCAAAATTGCATTTAAATAAATTATCTAGGTGTAAGGGTATATGTATTGGTTGTTAATATCCAGCAGCTAGATCAGCATGATCTAAGTGACAGCTGGCAAGCTGCTAGGAACAAGTCCTGACCTGTTCAGACCGGCCCAGGTATGAGGTCAGTGTGCAATGACTCAGCATGATACTGATTGGTTGTCATATGTATAAATGTAAATGTCTTGTACTGTACAGTTCTTCCTCTCTCAGTGTATGTGTCTGGTGGAGCAGTTTGTCGGTGTATCTTGTGAATAAACACTGTATATAGTTTTCCACAGTACTGACTCTGTGTGGTGCTATATATCAGTTACTCTGCTGAAGCGCTGGAGTTACTGCACAATCCTGGTGGCTGAAGGTGGCTGCACGTTGCTTACGCAGTCTGCGCGTCAGGGTTATGGGCCCAGCCTCGCAGGAAGACTGTCTCGAGCAACAGTGAGCCTACCAGCCCAGTGGGGATTCATGCCTGTCGGGGACCGGTGAGTCTGACAGCCAGCACTGCTATCTGGACAACGCCGGTGAGCCAGACCGAGAGTGAGCGTGCCGCAGTGGACAAGGAGCTGAGGGTGCTGACTTCTTCCAGGAGTGGGGGAGTGAACAAGCCTGCCCGGGAAAGCCTTGGCTGTGGTTAGTCACACTGTGTGTGAGAGGGAGACTGATAACAGTTCCAGCCCGAGCGTGTTGAGAAAGCCGGAGGAAGCATGGCTTTGGTGCTGACAACGCAGGTGGTAGACAAGCTGACCTCCAGGTTAATGACCCTCCTGATCCAGTTCCAGCAGCAGATGTGGCAAAGGTCGAAAAGGCTCTGGCATGCATCGTACTGGCCATGAGTGATGACCAATTAATACATATTTCATCTGCAGCCGATGCAAAGGCAGCGTGGAATGCGCTTAAAGCTGTCTATGTGCAAATGTCTGCAGGTACTATTATGTCCTTGATGCATCGCCTGTACAGAAAGCTTCAAGCTCCAGGAGAGTCTGTCCGGGAGCATGTGAATGCTCTGACAGAGCTGTTTCAGCAGTTGTAGGGAAGAGGAAAGACCGTAAGCCAGGAGGACAGGTGTTATCTTTTGTTAAGTTCATTAAATGAGAAATATGACACTTTAATCACCTCCCTGGAAGGTTTACCTGTTGACCAGTTAAATCTGCAAATGATTGTTGGCCGTGCATTGGAGTACGAGGCTAAACTCAATGCCAAGCACTCTTCTGTTTCCTGGCAGCATGCCCAGCCTGTGGAATTCCAAGGGGCCAGCTGCAGACGGAGAGAGGAGCTCAGCGTGAAATGTGAGCTGGCAAGAGCTCTGCGCGTAAAAAAAATGCTTCCTGGGTGGGTCTGTGTCCCATTTAAAAAAAATCCTGTCCCTTGCAGCAGAAGAAGAAACCCGTCAGTGGACAGCAGGACATGTTGTCTAAACGTCCTAATGCCTCACTTGTCTTGACAGGTACTGATTTAACATATGACTGAGTGGTAGATAGTGGAGCCAGTCAAATTTTCTGTAAGGCTCCAGATATGCTCCAGAATCAACGAAAAGCATAACTACAACATGTGACTCTGACTGATGGTCATGTGGCTCCTGTAGCTTGCTGTGGGGAGTTAACTATCTCCTGTCTAAACCATACTTTTCAGAATGTCCTCTGTGTACCCTCCCTTGAGAACAATTTGCTCAGTGTCCTGGCGTTGGACAGAGCTCAGTTTGAAATTGTGTTTTCTAATGAGTCTTGCAGCATTAACAAAGGTGGGAAGGTGAGGGCTATTGCTCATTTGAAAAATGGTGTTTATGTATTAAATTACCCTGAAACGGCAGCTGCAGCATGCGTTCCTGGGAACAAAAATCCACACCATGAGCGTTTACACCTTCTACATCGTCGTTTAGGTCACGCCTCATTCGATGCCATAAATCAAACTCTAGTTCTAACAGGCAGGGAAGGAGTGAATGATTGTAAAACTTTCCTTGACTGTCAAGTATGCAAACAGGTTAAGTCACAGGCATTTCCTGTAGCTTGTAAAAGTGACAGGGTGTCTACGCATGTTTTGCAATTAGTGCATGTGGATCTAATGAGGCCGTTTCCACCTAGTTTGTCTCATAATTATTATGCATTGGTGATAACGGATGATTTTTCTCATTATTCATGGGTATATATTTTAAAGAGTAAGGCTGATACTTGTCAAACCTTAAAATACTGGCACAAGAAAGTAAGAAACCAATTGGGTGAGTTAAAGGCCATGCAAACTGATATGGGGGGAGAATTTATGTCAAATGCAATGCAGCAATGGTTGCAGAAAATAGGGGTTAAACACAGGGTTGCTAACCCAGCAGCACCACCCGAGAATGGGGTTGCAGAACGAAAAAACTCTACCCTACTGACCATTATGTATGCAATGTTGGCTGATGCCCAGTTACCAAAGTCATTTTGGGCTGAAGGTTTGAAATGTGCAGTATATGTATCAAATAGGACTTGGTCAAGAGTCTTGAACAGCATTCCTTTTTTTCTGCTTCATGGAAAAATGCCAAAGTTGAATTATCTGCGTGTGTTTGGGTCTAAGGCATGGGTTAACATACCTGTAGATCAGCGAAGGAAGGGTGGTCCCAGATCAAAGCAGTTGCTCTTTTTGGGATATCAATCAGGTATGAAAACCTACAGATTCTCTAATGACCACCATCAGATCACTTTCAGCAGATCTGCCAATTTTTCTGAGGGCAAAAATTGGCACAATATTCATGCAAACTCTCTACCTGAGCAAACAGTGTTACCTGTTGCTGGTGAAACAGATACTGATGTACATTCTGAGGTTCCAGAGGCAAGTTCTTCTCAGCCTAGTGTAAGAGGTGGTGTTAAAACAGAAAGCAGCACACCTAGGAGGTCTGAGAGAAGTACAAAAGGTGTTCCGCCACAAAGATATGGGTTTGAAACACAAGTGGCAAATTTTGTGTGTGCAAAGGAACCTACTTGTTACAATGATGTAACTATGATGCAGGAAAATGAAAAGCAGGCTTGGTTAAAAGCAATGCAAATGGAGTATGATTCTCTATGCACAAACGAAGTGTTTGAACTGTCTGAATTGCCTGAGGGGAAAAAAGTCATAGGGTGCAGATGGTTGTACAAACTGAAACCTGTGCAAGGTGAAATGCCTCAGAGGAAGGCTAGATTAATAGCCCAGGGGTATAGTCAAGAGTTAGGGGTGGACTATGATGAAACGTTTGCTCCTACAGTAAAAAGTAACACCTTAAATGTAGCATTGTCAAAGGCAGGTGCAGAAGGGTTGAAGGTTCAGCATTTTGACTTCACAACTGCATATCTGAATGCAGCTCTGGATGAGCAGCTATACATGAAACAAATACCTGGCTTTGAGAGTACAAATCCCAACCTGGTGTTAAGGTTGAAAAAAGGATTATACGGTTTAAAACAGAGTGGGCATTTATGGAATGCATGTCTCACTGCTACTTTGACCAACATGGGGTTTAAACAAAGCGCTGCTGACCCATGCATGTTCCACAAGACAATCAATGGAGATAAGTGCTATCTAATGGTGTTTGTCGATGATATCTGTTTTATGTACAAACAAAATGTACAGTTAGTTTGGTTTGAGGAAACTACAAAACAGCACTTTAAAATGAAGAATCTGGGTGAAATCAAGTACTATTTGGGTATGGAGATTGCCAGAAATGAAAAGGGCTACTTTACCATTAGCCAGGAAAGCAAAATTGAAACCTTGTTAGAAACGTACAAGATGGCTAATGCAAATCCTGTTTCAACGCCTATGTCCACTGGCTATGTTAGGGAGCCAGAGGATAAGCTGTTTGAACAAAAACAATTATACCAATCGCTTGTTGGTTCATTGACCTATCTTGCCACATGGTCTCGCCCCAATATTAGCAATGCAGTCCATTTACTGTGCCAAAAGAGTTCAAAGCCCTACGTACGAGATTGGAATGCTGCCAAAAGAGTCTTAAAATACTTAAGGGGCATATCCAAATAAAAGTTGGTACTGGAAGGGAACCATTCTCAACAGGTTCTGGCCTACAGTGACTCCAACTGGGGTACAAACAATGATGCCAAGTCTACTACTGGCTATGTAATATTTGTAAATGGATCCTTGGTTATGTGGAAATCAGTGAAACAATATTTTATTTCCACCAGTACGTGTGAGTCCAAATTTGCGGCCATTAATGAATGTGTTATTCAATTGGAGTGGCTAAAACTTTGATGTGAAATGTAATATGCCAATGACTGTAATGGGTGATAATGCAGCTGCAACACAAATAGCTGATTCCCAGGGGATTAAGCCTAGGTCCAGGCATATTAACATCAGGTATCAAAATGTGAGAGATACTGTACAGAGAAAACTTGTTACTCTACAACAGTGTTCATGAAAGGAAAACATTGCTGATATGTTTACGAAGAGTGTAGATGAAACCAAATTCCTGACCCTTAGGAAGCAATTGCATCTGATCTAACTTTGCTGTCTATTAAGGGGGAGTGTTAATATCCAGCAGCTAGATCAGCATGATCTAAGTGACAGCTGGCAAACTGCTAGGAACAAGTCCTGACCTGTTCAGACCGGCCCAGGTATGAGGTCAGTGTGCAATGACTCAGCATGATGCTGATTGGTTGTCATATGTATAAATGTAAATGTCTTGTACTGTACAGTTCTTCCTCTCTCAGTGTATGTGTCTGGCGGAGCAGTTTGTCAGTGTATCTTGTGAATAAACACTGTATATAATTTTCCACAGTACTGACTCTGTGTGGTGCTTTATATCAGTTACTCTGCTGAAGTGCTGGAGTTACTGCACAATCCTGGTGGCTGAAGGTGGCTGCACATTGCTTATGCAGTCTGCGCGTCAATATGAACTCCCAGATGTCTCCAGGAAGATGTGGTCCATTTATAATTATCTGTTGGATAGAGAGTTTGTGCTCAGGTGTGATGTGAATGGGGTAAATCTCTGTTTTGTTCTGGTTGATCTGCAACCCAGATATTATGCCAAAAGAAGAGAGTTCATCATTAACATGCTTTAATGAGTTAAGTCGTTCTGTGAGGTATAAACCAGCATCATCAGCAAATAAGCTTATTTTATACTCTTCATTATATATTTTCTTGCCCTTAATTTGTGGAGTATTGTGGATCACTATGGCCACAGGCTCTATTGCTATCATGAACAGGAGGGGCAATAAAGGACACCCATGCCATGTACCCCAAGTAGGGGTAAAAATTTCTGAGTTGAGGCCATTGATTCTAACCCTGGTTATAGATGTTTTATATAACACATCAATTGTCCAAGGAAATCTCTCTCCAAAGCCCATGAATTCTAGTAAGTGTTGTAAATAGGAGACCTCAAGTGAATTGAACGCCTTTTCTATATCAAGAGATATGGCGATGGAGTCGAGTTTTCTTTGTTGGCAGTAGTTAATTATATTTAGGGATATATGGATACTGTCTGCAATATTGTGAGAAGGCATGAATCCAGCCTGTTCTTTATGAATGTATTGTGTTATGAATTGCTCAATCTGTTTAGCTAGTATGGCTGAAAAAATCTTTGAGTCTTGGTTGAGTAAAGTTATGGGTCGGTAGGATGCAAGATCTGTAGTGTCTCAATCTGGTTTTTGAATCACTATAATGGTAGATTCTGCCCATGATGGAGGTAACAACCCTTTAAGTAGTATATCATTACAAACGTTGGTAAGAGAGCCAATGAGGATATGGGAAAAGGATTTATAGAATTCCACTAGGAATCCATCATTCCATGGTGTTTTAAAAAATTTTAAGAACTTAATAATGTTTTGGACCTCTTGTGCCATGATTGGGGATTCTAGCACTTCTTTGTGTTTTAGTTCTAGTTTTGGAAATACATTTTTAGATGACAGAAAGTCTACAATTTAACATGGGTCTGGGTACTTAGTTTGATAGAGTGAATGATAATAAGCCAAGCAGGGCCGGCCCCAGGTGTCTGGGCGCCCTAGGCAGGAGAGCCTGGGGCGCCCACCCCACCAGAGATGCCAACCTCCCGGTGGGGCCTGGAGAACCGGGGAAGGGGCTGCGCGGCTCTCCCGGGCCCCTCGCAGCCGCGGGGCACCGGGGAGAGCCGGGAACGAGCGGGCGGCTCTCCCGGGCCCCTCGCAGCCGCGGGGCGCCGGGGAGAGCCGGTGAACGAGCGGGCGGCTCTCCCGGGCCCCTCGCAGCCGCGGGGCGCCGGGGAGAGCCGGGGAACGAGCGGGCGGCTCTCCCGGGCCCCTCGCCGCCGCGGGGCGCCGGGGAGAGCCGGGGAACGAGCGGGCGGCGCTCCCGGGCCCCGCGCCGCCGCGGGGCGCCGGGGCGGGCCGGGGAACGAGCGGGCGGCTCGCCCGGGCCCCTCGCCGCCGCGGGGCGCCGGGGAGAGCCGGGGAACGAGCGGGCGACTCTCCTGGGCCCCTCGCAGCCGCGGGGCGCCGGGGAGAGCCGGGGAACGAGCGGGCGGCTCTCCCGGGCCCCTCGCAGCCGCGGGGCGCCGGGGAGAGCCGGGGAACGGGCGGGCGGCTCTCCCGGCCCCCTTGCAGCTGCGGGGCGCCGGGGAACAGGTGGCGCGGTTCTCCCGGGCCCCTCGCAGTTGCGAGGGGCCCGGGAAGAGCCGGGGAAGGGGCGGCCTTGGAACGCCCGCCCCTTCCCTCCCAGCGGACGGGCGCTCAGACTGGCGGCGGCCAGCGAGCGGGGTCTGTCCCCGCTGGCTGGCCGCTGCCATGCCGCCCCACCTCTCCACCCCCCCAAGGGCTTCTGAAGCGCCCCAGAAGGGCGCTCAGACTGGCGGCGGCGGCGGCGGCAGCGGGGAGAGTCCCCGCTGGGCAGCCGCCGCCATACCGCCCCACCTCTCCACCCCCCCAAGGGCTTGGGGGGAGCCGCGGGTGGAGCGCCGGCCGCCCCTTCCCTCCCAGTCCCAGCGCTGGCTGGAGACAGGGGGTGGAGCGCCGGCTTCACCGGGGGTGGGGCCGGGGGCGCTTTGGCGCCCCTGTGGGCCCCAGCGCCCTAGGCGAGCGCCTAGCTCGCCTAGTGGGCGAGCCGGCAGTGAAGCCAAGAACAACTGAACAATTTGAGAAGTTCTAGAGCGTAACATCCTTAACTGTTCTAATTACTTTGGAGCCACATTTGCAGTGTACTCTCCAAGCTAAAGATTATAGTGTTTTAGAAGATTTGGTCCAAAATGTGTGTTTTAGTTGTAAGAGGTTGTGCTTAATATGTGAAATTTCAATTGCTTCTAGGGCTTGCCTTTCAGTCAGAAGTTTTTTGTATATTTTCTTGCTACCAGTAATTTTATTAATTTGTTCCAACCATTCAGTTTTGGATATGAATTCTAAACTCAGGGCTTCTCTTTGTTTTTTTGTAGGAAGCCATAACAGAAATAATGTGACCTCGAATCACCAATTTCATTGCGTCCCATAAGATCACATTAGATATTCCACAATCAGTATTCTCATCGAAATAGTGTTTCAATGTTTGCTCAATATCCAACTTGATTGTTTCTTTCAATAAAATTGATGTGTCTAGTGTCCAATGTTTCAGTTGACTGTGTTTCTTACTCCACAAAAATTTTCCCCGTACCCAAGCATGGTCAGAGTAGATCTTTGGGCCAATTTGAGAATCTAAAGTATAATTAGAGTGAGAGGACGAAGTAAGAATAAAGTCTATTCGGGTATGGACTTGGAAGCGTGATGAAAAATACATGTAATCCCTTCCCGTAGGATGACACATGCACTAGGTATCAATAAAATTAAATTTGTCTAGGAAAAATTGTAAATCTGTCTTTGAGTTGAGTGTAGGATTGGGTTTTAATTTAATCTGTTTTTTAAATCTGTCTAAGCCTAAATCAGTAGTATAGTTAACGTCAGCTCCAATAATCACCTCACTGACAGCAAATGAAGAGAGATGGGTTAAGGTATTGTCTACAAAAGTGATTTATCTTAGTAGCACAGATCGAAGCAAGGGTTATTAATTTGTTATCTAGGCTTCTCTTTACAAAGATAAACCTGCCTCTGGGATCAGAAAAGACCACAGTTAATTGGAAATCAAAGTTGTTGGAAATCAGTATGGCTACACCTCTCAATTTTGAAGGCCCTAAAGCCAGGAATTGGAATGGGAGACGCCTAGATTTAAATATCAATTTAGAACTGGCTTTAAGATGCGTTTCCTGTATGCAAATGATATCTGGATGTACTTTCAACAATGCTGATTCTAAACGTTTTCTTTTAATTAAATTATTTATACCCCTGGAATTAATTGTATAAACATTCAATGTGTTCACCTTTAGGAATAATATGTATTAGAAACTATCCAGCTAAATCTTATTTTCTTAGTAACAATAAATACAGAGCAAAAAGATGTTGTTATATATAAATAGGAACAATTCCAGGCCACCCAAATCAATAGAGGGTTAAAACTGCAAATTCATTAGGATAAAAGTATCTGTAACAGTTTCAGTAGCACTTGTGTAAAAAAGCTGTGCAGATTTACAAAAAAAATGTGTCATATAAAAGAAGGAAAAAATTAATCCAATTCATTTCAATAAAAATTGATTTAAAAGCCATTGAACTTTGCCAATATATATAGTATGGACATTCATGAAAAAACCATTCAAGAGTTGAGAACCTTAAAAAATTCATAAATATAACAACCCAGAGCCTCAGTTTAAAAAAGTGAGATCTTCTATTGTGCTAAAATTTCTAAAAATGTTTAAGTTTATGTATCCAAACATGTATAGAAAAGTTAATATTATATAAAGTGCAGTTATAACATTAAGAAGTATCTTTTGGAACAAGTATGACCTCAACCAGTAAAGTGTTAGTAAAACTTTGAGACTAATAATGTTCCTGATAAAATGAATAAAACTAGCATAAGTTAAAAGAATGGAAACCATTAGGGGAGACTTAAAGCTGTCTAAAAGTCTAATATGCCTAAGAGGCATATTAGTATAAATATAGCCAAAGTGTAAAGAGAGGATAGAGTACACTCTCCCTTGAACCTGAAACTCAAACAAGGACCAAAAAAAATCATGGAAAACCTCTAAATGTAAAAGGGATAAAATTCCCAGTCTTGCATTTATAACCTTAAGTAGAACTCTGAGTTCTTCAATTAATAGGAGCCAAAAAGTGCAGAACCTAGGAGTGCTATTATGTAATGCATGAACCAGAATGTTGAAAGGTTTAAAAAACTGAGAAAATATATTGAGAAGTGCAAACGTTTGTGAGTGACGTTACATACAATAAAAGAGCCATAAGAAAAGTGTCCAGTATGCTGCTATCCATCGTTTCAAAGCAAGAATAAACAATGCTGTTCCGTAAAGTGCTATGAAAATGAGAAAAGCAAAAAATTCCCATTCATTGGTCTCCCTCCCCACCAAAACCCACAAACATCCCGTCCTCGTTTGCCACATTTCTAATGTTGATAAAAAAAAGAGAGGGAAACATAACAAAAAAGAAAAAATTAACAACAAAAAAGATGACTCTACGTACCATTAAAAACCGCGGAGTCGTCAGTTCTCGTAAAAGAAATGAGCCACTCAGTCAGGAGCCAACAGTGACTGAAGCCCCACCCCCACCCCTTATATGCAGAAGTGTAAGACCTGTATTTTATAGATTGATTGGAAAACTATGTGGAAAGAAAGATGTATATAAAAAAATAATCCCTTATTGCTAATTGCAAGACTGGAGTTATAGTTCATAAATGTAAAAAGGATTACATAACAAACAATAAACCTAAGAACATTGTGAAGACTAAGAAGACTGCTTTATTGGTATCTTACCCCCCTGCACTGGTGACTGCAGGAGATCTAATTTTTGCTTATATGATTTCTTA
The DNA here is from genome assembly GCA_029375565.1 of Gekko gecko. Lineage (NCBI taxonomy): Eukaryota > Metazoa > Chordata > Lepidosauria > Squamata > Gekkonidae > Gekko > Gekko gecko. The sequence goes on from JAPDNY010000005.1 coordinate 168,886,988, forward strand.
AGTAGATCTTGTACAGGGTCAAGATTTAGAGCTAACAAAAGTGCCTGTCCTTCTTTAAAACTGTGAGCAATGAGAGATTTGCTGTTGTGATGAACCTGTAGACCTCCCAATAGAAGCCATCGATATCGCAAGCTCACTTCCCAGAGTTTAGTGGTAATCGGCTTTAACAGGTTTCGAGTTTGTAGTGATTCTTTTGGCAGGTCAGGAAATACCATTATATGTTTCTTCTTGTATGGAATGAAACCATGTGTTCTAATTTCTCGGAAAATCCTTTGTACTGTGCATGGACTTTGAAATTCAGCCAATATGTCTCTAGGACATGATCTAGATGCTGCTGTCTTCGATCCAATACAGTATGCACGTAAGATTTTATCTTCTGGGTTTAGTATGGATGTTAATCAATTCACCAAAAAAATAATAAGATCTTGGGATCCTTCCCCTTCATCATTACCACGAAATTTAATCAATGATTGTTTAATTTTCGTCTCTAATGCTATTTCTCTTTTCGGATGTCCACGTTTCCCGCTCTTGGAGATGACGGATTTCATTTTGTGCTGTGAGACCCATCTCCATTGCAGAGTTAGCTGTAAGTCCGGTGGCTGAGTCCAGACTGGCAGTTTGCCACGGGAAGGGACCCGGGCTGACAACGATTCAATACCGGAGTAAATGGGACGTTCAAACAGGCACATCTGCCTGGCGTCCCCCACCCGTAACCTACCAGTGCTGTTGCGCTTCACTGCTGGATTAAAAAAACACCTGATAAAAGCCGTCGCAAATCCAAAAGCTCGCGTTCGTCGCGCGTTTCTCCGCTTCCGGGGAGTCTGAACGCGCAGGCGAAAAGCCGGGCGGAAGCCGCGTTGGGCACGAGGCAGCAGCGGTGTGATTGGCTGCGCTCCGCTCCACTGCCCAATGCAGTGCCGGCATTGCAGGGCCAAAAAAAAAAAAAATGGCAAAAAGCGCTCATGCGCACATACACCCATACACCCACAGCCGAATTAATGGGGAAACGGCGAATATAGCACGCCTCCGGCGCAGCAGTCTGAACGCTCCCGCGCGCCTCTGTCCCATATCTTCCAGCAGCAGCCCCCACTGTGTAGACGGGAAAACCCAGTATAGTTTAATCTGGGTTTTTTTTGCTACGACTGGCTACCGGAGCAAACTGCCAGTCTGTACTCAGCCAGTATCAAGGCAAACCTATATTTTAAAATTATGAACACTTGCTTAGAAGCACACTGAAGTCAGAGAACTTCCTGCTACAGGTTTGAGATGCTAGTGACTGTGTGGACAAATTCCTTCTGACACGCACTCAGCCAAGCCCAAACTACAAGTTGCACACAAATACATATAACGGGAGCATGACAGCCCCGTTGGAATAGTTAAAACCTGTACTTTGGGCTTCATTCACTCACCCCTGGTTCATTATTTTTCTCATCCTCAATGGTGGGCAGCACGGATTGAGGCAGCCTGGGATTATGTGTGTTGGGGTAATTATTCTAGAAAGCTGCCCTGTTGTACTGCCCTCTGGGCAGCATTAAGACTTGTGCTTCTTTGCTGACTATTCTGTGATATTTCTCTGGGGAAAGGGAAGGCATGCACCAAATGCTCCACTCCAAGACCACCATTTGGCATGCAGGTATGGTTTTTCTGCCACAAATAGAATGGAATATAGATAATGTATACATAATATGCTAGTTGCTTGGGAATTTTATTCATAAAATCAATCATCATACCTGTGAGGCTGTATTTGAATGAGGCCTTAACACAGGAACTTGTTTTCGATCACATAGCTCACAAATGGTACATGCAGTACCATAACAGGGAACAGGATGCCTTTGAGCATGAGAAGAACATCTTTTCCTCACTAGAGAGTAATGACCATCACACGTCTGAAATGGAGAAGAGATTCCTGGTCACAGGCTATGAATACCTTTGCACTTCTGATTATAGAAGGTAAATGCTTCATTTGGGAAATGCTCATTTGTACATGCCACAGAAATTCAAACATTATCTCTTCACTGGCCTTGCCACTTTCACATTTTAGTTCCAAAAAGGTTTAATGCATCATCAGTGACTTACAACCTCTACTGAATAATGACAGTTCTCTTTTACAAGCACTGGGGGTAGACGTTTTCTTGCACACAGAGAGCCCCCATCTTAAACTTCACCCACAATAACATCTAATTTGAATATGGACACTCATACCAGAGCTTTGCAATACACCCAGACAACATGATCACGGGACCTACCAACGTCAGATCTGCCATCGCAAGCTCATTTCCTTGGTCATCTTCTGACATTTGGATCTCTACGTAGAGCAAACAGGTCAAACCCTACACAAATCTGGCATTAAGAATCACAAGACTGAGAAACCTGTTGGAGAACACTTCAGCCTTCCAGGATATTCAATGGGTGACCTCAAAGTAGCTGTTTTATTGCAAAGGAACTTCAGGAACAGACTAGAAAGGGAAATTGCTCAGTTACAAGTTACTACAACACTCAGGACAATGGAACCCCCAGGACATAACAGAGATATTGGTTTCTTATCTCACTACATATGTTAATGTAATTCAGTCTTTACATCTGTATTCTTACCAAACCCCCAGAAGGGATATACATCCTCTCTATTTTATTTCTTATTTATAATAGTAGATTGGAATGTAATGAATAGTAGAATGTAATGTAATTTGGAATGGTAGACTGGAATTTATTTCTCTGATCTGGGGACAGGGGAGATATGCTGAACAGCCAATTGCACCACCTCAGACAAGAGGATGCTGTACTGTTGCCTCTATCCTTGAGAGGAAATGGATGGAGCGTAATAGTAGGGTCTCAGTTAATTACTGTCAGCATTCCACGGTTAAGAAGGGTACATCTGCCCATCAATCAATATTTATTTATTTCACTATGTTCCCCCCCAAAATTAAACCCAAACAAATGTTGACCATATAAACTAAGCTTGTTATTCCAGTTTGGCCCCTGCATCTGTTAAATATCTTTATTATGCTATAGGCTAGTTTGCTGCTCATCCTCTACCTATATGTATGGACTGGTAACCTCCATTTCAATTATTCTGAAAAAGTGTACAAGCACATGAAAGCTTGTACCCTGAACAAAACTTTGTTGGTCTTAAAGGTGACATTGGACTCAAACTTTGTTTTCAGTGGCCAACCAGTTCCTCTGGAGGGCCAACAACAGCACATAGACGTTGAGACCTTCTGGCTCTGGGATTCAGAGGTTTAGTACCTCTGAATGTGGAGGTCCCCCTCAGTCACCACGGCTAGTAGTCATGAATCTATCTAACTCCCTTTGAAAGCTGTCTATGCATGTGGCCATCACGACATCCTCTGGCAGCGAATGCCACATTTTAATCATGCTCTGTGTAAAGAAGTATTTCTTTTTATCCATCCTGAATCTACTGCCCATCAATTTCATTAGATGACCTCAAGTCCTAGTATTTTGGGAGGGGGGATTCTCTTCGTCAACTCTCTCAACTCCATGAATAATTTTATAAACTTTTATCGTGCCCCCCCCTTAGTCGTCTCTTTGCTAAACTGAAAAGTCCCAGACTCTTCAGCCTTTCCTCATAGGAAAGGTGCTCCAACCCACCAATCATCTTGGTCACCCTCTTCTGTACTTTTTCCAGCTCTGCAAAGTGTTTTTGAGATATGGCGAACAGAACTATATACAGAATGATCCTTCACATAATAAACCCTGGGTATGTGTTAACCACATTGTTCAAAATAGAAATTTTCCTAAAAGCGGCATTTTTTTTCTCACCAAGCCTTTCCCAGTCATCACTTTCATTCATAAAATGATATCCAGTTATTCTATAAAAATACACCACTTGCATGACAAAACTTCCTAGCATTGTGAATAAGAACATGAAGTACAACACTAGGCAATAAAAGTTAATGGCACAAGCAACCTAGTAGTCATTCTTAATTACTCGCTCTGGTAGAAGCTAAACAGCAGTTTGCATCAATGTACCTTATTCAGAGTTATGAAAGCACCAACAGACAGTACTGGGGGATGGTTCTTATCCTGTCCTATTATATAAATGTGTAGTGGTCTGGCAAGGTTCTATGTTTGGCAAAATCAGTTCGCTGCCTGATCTGTCATTCAGAAAGACTCCCTAGGCACTGGCTGAGTTGCCTGAGTCCCACCCACAGAAGCAGCAGGAGCCAAGAAGACAATTTCACCTCAGCAGACAGGATAGAGACTCCAGCACTCTCGCTTCCCAGTGACTCTGGCCTTGCCACTTTGCACTGCTGCTGCTCCCGACCCAGCCTCAGACTGCAATGAGGCTGCTGCCTACTGCCCCCTCCCAGAGCCCCAAAGACTCCCCAAGGTAAGTATGCAGCTGAGCCATGAGCAGCCTGGCTGGGCCACAGGGGCCTTGAACAGTGGGGTGGGAGAGCCAAGGCTGCCCTACCTGGCTGGGCCACAGAAGCCTTGAATGGGGGGGGAGCCAAGACTGGCCTGCCTGGCTGGGCCAGAGGGGCCTTGAACAGGGGGTGGGAGAACCAAGGCCTGCCTGGCTGGGCCAGAGGGGCCTTGAACGATGGGGTGGGAGAGCCATGTCCTGCCTGGCTGGGCCACAGGGGCTTTGAACAGGGAGGGTCGGAGAGCCAAGGCTGGCCTGCCTGGCTGGGCCACAGGGGCCTTGAATGGGGGGGAGAGCCATGTCCTGCCTGGCTGGGCCACAGGGGCATTGAATGGGGGTGGGAGAGCCATGTCCTGCCTGGCTGGGCCACAGGGGCATTGAATGGGGGTGGGAGAGCCAAGGCCTGCCTGGCTGGGCCACAGGGGCCTTGAACAGGGGGGTGGGAGAGCCAAGTCTGGCCTGCCTGGCTGGGCCACAGGGGCCTTGAACAGGGGGGTGGGAGAGCCAAGGTCTGCCTGGCTGGGCCACAGGGCCCTTGAATGGGGGGGTGGAAGAGCCAAGGCCTACCTGGCTGGGCTGCAGGGGCCTTGAATGGGGGTGGGAGAGCCAAGGCCTGCCTGGCTGGGCCACAGGGGCCTTGAATGGGGTGGGTGGGAGAGCCATGGCTTGCCTGGCTGGGCCACAGGGGCCTTGAATGGGGGGTTGGGAGAGCAAAGGCCGGCCTGGCTTGGCTGCAGGGGCCTTGAATGGGGAGGGGAGCCATGGCCTGCCTGAATGGACCACAGGGGGCTTGAATGGAGGGGTAGGAGAGCCAAGGTCTATCTGCCCTATGCTGCAGGGGGCTTGAACAGGGGGTGGAAGAGCCAAGGCCTGCCTGGCTGGGTCACAGGGTCCTTGAATGGGGGTGGGAGAGCCAAGGCCTGCCTGGCTGGGCTACAGGTGCCTTGAATGGGGGGAGAGAGCCGAAGCCTGCCTGGCTGAGCCACAGGGGCCTTGAATGTGGGGGTGGGAGAGCCAAGGCGTGCCTGGCTGTGTGTGAGAGACTTTACTTCCACTTCTCTACCTTTCTATGCATTTGTTATGCATCACATCTTTCTAGAGCTTGTTGTATTGCTTCTACAACGGGCTTTACTGCTACTAATCTATAATAGCAAGAACTGACCCCAAAGTCAAATGCCTTTGGTGTGTCTGCAGCACCCAAGCTCATTCAGAGTGGATTACTTCACAAACAATCCTCCAGAATTTCATTATCAAACCACTGGGAACAGGATATGCTTCTTCAATGAGTCTCTTCTGAGGCTGTTGTGCTCCACTACATTATGTAGCTCATATGAAGTGTTAAATACATATGACAGCAAGACAAAATTTGTTTCTGCTACTCAAAATCTTGAGATCACAGGAAATATTAAGCAGAAGGGGACAAAAATGTTAATATTAATCAGACACCCCACACATAATTCGATTAACTCAAATACAAGTGTTGTTATCCTCTGCCAATGATTGGTCATTACCAAATAGTTTATATACACCACCTCTTTACTGGACATCTAATCATTGCACCTGCTTGGAGCTAGTCATATAACAGCCTTTCCTATGAAACAAAGGGAAGCAACGATTTCACACCCATTCTTCTTTAAGTTGCATTTTGTAAGCCACACACACAATGCATAATGTGAGATGTACAACTTGAGAGTGACAGTTACCTAAAGAGACAGATGCATGACAAACACACGTAGTTCATAACAGAGCCAGATGTGTATACAAACCTAAAATCAACAACTACAGAGCAGTTTGTGTATTGACCTTTCTTAAAATGCACAGCCATCTGCACCTATAACATCTTTAAAAAGAAAGAAAAGAAAGAAAAAGCTGCTGAATGGCAACCCATTTTGCTGTTGCTCCTTGTTCTTTTTATCTGTCTGTGCATGCTGATGCAGGTGATTAAAAACTATCTTCCATTTTGCTAACATACAGGCGCTATAGATAAAGGGGGCGAGGAAATACAGCAACAACCAGCCCCATAGCCAGAAATTTTGGGTTAGTGGGGCATGGGGAAATTTTGTGGGGCAGTAGGGGAGGGGAGAAGGGCAGCTGTATGCCTTTCCTGAACTCCAAGCAGCACTTGAAGGTAAGGGAGAGGGGTGGGTGCTGGCCGCATGCCTTCCCTGAACTCCAAGTGGCAAATTCACTGCTTGGAGTTCAGGGACAGGCAGCCCCTGCTTGGAAAAAAAAATTAAAAGGTTCCCTTTAAATGTTGTTTTTCAAGCAGGGGCTGCCCAAGCCCGAACTCCAAGCAGTGAAATCACCACTTGGAGTTCAGGGATGGCTTGCAGCTGCCCCTTTCCCTCCCTTCCTGCAAGATTTAAAGGGCCCTCCAGCTGACTGGTTGGCCACATACTCCTGTTCATCAGCTGAACGGCCCTTTTAATGTCACAGGAGGGGAGGGAGGGGGAGAGGGGCAGCAGCTGTTGAGGGGCATGCCTCACATTTGAGCTCTGAAATGGCCCATTGTAGCTACAGGCCTAGCGACAACCATTAAGGTACAATAGCACAGTGGACAAAACACACCCCATCTACTCTGATTATTTCTGTTCTTTCTATGAATAGATTCAGATGTCAGCTTTAAAGGAAAACTTACAAGTCAAACCATGTTTCCTAGGTCCTTTAAAATTCCATTTCTATTAGAAATGCAGCATTTTTTCCTTGTAGTTAAAAAAGTGCACTTACAATTGCAAATGATTCAAAATAGTTTGGGATGTAGACCATACAAAACATTCCATAATTAAACAGGGCCCTGGCAGAGATTCTTAAGACCAACTGTCAAAGTATGGCACACTTTCATCTGCATATACCAGCAATTCAGGCTTTTCACACACTTGCTCACATGAATTTACTCATATGCAATACAAATCTCTTTTTATGTTACTTCATTTCCAAGTCCATCAGTTCAAATCTATTCACTTAACCGTGTTCACTAATATATATTGTTCAGCATATTTCCTCACATGGTCACAATGCAACCACAACATGGAATGTACTCAAATATATACCAATACACCATAACCTGCAATATGCCCAACTCTCAAAGACACAGGATGCAGGCTTAGGAAATGGAAACATATTCAAGCATTGCAGGCTTCAGAAACTGAAATACATAGCAAACAGACACACATGCCCAAGTATTTAATTCATGGTCCATATACCCATAAACACACAATCTCAAAAGGCATTCAGATATCTGTCTCTGCATAAGGTAGTGTGCAGACTGCCACCTACAATTATCTGATTATCTCCACCGAGAATTATCTGATGATGCATTTAAAAAAAATAAGGATTCACTGAATGAACATTATGCAGCACATGTCCTCTTGCATGCTATGACTCTTGCTAACGCATCTGTGCAGGTCAACATTGTTTTATGGGACTAGGCAGGTATAATAGAAGGGCTCCTGAAATCTTTCACACTGCAGGTGGTCTTTGACTTCTGAGGTTCCACTGAGCCATGAGGGAGGATGTCCTATATGTGGGGGGAAGCTCTATTTTGTTACATTATTAATATCCTTTGCTACACATTTCTGTTGAACGCTGTGGGGGTGGAGTTGTTCGATGTGCCTACAGCATGCCCTATAGATTCATGTCTGTCATGAACCTGGCTGTTCGGAGTTATCTGGGATGGAGGAACTGAGAAGCCGACAGGAGCGGCTGGAGGAAAGTGTCATGTGTTCGGAGCTTCGGGGGGCCTCTGTCACACACACAGCCTCGAAGGCGGCGACCCTTTCCTCCATTCGCACCTGCTACTGTTAGCAGGTGCAGCCGGAGCAAGACGGACGGACGGGCTCATTCGGTCGCCCTCCGCAGCAGCAGCAGCAGCAGCAGCCGCCGCCACCTCCCTCCCTTCCCCACTAGATGCCCCAGCCCGAGGCTGCCACCGCCGCCGGCCACCCTTCCTCCATCCCCGGCAGTTCCCCAGGCAGCCGAGAGAGCCTTACGTTCCCAGGATCTCCTTGAACGCGAAGATCTTATTGATGTCGTCGGCTGGCTTCTTCCACGAAGCGCTCTCTTCGCCGTTCTCCTGGGCCATAGCAGCCACAGCCCGAGCTGGGGCGGAGGATGCTCGCCCAGCGCGCGAGGGAAGGGACGGGGTAGGCTGTCGTTTCGCCTCGCCGGCTTTTGCTTTCTCTTCGGGCGCTTCCTTCTCCTTCCCGCAGTCCGCCCCGGCGCCCTCCTCTCTTGTGCACGCCGACTTCCTGGTTGCAGTTGCCGCCGCACTTCTGCCTGCTCCAGCTGGCTAGGCACCTGCAAAACTTCGCACTCCCGCTCTTCGCCTCCTTTCTTTTTCAGCCTCGTCCTCTCTGCCGTCCTCGGCGATGACTTTTGCCTGCCTTCTCTCCTTCGCTTCCTCTTCATGTGGAGAGTGGAGACCCTCCCTTCGGAACGGCGATGGTCGGCGCCAGGTTCAGGGAGCGCAGAGCACCAACGGGAGCCCTTCTTACTAGCTGTGCCTTCTGCTTGGGGTCCCCAAGGTTGCGCACACACACCCTCAAAATTGTCCGGCGCGTTGTCCCCTCAGGAGAGAGCGCTGCTTCCCCCAAGCGAGTTGGCCGATGGAGGGCTGGCAGGCTGTCTGTGTGAGAGGGACCGAAGCCTCCTGCCGCCTGCGAGAGATTCCACTGACACCTTGGAGGCGGCTGGTTGTTATGGCGATAGAAGGGCGGAAGTGCGGAGGGAAGCCGCCTCCGGACTTCTGCTGGCGGCTCCTCGAGCCCCCCTTCAGAAGGACTCGAGAGTCTCGAGACAAATTCGCATTGCGCCAAAGGAACGTGTCGCCTGGATGAGGAATCCCCGCGGACCTTTTCTCTGTTGGCCACCGGCCGCCCCGAAGGGGAAGGGAGGCGGATAGCAAGCGAGCCCTGACGACCCCCCCCCGCTGTGCAGGCCGACCCTCTTTCCTCCGGGGCTGGCAAGGCGCAGAGCTCCAAGGGCAGCCGCGCGCTGCAGTGGAGAGGGTGGTTTGCCAATGATGGAGGTGCCCTCCGTGGCCCGACACCAGGCCTCGACTTGAAGTCGCTGGCAGAGGTTAGAAGGGGCCCTGTGGGCTCTGGCTTGGCCTTTTGGGAAGTCTGAAGAAGGAGAACCAAGGCCAGCCGCCGGGCACCTCAGCAGTCCACTGAATACGGGTCACAGTACTAGGACCTAGTGGAATTTCATTCAGGTCTCCAACATTTGACTGGCCTAGTTAGTAGAACCACATTCTGGCAGGCAACCAAAATCGGGAGCAGGGGCTGATAAGCGAACAAACTTCATAGCAGGCTTGAGAGGATCTGGGGAAAAGAATCCACAGAGGCCAACAGCCCTCTATATTCTAACATCCAGATGGTTCCAGGCTCAGTCTTTGCCATCTCCAGTTAAAGGATCTTAGCCAGCAGATGTTGGGAAGTACTTTTCTCTACCAGACATCCCAGTCAGAGTAAACAATAGCTAGTTGAACTAATTGTCCAGTTTGGTATAAGGCTGCTTCACAGCATAAAGATGAAACCTGTGGGTCCATCTAATGTTCCTTTCCCTGTCTAGATTCTAACTTGTTTGGTGGTCTGAGTTTCTGCATCAGCTCCTTTCCTAATGTGCTGGCTCTAATCCTGGACCCACCTGTAGAAACATTTGGAAATTTTTGGAACTTAAAAGTTAGTTACCTTAATATAAGTACTAGGATGATAAGACCCACAAACTGTGAGTCCCTATAGGGCTGGAATATGTAAGGGTCATGCCTTTAAACATGTACAGAGAATCTCTGATGCCTAAGTGATCACAGCCCATTGGTGTATCTGGGATGAGGAGGAAGAAGGCAATTGTTATGTATTAGGGCTGGAACATTTCATGACTGGGTACCAGAGACTGGCTGAGCTTGGAGCTCTAGAACAATAGCCCACCAGAACTTTGGAGGTGACCAATGAGAAACTAATGTTATGTAAATAGCCTATCGTTGGGAGTTGGGTGTGATTGGGTGTGGGTTTTGCATGCTGTTTAAACAGGGCTGTTGCCCTGAGGTTTCAGACTTGTTCCTGAAATCACTTAGTAGAGTAGAGCTGTTCACTGCAATGCATCTTGAACCCAGTATTTAATACTGGCAATGAGGATGGGATCCTATTGAGCGAGCCTAGAGCCCATCTGCACCGCACCACACACTGAGCTCCAGTGCCATGCACACTGCACCGCAATCAGGACCATGGCTGCCGCTCCAGGACACTTTGACGCATTCAGCACCACTGCTGAGGACTGGGACTCCTACATTTCTCACTTCAAGTTTCTCCTCAAGTCCTCTGAGATCACTGAGGGCGAGAAGAAGCAGGCCACCTTCTTCTGGGTCTATGGCTACTCAATGTTTGAAATCGCCCTTGCACTGCTAGCTCCAGCGGAGCTACAAAACACTCCTTACCAAACGATTATAGACTGGCTGCAGGAGCACTTTGCACTGATGCCCTCCATCATCGCAGCCCGCCACACGTTCCACATGAGGAACCAGGCCATGGGTGAGTTGATCACAGCCTACATTACAGCCCTCAGGCATGCCGCCTGACATTGCAACTTCCACGACCTTGAGGAAGTACTCCATGACTGGCTGGTGTGCAGACTTCGAGATGAGCAGATCCAACAATGGCTTATACCTAAGAGGGGCCCCACATTCAAGGACATGCTTGAAGAAGCCCTCTCTGCAGAAGCTGCCAACCAGTTCACTGTGGAGGTCCACCAAGTACCAAGCCCACCATCTTCACAGAGACCCAACACCGCAGCCCACCACGTGGATACATTCAACAAGGACAAGGAGGTCCTGAAAATACATCACCCAGACTGCCATGGCACTTGCACACCCACCACAGCTTGTGCAGGCAAATCCACCACCTCAACACCCTGTGCCAGCTGCAGGGAGACCCACAAGCTGAGATCCTGGTATTTCAAAGATGTCACGTGCCAAAGCTGCAAAAAGGTTGGCCATATCACCCATGCATGCTGTTCCAAGGGAACCTGGAGGTGACAGTCCGCCCATCTGGAGTCTGTGCATGCCACAGAACTGCACACCACCTCTGTCCAGCCACACCACGTCAGGTTCAAAAGCCAGTAAATCCAAGCATTCTTAAAGTAAAGATAAGCTTTATTGGAGTACAGTGCTATAACCCACAGTAACAAGGTTATTGTCAGGAATGGCAGGGCATATTGCTCAGGCATAGTTATAGTGTGATGCAAAAGCGCAACTAGCGAATGAACTTTTAGCGCGTGCGCAAGAAACTCCCAGCGGGAGGATTACTTAATGGTCGGGAGAACGCTCCCCCCACTCCTCAGATTCAGAGGACTGGAAAATTCCCGTAGACACAAGAATAGCCCAAAGCCTGTACTCAAGGCCACCGTGATAAGACCGAGCAGCAGTAGCGAAACTCCCACGTTGCAGCTGGCAATGCTACGTAAGCGCATAAACAGAGACAAGATAGGGAACAGAGAACAATGGATTCAGTGTGATGCTAGACTCAAGTTGCCATTTCTGACATTCTGCCCTCCCCAAAATCAACCTGCCCCTCGGGGAGTGAAAGAGGGACCTCCCGGTTTTGTTGGGAAGCATATATGAAAATCTTTAATGAGCTCGGGAGCCCTGATATCAGTCACTCACCCATTCTTTGTGTTGGGAACCAAAATGCACCCATTCCACAAGATAGTAGAGTTGGCCGCGCAACAACTTGTAGTCCAGGATGTCGGCCGGCTCGTAATGCTCATCATTGTCGACAATAAGCGGGGCGGGCACTGGTTGCTCCGCACGCCATTTATTCGGTGGGTATGCCGGTTTGAGGAGGCTGAAATGGAAGATGGGATGAATATTTTTAAGGGCTTTTGGCAACTCTAGTTCCACAGTGACCTTATTAATGCACCTGATGATTTTAAAAGGACCAATATATTTCCAGGCTAGTTTCCTGGAAGACTGAGGGAGACGCAGGTTCTTTGTAGACAAGTATACAAACTTCCCAGGCTGAAGATCCCAACCCACCACCCTTTTCTTGTCAGCCTGTTTTTTATTGTCAGCTTTAGCAGTCTCTAAAGTCTCACAAATCAATGGCCATGACTCACGCAAAGTTTTACACCAATCTGCCGCTTTCCCCACCCCCTGTAATGACGGTTTCAAAAATGGCAAGGGGGTGCTATCATAGCCAAGTGCGGCTTTGTATGGAGAGACCCTGGTAGAGGAATGCCAGGAATTATTGTAGGCAAATTCAGCTAGGGGCAACAGGTCCACCCAATTATCCTGCTGGAAGTTGGTGAAACAACGTAAATATTGCTCCAGGGTTTGATTCACCCGTTCTGTTTGACCATCAGTCTCGGAATTATAGGCACTACTCAATGCACGTTCTATGCCCATCAAAGACATCAGTTCAGTCCATAATTTAGAAACAAATTGTGCGCCGCAGTCAGATATTATCTTGATTGGCAAAGTATGTAACTTTACGATATGTTGAAGGAAGGCTTTCGCCAGGACTTTGGCCGTTGGGAGTCCCGGGAAGGGAATGAAGTGGGCTTGTTTTGAAAATAAATCCACTACCACCCAAATGACTGTCATGTGTTTGCTGAGGGGCAAATCCGTAATGAAGTCCATGGAAATTATCTCCCATGGCCGGCTGGGGGCAGGCAGCGGTTGCAGGAGTCCCGGTGGTTCCCCCTCCTCGGCTTACAAAGGCTGCAAATCGGGCCCGATTGTACATAGAGGGATAAGTTTTGTCTCATGTGGGGCCACCAGAAACTGCGCTGGAGCAGATGCAACAATTTGACATAGCCAAAATGTCCAGCAGGTTTGGAATCATGTACGGATTGTAATACCTTTAAACGAATGCTCTCGGGCACGAAGAGTTTCTCCCCCCGGTACCAACACCCGTTTGTTTTCTGCACCAGAGATCCCTGTGACTGGAGCATTTGGTTTTCCTGCTTGGTTAAAGCTTTGGCGAACTGTTCCTCCCAGGCATTTACTGGGGTCTGGGGTGCACCTGCCATTGGCTTTGCTTTCGAGTAACTACCACCCTGGTCAATTGGGCTGGTGTGAAGAACAATTCCCGCACTTCCCCCCGCTTACTGTCATGTTGGGGCAGCTGTGAAAGTGCATCTGCCAAGGGGTTAGACTTCCCTGGGAAGTGGTGGAGGGTGAATTGGAATCTGGAGAAGAACTCAGCCCATCGGAATTGTTTAGCATTAAGATTCCGGGGCTTCCACAAGACTTCTAGGTTATTGTGATCAGTCCAAATTTCAAATGGTACTCGAGCCCCTTCCAGCCAGTGACACCAAGTGATAAGGGCCAAGCGGATCGAGGCTGCTTCCTTGTCCCAAATGGGCCAGAACCTCTCAGTGTCATTGAATTTACAAGACACATAGGCTAGGGGGTGTAGGCGCCCTTCTGTGTGTTCCTGCAGGATCGCCCCCCCCCATGGCAGTGTCAGAGATGTCCACTTGCACAATAATTTTTTTTTTCCATCGGGGTGAGCAAGGACTGGCTCAGTGGTGAATAAGTGTTTGAGCCGTTCAAATGCCTCTTGACACTGCGGGGTCCAGTTTAGGTGCGCCCCCGGCTGTGAAGCCCCGGCCCCTCTCCCTTTCGTCTTTAGGAGATCTGTGATTGGCAGACTGACTTGGGCAAAATGGGGCAGGAACTGGCGATAAAAATTGGCGAAACTGAGAAAACTCTGGAGTTGCCTCCTGGTTTTGGGGGGTTCCCAGTCCAGTACATCCTGAATTTTCTTTGGATCCATCTCCAGACCCTTAGGGGATATGCGGTAGCCCAAAAAGTCAATGTGGGTCTGATGGAATTCACATTTTGACAGTTTAACAAACAGTTTATGCTCTAGTAGCTTTGAGAGCACCTGTCGGACCAACTGAACATGGGTCTCCAGGTTCGGGGAGTACAGTAAGATATCATCCAAGTAAACAACCACCCCCTTGAATAAGTAAGGTTGCAACACCTCATTGATCAAGTTCATGAAGACTCCTGGGGGGCCCTGGAGCCCGAATGGCATTACTCTGTACTCAAACTGTCCCAGGGGAGTGTTAAAGGCAGTTTTAAACTCATCGCCTTGTCTGATGCGCACTCGGAAATATGCATCCCGGAGATCCAATTTCGAAAAAATCTTTCCCTGTGCCACCTCTGCCAGGAGGTCTTTGATCAGAGGCATGGGATAGGCATTGGTAGCCGACACTGCATTCAGTCCCCAATAGTCGGTACATAACCGGAGCCCCCCGTCCTTTTTTTTGCAAAACAACACGGGGGCAGCAAATGGAGAGGAGGCTGGTTGAATAAAGCCACGTGCTAAGTTCTTGTTGATGAACTTGCGCAGCTCCTCCTTTTCCATGGGACTCATGGCATATATTTTCCCTCTCGGCATTTTTTGACCCGGGAGAATTTCAATAGCACAGTTGGAGTTGCGGGGGGAGGGGGGAGTTTGTCGGCTTCCTCCTCAAAAACCCGGGGCAGATCTCGGTATTCCTCAGGAATGCGATCAATCTCCTCTGCTGCTAGGCAAGCCCAGGGAGGTTCATTGTCTGGCGGGCTGCCCCATTCCGGGTCCCATCTGTGTTCAGAGCACCTTGGGGAGATGAACCGCACCACCCCTTCCTCCTATAAAATGTATGAATCATGTCCATGGAGCCATGGGCTGCCTAATACCAAAGGAAACTTGGCCTGTGGGGCCACCATGAAAGAGCGGAGCTCCCAATGTTCACCTGCCCCCACGCGCAAAGGTACAGTCTCGAATTAGCAGGGCTCTTTCATCGGTGACCCATCCATCTGAGTAAAAGTGATAGGGTCTTTCAATTTGACTACCGCTGCCTCCAATCCTGCAACCAGGGAGGGGTTAAGTCTCTCCTGCAACCAGAGTCAATGAGGCCACGTACCCTAATATGGGTCATCATAGCCGGGTTCATTATAATTACGTTCACAAAGAAAAGAGAGGGGTAGTTGCTTACCACTTTAGGCACTTCAGGGGTTGGGTCCTGTTGTGCTGCGCCACTTACAACAGGACCTGCTCATTTCCTGGCTGCTCCAATTCTTCTTCCTCCAGGAACAGTGGATCTATGACTTCCTGGCTGGTGTAGAGAGCTTGTGGGTTTTGCGGTTTAGCAGTACCCTTCTTCGGTGGGGCCCCCGGGTGTCGTCGGTCCTCCTCGCGAGGTGGTAACTGGCCTGTATCCTCCTTCGGGCAGGAGACGGTGAAATGCCCCTTGTCTCCACATTTCAGGCAGAGGCCCTGTCTCATGCGCTGATCCCGAAGACCAGCCGCGGCTGGGGTTTGTTTGCCCTTAGGATGGGAAGTTGATGTGGTAGGGCGCGTGTTCCCCAAGGATACTTCAAGCTTCATGATGCGCAGCCTGCTTTCCGCGCGTTCTGCTTCTTCCATCGAGCCCTGTAAGGTTCGCGGCTCCTTGGAGCTCAAGACATTGTTTCGGACATCCACGGCCAGCCCCATTCAATACTGCTGGGCTAACACTGGATCTGTCCAATCTCGAATTTTGGTCGCATGCTTCTGAAATTCCCGGGAGTACTCTCGCACCGTAAGTCTCCCCTGTTTGAAGGTGCGCAGGAAGGCCTCCACTTTCTGGGCAGCTGCTGGATCTTCAAAACGATTCCTCAAGGCCCACATAAAGTCATCCACACTCCCTAACTCTGCTGCTTCCAAATCATGTAAGGCCACATACCAGCTGGTTGCAACTCCCCTCAAGCGGGAGGCAATAAACTCCACCTGTTGTTCTTCATCCGGAAACAGGTGGCCCCAATGCTGGACGAACTTTCCCACCTGCAGGATGAAGAACGAAATGGACTTGGGGTCGCCATCAAATGTGATCTCCAGCAGATCTTTGGGCCATAGCATCGGCTGGGGATGCACTGGTCCAGGACCGGGTCCCGGCATCAGCAGGGGTGCAGGCGCTGGTATCGCTGGTGGGCCCACCGGTGGACGTGGTCCCAGTACATGCTGACCTGGGACCGGCTGCCCTGGTATTGGTTGTCCTGGAACTGGCTGCCCTGGAACCGGTTGTCCCGGACCCGGCTGCCCTGGGATGGGTTGCCCCGGTATTGGCTGCCCTGGGCCGGGTGGTCCCGGGATAGGCTGCCCTGGAATCGGCTGTCCTGGAATGGGTTGCCCAGGCAGAAGGCGCCCTGGCAACAGCTGAGGTCCCGGCCCCGGGCCTGGGGGGGGAGCTGGTCCTGGCACCGGCACGGGCTGCACCAAAAGATGCATGCGAATAGCCTGGTCCATCATCCCAGGGAGGAACTGCATTAACTTTCCCATGTCCCGCATCAACCAGCGGCAATCCTCTTCTACCGTGTCCATTCGAGTGTCCACATCCTTGCTGGGGCTGGGCCTCACCGGCCTGCGGGGAGTTTGTCCTTGGGGCAACCCAAAGCTCCCACGGGGATCCACCAAGTCGTCTGGGTAGAATTCAAACGGTTCTTAGACCAGTCCCTGGGCTTCCGTTGTGTGACCCATCTGTCCCATGGAATAGGGGCACACTGGTAGTAAGTCCGGGGTATGGCTCCTCCATGGCTCGGGATCGGTCCTGCTGGACTGTAGATCGGGGGGGTGTACGATGTCCCTGCCACCCCGATTGTGGATGGAGTGCTGGGTCCGGATGGGGTGTATGGAACCAACGCCGTTGTCACCGGCACAGTCGTTGCAGGTACGGTGGTGATTCGCACCATAGTCACTGGAACAGTAGTGACTGGAACCAAGGTGACGGGAGTGGTGGTACTCGGGACTGTCACCGGAACTCCACCTGTGCCACTCATCCTGGTGTGGAGAGGCAAGAACCGGTGGGAGTGCTGAGCAGGATTCCTGACAATTTCTGTCAGGTTCAAAAGCCAGTAAATCCAAGCATTCTTAAAGTAAAGATAAGCTTTATTGGAGTACAGTGCTATAACCCACAGTAACAAGGTTATTGTCAGGAATGGCGGGGCATATTGCTCAGGCATAGTTATAGTGTGATGCAAAAGCACAACTAGCGAATGAACTTTTAGCGCGCGTGCGGGAAACTCCCGGTGGGAGGATTACTTAATGGTCGGGAGAACGCTCCCCCCACCCCTCGGATCCACAGGACTGGAAAATTCCCATAGACACAAGAATAGCCCAAAGCCTGTACTCAAGGCCACCGTGATAAGACTGAGCGGCAGTAGCGAGGCTCCCATGTTGCAGCTGGCAATGCTACGCAAGCGCATAAACAGAGACAAGATAGGGAACAGAGAACAATGGATTCAGTGTGATGCTAGACTCAAGTTGCCATTTCTGACACACCAGGCACTTCACTTGCCCCAGGACACCCCCGATAAAATTAAAGTGATTGGTTTCATCAAGGGAGCCCCTTGCATGATGGAGCTAGACACAGGGTCCTCCATTTCCATAATCTTGGAGGACACCCTCTGCCCGAATGGGGCCCTCACCTTAGTCTGGCTAGTTTCACCCTACAGGACTTCCAACAGAATGAAGTGGCCGTGAAAGGGGTGGGGAACTTTCAGGCACAGTACTGGAATTTTGAAGGGTTCTTGGACTTGCTGGTAGTGGGGGGCAATCGCACTCGTTTACTGAGACTAGCATGGTTTGCGCCCTTGGGGTTCTGAGCCACAAGGGTGCACCAAATTGCCTGAGAAGACTTTCAGCGGGTGTGTGACTAGTTCCCAGCCATCTTCAATGGGATGCTCAGTCACTACACTGGACCCCCCTTCTCCATCCAGCTCAACCCAGAGGTGTGACCCATACAGCTGAAGGCCTGGCACATCCCATTCGCACTAAAATTGACAAGGAGCTGGATCGTTTGTTGGACCAAGGGGTTTTGGAACCAGTCTTGCATGCCCTTTGGGAAACACCAATTGTCATGCCAGTTAAGCCGCATCTATGTGGACAATAAATGTACCATTAATAAGGTACTGCAGGACCACGCCTACCCAGTCCTGGTAGTCAACCACATCTTGGCCTCACTGGCAGGCACCAAGATTTTCGGAAAGTTAGACTTGGCCCAGGTCTACCAGCGACTCCCAGTGGATGATGCGACCGCTGAGACCCACACCATCATCATACACAGGGGTGTGTTCAAGGTGTGGCAGCTACAGTTTGGTATCAGTATGGCCCCTGGAATTTCCCAAAATCTCATGGACTCTCTTCTTAAAGGAATCCCTGGGGTCCAGCCTTTCTTCAATGGCATTCTAATTGTCGCCCCCAAAGAAGGGGCATTGTCAGTTGGTTGTGCACTATCCTGCAGTGGTTTCAGCTGGCCAGCCTAAAGGTGAAGCGGAAGAAATGCCTCCTGGGTGTTCCTCGGGTTGAGTTCCTGGGGTTCTCCATAGATGCCGAAGGCATCTATCTGGCCCCAGACAAAGTTTGTGCCATTGGCAACACCCCCACACACACTTCCAAGCAGGAGCTACAGGCTTTCTTGGGGCTCCTGAACTTTTACCATTCCTTCTTGCCCCATAAAGTTGCGCTGGTGGAGCTACTGCACCACCTCCTCAACAAGAAGGCCCTGTGGGTTTGGGGCCATCAGCAAGCCACTGCATTCAGGGCCATGAAGGAACTGCTCACCTCCAATGCAGTCCTGGTCCATTTCAACAAAAAGCTGCCTGTCAGGCTTGCTTGCGATGCTTCTCTGTATGGGGCTGGCGCCATTCTTGGCCACCATCTGCTGGATGACAGGGAAGTCCCCATGGCATATTACTCCTGCACCTTGTCTTTGGATGAGCAAATCGATAAGGAGGAGTTGGCCATGGTTGTGGGGGTCAAGAAATTCTATGGGCAGCCGTTCACCATCACAATGGACCACAAGCCTCTGTTGGGACTTCTTGCCCCAGATCGCCAACCCCCCCTGATGCTCTCGCCACAGGTTCTTCGTTGGTCCATATTCCTTGTGGGATACCAGTACTCCCTTCTCTACCATCTTGGGAAGGCAATGGGGCATGCTGACACCCTCAGCTGCTTGCCACTCTGCTCCATCAATCTGGACCCAGCTCCTGTGACCAGATCTTCCTCTTGGAGGAGCTTCCCGGCTGCTGTCTGCACATCATGGACATTTCCCACCACACTGCGAAGGACCAGATCCTCTACCACATTCTGGACTGGGTGGGGAGGGGCTGGCCCACCAGCTGGGTGGGCCCAGACTTTGCAGACTTCTCATTCTGCCAGGACAAGCTCTTGGCTCACAAGTGGTGCCTACAGTGGGGCAGTTGAGTAGTGGTTCCTGTGCCCCTGCACTAGCAAGTATTGTCAGCCCTGCATGACACACACCCCAGAATTGTGCAATTGAAGGCACTTGCCTGGAGCTATGTATGGCAGCTAGGAATGGACAGCGAAATAGAGACCTGGGTCCAGCGCTGCCAGGCCTGCCAAGAGACCCAGCCAGAACCACTACATGTCTCATGCAGCATTGGGAGTACTTGCAACCCTTGTTCCCAGGTGCATTTGGACTTCGCCGGCCCCTTCCAGGAACAAATATTCTTTATTTTGGTGGACTCCTACACCAAATGGCTGGAGGTCGTGCTGGTTGCCTCCACCTCCTCTGTAGTGGCAATCTGGGCCCTCAGATGAATCTTCAGCACGCACAGCCTACCTGGCATGGTCGTGATGGACAATGGGACTGCCTTCACTTCTGGGTAGTTCCAGGAGTTCTTGGGCTGCTACCTAATATGGCACATCTGCTCCACTCCCTTTTACCTGGCCACCAGCAGGCAAGTGGAGAGGATGGTGTGGACCATGAAGGAGTCCCTCAGGTGGATCATCCACAGTGACTGGGACCATAGGCTTGCGGCATTCCTTTTTGGACACCAGGTGACCCCGAGTCTAACCACCAGCCACAGCCCTGCAGAACTCCTCATGGGCAGACATCTAATTACTTGACTGGACAGACTGCACCCAGACTGAGCTCCAGAGCATCACCCATCACCGGAGAGCCAGGAAGTGCTCAGAGGATTTTTCCCTGGCAACCCTGTCTACGCACAGATCTTCTCCAGCGGTCCTGCCTGTGTTCCTGCCAAGGCCATCAGAGTCACTGGCCCCCTCTTATACGAGGTCTCTACCGATGGTGTACAAGTCCTTCACAGGCACATCGATCAGCTTTGCTGCCATCTCCTGCCAGAGGTAGCTGAACTAGTGCCAGCTGCCATGGAAGACAGCTGCCCAGACCAGTGCCGCCAGTGGAGCTCAGCGGAGAGGATGCACCACGTGCCAGGGACTGTTCTGACCACACAGAGTCACCCACACCCATACAGAATGTTCCAGAGCCCCAGGACTCTGCTCCTGATTTGCCATCCTTGCCCAGTGCCACTGTTGAGACCCCAGACAGGGCCTCTGTGATTTCACCAACACCATCTGAGCTGAGACGCTCTCAGCGGGAAAGGTGCAAGCCAGCGTACCTTGAGGACTATGTATGTTAAGGTGTTTTGGAACTTAGGGGGGAGAGGTGTTATGTATTAGGGCTGGAACATTTCATGACTGGGTACCAGAGACTGGCTGAGCTTGGAGTTCTAGAACAATAGCCTACCAGGACTTTGGAGGTGACCTATGAGAAACTAATGTTATGTAAATAGCCTATCTTTGGGAGCTGGGTATGTTTGGGTGTGGTTTTTGCATGCTATTTAAACAGGGCTCTTGCCCTGAGGTTTCAGTCTTGTTCCTGAAATCACTTAATAAAGTAGAGCTGTTCACTTCTATGCATCTTGAACCCAGCTCCACTATGCACTTTCTAACCTTCATTTTCTTCTCACATTTGAAAGCAGCATGGAGATAAGAGCACCACTGAATATCTTTCACTTCACAGAAGTCAAAGCTAGTTTTACAAATTATGAATGGCTTCCAAGATTGAGAGCAAACCTCCCAAGAACAGAACCCTGACACTTCTCGTGTCAGTAATTATGCACAACACCAACCCTTGGCAGTGTAACATATAACTGTCTAGTATTTAATAAAAATGGACATACATGGGACTTCCCTACATTCCTGTGCTTTTCAGGCAATAAGTATGCAACGGCTCTTACCTGTTGCAAAGGATCCAGCATCTTTCTTTAAAGTAGTACTTGTGTTACAGTGAGACATCAAATTTCCCCAGTCCTCAAGCTCCAAAATTTTGAACCTGAACCAAAACTAATTCCAAGACTGCATCCCATCCAATTCAGCACATTCATTGTAAATGTAGTAATGCAAGAGTCATATGTACCTACTGTATGGTAGCCGGGGCATTACTAGTTGCCAGCAATTTAACTCTCCACCAATACCATTTACCATTTGAAGAGCTTTTAATTATTATTTATATACTATTTAGTATTTCTTCAGCAGTTGAATGCTCCCCTTCATAACTGCAGAGGTGCACATGGAATTCTTTTTTAAAACAAGTATGGCAAATATCAGAATGGTTAATCCTATCCCCCTAGCAGTGCCTGCTATTTTATGGAACTGTTGCCCCCCCCCTTTTTGTTTAAATGTGGGGGGGGGGGTTAAGGCCCACTAGACTTTTTCAAAGCAGTGAAAAAGAGTATGGCTATTCTACTCACCACACCTACAAGATTTCTTCATTTACTCCCTTTTCCAGTATATTGAGAAAGGATATCAATATATACTGGCAATAGCTTAGAGTTAGCATGAGCGCTAAGAGGCTTGGAAAAGCTTTTGTATTCAGCACACATGTAGTTTCTAGCACAGCTGTAAGCAAGCCAATAAGGCTAGTTTCTCAATTTATTATTGGAAAGAAGGGGGAATGTATTTAAGTAATAAGCTAATACTCATTTCAACAGTAAGTTCTATGCTGCTGTATGTAAATGGCAGAGACAAAGACTGAAGTCTTCTCCCTTAATCTAGTCTCTGGCCATCATGTGTACAGTAATCATGTAAAAAAATGTACCTTTATGCGACAACAAGACCAAAGCTACAGAAAATGGCATTCTAGAAATAAATATTCAAAATCTTGGGGATGTGAAAGGAGAACATTGTGCTGCTCCTTTATGAAATGTGTTTCTTTGTTCCTTCACTTAGTTGCCACTCCAAGGCAGCTTCAGTTCTAAGGGCAACAAAAGTGTAGAAATGAGCTGTAGAGAAGTGCATTTTTCTTTGGAGGTTTGATTTGAGCAAAACCTTCATCTTGGATTGTAAAATGTGGCCAGGCTGGTGTTTTTCTACCTATCCCAAGTCAGGCAATTAGCCCCTTCCTATCTTGCCCTGCCTTAGCCATAGTGATCCATGCAATGGTCATCTCCAGGTTAGACTATTACATAGGGTTACTCTTGAGGCTGATCTGGAAACTTTACCTGGTCCAGAATGCAGCGGCACAGGCCTTTACAGGGACCCCTATTACAGCACATATTACAGCACTTTCTTCAAATACATTAGAAATAGGAAGCCAGCCAGGGAGGCAGTGGGGCCCTTGGATGACCAAGGGGTAAAAGGAGTAGTGAAGGATGATAGGGAAATGGCTGAGAAGCTGAATGCATTTTTTGCCTCTGTCTTCACTGTGGAAGAGGAGAAGTGTTTGCCCACTCCAGAAGCACCGATTTCGGGAGGGGGTTTGAAAGACCTGAATCAGATTGCGGTAACAAGAGAGGAAGTCCTCCGACTGATGGACAATTTAAAAACTAATAAATCACCAGGCCCGGATGGCATTCATCCGAGAGTTCTGAAAGAACTCAAATGTGAACTTGTGGATCTCCTGACAAAAATATGTAATCTTTCTTTAAAATCTGCCTCCATTCCTGAGGACTGGAAGGTAGCTAATATCACTCCCATCTTTAAAAAGGGCTCCAGGGGAGATCCAGGAAATTACAGGCCAGTCAGTCTGACATCGATACCGGGTAAGTTGGTGGAAACTGTTATTAAGGAAAGAATTAGTAGGCACATTGATGAACAAAAACTATTGAGGCAGACTCAGCATGGGTTCTGTAAGGGAAGATCTTGTCTCACTAACCTGTTAGTGTTTTTTGAGGGAGTGAACAAACATGTGGACAAGGGGGACCCAATAGATATTATTTACCTTGACTTCCGGAAAGCTTTTGATACAGTTCCTCATCAAAGGCTCCTAAGTAAGCTCAATAGTCATGGGATAAAAGGACAAGTCCTCTTGTGGATCAAAAACTGGCTTATAAATAGGAAACAGAGAGTGAGTATAAATGGGAAACTTTCTCAGTGGAGGGTGGTAAGCAGTGGGGTACCACAGGGATCAGTACTCGGTCCGATGCTTTTTAACTTGTTTATTAACGATTTGGAATGGGGAGTAAGCAGTGATGTGGCTAAATTTGCAGATGACACGAAGTTGTTCAGGGTGGTGAAAACCAGGGAGGATTGTGAGGCACTCCAAAGGGATCTGTTGAGGATGGGTGAGTGGGCGTCAACGTGGCAAATGGGGTTCAATGTGGCCAAGTGCAAAGTGATGCACATTGGAGCCAAAAATCCTAAATATAAATACACGTTGATGGGGTCTGATCTGGCAGAGATGGACCAAGAGAGAGATCTTGGAGTCGTCGTGGATAACTCGCTGAAAATGTCTACACAATGTGTAGCTGCAATAAAGAAGGCCAACGCTATGCTGGGGATTATTAGGAAGGGAATTGATAACAAATCAGCCAGTATCATCATGCCCCTGTATAAATCATTGGTGCGACCTCATTTGGAATACTGTGTACAGTTCTGGTCACCACATCTCAAAAAGGATATTATAGCATTGGAAAAAGTGCAGAGAAGGGCAACCAGAATGATAATAGGGTTGGAACACCTTCCCTATGAAGAAAGGTTAAAATGCTTGGGGCTCTTTAGCTTGGAGAAACGACGGCTGAGAGGTGACATGATCGAGGTTTATAAGATTATGAATGGGATTGAGCAGGTCGAGAAAGAAGTACTTTTCTCCCTTTCTCACAATACAAGAACTCGTGGGCACTCCATGAAATTGCTGAGCAGTCGGGTTAGAACAGATAAAAGGAAATACTTCTTCACCCAAAGAGTGATTAACATATGGAATTCACTGCCACAGGAGGTCGTGGCAGCTGCAAGCATGGACAGTTTCAAGAGGAAATTAGATACACATATGGAGCAGAAGTCCACCAGTGGCTATTAGCCACAGGGTATAGATGGGAACTCTCAGTCTGGGGCAGGTGATGCACTCTATTCTTGGTGCTGGAGGGGGCAGCAGTGGGAGGGCTTCTGGTGCCCTGGCCCCACTGCTGGACCTCCTGATGGCACCTGGTATATTTTGGCCGCTGTGTGACAGAGAGTTGGACTAGATGGGCCATTGGCCTGATTCAACATTGGCTTCTCTTATGTTCTTATATCCAACTGGTGCTCCACCAGCTGCACTAGCTCCAGATTGAATACCAGATCAAGTTCAAGGTGCTGGTTTCAATCTTTAAAACCCTACACAGTCTGGGACCAACATATCTGTAGTACTGCCTCTCCTGGCATACCCTCCCCCCAAGAGCATTACGCTCCTCAAATTGTTAGCCAAATTGCCTTAATTTCTTATTGATATGGGGGAATTATGATTATTAATTGGCAATAGGCAAATTAGGGAACAAACACCAGTGTCTACAGAGGTCCCGCCCTTCCAGAGGTACCAGTAACAGACACAGAGGCTGAAGTTAGGTTAAAATGATGTCTTTACTGTAGTTTTCTTCACACACAAACAATACACAGTCACACACACAATTATTCAAATTCTAGGAAATAAAGATAGATAATCAGCATGTTTGCATGAGCAGGATATTCATTGTTTGGGTAATAGTTACCTGTCCGATGAGATGAAGGCTTCCAAATGGAAAAATAAGGGAATTATAGAAAAATGGGGATTATGCTAGGAAAATGGAGCATGCAAACTGAACCAGCAGAAAGCACATGGAAGACTCTGGTGGCCATCCAAGAGCCTCAGGGTAAGATGGGTGGCAAGATAGCCACAAGTTCAAGAATAAGAGAGTATAGAGGTCGTTGAGGGGGAAGTAGAGAGAGAGAGACCATATGGCTAGGTGCCCCCTTTTATGAGGGGGGCTTGGGGGGTTGGGCCAGGCTGGCCACATGTCCTAGTCACATGTCTCTTGGGGGTGGCCTAAGCTGGTCACATGTCTTGGCCCACCTCCTATTAGTCCATCCCCAAAACATGCTGATTGGTGTTCGGTTCAAGGGGGAAGGGTCTAGGGGATTGGGCGATATTGAGAACTAGCAACTTGGACTGGAGTCTGGCACCTGGGTGTAGGTGAGATGAGTCATCGGGCCAAGGCCATTGTCTTCTTGATGGTCTTAGCCGGGTCCTTGATGGGCAAGTGATTAGTTGCTAAGCAACTATGAATAGAGTCTCTGAGCTACATGTAGCTTTGCAGGTATGTGGGGGGAGGAAAGGGGTCTGCCTGCGTGCACTGGAGAGGTCTCCTAATGGCATTTTGGAGACCTTTGTCTTCATGCTCTGGCAAGGCATGGCACTTGGTGCTTTGTGCATACTGTGGAACTGCTTCATTCAGAGGGCTGGCAACCTTGGATGGCCACTGGGACAGCAGTGAAGAAAGGAAGGTGTCCTTCTCTCAGGGTGCAGTTTTAACAGGCATCTTAGTGGGTCACCATGCTTTACAGTTCTTTAAGCAGACTTTGCACAGTCCCTACTTTATTACAGTTCATAAAAGCACAAGGAAGCCTTGCAGGGCAACAAAATAACAACACACTGATGATCCCAGGACCAAGGAGTATTTGCCTGGCTTTGACCAGAGCCAGAGCCTTCTCGGTTGTGGCTCCAGCTTAGTGGAATGCACTTCCAAGTGAGATCCAGGCCCTGTGGGGCTTGGTACATTTCCACAGGGCCTGTAAAATGAAAATGTACTGCCAAGCATATGGGTGAGGTCAAGAAACTCCTATCCATATAAACCTTCTTACCACTCCCTCCCTCTCATTTTCCCTGGGGCAGCAGTATAGTATTGTATGTGCCATCTTAAATGTTGGATTGTTTTAAACTAATATGTCTTAGTCTTATGTTCTGTTATTATGTGTTGGAACCAGCTCTGAGCCTCACATAAGTGGGGAAGAGTTGGATACAAATTGAAAAAAATAAATAAGTAAAAAGTTTTCTTTTTTTGTAAAAAAATTTACTTTATAAAGCAAACAAAATACAAACATACATACAAACATACATAGGGGGTTCCCATACATCATTGAATTATCTATTTAAGAACATCATCTATATATCTAATAGCCAAATTGCCCCCTCCGTACGGATATCTAAATCCGCACATCAGGGGCATTTGGGGGGGCAGAGAGATTTTCCTGCACACTTGGAGCAGTTCCCAGGTGTGCCAAAAAATCTAAAAAGCTGAAAAAAATATACGGGGGATATTTAAATCCCCTCAAAGGTAAAAGTGTTCCCTGTGCATGCACAGAGAATGCTCTTGCTGTTGGGGGGAGGCTTGGCGGGCCCAGTGGTTGGGAACTATGCGGGCCTCACCATTGATGCCGGGGGAGTGGGAGAAGGCTCAGAGGGGCCGGCGGCTGGGAGCCACTCAGGCCTTGCTGCCAGTGCCCAAGGGGGAGCAGGAGAAAGCTCAGCAGGCCCACGTGGCTCACCACTGGTGTGGGGGAGCAGGGAGAAGGCTTGGTGGGCCCAGCAGCTGGGAGCCATGCAGGCCTCACCATTGGTGCCAGGGGGTTGGGGGAGAAGGATTGGCAGGCCTGGGCCTTGCCGTCGGTGCGGGGGGGAGAGAAGGCTCACCTGCAGTTGCTTCCTCCTCCACATGGAGCTCCTCCCCCCCCCCGAGTATCATGGGTCCCCGCTTCTTGTACATTATATTTATCTTCTACATTCCGGTTATGTTTTTTATATATACCTTTTGCATATAGTTAAAATAAAAAGTTCTTAGTTTCTTCTAGATTGGTTGTGCATCCATATATTTAATTTTGTGTGTTCTTCAGATCATCTGTAGAATCTTAACCGTGTGTCTTCAGAGCTTTAATCATTCCTCTTTTTTCTGCAATTTGAAGTGTTTTATCATTTTTTTTAATCTTGCAGGTATATTACATCTTCTTAGATTATATATAATTTTGAGTTTATATTCTCTGTTATTGCTTATCTTAAGAGTATTTCACATCTTCATGTTTATTAGTACCAGTCCAGTTCTTTTTTTATGTCTCTTTGAGTTTTATTCTTGGTCTCCTGTTTTGCCATATGAATTGTATCTTCATTGTTGCATGCTCTTTAATGTATTTTTGCTTTTGGAACATTGGAGTTATTAGGAATGAAAAATCAATTTCATTGTAGATTTCTTCTAGACTTTCTATACCCATATATTTTGTTGTTGCGTGGATCATTGTTGGTTTTGAGTCTTCAGCATTATTTCCAAAATTATTTTGAAATTTTAATATGTAGACTGTTTTGTCCAGTTCCTTGGAGTCCTGTTTGGTTTTTACTACTTCAAATTTAAAATCTGGTTCTTCTGATTTCTTTTCCAACTTGTTTCTGGTCTTCTTTCATCTGGGGTTTTCCAACTTGTGATTGTTTCTGGTCTTCTTTCATCTGGGGTTCCATTTTCTGGACAAGTATGTCTAGTTTTTCTTGTATAGGATTCATAGCTGCTTTTACTGCTGTTATTACAGCTAAAGTTATTGTCTCTTGGATTATGGCCTGTAAATCTGCTAAATTAATACTTACAGATTTGATTATGCCTGGAGATGGCAACAACCATTTTGACATATTACACACAGAGAATCTCATTGAAAGCTGTTTTTCAAAACAAGCCTCTAAGTACAATCAGTTTTCCAAAATTTACAAAACAGTTATTAATCTTATTACTGCTCTGATATTATAGTCAACAATACTCAACATAACCTTTTCCCACAGTATCAAATCTTATCATTCATCTACAGAACAGTCAGTACAAGCAGAGACATTACATTATGTTACTAGATTTATCTATGTTGCAAGGAAGTGATGCATTGAAAGCGAAACAATTTTAAATAGTTAATATTTTAACCATATTTCTTCTTTCTTCTTTAATTTGTAATCCAAAGCAATTAAAATAGGTTCAATTGTAATCCACAAACAAATTTTCTTATAATTCCAAATAATTTAATTCCACTAAAAAAGGGATCCAAATGAGAGAACAAACTTCAGTAAATTACACTGTATTCCAATAAAACAAGATTTAAAAATATATATATTTGTAATCCACAATATGATATTTTATAGTTGATAGTCAAAGGCAACCATTTCTTCTTTAGCCCAGTTTAAAAGGTTTCTTCTTAGCTCTCTTCCCAGCTTCTTGAATGGAGGGGAGGAAGATTTCCTTTACCCCTCCCTTTCTTTGGATTTTAACATGAAAGATTTAAAAAGCTCAGTCTAGAGTTGATTCTTTAATCTTGATGCATTTAAAGTTACTCATGGTGTTGATTTTCTTGAATATGTTGGATGAGATCTGTTGTTTTTTCCTCCTTTCATCTGGTAGTCACCTATGGCTGCCATAGGTGAGCTCACACAGGATTTGCTTTGGGACTATCTGGACTACCACCTTCATGTTGCCACTTGCGGGGAGTCCAGATCAAGTCCCCTGCTTGAGCTCCTCTCCAGGGAGCCCAGTGGAGTTCGGGAGAGCCTGAACTCCACTAAAAGTCCTGACAATCCAATGCGCTACATGGGAGCAAGTCCTGGAGTGCACCATCCTCTTCGTGCTGAAATCAGAACTCTCTCCTGGCAGAGTACAGGCAGTGAGCAGAGTTAAACGGTAGGCCTGGCTGACACAATGAAATAATTAAGTCACACTCATGCACCCCCTTCAGCTAGAGAGGTGACATCTAGCAAAGAAAAGAGATTTGGAGGATTTAAGGTGAAAGAAAGACTTCAGGGGGGAAATCCTGGAGACTTCAGGAAAAGCTTCTTTGGCCTGGACTGGTTAGTGGGAGAAGAAAGAGAGATGATAAAAGTCTTGGGAGCAAGAAGGAAGTTCTCTTTTGAGTTGATTCCATCAAGGCAGACAGAATTCTTATCTGAGTTCTATAGGAGGTGGCTGTTGCAGAAGTTTCAAGGTAATGGGAGCCTTTTAGAACAACTGTGACCTGTAAAGCAAAAGAGCATGCCTTATACTAAGATCCACTAGGGCATGTACAGAGGGAGGTACAGAGGAATTGTGTTTTACCCTTTTTGTTTGGAGCTGTACTGATAGTATGCATGTGGACATTTTCTTTTAAACAAATGCTTTATAACTTTTAATGCTGGTAGTGATTCTCTGTACCACCTCAGTTCTCTATTATTCTGGGCATGTTATTTTAAAAAGGGTAGGGAGTCAGTTGACAAGTGGCAACTTCCTCAGTGGTGCACAAGGCAGTAAGTTGTCCCCATGGTAACCAGATGCTGGAGAGTGGGAAACACAGGTTCAGGGCCTCAGAACACCATGGTGGGCAATTCCTACAAAGGCCAGGTGGTGGCAGTTGTGACAAATACCAAAGAAAAAAGGGGGGAAACTCAACCCAAAATGTAGCTGCTAAGAGGGTCAAGCTAACAAATAAATTATATAAAAAATACAAATGTTTGTTAGGGTGCACACATAACTAAAACATACATACGGTTAAAGAAATAGTCTAAATATCAGACTCTTAAAGGTTATATCATCAAAACTGATTATTATACATATCCAATTGATGGGTAAAATTTTTGACCTAAGGACCATACGTGTTTTGGCCCCTAGGGATGTTAGATAGAAGGTGCCAATATTTATTTATAATAGTCTGTACTGTTTTAAATGTGCCATTATAGGTTAAAGGCAGGGCTATTTTGGGGCAAGAACACAGAGGAATGGAGTTCCAGCCGGCCTCCAAGTTGGCCATGCCTACAGCCTCTCCCCCCCAGGCACCTCGCAAGGCACCTTGCAAGGCGGGAAGGCAGTTTAAACTGCCTTCCCTCCTTGGGTTCCCCATGTGCCCTTCAAGCCACTGGGCACCTGGGGAAGCCGATCCTGGGAGGGAGCTGTGTTGTAAGGGGTGTGGCCTAATATGCTAATGAGTTTCAGCTATTGGGTGTGTCCTATTATACTAATGAGTTCCTGCTGGGCCTTTTCTACAAAAAAAGCCCTGGTTAAAGGTATAATCATCCTGTCTACCCTCTGCTTACAAGCCCTAGTGGTAAATAAAGATGTTCTAGATGTATTATAGGCTCTACGGAATGCCCTTTTCAAATTTCTGGATGAATAACCCCTGTTAGCAAGTTGATCCATCAAAATCCCTGTTTGCCTCTTAAAGTCACTGTCCTCACTGCAATTATGTCTCAGTCTTAATAACTGGGAGT
Source organism: Gekko gecko (assembly GCA_029375565.1). Taxonomy (NCBI): domain Eukaryota; kingdom Metazoa; phylum Chordata; class Lepidosauria; order Squamata; family Gekkonidae; genus Gekko; species Gekko gecko. The sequence continues at coordinate 168,917,646 of JAPDNY010000005.1, forward strand.
AAGGTAAATTCCTTTTAATGTGTCCTGGGTGGAAGCTATCCATTCCTAAGTAAGAGTTGACATCAGTGGGTTTTCTGTAAACCTCTTTCTGTATATTATTAACTATCCTCCTTATTTCCACATCTAGAAAATGTACTTTGTAATTATCACATGTTATCATAACTTGCTAACAGGGGTACAGACCGGTACAGACTATTATAAATAAATATTGGCACCTTCTATCTAACATCCCTAGATGCCAAAATCCTCCATTGTTCACAGCCAGGAGAGTTAAGAATCTCAGACACATACTGATTAGAAGCAGGCTTCCTGAACTGAAGGGCATCAGCTGCATGAGGGGAGTCATATACCTAAAGGCTTTTTTCCATGTGGGATCTGTTTTGTATGTATTTGTGCTGAGGCTAAAAAGTCCTTTCATAATACTGCCAGGACGAAAACTTTTTGTAAATTCATTCTGTACCTGTAACAGCAGAGGAGTAATTTACTGTATCAAATGTCCCTATAAAAAAATGTATCAAGACCAGTGAAAGTAAGAATTGGTGAACATAAGAGTTGCATCAGATTAAAGAAAAGGAATGCTGCACTTGTCAATCACTATCTAGACTTGGGACATACTGAAAAACAGCTGAAATTCTGGATTATAGAAACAATTCAGACTACTAATTAAAACATGCTCAAATTTATCCAAAGAAGAGAGTTATTTTGGATACATCATCTACAGACATTAACTCCTCAAGGACTGAATGAAGAAGTGGATTGGACTTGCTGCCTTTAAAAAAAAGTATACCTGTCATTCTGTATTTGTTAGTGCTGACTTTGTGATTCCCCCCCCCCTTTGAGTTCTCTCTCTCTCCTCTTCACCCCCTCCCACCTTGTAATCACTTCCTTGGCAATAGCATTGTGCAATGCATGTGGGTGATTGCATCATCCCTGGGTTCTACTATATAATGGTGTAATGTTAGCAGCTTGTAACTTGACTACTACTTTGATGGAAGTGACACACATCCTGATGAATGGGATATTCGCTATCAGGTTTGTTGGCTAATTTAAATATTTTCTAGGGTAAATTATTCTAAAATTAGACCACTTATAAACTTTATTAATTGTATTTCTATTTTTATGTAAAATAATTTGGAGAGTTTGCACAGCTGCTATCTATGGCCCACTATACAAACTTGTAGCAAATGCAAAGCATATAGGTAACCCCAGCAAAAAAATCTTATTGTTTAAAATATATATATTATTACATATATTTACTATATACATTTGATATATAATAATCTGGCCTTTTTATTTTTTTCAACAATTTCAAAAAGCAACATCTGGTCATATATATACAAAATTCTTTATGCATGTATTTCTGGATGTGTGTCATTGTAAAATAAAGAATATTGACCACTGAGGAAGGCCCAAAGGGGCCAAAATGCATATGGTCCTTAGGTCGAAAGTTTTACCCATCAATTGGATATGTATAACAATCAACTTTGATGATATAAGCTTTAAGAGTCTGATATTTAGACTATTTCTTTTAACCATATGTATGTTTTAGTTATGTGTACACCCTAACAAACATTTGTATTTTATATATAATTTGTTAGCTTGACCCTCTTAGATTGTGGTGGCAGCAGTTGAACAGAAAAAGAGAAAGGCCCTCTATGTGTTGGGGAAACCAGGTAGGTGGCACATGCCAAACAGAGAGCTTGTCAGGGGCTCAGACAACTTGGAGGACATGGTGGAATAGGACCTGTAGGTCAGAGCAGGGTTATTCTGCCACACAAGTACTTGGATTTAAGGGGAAAACAGCTATGAGAACAATGTCTGCTGCCCCAAGGTCTGCAGCATTATCATTTATCTCTGGACAGAGCATTGGCAGTGTGGTCAACATCAGTGTTCCCTCTAAGCTGAGTTAGTGTGAGCTAGCTCACAGCTTTTTAGCCTCCAGCTCACACATTTTTGTCTTAGCTCAGGAAGGATGTGGCCCCATAGCAAACTAATTTATGCAGTAGCCAAATCACCTGCTCACAACTTTAGTGCCAATAGCTCAGAAATTAGAATTTTTGCTCACAAGACTCCACAGCTTAGAGGGAACATTGGTCAACATGCTATGCCAGCAGGACAAAAGAGCCAAACCCCAGTGGTAGTAGATCCTACTTTTTGCATGCCAAATATAAGACAGTCAGTCTTGGCCCTTTCAGCCAAAGAATTTCAGGAAGCCTGACTGTGGTGTTTTTTTGTTTTAAAATAAGACTATCTCAGAGAGAAGTTGCATGGGAGAATAGTCTGTTAGATAGACCAAGAGTATATTATTTTAGCATAGAGTAAATAATCTGAGCAGTATTTGATAGACTTCTATCCTGTAGAAATCTTTCTATCCTGTAGAAAGTTTTGAGGAGGCTTCCAACAAAAACTGTCCTGATGACTTTGTACCAAAGCTGCCAAAATTATTGTATGAAATAAAATTTGGCAGAATGACACATGACTGAATATACGAAGCTGCCTTGTAGTGAATTAGACCCCCTTGGTCCATCAAGGGTTGTTTTGTCTACTCAGACTGGCAGCAGCTCCCCAGGGTCTCATGTAGTGGTCTTTCATATCACCCACTATCTAATAACTTTAAATGGATATGCCAGGGATTGAACCTGGGACCTGCCACTGAGGCAAAGTCTGAAAGAACCCTAAATGCCACCAGGAAACCAGTAATTTCAGCATAAAATTTGTGTCCAATATCAGTATTATGACTAGGAAGCAAAGGGAATGTCCTCTTTTCTCTCTTCTGCTAATTTCTGGCCAGTACCATAGGTTTCTACCAATAAACTAATCTAGCAAATGAGGACAAAGAAGAAGGACAATGACCGTTTGTCTCTCAAGGCATCCTGAACTGCAGCAGGGTCAATAGGGGAGGGGTTGTGGTTCAGTGGTAGAGCACCTGCTTGACATGCAGCAGGTCCCAGGTTCAATTGCCAGCATTTCCAGTTAAAGGCCCTGGCAGTAGGTGATGTGAAAGACCTCAGCCTGAGACCCTGGAGAGCTGCTGCCAGTCTGAGTAGACAGTACTGACTTTGGTGGACCAAGAGTCTGACTCAGTATAAGGCAATCTCATAGTAAAAGCAGATCTTCAGTTAGACCCTATCCTGAAGGAAAATCCTGCTGCCAGAAAATTTTTCAAGGAATCTGCCTGCACTGGATGAGGTTTTGCCCCCATGCCAAAACATGCTGGAGAGTGCTGTCTCTGGAATCATTTTCTTGCAAGATGTGTAATATCCCCTGTGGCTTTGGTTTCTGTTTGTATTTAAAAATATCAATAACCCCAGCAGTTTGGAGTGGCAGTGGTTGTGATATAGCTTTTCATACCACTTAAAATGAGGTATCTTAAAGATAAAGTAGATTTGAGAGATTTCTCTATGGATATTTGCCACTCTATGTTGTCCAATGCTGCCCTCTGCAGCATGGGATCAATTTTTAAAAAGAATTAAGAAAGCATAATGGGGGACGTGAACTTTAGCAGGAAGTTTAGATATGTAGCATAGGCATCAACTTCATGGGGGCTGGGGAGCTGGTGCCTTCCCAAACTTTCTGGGCCCTTCCAGGGGCAACCAACACCAGACAGAGCCTTGCCACCCCCACCCCATTTTGAAAGCGGAGGGTTTTCCCCCTCCGCTTTCTGAGACTAAGTTTGGCTGGGTTGGAACTGGGTGGCAGGGGCTTGCTTCCTGGAAGCTAAGCCCCACCCCCAGCTCCCAGCAGCCCTCAGTTCAGCCTGGAGAGAAGCTGGAGGGCTTCACATGGAGGTTCCCCTGTCTCATTTCCCTTTCAGAAAGCTGGGGGTGGTTGTATTTGTATGTCTGAGTGTGAAGTAGAAACAGCTTGCCTGAAAAACAGTGTGTGTGGGGGAAAGAAAAAGAACATACGTGTGCCTACGTGTATTTCTCTGTGTGAGAGACAGAAAGTGCCTCCGTGTATGTCTGAGTGTAAAGGAGAAACAGCCTGATTGAGAAACAGGGTGTTTGTGTGGGAAGAAAAAGAACTTGTGTGTGTGTGTGTAAGAAAGTGCCTCCGTGTATTTCTGAGCATGAAGAGAAACAGCCGGGGGGGGGGGGTGGAAAGTAAAAGAAAGTGTGTGTGTGTGCCTGCCAGCACTGGATTTAGATGAAGAGAGGCCCTAGGCTACTCCACGTGTGAGGCCCTTCCCAGTCGCCCACCCTCATGACCAGAAGAGAATGGAAGAGTGTTATAAACAAAACTGAGTGAAGCCAAGGATGATGACGGATATTTAAAATTCTGCAATTCACAATTTCTCCTCTAAAGGACATAAGATGTTATTGTTAAATACTATAGTGATTGAAAAAAAATCATAAATGTTAAAATTAACACTGAAAAACTTTTGCAATAACTGAAGTTTGTAAAGCTTTTGTGGAATAAGCATTAATTTTTAGGAAAATGAAGTTGTATTGTTATTCTTCTTTTAGAAAACCACCTGGACAGATCAACTCAACCTGTATGAAACAGGCCATGTAACATCGAGTTCACCCTCTGCTATTGACTGAGGGAAGAACATTTATACCACATGCAGGCTGCCTGTAAGGTACAGGAATCTAAGAGGAGCTCAGGAAATCATAAGCACATTTCAGGATTGTCCAGCTCCTGTCAGACCATGGAACACAACTGGTCAAAATGCTTTCTGTTTCAGGAATCACAAATTATAAAGGCCTCTGTGTGTGCACGTGCTGAACTTCCCTTAGTAATGTGCATGTATATGCACACAGAAGGCTGAACTTCCTTTAGTAATGGCTGTAGTCTGTATTAAGATTGCCTCACTTTGCCACTGCTGTTCTCCTTCCTTAGAATATGCATATCGAAAAGGATATAAAACTGTGTGCATGCTCAAATGTCCAGTCTGATGGAAAATTCTGGAGAACTCAAAAACTTGCATGCTGTTTTGTATCCTTTTTGGCTGGTCTAAATGAAAGGTATGACATGGCTCTCATTTTTGGATCTCACTTTGAACCAGTGTGGCTCTCTGCAACCTCTTTCCACTGTAAGAACAATCACTCCAGGTCCCAGTAATTCATCCTTGCAGCTTTGTTCACAAATGAGCTCCTTGCCAAGACACAAGGTTACCACTGTGCAGTAACAAAACATCATTGACATTTTGCAGGCTAATCTGTATTTGGATCTTCAGCATCCTTAGAGGCTGTGATGGCTTGCCATAGGGAGGCCATTCCACCTGCTTTAAGACAGTATTGGCACTGCAGATTTTGTATTCATCTGCCAAATTTGCCCAAAGAGTGCAGGTATTAATATATATATATATATATATATAAATTTATTTTAGGGTTTTTCAATACCGACAAACACGTATTCTTTACAAAATCATTTCCATATATTTACAGAGTCTTTAGGTCTCAATACATTTTTCTATCCAAGTATAAAGTTTAGATCATCTATTTACATGTACTTTCGAATCTCGATTTTGCAGTCTTAAACTTAAATCATCCATTTGAGAGAGATCTAAATTTTACAAATTAATTCCTCCTTAAAGGGTATAGTATCGGATTTCCAATTTCTTGCCCACAGAATACGCGCAGCTGAAATTATATAAGATAACAAATATCTATCATTGGATTTGTATAGCTTTGGTATTATATTTAATTTAAAAAGTCTCTGGTTTTAATACAAGTTCTTTGTCTAGGATTTCTCGCAAGATCACCAATACCATCTTCCAATATTTTTGTGTTTTAGTGCATTTCCACCACATATGGTAGAATGTTCCCGTATTGGCTTTACACTTCCAACATTGGTTTGAATAGTTTTTAACACATTTCGATATCTTGTCTGGTGACCAGTGCCACCGATAAAACATCTTATAGATGTTCTCTTTATATGCGATTGATCTCATGTTTTTCACAGGCTTCCACATCAAATCCCATTGATCTAACTCTATATTTCTTTCATCCAATTAATTATTGTATTTTTGACTATCTCGTCCGTTTGGTAGTCCTCTAACAAAAATTTGTATAGTTTTTGAATAAGCTTATCACTTGACGAGAGCCAGATTTTGTCTATTTGGTTGTTTTGATCCTCAAAACCTCTTAGTATATCCTTGCCAAATCTGTCTTTTAACATTATATGTTCCCACCAAGATAATTTATTTTCTTGTCTTAGTTTGTCTTCTGCTTTTAACTTACCTAACTGGTTTAGCAACTTTTGGTAACTCTCTTTTTTCTGCGGTGTTATTAAGACTGGATTAATAAAGGCCTCCAAGGGTGATACCCATCTTGGTTTTTTTTTTATAAAATTTATCTCTTACGGAACTCCATATTTTATTTAACGCTCCTCTCAACAGGTGTCTTCCAAAATTATTATAAATTTTGTCTTTCTCGTACCATATGTATTCATGCCAACCCATATGTAGATCGTGACCTTCAAGAGTTAATATTCTTTCATTTTCCAGGTTTAGCCATTCCCTTATCCAAACCAACGCTGCTGATTGATAGTAAATGTACCAATTAGGAAGACTCAACCCCCCGTTTTCTTTGCTATCTTGCATATTTTTCCACTTTATTCTTGTTTTTTTATGTTGCCAAATAAATGGCTTTATGAGCTTATCTAATTCATCAAAAATACCTTTATTTTGCAATAACAGTATTGTTTGGGGGAAAAAATAGGATTCTTGGCAGTATGTTCATTTTAATTAAAGCTATCCTTCCCATTAGGGAGAGGGGGATGGTCTTCCACTTTGACAAATCAGTAGCTATATCTTTTAATATCTTATAATAGTTATCTTGTATAATGGATCTACATTTGTTAGTTAACATAATTCCCAGATATTTGACCTTCTTAACTACCTCCATTGATGTTAGTTTTTGTAGTATTTGCATTTTTTTAGACAACAATTTTTTGTTATAATTTTAAATTTTTTATAATTTATTTTAAGTCCTGCTACTACCTCCATTGATGTTAGTTTTTGTAGTATTTGCATTTTTTTAGACAACAATTTTTTGTTATAATTTTAAATTTTTTATAATTTATTTTAAGTCCTGCTACTAGGCCATATTGTTCTATGGTATTCATTAAGTTTATAGTCGATGTTTCCGGGTCTTCTACAATAAATACCAGATCATCTGCGAATGCTAATAATTTGTATTCCTGATCTCTCACCCTTAAACCTTTGATTGCTATATTTTCCCTAATAGAAGCATTCAATGATTCTTTTTTTTTTTTAATATAGTTTTTATATAGTTTTTGGTAAGTATTACATATTATCTTTTATCCCGTACATTTCGTAACGGATTTTATCCCTTCTCCCTCCCTCCTCCCCCCTCTGCTTTTCCAATGCTTTAGTCCTTTGTTCCCAGCCACGGGCACAAGGTCCGAATCTTGCACTGAATGTCCTTTCTTCCTTCTGTTGGTAGCCACTCCAGGTAGGTCTTCCATTTTGTGCTGATTGCTGTAGTCCTGTCTGCCCATTTGGTCTTCCAGTTCAGTTTCTCAATTATGTCTGACTGTATGAAATCAAACAAATAATTATGCCAGATTTCTACTGTCCACTTACTCTTGTCCTTCCAACCCAGAGCAATCACTGCTTTTCCTGCTAGTATCATTGCTTTGAATATAGCTTGGTTCTCTTTACTTACTACTGGGTTTCCTATTATGCCCATTAACATTAAATTAAAGTTAATGGACAGTGAAACTTTGCATGTTCTCCTTATAATTTGCAATATTTTTGTCCAAAAAACACTGACCTCTGGGCATTCCCACCACATATGGGAAAACCATCCTTTAGCCTGTTTACAATGCCAGCACATGGGGCTCATTCCTGGGATCATGTTTGCTATTTGCGCTGGTGTTTTGTACCATTTTGTAAAGAATTTATGCTCCATTTCGTTAAATTTGATCACTTTAATTCCCTCTATTCCTTCCATTATTTTGCTTGCCAAGTTTTCTGATATCTGACCTTCTTTGGTCCAAGTGTTCTGTAGGTAAGATATTGTCGTGTCTATATTTGATATCATTTTCCTATAGATTTTCCCTGCTAATCCTTGTTTTGATTTTTGCATCCCTTTGTATAGTTCTTCTATCGGTTCCTCTATCCATATTTTCTCTTTTTCCTTGATCTTATTAACCATACTATATAGGCCTGTTATTTTTAACCAGTGTTGGTTACCTACCTCTTCCACTATCTCGTGTACCGGTTTTAAGTTACGTCCTCTAAACATGTCTTCCAACCTATAATACCCTTTAGTTTTAAGATATTCCCACCATTTATTCTCTTTTATTTCGCTGTATATTAATTCTAGTGGTGTCCATCTTGAGTTTCTTCTTAGCCATTTCGCTTGCCACTTGCTCCAAGATTCTAATGCTGAATGTCTGGGGCCTTTAATCAATTTGAGATCTTTTTTTGTGGCTTTAGAGAAAATCCCGAATCTTCCTATATTGTTGTTTATCTCATTTTCAAATCTAACCCATTTTTGCTCCTCCCCTTCACCTATCTCTAATAGCGACTTTATTTGAAAGGCTTCATAATATCTATTCAGCTCTGGGACTCCCCAACCTAACTCCTCCTTGAGACCGTGTATCAACCTTTTTTGAATTCTACACTTTTTACTGCCAAATATCCACTTTCTAATTGCCCTATACCATTGTTCTAACCTTTTGTTATGGGCCTCTAATGGTATCGTCTGGAATAAGTATGTTAGTTTAGGTAGCCAGAACATTTTAACACTCCTAATTCTAGTAGATATACCAAGAGTTTTATTTTTCCACTTTCTCATTTCATTCTTTATTTTTTTCCATATCGTGCTATAATTCACCTCCGATATTCTATCGATCTTCTTTTGTAACACTATACCTAAGTATTTGAACTTTTTGGTGCCCATTCCAATATTTGTAATTTTGTTTATTTCTTTTCTTTCCTCTTTGTTCACATTGAGGTACATGATTTCTGATTTAGCCATATTAACCTTTAACCCTGAACAGCATTCGAAGTCCTCTAAGATAATTTTTACTTCTTTTATCGCTTCTTTGAGATTTGTCATAACAACTATAATATCATCTGCAAATAAATTAATTTTTATTTCTTCCTTCTTTACCTTATAACCTTCTATCCTTACACAGTTTCTTATCCTTTCAGCTAGTTGTTCTATTGCTATAATAAATAAGACCGGTGAGAGCGGGCACCCTGTCGGACCCCTCTCTGGATCTGAAAAGTTTGTGATTTGGCATTATTGACCTTTACCACTGCTGTTCCCTCTCTATATATCTCCTTAATTGCTCTTATATAATTATCTCCTATCTCATGCTTTTTCATAATCTGCCACAAGTATTCCTGAGATAGGGTGTCAAAGGCTTTATAGACATCCAATTTTAAAAGACCTAACTTTTTTTTTTTGACCGTGTTGTAATACGTTTATTATATTCCTAATAGGGTGGGCTATGTTCCTATCCTTTACAAATCCATGTTGGTCTTCTTTTATTATTTTGGGACTAAACTTCTTTAATCTATTTGCCAGCATTTTTGCGAAGATCTTGTAGTCTTGGTTAAGGAGGCTTATAGGTCTGTATGAACCTACCTCTTCAGGGTCTTTATTTGGTTTCAAAATTACTATTATTTCTGTTTGTCTCCATGAATCTGGGGCCCTTCCCCCCTCAAGATTTCGTTGAAGATCATTTGGAGTTCTGGGGCAAGAATGTCTATCATTTCCTTATAAAATTCACTTGTGAACCCGTCTAGCCCAGGGGATTTTCCCTTTCTCAATTCTTTAATTACATCCTTTATCTCTTGTATTGTAATTTCCTCTTGTAATTTGGCTTGCTCATCCTCCTTCAGTGTTATGTTAACTTCCTCTACAAAGTCTGTTGTGTCCCTTTTCTTATATAATTTTTTATAGAAAGACTCGAACGCCTCCCTTATTTCAATGGGATGTTGAGATTTTTGACCATTTACCTTTATACTTTTTACCCTTTGTCTTTCCTTCCTATTTTTCAGGTAATTTGCTAGTCTTTTTGCTGAATTTATGCTATTTCTTTGGAATTCGTTTCTCACCATGGCTTCCCTTTTCCATATTGTTGCTGAGTCTAAGGCCTCCAATTGTTTTTTAACTGTTAATATTTGGTTCTGTATCATAGGATTGTATTTTTGCATTAGTTTACTTTGTAGCCTCTCCATTTCTTGGATTTTGGCCTGTCTTCCTAGATGCCACTCCTTTTTTATATTCTTCTCTTTCTTTATACAGTGCCCCCTTATGACTGCCTTTGCAGCATCCCATAGAATATTGGTGGGTACTGTTCCTCTATTTTCCTCAAAATATAGCTTTATCTGCTCAGACATGTATTGTCTATCCCTTTCTGTGGCCACTATTAAGTTATTATATCTCTATGTTCTGGTTGTTGGTTGCTGAGTGAATTCTATTTCAACGCTTATTGGAGCATGGTCAGATATACATATTGGATGGGTTGTAATTCCTTTGATAATCATATTACTATTCTTTTCTAAAATTATGTAGTCTATACATGATACTGTTTTATGCCTACTAGATATATGTGTGGGTTTAGGCCGGTTCCCCACAGACTCATGTGCCTCTATCAGGCCCCAATTTCCCAACTTGATTGACTTATCTTTTGTTATGTCTATATTTAGGTCACCTGTTATAATCACTTCTCCTTCGGAGAATTGTTTAGTTTTTTTAAATATTTTACCCAGGAATTTCTTTTGTCCTTTATTTGGGGCATATATATTTACTATGGTATACTTCTTATCATCCATTTTAAACTTTACTAACAGATATCTACCATTCCTATCCTCTTTTTTTTCCATAACCTCTAGTTTAAATTTCTTATGAATCAGTACTGCTACTCCTTTACCCTTGGCATCACCTCTGGCCTCTGCTAGTATCTCCCAAGTCGGATCGTTTAGCAACGGCTTGCTATCTTTTTTTTTCTTATGTGTTTCCTGGAGGCATAAAACATCAATCTTTTGATCTTTTGCCAGCTTAGCTATCCTGTACCTTTTAAGGTTTGACGTTAACCCATTGACATTCAGTGTAAGTAATCTTATTGTTCTATCCATATTCTTTATGATTCTGGACTTTGAGTTCCCGTGGCCCTGGGATTTTTAAGCATATTCTTAAACTACCCCTTCCCCTTCCCTCCCATCCCTGTGGTAGAGTAGACTTGTGGGGATAAGAAACCTTCCCCCCACTTCATGAGGTGCACACATCCCCTCCTCCCCCTTATACTTGTAATATTAACATTAGCTCAACTTATACTTGGATACTTCCCTTTAGGTGTCTTCTTCTAGTGAGTCTGTCCTGAGGCGCTTTTCTCCTTTCTCTGCAGTTCCTTCTTCTGGGTCTGCTTCCCCCTCTGGCTCTTCTTCCATTCCCTCTTCCCTTATGTCTTCAGCGTTTATTCCGAGTTGTTTGAGGAGTTCTTTGGCCTCAAGGGCATTCCGTGCCATGAGCCTCTTCCCTTCTTGGAATATTATGATTGAAGCAGGATAGCCCCAGGTAAATTTTACATTGTTTACATATAGTTTTTGGGCATAGGGGCGCATTAAGTTCTTTTGCCTAAGTGTCTCCTGGCAAAAATCCTGTCTCACCCAAACTTTCCTGCCCCTGAAGCTCAAGTCCTTCCTCTTTTTTAGCTCCTTATATATTTGTTGTTGTATTTTTTCTCTGGAGAACTTGATAATAACGTCACGAGGGGCTCCTCCCTTGCCTTTTCTTTGCAGGCGGTGAGCTCTTTCAATGTCTTCTGACTGAATCCTGATTCCATTAGTTGTCAGCCATTCTGTTACTACTCCTTCCAGGTTCCTGGTAGAAACCTCTTCAGAGATTCCTGTCAAAATCAAGTTTGCTCTCCTATTCCTATCTGAGAGGTCATTTATCTGCTTTGTTAGGGAGCCAATCCTCTGTTCATTAGCCAGAGCCTTTTCTCTGGCAAAATTTGCTGTTTGCTTTATGTCGGCAATTTCTTTCCCTATCTTAGCCATATCTACTCGTACAGCCTTAATTTCTTCGCTAATTTTTTCCTGAGATGCTAGGAATATCTTCTGGAGGTTTGCTATCTGTTCTGACAGTTCCTTGATATTTTTTGCCATCCTTAGCTGTTTAATTAAGGCTTAATGAGCTAGGCTCTTGCTGTGTGAGCGTTATCTCACTGAGTGGTTGTAAATAAAGGGGTTTTTTTACTTGCCGTTTCTAGACCCTGCTGCTCTTTGGTTCCTTCTTATCTTCCCACCTGGTTATATGCCAGTATTTGGCTGTTTACAATCCTTTGAGCTGTAAATTCCTTATTTTACGGGGGAGCTCGGAGTTTCAGCGTCCGACTTGGTTTAGTGCATACGTGCCTCTCCGCATTCAATGATTCTAGCGCAAAAATGAACAATAGTGGTGACATCGGACAACCTTGCCTTGAGCCTTTTTGGATTTCAATATTGCCTGTCATGTCATTGTTAATCATAACTTTTGCATATTGTTTTTTGTATATTGCCTTGATCATATTATAGAATAGTGTCTCACATTCAGCTTTTAATAAATTCTGTAAGAGAAACTCCCAAGACAGGTTGTCAAATGCCTTTTCCTCATCAAGGAACATCAACATAATCTCCTTCTCTGGGTGTTCTTCATAATATTCTAACACATCAATGATTACCCACAAATTATTCCTCATATATCTCCTGGGGAGAAATCCCATCTGATCATGATGTATGGTTTCAGCTAGCACCACTTTTAACCTATTAGCCAATATATTAGTAAAGATCTTGTAGTCTGCATTTAGTAGTGATATGGATCTATAATTTTTAATATCTCTTTTATCTATGTCAGGTTTAGGAATCAGTGTTATTAAAGCATTATTCCATGAATCTGGTACTACTCCACTTTTCCCTATTTCCTGACAGACTTTTAATTGCATCGATATTTCATCTTCAAAGATTTGATAAAATTCTGCAGGAATTCCATCAGGACCTGGAGTTTTTCTCTTTTTTTGTCTTTTGATTGCCTGAATTATTTCACACATAGTTATAGGTTCATTCAAAGCCTGCTTATGAGATTCCTAAAATCTTTTACAGTTTTTAATCAAATACTTTTCTATTGCTTCTTGGTCCAATTTATCTTGCTTGTATAATTTTCTATAAAAATTCTCAGTTATATTTTTTATTTCTTGTAGATCATATTTCTCCTGATTTTCCTCATTTCGTAGTGAAGATATAATTCTCTTTTCCCTTTCTTTTCTAACTTTGTATGCTAACCATCTATTGGGTTTATTAATATTTTCAAAATAATATTGTTTTGTATATTCAATTTTCCTTTCTATTTCTTGGTTTAGCATCAGATTAAGCTTATGCTGAAGTAGATTTAATTTAATTTTTTTCGAATTATCACCTATTGCGTTTTTCCATTTAATTTCTTGTGTTTTAATTTGATTTATTAATTGTTGGTATTTCTTATCTCTTTGTTTTTTTTGCCATGCATTTTGACTAATAAAACAGCCTCTCATGAATGCTTTAAATGCATCCCATATTACCCCTACCGGTGTATCTACAGTATTGTTTATTCTAAAAAAATCTTTTATTTCTTCCTTACATTTCTTTCTAAATTTTTCATCTTGGAGTAATTTTAGGTTCATCGACCATTTAATCTTTTTCTTCCCCTCTTCTTTAAGGGTAAGTTGCACCGGGCAGTGATCAGCAAAGGTATCGGGTAGTATTTCACATTCTTTCACTTTGTTGATCATAGCAGCAGATATCCAACACATGTCTAATCGCGACCAGGATTTATAACGAGCTGAATAATATGTATAATCTTTTTTCTGTATATTTCTTGTTGTCCATATATCTACTATAGTGCTTCCACTATCTTAAAAAAATCTAATGGCAAAGTATTGCCTCCTCTTAGTTTTCTTTTGCTCCTTCCTCTATCTATCTTAGGATCTAACACTGCATTGAAATCACCAATAATACAGATTTTATTAACTTCTACTAAATTAATTACTTTCTGAAGTTCTTTAAAAAAAGGTTTCTGATTGTGATTAGGGGCATATATATTAATAATTAAGGTTTTAACCCCATTTCTCAAAATTGTTAATGCTACTAATCTACCATCCTCTGAACTACACACAAGCTCTGGATGTAAATAATCTTTTACATACATTACCACCCCTCTTTTTTTAACTTCCGCAGAAGAGGTGAAAGCTATTCCCAATTTTTTACAGTCTAAATATTTTAGATCTTTTTTCCTTATATGAGTTTCCTGGAGACAAATAATTTCTGACTTAAGTTTTTGAAGTTGATGAAATACTTTCCTTCTTTTTTGTGGTATATTCAAACCATTGATGTTAACAGATATAATATTAAGTTGTGTTGATAATGTCATTTTTGTTTTGCTTCCTAGTACCTCTTGTTTCTATCCCTGAATTTATATCTAGTCAGGTACTGATAGGTATTTTTATTTATCTTTTTTCTTGGTCTTTTCTTTGGTGTCAAGTCTTTTCCCTTATTTCCTTGTTGAGAGGATAAAAGTTCTTGTTGTTCCTTCTGCTGTCGCCTCCCCTTCAGCTGCTTCTACAGCTTCACCCTCTTCCCCTTCACTATCTCTTTCTTCTTCCTCTTCATCTTCATTCTCATCTTCTGTTCTATCTCTTTGAAGTCCTAATTCCTCTCCATGTTGGTCCAGGAAGTGTTCTATTTTAAATATTGAATCTATTCTGTACCTCTTAGATTTGTGGACAAACAATATTCCTTCAGGAACCAGCCATCTGAACATGATCGCTTTTTTTTCAATAACTCCGTAAGGCTTCTATAAGGTATTCTTCTCTCCCTAACTCTCCACGGTACATCCTTCAAGAACCTTATTTCTTGCCCTTGAATAAAAACTTTTGTTTTGTTTGTCTCTTTTAGTATTTTGTCTTTCAAATCCTTTCTATAAAATTTTATGTGGACCTCCCACGGCTTTTTATTTTTCCTTGCAAAAGCTGAGTTTCTTCTATATATAAATTCGATCCCTTCTTCAATCTCCTTTTGAGATGCTATTTTTAATTGCTCTGCTAATTCAGATGCAATTGCTTCTTTCAAATCTTTATTTAAAGTCTCAGGAATATTTTGGTATCTGATTACTAAAGCCACTTTATCCATTTCCAGACTAATCACCGTGTCTTCAAGTCTTTCATTTTTGCTTTTAATTTCTTGGATGTCTAACTCTAGGTCAATGCTCAGAGTCAGTAGTCAGTGTGAACTTCCATACTGGTTGATGGCACAAATTGGTGGACCCACTGATGAGCTGCCCAGGAAAGGGATGATTGATGAGGAGGAGGAGGTGGTGGTGGTGATTACTTAATCATCCTGTCTATGACAGTCCCTCCAAGCTGGATGCGTATATAACTATATTTTTATGAATACTGCATGCTAAGGGGAAACAGCATGTACAAGTTACCTGCCCCTAAATAAAACTGCAGGGAATGAACAGGATGTAGGTTAAAAAGCAAAGCACTCCAGTATTATCAAAAAATGTTCCTTGTGAGAAGATGGGCCAATGTAGATGCATCCCTGGCTCATTGCAAACCGTGACTTGCAAAACAGAAGCTAGTCCCATGGGTTACATCTGGCTTCCTTTCCTCCCTTTCTGGATTAATTTACCCCCATCCCTCCTGTAACCATGAGTTTGTGTTACATGCCTGCCAACATGAAACATCATTATTGCAAGCCGGAATTCCTTGGAACCACAGTTTGCAATACTCACTTCAATTCACAGCTTCAATCTCTGGTTTACAAGAGATCCAGATGTATATTAGCTATAGGTTGCATCAGGGCACATATAATGCACAGTCATGGTCAACATAAGGATGGGAAATCGGGGGGGGGGGATTGCTTTGCAAAAACGACAGAAAAGCAGTGTGCATTTCTGAGGCTGGTTTCCCAACAGCAAACCACAATTTTCATGGAGCCATTTTTATGTCTGCAGTAGCCCATAGGAATGTATTGGAAAATAAATGTTCTGCACACTCATTCATGTGTAGCAGAAATGGTAGAAACATATGGTTTATATCTCCAGCAAAGGATGAGAGCTAGCACTTTGTGCAGGGTTGGCCCCAGGTGTCTGGGTGCCCTAGGCAGGACAGCCTGGGGCGCCCACCCCACCAGGGACGCCAACCTCCTGGTGGGGCCTGGAGATGGCCCAGCGCCTGGGAGAGCCAAGGAAGGAGCGGGCTTAGAAGCCCCCCCTTCCATCCCAGCGGTGGTGGCGCGGCTCTCCCGGGTGCCTTGCAGCTGTGAGAACCCGGGAGAGCCAGGGAAGGGGCGGGCTTAGAACGCCCCCTTCCCTCCCAGGGGCGGCGGCACGGCTCTCCTGGGTGCCAGCGTTGGGTGGCCTGGGGGCTTTTCATGGGGGGGTGGGGGCATTTTGGTGCCCCTGCAGGGCCGGCGCCCTAGGCGAGCGCCTAGCTCGCCTAGTGGGCGAGCCGGCCCTGACTTTGTGTTAATTATCCCCCCCTGACCACAAGTACAAAGTTCTTTTCCATAAGTCTGACTGAAATACATGGAAACACACAATAGCTGCCCATTGTTCTGATCTGGGGAGAACTGAAGAGGTAGGGACCCAGCACAGGTGTTAAAGGGGAGGCTTTTCCCTTGCTTGTGAAGCAACTACTCTCTCTGTTAAAGGGAACATTCAGCTCTTTATCTTGTGATTGACAGTGCTCAGAATTTAAAATTAAATCTAAAATGCCCCTTATGTTCCAGTTTGCTCTTCTTCCGCAGCAGCCAAACTGTGGGTCTGGTCACACGCAGAATTAGCCGCAAGATAGGGACGGATGCCGGGTGGATTTTACGGGTGCGATCACACAAAAACATCTGGCAAGCATCCCGCACCTGTCAGCAACCCGTATCAGTCAGCTGAAGATCCAGAGTAAAAAGATACCTGGGAAAGTGCACTATTTCCAGAAAATGCAGGGTGCGGGCTGGTGTTGGATCGTGGAAGCACTGGTATCCTGTCGCATCCGGCACCTGACTGCATTCCGTCTCACACCGGATTTTTTTTTTTAAGCCTCCTTGGTCATGCGCTTCCATGTTCATGTGCATGCGGGACCTCCAGCTTGGGGAAAAAAAGCCCGTTGGGAAGTGGCGGCTTGCAATCACTGCATGTGTGATTATGCCATGCCACTTCTCCCCCCTTTGCCACGCTTCATCATCAATGTGTGATCGGCGGCAGATGGCCTAAGCACGAAGCCTTGGAGGAATGTCTGATTGTGCTACTGCACTTCATTTTGCTCTGGGGCAAAAAGCCTCCCTCCTCCCTCCTCCGGATTATCTTGCTCATATGACTGGGACCTGTGACTGTTTCTCTGCTTGTAGCAGAGCAGAAAGAAACTTGACTTGGACTGTGATTCTCTCACGCAGTACTGAAGAGGGAAAGAAGCCTTGTCATGATGCCTTGGTCATGTGCTGTACCTAGGCTTAATGCCCTTTTGTGTCAGAAAACTGAACACAAAGGCAGTTGTGACTCCTCAGGTGGCATCTCTGTTTAGCAATGGCTGCGCATTGTAGCAGTGATCTCAAGTTCAGCACTTTCATTTTCCCCAAAAGGGTGTGTGGCAACCACTCACTAGTATCAAGACAATGAAGGGAACATCATTGAGGAGCAGCTAAATTTGCTCCCTGCCTCTGCAAATTTGTTCCTATCTGGAAAGCCTACCTTAGGATTTGTTTCTTGGTCATGCTACAGCAGAATAGAAAGGAAATGGCTGACTTAGACAAGAGATGACAGATTTGCCTGTTACGTGTGGCCACCACTGAGCAGGAGGAGCCATGAAACTTCCCCTTGGATGTCCTTGTGCAAGCAGAAAGACTTTGCACTCATGGAGGGAGGAGGTATTTCAAAATTATGCCCCTTTACTGCTGCAAGCCCATCTCCTGGTGCCATGTACTATGCCATTCTAGAGTGGCTTTGGGATGGGAGCTGCAGTCAGAAAGGCCACAGTAATTCTGCAAGCACCATTTGACTTGCAGTTTAGCGGATTTCCTAATCCTGAGCTGGCATCCCCACTACTTCCCTACCAGCTTGCCTGAAGGCAATTCTTACTTAGTGGCTATTTTCAAACCTACCCTTCTATCTTCCCAAGAATGTCATGAGTGGCACCAAGCAGGGGAAAAAAATGCTTCTTGTGTGAATTGATCCTTAGCAACTTCAGATTTCTTTATTGACAGGGATGGCCAAACTGTGGCTCAGAAGCCACATGCTGCTCTTTCACATATATTGTGCGGCTCCCAACAGGGTGGCTGGGGAAGCAAAGGGAATGCATGCTTCTCCAATCGGTCCTCCTTTCCCCAGCCAGAAAGAAAATCGATGGGGAGGAGGAGGAAGGTAGGAAGAGAGGGAGGGAGAGAAAGAGGGAAAAGAAGGAAGGGAGAAAGAGAGAGAGAAAGAAAGGTGAAAAGAAAGAAGTGGAAAGAAAGCAAATATATGACGGAGGGAGGGGAAAAGAAAGAGAGAGAGGGGTGGAAAGAAAGCAAATAAATGGGAAGGGAGGGAGAGGTGAAATGAAAGTGACTTTAACTTTAAATGAGTTCTCAAAGCCTCCCCCCACCAGCCCGCTTAGAGAAGGCATTTTTCTCTTTAAATCTCTTCTCCAAGCCAAGCCAGTGGGTGAACGGGTGGGAGGGGTTGGAGGATGCATTTAAAGTTGCTTTCTTTCCACCTCTCCCTTCCTTCCCCCCATCTTTTTGCTTTCTTTCACTTCCTTTCTGTCATTCCACCTTTCTTTCTTTCTCTCTCTCTTTCTCCCCTCCCTTCCTATCTAAAGTTAAATGTGTTCTCCAGGCCCTGTGTGGCTTGGCTCAGGGGAGGCATTTGTCTCTTTAAACCCTTTCTCCAAGCCAAGATCTTTAGCCCGTTTATTTGTGAAAATGCCAAATCTGCCTACTCCTTTATTTACTTCGTTTTCAAACCTAACCCATTTCTGATTTTCCTCGTCTTCTATTTCTAATAATGCTTTCAGCTGAAAGGCTTCGTAATAGCTTATTATGTCCAGTACTCCTCATCCTAGTTCTGAATTATGATTATATACTAACTTTTTTGCAATTCTAAATTTCTTGCTATCAAAGATCCATTCTCTTATTTTTGTGTTCCAATTGTCCATTTTTTGTTTGTTAATTGCTAATGGTATTGTTTGAAATAAATATAGTATTCTTGGTATCCAAAACATTTTAACACTTTTTACTCTAGCTGTTATACTCAAGGTTTTCCTCTCCCATTCTTTCATATCTCTTGTTATTTTTTCCCATACTTTTTGGTAGTTTTTTCCCACTATCTTATTAATGTTTTTATAAATTTCTATTCCCAAGTATTTAAATTTCTTAGCTCCAATTCCTGCTTTAGTTAATTTATTAATTTCCTTCCTTTCCTCTAAATTCACATTATGATACATTATTTCTGATTTCCCTATGTTAATTCTTAATCCTGATAATGCTTCAAAATCTTCCAATATAACTTTCATTTCTTTAATTCCCTCTTTGGGGTTGGCTAGAATTATAATTATATCATTGGCAAATAGGTTAATTTTCATTTCCTCTTTACCCATCCTACATCCTTCTATTCTGCCTGAATTTCTAATTCTTTCAGCCAGTTGTTCCATTGCCATTATAAATAAAGCTAGTGAGAGTGAGCATCCTTGTCTTACTCCCCTTGAAACTGAAAATTGTCCAGTGTGTTCCTCATTCACCCTGACTACCGCTGTGCCTTTTCTATAAATCTCCTAAATTGTTTTTATAAATGATTGGCCTATTCCATATTTCAACATTATGGACCACAGAAATTCATGGGACAATGTATCAAACACTTTATATACATCCAATTTAAGTAATCATATTTTCTTAGACTGACTATGGCATAATACATTTAGTATATTTCTTATAGGGTGTATTATACTTCTACCTTTTATGAACCCATACTGATCTTCTTTTGTTATGTAAGGGATAATGTTTTTAAGTCTGTTTGCCATTATTTTAGCGAAAATTTTGTAATCCTGATTTAATAAACTTATTGGTCTATATGAACCCACTTCTTGAGGGTCTTTCTGAGGTTTCAGTATTAGAGTTATTTCTGCAATTCTCCAAGTATTAGGGGCCCTTCCTCCCTTTAGTATAGTGTTAAACACTCTCTCTAGTTCGGGGATTAATATTCATTTCCTTATAAAATTCTGCTGTAAAGCCATCTAAACCCAGGGATTTGCCAGTTTTTAAACCCTTTATTACCTCATCTATTTCTTGAACTGTAATTTCTTTCTCTAAACTTTCCTTTTCCAAGTCTTTTAGCTTTATTCCTATTTGCTCCTTGAATTCAACTGTATCTTTTTTCCTATATAAAGTTTTATAAAAGTCTAGAAAGGCTTCTCTAATCTCTTTTGGGTTCTGTGTTATATTTGCATTTGTTCTAATACTTTTCACCTTTTGCTTATCTTTTCTGTCCTTCAAATAATTTGCCAATCTCCTAGCTGAGTTTATTGTAGTCCTCTGAAATTCATTCCTTACCATAGTTTGTTTTTTCCAAAGTGCCATTGAGTCAAGAAAGTCTAGTTGCCCCTTATGTTCTTTAATTAATTTATGCCTATTGTGGCAAAATTTCTTTGCTTGGTTTTTTTTGTAACATTTCCAATTCTTGAATGTTTTCATTCCTATTAGAGAACCATTCTTTATTTATTTTCCCTTCATTATACATTGTCCCCTAATTACTGCTTTGTCTGCATCCCAAAGGATATCTGTGGCCACTGTCCCTCTATTTTCTTGAAAATATAATTTTAACTGATTTTCCATGCATTGTTTGTCTTTTTCTTTAGCCATAATCATATTATTATATCTCCATAATCTTTTAATCTGTTCACATTTTATTTCTATTTCTATGCTTAATGGGGCATGGTCTGAAATCCATATTAGATGGGTTGTTATTCTTTTCATCTCCCAATTATTTGATCTTTTAAAAATTATATGATCCAAACATGAAGCTGTTTTGTGTCTACTGGAAAAATAAGTTGGCTGAGGATTTGAACTCAATGCTTCGTATGCTTCTATCAAGTTCCATTTTTTCCATCTAATTATTTTATCTTTAGTGACATCAATGTTAAAATCTCCTGCTATTATCACTTCTCCCTCAGAAAATCTCTGTGTCCTTTTTAATACCTTTATCAGAAAATTTTTCTGGCCTTTGTTTGGGGCATAGATATTTATTAATGTTATCAATCTATTTTGAAATGAGCATTTAGCAAAAAGGTATCTTCCTTTTCCATCTCTTAACACATCTACTAATTTGATATCATTCCTTCTATGTACCAAAATTGCCACCCCCTTGCTTTGGCTGTACTTCTTGCTTCAGCCAATACTTCCTACCCTGGGTCTTTAAATAATGGTTTGTTATCCTTTTTTGCTTTATGTGTTTCCTGCAATATTTTGTTGCTTTGTGAATCTAGCAAGTCTATACCTTTTAAGATCAGAACTTAGGCCATTGACATTCAGTGTCAGCATCTTCAACATCCTAGCCATATTCTTTTACACTGAAATTTCCCTTTTCTCCTGAGTGTTTACTTTTGTTGTTCTTCCCTCTGTATCTCCCAGCATCCCTCTTCCCTCTTCTCCTCCACCCCCTCCCTCCTGTCCCTGGTATAGAGCTTGTGGCTGGGGAGGATAATTCATCCCCTCTCTATACCTTGGGTGTGCGCATCTCCCCCTTCATATTTAGTTACATCCTTTAATTATGACCTCTTATCTTATGGATACTTCCCTTTTCTTATCTGTGTCTATGAGAGCATCCTTGACCGTTTGTCCAGGTGTCTGGCAATTGCTTCTCCTTCTTCTTCCAGTGTTGTAGTCTCCTCCATCATCATTTGGGATTCTATATTCCTTGGGTCAATTCCTAGCTTCTCTAGAAGTTTCACTGTTTCTGCTGGGTTTCTTGCAGTTAGTCTCTTCCCATCCCTGAAAATAACTATGGAGGCTGGATATGCCCAAGTGAACTGTATCTTGTTGTGGAAAAGTTTCTCAGCATACGGTTTCATTAGGCTCTTTTGTTTCAATGTTTCTTGACAAAAATCTTGCCTTACATGAATTCGCTTTTCTTTGTATTTCAGTTCTTTGTTTTTCTTCAGAGCAAGGAATATTTGTTGTTGCAGTTTCTCCCTTGCAAACTTAATTATCACAGGGTGTGGTTCCCCTCCTCTCCTTTTGCCCTGCAACCTGTGTGCACATTCTATCTGTTCCTCATTTAATTTTATTCCTTGCTCTGATAACCATTCCATTATGTACTTTTCTAACTACTTTGAGTCTACGTTCTCTGAGATTCCATATATAATTAAATTAGCTCTTCGACTTCTGTCTGAGAGTTCTGCGTTGAGCCTCTTCAGCTGGCTAATTTGCTCCTTGTTTTCCCTCGATGTTTTATTGGCTTGGGTAGCCAGTTCCTTGATCCCCTTTATTTCCATTCTCATTTGATTAACCTCCTGTTTTACTTCTGTAATTGCTGTCCTTATCTTCTCTTGTGATTCTAACATTAGGCTTTGGAATTGAACCATCTGTTTGGATAACACTTTGACTGTAGTTGCCATTTTAAACAATCCCTGCTAGTGTTACCTTCTTATTTTGAAAGTCCAGTAGATGCTTTCTTACTGTAGGCAGCTGCCAAGTTTTCAGGTCAAACTGTTCTCTACTGCCTTAGACACTCTCCAGTTTGTTTTTTCGCACTTCAGTCAAGTTATTTACATTCCTTTTAATAATTCTTTCTCCTCTTGGAGGGGGAAGGTGAAGGCTTCTTACTCCTTAGAGCATGCGCACCCAGCTAGCAAATGTCCTTGAGATGGAGGAGGGGATTGCTCCCATTACTGAGAGACCATACAGCGTGGGTCCTCCACCTTCTCCCCATTTGAGATATCCAAGACATATTGTTGTAAGATTTTTGAACCATCATTCCAAACAAAAGATTCTACGTGAATCCTACCTTAAAGGGACACCACTCTTTGAGGACAAGAAAATATCAGTATTTCAGGATCTCTCCCCAGAAACTGCAGAGAAGAAAAGGCTTGAAACCAATTATACAAAAATTAAATGAACCCAACATTCACTACAGATGGGGATTCCTATTCAAACGTTTAGTTAACTACAACAGCTCCCTGCTCCAAGACACTAATTTCAGTACCAGAAAAGCACTTCTTAAGGTACTAAATTTAACAACTCTTGAAGAACATGGCCAGAAAACTTATGAAAAACACCTGAAAAAATCCTCTGCTTCTTTCAAGTGGAGCAAAATACCAATTAAGCAATCATCAGCAAACTTATTAGTTTTGTTATGAGTATGTAGACTATGTAACAAATAATAGATCTGATTATCACTCGGGAACTTTATATGTATTCTTAACATAGGGGCTCGTGGGGGGGAGAGCATGATGGTATTGTTAGCTGCCGCAAAAAATAGCAAAGTACCTCTGTTTGGACTCCCAAATAGTTCTGAATAGTGCCAAGATCTTTTACTTTGAACTGGGACTGCATAGCTTTTGTCAACCAGGTCAGTTGCTTGGCACTGTGATATAGAAAACAGATATCATCAATGAAAACCAAAACATAACGTTGTTGCTCAATAGTGATGCTGTACAAACAAGAATCAGCCACAGTCTGTTTAAATCTGTTAAAGCTTTACATAAACATTCTCCCCAGAGATAAGCACTTTGGTGTAGACCATAAAGACCTTTGTGTAATTTTAACACAACATTGGGGTCATCATATTCAAAACCAGGGATTTGTTTTAGATACAATTCTTCCATCAAATTGGCATTAAGAAATGCCATCTCAAAATCAAAATGGTTAACAAGCATTTTTCGTTTAGTAGCAAGAACCAATGCTGCTTTTACAGTCTCCATCCTCACTGTGGGTGAGAATGATTCATTAAAATCCCTCCCTTCAGTCTGTAAAAAACCTTGCACGACTAAATGTGCTTTGTATCTAAATCACCACTGCTGGTAGATTTAACCTTGAATAACCAGTGACATCTGAGCGCCTTCTTATCAGCGGGTAGCTGCGTGGGGGAAAATACTTTGTAAGATAGCAAAGAATTATATTCAGTTTGCATAGCATCTAGCCAAGCACATTTCTGTTTCCCTTCAAGAGCTAAGACATCAGCATAAGTATCTGGAATATATACATGGTTAATTCCATAGCGTTGAGGCAGTATGCCTTTAGTAGCATGGCTAGAAATGGTAACAGACTGCTGCTGCTGTGCACTCTGCTCAGGCTCAGGTGATGAGCTGCTAGGAGAAGAAACTTCCTGTTTAATTTCCTGGTCACCCTCAGCATGTTGTGCAGTTTGAGTTAAAGGTAGTAGAACTTTAGAAGGCAACTCATTTGCATGGATCTCAGACCAATTCTTGTTCTCACAAAAGTTCGCCGAACTGCTATATTTAAGCAAATTATTTTTGTTAGCAAAATGGTAGGACTTCATGCCTGTTTGATAGCCTACAAAGATCAATTGCTCAGCCCTGGGTTTGCCTTTGCTCCTTTGGTTGAGTGGGATGTTAACTCATGCCTTGGTGCCAAAGGTTCATAGGTGCTCAATGTTTGGCTGTTTTCCATAGAGGGCTATATAGGGGATGTTGTCAATTGATTTAGTCCATAATCTATTCAAAGAATAACAACAATATTTTATGGCTTCCCCCCAGAAAGAAAAAGGTAGGTTAGAATCAGTCAATACAGAATGCAACATTGTCTGTAAGACATCTCCTCTCCTTTCTGCAATGCCATTTTCTTGAGGTGTAGCCACATTGGCAATCCTGTGTTTGATACCTTGGGATTTAAACCAATTAGTTAATTGATCAGACATAAACTCTCCTCCCATATTGGATTGGAAAGAATGAATAGGGCATTATAACTGCTTTTGCACATTGGCTGCCCATTGTTTTATAGTGGCACATACCTCCAACTTTCTTTGCAAGGGGTACACCCACCCAAACCTTGAAAAATCATCCACTAATAGTAATGCAAACTTTTTACCAGACACACTGCTTGGGAATGGGCCAATCATATCAGCATGAACTAGAGCAAGCAGTTCCTGCATTGGTCTATCACTTGTCTTGGCAACTGGATAAGCCTGCGACTTTGACTGCTTGCACACCTGGCAATCAAGAAAGTTGTCACATTTTTTAATATTTGTGAGTCCCAAACAGGCAAGTGTTTTGTTTAACGTATGGAAACTCAGATGGCCATATCGCCTATGAAGCAAGTGTATGCAACCATCATGCAAACCCTTGTTGCTTAGCACTGACTGTGCTTGCACACACTCATTACTCAATACATAAACATCATCTTGCAATTTACCAACAGACACAAGCTGATTGCCCTTGTGAATCGTGCAACCCTTTTTCTCAAATGTCATTGTAAATCCTGCCTCATCCAGAATACTAATGCTAAGCAGGTTGTTTTCTAAATCCGGTACGCAGAGCACATTTTTAAAAGTATAATCAAGATTTGGAAAATACACTCTGCCCTCACAGATCACAGAAGCTACGCTCCCATCTGCAAGACAAACTGTGTTTAGGTTAGTAGCACACACATCTGGTAACAGATTTTTGTCTCTTACAAAGACCTTTGAAGCTCCAGAATCGAGAAGCCACCTAACACTGTCATCAGCTTTTCCAACAGTCACCAAAGTGATGTGCTGCTTGGATACATTGGCCTGTTTGAGAATGTTGAGAGGCATCTCACGACCACCAGCACACGTGTCCTTCTCGGGTCACCTCCATGCTTGAACACATTGTCGAGCCAAGTGCTGTGTAGAGTTACATTTGAAACAGTGCTTCTGCCTAGAAGCTGCAGGTGTCTTGTTGGGACTTGTTCCAGGTCTGGGAATGCTGCCAGCAAAGATACTCCTCTCTCTGTTGGAACTTCTCCCAGAATGGATGTCTGCCAACTCTCTGTGTTGCCACCTCTCTTGCTCGTCGAGCAATCTCCCAACTACGTAGTCCAGTTTTAGTTGGGTACTATCAACACTTTCTAATGTGGAGATCAGGCCGTTAAATCTCTCTGGCAGAGAGCTTAATAGGATATATATCTGATTATCCTCAGTGACCTGCTTGCCCCTGAGAGCGAGGGCTTGGAAGCCTTCAGTTAGAGCATCCACATGTGACCTGACTGTTTGATGTGGCAACATCACAGTTCTACACATTCGCCTGGTCAGGACAATTAAGGAAGCTGCTGACTTGTGCACATAGACTGTTTTTAGTGCATCCCACACTTCTTTTGCTGTGGCACCACTGGATCTGCTCATCTCACTGTGGAGAGACTCAGGCCAATGGATGGAAGTAGATTCCTGACAATTCTGTCAGGGTCAACAGTAAGCAAGTCCAAACACACTCTCAAGAGAAAGTTATGCTTTATTGGAATACTGTTCTGTTGCCAAGTAGTACAGATACATTGTCAGGAATAGTGATTAGTGTAGGGGACGCAATACATATACTCTGATACTTCCTCTAGCTAAGCAAATGAAATCCAAGCGCGCAGGCGGGAATTCTCCCGGCAGGACATTACATCATAAACGGGAGACTCTCCACAACCCATTGGTGCCAGCACCAGAGGTTAGGAGTTTGGGAGTGCTCCTGGATGCCTCCTTAACAATGGAGGCCCAGGTAGCAGCCACTGCTAAGTCGGCCTTTTACCATCTTCAGCTGATTTGGCAGTTGGTTCTCTTCCTTGGCTGCGACGACCTGGCTACAGTGACCCATGCGATGGTTGCCTCTAGACTAGACTATTGTAACACTCTCTACATGGGGCTTCCCTTGTCGCAAATCCGGAAGCTGCAGCTAGTGCAGAATGCTGCAGCCAGGCTTGTGATGGGCCTCTGTAAATGGGAGCACATCCAGCCTGTGTTGAAGGCACTGCACTGGCTGCCAATAGCATACCGAATTCGCTTCAAGGTACTGATACTGACCTTTAAAGCCCTATATGGCCAGGGTCCAGCATATCTGCGGGACTGCCTTTCCCCATATATACCCAAGAGAGCACTATGGTCAGGAACACAACATCAACTGACTGTTCCAGGTCCCAAGGGCCTCTTCAGTGGCAGCTCCATACTGGTGGAATGAGCTCCCAGAAGAGATCAGGGCCCTGTGGGACCTTTTGCAGTTCTGCAGGGCCTGCAAGATGGAGCTCTTCCATCAGGCTTTCAGTTAGGAGCCACCACATCACCAACAACAACAACAACAACATCTGTGGCTTTGGGTCAGCTCTGGTTTGGAGATCATATTATATCATCGCGCTAGGCTGAAGATCACTAAGCTGGAAACAACTGTTAGTATGCCATCTCATTTAACCAAAGATGATACCATCACTAGCACTTTAATTATTGGATTGTTTTAATGTTTTAATGCTTAATTGCCTAATGGTAATGTTTATGCTTAAATGTTTTAATTTTTTAATATGGTTTTATGGTACTGGATACCAACCAATGTGAGTCGCCCTGAGCCTGCTTGCGGGGAGGGCGGGGTATAAATTGAACTCATCATAATCATAATCTTCATCTTTGGGCATACATACAGATAGTCTTTTGGGGAGCACTTCCTAATTTGTACCTCACCACTATCCTGAGTTGCATCATCTGATGTTTGTAGAGGTTTTTAATGCTGTGTAATTATGTTTTAATTAGTTTAAATTAGTTGTATATATTTGTTATTGTAGCCCGCCTTGAGCCCTGCTATGCAGGGGAAGGAGGGCTAGAAATCCAATTAAATAATAAAATTATTATTAGTAGTAGTACCTCTCAGCTTGGCATGTGGAAGATCTCAGGTTCAGTCACTGGCATCTCTGGCTAAAAGGGTCAGGTAGCTGTCAAAGACCTCTGCCTAAGACCCTGGACAGCTGTTGCCAGTCTGGGTGGACAATCCTGACCTTGATGGACCAATGGTCTGATTGAGTGTCATGCAGTTTAATAGGTGTTCGTGTGTTTTATTATACCCTGTCTTGATCTTTAAAATACTGGCGACTCTTTTGCCTCCGGGCAAAATTCACTTTCCAAGTTCTTATCTAAGAGAATAATACAGTGCAAAGTTATTTCACTGTCCTGAAACTGGAGTAACTCTGCATTGCATCATGCTGTAAATGTTTTGAGTCCAGTGGCACCTTTAAGACCAGCAAAGTTCGATTCTGGGTATAAGCTTTTGTGTGCATGCACACTTCTTCAGATACTGAATATCTGTAAATGTTGTGGCACTGGAGTACTTGAAGGACCACCCATCGCCTGTGGCCAGTCCTCCAGTGAAGACCCACTTCCCAAGCCCTACTCTCTGTGCCTCTCACTTGCAAAGGCAAAGCAGGTGGTGCAGGGCTTTTGACACCCTGCCTTTGGAATGAACTCCTTTAGTCTTGCCCAGTGCTTCTCTTTACTGTTCCTTAAGAACTAAGCAGAACCACTATGCTAATGAGCTGTGCTGTCAGGGTTGTGGCCTAATGTGCTAATGAGTTTCTGCTGTTGGGTGTGGCCTATTATGCTAATGAGTTCCTGCTGGGCTTTTTCTACAAAAAGAACTCTGGTAGAATTCATTTGGAAAGTGGATTGAAAGTGGATTATTTAGTGTGTGTGGCCTTTTTTGTATTGACATTTTGCTCTGCATTCGGAGCACTTTGAGGATTTGCGTTCCACATCACTCTCCACCTTCATTCCACAATTGCCCTGCATTTAAATTTTTATTCTACATGTGTTTTTCATGGTTATAAAGGTTTTTATTGGTTTCACAGAGAAAACAAAAAGAAAAAAGGAACAGAGAAAAAGACAGAAACAGAAAACGAAGACTATACTAATAGAACCATTTTGTTCACATACAGCCATTAAGTCCATTTCTTTTGGGCCATATATGTCATTTCCATCTTATGATTTAAGCCCTCCCAAGTAAACTTGTATCCACTTGTAAAATTTTGCCCATTTTCTTTCAGAATCACTCTCTGGTTTTTCATTCAATTGAAATGTCAATTTGTCCATTTCTGCTGCATCCAAAAGTCTGAAAATTAATTCCTCCTTTGTGGGGATCTCTTCCTTTTTCCAATATTTTGCGTATAAAATTCTGGCTGTAGTAACAGCATGTACAATCATGTATATATCATGTAAATTCAAGTTTGTTGGTATAATATTGAATAAAACCAATTCTGGTATAAATGGTACATTTGTGTGGAGCATTTATTGTAGCATTTCATGTATCTATATCCAATATTTTTTCACAACACATGTCCACCACATATGAAAAAAGAACCAGTTTTACACTTACATTTCCAACATACATTTGACATATTTGGATACCATTTCACTAAATTCTCTGGTGTCATGTGCCATCTATAAAACATTTTATATAAATTTTCTTTATAGGATACCGCTTTAGTAAGTTTCACATTAACTTTCCATATCTTTTCCTATTATGCTATATGTATATTATGACCTATATTTTGTGCCCATTTAATCATTACATCTTTTACTACCTCATCTTGCATTTTCATTTCTAATAGAAACTGGTAGAATAGTTTAATAAGTTTCTCTTCAGTAGACCATACAATTTTATCTAACTCTAATGGTGTGTTATAAAATCCCACATTTTTATCCTTCACAAATCTGGAATCTAA
This sequence comes from Gekko gecko, assembly GCA_029375565.1. Taxonomy (NCBI): domain Eukaryota; kingdom Metazoa; phylum Chordata; class Lepidosauria; order Squamata; family Gekkonidae; genus Gekko; species Gekko gecko. The sequence continues at coordinate 168,947,266 of JAPDNY010000005.1, forward strand.
TTGTGCTCTTTCCCATCAATTCAGATTAATGCCTTTTTCCTTTAATTGTACTTGTCGAAGTAAAATGTCTTGCTCATCTAACAGTTCTTGATATCTTCATATTAATTCCTTGGAAAAAGTCATTGGGTTTATAAATGCTTCTAATGGAGAGACCCATTTTGGTGTCTTATTGTAATGCTATTTTTGGATTTGTTCCCACACCTTGAGTAGTTCCACTCTAAGTATATGTTGTTTAAAATATTTGTGATTTTTACTTTTCCCATACCATACAAATGCATGCCAACCCATTTTTAAGTCATGCCCTTCCAGTTTCAAAAGTCTCGTATCTTCTAAAGTAATTCACTCCTTCATCCACATAAGAGTAGCTGCTTTATAATACAATCTCCAATCCGGTAATGCAAATCCTCTTCTTTCTTTAACTTCTTGTAATACTTTTAATTTGTTTCTTGGTTTTTTGCCTTCCCATATAAATTGACTTATCATTTTTTCTAAATCTTAAAAAAAACACCGTGATTTTTAATTATTGGAATTGTCTGAAACAGGAAGAGCAGTCTTGGTAAAACATTCATCTTCACTCTCGCTATTCTTCCCATAAATGATAATTGTAATTGTTTCCAGTTGGTAATATCCTTTTGAACTTCCTTCAAAAGTTTCATATAATTGTCCTTATACAATGAGCTACATCTGTTGGTTAATGTTATTCCAAGATATTTAATTTTTTTTTTAATTTCTATTCCTGAAAGATTTTGCATATGCTGCTTTTGTTCTTGTGTGCAGTTCTTTAACATCATTTTGGATTTTTTTGAAGTTTATTTTCAGTCCTGCACGCTGACCATAATTCTGTTTTGCTTGCAAAAGTTGCATAATCAAACTTTGAGGTTCTTCTAATATAAATACCAAATCATCCACAAAGGCTTGTAGTGTGTATTCCTCTCCTTTAACTTTTAGGCCCTTAATTTGTCCATCTTGTCTAATCATGCTGTTTAATGTTTCCAGTGCAAAGAAGAAGAATAGTGGTGATAACGAAGCTCCCGTCCACCCAGCAATGCCGCTCGTGGGCAGGGGCTGCTTTGCTGCCCTGAGGAATCTGGGCAGCAACAGCAGTTGGGACTGATTCGTCCCGACGTGGCTGGGGGCAGAGCCAGCCATTCTAAAATGGCTGGGGCTCCATTCCCACCTTGGCAGTTGCTTTGTGTGCTTGGAGCATGCAGAAGGAATGTGCGTGTGGCACCCACTCAGCGGCGGCAGCCTGCTAGCATTGGCGGTGGCAGTGGCCCACTTGCAGCGGCAGCAGCCCACTCACAAGGAAGGTGGCAGCGGCCCGCTCACAAGGGAGGCGGCAGCGGCCCACTCACAAGGGAGGCGGCAGCGGCCCGCTCACAAGGGAGGCGGCAGCGGCCCGCTCACAAGGGAGGTGGCAGCGGCCCGCTCACAAGTGAGGCGGCAGTGGCCCGCTCACGGCAGCAGTGGTCCGCTCACAGCAGCAGTGGCTCGCTCATGGCGGCAGCACCCCACTCACGGCGGCAGTGGCCCATTCCTGCCTGCAGCAGTGGCCCATGCCTGGTGGGGGCGGCGGCAGCAGCGGCCCATTCCCAGCTGGAGCAGCTGCTCCAAGCAGCGATGGCGACAGCAGCCATTCCCCATGGCAGCCTATCGAGGCGGACCCTTGAGACCGAAGCATGAGGTGGAGGCGCAATTGCTGGCCGCAGCGCCTCACCCTCTGTTTATTAAATATATATATATAAATCCCACATGTGGGAACACACTTTTGGTTAGGGGGAGTTCTTTGGAGGGCCCCTGGGTAGCAAGGGTGCAGTTGGTGCTGCTGCTGAGGCCCCAGTTCCCTCCTTCTCCCCATATTCTCCCCCTTCTGTGCACCAATTGGTTCCATTTCTAGATAATTGGGCAATGGGGTGGCCAATTATTATTAATACTTCAGGAGGAGGCCATTTGAGTGGAGCTGTGGGGGTGGCCATTTCAGTGGAGCTCATGGGGGCAGCCATCATGAGTGGGATGACCCTGTCAACCCAGTGATTCTTCAAGGGCTTGAGGGGCTTTTTGCGGGAGCAGGGCCAGCTATAATTTTGACAAGCGATGTCCGTGAAAGGGCAGCTCTTATTTATTTTAGTTACATTTCAAATCTTGAAAGGCTTTGTCAGCCCCACCTACCTCACAGGGTGTTTGCTGTGATGGGGGATGGGAGAGGAGTTTGTACCTACTCTGGGACTTTTAGTGGGCGGTGGGATATAAATCCAATCTCCTCTTCTTCTTTTACTCTCTGTCTTTAGAGGCACCAGTCCATGACATATCAGATTTTAACTAGGTGGCTCCTCAGTACTACACCACAGATCAGTAATCAATAATACACCAAAGATAAGTGATCGGTTTCCATGGAGGTGTATTTGGGTTTTCCTTTAAAAATACATCACTATATGTTACATAATAATTGTGGCTGCAGAATAAATGCACTGGGAGAAAGGGAATGGTGCATGGGGCTGGTGCAGAGTTTGAAATCAGGATTTAGGGCCATTATCTGAACTGAAAGGTCCCATCTTTTCATACAAAAGGCACACCAACCCTTTAATCATCCTGGCTCCTGTGTCTTTTTACAGATGTTCAAGACAGGTACAGAAAGGGAAGAAGCACTGAGATCATATTGCCAAAATTTATGTTGGTTACTGAGAATTACAAGAGAATTTAAAAGCAAAAACGTCAGCTTGTGTTTTACGGATTACTGCTAAGCTTCTTACTGTGTAAACTTGACAAGCTGGTGTTGGTTTTAAAAGTGATGGATGTCCCATACATTGTTTTGTTGGGATGTTCAAACTTGTACTCTGGGCAAGAGGGTACTGTTAGGACTGGATATGGACAAAAGTGATGGATGTCCGATACATTGTTTTGTTGGGATGTTCACCTTGTACTCTGGGCAAGAGGGTACTGTTAGGATTGGATATGGACAAACAGGTTGGTTTCCAATCAGTAAAACTGACAGATTAATGTCTTTTATCTCTCTCTTGATCTATGTGCAGAACGTATCATAAGGACAACTGGATTAGACTGAAGCGAAGGTGCAGTAACAATTGGTGGAAGGCACATTAACAGTTTGAGAAATTTATTTATTTAGGCTGAAGGCACCACATTATTGGCAGAAAGTGCCACAAGTTGGATTACAGCTGACCATCAATGAGACAAAGGCCGAGGACAGACTGGCAGTTTGCCCCGGTAGCCAGTCGTCACAAAAAAAACCCGGATTAAACTATACCGGGTTTTCCCGTTCACACAGCAGGGGCCGCTGCTGGAAGATACGGGACGGAGGCGCGCGGGAGCGTTCAGACTGCCATGCCGGAGGCATGCTATATTCGCCATTTCCCCATTAATTCGGCTGTGGGTGTATGGGTGTATGTGCGCATGAGCGCTCATGCGCATAAGCGCACTTTGCCGATTTTTTTTTTTTGCCCTGCAATGCTGGCACCGCATTGGGCAGTGGAGCAGAGCGCAGCCAACCACACCACTGCTGCCTCGTGCCCAACGCGGGTTGCTCCCGGCTTTTCGCCTGTGCATTCAGATGCCCCGGAAGCGGAGAAACGCGTGACGAACGCGGGCTTTCGGATTTGCGACGGCTTTTATCAGGTGTTTTTTTAATCCGGCAGTGAAGCGCAAGAGCACCGGTAGGCTACGGGTGGGGGACGCCAGGCAGATGTGCCTGTGTGAACATTCCATTTACTCTGGTATTGAATCGTTGTCGGCCCGGGTCCCTTCCCGGGGCAAATTGCCAGTCTGTCCTCGGCCAAAGTACTGACTACTGGGGAATTACACAACTTTAAGGGTGACATTGAAGAACTTGTTCATGATTCTTTTCATTGCTCCATCATCACCCAAAAGAGGGGGGCAGAGCCAGATCTAGCAATGAGGTATGGTAGTGGCCATTCAGTTCAGTGATCCCAAGGCAGGCAGGTACCCATGCCCAGGCGGTTCAGCAATGCCCACTTTGTTGGAGGCCCCATGCATTTTTTGTTTACCCCCAAAATAAAAAGATGGGTAGCGGGCTGGGGAGGTAAGTGTTCATGAGGAGGTGTGGCTACAACCCCCTCCCCCAGACATAGTGTCCCAGCCCAATTCAAGTTAAAGTTCTTGAGCATGGGGTGAGGACTTATCCCAGCTGACAGGCTCCTGTTTACTTTTTGGAAGGTTTTGCTTTAAGGTTTAGGTTACCTTAGCTGGGAAAAGTGACTTTATAGTGCTCCTAACTTGAACTCAGTTAAGGGGAGTGAGAACATACTTTGGGGAAATTGCCAAGGAATGCAAGTAGGGTGGAGCCTTGGCGGTGTTCTTTCTAAGCTGTGTTGGTGCAGGTTAGCTCGGTTTTCTGGGCCTCTGGCTCATACAGTTTTTACCCTGGCTCGGGAGGGATGGCTCCGAGCAGGCTGGTTGTGGGTGGCCGGGTTGCCTGCTCACAGCTTTGATGCTGGGGGTCACAGGGTGGAAATTATTATTATTATTATTATTATTATTATTATTATTATTATTATTATTATTATTTTGCTCACAGGACTCCACAGCTTACTGGGGGCATTGGTCCTTGCCCCTTTACATTCCCCCAAGTTAACATTTTAAGGTTTCCCCAGTGGGAGTTGTTGAAAAAGGCACCTGGTGGCTTCCGGTCTGGGATCCATGGCGTACTGACGTGCTCTGGCTCTACTCCCAGAGTATACGGAGGGTCTTTATGACAGGGCGGGCTATCTAGCCTGCCGCAGATCTCTCCAGGCAGGGGGGTGACTAGCAACGCGCATCGGCCCAAGTGGGAGTTGAGATCGGCTGATAGCGGGGCTTTAAAGAGCACCGCAGCCAGCCTTGATCCCCTCCCCCCAAGCGGGCACTTCAGAATTTCTCTAAAAGTCCCCACCGAGTTGGATTCTCAACATAAGAATGCATGACCCAGACCTCCAAGACATTCTATGGAAACTGATACCAAGGAAACATTGCTATAACAAAATACGGACTTTGAAGGTAACTTTTTAAAATTGCTCACCGGAAACGCGCTGATCCCAAAAATAAACAACACCCGATGAAGCGCATGATCATGCGGCATACTGTGTACTAACACCAACTCCAGAAAACACGGTTGAAAAGCAAAAAAAAGCCAAAAAGCCGGTTTCTTGATCATTCCTGTGGTCGGGATATTGACTTTAAAATGGAAACTAACACCAAGTCCCGTGAGAAACAACATGGAAAACTACTTAAGCTGCGACAGAAAACACCAGAACAGGAAGTGATCTCAGACAAGACAAGCAGCGCTTCCTAGAGACGACCGAGGAGGCCGGAAGAAGGGAGGAATCAGAAGACAAGGAGGATGAATAAGATTGCCGGACAGGAAGTAAGCAACAGGAAGAGCTATTTACCATAGAGAAATTGCGCCCGCCATTTTGAGAAGGTCGAAACGATTTATTCGGATTTTGGCTTAAAGACTTAACAGAAAAAAAGCGAAAATAGAGTGGTTCAGCTGGGCACAAGAAGAGCATTAATTTGATATAAGTTTTGTAACAATTGTAAACAACGGCTTACGATCTCCGGCAAAGACAGAGGGCAAACTCTTGGTCCTCCCCGAAAATGGCTGCTAAAGAGGAGAAGAAACTACAGGGCATGATGGAAGCCATGGAAAAACCGATGATGGATGTTATGCAAAAAATGGAAAAAGACTCTAGGAAAAGTGGCTGATGAAGTAGCTGATTTGAAAAAGGACCTGGCTGGAATCACTACAGAAATACAGACGCTGAACAAAAGAACAGACGAGGTGGAGGAGAGAGTGACAGGAGTGGAAACTGGCATAATTGAGGTTGCTAAAGAAGCATCAAAAGCCAATGTAATGGTGGAATACAATGGAATGCTTAACCATCTGAGACGGTCAGGACGCCGTGGATCCCAGACCGGAAACCCCAAGTTTGTTAATTTCTAAGTACTTTTATCTGATTGTTTGATATGAGTTTCTTGTAAACAAACTACGTCTGCTTGGACCTTTTTAATTTGTTGGAATACTTGTTTTCTCTTCTGTGGGGTGTTCAAACCATTAACATTTATGGAGATTATCTTTATCTTGTTTCTATCCATCTTTGTGCAGTTTTTTTATATTGAGTCCCAGTTCTATTCTTCTCTTGTAATCTTGTCACTATGCTCCATGATAGAGTCTTGTCTTTTTTCTTAGGTCTTTGTGGTTTGGGTCCTTTTGCACCTTTATCCTGCTGATCATCTTCTTCCTCATCCTTTTCTTCTCCTCTTTGCTCCTCTTCTTCCTCTTCTTCTCCTTTAGCTCCCAAATCTTCTCCATATTTTTTCAGGAAATCTTCCACTTTGAAAACTGAGTTTATTCTAAATCTTTTCCCCTCCACTGAAAAGAAGACAGCTTCAGGTACTAACTATCTGTATGTGTTTTTCATGATCCCGTCACCAAACCAGTTTCGTTATGCAATTGCTATGCATTTTTTGAGACACCTTTTGTGATGGATTTTTTTCATATAAACCGGATTCAGCATGTACATGTAGAATCAATGCCCATTTCCCCTCCCCTATCTCCCTTAGTATTTTTTTCAGGCAGGAGATGGCACTCACCTATAGTATTCTCCACCCAGTAATAGCTAATTTCAGCCAATCAACTTTTGCAGGGCGGGGCATAAGGTGGGCTCTCCTGTCTTCCTGTCTTCTTCTCTTTCTTCCTTTTATTCTGTTTCTGCTTCTCCTGCATCTCATCTGGCAAACTAAACAGCAGGGAATTCCCCAGCACAATGTGCTTGCTTCCAACACCTACACCACATCTTTTATATATATACTGCCTATAGTGCCTAAAAGGGCATTTTTTTTATTTTATTCACAACACAATACACAACAACACACCTAAACACATGCAACATATAATAAACATATAATAAACTAACAACGACAACAACATATAACATTTATGGGGGAATACAGATCTATTTTATCCATAGTTTATGTTTCCTACCTTGCCTCTAATTATCTCTTACATGAGTATCCCTGCTCTCTACCTAAATTACCATCGCTTAAAGTTAATCCACCATCAATATTCCCACCAAAATCAATTACACACCTCCTGTCTTTCTGAGTTATACCACTCATAAAAACGATGCCATGTATTCTGAAAAGCAGAATCTTCATAACCTTTCATAGAGTCAGTTTATCCATCTCTGCTGCCTCCAATAGCTTCGCAATGTATTCTTGTTCTGATGATATCAGGGTTGTCCGCCAGTATTTTGCATACAAGATCCTAGCCATTGTTGTCAAATATATTATCAGATAATGATCATCTCTACCTGTCCCTTTTGGCAATATACCTAACTAGGAATAAGGCCCATTGTGGAAATAAATACAATGGGCTCTAGAAAGAGGCTCTGGGAGAGTGCCCCAGCTTTGGGCACTCAGTGACAATTTGCTGTGGCAATCTCAGCAGGGTATAATGACAGAGTCCACCATTTTCTCCAGAGGAACTGATCTTTGCTACCTGAAGAGCAGTAGCAATTTTGAGTGATCTCCAGCCCACCCCCAAGATTGGTAACAGTGATTCCCCAGAAGGGAGTGGCTGGTTTGGAGGGTGGAGTCTATGGCATTGTTCGTGTCTGAGGTCCCACCCCCTCCTCAACACTCACCCTCTCCAGGTTCAACCCCTCAAATCTCCAGGAATTTCCCAACCTGGAGTTGATAACCCTATCTCCCTCCCAGCCAACCATCAACCTACCTTTAGTTTTCCATCTCCTCCCCCCTCCCTCCTAGAGAGCAGTTGTAATTTTGAGTGATCTCCAGCCCCCACCTGGAGATTGGCAACAATGGTTCCCCATCAGGGAATGGCTGGATTGGAGGGTGGAGTCTATGGCATCATACCTGTCTGAGGTGCCACCCCTCTTCAAACCTCACCCTCTCCAGGCTCCATCCCTCAAATCTCCAGGAACTGCCCACCTGGAGTTGGCAACCTGATGAGGATTGGGCCCAATGAGTTTTCCCTCAAAGGCCAACATAGGTGTGGAAAGGGCCTTTTACTGACAGAGGAGAAAGTACAGGTGCCAACTCTGATTAGGGAAATACCTGGAGATTTGGGGGGGTGGATCCTGTGGAGTGCAGCATTTGGGGTGTGTGCGGAAGGACTCAGCAGCGTATAATGCCATAGAGTCTACCCTCCACAGCAACCATTTTCTCCCGGGGAACTGATCTCTGTCATCTGGAGGTCAATTGTAACAGTGGGAGATCTCCAGGTCCCACCTGGAGATTGGCAACCCTAGGGGAAAGTCAGCCGCACAGCGGGGAGTTGAAGAAAATGGTCTGATGGTCGCTGGCCCACCTCATTAGCCAGCCAGCCATGCTGAAGCTAAGCAGGAGAAAGAGCCTCTTTCCATTTATTCTGACAGGAAAGTGGTTGTTGGGGAGGGGGTTATAGACAGGGGAGGGGGTTATGCTGAAAGTCCTTTGTTTTTTTACCCACAGAACCAAGCTTGGCTGCCCACCAACAGCCACTGAGGGGACAGTCCCTCACAGGAGTCAAGAGAACTGTCTTCCTCAGGACAGAGAGCTTGTCTGCCAGGGGGAGTGGGTGGGGAAGAGGAGCAGACCCAGCACTTGGCCAATGGCACGTGAGTACTCTTGAGTGGTGGCTGATGGGCCAATGGCTGAGGGAGGGCATTTTACAGCCAATGGGAGCGCATGGAATCTTACATAACCAAAAGATAAATATTATAAGGAGAGATAGTAGAGTCTCAGGTTTGAAGGGTACAACTTGCCCTGTAATTTTCTGTATCATTCTGTGAACCCATATCCAAAACTTTTTAGCAATATCACATGTCCACCACATGTGATAGAATGAACCTGCATTATTTCCACATTTCCAACATTTGTTAGAACATTTCTCATCATATTTTGCAATTCTATCAGGTGTAATATACCACCTATAAAACATTTTATACATATTTTCTCTATAAGGCACCGCTCTAGTTATTTTAACATTTTGATTTCATATTTGATCCCACTGTTCCAACTCAATATTATAGCCCAAGTTCTGTGCCCATTGGATCATGTTATTTTAACCACTTCATCTTCCATAAAATCTTTCAATAATAAGGTATACATTTTTTTAATAAATTTCTCCTCTGGGGCATACAATATTCTTTCCATGTCTGATAGAGTTTTTTCAATACCAATTTTCTTATCTTTTGCAAATCTCAATCCAATTTGTGCTCTCTGCCACCATGCAACATCCATGTCAAGTTCAAGCTCACCTTTTGAGTTTATAATATCCATGTATCTCTTTGGGGGGGTTCACACAATGTACCCTGGGAAGGGTCGTCACCTCTAATGGAAGTACCAGTTTTGAAGTTTTAATAAACCATCTCTTGGGGATCGTCTCCCATACTCTTATTAGTGCATCTCATATCCAAAGCTGTTTAAAGTACTTATGTACTGATGCTTTTCCATACCATAAAAATGCATGCCATCCAACTAAGAGCCAGAAATGTTACTTTTAGGTCTTAAAATGGAAGAAATTAATGTGACAAAGAGAACATTGTTATGGTATTTGATTACAACTGCAAGAATGACATTTGCTCAATTTTGGAAACAAGAGAAGATACCAGAAAAATGGGATTGGATAAAGAAGATGGACAAATTGACAAAGAAACTTAACGGAAAAGAAGATGAAGAATTTTTAGCAGATTGGAAAAAATGTAAAGATTACTTAGAACTGAACTGGGATGTTAAAAATAAGTTACTGTGCTTTGATAATTATTAAGATTAGAAGACTAGAAAGTAATGGATTTTATTCATAATGTTACCTAAGAATGAAATACAGAAAATGAAAATGTTAGAAATGCAGAATTGATTATTGGCCAAGTGTGTATTGTTAGAAAATATTGACTGAAACAATAATGGGGGTGGAGCATTGTTGGAAGTCAGGGGAGGGGGGAAGGATAAAGTAAAAAAGGATGTATCAAGTATTATTATGAATTATGAAATGTGTTAATAGATCCTGTTAATATTTTTTAAAAAAGAGAGAGAGATTGTGCCCTTCCAAGCTTAATGTACTTTTATCTTCTAACATAATCCATTCTTTGATCCATGCCAGTGCCCCAGCTCTGTAATATAAAGTCCAATTGAGGAGGCCAAGCCCTCCTCTTTCTTTCGAATCTTGTAGGGCTTTCAACCTAATTCTGGCCCTTTTCCCTTGCCATATAAATTTGGTTGTTATTTGATCTAGTTCTTTGAGAATTCCATACTTTTTCAATACTGGAATCGTCTGAAAGAGGAAAATCCATCTTGGTAAGATATTCATCTTAATCAAAGCAATCCGCCCCATCAATGAAATTTTTAAATTCTTCCATTTATCTAAATCCTGTTTTGTCATTTTTAATAATTCTTTGTAGTTATTTTCTAGTAAGGAGCTGCATTTATTTGTCAAATTTATCCCTAAATACTTGATCCTATCGTAGAGTTGGTATCCGGAGTTTTTTGGAGAAACTCTCTTTGTACCATCTTCATATTCTTAGTCAATGTTTTAGTCTTATTGATGTTGATTTTTAATCCCACCACTTGGCCATAGTCCCTTAAAATTTTATTCAACTCTACAATTGAGTACATAGGGTCCTCCAATATGAATACCAGGTCATCTGCAAAGACCAGTAATTTAAATTCTTCACCTTGTATTTTCAGTCCTTTCACCTTTAGATTTTGCCTTATCTCTTCTGTCAATATCTCCAATGCAAAGATATATAATAGTGGCAATGAGGAACAACCCTGTCTTGTATCTTTTTGTATCTGAAACTGTTCTATCCTCTCACCATTGATCATAACTGATGCCCTATGATTTGTGTACATCGCTTGTATCATCTGAATAAATTCCTTTCCAGCCTTGGCCTTCTCTAACGTTTCTAGTATAAAGGACCAGCTCAGATTATCAAATGCTTTCTCTGCGTCATAGAATCATAGAATCATAGAATGTTAGAGTTGGAAGGGACCTTGCAGGCCATCTAGTCCAACCCCCTGCACTCTGCAGGAACACAGCCGAAACCCCTACATACCTACAACATCCAAAAAGATCAGTGCCATTTCCTTTTCTGGATGAGCCTCATAGTACTCAAGTACATTCAGGATACACCTCAGTTTATTTTTTATTTGTCTATTAGGTAAGAATCCAGCTTGATCTCTATGTATCATTCTTACCAAGATATGTTTCAATCTTTTGGCAATGATAGAGGCAAAAATCTTATAGTCTGCATTTAGGAAGGAAATTGGCCTATAGTTCTTAATTTCTTTTCCATCTGTATTCTTTTTATAGGTTTATGTATTAAGGAAATTGTAGCTTCTCTCCAAGTATCTGGAACCTCTTCCCCCTCCATAATTTTTTTACGTACTTCTTGCAATTGTGGAAGAAGCGTTTCTTCAAATACTACATAAAATTCAACTGGGAGTCCATCCATACCCTGTGCCTTACCCTTATTTTGCCTTTTTAGGGCTTCCACCATCTCCATCATCGTAATTGGTTGATTCAATATCTTTCTATGATCTTCGGTAAACTTTTGGACTTTATGTTCTTCCAAGTATTGGATTATTTGTTCAGCTCTAGTATCATTCTTTCTATACAATTCTTTGTAAAAGTCTTCCACAATGTTCTTTAAATCCTGTATTCTATTTGTTTTTCCCCTGAATGGCCACCATTAAAGTTTTTCCATCTTTCAAAGCAAATACTAATTCTGGTTGTAAATGATCTTTAACATATGCGGCTACTCCTCTTTTCTTCTTTTCTTCATCTGTAGCTGTAAAAATTTTCCCAAAACCTTTGACATTCAAATATTTTTCATCTCTTCTTCTTATGTGAGTCTCTTGTAAGCATGTTATATCAGCATTATATTCTTTAAGTTGATGAAACACTTTCCTTCTTTTCTGTGGTACGTTTAAGCCGTTGACATTTATCGATATTGTCTTCAATTTCCTTCTAACCATCTAAATTTTGTTTCTGTTGTTGTTCCTTTTAATCTTTTGCCCTTTGTCTCATAGCAATTGGGGATCTCTTAAATCTGAATCTTTTCTGTCTTTGTGGTCTAGGAAGTCTTGGGGGTGTCAATGGTGCCATTGCTCCTTGGAGTTCAGGTTCTGTTTCTTTTTCCACTTCTCCTTCTTCTCTTTCTTTGCGGTCATCTTGGTCATCTGATAATTCTTCTCCATATGTTCTCAGAAAATCCATTGCCTTGAAGACTGAGCTTATTCTGAATCTTTTTCCTTCGAAAACAAAACTCCTTCCAGAAGAATCCATCTGTAGGTAATATTGTTAGTTCTCAGCAGGGTTGTCAACTCAGCATATGCTTTTCTTTTCTCCCTCACTCTCCACAGAATCTCTTTCAACACATTTATCTCCTCTTCATTCATCGTCAGTGGGGAGGCATTCACTTCTTTCAATACTTTATCTTTCACCGCTCACTTATGGAAATGCACCTGCACTTCTCTTGGCACTTTAAATCTTCTTGCATATGCTGAGTTCATTCTAAAGGACGTGTCTATCTCTTGCTCCATCATACTCATATCTTCCATGTGTAGATGATCTGCTAATAACTACTCTGGTTTCTCTTCAGATCGCGTAAATCTTTCGCCTTTCACACCACATCTTTATAGGCAATCCAAGCATTGCTTCTGGACAACTAACTCACAACATGGACATGTGTGTGGTAGTTAAGGCACCCTGCCATTCCTTTTCCTACTGTCTTCCCATGACTGCCTTCTGCCCCATCACTCTCTTTCTATCCTCTTTCTACCACCCCACCCCATCATTCTCTCTTTCTCTCTGTCTGCCCCCCCTGCTAAGTCTTCCTTCCCCTCTCATTTTCCTTTCAAGCTCTGTAGGAGCTTTTTATGGGCATGGGATGCTTTTGAGGGTGGGGTGGCTTCTCCACCATAGACACTGGGCCTGCCAGGCATCACCCCTTCTCCCCCACACACAGAAGCAAGGGATGCAGCTGTTAGACTGGGGGGAGAACTGCACTTTAATCCCAGATTCCCGTCAAGGCAAGCTGGCACCCAAGGCCCTCATTCTGCTAGTGAGAGACTGAGAATGAGCAATTTACATCATTCTCCTTCCTGCCACCACTGTTCTTACTCTGTCTCTCTGTCTCTGTCTCTGTCTCTCCCCCCCCCTCCAGCCCTCATCTGGAGGCTGGCAACATTAGTTCCCCTGGAGGAAATAACTGCTTTGGTGGATGGAGTGTATTGTATTATATATGTCTGAAGTCCCTTCTTGCCTCGGTCCCCACCATCTCCAGGCACCACCCCTCAAATATGCAGGAATTTCCCAACCTGGAGTTGGCATCCCTATCCCCAGCCAACCTGAGGTGATGGGAAGCTAATTGCTCTTCCCCCCCACACACACAGTTCATATGCATTGAGCTGGGGGTGGGGCAGTCTGAAAATCTGCTTGTCCTTCAAAAATATTCAATGAATGGGGCAGAGCTTTGGCGTTTCAGGAATGGTCGCAGCTTCTTGCAGCAGCGAGAAATGTGTGCCATGAATTAGGGACTGGAGAAGGCACAATGGTGCGTGCCTTCCACGGTGCCCTTGTTGATGGGCACCAAGCCAGGGAGCATTTAGGAGAGCCCTTTCCCCAGCTTCCAACTGGCATAGGAGGGCCTCTCCCTGTTCCGATGGTCTGTCTCTGACTCCCAGCAATGGCATAGAAACGACTGCTCCAGCAAGCGATGGAAGTTCAGTGGATTATTCCCTACTCTGCAAGATCTGTTGGATCTACATCAAGCAGGACCCCAGGGCGACCTACTGGATCAACTGACTAATGAGTGAGTTATGTTGAAGCGAGACATCAATCAGCGTGCTGCAAAGTCACCACAGTAGAAGGGGGAGGGGGAGGGGACGCCCTACCCCCCCAAAAAAAGTGATTTATTGAAGCGTTAAGGGGAGACTAAGCAGATCAATGAATGGATTACAACAGGGAAATTTCCAAGGGATTTTAAACCAACCTGTGAGACTTTGACTTCGTAGTGGTTAAAGTAAACATCCTTCCAACATGGAGATTGTAGCGTAGGAAGAAAATGAAACCACACTTTCTTTAGGAAGAGCTCAAATGGAGAAGTGCATCATATTACCTAGCTGGGTCAGGTGGTTTAGCTGGCCTGAGAGACTCTTCCTGCTTTATCGGAGTGAACTTCTTTGCCCTCTCCTGGCCCTCAGAAGGCATTGGATTTAAAGAGACGGTGTTACTAACAGAAAAGCCTTAACTTATGGAATGTCTCTAACAACATAAGAACATAAGAGAAACCAATGTTGAATCAGGCCAATGGCCCATCTAGTCCAACACTTTGTCACACAGTGGCCAAAAATACCACGTGCCATCAGGAGGTCCAGCAGTGGGGCCAGGACACTAGAAGCCCTCCCACTGCTGCCCCCTCCAGCACCAAGAATAGAGTGCATCACCTGCCCCAGACTGAGAGTTCCCATCTATGCGCTGTGGCTAATAGTCACTGATGGACTTCTGCTCCATATGTTTATCTAATTCCCTCTTGAAACTGTCCATGCATGTAGCTGCCACCACCTCCTGTGGCAGTGAATTCCATATGTTAATCACTCTTTGGGTGAAGAAGTACTTCCTTTTATCTGTTCTAACCCGACTGCTCAGCAATTTCATGGAGTGCCCACGAGTTCTTGTATTGTGAGAAAGGGAAAAAAGTACTTCTTTCTCAACCTGCTCAATCCCATTCATAATCTTATAAACCTCGATCATGTCCTCCCTCAGTCGTTGTTTCTCCAAGCTAAAGAGCCCCAAGCGTTCTAACCTTTCTTCATGGGGAAGGTGTTCCAACCCTTTTATCATTCTAGTTGCCCTTCTCTGCACTTTTTCCAATGCTATAATATCCTTTTTGAGATGTGGCAACAGAACTGTACACAGTATTCCAAATGAGGTCGCACTAATGATTTATACAGGGGCATGATGATACTGGCTGATTTGTTTTCAATTCCCTTCCTAATAATCCCCAGCATAGCATTGGCCTTCTTTATTGCAGGTACACATTGACTAGACATTTTCATTGAGTTATCTACTATGACTCCAAGATCTCTCTCTTGGTCACTCTCTGCCAGTTCAGACCCCATCAACGTGTATTTATATTTAGGATTTTTGGCTCCAATGTGCATCACTTTGCACTTGGCCACACTAAACCCCATTTGCCACGTTGACGCCCACTCACGCATCCTCGACAGATCCCTTTGGAGTGCCTCACAATCCTCCCTGGTTTTCACCACCCTGAACAACTTTGTGTCATCTGCAAATTTAGCCACTTCACTGCTTACTCCCAATTCCAAATCGTTAATAAACAAGTTAAAAAGCATCGGACTGAGTACTGATTCCTGTGGTACCCCACTGCTTACCACCCTCCACTGAGAAAGTTTCCCATTTATACTCACTCTCTGTTTCCTATTTATAAGCCAGTTTTTGATCCACAAAAGGACTTGTCCTTTTATCCCATGACTATTGAGCTTACTTAGGAGCCTTTGATGAGGAACTGTATCAAAAGCTTTCTGGAAGTCAAAGTAAACAACATCTATTGGGTCCCCCTTGTCCACATGTTTGTTCACTCTCTCAAAAAACACTAACAGGTTAGTGAGACAAGATCTTCCCTTACAGAACCCATGCTGAGTCTGCCTAAATAGTTTTTGTTCATCAATGTGCCTGCTAATTCTTTCCTTAATAACAGTTTCCACCAACTTACCCGGTATTGATGTCAGACTGACTGGCCTGTAATTTCCTGGATCTCCCCTGGAGCCCTTTTTAAAGATGGGAGTGACATTAGCTACCTTACAGTCCTCAGGAATGGAGGCAGATTTTAAAGAAAGATTACATATTAATGTAAGGAGATCCACAAGTTCACATTTGAGTTCTTTCAGAACTCTCGGATGAATGCCATCCGGGCCTGGTGATTTATTAGTTTTTAAATTGTCCATCAGTCGGAGGACTTCCTCTCTTGTCACCGCAATCTGATTCAGGTCTTTCAAACCCCCTCCCAAAATCGGTGCTTCTGGAGTGGGCAAGCACTTCTCTTCTACAATGAAGACAGAGGCAAAAAATGCATTCAGCTTCTCAGCCATTTCCCTATCATCCTTCACTACTCCTTTTACCCCTTGGTCATCCAAGGGCCCTACTGCCTCCCTGGCTGGTTTCCTACTTCTAATGTATTTGAAGAAAGTTTTGTTGTTGGCCTTTATGTTTTTTGCGATATGCTCCTCATATTCTTACCTTTTACAGCTTCCATTACTTTATTTGTTAACCATGCAGGCTTTTTTCTATACCTATTTGTGCCTTTCCTAACCTGCGGTATATATTTTTTCTGAGCTTCTAGGATTGTATTTTTAAATAGTCTCCAAGCTTCCCCAATGGTTTTGACCTTCTCCACTCTTCCTTTCAATTTCTTCCTCACATGTCCCCTCATTCCAGAGAAGTTACCCCTTTTAAAGTTAAAAGTGGTTGCATCAGTCTTTTTGGGCAACTCCCTATCTGAAGGTGGATCACAATTGGACAGGCAGGTTGGTTAAAAAGTGATTTACCTTTAAGCAAAGGATTGGATTTGGACTAATCCAAAACATAACCGCCTTGCAAATGAAGTGATGGACTCTTTAGACTACAGACAAGCATGTAACAGCTCAAAAAAGGAAGTTAAAAGTTCTGAGAGCCAAAAGATCAGAGGAAAGACACTACAAAAAACAAATTGGACTGTTTTTAATTATGGAAGGAGTGGAATTTGAACTTTGAGAGTTTGGAGGAGGGGGATAAATGTATAATGGGAAGTCATAGTCAGCAGATGTCTGTGGATGGGAAACAAGTATGGAAATTCTCATTGTTGTATCAGTTAAGCAGATTTTGATGATTAGAGAATAAATATTGAAAACTCCTCATGTCAGAAAATTGTATAAGAGAAAATAGCATTGGTTAAAAAACATTGTATTACTTCAAGACTTTGGGTTCTTAGTTAGATTTTCTTTGCTTTATCCTATGGTTTGTAGTGTCCCCATCCTATTTTTCTGTTGTAGTTTATAGAAAATAAATTTAAAAATCCCCTACAGCCCCCCCCAAAATTCAAGTAATAAATCACCTTTTGCAATGAACTGTACATTAAGGTTGAAATAAAGATAAAACTTATATAGACAATATTTGCATTGTGTTGCTGTAAAGGTACGTTTACAAAACTAGACTTATACATAAGAAATTAAACACTGCAAGGAGTCAACATGAAGCTTGCAAGAGTAGTTTGAGCTGGAAGCCAGTATTTAGATTCATAGTAGGTAAATGTGCTTCCAAGAACTCTATGGTAATGTTTTAAATAGAGAAAAAAAATAATTAATCAGTTCAACACCCGGTGTTACTCGCCAAGCAAAAGCTACAAGAAAACTAACAAGGAAGGAAGCCTCCCCCTCCCAATCCTAGCCCGATGCTGTGGGGTTAAAATCTTGTAAGGACACCCTGAGGCCTGTTTCCTGCATTCAGCTTAGCAATGCTAATTTTGCAAGAAATTGCCTCACTGCAAGAAAACCAACTGCTCACCATTTAAGCCATATAATTTAAAACCTTTGTTATTTAAAACTTGCAGAATTCTTTACTGATATGTTCCCCACCAAACACCAGAAAGAATGCATTTTTTTAAACTTTGAAGCAAAGCGCTGAGAAGGTTGCCATCAGCCTGTTTAATGAAAGATTGTTGATGTCACACCAAGGTGTGTTTTGGCAGTTCTGAGTTGTTAGTCCTAAAGGTGTTACTGGGCTTTTTACTATTTTGCAGCAACAGACTAATATAGCTAACTCCTCTGGATCTGTGACATCGGTGGGGCTGACAGAGTTCAGAGAGAACTGTGACTGGACCAAGGTCACCCAGCAGGCTTCATGGGGAGTAGTAGTGGAGAATCAAACCCAGTTCTCAAGATTAGAATCCACCACTCCTAACCACTCCACCACAGTGGCTCTCAAGCTACAAAGCAGGTACAACACTGGATATGTTCCTTCATCCACATATTACCAGATTGGTGTGCAAATGCCAAGCAGACACCCTGTTGTGGAGTCACAGCTCCTCAGGGGCAGATTTTTTTGGGGGTGCACAAGGCATCTGAAGCAGGCTGGGGGCCATAAAAGCTTTGCAGCAGGTGCAACATTCCACATCCTTTGGATACTGGTCTAATGAGGACCAAACACACATTATCAAATCTCCATGTCCCCCATATTCCTTGAGGTAAATCCTGGAATAAGTGCTGTGTAGATGCACTGTTGCCAAGAAGAAGCAGAAGAGATTCAATTTATATCCAGTGGCTTACAAACTCTTTTCCTTTCCTTCCCCACAACAGACACCCTGTGAGGTAGGTGGGGCTCTGCATCTTGATCCTATTGAGTGCCATATCTTCTTGTATTTCCAAGACATTCCTGGGAAATTCCTGGATATTTGGGGATGGAGAAAGTGAGGGGAGAAATTTGCAGAGGAATTCCATCTAGAATCTAGGGGTGTACCATACACTTCACCCTCTGAAGCTGCCATTTTCTTACTGGGAAGTGATTATAGTCCAGTTCTGTGATATATCCAGCCCTCACCTGGAGGCTGGCAACTCCATTTTCAACTGAAACAAAATTCAGGCGACCATACCCCCTCCCCTGCCAAAAGAATGGACAGGTAGATTGAGTGATTAACACATAGAATTCACTGCCACAGGAGGTGGTGGTGGCTACAAGCATGGACAGCTTCAAGAGGAATTGAATAAGCATTGGAGCAGAAGTCCATCGGTGGCTATTAGCCACAAGGTATAGACAGGATCTCTCAGGATGGGTCAAGTAATGCTCTGTATTCTTGGTGCTTGGGTGGGGGCAACAGTGGGAGGGCTTCTAGTGTCCTGGCCCCACTGCTGGACCTCCTGATGGCACCTGGTATTTTTGGCCACTGTGTGACAGAGTGTTGGGCCTGATCCAACATTGGCTTCTCTTATGTTCTTAGGAATCCTGCTTTATTACTGGTTGTAGGGCTTTGCCCTCTCTGGGGGATGTACTAAAAGGAAGGACAGGATTGCCCACTGGAAACAACGGGAGAGACTTGAAGGCCCACTGGAAATAATGGGAGCCAGGAATGCCAACTGACTTGCATGGTGGGCCTCTTTGAAATACATTACACCTCAAGAAGAGTGGCAAAGAAAATGCGGAATGGATTCTCCATTCAGGTCTCTGGTCCCATATACACTACTCTGGGACTTGAATGACAGGCTCCAGAGTGGAATGACAGCCCCAGGGGATAGCAGGAGTATTCTGGGACTGGAATGACAAGCCCCTGAATGGAATGGCAGCCCCTGGGGGGAGCAGGAGTGTCCTG
Source organism: Gekko gecko (assembly GCA_029375565.1). Classification (NCBI taxonomy): domain Eukaryota; kingdom Metazoa; phylum Chordata; class Lepidosauria; order Squamata; family Gekkonidae; genus Gekko; species Gekko gecko. The sequence continues at coordinate 168,966,642 of JAPDNY010000005.1, forward strand.
GGACCGGAATGACAAACCCAAGAATGGAATGACAGCCCCTGGGGATAGCAGGAGTGCCCTGTAACTGGAATGACAGGCCCCTGAATGGAATGGCAGCCCCTGGGGGGGGGCAGGAGTGTCCTGGGACTGGAATGACAGACCCAAGAATGGAATGACAGCCCATGTGGGTAGTAGCAGTGTTCTTGGAGTGGAATGATAGGCCCCAGAGTGGAATGACAGCCCCTGGAAGCAGCAGGAGTGTTCTGGGACTGTTATGACAGGCCCCACATTTGAATGACAGCCCCCGAGTGGAAAGCCCCTATGGGTAGCAGATGTGTCCTGGGACTGGAATGACAGACCCAAGAGTGGAATGACATCCCTGGGGGTAGCAGTAGTGTTCTGAGAGTGGAATGACAGGTCCCAGAGCGGAAAGCCCCTGGGGGTAGCAGGAGTATTCTGGGACTGGAATGGCAGGCCCCAGAATGGAATGAGAGCCCTTGAGAGTAGCAGATGTACCCCCAGGGTCTGTCATTCCATTCTGGGGCCTTTCATTTCAGTCCCAGAACACTACTGCTACACCCTGGGACTGTCATTGCACTCTTGGGCCTGTCATCGCAGTCTCAGGACACTCCTGCTAAGACCAGGAACTGTAATCTCACTCTGGGGCCTGTCATCCCAGTCCCAAGGTAATGTATAAGGGACCAGAAACTTTAATGGAAAATCCATTCCACATTTTCTTTGCCACTCTTCTCGAGCTGTAATGTGTTTCCATGAAGCCCATGCAAGTCAATTGGCATTCCTGGCTCCCGTTATTTCCAATGGGCCTTCAAGTCTCTCCAGTTGTTTCCAATGGGCAATCCTGTCCTTCCCTTTAGTACATCCACCTCTCTGGTGGTGAAGAAGAACAAGAGATTGGATTTATAACCCCACCCTTCAATCAGAGTTTAAGAGTGGCATACAAATCCATGTTCTCAGGGGTCTTTTCATAGAAAAACAGCTGCAGGAGCTCATTAGCATATGGTATGCTAATGAGCTATTAGGCTATTAGCATATGCCATGCCCCCTGACATCGCCGGAAGTGATGTCAGAAGGGGAAGCAAAAGCAGGGTGTCAGAAAAAGGTCTATTTGATGTTTCTCACTGAGTCCATTGTTATGTGTTCCCTATTCGGCTTTGCGCTTGCGTAGGTATGCAGGCAGTAACGTGGGAGCTTCTTCCCTTGCCGCTTCTCCTTATCACGGTGGCCTTGAATGTAGGCTTTGGGCTATTCTTGTGTTGCTGAGAATTTTCCAGTCCTGTGAATGCGAGGGGAGGGGGGAGTCGTCTCCCGCTCATGAAGTAACTCTCCCGCCGGGAGTTTCCAGCGCGCGCGCTTACAGTTCATTCACTAGTCACTTGCATGCATCATACTATAACCCTGCTTGCTTTGCTCTTGCCCCCATTCCTGACAATGACCTTCTACTGTGGGTTTTAGCACTGTAATCCAATAAAGCCTTTCTTTTGATCAAGTATGCCTGGACTTACTTGCTTTTGAACCTGACAGAAATTGTCAGGAATCCTCATTCTTTCACCACCACCAGCTCCTGCTGTCCATCATGATGAGCAGGGCTGGGGTCGGTCCACCGGTGACTACGACACCGGTCACCATGGTTCCGGTCACCACCGTGGCAATTCCAGTGACCACCACTCCGGTTACCACCGTTCCGGTTACCACCGTTCCAGCTACCACCGCTGCTCCAGTGACTATGACTCCGGTGACCACGGCTTTGGTCCTATACTCGATGGCTGGGCCAACCACCCCTCCGTTAACCAGCACAGTGGGAGCATCGTACACCCTCCCGATCTACAGCCCCGCTGGGCCAACCCAGAGTCATGGAGGGGCGATACCTCGAACCTACTTTCTTGGTGCCCCAACTCCCTGGGACAAGGGTGTTACCTATCATAGATTGCGGGACTGGACTAAGAATCTTTTGGATACCACCCAGACTACCTGGTCGTTACCGGGGAGCCAGAGCTGGGACAGCTTACTGGATCCCCGGGGAAGCTTCGGGCTCCCCCAGGGGCGGATGTCCCGTGGATCTCCCAGGTCGGGGTCCAGCCCGGATGCGGACGCCCGCATGGATTCTATTCAAGATGACACCCGACGTTTAATGTGGGACATGGGCAAGCTGATGCAGTCCCTGCCGCAGATGATGGACCAAGCCATCCGAGCCCACCCGTTGACTCAACCGAGACCAGCACCAGCCCCAGTACCACCATTGCCTGCGCCTCCCCTTCCCGGCCAGCCTGTTCCGGGGCAGCCAGCACCAGCAGCACCCGTACCCGGCCAGCCGGTGCCTGGTCAGCCTCCTCCAGCTGGCCCATTGCTGGGAGGGCCCGTTCCGGGGCAACCTGGACCTGTCCAGCCTCCACCGGTTCTACCGCCGCTTCCCGCTCCTGCTCCGGCGCCCCTCCCGTTGCCCGTTCCGGTGACTGGCATGGGTCCCGTTCCTCCAATAATCTGTCCCAAAGATATGTTGGACATTACTTTTGATGGGGACCCTGAGACTGTGTCTTTCTTTATATTACAAGTTGGGAAATTCGTACAGCGATGGGGCTATGTGTTCCCGGATGAGGAGCAACAGGTGGAATTTATTGCTTCAAGGTTTCGCGGAATTGCTACCAGCTGGTACGTGGCCCTCCACGATCTGGAGGCCGCGGAGCTGGGGAATGTTGATGACTTCATGTGGGCCTTGAGGAACCGCTTCGAAGACCCGGGGCGGCTCCAAAGGCTGAAGCGTTCCTTCGCACCTTCAAACAAGGCAAACTAACAGTGAGGGAGTACTCACGGGAATTTCAATGGCACGCAGTCAAGATTCAAGACTGGACTGACCCCGTGCTGGCTCAACAATACCGGATGGGGCTAGCAGTGGAGGTCCGCCACAACGTTCTCAGTTCCAAAGAGCCACACACCCTTCAAGGTTGGATGGAGGAGGCGGAAAAAGTTGAAAGCCGACTGCGCCTCATGAAACTGGACTTGTCACTTGGGAGCAACTGTCCGAGCACCTCGGCCACCCCGACTCAGAAGCAAGCCTACCTCCACCCAGGGTGGGGTGAGAGACCAACGCATGAGACAGGGCTTGTGCCTACGATGTGGGGAGAAAGGGCACTTCGCCGCATCCTGCCCCAAGGGAGATCCTGATCGGGCTCCGACTCAAGAGGAGCCCCGACGATGGCAAGCTACCACCCCGAGAAAGGGTACAGCAAAACCACGCAACCCGCGGGCTCTTTTTGCCAATCCAGACCCTGCGGATACCTTGATGTTGGAAGAAGAGGAGAGTGATCTGCAGGGAAACGAAGTGGTCCTGTTTGTGAGTGGCGCTGCCCAACAGGACCCTGCCCCTGAAGTGCCAAAAATGGTGAGCAATTACCCCTCTCTCTTCTTTGTGACTGTTCTTATAATGAACCCAGCAATGATGACCCACATCAGGGTCCGAGCCCTCATTGACTCGGGGTGCGGGAGGGATTTGATGAACCCGTCACTGGTAACGGGACTAGAGGCGGCAGTTACCAGTTTGAAAGATCCCATTACCTTTACCCAAATGGATGGGTCACCGATGAAGGAACCATGTCGATTTGAGACTGTCCCCTTAAGGGTGGGCACAGGAGAACACTGGGAGCTGCGGTCTTTTGTAATAGCCCCACAAGCCCAATTCCCATTAGTGTTGGGCAGCCCATGGTTACATGGGCACGATCCCTATATACTTTGGGACGAAGGGATGGTACAATTTATCTCCCCAAAATGTGCGGAGCACAAGTGGGACCTGGGGTGGGGAAAACCCCTAATAACGATCCTCCACGAGCCTGCTTAGCCGCAGAGGACCTTAATCGCATTCCCAAAGAATACCGGCATTTGGCCCGTGTGTTTGAGGAGGAGGAAGCTGACGAACTACCTCCCCACCGTAACTCAGACTGTGCGATTGAAATCCTTCCGGGCCACAAGTTGCCCGAAGGGAAAATTTATGCTATGAGTCCTATGGAAAAAGAGGAGCTACACAGATTCATTGACAAGAATCTAGCCTGTGGATTTATCCGACCGGCGGCGTCCCCCTTTGCGGCGCCTGTGTTGTTTTGTAAAAAGAAGGATGGGGGGCTGAGACTGTGCACTGATTACCGGGGCCTAAATGCAGTTTTGGCTACCAATGCTTACCCCATGCCCCTCATCAAGGATTTATTGGCAGAAGTGGCAAAGGGGAAGGTGTTTTCCAAATTGGATTTACGTAATGCCTATTTTAGAGTTTGCATTAGGCAAGAAGATGAACACAAGACCGCCTTCAATACCCCGTTGGGACAATTTGAATATCGGGTTATGCCTTTCGGTTTGCAGGGGGCGCCAGGGGTCTTCATGAACTTAATAAACGAGGTGTTGCACCCCTATTTGTTCAAGGGGGTGGTTGTTTACTTGGATGATATCTTGGTGTACAGCCCAGACCAAAAATCTCACACCAGGCTGCTTCAGCAGGTACTGGAGAAGTTGCTAGAGCACAAACTGTTTGTTAAGCTCTCAAAATGCGAATTTCACCAGAATCGCATTGACTTTTTAGGGTATCGCATATCCTCAAATGGGTTGGAAATGGACCCAAAAAAGGTCCAGGACGTGTTGGCTTGGGAACCCCCAAAACCAGACAGCAGCTCCAGAGTTTTCTCGGTTTTGCCAATTTTTACCGCCAATTCTTGCCCCATTTTGCCCAGGTAGCCCTCCCTCTCACAGATCTCCTAAAGACTAAAGGGAGAGGGGACCTCAGTGTCAAGAGGCATTTGAACAACTGAAGCAGTTATTTACTTCCGAACCAGTACTGGCACACCCAAATGAAACAAAAAAATTTATTGTCCAAGTAGACGCCTCAGATACCGCAATGGGGGGGTGATCTTACAAGAGGACGCCCAAGGGCACTTGCACCCTCTTGCTTATGTTTCATGAAAGTTTAATGACACAGAGAGGTTCTGGCCCATTTGGGACAAAGAAGCTGCTTCTATACGCTTAGCCCTAATTACTTGGAGGCACTGGCTAGAGGGGGATCGGGTACCTTTTGAAATCTGGACTGATCATAAGAACCTTGAGGTACTTTGGAAGCCCCGGGATCTAAATGCCAAACAGTTCCGCTGGGCTGAGTTTTTCTCCAAGTTCCAATTTACCCTTCACCACTTCCCGGGTAAGTCCAATCACTTGGCAGATGCCCTCTCACGCCTTCCCCAGCATCTGAGCAAGAGAACGGAGGTGAGGGAATCCTTTTTACCTCAGACCAACTTGTTGGGGCCATTATAACACGTAAACAGAGACAATTGCAGCCCGTTACCCCGAGTCAGGGGTTGCCATGGGAAAATCAATTTGCTAACGACATCACTGATCAGGAGAAAGTTGAGCTAAAAGCTCGAGATGATGTGGAATGCAAACCCAATGGCTGCTGGTACAAAGGCATTAAGCTGTTTGTCCCAGAAAGTACGCGACCCCAGGTACTGCAGGCTGCCCATGATTCCAAGTCAGCAGGACACTTTGGGTATGTGAAGTCCCTACATCTACTGCAGCGCAATTTCTGGTGGCCCCGAATGAAACAAGATCTATCGCTCTGCATACAATCTTGCCCCACATGTAGTCGCTGCAAGACCAGAGTGGGAAAAACCCCAGGTCTACTACAGCCATTGCCTACCCCAAGCCGACCCTGGGAAGTGATTTCCATGGATTTTATCACTGATCTTCCCCCCAGCAAACACATGACTGTTATTTGGGTGGTGGTGGACTTATTTTCTAAACAGGCTCACTTTATACTATTTCCTAGTTTGCCAACGGCCAAAATACTTGCAAAAGCCTTCTTACAACATATTGCCCGGCTCCACACTTTACCGATCAAAATAATATCCAACCGTGGGGTTCAGTTTGTCTCCAAACTATGGACAGAGTTAATGGCCCTCATGGGTATTGAGCGTGCTTTAAGCAGTGCATACCACCCGGAGACTGATGGGCAAACAGAAAGGGTGAATCAAACACTAGAGCAATACCTACGTTGTTTCACCAACTACCAACAAGACAATTGGGTCGAATTGTTGCCTTTGGCTGAATTTGCATACAACAACTCCTGGCACACGTCAACCAGAATGTCTCCCTTTAAAGCTGCCATGGGTTACGATAGCCACCCTCCTCCGTTCCTGAAACCGGGGGCTTCTACTGGGAATGCTACAGAATGGTGTAAATCTTTTCGAGAATCTTGGCCAATGATTGTAGAGACTTTAAACGAAGCCAAGGCTCAATATAAGAAATATGCAGACAAGAAAAGGGCGGGGGGATGGAATCTGCAACCAGGGGATTCAGTGTACCTTTCCACTAAGAACTTACACCTCTCACAGAAGTCGCAGAAGCTAGCGTGGAAATATATTGGTCCATTCAAGGTGGTTCGCTGTATTAATAAAGTGACTGTGCAACTGGATTTACCTAAGTCACTTAAAGCCATTCATCCAATTTTCCATTACAGCCTCCTCAAACCGGCATCTCCCCCATCTAAGTGGCATCCGGAGCCTCCGGCAACCCCCCCCGCTGATCATCGATAACGAGGAGCACTACGAGCTGGATAACATCCTGGACTCCAAATTTATCCGTGGACAATTGTATTATTTGGTTGAATGGGTACATTTTGGGCCCCAACACAGGGAATGGGTTAAAGTCTCCGATATTAATGCACCTGATCTTCTAAGGGATTTTCACACCCGTTTCCCAGCCAAACCAGGGGGTCCCATGTACTCCCCTTCCTGAGTGGTAGGTGGGAGGTATTTTGGGAAGGGCAGAGTGTCAGAAAAAGGTCTATTTGATGTTTCTCACTGAGTCCATTGTTATGTGTTCCCTATTCGGCTTTGCGCTTGCGTAGGTATGCAGGCAGTAACGTGGGAGCTTCTTCCCTTGCCGCTTCTCCTTATCACGGTGGCCTTGAATGTAGGCTTTGGGCTATTCTTGTGTTGATGAGAATTTTCCAGTCCTGTGAATGCGAGGGGAGGGGGAGTCGTCTCCCGCTCATGAAGTAACTCTCCCGCCGGGAGTTTCCAGCGCGCGCGCTTACAGTTCATTCGCTAGTCACTTGCATGCATCATACTATAACCCTGCTTGCTTTGCTCTTGCCCCCATTCCTGACAATGACCTTCTACTGTGGGTTTTAGCACTGTAATCCAATAAAGCCTTTCTTTTGATCAAGTATGCCTGGACTTACTTGCTTTTGAACCTGACATGGGGGAGGCATCTTCAAAAGCCTCCCCTTCCCTTCCCCAGCTGGCCTGGGTGGGGGAGCTAAGAGAGAAGGGGTTTAAAGTTTAAACTCCTTCTCACTAGAGTTGGGCCACAGAAGGAGGAAAGAGGGAAGGAAAGAGAGAGAGTAGAGAGAAGGAAAGAAGGAAGGAAAGAGGGAAAGAAAGAGAAGGAAGAAGGAGGGAAATAGGGAAAGGGGGAAAAAAGAGAAGAGAAGAGAAGAAGGTGGGAAAGAAAGAAAGAAAGAAAGAAAGAAAGAAAGAAAGAAAGAAAGAAAGAAAGAAAGAAAGAAAGAGAGAGAGAGAGAGAGAGAGAGAGAGAGAGAGAGAGAAAGAAAGAAAGAAAGAAAGAAAGAAAGAAAGAAAGAAAGAAAGAAAGAAAGAAAGAAAGAAAGAAAGAAAGAGAGAGAGACAGAGACAGACAGACAGACAGAGAGAGAAGGGAAGCAGGAGGGAAGGAGAAAAAGGAGAGAAGGAAAGGAGGGAATGAAAGAAATTTGGCTGCAATTCAGCCTCATTATATCCTATGGGCCATTGAAGTCAATGGTGAAAACATAGGGTATATTCTGGGGGCTGGAGGGGAGGGGGTTTGAAGGAGAGGCTCCAAACTCACAAGGTAGCTTATGGAGCCTCTCCCCAAGATACCCACCAAGTTTCAAGAACATTGGATTACGGGGTCCAATTCTACAGGCCCACGAACATGTTGCCCCCCTTCCATCCATTGTTCTCTATGGTGGGAAAAAAGTAACTTTTTGTTTATCTTCTTTTTATTACCAAATTACCAGAGTCCCATAAATCCTTCTATTCGTTTTGCTACCTCTAGTGATTCTCTAGGTCTGTCCATTCCTGTTTTTCGGCTCCATACTCCCTGTGTAGATTCCAAATTGTTGTTGTTGTTCAGTCGCACAGTCGAGTCCGACTCTTTGCGACCCCATGGACCAGATTACGCCAGGCCCTCCTGTCTTCCGCTGTCCGCTGAAGTTTGCTCAATTTCATGTTCGTTGCATCGATGACACTGTCTAACCATCTCTTCCTTTGCCGTCCCCTTCTTCTTCGACCTTCAATCTTTCCCAGCATCAGGGTCTTCTCCAGTGAATGCTCCCTTCTCATTTGGTGGCCAAAGTATTTGAGCTTCAGCTTCAGGATCTGGCCTTCCAGGGAACAGTCAGGGTTGATTTCTTTTAGGATGGAATGATTTGATCTCCTTGCAGTCCAAGGGATTCTCAAGAGTCTTCTCCAGCACCATAGTTCAAAAGAATCTATTCTTCGGCGCTCGGCCTTCCTTATAGTCCAACTCTCGCAGCCATACATTACTACGGGGAATACCATTGCTTTGACCATGCGGACTTTTGTTGGCAAGGTGATGTCTCTGCTTTTTATCATGCTGTTTAGGTTTGCCATCGCTTTCCTCCCAAGGAGCAGGCGTCTTTTAATTTCATGGCTGCAGTCACCATCTGCAGTGATCTGGGATCCTAGGAACATGAAGTCTGTCACTACTTCTACGACTTCCCCTTCTATTTGCCAAGGAATGATGGGGCCAGATGCCATGATCTTAGTTTTTTTGATGTTGAGCTTCAAGCCCACTTTTGCACTCTCCTCTTTCACCCTGAGCAAGAGGCTCTTTAGGTCCTCTTCACTTTCTGCCATCAGAGTGGTATCATCTGCATATCTGAGGTTATTGATCTTTTCCCCAGCAATCTTAACTCCCGCTTGTGATTCATCCAGGCCAGCATTTCGCATGATGTACTCTGCATATAAATTAAATAAGCAAGGTGACAATATACATCCTTGTCGTACTCCTTTTCCTATGCTAAACCAATCAGTTGTTCCATATCCGGTTCTAACTGTTGCTTCTTGACCCTTATACAGGTTTCTCAGGAGACATGTGAGGTGGTCCGGTACTCCCATCTCTTTAAGAACCTGCCATAATTTATTGTGATCTACACAATCAAAGGCTTTAGCATAGTCAATGAAGCAGAAGTAGATGTTTTTCTGGTACTCTCTTGCTTTCTCCATAATCCAGCGAATGTTGGCAATTTGATCTCTAGTTCCTCTACCTCTTCGAAACCCAGCTTGTACTTCTGACAGTTCTCTATCCACGTACTGTTGGAGCCTAGCTTGTAGGATTTGAGCATGACCTTGCTAGCGTGTGAAATGAGTGCAATTGTGCGATAGTTTGAACATTCCTTGACATTGCCCTTCTTTGGGATTGGAATATACACTGACCTTTTCCAATCCTGTGGCCACTGTTGTGTTTTCCAAATTTGTTGGCAAATTGAGTGCAGCACTTTAACAGCATCTTCTTTTAAGACTTTGAATAACTCAGCTGGGATACCATCACCTCCACTAGCTTTGTTGTTAGTAATGCTTTCTAAGGCCCATTTAACTTCGCTTTCCATGATGTCTGGCTCGAGGTCAGTGATTATACCATCGTGGTTGTCAAGGACATTGAGGTCCTTCTTGTATAGTTCTTCTGTGTATTCTTGCCATCTTTTCCGAATCTCTTCTGCTTCTGTTAGGTTTCTACCATTTTTGTCCTTTATCATGGCCAGCTTTGCATGGAACGTTCCCTTGATTTCTCCAATTTTCTTGAAGAGATCTCTAGTCCTTCCTAATCTATTGTTTTCCTCTATTACTTTGCACTGTTCATTCAGGAAAGCCTCCTTATCTCTCCTTGCTGTTCTCTGGAAATCTGCATTCATTTGGGCAAATCTTTCCTTTTCACCATTGCCTTTAGCTTTCCTTCTTTCCTCTGCTATGTGTAAAGCCTCATCAGACAGCCACTTCGCTTTTTTGCATTTCTTTTTCTTTGGGATGGCGGTGATTGCTGCCTCCTTTACAATGTCACGGACCTCTGTCCATAGTTCTTCGGGCACTCTATCAAATCTAGTCCCTTAAACCTATTCTTCACCTCTATTGTGTATTCATCGGGGATGCGATCTAGGTCAAATCTGAATGGCCTTGTGGTTTTCCCAACTTTCTTCAATTTAATTCTGAATTTTGCAATGAGTAGCTCATGATCTGAGCCACAGTCAGCTCCAGGTCTTGTTTTTACTGACTGGATAGAGCTTCTCCATCTTTGACTGCAAATTATATAGTCAATCTGATTTCGGTGTTGCCCATCTGGTGATGTCCATGTGTAGAGACGCCTCTTAGGTTGTTGGAAAAGGGTGTTTGCTATGACCAGCGTGTTCTCTTGATAAAACTCTGTTAGCCTTTGCCCTGCTTCATTTTGTTCTCCAAGGCCAAACTTGTCTGTTATTCCGGTTACCTTTTGATTTCCTACTTTAGCATTCCAGTCCCCTATGATGATGAGGACATCATTTTTTGGTGTTAGTTCTATGAGCTGTTGTACGTCTTCATAGAACTGGTCTACTTCAGCCTCTTCTGCAGCAGTGGTTGGGGCATAGACTTGGATTACTGTGATATTGAATGGTTTGCCTTGGATTCGGACCGAGATCATTCTGTCATTTTTGAGATTGTATCCCAATACTGCCTTTCTCACTCTCTTGTTGACTATAAAGGCCACACCATTTTTTCTACGGGATTCCTGGCCACAGTAGTAGATATAATGGTCTTCTGAGTTAAATTCGCCCATTCCTGTCCACTTTAGTTCACTGACTCCCAAGATGTCAATGTTCATTCTTGCCATCTCATTTTTGACCACGTCAAGTTTACCTTGATTCATAGACCTTACATTCCAGGTTCCTATGCAGTATTGTTCTTTGCAGCATTGAACTTTCCTTTCACCGTCAGACACATCCACAACTGAGCGTCGTTTCAGCTTTGGCCCAGCCACTTCACTCTTTCTGGGATTACTCGTACTTGCCCTCTGCTCTTCCCCAGTAGCATATTGGACACCTTCCGACCTGAGAGGCTCATCTTCCAGCATCATATCTTTTAGCCTTTTGTCACTGTCCATGGGGTTTTCTTGGCAAAGATACTGGAGTGGGTTGCCATTTCCTTCTCCAGGGGATCATGCTTGGTCTGAGTTCTCTGCTGTGGCCTGTCCGTCCTGGGTGGCCCTCCACGGCATAGCCCACAGCCTCATCGAACCACGCAAGCCCCCTCACCATGACAAGGCAGTGATCCATGAGGGAGGATTCCAAATTATTTTATTTTTAAAAGAGTGGTTTCCCCCCCTCTATCTATTAAGACAGAATTTCACTACACTTTACAGCCACCATTCATGGAGATGTTTACAGTCTCTTTAGGAAGAAAATTTCTAATGCCTCTTGAAGATTTTTCAAATGCTTACATAGTTGCTCTGTCTTTTTTTGGGGGGTCCCCACCCTCTGTCTGCTGAAGAAGAATTCTGCTGCATTTACAGCCACCATTCATGGAGATGTTTACAAACTCTTTAGAGAAGAAAATTTCCACTGCCCAAGAAGATGCTTATAGTCTCTTTAAAATGAAGGTTTCTGATGTTTGTTTAAGCACTTCAGCACCAGTAACTTTCCCCGTTCAATCCTTTCTTTTCGCTTTGTCTACCCCCTTGAAAAATTTATTTTTACATTGTTATACAGGGAGGGAGGGAGTTTCCTTTCCCCTGCTTCTTTTTTTAGGGGTAGACTTTGCTTTACTCTGGCCCTTACAGGGATGTTGACAGTCTTTAAAAAGAAAACTTCTGATACTTCACTCTAGCTATTTCCAGCCACCCATTTTGCTTGACTCTAGCTATTTCTAGCCAGCCCGATGATGTATATTTTCAGATACTGTTAGTTCTTAAATCTCAACACTCCTCCATCACAGTCCCTTCAAGCTCCATTCATCCAATAGTAATTAATTCCATTGTCTGGAGGGGGGGTCTGTGGTTACCTCCCCCCCATGCTTACAGGGATAAACTTCGCTTCCCTCTAATGCTTCATTTTACTTTTACTCACTCTTCTTCTGTTACTTCATTGATTTCGCCAGTCGCTTAATCAAAACTTGATCACCGCTCACTTGGTCCGGTGTGCGTAGCCTAGTCCAATACTAGAACTCAGCAGAGAGACCATCAGGGCAAAAGGATGCCCCCACCTCCAGGCAGCAAGCCGGGGTGGTGGTGAACCTCAGCGCCCCCTGACTCAGGACCCATCCCACAGGTCCTGGGAAGGGTGCATATGATCACACCCACTCTCTACCCACTGGTTTGCAGTCCGTGTCCCCAGGAACTGGGAGAGACTGCTGCCATCAGCCCACCAAAACCAGAAGCAGTCGAAATCAAACAATTAATTAAAGAAGACATAAATGATAATCTATATATCTAATTCCCAAGTGGCCCCCTGCGTGCAGGTATCTAAATCCGCACATCGGGGGCACCTGGGGGGAAGGGAGAGTTTCCTGCACATGTGGGGCAGTCCCCACGTGTGCAGAAAAATCTAAAAAGTTTTTAAAACTGTATGGGGAATATTTAAATCCCCAAAAAAGTACGAGCGTTCCCTGTGCAGGTGCAGAGAACGCTCTGGGAACTCTGTGGCAGGCCAGCAGCTGAGACACACTCAGGCCTCGCCGCTGGTGCCCGCGGGGGAGGGAAACTCGGCGGGGGGGTCGTCGGGCCCGGCGGCTGGGAGGCACTCAGGCCTCGCTGCCGTTGCCTGCGGGGGAGGGAAACTTGGTGGTGGAGGGGGATCGTCGGGCCTGGCAGCTGGGAGGCACTCAGGCCTTGCTGCTGTTGCCCGTGGTGGGAGAGAAACTTGGCAGTGGGGGGATTGTCGGGCCAGAGGGGGGGAGAAGGCTTACCTGTGGAGCTGCTCCTGCAGACTGGGAGCCTTTCGAAATACTCCCCCCCGCAAGTATCGCGGGTCCTGCTTCTTGTCTATATACTAATAGCGAAGGGTTCCCAGTTTGTGTGGATACTTATTTCCGCAAACTGGGGGCACATGGAGGCTCAAAAGAAATTCCTGCACACTTGAGGCATTACTTAGGTGTGCAGAAAAATCTGACATGTTTTAAAAAATATAGAGGGATACATAAATCCCCCCCAAATTGAAACTGCATTCTCACACATGCATGGATAATGGACTTGCCATTTGGAACTGTGGCAGAGCTTGCTGCTGGCAGCTGTGAGGGAGCTGGGGGAGCCTTGGTGGGCGGGCAGCTGGGAGCCACATAGGGCTTGCCACTGTTGCTGCTGGTGAGGGTGGGAGAAGCCTTGGTGGGCAGGTGGCAGGGAGCCATGCAGGGCTCATTGCCATTGCTGCTGGCTGGGGGTGAGAAGCATGGGCGGGCAGGTGGGTGGCTGGGACTTAGGCAGGGCTTGCCACCATTGCTGCTGTGCTGGGCTCACCTGTGGCCGCCTCCTCCTCAGTGAAGACCTCCTCCTGCTTCTGCAGGCTGGGAGCCATGGGGAATACTCCCCCCCCCGACTATCATGGGTCCCACTTCTTGTAAAAGTCTAATTTCTAAACTATATAAGATTCAGAACTCTTTTGACAAACTAACCATTCCATATCAAACAAAATGGCAAAAAGATTGCCTAATCAACTTAACCAATACTCAGTGAGAGTCAATTTGGAACTCAAAAAACACTTTCTACAAAATCTTTAAATACCAAATTTTATCTTTTACGATATTGGCTAGAGCAGGGGTGTCAAACATGCGGCCCAGGAGCTGGATCAGGCCCCCTGAGGGCTTCCATCAGGCCTGCAGTGGAACTGGCCATCTCCTGCTTCCAGTTCTGCTACTGCTGCTGCATCATAGCTTGCTTTGCCAGACTCTCTTAATCACTCAGCCATTTCACGTTTTAACTTGGGTCCTAGACTCTGAACTCTGAGCATGAGATTTCTATGGTGAATGTTAATAAATCAAAAGTAGGTTTGCAGCTTACAGAGCTAATGTTTTAAGCATGTTTTTTTTTAAGTTAAAAAAAATCTTTGTGTTTGTGTTGAGTTTATATCTCTACTACCTGGCATTACATTTTATGACACACATAGCCCAGCTGAACAAGGGCTCATTTATGTCAGATCCAGCCCTCATAACAAATGAGTTCGACACCCCTGGGCTAGATGGTACATGACACCCTCAAATCTAAATTATATTCAACCCAATATTCAACCTTTTTTTTGGAGACAATGTGGTAAAGTGAGTACATATATCCATTGTTGGTGAGACTGTTGCAAGATAAAGGCTTTCAGGGGGGAAATCCTATCTCAGAGTAAGTGTATTACAGGACACTCTGTACCCTAACATCCTGAAGTGATTCTTTTAAACCTAATGAACAATGTGGAAATTATGGCTATAAGGAAAGAACTAATCTCTATTTTATTCACAGCAACCGAGTTCCTAATCACATCCAAATGGAAGAATAAAGAGCTTCCAATGATTTTATAATGGTACAAAAAAGTATGGGATCTCTTCATTTTAGAAAAAATCTTGGACCAACTTCAGAGTTCAGAGAATCCACTTTACCAGTCCACATTTCTGGAATTATGGCTCCCTTTTCTGGACTATGCAACCAACAAAAATGACTCGGTAACTGCTTCATAGCTTTGTTCGGATCTTATCTTGAACTAATCATAACAAAAAAATCTAAGAAACGTAATGACAGAAGATGTTTTTCTTTCTTCTTCTTTTGGCTCAACACTGTACTAAATACCAACCCACTCCCCTTAATAGTTTGTTATTGTTAGTCTTTTATCTCATTGACTATTTACATTAGATTTATTTGTTTATCATGTTGTTATAGATTTGTTATATTGTTTGTATACGTCTATAAAAATTTCAAAATTAAAAATTAAAAAGAAGAGCCTTGACCTTGCCTTTCTTATGCAAGCAAATCTCTTTAGAGACTTCTCACAAGGAAGCAGTGTAATAATTTTAATAGGATTCTTGGCATAACCTGGTTTCTGGAGTCTGTTAACAGAATTGTAAAAGGCATCCAAATTCATCTCCCACGAGATGTGAACTGAAGTTAAAATCATTTAAATAAAAAAAAATGGCTACATGTAGAGTATTGGAAAAGATTAAAAAAATCTACAACTGAGCTGTAGAACTGGGCTACCAACCAAGAGAAAGGGGAACTAAGCCTCCTTCAAGGTTGCTCAGATGCATGTCATATGATAATAAAAATGTGAGTACAATATGATAAAGTTTATTGTCTGTGGTCAGAGGCCATTACAATCAACACACATAACTTAATTATAAATATCAGCATTAAAACAATCTAACCAAAAAGTATGTGAGGCAAAGCACCCTGTTTTCTCCCAAGGGTTAATGTGAATACTTGTGGACCTACTCCAACTTGTAGATGTCCATAATCAAGGGCAGATCTACATTTTTGGGGCCCTGAAGTTTGAACTGTTATGGGGGCTCCTTTGCAACCAGCAACAATATGGCAACATCCAACAAGGTCAAAAGGGCCTTCGAATCTCAAGGCTCAAATGGCAGAGAACAGGTGTTGGGGTGGAGCCCTTGAAAATGGGCCATACATTGAGCACCTTCCCACCAGCAAGGAAGTCTGGGTAACTGCTGTTATCTTCTTCAATGTGGTTATTCCACGGCAGATCACCACTTTAAAAAAAAAATTAACCACTACATCTCAGATTTTGATTAAAATTGCTGTACTGGTTTATCTTATATGTCAAAGTCACTTGTGGGAATAAAAATTTCCTAGACTATGCCTTATAGTTTTCATGTCATGGGGGATGAAAATTAGGGAAACATATACATGCATGATGTATCATAGAATGATAAAATAAAACATAGCAAAGAGCACAGTTAATATATTTTATTTTAGAAACCTATGAGAATACATCCTACATGAAGCACGTTTTACAAAATACATTTTTTTCTGTTTTTTCTAGCAACATATTCACATACAGTTAAGTCATATGAGAGCTTCCTTGCAATGTCATTCTCTATAGACAATATGCATAAAGAATGTAAGCGCTTTTCAGTCATGGTAGATCGAAATTTGTTCTTTATAAAGGAAAGCTTTGAGAAATTCCTTTCTGCTTTACAGCTTGTGATAGGCATTGTCAAGCACAGCTTAAGCAATTGAAAGGACAAAAAGAACTGTGAAAAGGCTACAGAATTCCAATACAAAGTGTACTTTTAACAGTATATATTATTTTCAGTAATGTATGTGTTATTTTCAGCAACAACAAACAGTTTTAAACTGAAAATGCAGAGTCACATGCAGAGTCGCAACGGCGTCCTCCGGAATGATTAAATCCATTTCAACCAATACAGTGGTCTTTCTCCAGCCTGAAGACTCTATAAAGTTCATATAAAAATTCAATATACATACCTCTTCATAAGTGCAATTCATAAAATTATTCATATAATAATAAACTTACTAGCACAGCTTCCTAGTTCTCTTAAGATCTTACATCAACATTGCCAGGAAAAAGTTTATCTAGAAAATACAATCATAGAGTAAGCAACCCAAATTCAAAACACTATTGCAGAAAAAATTACAGATAAAGCATATAGTTCCTGGGGCTCACTAATCCATTTTCTAGAGAAATTTCTTACAAGCACAGCTTAAGGACAGTAGTAATATTAGGGAACACTTCAATCAGGTGTTGCTCATAAATTAGCTGAAGAACTTCTGCACATTGCATTTTAGATGGCATGTTTTCTTCTGTGCTCTGGGATTTCCACAGGTGTAAATATTCTTTGAACTGGTAACACTCGTTTACTAATTTATGGTCAATATCATCTTTGTAATGCAATAGTATGAGTTTAATATTGTCATCAATTTCAGAATTGTTCCGTAATTCTGACAGGAACTTGAACCTTTTCACAGTTGCTCATATGGGTCAATCCTCTTGCCTAACTGGATTACCAAGCAGT
Source organism: Gekko gecko (assembly GCA_029375565.1). NCBI lineage: Eukaryota > Metazoa > Chordata > Lepidosauria > Squamata > Gekkonidae > Gekko > Gekko gecko. The sequence goes on from JAPDNY010000005.1 coordinate 168,983,663, forward strand.
CATAGAGTTGATTTAGAAATTCTATCCTAAATTTTTCAGCTCCTTTCAAAGAAGCCATTCCACTTGTTCCATCTGAAAATGTCTTTGTAACCATGCGTTTGGAAGCATCAGAATAACTTGAGATAATATTGTCACACAAACCTTTTCCTTCTGATTCATAGTGTATAATCCGGTCAGCTGAATTTTCTCGGAGTTCTTTAACAAATGAAAGCAAAGATAACAGCAGAAAATAACCTTCAAATACATCAAAACCATGAGTTTGGAGTTTCTTGTTTGTTTTGTTGAAACACTCAAGAGTTTCTTCCCAAACAACTGTTAAAATAGCATATTTTACCAGCTTGTGGTATAAATTCTTTGCATCTCATTTACATTTAGGCTTCTCTTCTGAGTCTTCAAAAATATGTTTGAGAGTTTGTAAAATACATGTATATCCATTTTTAATTGCCCGGACTGTTTTATATTATGCAGACCATCTAGTTACACTTAAGCTCTTTAGGGAAAAATCTAGATTGCCATGTGTGTTTAAAATTCCCCATCTTCATGGAGATCCAGAAAAGAAAACATACAGCTCCTGCAAAATGTCAAAATAGTCAACAACTTCAGGCACAGTAGACACTGCCTTTACTCCAACAAGGTTGAGTGAATGGGCTGCACATGGTACATAGTCTGCACACCTGTTAATGTTTTTAAAGAGCGTTTGCAGCCCTTTCTCTGAGCCCTTCATGTTAGACGCATTATCATAGGACTGATCATGAATATTTTCAAATGATAGCTTATGTTTGCCCAGAACTTCTTGTATATTATTGAACAAGGTCATGGATGAATGGTTTTCTATTGATATAAATGTTAAAAATCTCTCACAGGGTTTTCCATTATAGCAGTATTAAATCCCAATTACCAGCTGGTCAAAATGTGTCAGGTCAGGCATAGCGTCAACAATAATAGAGTAGTATTTGGTGTCTAGATCATTGATTTGAGTCACAATTTCATCTTGTACATTTTCCCCATGATTTCTATTAGATCTTCATACACGGTTTTGGATAGGTAAGTAATATTTACTTTTTTATTTTTACATTTCTCAAAATGTTCTCGTAAAAATGGGTCAGACTGCAATAAATTCAATGGCCCCCATGAAGTTTCCATTATTTGGTGAGCCCCACTTCTCCTCATGACCTCTTTCACTTAAAAACTTTATAACAGCTACAACTCTTTTCAGTACTTCAAAATAATACTGTATGTTTTTCTCATCTGTTCCTCAAGTTGCTGATCCACTGTGTTTTTATTTGACTTTCTTGTTATCCAACACAATATTGCCTTCTTATGTTCCATGCTGCCTTCATGATTCTCCAGAGTTCTGAGTACATTCATCCAATCAGAAAACCCACCTGTTGTAAGTAATGTTTCGCATTTAGAAAAAAGTTTGTAAGCAAAACAGTATATACAGCCTTTGCTCTTTGGGTAAACTAACCAGGATCTAATCATTTTCCAATCTTTTTTCAAAGTATTTGTTTGAGAACTTCTCTTTTGCTTCTTGTTAACCTTGCTGGATACGGTATATACATCATCTGTTTTTTTATTGTGAAAAAAACCTGATATCTTGCATTAAACAATTCTGTATAAAATCACTATCAACTGTTATGGGCCAGTTTGCGAGGTCACTATATTCTTTGAAATCACTGAATTTGCTTCCTGTTTCCTGTTTCTGCTCTGTCTCTTCTTGTTCCATGGTACTTTCATGTTGACCCCTGTGATTGTCATCTCTATAAAAAGTGTCAACAGTGGGTTGATGATTGCTAGAAAGAGCTCCCACAGTTTGTGCACCATCACTGGCTTCACTGGTGCTTGCTTGGCTTGTTTCAGCTGTAGGTATTGACAAAGTTTGACTTGACATTGTAAAATAGTTTGATAATTTTTGACAGTTAGAAATTTCATCAGATCATTTCTCCTTGAGTTTGTGTTTTTGGTATCCACTTATGTACTTTCTTGAACTCATTGCTATTCCTCTTGGGGTCTTGATCGCTACAATTACAGTCATAAAATTATTGTTATTAGTTCTACTGGAACTACATGTATTTATGAATAACACACTTAAACATAAACATAAAAGAGGCAATGCAACAGATGCAATTTAACATCACAATAAACTATATAAACAAAAGCATGGAGGTTTTCGTAGGAGTCCTTGTTCATCCCAGTCCAGTTACTATTACTTCATAGCAAGGCTTTTAAGGATATTATTGTCTACAAATATCTTCAGCATCCAAAAAGATGCACAATACAAAAAGTCTAAACACATAAGTAATACATATATTGTAAGTCCAAGTTAACCTCACAATATTGGAACATCGGATAAGATTTTCAGGCTGTATCTGGGAGGCTACAGTTCTTCTCACTTGGATCCTGAACCCCACTTTATCTTTGTTTTAAAAGATCTCTAATACTTGCACAGATTACCAACATTTACTTGCAGTAATCCAAAGCAGGCCTTGAAACAACAAGATCTGTGCAAGCTTTTCCCTCCTCTTATGGTGCAGCTTCTTCCTGGGCCAGGCCAAACTCCTCAGAAGCATTAACAAACAGAACACTAAAAACATGTATTGCAACAGTTCTAAATAATAATGATTTACCTTCAATAATCCAAAGCAGGCTTTGAAATAACAAGATCTGTGCAGACCTTTCCCCACCCTTATGGTGCTGTTGCTTCTTCCTGGGCCAGGCTGAACTGCTAGTCTGCTGGGAACAACCAGCCCACTTTAGGGGAAGCTACAACACTGAGCATGCTCCATTCTAAGGTCAATATTAAGTACATCATTCTGTCACTGAAATATCCTTATTTTAATAATACTTCAAAAACTCCATTAATTTTTGTTGAAAAATTCACTTATTAAAAAAAAAAGTTGCTTCAGGTGCCCCCTGAAATTGGGGCCCCTGAAGTTTAAGCTTCATTAGTTTCACAGTAGACCTGCTTCTGACCGTCATCCAGATAATTTATAAAAATATTGAAAAGTACCAGGCCTAGAACTGAGCCCTGTGGCACCCCACTGGACACCTCCCTCCATTCAGATGAAATGCCACTGACCACTACTCTCTAATGTGATTCTCCAGCCAGTTCCCTATCCACCTTGTCTCAAATCTGGAAGCCGCAGCTGGTGCAAAATGCTGTGGCCAGGCTTTTGATGGGGCTCTGTATTTGGGATCACATACCAGATTCATTTCAAGGTGCTGGTTAGCCTTTTATGGCCAGGGACCTACATACCTGAGGGACTGTGTTTCCCCACATGTACCCCAGAGAGGGCTGTGATCAGGGACCCAGAATCGGCTGGTCCTCCCAAGTCTCAAGGAGGCCAGGCTAGCAACAACCAGGGCTAGGGCTTTCTTGGTGACAGCTCCACTCTGGTGGAATGAGCTCCTGGAAGAGACCAGGGCCCTGTGGGACCTTTTGCAGTTCCACAGGGCCTGTAAAATAGAGCTCTTCCACCAGGCTTTTGGAGCCACCACCACTACTAACAACTGATAGCCTATGGTTGGAGAGCCCTGTTCCCCTGGGACTTCTAACTACAGCCTGAGCTAGCCACCAAGATAATCTAAGAAAACGAAGAAGCAGACTGTGAGATGAGAGAACTAAGTGATAACGCTGCTTTCACAGTATCATCGATGCTAGCACTTTATTATGTCTTATGGTTTTAGAACTGTTTATTTGGATTAATGGATGTTGTTTAATTTTTAATCTATACTATTGTAAATTTTATGCTATGTAAGCCGCCCTGAGCCAGCCTCAGCTGGGAGGGTAGGATAGAAATTTAATAAATCAAATCACCTAACTCTCCTAGATTCCAGTCCAGTCCTCTAGTTCACCAATCAGAATGTCATGGGGAACCCTGTCAAATGTTCATAATATCAACAAAGGTTTGCTACTGTACTACTATTAAGTACTTTCTGTTGCCAAGCAGCATAGAGATGAGAAAGACTTGAAAAGAAATGGGAGACACAGAAAAATTAGGTGGAGGGAAACAGAAAATTATGGAAAAGAGGGAGAGAAGTCTTCCGGTTTTCAGTGTGGTGAAGGGAGACAGCCCCAGGAGAGCTCTCATGAAGCTGCCTGGATTGCCAGGTTTGGAGGGAGTTTAAACTCCTTCCAAGCCCCCATGGACCTCCCTGTAGAGACGACCAAGCAAGGGACTTGATCTTGGACTCTCTGTGAGCAGTGGCAAGCGGATTAAGTTTGAGATCGCCCTGAAGCCCAAACCTGTGTGAGAGTACCTATGGACTCCATAGTTGTGGAGCTGTGAATCACTGGGAAGAGGGGAACAAAATCACCCCATAGATAACTTTAAAATAAACTCTACCATTAAAGCATTGAATTTAGAAGAGATTCTCCATTTTGATATAGCCCTTTAAAAGAGGAGGTAAAAAAGAAGGTGGCGAGGGAATGGTCCCCCACACACACCAGAAGTGGCTTGGATATATATAAGATATATAAACATTTGCAAGGGCTGAAAAAATGACTGATGTCTGGAATTAAAACTTTTTAACAGACTCATACTACTCTTCAAATATAACTTGATGCTTGGTGAACCAGTGGATTATAATTTTGGATATTTCGACTAGACTCTCTTTTATTAAACCCCACTTGGAATTATAATTTGGGTTTATTTGGTTTATAACTTGGCTATTCATGAAGATACCCTAAAGGATTATATATTTACATGAAGTTACCTTAAAGGATTATAAATTTTTATAAACATTTATTTGGATTACAAATTAAAGATGAAGAAGAAAGAAGAAAGGAGGAGTCTGTAAATTGACTGGAACTTACTTTCACTTTACGTACATAATTTCCGCAGAGGTTATGTTTTTAACTTGGAACTGTTATGCCTTTGCATGTTGTTATTACAAAAGCACAATCTGTTCTTGAGAGAAATGTAAACTGTTGATAATTTTTTGAGGCTATACTGAGAGTATTTGTAAGAAATAAAAAAGGGAGGTTAAACTTAAGATATTGACTGAGAGGAGATCTGAGAATATTAACAGATTCTTTGGTTTGATGGTGTTTAATGTACAGTAATTTAAAATATAGTAAATAATGAACTCATATGAGACACGGTCTTTGAGGGTGGAGGCACCGGTCTGCCTTGAGGCAGCAGGCAGGTTTATTTTATACACTCAGCTCTCAGTGTAAGATGAGCTGCCCCTTACACCACACAAAGGGAAACCAAATGCTCAAGCAGAATGCCTGGAATGTTTGCACAGCATAATTAACAGTGATAATGAGCTACTCCTGGCGTCAAAGAGGTCTGCCTGGACAAGATGGGCAAAGGTCAGGACCAGTATACCAAGTCACTGATCTACCTTATGCTAACAGAGGCAGGATGTAGGGAGATCAAGATCGGTGTGTCATTATCGTTAATATCCCCCACATCCCACTCTCTTCTTGTCTCTAAAGCAGGCATTGTTCTTCAGAAATTTCTGATTCCTCCTCAAAGGAGTCAGAGTGAAGGCTATGGGGGGGGGGCGGAAAAGGCCCTTGCAGAGTAATTACAGGATAGGCATTTGGTTTGTTGGTGTTGCATGGCAAGCACAAAGAGTGAAATAGAGCAGGGATACATTGTATAAAACAGCACAAGCCAATGAGACATAAACCAATCATTACAAGATATTGTAAACATTTCCCAAGCCACCCCCCAGGTAGCCATGACTACAGGGCGTTCCACCATTGCGGCAACAAATCCTCTTTCATAGAGGAAGCAAGGCCATGAAGGACCTGTACTTTATGCCGTATTGCATGAGAGTTATCAGTAAGATTGAAACAGCACATCCCTATTACAGACACACAACCCTGATGATGTAAAAGCAAAAGGTAATCGATACCCAAGCGTATTTGCAGGGTTGCATGGCGTAATTCCTGTTGTTCTTCATTGAGGAGAGCAATGGCCTGAGAAGTGGCATTGATGGTTTTTGCTAAACTACAGGCTACTTGTGCAACAGTGCGATGATTAATAATGGTTAATGCGGGGACTCCAACTAAAAAGGCAGCTAACGCTGTATATTCAGCTATACTAAGCAAAGAAATATTACTATCACATGAATCATCAAGGGGCTGCACATCTCTGCGTCCTCGACTAGAGGCAGCTTCATTGTTCAGCTGGGCTCGTATGGGCAAGATTACTACAAGGTGACTACTACAGCATGTGGTTTTGGGCAAGTTCCCAGGTAAACAATTGAAGGTTCTCCACCCACAGGTGACAAACCACCCCAGGGGGAGGCGTATGTGGACGCCACTTGGAGAAATCCCGTTTGGTGTAATATTTAAGATCAGTTACTGAATATTTTTTCCCCAAGTCCATACAGCGGTGCCCCGACAGCCATCAGACAGAGACACTCTAAAACAATGAGTCTTGTTGGGAGATACTACATATGAGGTTACAAGTTCCATGGCATCTGGTGGAGGTTGCGATAGTTGTGGTCCCCACTGGCAGAAGTTCATACCAAAGGAGCAGCTATATTTGTCACAGGTATAATTGGCATGAGGAATAGCAGACAGTTTCTTCAAAGTGTCCAAGGGGGTACACCCAGGTACAGCACACGATGCAAGGAACCCATGCATAGAGGTGGATTCCTTTAGGCAAAAGGAAGACTAGTTGGCTTCCCTCGCCGGCTGTTCCCAGAGATTAACCTGGTTTCGTGCACTATAAGGGTTTCCCAGCGGGGAGGCTTGCACCTGAGGAAAAAGCAAACAACTGGGCATACATAATATGACTACTGAATTGGCAGTTATAACCGCAAAGATGGCACAACACAGGTTATCCGGAGTCTCGTCCTTCCCAGTCTCCCGGAGCAGTCTCTGCACTTTGTTGGTCATTCGTTTGACAGCTCCCCATGTGATCAGCGGAGCTCACAGAGGGTTGGGAGGCCTCGGGCTCACAAGGGGCCAGAACAGGCATTGAGCTTTCTGCAGGCTGACCTTGGCCATCTCTGGTAAGGGATCCTTGGCTACTGCGTGCCACACCATGAGCCGGTCGAATGCACTTGGCTGGGACCCACAAGGTTAAAACAGAAGCAAACCCTCACCCCCATGTTATTAGTGGCACCGGGCCCAACCAGGTGCAGTCAGGCAGGGCCCAATAGAATACCAGAGGTTGTGGCAATGGAGAGCGGGATCGAAAATGACGATCATAAACTGATGTTCGGGGAGATCCTGGGGGACCGAAAACATTAAGTTGGTTAAGGGAAAACAAAACCTTGTGGACCTGCTGCATGATTTTGGTCAGTGTGGGTGGGCACAGGCAGTCTGTTTTTAATTGTTTGTGCAACAGATCCTTGAAGGAATGATTAGCTCTCTCTACTATAGCTTGACCAGTAGAATTGTAGGGAATACCATGGGTTAACTGAATGTCCCATAGAGTGCAAAAGGAAAGAAAAGCAGCAGACATATATGCAGGGGCATTGTCTGTCTTGAGCCACTGGGGGTGGCCCAATGCAGTGATTGCAGCATAGAGGTGAGAGATAACATGGGCTGTGGTTCCCCCCCACTGAGGAGTTGCCCAAACAGCTCCCGAGTAAGTATCCACAGTAACATGCAGGTACTTCCAGGGAGCCAGTTGTGGGACATGAGTGACATCCATTTGCCACAGTTCACAGGAGCCAAGCCCCCATGGGTTGACCCCAGCCTTGGGAACATGAGAAAACCCTGCACAGTGAGGGCAGGCAGAAACTATATGTTGCACCTCAGTAAACGGAATACCAAAAGTCGAGGCGAGGCCTTTTGCTTTCTGATGAAAAAATTGGTGACTAGAAAGGATCGGAAAATAAAGTGTGTACAGCTTGGTCTGCTATAGCATTACCTTCAGACAGCCAACCAGGCAGAGGAGTGTGGCTACAGATGTGAGCCACAAAAAATGGGAGAGTTCAAGCTGCAAGGAGATGTTGCAATGTTAGAAACAAGGACAGCAGATTAGAATCTAGGCAAGGTGCTAAATACTCTCCAGGCAGACAGACAATCAACTTGCAAATGTATTGAGAATCAGAGATGAGGTTAAAGGGCTCTTCCTTGAAGGTCTGAAATGCAAGAATAGCCGCAGCCACTTCCGCGCGTTGTGGGGAAGCTTGCAGAGCAGTATAATGAGTTGTCCACTGCTCCCCAACCTGGAAAGCAATGGCACCTCGAGACTTTCCTCCATCTGAAAAAAGAGTGGGCGCATTTACAAGAGGCTGAGCAGCTTGAAGAACAAAAAGTCAGCAAGACGCCAATTGGAAAAGAGTAAATCTTTGATCTTTAGGCAAGTGGAAAGCTGCTCCACCCACAAAATCAGCTAAACAGTTTGAAATGCAGCAGAAGTGCTGAGCAAAAAGGAGAATTCTTGTTTCGAGAATGGGAAAACAATACGAATGAGATCTAAACTGCACCTGTCAAGTGCCCGTCGTCGTCCCTGAGCACAGAGCTCGGCGACTGCATCTTGATAAGGAAAAACATTTTGATGTGGGCCATGGCTAAGATAGAGCCATTCACAAAGAAAGACTTTGGCCCCCTGCACCACACCTAAGACCCCTGTAGGTAGGTGAGGGGTAGGCAGGAGGAACAATTGAAAACCCATGTGGCCAGATGGGAGGCGGTCAACCCAGCGCTTAGCGAGCACTGCATTGACGTCAGCCAAAGCGGCTTGAGCCTGTTTGGTGACCACAATAATATCACTGGGATGACACCCAGTGGTTAATAAGGAAAAAAGTGGGGCTAGCAATGACGTTGGGAGAGCAAAAAAAAGTCCGAACCCAATTTAAGGTTCCAGGGAGCTGTTGCAAAGCCACAAAAGTCAAAGGTTTGGGGAACTCAACCTTGGGCATAACAGGAGCTGCAAAGGACTGTGAAAGTTTGTGACCAAGGTAAGAAAACAGAGGAACACTCTGTACCTTTACAGGGGCCACCATAAGGCCACTCTCCCGGAGGGTGTTAATAAGATTCCCAAGCCAGGAGGATCGTATACTAGGGACGGTCACAAGGACATCATCCATGTAATGATACACCAGGGCCTGCGGGTGGTGCTCTCTGAAAGGCTGAAGAGCGCAATCCACAAAATGTTGACAGAGAGTGGGGGAATTAAGCATTCCTTGGGGCAAAACAACCCATTGAAAACATTGGGTTGGCCGCTGATGGTTAATAACAGGTACAGTAAATGCAAATTTTTCTTTGTCCCCAGGGGCAAGAGCAATAGTGAAGAAGCAAGCCTTAAGATCAACAATTAACAAATGAAAATCATGTGGGATTATATTTGGATTGGGTGTGCCATACTGCAGTGGACCCATAGGCTGAAGACAGGCATTCATGGCTTGCAAGTCGTGAAGCAGCCGCCACTTCCCACCTTTCTTTTTAATAACAAAAACAGGAGTGTTCCATGGGCTTGTGGAGGGCTCAATGTGCCCTGTGGCAAGCTGTTCCACCACCAAAGCAGCGAGAGCCTCCAATTTATTTATTTATTTGTTTGTTAGACTTTTATCCCACCCTCCCGCCAAGGCGGCTCAGGGCGGCTTACAACAGTTAAAACCAGTATACAATATAAACACAAAGCTACTCCCTCTAAAAACAGTTCAGTACAGTCAATACAACAAATGCTAGATTACATTAAGATACATTAAAATACATTAAGATACATTAAGATATGGTGGCATTCCATATAAAGTGCTGTATAAATGTTGATACCAGTAGGGCAGCATATAAAGTGCTTGTGCTGCTGCTATTGCAGCAGTGCCGGTGTGGCCACATATCAAAATGCTTGTTGGAAGAGCTCGGTCTTTACTGCTCTATGGAATTGTTGAAAATTTCGTAGTGCTTGGATCTCAGCCAGGAGCTCATTCCATAATTTCAGTGCAGCTAAGGAGAACGCCCTGGTTGTTGTTGTTAGCCTGGCGTCTCGTGGGCCAGGGGGGACCAGATGGTTTTGAGTCCCTGAACACAGTGCTCTTGGGGGAATGTGCGGGGAAAGGCGGTCCCTCAGGTAGATAGGCCCCAGACCATTTAGGGCTTTAAAGGTAAAGACCAGCACCTTGAAGTGTATTCGGAATGCTATTGGCAGCCAGTGCAGCTGCTTTAGCACAGGTTGGATGTGTTCCCGCATGGGAAGTCCCATCAACAATCTGGCCACTGCATTCTGCATCAGCTGCAGCTTCCGGAGTTGCCCCACAGGAAGCCCCATGTAGAGAGCATTGCAGTAATCTAGCCTCGAGGTGACCATCGTGTGGATCACTGATGCCAGATCATTGCGTTAGAGGAAGGGGACCAGCTGCCTAATCAGCTGGAAATGGTAAAAGGCTGCTTTGGCAGTGGCTGCTACCTGGGCCTCCATTGACAAGGAAGCATCCAAGAACACTCCCAAACTCCTGACCCTTGGTGCTGGCACCAGAGGCGCCCCACCAAAGGTCAGGAGAGGGACCCCTAACCCCTTACCGCTCTGATTCAAGCACAGGACCTCCATCTTCGTTGGATTCAGTTTCAGGTGGCTCAGCCTAAGCCAGCCCGCTACGTCCCGCAGCACTCAGTCCAGATCTTCCGGGTTAGAGCCAGACTGACCACCCAACAACAGATAGAGCTGGGTGTCATCCGCATATTGGTGACACCCTAGCCCATGCCTCCAGGCAATCTGGGCAAGGGGGCGTATATAGATGTTAAATAGCATCAGGGAGAGAACTGCCCCTTGGGGCACTCAACAAACCAGTGGGTACCTTAGGGACAGCTTCTCCCCAAGTGCCATCCTTTGTCCCCGACCTTGGAGAAAGGAGACGAGCCATTGCAAGGCAAGGCCCCGAATCCCCATGTTGGCGAGGCGGTGGGTGAGCAGCTGATGCTTGACCATGTCAAATGCCGCCAACAGGTCCAACAACAGGAGCACCACCATCCCGCCCCAATCCAGATGCCTTCGGAGGTCATCTGTGAGGACGACCAGTGCTGTGTCAGTTCCATGGCCCGGGCAGAAGCCGGACTGAAATGGGTCTAGTGTGGAAGTGTCATCTAGGTAGGCCTGCAGCTGTATCGCCACCGCCCTCTCTATTAATTTGCCCAAATAGGGCAAATTAGATACCGGCTGATAGTTAGCCAATTTGGCCAGGTCCAAGGATGTTTTTTTTAGGAGAGGACAGACCGTTGCTTCCTTGAGGGCCCCGGGGAAACGGCACTCGGATAGGGACCTGTTGACAATATCCCTGAGGGCACCTCGAAACCCCTCTCTGCCAGCTTTAATTAGCCAGGAGGGGCATGGGTCAAGGTTGCAGGTGGTTGGGCATACAGTTGGGATCAGCCTATCAACTTCCTCTAGGCTGAGAGGTCCGAAACGATCCAGAATGGGACCAGAAGATGTGCATGGAGCCTCAAGTTCAGATACTGTCTCAAATGTGGTGGGGAGGTCACAGCAAAGTGACAAGACTTTATCTGCAAAATAGCTTGCAAAAGCCTCACAGCCAATATCCAATTCCCTCACGTTTTGTGTGCTCTGTGGCAGGGTAGTTAAAGACCAAATCATTCTATACAATTGTGCCAGGTGTGAGCTTGCAGATGCAATCTCGGCTGCATAGAACTCCCTCTTTGCGGCCTTGGTTGCCATCTCATACGACTTCATAAACATTGGATAGGATGCTCTTGATGCTTCGTCACGAGCTTGCCGCCACTGTCTCTCTAGTCATCTGAGCCCTCATTTCATCAGCCTCAGCTCTTGGGTGTACCAAGGAGCCAGCCTTGTTGTATGTTAATCTCCAGTAGCTAGATCATTAGGATCTAGGATGACAGCTACCTGTCAGCTAGTGTCAGCTGATGTACTCAGAGGACAAGTCCCAACTTGTTCTGCCTGGCACTGAACAGTGTGCAGTCACTGTGACTCAGCAGTCCACTGATTGGTGGAGGTTTGTATATAAGTCTTTGTACTACTGCCATATTTTTTCCTTCTGTATATTGGATGCCTGACGTAGAACTTTGCTTGTGAATACTGTGAATAAAACTCTTGTATATAGTGTACCACTGGACTGCCTTTGTGTGGTTACTATAAGAGGTTCCTCTGCTGGATCTACAGTGCAAGTAGGTGAGAGACTGGTGGCTGGGAAGTCCTAGTAAAGGTTTGGGGGCTTGAACTGTTAAGACACGCACCCCGCAACAAGCCTCCGTTGGGGGCGCAGAGGACATCTAGGAGCGATCTCATTGATGGCCGCTGTGAGTCGATTGTTCCAGTCCCCGACTAATAAAAAGCAACAGTCCAAAACTGTCTTGTGCTAACTATATACATTTATTTACACAATTTACACTGAACTGGTATACACTGACAAAGTGCTTCACCAGACAGCACGTCTTGAGAGCAAAGACAGACAGTAACACATCTTCACAGACATATACATATATACACCAATCAGCATTCAGTGCTGAGTCATTATGCCCAAGCATTTTTGCTCTGGTCAGAACTGGTATGAACCAGATAGTTTAGCTGTCATGAACTGTCAATTAGATCACCAGCCTGACAGATCACCAGCCTGATGTCTTACTAAGCAGCACTTATAAGCTGACATCCAATTCTTCAGAACCAGCACTATTTTAAAGATTGATAAAATGATGACAAAGTTCATATGGCAAAATAAGAAACCAAGAATAAAGATGAAGGCCTTACAAGATGCAAAAGAAAGAGCTGGTTTTGCTTTATCTGACTGGCTCCTGTACTATAGAGCAGCAACCTTGATGTGGTTAAAAGAATGGATTATACTAGAAAATACCAGATTATTAGTTTTAGAAGGACATGACTTACTATTTGGCTGGCATGCATTTTTATGGTATGAAAAATCAGATGGTCATAAGTATTTTAAACAGCATATTGTTAGGAAATCTTTACTGAAAGTATGGGAAAATGTAAAAAGATTATTTTACACTAAAATACCCAAATGGGTCTTACCACTTGAAGCTTTTACAAATCCCAATTTACTTCAAAAAATAAGCTGCTGAGATATGAAGATCTATTGGACAATCAAAATGAATTAAAGTCAACAGAAAAACTTAAAGAACAAGAAATAGATCTAAGTTGGTGGGAAAGCATACAAATAGAGTCTATATTTGCTAAAGACAAACCATAGGGTTTTTATCCAAATATAATGGAAATGGATAAGGTATTATTACATGCTGATGATAAACTAATTAAGAGATTGTACTTAAAAATGTTAGAAGATTAAACACAAGATGAAATAGTTAAAATTGTATGGTTAAATGTGCACAAAATGTTGGTCATAATATTGATATATATCAGTGGTTATGTGTATGAAAAACAAATGTAAAGATTACAAAAGTGACAGCATATGAAGAAAATATTTATAAAACGTTTTATAGGTGGTATATTACTCCAGATAAGCTAACTAAATTCTATCCTGACCTATCTAATGAATGTTGGAAATGTCAAAAAATGTTGGCTCCTTTTTCCATATGTGGTGGACTTGTGATAAAGTTAAAAAGTATTGGTTCTGGATACATGAACTGTTACAAAAAGTGTTTAAAAATACAATATCATATACACCAGAACTCTTTTTACTGAATATAGTACCAGAAAATTGTAAACAAAAAGACTTTTTATCTTATTATACATGTAGTAACAGCAGCAAGAATAGTATATGCCAAGTATTGGAGAAAAAACGAAATCCCCTCAAAGGAAGAAATTATAACTAAAATATTGGAAACAGCAGAGATGGACAAGTTAACCTTAATCCTGAGAGGACATAACAAATTAGATTTTGAAGACACATGGTCAAGATTTTATAAATGGATACAAGAGTACAAGACACAAAACTCTCGGACACCTAACTGAAATGAAAAGAAATAAAAGTTATATTTTTAAATATATGCAAAAGGTATGAGTAATCTATAAGGTGAAAATAGTAATGAATATATTTAGATATTGTATGAGGGTATCAGACAGATCAAATGATGTAAACAAAATTCCCCATATATGTATCTTTGTATGTTTGTCTTTGTATGTCTATTATATAAAATAAAAAAGTTATTTAAAAAAAGGAAAAGGGAGAGAGAAATTAAGGAAAAATGAGGGAAAGCTTATTTTATCTAGCTGTAACACCCTAACTACTGCTTTGCAAGATCTGGCTGAGCTGGGTGCAAGAAAAGGAAGAGAGAAAGGCTAGACTATTGTAGAAAATGATCTGCAGGCTGGCAATTACTGTGTCAGCCATCAGCCTACTGTCTTTTCTTGCTCCTGTGCTGGATTGGTTGATGGGTTTAGCATGATCTGTTAGGCAAGACTGCTTCAGTCTTGGAGAAAGGCAAGTCTAGCTGATAGTAGAGTGCCTTTTACTGTGCTCAGATTTCCCTGTGCCCCTAGTGGCTGCAGCCAGAACTGCAATAAATATAAATTGAAAGAGGTTTGGCTGGATGCAAGCTTCAAACAATGCTCCCTCTAAAGCTGTGGAATCTTGTGAGCAAAACTTCTACTTTGTGAGCTACTGCCATTAAATTTGTGAATGAACAAACTGGCTACTGCATGAATTAGTTTGCTCTAGAGACATCCTTCTTGAGTTAAGACAAATATGTGTGAGCCGGAGGCTAAAAAACTGTGAGCGTGCTCACACTAGCTCAACTTAGAGGGAACACTGGCTTCAAAGGCTCTCCAGCTGACTTGAGCCCCACAAATTTTGTTCCCCCAGTCCCCCCATTAGTGGCCCTGACTCCATGTAGACAATTCACAAATTAGCCTGAGAACTATCAAGTATTGAGTGATACATGTATGAATCAAGGTTCCATTGCCTTGCCTCTAGTCTTGCATGTGTTCATTTATTCATATTAGTTATAAAAATATTTATATCCTGTATTTTCTAATTGTTTAAGACAGCTTACAAATGTAATTAAAAACAGACTAAACCTTGCAAACAAATGCAAAAACAGATAGTGCCTTATTTAACCAACCAGTAGTCTACATTGTACCCTGGTATACCCCCAGAAGGGCATTATGCTCTCCTGGTATACCCCCATAAGGGCATTACACTCTGATGAAAAGAACTTCCTGGTGATCCCTGGCCCAAAAGAGATCCGGCTGTCCTCGACTAAAGCGATGGCCTTTTCAGCCCTGGCAGAACTCTCTGCCTAATTACATCTGTGCACTACGGGACATTGTACAGTCCTGCAGGGCCTGCAAGACAGAGATGTTCCGCCAGGCCTATGGTTGAGGACAGTAATGTTTATCATTGATTCTGGCCTCCTCCACCTCTCCTCTCCCCTCATGGGGAAGGACACAAGTGGTCCTTTAATGCCATCTGAAATAGTTTTTAGATTAGTTATTGTTTTAATTGTTAATGGTGTTAACTTGTTTATAAATTGATTTATATGTATTTCTTGACAGCACAGCCAGAGCCCTATTTGTTATCAAAGTCAAGCAGCTTCCTAGACCCTAAAGGGAGCTTTGTCTCTTTCCTACAGGAAGAGGGTTAGGTAGGCTCTCAGTACTTTAGAGTGAACAGAGTCTACTCCTGGTCAGTTTCCAAGGGACCACCCAGCATCTCCTAGCGGCTGGGAATTTTGCAAGAATGTTGGACCAGGAGGGCCTTGACCCTGCCCAGAAAGACACTTCTTCCATTTTAAAGCAAAACTGCATACTCAAGACCATCTGTTAAGCAAGTACAAATTATCTCTTAATAATTAAGAGATCCTGAGTATGATTTTTATTTGTGTAAATTTACAAAGGAGTTGGTGGACAAAAGGGATTCTTGTAAATAGGAGGGTGAGGGTCTGTGGTGCAGTAGTAGAGCATCTGGTTTATGTGCAGCAGGTCTCAGGTTCAGGTCCTGGCATTCTCCAGTTAAAAGAACCAGGTAGTAGGTGATGTAAAGGAGTTCTCACTGGGCTTGAAACCCTGGAGAACCGCTTCCAGTTTAAGTGGACAGGACTTACCCTAATAGACCAGTGGTGTGATTCAGCATAAATCAGCTTCAAGTATGGTCAAGGCTAGGCAAAAAGGAAAGTCAACTGTCCCATGGAATGCTCAGTCGGCTAGCATGGCCAATTCAGCCTGGTGCTTCTTCAACCATCTCCACAAAGCATTGTGTTTCAAATTATCTTAAGTCAATTTGAGAGAGAGGCAAGCAAATACATTTCTGTGCCTTTGACACAAAAGGCTAATAGAGAATGATGTGTAGCACAGCATTTGTTAAGTTATTCCCACGATGCATCTTATTTTTTTTTTTTTTTTAAGAAAGCTTCCATAGGCATGAAGTCATTACATCGCATCTCTGGCTGCAGATGCCTTCAGGCTGCCTACTTCATTCCAAGTCACTCATTCAGAGCCACACACAAAATAATGAAAAGTTACTTCAGAGTTCAATAATAAAGTACATTTCCCTGGCAAAGGAACATGATTTATAAACTCCGCAGCCATTTGCCAGAGGTAATGATTAGGAATTATCTTGATTTAAGCTTCCTAGAAATATAATTTGTTAAGTATGAGACTCAACAACAGAATAAGCTCAACAAGTGATTTCAGCTTTATTCAATGACAAACACCAACTCAGGAACAAACAACACAAACAGTGGAGCACAGCTCCTTTTTAAACTCTCCCGGGCTGTCAAAGCCACACCCATAACAAGTTAAAGACCAATGGCATTGAAGGGATAAAGACCAATCAGGACTGTTCCCTCTTTGCAACATTATCACACAGTGATTGGCTAGTTACACTGGTTTCGCAGAAACCGACCAATACAAATGCGACAGCTTAGAATCCACATTCAGAATCAAGCTTAACATGGAAAAGAATAGGCTTGATTCACCGTTCAATACATAACAAATTCCTCCCCCCTAAGATGGAGCATTACCCTTCCAAACATAATCTTTCAGGTGGGGGGGGCACCTCGGCTTCGGCTCGACCGGCGCAGAGGTCTCTGCTCCAATGGCGGTGGAGCGGCACACTCTTCGGGGACTCCTTCGACTTCTCTTGCAGGAGAAGGAGGAACACTGACAGGCATCTCAGGCACTGGAGTTGGGGACTGCCCAGACTCAAATTCCCGTTCTGCAGCACTCACCTCCTCGGCGGGAGGCCCCTCCTGCTCGGGGACCAGCTCAGGCTCGGGCACCGACTCGGCGCTTGAGTCTGCCCAGCGCTCCCTGAGCTGGTCTATGTGGCGGCGTATCTCCCGTCTGCTGGGAAGCCAGACCACGTACAACCTGGACCCTGCTACCTTGGTGACCACGGCTGGTAGCCACCAATGACCTTCCGCATAATTGCGGGCAAACACTTTGTCCCCAACTAGGAAAACTCTCCCCTGCTCTGGGGTTTCTGACTGCTGCTTTGACTGGTCGAGGTCAGGGTGCAGGCGGTCTAGTAAGGAAGCCAGCTTATGGGCCATTAACAGTTCAGCTGGGCTCCACCCCGTCGTTGAACACGGGGTGATGTGTTGCCTCAGTAGGAAAGAGGCAATTTTTTGGCTCCAGTCCCCACACGTCAGGTGCCCAAGTGACTCCTTCGCCGTCTGTACCATCCGCTCGGCCTGACCGTTGGAGGCCGGATGGAATGGCCCAGAAGTCACATGGCGGATGAGGTTGTCTCTGAGGAACCTCTCAAACTCTGCTGACACGAACTGTGGCCTGTTGTCCAAGACCAAACAGTCCGGCAGCCCGTGGGTTGAGAACAGCCTCCTGAGGGCATTGATTACTGCCCCAGACCCAGTGGACTTCATGGGCACCACCTCCAACCATTTGGAGTAACTATCTACACAAATAAAAAACATTTGCCCATGGTATGGGCCCGCAAAATCGATATGGAGGCGGGACCATGGCCTCCTCATTTTCTCCCAGGGCTGGATGGGAGCCTGTGGTGGTTCTGGACGGGACTGTTGACATGACATACACTGCCTTACCCAGGCCTCGATGTCCTCGTCCAGTTTCGGCCACCACACGTACCCTCTGGCGAGGGCTTTCATGTGGACCATGCCAGGGTGGCCCACATGCAATGCCTCCAGTATGTCTTCCCTTAGTTTGGAGGGAATCACCACCCGACTCCCCCAAAGCAAACAGCCCTTTGTAACTGATAACTCATTCTGGTGCAAACAGAAGGGTTTAAACTCAGGCGCCATTTTCCCTGCCGGCCACCCCCTCCATGCCCAATTAAGGACACGGGCAAGCACAGGGTCCTTAGCTGTCGCAGCGGCAATGTCCGAGGAGGTAACTGGTGCCTCCGGGAGCTCCTCAAGCGCCAGAATGTCCAGTTCAGGCTCAGAGTTATAGTCAGCGGTGCGGGGCAACGGCTCAGGGCGTCAGCATGCCCGATAGCCTTCCCTGGTCGGTGCTCGAGCTCAATGTCATACGCCGACAGGAAGACTGCCCACCTCAACATCCGAGGGGACAGTATGTTCGGCGTCTGCCAGTCCAGGGAGAAGATGCCCAAGAGTGGTTTGTGATCGGTCACAAGGAGGAACCTCCGCCCATAAACAAAGTCATGGAATTTCTTAATTCCGGTGATTAAGGCGAGGCCCTCCTTGTCGATCTGGGCATAGTTCTACTCCACCGCTGTGAGTGACCGCGAATAAAAAGCGATCGGTGCCTCTGATCCGTCCGGCATCAGGTGGCTGAGAACGGCGCCCACCCCGTAAGGGGACGCGTCAGCCGCGAGAACCAAAAGTTTGTTTTCGTCGAAGTGGTCAGCACTGCACTTGACGATAGCAGATCCTTCAGAGCCGTGAAGGCACGCTCCTGCTGCTCTCCCCACTCCCATTTTGTGTTTTTGTGGAGCAGAGCATGCAGGGGTTCAGCAACCGATGCCTTGTGGGGCAGGAAGGCATGGTAAAAGTTGAGGATCCCCAGGAACGACTGGAGATCCTTCTTCGACTGTGGTGGGGGCACGTTCTTGATTGCGGTGACTTTGTCGGGCGTGGGATGGACCCCGTCCGCATCAATAAGGAATCCGAGGAACTCAACTCGGTCCACCCCGACAACGCACTTAGAACGCTTTACCCGCAATCCCGCCTCACCAAAACGGCCCAACACTGCTCTCAAGCGAGCCATCAGTTCACATTCATCAGCCCCAGCTATCAGGACATCATCAAAATAGAGCACTACCCCTGGGAGCCCACACAGGAGCCCCTCCATAAGCCCTTGAAAAATACCTGGGGCGAAAAGATGGCGTCGGGCTTGTCGACAGAGGGAGCGTGAAGTTCATGCTCTCCTGCCCAGGGACTTTCTTAGACGATATCAACGTCTCAGTTTCCTTCCAGGGGTGAAGGAACTGGCAGGGGGCTTTTTCTAGGATAGGCTGTATGGGGTGGCGACCCCTCAGTTTATCGCTAGCTGCCCTGAAGCAAGAAATGCCCAACTAAACCGATGGGAGCCACAACGGGACTACAAGCTTCAAGCTACGAGTCACGCCGAGCACCAGACGAGCTGCGGGAGACCAACGAAGTCAGAAGAAGCAGAGGAGAGAAGAAGGAAGGATTATTTGAGAGTTAAGTACCTTAAAAATTAAAAGAGCTTGGAGACAAATTGAAAAGAGGGAGAAGTCTCTCGAAGGTTTGAAAGCCAGTCCTGAGAGGGAGATCCCGAAAGAGTAGAGGCACAAAAGTGGGAAGAAGCGGCTAGAGAAAGGGGAGGTGCACTTGTAAAGGGTTAGGTTTAAAGGGAAGGAGAGAAAGACAAAAGCGGGTAGAAGTAGATGCTGCAAAAAGTTTTGTTGGTTTTCTTTTTTGTTTCATATTCTTAGGATAATCGGCTACATACCTCTTTAAGAATGTCAGAGCATGACTAAGCAGAAGAACGGAGGCGCAGGCACGACAGAGCTGTGACGGAGATCAAGCGACGAGAGGAGAGTGGAGATGGGCGGGGCCAAGGAGGAGAGGAGCAGATCAGAGGAGAAAAGGAAGCGGCGATTGCAACAGGATCGGAGGAGACAACTCAAATCAATGAAATTCCATCAAAGCAGAACATCGGAGGAGACAACTCAAATCAATGAAATTCCATCAAAGCAGAACATCGGAGACGCGACGACAGAGCTGAAAAGCAAGGAGATTGGGAGTGGGAACGTGAAGGAGAGACGAGACAGGAAGCAAGCGACGAAAGAAGTGTGGAGAGAGGTGGGGCTGCGGAGAAGAAGAGCATAGGAGAAGAAAGGCGGAGTCTGTAGCAGCGTCAGAGGAGGAATTGAGGACTTTAAAAGAGTTGTGGGAGAGTGGAAAGGGGCTTGAGAAAACAGATATAACAGAGGATAGAAGAGCATTTGAGGTGAAAAAGCATATTAATAATTGAGAAATAGCAGTAGGAAGACTACAATATTAGAGGAACAGAAGAAATAAAAGTAGTTTAATTTAAATGGTGGTGAGTGAAGGGATCTGAGAGGTAGATCTATTTACAATAAATATATATAAAATATATATATAAACTTTAAAATACAAAACAAAGAGGTTGGATAAATCATCAAAACAGAGGGCATAAAATAAATTGTGGGAGATTAAAGTATAAGGGGAGTCTGGTAAAAGAGGAGGTAATAAATTAAAGAGAAGAAGTGACTCTTATGGCCACCGGGGATGGTAGAAAATTGTCAATAGCATCACCAGGACAGACTGGAGGAGTGGGACAACTGAAGATCCCTATCATGAGTTCCTCGCAAGTGTCTGTGAAAAATCTTAACAAAATGATTCAGGAGAGTGTGGCACTTGCGGTATCTCAGGCAGTCTCTCAGGCAGTGAAAACAACAGTAGAAAACACTCTGCCAGCATTAATTAAAAGGGAGATAGAGCCCATAAGGTTAAAGATGGAAGAGTTAACAACACAAATAAAACAGGAAACTGAGGAAATTAAAAAACAAATCCAAGATAATAAACAGGAAATTATAAAAATGTCGCCCAATCAGGGGAAATTAAAGGAAAAAGTTCGAGATTTAGGCTTAGATGTTCAAGAGATCAGAAGTAAAAACGAGAAAATTGAGGAAACGCTTATAAATCTGGAAATGGATAAAGCAGCACTTATTATAAGATGTCAAAACATTCCGGAAACAATAGATAAGAACCTTAAAGAAGAAGTTGTGAAGAGCCTAGTGGAACACCTAAAAGTAAGTACATCTGAAGAACTAGAGGAAGGAATAGAGGCAATTTACAGGAGAAATTCAGCCTATGCCAAAAGACATAAGAAGCCAAGAGAAGTACACGTTAAGTTCTATAAAAGAGAATTAAAGGAGAGAATTATGAGAGCATCTAATCAAACTAAAGTAATGATACAAGGAGAAGAGATAACTTTTCTAAAGGAGGTGCCGTGGAGAGTTAGGGAAAGAAGATTGGCATACTCAGCATTAACAAATCTCTTGAAAAATAATGGAATTTTATTTAGATGGCTGATACCGGAAGGAGTGTTGTTTACATATAACAGTCAAAGACATAGGATAGACTCGGTGTTCAAGGCAGAATACTTTCTGAATAAATTTGGAGAGGATCTAGGGTTACAAAGGGAAGATGTAGAGGAAGAAGAAGCTGAAAAGGAAGAGGACTTGGGAGAAGAAGAAGTGGAAGAAGAAAGTAGTGTGCAAGAATTGAGAAACAGAAAAGAGAAGACAGCAAGAAGAAGTAAAAGTAAACTCAATAAACCAACATACCAAATTTTGACGAGGTTTAAGTATAAAAACAAAGGAAAAAGACACTAAACAGCAGGATGAGATTTGTTAAAAAATGTAAGATTGTAACGATAAATATAAATGGTTTAAACAGTCCACAAAAAAGACAGAAAACATTTCATCAACTGCAAAAAATGAAAGTAGATATAGTGTGTTTGCAGGAAACGCACATTAAACGAGAAGATATAAAATATCTAGAGTGCAAAAAATTAGGCAAAGAGTTTATAGCGGCAGCAGATGAAAAGAAAAAAGGGGTGGTGATATATGCGAAAGAAGAATTGAATCCAGAATTAATTTTTAAAACAGAAGATGGAAGAGCGGTGGGGATAACAGTGACAAGAAATGGGGAAAAATTGCTGTTAATAAATATATATGCCCCTAATCTAACTCAAAACCAAAAAGTATTCTTCCAAGAAATTCAAGCAGAATTAAGCTTAGCAGATGTGAATAATGTTTGTATTGTTGGAGATTTTAATTCGGTAGTAGAACCGTGTATAGATAGAAAGACAAGAAGGAAAAGAAGGAAAAAGGGAAAGCTGATTTCGAATAACTTCATGCAAATAGTTGAAGAGTACAGCTTAATTGATGTTTGGAGAGTCAGGAATATACACAAAAGAGATTATACCTATTATTCAGCTAGACACAACTCTTGGTCTAGGATCGATATGATTTGGATGACCACTAATATGTTAAAGGATACGGTAGAATGCGAAATATTACCGAATACCTTTGCGGATCATAACCCCGTTTTGTTGGAATTAAAGGATGGATATAAGAAAAATAGATGGTTTATGAACTTAAGGTTATTAAGAGATGAGAAATTTGCGGAGAAATGTAAAAAAGAGATAGCAGAGTTTTTTCAGGTAAGTAGCAATTCTGAAACCCCTAGTGAATTAGTTTGGGATGCCTTTAAGGCATATATGAGAGGCTGTTTTATCAATCACAGTGCATGGAAAGCAAAAGAGAAAAAAAGAAATACGAACAGTTAGTACAGAAAATTAGTGTGCAAGAATCTATTTTGAAAAATAGTAGCGGTTCTACATCAGCCCAAACTAAATTAAACTTGTTACAGCATAAGATGAACTTAATGTTAAATTATGAAATAGAGAAGAAATTGGAGTTTACCAGGCAATATTATTTCGAGAACGTAAATAAACCAAATAGGTGGTTAGCGTATAAGGTGAGAAAAGAAAGAGAAAAACGTATGATATTTCAATTAAGAAATGACAAAGGTGAGATGAAGAGTGAACTGCAGGAGCTTAAGGATGTAGTTGAAAAGTTTTATAAAAAATTATACCAAAGAAATGAACAAGAGGAGGAATTAATTGTAAATTATCTGGAAAGGAAGGGGAAAGAATTTAAAGAACAACATAAAAAACTTCTAAATGACCCAATAACAATGTGTGAGGTATTGGAGGCGATTAAAAAGCAGAAAGCGAAGAAAACACCTGGGCCAGATGGTATACCAGCAGAGTTTTATAAAATTTTCGAAGAGCAGATTGGTATCCATTTAAAAAATGTATTTCAGAGAGTAGGTAGACAAGGGAAAGGCCCAGAATCATGGAATCATGCATTAATTACATTGATCCCGAAACCTAATGCAGATCATGGAGATATTAAGAATTATAGACCTATATCACTGTTAAATGCAGATTATAAAATCTTTGCAAGCATTTTGGCGGATAGATTTAAAAAAGTATTATCGCAAATTATACATCAAGATCAGGCGGGGTTCTTACCAAGGAGACAGATGAAAAATAACTTAAGGATAATAATGGATGTGCTAGAGTATTATGAGGAGCATCCAGATAAAGAACTAGTATTAATGTTCCTAGATGCAGAAAAAGCGTTTGATAATCTATCGTGGAAATTTATATTGGAAAAATTGAATAAGGCGGAGTGTGGTCAATATTTTCTCTCTATGATTAGTGCTGTTTACAATACACAATATGCAAAGGTAATAGTAAATGGTGATGTGACAAATAATTTAGAAATTCAGAAGGGTTCTAGGCAGGGTTGCCCATTGTCGCCATTATTGTTTATCTTTGCGCTAGAATCTTTAAATGATGATATAAGGGAAAATTCACTAATACAGGGTTTGAAAGTAAGGGGGGAAGAGTATAAGTTATTGGCGTTTGCTGATGATCTTGTGTTTATAGTGGAAGAACCAGAGACATCAATTATACATTTAATCGATACTATCAAAAGGTATGGGCAGGTGGCTGGACTTAAGATAAATTATAAAAAATCTAAATTGTTACACAAGAATTGTTTGCCAAGAACGATACAAAAGATACAAGAAATTTCCTCCATGGAAATAGTGAAGAAGGTAAAATATTTAGGAATTAACCTTACAAGTAAGTGCAGTTCACTGATAGAAGACAATTATAATAAGCTTCTAGAAGAAATTAAAAAAGACTTGCTGAAATGGGAAAAGATCCCTCTATCATTTATGGGCAGAATCGCATTGGTTAAAATGAATATATTACCTAGATTTCTATTTTTAGCCCAAACTATACCAATATTAAAAAATCGAAAATTTTTTGAAGAATTGAATAAGGTTACCAGAAAATTTATATGGCAGAGAAAAAGAGCAAGAATAAGTTGGAAAGCATTACAGGATAAGAAAGAAAGGGGGGAATGAGTATTCCCAACTGGTATATATATTATCAAGCGGCCGCCATGGTATGGATAAAGGAATGGCTTATGTTGGAAAATAGTAGGATTCTGACGTTGGAAGACCATGACTTGTATATGGGATGGCACGCGTTTATTTGGTATGGGAAAGATAAAATTCACTCAAATTTTAGTAGGCATTTGTTAAGAGATGCATTAAATAAAATATGGAGCACTATAAAAGAGAGATGGTATAAGAAAACACCTAGATGGGTCTCTCCTCTGGAAGCCTTTATAGCACCGTCATTATTAACAATAAGTAAGAGAGCAAGTTACCAATTGTTATTAAGTAGAAATAACAAATTAAAATCTCAGGAAAAATTGGTAAATGAAAATAACTTATCTTGGTGGGAACAGATAATGCTACGAGATAGATTCCAAAAAGATATGATAAGGGGATTTGAAGACCAAAATAATCAATTGGACAGGATATGGCTATCGTCAAACGACAAAATGATACAGAAGCTATATGGTTTCTTGTTAGATGATTATGAACAGGATGAGGTAATAAAAGCAGCAATGATATCTTGGATGATGGACTTAGGTGGAAAAGTGGAGACTGATCAATGGAATGTGATTTGGAAATCAGTGAAGTATATGCGGGCTATTGGTTATAAAGAGAATGTATATAAGATGTTTTATAGGTGGTACTGGTCCCCAGATAAATTGGCGAAATGTTTTCCTGGCTATTCCAACCAATGTTGGAAATGCAAAGCTAATGTGGGGACCTTCTACCACCTATGGTGGAAATGTCATAGGATACAAGGATTCTGGAGAATGGTGCAGAGAATGGTACAAGATATTTTAGATAAGAGTGTAGACTTGAGACCGGAAATATTTTTGTTAAATATGGTACCAGATAGCTTTAGTTAACAGGAAAAGTACTTATTATCTTATATTGCAACCGCTGCTCGTTTATTACTGGCTAAAAATTGGAAAATAGATATAATACCCTCAAAAGAGGAACTAACACTTAAGGTGTTGGAACTAGCGCAGTTGGATGATTTGAGTTTGATGCTACAAAACAAAAATGAAAAGGTACATAAGAAAAGATGGTTAAGAGTGTATAATTGGATAGAAAATTTAACAGGTGTATAAGACTTCATGTTATATGTAAAATGCGACACTGGAAGGTTGTGTATGTTAAAAAATGAAAATAAAAATGGGAAGAAAAAAAAAATACCTGGGGCAACATTCACCCCAAACTGAAGGCGTTTGACCCTGAACGCCCCTTTGTGGGTCACGATGGTTTGTGCCTCAGCAGTTGTGTCGTCCACCGGCAACTGCTGGTACGCTTGAGCAAGGTCGACCTTGGCAAAAACCTTGCCCCCTCCCAGTGATGCCAGCACATGGCTGATTACCGGCACCGGGTATGAGTGCTGTTGAAGGGCTCTATTTACAGTGCATTTATAGTCAGCACAAATTCGTATTGACCCGTCAGCCTTTACGGGCATCACGATGGGGGTCTCCCATCAACCATAGGGCACCGGCTCGAGAATGCCCTGGTTTACCAATTTGTCTAGCTCGGCCTCAATTTTTGCCTTTAGGGCGAGTGGTACTTTCTGTACTTCAGCCGTATGGGACGCACTGAAGGGTCAAGCTCAAAAGAGACCCGGGGGACCGGTATACGTACCAAGCCCTTCCCCAAAAACTCTCTATACAATGAGTCCCATTTATTCTCACAGATCTTATTTACACCAGTAATAGCAATGCCCAATGCCTCGAACCAATCGAGGCCCAATAGACTGACTCTTTCCCCCTCAGCAACTAGAAGGGACAACTCAGCCTTTCGATTCTTGAATTCAGCTTGGAAGGTCGCCTTTCCCGCCAATGGAATGCGCCTTCCGTGGAAATCGGTCAGGCGGGTCGACACGGGTGACAGCCAGCGGCGACTCCGTGTCGGGAACAGGTGTTGCCACGTTTGTGTGGAGATGACTGTGACGGACGATCTGGAGTCCACCTCCATCGTGCAAGGAACGCCGTCCAGTCAAAGCGTGATGTGGATCTTCCGTGTGGCCTTGTCACCGGTTGCCAGGATGGTCAATGGGCAGGTGTCAGTCTGATGACAGTCGGGCATTCTGCCGTCATCTTGAGGTCGAACCTTGGGGTCTGCACGCCGCGACGACGACGGTGACGATTTCCTCGCAGCCCAATAAACTCGAGCCAGATGACCTCGCCTCCCGCAGGAGTGGCAGATGAGCTCCTTTGCCCGACAGAGGTCTCTGTCATGCTTACTGCCGCAGCCTGCGCAGGGATGGGTCGTCGAAGTTCTCGGTCTGGTCCGCGGTGGGCGTGTCTCTCGAGTTCGGCACACGCCGTCGGCGTCACTGTCAGACTCGCTGGCGGACTGCAGGCTCCTTGCTGACCTGGGTCTGCTGCTGTCGAACCTCCCGCGTCAACTTGTCAGCGGCCTCTGCGGCGATGGCCTCGGCGTAGGCTACCGCATACATGAGTTGGGTGCGGGTGAAAAGATGCTGTTGCAGGCGCTCATCCCGAAGGCCGCACACCAAACGGTCAAGGAGGGCTTCCTCCAAGTCGGCGAACTCGCAAGGCCTTGCCGCCTTCCGTAAGGCGGTGACGTACTCAGCTATCGATTCAGATGGCCCTTGGCACCTCTTGTAAAACGCGTGCCGGCATGCGATTCTAGATGGTTGCAGCGAAAAATGGCCCTTCAGTTTGGCCGTGATGTCAGCCCATGTTGCCGCACTTAGCTCAGTCGGGGCGACCAGGGACTGGGCGATGTCAAAGGCAGCCTTGCCGCATGAGCTCAGGAGCGTTGTCTTCTTCCTCGCCTCGTCGGTGATTTGCTTTGCCTGGAGGTGGAACTCAACCGTGCCAGGTAAGAGTCCCAGTCCTCCGTCGCCGGGTCAAACACCTCGAACGCCAGGTTGACGGCCATCGGGGCTGTCGGTGCTGCCACTTCTACTCGTGGAGCCTCAGCCGGCTCGGCCGGGTGTGTGTCCTCGTCTGCCATTGCAATGCGTCGGTTCAGCAGAGCTGCCTACCCACTCTCAGCATCCCATCCTCGTCGCCAATTGTTAAGTATGAGACTCAACAACGGAAGTAAGCTCAACAAGTGATTTCAGCTTTATTCACCGACAAACACCAACTCAGGAACACACCACACAATACAGTGGAGCACAGCTCCTTTTTAAACTCTCCCGGGCTGTCAAAGCCACACCCATAACACGTTAAAGTCCAATGGCATTGCAGGGATAAAGACCAATCAGGACTGTTCCCTCTTTGCAAAATTATCACACAGTGATTGGCTATTTACACTGGTTTCGCAGAAACCGACAAATAGGAATGCGACAGCTTAGAATCCACATTCAGAATCAAGCTTAACATGGAAAAGAATAGGCTTGATTCACAGTCCAATACATAACATAATTGATTTTGCAAAAAAAATAAATAAATACAAAGCTTAGAACTGGTTGATCTCAATCAGCTGAAAACACACTTAAAAAAACAACAACAGCACACATATGCCTAGAATTACTGCAGGGTAAATTAGAACCCAGCAGTGTGGCTGGAGCATTTCTAATGCCTTAAGTTCTAGATATCAAGGGGAAAGTTTATCATACCAGAAAATTTGGAGCCTGTATTTCAGCATGGAAAAGTTCAGGAAGTGACCTGCCTCTCAGGATTTTCAGTTTACTAAGGCCAGTCTGGAAGAGTCCTGGTTTAAAGAAAAAAAGGATTGTAGAGAGTCATATTGCCTTTTGTACAGAGTGCCACCATTAGGTTTTGGTGGAACCTCATCATTTAAGGGGTATAATGGGTACTTTAGATGCAACACTGGCATTTAGTATCTTATCTGCATAAAAGGCGCCTGCCCTTCCAACATTCTGTTACTCTCCAGTGTGACTGAGAAACGAGATTCAGGTGAGGCCCATAGAGATCAGAAGCAGGCTTGGTTTTAAATAGCTAAGGCAGCCTCACAGAGACCTGTTGAACCTCAATGCATCCTTTGCTTTCTTCTGCATATGTGCATGGCTGTCATTCATTCTGATGAGGAAGTATAAAGTAGACCCCATGTGAGGAGATGCAAAGAGACAGCAAAAGCCCACAGAGAGAATGGGCTGGTGCACATACATCATCTGAAGATTGCACTTTCATGTGGTAACCCATATCTGAGACATCTTGCCATATACTATGGAAAGAATACCCAGTAGCCAGTGTAGTGTAAAGTTTGGACTAGTTTCAGGCTAGGATCTGGGAGACTCCAGGTTTGAACCCCCACTCTGCTATGGAAGTTCACTGGGTAACCTGGGACCAGTCACCCACTTTCAGACAAACCTACCTCACAGGGTTGTTGTGAAGCTATAATCTTATTGTCTTTAGGTCTTCCCCCTCCCCTCTTTTGGTTGTATGTCACAAGTGGCATAAGAGTTACCTGTTGACTGGAGTGGGTCAAAGGATGATCATATCATTTCAGTCTCGTTCCATCTGCACTAGATCCTAGTTTGTTTCTGGTTCAACCCAAGGTGCTGGTATTGGCCTAGGGGTCAGCATACCTTAAAGTCTGCCTTCTCCAGTATGAACCTACCCATTTACTCTGGTCACCTTCAGAGGTCCTGCTTCAAGTGCTGGCAACATGAGAAAAATCCTTCTTGGTTGTGGCACCAAAACTTTGGAATTCCCCCCTCAGGGAGATTTGTCTGTTTACCACCATTATTTTCTTCCACTAGTGGGTGAAGACTTTTTTGTTTTGTTTGGCATATCCCCAGTAACTGTTATTGGCTCTTGTCCCTTATTGTGTTATGTGTGTTCATGTGTTTTAATTGAATTATTTGATATATACTTTATTTTAAATGCCGTTTTAATGTTGTGATATATACTGCCTTGGGGGCCCTATTTGGGTGGGAAGGTGGCATAGAAATGTTTTAAAGAAATAAATCAAACCCGAGAATGATGCAAACTGCTTGGGGATACCCCCCAACTGGGGGGAAAGGAGGATTATAAACAAAGTAATTAAAATACATCCAGAAGACCATGAGGGGGAGATCAAACTATATAAATAGGTCCTAACAGTGTTCCCTTTAAAGCGCACTGGCACATAAATTTTTAGGCATCAGTGCACTGTTTTTTGTTTGTTTTTTGCTCAGAGTAGGGCCCAGAACTCTGCTCTTCCAGCAGCCAGCTTCTTTGACCTCTGTGGTACCCAGTGGCCTTCTCTGGCTCCTTGCAGCACACCCTTAGGCACCTCGTCTCAGAAGCCCCCCCTCCTTTTCAGCCAGTCTTGTTCCCAGTCCTAAGGATTGCAGCTGTCCTCTTGGAAACCATCTAGAGAGCAGTAGGGAAGACCACATGGGGAGAGGGGGTGCTGCCAGGTTGGTACCAGCAGCTGGCATGGTGCCCATGGGCTCCCCTTGCCTCTGCTTTTGGTCTTGCAAGCTGCTCAGCCTGGCGTTGGGCTCTGCATCCCAGCAGGGTAATGGCAGATCTTTCCTTGGACAGGAGCCAAAGCAGCCCAAGGGAGCACCATCCATGGGCATTCCAGCCATCGGGTTGGCCCCTTCACTGAGTGGCCTGTTCTGCCCTCTGTGTTGCTGCCACTGCTGGTGAAGAAGTCTCAGAGTGGCTTGCAACTGCCTTCTCTTCCTCTCCCCACAACAGATACCCTGTGAGGAAGGTGGGGCTGAGAGAGTCTGAGAGAACTGTAACTTACCCAAGATCACCCAACTGACTTCATGTGGTGGAGTGGGGAATCAAACCCAGTTCTCCAGATTAGAGTCTGCTGCTCTTAACCACTACACCAAACTGGCTCTTTAACTGTAGCTTAGTTTTATGTTAGGACTAGGGAGCAAAGCCCGTTGTGGAGGAAGACAACAGGCCCTAGAAAGGAAGGAAGGAAGGAAGGGAAGGAAGGAAGGAAGGAAGGAAGAGGGAAAGAGTGAAATAAAGGAGAGAGGAAGAAAGGAAAGGGGAGAAAGGAAGGGAAGAGGGACAGAACGGGCTTCTCTAGGCCTATTGCACCCATAGAAGGGCCAGAGGATGGGGAGGGCAGAACGGGCATCTCTGGGCCTACTGGGCCCATCGAAGACCCATAGGACGGTTTGGGGGGGGGTGGAATGGGTTTCTCTGGGCCTATGGGGTCCTGAGAAGGCCCATAGGATGGTTGGGGGGCGGAACGGGCTTCTCTGGGCCTACTGGGCCCTGAGAAGGCCTATAGGACAGTTTTTGGGGGTGGAATGGGCTTCTCTGGGCCTACTGGGCCCTGAGAAGGCCCAGAGGATGGTGTGTGTGGGGGTGGAATGGGCTTCTCTGGGCCTACTGGGCCCTGAGAAGGCCCAGATGATGGGGGGGGCCGAATGGGCTTCTCTGGGCCTACTGGGCCCTAAGAAGACCCAGAGATGGTGGGGGGCGGAATGGGCTTCTCTGGGCCTACTGGGCCCTGAGAAGGCCCAGATTAGGGGGGGCAGAATGTGCTTCTCTGGGCCTACTGGGCCCTGAGAAGGCCCAGATTGGGGGGGGCAGAATGGGCTTCTCTGGGCCTACTGGGCCCTGAGAAGGCCAGAGTCTGCGGGGCCGGAACGGGCTTCTCTGGGCCTACTGGGTACTGAAAAGGCCCAGAGGATGGGGGGGCGGAATGGGCTTGTCTGGGCCTACTGGGCCCTGAAAAGGCCCAGAGGATGGTGTGTGGGGCGGAACGGGCTTCTCTGGGCCTACTGCACCCATAGAAGGCTCAGAGGATGGGGGCGGAATGGTCTTTTCTGGGCCTACTGCACCCATAGAAGGCCCAGAGGATGGGGGGGCAAAACAGGCTTCTCTGGGCCTACTGCACCCATTGAAGGCCCAGAGGATGGGGGGGTGGAACAGGCTTGTCTGAGCCTACTGCACCCATAGAAGGCCCAGGGGATGGTGGGGGGGGCGGAAAAGGGCTTCTCTGAGCCTACTGCACCTATAGAAGGCACAGGGGATGGTGTGGGGGGTGGAAAAGGGCTTGTCTGGGCCTACTGCACCCATAGAATGCCCAGGGGATGGTGTGGGGGGGCGGAAAAGGGCTTCTATCACCTGCCTCGGCCTTGAGGGCCTGTCCCTGCACTCACTCTGCAGATGGTCCTCTCCTGTCGGAGGACCGGAGCAGACTGAGCCGAAGACACTGACCGGGGCTGACGTGGGCGGGACTTCGCCAAGTAGTCAGTCAGCCCTGGCCAGCGTCTTCTGACTGCCAGTTCTTGAGCCCAATCAATTATGGCAAGCATAGAATGTTGCAGAACCAAAATTCAAATATTAATAAGGACAGGACTATGAATAAGGCCTGTTGTGGAAATAGAGACAACGAGCTCTAGAAGTAGGCTCTGGGCTAGTGGGCTGGGCTTGGAAGTGATCTCAGAGTTGCACATTTTCCCTTCCACAGCCCCCCCCATTCTGCATTGAGGATATCATATCGTAGGGAGTACCTGAACTGTAAATCACCTTGCACTCAATGAAAGGAAATTGGTAGATCAATGGTTGGAACAAAGTAAGCAATATGAAGCCATCCAGTCAAGGATGAAGGCAGGAGCTAGAATTGGGTAGAAGTACCAACATGTCCGAAGCCTTTTGCTTTTAACAAAGGGGGGGGGGGCTGCAAGATAAAGCTCTCGGTGGGAGGAAGAAGTGCTTTGAATGAGCTGTGTCTTGCAGTAGGATCTTCTGTCCTTCTCAAACTTTGCTCTCCATGCTCTAACACCCCTTTCAAGGGAGAGCCAATGCTTTAGCCGGTAGACTCAACTGTTCTACAGCAGCAAAAGGCAGTATATCCCATCTGGGCAGTGGGGAGATGGGGTAAGGAAGTTCCCCCATGGGAGTAAAGAATCACCTCCATCTAGCCGGCCAGGTCTTTGCGTGGAATGAAGGCAAGCTGTGCCTATGCCAGCAGTCCTTAGGCACAACACCCCCCTTCTCCCAGCTGCTATAGCACATACCCCCTCTCGCCCCCCCGCCACATGGCAGCATGACTGCCCAGACCACTGGTGAGCGCTGCCGCTGCCTTTGTGCAGAACACGTAGTGATGATCCTCACAGACAGGCAGCCCGGCCCGGCGGCGCAACAGCTGGAGACAGACAGCTCAGCATGGCTCACCAATGACGATGTGGTGCAAAGAAAGTGGCAACTTTCAGCGCCTTCGGACCCCAGCCCCTCCCGGTGACAGCAGGTGCACACGGGCAACTGGGGCCAGCCAAGCTTGCCCCCATTCTGACAGACACCGGGACTGGCTTCCTCCAAAGCCAGAAGAGCGAATTTCAGGAAGATAAGGAGGGAGGGAGGCCAACAGAAGAAGGAAACGGGATGAGGGAGGGCATGACCCACGGGGGTAATAAAATTCCGCACTCTTCCAAAGATGGATTTCCCAGGGGGTGGAATCTCTGGGAAGCAGGGAAAGGACTCTGGGCATGGACTCATGGGAGTTGTGTTCTTAAGTGCACTCTGCTGATTAAGAGTTGTGAGAGGTACTAGACAGGGATACCCTCTCTCCCCACTAATATTTGCACTGACAATAGAACCATTGGCTGAAATAATTAGGAAAGACTACTCAACTACTGGTTTTAATATTAATGGATGAGAACATAAAATTAATTTATACGCAGATGATCTCACTATATATGTAACAAACCCAATTCAAACAATTCCAAAAATACATCAGGTGCTGACCTCCTTCGCTAAGATATCAGGCTTGCAGATAAACCAATCCAAATCAGAAATATACCCCATAAAACTCGAACAAACCACCACAGCAAGAATTAAAAGAAACTTCAACTTCCAATGGATTACATCACACTGGAGACATCTAGGAGTGTATATCCCATTAAACCTTAAAGACCTGACAAAACATAACTTTCATAAAATGTATGATAATATTAAAATAGAGATTTCTAAATGGAATACACTTCAACTGACTCTTGCTGATAGGATTCACCTAATCTAGAGTTTCATATTACCAAAATTTCTGTTCCTCTTCCAAACTCTGCCCATCAATATTAACAACAAAGATCTATTTGTATGGCAAAACTCCCTGACAAAGTTCCTTTGGGAAGGGAAAAAATCTAGGATAAATCAAAATATATTACATAGACCAAAGAGTCTAGGAGGTCTTGACTTACCTTTACTAAGAAGTTACTACCAAGCAACGGTACTGTCTCATGCTATTCAAATGCTACAAACAAATCAACAGACACCTTGGATAGAAGAGACTTATACCGCAACCTTTAACCTACAAGAAGTTTTTTGGGTAAAACCAAACCTTAGACCAAAAAACATTAAAAACAATATTTTATTAAATGCAGCAATCAAAATATGGGATCAAAAAAAGGCTTCTTCCCAATCGATATCTCAGCTCTCAACGTATACACATCAAAATTGGTTCCCTCCTAGAATGAAACAGAATGAGTTCGAGATCTGGACAAAAGCAAACATAAGTCGGCCTGTGGACCTATTTCACCAAGGGAAAATACATGATAAAACTTTTTTTGATCAGATTTTGGGTACACAGATGCCATGGTACCAATATCTCCAGTTAAAAAATCTCACAGAGATGTTAGCAGATCAAGGTACATTCCTGAGAGACCTGACTCCACTAGAAAAAATAATGAAAAGTCACTCAATCTCACCAAAAGGGACACTCTCCAAACTCTATAAAATGATTATACTAGCTGAGAATCAAATGAAGCTGAAACACCAATTGAGGTGGGAAGAAGAACTGAATACACAGTGGCAAAATTCAGACTGGGACACAATTTGGTCCTCCCCTGCAAACAACTCAACAATACATTATATATGCCTACAGAACTTCAAATTGATCTCCAGATGGTACATGACACCAAAACAATTACACAAAATCAACAGAAATAACAACTCGTCATGCTGGAAAAAATGTGGGCAAGAAGGTTCTTATTTACACTGCTGATGGAGCTGCCCAAAGATTCTCAACTTCTGGAAAGATGTGACAACGAGTATAAATGACATAACCCCACAGAAGATCTTCTGCAAACCAGAAGTAATATTAATGAACAAATGGGAGGATACAGTAAGGGACAAGGCGAAAGAAATCACCACACTGCTTCTTGCAACTGCAAAATTAGCAATAGCAGAGCATGGAAAAGACCAAACCCTCCAACTCTCAAAACATGGCATGAGAAAACATGGGAACAGTTTGTAATGGCGAACATAACAGACATTAGTCATAATGTGCAAATGCAAAGCGCAACGTCACATGCAAGCGAAAGTGGGAACCAGTAATAAATTATCTGACAAGACATGAAATAATCCCATCTAACCCACAGTACCAGAGATGGTTATTTGTCTGAAAGCTCCAACAAAAAATAAAAAGTTTCACTCAAGGAAAATGGCAAACTAACATACATAGTTCTTTCTACACAACATGAAAACCAGCAGCAGCCACTTTAGTGATAAGAGAAAGATTGGAAAATGGTTATAAGAGGTGGCAGTGACCTCAGAGATTGCATAATTGTAAAATTGTAACACTTGTTTCATATATGTTGTTATATGGAAAAATAAATAAAAAATAATTTTAAAAAAAGAGTGTGAGTGCGTCTCTCCCTCCCCAAAGGGTCCTGACTCGCTAACCCAGAGAGAGCGGCAATGATACCTCCAAGGACCTCAATGGCAAATGTGGGGTTTTGCCTCTGCAAACTGCCATGTGTCACATTGGGCTGTCAGATCTGGCTTTGTCCCAGGAGCTGGGGGGCATTGGGGGGCATTCCCAAAGCAATGGAGATCTGCAGGTGAACTTCCCCACTCACAGCCCTGACCACCTCCAGCGGCATCCCCTGCTCCCCCCTCCCCCCCGCAAGGTTTAAAAGGACCAGAGCAGAAGTTCTTAATGGGTCCCCCACAACTCAAAGGTCAGAGCCATGTCAGCATCACTTTTACCTGGCCGTCTTGGGGGGGGGGAGAGAGCAGAGAAAGGAGATGCCGAAAGGATTCAAAGGGTGCCTTCCCAGGCCTGGAGGAGGCGGGGGAACTTGTCGGGCCTGATGGCCAAGCGGCATCAGCTATAACTCTTTAAAGAGTGCCTTCCCGGGGCCAGAGGCAGCGACCAGGCCGCACCAAGGCCAGCTGGGCCCGCCCTCCTGCCTCCCCACTGGAGTGGCTGCTGGAGCGTCCAACCCATCCAACAGCTCCGTGGAAACTGAGGGTGAGACACTGGGTGGCAGGTCTGTGGGCAGGACTGACGCAAGGCTGCAAGGCAAGGCAGTCAATAGACATAGACCTGGTGTGAGCAACACATCAGGGAGCCAACTGATTTTGCCACGCATTGAATCTTGCCACCCCAAATGGTTTTTATTATAAGGACAGTGTTATGTATTGAACGGTGAATCAAGCATATTCTTTTCCATGTTAAGCTTGATTCTGAATGTGGATTCTAAGCTGTCGCATTCGTATTGGTCAGTTTCTGCGAAACCAGTGTAAATAGCCAATCACTGTGTGATAATGTTGCAAAGAGGGAACAGTTCTGATTGGTCTTTATCCCTGCAATGCCATTGGACTTTAACGTGTTATGGGTGTGGCTTTGACAGCCCGGGAGAGTTTAAAAAGGAGCTGTGCTCCACTGTATTTGTGGTGTGTTCCTGAGTTGGTGTTTGTCGGTAATAAAGCTGAAATCACTTGTTGAGCTTACTTCGTTGTTGAGTCTCATACTTAACAATTGGCGACGAGGATGGGATGCTAGAGTGGGTAGGCAGCTCCGCTGAACCGAGATTGCAATGGCAGACGAGGACACACACCCGGCCAAGCCGGCTGAGGCTCCACGAGTAGAAGTGGCAGCACCGACAGCCCCGATGGCCGTCAACCCGGCGTTCGAAGCGTTCGACCCGGCGACGGAGGACTGGGACTCTTACCTGGCACGGTTCAAGTTCCACCTCCAGGCGAGCCAGATAACGGATGAGGCGAGAAAGAAGGTGACGCTCCTGAGCTCGTGTGGCAAGGCCGCCTTCGACATCGCCTGGTCCCTGGTCGCCCCGACTGAACTGAGTGCAGC
Source organism: Gekko gecko (assembly GCA_029375565.1). NCBI lineage: Eukaryota > Metazoa > Chordata > Lepidosauria > Squamata > Gekkonidae > Gekko > Gekko gecko. The sequence continues at coordinate 169,019,919 of JAPDNY010000005.1, forward strand.
AACGTGGGCTGAGATCACAGCCAAGCTCAAAGGCCATTTCTCGCCACAACCGTCTCGGATCACATGCCGGCACGCCTTTTACAAGCGGTGCCAAGGGCCTTCCGAGTCAATAGCCGAGTTCGTCACCACCTTACGGAAGGCAGCAAGGCCATGTGAGTTCACGGATTTATAGGAAGCCCTCCTCGACCGTTTGGTGTGCGGTCTTCGGGATGAGCGCCTTCAACAGCGTCTCTTCGCCCGCACCCAACTGATGTATGCAGTTGCCTACGCCGAGGCCATCACAGCAGAGGCCGCGGACAAGTCGACGCAAGAGGTTCGACAGCAGCAGACTCAGGTCAGCAAGGAGCCTGCAGTTCACTGGCAGTCCACCAGTGAGTCTAACAGCGACGCCGATGGCGTGTGTCGAACTCGAGAGACACGCCCACCGTGGACCAGACCGAGAACTTCAATGACCTGTCCCTGCACAGGCTGCGGCGGTAAGCACAACAGAGACTTCTGTCGGGCTAAAGAGCTCATCTGCCACTCCTGCAGGAAGCGAGGTCATCTGGCTTGAGTTTGCCGGGTTGCAAGGAAATCGCCACTGTCTTCGCGATGAGCAGACCCCAAGGTTTGGCCTCCAGATGACAGCAGAACGCCCGATTGCCACCAGACTGACACCTGCCCATCGACTGTCCTGGCGACCGGTGACAAGGCCACTCAGAAAATTCACGTCACGCTTCGGCTGGACGGCGTTCCATGTACGATGGAGGTGGACTCCGGCTCATCCGTCACTGTCATCTCCACCGAAACGTGGCAGTGCTTATTTCCGAGGAGGAGCCGACGCCGCCTGTCTCCAGTAACAACGCGTCTCACCGATTTCCAGGGACGACGCATTCCGTTGGCGGGAAGAGCTACCTTCCAGGTGGAGTTCAAGGAACGGAAGGCTGAGCTGTCCCTCCTGGTTGCAGAGGGTGAGAGGGTCAGTTTGTTGGGCTTTGATTGGTTCGAGGCTCTAGGTATTGCCATCTCTGGTATTAACAGCATTTCTGACAATAAAAGGGACCCATTGTATAGAGAGTTTCCTGAAGTCTTTGGGGAAGGGCTTGGATTGTATACTGGGCCCTCGGTTTCTTTTGATTTAGACCCTTCAGTGGTCCCATACTGCTGAAGTACAGGAAGGTACCCCTCGCTCTTAAAGTGAAGATCGAGGCAGAGCTGGACAAGCTAGTTAATCAGGGTATCCTTGAGCCGGTGCCCTATGGTCGGTGGGAGACCCCCATAGTAACGCCCGTAAAGGCAGACGGGTCAATACGCATATGCGCTGATTATAAGTGCACCATGAACAAAGCGCTCCAGCAGCACTCCTACCCAGTGCCGGTCATCAGCCATCTGTTGGCTTCACTGGGAGGAGGAAAGGTTTTTGCTAAACTTGACTTAGCCCAAGCCTATCAGCAGTTGCCCATAGACGATGCAACTGCTGACGCCCAGACCATAGTGACCCACAAAGGGGCATTTCGGGTCAAAAGACTGCAATTTGGGGTTAATGTAGCCCTGGGCATTTTCCAGGGTTTGATGGAGGGGCTCCTGCATGGGCTACCCGGAGTTGTGCCCTATTTTGATGACGTTTTGGTGGCGGGCTCTGACGAGTGCGAACTCATGGCTCGGCTCAGAGCAGTACTAAGCCGGTTTAAAGAAGCCGGACTATGGGTCAAACGCTCCAAATGTGTGGTTGGAGCAGACAGGGTAGAGTTCTTGGGATTCCTGATTGACGCAGATGGAGTCCATCCTACACCAGACAAGGTATCCGCCATCAAGCACGCGCCCCCGCCACGGTCAAAAAAGGATCTCCAGTCGTTCCTGGGGATCCTAAATTTCTATCATGCCTTCCTGCCCCACAAGGCATCGGTTGCAGAACCCCTGCATGCTCTGCTCCACAAAAACTCAAAGTGGGAGTGGGGAGAGCGGCAGGAACAAGCTTTCACGCCTGTGAAAGAATTCCTCTCGTCAAGTGCGGTGCTGACCCACTTTGACGAGAACAAACTGTTGGTACTTGCGGCTGACGCGCCCCTTACGGGGTGGACGCCGTTCTTAGCCACCTAATGCCGGACGGGTCAGAAGCACCGATCGCTTTTTACTCGCGATCACTTACAGCGGTGGAGAAGAACTATGCCCAGATCGACAAGGAGGGCCTCGCCTTAATCGCCGGAATTAAGAAATTCTTTTTTTTTTTTAGTAAAACTCTCCTAAAGAGGAGAGAATTTTATTCTTTTTATATAAGAAAAGGGTAGGGTAGACAGATGGAGAAAGATAAAGATGGAGTGAAGTTTTTTTCTGTTAAAAGGGGTTAGTTTTAGTTAGTATAATTCAATACCATTTTAGGCATCCATCATGGTTAGAAGCTCTTCTTTTAAACTTTGCAAAGTCCAAAATCACTCTGTTAATACAGTTAGTAAAGTCCATCGGGGTTAGTAATTAAACAGCTCCTTCCAGATGCAACACGAACAGTCCTCAAAGTGTCTTCTTTTTAAATCTCTTCCAGCTATGGATTGAGTCCTTTTTAACATGGATGTCTTCCGTCCCATCGCCTCTTCCCCCTGGGTCGCCGTCTGCTTCACCGCTTGTCTCAATTTTGAGTGCTGCGTCTTCCTCCCAGCTGGCGTGTCTCTTCAGAAGTATTCGCGTTTTGAGGATGTAATCTATCTTCTTTCTTTTCTCTTTTTGCTTGTACTTCTGGCCTTCAGAATTCCAGGGCGCCATAGCCACTTCGCATGAAATTGGATCTCTAGTATATCGCCTGCTACGCTCAGCCTCCCCTTCTACTGGCAGAGTATTTCCTTTTATAAAAGCGGAATAGGCTTTGGAAGCCATGTCCACCTCTTCTTTTAATTCTCTCGCTTCACTGCCAGTTAGGGGTGCCAAAACACTCGTCCAAGTAAATCCGAGATCTTCTTTCTCTTCCTCTTTTACGCCCTGAAGACTTAAAATCAAAGACGTTTTCTGTTCAATTTCTTCCATCTTTCTTGCTGTTTCCGATATTTGCTCCTGTCGACTGATAAGGACACTTTCCTCTTTGAACAAAGTTTCGTTGATTTTCTGCATTTGCTCCAGCAGAGGGCGCAGTATCTCATTTTCTTGTTGATTGACAGCAAGCTCTGGGGGGGGCTATCCGGACCGGAAGTCCCTCCTCTCTTCTCTTCCGGTTTCTGCAGGACTTTCCCCGTTGTCGACATTTTGTTTTATTGTTTACTTTTACAAAGTTCGTGCCGCATCCCCCAGGGAGCTAAAAGGATCGTAATCTTCCATACAACCCCGACGGTACTTTCACCAACACTGTTTTTTCTTTCTGCCCCCCGTCGCGCTCTCTTTTTAATTCTTGCTTCTCTAACGGGGTAGGGACTCCTCCCTCCTCCCTTGCGGTTAAACGCTTGCAGGGGGGCCTCAAATTCACGCTTCAAAATAGATCTTCAACTCACGATTGGATGTCACTTCTTCTTTTTATGTTAAATCATGGCGCTGTCTTCACTCCTGGAAGTTGGTGGCGCTGCTAAGTCCCATTACGGGCACGCCGCAGCGGGGCCGATTGGGGCGGGGAGGAAGCCTCAATTTCCCGGCTATCTGCCGGCAAAGAGGCTACTCCCCAAAGTGCCCCCGGTTCGGAGCCTTTGCCTAAGGCTCACTAGGGTCTTTCGCACATGCGAAGACCCCCCCCCGACTGCGCGTGGGCTAACCACCTCCGGGAGCATCCCGAGAGGCGGCCGCCATTCGCAACGCCGAAACCGAAAACCGCCGGAATTAAGAAATTCCATGACTTTGTTTATGGGCAGAGGTTCCTCCTTGTAACAGATCACAAACCGCTTCTGGGCATCTTCTCCCCGGACTGGCAGACGCCGAACATACTGTCCCCCAGGATGTAGAGGTGGGCAGTCTTCATGTCGGCGTACGATTTCGAACTAGAGCACCGCCCTGGGAAGGCTATCGGGCATGCCAACGCCCTGAGCCGTTGCCCCGCACCACTGAACACCAGAGAACTCGAGCCGGAGCTGGACATTCTGGCGCTTGAGGAGCTCCTGGAGGCACTGGTTACCTCCTTGGACATTGCCGCTGCAACGGCTAAGGACCCTGTGCTTGCCCGTGTCCTTAATTGGGCATGGAGGGGGTGGCCGGCAGGGAAAATGGTGCCTGAGTTTAAACCATTCGTTTCGCGTCAGAATGAGTTATCGGTGATGAAGGGCTGTTTGCTTTGGGGGAGTCGGGTGGTGATTCCCGCCAAACTGAGGGAGAGTGTGTTGGAAGCATTACATGTGGGCCACCCGGGTATGGTCCACATGAAAGCCCTCGCCAGAGGGTACGTGTGGTGGCCTAAACTGGACGAGGACAGCGAGGCCTGGGTAAGGCAGTGTATGCAATGCCAGCAATCCTGTCCAGAACCACCACAGGCTCCCATTCAGCCCTGGGAGAAAACGAGGAGGCCCTGGTCCCGCCTCCATATTGATTTTGCGGGCCTGTACCATGGGCAAATGTTTTTTATTTGCGTTGACAGCTACTCTAAATGGTTAGAGGTGGTGCCCATGAAGTCAACAGGGTCCAGGGCAGTAATCAACGCCCTCAGGAGGTTATTCTCTACCCACAGACTGCCGGACTGCTTGGTCTCGGACAACGGGCCACAGTTCGTGTCAGCCGAGTTTGAGAAGTTCCTAAAAGACAACCTCATCCGCCATGTGACTTCTGCGCCGTTCCATCCAGCCTCTAATGGTCAGGCCGAGCAGATGGTACGGACGGCGAAGGAGTCACTTGGGCACCTGACGTGTGGGGACTGGAGCCAAAAAATTGCCTCTTTCCTACTGAGGCAACACATCACCCCGTGTTCAACGACGGGGTGGAGCCCAGCTGAACTGTTAATGGCCCATAAGCTGGCTTCCTTACTAGACCGCCTGCACCCTGACCTCGACCAGTCAAAGCAGCAGTCAGAAACCCCAGAGCAGGGGAGAGTTTTCCTAGTTGGGGACAAAGTGTTTGCCCGCAATTATGCGGAAGGTCATTGGTGGCTACCAGCCGTGGTCACCAAGGTAGCAGGGTCCAGGTTGTACGTGGTCTGGCTTCCCAGCAGACGGGAGATACGCCGCCACATAGACCAGCTCAGGGAGCGCTGGGCAGACTCAAGCGCCGAGTCGGTGCCCGAGCCTGAGCTGGTCCCCGAGCAGGAGGGGCCTCCCGCCGAGGAGGTGAGTGCTGCAGAACGGGAATTTGAGTCTGGGCAGTCCCCAACTCCAGTGCCTGAGATGCCTGTCAGTGTTCCTCCTTCTTCTGCAAGAGAAGTCGAAGGAGTCCCCGAAGAGTGTGCCGCTCCACCGCCATTGGAGCAGAGACCTCTGCGCCGGTCGAGCCGAAGCCGAGGTGCCCCCCCCACCTGAAAGATTATGTTTGGAAGGGTAATGCTCCATCTTAGGGGGGAGGAATTTGTTATGTATTGAACGGTGAATCAAGCCTATTCTTTTCCATGTTAAGCTTGATTCTAAATGTGGATTCTAAGCTGTCGCATTTGTATTGGTCGGTTTCTGCAAAACCAGTGTAACTAGCCAATCACTGTGTGATAATGTTGCAAAGAGGGAACAGTTCTGATTGGTCTTTATCCCTTCAATGCCATTGGACTTTAACGTTTTATGGGTGTGGCTTTGACAGCTCGGGAGAGTTTAAAAAGGAGCTGTGCTCCACTGTATTTGTCTTGTGTTCCTGAGTTGGTGTTTGTCATTAATAAAGCTGAAATCACTTGTTGAGCTTACTTCGTTGTTGAGTCTCATACTTAACAGACAGGATTTTTAGTTTCTCACTGTGTAGTGGGTTATAGTTTGTTGCAGCCTAGGATAGTTGTTACCCAAATTGGCATCTCCTATTTAATTGAGGGAATGAGATTGAGGGGACAGAGTGGAGGGGGTAAGTGGGATTCTCCACCAACGTTTATGGGGATTTTTCCCTAAAAGAACTCTCAAATAAATCAAGCAGATGTTCAACTGGAAAGGTTTTTTTAATTAAGAGAGACTAAAAGAACAGAACACACACACACAAATGCACTTAAAACACATGAGCAAGCTAAGAGGAAATCAGGGAGGAGGGGGAGCTATAATTACCAGTCTCAACAAAAGAGATCAGTGGAGGCAGCAGCAAAATTAGTGTTTTACAGGGGGTAGAAGAGAAGGCCCAAACAGATTTGGGGGTGTATATATAGGCCCCAGAATGCACACACTGCTTTGGAACAGATGCCATAATTTGTAGGGCAAAATGCTCCATGGGGCAAGCTGATGTATTCGCCCAAGAAACAATAACATGCTGGGATTTTGGGAGGTGGACAGTGATTTAGGAGACGCTTGATAGGTTTACTTGCGGTGGAGTATAAGTGCAAATGGTGCTTGATTTTTTTTTAACATCTTTTTATTTCAACAGGCTTTCACACATATAATCTTCCCACTATCGTGATACAAGATTTCCCCCCCCACCCCCCTCCCCTCAGTCCCTCCCCCTGCTCTTCTTTCTTCATTGCTTCAGCCACGGGCACAGAATCCGAAGTTTCCAGTAGGCATCCTTCATGGCTTCGTCCTCCTTGATGCAATCGAAATACGATGACCATTTCTTGCTTATTTGCGTCTTCTTTTCCTCCCAGGTGTTCTCTTCCGTTGTCAGGGTCACTATATCTGATTGAATATATTCAAACAGATAGTTATTCCAATTCTCTGTTGTCCACTTATTCTTATCTTTCCATCCTAATGCTATGACCGCCTTCCCAGCTAGTATCATTGCCTTAACTACCTCTTGATATGTGCTTTCTATTCTCTCGATCTTTAAGGCTCCTAATGTCATTAAGTTAACATCTATAGGTATTGATACACCTGTCCTATCCTTTATTCTGGCTAATATTTCCTTCCAAAACTCCTGGACTTTGGCAGATTCCCACCACATGTGTGAGTACCACCCTTTGGCTTGATTGAAGTGCCAGCAGTTCGAACTCATCCCCGATATCATATTGGCTAGCTGGGCTGGCATCCGGTACCATTTGGTAAAGTACTTCAGCTCCATTTCTCTAAATTTATCGAACTTGATCTTTTTGACCCCCACCATTAATTTTTTTAAGGTTATTTCTGAGGTTAGTCCCTCTCTAGCCCATCTCGCTTGAGTACTTTTAATTACTGACTCCTCATTAGTTGTCATTATTTTATATATCTTACCTGCTAGACCCTTACTTGTCTTCCTCTTTTCTTTGTACAAGATTTCTGCGACTTCTTCTGAGTCCCCCTCCCTCTTTTGCCTCTCCTTTTTTATTGCATTATATAGACCGGTCGCCTTCAACCAATACTGTTTCCCTACTGTCTCAATTATAGTTTGTAGTGGCTTAAGCCGGCCACCTTCTCCATACATATCTCTTATTCTAGTAAACCCTTTTTCTTGGAGTAGTTTCCACCAATGGGGATCGTCGGGTTCCCCATATACACTTTCCACTGGTGCCCACTCAGAGAGCTTGCTCAACCAGATTGGTTGCCATTTCTCCCATATTTTCAACGCTGTTCTCCTAGGTCCCACAGCTCTGCCGTATTCCTTCTTCACATTTCTTGTAAATATACCCAGCCTCCCAGCTCCTTTGTTTAATTCATTTTCCAATCTAACCCATTTCTGCTCTATATCTTCTCCTATCTCTATCATTGACTTGACATTAAAAGCTTCGTAGTAATCTGTTAGATTGGGTACACCCCACCCCATTACATTTTGCGGGTTATAAACTTCTTTTGCATTCTGGGATTTTTACTTCCAAAGATCCATTCCCTAATTATTCCATTCCATTTTTCTAACTGTTGTATATTTAATTCTACTGGGAGTGTCTGGAATAGGTACATCATCTTAGAAATTAAGAACATCTTTACAGCTCTTATTTTGTTTGAAATGCTCAGATTTTTATTTGCCCATCTTTTCATGTCTTTACAGATCTTCTTCCAGACCATTTTGAAGTTCCCTTCCCCTGTTTTTTTCCAATTCTTCCTGATTTCGATCCCCAAATATTTTATTGTCTTAGCTCCTGGGCCCATTTTTGTCATCTTTGCAATTTCTCTTCTCTCTGCTTTACTGACATTGAAGTACATAATTTCGGATTTGTCCACGTTCACTCTTAGCCCTGAATATGCTTCAAAATCCTCCAATATAGTCCTTATTTCTCTAATCCCCTTTTTAGGGTTTAGCAGCACAATCATTATATCGTCTGCAAACAAATTGATCTTTAATTCCTCACTCCCAATATGGTATCCATGTATTCTGCCGCTATTCCTTATTCTTTCTGCTAGGATCTCAATTCCAATAATAAATATGTATGGGGAGAGGGGGCATCCTTGCCTTACTCCTCTCTGTATGCTAAACTCCCTTGAGTGCCCTCTGTTTACCCTTACCACTGCTTTCCCTCCCTTATATACGTCTTGTATGGCACCCTTAAAATTTTCACCTATCCCATATTCATCCATCATTTTCCATATATACTCGTGAGAGAGCGTGTCGAAGGCCTTATATACATCCAACTTAAGGAGGGCAAACTTTTTTTTTGGCCATGTTCTATTATGTTGAGAATGTTCCTAATTGGATAGCTTATATTCCTTCCTCTCACAAAGCCATATTGATCCCCTTTAACTATTTTCGGTATCACCTCCTTTAATCTGTTTGCTAAAATTTTAAGAAAGATCTTATAGTCCTGATTAAGTAGACTAATCGGTCTGTATGAGCCGACCATTTCTAGATCCTTTTGAGGTTTGGGGATGACCACTATTTCTGCTTTCCTCCATGACTCTGGGGCTTGTTCTCCTTTCAATATCGCGTTAAACGTTATCTGGAGTTCTGGTGCTAAGACTTCTACCAATTCTTTATAGAATTCTGAAGTAAACCCATCTAGTCCTGGGGATTTCCCTTTTTTTAATTTCTTAATTACCTCTTCTATTTCCTGTACTGTTATCTCCTTCCCTAGCTTCTGTCTGTCCTCTAATGTTATTGTGGACTGTATTCTTTCTTTAAATTTTGTCATTTCTTTCTCTTTATATAAGTCTTGATAAAATCTTGCAAAGGCCTCCCTGATCTCCCTTGAACCTTGCATTACTGTGGAGCCTTCTCTTATGCACTTCACACTTTGTTTTTCTTTCCTAGCCCGTAGGTACTTTACCAATCTTTGGACTGACTTTATACTATTCCTCCGAAATTCATTTTTAATTAATGTTTCTTTTTTCCACAGAGTTATTGCATCTAACTGGTCCAAATCTCTTCTCAGTTCTCTAATTTGGGTCTGCCTTTGGGGGTTATAGCTTCTCGCTTGTTGTTGCTGGAGCACTCTCAACTCCAGAATCTTTTTTTGTCTATTTTGGTGCCACTCTTTTTTAATATTGATCTCCTTCCCAATACAAACTCCTCTAATCACTGCCTTCACCGCATCCCACAAGGTATTACTAGTTACAGAATGCCCATTTTCTTTAAAGTATAGTTTGATTTGCTTCCTTATGTATTCCTTATCCTCTTTTTTTGCTATAACTAAGTTATTGTATCTCCAAGGTCTCTTGGTCCATTCTGTGCTCAAGTCCACCTCCAGGTTTATAGGGGCATGGTCTGAGATCCAGATTGGATGGGTTCAGACCGCTTTAACTGAAAGTGTTCTAGTTTCCTTAATTAACACGAAATCTATACAGGAGTAGGTTCTATGCCTGTTAGAAAAGAAGGTGGGAGTAGATTTTTGACCGCTGAGCTCATATACTTCCTTTAATCCCCATTTATTTGTAAGATTTTTGCTGTGCTTTGTAATCCATATTAAAGTCACCAGTTACTATTAGCTCTCCCTGCAAGAAGTTTTGGGTCTTTAGTATTACTTTTAGGAACTTCTTTTGTCCTCTGTTGGGTGCATATAAATTAAGGATTTTAAGATATGTATTGTTTATTTTGCCCTTCACTACTGCATACCTGCCTTCCTTGTCCATCAATTTATCTATTCCCTCTACGTTCAAGTTTTTATTTGCTAATATTGCCACTCCTCTTGCCTTGTTGGTCCCTCTGGACTCACTTAAAGTCGCCCACCCCAAGTTGTTAAACAGTGGCTTAGGGTCCCTTTTGGCTTTATGTGTTTCCTGAATGCATATTACATTGATACCCTCGTCTCTTGCAATCTTAGCTAGCCTATATCGTTTGAGATTTGAGGATAAGCCATTTACATTCAATGAGAGTAGTCTGATTGGTCTAGCCATATTCTTTGGAACATTTCGTGCCCCTCCCCCGTTGCTGAAGCATGCTGCCTATTCCCCTATTATTCCTCCATTCCCCTTCCCCCTTTCCTTTTGAGAGAGAAATTCTTCTGGGGTTCCCCACCCCTTCTCTCCACATTCCAGAGATCCTGCATCCCCCTCCTCTCCCCGCACATTTCCCTTCTACCTTTATTCAATGTTAGGCCCAGCTTTAAATGTATACTTCCCTTTAATTGCTGGCTCCTCGGGAGTTAGCTCTTTGCCGCTTGGATCCATGTGGCCTTGAGTCCTCATTCTCGGCGTCTGAGTCACTGCCATCCTCCATTCCACCTTCCTCGCAGTTGCTGGAGTCCACTCCCAGTTCATCAAGCATCCTGATTGCCTCCATTGGATTCCTGGCTCTGTATCTCTTGCCTTCTCAAAATACAATCAGAGTTGTCGGGTACACCCACATAAAGTTTATACCTTCCTTAAACAGTTTTTGTGCGTAGGGTTTCAGCTGCCTCTTTTCCTGGAGCGTGCTTGGGCTGAAGTCATGGCTAACATATGCTTTCTTGCCTCTAAAGTTCAGGTCTTTAACCTTCCCGAGCGTTCTAAAACCCTCATCCTTTAATTTTTCTCTGGCAAATGCTATTATCACTTGTCTTGGCTCTCCCCCCCTCTGTTTCCTAAAGAGTCTGTGTGCCCGCTCTATCTCTGCCTCGTTAACGCCAGCGCCATGTTGTTTGAACCAGTGGCATAGTTCAGATTCTAATTGTTTTGGGAGTATTTCCTCACTGATACCCGATATTATCATATTCCTCCTTCGCTGCCGGTCTGACTGCCTTGCTAATTTTTTCTCCAATTCCTTAATTTTTTCTTCATTAGCATCGGCTTTCTTCTTTGCTCCCTCAGCAATTTCTCTCACTATGCCTATCTCCTGTGCTATCTGCGTGGTGTCTTTTTTCACCGCTTCTATATCTTCAGAGATTTGTTTTTGGAATGCTGCTATCTGCTCCGATAGTTCCTTAATGTTCCGGGCCATAATTGCTCTGTTTACAACTTCTGGCTGCTGCCTTGTATTCCTAGTAATTTTGATTTGTAACTCTGGCAGCGTGCCTAGTTACCCTTATCTCCAATTTGTTTTCTTTTTCTCCTATATTTCCTCCTCCTAATCCTGTCCCCGTTAGGAGCTTGTTCCTCTTCCTCCCGAGTAATTTATTACCTTTTTGTGTCCTTCTAGGCCATAAATCTTTTTAGTTTAGTGGAGAGAGTCCGAGGCACGTCTTCTGTTGCTAGCGCATGCATGGATCTTCCAAATGGTGCTTGATGACCCTGTAAGTACTAGATGGAGAAAGCTACCAGGTTTGATGAATATTGTTAAGTGTTACTTAAGAAGAGTAAATGGTTGAGGGGAAGTGAGGCTGGGTGTTGATGAGATTAGTCTAAGGTGAGGCTGTAGATACTTGGGAGACCCATTGTCCTGAATTATGCAGCTGTGTAGGGTGGGGAGGAGGTTGTTAGCTGGCTAGGTGCTCTTACTCATATTTCTAAACTACATGTCCAGGCTAGTTTTCTGGCTGACATCCATTTTGGGCCAGGCAGTGTATTGCAGTTATGATATTTGAGATGATATTGTATGAAGGATCTTTATGGTTTTCTACATATAAACTGCCCCTCAGTGAAAGGAGAGGTCTATCTGCTAACATAGTAGTTGTTTCTCTTTTGAAGTGGCCAACCTTGGTCAGCTGGAATGATTTTCCTTCCTATTTGAAAAATACTGGGCTTAATTGATTTGTTATCCAGCTCTTGGCTATCAGGAGGGAGAAAGTTTTCTGTCTCCTCTTTTCTTTCCTTTTTTCCTGGTTTTTATTCTTTATTGGTATTCTATTTAATCTAATTTAATTTAACTTAAGTTGTGGTGGCAGCTGTGGTTTATGTTATGCTGATTTGTTTGTTTTGTTGTTGTTATTTTATTTGTTATAAAACCACCCTTATAGGGACGGTTGTGTTCTGGGTTTGTGCAAATGTATTAACATTTTAAATTCTATTCTAGTTGTTTTATCTATTTAGCTTTACCCCAGCCATTTTGTTGCCAGTATCTCTGTGCTGTAGTTGTTGAGTTCTAGCTTTAGTTTTAAATTTATAGCTATTTTATCAGTATTTCACTAGTATATTTTAATAGCATATATTTTATATTCGACTCCTTATTAGGTATTATCTCAGTGGGCATTAATCTGGGGGTTTTAATATAGGGGTTCTATTAGAGCCATATTTTAACTTAATAGCAGCTTGTAGTTTATAGGCCCTGTTAATTTCAAGCCCTTTATTTTGCTAGGAATCATGTTTATTTTTATTTAATTTTATTTATTGGTTTTATATAGACTAGTCCCTGGGGGTAAATTAATAATAATTAAGGGGAAAGACCTGTTCCTTATGAGGAGGAAGTACCAGCTGCAAAGCAAAGTGAGATGGAGGAATATTTTCAGCAACTTTCACCAACTGTACTCACCAATAGATTTGCCTTTTTACAAAATGATGTGCCAGTTTTGAGGACTCTATACTGCCCCTCCTATTGACCTGAAAGTTTTGGCAAATTGTTAAAGCAGAATGCTACTAATAGGAAGAGATCCAAGGAGACAGTGATTCTGGCATTTCAGAGGCAACTGAAATTGCAGAAACCTTGCAACAAATCTTTGAAGATTCAGGTTTTAACAGATCAGTTTCAGGTCTTCTTGGTTAATTTGCAGGTATGTGCGGGGAGGAATTAGACATGAATGAAGCAATTAAAAGAAACACATTTGATACAAAACAAACTTTTATCAGAGACAGCCTCTTTTAGATCTGGAAGATAATGCTGTTTGAAATATTTATTTATTTATTTATTTAAATTTTTAAGGCACCCTTCCCTGCAAGCAGGGCTTAGGATAGTTTACAGTAGAAAGGAGCATACAATAAATAACTAGAAATTAAAATCTACAATAAAATACATAGTGCATACATTAGCAATAATTCAATCCATTCCAAGATGGTGAGAAAAATTTCACAAGCCTCTGGTGTGTGTGTGTGCAGAAAATGGAGGGTACGAGAGTGCAAGACTACATGCTGTACCATCACTGTCCTCAAACAAATGCCCAGTGGAACACCTCTACCTTACATGCCCTGCAGAAAGGTAACAAATACCACAGGGCATAGATGTTCTCTAGCAATGCGTTCCACCAGGTAGGGGCCAGGGCAGAAAAAGCCCTGGCTGAGGACAGCCAGATCTGTCTCAGGCCAAGGACCACCAGGAGGTTCTTACTTCCTGAGCATAATGCTCTTTTGGGGCATACTGAGAGAGGCAGTCCTGCTCCCTGACCTCTCCCTGACCAGCACCATGAACCTGATCTGGTGCTCCAGCAGAAGCCAGGGCAGCTCACACAGCACAGGTTGAATATACACCATTTGAGGGGTCCCTTTAAGGACCCGCGTGGCAGCATTCTGGATCAATTGGAGCTTCTGGGTCAGTATCAAGGGTGAGTTACATTGAGTTACAGAGAGTGAGTTACAGTAGTCTATCCTGGAGGTGACCATTGCATGGATTACCATGGCTAGGTCAGAGCAAGACAGGTAGGGAGCCAGTTGCCTGACTTGGTGCAGTTAGAAAAACACCAGCCTGGCAACCTTTGCAACCTGGGCTCCATTGATAAGGAGGAATTCAGAGTCATGCCCAGACACCTGATGGTTGATGCTGGTGTTAGGGGCACTCCCTCAAGAGTCAGGAGTTCACAATCCAGCTGTGGCTCCCCCCCACCCAGCCACAGAACGTCCATCTTACCAGGATTCCATTTCAACTGACTCTGCTTTAACCACTCTACCACGGCCTGTGCAGGGCTGGGCTAAGCACCTGCATGATACACCTCCTTACCAACCTGCTCCTGCTGTTGACCATCTCCCAGGCTGCACAGGTAAGTGCCCGTGGCACCCTAGGATGAAGTTTATCCCCACCATCCTAGTACACAAATAATGGTAGCACCACAAGAAAAAATTTAGCCCCACAAGCCACAAAATCCTCCACCTCCATCAATTTGGAGATGTTATCTTAAAAGGAGCATCAGGGGGGAGCCAGGCACTTGGCAAGTGGCTATTCCTCCAGGGGTGCACAAGGCAGTAACCAGTCCTCATGGTGACCAGGCATTGGGCAGCGGGAGACACAGAGGCAAGGCATCCGAATTTGGAACAGAAGTTGTGAGTCCTCACCCTCCCAGTGGGCAATTCCATACAAAGGTCAGGTGGTGGAGGTAGGCTACCTGAGAGTGGAAGAAAAGCCCCTCCAGGTGTGGAGAAACACCTAGGAGGACAGGGAGGAATAGGGCCTGCAGGCCAGAGCAGGTGTGTTCCACCACAAGTATGACTGGAACAGGGGACCTTCTGAAAAGCTATGACATCATCTTAGTACAGGAGACTTGGTCAATGGAAAATATATATCTTTCAGGCTATTCCACCTATTCTCTCAAAGGTGTAAAGAACAAGAAGAGGGGATGCCGTTTGATTGGCATTGCTTGTCATATTTCAACAAAACTAGTTGTAGAAATTACAGTATTACCTAATTATCCCCCCCATACAATAGCCTTGTACTTGAATTTTCAGCATCTTTCATTTATAGTGATTAATGCTTATATTTTCCCTGCTGTGCACAAAACGGATTTGCCTAAATACTGGAATAAATTAAATGAATACTTCCAGTCAATTACTTCTTTACATCCAGGGGCTATTTTTCTGTTGGCTGGCAATTTGAATGCATGTACCGGGGCTTCCAGTGAAGAACTTTTCCTGAAAAACTTTGGTGACCAATCTGCAGCTAATTTCCCCATCGTGGTAAGAAATTCAAGGATCATTAAGGTAAATGAAGTAGGGGAAAAACTGGCTTCCCTAATAGCCAATAATGGTTTGAAGATTGTCAATAGTTGCCCTCCAAGTTGACAACTGTGAGGATTATACATGTGTAAACTACTGTTGTGCCAGTGTTATTGGTTATTTTATTGTTTCCTTTGAATTGTTTGGCTTAATTTAATTTATCAGAACAACTGAATATCTGGGCAGCGACCGTGTCCCTTTAGAACTGGTCCTTTTGGTCCCAGGTAGGCAAACTCATGGTAAACTTACAGCTTTGCCCTGGAGCCAAACTATAGGGAAGAAGGCTGAAGAATTAAGAACCCATCCTAAAGCAATTTATCTTAAGACCCTGATCTCTACTTGCACTAATGCTGCAGATCTTTTAGATATTATAAAGGATTTGATAGATTTATTTCAACCAATATAAACTTCTGATAGCTTTTGCTGTTACATTAAGAAGCTTATGGCTTGATGCAGATTGTAGAGCACTCAAGTGTGCAATACATTATATGCACCACCAGTTTAAAATTTGTAACTCAAGGCATGTGCTGTGGCATCTACTTCTTCTGAAGTGAGAATAGAATGCTGTTGTTAAGCTTAAGAAATAGAAGGCCCTGTGGCTGAAGTGGGACCATTTAATTTGGGCTACTAAGCAGAAAGGTAGTAAACCCCTTTGGAGTGTGATAGAAGAAAAAATAATTCTAGGCCTTTGGTTTCATATCATATTTCTGCTGATTGATGTAAATAACATTTTAGAGCTCTGTTTTCTGATCTATCTGTGGCTGTCTTAAATGTTCAGCTGGCTTTATCTTCTGGCACCAATGCGTGGCCTCCTGTTTCAGTTGAAGAAGTTAGAACTTCAATAAAAATACAAATGAAGTCAGGTAAAGTTCTTGGCACTGACATGGTGCCCCCCAAATTCTTTAAATGAAGCCCAACTTGGTGGGCAGAAGTTTTGGCACGAGTTTTTACACAAGTTAATGATACAGGTTTAATGCCTAGGATTTGGCATCATGCAATCATTGTGCCAATATACAAGAAAGGAGACCCCTATCAGCCTGTTGTCAGTTGTGGGCAAATGATATGTGTCCCTGCTGTATGGAAAATTGGTAAATTGGTTAGAAAACAAGGCATTCTTGGGGAAAAGAACAATCCGGCTTCCGAAGGGGAGTGAGTGCAATCAATCACTGCTATTTTCTACAGTTTATTATTGATAAATACACTGGCAATAAGACAGGATCATGAAGTGCAGCTTTGATGGATCTTAGAAACACTTTTGATACTATACCTATAGATAAACTATGGACAAAATTGGGGAAACTGTCTTTTACTTCTTATTTGTCAGCTTTATCACCATCCAACAGCCCTTCAGGAGTACTGAAAGATCCTGTTTCACTAGATAAAGACATTAAGCAAGGGTACATTTTGGCCCCTCTGTTATTTGATTTTTTTTAAATGAATTTTTCATTTTCAAAATAAGCAAACATAAAATTGGGGTACAACACTTCATATCAATCTTTTCCTCTATTATAGTACCTCATACATTATCTGAATCTATATCATTTTTCCACCTTGTGCTATCATATAAAATTTGCAAATATATGAATATAGAATTTCTTATTTTCTACTAATATGGACTAAACATGTTGTTAAATTATTTTATTAGATATATAAGGGTGTGTAATAGGATCTTACTCCATCAAAAGTCTCAGGGAGTCCCTGACTAGAAATATGGTATGATCTACCTCCATCGAAAATCTCAGGAATTCCCTCAGAAATTTTACATTCTTTTTGTGAGTTTCATCTTCTTCTTGATTTTCTGACTTTTCCTCTTAAGTTTTAGGGTCTCTAATTCTTCCTTTATAAGTGTAGAAATTATCTTCTGGAAGCAACCATCTATGCTCAATCTTGAAAGTAGTTTGTAGTTTCATTTGCTGATTTCTTTGCTCTTTCTGAGGTGACAAGTGACTCATTATTTTGGAAATTTCATCAGTAATGATTCCATTATAAAGTCTCTGATGCACTTTTGAAGAAGTTTTGTAAACTCCTTTCTGTACATCCTGTCAGCTTGATTGTAGGATTCCTCTACATCTTCTGCACAGTCGTGTCTTTTTTTCTTCCTCTTTCCATTTGTATCCCTCTTAGTTGTAGCCTGATGCATCAGTATTTGTAGTTCAATTATTACAGGATAAAGGGCTTCTTCAACTGCCATTTTTACAGCTGTGGCCACTGTATTTTGAATCATGCTCAACAAATCCTTCAAGGAAACTTGTATAGATTCAGTGTTTATAAGTTCTAGTATATCTGACCTCTTTTGCATTCTATCAGTGTCCATCATTTTTTCAGTAACGTGTTAAAACAAGAGACTCTCTAAAAATATTTTCCAAGCCAAGTTTTACAAGGGCACCACTTGTAAAGAGTTTATATCATATATCAACAACTATTCTAGTCATATTAAAAAACAAAGACAGTGCTAACATATGCAAAGAATGTTATCAATTGTTTACATAACAAAGCAGTGTGGTCAGAACAAAATGGAGTTTTATAATTTCAGTTTATTATGGGAATGTGATATGTAAAAGCTTCAGAATAAGATCCAATTTTCTTTTTAGCCTTTAGAAAGTAAGATCTTTGTGTAGATTCCAGATGTTTTATTTTTAAGTCCAAACAAGAAGAGAGAAATAAAATAAATCCAGTAAGGTTCAGAGTCAGATTTTATAGTCCGGAAAATAGAATCTTAGGCAAAGTCCTTTCTGTTGCTTTCTTCACCCAGGAGGTGGCTTAAAGAGATGCTTTAAATCCTTTTCTTAGCCGTGGTAAAGAGAAGGGAGGGGGGCAAGAGAAAATTTTTTCACCGCTCTATTCCGTTGTCTTTTTAAACTTTAAAGGGGTTTGATGATGGATAATAGATTTTCTGATATTGTTGCATTAAATGTACTCATGGTGTTATACTTCATCGGTGTTATGGATGAGGTCCCAGCTTCTCCTCCCTCTGCCAGGGCAGTCATGACTACATGCAGTCATGTCTAGCATGGGTGCTCTCAGCCAGCTCCTGCATCGAAGCACATTCAGACTTCTGCCTGCTTGCTGCTGCTTGCAGGGGGTCCAAATCAAGCCTCTTGCAATGACCTTCTCTACAGGGAACTCATTGGAGTTTGGGAGCCCCCGAATACCTCTAAGGAAGCTGGTGATCCGATCGACCCTCAGGAGAGCTTCCCAATGCAGCTGTACAGATAGGGAGTTGCCCAAAAAGACTGACGCAACCACTTTTAACTTTAAAAGGGGTAACTTCTCTGGTATGAGGAGACATGTGAGGAAGAAATTGAAAGGAAGAGTGGAGAAGGTCAAAACCATTGGGGAAGCTTGGAGACTATTTAAAAATACAATTGTAGAAGCTCAGAAAAAATATATACCGCAGGTTAGGAAAGGTACAAATAGGTATAGAAAAAAGCTTGCATGGTTAACAAATAAAGTAATGGAAGCTGTAAAAGGTAAGAAGGATTCCTTTAAGTGGTGGAAAGCTAGTCTTAGTGAGGTTGATAAAGGGAACACAGACTATGGCAAATAAAATGCAAGTCTGTGATCAGGCAAGCAAAAAGGGAATATGAGGAGCATATCGCAAAAAACATAAAGACCAACAATAAAACTTTCTTCAAATACATTAGAAGTAGGAAGCCAGCCAGGGAGGCAGTGGGGCCCTTGGATGACCAAGGGGTAAAAGGAGTACTGAAGGATGATAGAGAAATGGCTGAGAAGCTGAATGCATTTTTTGCTTCTGTCTTCACTGTGGAAGAGGAGAAGTGTTTGCCCACTCCAGAAGCACCGATTTCGGGAGGGGGTTTGAAAGACCTGAATCAGATTGCGGTGACAAGAGAGGAAGTCCTCCGACTGATGGACAATTTAAAAACTAATAAATCACCAGGCCCGGATGGCATTCATCCGAGAGTTCTGAAAGAACTCAAATGTGAACTTGTGGATCTCCTGACAAAAATATGTAATCTTTCTTTAAAATCTGCCTCCATTCCTGAGGACTGGAAGGTAGCTAATGTCACTCCCATCTTTAAAAAGGGCTCCAGGGGAGATCCAGGAAATTACAGGCCAGTCAGTCTGACATCGATACCGGGTAAGTTGGTGGAAACTGTTATTAAGGAAAGAATTAGTAGGCACATTGATGAACAAAAACTATTGAGGCAGACTCAGCATGGGTTCTGTAAGGGAAGATCTTGTCTCACTAACCTGTTAGTGTTTTTTGAGGAGTGAACAAACATGTGGACAAGGGGGACCCAATCGATATTATTTACCTTGACTTCCGGAAAGCTTTTGATACAGTTCCTCATCAAAGGCTCCTAAGTAAGCTCAATAGTCATGGGATAAAAGGACAAGTCCTCTTGTGGATCAAAAACTGGCTTATAAATAGGAAACAGAGAGTGAGTATAAATGGGAAACTTTCTCAGTGGAGGGTGGTAAGCAGTGGGGTACCACAGGGATCAGTACTCGGTCTGATGCTTTTTAACTTGTTTATTAACGATTTGGAATGGGGAGTAAGCAGTGAAGTGGCTAAATTTGCAGATGACACGAAGTTGTTCAGGGTGGTGAAAACCAGGGAGGATTGTGAGGCACTCCAAAGGGATCTGTTGAGGATGGGTGAGTGGGCGTCAACGTGGCAAATGGGGTTCAATGTGGCCAAGTGCAAAGTGATGCACATTGGAGCCAAAAATCCTAAATATAAATACACGTTGATGGGGTCTGATCTGGCAGAGACTGACCAAGAGAGAGATCTTGGAGTCGTCGTGGATAACTCGCTGAAAATGTCTACACAATGTGTAGCTGCAATAAAGAAGGCCAATGCTATGCTGGGGATTATTAGGAAGGGAATTGATAACAAATCAGCCAGTATCATCATGCCCCTGTATAAATCATTGGTGCAACCTCATTTGGAATACTGTGTACAGTTCTGGTCACCACATCTCAAAAAGGATATTATAGCATTGGAAAAAGTGCAGAGAAGGGCAACTATAATGATAAAAGGGTTGGAACACCTTCCCTATGAAGAAAGGTTAAAATGCTTGGGGCTCTTTAGCTTGGAGAAACGACGGCTGAGGGGTGACATGATCGAGGTTTATAAGATTATGAATGGGATTGAGCAGGTTGAGAAAGAAGTACTTTTCTCCCTTTCTCACAATACAAGAACTCGTGGGCACTCTATGAAATTGCTGAGCAGTCGGGTTAGAACAGATAAAAGGAAATATTTCTTCACCCAAAGAGTGATTAACATATGGAATTCACTGCCACAGGAGGTCGTGGCAGCTGCAAGCATGGACAGTTTCAAGAGGAAATTAGATAAACATATGGAGCAGAAGTCCACCAGTGGCCACAGGGTATAGAATGAGAACTCTCAGTCTGGGGCAGGTGATGCACTCTATTCTTGGTGCTGGAGGGGGCAGCAGTGGGAGGGCTTCTGGTGCCCTGGCCCCACTGCTGGACCTCCTGATGGCACCTGGTATATTTTGGCCGCTGTGTGACAGAGTGTTGGACCAGATGGGCCATTGGCCTGATTCAACATTGGCTTCTCTTATGTTCTTATGTTCTTATGTTCTTACCTGACACGTTGAAACCTCACCTCTGTTATTTAATCTCTGTATTAATTATCTTAATTCTTTTTTGTTACAAGAGGACTGCCACACGCCTTATCTTGCATTGGTGAAATTGTATTCCCGTATATGGATTACACTGTCTTGTTGTCTAAATCCACAGTGGGTATGTGTAAACTTATCTGTTTTCTAAATAATGCTGTAAGAAAGGTTTGGTAATTCATGTAGCAAACTATAAGATTGTTATTTTCAGTTGAAAACAGAAAGTAAGGGATTATAAATGGATTGTCTGCCTATGCAACAGGTCACTCAGTTTAAATACTTGGGGGTATTGTTCAGTGCTGATCTTCTGTGGACAACTCATGTGACATTTGGTAGTAAGAGCTGTGAACAGCATTGGGAAAGAATATAGAACATAAGAGAAGCCAATTTAGATCAGGCCAGTGGCCCATCCAGTCCAACTCTCTGTCACACAGTGGCCAAAAATATCAGGTGCCATCAGAAGGTCCAGCAGTGGGGCCAGGACACTAGAAGCCATCCCACTATTGCCCCGCCCCCCAAGCACCAAGAATACAAAGTATCACTTGCCCCAGAGTGAGAGTTCCTATCTATACCTTGTGGCTAATAGCCACTGATGGACCTCTGCTCCATATGTTTATCTATTTCCCTCTTGAAGCCGTCCATGCTTATAGCCGCCACCACCTCCTGTGGCAGTGAATTCCATGTTAATCACTCTTTGGGAGAAGAAGTACTTCCTTTTATCTGTTCTAACCCGACTGCTCAGCAATTTCATTGAGTGACCACGAGTTCTTGCATTGTGAGAAAGGGAGACAAGTACTTCTTTCTCTACCTGCTCTGTCCCATGCGTAATCTTGTAAACCTCTATCATGTCATCCCTCAGTCATCGTTTCTCCAAGCTAAAGAGCCCCAAGCGTTTTAACCAAAGGTAAAACAAACAATTGAGGAAAAACAGTCTCCCACAGGAAAAGTGTTTTTGCCATATATCAAAGGAATCATGGATCAGATGGGAAAACTTATGAAAAAACACAACCTACAAACAGTATTCAGATCCACCAGAAAAATACATCAGATACTACGATCGGCAAAAGACAGAAGAGACCCCCTCACTTCTGCAGGAGTATACCGCATACCATGCAGTTGTGAACAAGTTTACATCGGGACCACACAGTGTAGCATTCAGACAGGAATAAACGAACATGAAAGACACTGCAGACTTGGCCAACCTGAAAAATCAGCAGCAGCTGAACATAGCCTAACCCAAACAGGACACAGCATTTTGTTCCAAGACACTGAAAGACTGGACAACACTTCCAATTACCATGTCAGATTACACAGGGAAGCCATTGATATTCATAAACATAAACACAACTTCAACAGGAAAGAAAAGAGTTTAAAAGTAAATAGGGCATGGTTTCCTGTCCTGAAAAACACAAAATGCTTGACAGCTGGCAATAGCACTACAGATAAGATTAGAGTTTCAATAGCCATTCCACACACAAAAGAACCTCCTCAAACCTCCTCAGGAAGCAATCCATAGATAAAAGAACCTCCTCAGGAAAGCACCTCCATTAGCATGTTAATAGCCTGAAAAACTACACTAGATAATTGTCTCAGACCTACCCCACCTTCCAGGGTAGAAATAAATTACTTGCCTATCAGTTTTCTGCTCACCTTGACACAGAGAGTACTCCATCTTTCTGTGTTATACCTCTGAGGATGCCAGTCACAGCTGCTGGCGAAATGTCAGGTCCTACAATGCCAAGACCATGGCCACGCAACCCAGAAAATCTACAGCAGCTAATGAACTCCAGTCGTGAAAGCCTTCAACAACATGTTTTAACCTTTCTTTGTCGGGAAAGTGTTCCAATCCTTTTATCACTCTAGTTGCCCTTTTCTGCATTTTTCCCAATGCTATAATATCCTTTTTGAGGTGTGGTGACCAGAACTGTACACAGTATTCCAAAAGAGGTCACACCATCAGTTTATATAGGAAAAACAGGTTGCTTACCTGTAACTGATGATCTTCGAGTGGTCATCTGTGCAGTACCACACATGGGTTGGGCGCCTGCGCACGACCTCGATCGGAGAAACTTCTAGAGCTTTACCTCAGAAGAGCTTTTGGCGGGCTCTCCCCCGCTCTGGGGGAGGAGACATGCACTGCGCATGCCCAGAGCGGGAGAGAGAGCCGCCTCCCACTCAGTTCCTTCGACCGCCACTGTCAAGGCCAAAGAATCCAAAACAGGACATCTGGAGATGCCAGCAGCGGGGAAGGCTGGGTGGGATTGTGGTACTGCACAGATGACCACTCGAAGATCATCAGTTACAGGTAAGCAACCTGTTTATCTTTGTCGTGGTCTCTGTGCAGTCCCACACATGGGTGATTACAAGAGCTGAACCAGTTGGAGGAGGGAGCTGGCAGCTGCAAAGGACACAAAAATACTGGTTAAGACACAGCATCACCAGCAAAACAAATCACCCACGGGTCCTACCTGAGGGTCCAGCAGGGTCAAGCGAAGAGAGATCGCAGTACCGTCTGACCAAAGGCAGCATCCCGCCGAGCTCGGACGTCGAGTGCATAGTGGGTCACGAAGGTCGATGCCGAGGACCACGTAGCAGCCGCACAGACGTCTTCCAACGGGACACCGGCCAGGAAAGCGGTGGACGTCGACACCGCCCGTGTGGAATGGGCAATGAGACAGGTAGGAACGGGTTGACGCGCCAGCTCATAGCAAAGGGCTATGGTGGAAGTCACCCACTTAGAGAGACGTTGAGAGGAAATGGGTTCCCCCGGATGAGGGGGGCCATAAGCCAGGAACAGCCGAGGAGATTTACGTACGGGCTGTGTCCTGTGTAGATAGAAAGAGAGCGCTCTGCGCACGTCTAGACAGTGCAGGGCTCTCTGAGAGGCATCAGTCGGGTTCGGGAAGAATGTAGGCAGAACAGACGACTGAGAGAGGTGAAAGGCAGAGATGACTTTAGGGAGGAAGGAAGGATCTGTTCTAAGGACCACCTTCTCCCTATGAAAAACGGTATAGGGGGATCGGCCCTAAAAGCCGCTAGCTCCCCTACTCTGCGTGCAGTGGTAATGGCTACGAGAAAGGCCGTCTTCCAGGACACTAACCTGAGGTCGGCGGTAGCCATCGGCTCGAACGGTTTAGCCATGAGCTGAGAAAGGACTAGAGACAAGCTCCAGGAAGGCACCAACGGTTTCCTAGGCGGGCACATGCGAAGAAGACCCTTGAGGAACGTCTTGGTGAGACGGTGGGAGAACACTGACGAGCCTTGGATGAGGGGTGGTAGGCGGAGATCGCCGCCAAATGAACCCTCAAGGACGAGTATGCCAGGCCCGCATCCTTCAAATGCACGATGTAGGCGAAGATCTCACGGAGAGATGATCGAATCGGATCGAAGGAGTGATCAGTAGCATAGGATTGGAATCTGTTCCACTTGAACCGATAGGAACGTCGAGTAGAAGGCTTCCTAGCGTTCAGGAGGATTTCAGAGACCTGAGGCGAGAAGTCTAGGGCTGGATCCTCCAGGCCGTTAATTTGAAAAATCCCGGATTGGGATGGATGATTCTCCCTCGGGCCCGAGAAAGGAGATCTGGGACGACAGGGAGGGGACGGAAGGATCGACAGGAGAGTTGAAGCAGGTGCGGGAACCAGACCTGGCGTGGCCACCACGGAGTGAACAGAATGCAGGAGGTGCGGTCTGCACGAATCTTCTGCACGACCCGAGAGATGAGAGGGAACGGAGGAAACAGATAAAACAGGGTTCCGTTCCATTTGTGGAGAAAGGCATCCCCGAGCGACCGAGCAGACGGGGGACCCCTGCTGAAAAACAGGCGACATCGAGCATTGTCAACGGACGCGAAGCCGTCGACAGATGGGTGACCGAACTCCCGAAACAGAGGCCGAAGATACCGGAGGGGAATGGACCATTCGTTGTCCGATGAGGCAGAACGACTCAACCGGTCCGCATCGACATTCTGATCCCCGGGAATATGGATCGCCGAGAGCGTGATGGAGTGGCGGAGGCACCAGGACCAGAGGTCTATCGCCAAGGTGCAGAGACGAACAGAGGCAGTGCCGCCCTGTTTGTTGACATAATAAACAGCCGTGGTGCTGTCGGAAGCCACTTGGACGACACGGCCTCGGAGGGTCGGAAGAAAAGACCGGAGGGCCAGGTAAATTGCTTGCAGCTCCAGGTGATTTATGTGGCGAGTTGCATCTCGAGCAGACCAAGCCCCTTGTACAGTAAGCGCTCCACACTGGGCTCCCCAACCCCAGAGGGAAGCGTCTGTGGTCAACAGTAACTCGGGAGGAGGAGGACGAAATGGCATCCCGGACAGGAGGTGGACAGGTTGAGCCCACCACTCGAGGGAGGCGAGGACGGTTTGTGGGATCGACAGAATCGTGTGCCAAGGCCTCCGGAGGGGATCGAAGGCTCGTAGGAGCCAGAGCTGAAGCGGCCGCATCTTCAACCGGGCGTTGCGAACAACGAACACCGTAGAGGCAAAGTGACCCAGAAGCCTCATGACCGAACGGGCGGATTGTTGGGGACACGTCTGAAAGGCGGACACCATCGCCCGAATGTCGGAAGCCCTGGACTCCGGAAGGAAAGCCGCTTCGAGGTTGGTGTCGAGTCGAGCCCCGAGGAATCGAAGGATTTGGAGGGGCTGAAGGGAGGACTTGGCGTGGTTGACGCAAAGCCCGAGAGCACGGAGGAGGGAGAGAGTCTCCCGAGTGTCGTGGAGCAACTGAGTAGGCGTTGGAGCTACGAGAAGCCAGTCGTCGATGTAAGGATAAAGAGTGACTCCCCGTCGGTGGAGTTCGGCTACCACCACAGCCATCAGCTTGGTGAACACCCGTGGAGCTGTAGAAAGGCCGAAGGGAAGCACCCTGTACTGGTAGTGGGCATCTCCAACGGCGAAGCGGAGAAACCGCCGATGTTGGGGACGGATCGTGACATGGAAGTATGCGTCTTGAAGATCGACTGACGCGAGCCACGCTGCCCGTGGAAGGAGAGGGAGGATCGACTGCAGAGTGACCATTCTGAATTTCTGATACCGAATGTAACGGTTGAGATCCCGAAGGTCCATAATTGGTCTGAAGCCGCCGTCCCTCTTGGGGACCAGGAAATACTTCGAGTAGAAGCCGAGAGTTCGTTGCGCCTCCGGGACGACCTCGATGGCCCCCTTGGCAAGGAGAGCAGAAACCTCGAGATCGAGGAGGGGGTCTGGAGGCGTGACGACAAAGTGTGGGAGGATCGGAGGCGAAACGAACTCTATGGCGTACCCGACCCGCAGGATGGTGAGGACCCAAGAGTCGGTTGAAATTTCTTCCCAGGCTGGTAGAAAGGGAAAGAGGCGGGTACGGACGGAAGGAGTGAACGACATTGGAGAGAGACGGTGGGGACAGTCAAACAGACTGCTTAGGCTGCGGCGGCTTTTTGGTGGGTTGGGAACGGTGTTTGGAAGGAGGACGGGAGTCGTACGGTTTCCTCCTCCATTGGGAGTGAGGTGCCGGAGATAGGTATCGCCTGGAGGCGGAAGGTTTCCAGGAACGGTTTCTGGGACGGTAAGGTGCAGCCGAGACTCCAAGGTTTCGGGCCTGCTTACGACTCTCATCAACAGCCTTCAACACTTCGTCGGTGGTGGAGTGGAAGAGGCCGTTTCCGTCAAAGGGGAGGTCTTCTACACGGAACTTGACGTCCGGTTGTAGGGAAGTGCCCCGCAGCCAGGCATGACGCCGTAGAGCGACAGAAGACACCAGGAGTTTAGAGGAGCAGCTGACTGCATGACGAACGGAATTGATTTGTTGCTTTGATATGGCACAAACCTCAGACAAGGCAGCCGAGAGAGTGGGACGGTGCTCTTCCGGAACAAACTCCAGGACAGGGCGAATTGCATTGGCAACGTTGAATGCGTAAGCAGACAAATACGACAGATAAGTATCGACCCGTAGATTCATGGAGGCCAGAGAGTACATCTTCTTGGCCAGAAGATCCAGTTTACGACCCTCACGGTCAGGGGGCGTGGACTGGCGAGCAGGCTGCCTCGATTTCGAAGAAGAGTGAACCACCATGGAGTTCGGTGGTGGCTGAGAAAGGAGGAATTTGCCAGGAGCATCCTGGATCCTATACATCCCATCATAGCGCCTCGAAACCGGAGGGTTCGAAGCCGGGTGTTCCCATGACTCTTTCAACATAGAAAGGTGGACAGGCAGCAAAGGCAAGACGGGAGATGGAGGAAGATCAGCCTGGACCAACCGGTGAACGACGTCGGTCACTGCTGGGGACTCCATAAAGCCTTGAACTTGGAGGGCAGTCGCCATCCTGGTAACGAGCTCCAAAAATGCCTTAGGGCCTTCCGTAGGGGAAATCGACCCCGAGCGTCGGTGCTCGTCCTCGATCCGAGAGACCTCGGGATCGAACTCCGCCGAATCCGACCCGTCCGAGATCGACATAGGAGAGGAGGATCGGGGTTGGACAAGGTCGACAGCAGGACGGTGTCGAGGTTCCATTGGGGACCTCCTCGGAGCGTCCCGATTTCTGGGAAGGTCAGAAGGCTGTTCCCGAGAGGCAGAATGAGCCGAGGCCACAGATGCCGAGCGCCGAGGGCGGTCAGGGGCGTGGGCCTGATCTCCGCGTTCCGAATGCCGGATTCGGTCATAGCGGTGTCTCTCCGGTGTCGGAGACCTCGAATAATAGTAGGCCGCATCCGGGCGCTCCCGACGGTCCTCGCAGGACCAGCATTGGTGGTCAGAGGCGGAATCAGACGACGACGGGGATTGCCTACGGATCAGGCATCGACGACCATAGTCGGGATCGGGACCGCAGCATGGCGGTGCACAACCAGACCCTCGTCCAAAGTGTGGATCGGGGTAGTGGAGCGCCTCCGTGGAGACCGGGAGCCTGTTCGCGGAGACAGGTGCGGAGGCGATCTGGTCAATTGGCCCAACGGTATCGTCCCCGTAGGTGACGAGTGAGGGTGCTGCGGAGTCTGTTGTCGAGCCGCAGACTGATGAGATGTAGAGGCAAGGGCCGGCATCGACGTCGACAACCCAGTCACGATGATGGGGTCCACTTTCGAAACCGAAGCAGAGGGCGTGGCCTTCGACCTCGAAGGGGTCTTATCTTCAGCCCGCTTAGGTTTCTGTTTCGGTGCCTTCGAGGAGGTGTCTGATCTCTTGGCTACCGAGACCTGGGAAGCTCCCGAAGACATTGTGGGACACAGAGCCGATTCAACAAGAAGAGCTTTGAGCCTAGCCTCTCGATTACGGCGAGCCTGACGAGTGAAACTCGCGCAATGAGGGCAAGAATCTACTCTATGGGCCTCACCCAAACAAAGTAAGCAAAGGTCGTGCCCGTCGTTGGATGGAATTTTAGCAGGGCAACGATGACAGACCTTAAAGAATTGAGTCTTTCCCATACAAAAATCCCCACCCACCCTCCAAAGAAAGGAGAGGGGGGGGGAAAGAGAGATAGACAAAGATTTATTTATTTATTTTTTTAAAATATTTTTAGAAGAGAAAGAAGCAGATGGAAAAATAAAGCGAAAGCGAAGAAAGATATACTCAGCTGAGGTAAATGGAGGAACGACAGGAACGAGGTGTGAACACGAAGGCGGTCGAAGAAGAACTGAGTGGGAGGCGGCTCTCTCTCCCGCTCTGGGCATGCGCAGTGCATGTCTCCTCCCCCAGAGCGGGGGGAGAGCCCGCCAAAAGCTCTTCTGAGGTAAAGCTCTAGAAGTTTCTCCGATCGAGGTCGTGCGCAGGCGCCCAACCCATGTGTGGGACTGCACAGAGACCACGACGAAGATCATTATGATACTGGCTGATTTATTTTCAATTCCCTTCCTAATAATCCCCAGCATAGCATTGGCCTATTTTATTGCAGTCACACATTGTCTCAACATTTTCAGTGAGTTATCTACTATGATTCCAAGATCTCTCTCTTGGTCAGTCTCTGCCAGTTCGGACACCATCAATGTGTATTTATAGTTAGGATTTTTGGCCCCAATGTACATCACTTTGCATTTGGCCACACTGAACCCCATTTTCACGTTGACGTCCACTCACCCATCCTCGACAGATCCCTTTGGAGTGCCTCACAATCCTCCCTGGTTCTCACCACCCTGAACAATTTTTTGTCATCTGCAAATTTAGCCACTTCACTGCTTACTCTGAACTCCAAATCATTAGTGAACAAGTTAAAAAGCATCGGACCTAGTACTGACCCCTGCAGTACCCAACTGCTTACCACCCTCCACTGTGAAAATTTCCCATTTATACTCACTCTCTGTTTCCTATTAGCCAGTTTGGTGTAGGAGAGCCAGTTTGGTGTAGTGGTTAAGAGTGCAGACTCTAATCTGGGAGAACCAGGTTTGATTCCCTACTCCTTTACTCGCACCTGGCTGGATGACCTTGGGCAAGCCGTAGTTCTGATAAGAGCTGTTCTTGAAAAAGAGCAGTTTCTGTCAAGAGCTCTCTCAGCCCCACCTACATCACAGGGTGCCTGCTGTGGGGAGGGGAAGGGAAAGGAGTTTGTAAGTCACTCTGAGACACCTTTGGGTAGTGAAGGGCGGGGTATAAATCCAATCTCTTCTTCTTCTTCATCCACAAAAGGATTTGTCCTTTTATCCTGTGACTATTGAACTTACTTAGGAAACCTTGAAGAGGAACTTTATCAAAAGCTTTCTGGAAGTCAAGGTAAACAACATCTATTGGGTCCCCCCGTCCACATGTTTGCCCCCTCAAAGAACACTAACAGGTTAGTGAGACAAGATTTTCCCTTACAGAACCCATGCTGACTCTGCCTCAATAGGTTTTGTTTGTCAATGTGCCTACTAACTCTCTCCTTAATAATAGTTTCCACCAACTTACCTGGTATTGACCTTAGACTGACTGGCCTGTAATTTCCCAAATCTCCCCGGAACTCTTTTTAAAGATGCAGTGTGACATTAGCTACCTTCCAGTCCTCAGGAATGGAGGCAGATGTTAATGAAAGATTACATATTTTTGTCAGGAGGTCCACAAGTTCACATTTGAGTTCTTTCAGAACTCTCAGATGTACGCCATCCGGGCCTGGTGATTTATCAATTTTGATGTTGTCTATCAGTCACAGAACCTCCTTTCTCATCACCTCAATCTGACTCAGGTCTTTCAATACCCCTCCCAAAATCAGCGGTTCTGGAGTGGGCAAGCACTACTCATCTTCCACAGTGAAGACAGAAGCAAAAAATGCATTCAGTAATCCTTTTACCCCTTGGTCATCCAAGGTCCCACTGCCTCCCTGGCTGGTTTCCTGCTTCTAATGTATTTGAAGAAAGTTTTATTGTTGGTCTTTATATTTTTCGCTATATGCTCCTCATATTCCCTTTTTGCCTGCCTGATCACAGACTTGCATTTTGTTTGCCACAGCCTGTGTTCTCTTTTATCAACCTCACTGAAACTAGCTTTCCACCACTTAAAGGAATCCTTTTTACCTTTTACAGCATCCATTACTTTGTTAACCATGCAGGCTTTTTTCTATACCTATTTGTGCCTTTCCTAACCTGCGGTATATATTTTTTCTGAGCTTCTAGGATTGTATTTTTAAATAGTCTCCAAGCTTCCCCAATGGTTTTGCCCTTTTTACTTTTACTTTCAGTTTCCTCTTCACATGTCCCCTCATTTCAGAGAAGTTACCCCTTTTAAAGTTAAAAGTGGTTGTGTTGGTCTTCTTGGGGAATCCCCTATTTATACAAATGTTGAACTTAATATCATTATGGTCACTGTTCCCAAGTGGTGCAATCACTAAATTCCTTTATACTTCCGCGGGACAATATGTACCTTCAGTGCTCAGAGTATTTACCTCTAAAGTAGCTGGCCATTTGTTATATGCCACTGGTGTATGGCTACAGTCTATTACTGAGAATATTGACTGACCGCTAATTAACTTTCTTTGTGGTATACTGGGGGCCCCCAAATGTGTGGCCAGCATTGCTCTAAGAGCTGAAGTGGTTAAAGTCTCTTATGAAGCTAGGGCATGGAGGAGGGCTTTTACTTTGAAGTTAAAGATCTTACAATCAGATCCGGAGCTAAGTTTGCTTGGTCTTATTAAATTAAATTAGACAATCATAACAGCAACTGGGATAAATTTGTGAATAATAAACTAATGTGCCTAGGGATTTCAATAGAACTGGTGGGGAGAGTAAATGTCAATGAGCTAAGACTCATTTGAAACTCATTTGAAACATCTGGATTATAAACGTACAGCAATAAGGTCAAGAACAGTTTGCTCAACCTTCACAGTTGGCATTTCCTTATCAGTTAGCATCCCACTGTATTTTTGTGATATAATTTATCCTAAATATCCTTTACGTTGTCGTGTCTTAATGCTCTATCATCTGCAGTCTTGACAGGTAGATAGGCTGGTATTTCATATTCAGAGGGAACATGTAATTGTGATCTTAATCTTATTGAATCCATCAACCACATACTTCTAAGCTGCCCTTAATTCTTAAAACTTAGACAGGAGCTGATTTCCCCCCTACTTAGTAGTGATACAGAAACAGTATAAAACAACTGCATAAACCCTATCATATTCTGTTGGGGAGATCCCATTAAATGGGTAGCTTTCTGTTGGCTGTTTAACCATAACCTCTCAGTAGCTGTTCAGGACCACTGGGTCAAATGAACAGTAATAGAAAAGAAAAAGATGTAATGATATTCTTGTGTTGGAAAGTGCCATCAAGTCACAGCTGACTAATGTGATCCCATAGGGTTTTCAAGGCAAAAGACAAACAGAAGTTTTTTGCCATTGCCTGACTCTGCATAGCAACTCTATACTTCCTTGGTGATCTCCCATCCAATTACTAAACAGGGACAACCCTACTTAGCTTCAGAGATCTGATGAGATTGGGCTAGCCTGGGCCATCCAGGACAGGGCAATGATATTCTAGTGCCTTTTCAAAATGATATTCTAATGCAAATTTATAAAATGTAAAGCCTCCTGCAGCAAGGGGAGGAAATGACAATCTGAGGGGAAATTTGGAGGATTCAGCTAACATGACTCCTCTCCATGGAGAATACAACTCACTTTACGTATCTCCCTAATTTTTCTTCCCCATCAGTCATCTTTACTTTATGTTTGTGAGCCAGTTTCTTTGTTTTAGGTGAGTAGAAATATTTTAAAGTTTTTTTTTTTTCAGTTGAATACTTTTGAGATGGATGTCTCACTTCATTCTCAATGGTGCTTATTCCCAAGTAATTTGTGTCTCTCATCTGTATTTATCATGTGCTTCAGTTTTCTGGCTAGGACCCATAGCTGGGAAGTCTTTCAGAATGTGTTTTTGGGGTTTTTTTTGCACCATATCTTATTGTAATCTGCAAAATTCAGTGAACTCTATTTCTTAAGAATCCTGTTCCTTTGCTGTTATTGTTTCTTACCTAATGAATAACTATTATTCTGTTCATGCTATCAGGAAGCCAAGTGATTTATTCAGTTATATTTGCTTTGTATCAGAGTCATACAGGGGCCCATGGTGGCTCTCAGCAGCCCTAGCTCAGAGTAGCAGAACTTTTTAAGAAGCACAGAACTACCAGCTTCAGGAAGAGCTACTGAGTTCCCAAAAGAACTGCTGAACCAAACAGGAATAGCCTACTAGCTCCTGCCCACAGTCAAGGCGGGTGTTTAGATACCACAGTGTTAACTGTGAAGAAATGCATTTTTTCTTTTCTTTTATTATTTTAATTGGATTTTAGTATATTATAGGACAAGAAGATATTGGGTAAGACATAAAGGAAAATACCATCCACATTGTATAATAGTTGTTACTTTTTTCCTTAGGTGCTGAGGCCAGGAGTGCACACAGACCTTTCCACTGAAGAGGCAGCCATTGACTATGTGGTTGGCCTGGACAGCTGAAGGGGGTTACAAGGTAAGTGATCTGTAACTTCTTAAAGCTAGAGACCCTGTCCTATATTTTACCATCTAATAGAGCATGTATAGAGAGATGGACAGAGGATTTGTGTTTTACCTATTTCTTTTGTATTCCTTGCTCAATTTGGTGGTATGCTAAAAATATGCTCATGAACATTTTTTAAATAAATACTTTATAACTGTTGATGCTGGTAGTGGTTCTCTGTACCACATAAATCTCTACAACCCTGGACACACTATTTTAAAAGGAGCACCGGGGGGAAGGGAGGCAGTTGGCAAGTGGCCATTCCTCCAGGGGCACACAAGGCAGTAAATGGAAGGTTTCTTTCACTTACCGTGAATCTTCCTTTCTCGGTGGTTCTGGTGTGGGACAGTCCTCATGTCTGGGATAAGCTCCTCCTCCTTCTGCAGGGTCAGCTCCAATCTTTGATCTGGGCGGGGAGGGGCTTATCCCCTTGGAGGATGTCCAGTTATCTTCAAGCCCGCTAACCCCGCCAGAAAGGTACTAGAAGGAAGAAAAAATCTCCCCAAAACAGAGAGACTAATGAAACATAATAAACTGAGCAAAGAGCAGGAAACTTAACGTCTAACTAGAACCAAACTCCTCCCTGTGCTGTTCTGGCTCCCCCACACAACTTCCTCTGCTAAAAGGGGAAGCGCACCCAAGAATGGGTGGGCAAGACTGTCCCACTCCAGAACCACCAAGAAAGGAAGATTCATGGTAACTGAAAGAAACCTTCCGTTCTCCAGTGGTTCTGTTCATGGGACAGTTCTCACCTCTGGGACATACAAGAGTAATAAGCCTCAGGGTGGGAATCTGCATCTCCATTTACAGAGTGTGTTGAAGTACCATATGACCAAAGGCTGCCTCAGCTGATGCTAATTTGTCTACTTTGTAGTGTTTGGTGAAAGAATGAAAGGATTTCCATGTGGCCGCTCGACATACGATCTCCAGTGAAGGGAATGACCTATAGGCCACTGATGTCACTGCTCCCCTGAGTGTGCCACGATCCCCTCTGGAAGTTCTAACCCCTTTGCCTTATAGGCCAGAATTATACATCCCTTAATCAACTAACTAAGCGTGGAGGTGGAAACCTGAATCCCCAGAAAAGACTTTCTGAAGGACACAAAAAGTGCCTCAGATTTTCTCCACTCTTTAGTCCTATCAGTATAAAAGCTGAAAGCCCTCCTGACGTCCAAACAATGCCATTTTCGTTCTTTATCATGTTGGGGATTGGCACAGAAAGATGGAAGAACTACCTCCTCCACCCTACGAAAAACTGACTATCTTTGGAACAAAGGCTGAGTCCATGCGAAGGACCACCTTGTCCTGATGAAAAATGCGTAGTTCCCTATTGACTGATAAAGCTCTCAATTTCAAAACCCTATATGCCGCAATACTGTATTAAGATCCCAGGTGGGAAATCTGTGCATTTGTAGAGGATTAAGGAACGAAGCACCCTTCAAAAACCTCTTAATATGGGGATGCCTGAGAAGGGGCCGCCCATGTTTTGCTCCCTGAACAGCCGACACCTGTCTCCTAAGAGTACTAGTGCTGAGGTCTAGCCCATCCTGCAGGAAAAATAGGACAGACTTCACCACTGCCTTAAGGGGGTCTTATCCTCTGCCTTACGCTCCAGGAGTGGAACACTCGCCAGGTATGATCGTAGGATCTATTAGTGGAGGCCTTCCTAGATGCCAGCATGGTATCTACTACCTTATCAGGGTAACCCACCCCCACTAACATTTCCTGCTCAATCTCCACACTGCTAGACTGAGCAATTCTGGCTGCGGATGTTTTGTTGGCCCTTGAGTCAGTAAGTCCTCTCATGGAGGAAGATGCCAAGGTTTCATTATCGCTAGCCTCTGAAGGTCTTGAAACCACACTCCCAGCATGGCCAGAAAGGCACTATGAGCACTACCACCTTCTGTTGGCGAATCTTGTGCAGAACCCCGTGGATGATTGGAATTGGCGGAAAAGCATAAAGAAGGCCTTGTGGCCATATACAGTTCAGTGCATCTGTCCCCTTTGCTTGGTTATTTTGTACTCGTGAAAAAAACTCTGGAACTTGACAGTTCATCTCTGTCGTGAATAGATCCAGGTTTATGCTCCCGAACTTGCTGCAGATTTGTTGGAACACTTCCTTGTTCAGCACACACTCTGACTGATCCAACTGCTTTTGGCTTAACCAGTCTGCCAACTCGTTGTCTTTTCCAGCCACGTGAGTGGCTTTTAATGACAGTAAGTGACTTTCTGCCCAAGTTATCAATACTGATGCTTTCGAGATTAGGGTTCGAATCTTGGTCCCCCCTTGCCTGTTCACGTAGGCTTTTGCCGTCATGTTGTCTGTCTGGACCAGGACATGCTGTCCAGACAGCTGGTCTGCAAGACTCATTAGCCCCAGACGGATTGCCCTCAATTCTAGTAGACTGATGCTCTCCTTTGTCTCTTCTACTGACCACTCTCCCTGGGCCATCCTGTTCCCCAAGTGTGCCCCCCAGCCTGACAGACTCATGTCCATTGTCATGACTGTTCTTGGGGGATCTCGGAGAGGAGTCCCAAATTTGAATTGTATTGGGGCTAGCCACCATGTCAGCTGTGTTGTGATTCACTGGTATTGGTAAGGCTGGCCTAGATGTGTTAGATCTAGTGTCAGAGAGAGTGACAGCTAGTGCCAGCATGTGATGCAAAGAGGCTGGCTATAACCGGTCTGAGGCAGTCCAGCCTGACACTGAGCATTGCACCTGGATTGCATCAGCTGTGTGCTGATTGGCCAGAGGCTGTATATATGTACAGAGTGTACAGTGGATTTAGCTCTTCACTTGGATTGATTGCAGCGGAGCACTTTGACACTGAGAACTGTATATAGGTGGTGGCAGAGTGTAAATAAAATTCACTTTGTATTTGCACCTAAGTTCTGGACTCCAGTCTTCTTTGGGTACTCTAACTCCCTTTGGGCACTGACGTGCCAGCCAGCGTTGCACGCGCCACGACAAGCTGATGGTGTACCATCGAAGGGAGTTGAAGCATTTGGTATCTTTTGTGTGCTATTGCCCCTTGGTAGGTTAGTAGAAATCTCTGCAGAGGCCTGGCATGGAAGCAAGCCCACTGAACTATCTCTTGGCAGGAAACCAACATTCCCAGTAGCTTGACCAGTGTCATAAGCTCCATCTTGGGGTTCTTCACCACCTCCTTCATCAGAACTCGGATTTTCTGCTTCCTGAGACAGGAAGGCCTGATCCTGCACTGTGTCTATCTCCACACCTAGGTGAAGTAAACTCTGGGAAGGTTGTAGGTGACTCTTTTCCATATTTACCACAAACCCGTGGTCGTTTAAGGTCTGGACTGTTAGATGTGATGCCTGCATACACTCCATGGCAGAGGGGGCTTTGATTAGAATGTCATCTAGATTGGGAAAAAGCTCCACCCCTTTCAGCCTGAGATGTGCCACGAGAGTAACCAGCACCTTCGTGAATACTCTCGGTGAAGACTTGAGGCCAAATAGGAGAGCCCTGTATTGGAAGTGAAGGTTGGCATAATTGAAGCACAGAAACCTCAGATGTAGGTTGTGTATGGGGATAGGTAGGTATGCCTCTGACAAGTCTAATGACATCAGAAAATCCCCCTCCTGAATAGATGTCAGGATAGACTTGAGCATCTCCATCCTGAACTTTCTGTTCCTGATGTGTTTGTTCAGCCATTTTAGATCTAAAATGGCTCTGGTGCTTGCATTCTTCTTTGGCACCATGAAGAATATTGGGATGAATATTGGGATGCCCCTACTGGGATGAAGGGACTCTCTCTATGGCCCCTATGTCTAAAAGGTAGAGTATGGCCTCTTTGATCTGGATGTGTTTCAGTCAGTTGTGCTACTTTGGCATTCTGATGAACCTTTGGTGGGGATTGGAGAAGAACTCCAGCTTGTATCCATGGGATACCATGTCTAGTACTCACCGGTCCGAGACCGATAGTTGCCAGTGTTCCGATAAGGCCTGAAGCCTTCCTCCTATCCTCAGATGACCTGTGGGGGCTAAATAGTCATGCATAATTTCCCTTCTTGGGAACTTTTGTGAAAGATTGTTTGCCCTTGTTGGAGGGAAAAGAGTTTCCACTGTGTTGTCTGGCTTGCCACTTTCCTTTGAAGGGCCTAGTGTAGGAAGGCTTCTGTCCTCTGTCTTGAAAGGGCTGAAAATGCTTCCTTGGAGGGGAGGACCTTCTTCTTGTCCTTGTCCTCAATTAAGTACCTGTCTAGTACCTCTCCAAACAGATTCATTCCTTTGAAAGGGACTACTGCCACCTTTGCTTGTGCTGAGGAGTCAACGTCCCAGTGGCGAAGCCAATTGTTCCTCCGCGCTGTCACACTGCAGGCGAGTGCCCTAGTAGAGAGTTGGAGTGCATCTAGGGTGGTATCTGCCATGAAGGCGACCACTAGTGCGATTTTTTTTTCAGTTCATCTTTGAACTCCTTAGGTGCACCACCGTCAGCCGATGCCAGGTTTTTGGCCCAGTCATACGCTGCCTGGGCGAACAGAGAGCCCACCGCAGAAGCTTCAATGGCCGAGGAAGAGGCGTCAAAATTCTTATGGAGGGCCTGTTCTACCCTTCTATCTGTGTGATCTTTAGGCATCCCATCGGTATCCATGGGAAACACTCAGCTGGAGTACAAACTGATAACAGGATCATCCACCATGGGTAAAAACAGGTTGCTTACCTGTAACTGATGATCTTCGAGTGGTCATCTGTGCAGTACCACACATGGGTTGGGCGCCTGCGCACGACCTCGATCGGAGAAACTTCTAGAGCTTTACCTCAGAAGAGCTTTTGGCGGGCTCTCCCCCGCTCTGGGGGAGGAGACATGCACTGCGCATGCCCAGAGCGGGAGAGAGAGCCGCCTCCCACTCAGTTCCTTCGACCGCCACTGTCAAGGCCAAAGAATCCAAAACAGGACATCTGGAGATGCCAGCAGCGGGGAAGGCTGGGTGGGATTGTGGTACTGCACAGATGACCACTCGAAGATCATCAGTTACAGGTAAGCAACCTGTTTATCTTCGTCGTGGTCTCTGTGCAGTCCCACACATGGGTGATTACAAGAGCTGAACCAGTTGGAGGAGGGAGCTGGCAGCTGCAAAGGACACAAAAATACTGGTTAAGACACAGCATCACCAGCAAAACAAATCACCCACGGGTCCTACCTGAGGGTCCAGCAGGGTCAAGCGAAGAGAGATCGCAGTACCGTCTGACCAAAGGCAGCATCCCGCCGAGCTCGGACGTCGAGTGCATAGTGGGTCACGAAGGTCGATGCCGAGGACCACGTAGCAGCCGCACAGACGTCTTCCAACGGGACACCGGCCAGGAAAGCGGTGGACGTCGACACCGCCCGTGTGGAATGGGCAGTGAGACAGGTAGGAACGGGTTGACGCGCCAGCTCATAGCAAAGGGCTATGGTGGAAGTCACCCACTTAGAGAGACGTTGAGAGGAAATGGGTTCCCCCGGATGAGGGGGGCCATAAGCCAGGAACAGCCGAGGAGATTTACGTACGGGCTGTGTCCTGTGTAGATAGAAAGAGAGCGCTCTGCGCACGTCTAGACAGTGCAGGGCTCTCTGAGAGGCATCAGTCGGGTTCAGGAAGAATGTAGGCAGAACAGACGACTGAGAGAGGTGAAAGGCAGAGATGACTTTAGGGAGGAAGGAAGGATATGTTCTAAGGACCACCTTCTCCCTATGAAAAACGGTATAGGGGGATCGGCCCTAAAAGCCGCTAGCTCCCCTACTCTGCGTGCAGTGGTAATGGCTACGAGAAAGGCCGTCTTCCAGGACACTAACCTGAGGTCGGCGGTAGCCATCGGCTCGAACGGTTTAGCCATGAGCTGAGAAAGGACTAGAGACAAGCTCCAGGAAGGCACCAACGGTTTCCTAGGCGGGCACATGCGAAGAAGACCCTTGAGGAACGTCTTGGTGAGACGGTGGGAGAACACTGACGAGCCTTGGATGAGGGGGTGGTAGGCGGAGATCGCCGCCAAATGAACCCTCAAGGACGAGTATGCCAGGCCCGCATCCTTCAAATGCACGATGTAGGCGAAGATCTCACGGAGAGATGATCGAATCGGATCGAAGGAGTGATCAGTAGCATAGGATTGGAATCTGTTCCACTTGAACTGATAGGAACGTCGAGTAGAAGGCTTCCTAGCATTCAGGAAGATTTCAGAGACCTGAGGCGAAAAGTCTAGGGCTGGATCTTCCAGGCCGTTAATTTGAAAAATCCAGGATTGGGATGGATGATTCTCCCTCGGGCCCGAGAAAGGAGATCTGGGACAACAGGGAGGGGATGGAAGGAACGACAGGAGAGTTGAAGCAGGTGTGGGAACCAGACCTGGCGTGGCCACCACGGAGTGATCAGAATGCAGGAGGTGCGGTCTGCACGAATCTTCTGCACGACCTGAGAGATGAGAGGGAACGGAGGAAACAGATAAAACAGGATTCCGTTCCATTTGTGGAGAAAGGCATCCCTGAGCGACCGAGCAGACGGGGGACCCCTGCTGAAAAACAGGCGACATCGAGCATTGTCGACGGATGCGAAGCCATCGACAGATGGGTGACCGAACTCTCGAAACAGAGGTCGAAGATACCGGAGGGGAATGGACCATTCATTGTCCGATGAGGCAGAACGACTCAACCGGTCCGCATCGACATTCTGATCCCCGGGAATATGGATCGCCGAGAGCGTGATGGAGTGACGGAGGCACCAGGACCAGAGGTCTATCGCCAAGGTGCAGAGACGAACAGAGGCAGTGCCGCCCTGTTTGTTGACATAATAAACAGCTGTGGTGCTGTCGGAAGCCACTTGGACGACACGGC
Source organism: Gekko gecko (assembly GCA_029375565.1). Taxonomy (NCBI): domain Eukaryota; kingdom Metazoa; phylum Chordata; class Lepidosauria; order Squamata; family Gekkonidae; genus Gekko; species Gekko gecko. The sequence continues at coordinate 169,059,389 of JAPDNY010000005.1, forward strand.
CTTGGAGGGTCGGAAGAAAGGACCGAAGGGCCAGGTAGATCACTTGCAACTCCAGGTAATTTATGTGGCGAGTTGCATCTCGAGCAGACCAAACCCATTGAACAGTAAGCGTTCCGCTCCGGGCTCCCCAACCCGAGAGGGAAGCGTCTGTGGTCAACAGCAAGTCGGGAGGAGGAGGACGAAAGGGCATCCCGGAAAGGAGATGGATAGGTTGAGCCCACCACTCGAGGGAGGCGAGGACGGTTTGTGGGATCGACAGAACCGTGTGCCAAGGCCTCCGGAGGGGATCGAAGGCTCGTAGGAGCCAGAGCTGAAGCAGCTGCATCTTCAGCCGAGCGTTGCGGACAACGAACACCGTGGAGGCGAAGTGACCGAGGAGCCTCATAACAGAACGGGCGGATTGTTGGGGACACGTCTGAAAGGCGGACACCATCGCCCGAATGTCGGAAGCCCTGGACTCCGGAAGGAAAGCCGCTTCGAGGTTGGTGTCGAGTCGAGCCCCGAGGAATCGAAGGATTTGGAGGGGCTGAAGGGAGGACTTGGCGTGGTTGACGCAAAGCCCGAGAGCACGGAGAAGGGAGAGTGTCTCCCGAGTGTCGTGGAGCAACTGAGTTGGCGTTGGAGCTATGAGAAGCCAGTCGTCGATGTAAGGATAAAGAGTGACTCCCCGTCGGTGGAGTTCGGCTACCACCACAGCCATCAGCTTGGTGAACACCCGTGGAGCTGTAGAAAGGCCGAAGGGAAGCACCCTGTACTGGTAGTGGGCATCTCCAACGGCGAACCGGAGAAACCGCCGATGTTGGGGACGGATCGTGACATGGAAGTATGCGTCTTGAAGATCGACAGACGCAAGCCACGCTGCCCGTGGAATGAGAGGGAGGATCGACTGCTGAGTGACCATTCTGAATTTCTGATACCGAATATAACGGTTGAGATCCCGAAGGTCCATAATTGGTCTGAAGCCGCCATCTCTCTTGGGGACCAGGAAATACTTCGAGTAGAAGCCGACAGTTCGTTGCGCCTCCGGGACGACCTCGATGGCCCCCTTGGCAAGGAGAGCAGAAACCTCAAGATCGAGGAGGGGGTCTGGAGGCGTGAAGACAAAGTGTGGGAGGATTGGAGGCGAAACGAACTCTATGACGTACCCGACCCGCAGGATGGTGAGGACCCAGGAGTCGGTTGAAATTTGTTCCCAGGCTGGTAGAAAGGGGAAGAGGCAGGTACGGACGGAAGGAGTGAACGACGTTGGAGAGAGACGGTGGGGACAGTCAAACGGACTGCTTAGGCTGCGGCGGCTTTTTGGTAGGTTGGGAACGGTGTTTGGAAGGAGGACGGGAGTCGTACGGTTTTCTCCTCCATTGGGAGTGAGGTGCCGGAGATAGGTATCGCCTGGAGCCGGAAGATTTCCAGGAACGGTTTCTGGGACGGTAAGGTGCAGCCGAGACTCCAAGGTTTCGGGCCTGCTTACGACTCTCATCGACAGCCTTCAACACTTCGTCTGTGGTGGAGTGGAAAAGGCCGTTTCCGTCAAAAGGGAGGTCTTCTACACGGAACTTGACGTCCGGTTGTAGAGATGTGCCCCGCAGCCAAGCATGACGCCAGAGAGCGACAGAAGACACCAGGAGTTTAGAGGAGCAATTGACTGCATGACGAACGGAATTGATTTGTTGCTTTGATATGGCACAAACCTCAGACAAGGCAGCCGAGAGAGTGGGACGGTGCTCTTCCGGAACAAACTCCAGGACAGGGCGAATTGCATTGGCAACGTTGAATGCATAAGCAGATAAATAAGACAGATAAGTATCGACCCGGAGATTCATGGAGGCCAGAGAGTACATCTTCTTGGCCAGAAGATCCAGTTTACGACCCTCACGGTCAGGGGGCGTGGACTGGTGAGCAGGCTGCCTCGATTTCGAAGAAGAGTGAACCACCATGGAGTTCGGTGGTGGCTGAGAAAGGAGGAATTTGCCAGGAGCATCCTGGATCCTGTACAACCCATCATAGCGCCTCGAAACCAGAGGGATCGAAGCCGGGTGTTCCCATGACTATTTCAACATAGAAAGGTGGACAGGCAGCAAAGGCAAGACGGGAGACGGAGGAAGATCAGCCTGGACCAATCGGTGAACGACGTCGGTCACTGCTGGGGACTCCATAAAGCCTTGAACTTGGAGGGCAGTCGCCATCCTGGTAACGAGCTCCAAAAATGCCTTAGGGCCCTCCGTAGGTGAAATCGACCCCGAGCGTCGAGGCTCGTCCTCGATCCGAGAGACCTCGGGATCGAACTCCACCGAATCCGACCTGTCCGAGATCGACATAGGAGAGGAGGATTGGGGTTGGACAAGGTCGACGACCGGATGGTCGACAGCAGGACGGTGTCGAGGTTCCATTGGGGAACTCCTTGGGGCGTCCCGATTTCTGGGAAGGTCAGAAGGCTGTTCCCGGGAGGCAGAATGAGCCGAGGCCACAGATGCCGAGCACCGAGGGCGGTCAGGGGCGTGGGCCTGATCTCCGCGTTCCGAATGCCGGATTCAGTCATAGCGGTGTCTCTCCGGTGTCGGAGACCTCGAATAATAGTAGGCCGCATCCGGACGCTCCCGACAGTCTTCGCAGGACCAGCATTGGTGGTCAGAGGCGGAATCAGACGACAACGGGGATTGCCTACGGATCAGGCATCGACGACCATATCGGGATCGGGACCGCACATGGCGGTGCACAACCAGACCCTCGTCCAAAGTGTGGATCGGGGTAGTGGAGCGCCTCCGTGGAGACTGGTAGCCTGTTCACGGAGACAGGTGTGGAGGCGATCTGGTCAACTGGCCCAACGGTATCGTCTCCGTAGGTGACGAGTGGGAGTGCTGCGGAGTCTGTTGTCAAGCCGCAGACTTATGGGATGTAGAGGCGAGGGCCGGCATCGACGTCGACAACCCAGTCACGACGATGGAGTCCACTTTCGAAACCGAAGCAGAGAGCGTGGCCTTCGACTTCGAAGGGGTCTTATCTTCAGCCCACTTAGGTTTCTGTTTCGGTGCCTTCGAGGAGGTGTCCGATTTCTTGGCTACCGAGACCTGGGAAGCTCCTGAAGACATTGTGGGACGCAGAGCCGATTCAACAGGAAGAGCTTTGAGCCTAGCCTCTCGATTACGGCGAGCCTGACGAGTGAAACTCGCGCAATGAGGGCAAGAATCTACTCTATGGGCCTCACACAAACATACTAAGCAAAGGTCGTGCCCGTCGTTGGATGGAATTTTAGCAGGGCAACGACGACAGACCTTAAAGAATTGAATCTTTCCCATACAAAAATCCCCACCCACCCTCCAAAGAAAGGAGAGGGGGGGGGAAGAGAGATAGACAAAGATTTTTTTTTAAAAAAATATTTTTTAGAAGAGAAAGAAGCAGATGGAAAAATAAGCGAAAGTGAAGAAAGATATACTCAGCTGAGGTAAATGGAGGAACGACAGGAACGAGCTGTGAACACGAAGGCGGTCGAAGAAGAACTGAGTGGGAGGCGGCTCTCTCTCCCGCTCTGGGCATGCGCAGTGCATGTCTCCTCCCCCAGGGCGGGGGGAGAGCCCGCCAAAAGCTCTTCTGAGGTAAAGCTCTAGAAGTTTCTCTGAACGAGGTCGTGCGCAGGCGCCCAACCCATGTGTGGGACTGCACAGAGACCACGACGAAGATTTTCAGCTTCTTCGTGGCTTCTGGCATCAGGGAGTAGAACTTAGAAAAAAGGTGATGGTTAGCCTTGGGCTTTGCCGGTTGTTCCCACTCCGCCTTCATTATATTGTAAAAAGAAGCTGGAAGAGGCAACCCTGGCTGTGTGACTGATAGCTTTGGCATCAGTTTTCCTACCCCTCTTTGGAACTCCGATTCCTGTTCAGTCTCTTCCTCGGGCTTAGATGTGAGATCTAGTGTCCTTAATACTTTAGGCAGGAGACGAGAATATAATTCCTGTGGGAAGAGTCTGGATTGGACCGAGGGCATAACCTCCTCTTCTTCTGCAGAAAGTTCCCCTTCTTCCCTTTTTGAAGAAGAAGTGGAAACCTCTAGTTCTGACTCTCTGTTCCCCAATAGAGGACTCTGGTCTCTAGAGGGTGACTTGTGTTTCTTGTGCTTTGGTCTAACAGGTGACCTAGAGGCACTGGATGAATCATCTGCTATCCTGTCTCTAGTTCTCCTGGATGTCCTGCCCCTTCCCATAGAAGAATCATGGAGTGTAGGACTTTGAAGTTTCCTTTAGCATCTCCTTAAACTCTCACCTCATCTCTCATCTGAACCAGTTTAGCAGTTCAGCTTTGATAGGTTCCTTGGTTCCCAGTTCTGGATTATCCATGGACACTTGAGAAACCTGGGAGACAATGGACCTTGCTTGAAGAAGGCTGCTCTCACTACAACTAGTCCTCCAGGCCAGGCAGCCCCGGGTAGATTCAAGATGGCCACCACCAGATTTTCCCACCTAGTTTTCCCACCCAAAGGCGGGTGCTGCCATAGCAGGGAAACTCCCCCTCCGCTTGTTTCCAAGAGGTCTGGGTGGAGACTGATAGAAAGGCCATTGAGTCCCTCCCCTCCCTTTTTCTCCCCCGGGATCAGGACTGAAGGAGAGGTCTGCGGGCACGCCAGTCATGATCTTGTTCCTAGGGGCGTGTCCAGGGGGGTAGAGATCATCCGCCCAGTGGCCAGACTTACTGCGGTTTAGGCAGAATGTCGGGAGTCAGCTTTGTTCTCTGCTCCGTTTCCTGCTCTCCTAGGCACCTTCCGATGGGTGGGGTAGGGGCCTGTACTAACAGCACCATCCCGCTGCCACGTCTCACCTTTTCTGCGCTCCCGGAGCTCTGGGAGCAGGCCCTCCACCATCAGGATGGATAAGGTTGGCAGGAAGTCTCAGAGGGCCACCAAAGCATTGCTGCAGCCAGGGAACACCCAGCGCCGCCAACCCCTCCCCCTCTGGAGCCGCCAAGCTAAGCACTTAAAAGTGCCGCGGCTCTCTTAGTCTTCTTCCTTCTTCTATTTTTTTCTCTCTTGCTGGCCCCACTATGCAGCACCGCTGGAGCACGAAAACTGGACAGCCTCCAAGGGGATAAGCCCCTCCCCGCCTGGATCAAAGATTGGAGCCAACCCTGCGGAAGGAGGAGGAGCTTATCCCAGACATGAAGATTGCCCCATGAACAGAACCACTGGAGAACTGTCCCTGTGGCAACCAGACACTGGGCAGCAAGAGACACAGAGGCAAGGCTTCAGAACTTGGAAGGGAAGCTGGGAGTCCTGCCCCTCCAAGTGGGCAATTCTGTACAAAGGTCAGGTGGTGGTGGCAGGCTACCCAAAAGTGAAAGAAACTCCAGGTGTTGAGAAAAACCTAGGAGGGCAGGGCGGAATAGGGCCTGCAGGCCAGAGCAGGCATGTTCCACCACATTAACAATAAAAACTGTTATTTGCATGCAGTATCAAAGGGGGTGGAGTATGACGGTAGCACTTTAAAATTAACAAAAGCCCCAGGCATAAGAACATAAGAGAAGCCAATGTTGGATCAGGCCAATGGCTCATCTAGTCCAACACTGTCACACAGTGGCCAAAAATACTAGGTGCCATCAGGAGGTCCAGCAGTGGGGCCAGGCAAGTACATCTGGCTGGCTAAACAAGTTATTTTCCACTGTTCAATCTGCATACAGCAAGATTGCTTGGATTTCCTTCCACAGACTATTAGCTGACAGGCTACCTGGTATGAGCAAAAGACTGCCCAGTCTTCTGAGTTCTGGGCCTGGAATGCTTCCCCCTCACTCTGGTTAGCAGCTCTTTTCTCAAGGGGCATTTTGAGAGGCTACCAAAGGATGCTAAGCTTGCCTCTCAACTCCCAGCTGCACCCCACTAAATTAATTCCACAAGGCCTATTGTCACAGCTGTAAATTTTCAAATAGGTTGGGTGGAAAATGCCTCTTTCAGGGGTAGGATTTGCTTAGGAGCCTTCTAGAAGGACATCCTACAGTCCCAAACTCTATGCCAAAATATATATTTACAGAGGCCGGGGGGGGGGGGAATCATATTCCCCCAACTGTTTTTTCCTTCCCTTCCTTGAAAGCCCCAATAGTTTCATTCCCAACCTACCTTTATTTGTCTCCATACCCCCTTTAGTTTTTTGTCCTTCCCTCCCCATGGCAGTCTCTCCCCAGGGAAAGTCTGGCCGAATTGTGTGATGCCAGCTGCCAGGCCCAGTTACATGATGGGGATCCTGCAAGGACTTCTGCGGGGCACCTTGCTTTCCCCTATATCCCCATCAAAGATGGGTGTTTCTGTCCCACCACGTCCTTGCAAGGATTATTTGATTCCCTTATCCCCAGACTTGGAACCTGGGAACAAATTCCCTTCTGATAGTTTGACCAAGACTGGGTTTGGACTCACACACATGCAGTAGAACACACCAATAAAAGCAACAGGCTTTATTGAAAAGAGTGGGAAATGGTTCAGGCTTAAGCATAAGGCAAGAATAAGCAGGTGCAATAAAATAACAAAATCTATATACGTGTAGGCAGACAAGTTACAACAACTTCAAATCAGCATAATTAACAAAACAGCAGGTTAGAGATGCAGCAAGACGGTCCATGGCCCTAATGGTATTAGTGGGCCATGCTTGGAAAAACTTGTGCCAAATGGTCACAAGCCAACTTTGTAGGAAAACTGGACCACTGACCCCCTGACCATTATAAATGAATCAAGAACGTGATCCAAAAGATAATTCTTGAAGAAGAACAGAACTCCCCCTCTTCCATTGGAGTGTTGTTAAGTCAGATCACTTTGATATTCAAAGCGGCAATCTTAAGCTTTTCATCTGAGCTTGGGAACAGCAGAAGAATGGTAAGTGTTTGATATGGAACCTTCCCTATCTTATTCTTTAATGCTTGGATGGCACCTCAGGAAACAGGCTATTGCTTTCAATATATGACAGGGTCAAATGCTGATGTTTAAACGGTCAGATAGATACAGAGGTGACCATCTCTCTTGACACCCCCACACTTATTTCCTCTTTTGCTGCTCTTGGCAGCGCCCTTATCCTCTACCCTCTCCTTGCTTCCTTCTTTTTCCCCCAACCACCAGTCAACCTACTCTTTATCTGCCCCTCATCTTCAGCTATATTTATTACTTATTTCTTTTTTAACCTACCTTTCTCCACAATGGGGACCCAAGGGAGCTTACATCATTCCACGCTCCCCCATTTTATTCTGAGGTAGGTTAGTTTGAGAATATGTGACTGGTCCAAATTTCTATAGCACAGTGGGGATTTAAACCTGGGCCTCCAAATCCCTGTCTGACACTGTAACCACTATACCACACTGGCTTTTGAAGGGTGGCTGATTTTGAACACTAGCAAGCAGTCGGACCAGGATGAGTTTTACAAGTAGTGCAGTAGTGAGTTGGCCCTCAGAGGCCAAAACAGCCTTGGAAGGGACACTACCCTCTCCCTTCAGTTTGGTGTAGTGGTTAAGTGTGCGGACTCTAATCTGGGAGAACCGGGTTTGATTCCCCACGCCTCCACTTGCACCTGGCTGGATGAACCTTGGGCAAGCTGTAGTTCTGATAAGAGCTGTTCTTGAAAAAGAGCAGTTTCTGTCAAGAGCTCTCTCAGCCCCACCTACCTCACAGGGTGTCTGTTGTGGGGAGGGGAAGGGAAAGGAGTTTGTAAGCCACTCTGAGACTCCTTTGGGTAGTGAAGGGCAGGGTATAAATCCAATCTCTTCTTTTTCTCCTGTCTTTACTGCACAAACCAAGGCTTGATGGCTGATAATACTGTTATGGTTGCCCACCTCCCCACTCCCAAAAAGCCAGTGAAAGGGATATTTGTTTCTTAAACGTACAGGAGCTGATTCTATTATTGGAGGGTGTTGTGTGTTAATCCTCCAATATAGATTTTTTAAGATTTCAGATTTTTCTACAAACCTGGGGCTTTTCATGTCTGTAGAAACATCTTTCTGGTGTCTCTATGGCTCCAGTATCTGGCTTCAAGCAGCCACAGATCTGGCAATGCTGAGATTTTGACATAATCCCCCCCCCAGTCAACTAATCAATAAGGGTGTGTATGTATGTGAAAACTGTGGCTTTTAATTTTATTTTTCTCATAATGGAAAGGAGCAAAGATACTTTGCAGCAATGAAGCCTCCACCTGCCCCAGCCACAGTGCCTTCTTCCCTGAGCACCAGTTAAAACCACATTATGCATTGCTTGTGCAGTTTCAGGGCTGAGGACTTAGCACTGCAAATAAGTTAACTGGAGAAAAGGGTCTGGTCAATGCAACACACAGCCGTGCTGTGAACGCCAAAGCAGAAAGCCTTGAGTTTGTGGGAAGCGTGGGGTCCCTCACACCAATGGCTTGGCTGCTTTCCTGCAAAGCAGTGACGAGGGTCCCAGTCCTCTATTTAAGTCTAAAAGAGCTATGGCAGTTGCTAGTCCTATCTTCAAAAAGGATAGTTCTGGTTCAGAGGACAACACTATAGAAGTTACTGGAATGGATTGCAAAGGATATTACACAAGCAGCACCAGCAGGTAGGAGGGAGCCAGGATGGCATAGCTAAGTGTTGGCTGGACTCCAAATAATCACCCACAAGTCTAATGAAGATACATGTATTTAATAAAGTGCTCCAACAAAACTGGCATTGTCTCAGTTATGTGAGCACAATATAAAAATCAGATTTTCTCTGAGCTGGTGGTGTTAAAAACTTGCTTCCCTTCCACCAACTATAGCCTCCCATCTTGTTTCATTTTCATCCTGTACTTTACGATTCTTCATCATCTTGCTGGTTTCTTTTCTGGCAAGATAATCAAGAAATTGATTAGATACCTTAAAGAAAATTGCATTCAATGTTACAGCCACTTTCTATTTATTCAATTTATACCCTGCCCTCCCCGGTCAGTGCTGATAAATAAATTTCTAGGGCACACTCTAAAGTAACAGAAGTAGAATCTGATCCTTACTGGTTTTAGATATTGAACAAAAATGAGATTTCTGTCATCTAGTATTAGCAATTCAGATGCCCTTTGACCATCATCAACAGAGAATATTCACTCAAAAGCCACAGAATTCCAGAAAGCATGACAATTCTCAGAGGGCACTGAAACTCCATTTGTATTAACGGACTGTGCAATGAAATCTCCTTTTTTAAGTAGGGAAATTGAAATCTAATGAGTCCTGGTTGAGTAACTGAAGTTAACATCGCTATCCTCTAAACTGGTTCAAAGGTTGGCTCTTCAGAATAGAAATCTCCTTGTTAAAACATAACTGTTTAAATGGTGCAATGGATCATTAAATATTACATAGTTTTCTACTCAATGTCCTTATGTTGCTTGACCTGGCAATTTTTGTTGGGACAGGACTGAATTAAGCAAGGCATGTTGCTAACAGACCCATGGATCTGCTGGCTTATGCCAAGACAGGACCAGAATAACCTTTCCTGATCTTTATCATCATCACCATTAACATAACTAGGTTAATTTTATAATCCAGTTCTTTTTAACACTTGCTGCAGCCATAGAAAAAGCTTAGTAGAGGAATTCATAGCCCCTTGGAAAACTCTCCAAGATGCTACTGCAAGCTTTAGAGACAGATACGTTATCTGAAGGCTCAAGCGTTTGGTGGCTTTTTAATTCAGAAAGACCACTAAGGTATGTGTCTGCAGGTGTGTGGGCAGGAGAGAGTTTTATTCAGTTATGAATCATGTAGCCAGCACATCACTTTTATCATAATTTAAAAAAATGTGCAGATGCTGTACCATGTTATACCCTGGGTACCCACCCTCAAGAAGCCTTTGTGAAGCCCGAAGGCTTGTGTAATGATTCCTTGTTTTAGAGTGTCTCTTTTAATGTTTGGTTGGAGTGCAGTGCTAGTAAGGTAGAATGACTGAGGGAGACAAGTGTGCTGTGATTGGAGGATGACAGAGTGTGGGAAGAGTTTTGGAGTGAATCTCTGTGTGGGTCTTGAAGTCAGTTATAGAAAAGTCAGTTAGAGAAGTCAGTTGTTCAGTTAGTGAGCCTGTCAATGAGTGATGACAGAGTGCTGTGTGGAAACTTAAAGTGCCTTTGAAAATTTAAATGTGAAAGAGTTATGAGAAGAGTCTGGGAGACTCTAAAGTTTTAAAAAAGGATTAGAAAAGAACTTAGCCAGTGTGGCTGTCTATTGAAAGAGAGATTCCTGTCAGAGAGGGATTTTATGATCAAAAGACTATATGCGATACCTTGCCAGTTTATTTTACCAGTTTCTCTTCCCCAAAACAGTTAAAGTTAACTAGCAACTTATTTTTGTTCTTTAATCAAATAAATCGTATTTTATTTAAATTTAACCCAGAATTCAGTTCAATCCTTCCCCAGGGCCACAGAGACCTCTGAAAAGCCCAGACACTGGGTCACATTACCAGCAGCAAAGGAGAGAAGATTTGGAATTTGTTTAAATACCTGGTGGCAGCAGAAACTACCCAGTTTACAAAAGCAAAGAGTACCTTTAAAGTGAAAAACCAGTCTTCCCCCAAATAAGAGTATGCCACAGCTTGCCTTGGCAGTAGACCAAGTTGTGCTCTAATGTGTACATAAATCACACAGCAAAATACTTCACCATAACTCTACCAATGTTCTTTCCTTTTCTGCAGTGAATGGTGAAGGGCCCTGTGCAATTTTACTGTGAGATTTCAATCTGCATTCTTTGATGTGCCTATTTAATATTTTCTTTGCAGGGCACTATTAACCTCAGTAGAAGTGCATATAAACAAATAATTGATTTTGAAAGAGAACTACTGTATAATAACCATGCCCCATTAGACAAGAACAAACTGGCAACTAGTTACCTCAGTGGAATACTTGCAAGCCTGGCCTAAGGCTGGCTGACGGCAGAGGCAGGTATCTGTTTTGAGTGCCTCCCTACTCATGGCACACATGGATTTCTTTAGTCCAACAATCACTCTCAGCTCACAAAGGCTTTGGTGCTTTTTGCATTCCGTAGCTGAAGACAAATCCTTCTATTACAACATTTACTTACTAGTTTCAACAGGTCGATTAATTTGTGTACATCTTCTCCACTGGAAAGATCGACAAAATCTTTGGGGAGTCTGTAGCTGAGGTAGGGACTTGGCTGGACAGTGAGGTTACTGTTTGTGCAACGGAATGCTGGACAATCCTAATGGTGTGTGGGGGAGAAGAAATAGCCAGTTTGATTTACAATCAAGAAAGTGAGTTTATTGTTTAAGACCGTTACTGGTTTTCTCTGAAATCTACAATGCCAAATAGAGGTAATCTGACAAAATCATAGGCTGCACGTTGTTTCTCTTATGTGGACATTGGGTTGGATCCTGTGAAAGATTTCAGCTGATGGAAAGGGGCAATTTCACCAATCCCGCCCCCCCTTCCACTGCTTATCCCTCATGCTGTTTTGGGGGTTGCCTATTCCCTCAGGAACAGCTTTTCGAGGGGAATTTTGGGCTGCATCAAGGGGGATAGAAGGTAAGGAAGTTGTGCTTTGCTGAGCAGAAATGTTCAGTAGAACCCAAAGCACTGTTTTAAGAAATTATCTCAAGACAAGCAGGAACCTGTAAGGACTTGCATTGTACATCTCATTTCCCTTACTCTCACTGTTTCTTCTTTCCCTTCCTTGAAATTGCCATAGCCTCTCCCCCTTTCCTGCCTCTTCTTTTTCCCATCCGCCAGCCAACCTATCTTTCTCTCTTCACCATCTTTAGGTTTCTACCCCTGGCACCCTCTACGCAGGAAAACTATAGCTCAGCTGCACAGTGAGGAAACTGCAAGGACTTGCAAGGGGCATCCAATTTACCTGGTCCCAAGCTTCCCCACACTATTTCCTCTTTCCCTCCACTTGGTAATCCCCATATCCTCACCCTTCTCTGTTTCCTTCTCTCCTTCCCATACACCCACCTTTTACCTACTCCTCCATCTTCAACTATACTTACTTATTTACCTCATTTATAGTCAACCTTTCTCCACAATGATGATGCAAAGCAGCTTACATTACTCTCCTCTCCTCCATTTATCCTAAAAAAAACCCCTTTGAGCAGGGGCAGACTGGAAATGAGTTCCTGGAAAACAGGCCCCTTTCCCAGCCCAACCTGGCCCTGACCCCCAAAACAGGGAGGAAGAAGCAATCTGTTTGACTCTGACATTCTGTGAGAAAGGGGGGAAGGGAAGGAGGGGAAATAGTCTGCCTTATATATATTGGCCAGGTGCTGCTTTCCTGGCATGCCTGGCCCAGGCTGGGGTAGGGAGGCCACTGGGTCACTTGGAAGCAACCTGGTGCTTTTAATGGCCAATATGCCCCTGCCTGTGAGGTAAATTAGGCTGAGAACGTGTAACTGGCCCAAGGTCACCCAGTGAGCTTCCAGGGCAGAATGGGGACTTGAGGTCCTAGTCTGAAACTCTACACAAGAGTAGCTTTTGAGGAGTGGCTGCTCTTGAACAGTAGCAAGCAGCCAGTCCTGGGTGACTCATGCAAGTCACCTGGTAGGAAGTCACCTAGTGGTTATTGCTGGGCCTGACCGAATTAATTCTCAAAGGCCAAAACAGCCCTGGAAAAGGCCCTGCCTACTCCTGCCTTTAACTGACAGAAACCAAGGCTGGAACTGGTTGACAATACTGTTGTGGTTGGGTAGCAAAAGCCACTGAGGGCATCCATTCTGTAAAGCTAAAGGCACTCCTTTTATGATTTTGGTTTTTTTTTAACCCACAATTTTTTTTAGAGTTCAGATTTTTGTCAAAAGATTTCTTTTGTCCATTCACTATTCCATTCTCTGGACATAAGTATCCTCAGATTTGGCTGGGTTGACTATCTCCAACGTGATGTTTTGATCTCATCATTTCACTTTTGAGACGATCCCATCAGTGGCTAAAGACAACAGCATTTGGGGAGAAAGAATTCCCTGTGAAACCTATCAAGTGCTGTTGGCAGATTCTCGTTGAAACTATCCACATGTGCCCTTTCACAGGATTGTATCAGAAAACACATCTGGGAGCACAAAATGTCAGCCTTAGCCCCATACGGCTTGTTATCTCTAATAATATATTTGTTTCCAAGAAGACAAAATTATCTGCGTGGAAACTTCTGTACAGCAAAAGAAATCCTGTTATCAAGATATTCAAACTGACAGAAGCTAGGAAGACTAGCTTAATTTATTTATTTATTTATTTATTTAGGGATTTATACCCCGCCCTATCCAGTAGCTTAGGGCGGCTAACAAGAACTAAAAACAATAAAAATATTACATACAATAAAAAAAATAAACAATTCAATACAGCAGTAAAATTCATGTAAATCCAAGATGCACGTTACACAGTATTCCACATTGGCGGCGGATTTCTTAATTGCATGGGCACCAGGAGTAGTCTATCCCAGCTCACGGGCAGCATCCATCTTTCCAGATAATGGGGCAGATGGATGAAAGGCTCTCAATGATGGCATGATAGCGGCGGGGCTCCTCCTCAAAGGCCTGGCGGAAGAGCTCCGTCTTGCAGGCCCTGCGGAACTGCACTAGGTCCCGCAGGGCCCGGATCTCCTCTGGGAGCTCATTCCACCAGGTGGGAGCCGCCGCTGAGAACGCCCTAGCCTTGGTTTGGGCAAGCTTCACACTTCGAGGCCCTGGTACTTCCAGGCGATGGCTATTCCCCGATCGCAGTGCTCTTGGGGGTACATACGGGAAGAGGCGGCCCCTTAGATACACCGGACCCTGGCCATTCAGGGCTTTAAAGGTAAGCACCAGCACTTTGAAGCGAATCCGGTATGCTATTGGCAGCCAGTGCAGTGCTTGCAGCACAGGCCGGATGTGGTCTCGCCTGGAGAGGCCCATCAACAGCCTGGCTGCGGCTTTCTGCACTAGCTGCAGCTTCCAGATTTGCGACAGAGGCAGCCCCAAGTAGAGAGCGTTACAGTAGTCCAGCCTCGAGGTGACCGTCGCATGGATCACAGTGGCCAGGTCTTCGCGGTCGAGGTAGGGGACCAACTGCCGGGCCAGCCGCAGATGGTAAAAGGCTGACTTGGCAGTGGCTGCCACCTGGGCCTCCATCATTAATGAGGAGTCCAGGAGCACACCCAAACTCCTAACCTCCCATACAGGCACCAATGGTACCCCACCGAAGGACGGGAGAGGGAGCCCCAACTCTCAGCCGGTCCGGCACAGGCCCAGGACCTCCGTCTTTGCCGGGTTTAATTTCAGCCGACTCAGTCTGAGCCAACCAGCCACAGCTTGCAACGCCGCAAAAGGTCATCAGGACCAGAGTCCGACTGGCCGTCCAACATCAGATAGAGCTGGGTATCATCAGCATATTGATGACGCCCAAGCCCACACCTCCGGGCAATCTGGGCAAGGGGGCGCATGTAGATGTTAAACAACATCGGGGACAGTACGGCTCCCTGGGGCACACCACACTCAAGGGGGTACCTTCGGGATCGCTGCCCCCCTATTGCCACCCTCTGTCCCCGACCTTGGAGAAAAGAGGTAAGCCATTGCAAGGCAAGCCCCTGAATCCCCGCGTCGGCGAGGCAGCGGGTCAGCAACTGGTGGTCGACCACATCGAAGGCAGCCGACAGCTCTAACAACACCAGTGCCGCCATGCCGCCTCGATCCAGGTGCCTACGGAGATCATCAGTCAGAGTGACCAGTGCCGTCTCTGTCCCGAGGCCCGGGCGGAAACCGGACTGGAAGGGATCGAAGATGGAAGCCTCATCCAGATAGCCCTGAAGCTGTGATGCCACCGCCCTCTCAATAAGCTTGCCTAAATAAGGCAAGTTGGAAACCGGCCGATAGTTGGCCAATTCGGCCGGGTCCAGAGATGGTTTTTTCAAGAGAGGGCAGACCATTGCTTCCTTGAGTGCTCCCGGGAACTGTCCCTCAATGAGGGACTTGTTGACAATCTCCCGTAGAGCACCTCGAAACCCCTCGTGACCTGCTTTCACCAGCCAAGAGGGGCACGGATCAAGGTTGCATGTGGTAGGGCACACAGATACAAACAACCTGTCAACTTCCTCCAGACTGAGTGGGTCAAAACATACTAAACCCGGCTCCAAAGACGCGCAAGGGGCCTCAAGTTCCCTAACTGTATCAATCGTGGCGGGGAGGTCATGGCGGAGTGCCAAGACTTTATCTGCAAAGTAGCTCACAAAAGCCTCGCAGCCAATATCCAATTCCTTAGCATTTTGCCAGCTCTGAGGCAGAGCTGTCAAAGACCGAATCACACTAAATAATTGGGCTGGGCGTGAGCCAGCAGATGCAATCAAGGCCGCATAGAAGTCCTTCTTTGCGGCCCTGACTGCCATCACATAGGATCTCATAAACGTCCTATAGGATGTTCGTGACACTTCGTCGCGAGCACGGCGCCACCGTCTCCCTAGCCGTCTCAGTTCTCGTTTCAGCGAGCGCAGCTCCTGGGTATACCAGGGCGCTCGCCTATCGCGGGTACGGAGAGGGCGCCTGGGAGCGATCTCGTCAATAGCTGAGGAGAGACGGCTATTCCAGTCCTCCACCAGCTCATCTAACGAGCCGCCAGGGGGCCTTGGATCCCGCAGAGCAATCTGGAGCCGCACAGGGTCCATTTGGCTCCGCGGGCGAGCCAAAATCAGCTCACCACCTAAACAGGGTCGGGGTGGGACATTCAGACGGGCCTTCAGGGCATGGTGGTCCGACCATGGCACTGCCAAAGCAGTGATCCGGTCCACCGTCACTCCCGCTGCAAAGATCAGATCGAGCGTGTGTCCGGCCTGGTGCGTGGGAGCCGAAACAAACTGGGAGAGTCCCAGTGCCGCCATGGATGACACTAAATCCACAGCCCAGCTGGAGGTCGCGTCCTCAGCATGGACGTTGAAGTCACCCAAGACAAGTAGCCTAGGGTGCTCCAGCGCCCAGCTTGATACGGCCTCCAGCAGGGATGGCAGACTCTTGGCTGGTGTGTTAGGTGGTCGGTACACCAACCAAATAGCCAAACTCTCCTCGGCCTCCAGCACCGCGCCGACACACTCTTTGCCTGCGACCTCTACCCGCGGGAGTGCCCTGACGGAGTAAGCCTCCCGAATGAAAAGCGCCACTCCTCCCCCCCCGCCCACTAGTCCGTGATTGGTGGAGGACCGAGAACCCCGGGGGGGCGAGTTGTGCGAGCG
Source organism: Gekko gecko (assembly GCA_029375565.1). NCBI lineage: Eukaryota > Metazoa > Chordata > Lepidosauria > Squamata > Gekkonidae > Gekko > Gekko gecko. The sequence continues at coordinate 169,075,506 of JAPDNY010000005.1, forward strand.
CAACTGTCTCACCCTCCTGCACCCAGGTCTCAGTCACGCACGCCAGGTCCACTTGTTGTTCTTGCACAAAGTCCCGCAAGACTTCAGCTTTGTTGTTAATGGACCTGGCATTACACAACACCAATGACGGAGGAGGGTCCATAATCCTGGCCCCACTGCCGGCCACCCTCGGGATGGGTCGAAGGCTGGAAGAATGTCTTTCTTGGATACATAAGAAGTGTTTTCCTCTTACCTGTTCCATCGCTGCTCCTTCACTCTGTTCATCTTTCAGGTTATTCCCAGAGAACATCTCCTCCCATGTAAAGAGCAGGGAATCTGTTACTTCACCAAAGGGATTGAAATCAATTAGCCACACCCTTCCCTGAAGAAAAAGAAGAATATTAAAGGAAAAACATATTTATTCATATGGAACAAGGTAAAAGAAAATTTAAAGCATAACAATGCCAGTCACCATCATAACTATATACTCCATTTAATGTACCTACATTTGATAACATTTTTAGACCTCAATAAGGAAGATGCTGCACAGGACTACTCTATCACAGAAGGAATCTGTTCTTTGGGCTCATCCAACAAGCACAGAAAGTTCATTTATCCCATTCTTCTGTGCGTATTCTTTCAAATGACATCATAGAAACAGATTAAAAGGTGCCATAATTGGGAATTCTGCCATTTTTTCTACTACAAAACATTTGGAACTAGAGATTGGAAAGTATTTAAGATTAATGATGCCCTGGAAATCTGTTTATAGCCAAGTAGCCCTAATTAAAATTCACAAGACTGAAGGGTTAAAGGAGGGAACAAGTACATAACTGACAAAAAGAGTGCTGCTCTGTCCTGAGACTGGTGCTGATGGAACTCTGACACTCCCTTAACCACAACTAAGAGATTGGGAGTAGGTCTTAGGTCCCATGCAAAGAAATCATCCCTCCTCTATTGATTACAATTAAGGACATACTGATAAAGTCATGAACAATGCCCAGTGTTCATACTATAAGAGAAAAGGTAAGCAGACTTATAATGAAAGCCATAAGCCACACCCTAAGCACCGTTCCTACTAAACTGGGTGGGGTAGCAAATAAGGCAGAAGACAGTCAGGATATAGGATGATCTTGACAGGCTGGAAAACTGGGTTAGAACAAATTAGGAAGGAAAAATCAAATGCATACTAATAGGATGGGGGAGACTTGTCTTGGCAGCAGTATGTGTGAAAAGGATCTAGGGGTCTTAGTAGACCACACACCAGGGATGGCCAAACTGTGGCTTGAGAACCACATGTGGCTCTTTCACACAAATTGTGCAGCTCCTGGCAGGGTGGGTGGGGAGGCATACCTCCCCGATCATTCCTCCCTTCCCCAGCCAATGATCCCTTCCCTGGGTAAGTTTGAGGTAGGGGGAGCAGAGAAAGAAAGCAATTTTAAATGCTTTCTCAAAGCCTCCCCTGTTGGCCAGCTTGGAGGTGACAGGGGCTGGAGTACACATTTAAAGTTGCTTTCTTTACACCTTTCCCCCCATCTTTTCACTTTCTCTCTCTTCCCTCCCTCCCCATCTAAAGTTAAATGTGTTTTCTAAGCTTCGTCACACCACTACACTGATTGGCTAGCTTGGCTTACAGAAGGCATTTGCCTTTTTAAATCCCTTCTCCAAGCCAAGCCAGTTTCTAGAAGAGGGATATCTCAAATTTCTTGTGGGCATTCCAGTGCTATTTGCCAGATGACTTCCTATACAGTATATAGGTGAGTATAGTATATCATTTTGTTTATGTAGCATTTATGCAAATCAGGAAAACCCAAACCACGTTGATTAGTATGTCTACATAGGGTCCAGTGATGTTTATATATACCGAGAGCTGTTTATATTATATACCGAGATGTTTATATACCAAGAGTTGACCCAGCTGAGCTCTGAGAAGGAGCAAGGTGTTTGAGCTGCCAGAGGGGTGAGTGGTTTTATTTATTTACTTTTAGCTGAGGTGCTTTAACTGAGAAGGTACTGTGTGGGGGACTGTATTTGGGAGTGTGTGGGTGAATTGTAACAGACTCCTGGCTGCTGGAGTTAGGGTGTGAAAGGGTCATTGTTTGCCTGTCATTAAGTGCCTTGGGTGAATTTGAGTAGCTGCTGGCCACATCCTCTCCTGGGGGACACTTCTATTTAAGGCAGGAAGCTTGCAAGAGGCACGAGCCTTTGGCACGAGCCGAAGGGTGAGAGCAAAAGGGTGAGGCTCTTGGCCTGTGGGCTCTGTAAGAAGCCCAGGAAGAGCCAGAAAGCCAGGGACCTTGGCTCCTTGGGTTCCCAGTAAGGTAAGTAGAATTCTACAACAGTAACCATATAAATACAAAGGGTTTTAAAAAGGGGGTTATAGAAAAGTATTTGTTTAAAAACAATTATGTGGTGGTGCAGGCAGTAAGTGAAGCCTGCGTGACATCTGGCCGGACAGCTTTGGCTGTTCGAGCCCCACTGCGGCTGGAGTGAGCTCCCGGCCCTGTGTCCCAGCTCTCACCTACCCAGCGGTTTGAAAGCCCGTTAAAGGGCAAATAGATAAACTGGGTACCTGCTTCTAGAGCGGGGGGGCACCCGCCCTTGTGGTGTGGTGGCAGTAGCTCATATGGCAAACGGCGTGAGCGAACAGCGGCAGCAGGAAATGCATGGCGGCGGCTGGCAAGACGGGCGAAACGAAAGGAGGCTGGGCCGACAAGCGCGGAGGCGGGTGGACGGAGCCTGGTGGACGGAGGCCAATCAGCGAGCCTGTGCAAAAACTGTGCGCTCGGCCCGGACTTGAAGAAGGACGTTGTCCACAGAAAAATCCAAAGATCAGCGCCAGAGAAAAGACATCATCCGCAGAAGAAAGACAACTCGCTACAAAAAAAACGGTGCCTGGTAGGCTTGTCACCTCCCTTGTATGTATGTGGCCCTAGATTAGAATTTGTAATGATGAAAAATGTGAACCGCTCAGAGCCCCCAAGGGGGGGGGTGAGCGGTATACAAATCGAAAATGTAATGTAATTATGAAGCCAGAATGCCAGCAGGGGGCTATCCAGTGTTTTGCATGGAGTGCCACATGTATGACTATCTGCCCACTGGTCAGAAGTCTTGGGTGTGTGCTCGGTGCAAGGAGCTCCTGGTTCTCAGGGAGCGAGTTTGCTCCCTTGAGGCCAAGGTGGCTGACCTGGAGAAGCAGAGACAGTCAGTTAGGTGCACGGAGAAGACTCTCGGGGACTTGTTAGATATGTCCCACTCTGGATCTGGCAGCCCAGCTGCTGCCAGGGAGCATGAGGGTCAAGGGGAAATGGGGCACCATGCTGAGGATAAGAGGAATGTGCCCTCAGAAGAAACCTCTTCTTCAGCTGGTGAACGGGTATCCTTTCGTACCAAGGAACCGTCCCTGGGAAGGGTGGGAGGGGGGCTCTTGATAGTTGGTGACTCGATCATTAGGCAGGTAGACAGCTGGGTGGCGAACCCGCGTACTGACCGTATGGTGACTTGCCTGCCTGGTGCGAAGGTAGCGGACATTACGTGTGGGGAGGAGCCAGTGGTCGTGGTGCACGTCGGCACCAACGAAGTGGGGAGATGCAGTCGTGAGGTCCTGGAGGAGAAATTTAGGCTGCTGGGCAGGAAACTCAAGGCCAGGACCTCCAAGGTAGCCTTCTCAGAAGTGCTACCTGTTCCACGCGCAGGGCCGGAGAGACGGGCACAGATCAGAAGTCTCAATGCGTGGATGAGACGGTGGTGTAGGGGGGAAGGGTTCAAGTTTGTTAGGCACTGGGATGCTTTTTGGGACAAGAGGGAGCTGTACAAAAGGGACGGTCTCCACTTGTCCCGAGAAGGAACCAGGCTGCTGGCACTCAAAATCAAAAAGGTGGCAGAGCAGTTTTTAAATTGAATAATGGAGGAAAGCCAACAGGAGATGAAAAGTCTCTGGTTCCGGATGGCTCATCTCAAAGAGATGAAGGGGTAGCTATTACTTTTGTACAAGGAAATGGATTAAAATTGCCCACTGAGACTGTGGATAGGAACTGCCTGGCAAGGTCTCGAGGCAGCAAGAGGAAGGCTGTGGGCTAAACAAACGTGGGAAACTATAACTGTTTATACACAAATGCTAGAAGTCTCCGAGGTAAAATCAGGGAGTTGGAATGCTTGGTTTTGGGGGGGAAATAGACATTGTGGGTATTTCAGAAACTTGGTGGGATGTGGAAAATCAGTGAGATACGGTGATTCCTGGTTATAAATTATATCGGAAGGATAGGGGGGAAGGGTTGGAGGTGGGGTGGCTCTGTATGTCAGAGAGGGTATACCGTCCAGTAAGATTGAGAGGGTAAGAGAATTGGATTCGCTTCTGGAAATGCTATGGGTTGAAATAGTGGGTCCAAAAGGAGGCTTAACTGTGGGAGTTTGTTATCGCCCACCAGATCAAAAGATAGAGGAGGATTATAAAATGATGAATGAATTAAAGATAGTGGCTAGACGAAATAACTGTGTCGTGATAGGCGACTTTAACTACCCACACATTGATTGGGTCAATATGAGTTCTAGTCGGGAAAAAGAGATTGAATTTTTAGACGCTCTCAATGACTGTGCTAAGGAACAGATGGTCACAGATCCTACCAGGAGAGAGGCGATCCTGGATTTGGTCCTAAGTAACACCCAAGACCTGGTGAGAGATGTAAAAGTGATTGCACCACTTGGGAACAGTGACCATAATGTCACTGAGTTTAACATTTGTGCAGATAGAGAGTTGCCCAAAAAGACTGACGCAACCACTTTTAACTTTAAAAGGGGTAACTTCTCAAGTATGAGGGGACATGTGAGGAAGAAATTGAAAGGAAGAGTGGAGAAGGTCAAAACCATTGGGGAAGCTTGGAGAGTATTTAAAAATACAATTGTAGAAGCTCAGAAAAAATATATACCGCAGGTTAGGAAAGGCACAAATAGGTATAGAAAAAAGCCTGCATGGTTAACAAATAAAGAAATGGAAGCTGTAAAAGGTAAGAAGGATTCCTTTAAGTGGTGGAAAGCTAGTCATAGTGAGGTTGATAAAAGGGAACACAGACTATGGCAAATAAAATGCAAGTCTGTCATCAGGCAAGCAAAAAGGGAATATGAGAAGCATATCGCAAAAAACATAAAGGCCAATAAATAAAACTTTCTTCAAATACATTAGAAGTAGGAAGCCAGCCAGGGAGGCAGTGGGGCCCTTGGATGACCAAGGGGTAAAAGGTCTACTGAAGGATGACAGGGAAATGGCTGAGAAGCTGAATGCATATTTTGCCTCTGTCTTCACTGTGGAAGAAGAGAAGTGCTTGCCCACTCCAGAAGCACCAATTTAGGGAGGGGGTTTGAAAGACCTGAATCAGATTGCGGTGACAAGAGAAGAAGTCCTCCGACTGATAGACAATTTAAAAACTAATAAATCACCAGGCCTGGATGGCATTCATCTGAGAGTTCTGAAAGAACTCAAATGTGAACTTGTGGATCTCCTGACAAAAATATGTAATCTTTCTTTAAAATCTGCCTCCATTCCTGAGGACTGGAAGGTAGCTAATGTCACTCCCATCCTTAAAAAGGGCTCCAGGGGAGATCCGGGAAATTACAGGCCAGTCAGTCTGACATGGATACCGGGTAAGTTGGTGGAAACTGTTATTAAGGAAAGAATTAGTAGGCACATTGATGAACAAAAACCATTGAGGCAGACTCAGCATGGGTTCTGTAAGGGAAGATCTTGTCTCACTAACCTGTTAGTGTTTTTTGAGGGAGTGAACAAACATGGGGACAAGGGGGACCCAATCGATATTATTTACCTTGACTTCCGGAAAGCTTTTGATCCAGTTCCTGATCAAAGGCTCCTAAGTAAGCTCAATAGTCATGGGATAAAAGGACAAGTCCTCTTGTGGATCAAAAACTGGCTTATAAATAGGAAACAGAGAGTGAGTATAAATGGGAAACTTTCTCAGTGAAAGGTGGTAAGCAGTGGGGTACCACAGGGATCAGTACTCGGTCCGATGCTTTTTAATTTGTTTATTAATGATTTGGAATTGGGAGTAAGCAGTGAAGTGGCTAAATTTGCAGATGACACGAAGTTATTCAGGGTGGTGAAAACCAGGGAGGATTGTGAGGCACTCCAAAGGAATCTGTTGAGGATGGGTGAGTGGGCGTCAATGTGGCAAATGCGATTCAAAGTGGCCAAGTGCAAAGTGATGCACATTGGAGCCAAAAATCCTAAATATAAATACACGTTGATGGGGTCTGAACGGGCAGAGACGGACCAAGAGAGAGATCTTGAAGTCGTAGAGGATAACTCAATGAAAATGTCTAGACAGTGTGTAGCTGCAACGCTATGCAGGGGATTATTAGGAAGGGAATTGAAAACAAATCAGCCAGTATCATCATGCCCCTGTATAAATCATTGGTGCAACCTCATTTGGAATACTGTGTACAGTTCTGGTCACCACATCTCAAAAAGGATATTATAGCATTGGAAAAAGTGCAGAGAAGGGCAACTAGAATGATAAAAGGGTTGGAACACCTTCCCTATGAAGAAAGGTTAAAACGCTTGGGGTTCTTCAGCTTGGAGAAACGACGGCTGAGGGGTGACATAATCGAGGTTTATAAGATTATGAATGGGATTGAGCAGGTTGAGAAAGAAGTACTTTTCTCCCTTTCTCACAATACAAGAACTCGTGGGCACTCCATGAAATTGCTGAGCAGTCGGGTTAGAACAGATAAAAGGAAATACTTCTTCACCCTAAGAGTGATTAACATATGGAATTCACTGCCACAGGAGGTGGTGGCAGCTACAAGCATGGACAGTTTCAAGAAGAATTAGATAAACTTATGGAGCAGAAGTCCATCAGTGGCTATTAGCCACAGGGTATAGATGGGAATTCTCAGTCTGGTACAGGTGATGCACTCTATTCTGGATGCTGGAGGGGGCAGCAGTGGGAGGGCTTCTAGTGTCCTGGCCCCACTGCTGGACCTCCTGATAGCATGTGGTATTTTTGGCCACTGTGTGACAGAGTGTTGGACTAGATGGGCCATTGGCCTGATTCAACATTGGCTTCTCTTATGTTCTTATGAAAAAAGATTAAGGATTTTTGCCATATGTTTAGTTGTACTGTAGATATTTTTATCAGGAGAGCTCTAAAAAATATAATTTTGGGGAGTATATATTTTTACAACATTGAATTTGTCATGCCAAGAGATTTTCATTTTGTGCAAGTTATGTAATTGCTTTTGAATTTCTTTAAATAATACATCATGATTATATTTCTGTAGATTTTTTGTATCTAGTGAAATTTTAATTCTCAGATAAAGCATATAAAAACTATAATAGCTGCTTCTGTCCATGACAGGGGAAGTACTCCAAATGGTAAAATATGGTTGGAAGTTGTAGTTATATCTCTCTCATAAAAGTCAGAGGTAAAGCCATCTGGGCCAGGGGTTTGTTAGTTTTTAATTTCTTAATGGCATTTAGTACTTCTTTATCAGTAAAAGGGCTGGCCATGAATGTTATATGATCTTGAGAGAGCTTTATAATATTAAAGTGTTTCCCTAAACATGTATTTATAGTTTTGGAATTCATATTTTTAGAGTAATAAAGTGATTTATAATAATCTAAGAAAACCTGAGATTTTTAAAATCTAACTGTGGAATGTCCTTATTGTCTTTAATAGATGTAATTATTTTTGTTTCTTTTTTTGTTCTGCCCATCTAGTTAAAAATTTTATTGCTCTAGCGGAGGAATTTTGCCATGTTTTCTGTTTTAAGTATAAAAGTTTTTGCTGTATTTTTGAGGTATCTAAAGCATCTAGTTGTCTTCTTGTCAATAACAGTTTTTAACATGGATTTTAGAGTTTCCTTGTTTTATGGATGTTTTCCAATCTACTTTTTCTGTTATTATTTCTTCTCTTTGTTGTTGTTTTTGTCTTTTTAGGTATTTTGATATTATGAAGCCCCTAATTACTGGTTTCAATGCATCTATGACAAACCCCTGTATCTCCCCAACTGTCTGGCAGATTTTTCCCTCTGGCTACTGATCCAGATGCTAGTTTTTCAAACAACCAAACTGCAAAAGACCTCTTTTCCCTCCAGATCAGCTGTTTTATTTTTTTTTCTCTCAGCTGATGCTGACCAATCAGAGAATGAGCTGAGCAGCTAATCACCTAAGCTCTTTTCTCCAGGGAAGATTAACTCTTAACCTCCTTGACTCTCTGTACCAAGCAGCATTTTAAAAAACCCTGCTTTTCTATGCAATCCATCACAGCATCCTATATGATGGTTGGAGCCATTCCCTCCCTATTATTGTCAATAAAATAGTTTTTGATGTGTATTCCTGGATTTCTTAAAAATAAAGTACTATTTAGAACCCAAGCTGAGTGTTGTGTTGATTCATTATTACAATTCCACAGGGCCAGCACGATGGAGCTCTTCCACTGGGCATTTGACTGAGGAGCAGCATTTAATAATATAACATTTATTCAAGAGCCTTACCCTGGAATCCCTCGTGGTCACAGATGCCATACCTGTATTCAATATACTATGGGACCCAGTCAGTAGTTTCACAGCCACTGGATACCTGCACCTTATAAATGTTTTGAAATTTTAACCTGTTTTTAACTTTTAATGTAAGCCACCCTGAGCCTGCCTTGGCAGGGAGGGTGGGGTATAAATCTAATAAAATAAATAAATAAATATGTCACATTCTATCCAATTGTGATCTGACAACTGTAGTGGACCAGTTTGGATGGATTTACCTTTGCTCACTAAACAAGGGGAAATTAAAACATAGTCGATGTGTATGTTCCATGTCATTGGAAGTAACACAAATAGTCTTTCTCCCTGGGTGAAGTTGTCTCCAAACATCTACGAGTGGCAATTCTTCTAAAATTTCGGCTAGATCAGTAGATTTGTGCTTTTTTTGTGGGTTAGTAGGCGATGATTTGTCGAGATTATAGTCTATTGTATAATTTAGGTCTCCTCCAATAATTACTTCCGCTTCCCGAAAGGAAACAAGTTTGTCTAAAATTGATTTGATAAAGGGGAGTTGATCTGAGTTAGGAGTATGCAATGTGACTAAGGTTACAACCAGGGCTCATTTCGAGCCAGAATAGGCTGGAACAATGTTCCAGCAGTAAAGGAAACAACAGTGGTGGAAGGCACGCCCGCTCCCACCCACCACTCAGAGCATCCGTGGCCCAATCTCTTGGTTCTAGGAGCCTTAAGTCGCCAACCAATGACCGGGACAGGAGTACTACAATTCCCAGCGCTTCCCCCCCCCACAGCATCTCATTGATGCCACCCACCAGGCCTCAGCCAGGGGGTCACCATTGACAGCCACAGTTCATGATGCTGCCTTGCTAGGTTGGAGCACACGCATGCTGTGCCACCACCCCTGTCCCCTCCTCTGCCCTTCCTCCCTTCCCAATGGCTTAGTTCCCTGAGGGATTTCCAGATCTGCCTGCTGTGCAAAGATATGTGCAGGTTGCTGGCTCCCATCTCCTCCAACTTGTCGGGGGGGGTGGCAGCAAGGGCTCTTTGTCATCCTCCTCCTCCTCATGCGCCACATCCTGGTGCCTTCACATCCTGCCTTGCCTGAATGCCTTTGCTGCCAGTGCCTGGAGGTGCAGCACCACCCCACCATGGGGGACTCCCTCAAGCTGCACTGCCTTATCTGTGACCAGAAGGTGGTGATCTCAGAGCCATCAGGCATGGACACACTGCCCTCCTCCAACTTCCTTATCCACCACTCAAGCAAGAAGGTGCAGGAGATCAGCTTTCCAGGCAGCTTTAGGCAAATGTCCTCTCTCTGTGTGAGGACTGGAAGGTAGCAAATGTGCAGACAAATTCACCCAAAATTGTCACCCAACACAAATTGTCAGCATAAGCATAAAGTGCTCAATACAACAGAAAGGAGGAAGAGCAAGCAAGAGAAATATGATTTTTGAGCATGATATTTGTGATGACCATAGCATTATGGGCCATTGCAGTGGATTCTTTTCAGAACATTTAATTACATTGTTCAGAAAATGTTGGAGGCTTCAACCTAGCTCCCCTAGTTCTGCCTTACCCTCCTATATGGTTTCATTGAAAAATGGAAGTGGGAAGGCTTCCATTGAAAGCTATTACAATGATGCAAACACACAAAGATGGAGGGAACTGAATAATGTGTTCTTTAAAAGTGTCTCACACTTTCATAACCTGGGGGAGGGGAGTGATTTTCCTCTAATGCACAGGAGTATAAACACCTGTTCGCTGAAAAATATAAGCAAGAAACAGATGCCTGCCATGCAGCCTCAAAGTTACTGGGCTCAGTAATGGGCAACAAACAAACAAACATAGTCTCATCATTAATTGTAGAGTTGTTGATTTTAGAGTAAATGTTTGTTATAGTGAAACCAATTAACATCTTGACTATTTTCTTTGTGCTTTTGAAGTGGTTTTCCTCCAGGTAGGCTCACCAGCTCTGAGTTGGGAAATACCTGGAGATTTTTGGGGTGGAACCTGAGAGGTGGGGTGTTGCCTTCTGACACAGTTCTGGTCATGTCAGGGGGTGTGGCATATGCAAATAATTTATGCTAATGAGATCCTGCACCTCTTTTTCTATGAAATGACCCCTGCTTACAACTATATTATCAATTCCACCAGTGACTTCAACCTAACTCCTCATAAATATCACAGAGTTATAGTTCATCCCCCTCGCTCAACTCTAAGTACAGAATAAAAATAGCATTTAAAAAAACCCCACAAATATTTGTAAAACCAATGTTTACATGTCATTGTAGTTTTATATTACCACACTATGTTTTAAATGTAAATAAGGACTTTTCAGGAAGTTTGTGCTGGCTGGTGACGAACTAAAACTTTGTGATCTTTATGAAGAGTTAGGTTGAAGTCGATTTTTCTCTTTGCAGATCTCCTGTCTAGATCAATTGGTTGTCGTGAAATACCCAGAGTCTTAAGCAAAAGATATCCAGAATCAAGATCGGTGGTGCTCAGTAAAACTTTTTTTTTTTTTTTTACTTGCCCTAAATTGGGCAAAGTTTATTATTTTTTAGAAGTTACATAAAAAAGAGCCATACATTTTAAAATAGCTAGCCAAATATCTCGCTCACATCATCATGTTTACATACCCATTCCCATTCCCCCCCCCTTATTTTAATTTGTATTCAATAACAAACACTAATAAACCAAGGATCTGTTCCCGTTATAGAACTAATTCTTCTATATTCTCTGTTATATTTCATTTCATCTATAATATACTATTATTAATCTATTTTATATCAATAAAAACAAAGAAGAAAAGAAACAGGCATAACTTAGCAGTTTGACTAGGCTAGTGAAGGCTTATATTTCTTCTAAGTTAAAAATATGAAAGAATATTTAAAGGGACCAGATTGTTAACACTGTTAGTTTTCAAAATCCCATCAACTAACAGGCCTAGACACAATGTGTTATATTTTCCCTACAATCTCAGCTCTCACACTAACAATGCCGTATAGCTTTCACTTTATCCTGTAACATCTCGTCTTCACTCTCAAAATAGCTAAATCCATGCACATTCTCTAAGTAAATAGCCCATTAATTATATTTTTCCCTGCAATTCCTTAATAATCAATTTGACATCAAATAACAATGTAGGTCTGGAGAAGAAACACAAAGTAAACAAACAGCTCTCGACAGCTTAAAGGTTCCAGTTTTGGTAGATCTTTATCCCATCTGTCAGTTAAAGCCATGTAGACTGTCAAAGAATGCTACTTCAAATTATTTGTAAAGTTTGAGTTTCTCTTGCTTTCTTTGGAAATGTCTCATCAAAATCGTTGTTCTTTTGTGTCTTTGATTTTTGAATGTCTCATCTTCTTCTGGCTTGCCTGTGTACGAAAACAGACAGCCTTGCCTCTCCAGCCCTGCATAGGCTGCATTATATCCAGCCAGCCCATCAAAAAAGTAGCTGGGTAAATCTATCATTGTAGATGTCGAAAGTTGAGACAGGTCCCGTCGCTTTCCATTTTGTGTAGTGTCTGACGTCATCTGATTTTGTGCCTCTATGATCTCCTCTCTCTCAATGCCATCCAAGATCTCTCCCAGCGTTTCAAAAACAGCAGTTGTAATTTTTTCCACCAATTGGCTTTTTAAGCAGTCCCAAAAATCGTCTGACAACAGCAGTATATTTCCATCTGTCAAGCAATCCCTCTCCTCAGTTGCAGCCAAAAAATCTGAAAAAGCCATCTCACTCCCAGCAGACAGTTTGTAAACATTCACTGTGTAACTGCGCAGACAAAGAAACTGTAGCCTGCTGCCATTTTAGCTCCACCAGCCTGTTTCCCTTTCCATAATTGCAGCAAAGTTCTTTGAGAATGAAATAAGCCTCCGTAGCAATATTTCCCAGATAGCTGCTAGAAGATTTCAAAGTGTTATTTTGCCCCTATGTGTTTGATGCTGCGCCACCCAGCATGGGAGTTTCCACCTCCCCTTGCTCTGGGAAAGATTTATAGGGGCAATCAAGTGTCCTTTTCCAAATTTGATGATTGTAAAAAGAAGGGGTTACTCACAGAGTCTTCGCCCAGATGAATGTGGCAAGATATAGAGGCTCTTACTTGGGGTTTGTTGTAGCTTACCAGCCGTGAACTCCCACAGCTGGTCCTTCGGAGCTTCTGCTAAAGACGAACTGAAACCTGCACCTGCTGTTGCCACAGACAGGGGGCTCAGTTCAAGTCTTCTGCTTCCAGTTCCTACTCCTGAGGATCTGGTGGACCCTTGTCAAATCTGGAGGAGTCCAGAAATGTCCCCTAAAAACACTCCAAAAGCTGGTGAGACTCAGAGAGAGCTGAGTACTCAACCACACCGCCACACAGTAGCCCCACCTTTCTTCAGTAAAACTTTGTGCCAAACTTGAATCTTGGCAGCTGCCACCCAACGGTATCTTATATTTGGTGCTTGCAATTGTGATGTAACGGGTTTTAGATCCTTGTGGAGGTTGATTGCTTCAGGTGGTAAATCAGGAAAGATCTCTATTTGAACATCAGAAAATGATAAATGCTTCTACATTCTAGCTTCTGTTAGGATCTTGTGTTTCATTCTTAAATCTTGAAACATGGCTGTATGTCTCTGAGAACTCTCCGGGTGTCAGTATTATGCTGTTCAAGTTTATAAGCCTTTAATATTATAAGGGAAACATTTTCTTCCAGTTTAAGTACTGAAGCTATCCAATGTTCCAGGAAATTTGGGACATCTTTAGCTTCCTCAGATCCCTCTGGAAAGCCTCTGGATTGCAGGTTATACTGCCTTGCCTCCATTTCTAGTGCTTGGATCCTCTTTCATAGCATGTCTTCCTCAGATTGAGTATTTTTAACTGCTTCTTGTGTTTGATAGCTCATTAGGGTGTGTTCTACTTTTTGATCAACTTCTTGTAAAGCTTGTTGTGTCTCACCAAGTTGGGTTTGGATAGGTTTGAATATTTTTTTCATCATATCTTTTAAACAAGCTTCCATATTGTTCATTTTTGTTATCATATTTGTTGCCCCTGTTGCTGGAATTATTTCATTCTTTTCTGTCTTGCCGGTGGCTATTCTGCTTTCTGCAAGTTCAAGTAAAGCCTGTGGTGGATGCTATTTTTCAGGACAAATTTTTTTTCTCACTGGTTTCCAAGAGTTCTTTTTGGTTTCTGTGATTTTTGCCCAGCTTTACCCATATACTGAGGATCAATATTTGTCAGTGCAGTGCGATTTAGAAAGCAATAGAGGAGAGGGAGGTGAGGAGTGTAGTTATCAAGTGGCCATTTTGCACACTGCTATGCCATGCCTTCCCCACCAGCACTGAGTATTCTTAAGAGTGGGAGGCAATTTTGACTTTTGTTCTTGGGGAGGAAGGGGGTCAGCTTCAGCAAGAACAGGAAGGAGGAGAAAGGTCTATAATTGAAGTGGGTATGAGCTTTTGTGAGTCACTGCTCACTTCTTTAGCTGTATCTGAAGAAGTGAGCAGTGACTCATGAAAGCTCAACCCTATGACTTTCATTTTTTGGCGTGGTGGCAGCGGACCAGCTCCGGGAGAGATCCCAAGAAGCTGTGCTGAATCGCCAGGTTTGGTGGGGGTTTGAGGCTCTCTAACTCCCCTGGGATCCCCGAAAAGGAGCCCAAGCAGGGGGCCTGATCCCAGACTCTCCATGAGGAGCGGTGAGCAGATTGAGTCCAGGACTGCCCTGAAGCCCGAACCTGAGAGAGAGCATCTGTGGACCTCCATAGCTGCAGAGCTGTGACTACTGGGACAAGGGAAAAAAACAGTGGACTTCATATAAAACTTCAAAGAAAACCTTAACACCATGAGTACTTTAAAAAACACTGAGACCAGAAGAGATCTGGATCTGGATGCTATAGCTCTTTAAAGAGAGTTTTTAAAGAATGGATATGTGAAAGAGATCTCCTCCCCCCTTCTGAAGCGGCTTGGAAAAGAAGCATATAACTTGACATTTAAAATATTCTTAAGGACTAAAAAAGTAATGGTTGATGTCTGGAATTAACAGCTTCCTGATAGATTTACCCTACTCTAAGTGTAATTTGATATATTATAATATTGATGTATTGTGGATTATAATATTGGATCATCTGGATTAGATTTGATTTTATCAAAGCCCCTTTTGGAATTACAATTTGGTCAATTTGGACTTTTATAAAGATACTCTATTGGATTACAGCATATTTGAACTTTTTATTTGGATTATAAATTTTAAAAACTATATTTTTGATATAAAAGAAGAAAAAAGAAAGGAGACATTTATAAACTGCCTAGAACTTAGTTTCACTTTTCAAACATCACTTCCATATAAAATAAGCTCTAAATCTGGAATTGGTATGTCTTTACTTGTTGTTCTTATCAAAGCATAGTCTATTCAGAGTGTAATGTAAACTACTGATAACTGCCTTTGTGTTTATATTGATTGGGAGGGTGCCTGTGTTCATTAAGAGAGTCTCTGGTTTTAACACAGTAACTATTGTAAAGCATAGAAGACTGTTTGGGTTTAAAGGTATTGATTGGGCGGGTGCCTCTGGGCAACCAAAAGAGTCTCTGGTCTTAGTATAGTAACTGTTGTATAACATAGAAGGGTATTTGATTCAAAGGTATAATTAATAATATGGATAAAAAAATGAAACACCCTTCTGTTCTATCTCCTGGTCAAGGTAGATCTGTGACTGCCAGCAAAGGATTTACAAACCTTAATACAAGAGGCTGTAACAGCAGCTGTTAATCCTATGCAAGTCCAACTAGACTCACTGTCTTAACAAATGACACAGCAGATGGCAGAAGTACAAAAACAGCTTAAAGAAAATAGACAAGAAATGCCCATTCTGGCCAAAGCAGTTAATCAGATGGAAGACAAATTTGAAAAGATGCAACTTAAGGTAGAAAAAGTTGAGTCTAAGCAAAATCCCATGGAGGAGGCCCTCATTAAGTCACAGTTTGATAAAGCAGCATATATTTTAAGATTTCAGAATATACAGAGAACCAAGATGGAAATTTGAAATCTGATATGGCACAAGCACTTCCAGTGTATATGGGTGCAGAAAATACAGATGAAATATACAATTAAATTGATGTTGCTTATAGAATGAATTCTGCCTATGCAAGGAGACATAAAACTGCCAAGAAAAGTGCATGTGAGATTTCATAAAAGAGCAATAAGGGACGCTGTTCTTAAGGTGACAAATGAAACACCTTTACAAATAAAGGAGACAGAAATAAAAATTCTGAAGGAAATCCAATGGAGAGTGAGAGAGAAGAGAAAGGAATGTATGGAACTTGCAAGCCTTCTCAGAAAGAATGGAATTTCATATAGATGGTTGCTTCCAGAGGGCCTCCTCTTTAGTTACAAAGTGAAAAGATATAGAATCAACTCAACTTTTAAAGTGGAAGATTTTATCAAAACATATGGTGATTATTTGAAAATTGAGGAGGAACAAACAGAAATTACTGAAGAGGCTCAACAAGAAGCACAAGGAGCAACTGGAAAAACTACAGCACCTGGAACAACTGGAATGATTACAATACCCCAGATGGTTACAAGACTCAAACTGAAGAATAAAGATGACAACAAAACACTAAATAAAGATGGAGAGAAGACAATAAATGTCAATGGACTGAATGTACCCCAAAAAAGAAGACAGATTTTCCAACAATTGAAGAAGATGCAATTAGATGTTATATGTTTACAAGAGACTCATATAAAATACTCAGATCAAAATATCTGGAGATTTAAAGATTTGGAAAAAATTATTTCCTCAGATAAGGAAAAAAAGAAGTGTAGTGGCATACATTAAAGAACATTTACATCCAGAATTAGTATATAGCTCTGAAGACGGTAGAACTTTGATAGTTTAAGTGCAAAGACAAGGTAAAATAACATTAATTATAAATATATATGAACTAAACCAGCATCAAGAAAAAACATTCAAGTTGTTACAGGAACTTATTTCTAAACAAAACTATGATGAAATCTGCCTGATTGGAGACTATAATGCTGTCTTTGATAGGCTTTAAGATAGAAACACAATAACTGGAAAACAGAAACAGGCTAATGAATGCCCTAACACATTTTTACAACTGGCAGAAGAACACAACTTGATTGATTCTTGGAAAACTAGAAATCCAAAAGAGAAAGATTACATTTTCTACTCAGCAAGACATAAGGCATGGTCAAGGATAGATATGTGCTGGATCTCTGCAACAATTATAAATCACTTAATAGAAGTGGAAATTTTACCAGCAACCTTTGCAGCTCACAATCCTGTTATGCTCATATTACAAGATAGGCCAAAGAAAAGTAGGTGGACTTTTAATACATTTTTATTGAAGAATGGAAAATTTGTAACAGAGACAAAAAAAGAATTTCAAATGTTCTTTGAGCAGAATATTCAACCAGATATTTCTGTTAGAACTATATTGGATACATTTAAGGCCTATGCTAGAGGTTGGATAATCAGAGAAACAGCACATATAAAAACCAAAAAAATTGTAATCTTATAAATTAAGGAACAAATTAAAAAACAAGAAGGAAATTTGAAACAAGATAATTCAGCTGAACATTTAAGAGTGAAATTAAAGCTCTTACAGCATCAAATGAACTGTTTGTTGACAAAAGAAATAGCCAAAAAATTATTTATGTGAAACAAAACTTTTTTGAAAATGCTAATAAGCCAACTAGATGGTTAGCATATAAACTACAAAAAGAAAAGAAAAGAAAAAAGAAATAGGCAAAGGAGAAGAAAAAAAAATACCCAATGTTCTAAAAAAACAATTGAGACATTTCATAGAAAGTTATACCAAAAAGGAGAAAGTGGGGTATGGTAGAAATAAATTACTCGCCTATCATTTTTCTGCTCACCTTGACACAGTACTCCATCTTTCTGTGTTATACCCCTGAGGATGCCAGTCAGGTCCTACAATGCCAAGACCACGGCCATACAACCTGGAAAATCTACAGCAACTAATGAAGTGATCTTTGTTTGTCACTAAGAATGCTGCAGCCAGATATTGAAAAACTTGCAAGTTTGCATCAGCCACAACTATCAGACTGCACAAAGTGCCAATTACAAAAATATTTTTGTTAACAAGTCTTATGCTGCTACCATACATTTAATGTCTTTAAGAATTTCCTTTGCTACTTTATATTCAGTATAAAGTACTGAATATTAGAATCTTTTTCCGTTTGCAGGCTTTATGCTGCTGCTAGACATTTTATGTCCTTAAGAATTTTGTTTGCTATTACACAATTATATCTGCATAGAATAAATCGTTTTTGTTAGCTACTACAAATACTTTGTCTATATATGATACAGTTTAGATTAATAAATAGTGCAGATGGTAAAGTACCTTTGTCCAGCTAACAGCAACTATGAGAAGGCCACATTAGTAAATGAGGCTCAGAAGGGGGCCATGGGTAAAAAAAAAGTTGAGAACCCCTGCACTACACCACACTGGCTCTCAAACTTGAAATGTGCCACAGAGAAGCTGAGAATTATTATAGAGCCCAGTCACTGTTACCTTCCCCAAATAAGGCAGAAAAAAGTGTAGACATGAATTTTCCAGGAAGACTGCCTTGAATTTTAAAAAACATTCATTCATTCCCCTACAGCAACACAGACTTCCTGAATAATCTACAATTTCTATCTTCTATCCTATGATGAACTGCTTTTCCTTCATTAGATCATTCAGGTGTTATGGAGTTAAAGCAAATTGTACTAAAGCAAAACATTTCAATACAGTGGAAAACTAGGGGTGTGCATTTGGCGTAAACCGAGCCGAATAAATACCATCAGATCTGTATTCGGCTACCGTTATAGCTGAGCCTGAAAAAAGCTAATTTTATTTGGCTTTTATTCAGGTTCATTAAGCTATATTGAAACCAAGCTGCCAACCATTTAAACCTAACAGCTAACAGGCGGAGCTGCCAGTCAGCTGTTTGGTTTAAATGTCTTCCCTTTCCTTCCCGCCATTAAACTCATCAGTTCCACTCCTCTCCACTTCCAAGCCCAGAGGAGAGAAACTGACCAGTTTAATGGTTGGAAGGCATGCCTTCTCTTTCCTTTAAACATTTAAACATGCCTTCTCTCTCTCTGTTTCCTTTCCCAGCCTCCCCACCATGGAGAGGGAAAGAAAGGGAAGAAATTTAAATGTGCCTTATCTCTCTCTCTTTTCTTTCTCAGCCGCCCTGCTGCAGTGGGGCGGCTGGAGAAAGATAGGGAAGGCATTTAAACATGCCTTCTCTCTCTTCCTTCCTTCACAACCGCCCTGCCACTTCCACTGGTCACTTTCACTCCCCTTCACTAGTCAGGTTTAAATGGCCTAAACCTAACAGTTGTCCGGTGGGGAGTAAAACTGACCAATGGGAAGTGGCTGAGTAGCTCAAGGAGGGAAAGGGATGGCGTTTAAACATGCATTCTCATTCTCCCTTCCTTCCCCATAGGTACAATAGACTCAAATACATTCAGAAATAGCAAATATTTCCCGAGTGGGAATATTGTACCCATGTCAGTACTTGGGGAAATTTGTTATTTACCAATATTTTTCAGGTCTGATATATCCAAATCTGAAAAATACCATTTTTTTCTTGCACACTCCTAGTGGTAACCACAACCAGATTTCTGCTGAGATACTTCCTCTTTCAGAACTTTGCAGCAGTTATAAGAAAAAGCCACCAACCATACCAGAGAGTTACTGGGGAATGACTGCTAATACAAAAGGCAGAAACAACAATATGATCAGTTTTAGAAACTCTTAAGTCATTTAAGCACCAGAAAGGTCACCTTGAATAAAGCATTTACTTACTTAGGTGTGTGAAAAACGTGGGCAGAGGTGAAAAGCAAGATTGAACATGACATGCTCACTCTGACAATTTGGCATTTATAGGAATGCAGCCCAGTTAGTTTATAAAGAAAGGCTATTAGGTTTTGATGATCAACGGGAAGTGACAAAAAAGAATACAAACACAAGATAATGACTTTACAGGCAATAGTTGTCCAGACCAATGAAATTCTATTTGCCTGTATGGGTGTGGAGGGAGGCAAATATATTTGCCTCCAGTATTCTCTTCTTCATCACAACACTGAGCCTATAGATTGTGTGGCTTGGAGCCAATTTATATAACCATCAAATTTATTAAGTCAACTGTAGTACTACAGGTTGTGGGATTGCTTGTATGAATGCTCTTCCTGCCCAAACTTCAGGCATAAAGGGAATAAATAAGGCACAGAGAAGAGCTTAACCAAGCATTCTTCCTGCTATACTACATTTAGGAAGGTTGATGGGGGAAATAAACACCGCAGGCCTGAAGTCATACATCCTAGGAAATGCTTTGCTACACTTTTCCACTGATTTCATAAATTGGTCCTAAATTTGGCAAGGCAGTTTTAGGCTACAGTTTTAACTCTTTGTGTGACCAGCAGTTTTAAACAACTCCTTCCAATAGCTATATCTCTCTTTAATTCATTCATTCATTTTATCCACAGTAGTCTATTCCAGGAACAAGACAATTGGAGAAGCTAAGACTATCTTGCAATCACAGAGATGCAACAGGAGTTTTGACCAGAGAATCTAAGAAAGACCATTTTCCTTTTGGTTATTTTAGGATTACGCACTACAGTGGTTTATTTTGACTGCCAAGGCAGAACCCAAGGCTAAGATATATTTCTCCTCATCTCACAGGGTGTACTAGTTTTTGTACAGAACAAATATAACCAAGGAATAGTGCAAAAGCAACAGGCTACTGTTCACTTACCCTGCTGTCCCTGTAGACATCAAACACAACTGAAAAAAGGAGGAAAAACAAGAAGCTGAACAAGTAACTTTACTGTGCTTATAGAACACAAAGCCAAAGCTCAAGGCTGATTCCTTTGCTTGCAAGCCAAGGCCCCTTTCCTAACATTATACAGGCAGCCTGGGAAGCATGCAAGCACAGCACCTTCCTGCATCACCAGAGTAAAGTGAAAGGCTCTGAGCTGCATGACAGGAATGTCCCCCTCTGCCAGCTTTACTCCACTTGGAAAGCAAGACTCCCCCTGGCAAAGGGAAGAAAGGGGCGCACAACAGCAACCCCTCCCCCCAGGCATCATAATGCAAGAAGGCAGCCAAAGATGTTTAAAATGGGCACCTGGAAATGTAAAGTACAAAAGCATTATACTTGCATTTGCAAATACATATATAAATGCAAAATTTGAGTCCAGTGGCACCTTTTTTTAAAAAAATATATATTTTATTATTTTCCATATAACATGTTTACAACAGAAATATCATACAATTTTGGAATGGTATACAAACTATTCCTTCCAATTATACTCTATAGCACTGCCAGTGTCTACTTAATATAAATAAAATTGTTTTCTTATTCACTGTCAGTGATTGCTTGTTAAACAATTACTATCGTCTCCTTGAACTCCTAGACAAATAATACATAATTTAATAAACAGATAACTAATAATTATTATTTTATTTTGGTTAGGCTTCTACCATGAATCTCAAGCTGTTTTTCATAATGTTCTATTTCCTAAGTTTTATAATGTTTAATTACTATCACTTAATTACCTCACTTTGGGGCTTTGGAAAGCTCCGAAGGGGGTCTTTCCCTGAGACCCCTCCCTGTGGGAGGTAGTGGGGGAGTTCCTCCCAAATGCCTTGCCCGCCCTGCTCCAATCATATAAATTTTAATCTTACTTTTCTCTCTCTGAGGGCTCTAAAATATTAATTTCCTATTTCTTTACAGTCATCAGAAGATCTTGAGAGTTCTTGTATAGTTCTTTAGGGCACATCTCTGCTGAGTTTTATTATATAGCTTCTTTTTCTAAAGTTCTTAGCATATCTTCCAAAGATTTAATGTCATAAGCAGTGAAGACTCTGCCTTGATAAGTTACTGAAAGATGCCCTAATGGGATTCAGCGATAGCGAATATGTCTTTTTACTAAACGTTGTGCAATTTGTTTTAGGTTCTGCCAAGCTGTTAAAATCTCATACGGTTAATCTTGAAACAGTTGAACTTGAGTGTCTTCCAGCTGAAGTCCATTACTCTTCCTGGCAGCTTCTAGCACAATCTTCTTTGCTTTGATGTCAATTACTTCAGCCACTATATCAGGGATCAAAGCAGGGGAGCCAGATTGCAGGGGATTCAAACGGTACCCTTGGCTAATCAATGGAGCTGGAAGTTGCAGCAGGGTTTGGAGCCATTCATTTAAAGAGCCTGTGAGATCTTTGTCCACTGCAAAGTTTGGGGAAATTCCCCTAAGTTTGATTTTCCTTTCATGGGCTTTAATGTCCAGGAGTATAATTTTGCTTTTATCCCATGATTCAAAAGTCTTTAGTTCTTCTATTGCTTTCGTATTGTTGGCTGCCTCAGTCAACGCCTTGTCTGTTTTCTCTTTCAAGTCAGTTATATTCCGATCAGGCTGTTGATGGGTCTCACTAGACAGGACCACATCCAGCCAGCGCTGAAGGCGCTGCACTGGCTGCCAATAGCGTACCGGATCCGCTTCAAAGTGCTGGTTCTTACCTTTAAAGCCCTATATGGCCAGGGTCCGGCCTACCTGAGGGACCGCCTTTCCCCATATGTTCCCTCAAGAGCACTGCGGTCAGGGGGGCACCATCTGCTGGTTATTCCAGCCCCCAAGGTTGTTAAATATGCGGTGACCAGAGCCAGAGCCTTTTCGGTGGCGGCCCCTACCTGGTGGAATGAGCTCCCGGAGGAGATCAGGGCCCTGCGGGACCTTATGCAGTTCCGCAGGGCCTGTAAAACGGAGCTCTTCCGCCAGGCTTTTGAGTAGGGGCTGCCACCGCTATGACATCGCTATGATACCACCAGCGTATAGCCACTAGAGGCACTCTGGCCCTGGCATGGGGCTCTTAGTTGTATATGGGCACCACTGGAGTAACGCCAACTGGGTGTTTTAGTGTGATTGTGTGGTGCCTACTCTGTAATGGCTTTTCCTGTGTTATTGTTGTTTTATGCTGACATGGAGTTTTATGGTTATTTATTCATGGTTGTTTTATGTTTTATCTGGTCGTATGGCATTGTCACCCTTGTTCGCCGCCCTGAGTCCTTGTGGAAGGGCGGTATATAAATCGAATAAATAATAATAATAATAATAATGATTCATGGCATCGAGCTTTTGATGAATAGGGGTGATGATTTCCTTTAGTTCTTTTTTCATCTCTGTAAACATAGCTTGGATATCTTTTTTTGTTATTGAGTCCTCGTGTTTTCTTTTGCCCATTTGGGAAGTTCCTTCTTCATCTGTATCTGCTTCCAACAAAGGGGGGGACTCCTCCTCCAAAGTTTGCATTATTCTGTTTGTTGAGGTTCTTTGGGATCCCCCCCTTTGCTCCTCTCAGCTGCCCCATTCATCTCAACAAACAACTTATCTTTAGAGTCCTCTATTAATCTTATTTTGATGTTTTTAGGAGCTCAGACATGGGGGCTGCTTCAGTCTTGACCATGCAGGCTCGCGGTCACTGGAAATCCCCATCCAGTGGCACCTTTAAGACCAACAAAGTTTAATTCTGAGTATAAGCTTTCATGTGCATGCCTAATTCTTCAGATTCAGATAACTTCAGTGGCTTACAACATTCTCCCCTTTCTCCATTTTACCCTCACAACAGTCCTGTGAGTTAAGCTGCATTGAGAGTGACTGGCCCAAGGTCACCCAGCAAGCTTTCATGATTGGGGATTTGAACTTTTTCTCTCCCAGATACTAGTCCAGCACTCTAACTACTACACCACAGTGGCTTTTATTTTACTCTTGCCATCTTTCAAGAGGAAGGGTAATCTTCCCCATTCCACAATGCTAGGGACCACAGCAAACAGAATGGAGTATCCCGCTCTGTTGAGCTAACACACTGAGGAGTGGGCCCCAATCATCTGAATCCTACTGAATTGCAACTGAATTTCAGCCTACTTAAACTTACTGGGATTTTATCCTGTGTTACAAAGGTACGATCTTCTGGTTTAATGCACTTGCTATATAATGGTTTATTTTTAGTCTTTGCTGAGGCAGGATAGCCCTGTACAGGAAATTCATGGAGGCATTGACCTCCCTTGACTGTCAGGAATTTCCTGTGGAACATTCCCAGAAAATTCTGTCCCCAGCCTAGTTAGTTGAGAGTGTCATGTTATTCCCTTTCTGGATATCAGAACAGTCTCAACTGATTAAATTCAAATGTTCCTCCAGTACAGCCTGTAAAATTATGGTCCTGTAAATAAACTTATTTTTGTGGACCAAATAGCAGTTTATCTGAAAACCACTGGACAACTTCTAGGTCATTAAAAAAACTATCATACATTCATATGTGTGACTCAACCATATATAACCAGGCCCATAATCTCTCACAAGTTGAATATCACCATGTACAAGCTAAGCCATACAGGAGATGAACATTTTGTGAAGAGCTTTATAAAACCACAATGGAAGTCACAAGCATTTGATTCTTTCCTTCTTGAGGTATAACAAAAAGCCAGCTGTATCCTTTCTGAAACTTCACTCTAAGAAATTGTGCGTGCACACAGGAAGTGTCTTTGAAACATCTAGTGCAGTTTTTCACAAGGCTGAACAACTTTAAAGTGAACCACTGCTTGCATGAACACAGGGCAAGCAGCTACATTAGAAACTTCAAATAATACCTGTGACTACATGCATGATTCCCCCCTTCCCATTCCCATACTTATTTACTGAACCTGTAACGTCTGGTTTGTTGGGTGATTTCACTGGCACCCGGCCTGGCTGTTTTCGGCAGATGGCATCCACCAAGATCAGCAGGTAGAACAGCAGGGCATTCCAGTCCCCAAAATCAATTTTAAAGACAACCTTTAACTTCTTAAAAGCACCAGTTCTTTTCTAGTGTTAGTTAAAATGATACTCACAGTCTTCATCAAAGAATTTATATTGTATGTGTTTCTTGAAAAACTCCTGTATACATCTACAGATCTCTTCTTTTTGTTTAGAGATATGCTCATAGTACTGAGTGTAGTCCCGCTGAGATATACCTGCCAAGAAAAATCATATCAGCCATGCACTGCTAGTGTAATGAGCAGAAATGGTGTCCATAGTGAGAAGCCTGAAATGTGGTTCCTATGGGATTTCCTCTGACAGATAGAAAGACAGCTCATCATTTATTCTTTTTCCTTACTGAAACTCAGAAAGGCCTCAGGTAGGGTTTTTTTAAAAGGCAGTTCCAATGGGATGTGAACCAAAGTTGAATTGTTTATAAATGATCCCTCTTCTGTTATAAAAAAAAGCTTGTTAGGCACTACTGCTGAGATGCAATGCCTGAAAGTTTCTTGCTGAGATTACTTGAAATTTGGCAGTACTTATTTTAACAAGACATTGGCATCAAAGAGGAAGCCATTTCTGCCTTGCACATCCTTAGAGAGCAAGCTTAAGCAGATCTACTCACTATCCTACTCAAGTCTATGTAATGGGTCTTACTCCTTGGCACAAGTAAGGAAAAATGAGTGGAATCAGCTCTTCTTTTCTGAGCAGATAATCTTCCTCCTGGTACAAAACCCATGAAAGAAATCTGCATGATTCCACAAATAATGATTTCTTTTCGTCCCCCCATTTTCTCCAAGGAACTCAGAGCAGCACTTTGGCCTCACCACTACTCTCATGAGATAGGCAAGCAAACAGACAGTGACTTGCCAAGATAAGCCATTGCATAACTCTTACCCAAGCAGGCTGCTGCCATTCCTGCTGCATGTGGGCAGCTCTCTCTTATCTGACAGCCTGAGTGGGGCTGTGATTAATACCAGGCCCAGGTTCAAATCCCTGCTCACCCTGAAACTCACTGTTGGACCTTAGGCCAGTCACTTTCTCTCTGCTTAACCTACCTCATAGGATCATTGTGAGGAATAAAAAGAAAAGAGGGGGAATATACACCACCTTGAGCTCCTTGCAGGGAACGAGAATGGAAGAGCAAGTGTTGTGGTTGCTACCAGTCCAGACATCCTGACAAACCTAGAAAGCACACTGATATAACAATTACAACAGCCTGCTGCATTTCCCCACATGCAGAACAAGGCACTGGCAGGGTGACAGAGAGAAAAAAAATACATACAGTTGAATCTGAAAGCCACTATTCTTTAAACAGTAAACTATGCTAAATTCAGTTTACTAGAAGGTCTCGAAGAAGACCTTTACTAGAAAACAAACTTTATCTTAATTGAGTAATGGCAGAGGTGAAAATGTCAATTGTTGAAGAGACCAATCAGATTTTTAAACCTATAAATCTCTGACCAAGAAATATGGCTAACTGATACAAAGTAAAGCCCGTATGTAAGGCCTAGGGATTAAGTAAGTACCATGGAGATTTTGGAGACAGGCAGAGTATTGCTCAATGTGCTTATGTCACACCCAGGTTTTTGGATGGAGATGACATGTCATGCAATGTCATTTCTGCCCCTGGACCTTTCTTCTGCTGGTCCAGAAACCAAGGGCTGGCCCACCAGTGGAAGCCCTCCTGCCATCAGCAGGCTTCTGGCAACCCTAATCAAGCCTCAGATTCTGAACAACTTTTAAAAAGAGAGAGGGAGAGATCCCTCCAAGAAGACATGAGCCCATTCTAGTACCATAACAGCCAAAAAGGGATGGTGGACAGATCATGCTGCACACTCTTGAAGAAGAGGGTTACACCATCCATTGCAAACAAACCTTAAAAGCCACAGTGAAACAAGAACTGTTCCCAACATACTCACCTATAAGCTTGTTTTCCTTTACAAAACACCTGAATTCTGCTCCAGGAATTAATTCACACCATTTTCGGAGCACAAGCTGTTGGAGGAAAAAAGAATCAAACAAAGTTTTTCAAAATTATTCATTGCTATAAAATACAAACATGTTCTCAACATCACTTATCTTAGCAAGCCAACCAAAGAACTGAAATTATATGTTGAGAACAATCTTAAGCAAGTCTAATCAGAAGTAACTCCTATCTTATTCAATCGGACTTACTTCCAGGAAAGTGTTCTTCAGATTGCAGCCTTTGTCACTTTTTTCTCTTTGAGAAATGGTGAATTTGGTCTTCCCACACCTCCATGAAGAACATTTGCTGCTGCAAGAGGTTGTCAAGCCCATCTTGAAAGGCAGTTAGAAAAAGGCCCAAAAGATAAACCCATCAATAGCTAACTGGAGCCTCCACCAAGAAAGGCAAGGAAGCCACTGGATGGCAATCAGCACATACCCTGCTCATGATCACCCACAGGCCTCTGGCTGGCCACTGGAAGAAACAGGATGCTAGACCAGATGGTCCATCAGTCCAATGTAGCAAGGCTCTTCCACTCTTAACACACAAGTTTGCCTGGCTGGGGTCAATCAAAGGCCCATCTAATTTGGCACCCTGTTTGCAACAGTGGGCAACCTATTTGACAAGCAGAGTAGGAAAGTGAAGGTCATCCACTGAGAATTGTCCCCAGAATCTCTTATTCAGGTGTGAGAACAAAATTTTCACAAGCGGTTGAATCCCATGGATCTGTTCTGTTGGCAATGCCTCCCCCAACCAAAGAGCCTTTTCAGGGAAAGGCACTGTCATTAGCAGAATCTATTTGCGGGATCTAACCCATGAGCCCCATTTTCCTGCACCGGCAAAAAAGGTTTGTAAAAAGAGTAAGTGGTGTAAATTCAGCCAAAGTGAAAAGGCCAATTATTTAGTCAGAGGTCATTCAATCCTAATACACTGGTTACTGAATGCTCCATTTTGTTGATTGTACTGACTATGTGCAATCCACCTTGAGTCCCTGTGAGAAAGGTGGCTTATAAATAACATAAATAAATAAATGAGGTGATCCAAGGACATTTGCACTGTCCTTTGTGTTTGGATAATTGGGGGCATTCTCCCTTTCAGTGGCATTTTTTCTTAAACAAACATGAAAATAAAGCCTGAGCTGTAATGCCATTGATCCCAATATGCAAAAGTCTGCCTAGAAAGAGGAACTTTCTCTTACCTCATACTGCAGCTTGGGGTCTGGGGAATCATCATTACAATGGATAAACCTGGAAATAAGCAAATGTGCTAAGCCTGTTTTCCATTACCTTGTTTTCAAAGTAAATCTACAAATGTGAACATTAGCATGAAAACTCTGCCAATGGTATCCTGGAAAATATCAACTACAAAGCAAAATCTAGACCATGGAAAAAACAATGGTACTCTTCCTTCACCACCCATGCACTGTCCCACATGGCACAACACATGGCTTATTAATAATGTAACAAGAAAATGTATTTCAAGTCACACTGACTTTAAAGGAAAATAAATCTGTATTGATTAAACCCCTTCTTCTATCAACAAGCTGTGTTTTGGGACTAGTCTAGGCAATGTGACTTCACTCCCCAACATGAGTGAGCTTGACTTGTTGTAACTCTGAATGCCACATGGAATGCAAATGCAGATATTTCAGAGGTACCAGATCATGAGCGGATTTTTTCAACTATCTTGCTGCTTTTTTGAGAAGCATTTTTAAAACATTAAGAGTTATAATCCCTTATTTCCCCCCCACTGCCCTCCATTCCAAACATGTTTTTCAGGTGATCTCTCATCCAGGCATTTCAACAACAGAACTACATAATGTGCAGAGTGTAGAGATTAGAATGCTGGACAATAGCTGGGTGCAAATCCCCACTGAGGCATGAGCTCACTAAGCAACCTTGGGACAACCTGTGTGTCTCTCTCTCTGCTTAGCTACCTCAGAGGGCTGCCATGAGAGCAAAATAGAGATGAGGAGATCCTGAGATCCTCAAATGACAGGAAAAATTACTTTTATCCTTGAGAAGCTCTGTAACATTTCAAAAGGGGAGGAAACCAAATTTAAATTGACACAAATGCTCCCCCTCCACAAAAGCCAAGTTTCTCTCCAAAACTCTAGGAATCTCTGATAGCTCTGGGTTAGGCACACTGAATTAAACAAACAAAAAACCCTCCCTATGCCAGCTGCACACTGCCATCTCCTGGATGCTTAAGACTTGTACAGTTCAGCCAGACAGCTCCCATAGGATTTTCATTCAATAACCCCTTGAATGGACTGCAGCAACATCTGAAAGAACAACAGATGACAGCTTTCCCTTTTAACCCACTGCATAGTTCTTTCCATTGTTCTGGCTTCGTCTCCTCCAACCTACTTAAGCTTTTAATGTGGAAAACAGTTCAGGTGGCAACAGGATCTGGATCTAGGAACCTGAGAGTTTCTTAACATGGTAAGGTATTTTTTTCCTTTTCAGTCAAAAACATTCAGCTCTGAGAACACATGGTTTCAAAACATTTTAGTAACACCAAAATAGCCAAAGGCTGAAAAAAATGTTACCTAACCTTACGCAATTATTAATATGATCAATACCAGTCAGGTCACTCACATATCTCAAGGAAAACAACACCCTCATCTGAATAGGAGAAACAGGACTCCAGACTTAAATATGAAAACATCTCAGATCAATGGCCCAAGTCCTGGTACTCTCCTATTCTTTTTTAAACTTTATTTTTAACCTTTTGAAAATACAATTTAAAAAACATATTAACCAACTGGACATTGATAAGTACAATTATTAGCTATACTTGGTTGCAACAAACACAAACCACAAACCATATCTGAGTTTTTAAAGCTAAATACAAAGCAGAATTCTAAAACATAAAAATAAGACATGAAGCTATAATAGTGGTTATCGAAAAGAAATGCTTTAATAATGTTATTGGCCATATATTCTAGTAAAGGAAACCATCATTCCACAAACATTGAATGATACATTTGAGATTTTGATTGAAGAATATGATTGGAGATTTTGTCCATAATAAGACAATTTCAAATTCTTTGAAACCACCGCAAGATGGTTGGTATCTTCTTGTCCTTCCAGTAAGCTGCTAACAAAGATTTAGCTACTGCTAAAAGTAAAGCTATTAGATCTCTCAGAATAGCTGGGATCAATGAATCCTGCCAATTATATACCTCTAACACCTGTCAGATCAAATGCTCACTAGCATTTGGCGTCAAACAGGGCTGTATTTTAACTCCCTTTTTATTTAATCTTTTTCTCAATGATCCTGCTGCTCAGTTGCCTGTTGCTAACTGCCACAGTCCTAAACTTGGTGCAATACGCATACCCCTGATACTTTACGCTGACAACATAGTGTTGTTGTCCTGCTCCAGTGTGGGACTAAGATGTCTATTGACCTGTTGTGTAGCATTTTTTACTAATAGTAAGCTTCAGTTAAACCACGAGGTCAGAAATCTTAGTCTTTTCAAAAAAGTGGAGATCTTACAACTGGGTCATTGCTGGAAAAGAGAGCAAGTCAAACATTTTAAATACTTAGGTATTTTTTTTCAATATAATGCGACTTGGTCTACCCACAGGGCTGGCTCACCCGCTAGGCGAGCTAGGCACTCACCTAGGATGCACCAGCCCACAGGGGCGCCAAACTGCACCCTGCCCCCCCGCGAAAAGCCCCCTGCCACCGTTGCCAGCTGCTGCCTCCCCGCCGCCAGTGAAGAGCACCCCAGTGGGGCACAGGAGGTGGCAGTGGAGCTTGCCCACCCTCCCCTCCCCCCTCAGGGGGGAGAGGAGGCGGCAGCTGCTGCCACCAGTGAAGCTTGCCCACCCTCCCCCTTCCTTGGCTTGCTGGTGCGCCCCGCGACTGCAGGGCATGCAGGCAAGCCTGCACTGGGACAAAAGGAGTGGGGGTTTAAACCCCCACCCCTTCCCTGGCTTGCCGGCGCGTCCCACAGCTGCGGGGCGTGCAGGCAAGCCTGCACTGGGATGGATGGGGCGGGGTTTTAAATCCCCACCCCTTCCTTGGCTTGCAGCTTGCCCACCCTCTCCCTCCCCCATTGGGGGGGGAAGGAGGCGGGGTCAGCATGGCGGGTCTCCAGGCCCCACCGGAAGGTTGGCATCTGTGCCTGCCTAGGGCACAGAAACACCTCCAGCTGGCCCTGTCTACCCACCGTAAGTATGCAGTGAAATCAGCTAACATTAGTGCCTCGGCTATAACACATTTTTTTTATGGCAGAGGTAACCAATTTGTGCCAGCCAAAGTGACCTCACAATTATTATACGGCATCCTGATTTGGATTGGAGCCTTGAAATGTGCTACTGAATGGACCCAATCCAAATTCCTGAGAAAATTTTTTGGGTATGCTGAAATGTGTTTCATATGCAGTTATCTACTTGGAAACTGGCATGTCTCTTTTTTTTTTTAAGCAAAATTTTTTATTGGAAAAACAATCAACATTTTCAATAACGGTACCAATACAATTTCGAAAAAGAAAGTTCCCAACCCTTCCCCCCACCCCCCTAATAGGCTTCCAACACTGCTAATAACAAACAAAAATATATGTTAGACGGTAATCAAATTTAAACTTATATGCATTGACAAACCAGGTAACACATTATATAAAACCTCTACCATTGCAACATATTCTCAAATAACAGTATAATACAATTCCAAATTCATTTCACTTCTCGTTCAATAACCATACGTATCCAAGTTATATATTTTCCCCTTCATTCTATATTCAGTTTCTAGATACAGTTTCAATTCTTCCCAATCTTTTGTATACTGTTCTGCCATTTGTCCATTTAACTTCTTTGTCATTTTGTCCATTTCCGCTAAAAATAGCAGTTTTCTCAACCAGTCATGTATATCTGGCACCTTCTCCATTTTCCATTGCTGAGCAAAGGCCATTCTCGCCGACGTAATCATGTACCATAACAGTGTCCTTTTTTCTTGTGGAATTTTTTCCATTGTCAAACCGAGGAGAAGAAGTTCTGGCTTTCTCTCAATTGGGATTTTTAATATTTTCTGCATCACACAATGTACATTAAACCAATATGTTTTCGCTTTATCACATGACCACCACATATGGTAAAAAGAACCCTCTATTTTTTTACATTTCCAACATTTATTACTCAAGTTCTTATCCATACTAATATTAGCAATCTTTTTTGGTGTCATGTACCATCTATACATCATCTTATAACAGTTCTCTTTTACATTGGTACAAGTAGACATTTTAAAAGATCTTTTCCACAAAAATTCCCATGATTCCATAGAAATTTCTTTGTTCATATTTATGGCCCACTTTATCATTTGCTCTTTTACAGTCTCGTCCAGTGTATATACAGACAACAAAATTTTATACATCTTTGAAATCATTTTCCGCTCTCTATTCAACCATAAATTTTCAAATTCATCATACATGGCTCTAAAGCCAAACTCTTTACAATCTTTTTTATAAATATCCCTTATTTGACAATATTGTAACCAACCGTATTCAAATTCTAATTCATTGTTTGGCTTTAAAACATATTTTTTTCCTTCTTTTTGCAATAATTCCTGATATTTCAACCAGTCATGACCTTTATGTTCAGAAAACCGATGTATAACAGCCAGCTGGTACAATCCACAATGGCCTCTCGTCCAAGATTGTATCCTTGTACCTAGACCATGCATCAAACAACGTCCTCCTTACATAATGATGCTTAAACATAGAATCAACTTTATTCTTCCCATACCAAAGATAGGCATGCCAGCCAAATCGGCAATCGTGTCCCTCAAGAGCTAACAGCTTTCTATTTTCCAAATTAATCCAATCGGATAACCAAGACATACATACAGCTTCATGATACAAACGCAAATTCGGAACTTGGAAGCCACCTCTGTCTTTAGTATCATACATTATCTTCATTTTAATTCTTGGCTTCTTTCCTGCCCAGATGAACTTAAAGATTTCTCTTTGCCATTTGACCAAGACTTTCCCATCCTTCACAATTGGTATTGTCTGAAACAAAAACATTAACCTGGGCAATACATTCATTTTAACAACGGCAATTTTTCCAAGAAGAGATAGTCTTAACCTTTCCTATTTTTCTAAATCACTCTTTATCGAACCCCACAATTTTTCATAATTATTTTTAAACAGATCTATGTTTTTCATTGTGATTTCAACTCCCAAATATTTAACCTTTTTAACCACTTCACATTCTGTCACATTTTGTAACATTTGTTGCTTTGAACCAATCATATTTTTACACAATATCTTAGATTTATTTTTGTTGACATAAAACCCTGCAAGATCGCCAAACTCTTTCACTTTTTCAAATACCTTAGGCATATTATTAACAGGATCTTCAACAATAAACATGATATCATCCGCAAATGCTCTTAATTTAAATGAAAAACCTCCAATATTCAAACCTTTTATGTTATTATCATCTCTAACCGCTTGTAGCAAAATCTCCAAAATCCAGATAAATAACAATGGTGACAGGGGACAGCCCTGCCTAGTACCTTTTCTTACCCGGAACACATCTGTTGATTCTGCATTCACAATCACCGAAGCTTTTTGTTCTTTATATATCGATTGAATCATTCTTATAAATTCTGCGCCCACCAAAGATTTCTCAAACACTTTAAACATAAATTCCCAATTCAAATTATCAAAAGCCTTCTCTGCATCCAAAAATAAAAAAGCAACTTCTTTTTCAGGGTGTTTATCATAATACTCAATTGCGTCCAAGACAACCCTCATATTGTCTTTAATTTGTCTATTTGGTAAAAAACCAGCTTGATCCTCAACAATGGTATCCTTCAAAAACTTTTTAAGGCGCTCTGCCAATATTTTTGCAAATATCTTATAATCGTTGTTCAATAATGAAATAGGCTGATAGTTCTTTACATTTGTTAAATCTTGCGTTTCTTTAGGAATTAAGGTGATTGCAGCTTCATTCCAGGAGTCTGGAATCTTTCCTGTCCTTCTAATTTCGTTTAAAAGAATCTCCAACACCGGGACTAAGTCTTTATGAATTTTTTTATAAAATTTAGCTGAAAAGCCATCTGGGCCTGGAACTTTAGAGATTTTTACCTCAGCTATTGCTTTACTGATTTCTTCTTTAGTTATTACAGCATTTAAAAATGTTTTCATTTCAGGGTTTGGTTGTATCAAATTAACTTTGGATAGGTAATCCAACATTTTTTGAGGATCCGCTTGCTTCACTTGAAAGAGAGTTGCGTAGTATTTATAAAATTCCCTCCTGATTCCTCCTGGGTCTGAGATCTCTTTATTTCCATCTTTCAAACAAGTGATTGTTTTATTCTCTCTTCTTTTCTTCAGTTGCCATGCTAAATATTTGCCAGGTTTGTTTGCACCTTCAAAGGATTTCTGTTGCAATTTTTTCAAGTTCCAAAATACTTCTTTGTTCAACCTTGCCTCATATTGCTCCCTTAAAATCCTCAATTCTCTCAAAATCTTCTTTTTGCCAGGCCTTTTTTTAAGTTCTATTTCTTTTTTCCGAATATTTTCCATACTTTCTTTGTCTATTTTCATTTGTTGTTTCCTTTCATTATTATTAATTGCAATCAGATGTCCTCTCATCACAGCCTTGTAGGCTTCCCAAACCGTTTGCGTCTGTACACTCTTATTTAAGTTCAATTGAAAGTATGTTTGGGTTTCTGTCCTTATTTTATCCACAATATTTTGCTTGTCCAGCAAATCTTCATTAAGTCGCCATCGAAATTTTTTTCTCTTAACATACGTTGACCATTTTATCGGACTGTGGTCAGAAAGAGTCCTAGGTAATATCTCAATTTTGCGTGTTTGCAAGATTAAATTCTCTGTCATCCACATCATATCTATCCTTGAAAAAGATTCATGTCTTGATGAATAAAAAGAGTACTCTCTATCCCTGGGGTTTTTAACTCTCCAAACATCTGCCAAGTGTTCATGTTTAGTCAATTGAAAAAAGACTTTAGGAAGTTTGCCCATGGCATCAATTCCTTTTTTAGATTTTCTATCAACAACATTGTCAACAGTACCATTAAAATCACCCATTAAGATCATTTGCTCATAGGTCAACTGTCGTAGCTGTTCCCACAAATCCTGAAAAAAGTTTTCCTTCGCACCATTGGGAGCATAGAGATTAACAATTAATGTCTTTTTATTCTGCAACACAACTTCTACCGCCAAAAATTTCCCTTCATTGTCTTTAAAAATTTCTTTTGGTTCCAACTACTTTTTAATATATATAACAACTCCTTTTTTCTTTTGGGAGGAGAGTGAATAAAATTCCTCTCCTAGTCTTTTTTGAATCAAAAATTTGGCATCAGATTTTTTAATGTGTTTCTTGCAAGCAAACAATATCACATTTCTGTTTTTCCAACCAGAGTCTGACATTTTTCCTTTTTTGGGGTGAATTCAGTCCATTAACATTCCATGAAATTATTTGACTCTCCATGTTGATTTTATGATTATTTATCAGAGTCTTTAAAATTATCATTGATGAATCTGGTCATTTGCTCAACTGACTTGATGGTGACTCTCTTCTGCTTGAACGAAAAACTGACACCTTTAGGAATTTCCCATCTGTATCTTATGCCCTCTGTTTTCAGCTTGTCAATCAGATCTTTGAAAAGTCGTCTATCCTGAAGCATTGCTCTGGGTAGTTCCTTTAGGACCATGATTTTCTTGTTGTCAATTATGAAATCTTCCTGAAATTGTTGCTTAAACAAATCCTCCTTCAGCTTTTTAGATATAAACTGGACAATTACATCTCTGGGTAATTTTTTCCTTTGCGCAATCGCAGAGTTGACTCTGTATACCACATCAATCTGTGCCGCCACTTTCTCC
The DNA here is from genome assembly GCA_029375565.1 of Gekko gecko. Lineage (NCBI taxonomy): Eukaryota > Metazoa > Chordata > Lepidosauria > Squamata > Gekkonidae > Gekko > Gekko gecko. The sequence goes on from JAPDNY010000005.1 coordinate 169,110,625, forward strand.
TCTTCCATTTTCAAAAAGTCTGCAACAGCATCTACCATAACTGAATGGATGTCCTCATTCTTGTCTTCAGGGATCCCCCTGAATCTCATGTGGTTAATCATTGCATTATATTGGACCATCACATTCACTTTATCTGTTTCTATAGTGACCTCAGCTATATTAGATGCTACTCCCTTCACCCTTACATCCATCTCATCTGCTCTTTTAGTCAACGTTTGTATCTCTTTTGTAATTCCAGACATTTTTTTCAGCTCTGTTACTTCTGTTATTACAGTCTTTTCCAACTTCAGAATCGCATCCATCACCCGTTTCTCCATAGCATCCATCATGCCCTGTAGCTTTTTTTCCTCTTTCCCAGCCATTTTCAGGGAGGACCAGGAATTTGCTCTGTCGTTGCCGCAGGTCGTAAGCCGTTGTTCAAAATTTTCCCTCCAACCCACTCTAAATCAAAGTCCTTCTTGTGCCCACCTAAATCGCACTAGTTCCACTTTTTTCTATTGAGTCTTTCGTTTAAAATCAAAGAAAATTTTTCTAACCTTCCCAAAATGGCGGGCGCAATTTCTCTATGGTAAATGGTTCTTCCAGGTACTCACTTCCTGTCCGGCAGTCTTGATGGTCCCCCTTGTTCCTGATTTCCTCCCTTCTTCCGGCCTCCTTGGTCTTCTCTAGGACGATTACTTGTCTGGTCTGAAGTCACTTCCTGTTTTGCCGATTTCTGCTGCAGCAGCTACAGTACTTTTCCACTATAATTCTCGCGGAGTTGCTGTTAGTTTCTATTTTAAAGTCAATAATCTAACCGCAGGAATGATCAACAATCCGGCTTTTTGGCCTTTTTAAGCTGTTTAACTGCACTTTTTCCGCTCCAATGTTAGTACGACAGATACAGCACGATCATGAGCTTCATCGGATGTTGTTTATTTTTGGCCAAAACGCGTCTCCGGTGAGCAATTTTAAAAAGTTACCTTCAAAGTCCGTGTCTTGTTATAGCAGTGTTTCCTTGATGTCAGTTTCCGTAGAATGTCTTGGAGGTCTGGGTCATGCGTTCTTATGTTGAGAATCCAACTCGGTGGGGTCTTGTAGAGATTTTCCGAAGTGCCTTCTCTGGGGGAGGGGATCAAGGCTGGTCGCGACGCTCTTTAAAGCCCCGCTATCAGCCGATCTCAACTCCCTCTCGGGCCAGGCTCGCTGCCAGTCACCCCCCTGCCTGGGGGGATCTGCGGTGGGCTATATGGAGCCCACCCTGTCGTCAAGACCCTCCGTATGCTCTGGGAGCTCTGAGAGCAAGCCAGAACACGTTAGGACGCCATGAATCCCAAACCAGAAGCCTCGGAAACTGGCATGTCTCTAATCAAAACTAGTGCATGGCTTACGACTGTCAAATTCTGGCTATGCTTGCATTACAACCTCGAACCTGGGAGCTTTATCTCTCAAATGCTCTCCGAACCCAATAGGTCAACCTGGTCAGCATATATTGAGAGAAAAATTAAAGCAACGGGCTTATGCATAGAATCACTGTCTATGCTGACTTTCACTGCTGCATTTCATCAAATTAAAAACAGAATGCTAGACATTGAATGCCAGAAGTTATTCTCCTTGTTACTGGGAAAATGGCCCCATATATATCTTCTTTCCAGGTGCCACAGCAGCACAGAGCATTTTCCCTTGCCAGATGTAATGCCATGCCTTATGCTATTTTTTATGGCAGATTCGATAAGATAGCCTACTCAACCAGATACTGCCCTTGTAATCAAAAATGTGTTGAGTCAATCACTCATGTTCTTTATTGTGACCTGAATACAGATTTACGTTATATGCATTTACATTCTGTTCTAGTTAGGATGAGGGACTGTTTTGATGCATTTAAGGTTTATAGACTTTTGAATGATTTCTCATCTGATGTCACAGAGAAAGTGGCTAATTTTCTTTACTCTGCTATAAAGGTACGCCAAGGGATCTCACAGAAATAATCTTATATTTACACTGATGTATATGTATGTTGCGGTTTTAACTTACCTTTTAAACTGTATTAACTTGCATCAATTTTTTCCATGCCAATAAAGCCTACTTAACTTAAAGAATCCTGCCAATAGTTCAACAGAATTGCTTCTGGTCTCACAGGGACTAAATAACCTGTAATATTCCTATCTTAACCAACACTTTCCCCCAAAACTTTCTAATATTAGTACAACTTCACCAGCAGTGTATAAATGTCCCTATTTCCCTGCATTGTTTCCAACACAGGGGTTAGATTTTAGGCACCATCACATGGATCACTGTTGCCAAGTCATTATGTTCAAGGAAGGGAACCAGCTGCCAAACCAGCCGAAGATGATAAAAAGCTCATCTGGCAGTGGCTGCTACTTGGGCCTCCATTGTTAAGGAGGCATCCAAGAGCACTCCCAAACTCCTAACATCCGGCGCTGGCAGCAATGGCACCCCATGGAAGGTTGGGAGTGGGATCCCTACCCACAGACCGTTTTGACTTAGGCACAGGACCTCTGTCTTCACTGGATTCAATTTTAATAGACTCAGTCTAAGCCAACCAGCCACAGCCTGCAACACTTGGTCTAGATCTTCCGGTGTGGCATCAGACTGGCTGCCCAACAACAGATAGAGCTGGGTATCTGCATACTGGTGACACCCAAGCCCATGACTTCGGGCAATCTGGGCAAGTGGGCACATATAGACGTTAAATAACATCGGGGCACTCCTGTGTGAAGAAAGACACCATTTTCCCACAGCCTACAGCTTAAGACACACCTCCACAAGAATGCAACAGTCTCCTCCCAGAATCCCTGCATTCCCATTGGCTAAAAACCATCCCCAAGCATTGTGGGGATTGTAGGCTGTCTACTTTCCATTGCCAGACAGGCCCCTCCTATAGTTTAGGCCTCTAGACCCTGTCTCCGTCCTGCACAGATCATGACAACTTATTTTTCAACGTCTCCAATTCTAAATAATTCTTTTTTTAAGTTTCTCTCTTTCATGTTTTTTTATAAGTTGAAGCAATTGAGATATATTTTCCCCGACCATTGCTTTCACAACATCCCACACTACCTCATGGGACACACTGCAATCAAGATTGTATTTAAAATAATCTCATTTTTCTGATTCAATATCTTTGTATGCTATATCATCTAATCTTCAATTCTGCAGGGCCTGCAAGACAGAGCTGTTCTACCAAGCTTTTGGCTGAGACAGCGGGCATCTGTGTATGGCCTCCCTGAAGTTGTTGTCATCCACTTATCAAGCCAAATAATATGCCAGGCAACCTCTCACAGCCAGTTGATTCTGTTGAATTGTGATTACTGTTTTTAATGTTTATTATTGCATTTTAAACTTTTAACTGTATTTATTGTATTATTGATATGATGTGACCCGCCCTGAGCCCGCTTGCAAGACAGGGGCTATAAATACAAATAATAAATAAGTAATAAAAGAACTTTGTTTAAAACTCAGTTTGGCCTAGTATCATCCATTCCTTTGTCCATTAAGACACATTCTGTCCATGGTCTGTCCATAGCTTCATACCTATAGTTGAAAATGAAATCTTATTAACTAGGTTTCTGGAAATTAAAATATGGTCAATTATCATATAAATATTTTGCCTAGGAGAATAATAGGTGTAATCTCTTTCGTCAGGGTGTTGATAACCCCAAATATCACACAAAGCATTTTTTTTATAAAGTGTCAGCAAATTCTGTATTCTTCACTCTTTTTTTTGCTGATGTCTTTTAGGAAAAGATCTGTCTAGGTTCAAATCAGAAACATAGTTAAAATCGACTCCTATAACTATTACACTGTCATGAAATTGGTTAAGTTTGGTCAACATGTCATTAATTAATGGAATTTGATTTGTGTTGGGGGTATAAATTGATGTTTTATTGCTTTTTAATAAGCCTTTTATGACAATAATAGCATCCCTTCATATCTACTTTGCAAGTATGACTCAGAAATCTAATATTATTAGAGATTAGGATTGCAACTCCCTTCAATTTGGAAGTTCATGTAGCATGATATTGATGAATAAACCACTGAGATCTGAAAACTAATGAAACCTTAGTCTTAAGATGAGTTCGCTGTATGAATGGAATATTCAGACGTTGTTTAATCAGGGTAGTAGTGACTCTTTTGGCTTTAGTTTTGTTATTTAACCCTATGGAATAGACAGTATTTTAATTGTGTTACTCATGGTATAAATACTATTAGTTATAAACAATTATGCGTGGTTTATACTTTTTTCCCTTTCTCACAATACAAGAACTTGTGGGCACTCAATGAAATTGCTGAGCAGTTGGGTTAGAACAGGTAAAAGGAAGTACTTCTTCACCCAAAGAGTGATTAACACATGGAATTCACTGCCACAGGAGGTGGTTGCGGCTACAAGCATGGACAGCTTCAAGAGGGAATTGGATAAGCATATGCAGGGCTAGGACTGGTAGACCACCCCACAAAAAAGAGAGAAAATAGATTAAAATGGCAGGAAAAGAGACTAAAGAGACCATGTCACCAAGTGCTCCATATTGTTCAAATGTTTGATGCTCACGTTTTCTCACTAAAAATTCTGATAAATAAAATACATGTATTTTTAAATAATCCTTAACCAAAGAAAGGCTGCTGTCAGTACCTGGGTTTTGTTGTGCCGAGTGCGGAGAGGACAGTCGCTCCAGGACAATTATTCTTGGAGGATTCTAGTCGCAAGATGAGCCTCAGTGGTGACAAAGGAAGTGGGGAGGTTACTCATGACCTTTGTCCTCCTCTTCCCTGTTTCCCACTTCCTTCCGTTTGACCCTCCAGGTCTCTGCACGTGGAGTCAAGTGGGCGTGTCCTCCTTGGCTCTCCCTTGACTTCCCTCTTAAATAATCAATTCCTGGGCTTCCCCTCCCCTCACCCGCCAATCATTGAGAACTCACTCCAGGTATGTTTCTGACTTTCTGCCCAGGTGGATCTTGTCTACAGGACATCGAGGTCGCATCTTCATATCCGCGGAGCTCAATCTCTCTTTCTCTTCATCTTGCTTCCTTTGGGCTTCGGAGCATCTCCAGTTCTCAAAGTCCTGTCAGTCCAGCCCTCTTTGGAGAATACTTCCTGGTGTTCTTGTCTTGCTGTATCCCTCCTTGTCCTCTTCTTCTCCATCTCCCCAGCTCTTCTCTGGCTTGATGGTGGTCTCCTTGCTTGGAGATGGGAGGTAACTCCCCAGGCCCGTAGCCAGGATTTTGTAATTCAGGGAGCCTTGAAATAAGTCAGGGGGCACTGACGTCACAAAAATAAAAACTAAAATAAAAATTTTAAAACTCAGCCTTGCCTGTTGGAGTGGGCAGGATCAGTTGGAGCAGGCAGCTGCTCAGCCATGGAGGCCTCCAATGGCAGGGCAAGGGGCTCTAGCAGTAATAGGGTGAGGAGGTAGGGAAGCAAGCCACGCTTGGGGAAGGGGGGGTGGAGGTGGCAGGGGGCCTGGGCTAGATGGAAGTTGTGGGACTTTGGCAGGAAGTCAGGGGGCCGAGCCCCGAAATGCCCCATTGTAGCTACAGGCCTGTAACTCCCATCTTCCCCATTGTGTGGAGAGTCCGAACTCAGACAGCCAGTTGAGACCAGAAACAAATGTATAAGTATACACATTTTGTGTAACAACAAAATGATAAAGAATATAATTTCTTTTTCAAAACTGGAGTGGGATGTAAAATTACTTTACAGTCACACTAAAAAAACTGAAAAAGTTCTTTAGCTTAGTATCAAATGGATTATCATTTATGATAATATCTACCTAGAGGTTTTCTTCCCATTTAAATTTTTCAGTTGTTAATCACGCTATTTTTAACTCCAAAACTTCCAAAAAATATGTAGTGTATCATACAGTAGAATATATTACGTGTGTGTATATATGCATATATATTCATGCACAGTATATCACTTGGTGTTTAAGGCTAAGTTTGTTTCTGGTCCTGGATGGGGTATGGCTTCTTCATTTATTATTGAATAAAAACAAAAACCACACTAAAAATTATGATTAGGATTTTTTTAATTAAATGGAATGCTAATTCAAATAAAAAATAAATCAAGAATTTTTCGTTTTTTACCAAATAAACAGTGATCAAATGATTTTTTATTTTCTCTACAGTTTTTTGAAGTTTCCAGTTCTTTAAGTTTTTGCTACTCAGTTCCATGCATAGCAACATAGCCTTCCAACATACCCTGTGCAACACTAACTTCCTGCATATTTCCTTTCTGCATTGCTCTCTTCAATTGTTCATTGGCTTCTTTGAGCAGATGATCAGATGCTTCAGAAGTTGCCTCATGGTCCTTTTTTCTCAGTGATATATTACTTTCTATCTCAGCATTTTTTTCCCTAGATTCTTCTGCTTGTTTAGCCTTTTCTTCCATCTCTTTAGCTAAATGTATTTCCTCCTCTTTCTTTTTTCTTACTCTTTCAATTTTTTTTGTTCCTCTAAGTACATTATGTATTGCTTATGTGCACTTTGTCTCATAGCAATAAATTTTGATGTCAGTTCAGGTTTATTTCCATAGGTTTTCAATGTATCTTTGATCAACAAAACTGCATTCAATGTTCATTCACAAGTGGAAGCCTTGTCCTCAGTCAAAGCCCATCTTGACACAGAAAAACACCTCTAAATGCCTGCATTTCCATGTGATAGAGACAATGCAGTCTTGATAACTTTTACCAACTCTTGATATTTCCCCCCCAGCTACATTAGTTTTCTTTACAATTTTATCCCCAAAACTATCAATTCTTCCTTCAAAAGCTGGGCAGTCTGTCTCCATCTGCAACATTTTTCATACATCAATGAGAACATTTTCTTTTGTATTAATAGGGAGTTCTCTGGCAACTGAAACTACATCTTGACAGCTTTTTCGGGTTTTCACAAGAGAAGGGTTTAAACATCTCAAAGCTTTCAGCAACCACAACCTTTCATGACCTTTTCAATCAAGTATTTGCATCCAGCAACATAATGCTCTTTAGCATTTTTCATAAACACCAAGAAATCTTTTTCTGGAAGATGTGAAAGTTCCTTTTTAACTTCCCATGAAACAACAACATGTCTCATGGGTAACCTGTTTTTCAAATCAAATAACTCATTCACATCATAGTTATCTTCAGAAACAGACTTGCAAACACGTCTAGCCAGTTTCCCTAACACATTCTTGTAGCTGAGGAATCTTTCAGTGAAGCTAGTGAAAAGTTCTGCAGAAGATATAGTGAAATACAATTCTGCTCTGATAGCTGAGCAACATAAAAGATTGGCAATCTTTCTGTATGAACTGGACTGTAACACAGCCTGATTCTTTGTTGATGGAATGAATTTAAGAAAGTAATGCTTTACTCCTTCCCACTGTTTGAGCAGTCTCTCGGCAGCAGAGTGAAATGTAAGCCACCTAGAAGGAGAATGTTTGAGGAATTTCTTTTGAGGTAATTTGAGATCTTCTTGTAACTTTTCGTATTCCTCTACCCTCGCTGGCCACCCCTCAAAGTAGTGGTAAACAGCAATAGCTAATTCAGATACATCTTCACCAAAAGTCTGCAAGGCTTTCAGATCTGAGTTGTGAACAATGTGAAGGGGGCAGGTCCCAATATCAACTAATCCACGTGACCTCATTTCAATCAAATTTTCATTGAAAAGTCTGTGAACTTTCTTATTCACGTTAGGACCATCTGAACCAACCATCAGCAGCTTGTGAATGGGCAGATTTACCCTACTGATGGCAGTGTGAATTTTTCCATGAAGAGTTTGTGCATCAGCTTTCCCGACAAAGAATATCTGCAAATGTCTTGAAACTACTTCACCTCTACCCTCTGACCAATATCCCACTGATATCTGGAGCTCCTTTTTGTCTTCAACATTGGTTGTTTCATCAAAACAGATTGAATAAAAGGAGATTCCCACATCATCTGAGATAATCCATTGAAAATATGATCCCAGTGTATCAGCTATTAAATATTGCATCTATTTAGGGCATAAAGAAAAATCAGTTGGAACACCCCCTGGAAACATTGCATCAAATGTTTCCTTTATGCCACCGCAAAAAGATGCTGAAAAGTTGCAACACACCGACTTCATAACCCAAATAAGTGCAGATACTGTTGCCACATTTTTTGAACTATAGTTTAATAAGAGGTGCTGAAGAACTATGGCTTGATCCGGGATATTCACTCTGGATTGTTTTAGAAGAATCACCAGGATTAGCTGCAACTAAAACCATCTGTTTAGCCCCTAGAACATCAGAGGCTAATTTTTTATGTTTAGCACAGTCCAAGTGTTGAAGAAGAGCATGAAGAACTTTGTTCTGAAAATCTATTGTGCACACACAAAGTTTGCAAAACACTTCAGTTTCACTGTGTCTTGATGCCCATGCTGACATCAAATGTCCATTATGGTCTTTTTTAAGAAGCCAATCAGCTCTAAATTTGCACTTTCCCATCATTAATACTTCAGTTCACAGAGCAGCAACCAACATGAATCCTGAAAGGAAGGAAAAAAGAATGAGAAAATAAAAAAGTAAAGCATTAAAGTAAAACACTAATACTAAAAATCTAAACAAAATAAGATACTATATGTTGTTGAAGGCTTTCACAGCCGGAGTTCATTAGCTGCTGTAGATTTTCCGGGTTATGTGGCCGTGGTCATGGCATTGTAGGACCTGACGTTTCGCCAGTAGCTGTGACTGGCATCCTCAGAGGTATAACACAGAAAGATGGGGTACTTTCTATGGCAAGGTGAGCTATCAGTTTTTTGCTCACCTTGACACAGAGAGTACTCCATCTTTCTGTGTTATACCTCTGAGGATGCCAGTCACAGCTACTGGCAAAACGTCAGGTCCTATAATGCCAAGACCACGGCCACACAACCTGGAAAATCTACAGCAACCAATAAAATAAGATACTAATCGAATAAAACTTAACACTGTAATAAAATGCAACATGTCTAATATACTAATGAAATGTAAAATTTTCAAGGGTGGGGTTGAAAAAGGGCTACGCAGGAAAATGAAACAAGTTAGCTTCTTCAGAGCATCATAACACACATAAACACAAAATTTGTGTGCATTATGAGCAAATTCTCACCATAAGAAACTCATAGAAAAGAAATATTGACAAATTAGACAAATCACATACCTTTATTGCATTTGAAGAATAGCATGTCCCACAATCCTGTTCCACAATTTTAATTTCTTGAGCACTTGAAGGCCCAAAAAAGGGAGAAAAGAGACTTATCCTGAAAAAAAAGAGACTTTAAGAGACTAACCCAGAAATAAGAGACTAAAAGCTAAAAAAGAGGCCCACTTCTAGGCCTGCATATGGAGCAGAGGTCTATCAGTGGCTATTAGCCACAAGGTATAGATTCAGTGGCTATTAGCCACAAGGTATAGATAGGAACTCTCAGGCTGGGGCAAGTGATGCACTGTATTCTTGATGCACCAACAGTGGGAGGGCTTCTAGTGTCCTGGCCCCACTGCTGGACCTCCTGATGGTGCCTGGTATTTTTGTCCACTGTGTGACAGTGTGTTGGACTGGATGGGCCACTGACCTGATCCAACATTGGCTTCTCTTACTTTAGTTATAAAACTTTTATTTATAAAACAAAAATACTTTTGAGGACTTAAAATTTTTAATGCCTAAAAAACCTGCGTAATAAAATTTAACCAGTTATCAAAAAACCCTCACATCTAGTTATGCACACCAGTGGGAGCATATTAAGAATGACTGTGGAGAGGTCTTATATACATTGTTGGCTCCTCTGTCCAGTTTTACAAACTTTTTGGAAGATGGTTCTTGACAACATAAAGTTAATTACTGGGCATTCTCTCTATTTCATGCCTAAATGTTAATTATTAGGCTTGAAGTTGGTGGGAGACCACTATTCTTATCTAGAACAATGTGTTTTAATTATTTTGTTTTCGGCAGCTAAATCTTCTATTGCTTCGCTTTGGAAGGTATCTTGTCTCCTAGTCGGGACCTGTGGTATAAACAAATTTGGGAGCAATATGTGCAGGCTAAAGCTGCAATCACTTTTGAAATACCTGGCAACCCATATTAACCTTTTTATCCTGTCCTTATATATATTTGAATTTTCGTTCCACAAGATTCTATGCTTGCCATAATTGATTCGGCTCAAGAACTGGCAGTCAGAAGATACTGGCCAGGGCTGACTGGCTGCTTCACAAAGTCCCGCCCACGTCAGCCCCGGTCAGTGTTTTCAGCTCAGTCTGTTCCAGTCCTCCGACAGGAGAAGACCGTCTGGAGTGTGAGCGCAGGGACAGGCCCTCAAGGCTGAGACAAGTGAGAGAAGCCCTTCCCCCACACACACACACCATCCCCTGGGCCTTCTATGAGGGGACTAGGCCCAGAGAAGGCCTTTTCCGTCCCCCACACGCCATCCCCTAGGCCTTCTATGAGGGAACTAGGCCCAGAGAAGGCCTTTTCCGTCCCCCACACGCCATCCCCTGGGTCTTCTATGGGGCACTAGCCCCAGAGAAGGCCTTTCCCACCCCCACACACCATCCCCTGGGCCTTCTATGGGGGCAGTAGGCCCAGAGAAGGCCTTTTCTGCCCCCCCCACACCATCCCCTGGGCCTTCTATGAGGGGACTAGGCCCAGAGAAGGCGTTTTCCATCCCCCACACGCCATCCCCTGGGCCTTTTATGGGGCACTAGGCCCAGAGAGGGCCTTTTCCGTCCCCCACACACCATCCCCTGGGCCTTCTATGGGGGCACTAGGCCCAGAGAAGGCCTTTTCCGTCCCCCACACGCCATCCCCTGGGCCTTCTATGGGGGCAGTAGAAGCCCAGAGAAAGCCTTTTCCGTCCCCCACACGCCATCCCCAGGGCCTTCTATGGGGCACTAGGAGCAGAGAAGGCCTTTTCCGTCCCCCACACACCATCCCCTGGGCCTTCTATGGGGCACTAGGCCCAGAGAAGGCCTTTTCCGCCCCCCACCCCATCCCCATAGCCTTCTATGGGGGCAGTAGGCCCAGAGAAGCCATTTTCCGTCCCCCACACACCATCCCCTGGGCCTTCTATGGGGGCAGTAGGCCCAGAGAAGCCCTTTCCCCCCACACACTGCCTACTGCCCCCACAGAAGGCCCAGGGGATGGTGTATGGGGGACAGAAAAGGGCTTCTCTGCCCCTCTTCCCTTCCTTTCCCCCTTTTCCTTTCTTCCTCTCTCCTTTCTTTCACTCTTCCCCCTATTCCTTCCTTTCTTCCTTCCTCCAGCCCTCTCTCCCTTCCACCTCCCTCCCTTAACATAAGAACATAAGAACATAAGAGAAGCCAATGTTGAATCAGGCCAATGGCCCATCTAGTCCAACACTCTTGTCACACAGCGGCCAAAATATACCAGGTGCCATCAGGAGGTCCAGCAGTGGGGCCAGGGCACCAGAAGCCCTCCCACTGCTGCCCCCTCCAGCACCAAGAATAGAGTGCATCACCTGCCCCAGACTGAGAGTTCCCATCTATGCCCTGTGGCTAATAGCCACTGATGGACTTCTGCTCCATATGTTTATCTAATTCCCTCTTGAAATTGTCCATGCTTGCAGCTGCCACGACCTCCTGTGGCAGTGAACTCCATACGCTAATCACTCTTTGGGTGAAGAAGTATTTCTTCCATACGTTAATCACTCTTTGGGTGAAGAAGTATTTCTTCACTCTTTGGGTGAAGAAGGGCTTTGTTCCCTTCCTTTCTAGGGCCTGTTGTCTTCCACCACAATGGGCTTTGTTCCCTAGTCATGCTATAAAGAAATTCGAAGGAATCTGCATACTAGCTTTGTTTAAGAGTATGTTGCTTTATCTAAATGTGTAGTTACTGAATATAACTATTGAAATTCTATATGGAATATTATAGTAAGACATTTTGAAATGTTAAGACTCTATTTTAAAATTTTCTCTATTGTATAAGTTGTATGCACTTTCTATTTTGTTTTTTGGATGGGGAATTTTTTTAAAAAAAATGACTGAGAAAAAAGCAAAGCAAGTAACGTGAAACAATCTCTATGGAAAATGATTCAATTGCAACCATAACAAACTGTTCTAGAACAGAAACATGAACTCTCCCACCACCCCTCCCAACCAAAACAAAAAATAAAATTCAACAACCACATCTAGCAACTACACTTAATTTCTAAACCTCCTGTTAGAGTGTCATACCAGAACCCTAGACCAAAAAAAAAAAAAAGGCCTAGGGAATAGGGCAACAAGAGCCATATTTCTAGAGAAGCAACAAATACCAAAATCTCCCCACACACACACATCCTGACCATAAGCTAAACCCTACGAAGAAGGATATATTTTGCTTACAACAGAATAACTAAAGTGGTTTTTCAAGAGGCTTTATAGTCAATTCAAGTACAATATTCATGGTGATTGTCTGACTGGAATTCTGTTCCATTTTGAATTTTCTTTTAGAGCGGTAGGTTTTCTTCTTGGTGATTTCGCTGGAGCTTCCTGCAGCATTTCAAGATTCAAAGATTATAAAAGTTTGTCTCCGCTGTCTGAGTCAGAAGCCTGAAGTAGTGTTCCTTGATGATAAACCTGTAGTTTGTAAGAGGCAGCCCATCAATATCTGATGCTGGCTTCAATCAGCTTATTTGTAACAGGTTTCATTTCTCGTTGTTTTGTAGTATCTCTGACAAAAGATCTTGAAAGACGTGGATTTTTTTTACCCTGAAATTCTACGGCTCCTTTGGATCTTGCTTCCTATTTTTCCTTTAGTACAATAATCCAGAAACATGGCAATGTCAAATGGAGCTTTGGAACGCACATTGTTAGGAGAGCCCTCTCTATAAGCATTTACAATGGTGGAAGCAATGCCTTCTTCCAAATGTAACATGTTTGCTAACCCGGAAGCCAAAAATATTGATAATCCAATAGTTTTCAGCCTTTTCTGCAAATTTCTGAATTTCAAATTATTTTGTTTGGATCAGTTTTCAATGTCCATGAATTTGTCTCTGATCCATTTGTCGCTATGTTGCAAGTAATGCACTTCTTCTTGCAACATCAGACCTAATTCCATGGCCAATTCTGCTGTTTGGGATACTTGAGTCTTTTATTTCCTCAAGCTGTTCTTCAATGGCTTCAGAAGAGTTGTAATTTTTCTAATAATCCCTCTTGTAGCTTCTCTAAAGATTCAGAGAGGCCATGTTTTGTTAAGGCAGGTCTGTCTGGCAGTGCTCCGTTTTGTGCTGCCGCCATTTTGAGTTCTCCATCTTGTGCTGAGTCCATTCTGTTTTTTGCTTCTCCCAAAGGAAAAAAAGATTTTCTTGCCATAGAGTTTTTTTTCCCTCCATCCCAGCTTCCCCCATCTCTTAAATTGTAAACAGTGAGTTTGAGTCTGTGATTAGGTCAGTTTAGGGGGAAGGGGTTGGGAGCACAGTGTTCAGGCATCTGCCATTATCTTGCGCGCAACACCACACACCCTTGGTGCTCTCCTAGGAAGTCTTGCTTGAAGCTTTACAAGACCATGCAGCTACAGAAACCCTGTATGGCCAAACTATGACTCCTCTGTTCATACTCAATGTCATGATCCTGGGCCTAGAGTGGTGTGGCCTACAGGCTCTAGGGAGGCCTGGTGGCTCCAGGGAAGCCTGTATTAGAGTGACCACAGGGCCTACATTTCCCAGGTACCATCTGGACCCTGTCACTGGATAATAGGGGATTTGGAGGGAAAACTTGTAGCAGTAGAGGAGTAGAGGGTGGTGCCTGGAAAGAAGGAATAAAAAGCCTTGCCCAAAGTGGGAGGGTGTTCATTCCCAGGGAGCAGAGCTGGTGAGGCTACTTCAGAAGGAGGGAACCCTCATCCAAAGGGGGTGAGTCAGTCTGAGACCAAGTACCTAAAGGAGGCTAGGACAATATAGTCAGATATGTTAGGATTTCTTATTTTGCTGGTTTACCTACCTCTATTTTACACACTTTTCCTACACATTATTGAACCATAGTTATTGTTAAATCTCTTTAATAAAAATAGTTTGTTACTCTACCTGGGCCCTCATGCCTCATTCGGTCATGAGTGTATAGAAGGATAGGGTGGGTACTCTGGGCCCTCCTGAGGAGGCCCGTACCAGAGTGGTGGAAGCCATTAGAGAACCTTTCTAGCGGCTGCCTGTGACACTCCACTTGGAACAGAGCCTGGAACAAAGGATGGGCTCAACTGAGCCCTGCCACTCACCACAGCAACTTATCTGATGCCTCAGAGGTACCCATGGTCTGGAAGAACTATTTGCCCCCTCCTGTGGCCTACTCAACAGCAATCCACTAACTGCTCTCATTACTTCCTCTTGCAAGCCACCCTCCCCAGACTTTTAGCCAATCTTGACAGGCTTCTCCAGGCACCCGAGGCGCATAGCCAGATACAATAGGATGCGTCCTTCGTATATTGACTCTGCATAAACAACAGTTTCCCACCCTGTCAGCATAAAAAAGTCTGTATGCCTATACACAGTCTTCCTACAGAGGAGTGATTTCTGTAAATCTAACAAAGAGGACTGGCAGTCATATGTCCATTCCTCAAGACCACACAGTAATCCAGTAGCAGTGGATTAGCATTTTCTTAACTAGACCATTCTAGTCTGAAAACAAATCTTGCAATTTATTATGCAGTTCAGGAACATAAAATTAATTATTATTGTAATCATATTTCCATTTGCACGGCAATTTTTTGAGCTGTTTAACTATAAAACTTTCCCTATGCAACAAAATATAACACAAAGGCATTTTTTGTTTTTTCCCCTTAAAGCATAAACCTATTCACACAACAGAATAATGTACTCAACTTCCACCTGTTCAGCACTTTATGCCTGCAAGGTACTTATATTTTTCATTTTCTCTGGCCAAGGGTTATGAAACCTAATAAATGAAAACAGTTTTGCAATTCATCAGGTCTACACACTCTGGCTACAAATGGGTCTATTCATATGAAGTTAAGAATGCAATGAAGAGACACAGTGAGACTTCCACTGAACTCTTTAAATGCCTTGTATTTCCCCCAGTGTCTCCAGAGCTAAGCTTCACAGAATGTTTGGAAGTATAAATGTACCTCAGGAAAACTGAACTGGATTTTAATTATATATTAATTGTATTTTATACCTGAGCCCACTGTGGGAAGGGTAGGATATAAGTGCAAGAATTATGGAGGCCCAGGTCGCTACCACTCCCAGGTCTGCATTTTCTATCTGAGACAGATCAGGCAGTTGGCCCCATATCTCACCCCTGGGACCCGATTACAGTGACCCACACAATGGTCACTTCCAGATTGGATTACTGTAATTCTCTCTACGTGGGGCTGCCCTTGATTCTGCTCCAGAAGCTGCAGCTGATGCAGAACAGAGTGGCATGGGTGTTGACGGTCATCTGTGTGGAAGAAGATCCACCCAGTTCTATTGAGTACTGGATCCATTGCCTATTGAGTACCAGATCCATTTCAAGGTGCTGGCGCTTACCTTTAAAGCCCTACATGGCCAGGGGCTTGCATATCTGTGAGACCGCCTCTCCCTCTATGGGCCCCGAAGAGCTTTACGAACTGCCAACCAACATCTTCTGGTGGTCTCCAGTCACCAGAATAAATAAATTGAATAAATAAATAAAATAAACTGGTCTGGATTCTGCTATCCAAGATAACTCTGGAGGGCTTGGGCTTGCATCTGCTTGGGCTCACATATTGTATTTTATATTTAGGAAGGTCCTTTATGGCCTGATCCTTGGCAAAAGGGCTGAGGCACTTCAGGAACAAGTGGGAGGAATAGAACTTTTCAATTATGTTGCAGCACAACACTATGCAGAATTACTCCAGTCTTAGCACAAGTGATTTCAGTGGACTTAGGCTTGAGCAGCATTGTGTAACAAAGCTCTTATAGCCCAGCATCTTATGTGTGGTTTTGTTTACCCTGTACAACCCTCTATTTGAGCCAGCCTCTAAGTCCATTAAGGTTTAAATATGCCCCAAAATCGGATTTACCTAAATAATCAAGCTGTCTTTGGCTACATGTGTTCTAAATGTCAGCTGAATGATATGGGGGTGCCTTAACAACAGGTTCATTCATGTCCCTGCTTTGAAGGAAATGTGCACACGTTTCCTGTTTTCCTGGTAATCAAGGAGCCTTACATGACATATACACTAGATCCCATTTTGTTAGATCTCATGAAACATCCCCAACCATTCTGGATCATGAGAGTTAGAGAGATCCCAATTATCAAATTAGATACAGAAAAATTTGTGACCATACGTCTGAACTTCAAAAACAGACAGTGTTGCTGTATAGGGGCAGGAAAATATATGAAAATGAAAACTGCCATGCAAGGCCAAACCAAAGGTTATCCTGTGTCCAAAAGTGGAAGAAAAATACCTCTATGAAGCCCACTAGCAGGGCATGAATGAAATAAAACTCCCCTATTATGTTTCCAGCACTTGGCATTCAGAAAAATGGAACATGGAGGGTCCATTTAGCAACTGAGGCTTATTTTGCTCATGGCATGGAAGAAGAAGAAAAGTTGGATTTATACCCCACCCTTCACTCGGAGTCTCAGAATGGTTTACAATCTCCTTCCCTTCCTCTCCTCACAACAGACACTCTGTGAGGCTGACAGAGCTCTGAGAGAATTGCTCTTGAGAGAACAACTCTGAGTGAACTGTGACTGACCCAAGGCCACCCAGCTGGCTGCAGTGGAGGACTTGGGAATCAAACACAGTTCTCCAGATTAGAGTCCACTGCTTTTAACCGCTACACCAAACTGGCCCTCTGGAATCTTCACTTTGAAGAGTATGTACATTCAAAGTGTGCACAGGTATATCAGCCAACATGGATTGGCAGAAGCCATTTTGTAGCCATTAACAGGCAGTCAGCTCTAAAGACACAAAACTCAAGTGGTTTAGAAGAAAATCCAGTGATCAAAATGCGAAGCAAACAGTAGACCTGCTAAGTAGGAATTCTCCTTCCCTGTTTTGATTTTATATTTTTAGAATAATATAAGATTTTTAAATTTCTGAACTATGATGATTGGTATATTTTATCTATGAAATATGATGATTTGTATATCCTAATGATGTTTTTTTCTTTTAATCTTTTATGTTATATTTTTATATTGTACTATGTTTGAATATGGTCGTTGACCATAATAAATTAACTAACCAGAAGAAAATAAGATGCCACTGAGGAAACAAAATTGAAGCAAAATTAAATAAGAGACTGTTACAACTGGCAAAATTTCTCTTTCAACTGATTAACAGTAACATCCAGTTGAACAGCATCCAAAGATCCACATTTTCAAAACTGGCAGTGTTTTTTTTTAAAAAAAAAAAGCTGAAAACCATGCACACACATCACACACTGAGATCCTTCGTAATATCTTTCATAATAATTTGAGGGGGAAAACCCACCCTTCAGAAATCAGGCAATCCAGTACAATTATACTCACGGTTGAGTGAAATCTCGAGTAATGAAGTCTGAACTTTTGAAAAGAAGGAAGATGTCACTGAGGCATTTACACTTCAAGGAGCTATTCATTGCTATCCAGTAGGCATCCTAAAGGATGGAGGTTTATTTCAACCATATGAGAAAGTAACTTCCAAGCAGGCATCACAGAGATGAGAGCCACTGGGAAGCCAGTGGAGATAGGACATTGGATTTGAACCGATGAGGCCTAGGTTAAAAGCACTGAAGTGACTAGGTACCTTGGACAAATGAATGTTTCTTAGCCTAAACAGATGAGTGCTGTGTTTCCATTTTATCCTTATGGAATGGGACAGCTCTACATAGTGCATCTTATGGGGTGTCAAACATGCGGCTCGTGGGCCGGATCAGGCCCTCGGAAGGCTCCAATCCGGCCCAGAAAGACCTGGCTGTTTTCGGCTTCATTTTCCAGTTCTTCTACTGGTGCCATGTTGCAGTTTGCTTTACCAGACTCTCTCAATCATATAGGAGAAATAGATAGGCAAGCCTCTCCTGTAAAATTGAGAGAGTCTGGTAAAGAACTGGCTGAGCCTCCTCCCCTTCCTCCTACCAGGGGGAGGGAAGGAACTGGACAGGTTGCCTCAATCCTACAGGAGACAAAGGGAAGCCTTTCTTCCTTTCCACTGGCTGAGGCTCTTCTCTGAAGGAAGTAAGGGAAAGAGGGAGAGCTTGCTTTGCTGGGCTGCCTCAATTGCATGGGAGAAATACCAAGCACCTTTAAGACCAACAAAGTTTTGTTCAATGTATGCGCTTTTGTGTGCCCTGCTACAGTGTGTATGTGTTTTGTTGGGCTCCTTATACCAGGGCTCTCCTGGGTGCAACTGGGTTCCCTCCCCCTTTTCACTGTATTTATGCCCTCATAATCAAGTCTCTCTCAGTAAGAAAGCAAAGTGAAGTATTTTAGAGGAGGAATAACAACAAGCCAGTGAGGTGTGTCCAGACCAAGTTCACCCAGCACATTTCCTTTGTAGGAAATAGTTATTTCTCTGGGGAAGACTATAGTTTTGTAAATAAACAAACAGCCCTCAGTCTGTGTAAGGATGCCTTCTCATGTTCTTGACCAGCACATGACGCAACTTATGTAAAAAAGCTTGCAATGCCCAGCCATTTCATGTTTTCCCCTGGGTCCTAAGCTCAGAACACTGGGCAGGAGATCCCTGTAATGAATGTCAATATATCAAAAGTAGGTTTGCAGCTTACAGATACACACCTGAACAGCATACTCAGGACTGCTACAGCATAGACATTTTTATGCAAAAATTCAGAGCAAGAGGTGTCAGTTATTGGAGACTGTTAAATAAACAGAATATTGCAAGAGTGCTAGTGTTTTAAGCATGTTTTGTTTAAAGTTTAAAAATCTTTGTGTTTGTCTGTGTCCTTTATAAAGTTTATATCTCCTCTACCTGGCATTACATTTTATGATACACATGGCCTGGCCCAACAAGGTTTCATTTATGTCAGAACTAGCCCTCATAACAAATGAGTTTGACATCCCTGTTTTAAGTTCCCTGGAGAAATACAAATGTGATCAATACACGTCATCAGGAAATACTGTTTGGGAGGCTAGACTGCAACTCCATCAAAGTTCGCCATCTCCTCCTTCACAAGCTCATCTTAAGCATTGCTGGGCATGGACTATTAACTGAAGTGCAACGGGACAGCTTTTCATACTAATGAAAAGCCATTTTTGCGGCTTTACAATAAACTGAGTCAAACACAGCAAGCCTGCAGTTAATACTCTACAGCTTGATCTGAAATAAGCTCATGTGCAAGCGAGTTCAGTGGGACACTCTTCCATGTAAGCCACAATAGCCTGCAGCATTAACGCTGAAGGCACTGCACAACTTATCTGCTGTTTAAGGCTGCACATCTCTGACAACATCATCATATTTTGAAACTCTACAGATTGATGTATTTTGCTGTATCCAATAGCAGCTAGAGGTTGAGATTGACCAGAAAATCAAAATTCTTACTTCTGGGCAATTCTACTAGACATAGCTCTCATTATTTTTTAAACTTAATATTCAAAATAGCTAGTGAGAGTACACTGGGCACTCCTTGCTAGGCCAAATGTGTAATGCTGTCCCCCCAAGCTTTTGCTCCACTTAGCAGCACCATAGTTCTCTTTTTATATTCCAGACAGCTCAGAGCATTACCGATTTTTTTTTAAGTTGACTATGGGATTTAATTCATGTTCTTACCCTTGGAGCACTCCAATTGAGCTTGGGGAAAACACCGCCTCCCAGGGCACTGATGGCTTCTTGAACTTTCAGTGCAAACTCAGGGAATTCTGGAGCCTGGAGATTGCAGAAACAAAGAAACAGGGTACAAAGCAGTTACAGGCAACACTTACTGGTGAGGCTGTCACAGAAAAGCCACCACTTTAACAAATGTTAAAATTTGCTTCCAAAATTTAGGCTTAACAAGAAATTTGAATGTTTTTCCTCTCACAGACCTTCAGTTTCAATTGACCTAGCCCCTGCCCCAATTTGGATTTGGAAGTCCTGTACAACCAAAACATTTCTGCATTTGTTCAAACTGCAGAAAAGAATTATAACAATGAATCCAAATTATTCATACCAGACGGTGAATGTTGACAGCAACTGAAATAGCTAAGTGCTACAGAAAACAAAAACACTACCTATTTTCCCCACATTCTCCCTCTGTCATGCTCAGAGCACAACAAAATGGAAGGCAGTGAGTAGGTGGGAGAGGAAAGGCCAAGGACATTCCAATGCATTGCCCTATCACACATCCCAACACAGGAGCTGCTGTGGGGGAGGGACGCCAAAGGTCTCCATTTTCTTTTCTTATTTATCCTTGAGGTCACTGTTGCAGGTAACATGAGGGCTCCTCCAGAGGAAATGACTGCAGTGTGCAGGAGTAGGGGTGCTAAGCCAGGGAGTCAAAGGGGATATGGTGTAACAGAAGGATAATGGGATGTCCCTGACCATGAAATCCTGTAGGTCATGCCCATTTGGATGACAAATAAAATACAGGATTTCTTCATGGGACTTATTATTTTCTGGGGATAACAATACTACTTATCACTTACCTATGTAAGTGATCTGTAACATTAACTTTCAGTGTTCCAAGAACTTAATGTGCATTACCACAGCAATCCACACTACAGCCCTATGTGGTAGACCAGTATGATTAGCTCCATATTACAGAAGGGGGTCAGAGCCCAAGAGACTGAGTTCATGGTATGTACTCAGAGCAGCAACTCCCTGGATCACTCCTCATTGTCTTACCCACTATACTCAAGCTGTTTTATCCCATGGTAAAACGTGAGCATGTAATACCCAAACAAAGGGTTAAGACGTTTATCAACTGTTACCAGATGAAAACCATTTGGACTATTTACAATTTACCAGATCATCTACAAGATGGTGCACATCAATGCTTAAGGGCATTTTACTGACACCAGATTGTGCCAAAGTTCTCATATGGTAGTTCTGCCAGATCTTTCTACCTCAAGAGTAATGTGATAACAAGGTTTGAGACACTTCCTCAAAAAGACTGCACAAGATAAGCAATGAGTTCGGTTACAAAGGTGTTCTTTTTAACTCTGCACTAAGTGCCCAACTTCCAGCCATTATAAGTGAAGGAACTTGTCAATGATGATCACACAATGCTCTCCACTTTGATTAAAGACACTATACCTATTTCAATTTCCCTCCAATTTTATATGAACTAGCATGACAAGCTATTGTCTTTTGTAGGAACAAGTGAAGTTCTGTTTCAATTTCTTAGACAGAGGTCATCTCTGCTACAGCTGTGTCAGAACCAACAGTGAATTAAATGAATCCTTCAGACTATTAACTTTCCCTTCAATTCACCTGTATTTCACAACCACCATTCCCAGAAGTAAAAATTCTGTAAAGAGTTTTACCGTAAGTGCTGTGGTGTTCTCGTCATCAGACCACTGAAGGATGAAGACAAAAAAAGGTTATTTTCCTCACCTTAATAGTAAACTCTGCCATGCTTCTGCCAGGAAACAGTGCCTAATCTCTCTGCAAGCTTCCCAATACAATTAGAAATCACAGTTGCCCTCTATTTCAGACCATAGGAGTGAGGGGAATAAACCACACAGGTGTCAGAGCCTCTAGACAGTGACAATCTGAGACAATCCTGGCAGACATCCCTTCCAACACAAAGCAAAAAACAGGCCCATGAAGCCTGTATATGCCATTGCTTGGGAAGTGATACCGCACAAGGCACAAAAATCACAGGACTCAGCAGGTGCTCCCTTTCCACAGTGGCCACTTCTGGGGCCAGCAGGAGCACCTGCCAGCTCAGTAGAGACCCATTTCCAACCTCTTACAAAGCAAACCAAAGGGTCACAAAAAAGAGGCGTGAGGCTACACAAGGCTTACATGGAAAACAAAATCCACACCCCTAAGGCCATCTTATTGGAAGATGTCCAGTTCCCTAACTGATGGGCCTCAAAAGTGCCCGCTTCTTATAGCAGTTGACGGCTCCAGCTGAAAAAGCCCACCAACTCTCTGAGCCAGAGAAAACAAAGCAAAGAAAGGACCAATAATTTCAGTCCTTGGAGGAAACCTCTGAAGAGGCTACATGGCAGTTAACGGGAGGGTTGCCAGTTTACAACAGGAGGCTACCTGCCCTCTGTTGCAGCAAGCAGGATTATAGGTGCCCAAAAAGCACAGGTAAAAAAAAGAGAGAGTTGAAAACACCACCAGTGACAAATTTCCAAAATTTAAAGGTTGCAGCCTACATTGGAGGAGGGAGGAGAAGAATACCAATAAAATAAGATGAACGCTTGTCAAGGATGCTTTTTGATCCTGCATAGAGCAGGGAGCCTTTTCCAACTCTATGATCTTGCAAACAAAGTTCCCACGGTCTGTACAAACCTGAACTTCCTCCACCTCATTGCCATCACCATCATCTCGGGAACATGTTGGGAGGTCTTCCCTAAAAAACAGAAGTGGGAAGACTGAAACTGTCATCTTGCTCCATATGAGTGAAAGGAACATTTTTGCTCCCTTCACTTGAGGAAGATAGATAACCCGCTATATAGAGGAGTACTTATCTCCAGACCCTTCTTCAGAGAAAATCAATGGGACTACATTCATTCCTTTGGCTTGTGTGGAGCAAGAAATTGATTCTATGAATGCACTGAGAAACACTGGGTCACTTCTCCTAATCTCCCAGAAAACTTTAAAACCATTATCACTATGACAATATTATTCATCAGCATGAATGTTTGACCTGTAGGCTGCTGGAATATTGCAAACTGTCTGGGGTGAGGCTAGGTAAAATCTTGAAGCCCCACAGTTCCCTATCAATGCTGCCTCAACCATAGTGGCAAAGCAAAAGAGATGCTTGAACGGGAGCAGTCTTAGCAAAGTATGGTTGCTCAGGAAACCTGCCAGCTTCTGGTCCAGGAATTCTGTAGTTTTGAGAGGGTGACATAAGGGAATCATATATTTTTGTTTTTTTCTTAAGGGGCCAGCAAGGACTGGGACAGTCACTTTATTGATGGTTCTTGAGTGAGCCTTGGCTTTCAGGGATTGGGGACACTAATTCTGTTGTTCAGGGCCAGAGAAATTAAGACAGAGGAATAGGAACAAGCCAGTAAACAGGAAGATGAGTCAGACTGTCCCACTCCTAGCCTTTCGATCCTGATGGTTAGGATCTAGGTTCTCTTTAAGCTGTGCCGGGCTGCGCTGGTGCACAGATTTCCTCTGGCCAGCGCAGCAATTTTTACCACAGCGCAGGGGCAGGAGGTTCCCTTCCCAATGGCCATGCAGCACAGATCCATTTGCTCAGGCAGCACAGAAACACAGCAGTATGCTTTGTGTTTCCTAATCTAGGCTGGCCCCGCCTCCCCTCAGCTGGGGTTCGCTTGCCCTGTGAAAGGGGGAGCTCCTACCCATCCCGGCAGTCTTCTGCCTCGTGTTCCTGGAGATACCCTGGCCCAGAAGGAGGACTGCTCTGTTGCCCAGCTTCTGCCTTTTCTGAGGTGAGTTGTCTGGGTGTTTGTTTTGTCTTGGGGTGGGCAGCATGCTAGAGATGATCTGGTGTGTTCTCGTGCTTTGCAAAGTGACTCTATGTGCCCTTAAGCCTGGGAGGTTAGTTGAAGAAAGGGGGGGGAGCTGGCCTCAGCAGCTTGCTAGAGGCGATCTGGTGTATTCTGGTGCTTTGCAAAGTGTGCTCTTAAGCCTGGGAGGTTAGCTGAAGAAGGTGGGGGGGGGGGAGTTGGCCTCAGCAGCGTGCTAGAGGCGATCTGGTGTGCTCTGGTGCTTTGCAAAGTGACTCTATGTGCTCTTAAGCCTGGGAGGTTAAGTAATACAAATATGTTCCATATAAATACAAGTAAGTTTAATATAAATATATGGCTTGTAATACAAATGATAATAGTTTATATGTTGTTTGAATGTTTGAACACTTAAATATATATTTTTTTAAACTGTTGGCCCGCTCACAGTTTTGATGCTCGCACCACTTTAGGCTCACAGGGTAAAATTTCTGCTCACGAGACTGCACACCTTAGAGGGAACACTGGTTAGGATTTGATCAGGCCTAAAAATGCTACTATTAAAAATACCAGGTTAGTTATGTCCAAAGCAATAATTTTCCAAGCTTCCTCTCGAAGACTGAAACCAACCTGGCTTGTTTCACCAAAACCCAGTTGCACAACATAGGAGGACTAAGATCCTTTCCAGATGAATCCTCCAAGATTGTGAGGGCTGATGAAAGGAAATTGTCTTGGTCTACCATGATTATGTTACTCTGTGCAAATGTACTGTCAGACACAGCCCTAATACAGAGTGTCTGAATCTGCTGTTGGACACGTGGGACAGGTGAAGATTCTCTTGGTGTACTGTCCACTCTGATACACAGGCTTCCTACCTGAGATACCTGAGTGGTGTTGTTGATTTAAAGGTCCGGAGATCAATATTGCTTGGGTTCCTTAACATCCGTGCCAAGGCTCCCTCCAAACAGAAGAATGTTTAGACTACAAAGCCACCATGACATCTGTGCAGCTGTCCCAGAACATTTTGTTGTTCACACGGAAAGAGTTGTCCATACGCTACATTATGCTGCTCTGATCAAATACCATACAATTTGGAAGTGGACAAATTTTAATCAATACTGTTATCATTTGGTACAGTTTAGATATATAGGAGCTTGGAACTGAAAAACTGAGAACTCATTCCAGGTAGGTAGCATTAGTGCTAATCTTAGAACTGGAATAGAGTCCACCCTGGATGTGGCTGTATTGCCCATTCCCTATCCAAAGGAGCAAGTTTGCAGGTTGGGATGGCTGCTGGATCTGAGTCTACAGTTTGATCCCCAACTCCTATCTGCTGAATGTAGCACTTTTAACTAAATTTGTTTGGTTGATCAGCTTTAGCCCTTCCTCAAGATCCAGCCAGTGATCCATGCTCTCAGCACCTTCAAGATAGATTACCTTAAGGTGTCCTACAGAAGCTGCCACTGAAGATTTTTAAGAAATGTCAATTAGTCCAGAATGCGGCAGCTAGACTGCTATCAGATATGGACTAAAGGCAACATATTAGACCAGTACTTAAAAAACCTTCACTGTTTGCCTGTTTCTTATCATGCCCAAATGAATTTGCTAGTTTTAACATGTAAAGCCTGATACAACTTGGGGACAAAATTTGGTGTAGTGGTTAAGTACGCGGATTCTAATCTGGGAGAACCAGGTTTGATTCCCCACTCCTCCACTTGCAGCTGCTGGATGACCTTGGGCAGTCAGTTCTGTCAGAGCTGTTTCCGCAAGACAGTTCTCTCACAGCTCTCTCAGCCCCACCTACCTCACAGAGTGTCTGCTGCGGGGAGGGGAAGGGAAAGGAGTTTGTAAGCCGCTCTGAGACACTGAGTGAAGAGCAGGGTATAAATCAAATCTCTTCTTCTTCTACTTGACAGAAAACCTCTCTTTATACACCTGCCCTGCGTCTTCCACCCCCCAGAGGTTAGTTGGGTAGGCAGAAAGAAACCACCATTTCAGCAGGGACACCCTAACTATTCCCTTCTCTCTCCTAGCACTAGGCTAAAACTTTTTTCTCTTATCTTCTGCAAGCTTTTAATTAGTTTACAGCTGTCAATCTCCCCCCCCCCACACACACACACTATATTGATGATTTAACTCTTGGATCTTCTTGGTTTACTTCTGCTGTTGCTTTCAAATTAATTTTAGACCTACTTTGATTTTTGTGTTAAGCATTGCATCTTTTATGATGCTGTAAACTGTCTTAGGTGTGAATGCAGAAAGGAGATAAAAGTTATTTTAAATCTAATTAAACAAATAAATCATGGGAAGGCACCTGAATGCTCTGCAGTCACAGTTTGAGCCACTGATCTACACATTTGTTTTAAATAGAAATTTTAAGTGTGGGTCACCCTATTCTAACCCGTGTTCACCACTTATAGGGAAGCTGAGAGAAAAAAGTGTCAAAATATTAAGAGCACTTCATTCATATTTAACTTTAAAATATCTGTAGTGCTATGGAAAGTGCCGTCAAGTCACAGCCAATTTATTGTGAACCCATAAGGTTTCCAAGGCAAGAGACAAACAGAGGTGGTCTGCCATTGCCGTTGCCTGTCTCTGCATAAAAACCCTGGGCTTCCTTGGTGGTCTCCCATCCAAGTAGTAACCAGGGCCAACCCTACTTAGCTTCTGAGACTTGACAATATCTGGTTATTCTGGGTCATTCAGGTCAGGTCACCTCTAAAAGACAGAGACCAGACCATCCAGGTCAGGTCACCTCTAGAAGACAGAGACTCTTACCTTCCTGAAACTACCAGAGTCCCATCGTCCAGTAAGTAATCTTTCACGTTCTGTGGCAGTGGAAGTATGATGCTGAAGAAATAACAAAACACAACTTGAGGACAACACAGACACAAAAAACATAGCACAGTTCCCTGTTATCTCTGCAATTACTTGTTAGTCTTCTCATCAAAATATCATCTTGACTTACAGGACAAAAAAGGAGGAAAATCTCCTTTAGTTCTAAGGATGATAATAAATAAAGCACAAACTTAAGAACATAAGAGAAGCCATGTTGGATCAGGCCAATGGCCCATCCAGTCCAACACTCTGTGCCAAACAGTGGCCAAAAATACAAGGTGCCATCAGGAGGTCCATCAGTGGAGCCAGAACACTAGAAGCCCTCCCAGTTTTACCCCTCCCAAGCACCAAGAACACAGAGTTTCACTTCCCAAGACAGAGTACTCCACCTATACCTTACGGCTAATAGCCACTGATGGACCTCTGCTCCATATGCTTTCCAATGCCCTCTTGAAGCTATGTTCATAGTCGCTACCACTTCTTGTGCAAGTGAATTCTACGTGTTAATTACTCTTTGGGTGAAGAAATACCTCCTTTTATCTGTTCTAAATCTACTGCTAATTAATTTCATTGAGTGCCCACGAGTCCTTGTAATGTGAGAAAGGGAGAAAAGTACTTAGTTCTCTACCTTCTCGATCCCATGCATGATTTTGTAAACCTCTATTATGTCAGCCATCAATCATCATTTCTCCAAGCTAGAGAGCCCTAACTTCTTTAACCTTTGTTCATAGGGAAGGGAAGGTGTTCCATCCCCTATATCATTTTAGTTGCCCTTTTCTGCACATTTTCCAATGCTATATCTCTTTTTAGGTGTGGTGAGCAGAACTGTACACAGTATTCCAAATGAGGCTGCAACAGAGATTTATACCGGGGCATTATGATGCTAGCTGATTTGTTTTCAATCCCCAGCATAGTATTTGCCTTTTTTATTACAGTCACACACTGTGTTGACATTTTTAGTGAGTTATCTACGACGACTCCAAGATCTCTCTCCTGGTCAGCTACCACCACTTCAAACCCCATAAACATATTTATAGTTATGATTTTTGGCTCCAATGTGCATTACTTTGCACTTGTCCATGATGAACCTCATTTGTCATGTTGATGCCCACTCACCCAGCCTTGACAGGTCCCTCTGGAATGCCTCACAATCCTCCCTGGTTCTCACCCCTCTGAGCAACTTAAGTGTCATCTGCAAACTTAGCCACTTCACTGCTTACTTCCAACTCCAAATCATTAATGAACAAGTTAGACAGCACCAGATATAGCACCCCACTGCTCACCACCATCCACTGTGAAAACTACCCATTTATACTCACTCTCTGTTTCCTGTTAATTAGCCAGTTTTTAATCCACAAGAGGACTTGTTCTCTTATCCCATGACCGCCGAGTTTACTTAGGAACCTTTGATGAGGAACTTTATCAAAAGTTTTACAGAAGTCTAGGTAAAAAAACATCTACTGAGTCACCCTTGTCCACATGTTTGTTCAGCCCTCAAAGAACTCTACAAAGTTAGTGTGAATGTTGGCTTTCCCCTCAGATTTAGTTTAAAAACTGCTCTGCCACCTTTTTGATTTTAGGTGCCAGCAGCCGTGTTACTTCTCCAGACAAGTGGAGGCCATTTTTTTTTGTACAGGTCCTGCTTGTTCCAAAAAGCATCCCAGCACCTAGCAAACTTAAACCGTTCCTCCCTACACCATCATCTCATCCATGCACTGAGATTCCTGATTTGTGCCCATCTAGCCACACTGCATGTGGAACAGGCAGCACTTCTGAGAAGGCTACCTTGGAGGTCCTGGCCTTGAGCTTACTGCCTAATAGTCTGGAATTGGGGCACTTCAGAACTGGAGCAGGACCTACTACCTCACAGAGCTGGGGCTTGCTTAGGCCAAAACTCCATCCACCACTGGAGCCAATCACACTTTATTTGTCCAATAAAGGATGAGTGAGTCAGCCTCTAGTAGTTGATTAATGGTAGGTATTGCTGAAAGGGAGATATTAGACAACAGCTCTTCTCCTTCAGAGGTTGCCTTTTGCTTCAAATGCTAATTTAATTTCACATGTTAATTTAGCCTTTCTAGGCTTGGATTAAAGGGGACTCTAGCTGAATAGTCTCAGCAGTTACAGATTATCTGTAACTACTTGTTTTCTTGTTGGGAAAAAAACCTTTAAAGAATGTGAGAATTAGCTTAACATTTTGTATTTAGTTTAAAATTGGACCCCATTTTTAAGCCCCAGCTGTATTTAAACCCTAGCTGCACTTTGTTTTGTTATTTGTTTTCCTTTTTGTATTACAAAAACCTGCCTAAGGTTTAGTCTTATCTGTGAACTCACTATCCCTCATATCTGGTAGTAGTACTTTAATCTATGACTATAATAAAGTTTCAAAGTAATATTAGAGTTTAAACGTTCCATGTACACTAAATTTTAACCCTTGTCCTTTGTCTGACCCTCTGTTTAATCCTTCCCGTACTGCAGTAAAACTAGCCAAGAACCTCTGAGCCAGTTTATGATTAAAATAAGCCACACCTAAGTAGCTTGAACAGCTACAATCAAACTAAAAATAGAACAGAACTAAGATTAGCTACACCTGAGTAGTATGAGCAGCTACAACACAGCACCTGGAGAACATCGGGCAGGGACCCCAGGCATGTTTGCCTCCCTGCCCTTCTCCAGCCAGCCCGCCACGGCAGACTGGCTGGAGAAGGGAAGGGGAGATGGGCAGACATGCCCCCCCTTCCCCTGAGCCTCTCCACTTTTGCCAAGAAACTTGGGAGAAGTGGAGGAGGGGATTTAAAAACCTTTCTTTCCCTTCCCCAGAAAGGGAAGGGAGAGAAAGGCATTCTAAACATGCCTGGGTTCTCTGCCCAATCTTCTCTAGGTGCCCCAATCAGGCAGGGAACCCATGCCTGCCCTTTGTCAGGGGGTGTGGCATATGCAAATGAGTTATGCAAATAAGCTCCTGCACCTCTTTTTTTTTTACAAAATGACCCCTGCTGTATTGTAAACATCATTCTAAGCTTTACTCACAGACAGTACGTCTTGAGTGTTTGCAAAGAGACTGGGGGAAGAAGGAAGTGGAATACTTCCTAGCCTCCTCTCCGAAACACATAGCTTAAGAAAAATCCCACCTGCCAAGGCCTCTCTCTCACCTGCGGATAGTCTGGCTCTTGAAACGTGGATACCAGGAGGAGAACTGACAGTTCAACACCTGCTCTTTCTTCATCCTGCCCCTCCTTTTACAATGCCTCTGAAGTGTGCAAGATTGGATACCAGATCTGGAAAAGAAAAATGAGGGGTGGGGGGACCACCTCAGTGATTCCTAATGCTAGAGATGACACACACACTTTTAGTTAAGGCTCCAAACATTCTTTTGTGATCCACACCAACTGTCAAACAAGTGGAAGTAGCAGCCACACTCTGCATGAGGAAGAATAAAGCTACACCCAAGCTATGTTACTCCATGTGATTCCTAAGAACACTCCCAGTTAATCCAAGACAGAAATTTTCCTCTCCAAGAAGAATGACTCCATGTACCCAATTTATAGGGATTGCATATAGCTGAAGGACTGCCACTCCCTGCACAAGGCCATGTCACTATTCTGGCCTTCCATCACTCTTTGAGAAAGGTATGGACCATCCCCCCCCCCCCCCATGGAACATGTTGCTCAGAAAGTGGAGGCCTGCATCATTTAGACCCTGCCTTTTGGGACCCAAAGCCTCTCCTCCATTTTATGCTCATAACAACTATATGACGTAGGCAAGGGTGAGAGTTTGTGACTAGAGCAAGCCACCTAGCAAGCATCGATGACAGGTGGGGATTTGAACCTGAGTCTCTAACCACTATGCTACATTTGCTCTTACTTGTGTTCAGAAAAATTTGTTTAGCCTTCATGCTTCTACTGTTCTGCAAAATGTGTAACGCAGAATTGTTCAGGAAGGCACTCTTGTAGAGGAGCAAAGCTGTGCTATAATGGATCAGTTTGAGAGGTGACCTCTATTAGGGATAATAAGTTTTTTCTTCCAGTTCTTCAAACTCAGCCCCACTGCATTGTTGTTTTACTAGGAATTTTTGCGACTCAAAATGCTACCAAAATGGCTTACTGACGAACTGAATACTTCTATCATACTTGCATGTAATCATTTTGAGTCCCAGTGAGAAAAAGATCTATAAATGAAGATAGATAAAATCTATCAAAGCTTTTTAGGGAGGCATTTTGTTCATTCTAAGATTTGTTTTAGACCCTCTTATGTGCATTTTCCTGCCAACGTAGCAGTTCGAAAGCAAGAAATTGCAAGTAGATAAATAAGTACCGCTTCGGTGGGAAGCTAACAGCTTTCTATGTGCCTTGATGTTTAGTCATGCCGGCCACGTGACCACAGAAACGTCTTCGGACAGCACTGGCTCTTCGGCTTGGAAACGGAGATGAGCACTGCAACTCTAGAGTCAGATTCGACCGGCTTTCGAGCAAGGGAACCTTTACCGTTACCATGTGCATTTTAATGGATGTCCTGATTTTAAACAGGAGCCTACTTCATCAGTGGATCCTTACTATACAGTTATTTCATGCACGGAGGGATCAGAAAATAAACTTGCTTTTAACTGTTTGACTTATGTGTTTTTTAAATGTTTGTAAGGTGTGTTTTTAATGAGGGCAGAAAGGCAGGAAACAACTTTTGTTAATAAATAAGAATTAATTAAGAAACTGCCAGAAGTACAAGCTGGGTTTCGAAGAGGTAGAGGAACTAGAGATCAAATTGCCAACATTCGCTGGATTATGGAGAAAGCAAGAGAGTACCAGAAAATCATCTACTTCTGCTTCATTGACTATGCTAAAGCCTTTGATTGTGTGGATCACAATAAATTATGGCAGGTTCTTAAAGAGATGGGAGTACCAGACCACCTCACATGTCTCCTGAGAAACCTGTATAAGGGTCAAGAAGCAACAGTTAGAACCGGATATGGAACAACTGATTGGTTTAGCATAGGAAAAGGAGTACGACAAGGATGTATATTGTCACCTTGCTTATTTAATTTATATGCAGAGTACATCATGCGAAATGCTGGCCTGGATGAATCACAAGCCGGAGTTAAGATTGCTGGGGAAAAGATCAATAACCTCAGATATGCAGTTGATACCACTCTGATGGCAGAAAGTGAAGAGGACCTAAAGAGCCTCTTGCTCAGGGTGAAAGAGGAGAGCGCAAAAGTGGGCTTGAAGCTCAACATCAAAAAAACTAAGAACATGGCATCTGGCCCCATCACTCCTTGGCAAATAGAAGGCGAAGTCATAGTAGTAGTGACAGACTTCACGTTCCTAGGATCCCAGATCACTGCTGATGGTGACTGCAGCCATGAAATTAAAAGACTCCTGCTCCTTGGGAAGAAAGCAATGGCAAACCTAAACAGCATGATAAAAAGCAGAAACATCACCCTGCCAACAAAAGTCCGCATGGTCAAAGCAATGGTATTCCCCGTAGTAATGTATGGCTGTGAGAGTTGGACTATAAGGAAGGCCGAGCGCCGAAGAATAGATTCTTTTGAACTATGGTGCTGGAGAAGACTCTTGAGAGTCCCTTGGACTGCAAGGAGATCAAATCAGTCAATCCTAAAAGAAATCAACCCTGATTGTTCCCTGGAAGGCCAGATCCTGAAGCTGAAGCTCAAATACTTTGGCCACCAAATGAGAAGGGAGCATTCACTGGAGAAGACCCTGATGCTGGGAAAGATTGAAGGTCAAAGAAGAAGGGGACGGCAAAGGATGAGATGGTTAGACAGTGTCATCGATGCAACGAACATGAAATTGAGCAAACTTCAGCAGACAGCGGAAGACAGGAGGGCCTGGCGTAATCTGGTCCATGGGGTTGCGAAGAGTCGGACTCGACTGTGCAACTGAATAACAACAACAACAAAATTAAGAAAATAAACCGCAGGGTCAAGAGGCCCTAGAACATGGGAAGCTAGGAGCAAAATATACTTACACAAAAATCAAATCTAATCAAGAACAAGGCAGAGATTATTTGCTGGTTCTTCTAAATTCATTAACACTAGTAGAGGCTAAGAAGTCTCCAGTTGAGAGTTCTTATGGAATCCCAGTTCAGTTTTCAATAACTGTCTGATGCTGTGATTTGATTTTATCTGTAAGCCACTTTGAGCTTTTAGGTAAATGTCCAAAAAATTTTTCAAACAATATTGTATAAGAGCACTAGCAACAAACTAAGCGTACAAAGGAAAATGCTCTTGGAACACTCACCTTATTTATTTATTTATTTTTGGATTTATATCCCACCCTCCCCGAGGCTTAGGGTGGCTAACGAAGAGGACACATAATATGAATAGCACAATATGAATAGCAAACTCTACTACTGTACATTTAACACTACATAATTGCAAGCAGGGGGACCCACAGTGACTTCCCGGAGGGGATCTCATTTTCTCCTCCCTTGCTTTTTCTTCTTTCTACTCCTTGAAAGTTCCTGTAGCATCTCCCCTTTTCCTGCTTCCTTCTCTCCCTCCCTCCCAGCTTTTATATGCTCCTGCCTTCAGCAATATTTATTATTTATTAACTTCATTTATAGTCCACCTTTCTCCACAACATGAACCCAGAGTAGTTTACATCATTCTTCTCTCCTCCGTTTTCTCATTAGATTAGGGTGAGGGTGTGTAACTGGCCCAAGGTCATTCATGAAGCTTCCATGGCAGAGGGAGGATTAGAACCTTGCCCTCCCACATCGAAGCTTGAAACTCTAACCACACCACACTGACTTTTGCTGGGCATAGGTGGATCATGTATGTCAGATGGTAGCAAGTTGCCTGCAGCTGCTGCTGACCCTGGTAAGCCTCCCCTCAAATGCTAAAACACACTTTTACCATACTTGTCTAGCAATGAACATTGGGGGCATTTCCCCCTTAAAGCTACAGGGAGGCACTGTTTTTATCATTTTGGGGGATTTTAACCCACCCTGTTTGTTCTTTAAAATTTCAGATTTTTCTGCAAACCTATGGCATTTACGAGGTTTGTAGAAAGATGTCTTGTCCATTCACCAGTCCAGTCTCTGTATTTAAGGAACCACAGCTTTGGACATGTGGAGAATGACATATATTGACGAATGATTAACAACATTTATAATATATCGCCAAGTATACAGACCTTCTGGTGTTTAACTGCCTCTCTCGCTGTAGCTCGGCAGTGTCTGTTCCTAGCTGTGCGTTGACAAACCAATCAGAAGCGAGGTGGGGCTTTCAGCAGTATTGTGATAGGGCTAGGAACTAACAAATGTGTTGCTGGGCTAATCAAAAGCAGTTCAGCTGACCTCCGGCAGCTCTCAGGATTCAAGAAAGATAACTGAAACTTCTCGTCAATGGCCGACTCTGGTTCGGTCAGTTACAGGATGAGCATTTCGCTCGCCCAATCAAATACAGAAATTAGAAACTGGGCAAATGGGAGGGGAAAAGCAAGCGAAGTGGGGTGCAGCAGTTATCTGAATTTTCAGGAAAAATAATTGGCAAACAGAACTACCAATCAGATCCGACAACGTTAGAAAACGGGAAGCTCCACGGCAGACAAAGCCAAAAATGAATTCAACTGATGGCTGCCCTGAAAGAAAGGATGTGTAGGAGGGGTTTCCTCAAACGGTTGCCCTCCAAAGCGCATGTGTCACCCAAGCTTTTCTCCCTCCTCCTCCCTTTGAGGCAGGAAAGAGGAAGTCAATCGACGGATCTCCCAATTGGCGTCAGCTGCGCTTCGCGTCCGGGGTTCCATTCCTGCCTTGCGCCGCCTCCAGCCAATCAGCAGCGCTCTTTCCCTGACTGACTCGGCAGGGTTTAAGGTGAGCACCCGGAGGCGGGTGGCCGCTCCGAGAAAAGTGTGGAGGTTCTAAGTTTTGTTAGGCTAACGAGAGTCTCGGTTTTTCTGGGGCCTTTTCCTTCCCGTTCACAGGGCGTGGGCGGCATTTAAAGGTGGTGTGGTTGTGCCACTTGATTTAGTGGGTCTTACAAGGCGGTTGGACGGATCTATGGAGCAAAACAAAACGGGTCTGGTGGTATTCTAGCATGAGTTATAGAGCTGTAAATTTCCACGTGGGTCGTGGGATTATAACTGATCTTCAAACTACAGGTCATACTTTGAAGGGTGGACTCCATGGCATGACATCCTTGCTGAATTCATTCTCTCTCCAAACGCGACCTTCCCGAGGCTCCTCCCTGAAAAATCCAGGAAGTTCTCAATCCAGATTTGGCAACTTCAGGCCTTCCATGACTCCTAGTTTGCGATTTCAGATACAATGGGAAGAATATTACTGTTCTCATTTTTACAGAAAATTAGAGAAGGGGAGAAAAAGGGAGGAGCTGAGATTCGTTATATGGAAACTTGAAATGCTTGGGTAGTTTCTCCTATCATTAATTACATCCCCCATTAGCTAATTTTCTGTAAAAATGAGGTAAGCAGTATGAAGAAGTGAGCTCTGCCTTGTGAAAGTTCATACTGGAATAAATGATGTTAATCTTTAAGGTGCCACTGGACTTCTGATGGATTAATACAGTGTCAAAGGTTATCTGTCTTGGTCAATGTTCCCTCTAAGCTGTGGAGTCTTGTGAGCAACAATTCTACTTTGTGAGCCACTGGCATTAAAGTTGTGAGCAGGTGATTTGGCTGCTGCATAAATTAGTTTGCTCTGGAGCTAGCCTTCTTGAGCTAAGACAAAAATATGTGAGCCAGAGGCTAAAAATCTGTGAGCTAGCTCACAGTGACTCAGCTTAGAGGGAACATTGGTCTTGGTATAGTAACGTAACCAAGCTTCAACTAGATTTGGTTCAGAAGACTCTCCAGTAATACATACCATAAAGCAAAAAAAAGCTTTATTGAAGAAATTTAAGAAAAGTTTTTAGAATCATTACATATAGTTCCAGTGACAGTTCAGATGCACACAGAAAACAAAAACCACAATCTAGCTACTTAACTTACTCAATTTTACAGCAAAAATATTAGGTTCCCATAACTAAAGCAGTGTGTTCCAGAGCATATAGCAAATGCCCATAGACAATACAGATGGAGTAAAGGAAAGAAAACAAATGCAAAAGGAAAGATGTACTATCCTATCATAGGCTATACTTTATAGCAAAGCAGGGTGTGTCTTCCTGACCTTACACAACCAACCATAGGGCTGTTTCTGAAAGGATGTTCTGGATGTCATCCTGGGTATAAGCTCCATAGGCCGGACAGGGAGGGATGGTTTGGTGGAAGTGCAGTATACAATCAAGACAGAAAACCTCAGGGGAATTCACTCCCCACAGAAGGGACATGGGTGGAGATACTGAGCTGTATTACTTAAGAATGAACGTATACTATCACGCACCTGATCAAACTCTTGAGGCTGATCTTGAGATGGAGAAGGAAATAAGGGAGGTGACTAAAGCATATAATGTTATGATACTGGGAGACTTCAACTTCACTCACATTGACTGGGTAAACATGTACTCAAGTCATGCTGTAGAAATGAGATTCCTAGGCATCATAAATGACTGTGCACTGGAACATTTGATCACAGAGCCAACCAGGGCAGTGATCTTGGAGTTGGTTCTGAGTGGGGCTCAAGACCTGGTGAGAGATGTAGAGGTTGTTGCACCAGTTGGCAAAGGTGAACATAGAGTTATTGAGTTCAGCATTTATGTCAGTGGAAAGATACCCCTGAAGTCCAAAACTGGAACATTTGATTTCGAAAGAGGGAACTTTACAAAAACGGAATATGGGGAGATGACAGAGGAGCTCAATTAATTTTTTGCTTCTGTGTTCATTGTGGGAAGTGTGGGGCATATGCCCATGCCACAGCCACTACTTTCAGGAAGGGAGTCTGGAGAACTGGTCCAAATTGAAGTGACCAGAGATGAAGTTGTATTAAAAAACCAATATGTCTCCAGGTCCTGATGGCATACACCTGAGAGTTCTTAGGGAACTCGGATGTCAGATAGTTGATCTTCTAAGTCATGTAAGTAACCTCATGTGCTGTACCAGAAGACTGGAGAGTAGTAAATGTTAGGCCAATTTTTAGAAAGGGGTCCAAAAGGGAACCAGGAAATCAGCCTAACATCTGTCCCACCAGCATAAGAAGGATTATAGTGTGTAAGAAACATGAAGTAACAACAAAAACACTGTAATAAGACTGTACTTTTGCAACTTTGTATTTAATACATAACTTGTAAGCACATTATGTTGTGATTCTTTTATAGGATTGATTGTTACATCTCTGGCATTCACATACCTTGGAGAGAAAAATATATTTGTATCATTATTGATACTGGGTAAGCCTAAAAATATATATTTGTAGTACTGATACTGGGCAAACATCAATTGTAGATTTTTCATCTTGCTTTAAGATACTTATATGTTTATTTGGTTCCATTTATGGAATTGGCACAATTTTTCAGTTCACTGAAGAAGTTTAACAAAAGGAGTGAATTTATACCTGGGATCCTCGTGTTATTCTTCTTTCAGATGATTGATTCTTCTTCCAAATGATTCTTCTTTCCATGTTGATTTATATTGTATTTCTCTTTTGAAGATTATATTTGTATATTTTTGTACACTTTAGCATTTAAAAATAATTGCACAAAATATATAAATTAAGTATAATTAGAATTTCACTTTATTTAGCATCTTATAACAGTGTCTTTATTGTTACTAACATCTGTCCTGGGAAAATTAGTAGAAACTGTAATCAAAGATAGAATTATTAGGCACATAGAGGAACAAAGTCTGCTAGGAGAAAATCAGCATGGCTTCTACAAAGGGAAGCCCTGCCTTTTGGAGTTCTTTGAGAAAGGGAACAAGCATATACACAACAGTGACCCAGTAGACATTATGCACTTGGACTTTCAAAAGGCTTTTGACAAGGTACTTCACCAGAAACTCCTGAGTGAACTTAGCAATCATAGGATAAGAGGACGGGTTCTGCTGTGGATTAAAAATTGATTAAACAAAAGGAAGCAAAGAGTAGGACTAAATGGATAGTTCTCCCACAAAGATCAGTATTATGGGGCAGGTACTTTCTAATTTATTCATAAGTGATCTGGAACTAGGGGTTAATAGTGTAGTGGCCAAGAAGGCTGACCATGAAGAACTCCAAGAGGATCTTCACAAACTGGGTGAGTGGGTGACAATGTGGCAAATGAAATTCTATGTTGGTAAGTGTAAGGTGATGCACATCCATGTCTAGAACTCAGGTGTCCTCTGTGGTATGTGACACCTTTAACCAACATCAGGTGGGAGAGTTGGACTATGCTAGGAAATGCTTTCTTGTACACAGACACTTGGCTTGGTACTATCCTGCCTGTTCCTTGGTACTATCCTGCCTGTTCCCCTTGGACTTTAACAAGTCTGTGTGGGGCAAGCTTACTTGGGCAAAATTTGGAGATGAAGGGATGATAGAAATTTGCGAATCCTAAATAGGACTGGTTAGCGTCTAGTCCGGGGGGCTTCCCACCCCAGCATGTCTGCCATCTTGTGAGGGTCCATCTCCAATCCCCCAGGGGAAATGTGGTAGCCCAAGAAGTCAACCTCAGTCTGATGAAACTCACACTTGGACAGTCTGGCAAACAGCTTATGTTCCTACAAAGTCTCTAGCACCTCCTACACTAATTTTATGTGGGAGTCTTTATCTTTGGAATATAAAAGAATGTCATCCAAATACACCAGGGCACCCTTAAACAAGTGCTTGTGCAACACTTCATTAATCAAGTTCATAAACACCCCAGGAGCCCCTTGGAGCCCAAATGGCATCACCAAATATTCAAACTGGTCCAGCAGGGTGTTAAAAGCAGTTTTGGACTCATCCCCCTCCCAGATGCGCACTCGAAAGTAAGCATCTCTTAAGTCCAGCTTGGTGAAAATTTTCCCTTTCATGGCCTCGACCAGGAGGTCCTTGATTAAAGGCGGAGAGTAAGCATTGATGATAGACACTGCATTCAATCCCTGGTAATCTGTGCAAAGCCTCAGGCCCCTGTCTTTCTTCTTCTGGAAGAGGACGGGGGCCATGAAAGGGGAGGAAGCGGGGTGAATGAAGCTGCGGGCCTGGTTTTTATCAATGAATTTCCACAACTACTCCTTCTCTGCTGGGCTTATTGGATACAGCTTTCCCTTGGGCAACTTAAGCCCCAGTAGAATTTCTATGGCACAGTCAGTATTGTGGTGGGGGAGAAGCCCATCCGCCGCCTCCTCCTCAAACACCTGGCCTAAGTCTCTGTATTCCAGGGGAATGGAGGTCAGCTCTTCTTTAGCCAAACAGGCCCACACTAGCAGGGCTTTCAGGACCTCCCCCACTCCAAACTGGAGAGCCAGTTTGGTGTAGTGGTTAAGTGTGCGGACTCTAATCTAGGAGAACCGGGTTTGATTCCCCACTCCTCCACTTGCACCTGGTTGGATGACCTTGGGCAAGCCATAGTTCTGATAAGAGCTGTTCTTGAAAAAAGAGCAGTTTCTGTCAAGAGCTCTCTCAGCCCCACCTACCTCACAGGGTGTCTGTTGTGGGGAGGGGAAGGGAAAGGAGTTTGTAAGCTGCTCTGAGACTCCTTTGGGTAGTGAAGGGCAGGGTATAAATCCAATCTCTT
The DNA here is from genome assembly GCA_029375565.1 of Gekko gecko. Lineage (NCBI taxonomy): Eukaryota > Metazoa > Chordata > Lepidosauria > Squamata > Gekkonidae > Gekko > Gekko gecko. The sequence goes on from JAPDNY010000005.1 coordinate 169,149,518, forward strand.
CTTCTTCTCCTCAACCCATACGTGAGTCTTGTACCTAGGGCGACAAAATGGATGGTGCCGTTGCTCCAGTGGACATATGGCTCGTGAGCCTGGAGCCACAGGCTTCCTAACACCATCGAGAACCTGGCCATAGGATTAATGACGAATGTCTGCTGCTCCCAAAGAGACTCCACCCCCATGATGAAGGTCATGGTCTGCTATTTACAGGGCTCCCTCATTGTAGAACTGTCCATTTGGGTGAAAATCGGGTTCCGGTAGCCTCTGCACAGGGATCCCCAACCCTGTGACTATGGAGGGGTTTATTAAATCTCTAGTGCACCCAGAGTCTATGAGTGCTCTCATGTGCACTTGAGTTCCCAGTTCCGGGTTTATTACTGATACAGTCACAAAAAATAAGGGGGGAGTGCTGCTCACTGGATGTGGCACTGACTGCTCTCACACTTGTTGATTTGCACCTTTTACAGCAGGTCCCCAGCCCTTTCCCACCAGCTGTGGATTCTTGTCTCCGCTAGACAGAGCCTTGTCGGCCAGGGTGCCCAACTGGAGAGCTCTTGGATGCTTGGCGTTTTGGAACTCTTCTGCTCCGGCACCTTGGGGCATGAGGCCTCATTCATTGGTCCTGCAGCGGCTCCTTCAGCTTCGGCCATTGGGTCTTCACCCACCCACCCACCCCAGCGTTTTCAGGGCAGGCTTGGGAGTATGCATTTGGATTATCTGGAGGCAGCTCTCAGCATCTCCAACCTCTCATACCCAGGCTGCCAGCATCACTGGGTTTGCACTACGAAGCATCGTCTCCAGGATTTGGTGATTCAGTCCCAAATGGTATTGCTCAATGAGTACAACTTCTGGCCACTCCTGGATTTTAGCTGCATACACCTTGAACTCATCCATGTCCTCCCACACCGAGTGGGTTCCTTGTTTCAGAGCCCGTAGATTGGTGCAAGCCTTCTCCTCTTCCATGGGGTCTTCAGACTGCCTCCGCAGTGCCCACATGAATGCTCTCGGGGCCCCTTATGTTGTGGAGCCCCACATACCCATTGGCTTCCCATTCTTTCAGTCACAAACCAATATAATCCACTCGGTGCTCATCTGATGGGAAGGTCAGGTCCCAATCCCGAAGGAATTTGCATACTTGCAACAGGAAAAAAGCAAGCTTCTCTGGGTTACTGTCAAACATAGCATCCAGCATCTCATGGTGCTGGTCAGGCCCTATGTCAGAGGGTCCTAGGGCAGGTACTCGTGGGGGCCCAGCTGGTGCTTGGTCTGCCAGCCCCCCCAGTGGTCCGGCCAGACCTGCCACTGGACTAGGGGCAACAGGCACCTGGTCTGCTGGGCTGGCAGTCTGCTGGGCCAGCTGGAGGAACTCTGCCGCTGCTGGGGCGCTGCAGCTGCAGTTCGTGCTGCATCATCGTAGCGATGAGACGGGGCAGGTCCAGCATCATCTGCTGCGCTTGGAACTGGTGCTGCAGGCTTTCCAATTGCTCCTTATCTGCACCACTGGGCTTCATGTAGTCCCGGCCACTTCCCAGCAGGTAGACAGGCTTGTATCTTGAGAGGGGAGTTGTTATCCAGTATTCCCTCATCTCAGTGGAGAACCTGGCCCACGAGTAAGAGTCCTGCCAAAGTCTCTCCAGTCCGCATGAATCAACCTCCCCACTTGTTGCTGTGGTAGGCACTGCCATCCCTGTTGTGGTAGGGGTTTCTTCCACAGTAGTCACTGGCACATTCCCGTTGTCATTGTCAGCCATGGTAGGGTACGAGTTTGGGAGCTATAGGAGTTCTAACACTCTGTCAGATCCCCACCGCAGTCAGTTCCCAACAACTTTCAGTCAGAAGAGTAAAGTTTATTGAGCACAGTAAAGGCAGGTCTTCTGTGCATACATTCTGTGTTAGAACTACTGGAAAGCACACCCAGTGGGGAGTTATACGCAATTCAGAGGGGTCCCTTGATGGCCCAGGTCCAGTCAGGGCACAAGCAAAAGCCCACTTAGCCTAATGGGTCTATGGTCTCAGGGGAAAGCTGTAACAAGGTACTAAGGTCACTAACTGAGGCTACATAGATAAGAAGAGCATAGAAGAAACGAAACTTAAGATTCCATTACAGAGGCAGACCAACATCTTCCCCCCTCCCATCATGGCAGCAATATCAGAGGCTCAGCTGACAGCTGCTAGGGAGAGGTGGGTGGGAGGCCACGTGCGTCTGCATTCCAAGCCCTGAATTTGGAGCTTAGAGTGCAGGCACGTGGCCCCCGCTGCTTCCCAGCAGCATTTAAAGACGTCCTTTAAATGCTGGGGGTGGGGAGGCCACACGCGCCTGCATTCCAAGCCCCGAATTCAGGGCTTAGAGTGCAGGTGCATGGCCCCATTGCTTCCCAGCTGGGGAGAGGTGGGGAGGAGGCCAGGTGGTTGCTTTTGAGGACAGAGCTTCCCCCCACGACCTGGCTGGTGGGCAAGAAGGAGCCCCTCCAAATCGGGCAACCTGAGGGGTCTGGTAACCCTAATGTAACTTGTCCAATCAGCTATGTTGCAGACCAAGTGACTCAACCAGTCAAGGGAATTTGCAAATTAGACCAGACACTCTGCAGCTGTGTTGGGTCCATTTAAGCAAGCATCTCCTACCATCTATGGGTTTGGGCACTAATGAGACGAAATGTATTGGTGTAGATTCTTATGGCCTTGAAACTGCCGGGCCTAACAGTCTGAGTGGAACCTGGATTGCCTTCCATCTCCCTTACCTAGCTCTTTGAAGGTACAAGCAGCTTGACCGTAATTTTTTTTAAAATTATGTTTATTGTGTTTTTTAAGATAATAAGGCAAACATATAAACACATATTTGAACATCAACAAATACATAGAATTGGATTCAAATTTTGTATCGTAACGCAGTCAAGCTAAGAAAAAGAAGCAATTAAATCTTACTTCATAATATCTACTAACTCCTATACCAAAGTATTTAAAATATTCCCCTTTTGAGTACACTCTTCTACCAACAATACTTGTAGTGACTTAACAGCACTAATTTTAATTTACACTGCTTTTTGTTTTACACTGTTTTTTAAAAATTTATTTATTTATTTACTTATCAACAATCAGTGTTGTTCTGCACAATCTCCATGTTACAAACAATGAGAGAATAACAGATTGTTTGCTTTCCACTTTTCCATAAATCAACAATTCAAAAGTTAAACACACCTTTTCACTATTGTTATGTCCTGAGCTTGGATTTCATCCCCATTGACATGCTGGTATCCTAAATGGCAATGCCTGATTGGCTACTCTGTGTATCAGGCCAATCAGGGGACAAGGATTGTGCTGGAGGGAAGCAAAGTGATTGGATGTTATCTCTGAATTACTATTGGTTGTTAACCTGACTATGGGTGTGGCTATGCTAGCCCGCACTGTTTAAATAAGAGCCTGTTGCTCTATGTTTCGTTGTCTGTTCTGAGCTGTTGAATCACTATTAAAAGTTAAATCACTTTTGTTGAGAACTGCCTACGTGTCATACATATCAACTATTATCCCCCTTTAGAATTTAGAGCTCCTAAAATTATTTCATTCTCCCAAGGCAAACCTCTCAAAACTACTCAAACCTTTGCTTAGTTCTTGACTGTTTAATACCTTCACTAGTATTATCTTCCTTCAAATTATAAACTGAGCAGCTAAGAATACACACATTCATCAAATAATAACAAACCTTTCACATTATTATTATTATAAATCAGCACGTCTTTCTATCTACCCTTATCCTAATTTACCGTAACTATCCCTTTATATTAGAAACTCAAACATTTCAGACTAAACATATATCAACCAACACAAAAACTAAACTGGCCCCGAAGTATTCTATCTATTAACAAGCATTTTCACATACCACCACCTTAAAATTTTTACAACCATTTCATTCTAAACACCCCTCAACTATCACCAACCATAACTTATCAACAACTTACTCTGTCTATTAGCTATTTCGTTACAACAGGCATTTTAAGGTTAGATTTTTCCAGCTAGACATATTTCGGCAACAACAAGCATTTTACACTATCATATAATTTAATCTGTCTTCTATAAATCAATAGTCTGTTTTTTTGAAGTAACATGTCTGCATGCCTTTTTTCTTTGATTGTGTGGAAATTTTTCCTAGCCTCTTTCTTTCAACTTTCTGCCACCCTATCTCCAAAGTTTTATTGTTCATCTTTAACTTCCTTCCATGACGTTTTTTCCTCTTTTTTTCAGATTTTTCTTGACCTGTACAGAAAAGTCTTTGCACATTTTGGTTTAGTGTCTCAGTTTTTAAATAGAAGGACTTTGTTAATTTTTTTCCCTTTACTTTAGTTGCTATTACTTGTAGTTCAAGTCATCCTATAGTCTCTACAACTTTTTTAGTGAACTGTCCTGCGTTTCCCTCTTCCTTGTGTTGAAGTTGTAGCCTACATGTCATTTCTGTTAATTTTACACAAACTTCATCTTTAGTTGGCATAAATTGGGACTCAGTACATTCTTCTATTTGGTTCTTTTTCTTTATTCCTAATTGTGGGTTATGCATTGTTTCTAAGAAGTCTGCACAAGCTTTTTCAATACCCTTTTGTATCTGTTTCCTTAAAATCTTCAGGAACTGTTCCACAGACAAGTCTCCCACAAGTGTGTTCTCATCCATTTCCTCCTCCTCTTGTCGTATCAAAGCCATTTTGAATACGCCGTTCTCCGGTGTTCCGTGGAGTGGGGCAGTCCTTGACTCCTTACTCCTGGGACTTGCCCCTCCCTCCCTCCAACGCAGGGCCGACAGACTTTTGATCATGGAGGGGAGGGGCTTGTCCTGTGGATCACCAGTCTTACTGGCCCTGCCTTCCTTGCAGGACGTTCGGCTGTGCTTGGGAAGAGCACGAAGATCCTGGAAAGTGAAGACAGAAGAAGTGAGTGTAGGAAGCGGAGACGGGGGGAATTCTTCCTCTCTACCCCTTCTCCATCCTCTGTGAGGGAAACGGAGAGCGGCTGCCGGCGGTTCTAGGAGACCCCTAGACAGTCCTGGCAGCCAAGTCTCACCCCCGCCCGAAGTGTGCAACGGTCTTATCGCCACAGGAGGAGCTCTCTTGCCTCAGCATACCGAGGAGGCCAGGAGAGATTGGCCGGGGAAGAGAAAGCAACCGGGCAGTGTGGCTCAGGCTGGCGCGATCCCAGTTTGCATTACAAAGCCGTGTATTATCGCCCGCAGGATTGCAGAGCGAAAAACACAGAGTCTCCTTTTGTTCCTGCCTTCTGAGTCATGGGAGGAGATCAATAGCCTAAAGGGGCGGAAACCAGGTGGTTTGACTGGGAGAGGGTGGAACGTGTCCATCTGCAGTCATTATTCAGCCCCTGGGAAGACCCCCCCTTTTCCATGAATGGGGTTGTGGAAGAAGTTTTTCTTTGGGCTGGATTCCGTGTGTTTTTCTCAAATAGAGGAACTGGGCAGGAATCAGAAGTTTTTTCCTTTTTCCTCTGGTGTGCAGGATAGTAATTTGGCGGAAAGGGCGTCCATTTTAAGAACAGGGAGATGAAGGTATCTACTTTCATTTTCAGAACGATTCAAAATGGAGGACACAACTGATGTTGCGAGTTCCCCTTCCCAGGAATCACTGGAGCCTTCTCAGCTCTCCAAGGCTAATGCTGATATGGACAGGGAAGATCCACGCACCACATTGCTCTCCTGGTTAAAGGAGGAAATGAGAAAAGAATTTAGAGAACTTTGTAGTCAGGCACCAAGAGACAGGGAGGCGTCTTCTGTTGCTGCTGCTGCTCAGGGAGGCAAAAGACATAGGAAGACAGATACCAGGGAGCGCCCTATTCCTTGAAAGAAGGATAGGAAAGCCTTGTGTAGTGAGGAAGAACATGATCAGTGGTTTAGTGAGCTAGAAGAGGACTCTTTCTTTGATATATCTGGCTCAGAAAAGGAGGAAGGAGAATTGTCTGCAGAAGAAGCAGTAGAAGTGGTCCCTCCTTCGCAATCTAGACTCTTCCCTCTGGATTTATATAGCAAGCTTTTACCTAAAGTGTTGCGTGCCCTAGAACTCTCTTATATGCCTAAGAGTAGGGATACTCCAGAGACTGTAGACCTTCCTGAAGGTTCAGGAAAAGCCATTCCCAAATCTAGTCCTCAAAAATCTGGGGTACCTCTGCCAGCCTCTTTCTACAATATTATGATGGCTGAATGGGAGCATCCTGCTAATCCTAAATCTACTAATCCATTATTTGCAAAACTATATTCCCTTATTCCAGAGGTCAACAAAAGAATGGAAGTACCAGTAGTAGACGATCCTATCAACTCTTTGTCTTCTACCTCTGTTCTGCCGATGGATGAAGACGGTCTACCAAAGGACAATTGTGATAAGAGAGTGGAGAAAGCATTAAGGAGAGACTTTGAAGCCTCCGCTAACTCCCTTAGGGCCTCGGCTACTGGGTCACTTTTTGCCAGAGCAGCCTACACGTGGGCCTCTGATCTCTCAACAGCGGATAGCGGCATTCCAAAGTCCTTAAAAGATGAGCTGAAGAATATAGCCTTGGCTTCGGCTTTTGCTGCGGATGCATCACTGGATGCTTTTCAGTTAGCTGCTAGGGCTATGGCTAGCAGCGTAGCAGCAAGAAGAACCACGTGGCTTCGTACGTGGGACGCAGGTGTTTCTGCCAGGACAAAGGTAGCTGCTGTCCCTTTTAAAGGTGAAAATCTGTTTGGTGCAGGTTTAGACCGATATCTGATTGAAGGAAAAGATAAAAAGAGAGTTCTACCTTCTAAGAAGAAAGATGATAGGCAGAGGAAATGTTTTCAGCCTTTTCGTGACTTCAGACGTGACGACAAACAGTCCTTCAATAAGTCCTTCAAAGGAAAATGGCAACCTAAACGATCACAACCTTTCTCTGGAAAACCTAGTCAGAGTCCCAAGGGTCCCAAGAAGGGGTCCTCAGCATGACTATGCCGAGCATCAGAAGTCAATAGGAATAGGAGGACGTCTCCAACACTTTGCTGCCAAATGGCAACACTCAATCACGGACAAGTGGGTGTTGGAGACAGTCACTCTCAGCTACTCCTTGGAATTCAAGAGGTTCCCCCCCGAGTCGTTTTGTGGAGTTACAACAGAAAACTTCCACAATAAAACACAATCTTCTCAAGAAAGCCCTTCAACACCTGCTAGACATCGGAGCTATAGAGAAAGTTCCAGACGAAGAGAAGTCGAAAGGTGTCTACTCAATCTTCTTTATGGTCCCCAAAAAGAATGGGAACGTCAAGGTCATCTTGGACTTAAAATGGCTGAACTGGTTCATAAGAATGCGAAGGTTCAGGATGGAAACATTGAGATCGATCCTCATGCCAATTCAAACAGGAGATTTCATGGCCTCAATCGATCTGTCAGAAGCTTACTTGCACATTCTTATTCGGGACACACACCGTCAGTATCTGAGGTTTGCCTACCATGGGAGACATTTCCAGTACCGAGTGCTCCCGTTCGGCCTCAAATCGTCCCCGAGGGTCTTTACCAAAGTCCTGGTAACACTAGTAGCGGTGTTGAGACTGAGGAGTGTGTCGTTATTTCCTTACCTCGACGACATTTTGATTCGATCAGGGACGTATCAGCAAGTGAGAGATCATCTGAAGTTAACTATAGAGACACTGCAGGAACATGGATTTGTTGTCAACCTAGAAAAGAGTGTGTTGGAGCCATCTCAGGTCTTAACTCACTTGGGAGTGTTGATTCACTCAGCGCAGGACAGAGTTTTTCTGACTCAGGAGAGAAGAGACAAACTGTGTCTGTTGGTGAATCGGGTGGTGTCGGCACCGACAACGGAATTGATGACATTAGCATGTTTAATGGGACTCTTGGTCTCTTGTCAGGATTTGGTGCTGTGGGCCAGGTTCCACACTCGTCCGTTGCAGAGTTTCCTACGGCGTTTTCAGAAGGACATTGTGGTCAGGAGAATCAGGACGGTACTGGTGCCCGTGACGGTGCAGCAGGAACTGCGATGGTGGCTGGAGCCAGATCGACTGGAGTTGGGTGTACCACTGAGGGAACCCGAGAGAATCGTAGTGACGACGGATGCAAGCCTGTTCAGCTGGGGAGCTCACACATTAGGTCGTATGGCACAGGGGACCTGGTCAGGGAAGGAGTTGATCAGAAGCATCAACTTCCTCGAGTTGAGAGTGATCAAACTGCCCCTTGTCAGGTTTCAGAGTCATCTGAAAGACAATCATGTGCTTGTATGAACAGACAATGTGATGGCGAAAGCCTTCATCAACAAGCAAGGAGGAACGAAATTTCGGAGGCTGAACGAGGAGGTGGCTCAGGTGATGTGCTGGGCAGAGTCTCATCTTCGATCTCTCAAAGCAGTTCACGTGCCAGGAATGGAAAACGTGATCGCAGACTGGCTAAGTCGGCAAAAGGTAGATCAGGCCGAGTGGGCACTGCACAGGGACATGTTTCAGGAAATATGCAGGAGATTTGGAAGACCAATTATGAACCTGTTTGCAATGAAATAGAACAAACAAGTAGAACGGTTTCTGTCACGGTCCCAGGAGCCGGAGGCCGAGGGGACAGATGCTTTGAACTGCCCATGGCCCTTGGGTGATTCAGTCTTTGGTGGCTCAAAAGGCAGAATTGATCCTGGTGGCACCCTTTTGGCTGAGGAGGGCGTGGTTCCAGGATCTGTTGAGGTTTTCGATGGGCAAGCCTTAGTGTCTACCTCTACGGAAGGACCTTCTATTACAGAGAAAGTCAATACATCCCAGACCAGAGATGTTAAAATTAGCAGTCTGGAGATTGAGGGGCGGCTGCTAAAAGAGTTGGGATATGAGATAGCGGTCGTTGACACTTTGTTGGCATCTAGGAGACTGTCAACCTACAGAGTATATAACCGAACATGGCAAGTATTCCAAAAGTGGTGTGGGGAGAAAGGGGTGAGTCCTTTTCGGGCCCGAGAGGGGGATATCCTAGCTTTTCTCTAAGGTGGGCTAGAAAAAGGTTTAAGTACTAGTACCTTGAAGAGACAGGTAGCAGCACTGTCCGCGGTAAGGGGAGCCACAGAAGGTGTCTCCCTGGGACAACATCCGTACTCCTAAATCCTCCCCAGGTGCATAGGTTTCCCACCTGGAGACTAAACACGGTGTTAAATGCTCTCTGTAAGGCCCCCTTTGAGCCTATGGCAACCTGTCTGTTAAAGGAACTAACCTTCAAAACAGTTTTCCTAGTGGGAATCACCTCCGCCCGCAGAGTATCCGAATTGAGGGCGTTATCGTTGAATAAGGAGTTGTGCATTTTCCATGCAGATAAGGTGGTCCTTAGACCTGATCTGGCCTTCATCCCGAAGGTAAATTCAGTGTTCCACAGGGCTAAGGAGATCATCCTCCTTTCCTTTTGCCAGAATCCTGTACATGAAAAGGAGAAGCGGTGGCATAGATTGGATGTCTGTCGGGTGTTAAGTTTTTATTTGGATAGAACCAAGGGTTTCAGGAAGTCTGAGTGTTTGTTTGTGTCCTTCAGGAAGTCGAGTTTGGGCACACCCATTTCGGTATCCACCATAAGTAGGTGGGTGAGGGGATGTATTACTGAGGCTTATAAGGTCCAAGGGCTTGACCCACCCATGGGGGTCACCACACATTCATTGAGGGGGGCGGCCACATCAGCAGCCTATCGAGCTTTTCCGTCACTTGAAGTAATTTGCAGAGCGGCTACTTGGAGTTCGGTGCACTCTTTTACAAGGCACTACAAGGTCGACAGGTGGGCCTCAGCTGAGGCAGCCTTTGGTAGGAGAGTATTGCAGCAGGCCTTGTGAACACCGGAGGTCGTTTGACCCACCCTGGTGAGAAACTGCTTTTTTATGTCCCAGGAGTAAGGAGTCAAGGACTGCCCCACTCCACGGAACACCGGAGAATGGAAGATTTTATTCACTTACCGTGAAACTTCCTTCTCGGTGTTCTGGGAGTGGGGCAGTCCTCCCCGCCCGTTGGAGGAACGAGCTCCGGTGGTTCTTAATGCCTGTGAATTCTGGTCTGGACTGAGGGTCTGGTTTTCTACAGTTTTGGGATTAGGTTCAAACTGGACTTGTAGAACCCTTTTCTTGTTGGTTGATTGAATAAAGTTCTTGTTGGTTTAACATTACCTGAGACTGTTCCCATGTTTCCTGGTGGGGAGAGTGGGGGTTTGTCTTAATATTTTTGGCCCGATATAGGTGTGGAATCGATTAAGGGAGGAGTTTGGCTTGGATTATGACTGGCGATCCACAGGACAAGCCCCTCCCCTCCAGGATCGAAAGTCTGTCAGCCCTGCATTGGAGGGAGGGAGAGGCAAGTCCCAGGAGTAAGGAGTCAAGCCCCACTCCCAGAACACCGAGAAGGAAGCTTCACGGTAAGTGAATAAAATCTTCCATTCAATTTAATTCACACAAACTCTTATACTTATTCAAAATAGTTAACGTTTTTTTCCTGTCCATTTCAAAAATCAGGAAAATAAAAGATTATTTTGGCAACAACATGCCTGGGAGAGATATTAATTAAAAGGGTAATGTTTATAGCAGTCTTGAGGAGCATGCATTCTATTGCACCTTCACACACATTAAGACCAGATAAGGTATAATCCCAAACAGAGAAAGTCTCAAATGCTGCCTGAGTTTTTGCAGTATATGGTAATTGCGGATGGCCCTGTTGTGTGGATTTGGTTACTTATTCAAAAAAAGTATAGTGGTTAACCTTTTTGACATGCAGAAATTCAGCAGAAATTTTGTGGAAAGTTTAGTTGAAATAGTGGAAAATTTCAGCTGTTCCTGTGAATCAGCCTGCTGATAGGCCATGGGGCAGGTCCAGTAAACAAAACTTATTTTTGTGATTGTTGCACACCAACCCCCTGTTTACTATGCACAGGTTATAATTATTTTCACATAAGAAGTAGAGCAAAGAAAAACTATGGTAATCCCTCATGACTTCACCTACCGTGAAAAAGTATAATTGCTTGTTTTTCAGATGTGAACAATACAACAGGATGGGTATATACCCTTCCCTGTAACTCCTTAAGGACTACCCAAAGATGTTTGTTTATATTCCATCCTTGAAGGTGCTAAAAAACAGTGCATTTCCTGCAAAGTCCTGCATATAGCTGCTTTACTCACCAAGCCTCCTTTCAGGGTGCTGTTTCTCATTATAGAGATGTAATCAGGCATAAATCAGATCCATTCGCATGGGGTTATTTTATTTATTTACGTCATTTATTCCCCACCTTTCTTCCCAGTGGGGACTCAAAGCGGCTTACAGAGTTCTCCTTTCCTCCATTTTGTTCAACAACCATGTGAGGTAGGTGTGACTGGCCCAAGGTCCTAGTCTGTCCCATATCCTAGTCTGACACTCTGACCACTACACCCCATTGGATTTGGGTTATCTTATAGAAGTCCTAGATATAGTAATTTTCTGAGGGTGTTGAGATAACTTTCAACAGAGAATTTTAATCCTTTTATGGAATTACAGTTCCCAGGAGCCATGACAGTTCTGTTCATTTAAAATTAAAGGATAGGCATTTGAATGAGGAGCCACTGGGACCCCCTCTCCTTCCTTAGTACCTATTTGTAGGTGCTTTTCTTTCCCCCTTTTTTTAATAAGTATTTTATTGGTTTTGCAGTACTACAGGGTATGGGGACAGGGTACTAAATCCTTACCTCTAAATTCTATGGGAAACGGGAAAGAGAAACTAATACATCACAAACTACTGGAGTGGGGAAGGAAAACTAAAACCCTACCTCTGAGCATAGTAATGGATAATAGGGGAGGGTAGCCTAACAGGGTGACACAATCTGGTTACATAGGTATATATCCTTGTCACCTAGTAGTACAGAGCTGTTGTTGCTTATAAAAATTTAACAAAGAGTAATAAAAATTGCATTAGCTAACTGTTTGACCAAAAACTGCATTATCAACAGTTATCTTGGTTTTAGAGTCTTTTCTTCTTGCGTTTTTTTTTTTCCTCAGGGTTTGGGAGCAGCTGCTCCTTTCTCTGATTCCGAAGTGTCTGAAGAACTATAAAGTTTGGGGCTATCGCTTGATGAATCCTGTGAGTAGGATTCTTCATCTTCTTCCTCCTCATCATCATAATCAGTTTTGGATTTCTTGTCTTTTTCGCCTTGCATTGGATTAAAGTATTGGTCCACAAACTTTTTTACCTTAGGAAGAGTGTCTATGTTACATTTTTTATCTTCATATTTAAAACTCAGTCTTTCAGGAAATAACCATTTGTAAGGCACTCCTTTTTTCTGTAGAGAGAGAGTGAGTTCATTGTAGAGCCTCTTCCGCTTCCTGACTTCAAAGGGGATATCCTTCAAGATTTTTATCTCTTCATTCTTGATTTTTAAAGGTTTCCCCTGTATAGATTTCAGCACCAGATCTCTGGTAGACTGTCTCATGAATTTCATACATATTTCTCCCAGGAGTTTATTTTTTTTTATAAAATCTGGATGAGTCCTGTAAGCCCAGTCCATCTCCTTCAGTAGTTCTTCCTGTTTGTAATCCATTAATGGAGAAAGAGCCTCTGCTAGAAGAGCCTTTAAATCTTTGTTCTTTTCCTCTGGTATCCCTTGGAAACATAGAATGTACATGGATCTTTCCAGCTGGAGCTGTGTTTGTTGTGTTTTGTTGGAGGATCTTTCTTTCTCTGCTTCGTCCGATCTTTTGTTGTTGTTTTGGCCCCCCAAAGGGGATTTTTTATTGCTTTTTCTATTTACTACAAAACTACAACAGAAAATTCCAGGGTGGGGAACTACAATCTACAGGAGAAAGAAAAGATAACTTCTAAAAACCCAAGAGTCGTGATCATATGATCAATTTAGATACAAGTCTGCCTCTGAAATGTGAATTGACTTCCACTGAAAATAATCATCTCACTAAAATATTATTCTTTTCACTCGCTAATACAGTTATAGTTACATAAAGAATTGCCTCCTACTGATATAATTCTTTCTAAGATATTCCAGAGAACAATAACAATCTACTTTCTCCCTCTTTTTCCCCTTAAATAGTAGCTTGATTTGTGGGCAACAGCCCCCAATTTAGAGTCTGAGTCCTCTGCCGAAGATCCAGTCTCTCCTTCTACTTTGCTCTCCTTGGTACCATCTGGAGTACCTTCTCCCTCTCCTGGTGGATGACCATGTTGATGCAAAAATTCACAAGCCTTATCCGCTGAATCAATCCTTTCTTTACCGTTTGCATACCAAAAGATTAGTCTCTTGGGAACCAACCATCTATACACGACCTTCTGGCTTTGTAAGAATGTCAACAAGTCTCTGTATTTTCTCCTCTTTCTTCTTATCTCAAATGGAATGTCCTTCATAACTTTAATTTCCTTGTCTCTCCACTTCAGCATAGTCCCATTGGTCGCTTTCAAGAGTTGATCTCTTACTCTCCTTTGGGAGAATCTAACAGATATTTCCCCTGGCAGATTGTTCTTTCTAATGTATTCCAAATATGATCAAAAGACTGTATCTATTTTGCTTTGAAGTTGATCCGATGCCAGACGTAGCTTGCTCTTTCCATTTGCAGCAGTAGTACACGAGACTCTTCAATTTGGCACTTTTTCTCAAGCGGTTGCAGGTTTTCGTTTTTTTGAGCTGGAACCAATCTCTTTAAGTTCCTGCTCCGCTTTTTCGATTTTCTTTGTGTTAGCCATTGTCTGTGCTTGTTGTGCGTCAAGCTTTTTGTCAATAGCTGTAATTTTCTCCAGCAGAGGGTGAAGCGCCTCCGTCAGCAGCCTTTGGAGTTCCGCAGTTTGGTCCTGTCTAGGCACCACACTTAGAGGGCTGGAACTTCCAGAAGAAGGTTTAGCTTTCAGTATCTTGTCTTTCGCATCTTTCGGCGACGCCATGTTTGGGGATTGTTTACAGTTAGCAAAAGTTCGTCAAAGTCTCTGGAAGTTCTTAATCCAGCCGGTAAGCTCCCGCAAACTCTTTATTTTACTTCCTCTGCTTTCCCTTGCTGCCCCCCCTTTTTTCAGCTTTAAAATCGCTTGCAAGCAGTCCTTATCGGGGGGAAGTCCCCTCCCCCCCTCATTTTCGCTGAGGGGATGCAGATGCGCAGGTGTTTCTCACTTAAACTTGACTCACACTTTCAGTGGTTGTCTCTCTGCATTATGCTTGCTCGATCACCATGCGCTTGCTTCAGTGTGCTAATCTTGTTCCCATTCGGGGCGCTCTACAGCGGGCCCGTTGGGACAAAGAGAAGCCCCCCTTCTTTGGCTTGGTACACCGGGGAAGTGGCCCTCTAGCACCCCTTGGCTGGGAGTCCCACCCTGGGACTCCTGTGGTGACGCAAACATTTGCACCCCCACCCAGCCGCAGACGCTAGCAGACTTCTCCTGGAGCTCCAGGAGAAGATGACTGCCATGGCGATCGCCAAGACCAGAAGTCCTGTCCGCTCTTTTGTTGATACTGTCTGTCTATTTTTCCATCTTTTTTACCGTCTTTTCAGTTACTGAGGTTCTTTTGTCCATTTGAGTCAATTGTTTTTGCAAATTGTCCATTTTAGCATTGAGATTAGTCATCTGTTCCATTAGGGGGTGCAGTGCGTTCGCCAGCAGTGTAGACATGTCTCCTGCTACTTCCTGGTTCTGGGTGGGAGTCGTTGGTAGGCTATTTCCGGCCGACTTTTTTTCTCCAGTCCCACCTTCCGCCCTCTCCCAGCCATAATATCAACAAGAAGTAAGTTTCCCAAAACAAAATAAAAGCTGAATTTAATCTGCTTTATGTTCTTATGCAGCTTTTGGTTTCGCTAGTAATCTGATGCATTTAGTTTAACACAAAGTTCTTTATTTGCGCTTTAAAACTGCCTTGTTTTAAGTGTGTGGGGGGGTGAAGTCTTGAATTTTCTCCCTCTCCTGTCGCTTTGCACTTAGGCGCTTCTAATTGCTACCAAGGTTCTCGTAGATGCTTTAAATCACCTGAGCATTGCTTAACTCATGCTTTGAAGCCTTGGAAGTCTTCTAGAAGCATTTCAAAACTTTTGACCGTGTCCGCTTGTCCTACAGTCGTCTCTCGGTGCCATACTGGCTCTGCGGCGATGGGACCTTTCGGGGAAGAAAATGAGCCTCAGTTCCTTGGTCATTGCCTTGGAAGAGGCTCTCCTCAGCTCCCCAGGCTGAGGATCTCCTACAGAGATCCTGGCAGGGTCCGGGACGATCTTGGACCCTTCCCATCAGCCGAGACTCGGCTCCCCCCCATTGGAGCAAGATGGGGTGCAGCTGAGGGGCGAAACACTTATTTGTAGGTGATTTTCATAGTCTGCCATCATACTAAAATAGTTGTAAAGTACTGGGTTCACAGCATGGAGAGTCGGACTACGACATGCTAAACAACACACATTTATTGTACTTCGCACAAAAGAAACAAACAGCCTGGCAAGAGCTAACTATATACACCCAACCCAGACATACCCACAGTTCCATTGGGGGGTTTGAATCTTCCTCCAAAGGTCCTATTGGAGGGCTCTGGGTGGCCTAGGATCCTTGGCCTCTGTTGTGTTTGGAACCAAGCTCAGGACTGAGGCCGCAGGCCCCTGGTGGCAGTCCACGGACACAACACCAGTGGTTCTTAACTGGGAGATCTACGAAGTGGGGGGTGGGGGTGAGATAAACATTCAGAATTTTCAGAGGCTTTTAGGATTTTAGACAGCCCCCTTTCCCCACTTGCAATGGCTTCTGACAGCATGTGGCAGAGAGCTGTTCTTTACCCCTCAGCCCAGCCTTGAGGATAAATTCCAGATTTCTCCCCCAGGTTCTCCAAAATGGCATGCAGAGAAATGGAATCTAGCCAATCATCCAGGAGTTAACTGACAGCCACTGGACATGAGTTACTCAATGAATGTATGCCTGAGATCTGTGTATCACATGCACAGATCATGAATATACCAATGTAAACAAAGTTGTTCTGCCCTCCCTGTTTTGATGTCCTAACCTTTTCCCTGCAGCTTTGGTGAGCATTCAGTGATGATGCAGTTGGCAGGTGATAGTGGTTTAAAATTTAAGAAACAGGCCATTCAGAATTTCATGACGCCTGTTCATTTGCTTTTTAAAAAAACAAACAAACTTGAAAGCAGCCTTGAACAGGAGGCCCACTGTCTTTCACAGTTAGCAAAGAACAAGCATCAAAAAGATGTGCTGCATCTTTAGCAAGAATCTGCTGTGGCAGCAATATAGAACCGCCATGCGAGTGCCTTGTGTTTCCCAGGGCAAGCAGGGATGCTCCTATGGGAGTGGATCCCCTTGGCCAGGAAGCCCACTGCTTGAAACAAAGGCACCCCCCCAACTGCAGTTCTTCTCCATCCATTCTTTGGAAAAAGATCTGCTAGTTGCAGCCTAACTTGTTTGCAAGCAGCAGCTTGAATCTTTTCCAGCTAGCAGATCTACTTATGAGTAAATAGTGTGAACATTATCTAGTAGACTGAGTTTTGCTTGTGCACATGATTCATCTGCTTGGTGAGTGCCAAGAGCTGTCGTATGCCTCCAGGAGACAAGAGGACAGACAAGGACAGTAACATGCTGTGTTTCCATGCAGGGAAGTAGTCATTGGTGCAAAGATGCCATGGTATGATTGCCAGCCTTCAGGCTGGATATGGAGATCAATTCCCCTTGAGAAAATGGCTGCTTCGTAGGATGGACTCTGGCCTAATACCCCGCTAAGCTCCCTTCCCTCCCCAAACACTGACTTCTTCAGGCTTCACCTCTAAAACTCTAGGAATTTCCCAACCTAGAGTTGGCAACCAAATGCCCTTGGCATCCTGTCTGCAACATATTAGGGTGCTTTTACTTATTTTATGCTGCATTAACTGTATAAAGAAGATATCCAGTATGAAATCAAAAGGAGCTGCATCAACAGGAGTTAATTTTGCCATCCCAAGATCTCTTAAATGAATATTTCACCCAAGATTCATTGTTTAATAGGACATTCAAACAGTGCAAAAAGGTGCTGTAGTATCAGCTAAGCTATGGACATGTATAAAATCAATTTGGATAGCTATGAAATGAAGCTTGATTTGCATAAACAAATGTTTGCTATCTATCCAGCCATTGGATTTTGAGCACTTGTTTCAAGCTGACATTGTGTGGCACTGTACTTTGCCCTAGGTCATTGCCCTGTAGGAAAGTGTGCCAGGGGCCTTCTGTTCTTGGCATTTAGGGCTCTGACAAGCTTTGTTTGCTG
The DNA here is from genome assembly GCA_029375565.1 of Gekko gecko. Lineage (NCBI taxonomy): Eukaryota > Metazoa > Chordata > Lepidosauria > Squamata > Gekkonidae > Gekko > Gekko gecko. Next base: position 169,166,705 of record JAPDNY010000005.1, read on the forward strand.
CCTTTAACCTGCTTTCCAATCACTATTAATGTTGCATAGGGCTTTTGACATTTCTGTTGCGGCAGCAATATCATGTTATTGCCAAGCCTGAGTATCTTCGAACTGCAATGTGTTTAAAATACTACTTTTAAATATATGATAGTTGTGAAAGCACCACTTCTTAAACACATAATCCAGTAATGTTACAATATTCAGAGGCTTTAAAATTATTTAGTAAACTTTCTAGGGAGACCATCCATAAAGAACAACCTTGCATTATTCAGATTAGTAGAAATGCAAGGTTTTTCCACCTCTCTTAATAACCCCTTTGTGGAAGCATCTCATGCAAAATGTTCTTTGTTGAGAGGCTAACATCTTCATAGGGTTGTCACATGAATAAATAGAGAGAGAAAGCCTAAGCAGGTCTGTCTACCCAGAATTAAGTTCCAAGTTGAGACTAACTATTGGGCTTACTTCTAGACAAGTGTCCTTAGGATTGCAGACCAAAACTATTAATTGTATGTAATAATTTTAACAATTTATGAAAAAGATAAAATAATAATTGTGAAGGGGAAAGCAGTTTCTTTGTAGCTGGTGCTCTCACGTCACAGCAGGTATTTATTTATTTTACTAGGAATAAGGCCCATTGTGGAAATAAATACAACAAGCTCTAGAAAGAAGCTCTGGGAGAGTGCCCCAGCCTCGGGCACTCAGCGCCAATTTGCTGTGGTGACCTCAGCGGGGTATAGTGACACAGAGTCCACCATTTTCTCCAGGGGAACTGATCTCTGCCATCTGAAGAGCAGTTGTAATTTTGCGTGATCTCCATCCCTCACCTGGAGACTGGCAACAATGGGTCCCCATGAGAGAATGGCTGGTTTGGAGGCTGGAGTCTATGGCATTGTACCTGTCTGTGGTCCCACCCCTCCTCAAACCTCACCCTCTCCAGGCTCCACCCCTCAAAACTCCAGGAATTTCCCAACCTGGAGTTGGCAACCCAATCTCCCTTCCAGTCAGCCGTCAACCTACCATTATCTGCCCCCTGGCTTCAGCTTTCCATCTCTTCCCCTTCCCTCCTAAAGATCATTGTAATTTTGAGTGATCTCCAGCCCCCACCTGGATATTGGCAACAATAGTTCCCCATGATGGAATGGCTGGCTTGGAGGGTGGAGTCTATGGCATTGTACCTGTCTGAGGTCCCACCCCTTCTCAAACCTCACCCTCTCCAGGCAGCACCCCTCAAATCTCCAGGAATTTCCCAACCTGGAGTTGGCAACCCAATCTCCCTCCCAGCCAACCGTCAACCTACCATTATCTGCCCCATGGCTTCAGCTTTCCATCTCCTCCCCCTCCCTCCCAGAGAGCAGTTGTAATTCTGAGTGATCTCCAGCCCCCACCTGGATATTGGCAACAATGGTTTCCCATGAGGGAATGGCTGGCTTGGAGGGTGGAGTCTATGGAATTGTACCTGTCTGAGGTCCCACCCCTCCTCAAACCTCACCCTCTCCAGGCTCCATCCCTCAAATCTCCAGGAATTTCCCACCTGGAGTTGGCAACCCTATCAGGATGGGCCCCAATAAGTTTTCTCCCAAAGGCCAAATAGGTGTGGGAAAGGGCCTTTTACTGACAGAACCTGGTTGCCTAGCAACAGGCACTGAGGAGAAAGCACAGTTGTGACCTCTGATTAGGGAAATACCTGGAGATTTGGGGGTGGATCCTGTGGAGGGCAGCATTGGGGGGGGGTGGAAGGACTCAGCAAGGGATAATGCCATAGGGTCTACTCTCCAAAGCAGCCATTTTCTCCAGGGGAACTGATCTGTGTCATCTGGAGATCAATTGTATCAGCAGGAGATCTCCAGGTATCACTGGAGATTGGCAACCCTAGGGGAAAGTCAGCCACACAGCTGGGGGATGAAGAGAATGGTTTGATGGTCGCTGGCCCACCTCATTAGCCAGCCAGCCATATTGGAGCCAAAAAGGAGTGAGCGGCGTGTTAAGTTTATTCTGACAAGAAAGTGGCCAAGCGGGGGAGGGGGTTATGCTGAAAGTCCTTCGTTTTTTAATTCACAGAATCAAGCTTGGTTGTTTGGTTGCCTACCAACAGCCACTGAGGAGACAGTTAGTCCCAGTTAGTCCCACACAGGAGCCAAGAGAAGTGTCTTCCTCAGGACAGAGTCCGGCTTTCCAGGAGCCGCAGCTCGTTTCCTCTAGGCCAGACCCTCCTTGGCGCTGCCACTGCTCCTGAAGGAAGGCGGGGAAGCCTTTGAAAAGCGCTGGGCAGCCTTCTCTGTGGTGCAGCCCACGGAGCTATGACCCTGATGAAGTACAGGACTTATGGCCAAGGGAGGGAGGCCGCAAGGGGCAGTGAAGGTGAGTGCTTCCCCTGCTTGCCACTGCTCGCTAGGTCTGCCTCCTTCGCTCCTGTGGAGGGGTTGCCGCTCTCTCGGCGGAGCGTCCATCCCCTTCACCAACTCCCTTCAGACTGAGAGCGAAACACTGTCTGCCAGCTTGGTGGGGGAGTCTGAGCCAATGCAGTGAGCCAATGCAGCCACGGGATTTGGGAGACTGTGAGAGTGGCAGCTGAGCAGGCCAAACATTGTGGAAGCATGTCCAGTAGAGACACCAAAACTCTTTTATATATAATAAGGAGAGATTTACCTCATTTAAATCTTGTCTTTCTCCCCAATGATGACCCAATGTGGCTTACTTCATTGTCCTCTCTATTTTATTCTCACAACATAAGAATATAAGAGAAACCAGTGTTGGATCAGGCCAATGGTCCATACAGTCCAACACTCTGTCACACAGTGGCCAAAAATACCAGGTGCCATCAGGAGGTCCAGCAGTGGGGCCAGGACACTAGAAGCCATCCCACTGTTGACCCCCCCCAAGCACCAAGATTACAGAGCATCACCTGCCCCAGAGTCCCTATCCATACCTTGTGGCTAATAGCCACTGATGGACCCCTGCTCCATATGTTTATCTAATTCCCTCTTGAAGCTGTCCATGCTTGTAGCTGCCATCGCCTCCTGTGGCAGTGAATTCCATGTGTTAATCACTCTTTGGGTGAAGAAGTACTTCCTTCTGTCTGTTCTAACCCGACTGCTCAGCAATTTCATGGAGTGCCCACGAGTTCTTGTATTGTGAGAAAGGGAGAAAAGTACTTCTTTCTCTTTTTTTTTTATAATACAGTTTTTTATTGGATATATCACATGTTCATACAATTTAAACAAATCACTACATATCCATTTTTCTTACTCCCTCTCCCCCCCAAACAAGGCTTCCCGCACTGCTCCAACCCCATTAATGTCTCTCTTATTCTATTACAATTACTTCTAAACTTATATTCTCTTACTAACGGTAACAATTCAAAAAACTAACTCTCTTTCATTTTCTTCTTAATAACTATCAAAACAAATCAAACCACGTTTAATATCCCAATTTTTCAACAGATATTCTTGAAAGCCTTTCCAGTCTTCAAAAAAAGTTTCATCTTCTTCGTTGTTTAACTTTCTTGTTAGTTTGTCCATTTCTGCCATAAACAACGTCTTTTAATCCATTCCCATGTTTCAGGTACTTTATCTTGTTTCCAACATTGAGCAAAAGTCAGTCTAGCTGCTGTAATCAAGTACCATAATAGTGTTCTCTTGGCTACATTTATTTCTTCCATTTTAAGACCTAGCAATAACATCTGTGGGTCTTTCTTAAAAGTACATTTCAGAATTTTTTGTATCTCATTGTGGATCTTAGTCCAATAACATCCTGCTTTATCGCATGTCCACCACATATGGTAAAAAGACCCTTCATGTTTCTTACATTTCCAACATTTGTTAGACATACTTTCATTTATAATAGCAATTTTTTTAGGCGTCATATACCATCTATACATCATTTTATAGCAATTCTCTTTAACATTTACACAAGTTGAAATTTTCATTGACTTTTTCCACAAATATTCCCAAGATGTCATTAATATCTCATTATTAATATTTACCACCCATTTTATCATTTGCTCTTTTACAATTTAATCCTCAGTATACCATTTCAATAAAACCTTGTACAGTTTAGAAATCATTTTTTTCCCCTTTTCAAGCCATACAGTTTCAATTTCCATATTATTTTCTCTAAAACCATGTTCTCTTTTATCGGTCTTAAATAAGTCATGAATCTGTCTATACTTCAACCAATCATATTCAAATTCCACATCAAATCTGTCTTTTAACACAAAGTTTTTCCCTTCTAATTTTAAAAGACTTTTATAAGGTAGCCAATCTAACCCTTGATTTCTTGAATATGGATTAATCACTTCTGCTGGTACTATCCAAAGTGGTCTTTCTTCTGAGAAGAATTTTCTATATCTCATCCAAGTCTCGAACAGTGATTGTCTTATAAAGTGGTGTTTGAAGAATTTGTCCATTTTTACTTTTCCATACCATAAGTATGCGTGCCATCCAAACTTGCTGTCATGTCCTTCTAAGGCCAATAACTTCTTATCCTCAAGATTAATCCACTGTTCCAACCATGTTAAACAGACGGCATCATAATACAGTCTTAGATTTGGTAATTGTAGACCTCCTCTTTCCTTTGCATCACATAAGATTTTCATTTTAATCCTTGGCTTTCTTCCTGCCCATACAAATTTGGATAATTCTTTCTGCCACGTATCCAATACTTTCCTTTGTTTTAATATTGGAATAGTCTGAAATAAGAACATCAAACGCGGTAAGACATTCATTTTTACAGTTGCGATTCTTCCCAATAGTGATAAATTCAACGTGTCCCATTTCTTCATGTCTTGCTGAATCTTGTACCACACCTTTTCATAATTATTTTTAAACAGATCAATATTTTTCATGGTTAATTCAATTCCTAAATATTTAGTCTTTGTAACTACTTCACATTGAATTTTCTCTTGTAGTTCTGTTTGCCTTTGCTTCGTCATATTTTTGCACATCACCTTGGTTTTACTTTTATTAACATAGAATCCCACAACTGAACCAAATTCTTCAATTTTTTCCATCAATTGTGGTATTTTCTCAATTGGATCCTGAATCATAAACATTACATCGTCTGCAAATGCCCTGTATTTATATGCAAAACCTTTCACTGTAAGTCCTTCAATGCTGTTATCTTTTCTTATCGCTGTCAATAATATTTCCAATATCCAAATAAACAGCAACAGGGATAGCGGGCAGCCTTGACGTGTTCCTTTTTGGACTTGGAAGAAATCCGTTCTTTCTTTATTTATATTCAAAGTCGCTTTTTGTTCTGAATAAATTGCCACAATCATGTTTAAAAAAGACTGTCCTATATCCATTTTTTCAATAACTTGCAGCATAAATTCCCAGTTTAAATTATCAAAAGCTTTTTCCGCATCAAGGAAGAGGAATCCAACTTCTTTTTCTGGATGTTTGTCATAGTATTCAATTGCATCAATCACCACTCTTAAATTGTCTCTGATTTGTCTATTTGGTAAGAAACCAGCTTGTTCTTCCGCTATAGTATCTTTCAGATGTTTTTTCAGTCTTTCCGAAATTATTTTTGCAAATAATTTATAATCATTATTTAATAGCGATATTGGTCTATAATTCTTGACATGAGTTAAATCCAAACCTTCTTTGGGTATCAATGAAATATTTGCTTCTTTCCATGAATCTGGGATCCGTTTAGTCTTTCTTATCTCATTCGACAGAAGTACTAAGATAGGGGTTAGCTCCTCTTTAAATTTCTTGTAGAACTTTGCAGTAAAGCCATCTGGACCTGGAGCTTTTCCCAACTTTGCATCTTCTATCGCCATTGTGACTTCTTCCTTCGTTACTAAACCATTTAATAACTCTTTAATTTGTTTTCCCAGCTCTGGAACTTCGATAGTCTCCAAATATTTCTTAATTTTCTGTTGATCAATTCCTTTCTTTTTAAACAGTTTGGCGTAGTATTTAAAGAAGACTCTTTTTATGCCATTCAAATTCATAACATCCTTTCCATCTTCAGTAATCTTATTTATAAAATTCCTTTCTTTTTTATTTTTCAATTTTCCTGGTTTATTTGCACCCTCAAATGCTTTTTGCTGTAGTTTCTTCAGGTTCCAGTATAATTCTCTGTTGAGTAGAACATTCAATTGATCCTGTAGAAAGTGGATCTCTTTAATAATCTTTTTCTTCCCTGGTCTTTTCTTTAGTTCCTTTTCCTTTTGCCAATTTTTTTCATGAAGGTCCTTTTGTTGTTGCATCCTTTGTTTTTTATCTTTAGAGTTCAGAGAGATAAGCAAGCCTCTCATTACCGCTTTGTATGTATCCCATACAACTTGTATATCCGTACCTTTGTTCAAAGAAGCTTTTTGTCTCTTTTTTCAAAGTTTCATTAATTAATTTTTGATCCAATAAGTCCTCATTAATTCTCCAATATAATTGTTTGGGCTTTTCTTTAGATATCCAAAGTAAGGGGTTGTGGTCTGAATTAGTTTTCGGTAAGATTTGTATTTTATAGGTTTTTTGCGCCATCTCCTCTGACATCCAAATCATATCAATTCTGGAAAAGGAGTTATGTCTATTAGAATAAAACGTATAATCCTTTGTCTTGGGGTTCCACTTCCTCCAAACATCTTCTAGTTTCTCTTGCTTCATTAGCTGAAAAATTTTTTTTGGCAACTTTCCAACTGTCTCTCCAGTTGCTTTGGATTTTCTGTCCAATACATTATTCACTGTACCATTAAAGTCTCCTGCAAGGACTATTTGATCATAATTTAAACAGTCCAACTCTTTAGTCAAATCTTTTAAAAAAGTCTCTTTCGCACCATTGGGTGCATATATATTTACAAGCAATGTCTTTTTTCTATTCATCGTTATTTCCACGCCAACATATCTTCCTTCTTTGTCTGAGAAGATTTGTTTAGGTTCCAATTCTTTTGCAATATATATCACTGTTCCTTTTTTCTTATTGATTGCTGAGGAATGAAATTCTTCTCCCAATTTTTTATTAATCAAATATTTATTATCTTGTTTTCTGATATGTGTTTCTTGTAGACAAATTATGTTACATTTTTGTTTCTCTAGCCAATGACTCACTAATCTTCTTTTGTTTGGTGAATTTAGTCCATTTACATTCCAAGATAAAAATTTGTAATCCATAGTTGTTTTGAATTAAATGTCTTTAAAGTCATCAAAGTTGTTCTCTTTAAATCTGTATATATCTCCTTCCGTTTTGAGGGTAAATCTCACCGAATTGTAAACAAATGATAATCCATATGGAATCTCCCATCTAAACCTGATACTCATTTCTTTTAGTCTGTCTGTTAATTTCTTGAATTTCTTTCTGTCTTGTAAGATCGATCTCGGAATTTCTCTCAGAATTATTATTTTTTTTCCATTAATTTCCAACGGTTGTGTAAATTGCTTCTTGAAAACGTCTTCCTTCATTTTTGTAGTCACAAATTGAACAATCACATCTCTGGGTAATTGCTTTCTCTTGGCATAAGCTGAGTTTACTCTATAAATCAGGTCAAAGTCTGGATCCAAGTCTCCAACATCTTCCCCTATGTAAGTTGTCAATGTATTAATTACTAGGGCCCGTAAGTCCTGATCTTCCTCCTCTTCTATTCCTCTCAATCTCAAATGATTCTGAGTAGCCCTATATTCCATCATGGACTCCAATCTTGTGTTTTCTGACAAGGTTCTTTTAACTTTCTGTTCCATTTCTTCTGATTTTGTCACCAGACTTTTAACCTCTTTTTTAACGTCTTCCGTATCTTTTTTTATCCCTGCCACTTCTGTTAGTACCAGTTCTTTTAATTCTTCCATATTTTTTTCTGTACTTGTACTTGTACTTGTTCTATTTGCTCCAATTGTAATTGCAGCTGTTGTTGCAGCTGTTGTTGCAGCTGTGATTCTATTTGCTTTCCCAAACTCTGCACCACTTCAGTCATCCGTTTTTCCATCGCTTCCATAGCAGCCTGCCACTCTTTTTTTCCTTTGCAGTCATTCTTGGGCTGGGTGATGAGGCAGCTCTTGGTCTTGACCTCAAATCCGTCTTGAAAACGACTTCCGGGCTAATCAATCTTTATATTAGCAATCTTCAAGCCAAATCGCCACCTTTGTAACTTCTTCCAATGCTTTTTCGGCTTAAAAATAACTTTTTAAAATTTAGTCCTCCTCAAAATGTCGGGCGCAATTTCTCTATGGTTTTCTGGCTAGAGTAGGCTCTTTCCGAACTTCCTGTTGGTCTGTCCGTCACTGTAATCCAACTTCCGGTGGTGGTGGTGTCACACACTAAAACAACCGTCTACTTCCGGTACAGCGACTTCGAAAAACATCCACTCTAGTCTACTTCCTGTATCATAGAGTCACAGTCAGTTTCGTTTCTGCTACGCAAAGTTTAGACTTAGCTGACCACAGGAATGCAAAACAAAGTCAGTTTTCAGCCGTTTTCTCTAGAGGAAAGCTTTCTTTTAACTTTTAAATCAAGCGGAATAGTTCATTAAAAGTTTCTACGCTTATCCGTATGTTTCGATTTCGCGTTCTTCTTTAAACCGGTAAGCAATTGTTCTTTTGTTACCTTACTTGTAATCTCGGGGTTTCGCAGTGCTTCTTCTGTAATCGATATTGATCTTGATGTTAAAGAGGTCGGTAGATGACGAATTTATGCTGAATTCTCAGCCCAGCTGGTATCTGTAGTGCTGATTAGCAACTGCCCTCTCCGCGGAAGGAGATCAAAGTGTAAACAAGCTTCCTTCGAAGCTTATCCACACCGATCTCAACTCCCCCTCAGGCTTCGCTGCTTGCTTGCCACCCCCCCGTCTGGGGAGTGCTGCGCTGGGCCAGGTAGAGCCCAGACTGTCGTCAGATACTGCTGTACACCTGCACAAATCGCAAAGTGTGTCAATTCGCCATTTTAACTCCGACCGGAAGCCAAAAGTACTTCTTTCTCTACCTGCTCTATCCCTTGCATAATCTTATAAACCTCGATCATGTCACTCCTCAGCCATCGTTTCTCCAAGCTAAAAAGCCCCAAGCGTTTTAACCTTTCTTCATAGGAAAGTGTTCCAACCCTTTGATCATTCTAGTTGCCCTTTTCTGCACTTGTTCCAAAGCTATAATATCCTTTTTCTTTTTTATTTATAATTTTTATTGTAGAACAGAGTAAAAATACAACACAATACAACTTAGTACAATAATATTCTTTTTGAGGTGTGGTGACCAGAACGGTACACATTATTCCAAATGAGGTCGCACCATTGATTTATATAGGGACATTATGATATTGGCTGATCTGTTTTCAGTACCCTTCCTAATAATCCCCAGCATAGTGTTGGCCTTTTTTATTGCAGTTGCACACTATCTAGACATTTTCATCATCTACAACTCCAAGATCTCTCTCTTGGTCAGTCTCTTCCAGTTCGGACCCCATCAATGTGTATTTATATTTAGGATTTTTGGCTCCAATGTGCATCACTCTGCACTTGGCCACATTGAACCCCATTTGCCACGTTGATGCCCACTTGCCCATCGTCAACAGATCCTTTTGGAGTGTCTCACAATCATCCCTGGTTCTCATCACCCTGAACAACTTTGTGTCTTCTGCAGATTTAGCCACTTCACTGCTTACTCCCAACTCCAAATCATTAAAAACAAGTTAAAAAGCATTGGACCGAGTACTGATCCCTGTGGTACCCCACTGCTTACCACCCTCCACTGAGAAAATTGCCCATTTATACTCAATCTCTGTTCCCTATTAATTAGTCAGTTTTTGATCCACAGGAGGACTTGTCCTTTTATCCCATGATTATTGAGCTTACTTAGGAGCCTTTGATGAGGAACTTTATCAAAAGCTTTCTGGAAGTCAAGGTAGACAACATCTTTTGGGTCTCCCTTGTCCACATGTTTGTTCACTCCCTCAAAAAACACTAACAGGTCAGTGAGACAAGATCTTCCCTTACAGAACCCATGCTGAGTCTGCCTTAGTAGTTTTTGTTCATCAATATGCCTACTAATTCTTTCCTTAATAGCAGTTTCCACCAACTTATCTGGTATCGATGTCAGACTGACTGGCCTGTAATTTCCCGGATCTCCCCTGGAACCCTTTTTAAGGATGGGAGTGACATTAGCTACCTTCCAGTCCTCAGGAATGGAGGCAGAGGTTAATGAAAGATTACATATTTTTGTCAGGAGATCTGCAAGTTCACGTTTGAGTTCCTTCAGAACTCTCAGATGTATGCCATCTGGGCCTGGTGATTTATCTGATTTTAACTTGTGTGTCAGTCATAGGACCTCCTCTCTTGTCACTTCAGTCTTACTCAGGTCTTTCAACACCCCTCCCAAAATCAGCAGTTCTGGAGTGGGCAAGCACTTCTCTTCTTCCACAGTGAAGATAGAGGCAAAAAATGCATTCATCTTCTCAGCCATTTCCCTATCATCCTTCAGTACTCCTTTTACCCCTTGGTCATCCAAGGGCCCCACTGCCTCCCTGGATGGTTTCCTGCTTCTAATGTATTTGAAGAAAGTTTTATTGTTGGTCTTTATGTTTTTTGCTATATGCTCCTCATATTCCCTTTTCGGTCCTAGATCCCTTCCAGTCTGGCTTTTGCCCAGGTCATAGGACGGAGACAGCATTGGTCGCCCTGACTGACGACCTGTAGGCATCTGGATCAAGGTGGTGCAGTGGCATTGCTGTTGTTAGATCTGTCGGCCGCGTTCAATATGGTCGACCATCAGCTGCTGGCCCACTGCCTCGCCGACGTGGGGATTCAGGGGCTTGCCCTTCAATGGTTCACCTCTTTCCTTCAAGGTCGGGGACAAAGGGTGGCGATAGGGGATCAGCGGTCCTAGAGGCACCCTCTTGAGTGTGGGGTGCCTGAGGGGGTGGTACTGTCCTCGATGTTATTTAACATCTATATGCGTCCCCTTGCCCAGATTGCCCGGAGTTATGGGCTTGGGTGTCATCAATATGCAGATGACACCCAGCTCTATCTGATGCTGGGTGGCTGGTCGAACTCCGACCCAGATGACCTTCATCGGGCATTGCAAGCTGTGGCTGGTTGGCTCAGACTGAGTTGGCTGATACTAAACCCAGCGAAGACGGAGGTCCTGGACCCAAGTCGGGTCGGTTCGGGGTTGGGGCTCCCCCTCTCGGCCTTCGATGGGGCGCCTTTGGTGCCGGTGTCGAGGGTTAGGAGTCTGGGAGTGCTCCTGGACTCCACTTTAACGATGGAGGCTCAGGTGGCAGCCACTGTCAAGTCAGCCTTTTTCCATCTTCGGCTGGCGTGACAGTTGGTTCCCTTCCTTGACCGCGATGACTTGGCCACAGTGATCCATGTGACGGTCACCTCGAGGCTGGGCTACTGTAATGCTCTCTACATGGGGCTGCCTCTGTCGCAAATCCGGAAGCTGCAGCTATTGTAGAATGCGGCAGCTAGGCTGTTGATGGATCTCACTAGGTGGGACCACATCCAGCCGGTGCTGCCTATAGCGTACCAGATTTGCTTCAAAGTGCTGGTTCTTACCTATAAAGCCCTTGATGGCCAGAGTCCAGCTTACCTAAGGGACCGCCTTTCCCCCATATATTACCCCAAGAGCACTACGGTCAGGGCACAACATCTTTTGGTTATTCCAAGCCCCAAGGACATTAAGTTGGCTGCAGCCAGGGCCAGGGCCTTTTCGGTGGCAGCTCCTGTCTGGTGGAATGAGCTGCCAGAGGAGATCTGGGCCCTGTGGGACCTTATGCAGTTCCGCAGGGCCTGTAAGATGGAGCTTTTCCACCAGGCATTTGCATAGGAGCCGCCACTGCTACTGTACCACCACCGAGTTGCCATCTTTGGCAGTGGATTCTATCAGGATGTGAACTGGCCCTGGAAGGATGATCAGACGACCTGAAGAATTGGTTATGAAAGGCGACAGTACTATCCGGAACTTATGCTGATGGGTTACGCTGGTTTATGGAACCCCATCTTGAATCGATGAGAGCGTATTATTCAGAGCACCGGCACGTCATTTGTTGTTGACTGTTTTAATTGATAAGAGCTGTTTTTTCTGTTTTAGCTGTTGAATCATGGCATATCCCAATAGCCTTATTATATACCTGCTAAAAGAGTCTCACTGTTCTGAGTGGTTTGCTGCTATAGAAAGGAAAATCGCCTCAATAGGCTTATGCCTGAACGATATGATGTCCTTATCTGAAATACACATCTTTGCTGGGCTCAAACAGAAATTAATTGATATTGAGATGTGAGAGCTTAGAGCCTTGGCTTCTGGTAGATGTTCACCCTTAAGATGGGCACGTTTGCCGATCAGCACCCCAGCACAATACTTATTGGGTCTAACCTCCCCACAGCTGCATAGAGCATTCATGCTGGCCCGCTTTAACATGTTCCCTTCTACTGTTTTAGTGGGGAGATTTAAGAAAATCCCCTACTCTGCTAGGTTTTGCAATTGTGATTCAGTGGAGATTGAAACAATCGAACGCGTATTCCTCTACTGTAGTTTGTATGACGACATTCGAGCGGTCTATTTAGAAGCCATTCTTAAGAAAGACGTTAAGCAATCTGATGATAGAATGATGTACCGTTTACTGGCTTCACAAAATATAGCGGTTATTGAAGTGGTTGCTAAGTTTTGTAACTGCCTTATAATGAGGAAGATGTGTGTTAAACCTATGAACTGAATGGCGACTGTTTATGATTTGATCTATGCCAATAAAGGTTTTGAATTGGATTGAGTTGAATCATGGCATATGCCTCTTTTGTTAGCCGCCCTGAGCCTGTTTGGGGGAGGGCGGGATATAAATTTAATAAATAAATTAATTAATAAATTTTTGCCTGCCTGATCACAGACTTGCATTTTATTTGCCACAGCCTGTGTTCCCTTTTATCAACCTCACTGAGACTAGCTTTCCACCGCTTAAAGAAATCCTTCCTACCTTTTACAGCTTCCATTACTTTGATTGTTAATCATGCAGGCTTTTTTCTATACCTATTTGTGCCTTTCCTAACCTGTGGTATATATTTTTTCTGAGCTTCTAGGATTGTATTTTTAAATAGTCTTTTACTTTCAGTTTCCTCTTCACATGTCCCCTCTTTTCAGAGAAATTACCCCTTTTAAAGTTAAAAGTGGTTGTGTCAGTCTTTTTGGGCAACTCCCTATTTATACAAATGTTAAACTGAATAACATTATGGTCACTGTTCCCAAGCGGTGCAATCACTTTGACATCTCTCATCAGGTCTTGGGTGTTACTCAGGACCAAATCCAGGATTGCCTCTTTCCCCTCGTAGGTTCTGTGGCCATCTGTTCCATAGCACAGTCATTAAGAGAGTCTAGAACAGCGGTTCTCAACCTGTGGGTCGCGACCCCTTTGGGGGTCGAATGACCCTTTCACAGGGGTCGCCTAAGTACATCGGAAAACACATATTTGTTGTTGTTGTTCAGTCGCACAGTCGAGTCTGACTCTTCGCGACCCCATGGACCAGATTACGCCAGGCCCTCCTGTCTTCCGCTGTCCGCTGAAGTTTGCTCAATTTCATGTTCGTTGCATCGATGACACTGTCTAACCATCTCATCCTTTGCCATCCCCTTCTTCTTTGATCTTCAATCTTTCCCAGCATCAAGTTCTTCTCCAGTGAATGCTCCCTTCTCATTTGGTGGCCAAAGTATTTGAGCTTCAACTTCAGGATCTGACCTTCCAGGGAACAGTCAGGGTTGATTTCTTTTAGGATTGACTGATTTGATCTCCTTGCAGTCCAAGGGACTCTTCTCCAGCACCATATTTCAAAAGAATCTATTCTTCGGCGCTCAGCCTTCCTTATAGTCCAACTCTCGCAGCCATACATTACTACGGGGAATACCATTGCTTTGACCATGCGGACTTTTGTTGGCAGGGTGATGTCTCTGCTTTTTATCATGCTGTTTAGGTTTGCCATTGCTTTCCTCCCAAGGAACAGGCGTCTTTTAATTTCATGGCTGCAGTCACTATCTGCAGTGATCTGGGATCCCAGGAACGTGAAGTCTGTCACTACTTCTACAACTTCGCCTTCTATTTGCCAAGGAGTGATGGGGCCAGACGCCATGATCTTACTTTGTTGATGTTGAGCTTCAAGCCCACTTTTGCGCTCTCCTCTTTCACTCGAAGCAAGAGGCTCTTTAGGTCCTCCTCACTTTCTGCCATCAGAGTGGTATTGTCTGCCTATCTGAGGTTATTGATCTTTTCCCCAGCAATCTTAACTCCAGCTTGTGATTCATCCAGGCCAGCATTTCGCATGATGTACTCTGCATATAAATTAAATAAGCAAGGTGACAATATACATCCTTGTTGTTCTCCTTTTCCTATGCAAAACCAATCAGTTGTTCCATATCCGGTTCTAACTGTTGCTTCTTGACCCTTATACAGGTTTCTCAGAAGACATGTGAAGTGGTCTGGTACTCCCATCTCTTTAAGAACCTGCCATAGTTTATTGTGGTCCACACAATTAAAGGCTTTAGCATAGTCAATGAAGCAGAAGTAGATGTTTTTCTGATAATCTCTTGCTTTCTTCATAATTCAGCGAATGTTGGCAATTTGATCTCTAGTTCCTCTACCTCGACCAAACCCAGCTTGTACTTCTGGCAGTTCTCTATCCACGTACTGTTGGAGCCTTGCTTGTAGGATCTTGAGCATGACCTTGCTAGTGTGTGAAATGAGTGCAATTGTGCGATAGTTTGAACATTCCTTGATGTTGCCCTTCTTTGGGATTAGAATGTAAACTGACCTATTCCAATCCTGTGGCCACTGTTGTGTTTGCCAAATTCGTTGGCAAATTGAGTGCAGCACTTTAACAGCATCTTCTTTTAAGACTTTGAGTAACTCAGCTGGGAGACCATCACCTCCACTAGCTTTGTTGTTAGTAATGCTTTCTAAGGCCCATTTAACTTCACTTTCCATGATGTCTGGCTCGAGGTCACTGATTATACCGTCGTGGTTGTCAAGTACATCAAGGTCCTTCTTGTATAGTTCTTCTGTGTATTCTTGCCATCTTTTCCTAATCTCTTCTGCGTCTGTTAGGTCCCTACCATTTTTGTCCTTTATCATGGCCAGCTTTGCATGGAACGTTCCCTTGATTTCTCCAATTTTCTTGAAGAGCTCTCTAGTCCTTCCCAATCTATTGTTTTCCTCTATTACTTTGCATTGTTCATTCAGGAAAGCCTCCTTATCTCTCCTTGCTGTTCTCTGGAAATCTGCATTCAGTTAGGCAAATCTTTCCTTTTCACCGTTGCCTTTAGCTTTCCTTCTTTCCCCTGCTATGTGTAAAGCCTCATCAGACAGCCACTTTGCTTTCTTGCATTTCTTTTTCTTTGGGATGGCGGTGATTGCTGCCTCCTTTACAATGTCACGAACCTCTGTCCATAGTTCTTCAGGCACTCTGTCTATCAAATCTAGTCCCTTAAACCTATTCTTCACCTCTACTGTATATTCATCGGGGATGCGATCTAGGTCAAATCTGAATGGCCTAGTGGTTTTCCCAACTTTCTTCAATTTAAGTCTGAATTTTGCAATGAGTAGCTCATGATCTGAGCCACAGTCAGCTCCAGGTCTTGTTTTTACTGACTGGATAGAGCTTCTCCATCTTTGGCTGCAAATTATATAGTCAATCTGATTTCGGTGTTGCCCATCTGGTGATGTCTATGTGTAGAGACGCCTCTTAGGTTGTTGGAAAAGGGTGTTCGCTATGACCAGCGTGTTCTCTTGACAAAACTCTGTTAGCCTTTGCCCTGCTTCATTTTGTTCTCCAAGGCCAAACTTGTCTGTTATTCCGGTTACCTTTTGATTTCCTACTTTAGCATTCCAGTCCCCTATGATGAGGAGGACATCATTTTTTGGTGTTAGTTCTATGAGCTGTTGTAGGTCTTCATAGAACTGGTCCACTTCAGCCTCTTCTGCAGCAGTGGTTGGGGCATAGACTTGGATTACTGTGGTGTTGAATGATTTGCCTTGGATTCGGACCGAGATCATTCTGTCATTTTTGAGATTCTAACCCAATACTGCCTTTCTCACTCTCTTGTTGACTATAAAGGCCACACCATTTTTTCTACGGGATTCTTGGCCACAGTAGTAGATATAATGGTCTTCTGAGTTAAATTCTCCCATTCCTGTCCACTTTAGTTCACTGATTCCCAAGATGTCGATGTTCATTCTTGCCATCTCATTTTTGACCACGTCAAGCTTACCTTGATTCATAGATCTTACATTCCAGGTTCCTATGCAGTATTGTTCTTTGCAGCATCGGACTTTCCTTTCACCGTCAGACACATCCACAACTGAGCGTCCTTTCGGCTTTGGCCCAGCCGCTTCACTCTTTCTGGGGTTACTCGTACCTGCCCTCTGCTCTTCCCCAGTAGCATATTGGACACCTTCCGACCTGAGGGGCTCATCTTCCGGCGTCATATCTTGTAGCCTTTTGTTACTGTCCATGGGGTTTTCTTGGCAAAGATACTGGAGTGGGTTGCCATTTCCTTCTCACATATTTGTAATTAGAAATAAATATTTCACAATATATAATTACATATTGTTTTTGTGATTAATCACTATGCTTTAATTATGTTCAATTTGTACCAATGAAAATACATCCTGCATATCAGATATTTACATTATGATTCATGACAGTAACAAAATTACAGTTATGAAGTAGCAACAATAATAATTTTATGGTTGGGGGTCACCACAACATGAGGAACTGTATTAAAGGGTCGTGGCATTAGGAAGGTTGAGAACCACTGGTCTAGAAACTCAATCTCTTTTTCCCGACTTGAACACATATTGACCCAATGAATGTGTGGGTACTTAAAATCACCTATTACGACACAGTTATTTCATCTAGCCACTATCTTTAATTCATTCATCATTTTATAATCCTCCTCTATCTTTTGATCTGGTGGGTGATAACTAACTACCAGGTTTAAGCTTCCTTTTGGGCCCACTATTTCAACCCATAGCATTTTCAGAAGCAAATCCAATTCACTTACCCTCTCAGTCTTACTGGATTGTATACCCTCTCTGACATACAGAGCCACCCCACCTCCAACCCTTCCCCCCATCCTTTCGATATAATTTATAGACAGGAATCACCATATCCCACTGATTTTCCTCATCCCACCAAGTTTCTGAAATGCCCACATTGTCTATTTTCCCCACATCACCAAGCATTCCAATTCCCCAATTTTACCTCAGACACTTCTAGCATTTGTGTATAAACACCTATCGTTTCCCATGCATGTTAAGCCCACAACCTTCTTCTTGCTGCCTCGAGACCTTGCCAGGCAGCCCATATCATTAGCCACAGTCTCAGTGGACAATTCTAATCCATTTCCTTGTAGAGAAGTAACAGCTACCCCTTCATCTCTTTGAGATGAGCCATCCTGAACCAGAGACTTTTTCTCTCCTGTCGACTTTCCCTCAATATTCAGTTTAAAAACTGCTCTCCCACCTTTTTTACTTGAAGCTCCACCAGCCTGGTTCCTTCTTAGGACAATTGGAGACTGTATCTTTTGTACAGCTCCCTCTTGTTCCAAAAAGCATCCCAGTGCCTAACAAACTTGAACCCTTCCCCCCTACACCATCATCTCATCCACACATTGAGACTCCTGATCTGTGCCTGTCTCTCCGGCCCTGTGCTTGGAACAGGTAGCACTTCTGAGAAGGCTACCTTGGAGGTCTTGGCCTTGAGTTTCCTGCCTAGCAGCCTAAATTTCTCCTCCAGGACCTCACAACTTCATTTTTCCACATCGTTGGTGCGGACATGCACCACGACCACTGGCTCATCCCTAGCACTATCTACCAGCCTATCTAAAACACACGTAATGTCCACTACCTTCACACCAGGCAGGCAAGTCACCATACGGTCAGTACGCAGGTTCGCCACCCAGCTGTCTACCTGCCTAAGGATTGATTCACCAACTACCAAGAGCCCTCCTCCCTCCCTGCCCAGGGATGGTTCCTTGGTGCGAAAGGATACCCGTTTGCCAGCTGAAGAAGAGGTCCCTTCTGAGGGCACATTCCCCTTATCCACAGCACGGTGCCCTGTTTCCACTTGACCCTCGTGCTCCCTAACAGTGACGGGGCTGCCAGATCCAGAGTGGGACATATCTAACAAGTCCCTGAGAGTCTTCTCTGTGCACCTAACTGACTGTCTCTGCTTCTCCAGGTCTGCCACTCGTTCCCTGAGAACCAGGAGCTCCTTGCACTGAGCACACACCGAAGAGTTCTGTCCAGTGGGCAGATAGTCATACATGTGACACTCCAAATTTTTATCTCCCCCGGCTTCCGCCGATGCTCTGCCCCCGTTAACATTTTCAACCAATATTCGCGTACATTCAACTCGTTCTTAATATTCAAATCTTAAATTTCAATATTTTGCCTTTTAACTTTAACGATTAGGTAACTTTTTGAAATAGTCTCTCTTGTTACAACACTTCTATTATTAGTAACTATCAAAACAAAGTAATCTGTTTTTCACATCCCAGTTAAGCTCTAAATAGTCTTTAAAATCTTTCCAGTCTGTTAAAAATTCTTCGTCTTCTACTCCATGAAGTTTTCTTGTTAGTTTGTCCATTTCAGCCATAAAAATCATTTTTTAATCTATTCCCACTTATCAGGTATCTGCTCTTGTTTCCAGAACTGAGCATAAGTCATTCTTGCAGTTGAAATGAGATACCATAACAAAGTTCTTTTTGTCATTTTGACTTCTTCTAACTTTAGTCCTAAAAGCAACATTTCTGGTTCTTTTTTCAACGTACAGTTCAAGATTTTCTGAATTTCACCATGAATCTCTGTCCAAAAAACATTTGCTTTTTCACAAGTCCACCACATATGGTAAAACAAGCCCTCTTTCTTTTTACATTTCCAACATTTATTATATTCTCATTCATATTAGCAATTTTTTTTGGCATCATATACCATCTATACATCATTTTGTAACAGTTTTCTTTAACATTAACACATGTTGATATTTTAATCGACTTTTTCCACAAACATTCCCAAGATGACATTTCTATATCTCTATTTACATTTATAGCCCATTTCACCATTTGTTCTTTTACTATCTCATCTTCTGAATTTGAAAAGGATATGATAAGAATTGTAAACAAAAAATGTGGAACATGCTTTTATATATCCGATAATAAATTTTCTTTAAAAAAAAATACATGTGACACTCCGTGCAAAACACCCAACCCTCTGCTGGTATTCTGGCTTCATAATTGCTTTTAAAATAATAATTTTATATAATACTCCTTTTTAAAACCCTTTGAATTTATGTGGTTCTCCTTGTAGAAATCTACTTACCTTAGTGGGAACCGAAGGAAACTAGGGCCCTGGGTTTCTGGCTCTTCCTGTGCTTCTTACAGAGCCCCTAGGCTAACAGACCCTAGGCTAAGAGCCGCAGGCCAAGAGCCCTAACCCTTTGGCTCTCACCCAAAGAGAGTTGAGCCAAAACATTCTCAGTTTGTCCCATAGCTGACTGAAACATAGATTTCAAATTGTTTTGTAAGTCTATCAATGCTTCTTGTGCTGACATGTTTTAAAGAGGGGAAGTTAAGAGTTAAGGGCACCAGTATTTTTAATTTTTAATTTATTCACATTTATATCCCACCCATCCTGTAAATGGGCTCAGGGTAGGTGACAACATTTCCATGAGTACAACAAAATTTTAAAACACATTATAAACATATAAAGTAAGTAATCATAGCTTGCTGTAGGGAGAATCCAGCCCGTTGATGTAGTATTAGTGGGTGGATTAGAGCAACCTTGGGGGCTCATGTGTGGACGCTTGCTGCCTCAGCCAAAAGCCTGGTGGAACAGCTCCGTCTTGCAGGTCCTGCATTTAGTTTCTTAGCAATGAGTTCTCTATTTCTTCCTGTAGTCTAAACAAGATAATGGAATGATTAAGCACCACAGACCTTGCAGGAATGCGAAAATCGCATCTTTTAAAGTTGCATTTATAGTTTCAAGCTCACATTTCCTTTAAAATAAATCCTGTCAAAATTTAAAATAAAAAAATAAAAAAGAGAGAAAAAGACTGTTAAAAGTATATTCAGAAATTCAGCATATAGACAAAGTAGAAAACCTTCAAAGCCAAGGAAAGTACTTATTCCCAATAAAATGAATATAGGGCAATATTCAAAAATGTCGAAAAAACCAATCCTCTTTCTGTTTACTCTTTTCTCCTGAGCAGCTTAATATGACGTGGATGAGATATAAGAGGTTCTTTTTTGAAACAAGACTGTTGTGGATTGTTCCGGCAGAAGTAATCAAACCACTTTCAAGGCACAAAGGGAAAGATTGGTTACCTTATAGAGACATCTTGAAGATTGAGGGGAGTAGTTTCACGATGAGAGCTAGAGAAGAACTGGAATTTGAATGTTGTTGTTCAGTCGCACAGTCGAGTCCGACTCTTCGCGACCCCATGGACCAGATTACGCCAGGCCCTCCAGTCTTCCGCTGTCCGCTGAAGTTTGCTCAATTTCATGTTCGTTGCATCGATGACACTGTCTAACCATCTCATCCTCTGCCGTCCCCTTCTTCTTTGACCTTCAATCTTTCCCAGCATCAGGGTCTTCTCCAGTGAATGCTCCCTTCTCATTTGGTGGCCAAAGTATTTGAGCTTCAGCTTCAGGATCTGGCCTTCCAGGGAACAGTCAGGGTTGATTTCTTTTAGGATTGACTGATTTGATCTCCTTGCAGTCCAAGGGACTCTCAAGAGTCTTCTCCAGCACCATAGTTCAAAAGAATCTATTCTTCGGCGCTCGGCCTTCCTTATAGTCCAACTCTCACAGCCATACATTACTACGGGGAATACCATTGCTTTGACCATGCGGACTTTTGTTGGCAAGGTGATGTCTCTGCTTTTTATCATGCTGTTTAGGTTTGCCATCGCTTTCCTCCCAAGGAGCAGGCGTCTTTTAATTTCATGGCTGCAGTCACCATCTGCGGTGATCTGGGATCCTAGGAACGTGAAGTCTGTCACTACTTCTACGACTTCCCCTTCTATTTGCCAAGGAGTGATGGGGCCAGATGCCATGATCTTAGTTTTGTTGATGTTGAGCTTCAAGCCCACTTTTGCACTCTCCTCTTTCACTCTGATCAAGAGGCTCTTTAGGTCCTCTTCACTTTCTGCCATCAGAGTGGTATCGTCTGCATATCTGAGGTTATTGATCTTTTCCCCAGCAATCTTAACTCCAGCTTGTGATTCATCCAGGCCAGCATTTCGCATGATGTACTCTGCATATAAATTAAATAAGCAAGGTGACAATATACATCCTTGTCGAACTCCTTTTCCTATGCTAAACCAATCAGTTGTTCCATATCCGGTTCTAACTGTTGCTTCTTGACCCTTATACAGGTTTCTCAGGAGACATATGAGGTGGTCTGGTACTCCCATCTCTTTAAGAACCTGCCATAATTTATTGTGGTCCACACAATCAAAGGCTTTAGCATAGTCAATGAAGCAGAAATAGATGTTTTTCTGGTACTCTCTTGCTTTCTCCATAATCCAGCGAATGTTGGCAATTTGATCTCTAGTTCCTCTACCTCTTCGAAACCCAGCTTGTACTTCTGGCAGTTCTCTATCCACATACTGTTGGAGCCTAGCATGTAGGATTTTGAGCATGACCTTGCTAGCGTGTGAAATGAGTGCAATTGTGCGATAGTTTGAACATTCCTTGACGTTGCCCTTCTTTGGGATTGGAATGTAAACTGACCTTTTCCAATCCTGTGGCCACTGTTGTGTTTTCCAAATTCGTTGGCAAATTGAGTGCAGCACTTTAACAGCATCTTCTTTTAAGACTTTGAATAACTCAGCTGGGATACCATCAACTCCACTAGCTTTGTTGTTAGTAATGCTTTCTAAGGCCCATTTAACTTCGCTTTCCAGGATGTCTGGCTTGAGGTCAGTGATTATACCATCGTGGTTGTCAAGGACATCGAGGTCCTTCTTGTATAGTTCTTCTGTGTATTCTTGCCATCTTTTCCTAATCTCTTCTGCTTCTGTTAGGTCCCTACCGGTTTTGTCCTTTATCATGGCCAGCTTTGCATGGAACGTTCCCTTGATTTCTCCAATTTTCTTGAAGAGATCTCTAGTCCTTCCCAATCTATTGTTTTCCTCTATTACTTTGCATTGTTCATTCAGGAAAGCCTCCTTATCTCTCCTTGCTGTTCTCTGGAAATCTGCATTCAGTTGGGCAAATCTTTCCTTTTCCCCATTGCCTTTAGCTTTCCTTCTTTCCTCTGCTATGTGTAAAGCCTCATCAGACAGCCACTTTGCTTTTTTGCATTTCTTTTTCTTTGGGATGGCGGTGAGTGCTGCCTCCTTTACAATGTCACGGACCTCTGTCCATAGTTCTTCAGGCACTCTGTCTATCAAATCTAGTCCCTTAAACCTATTCTTCACCTCTACTGTATATTCATCGGGGATGCGATCTAGGTCAAATCTGAATGGCCTTGTGGTTTTCCCAACTTTCTTCAATTTAAGTCTGAATTTTGCAATGAGTAGCTCATGATCTGAGCCACAGTCAGCTCCAGGTCTTGTTTTTACTGACTGGATAGAGCTTCTCCATCTTTGACTGCAAATTATATAGTCAATCTGATTTCGGTGTTGCCCATCTGGTGATGTCCATGTGTAGAGACGCCTCTTAGGTTGTTGGAAAAGGGTGTTCGCTATGACCAGCGTGTTCTCTTGACAAAACTCTGTTAGCCTTTGCCCTGCTTCATTTTGTTCTCCAAGGCCAAACTTGTCTGTTATTCCGGTTACCTTTTGATTTCCTACTTTAGCATTCCAGTCCCCTATGATGATGAGGACATCATTTTTTGGTGTTAGTTCTACGAGCTGTTGTAGGTCTTCATAGAACTGGTCCACTTCAGCCTCTTCTGCAGCAGTGGTTGGGGCATAGACTTGGATTACTGTGATATTGAATGGTTTGCCTTGGATTCGGACCGAGATCATTCTGTCATTTTTGAGATTGTATCCCAATACTGCCTTTCTCACTCTCTTGTTGACTATAAAGGCCACACCATTTTTTCTATGGGATTCCTGGCCACAGTAGTAGATATAATGGTCTTCTGAGTTAAATTCGCCCATTCCTGTCCACTTTAGTTCACTGATTCCCAAGATGTCGATGTTCATTCTTGCCATCTCATTTTTGACCACGTCAAGCTTACCTTGATTCATAGATCTTACATTCCAGGTTCCTATGCAGTATTGTTCTTTGCAGCATCGAACTTTCCTTTCACCGTCAGACACATCCACAACTGAGCGTCCTTTCGGCTTTGGCCCAGCCGTTTCACTCTTTCTGGGGTTACTCGTACTTGCCCTCTGCTCTTCCTCAGTAGCATATTGGACACCTTCCGACCTGAGGGGCTCATCTTCCGACGTCATATCTTTTAGCCTTTTGTTACTGTCCATGGGGTTTTCTTGGCAAAGATACTGGAGTGGGTTGCCATTTCCTTCTCCAGGGGATCACGCTTGGTCTGAGTTCTCTGCTGTGGCCTGTCCGTCCTGGGTGGCCCTCCACGGCATAGCCCACAGCCTCATTGAACCATGCAAGCCCCCTCTCCACGACAAGGCAGTGATCCATGAGGGAGGGAATTTGAATATGACTGGTTAAATTATAGGCAGATTTATGATCTATTTAAGACTGATAAAATGAGGTATGGTTTCAGGAAAGAAAATAATAAAATTGAAATGGTGTGGGTAGAAAAAGGTTAAAAAATGATTTCTAGAATTTATAAGATTTTGTTAAAATGGTATACAGAAGATGAGACTGTAAAAGAACAAATGGTGAAATGGGCTATAAACATAAACAGAAATATAGAAATTTCATCATGGGAATGTTTGTGGAAAAAATCGATTAAAATTTCAACATGTGTTAATGTGAAAGAAAATTGTTATAAAATGATGTATAGATGGTATATGACGCCAAAAAAAATTGCTAACATGAATGAGAACATGTCTAACAAATGTTGGGAGTGTAAGAAAAAAGAGGGCTTGTTTTACCATATGTGGTGGACATGCGAAAAAGCGGTTGCTTTTTGGACTGAGATCCATAATGAAATTCAGAAAATCCTGAAATGTACTTTGAAAAAAGAGCCAGAAATGTTACTTTTAGGGCTCAAACTGGAAGAAGTTAAAGTGACAAAGAGAACATTGTTATGGTATTTAATTACAACTGCAAGAATGACTTATGCTCAATTTTGGAAGCAGGAGCAGATACCTGAAAAATGGGAATGGATAAGGAAAATGATTTTCATGATAGAAATGGACAAATTGACAAGAAAACTTAATGGAAAAGAAGACGAAGAATTTTTAGCAGACTGGAAAGACTTTAAAGACTATCTAGAACTCAATTGGGATGTGAAAAATAGATTGCTTTGCTTTGACAATTATTAAGAATAGAAATGTAGTAAGAAAATAGATTGTATTAGAAATGTTACCTAATAGTGAGAAATAGAAAAGGAAAATATTGAAAATGAAGATTTGAATATTGAATAAGAATTGAATGTAAGAGAATATTGATAGAAATATTAATGGGGGTGGAGCATCGCTGGAAGCCAGGGGAGGGGGGGGATAGAAAATTGTAGAAAAGAATATGTTAAGAATTGGTTATCAATTATGGGACGTATTATATCCTGTTAATAAAATTTCTTTTAAAAAATATCCAAATAATATTCCGATTTGGCAAACTCCATCTCTGTACTCAGAATTCATGTGAGAGCCACTCTTGGGTGGGGGGGTTATCTGCCAAACTCCCCCTCCCCTCCAAATCCTTTCAAGCTGTGCAGCTGGGACCAGAATTAGAGAAAAGCCAAAAGAGCTTATTTTAGGCAATAACTCACAGTTCAAAGCCGAGAAGTTACAGGCAGAATGAAGTTTGCAGTCTGAAAATCCACATTGATAATTCCGGAGCCATAGCTGACTGCCGTAAATCATGGCACCCACTCTGCAGGGGCAAAGGGTTCTCTTCAGAGCACTCGAGTCCTGTCTGCAACCAAGAGGAGCGCCCCCAAAAGGCACCCCCAGCTTCAGAGACCACCCTCCAAGGGTCTCTTAAGGGTCAAGCGAGTCAGTCTATGGAAAGTAAACGTTGGGGGTGTTTTAAGAGGTGCTCTGCCTGCGGTAGCAAACTCGCACCCAGAGATGAGTACTCTCTCTGTATTTTGTGTCTCGGTGAAACTCATCAGCCAGAGGCTTGCTCCCTTTGCGCCTGCTTTTCAAATCAAACTCGGAAAAACAGGGCTGCAAGACTAAAGGTCGCTCTTTGGGAGTCTGCTCTCGCACCTTCCACCTCAGCAGTGGAAGAGGAGCACTCGGCCCTGAGACCGTCGACGGCATCGGCATTGACGTCGACAGAGCCTTTGACAGTGAGACCACCTAAACTGGGCAAGTTTGCCTCTGATACGGCACTCACCTCAAAGAAAAAGGGCACCTCTAAGTCGACTTCTTCGGTGTCAACGCCTGTTAAAAAGGTGCGGAAAGATAAATCCAAGGGCAATAATGCCCATAAGACAGGAGATGCGCGTAAGTCCCACGGTGTGGGTAGCGAGATTCCTCCTAAGGGCTCTGCTCTGCAAGTCGACAAGCAGCAGCAATACCTGCAAACCCAGCGTGCTATACCGGAGCTGCCTAAGGTCCATGCCAAGCCACCTGTGGAGATTCTGGACTCGCCGCCAAGGCAGCTGAACCCTCCAGTGCTGGACTCTCGACGCCTACCAAAAAAGGCCCCTTTGGTTGCGCCCTCTGATCTCGAGGTTGACCTGATTTCCGAGACGCAAGAGGTTGGTTCTCGCTCTCCCTCGGCGGCTTCCTGGGCCAGTGAGCAGTCCTCCCGTGCTCGATACCGACCTAGGGAATTGTCTCGCTCTCCATACCATGCCGATTGCATTCGTTGGGATGACTATGACCTGCGAGTGGATAGATATCAGCCACCTTATGTATCCCCATCGGGATTTCCATATGGACCACCAGGGTACACTTATGAGCATCGTCCTGACATGCCATATTGGTTTTCCTCCATTCCCTGGTTGCCACCGAGAGAACAGGAGACCTGCGAGCCCCGTCATCATCGCTCGCGTTCTCCTCATCATCGTCCTCCGTCCGCGTTGATCTCCAAGCCACCGCCCTCCCCTCTCTGGTCGACCCACCCCCATCTATCTCCATCCAAGCACTTGTAGACTCCGACACCAATCCAGGTGATGGCCTCTCCCTCTGCGTCATCACGGGGAATGTCGGATGTGGAGAATTCTTACGACGACCTTTCTCCCATGGATCCGCCCCCCCAAGCCGAATGTATCGGGAGACAGCCCTATCTCACCGTTGGATGATATGAACTCCTACAGAGACCTCATAAAGCGTATGGCACACTCTTTGGGACTGCCAATAACCAAGTCACAACCTTCTACTTCCGATGAGGTTTATGACATCATCCAGATCGATGCCTCCACTCCGATAGCCCTTCCCATGTCGAAAGTGCTCCTTCGTGCTGTTAAAGCACCATGGGACAAACCTTCCTCGGCTCCAGTGTCTACAAAGAGGCTCAATCACATGTATCAAGTTCAGGAAGAGGGTGCCTCATTCCTATACATGCATCCCCATCCTAATTCAATGGTTGTTTCGACGTTGTTGAAAAACAAATGTTCGAGTGCCACTCCTATGGACAGGGAAAGCAAAAAAATCGGTGCTTTTGGTCACCGTTTCTACTCTTCCGCTGCCTTGGGGATCAAGGCATCAAACTACTTGGCGTGCTTAGGGAGGTACCAGTACTCCTTATGGCAAAGGATGGCCGATTTTCTACCCTCCATACCGGAGGATAAGATGGGAGAGGCGCGATCGATCCAAAAGGAGGGCCTTTTGGTGGCCAAACAGCTCCTTAATACAGCTAAACATACGTTGGATGCCTGTTCCACATCAATGGCATCCTTTGTATCTCTCCGGAGGCATGCATGGCTTAGGACCACCTCCCTACCACATGGCACCAGGGCTTATATTGAGGATCTCCCATTCGATGGGGGAGGTCTTTTCCATTTGTCGACCGACTCCACCTTGCAAGAGCTCGATAAGAGCATTAAAGCCTCCAAGGCCTTGGGGGTATCCGCACCCCAGCATTCCTATCATCAGAGATCCTGGTCCAGGTATACACCCAGGCATCTGTATCCGACCAAGCCCTCTCCTGACACCGCTTGGAGGCCCCGTCAGTCTCCTGTGGGGAGTCGCCAACAATATTCTTATCAGCCCAGGTCCAGATCGGGCTCCCAACAACAGCAGCTCAGACCAAAAAATCAGCGTGGCCCCAAGCAGGGACTTTGACTCTCTCCCCTTTCCTCTCCACGTGGAGGACAGTCACCACCAATGCCTGGGTCTTATCCGTAGTGACCCACAGTTATGTCATTGAATTTGTCGATGTTCCTACCCTCCCAGTCGTCCGCCCCACCCCACCCCTCCCTCTCTCATCCTTCTACAAGAGGTTGACTCCTTGCTGCGGAAGGATGTGATAGAGTCGGTATCGAAGGCATCAGAATCGACGGGATTCTACTCCTGCTACTTTGTGGTACCGAAGCGTGATGGGGGACGACGGCCCATCTTGGACCTTCGAGACCTCAACGTTTACATTTGATATCGAAAATTCAGAATGACAACCCTACAGGTTATCCTCCCTCTCCTAACTCAGGGCTCCTGGATGGCTACCATTGACCTCCAGGATGCCTATTTCCAGCTCAATATCCACCCTTCCCACAGAAAATATCTGCGCTTCGCCATAGGGGATCGACATTAGCAATACAAGTGCCTCCCTTTTGGTCTCTCTACTGCGCCGAGGGTATTCACCAAAACCATGGTGGTGGTGGCGGCCCACCTTCGTCTCCAGGGGATCACCATTTTCCCCTATATCGACGACCGGCTTCTGGTGGCAGAAACCCCAACGCTCCTTCGCGACCACATCACTCGGACTTTGCGCCTATTGTCCTCCCTGGGGCTTCAAGTCAACCTCCCAAAGTCCCACCTGGAGCCATCCCAGAAGGTGCAGTTCATAGGGGCACTCTTGGACACGGTCTCTTGCAAGGCTTACCTACCAGCAGACAGAGCTGTAACCCTGTCTTCCCTTGCAAGGTCTGTACGCACCTCCCCATCGTCCACGGCATTCCACATCCAGCGCCTGTTGGGACACATGTTGGCCACTACATCTGTCCTTCCACTAGCAAAGCTCCATATGAGGCCCCTCCAACTCTGGTTTCTGAAGAGCTTCAGGCCGGCATCCATGCCTCAATCCACATCCCTCACTCCCCCTCAGAGTGTACGGGATTCACTAATATGGTGGATGTCCATTCCAAACATCACGCAGGGTGCCCCGTTCGTCCTCCCCAACCCTCTCTACACCATAACAACAGATGCCTCCCTATAGGGCTCGGGAGCCCACCTCAACAGCATCAGCATCAGATACCATTGAGATGCAGGGACAGCGGCCAAGCATATCAACTTCCTCGAGCTGCTGACCATCAAGCTGGCTCTGCAAGCCTTCCAACCCCTACTTCGAGGTCACAGCGTAGCTGTCCTGATGGACAATACTACGGCACTCAGCTACGTAAACCGCCAAGGAGGGACGGTGTCTCAGAGTCTATGTTGCCTGGCGATGGACTTGTGGCATTGGTGCGTTACCAACCAAATCGTCCCAGTAGCCACACACATCCCGGGCGTCCTGAATGTGGAGGCAGACCTCCTCAGCAGGGGTCGCGCTCACCACCACGAGTGGGAGCTGAACTGGTCATGCCTCCTGCCACTGTTCCATCAATGGGGTACTCCAACTATAGGCGTGTTCACTTCCAGGGAAAATACCAAATGCAGCCACTTCTGCAGCCAGGGAGGAAAGGATCCCCTCTCCCTAGGAGATGGCCTCCTGTTTACGTGGGATCGAGTTTTCCTCTACTTGTTTCCCCCTCTGCCCCTGCGTCTGAGAGTGGTACACAAACTGGCCAAACTCCATCTGAATTGCATACTGGTGACGCCATGGTGGCCCAGGCAACCCTGGTTCCCTATCCTGCTTCATCTAGCAAGGGGCAAGTTCCACCACTTCCCCAGGGCTTCAGACCTTCTCTCAGCGGAGAAAGGAGCGCTCCTCCATCCGGAGGTGAACACCTTAAAACTGACAGCTTGCAGAGTACAGCCTTGAAATTCTCTGCCAGGATCTCTGAGGTCCTCTGCAATGCGAGGAAAGAATCCACGCATCTGTCATACCAGAGGAAATGGCACAGGTTTCTCTCATACCTCTGCCCCTCTACAGAGTCACCAACTTCTGTCGGCCTTGACATGATCTTAGACTTCCTGGTCTCCCTCAAGGACCAGGGTCTTTCCCACTCATCCTTCAGGGTCTACCTGGCGGCACTCTCCACATACCGTCAAGGCCTGGATGGCTATACAAGTTTTTCCCATCCAACCTCAAAACGATTTCTGAAAGGCCTTATTAGGTTGCACCCTCCTGTAGCGGCACCTACAGAACTGTGGGATTTACCGCTGGTACTCCATCAGCTCACCAGACGACCATTTGAACCGATGGCTGCCTGTGATCTCCAGTACGTGGTCTGGAAGATGGCTTTCCTGGTGGCCATCACCTTGGCCAGGAGGGTCAGCGAACTCATGGCACTATGTCATAACCCGCTGTACCTGGTCTTCCTCCCAAATGGAGTACATCTTGTGCCAGACCTCTCCTTCGTTCCGAAGGTCGTTTTGGAGTTCCATCTCAATATCGAAATATTTTTACTGGACTTTTCCCCACGTCCTGAAGGAGAAGAGCAGCGCTTACTCCACACTCTCGATGTCAAGAGAGCGCTTCTTTTTTACCTGAATCGGACTCTACCTACCAGACGTGACAATTCGCTGTTCCCCTCCTACAGTTCGGCTTCCTTGGGGTTGCACATCTCCCCCAACAACAGTCCAAATGGATCGTTGGAACGATCAGACTTTGCTACTCCTTGTCAAAGCAGTCACTCCCCCCTCACCTGAGGGTGCACTCTACCAGGTCCATGGTGACCTCTATGGCATTTCTGAAGGGCACATCATTCTCATCCATCTGCAGAGCAGCTACATGGTCCATGCCAACCACGTTCATAAAACACTACGCTCTGGATGTCCGTGCACAACAGAAGGGTGACTTGGGTCGTCTGGTCCTGTCCAGGGCGGCTCGCTGAGTCTGCCAGCACCTACCTCCAGGTGAACCACTGCTTTTTAATCTCCCATAGGTGTGATGCACAAAGACCACGAAGAAGATAAACAAGTTGCTTACCTGTAACTGATGATCTTCGAGTGGTCATCTGTGCATTCACACCGCCTATCCGTCCTTCCCCACTGCTATCATCCTCAGCTATTCTCATACATGGCTCTGGTTGATAGCGGTCAGAAGGAACTGGCGGGATGTCCGTGCCCCGCTCCCTTGGGCATGCGCAGCGGCGGTTCCCGCGTAGGCCCAGGGCAGAGGCGTGAAAATCCTGTTGTGAGCTTTGTACAACACTGACCAGGTCAGTGCAGGCGCACTGGATCCCATAGGTGTGAATGCACAGATGACCACTCGAAGATCATCAGTCACAGGTAACCAACCTGTTTTTCTCAGGGGAAAAAAACAGGCAGAAAAAGAATCAGTCTAAATTAGGATTGCCAGGTCCCCTCATTGCTTGAGCGGGGGGATTTGGAGGGCAGTCCAGGGCGCAGTGTTCCCTTTAAGCTGAGTTAGTGTGAACTAGCTCACAGTTTTTTAGCCTTTGGCTCACACATTTTTGTCTTAGCTCAGGAAGGATGACTCGAGAGCAGACTAATTTGTGCAGTAGCCAAATTGGTTGCTTACAGCTTTAATGCTAGTAGCTCACAAAGTAGAATTTTTGCTCACAAGACTCCTCAGCTTAGAGGGAACATGCATCACACAATATCCCTGATGCGATGACATCACCTGGAAGTGATGCCATTGCACCGGGGACGCTCTGATATTTGGGCTAACCTGGGGTTTTTTCACCTTCAAACCATAGAGTTTGCCTAAATACCAGACCATCCCCATGTGACGTCCCCTGTCTTCTGGGTGAAGTCATTGCATCAGGGACCTCAGATGTCCCTGTTTATGGGCAGGGTTTCCCCTACAGGCCAGTTGATCTGTGGCAGGGAGAAGCCCCCGCCTGGACTTGGGGGCTGGGAAGCCGAGTCTAAATGCTTATTTAGAAAAATAGATGAAAAAACCCCACTGTGTGCCCCATCCGTATGAAGGCCAGGCATGTCCCATTTGCGTTGCGGCCCAAGATAGACGAAGAGCTGGACCTCCTGGTAGCGCAGGGTGTTCTAGAGCCAGTGCCACATGCCCTCTGGGAGATCCCCATTGTCACCCCAGTTAAGCCAAATGGGGATGTCCATATCTGCGCAGACGGTTAGTGCAGCATAAACAAGGCCCTGCAGGACCACGCTTATCCCATTCCAGTAGTCAGCCATGTTTTGGTGTCCTTGGTAGGTGCAAAGGTTTTCCATGTGCTGAGCAGGAGTGATTTTTTCTTGTCGACATCGTCTATGCCTTGGAATCAAAGTACTTCAGCTGCTCCACCCATGCTTCTCAAAGCTCAGGGTGAGTGGGGTCAAATGCAGGAATGATCCCCGGAGTGGCAGCCATGACCCATGGAGCGATGCAAGGCATGGAGTCCTGGAGATTGTTGCATGGTGTGGTGCGGGATGCTGGGTCTGGGTCGCTCATTGGGATCCCACCGCCGCCAGTCAAATATACTGGGTTCAGACGCGTTCAAGTGATCAGCTCATATTTTATTAGTGATTCAGCATGAGAAAGAAGACTGAAAATCCCTGGCCGAAGCTGGGTATTTATGCCTGAAAAAGGTTACACCCAAAACACACCCCACTCCCAACGGTAGGCTATTTACACTCTATTGTTCCTCAGTTGGTTTACTTCAGGATCCGTCTCCCCACTGGCCCATTCTAGCATCCTAGCAATCTATTGTCATGCATCCCAAGCTAAGTCCTTTTGCCAGTACAGTTCAGGCTCAATATATAACAAGATCTTAACCCTAGACAACCTAATACATAAACAATAAAAACACACAATAAATAGGGCCAAATGAAAGAATACAAGCCTGTCTGATGCAGTGACGGGGCCCTGAGGTTCTGGGTTGGAGGGAGAGTGAAGAAGGAAGAAGCAAGGCAGAGAAAGAGTCTGGCTTCAGCTCCTAAAGCGTCCCCTGTTCATGCTCCACAGGTAGGGTTGCCAGACTCCCCCAGTCCGGCCAGGAGATCTCCCGGTCTTCAGGGCTCCATTCTGCTGCTGGTCAGCAGGGGAAGCCCCACCCCGTCATGATGACATCACCCGGAAGTGACATCATTGTGTTGCCAATGTTGAGGGTGATGCTCTAGTTTTTGGGCTAACTCTATAGATCTTCGTCATGGTCTCTGTGCAGTCCCACACATGGGTTGGGTGCCTGCACACGACCTCGTTCGGAGGAACTTCTAGAGCTTTACCTCAGAAGAGCTTTTGGCGGGCTCTTTTCCCGCCCTGGGGAGGAGACATGCACTGCGCATGCTCACAGCGGGAGAGAGAGCCGCCTCCCACTCAGTTCTTCTTTGACCGCCTTCGTGTTCACACCTCATTGTTGTAGTTCCTCCATCTCGTTACCTCAGCTGAGTATATCTCTACTTGTTCTTTTTTGCTTGTCTTTCCCTTTCCTTTCTTATCTTCTTCTGTCTTAAAACAAAAACAAAACAATTTTTTTTTCTCTTTTCTCTTCCCCCCCCTTTCTTTGGAGGGTGGGTGGGGACTTTGTATGGGGAAAACTAGGTTTTTCAAGGTCTGTCATTGTTGCCCTGCCAAGATTCCTTCTAATGACGGGCACGACTTATGCTTAGTTTGTTTGGGAGAGGCCCACAGAGTCAATACTTGTCCTCACTGCGCGAGTTTCACTCGCCAGGCTCGACATAATCGAGAGGCTAGGCTTCGAGCTCTCCTTTTAGAATCGGCCTTACGCCCTATAATGTCTTCAGCGGGTTCCCATGCCTCTGCGGCTAAAAAATCGGACACCTCTTTGAAGGCACCGAAACAGAAACCTAAGCGGGCTGAAGATAAGACCCCTTCGAAGTGAAGGCCCCGCCGTCTGCTTCGGTTTCGAGGGTGGACCCCATCGTAGTGACTGGGCTATCGACGTCGATGCCGGTTTTGGCCTCTACCTCTCAGAGGTCTACGGTACGACAACCGACCCTGCAGCATGCGCACTTGTTGCCTTCGGGTTTAATCCCTTTGGGCCAGGCAACGAGGTCGCCTCCACAGTTGTCCCCACGTTGACGTTCCCGCTCTCCCTCGAGGCATTCCGGTACCCCGGTCCACACTTTGGACGAGGGCCCGGCTATGGTGCACCGCCACTCACGGTCCCAGTCACGATACGACTGGAGGAGGTTGATCCTCCGCCAATAACCATTGTCGTCCGGCTCTCCTTCCGATGACCAATGTTGGTCTTTTGAGGAACATCGAGAGCGCCCGGATGCGGCCTACTATTACTCCAGGTCCCCGACACCGGAGCGGCACCATTACGACCGTGTTCGTACAGATCGGGGCCGTGTTCCTGACCGCCCTTGGCGCTCCACCTCGGTGACCTCGGCCCGTTCCCTTCCTCCGGAACAGCCTTCCGAACCCTCAAGAAGTCGGGATGCCCCGAAGAGTTCCCCATTGGAACCTCGGTACCGTCCTTCAGTCGATCACCCAGTTGTCGATCTCGTTCAACCATGATCCTCCTCTCCCATGTCGATCTCGGACAGGTTGGATTCAGCGGAGTTCGATCCTGAGGTCACTCAGATCGAGGATGAGCCTCGACGCTCTGGGTCGATTTCACCTACTGAGGGCTCTAAGGCATATCTAGAGCTCGTTACTCGGATGGCAACTGCTCTTCAAGCCCAGGGCTCTACAGAATCTCCAGCTGTGACCGACGTGGTTCACAGACTGGTTCAAGCCGATCTTCCTCTGTCCACCGTCCTGCCCTTGCTTCCTGTACACCTTTCCGTCTTGAAGGAATCTTGGGAGCACCCGGCATCAATCCCCCCGGTCTCAAGGCGTTATGACGGTCTGTATAAGATCCAACAGAATCCGGGCAAATTCCTCCTTTCTCAACCACCACCTAATTCGATGGTCGTCCATTCATCATCGAGATCTAAGCAACCTGTGCGCCAGTCTGCGCCCCCTGACCGTGAGGGTCGCAAGCTGGACCTTCTGGCCAAGAAGATGTACTCTCTGGCTTCTTTGAATCTCCGCATCGATACTTACCTTTCCTATCTGTCAGCTTACATTTTCAACATCGCAAATGCAGTTCATCCTATCTTGGAATTCGTTCCAGAGGAGCATCGCCCCACTCTCTCGGGTGCCTTGTCGGAAGTCTGTGCCATATCGAAGCAGCGGATCAATTCGGTCCGTCATGCTGTTAATTGTTCCTCCAAGCTCCTGGTCTCTTCCGTCGCTCTCCGGCGTCATGCTTGGCTGTGGGGCACCTCTTTACAACCTGACGTCAAGTTCCGTATTGAGGATCTTCCTTTTGATGGCGATGGCCTCTTCCACTCCACCACCGACGAAGTGTTGAAAGCTGTCGATGACAGTCAAAAGCAGGCTCGGAATCTCGGAGTCTCTGCTGCCTCTTACCGACCTCGGAACCGTCCTTGGAAGCCTCCCGCCTCCAGGCGATACCCTTCTCTGGCATACAACTCCCAATGGAGAAGGAAGCCTTATGACTCCCGTCCTCCTTCCAAACACCGTTCCCACCCTGCCAAAAAGCCGCCACAGTCTAAACGGTCTGTTTGACTGTGTCCACCACCTGCCAACATCGTATACTCCTTCCATCCGAACCCGTCTCTTCCCCTTCCTACCAACCTGGGAAGAAATTTCGACCGACTCCTGGGTCCTAGCCATTCTACGGGTCGGGTACGCCATAGAGTTCGTTTCGCCTCCAGTCCTTCCCCACTTTGTCGTCACGCCTCCAGACCCTCTTCTCGATCTCGAGGTCTCCACCCTCCTTGCCAAAGGGGCTATCGAGGTCGTCCCGGAGGCGCAACGGACTTGTGGCTTCTACTCGAAATATTTCCTGGTTCCCAAGAGAGACGGCGGCTTCCAACCGATTATGGATCTTCGAGATCTCAACCGTTACATTTGGTATTAAAAATTCCGGATGGTCACCTTGCAGTCGATCCTTTCCCTGATTCCACGGGCGGCATGGCTCGCGCCAGTCGACCTTCAGGACGCATATTTCCATGTCACGATCCGTCCCCAGCACCAGCGGTTTCTCCGGTTTGCTGTTGGACATGCACACTACCGGTACAGGGTGCTTCCCTTCGGTCTTTCCACTGCCCCCCGGGTTTTCACCAAGTTGGTGGCTGTTGTGGTGGCCGAGCTCCATTGGCGGGGAGTCACTCTTTATCCTTACATCGACGACTGGCTTCTTGTAGCTTCGATGCCAAGTGAGTTGCTCCACGACACTCAGGAGACTCTTTCCCTCCTCCATGCTCTCGGACTCTGCGTCAACCTCACCAAGTCCTCCCTTCAGCCCCTCCAAGTCCTTCGATTCCTCGGGGCTCGTCTCGACACCAACCTTGAAGCGGCTTTCCTCCCGGAATCGAGGGCTTCCGACGTTCGGGTGATGGTGTCCTCATTTCAGACGTTCCCCCAACAATCCGCCTGTTCTGTGATGAGGCTCCTCGGTCACTTTGCCTCCATGGTGTTCGTAGTCCGCCATGCCCGGCTGAGGATGCGGCCGCTTCAGCTTCTCCGCACCTTCGATCCTCTATGGAGTCCTTGGCACACGATTTTGTCGATCCCGCAGAGCGTCCTCGACTCTCTCAAATGGTGGTCTCAACCCGTCCACCTTCTTTCCGAGATGCCCTTTCGACCTCTTCCTCCCGAGTTCTTGTTGACCACAGACGCTTCCCTCTGGGGTTGGGGAACCCAGTGCGGAACGCTCACTGCTCAAGGGGCTTGGTCTGCTCGAAATGCAACTCGCCACATAAATTACCTGGAGTTGCAAGCAATTTATCTGGCCCTTCGGTCGTTTCTTCTGACCCTTCGAAGCTGTGTCATCCAAGTGGCCTCCGACAGCACCACGGCTGTTTATTATGTCAACAAACAGGGTGGCACTGCCTCTGTTCATCTTTGCAACTTGGCGATCAACCTCTGGTCTTGGTGCCTTGATCACTCCATCACGATCTCGGCGATACACATTCCCAGGGATTGGAATGTCGATGCCGATCGGTTGAGTCGTTCTGCCTCGTCGGACAACGAATGGTCCATTCCCCTCCGGTACCTTCAACCTCTGTTTCGAGAGTTCGGTCACCCATCTGTCGACAGCTTCGTGTCCGCCGACAATGCTTGATGTCGCCTGTTTTTCAGCAGGGGTCCCCTGTCTGCTCGGTCACTCGGGGATGCCTTTCTCCACAAGTGGACCGGAACCCTGTTTTATCTTTTTCCTCCATTCCCTCTCATCTCCCGGGTCGTGCAGAAGATTTGTGCAGACGGCACCTCCTGCATTCTAGTCACTCCGTGGTGGCCGCGCCAGGTTTGGTTCCCTCACCTGCTCCAGCTCTCCCGTCGTTCCTTCCGCCCTCTCCCCATCGTCCCAGATCTCTCTCGGGCTCGAGGGAGAATCCTCCATCCCAGTCCGGGATTTTTCAGATTGACGGCCTGGAAGATCCAACCTTAGACTTCCCGCCTCAAGTTTCCGAGATCCTTCTGAACGCTAGGAAGCCTTCTATTCAACGTTACTATCGATTCAAGTGGAACAGATTCCAATCCTACGTTTCTGATCACTCCTTCGATCCCCTTTGATCATCTCTCCATGAGATTTTCGGCTACATCGTGCACTTAAAGGAGACTGGCCTTGCCTATTCGTCCTTGCGAGTTCATCTGGCGGCGATCTCAGCCAATCACCCCCTGATACAGGGATCCTCGGTGTTCTCCCATCGTCTCACCAAGATGTTCCTCAAGGGTCTTCTTCGGATGTGACTGCCTAGGAAACTGTTGGTGCCTTCGTGGAGCTTGTCACTGGTCCTTTCTCAACTCATGGCTAAACCGTTCAAACCCATGGCTACCGCCGACCTCAGGTTAGTTTCCTGGAAAACGGCGTTTCTTGTTGCCATTACCACTGCACGTAGAGTAGGGGAGCTAGCTGCCTTTAGGGCTGATCCCCCCTTTACTGTTTTTCATAGGGAGAAGGTGGTCCTTAGAACAGATCCTTCCTTCCTCCGTAAGGTCATCTCTGCCTTTCATCTCTCTCAGTCGTCTGTTCTGCCTACTTTCTTTCCAAACCCGACTGATGCTTCTCAGAGAGCCTTGCACTGTCTTGATGTGCGCAGAGTGCTCTCTTTCTACCTGCATAGGACACAGCCCATACGTAAATCTCCTCGGCTGTTCCTAGCTTATGGTCCCCCGTGGCTGGGGGAACCAGTCTCTTCTCAAAGTCTCTCTAAGTGGGTGACTTCCACCATAGCCCTCTGCTATGAGCTGGCTCGTCAACCTGTTCCTACCTGTCTCACTGCCCATTCCACACGGGCGGTATTGACGTCCACCGCTTTCCTGGCGGGTGTCCCGTTGGAAGACGTCTGTGCGGCTGCTACGTGGTCCTCGGCATTGACCTTTGTGACCCACTACGCCCTTGACGTCCGAGCCCAACGGGATGCTGCCTTCGGTCAGATGGTGCTGCGATCTCTCTTCGCTTGACCCTGCTGCACCCCCAGGTAGGACCCTTGGGTGACTTGTTTTGATGATGATGCTGTGTCTTAACCAGTATTTTTGTGTCTTTTGCAGCTGCCAGCTCCCTCCTCCAACTGGTTCAGCTCTTGTAATCACCCATGTGTGGGACTGCACAGAGACCACGACGAAGATAAACAGGTTGCTTACCTATAACTGATGATCTTCAAGTTGTCATCTGTGCAGTACCACAATCCCACCCGGCCTTCCCCGCTGCTGGCATCTCCAGATTTCCTTCTTTGGATTCTTTGGCCTTGACAGTGGCGGTCGAAGGAACTGAGTGGGAGGCGGCTCTCTCTCCCGCTCTGGGCATGCGCAGTGCATGTCTCCTCCCCAGGGCAGGAAGAGAGCCTGCCAAAAGCTCTTCTGAGGTAAAGCTCTAGAAGTTTCTCCGAACGATGTCGTGCGCAGGCGCCCAACCCATGTGTGGTACTGCACAGATGACGACTTGAAGATCATCAGTTACAGGTAAGCAACCTCTTTTTTTGAGGGCAAGAAACCATAGGGTTTTGCCCAAAAAATAGAGTGTCACCCCCTGACGTAGGCAATGTGATGACATCACTTCTGGGTGATGTCATCATGGCACATGTGCTTGGCATGCATGCCAGAAGATCCTGACTGGCAACCTGGAGCCCCCCCGCTGGGAGCAAGGTAGGACCTGGCAACCATATCCACAGGGACAGTAGTGAAGAAGTTTGGAAGAATGGCTGCTGCTGCTACTGTTACTGCAAAATTCTGGGGGCTGTATTTAAAATGTTGGATGGGATCAGTTTGGGGCCAAAAAAGTTTAAATCTTACTGGTCAAAATTATTTTAACTGCCAGGCAGGGAAATTATAGGTGAAAAAATGGCACTGCAAAGGCTGATGGGAATGAACTGATTACTGGCTGTTCTAGGGGGTGGACAAAGAACTGGGTGTGGACTGATCATTGTATTCTGGGGAAACAATAGGCTTAAGATAGGGGTGTTTACTGACTAGATCCTTTTGTGCATTAAGGGTATGTTCTCATAGCTAATCCTTGAGACATTGCCTGCATTTTTGAGTGAGCGAGCGAATAATTCACTCACCTCCCAAGTAGACCTGTTCAGACTGCTTCCCTTTTGTTATTCTGGGAAGCGCCTTCAGGCTGTAATTCTCCTGGAGCCCCCTCTTAATTTTACTGAAGTATGGAGGCTCACTTATGGATGTCTATATATTTTGGTATCAAGGGAGCAGGTCTCTTATAAAATGGTGCCTTCTAAGAATATGTTTTAGAAGTACTTGTGTTTAAAAAATTATTCCACTCTGCTGTCAACTTGGGGGGGGGAACCTTTTAATTAATCAAAAGTATGAACTAACAAATAAAATTATGAATAACATTCTTCTAAGCTAAATTTTAACCTGTTCAGTATTGCACTGCAAATATTGTGATCCTAGTTCTGCATTTGGACCTGGATTATGTTCTGATCTCATTTGGGCTCAGTGCACCATCCTATTGATCAAACATTCTATTGAGATGAAGGCAGAATATTGTGTGAAGGCAACATCTGGTGAGATATAACTGGCCAAAGACAGGCAGTGTAAAGTTACTACGTGCTTGAAGTTGGGAACACACTTTAACATTTGTTACAGGGGTGATTTATTCATTTAGAATTAGAAAAGGATGAATCGTCTGACTTGACCCTGAAGGCAAATATTGACTCTGGTTTGTAATAGGGTGGACTTTGTGCTGGAGGTGACAGAAGAACATCCCTGAAAATGGAAAAAGAAGCATCCACTCAGGCTCCGAAATCCACCCAGGAATCCATTCTTAAAGAGGAGGTAGGCACTGATTTTGAGGGGGAGGGAATATTGTTTCAGAGCTGCATTTTTTGTGCACTTGTTGGGCTGTGTAATACAATATATGTTTATTCTCACAAACGAAGTATTTCCTACTTGTGAGAACATGAAAATAACTTCCGTGCATCAACAGGACCCTTTTTAACTTACCAGAGATCTTGCAGATCTTACTTTCATATGTGAGAGTCCACTGCTCTGTGGAGGAACCTTTTGATCATCTGTGGATCTGTTGACATTCATACTCAGCTTTTTATTTGGTGCTCTGGGCCCCTACATTGCTTGCATTTTTTGTCATGAAAAATATGTATGGTCCATGTGAAGGAATGGATTTGTAGGCCATTCTCAGGAAGCTGGAAAACCCTGTGGTGGTCCCACGTTTCTGCCCAGCAATACCACCCCTTTCCTTTACTGTTGGGTGGGGGTATCAGAACCAAAATGGGAAGTAACTACTGCCACCAACAACTCTTGAGAGTATCTCCTGCTAGATGAGCTGCATATCTAGCACTCTAAACCTACATTGCCATTTAGAGGATTTGCCAAGTTTCCATGTCTACCACTTTGTTACTCCTAGCTAGTGCAGGGATGATCTCTTGCAACTTTCTAATTTTGAGCTATTGTGTTGCAAGGATGGCAAGCTTAGCCACTGCCCCTCCCCATCACCGCTCTTCAGTCCAGCATTCTGTCTCACACAGTAGCTAACCAATTACTCTGCAGGGGCAATAACAGGATATAGAGGCATAGGCCTTCCTGATGTTGTCTTCTGGCACTGATATTCAGAAATTTACTGCTTCTAAATGGGCAGGTTCCCTTTAGCCACGTTTCCATGGCTAATAGCCGCTGGTATACATATCCTTCATGGCTCTTAGGCATTTTCCAGACTGTAGCTGCCTTCCAGGTTTTCATCAGTGTTGTGGCAGTTCCGATGATTGCATTATCAGTGCAGTCATTACACATTTACATGTTTTCTGTCTTTTTTCCTTATCAGTGCTCCATCTGTTCACATTCACATTGTGGATTGGGTTCCGCTCCCCTCCCTTTTTTGGTGCAGGCACTGAAGTGCTGCTATGCTTCAGCAGCCTCGAGGGGGCTGAGAAATCCCCTTATGAGTACATTCCCCGCCCACCACACCACACCTGAGAATTGTACCTGGTCTCATCCCTTATTGTCACACCTCTTATTGGTTGCCCCTTTCCCCGCATTTGAGCATTCTCTCTCACTGGCTCCCCCCCCAGTTTTGAATTATTTTACATGACTTGCTTCAAGTACACAGTTTACAACAGGTTGTTTCCTTCGATTGCATGTTTTCAGGCTAGCTGAATGCACTGCAAAATGTATTTGAAAATGGTGCACAGGGACATTGTAGAATCTGCTCTTGAGTGTGAATAATTGATCATCTGTGATTGGCTGCTGGTGTCAGGCCTCCCAGTGGGACTGAACTTTTGTTTCAGTGCAGGCACCCTCCAATGCTGAAATGCCAAAACGTTGGCATGCAATTTTTTTGTAAAAAAATAACTAGTGTAGGAAAAAATGGGGAAAAAATGGGACAGCACAGGGATGTTAACAAAGTTGTCTGGACATAATGGAAAAAACCATGGTAACATGGAAATTTGTCAAGTTCTCCAGATAGTCAGTCAAACACCAGGCTTCATAAGAAGATAGCGTTTATTGAACCTAATCATAGAGTTACATGAACAAGGCTTTTGTCAGCGATACCTGGTATTACAGCCCAGCTTCAATTATAGCCCGTTTGAATTGCCCCCCCTCACTACAAGCCAATGGTTACATTCCCCACGTGCGGCAAAAGAAAGAAAAACAACACGTTCACCCGAAAATCCTCTGATGCCAAAAGGCCTGGGACGCAAGGTCAAGCATGCTGATAAGAAATTACACAGACACAATAATTCAGAGTGCCTGGAGCCTTAGTGATACTCCCGCATTCCAGACAGTGAAAGATGTCTTTTCCCCCCATCCCATGCAATGGCAGGGTTACCTGACATTCTGCCCCCCCTAATAATTGCTCCCTCCCAGGTTTGTTTGGATAGAGCTGATGAAACCTGTGGAGAAGACGAAGGGCATTAACATTTTCTGCACGCACCCATTCTCTGTGCTCAGGCCCGAAATCTACCCACTCAATCAAATAATATAATCTATTACGAGATACTTTAGAGTCCAAGATTTCAGAAACTTCGTAGTGCGGTTCCCCCCCTGACCATGGGGGGGGGGTGGTGCTGCTCTGTGAGGCCGCCAGGCATTTTCTCTAGGGTCACGCCGTAATAATCTAATATGAAACACAGGATGAATAGAGAACTCAGAGATTTTGGCAGAATTAGTTCAACAGTCACCTCATTGATCATACGTTTGATTTCATAAGGACCCACAAATTTCCAACCCAATTTCCGACTGGGTTGAAGACCCCTGATATTTTGTGTCGAGACATAGACAAAGTCTCCCGGTTTGGGATCCTACGTTTTATCCCTCTTCTTGTCAACCTGCTCCTTATAAACCTTTTTAGCCTCATCCAAGGTTTTACACAGGAGAGGCCAAGCCGCTTGTAGTTGCTTGCACCACTCCCCCGCCGGCAAATCATTCGCAAATGGGAGAGGGGGAGCTTCATAACCATGCATGGCCATGAAAGGTGACACCCCCATGGAGGAATGACAAGAGTTATTGTAAC
Organism: Gekko gecko; assembly: GCA_029375565.1. Lineage (NCBI taxonomy): Eukaryota > Metazoa > Chordata > Lepidosauria > Squamata > Gekkonidae > Gekko > Gekko gecko. The sequence continues at coordinate 169,208,912 of JAPDNY010000005.1, forward strand.
AGAATTTTGCTAGGGGTAGCAATTCCTCCCAATCATCCTGCTGGTAATTAGTAAAACACCTTAAATATTGTTCCAGCGTTTGGTTTACACGTTCAGTCTGGCCGTCAGTCTCAGGGTGGTAGGCACTGCTCAAACCCCATTCTACCCCCAAGAGCTTTATGAGCTCACCCCAAAACTGTGAAACGAATTGTGATCCTCTGTCGGAAATCACTTTCCGGGGTAATGTGTGTAACCTCACCACATGGTGGAGGAACGCTTTGGTGAGCCGTTTTGCCGTAGGGATAGTCTTAAACGGCACAAAATGCGCTTGCTTAGAAAACAAGTCCACCACCACCCATATCACCTTTTTCCCCTTACTAGGTGGAAGGTTTGTGATAAAGTTCAAGGAAATGACCTCCCAGGGATGGGAGGGCGTCGGGAGTGGCTGAAGTAGCCCAGGGGGTTTCCCTGGCTGGGGTTTACTCATGAGGCAGACCTGGCATGACTGGACGAACAGAGATAAATCTTTTCTCATGCCGGGCCACCAAAATTGCCTTTGGAGCAGCTGCAACGAGTTTACAAATCCAAAAGGTCCAGCCAATTTAGAACTGTGAGCAGTACCCCTGAGCGCCCCCGGTACAAACAGTTTGTCCCCTTTAAACCAGCAGCCATTCTCCCTCTGCTCCAACACTCCCTCCTTCTCCATTTCCAAGCGATCAGCTTCGGACAGGGCGGAGGCAAACCGCGCATCCCAAGAGTCCCCGGGGGGAGAGGGCAGGCCTTTGGACTGACTGCATGTCATGACCACCCCTCCGAGTTGGGTAGGCATGAACATGGAGTCCCAGACCTCCTCCCGTTTGCTATCATGTTGTGGGAGGCGGGATAAAGCGTCGGCCAATGAGTTCGCCTTTCCCGGGAAATGATGGAGAGTGAAGTTAAACTTCGAAAAGAAGTCCGCCCACCGGAGTTGTTTAGCATTAAGATTTTGCAGGGTGTGGAGGAGCTCAAGGTTTTTATGATCGGTCCAAATCTCGAACGGAACCCGTGCCCCCTCCAACCAGTGCCACCAAGTGGATAGGGCTAATTTAATTGCCCCCGCTTCTTTATCCCAAACCGACCAGTTCTGTTCCGTGTCGTTAAACTTTTTAGAGACATAAGCCAGTGGGTGGAGTTTCCCATCCTCCCCCTCCTGCAAAATGGAGCCACCCATAGCAACATTCGAGGCATCAACTTGCACTATGAATTTTTTCAGTTCGTTCAGGTGTGCTAACACCGGTTCAGATGTGAAAAGCGTTTTTAGTCTCTTGAATGCCCGCTGGCATTCAGGGGTCCAGTCTAGCTTAGCCCCAGGGCATGTACTGTCTGCTGCCTTCCCCTTCGTTTTGAGCAAGTCCGTGAGGGGGAGGGACACCTGAGCGAAATTCGCCAAGAATTATCTGTAAAAATTGGCGAACCCAAGGAATGCCTGTAACTGCCTGCGGGTTTTGGCCGCTTCCCACCCCACCACATCCTGCACCTTGGCCGGGTCCATCTCAATTCCCCGTCGTGATATCCAGTATCCCAAGAACGAGATCTCTGAGCAATGAAATTCACACTTAGAAATTCACACCTTGTGCTTGTGCAATGTTTGTAGGACCTCCCGCACCAATTTAACATGGGATTCTTTGTCCGGGGAGTACAGTAAAATGTCATCCAGGTAAACGAGGACCCCATTGAACAGGTGCTTGTGCAACACTTCATTAATAAGGTTCATAAAGACCCCCGGAGCTCCTTGAAGTCTGAATGGCATGACCAAGTACTCAAACTGGCCCAACGGAGTATTGAACGCTGTCTTATACTCATCCCCTTCTCTGATGCGCACTCGGAAATAGGCATCACGTAAGTCCAGTTTGGAGAAGATTTCCCCCCAGCTGCTGCAGCTAGCAGATCTTTAATTAAAGGTAGGGGATACGCGTTGGTGGCCGACACTGCGTTCAGACCCCTATAATCGGTACAGAGCCGCAACCCGCCATCTTTCTTTTTCCTGAAAAGCACCGGTGCTGCACAGGGGGAGGATGCGGGGCGGATAAAACCCCTAGCTAGGTTCTTGTCAATGAATCTCCTCAACTCCTCCTTCTCAGCGGGACTTATTGAGTACAATTTTCCCTTAGGCAGCTTTTGGTTAGGTAACAGTTCAATGGCACAGTCAGAATTTTGATGGGGCGGTAACTCATCCACTTCCCCCTCCTCAAACACCGCTGTCAAGTCCCGGTACTCCCGGGTAATATGGTTCAACTTCGCACTTGCTAGCCCCACCAGTACTGGTTGCCCCACCAGGGACTTCCCCCAAGAGTCATTCCACACGTGTGTTTTACAGCGAGGGGAGATGAAATTCACAACTCCATCTGCCCACAGGATGTGTGGGTCATGGTTGTGGAACCAGGGACTGCCTAACCAAAAGGAACCATGCCGCTGGAGTCACTACGAACGGCTGGGTTTCCCAGTGATCTCCCAACCCCATGCGGAGTGGGACAGTCTCGTATCTGCAGGGATCTTTCATAGTGGATCCATCCATCTGCGTAAAAATCAAGGAGTCAGCCAGTTTAACCACTTTTGCCCCCAATCCCGTTACTAAAGAGGGGTTTATTAAGTCTCGCCCACACCCAGAGTCAACCAGCCCCCTCACCCTCACAAGGGTGTTCTAGTCCAGGCAGATCAGAGTCACAGTCACAAAGAAGAGGGAAGGGTAATTGCTCACCAGTTGCAGCGCCTGAGGTTCAGGGACCTGCTGTTCAGTGCTGTTCACAGCAGTTCCTTCCCATTTCCCTCTGGCTGGAATGGTTCCTCTCCCGACGAGTCTGAGTCTTCCTCCAGTGGGCTCGCCTGCAATGCCCTCGACCCCTTTGGGTTGGCCGTCGGTTTCTTCGTCAGGGTGTTGCTCCTCTTCTTGTCTCCTTTGCTGGCGGAAGGCAATGCTCCTGCTCCCGGGCATGCTGCGGCGAAATGCCCAGATTCACCACACTGGAGACAGAGGCCTTGCTTCATCCGTTGTTCCCGGGTTCCATCCTTCTGACGCAGCGAAGGGGCCGCAGGTTTCGGTTTCCCCAGCATGGAGGTGGATGGGCCGGCCTTCCCCAGGGTAACGGCGTCATCGATGCAGATGGTGCAGAGCCGGCTTTCTGTATCCGCCACCTCCTTCATCCATCCTAGGAGGGATCTGGGTTTCCCCCTCCTCATGATTGTTCCGCGGATCTCAGGATCTAGCCCTAATCGGTAATGTTGGGCTAGCACTCCATCCAGCCACTCAAGAATTTTCGCGGCATGCCTTCGGAACTCCTTGGTGTATTCCTTCACCGACTTCTTCCCCTGGCGAAAAGTACGGAGAAATGCTTGGGCCATCTCACTGGGGTTGGAGTCTTCAAAGTGGTCCCTCAGAGCCCACATGAAGGCATCCACCTCCCAGAGCTCTTGCCCGTCTTCACGATGTAAGGTCACATACCAATCTGCTGCCACATCTCTCAGCCGCGAGGCGATCGCATCCATAATGTGCTCTTTGTTCGGGAACAGGGGGCCCCAGTTATCTATGAACTTTTCTGCCCTTACCAGGAAGAAGGAAAACTTCTCGGGGGTTTCATCAAAAGTAGCATCAAGCAGCTTGGATGGATTGCATAGCATGCGCCCCCAGCCACGTGGGGGTCCCTGAGGCACCGGCGCGGCCGGCCCTGCCGGCAGACCCACTGGTTGGACCGGTGGAACCCCCGGCTGCCCTGGCACACCTCTCGGAGGTGTCCCCGCTGGGACCGCAGGGGCAGCTGGCTGTGGCAGTGGTGGTTGAGCAGGTGGCAGAAGCTGTTGTCTTTGGTCAAGCTCCTCTTGAATCCCCTCAGAAATCATCGCAGGGATCCTCTGCAGGGACTCCTCTACCAGCCGGAGGAGTCAATCACTGCTTCGATCTCTTCCCCACCACCGGGGTTCCGTTGCGCCCTCGCTCTCTCTCTCGTAAGAGCGGGCCTCGTCGCCTCCCGTCGCAGTGCTCAGCCGGTAGATAGACCTTTCATACTGGCTCTCCCGGAGTGGGGCTTGGGGAGTTAGAGACCACGTCTCTTGCGTCTCAGCCGGCAGTTTCCCCCAGTCACGTCTTTTCCGTGGTCAGCTATTCACGCCAGCGTACACTGCCCTGAAGTAGTCACCGTAGAACCTGCCAAAGTCGTCTTCCAGACCCCAGAGCGTGGGGGCCATGGACACCGGGTTCCCTCCTGAGGTCGACACCAAGGTGGTCGGTGTCGTAGAGGTAGGGATGGTGTCTTGCGACGTAGTCACCTCGATCTGGTTGTCTTTTTCTCCACTCATCTCGGCAGGAGAGAGATGGGAGGTAAAGGCCCGACCAGTAAAGGATCACTGACAATCTGTCAAATTCTCCAGATAGTCAGTCAAACACCAGGCTTCATAAGAAGATAGCATTTATTGAACCTAATCATAGAGTTACATGAACAAGGCTGTAAGGAAGAGACCGACTCATGAGTAAAATACCAACACAACAGAATTGAAGGATGGCAGAAGGGGGAGGATCAATCCTGCAAGTCATTACAGGGACTGCCTGGTGCTCGGCTTCGTAAGAATGGCATAGCTGAGATACCTTAATTAACAGCTGAATCAGATAGAGGGTGGGGCAGCGTCTGAGCGGGGCTTTGAAGAGATAAGAGGGAAAAGGAGGCTGAGGGGGGAGGCGTGCATCCTTTCAGCAGAGCATTCCCTGCCTGTTGGAGTTTCTGTAAGTTTTGGCCGTTTTTAACTATTGTTTATGTCTTGGCAATCAGGGAAGCAGCTTGGACTCTCCCTATTCTTTTGAACTTTGTCAAGTAAGATTGCCTTTTTTTTTGCTGTTTTGTTAATAAAATATACTTTGCCTGAACTGCCGAGTCTAAGTGTGGAGCCGGAAGCTGGAGAGTCCAGTGTAGAACCCGGGGCCTGAATCATACATGGTGGCAGCGGTTCAAACAGGCAAAAGGTGAGAGAAGGCTATCAACAAGGACTGTTGATCCATGGACTATTCAGAGGGAATATTATACAACATGGATCCAGTTTTAGCCTCAGTAGGATTAGAGGCATCCGGTTACCAGGAAGAGTCCTTTTGAAGATACTCCCAGGAAAAAGTACTTGATATGAAAGAAATCCTAGAGGAGTATGATAACAATGAAGTGGCCTTGAGGAGGAAGGTGTTACAACAGAGAACAGATGTGAAAACTGGGCAAACAGAAGTACAGAATGATAAGGGAGTAGAGACGGCAGTGAAGGCAGGCGGAGCTGCAGTGGAGGGGCAACCAGTTGACCCAGTGCAGCAGTTATGCACTCTAATGACTCAGCTCCTTGGGCAAAATGGGCAGCAGATGAACATGATGCAGCAGCATCTAGCAGGCAATCAAGGAGATAGATGGACAAAGTTAAAGTTTCCTGAGTTAAGACCTGGAGATGATGTGGCAACTTTTTTTGCTTTATTTGAAGCTTCAGCACAGGATTACCATTTGCCAGACACTGAATACATGGCAGCTCTGCGCAGGTGTGTGCATGGGGAGGTTGCAGAGTTACTTGCACAGCTCGCCCCCCAGCAAGCAAGGGACTATTCATATTTTAAGCAGCTAGCCCTGAGGCAGTTTGGACTATCAACAGAACAACTTCGGCAAAATTTTCGACAGGCAGTTCCTAAGCCAAAGGAATCATACAGCTCATTTGTCAGCAGGGTGCAGAGAATGTGTCTTCGTTGGACTGAGGCAGCGCAAGCACGGACATTTTACGATCTATTAGAGTTAATAGTTCGGGAGCACATTTATCAAGCTATTCCAGCAGAGCATGCGGCAGTAGCACGTGCGCAGAGGCCCGCCACCACTCAGCAGCTGGCAATAGTATTGGATGAAATAGCTGCAGCTGACTATTCAGCTTCGAACTGGCAAGGAGATGGAAAACGACCAGGAGGAAAATTTATGCCTCCCTCCATGCAGGGCAGACAAGAACAACAAACTAATTTCAGAACAGTTGTTAGACAACAAGCTCAGTTTGTAGCCAAGACTCCAGTTAAGGAAGGAAGGGGATCAGGAAATCTGAGCCCAGCCCAGGTGATCTGTCATTACTGCAGAAAGCCAGGACATATTAAAGCTCAGTGTTTTAAACTGGCGAATAGGGGTGATAGATATCAACCGAAAGTGCAAGTGGTCTCGAGTTGCTCCCAAGCTCAACTAAATGCCGGAGGGGAACAGCAACCTGAAGTTTGGAAAATGGACATTCAAGACCAACTAGCAACGGGTGATGCAAGTGAAAAAGTGCAGACAGACAGGAGGGGTAAGGTAGATCCTCAGGACTTAAGAGGGTTGATAGGAAAAACAGGGGTAAAAAATGAACAAAAGCAAGGAAGCCCCCAAGACTATAAGCAACAACCAGAGAAATATTCAGAGATGAACTACATTGAGCTAGCCACCTTGCCAAAGAGATCCATTTCTTGTTACATTAGCCCAGAACAAGCACGCTGGTGTGCTCAAAAAGGGCTATGCAAGTGAGATTGCAAGATTGCATTGACCTTCAGGCGGTGTGGGATAGTGGAGCAGACATGTCAAGTGTGTCCAAGGACATTTTTTATGGGTTAGGGCTCCAGGCAGAGGGGAAAATAGAAATACGATCTTATGACTCCAGACCTAAAGAACAACCTGTTACGTTTATGAAAGTAGGAGTGGGAGATTGGAGTGATATCATTCCCCTTCTAGTACATAGGGGGCGGGATCCACAGTTCCTTGTAGGCATGGACATTTGATATAGAGTGTCAATAGCAAAAGAGTCTGTGTCGCAACTTCCGGTAATGACAAGAAGGCAAGTGAAAGCAAGTGAAGTCAATCCCGAGTTGCCCCAGGTAGCAAGCTGGGTAGAGCAGCCAACAGGAAAGGAAAAGGAGATGAAGGGGAGTGAAAAGGAGCAATTGATTCAAAGGGATGAGCCTTTCCTTGTAAGCACAGATCCAATAGGTTACAAACAGGAGTTAAAAGAGTGCCAGTCCCTTAAAGAATGCAGAGAAGCAGTGGAAGAGAATAAGCCTGCACTGGACAAGCCTGGAGATACCAGGTTTGTCTGGGTAAATGGATTACTATATAGGGAATATATGCCTAAGAAAAGCAGCTCTAATTGGGGGCCTGAAAAACAGCTAGTAGTCCCAGGAAAATTCAGAGAAGAAATCTTAAGAGTGGGGCATGATCTACCATTGACAGGCCATCTAGGGTTTAAGAGGACGTTGGCTAAAATCAGTTCAGTCTTTTACTGGCCTGGCATACACAAGGACGTGAAAAGCTATGTTGCCGGGTGTGAAGTCTGTCAGAAAGTTGGCCATGCTTCTGATCACATAAAGGTTCCCTTGGGAGAAATTCCAGTTGTTCAAACCCCTTTTCTGAAATTCAAATCAACATTCAGGGGCCGTTTATACCTTCCAAATCAGGAAAAAAAATTTATTCTAGTGATCATTGATAGGGCAACTTGCTTCCCGGCAGCAATACCTTTGAGAACAGCTGATGCACTAAGCGTTGCCAAAGCGGTGTTGGAATTTTGTGCTGCATATGGGTTCCCTAGAGTAGTGACATCTGACCAGGGCACCGTTTTTGTGAGCAGGGTGATGCAGAAGTTGTATAATCTAGCAGGAGTGACGCAAAAATTAAGTGTAGCATATCATCCCCAGTCGCATGGGCAGGTTGAAAAATGGGGAGGGACTCTTATCCGGATGTTAAAGGCTTTCTGTGCAGAACATCAAAGGAACTGGGATGAATTCATTCCATTCTTGGTAAGCGCATATAGGGAAGCGGTACACCCCTCATTGGGAGGTTTTTCGCCGAATGAGATGGTATTTGGGAGAAAGCTGCCTGGAGTCTTAGAACTGCTGAGAGTAAACTGGGAAGGGATATGGACTTCAGAGATGCCACAGCCAGCCGCAGAGTATTTTGCAAACTTGCAAAGGGTTTTGCAGAGTGTAAGACAAACAGCTCAGGAGGCGATGGTGGAGGCCAGGCAAAGGCAGAAATGGTACTTTGATAAATCAGCCAGATTTAGGCAGCTACAGGAGGGAGACCTCGCTTTGGTGCTAAAACCAGAAGGACTGGGGAAATTAGATCTGAGGTGGAGTGGGCCGTTCAAGGTAGTGAAGAGTTGTGGGGATGGAAACTATCAAGTGGAGGACCCAGAAAGAGGGACCTTGTTGGTTCACATTAATCGGCTAAAAAAATTTGTCAGGCAAGAAGTGCAACAATTGTCAGTGGAAAGTTGGATGGAGGAAGATTATGACATCCCTGATTTAGTGGCAGAGAGCGGAAAGAGAGAAGGATTGGCAGAAATTCCTATTAACGAGACACTGACAGTAGAACAGCAAAGGCAATTAAAGGAAATGTTACAGGAGTTTGCAACCTTGTTCACAAACTGCCCAGGGAGAACTGATTTGATCTGTCATGATTTAGATACAGGGGAACATCCACCGATCAAATGCAATCCATATCCCATCAGAGGGCCAACGAGGGAGGTAGTGAGGAAGAAGCTACAGAAAATGCTAGAGATGGGAGTCATAGAACCGAGCACTTCGGAGTGGAGTAGCAACCTCGTAATAGTCCCCAAAAAGAAGCTTCATGAAGGAGACCCCCTAGAATATCGATTGTGCGTAGACTATAGAAGGTTAAACCAATTGTGTAAAACTGATCAATATCCAGCACCAAACATAGAGGAGGTCCTGGAAAGGATTGCGAGTGCAGAGTATATCACCACCTTAGACCTCACATCCGGGTTTTAGCAGTTACCGCTAACAGAAAGAGCTAAGGATAGAACAGCCTTCTCATGTTTTATGGGGCAATTCCATTTTAACGTGCTCCCATTTGGAATTAACTCAGCTAGCAAGGTGTTCCAGAGACTAATGGACAAGGTGCTACAGGGATTAGATTTCGCAGGAAGTTATCAGGATGATATTGCAGTGACCAGTCTATCGTGGTCACAGCACTTAGACCATCTAAGAGTTGTATTGCGGAGAATCCAAGAGGCAGGACTAACCATTAAACCTTCAAAATGTCAAATAGCCAACAGCTCAGTTGTCTACTTGGGCCATCAAATAGGGAGAGGGAAGATAGCACCACACAAGGCAAAAATAGACGCATTCGTTAATTGGCCAATTCCAACCACCAAAAAGCAGGTACTGAGTTTCTTAGGAGCGAGTGGATTCTATAGGAGGTTTATCCCTAACTTCTCACATCAAGCAGCACCACTCACCAATTTATGTAAGAAAAGGATAGCGGGGAGAATACCCTGGACACCTGAGTGTCAAAGAGCTTTCGACACATTAAAGAGCAGGCTTGCAGAAGCCCCAATCCTTAAACTGCCAGATTATTCCCAGGAGTTTATAGTGCGTACAGATGCCAGCCGGTATGGCTTGGGGGTGGTTTTACTGCAGAAAGGACAAGATGACTGTCTCCATCCAGTAGTATGGCTGAGTCGTAAGCTGCTGCCCAGGGAGCAGAAATACAGCGTCATTGAGCAGGAAGCCCTGGGAGTGGTATGGGGGCTAAACAAGCTTAAAACATACCTAAGGGGGTACATTTTCAGTTGGAGACGGATCATAGTCCATTGGTTTTCATCAACAGGATGAAAGAAACTAATGCCAGAATTCTAAGATGGGCGTTATCCCTACAGGATTTCTCATTCGAGGTTAGACACATTAAGGGAAAAGAAAACGTATTAGCTGACTCCCTCTCAAGATGTTTTGCCGAAGCAGATTAATGGGATAGATCACGATTAGTAGATAGTCGGGAATAACAGGAATTGATCTGAAATGACATTTCTTTATTTTCTCTCGCAGAAAGTGAGATGGACATACCCTCTCTTTCTGCGTGGGGGGTGTAAGGAAGAGACCGACTCATGAGTAAAATACCAACACAACAGAATTGAAGGATGGCAGAAGGGGGAGGATCAATCCTGCAAGTCATTACAGGGACTGCCTGGTGCTCGGCTTCGTAAGAACGGCATAGCTGAGATACCTTAATTAACAGCTGAATCAGATAGAGGGTGGGGCAGCGTCTGAGCGGGGCTTTGAAGAGATAAGAGGGAAAAGGAGGCTGAGGGGGGAGGCGCGCGTCCTTTCAGCAGAGCATTCCCTGCCTGTTGGAGTTTCTGTAAGTTTTGGCCGTTTTTAACTATTGTTTATGTCTTGGCAATCAGGGAAGCAGCTTGGACTCTCCCTATTCTTTTGAACTTTGTCAAGTAAGATTGCCTTTTTTTTTGCTGTTTTGTTAATAAAATATACTTTGCCTGAACTGCCGAGTCTAAGTGTGGAGCCGGAAGCTGGAGAGTCCAGTATAGAACCCGGGGCCTGAATCATACAAAAGCTTTTGTCAGTGATACCTGGTATTACAGCCCAGCTTCAATTATAGCCCATTTGAATTGCCCCCCCCCTCACTACAAGCCAATGGTTACATTCCCCGCATGCAGCAAAAGAAAGAAAAACAACGTGTTCACCCGAAAATCCTCTGATGCCAAAAGGCCTGGGATGCAAGGTCAAGCGTGCTGATAAGAAGTTACACAGACACAGTAATTCAGAGTGCCTGGAGCCTTAGTGATACTCCTGCATTCCAGACAGTGAAAGATGTCTTTTCCCCCCATCCCATGCAATGGCAGGGTTACCTGACAAAATTAAAATGGAGCATTAGGGAAATCTGGAAAATGTCTAAATTGCTTTTAAATCCATCTATATTCTCTGGCAGCAAATTCCACATTTTAGCCATTTGTTGAGTAAAGAAATATTTCCTGCTGTCCATCCTGAATCTACCACCCATCAGTTTCCTTGGATGCCTTCAAGATCTAGTATTTGGGGAGAGGGAGAAAGGGTTCTCTTTGTTCACTCTTTCTACCCCATGCATAATTTTGTAAACATTTCTCATGTCCTACTTTAGTCATCTTTTTTCTGAACTCTTCAGCCTTCCTTCGTAGGAAAGTTACTCCAACCCCTTAATCATCTCAGTTGCCCTCTTCTGTACTATTTCCAGCTCTGCAACGTAGTTTTTGAGATATGGTGACTGGAACTGCATGCAGTATTCAAAATGAGGCCACCCCTTAAATTTATACAAGGGCATTATAATATTGGCTGTTTTGTTTTCAATCCCTTTCCTAATAATCCCCAGCACAGAGTTTGTCTTTTTCACTGTTGAGATGCATGGAGTGAAGGTTGCCAAGCCCCCGCTGGGGGCAGGGAAAGCCCCGATTTGCAATCTCCACACCTGCTTTTTAGGAATTGGGCAGCAGGGGACAAAATGGTGGCTGGATTGTGATGCTCTAGAAATTCAGTCTTCCAAGTCTCTATGGCTATGGAAGCCATAAAGATGAGGGCTGGAGTGTCACAGGTTTGTTTCAGAGCCCAGTTTTCTCTATGGTGCACACTAGCGCTTGGTGATAATTTCCCCTCCCACTGCCAGTGCCACTCCAGTGCACCCAAGTCTCTGGCTACAAAGAGTGGGCATGGGCTCGGGCAGCAGCCCTGCCCCCTCGTTAGCAGCCTCCTCCTTGCTATAGGGCACCCCTGCTTGCAGCAGCCCTCACTTGTGGTGACACGTGGTGGTCTGCTGTTTGTTCTTGCCGTCGGCTGCTTCATCCCTCCAGGTCTCAGCCCGCGTGTGAGCAGCCAGCCACGAGTTGGGCTGCCGAACCGAGTTGGGATTCAGGATGGGAGCTCGGCCCCTTTCTGGGAAGGTAAGGTTTGGGGCAGGCAGGCTGGGGTCCCAAATCCCAACAGGTGAAGTTGTTGCCCATTCCACCCCCCCAGCACCTCTGCACCCTGCCTCTCTGGGAACGATGGGGACTCTCTATTGCTCCTTTTGGCTAGCTTTGTGGGTCTGGTGTTCATTTTGGAGACGCTGAGCTTTACAGGCAAGCAGACAAAGCTGTGGACTTCGTATTGGCTCCAGTGTCTAGCCTATGCAGAACTTTGTCTCTGACTTTTTCAAAGACAAGTTTCTTGTGGCATTGGCAAAGGCTTAAAGCAGTTGTATGGGGGGAACACATTATTTTGCAAGCTCAAGGAGGACTTGGAGGGACGGTTTTGAAGCTATCTCATAAATTTCTGCCTTTCTCTAAGCCTAGCATCGCCTCCAAGCTGGCAACTGGTTGCTGCTGCATTGCTCCTCTTTCCTGCTCTTTTGCTGGTACCTCTCTAAACCCCTCTCCCCAAATTCTGTTGCTGGTTCTCTCTCTCACACACACACCCAGCTGCTAACTCCTTTCTCCTCCCCCCAGTATTTTACTATTTTCGCAGCATCCTCTGGGGCATGAACTAAGGGGGTGGAGTTAACTCGGGGACATTACCATGGCAGTGAGGCTGGTGCCTGCTGAAGGGCATCACCCCCCCACCCATGAGCCAAGGCTGCCTCTTGGGGGCTGTGCCTCAGTACATTCCCCTTACCCAATTCCACCTTGTTCCCTTCCCCACGAAACTTTCCAGCATCGAGTCCCCCTTCTGCTATCCCTCCCCCCGCAATTTCATTCCCAGCTATTGCTGTTCCCCTTCAAACCACCCCCCATCACTCCCCTTTCCCCTTCAGCACTTCTTTGGAATGGCTGCTTGATCCTGGGCTGTTTTTGGCAGCTGCCTTTGCTTCCCCTGTATTTTTGGAGGTCTCTCCTTCTCCCCCCCCCCCATACCTAGTCCTTGGAGCCAGTGGGTTGAGTCTCCACTTTTCCAGGGTCTGCCAGGGCTTCCCAGGGTTGCCAGCTCTGGGTTGGAGATACCTCAAGATTTCGGGGGTAGGGTTTAGGGAGGAGGTGAGACTTCAGTGGGCTATAATGCCAAAGAGTCCATCCTCCAAAGCATCCATTTTCTCCAGGGGAACTAATCTCTGTCACTTTTAGATCAGTTCTGATTCTGGGAGGTCTCCAGGTCCCACCTGGAGGTTGGCAATCCTGTTTACTCCTCCAACTCCTGGACCTTCAAAGTTAAATCCCTCCTGTTACAGTCCCATAGTAACTTTTCTTTCCCCCTCCATCAAACTTTAAGTACTCATTTTAAGAGTTCATTGTCAGCCATGCCTTGGGTGATTTCTACCTCATCCCTAACTTTCCTTCTCTAATCCGTTCCTTCAAAGCTCCGGACTGTTTAGCCCTGCACCATCACCAATTTTTTACTTTCCATGAGAACTCATCTCTGTGTGACTTCTCTGCTCCAATTGGATCTGCACAATTTAGAATATTGCTCTGTTGTAATGATATTTCACATCCTGGATTTTTTTCCCAGCATTGTCCTGTACCTAGGTAACATAGCAAGTCTTTGGCAGTGGTTTCAGTGGGTTTTCCACGAGTTTGATCTTTTCTTTTGTCTCCTCTTTGGACTTTGTGGTTTCTGCCTTAAACTTATCCCCATATTTGATTCATTTTTCCCCAATCTCCTGATATCTTGTTCCTCTGCTGGCTATTTTTCTTGAAGCAGCTGAATGCTTTTGAGGCATATGTTGCTTCCACACATACTGAACAATACACTTTCAATGCATTTCATAACTGGGTTTTATTGAAACGGTAAAATCCACTTGCAAATTATTGCTAAAGTGCATTGAAAATGGAGTGAAAGTATACTATTCCTTCTAAATTAATGATCTGCATTTTCCATCTATCCTGCTGCATCTCCTCATTATTCAAAGAGTCTTGAGCGCCATGTCTCTGATCTCCAGTTAAGGCCAGGATTAGCCACTCTGCTCAGTCACACTCTCTTTCTCATCATATTCCTGCAGTCCTTTCTTTCCCTCCTCTCTGTTCCACTCTCATTTGATGACTGACCCTGGCCAGATAATATGAAACTTCTTAATGAATTCTGCTTCAAGAGTTTCATACTGGAGTCTCTATTTGAAGTCATTTTATTGAAGGATGGCAGCTTTCATGGTAGCAGTGTTTTGTCGAGAAAGATTGAAATGTTCCCCTACTGATGTCTGAATATCATGATTTCTAATGTCAGATATGTACCCATTTATTTTCCATAGGCAGCAACTTATTTATCCAAGGTAGATAGCAGAATGACATTGTGTTGATCCATTATGGGATATATTACTTTGGAAAATGAATGAATGAGCTGCAGACAATATTTTATTTATTTTTTGAATTTATACTCCGCCCTCCCAGCCAATGCCGCTGAAGTTATTAGGTCTGTGAGCATGTTGTCTGAGTGTATATGGGGAAATAGTTGGCATCTTGTTAGAGATGTAACAGTTTTGGAAATCTTGAAGCCATGGAAAAAATCATTTTTCCTAAATGGTCTTTTTTTTTGTTGCTCTAAAGCAGGGGTGTCAAACAGGAGGCTTGGGGGCCAGATCAGGCCCACGGAGGGCTTCTATCAGGCCCGCACTTCTGTGTCGCAGTCATAGGTTTGCAGCTTACAGATACACACCTGAACAGCATACTCAAGATTGCAATAGCACAGATGTTTTGATGCAGTAATTCAGAGCAAGAGGTGTCAGTTATCAGACGCTGTTAAATAAACAAAATATTGCAAGAGTGCTAATGTTTTAAGCATGTTTTAAGCATGTTTTTATTTTAAGTAAAAAAAGAACGCTTTGTGTTTGTGTCCTTTATACAGTTTATATCTCCTCTATCGGGCATTATATTTTATGGCACACATGGCCTGGCCCAACAAGGTCTCATTTATGTCAGATCTGGTCCTCATAACAAAATGAGTTCAACACCCCTGCTCTAAAGTATAATTTATCACATAGATAGCATATTAGATTGTATTCCTTTGGCATATTTCTGGAATATAAAAGTATAAATGCTCTGCTTTCTACAAGCAAAAGGGAGCTGCTGACTACTGCACCCTGTGCTAACACATACAGCTGCCTTATACTGAATCAGACCATCAGTCCATTGAGGTCAGTATTGCCTACACAGATTGGCAATGGCTCTCCAAGGTCTCAGGCAGAGGTCCTTCTTATCACCTACTCAGCAGTGGAATCAGCTACCTAGGAAGGTGGTGAGCTCCCTCTCACTGGCAGTCTTTAAGCAGAGGCTGGACAAACACTTGTCAGGGATGCTCTAGGCTGATCCTGCATTGAGCAGTGGGTTAGATTAGATGGCCTATATGGCCATCTGGAGAGTAGGTCCCCTGTGGCAGAGTGGGTATTTAAATTTGAATTTTAAAAGAAGGAAGTGACTTCAGAGGAAGAGGCAGGTTTGGGGGAGTGCCCAGAAAGTGACATCACAGGAAGAATGGGGGTTTGGAAGGGACATCAGAAGGGGTAGAGCTTGGGAAGTGACATCATAGGATGTGACCATTGACCTGGAAGTGACATCACAGGATGTGACACCACAAAAATGATGTCACATCCTTTCTCTTAGCTCCACCCCCAAAGTTTCGTGACTGCACCCCCAAAGTCCTCAGATATTTCCCGAGTTGGGCCTGACAACCCCAGCATCTCTTTCTCTCTCAGTTTCAGCAAGTTCAGGTTGTATTGTTGTTGTTCAGTCGCACAATCGAGTCCGAATCTTCGCAACCCCATGGACCAGTTTACGCCAGGCCCTCCTGTCTTCCGCTGTCCGCTGAAGTTTGCTCAATTTCATGTTCGTTGCATCGATGACACTGTCTAACCATCTCATCCTTTGCCGTCCCCTTCTTCTTTGACCTTCAATCTTTCCCAGCATCAAGGTCTTCTCCAGTGAACGCTCCCTTCTCATTTGGTGGCCAAAGTATTTGAGCTTCAGCTGCAGGATCTGGCCTTCCAGGGAACAATCAGGGTTGATTTCTTTTAGGATTGACTGATTTGATCTCCTTGCAGTCCAAGGGACTCTCAAGAGTCTTCTCCAGCACCATAATTCAAAAGAATCTATTCTTCGGCACTCGGCCTTCCTTATAGTCCAACTCTCGCAGCCATACATTACTACGGGGAATACCATTGCTTTGACCATGCGGACTTTTGTTGGCAAGGTGATGTCTCTGCTTTTTATCATGCTGTTTAGGTTTGCCATCGCTTTCCTCCCAAGGAGCAGGCGTCTTTTAATTTCATGGCTGCAGTCACCACCTGCAGTGATCTGGGATCCTAGGAACGTGAAGTCTGTCACTACTTCTACGACTTCCCCTTCTATTTGCCAAGGAGTGATGGGGCCAAATGCCATGATCTTAGTTTTTTTGATGTTGAGCTTCAAGCCCACTTTTGCGCTCTCCTCTTTCACCCTGAGCAAGAGGCTCTTTAGGTCCTCTTCACTTTCTGCCATCAGAGTGGTATCGTCTGCATATCTGAGGTTATTGATCTTTTCCCCAGCAATCTTAACTCCAGCTTGTGATTCATCCAGGCCAGCATTTCGCATGATGTACTCTGCATATAAGTTAAATAAGCAAGGTGACAATATACATCCTTGTCGTACTCCTTATTAGCATATATTTAAAACTGTATTAGCATATAGTTAAAATTGGGATTTTTTTTTTGTTCCATTGTGCATCACCTTTCACTTACCACATCAGACTTCATTTGTCACAGAGTTGCCTACTTATGCAATTTGTGAGTTGGGCCTAGACTTCTACCATCCTGAATAATTTTGTGTCACTTGGACAGTACACTGCTCACGCCAGTTCCAAATAATTTATGAACAAATTAAATAGCATCAGTCCCAATATTGATCCAATATTGCCTCCCTCCACTGAGACAACTATCCATATGTTCCTACTCTTTGCTTCCTGTTGTTTAACCAATTTTTAATCCATAAGAGGACCCATCCTCTTATCCCATGCTTACTAAGTTTACTCAGGAGTCTTTGAGGTAAACTGTAAAAAGCCTTTTGAAAGTCCAAGTATATAATGTCTACCGGGTCACCAATTTCTACATGCTTGTTCACTTTCTCAGAGAACTCCAAAAGGTTGGTGAGGCAGGACTTTCCTTTGCAGAAGCCGTGCAGATCTTCCCTCAGCAGTCTTTGTTTCTCTTATTCCTTTATTTTATACTTCTATACTTTATTCTATACTTCATGTTCACAGACCAATATGTTATAAGCAAACAAGTTTGATAGTCCATATGGTACAAAATAATACAATCCTTTATGTGCCTAATAATTACCACTTTAGCTGTTGTAGATTTTCCGGGTCGTATGGCCGTGGTCTTGGCATTGTAGTACCCGACGTTTTGCCAGCAGCTGTGATTGGCAGCCTTAGAGGTATAACACAGAAAGATGGAGTACTCTCTGTGTCAAGGTGAGAAGAAAAATTGTAGGCAGGTAATATATATCTACTCAAGAAGGTGGGGTTGGGCTGAGTCATTATCTTGTAGGAGTTCCCCAGGCTGTGAACATGCTAATGGAGGAGCTTTCCTGAGGAGGTTCTTTTGTATATGGATTGTTTCCTGAGTAGGTTTCCTGTTTCCTGAGGAGGTTCTTTTGCATGTGGATTGGCTGTTGAAATTCTAATCTTATCTGTAGTGCTATTGTCAGGTGTAGAGCCTTTTGTGTTTTTCAGGACAGGAAACCATGCCTTATTTATTTTTAAACTTATGTGAAAAAACCCACAACCTACAAACAGTATTCAGACCCACCAGAAAAATACAACAGATGCTATGATCGGCAAAAGACAGAAGAGACCCCTTCACTTCTGCAGGAGTATACCGCATACCATGCAGTTGTGGACAGGTTTACATCAGGACCACACGGTGTAGCATTCAGACAAGAATAAAAGAACATGAAAGACACTGCAGACATGGCCAACCTGAAAAATCAGCAGTGGCTGAACATAGCCTAACTCAAACAGGACACAGTATTTTGTTCCAATACACTGAAAGGCTGGACAACACATCCAATTACCATGTCAGATTACATAGGGAAGCCATTGAAATTCATAAACATAAACACAATATCAACAGGAAAGAAGAGAGTTTAAAAATAAAGTGGAATAAACATTTTTCATCTTAAAAATGCCAGTGGATTTTTCTTTTGGCTTGCTGCAATAGACTAGCCAGACTATCCCACGTAAAAAGTTTAACCCTTTACCAGCTCTATCTCCAGTACTGTTGGCTGAGTCCGGTCCTTACAGCAACTCTCTTAGGTGCCAGGCCAATTTTTTTCTGCTTACTCAGACTTAAGGGGCCGATTTTTTAACACCATCTTTATAGTGTGCTTTTAAGCATCAAAAACTGTTAAATTAATTTAAGCTGCTCAATTATTTATGTTTTTATGCTCCAGTTAAATTTCGAATGCTGGGTATTAACAACTTTTAATGTTTCATGGTTTCATTTATATATCTAATTCTCAGCATGTCCCCCTGTGTGCAGATACTTATTTCTGTAGATGGGGGGCACATGGAGGGAAAAGGCTTTATCCTGCACACTTGGGGCACTCCCCAGGTGTATAGAAAAATCTTAAATCTTTCAAAAACTATACAGGGGATAATTAAATCCCCCTTCACAACTAAAACTGCTTGTTCTGCACATGCGCTGAGCCTTCCAAGAAGAAGAAGAAGAGATTGGATTTATACCCCGTCCTTCACTGCCCAAAGGCGTCTCAGAGCGGCTAACAAACTCCTTTCCCTTCCCCTCCCCACAACAGACACCCTGTGAGGTAGGTGGGGCTGAGAGAACTTCTGATAGAAACTGTCCTTGAGAGAATAGCTGTGTCAGAGCTTGTGACTGACCCAAGGTCACATCAGCAGGTGCAAGTGGAGGAGTGGGGAATCAAACCCGGTTCTCCTAGATAAGAGTCTGCGCACTTAACCACTACACCAAACTGGCTACAGTAACCATCCATGCTGCCACCAATGAAGAGGGCGGTAGGGCCACGGCTTCCCAAGCTGCTGCTGGGGCCGCTGCCAACGAGAGGCCACCAGGGCTGGGGCTAAGGTAGCCAATGTCAGGGAAACATGGGGGGGCACAGAAGCATGGTACCCATCTCATGGGGACCCTCAGAGCCCACCTTGGCTACCCCAGTGGACACAGGGTGGGACTTCTGAGGCCCTAAAGCAGGAGCCATCCACAGGCTGATCAAGAGTATGAGGGAGGAGGGAAGAGAAGACACTGCTGGAGGGAACAAGTGGCTAGAGAGTCCTGGTGCATTTATTGGCAAACTATCTTCTCCTCCCTCCCCGCACAGTAAGGGGAAGACTGATAGTACACATGGCTAAATTAAAAAAACAAACACCACCCAAGAGAGGTGGAATGACAGTATTGAGGGTGGGCCTGAAGAAATGGATGAAATGAGGTGAAATCAGAGACAGAACCAAATGGAAGGACTGGCAGTTGCAGGGTGCCGGTGGGAGAAGAATCATACTCCCCATGTCTGAAATAGAAGAAAACAGCCCATAGCTGAAATAGGAAGAAAGAAACACATAGAGAAGGAATGACATTAGCTCGTGGGGAGGAAGGATGAATAAGTACCACACCGAAAAGGTCTGACAGTTGGGGAGGGGAGCCAATACACATTACCCAACATTTTGTTGTGGGTCCCCTCTTGTCAACAGTCCCCTCTGTGTGCGAATACTTATTTCCACAGATAGGGGGCACACTCTCCCCAACAAGTTTTTCTGCAGACTCTCAGGGGACTTTGTGCTTCTGCACAAAAATCCAAAAAGATTTTTAAAAAACTAGGAGAGGGTTGAATTCCCCTCCCAATACCTTTTGAAATGGCTGCCACAGGGCCCTGCCAGTGAAGGACACAGACAAAGAGAGATAATGAGTGGAGGAAGAGTGCAGGAAGCAAAAGCAGGACTGGATCTGGAACTGGGGAGGATTCCTCTTGCAGTATGAATGGCTATGTAGCAGGTTTGGGGCCAGGCCTGGGACTAGGATTGCCTGATCCAGATTGGGAAGTTCCTAGAGATTCTGTGGTGAAGTCTGAGGAGTGCAGAGCTTGGGGAGAAGAGAGGCCTCAGCTGGATAGAATGCCACAGAGTCCACCCACTTTCTCTTCCAGGGGAACAAATCTCTCTTGTCTGGAGTTCTGTTGTAATTCTGATGGGTCTCCAGGTCCCACCTGGAGGCTCAGCAACAAACACATGGGAAACATGGCAAGATTAGACAAACATAAAGAAACACCGTGTTAGAACAAAACACACTCTACTAATATGCACTTGTATCTTCATATATTGATTTAAATACAATAGAGACCCTACTGTATCTTATACATATTCATTATAATACAAAAACCTAAAGAACATTATATATCTACTAATAGAAATGTCCACAGCTGCAGAGACCTATTCCAATGCTGTAGACAATCTTGCTCCTGATAAGAGACTGATGAAGGTAGCAACAGTCGTAATTTTTAAAAAATTTATTTAAATCGATACATGTCAATTCCATACAAAAAACACAAAACAGCGTGCTAGCTCATCTGAGTACAGTTAAACCATCAAAACATTCAGCCTTCAACAAAGGAAAGAAAGTTGGGAGGCCAAGAAAGAACTAGAAAAAGATCATATCGTTGTATATTGGATTATTCGGAATGATATCCTGTTCAGACAGAAATTGCATTAGTGGAAACCAAGTTGCAACAAAATTATTGTAAGCTTTCTCAGAGTAGTGCCAACAGTAATCTCTGCCATAACAAAATAGGACCAGATTCGACTTAACCAAGTATTGATATGTGGAGGTAAAGGATTTTTCCAATGAGCAACTACAGTATTTCTTGCTGTAGAAAGTAAAATAGAGATCAATTTGTTATGCTCTTTATTTCCTACTGGAGGGGTTTGGTATTCCAATAAAAAGACTTCAGGGAGAAAATTTAACTTTACCCTTGTAATTAAAAATATATTTTGATGAACCTGTTTCCGAAAAGATTCAGTGATTGGGCAAGACCACCGTATGTGGAAGAAATCACCCATCTGACCACATTTCCTGGTACAGCGAGGGGAGTTCATCAAACTTATTCTATGGAGTCGAGTTGGAGGTAAATACCAACAGGCCATGATTTTTATCATTTGAAATTTTACATTAAAAATTGGAGACCTAAAGGAATGGGATTCCCAATTTTTTCCCAATCTTCTGCCTTAAGTCTATTTGAGAGGTTAGATTGTACCATTTCCTAGAAGAAATCTTCTCTAAATTCTCAGTGATGCAGCAATACAGGGTTTGATTGATGATAGAACTTCAGAGTTCTTGGTGAATAAATTTCCTAGATACCCTGTCTTGTATGCTCTTCTTAAAATTCATAAGGCAGAACTCCACCCAGGTCGGCCTATTTTATCGGGTTCTGGCTCACTTCTGGAGCCTTTGTCTCAATATCTTGATAGTTTCTTGCAGCCATTTGTACCATTCATTAAGTCTTACATAAAGGATACTGCCTGCTTTATGCTCCTATTGTGAGCCACTATTTGGATCAAAAACATGACTTTAATGTTCTACAATGTTTAGCAATCTATAGAGTAGTTAATAGCAAGACATATGATATTCATGATACGCATAGACTATTGCTTCAAAAGAAAGCTTTCTTTATACATAAATTCAATACAGTATCTCCTCATGGCTTAAATGTACCCTTAGACTTCAGTTCATTTTTATAAAGGGTGTGCTTATGGGTACTGTAGTCTGGGTTTTGGTGCATTTTATCATCCATGATGGCTGTTTTCCGCTAGTAGTATCTTCATTATGTTATGTTGGGATTTCCCCTTGAGTTTTGTAATGTTATTTTGTAATTATTGAGCTTTTGGCCATGTATGTAATGTTGAAATTTCCCCTTGAATTTTGTAATGCTATCTTGTAATGGTGTTAATATTGTAATGTTGTAAGTTTACAATCAGGTTTAGAATCCAAGCAATTAGTTTAGCTATAGTTATAGGTGTTAACTCTGCAAGATGTTGTAAGTACTGTTCCTTTAACTTTTTTGGAACCATTAGTGCAGCTGTGCTTTATTAGAGTGGTCTTTCTGGGGTATTCCCATGGAGAACTGGAGAAGCCTTCTATAGAATTGTTGACTTGTGCACTACTGTAGCATTATGAGCTTTGGGTGAGTACAGCAAGCTAGCTCCTTTTTTTCCTGGTTACTATGTAAAGTATATTGTGTTATATCGTATTTGTAATTCAGTTCCAGGAAAAATATGTCTGCCTGAAGAAGAATCTGTTGAAACACGCAATTTTTGCTTGCTTTGATGCTTGCTGAATCACTTTTTGTGGGGAACATAAAAGTCTGCCGCATCTCTCATAATTTACAACTGTTGCTACCTTCATTAGTCTCTTATCAGGAGCAAGATAGTCTACAGCATTGGAATAGATCTCTGTAGCTGTGGACTTTTCTATTAGTGGATATATAATGTTCGTTAGGTTTTTGTGTTATAATGAATATGTATAAGATACAGTAGGGTCTCTATTGTATTTAAATCAATATATGAAGACACAAGTGCATATTAGTAGAGTGTGTTTTATTCTAACACGGTGTTTCTTTATATTTGTCCCACCTGGAGGCTGGCAAACCTACGCCTAGCAGCACCCACTGGGTGACTTGATACCACCTGACTTGCATGATTCAGCTAGGCCTGGCTGCTTGCTACTGTTCAACAGCAGTCATCCTATGAAAGTCAATGTAATATAATGGTCAGAGCCTCAGAGCAGGGTTTGCGAGACCCAGGTTTAGACCCCATCTATCTGTGGAAGCTCACTGGGTGATTTTGGACCAGTCACATACTTTCAGCCCAAACTTCCTCATAGGGTGTGGATAAAAAGGAGGAGAGAATCTTGTCAAGTGCTTTAGTCCCCACTGTGGAGAAGGACCATAGTTTTCCTCAGTAGAAGCTGCAGGGGGAAAGGAGACAGAAACCTGAAGACAGAGGGGCAGATAAAGGTAGGTTGGTTGTTGGGTAGGAAGGAGATAGGGATGCCAACTCCAGGTTGGGAAATTCCTAGGATCATAGAGCTGGAAGGGACCTCCAGGGCATCTAGTCCAAACCCCTGCACAATGCAGGAAATTCACAAATAGCCCTCCACACCCCCAGTGACTGCTGTTCCATGCCCAGAAGATGACAAAAAACCTCCAGGGTCTCCAGCCACATTGACCTAGAGAAAAATTGCTTCCTGACCCCAAAGTGGCGATCAGCATTTCACTGGGCATGTAATAAAGGGCCACAAGAACTAAGCACTAATGCAATCCTGCCCTCCCTCTCATGATCTACCTAAGTTCACAGAATCAGCATTGCTGTCAGATGGCCATCTAGCCTCTGTTTGAAAACCTCCAAAGAAGGAGAGCCAACCACCTCCTGAGGAAGCCTTCTGACTGTCAGGAAGTTCTTCCTAATGTTTAGCCAAAAACTCTTTTGATTTAATTTCAACCCATTGGTTCTGGTCTGACCTTCTGGGGCAACAGAAAACAACTCCGCACCAAGTACTTGAAGATGGTTGTCAT
Organism: Gekko gecko; assembly: GCA_029375565.1. Classification (NCBI taxonomy): domain Eukaryota; kingdom Metazoa; phylum Chordata; class Lepidosauria; order Squamata; family Gekkonidae; genus Gekko; species Gekko gecko. Next base: position 169,232,198 of record JAPDNY010000005.1, read on the forward strand.
ATCACCTCTCAGTCATCTCCTCTCCAAGCTAAACATACCCAACTCCTTCAACCTTTCCTCATAGGACTTGGTCTCCAGACCCCTCACCATCGTCATTGCCCTTTTCTGGATACGTTCCAACTTGTCTATATTTTTCTTAAATTGTGGTGCCCAAAACTGAACACAATACTCTGAAGTCTAACCAGAGCAGAGTAAAGCGATACCATCACTTCACCTGATCTGGACACTATACTTCAGTTGATACAGCCCAAACTCGCATTTGCCTTTTTTAGTTACCACATCCCACTGCTGACTCATGTTCACTGTGTATGGTCTTCTAAGACCCCTAGATCTTTTTCGTGCATACTACTGCCAAGACAACTCCCCCTCATCCTATAATTATGCATTTGATTTTTCCTTCCTAAATGCAGAACTTTACATTTATCCCCATTGAAATTAATTTTAATTTTTTTAGCCCAGTTTTCCAGCCTGTCAGGATCATCCTGTATCCTGACTCTGTCTTCTACCGTATTGGCTACCCTCCCAATTTGGTATCATCTGCAAATTTAATAAGCATTCCCTCTGTTCCTTTACCCAAATAATTGATAAAGATGTTGAACAAAACAGGTCCCAGGACAGATCCTTGAGGTAGTTGTCACTCGTCTCCAAGAGGATGAGAAACCATTCACGAGCACTCTTTGGGCGCAATCTGTCAACCAGTTACAGATCCACCTAACAGTCATAGGATCCAAACAACATTTTACCTATTTATCAACAAGAATATTGTGTGGAACCTTATCAAAAGTCTTACTGAAATCAAGATAAGCTATGTCTACAGCATTCCCCTGATCCAGAAAGATAGTAACTTTCTAAAAAAAGAGAGAGAGATGTTAGTCTGATATGACTTGTTCTTGAGAAACCCATGCTGGCTCTTAGTAATCACAGCTGTTCTTTCTAAATGCTCAAGGACTGTCTGTCTGATTATTTGTTCTAAATCTTTGCAAGGTATAGACGTCAAGCTGATGAGTTGGTAGTTATCCGGATCCTCCTTTTCCTCTTTCTTAAAGATGGGGACAACATTTACCTGCCTCCAATCTTCTGGCACCTCATCTGTTCTCCAAGAATTCTCAAAAATAATGGATAGAGGCTCAGAAATTACATCCACAAGTTTTTAGTACACGTGAATGCAGTTCATCTGACCCTGAGGACTTAGTTTCATTTAAAGAAAGTAGGTGTTGGTGCACTACCCCCATGTCAATCCTAGGCTGCAACTCCCTTCCCTTATCATGTCGTCTGTTTTTGCCATGTTGAGCACCGTTTCCCTTGCAAGAGAAGACTGAGGAAAAGTAGGAATTGAGCAGTTCCGCCCTCTTTTCATCACCTGGTAAAATTTCACTTTCCTGTCCCTGCAATGGGGCTGCCATGTCCTTGCTCTTTTTCTTACTTTGGACATAAGAAAAGAACCCTTTTTTATTGTTTTTAGCATCTCTCGCTAGCCTAAGCTCATACTGAGCTTTAGCTTTCCTAACTCTCTCTCTACAAGCACTGGTTATTTGTTTATATTCACCCTTGGTTATAAGGCCCTCCTTCCACTTTCTAAGAGAACCAGTTTAGTGTATTGGTTAAGTGTGCGGACTCTAATTTGGGAGAACCAGGTTTGATTCCCCACTCTTCCACTTGCACCTGGCTGGATGACCTTGGGCAAGCCATAGTTCTGACAAGGGCTGTCCATTTTTTTATTTTATTTTGTTTAATACAAGAGCTGTCCTTAAAAGGGCAGTTCTTAAAAGAGCTCTCTTAGCCCCACTTACCTCACAGGGTGTCTGTTGTGGGAAGGAGAAGGGAAAGGAGTTTGTAAGCCACTCTGAGACTCCAAGTGAAGGGCAGGGTATAAATCCAATCTCCTCCTCCTCTTCTTCTTCTAAATGAGTCTTTTTTATTTCTCAATTCTTTAGAAAGCTGTTTATGGAGCCACCTTGGCTTCTTTTTCCTTCTCATAGGACTCGTTTGTGATTGTGCCATCAGTATTTTGCGTTTAAGAAACTTCCACCCCTTTTGAGCTCCGTTCTCCTTAAGTATTTCCGACCATGGGATTCTACTCAGCATAACTTTAAGTTTGTTAAAATTTGCTTTCCAGAAGTCCAACCTATATATCTGACTACGTACAGCTTTTCCCTTCATCAAGACTGTAAATTCCAAAATGACATGGTCACTACTACCGAGGGTGCCCGCTACTTTCACCTCGTCAACCAGTACTTCTCTGTTGGTAAGAATCAAGTCCAAGATAGCAGATCCCCTTGTTTCCCTTTCCACTTCCTGGAAAATGAAGTTGTCAGCAAGACAAGCCAGGAATTTATTGGACCTTTCATTTTTAGCGGAGTTTGACTTCGAATAGACATCCGAATAATTAAAATCTTGCATGACCACTGTGTCCCATATCTTTGAGAACTTTGTAATCTGTTCTAGGAGTGTCTTATCCAAGTTCTCTGCCTGGCTTTGTGGTCTATAGCAGACCCCCACCATAATATCACTACTATTTCTTACTCCTTTTATTTTTACCCAGAGACTCTCAGCTGGACTTCCATGCTCAGATTCATATATTTCCTCACAAGTATATACCTCCTTTACATATAATGCGTCTCCTCCACCCTTCCTTATTTGTCTGTTCCTTCTAAATAAGTTATACCCCTCAATCCTAATATTCCAGTTGTGAATGTCATCCCACCAATTTTCAGTAATGTCTGTTGGGTCATAGTCCCCTTCCTGTATTAGGACTTCAAGTTCTTCCTGCTTGTTTCCCATGTTCTGTGGATTAATGTAGAGACATCAGAATCCATGTTTTATGTAACCTGAGGTTTTCGTGCCTGTATTTACCTGTGAGTTAATGTTACCTAGCATATATGCCACTCCCCGCAAAATGTTAGAGTTCTTATCTCCACTTATTGGCATCATATTAGGCTTTACATTTTTGTCTCACTTCCCCATAGGATTTAGTTTAAAACTCTCCTTATTAGGTTTGCAAGGCTGTTTCCACACACATATTTTCCTACCCTCATGAGGTGCAAACCATCTCCCAATAGAAGAGCTTAATCTCAAAAAGCACAAACCAGCCTGGAAGTCACCCTCCTCACCCTCTTTGGCAATGTGGCGTGACAAAATATGGGAACAGTTTGTAATGGCTAAAATTGCGGACTTAATACAAAGAACACAACTAACAAGCACAGCTCCTCACATGAGATTTGTTAGGACATGGTCACCAGTATTAAACTATCTGTTAAGGCAGGAAATACTCCCAACAAACACTTTATTTCACAAATGGTTAGACTTGTAAAAAAAACCCAGAAAGCAATCAGATCTGCTATCAAGGACAAACTCCGCACACACATGCAAAACAACAATTATAACACATATTACAACCAATACACCCAGGGGAACATCTTATTATTTACTAAGCAAACATACGACTGAACTGAGTACCAAAGTTACGACTTCCCTGTATGTTGCTTAGCTATAGAAAATATAGTTTATTCATCCATTTATGTTTTTTATTGTTGAAATAATAAAAATATATTATAAAAATATATTATAAAAAAGCACAAACCATGGTCCAGAAATCCAAACCTTTCCTGATGACATCATCTATGTCATTTATTTGCAGTATTCTTCTTTCCCTTCCTAAGCCATGGCCTTCAACAGGAAGAACTGATGAAAACACAATCTGCACTCCCAATTGCTTCACCTTTTTACCCAGAGCCACATAGTCTTTTTTAATACATTCTGGGCTGTGCTGGGAGGTATCATTTGCCCATGTGGATGAGCAAGAAGGGATAATAATCCATGAGCCTGATGAGTCTTCCTACTCTTTCCATCACATCCTGGATGCGTGCACCCAGTAGACAGGATCTCTCTCGAGACGATGAGTCTGGTTGGCACACTTTAGCTTCTACTGCTCTCAATAGGGAATCCCATATTACCAACACAAGTCTTCTCCTATATTGGGGAGCAGAAGCTCGAGTCCCCTCATTCATAGGGGTTTGGGAAATTTCCTTTAAGCTTCGTGGAGGGTGGGGAGGAGCCCTTGTTCCAGTGGTTCAGAATCAATATCTGTGGGGAGATCCAGGAACCGATTGCTTCGTAACAGAGGCTCAGAATGTCTCTCGATTTTCCTGCTCCTGTGGGTTACATTCTTCCATGTGCCTTCTTCCTGTGTTGGGTGCTCCTCCGTTTGCTGAGCTATCTTTCCCTCCTCCTCCTGTTGCCTTCTCAGGAGTGCTTCATGTGTTCTGTTCAAGAAATCTTTACCTTCCCTAATAAACTGGAGTGTGGACAAGCGTGCCTCAGGTCCCTGTATCTTCTCCTCCAGTAGGGCTACCAACTTACATTTGCTGCAAGTGTAATTGCTGTTACCTTCAGGTAAGAATACAAACATGCCACAGACTTTGCACATTACTGCCTCAGCTCCCTCACCAGCTGCTGCAATCCATTTCAAAATTAGTTCAGTTTAACTGGCACTTGCCAAACTGCCTCTTAAGACTATTTATGAAAGGTTTGCAGAAGCAAAAACTAACGTAACAAATATAGAATGTAAGAGTGACTCACCTTTCTACAGGGCCCCCAGGCTAAGAGGCACAGGACACGAGTCCTTGAGCTCTCACCCTTCGGCTCACGCCTTTGGCATGAAGGAGCCTTAATACAATTAAAAGCTCACCCAGCAGAGTGCAGGACCAGCAGTCAGCCCCAGGTAAAACTTCTAAAAGCCACAATCAGTTACACTCAGCCAAAAGTGACAAGCAGAAACCACACTTTCTCAAATGAGCACCACTCTCCTACAGGCTATCAACACCCATACAACCTCAAACACTATCCTCCCACACAGTAACCTCAGCTACTTCTCCTCAGCAGTTAAGAAAAAGCAAATAATAAAACACTCACCACTACAGCAGCAGCTCCCTCACCTGCCCCTTCTCAGAGTCAGCTGGCTTTGGTCTGACTCTGGACAGGAGGAGCCTTAATATAATTACAGGCTCACCCAGCAGAGGGCGGGGCCAACAGTCATCCCCAGACAAAACTGCTAAAAGCCACAATCAGTTGCTATTTGAGGGGTGGAGCCTGGAGATGGTGGGGATTGAGATGGGGAGGCCCTTCAGACAGATATAATGCCATGGACTTCACCCTCCAAAGCAGTCATTTCCTCCAGGGGAACTAATGTTGCCAACCTCCAGGTGAGGGCTGGAGATCTCCTGGAATTGCAATTGACAAAGATCAGTTCCCCCACAGTAATTGGCCACCTTGAAGGGTGGAATTTATGGTATCATACCCTGCTGAGGTCACTTCAAAGCTCAAACCTCATCCTCTCAAGGCTCCACCCCCGAATCTCCAGGAATTTCCCAACATGGAGCTGGCAGCCCTCAGAGGAACTGATCTCTGTATTTGGGCAATCCGTCGTGATTCCTGGAGAGTGGCTGCTGCCAGTGCTGCTGTGGGGGGAAGGAAGTAGGTGGGAGGCTGGGAGAGTGATGGGCAGAAAGAGTGCTGGGGAGGGGGCAGAAAGGAAGTGATGGGCATGAAGGAGAGAGAGAGAGAGAGAGAGAGAAAGGGGTGGCGGGAAGGAGAAAGAGTGTGAGAGAAGTAGGGGGAGAGGGGAAGAAGCAGAGGTGGAGGGAGTGGGATATCCACTCCTGCAAGGTTCTTGCAGGTCCCCACTTGTTATGGTTTATTTTGTAAGCCACCTCAGGCTGGTTCTGTGAAGAGATGCCATAAAATAATTCTAAATGAATAAACTTGGATGTATGACCAAATCTCAGACATGACAGAGCTTCAGCTGTGGAATTAGCCAATAACTAGACTCCAGCAAGCCCACAAAGGTAAATTGAATCTTGAATCTCTGTTCATACCTGCATTTACACCTTGTTTTGTTGGAGAGAAGGAATGTAAATTTTTAAGTTGATTCATCTAGAGCAATTCTGTATTCATTTCACATTGCAAAAAAACATGCATTTATTACCATTATAAGGATAAAAGTGGCGTGTATACAGCCACACAGTTTTGAAAACTTAATGCCAATTAAGTCTTCAGAAGAAGGAGCAGCAGTTTCCTGCAATATCCCCCTCCCACTTCAGACCCCCAATTTTGCCCTCATGCTTTTATTATTTATTTATTTAGATTTATACCCCACCCTCCTTGCCAAGGCAGGCTCAGGGCAGCTTACATTAAAATTTAAAAACAAAACTATAAAGCAATTCTAAGGTGCTATAAATATTACATATATTGCAACAAAACATAGTTCTTAAGTATAATCCATTCTTAAGTATAATCTATAACGGTGTCCAGTCAGCAGTAGCTTATTGTCAAAGCTTGCTACGCTGTGCTCGCTTGGGTTGCCGTAATTCTTGGGGGGGGGGCATTCCTGAGTGTGGGGTGAGTGTGTGCAGGAGTAAATGAGACTTTTGCTTTTAGAAGATGTAACTTTTCCACAAGTCAACCCCCTTCCCTTCCTCTTTCATTTTCCCAGGGGAAGGTGGCCTTGAACACATTCTTGTGTCATCTCAGACTCTAGATTACCAGAACATATATCTCTCCTGGTTGGCATGGCAATTAGGCGGAGTATGGCTGTGACGTATGCTTGGGGGATGGATGGGACCTGCTTGAATTTCCTATAATAAGATTGTACCCTCCAAAAGTCTTTAGTTCTAACACAAGTGACTTTCTGGATCTTGCATATCGTTCAATAAACTTTCACTGCCTAAAGAGAGTTGTTGAGTGTAATTTGACTGGGGGTCTGACACTTAAAGGACTTGTACCCCTCTCTCAGCCTAAACTACCTGATAAAATGGAAGAGAGTGTAAGCCACTTTAGGTCCCCACTGAGCCTCTTTGTAAACCTCTTTGGCTCTCCACTGAGGAGAAAAGTAGGGAATTAATGTAGAAATAAATAATAAAGTCTTCTGACTACCAAGAACAAAATTTTGCATGGGGTTCAATGGACTGCAGTAGAAGGGGAAAAGTTCATTGACTTTTAGCTACGTGTACTCACTGATGGGCAAAATTCTAGCACTGTCCATGTAAAATAGTTCAGATGTAGTTCCCTAGTACTAATATTCTACATTTTTATTCTCAGTGTTGTAGCTAGATAAATGCTCTCATATGTCAGGCTTGCAAAGATTTCTGAGAAGGGTATATGACTTTCCCCCAAGGGTGTGTAAACAAAATGTAGCTGGCTTTCTTAACTTTGAACTTAGACATGTCTTTCAGTGTTCCTGGTGGGTACTTTTTAACTAATTTCATATTGTGAAAATTATGGAAACTTATCGCCTTTACTAGGAGAAAACAATTGTCCTTCATCTACAGGTGAAGTGCAAAGAGAAATTATTGCTTTTGGCTTCAGTTTCTTGTAGAGGTTACAGTATTGCTAGCAAAACCATTAACACTTGTTCAAAATCACGATGATAGTTTTTCACTCACTTAATTGATGATTCTCCATTTTTAGACTATTACAGAGAGAAAGTGGGTGAAACTTGAACAAACAACATATGTAGATCCCACAGGTAAAACAAGGTAAGACTTTCTTCTTTGTCACTCCATACCCTTGTATCTCTTTTCTAAGGCTCTGGTTTTCATACTGTGCTCTGGGAAACTCTGCTGTATAAGAACATAAGAAAAGAGCCCAGTGATCCATCTAGTCCAGCATCCTGTTTCACACAGTGGTCAACCAGTTCCTCTGGAGAACCAACAACAGGTAATAGAGTCTGAGATAAGGGTATGCAAAAAAAAATTGGTATTTTTTGGGTTCAGGTATATTGAATCCGAAAAATATTGGTATTTTCCAATACCTTTAGTCCCCATAGGGTATAATGGAGAATTGATCTGGGGGTATCTGGGGCTCTGGGGGGGTTGAGATAGAGGCACTAAATTTACAGCATAGCTGCTGATGCCTCTAATCACCACACCCAAATTTGAAAAAAGATTGGCCCATAGAATTGGATCCCCAAAGAAGGTGCCCCCATCCTCCATTGCTTTCAGTGGAAGGGGGAAAAGGCATTTAAAGAGACTGTGATCTTTAAATGCCTTCTCCAAGTCATGCTGCCACGTCATGCTTGGAGGAGTAGGCATTTTAAAAGACCAGTCTCTTTAAATGCTTATTGCCTCTCCAAGTGTGGTGGAGTTCACTTGCTAAGTTGTGCAGCCACCATGGGGCTTGGAGGAGAAGACATTTAAAGAGGCCGTGATCAGTATTTAATGGAATACAACACCTTGCAAAAAAATCCACACTATCATGGTTTTATTTACTTTTATTTATTTATTTACTAACTTGTAAAGGTAAAGGTTCCCTTGCTCGAAAGCCAGTCGAATCCGACTCTAGGGTTGCGGTGCTCATCTCCGTTTCAAAGCCGAAGAGCCAGCGCTGTCCGAAGACATTTCCATGGTCATGTGGCCAGCATGACTAAACACCAAGGTGCACAGAACGCTGTTACCTTCCCACCGAAGTGGTACCTATTTATCTACTTGCAATTTCTTGCTTTCGAACTGTTAGGTTGGCAGGAGCTGGAACTAGAGACAGGAGCTCACCCCGTCATGCGGCACCGGGGTCTCGAACTGCTGAACTACTGACCTTCCACAGCCTGCAGTTCAGCGTCTTAACCACTTGAGCCACCGCAACTTACTAACTTGAGGATAGTATAAATTAATAGTGGAAACCCCTACTATTCTGAGTCATAGCCTTTGATTTTACTTAGGATTGAACTGTCATACGCTAAATGGAGTTTGATTTATAAGTGATTAATTTTATTAAATAAAAAATTAATGAGTTCTTGGTATAGCTGAATGCACCTGAGTAAAAGTTTTTAAAAATCAGCTTTTTGGGGGGCCAGCTTTATCAGTAGTCGAATACAGATCTCTGACCTGCATTTGGCTTACAAATATCTGCAAAATACTGGCAAGGTATTTTTTCAGCTCTGTGGCAGAAAGTGCCTGGTCTCACCTGCAGGCCCTGTTCTCCCTTGTCCTCCTTGGGCTTCTCCTTTTTACTCTCCAGTAGCTGCCGCCACCACCTGATCAATATAGGGGTTTCTCGCTGAAGGGATCAGTACCTTCAGCTTCCCTTCCAATCTCAGAGGCTTTGTCTCAGTGTGTCCCAGTAGCCCAGTGCCTGCTTACCACAAGGATACATTAATGTCTTGTGCACCCCTGGGGGAATAGCCAGTTGCCAACTGCTTGCCTTCCCCCCTCCTGGGTCCCTTTTAAAATAGCATGTCCAAAACAGTGGTGGTCCATATAGTACAGGGTACCATTTTGCGAATCAAAAGTTTAAAATATTTATTTATTTATTTATTTATTTTATTCAACTTATATCCCGCCCTCCCCACATAACAAGCTCAGGGCAGGTTACATCAAATCTGATAAAAATACAATATGCAAAAATTAACATAATTAAAACACCAATAAAATACAACAACATCTTTCATCCAGTGCAAGTTATCATTAAAATTGAGGTCTCACAGATGCCATTTCTGGTATGCGGCTCTAACCTGCTGAGCGGAGGCCCCATAAAGAGGGAGGGATGTCCGTTGCCTTAGTCAAAAGCTTGGCAGAAAAGCTCCGTCTTGCAGGTCCTGCGGAACTGTGAAAGGTCCCGGAGGACCCTGCTCTTGTATGGGAGCTCATTCCACCAGGTAGGGGCCAGGGCTGAAAAGGCCCTGGCCCTAGTTGAGGTGAGGTGGACATCCCTGGGGCTGGGGACCACCAGAAGATGTTGAATGGCAGATTGTAAAGCCCTTCAAGGCTCATAGAGGGAGAGGCGGTCTTGCAGATATGTGGGCCTCTGGCCATATGGGGCTTTAAAGGTGAGCACTAACACCTTGAAAACGATCCAGTACTCAGTAGGCAGCCAATGCAGTTCGTGCAGCACCTGGTGGATGTGGGCCCACACAGACAGGGACATCAGTACCCGTGCCGTTGCAGTTGGTGCAGTACCAGGCGGATGTGGGCCCACACAGACAGTGACATCAGTACCCACGCCGCTGCAGTTGGCGCAGCACAGGGCAGATGTGGGCCTGCATGGACAGCAACATCAGTACCCGTGCCGCTGCATTCTGCACTAGCTGCAGTTTCCAAAACAGAATCAAGGGCAGCCCCATGTAGAGAGAATTACAATAATCTAATCTGGAAACATACTTATAGCGCCATGACAGATTGAAGCAAGGAAGAACAAAAGAAATTGGTAAAACAAAATCCTCTGTTCCTCTCTCTAAACTAGATGTTCAAATTAGGACCGGCTCTTTATCTTAGGTGTGCTAGTTCTCTAAAGATTCTCCGCTACCTTGGGAGTTAGTCCAGCTCTCTAGGCCAGCTGCATGGTCCAAAACTGAGGCCTGCTCCTACCCCCAGCCAAGAGGTCTGTTGAGCTCAGCATCCCATGGAGAAGAGAGCCTGCCTTCCCCTTGCAAGGCAGTTTTAACAAACCTGTGTCTCCTTCCCCTTGATCCCAGTCTGCCTAGGTCAAAGCTTCTATTCCTTTTGTCTCCAGGAAGCCCCTTCCTGTAACCTGTCTTGCAAAAATCCTCTATGTTCCCTGCTTGCAGAAGGAGGGCGAAGGGGGGGTAACTGACCGAACATTCCTTTGTCTAAATCAGTTAGCATCTCCGTGCAGGTGAGCTGATGTGCCATTGAATGGATTTCCTCCTCTAACTAGAGAGGAAAAAAACCTGGTAAGCTGCACAGGTAAACCCTGCTTGTTGCTGAACTCCCAGGAGACTAGGTGTTTCTCCACAGGCTAGGATATACCAAATGCACACCCCTAGTCTGAGACCTCCTCTTAATGTTTCCACCTGGCTCTGGGATTCAGAGGTCTAGTGCCTCTGAATATGCAGGTTTCCTTCAATCACCATGGCTAGTAGCCATTGATAGAGCTATCCTCAATGAATCTGCCTAATCCTCTTTTAAAGCTGTTTATTCCTGTGGCTATCACTACATCCTCTGGCAGCGAATTCTGCATTTTAATCACTCTTTTTGTAAAGAAGTATTTCTTTTTGTCCATTGTGAATCTACAGCACATCAGCTTCATTGGATGCCCTCAAATTATATAGTATTTTGGGAGAGGGAGATTTATTTTTGTCAACTCTCTCCACCCCATGCATAAATCTCTGTCATGTCCCCCCTTAGTTGTTTCTTTTCTAAACTGAAAAGTCCAAGATTCTTCAGCCTTTCCTCACAGGGAAGGTGCTCCAACCCCCTAATCATCTTGGTTGCCCTCCCTTGTACTTTTTCCAGCTCTGCAGTGTCTTTTTTGAGATACAGTGACCAGAACTGTACACAGTATTCCAAATGAGGCCACCCCATAGATCTATAATATTGTAATATCACCTATTTTGTTTTCATTCCCTGTCCTAATAATTCCTAACATAGAGATTGACTTTTTCAGTGCTGCAGCACACTGGGTTGATGTTTTCATCGAGTTATCCACTATGATCCCAATATCTTTTTGCCTCTCAGTCTCAGCAAGTTCAGTCCCCAGTGGCCTGTACTTGAAGTTAGGATTTTTTGTCCCTATGTACATCATCTTATACTTACCAACATTGAATTTCATTTGCCACATTTTTGCCCACTCATCCAGTTTCTGAAGATCCTCTTTGAGCTCTTCACAGTCAGCCTTGGTTTTCACTGTTCTGAATAAATTTGTGTCATCTATGAACTTAGCCACTACACTATTCATCCCTAGTTTCAGATCACTGATGAATAAATGAAATAGTACTGGCCTCAATCCTGATTCTTGTGGGACCCCACTGCTTACTTCTCTCCATTGTGAGAACTGTCGATTTGCAGCATATGGGATGGCAACATATCCTGGTTTGCAACGTATCTGATTGGTCAAGTTACATCATTTGCTGTACATGTGATTGGTCATCTAGAATCAGGCCAATGTGGGTCACTGAGCATAAAGGAAAGATATTTCATTGTAGTTGTGCCCTTTGTCTGGAATACATTTAGTTTGGGGACAGTTTGGTTCTGTATGGGTCATGCTGACCAGAGCTCTTGTCTTGGACTTTGAAAACATGTTGGACTCAGTCTTGGTTGGTAACATCTGAATCTTGAACCAATGCTTGTGAATGTACTTAGCTTAGTTATATAGCTTTATTATTTTACCTTCACCGTTCACTGCTCTTTTATTATATATTCCTGCACATTTTAATAATTCACCTTAATTATATTTTGTGGTGTTCCTGAGTTAAGGTGCTTTAACCTGAATCTAGTACTTTAGTCCACATTGGCTAAGCTACTAGAAGAACTGCTTTCTGAAAATGTCCTATCTTGCAAGGTTCACTTTCTTGTTCTTAGAACCTGGGAGGGCTAAAAGCTTAGTTCCATGGTATCTGGCTGATGAGGTAGTAAGAGGACTGGTGGCAGTGATACCCTGGGGTGTGAGGACTCAGACGTCAGCTCTTTTGGTTTGGTACTGCCCAACCTGTCCCCTTGAACAGGACTTTGGCTTTAAGGTTCTTTGACAGTGACCAAGTAGGGGGGAGAAGGAGTGAGCCAGAAGCAACTGAGAGAGCACAGGATATTGGCGATAGCTTGACAAATCGTTCCCACATCCCTCTTGTGTGTGTTGATTAAATATCTGTAAAAGCACCATCTGTGATATGTTGGGCTTGGGAAGGGGAGAGTCCACCATTGGGTAAAATTAAGCCAGAAGCATTCAATTTTGAGACCAGACATGAGAACAGCACATCACCTCCTCAGGGGGAGTAGGGAATGCAGAAGTGGCTGTGTCTAAGAAAGCATTTCTCCAGTGGTTCTACATGAGACGTTGCTCACGTCTGGGATAAGCTCCTCCTTCTTCAGGGTTGGCTCCAAACTCTGATCCAGGCAGGGAGGAGCTTATCCCCTTGGAGGCGAACCAGTTCCTTTGCCGACCCTGCTTCAGCAGGACGTGCTCTGGAGGTGCAGAGACACGCCTATTAAGATAAGAAGAAACGAAACTACGAGCAATAAGATTAGCGGCCTGACGAGGTTGCCTTTGATCGGTGACGGGCTTTTATCTAGGAAGCGCTGTCTCCTCCTTAGTCCTACAGCCCTCTTTCCCACTGGTTTGACCCGTCCCTGGGTCGGAGGACCTGCTCCTAACGCAGGGGGTGTGGAGAGAGAGAGGGAGAGAGAGAGGCGAGCCCACGAGCGGTGTGAGAGTGCAAACGCACCTTCTTCTACCTTCCCGCCTGAAACGCGGTAAGCAGAAGCAGGCAGACAGTTTCTACCCTCACCAGGCAAGCAGAAGTGAACAAAGAAATGTCTTTACGTAGCCCAGGCCACCAGAATTGCCGTTGTAACAGTTGGAGTGATTTAACAAACCCCGTGTGCCCCGCCAGTTTCGATCCGTGTGCCCAGCCCATCACCTCCCCCCGTAGGGAACGGGGAACAAACAGCTTGCCATTCTTCAGCCAGCAGCCTTGTGCATCCTGCGTAACCCCATCCTCCCCCCCACCTCATCTCTGTCGGCGTCGGACATAGCCGAAGAGAATTTTGAAGCCCAGTCATTTGTGGGGGGAGTGGGGGAAAAGCTTCGCCTGCTTGCGGGTGGTGACTGCTCCTCCCAATTGGGAAGGCGTGAAGACAGAGTCACGAATCTCCTCCCTCTTACTGTCGTGTTGCGGGAGGCGTGATAGTGCGTCAGCCAGCGAGTTAGATTTTCCGGGCAAATGGTGCAGAGTGAAATTGAACTTAGAAAAGAAATCAGCCCAGCGCAACTGCTTGGCGTTCAAGGAGCGGGGGGAGCGGAGAAGTTCCAAGTTTTTATGGTCGGTCCAGACCTCAAACGGAACCCGCGCCCCCTCAAGCCAATGGCGCCAGGTCACCAGCGCCAATCGGATCGAACCTGCTTCTTTCTCCCACACTGACCAATTCCGCTCAGTTTCATTAAATTTTCTGGAAACATAGGCGAGGGGGTGCAGTTTACCATCCTCCCCCTCCTGAAGGATCGCCCCTCCCATCGCAACGTCCGATGCGTCGACTTGCACAATGAATGTTTTAAGCTCATCAGGGTGCGCCAAGACAGGCTCCGACGTAAAGAGAGCCTTTAACTGATCAAAGGCACGTTGACATTCCGGGGACCAGTCCAACCTCGCCCCGGGGTGCGTGCAATCAGAAGGCTTCCCCTTTGTTTTGAGTAAGTCAGTTAGGGGGAGAGCCACCTGAGCAAAGTTCGACAGGAATGATCTATAGAAATTCGCGAATCCGAGGAACCCCTGGAGTTGCCTCCGTGTTTTAGGGGTTTCCCACCCCACTACATCTTTTACTTTGTCAGGGTCCATCTCAATTCCCCGCTGCGATATGCGGTAGCCCAGGAAGGGGATCTCGGACTTGTGAAATTCGCACTTGGACAACTTAGCAAAGAGTTTGTGCTTGTGTAACGTTTGGAGGACTTCCCTCACCAGCTTGACGTGTGATTTCAGGTCGGGGGAGTACAAAAGTATGTCATCAAGGGAAACAAGGACCCCCTTGAATAAATACTTGTGGAGTACCTCATTAATCAAGTTCATGAAAACTCCAGGCGCTCCCTGAAGTCCGAACGGCATCACTAAGTATTCAAATTGTCCCAGTGGGGTATTAAATGCCGTTTTGAACTCGTCCCCCTCCCTAATCCGCACCCTGAAGTAGGCATCCCTCAAGTCCAGTTTAGAGAATACCTTCCCCCCCCGCCACCGCAGCCAGCAGGTCTTTGATCAGGGGCATAGGGTAAGCGTTTGTGTTAGAAACTGCATTCAGCCCTCGATAGTCCGTGCACAGCCGCAGCCCCCATCCTTCTTTTTCCGGAAAAGAACGGGAGCAGCAAACGGGGAGGAGGCGGGCCTTATAAACCCCCTTTCTAAGTTTTTGTCAATAAACTTTCTCAACTCCACCTTCTCAGAGGGGCTCATGGAGTATAATTTCCCTTTGGGTAATTTTTGGTTTGGTAAAATTTCAATAGCACAGTCAGAGTTCCTGTGGGGGGCAGTTCATCCGCTTCTTCTTCCCCAAAGATGGCGGCTAGGTCTCGATACTCTTGGGGGATCGCCTCCAGTTCCGCTTCAGCCACCCCCGCCATTATCAGGTCCCCTCCCGCCATCGGGGCACCCCAATCCCGTTTCCAAAGATGGGATTGGCATTTCTCGGAGATGAAGTTAACTCTCCCCTCTCCCCATAGGACGTGCGGGTCATGGTCGAAGAACCACGCGCTGCCTAACACCAGGGGAAACCGGGCCGAAGGGGTGACAACGAAGGGTCTCACTTCCCAGTGGTTCCCGATCCCCACCTGCAATGGCATAGTTTCATATTTGCACGGCTCTTTCATCGTGGAGCCATCCATCTGCGTGAATATAAGGGGTTCGGTTAATTTCACCACCTTCGCCCCCAGTCCCGTCACCAGTGTGGGGTTAATAAGGTCTTTCCCACACCCAGAGTCAATGAGAGCTCGCACTCTCACATGGGTCAGTAGACCCGGGTCCATTAAAGTCACTGTGAGAAAAAAAAGAGAGGGGGGTCGGCTCACCGGGATCTGCGCTTGAGAGTCTGGGACCTGCTGTTCAGCGCTATTTACAGCAGGTCCGTCTCGTTTCCCGTCTGCGCGGTCTCGCCATCCAATGAGTCCGATGCCTCGCTGAGGGGTTTGGCTTGCAGGGCCCTCGCCCCTCTCGGTTTCGCCACTGGTTTCGGAGTGGAGGTGTCAAACTTCTTCTTGGTCCCTTTCGGGACCCCGGTCGGTGCGGGGGAGCCTGGGCAATTCGCTGCGAAGTGGCCCCCCTCCCCGCACTTCAGACAGAGCCTTTCATCCGGGTCTCTCTTGTGCCATCTTTGGGTTTGGGGTTCGGTGGTTGGGTCTTCCCGCGCGGAGCAGGGGTAGGGCCCGATTGGCCACCTTTACTCATTGCTGCCGCGTCGTCCAGTCGGATGGTTTTCAGGCGGTTTTCCATGGTGACCGCCGCTTGTATCCAGTCCGTCAACATGTCCGGATCCTGCCCTCTCGTCACGGAACGGCGGATCTCCGCGTTGAGCCCCAGTTTGTAGTGGTCGGCCAGGACCCCATCTTGCCAGCCTCGAATCTTGGCGGCGCACCTGCAGAATTCAGCAGTGTATTCTCTCACCGACCTGGGACCTTGCTTGAGGGCACGTAGAGCCGCCCTGGCGGTCTTGTTGGCGTTGACATCTTCAAAGTGTTCCTTCATAGCCCACATGAAAGCATCGATCTCCGTCAGTTCTCGCCCGTCAGCTTGGTGCAGGGCTACATACCAGTCGGCCGCTGCATCTTTCAGATGCGAGGCAATAGCGTCCACTATACGGTCCTCGCTCTGGAATAGGTGGCCCCAGTTTTCAATGAATTTTTCAGTTCTCACCAAGAAGAAGGGGAACTTTTCTGGGGTCCCATCGAAGTCTGCGTCAAGCAACTCGGCCGGTTTTGGTGGCAGGAAGCCCCAAGGTCGCTGTGGTCACGGCGCCGGCGGTCCCTGCGGCCCTGGCCCCACTGGTTGGTCGGGGGGTTGGGCTGGCACGTTCTGCTGGTCCGGGACCGGCACGTTCTGCTGGTCCGGAGGCGGTTGGCCTGGAGGCGCCTCCCTCTGTCGCCGGTCCATCTCCTCTCGGATGCCCTCCGCGATCATCTTGGGGATGCAGGAGAGGGATTCATCCAGGATGCGGACCAGGTGGTCTTGGCTCGGGTCGCCGCTCCACCTCTGGCTCACCATGGCCCCTTCCAGTTCACCAGAGTCCCGATACGTGTCTTCCAGCCCTTCTGCGGTGGTCAGCCGACGGACCGACCTCTCGGTTCGACCCTCTCTCACCGAGGCCCACGGGGTCAGGAACCACGTCTCATGGGTTTCGGCCAGGGGTTTCACCCAATCCCGTCGTTGCTTGGGTCGGGTGGTCACCCCGCCGTATGCCGCTCCGTAAGGGTCCCCATAGGGCCCCCCCAAGTCGTACTCCTGCCCCCATGTCGCCGGCACATAGGTACCAGGGGCTTCCGAGGCTACGGCTGATGTGGTTATAGGCACTGTCATCACAGGAGGTTTCTTTTCCTCCTTCTTGTCTTCTTTGATCGGGAGAGTGTCTTCTTCACCGTCACTCATGTTGGAGTAGCGGGTTTCTGACCAGTCCCGAAAATGAGTATTCTTAACAAACTGTCAGAGTCCTTAAATTAGTCAGCAAAATACCAGGCCTTGTTCATTGAAGCAAGAATAGTATTTATTTTAAGCTGCAAGATTAGGTTACTGAAACAGAAGCATTGTTAAGAATACCTTGGTTACATGAAGCAGACAGTTATACCATCAGGGGGGAATGGGACCCCCCTCCTCCGCCAATAGAAGCTCAGCGCGCACGCGGGAACTAGAGACAGCAATAATTAATGTAGTTCCCGCCGCCCCTACTTTCCCAGCCTAGCTGTTGCTTTTGAAAGCGATATGAAGCTAACACCCTGGCTCTCCCAAGGTCGTTGTCTCTGGTCTGGGTAAGATACGGCCTGTACGCCCAGGCAGTCGAGGCAGCTCCCCACATTCCATTCGAACAGTCCAGGTGCATAAATCAACACCACACAGTCCCATCCTCCCTCCCGTCACGAAACAATCCCATCCTCCCTCCCTTCTCCATCCATCATGGCAGGGCTACCTGACACCAGCTTTTCCTGAAAGAGGCTGAGACCTGGCCTAGGGGATGCGGAATGTTCCTTGCTGACCCAGGAGGCAGAAGGGGGGAATTCCTCAATCCCTCATGGCATTCTTTCCCCAAACTCCCCACAAGCACATGCCTGGGTGGAGGGTGATTTCCCAGCCGGAAACCGTCCTGGGGCGGGTAATTTTGGCAGGAAGTGTTGGCGGTGGCCATTTCAGGTCCCCTTAATCGAACGGGTCTATATGTGCATGTGTCAGCCCTCTCCATTGACCTTGATGGCTTAGGCTAGCCTTCTCATTGAAGCTTAGCAGGGCAGCCGTGGGTGGTGTTTGGATGAGAGACCTCCAAGGGTCGCCAGCGGGGCCTAGCAATAGAAACTACCTCTAAAGACCTTATGGCTATAACAAGGGGCTGAACTGCAGAGTTTTCAATATCTTATATGGATCTGATCACAGATTCATTTAAACCCCACAGATTCTGATCATGACTGACAAGGCATCCCAAGACTGGGGCTGTTCCTCTGAGCACAAGGCACAAATGAGGCCATCCACCTCTCAAGACCATAGGGATACCCCAGGTCTGGAACCCAGGGAGCCCATTTCAACTGATACGTTAAATTGGTTCAGAGGGGAAATGAGAAGGGAGTTTAAAGAGCTGATCAAGGAGACCATCCATGGCCCCACACCACACGATTCCTCCGTGGAAAGGGGCAGATCCCTCAAGATGACCAGAGACAGGGTAACCAGTGTTTCTAAGTCCCCTGTAAGAACAAAACATATCAGACATAAGTCTAGAGAACAAAGTCCCCTTTTGGGACTTGGAGACTCAGAACCAGATTCTTCCACTTCTTCTTCAGGTAAAGAAGAAGGGGAGGTTTCGGCGGAAGAGGACGAGGTGGTTGTGCCTTCGGTGCAATCTAGACTTTTTCCACAAGAATTATACTCATGCCTCTTGCCTAAAGTACTAAGGACTCTATATCTTTCATCTAGACCCCAGGAGGAGACGGTACAGGAGCCAGAATTTCAGAAAGGAGCTGGAAAATTAATGCCTAAGGTTTCAGTTTCACAGACTGGGCTGCCTTTCCCTGCATCCTTCTACAATATTATGAAGGCAGAGTGGGAACAACTGGCTAAACCCAAGGCTAACCACCCCATGTTCTCCAAATTCTACTCCCTAATGCCAGAAGCCACAAAGAAGCTGAAGTTTCCAGTGGTAGATGATCCTGTGACCAGCTTGTATTCCAGTTCAGTGCTTCCAATGGACGCTGATGGGATGCCTAAAGATCACACAGATAGAAGGGTGGAACAGGCTCTGCGCAAAAATTTTGAAGCTTCCTCTTCAGCTATCAAGGCTTCTATGGCAGGTTCTCTCTTTTCCAGGGCAGCGTATGATTGGACAGACAAATTGGCTTCAGTGGACAGCGAGGTGCCAAAGGAGTTTAAAGATGAACTGAAGAAAATAGCCCTGGCGATTGCCTTCACGGCAGATGCCACGCTGGATACTCTACAATTCTCAGCAAGAGCATTAGCATGCAATGTGACGGCGAGACGGAACAATTGGCTCCGCCATTGGGACGTGGACTCATCCGCGCAGGCAAAAGTGGCAGCGGTCCCTTTCAAAGGTACTAACCTGTTCGGAGATGGTCCGGATAGGTACTTAGACGAGGATAAGGACAAAAAGAAGGTCCTCCCCTCCAAAAGAAGGGACAACAGACAGAGAATACGGTTTCAGCCCTTTCGAGATCAGAAAAGAGGGCAAAAACCCTCAGACACAAGATCGTTCAAAGGGAAATGGCAGCCTAGACACCAAGGTGGGAAGTCCTTCCCTTCCACTAAAAGTGAACAAGCAACTGACAAAGGTCCCAAGAAAGGATCCTCAGCATGACTATATGGCCTCTCCGGGCAAACAGAAGATAGGGGGAAGGTTGCTGGCCTTCTCACAAACGTGGCATACAACAATTTCAGATCAATGGGCATTAGAGACAGTATCCCATGGATACAAACTGGAATTTTATTCCATTCCCCATCGACGATTCATCAGAGTGCCGAAATACAGAAATCAGATGGAACACCTCCAAATCAAGGAGGCGATACTTCACCTTCTGGGCATAGGGGCAATAGAGAAAGTACCTGCGTCCCAACAGGGACAGGGCGTTTACTCTATATTCGTCATGGTGCCAAAGCAAAATGGGTCCACGAGAGCCATTTTGGATCTAAAATGGCTCAACAAACACATTCGAAACAGAAAATTCAGGATGGAAACTCTGAAGTCCATCCTCATATCGATCCAGGAAGGGGATTTTCTTGACTTCCTTTGACTTGTCAGAAGCCTATCTCCATATACACATACACAGTTCGCATTGGAAGTTTCTACGATTCAATTATGCAAACCACTTCCAGTACAAAGCTCTCAAGTCTTCACCCAGGGTATTTACAAAGGTCCTGGTGACCCTGGTAGCACATCTGAGGTTAAAAGGGGTGGGTCTTTTCCTGTACCTGGATGACATCTTAATCAAGGCCCCTTCGGCAACGGAATGCTCACAGGCCCTAAACCTGACACTTCAGACATTGGAAACCCACAGCTTCATTGTGAATCTGGAGAAAAGTCACCTACTACCTACTCAGAGACTGCTCCACCTGGGGGTGGAGGTAGACACGAAGCTAGACAAAGTGTTCCTGTCACAGGACTGGGAATTGAAAATCAAGTCACTGATGGACCAAGTTCTTCAAAGTTCCAAGACGGAGCTAATGACCTGGGTCAAACTGTTAGGAATGCTTGTCTCCTGCCAGGAGGTTGTGCAGTGGGCTCGATTCCATGTCAGGCCACTACAACTGTTGTTACTACCCCACCAATGGGCAATAATGCACAAAAGAGTCAAGCTGATCAATCTTCCTTCGCCGGTTCAGAATATGATGACCTGGTGGCAAGACCCAATGAGATTCAAGCTCGGGGTTCCTCTTCAAGATCCCCCATGGTCAGTAATGATGACAGATGCCAGTCTTTTGGGATGGGGAGCACATTCAGGAGAACGGATGGTCCAGGGAGAATGGTCGGTGGCAGTGACGATGGAAAGCATCAATCTGCTGGAATTGAGGGCGATCCACCTGGGGCTTCTGAATCTTGTAGATAATCTGTCAGGAACTCATGTCCTGGTACAGATGGACAACACTGCGGCAAAAGCCTACGTGAACCGTCAAGGGGGGACCAATGTCTGCTCCCTTCATGTGGAAGCATCCCTGATAATTTCATGGGCAGAGAAACACTTGTTGTCTCTAAAAGCCACTCACATAGCAAGAAAGGACAACGAGTTAACGGATTGGCTAAGTCGGAGACGCATAGATCATTCAGAATGGATGTTGAACACGGAAGTGTTCGAACAGATTTGCAACAAGTTTGGAAGAATGGACATGGATTTGTTTGCCACGGAACTGAATCATCAAGTTCCAGAGTTTGTGTCTCAACAACGAAATGCCCTAGCAAAAGGAACGGATGCTCTGAATTATACATGGCCTCCAGGCCTCCTCTACGCCTTTCCTCCCCTACCAATCATGCACAAAGTCCTTCAAAAGATTCACCTACAGAAAGCAAAAGTAGTATTAATCGCTCCTTTCTGGCCACGTCAAACGTGGTTTCAGGAATTGCAGTCTCTGTCAATAACAAAACCATGGCACCTGCCTACTCAGGTGGACCTGTTGACACAGGGCCCGACCAGGCACCCACGGCCAGAACTTCTGCAACTGGCAGCATGGAGATTGAGCAGAAAATGCTAGAGGGAGCGGGGTATCAAGATAAGGTGATTTGATACCATGCTAGCGGCTAGAAAGGTCTCCACCAATAAATCATATGATCACACATGGAAGGTTTTTCAGAAATGGAGCTTGGATCGGGGACATGATCCGGTTAAGGCCTCTGTGAAAGTAGTTTTGGCTTTCCTGCAAGCTGGGTTCAATAAGGGCCTCAGCACTCGTACTCTCCGTAGACAAGTATCTGCCATTTCAGCCACACAAGGTGCCAAACGGCCTTTGGTCATAGGGTGCTCCAGCACACTCTGTAAAGCCGGGGATGCAGTCCCACCCTGTAACATAGCTCTTGTACGTCCCAGACGTGAGGAATGTCCCACATAGAACCACTGGAGGATGGAAGGTTTTTTTCACTTACCGTGAATCTTCCTTTCTCGGTGGTTCTGAAGTGGTACATTCCTGCCCACCCATTTAGAGGGGTGCCTCCCTCTTTACAGAGTTGGTAAAGGGGAGCCGTTTTTCAGGGGGCTACACAGTTTGCTGTTAAGTACTGTGGGTTTAGTTTCCTTGCCCTATTGTAGTGTTTGAGCAGTTAGTATCTCTGTTTTTGGGGGGGAGATGCTGTTTTTTCTTCTAGTTCCTTTCCGGCGGGGAATATTACCGGGCTTGAGAAGGACTGGTTCGCCTCCAAGGGGATAAGCCCCTCCCCGCCTGGATCAGAGTTTGGAGCCGACCCTGAGGAAGGAGGAGGAACTTATCCCAGACGTGAGGAATGTCCCACTTCAGAACCACCGAGAAAGGAAGATTTACGGTAAGTGAAAAACCTTCCATTTCTAGCATAGTCCAACCCTCCCACCTGATGTTGGTTAAAGGTGCCATATACAACAGAGGACATCTGAGTTATAGACATGGATGTACATCACCTTACACTTACCAACATGGAATTTCATTTGCCACATTGCCACCCACTCACACAGTTTGTGAAAATCCTCTTGGGGCTTGTCACGGTCAGCCTTCGTTTTCACCATCCTGACTAAATTTGTGTTGTCTGCAAACTTGGCCACTACTAACCCCTAGTTCCAGATCACTTATGAATAAATTAGAAAGTACCTGCCCCACAATAACGATCTTTGTGGGACCCCACTGCTTACTTCCCTCTATTGTGAGAACTGTCCATTTAGTCCTACTCTTTGCTTCCTTTTGTTTAACCAATTTTTAATCCACAACAGAACCCATCATCTTATCCCATGTTTGCTAAGTTTACTGGTGAAGTGCCTTGTTCTGGTGAAGTAGCTTGTCAAAAGCCTTTTGAAAGTCCAAGTATGTAATGTTTATCATTGTTTATATGCTCATTCATTTTCTCAAAGAACTTCAAAAAGTTGGTGAGGCAGGACTTCCCTTTGCAAAAGCCATGTTGATTTTCTCTCAGCAGACTTTGTTCCTCTTTGTTCCTAATAATTCTATGTTTGATTACAGTTTCTACTAATTTGCCTGGAACAGATTAGACTGACTGGCCTGTGATTTCCTGGTTCCCCTCTGGACCCCTTTCTAAAAATTGGTTTAACATTTGCTACTCTCCAGTCTTCTGGTATGGTGGCTGAATTTAGTGTTAGCTTACATATACGGGTGTCAGGTAGCCCTGTCATAAGTATGGTATGCAGGGGGAGTACTTTCGGTCTCCTATCCTCTGAACTTTTATTCACTGTCTGTTATCAAGTCTCTGACCTTGCATCTCCAGCTGCTGGAGACTCTGGCTGGGAACCAATGGTTTCTAATTTGTTATGCTTGCTTGCCCACGTACACGAATAGTATTCATTGGCTTCAGCTATATGGGGAGGGTGCTTGAATGTAGTATATCATAGCAGGCCCTGTTGTATGTGGCCATTACTGACACAAACTGTACACGTGTCTTTAGTTCTGATTCACCATTAAACATTGTCTTCTGAAGAAGCCCTGTGTTGTGTGACCTGACTAAGGAGCCTGACAAAGTGTCAGTAATCCAAATCTCCTTCGACCCGCATCTCTCTACGGCAAGATGAGTGGAGATGAGGAAGACCACAATATTGAGGTGACGGCTGCGGAATCGGTACCGACGACCACAGCACCGACCACCTGTCCTTCCAAGGAGGATGCGGGTGCACCTTTCCTGAACCCTTTTGGCGGGGCGCAAGCCAGTGTGATCACCTCACCTCTGGGGAAAGTTTCAAGTGGACACTCTTTTGTAAATACAATTTATTATTGGATATATTTTCATGTTCATACAATTTAAACAAACCAATACATACCCATTTTTCTTTCGCCCTCTCCCCCCCAAACAAGGCTTCCCGCAGTGCTCCAACCCCATTGATATCTCTCTTATTCAATTACATTTACTACTAAACTTATTTTCTTTTACTAATGGTAACAATTCAAAGATCTAGATATCTTTCCACTTCTCCTCAATAACTATCAAAACAAATCAAACCACGTTTAACATCCCAATTTTTCAACAAGTATTCTTGAAAGTCTTTCCAGTCTCCGAAAAAAGTTTCGTCTTCTTCGTTGTTTAATTTTCTTGTTAATTTGTCCATTTCTGCCATAAACAATGTCTTTTTAATCCATTCCCATGTTTCAGGTACTTTATCTTGTTTCCAACATTGAGCAAAAGTCAGTCTGGCTGCTGTAATCAAGTACCATAATAATGTTCTCTTGGCTACATTTATTTCTTCCATTTTAAGACCTAGCAATAACATCTGTGGGTCTTTCTTAAAAGTACATTTCAGAATTTTTTGTATCTCATTGTGGATCTCAGTCCAGTAATTTACTGCTTTATCACATGTCCACCACATATGGTAAAAAGACCCTTCATTTTTCTTACATTTCCAACATTTGTTAGACATACTGTCATTTATAATAGCAATTTTTTTAGGCGTCATATACCATCTGTACATCATTTTATAGCAATTCTCTTTGACATTTACACAAGTTGAAATTTTCATTGACTTTTTCCACAAATATTCCCAAGATGTCATAAGTATCTCATTATTAACATTTACTGCCCATTTTATCATTTGCTCTTTTACTATTTCGTCCTCAGTATACCATTTCAATAAAACCTTGTACAGTTTAGAAATCATTTTTTTAGTCTTACCAACCCATACAGTTTCAATTTCAGTATTATTTTCTCTAAAACCATGTTCTCTTTTATCGGTCTTAAATAAGTCATAAATCTGTCTATACTTCAACCAATCATATTCAAATTCCACATCAGATCTATCTTTTAATATAAAGTTTTTCCCTTCTAATTTTAAGAGACTTTTGTAAGGTAGCCAATCTAAACCCTGACTTCTTGAATATGGATTAATCACTTCTGCTGGTACTATCCAAAGTGGTCTTTCTTCCGAGAAGAATTTTCTATATCTCATCCAAGTCTCGAACAGTGATCGTCTTATGAAGTGGTGTTTGAAAAACTTGTCAATTTTTACTTTTTCATACCATAAATATGCATGCCATCCAAACTTGTTATCATGTCCTTCTAGAGCCAATAACTTTTTATTCTCAAGGTTAATCCACTGCTCCAGCCATGTTAAGCAGACGGCATCATAATACAATCTTAAATTTGGTAGTTGTAGTCCTCCTCTTTCCTTTGCATCACATAAAATTTTCATTTTAATCCTTGGCTTTCTTCCTGCCCATACAAATTTCGATAGCTCTTTCTGCCACGTATCCAGTATTTTCCTTTGCTTTAATATTGGAATAGTCTGAAATAAAAACATCAAATGCGGCAACACATTCATTTTTACAGTTGCTATTCTTCCCAATAACGATAGATTCAAGGTATCCCATTTCTTCATGTCTTGCTGAATCCTGTGCCAAACCTTTTCATAGTTATTTTTGAACAGATCAATATTTTTCATAGTCAATTCAATTCCTAAATATTTAGTCTTTGTAACTACTTCACACTGAATTTTCTCTTGAAGTTCAATTTGTCTCTGTTTCGTCATATTTTTGCACATCACTTTCGTTTTGCTTTTATTAACGTAGAATCCCGCGACTGTTCCAAATTCTTCCATTTTTTCCATCAGTTGTGGTATATTCTCAATTGGATCTTGAATCATAAACATTACATCATCTGTAAATGCTCTATATTTATAAACAAAGCCTTTCACTGTAAGTCCTTCAATGCTATTATCTTTTCTTATCGCTGTCAATAATATTTCCAATATCCAGATAAACAATAACGGAGATAACGGGCAGCCTTGTCGTGTTCCCTTTTGAACTTGAAAAAAATCTGTTCTTTCTTTATTTATATTCAAAGCTGCTTTCTGTTCTGAATAAATTGCCACAATCATGTTTAGAAAAAACTGTCCTATATCCATTTTTTCAATAACTTGCAGCATAAACTCCCAATTTAAATTGTCGAAAGCTTTTTCCGCATCTAAAAAGAGGAATCCAACTTCTTTTTCTGGATGTTTGTCGTAATATTCAATTGCATCAATCACCACTCTTAGATTGTCTCTAATTTGTCTATTTCGTAAGAAACCAGCTTGTTCTTCCGCTATAGTATCTTTTAAATATTTTTTCAACCTTTCCGAAATTATTTTTGCAAATAGTTTGTAGTCATTGTTTAATAGCGATATTGGTCTATAATTCTTTACATTAGTTAAGTCCAAACCTTCTTTAGGTATCAGTGAGATATTTGCTTCCTTCCATGAATCTGGGATGCATTTAGTCTTTCTTATTTCGTTTGACAGAAGTACTAAAATAGGGATTAGCTCCTCCTTAAATTTCTTGTAAAATTTTGCAGTAAAACCATCTGGACCTGGAGCTTTTCCCAACTTTGCATCTTCTATCGCCATTGTTACCTCTTCCTTTGTTACTAATCCGTTTAATAACTCTTTGATTTGTTTTCCCAGCTCTGGAACTTCAATAGTCTCCAAATATCTCTTAATTTTCTGTTGGTCAATTCCTTTCTTTTTGAACAGTTTGGCGTAGTATTTAAAGAAAGCTCTTTTTATGCCTTTCAAATTCACAACATCTTGTCCATCTTCAGTAATCTTACTTATATAATTCCTTTCTTTTCTATTTTTCAATTGCCACGCTAAAAATTTTCCTGGTTTATTTGCACCCTCAAATGCTTTTTGCTGTAGTTTCTTCAGATTCCAGTATAATTCTCTATTTAGTAGAACATTCAATTGATCCTGTAAAAAGTGAATCTCTTTAATAATCTTTTTCTTCCCTGGTCTTTTCTTTAGGTCCTTTTCTTTTTGTCGAATTTTCTCATGGAGGTCATTTTGTTGTTGCATTCTTTGTTTTTTATCTTTAGAGTTCAGAGAGATAAGCAAACCTCTCATTACCGCTTTGTACGTATCCCATACGACCTGTATATCAGTACCTTTATTTAAATTCATTTCAAAAAAAAATTTCGTTTCTTTTTTTAATGTTTCATTAATTAGTTTTTGGTCCAATAAGTCCTCATTAATTCTCCAATATAGTTGTTTTGGTTTTTCTTTGGATATCCAAAGTAAAGGGTTATGATCTGAGTTATTTTTCGGTAAAATTTCGATTTTATAAGTTTTTTGCGCCATCTCCTCTGACATCCAAATCATGTCAATTCTAGAAAAGGAATTATGTCTGTTAGAATAAAATGTATAGTCCTTTGTCTTAGGATTCCATTTCCTCCAAACGTCTTCTAGTTTCTCTTGCTTCATTAGCTGGAAAAAAATTTTTGGCAGCTTTCCAACCGTCTCTCCAATTGCATTAGACTTTCTGTCCAATACGTTGTTCACCGTGCCATTAAAGTCTCCTGCAAAAACTATTTGATAATTTAAGCAGTCCAACTCTTTAGTCAAGTCATTAAAAAAAGTCTCTTTTGCACCATTGGGTGCATATATATTTACAAGCAATGTTCTTTTTCTATTCATCATTATTTCCACGCCAACATATCTGCCTTCCTTATCTGAGAAGATTTGTTTAGGTTCCAATTCTTTAGTAATATATATCACTGTTCCTTTCTTCTTGTTAGCTGCTAATGAATGAAATTCTTCTCCCAATTTTTTATTAATCAGATATTTACTGTCTTGTTTTCTGATATGTGTTTCTTGCAAACAAATTATATTACATTTTTGTTTCTCTAGCCAATGATTCACTAATCTTCTTTTGTTTGGTGAATTTAATCCATTCACATTCCAAGATAAAAATTTGTAATCCATAATTGTTTTGAATTAAATGTCTTTAAAGTCATCAAAATTGTTCTCTTTGAATCTGTACATGTCTCCTTCCGTTTTAATTGTGAATCTCACCGAGTTGTATGAGAATGATAATCCATATGGAATCTCCCATCTGAACCTGATGCTCATTTCTTTTAGCCTATCTGTTAATTTTTTGAATTTCTTTCTATCTTGTAAAATCACTCTCGGAATTTCTCTTAAAATTATTATTTTCTTTCCATTAATTTCCAACGGTTGTGTAAATTGCTTCTTGAAGATGTCTTCCTTCATTTTTGTGGTCACAAATTGAACAATCACATCTCTAGGTAATTGCTTTCTCTTGGCATAAGCTGAATTTACTCTGTAGATTAGGTCAAAGTCTGGGTCCAAATCTCCTTGATCCTCCCCTATGTAAGTTGTCAACGTGTTGATTACTAAAGCCCGTAAGTCCTGATCTTCCTCCTCTTCAATTCCTCTCAATCTCAGATGATTCTGAGTAGCCCTATATTCCATCATGGACTCCAGTCTTGTATTTTCTAGTAGGGTTCTTTTAACTTTCTGTTCCATTTCTTCTGATTTTGTCACCAGACTTTGAACCTCTTTTTTAACTTCTTCCGTATCTTTTTTTATCCCTGCCACTTCTGTTAGTACCAGTTCTTTCAACTCCTCCATATTTTTTTTCTGTACTTGGACTTGCACTTGTTCTATTTGCTCCAGTTGTATTTGCAGCTGTTGTTGCAACTGTGATTCTATTTGCTTTCCCAAACTCTGCACCACTTCTGTCATCCTTTTCTCCATCGCTTCCATGGCAGCCTGTCACTCTTTTTTTTCTTTTGCCGTCATTCTTGGACTAGGTGATGAGGCAGCCCTTGGTCTTGGCCTCAAATCCGTCTTGGAAGCAAGTTCAAGACTAAGCAATCGTTATATTATCAATCTTAAAGCCAAATTGCCACCTTTATAACTTTTTCCAGTGCTTTTTCGGCTTAAAAATAACTTTTTAAAATTTAGTCCTCCTCAAAATGGCGGGCGCAATTTCTCTATGATTTTCTGGCTAGAGTAGGCTCTTTTAAAACTTCCTGTTTAGCTGTCCGTCACGGTAATCCAACTTCCGGTGTCACACTCTAAGACGTCCGTCTACTTCCGGCAAAACAACTTCGAAAACATCCACTCTAGCCTACTTCCTGTACCATAGAATCACAGTCAGTTTCATTTCTACTACGCAGAGTTTAGTCTTAGCTGACCACAGGAATGCAAAACAAAGTCACTTTTCCGCCGTTTTCTCTAAAGGAAAGCTTTCTTTTTACTTTTAAATCAAGCAGATTAGTTCCTTAAAGCATTTTACGCTTATCCGTACGTTTAGATTTTGCCTTCTTCTTCAAACCGGTAAGCAAATGTTCAATTGTTACCTTGCTTGTAATCTCGGGGTTTTGCAGTGCTTCTTCTGTAAACGATGTTAATCTTGATGTTAAAGAGGTCGGTAGATGATGGATTTATGCTGAATTCTCAGCCCGGCTGGTATCTGTAGAGCTGACTTGCAACTGCCCTCTTCGCGGAAGGAGATCAAGGTGTAAACAAGCTTCCTCCGAAGCTTATCCACACCGATCTCAACTCCTTCTCAGGCTTGGCTGCTTGCTTGCCACCCCCCCGCCTGGGGAGTGCTGCGCTGGGCCAGGTAAAGCCCAGACTGTCGTCAGATACCGCCGTCCACCTTGCCCAAATCGCAAAGTGCGTCAATTCGCCATTTTAACTCCGACCGGAAGCCGACACTCTTGAAACATGGACTTTCACTCCGGGGCCCCGGAGGGAAAGTCGTTACAACCGGGCTGTTCATAGACTGAGTGTAGAGCCCAGAATTGGTGCAGAACCTCAGGGATCGGGAGATTCTGAGGATTTTGTGGAAACCCATTTGGAACTGCTGGAATGGGGGCAAGACCGGCTCTTCTGCATGGTGGATGAGTCATTCCATAAACTGCCTGGGATAGTGATGGAGGTGGTACAGCGCAAACTGGACCAATGCTTACCAGCACAGCCGGCACAGCTGTCCCTCCAGCAACCAGCCCAAGCACCTCTCCAGCAACCAGTGCAACTGCCTCCCCCTGGTCAACAGCCGGTCCTCCCTCTACTCCAATGGGAGGGGCCCAGGGCAGCCGTTCCAAGAGGCACACCAGCCAGCTGAGTTGCTGGATGTGACCTTTGATGGGACGCCTGAGAAATTGGTGTTTTTTGTAGTACGAGCGGAGAAGTTCGTGGTGAACTGGGGCCACCTGTTTCCCAATGAGGAACGCATTGTGGATTACATCGCGTCCTGCTTGCGGGAGGGGGCTGCCAATTGATACGTGGGCCTACACAACGAGGACAGCCGGGAACTCCAGGAGATTGATGTCTTCATGTGGGCCCTCTGAGTGCAATATGAGGACACGAATGCTAGTGAAACTGTCCAAGCATTCCTCCTCACTTTCCGCCAAGGGGAGAAATCAGTGCGTAAGTATACGGAGGAGTTCCGGCGCCAGGTGGCGAAGATCCAAGTGTGGCCTGATGGCATGTTGGCTCAGCAGTACCTCCTGGGTCTTAACCCTGAGATTCGCGGGACAGTCCTCTGCAGCGTGAAACCCATCTCCCTGAATGCTTGGATGAGGGAGGTGGCAGACACAGAGAGCCGTCTCTGAACCATCCACATCGACGACGCAGCCACTCTGGGAAAGAGTGCACTGGTATTGACGAAGCCCAAAACGCCGGTGCAACAGAAGTAGGGAACTTGTGAGCTCCGCATAAAGCAAGGTCTGTGTCTTAAATGTGGTGAAGCCGGCCATTTCGCGGCAGCGTGCCTGGGATCGGGACCTGCGAGCACCCCAGAGAAGGGCGCAGAGAAGAAACGGTCACCCTGGTTAAGAAGCCGCCCGCCCGTTGGAAAGCACAAGTGTTGCAAGCTGGCCTCCAGGAAGAGGACACTGAATCGTCCAATGAAGAGGAGATCCAGCTGGTGGGAAACGACCTGGACCTGCTGTGAGTAGCGCTGACCAGCAGGTCCCCATTCCAGAGGTGCTGAAACCAGTGAGCAATTACCCCCCTCTTTTTCATGACTGTGACTATCATGGACCGCGATTTAAACACCCACGTCCGGGTGCGGGGCCTGATTGACTTGAGGTGAGGGCCTGATTGACTTGGGATGAGGACGAGATCTCATCCATCCCTCCCTTATTTCGGGATTTGGGGCAAAAGTTGTTAAACTCCCAGAATCCCTGGTGTTTACCCAAATGGATGGGTCCACTATGAAAGATGGTTCCTTTGCGGATGGGTGCAGGGCAGCACTGGGAGCATTGATCGTTTATTATTACCCCAGCAGCCCGTTTCCCATTGGTACTGGGCAATCCATGGCTCCACAACCATGATCCCTATATCTTGTGGGAGGAGTGCATTGTTCGCTTTATTTCACCTCAGTGCCAGGCCCACAGATGGGATGAAGCATGGGATGGGGTGGAAGCCGTGCCGGCATGCCTCACGAGCAAAGAGCTGGAGGCAATTCCCCCCGAGTACTGGGACCTTGCTCGGGTGTTTGAGGAGGAGGAGGCGGATGAATTGCCCCCCCACAGACACTCAGACTGTGCTATTGAGTTGTTACCCAACCAGAAATTGCCCAAGGGCAAACTGTATTCTATGAGCCCAGCAGAAAAGATGGAATTGTGTAGGTTCATTGACAAAAACCTTGCCCAGGATTTTATCAGACCTGCTTCCTCCCCATTTGTGGCCCCAGTGTTGTCCCAGAAAAAGAAAGACGGGGGTTACAGCTATGTACAGACTACAGGGGGTTACATGCAGTGTCGTTTACTAACGCCTACCCTCTCCCCTTGATCAAAGACTTGCTGGCCGAGGTCTTAAAGGGGAAGATCTATTCTAAACTTGATCTCTGGGACGCATACTTCTGGGTTTGGATTAAAGAGGGAGACGAATACAAAATGGCGTTCAATACCCCGTTGGGTCAGTTTGAGTACCGGGTGATGCTGTTCGGACTTCAGGTGGTCATCATGAACCTGATAAACGAAGTCCTGCACAAGCACTTGTTTAAAGGGGTTCTCGTTTAGTTAGATGATATCTTGCTTTATTCCCCGGATATGGAGTCCCATGTTTCTTTGGTTAGGGAAGTGCTACAAATGTTGCAGAAGCACAAACTGTTTGCCAAGTTATTGAAGTGTGAGTTCCATTGCACTGAAACAGATTTTTTGGGTTACAACATTTCCCCTTGAGTTTGGAGATGGACCCAGCAAAGGTCTGGGATGTGGTGGGGTGGGAGCCCCCTCAAATCCGGAGGCAGGTCCAAGCATTCCTCGGTTTTGTGAACTTTTACAGATCATTTCTGGCTAACTTTGCTCAGATGAGCTTGCTGCTCATGGATCTGTTAAAAACTAAAGGGAAGGGCCCGGACAATACGCGGCCGGGTGCAAAGTTAGAGTGGACACCCGAATGCCAGGAGGCATTCGACCGCTTAAAGGCTCTGCTCACTTCCGAACCCATACTGGCGCATCTGAACGAACTTAAAAGATTCATCATGCAAGTGGACGCCTCAGATGTCACTATGGGGGGCACCATCTTGCAAGAAGGGAGGACGGGAAGTTACACCCCCTTGCTTATGTCTCTCGGAAGTTCTCTGACTCTGAATGCAATTGGTCGGTTTGGGATTAAAGAGGCAGGGGCTGTTAAATTAGCGCTCTCTACATGGAGGCATTAGCTGGAGGTGGCTAGGGTGCTATTCGAGGTCTGGACCAGCCATAAGAATCTTGAGGTCCTCCGCACCCCCCATAACCTAAATGCTAAAAAGCTCCGGTGGGCTGATTTCTTCTCTAAGTTCAATTTCATGCTCCACCATTTCCCGGCGAAGGCTAACTCCTTGGCCTTCTGCAGCACAACAGCTGCCGGGAGGAGGTTCTTGACTCAATGTTCACACCCTCCCAATTGGGAGGGACTGTCGTTACACGCGCACTAGCTAAAGCCTAGCCCCTACTGAACACTGTTTCATGAGAACTGAAGTTTGCCTCTGCCCTCTCCGACAATGATCAGCTCGAGTTGGAAAAGGAGGGGGAGGGGAGGAGCAAGCTAACGGCTGTTGGTACTGGGGCCAAAAACCCTTCGTCCCTGTGGCATTGCGGAGGGAGATCTTGTCAGCAGTGCATGGTAATAAGCTGCCGGGGCACTTGCTTCAACGCCAATTCTGATGGCCAGGGATGAGGAAGGACCTCTCCCTTTTGGTCCAATCATGCCAGACCTGCATCATGAGTAAACCAAGACCCGGGAAGCCCCCAGGGCTCCTCCAACCCCTCCCAACACCCAATAGACCATGGGAAGTCATCTCTATGGACTTTATTATGGACCTTCCCCCAGCCGGGGAAAAACAGTTATCTGGGTCGTTGTAGACCTTTTTTCAAAGCAGGCGCACTTCATCCTGTTCAAGTCCCTGCTGTCTGCCCAGATGTTGGCTAAAGCTTTTCTTCAACAGGTTTTCTGATTACATACCCTACCCTGGAAGATAATTTCCGACCAGGGGTCACAATTTGTTTCTAAATTTTGGAGTGAACTGTTATGTTTCATGGGGGTGGAAAGGGGTTTAAGCAGTGCCTATCACCCTGAGACTGATGGGCAAAAGGAACGGGTCAACCAAACCCTTGAGCAATACCTCCGCTGCTTTACTAACTTCCTGCAAGATTATTGGGAGGGGCTCCTCCCCCTAGCGGAATTCTGTTATAATAATGCATGTCATTCCTCCACAGGAGTCTCCCCATTCATGGCTGTGTATGGTTACAAGGCCCCGCCTCTCCCATTCTTATCTGAAGCCGGGTTGCCTGAGGCGGAGGCGGGGGACTGGTGTAAATGCCTGCAAGAGGCTTTGCCGCTTCTGTGTAAAATGTTGGATGGTGCCAAACAAGCCTATAAAGTGCAGGCTGACAAAAAGCATGATGCGGGTTGGGACATCAAGCCCAGTGACTCTGTTTATGTATCAACTAAGAACATTAAGGGTCTCCAACCCAGCAGGAAACTTGGTTGGAAATTTGTTGAGCCATTCCCTGTCAAGCAGAAAATCAATGATGTCACTGTGGAACTTGAATTGCCTAAGTCATTGCAAAACTTGCGTCCTGTTTTCCATTTTAGACTCCTACGCCATGACCCTGGAACTAATGCCTGGTGGGCGCAACATTCTACACACACACACCCTTGATGGTGCAAGGTGAACCGCATTATGAAGTGGCTGATATATTGGACTCTAAGATTAAATGGAATAAACAATATTATCTTGTGGAATGGGTGGACTTTGGTCCTCAACACAGGGAATGGGTGGTGGTGGACCACATCAGGGCCCCCTGACTCCTGTGATGTTTCCATCGTCAATACCTCGACAAACTTGGGGGGGGGGCTTAGAGGGGCAGAATGTCAGGGTTATAAGTATGGTATGCAGAGGGAGTACTTTTGATCTCCCATCCTCTGAACTTTTATTCACTGTCTGTTATCAAGTCTCTGACCTTGCATCTCCAGCTGCTGGAGACTCTGGCTGGGAACCAATGGTTTCTAAATTGTTATGCTTGCTTGCCCACGTATACGAATAGTATTCATTGGCTTCAGCTATATGGGGAGGGTGCTTGAATGTAGTATATCATAGCAGGCCCTGTTGTATGTGGCCATTACTGACACAAACTGTACACGTGTCTTTAGTTCTGATTCACCATTAAACATTGTCTTCTGAAGAAGCCCTGTGTTGTGTGACCTGACTAAGGAGCCTGACAATGGGTTAGTAGATCAACTCTCACATTTGAGTTCCCTAAGAATTCTTGGGTGTATGCCATCAGGACCTGGAGACATATTGGTTTTTAATAGAACTTCATCTCTGGTTGCTTCAGTTTGGCTCAGTTCTTCAGACTCCCTTCCTGAAAATAGTGGCTATGGTATGGATACATGCCC
This sequence comes from Gekko gecko, assembly GCA_029375565.1. Lineage (NCBI taxonomy): Eukaryota > Metazoa > Chordata > Lepidosauria > Squamata > Gekkonidae > Gekko > Gekko gecko. The sequence goes on from JAPDNY010000005.1 coordinate 169,266,671, forward strand.
CACACCATCTTTTCTTTTGGGGTTATTTAAAAAAAAAATGTGTGTGTGTGTGTGTGTGTGTGTGTGTGTGTGTGTGTAAGTGAGAGAGAGTGCACCTGGAAGTCATTGTGACTTCTGGTGACTGACCACTACTGGGGGCCTGGAGGATATTAAGAGAGGTGGCTGAATAAAGCCTAACCCCGCCTCCCTCCTCTAATATTTCAAAGAGGTCTCCCATCCAAGTACTTGCCAGAGTCAAACCTGCTTAGCTTCTGAGATCTGACAAGATTGGGCTTGCCTGGGCGATCCAGGTCGCGATGCCCCACACTTTCCACAGTGAACACAGAAGCAAAAAATTCATGAGCTCCTCTGCCATCACTCCATTTTCTGTTAGCAATCCCTTTATTCCTTTGTCATCTAAACACCCAACTGCTTCTCTGGCTGGATTCCTGCTCTGTATATATTTTTTAAAAGTTTTTTATATTGATGCTTTTAGCAACCAGCTCCTCGAAATCTCTTTTTGCATGCCTAATTATTGACTTAATTTTTTTTTGTGCCAGACCCTGTGTTCCCTCCTGTTCAATTCATTCATTGGGCCATTTTTTTAAAAAAGAAAGCCTCTTTACTTCTTATAGCTTCCTTGACTTGCATTCTGAACCATGCAGGCCTTTTTTTAGACATGGCAGTGTCTTTCCTAACGTGTAGAATGCTTTCTATCTGGGCTTCAATTAGTGTCATTTAAAAACAGCTTCCAAACATCCTCTAGAGATTTGACTCTCTTGTGTTTTTCTGTCAGCTTCTTTTTAACTATTCTCATTTTTGTAAAGTTCCTTCTTTTGAGATCAAACATTACAGTTTTGGACTTTGGGGGTAACTTTCCATTGACCTGAATGCTGAACTTAGTAGCATTGTGGACACTGTTCCCAACAGTGCAACAACCTCTACATCTCTCACTAGGTCTTGAGCCCCACTCAGAACCAAGTCCAAGTCTGGTTGGTTGTGTGACCAGCTATTCCAGTGCACAGTCTAGAAATGTCTAGAAATCTTATTTCCACAGCATGATTCAAGCACATGTTTACCTAATGTGGGGATAGTTGAAGTCCCTCAGTATCATAACATTATGTGTTTTAGTAACCTCCCTTATTTCCTTCTCCATTTCAAGATAAGTATCAAGGGTTTGATCAGGTGGCTAATAATACACCCTCACTTTTAAGTAACCTTTAGAGCTCAATATTTCCACCCATATCACTTCTGTTGGGGAGTGAATTCCCCTTATGTTTTCTAACTTATTTGATTGTATGCCCTCTTTGAAGTACTAACCAACACCTCCACCAAACCATTCCCTCCCTGTTCTGCCTATAGAGCTTATACCCAAGAATGACTATATCCCATAAATTTTCCGCGTTCCACCATATTTCTGAGATACCTATTATATCTAAATTGTCACTGAGCATCAAGCACTCCAGCTCTCCCATCAAGGACATCTAGCATTTATATGTTTCCCTCTCCAGTAACCCTTGCCTCCCTTTACCCCTTAGCAGCAACATATGGCCCTCAGTCACCATCCTACCCTCAATCCCAAGTTCTATTATGCTGCTATCAGTAACACCTTGAGTTACTGAGTTACTTGGACCCAGCTGAGCTCTGAGAAGGAGCAAGGAGTTAGAGCTGCTAGAAGGGTGAGTGTTTTTTTGTTTTTATTTACTTTCAGCTGAGGTGCTTTAGCTGAGAAGGTACTGTGTGGGGGACTGTATTTGGGAGTGTGTGGGTGAGTTGTGAGTTGTTGCAGACTCCTGGCTGCTTGAGTTAGGGTGTGAAAGGGTCATTCTTTGCCTGTAATTGCGTGCCTGGGTGAATTTGAATAGCTGCTGGCCACACCCTCTCCTGGGGGACACTTCTATTTAAGGCAGGAAGCTTGCAAGAGGCATGAGCCTCTGGCACAAGCCAAAGGGTGAGTCTCTTAGCCTAGGGACTCTTAGCCTACAGGCTCTGTAAAACACCCAGGAAGAGCCAGAAAGCCAGGGACCTAGGCTCCTTGGCACCCCAGTAAGGTAAGTAGACTTCTACAACAGGAACCACATAAAGACAAAGGGTTTTAAAAGGGGGATTATATAAAAGTTTTATTTTAAAAGCAGTTATGAAGCCAGAATGCCAGCAGGGGGTTGGGGGCTATCCAGTGTTTTGCATGGAGTGTCACATGTGTGACTATCTGCCCACTGGACAGAAGTCTTGGGTGTGTGCTCGGTGCAAGGAGCTCCTGGTTCTCAGGGAGCGAGTTTGCTCCCTTGAGGCCAAGGTGGCTGACCTGGAGAAGCAGAGACAGTCAGTTAGGTGCACGGAAAAGACTCTCGGGGACTTGTTAGACCTGTCCCACTCTGGATCTGGCAGCCCTGCTGCTGCCAGGGAGCATGAGGGCCAAGGGGGAATGAGGCACTATGCTGAGGATAAGGGGAATGTGCCCTCAGAAGGGACCTCTTCTTAAGAACATAAGAACATAAGAGAAGCCAATGTTGAATCAGGCCAATGGCCCATCTAGTCCAACACTCTGTCACACAGTGGCCAAAAATACCACGTGCTATCAGGAGGTCCAGCAGTGGGGCCAGGACACTAGCAGCCCTCCCACTGCTGCCCCTCCAGCACCAAGAATAGAGTGCATCACCTGCCCCAGACTGAGGGTTCCCATCTATACCCTGTGGCTAATAGCCACTGATGGACTTCTGCTCCATATGTTTATCTAATTCCCTCTTGAAACTGTCCATGCTTGTAGCTGCCACCACCTCCTGTGGCAGTGAATTCCATATGTTAATCACTCTTTGGGTGAAGAAGTATTTCCTTTTATCTGTTCTAACCTGACTGCTCAGCAATTTCATGGAGTGCCCACGAGTTCTTGTATTGTGAGAAAGGGAGAAAAGTACTTCTTTCTCAACTTGCTCAATCCCATTCATAATCTTATAAACCTCGACCATGTCACCCCTCAGCCGTCGTTTCTCCAAGCTGAAGAGCCCCAAGCATTTTAACCTTTCTTCATAGGGAAGGTGTTCCAACCCTTTTATCATTTTAGTTGCCCTTCTCTGCACTTTTTCCAATGCTATAATATCCTACTAGTGACCAGAACTGTACATAGTATTCCAAATGAGGTCGCACCAATGATTTATACAGGGGCATTATGGTACTGGCTGATTTGTTTTCAGTTCCCTTCCTAATAATCCCCAGCATAGCATTGGCCTTCTTTATTGCAGATACACACTGTTTAGACATTTTCATTGACTTATCTACTACGATTCCATGATCTCTTTCTTGGTCCATCTCTGCCAGTTCAGACCCCATCAACGTGTATTTATATTTAAGATTTTTGGCTCCAATGTGCATCACTTTGCGCTTGGCCACATTGAACCCCATTTTGGCACATTGACACCCACTCAGATCCCTTTGGAGTGCCTCACAGTCCTTCCTGGTTTTCACTACCCTGAACAACTTCGTGTCATCTGCAAATTTAGCCACATCACTGCTTACTCCCAATTCCAAATCATTAATAAATAAGTTAAAAAGCATCGGACCAAGTACTGATCCCTGTGGTACGCCACTGAGAGAGTTTCCCATTTATATTCACTCCCTGTTTCCTATTTATAAGCCAGTTTTTGATCCACAAGAGGACTTGTCCTTTTATCCCATGACTATTGAGCTTACTTTGGAGCCTTTGATGAGGAACTGCATCAAAAGCTTTCCGGAAGTCAAAGTAAATAATATCTATTGGGTCCCCCTTGTCCACATGTTCATTCACTCCCTCAAAAGAAACTAACAGGTTAGTGAGACAAGATCTTCCCTTACAGAACCCATGCTGAGTCTGCCTCAATAGTTTTTGCTCATCAATGTGCCTACTAATTCTTTCCTTAATAACAGTTTCCACCAACTTACCCGGTATCGATGTCAGACTGACTGGCCTATAATTTCCCGGATCTCCCCTGGAGCCCTTTTTAAAGATGGGAGTGACATTAGCTACCTTCCAGTCCTCAGGAATGGAGGCAGATTTTAAAGAAAGATTACATATGGGTAAAACTGGCTTATAAATAGGGAACAGAGAGTGAGTATAAATGGGAAACCTTCTCAGTGGAGGATGGTAAGCAGTGGGGTACCACAGGGATCAGTACTCGGTCCGATGCCTTTTTAAGTTGTTTATTAACGATTTGGAGTTGGGAGTAAGCAGTGAAGTGGCTAAATTTGCAGATGACATGAAGTTGTTCAGGGTGGTGAAAACCAGGGATGATTGTGAGGCACTCCAAAGGGATCTGTCGAGGATGGGTGAGTGGGCGTCAACGTGGCAAATGGGGTTCAATGTGGCCAAGTGCAAAGTGATGCACATTGGAGCCAAAAATCCTAAATATAAATACACATTGATAGGGTCTGAACTAGCAGAGACTGACCAAGAGAGACATCTTGTAATCATAGTAGATAACTCAATGAAAATGTCTAGACAGTGTGTAGCTGCAATAAAGAAGGCCAACGCTATGCTGGGGATTATTAGGAAGGGAATTGAAAACAAATCAGCCAGTATCATAATGCCTTTGTATAAATCATTGGTGCGACCTCATTTGGAATACTGTGTACAGTTCTGGTCGCCACACCTCAAAAAGGATATTATAGCATTGGAAAAAGTGCAGAGAAGGGCAACTAGAATGATAAAAGGGTTGGAACACTTTCCCTATGAAGAAAGGTTAAAACGCTTGGGGCTCTTTAGCTTGGAGAAACGACAGCTGAGGGGTGACATGATCGAGGTTTATATGATTATGCATGGGATAGGGCAGGTTGAGAAAGAAGTACTTTTCTCCCTTTCTCACAATACAAGAACTCGTGGGCACTCCATGAAATTGCTGAGCAGTCGGGTTAGAACAGATAAAAGGAAGTACTTCTTCACCCAAAGAGTGATTAACACATGGAATTCACTGCTACAGGAGGTGGTGACAGCTACAAGCATAGACAGTTTCAATAGGGAATTAGATAAATATATGGAGCAGAAGTCCTTCAGTGGCTATTAGCCACAAGGTATAGCTAGGAACCCTCAGTCTGGGGCAGGTGATGCACTCTATTCTTGGTGCTGGAGGGGGCAGCAGTGGGAGGGCTTCTGGTGTCCTGTCCCCGCTGCTGGACCTCCTGATGGCACCTGGTATTTTTGGCCACTGTGTGACAGAGTGTTGGACTAGATGGACCATTGGCCTGATTCAACATTGGCTTCTCTTATGTTCTTATGTTCTTATGAATGTTTACCCGATCATCCCTTTGGACTGGCTTGTCCTGAACTGGAGGCTCCCCAGCTCATGTCGGCTTCCCCCCAGGATTAGTTTAAAAGGTGTTCTGCCACCTTTTTGATATTAATTGTCAGCAGCCTGGTTTCCTTTTGGTTCAAGTGAAGCCATCCTTTTGGACAGGTTTGGCTTGTCCTAGAAAGTTCCCCTGTGCCTAATAAATTTAAACCCTTTCTCCTGGCACCACTTTCCCATCTACACATCGAGACCCTTGAGCTGTGCCTGTCTAGCTGGCCTTGTGCATGGAACTGGCAGTATTTCTGAGAATGCTACCTTTGAAGGCCTGGCCTTAGTTAAACCTCAGTTTTTCCTCTAGGACCACACAACTACATTTCTCAATGTCATTGATGCCAATGTGCACCATGACTGCTGAGTCCTCCCCAGCACTATCTATCATCCTATCTAGATAGCGTGTGGTCAAAACACTGGTCACAGGCTCCCACTCTCTATATTCCTAATGATCAAATCACCCACTACCAGAATCCCACCTCCTCCCAGCTGCTTATTAGGATTTCCTCAGTGAGAAAAGTAATACTGAACCAACTTTCCTGAAAGACACCTTGCCACTGCTGCAGAACAGTAGGGATGGTTGTTCTAGGGTGCTGAGCGCTGCCTGATCTTAAGCACAAGAACAACCTGTAGGAAGCGGTCAGACAGGGTTGCCAGGTCTTACTTGGCTGCTGGTGGGGTGGGGTGGTCCTCTTCTCCTCTGGGATTTTTCAGCATACTCGCTTAGCCATAGAGGTTTGTCTCAAATGTCCCCCCCCACAATGTGCCCTGCACGATAACATCATCACACTGGGCACTTTGGTGCAGACAGGACTGTTTGCTGGTGGGGTTCCCCTGCCGGCTGGCTGTGTGGTAGTGGATTGGGGCCCCTGAAAGTGGGTAAACCCCTGCCCCTGTTGGGGGGATGGCAATCCAACAGTCAGAGAACCTCAACTGGCACTCAGGGACATATGGGGAGAGACTGTCCTTAAATATGTGGGCCTAGGCTGTGAAAAGCTTAAATAGTCATAACCAGCACCTTGAATTGAAGTCAGAAACAAATTAAATTGAACTCAGAAACAGACAAGCAGCCAGTGTAGCTGTTTTTAAAAAGGCAAGATATGTTTCCATTGGTTAACCTCTGACAGTAATTGAACCGCTGCATTCTGAACCAGCTGAAGTTTCTAACTTGTTTTCAGGAATGGTCCCATACAGTGTGTGTCAACAATAATTCCGCTACGGGGTTATAAAACCATGAATTAACATAGTGAGGTTAACTGAGCCAAAGAAATGAGAAAGTTGGTGAACCAAATGCAGCTGATAGAAAGTACTGTGGCCATACCACATCAACTTCCTTCTCAAACAGTGCTGGGTCCATGAGCAAAAATCCTCACGCTCTTAAGTTGCTCTGCAAATGGAGACTCCACTCCATCCGCCATGTAGAGCCAATCTAGCTAAAATATCAGCCTTCCCAACCAGCATCTCCTCTTGTTTGGATTCATCTTCAGTTGGTTCTGCGTTAGCCACTTGACTTTGGCTCAAAACTGAGATGGATGCGTCTGGGGGCTTAGATAATGAAATAAAGAGTTGGGGTTATCTGCATATTAACTATGTCCAACCCCACAGTTTTTGATAATCTCATAAGAGCCTTCAGAAGGCTTAGAACCTTAAGATTCCTGTGTCCTGTCTACCCTTGGCTTGAGATCAGTGAGATCAGTGAAATTAAGCTGAATGAGCACACACATAAAAATGAAGTATAACGGACACCTTAAAATGCTGCCATTAGATGTTGACATTGGGGTTCTGGTTTACTTGGTAATTTCTAGTCACCATTGGTGTGTTGCAATGTTCTCTGTCTCTGCTGCTTCAGTTGAAGTCCTTCTTTTGTCCCTTGTCTCCCCTTTTTTAACATTTAGATGTTAAAGTCTTTGGGGCAGGGATGTTTGTTACTCTCTAAAGTTTTTCATGCTTTTTACTCAAATCCTCATACAACTAGCTAGGTGATTTTAGGCCTCTCTGTCTTGTTCTACTCAGTTGCTTTGAGGATAAAATATATTCAGTGTTGGGGGCCGGGGAAAAGCACCCACGTACTGAGCTTCTAGGAGGAAGGCTGAGATAAACATGAAGTGTAATAAATATCTTTAACAGTGTAAGTAAAGTTCCAAATTGCTTTTGGCTGTTATTCCTATATTTACAGCGCACCTTCTTGCAGCTGCCTGTTTGTTTTAAGTTGGGTAGGAAGATGACAAGTAACAACACAATAAATTATGCATAGTAAAACACACTATTCAAATGTGTTTAATTTGCATAATTCATGCAAGTTACAAAATCCATTTTTTTGTTCTTGCAGGATTTGAATTGACTTGGTGCAAAATTTTGATGATTTATTATTTTTTAGCATGTTGACCTCCTGATGGCAACTGGTATTTTTTGCCACTGTGTGACAGATTATTGGACTAGATGGGCCATTGGCCTGATCCAACATTGGCTTCCCTTATGTTCTTATGACCTCTGCTTTTTGCCTTGAAATCTGCATTGTGAAGTAGAAAATTCTCCAGAAAACCACAAGTTCTGCAGTTTAAGAATGGCCTTAGCATATGGCAATGAAAGGTCTCTTGATGCTAAAGGACTTTAATAAATACCTCATTTTTGGAATAAACATATCCTTTATCTTCTGCCTCCAATTTGAACAGAGTATGGGAATCTGTAAAGCGCACAACCAGGAGAGAAGGGGTTTCAGCTGATGGTAAGCAAGTCCCTACATCAATACAAGTTTGATACACATACAAAAAAAAAATCAAAATATGCATAATGTGTGTGTGAACTTTTCCCAAAAATTCACTGAACCCGATATTCACTGTAACATACACACACATCATATATATATATATATATATATATATATAATTCCTTATATATAATTGAGTTTTGGTCATACCTTATATGGTCAAAATGTGCACCGGAATCAGTTGGCTGAGAGACCTGCCAGTCAGAGAGGGAGTCCCTCGCCACTGGCTGCTTTGCCTTCCTGCGTGGGCATGCGCCCACCCATTCAGCTAGTGCACAGCCTCACACCCCCAGTCTGCGTCCAGCCACCGATTGCCTTGGATGCTCTGGCGGCAGCACTCTTCAGGACCCGGGCCTCTTCCTGGCGCCCTGGCTGTTCTCACGGCCCAAAGCCACCACCACTTGGGGCACCCTGCCGCTTCCTCCGGAGCCAGCCCCACAGAGAACTACCTTGCTTGCCGTTGCTGGACGACACAGGTCACCCATTCGCAGGGAGCTCGCCACCCCTGCCGGGCAAGAGACAGGCTGCAGGCCCTCCGTGGGAGGGCCCACCAAGGGGGCAGACGCCGTCACTGCGTTCCCACGAACAGCGCCGCACTCCACTGGCCCCGGCTGCCTTCAGGGAGGGGGGGGCCACCCCACGCTACCGAAGCCCTGCGCAGCCTCTGCCCGCCAGGCTGCAGGCCCTGCATTGGGGGGGGCCCTCTGAAATGGGAAATGCCACCACCATGCTTCCCTTGAACAGCGCACCACTCCGCAGGCCCCGGCTGCCTTCCAGGAGGGGGGGCTGTGCCGCGCTTCCAAAGCCCTCCATGCCCTCCACGCTGGGGGCACCCTCTGAAGGGGAGAAACGCCACCACAACACTTCCCTCGCCTGGCGTGCCCCAGTCCTCCTCCCTTGGGAGGGGCCAGTCCAGCCACCTTTGGTCTCTAACTATGATAAATTTTGCTTGCTATTCTACTCCTTACAGCAGAAGTCAGTGTCACCAGACCTCAAAACCCGCTCCTGGAGTAAAAGGAACAAACCTTTATTGAAGAGGGCATGGATAGGGAGGTACAATGCAAGCAAGCATGGCTCAGCACACTTGGATGCTTGTGGCCACAGCACCAGAGCGGTTCGAAAAAAAGACCCCACCCCCAACTCTGCAAGCCAGGGATTTTTAAATAGTGTTTGGGGGGCAGTTTTTCAAGGGCTCTGCAAGGAGAAGCACAGTCATTGGCAGACAAGTTTCCTGGACAGGAACCTAGCCTGCAATGGCTGATCTTTCCCAGTGAAGAGTAGCTACAGGGGTGGGCTTGGGGGTTCACATTCTCAAATCCATGCAGAACAACAGTGAGGCCCAACATGACAAGCTGGCCCCCTGTGTAAAATGAGCATGTACTCTACAAAATATTGCAAAATCCTCTGTGGCAGTCTGGTTCCAAAACAGTGTTCTCAACTGATAGTGTGAACAGACTTGTCGACTGCATAGCCACAGGCATTTCCAATCTCCTTTAGTGCATTTTGTGAATATGTTTTTGTGACTGTCTTCTCTGTGTTGGCAGGGGTTGCTGTTATTCCTGTGTTGCAAAGAACTCTCCACTATGACTGTGTGGTTTTAGTGAAACAATTTAGGCCTCCCATGGGTGTGTACTGCTTGGAATTCCCAGCAGGTGAGTGGCTGCTCTGCCTTGTTTTCTGTATCCTAATCTTAATGTGATATCATGGCTGTTTTCCATAGCAGAACTTAGAAACAGACCCATAGTCTTTGAATTCAGTTCCTCAGCAGAAACTCAACTCTGAGGGCATCTGCAAATTATCTTTTGGCAGAAATAGAACCTGAGAGCATATGAATGGCGGTACATGTTCTGGCACGGCCAGGACTAGCCCTGCTGAGGCCCCCTCCCAATGGGAGCCTCACTCATCCGTGGAGACACCCATTGCACTCCCTCATTCTCCGGGGCAGTAGACACTGAGGCACGGCCACCCCTTTGGCTTACCAGGATGGGGGGAGGAGGGAACTGGCATTGGAGGCATCCAGCCCACAGCGGGGCCGAGTGGAGGTCCTGGCATCCGGCCTGAAGGTAGGCCCGAAGTGGTCATGGAGGCCAGCCATGGACACTACAGCCCCATGGGAGGGCCTGAGTTGGCGGTGGGCAAAGGAGGCAGTGAGCACTAACCCACGACAGAGCCAAGGGAGGCCTCCGAGACCCTGGGAGCAGGGGGAGGGAAGCACCAGAAGCATGGTCAGGCCCACCTGCAGCGGTGACAGAACTGGTGGCCAAGTGAAGGAACGGCGGAGGTGCCTGCTGACAGGCCTGGACTTCAGTCTCCCACAGGCCCGGACTTCAGTCTCCCACAGGCCCATACTCGCTGGCCTGAGGCTTGGTGGGGAGGTCTCCAGAAGGGCGAGGCTGACTAGGAGATGCCAGCCTGGCATCCTGGCTGTTATACTGGGGGCGGGGCCAAGGCAGAGAGGGATTGGAGTTGCAGGGAAGGGAAGCATATAAAAAGGAGACAGCTGAGGAGGACTATCTGGAACTCTAGCCTGTAAGGCCAGAGAGAGTGTGCATTTGGCTGAGTCCAGGGAGCTGGCAGCTGGGGGGGCAGTGATATAACCACCCCTCCCCACTTGAGACTGAGACAACTCCTGTCCTCTTCCCCTCTCCCTTTTGTTGTGTAGCAAGCTGCAATCCCAAGGGAAGGGTAGTACTCATGTGTGGCCAAGTGAGGGTGTGGTGGCCTCCGGAGCCCATGGTGGGGTCCAGCAAGAGGAGTGGAGGTCCCGGTGGTGGACCTGAAGTGACAGTGGAGGCCAGCTGTGGCCACCACAGGCCCGCGGGAGGGTCCGAGCAGATGTCGGATGAAGAAAGAAACAGCAGGCACTGGCCCACAACAGTACCAAGAGAGGCCTTCCAGACCCTGGGAGCAGGGGGAGGGAGGCGCCAAAAGAAGCAGGGCCAGGCCCGACTGCGGCAGTGACAGGACTGGCGACCAAGCAAAGGAGTGGTGGAGGCACCTGCCAACAGGCCCAGGCTTCAGTCTCCCACGGCCCACGGTCACTGGACTGGGGCTCGGCGGGGAGGCCTCCAGAAAGGCAGGGTTGGCTAGGAGATGCCAGCCTGGTGTCCTGGCTGTTATACTGGGGGCAGGGCCAAGGCAGAGAGAGAGGGGAGTTCGAGTTGGAGTATAAAAAGGGGCTCCAGGAGATAGCTGAGGAGGACTGCCTGGAGTTCTAGCTTGTAAACCCAGAGAGAGTGTGCATTTGGCTGAGTCCAGGGAGCTGGCAAATGGGGGGATGGTGACCAGTGTTCCCTCTAAGCTGAGTTAGTGTGAGCTAGCTCACAGTTGTTTAGTCTCCAGCTCATACATTTTTGTCTTAGCTCAGGAAAGATGGCTCCAGAGCAAACATATTTATGCAGCCGCCAAATTGCTTGCTCACAACTTTAATGCCAGTAGCTCACAAAGTAGAATTTTTGCTCACAAGACTCCACAGCTTAGAGGGAGCATTGGTGTCCTGTCCTATTCCTCACTCCCTTTTGTTGTGTGGCAAGCTGCAACCCCAAGGGAAGAGTAGTACCCATGTGTGGCCAAGCGAGGGTACAGTGGCATCTGGAGAAAAGTTGGTGGGTGCCAAGGGGACATGCAACAGTAGGACAGTTTTATGCTTTCTCTCTTTCTCTTTTTTGGCAAGGAATATGTATGTGATGTTTCTAGGGTTGCCAGGTCCATCTTCGTCCCCAGCGGGGGACTTTGGGGGCATTCCTGGAGGGGGTGGGGCATCCCCAACATGATGATGTCACATTGGGGACGTCCTGGCTCCAAGCCCTGCCCCCACTGGGACGGTCCCACTGGCTGCAAGCTGCAGCCAGAAGGCCCGGCCCACCCAATCTCCGAGTGGAGATCAGGTGCACAGGGCCCTTTCCAAGCGGCTGCCTGCACTTAAAAGGGCTCCCTTTAAGTGCAGGCAGCCAGAGGTCCCCGACCGCCTGATCTCAAGAGAGAAGAGAGAGGGTGGCTGCAGGTGTTGGGGCTTTCCTCAGCAGTAAGCTGGCAGGCAGCAGGTTGAACCCCCCCCCCCAAAAAAGCAGGTGACCCCCGCCAAACCGGGGGGGGGTGTTCTGGAAACCCTAGATGTTTCTCAGTGCCTGTGCATGCTTCCTCTATAATAGAGCTTCGGTTTGCTGTGTTGTAAACAGATTAGCATTGTGTTAGATGAACAGAAATTACACCTGTCCAGTCCCACCAGAGCTTATGTAGCTGGCTACTTTCTACTTTTATATTATTTCCAAACCGTGAGAATGGGGAAGACAGCAGGGCTTCAGAAAGTCATAAACTACAGTAAGGCTTTTAGCGTGTCTATTATTAAGTGCTGGTGTCAGATACGCTTTGCAGGATTTCTGAAACCTGATTCCCTTTTTCACTCTAAATGACATTTAAGCGGTATCCTGGCTGTGGGTAGGGTTGCCAGCCTCCAGGTGGGACTTGGGGAATCTCCCAGAATTACAATAGAGATCCAACCCTCTGGAGGATATGGCAAGCTTCAGAGGTTAGAATCTGTGGCGTTATACTCTGCTAAGGTCCCTCCCCTCCCACAATCTCACCCACCTCAGGGCCCATATCCAGCTCTCCAGGAATTTCTCAGCACAGAGTTGGCAACCCTAGGGGAAATCCATTGAAGCTTTCTTTCTACTTGGGGGAGCCCTACCCTCCTCTCTCTAATGATGTAGTGGATGCTGCCTGCAGACTTTCAGACATTTCCTTCCAAATTAAGGATGAGAAACTTGCATTTTTTTCACTTGATGAGACCTCTCATGCACAGTTTCATAACCTGTGTGCCAGTTAACCCAAACTCTGCTGTGAAAATGTGTCTCATCCATTGCAAAGGAACCTGACTTTTTATGCATCCAATCAGAGCACACATCTTGCAGCCAAGAAGCCTCATGCTCACTTCCTAGTCCCACTGATGTCACCACAACCCTACTTCCTTTTAATACAGCTGATTGTAGTTCTAATTTGCATTGCAGGTCTAATTGATGAAAATGAAAGTCCAGAGAGTGCTGCTTTGCGTGAATTGGAGGAAGAAACGGGATATAAAGGGGATATCCTCGAATGCTCCCCAGGTGCTGTAACTGGCAAGAGCCACTCTGGTGTAGTGGTTAGAGTGTCAAACTAGGATCTGGGGGACCCTAGTTGGAATTCACATTCTGCCATGGAAACGTAGACTCATAGAATCAGAGTTGGAAGGGATCCCCAGTGTCATCTAGTCCAATCCCCTGCACAATGTAGGAAAATCACAAATACCTCCCCCCATACCCCCAGTGACCACTGTTCCATGCCCAGAAGATGACAAAAAACCTCCAGGATCTCCAGCCAAACTTGCCTGGAGAAAAATTGTTTCCTCACCCTAAAGTGGCTGTCAGCATTTCCCTGGGTGTGTAAGAATGGGCCCTCACTAAGCACTAAGCATTGCTGTCAGATGGCCATCTAGCCTCTGTTTGAAAGCCTCCAAAGAAGGAGAGCCCACCAGCTCCCAGGGAATCCTGTTCCACTGAGGAACTGTTCTGTCAGGAAGTTCTTCCTAATGTTTAGCCAAAAACTCTCATTTCAACCCATTGGTTCTGGTCCTATCTTCTGGGGCAACAGAAAACAACTCCATACCATCTCCTATATGACAGCTCTTCAAGTACTTGAAGATGGTTATCATATCACCTCTCAGTTGTCTCCTCTCCAGTTAAACATATCTAGCTCCTTCAAACTTTCCTCACTCGGTCTCCAGACTTGGTCTCCAGACACCGCACCATCTTCATTGTCCTCCTCTGGAGATACATTCCAACTTGTCTGTATCCATAAATTGTGGTGCCTAAAACTGAACACAATACTCTAAAGGTAAAGGCTCCCTTGCTCGAAAGCCAGTTGAATCTGACTCTAGGGTTGCGGTGCTCATCTCCGTTTCAAAGCCGAAGAGCCAGCGCTGTCCGAAGACGTTTCCGTGGTCATGTGGCCGGCATGACTAAACACCAAGGTGCACGGAACGCTGTTACCTTCCCACCGAAGTGGTACCTATTTATCTACTTGCAATTTCTTGCTTTCGAACTGCTAGTTTGGCAGGAGCTGGAACTAGAGACAGGAGCTCACCCTGTCATGCGGCACCCGGGTCTCGAACTGCTGAACTACTGACCTTCCACAGCCTGCAGTTCAACGTCTTAACCACTTGAGCCACCGCAGCTCCTCACAATACTCTAGGTGAGGTCTAACTAGAGCAGAGTAAAGCGATACCATCACTTCATGTGATCTGGACACTGTACTTCTGTTGATACAGCCCAAAATGGCATTTGCCTTCTTAACTACTACATCACACTGCTGACTCATGTTCAGTGTATGGTCTACTAAAACCCCTAGATCCTTTTCGTATATACTACTGCCAAGACAAGTCTCCCCCATCCTATAATTATGCATTTGATTTTTTCTTCCTAATGCAGAACTTTACATTTATCCCCATTGAAATTCATTTTTTAGCCCAGTTTTCCAGCCTGTCAGGATCATCCTGTATTCTGACTCTGTCTTCTACCATATTTGCTACCCTTCCCAATTTAGTATCATCTGTAAATTTAATAAGCATTGCTGGGAGACCTTGGGCCAGTCATACAGTCTTAGCCTAACCTGCCTTTTTAAATATATTTTTATTGAGTATATGATTCATATTCCATAAAAATGATTCATATCCTTATATATTATACTCCTTTTCATGCATTACACAAGGGAAAATAAAAGCAAAAATGAGGTTACATTCCAGACTATATAACTAACAAATTAAACTTAATCCCAATCCAGTTTGTAACCTCTTCTTTTCCTATTCCGTTATCCTACCCACTTATAAAACCACCATACAACTCCCTCTAAATCACTTAATACATCTCTTAATACATCTTTTGAATCTTCCAATAGATTACTTATTCTTCTAACTTCTTTTCTGTTCATTCAGTCTTTATTGTTATTCTATCTACTTCTATACCTAAAAAAGAAAGCTGGATGGGGTTGTCTCTGATACTGGGGCTGAAGAGGAAACCCCTTCAGCAGGAGGATAACTCTCCTCCCTGTTACCAGAGGTCTTGGGGGGAACACACCCTCCACCTCCATGCCATGCTCTCTGGCTATAACACTACTCTTATATATTAGTTTATCACTTATAATATAATTCTAAACACCCTACTTGTTTATTTATTTAATTGCTCTTAACATGGACTATTAAATTATTTGCCAAAACAAACTTTTGCTTAGTCAGCTCCTCTAGTAGCTTCTTTCCAGTGCTCTCATCATAAGCAATGAAAGTTTTTCTGTTTAAGTTGACCACTGAGTGGCCTAATGCATGCCATCTGTATTGAATTCTGTGTTCTCTGAGAGACTTGGCTGTGTCTCGCAACTTCCTTTTTGTGATAAGAATCTCAGCTGGGATGTCAGCAAACAAAGAAACAATCATGTCTTCAAGGCACAGACCCTCTTTTCCCCTTGCAATTTTAAAGAGTTAGGTTTTGGTCTGTACCTCTGTGAACTCGATTAGAATATCTGGAGTGACATCTGGAGGGGCTTTTTTGGTGACATTCAAATGGAAGGCAGATGTGATGATTCTTTCAGAGATCTCTGTTTCCCCTGCTGATTGAAGTGTCTGTTGCAGCCATTTATTTAAAGGTGCAGTAAGGTCTTCTGTTTCAGAAAAGTTTAAAGAGACCCCACAAAGTTTGGCCTTCCTTTCTCTCTGTTTAATTTCTTGGAGCATAATTTTATTTTTTTGCCCATGCTTCAAAGTCTTTTACCTCTTTCAATTCTTTTGCTGCTTTCTTTGCACTCTGGAATGCTGCTTCAGCTTTCCTCTTCATAATCTGCAATGTTGTGGTGAGTTCATCAAGTTTTTTATTTATAGGCTCAATTGTTTTTTAACCAGGGCAAATTCTTGTTTTAATTGCCCAACATCCCCACTCAGAGTCTGTATCTCATTTTTAATTTTGTCTTTTATCTCTGTCAAGGCATGCAGAATCATAGACTGATAACCTGGGTCGGAGTTGCTTCCTGCTGTCGCCGTTTCCTCCAGAAGAGATATCTCTTGGTCTTCTTCTGAGTCTTCAAAGTCTATATTCGTTTTCTTAAGGGGTCTGTAGGGGGAATTTTTTGCTCCCTTCTTCCCCCTAGTCCTTCCCATAGCCGGCAATAAAGTTTGTTTCTTAGTTGGTTTTGTTCTTTGAGAGCAATTTTGATATTTTCAGAGGGAATGGCAGGAACGTGGGAGGGATGCAGCCAGGCAGAAGCTCCAGGCTAACCTATCTTAAGGGGTTGTTGTGAGGATATAATGAAGAAGAAGGAGAAGAGATTGGATACCCCGCCCTTCACTTGGAGTCTCAGAGTGGCTTACAAACTCCTTTCCCTTCCCCTCCCCACAACAGACACCCTGTGAGGTAGGTGGGTCTGAGAGAGCTCTTTCAAGAACTGCTCTTTCAAGGACAGCTCTGACAGAACTGTGGCTTGCCCAAGGTCATCCAGCAGCTGCAAGTGGAGGAGTGAGGAATCAAACCTAGTTCTCCCAGATCAGGGTCCACACACTTAACCATTATACCAAACATTCTCTTTTGGAGTGACACTAACATCTCTATACCACCAGTACAGTGGGGGAAATCCCAGGCATGCCTGCATTTGGGTGGCCAGACAGCCCTGGCCCCTGCTACACTGGTCAGAGTGGTTGCTGCAGCTCCTGCACAGGGAAGGAGGTTCAACAGGAGCTGCTCTCCAGTGGGAGCCTTTAGGATTGTGCCCCAAATCACAGCCACACTGTTAGTTGCAGGCCAGTTGCTTCACCATCTGATTTTCCGGATTCCAGCTATTTCTGGTGTTTGCTGGATCTCAAGAATCTGGTGACTGGCATCAGCATGATACCCCATGGCATGCTGTGATACAGCAGAGTTTTGGATCTGGTTCTTCACAGCAATAGATTCTGATCCAAATTCTGTACTGTGCTTTGCACATTTTGTTTGTTGGAGTAAAACTTTGTCTGCCTTTGGATGAGGATCATTGGCTCCACAAGTTCTCCAGACCTCTGGTTCTTGTTTCTCAAGATGATTATGCCACAACGCTTTTTTTTTTTTAGCACTGTGTTTGGACCCAGGCTTGACAAACTGCACATCACACATTGCAACCGTGACCATCAATGGAGACAGTCCTGTCAATCTGAAGCCCAAACAGAAGCCTGGTGAGTCTGTTCTCTTTGATACAGTTTCTTTCTTCCTAGTGTCAAAATAATGGTTTCAAGAAGGAAAACTTGTATTTCATTCTCCTTGGGTTAAATGAAATTGCACTGGGTTTAGCACATGTTCCCAGAAATCAAATATAACTCTTAATTATAGGCTTCAGTCAATATAAGAGGAAAATACACTTAACTACCCTGATAGACAGAAACCAAGAGCTGTTCTGTCCATCACAGAGAATGAGGTAGTGCCATTTTTCCAGATTTGACCATTTCATATTGAAGGTGGTATGTATTAAATAGTTCCATGCATTTAGTAAATTATTAGAAACAGGCTATGATAAACTTTCCATTCTGGCATGCTGCAGTGTTTCATGCAGGGACATACATGAGTCAGACCTTGGTGTCTTGAGGTCATCACTATAGTCTCTTCTGACTGGCTGGCACTGGCTCTCTGGGGTCTCAGGCAGAGGTCTTCCATCTTGCTTACTACCTGATCCTTTGAACTGGAGATGCTGGGGATTGAACCTAGGAATTTCTGTGTGCCGAGCAGATGCTCTACTGCTGAGCGATAGCTCCTCTCTTAAGTGTTCTATGATATAATTATGCCTCCCAAACTGAAGCTGTGTGATCCAGAATTATGTGACCTCTTGTCACATTACAGACACAACCGGTGCGTGGGAGGTTAGTAGTTCTTGAACAGCCTGTGAACTGCATGCAAGCCAAAATGCAAGAGAAAATTATCAAGAACTCACCTCCTCTTGTGGGACAGATGAACTCTTTCCTCTCAAGTGAAAGCAGCTGATGTGTATTGTGGAGGGTGTCAGTTGAGGAGACCAAAGAGAGGGACTTTAGGGCATAAGGGAGGATGCATGGTGGCATAGGATTGGGAAATGGGGAGAATTGTTCAGAAGGGTTGAGCTGAAGGGTGGATGTTACCAGGCCCAGATTGTGATTAGGTCTGCTGGGAAAGGTAGAAACTGACAGGCAGAGTTCTTTGGAGGCAGAGGTCGTCAGTGTTCCATGTAAGCTGAGTTAGTGTGAGCTAGCTCACAGTTTTTTAGCCTCTGGCTCACACATTTTTGTCTTAGCTCAGGAAGGATGGCTCCAGAGCAAACTGATTCATGCAGTAGCCAAATCATTTGCTCACAACTTTAATGCCAGTAGCCCTGCAATCTCTGCTTTTTCCCATCCAAACACCCACATTTGCTCCTCTTTTGAGACCTGAGAAGACATTTCAGTTGCCCTCTGGGAAGCAGCCTTAACTGTTGTGACAACAAAACAAAAACAAGCCACTGCTAAGGAACATGAAAAGACAGCCAAAATCTCTTTGGCACAGTGACATCCCAAAGCAGGATGCTGTAAGAGAGCCACAGTGATTTGATCCAGCCATTGAAGTCTGATACTGTAATGCAAACATTCAGGATTTAATGCTCCAAAACATGCAATTTTCCATATTTGTGCTTTTTGTTTTCTGTATACAGCTGAAGGAGGTATGTGGTACATTTAAGTTCACTGTAACTGGAACCACAGATAAGTATGCTGCTTGATCATTTTCAAGATATTTGTCTTGGTGACTAATAGTTGTATCTTTCCAGGTACTCATAAAATCTGTTATTTTTCAATAGAAAGAAGTTGTAGGCTACTGGGTTGGTCAAATGCAGCCCTCAACCTTCCTCCACCCAAAAGAAACTGAGCCCACCTTGGTGGGGAGGGTGGGGTAAAAATAAAATCAAATAAATAAATAAATAAAAGTAATGCCTTTGATTAGGACCACACAAAATGCCCCAAAACAGTGTGGAAGCTCTCTGTTTCAGTGCTTCATCTGGTTAAATATTATCTCTCCCCTCCAAAAAAAACCCCTCCATGGGGGCGGCAGCAGATGTCTTACATCATGACTTGTCAAAGTAGAGGGAACTTTGTACTTCTTGCATTGCCTTAAATTTATCTCCTGTATTATGAATACAAGGGGCTACCAAGTGCTTTCTCTGCTCTTAGCCTTCAAGGGATCTATGTCTCTCACCTGTACATTTGGACTGTTGCTGGCCTTTATGTTTCCAAGAAGAAGACTCCATTTTTACTACACCAGTACTGCAACTTGACACTCTCCCCATTTTACACAAGGAAACATCAAAGTGTTAATCATGACCTGAGACCTCCTCCCCCTCCCTTTTATTTTTGTAACTTCTAGCCTAATGAAGGGTTTTGATGAACTCAAAAGCTTAAGGTTTATTTTGTCTCATTTTGGGTGGTCCTAATCAAAGGCTTCTGTCTTCTTGATTTTTCAATAATTCACTCGTACCTCTCAATATTTTTTAAGTCACATTGGGAAGTAAAAAAAAAAAAAAAGGATTTTTGTGATTTCTAGGGCAGTTTTTCAATAATCCACTGGTATGTGTGTGAGCCACAATGATGATCAAAAAGGCTTCCTAGTGCTTCTAAAGATGAGATGAACATCTAGGACAGTGGGGCCAAACTGCAGCTCGGGAGTCACATGCAGCTCTTTCAAACAGTCTAATTTAATGTTAATAAAAAGCAAATATGCATATTTTTCAATAAAAACATGTGTGTAATATTTGTTCAGGTCTTGCAGCTCTCAAATATCTGATGTTTATTCTGTGTGGCTGTTACGTTAAGCAAATTTGGCCACCCCTGATCTAGGAAGATCTGCTAAACAGGGATTCAAAATCCATTCTCTTAATACTTCTTTCAATCCCTTCAAAGAAATATATTTTTAATTCACATTGAAAAGTTTTTAAAGGATTTTTGTGATGTCTAGGGTCTCATTCTCCCTGTCTGGGTCCTGTCTCATTCTTGTCAGATCTCGGAAGTAGGGTAGGCTCTGGCTAGCATTTGGATGGGAGACCTCTGAATATCTCTTACTTTGAAAACCCTATGGGGTTGCCATAAGTCAGCTGTAACTTAACAGCACTTTCCACCAGGGCCTTCTTCTTAGTAAGTGAAAATCAACAGCCGCCAACTGCAATGTTGTGTCCAGCCACAGAGGCCCTTGGGCTGAAGTCAGCTCTGGCTAATGGCTCCCTGCAAAGGCCAAAGAACTGTTAGGAAAGTGGCATCTGCAGCAATGGACCTTGCAGAAGGGAGGCACAAATCTTCCACTCACTGGTCACTTCTAAAGAGTAACCATCCAGGGAAACTACAGTTCTAAACTACAGGTCCACAAACCAACATCTCTTGGTGATCCCCAGCCCCAGGGACGTCCGATTAGCCTCAACCAGGACCAGGGCTTCTTCGGCCCTGGCCCCCACCTGGTGGAATGAGCTCCCATATGAGAGGACTTATTGCAGTTCTGCAGGCCTGCAAGACAAAGCTGTTCCACTGGGCTTTCAGTTGAGGTGGTGGACATCCCCCCAATCTCCCATCAGTGGCCTGAAACTGAAATAGACATCGGGGCACCTACCACTGTATTTTAAACAATCTGAATTGACATCTGATCTGTTTGTTTTTACACATTATTTTATGATTTTATTCTGTTTAAATTGTCATTTTAACATTGCTCTAACTGTACTATACTCATTGATGTAAACCGCCCTAAGCCTGTTTTCGGGGAGGGCAGTATATGAATAAATGAATGATTTCAACCGATTATCATAATATGAAATGTTATCTTGTTTGTTCCTCCTTGCAGACACTGGGGCTGTTCTTCATCTCCAATAGCAAGGAGGCAGGCGGACAATTGTGAAGCCCTTAGCCTGAAGGCAGAGTCACACTAGTGCAGGGATGGCTAAACTGTGGCTTGGGAGCCTCATGCGGTTCTTTCACACATATTGTGCGGCTCCCGGCAGGATGGCTGTGGAAGCAAAGGGGAGGCATGCCTTCCCTTCCCCAGCCAGTGTTCCCCTCCCTGAGTAGGTCTGAGATGGGGGGAGCTGAGAAAGAAAGCAACTTTAATTTTTAAATGCTTTCTCAAAGCCCCCCCCCCAGCTGGCTTGGAGGCGGGAGGAGTTGGAGGACACATTTAAAGTTGCTTTCTTTACACCTCTCCCTCCCTCCCCCCAATCTATTTGCTTTCTTTCTCACTCTCTTTTTTCTCTCCCTCCTCATCTAAACTTAAATCTCCAAGCTCCGCCAAACCACCAGACTGATCGGTTGGCTTGGCTCAGAGAAGGCATTTGTCTCTTTAAATCCCTTCTCCAAGTCAAGCTGGTGTAGCAGTAGGGAGCTTGGAGAACACATTTAAAGTTAAAGGTATTCTTCAAGCCCCTGCCCGTCAGCTTGGAGAAGGCATTTGTCTCTTTAAATCCCTTCTCCAAGCCAAGCCAGCTGACCTGGGGGCATTGGAGAACATATTTAAAGTTACTTTCTTTTCACGTCTTCCTTCCTTCCTTCCCTCTCCAAGTCTTTTTGTTTTCTTTCTACCTCCTCTTTCTCTTCCTCTCTTCCTTCCTCCCTCCCCATCTGTTTGGTTTGTTTCTTTCTCTCTCCTTCTTTCCACTATTCTCTCTTCCTTCCTTCTGCCTCCCTCCCCACCTACTTGCTTTGTTTATTTCTCTTTCCTTTCCTTCCTCCCCATCTATTTGCTTTCTTTGTTTCTCTCTTTCTCCCTCCCCCCATCTATTTGCTTTCTTTCTCCCTTTCATTCTTCCTTCCTTCCATCTCCCTCCTCCCATCAATTTGCTTTGTCTCTCTATTTACACGTCTTTCATTCTTTCTTTCCACTTTTCTCTCTCTCTCTTAGACAAATATAATTAGCAAGCAAATAAATATCATTGGACAAATATATGATCTATACCTGTTTTACCCCTTTTGTTTTTATTTTTGGCAGTATCATTTAATTTTAATAAAAAGCAAATCTGCATATTTTTGAGTAAAAAATTCTTAATATTTTTTCATGTCTTGTGGCTCTCAAACATATGACATTTATTCTATGTGGCTCTGACATTAAGCAAATTTGGCCACCCCTGCACTAGTGTGTCATCGTCAATGTGATTTTGAAACTGTCCTGAGGAGCACAGGGGCTAGCCAGGTCTCCATTTTCTCTGGGTCCTAAAATAGTTCTCTCACATTATTTTAAATCTTTTTTTATATTAAGAGGAGGTTGCCTTGTAGAATGTAGCAAAAATGTTGTGACTTGGTTTTCTGATTTTTTTTTCCTCTCAGAATTTGTGGAAGTAGTTACACTACCGAAGAATGATTTATTGCAGAGAATTGAGGGTAAGTGTAGTCAGTGAGGAAAAACTTCAGATTGTGGCAGGTGCCTCAGATTTGAACTTTGGCAGGATTTTCTGTGAGGAGCTTGTGTGTTCCATGACAAAGATGCTCTTCATTGTGAGATTTCTCTTATGTGGCATCAGTCTTCTGAGCAGCAGTGTTTACTCCCTGTTTCTGATACCATCCCAGTAAGTCAGCAATCAGACTGCTTTTTATCCCCCCACCCCCAATGTCTTCAGAAGCTTGGGAAGTGCGTGGTAAGAAGACAGGTCTGAATTCTGTCTCCCCATGGAACCAGATAAGTCATTCTAGCTCACCTGAAAACACTCAACACTTCAGTGCTCACGGCACGCCCCTCCCCCTCGACTGTTCCACTCAAGTCCCACAACCCCAGGAATGGTCTTCTGGGAAGTTGGAAGGGGCTGCAAGAACAGAGAGAAACACAGGAAAATGCTGTGTTCTGTGCACTGGTAGGAAATAGGTTAATAAATGCTTTTACAACTTCAGAACTGAAAAGAGAGGGTCCTATAAGGAATGGCAAGGGAGGAGAAATCCCACTTTCCCATATGGATGGGCATGAACCAATTGATGAACTAAAGCTCATCATGAATTTTGTCTGTTCAGGGTTCATGAGCCCAAGTTCATGAACTGAAGAACTACAACAAACTTCCATGAATTCTGGTGCAATTCGTGGTGGCTCATGACGGTTTGTGAAGAGCAGAAAGCAAGGGTTTACCCAGGGAATAGGTGTCATGCCAAGGATGGCAGAGAGAGAGTAATCATAGTACAATCCAGAATCAGAGGTTCCAGAGAGCAGGTTTAACAAAATCCAGCCTAGGGTCAAGGAGTTTCAGGTAGCAACTCCAAGTCCAGTCCAGTGTTTCCAGAAAAGCCAGTTGTCAGGTCCAGTCCAAGGTTCAAAGTTGCAGAGGTCTAGTAGCAGCAAGGTTAGTGGCTCAGTAGCAAAGTGTAATTGTTGCAACCACAAACTGCTCTTTCTCCAGGCTGACTTTATAGCCAAGTGTTAACAAGCTACACTCCCAGCCAGTTCCTTGGCAGTCACCCTGAAACAACTCATCTATCTCATCAGTTGGCAGCTGACGATGGGCCATGAGTCTTGCACTCGTCCTCCTTTTCTGCAACTCAGTTCAACTGTGACAGGGTTGGTGCTGCTGGGATGTGAGTGAGCTAGGTGGGCTGGGAGTGGCTTCTGAAGCCTTGTTTACTGCTTCAGAGGTATAAGGCATCGGCTTGGTTTCAGATGTAGGCTGTGACTTCTGCTCAGCCAGTAACCTGACCTCATGTTGCTCTCCTCCTGGCTCAGAGCCAGCTGCAGCCAGTTGTTCAGTTACTGGCTGAGGGCCACCTGCAGGTAGCTCTTTGTCTCTGGAATCTGTGCTGTCATTGAGCACAGACGGACTTATGATGCTTGCTTTCTGCCCCCCATGAAAAGCCATGGGGAGCAGAGAGGAGGGTTTAAATGGGTGAAGCACCTTCCTGGGGGTGTTTTACCACTACTTTTCTGCTGGGCATAGCCAGCAGACAGGAGGGGTTGAAGTGCCCCCCAGGAGGCACTTCACCCCTTCCTTTTTGCTGACCTGCAGAAAGGAGGGGGTGAAATACCCCCTGGAGGCACTTTACTCCCAAATTTAACCCTCTGGTTTTGTTCCCCCCTGCTTCAAAGTGGTGGGGAGCAAAAACAGAGTATTAAATGGCTTGGAGCCATTTAAACCTTCCTGATTTGACTTGGAGGGTTTAAATGGCTCAGAGTCATTTAAACCTCTGCTTTCTGCTTTCCACCACTTTCATGAAGAGCAGAAAGCAGGGGTTTAAACTTTAAATGGCTCACGAGCCTATACAAACAGGTTTGGTTCGGAAAGCACCATATCCATTCATGTAGGTTCTTGGTTCAGCCATGAACTGAATAGCAAAAATGTGGTTCGTGCCCATTCCAATTTTCCCACTGCCACTTCTCTTTGGCATTGCCCATTGTTATGCACCATTTATCCTAAACAGTGTTTGAACATCAGCAGTTTTGCTGTGCAATGTCTGCACATATACTGACATCATTATTCATTTTTCTGTTTTGCTTTTAGAGTTATGTAGTTTCCCCTGAGTTTGCAGAATGCTGGCAAGCCCCAT
The DNA here is from genome assembly GCA_029375565.1 of Gekko gecko. Lineage (NCBI taxonomy): Eukaryota > Metazoa > Chordata > Lepidosauria > Squamata > Gekkonidae > Gekko > Gekko gecko. The sequence goes on from JAPDNY010000005.1 coordinate 169,291,251, forward strand.
TGTGTGGATTCTCATTATCCACACAGGAATCAGTTATTTGTAGGTATCACAACAGGGTCCTAGCTTCTAGGTAATGTTACTCTTTTTGTGGTTGCCCCCCCTCCCAGTAGCTCGTGTGTTAGGCTTCTGTACAGCTGTGAGAATTAGGGGTGTGTTTTCAGATCTACCCAAGCCAAAAATATAATACCTGAAAAATACCTTACCAGTAGTTTTCAGGTATATTTTGGAATCCCAAAGGTATTCAGGTTTTTTCCCGGGGCGGGGAAGAATTCCTGAAAAAATCCCAGATATATTTGGGGATTACGAGGTATATCTGAAAAACAGCAGAGAGGCTGAAGCAGATTGCTCCAGCCTCTCAGCTGTTTGTCATACTTCTACTTTAAACTCTTTAAAGTTTAAAGAGACTGAAGAAGATAGCCTGGGGATCAGCTGTGCCAGCGCGGAGTGGAGTGCTTCCCACTGGCTCAGTTTCAGGCTGGCTTTTGCTTTTTTCTGTTCCCCCCCCTCCAGGTCTATATAGCCAAGAAATTCAGGATTTCCCAAAAACCCCAGAGCTAAATACAGTACCAGTATTGGGATCCAGGATCTTTTGGGAATCCCAAAATTTTTCAGGTCCAATAGACCTGAACCAAAATATACGGGGGGGGGGAATTCCACACCCCTAGTGAGAATCCTTAAATGCTCTTAATCAAATGGGAAGCAACCACCCAATTGAACTATGGGGAAGTGCAGCCTTAGCAAGCAAACTTGTCGTGCATGCTAATAGGCCATATACAAGAAGAGTACTTATGTTTGTATGGTACAAATGTGCTTTGGGTTGCAATTGTGCCTCAGAAAGAATATTTGCATTAAGATGAAATGTTGCATTCTGAACAGCAGCCTATAACCCAAGTGTCTAATACTTGTTTGAACTGTATTCAATGCATATGAGAGAAATCTATGATATATACACCATTTGTGCTCTTTGGAACAGTAGTGAGGCCTGTTCTAAAAACATTTTTTTCTTTCAGAGCTGGTGACAATAGAGCACCTTATAGTGGATGCCAAAGTTTATGCTTATGCTTTGGCCTTGAAGCATGCAACAGATACACCATTTCAAGTACCATTCATGAAATTCTGAGACTGCTCCATATTTAGTCCTTTGGAAGCATTTCCTTTATCATGTCCAACAGCTGTGAAGAGCCTACAATGGCAGCTCTTTAATTAAAAGTACTCAGTATTATATCCAACAGTAATCCTTTTCAAAGACAACCATGGATGGGTAGTCTTACTGTCTGAAAGACTGCATTACTTTTAATTCACTTTCTGTGTCTGATTGACTAGAATTGTTTAAGAAAAATAAATATCTTTACACACTGTCTATATAATCATTGCTACAGTTTGTTACTGGAGGTTCAAACTTTGAATCTCAACATTGGAGGAAGTGGTAAGCAGAAAGGCTTGTCTTTCACTGGTTTGAGATCCTGGGTTGTTGTTTTTTAATGGTTTTTCTTTCTCCTGCCATAATGATCTAAATGCATTTCTGAAGCAGCTGTCCTCATTGTATTATTGGCTTTTACTTGTAGTATAGATTCACCCAAGAACTTGTCATTGGAACAACTGACATTGTGGCCATGAATTCACTGCACTTTTGTCAGATTGTCTTAACAGCCAGACCTTCCCCTCCAAAAAACTAGACCAAATGTCGATTTGGAATTGGGAGTAAGCAGTGATGTGGCTAAATTTGCAGATGACACAAAGTTGTTCAGGGTGGTGAAAACCAGGGAGGATTGTGAGGCACTCCAAAGGGATCTGTTGAGGATGGGTGAGTGGGCGTCAACGTGGCAAATGGGGTTCAATGTGGCCAAGTGCAAAGTGATGCACATTGGAGCCAAAAATCCTAAATATAAATACACGTTGATGGGGTCTGATCTGGCAGAGACGGACCAAGAGAGAGATCTCGGAGTCGTAGTGGATAACTCGCTGAAAATGTCTACACAATGTGTAGCTGCAATAAAGAAGGCCAACGCTATGCTGGGGATTATTAGGAAGGGAATTGATAACAAATCAGCCAGTATCATCATGCCCCTGTATAAATCATTGGTGCGACCTCATTTGGAATACTGTGTACAGTTCTGGTCACCACATCTCAAAAAGGATATTATAGCATTGGAAAAAGTGCAGAGAAGGGCAACTAGAATGATAAAAGGGTTGGAACACCTTCCCTATGAAGAAAGGTTAAAATGCTTGGGGCTCTTTCGCTTGGAGAAACGACGGCTGAGAGGTGACATGATCGAGGTTTATAAGATTATGAATGGGATTGAGCAGGTTGAGAAAGAAGTACTTTTCTCCCTTTCTCACAATACAAGAACTCGTGGGCACTCTATGAAATTGCTGAGCAGTCGGGTTAGAACAGATAAAAGGAAATACTTCTTCACCCAAAGAGTGATTAATATATGGAATTCACTGCCACAGGAGGTCGTGGCAGCTGCAAGCATGGTCAGTTTCAAGAGGAAATTAGATAAACATATGGAGCAGAAGTCCACCAGTGGCTTTTAGCCACAGGGTATAGATGGGAACTCTCAGTCTGGGGCAGGTGATGCACTCTATTCTTGGTGCTGGAGGGGGCAGCAGTGGGAGGGCTTCTGGTGCCCTGGCCCCACTGCTGGCCCTCCTGATGGCACCTGGTATATTTTGGCCGCTGTGTGACAGAGTGTTGGACTAGATGGGCCATTGGCCTGATTCAACATTGGCTTCTCTTATGTTCTTATGTTCTTATGTAAATGTCATGCCTTGTGAATTTGAATTTTGCTAAAAGGAACACTAACAGCAGTCAGGTGGCACATTCTGCCCTCTTAGGATCATGTCTGAATCTTTGTCTGCTTCATAGTTGACCTTTTTTTTCTTAAAAAAGAGGTTTTGGGAAGCTGTACTGAAATACAAAATGGGAAAGTGCCGGATTCAGATCTCCTTCTAGCAAGAGATAACCAGATGGTCTTAGACAAGTCCACAGGGGTAGCTGTCTTACTCTGTTGTAGCAAAATAAAACAGAACTCTGGTAAATACAAACGTGTGGGGGTTTTGGTGCCATTTTTATATGAGGCTCTGTCAATTTTCACCAATTCCACACACACACCCCGACACTGGACTTGGGAAAGCCCTGAAAAAAGGTGCCAGTTCTCTGTATAAGTGTAATAACAAAAAATCCCTAGTAAAGACTGATATTTATTACATAAGTCATGCAGTCATCCCCTCCCTTCCAACTCTGCAATAATATTGCCTTACATTGTTGTAAGAACTACTGATGTGACACACTTTGGAAGGTTCGAAGTGGCACAAACTGTACTGGTGGGTTTTCTTTTAATATAACAGAATGAATGTTGTACTAGAACAACTCAAGATGTTCTGTCCAAGGCTCCCTGGTGCTAGAAGTGGGTGAGCAGTTGGTGGAGTAAGGCAGTAGCCATTCCAAATGCAATTCTGTCTGCTGTCAGGACAAGGACTCATACTTGGACTAACACAAAACATCCCACAAGTATATTAATGGAAAAGGAATTGCTTTGAAGCCCTTCTGACCTGGGACCCAAGTTATCAAAGCACATATATTCAGCTTCCAGGGAGAATGGGCAAGCAAGTCTGTTAAGCATCAGGGTATTATTCTCAACCATAATATAGAAATGTTTGTCTCACTTGCAAGTTGTTGCAAACGTTACTATGGAATTACCTATCGATTGCGTGAGCCAAATGACACTCAGCACTCTTAAGGCCTTTCTTTTCAATGAGAACTATTTCCCATCGAGTAGCAATGGCCAACTATTTCCCAAAACCAGCAAAGGTGACATTTTAATTAAATAAGTTTATTGTCTAATGTTTACAATAGTTACCTCCAGGAAGCACAACAGCACTGCCTTCAGTGTGACTTGCTTCTTTTACACATCATGCTGCTTTGAGAGCTCATGTATCCAAAGCAAAGTCAGGATGAAGCTTCAGCAGCACAGGTTCCCCCTTACCCAGGACACATGGATCAAAAAAAGGCATGGTGGAAGTCTCAAACAGCGATTTCCAACTTCACTCTCATTACCTTCTTCTGTCAGTTTCCATCAAGATGAATGTTACCACCTGGGTTAATATGCTTGCCCACCTTCTTACTTCAAAACATGATGCCAATGACAAAAGGGTGTTCAGCATACACCAGAAGGACCTTTTCTTAAACCATATAAAAGTAATGTAAAATACAAATCTTGGGGAAATGGCATGTACTTCTAAAATGAAGGCAAGGATTCTAGCATGTGGCCACTGAACTCTTTGCAGTGGCGCGCGCTCACTAATTTGCACAAATTTCAGCCTCAGTACAAAGTGTGCAAATACAAAGTGTTCACAATCAGCAAAATGGCACTGTCAGACTATAGTCTTTGTGAAGAGGAAGGTGGATGCATTGCTTTCCAGCAGTACTGGCAACACCCTCAACCCCAACACAGTGTAAACTTCGATTCTTAAGGCGGCTGGTATTGAAGCTGCACCCAGGCATTGCACAATGCCCACTGTGAAAAATGGGATATACAACACTAATCAGGGGGCGGGGGATGATATTCAGTTGCAGATGGTCAAGTAACAGTTCCCTACAGAACATTCAGACAGTTAGAAAAATAAAGCTCCCACTCCACCAACCTCTGCCTGCTCTTTGACAAAGATTTCGAAATATTGATAAATAATAGTGACTGCAAGCAGAATGCCGGTGCCTGAGCCAATAGCCCCAAGGAAGTCAGCCAAGACTGAGAGGGCCCCAATGCACAAGCCTCCAAAGGCAGCGGCTGTGGGGATGTATCTGAAAAGGGGGAGAAAAAGAAACATCATGGTCGCAAGCTGAGCTTGCTAACTTTATCTGATTCAAAGCTGCATTCAAAGCAATTAGAGACTCAATTGCAGATTCCCGTTTGCTTTAAGTTTTATCAGACTGGCAAGTAGCAAAGGCTAGACCAGAAAATTGACAGCCTGAGAACTATCACTTCCAAGCCCAAAGATAAAGATGTCTTAGTGCAATTCCCAAAAGAAGACTGAGGTTGCTATACAGAGGAAGGCAATGGCAAACCACCTCTGCTCACTTCTCACCTTGAAGACCCCATGTTCCTGGGGTTACCATGAGTCTGTTGTGTGCACACAAAATGGGAACAGAGCCATTTAAAATTAGATTACAAACTGAGATGGTGCTTGCTGTGGCTCAGTGACAGAGCATTTGCTTGGCTTGCAGAAGCTCCTAGGTTCAGCCTCAAGCATCTTCAGCTGAAAGGATTGGATAGTAGGTGAAGTGAAAGACCTGAGACATGGAGAGCTACTGCCAGTCTAAGTAGACAATACTGACCTTGGACCAATGATCTGATTCAATATAGAGCAGGTTCATGTGTTCATGTAAGTCCCGCCAAGTACCATGCTCTTCCTGCAACCAACAAAAACACCTGCATCTTTTGCAGATGATCCCGACACTTCAATCCATGTCTTGGAGAAAAATGCACAGGAGCCCAACATAAATATAATATAAACCATCACATGGACAGGATCCTCAAAGATAGCCCCCATGGATTCTGGAGGGGAGAGATAGTAACAGAGGCCTCCAACAGGATAGGAGCGTGCCGGACCACCTCCACTCACATCCTGGAGAGGAAACAGTAAAGCCCGATGCTGTTTAGGGCTTTTGCTAAACTGCTGCACCTCCAAAAGGCAGCAGTTTAGGACCAGTGCAATATTTACAGCCCACTGCCCAAGTAAATTGACCAAGAAGTTGCCACTGAACCGCACAGACAACATTTGAGAAAACATAAAGGTTAGAGACCAAGGCAGACTGAAGGATGATGGGAATATTGGAGGTGTAGAAGAGTTTGATGGGGTAGCTGCTGTATTGTCCACGATAACGGGCAGACTTGATTGGGAGGTCAACACGAAACCCCTAAAAAAATTAAAATATTAGACTGTAATCCATCAGAAATGAATTTGTTAAAAAACCCACAGAAATAGGTAATCTGAGCAAGATTACTTCTTTTCCTGTTACAAGGAACAGAACTGGCCTCCTGTGATCATGACATCAAGTCAAATATTTTTCATGTCATGCCTACACATCAAAATCATACAGCTATTTTTTCAATAATTTATTATATTAAAGTACATATATAAATGACAGTGGCATAACTAAATGAAAACATAAAAGGCATTAAGTTACAATATAATGTCTCGTACAGTAACTTAACTATCAACAGATAAACATAAGGGACACGGAGCTACAACGTCTATAAGAGAAGAATCATACTGTACATTGTAGTATCTAGACCAGGGGTGTCAAACATGTGGCCCGGGGGCCGGATCAGGCCCCCCGGAGGGCTTCTATCAGGCCCACAGTGGAACTGGCTGTCTTCTGCTGCTTCTTCCAGTTCTGCTGCTGCTGCGTCATCATAGGTTTGCAGCTTACAGATACACACCTGAACAGCATACTCAAGATTACAACAGCACAGATGCAATAATTCAGAGCAAAAGTTATCAGACACTGTTTAATAAACAAAATATTGCAAGAGTGATAATGTTTTAAGCATGTTTTTATTTTAAGTAAAAAAAAAACCTTGTGTTTGTGTCCTTTATAAAGTTTATATCTCCACTACCTGGCATTACATTTTATGACACACATGGCCCAACCCAACAAGGTCTCATTTATGTCAGATCCAGCCCTCATAACAAATGAGTTCAACACCCCTGATCTAGAAAGTAAATTAGACTAATCACTGGGCTTAGAATAGTGCATTTACAATGAAAACAAAAAGTGAATATTGAAATTAAAGGTAGGAAGGGAATACCGTCAACTTATAGAGGTCTCAACAGCCAGCAATTTCAGAGGGTGCTTTAAAAGTGAAGCCATGCATGGTAAGTAGTATTAGATGATAGAAGATCCTGATCTGCCATATACTGTAACACAGGAGCCCAGGTGAGGACAAAATTGGAATAAACTTTTTGGAAGCCAGTATGGGCTTGATGTAAATTGTCAGTGAGTTTGGACATGATAAACTGATCCCATATTTTGTCATGCCAGATCTTCAGCATCGGGGGAGACAGAGATTTCCATACTGTGGCAAAATCATACAGCTAAAACCACTCAAAGATAGCATCCTGCCCTTCCGTCAATTATAAATCAATATATAGTTCCTCTCTGTTGCTGACCAATGCAAATCAGCCACTCTCTCTATTCCTTACCTCACCCACTGGCCTTTATCATGCTCTCCATTCAGTCTCTGAGGTGTGCCGGGGGGCGGGGGGGGGCGGCAACATGCCAGTCTTATTTTTAAGCCCCTTCTGACTTCTAATCCTGGGTTGGATCTGGTGCTGTGTTTCCATAGGTGCAAAGAATTCTACCTGCAGGATGTGTCTTTTGCTGTACCCCTCTCCTTTGAGAGGCTGTATGCCCTCTAAAATCCTGCTCCTGGGCAAGAGGGGACCAGTGTTCCATCTAAGCTGAGTTAGTGTGAGCTAGCTCACAATTTTTTAGCCTCTGGCTCACACACTTTTCCTCTTAGTTCAGGAAGGATGGCTCCAGAGCAAATTAATGTATGCAGTAGCCAAATCACTCACTCACAACTTTAATGCCAGCAGCTCACAAAGTAGAATTTTTGCTCACAAGACTCCACTGCTTAGAGAGAACATTGGAGGGGACCCCCCAAAAAAGTATCTTAGGTGGCATTTTCAGCAACTGCAAAAATTTCACACCTTCTCCCTATGGAAATACTGCAGTGGACTGAACCTTCTCTTTCTCTTTTTGAAAAAATGCTCCTGCTCCCTTTCTTGGCCACTGCTTTCTTGGCCCCCAGTGCTGACTTTCTGGCCTTTCCCCCACTAGTAATATTTGTTCAACCAATGAAATAACATGCTGTTCAAAACAGACAAAAGGAAGTACAGACATAGTTCACATAAGAAATATAAATCTGCAAAATGATGGCTACTTGGTCAGATGGCTTTAAAGGATGGGGGGGTAGACAAATTCACAGAGGACAGACCTTCCAAAGGCCATTAGCCATGATAGATAATTGGCACTATACGTCTGAGTGTCAGATGCTGGGGGGTGGGGGGTGGGATGGAGAAGGGCCCTCCTGCCCATACTTCCTGCCAAAAATGTAGATACCCCAACAGCATCCGGCTGGCCGCTGTTGGAAGAAAGATACACTACTTGGCCCCTGGTCTGATTCAATAGGGATGATGGGGAGAAAAGTGAGATATAAATACTTTAAATAAATCAAATAAATATTAGTATTTAATGCCTGACAACTCACTTTTTATTCCCATCACCATCACCACCATTTATGGATGCATCATGCTTCTACCCTGATCTTCTTAAAGAGCTCAGAGCAACTGACTGGCGTGGGAAGGTGGGCAGGAGATTCTCCAGCTGACAGGGCAAACCTGATCAACTTCTGCAGTAAATGTGGGTGAAGTCCAACAGTGATGTGCCTTCAAATCATTATGTGGGCGAAGTCCAACAGCTGCATTCTATTTTAGAAAAATTTGCAAAGCAGTAGGCTTAGAGTCTTTTCTGAAATGTTACCTCCTTTGATACCACCTCAAATTGTCAACTTTGTCCCTGGTACAAGTTCTAACTCTGGGGGGAAAACGTCAACATTCTGCTGTAAATGGTATAGTGCCACCAGTGCTGAGAAAACTACCTTTGAAATTCTGGTGGTGAGAGATTCACTAGTCTTTTAGGTAGCTTCAAATGTTTTATGCTGCAGTTCCTTCTAACCCTGAAAAAATCTTTCTGTTTGTTGTTGTTCACTCGCACAGTCGAGTCCGACTCTTCGCAACCCCATGGACCAGATTACGCCAGGCCCTCCTGTCTTCCGCTGTCCGCTGAAGTTTGCTCAATTTCATGTTCGTTGCATCGATGACACTGTCTAACCATCTCATCCTTTGCCGTCCCCTTCTTCTTTGACCTTCAATCTTTCCCAGCATCAGGGTCTTCTCCAGTGAATGCTCTCTTCTCATTTGGTGGCCAAAGTATTTGAGCTTCAGCTTCAGGATCTGGCCTTCCAGGGAACAGTCAGGGTTGATTTCTTTTAGGATTGACTGATTTGATCTCCTTGCAGTCCAAGGGACTCTCAAGAGTCTTCTCCAGCACCATAGTTCAATAGAATCTATTCTTCGGCGCTCGGCCTTCCTTATAGTCCAACTCTCGCAGCCATACATTACTACGGGGAATACCATTGCTTTGACCATGCGGACTTTTGTTGGCAAGGTGATGTCTCTGCTTTTTATCATGCTGTTTAGGTTTGCCATCGCTTTCCTCCCAAGGAGCAGGCGTCTTTTAATTTCATGGCTGCAGTCACCATCTGCAGTGATTTGGGATCCTAGGAACGTGAAGTCTGTCACTACTTCTACGACTTCCCCTTCTATTTGCCAAGGAGTGATGGGGCCAGATGCCATGATCTTAGTTTTTTTGATGTTGAGCTTCAAGCCCACTTTTGCGCTCTCCTCTTTCACCCTGAGCAAGAGGCTCTTGAGGTCCTCTTCACTTTCTGCCATCAGAGTGGTATCATCTGCATATCTGAGGTTATTGATCTTTTCCCCAGCAATCTTAACTCCGGCTTGTGATTCATCCAGGCCAGCATTTCGCATGATGTACTCTGCATATAAATTAAATAAGCAAGGTGACAATATACATCCTTGTCGTACTCCTTTTCCTATGCTAAACCAATCAGTTGTTCCATATCCGGTTCTAACTGTTGCTTCTTGACCCTTATACAGGTTTCTCAGGAGACATGTGAGGTGGTCCGGTACTCCCATCTCTTTAAGAACCCGCCATAATTTATTGTGATCCACACAATCAAAGGCTTTAGCATAGTCAATGAAGCAGAAGTAGATGTTTTTCTGGTACTCTCTTGCTTTCTCCATAATCCAGCAAATGTTGGCAATTTCATCTCTAGTTCCTCTACCTCTTCGAAACCCAGCTTGTACTTCTGGCAATTCTCTGTCCACGTACTGTTGGAGCCTAGCTTGTAGGATTTTGAGCATGACCTTGCTAGCATGTGAAATGAGTGCAATTGTGCGATAGTTTGAACATTCCTTGACATTGCCCTTCTTTGGGATTGGAATGTAAACTGACCTTTTCCAATCCTGTGGCCACTGTTGTGTTTTCCAAATTTGTTGGCAAATTGAGTGCAGCACTTTAACAGCATCTTCTTTTAAGACTTTGAATAACTCAGCTGGGATACCATCAACTCCACTAGCTTTGTTGTTAGTAATGCTTTCTAAGGCCCATTTAACTTCGCTTTCCAGGATATCTGGCTCGAGGTCAGTGATTATACCATCGTGGTTGTCAAGGACATTGAGGTCCTTCTTGTATAGTTCTTCTGTGTATTCTTGCCATCTTTTCCTAATCTCTTCTGCGTCTGTTAGGTCCCTACCGTTTTTGTCCTTTATCATGGCCAGCTTTGCATGGAACATTCCCTTGATTTATCCAATTTTCTTGAAGAGATCTCTAGTCCTTCCCAATCTATTGTTTTCCTCTATTACTTTGCATTGTTCATTCAGGAAAGCCTCCTTATCTCTCCTTGCTGTTCTCTGGAAATCTGCATTCAGTTGGGCAAATCTTTCCTTTTCACCGTTGCCTTTAGCTTTCCTTCTTTCCTCTGCTATGTGTAAAGCCTCATCAGACAGCCACTTTGCTTTCTTGCATTTCTTTTTCTTTGGGATGGCGGTGATTGCTGCCTCCTTTACAATGTCACGGACCTCTGTCCATAGTTCTTCAGGCACTCTGTCTATCAAATCTAGTCCCTTAAACCTATTCTTCACCTCTATTGTGTATTCATCGGGGATGCGATCTAGGTCAAATCTGAATGGCCTTGTGGTTTTCCCAACTTTCTTCAATTTAAGTCTGAATTTTGCAATGAGTAGCTCATGATCTGAGCCACAGTCAGCTCCAGGTCTTGTTTTTACTGACTGGATAGAGCTTCTCCATCTTTGACTGCAAATTATATAGTCAATCTGATTTCGGTGTTGCCCATCTGGTGATGTCCATGTGTAGAGACGCCTCTTAGGTTGTTGGAAAAGGGTGTTTGCTATGACCAGCGTGTTCTCTTGACAAAACTCTGTTAGCCTTTGCCCTGCTTCATTTTGTTCTCCAAGGCCAAACTTGTCTGTTATTCCGGTTACCTTTTGATTTCCTACTTTAGCATTCCAGTCCCCTATGATGATGAGGACATAATTTTTTGGTATTAGTTCTATGAGCTGTTGTAGGTCTTCATAGAACTGGTCCACTTCAGCCTCTTCTGCAGCAGTGGTTGGGGCATAGACTTGGATTACTGTGATATTGAATGGTTTGCCTTGGATTCGGACCAAGATCATTCTGTCATTTTTGAGATTGTATCCCAATACTGCCTTTCTCACTCTCTTGTTGACTATAAAGGCCACACCATTTTTTCTACGGGATTTCTGGCCACAGTAGTAGATATAATGGTCTTCTGAGTTAAATTTGCCCATTCCTGTCCACTTTAGTTCACTGATTCCCAAGATGTCGATGTTCATTCTTGCCATCTCATTTTTGACCACGTCAAGCTTACCTTGATTCATAGATCTTACATTCCAGGTTCCTATGCAGTATTGTTCTTTGCAGCATCGAACTTTCCTTTCACCGTCAGACACATCCACAACTGAGCGTCCTTTCGGCTTTGGCCCAGCCGCTTCACTCTTTCTGGGGTTACTCGTACTTGCCCTCTGCTCTTCCCCAGTAGCATAATGGACACCTTCCGACCTGAGGGGCTCATCTTCTGGCGTCATATCTTGTAGCCTTTTGTTACTGTCCATGGGGTTTTCTTGGCAAAGATACTGGAGTGGGTTGCCATTTCCTTCTCCAGGGGGATCACGCTTGGTCTGAGTTCTCTGCTGTGGCCTGTCCGTCCTGGGTGGCCCTCCACGGCATAGCCCACAGCCTCATCGAACCACGCAAGCCCCCTCGCCACGACAAGGCAGTGATCCATGAGGGAGAATCTTTCTGTAGGAAGCATAAACTACAGCCTTCACTTACCTGAAAGTATATGACTACAGCAAACACGAAGACAGTGGCAATCAGATTCATAAGGTTAGGCAAGTTCTGACGGTAGAAAGCCTCCCGCAAGGCACGGACCTTGTCAGTTCGTGTTGCCAAAAGTTGGAACAAAGCAATGACAGCACCCTCAAACTCTGTTCCTGGAGGCACCAAGACAAATAAGAGTGATACCTGTAGTGTTAAAGGGCAACTCATAGCTGCTTTGCAATAGTTTCACTGTTCACAAGTTCATCTCAATCATCAAAAGGACATGGAATGCATACACACAACAAGACAATGGCTTGGACCCTGCAGATATGTTTGGCTAGGGGATGTGCTTTCTTTAGGCATAAGGAGCCTTCCAAGTGTTTTGCTTCAGGGGGCAGTATCTGCCAGCAAAATGGATCTGCGCAATCCAACCCCATGAATGAAGTTGCAATGACTGAGAGAATGGTGAAAAGGATTACACATTAATAAAATAAATGGTGCTAAACTTCTATAAGGATTAATGCAGACACATTACAAATACGAAATAACTGTCCAGTTTCAGAATTCGAGACACTTTTGACAACCAAAAATGTAGCATTTGTGAGTTACAAAGTTCACTAGTCCCCCTGCCCGTGTGGAGCAATCAGTCATGTACTGTGTACCTCAACAAACTTGTTAGTGAATGGCAAGAGTTTTAATTCCATGAACTCTGCATGTTTTGATGTTCTGGCCTTGCCTTCCCGGGCTTGACTGAGTGGTCCCATCTCACCAATGCAGAAGGAACCACATTCAGAGGAGTCTCCTCAGCAGCCTGTCTCCTTCAGCTCTACTGAATGATATTTGAATACTTAATTCCTCCTAAAGAGACTTTCACTGACAGAAAGATTTTTCTGCCAGAGGAGGAGTCACTGATGTAGGAAAAGGTCTCCTTAGGCTGGAAGAAGACTTCAAATTTTGCTGAGCAGAGCAGTAGGATTCAAGCCACTGACTCTCTGAATCAGTTTGCCTCCTTCAAATCAGAACAGGGATCCATGCAGAGGTACTCCTCTGAGAATAGAAAAATCTTACTCTGCGTGTAAATGGGGGGGGGACAGTGACAGTGAAGTGCACCTCTAATTTGATTAATGAAAAACCTATGCCATCAAGAATCTGGGAACATTAGGGCAGAAAAAAACAAAGGAGAAGAGAAATTATGGTATCAAAGCAGAAAAAAGCTAAAGCAAATAAGAAAAGAGGTGCTCCCTTAGAGAATGGGGAGACGTTGAAGAATCTAAACTACAACCCTGCACTAAATTGCTTGTGTACCATTCTCACTAGGTTAATAAGCCTGATGGGACAATTCTACCTTTAGGTTTAAAAAGCTACTACAGTTGCTAACCTGTCCACATAAAACACACACACTACATCTCTACAGATCTACTCCAAGTCTGCAGCTGAAGCTTAGGGGGAACTATCCAGAATAGACTTATGCTTTCTGTACCCCAGATTTTCAGGCATGCTTGTGACACAGTAAGCAAGATGCCTGATCTATAGGATCCTATGATCATAGCAAAAAGCCACTGTGTCTCACAATTTCCATTTGGAACATGAAAAAAAATGTAGAGACATGCAGCATGCCATACAGTACTCCAGGCTGTCCTGCCTGCATTTCACCAGAGTTCCCAAATATATGCATTATCCTAAAGAGCCCCAGAGGGTCTACTGTTGCAGTAGACCTTCCATGTATGCTTAGAGGCTGTCTCTGTCACCAAAGTGTGGGTACTGTGATCACAGAGGTGTTTTTGGATGACCAGCCTCAGCATGACCACAAAGTCTCTTTAGCCATGATACTATCTGCCAGATTCAGCTAAATCATGCCAGCAAATTCCATTGCCTCTGTCACTTTTCTCTGGCAGTGAATATAATAAGCAAAGTTTCTTGGAATGTTACTGTCAAAGGTTACTGAGGGTCTACCTGCTATCATTAGGGATGGGCACAGACCACATTTTTGTGGTTCATTTAGGTTCCTGGCTGAATCATGCACTGAATCACAAACTGATATGAATCAGAAGGTTGGTTCACAAACCAAATTAGTTCGTGACCTCTGCTTTCTGCTCCCTGCCACTTTTCACAGGCATCGGAAGCAGGGGTTCTCCCCACAAAAAGTGGCAGGGAACAGAAAGCAGGGAGTTAAATGGCTCTGAACCATTTAAACCCCTGCTTTATGCTCCCTGCTGGTTTTTTTGCAGGGAGCAGAAAGCAGGGGTTTCTCTGCAAAAAGTGGTGGGGAGCAGAAAAACAGGAGTTTAAATGGCTTGGAGATTCATGAACTGCCTTGAACTGCCTTAAAATTCATTGAAGTACATGGTGGAGCTTCAGTTTGCAAACTTCGGTTCATGAACCACTAACTGGCCAAAATTTGTCGCAAATTTACGTTTGTGAACTAGTTCATGCCCATCCCTAGTTGCCTCTACAATTTAGAGAAACAGGAATGAACATTGTGTCTTTTACTTTGAATGTAACGCTGTGCCAAGTCTCCATTTAGGCGCAAGTAGCAGGAGACCCTTTCTGGGACACCAGCTCTTCAATCGCAGGTCACTCACTATCCTAAACTATACATGCATTGGGCCAAAAGATCAGTGGCTAAAATTTACTATACTTCTGCCAGTGTTAATGGTAGTGGGGCTAAAGGCCTTCCAGACAATGGTTTCACAGATGTTGGTAGCAATAAAGAGAGAAATCCCAGAACCCAAGCCATAACCCTTCTGCAACAGCTCATCTAGCAGCAGCACAATCAAACCAGCAACGAACAACTGTGGGAGGAAACAATTACAGGTCAATTATTTTGCTTTCAAAAACCATTTTGATCCCAAAAAAGAGAGATAGTCGATTCAGCCAGCCCACGTTGCTGCCTCCTTCTGCCTTTCCAATGAGCCCTGGCAGCAATTTGGACCCTCATTTTGATACCACATCCCTTAGTATAGTCCTTGATAGTAAACCCTACTGAAAACTGTAGGACTTACTTTGAAGTATATGCCGTTGGGTTAAGACTGTTAAAATGCACATATCTGCATGTTATTAAACTTAGTTTTGGTGTTAGACATCAAGTAGCTCGATACCCCAAAGTTTTCAAAATGATTTCTGAGAACACAAACACTTTGATCAAGAGTATGAGATTTCATGAAATGGCATTTGCACCCTTTAATCTGTAAACAGCACACACAAACTGTGAAAGTTACCTACTCATTTAACAAAGAATCATCCGTATCAGTGGGGGGAAAAGAAGGCATTTTGCAGACATTAACATGCAAGCTAGTGTAGTGTAATCTCTAAGGGACTGAAGCTAGAGGAAGGAGTGGCCTTTGGTAGATACTCTTTCTCATTCTCAGCACGTTATACAGGGATAACAATACTGGTTTATATTCTATAAAGATTGAAAGAATTGTAGAAAATGAATAGGAAGCATTCTGAACTCTCTTGAGTACAGCATATACTCTGAGATTAAGTATTTTAAAAAATATAAATACATTCTGGAAAAGAACCTGTATTAGGCTTGAACTGGAAGTCATGGCTCACCTATGGCTGCCCCTGGGAGCAGTAGCTCTGTGATTTCCCCTCTTCTCTCTCCTGCAGCAGCGACTAGGGCTATTCTATGTGTAAGTCATTATATCGCAAGCATCCCCACTTTGTGAGCTGCTATTTGCAGGACGGCGGAACTGCCAGCATGTTACACATTTCATATTGCTAGACATTATCAGAGGAGGTAGAGGAGGCAGCGACATTGGACACGTTGCTGCTTCGAGAACAGCCATGCCTGTCCCATAAGGCTCATTGTGCTCTTAAGTCTGTAGTAGCAAGACAAAGCAAGGAGGGAATTAATACATTTGAGGCTTTTTATAAAGAAGGCTGGCTTTCATAGCATCAGAAACCTGATTAAGGGCACTCAACACTTTCTTTGTTCTGTTACAATTTTCCCACATTCAAGAATCCTTACATAAAACTAACAGTCCCTAATATTAAGACAAAGATGGAAAATGTAAGGTGCAAAAAAGCTATGCAAAGACTTCCCATCTGTGCACACAAAGCCTTTGCTTTAGCTGCCCTTTAAACACCACTCAGCGGCATACCTGAATTATGATCAGGAGGCAGATTCCAGCTCCCATTTCCGTGGGGTCACCATACATCCCAGTCATGACATACACAATGGCCTGCCCAATAGTGATAATCATGCCAAACACTGCAACAGAAAGGAAAGACAATTCCTGTTTCCAGGGGTCTTTTGGGGGGGAGCCCACCGGAGCGCAGCTCCGGGAGCTCAGGAGCCAAGCCCCGCCCCCAGCCGGCGTCCCGGGGAGTCTTTCAGGCAGCCGAATGTCAATTTCAGCTCCATTATATCCTATGGGCCATTGAAGTCAATGGTGAAAACATAGGGTATATTCTGGGGGCTGGAGGGGAGGGGTTTGAGGGAGAGGCTTCAAACTCACAGGGTAGCTGATGGAGCTTCTCCCATGATACCCACCAAGTTTCAAGAACTTTGGATCAGGGGGTCTAATTCTATGGGCCCCTAAACAGGTTGCCCCTATTCCCTCCATTGTTCTCTATGGTGGGAAAAAATTAACTTTTTTTCCCACCATAGAGAACAATGGAGGGAATAGGGCAACCTGTTTGGGGGCCCATAGAACTGAACCCCCTGGTCCAATATTCTTGACACTTGGTGGGTATCTTGGGGAGAGGCTCCTTTAGCTACCCTGTGAGTTTGGAGCCTCTCCCTCAAACCTCCTCCCTCCAGCCACCAGAATATACCCTATGTTTTCACCATTGACTTCAATGGCCCATAGGATATAATGGGGCTGAATTGCCACCGAATTTCTTTCATTCCCTCCTTTCCTTCTCTCTTTTTCCTCTTTTCCTCCTTCTTCTCTTCTCTCTTTCTTTCTTCCCCACCTTCTTCTCCTCTCTTTTTTTCTCCTTTCCCTGTTTCCCTCCTTCTTCCCTCTCTTTCTTTCCCTCTCCTTTCCTTCTCTTTCTTTCCCTCTTTCCTTCCTTCTTTCCTTCTCTCTACTCTCTCTCTTTCCTTCCCTCTTTCCTCCTTCTGTGGCCCAACTCTCATGAGAAGGAGTTTAAACTTTAAACCCCTTCTCTCTTAGCTCCCCCACCCAGACCAGCTGGGGAAGGGAAGGGGAGGCTTTTGAAGATGCCTCCCCCCTTTTGCTTCCCTTCTGACATCACTTCCGGTGATGTCAGGGGGCGTGGCATATGCTAATAGCATAATAGCTCATTAGCATACCATATGCTAATGAGCTCCTGCAGCTGTTTTTCTACGAAAAGACCCCTGCCTGTTTCCTTTTGTCCATTTGGTTGCAAAATTCAGGCCTGCATACCAACTGACTGGAAAGAATAGAGGACTCCATGTATGGTGCAGTATCTCTGAAAGGAGTGCTTAGTGTGGTATAGTGATTGTGCATATGACTAGGATCAAAGTGATCTGGTTCAAATTACCCCTACTCATGAAGCTTCCTACGTGATTTTGCCCAATTACATTTTTTCAGCCCAATCTATGTTACAGGGAACCACAAGGGCCACTGTGGAGTCAGTGAGGTGGAGTGGGTGGAGGACAAGGATCTAGGAGACCCAGCTTTGACTCCTCACCCTGCCATGGAAGCTCTCTGTATCACTTTGGGCCAGCCACATTCAGACTAAACTACCTAAACAGGGTTATTGTTGTGAGGGTAAAAATGAAGGAGAGGAGAGTGATGTCAGCCAGTTTGGGTCCCTACTGGGGAGAAAGGTAGGGTATATATGAAGTAAATAAATGCCTAACTGGGGCTCAAGAAAGAATGGGACTGAAATGTAATTGATAACGTATTTAGACTGAAAGTTACGCTCACACTTCTGAGCCCCATTGAACAAGGCTCTGTCTTTTGGTGTATCACCCACTTCAATGATTTTGGCTCCAGCCAAAAGCTGCATAATCAATCCAGATGTCACAATGGGAGAGATGCCCAATTCCATCAATGTGCCTGCAAAATAAAGAATAGGAAAACCTTGAAACACAGTCTCAAGTACTACAAGGAGCTCTTACCAGCAATTCCTTACAATCTCCCACAGGACAATTCACCACAATCTTCCATGAGAGCATTCTGCAATATTGGCCTTTATACCAAACTGCAGCACTGGGTTATAAGACAGTTGACAAAATTGCACGCACTTTGGACAATCAAGATACTAAAAAGTTTTCACAAGTCACATTACTGCCACCTTTTAAGTGTTCTTTGACTGACAGCTAATACAATAATGGGGAGTCTTACTAGGCTAGTGTCAGTGCAAACCAATGTAGACCCACCAATTTCAATGGCCTAAGACTGAAGCAAAAGCACAGGACTGCACTGTCAATTAACCCCCCTTCCTGCCAGCTTTCCATCTGCAGTACAGAACAGTTATCAACTTGGCACTGTGGTGAAAACTTTTTTACAATGGTGAGAGCAATCTACATGAAACAATATGCTAAGGTCATGATAAATGGGACCTTTCACAAAATATTGAAATACAAAAGAGAGCTAGACAAGGTTGCCCATTATCTCTGCTATTATTTATTTTTGCTCTTGAAACATTGAATGATACAGTAAGAGAAAATATCCAGATTAAAGGACTTAAAATTAAAGGAGAAGAGTACAAATTACAAGCTTTCGCAGACAATTCGGTATTTATACTGGAAGAACCACAAATATCCATTACGCAACTTTTGAATTCCCTAAAAGAATATGGACAGTTAGACGGGTTGAAAATTAATTTCAGGAAGACAAAAATATTGACAAAAAACTGTACTAAAGAACAGATACAGCAATTACAAGATAGTTCCGGCATTGAAGTACAGAAGAAAATAAAATATCTAGGGATAACGTTAACTAACAGGTGCAGCTCACTGTTAAAAGATAATTACACAAAACTTTTGACTGTAATTAAAAAAGATTTGGAAAATTGGAAACACCTACAATTATCCTTTATGGGAAGAGTAGCTATTGTAAAGATGAATGTGCTACCTAGACTTCTCTTTTTATTTCAAACAAATCCAATTATAAAAAATCAACAGTATTTTAAAGAAGTAGACAAATTGATATGGCAATTCATTTGGCAAGGTAAAAGACCCAGAATTAGTATGAAAGTATTACAAGATGCAAAGGAAAGAGGAGGCTTTGCAGTACCACATTGGCATCTCTATTATAAAGCAGCAGCCCTGACTTGGGTGAAAGAGTGGATCTCTTTGGAAATCCAAGACTGTTAAAGTTAGAAGGTCATGATTTGAAATTAGGTTAACACGCCTTTGTATGGTATGAGAAAAGCGACATTCATAAATATTTTAAACAACACATGTCAAGAGCATCACTGCAGAAGGTATGGGAGGAGGTTAAAAATATGTTCTATACAAAAATACCTAAATGGGTCTCACCATTGGAGGCTTTTATAAATCCCGCCTTACTTATCAAAGAACAATTATGGAGATATGAAGACCTTTTAGACAAGAAAAATAATTTAATCTCACAAGATACTCTCCAAAGACAGGGTATTTATTTGAATTGGTGGGAAAGGGTGCAACTTGACTCTAGATATGTGAAAGATAAACAAACTGGTTTTCATGATAAACCCATAGAACTGGATAAAACTTTCTTGTGTAAAGATGAAAAATGTATAAAGTCATTTTATACTATGTTATTAGATATGAAAATGCAAGATGACATAGTAAAAGCTTCAATGATTAAATGGGCACAAAATATAGGGCACAATATACAGTTAGACCAATGGACTAAGGTATGGAAAACACATATAAAATTTACAAAATCTATACTATTTAAAGAAAATCTATATAAAATGCTTTATAGATGGCATATGACACCAGAAAATTTAGCAAAATGGTACCCAAATATGTCAAATGTATGCTGGAAATGTAAGCAAAACACTGGTTCTTTTTTCATATGTGGTGGACTTGTAATATCACAAAAAATATTAGATATAGATACATGAGATATTGCAAAAAATGTTACATACAACTATAGCATTTGTACCAGAATTGTTTTTATTAAATATCATTCCAGAGAATTTTAAGAAACCAGATGTATATATGATCATACATGCTATAACTATGGCTAGGATTTTGTATGCAAAATATTGGAAAAAAGAAGTCCCATCAAAAGAAGAAATAATCTATAAGCTACTGGAAACAGCAGAAATGGACAAATTAACTTTACGATTACAAGATAAAAAAGAAGAAATTTTGGAGAAGAACTGGTTACGATTCTATAGATGGATAGAGGACTATCTTGGAAAACATGTAACATAATTATCAAAATATAAACTCTATTTGTTCAATGGCTAAATTGTTCTAGGTGCATAAGAGAATGATTATATGTAAAATTTAAGTAGGTATAATGAGTACATACTCCATATTTGTTGTGTGTTAGTTTTTCTCTGTTTGTAGTTGTCTTTTTTCTTTCCATCTTTAAAAACTAATACAATTCTTTAAAAAAAAAAAAGGAATAAAGATACCGACCTCACTGACAGTTCTCCTAGAGTATGGTTTGCTGATCTGGAAACATGAAGTCTGACCCAATCTTAACTGTAAATATTTACTGGAATTAACGTCCCAAAAGCCAGATTGAGTTGTATGTATTTCAGAAATATATCCTCCTGCCATCTCTCCCAGGCCACATAAAAACCAATTTTTAAAATACGTCCAGTACACTTTGAGAGGTTCAAAATAATAGCTAGGAAACGTGAACACGGCCTGCCACAAAAGTATATGTATAATCTGGAATAAGTTAGCTAATCTCTCTCCCATGTTGAATACTGTTTTACACTGTAACTTCACTCATAACTAGCAGCCAAGAGATGTTCCAAATTGTAGAGCAGGGATCAGGACACCCCCCCCCCAGTGCACCAAACATACCTGGCACTCCACTGCCAGGACAGCAACAAGAAAGTTGTATAGAGGGTGCAGTCACAGCTTTGGCCATGGAACAATTGTTCAGACCACTCTGGTAACTGGAGTGTGGGGGGGAAATGGTGCCACTATAATTCATCCACTTCTCATTATGATCTTCCAAGAACCCAAGTTCCAAGCTAGGGGTCTCTGCCAAGATCAAATTAGTATTATCAATGGGTCTTTTTGTCTTACAGTGTGAACCCAACCATATTTGTGCAGGGGTAAGTCCTACTGAATTTTGTAGGGTTGCATTTGAAGTAACTACACGTAGTACTGCAGAAGGAATTAAACCATGACCAGGAAAAGCCACAAGGGAAAGAGATTGATACACTGACCTCTGTTTGATGCAAGGATGACTCTCATCCAGTAGAAAGGATCTGCAGAGTCCGAGGACATGATTCCAAATAAAGGTATCTGCAAGTTTTGTAGATGTAATTAGGATCAATATTGGTTTATGCTGCTTGATTTACAGAAAAAGAGGACAATGTAATGAGGAGGAAGAACAGTCTTCCATTTGTTTAACAGAGGCAAATATTCTATAGTTTTACACAAAAATGGCAAAGCAATTTCATATTGAGGCTTTTCCCCAAGAAGCCCAGTTTCTTATTTCAAGCCTTTCTCGACCACACGGTTCCTGGTAAAAGCGCCTCGAACACTCACATCAGAAGCCATTTAAGAAAGTTCTTTTAAAGACACGACCATGCTGTTTTGTACAATAAAACTTATAGGCCGGCAATAAAAAAACCTCTCCAATATAGCTAAACTAACCAAGATATATTTTTCACATTCAAATGTTCTCTTCTGCCCTCCATATTTTACAACACAAAGACCTGTACCTGACAGCATACTAAAAAAATGAAGAGGGTGATAGCTGTCCATAAAACCTTCTCTCTGAACTGAATCTGTAGAACACATCAGAGAACAATGGGATTTACCAACATAAAAGAAAGGAGTACAATAATTAACACAAAACCAATCCATTCACACTCTACTTCCTGGCATTACAAAAGGATTGTAACATGAGGGGCTTCATGCTTCTATGTAACAACTATGTTCCCAGTTAAGCAGAAAGAAAGATCCCATATCCCATAAAGTACAGTTGGCACAACTAAGGGAAGTTATTTTGTTCTGCAAAAACAGGAAACAAACAATTCCTTGCTTTCCCTGTTCCTTGGCAACAGTGTCACACTGGAAGCAACATCATCTTCACATTTTACTACCCATGCAGATGTACAAGATCTTGACAGAGACAACTTGCACACCTCCTGTGCCAGGGAGAGGAGAAATCTATTTCTCCCAAGTGTACACTGCTGCACAGGAAGCACAGTTTGTGCATACAATTCCAATGTAGCAGCATCAAATCTGAACTTGTTTCTACTTGTGACTGAAAACCAGAGTTAAATCATTGTTCCACTAAGGTTTGATGGGATTTAGATGTGAGTCGTTTTTGCTGCACTGCATCCCATCTAATCATATCACAGTAACAAGAACAACTCCTCAAATACCTCAACACTTCTACAAAGAGAACAGCCTCAGGACACAAGGAATTATTTACATTTTTATTTTAAAAAGGCAGAAGCTGCATACAAAAAGTCAAACAAAGATTTGCATTTGTTGTACTACTGGGCTTTTTTTGCAGGCATCGTAAGAGAGAATTTCCCAGTTAAGCAGCAGACATTATAAAGTAGCTTACAGTGAGACCCTGTTTACTCAGATGTAAGTGTGTGCTTAAGGTTGCAGCCTTATTAGTGAACTGACCTGCACAGGCTTAACCCTGGCACAAGAAAGACACATGCACTCATACACAAAAATTAACACTCACCTTTCTTTCGGGCTTCTGAATTTCTGGTAAAACTGTACAGAAGGGTTTAATAATTTCAAGAAATTTGACTGTTGAAGGAAGAAAAAAAATTAAAAAAGAAAACTCAAAAGCATATGCTACGATAAAACTTGTATCCAACACAAGATGAAGTATCTAATACTTGAAGGACAGATTTTTTAAGAAAATTTCTGTTCATGAATAATCAGACCAATCTAAAAAATATCAGTTTTTCACACAGCCTTTGTTCATGCCTATTTTAAATTTTAAATCTCTCCCACTGAAATCAACAGAGCTTATATTTGTCCAGATATTAGGCCTTTTCACATTATTTTCAGGAGCATACAATGCACATGAAAGACAGACCTCAGTACCCTGTAAAATTAAGATTTTAGTTAGGGGGAACAATCTTTAAAATAAAATCTAAACTCCTTGGACCTAAATGGATTTGTATCAGTTATGTCTCCTTAAGAATGAAAAACAGATCCTGTAGATTTCCTTTTACATGCAAATGTTTAAACTTGCATTAGCTACCTAACATAATACCTATCATATTTAGATCCCCACCTTTCCTTCAAGAAACTCAGGGCAGCAGATATTGGATGTTTGCCTTTTCCCCCCTTCACAGCAACCCTGTGAGATAAATTAAGTGACTAGTCTTCACAGACTTGACTCTGCAACAGCAAAAAAAGATAGTATCAAATTGTTTTCCCAACCTCTACAATTTGTCTGGTGAAGGTACTATCAATGGCACTCTGAGGCTTGCAGAGGGCCACATTTGCGACTCCCACGACCAACTAAAAGAGCCACACGATTAGTGTGTATCCTGTATGCCACACCCCACATACATAATAATATAAGATCCAACTTAAAAATATATACCCACCATGGCTGAACTTTAGCCAGCTCTTATGTATGAGGTCAAGGGTTTCCTCTTGGCATTCTTGCTCTCTTCTCGGCTTCAGGAACAGCAGCTCAGGTAAGACCATGAAATAGCCACAATTCCTGGAAGAGAGTAAACTGGCCATGGGAAAAGGGAAGGAAACCACCACTCCCCACTGTAACCAACTTGCTCTTTTCCTGGGTGCCTTCCAAGGAAGTGGTGGTCATATTCTTTGCTTCTCCGCAAGCCAGTATGCTCTCATTTGTACAGCTTCCTGGGTTTGTACAGCTGGGTTTGTACAGCTTTTCCATCCTCCAGTCCCTGTGAAGGTGGCTGTTTCAAGATGCGAACCACCTGTCAACCACAAGCCCCAGATGGTACTGGCCTTGCCCATTTTTCTAAAACTTCGAGCATGTACCAAATTGGAGAACAGTGCCAGAAGTAGTACAGGTTACATGTCAAAGGGCCACATGTGGCTCCCAAGCCACTGAGTGTTAATGCATTAGATGCATTCATGACCAATGAGCTCATCTTTTACCATTCAAGGGCACGCTGCTTAGAAAAGCAAAATAATATCACCTGTGCCTATAAGCCATAAATCTCACAAAATTTGAAATCCCATCCCAGACAACACATTCCTTCTAAAGCTAAACCTGGCTTGTACCTATATGAAATTTTCTTATCTGAATTAGGGAAGCAATACAATCACTGCAAGGCTATTGAAAGGTAAAAATGCCGGATAACTGGATGAAGTAACAGATTTTTTTAAAAAACAGGAAATAAAGCTCAAACGAGACATCATGAACAAACCAGGTTTGTGTCTGTCACAGACAAATGCTGATCATAGACAGGCACCTTACTCAAATGAGGATTATTTCTTTCTCAACAATCAAGATTTTAATCAGGTTTAAAGCATGGTTATGAATGCCTGCAACTGGAAAAGAACCCAATCTCAATTTGCCCTTGAGGCTCCTGAATGCAGACATCAAAACAAAGGGGAATTCAGGACTTCGCATCCCATCATAAAACTTAGGGATGCTATGTAAAGGGTGTGTGTGTGCACAGCCTGACAACTAACCTGATTTGGTACATATGAAGGCAACCTTCAGGATAAGTCGACAGGGAACTGGTTGGAGAACTGCACCCAAAGAGTAGTTATCAATGGTATTTCATCTGAATGGAGAAAGGTATCCAGTGGGGTGCCACAGGGCTTGGTTTTGGGCCCGGTACTTTTCAATATTTTTATCAATCATAGGGTGTGGAGGGGCTACTCATTAAGTTTGCATATGACACCAAATTGGCAGGAGCAGCAAACACTCCAGAAGATATAGAATTCAATGAGATCTGAACACACTGGAAAAGTGGGCAGATGTGAACAAGATGCAATTTAACAAGAATAAGTGCCGAGTTTTACATCTGGGTAACAAAAATGAGGAACACGCATACTGGATGGGGGATACACTTTTGAGTAGCAGTGCGTGTGAACAAGATCTTGGGGGCGGGACCGAAAGTTAAAAATGAGCAGCCAGTGTGATGCAGTGACAAAAAATGCTAATACAGTCTTGGGGTGTATCAACAGAGGCATAACATCCAAATCACAAGATGTCATAGTCCCACTGTACACTGCATTGGTCAAGCCACACCTGGAGTACTGTGTGCAGTTCCGGAGGCCTTAGTTCAAAAAGGATGTGAACAGAATGGAGTGCCTGCAGAGAAGACTGATGAGGATGATCGGGGACCCTATGAGGAAAGGCTGAGGGACTTGGGAATCTTTAGCCTGGAGAAGAGGAGGTTGAAGGTGGCTCTCTTTAAGTATTTGAAGGGCTGTCACTTACAGGAGGGCAGGGAGCTGTTCAATTTGGCAGCAGAGGATAGGACTTGCAATAATGGGTTTAAATTAAGGATGGAAAGGTACCAGCTGGATATTCGGAAAAACTTTTTTTACAGTAAGAGTTGTGCAACAGTGGAATCAGCTACATACGGAGGTGGTAAGCAGTGGCTGGATCCTTGAAACATAGAAAACATGGCATAGGAGGAGGTGCTTTTCTACCTTAGCTGCCACTGCATAGCCCCAAATCAACCTAAGTCAGGGGTGGAAAGAACTATACCTTTTACCATGTGGCTTTCCTCCCCTACTACCCACCTAGGGCAGCAAAATGACTTGAGACAGCCCTGCCTTATAGCTAAGCAGAAGAAAATAAATATGGCTCGCCTCCCTCTATTTTCCCCTTCCCTCCGCCGCCCCACCAGCCACAGCCGGGACACTCACCTGGAGCTTCTTTTTAGAGCTTGTTGTATTTCTTACCACAACAAGCCTTACTCCTAGTATTTTATATTCTAATAGAGAAGTCAGCCAAACCTTTGGATACTTTAATGGGATCACTGGAGCTGTGAATAGGCAAGACAGATCTTTTTACAAAACTGAAAAGGGCCCCAGGTTTCCAGGAAAATGTGAGATCTTAAAAAAAAAAAATGATAAAAGGAGCTTCTGTAGCTTTAAGCAACAAATTCCCTCAGTAGCTGTTGTTAAGCAACAACAGCATTCCAAGGGTGGGTTACAGTAAGTACATGGCGGGGGGGGGGCAGGGCCCTTTCCAGGCCTATTTTGGCCCTTGAGGGAGGACTCAATGGGGCCAGGAGGAGGGAAGGAGTTATGGTTATTTCAATGCTATGGGTTGAAATAGTGGGTCCAAAAGGAGGCTTAACAGTGGGAGTTTGTTATCGCCCACCGGATCAAAAGATAGAGGAGGATTATAAAATGATGAATGAATTAAAGATAGCGGCTAGACGAAATAACTGTGTTGTAATAGGCGATTTTAACTACCCACACATTGATTGGGTCAATATGAGTTCTAGTCGGGAAAAAGAGATTGCGTTCTTAGACACTCTCAATGACTGTGCTGTGGAACAGATGGTCACAGATCCTACCAGGGGAGAGGCAATCCTGGATTTGGTCCTAAGTAACAGCCAAGACCTGGTGAGAGATGTAAAAGTGATTGCACCGCTTGGGAACAGTGACCATAATGTCATTGAGTTTAACATTTGTACAGATAGGGAGTTGCCCAAAAAGACTGACGCAACCACTTTTAACTTTAAAAGGGGTAACTTCTCTGGTATGAGGGGACATGTGAGGAGGAAATTGAAAGGAAGAGTGGAGAAGGTCAAAACCATTGGGGAAGCTTGGAGACTATTTAAAAAGACAATCCTAGAAGCTCAGAAAAAATATATACCGCAGGTTAGGAAAGGTACAAATAGGTATAGAAAAAAGCCTGCATGGTTAACAAATAAAGTAATGGAAGCTGTAAAAGGTAAGAAGGATTCCTTTAAGTGGTGGAAAGCTAGTCTTAGTGAGGTTGATAAAAGGGAACACAGACTATGGCAAATAAAATGCAAGTCTGTGATCAGGCAAGCAAAAAGGGAATATGAGGAGCATATCGCAAAAAACATAAAGACCAACAATAAAACTTTCTTCAAATACATTAGAAGTAGGAAGCCAGCCAGGGAGGCAGTGGGGCCCTTGGATGACCAAGGGGTAAAAGGAGTCGTGAAATGGCTGAGAAGCTGAATGCATTTTTTGCCTCTGTCTTCACTGTGGAAGAGGAGAAGTGTTTGCCCACTCCAGAAGCACCGATTTCGGGAGGGGGTTTGAAAGACCTGAATCAGATTGCAGTAACAAGAGAGGAAGTCCTCTGACTGATGGACAATTTAAAACTAATAAATCACCAGGCCCGGATGGCATTCATCCGAGAGTTCTGAAAGAACTCAAATGTGAACTTGTGGATCTCCTGACAAAAATATGTAATCTTTCTTTAAAATCTGCCTCCATTCCTGAGGACTGGAAGGTAGCTAATGTCACTCCCATCTTTAAAAAGGGCTCCAGGGGAGATCCGGGAAATTACAGGCCAGTCAGTCTGACATCGATACCGGGTAAGTTGGTGGAAACTGTTATTAAGGAAAGAATTAGTAGGCACATTGATGAACAAAAACTATTGAGGCAGACTCAGTATGGGTTCTGTAAGGGAAGATCTTGTCTCACTAACCTGTTAGTGTTTTTTGAGGGAGTGAACAAACATGTGGACAAGGGGGACCCAATAGATATTATTTACCTTGACTTCCGGAAAGCTTTTGATACAGTTCCTCATCAAAGGCTCCTAAGTAAGCTCAATAATCATGGGATAAAAGGACAAGTCCTCTTGTGGATCAAAAACTGGCTTATAAATAGGAAACAGAGAGTGAGTATAAATGGGAAACTTTCTCAGTGGAGGGTGGTAAGCAGTGGGGTACCACAGGGATCAGTACTCGGTCCGATGCTTTTTAACTTGTTTATTAACGATTTGGAATTGGGAGTAAGCAGTGATGTGGCTAAATTTGCAGATGACACGAAGTTGTTCAGGGTGGTGAAAACCAGGGAGGATTGTGAGGCACTCCAAAGGGATCTGTTGAGGATGGGTGAGTGGGCGTCAATGTGGCAAATGGGGTTCAATGTGGCCAAGTGCAAAGTGATGCACATTGGAGCCAAAAATCCTAAATATAAATACACGTTGATGGGGTCTGATCTGGCAGAGACGGACCAAGAGAGAGATCTTGGAGTCATAGTGGATAACTCGCTGAAAATGTCTACACAATGTGTAGCTGCAATAAAGAAGGCCAACGCTATGCTGGGGATTATTAGGAAGGGAATTGAAAACAAATCAGCCAGTATCATCATGCCCCTGTATAAATCATTGGTGCGACCTCATTTGGAATACTGTGTACAGTTCTGGTCACCACATCTCAAAAAGGATATTATAGCATTGGAAAAAGTGCAGAGAAGGGCAACTAGAATGATAAAAGGGTTGGAACACCTTCCCTATGAAGAAAGGTTAAAATGCTTGGGGCTCTTTCGCTTGGAGAAACGACGGCTGAGAGGTGACATGATCGAGGTTTATAAGATTATGAATGGGATTGAGCAGGTTGAGAAAGAAGTACTTTTCTCCCTTTCTCACAATACAAGAACTTGTGGGCACTCTATGAAATTGCTGAGCAGTCGGGTTAGAACAGATAAGAGGAAATACTTCTTCACCCAAAGAGTGATTAACATATGGAATTCACTGCCACAGGAGGTTGTGGCAGCTGCAAGCATGGACAGTTTCAAGAGGAAATTAGATAAACATATGGAACAGAAGTCCACCAGTGGCTATTAGCCACAGGGTATAGATGGGAACTCTCAGTCTGGGGCAGGTGATGCACTCTATTCTTGGTGCTGGAGGGGGCAGCAGTGGGAGGGCTTCTGGTGCCCTGGCCCCACTGCTGGACCTCCTGATGGCACCTGGTATATTTTGGCAGCTGTGTGACAGAGTGTTGGACTAGATGGGCCATTGGCCTGATCCAACATTGGCTTCTCTTATGTTCTTATGAAAGGAAATTTTAAAAGGCCTCTGATCTGCATGCCCCCCCTCATCTTGTTCATGCAGATAGGCTTACAATTTAAAAATGAAACAGAGATTGAAAGAAGAGCAGCCCACCCTCCACTACCATGAAAAAAACAACAACTGTTCTCAATCAAGGATATATAGACCTAAGTAAAATACACTCCTCCCCTCCACCACCTGGCTGTTGTGCATCCTACATGAAGCAGGATGATTCAGCAGATGCAAGCCAATGTCAGTGGTCTGCATCCACCATCTCACACAGAAGAACCAGAGCTTCCAGTTTCAGCCCTGAAGCTAGGGGTGCCAGCCTCCAGGTGGGACCTGGGGATCCCCTGGAATTACAGCTCATTTTCAGACTACAAAAATTAGTTTCCCTGAAGACAATGGATGTTCTGGAGGGTGGACTCTATGGCATTGTACCCCACTGAGGTCCCAGTCCTCCCCAGACTCCATCCCCAAATCTCCAGGAGTTACCCAACCTGTAATGGGCCACCCCTACCCCCATCCCCCAGAGGTGGACAGGGGGAACCTGGCAACCATAACTAGGGATGTTTTAACAAGGGAGGGAGGGAGGGAGGGAGGTGAGAGGTGGAAAGAAAGCAAATAGATGGGAAGAGAGGAAGGAAGGAAGGAAGGAAGGAAGGAAGGAAGGAAAGGGGGTCAGGGAAGGAGGGGAGAAATGAAAAGAAAGAAAATAGAAATCCCTCTCCATAATTTATCCAGGAGTTCAGGGGAGAGTTGGTTTTGAATGTATGCACTTAAACTCTTTGAGGTTTCACCTGCCCCCCTCCCCCTGCACGGGCTGTGTGTGAGATTTCAGTGATTGTAAACTGCTGATTCCTGGCTTTCCTAATATCCTCTCTCTGTCAAGGGAAGGGGTGGAGCTCAACAAAGAACTCAGAAGAGTCTCCTCTTGGAGGAAATAAAGGGCTCTGGTTAAGTAGCGAACTTGGGAGTAGGAAAACAACAGCAGTGGCATAAGGCTGCAGGAAAGGTGCCCGGGAACCCAGCCGCCCAGAGATCCTCCATGGATGCTGGCCTCCACCCCTCCTGACCTCCCTGCATGGCTCTGCAAGGCAAGCCTTGTTTGTGTGGGGAAACAGAAAAACAAGGGCGCAGGGTGCCCAGCCGTCCCAAGGCTGGCAATCCTCCATGGATGCCGGCCTCCCCCCCAGCCTCCTCTCATGGCTCTCTGCAAGGCAAACCTTGCAGGGAGTGGGAGAACAACAGCAGCGGCAAGAGGCTGCAGGAAAGGTGCCCAAGACTCCAGCTGCCCCAAGGTGGGCAAACCTCCATAGATGCCAGCCTCCCTCCCCATTTCCCCCACCTCCTGACCTCCCTGCATGGCTCTGTAAGGCAAACTTTGTAGAGAGAGAGGAAAAAAAAAACCTAGAAGAACAAAAGCGCAGGGTGCCCAGCCTCCCCGAGGCCGGCAATCCTCCAAGGATACCAGCCTCTCCCCCAACCTCCTTGCAGGGAGTGGGAAAACAACAGCAGCAGCACAAGGCCACAGGAAAGGTGCTCAGGCACCCAGCCACCCTGAGGCTGGCCTCAGCCAGCCAGCCTGGGCACTCTCTGCCTAGTGCCCACCACCCCACCCCTGAAAACACCCCCCCTCGCTGGAGCCCCAGGACAGCTTCTTACCTTTCTGTGCTGGAAAGCTGAAAGCACTGAAAACATGTGCAGCCCCCAGCTCCATCAGGCCCAACTGAGGGTTTCTGGGAGCTGGGGGTGGGGCTTAGTTTTCAGGAAGCAAGCTCTGAGTTTCCTGTCACCCCACCTGAAGTCTCAGAAAGCAGAGGGAAAAAACCCTCCGCTTTCAAAATGGGTCGGGAGTGGCATGGGGTGGTAGTGGCAAGGCTTGTGAGCCTGGTTGCCCGGGGGGGGGCCTCAGTCACCCTGGAAAATTTCGGAGGTAGCCTCAGCCCTCAAGCCCCCCTGAAGCTGACACCTATGTTCTCAAACACAACTCCCTGTCTCCGCCTTCAGCCCTCTCGCCGCTCCGAGACCGTCCGGCACCGCCGCAGCCACTCACGTCACCCAGTGACGCCCTTTGCCGAGCAGCGCAACAGCCACAGAGTCAAGCAAGAAGAGAGCAGCTCCATCGAGCTAGCAAGGGGCGGGGGGCGGTGGGGGAGCGACTGGGAGGACCTTTTCCCTCTCTCGCGCCTCAGTTCCTTTGGGGGTTGTCCCACAAAGGCTAGTGGAGGAAGAATAAGATAATAATAAAGGGGGGGTGGATTTCTCATAGAAAAGCATTCTCAATAGAAACTTGTCCCTCAGTCTTGTGTAGGTTGATGTAGCTTAAGTGACCAGCAGCTGCGGTCAGATTCAGGCGGGATTTAGACGCATAACCAAGAATAAGCAGCTGTCAAAAAAATCAGAGCTAGGCACAGACGCGCGTTAGGAGTTGCGTGATCGGAGAAGCAGTAAAAAAAAATCCTAGACACGCTCTTTTCATGCTATCTTTGGAGCACTCCCCCACCCCCTTCTTCATTTTCCAGAGGAAATACTATGTGAGACATAGAGTTGCCAGGTCTCGGTTGGGAAACTCCAGGAGATTTGGGAGTGGATCCTGGGAAGGGAGGAACTTCAGAGGAATATAATGCCATAGAGTCTACCCTCTAAAAGCAGTCATTTTCTCCAGGGGAAACATCTCTGGTGTCTGCAAATCAGGTGTAACTCTGGGAGGTCACCAAGTCCTGCCTGAATGTTGGCAACCTTATGTAGGGGACAGCTTAACTGCTCCATGACTCCAGTAATGGCTACCTCTGCTCTTACTAGAACTATACACTTACCCAGAGTTCTCTTATATATAGAATTGTACTGGGAGCTTTACCTGTAGAGCACCTATTCAAAAGGTAACATTCTGGGTCTGATGTATAGCTGTAAGCCAGTGATCAGCCACCCAATGCAGGACCAATACGGTGATAGCACCCACTGATACAGCAATACCACACCATCGCTATATTATCCAGCAAGCAGCTGCAGCACTTGTGATCTCTCTCTTATTAGCGTGGCAAGGACTTGGAAATTATTAAAGCAAAGGTCTCATATATAGAAGTACCCAGTTGGCAGGGAACATGGCGCCTGAAAGGCTGTAACTTCTCCATTATATAGATATATGTCAAAGGAATCCACTGTCACTTAAGTATCATTGTCTACTTCTTAACTGAAATTATTGTGAGAAATGGTATACAAATACTACAAATAAGAGAATACACACATTGCATGCAGGACCCCAGTTCTATTTCTTCTACCTCCACTTAAAATTGTTTTAAAGGACAGGGGAAGACCTTGGATCGCTGTTGCCAGAATTAGACTCTACTAGACTAACAGGTCTATCCTAACCAATTATACCCAAGTCCAATGAAGTCGATGAGTGTCAAAGGTGTACGACTGCATAGTTAATAGATCAATACACTGCCTACACAGAAGACATCTTCATATTTTCATGGAAGGACTTGTGATTTAGCAGTGCTGTGAGGGACAAAGCCTGTTGTTTTCTTTGGGCCATTTGCCACTGTCCTTAACACGAAGTAATGTTAAGCAACTGCTCTGGAAGCTAGATTCCAAGCAGAGGTGCACCATGCTCTCATCTTCAACCTCCATATGTGTGCCATTCCCCCCCCCCCCCAATTCAGGTCTAGTCCTGGGAGAGACAGGGCATGTCAACCTGTGTGAGGTCAGGCCAGGAATAAAACTACTCCTGCCATCATACCAGTTCTGAACAGATCTGAGTCTGCTGTAACTTCAGACAGCTCATGTATCAATCCAGAACAAAGCAAGATTTCTGGGACATCTTGCCAAATTGGGAGGAAATATTTTTTGTCAAAAGAAAGCTGGTTAGTAACAGTAACCCAAAGACAAGAAGGAATTGGAGGAAATAATCCTATATGCAAAACCAGACATTTAAGTTTTAAACCTGGAAATAATCAAAACATTAAATATTCAACATGACCAATCTTTTAATTTTTTATTAAACACCTTAGCAAAACCAGAAATCTTATTACTCAGAGGATTAATACAATACCATGGGTATCCTCTCTTGAAATTTAGATAAGTCAAGGCAGCAGGAGATGTGAAAATTCATTAAAGTAAAACATTAAAGAATGAGTTCCATTATTGCCAGTGACACGTGAACAGAGCTGGGGGGAAAACCCAGCAAGCCACAGCAGGCACAGATTGGAGATATGGAGGATACAAAGGAAACATTTCAAGGCAGACTGAAGAACTGCTTACAAAAGGGAAAATACTAGCATCTCTATATTCATACACCAAATACAGTAGCAATGCAATGCTTACAAAAGTTCTTCTAACCTTCCTTCAACTTATAAGTATTACATAAGACTCTGCTTTAACAATGTAATACAGGAAGAAGAGGAGGAGGAGGAGGAGGAGGAGGAGATTGGATTTATACCCTGCCCTTTACTACTTAAAGGAGTCTCAGAACAGCTTTCAATCCCTTCCCCTCCCCACAAAAGATACCCTGTGAGGTAGGTGGGGCTGAGAGAGCTCTTTCAAGAACTGCCCTTGAGAGAAGAGCTGTGAATGAACTTGAAACTGATTCAAGGTCACACCAGCAGCTGCATGTGGAGGAGTGGGGAATCAAACCTGGTTCTCCCAGATTAGAGTCCATGCTCCTAACCACTACACCAAACTGGCTCTCTGGAAGGAGAATGCTTGTGATTTTCCAGTTAGGAAGACCCCAAGCTCTAAAGCTTAATGTACAGAAACAGAGGATAGGGAAAAAGCTGTTCCTGGACTGTACCACTTTGGACTCCACAACTATAAGCTGAGATATCAAAGAAAAGAGTTCCACCCTAAACTTCTTCTTAATATGCTGTAGTTTTTGTTGGGCAGTTTTCAGCCAGGTAATTCCCCCATTTGCAGGCTGAAATAGCACAGTCCAGAAAGTGTGTCATACCATTTTGTCTGCTGTGTATGTTACCGAAGATTAAAATTAAATTAAGATTAAAATGGGCCTCTCTTATGGATCTATAAAAAACTAACTACTTTATTTATTTATATATATATATATATATATATATATATATATATATATATATATATATATATATATATAATTTCGGCTTGCATGACCAAAAGTCTTAAGCAATCATATAGACAGGAAAAAAAACACAAAAACGTTTCATGAATAAACAGCAAGACATATTTAAAACCATAGACGTTCATACAATCGATAAGATGAATTACTTTTTTGAAAAATAAGCCAGAGGCAGCATCATCTATCATGATTTACACTTATGAAATAGTTATTCTTTTTCTATTACTGTTCATTCGACCCTGCAGTCTCCAACAGCTGCTGAGAGTTTGTTTAAATAAGTAACATGAATCTACCCACGAAATGGGATCTCCCCAACAGAATATGATAGGGTTTATGCAGTTGTTTTAGAATATTACTAAGTAGGGGGGGAAATCACCTCCTGTCTAAATTTTAAAAAAATCAGGGCAACTTAAAAGTATGTGGTCAATGGATTCAATGTGATTAAGGTCGCAATTACATGTTCTCTCTGAATATGGAATACCAGTGTATCTACCTGTCAAAAGTCTGCAGATGGTAAAGTGCTAAGATGTGCCAACATAAAGGTGTGTCTATATTTAGGATATGTTAGATCACAAAAATACACTGGGAAGCTAACTGGTAGGGGAACGCCAATTGTGAATGTTCAGCAAACTCTTTTTGACCGTATTGCTGAACTTTTGTAAACCAGATGTTTCAGATGAATTTCAATCAGATGTCTTAGCTCATTGACATTTAATCTTCCCATCAATTCTATTGAAATCTCTAGGCACATCATTCATCAGTTCATCCTAGTTGCTCTTATAATTGTCCAATTTAATAAGACTGAGCAGAATTAGCTCCAGATCTGACTGCAGGATCTTTAACTTTAAATTAAATGCCCTGCTCCATGCCCTAGCTTCGTAAGAGACTTCAACCACTTCAGCTCTTAGAAGAAGGCCAGCCACACATTTGGGGGTCCCAGTACATCACGAAGAAAGTTAATTAGCAGTTGATCAATATCCTCAGTAACAGCCTCCATTCATACACCACCTGCATATAAGAAATGACCAGCTACCTTAAAGTTAAATACTCTTGAGTGCTGAAGGTTCATGAGGTTTAAACAAATCTAGTGATATTACAGATGTCACATGAGTCCTCCATGAAAGATAAATTAGAACTGAATTCCAAATAAGAATGAATATTTATTATTTCCTGAAAAGATTCTTTAACTACACAGTATAAGATTTTATGTTCCCAGCTGCCTCAACAATTTTATCATGCATTTTGGGTAACACTAATAAAATATAAAGTCCTGCATATTTTGACATCAGTGCAACATGCACAGAATTAAAAGGCCATTATGGTTTTAGTAGCATCTCAGATTTAAGGAACAAGTATGCTCTTCATGAACTTTTAAATTTAAAAAAGATCACATCTAAAATCACATTTATGTGTCAGTAAATCTCTAAATGCCACAGATTTCAAGAGGAGCAACTGAAGCAGGCCCACTGAATGGAATAGGACTTTGAAAGCAATTAACTCTTGCTGGAGTTCTGTCCACAGATTTTAAGCAGCACACTTTACAATCAAGTTCAGGGTTGTAATCTTCACATTTGCTGGAAAAGAAATGCCTTGTTTTCAATCTGAAGGAAAAAAAAACACAAGGCAGGCTAAGTGCCTCAGGCAAAGGTTTTGCCAAGGAGCTCTTCCTGCTGTTTTTGGTGCAGCATCCCAATCCCCACTGCAGGGGCTGGTAAGGGTGGTCTGCTTACAAGACAAAGCTGTAATTAAATCAAAAGAGAAGAAAGGACAGTGTTAGAAACTGGCATGATATGATCAGGATTAAGGCTGCAAGCCTATGAACCCTTATGCGGAAGAGTAAGCTTTCTTGCACATCACAGACCTTACTTTTGAGCAAGCCATACACAGGACCAAACTGTAAATTGATTGGATTAATAATTTAGACTACAATCCTACTAACAGACTGCTTAAATCCTACTGGAGCCCATGGGATTAAACATCCAAATGTGCACAGGCTTGCAGTTTTCAGCATTATTTTGCAATCTTCACTGCTGCGGAAACCCTCAAGTGAAATCTCATGGTGCATGATTAGTGTGTACCTATTCCCTGTCTGTCTCGGGGTTCCATTCTGGGTTCTCCACATGACTAAGGGGGCAAGGTATTATAGGCTCCCTCCAACTTGCAAGCCTGTCTCTTGTGCCCAGTAGCAGATGACAGACCACCAGCACATTTCAGATTTAACTAGGACTCCAAGACAGACAGAAATTGCATCCAGACCTCTCTATCCAGAGATAGCAGCTTGGAAGCATTTAGCTCACTCATCAGCCAAGTTCTGGCACTGCCTTTAATATGCATAAATCAGTACCAACCCATCACAGGAACAAGAATGGCATATTAGCTCAGCTAAATGGTACCCTATTGACCGCTTCAGGAAATACAAAAGTGTTACCTTACAGGCCAGCTGTTTCTCAAATCTCGGTGACACAAATGTCCAGGGCCCCATGTTCTGTGGCTCCTCCTGACTCCAGATAAACACTGCAGAAGAAATGGAAGGTCTTCATTAGACCAGCATATATAGCATTGCTCTAACCTCAGCATCTTTGCCGGCTCTTTAATACGTGTTCAGTTCTCAGTAGTCTGGACCAAACACTGAGGCATAATGGCAGCTTTCAACCAAACATCAAGATTCCAGCAGCCAGTTATTTACATATTCAATTGAACTACACTGGCCATAAGGGTAGCCTATCCAAAGCAGATATTGCAGTCACTGTTAAGGAAGTGGCAGCACTAGAAAATGAAGGGGTTGGACTAAAGGTCTTCTATACAGCCTTCTACAACTACCAGACTGGTTTAAGTTTTGCAAAAGAATTGTATCGATGCCAGATGCTTGTTTTAAATTTGTTGCAGCTACTTGCAAGCTGCACAGCTGAAGAGACAAATTCCTCCAAATGTTTTTTAAAAAATCTGTACCACGCACAGATCTATGCCATGCATTAGAACAATTGTGCAGGGTATATTTATGACGTGATACTTCCTGGGAGTCATTTCCTAACAAAGGGCTTGCAACAACCGGTGATTGGGCTGCAGAAACCATATAGATTATTAATCAATTATCATCTGATGAAGATAATTTTGACTCTTGAAAGCTTATACCCTGGAAATCTTATTGGGCTTTAAGGTTTTCAGTTATTCAAGTGGGCTTTTGTTTACTGGCTCTTTGTTGATCTCTTGCTCTGAATTTTGATGTTGTTTGTTGTAATTATAAAAGGCTGCTGACCACTTGCTGTACTTGAGGGAGCCCCACCCTCAATAAATCCCCCTTGAACAAGCAGGTTCTGATCCTTATCCTTCCCTCTTCATGATGGGGAAACACAACAGTCTGATTTGGCTGCTAGCTTTAGAAGGCAATGTTTCACTAAACAAACCAAGAGAAGCTGTAGAAGTGGCTGACTCTGCAAGTGTCACAGCAGGACATCCCACCATGACCTAACATGGCTCCAGCTGGAAGAATGGATGTGATAATCCAACTCCAGCTTGGCTAATTCTAACAAAGTTCTTTCTACCATCCTTTCATCTTTCAATCAATGTATTCAGAGATTTTATGGAGCTCCAAGGAAACCTTCTCTTCTGGCTACTGCAATCATCAGATGCCATCTTCTGATTTTTAAGATGTCCCTGAAGACAGTCAGGTGTAGAGAAAGCACCACCAGCCCTGAGATGGGGCTTTTTTTCTGGTGGATGTACTTGTGTTTGTGCAAAACCTCTTTCACTTCCCAACCTTGCAATGAGACTTCTCTTCAGAGAGCCTAATAAAATCAGCCCATCAGCCTCCTTTATAGAATGGGTTGCCATTTCAGTTTGCAGTAGAAACTTTTAAACAAAGAAAAACTTGTCACCATTTTCCTCTATTATTTTCATTTTGGTTTCAGGGACCATATGAGAGTTCAACAGGACTATAGACTGGAGTCCAAGAGCCAATTACCTCAAAAGACTGGTATTTGTTCCAAGTCTGACATCCTGGATACTACACTGTTAGTATTTGCATATTAGCAAAACAAACCCAAACTAGATGAATAGGGTCTGGTCAAGTCTTGTATGGAGCTCTAGCCTTCTGACCTTTGGCATTTGTAAATTTGTTCATCTCCTGCTGCAGAGCTTCCAATGGGAAAGGGCATAGTTCCTCTACTCTGATGATCGCAGTATCTTGTTTCTTTTCTTCAAGCATCTCCCGCTGTTTTGCCAGAGCATAGTAATGTTTGCCAGAACAAAGAACCACTTTGCTGACACTATGGGACAGAGAAATTGTAGTAACATCAAGTATGTTGAGCTAAACAGAACAGTGCTAAAACCTTGAAAAGACTTCATGTATATAATATTTTAACATTTTACAATGTATTTTCCCTCTCTGTGTAACTGTCTGATCAGGAAACTTTGATGCCAAGAGGGAGCCAGTATGGAGTACTGGCTAGCTAGCCTGCAATTTACTCCCATTCAAATTCTATGAAGCTCAGTGGATATCCTTGGCCAAATTATACTTTCAGCCCTACTGCCTCATAGTATTGAGGTGACGTTCAGGGACGACACAGAGTAACTTGTGAGTGGGGCAGAACATAAATGTCACAAATAGTAAGAAAGTGATTCTGCCTGTAAACTGAGCATACTGGCACAGACAACTGAAGCAAATCCCTTCTACGGCTGCAATCCACCTTAAGGGTAGAGTCACAGAAGGCAGGGTACAGAGGTCTTCACTCCCACAGAGACCTCCTTGGGGAACACACAAGAACTGCAACCTGAATCCTACTTCTGGGGACAGCGGGTGTGTATCCTGACTCCATCCAGTGATTATATTATATGCATACTTCTATAACAGACCATGGCAGTGTGGCAGCTGGCCCCTTTCACACTGACCTAGCCACAGTAATCCATGCAATGGTCACCTCCAGACTGGATTACTGTAACTCGCTTTATGCTGGCCTGACCTTAAGACTTATCCAGAAGCTCCAGCTGATCCAGAACAGAGCAGCATGAGTCCTGACGGGAATATCATGGACAGCACATATTCGACCTGTGCTGCGTCAGGTGCACTGGCTTCCAGTGGAGTACTGGGTAAGGTTCAAGGTTTTGGTACTGACATTTAGGGCCTTAAGCCAGCAATGTTATGAGGGCTGGATCTAACATAAATGTAACTTTTTCAGGCCGGGCCTTGTGTACTATAAAATGTAACATGAGGTACCAGAGATCTAAACTTTATAAAGGTGATTTCAGATGCTGTACGGCAATAGCAGGTGAATGACAACAGAAGGCTTGACTGTATTAGGTGTGATATGCAGAGGGGTAGTAGGCATGGAGATACCAGCATTGGTAATGAGACAGGAAATCTAGGTCTCAATTCAGTCCAGGAGGATGCAAAGAATAAATGGACATAAGTCTGAAATTAGAAACCCCAACATTCAAAAACCAGTGGGGGAACATTTAACCTTCCAGGACATTGCTGACCTAAGAGTAGCAGTTCTCTTACAAAGGAATTTCAAAGGGAGTTTAGAAAGAGAGACTGCTGAATTGCAATTGATAATGAAGCTCAATACATCCTCCAGGGCTGAATTGAGACCTAGGTTTCCTTTTCCTAATCAATGCCTGCTATTATCATTTGTCATCTGAAATCACTCCACTTTCCCAGATTTAGGACCAATGGACTCACATCCTAGCTGTATCTGAAGAAGTGAGAGCAATGACTCACACAAGCTAATGCCTTGCCACAAATGTTGTTAGGTGCTACTGGACTCTTGCTCCTTTTCACTAATAAAGCTTGCAAGCTGTACTGTTAGGTTTCTTTTTTTCTTCTTCATCTGTTTAAACTGGAGAGGGGGATCTCTCCAAGTGAAAGAATGTGTTGATTTCAGACTGGGCAAAATCCACTCAAGTACTAGTGATGAAAGCAAAGGGGGAGTAAAGAAAGGCAGCCAGCAAGGTGGGAGAGGAGAAAGGAAGATGAACATATGAAACCATAAATGTATTTTTAAATACTTAACCATCTACTTCCATTATTAAACAATGAAATCCAATGGGATTGGATTATTAAACAATGGAAGCCAATCCAAGTGTTCTAATTCCTAAACAGGGTCTTTTTGAAAGCAAACCCCAGATAGGCACAGAGAAATCTAATCTTAAAAAAACTTTTCAGAATAAGGCAAAATAATTTCCTTTTTATTCTCTTTTCCTCTTATCTCAACATGACCCTTCCTTTTAACACACATACACGAGTGCATGTTTGTCTGTGTGCGTGTGTGTAAGAGAGAGATATCAAGTCTCAAAGAAAACAGCAGAGCATTGCGCTTCTCAGAAGAATCCATCTACCCTCCCACCCTCCTTCTGAAGAAGAAGTGTAAGGAAAGTTTATACCTAAAATAAAATGTTGCTGGTCTTAAAGGAGCCATGGGACTCATACTTTGCTCTTTCTCCTGGGCAGGGCACTCTCTCACTCTTTGCCTCCCCCTCCCTTCCTCCCAAAGGAGTTGCTCTCAGCCAGCGGAGAGAAGGGAGACTTGGCTTGGAAAGAAGCAGGACACAGGCTAGGAAGGAAGCAGGAAGCACCAGAGGGAGCTGGGCAAAAGTGAGCTGCAATGCAGCAGCAGCCCTGCAGGCCATATGTTTGACATCCGTGCCTTAAATGGACTGGGGACAGCATACCTGCAGGACTGCCTTCTCTGGTATGTCCCCCAAAGAGCATTACGCTCTGCCAAGAACAACTAACTGGTGATCTCTGGCCCAAAAGACATCCAGCTGTCCTCAACCAGGGCTTTTTCCACCCTGGCCCCGGTCTGGTGGGGACACAGTTGTAATTGGAGGTACCAATGCCATCTGAATACTATAAACCATGAATTGCTTTAATCAGCTTTTAAATTGTTGGTATTGTTTGGTTATATGTTTTTATTATATATTTTTATTATCGTTGTTCATCGCTCAGAGCCCTGAGTGCTCAGGGACTGAGCAATTTATAAATCCAAATTATAAATAAATAAAATAAATAACAGGTCCATCTGTGGCTTCCAGCTAGGAATCCAGCCACACTCAACATTACACTGCCTATAAACCTGTCTCTTAGGGTGTATCGTTCTTCTTCACTTTAACTGACATCAGGGCAGTTTGCTAAGTTAATGAAGAATGTCTTACATTGACATTAGGTATCTGAATCCTTACCGCAAATCTAACAACTACTACTCAAACTTCAAGGTTTATCTTCCTTAAAACTCAGGATTTTGTTTTATTGCCTTTTAAAGATGACACACTACTTGGAATGCTGAATACTAAAACTGAAAACAGACTTTCAAGTTACTTTTTAGGATCCACTGATGAATCGCCAATGACTGGTTTAAAGGTTGTTCCTGGGGCCATTTCCACAAGGTTTGACACAGCAGCCTACAGAACGGGAAAGAAAGTCATCATAGTATACATAACAACATAAGAAGAGCCCTGCTGGATCAGACCAATGGTCCATCTAGTCCAGCATTCTGTCTCACACAGTGGCCAATCAGTTCCTCTGGATGGCTAACAACAGGGCACAGAGGCCAAGGCCTTCCCCTGATGTTGCCCCCTGGCTCTGGGATTCGGAGGTTTAGTGCATCTGAATGTGGAGGCTCCCTTCAGTCACCATGGCTAGTAGCCATCTAATCCCCTTTTAAAGCTGTTTATTCCTGTGGCCATCACTACATCCTCTGGCAGCGAATTCCACATTTTAATAATTCTCTGTGGAAAGTAGTATTTCCTTTATGCCTCCTGAAATCTACTGCCCATCAGTTTCATTGGATGTCCTTGAGTTCTAGTACTTTGGGAAAGGGAGAAAAGATTCTCTTTGTCAATTCTCTCCAACCCATGCATCATTTTATAAACCTCTACCACATCCCCACCTTACCCATCTTTTTTCTCAACTGAAAAGTCCCAGATGCTTCAGGCTTTCCTCATACACAGTATTCCAAATGAGGCTGCACCATAAATCTATACAGGGGCATTATAATATCTGCTGTTTTATTCTCAATCCATTTTCCTAATAATCCCTAACACAGAGATTGACTTTTTTCACCACTGCAGCACATCCGGTTGACACTTTCATTGAGCTATCCACTACAACCCCAAGATCTTTTTCCCTCTCAGTCTCAGCAAGTTCAGATCCCATTAGCCTATACTTGAAGCTGAGATTTTTTTGGTCCCAATGCACATCACCTTACACTTACCAACACTGAAATTCATTTGCCACATTGTCACCACTCACCCAGTTTATGGAGGTCCTTTTGGAGCACTTAATAGTCAGCCTTGGTTTTCACCATCCTAAATAAAGTTGTGTCATCTACAAACTTGGCTGCTACACTACTCATCCCTAGTTCCAGATCACTGATGAATAAATTAAATAGTACCAGCCCCAATATAGATCCTTGTGGGACCCCACTGCTTACTTTCCTCCATTGTGCGAAATGCCCATTGACCCCTACTCTTTGCTTCCTGTCATTTAACCAGTTTTAAGCCATAAGAGAACTTGTCCCTTAAGCCCCATGACTGCTAAGTTTACTCAGGAGTCTTTGGTACCTTGTCAGAAGCCTTTCGAAAGTCCACTGTTGTCTACATGCTTGTTCACTTTCACAAAGAACTCCAAAAGGTTGGTGAGGCAGGATTTCCCTTTGCAGAAGCTATGCTGATTTTGCCTCAGCAAGCTTTGTCCCTCTATTTGCGTAACAATTCTATATTTGATTACAGTTTCTACTAATTTGGCTGGGACAGATGTTAGGCTGACTGGCCTGCAATTTCCTCACAGTTACCCTCTGAAACCCTTTTTAAAAACTGGTGTCACATTTTGTCAAGAACTTTGGTTCACTCAAAATGGAGTTTGCTTTAAAGGACTGGTTCAGTCTGGCTGTAGCCTATTCTTGTTAAAAAATGCTGTCTTTAAATCTCCTAAGTTTCACACGGGCATGCTGGGGAGAGTGAATATCTTTGCACCTGCAAGATAACATGTTCCCTTCTGGCCTTGGCTTCCTTCGTTAACATTCCAAAGCAATTAAGTCCTGTGGGAAGGGGGTAGTGGTGTGAAGCTGCAGATCACATCACCTTAGGGCTGCCAGGTCCCCCAGGAGGACGGAGGTTCCTCCACTAAAAGGGCCCCCAATCCATTGATCTGGAAAACGCTGGCGGGGAAACCCCGCCCCCAAAGTGCCCAGTTCGGGCCGACGTGCCCAGTGTGATGACGTCACCTGGAAGTGACATCATCATGCTGGGCATGTCGTTGGCCGATGCTCTAGCAATCAGCCTGAAAACTCTATGGTACCATAGAGTTTCCAGGTTGATTGCTAGAGCGTCAGCTAGTGACATGCCCAATGTGATGGCATCACTTCTGGGTGATATCATTGCAGCGCGCGCACTTGCCGTACACACGAATGTCCCGGGCAGGGACCAACTCTCCCCTGCTATTGGCAGTAAGTAACTTGGCAACCCTACATCACCTACGCTTCTGACAGGACCAGACAGGACTGAAATCATCCTTTCACTAACTGGCCTACTTTATCTGGAAGACATTGCTTGAACCCTAATTGGTGCAGTGGCCTAACAACTGTTTGGGATTCAAATGATAAATAAGCTACCTTAACATCTGTTCAGGAGATGTGATGGTGTTTGCATGTGAAGCTGATACGTAACATCGCCTTGCTCACTTTTGGCCATCTTGGAAGCTCTTACTGCTGAAGCCAACCAGCCTGGTGTTTGGGACTCTGGAGACAGAGTACACTTTGTACCCAGAACTGAATGGGTAACATCTTGCTCTTTGAGAAC
The DNA here is from genome assembly GCA_029375565.1 of Gekko gecko. Taxonomy (NCBI): domain Eukaryota; kingdom Metazoa; phylum Chordata; class Lepidosauria; order Squamata; family Gekkonidae; genus Gekko; species Gekko gecko. The sequence continues at coordinate 169,335,193 of JAPDNY010000005.1, forward strand.
TAAGGTTCTACAAGTGTCTAGCTAGTTTATTAATCTCTGTTTTATTGTTTTTCCCTCACAGTAACCTTTTAAGTAATTCTGCACTTTTTATAATAATACTCTTTGCATTTAATAAATATATTTTATTTACCAGCTTCTGGTTTCTGTCTCCACTGCTGCAATAAAACAATCTGGTGCCTAAACTAAGGGTTCCTACCTCTAGAGAAACCTGTGGGTCTCCTGCTGTGAGTCAACCTCGTAGAGAGGATTCCCTAGTTAATCCCGGTAAGGTCAGGAGTTTGTCCTTTGGCTCTTGATTGGAGGGACATGGAAGGGCTGTTGGTAGCACTACCTGATTAAAGGTATACTGGTGCCTTTAACCCTCCTTTGTAATTGTAACTAGCCAGCCCCTTGGTGAAGAAAGTCTCCAGCCTGGCTTGGGCAGGAGGGAGTCTCTCTTTGACACATTTGCTACTCTCCAGTCTTCTGGCACAGTGGTTGAATTTAGTGATAGGTGATGTATACGGGTTAGTAGATCAACAATTTCACATCTGAGTTCCTTAAGAACTCTCAGGTGTATGCCATCAGGACCTGGAGACTTTATCGGTTTTTAATTTCCCCATTAGGTCTAGAATTTAATCTCTGGCCACCTCAGTTTGGCTCATCAAATATTTAAATGAATGGTTACGTAGTTTCTGAAGAAGTTAGATCTCATTTATAAGGCAAGCTGTGGAGGACTTAGAAATAACTATGAACACACTAGCTCATCAAATTGTTAAAGCACTATGTTATCTGAGGACCCTGACCAATCTCTCCTTATATATAAAAGAGTTTTGGTGCCTCTCCTGCACTTCCTCCCGCAGCCTTTGGCTCCATCACCTGCCACTCTTCAGGATCCCCTGGCAGCATTGGCTGGCTCCCTTGCCTCCGTCCCACCCACAGAGGTGGCCACCAGCATCTCTGGCTCACTATGCTCTGAGCCAACCGACAGGATGGACACTCTGGCGGCTGGAGGGTGAGCACGCCAACTGGGAGACGCGGGGAAGAGGAGCGAGAGGCCAGAGACGTTCACGAACACCACGTCCGAGGAGGAGGTGGTGGCGGGGTGGCTGCGGCGGGAGGCCACCCCTCCGCCGGCAGCCCTGTCATTGTTGCCCAGCTCAGACGAACTGGCTCTGACACTGCTCCACGCTGCGCCCTGCCACCACCACCAGCACCGCTGCCGAACACACCGTGAGGCCTCCCTGATGCAGACCTGTCGCCGCGCCAAACACCTCCTCCTGTCCAACCCCGGCGGCGGATGCCAGGACGCTGGCAGCAGTGCTCTACCCGCTGCTGGGCCCAGGGGACGAGGCCGCCGCTGTCCCCTTTTCTTTTCTCCTGCGGGAGGGGCTGACAGGTGGCGGCCCAGCTAGAGCCTGGTGCATTTGTCTCCACAATGGGCCTTATTCCTAGTATCCAATAATGGTAAAAAATGCAACAAAGCTGATCTAAAAATACTTTTAAGTTAAAACTTTAGATAGAATTTTAACTTTGAAATACCATATTTCTGTGGTTCTTTTTCACAGGGACTGAGGAGGAGGAAAGGCAACTGAGGAGAGAATTATGCAATCCCCCCCCCTCTTCTGGTGGTGAAACTTTTGGCAACGTAAAACACGGGAGGTGAAGCTGAAAATGGAGTTGGTGCCCAACGCCAAAATCCTAAGCATGTGCAAGTAAAATCCTACCTATTTCCACATATTTGTGAACAAATTACAATGAAAATTTTAAAAATTAAACAAGAAGAAAGCCCATGTATGAAATATTAAGAATTGGGGGGCACAAGTGTTTGCCCAGGGGTACAATTTGGAAATCCCCCAAGATCTTCCCCTCCAAGTCCCCAAGTTGGCAGAAGCACAGGCAAGCCAGTTTCCTCTTCTCTTTTTTCCCCCTTTGACTTTCAATCGCTCTCCATGTTCTGCAGTTCCCAGCTCACGTTCAGCCTTTCTCAGACCATTTCACTGGTATGTGGGATTTTTTTTATTTGTAAACTGGTACTTTTCTGCAGACACAGGGAGTCTCCCAGTTATATAGAAACCCCTAGCTTGTATGCAGATAGTCTAGTTTTACAATTTTTGTGATCATTAAATAGGGCCAACCAGTTAACAATCAGAAGGATGGACTTTCCTTAAGACAGAGGACAAAAGATGCATACAGACAAAAATAAGTAATGCTTTTTAGGTTATGCCTTATCCTTTTCCTATATCACAGACCTGCATAAAAGGAGTTGTACATGGAAGCCCTATCCCTTTGCTCTCTTTTGAGGCTTCTCCCATAAAATATGGATAAAGACATCATGTGAACAAATTGTATAACAAAGTAGCAATGCCCTCTCAGAACAGGAAGCAGGATTTGAGGGGGAATGAAGCATATTATTGGCTGTGCCTGTAAGATCCCTTCACCCATAGAAAAATTCTGACCTGAGGGATCTACAAAAAAATCTTTTCGGAACTAAAGTATCCACCTGATTAAGTAAGGAAACAGATTAACAAAGCCAGAATGGTACCCAGAGAAAACGTGTTACAAGACAGGCCCAAAAGAGACAATAACAGAATACCACTAATGGTCACGTACAGCTCTCAACTCAAAGCAGTTCAATGCATCATCAATGATTTACAAACTCTGCTGGATAGTGACAATTCTCTTTCACAAGTACTGGAGGGCAAACCTTTTTTTGCGTACAGACAGCCCTCAATCTCAAACAACTCCTCACCCATAATAATGCAACATCTAATTTGAACATGGACACTGGTACCAGAGCTTGCAATAAACCCAGATGCCAACTTTGCTGCCACATACACCCAGATAACACAATCACTGGACCTAACAACATCAACTACACCATCTCAGGCTTTTCATATGCTCATTTTCTAACACTGTATATGCCATTAAATGCTAACAATACCCTTCAGTTCCCTACATAGGGCAAACAGGTCAAAGCCTACACCAAAGGATAAATGGACACAAATCTGCCATCAAGAATCACAAGACTGAGAAACCTGGAGAACACTCCATCCTTCCAGGACATTCAAAGGGTAACCTCAAAATAGTGGTTTTACTGCAAAGGAACTTCAGGAACAGACTGAAAAGGGAAACTGCTGAATTAGAAGTTATTACAACACTCAGAACACCACACCCCCCCTCAGGACTTAGCAGAGACATATGCTAAACTCATTCACGAAAGCTCACACCTTGAATAAAACTTTGTTGGTCTTAAAAGTGCCATTGGACTCCGACTTTGTTCTACTGCTTCAGATTAACACAGCTACCCACCTGAATCAGTCCTTACATCTGTATTCTCACCAAGAAGGGCTATACATCCTCTTTCTTTTAGTGTATTTCTTATTTGAAATAGTAGATTAGAATAGTGATTGTAATGTAATGCAATGAATATTATAATGCATGTCATTTAGAATGGTACATTGAAATGTATTTCCCTGGTCTGGTGACAAGAGATTTACACTGCACCTCAAAGAATAGGATGCTGTGGGCTACCTCCATGCTTGAGAGGAGACGGATGAAACATGACAACAGTGTCTCAGTTGATTACTCTTAGGAAGGATACAATTACAGATCAGTCTCCAATTTTGACATATTTATTTGTCCCTCCCCGCACTGTCTCCAAACAAATGTTGATCATATAAACTTAGCTTGTTATCCCTGTTTGGTTCTCACATCAAAACAACTTCATTATGTTATATGCTAATTTGCTGTTCCCCTTTATCTATACGTATGGACTGATAACTTCCATTTCAATGTGTCTGAGGAAGTGTGCATGCACATGAAAGCTCACACCTTGAAAAAAACTTTGCTTGTCTTAAAGCTGCCACTGGACTTAAACTTTGTTCATCTGTTGCGGTAAGGGATTATTAAAATACCTGTTAGAACAAAAGCTATAGAAGGCAGTGGGCAACAACCAAAGTCTTTCTACATACAGGTAACCTGAGCAGAATCTTCGGAGAGGCCACAATTAGTGGTTTTCGGAAATTTCGGACCATCTGTCTACGGAGTAAGTGGAAATACTGTGCTGGGGTAGTAGGGTGTACAACAGACATGTTGACATGGTCGCCATCAACTCCCTCCTCAGAGCTGCTACACATCTATGAAAGAAAAGCAAACATTATGAAGCAAACTGTAAGCCAAGCCAGAATGGCACCACCATATCACAAGGAGACAAACTCAGAGACATTGTCAGAATGCTTCAGAACAGGGGAATTTTTCCACAATGCAGGTTATGATTTGGAAGCATGTAAACATTCATAAGAGAACTGTAGCAATGTTAAACAAGCTTAGCATCTCAGCTTTGTTTGGTACTTGCAGGTTTATCAACTATTACAAGATTCACAGAGGAAAATGAGGTCAGCTCTCTGGTGGAACAACATCAGCTGCTTTAATATGAATAGCCAAACGAGAGCCTAGTGGCTACAGATGACAGCAAAGTTAGGAGCAGGAAAGTTCCTGGGCTCTACCATATAGTCAACCCTGAAGGCTTGTCCATCTGGTGTTTCATTGTGCTACTTCTTGCTCCCTGGCTCAGCCACACAGGGCACTGGGAGGAGGCTGCAAATGTACTGCAATATGCACTAGTGTGGCACTCCATTTGGCTTCCTTCTGGCTCCCCTGGAGAAAATCTCACCATTGAGAATATATTCAAAGATCTTATTGTCTGGAAGCCATTACAAATTATGCAACTTTAAACAACTGAAATTAGTTGCATGCTGAGGTGGGGGAAAAACTTTACAGTCAAACTTTATCAAAACATATACAGCTTGTATATCTACGGCCCATATTAGAAGATGCAGAACAAAACTTTTTAAAAGAGACCTTTATATTGCCACTGATAATTAGAATAAATGTTGTCATTGTTGTTTTGAAAGATATTCATGGCGACGCCCTGGTCCAAGTAACACCATACTAGGAACAGAATTTTGGTTTCCATCTTTCCCTCAGATACCAGCTTATGAAGTTTCCTTCCTACTTAAAATTAGTTTGGTTGCATAGTATGGACAAGACAATTTAGGTCTGCAACAAGTATCAAATTCCAACAAATCTTAAACCTATTAAGGTACCACCAGATTCCTTTCCCTTCCAATACACATGAATTGTAGCATGCAACAAGACATAATCCTTGAAACTGTCATTCCCAATGAGTTCTTGTGGAGCATGTCGACACTTCCAGCTACCTGCAAGAAACGCTCAATCCGACAGGAGGAATGCTCCGGTCCTGCACCATCATAGCCATGTGGAAGAAGAATGACTATTCCACTCTGTAACAGCCACTTCGCTTCCCCTGGGGGGGGGGGGAGAAAAAAATTCATTTTAGATCCTGCAGCCTATGAAAAGGGATGGGTGACCTTCCTGCTATTCTCACTAAACTGTATACTGATCTAAAGACTGTAATAAACAACAACGACTACTACCTGCTGTTCCTTGTGAGCCATTACATGTTTTATAATTTCACCCAGTTGATGTTGCTAGCCCCCCCCCCCACTTTCATTTGAACACCCTTCCCTCCCAGCCTGAATGTATGTACCGCACGTGAACAAGTCCCATGAATCACACAAAGAACATGGGAAGCAACTGCCATGTTTTGTGTCTCACACAGAATCTTGCAGCAGTGAATATGGCAGAGAATTTCTTACAGCAGCAACCTCAGCAAATGCTTCAAAGAAAACCTTTATAGGAGAAATCAGGGAGTGCCAACAGAATGAAAGCAATTAGCCATACCAGTCTAGAAGACAAAGATATCTCTCCCTGTATTGTCTTTTACATGATATGCAATCACTGACCATTAACACAATTCATATGCTAAGTTCCCTTGAACCTCTGATTCAAATCTTCCCACTGTCACAAAGTTCCTACTGATTATATGACTCAGATTTATGTCTCCAGTTTTGTAATCCTGGGTTATAATTCAATCAAAAACTTCCCTTCCTGTTGCCCTTCTCTGGTGCCATTTAGTCCCTTCTATAGTTTCTTCTTGATAAGTTGCCCAACACTCAAGTATTCCTTTATCCTCTGTTGTAATTTTTTTGTTTCTGAAAAGAATGCATTTTATGCTATGGGCCAAGTATAACTAGACTGGCTTTAGAGCCAGTAATTTGAGTCTGACCTGGGCAACAACATGGACTGCAATATTTTTAACTTTTAATGTAAGCCACCCTGAGCCTGCCTTGGTGGGGAGGCTGGGACACAAATCGAAATAAATAAATAAAGAGATCCCTCTTTCTTTCATCAGATTTCTTTGCAGACTAGGACAGGTATATCTTTGCTCCTCGTCTTGATCTATTTCCCTTTATTTGCTAACCTACACTGCTCAACACAGAGAGCTGGCACTTTGCTCCTCTCTGCTATTTAGGCCCTCGTATCTGGAAAACTGGACACCTCTGCCCCAACAGATTCCACATCTCCTCATATATATACCTTTACCTTAAAAAATAACTCCTGCTTCAAACTGGAGTAGTTCTGATTGATTTTTTGTTGTTGCTGTTGTCATATTGTTAGTTGTGATAAGAAATGTATTATTTTGTACTGCTTGGTTGACCCAGCTGAACTCTGAGAAGGAGCAAGGTGTTTGAGCTGCCAGAGGGGTGAGTGGTATTTTTATTTATTTACTTTCAGCTGAGGTGCTTTAGCTGAGAAGGTACTGTGTCAGGGACTGTATTTGGGAGTGTGTGGGTGAGCTGTAACAGACTCCTGACTGCTGGAGTTAGGGTGTGAAAGGGTCATTGTTTGCCTGTAATTAAGTGCTTGGGTGAAATTGAATAGCAGACTCCTGCCTGCTGGAGTTGGGGTGTGAAAGGGTCATTGTTTGACTGTCATTAAGTGCCTTGGGTGAATTTGAGTAGCTGCTGGCCACACCCTCTCCTGGGAGACAATTCTATTTAAGGCAGGAAGTTTGCAAGAGGCACGAGCCTCTGGCACGAGCCAAAGGGCTTGGCCTAGGGGCTCTGTGAGAAGCACAGGAAGAGCCAGAAAGCCAGGGACCTTGGCTCCTTGGTAAGGTAAGGTAAGTAGACTCCTACAACAGGAGCCATATAAATACAAAGTGTTTTAAAAGGGGGTTATAGAAAAGTATTTGTTTAAAAACAATTATGAAGCCAGAATGCCAGCAGGGGGTTGGGGGCTATCCAGTGTTTTGCTTGGAGTGTCACATGTATGACTATCTGACCACTGGTCAGAAGTCTTGGGTGTGTGCTCGGTGCAAGGAGCTCCTGGTTCTCAGGGAGCGAGTTTGCTCCCTTGAGGCCAAGGTGGCTGACCTGGAGAAGCAGGGACAGTCAGTTAGGTGCACGGCGAAGAGTCTCGGGGACTTGTTAGATATGTCCCACTCTGGATCTGGCAGCCCGGCTGCTGCCAGGGAGCATGAGGGTCAAGGGGAAAAGGGGCACCATGCTGAGGATAAGGGGAATGTGCCCTCAGAAGGGACCTCTTCTTCAGCTGGTGAACGGGTATCCTTTCGTACCAAGGAACCGTCCCTGGGAAGGGTGGGAGGGGGGCTCTTGGTAGTTGGTGATTCGATCCTTAGGCAGGTAGACAGCTGGGTGGCGAACCCGCATACTGACCGTATGGTGACTTGCCTGCCTGGTGCGAAGGTAGCGGACATTACGCGTGTTTTAGATAGGCTGGTAGATAGTGCTGGGGAGGAGCCAGTGGTCGTGGTGCACGTCGGCACCAACGATGTGGGGAAATGCAGTCGTGAGGTCCTGGAGGAGAAATTTAGGCTGCTGGGCAGGAAGCTCAAGGCCAGGACCTCCAAGGTAGCCTTCTTGGAAGTGCTACCTGTTCCACGCGCAGGGCCAGAGAGACAGGCACAGATCAGGAGTCTCAATGCGTGGATGAGACGGTGGTGTAGGGGGGAAGGGTTCAAGTTTGTTAGGCACTGGGATGCTTTTTGGGACAAGAGGGAGCTGTACAAAAGGGACGGTCTCCACTTGTCCCGAGAAGGAACCAGGCTGCTGGCGCTCAAAATCAAAAAGGTGGCAGAGCAGTTTTTAAACTGAATAATGGGGGAAAGCCGACAGGAGATGAAAAGTCTCTGGTTCGGGATGGCTCATCTCAAAGAGATGAAGGGGTAGCTATTACTTTTGTACAAGGAAATGGATTACAATTGTCCACTGAGACTGTGGCTAATGATAGGAACTGCCTGGCAAGGTCTCGAGGCAGCAAGAGGAAGGCTGTGGGCTTAACAAACCTGGGAAACTATAAGTGTTTATACACAAATGCTAGAAGTCTCCGAGGTAAAATCGGGGAGTTGGAATGCTTGGTGTTGGAGGGGGAAATAGACATTGTGGGTATTTCAGAAACTTGGTGGGATGACGAAAATCAGTGGGATACGGTGATTCCTGGTTATAAATTATATTGGAAGGATAGGGGGGAAGGATTGGAGGTGGGGTGGCTCTGTATGTCAGCGAGGGTATACCGTCCAGTAACATTGAGAGGGTAAGAGAATTGGATTCGCTTCTGGAAATGCTATGGGTTGAAATAGTGGGTCCAAAAGGAGGCTTAACAGTGGGAGTTTGTTATCACCCACCAGATCAAAAGATAGAGGAGGATTATAAAATGATGAATGAATTAAAGATAGCGGCTAGACGAAATAACTGTGTTGTAATAGGCGACTTTAACTACCCACACATTGATTGGGTCAATATGAGTTCTAGTCGGGAAAAAGAGATTGCGTTCTTAGACACTCTCAATGACTGTGCTGTGGAACAGATGGTCACAGATCCTACCAGGGGAGAGGCGATCCTGGATTTGGTCCTAAGTAACACCCAAGACCTGGTGAGAGATGTAAAAGTGATTGCACCACTTGGGAACAGTGACCATAATGTCATTGAGTTTAACATTAGTACAGATAGGGAGTTGCCCAAAAAGACTGACGCAACCACTTTTAACTTTAAAAGGGGTAACTTCTCTGGTATGAGGGGACATGTGAGGAAGAAATTGAAAGGAAGAGTGGAGAAGGTCAAAACCATTGGGGAAGCTTGGAGACTATTTAAAAAGACAATCCTAGAAGCTCAGAAAAAATATATACCGCAGGTTAGGAAAGGTACAAATAGGTATAGAAAAAAGCCTGCATGGTTAACAAATAAAGTAATGGAAGCTGTAAAAAGTAAGAAGGATTCCTTTAAGCAGTGGAAAGCTAGTCTTAGTGAGGTTGATAAAAGGGAACACAGACTATGGCAAATAAAATGCAAGTCTGTGATCAGGCAAGCAAAAAGGGAATATGAGGAGCATATCGCAAAAAACATAAAGACCAACAATATAACTTTCTTCAAATACATTAGAAGTAGGAAGCCAGCCAGGGAGGCAGTGGGGCCCTTGGATGATCAAGGGGTAAAAGGAGTAGTGAAGGATGATAGGGAAATGGCTGAGAAGCTGAATGCATTTTTTGCCTCTGTCTTCACTGTGGAAGAGGAGAAGTGTTTGCCCACTCCAGAAGCACCGATTTCGGGAGGGGGTTTGAAAGACCTGAATCAGATTGCGGTAACAAGAGAGGAAGTCCTCCGACTGATGGACAATTTAAAAACTAATAAATCACCAGGCCCGGATGGCATTCATCCGAGAGTTCTGAAAGAACTCAAATGTGAACTTGTGGATCTCCTGACAAAAATATGTAATCTTTCTTTAAAATCTGCCTCCATTCCTGAGGACTGGGTTCTGTAAGGGAAGATCTTGTCTAACTAACCTGTTAGTGTTTTTTGAGGGAGTGAACAAACATGTGGACAAGGGGGACCCAATAGATATTATTTACCTTGACTTCCGGAAAGCTTTTGATACAGTTCCTCATCAAAGGCTCCTAAGTAAGCTCAATAGTCATGGGATAAAAGGACAAGTCCTCTTATGGATCAAAAACTGGCTTATAAATAGGAAACAGAGAGTGAGTATAAATGGGAAACTTTCTCAGTGGAGGGTGGTAAGCAGTGGGGTACCACAGGGATCAGTACTCGGTCCGATGCTTTTTAACTTGTTTATTAACGATTTGGAACTGGGAGTAAGTAGTGATGTGGCTAAATTTGCAGATGACACGAAGTTGTTCAGGGTGGTGAAAACCAGGGAGGAGTGTGAGGCACTCCAAAGGGATCTGTTGAGGATGGGTGAGTGGGCGTCAACGTGGCAAATGGGGTTCAATGTGGCCAAGTGCAAAGTGATGCACATTGGAGCCAAAAATCCTAAATATAAATACACGTTGATGGGGTCTGAACTGGCAGAGACGGACCAAGAGAGATCTTGGAGTCGTAGTGGATAACTCGATGAAAATGTCTAGACAGTGTGTAGCTGCAATAAAGAAGGCCAACACTATGCTGGGGATTATTAGGAAGGGAATTGATAACAAATCAGCCAGTATCATCATGCCCCTGTATAAATCATTGGTGCGACCTCATTTGGAATACTGTGTACAGTTCTGGTCACCACATCTCAAAAAGGATATTATAGCATTGGAAAAAGTGCAGAGAAGGGCAACTAGAATGATAAAAGGGTTGGAACACCTTCCCTATGAAGAAAGGTTAAAATGCTTGGGGCTCTTTCGCTTGGAGAAACGACGGCTGAGAGGTGACCTGATCGAGGTTTATAAGATTATGAATGGGATTGAGCAGGTTGAGAAAGAAGTACTTTTCTCCCTTTCTCACAATACAAGAACTCGTGGGCACTCTATGAAATTGCTGAGCAGTCGGGTTAGAACAGATAAAAGGAAATACTTCTTCACCCAAAGAGTGATTAACGTATGGAATTCACTGCCACAGGAGGTTGTGGCAGCTGCAAGCATGGACAGTTTCAAGAGGGAATTAGATAAACATATGGAGCAGAAGTCCATCAGTGGCTATTAGCCACAGGGTATAGATGGGAACTCTCAGTCTGGGGCAGGTGATGCACTCTATTCTTGGTGCTGGAGGGGGCAGCAGTGGGAAGGCTTCTGGTGCCCTGGCCCCACTGCTGGACCTCCTGATGGCACCTGGTATATTTTGGCCGCTGTGTGACAGAGTGTTGGACTAGATGGGCCATTGGCCTGATTCAACATTGGCTTCTCTTATGTTCTTAGTATTTGCTTAGAATAACCCACCACTCATACTATTGTACCAAATCCCTCAGTAAACTCCAAAATCCTTTTAAAGTCTTTAAATCAGGTCTCTGTCATCTTTTTACTGCTAAAACTTGCTGCTCACAACTGACTCTTTAGGTAAAAGATCCCAATTTTGGGCTCCCTGCATAAACACACAAACTAATTCCCCATGTTAATCTGCACGTATGTTCACATGTTCATGGGGGTATGGTAAGCACCTCCCTATTGATTGGTTATGTTGCTTCATAAAAGACCTCTGCTGGGGGACTGGGGACTTCATTTTTATTGCCTCCTTTAATTTAGGGACTCCTAGAAGACAGGCAAAGTTATTGCCTTGTCCACCTGAACTTGTAATGCCAGGATTCCAGGAAATTACCTAAGATAAGAGGGTTAAAATGCTTTTCTACTGTTTTCTTTTTCCATTGTTGGTGGGGAAGTTACAAGGGTGGGGTGGATTGGGGAGTTAAGATATAATGAATATTCTATTAATCTTAAAAGTTTATAAATGGTTATATTTTTAAATTTTCTCTTATTGATCAAAATCATAAGCAGGTAGCACAGATACATTGGGCAAAATTAAAGACATCTGATCTAAATTTATACATTACAGCTATAGCTATTTAGCCAGAGTTAAAATCTATATATCATGAATAACAGCACCAGAACAATTTCAGTAAATTGCTGGGATCAAAATAATATTATTACAATTAAAAGGGTCATGATGTCATTAGTACAATCCCCAGATATTTTATTTTTACAAGAAACACATATCAAATCAAAAGCTCCACAGGAACTAAAGTCAATCTGGTTCACACACCAGTTTCAGGCACCTGATACCTCCAAATCTAGAGGTGTTGCAATATTGGTCTCAAAAAATTTAAGATTTCAATACACAGCAAGTGAATTGGACTCTAAGTGCAGATACATTTTTTTCTACCCATAGTTAATGAAACCAAATTGAGTTTAGTTTCCCTATACACCCCTGTAATGGATTGTAAAGAAAAGCAGGCTTTTTAAAATGCTGCTTGTGTCAGAAAGTCAGGGAGTTCAAGAGTGAATCTTCCCTGGAGAGAAGAGCTTATATGATTTGCTGTTCTACTTGCTCTCCGACTGGCCAGCATCAGTTTAGAGATGAAATGAAACAGCTGAGCTGGATGGAAAAGGGTTTTTCACCTGTTCATCTTTGTCTGAAATCTAACATCTGCAGCAGTTAGCCAAAGGGTTTGGCTTCTGAGGGAAGAAACTTTAAGTCAGTAATTTCTGTCAGGGAATTGTAAGAAAAGTAAAGAACCCCATTATCTTAAATATATTAGAACAACTCTGAGGGAGAATTTAGATTCTCAGTCAAGAAAGCTACAGAACAGCTTTATACAGACAATGGATATGGGAAAAGGATTTGGCAGAAGGTCTGGGTAGTTAGAGAAAACTCCCATACAAGTCAAATAGTAAGAGGAGTTATTGCTTCTTAGGGACAAGCAGAATAACTTCCTGCCAATGAAAGGGGCTGGGAAAAGAACCCTGGTCTGTGATAAAGGGGAGATGCTTAGACACCTCAAGAGTTGGTGAAAAACTGTAATATCTAAAGGGAAAACCTAGATCTTTGGAGAAACCTAGAAGCACTAAGATAAAGCTATTCTCTAAGAAACCATATTCAGGATTCTGTGTAACAGATGGAAGGTATAATAAGCAAAAACCTCTCACTGAAAAGAACTTGAAACTCTGAAAATAAGCTACAAAAACACTCTCTTGTTTGTTCAAAAACCTCAATTCTCTGTAAATATATATATATTTGAAAGTTTTTACCTCAGCAACCTCTATATCTTGAATCCTCATATATTCCCTGCCTGTTTATTAAAATCTTTACTCTGTTTTTGAAATCTAATTTTGCCTCATGTGCTTTTTCATGTGGGTATTTTAAAACAAGAAAAGAAGAGAGAAGAGAAGAAGAAAAGACTGGAATTTTACCCTGCCCTTCACCCAGAGATTCAGAGTGGCTTACAATCTCCTTCTGTTCCTCTCCCCACAACAGACACCCTGTGAGGTAGGTGGGACTGAGAGAGTTCTAAGAGAACTGCTCTTGAGAGAACTCTCAGAGAACTTTGACTGACCCAAAGTCACCCAGCAGCTGCATGAGGAGGAGTGGGGAATCAAATCCAGTTCTTCAGATTAGAGTCTGCCACTCTTAACCACTACACCAAACTACACCAGACAGCTCCTATATTCCCTCTAGTTCCGGTGCTGGGTCATAAGCCTAAGCTAATATCTGTGTCAGGATGGGACAGTAAAAGTTTATAAAATAAAGAAGAAATGCACACTACTGAAGGGTGGCTCAGTCACTGAGAGGAGCTAAAAATATTTCAGGCAGGAAAATCGGCCAGAGAGTGGGGAAGCATCAGGGGTCTGTCCTGGTGGAATGAGCTACCGTATGAGATCAGGGCCCTGTGAGACCTGCTACAATTCTGCAGGGCCTGCAAGACAGAGCTCTTCCAGCTCCTGCCAACCTAGCAGTTTGAAAGCAAGAAATTGCAAGTAGATAAATAGGTACCACTTCAGTGGGAAGGTAACAGCGTTCCGTGCGCCTTGGTGTTTAGTCATGCTGGCCACATGACCACGGAAATGTCTTCGGACAGCGCTGGCTCTTCGGCTTTGAAACGGAGATGAGCACCGCAACCCTAGAGTCGGATTCGACTGGCTTTCGAGCAAGGGAACCTTTACCTTTACCTTTATACTTATTATTCACTTCAACATAACATGGATTATATCTTAGCAAATAAAGATCTATGTAATCAAATACATTCCTCCAATATAGGCAATAAATTATGGTCTGATCATGAATAACTTAAAAAAGAAACGGTTGAAAAAGGCCCAAAATGGGTGCTCAACAAATTGCTTTTATTGGATCAGACATTTTATAAAGAAATTGAAACTGAAATACAAAAATATTTTAAAATCAATTCTGAGTGTGGTGTTTCCCAAAATATAGTTTGGGAGGCCATGAAAACTGTTTCTAGAGGCAAGTTAATTTCTTTGGCTTCCTTCTAAAAAATAGAGAGAGAGAGAGAACAATACAAGGCAGAATTATTAGCCAAAATAGAGGAATTGGAGTACAAACACAAAAATATTACAGTCCAAAAGTATACCAAAAAAAATAATAACAGAAAGGAAAAAACTTGAAACACTGGAGACTTCCAAAATTTCCAAAAGTCCACAAAAAACCCCACACACAAACAAACCCAGGACTAATCAATTCCTTAACAGACCATCAGGGCACTCTTACTTCATAATCAAAAGAAATCCTGAATTCTTTTGTCAAGTATTTCAAAAACCTTTATAAATCTGATAACTTACATGAAAGTCATATTATCAAATATTAATTTTAAGACATGTTAATTTTAAGACAACAATAACAGTAACATAATAGAGATATTATGGAACAGCCCACAACAAAACAGGAAGTAGTATATATTGATTAAACGTTTTTTAAATAACTAAGCCCTAGCAGAGACGGTTTTCCAGCAGAATTTTCCAAAAAATATCTTCATATACTAGCAGACCCACTTACTAAATCATGTAATCAAGTCTTAATCCATGGGTCATTTCCCCAAACTTGGTCTGAAACAAGCATCATTGTAATTCCAAAAACAGATAGAGAACACAACTTCCAGAATCATATAGACCTATCTCCTTGCTCAACTAAGATGCTGACAGGAGTTGGCCCCTTTAAGGAGGCGGGGGTGTGCTCCTAAAGATGAATGGAACTCCTGTGGCCCACCTTTCTCTGCCCCCTCCCTGAGATGAATGCTGGACTCCACCCTCTTGCCACGTGGCTCGGGATTGGTTCTGGAGGCCCTGTCCATCATAGTGCCACTGCCTCCACACAACACCTCCAATGACCACCAGGGCATGGTTGCTATAAACGCTATCCAGGTTACAAACAGAAAACACTGCAAATGCATTGACTTTGTCTGCTGACTGCTGCATAAATCATGCCCTTAGGGAATACACTAGTGCCTCTCTAGTCATGTGGTGGCTGGCCACTGAAGTGCAGGCATACCTCATGATTGCTCTGAAAGTTAGTCTTCTCATTGATGATCTAATAGTACACACTACTGAGCCCAATACATCCATTAAGGCACTAGAAAAAAACCATTTTAGATTTGGTAGGATCTCGGGTTTAAGCATAAACCACTCTAAGACTTCAAATAACTTTGACTCGAAGACTGGTGAGAATGGGGTGCCTATGACTGGGGGAAGGGAGACAGATGTTGCTGTCTCATTGTGCATTTTAAATCCCGAAGGGAACAGCAATGACACTGGATCAAACAGCTCATCTGATCGCAGACTAAATCTGAAATATATTGTATAGAATTTACAACACAATCTTTAAAAGTTATAAAGGATAATTTCATGTATAAATGGTTGCATAAAACTTGGAAATATTTAGGGATCAAAATCCCATTAGAAGCAAAAGTCCTACTGAAATATAATCATAGAGAACTTAATCATAAATCAGTCCTCTATTTAAAATGATGGGATAAACTGAAATTGATGGTTCAAAAGAATCAATATTGTTAAATCTATAATCTCCCCACAATTCTCATTTTACTCCTAACTGCTATATCAAAGATCTGAAAGACTGGCAAAACACTATCAATGAGTTTAGAAGGGGTTAAAAAAAAACCAGAATATTGCACAGTATCATGAAACAACTCACCAAAAAGGTTCCACCTTTCAGACATGTATTCAAAGAGGCTTGCAGAGATTGAACACATTTAAACTACAAACTAATCAACACAACAACAACATTTTTTAAAAAGCCTGACATGATGAGTCATTAAGGGAGCAATCCTAAGCAGGTCTACTCAGAAGTAAGTCCCACTTCACTCAACGAGCTTACTCCCAGGAAAGTGTTCTTAAGATTGCAGCATGCTATGGATGCATGCTTAAGCAAACCATAAAAGGAAAAACAAGCCAATATATTTCTATTTCTTTAATTTACACACATACGCACTTTTAGCTCCGTACCTCCAGAGATAAACGTATCAAATATTATCTGCGCTCCATTGAAGAAATCGCCAAACTGAGCTTCCCAAATAGGCAACAATGTGGGGCTTTCAATACTCATTCCATACTCAAAGCCAAGCACAGCTTCTTCAGAAAGGGGGCTGTTGCTCACCTAACAGAGGAAGAGAGAGCAATGGAAAATGCTGAAGTCAAGGTATTTGTCAGAAGGTGTGCAAATATATATACATTTCCAGTCATTTTGATGTCATGATTAGAACTGCTGCAGAAGTTTCCATTCATGTATTCAAAACAGCTATTGTTTCAGATGCAGGTTAACTTTTATTAAAATCTTTGTATCCCATCTCTTTGATCAAAGGAACTCTCTGGAGCAGTCCAGGCTCACAATCCAATAAACACCACCATACATTAAAAAAATATAACACACTATAACACACACACAAAACGCACAAGACAGAAATGAGTATCAGTATTATAACCAAATTAACAGTAAGCCCTTCCCACTCCAAACCACCCCAAGAGAACATTTCAAATGTCAGGCATCATCCCAAGTAATAGTCCCTTCACTTGGCATCTTGAACTTAACATGGAAGGTTGCTATAATTTTGGTGCCCACAGCTACACAGCCTTGTCTTGTGTAGCCACCTGTTATACCCCAATCATACAGCAGGGCCTCCAAGGAAAATCTAAAAGAATTATAGATCTAGATGGGAAAAAGCAGTCCTTGAATATCCCAATACCACGTAGGGCTTTTAAAAGTCTTCAGCAATTTAAGCTGGACCCAGAAAATTGCTGGAAGCTAATGAAACAGCTGCAAAAAATGGCACCCTGTGTTCCCTGCAGCTCCCTCCTGTCAATAATCTGGTGGGCACATTTTGAACCTTCCAGACCATAAGGGAGGGAGAGAACTGGAAACAGCTAAACAGCAGAGTATGCCCTGGGTTGAGCATTTCATAGAATCAAAGAGTTGGAAGGGGACATACAGACCATCCATTTCAACCCCCTACTCAATATCAGATCAGCCTAAAGCTTCCGTGACAAGTGTTCATCCAGCTGCTGCTTGGAGACTGCCAGTGAGGGGGAGCTCACCACCTCCCTAGGCAGATGATTCCACTACTGAACTACTCTTACTGTAAAAAGATCCTAATATCCAGCTGATACCTTTCTGCCCATAATTTAAACCCATTATTGCGAGTCCTATCCTCTGCTGCCAACAGGAACAGCTCCCTGCCTTCCTCTACATGACAACCTTTCAAATACTTAAAGAGAGCAATCATGCTCCCCTTAACCTGCTCTTCTCCAAACTGAATATTCCCAAGCCCCTCAGCCTCTCCTCGTAAGGCTTGGTCTCCTGGCCCCTGTTTGTTGCTCTCTTCCGCACCCACTCCATTCTGTATACATCATTTTTGAAGTGAGGCCTCCAGAACTGCACACAGGTATTGCCTGACCAATGCAGTGTACAGTGGGACCATGTCATCTTGCAATCTGGATGTTATGCCTCTGTTGATGGACTCCAAGACCGCAATAAGCCTTTTTCGCTGCTGCATCACACTGACTGCTCATATTTTGCTTACAGTCCAACCATACCCAAAGATCTTGTTCACACACACTGCTACCCAGAAGCGTATCCCCCATCTAGTATGTTTCTCATTTTTGTTACCCAGGTATAGAACTCTGTACTTATCCTTGTTGAACTGCATCCTGTTCATATTCACCCACTTTTTCACTGCTTTCAGATCGTTCAGATCTGGTTGAATTCTATCTCTGTCTTCTGGGGTGTTCACTATTCCTTCCGAATTGGTGTCATATGCAAATGTAATAAGTAGCCCCCCTCCATCCCCTCATCAAAATCATTTATAAAAATACTGAGGAGAACAGCTGCAGACGCTCAAGAGGGTAGACGTGCGGGGGAAGAGCTCCTCGCACCTCTTTTGTTTATCCACATTCCTTTGGCTTTTTTACTTCTAGCCGAATACTTCTGGTTTTCAGGAGATATTTGCAATGGACTTAAGCCCAAACTGAAAGAGCGGCAGCTCTCTCGGGGGTATTTTTGGCTTGTCCTAATGCAGGGGAGTGGATGAAGGCAGCAAAGTCTTTTTTATATGTGACCTTGCTGTGAAGACTCAAAGAGCACGGAGGAGGCTGGGAGTGTTAACTAAAGGGAAAGAAATAAGAGAAAGCTGGTGATTTGGAAAGACATTGTTTTTTTTTTGCTTCAAGAGGCTGGAGGAATGCCAGAATAACAAAACCGGCGTGAGGCAAACTGGGAGAGAGCTATAAGAAGCAATATAGGAAGAGGAGTGGAAAAACGAACGGCACTATACTTACATAACCAAAGCTAAGTATTGGAAGGGGGAAAACTGTTTAAAAGGTGGTGAAACTAGCTATGTAAAGGAGGTTCCAAACTGTAAAAAAATAAAAAAGAGAGAGAAAGAGTCTAAGTGGGATGACTAAGGGGAAAATATAGAGAGCGGGGACTTTAAGGCGGCCATTGAAACAACAAAGGGGTTAAAGGGGCAGTAGGATAATTTAATATATTTAGAAAGGAAATAACAAAGGGGTTAAAGGGGCAGTAGGATAATTTAATATATTTAGAAAGGAAAAGATTACATGGAATTACAGATGGTACCTTGTCCAGTCTTGTTTGTCTTAACAGGAGAGGGGATTCGGGAGTTCGTGGAGGTTCCAGAGTTGACGCTGTGAGAGCTGGTGTTGGGAGATTGGAGGACGGAGTCAAGCAACCTCGGGAGGCGTGGTCGAGACCCAGAGAACGAACGGCCGTTCAGATCAAGTTGAAAGGAGCCGAGGGAATCCGAAGAAAGCCGGGAAGCGACGGGTTCGCACGAGGGACAATCGGAGGACGCGAGAAGAGTGGGAAGCACCAAAGGAGCGGAGTGGAGTGACTTAGCGCCGTACAAAGGATTTGACTGGGAAAACTAGTTGGGAACAGTCTTCCTATAGAACGGAGAAAGAGTGGCATAGAGGGGAGAAAGGGAAGGGAGGCTGAAGGAAAAGGTCAAAGCGCTTGGGGCGTGTCTATACTCTCAAACATAAAAAAAAAGGGGGGGATATAGAAATTTTTGTTAGTGGCCAGAATTACCTTGGAAGCTGTTTTGATATAGTTAAATAGAACCTCTGAGCTTAACGTAATTTCAACTAATACATTACAACTTAAAGTAAACATGGCTACAGGTACAGGTAGAAAAGGTTCCTCGGCATCGCCCAGCCAAACATCAGGGCTAGCTTTAATCAAATCTAGTGTAACAACAGTAGATTTACAAAACATGCTACAAAACTTTTTACAAATGGCAGCAGAGCAAAATGCTGAAATTATAAAAAAAGAAATGGAACCGCTACAAAACAAAATGGACCAAATAGCAAAGCAACTAAAAAATGATACTGAAGAAATTAAACTAGAAATCAAAAAATTAACTAAAACCACAAGACATTTAGAAGAAAAAATGGAAGATATTGACCAAGAAGTATGGGAATTAAAATCTAAAACCGACAGAATGGAAGAAACTTTGTTGACTCTTGAACTCGAGAAAGCAGAACATACTTTAAGATTCCAAAATGTTACTGAAAAATTTGGAAAAAACTTAAAGGAGGAATTAACAAGAAATATTGTTGAGCAATTTAATATATCAGATGAAAAAGATGTATTGGAAAATATAGATACAGTATATAGAAGAAACTCGGCATATTCGAAAAAATATAAAACTCCAAGGGAAGTCCATGTAAAATTTGCAAAGAAACATATAAAAGACCGAATACTCCAAGAGGCGAATAAAAAGAAAATGATAATAGAAGGAAATGAGATTAGAATCTTGAAAGATATCCCCTGGAGAATTAGGGAAAGGCGCCATAAATATTCCACCTTAGCTGAACTTTTAAGAAAAAATGAGATTCAATATAGGTGGTTAATACCAGAAGGCCTTCAATTTATGTATAGAAGTCAAAGATATAAGCTGGACTCTGTTTTCAAACTGGAAAATTTTCTGGAAAGGTTGGGGGAAGATCTTGGCTGGCAAAGGCCACAGGAAGAGGAAGACCAACAAGAGGGAGAAGAAGAAGAAAAGGAGGAAGGAGAAGACAGAGAAAGCAGAGAAGATCGAGAAGGAGAAGGTTATAAAAAAGGAGCATCTGAAGTCCAACTGAAAGATACCAGGAAAAGAGACTATAAAAAAGTCCAATTAAAGTATAAAACGGCATCACAAATTCAAACAAGGTGGCAACTTAAAAATATTGTTCATAAAAAGAAAGATGGCGAGTAAGAAACTATCCCTGATTTCGGTGAATGTTAATGGTTTAAATAGCCCATGCAAAAGGAGAAGAATTATACATCAAGCAATTAAACTAAAGAATGATATAACGTGCTTTCAAGAAACCCACATAAAAAAAGACCATGAAAAACATTTAATGTGCAAGAAATTGGGTATAGCCTTCACTGCATCAGATAAAGTTAAAAAAAGAGGCGTAGTTACGTATGTAAGGGAGAAACTGAACCCTATACTTAAATTTAGATCTAATGATGGGAGAATTATTGGAGTACAGGTACAAATTAGAGAAACGGAAATTTTAATTATAAACATATATGCCCCAAATCAAAATCAAGATATATTTTTTGCAGAATTGAGGAGCTATATCTCTAAAGAAAATCCCAAAAATATATGTTTAGTAGGAGATTTTAACGCGGTACTAGATCCCAAAGATGATAGGAAAAAAACAAGAAAGACACATAAGTCGGGAGCAGTTTTGACGAAAAATTTCCTAAAATTAATGGAAGAATTCAACTTGTTGGATCTATGGAGAACTAGGAACCCACACAAAAGAGATTATACTTTTTTTTCTCATAGACATAATTCTTGGTCAAGAATAGACATGATGTGGGTCAATATAAACATAATAAAAATATTTTCAGAGGTCGAAATTCTTGCAAATACATTTGCAGACCACAATCCTATGTGGGCAGCTATACAAGAACCATATAGTTGTAAGAGATGGAGATTAAATGTAAGTTTAATGAGGGATAGAGATTTTGTTAAAAAATTGAGACAAGACATAAAAGTATTTATTGAGATAAACAAAAAGGAGTTCACTAATTTGAATATCATTTGGGATACCCTTAAAGCATATATTAGGGGCATATTCATAAATCAAGAAGCAGGGAAAAATAAACAGAAAAGAGAAAAATTTAAAAAATTAACGACAGAATTAAGGAAATTAGAAGAGATAAGCCATAATAAAGAAAACTTAAAGGAGATAAGACTAAGGATAAAAATGAAGCAACATCAAATAAATTTAGGATTAACACAAGAGATAGCACAAAAAATCGAATACACAAAAGCGTATTTCTTTGAAAATGCGAATAAGCCCTCTCGTTGGTTAGCCTATAAACTTAGAAAAGAAAGAGAAAAAAGATTTATTGTGGCATTAGAAGACGAAAAGCATGAAATAAAATACAAAGCACAGGATTTAAAAACAATTGTGGAAAATTTTTATAAAAATTTATATAAACGGACTCCACACAATAGTCAGAAAATCCAAGAATTTTTATTGAAACATATAACAACTAAATGTACAGAGGAACAGAGGAAAATATTGAATGAAAATATCTCTATGTTTGAACTGATAAATGCAATTAAAACTCAAAAGACCAAGAAATCTCCAGGCCCAGATGCAATACCAGCAGAAATCTACAAGGTGTTAGAAGAGGAAATAACAGATTTACTTAAAGATGTAATGAATAATGTATTGGCGACTGGTAAAATCCCCACGACCTGGAAAGAAGCATTAATAACACTTATTCACAAACCAGATACAGAAAACATGGATATTAAAAATTTTAGACCCATCTCCTTGTTAAATGTAGATTACAAAATTTTCGCTTCTATCTTAGCAAATAGGTTTAAGAAAGTTATGGCAGAAACAATCCATAGAGACCAATCTGGCTTTATTCCGAGAAGGCAAATTAAAAACAATATAAGAAATATAATTAATATATTAGAATATTATGAGCAAAATCCCGGAAAACAGCTTGCCCTAATTTTTTTAGACGCAGAAAAAGCCTTCGATAATGTTAATTGGGAATACTTAAAACAGAAGTTAACTTTATGGAACTGCGGTGAAAAATTTCTTAATTCAATCAAAGCCATTTATGAAGATCAAAACGCGAAAATTATTATCAATGGAGATGTAACTAGTAATATTCCTATACAAAAGGGTACGAGACAGGGATGCCTCTTATCACCGTTACTATTTATTTTTGGACTAGAGACTTTAAATGATATAGTGAGAAACAATGAGAATATAATGGGGGCAAAAATAAAAAAAGAACAATATAAATTACAGGCTTTTGCAGATGACCTGGTATTCATTCTGGAAGATCCAATAAAAGCGTTGCCATACTTATTGGAAGATCTATATGATTATGGTCAAATTGCGGGTTTGAGAATTAATATAAAGAAAACAAAAATCATAACTAAAAACTGTATGACCGCACAAATTACCAATATTCAAAATATTTCAAAGATTCAGGTAGTCGAAAAAATTAAGTATTTAGGAATTATCCTGACAAATAACAATAAAAACCTTTATAAAAATAATTATTTGAAACTTCTAGCGGAAATAAAAAAGGATCTTAATAGATGGCAGGACCTACACATTTCATTTATGGGCAGAATTGCCACTATTAAAATGAATATTTTACCGCGTTTTTTATTTTTGGCTCAAGCTATCCCTATATTAACAAATAAAAGGTTTTTTGAAGAAATAAATACAGTAGTCAAAACATTTATATGGCACGCTAAGAAACCGAGAATCAGTAGAAAATTACTCACAGATAAGAAAGAAAAGGGAGGCCTAGGTTTACCAAATTGGAATTTGTACTACCAGGCGGCAGCAATGGGATGGATACGAGAATAGATCCAATTAGAAGATGAAAGAACATTGAAATTAGAAGGACACGATCTACCTATGGGCTGGCATGCCCATATCTGGTATAACATGGATAAAAGCCAACAAATTTTTGTAAACCATGCAATAAGGGGCCCCCTAATGAAAATCTGGAAAGAAATTAAAATGAGATATTATTCCAAAATTCCGATTTGGGTATCACCTGTGGAGGCTTTTACGCTACCGTCGCTTTGGTCCAAGGAAAAAAAACTAATTTATGAAAACCTATTGACAGAAAATAGAGAATTAATACCATTAGACTCACAAGAGATCCGAAATGCAAATTTAACCCCCTGGGAAAAAATACAGCTAAAATCTAGATTTGCTAAAGATAAAAAAATAAATTTCATGAATAAGTACTCCCAATTAGACAAAATCTGGCTTTCATCAGCGGATAAATTAATACAAAAACTGTATAATTTCCTTTTAACAGAGGACCTACTGGATGAAATTGTAAAACCTAATATGATTTGGTGGATGAAAGATATAGGGCAAAACATTACTCTAGAACAATGGTCCAGAATGTGGGATTCTCTTAAGCTGCTCAGAGCTACAAATTATAAAGAAAATATTTATAAGATGTTTTTTAGATGGCACTGGACGCCGGAGAAAGTATCAAAATGCTATAAAAAAGCATCGAATGTCTGCTGGAGGTGCAAAAAAGAAGTGGGAACGTATCTGCATACCTGGTGGAAATGTGAAAAAATAAGAAAATTTTGGAAAATGATTAAAAAAATAATAGAAGATTCCACCAAAGTGAAGCTAGAATTGGAACCAGAGGTTTTTTGCTAAATATGATACCGGTGAGAATCAATAAAGAAGACCAAAGAATTATCTTATATATAATTACAGCAGCGAGAATAAAAATAGCAAAATTTTGGAAAAAAGAGAATATCCCTAACGCAGAAGAAATTATAGATTCTATACTGGAAATAGCCGAATTAGATAGACTAAATCTTATACTTTCCGGAAAAGAGGATTTAGTTTATGAAAATAGATGGAAAAAAATTTATCATTGGATAGAAAAAAAGACATGAAACATAAACAAATAAACACATCCTCCCAATGCCACTCCTATTTTATCTAGACAGTGTAATAGAAACAGACTTAATTAATGTATATGCGCGATAATATATTAAGAAATTATGCAATGTCTCGCAATTCTGGTTGTAGACCAGGATTTTGTTTTTGTGTATATATGCTGGAAAATTTATAAATAAAAATATTAATAATAAAAAAATCATTTATAAAAATACTGAAAAGTACTGAGCTCTGTGGCACCCCACTGGACACCTCCCTCCAATCAGATGAAATGTCATTGACAACTACTCTTCATGTGCGGTTCTCCAACCAGTTCCCTTTCCATCTAACTATCTTAGAGTCCAGTCTGCAGTTCTTCAGTTTACCCATCAGAACATCATGGGGAACTTTACTGAAATTTGTCCCTCCCCTTCATTCTGCAGGCAATTTAAAGCTTAGGCATGGCCAGAGGCATCAAGCCTAGGGACTCTTGGCTTTTAGCCTCTGGCTCACAGCCATGCCCTGTGAGAGCTGTGGTGGTAGATTCAGCATCACACCAGGATGTCCTTGTAGCCTATCATCTGCTTCAAGGTAATATGGGGGGGGGGCCCCTGCTGGGTTATGCATCTGTGTTTAAATTGTATTTTATTTTGTAAACCAGTTTGAGTCCCAAGAGGGGGCGGGAAATATTGAGTAAGAATATTTAATTGAATAGGGAAGGGTAATTTTTTTCAGGCCTGGACAGTACCAATTGCTTCTCAGAAGCAAGATTACATTAACATCATGCACAATAAAGCAGCAATCCTAAACACACTTAGTGAAGGAATCAGTTGCACTCTACTTATCAGGATTTACTTCTGAGTAAACATGCTTAGAATAGTGCTGCAGAGAAGGCAAAGTGTCATGAAACCCTGTTCAAGCTAGTATCTATACCACACCTCAAGGAAGCCTTTCTGATCCGGTGACATGTGATTCAAAGGGATGTAGGTTTCCCCTGTCTCTTGGCAAACCAACATGACATGCCTCTGGCTGAATGTTCCTCTGCCAACATCTTGCCCACTCAGACGAACATTAAAACCTTTATGTGAAGCAAAAATACAAAATAACTTGATAAAACAACAGATCAGGAAGTATCAAGATGTTCCTCCTTGCAATGGCTTTAATGCTGACACAATGGAGCAGACAAGGAATTTTTGTTGCTGAACAAATATGTAAGCAGCATCCAAGCCCCAGGCAAGTAAGAAACTGCTTACCAGTTCAGCAATGGAAACTGGTTGAGGAAATGGTCCCTTCTCTGAGGATTTAAAAATAAATGGGACTCCTCTCTTAACATGATGATAATAAGCTCTGTATGCCCAAATAAATGGCAAACCAAACACTTCTCCAATAATTCAAAAACTATGTAGTCAGTCCAAGTTCCATGTGGCCAGAATCAATACATTCATTCACACAGAGGAACATGGTGTGTTTTAGTGGCACCCAGAGGGTTAAGGCCTACCTTGACTGAGTAAAGAACCAAAAGCCAATGCTTCAGCAGTTGCCCAATCTAATTTTGTTCCTTCTTCCAACCTCAGTATTCTGGCCTGGATGTTCAAGACACCCCCCCCCCCCAAAAAAAAAAATCAATTTTGTTATTTCAATAATCCAGCATTTATCAGCATCAAAAGCCTCAAACCATCATATTTTTGGATTGCAAACACAGTAGACAGAAATATGTGCATTTTAAATAAGAACATGTGCATTTTGCATGACTAATGATCACTTATTTATTACTTATTTTAAACTGTATTTATTTAACCTCAATTCAGAATGGCTTGTGCGGAATGCCCAAGCAGCTATCAATTTGTTCCAAAGAAATAATGAGCAGCAACGAATACAAAGTGGAGAGTCAGAACAGATAATGGATGCAGCCACCGACTACAGGTGCAAACCTTCATTTTGATTAACCTGACAAGGGGGCCACTGGCAACACACTCAAGGGGCCATCTAAACTATTCTACACAAACAAATTTCCATGTGAATTCAGACAAAGGAATCACATAAAAATCACATTAAGAAGTTATGTGAACGGGTTCAGGATAAGGTGACTGCAGACTTTGAACTCTTTACGTGATTAACCCATGGGTATCAATGTTACTTGGCAATAACAAGATTTCAGTTACTGGCACTGCCTTTTTTTTAAAGAGGATTTTACAAACAGTGTGTTACTATAATAGAGAAGACAAAATATTCTTTCCTTTTAAGAGTTTGTTTAGTAAACTAAGTTATCACAAAAATGCATCTGAACAAAAATTCTGGGATATTCAGATGTAATTAATCATGTTTCAAATGCTGCAGTCTTGCTCAAGATTTGAATTAGGAAGTCTTTCTCATGTATGTGCAGTGGCAAAGCAATATATATATATATATATATATATATATATATATATATATATATAGAGAGAGAGAGAGAGAGAGAGAGAGAGAGAGAGAGGAAAATGAGGTATACGTCTAAATATATATGAAAATGAGGTATACGTCTAATGATCAGAATGTCAGACTAGGATCTGGGAGAGTCAGGTTAAACTCCCCACACTTTCAAGCTAACCTACCTCACATGTTGTTGTGAAGATAAAATGGGGGAGAAAAGAACAATGTAAGCTGCTTTCGGTCCTCACTGGGGAGAAAGGTGGGGTATAAACAAAGTAAGGAAATAAATAAAGTACCTGGGCATGCGTCTTCAGGATATGGCTATGCAGCTGCAGTTCCTCCAGCATCACTACAGACTGGACCCCAATAAACTGAAGGAGTGGAAGAGGCATGCCTGTGTCCCATATGGTGATCCTTGCTGATGGCTCCACCATGCTGCGCCAGCAAGCCTGAAGATTGGTGGATGGAGGCGTGTACAAAGTCATGTTGGCAAGGTGCTCATTCATTTTAGAGTAATAGGATATCTTTATCTCAGACATTTCCTCCTCTGTCATGAGTCCCTGGATGACTAGACTGTCTGCGTAAGTGTCTGGAATACTTTTACGGGACCTTAGAGAGAAAGCAAAGACATTGAAATTCTTCAAATCAATATCTTTAGATCGAATTTAAATTAGCTCAATACATTAGACTGTCCGAGCAAAATAGTTTGCAAGCTTCAATTTGGACAGAACATGGATATCTTATTACCGAAAGCAAGTCAATGGGAAGGAAAAGATTCCTCCAGCCCTACTGGTTTGAATAAACAACGCCAAGTAGAAGGCTTTTTGAAAAGGCATTGCTAAAGAGGAGCATGAAATCCCAACAAGGATGAGTTTTCTCACCTCTGCCACACTGTCATACCTGATTATTTTATACATGGTGGGGTTAGTGAAGAATGGCTCGTCTAGTTCGTTGTGGCCCCACTGTCGGTAGCACAGCAAATCCACTATTACATCCTTACGAAAATGACGCTGGTATTCAACAGCCAATTGTGCAGCTCGGATGACTTCTTCAGGGTCATCTCCATTCACATGAATAATTGCACAGCCAACTATCTTTCCTAAAAATGGGAGAAAACGTCACAGGCCACACACAATTTGAGAATTACCAGTGAAATACGCCACTTAGTATGTCCTGGTTTTGGTGACTATCTTAGACTACAAAATAAGAATGGTTGCCAAACACCGGGGTGGGGGAATTACATACAGCCAATGAGATACTAAACTATTTTCAACCCCACCCACCCTCAGCATCTGGCAATTAGGTTCAAAAGTATTAATTAAATATTTACATATTCTTGTACATATACCTGGAGCATTCCAGATCTTTTAAAATGCACAGTATAAACAATTTTCTCAGGACATACCAGTATCACTACAGTACAGAGATGACCTTCCCCGCTCAGCTGGAGTGGTATAACCGAGC
The DNA here is from genome assembly GCA_029375565.1 of Gekko gecko. Classification (NCBI taxonomy): domain Eukaryota; kingdom Metazoa; phylum Chordata; class Lepidosauria; order Squamata; family Gekkonidae; genus Gekko; species Gekko gecko. The sequence continues at coordinate 169,363,142 of JAPDNY010000005.1, forward strand.
TGGTTGTTGACAATGAGATGGATACTGCCACCTACTCTAAAATGTGGCACATTGGAAAGTGTAAATGTTTCAGGAACAATCCCTTGGCCAGAAAAAGAAGCATCACCATGCACCTATATCACAGAAAGAAAAGGAGAGGATAATGTCAGCGATCACTGTCAACCTTTTTTTGGAAGGAGATGCTGGTCACATTATTGAGATCTGTGTTTAGTATCAACCTGTTACATCACAGTATTTATTCTACATGCCAATAGTTCAATATTCACTGAAATCTCAATATTTATTTGCTTCATTTATACCCCACATTTCTCTCCCATGGGGACACAAAATAGCTTACATCATTCTCCTCTTTTCCATTTTACTCTTATGACAACTCTCGGAGGTAGATTAGGCTGACAGAAAGTGTGACTGGCCCTTTATTCACCCAGCAAGCCTGGGTGAGGATTTGAAACTAGACCTCCCACATCCCAGACTAAAACTCTAACCACTGCATCACACAATAAAACTAAGAATGCTTAGTTTTGAAATATGGGAGGTGGAAGTTACTGATTCCACACCTATGACTGCAAGGTCACACCAAGTAAATTAGGGTTGTGTACTTTATGACTTATGAATCATTAGACTTTTACACATCTTCTTACAGACTATAAAACAAACCACTGTATAATTTTAAAACAGGACCATGCCAGATGATACAGTGAAGATCCATCATCAAATATCTTCATAGCAGTGATGATGCTGGTGGAGACTAGGATTAGGACTATAACATCCAAGATGGCGGCGCGCAGGGAGCTCATAGTGGGAGCTCCTGCGAGGAATATCGCTTAAAATATCTCCTAGAGGCTTAACAACTGCTTTGAGAACTGCTTTTGAGAACTGAGAACCGAGAATTTACAGCTGCTTGGAATTTACAGCTGCTCGGAGTGTACAGCGGCTCGGAGAATTTACAGCTGCTCGGAGAATTTACAGCTGCTCGGAGAATGGCTCGGAGAACGGCTAAGAACTTAACAACAGCTGCCCAAAGAGCTTAACAACTTAACAACTGCTCCAAAGAATGGCTTTTAAGAACAGCTTTAACAGCTTTAAAGAACGCTACACCAGCGATCAGCCTGCTGAAGAACGCTACACCAGCGACAAGCCCATTTAAAGAACGCTACCCCAGCAAAGAACATTACATCAGCAACTAGCAATCAGCCCGCTGAAGAATGCTGGGTGGTTTAACTTTGAGGGAGACCTACCGTGGGAGTGCTCTGGTGGGCGACAGTGAGGTGGCCAGTGAGGTGGCCAGGACGCCCGGTGGACTAGGGCTGGGAGGGCTGAGGTACGACTCCCCAGCCTGGCGTGGAGCCTTGGCTGGGAAGGAGGGTGCTGGCCGCGGCACTGGGAGCTACACCCCGCCGGAGGCGCCTTGGGGCTGGGGGAGCCTGGCCGACGACGCTGATCGCGCCGGCAGCTGGGGCGGCGTTAGCGGGCGTGGCCCCGGTGCCTGCTCTGAGGGGCCGTCTGGTGGCAGGATGACCCTCTCCAGGGGAACGGCTGGTGCCGGGACAACCTGGGGGCAGGGAATTTCCGGGCAGCGGTGTTTCTCCCTGTTGTGGACGTTGCGGTGGCGAGGCATGCTGGGTGGCCGCGGCGTGGTGTTGTCGCTGCTGGGCCTCGGCTGGCGAGCTGCGGCGGCTGGACTTGACACTTCCACCTCTGCCTGCCCCCGATACGAGCTCTACGGCAATGGGGCCCGCTGGGTGATTGTGACACTGGCGCTGCAGGGCCCTGGATGGTGGGCCATAACATCTGGCCTGCAGCGCCTGCCCCTGCTCATCCCCCGGCCCGACCGAAAGCTCCTGGACCTGTCATCAAGACCTGGCGCGAGGCTGGATCGTGGAGCAGGACGTTGTTTGGGAGAGCGGTCTCTCTCTGGGACAGAACTTCGGCTCCTGGGGGCGGTTGTGAGACAGTCTTCAAGCATTGGCAGCGGCGGGATATTTGTTCTCGAGGTTGTGGTGAGGTAGTGAGAGACTCCCCCCAAGGGGCAACAGTTGTTGTGGATGTGGATGGTTGAGTGTAGTCTGCTTGTTAGATTTGGGTGGAGTGCTGTTTGGGTGATGAATGTGGGGGGGGGGGTGACTGCTAAGGTGTAAGACTGCAATTAGTGTATTGTATTGTATGTAATAGGCGTAGCAGTGTGCAGTCATTATTTGTAATAGTGTAATAGTTTTTAGTAGTCATCATTTGTTTTGTGCAGTGCTCAGTTGTTGGTAGCAGCAGAATTAGTGACATTAGTGCACTGTTGCCTTGGGAGTGGATCTAGCTGCCCTGTTGCTCTCTCACTGGTAGTCTGAAGCGTGGCGGAGACCACCAGGATAACACATGGCAGGACAGCAAATTCGGGTGCTCTTGGGACAGGGAAAGTTTAGCGGTGGGCCGAGGCGGGGCTTTAAGGGAAGGACGCAGAGAAACAGAGCAGCTCGGCAGCCTTCCAGCCTACGGCCCATCCCAACGGTGGCTGGCAGTGGGGTCAGATTGGAGAACTCCCCTCTGTCACTGGTGTTGTGCAATGCCAGATCTATTAATAATAAAACCTCAATCCTTAAGGATTTCGAACAAGATCAGGTGGAGGACCTGGCATGCGTGACCAAGACCTGGGTGCGGGAGGGCGAAATGGTAGCCCTCGCTCAACTTGCCCTGCCTGGGTTTTCGGTCCTCCACCAGTCACGGACCAGGGGGTGGGGGGGAGGAGTGGCCATTTTCATTCGGGAGGCTTACTCCTTCAGGGCGTTTCCATCTGTGGAGATCACGGGCATAGAGTGTGTCGGCCTGATGCTGGAGGCCGGGGAGAGTTTGGCGATCTGGTTGGTGTACCGGCCTCCTAACGCACCGGCCAGTGGCCTGCTGTCCCTGCTTGAGGCCGTATCAGGCTGGGCACTGGAGCACCCTAGGCTGATTGTCTTGGGTGACTTCAACGTCCATGCCGAGGACGCGGCCTCGGGCCGGGCTACGGACCTAGTGTTGTCCATGGCGGCACTGGGACTCTCCCAATTCATCTCAGCTCCCACGCATCAGGCCGGTCACACGCTCGATCTGATCTTTGCGGCGGGGGTGACGGTGGACTGGATTGCCATAGAGGCAGTGCCATGGTCGGACCACCTGGCCCTGAGGGCCCGACTGAATATCCCACCCCAACCCTGTTTAGGCGGCGAGCAGATTTTTGCTCACCCGTGGCGCCAGATGGACCCTATGCGGCTCCAGATGGCCCTGCAGGATCCAAGACCCCCTGGCAGCTCGTTGGATGAGCTGGTGGAGGACTGGCATGTCCGGCTCTCTGCAGCCATCGACAAGATCGCTCCCAGGTGCCCTCTCCGCACTCATGCTAGGCGAGCACCTTGGTACACCCAGGAGCTGCGCGAGCTGAAGCGAGAACTGAGACGGCTAGAGAGACGGTGGCGTCGAGCCCGCAACGAGGCATCAAGAACATCCTATAGGACGCTTATGAGAGCCTATGAGATGGCAGTCAAGACTCTCTTTGTGGTCACGATTGCATCTGCTAGCTCACGCCCAGCCCAATTATTTAGTACAATTCAGTCCTTGACGGCTCTGCCACAGGGCAGGCAAAATGCTAGGGAATTGGATATTGGCTGTGAGGCTTTTGCGAGCTATTTTGCAGATAAAGTCTTGGCACTCCGCCGCGACCTCCCCGCCACAATTGAAACAGTTAGAGAACTTGAAGCCCCTTGCTCGTCTTTGGGGTCGGGTTTAGAGTGTTTTAGCCTGCTCAGCCTGGAGGAAGTTGACAGATTGCTTGTATCTGTGCGTCCAACCACTTGCGCCCTTGATCCGTGCCCATCATGGCTCATTAAAGTAGGCTATGAGGGGTTTCGAGGTGCCCTGCGGGAGATTATTAACACGTTTCTCTTGGAGGGGCGGTTCCCCGGGGCGCTCAAGGACGCGATGGTCCACCCCCTCTTGAAAAAGCCATCTCTGGACCCAGCCGAATTGGCCAACTATCGGCCGGTGTCCAATTTGCTCTATTTGGGCAAACTTATTGAGAGGGCGGCGGCGTTGCAGCTGCAGAGCTTTCTGGATGATGCTTCCATCCTAGATCCTTACCAGTCTGGCTTTCGCCCGGGTCATGGGATGGAGACGGTACTGGTCGCCCTGACTGACGATCTGAGTAGGCATCTGGATCGGGGCGGTGTGGCAGCTCTGGTGTTGTTGGATCTGTCGGCAGCGTTCGACACGGTCGACCACCAGTTGCTGGCCCACCGCCTTGCCGACGTGGGGATTCAGGGGCTTGCCCTTCAATGGTTTGCCTCTTTTCTCCAAGGTCGGGGACAGAGGGTGGTGATAGGGGGACAGCGGTCCCGGAGACACCCCCTTCAGTGTGGTGTACCTCAGGGGGCAGTGCTGTCCCCGATGTTGTTTAACATCTACATGCACCCCCTTGCCCAGATTGCCCGGAGTTGTGGGCTTGGGTGTCATCAATATGCAGATGACACCCAGCTCTATCTGATGTTGGGGGGCCAGTCGGGCTCCACCCCGGATGACCTGCATCAGGCGTTACAGGCTGTGGCTGGGTGGCTCAGACTGAGCCGGCTGAAACTAAACCCGGCAAAGACGGAGGTCCTGGGCCTGAGTCGGATCGGTTCAGGGTTGGGGCTCCCTCTCCCAGCCTTCGACGGGGTACCTTTGGTGCCAGCGTCGGAGGTTAGGAGTTTGGGAGTGCTCCTGGACTCCTCTCTAACGATGGAGGCCCAGGTAGCAGCCACTGCCAGGTCGGCCTTTTTCCATCTGAGGCAGGCACGGCAGTTGGTCCCCTTCCTTGGCCGCGATGACCTGGCCACGGTGATCTATGCGACGGTCACCTCAAGGTTAGACTACTGTAAAGCTCTCTACTTAGGGCTGCCTTTGTCGCAAATCCGGAAGCTGCAGCTAGTGCAGAATGCTGCAGCCAGGCTGCTGATGGGTCTCTCTAGGAGGGACCATATTCAGCCTGTGCTGAAAGCGCTGCACTGGCTGCCAATAGCGTACCGGATTCGCTTCAAAGTGCTGGTGATCACCTTTAAAGCCCTGTATGGCCAGGGTCCGGCTTACCTGAAGGACCGCCTTTCCCTACATGTTCCCCCAAGGGCACTTCGGTCTGGGGGCCGACATCTCCTGGAAATTCCGGGCCCCAGAGATGTGAGGCTGGCTGCCACAAGAGCCAGGGGTTTTTCGGTGGCGGCTCCTACCTGGTGGAAGGAGCTCCCAGAGGAGATCCGGGCCCTGCGGGACCTTGTTCAGTTCCGCAGGGCCTGCAAGACGGAGCTCTTCCACCAGGCTTTTGAGTAGGAGCCGCCATTGCTGCTATTCCACCTTCGATATCCCACCTCGATAACCGTGCCATCGTACTCCCGTCATCTTGGTTTTAAATGTTGTGTTTATGTTGTATTGTTTGATTTTATAATTTTAACGGTTGATATTGTTTTATATTGTTTAAATTGGCATTCATGCCCACTGTTAGCCGCCCTGAGCCTTTGGGGAGGGCAGGATACAAATCGAAACAAATAAATAAATAAATAAACATTGGGAAACTACCGTAACCCCCTCCATGTTGTTTCACTAATGTAAGCAGCCCTTCCAGCTAGTATTTGCCAGACAAGCAATACAAAGGGAAAAACACACTATCAGTGTAGACAGACAGTAGCCTAGGAGAAGGAGTTGGACACGATGAACTCCACCTTCTCCAACACCAGGGTCTCAATCAGGGTCCCCTCCCACCTTATTATTTAATGCGTTGTGGGTAACTGATCACAGATTTCCTACATTTCATTCACTTTGGTCCTGACTTGTATGACAGTGATATTGCAGGATATACAAGTCTGTTAAAAAAAATCCACTCTCCTAGACACATTATGTCCTCTGCATAGAACTTTATAAAATCCAAAGGGTCTGTCTCTATATCTCTAACCACAAGGAGAGACACCATGTTGTGAGGACAACCCCAGACCCTAGACCAACAATCCTCAACGTATAAAGTTCTACACAGCCTGGGACCAGGAAACTTGCAGGATGGCCTTTCCTGAATGTACCTGTCTGCCATTCCTCTGTCCTGAAACTAGGAAAGTAAACCCACAGGGCCTGACTTGGATAGTACAGGCTAGCCCAATCTTGTCAGATCTCAGAAGCTAAGCATGGTCAGCTTTGGTCAGTATTTGGATGGAAGACCTCCAAAAAATACCCAGGTCATGACCACAGTTCCCTCTAAGCTGCACTGGGGACACCAGCACACAACATTTCAGAGGCCAGCTCAGAGGATTTCTCTTCAGCTGACAACCAAGCTTCCATAGGAACTCATGGAAGATGGGGGCACCTCATTCTGGGGCCCACAGAATGGGACCCCCTGCTCCAATCTTTTTGAAATTTGCAGCAGTTTTTTGAGGAGAAGCACCAGCAGCTATGCTGCAAATTTGGTATCTCCACCTCAAAATTCAGCCCCCCCCCCCGGCCCCAGATACCCCCAAATCAATTCTCCATTATAGCCTATGGGGACCATTGACTATTAAGGAAAGAATTAGTAGGCACACTGATAAACAAAAACTATTGAGGCACACTCAGCACGCATTCTGTAAGGGAAGATCTTCTCTCACTAACCTGTTAGTGTTCTTTGAGAGTGAACAAATATGTGGACAAGGGGGACCCAATAGATGTGGTTTACCTTGACTTCCAGAAAGCTTTTGATAAAGTTCCTCATCAAAGGCTCCCAAGTAAGCTCAATAGTCACAGGATAACAGGACAATTCCTTTTGTGGATTAAAACTGGCTAATTAGTAGGAAACAGAGAGTGAGTATAAATGGGCAATTTTCTCAGTGGAGGGTGGTAAGCAATGGGGTACCACAGAGATCAGTACTCAGTCCGATGCTTTTTAACTTGTTCATGCTCTGGAGTTGGGAGTAAGCAGTGAAGTGGCTAAATTTGCAGATCACAAAAAGTTGTTTAGGGTGGTGAAAACCAGGGAGGACAGTGAGGTGCTCCAAAGGAATCTGTCGAGGATGGGCGAATGGGTGTCAATGTGCCAAATGGGGTTCGATGTGGCCAAGTGCAACGTGATGCACATTGGAGCCAAAAATCCTAATTATAAATATACGTTGACGGGGTCCAAACTGGCAGAGATTGACCAAGAGAGAGATCTTCGAGTCGTAGTAGATAACTCACTGAAAATGTCGAAACAGTGTGTGACTGCAATAAAAAACGCCAACGCTATGCTGGGGATTATTAGGAAGGGAACTGAAAACAAATCAGCCAGTATCATAATGCCTCTGTATAAATCAATGGTGCGACCTCATTTGGAATACTGTGTACAGTTCTAATCACCACACCTCAAAAAGGATGTAACATCGGGAAAAGTGCAGAAAAGGGCAACTAGAATGATAAAAGGATTGGAACACTTTCTCTATGAAGAAAGGTTAAAGCACTTGGGGCTCTTTAGCTTGGAGAAATGATGGAGGAGGGATGACATGATCAAGATTTATAAGATTATGCCTGGGATAGAGCAGGTAGAGAAAAAAGTACTTTTCTCCCTTTCTCACAATAAAAGAACTCGTGGGCACTCAATGAAATTGCTGAACAGTCAGGTTAGAACAGATAAAATAAAGTACTCCTTTACCCAAAGAGTGATTAACACATGGAATTCACTGCCACAGGAGGTGGCGACTACAAACATGGATGGCTTCAAGAGGGAATTGGATAAACATATGAAGCAGAGGTTCATCAGTGGCTATTAGCCACAAGTTATACATAGGAACTCTCAGTCTGGGGTAAGTGATGCATTATATTCCTGGTCCTGGGGGGGAACAGTGGGAGGGCTTCTAGTGTCCTGGCCCCACTGATGAACTTCCTGATGGCACCTGGTATTTTTGGCCACTGTGTGACAAAGTGTAGGACTGGGTGGGCCACTGGCCTGATCCAACATTGGCTTCTCTTATGTTCTTACAATGGTTCCCATAGGCCATAATTGAGCCAGAAAAAAGGTGTGTGTTTTGCACACCTCTATTATGCTTTTCTCCCTCATGGCAAGGGGGCTTGTGTGGTTCAATGAGGCTATGGGCTATGCCATGGAGGGCCACCCAGGACGGACAGGCCACAGCAGTGAACTCAGACCAAGTGTGATCCACTGGAGAAGGAAATGGCAACCCACTCCAGTATCTTTGCCAAGAAAACCCCATGGACAGTAACAAAAGGCTAAAAGATATGATGCCGGAAGATGAGCCCCTCAGGTCGGAAGGTGTCCAATATGTGACTGGGGAAGAGCAGAGGGCTCGTAGAAGTAACCCCAGAAAGATAAAGTGGCTGGGCCAAAGCCGAAAGGACGCTCAGTTGTGGATGTGTCTGATGGTGAAAGGTAAGTCCGATGCTGCAAAGAACGATACTGCATAGGAACCTGGAATGTAAGATCTATGAATCAAGGTAAGCTTGACGTGGTCAAAAATGAGATGGCAAGACTGAACATCGACATCTTGGGAATCAGTGAACTAAAGTGGACAGGAATAGGCAAATTTAACTCAGAAGACCATTATATCTACTACCGTGGTCAAGAATCCCATAGAAAAAATGGTGTGGCCTTTATAGTCAACAAGAGACTGCGAAAGGCAGTAACAGGATACAATCTCAAAAATGACAGAATGATCTCGGGCCAAATCCAAAGCAAACCATTCAACATCACAGTAATTCACGTCTATGCCCCAACCACTGATGCAGAGAAGGCTGAAGTGGACCAGTTCTATGAAGACCTGCAACACCTCATGGATCTAACACCAAAAGAAGATGTCCTCATCATCATAGGGGACCAGAATGCTAAAGTAGGAAGTCAAAAGGTAACCGGAATAACAGACAAGTTTGGCCTTGGAGAACAAAATGTTGCAGGGCAAAGTCTAACAGTTTTGTCAAGAGAACACGCTGGTCACAGCAAACACCCTCTTCCAACAACCTAAGAGGCAATTTTACACATGGACATCACCAGATGGGCAACACCGAAATCAGATTGATTATATAATTTGCAGTCAAAGATGGAGAAGCTCTATCCAGTCAGTAAAAACAAGACCTGGAGCTGACTGTGGCTTAGATCATGAGCTACGCATTGCAAAATTCAGACTTAAACTGAAGAAAGTTGGGGAAACCACTAGGCCATTCAGATTTGACCTAGATCACATCCCTGATGAATATACAGTGGAGGTGAAGAACAGGTTCAAGGGACTAGATTTGATAGACAGAGTGACTGAAGAACTATGGACAGAGGTTCGTGACATTGTACAGGAGGCTGCAATCATCACCATCCCAAAGAAAAAGAAATGCTAGAAAGCAAAGTGGCTGTCAGATGAGGCTTTACGAATAGCAGAGGAAAGAAGGAAAGCAAAAGGCAAAGGTGAAAAGGAAAGATTTACCCAACTGAATGCAAATTTCCAGAGAACAGCAAGGAGACATAAGGAGGCTTTCCTGAATGAACAATGCAAAGTAATAGAAGAAAACAATAAAATGGGAAGGACTAGAGATCTCTTCAAGCAAATTGGAGCAATCAAGGGATTGCTCCATGCAAAGGTGGCCATGATAAAGGACAAAAACGGTAGGGACCTAACAGAAGCAGAAGAGATTAGGAAAAGATGGCAAGAATACACAGAAGAACTATACAAGAAGGACCTCAATGTCCTTGACAACCACGATGGTGTAATCACTGACCTTGAGCCAGATATCCTGGAATGCGAAGTCAAATGAGCCTTAGAAAGCATTACTAACAACAAAGCTAGTGGAGGCGATGGTATCCCAGCTGAGCTATTCAAAGTCTTAAAAAATGATGCTGTTAAAGTGCTGCACTCAATCTGCCAGCAAATTTGGAAAACACAGCAGTGGCCACAGGATTGGAAAAGGTCAGTATACATTCCAATCCCAAAGAAGGGCAATGCCAAGGAATGTTCAAACTATCGCACAATTGCACTCATTTCAAATGCTAGCAAGGTCATGCTCAAGATCCTACAAGTTAGGCTTCAGCAGTACGTGGATAGAGAACTCCCAGAAGTACAAGCTGGGTTTCGAAGAGGTAGAGGAACTAGAGATGAAATTGCCAACATTCGCTGGATTATGGAGAAAGCAAGAGAGTACCAGAAAAAGATCTACTTTTGCTTCATTGACTACACTAAAGCCTTTGATTGTGTGGATCACAACAAACTACGGCAAGTCCTTAAAGAGATGGGAGTACCAGACCACCTCAGATGTCTCTTGAGAAACCTGTATAAGGGTCAAGAAGCGACAGTTAGAACAGGATGTGGAACAACTGATTGGTTTAGCATAGGAAAAGGAGTACGACAAGGATGTATATTGTCCCCTTACTGATTTAATTTATTTGTAGAGTACATCATGCGAAATGCAAGCCTGGATGATTCAGAAGCCAGAATTAAGAGTGCTGGGAAAAACGTCAACAACCTCAGATATGCAGATGATACCACTCTAATGGCAGAAAGTGAAGAGGACCTAAAGAGCCTCTAGCTCAGAGTAAAAGAGGAGAGCACAAAGGTTGGCTTGAAACTCAACATCAAAAAAAAATGAAGATCATGGCATCCGGCCCCTTCACTCCTTGCCAAATAGAAGGAGAAGTCATGGAAGCAGTGATAGAATTCACATTCCTGGGATCCAAGATCACTGCAGATGGTGACTCCAGCCATGAAATTAAAAGACGCCTGCTCTTTGGGAAGAAAGCGATGGCAAACCTAGACAGCATGATAAATTGTAGAGACATCACCCTGCCAACAGAAGTCCGTATGGTCAAAGCAATGGTATTCCCAGCACTACTGTATGGCTGCAAGAGTTGGACTAAAAGGAAGGCCGAGCGCCAAAGAATAGATTCTTTTGAATTATGGTGCTGGAGAAGACTCTTGAGAGTCCCCTGGACTGCAAGAAGATCAAATCAGTCAATCCTAAAAGAAATCAATCCTGACTGTTCCCTGGAAGGCCAGATACTGAAGCTGAAGCTCAAATACTTTGGCCACCAAATGAGAAGGGAGCACTCACTGAAGAAGACCCAGATGCTGGGAAAGATTGAAGTTCAAAGAAGAAGGGGACAGCAAAGGATGAGATGGTTAGACAGTGTTATCGAGGCAACAAACATGAAATTAAGCAAACTCTGGAGCACGAAAGAAGACAGGAGGGCCTGGCATGATGTGGTCCATGGGGTCGCGAAGAGTCAGACTCGACTGTGCGACTGAACAACAACAATTATGCTTTTCAGTATGATTTCTAAGCTTCTTTGAGTCACAGGGAAAAGGGGGATATAAATATCTGAATAAATACGTAGTTTGGACAGGTTGATAACACTTAAGCAACTTCCTGTTTGTTAGGCTAGGCAGCATTCTGACAGTGATTGTTCCACCTCTGTTATACTTGACCTGTAATGCTGGTTGTCATATTTCACAAAAAACCCCATAGTAGACTGCAAGACTCCTCCGCCCCAACAGTCCAAGGTCAGGTCTACTAAGTGGACTGGGGTGGGTAGATCTGTTCTCCAGAGGCCAGGTCTACAAATATAGTGGAAAGGGGCTACCAATATAGTGGACTGGGGTGGGTAGACCTATTCTCTAGAGTCCAGGTTTAGCAACACAGTGGACTGGGGTGGGTGAACCTATTTCTCTGGAGGCCAGGTCTACCAATATAGTGGAAAGGGGTGGGCAGACCTCTTCTCCAAAGGCCTGGTGTACCCCTTTAGAGGAACATTTTGTGTAGCTGAAATTTGACTTGATTCTGTTTTCTCTTACAATGTTTAAATTATTCTTAAAATATACTTTAAACATAGTTAAAAAATTAATTCTGAGATTTTTACAAGGTTATGGAAATAATCTTCTAAAATTAATTTATGCAATAGTCAAATGTAGACTTGCTCACAGTTTTAATGGTACTGGCTTTTTTTGCTCACAAAGTAGCATTTCTGCCCACTGTGGAGCTTAGAGGGAACACTGGTCACAACATGGAGGCAGGCAATGGCAAATCTTTTCTTGAAAACCCCATGTGGTTGCTGTAAGTCAGCTGTGATTTCATCGCAAAAAACCCCCCAAACACAAATGGAATTGGAAGCCTGGTTTCAGTGAGCAAAACTGAGATGGCCTCATCACCTCATCCATTCTCAGAAAGCCCAAATCCAAAGTGAGACTATTTATGTGCAATTTACAGTTCACAGAGCAATTGAAATCAATTATCTTTGTCTGTTTTGACCATCAGTCATGAAATCCCCTGTCTATAGAGACTCACCTAGCATCAAATCTATATTTTCAGGTACCAGGAAAAGAATTTTTTATTCTCTTAAGCTTTTTATACCTCATGGCTTAACTGGTTTGGAATGATGTTTTTAAAAGTTTCCTTTAATGCTATTTTCCAGATATTTTTATCCTATTTTAATATCATGTGTTTGTTGCTTGTTTTATCTGTCTGTTGTTGATGCCCTTCTACTTGATTTTATTATTTATATTGTTATCTTTATATATCATAACCTGCCTTGGACATAGTAACACAGAGAAGTGAGATATAAATAAATCTTTTCACTACTATCTTCTGTTTGCCACTTTTTAGTTTTTCCACAATTTAAGGTAGGCTGCTTGGCACTTTTTAGAGCCCATCTTTTTTCTACAATGGTTCCCACCTTGTGGAACAGAGGTGGGCACTAGGGATGTGCACTTGGTATATACCAAGCCAAATAAATACCCCCAAAATACCTTATCGGTATTTTGGGGGTGTTTATTCAGCTGAATCAGATTTTAATCTGATTCAACTACTGATCTAGCTGAGCCCAAATAAAAGCCAATATTATTCAGCTTTTATTTGGACTCAGCTTCACTTGCTGAAGCAATGCGAGTTCACCCACCTTCCAGGTGAACTCGTGCCACTTTCGGGTTACTAGTGCACAGCCTGGCTTTGCAAAAGCAATTTAGAGGGAAAGTTCCTTTAAATGGCTTTTGCCTTCCATTTGGTTTCCTTTCCCTCCCTGAGTTGTGCCTTCCCTTCCCTTGCTGAGGCATACTGCCACTGTGGCACAACTCAGAAAGGGAAGGTATGAAGCCGAATAAATTCGGCAATACCGATTATTTCCCAAATCCCAATCCCAATATCATACCAATATTTTTTGGGTTTGGTATACCCAAACCTGAAAAATACTGATTTTTTTGTGCACACTCCTAGTGGGCACCCTCTTTAGAAGTTTTTAGGAGGCACTATAAAGCCATTTTAATAGTGTGGGCTTTTAAAGGGATTCAAGCAACGTGTTTTGGGCTGGGAGGGATAAATGGGGTTTCATAGTATTTTGTATGTTTTCAATTTGTACAATTGTAAGCCACCATAAACAACATATAAATCAAATTTTAGAACATTCCATCTTAAAATAATGGTGTTGTCTGCAGGTTTTCTAATCTTCTAAACGACATGGAGTCTGCAAGAGAAAAAAAGTACCAACTGAAACAGCAATGTAGTTGTTTCAAAAGTACTTGGATTGTTCAAGTGGCATTGTTTCTTATTTGTCTAATTCACTTTATTCAGGTTTAACAGCCCATAAGACATACGACAACAAAAACATTTAGGAATTAAGAAACAACAGCAAAGAAGAATTTTTCCACATCAACTGTATGGGCTTTATAAAAGCCACTCAGAAACAATATTAATTTATGGCTATCAGAAACAGCTGAATTTCTGGGGGAATTTAACAACCATTTTGCATGAAATCTCTTTCTGGCAATATTATGTTTGGAACAATAAAAGAAAGCATTCAATAATGTTTTTGTGCTGTAGGTAGTGCATTTCACCATGCAAGCCTATATGACCATCTTAATTTAGGTATCATCAGCATATAAAGATAGGATGAGAATTCAAATTCGGCTAAGTATTTGATTCCCAGATGGAGCGTGGGACATTTCCATTTGGCACTTTGAATTAATAGGTTCCAGTCTTGTTTAAAAAGCTTAATAATTGACACTCTTTCTTCTCTACCAAAGAGGTCAAAGACCTCAAAGAAGCCCACCTGTGTGATATTAAAAACTACACTTTTATTCCACCAGGACCAACAGCGCTCTCAAGCAACCAATCAAGTAAGTACTGGAAGGTTCTCAGCATTAAGAAGCCTATATTTAAAATTGATTATTGCTGTCCAAATCAAAATAAAAATTTTGGAAGACTCTATTCCATGAGACAAGAATCTTACAAAAAAAAAAAAAAAAGAAATCTGAAGCTTGTGCAAGTAATTCAACTGGACCTCAGAAGCAGATTTGAGCACCATATTTGTCTAATTATATTTGTTTAGCCCTCACAGCAGCTTACACAGAGCTCTCAAACATTCCCTTATCCAGGCACTGACCAGGATGTGACCTGATTAAGTTTAACATTCTAATGCTCCCCTAATGCCTGAAGACCATTTCCTAGGCTCAGAAAACATGGCCGAGCCATGCCATCATGCCACATCTAGTTGTGCACCCTGCCAGAGAATTAGCCTTTAAAATACCTGTAGGCAGATGACTTTGTCTCCGGGCTGTGCAGAACAGTCTAGGGAATAATCTCCATCCAAGAGTGACTGTTGCCTCCCTCGGGTCTTGCCAACGGCCACAGGATTAATGGCTTCCAGATGGGAAGGATTTGGTAACAAGATGGCATGAATAGGCTGATGAGATCCAAAGTCTAGATAGACTGAAGCATTCAAGTGGGAGAGAACGTCTCCAATTGCTGGTGAATTCTCCGGAAATTCGCTCAGGCCTCGCATTTTACGGAAGATCAGCTTTGTAGACAGATAATATAATTGTTCAAATACTTTTGCAGATTATGTTAAATGCAGATGAACAAAAGCTGTATGTTTCAGAGCTCCCCAGACTTCCCTTTCCCAAATCCCAGCCTCCTTTTTAACACATTGGCCACAGAACCTGGAGCCTTCTAAACTAGTCATTTCAACCAGAATTTTTTCTGTGTAAGCCACAGGACCTGCTCCTAACTCAGTATTAACAGCTGTCCATTTAATGTGGGCTAGAAAAGCTTCAGTATGACAGAGAGTAACACCCTGAAAGCCAACTACCAGACAAATCAACTCAACACTATACAAGTTTAATATGTCTGTATCACTCTCATTCTTCAGGGAGCTCAGAGTACATAAGCTATTCTGCTTGACAGGTATTAACAATACTATCAGGCGGACTTATTAAGGGTAGCTATGGTGGTCTAAAGCCAGGCCCATAACCACAGGGGGTCCACAGGGGTGATGTCCCCTCCTGAATTTGCCATGCCCCTC
The DNA here is from genome assembly GCA_029375565.1 of Gekko gecko. NCBI lineage: Eukaryota > Metazoa > Chordata > Lepidosauria > Squamata > Gekkonidae > Gekko > Gekko gecko. Next base: position 169,378,410 of record JAPDNY010000005.1, read on the forward strand.
CTGAAACAGCTGTGTCTTTTTTCATCCACCCACCCCCCAGCTTCCCAGCAAGGCACAAGCCAAACCAGAACCTTGCAAGTGCAGGGAAAGAAACAGAGGGGATAGGCTAGAGGTGGGCAGGCTTGCAAGGGGGTGTCTGGTGCCTGGGATTTGCCGAGGGCTGCCTGCTTGGGTGGGGTGGGGACTGGCAGTGAGATGGGCATGCACGCAAAGCCCCTGTGCCTGCTTAGCTTCCCCGCTTAGCCGGAGGCCACCAAAGTCAGGGCTGGGGGAGAAGGACACTTCAAAGAGGTCCAGGGCAGTTCTCCCTGCCATGGCTCTTCCCTCTCTGTGTCTCTCGCTCAGCGACTGCACCACCACAGCACAGGGTGCCCCTCCTCCTCACAAGGCCCACTGCTTTCATGCCACTTCAGGGTGGGACATTTCCCTCAGAAGCAAAGCCTGCCATCCTCCCTCCGTCTCTGCTTCCCTGCGGCCCCCACATGGGCATCCCAGTGCCGCACAGGCAGCAGGTGAGTTGCCCTTTCCTTTCCTGGTGGGGAAAGCACCCAGGCTTGCCTCGCTCAGCAAGGTCAGGTCAGGTCAGGAGCCAAAAGCACCACAGCCACCACAGGCAAGCTGATCCCAGGGGTTCCAGCAACCCTCCACCCTGCCTCCCCCACACCCCGCATCCGCCTCTCCCTCAGTCATGCCCTCCATTCACCCTCCCGCGCTGTCAGCTCCACTGCACTAAACTGTGCCCTTGCTGCTCCCCCAACAAAAGATTTCTGGCTACGGGCCTGTCTAAAGCAAAATTTTATTTAGTTTATACCCCTTTTTCTTGCTAAGACTCAGAGCAGATTGCAGACTAAAGAAAGAGGTAGGAAATGTAATCATGCCACCTATGAATAAGGAAGTTCACAATCAACATAAGCAGCAGAGAGAACAGCCAACTGCCTACAGCAAAGGTGAACTATAAAACAAAAGCCATGTTAACACCTTTTGCTATGGCCAACCAAAGTAAAACAAAGCAGTAAACAAGCTTTTGACTCCTACAGGACTCTTCATCAGGATGAACACTGCAAAACAAATGACAGCCTAAGCAAGAGTAACTAAGGTAAATAGAATCACAACCGACTCATGGTGCAACCCCATGAACTTTCACCTCGTGGGGTTTTCACATCAAACGATGAAAAGATGTAGTGTGCTATTGCCTTCCTCTGCATAGCAGCCCCAGTTTTCCTTGGTGGCCTCCCATCCAAGTACCAAACCTGCTTAACATCTGAGCTCTGATGAGCTCCACCTAGTCTGGGTTATTGGGGCTGCAAGGAAGAGTGACAGGCCCAAGGCTATTCTAGTGAGTGTCACAGTTTAAGGCAGAGGTGTCAAACTCATTTGTTATGAGGGCTGGATCTGAAATAAATGTCACTTTGTTGAGCCAGGCCATGTGTTACATAAAATGCCAGGTACCAGAGATATACACTTTATAAAGGACAGCAGCTGGTAATTTCCAGGTCAGTGTGTCCTAACTGTGAGGCCCCATGGCCTGGGGGGGGACCTGCATAGGTGGACTAAAGAGCCAACAGTGCAGTACTGGGCAAATGCCCCCACACTGCTTGGAGGGAGGCAAGCCCCTTCCTCAGCCCACTCCTGCTGCCAATGTTGTGAGCCTGAGCCCCAAGGGAAAAACATGAAGCAGCTGGCCATTGTGAGCTTCCCACCAAGCCACCATGGAAGGAGACCAGAATGATTTGAACTACCCCCAGCCAGCAGAAGCAGAGGGGCAGTGGCCCAGGCATGAGGCTGCGTGCACAGTGGGTCCCAGGCCAAGTAAATCCTAATAAGCCAGAGACACTCATATGGTGGCAGCCGCCTCCAGCCAAGGCTGACAGGTGATCTCCAGCCAGAGATCTCCAGCAAACTGCCCAAGGCCAAGGGCTGCTGGAGCATTGGGGGGGGGCAGGCACTGCGTGCACAAGGTCATGCATGTTGTGAAGGTCCAGGTCGCTCAGCAACCAGTATAACTAGAGACTGCCAGCACTGTAGGCAGCCACCTATGGCTGAAGGCCACTAGGTGGTCCATGTGGAAGGAAGGATCGGCCACTGAGTTGCATGCCCAGCAACAGGACTAGGCCCTCAATGTGTGGAAGCACAGCCGCTGCATGGGAGGAGCATGCATATGGTGGTGGTGCTGGCTGCCAGCAAGCTCTGACAGAGAATCTGTGTGCCCCCCCCACAGGCAAATGCCGATCCCTGTGGCCATCTCAGACAGCATCCTCAGAGCTGCAGGCTGAGTTGGAGAGGCATGCAACCTCACCTTGGAACCCTAAGCCAGTGTGAAGGTGGTTGTGGCAGCCTCCTACTTACCAGTGAATTTATCAGTGAGGCTGCCGCTGATGCAAAGTGGTTCTGCTTGAATACTGCAGGTAAGGTTTTCTGCCATGCTGAAGCCACGATTGGTGGCTCCACCTACTTGCTCCCCATGCACCAGTTGCTCGTAGGCCAGATAAGAGCCCTAGATAGGTTGGTTCTGGCCCATGGAACATATGTTTGATACCCCTGGCTTAAACATTTTAATTCAGGGCTATAACTCTATCCCTACTAACTCTGGGGGCACTGCCAGGAATTAATAGTGCTGGCATAGCTCTGCCAAGTCATGTAAATGGCTCTCAGACATTATGATCACTGACACACAGAAGCATTTCCAGTGGCCCTCATATCCTGTTTCAAGTAGATCTTATGCATCCACAATCATGGGAAAAAATCTGAACATTATGCTGCTTTTTGTATTTAACACTTATTCAAATAAGTTTGCATTGGACTTCTGGTTTCGGCGTTTGCCATGGTGATCATGTTCTCCCAAGGCTCTGGGAGACATGTGCCAGAGCCCGCGGTTGGGAGGGAGCGCGATCGTCCATGCCACCCCCAGAGCCCTTGTGTTGGGCTCCCACCCATGGGGCGCTAGAGAGCCCTTCCCCTGGTGACTTCATTGGTGAAGGGGGGCTACTCCATGCCCCGAAGGTCCCGCTGCGGAGCGTCCTGGATGGGAATTAGAATCGCACACAAGAGCAAGCAGTGGGTGGCCAAACGATGCGAATTTTCTAAGCGGCTATATCATTAAAATGTGAGTCCAAGTGAAAGCGAGAAGCACCTAATCTAGCTGGAAAACCTTCCCTTAAAAAGCGAGGGGGGGGGGAACTCTCCCCCGATAAGAATAAAACAAACACTTTTCAGCTATGGACTTAAGGGGGTTGGCTATAGAAGCAAGATGGACTAAAATAAATAACTTATAAGAACTTACCAGGTATTGCAAAAAGTTCTAGAGACTGTGATAACTTTCACAAAAAGTAAACAATCTCTCAACATGGCGCCTCCATGGAGGGAAGAGAAAGACAAACAAGCGAAACCTAAGTTGTTGGCCAGAAATGCCAGCCCAGCGAGTTCTGTTGCTAGACAGGACACAACAACAGAGCTTCAAAGGATGCTGACTGAAGCACTGCGACCCCTGCTGGAACAAGTTATGGCACTACATCAGAAATTCAATGCACAGCAGACTCAACTGAATGAGGCAGTTAAAAAAACAGAAAAAATGGAGAAAGAGCTTAAAGAGGTGGATGCCAATTCTAAGAAACTTCAGAAACTACCGCAGATGACAGAAAAAAAAGAGGCAATCCAATGAATTCTATTTGTTACAGCTGCAAATGGATAGGGCAAGCTAAGTCCTAAGATTCCAAGGTGTCCCGGAAGAGAAGGGAGAAGACCTGAAATGGATTATGTGTGATGCTTTGGGCCAGATTGCAGATGTCAAAACAGATATATTACAAAACGAAATTGATACAATCTATAGGTCATGTTCAGACTTTATAAGGAAAAACAATCTGCCCGGGGAAGTTATGATGAGATTCTCCAGAAGACAAGTGAGGGATCAAATACTTAAAGCGACTAATGGAACTACCCTGAAAATCAAGGACAACAAATTAAATTGTTGAAGGGCATTCCATTTGAAATAAGAAGGAAAAGAAGGAAATGTAGGGACTTGGCTTTATTTTTACAGAAAAACAACGTTGCCTACAGATGGATTGTACCTGAAGGCATAATCTTCAAATTTATGAACAAAAAAGAAAAAATTGACTCTGTTGAAAAGGCATGTGAGTTTCTGCATCTTCATAGTCATCCAGCAAAAGGAGAAGAAGAAGAGGAAGAGGACAGCACAAAGGAAGTGAGGAAGAGGGAGCTTTGGCATCTTCTGATGACAATTCAGACTCAGCTTTGGGGGCGGCAGCCCCCAAACTAAGCTATCATTTGAGAAAGAAAAGGGGTGTGTGTGAAGGAGTAGTTATTGCACTCTGGAACCTCTTAAAGTTTTTTAATTTGTATAATCTTTCCTTATTTGGTTCTTTACGGAGGCAGATATGGGGGGGCTTCAATTTTTAGATATTCAAGTTTAAACAGATTATTAGATGAACATTTTCAATGAACTTTATTTGTAACTTTGGGCTAAAAAGCTGATTTTATAAGCATTATGTATGACCACCATCTCTTGGGTTTTTAGTGGGTTTTCTTTACTTTCTCCTATAGTTTGTAGTTCCCTGCCCTTTTTTTCCATTGTAGTTTATAGAAAATGCAATTAAAAATCCCCTTCTGGGGGGCCAAAAAACCAAATAGGTTTGCATTCTAGTAGGTGTTTCACTAGAACAAAGCAGCAGCAGAACCAGCTGCATAGACAAAAAGGGAATTTTAATTCCTGCATGCTGGGTCTGTTGTATAGTCTTCTATCATATATATTCCTCAGACTCTTACCTAGTTAAGGCAGTATAACTTCTCAAATAGACTACAGAGTTTGTACACTGATTAAAATAGGGCATCAGATACTGATGGGCTTTCTTATCTATTTGAGCAGATATAATGCACAGAAAGAATCACTGGGGTGGGATGGATGAATGAATAACCAGAAAATCCCCTCCTCAGGCCCAATCTCTCCCTGCAGGATACTATAAACTCTCAGGTACATTTATGAATTTTCTTTATCCCCTTTGACTCTCAACAAACCAAGAGTATGATCAGTCCTCACCAGCCTCTTTTGTGATGAGGGGGTCTTTCACAGCAGTCAGATCCTTTTTGTTCCTTCTAATACTATTTTACACCCAGTACTTTGGATTTAAAATATATGGAAAGAAGCACAGATATTTCACACAACTTCCACAAGTACAAAATTAACTAAAGAATGTACTGAATGGTGCTGAAATATTTGAAAAAAGTTCTAAGCATGTCTAAAAGAACAACAGTAGACCCATTAGAAACACTGCAGTGCACTGCCAACTATACTTGAGAGGAAAATACACCCCTTACCTCAGGGGGGAAATGAAGAAGCCCTGTGAGGAGATTCAGTCTGCCCCGATGGGGCATTCCAAGAACAATGTCTGTCACCCCACTGTAAGAGGACATCTTTAACAACTCGTGAAAGAAACCGATCATGCTCTCTGCTCCTTCGCCACCATATCTTTTCACTGTGGCAAACTTTGTAGCCAAAAAATTATCAAACTCCTATGAAATACAAGGGGAGAAATTACAGATAATGTGCATCCTGCCAAGGAGCATCAAACATCTTCTAAATGGAAGCACTGGCACTGCCCTTCCCCATTCCAGCATGAACCCCATTCACCCTTCCAAGGTATTTATTATATTCCAATTTTTAGCTATCCTAGCTCCCCAAATAGCTTACAATTCAAATCAATAGTACAAAATTAAAACAAGGACTGTAGTAGACTGGAGGCTCAGGTTCCCTCCTGCCTCCATTCCTTTGTCTTCCTGAGAGTTGCAAAGACGATTTGGGAAGACAAGAAATGATCCAGCAGCTATGATTACCACAGGAAGCCTCTCTATTTCCTACCAGATGCTGACAATTCAACATGTTTCACCGAGCTACAATGTGGCATTTATCACAAGCTCCATGAGCAGATACAGACCTCTCTGCTGGGAAGGCAGCCATTGAGCATGTGCTCACCCAAAAAACTGGAGCAAGTTTTAAGGTAATGGTAACTCTGTAGAGATTGAAAACTCCTAAGTGTAAAGAGCCTGTTCTATATTTTAATACCTGATAGGGCATTAAAGGAAAGAAGATTTCCATTTTACCTATTTCTTTCGTATACCTTGTTCAAACTGGTGCTGTGCTAAAGTATGCTTGTAAACATTTTTTTCTTTAATAAATACTCTAACTTTTGATGTTGGCAGCGATTCTCTGTACCATACAGACTGCCACCATCTCAGATATGCTATTTTAAAAGAGGGGAGAGGCAAGCAGTTGGCAGATGGTCATTCCTCCAGGGACACACAAGGCAATAAATTGTCCCTGTGGTGACCGGGCACTAGGCAGTGGGAGACACCGCGGCAAGGCCTCAGAATTTGGAAGGGATTACTTCCTGCGAGGCCTGCTTATTTAAAATCTACTGATCACTCTTAGTACTATTGATTAGCTGTGAATGTTGTCTACCGATGTTTTGAAATATCCCCATAGGAATGAATTTCAGTACTATATATTTTTTCCCACTCCTCTGTTACTGAAGTGTCCTGCGCTTTCTGTATACTAACTACTGTTAGGGATTGATTACTACTGTTTCTATTTTAATTTATTATTATATGTTTATATTGCCATTGTCCTGTTACTGTAACTTCCTGCCACATTGTTGCTGTAGTTTATTGCACATCTTGTAAGCTAACTACTATTAGGGGTTAATTATTATTGTTTATGCTTATATTTATTATATTGTATTATGTTAATACTAGGAATAAGGCCCGTTGTGGAAATAAATACAACGAGCTCTAGAAAGAGGCTCTGGGAGAGTGCCCCGGCTTTGGGCACTCAGTGACAATTTGCTGTGGCAATCTCAGCAGGGTATAATGACAGAGTCCACCATTTTCTCCAGAGGAACTGATCTTTGCTACCTGAAGAGCAGTAGTAATTTTGAGTGATCTCCAGCATACCCCCAAGATTGGTAACAGTGGTTCCCCAGGAGGGAGTGGCTGGTTTGGAGGGTGGAGTCTATGGCATTGTACCTGTCTGAGGTCCCACCCCTCCTCAACACTCACCCTCTCCAGGTTCGACCTCTCAGATCTCCAGGAATTTCCCAACCTGGAGTTGATAACCCTATCTCCCTCCCAGCCAACCATCAACCTACCTTTAGTTTTCCATCTCCTCCCCCCTCCCTCCTAGAGAGCAGTTGTAATTTTGAGTGATCTCCAGCCCCCACCTGGAGATTGGCCAACATAGGTGTGGAAAGGGCCTTTTACTGACAGAGGAGAAAGTACAGGTGCCAACTCTGATTAGGGAAATACCTGGAGATTTGGGGGGGGGGGTGGATACTGTGGAGGGCAGCATTTGGGGGTGTGTGTGGAAGGACTCAGCAGGGTATAATGCCATAGAGTCTACCCTCCAAAGCAACCATTTTCTCCTGGGGAACTGATCTCTGTCATCTGGAGGTCAATTGTAACAGTGGGAGATCTCCAGGTCCCACCTGGAGATTGGCAACCCTAGGGGAAAGTCAGCCACACAGCGGGGAGTTGAAGAAAATGGTTTGATGGTCACTGGCCCACCTCGTTAGCCAGCCAGCCATGCTGAAGCTAAGCAGGAGAAAGAGCCTTTTTTCCATTTATTCTGACAGGAAAGTGGCCATTGGGGAAGGGGTTATGGGCGGGGGAGGGGGTTATGCTGAAAGTCCTTTGTTTTTTTACTCACAGAACCAAGCTTGGTTGCCTACCAACAGCCACTGAGGGGACAGTCCTTCACAGGAGTCAAGAGAACTGTCTTCCTCAGGAGAGAAAGCTGTCTGCCAGTAAATCTGACATGCAAATCTGTCTGAAGGGGGAGTGGGTGGGGAAGAGGAGCAGACCCAGCACCCGGTCAATGGCACGCGAGTACTGTTGAGTGGCGACTGATGGGCCAATGGCTGAGGGAGGGCATTTTACAGCCAATGGAAGCGCATGGAATCTTACGAAACCAAAAGATAATTATTATAAGTAGAGATTGCTATTGTCATGTTAACAGTTACTTAATAAAATGTTAAACTGTAGAGCTTGGAAGGGAAGCTGGCAGCCCTGACCCTCCCAATTGGTAATTCATATAAAGGTCAGGTGGTGGTGGTTGGCTACTCGAGAGAGAAATAAAAGCCTCTTCAACTGTTAGCAAAACCTTGGAGAGCAGAGTGGAATAGGGCCTGCTGGCCAGAGCAGGCACATTCCACCACAGGCTATACATTGTCCTCAGACAAACATACTCCTAATTTCCCAGAGTTTCACCCTATTCATAGATGCTACAATATGAATAAAATGTCATGAGACTGCAGGACCCTGTATCTTGTTTTTGGTATGGGGGAGAGGTGGGCTCCTGGGATAAATTGTGGTTGCTAACAAGCTCAGTTATTGCTTGCTTCACTTTCCTTCTCCATCCTGATACAAAAACCAGTTCTTCTTTGACAGTCATGTGAGCCCCCAAAAATGGAATCTGAGGACATTACAAAAACTGAACTCCAGCATATAAAGGGTGGGAGGAGAATACATGTTCCCTCATCTTATCAGACCCATGGGAAACAGAGCCAAAGAGAATATAGTCTCTGCCCTCTGCCTAGTCCTAGGACCTCTCTGAAATTAATCAATTTATTTATTTTATTTATTAATTCGATTTTTATCCCACCCTCCCTGCCAAGGCAGGCTCAGGGCAGCTTACATTAAAAGGATTAAAAGTATATTAAAATACAAATGCCTATTAATACAATACAGCTTTATAAAACACAAAGATATAACAAATCACAATACAAACTAGAATAAAGTGCTGCTGGTGGTAACATCCTGGGCCATGATAGGATGGTCCAAAGTATGGCACCCATCAGTGTCCAGCATGACAGGCTGTTGGTGTTAGCATAGAGGGCCTTGACAATTCAGTAATGTGAACTTAGGTACAACAGGATTAAACAACCTGTTATAAAGACCTAGCCATAGGTCTGTATTTTTGGACAAAGTTTTTCTCTCATATGACCCAAGGAGAGTAGAGCACTGCTTCCTGTTATGGTGGTGTGAAGGGGTGTGCATGCATGTGAGAGGACTTGCCCCCACGCTCCCACCTCCCATTGGGTATATGGGTAATGCCACCACCTAAGCACTGCCCTTTCCTTCGTTTCATGGTGGCTTGGGGCACTGATAGAGGCACTGTCTGCATGAGTGAGATATGCACACTGATAGCTCCCATCTCATGTTCTCCTGATCACTATCCACCCTAGCCTAGCCAGGAGGTTTCTAGACTATACTGGGAGGAAAGTGAGAATCTGAACACGCTGAGCTCCTAGAAGAAAAAGATCTTTACTTACTACAACACAACTCTAAACTCTACAGCACAAGTACGTAGTACATGGTGGAGAAGCACATAGTATATGGGGGGGGAAGTACATAGTACATGAGAGGAGGCCATAGTACATAGGAAAAGCGTATCACTCCACTAAAGGGGTATTGTAGAACTAAGAAAGGAGATAAACCATCTAAGACTAATCTAAACTTTAAAGACACAAACATTTCCTTACCATCCCCTCCCTTGGATGGACATGTTGCCCAAATGGCCTACCTGTATGTGACACCTGACAAGGGTCCCCTTATGGATATCTATATGATATCATATTATACAAGCCTGCGGGATCATATGAAATAGAGATTGGTCAGGACAGATGCCATTGTATTCCTCCCTTGGATCCTGATTCTGGCTTGAGCACCACTAATGGGGTGTCCAGATCTTTTAACCCTTCCTCCGCCAGCTTGTGGGTTTCCCCTTGACCTATCATGAGTTTGGAGTGCAATCCCACATGGATCATTCTGTCCCCTTCTTTCCAATCAACTTAGAGCACACGTCTTAGTCCTTTATGGCCCAAAAGAGATTGTCCCAACAGCCCATCCATCTTGCCCCTTCCTGGCAGTTGGGTAAATTACTGGGTCTCAACCAGTGTTCCCTCTAAGCTGAGTTAGTGTGAGCTAGCTCATAGTTTTTTAGCCTCCGGCTCACAGATTCTTGTCTTAGCTCAGGAAGGATGGCTCCAGAGCAAACTAATTTATGCAGCAGCCAAATTGCTGGCTCACAACTTTAATGCCAGCAGCTCACAAAGTAGAATTTTTGCTCACAAGACTCCACAGCTTAGAGCAGGGGTGTCTGACATAAATGAGGCCTTGCTGAGCTGGGCCATGTGTGTCATAAAATGTAACGCCAGGTAGTGGAGGTATAAACTTTATAAAGGACACAAACACAAAGGGGTTTTTTACTTAAAATAAAAACATACTTAAAACATATAGCACTCTTGCAATATTTGTTTATTTAACAGTGTCTGATAACTGACACCTCTTGCTCTGAATTATCGCATCAAAACATCTGTGCTGTTGCAATCCTGAGTATGCTGTTCAGGTGAGTATCTGCAAACCTACAATGATGCAGCAGCAGCAGAACTGGAAGAAGAAGACGACAGCCAGTTCCATTGTGGGCTTGACAGCCCTCCAGGGACCTGATCCAGCCCCCGGGCCACATGTTTGACACCCCTGGCTTAGAGATACCATTGGTCCCAACCAGTAATTTAAGCAGTTAATAGCCCCATTCCCAGGAGATTGGAGTCTTCCTGAGTATAACTCAAAGCATCTTCAACTCCTGTCACAACATTTCAAACAAGCCCCGACCAGTGAGGCAACTGAAGCTGGCTCCACACACCTTTTACCCAAGATTTCCTCATTCTTTGGAAATAGTTGCAGGGCATGGAGACTCCATCTTCCACTAATCAGAAAGTATATCAATATATTCACTTGTATTCCTCTCCTCTTCTCCAAGCTCAGGAAAAGGAATCTTGTATGATTTTTTAAATTCATGTTCCATATGCTGTAATTGATACCAGAATCTACCCCACAGTGTATGTTTTTCTGCTTATCGTTCCCTAGAAGTTTCCTGTTCTCAGCACATATGACATTGTGCTGCACCCAGCAGAGATTAGAATAGTAAAGTATAGGGAGTTGCACTGTATCTTTAAATTTATACAGTATTGTGGGAAATGTAGTTTCAGTAACTTTATGGCCAGCTGGTTAAGAGTAGCCTTTCTGATTGGTTTATATAGTCTCCCTTTCCTTCGATACATTTACCCAGGAAAACCTGTTTATTGTCCTCCACTTCTCAGTGTGTTTGTAATCCTTTTGGCTAGCAGAGGGGAGAAATTCAGCTCCTTTTATCACATAAATCACTCAAAAGACTCAGGACTTTAAGGCTCCTATCAGCACCAGGAAAGGGAATGTGAGTAAACTAAACCTTTGGATGCATAAAGAGTTGAATAAAGTTGATTCCAAATGAGTGAAGACTGAGTGTTAAATACTTAGTTGTTCTCAGAACGAGATCAGGCTGTCAGGAACAGCACAGACATGCTTCTCTTCTCCTTTGGATCTTTATTCAGATTGCCACCTGGATCACTTCCTCAGGCCCTGATAATGTCCATAGGCCTTACTGATTCTGCTTGCATGGAGCTTCACTATGCTTTCCCCTGTAAACTATATGTTGGATTACTGGCTGCCCTGGCATGTTGGATTTCTGCCTGGAACCTGCAAGGATAGACAGCTACACAGCCCATTCATCTCTCATGCTGTCTCTCTCTACCTTTCTCCTTCTCCTCTCCTTGAGTGGTATACACTGCATAGTGAGTTCAGGTGGTTGCCCATGTCAAGATGCAAATATTCCATTCTAGGTGTCAACAGAACTGTATGCTAAACATTATCAGGACTTCTTGAATACTAGGCATTCCTTTTAATAAAACCACCTCTGATTTCACCACATCCTAACCTTCAGTGCTTCTTTCAAGCTTACTTAGGAGCCCTGTTTACTGAATCAAAGTATCCCTTGGTTACTCTTTGTGTGCATCATCCCCTCAAGTCAGGTGAAAAATGAGCAGCTCTATTTAGCACAGAAGCAATGGGCAGAGGAAGGCCCAAAGGTGAATTTAGGCTGAACTGGAAAGACTGCCTCATTGTCATTATGCAGTTCCCGACAGCTGTGAAGCTGGTTGCATGGACTGCTAAGCATTCAACGCACTTGACCACTCATTTAAAATCAGCTTTATCTCAAGCATTCAAAGGTTCAGTTTACTCACATCCCCATTCCTGGTACTGATAGGAGCCTTAAAGTCCTGAGCCTATTAAATGGTTCATGTGGTAAAAGAAGCTGAATCTCTCCCATCTACTACCCAAAAGGATTACAAACACACTGGGTAATAAACAGTTTTTCCTGGGTAAATGTATCAAAGGAAAGGAGGCTGTATAAACCAATTAGGAAGGCTACTCTTAACCAGCTGGCCTTAAGGTTACTAAAACTACATTACCTACAATCCTTTATGTATTTAAAGATGCAATACAACTCTACTATTCTAATCTCTGCTGGGGCAGCACACTCCCCGTCTGGAATTCTATGAATTCCACTACTTACATACAATATTAATGGAATGCTATAACTATACTAAGCATAACTAGCATACTATAATACTAACCACATAACTAGCATATTATAATGCTAACTAAGCATTTAAGCAAGCTAAGGCATGCAAAACTTAAGCTTCATTCTTCAACTACTTCTAGGATGCAAAGGATCACGACGGTGATTGGTCTGGCAACTGCAGGAACTCTTTGTCCTTCATAGATGGAGTGGGTTCATTGTCATTTTTGGTCATCTGGAAGCAATCTACATGCCCATTGCCCACAATGACCCATCCAAGCTTCAGCCTCTGGGCGTATTGAATCCCCAAAGGCCCTGAGAACAGCTCGTGGCATACCAACAGATCAGAGATGTCACAGAATCATAGAATGTTAGAGTTGGAAGGGACCTTGCAGGTCATCTAGTTCCTGACAGAAGCAAGATTTGCACATTGGAGTCCAGGACAGGAAGTTGACTTGCTATTGGTTTCAGATGAGGATGATAGAGTGCAACATCTGGTGTGGGAATCTGTGTGTGTTCATTTGGTAGAGCACTGCACTCCTACAGAGGTGGCAGAGAAAATTGGGCTCCACTGTAGAGTGATTTGATCTAGAATCCAACTGCTCGCCTCCCCGCCATGCGCTGGACCCTAGCACATGTGTTGAGGGTGTAATGAGTCTCTTCTCCCTGCAGGTCAAAGAGTTTGAAGAAATCCAGACTGGCCAGGGACTGACTGCATTGTGCATCTAAGATGATGTACATCTTTGTGGCCTTCTCTGGATGGCCTGTAGGGAAGACCTTAGTCAGACATATCTGATGACTGGATCTTTGATTAACCTGTGTGTTGCAGACCTGAGTGTAGCGGACGTTGATGGACTCGTCTTGAGAGGGTTTTGCTGCCATGCCTGCTACCCCTGTCTTCTGCACGGACACTGCTGTCCTGCCCCTTGTGTCTCGTGGGAGTGCTCTCTCCACGTAAGAGTCAGGCTGAGGGGGGGTCATAGTACGATTGGAAATTGTTATGATCCTTTGCCAACTGGGTGATGAAGCTCACTATGTATGAGAAAGGGTGGGATGGGTCCTGATGTATAGCCTTGTAGCTGGCAACTGCATCACCCCATTTATCCTTCAATAAAGGTGGTAGCTTCTCTTTGATTTGTCTCTGCATTAAGCTTTGGTCAAGGCATGCAAGACCTGGTAACCTTTGATCTGTTTTGGCTGCCTGTAACGATATAAGGAGACCAGACAATTTCCATAACTTTCTAAAGTACTTGTCAGTTATCTTGGAAAATGCCTGGAGTTTCAACATGAGCGCTTCCTCAACTGCTGTCAATGCTCCAGGGCATACATTGAGCCTTGTCCACAGTTCTCGTAGGGTGGTTGCAGGATCTGCCGAATTTGCTGTAGCAAGGATTCGAGCTTGGGCAGAGGACTCTGGCCTTAGCCACACTATCAGGTGTGTCAGTTCTTCTTCTGGAGGCAGTCCTAGGTTCCTGACAACTCTTTGGAAGGTTTGCTTCCAAAAAGGTAGTCCTCTGGTAGCTCCAAGAACTTCTTCACCCCGCTTGCTGCCAGATCTGCTTTGATCCATGGAGGCATTCTATTAGGTGGCTCTACAGCAGGCTTCACTTCTAATGCTGTGTTCCCATAGGCAGGCTGCTGATGGGTGGGTGGCAGACCATTGATCATAAAAGCTGGCTGAGGTGCCATGTACATGGGCTGATTCTAGTCATTCACCTTATGCGCTGTCCAGCTCCAAATGGGCAAGAGGCATACATGTGAACACTGGAGCTGTAGGTGCATGGGGCACTGTTGTAGGCAAAGGATTCGTGTTGGTAAAAACAAGAGTTGTAGAAGCTAAGGATGTTGTTGCAGGAGGTACTATCATAGGGTGATGCCAGAGATCAGGAACCAGAGCGCCTCGACCTAAGGGGAACACCTTCATGGTTCCTGTAGCTCCTTGCTGGTTCTGGTGTCCAACCTACCCAGAGTTCATGGCTGGTTTGAATTCTGGGGCGTTAGGGTTGGGAACCCAACTGGTAACTCTTGATGCTGGGACAGCCGATGTTAGAGCAAGAGTCGACACAGGATTTGCAGACGTCAGTGGAAGGGCTACAGGCATATGGCTTGGAGCTGCAGAAGTGATCTGGACAGCAAGGGCGCAGATGCCATTGTTACCAAGGTTGCAGGCACCACCAATGCCACTAGTGCATTAGTTAACTGGGCTGGTAAATGAGCATGAGCCGCAGAAGTCACTTGTATGTGCATTAGCAGAGTGGGCTGAAGTGATGCGGAAACAGGAGGTGCAGAAGTTGCTTGTATGCACGGTGGCACAGCTGGCTGGAGTGCTGGAGGAGCAACCTCTGATTGGAAGTCGTGTGTGAAGGCATTGTGCTCTTCTATGTAGGACAAAACTCTTTGGGCAGTGTCTTGAACCTCCACCTCTGTTAGGCCAGGATCTGGATTTGGCTCCCGAAGCTCATCCTCAACTGCTTTGGCCCGAGCTGCAATCTCTTCTGCTTCTTGTTGTAGCGCTTATTTCTCCACTCAGACTTTGGTGGCTGCTAGTTCCTTCTCTGTCTAGAGTTTGGTGGCTGCTAGTTCCTTCTCTGTCTGGAGTTTTCTAGCTGCCAGCTCCTTCTCTGCCTGGAGCTGGGCAGTGGCTAACTCCAAGCACTCTTGTTTCCAGGCAAACTCGGCTTGTTTGGCTACCGCTGCAGCTTCCCCTTTCAACCTCGCTACTTCTAAGATCACTGTGGAAGATCTAGTAGATCTGTTGGAAGAACAAACATTACTAGAGGAGTGGCGAAATGACCTTCCGTGGGCTGAGGGCATCTTTGGATGCCGTCTTCCTGCTGAGACGCTGCTTGTGGTGCTTGATTGGAAATGTCTTTGAAGATGCTTCCATTCTCGGTGGATTCAAGTCTTAACTTCCTCCTTGATCCGTGCCTCCAAGTTATACTGAGCATCCTTGGCACATTTGCTCCGCTCCTTCACCTCCTTATGAAGGCAGTCCATTTCCTCTATGGCCTCATTTGAATTCAACCAATCTAGGATTCCAAGTGTACGAGCAGTGCATGAATTCCACTTCACTATCTGGGTTGTCAGATGCTC
The DNA here is from genome assembly GCA_029375565.1 of Gekko gecko. Lineage (NCBI taxonomy): Eukaryota > Metazoa > Chordata > Lepidosauria > Squamata > Gekkonidae > Gekko > Gekko gecko. Next base: position 169,393,966 of record JAPDNY010000005.1, read on the forward strand.
CTGTGCACGGTGCATGTCATCCAAATTGGTTACGCTGGTGTGTGTGTCCAGATTCTCCTCCACTTTTCTCCAAGCACCTTCTGCCTCTCTGTACAATTTCTCTTTTCCTTTGTTCAAATTGGCATGCATCACGGGAGTTAGAAACTGGACCCGGCCATGCGACATATAAGTGAACTCATCTACTGCACTGATTGTTGTGGTGGAAGCAGGTACTTTACTGATTATTCCTGTTGCCATCTGTTCAGGATTCGAAGCTGTGCCTGTATTGGGTTGTACAGTGCTTTCTGCAACTGCACTTTCAATGGTCTGAGATGTGTCTTCCATAACTGCTCTTGCAAGCTACAGGTTAAAGTTACTCAAATTGCAACACTGAAGCTCCAATGACTTGGCACCAAAATTGCTGTTCTCCTTCAGTGGGGGAAGTCATCCAGGAACTGGTTAGGTCACACCTCTGCTTGCTCAGGTAGGCTATGCAAATTTCTTTTGTTGCATGGCTCCTGTTTGGAGTGGCCTAGGCTGAACTCTCCAGTCCCTGCATAGCCCTGCGCTCGGTAGGATGTCTCGTGCTCCTAATCCAAGCCAGAGCTATTACAGACTACAAAAATATATATATTGAGAGAGAGAGAATTGATAAAATACATAGATTCGAAGACGACCTGAAGGGGAATCCCAGGAGAAGCACGATGGCTCAATCTGGGACGAAGAGAACACGTCCTCTTCCACTCCCTGGGGCCCTGGAGGACAGGGAGAGGCCAACGCTATCGGAACTTGTGGAGCAGCAGCCCATCTCTTCCGAGGACTTGGGAGTGGGGCTGCAGGAAGACCAGCGGCTGGAGGTTGTGCCGCTGCAACAACCATCAACAGTGAGCTCCACGGGCAAGGGGCCGGACGATCACATTGCCCCTAGCCCCCCCACCACCACGCGGTCCAAGATGGCGACGAGGGGAGCGCAGTCGGTGCCAGAGGCCGGAGTACCTCTAAATCTAAGGGCTCCCCCCAGGTGCCAAGAAGAGGACGGCGAAACCAGGCAGCACAGCAATGGCAGCGAAGAAAAGACAGCGCGGGAAGCAGCACGGGCCAGCGTGCCCTCCCGGTGAGCTCATTCCGGTGGGGGGGAGGTTCCGGTGGGCCCTGACCCCATGGGAACAACACCGCTGCCCTCACCGGACCTACAGATGGTCCTGGAACCGATTCAGGGGCAGGCTTTGGGGCAAAGGAAAAAGACAGGGGCACTAGGACCCAGAGGATTGCCGACAGATCTCCAGCCCCTCTACACACACCCCCGCCCATTCAGGCACAGCCGCGGCCGCTGGAGCCCCCGATGCCCACCCACCAGCCGCAGCAGCTGCAATTCCTCCAGGGGGGCCCCCCTTTACAGCAGCCACTGGCTCCCCAGGTCTTCCACCCACAGCAGCTGCAGTCTGCTCCGCAACAACAGCCATCAGCTCCCCAGCCTTTCCAGCTGCAACAGCTGCAGTCCGTGCAGGCTCAGCAGCCACAAGCCCCACAAGCTACACATCTTCAAGGTGGCGTGGTGCCTGGCTATCCCTTTCCACCAGGGTTTCCCATGGGTTCTTCCTGACTTTGGCCATTCATGGGGGGACCCTGGCCGGCTGTGCATTGGCCCCAATCTCTGGGGGGCCAGGGGGCAGCCACGGCAACTCTCTTCCCATCACAACTGGGAGCCCAGGGGCAGGGATCTCACTAGAGGATCCAGATGCAGGGGGCGCCATCACTCCTCCTTGTCACCATCCTCTTCAGCTTCAAGGTCTCCCGCAAAAAGACCCAGAAGCCCTGGCATGCCCATTCCACAAGGGGCCTCGATCTTTCTGGATGGCGAGCAGGCCCTGGCTGGTTTCCAGACGCCCAGAGCTCAGTACTAACTTGGGAAGGGCACGCCTGAATAGTGTCTGTTCAGAACAGGTGGAAACAGCCTCCACCATCCGTCTTTGACCAACACAGAGAAAGAGGAGGGGGAGCGGTCTGGGGATGAGGCGGAAATAAAACCGGCATCCTCTTGCCTCTTCCAGATGGAACATTTCCAGAGACTCTTGTCAAAGGTTATTTCTACTCTTAATTACCAGATGGAAGAGCCTGGAAAGCCAAGGTCCTAAGCTTCCGCCAAACTGGACCCCAGAGGGTTTAAGAAGCCTGTTAGGATCCAGACCTTTTCTCCCTTTCCGGACTACTTTGATGATGTCATTCAGGAAGAGTGGGCTAACCCTGGGGGGGGTCCTCCCTGTTGTCCATAGCAAAACGTCTTTACTCCTTGCCCGAGAGCACAATGGAAGACCTGAAGGTACCCCTAATTGATGCCCCGGTGGTAGCTCTCCACTCGGGGGCAGTACTGCCCAAGGACGGGGAGAATGCCCTAAAGGAAGCCATGGATAGGAAGAACGAGGTGGCATTGAAAAAGGCGCATGAGGCCATATCCCTGGCTATTCGATCAGCAGCAGCCCTGTCAAATTTTACCCGGGCCACTGCCATTTGGGCTGACAACCTACTGCAGAACCCAGAGGCGTCCCCGTTGGTTTTGAAGAGAACCCTCTTGAAGATGAAGCATGCGGTTGAGTTTGCAGTGGACGCGTCCCAAGACAACATCCAATTCTGCGCCAGGGCACAAGCAGCCAACATCATCATCCGCAGAAATATCTGGCTAAAACACTGGGAAGTGGACACCTTGTCAAAAAGCAACCTGGCCACTGAAAAGTTTTCTGGCAGGCTCCTCTTTGGGGAGTCTAATCTGGACAAGGTACTGGTAGACACCAGGGAAAAGAAGAAGGCTATGCCATCATCCTCTTATCGTCGAGAGAGGGACACCAAAAGAACGCCACATTCCTTTCGTGGCCACTACAATGCTGGGCGGGGACGAGACACCAGAGAGCACAGGTCGTTCAAAAACTTCAAGTATGGCATGTGAAACACTCCCAAGAACACAGCGGCCTATAGACCTGACAAAGGAGCGCCACCCAAGAAGCAGGCATGACGGCCAGATTGGGGGACGGCTCCAGGCCTTTGCCCATGTCTGGAGCCGGACCACAACAGACCGGTGGGTGCGGGCGATAATCTCCCACGGTTACAGGATAGAATTCCTCAGCGCCCCCCCTCACAGCTTCAAGCCATCTCCAGCCCCAAAACAGAAGGAACAATGGAGACAACTACAGGAAGCAATCCTGCATCTCCAAGACATAGGCGCCATAGAGGAGGTGCCCACGAGGGAACGCTTCAAGGGAGTCTACTCCATCCTGTTTGTCGTCCCAAAGAAGTCCGGGGACTGGAGAGCGATTTTGAACCTAAGAGGGCTGAACCGCTGGGTGGTTCACCGGAAGTTCCGAATGGAATCCCTACGTCGCATCTTGCAAGTGCTACAACAGGGAGACTTCTTGACCTCCATGGAGGTGTACCTACATATCCCTATACACCCCTCCTCCCGGCAGTTCCTGCGCTTCTGCTTCCTGGACCACCACTTCCAATACAAGGCCTTGCCATTTGGCCTTTCTTCAGCCCCCAGAGTATTCACCAAGGTCATGGTGACTCTGGTGGCGGCCCTGCGACTGCAAGGGATACACATGTATCCGTATCTTGACGACGTCCTGATCCAGGCGGAGGACTACCAAACAGCACTACACAACACCCAGAAGGCGAAGGAATTCCTGTGCACTCACAGCTTCCTCATCAACGAGGAGAAGAGCCACCTGACACCAACACGGGACTTGTTGCATCTGGGAGCCCGGCTCAACACCACTCAAGCCACGGTGTCCCTCCCGGAGGAGAAGCAGATCAAGATCCAGGCCCTGGTGTCAGAGGTCAGGTCCAAGGATCGAGTGGATCTCATGCAACTAGCAGCACTGCAAGGCTTGATGATATCAACGATAGACTTGATTCCCTGGGCACGATTCCATGCCAGGCCCTTACAGTGGAGGCTGCTTCCCTTCCAGGGGGGCGTGGCCAAAAAACGGCACATTCAGATACCAATATCGGACAACCTCCGGAGGGAGCTACAATGGTGGACACACCCCATGAATCTGGCCAGGACTGTCTCCTTTCTCAGGCCTCAGCGACTGGTGATAACCATGGATGCCAGCAAGAGGGGCTGAGGGGCACACTGCGGTCACCTGGTCACACAAGGCAGGTGGTCCCCAACCCAGGCCGCCCACAGCATAAACTGGCTGGGGCTCCGAGCAGTCACACTAGCGCTGAAGGCAATTCAGCAGCACGCCCAGAATCAACATGTACTGGTATGCACGGACAATATGTCCACGAAGGCACACATCAACCGACAAGGGGGCACCAGGTCCAGGTCCCTCTTCACAGAAGCCGGACATCTGCTGCACTGGGTGGAGAAACACAAAAGGAGCCTCAGAGCGGAACATCTAAAGGGCCTAGCAAATCTGCAGGCAGACTGGCTGAGCCGAGAGGATCTGGATCCAGGCGAATGGGCACTGAACAAGGAGGTCTTCGCCCAGCTCATAAGACGTTTCGGAGTTCCGGTGATGGACCTCCTCGCAAGCTCCAAGAACCACCAAGTGGAGCGATTCCTCTCCAGGTACCAAGACCCAGACGCGGAAGGAGTCAACGCACTATCTCACCCTTGGCCGGAAGGCCTCCTGTACGCCTTCCCCCACAGCCCTCATAGGGGCAATTCTCTCCAGGATCAGACAAGAAGGGGCCACGGTGGTGCTTGTAGCGCCACATTGGCCAAGAAGACCGTGGTTCTCGGACCTGGTCCAACTCGCTTCCCAGGAGCCATGGACACTGCCTCAAAGGCCAGAACTGCTACTGCAGGGACCAATTCTCCATCCAGACCCAGCATGGCTTCAGCTGACTGCATGGAAATTGAATGCGCATGACTAGTGGACAAGGGGTTTCCCTGCAAAGTGATTGAGGTCATGCTTCAGGTGCGGCAGCCCTCCACACGCCGCATCTATACTCACACGTGGAAGACATTCGTACGCTGGGCCTCGGCACAGGGGATACACCCCCAGCAAGCCTCAGACAAGGAAGTCATCCTCTTTCTTTTACAGGGATGGCAAAAAGGACTTCGGCCAAACACATTGAGGAGGCAGGTGGCAGCCATACAGGCTTGCCTGGGACACGACGCAAGACGGAAGATGTCCACAAGCCGGGACGTCAAGAAGTTTCTGAAGGGAGCGATGCAACTTGCTCCACAGGTACAGCACAGGTTTCCAACATGGAACCTGCACACAGTGTTACGAGCCTTGACAAAGCCACCCTTTGAACCACTGAAGGCATCTGAACTCCACCTTATGTCTTGGAAGGTCGCCTTCCTCATCTCAGTGACTACAGCCAGGAGGGTCTCTGAACTGGCCGCACTGTCAGCTAGGAAGGAACTCTGCATATTCCAGAAGGACTCGGTCTCCTTGAGGATGGACCCATCCTTCATTCCCAAGGTGAGTTCGGCATTCCACATCAATCAACCGATTACACTGCCGTCCTTCTGCCCAAGACCGGCGCACCCAAAAGAGAGGGCTTCGCACAAGCTAGATGTACGTAGGGCCCTATGCATATACCTGGACAGGATGAATGCATTTCGCAGATCCAATGCCTTGTTCGTGACATATGGGGTCCCTAATCAGGGGAAAAAGGTGTCCAAGGCCACCCTGGCATACTGGATAAAATAATGCATTACTAAGGCTTATGAGGTGCAGGGGCTTACACCCCCAGCCCAACTGACAGCTCATTCTACGAGAGCAGCAGCAACATCAGCGGCATTCTCTACATGAGCTATGGTTGACGAGATTTGCAGAGCGGCTACCTGGAGATCCTTCTCCACATTTGTGAGATACTACAGATTGGACCAAGCAGCCTCGGCCGAGTGTTACAGCAGGTGGTGGAAACATAGATGCGACTCCACTACGACATAACATCAGTCACCAACTCATAAGACCAGCTTGGGTACAGCTAACCAGTTCCTGGATGACTTCCCCCCACTGAAGGAGAATGGTACATTGTACCTACCTGAAGGTTCTTTCTCTTCAGTGGGGGAGAAGTCATCCACAACCCACCCATGGAGACTGCAAGGAAAACGGCAGGGTGGCGAAGATCCGGAAAATATAGCACAGCACGACAAAGGAAACCGTGGTCACAAAACATGAAATACAATATAACAACGATCCACGGACAGGGCTTGGACATGACTGGAGAGGTCAGCCTAGGCCACTCCAAACAGGAGCCACGCAACAAAAGAAATTTGCATAGCCTACCTGAGCGAGCAGAGGCGTGACCTAACCAGTTCCTGGATGACTTCTCCCCCACTGAAGAGAAAGAACCTTCAGGTAGGTACAATGTACCATTCTTGCAGTCCCACTAAATGTTTCTGCTGCTCTCCTTCATTGACTTATCTGCAATGCTTTTGCTTCTCAATGCTTGTGGCTGTGAAAATTCTCTTTGAGAAAAACAACTGAAGTTTATGGCCTTGTTTAGCTGTGAGGCTTTTGCAGCATACAATCCTTTCTTTTTCTACTTGCACTTTCAATGGTCTGAGATGTGTCTTCCATAACTGCTCTTGCAAGCTACAGGTTAAAGTTACTCAAATTGCAACACTGAAGCTCCAATGACTTGGCACCAAAATTGCTGTTCTTGCAGTCCCACTAAATGTTTCTGCTGCTCTCTTTCATTGACTTGTCTGCGATGCTTTTGCTTCTCAATGCTTGTGGCTGTGAAAATTCTCTTTGAGAAAAACAACTGAAGTTTATGGCCTTGTTTAGCTGTGAGGCTTTTGCAGCATACAATCCTTTCTTTTTCTACTCTGAGGGGTTATTTTCCAAGCACTAAGCAGTTAGAGAAGCAAGGACCAAACTCTCATCTGTGCTGTTTGAAGAAACTTGGCAGACATGCATGCAAATAGAGCTGAAAGCAGGGAGTGTGTGCTCTTTGTATCTACAATCTGGCCAGACCAGCAGGTGGCGAAGCATACTGCTGGGGGCAGCCTTTGCCTTCATTGAAGGAGGAACGGGTCTGCACGTAGGCTTAGCTGGCTACGTGACCTACAAGGGGCGGAGCCTGCAGTTAATTGCCGGCTTTGTCCCTGAGGGGTCAGTTCTTCGAAGAGCTTGGCGTGGACGGAGGCATTGTCCTTCCCCCAAGCTCCCTCGGCCTGCCGGAGCTTCACAGAGACAAAGGACCAGGAGGAGAGCTGAGCCTGTTGGGGCTATACGGTGACCCGGGGCTTATTTGGGGGGTGGCAGGCATTTATTTCTCTTTGCAGAGCAGGCATTCAACAGGGGCAGGTCCTTGAAACCCTCCCCCCCCTTATCCTCCCCCCTTTATTGAGCGTGAGGAACACAAACTTCTTCCTTGCACAGTTATCTTTCAAGTGCAGGCAGGGTGATTTATGTGCCTGGGAGGATTTTGCTGTGCTCTCCAGCCGTTTTTCACTTTTGGGTGTGAGGGGTCTGAGCTGGACGTTAGCAGGGAGAGAAGCCACTCTCAGGATTGAAGGAAAGGGCGTTCCTTGCGCAAATCCTCCACTTTGGGTGTGCAATCCAGCAAGTTTTGCCTTGATCACATGGATCCCATGGAGGAAGGGAAGGGGGAGGAGGGCAAGGAGCTGCCTCTGACACCCCCCCCCCACGGAACCCCTGCTGGGCCCTCCAAAAACCGGGTGGCCCCACGCAATAAGCCCCTCATTAAAAAGGCAGACGGGAGGGATGTGGTCCAGCAGGCCATCCTTGAGAGGCTTTTGGCTGTGGAGAGGGCGATGGGGTTGCATATACCTGCTGGGGCTGAGGGCCTAGGGGAGGGGAATGGGAACCAGATGGTGCTGGATGCCAGTACCCAATTTCAAGCTTCCGTATTGACCCGTTTGTCCCTTGTCGAAAGCCAAATAGCCAAGTCAGCTGGTGATGGAGGGAAGCCGGATCCTGGCAGCAGCAAAGATGTTGTGCCTGCAGGCTTGGCATATAGGAAGGAAACGTCTGCATTTGACGGAAATGCAACTACAGTGGCGGCTTCGGATGCTGCAGGTGAGTCGGTTAATGCATCACACCCTAGCCCTATTTGGCCCTGGGGCCCCTGGGGTCAGTCATCAGCAGCAGGGGCAGCAGCCAGTGCTCAGGGGCAGGTTCTTCTACCAGCATCTCATCCCCTCCGCATTGGGCTTGGGCGGCGGGGCCATTTACACCGCCGCCGCAGTGGGGTCATGCTGGACAGTCAGCGCCTTGGGGTGCATGGGGCTCTCAAGCCCCGTGGGGTATGACTTTAAACCAGGTGCCAGCCAAAGACCTGCCTTCAGGTGATATGGCCTTGCCATTGGGGGATCACTTGCTGCCGGCCACGAGAGAAAAAATTTTGAAAGGCGAATACGTCGATGTTTTCTCCCTTCTCTATCGGGAGTTGGAGAAAAAGGACAAGGAAGACCTGGATGATAGGGATAGAGAGAGGTTGAGGAGGCGGTCGGTGGACAGAACATGGGCTAATTGGCTGGCAGGGTTTTTGTATACGCAGGCGTTATAGCTCGTGCACAACCCTACCGCGCGGCCTCTTTAATTCAATATATGGACATAATTTATAAGGGATATTTGGGATTCGTGGGCCCTGCTTGGATGCAGTATGATGAAGAGTTCCGCATGAGGGCAGCACGTTGCCCCTCTCTCCCCTGGGATCAGATTCACCCTTTCTTGTGGATTCAAATTTTGTCCCCAGCACGCCCAGTGACAGGGGAGAGGTCGCATAGTGGTCACTTAGTACAGCGTGCGCAGCTGACTCACAGTTCCCGCGAGGCTGCGGGTCAGGTGGTTCAACCCCGCCTGTTATGCTGGGAGTTTGGATCACATGGGATCTGTAGCAGGAAGGCATGCCAATACAGGCACGACTGCCCTTTCTGTGGTGGACCACACTCCTTTGGCAACTGCTCAAAAGTCCGACCTAGGAGGGGACAAAAGAGGCAGGGGCGGCTGGACCTAGTCAAGCTCCTGGTAAAGGGACCCAGCCCCATTAACTTGAGGGCTCTAGAGGCGTGGCTGATTGAGTACCCGCACAGAGATGACGCCATGTATCTGTTAGAGGGATTTAGGCTTGGCTTCCGTATACCATATGTGGGTCCGCGAGGCCCTGTCATGGCCAGTAATCTTTCTTCTGTGCGGGGGTTGGAAGCTGTGGTAAGAAAAAAAATTGATAAGGAACGGGTGGAAGGCAGGGTTTTGGGTCCCTTTGATGCACCTCCTGTTCCCAATCTCCGGGTTTCGCCTCTTGGAATAGTGCCCAAGAAAGCACCTGGTGAATTTAGACTCATTCATCATTTATCATTTCCCAAAGGAGGCTCAGTGAACGATGGGATCCCGGATGACTTGTGCTCAGTACGTTACACTTCCTTTGACCAAGCGGTCCGGGTTGTACGGCGATATGGCCCAAGCGCGGATTTGGCAAAATGCGACATAAAGTCTGCGTTTCGTCTCCTCCCGGTACATCCACAGGATTTTGAGCTGCTAGGTTTTTCGTTTGATGGACAATTCTACATGGACCGAGCACTGCCTATGGGCTGCTCAGTGTCGTGCGCAGCCTTTGAACGCTTTAGCTCTTTTTTAGAGTGGGCTGTCCAAAAGAAGTCTGGCCTTAGAGGGGTGGTGCATTATCTTGATGATTTCCTTTTTGTCGGGCCGGCAGGGTCTGGGCAATGCAGGTCACTGCTAGATAGTTTCATGGAGTTAACTACTGAATTGGGGGTGCCACTTGCTCACGAGAAATCAGAAGGGCCGGTCTCGCACTTGACCTTTTTAGGTATTGAGCTTGATACGGCTGCTCAGCTGTCGCGCTTGCCAGAGAGCAAAGTGCGAGACCTGTTAAGTTTAGTGTCCAGTTTTCTTAATAAACGGAAGGTGTCGCTGTTAGAGCTTCAGCAGCTAGTGGGTCACCTTAATTTCGCTTGTAAAGTGGTGGCGCCAGGTCGTGCCTTTCTGCGACGGCTCTGTGATGCTATGTCTGGCCTACGCCTCCCTCACCACAGGACTCGCACAGGACTCGGATTAGTTCCAGCATGCGGGCCGACATGCAGGTCTGGCAGGAGTTCCTAAGTGACTTCAATGGGGTGTCTTTTGGAGGACAGACCTGAGGCTTCGGGCAGAGCTGCAGGTGCATTCAGATGCAGCGGGTTCCCTTGGCTTTGGGGTATTTTTCCAAGGGCATTGGTGCGCAGAGAGCTGGCCCCCCGATTGGATGGCAGCTGGTCTCAGTCGGGATCTCACCTTCCTGGAATTTTTTCCCATACTGGTCGCCGTATGGCTCTGGGGCGGGGCCTTCGCTAATCACAGGGTTCATTTTTGGTGTGATAATTTGGCAGTGGTCCACATTATCAACTCGCTGTCTTCCAGGTCCCCCGGGTCATGGTCTTGGCCAGAGCCTTCACGCTGCGCTGTCTGAGGCTTAATATTTTGTTTTTAGCCAGGCACGTCCCCAGGGGTGGATAATGGGGTCGCTGATGCTCTCTCTCGCAAACAGATGGAGAGATTTCGTCAGCTGGCCCCCGGAGCCGATCTTCATCCGGCACGGATCCCCCGGAGCTGTGGCAGCTTGGAAGGTAGAGGCCTGCAGGGCAATAGGCCTGGCCATAGCCCCCAGTACCAAAAAATCTTACGAGCGGGCAACACGCCAGTTTGAGGAGTTTAGGTCAGAGGTAGGATATCGCGCAATTTGGCCCCTGCCAGTGGATCAGTTGCTCCATTACTGCGTTGTTTTAAAGGGGAAGGGGCTAGCTGTGCGTTCCATCAAGGGTCGTCTTTCTGCCCTGGCCTTCGCCAGCAAGGTATTGGGATACCAAGAGGATACCAATGACTTTCGGCTGAGAAAAATGCTGGAAGGTTGGTCTAGGGAGGATGGACGGCGAGTGGACACCAGACAGCCGATTTCGCCAGCTATACTCAAGGGCCTGAGAAGGGTTTGGGGCCAGGTCTGTAGCTCAGACTTTGAGGCACACCTCTTTCACGCAGCAGCTCTCGTGGCCTTTTTTGGGGCCCTCAGGGTCAGTGAGCTTGTCGCACAGTCCAAGGGGGACTCCTCTGGTCGCGCCTTGTTGATGGCAGACCTTACCATACATTCCGGCCGGGCTTTCATCCAGGTGCGACAGTCCAAGACTGACCAGCACAAAAGAGGGGCTACGCTAAGTTTGGGCCCATCTGCGGATCCTGAGTTATGCCCACTTTCCGCCCTAGTTAACTACTTGGCAGTCCGGGGGGACAGATGGCTGGTTGTTTCGCCATGAAGATGGCAGTCCACTTACAAGACACCAATTTTGGGCAGTGACCACACGGGCCCTATCGAAATTGGGCTTGGCTGGAGTGAGGTTTGGCACCCATTCCTTTCGAATCGGTGCGGCATCTACGGCATCGGCTATGGGTTATTCTTCCCAGGACATTCAGCGTCTGGGTCGGTGGCGTTCCACCGCCTATAGAACTTATGTGCGCTCTTTTCCTTCCTCTTAGGGCATACATGAATTTTCCCGTTCGGGGCTCAGGTTTCCTATTTCCGGGTTTACTTTTCAGTGGATTAACTGTTCTTTTCTTCTTAGGTTTTATTGGGGCCTCTGAGAGGAAGCGGGTTCTCATCTGTGGCCACAGCTTTGTCTTTTGGGCAGCACATCGGGCGAAGAGAACTTCGTTTGGATCTCAGCTGGGCCTTGGTCAATGGGCCATAATTGAATGGCGAGGCCGCCGTGGGCTTCACTGGGCGGGCCTCTTGTCTTTGTTGTTTCATGGGCCCGCGGGCCTTCCCCCTGATGTCCTGGTGGTGCACCTGGGAGGAAATGACCTGGGGCTGGTTAAGGGCAAAGCCTTGACTATCCAAGCTATTGACGACCTGCAGGCCATCCGGGCGCGGTGGCCTGGGGTCATTATAGTGTGGTCGGCAATGATTCCCAGGAGGGTATGGCGCGATGCCTTGAGCCCAGTGGGGATTGACCGTGCACGCCGGAAGGCCAACAGGGATATTAAGAAAGTTCTGGATGCTGGGTTAGGCCACTTTCTGGCCCATCCACGCATCCATCCCGAATGCACAGAGCTTTATAGGCCAGACGGGGTACACCTGTCAGAGAGAGGGAACGACATTCTTTTAGAGGATCTACGGCAAGGGCTACAAGAGGCATTAGGTCTCTCGGTGGGGGCATCGGCCTAAGCTGAGGCTTGACCTTGGCTGTGGCAGGATTGGGCCTGATAAATGAGTTGCGGCCAACGGGAGCACCAATTAATTACTGCATGCGATAGGAGTTTGGCCAACTTTGCCTTTGGGTTGGGCGACCCGGGGAAAAGGATGGTGAACTGCCTGGGGACTGCATGGATTGATCAGCCGCTTAAGTTCCGCGACTTGGGGCTGGATCTCCAGGGCATGTCTTGCATGGTGACCGCCAGCGGAGAGCCACATAGGTTGGCCCAAGCTGGGGTGGGTGGCTCCGCGTCCTACGACTGGGGAAGGGTCAACGTGACCCTTGGCCCGGATCGTGCCGCTTAATATTTTGCCCTTGCCGTTATTTCAACTGTGAATTTAATAAAGTGGCCCATAGTTCATCCCACTGTTTTGTGTCTGACTCTTTATTCCGAATATGGGGGCAATCTGGCCAGACCAGCAGGTGGCGAAGCATACTGCTGGGGGCAGCCTTTGCCTTCATTGAAGGAGGAACGGGTCTGCACGTAGGCTTAGCTGGCTACGTGACCTACAAGGGGCGGAGCCTGCAGTTAATTGCCGGCTTTGTCCCTGAGGGGTCAGTTCTTCGAAGAGCTTGGCCCACCCTCCCACCCTGATTGTTGTGCGGGCTTCGGCTGGTCGCCTTTTTCTGTGGGGCCGGGTAGGAATTTTTGATCTCGGGCTGATTGGCCTGAGCCCGGGATGTTTTTTTGCCTACCTCGTACGATTAATCAGCGGCTGGTGAAATTGGCTCAGGGCGGAGCAGGCCATGAGGTTGGTCACTTTAATGGGCAGGATTGGGCCTGATAAATGAGTTGCGGCCAACGGGAGCACCAATTAATTACTGCATGCGATAGGAGTTTGGCCAACTTTGCCTTTGGGTTGGGCGACCCGGGGAAAAGGATGGTGAACTGCCTGGGGACTGCATGGATTGATCAGCCGCTTAAGTTCCGCGACTTGGGGCTGGATCTCCAGGGCATGTCTTGCATGGTGACCGCCAGCGGAGAGCCACATAGGTTGGCCCAAGCTGGGGTGGGTGGCTCCGCGTCCTACGACTGGGGAAGGGTCAACGTGACCCTTGGCCCGGATCGTGCCGCTTAATATTTTGCCCTTGCCGTTATTTCAACTGTGAATTTAATAAAGTGGCCCATAGTTCATCCCACTGTTTTGTGTCTGACTCTTTATTCCGAATATGGGGGCAATCAATGGGGAGGTGCAAAGGAACTATGCTTGCAAGCCCTTCACGGGGCTTGTTGCTAAAGGAGCATGCAGGAGGCAGAGGAAAACAAAGGCGAGGTGTCTCAAGTCATTTGCATTGCTAACCTGCCTTTAAGAGGAGCAGCAGGGGAGCAGGTGGAAGTTCCTTTAGACTCACTCTTCATGCACCGTAAAGCAACTTGCTAGCAGGCTGACAGAGCAGGCATAGACACACGCTATTTTCTTTCAGAGGCCAAATTCAGGAGTGAGTAAATCAGTACTCCTTTTACTATACAGTTCTCGACAGCTTTGGAGCTGGTTGCATGGACTGCTAAGTATTCAAGGCACTTGACCACTCATTTAAAATCAGCTTTATTGGCTCTCAAGAGTTCAAAGGTTCGGTTTACTTACATCCCCATTCCTGGTACTGATAGGAGCCTTAAAGTCCTGAGTCTACTGAATGGTTCATGTGGTAAAAGGAGCTGAATCTCTCCCATCTACTAGCCAAAAGGATTACAAACACACTGAGAAGAGGAGGACAATAAACAGTTTCTCCCGGGTAAATGTATTAAAGGAAAGAGAGACTATATAAACCAATCAGGAAGGCTACTCTTAACCAGCTGGCCTTAAAGTTACTAAAACTACATTACCCACAATCCTTTATATATTTAAAGATGCAGTACAACTTGCTATGCTAATCTCTGCTGGGGCAGCACAGTCATCAACATGAATTTCTTCTCAACCACACAGAATAACACTACTACTCATCAGAATGTGTTACATATTATTCTACTGACACAGACACTTTCCTGAAAAATCTAATTTATGGCACTCAAGTAGTACAAGTTTTCCTTGCAACTATTAATCCTTTAATCTACTGATTGGTTTTTTAACCATTAGGAATTTTCTCTGTCTTTTTGTAAAGCACCCAAGTGAAAAGGCCTGGACTGGATCAGGCTCAATGTACTGGGAGAAGAGGGTTTTTAACAAAACCTTTCCCCATGCATCATATTCCTGATCTCTGTCCCCTTCCACCTCAGTTGCTATTTGCCCTGTAAGGAAACATTCAGGTAACACACAAATTAGCATTTTTGTCCTTTAAAGAAGTTCATGCCATCTTAACCATGGATCTCCTGGGACACATTTCATTTGCCCCTCAGGTGTGCACATATACAACGTACCTGAGATTCCAGCATGAGCTGGGACAAGTGCTTTTTCTCCTCAGTAGTCAATGCCTCTTGCTTCAGCTCTTCAAACCTTTTCACAATCCATTCTCTTTCTTGCATGCTTGACAGCTGGCTAGTCTCTATAGATATATGCCCACAATATATATCATCCAAGAAAGATGTTACATCGTCTAAGGATGCTTCCTCCTTCCCTATATTCAAAAGTCCTGAGGGGGGATGTACAATTGATTAGATTTATTCTCTAGACAAATGGCAACAAAGTGCTAGATTCTCAGTTACAATCCCAATTCAGTTCCTCAATGAAGTGGAAGTTCTCCTGATTTTCCTTGTTGAAAAGAAAAATTTCCTCTTAAAATTTCTGAAGTGTACTAGATCAGAAAGTCACAGGAAGGAAACCAATATATAGTAATTGAACACATACACATGAAGCTGCCTTTTTCTGAATCAGACCACTGGTCCATCAGGGTCAGCACTAAGACTAGCAGCAGCTCTCCAGGGTCTCAGGAAGAGGTCTTTCACATAACCTACCTGTTCCTTTTCAATGGAGATGCCAGGGATTGAACCTGGGACTTTCTGCCTGCCAAGCAGATGCTCTACAACTGAGCCACAGCCTCACATCTTCACTTTACATACCACTTGCCAGGTCCAACAACTGGCCAGCCTCCAGAATAATACATATGTCATTGCTGTGGCACAGAAGATACTTCCAGGTGATCAGGCAAAAAGGAACCCTGTAAGTGAATTGATGTTTAGCTGCCATATCAGTTCTTGCCCCTCTTTGCTGACCAGAGATACTGGTTTGGAAGGGAGCTGTTTCATATATGGTTCCTCTTACTGAGGTTACTGGTGTAAAGTGGTCCATATCCCGCAGAACTGACTTCCACACTGCAATGGTTACATATTAACTGGACCATAGATTCTCGCATTGCCTTACCCCTACTAAGGGCATGCTGGTTAACTAACTGTAAAGCACTTCTGATCTCTTCCATGGATACCTAAGTCACCGCTCTAGAACCACTGCACTGCTTAACTGTCTACAAACTTCTTAGCATCCAAATGCATTATTGTAATGACAGAACAAGGAACTAAGTACAAACTGTGAGACAATGAAGAGTGGGGAAAAGCTAGATATTATCAGTTTCCATATCAAATGCTTGAGGCTGCAGTCCTACACACATTTAACTGGGTGTGCCCCAGCACACAGTGTTATTATTTTTTAGTAAGCACATATAGGTCAGGCTGCTTACTGGCGAACTCTCCTGCTGTGATAGCTGGACACAATTCCTTACTACGTCCTCCAAGATCATCCTGAACAATACTAAGGCTTGGGTTCAACTGAGTGTTTCCACTGTTGGGAGGATTTCCATCCAGGGAGTGTGACCTCCCTCACCTCCTGTGCCTGCTGTAGCCCAAAATGTCCCTTGAATTGCTGCCTCTGGGGATTGCTGCCTCTGGGGATAACAGCAATGGCAAGGGGTGCATCTGGGGCTGCAGCAGGGCAGGAGGAGGTGAGAAATTCAGAGTCCCTGAAATTCACTGCCTTGGACAAAAATCCTTCTATCAGTGAAAATGCTCTGCTGAGCCCAAGCTTAGGCTAGAAAGACATATGTGTGGCCTGGAACTGCAGGATTTCAAGAACACTTTGCATTCTGATGCCTCCCTGACTGTGCAGTTCAACGAAAGAAATGCCTGTAGATTTGTTTCATCACAAATGGGGTGGAGCCATGGCTCTGTGGTAGAGGATCTGTTTGGCATGCAGAAGGTCCCAGGTTCAATCCTTGGCATTTGCAGTAAAAAAAGATCTGGTAGTAGGTGATGTAAAAAACCTCTTCCTGAAATCCTGGATAGTGGCTGCCAGTCAGAGTCAGCAGACAACTGACCTTGATGGACCAATAATCAGATTCAGTATAAGGCAACTACAGATGTACAAACAGCAGATGTAATACTTCACGTATTTCCCAACAGAAGTCCTTGCTATATTAGCGGAAAGAAGAACCAGTAATTTCTTTTATCACATTTTGATCCTGCCCTTCTTACAAGGGGGTCATTGCAGCTTATTTGAGAGCACCCTGCCTAAAACCAACCAGTGATCCAGACATTGAGAGTGTATCCAACTACTCCACATTGGCTCTTCTGAAAGTAATGATGGGCATTCCTTAGACAGTTACCGTAGGAAGCACTGAGGCTTACAGGTATAAATTCATGACATAGCCACCTGTGTAATACTGTTCTGACTGCAGATATATATCTCACGCAGAACTGGAGAAGGTCATCCCACTGCCCAACAAACTGGCTGGCCGCTCTTCAGATTAGCTAACCTACTAAGCTCTCCACTCATAGCCAGTACTTTGAAAACATGCTGCATAGCTTCAGTCACCCTACCTGTGGTATCAAAAGGTCCTTGTAGTGTCTCTATCAGAGCTTGAATTTCAGGTACCACATCCGAAACAGCTCGGCCAGCAAACAAAGGGTTGATTTTGGCTGCTTTGTGGCCATGCTGACGGTAGGCTGCCAACAAGCAAGCCAGCCCCTGGTCAGCTAAAGGTAAGGGGGAAACAAGACTGTTTAAACTAGTGTGCAAAGCAAGGAATTAAGTAAGAAAGACCACAGCCCATGCCTTCACCCCACCCCTATTTTCTTCTCATTATGCTGACCTGACATGGTTAAAAACACTCCCACATTTTCATTCTATGACCCCCCCTTTTCTGAAAGCTTCAGAGCAAAAATCCCCATTCAACCAACGTAGAGCTTAACAAGCATTCAGGTGCACCTACGAAGCTCCAGTAACACCCACAGGGCTTGTTCCTATCAAAAAGCGGGAGAAGGGGAGATTTGCAGCAACAAAGGGATGCCTGCGTGCAACTGCCAGGGAAGTCCTATATCACAGGCAGAAGCTCCCAGGACACTGTTAAGTATGCAACTCAACAAGAGGCAGACACCAAAACGTGAGACAAAGAAATCAGAAGACAGCGCTGCCCTGGGAAGCACGGTGCCGGTGGTCGGAACACGCAAATCAGCAAACTGGTTTGTCGGGCAGCGCATATGCGTCCTCTGTACGGAGCAAGGTGGCGAGGAGACTCGAAGACTTCTAAGGAAAAACGACTCTCTAGCCACCCTCCTCCGCCCTTTTCCGGAAGGGCTAAACAGGAATAACCTCCGAGCGCCCAGGCGAGCCTCCACCGCCCGCCCACCTGCTCTCCGGCCTGCCTCCTGCAGCTCCGCCTTTCCGCCTGCACCGCTCTCCGCCCGGCGACTTGGCCTGTATCCATAGACGCCCCGCTCCGTATGATACCCCCGCTGCTGCAACGCCCCGCTAGCGCAAGCGGCCAGCCTCCGAGCACCCGGTGCCAGCAGGGGTGCAAAAGCCCTGGACGCCATCGCTTGCCACTGCACCCTGAGAAGGCGAATCACGAAAGCCAACAGGCAGCTCGGGTGAGCGGGAGGCCCCAGCGGTTGGAGTGACCAACTCCCCCGGCCCGGGTTGGCTGAACTGGAGGAGGCGGTGGAGTGGACTCCGCCTACCCTGGGAAGGGTTTTTGTTTAGTATTCCCAAATGGGTAGGTAGTAACATTTCTTAGCGAGTTATTAAATGTTATGAAAGAGATTGGTAAGATAGGTAATAGATACGTTCTTGAAAATGAAAAGAGAGTGGCTCCCCTGGTGAGGTGCTCAGGAGAGAGGTAGGCGTATAAGCATTTTAAATAAGTTACTAAAAAGATAATGGTCTTACATTTAAATATTTAATATTCTTAGACACAGAACGGGGAAAGAGATGTAGGTGATCAGTGTTTTGATATTCTTAACGAGAGACTTTAGCTGACAACTAGGTGGGTAGATGGCATGCTCACTTTTCTGCATTGGCAGTTGGACAGGAAGAGACTTTTGATGATCCAAACCAAACAAGCTGTACTCCATCAGGACTCTTAATACAGTACATGTTGTGGGTGTATATTTGTGTCTTATATATAAAAACTTTGCCAACCTCCAGGTGAGACCTAGAGATCTCCCAGAATTATAACTGATCTCCAGACTATAGTGGATCAGTTCCCCTGAAGGCTATGGAAGCTCTGGAAGGTGAACTCAGTCAATGGCATCACATCTCTGCTGAGCTACCTTCTGCCTGTCCAGGCTCTACCTTCTAAAGCTCCAGGAATTTCCCACCACAAAGCTGTCAGCCCTAGCGTTCAAGCAACCCAGGCTGGGCAAGGGAAGAAGGAATCATCCACCTGCTCAAGAGTCAAATCCCTCCCTGATTTTCTGCATTTCCTTCCTGGAGGGGACTGCCCCATCATTTGAGATCCATGGGGCTCTATAAAACATGGCATGCCTCTTTGTTGATTGGGACAAGGATAAGTGTTGCCTGCAATAAGAGCTCTTGTTGGTGCAGCCCACTGTGCTCAATTTTGAAAGACAAAATGATTAAAGGTTAATATACTAGTCTGAGCTCTAAAGATTCAGAAACACCAGCAACAAACCCATAAACACATACTTTAGAATGCTCCCATTGAAATACATGGAACTTTTGTTTCTGAATAAATACAGATGGGCCTGAGCTGATAAATGAAAATGGAGAGATATTATAAAAGAGCACATATCTGTTTGTAAACATTGATTAATCTAGTCTTAGTCATTGACTCAGGGTGGCACTCACAACTTCAGTTCCCTATCTGTAAATAAGGAAATCCAGCATGGTGTGGTGGTTAGAGCTTCACACTAGGTTCTGGGGGACCCAGGTTTGAATCCCCAAGCTGCCATGGAACCTTGTTGGGTGATCTTGGACCAGTCACACACTTTCAGCCTAACCTATCTTACAAGGCTGCTATGATGATAAAATGGAGGAGAATGATATAAGCCATTTTGGGTTCCCACTGGGGAGAAGGGCACAGTATAAATGAAGCAAATCAGTAAATAATGGAGGCCTACCCACTAGGTCCATTAAGTCAGATGAACAAAACAAATTGCTCTGCAACTGTCATTAATAATTAAAAAAATGACCATTATGCCTTCTTACCTTGCCTCAATTTTCCTAATCGTCACCCAGATATTTGTCTTGCCTTTTGATGATTGCAAATTAGAGCCTTCAGTACCAAAATCCTAGTGCTGTGCTTAGTATCATATCCAGCTCTTTATGCCAGTACTTTCAGAATATTTCATAAAACTTTCCCTCTCAGCTGCAATAAGTCATTGGGAAAATTTGCCACAAACCTTGAGAAGGGTACCATTAAGTTGTTCCCACTTCCAGGACCGTTGCCAATAACAGGACTTATTTATTTATTTAAATCATTTCTAAGGCACCTTCCACCCAAAAAGAGTCCCCAAGAAATGAGAAGATACCATTCAAAGTTAATTTTGGGGGAAATGTATTTTAAACTCAAGGCAGCTAAGAACAAATCTATAAAAACATGTTGCCTAAAACATCAAATCACAAACTATAAAACACTAGCCCATATACCAGATATTTTACAGACACTTCATTCGAATACACTTTGAAACAAAAAGGTCCTAAAAACTATCATTGGTATCCTACAGACCTTTTTTTGGGAGGGGGGGTTTATTCCACAGCTGTGTGGCAAATATGGAGAAGGTACATGAGCAGGATCATAGCCAGCCATACCAATCTGAGGAGAAGCATTAATTAGCAAACTGTGCAGAATGTAACTGGCATGGGGGTTTATAAGAAATAATCTTTCAGATGCATGGATCCCTGGTTGTGGCAGACCTTAAAAGTTGGCACCAGTACTTCAATTGGAACCCAGAAGCACAGAGGAAGAAGACAGTGAACCTCTTTTCAAAAACAAGCTTCTTGAAAGAAGTGACTTTTACTTGTTAACAGACATTTAGAACTGGCTGAAGCTTCTGAACTGTCTCCAATGGCAGCCCCATACAGAGCATGTTGCATTCAACCAAGTGATAGAGGTGTGAATCACTTCTAGGATAGGATACTGGAATAATGTCTTTAGATGCAATGGTCATTCATCCTTCCATTCACAAATACTAGCTCATGCAGAAGAAGGTATTCCTGGAGAAGTTGAATGAAAACTTCTCCCAAAAAGGAAGTGCAGTAAAGAAAGCATTGAAAGAATGCTTCTCTGTCAGAGAAGGTGATTGTCATATTTTCCAGTCAGTTTCCAGACAAGTCTCAGGCAAACCTAGTATAATCATGTGGGCAATTAATGCATCCAGAGCTATATTTTGAAGGTGGAATAAATGACTCTGGTAGTACCATGATTTTTTAAAAAAATCACCTACATTGTACAACACTTAATAAGTTCAGGAATTAGATTTACAATAAAGCTTTTTAGTACTTATTGCATCTAACATGTTAAACAAGCAAGAAGAGAACAATGTTAGAGTCTGTAATGTATCCACTGGAGAACATGGGCTCTGGACAGCCATGTGCTTGGACTGGTTCTAACCGGTCCCCCATGTGGCCAGGCGAAGGGCCTGAGCTTCGCCCCGAAGGACAATGGACTAGGGGATCCTGACTCCCCTCCAATGGAGGAGCAGGAGTTAATCCAATCAATGTAAATAGCGAATCACCGGGTGTGTGTGTGTTTGGGGTGTGGGTCACTTGGGAATAAAAGCCGGCCTGCGAGCCGGCTCAGTTGTCTTGTTCTTCATCTAATAAAGTATGTGAGAGCTGAAATCACTAGTAAGTCTCAGTACTTTTCACTGGCGACGAGGATGGGATGCCAACTCCCTCCATGAACAACGACCACGAGACGAGCACCGCTGACCGCCCCAACGCCGAAAGCACCGAATGCCGCCGCCGAGCTCGTGTCCGCCTCTCGGTTCCTGGGCACCGCACCGCTCCCTGCACCGCTGACCCGAGCAGCCTCGCTCCCGCCGCCAACTCTCGCCTGAACCGCGACCTCCACGGGTGAGCACCATGGCCGCTAGCAACGAGAGCTTCCCCGCCTTCGATATCTCTCGTCCCGCACACTGGGAGACCTGGATCGAGACGCTGGAGCGTCACTTTGAGATCCATGGCATCACGGATGCGGGTACGAAGAAGGCCTATCTCCTGCGCTACTGCGGCATCGAGGCACACCTCCTCCTGAAGGACCTGGTGAACCCCCTCCTGCCGAAAGACGCGGCCGCCACCTACGACATGCTGGTCAAGGCGTTTACTGACCACTTGGCACCAAAGCCCACCAAGTTCGCGGAATGAATGGAGTTCTTCGCGAGAACGCAGGGCCCTGACGAAACATCTCCGGAATTCCTGGCCGGACTACGCCGCGCAGCCACAAGGTGTGCCTTCCCCAACCTCACAGATACCCTCCTAAACCAGTTCTTGGTGAGGCTGAAGGAGGCGAAGCTGCGCCGCAGGCTCATCAGCCAGGACAACCTCACTCTGGAGGCCGCCATCCAAGAAGCGGCCGCCTACGAGAAGTCCCACGCAGATCGCCGGCCTAAGACGGTCCATCGCCTCCAGGACTCCGGCCCCTCGGATGACTCGAACGATGAGGAGGTCCTACAGGTGAACCGCCGATCACAGCCACGCACCCAAAGCAACAGGGGATCCCCCGCACCACCAAACCAGCCCAACGCATCTGCCTGTGCCAGCTGTGGCGACGCTCACGAGCGCCGGACCTGCCGTTTCCGGGACGCCGTCTGCAGGACCTGCAACAAGGCCGGACACCTCGCCCGAGTCTGCCGCTCCAAGGGCAAGCGCCTGGGATCCACTGCCCAGCTGGACGCCGCAAGCCTGCACACCGTGACAACACAGCGCCGGCAGACGGTATGTAACTTGCCCCCTGAAAGCCCGGACAAGGTGCATGTGACTGTCCAAATAGAGGGGTCCCCCTGCCAAATGGAAATAGACTCAGGGTCCTCGTTCTCTATAATTTCCGCGGAGACCCTTAAAACACTATGCCCCAAGGGGGACCCCGACTGCACAAGCCACGGGGGTTGAAACTGACGGACTTTAACAAAAACCCAGTGGCAGTCCGTGGCTGGGGCAAGTTTCAAGTCCGATTTAAAGGGTTCTCGGGCTTGCTGGACCTGCTGGTTGTGGAGGGGCGCCTCTCAAGCCTCCTGGGACTGTCGTGGTTTGGGCCTTTGGGACTCCAAATAGCAGGAGTAAACCACCTCGGGACTGCTGACTGGGAGGCAGTTTGCCGGGAGTTCCCCAAAGTATTCGATGGGACCCTGGGGAGGTACAATGGGACCCCGATTTCGCTAGATCTGGACCCTAACGTACGACCCGTCCGCATAAAGGCACGGCCCCCTCCCCTAGCCATGCGGGAAAAAATAGAGGCCGAGCTCGACCGCCTGGTCGCCCAAGGCGTGCTGGAACCGGTCGCGTCAGCGCGCTGGGAAACCCCCATTGTAACGCCAATTAAACTGAATGGGGCTATACGCATTTGTGCAGATTACAAATGCACCATAAATAAGGCTCTGCAGGACCACGCCTATCCAGTCCCGGTAGTGAGCCATGTCCTGGCCTCCCTGACTGGGGCCAAAGTTTTCGGCAAATTGGACCTGGCGCAGGCTTACCAGCAGCTGCCAGTGGACACGGCCGCTGCGGAAGCGCAAACCATCACCACCCACAAGGGGGCTTTCCGGGTCAATAGACTGCAGTTTGGGGTTTCAGTGGCGCCAGGGATTTTTCAATCTTTCATGGATTCCCTCCTGAAAGGAATTCCAGGGGTCCAGCCCTTTTTAGATGATGTCATCATCGCGGCACCGGACTCCACCGCCTTCACCGAACGGCTGCGTCAGGTCCTGCAGAGGTTCAACGAGGCTGGCCTCAAGGTGAAGAAGGAGAAATGCCTCTTGGGTGTGCCCCGCATCGAATTCCTGGGGTTCGCAGTCGATGCACAAGGCATCCACCCCACAGACGAGAAAATTAGAGCGATCACACAAGCCCCGGTCCCCACGTCCAAGCCGGAACTCCAGGCCTTCCTGGGCCTCTTGAATTTCTACCACGCGTTTCTGCCCCAAAAGGCAACGGTGGCTGAACCCCTCCACCGGCTGCTGGACAAGGAGGCGCCGTGGGAACTGGAAGCCGGAGCATGCGGCAGCTTTCCAGGCGGTAAAAGACTTGTTGGTCTCCAACGGGGTGCTGCACCACTTCTGCGAGGCTTTACCTGTGGTTCTGGCGTGTGATGCGTCGCCCTACGGGGTGGGGGCGGTGTTGGGGCATCGGTTGCCGGATGGCCGGGAGGTTCTGGTCGCCTACTATTCTCGGACCCTGTCTTCTGCGGAGCGTCATTACGCGCAGATAGACAAGGAGGCACTAGCGATAGTGGCGGGGGTTAAAAAATTCCACCATTATCTCTATGGCCGCCCGTTCGAGATCCTTACAGACCACAAGCCTCTCCTGGGCCTCCTCGCGCCCGATCGACAGACGCCGCAGATGGTATCGCCCAGGGTTCTCCGCTGGTCCATATTCCTGGCGGGGTACTCTTACACCCTCACCCACCGCCCGGGAAAGGCCATGGGTCACGCGGACGCGCTCAGCCGCCTCCCACTGCCCGCAACGGACCCAGACCTGGCCCCCGCCCACGTCATCGCTCTCCTAGAATCGCTGCCCGATCGCCCAGTACATGTCAAGGAGGTGGCCCGCCTCACGGGCTGCGACAGGGTTCTCTGTCGGGTTTTGAACTGGGTGGGGAGGGGATGGCCGACAGCTAGACAAGACCCGGAGTTTGCGCCTTTTGTCACAAGGCGCGATGAGCTGTCGACCTATAAGGGGTGCCTAATGTGGGGAGGCAGGGTGGTCATTCCGAAACCACTACAGGAACGGGTACTGAGGGACCTTCATGAGCACCACCCTGGGGTAGTCAGGATGAAGGCTCTGGCGCGGGGGTATGTCTGGTGGCCAGGGTTAGACCGGGATATTGAGGACATTGTAAAAAGGTGTCAACCCTGCCAGGCCTCCCGACCCGCACCCCCGACGGCCCCAGACAGGGCCTGGGAATCCTCTCACCGCCCCTGGTCGCGCCTGCACCTCGACTTTGCGGGCCCGTTCCAGGGGCAGCTGTTTTTATACTTGTAGACGCCTACAGTAAGTGGCTAGGAGTAGAGCCGGTACCATCCACCTCCTCCCGGGCGGCCATCCGAGCGATGTGGCGGATTTTCAGCTCGCACGGACTCCCCGACACCCTGGTCACCGACAACGGGACGGCCTTCACGTCCGGGGAGTTCCAGGAGTTCACCCGCCAGCACGGGATTCGCCACATCAGGTCGGCCCCGTTCCACCCCGCCACCAATGGCCAAGCCGAACGCATGGTGCGGACGGCCAAAGAGGCGCTCCGTCGGACCGAAGGAACGGACTGGGACTTCAGGCTGGCGCACTTCCTGTTCGGCCAGAGAACGACGCCCCATGCGACAACCGGCCGGAGCCCGGCGGAACTATTGATGGGCCGACGCCTCACCACCAGGCTGGACCGGTTACATCCCGATCGAGCGCTCGAGCGGGAGCCCGGCACGGAAACGCCAGCGGCGGCGCGAGGGTTCTTCCCAGAGGACCCGGTGTACGCACGGAACTACGCGAGAGGGCCCCCGTGGATTCCCGCCCGAGTAGTCCGGGTCCGTGGCCCCCGGTCCTACGAAGTCTCGGTGGAAGACGGCCAGATCCTGCATCGCCACATCGATCAGCTACGTCGCCGGGTGCTACCCCTGGAGCCGGATGAGGGGGAGGAGTGGGACGAGCCAGCTCAACCAGACGCGGGGGCGGATGCACCAGAAGAAATCCCGGGGGACTTCAACTCCGGACTGACAGCCACCGCAAATGACACACCGGCCGAGATGGTGAGCCCAGCCCCGCCAACACCAGAGCGGCCACCAGTCCCCACAGCCGCCCGGGAGGCTGTCAGTTCCCCAGGCCAGAGCCCCGTCGCTCCACGCGAGAGCGGCGGCCCCCAGCTATTTGAAAGACTATGTGTGCAGGTGTTTATCGGACCAAGGGGGAGGGGTGTAATGTATCCACTGGAGAACATGGGCTCTGGACAGCCATGTGCTTGGACTGGTTCTAACCGGTCCCCCATGTGGCCAGGCGAAGGGCCTGAGCTTCGCCCCGAAGGACAATGGACTAGGGGATCCTGACTCCCCTCCAATGGAGGAGCAGGAGTTAATCCAATCAATGTAAATAGCGAATCACCGGGTGTGTGTGTGTTTGGGGTGTGGGTCACTTGGGAATAAAAGCCGGCCTGCGAGCCGGCTCAGTTGTCTTGTTCTTCATCTAATAAAGTATGTGAGAGCTGAAATCACTAGTAAGTCTCAGTACTTTTCAGAGTCCAATGGCAACTTTGAGACCAACGAAGTTTTATTCAAGGTGTGAGCTTTTATGTGTGTGCATCATTCTGTTGCTTCAGACCAACATGACTAAGCAAGAAGAAGGAGAGACTGCATGGGAAAGTTGCAGGTTTTTGTAAGGAGTGTCAGAATCATGTGAGAATTCTCTCTGGCAGGGTACCTTCCTCCTGACCTGGAGAGAGTACGCATTCCTTGAACAGCTCCATAGAAGGAACAGTGATTCTGATGGAGGGTGGTGTACAAAGTTCAGAAAACGTACCACTGCAGCTCTGGGCTGGCGTCTTCATTCCCAAATAAGTACTTACTGACCTGACACTGTTAATAAAATCAACATTATCTCTGGGTGACCAGCTGACAGTCCCACTTTGCAGGAGTTAATTTAAGACAGACTTCAATATACCTTTAAGGACCACCTTCTCTCATAGGAACTTACTCATGCTTGGAAGCTGTTTAAAACCACACTCATTGAAGTCCAAATAGAATGCATTCTACAGGTTAGGAAATGGACTGCCAAGTCTAAATGAAGGCCTGCATGGTTAGCATTGCAAGTCAAGGAAGCTATAAAAAGTAAAGAGGCTTCTTTTAAAAAGTAGAAAGACTGCCCCAACAAATTGAACAGGAGGGACCACAGGCTCTGGCAAAAGAAATGTAAGTCAATAATTGGGCATGCAAAAAGAGATTTAGAGAAGAGGATTGCTAAAAGCATCAAAACAAACAAAAAATCTTTTTAAAATATATCCGGAACAGGAAACAGCCAGAGAAGCAGTGGGGCCTTTGGATCACAAAGGAACAAAGGGATTGCTAAAGGAGATGGCAGAGGAGCTCCATGACGTTTTTGCTTCTCTGTTCACCATGGCAAGTGTGGGGCATGTACCCCTGCCACAGACCCTATTTTCAGGAAGGGAGTCTGAAGAACTGAACCAAATTGAGGTGACCAGAGATGAAATTCCAGACCTACTGGGAAATTAAAAACTGATAAGTTTCCAGGTCCTGATGGCATACACCCGAGAGTTCTTAAGGGACTCAGATGTGAGATTGTTGATCTGCTAACCCATATATGTCACCTGTCACTAAATTCAGCCGCTGTACCAGAAGACTGGAGAGTAGCAAATGTGACACCAATTTTTAAAAAGGGATCCAGAAGGGAACTAGGAAATTACAGGCCGGTCAGCCTAATGTGTATCCCAGGCAAATTAGTAGAAACTGTAAACAAAGGTAGAATTGTTAGACACATAGAGCAACAAAGCCTGCTAAGGCAAAATCAGCATGGCTTCTGCAAAGGAAAATCCCACCTCACCAACCTTTTGGAGTTCTTTGAGAAAGTGAACAAGCATGTAGACAACAGTGACCCAGTAGAAATTATATGCCTGTACTTTCAAAGAGTTTTGACAAGGTTCCGCACCAAAGATTAGGGCTGCCAGACCCCCAGTCTGGCCAGAGGATCCCCTGATCTTCGGGGCTGCCACTGGCTAGCCAGCCAGTGAGGGAAGCCCCATCCCCAAAGAGGCCTGTTGCACATCATCATGGTCAGTGTAATGATGTCATATGGAAATAATGTCATCATATCAGGGACATTGCGCGGCAGTGCTCTGGTTTGGGAGCAAAACTCTATGTTTTTACACCCGATATTACCATAGAATTTTGCTCAAAAACCAGAGTGTCACCTCCAATATCACCAATACAATGATGTCACTTCTGGGTGAAGTCAGCACATCAGGGATGTCCCTGGCCACTCCCAGTAAAACGAAGGGACCAGGCAACCCTAGGTGGAGAGAGTTGACAAAGGGAAATTTTTCTCCCCCTTCCAAACTACTAGAACTCGAGGGTATCCAATGAAACTGAAGGGCAGGCCTTTTTCCTTCCCCCCGTGAGGGTAGCCAAGAGGGGTGTGTGGCTTCACCTGCTTTGCTATCCCCTCCACTGCTGCTTGCACGCTCTCTTCCTGGTGTGTCTCTGGCCATGTCCCTGGGTCACATCATTCAGTGCCTGCTGAGCTCTTGCCATATTTGATTGGCTCCTCAGTACTGCCTCCCACCGTCCTGCTTTGCGGCTGCCGCCATGAACATATTCCAGCTCACCTGTCCCACTTGGTGGTCATCGTCATCCTGCTCCTCAAGATCTGGAAGACCCACTCATGCGCTGGCATATCTGGGAAAAGCCAGCTTCTCTTTGCACTGGTCTTCACTGCTCGTTATCTGGATCTCTTAACTTCATTCATTTCATTTTATAACACTTATATGAAGCTTATCTACATTGCTTATTTGTATGCCACAGTCTACCTGATCTACTTGAAATTTAAGGCTACCTATGGTGGGAACCATGATACTTTCAGAATGGAGTTTCTTGTGGTTCCAGTTGGTGGGCTGTCATTCCTTCTCTCCTCTAGAGATCTTGTGGACATTCTCTGTCTAGCTGGACTCAGTTGCTATCCACCCTCAACTTTTCATGATCAGTAAAACCAGGTAAAGTGGAGACCATCACCACCCCACTACCTTTTCTTCTTGGGTCTGTACTGTGCCTTGTACCTTATCAACTGGATTTGGCGTTACTACTTTGAGGGATTCTTCGATGTCATAGCCGTGGTATCTGGTGTGGTCCAAAATATTCTGTACTGTGACTTCTTCTATTTGAATGTTACAAAAATACTCAGAGAAAAGAAGCTCAGTTTGCCAGCATAAGTACCAAAACCCAGTCATCAGCATCTGTTATCCTGGATACTTAGAACAATCCTGATCACAAGAAAAGGGTGAGGATGTTTGAGACAGAAAATCCCCCAAACCTTTTCTTGTGGAGGGTCATCGGCGGACTCTGTAGGACCGGAGAACAGCCAGCTGACTTCTGTTTGATGCATCTTTGCCATCTATCTTTTTTCTTTATCACTATGTATAAAGATTTTTTGCACTGTGTAGGTTCAATTGGAATAGTTCCAAAAGTGAGGATTGGGGAGGGGACTGTTTATGACCAGGAATAAGTGCAAATGCTTTTTATTTTCCAAGGATTCTTTTTAAATTACTGACTTTGCTTTGGGACACACAGATGTGTGCTGACTGATCGACGGTAGCAATTTTGATTTCAGATTTCATTCCAACTATATTTATTTTTTTATTTAATTTATATCCCGCCCTCCCCGCGAGGCAGGTTTAGGGCAGCTCACAATCATAAAAACAAAAGCTCCAAAAGCTGAACATTTTGGGTTGTCAAGAGAAGGAAGACCAGAAATGGTAGAGAATTCTCATGGTTGGGATGCTGCCATTTCATAAGTGATTTTTCTTAAATCAGCTAAGATTCTCCTCCGACAATTTTTCCAATATTGTCTGCCAGCACATACCTCTAGTACCTTTTGAAGACATTGGCTTGGGAGTATCAGGTGCCAATGCAGGGTTTTTTTTAATATGGAGGGTTTCCATTTCCAAGATTAGCAGCAGACCCTTCTGTTGTGTTTTTGTTGTTGTTGTTGTTGTTCAAAATGAAACGGTTCCACATTTTGTGGTTGCTTAAAGCCTCTACTTTTTAATTTTTAAAAAAATATTTTTATAGGAATATAAAATTGGGAAAAGGGGAAAAACACATAAGGAATGTAATTACTAAAGACACAATATAAAGGGCAATTCTACAAATATTGCGGACATTCCTTAGACAAGGACATTATAGCTTAAAAATATATGACATATATGGTATTATAACTTATAATTTTATATATGGCATCATAACTTAAAATATATATGAGACTTAACAATCAGTATAAGTATGAGCTTAAACAATCAGTATAACAACTTACTCAAAATATTCTACCTTTTTCTCTTAATATATTATCGTTTATATTCTAAAGCCAGTTTGGGGTGTGGTTAAGTGCGCGGACTCTTATCTGGGAGAACCAGGTTTGATTCCCCGCTTCTCCACTTGCATCTGCTGATGTGACCTTGGGTCAGTCACAAGCTCTGGCACAGCTGTTCTCTCAAGGACAGTTTCTGTCAGAAGTTCTCTCAGCCCCACCTACCTCACAGGGTGTCTGTTGTGGGGAGGGGAAGGGAAAGGAGTTTGTAAGCCACTCTAAGACGCCTTTGGGCAGTGAAGGGCGGGGTATAAATCCAATCTCTCTTCTTCTTCTTCTTCTTCTATCTTATCTATTATATGAAACAACATGTATAACCTCATAGAACTTTTAATAGAATTGTCACACAATTTATTATAATAAAAATCACATAAAGAGAATACCCTTGTTTTCTTATTAAAATTGTCATATATTATCTTATAAAGATAAACCGTTCAAGTGTATAACTACAAAGATTGGCTACAACGGTCATAGAAAACTTGCCAGTTATTTTCAAATTCGTCTTTTGGTCTTTGGTTAATATAATTTGTCAATTTTGCCATAATTGCATATTCTTGCATCTTATCTATCCAGTTCTCAAGAGTTGGGCAACCCTTGGCTTTCCAGTTAGCTGCAATTACTACTCTTTCTGCAGTTAACATGTATCTGAACAATTCACGCATTGTTCTTTCTATGTTCACTCGTAGGATTCATAATAGCATTGTCTCTGGTATCATAGAAAATTTAATCTTCAAAAGTTTTTTGAATTTCATTATGTATTTCTTTCCAATATTTGCTAGTTTTTTGCAAGACCACCACATATGTTAAAAAGTGTCGTGTATCTCTTTATACTTCCAAAACAATCCTTTATTGAAGGGGTATCAAACATGCGGACTGGGGGCTGGATGAGGCCCCCGAGGACTTCTATCAGGCCCGCAGTGGAACTGGTTGTCTTCTGTTGCTTCCTCCAGTCCTGCTGCTGCTGTGTTATCGTAGGTTTGCAGCTTACAGATACACACCTGAACAGCATACTCAAGATTGCAACAGCACAGACATTTTGATGCAATAAATCAGAGCAAGAGGTGTCAGTTATCAGACATTGTTAAATAAACAAAATATTGCAAGAGTGGTAATGTTTTAAGCATGTAAAAAAACCTTTTGTGTTTGTGTCCTTTATAAAGTTTGTATCTCCGCTACCTGGCATTATATTTTAAGACACACATGGCCGGGCCCAACAAGGTCTCATTTATGTTAGATCCGGCCCTCATAACAAATGAGTTTGACACCCCTGCTTTATTGTTTTTATCCATCTTCTCAATGTACTTTGGGATAATATACTAGCGATATAACATTTTATACCAGTTTTCTCTATGCTTGACTTGCTGTGAATCTTATATATTTTGTCCATAGCTTTTCCCATTGCTGAAATAAAATCTCTTTCCAAAGTTTTGTGACCATTTCACCATATATGTCTTGACGTGTTCTGTTTCTGTATCATTTTATAGTAAGTTTATAGATATGACCTAAAAGATTATCTTTTTTTAATTTAAATTTATGTTTTCAAATTAATTCAAGTTCCTTAGTATATCTCCTTCCTGGTGCTTATCTTCTTTAAGCGTCAATGAAAGTTGAAGATACGTTAGCCATTGTATCTTTTTTCCTTCTTCATTAATAACTTGCCAGGATTTGATTTTCCCATCTTTATCAATCATACCTTGATATGTTATGTTGTTTTTCCTCTCAAATTTGTCATGATAACCATCTAGTGGTGACATTAAAGGTGATATTAGGGGACTTATTCTTGTATTAATGGACCTCTACTTCTTCTTAACAGCATATCTGTTAACAGCTATTAAGGAGAAACCTTATGATAGATGTCCAACTTGAAGTACTCTCTAGATTATAGGTTTTTAAAACAATGTCTACAACTTTTTAAAAATGAATAATTTTATGAGCAGTATCCGTGTTTAGCTTCAAGAGAGTTTTAGAATGTGCCGGTTTTGAACAATTTAGTGTAATTTTTAATAACCCTTATTCCTGAATCAATAGCACCAAGTACTATTTTTTCTCACCTTTGCATTTATTTCCTTTTTTTCCAAATTAAATTTTATTAATTTCAAAATCTTACAAATTAATTACAAGCTTTTCTTACACAAAATAAAATTAACATTCTTTAATAATAATCTCTCCCTCATGGATCACTGCCTTGTCGTGGCGAGGGGGCTTGCGTGGTTTGATGAGGCTGTGGGCTATGCCGTGGAGGGCCACCCAGGACGGACAGGCCACAGCAGAGAACTCAGACCAAGCGTGATCCCCTGGAGAAGGAAATGGCAACCCACTCCAGTATCTTTGCCAAGAAAACCCCATGGATAGTAACAAAAGGCTACAAGATATGACGCCGGAAGATGAGCCCCTCAGGTCGGAAGGTGTCCAATATGCTACTGGGGAAGAGCAGAGGGCAAGTACGAGTAACCCCAGAAAGAGTGAAGCGGCTGGGCCAAAGCCAAAAGGACGCTCAGTTGTGGATGTGTCTGACGGTGAAAGGAAAGTCCGATGCTGCAAAGAACAATACTGCATAGGAACCTGGAATGTAAGATCTATGAATCAAGGTAAGCTTGATGTGGTCAAAAATGAGATGGCAAGAATGAACATCGACATCTTGGGAATCAGTGAACTAAAGTGGACAGGAATGGGCAAATTTAAATCAGAAGACCATTATATCTACTACTGTGGCCAGGTATCCTGTAGAAAAAATGGTGTGGCCTTTATAGTCAACAAGAGAGTGAGAAAGGCAGTATTGGGATACAATCTCAAAAATGACAGAATGATCTCGGTCCGAATCCAAGGCAAACCATTCAATATCACAGTAATCCAAGTCTATGCCCCAACCACTGCTGCAGAAGAGGCTGAAGTGGACCAGTTCTATGAAGACCTACAACAGCTCATAGAACTAACACCAAAAAATGATGTCTTCATCATCATAGGGGACTGGAATGCTAAAGTAGGAAATCAAAAGGTAACCGGAATAACAGACAAGTTTGGCCTTGGAGAACAAAATGAAGCAGGGCAAAGGCTAACAGAGTTTTGTCAAGAGAACACGCTGGTCACAGCGAACACCCTCTTCCAACAACCTAAGAGGCGATTTTACACATGGACATCACCAGATGGGCAACACCGAAATCAGATTGACTATATAATTTGCAGTCAAAGATGGAGAAGCTCTATCCAGTCAGTAAAAACAAGACCTGGAGCTGACTGTGGCTCAGATCATGAGCTACTCATTGCAAAATTCAGACTTAAATTGAAGAAAGTTGGGAAAACCACAAGGCCATTCAGATTTGACCTAGATTGCATCCCCAATGAATATACAGTAGAGGTGAAGAATAGGTTTAAGGGACTAGATTTGATAGACAGAGTGCCTGAAGAACTATGGACAGAGGTCCATGACATTGTAAAGGAGGCAGCAATCACCGCCATCCCAAAGAAAAAGAAATGCAAAAAAGCAAAGTGGCTGTCTGATGAGGCTTTACACATAGCAGAAGAAAGAAGGAAAGCTAAAGGCAACGGTGAAAAGGAAAGATTTGCCCAACCGAATGCAGATTTCCAGAGAACAGTAAGGAGAGATAAGGAGGCTTTCCTGAATGAACAATGCAAAGTAATAGAGGAAGACAACAGATTGGGAAGGACTAGAGATCTCTTCAAGAAAATTGGAGAAATCAAGGGAATGTTCCATGCAAAGCTGGCCATGATAAAGGACAAAAACGGTAGGGACCTAACAGACACAGATTAGGAAAAGATGGCAAGAATACATAGAAAAACTATACAAGAAGGACCTCAATGTCCTTGACAACCACGATGGTATAATCACTGACCTCGAGCCAGACATCCTGGAAAGCGAAGTTAAATGGGCCTTAGAAAGCATTACTAACAACAAAGCTAGTGGAGGTGATGGTATCCCAGCTGAGCTATTCAAAGTCTTAAAAAATGATGCTGTTAAAGTACTGCACTCAATTTGCCAACAAATTTGGAAAACACAGCAGTGGCCACAGGATTGGAAAAGGTCAGTGTACATTCCAATCCCAAAGAAGGGCAATGTCAAGGAATGTTCAAACTATCGCACAATTGTACTCATTTCACACGCTAGCAAGGTCATGCTCAAAATCCTACAAGCTAGGCTCCAACAGTACGTGGATAGAGAACTGCCAGAAGTACAAGCTGGGTTTCGAAGAGGTAGAGGAACTAGAGATGAAATTGCCAACATTCGCTGGATTATGGAGAAAGCAAGAGAGTACCAGAAAAATATCTACTTCTGCTTCATTGACTATGCTAAAGCCTTTGATTGTGTGGATCACAATAAATTATGGCGGGTTCTTAAAGAGATGGGAGTACCGGACCACCTCACATGTCTCCTGAGAAACCTGTATAAGGGTCAAGAAGCAACAGTTAGAATCGGATATGGAACAACTGATTGGTTCAGCATAGGAAAAGGAGTACGACAAGGATGTATATTGTCACCTTGCTTATTTAATTTATATGCAGAGTACATCATGCGAAATGCTGGCCTGGATGAATCACAAGCCGGAGTTAAGATTGCTGGGGAAAAGATCAATAACCTCAGATATGCAGATGATACCACTCTGATGGCAGAAAGTGAAGAGGACCTAAAGAGCCTCTTGCTCAGGGTGAAAGAGGAGAGCGCAAAAGTGGGCTTGAAGCTCAACATCAAAAAAACTAAGATCATGGCATCTGGCCCCATCACTCCTTGGCAAATAGAAGGGGAAGTCGTAGAAGTAGTGACAGACTTCACGTTCCTAGGATCCCAGATCACTGCAGATGGTGACTGCAGCCATGAAATTAAAAGATGCCTGCTCCTTGGGAGGAAAGCAATGGCAAACCTAAACAGCATGATAAAAAGCACCTTGCCAACAAAAGTCCGCATGGTCAAAGCAATGGTATTCCCTGTAGTAATGTATGGCTGCGAGAGTTGGACTATAAGGAAGGCCGAGCGCCGAAGAATAGATTCTTTTGAACTATGGTGCTGGAGAAGACTTTTGAGAGTCCCTTGGACTGCCAGGAGATCAAATCAGTCAATCCTTAAAGAAATCAACCCTGATTGTTCCCTGGAAGGCCAGATCCTAAAGCTGAAGCTCAAATACTTTGGCCACCAAATGAGAAGGGAGCGTTCACTTTAGAAGACCCTGATGCTGGGAAAGATTGAAGGTCAAAGAAGAAGAGGACGGCAAAGGATGAGATGGTTAGACAGTGTCATCGATGCAACGAACATGAAATTGAGCAAACTTCAGCGGACAGCGGAAGACAGGAGGGCCTGGCGTAATCTGGTCCATGGGGTCGCAAAGAGTCGGATTCGACTGTGCGACTGAACAACAACAACAAATAATAATCTGCTACAAATTGCCAACTCTGTTCTGCTTCTACTTTATTTGTAAATTATAGTCATTAATTAAGTCTAATAGAAATTGGCACACCTAAATAAATATTTCTGCCTCTCAAAATTACTCCAGTACAAATGCAATTATAAACTCTATTTCCCATAATTTTCCTTATATCTATTTCAGCAATGTTTTGTTAAGTTTCCTTATATTTATAACCATATGTTCTGTATATATTTCATTTCAAAATTTATAAGATGAATTGCTATAAAATAAAATAGAAAGAAGGAGAAGAAATATATTACCCCATTTCATTACTCTGCTCTCTTAAAATCTTTACTATAATTATATTCTTCTTCTTCAACTGGAGTTCTTCTAATCAGCATTCCCTTGCACCGGGACTCTGGAGCGGTTCTGAAGAAGACTCACAAAGTGAGTCTTGCCCATTGGGGAACTGGCGGGGGGGCGAAGTTCCCTCTAAGCTGTGGAGGCTTGTGAGCAAAAATACTATTTTGTGAGCCACTGGCATTAAAGCTGTGAGCGAGCAATTTGGCTACTGCAAAGATTAGTTTGCTCTGGAGCCATCCTTCCTGAGCAAAGACAAAAAAGTGAGCCAGAGGCTAAAAAATTGTGAGCCAACTCACACTAACTCAGCTTAGAGGGAACACTGGGGGGGGTATCCCATAGGCCCTTCCCGTGTGCTTCTCTACACTTTATATTCCAGTCTGCTTTACTTGAGGAAAAGGTAGAAGGTAAAAGAGAAAAAAAATAACACTGTAGCTGCAATCTCCTCCAATGTTATTTCTTTATAGTCTTACTAGGAATAAGGTCCGTTGTGGAAATAAATACAACGAGCTCTAGAAAGAGGCTCTGGGAGAGTGCCCCGGCTTTGGGCACTCAGTGACAATTTGCTGTGGCAATCTCAGCAGGTATAATGACAGAGTCCACCATTTTCTCCAGAGGAACTGATCTTTGCTACCTGAAGAGCAGTAGTAATTTTGAGTGATCTCCAGCCCACCCCCAAGATTGGTAACAGTGGTTCCCCAGGAGGGAGTGGCTGGTTTAGAGGGTGGAGTCTATGGCATTGTACCTGTCTGAGGTCCCACCCCTCCTCAACACTCACCCTCTCCAGGTTTGAACCCTCAAATCTCCAGGAATTTCCCAACCTGGAGTTGATAACCCTATCTCCCTCCCAGCCAACCATCAACCTCCCTTTAGTTTTCCATCTCCTCCCCCCTCCCTCCTAGAGAGCAGTTGTAATTTTGAGTGATCTCCAGCCCCCACCTGGAGATTGGCAACAATGGTTCCCCATCAGGGAATGGCTGGATTGGAGGGTGGAGTCTATGGCATCGTACCTGTCTGAGGTGCCACACCCTTCAAACCTCACCCTCTCCAGGCTCCATCCCTCAAATCTCCAGGAATTGCCCACCTGGAGTTGGCAACCTGATCAGAACTGGGCCCAATGAGTTTTCTCCCAAAGGCCAACATAGGTGTGGAAAGGGCCTTTTACTGACAAAGTACAGGTGCCAACTCTGATAAGGGAAATACCTGGAGATTTGGGGGGTGGATCCTGTGGAGGGCAGCATTTGGGGGAAGGGTGGAAGGACTCAGCAGGGTATAATATCATAGAGTCTACCCTCCAAAGCAACCATTTTCTCTCAGGGAACTGA
The DNA here is from genome assembly GCA_029375565.1 of Gekko gecko. Classification (NCBI taxonomy): domain Eukaryota; kingdom Metazoa; phylum Chordata; class Lepidosauria; order Squamata; family Gekkonidae; genus Gekko; species Gekko gecko. The sequence continues at coordinate 169,430,612 of JAPDNY010000005.1, forward strand.
TCTCTGTCAACTGGAGGTCAATTGTAACAGTGGGAGATCTCGGCAACCCTAGGGAAAGTCAGCCACACAGCGGGGAGTTGAAGAAAATGGTTTGATGGTCGCTGGCCCACCTCGTTAGCCAGCCAGCCATGCTGAAGCTAAGCAGGAGAAAGAGCATTTTTCCATTTATTCTGACAGGAAAGTGGTCATTGGGGAGGGGGTTATGCTGAAAATCCTTTGTTTTTTTTTACTCACAGAACCAAGCTTGGTTGCCTACCAACAGCCACTGAGGGGACAGTCCCTCACAGGAGTCAAGAGAACTGTCTTCCTCAGCAGAGAGAGCTGTCTGCCAGTAAATCTGACATGCAAATCTGTCTGAAGGGGGAGTGGGTGGGGAAGAGGAACAGACCCAGCACCCGGTCAATGGCATGCGAGTACTGTTGAGCGGCGGCTGATGGGCCAATGGCTGAGGGAGGGCAGTTTACAGCCAATGGGAGCGCATGGAATCTTACGAAACTAAAAGATAATTATTATAAGGAGAGATGGTATGTTCCTCTTCTTCTGGTTACCAGTTCTTGGTTTCCTAGCCCAAATCTGATTTTAGCGCCTTTAGAAGCTTTTTTTTTTTTTTTGCAATCTCTTTATTGATTTTTCAAACAAAAACTTTGAATTCCTATAAATATCTTTCCAACACATCACAGTGATCTAAAACCTTAACTTATAAATAAATTGTTTACATAATCCTTCCATTGCCAATACAATAATCCTAACCCCTTTCGTGTCCCAAGTTCCAGCAGAATAATTAATAAAGTACTATAGAGTCATTACTCCTACTCTGCCTTAATATCTGTATCTATAAAGCTATTTTGATCTCAATTCCTGTTTAAATCATAAAAAATACAAAGGTTTAGAATTCATTCCTATTTTACAAAAACAATACAATAGTCATAACCCTTTTCATATTCCAAGTTCTTACTGTGTTTTTCTAATGGTGTAGTTAGTAAGCTACTGTAAGGTCCTTATTCCTACTCTGTCCTAGTATCTATAGAGCTGTTATAACCTTATTTTCCATTTAAATCATAAAGGGTACAGAGGGTTAGAATTCATTCACCTTATTCAGCTTATATGATTATTTTCTTTTTGACTATATTTTCACTCCCCCCCCAATAACTAACTCAAATACAACTGCAAAATGCATTTACATGAATAAATAGCATAATATGATAATTACAAGACATAAGAAAAAAGAAAATGAATATACATAAGAAAAAACACTCTCCCATTACAAATCTTAACAATAATATCACTTCCAATACTAAAATTTTCCTAAGGGTGAATCTCATTTACCTAGTCCCAACGACGACAAAAATAAATAGTTATACATAAATAAGCGTACTACAATCAAATTAGCATTATGACTTAACTTAATACATAGCTCCACCTTCTCTTATTCTATAACTTATCTATCATTAGTTCTCATTTCATCAACTAGACATTAAAGGGTTCTCATTTTTCATAATCAAACTTTACATAATGAAGTAAAACAACCTTTATCTTTTTACTGATAAATTTTACTTTATACTAAATATCTGTCTCTCCCTTACACAACAAAATCACATATCCAGCAAAGCGGGAGGGTAGAAAAGAAAATGGGAGTGCTCTTATACTCTTTCAAGCCTAACAAGAATTTCTGTTTTACTAATACCTAACTTCTTGTCATAATCTCATTACATGGCATCCGGTCGGAGTAAAATGGTGTACTGACGCACTCCTGCGAATGAGCGGAGTGGACGGTGGCTTCTTCTGACAGTTTGGGCAGTTTTATTGCCCAACGCAGCATCCTCCAGGCAGGAGGGTGCCAAGCAAGCAACAAGGTCCAAGTGAGAGTAGAGATCGGCGTCTGCAAGTCCCGAAGTGGGCTTGTTTACACCTTGAACTCCTCTCAGGATCAGGCTTTTGCAAATCAGCACTAAAGAAGCTAGCCGAGCTGAAGAATCAGCTTAAATTCGCCATTTCCCAATCTCTTAAGAAACGATCTACCGTTGGAATCAAAGAGAAGCGATGTGAAGTCCCAAGATAAACATTTAAGGTAACCAGAATGATTTGCTTACCGGGGAGAAGATCTAACAAGTTTTGAGCAAGACGGTTAAGCGCATAAGGCTCTAAGCTGTAGAATCGATCCATCGTTAAAATCAGAAGAGTTCGTTAAAGTGCTAAAAAAGGATTAAATTGACTTTGTTTAACATTCCTGCGGTCAGAGACTGAGTGATAAGCATATGAGCGAATGTGACTGGAAAGATCGCGAGACAAAGGTGTAACATTTAACTGTGTCCGGCTGAAACCTGACTGGCTAGAGAGTGTGTTGGAGGACTGAAAGAGAGGCGGACCAGAAATGTTTCTGGTGGGACTCTGTTAACGTGGGACTGGAAACAGGAAGTATAGAGAGAGCCTACTCTAGCCAAGAAAACCATAGAGAAATTGCGCCCACCATTTTGTGGAGGACTGAATTTTAAAACGTATTTTTAAGACGAAATAGACTGTTAGCAAGAGCGGAACAAAGTGGAATTCGAAGGGAAGTGCAAAAACAACTGAAGTGGACTGATAAATTTTCAAAACGGAATCAAAACTTGGGGGAGAGCAGCGTCAGCTGCAAGTCCAGGTATGTCTTCCAAAGACAAGAAAGAATGGCAGGCAGCAATAGAAGCAATGGAGAAGCGCATGCTCGAAGTGATTCAAGGTATGATGAAACAAATGGACAAGTAGTTTGAGGAGAAAATGGAAAAACAGCTGGAACAGTTGGAAGAAGTTCAGGAAAAAATGTGGCAGCCTTGAGAGAGTTAGTACTTGCAGAAGTGGCAGAGTTTAAAAAAGAAGTGGAAAATACAAGTAACCAAGTTAAAGCTTTGGCTAAAAAAACAACAGAAATGGTGGAAAAGACACAAGACTTGGAAAAGAAAATTGAGGTGAATTCACAAAGTAACCGGAATTTGGAGGCAGTTGTGGAATATAAGGCAATGTCAAACCATCTGAGACTGAGAGGGATAGAAGAAAAAATGGGCGAAGATATACGTACCGAAGTGATGGCAACTTTGACGGAATACTTGGGAGAAGATCAGGGGGAGTTGGATCAGAGTTTTGATCTTATATACAGAGTGAACTCTGCTTATGCACAAAGAAAAAATTTACCAAGAGATATAATCATTCAATTTGTGACAAGGAAAATGAAAGAGGATATATTTAAGAAGCAGTTTACACAACCACTTGAAATTGATGGCAAAAAGGTAATAATAATGAAGGAACTCCCAAGGTCTATTTTGCAGGATAGAAAGAAATACAAGAAGTTGGTGGAGAAGCTGAAACAACTGAATATCAGATTCAGATGGGAGATACCACAAGGACTGTCCTTTACATACAACTCGAAAAGACATATGATCAAAACACCGGGGGATATGTATAGGTTTAAAGCTGAAAATATTGAAGACTTCGGAGATATTTAAAAAGACTCAATGATGGATTACAAATTGTTATCGTGGAATGTAAATGGACTTAATTCACCTAACAAAAGAAAAGTAGTGAATTATTGGCTACAAAAGCAAAAATCTAATATCATCTGTCTACAAGAAACTCACATAAAAAGTCGGGATAATAAATATTTGATTAATAAAAAATTGGGAGAAGAATTTTACTCCTTGGCAGGAAAAAAAAAAGGAGTTGTGACTTATGTAAATAAAAAGTTGGAACCCAAACAAGTTTTTACGGATAAAGAAGGGAGATATGTGGCCGTTGAGATCAGAATATTACAAAAAAAGACATTGGTTGTTAATTTGTTTGCTCCGAATGGAGCCAAAGAGAACTTCTTTAAGGATTTGCTGAGGGAATTGGACCAAGTGCATTACGACCAGATAATTTTAGCTGGTGATTTTAATGGTACTGTTAATAACAATTTGGACAGACAATTACAAAAGGGTGATGAGAAGATTGGAAAGTTACCTCAATTTTTTTTTAAACTGATTGAACAAGAAAAGTTGGAAGTTGTATGGAGAAAATGGAATCCAAAAATTAAAGACTTTACTTTTTATTCCAACAGACATAGATCCTTCTCAAGAATAGATATGATTTGGATGTCGAGTGAAATTGCATTAAAAACCTAGAAGGTGGAAATTTTGCCAAAGACTAATTCAGATCACAACCCGTTAATTTGGACATTAAAAGAAAAGGTTAAACAATACCATTGGAGAATTAATGAGGATTTATTGGATAAGACGAAATTAGTGGAGACTTTGCGGAAAGAAACTCATTTTTTTTTCAAATGAACTTAAATCAAGAGGTCAATATACAGACAGTTTGGGATGCCTATAAATTGGTACTGAGAGGAGTATTGATTTCAATGAATGCAGCCGACAAGAAAAATAATTTGAAACAACAGAAAGATTTGTAGGACAAAATTCAACAAAAAGAGAATGAGTTGAAACGGAGACCGGGCAAAAAGAAACTTCTCAAGGAAATTCAAATTTTACAAGAACAATTAAAGGCGACATTAAATAGAGAACTTTATTGGAATTTAAAGAAATTGCAGCAAAAATCTTTTGAAGGAGCAAATAAGCCAGGGAAGTACTTAGCATGGCAACTGAAAAATCGGAGGGAGAGAAGGACAATAATCAAGATAATGGAAGAAGGCAAAGAAATTGTTGACATGAATGGAATAAAAAGAGCCTTCTTCAAATATTACGCAAAATTATTCCAAAAAAAGAAGACTGACCCAGTGAAAATCAAAAAGTATTTGGACAATGTAACTTTACCTGAGATGGATATTAATACTAAAGAAATGCTGAATGGTCCGATACAGAAAGAAGAAATATATAACGTAATAGAAGATGCCAAATTAGGGAAAGCTCCAGGACCAGATGGATTTACTGCAAAATTTTACAAAAAACTAAAGGAGGAGCTGACCCCGATTATGGAACTTCTAATTAATGAAATTCAGCGGACTAAACTAATACCAGAATCTTGGAAAGAAGCCAACATATCTCTCATACCCAAGGAAGGACAAGATTTGACAGACGTGAAAAATTATAGACCAATTTCACTACACAATAATGATTATAAACTATTTGCCAAAGTTATTTCAGAAAGATTAAAGACTTATTTAAAGACTGCTATTAGAGAAGAACAAGCCGGTTTTCTACCAAATAGACAAATTAGAGACAACTTAAGGATTGTGATTGATGCAATACAGTACTATGACAAGCATCCGGAAAAAGAAGTTGCTTTTCTATTTTTGGATGCGGAAAAAGCCTTTGATAATTTAAACTGGGAATTTATGCTTCAAGTGTTTGACAGAATGGACATTGGGCAGCCCTTTTCAAATATGATTAGGGCTGTATACTGTGAACAAAAAGCGTCGCTAAATGTGAATAAAGAGCTGACAGAATATTTTAAAATTCAAAAAGGGACAAGACAAGGGTGTCCGTTATCTCCTTTGTTATTTATTTGGATTTTGGAAGTGATGCTGAATAAAATAAAAGATAAAGATATAAAAGGACTTACAATTGGAAGTTTTGAGTACAAATACAGGGCTTTTGCAGATGATGTAATGTTTATAATTGAAGATCCAGTAATGAATGTACCGTTATTGATGGAAAGGATTAAAGAATTTGGAGACTTGGCTGGATTTTATGTGAACAAGAATAAGACAAAGATACTTTGTAAAAATATGAGAAAAGAAAATCAACTGGACCTACAAGAAAAAATCCAATGCGAAGTGGTGAAAAAGACTAAATACTTGGGAATTGAAGTTACAGCAAAAAATATAGATTTGTTTAAGAATAATTACGAAAAGACCTGGAATAAAATTCAACAGGACATTAAGAAATGGAATACTTTGAACCTATCACTATTGGGCAGAGTCTTAGTAGTTAAAATGAACATTTTACCTCGTTTGTTATTCCTATTTCAGACAATTCCAATTGTGAAAGACTGTAAAATGCTGAATTCATGGCAAAAAGAGATTTCAAAGTTTGTGTGGGCTGGAAAGAAGCCAAAGATCAAAATGAAAATTCTCTGTGATGTGAAAGAAAGGGGAGGTTTTCAACTTCCTAATTTTAGATTATATCATGATGCGGTGTGCTTGGCATGGTTGGAACAATTGATTAATTTGGAGAACAGACAGCTGTTGGCTCTAGAAGGTCATGAACGAAAATTTGGTTGGCACGCCTATCTATGGTATGAGAAATCCAAAGTAGATAACCTTTTCAAACACCGCTTCATAAGGAGATCTTTATTTATGACATGGATGAGGTACAAGAGATTTTTTTTCGAAGCAAGACCATTGTGGATTGTTCCGGTGGAAGTAATAAAACCATTTTCAAGGCATAAAGGGAAAGACTGGTTACCCTATAGAGACATTCTGAAAACTGAGGGAAGAAGTTTCGCGATGAGACTTAGAGAAGAACTGGACTTCGAATATGACTGGCTAAACTATAGACAGATTTATGATAATTTTAAAACTGATAAAACGAGATATGGTTTTAGAAAAGAAAATAATGAAATTGAAATGATTTGGATAGAAAAAGGTTAAAATATGATTTCTAGAATTTATAAGATTTTGTTAAAATGGTATACAGAGGATGAGACTGTAAAAGAACAAATGGTGAAATGGGCTATAAACGTAAATAGAGATATAGAAATGTCATCATGGGAATTTTTGTGGAAAAAATCGATCAAAATTTCAACATGTGTTAATGTTAAAGAAAATTGTTATAATATGATGTATAGATGGTATATGACACCAAAAAAAATTGCTAATATGAATGAGAATATGTCTAACAAGTGTTGGAAATGTAAGAAAAAAGAGGGCTCGTTTTACCATATGTGGTGGACATGTGAAAAAGCAAGTGCTTTTTGGACAGAGATTCATAATGAAATGCAGAAAATCTTGAAATGTACTTTGAAAAAAGAGCCAGAAATGTTACTTTTAGGACTCAAATTAGAAGAAGTTAAAATGGCAAAAAGAACTTTGCTATGGTACCTAATTTCAACCGCAAGAATGACTTATGTTCAGTTTTGGAAGCAGGAGCAGGTACCTGATAAATGGGAGTGGATTAAAAAAATGATTTTTATGGTTGAAATGGATAAGTTAACAAGAAAACTTCATGGAAGAGAAGATGAAGAATTTTTAGCAGACTGGAAGGACTTCAAAGACTATTTAGAGCTTAACTGGGATGTGAAAAATAGACTACTTTGTTTTGATAGCTATTAATAATTGAAGTGTTGCAACAAAAGAGACTGTAATAGAAAAGTTACCTAATAGTTAAAATAGAAAAAGGAAAATAGTGAAATTTATGATTCGAATACTGAAAATGAATTGAATGTAAGAGAATATTGATTGAAATGTTAATGGGGGTGGAGCATCGTTGGAAGCCAGGGGAGGGGGGGATAAAATTTTTAGAAAAGGATATGTTAAGAATTCTTAGTCAAATATGGAACATGTTATTATATCCTGATAATAAATTTTCTTTAAAAAAATAATCATTACATTTCATTTCCTTCTTACACAAACTATTTCTATCAAACGAACAATTATTTGTTGTTGTTCAGTCGCACGGTCGAGTCCGACTGTTCGCGACCCCATGGACCAGATCATGCCAGGCCTTCCTGTCCTCCGCTTTCCTCTGAAGTTTGCTCAATTTCATGTTCGTTGCATCGATGACAATGTCTAACCATCTCATCCTTTGCCGTCCCCTCCTTCTTTGACCTTCAATCTTTCCCAGCATCAGGGTCTTCTCCTGTGAGGGCTCCCTTCTCATTTGGTGGCCAAAGTATTTGAGCTTCAACTTCAGGATCTGGCCTTCCAGGGAACAGTCAGGGATGATTTCTTTTAGGATTGACTGATTTGATCTCCTTGCAGTCCAAGGGACTCTCAAGAGTCTTCTCCAGCACCATAGTTCAAAAGAATCTATTCTTCAGCGTTCGGCCTTCCTTATAGTCCAACTCTCACAGCCATACATTACTATTGGGAATACCATTGCTTTGGACTTTTGTTGGCAGGGTGATGTCTCTGCTTTTTATCATGCTGTTTAGGTTTATGCAATTATACTGCCACTTAAACATAATTTTTGTTTCCTTTTCCTTCCCCATCTTTCTATCGCATCCTTCTTTTTTTCAATCTCGCCTAAATGTCGTGGGTCTCTATACTCCTGTGGTATTATTTCCAAGTTTCCTTTCCCTTGGTTCCCTAGCTCAAACCATGATCTTTTACAAGCCTTAAGTTTTTTTACACAAACCCTTAGTTCTTTTTTTCTTGTCGTCTTCCTCTCTTGCTGTCTTCCTCTTTTCTCTCTTGCCGTCTTCCTCTTTTTTCCCAGCCGTAGGTTTGGGGAAGATCTTTTCCTCACATCTGGCTCCAACTTTATTACTTCCTCCACGCATCACTTAGAAATATCATCCTGCTGGGTCGCCTTTTCTTTAAGTGAGAATTGAATCTCACATATGTCTCTTTCCTGGTCAATATCTTGCACTTCCTCCAAATTCTTCAATGCTTGCGTTTGCACCATATTATCCTTTACCTCCAGGCAGAAAATTTGGTGATTTTCCAAAAGGTTCTCACAAGGTAATTTAACTGCTTGCCCAAGCTCCTCAAATAAGAATTTTCGAAATTGTTCCCAGCTGAGATCTCCAGCTTTTGTATCCTGGTCTATCTCCTTATTATCAACAACCGACTCCATATTCCTAAGCATTTCCATAGTCCTTGCACTATATTATAGACTGTACTCCAGACATTGCTCTTGGTAGATCATAGAATTTCAGACAGTACAGAGTTCTTTCTTACCCCCTCCATCTTGCATCAGCCTCTGTTCCCAAACAAGCTTAACGGCCACTTTTCCATAGTTTGGGAATGTCTGCGGGGGGGGGGTCTTAAAGTCAAAAAATATTCTCTATTTCCACTCAAACAGACACGAAATGAGTTCTTCCTTGCGATGTAGTGGTTGTATATCAAAAGAAAAAAGAAAACGTTAAAAACGGCTGGTCGCTTCTATGCAAGGACATGGCGGACATGTCCTTACTACTCCCAATGCTTCTGCTTCGGGGCGATACCGACCACACCCCCATCTTTGCCAGATACAAGGGGGATCAGCATAAGCTCCTTGCCACCCGGTCTCCCTCCGAGAGACCGGCAGAGCCTACCTGCATCTCGGGCAGTTCCAAAAAAAAGTGAAAGGGGAGCGGTCGACTCGAGAGCGTCCTGAAGCCGACCGTCGAAGTGCCACACCGGAATCAGAATCCCACACCGGATCTTTCAGAAGCTCTTCACCAGATGTTAGATCATGGGCTGTGTATATGCGTCCTTGGTGTATAACCGATATATGTCACGGGAAGCCAACAGTACCTGTAGTTCTTCTCTGCAAGCTTTTGTGCAATTGGGAGCATATTTTTCCTGACATTTAGTATTTCAGAAGGAATATCTGGATACAGCTGGACCAAAGTGTCCTCAAGCTTCAGACCTCTGTTCTTCCTGGCAGTTTCCAAAAGGTTCTGCTTAGTCTTTGTATCCTTAAGTTCTGCCACAATATCAGTGCTGGCGAGCATGTTTGGGGAGGATTTAAACAGAAAGCATTGTTTACCACTGGTCCCAAAAGCTGTATAATTCCCTCTAACCATTCATTTAAAGCAACAGTAAAGTCCTTGCTTAAATCAAAGTTCAAAGAAATTCCATGAAATTTTACTTTGGTTTCCTGTGATTTGATTTCTAACAACATTAGCTTGCTTTTCACCCATCCTTCAAAAGTTTTCAAATCAGCTATTTCTTTAGAGTTCTTTTGCATGCTGCCTTCGCCTGTACATCCAGTAACTTTTTGTTAACTTCATCCAACTTATTAATAATAGGAGTAATGCTATATCTTATCTCTTCTTTTAAGTCTTGTTTTAGGACTGTAAGCATCTCCCGTAAATGCTTTTTAGTTAAGGAGTCTTCTCTTTTCCTTTTACTTGCCCGAGCTTCTGCTTCCTCCATTTCCCGGGGGGGGGTCTTCATCCAAAGAATGTTGGCTTTCTTACATTGCTCTAGGCATTAGTTTGGAGGGATTCTTACCACCTTTTGATCCCTTAGTTTTCCCCATTGTTTTGGTAAAGCTGTGATAGTTAAATTGCAGTCCTTTTTTATTTTAATTCTTTTGTAGGAGCTCGATGTGGAGGCAGAGTTGGGTGCGACTGTACAGTCCTGCTGTTGCTCTGCCCCCCCTGCATGACAGCTTCTCATGTGTTACCATCCTAAATAAACATTTTATGAAGTGGTTAAAAAAAGCAAAAAGAAGCAGTAAGTTCAGGACAGACAAAAGGAAACACTACTTTACACAAAGAGTGATTAAAATTTGTAATTCTCTGCCAGGGGATGTAGTGATGGCCACAGGAATAAACAGCCTTAAAAGGGGATTATATAGATTCATGGAGGCTAAGTCTATTAATGGCTACTAGCCATGGTGACTGAGGACGCACTAAGGCCCTGAATCCCAGAGCCAGGAGGCATCATCAGGGGAAAGCCTTGGCCCCATGCCCTGTTGTTGGTTGGCCACTGTGTGAGACAGGCTGCTGGACTAGATGGACCATTGGTCTGATCCAGAAGGGCTCTTCTTATTTTCTTACATTCTTATTCACTCCAGTCATCTTTGGAGGTCTTGCTTTGGGTGCCCTGCCATCTGAGGCTAGACAGGTGGTGATCAGAGAAAGAGCGTTCTCAATTGTGGCACCAAAATTTTGGAACTCCCTCCTCAGAGAGGTTTATCTGTCTCCCTCTATAGGTGTGAAGACTTTTTCATTCAGCATTTCCTCAATAACAATAAATGGCCTCCTTCTTGGTTCTGGTGTTGTATTGTGATGCTGCATCCTGGCTGCCCCCAAAGCCTGTCCTTCTGCTATCATGTGGACAATCACTGAAATAGATGGGCTAGTTTATGAACACTTCATTTTAAATAGGATTTTGGCTGTTACATATTTAGTTGGATAAAATGAGATAAGCCAAAGGAAAGAAGCAATCAGCAAAAATAAAATTAACTTTGAAATTTGCAAGGCAGAGACAAGCAAGTCAATTAAAAATCCTGCAGGAACTTAAGCAGAAGCACATTGACCAATATTAATGGGGCTTATCCAGGTTGTTGTTTTTTAAAAGAAAAAATGAAATTGCATATTAATACGTGAATGTAAATTGTGTTCATTTAATGCTACTCAGTGGTACATTTTCCATGAATGCACATCACCACCCTAATTACAGCATGTTGCTGACTTCACATGACTTGTCAGCAAAGGGGTCTGCATATTCAGAAATGGGGAGTTTCCAGTTTGGAATATTGTTGAATACTCTGTGCAGAGTCTACTGCAGCAGGAGTGGTATTGTGGGAAATGGTTATGCTTGATGGGAGTCTTGGGTTCTAGAGGCACCTGGATGGGTTAGTGTCCCTTTCACAGGATGCATCAAAAACCTAACAAAAATCAATTTTTGCATTGCGAACTTTTTGAAGGGGACTTCACTCCCCCCCCCCGGGAACTGCACATCCTAGTGTTCTAAATTACGCATAAAAAAAGAAAAATCCCTGGCTACTTGGCATATTTTTAGGATTGGGATTTAATAGTGTTTTTCTCTGAAGTAAACCCCACTAGGATTAACGGAACTAGTGTGCATAGGATATTAGTCCTTAGGGGTAAACGTAACGTCTTAAATGACAAAGCTAGCGCCAACAGCAAAATCAGTTCGAACACAATAGATTTGAAATGCCGGTGCATTTAGTGGGGGACGGAGGGAAGACAGGAGCTCCGCCCACCCTGTAGAAGCCCCGCCCCGAGGCCACTTCCGCCTCCTATAGTAACCAAAGCATTGGATTGCCCTTCTCTCTTTCTCCGCCTCAGGACCCTGCCCTCCAGGTGAAGCTGTCTACATCAATGCCTGACAACAGCGCTTTCCTTCGCTTCAGAACCCGTCCCGAGTGGGCGGTCAAACTGCTGGCCACTGAATCCGAACCTTCGCAGCCTCTCAGCGCCTTTACTCTTAGTAGGGCAACGGGGCTCTGTATGGTGGCTGTGACGCTTTCGAACAGGCGACGCTTTGGAAAACTTAGGGGGCGGGGTCCACGTCCTAAAGAGAGTTGAGGTAAGGGGGGGGGGACCCTAGAAGAGGTTGGCGGAGCCGGGACCGTTGTGGATGGCAGGCCGAGGTAACCACTCCCTCCCCCCATCTCCGAAACCGGGGATGGGTGAGGTCTCGATTTCGTGGCAGCCGCGAGGCCTGGTTTTGGGAAGGGCCTAGTTAGGGCTGGGGTGGGGATCGCCCGACTCTTCCCTGAGGGAAGGAGGTAAAGAGCAGCACTGCGGGGAAGCTCCACCTGTTTGCTCTTTCCCTCCCCCACCGGCCGTCCATACAAAGGTACCTGGGAGGGAGGAGGTGGTGGTCTCTTCTTACATGGTCAGCAGCCGTGGGAGGCCCGGGGGGGGAATCTGGTTCCCACCCCCGCGCTCACACACGCGGGCCCCACCTGCCTACCTCTCTTAGGAGCCCGGCTCCCGAAGTGCCTGGAGCTTCTTCACTGGATAGTCACGCTCTGTGTGTGCTTATGTGCCTTCCGGCTGCGATGGGGGGGGGGGTGACAAGAGGAAAGGCGGGGCTGCTGGACACATATAAAGGGGGGAATCTTGGGGACTCTTGAATGTGGTAGAACTTGCTCTGGAGAGAGAATTGTTTTGCTGCTATTTGGCGGGGTGGGGAGAGTACGCGCTTCAAGCAGCTCACTTTCTCTGTATGTGAGTCTAAACTCAAAAGTGCAGCCTGTGAAAGTGGATCCCAAGCCTTTTCGTTTTTATTGATTTGTACACGGTTCCTTTTTATAGGCGGCCCCATGCCAAGTAAACTTGGACTTTTGGGTCCTTATAACAAAAATGTTGTGTATCGCTGCTTGTGTTTTTCTGTGAAGGTGGCCTTTCTGTAGCTGTTTTTGTTCCTTGTTTTGCTTTTGATTTTTACCGTAGTTCTTGATGGTGCTGGTCAGATGTGTTCTCTATCTCTGCTGTTCTTCTCATTAAGGCTCTTGATCTTCTTGCTTTCTTCAGGTTTGGTGATTTGTCAACTGGCTCCTCTTTTAGGAATGCCTGGAGTGCTTTATTCTGCAAAGTTCTTAACTAGTGCACCCTCTTTGAACAGCCTTGGTTGTTCAAGTAATTCACATTCAGCATTACAGGGCTGATGGTTTTCAGTAAAGCAGCATCACTAGTATTGAGTTACAAAAGGGTTGGTTTTTTTTACAAAAGTTGGGGAGGGGGTTGTTTCAGTTTTGTACAGACAAATGGGTCAGTTTCCTTATACCAATGGTAGCCAACTTTTTGTCACACAACTTGATAATGGCTCCTCTAGTGTGTATTACAAAGCATATATGCAGCCATATTGCTTGGGATGATTTTGCCTCTAGTTTGCTGCACTATGGAGCAGTGTGTGAAAAGCAGACAAGATAGTTGGCTTGGATTGATTTTGCAATTAGGCTTACAGGCTTCCTGCTGCACTCCAGAAGTGCCACAGACTCTCATGTCTTGTACCATTTCTTTATTTCATTTATACCACACCTTTTTCTCCCTAGTTGGCCCCCAGAAGCTAATCTCTGTCTCTCCTAGCTTACTTAGGAAAAAGACATGCTTTGTATTTAGAGTGCTTCAAATTAAATTTTCAAGTGGCAGGGTACTGGAAGTCATGTCAGATTACTGCAGTATGAATTTTTAAGAGTTCTGCACCATAATGATCGTGTTCGAATGTGTGCGGTGTATGATGTAGAAGAAGGATCTTCATGGGACTGTAAAAGACTCAAGAGCAGGCTTTGACACATTTTCTTCCACTTGATGAACTGCCCCCCAAATTTAGGAGCCAGATTTATTTAATTTTCAGAGTTTTATATTTTAATGACTGTACTTCCTAATTATTGCTACCACAAACCCTAATCTTAAACTGTTCACAGTTTCTTGTCTTTTAAAAGTTATAATGAAAGTGTTGTTGTGTATAAATCAATACAAGGAAACCCTGGTAGTCACAGCAAAAAGCTAACCTCTATCCCTTGCCTTATTTAGATGAGAGATAGCTTTGTACTTCTCCTGAGAATCACCAAGGGACACTTATGGTAAATGACTTATGAAAATACAAATGCAGTGGTGCCCGGCATTTGTTGGGCCCTGCTAAAGAGCATTAGGCCAACCTTAGATGTCTAGGGTTTGTCACTTGAACAAAAATGGTTAGTTGACTAGTCAACTAATAAGTCATTTAAAACATTAATTTGTTAAAATCCTATAACTTAGGAAGAGATGTATGACAACTGTAAACCCAAAATTGGGCAACAATCAGATTAATAGTTGCAGTCCATTGTTATGCAAAGATGCATAATGTGAACAATGTTCAAGAAAGTGAATAGTTAGTTACTATATTTTTGTTTTAGTAGTTTACTTTGTACTGGTAAAAGGCTGTACAAATAGAACTGGGCAGATAGTATTACTTTTGACCCCTGTTAATGCAAAGTGATCTGGTGGTGCTGTTGTTTGGATTTTCCCTATAAACAGTGACTTTTACCATTAACTTCAGTTACAGATGTACCTGAAAATATCAAACAATTTGCAGAATAACTGCAAAAGTCAAAATTTGGTTTGTGATTGAGGTTGTAAAGTGAGATGGTGCTTGAGGGTGTCCATAAACTGAGGTCTCAGAACTATCTTTACAGATTAATCTATGTCATCCTCATAAGTGTGCCCCAAGCAATGGCACACAATATCCTCTTTATACCAGAGGGGCCTGTATGACCAAAGGAATGTATTTAGGTAAACAGCACATGGAACTCTACTAAGTAATCCAAGCTCTTTATTGTAGGAGAAGGCACTTTTTACAGTACAGAGAGAAAATTGGCAAGAAAATTCAGAATCCTTTGTATAACAGAACTAGAAACCTGTTCTGCACTGAGTACAAGAGAAAAATGCTGTGTTACCTCCTGTCCTGCACTTGCACTCTACAGATTTACTTTCTCTAGCTTGGTCACACTTCTGGTATGGGGCAGCAATGGACAGCAGCAAACATTTTTCTGCACGACTAATGAACGTGCAGGTCACCATAGTCTCAAATTTCCTTTTTCCTAAAGCTGTTCTGCATCTGAATGATGATTAGCAGTAATATAGTGGCTTACAAATAGCATACTTTGGTAGTTGCCATTGCTGTTTTAGAATTATGATAAGTGTGATTTTGAGGGAGAAAAAAATTCGGGCAGGTTATTTATTCTTGAAGTCCAAATTTATTCCATTGTAAACTTTAATGCTGTAGTAAGCTTATAATAAGCATTTTTCAGGTTCTAAAACTTAATTCTACAAAACATGAAATACTAAATGCAAAGACTGAAGCCACTATCCTAGTCTTAAAAAGAAACAACCATCTTAGAGGATGTTAACTTCAAAATGAAAAATAGATATTTCTGGAAGAGTGGCCTGGAAGAGATTTTTTTTGGGGTAGACATGTTTTTAAATAAAGTTTTCCTCAGTTGTTCCTCAAGTGGCTTCTGTACAATTGAGCCTGAATATACACCATTAATGCCAGGCAACTTCTGTTTTCAAATTCAGAACTTAATACAGGTGTGCATATTTCACTGGTGTAGGATGAAGTCATAATATCTACACATAACTTGTGCATCATATGTAAAGAATTTGTATCAGTACCTGTGGAACTGAATAAGAGTACCCAAATATAGTAGGCAAAAGTAGCTTTTATCCTAAAAGGGAGGTGATGCAATAATATGCAAAGAGATTTACTGAAGTTTCCTTAATTATTTGCATTTTTTCTTCTTTAGTATATCAATACATGGGTATACTTGAAGATAATGACTAGCTTTAAGGACCTGATCAGAAGCATATTATTAATTGAACATCTGCTGTATATATATTTGAAAGTTATGTATGTGATTCGCATGAATATTGGGGATAAAATTGAATTTATTCAACAGTACTCTTACTTACAAATTATTTTCAACACTATGTTTGTCAGTCTTTGAATGTCTTTGTAACAGAAGTTTAAGCAAGACTTCAGCAACTGTTAATTCATGTTTCTCTTTCTGTCCTTAACAATTTTTCCTTATAGTAATTTGAAGTTTGTGCTGGTGATCAGAAAGACTGTAATGTAGTTCTCTTTTTTGCTGTCCTGTTTTTAACCATTCAGATTTCTGATTTTTCTAAGCTAAAATGAAGCCTTTACTTCTTATATTTTTGATAATTTTTTTGTTCACATTTACTGAAAGTGACACACAAGGGAGATTAGACAAATTCATGGAGTAGTTAGTAGCTACTAGACATGGTGTCTAAAGAGAATTTTCACATTCAGAGGCAGTAAACTTCTGAATACCAATGCCAGAAGGTAACTTCAGAGAAATGCCTTTGCCTCTATGCCCTGTTACTGGACACTGAGAGGAACTTGTTGGCAACTGTGTGGGACCAGATGTTGGACTAGGTCAGGGGTGGCCAAACTGTGGCTCAGGAGTCACATGCGGCTCCCAGTAGGGCGGCTGGGGAAGCTAAATATCATTAGCAAACAAATATCATTGGACAAATATCATTATCAATATCTGCTTTTACCATTTTTGTTATTATTTTTGGCTGTCTCATTTAATGTTAATAAAAAGCAAATTTGCATATTTTCCAGTAAAAATGTGTAATATTTGTTCATGTCTTGCGGCTCTCAAACATCTGACATTTATTCTATGTGGCCCTTACATCAAGAAAGTTTGGCCACCCCTGGACTAGATGGACCACTCATCTGCTCCAGCAAGGCTCTTCTTATGTTCTCTTGCAGTTGAAGAACTTTTCTGTTTAAAATAATGCCTTTTTGCTTATTTTGTTGCACGTAAGCTTGTCTATAATTATAAATTTTAAGAAAATTTGTTTTGCTATCAGTGTATCTTAAGATTCTGTGTCTTCAATTATCTGAATGGCCTAGGTAAAAAGGCAATCTGTAGTGTCTATTCTTGCAGGTAGAATTAAGTATTACAAGAGATATATGGCTTCCACTGAAAACAGTATCTGCATGTCAAGTTCTCTCACTTTCCAATTTGTAGTAACATCTTGGGCTATGATATCATGTATTCACTCTCCAGCAGTGTCTAGTGGTATGAAGGTATATCATGTTATGATAAGGTATACGAGCTAATGCACACTGGTGGAGGAAGAGATGAATATTCTTTCTAGTGACAGCCTGCGTCTCCCATAATGCTGATAATTGTTTTGATTTTATTATCAGAGGCTGACCGGCCCTAAGGTAAGGTGAGGCTGCATCCCTATGCAGTGGATGTTGTGGAGTTAAGAGCAGTAGTGTGGGGGGGTTAATGCAAGCTAACTACAATTCACTTACATAGGTCCCTTTTCTAAGTGTGAGGCTTGTGCAGATATTTCCAACTGATTACATTGTGTGTTAATCAGCAAAAGCAGGGCTGTAATTTGGATTTTTTTTGCATCAGTTCACCCAATAACTTAGACTGATAGTAATTGTCCTGTATTTGGTAGAATACTGTGCAAAAAATACCCATTGGTTAGACATGCATTAGGCAAACTGTTTTGAGCATTTGATTACTATCTCTGAAATGTAATGATGATGTGATGCTAATCTTTCAGATCTGCCTGAGTAACATAATGCCAGCTGAACGCAAGAAGTCGGCAAGCATGGATGAAAAAGAAGCATCATTAGGTAACAAAGATAAGGAATTCAGTGACAGGCGGACAGTGAATAGCAGAGATAAACCCAAAGAGGATGTTAGGCTTGGCATGAAGAGAGAGACATTAAAACTACCTGAAGAAAAAAAGAAAAAGCTGGAAGAGGAGAAACGGAAAAAAGAAGACAAGGAACGAAAGAAAAAAGATGAGGAAAAAGTAAAATCTGAAGAAGAGCAGAAGAGAAAAGAGGAGGAGGAAAAGCAGAAACTTGAAGAGGAAGAGAAAAAGAAACAAGAGGAGGAAGTAAAGAGGCAACAAGAAGAGGCAGCTGCTCAGCTGAGGTAAGGTTTATTGTTGTTCCGCTAGTCCCCTAGATTCATGGTGGGCAAGAGAGCGTGAGAGAGACTTGGATGGTACAGCATCGTTCTAGGAAGGAAGAAGGTCCTAAGGCAGGTAGTCTTTCTTCTCCAATAGGCAAGAACTAGGTGGGCTGAATACTCCATAATAGAGGGGTCTTTCTTATCAGCATAGGAGTTGTAAGGCAAACAAACCATCCAAACTATTTCATGGATAGAACCTGAGGAGTTACTTTTTTTGTTTTAATGAAGCTTTGCTGTCCCTCTACTCCTTTTTTGATAGCCAGTGTTGGATTACTGCAACTATCAAGAGGTCCTGAAAATGTGCAAGGACCTTAGTGTATTTGCCTACAGAACAAATGGTATTTGCCTACAGCACAAATGCTGTGAAGGTGGAGTGAGTTTAGAAGGCAGTACTGAATTTGAAAAGATTGAGATATGAAGGACAGCATACAAACAGCCCCAGTGTTCCCAAGAGAATTGTGTTTCTTGAACAGAACTTCACATACCCATAGCAAACTGCTCTTGAAACTGAAGGGACTTTCAAAAACAGTCAGGTTGTGACTCTGAATGTATATTCACACCATGAAAAAATTAAAATTCCCACTGGAATGCCCAAGACCTGTTTTGGATTTTGGTCAGTTAGTAGGAAGTACTTGTGCAGAATTTCCCACTGCCAAGCTTCAGTGGTACAGGGTTTCTAGAAACATTTGAACTGGAAAATTTTCTGATGCCCTAAATAGGCTGTGGTCTGATACAGTGTGTTTATTTTGACTTTTTATAAATAAAATCTAAACATGCGTAGTCAGTCTTATGCCCAAGTAGTAGCTAAAACTTTGTACTGAAATATTTGATTAGGGAAATGAGTCAAGTGTGGCTTAAATGTTATATTCAAGCAAATTCAGTTCTTTATGTGGAAATTATTTTTATT
Organism: Gekko gecko; assembly: GCA_029375565.1. Taxonomy (NCBI): domain Eukaryota; kingdom Metazoa; phylum Chordata; class Lepidosauria; order Squamata; family Gekkonidae; genus Gekko; species Gekko gecko. The sequence continues at coordinate 169,449,569 of JAPDNY010000005.1, forward strand.
AAAATAATACTTGCACAAATGTAAAGACAATATAGGAGGCCCTGACAGATTTTCTTTCGATCTAGAAGCCAGTCCAAAAACTTATGAACTGTACCAATTTTTCACCATTTAGAGTTTTGTATTTTAGTAGCAATAATTAGAGAATATGGTAATCACAAAACATAATTTAAAGGTCTTCATGGTTTCTTGTAATTTTATTAAAGCTTTGACAGAAGTGTTGTAGTATGTAAATAAATATTGGGTAGCCTTAGCTGTAGAACTTCATGTACATGCATTTTTATGTCACACAACAAAACATGATTTGAAATAAACTTTGTATTTCTACTGAGGTTAACCAAGAGACACTACAATGAAATAATCTCTGAAAATACTAGATACAGCAGTGAAATTTCTTGGCATCAGGGCAGCCTCGCTCCTGGGACTTGTTGAGGCCTGCAATATAGCATATACTTCTCTTACATTATTTAAATTTAAGGATATTCCTGAAGGCATTGAAAACTGCCAATGTTCTAATTTAAGCAGACCCAAAGAACTGCATAATATGCCATGAACCTATGTCAGAAGTCCTAACTTAGTCAGCAAAAACACCAGGCCTTGTGATGCAAGCAAGGATAGCGTTTATTAAGCTGCAATAGATAGATCACTGGAACAGGTTTCTTGTTCAGAATGACTTGGTTACAGAAAGCAAGCGGTTATACAAGGAAGGGGGTGAATGGGGACCCCCCCTTCTACCATACAAAGGATAACATGCGACTGGGAAATCGAAAGTTACTACGCTAATGAAATTCCCACCGCCCCCATTATTCACAGCAAGCTACATCTATGCCAGCGATAGTGAAGCGCGCAGCCCGACTTGTCAAGGTCAGAATGTCTAGGCTGCAAGAGATAGGTAATAGAAGCCACATTCCATTCTCACACCCTAGGCGTAAATCAGCCAACTCCCCGGATTCCAACCTCCCGCCTGTCACGCCACTAAGGCGCCCATAGCCCACCTCCCTCCCTTCCATCCATCATGGCAGGGCTACCTGACATGCAGCCCCCTCGAAAATAGTCCTACCCCTTTGGTTTGTGGGGGTACAACTTGTGAAACGCTCGGATAAGCCGGGGGGCCAAAACATTTTCCGCCCGCACCCACTCCCTCTGTTCTGGCCCAAAGTCAATCCATTCAACCAGGTAAAATAAGCGATTGCGAGAGATTTTAGAGTCCAGAATTTGCGACACTTCATAGTGAGGTTCCCCCCCCACCAGCAGCGGAGGAGGGGTCGGCCGTTGCGGTCTCCATCTGTTCTCTTCAGGCGCTTGGCGTAGAAGCCTCACATGAAAAACAGGATGAACAGACTTTAGAGATTTAGGCAACGCAAGTTCAACAGTTACATTGTTAATCACTCTTACAATCTCAAAGGGACCAATATATTTCCAACCGAGTTTGCGACTCGGCTGAATTCGACGCAAATGTTGGGTGGATAAGTAAGCAAACTCTCCACATTTTGGAACCCAAGTAAGGCTACGTTTTTTATCTGCCTGGAGTTTGTATGCAGTCTTAGCCTCCTCAAGAGTCTTGGCCAACGAGCCCCACGCCTCCTGCAGTTGTTTGCACCAGTCCCCAGCGTCTCCCGCCGGGAGGTCGGGAGAAGTCAGAAATGGTAAAGGCGGGGCGTCATATCCATGTACTGCTTTAAACGGGGACATCCCCGTCGACGAGTGCTGAGTATTATTGTAACAGAACTCAGCCAAAGGTAAAAGAGAATGCCAATTGTCCTGCTGAAAGTTAGAAAAACACCGCAGGTATTGTTCCAGAGTCTGATTTACACGTTCGGTCTGCCCATCGGATTCAGGATGGTATGCACTGCTCACCCCCTCTCCACCCCAAGCAGTGACATAAGTTCGCTCCAGAACCGTGAAACGAATTGAACCCCTCTGTCCGAGATCACCTTAGCAGGTAAGGTGTGGAGTCTCACAACGTGTTGCAAGAAAGCAGAGGCTAATTTCTTAGCAGAAGGGATGGTGGCAAACGAAACGAAATGCGCCTGTTTAGTAAACAGGTCCACTATCACCCATATGACGGTTTTGCCCCCGCTAGGGGGTAGATCCGTAATAAAGTCCATAGAGATCACTTCCCATGGCCGAGCCGGGGTAGGGAGGGGCTGTAGGGCACCTGGGGGTTTACCGGGTCGAGGTTTACTCATCAAGCACGTTTGGCAGGCTGACGTGAAGAGAGAAACATCTTTTCGTAGTCCCGGCCACCAAAATTGTCTTTGCAGTAGCTGGAGAGATTTCACAAACCCCGTGTGTCCAGCTAGCTTTGATCCGTGCGCCCAGCCCATTACCTCCCCCTGAGAGACCGTGGGACAAAGAGTTTATTATTTTTAGTCCAGCAGCCATGCTCATCCCGGGACATTCCTTCTTCCCCCGCCACCTCCTCCCTGTTCGCATCCGACAGTTCTGTGGAAAATTTCACCGCCCATTCATTTGGAGGAGGGTCTGGCGGTGGGGGGGACTGTTTGGCCTGCCTCCGAGTGGTTACTGCACCTCCCAACTGGGAAGGAGTGAAAATCGAGTCACGAATCTCCTCCCTTTTGCTGTCGTGTTGAGGGAGGCGTGACAGTGCATCGGCCAGCGAGTTAGATGTCCCCGGGAAGTGGTGCAGTGTGAAATTGAACTTGGAGAAGAAATCAGCCCAGCGGAGCTGTTTGGCGTTCAAGGAACGGGGGAGCGGAGGAGCTCGAGGTTTTTGTGATCAGTCCAGACCTCGAACGGGACTCGCGCCCCCTCTAGCCAATGGCGCCAGGTAGCCAACGCTAAACGGATTGATCCCGCTTCTTTTTCCCACACCGACCAATTCCGTTCGGTATCATTAAATTTTTTGGAAACATAGGCAAGGGGGTGCAATCTGCCATCCTCCCCTCTTGGAGGATCGCCCCCCCATTGCAACGTCCGAGGCGTCAACTTGAACAATGAATTTTTTAAGTTCATTCGGGTGGGCCAACACGGGTTCCGACGTAAAAGGGCTTTCAATCTGTCGAACGCCCGCTGGCACTCTGGCGACCATTCTAGTTTGGCCCCGGGCCGAGTGCATTCGGGTGGCTTCCCTTTGGTTTTCAGTAAGTCAGTCAAGGGAAGAGCCACTTGGGCAAAGTTCGAGAGGAACGATCTATAAAAGTTCGCGAATCCGAGAAACCCCTGGAGTTGCCTCCTCGTTTTGGGAGGCTCCCACCCCACGACATCCTTAACTTTGTCAGGGTCCATCTCAATCCCCTTCTGTGAAATGCGGTAGCCCAGAAACGGGATCTCCGTTTTGTGAAATTCACACTTGGAGAGTTTGGCAAACAGTTTATGCTTGTGTAACATTTGTAGTACTTCCCGCACCAGTTTCACATGCGATTTAAGGTCGGGGGAGTACAAAAGAATGTCATCAAGGTAAACAAGGACCCCTTGAACAAGTGTTTATGCAACACCTCGTTAATCAAGTTCATGAAGACCCCGGGGCCCCCTGGAGCCCGAAGGGCATGACTAGGTATTCAAACTGGCCGAGGGGTGTGTTGAACGCCGTTTTAAATTCATCCCCCTCCCGTATGCGGACTCTGAAATAGGCATCCCGGAGGTCTAGCTTAGAGAAAATTTTCCCCCAGCCACTGCCGCCAACAAGTCTTTTATGAGGGGCATGGGGTAGGCGTTTGTGTTTGACACTGCATTCAAGCCGCGGTAGTCGGTACATAGCCGCAATCCCCCATCCTTTTTTTCCGAAAAAGCACAGGAGCCGCAAACGGGGAGGATGCCGGCCGTATGAAACCCCTACTGAGGTTTTTATCGATGACTTTCCTCAGTTCCACCTTTTCCGAAGGGCTCATAGAATACAGTTTTCCCTTCGGTAATTTTTGGTTAGGCAAAATTTCAATTGCACAGTCAGAGTTTCTGTGGGGGGGCAATTCATCGGCCTCCTCCTCTCCAAAAACGGGGGCCAGGTCGTGATACTCGGGGGGAATGCCTTCCAGCTCCGCATCTGCCACCCCCGCTGTCACTAGGAGTTGCCCCCCCATCATGGGTCCCCATTCCTTTTTCCATGCGTGGGACTGGCATTTTTGGAGATGAAGTTGACCTTCCCCTCCCCCACAGTACATGAGGATCGTGATCAAAGAACCATGGGCTCCCTAGAACCAAGGGAAATCGGGCTGAAGGGGTAACCACGAAAGGTCTTTCTTCCCAGTGTTGCCCGAGCCCCACCCGCAAGGGTACAGTCTCGTATTTGCAGGGTTCTTTCATGGTGGACCCGTCCATTTGCGTAAAAATCAAGGGGTCATTTAATTTAATAACTTTCGCCCCAAGTCCCGTTATTAGTGTGGGGTTAATGAGGTCTCTCCCACACCCAGAGTCAATGAGAGCTCGTACTCTCACATGGGTCAATAGACCCGGGTCCATTAAAGTCACCGTGAGAAAGAAAAGAGAGGGGGGTTTGCTCACCGGGAGTTGCGCCTGGGGATGTGGGACCTGCTGTTCAGCGCTGTTTACAGCAGGTCCGTCTCGTTTCCCTGCGGCACGGTCTCGCCATCGGATGAGTCGGATGCTTCGCTGAGCGGTTTGGCTTGCAGAGCTTTCGCCCCCTTCGGTTTCGCCACCTGCTTTGGCGTGGATGTGTCAAACTTCTTCTTGGCTCCTTTCGGTATTCCGGGTGATGTAGACGATGTTGGGCAGTTCGCAGCGAAATGGCCCCCTTCTCCGCATTTGAGGCAAAGACCTTGCTTCATCCGGAGCTCCCTGGTGCCATCTCTCAGCTTCGGGTTCGGTGCAGGGGTTTTCCCTCTCGCAGCCGGTGCAGGGCCCCTGTTAGCCATCGCTGCGTCGTCGTCCAGTTTGATGGTCTTCAGGCGGTTCTCCATCGTGACGGCTGCTTGAACCCATCCGGTGAGGGTGTTCGGGTCTTGATTCCTGGTGACTTCCCGGCGGATCTCCGCGTTGAGTCCCCACTTGTAGAAGTCAACGAGGTTCCCTTCCCCTCGGAGTTTGGCGGCACATCTGCGGAACTCCGAGGTGTAGTCTCTCACCGATCGTGCGCCCTGTTTAAGGCTTCGGATCGTTGCCTTCGCTGCCTTGGTGGAGTGCACATCCTCGAATTGCTCCTTCATGGCCCACATGAAGGAATCGATCTCTCTCAGCTCGCGCCCGTCGACTTGATGGAGTCCCACATACCAGTCAGCAGCCGCTCCTTTAGATGGGCTGCTATGACATCAACTATCCGCTCTTCTCGCTGGAATAGGTGGCCCCAGGTCTCGATAAACCTCTCGGCTCGCACCAGAAAGAATGGGAATTTCTCGGGGTCTCCGTCAAAGTCAGCATCCAGAAGTTCTGTAGGCTTGGGCGGCAAGAACCCCCAAGGACGAGGGGGTGGTTGCCCCGGCGGCCCCTGCGGTCCTGGCCCCGCTGGTTGCTCCACCGGGCCGGCTGGCACGTTTCCCTGGTCTTGGTCCAGCACCGGCCGCTGATCGGGAGGGACCTGGGCTGGTGGTTCCTCGCGTCTTTGCCGCTTGCGCTCTTCCCGGATGCCCTCTGCGATCATCTGTGGGATGCGTGCGAGGGATTCGTCTAGGAATCGCATCAGGCGGTCTTGGCTCGGTTCTTCAGTCCATCTCCTCCTTACCACGGTGCCTTCCAGGGTATCGGAGTCTCGGCCAGTCTCTTCCAGGGCTTCCGCCGTGATTAGTTTTCTGACCGACCTCTCGGGGTGGCTCATCCCCATGGAAGCTCTCGGGGTCCCGAACCACGCTTCATGGGTGTCAGCCAGGGGTTTCACCCAGTCACGTCTACGTCCAACTCGGGTGGTCAACCCCCATAGGCTGCCCCATAGGGGTCTCCGTAAGGCCCTCCAAAGTCGTACTCCAGACCCCATTGTCTCGGCACGTGTGTGTCCGGGGTCTCTCTGGGTACTTCTTTCCCGGGAGGTTTCTTATCCTTTTCTTCTTCTTCAATTGGGAGAGTGTCTTCTTCTCCGCCGCTCATTTTGGAGTTGCGGGTTTAGGACCAGTCCCAAAAGTAAATGATGATTCTGAACAAACTGTCAGAAGTCCTAACTTAGTCAGCAAAAACACCAGGCCTTGTGATGCAAGCAAGGATAGCGTTTATTAAGCTGCAATAGATAGATCACTGGAACAGGTTTCTTGTTCAGAATGACTTGGTTACAGAAAGCAAGCGGTTATACAAGGAAGGGGGTGAATGGGGACCCCCCCTTCTACCATACAAAGGATAACATGCGACTGGGAAATCGAAAGTTACTACGCTAATGAAATTCCCACCGCCCCCATTATTCACAGCAAGCTACATCTATGCCAGCGATAGTGAAGCGCGCAGCCCGACTTGTCAAGGTCAGAATGTCTAGGCTGCAAGAGATAGGTAATAGAAGCCACATTCCATTCTCACACCCTAGGCGTAAATCAGCCAACTCCCCGGATTCCAACCTCCCGCCTGTCACGCCACTAAGGCGCCCATAGCCCACCTCCCTCCCTTCCATCCATCATGGCAGGGCTACCTGACAACCTAGTTGTCTGCTCATCTATTGAGCTGTCTTCTGTGGAGGTCATTGAGGCATCACAACTTCACTGTTAATCACTTATGGAGTACTTAATAGTTTTACATCAGATTGGTTATTATGATATCCTTTCCGCCATGTGAGAAGTAAATGTAAATACAAATTTTAGTTTTGACTGTGTAGGCCAAATCAAAACCACAAATACATATAATAATCCAAGTTAAAGCAAAATCAAGTTATACATTCACCTGACTGACAATCTTCCTCTTGACTCAGTTTACAAATTTGTAAAGCATACATGTACTTTCTTAGGGAAGGTCACCTGAACATTAACTATAACTTTGAAACTGCCATGCTGCTTTAATGTTTTATTGGCAGCAGCATTCATTCTTTTCTTTGAATGTGTGAAACAATGGAATTTCTCTGCTCTAAAGAAGTCCACGTAAAAATGAAACACTGGAAAATTTTCCACCCCACCTCTCTGCAACAGTTTCAAAGTACAATTTTGGTCAGGCCTGTGGCTTTATAATGAAGGTCCTATAGATTTTTAATGTAAGCATGTAGGCAATATAAACGATGGGGAAAACCCAAACATGATGACTGCAGAATTTGTTTGTTCATGAATGATTCTTTTACTTGGTAATTCCAAATGTGGGCTGTGCATTGTTGTCTTCAAAACAAAAACACCCTACTGACTGTTTGTGTTCTCTTCAGAGAGAAAGAAGAGGCACATCAGCTTCACCAAGAAGCATGGGAGCGCCACCAAGCAAGAAAAGAACTCCGAAGCAAAAACCAGAATGCATCAGACAACCGGCCTGAAGAAAACTTCTTCAGCAGGCTGGATTCAAGTCTCAAGAAGAACACTGCCTTTGTTAAGAAGTTAAAAACTATCACAGAGCAGCAGAGAGACTCTTTATCCCATGACTTTAATGGTCTCAATTTAAGCAAGTACATTGCAGAAGCTGTTGCTTCTATAGTGGAAGCAAAGCTGAAAATTTCAGATGTAAACTGTGCTGTGCATCTTTGCTCTCTGTTTCATCAGCGGTATGCTGACTTTGCTCCATCGCTTCTTCAAGTCTGGAAAAAGCATTTTGAAGCAAGGAAAGAAGAGAAAACACCCAACATTACTAAACTAAGAACAGACTTGCGGTTCATTGCAGAACTGACAATAGTTGGGATTTTCACTGACAAAGAAGGCTTATCTTTAATCTATGAACAACTAAAAAATATTATTAATGCTGATCGGGAATCCCACACTCACGTTTCTGTGGTCATTAGCTTTTGCCGGCACTGTGGAGATGACATTGCTGGTTTGGTACCAAGGAAAGTAAAAAGTGCAGCAGACAAATTTAACTTGAGTTTTCCTCCTAGTGAAATTATTAGCCCAGAAAAACAACAGCCTTTCCAAAATCTGCTGAAAGAATACTTCACATCTTTGACCAAACATCTGAAAAGGGACCACAGGGAACTACAAAATATTGAAAGACAGAACAGGTGAAATTTTAAATACTCTTAATGCATTGCAATATTGTTAATAACTTAGTAACAAAATAGAATAAGAACTTCTAAAAACTCATGCTGCTGTTACACTCATTGTTTTTCACTGGAAAACTCAGATTATTTCTTACACTTATTTTGTCAGTTTATCATCTGGCTTTGATATGGGATTGTTGATATAGTAAATTAAAGTAGATTTAGTTTTAACCCCCCCCCCAGGTTTGTGATTAGAATTCATCGAGTGCTATGCATGTGTACAGGAGCAAGAAAAATATAGTAAACCATATATAGCTCTGTCTTCCCATAGTGAAGTTCTGCTCTTCTGTGAAAGCACAGCTGATGAATGGGTTGTGAATGGCACAATTTATGATTAAGCTGACTGATGTGAGTCAGATGGAGAAAAGAATCATGGTGCACTGCATTTGACTCTTCAGGGGTTTATACAGAAGAAAGGTGAGTGGAGTGGGATTGGAACAGGGGAAGTCAAGTGACCCAAGAGGTTAGGAAATGGGGATGGAGGAAAGAAAAGGATGAGTGTACTATGGATGGACAATGAAATTGGAAGACAAAAAACATATCTAATTGAGGCAAAAACTTTCAAAAGAAATGGTAGTCAGGACTCATGAGTCTGGAATGTATTACAGTGCATTTGGATAAATGCTCGGTACCTCTGCATTGCAAGCAGGTAAGATTTCACCCCTATAGTAGCTACCTGCAAAGAACAGCAAAAAGTGTGGGCTACTGCTGATGTGTTTGTTTCTACACTTGTCAGGAAAACATCTGGTGTTCCTCAGAGCCAAAATACTTGCTTAGGTGTCCTACTGCTCTGATTGTGATCTTGATAACTAAATATTTGAGTGTGATTCTAAGCATAGTTGGGTTCCTCTGCCCCAGTGCATCTCTGTCACAGTCCTACATGTTTTGTCTCATTTTCCTTGTGTGTATAGTGCCTTGTTGATAGTACACACATACTTCTCTTGCAGTAGATGAACTGTTCTCTGCTTTTTTAGGTACACCTAGTTTTCTTTAAAATTATGTGAGCAGGCACGTACCTACATGAGACAAGTGAGAAGACATGCTTTTAGACATGCAGTTAAACAGTGTTGAATAAAAATGTGCACAAGCTGCACTTGTTCTGGGCTTATGTTGGAGTTTCCCTCCCATGACATATGAAAGCATGCTGCATATTTAGAATGAGTTCTGTTCCATTCCCCTCCCCCTGCCAAACTGGGAGTCTTAAAACAGGGTTTAATTTTGGTTTCAGATCTCAGTACATGGAAGAAACTGTAGTTGTGGTGAAGCTTTATGTCATAGAACACTGGGATTAGTCTTACACTGCCATTCCTGCATTGGCCTTCTGTGTAAGAAGGAGAGGGGAGCCAGTTGTTCATGTTTTATGGCCACTCCTACAATACAGTGCTATCCACTGTTACTCCAGTATAAACCCCATTGATTCAAATGGATTTAGACTGGAATAACTCTGCATTCGATTGCACTGTCAGTGTCTTAACTGTGAAGCAGAAGAAACCAGTGTTGCCTCACTAAGTTTAAATGTGACACTTGGAAATTTTGTGTCCCTTGTCCCCCAGGAACAGCAACTGGAAATTAGTGTTGTTACTAATTGTGTTTCTAACCTGCCTCTCTCACTGAGTCTCAAGGCAGATGACAAAGCGGGATTTTAAAAAAGCTATTCAATCATAATTAAATCATAAATATCTCTAATGAACAAAACAATGCAGGTGAGCTGGGACTGGAAAAGGTGGGAAACAACATAAGGACCCCCCCCCCAAAAAAAAACAAACCCTGTCCTAGGGCACCACAGTAACATGGAAGTATTGTTCATGCTAGTCTTAACTACTTTGTAGAGGGAATTTAGGAAATTACAGGCCAGTTGGTCTAACATCTGTTCCAGGTAAACTAGTAGAAACTGTTAAGGGTATCATTAGTAAGCACATAAAGGATCAAGGATCACTGATAGAGAATCAGCATGGCTTCTGTAACGGGAAACCTTTCTTTGCCAGCCGCTTGGCATTCTTTGAGAAGGTTAAGAAATGTGGATAAGGGTGTCTCAGCAGACATCATATACTTGGACTTCCAGAAGACTTTTAACAAGGTAGCTCACCAAATGCTCCTGGATAAGCTTAGCAGTCACAGGATAAGAATATGGGTCCTCTTATGGAGGTAAAATTGGTTAAACAGGAATACTAAAAGTTGGGAGGTGGAGAGTAGGAATAAATGCACATAAAGGAGGGAAGAGCTGTGGGGTCTGTTAAGGATTGCTATTGTGACCAGTACTATATAAATTGTTAATGAATTATTTGGAAGTGGGGGTCAGCAAAGCTGAAGATGATACCTTACACTGCTAAATGTATGGTGAAGGATATCGGGACAAAAAGTCCTAAATTTAAATATTTGCTGATAGGGACTGAACTGGCAGAGAATGAGAGGGAAAGAGATCATGGGGTTGTAATGGATAACTTGATGAAAATGTCAATTCAGTGTGCAGCAGCAGGTGAAAGAAGGATACTCCATGCTAGGAATTATTAAGGGAGGAATTGAAAATAAAACTGTCACAATTTTAATGTCCCTATATGTTAGGGGCAGTAATGCCCCAATATTTTAATAACCCTCTTTCTAGGTCTGTGGTACAGTCTCATTTCTCAAATGAGGATATCTCAAAAAAGACCTGAGAAAAGTACAGAAGAAGGCAACCAAGATTATTAAGGGGTTGGCTCATCTTTCCTATGAAAAAAGAGTCTGGGTCATATACCTCTCAATTTTATGTTGTATTATGGTTCTGTAATTTCTGGGATGTTTGGTCACAGAATGGAAAAATTGTAAAGACATCTAATATTCAGATTTGTACTTATTAATAGTATACATGTAGTACTACTCATAATTTATTTACGTGACTCAGTGGAAGATTCTCTGCTTGGCATGCAGAAGGCCCCAGGTTCAATCCCCAATTAAGGATCAGATATTAGGTGGTCTGAAGGACCTTGCACCTGAAACCGTGGAGAGCCAACTGCCAGTGAGAGTAGCCAATACTGACTTTGATGGACTGATGGCCTGATTCATTGTAGTTTGTGGCTACTGTATTTTATAGTTCATGACAATACAAATGGTCCTTACATATCACATAGATAATAGAAAAAATTCACAACTGATGTCATCTGTATCACAAAAATTAGAAAAGTCCCATCCCTGTGATATTGTAGAACAGCTTCTGTAGTAAATTAATGAACATCTAGATTTAATCCGATTTCGTAGTAGATCTTCCTCAGAAGTTATTCATAATAGATCTTTCTCAGAAATTCTCTCCCTCTTATTTACAACTCAGCTTTTACACAAGACTCAAGCCAGTCCATTAGCATTTCTGTAATCAGGTAAAAAGCCTTCTGCTCTAATACTTGCCAGCAAAATGCTCTCTAAACATGCCAGCAACAGTGCTCCCTCTAAAGTTGTGGAGTCCTGTGAACAAAATTCTACTTTGTGAGCTACTGGCATTAAAGATGTGAGCAGGTGATTTGGCTACTGCATAAATTAGTTTGGTTTGGAGCCATCCTTCCTGAGCTAAAACAAAAATGTGTGAACCAGAGGCTAAAAAACTGTGAGCTAGCTCACACTAACTCAGCTTAGAGGGACTACTGGCCAGCAACATGTTTTGCCCACAAGTATTAGAGCAGAAGGCTTTGTGCCTGATTACAGAAATGTTAATGGACTGGCTTGCGCCTTGTGTAAAATTTGACTTGTAAATAAGAGGGAGAGATTTCTGGGGAACTAAAAACTTGCAGGCCGTTTGGGTTGGTCTTAGTGAAAAGGTATTATACAGTGTTGTGTTGGGCAATTTTCTGTGTCTTTTGTTTGTACTGAACAATGTCACCATTCATCTGGTTGACTGCCAGATATGTTGAGTTTCTTTGATGCCCCTTCTTTGTTCCCATTTATTCTGTTACAAAGTCATAAGTCATGTTGCTTCTCCTTTACAATACTGCAAGAACTATCTGTTCTAGCGCTCACTTTTCTTAGCTGAAATACTTGTTCATACTGTGGTCCTCTTTTGCCTTTGCTGCAACTTTATGTCTTCACCTTCCACTGTTCTATCTCATTCAGCTCTCCTCCATTACAGAGCTCTGCTGCCAGCATCTTTTCTCTCTTGTTCAGATCATGCCATGTTCTACCTTAAATCTCTGAACAGGCTGCATCTCCTTGCTGTACTCAGCATAGATTCCTTGTCCTTGCTTTCAGAGCAGTACATATGAATTTGTACTACTTTGTCTTTCTGCCCTTAAATATTCAGATGTGCTTCCCACTTTGTTCCTTCAACTCCACCATCCTCAGCAATGCCTTGAATCTGTGGCCTTCTGCCCACAAGTCAGGATCTTCAGGTAGGTCGTGAGCCACTATAGAACTGCCATTTTTTTTTCTGCGCACAAGCAGTAAATGTACTGCACCTCCTGCAACTTTGCACATGTCCTCAGAGGAGCCACAGGATGATGAGGTAGGTAAGTCACTTAGTGGAGGTTTTGATCATTGGCTTGTCCTTCACTATGGTACATCACCTGGCCCATGGCATGTGGGGTATTTTTTGCCCCGGACTTTCTTGCTTTACTGGCCTTTGACCCAATGAGGTTATAACTCTGTATCTCATCTTCCTATCACATGACTCCTTGACACGTGTGTGCAGCTTAGTGGGCCCCTTTCTTAGCAGGTCTTGGGGTTTCGAAAGACTGCAGACCACTGTCTTAAACACTTGTCTCATTCTTCCTTGCTTTCACATGTCCAGTGATGTGTGGCAGAAAATTTCCCAATGCTATCTTTTTCCAGGGAAAATTTTCCACATCATATATGTAAATATAGTATGTTTATAATTTTCAGGACTGTTGTGCCTTAAATCAGTCAAGTTAGGCTGAATATTGGATATGAAGTATGAGCAAACCCCACTGCTTGTACATGGTCTGGGTTTGCACATGGTGTATTTGCCTTTTGCTAATAGTATTTAATTTTTAAAAAATATTATATACGTATTTTAAGTTAGAATTGGAAAAATTTCTGAAAAATCTTCTGAATCAGATTTTCCCAGAAAAACCAAAAGCATAGCATATGTCTAGAAGGCTTTGTCTAGAACATGTCTATAATGTTGTTTCTCCTTTTGTGTTAAGCATTAGCGATATCTCTTAATTTGTGTTCCCAACTAAAACAAAACCTAACTAAAAGCAGCAGCACCATTATTCTTTTCTATCCTTGCCTCTCCTGTTTTTCCAGTCCCTCGGTTGTTGACAGGTAGACTGTCAGCTTCTCAGAGTAGTGGTTTTGTATGTTATAGAGCTATAGACGCAAAGTGGTTTTCAAGGCAGGAAGACATGTACATTCTTTAAAAGTCACCTTATACATAAGTAGTATTGGAGCTAGATTTGAATCCAGTAGCACTTTAGAGACCAACAAGATTTTCAGAGTATAAGCTTTCCTGAGTCAAAGCTCCCTTCATCAGATACAAGTAGTATTGGTTATTAGAGAGACAAGTGTTCTTGTTTCAAACTTTAAAAAAAATCATTATCTTTGTTCTAAGTGTTTTGTAGACAAATATTCATGAATCCATGCATTTTAGCTTGAAATTATGTGATTCTCAGAGATGTTTAAAAAACACTAGAGCTTTAGTAGCTACCTTACAATTAGAAAAGTTATTAGAGTGTATTAAATAGCAAAAGTTTTTGTATTTCCCCCCCCCCTTCCCCCGATTCCCTACAATTTTTCCAGGCGTATTCTGCACTCTAAAGGGGAGCTGAGTGAAGACCGGCACAAACAGTATGAAGAATTTGCCCTGTCATATCAGAAGTTGCTGGCAAACTCTCAGTCTTTAGCTGATCTCCTGGATGAAAATATGCCTGATCTTCCCCAGGACAAACCTGTACCAGAAGGTATGGAATCTTCTAAGGCTGGCAAGCAGAGACAGGGTTTTCAGTTTGATAGCCATTGGAGAGCTTCATTTATTTGTTTAGAGCACTTATGTGTGACCTTTCCAGAAGAATGCCTGCGGTGGCTTCTAGATCACAGCAAAGTAAGAACAAACAAAGGTAACCAAGTCAGTAATCAAACCATTCTAGCAACCAAAACCAACAGCCCAGCAGGTTAAAAGCAAGCCAGAATAACAACAAAATGCAGCAGAATGTATGCCATGATACCTGTACTGAAATAATCAACTAAAAGGTATGGAATTCTCACTTGAAAGCTTGGGCCAATGAATGTTTTGACCTGGCTCCTGGCATCAACAATATAGGCTTCATACAGACTGGGGGGGGCACATTGCAGAGACAGGGTGCCACCACCAAAAAAGACCTTGGCTTGAGCTAAAGATTTTAATGAGCAGGACAGTATGGGAAGAAGTGATCCTTCTAATGCTCTGGACCCAGGCCCATTAGCACTTTAAAGATCAGCACCAGCACTTCCTGGTCTGCTTCTAGATATAGTTCAGCTGATGCTAATCTTTCATTGCAGGGGTGATAGAAGTCCTATTGCCAGCCACCAGCTACCACTTTCTTGCTTTGTTTGACTTAATCCAAGTTTTTGGACATGTCTCAGAACACACTGAAGGTTCATGTTCATTTAGGATTGCCAGCTTCCCTGGAGAAAAATACCCTGTCTCCTTATAATAGAAGTTTAACATGTAGAAATGGGTCAGCAAAGCTTTTCATGGCATTGGTATAAATAACATCCGATTAAGCCTGCATCAAAAGGACATTTTCTCCAGGCCAGTTGACAACCTTGTGTTCACTAGATGTTAAGACAAGGTAAACAGCTCTTTCTTTGGATTGAGTTTTATTTGTCTCACTCTCTCAATCTGCTGACTGGTACATTCCCCCTTCATCTGACAAGCCATCTTGACTTTGGTCCATGTAATACTTAGTGGCAACCAAAGGCTTAGGCTTGAGAGCAAGTTGTAGATGATAAGAAACATTCTAACAACTGATTAAATAGATGATCTAATGATTTATAATTTATTATTCCAGAACACGGGCCTGGTATTGACATTTTTACTCCTGGCAAGCCTGGTGAATATGACTTAGAGGGGGGCATTTGGGAAGACGAAGATGCTCGAAACTTCTATGAGAATCTTATTGATTTAAAGGCATTTGTACCAGCTATCCTGTTCAAGGATAATGAAAGATGTTCACAGAATAAGGATACCAGTAAAGATGACTCCAGAGGTAAGACATTTTTTCATTTCCTTCCTTAAATTTTTACTCATAACGTAAGCATTACATCATGAGTACATTTTGTAGTTTAAAACAGTAACACTTAAGCCCTATACAGAAGAAACAGCTGTGTTCAATGTAAAAATGCTATTCTCATCTACTTTATCAAAGCTGGCTAAGTGAGAAGTCTTTAAACCTGTAAAAAATCATATTGCCCCCATTTTAAATCCAACTTACTTTGAGTTGCAGTTTACAGTGCAGTTCCTCAAGGAAATAAGCTAGATTGAGAAGTGGAGGCAGTTGCTGAAAGTAAACACTATCCCGTTTGTGGTTCAAAATGAGCACTTGGTTAAGTATGAAGCTCTGATAATCTGTGATGGGGTGTGTGCAAAACCCCCCCCAAACCCGTATTTTTCGGGTTTGGGTATGTTGAACCCAAAAAATATTGGTATTTCCCAATATTCCCTAATCCCAATATCTGTATGGTATTTGGATTCAAGAAACCTGATTTTTTTGGCTCCATTATACCTTAGGGGACTATTATAGTCAGTTGTCCCCATAGGATGTAATGGAGAATCGATCTGGGGGTATCTAGAGCTTGGGGGAGCTGGTTTTTGAGGCAGAGGCACCAAATTTGCAGCTTAGCTACTAGTGCTTCTCCTCAAAAAAAACTTCCCAAGTTTCAGAAAGATTGAACCAGGGGGTCCAATTCTGTTGGTCCCCAAAGAAGGTTTTCCCATCCTCCATTGATTTCAATGAGAACTCCCTGGCTTGGAGAACTTCGAAGGCATTTAAAGAGATAGGCATTTAAAAGGACTGGTCTCCAGACCTCTCACCAT
Source organism: Gekko gecko (assembly GCA_029375565.1). Taxonomy (NCBI): domain Eukaryota; kingdom Metazoa; phylum Chordata; class Lepidosauria; order Squamata; family Gekkonidae; genus Gekko; species Gekko gecko. The sequence goes on from JAPDNY010000005.1 coordinate 169,465,615, forward strand.
CTTCATTGACCTTCTCTGGACATGTTCCAGCTTGTCTATATCCTTCTTACATTGTGGTGCCCAAAACTGAACACGATACTCTAGGTGAAGTCTAACCAGAGCAGAGTATAGTAATACCATCACTTCGCATGATCTGGACACCAATGCTCCCTCTAAGCTGTGGAGTCTTGTGAACAGAAATTCTGCTCTGTGAGCTACTGGCATCAAAGTTGTGAGCGAGCGATTTGGCTACTGCCTAAATTAGTTTGCTCTGGAGCCATCCTTCCTGAGATAATACAAAAATGTGTGAGCCAGAGGCTAAAAAACTATGAGCTAGCTCACACTAACTCAGCTTAAAGGGAACAGTGCTGGACACTATACTTCTGTTGATACAACCCAAAATGGCATTTGCCTTTTTAGCGGCCACATCACACTGCTGACTCATGTTCAGTGTACATTCTACTAAGACCTCTAGATCCCTTTCGCACATACTACTGCCAAGACAAGTCTCCCCATCCTCTAATTACGTATTTGATTTTTCCTACCTAAATACATAACTTTACATTTATCCCCATTGAAATTCATTTTATTTGATTTAACCCTGTTTTCCAGCCTGTCAAGATCATCCTGTATCTTGACTCTGTCTTTTACAATATTTGCTATCTTTCCCAAGTTAGTATCATCTGCAAATTTAATAAGCATTCCCTCTATTCCTTCATCCAAATAATTTATAAAGATGTTGAACAAAACTGGTCCCAGGACAGATCCTTGAGGCACTCCACTTGTCACTCCTCTCCAAGAGGATGAGGACCATTAACAAGCACTCTTTGGGTGTTATCTGTCAACCAGTTATAGATCCACCAAACAGTAATAGGATCCAAATGACATTTTACCAATTTGCCAACAAGAATATTATGTGGAACCTTACCAGAAACCTTACTGAAATCAAGATAAACTATGTCTACAGCATTCCCCTGATCCAGCAAGGTAGTAACTTTCTCCGCCCCCCCCCAAAAAAAAAAAGAAAGAAAGAAAGAAAGAAAGAAAGGTTAGTCTGGTGAGCTGCTGCTAGAAGGTAAGGGATTTTGTCTTTCTCCCTTTGCCTTCCTAGTTGCTGTGCGGGAAGCTGAGAGTGAGTTGGGGTCTTGTAGCCTGATAGTGGTTCTGTTTAAGTCTGTTTGGGGCTGTTTGCGTTTTGGGTGTTGTTGGAGGCTGAGTGAGTTGCTGTGGAGTGCTGTTGATAGCAGGCCCTGCCCCCTGCTGTGCTGGACTCTGCTGTGCTGGGCAAGAAGGGGCTTTTTGAGAGCTTGTGCCCTGTGGCTCTTAGCCTGTGAGGCTTGCTTGGAGGCCTTGTAAAAACCTGAATAGACGGCTGCTACTGAGTTCTGGAGAGAGAACTGCTGGCAAGGTAGCCATTTGGTCAGTCTCAAAGTTTTCAGGGTACATCACCACAACAAGAGTTTACGTCTGACTTTGAGGGAAGTTCCTGAGGCTGTAGAAGATAGAGTTGCTCCTAGGGAGATGGATAATGAAGGATTTATTCCAGGGATGTGCCAGGGATGTGCCATGATCATTTTTCTGCCTTGCCAGGAAATGCATTATACATGCTGCAAGTGCAAGCTTATAAGAATGCTTGAGGAGAAGGTGGGAGAACTCGAGGCACAAATCTGTACACTGAGGAACATTAGGGAGGGAGAGAGGTTTTTAGACATGAAGGAAGAGGGGCTCCTGAAAGAACAGCAAGAGCCAGCAAATCCTAAGCAAGAGGAAGGAAGGAACAGGTGGGTGAGTGGAAGAATGTGACCTTGAGGAGTAAGATAATCAGGAAACACAGCCAGTGGAGCTGCAAAATTGCTACCAGCCGCCTCTTTTTTAAATAATTTTTTATTGCTTTTCTAAAAACTACACAGAAATCCGGAGAAGGGGAACTACAAATTATGGGAGAAAGTAAAGATAACCACTAAACACCCAAGAAGCGGTGATCATATAAAGTTTACAATCGTTTTTTACGCCTTACTACTATATAAGTGCAATATAAATGGAAAGCATTAGTAAATACATCTGGAACCGTTGACTGTATAAAGAACATCTGAGAATCTGTTAAAAGTAGGTTAAGTTCAAGCTCTAGAGATAAATTAATGTTTATCTTTTTTCTGAGATTATAATCTTGGTTGGCTTTAGGAGTTTTAGGAGCTCCTAATTCCGAGTCAGATTCTTCTTCAGTAGATGGTGATGAAATTTCTCCATGGCTTCTCTGGTCGCTATCCTCTTCATTGTTATCCTCCTGAGGCTTTGCTGGCTTTTCTGGTTTTTGCAACTGATCCAGAAAGTCTTTAGCCTTTGTGACAGAGTCAATCCTTTCTTTTTTATCACTGTATTTGAAGAAAATGCCTTCTGGAATAATCCATTTGTAGGGGGTAGATGTCTTTTGTAGAAATAAGACTAAGTCTTTGTATTTCCTCCTCTTCTTTCTTATTTCAAAGGGAATGTCTTCTAATACTTTAATTTCTCTGTCATTGATTTTCAGGATAGTACCATTAGTCACTTTAAGTATCTGATCTCTGATGTGCCTTTCGGAGAATTTCACATAAATTTCACTGGGCAGGTTATTTTTCGTGATATATTCTGAATATGTCCTGTAGGCCATATCCATCTCACTTTGGAAAAAAACCTGTTTTTAAATCTGCATCCGGTCCCAAGGCGTCACTTAAAGTCTTTTTGAGGTCTTCTCCTTTTGCCTCTGGAACTCCTTGAAATCTCAAAACATAGTTTGACTTTTCCATTTGAAGCTGTAGCAGTTGGAGTTCATTGGAGGTTCTCTTTTTTTCTACTTTCTCTACACGTTTTTGAAGCTTAATAGTTTTGGCATCAACCTCCTTAATTGCTATTGCTGTTTGCTCTGCCGTTTGCTTAGTATCATTCAATTGACTTTGTAGAGTTGCAAAATTCTGGTTAAGAGTTGTCATTTGGTCCAGCAGGGGTAGCAATGCTGCTGCAATCAAGCCAGGGAAGTCTGTAGCCACTTCTGGTCTCGTGACTGGAGTGGCTGGGCTGCCATTTCCTGAAGGATGTTTTGTTTTCGGTGCAGTTTTCCTACCCGTCAGCTTATCCATTGTTTACTTTTCAGAAAACTTTTAAAAGTCTCTATTGCTTGAGAAATTATAACGTTTTCTTTCCAGTGTTCCTGGTATCAGTTATTATTTGCTTATAATCCTGTCCCCACTTAAAATGCTCTGGAATCAGGTTTTTTTTAATCTGCGGGGTAAAAATCTCCATGCTGCTTTTCTTTCGAGGGGGGTATTTTCACTTTTCTGTTTGACCGGATGTTTCGCTTTAACGAGAAAAACTCACACTTCATCGTGGATCATATGCTGAGGTAAAAATTTCGCTTGATCACTGTTCGCTTGTTCTGCTGTGCACCCCTAATGCCATTGCTGGGTCTGCGGCAGCGAGACCATCGGAACTCAGAAGTGCCTCAATCCCTTGGCAGCATGCCTCAGGAGCAGCGCCTCTCACACCCCATGGCTGGGGGCCCTCTGCAAGGGCCCCGGGGGTGGTATGGACAATCGCACCCCCTCCCGTCTGCTGGGTTACGGGCCGCATCCCCTGGAGCTCCAGAGGGACGCATCCGTCATGCGGGTCACCAAAACCGGAAGTCCACTACTAGCCACTTCTGATGGTGGAAGATCAGAATAGCACACCCTGAGATCAAAAGGATGTGACTAACACACAAACACATAGGCAGAGATGGAACCAAGCTGTCCCATGGAGGAAAAGACAAGTAGTGGTGGTTGGTGACTCCCTACTGAGAGGGACAGAAGAAGTTGTGTGCAGACCGCACAAGGAATCTTGAGAGGTTTGTTGTCTTCTTGGAGCATGTATCCGAGATGTGACTGAAAGAATTCCAAGACTGGTCAAAACCTATGATCACTACCCGCTCCTGCTGATCCATGTGGGAACAAACGATATGGCCTGAAGAAACCTTGAATGGATCTCCAAAGACAACGACACTCTGGGCAAGAAGGTGAAAGATCTGGAGGCACAGGTGGTGTTCTCCATTTTACCTGTTAAGGGCCATGGAGCTGGAATGGAAAACAGGATACTGGAGGTGAATGGCTGGTTACATAGATGGTTGAGAGGGATTTGGCTTCCTGGGCCATGGTATGTACCTACAACATGAAGGACTGTTGGCAATGGATGGGGTGCACTTTACAAAGAATGGGAGGAATGTCTTTGCTGGAAGACTTGCGAACCTGATTAGGAGGGCTTTAAACTGAAGCCATAGGGGGTGGGAAGAAAAAGCCTGATGTTGTGTGTCATCCCCAACACTATTAGGAGGGCTTTAAACTGAAGCCATAGGGGGTGGGAAGAAAAAGCCTGATGTTGTGTGTCATCACCAACACTAAGTTCTAGAAAGGGAGTGACCAGAGAATAAATGAACGGGAGAGAGGTGAGTTCAGTAATTTTCAGGTAAATTCGAAGGGACCTATAGTAGGAAAGGATGTCTGCAATCTGAGGTGTCTTTATATTAATGCACAGAGCATGGGAAATAAACAGGATGAACTTGAACTTCAAATATTGGAAAGTAAGTATGATCTGATAGGTATCACTGAGACTTGGGGGGTGAGTCTCATATATGGAGCACAGCAATTGAAAGTTATACCTTATTCAAACAGAACAGAATAAACAAAAAAGGAGGCGGGGTGGCACTATATGTCAAGAATAAATACATTTACACTGAAATTCAGGATTTCAAGAGTTGCCCTGTTGAAAGTGTGTGGGTAAGGATAGAGCAAGGGAAAAAAGAAGAGGATATTGTTGTGGGGGTATACTACAGACCTCCAAAACAACCAGAGGAACTGGATGATGCATTTGTACAACAGCTTGCTAAACTTTCACAGAGACAGGATGTTGTGGTTTTGGGAGATTTCAACTATCCAGATATTTGCTGGGAATCTAACTCTGCTAGACATGGGGCATCCCACAGATTCTTGAATAGTCTTGCAGACAACTTCATCTCTCAGAAGGTGCAGGTGGGAACCAGAGGATCTGCTATCCTATATTTAATCCTGACTAACAGGGAAGAACTGGTTTATGAAGTGAATGTTGTAGGATCCTTGGGGAATAGTGACCATGTCATCTTGGAATTTGACATAGAGAAGGATGTGACACCAGGACATAGTAGGACTTGTATCCTGGACTTCAGGAAAGCTGATTTCAAAAAACTCAGAAATATTAGGTAGGATCCCGTGGCTGGAAATGCTGAGGGGGAAATCTGCACAGGAAGGATGGGTGATGCTGAAAAATGAACTGCTTAAGTCACAATCACAAACTGTTCCAGTAAGAAAGAAAGGTGGAAGACAGGTAATGAAGCCAAGGTGGCTGAACAAGGAACTCTCTGAAGAGTTGAGACTAAAAAGGGAAAAGTACAGGAAATGGAAGGAGGGTCAAATTACTGAGGGGTGAGTACAAGAAGCTGGCTCGAATCTGTAGGGATGGTGTCAGAAAGGCTAAAGCGCAGATGGAGCTGATGCTTGCAAGGGATGCTAAAAATAACAAGAAGGTTTCTAAGCCTATGTTTGGAGCAAAAAGAAGAGCAGGGATGGGGTAAGCTTATTGCTAGGGGAAGACGGTCAAGCCTTAACAAGGGATGAAGACAAAGCGGAATTACTCAAGTCTAACTTTATGTCGGTCTTTAACTATAAGGTGAGCTGTATATAAACTGAAGAATGCAGGGCATATGAAGGAGAAACTGCCAGTCCAGAGTAAGCAAGGAAATGGTTAGAGAGCATCTAGCTGCCCTAAATACTTTCATATCTCCAAGGCCAGATGGCTTGCATCCCAGGGTGCTAAAAGAAATTGCAGATGTTATTTCAGAACCTCTGCCTTTAATCTTTGAGATGTCCTGGAGTACTGGTGTTGTGCCAGAAGACTGGAGAAGAGCGAATGTTGTCCCAATCTTCAAGAAAGGAAAAGATGGACCTGTCAGTTTGACATCAATACCTGGAAAAATTCCGAAGCAGATTATTAAACACTCTGTCTGTGAGCACCTTGAATGGAATGAGTTAATTGGTAGTAGCCAGCATGGTTTTATCAAGAATAAGTCATGCCAGACCAACCTTATCTCCTTTTTTGACAGAGTTACTAAAATGGTTGACTCTGGCAATGCTGTGGATATAGTATATCTAGATTTCAGTAAAGTATTTGACAAAGTTTCTCATGATATCCTTGAGGATAAGCTGGTTAAGTGTGTGCTGGATGGTGCAACTGTTGGAAGGATTCATGGTTGGTTGAAAAATCGTACCCAATGAGTGCTCGTAAATGGCTCTGCATCTGTGTGGAGGGAAGTCTCGAGTGGAGTGCCGCAGGGCTCAGTCCTGGGCCCAGTGTTGTTCAATGTTTTTATAAATGACCTGGAGGAAGACATAGAGGGGATGCTTATCAGATTTGCTGATGACACGAAGTTGGGTGGGATTGCTAATTCTGAAGAAGAAAGAGTCTGGATTCAAAATGGTCTAGGTAGGCTGGAACAGTGGGCTGAGACGAATAAAATGAATTTCCATGGAGATAATTGCAAAGTCCTACACTTAGATACAAAACATCAAAGGCACAGATATAGAGTGGGACGGACTTGGCTTGACAGCAGCACATGCAAAAGGGATCTAGGTGTTCTGGTTGATCACAATGAGCCAGTAGTGCGATGTGACTGTGAAGAAAGCTAATATAATCTTAGGATGCATTAACAGAAGCATTGTGTCCAGATCACGGGAGGTGGTAGTTCCACTCTATTCTGCTATGGTCGGGCCTCACCTGGAGTACTGTGTCCAGTTTTGGGCACCACATTTTAGGAAGGATGTTGACAAGATCAAGAGTGTCCAGAGGAGGGCAACCAGGATGGTGAGAGGGTTGGAATCCAAGTCTTATGAGGAAAGGCTGAAGGAGTTGGGTATGTTTAGCCTGGGAAAGAGAAGGCTTAGAGGGGACATGATTGCAGTCTTCAAATATTTGAAGGGTTGTCACGTAGAAGATAGAGCAGATCTATTCTCTCTTGCTCCGAATTGCAAGACTAGATCTAAAGGGTGGAAATTACAAGGGAGTCGTTACTGGCTAAATATCAGGAGAAACTTCCTAACTGTAAGAGTGGTTGAGCAGTGGAACAGACTACCTCAGGAGGTGGTGGATGCTCGTTCACTGGATGTTTTTAAGCAGAGGCTGGACGACCATCTTTTGGGTATGTTGTAGGGCTGTCTTTCAGCTACGCTCCTGCAGAGTGCAGGGGGTTGCACTAGATGACCTGCAAGGTCCCTTCCAATTCTAACATTCTATGATTCTATATGACTTATTCTTGAGAAACCCATGCTGGCTTAGTAATCACAGCCGTCTTTTCTAAATGTTCAAGGACTGTCTGTTTGATTCATTCTAAAAATTTCCCAGGTATAGATGTCAAGCTGATGGGTCGGTAGTTACTTAGATTCTCCTTTTCCCCCTTCTAGAAGATGGGGACAACATTTGTCTGCTTCCCATCTGTTCTCCATGAATTCTCAAAAATAATGGACAGAGGCTGAGAAATTACATCCTCGAGTTCTTTTAGTACCCTTGGATGCAGTTCATCTGGCCCCAAGGACTTAGTTTCATTTAAAGAATGTTTTTTATGTGTTTATGTACTAGGCTGCAGCTCCCTTCCCTCATCATGTCTTCTGTTTTTTCCATGTTGAGTACCATTTCCTTCACAAGAGAAGACTGAGGAAAAGTAGGAATTGGGCAGTTCTGCCCTCCCTTCATCACCTGTTACAATTTTACTTTCCTGTCCCTGCAATGAGCCTACCATATCCTTGCTCTTTTTCTTACTTTGAACATAAGAAAAGAACCCTTTTTTGTTGTTTTTAGCATCTCTCGCTAGCCTAACCTCATACTTTACTTTAGCTTTCCTAACTCTCTCTACACGCACTGGTTATTTGTTTATATTCATCCTTGGTTATAAGACCCTCCTTCCACTTTCTAAATTAGTCTTTTTTATTTCTGAAGTCTTCAGAAAGCTGTTTATGGAGCCATCTTGGCTTCTTTATGTTCCTCCCGTTTTTCCTTCAATCACGTTTGTGATTGTGCCTTCAGTATCTTGCTTTTAAGAAACTCACATTCTCCTTAAGTATTTCTGACCATAGGATTCTACCCAGCATAACTTTAAGTTTGTCAAAATTTGCTTTCCTGAAGTCCATCCTATATGTCTGACTATGTACAGCTTTTCCCTTTCCCAAGACTGTAAATTTCAAAATTACGTTGTCACTACTACTACCGAGGGTGCCCACTACTTTCACATCATCAACCAGTATTCTCTATTGGTAAGAATCAAGTCCAAGATAGTAGATCCCCTTGTTTCCCTCCCCGCTTCCTGGAAAATAAAGTTGTCAGCAAGACAAATAAGGAATTTATTGGACTTTTCATTTTTAGCAGAGTTGGACTTCCAGCAGATATCCGGGTAATTGAAATTGCCCATGATCACTGAGTCCTGTCTCTTTGAGAACTTCGTAATCTGTTTCAGGAGTGTCTCATCCAAGTCCTCTGCCTGGTTTGGTGGTTTATAGCAGACCCCCACCATAATATCACTACTATTTCTTACTCCTTTTATTTTTACCCAGAGACTCTCAACTGGACTTCCATGCTCAGATTCACATATTTCCTCACCAGTATATACCTCCTTTACATATAATGGAACTCCTCCGCCCTTCCTTATTTGTCTGTCCCTTTTAAATAAATTGTACCCCTCAGTCCTAATATTCCAATTGTGAGTGTCATCCCACCAAGTTTCAGTAATGCCTATTAGGTCATAGTCCCCTTCCTGTATTAAGACTTCAGGTTCCTCTTGCTTGTTCCCCATACTCTGCACATTAGTGTAGAGACATCAGAATCCATGTTTTAAGCACCCTGAGGGTTTTGTTTCTGTACTTACCTGTGAGTTAATGTTACTTAACATATGTGCCACTCCCCACAAAACTTTAGAGTTCTTATCTCCAGTTATTGGCATCAGATTAGTGATGTTATCGCCAGTTATTGGCATCATACTTTTGTCTCACTCCCCTGTAGGATTTAGTTTAAAGCTCTCCTTATTAGGTTTGTAAGTGTGTTACCAAACACCTTCTTGAGGTACAAACCATCTCCCAATAGAAAAGCTTCATCTTGGAAGTATAAGCCATGGTCCAGAAATCCAAACTTTTTCTGATGACACCACCTACGTTGCCAGTCATGTATCTGCAGTATTCTTCTTTCCCTTCCTAAGCCGTGACCTTCAACAGGAAGAACTGACGTAAACACTACCTGCACTCCCAATTCCTTCACCTTTTTACCCGAAGCTTTATAGTCTCTTTTAATATATTCAGGGCTGTGCCAGGTGGTATCATTTGTTCCCACATGGATGAGCAAGAAGGGATAATAATCCATCAGCTTGATGAGTCTTCCTACCCTTTCCATCACATCCTGGATGCGTGCAGCCAGTAGACAGCATACCTCTCAAGACAACAAGTTGGTCGGCACACTTTAGCTTCTACCCCTCTCAGCAGGGAATCCCATATTACCAACACAGATCTTCTCCTATATTGCGGAGCAGAAGCTCAAGTCCCCTCATCCATGGGAGTCTGAGAAATTTCCTTCACGCTTCGTGGTGGCTGGGGGAGGAGCCTTTGTTCCAGTGGTTCAGAATCAATATCTGTGGGGAGATCCAGGAACTGATTGCTTTGTAACAGAGGCTCAGAATGTCTCTTGATTTTCCTGCTCCTGTGGGCTACATTCTTCCATGTGCCTTCCTCCTGTGTTGGGTGCTCCTCCATTTTCTGAGATACCTTTCCTTCCTCCTCCTGTTGCCCTCTCAGGAGTGCTTCATGTGTTCTGTCCATGAACTCTTCATCTTCCCTTATAAACTGGAATGTGGACAAGTGTGCCTCAAGTCCCTGTGTCTTCTCCTCCAGTAGGGCTATCAACTTACACTTGCTGCAATTGTAATTGCTGTTACCCTCGAGTAAGAGTACAAACATGCCACAGACTTTGCACATCACTGCCTCAGCTCCCTCACCAGCCATGCTGCTGCAATCCTTTTCAAAATTAGTTCAGTTTAACTGGCACTTCCTTGGTAATTCCCCTGCCACAATGCCTCTCAAGACTACTTTGAAAGGTTTGCAGAAGTGAAAAAAACTTAAATATAGAATGTAAGAGCTACTCAGCTTCCTACAGACTCCCAGTCTAAGAGCCACAGGGAAAGGGCCCTTGAGCTCTTGCTTTTCGGCTTGCGCCTCTGGCGAGCAGGAGCCTTATACAATTAAAGGCTCACTCAGCAGAGGGCGGGGCCAGCAGTCAGCCCCAGGCCAAACTGCTAAAAGCTATAATCAGTTACACCCATTTAAAAGAGACAAACAGAGCCCACACTTCCTGAAACAAGCACCACTCTCCAACAGGCTATCCACACCCACACAACCTCAAACACTGTCCTCCCACACAGTAACCTCAGCTAGTTCTCCTCAGCAGTTAAGGAAAGGCAAATAATAAAACACTCTACACTCCAGCAGCAGCTCCCTCGCCTGCCCCTTCTCAGAGCCCAGCTGTCTTTGGTCTCATCACACTGATGAAGCATGCATGCACGTGAAAGCTTATACCCTGAAATAAAGTTCAGTTGTAGTTCTGCCACATCCAGATATCCGACCCTCCCCCTGCAAATAACTATTTTCTGCTCTAAATTTTTAGTATTTTAGGTGTGGAGGAATTAGTGTTCAGTGCTTGATTGTATCATCTCCGGAATCAACTGTTTTACTTGCAGAAAATCCTTTATCTGAATATCAGCAGTAACAGCTAATGTGGAATGAATTATGTTGTCAAACTGTACTGTATTTAGCCAGATGGCCAGCATTTGAAATACCTGAGTGAATAAGTAAAACATGCAATCTGTTTGCAGATGTTTATTTATTTATTGGATTTCTACTCCACCCTCCCAGCCAAAGCCGGTTTGGTTTGATGTATGGAAAATGGAGCCTTGTATGAATTTTGGTGGCAAATACTACATTGCTGCTTTTGTATTTCTTCTGTGAAAAACAAAAAATACCCACACTTTCTTTTTCTGGCAGAAGTGACGAATGCATAAGACATCCTGTAATATGAGAAAGTCTAAAAGATGTAGAGAGAGCAATTGTATTAAATACCAGATACATTGAACTGCTTTTGAGTATGTAAAATCTATAGAGGCTGAAGGGCAAACAATAGGAGAATTTATTAATTTTATTGTTTTGAAACAGAGTTCAAAGAAGTTAAGGATAACAAAGATGTGTCTGCTAGTGAAGATTTAGAGCTGGAGCTGGAGAATCTGGATATTAATGATGATCCCCTTGAGTTAGAGTGTGGGGATGAAGCAGAAGATGTTGCAAAGAAGCTTCTTGATGAGCAAGGTAAAAATAACTCAGAGAGGTATTGTCTATTTTGAATTTATTGCTAATCTGATCCTCAGCAGCATGCATAATCTTTCCCAATGCATACCACACTGTTGGATGTACTGCTGGTGACACTTAACTCATTTTGGGACTGTTACCAAACAGATGCAGTAGTTGTTCTAGCTGCTCTGTTGCATGGTCTCTGCACTTAGCATTTCCCCGTTCAAAGGTGTTTCCATGCCACTGGTAGGAAAAGAACATGAACAATGGAGTACTGTTCATTACTATTGGCATATGCTGTCAGGGATACTTCCTTCTGTAACTTGACTGCACACACACACACGCACACCCCGAAAAGCAAATGCTGCTGACAAGGGTTCACTAATAATAATATGAAGGTAATGTGTGCTCAGTCCTTCCCCTACTACTGTTGAGTTGCACATGTGGGGCTGGTAGACAGTTGTATAACTAATTTTCTCAATCCTGTTAAATCACTGAGGTTTTCCACAGAGGAGAATAAAAACATTCTTATTTCCAGATGTATGGTGATATTGATATATTGGGATGTTTGCAGCAATCCCTTTCCTTGCTATTAAAAAGGTAGCTTGGGGTCTCTTTGAACTGACCCCATGTTTTGCTGTTCAGGTAGCTGGCTGTTAGTAACACCTGAGGTTCCAGGTTCAACATGTGAGAATAGGATCCTTCATGCCCCAAGCCATTCTGTAATTTTTGCCATGAATGAAGTCTGGCATTTCAGTCACTGCTAATTATTCTCAAACCCTCTGTTAAAGTTTTTGGAGTTCATACATAGTTAGGAGGATAGTGTTCAAATGACAGTCAAACTAGACAAGTCTGTGGGAGATGCATGATTTTGAAGAGTTTGCTGGGTTACTTTGGCCAGTCATTCTCTCTCACAATACTAACTTACCTCACAAGGTTATGCTTGCAGGGATAAAATGAAGGAGGGGAGAACAATGTGGTAAGCCTCTCTGGGGTCCTTGTTGGGGAGAAAAATGAGGTATAAATAAACAAAACAATACAAAAAAATTGGTTTTTAAGTGCCTCTGCTTGAGATTTGCCTATTCACCACTTTGGTTTTTCCTGAGGCTACTTCCTGTTTGAGATGTCCCATTTCAATTATCTGGCCACCTTGTGGGCTCACTCATTTGGAGTGGCATTTCTGATGTTATGTGATGTAATGGCTTGATTTACTTGTGGATTAAGGCTTTTTGTAAACTGTCGTAATTGGTGGGAAAGGTAGCATATATAAATACCTTCATAAAAGATGTTTGCACTACAGGGAAGAAACATCTAGGTACATGGTTGTGTCTTTCCAAAAGTGCAAACAGATACCAAAAATATAGTAGAACATGTGTATATTCAGCTTGTCCTTAAAGAAGTGTACATTATAAGAAAAGCCCTCTTGACTTAGATGTTCATTTTTTTGCCTCTCTTTCCAGCATGAGGTTCAAATGCTGTACAGGATTCCACTATGGCGTACCTTGTTTTTTTTACGCAGCTTATTGATGATAGTTAGTGTGACAGCATAGAATATTAGAAATATGATTCATGCCAAATTTGTTGGAAATATGAGTTGCATATTGGTGTAGGGGGAGAGCGATGGGTCTTGGGGAAGAAATTTGAATATAAAGGAAAGATGCAATTTTTTACCAGGTTTTTTTCCATAAAAAGAGGTTTGCTTTTGTGCTATGTTTTCTTATGGGTATTTAAATCTTTTCATTTTATTTTTAATGTGATCAGGCAAGAAACAGGGAGCAGATAGCACCGGAGCTGACAATAGTGACGGAAAGCAAGCTTCAAGAAGTGAGTTTTGAGGTGATATCTTGAAGGAGTTGAGGATGTGTGACATAGATAAGCTCTCAAGTGGTAGAGAACAGCTAGTTCCAGGAAGAACTAATGTCAAATGATTGAAAAGTGGGGGGGAAATATTTACGTGCTCTATAGAACTTGACATAGGATCAAAAGACTAGGGATGGGCACAAATTGGCTGATGAACCAAAGTTCATCACGAATTTTGGCCTGTTAGGTGTTTGCGAACTGGAGTTTGTGAACTGATGTATTGGGATAAACTACCTCGAATTTTGGTGCAATTCATGGTGGTTCTGATGGTTTGTGAAGAGCAGAAAGCAAGGGTTTTCCCCTGCTCTTCTGCTCTTCAGGAGAAACAGCTGAGTGGCTGGGAGTTCCCCGCTGCTGTTTGGTTTAAATGGCTCAGAGCCATTTAAACCCTGCATTCAGCTCCCTGTGGCTTAAACAACCACTGTTTTCTGCTCCCAATGGTTTTAATTAGCCCTGTTTTCTGCTCACTAGGAAAAGCTGTGTGGAGCAGAAAGGAGGGTTTAAATGGAAGGGGTGAAGTGCCTCCCCGGGGGCACTTCACCACCACCTTTCTGCTGGCTGTGGCTGGCCACAGCTGAAAAGTGGAATGGAAGTCCCTTCCCAAGAGATCCCCTGCCCCTTTCTGCTTGCTACAGCAAGGAGAAAGGTAGAAGTCCCTTCCTGGGGGATCCTCCCTTTCCGCTGGCCATGGCTCATCCCAGCCAGGAGGAAGGTGGAAGAGAAGTTCCTTCCTGAGGGATCCCCCCCTTTCTGCTGGCAGCAGCTCACTGCAGTCAGGAAAACACTGGAAGGAAAGTCCCTTCCCAGGAGATCCCCGCTCCTTTTCTCCTGGCTGTGGCTCACTGCGGCCAGGGGAAAGGTGGAAGGAAGTCCTTTCCTGGGGAATCCTTCTCCCAGTCATATTTCACCACATCCAGGAGAAAGGTGGAAGGGAAGTCCTTTCCCAGGAGATTTCCCCCGGGGGGGGGGGGTTGCAGGGCTACGAACTGGACAAACCAGTTCAATTCATAAATTAGTTTCTCAGTTCAGTTTGGGATTTGGTTCATGGTTCAGTCACGAACCGAACCACATTTCCCAGTTTGTGCCCTTCCCAACTTATGGCTGTGTGTCTTTACACTTATGTACACTTTACACTTTTCCTCATGGAGAGGATGATTAAAGAAAACAACTTGGTTCCTGTAGTTAATGAGAAATGTGATTTGGCAGTGACCTTAATCAATTCTGTAGTTGAGTATTGCGGATTTTGAGTGCCTGATATATGTTTGAATTAATACTTCTTGAGTTGCATTTATAAATCAATGTAGTCACTAAGTGAAACTAGACACATGAAAATTTTAGTAGTCGGGGAGGGCTGTTGTAGGCATAGCACTTTCAGTTTCAGCTATTGGTCCACAAAATGTATGCTTTTAAACCTCCTAAGGCTCATATGACAGAATCCAGGGTGGTGCTGACTGCCCTAAAATTCTGGTAGATTAATTTGGGTTCACAAACAAACCCAAGTTTAGTAAGAATTCAAAGATGGTTAAGGCTTTCAGTTGAGACGTTGCAATATTGTTGGGAATGCTTCAGCCAGTTGGGAATTTGAAAATAATCTGATCACAAGGTTGGTTGGATTCTCTTGCTTACATTATATATAACACATTGAGTGATTCTGAACTGTGGCTGCAGGATGTTGCTGAATACCAGCACAAAACCAGGAACATGACTGTGCCCTGTATCAAAGAGGGAAAGAATTGGTGGTAATCCTAAATTTTGGCTGACCATAGAACTTTAGTCCTATCCCAAAACTTATGTTTAAATAGGTGGAGTAATTCAGCATTTAGATTTTCATCTATTTAGTAATTATTTGAAGAATTTCTGTTGTGTTCTAAGTCTGAATAGACTGTGTTGATTTTCATAATAGGATAACTTTGTGGACAAGAGAGCTAATTCTTTCTGAGGATATGGTAACAGTAACACAAGGAATAAAACTAGTTATCCTTCCCTTTTTCTTGTAAGACAGGAAACCTTGCTGATATGAACATAGGTGCTATCTGGAGATGAAAGGGTTGACTGTTGTGCAAGCCTGCCATAAGGGTGGATTGCCATATCAGAGTGATTTCTGCATTCTCTTCCTTCTTCACCATTGGGCAGCAAGAGACTGAACTGGAAGCATTCACTCTGACTGAATGATACTGCATCTGTTAGTGCAGAAGTTAAGAGATGCATATAAAACTTTACTTTGACTGAACTGTTCACGATGTGTTGCAGAATATACACCATGCATGGCTGAGGAATGCTTAACTGAATTCCCTTGGCAGCAAGGAGAACCTAATGTGGTGTCTGTGGGGATGCCAACCTAAAAGGACATCAGCTGTCTCATTATCTGACGAAAGGAGCTTTGACTCTTAAAAGCTTGTACCCCAAACATCTTGTTGGTCTCTAAGGTGCTACTGGACGTGAATCTAGCATTTGTCATATTATTATTATTATTTACATTTCTGCCCCGCCCTCCCCGCGAACAGGCTCAGGGCGGCTTACAATAGGGCACCATGTGCCAAGCATAAAACAACATAAAAACAGGATAAAACAATCAATGTTAAAGTGCTCAAAACTTACAGTCAACAATTTAACAAGATGGGATCAAATTTACAAATGGTCTCCCCAGTATCTTACATAGCAAAAAGGATGCTACTCGATGTTACTAGAGTCATAACTTTATGTAGCACCTCTGCTGTGTAAAATTCATAAAGCTTACTACTCATAGGGTGTGATCCTGGGCAGGTCTTCTTGGAAATGGGTTACATTTTTTTCAGTGAGGCTTACTTCTCCTTAGGACTACAGTCATAATCACCTTGTGCAAGGTGAGTAATGGGCTTCATGGTATGACCTTTATTGTGGTTTTCATGGGGATGTTTCTAAGAGCAACCTGAACGAGGAATAAGTGATCATACTGAGGCCACTAACTCTGGAGTGGAAAGATCCACAAGCCTTTTATCCTGCCCAGGTGCACATAGTACCTTTATTCCATAAAATGTATATGCTAACACCTTGACTTCCTCTGGAAATAGATGAAAAAATCCAGGTTCTTTTTTACCTCTTCATGGCTCACCTCTTTATTTCTCTCATCCTTGTACCTGTGGTTCTGTTTTTGGTTATTAATCTGAGTAGCATTGGATTTCACAAGCTTTTCTGTCTGCTTTTTTGTGCATATTCCCCCCCCCAGTGTCTGTTAAAGACTGGGATTGGGACTTTAGAGCAGTCCTGGAGTGAGCAGAGCAAAGTGGCTTCTGTTGAGCCACCACTGCAGGATCCATTTGACCTGAGCCACAGCAGTGATGACAGTGAGTTCAAGTTCATCTGTTCTCTCCTGTTGTCATCATCTTCCCTGTGGCTCAGGGTTATATAGACCCTGTGGCACTGCCAGCACTGCAGTTGCCCATTGACTCAGCTTGCTTCTGGCAACCAATAGCCCTCCAGGAACTTTCCCAGTGAGGTAAAGGACCAGTCTGCTCCTGTAATAGGGAACGCTTTAGAGGGCCTGGTTACATTTTCCTATATTTGTTTCCTCTTTGAATAAGTGTGATTCACCTACCTGAGGTGAGTGTTTATTCAGGATTTGGGAATAGACTTGGAAAACTCAATATATTTAACAGACTATATGTTTCTGTTTCGTCTTTTCTGTTTATTAAACACTTGAATAGAGCAAGAAGATGAAGAGGCCAGTACTGGATCACACCTGAAGCTCATTGTAGATGCTTTTCTTCAGCAACTCCCAAACTGTGTAAATAGAGACCTAATAGACAAGGTACAATAAACTCTTCTTCCTTTTTATCATGCCAAAGACTGGTTATTGGAAGTTCACATGACGTGCAATGGTATGCTGCTTTTATGCTATTAATAATGTAGTGAGATGCATTTGATTAATGCCAGCATAAATTTTGACAGTCTCAAGTAATTTCTGTGAATGCCCAAAATATCAGATAATGCCAGTGAATGCTGAATATCACCTCTGTGAGATCCTCTGTTGGTATTTACTGCTGTAATAAGGGAACACTTCTCAACACTTTAAAAGAATAAGACTATACCAAAGAAAGAGGCATGCAGTATATTTGTTGTTTGATTGAAACCTATTTAACTGATTCTTGCTTCAGATTAAGATTTAAAAGGAAATGTTTCTCTTTCTTGTAGGCAGCAATGGACTTCTGCATGAATATGAACACAAAAGCCAACAGGAGAAAGTTGGTTCGGGCTCTCTTCATTGTTCCACGACAAAGGTAAAAAGGAAGTTAAATGTCTTATTAATGGTAATGGTGTGATCCAAATAAGTGCTTGGCCATAGGACATGTTGTGCTTCCTTTTCTGCTATTCACCTCTGAAGACTAGACCCACTCGTCTCCCTCAGTTTCAAAAGTGGTTGAAGTGGCATCAAGGTCCCTGCAGGAAAGATAATTTTCAGAGCCTTCTCTCCTCTGCAGGTCTAGTGGTTTCTTTGGATTCTGGCCTGCACTTTTAAGCTCATGTTATTTTTTAAAAATGAAAATGTTTTACATTAACTCTTCCTACATTTTTTCCTGGAAGTATTTGATAATGGTTCATTAAAGGTGAATATTGGCCATTATTTTGGCCAGTATTCCTTATTTCATTTTCAGTCCTTTCAACCATAGGTTGGTGGGATTATGGATAAAATGAAAACAGAGTAAATCAATAAAACAATAGATACTAAGATCATTTAAAAAATGTATGCAAGAAATCTACCAACAGCTTCCAGCCAGCCCACATAATTTGAAAATTTATTTAATTATTATTCTGATTACCTATTGCAAACAATAACAGAAGTTTTATCACATGAATGCTCTGGGTTGCTTATTGATTCATACAGGAAGTGCTCTCCTTTGTATTATGGGTATATCCCTACAACTTTATTTACAGTCACTAATTATTAGGTTACGATAAAAAATCCCAAATACAGACGTTTAATTCTTTTGCCAAGGTGTAATTCACTCCCAACAGCTGAATACTCAGAAAGGCTTAAGAAATCTTAACAGCATGGAGATGTTGACTTGCAAGTGAAGTTGCATTGGTGCTCTTTCTTTCTCTTCACCCATGATTAATGTTGCAAGTTGTGTGACCTGAGACAGCATTGTTAATGTTACATTGTACCACATGGATCTAAAAATTGTAATATCAGATGGACAAACCTCTGTGCATAATCAAGACCAGTCAACTTGGATTTCTTTATGGGCAATCAACTTTGTGGTATTCCCTACCAAACTGGCAGCTGGATGTACCTTTGCTTACTGTGTCTCCATCAATCCATCTAGCTTTATTCTGCTCTTCCTAAGGAGTTCAGGGTAGCTTATGTGGTTTTCCTTCTGCCATTTTCTTCACAACTTGTGAGGAAGGTGAGGCTGAGGAAGAATGACTTGCTCTGGGCCACCCAATGTACTTTGCGGGTGGTTAGGGCTACTTGACAGAAAAGGTTAGATGGTGACCTTGGGTTAAATCCAGTGAAGCAGCAGCACAGTAGTATTTGCAGATGTAGATCTTTCTGACTCCCTCTCTGAAATGTTTGAAAAGCTGATACTGAAGGTCTTTAGACACACACACACACCCTGGACATAAAAGATACTGGGGAGGGCCTGCTGTGAGCCAGGGGAAACGAGAAAAATTACTTACATTTTCCTTTTCCATTGGGACTTCACCTGGCTCTCCTTCTCACTGCAATCCCATTGGCTGTATAGCTTCTTGTCTAGGTGTATCTAAATACTACCAGCACCAGCTTTTTAGCAGTCTTGGGGGTTGCTGGGAGTGGGGTGGGTGGGACAAAAATCTGCACTGTCATGTGCCTAATTGGACCTAACCTTTACTTTGTAAATGTAATATTACATGTATGTGATCTTCTTACTTGCAGGCTGGATTTGCTACCCTTTTATGCAAGGCTAGTTGCCACGCTGCATCCCTGTATGTCTGACGTAGCAGAGGATCTCTGTTCCATGCTGAAAGGCGACTTCAGATTTCATGTATGTGCATGCTGGCTGTATTGCTTATAGGCTGGCAGTTTAAAAAACCACTTCAGCTAAAGCATAAAGCTGGCAGTGACAGGAAAAACTGCTACCCTTGTTTACTTAAGATACTGGATTTCTGGAAATTTTGGAAAATGTGGCCTGGACCATGGGAAGTGTTCATGGTGAATATAAATGTAACAGAAACAGAATTTATACAGAGACAGTAAAGTTAAATATAATATTGCATTTTTGTATATTTTTCCTTGTTTAGTATATACAAGTTAAGATTCATTTACATAGTCTTAACCTGAATCTATCCCTGTGTATAGTGTTCAATCACATCCATTAACCCACCATACTAATCCTTCCTAAGGGATACTTGATAGTATCTTCAAGGTAAAGAAAGAGAAACCTCAAGTGGCGGTAATAGTCTTGCACAGACTGACCTCTGACACGGATATGTCTGGTGGTGCTGCCACTCCTTTGGCCCTGTGATGAAAGAAAGAGGGGGAAATTGCTTTATCTTTCTGGGAAACTCCCTTAGATTAAGGGTTCCCTGGAAATAACCTGGTAATGGCTGACACCACTCAGGGGATCCCCTAAGAATATGTAGACTGACCTGCTAGGGCAGTACGAGACCAATGCAGAAATAATGGTATAAACCCTGGAGGAATACCTTATGTAAAACTTTGTAGTGTCTGTGCAATCTAACATATGGGGAGGCAATTAAATTAAATATCCCAAAGAAATATACTGTACTGAAACAAAGCAAAAAGAAGTCTTCACAAAAGAAGAGGAAAAAAGAGAAAAGGTGGTTGAATTCATAAAGGGAAAGAACAAAAAATACAGGAAAAATGCACAATATAGTGCACAGACTTTCAAATGAAATCTGTAAAATTGGTCTGTCTAAATTAGTACACATTACTTAGGCTGTAGCTGGTTCCTTGGAGCATGTACCTTGCAATACCGACTTGATACAGGAGTCCTTAACCCCTACCCTCCAAATGGAAACAAAGATCCAGAACTCCCATATTTTTATGGGCAATGGAATCTGACCTAAGCCACCCCGATCTGTAAGACTGACCAGCTGGTTGAGACAATCAAATGTCCATCTCCAATACTGGAGGCTAACTTTACCAATTAGAAAGTTACTAAAATGATGGTCCTGGTCCCACACCCTAGCATCTGTTAATGGCCCTGAACTTCCACAACAAACAGGTAGTCTGGCCCAATGTGGAATAGAAATGAATGGATTATTGTAATATAAACCCCAGGGAGCCAAGATCCCAGATGCTCTAGTAACACTTTGATCCCAATAAGCTTTTAAATATTTTCTGTCACAACCTCAAAGGGTCCCCATAGGTTTACCTTGGGAAATATTAATATAGCATGGATAACTAGTATGATTAGTTCAGCTTATGGGTTTATTAAGACTTTAAATAACAGGACAAATTTCAGCTTAAAAATGGTCCTTAGGTTAAGTAAAGGTAAAGGTTCCCTTGCTCGAAAGCCAGTCGAATCCGACTCTAGGGTTGCGGTGCTCATCTCCGTTTCAAAGCCGAAGAGCCGCCGCTGTCCGAAGACGTTTCTGTGGTCATGTGGCCGGCATTACTAAACACCAAGGCGCACGGTCCTTAGGGTAGTGGTTCTTAAACTGTGGTCCAGGAGCCACTGGTGATTTGAGATCACTCTGGAGGACAATACTGGTAACACAGTTATTTCCTCTTTATCTTGAGGCCTTTTAACTGGTCCCATTTTCCGGGTGCATTTCTTACCATTAGTAGCAGCAGAGGTAGCCTCCCTGCAGATTTTTCTACGAAAACCTTCCACTTATCTCTGCTACAGTTGTTGTTAAAACAGTCAAGATTGCAATTCATTAAAACCAAGATAAAAGTAAATACAGAAGAGAGCCTTGATGCTAAGCCCACACCTTTGCTGCCATCTTCCTCAAGGGTAGGACAGTACTGAAGAAATGAACATGTTTTAGATGTGTATGGTTTACTTCATTTATATATCACAGTTCTTCTGAAGCCTTCTAGGTTTCCAGGTACCTCACCTTTAAACGTGTGTTTTAATTACAGCCTCTGAACTAATTTTATCTGAGCATAAATAGAACAAGTATCCTATTCAAGGAGGATTCTGTCACTCTTCATACATGAAATATGGGACCAACAGCAACACTTAAGAAGAGGACTAATGGTCAATCTAATCTTAACATCTGGTTTCTCACAGAAGCCAAATGGCTGTACTGGAGGGTTAACAAACAGTCCATAGAGGTCACAGGTTCCTCCCTAAGGTTGCCCCCAGCAGTAAAACTCGTTAGAATCATGCTTCATTGTCATGGCTTCTGTGCAGACAGTCATGGGGACTGCACAGTTGCAGACCTGCCACCGAAGATGTTTCCAAAGCTTTAGAAAGTTCCCGAGCCTAGGTGCACTCCCCCTTCCCCCAGTCTTGAGTCCTGCTTTTCCCACCCAAAGGGTCACGTGATGGAGACCGGGGAGAGCACTGTTCCCTCAGTTCTTTTCTTGCCACCCTGATGAGAGGATGTGTGATCCAGAGTGTTCCTTTCTCTGTTGGGTTTTCTGTGAAAATCTCTGCCTTCAAGAGACCTGGTAGGAATTACATTATATTAAAAATGCAAGGAGTGTATGGGTCTAAAATGGCCCAGAAAGATGAGCAGGCCTTGTATTTACTATGTCTCAGGGAAGGCTAAAACACCGCTTTGTGCCTTGCTTGCTGCTGTTTAACTCCCAAAACCCACAAGGGAGGAGCAGCCAGAGAAGGGAGAAGGCCTTGAGTGCCCCCAGTCCCTGCGCTGAAAAATGGGCTCATTTGGGGGAAAAGATCAAGGGCCCCCTCCGTGGCCTCAGTTCCAACACTATCTGTCTTCGAAGTGGTGGAAAAATCACCTGTGATGCAAAGATCTGCGTCCGAGCCCCCTGACAAAGAAGGCGAAAAAGGAAGCTAAACACACACATCAAACCTCCTCCTGACATCAGTAGCCATCCCCATGTTGTTGTCAATTTGTGTCACCTTGGCATCAAGATACTCTGTCCCTCAGAGTTAAAGATCACCATTTCCTTGGTGTCGACTGGAGTCTCCTGTTCAACACTGTCCAACAGACTCCCATCAGAGGAGACTTTCAACATCATCATTTATTGATGTCCTCACCTCAACATTGACTGTCACCTGGTGAGATCATCGTTGAGTTGCTCCCACATCCTTGGACACCATTCCCTTCAGGCCACATGCAATATTCTCCCAGGTCTTCTAAAGATGATGTATTTGAGGTTCCAGAACCTCCACCTGGTACTGAAATGCATCATCGCCAGATGGCATCACCTCAGGCATCATACCCTTGATAGCTTCAACAAGGGTCATGGTTTCTTTTCCCCATTATGTGCCCCCCCCGGAAAAATGCATTTTTGCACTTTGACTTGAGATTGGCAGCAACTTTGTGCAAGGAAACAATATGTTGGTGAAATTTTTCCCCTTAGAGCAGAAAACTTAGTGTTCCATCTTTGTGAATAAGCTTTTGATGAAATGTGGCTTGTTATCAACTAGCTTACGTGTAAAGAAGAATATTGGAGAAACCTGCATTAGTTAAGACCTTATATGCACTTGCTGTTAGGAGGGCACTCCTTTTTTATTATTTAGACTGCCCAAAAGAGTTCAGGAAGGATAGGAACCTGTTTGTCTGTTTTAGATGTCCCAATAAGGGCAAAGCAGCTTCAACACAGACATGGTCTGGATGGGTGGTCTCTGCTATTAAGACAGCTTACAGGAGGTCAAACATGCCATGCCCCATTGTGCTAAAAGCTCACTCTACAAGGGCCCAAGCATCTTCAGCTGCTTTCCTGTCCAGGCTGTCATTAGATGACACCCTCAACATTCATCAAGTATTACTCCACAGATGTGAGTTCCAGAAACAAGGCAGCTGTGGGAAAAGCAGTGCTACAGTCAGTCTTTTGCTGATCAGCCCACACCTACTCTCCCAATGTGGGACCACGCAGAAGCCATGACAATGAAAACAGAGTTGCACTTACCTGTAACAGTTGTTCATTTATTTATTTATTTATTCGATTTATATCCCACCCTTCCACAAGGGCTCAGGGTGGCGAACAAGAGGCACGAGGCCATAATCAACACTAAAACATAGAGGCAAAGCCATAGATAAATAGTAAGACTGTAAAACAATAAATAATCCATTATCACTAAAACAGTTAAAACAGTGGTCAACAGAAGAAAGTTTACGAGATAAAACCCTACAATTCCACACTCTTGTAGCACCTTTATCGCTGCTCCAGTAGTGTCCTGACAGAGCTGTAGTCCCATGCCAAGGCACCTCATACGGCCTAAATGATGGTGATACAATAGCGGTGGCAGCTCCTACTCGAAAGCCTGGTGGAAGAGCTCTGTCTTGCAGGCCCTGCGGAACTGCATAAGGTCCCTGAGTAAGGTTCATAGAGTGATCTTCTGTGCAGACACACATCCCTCCCTCCTTTCCCCACTATGGGCTGCTCTGCTGATCTTTCATATCTCACGGCGGCAAAAGGAGAAATAACAGAAGAGTAGTCTCCCTGTCTCCTGTCACATGACCCTATGGGTGGGAAAAACAGGGCTTGAGATGGAGGGTATGGGGAGCGCTTCTAGGTTCTGGAAGTTTCTAAAGCTTTGGAAGCTCATTCTCCATGGCAGGCCTGCAACTGCACAGTCCCCATGTATACCTATACAGAAGACCGGTTGATGAACAACAGTTAAGTGCAACTCTGTTTTCTCACACCTGTAAGTTTTCCAGAGTTTTAAAAATTCTGTGTGCAGCACTTTTTAAAGCAGGTAGACTTCCTCTTTAGCCTTTTAGGCTGTTCCTGGTTCAGTAGCCTTAAACTGTATCTCTTCACCTTCCTTTCCCTTTCTGTGTTCTTTTCCCAGGACAAAAATTCAAATAAATATCCTTTTGGTGGTTGTAGTTCTCTGATTTTGGCAATTACTGTTCCTGCATTTCTTGTCTGTAGGTGAGAAAGAAGGACCAGATCAATATTGAAACGAAGAACAAGACTGTACGATTCATTGGCGAGCTTACAAAGTTCAAAATGTTTTCCAAAAGTGACACTCTGCATTGTTTAAAGGTTAGTGCTCATATTCCACTGAGGATGGGTTTGCATCCATTTTCTTTTCCTGGTCAGAGGTACATTATATGAAGTTTAGGTATTTAAAGTGTTTGAATGCTGCCTTTCCATTCAAATAGGCCCTTCAAGTGGTGAACAATTAAAAATTAAAAATCTATGTTTAAAAGTGTGTATGTGTGTGTATAAAGCAGTGAATGTGTGTGCAAATTAACAACAAACAAGGAAGTGTCAGTGAGGGTATGCCAGACAAAACAAAAAAGTCTTTACCTGCTGGCAGAAGATGGTTATGCCTGGATATAGTACTTTGAATGCAAGAGGGAAGGAGTATTAGTAAAGATGTATGCTTTACTGTTAATCCATTTTTTTATTTGAAGGAAAGATTTAAGATGTGTCATAGCCTAGGCTAACCAGTCTCAGAAGCTAAGCAGCATTGGCCCTGGTTATTATTTGGATGGGAGACCACTGAGGAAATTTAGGGTTGCTTCTCAGAGTGAGGCAGCGGCAAACCACCTCTGAATATCTCTTGCCTTGAAAACCCTATGGGTCGCCATAAGTTAGCTGTGTCTTGACAGCACTTTCTGTACATATACAGGCTGGAGTGGCAACTCGTAATAAAGGAGTTCTGCTTCATGTTTCTGCTGAATTTTATTTGTGGCCCAAAGCTTACTTGATTTGAATCCCACTGAGGAGCTTGTTAGAAATATCTAACTGATAAAGACTAGGTTTCTAACAGGAAAAATGTTTAGAATGTGATATGCTTCTCCACAGATGCTGCTGTCTGACTTCTCTCATCACCATATTGAAATGGCATGCACTCTTTTGGAAACCTGTGGGAGATTTCTCTTTAGATCACCAGAATCCCATTTAAGAACCAGTGTCCTTCTGGTAAGGACTGTATGTAGGTTTTTTGTGTTTTTTTTCGAGAGAGCTGTTTCCAAAACATAGTTACAAGAAAGTGCAGAAAGGCCTGGTTCAAACACTCATCAGGCAGTGAGCTTGTGGAGGAGGAACAAACATTTATTTATTTATTTACATTATTATTTACATTATTACATTATTTATAGTCCACCTTTCTCACTGGGCATCAAGGCAGATTACACAGAGTGAGTCAGTACAGTCAACAAAATGGGACATTCAGTGAACAATGAAATAGAATTTGTGTTGTAGATCTAACCAGAAGTCTAAAAAACGAAACTGAAACAAAGTGAGTGTGTTAACACAGCACATTAAATGATACAAAATTACACAATGGGAGTCAACCCATAGCAAACTATACACAGTAGTACAGACCTTTATTTATCCAAGTAATAAGTTGTTGAAGGCTTTCATGGCCAAAGTTCATTAGCTGCTGTAGATTTTGCGGGTTGTATGGCCATGGTCTTGGCATTGTAGGACCTGACGTTTCGCCAGTAGCTGTGACTGGTGTCCTCAGATGTATAACACAGAAAGATGGAGTACTCTCTGTGTCAAGGTGAGAAGAAAAATGGTAGGCATTTACAGCAGCTTATCCAAGTAACTTTGTGAAGCCTTTTGTAACAGAGCTATCGTATTGCCTGCATAGAAAAGCTATCTTGAATAATTCAGTTTTGCATAGTTTGTGGAAAGCCAGGAGAGTGGGAGCCTTCTTGAGCTCCTCAGACAGGCTGTTCCACAAGGTGAGGGCCACAATGGAGAAGGCACATGTACAGGCAGTTGGTGACTTTGCCCATTTGCAGATTGACACCTGCAGAAGGCCTTTGCTCAGGTGAGCAAAGCTGTTGCGGTAGAGCATGGGGGAGAGATGGTCTTGCAGATACAAGGGTCCCAAGCCATGAAGGGATTTGTATGTGGTAGCCAATACTTTAAATTGAACCTTGTAACTGATGGGCAGCCAATGGAGTGACTGTTGAATGGGAGTAATATGCATGCTCCATCTGGCTCCCAATACAGCTGAGCTGTGGCATTCTGCACCAACTGAAGCTTCTGTATTGATGTTGAGGAGATACCAGTGTACAGTGCATTACAGCAGTCTAGTCTCAGTAGTCACCATGGCATGGAGCCAGGTGGCCAGAGCAGCTGTAACAAGGTAAAGGGCCATTTTCACACCCAGTGTAACAGTTGGCCCAGTTCAGATGCTGATCAGGAAGTCAGCAAGCTGAACCAATTCATATGCTTCTTCCATCCGGGGCAGGGGGGAATCCAGTAGGGATATGTCAGAGGAAATGGTAGGAGTAGTACTTTCCTGTAGTACCAGAATATGGTTGAAAACATACTGTGATGCATTCAGTGGTAGTAGAGAGATGAAGAAGGACCAGTATAGATCCTGGCTTGAAGGATAGGATGTAGCATGAGGTGTAGCTTTAAGATCTTCGTCGTGGTCTCTGTGCAGTCCCACACATGGGTTGGGCGCCTGCACACGACCTCGTTCGGAGAACCTTCTAGAGCTTTACCTCAGAAGAGCTTTTGGCGGGCTCTCCTCCCGCCCTGGGGGAGGAGACATGCACTGCGCATGCCCAGAGCGGGAGAGAGAGCCGCTTCCCACTCAGTTCTTCTTCGACCGCCTTCGTGTTCACACCTCGTTCCTGTCGTTCCTCCATTTACCTCAGCTGAGTATATCTTTCTTTGCTTCTGCTTATTTTTCTATCTCCTTCTTTCTCTTCTACAAAATATTAAAAAAAAAAAATCTTTGTCTATCTCTCCCCCCCCCCCTCCTTCTTTGGAGGGTGGGTGGGGATTTTTGTATGGGAAAGACTCAATTCTTTAAGGTCTGTCGTCGTTGCCCTGCTAAAATTCCATCCAACGACGGGCACGACCTTTGCTTAGTTTGTTTGGGTGAGGCCCATAGAGTAGATTCTTGCCCTCATTGCGCGAGTTTCACTCGTCAGGCTCGCCGTAATCGAGAGGCTAGGCTCAAAGCTCTTCTTGTTGAATCGGCTCTGCGTCCCACAATGTCTTCGGGAGCTTCCCAGGTCTCGGTAGCCAAGAAATCGAACACCTCCTCGAAGGCACCGAAACAGAAACCTAAGCGGGCTGAAGATAAGACCCCTTCGAGGTCGAAGGCCACGCCCTCTGCTTCGGTTTCGAAAGTGGACCCCATCATCGTGACTGGGTTGTCGACGTCGATGCCGGCCCTTGCCTCTACATCTCATAAGTCTGCGGCTCGACAACAGACTCCGCAGCACCCCCACTCGTCACCTACGGAGACGATACCGTTGGGCCAGTTGACCAGATCGCCTCCGCACCTGTCTCCGCGAACAGGCTCCCGGTCTCCACGGAGGCGCTCCACTACCCCGATCCACACTTTGGACGAGGGTCTGGTTGTGCACCGCCATGCTCGGTCCCGATCTCGACTTGGTCGTCGATGCCTGATCCGTAGGCAGTCCCCGTCGTCGTCTGATTCCGCCTCTGACCACCAATGCTGGTCCTGCGAAGACCGTCGGGAGCGTCCGGATGCGGCCTACTATTATTCGAGGTCTCCGACACCGGAGAGACACCGCTATGACCAACTCCGGCATTCGGAACGCGGAGATCAGGCCCACGCCCCTGACCGCCCTCGGCGCTCGGCATCTGTGGCCTCGGCTCATTCTGCCTCTCGGGAACAGCCTTCTGACCTTCCCAGAACTCGGGACGCCCCAAGGAGTTCCCCAATGGAACCTCGACACCATCCTGCCGTCGACCATCCGGTCGTCGACCTTGTCCAACCCCGATCCTCCTCTCCTATGTCGATCTCGGACGGGTCGGATTCGGCGGAGTTCGATCCCGAGGTCTCTCGAATCGAGGACGAGCACCGACGCTCGGGGTCGATTTCCCCTACGGAAGGCCCTAAGGCATTTTTGGAGCTCGTTACCAGGATGGCGACTGCCCTCCAAGTTCAGGGCTTTACGGAGTCCCCAGCAGTGACCGACGTCGTTCACCGATTGGTCCAGGCTGATCTTCCTCCGTCTCCCGTCTTGCCTTTGCTGCCTGTCCACCTTTCGATGTTGAAAGAGTCATGGGAACACCCGGCTTCGATCCCTCCGGTTTCGAGGCGCTATGATGGGTTGTACAGGATCCAGGATGCTCCTGGCAAATTCCTCCTTTCTCAGCCACCACCGAACTCCATGGTGGTTCACTCTTCTTCGAAATCGAGGCAGCCTGCTCGCCAGTCCACGCCCCCTGACCGTGAGGGTCGTAAACTGGATCTTCTGGCCAAGAAGATGTACTCTCTAGCCTCCATGAATCTCCGGGTCGATACTTATCTGTCGTATTTATCTGCTTACGCATTCAACGTTGCCAATGCAATTTGCCCTGTCCTGGAGTTTGTTCCGGAAGAGCACCGTCCCACTCTCTCGGCTGCCTTGTCTGAGGTTTGTGCCATATCAAAGCAACAAATCAATTCCGTTCGTCATGCAGTCAGCTGCTCCTCTAAACTCCTGGTGTCTTCTGTCGCTCTACGGCGTCATGCCTGGCTGCGGGGCACCTCCCTACAACCGGACGTCAAGTTCCGTGTAGAAGACCTCCCCTTTGACGGAAACGGCCTCTTCCACTCCACCACCGACGAAGTGTTGAAGGCTGTTGATGAGAGTCGTAAGCAGGCCCGAAACCTTGGAGTCTCGGCTGCACCTTACCGTCCCAGAAACCGTTCCTGGAAACCTTCCGGCTCCAGGCGATACCTATCTCCGGCACCTCACTCCCAATGGAGGAGGAAACCGTACGACTCCCGTCCTCCTTCCAAACACCGTTCCCAACCCACCAAAAAGCCGCCGCAGCCTAAGCAGTCTGTTTGACTGTCTCCACCGTCTCTCTCCAATGTCGTTCACTCCTTCTGTCCGTACCCGCCTCTTCCCCTTTCTACCAGCCTGGGAAGAAATTTCAACCGACTCTTGGGTCCTCACCATCCTGCGGGTCGGGTACGCCATAGAGTTCGTTTCGCCTCCGGTCCTCCCACACTTTGTCGTCACGCCTCCAGACCCCCTCCTCGATCTCGAGGTTTCTGCTCTCCTTGCCAAGGGGGCCATCGAGGTCGTCCCGGAGGCGCAACGAACTCTCAGCTTCTACTCGAAGTATTTCCTGGTCCCCAAGAGGGACGGCGGCTTCAGACCAATTATGGACCTTCGGGATCTCAACCGTTACATTCGGTATCAAAAATTCAGAATGGTCACTCTGCAGTCGATCCTTCCTCTCCTTCCGCGGGCAGCGTGGCTCGCGTCAGTCGATCTTCAAGACGCATACTTCCATGTCACGATCCGTCCCCAACATCGGCGGTTTCTCCGCTTCGTCGTTGGAGATGCCCACTACCAGTACAGGGTGCTTCCCTTCGGCCTTTCTACGGCTCCACGGGTGTTCACCAAGCTGATGGCTGTGGTGGTAGCCGAACTCCACCGATGGGGAGTCACTCTTTATCCTTACATCGACGACTGGCTTCTCGTAGCTCCAACGCCAACTCAGTTGCTCCACGACACTCGGGAGACTCTCTCCCTCCTCCGTGCTCTTGGCCTTTGCGTCAACCACGCCAAGTCCTCCCTTCAGCCCCTCCAAATCCTTCGATTCCTCGGGGCTCGACTCGACACCAACCTCGAAGCGGCTTTCCTTCCGGAGTCCAGAGCTTCCGACATTCGGGCGATGGTGTCCGCCTTTCAGACGTGTCCCCAACAATCCGCCCGTTCGGTCATGAGGCTTCTGGGTCACTTTGCCTCTACGGTGTTCGTTGTCCGCAACGCCCGGTTGAAGATGCGGCCGCTTCAGCTCTGGCTTCTACGAGCCTTCGATCCCCTCCGGAGGCCTTGGCACACGATTCTGTCGATCTCACAAACCGTCCTCGCCTCCCTCGAGTGGTGGGCTCAACCTGTCCACCTCCTTTCCGGGATGCCATTTCGTCCTCCTCCTCCCGACTTGTTGGGGAGCCCGGAGCGGAACGCTTACTGTTCAAGGGTCTTGGTCTGCTCGAGAGGCAGCTCGCCACATCAATTACCTGGAGTTGCAAGCAATTTACCTGGCCCTCCGGTCTTTTCTTCCGACCCTCCGAGGCCGTGTCGTCCAGGTGGCTTCCGACAGCACCACGGCTGTTTATTATGTCAACAAACAGGGCGGCACTGCCTCTGTTCGTCTCTGCACCTTGGCGATAGACCTCTGGTCCTGGTGCCTCCGCCACTCCATCACGCTCTCGGCGATTCATATTCCCGGAGATCAGAATGTCGATGCGGACCGGTTGAGTCGTTCTGCCTCATCGGACAACGAATGGCCCATTCCCCTCCGGTATCTTCGGCCTCTGTTTCGGGAGTTCGGTCACCCATCTGTCGACGCCTTCGCGTCCGTCGACAATGCTCGATGTCGCCTGTTTTTCAGTAGGGGTCCCCCGTCTGCTCGGTCGCTCGGGGATGCCTTTCTTCACAAATGGAACGGAACCCTGTTTTATCTGTTTCCTCCGTTCCCGCTCATCTCTCGGGTCGTGCAGAAGATTCGTGCAGACCGCACCTCCTGCATTCTGATCACTCCGTGGTGGCCACGCCAGGTCTGGTTCCCGCACCTGCTTCAACTCTCCTGTCGTTCCTTCCGTCCCCTCCCTGTCGTCCCAGATCTCCTTTCTCGAGCCCGAGGGAGAATCATCCATCCCAATCCGGGATTTTTCAAATTGACGGCCTGGAAGATCCAGCCCTAGACTTCCCGCCTCAGGTCTCTGAAATCCTCCTGAATGCTAGGAAGCCTTCTACTCGACGTTCCTATCGGTTCAAGTGGAACAGATTCCAATCCTATGCTACTGATCACTCCTTCGATCCAATTCGATCATCTCTCCGTGAGATCTTCGCCTACATTGTGCATTTGAAGGATGCGGGCCTGGCATACTCGTCCTTGAGGGTTCATTTGGCGGCGATCTCCGCCTACCACCCCCTCATCCAAGGCTCGTCAGTGTTCTCCCACCGTCTCACCAAGACGTTCCTCAGGGGTCTTCTTCGCATGTGCCCGCCTAGGAAACCGTTGGTGCCTTCCTGGAGCTTGTCTCTAGTCCTTTCACAACTCATGGCTAAACCGTTCGAGCCGATGGCTACCGCCAACCTCAGGTTAGTGTCCTGGAAGACGGCCTTTCTCGTAGCCATTATCACTGCACGCAGAGTAGGGGAACTAGCTGCCTTTAGGGCCGATCCCCCCTACACCGTTTTTCATAGGGAGAAGGTGGTCCTTAGAACAGATCCTTCCTTCCTCCCTAAAGTCATCTCTGCCTTTCACCTCTCTCAGTCGTCTGTTCTGCCTACATTCTTCCCGAACCCGACTGATGCCTCTCAGAGAGCCCTGCACTGTCTAGATGTGCGCAGAGCGCTCTCTTTCTATCTACACAGGACACAGCCCATACGTAAATCTCCTCGGCTGTTCCTAGCTTATGGCCCCCCTCACGCGGGGGAACCCATTTCTTCTCAACGTCTCTCTAAGTGGGTGACTTCCACCATAGCCCTTTGCTATGAGCTGGCGTGTCAACCTGTTCCTACCTGTCTCACTGCCCATTCCACACGGGCGGTGTCGACGTCCACCGCTTTCCTGGCCGGTGTCCCGTTGGAAGACGTCTGTGCGGCTGCTACGTGGTCCTCGGCATCGACCTTCGTGACCCACTACGCAGTCGACATCCGAGCTCGACGGGATGCTGCCTTCGGTCAGACGGTGCTGCGATCTCTCTTCGCTTGATCCTGGTACACCCTCAGGTAGGACCCGTGGGTGATTTGTTTTGATGGTGATGCTGTGTCTTAACCAGTATTTTTGTGTCCTTTGCAGCTGCCAGCTCCCTCCTCCAACTGGTTCAGCTCTTGTAATCACCCATGTGTGGGACTGCACAGAGACCACGACGAAGATAAACAGGTTGCTTACCTGTAACTGATGATCTTCGAGTGGTCATCTGTGCAGTACCACAATCCCACCCAGCCTTCCCCGCTGCTGGCATCTCCAGATGTCCTGTTTTGGATTCTTTGGCCTTGACAGTGGCGGTCGAAGGAACTGAGTGGGAGGCGGCTCTCTCTCCCGCTCTGGGCATGCGCAGTGCATGTCTCCTCCCCCAGGGCGGGAGGAGAGCCCGCCAAAAGCTCTTCTGAGGTAAAGCTCTAAAAGTTTCTCCGAACGAGGTCGTGCGCAGGCGCCCAACCCATGTGTGGTACTGCACAGATGACCACTCGAAGATCATCAGTTACAGGTAAGCAACCTGTTTTTTCCTTGACACAGCTAAAAGAGGGATTCATGTGAGTCTTGTCAAAATATTGTCTACTTGGAAGTTGGTATGTCAGCACAGGTGCTTTTCACTGTGTTTCCAGGAACAAATGATGAGAAAGAAGCAAGCAATGCATCTTGATGCACGCTATGTCACGATGGTGGAAAATGCCTATTACTACTGTAACCCTCCTCCAGCTGAGAAGGCAGTGAAAAAGAAACGACCTCCTCTCCAGGAGTACATTCGGAAGCTGCTTTACAAAGATCTCTCCAAAGTCACTACTGAAAAGGTAGTGCCCCCTTCTGTCTACTCTTGTAGCATCTTTCTTACCCAGTCTATTAGTGGGATATATTGGAAGCCCAAATGAAGAGAAGGGGAACATAGCCTGAAACAACCAGCAAGGCAGAGGCTAGTCTGAAGTATGTGCTTTAAATATTCCAGCAGTGAGAGATGATAAACCATACTCTGGGCTTTTAATGTTGGATTTTAATTAATAACTTCAAATGTTTTATCCTTTTATTATTTTTATTTGGTAAACTGCCTCTGGCAGGTTTCATTGAGAGGCAGTGTGAAATTTTCTAAATAAATAATCATTAAAGGAAGCTCAGAAGTACATTTCAAATAATGTGAAAACAGAAACTCCAGTTACAAATGTCCTCTGCAATGGGGGGAGCGGGGGTTGAGTTGTCAGATACTGACTCAAGACTTATAATTGGTAGTAAAATCCAAGTACGTGTCTTGTCATCCAGAGACAGATTTATAAACTCAGTTTCTGCATTTGTTGCCTATGGATGCTTGTGGCACCAGTGCTAAGGGGAGGGGTGACATGGGGGCCAAAGGCAAAGAGGCCCTTCCTACCCAACCACATATTAACCCTGTTTACACTTCAGTTGGAATAATACAATTTTTCAGAGAAATCTGGAATAAAATTGGCCACGACTTTATTGGTTACAGCTGTAGTCTGCATCAGCACAGCATGGGGTACCGGTTCCAGTTCATTGACTGACCCGCCTGCCAGTCGATGATCCACAGGTAATCTTGGAGTGACAGGTCTCTGTATCCCACAAGGGCAGACACCCCGAGGTGGTCTCCCCTGCCACCTGAGCGTGAGGGTAATCCTCAAACTCAGGAAAATGGGCACACAGGCCAGCATTCCTGATAATGGAACCAGCCCCATGCTGATACCGCCAAGTTGTGACAAGTGAAATTAATGGAACAAGCCCGCATGCAAACCTTGTCCTTTGAAGTCTGCATGCACAGCTTAAGAAACAAGGTGCTTTTCAGTTCACATTTTACTGTAAAGCACCTTGCCTCCTTTATTATATGTAGTAAAACTTAAACCTCCAGTGTGTTCCTTCATTTTTTCCATCATAGCTTTTGAAACGCTTGATAGTCTCCAAGCAATAGACATTATTCACTTATTCAGAATAAGCCCTCAGTTGTGAGTATTTAGGCATAGATAACTAAGTATATGTTCTGATACAAAATAAACCCCTGACTTAAAAGTATAACAGTACCATTATAAGCTGAGTTATACCCTTCTAAGCCTTTTGGCTTCTGTTGCTGTAAAAGTGGGCAGCTCTGCTAAGGATAGCAATGTAAGTAACTGTTGGGATAAAGAGTGGTGTTTAGTCTCTTCTTCATATTGGCCCTTCCATATTTCATAAGATAAACAGTCATCAAAATATCATAATGGAACAGTGCTGTTCCTCTTATGAGGGCGTGTATGCCTTTTTTAGATGCTGGGTTAACAGACCATGAAGGATGACAAGTATGTTGTTTTAAATTAATTCTAGTTTAATAGTTAGCCTGTGTTGTTTAAGTATAAGGCATCCAACTGCATTTTTTCCCCATTTGCGATAAGTTATTTTAAAATCTTGTTCAGGTCCTCCGACAGATGCGCAAATTGCCCTGGCATGATGCTGAAGTGAAAGACTATGTTATATGTTGTATGATCAACATCTGGAATGTGAAATATAATAGCATTCATTGTGTAGCCAACCTTTTAGCAGGGCTGGTTCTTTACCAAGAAGATGTTGGTATTCATGTTGTGGATGGTGTCCTAGAGGATATTCGACTAGGAATGGAGGTAAAGAGGAATATTTAAAAACTTTAAAATGTTTAACTACTTGAAGTAGAAAAGCTAAAGCAAATATTTCTAAATTGTTTCAAAATCATGACACTCTGTTTTGATAGTAAATTATAGCTATAGCTTTTTTTGAAAAGGAGATCGTTAATTTTATTCTATGTAAACCTGTTCCTGATGCAAAACAACCAATAAAATGTACAAAATCATTCTGATAGTTACCATGATTGTAGTGTAGTGCTGTTTGTCCCTAACATGAATTACTAGCTGTTATAGTGGCTTTCAGAACAGGTTTTTATTGGTTAGCTGATAAACAGTTAGTTGCTGCAGAGAGATCTGAACAGTCTTACCAATTTTGATGTTCTGTGCGCACTCCACTAGACTGTGGCTGTCAATGAACAGTCCCATTGCAGTCCACACTTCTGCTGGTATTACCTTATGAGACTTTCATATAGTATGTTTATCTTTATCTAATATGTAATGAAAGATAAAATGGAGGAGAGGAGAATTATGGTAGCCGCTTTGGGTCCTAACTGGGGAGAAAGTCAAGGCATAAATGTAGTAAATAAGTGTGAAGAAACATATTCTGTCTTGGCATTTTTGTTTGCTGAAGGTTAATCAACCAAAATTTAACCAGCGGAGAATCAGCAGTGCGAAATTCCTGGGTGAGTTGTACAATTACAGAATGGTGGAGTCGGCAGTAATATTTCGAACTCTGTACTCATTCACATCATTTGGTGTGAACCCTGATGGAACTCCCAGCCCACTTGATCCTCCAGAACACCTTTTCCGAATTAGACTGGTCTGTACCATCCTTGACACTTGTGGGCAGTACTTTGACAGAGGATCTAGCAAACGGAAACTGGATTGCTTTTTGGTCTACTTTCAGGTAGGAACAAGTATTCCTTGTCATAAACTTAATGCTTAACCATGATGCATTTTTCTGTATATTGTGTTTAAAATAAGTTATTTTTATTGAGTATTTGAAGTGCTATACAAAAATAGTCTTTTAAACAATTGGGGTATAGGAAAGGAAAAGAGAAGATGGAGAGGTCAATTAAGTAGTGTAATCTTGAATACTAACCACAATGAATAAGTCTTTAAAAACTGCTCAAGATCTCTCAGGGAGTCTTAATGGATGGGAATGCTTAGCTAACGACACATATCAGTACTGTAATGGAAATGCTAACTAAAAAAATAGAAAAGAATGTGAAGGAACATAAAGTGAAGTACAATATAAAGGTAAAGGAAGACAGAGTGGGGTGTGAAGAAAGTGGTCCAGCCAGGTTGACTGATAATGGCTGCTCAGTTCCACCCTCTCTTGTCCTTGAAGCCCTAAAAAACACTTATACCTTACAGCCAAACTATCATTATATGTTGCTTTTCACATCAAAGCAGCTTGTGTAAAGAGCCCAATATGATCAGTCTCCTTATATGGATAAGTAATCAACAAGGGATGTTTTAAACAAAGAACATATGTGCTTGCTTGGTTTAATATATTAAAAGAGCAAATCTGTTAACATTCAGATCTTCAAAATAGTTGCATATGCACTTCAGAATTCTTTTTTTCTCTCTGCAGAGGTATGTTTGGTGGAAGAAAAGCCTAGATGTTTGGACAAAAGATCATCCATTTCCTATTGACATTGACTATATGATTAGTGATACACTAGAATTGCTGAGACCAAAGATGAAACTCTGCAATTCGCTGGAAGAATCTGTTAGGCAGGTACAAGACCTGGAAAGGGAATTCTTAATCAAACTAGGTAAGATTGCTACCTTAGGAATGGTGGAAGCTGCAGTTGTTGCACATTCCTTGGGTATTTTCTGACTTTAAAACACTTTCCGTACCTTAAGCCATCTTGTCTATAATTCAGGAATCATGAAAACAGTTACGCGGCTAAGAATGTAAGAAGAGCCCTGCTGGATCATACCAATGGTCCATCTAGTCCAGCATCCTGTTTCACACAGTTCCCAACCAGTTCCCCTGGACAGCCAAGAACAGGGCATGGAGGCCGATGCCTTCCTCTGATGTTGCCTCCTGGTTCTGGGATGCAGAGGTTAGTGCCTCTGCATATGTGGAGGTTCCCCTCAGTCACCATGACTAGTAGCCATTGATAGAAATCCTCCATAAATCTATCTAATCCCCTTCTAAAGCTGTTTATTCTTGTGGCCATCACTATATCCTCTGGCAACAAATTCCACATTTTAACCACTCTCTGTGTAAAGTAGTATTTCCTTTTGCCTGTCCTGAATTTACTGCCGATCAGTTTCATTGGACACCCTTGCGTTCTAGTATTTTGGGAGAGGGAGAAAAGTTTCTCTTTGTCAATTCTCTCCATCCCATGCATAATTTTATAAATCTCTATTATGTCCAGTGTTCCCTCTAAGCTGAGTTAGTGTGAGCTAGCTCATACTTTTTTAGCCTCTGGCTCACCCATTTTTGTCTCAGCTCAGGAAGGATGGCTCCAGAGTGAACTAATTTATGCAGTAGCCAAATTGCTTGCTCACAACTTTAATGCCAGTAGCTCACAAAGGAGAATTTCTGGTCACAAGACTCCACAGCTTAGAGGGAACATTGATTATGTCCACCCCTTAGTTGTCTGTTTTCTGAACTGAAAAGTCCCAGACTCTTCAGCCTTTACTCATAGGAAAGGTGGTCCAACCCCCTAATCATCTTGGTTGCCCTCCTCTGTACTTTTTCCAGGTCTGCAATGTCCTGTTTGAGATATGGTGACCAGAACTGTACACAGTATTCAAAATGAGGCCGCACCATAGAGCAATACAAGGTCATCATAATATCAGCTGTTTTATTCTCAATCCCTTTCCTAATAATCCCGAACATAGAGTTTGCCTTTTCCCACTGTTCTAGCACACTGGGTTTATACTTTCCCTGAGTTATCCACTATGACCCCAAAATTGTTTTCCCTTTCAGTCTCAGCAAGTTCAGACCCTATTAGCTTATACCTGAAGCTGGGATGTGTGTCACTTCCCATTTACCAACACTGAACTTTATTTGCTACGTTGTTGACTATTCATCTAGTTTGTGGAGGTCCTCTTGGAGCTCATCACAGTCAGCCTGGGTTTTCACCATCCTGAATAATTTGGTGTCATCCACAAACTTGGCCACTAAACTACTCATCCTGAGTTCCAGATCAATGAGGAATAAATTAAATAGTACTGGCCCCAATACGGAACTTTGTGGGACCCCACTGCTAACTTCCCTCCACTATGAGAACTGTCTTTGCTTTGTGTCATTTAACCAGTTTTTAATCCATAAGGAAACCCATCCTCTTATCCCATGACTGCTAAGTTTACTCAGGAGTCTTTGGTGAGGAATCTTGTCAAAGGCTTTTTTTTTAATTTATTTTAGCGTTTTTCAATACCAACAAACATGTATTCTTTACAAAATCATTTCCATATATTTACAGAGTCTTTAGGTCTCAGTACATTTTTCTATCCAACTATAAAGTTTAGACCATCTATTTACATGTACTTTCAAATCTTGTCAAAGGCTTTTGAAAGTCCAAGTATATAATGTCTACCGAATCACCATTGTCTGCGTGCTTATTCACGTTCTCAAAGATCTCCAAAAGGTTGGTGAGGCAGGACTTTCCTTTGCAGAAGCCATGCTAATTTTGCCTCAGCAAGGCTTTGTTGCCCCGTGGGCCTAACAATTCTATCTTTGTTTACAGTTTCTCCTAATTTGCCTGGGATAGACATTAGGCTGACCAGCCTGGTTCCCTTCTGGATCCCTTTTTAAAAATTGGTGTCACATTTGCTACTCTCCAGTCTTCTGGTACAGCAGCTGAATTTAATGATAGGTGACATATATAGCAGATAAACGATCTCACATCTGAGTCCCTTAAGAACTCTCGGGTGTATGCCATCAGGTCCTGGAGATTTATCAGTTTTTAATTTCCCAGTAGGTCTAGAATTTCATCTCTGGTCACCTCAATTTGGCTCAGTTCTTCAGACCCCCTTGTTGAAAATAGGGTCTGTGGCATGGATAAATACCCCCACACTTGCTATGGTAAACAGAGAAGCAAAAAAGTCATGGAGCTCCTCTGCCATCTCCCCATCTCTCTTTAGCAATCCCTTTATTCCTTTGTGATCCAAAGGCCCCACTGCTTCTCTGGCTGGTTTCCTGTTCCAGATATATTTTAAAAAATGTTTGTTTGTTTGGATTCTTTTAGCAATCCTCTTCTCAAAATCTCTTTTTGCAGGCCTAATTATTGACTTACATTTCTTTTGCCAGAGCCTGTGGTCCCTCCTATTCAATTTGTTGGGGCAGTCATTCCACTTTTTAAAATAAGCCTCTTTACTTTTTATAGCTTCCTTGACTTGCATTGTTAACCACACAGGCCTTCATTTAGGTTTTGGCAGTGTCTTTCTTCAACTGTGGAATGCATTCTATTAGGGTTTCAGTGAGTGCAGTTTTAAATAACTTCCAAGCATCCTCTAGAAATTTGACTCTCTTGTATTTCTCTTTCAGCTTCCTTTTTACTATTCCTCCCATTTTTTTAAAGTTCCCTCTTTTGAAATCAAACGTTACTGTTTCGGCCTTTAGGGGTAATTTTCCATTGATCTGAATGCTGAATTAAAGTGGTCACTGTTCTCAGTTGGTGTAACAACCTCTACATCTCTCACCAGTTCTTGAGACCCACTCAGAACCAAGTTCCAGATCACTACCCCTCTGGTTGGTTCTGTGACGAACTGTTCCTGTGCACAGTCATTAATGATGTCTAGGAATCTCATTTCTACAACATGACTCAAACATATGTGAGGGTAGTTGAAGTATAACAACAGTATCTGCTTGAGTCACGTCCCTTATCGCCTTCTTCATCTCAAGATCAGCCTGAAGGGTTTGATCTGGTGGGCAGTAGTACATCCCCACTTTTAAGCATTATTCAGTAAAACTAGATTTAAATTGTGGTTTTCTACATAAAGACTCATTCTTGCTGGTATAATCTTAATATTTACAACCAGATGAAAGTTTCATTTTTAGAGTAACAACTTTTTAGATTAGTTTTATTGATATAACCAAAAAACACTGATTTGGGTATACTATTAGAAACACATCATAGATGATTATGGAATTATTGCGAGGTGAACTATCTTTTTCTGCTTTATTTAACTAAAACAATAACATTATAGCATGTGTATTCTTGTATTTGCTTAAACATCCATATTTGTTAACTGATGTGGTTAAACAATATATGTACATATATTTAAAAAGACTATCAGCCCGGTCCACACATGAAAAACTTTAAATACTATCTTCTGTAGTTCACTCATCTTCATCTTCATCTTCTTGCTTGTTCATAATCTGGAAAAGAAAAACAAGCTTTCCTACTTTATCAGGTCCAAAACGATTTCTCAATTTAGAATGAATGAATCCAGAGAATAGTCTTTCTACGCCAGCAGAAGCAGCTACTGCTGTTCAAAGTGAAATCATTATTTCAACAGTCTCTAAGTCCAAGTGCTTAAGTGACTTCCACCAGTTCACTGGACTGACTTTCTTTAAAACATCATCATCAAACATAAATTTCTTGAATGGTTCTCCCTTAGCTCTGAAGTTTATTCCAGTTGGCGTTACAGATGGATTATTGCTTGATACCCAACTCCTCTTCTTCAGCACTTAAGTTTTGACCCTGGTACCGGATATTGGCAATATTTGTGAGAAAATGAGCTGGAGTCAGTGCTTATCCTATTTGTTTTTTAATGCTTATAATTTAATTCTGTCAGTGTGTAGTTCTGTTTTTATGTACTCGCTCAGTTGCTTCCAAATTTCAACAGCATCAACAGTAAAACAGCTATTTCTCTGTATTTTGTTTAAAGCTTTAGAAATGGGTTTCAGGGTGCTCAGCATATGTTCAAGATTTCTCTTAAGCCCAATGCTGAGGATTTTGGCTATGACAGTGCCATTTATTT
Source organism: Gekko gecko (assembly GCA_029375565.1). Taxonomy (NCBI): domain Eukaryota; kingdom Metazoa; phylum Chordata; class Lepidosauria; order Squamata; family Gekkonidae; genus Gekko; species Gekko gecko. The sequence continues at coordinate 169,506,141 of JAPDNY010000005.1, forward strand.
TCTCTCAGTTTTGTTCACAAACTGTTGTCAGAATAGGCCAATTCGTGATATACTGCTCAAAACAATCCACTAAAGAGTTCCATCTAACATCTTGGTTCCACCCATTCTTTTCAGAGTTGCTGCTGCTGCAAAAGTATTTAACCATTTCAATGACATCGGTCTTTATTTCTGGAACACTGAAGTCTTTGGCTAGGGGGTATAGCAAATGAGCACTGCAACCATATGTTATATCTTTGAAGTTCCTTCCTGCTTTTCTGTATTTCTTCTCACCTTGGATACATTTGCAGCATTGTCTGTGACCAAACTGCACACTAGACATTTAAATTCTTGTTCACATGTTATGATAGTTTTTGCTGCAACTTCTTGTAAGTATTCTGCTGTGTGTGCATTTCCTGACTTATTAATTGTTTCTGTAAGGAAGGCATTCCCTTCTTCTGTTGTTATATAAGCACATACAACAGGATCATTATGGACATTACCCATCAAGACTTAGGTTAACAATTTTACCCTCTAGAGTTGTTGCACATTGTTCCATTTCTCTGTCATGCACTTTATCCAGCAGTTTCCCTGCAACATCTGCTCTGCTGGGTGGACTGTATCCTGGTCTCAGTGACTGAACCATATTAAAGAAGTGTGGGTTTTCAATCAGATGGAGAGAAGAGTTTGTCACGTCAACGAACTGAGCATTTTTTAAATCTATTAACTCTTTTTCTAATCTACTGGTTTCTATCACAAACTTACCTATGGTGGTTCCTGGATGGTCAGCTTTTTTCTTTCTTTTAGGTGATATACTGTGGATGTGTGATATATATGATGTGACTGAAATACTATCCCGGACAGATAACTCTGAAACTGTAGAACAGGAGGATGGTGATTTCAAAGGTGGATAGTTTCCAGAATCCTTTCTGTTCATGATGGATTCCCCTAAGCAAAAAAAGTCAATGCTGTTATTTTATTATTTATAGGGTTGCCAGACCCCCCCGTTTGGTGGGGTTACTGGCTTTTGGGGGGGTTCAACCTGCCCCCAAGCCCCAACACCTGCAGCCACCCCCTCCCGTCTCTCTTGAGAGAGAGGAGGAAGAGGGGTGGCTGTGGGCCCTGCACCCAATCTCCAAGTGGCGAGATCAGGCATGCAGGGCCCTCCAGCTGCCTGCACTTAAAGGGAACCCTTTAAGCATAGGCAGCTGGCATGCAGGGCTCTCTGGCTGCGGCTCGCAGCTGGTGGGACTGTCCCTGCAAGGGTGGGGCTTGGAGCTGGGACATTCTCAATGTGACATCATGTTGGGGCACCCCACCCCCTCCGGTGTGGCATATGCTAATAGCCTAGTAGCTCATTAGCATACCCATATGCTAATGAGTTCCTGCTTACCAAAAATTTTAAGCATTGCATGCTACATGCTTAAAACTAATCCTTATTTCATGATGAAGAACCTTTGGACTATAATATATCTTAAATAGAAAACTGTATTTAGAAGATTTTTACTCAAAAAGTATTTTATTTTAAAAATCCAATTTAAATCAAAAAATTCCAATTTAAATTAAAAAATCTGTTTGTTTTAAAAAATTGGTTTTTATTCACCCTGCTTTTAAGTAACCTTTAACGCAGTATTTCCACCCATATCACTTCTGTTGGGGAGTTAAGATGTTTTCTAACTTATTTAATTTTATGTCCTCTTTGATGTGCAATGCAACACCACCATCAGCCCATCCCTTCCTGTCTTGCCTATAGAGCTTATACCCAAGAATAACTTTATCCCATAAATATTCCCATTCCACTGTGTTTCTGAGACACCTACTATATCTGAAGGAGCTGCGGTGGCTCAAGTGGTTAAGACGCTGAACTGCAGGCTGTGGAAGGTCAGTAGTTCAGCAGTTCGAGACCCGGGTGTCGCATGACGGGGTGAGCTCCTGTCTCTAGTTCAGCTCCTGCCAACCTAGCAGTTTGAAAGCAAGAAATTGCAAGTAGATAAATAGGTACCACTTCGGTGGGAAGGTAACAGCATTCCGTGCGCCTTGGTGTTTAGTCATGCCGGCCACATGACCACGGAAACGTCTTCGGACAGCGCTGGCTCTTCGGCTTTGATACGGAGATGAGCACTGCAACCCTAGAGCCGGATTCAACTGGCTTTCGAGCAAGGGAACCTTTACCTTTACTATATCTGAAGCAATGTACAATAAAATGAGGGACACAGTTTTAGCAGGTTAGTTAATGTATTTGGTCATGGTGTAGAAATATATCAGGACATACAGGTGTGTCTGTTGCTAACAGGTCCACTATTTGTACCATCGGACATGCACAATAATGCTTAGCATCCAGTGCTCTTTCTCAGAAGGACAAGGCATTCACCTACACATACAGTAAATATATTGTAATATAATGTCACTGAACTAAGGTACAGCGTCCTTGTACCCAGATGTGGGGGGCGGGGGAGATGAAAGAGCAATGTAGAAAGATGTAGCTATGAATTTCTAATTATGTTTTGGCTTGTGAGAGTTAGGACACCCCTACCTTTTTCTCTCTAGTTTGGGACAGAGTAGAGAAGGCTTTATTCCTCTCTTCCTAGCTCTTCCTTCATAGTGGAGCTTGTGTCCCGTCACCTCATGAGAATGGAGATGGTCATCTCTTCAGCTACTGGCATGACATTTCAATTCTTGTTCTGAAGTGTCTTAATGCTTTTTTCAGTTCCCACTCTGCCAGTTTCAGTGTCCTCCTGCCCTGCTGGCATAATTCCATCTCTTTGTAATCAATAAAGAATACAGCAAAATAATTCCATCTCTGGCAGCTGCCAAGGAATAGATCTTGTGGGAGCCAAGCCCTGCTTTCTTTCAGCCAATTGGAGGCAGGGCATCTCCCACCCTTGAGGAAGAAACTTGCCTATCATATTGCAGCTGTTTCAGATAATAAGCCAGCTGGAGAATGAAATATTTCTTCTAAGTAAGGCTCTGTAGAATGATCATCTAGAGAACAAGGTAGCAGACTATTTAAGCAGGGATCCACTGTCAACACATGAATGATCCATAAACAGGAGGACCTAGTCTTTGAAACGTGGGTTTATCTGCAGGTAGACCTGTTTGTCTCAGTGAGCAACACACAAGTGTCAGGCATACTGCTCAAGAGCTGGCGTGGACAATCAGCCCCTGGGAGACACCTCCCACCTGCAGTGGTCTTATGGCCTTTACTATGCTTCCCCCCCCTTTCCCTCCTCTTTCACTGTGTAGTGTTGAAGCTGAAAGCAGACAACAGTACATGTATTCTAATAGCACACTTCTGGTCCAGAAGGATGTGGTTCCCAATCTTATGGAAACTTGTCAAAGGCAGAATAATATCTCTACCCCCGGCGAAGGATCTACTATCATTAGGCCAAGTCCAATACCACAATGTAGAGATGTTGCATCTCAGTGCAGTTAGTTTAGCCATAAACCACTGGTCAGATAGGGTAGCAGATGTTTTGGTGTCTTCCTGTAAGCTGTCTACATATAGGTCTTATAATGCTGAATGGCAACATTTTACTGCATGGGTGCTGGATAGAAAAATTAGACCAGAGTCCTGCCCCTCATCAGAGATCTTTGAATATCTGTATTCCTTGGTAAATTCTGGTTTGTCCACCTCAAGGTGCACCTACCGGCAATATCAGCCTTTGATGTCAGGGTGCATTCTAAACCTGTGTTTTCAAATGCATTGTCAAAGAGAATCCTCAAAGTTCTGATGAGCTTGTTTCCACCAGTTAAACCTCTGGTTTTTCAGTGAAGCTTGTCTCTTGTATTATCCCAGCTAGTACATACACCATTTGAACCCATCGCTTCATGAGATCTATCATTACTACCTTACAAAACCACATTCATAGCAGCAGTTACATCTGCATGTAGGGTGGGTGAAATATGAGCTCTCAGATTCGACCCCCCCATTTACCAAATTCCACAGAGATAAGGTCATGTTGCATCCCAGTCTTGGCTGTATTCCTAAAATTGTTTCTCAGTTTTACATGTCACAAGACAGTTTTACCAGTGTTCTTCCCTGACTCACAATCCATGACAGAACACGCACTTCACACATTATTTGTTAGCAGAGCACTTTTATTTTATTTGGATCGCACCTCTGCATTTATGAAGGAGAGTAACATGTTTGTTTGCTTCAGAGAACTGAACAAAGGGAAGGCAGTGTCCCCACAGTCCATTTCTAGAAGGGTGACCGCCACAATAAAAATGGTTTACACTAGGGCAGGTGTAGAGTGCCCATTTCCCCTAAAAGCACATTCAACAAGGGCTCAAGCATCCTCTGCAGCCTTTCGATGCAACCTTGATGTCAGGGAGACCTGCAGGGTAGTAACTTGGTCCTCTCCAACAACTATTATAATCAAACACTACTCCATCAAGGTAGACTCTAGGAGAGAGGCAAGTGTTGGAAAAGCAGTACTGCAGTCACTGTTCCATTAGTTGGCCTACACCCACCTGTGTAGTAAGTGAGCTCGCTAATCTCCCATTTGGAACTGCACAAGAGACATGAAGATGAAAACACAGTTGCCTTTACCTGTAACTGATGTTCATCATGTGTCTTCTGTATGGGCACACATCCCTCCCTCCTTCCCCACTGTGGGCCATGCACCTTCTTCAATCTCCACGGTGGTGGAAAGAGGACAGAGGGAAGAGTGCTTCCCCTCATCATGTGATCATTTGGCTGGGAACAGACCCTGTAACTTTGACTGTGCCAAGAAGGTGTGAGAGCACTCAATAGATTCTAGAAGCTTGTGGAAAAAAATCTCTGCAGCAGGCCTGCTCTCAGGCAGTCCCATGTGTGCTTGCACAGAAGACACTCAATGAACATCAATTATAGGTAAGTGCAACCATGTTATCTTCTTTCATTCTGACGTTTTGAGTAGTGATCCCTGTTTCCTGCCCAATGTTGTAATTGGTGTTTTTATGTTATTGTATGTATTTTAGCTCTGGTATTAATTGCTTTAATTATGTGTTTTTGTTGCACTTAATGGTTTTTAAGGTGTGATTTTTTATATATGCTTTAATTTATTAGCCACTTATGTGACCCTTAGGGCAGGAAGGCAAGGCATAAATTTTGTAAAATAAAAATAAATAAAATGAAAATAGATTGCTATGTTATAATGGCTTGTATAACCCACTGTGAGGCTTCTGGGAAGATGTGCAGCCCTAAACTTTGGCATGTGTTTGCTCAGAAGGAAGTCTGCCAGATTTCAGCAGAACTTATTCCCAATACGCATGCATTGGAATTGATGCTTTTGAATTCTCTTAACATATTCATCTATAATGCTTTTTGTTTCCTTTGTTTAGGCCTTGTGAATGACAAGGACTCTAAAGGTTCAATGGCAGAAGGGGAGAACCTAGAGGAGGATGAGGAAGAGGAAGAAGGTGGAGTAGAGATAGAAGAACAATCTGGAAATGAAAGTGAAATAAATGACCCAGAGGAGGAGGTGATTCTTTCTGTCATTTGTTTCCTTGGCTGTGGAGGTGGGTAGGGTATGTGGCTGTCCATAGATTGTAATGAGCTACTACTGATGGGCTACTAAATTTCAGAGATGTTGTAGGCCTAGTAGCTGCCATGCTCAAGGCTCTAGTCTCAAGTGTGCCCTCTTATTTTGGAAATAATCAAAACAGTGTTTTTTAGCCTTTTTAATGTTCTCTCCATGTACATTTAGCAAAAAAGTCACTTTTTAAGTTTCAGTGGAATAAATTGGTCAGGTTTGTTCTGGAGTGGTTGAAGTATGGGTTTCCCTGCTGCGGTACCAAGAACACTAAGGCATCATATGAGAAGAGATGACTCTGAGTGAACCCCTTTATGGCTTTAGTCATTTGTCAGATTTGGCACTCCCTCACTGCCAGCTGTGATTGGCATATAACAGGCACTCCCTCACAATTCTGATATTCTGCTGGAAGATGACTGAAGAAGACACAGTTGATGTCCTCTTTCCCTGTTCTTGTCTCTCATGACTGCTGATCAATAATGTGCTTAACAGTTGCAATCAGGCTTCTGCTTGGAGAGCTTCAAGTACTGAAGCAGATGCATTTCCTTCTATGCATCATGACTATCATCTGAGTCTTGAGACGGGAGGGAAAAGAGAATAAGAGTTTTAGTAAAACTTTTGTTATGCTCCTACAAGAGCAGTAACTCATACGATGAGTGAAATGATGATGGATTTCTGGTGGTGGCCTTCAAGCCTATCTTCCTAAGTGGCCAGGACTGTTATGGGTGCTACTGAAGATGGCTACTGACTGAACTAGTCCAAAGATTTTTCAGAAGGTGGTTGGGCTTGATATTGCCATTATGTCAATATGTTCCTAAGCTTACATTCTTGAGTACATTAGCAGCATGTGTAATTTTTTTCTTCAATTGATCTGCATTGCAGCTGCTTTTTTGAAAGCTAGACCTGTGTAAAATCTTTAAGAGCTGAGTCAGATTTTTTGAATCCATCTTAAGTCTCACGACTAAAATCCTTTTGATGTTTGAAGAATTCCCTATAAAATGCACTTAAAGGAGTAGATGTTTCTTCACCTTGGCAAGTCAGCTTGGCACCAGAATTGAATCCCAGTACAAGTGATCTGGTTCCTCTTGAGATTTTTTTTTGTCCTGTGGGACAAATTTAGCCAAATCAGAATTTAGGATTAGGTTTCATGACCCTTGTATCAATTGTGGATAACAGAACTGATGTTGTGTGTTCTTTAAGTGCCCCATCCATGCTTGAACAGGAAATATTAGTTGCTCAAGAATAATAACTGACCGCTTTTTCAAATAACTTCTCCCTTTGGTGTAGTGGTTAAGTAAGCAGACTCTAATCTGGGAGAACCGGGTTTGTTTCCCCACTCCTCCACTTGCACCTGCTGGATGACCTTGGGCAAGCCATAGTTCTGGCACAGCTGTTCTTGAAAAAGAGCAGTGTCTGTCAGAGCTGTCTCAGCCCCACCTACCTCACAGTGTCTGTTGTGGGGAGGGGAAGAGAAAGGAGTTTGTAAGACACTCTGAGACTCCTTTGGGTAGTGAAGGGCAGGGTATAAATCCAATCTCTTTTCTTCTGTTTTTTATTAGTAAAAAATGTTATGCGGCATCACCTGCCAGCAGCCTGTGCTCTGGTACCCTCTCAATCTCATACTGTGTATATGAATTTTGTGTTGTGTGGTTCTTCTAATGACAACTCATTTTGGTTGGATGGCATTGTGTGCACAGTAATTTCTAAAATATGGGTTGTGTTCTGACCTAGAGGTAATACGGAAAGGAAATTGAACTGAGCTACGACAGAAAAGAAACTGAACTGATAATTTCCTTGCAGCCTTCTAAGGCAGTCTCCTGTCTTCAGTTTCACAGTCAAATGACTGGATAAAATTTCAGTTAAAGCATTTATAGGGGAAGTCATCAAATTCTGATTAACTGCATAGGCAAAATTAAGATGATAGTGTGTTTCAAAGTACTAATTTTAGTAAAAATTGGTAGAGCAGCAAATATTTTATATGCATAGAAACAGCTCTGCAAGTGGCAGAAAAGTTATATCAACTGCAATAAAATACAGTTTATGATTACACCTTTATACCTCCTAAAATTTCAGGAGGGCTCTGAAAATGAGGATGAAGAAGAGGGGGAAGAAGAAGAAGAGAATACAGATTATCTCACAGATTCGAATAAGGAAAATGAAACTGATGAAGAGAATACTGTATGTATTGCTGTTTTTAAAGCATTTGTGGTGGAGTGCCTTTGGTAATATTTTAAACAGTAGCTGCTTAATATTAGTGATTTTACTTTGGTTTATTGGTTCATACAAATACCAAGTTAAAATGCTATGGTAAATCAAGGGCATAATCAATTCAGTGTTACTGTGGGTTTGACATCCATGGGTAGAAATGGAATAGAGGTCAGTATATTGGAAGTTCAAGTAACTTGTACCAGGCTAGGAGGGCTGGATGGGGATGAAAGAGGTTGGTGTCAGCTTCCTGTTCCAGTAGAGACCTGACTCCTGTGGAGGGGAGATGTTCTGACATTGCCTTACATGCTGAGAGGGAACCGGGGCTCTGTTGAATCCTGTGTTGATCTGCAACAGGCTGTGACCATGTTAAACTGGATTTGCCATAGAACTGGTTAGTTATTTTTGTTGGTGAGCGGTTATTGAAACAGTACCTTTACATGCAGGCTGTACAGCCAAAGGATGAGCTGCAATAGAATCCTTGGACTGGGAAAAGAGTGCATGAAATTAAATAAGTGCAGTTTGTCTTATTGCACTAGGATGAAAAGCAGGGTTTGTGAAGGAGGGACCCTCTATGCACAGAATCAGAGACTTTCTGAGAACAGAGATCCGGTGCAGATCCTCCATAGTTTAAGAGAACTTGGCACGTAAAGAAATTTGGATGTGTACATGAAGCAGGAGGCAGGATGGATGGATAGTGGGGCTGAATAGATGGTTTACCTTTAGCTCTCATGCCAAAGTTCTGGATGGTTTGGGATGGATGCTGTCCCAAGACTGGGTACATGAACCTCAGTTGACATGAGAACTATTTTGTTCTGTATGGCTGTACAGTTTTCTGCATAGTTTTAAAGGCTGAGAGACAAAATGAAACAGGCATGTTGTGTAGTACAGCAGAGACTGCTGCTAGTATTGAATTTGTAGAGAACTTCCTTAATATATTAATAGCTTACAGTCCATTATTAAATTTAACGATATACCAGAATAAAAGTATGCCGGGGTCTTTTCGTAGAAAAAGAGCTGCAGGAGCTCATTAGCATATGGTATGCTAATGAGCTATTAGGCTATTAGCATATGCCACACCCCCTGACATCACCGGAAGTGATGCTAGAAGGGGAAGCAAAAGGGGGGGAGGCATCTTCGAAAGCCTCCCCTTACCTTCCCCAGCTGGCCTGGGTGGAGGAGCTAAGAGAGAAGGGGTTTAAAGTTTAAACTCCTTCTCACCAGAGTTGGGCCACAGAAGGAGGAAAGAGGGAAGGAAAGAAAGAGAGTTGAGAGAAGGAAAGAAGGAAGGAAAGAGAAAGAGTAGAGAGAAGGAAAGAGGGAAAGAAAGAGAAGGAAAGAAGGAGGGAAAGAAAGAGAGAGAAGAAGGAGGGAAACAGGGAAAGGAGGAAAAAAGAGAAGAGAAGAAGGTGGGAAAGAAAGAAAGAGAGAAGGGAAAAAAGAGGGAAAGAGGAAAAGGAGAGAAGGAAAGGAGGGAATGAAAGAAATTCGGCGGTAATTTGGCCCCATTATATCCTATGGGCCATTGAAGTCAATGGTGAAAACATAGGGTATATTCTGGGGGCTGGAGGGGAGGGGTTTGAGGGAGAGTCTCCAAACTCACAGGGTAGCTGATCTGCATTTTTTCCAGTGCTATAAATATTTTTTTTGAGGTGTGTGTGGTCCAATGAGGTTGCACCATCAATTTATACATGTATAAATTATGTTCCTTTTGGTCTTTTGGGGTTTCTGTGTGGCACTGTGGCATGCTTGCACTGCCACAGTGCCGCTTGTTCTGGAGTGTGCCACTTGTTCTCATGTCAAACAAGCACCTCCCAAGACAGTTCACTTTCCCTGAGATTCTCTGGGAGAGTCTGACTGCTAGGTGCTGCCTGCTTGCCTGCCTTAAGTGCTGCTGGCTGGGTTTCCCCATTGGAAACAATGGAAGAAACGGGGGTAACCTGTTTGGGTGCCCATAGAATTAGGCCCATTGGTTCAATTGCTTTGAGACGTGGGGGTGTATGTGGGGAGAGGCTCCCGAAGCTACCCTGAAAGTTTGGAGCCTCTCCCTCAAACCCCCTCCCCCCCAGAGCTACTAACAGCACCGTGGGGAAAAAGTAACTTTTTTCCCACCATAGAGAACAATGGAGGGAATGGGGGCAACCTGTTTTGGGGCCCATAGAATTGGACCTGCTGGTCCAATGTTCTTGAAACTTGGTGGGTATCTTGGGGAGAGGCTCCATCAGCTACCCTGTGAGTTTGGAGCCTCTCCCTCAAACCCCCTCCCCTCCAGCCCCCAGAATATACCCTATGTTTTCACCATTGACTTCAATGGCCCATAGGATATAATGGAGCTGAAATTGGCATTTGGCTGCCTGAAAGACTCCCGGGGACGTCGGCTGGGGGCGGGGCTTGGTTCCTGGGCTGCCGGAGCTGCACTCCGGTGTGCTCCCCCCCAAAAGACCCCTGAAAGTATGATACAGTACTGATTTTTCTCTGCCCCTCCCCCCTTTTGGAGGGCTGGAGAAACTACAGCTAATCTGTCAGGGTTAAGTATAGTTTAATTAATTGTTTGTTTATTCAATTTATATCCCACCCTCCCTGCTGAAGCAGGCTCAGGGCAGCTTACATTAAATGCATATATAAAAATACAGTTAAAACATACATAAATAATCAATTATTCACTTTCCTAAAGTGCCGGATCAATTAAAGTGCAAGAGCAAAATTCCTAGATTAGACCATTGTTAGATCATGTAAGAAGACTACGACGTTGGTCATAGTTGTACCCCTTGAGTTCTTATGTCACCATATAAAGGTTTTTGTCTTTCATAAATTGAGCAGAAGATGTACAGTGTTTTAGGATGAAGAAAATTATCCACACAGATTAAAGTGCTTTGGGGTTCATTGGCAAGAACTGTACCTCTGCTTCTATTATGTACGCATTTTATTACTTTCCTGCCCAGATTTCACATACCAGAGATGGTAAGCTTTATGGGTTGGACCCAGCCAGTGTTTTGCTAAATCTTGCCCATTTCCTCCCTTCATTACAGCACCCATATTATGTCGCTTCTGTTCATTCAGGTCCCATGACTCTCTGTAGCTTTTTGGATGGCCAGAGAGGAGTTCTGGTTTGTGCATTGCATACAAATGCCAAAATGTTACATCAATTCTTTGAAAATGATTCCTGTTGGGTGAAACAGATAACAAGCCTTCACTGATTAAAATTTACCTGGCTCCCAAAAGCCAGATCCAGCCTGTGAGCCCTCAGGTGGAGACATCCCTAACAGAGATACAACTAGATAGTCAAGTCAATCCCTCCCCCTCTTTTATTAGGAAGTAATGATCAAAGGAGGTGGACTGAAACGTGTCCCCTGTGCTGAAGACGAAGACTTCATTCAAGCACTGGACAAAATGATGTTGGAAAATTTACAGGTATTGCTTGGTTTGTTGTAACTTGAATTGGCTAGCTTGCTTTTCTGTGACCACAATACACACAACAAGGTGTTTTAAATTTTAATGATTTCCTGCTTGTTTTGTGCTACTGCAAACAACATACAGTCATGATTTTGAAAAGCAGTAGTACACTTTTTCTTATGAAGTGCTATTTTTCCTTGCCACCTTAGGAAGCCAGCATGGTGTTGTCAGGGGTCATTTTGTAGAAAAAGAGGTGCAGGAGCTCATTAGCATAACTCATTAGCATAATTTATTTGCATATGCCACACCCCCTGACATCACCAGAAGTGTGTCAGAAGGCAACACTCACTGCTCAGGCTCCACCCCAAAAATCTCCAGGTATTTCCCAACTCAGAGCTGGCGAGCCTACCAGGAGAAAAAATGCTTCAAAAGCACAAAGAAAATTTGTGGCAGGGGATCAGCTTTTGTGAGCCGCTGCTCTCTTCTACAGATACTTCATGGCTGAAGAAGTGACCAGTGACCCAGGCTACAGTTCCCACATTTACAGAAGTCTACAGATATGGGCAACATCCTCCTCACTTGCTACCTACATGTAATGGCTGACGACTCTGTTTCAATGTATCTGAAAATGAGTGCATGAACACGAAAGCTTATACCCAGAATTAAACTTCGTTGGTCTTAAAGGTGCCACTGGACACAAACTTTGTTCTATTGCTTCAGACCAACACAGCTACCCACCTGAATCTATGCAAACCAGAATTATTCAAGAGGGTTCTTCTACACTGGCAATAGGGCTACACTGTACAAAAGACTTCACAGAGTTACTTGAACAAATTATTAGGGTAGACCCAACACCTCCGGTCCACACATGCTTAAGGTAGGATAGCAGCTCAATGTTTCATTAGTAGTGGTACTTAGGAATATCTGTTCCAGTGCAACAGAACAAAGTTTGAGTTCAGTGGCACCTTTAAGACCAACAAAGTTTATTCACATGAAAGCTTAGACCCAGAATTAAACTCTGGGTTTAACCTTTATTTAAGCTGGTTATCGCCTAACTCATTAGCTGAAAGAGAGGGGAGAAGGCAGGAAGGAAGGGAAAAGAAAAAAATGGAAAGAAAGGGATAGAAAGAAATGGAAGGAAGGAAAGGGAAAGAAAGGGAGCAAAGAAAGGGAAAGAAAATGAAAGCCTTGTATGTTTGCTTTCCCCAAGTTCTAAATTCCCCCACCAGCAGTTAAAAAGGAGCTTGAAGGCTTACATTTGAAACGTCCTCCTTTGGCTGTGAGTTCCCAGGCTAGAGTACTCACTCAGCCACCTGTTCTTCAGTCCATTCAACATATAAAAATGAAAGTGAAACAAGAGCTCCACCCAACAGGCCCAAACTAAATCACACAGATATTAAGGGAAGAGCAGACTGTTCCATTACACATAGACATGTATACAAGAGCAAGACCCTTTGGGAGGAGTGAGAGACCAGGAAATATAATAAAATAAATAAATAAAACCAACTGAAAGCAGGGATGGACTTCCTCCAGTATAAACTATGAGCTGTGGCAGGCTAGCTGGAGAAGGAAGAGGAGGCAAGGAGACATGCCTGCCTTCCTTGCTCAATCTTCTCCAGGTGCCTGGCAGGGGGAAAGGAGGGCATGTTTGCTGGGCTCTAGGAGGCTCAAGGGAAAAGGAGGGCATTTCTGCCCAGCTTCCCTTACTGTTTCCAGCCAGCCCAGGGGAGCCCATCAGACATGCCTGGCTTCCCTTTGCGATCTGCTCTGAGTGCCCCATGGCTAGAAGGTCACGCAGGAAAGCCAGGCATTTAAATCCCCCCCCCGTCTCTCCGCAAAAGCAGAGCGGCTCAGGGGAAAGGAGGGCATATCTACCTGGCTTCCCTTCCTGTCTCCAGCCAGCCTGGGCTGGCTGGAGACAGAAAGGGGAGCCCAGCAGACATGCCTGGCTTCCCTGCGCGATCTGCCCCACGGCTAGAAGGTTGTGCAGGGAAGCCAGGCTTTTAAATCCGCCCCCCCCCCAAGTCTCTCCGTGAAAGCGGACTGGCTCAGGGGGAAAGGAGGGCATATCTGCCCGGCTTCCCTTCCTGTCTCTAGCTAGCCTGGGCTGGCTGGAGACAGGAACGGGAGCCCAGCAGACATGCCTGGCTTCCCTGCGTGAAGATTGCGCAGGGAAGCCAGGCATTTAATTCTCTCTCCTCAGGAGGGGGTGGGGCCTGGGCTCATTACTGCTGGAGCATTGCTCCGGGGCACTCTGGCAGGAAATGACCCCTGGGTGTAGTAGTTAGAATGTTGGACTAGAATCTGCAAGACTGAGGTTCAGAACCATACTCTACCCCAGAAATTTGCTCGGTGACCTTGGGCCAGTCACACACTCCCAACTTAACCTACTACCTCACAGGGTTGTTGTGAGGAGATAATGGAAAATGTAAGCAGTTGGGGGGGGCATTGAGGAGAAAAGTGGGGTCTAAATAAAGTAAATAAAAACCTCTTGATTTTTATGAAGCAAGTTCATGGTGAATCTTAATTTAATATATTCCATTTAATAGTGAATTAGTGGCCTCATGCCCACCAGTACAGTAGGCTGCTTTACAAGACATGTGTACAAACACACTGTTGATGCAATCAAATGCATGTATTGATATTAATGCCTTGCATCTTTAGGTATTCATCTAGAGAGGATAATGTGTGATGTCCCCAGGAGCTAAAATGTGGGGCATAAATCATGTTTAGTTTTTACATGGAAACCTCTTTGTAAACCTTGGCTTTGGAATCTTATCGTTCTTTGACACTTATGTATCAACATTTTCAGCAACGGAGCGGTGAGTCTGTGAAAGTACATCAATTAGATGTGGCAATTCCTCTGCATCTCAAGAGCCAGCTAAAGAAAGGTCCACCACTGGGTAGTGGGGAAGGAGAATCAGAGTCTGGTGACACAATGCCTTTTGTTATGCTAACTCGAAAAGGCAATAAGCAACAGGTGAGGATAAATGAATTCTTCTTTTTAAAACTGTTCATCCTGACTTCGTTACTGGATTGCTTATCCTAAGAGAGGTCATATATTCCCAGAACATTGCACTGTTTAAGGACACCGCTTTTTCACTTTTGCACAGAAATGTATCAGTTGCATTCTATGGCCTTTTAGCTCACAGTTTTCTGTCCTCCATTTATATATTCTGCTGAACAAAGTTGCCCTTTATCCAGCTGATGAAGTGGGTTTCCAGCCCACAGTTATACTTCAGTCAATGTCTTAGTATTTTAGGGCGCCCCAATGTTCCTTTTCTGTCTTCTATAACAAACTAACATGGCTACCTCAATTGTTCAGAATGCTTTCTAAACTAATGAACGCTAATATAGTGTTGTGTTGGTATCCATGAATTTAACGTATTTAAAAAGATGTCTCAAAATAGTGGTGGTGTGGCTGCACTTCCTCTGAATTTTTAACAGGGAGGTCATTTGCTAGCACTTGTGTCCAGGTCTGTAGCTGCAAGCATTCTTGCTGTTACTTTCATTTTAATGATACAGGAATTATACCAAACTCAAAACTGGTGGAAGTATATTGAAATCAGTCTTCTGGAATCTTTAACCCAACTAATATTCCACATTCATTACCACCCTTTTTCACTCAAATTGCCCTTTGAGGAAAAAGCAAACACTCATTCTATTGTAAATATTGGTACAGATAACAACAGTACCAAGACTGGCTGCCTCTGCATTGGCATTTTTCCCTGGGAAGCCCTTGCAGTAAAGGGGAGCATCCAAATGACTTCATAGTTTTTAGGAGTGAAGCTAAGTTCAGTTTGCAGAATGGCATGCATGAGCTTGCTGCCACCCCTAACCCTTTAGAGGGGTTTTCCTTTTCCCTGCTGAGGCATACTGGGAAAGGAGTAGGATGCCAATGGAGGTGGCAGTATTGAATGGCACCGGAATGAGCAGTGTGGGCAACATTCCCACGCTGCTTGCAGCTGTCTGGAAGCAGTCACCCTTTCACTGAGTTCAAAGTGGTATTTAGTTATGCCTTTGTTGGTTTTATTCTTTAGGGTTTTGGATAAATGTCTTGTGTCCTTTTTCTTAGTTCAAGATCCTCAATGTGCCAATGTCTTCCCAACTGGCTGCAAATCACTGGAACCAGCAACAGGCTGAGCAAGAAGAGAGGATGAGAATGAAGAAGTTGACATTGGACATCAATGAACGGCAGGAGCAAGAGGACTACCAGGGTAGGAGGATTCTCTTGAGGGACTTTGTACAGCTGAGAGTTATAACACATCCCTTGGGTTTCTCATACAAAGCCCCAGAGCAGATTTTGCCTCTGTGTGAGTTCTTGGTTATGCCCACATGAATGGCCACTGCAGAGTTCCTGTACTGGAAGAAACAGCCATTAAGTATATGGGCCAGTACAAACTTGTAATACACTTCCTACCTCCAAATTTACAGAAGAAAAAACTCTATTTTTAAATTGACATAAATCCTGTGTCATGATAATGGACCTGCAGTCTAGGGTATCCATGAGTTTAGTCTAGTAAAATGAACCTAACACCCATCTTTCCTTTTTCCTGATGCTTAAGCACTGCAGCCAGATCATGACCCATCTTTTTGCATAGCAACTGCACATACCACATTGAGGAAAAACAACACCTGAGAATCAACACAGTCTAAAGGTGCAGTCTTCAAAATACAAGCCAGACTATTATCAATTGAAATGGCTGTATCTTGATTATCCTCCCACCGGTGACTTCTTTAATACTCATTAAAAGGCTCCACTACTTGTTGCCCAGATATACAATAGTAGCTGAAAATCTTCCAACATGTAATGTGGGAATCAAGTTTGTTAATTCAAATAATCAGTTTTCCAGCTATAAGAAATGTTTATCCTGAAATGTGTTGCTGGTCAAAAAAATGTGTGTGTTTGTGTTTTTCCAGTATTACTGTTTTTTAGATTGCAGCTACTTTTGTAGGTGTGGCTTGCTCCACTGATGGCTGGGATTTATGTTTTGGTAGTGGGTTCTATATCAAAACAAGCCTGAACTCTCCCTAGAAGGAGAAATGTCTACAATTGAGGCTGTTGTACTTTGATCATGGTATAAGAAGACAAGAGTTACTGGAAAAGACAATCATGCTAAGAGAGGTTGAAGGCAGCAGGAAAAGAGGAAGACCCAACATGAGATGGATTGACTCAATCAAGGAAGCCACAGCCCTCAGTTTGCAAGTCCTGAGCAAGGCTTTTAATGATAGGACATTTTGGAGGTTATTAATTCATAGGGAACACTGTAAGTTGGAAATAACTTGATAGCACTTAACATACATGCAGTAACATGGATGTTAATTACTTCCTTGCTAAAGGGTCTAATTCTTTCCCAGAACTGCACTTTGCAGGATTGAGAGCTATGGCATTTTAATTGAACAGGAATCTGGGACATCTCAGAGGTAGACCAACTTTATTCTGGTATAAGCCTGAGTCAGAGCTTGTGTTAGCAGATGTTATGGATGTCCTCTTCATTCATCTGAAGATATGAGCTGTGCTCAAATTATGTAGGCTTTTATGGTGCTTCTGGACTTCTGTTTTATTTTGCTACAACAGTCTTGCACAGCTACCCATTTGGAATAATGACATTTGAAATATTCTGAGTTTCCTTTGATTTTGTAATTTGTGGTCCATCTCTTAATTTCCTTCTCTTAACAAAAAAAATCCACAGAGATGATGCAATCCCTCGCCCAACGGCCAGCTCCAGCAAACACCAATCGAGAACGGAGGCCACGGTATCAGCATCCCAAGGGAGCACCTAATGCTGATCTAATCTTTAAAACTGGTGGGAGGTAAGAGAACCCTGTGTGCCCTGGAGGCAGAGTAGTGTGTACGTTTCTTACGTTTCTGAAGTTTTATAGGCTTACTGATTAGCCTATAGATTAGCCTTCTTCTTTTCTTCTCCTCCTCCTCCTCCTCCCCCTCTCCCTTTCTATCAACAATTCTGCCTGAGGGCCCCTTGTAATGTTTCCAATCAACTCCTAGTAGTACCTTACAACTTGAAACAAATAGCAAGCACCAAAACATTTTAAAGCTGATCCAGTGAAAGGCTGCTTGAAGAAAAGTAGAACATTCCTTACATTTTAAACTGTCAAGTTACTAGAGAATTTAAAGGAAAATAGATGCTTAGTGGACTATATCTAGGCATGGAAGTTTACAGACTTTCAGTAGAGAGCCTCAAAAGATCGACCAGAATGCTGATTTTCTTTTTGTGCCTAGTAAGGGGGTGGGAGACTAGCAGCTAAGCCAAGAGAAGCCAAGTAATTCCTCCATGCTTGGACAGTTGATGAGTTTACCAACTGTGGACAAAATGCCCAATGAGAACATGGCTTATGTGCCTTAATTGAAACAAAATGCCTGTCCCCAGCAAAGGGACTGGCTCCAGAGAAAGGGAGTGACTAACTGGGCAGTTTGTTTTTGGAAGAGTAACAGAAACCCCAAATGTCTGATAGCAGGGAAGATCTGCAGAGAAGTATCATCTTTATCTTCCCAAAGATTGTCCTTCCTGAGAAAGGAGTAACAAGAGTACTGACCAACACTGTATGCTAACCAATTAACTGGGACACGTATAGCTGAAAGTACCCTCTAGGCAATTTTAACCCTTTAAACATTTATTTGTTATTTTGACATATTTATTGCTTTACAACTGTTGACCATTCCAATGTATCTGAAAACATATGCCTTGCACACGAAAGCCTGTGCCTTGAATAAACCTTTGTTGGTCTTAAAAGTGCCACTGGACTCTAAATTTGTTCTCTTGCCTAGTTTATTCTGCAACTTTTATGTCCTGTTCTGCTATGCAGGTTAGGGGCAAGGAGCTATGCAGGACACTTCAGCCATATGCTCTGACTTTTATCAACCTTATTCAGCACAGTCTCTTTTCCTGAGATCTTATTGGGGATTATATTTTAAAGTTTATTATTGGAACCCTAAGGGTTTGAAATACATTTTTAAAAAATGAAAGTGGGGTGGCTGAAGAAGCTGAATTTTGTCAGCAGTACTACATTGTGTGCTTTTGCAGAATTGCAGCACAAACAACTATCATTGATTGAGAGGATTCACATTCATCCTTGGCAGATACTTTCTTGTTAGGGAGGAGGTTGGTTGAGTAGGGTTCTCCTATATAAATGCTTATCTGCAGAGAGCTAAGAATTTAGTTAACTGCATTTGACACACAGCACTGCCATGCAACTTGGTTCTTCACCATTCATGTTCTCTTCTTTTTTGCTCTCTTTTTAGGAGACGCTGATCCAGCAGCAAGTGTCATTTCATTAGGTCCTGTATCTCCAATGTTGTGGATTAGTGGAGTTCTCCAGCAATTGCATGAGAGTGGTGGACATATCTGAGCGCATCAGTCCAGAGAGTTCAGAATCGAAAACCTGGGACAGGCTGGGGCCACAGAGCAGATACACCAGCCTCCACTAAAAACAGAAATAGCGGAAGCTTCCAGTCGTGGCCTACCAAAAAAAAGTATTTTGTTATGGCACAGTGTGAGGGTTAATCTTCTCATGAGAATGGAAGTAAATAAATGAGATGGTTAACTTTACTAAGTGAGCAGTTCAGTTACAACAAAGAACATGGATTACAGCAGAACAGAGACGGTTGTGATGGTTGAAGTGTGTGTGGGAAAATCAGACCTGATAAAGAGTGGCATTTCCTTGTAATTGCACATGATGTGTCAGGAGAATATTTATTTGGGGGCTCCAGGTCTGCAGTACAGAAGGGATGGAGCAAAAGGTAAATATCATGTAGTAAACCCAAACAAGTAGGATAAGCGTAACCAAAGTCCCAGATGTTCCACAAGAAAAGGCTTCTAAGGGGAAGAAACCCTGCTCTCTGAGCAGGGGGAAGGAGAGTGAAGGTTGGAAGAAGGCAGGGGAGGGCACCAGAAAGATCCCAGGAAGGGGGCATGAGCTCCTCAGGTCAGTGAAGATGATGGGAAAGTCAACAACGCTGACCTCCAGTTGCCTAGAACAGTCTGACAGCAGCCTAAGAACTGGAATGTAGTGGCGCTCATTGGAAGCATTGTTGAAAACCAAAATGTGCCAGTCAGCATGACAAACAGATGCCGTGAAGTGGAGCTGAATGTTCTGTTGACTTACATACATTGTTAAGCCTCTGTCTATATATTTTGAAAAAGGAAAAAAAATAGTAGGCAACAAGTAGAATTTTTATTTTTCTAAAGGGAAATGAGGTTTCTTGGTCAGTTTCTGACAATCTTGTTTGTTAGTATAGTTGTGGGGGGATTATTTTATTTTTGATTGCTTCTACGTAGGTTGTAGTATATTCAGTTAATGAGCACATCTGTATGCTACTGATTTTTTCTAGCTATTTTAAAAATTCTTTTTACCACTGTTGAGTTCTGCATGTAGAATTGTAAATGAG
Organism: Gekko gecko; assembly: GCA_029375565.1. Taxonomy (NCBI): domain Eukaryota; kingdom Metazoa; phylum Chordata; class Lepidosauria; order Squamata; family Gekkonidae; genus Gekko; species Gekko gecko. Next base: position 169,525,638 of record JAPDNY010000005.1, read on the forward strand.
ACTTGTACGCACTTGTAACATTTCTCTCTCACGCACTCACACACAATCAGAAATGCCACCTGATCTTCACCAGCTTCAGAAATCTGATCTTTGCCGATGCTGCAATAAAGTGTTGTAATTTAGAGTTGTCCTTGTCTCTCTCTGTCCCATTTTAGCCCAGCGGCTTCAGAGGAAGGTTTATTAATAAAGACTATTCTTTAGAAAGCTAGGCTCCAGAAAACTCATTTGAACACAGGAATCTACCCCATCACCCCCTATTATGACCACCACCAGCCTTCCAGGTTATGCAAATTCCTTCTAGCTGGACAGGCTGATGAGTGACCCTGCACTTCCCTGTATGCAAAGTATGGACTCCACCACCCAGTTAGACTTATATGTAGTTCCACTGGAATTTTTTGCTTTTTCCTTTAAGCAAGAGATGACACCCCTCAAAAGCTGACTTCCTTATGAGTAGTGGACAGTGTGTGTAGTACATGTGCCACTTTTCAGGAAATGAATATGGTTTTGTGGGTCCTGGTCTCTCTTATGAGTCCCAAGTTCCATTTCATGTTCATGGCTTCTGTGCAGTCCAGTCCCACATGATATCAAACGTGTGTAGGCCAGCTACAGACAATTTTCTCTAGATTTCTAGCTATTTCTAAAAGCTTTAGGAGTGCTCCCCCTCGCCTCTGGTATACGCCAGCATTTCAGCCCAAACCTGCACATGATGGAGGCAGGGAAAGCATTCCTCCTCTCTTCACCACTGTGGAGAAAGGACCATTTCAACCTAGCTCTCTGTTTTTCTTCCAATTTCTACCATTCATCTTTGGAGGCTTTTTTGTGGACTTTGTGCACTTCCTGATGGTGTTATTTAAAAAGTGTGAGGAGTGGAAAATACAAAGATGGCTGTCCAATTTCTGTTCAGTCACACAGTCCTGTTTCTAGCTGCCAGCCCTGCCTTCTAGTCTTAATAGGTTGTAACCCCTAGGTAATGGGGGCATGACTAGCGTAATGCATTACCTCAGTACAAGAATAACTGACAAGTTTTGATAAAGGAGTAAAATTAAAAGCATATTAAGCCATGAGTAAAAATTCTGAGCAGCAGAAAAAAACTATAATCTTTAACAGTAGGATTATGTATGTGCAAGATATCACATAACATGAAAAGGGAAAAAGTCTTTTTAATATGCTATATAAGGATCTAGTGTTACTTCCTTTTTAATAAGTTCTGTCTAATGAATTATTCATGACACAGGCCCCTCCAAGGGTAACATCTCCAGCAGCAAAAGAATTAAGTGTTACTTGGAATTTCCTAAAGAAGGTAGGTTGTTTTATATTTGAGCTGTATACATTCCCAATGGTAACTAATTGTCAAAAAATTGTTCCCTGAAATAGTAAATACCTACTCTCTGAGTCAGAAAAAGAATCAGTTATTTTAATATTTGATTTACTAAATGCCAGATGCAAAAAAGTCCCCAGCGTTGGTTGTAATAATAGAGTCTGAAGATATAATATGGGTTTCTTGCTGGAAAATAGTACTTGCTTTTTCTCTTTTCAACTTACAATTTTCTATTCAAGGTTCGTTCAGGCTAGTAGCATTTACTGGAAAAAGAAACTTTATTGCAGTCATTAGTAGGGATGGGCATGAACTGCATGACAAGCCAAAATTCGTGCAAATTTTGGCCAGATCATGGCTTGGGAGGCGATGTTCAGCACTCACATGGTCTCTGAAGAAATCTCCAAGCTTTTGGGTGTGGCTTGGGGCTGTTCAGAAAATGAAACTCACCCAGAAGCTCTGGTGTGAAAATGCTAGACAACGATGGGGGTGGTGTTTTCTAGCTTTGTAAACACAAATAGGGCCCCTCGAAAGCTTGACAGACACTGCTGCTTGCCAATAACAGAGTTCCCATTTGTTGCAATGGAATTCAGACCTATATAAGTGTAGGACAAGTGTGTGTTCCCTTTCACAGCATTTTTGTTCAGCGGGATTTTCCTGCTGTCTGTTTTCCTTGGTGGTTTCCCTTTTTATTTCAGTGTCGTCATCGTCGTCCCCCCTTTGGGTTGTAGTCATTTTATTTCCACACACACACACACACACACACACTGGGCTGCTTTTTGTTTTGGTGTGGTCTGCGTTTGTCTTCATTGCCCACTGCTCTCCAGTTGAAATCCCCTGCTGACCTGCTTCTCCTTTGGGGGGTGATCTATCTTTAAAAAGGATTCCAGAGGAGATCCGGGAAATTACAAGCCAGTCAGTCTGATGTCGATACCAGGTAAGTTGGTGGAAACTTTTTTTAAGGAAAGAATTAGTAGGCACATTGATGAACAAAAACATGAGGCAGACTCAGCATGGGTTCTGTAAGGGAAGATCTTGTCTCACTAACCTGTTAGTGTTTTTTGAGGGAGTGAACAAAAATGTGGACAAGGGGGACCCAAAAGATGTTGTTTACCTTGACTTCCAGAAAGCTTTTGATAAAAGTTCCTCATCAAAATGTTTTTATGCTAACTCGGCACATGTCTGATAAATGTTGTTTTTTTTAAAATCCCCCCGAAGGGGTTTTTTTATTGAATTTTCTAAATATCTACAGAAAAAGGGAGGGGTACTAACAAACATAGCTACAAGAAGGGGGAGATAGAAAAGAAAATCCAAAACGTGGTGATTGTATATAGTGCTTACAAATGTGGCATTAACAAATAAAAACTTTCAGTTGTTAACCTCGAAGGTGACAGTTGAGTACATTGCTTATGAAGCTCTAGCTCATACAGACTGTTTGGAGTATACTTCTGCAATACACTAACATTTCTTTTGTACAAACATCAGGCACTCTCATCATCTCATTACAATAATTTCTGCCTATTACTTTCTGCCCCTCTAACTCTTTAGAATTTTTATCAATCAATACATAGAGTCCAATAGCATTTAAATACCGCTATTAAAAAACCTCCAAGTTAGGCTTAAACATGATTCTCTTCAAAGAAAAAGCTCTCCATTTACCCTCTTATTAAAAAAAGAAAAGAAAGACAGACAAACTGGAACCTCCATATGCATCACATAGCATCCCTTTTCCCTCTTCCTTTTATGGATTTAGCCTAAATTAATAAAATCCTTTTAGAATTAATTTAACCATTCATTATCAATTTCTGTAGAAACCCTTTCCCTTAATTTTTCCCAATGTACCCCCTTAGCCAAAACTCTCATCTCTAGAAAGGGCTCTTCACTATAGAATCTTCCTCAGTCTTCTTTAACTCAAAGTCCATTATTATTAAAACATATCCACCTTTCGCCCAACCTTCTATTAGCTTTGTCCCCCCCATCAAAATATATAATAACTTTATTTTTTAGGAGGAGAGTTTCCCCTCCCCCGCTTATCGTAGGGGAAACATAGCTACATTGCTGTCTCGTCCAACTTTCAGCTGCTTTCGAGTTCTTAATGAAGATTCAGTTTCGTTTTAATTTTAAACTGCGACACCAGACGCCATATCGAAAGAAACGCTTCAAAGTCCAAAGTCTGTTTATCTTCTCTTTATTATCAAATCGCCAGGGTCCCATAAATCCATCGGATCTTTACACCGCCTCTAAAAGTTCTCTAAATTAATCAGCCTTATTTCAAGCTCATTCCGAGTTGTTTTCTTTTTAGGCGGAGGGGAGCTTCCCCCCCCTTCAACCTTCAGCCTTTCCCAGTCACCGCTTACAGAGATATTTGGAGTTTCTTTAAGAAGAAAGAGGGTTCTTCAATGCCTAAAAAGATTACTTTCCGATGTTTGTACAGTCTCTTTATCTTTCGAGAGGGGGAATTTCCCCCCCTCCGCCTGCTAAAGATGGATTCTGCATTGTTTCCAGCCGTCACTCAGAAAACACTTCAAGCTAATGTAAGTTTCCATTTCCATTCAATACTTCTCTCTTTTCTATTTATGCTTCTTCTTCACTCCCCCTATCCCTTAAAAATCAACATTTTTATATTATTATATTGTTATGCGGGGGGAGGGAGTTCCCTTTCCCCCGCTTCTTTTCTGGGAGGGAAGGGGAAGACTTTATTCCAACTCAGTCTCTCACTACGATGTTAACAGTCTTTAAAGGAGATCCTAATTCTTCCTTCTAGCCATTTCTAGCTAGCCATATGAAATGCTTTCAGTTGCTGTTTTTAAAGTCCCAAACATTTGCTTGTGTGTTGCTCAATTCATAACTCTCAGTATTCCTCCATCACAGTCCCTTCATTTTCCATTCCTCCGATGTTAGTTTCCTTTATCTAGTCCACCATGGGGGCATCTACCATTGTCTCCCCCACCCATGCTTGAGTGGATGTATTCTTCCCTCTGGTGCTTCATTAACTTGTACTCACACTTCTTCAGTAAGAAATCGATTCAGCCAGTCACTTAATTACAGCTTAATCACCATCCGCTTGGTTTCCGGTATGCAAAGCCTCGGCCATTACTGGAACACAGCAGGGAGACCATCGGGGCAAAAGGACGCCCCCACCCCCAGGCTAGAAGCCAGGGGGGGGTGAACCTCAGCGCCCCCTGACTCAGGGCTCATTCTGAACCCTGGGGAAGAGCGTACGATTGCCCTCCCTCTCTACCTGCTGGTCTGCAGACCATTCCCCCAAGAGAGGGGAGAGTGGCTGCCGTCAGCTTGCCAAACCAGAAGAAGCCTCACGTGTCCGATAAATGTGAGCCACCCTGAGCCCGCTTGCAGGGTAGGGCAGGATACAAATGAAATAATAAATAAGTGAGCTCATTAAAGGATAAAAGGAAAAGTCCTCTTGTGGATCAAAAACTGACTAATTAATAGGAAACAGAATGGGTATAACTGGGAAATTCTCAGTGGAGGGTGGTAAGCAGTGGGGTACCACAGGGATCAGTATTCGGTCTGATGCTTTTTAACTTGTTTTTTTACGCTTTGGAGTTGGGAGTAAGCAGTGAAGTGGCTAAATTTGCAGATGACACGTTCAGGGAGGATTGTGAGGCACTCCAAAGGTAACTGTCGAGGATGGGCAAGTGGGCGTCAACATGGCAAACAGGGTTCAATGTGGCCAAGTGTAAAGTGATGCACATTGGAGCCAAAAATCCTAAATATAAATACACATTGATGGGATCCGAACTGGCAGAGACTGACCAAGAGAGAGATCTTGCAGTCGTAGTAGGTAATGAAAATGTCAAGACAGTGTGCAACTGCAATAAAAAAGGCCAACACTATGCTGGGGATTATTAGGAAGGGAGTTGAAAACAAATCAGCCAGTATCATAATGCCCCTGTATAAATTAATGATGCAACCTCCTTTGAAGAACTATGTACAGTTCTGGTCACCGCAGCTCAAAAAGGATATTATAGCATTGGAAAAAGTGCAGAGAAGGGCAACTAGAATGATAAAAGGGTGGAACACTTTCCCTATGAAGAAAGGTTAAATGACTTGTATGGCAAAGCACTTTGATGGTAAATATTGTAAATAAACTGTATATAGTTAGCACTACACAGTGTGGCCTGTGTAACTTTCTATTGCTGGCACTTTGTTTCCTGGGCTACACCATGCACAACTAACTCCCTGCATGACAGGGTTATGGGCCCAGCCAGTTTATGCCCAAGAACAACCTTAATCCAGCCAGCCGAGCCATTGCTGCATGGATTGCTTGCTGTGGAACCCGGAGCTGAGTGGATGTCGGTAGCTGTCGATCCTGGAGAGAAGGAGGAGGACGATGTGCTCAGTCAGGCTTCTGTAAGCAGCGCAGAGGATTCGGAGGAAGCTCCTGATAAGAGCTCGGGGGAGTCGAGTGAGTCGGAGGACAACCAGCTGCCTAACGGAGAAGGAAGCATGGCCTGGGTACCGGCAGCTCAGTGGGTGGACAAGCTCACATCCACCAACTATAATGTGTGGGAGCTACGCATGAAACACTACCTCAAGTGTGAGGGTCTTTGGCTGTATGTGGAGGATCCACCAGATCCAGTCCCTGCTGGGGATGTCAGCAAAGTGGAGAAGGCGTTGGCTATAATCATCCTAAGTGTGGCAGATGACCAGGTGGTGCATGTCTCCGGTAAGACAACCGCGAAGGCGGCATGGGGGAGTTTAAGGGCAGTATATGTGCAAAAGACTGCTGGGTCTATGATTGCAATAATCTGCCAGCTTTATCAGACAGTAATGAAGCCGGGGGAGTCTATAAGAGAGCACTTAAATGCGTTAACAGACTGTTTCCAGCAGAGCAAAGGGGCAAAACTGTGCCAGATGAAGATAAAGAGTATATTATTCTTAGCTCCTTATCTGTGGAATACAGTATGCTCATTACATCCCTTGAATCAACGGAGGCCGATTGGCTGACCTTGGCTTATGTTGTCGGGAGGTTTCTAGAGGAAGAAGCCAGGCAAAAGGAGGCACATTCCTTGGGAGCTTGGCAAAGTTCCTGTCCAGCAGAGGCACAAGGAGCCGACTGTGGAAGGGATGGTAAACAACAGTGTGGAGAGCCATCCAAAGTTCTTCGAGTGCAAAAATGTTTTTGCTGCAGCTTGTCAACACACTTGAAATGAGCCTGTCCACAGTTATAGAAAAAAAACAGGGCTACAGGTCAGTAGCAATTCCTCAAGCTGTCAGAATGCCTTGCTTGTCGTTGAAGAAGTGGCTGCAGCATGAGGTGTATGGAGTCTCGACTCTGGTGCTTCATTATACTTCTGCCAGGAGGAAAGTCTGCTTGGAGACAGACAACCTTCTCAACAACAGCATGTCAGCTTGGTTGACGGGATGAATGCAAAGGTACTGTGTCAGGGTAGCGTCAATTTTCCAGCCCTAAAGCACACTTTCCAAGAGGTATTGTGTGTCCGCACTCTTGAAAATAACCTGCTCAGTGTGCTAGCTCTTGATAAAACTGGATTTTATGTTGTATTCAGTAAAAAATGTGTAAAATACGAAAGGGTGGAAAAGTGGTTGCTCAAGCTAAGCTGCTAAACAATGTTTATGTGTTAGAAAATGCGTCTGTGGCAGCGAAAGTCAAGGTGGTCAAGAATGTAAATCATCATGACAGTTGTATCCAGTTACTGCACAGAAGACTAGGGCATGCTAGTTTTCACACCATAAACAAAACCTTATCTATCACAGGACGGGAGGGAGTGAAAAAATGTGCTTGTTTTCTTGACTGTGATATATGCAAGAGGGTAAAATCCAAAGCCTTCCCTGTTGCCCGAAAGAGTGATAGTGTCTACAAAACCATTAAAATTAGTCCATGCTGATGTCATAGATCCTTTCCGAAAAGCCACTTGAATAACAAATTTGCTCTGGTTCTAACAGATGATTGCTCTAAATTTTCATGGGTATACATGATTAAGCAAAAATCAGATGTGTTTGAGTAAGCTATTGGGCCAAAAGAGTGCAAAAGCAATTGAGAGAGCTATGTGCCTTGCAAACAGATATGGGGGGTGAATTCATGTCCTCAGAATTTACAAATTGGTTGCAAGCACAAGGAATAATGCACAGAGTGGCTAACATTGCTACACCACAGGAAAATGGTATAGCTGAACCATAGGGTGTGTGTTACAGGACATGATGCAGGCAATGCTTGCTGACGCAGGGTTGCCAATACAATATTGGGCTGAAGCTTTGAAGGCAGCTTGCTACATAAGCAATAGGCTCTGGTCAAGGTCAGTTGACAATATCCCATATACAGTCCTCTATGGTAAAAACCCTATCCTGAAATCCTTAAGGATTTTTGGTACAGAAGCCTGGGTAAACATACCTTTAAATGAAAGAAGGAAAGGAACCTGCTTCCAGTTTTGGTGGGCTGATGGCAGCCATCTCTCCCGGCTCCTGGGGACATGGACTGCAAACCAGCAGGTAGAGAGAGGGTGCAATTGTACACATCCCCCCAGGGGTCATGGGATGGGCCCTGAGTCAGGGGGTGCTGAGGTTCGCCAACCCCCAGCTTGTTGCCTGGGGGTGGGGGTGTCCTTTTGCCCTGATGGTCTCTCTGCTGTGCTCCAGTATTGGATTAGGCTATGCACGCCAGACCAAGTGAGCGGTGATCAAGTTTTAATTAAGCGATTAGCAAAATCAATGAAGTAACGGAAGAAGAGTGAGTAAAAGTTAAATGAAGCATTAGAGGGAAGCGAAGTTTATCCCTGTAAGCATGCGGGGGAGGTAACCGCGGACACCCCCCCTCCAGATGACCAGGCAATGGAATTAATTACTATTAGATTAATGGAGCTTGAAGGGACTGTGGTGGAGGAGTGTTGAGATTTAAGAACTGAGTAACAGATAAGCAAACATTCGGGACTTTAAAAACTATCTGAAAATATACATCATCAGGCTGGCTAGAAATGGCTAGAGTGAAGAATCAGTTTTCTTTTTAAAGACTGTCAACATCCCAGTAAGGGCCAGAGTGAAGCAAAGTCTACCCCTAAAAAAAGAAGTGGGGGGAAAGGAAATTCCCTCCCCCCGTATAACAATGTAAAAATAAAATTTCCAAGGAGGTAGATGGAGCGAAAAGAGAGGATTGAACGGGAAAACTTACGAGTGTTGAAGTGCTTCCATGAATGGTGGCTGTAAATGCAGCGGAATTCTTCTTCAGCAGACGAGGGTGGGGAATCCCCCCTCGAAAGACAAAGTAACTATGTAGGCATTTGAAAACAACTTCAATAGGCATTGGGAATTTTCTTCCTAAAGAGAATGTAAACATCTCCATGAGTGGTGGCTGTAAAGTGTGGCAAAATTCTGCCTTAATAGACAGGGGCGGGGGGGAACCACTCTTCTAAAAATAAAATAATTTGGAATCTACACAGGGAGGGTGTAGCCAAAAAACAGGAATGGACAGGCCTAGGGAATCACTAGAGGTAGCGGAACGAATAGACGGATTTATGGGACTCTGGCAATTTGGTAATAAAGAGAAGATAAACAAACCCTGAAAATGGCGCTTGATGCGTCAAAAGAATTAAAATGAAACTTAATCTCCTTCAGGAAGTCGAAAGCTTAACTGAACAATAAACATTCCTGAGAAGGACTGGTGAGGCAGCAAAGTCCTCCTCTGATAAGCGGTGGGGGGGAGGCAATTCTCCTTCCAGAAATTAAAGTTATTATGCACTCTGGTGGGGGGATGGAGCTAATGAAATGTTGGGTGAAAGGTGGTTACGTGGCTTAATTGGTCAGGAGATAGCAGATTTTTAGAAGATATCAATAATATGGACTGTGAGCTGAAGAAGATCAAGAGAAGAAGATTCTCCAGCGAAGATTTTTTGGGATAAGGCTTTTGATTAAAGGGGGGGGGTATATGGGTTAAAAGGGCTCATATAGAAAAAGTGGATGTTTGATGGTGATTGCTCAAATGAAATTTAAACATAATTTGGTGACTCCCTGAAAAATAGTATTTTATCAACTTAGACTAGTATTATAAATGGAAGAGAGGTTGAAGTGTCTGGAAATGATTTTAATAAGCTTAAATAGATTAGGCTTTGTTAATTTTAAGACTAATGTTTGATGGGATTCTAATTGAGGTGAAGTGGATGTTATCTGATGCCTATATAGGTTCTTTTGCTCTCTTTTTTAATAAGATTGTAAATGGAGTGAGCTCTTAGAAGAAGTATATTTAAGCCTAATTTTGATGTATTTAGTAATTCAACTTAAATATTTTTGGATGTTGGGAGGTTTGCAGGTAATAGTTGGTTAAAAATTTTTAAACAGTCAGATGGGCAGAATGTAACAGCCAGATGGGTAGAAATTATTGTTATTGTTATCAGATAATGAGGATGCCTGATGTTTGCATAAAAGAAATTTAAGTGTATTTCAGAAGTATACTGCAAACAGTCAGTATGGGCTAGAGCTTCTATAAGCGATTTACTCAACTGTCACCTTTGAGGTTAACAACTGAAAGTTTTTCTCAATGCCATATTTGTAAGCATTGTTTATGATCACCACACCTTGGATTTTCTTTTCTATCTCCCCTTCTTGTAGTTTGTATTAGTACCCTCCCCTTTTCTGTAGTTTTTTAGAAAATGCAATATAAAAATCCCCTTCGGGGGGGTATAAAAAATAATCAAAGAAGGAAAGGGGAAGCTCGCTCCAGAAAACTGTTGTTTCTAGGCTACCAAACAGGCATGAAGGCGTACAGGTTTGCCAATGAATACCAGAACATAAGTTTTAGCAGGTCTGCTAATTTCTGCAAGGATTGTAATTGGCAGAAAGTGCATGCAAATGAATTGCCTGTACAGGTTGCACTGCCATTGTCAGATGAGGCTACAAGTGTAAAGGAGGAGACAAGTTCTCCACAACCACAGCTCTCTGAGAGTATAAAGAGTGAGCAACAAACTCCTACGAGATCTACCAGGAGTAACAAAGGTGTACTGCCTGAGAGATATAGTTATGCTTCTACGGTGGTAAATCACATGTATGTGAGAGAGCCTGGTAATTTGCAGGAGGTAATGCAATTACCGACACCAGAAAAGGAAGCTTGGTTAAAAGCTATGAAAACAGAGCATGATTCCTTGATGGAAAACAATGTCTTTACTTTGACCAATTTACCTGCCAACAAAAATGTAATTAGCTGCAGGTGGCTATACAAATTGAAGCCAATACAAAATGGCAAGGTACAAAGGAAGGCAAGACTTCTGACATGAGGTTTCTCTCAGGTAGAAGGGGAAGATTTTGATGAAGTCTTTGCCCCTATGGTGAAATCTGATACTTTGAAGGCTGCACTGTCCAAAGCTGGTTTAAACAGGATACAAGTGCATCACTTCGATTTTACAACTGCCTATCTAAATGCCAAAATAGATGAGAAGTCGTACATGCAGCAAATACCTGGTTTTGAGAGCAGCAACAAGAATCTGGTATTAAAAATAAATAAAGCTTTGTACGGTTTACGACAAAGCGCAAGAGTCTGGAACAAATGTTTGACTAAAACACTAACTGACCTTGGGTTTACACAGGGTATCACTGATCCTTGCATGTTCAGCAGAACAGTTGGAACAACCAAATGTTACTTGTTTGTCTTTGTTGATGATCTGTGTTTTCTTTTTAATGATAATGAACAGCTGGAATGGTTTTGATACAGTTCCTCATCAAAGGCTCCTAAGTAAGCTCAATAGTCATGGGATAAAAGGACAAGTCCTCTTGTGGATCAAAAACTGGCTTATAAATAGGAAACAGAGACTGAGTATAAATGGGAAACTTTCTCAGTGGAGGATGGTAAGCAGTGGGTACCACAGGGATTGGTACTCGGCCCAATGCTTTTTAACTTGTTTATTAACGATTTAGAATTGGGAGTAAGCAGTGAAGTGGCTAAATTTGCAGATGACATGAAGTTGTTCAGAGTAGTGACAACCAGGGAGGATTGTGAGGCACTCCAAAGGGATTTGTCGAGGATGGGTGAGTGGGCATCAATGTGGCAAATGGGGTTCAATGTGGCCAAGTGCAAAGTGATGCACATTGGAGCCAAAGATCCTAAATATAAATACACGTTGATGGGGTCTGAACTGGCAGAGACTGACCAAGAGAGAGATCTTGCAGTCGTAGTAGATAACTCAATGAAAATGCCTAGACAGTGTGTAACTGCAATAAAGAAGGCCAATGCTATGCTGGGCATTATTAGGAAGGGAATTGAAAACAAATCAGCCAGTATCATAATGCCCCTGTATAAATCATTGGTGCGACCTCATTTGGAATACTGTGTACAGTTCTGGTTGCCACACCTCAAAAAGGATATTACAGGATTGGAAAAAGTGCAGAGAAGGATAACTAGAATGATAAAAGGGTTGGAACACTTTCCCTATGAAGAAAGGTTAAAACGCTTGGGGCTCTTTAGCATGGAGAAACAACGGCTGAGGGGGTGACATGATTGAGGTTTATACGATTATGCATGGGATAGAGTAGGTTGAGAAAGAAGTACTTTTCTCCCTTTCTCACAATACAAGAACTCGTGGGCTCTCCATGAAATTGCTGAGCAGTCGGGTTAGAACAGATAAAAGGAAGTACTTCTTCACCCAAAGAGTGATTAACACATGGAATTCACTGCCACAGGAGGTGGTGGCAGCTACAAGCATGGGCAGTTTCAAGAGGGAATTAGATAAACATTTGGAGCAGAAGTCCATCAGTGACTATTAGCCACAAGGTATAGATAGGAACTCAGTCTGGGGCAGGTGATGCACTCTATTCTTGGTGCTGGAAGGGGCAACAGTGGGAGGGCTTCTAGTGTCCTGGCCCCACTGCTGGACCTCCTGATGGCTCCTGGTATTTTTGATCACTGTGTGACAGAGTGTTGGACTAGATGGGCCATTGGCCTGATTCAACATTGGCTTCTCTTATGTTCTTACGTTCATGCAAACCACACAGAGTATATTCAGGGTGAAACATTTGGGAAACATTTGTCATTATCTCGGCATAGATATTGACAGAAATGCTGATGGCTTTTCCGAACTGAGCCAGGAGGGAAAAATAGCAAAACTATTGGAAAAGTACAACATGCAAAATGCACATTCAGGAACCACTCCTATGACCATGGGGTACACAAAAGAACCTGAGGATAAAGTGTTTGAAAAAAAGGCTGTGTATCAATCACTGATTGGGTCTCTGTTATATATTGCGTGTTGGTCAAGGCCTGATACATTTTGCAGTACACAAGTTGTGTCAGAGAAGTGCATGTCCATATGTAAAAGACTGGACTGCAGCTAAGAGAGAGGTATTTGAGAGGCACTGCAACAAGCAAACTAATATTGAATGCAAATGCTGAAAAGCAGGTGACTGCTTATAGTGATTCCAGTTGGGGTGAGAGGAAGGATGGTAAATCCACAACAGGGTATGTTGTATATGTAAATGGCTCAGTCATAATGTGGAAATCTATAAAACAATCTATGTATCCACGAGCACGTGTGAGGCAGAGTATGCTGCTTTAAACAATTGTGTCACACAGTTGGAATGGTTGTGTCAATTGCTCAGTGACTTGCACATGTCATGCAATTTACCAATGTGTATATACTGTGACAACACAGCTGCTCAACAACTAGCCGACTCCCAGGGTGTTAGAATGCAGAGTAGGCACATCAACATCCATTATCAAAATGTAAGGGAAAATGACAGTCACTGTCACTGGCTCAAACCGGCTCTGGCTAGAGCTGAAGTGCTTAGCAGGTATGACTGCTGATTGGCTACTAGTTGTATATATGTGCACTGATTCTGTATAGTTGTCCCCTTCCTCTGAATGACTTGTATGGCGAAGCACTTTGATGGTAAATATTGTAAATAAACTATATATAGTTAGCACTACACAATGTGGCCTGTGTTGCTTTCTATTGCTGGCACTTTGTTTGTTTCCTGGGCTACATCACACACAACTAACTCCCTGCGCAACACAGGTCTGGTCCCTCCGCTTGATCCGGTCTATCCCCATCATTGGGACGCCTGGGTCGAGGCACTCAAGTCCATCCTAATCTTCTATGAGGTCACCTCCGACGAACACAAAAAAGGTCTCCTCATCGGCTCCTGTGGCCCTGCCACAGTGCAGCTGGCCCATAACATGCTCTCCCCCACAAAGTTGGCCAATGCCTCGTTTGAGGATATAATCAAGAAGCTCCAGGACCATTTTGTCCCGTGGCCGTTGGAGATAGCGCATCACATGGCCTTCTGTTCCCAGCAACAGCAACCATGGGAATCGGTAGCAGAGTATCTGGCTGAGCTTCGCTAGCTCGCCTCAGAGTGCACTTTCGGGGGCGATCTCAAAACAGCCGTCAGAGACAAACTAGTTTTTGGCCTGAGCAACGAGAAGCTCTGACGCCGCATCATGGAGGACAAGAAGGGCTCCCTAGCTTCCATCCTTTCCACCGCCACGGCATGGGAGAGAAACCATCCCTCAACCACAGCTGCTATGTGCCAGATGCAGGATGACAACCTTGACCCAGACAGAGAGGAGGTCCACCACACCCAACAGTCTTCCAGGTGCCGGGAACAGGGCTTCGCATCCCGCTCCATGCTGGCCCAGAAGTCTGCAAGCTGCAGAGACAAGCACAAATGGAAAACCTGCTGGTTCCGGGACACCAAGTGCCACAGGTGTGGCTGCGTGGGGCACATCACATGTGCCTGGCATTCCCGGGGGTCCAGAACCCAGCAGGCACTGCCACAGTTCCTCCGGAGAGCAGATGTCCACTACGAGGATGACAAATCCAAGGAAGAGCTCTACCTCCACACAGCTGAGCCAGCTGAACAGGTACTGTGGCTTCCGAGCCAGTCCTCTGCCCTGAAGATCCAGGTCCGGGTCTAAATAGAGGGGTCCCCCTGCACTATGGAGCTCAATTCTGGATCCGCAGCCTCCCTTATTTCAGAGGAGACTCTTAAGAGACTATGTCCCCAGGGGGGCCCCACCTGTGCCCATCTACCCTCACCCTGACAGTCTTTCAGAGGAACCACATTCCAATAAGGGGTGTGGGGAGTTTCTGGGTCCAGTATAAGGAGTTTGGTGGTCAATTGGACTTGGTTGTGGTCGCGGGGGATTTGGTCAGCCTCCTCGGCCATGCATGGTTCACCCCGTTGGGAATCTTGATAGGAGTATAGCTATGTGCATCGCAGGACTTCCGAGAGGTCTGCAAAGAGTTCCCATCCATTTTTATGGGACCCTGGGTCCGGTGTCGCTGCGACTCGACCCTAATGTGGCCCCCATTTGAATGCACTCCAAGAAAGTTCCATTTGTGCTATGCCCAAAAATAAATGCAGAGCTGGACCGCCTTGTGGCCCAAGGAGACTTGGAGCCAGATGGGAGACCCCCGAATGGGAGACCCCCATAGTTACCCTGGTTAAGCCAAATGAGGATGTCCACGTGGATTACAAGTGCACATTAAATAAGGCACTTCAGGACCACGCTTATCCGGTCCTGGTTGTCAGCCATGTGCTGGCCTCCCTGGCTGGGGCAAAGATTTTTGGGAAACTGGACCTAGCCCAGGCCTACCAGTAGCTCCTGGTGGATGAGACCACCACCATGGTGCAAACTATCGTCACTCATAGAGGGGCTTTCAAAGTAAAATGATTGCAGTTTGGGGTGAGTGTGGCCCTGGGCCTCTTTCAACAATTAGTGGACTCGCTCTTGAAAGGAATCCCGGGGGTCACGCCGTTTTTCAACAGTGTGTTGATCGCCACAGCAACACCTGCTGAGTTCACCACCCAGCTGCGCACCATCCTCCGCCGCTTCCACGAGGCAGGCCTAAAGGTGAAGTGGGAAAAGTGCCTCTTGAGGGTTCCATCAGTGGACTTTTTGGGCTTCACGGTTGATGCAGATGGCTTACATCCTGCCCGGGACAAAATCAAAGCTATTATAGAGGCACTCCCACCTAAATTCAAGGTGGAACTACAGGCGTTCCTGGGACTATTGAACTTCTACCACGCCTTCCTCCCCCACAAGGCGGCTGTAGTGGAACCCTTGCATCGCCTACTGGACATAGGCGTCATCTTCAGGGGGGCTGGGGAGCTCAAGCCTCCCCCGAAAGTACTGAGCCCCCCCCCGGAGGCAACTGGTGTCAGCCAGAGCCTTGCTACCCCCCCTCCCGTCCTCCACCCCATTTTGAAAGCGGAGGGTTTTCCCCTCCGCTTTCTGAGACTGTTTGGCTGGCCTGGGAGGGAAGTGAAGGGGGTGGGGGCTTGCTTCCTCCTGGAAGCTAAGCTCCACCCACAGTTCCCAGAAGCCCCGCTCAGTTTAACGTGGAGAGCTGCACCTGGAGGCTAGCTTCGAGGCAGCACATGCTGCCTCTGCTTGCTGCCGCCACCAGCCTGAAGGGTAAGTAGGTGGGGGTGTAAGGAGTGGGGGATTGTTTCAGGTGGGGTGGGGTGGGTGGGAGCCCAGGGCTGCAGCCACCCAGCCATCCTGCAAGTCCAAGCAGGGGAGGTGGGAGAGGATTGGAGGATTGGGGAGGGGAGCTGGGCAAGAATGGAGGGAGGGGGAAGGTGGGGGGGCCCTTCTGTGGCCTCTGGTTGCCCCTGCCATCGGTGAGTGGCTTGCTTTCTCCTGCAGTCCAGTTTAAACTGGGCTGCAGGAGAAAACAAAACCCAGGAACCCTTGTGCTGCACGGAGCACATTGCTCCAGGATACAGAAAATCCTGGGCTCACTTTCTCCTGTAATCGGGAGGGGGGGCTGCACTTTCTGTCCCTCTCTCGCTTTCTGTTTCTCTTTCCCTTTCCCTTGAGATGTGTGAGAGCTGGAAATGCTGGGAAGCTGCCCCACCCCCACTCCAGGGCAGGCTGCTTCCCTTCCAGTCTGACTTCCTTCCCTTCCCTTCCCTCTGTCTTTCACTTCTCTCTCCCAATCTATATGTTTTTTCCCCCAGCTGCCCCCTCTCCCTTGCTAAAATAGCCCCAGTTAGGATTGCCAAGTACCCCTGGCCACCTCTGGGGGATCAGGGGAGGGTGGCCCAATCCAGGTTAGGAAACTCCTGGAGATTTGGGAATGGAGTCTGGGGAGGATGGGGACCTCAGTGGGGCACAATGCCATAGAGTCCACCCTCTAGAACATCATTCCCCCCCCCCAGGAAAACTGATCTCTTTAGACTGGCAATGAGCTGTAATTCCAGGGGATCCCCAGGTCCCACCTGGAGGCTGGCATCCCTACCTCCAGTGCTGAAATTGGAAGCTCTGGTTCTGCTGTGTGACTTGGTGCATGCAAACCTCTGGCATTGGCTTACATTTGCCAAACCACCCAGGTGGAGGAGGGGAGGGGTGTCATTCTACCAAAAATGAGAGTGTTTGGGTTTCTCTGTGAGTTTGAGGACTGGAACTGGCACTGAAGTGAGATTGGAAAAGTTTGTGTGGCTTTCTTGTGTTACAGTAATAATTATGCTACAATACAGTTTGTTAGTCCTAAAGGTGCTACTGAGTGTTTTACTATTTTGTATGCTATGGCAGTGATATGAGAGCCAATTGAGCTGTGGGTCCATCTCATGCTACTGACAGTAGTTATACATTACACCTTGCCCAAATGGTTCTGGGCATTAAAGCGCACTTGCCCTGGTGTGATGTAAAATGCTAGCAAGTCATAGCCAACTCATGGTAACCCTGTAGGATTTTCAAGGCAACAGACATTCAAAGATGATTTGCCGTTGCCTGACTGTGCATCATGTCCCTGGTATTCCTTGGAGATCTCCCATCCAAATACTAGTCAGAGCTGACTCTGCTTAGCTTCCAAAATCTGATGACATCAGGCTAACCTGAGCCATCTGGGTCCATGGCATGGTGCTGTGTGGGTGCTTCCCAGGCAATAATCTTCAACCTATTCTTGGAAGCCACAATCATTAGGAAAGAGCCATGTGATAGAAGTGTAATAATAATTTACTCATAGTTGCAAGAGCCAATAAGATTTGAGTTTGATGGGGGATTGGGCAAATTGATCTAAGGAACTGAAAGAAGAGAAAGTATTAGCAAGCTCAGTGGTTAAGGATTTGAATAGAGCTCTTTATAGTCCAATCCTGAGGACACTGAGAAAGAATGTCTGAAAATGTCATACAGGTTTCTGTCGACCTTGCAATAGCATTGTAGCTAACCCCAACTAAGAAACTTCCATGCTGTTTCTATAATTTCTCAAATGTACTTCACACCAACTGTGCATCTCCATTCCTTTCTAATTCCTCTCAACTATGTACAGCTTTCTATGTTGTGCTTCATTTGGACTGCTTTGCTTTCTCAGTTCCTAGCCCCCTTCTTTTCTATAACCATGGATCTACATCCCTTTCCTCAAGCCTTGCTGCTTGTCCCAACTCTCTAAAGTCAGACCAGTTTGGCCAGTGACAACCGAAAATACATCTGTCCAGGAAGTTCAACTAAATGCCACTAGAGGTTTTGTCACCACTGCTACATCACTTAATGCATTACAATACAGGTTCATGTTCAGGCTATAATTTATGATGTTTTAGTTTGGGAAGATCTATGTTCTTGGTCACATCAGTTGGTGCTATTTTTTCCCTGTAAAATCCTCTTCCATCCCAATGGACTCTGCTGCTCACATGTTGTCTGTCAGTCCCCTCTTTATTCCACCCTTCCTCCAGTCTCCCTTCCCTTATATTGACCTCACAACAATGGCAATATCACCCAGCCTGATGAAGGGGGCTTTGACTCTTGGAAGCTTATTCCCTGAAACTCTTGTTGGTCTCTAATATGCTCCTGGACTCAAATCTAACTGTCCCAGTATCACCGAGTAAGTGTCATGCAAAATGTAGATCTGAACATGGGTCTCCTCAGTCCACACTGGTCTTCATGCCATTGGTCCATCTACTTCAGCATGGTCTGCTCTGATGCAGGTGAGCTCTACAGGCTCAGACAGAGAAAGATCCTTTCCAAAAGCTGTTCTCTTAGACCTCCTCGGTTTAAACCTTTATCCTTTGGCACGCAAAGCATGGTCTCTCTACCATCAGTCCATCAGTGTAATCATTGTCTGCTCAGACTGGCAGTGGTTCTCCAGGGTTCTTTGCAGAGGATTTTGCCCATGCCGTGCTTTGTTTCTGAGCCATTGGGGCTGGGGGGGAGGATGCAGGCGGGCTGCTTTTATTTGTAATGCAAAAGTATATTACCTCTTTCTAACAACATATGTCCATGCAAGATATACATATGTTCACTGTAATATGTAAACAGGGCTTTTGTTTCTCCGAGTGGTGAGCAGGAAGAGAGGGAAATGGCAACAGATATGTTCTTGGTATGTACACCATCCAGGGAGAACACTTAACACTTAACTCATGTTTATGCCACACATCATTATCCTTGATTGGCATGCAGATCAGAGGCCTTTTAAAATTTCCTTTTGCCCTGTGTGCAGTCCAGAAGGAACATTGGCAAGGAATGTACACTCTATACGTGTGGTACAGTTTCAAAGGGACAACTAACTGGGATGTATAAAAGAAATGACAGGATTGCCCATTACAAACAATGGGAGAGACTTGAAGGCCCACTGGAGATAATAGGAGCCAGGAATGCCACATGGCTCTGCCTCCATAAATAGTGACAATGGCCTGTGATGTCACTGGGCCTCGGTTCTTTTAAGGACCTAGCACAGCAATGCCTCTGGCCCAGCCCCAGCCCCCCCTGGGAAATTGGAAAGTCTACGCCCTTGCTACTGGACAAGCATGCCCCTTCGTCATGGGCCACCTGGTAGGCAGCTGCCTTCAGGGAGGTCAAAGCGCTGCTTATCTCTAATAAAGTTCTGGTGCATTTTGATAAGTCCCTGCTGGTCATGCTGGCTTGTGGCGTGTCCCCCTACAGCATTGGCACGGTGTTGGCCCACCGCCTTCCAGCTGGCCAGGAACTGCCCATCACCTACTACTCCTGGGCGCTGTCGGCAGCGGAGCGGAACTATGCCCAGATTGACCAGGAGGGTCTGGTGATCGTGGCCGAGGTAAAAAAAATTAATGACTTTGTACATGGCCAGCCCTTCACTATTATCGTGGACCATCACCCCCTCCTCGGCCTCTTTGCTCTGGATTGTTGGACTCCACAGGTCCTTTCCCCGTGGGTCTTGCGGTGGTCCATATTCTTGTCTGGCTACTCTTACCCCCTGCAGCATCTCCCAGGCAAGGCTATGGGCCACGCCAACGCCCTGAGTCGCCTGCCCTTGCCAGTCATGGAGAAGGACCCAGCTCAGGCCCAGCACGTTCTGCAAGTCGAGGACCTTCCCAATTCCCCCTCCAGGTGGCGGACATTGCCCACCGCTCAGCCAAGGACCCCATCATCTCCCAAGTTCTGGGCTGGGTGGTGAGGGGGTGGCCTGCAGCAGTAGACAGGCTGGAGTTCTCAGCCTTTGCCACCTGCCAGGATGAATTGTCTACATACAAGGGCTGTTTACTGTGGGGAGACATGGTGGTCGTCCCCAGCATACTGCGGCACAGGGTCCTGCAGGCTCTACATGAGGCCCATCCTGGCATTGTCTGGATGAAAGCCCTGGCCCGCAGCTATGCATGGTGGCCAGGAATAGACGCAGAGGTGAAGGCTTGGGTAAAGTGTTGCCAGACTTGCCAGGCCATCAGGCCTAATTCACCGAGCGCACCCACCCAAGCCTGGGAATCCACCCGGATTCCATGGTCAAGGCTCCACATGGATTTCGCCGGGCCATTCCAAGGGCTGCTGTTTCTAGTAACGGTGGACTCTTATTCGAAATGGTTAGAAATCAGCCTGGGCTCCGCCATCTCCTCCAAAGCCACTATCCGGGCACTCCAGAAGATCTTCGCCACCCATGGGTTGCCGGACACCATCATATCTGACAATGGGATGGCATTCACCTTAGAGGAATTCCAGGAGTTCCTCTGCAGCAATCTGATCTGGCATTTAAGGTCCCATTTTACCCCACCACCAATGGCCAGGTGGAATGGATGGTGCGTACCGCCAAGGAAGCCTTCAGCCGGCTGGTGGGCAGGCAAATGGCAGGATATATTTTGGAATAAAAATGTTGATGGGCTAAAAATATCTGGTTCAGTATAAGGCAGCTTTATGTGTTCATGTGCCTTTACAGAGAAAGGGAACTGTAGGATTAGAATAAAGGTGGTATTTATTTAGTGGTATTTAGTACCCCTTGTTTGGCTTTGGGTTGCTTCCATAGCAGGACACTGAAGCAGATTCCCTCTCTTCCCCATCCCTTCTGGTGGGGAGGTTAGAGCTTTTGTATTTGAGCTCTGTAGAGCCTGCCTCCCATTCTTGGCTGTGTTGCTTTTTCCTGGAGACTTCAATTTCTCATCCACACACACACACCCTGCTATGGCAGCATAGCTGATATTCTGCATGGATGCAATTCAGATGGGAACCATGGCTAGCAAAGACAGGAGGGCTGCACTATTTTACTGACCTTAAATGTGCCTGAAATGGAAACACTAAAGAGACTTAAATTTCAACATCACAATTAACAGGTTTTTTCAAAATGCTTTGTGATTTGTGTTTTCTGTTTGACAGAGAAAATCAGAGATTGTATTACTTTTTCTCACAATTAAAAAAAATTAGCAATTTCAAATTTTGTATTTTTCATTCTTCCTAAAATGCATTTATGTTTGAAAACTAGTAGGCACACGGGCGGGGGGGGGGGGCTAGGTATCCTCGCCTAGTGTGCAAAAAAGCTGGGGCCAGCCCTGGTTCTGGGGCTCCAGATGTCTGGGGGTCCTTCCCTTTGCTACAGTTCCCCTCTCACTCACACTGCTGGTGGCTGCAAGGAATGATGATGAATGCTAATCTTGTCACTGTGCTCACTGGCTGGGGCTGGCCAAGTAACACTCCAGCACAGACTCAGAGCCATCCCCTATCACTCTCCCCACACTCAAGGTGACTGCTGTCCATCAGCACAGGGCCATCCTTCCAGGGTATTTTGAAAATGGAGCCCACCTAAGTCCAGGTCCATGACTGATGAATCTAGGCTGTTTTACAGTCTAGTCATATGTTACAGTGTGGTTTTCTGTATGGAGTGACCATGGGCTTTCATTCTACCTGCTGGCAAAGTGATCACAGGGCACGGCCAAATCCTTCGGTGTTTTTGAGAATCATCATGGCCCACTAGAGTCCAGCTACCCAGATGTGGATCCAGGCCATTGTGATCTGTTCTGTCAAAGATGGCCACAGACAGCTGCTTGTAAATAAATATAAAGCAAGAGGGAAGAAACACACATTTCTGTGCAAGCCACCTCAGCGGATGGAGTGTGGGACCACTGTGCTGGTGGCTCCTGGGCCCCAGGCAAGGCAGGGGGGCATGCCCTGCCCTGCAGTCACATCCACCCACAGAAACAGGGTGGGTCCAGTTGCAGGTGGCTTCCAGGCAGGGCAGGAGGGTTGTACCTGCCCTACAATCACATTGCCCGTCCACAGCACCATGTACTGTTCAGGAAAATTAGGGGAATTCCAGGGGGCCCAGGGTACTGGAAGCAGCCTGTGTAAATTGCCCCATATTACCTGCACTTGGCAACTCAGGAATGGGATGTTGGTTCCATTCCAAAACACCCAGTGATGTCATTGAGTTTCTGATGTTGGGGGACACTATCCCCTTTTGCCCAGACCTTTGACAGAATGATTCTGGGGGCAGGGCAAGCACGGAAGGCCACCCAAGTCCTAGTTCCCAGGGCAACTTGTCTTCCTTCTAATGGTTCCTTTTACTGACCTGGCCACACCATCCACTTCCATCCTCTTTCACCCAGACTTCCAGAATGGAGACTGATTGAAGGGCACACCCATGGCTCAATGTTTCTGGCAATAGGATTTTGGTGGTTTGTGGGGGGGGGGGGTTGACACACCATTCCCTCCCAATGTGATCCATCGCCTTCTCTCTATATATCTCAGTTTGGATGTTTGTGGTGTGGCAACAAGGGTCTGACTGCCCCCCATCAAGGTGTTTGCTGTGACTGCATTCCCAAGATTTTATCCAGTGACTCATCCTGAAGTTTGGGTGGTCTTTCCATTTCCTTTGTTCCCTTTGGACCCTGACTCTCAGCCACCTCCCCTTTTGTCACAACTCCTTTTCATAAGCCACTTCCACCTTTTGCAATCAGAGCAATCACTGGGCCAAGACTTTTAGGCCCAAGCACTGGGCATGGCCAAAGGGACTTGTTTCGAGATGTCTTCCTTCTTCTCCTATCCCTTTCCTTTGTTTCAGGCTCTGGGGGCCTTCCTGTTTATTAGATGGCTCCACTCCATAGCCACCACCTTTCACTCTTGCCACTGGCAGGGTGACTGCAGTGCAGGGCAAATCCAGTTCCAAGGGATTCAACGTTCAGCATTGGTTCCGCATCTGATTGACTGTGTCTTCTTTTACTGACTGGCAGATGCAAGAAGACAGACCGGTGGGGGGGGGGGGAGACATTTTGCAACCAGGACTCTCCAGGTCTCTCTTTTGGGCAGTTTCAGCACCTCTCATTCACCCCACTTACAGATGACTGCATGTTGGCCTTGGCCAATGTTTTCCCCTGGATCTTGTTTTAGTGTCAGAATGAGTGAGGTCTCCCTCCTTGCCATTGTCCTGGGGCTCAATAGCCATCTCCTAGGACGCTTCTGGTGGGGATGTAATGACAGGGTGACTCCTTCACTGCAAAATGAAGGCACAACACAGCTAAATACTGGAAAGGAGATGATTCCTGCTGGCAAAATCTCCCTAGATCAAAGGGAGATCAAAGAGATCAACCATGCATAGCCTGTAGGTTGCTCCTCATGAGTTTTCTGCAGAAACAGAAGTTTTTGCAGCCGGCTTTTTAGTCTACACCAACCTGGGGTCCTGGAATTTACAACTTCACTCACAGCTGTGTTTGGAATCCTGACAAGGATACAAAGTCTGACTGCCCTTGCTTCTTAAGATTTATGGATATAATTATCTTCAGACAAAGAGATTTTCTTGAAGACAAAGATGCAATGATTTGCTATGAGGTAACCTCTTTTTTAGGCTTATAGAAACTTTCTTTTTAAAATATTTTTTATTTTATTTTCTACATACAACTACAAAGCTACACACAAACTAAAATTACAGCTATACAACGACTTTATATGCTAATATTGTTTAGCAAGTCAAGGCTTTTCTCTTATTCAGATTATGAATAAAAATTCTATTTTTCAAAATGCAAAAAAAATTAGAATTATTAACAATGCAAGATTATATAATATAGTATAGCTATTTCTTCTAAAGATTAAGCTATTTTCTGGCTTTTTTCCTTGCTTTTCTCGTCTTGGGGTGGTTGGGTGCTGCTGCTCCGAATTCTGAATCAGATTCTTCTTCGGAGCTGCCATCTACAGATGTTTCGTGGCTTTCCAAACCAGTTCTCCTTCTTCTTCTTCTTCCTCTGTGTTCTTTGTATCCTTTTTAGGTTCCTGATGTCTTTCCAAAAATTGCTTCGCCTTAATGAAAGAGTCAAACTTTTCTTTTTTGCCTTTGTAGTTGAACATCAAGCCTTCAGGTATTATCCATCGGTAGGTGGTAGCATTTTCCCATAGGTAAATGGTTAAATCCTTGTATTGTTTCCTCTTCTTCCTTATCTCAAATGGAATGTCCTTTAATATTCTGATGTCTTCTTTTATTTTCAATGTTAGTCCCAGCTGTTGCTTTCAGTATTGTATCTCTTATAGATCTCTCAGAGAATCTGACATATATTTCACCAGGCAGGTTTTTTTTCTTGATAAATTCTGAATATGTCTGGTAGGTCATATCCATTTTGCTTTGTAATGCTTCTGCCTTAATACCTGTCACTGGTGCGAGTACATCATTGAGATTCTCGAATTTGTCTTCTGGTACTCATTGAAACCTCAACACATATGAAAATTTTTCCATTTGTAGCTGCAAAAGTTGAGTTTTATCTGAAGATTTTTCTTTTTCCACCACTTCCAGTCTTTGATCAATTGCTTTGGTCTTGTTTTCAACTGCCTCTGTTCTTTTGTTAGATTCTTTTAGCTGTTTTTGCACTGACTTCAAGGTCTTGCTGATGTTAGTCATCTGAACCACCAGAGGTCACAATGCAGTATCCAGCATGCCTGCAAAGTCAAAGTTCACTTCCAGTTTAGAAACCGGATGTGTTGACCTGGCCGTTCCTTGTTGTAGTTTCGCTTTCACCGCCATCTTTTCAGCCCAATAAGACATTGTTTATGTTTTATAAAAGTTCACTTAAATCTTTAGGAGTTTATTTTCTCTAATGTTTTAACAGTCTGGCATTGTACTGATTGAATTCAGGTATCCGCTCAAACACTGCTGCTTTTTGCCCCCTCTAACTTCCCCCCCTCCACTTTTGCTCCTTTGGGGGACATCTGGGGTGGCATCTTACTCATGCACCACTTAATTAACAGAGATTTGACAAAACCATATGAGATACAGAGAGGAACAAGGCAAGGTTACCCATTGGCACCATTTTTATTTATTCTGGTTCTTAAAATATTGAACAGGGATGTAAGACAAGAAGAAATAATAGAAGATGTAAAGATTAAAGGAGAATCTTATAAGTTGAGAGCTTTTGCAGATGATTTGATGTTGGTCTTAGAAAATTAAATGGAATCAAAACCTTAATGAGCAAATTGAAGGAATTTAGAGCAATTGCAAGCTTTAAAGTTGATAAAAAGAAGATCAAGATGATAAAAAAATGAAAATACAAGATCAAACAAAAGTGATAAAACAGTTTTAAAATAGAAAAGAAGGTAAAATATTTGGGCATTACCTTGACAAATATGAATGGTATGTTATTTAAAAATAATTATATCAAAACCTGGAATGAAATTAAAATATATATTTTGAGACAGGGTAATGTACAACTGTCACTTTTGGGTAGAATATCTGTAATTAAGATGGAAGTTTTACCTAGAATGTTATTTCTGTCTCAGACAATTCCCATTTTGACAACAGATGTACCATTTAAACAATGGCAGAGAGAGATATCTAGATTTGTATGGCAAGGGGAAAAAAACCCAGGGTTTAAATATATTACAAGATGCAAAAGAAAGAGGCAGCTTGGGTTTGCTGACCTTGAAATTCTATTTTGCTGTCTCCTGCTTGGTGTGGATGAAGGATGGATTTTGTTAAAAAAAACAAAAGTTTATTAGAGTTAGAAGGACACGATCTGAGATTTGGATGGCACAGATATCTGAGGTATGACAAAGCTAAAGCTAATGCAGAATTCAACAATCATTATGTTAGACATGCCATTTTGAGAATACGGAATAAATATAAATCTAGGTTCTCCCAAAAATACCATTGTGGTGGCTATCACCACAAGAAGCAAATTTTAGAAAAGAAATGACATGCTCACATAAATGATTAACATATTGTGATGTGTTAGAATTGCAACAAGGTAAATATAAATTAAAATCTATAGACGACTTAATAATCGAAGGCCATAATTGTCACTGGTTTACGTATTGACAAATCTTGAAAAGGTTCAAAGCTGATAAAAGGCATGATTTTGAGCAATCAAAGTCTGAATTTGAAATATAATTATGTACAAATGATGAATATGTTACTGCTAAAATGTATAATCTCTTATTGAAATTTGAAACTGAGGAAGAATGAGTTAAATAATGTACGGTAAAATGGACTAAACTTTGGACATGACATACATATTGAACAATGGGAATGTATATGGAAAAAGGATTTGAAATTTACTTTAAACTCTAATTTTAAGGAGAACTTTTATAAGATGATGTATCATTGGTATATGACTCCAGAGAAATTGTCTAGATGTACAAAGGTACTTCTAGTTTTCCTTTTCCTTTCCTTTTATGATATGGCTCTTTTGGCCACAGCCTTTAGCCTAATCTCA
Organism: Gekko gecko; assembly: GCA_029375565.1. Lineage (NCBI taxonomy): Eukaryota > Metazoa > Chordata > Lepidosauria > Squamata > Gekkonidae > Gekko > Gekko gecko. Next base: position 169,551,787 of record JAPDNY010000005.1, read on the forward strand.
CATAGAGAAGGGGGCGGGGGGAATTCATTCCAGTCATATTTTTTTAAAAAAAATTAAGCTGGGTTGCTAAAAGGTAGGATGCCAGTGACCTGGTAATATATGGGTCGTTAGCTTGTAAAAGAAAAGAAAGGTTCTGATTAATATTTGTGAGCTCATTCTTCTTAGGTATCACGATAATCCATCTCTGTCTCTTCTCACTAAAACTGGGAAATTCAATAACTAGATGAGCCAAGATACTTATCTTCCCCATAATGCAGAAACACCAGTGTTCTGAAAAGGGAACTCACAAAGGGCAACCTTTCATTTCTGAGGTTAATATGGCATTCAATCTAGCAAACCCCCCCCCAAATCTTATTATCAGGGAACCATCATGGACTTTAAATATGCTGGTGAGGTAGCTGGAGGTTCAAGTCCATTGTAGGCAAGGGAACATACCCGTCTTGCTCACTGATTTGTGCTTCTGAAATCTAGCATCAATAGATGCTTTTTGACCCTTTGGAATGCAGTTTTCTCACTTCCCATCAAGAGTAGTAAAGCTGGAGTAAAGCCTAGTTGTTCCAGTCTCTCTCTCTCTCTCTCTCTCTCTTTTTAAAACTTTTAATTGCATTTTATATCCTACAACCTAAAGGAAGGAGGGAAAGGGGAAAAACTAAGACTAACACAAAAAAAATAAGACAAGGATCATATTCCAAATGTTTCATAGTTGTATATCAATCCTACCACAATAAACAAGGATCATTTTATCAAAAAATTGAATTCTAAATAAAGCTGGCTTGAATCTTGAAACTAGTCTCAGGTGGTTTATAATCACTTATATTCTGTTGAACTATCCGTTTATTTGTTATGTTTCTTCTTCTTGTGCTTCAGGTTAGCTTTAGGTAATTTAGGTGCAGCAACCCCTTTCTCTGAATCTGAGGTTTCCGAAGTGCTGCTAGAACTTCTCGAGGTGTCATCTGGTTTTCCATTGCTGGTTCCCTCCTCTTCCACCTTGTCCACAGGTTTTTTTTATCATCTTGGGCTTTGTTGCTGTTTCGAAAAGTCTTTTGCTTTTTGGACGGAGTCAATTTTGTTCTTCTTGTCCTTGTAGTTGAATATGAGTCCCTCTGGAAAAATCCATCTTAAGGGGATTGAGTTGTTGTGGAGAAAGAAGGTTAAATCCTTATATTGTCACCATCGCTTCCACATCTTGAATGGAATGTCCTTTAGAATTTTTACTTCTTTGTCTTTGACCTTCAAGACTTTTCCAGATGTAGCTTTCAAAACATTGTCTCTGGTAGATCTCTTAGAGAATTTCACGTACATTTCTCCAGGAAGATTATTTTTCTTAATAAAATCTGGATACCGATTTGTATTTCATTTTGCAATGCATCTTGTTTAATGCCTGTCATTGGTGCTAACGCTTCACTTAAAATTAATTTCAGATTTTCTCCTTTTTGCTCAGGAATACCTTGAAAGCACAAGACATACATTGAACTTTCCATTTGAAGTTGTAACAATTGGCCTTTATCTGCAGCTCTCTCTTTTTCCACTTCCTCCAATTTTTGTTCAGTATTTTTGGTTTTTGTATCAACTTTCTTGATGGCTCTGTTGGTTTTGTCTGCTCTTTTCTCCATCTGTGTCAGTTGCTTTTGGACACCATCCAGCTTATTATTAATGTTAGACATCTGCTCCAGCAGAGGGCGCAGTGCCATAGCCAGCATGTTGGGGGGGGTATCCCCAGTTCTCCCATACCTGCCACTTATTTCATGAGTTAAAGCAGCTGGACTTAGAAATTTGGCCGCTTATATAGGGAATCACTTAACTCACTGTTTTCTGTGTTTAAGTCATTGGAGTAGAGTGGTCATGCTAGATCGCTTGTCTGCTCATCTGGCAGCAAGCTCTTATTGCCAAAATGGCTTCATGGCAGCAGGACCTCTTGGGGTAGGAAGAGCCTCGATCCCTCAGCTGTTGCCTCGGGGGAGGCTCTCCTCTGTACCCCCAGCTGGGAGTCCCCTACAAGGACTCCGGGCCCCCACAGATCTGGCCAGAGCCTCTCCTGTCCACCACAACTCAATGCGTCACCATCAGGAGCTCAGTGGGACACGTCCGAGCTTCAAGTTGCCAAAACTGGAAGTCCCTAGTTGTTCCAGTCTCTGACAATCTGTCTCTTCCATTTGGTTGATCCTTTGGCTGCCGTACAAGGACAATGTTAGGGCTGGGATACCTAAGAGGTCTGCAGTGGGGACAACCACCTCTAAGGACAGGCCAGGAGTGAGAGCAGTGAAGCACAAATGGCGAGAACTGATAAGAGCCTCCCAGACACCACCATGAGGAGAATATCTGGGACTAGAACATTGCACAACGTTGACTACTCAAGCAACCGATTGTGGCTATTAGAGGCTGCCAATCTAGAGTGGTTGAGTACACAGCCCTAATTAATTGAGATATTGATTAGTAATTAATTGATTTATTTGATGAAGTAAGGGAGTTAGGAGTTTTGAATTAATTAATTAACTGTAGGTAATTATTAACTTCAGTGCTGTTTTGTGGATTTGGTATTAATTGATAAAGTTGTCTAAACCAATTGGAATTTAATTTGATGATCGCCACTATTGGTTACACCTAGTGTATTGGGAAATGAAATGAAATAAAATTAAAAATAATAATTATAAAAAGTATAAAACAAAAAACAAACACACACACACATATATAACTAATGTTATAAAATAGCTATAAAGTGAAGGGGTATTACTTAGGAAAAATAGCTATAAAGGATAGCTATAAAGTGAAGGGATATTACTTAGGAAAAAGCAAAGAAAAAGAGGGTGGGCGGGATTTCTGTAGGAACCCTATTTATTTACAGGCCGAGATTTGATTTTTATCTTATTTGGTGATCAATTCTTTAGACGAATTCCTTAGATTAATTTGATGGTAGGATAGGCTGCGCAATTGTAGTAGTAGTATCACTGTTGTGCACTTTATTGTACCCCTAAATTGGGCACTTTATTGAGTATCCTGCTTGCTGCTCGGCCGGCAGTCTGAAGGTTACGGAGACCACCGAGGGCAATAATGTGGGCCAGGGAATTCTGTTGCTCCTGGGGAGGGGAAAGTACAGCGGTGGGAGCAGGCGGAATAGTACGCGAAGAGGGTGGAGAAATGGTGAAGCTCGGCCCTCTTCCAGCATGCGTCCCATCCCGAGAGATGTTGGCAGTGGGGCTAGGAATTATATCCCCCCTCTGACATTGGTTTTGTGTAATGCCAGGTACATAAATAAAAAGACCTCGATCCTTAGGGACTTTTTGTAGCAGCAGAACCTGGACCTGGTGTGCATGACTGAGACCTGGGTGAGGGAGGGGGAGACTGTGGCTCTCTCCTAATCGGCCCCTCCCGGGTTCTTGGTCCTTCACCAATCTTCGACTAGGGGGCGGGGGGGAGGAGTAGCACTATTCATCCAGGAGGCTGGGCTCTGGAACACCTAGACTGATTGTCATGGGTGATTTCAATGTCCATGCTGATGATGCGACCTCCATTCAGGCAGCGGACCTGGTGTCCATGGCGGCGCTGGGACTCTCCCAGTATGTAATGACCCCCACCCATCAGGCTGGGCACATGCTCGATTTGATCTTCACAGCGGGGGTGACAGTGGACCGGGTTACTGCATCAGCAGTCCCATGGTCGGACCACTTTGCCCTAGGGGCCTGCCTGAATGTACCACCCCAACTCCATTTAGGTGGCGAGCATATTTTAGCTCACCCACGGAGCCAGATGGACCCGGTGCGGCTCCAGACAGCCCTGCAGGATCCAATGCCCCCTGGCAGCCCACTGGATGAGCTTGTGGAGGACTGGAATAGTCAGTTCTCCACAGCCATTGACGAGATCACTCCACGGCACCCTCTGCACCCCCAAACAAGGCTAGCTCCTTGGTATACCCATGAGCTATGACTGATGAAGTGGGAGCTCTGACGGCTAGAGAGGCAGTGGCGCCGAACTCGTGACGAAGCAACTAGGACATTTATGAAAGCCTATGAGATGGCAGTCAAAGCCACAAAGAGGGTTTTCTATGCGGCAGAGATTGCGTCCGCTAGCTCTCACCCAGCCCAATTGTTTAGGACGATTTGGTCGTTAACAGCTCTGCCACAGGGCAGACTGAATGCTAGGGAATTGGATATTGGCTGTGAGGCTTTTGCGAGCTATTTTGTGAATAAAGTCTTGGCGCTCCACCGCAATCTCCCCGCCACAGTTGAAACAGTGAGTGAGCTTGAGGATCATTGCACATCTTCGACTTTGATTCTGGATCACTTCAGCCCTCTCAGCCTGGAGGAAGTTGACAGTTTACTCGCAGCTGTGTGCCCAACCTCTGCAGCCTTGACCCATGCCCTTCCTGGCTTATTAAATCTGGCCATGGGGGGTTCCGAGGTGCCCTAAGGGAGATTATCAACAAGTCCCTCATTGAGGGGCAGTTACTCGGGGCACTTAAGGAAGCGATGGTCCACCCTCTCCTGAAAAAAAACATCCTTAGACCCGGCCGAATTGGCCAGCTACGGGCTGGTCTCCAATTTGCCCTATTTGGGCAAATTGATTGAGAGGGTGGTGGCAATACAGCTGCATGGTTTTCTGGATGATGCTTCTGTGTTAGATCCCTTCCAGTCCGGTTTTCGTCTGGGTCATGGGACGGAGATGGTGCTGGTCGCTCTGACTTATGACCTCCGGAGACATCTGGATCAAGGCAGATCAGTGGTTAGATCTGTTGGTCACATTTGACATGGTCGACCATCAGCTGTTAGTCCACTGTCTCACTGACGTGGGAATCCGGGGGCTCGCCTTGCAGTGGCTTGCCTCCTTTCTCCAAGGTCGGGGACAAAGGGTGGCACTAGGGGATCAGCAGTTCAGGAGGCACCCACTTGAGTGCGGTGTGCCTCAGGGGGCTGTGCTGTCCCTGATGTTATTTAACATCTATATGGCTCCCTTGCCCAGATTGCCCGGAGGTCTGGGCTGGGGTGTCACCAGTATGCTGCTGACACCCAGCTCTATCTGATGTTGGGCAGCCAGTTGGATTCCGGACCAGAAGACCTTGACCAGGCATTGCAGGCCATGGCTGGTTGGCTTAGACTGAGTTGGCTGATGCTAAATCCAGTGAAGATGGAGGTCCTGTGCCTGGGTTGGGGTGGTTGGGAGGTAGTGATCCCACTCCCGACCTTTGGCGGGGCCTCATTGGTCCCGGTGCCAGAGGTTTGGACTTTGGGAGTCCTCCTGGATCCCTCCCTTATCATGGAAGCTCAGGTAGCAGCCACTGCCAAATCGGCCTTTTACCATCTTAGGCTGATTAGGCAGTTGGTTCTGTTCCTCGACCGGGCCGACCTGGCTACAGTGATCCATGCGATGGTCCCCTTGAGACTAGACTACTGTAACGCTCACTACATGGGGCCGCCTCTGTCATGGATTTGGAAGCTTCAGCTGGTGCAGAATGCTGCAGCCAGGCTGTTGATGGACCTCCCTAGATGGGAGCACATCCAGTCTGTGCTAAGGTCACTGCACTGGCTGCCAATAGCATACTGAGTCTGCTTCAAAGTGCTGGTTCTTACCTTTAAAGCCCTTTATGGCTGGGGTTCAACATACCTACAGGACCGCCTTTCCCCACATATACCCCAGAGAACACTACGGTCTGGGTTGCAAAATCGTCTGACTCTCCCTGGCCCAAGGAAGGCCAGGCTAGCTGCCACTAGGGCCGGAGCCTTTTTGGTGGCGGCCCCTACCTGGTGGAATGAGCTCCTGGAGGAGATCAGGGCCCTGCGGGACCTTTCTCAGTTCTGCAGGGCCTGTAAGATGGAGCTCTTCTGCCAGGCATTTAATTAGGGGCTGCTACCGCTGGAGTGCCCAGCCCAAAACCGTACCATCGAGCAGCTGCCTTGAGAGCCGATGAGTAGACTCACATCGGGAACATCTAGTGCTCACCATCAAGCTGTTGTCATTTGAGTTGGCAAGCAGTAGAACACCCAGCTTCTGTGGACACCATCTGAAGCACCCGATTCAATGGATTTTAACTGCTGCCAGTATTTTGCATTTTGTATTGTATGATTTTAATTGTGTTTTAACCGTGGTTGTTTATTTGTATTTTATGCCGATTGGAATCTGCCCTGAGGCTGCTTTGTGGGGAGGGCGGGGTATAAGTCTGATAACAAATAAATAAATAAATAAATATTAATCCTGAGTCTACATGTGTCCAGCTAAGCTACTGATTCTAATGAAGGAATTGCAAATTCTTGGCGAATAGCTATACTGAATACACACTTTGGTAACCTGGTTATTTTTCTCCGGAACTTTAATAAAAAGGAATCAATAGTCTCAGATATACCTTCTACCCACACTCCAGTGCCATAACATATAATTTGATTAAGTTTACACCCCAAAAAATCCTTGTAGCTGCAGGGTAATACTTCCCTCCTTCTGTGTGAAAAAAATGAGTCAATGCATTTAAATATAGTGTTATCTTATAAGAGGTAAATTGGAACTGATTTTTCCAAGATAGGTCTTGGGAGAATATAATTCCTAAACATCTAAGTGTTCTTACTTGTTCAGCAGTGGTATTTGCTATCCTCCAATTCTTTTTTTTTCAGTTGGCATCCTCTTGCAAAGAAAGCTACTTTTGATTTCTCAGCATTTATAGTTAAACCTTCATCGGCACAGTAGGAACTAAAACTAGCCAACATGCATTTCAACCCTATTGGTGTGCAAGATAATAACGCCATGTCATCAGCATAAATTATAATTGAAAGATCTTGATCATTAAGGGTAGGTGCATGGTGAATAGGTCCTGAAATTGTTTTGACCATATCATTGATATATAGATTAAATAAGTAAAGGGATAAAAGAGAACCTTGTTGAACCCCTTTAGAGGCTGGGATAGAATTTGTAGTCTGGCCTTCAGGGCTGCATCTGATTTTCACTTCTATGCCTTGATATAATCTAGTCAAGAGCCAAAGCAAGTGTCTGGAAATGTAATAATCATGAATGGGCATTTCATCACATGTGCTGGACTTGTAAGAAAAATTTTGGACACAAATATTAATACAGAAGATTTAAAGACTAATATATACTTGAAACTAGAGTCCCTTTTGTTAGCACTAATGGACAATTGGTTGGAAAAAAGCCATGGAACTCTATTTCTATATATGATTATGGCAGCAGGAATATTACATGGCACAGAAATAGAAGTATCCAACCAGGGGTCTTTTGGGGGGGGGAGCGCACCGGAGCACAGCTCCAGGAGCTCAGGAGCCAAGCCCCGCCCCCAGCCGGCATCCTGGAGAGTCTTTCAGGCAGCCGAATGTCAATTTCAGCTCCATTATATCCTATGGGCCATTGAAGTCAATGGTGAAAACATAGGGTATATTCTGGGGGCTGGAGGGGAGGGGTTTGAGGGAGAGGCTCTAAACTCACAGGGTAGCTGATGGAGCCTCTCCCCAAGATACCCACCACGTTTCAAGAACATTGGATCAGGGGTCCAATCTTATGGGCCCCTAAACAGGTTGCCCCTATTCCCTCCATTGTTCTCTATGGTGGGAAAAAAATAACTTTTTTCTCACCATAGAGAATAATGGAGGGAATAGGGGCAACCTGTTTGGGGGCCCATAAGATTGGACCCCCTGATCCAATGTTCTTTCATTCCCTCCTTTCCTTCTCTCTTTTTCCTCTTTCCCTCCTTCTTCTCTTCTCTCTTTATTTCTTTCCCACCTTCTTCTCTTTTTTCCTCCTTTCCCTGTTTCCCTTCTTCTTCCCTCTATTTCTTTCCCTCCGCTTTCCTTCTCTTTCTTTCCCTCTTTCCTTCCTTCTTTCCTTCTCTCTACTCTCTCTCTTTCCTTCCGGTCTGGGATTCATGGCGTCCTAACGTGTTCTGGCTTGCTCTTAGAGCTCCCAGAGCATACGGAGGGTCTTGACGACAGGGTGGGCTTCACATAGCCCACCGCAGATCCCCCCAGGCAGGGGGGTGACTGGCAGCGAGCCTGGCCTGAGAGAGGAGTTGAGATCGGCTGATAGCGGGGCTTTAAAGAGCGTTGCGACCAGCCTTGATCCCCTCCCCCAGAGAAGGCACTTCGGAAAATCTCTACAAGACCCCACCGAGTTGGATTCTCAACATAAGAACGCATGACCCAGACCTCCAAGACATTCTACGGAAACTGATATCAAGGAAACACTGCTATAACAAGACACGGACTTTGAAGGTAACTTTTTAAAATTGCTCACCGGAGACGTGTTTTGGCCGAAAATAACATCCGATGAAGCGCATGATCTTGCTGTATCTGTCGTACTAACATTGGAGCGGAAAAAGTGCAGTTAAACAGCTAAAAAAGGCCAAAAAGCCGAATTGTTGATCATTCCTGCGGTTAGATTATTGAATTTAAAATAGAAACTAACAGTAACTCCGTGAGAATTACAGTGGAAAAGTACTGTAGCTGCTGCAGCAGAAATCGGCAAAACAGGAAGTGACTTCAGAACAGACAAGTAATCATCCTAGAGAAGACCAAGGAGGCCGGAAGAAGGGAGGAAATCAGGAACAAGGGGGACCATCAAGACTGCCGGACAGGAAGTGAGTACCTGGAAGAACCATTTACCATAGAGAAATTGCGCCCGCCATTTTGGGAAGGTCAGAAAAATTTTCTTTGATTTTAAACGAAAGACTCAATATAAAAAAGTGAAACTAGTGCGATTTAGGTGGGCACAAGAAGGACTTTGATTTAGAGTAGGTTGGAGGGAAAACTTTGAACAACGGCTTACGACCTGCGGCAACGACAGAGGGCAAATACCTGGTCCTCCCCAAAAATGGCTGGGAAAGAGGAAAAAAAGCTACAGGGCATGATGGAAGCTATGGAGAAACGAGTGATGGATGCGATTCTGAAGTTGGAAAAGACTGTAATAACCGAAGTAACAGAGTTGAAAAAAGAAATGTCTGGAATTACAAAAGAGATACAGACGCTGACCAAAAGAGCAGATGAGATGGATGTAAGGGTGAAGGGAGTAGCATCTAATATAGCTGAGGTCACTATAGAAACAGATAAAGTGAATGTGATGGTCCAATATAATGCAATGATTAACCACATGAGATTCAGGGGGATCCCTGAAGACAAGAATGAGGACATCCATTCAGTTATGGTAGATGCTGTTGCAGACTTTTTGAAAATGGAAGAGGAGAGAGTGGCGGCACAGATTGATGTGGTATACAGAGTCAATTCTGCGATTGCGCAAAGGAAAAAATTACCTAGAGATGTAATTGTCCAGTTTATATCTAAGAAGCTGAAGGAGGATTTGTTTAAGCAACAATTTCAGGATGACTTCACAATTGACAACAAGAAAATTATGGTCCTAAAGGAACTACCCAGAGCGATGCTTCAGGACAGACGACTTTTTAAAGACCTGATTGACAAGCTGAAAACAGAGGGCATAAGATATAGATGGGAAATTCCTAAAGGCGTCAGTTTTTCGTTCAAGCAGAAGAGAGTCACCATCAAGTCAGTTGACCAAATGACCAGATTCATCAATGATAATTTTAAAGACTCTGATAAATAATTATAAAACCAACATGGAGAGTCAAATAATTCCATGGAATGTTAATGGACTGAATTCACCCCAAAAAAGGAAAAATGTCAGACTCTGGTTGGAAAAACAGAAATGTGATATTGTTTGCTTGCAAGAAACACATATTAAAAAATCAGATGCCAAATTTTTGATTCAGAAAAGATTAGGAGAGGAATTTTATTCACTCTCCTCCCAAAAGAAAAAAGGAGTTGTTACATATGTTAAAAAGGAGTTGGAACCAAAAGAAATTTTTAAAGACAATGAAGGGAAATTTTTGGCGGTAGAAGTTGTGTTGCAGAATAAAAAGACATTAATTGTTAATATCTATGCTCCCAATGGGGCAAAGGAAAACTTTTTTCAGGATTTGTGGGAACAACTACGACAGTTGACCTATGAGCAAACGATTTTAATGGGCGATTTTAATGGTACTGTTGACAATGTTGTTGATAGAAAATCAAAAAAAGGAATTGAAGCCATGGGCAAACTTCCTAAAGTCTTTTTTCAATTGACTAAACATGAACACTTGGCAGATGTTTGGAGAGTTAAAAATCCCAGAGATAGAGAGTACTCTTATTATTCATCAAGACACGAATCTTTTTCAAGGATAGATATGATGTGGATGACAGAGAATTTAATCTTGCAAACACGCAAAATTGAGATATTGCCTAGGATTCTTTCTGACCACAGTCCGATAAAACGGTCAACGTATGTTAAGAGAAAAAAATTTCGATGGCGACTTAATGAAGATTTGCTGGACAAGCAAAATATTGTGGATAAAATAAGGACAGAAACCCAAACATACTTTCAATTGAACTTAAATAAAAGTGTACAGACGCAAACGGTATGGGAAGCCTACAAGGCTGTGATGAGAGGACATCTGATTGCAATCAATAATAATGAAAGGAAACAACAAATGAAGATAGACAAAGAAATTATGGAAAATATTCGGAAAAAAGAAACAGAACTCAAGAAAAGGCCTGGCAAAAAGAAGATTTTGAGAGAATTGAGGATTTTAAGGGAGCAATATGAGGCAAGGTTGAACAAAGAAGTATTTTGGAACTTGAAAAAATTGCAACAGAAATCCTTTGAAGGTGCAAACAAACCTGGCAAATATTTAGCATGGCAATTGAAGAAAAGAAGAGAGAATAAAACAATCACTTGTTTGAAAGATGGAAATAAAGAGATTTTAGACCCAGGAGGAATCAAGAGGGAATTTTTTAAATACTACGCGACTCTCTTTCAAGCGAGGCAAGCGGATCCTCAAAAAATGTTGGATTACTTATCCAAAGCTAACTTGATACAACCAAACCCTGAAATGAAAACATTTTTAAATGCTGCAATAACTAAAGATGAAATTAGTAAAGCAATAGCTGAGGCAAAAATCTCTAAAGTTCCAGGCCCGGATGGCTTTTCAGCTAAATTTTATAAAAAAATTCATGAAGATTTGGTCCCGGTGTTGGAGATTCTTTTAAACGAAATTAGAAAGACAGGAAAGATTCCAGACTCCTGGAATGAAGCTGCAATCACCTTAATTCCTAAAGAAATGCAAGATTTAACAAATGTTAAAAACTACCGGCCCATTTCATTATTGAACAACGATTATAAAATATTTGCAAAAATATTGGCAGAGCGCCTTAAAAAGTTTTTGAAAGACACTATTGTTGAGGATCAAGCTGGTTTTTTACCAAATAGACAAATTAAAGACAATATGAGGGTTGTTTTGGACGCAATTGAGTATTATGATAAACACCCTGAAAAAGAAGTTGCTTTTTTATTTTTGGATGCAGAGAAGGCTTTTGATAACTTGAATTGGGAATTTATGTTTAAAGTGCTTGAGGAATCTTTGATGGGCGTAGAATTTATAAGAATGATTCAATCGATATATAAAGAACAAAAAGCTTCGGTGATTGTCAATGCAGAACCAACAGATATTTTCCGGGTAAGAAAAGGTACTAGACAAGGTTGTCCCCTGTCACCATTGTTATTTATCTGGATTTTGGAGATTTTGCTACAAGCAGTTAGAGATGATGATAACATAAAAGGTTTGAATATTGGAGGTTTTTCATTTAAATTAAGAGCATTTGCGGATGATATCATGTTTATTGTTGAAGATCCTGTTAATAATATGCCTAAGGTATTTGAAAAAGTAAGAGAGTTTGGTGATCTTGCAGGGTTTTATGTCAACAAAAATAAATCTAAGATACTGTGTAAAAATATGACTGGTACAAAGCAACAAACGTTACAAAATGTGACAGAATGTGAAGTGGTTAAAAGGGTTAAGTATTTGGGAGTTGAAATTACAATGAAAAACATAGATTTGTTTAAGAATAATTATGAAAAACTGTGGGGTTCGATAAAGAGTGATTTAGAAAAATGGGAAAAACTAAGATTATCTCTTCTTGGAAAAATTGCCGTTATTAAAATGAATGTACTGCCCAGGTTAATGTTTTTGTTTCAGACAATACCAATTGTGAAAGATGGGAAAGTGTTGGTAAAATGGCAAAGAGAAATCTTTAAGTTTATCTGGGCAGGAAAGAAGCCAAGAATTAAAATGAAGATAATGTATGATATTAAAGACAGAGGTGGCTTCCAAGTCCCGAATTTGCGTTTGTATCATGAAGCAGTATGTATGTCTTGGTTATCTGAATGGGTAAATTTGGAAAATAGAAAACTTTTAGCTCTTGAGGGACACGATTGCAGATTTGGCTGGCATGCCTATCTTTGGTATGGGAAAAACAAAGTCGATTCTATGTTTAAGCATCATTATGTAAGGAGGACATTGTTTGATGCATGGACCAGGTATAAGGATACAATTTCGGATGAGAGGCCTCTGTGGATTGTTCCAGCTGCAGTTATACATCGGTTTTCAGAGCATAAAGGTAATGACTGGTTGAAATATCAGGAATTGTTGCAAAAAGAAGGGAAAAAATATGTTTTAAAACCAAATAATGAATTAGAATTTGAGTATGGTTGGCTACAATATTGTCAAATAAGGGACATCTATAAAAAAGATTGTAAAGAGTTTGGTTTTAGAGCTATGAATGATGATTTTGAGAATATATGGTTGAAAAAAGAGCGGAAAATGATATCAAAGATGTATAAAACTTTGTTGACTGTATATACTTTGGATGAAGCTGTTAAAGAACAAATGATAAAGTGGGCCATAAATATGAACAAAGAAATTTCTATGGAATCATGGGAATTTTTGTGGAAAAGATCTTTTAAAATGTCTACCTGTATCAATGTAAAAGAAAACTGTTATAAGATGATGTATAGATGGTACATGACACCAAAAAAGATTGCCAATATTAGTATGGATAAGAACTTGAGTAATAAATGTTGGAAATGTAAAAAAGTAGAGGGTTCTTTTTACCATATGTGGTGGTCATGTGATAAAGTGAAAGCATACTGGTCTAATATACATTGTGTGATGCAGAAAATATTGAAAATCCCAATTGAGAGAAAGCCAGAACTTCTTCTCCTCGGTTTGACAATGGAAAAAATTCCACAAGAGAAAAGGACACTGTTATGGTACATGATTACGTCGGCGAGAATGGCCTTTGCTCAGCATTGGAAAATGGAGAAGGTGCCAGATATACATGACTGGTTGAGAAAATTGTTATTTTTAGCGGAAATGGACAAAATGACAAAGAAATTAAATGGACAAATGGCAGAACAGTACTTAAAAGACTGGGAAGGATTGAAATTGTATCTAGAAACTGAATATAGAATGAAGGGGAAAATATATAACTTGGATACGTATGGATATTGAACGAGAAGTGAAATGAATTTTGAACTGTATGTACTGTTATATATAATATGCTGAAATTGTAGAGGTTATATATAATTGAAATGTGTTACCTGGTTTGTCGATGTATTTAAGTCTAAGCTTGATTACCTTATAATTTTTTTGTTTGTTATTAGCAGTGTTGGAAGCCTATTAGGGGGGTGGGGGGATTGGGACGGGGATCTTTTTTTTTGAAATTGTATTGGTAACGTGATTGGAAATGTTGAATGTATCCCAATAAAATTTTGTTTTAAAAAAAAACAAAAAAACCTTCATCGGCACAGTAGGAACTAAAACTAGCCAACATGCATTTCAACCCTATTGGTGTGCAAGATAATAACGCCATGTCATCAGCATAAATTATAATTGAAAGATCTTGATCATTAAGGGTAGGTGCATGGTGAATAGGTCCTGAAATTGTTTTGACCATATCATTGATATATAGATTAAATAAGTAAAGGGATAAAAGAGAACCTTGTTGAACCCCTTTAGAGGCTGGGATAGAATTTGTAGTCTGGCCTTCAGGGCTGCATCTGATTTTCACTTCTATGCCTTGATATAATCTAGTCAAGAGCCAAAGCAAGTGTCTGGAAATGTAATAATCATGAATGGGCATTTCATCACATGTGCTGGACTTGTAAGAAAAATTTTGGACACAAATATTAATACAGAAGATTTAAAGACTAATATATACTTGAAACTAGAGTCCCTTTTGTTAGCACTAATGGACAATTGGTTGGAAAAAAGCCATGGAACTCTATTTCTATATATGATTATGGCAGCAGGAATATCACATGGCACAGAAATAGAAGTATCCAACCAGGGGTCTTTTGGGGGGGAGCGCACCGGAGCACAGCTCCAGGAGCTCAGGAGCCAAGCCCCGCCCCCAGCCGGCGTCCCGGAGAGTCTTTCAGGCAGCCGAATGTCAATTTCAGCTCCATTATATCCTATGGGCCATTGAAGTCAATGGTGAAAACATAGGGTATATTCTGGGGGCTGGAGGGGAGGGGTTTGAGGGAGAGGCTCTAAACTCACAGGGTAGCTGATGGAGCCTCTCCCCAAGATACCCACCACGTTTCAAGAACATTGGATCAGGGGGTCCAATCTTATGGGCCCCTAAACAGGTTGCCCCTATTCCCTCCATTGTTCTCTATGGTGGGAAAAAATTAACTTTTTTTCTCACCATAGAGAATAATGGAGGGAATAGGGCAACCTGTTTGGGGGCCCATAGAATTGGACCCCTGGTCCAATGTTCTTGAAACTTGGTGGGTATCTTGGGGAGAGGCTCCATCAGCTCTTCTGTGAGTTTGGAGCCTCTCCCTCAAACCCCCTCCCCTCCAGCTCCCAGAATATACCCTATGTTTTCACCATTGACTTCAATGGCCCATAGGATATAATGGGGCCAAATTGCCGCCAAATTTCTTTCATTCCCTCCTTTCCTTCTCTCTTTTTCCTCTTTCCCTCCTTCTTCTCTTCTCTCTTTATTTCTTTCCCACCTTCTTCTCTTTTTTCCTCCTTTCCCTGTTTCCCTTCTTCTTCCCTCTATTTCTTTCCCTCCGCTTTCCTTCTCTTTCTTTCCCTCTTTCCTTCCTTCTTTCCTTCTCTCTACTCTCTCTCTTTCCTTCCGTCTTTCCTCCTTCTGTGGCCCAACTCTCATGAGAAGGAGTTTAAACTTTAAACCCCTTCTCTCTTAGCTCCCCCACCCAGACCAGCTGGGGAAGGGAAGGGGAGGTTTTTGAAGATGCCTCCCCCCCTTTTGCTTCCCCTTCTGACATCACTTCCGGTGATGTCAGGGGGCGTGGCATATGCTAGTAGCCTAATAGCTCATTAGCATACCGTATGCTAATGAGCTCCTGCAGCTGTTTTTCTACGAAAAGACCCCTGTATCCAACAATACCTACAATAGAAGCATGGCTGGAGGAGAAGATGTTGGACCTTGCAGTAATGGCTAAATTTACTGTGTTGGCTAGAAAAAAGACAATTTATTCATTTATTACAAATTGGAAACCCCTTATAGACTTCTTGCAGGAAAAAGACAATAATGATTGATGATTTGTGGGTTGATGAGTGAGATATTAAGATACAAAAAAGAGAGAGTTCTTTATTCTATACATAGAGCAAGGAAAAACTTTGTAATCAAACTTATATTTGTTGTAGAGAAAATTGGAAGCCTTTTTTATATATATATATTTTTCCTTCTATTATTTCAATAAAAACTTATCCCCCTAAAATAGCCATCCTCTTCCTACTGTCTAATCTCAAGGTGATACTGAGGAGCTACATGGGCACAGTCATGGGCCTTGTTTAGGACATTTTTCCTTCCTCCTCTTTCAGGGCTCCTGGTCTCAGGGTGGGGCTTTGCTAGATGGCTGTCGTCACTTTTACTCACACCACTGGCAAGGCGACTGCAGTGCAGGGATAGCCAATGTTTCAAGGGGAGAAGTAGCCAGGGCATCATCCTTGCACGGCAGCATGTGTGTCCTGGGATCCATTCAGATGTCCTGGCTGTGGCCATTCAATCTGCCTGCTGGCAAGGTGATTACAGGGCATAGCCAAATCCTTCCAGGGAGAATCACTGGTGGTAATGTCTTGCAACACTGAATGCATTGTCCTTGAATGCATTCTCCACATTCCAGGGCCATCCATTTCACCCTTCTATTTCCCTGGGCCTGTATTTCTCAGGCAGTGTTTGGATAACATTAGTAGTGGTTCTCCTTGTCATCCAAGAAGCGACCAATTGGCTAAGGCCCCATGTTTGGTGTGAGCAGGAAGATGGGGTGGCTCACAGCTCTCCTAAGTCCAGGCCGCTGACCGTGTCCTCGATTGTGGAAGAAGGTGCTGGTCATGTGGGTCCCAGTTTGCAGTGATCCCCTCTCACTCAGCCCACTGGCAAGGTGACTACAAGGGATAGATGAGGTTCTTGGGTCTGGCTTGCTGGGGCTCACCAAGGATTGGGATGCATCCTGTTGTTTGGGCCAGTCATGGGCTCCAGACCAGGGCCATCCCCTCTCACTTGCCCACCTGGCAAGATCCCTGCTGTCTGCTGGCGCAGGGTAATCTTTCCATGGTGTTGCTGCATTCACCAGTGACAATCTCCCTCTCACTGCACCCACGAGCTGGAACCTGCGTGTGGGGCACAACACATGGTATACAGGGGAATCTAGGAGGGTTTCCTCATTTCCAGCCAGAGGGCCATATCCCGATCCAGCTGGCTGTGCAATCAGGGGTGTTTGCTGTGGATCCAAGTGGCTGTATCCTTCTGGATGCAAGTCGGAGCCTGAGTGGGGGTATTGCTTTGCAATGGCGTGACTGAAGCCTGGGTGAAGGAGGGTGAAAGAGTTGCCCTGAACCAACTGCCCCCCCCGGGTTTCTCAATCCTCCATCAGTCCAGGACTGGCGGGGGGGGGCGTGGTGCTACTTATCCAGGAGGCTTTCTTCTTCAGGCCATTCCCTGAGACAAAGATTGCCAGCATTGAATGTGTCGGTCTTGTGTGTGAGGCCAAGGAGAGTTTGGCCATTTGGCTGCTGTACCGATCACCTAAGGCATTGGTAAATGCCATGTTGGGCCTGTTGGAGGCTGTATCTGGCTGGACCTTGGAGCACCCCAGACTTCTGGTCTTGGGGGACTTCAGTGTCCATGTAGACAATGCAGCCTCCTCTCAGGCCATGGACCTGGTGTTGTCCATAGTGGCACTGGGACTCTCCCAGTTTGTACTGACCCACACACACCAAGCTGGATCTTATCTTTGCATCAGGGAGTGTGGTGGACCGGATTACTGCTGATGCAGTACCATGGTTGGACCACCTGGCCTTGAAGGCCTGCCTGGGTATCCCTAACCATCCCTGTTTAGGCAGCGAGTGGATTTATGCTCGCCCACGGAGTCAAATGGACCTAAATAGGTTCCAGGAAGCTCTGTGGGATCCAATTCCCTCTGGTAACTTGTTGGATGTGCTGGTGGAAGACTGGCAATCCCATCTTTCTGAAGCCATCGATGAAGTTGCTCCCCAGCATCCTCTTCATCCCCATACCAAATTAGCTTCGAGGTATACCCCGGAGCTAAAGCGGATGAAACGGGAGCTAAGACAGTTTGAGCCAGAGTGGTGTCGAGCTCATGACAAAGTTACAACAGCATCCTATAGGTCGTTTATGAGTACCTATGAGATGCCAGTGAAGGCCGCAAAGAAGGTTTCTACATGACCTCCATTGCTTCTGTTAGCTCTCACCCAGCCCAATTATTTAGAATTATTTGGTCACTGACTAACTTGCCACAGGGCATCCCAAACACTAGAGAATTGGTGTTAGGCTATCAGGCATTTGCGAGCCATTTTGCAGACAAAGTCTTGTCACTCCGCCATGACCTCCCAACCACACTTGATACTATAAATGGACTGGAAGCCCATTGGCTGTCTTCGGGTTCAATTTTGGACCACTTCAGTCTGGTCTCTCAGGACGAAGTTGACAAGAGTCTGGTGGCTGTGAAGCCTACCACATGCCTTCTAGATCCCTGCCCATCATGGCTGGTTAAAGCTTCTGGAGATGAGGTGCGGATCCCCCTGAAGGAAATTATCAACTTGTCCCTTTCAACAGGGACCTTTCCAGGGGGACTGAAGGAGGCGGTAGTCAGCCCTCTCCTAAAAAAATCTTCTTTGGACCCAACAGTCCTTAATAACTACCACCCAGTATTTAACTTGTAGTTTCTGGGTAAGGTAATAGAGAGGGCAGCGGCGACACAGCTCCAGACTTTCTTGGAGGATGCTATGGTCCTGGACTCCTTCCAGTCTGGCTTTTGCCCAGCCCATGGGATGGAGACAGTGTTGGTCGCCCTGGTGGATGACCTTCAGAGACTCCTGGATTGAGGCAGATCGGCGCTGGTGATACTTCTTGATCTGTCAGCAGCCATCGATATGGTTGACCATGATGTGTTAACCCACTACCTCACGGATGCTGGAATACAGGGGCTTGCCTTGCAATGGCTAACCTCCTTCCTTCAAGGTCAGGGACAGAGGGTAGTGCTTGGGGGAGAGTTGTCCCAGCAACACCCACTGGAATGTGGGGTGCCACAGGGAGCAATTCTCTCTCCTATGCTATTCAATATCTACATGTGCCCCCTCACCCAGATTATCTAGAGGTATGGGCTGGGTGTCAGGAGTACTGTCGAAGATGAGCCCCAATCCCAGCTGAAGTCCTGAGTACTGCTGAGGATGAGCTCCCGGCTCTGGCAGAATCTACACCTGACCCCAATGAAGCCACAGAGCCTGCGCCAGCTGCAGCTGGGGTGGAACAATGCACATCAGACAGCCCCCCTGACTCACCCCACCGGTGGCCCATTTGTGAGACCAGCGCCAGCGGGATTCGGCATCCTGGTGGCGAGAGGTGTGCCTGTGCAACAGGCGGTCCCTCAGCCCTGAGTTCTAAGAGGAGTTGGGACACACGTGCTGGCCATTAATTGACAACAGCCCCGGAGGGATACTTAGCTCCCCACTCCATGTCAGTTCCTCGTGCCAGCAACTAGTTAGCTTGACAATGCTCTGCACCCGTGTTCCCGGTTCCTGTTTCCTGCTCTGACTTCTCAGCTCCTCGACTCTGGCTTTGATGACTATGCTTTTTGTTTGTGCTCTGGACTCTATTATTTGACTGGACCTGGACTATCCCTCTCTCACTCTGCCCGCACTCCATCCTGTGACAGATTGCTGGCACCCCAACATGCTCGCTCCACAGGATGGATGGAGAGGCAAGTGGAGGCACTGTGCAATTAGTCGATTTGGTGAACCAGGTACCACAGCTCACGTAAGTAGTTGCTCACCTGCAACTACAGCAGCAAGCCACTGTCTCTGCCATCCCACTGCCAAGGTGCCCGGTCAATCCCCCAAAAAAGTTTGGCGGTAATGTGGAGGAGTTCCCGGCATTCCTGGCACAATGCAAACTATATATTGAACTACGTGCCTGGGATTTCCCCACTGAGAAGACCAAGGTATGCTTCATATTCAGCTTTTTAAAGGGACAGGCTACTAAATGGGCTACTGCACTACTGGTGGCTCCTTCGCCACTACTTTCTGATTTTCAGGGGTTCCTCGGCCATCTGTCTACCACTTACACAAACCTACAATAAGCAGCGGCAGCCAACCGAAAGATCCGCACCCTGAAACAGGGCAAATGCCCTGTCATTGTGTATTTCATGGAATCCAAGCTTCTGGCCCAGGACCTAGCCTAGAACGAGGCAGCTTTAATGGACCAGTACACGAAAGGGCTGTCTGATGAAGTCTTGGTTGAGCTTGCTTGAGTCAACCACCCCCAAATGCTACAGGGCTTAATAATAATAATAATAAGAGAAGAGTTTGGATTTATACCCCGCCTTTCACTGCCCAAAGGCATCTCAGAGCGGCTTACAAACTCCTTTCCTTTCCCCTCCCCACAACAGACACCCTGTGAGGTAGGTGGGGCTGAGAGAACTCTAACACAAACTGTCCTTGAGAGAACAGCTCTGCCAGAGCTTGTGACTGACCCAAGGTCACATCAGCAGGTGCAAGTGGAGGAGTGGGGAATCAAACCCGGTTCTCCCAGATAAGAGTCCACACACTTAACCACTACACCAAACTGGCTCTCCTTATGCCTCCGTATTGATGGTCACCTGGACAGCCAATGACAGGCCCGGAGCAACACCTGTGTACCGCAAGCCACACGCCATTCAGTACCTTGGTCAATCCTGGCGACCACAGGTATGAGCGAAGCCGAGGGTGAGCCCATGCAGCTGGGAGCGGCTTGGCCACACCTAACCACGGAAGAAAAGGTCCACCACTGAACACAAAACCTCTGCATGTACTGCGAAGGCGTGGGGCATTTCTCTGTCAGCTGCCCATCCAAGCGGTCCGTTTGGAGCCACTGCTGCCACTACCACTGCCAGTAAAAGATCTGCCGCACGCCTAACCAGACCCACTGGCTTGGGGCATTTGGCTGGGTCCTCCAAACTCATAACTAGGGACCAAGGACCATTTCTAATCCGTATTAAGTTCCAGCTGCCTGATGAATGATGGCTATGCCATGCTGGACTCTGGGGCAGCTCACTGTTTTATCGCAGCCGCCTTTATCAAACAGCATCAAATCCCCGTCCAGTCAAAAGACACACTGACCCTGGTAGAGGCCATCAATGGGCATCTCCTTCACTTGGGCCCCATGACCCAGGAGACCTGTCTCCTCACACTCTGCATTTAACAGCACCGAGAGCAACTCCCCTTTGACATCGTCTGCATGCCACGGTTCCCGGTAATCCTAGGTTTATCCTGGCTGATGACCCACAATCCCAGGGTGGACTGGGTCCAACAAGACTTACAGTTCCCAGTCCCTTGTCCACACCAGACCTTGGCTACCACCCTGGCTGACAATTCCCATCTCCCACCAACCTACAGGGATTTCGCTGATGTCTTTGATGAGAAAGGAGCTGACCAACTTCCTCCCCGTTGGCCCTATGACTGCACCATCGATTTGGTGCCTGAGGCACACCTGCCAGTAGGACGGTTATACCCCATGGTGGATCCTGAACTGGCGGCTCTATGGGACTTCTTGGAAAAGAACCTGGCAAGAGGATTCATCCAGCCCTCCACATCTCCATTATCAGCACCAGTCCTCTTTGTTAAAAAGAAGAGTGGTGAGCTCTGACTTTGCAATGACTACCACGCCCAGAACAAAATCACCATACAGGACTGGTACCCCCTAACCTTGATCCCCGAACTATTAGACTGCCTTAAGGGGGCCCAAATTGACACAAAGTTGGATCAAGGGTACAACCTGGTGCATACAACCTGGTACATATTCGACAGGGCGATGAATGGAAAACAGCCTTCGGCACTTGATACAGCCAATATGAGTACTTAGTAATGCCCTTTGGCTTGACCAATGCACCTGCGGTCTTCCAGAGGCTCATGAATGATGTTTTCTGAGACCTGCTCGACCATTTCATCATCATTTACTTGGATGATATCTTGATTTATTCTAACAATCCTGCCCAGCACATCAAGCATGTCCACCAAGTCCTCCAGCGCCTTCAGATCCATGGTCTATACGCAAAACTGGAGAAATGTGAGTTCCATCTGCACTATGTCGAGTTCCTCGGTCATATTATATCCCCACAAGGGATACTCATGGATCCAAAAAAGATAGAAGCAGTCCTGACTTGGCAGACCCCTTGCACCCACAAAGATATGCAATGACTTCTTGGATTCACCAATTCGTCCCCACCTACGCCTCGTTAGCCACCTCCTTAACTCAGCTACTTCAGCCCAAAGAACTGTTGCCCTGGACCCCTGAGGCCGAGCACACCTTCGCCGTCCTCAAGACCTGCTTTGTGTCAGGGCCATTGCTGCGCTACCCTGATCTCCAGCTCCCTTTCATGGTGGAGGCCGACGCCTCCAGTGTTGCTATCAGCACAGTTCTCTCTCAATGGGACAACCCTACGCAGCCTCTCCAGCCTTGCGCCTACTACTCTCACCAACTGATGACTGCTGAACGGAATTACACCATCTGGGAGAGGGAGCTACTGGCCATCAAGGCTGCCTTCAAAGTTTGGAGACACTACCTCGAAGGGGCCTGCCATCCCGTTCAGGTGCTCATGGACCACTGGAATCTAGAACACCTCCAGACCACCTGTCGCCTCAACCAAAGACAGATCTGGTGGTCCCTGTTCTTTTCCCGATTCGACTTCCAGATCTCCTATATCCCGAAGACGCAGAACCAAAAAGCCGACACCCTCTCCCACAAACCAGAATATGCTCCTGCCCTGACTGAAGAGAGCCCTGCCTCTCCCATCTTGTCCCTTGCGGTGTTTGCAGCCACCTCCAGCCACTCTGCCTTGACAGATGATATCCGTACTGGGCAGGCCAAGGATCCTTGGGCTCAACAACACCTGTGAGACCTTCAGGAAAGTCCAGCAAGAGAATTCACCACCCGAGACGGTCTCCTACTACACCAAAACTGCCTTTATGTGCCACCTGGCCCCCTTCGCACAGAGGTCTTGCACTTGACCCACGACTTCCTGCAGGGCACTTTGGGTGACATAAAACAACCCACCTCCTGACGCGGGAATTTTGCTGGACCCAAGTATGCACTGACGTTGCCCTTATGTCAGCTTTTGCGACATCTGTTGGCAAGCCAAGAATCTTTCCGCCAAGCCCTCAGGATTACTACACCCCTTGCCTATGCCTTCTGGGCCCTGGGACGCTATCTTGATGGATTTCATCATGGACCTCCCTCGATCCTGCAGTCATACCTGCATCTTTGTAATAGTGGATCTTTTCACCACGATGGCCCATTTCATCCCCTGTGCCAAGATCCCCATGGCTCAAGAAACCGCACAGCTCTTCATACAACATGTCTTCCGGTTGCACAGCCTTCTGACCCACATAATCTTGGACCACGGTCCACAGTTTTCTTCATGGTTCTGGCAAGCTCTACATTTCAGACTCAGCACCCAAATTCACTTGTCCTCCACCTACCATCTGCAGATGGATGGACAGATGGAATGTACAAATGCCACCCTTGAACAGTACCTCCACTGTTACTCTTGCTACCAACAGGACGACTGGTCCATGCTGCTACCCCTGGCCGAATTCATGTATAACAATGCGGTATACTCATTGACACAAATGACCCCTTTTGCTGCAACCTATGGACACCACCCCCATTTCTTCCCCACCGTATAGCCACCCACCAACGTTCTGGCAGCAGACACCCACCTCCAGGAACTGCATGTTCTCCAAGCCCTACTCCGGAAAAAGCTCCAGGAAGGCAAAGAAGCCTACAAGCTGGTGACTGACCAAAAATGGCAAGAGGGCCCCCCGTTCAAAGCCGGGGATCATGTGTGGCTCTCCACCCAGTACCTGCAATGCCCTGGTCAGTCCCAGAAGCTGGACGCCCACTTCATCAGTCCCTATGACATCATGGACCAGGTCAATCCTGCCTCTTTTCAGCTACAACTTCCCTCCCACCTACACATCCACCCTGTGTTCCATCTGTCCTTTCTGGTCCCGATGGCCCCTCCTGATCCCACTCAGCCTACTCCACCTACACCACCACCGTCAGTCCTCATGGATGATGATGAGATCTTGGACTCGTGGCACCATCATGGATCTCTCCAGTACCTCGTGGACTGGGAAGGATGTGGCCCTGAAGACCAATCTTGGGATCCCGCAGACAACCTCCAGGCCCTGGTCCAGCACTTCCATGAGACCTAGCTGGACAAACCAGGCCTGTCTGCTGGGGGGGCCCATGGGGGGGATAGTGTCATGAGTACTGCTGAGGATGAGTTCCTGGCTCCAGCAGAATCTACACCTGACCCCAATGAAGCCACGGAGCCCACTCAGGCAACAGCTGGGGTGGAACAACGCATGTCGGACAGCCCTCTGATTCACCCCCACTGGTGGCCCATTTGCAAGACCAGTGCCAGCGGGACCTGGCATCCCGGCGGCAAGAGGTGTGCCTGCGCAATAGGCAGTCCCTCAACCCAGAGTTCTAACAGGAGCTGGGACACACGCACTGGTTGCTAATTGACAACAGCCCTGGAGGGATACTTAGCTCCACACTCCCTGTCGATTCCTCGTGCCAGCAACTAGTCAGCTTGATGATGCTCTGCACTCACCTCACCTGTGTTCCTCGTTCCTGTTTCCTGCTCTGACCTCTCGGCTCCTCAACTCTGGCTTTGACAACTATGCTTTTGGTTTGTCCTCTGGACTCTGTTATTTGGCTCCTGCTTCCCTTGACTCTGGCTCTGAACGACTATGCTTCCGGTTTGTACCTTGGACTCTGTTCCTTGGCTTCTGATTTTCCTGCCTCCTGGTTTTCGACCTTGGACTGGACCCGGACTATCCCTCTCTCGCTCTGCCCACACTCCAGCCTGTGACACTGGGGTGTCATCAGTACGCAGATGACACCCAGCTCTATCTACTGATGGAAGGCCGCCCAGATATGGCCTCAAGAGATCTGGAGGAGGTGCTACAGGCCATGGCTGGATGGTTACGTCAGAGCCGACTGAAGCTGAATCCATTTAAGATGGAGGTCCTGTACCTGAGTCGCAGGGGATTAAGTCAGGGGATTAGGCTCCCAGTCTTTGACAGGGCTCCACTGGTCCTGGCGTTGAGGGTGAAGAGCCTGGGAGTGCTCTTGGACGTCTCCCTTTCCATGGAAGCCCAGGTCACTGCCACTGCCAGGACTGCCTTCTTCCATCTGAGGCAGATCAGGCACTTGGCCCCATTTCTCTCCTCCCATGACTTAGCTACAGTGAACCATGCAATGGCCACTTCCAGACTGGATTATTGTAACTCTCTCTATGTGGGGCTACCCTTGACCCTGCTCTGGAAGTTGCAGCTAGTGCAAAATGCAGCAGTGCAGGTGCTGATGGTGATGCCTGCGCAGGCGCACATCTGCCCGATGCTGCGCAACCTGCACTGGCTGCCTATTGAATTCTGGATCCATTTCAAGGTGTTGGTACTTACCTTTAAAGCCCTATACAACCAGGGGCCAGCATACCTTTGAGACCACCTCTCCCCATATGAGCACTGAGGTCCACCAATCAGCATCTTTTGGTGGTTCCTGGCCCCAGAGGCCAGCATACTTTTGAGACCACCTCTCCCCATATGAGCACCGAGGTCCACCATTCAGCATCTTTTGGTGGTCCCCAGCCTCAGGGATGTCCGACTTGCCTTGACCAGGGCCAGGGCCTTTTTAGCCCTGGCCCCTGCCTGGTGGAATGAGCTCCCAAGTGAGATCAGGGCCCTGTGGGATTTATTACAATTCCACAGGACCTGCAAGACAGAGCTCTTCCACTGGGCTTTTGGTTGAGGCAACGGGCATTCCCCCCCCCTTGGGTCAGCCCCATTTACAGCTTGGGTTGGTCCCTATTTTATAGCCTGAGATCCCAAATTGTACAGATCTCTGGGAAATTTATTCCCAGTACTATCAACCACTGAGGCATTTGGCCATTTATGAGCTGTATGTTTTACATGTTTTAACATGGTTTTAATTGTATTGTATTTATTTTGTTGTATTATATTTTATTGTTGGAACCCACCTGAGCCTGTTAAGGGGAGGGTGGGATACAAATCCAAAATAATAATAATAATAATGACATATTGTGTCCATGAGAACTCTGTGGGCTTCTTTCTTCTTTTCTCATGTGGTGCAGGCAGGCAGGCAGGAAAGGAAGGAAGGAGAAAAGAGAGAGTGGGGCTGAGGTCAGACATGCAGTTCAATCCACTGTTGTCCTGTCTCTAATTGATCCATGTTATTTTGTGACAGTGAATCATGATCAGACTCAGCCCTTCTAGCACTCTTCAAAGTGCTTTTACCCCATCCTTGAACAATCAGACCAGGAGCCAGGGAGTGAGGCTGTTGACCATTTTTGTTTGTTTGTCCTTTGATCATGCCCACAAGTGCTGATGAGCCTTCTGGAATATGTAGTTCACTGTTGTCCTCCCTCTTTAATCTTTTCAATTAACCCCTTCCTCAAAGCACAGAAAAAAGCTGAAGTACAGAGGGTCTTCCTTTGAAAGTTTTTATAAAGAAAACAA
The DNA here is from genome assembly GCA_029375565.1 of Gekko gecko. Lineage (NCBI taxonomy): Eukaryota > Metazoa > Chordata > Lepidosauria > Squamata > Gekkonidae > Gekko > Gekko gecko. The sequence goes on from JAPDNY010000005.1 coordinate 169,577,678, forward strand.
GGTTTTGAGCAGCCCCTGTGGGAGAGGGACAGAGAGAGAGAAACGTGAATATGCAGTTATGTGCCTATCGCTAACTAGTAAACAAAAATGGCGGCTGGAAAACATGAGACCAGTCAGACCTGCCTGATGGCTTGGGTGTGCAACAGAGCGATCAGACAACAGAAAATCCATTTTGGAACCAGCTCAGATCAACAGGATCGGACTTTGACAGGTATCAAAGGAACACACAGTAAAAGGGGGGACGAGACTCAGATGACTGAGCAAGAAAAACAGATGTTGCTGTCTGATCATTCATTTTAAATCCGTAAGGGAACAGCAATGGCAACAGATTAAACTGCATGTCTGATCACAGCCAGAGAGGTGGAAAGAAAGCCAATAAATGAGAAGGGAGGAAGGGAGAGGTGGAAAGAAAGCAGCTTTAATTTTAAATGTGTTCTCCAACCCCCCCACACACACCCATGCCAGATGGTTTTGCTTATAGAAGGGATTTAAAGAGATAAATGCCTTCTCCAAGCTGGCAGGCAGGACCATTGGGCAGGGGCTTGGAGAATACCTTTAACTTTAAATGTGATATCCAGGCAGCCCTGCCCCTGCTGCCATGCTGCCTTGGCTTGGAGAATGGATTTAAAGAGATAAATGCCTTCTCTGAGCCAAGCCAGCTGGCTGGTGTGGCAGGGCTTGGACAACACATTTATCTTTAGATGGGGAGGGAGAAGGAAAGAGAGAGAGAGAGAGAGAGAGAGAGAGAGAGAGAGAGAGAGAGAGAGAGAGAGAGAAAGAAAGAAAGAAAGAAAGAAAGAAAGAAAGAAAGAAAGAAAGAAAGAAAGAAAGAAAGAAAGAAAGAAAGAAAGAAAGAAAGAAAGAAGGAGGAGGGAGGGAGAGGTGGAAAGAAAGCAACTTTAATTTTAAACGTGTCCTCCAAGCCCCCCCACCCGCTGGCTGGCTAGACTTGCAGAAGGGATTTAAAGAGACAAAACCCAAGCCAGCCATTGGGGGTGGGGCTTTGAGAACACATTTAAAGTTAAAGTTGTTTTCTTTCTCTGCTCCCTTCACCTCAAGCCTACCTAGGGTAGGGAACACTGGATGGGGAAGGGAAGGGAAGACCAATCAAGGCTTGCTTTCCTTTTGCTTCCCCAGCCACTCTGCCAGGAGTCACACAATATGTGTGAAAAAGTTGCATGTCGCTCCTGAGCCACATTTTGGCCACCCCTTCTCTAGGTGTCTAACCAGAGCTGAGTAAAGTGATACCATCTGTTTGCATGATCTGAAGACTATACTTCTGTTGATACAGCCCAAAATCATATTTGCCTTTTTAGCTACTGCATCACGCTGCTGATTCATGTTCAGTGTATGGTCTACTAAGACCCCTAGATCCTTTTCGCACATACTACTGCCAAGACAAGTCTCCCCCATCCTCTAATTATGTATTTAATTTTTCCTACCTAAATGCAGAACCTTACATTTATCTTAGTTGTAATTCATTTTATTTGTTTTAATTCAGTTTTCCAGTCTGTCAAGATATTCCTGTATCCTGATTCTGCCTTCTACCATATTTGCTACCCCTCCCAATTTATTATCATCTGCAAATTTAATACGCATTCCCTCTATTTCTATAAAGATGTTGAACAGGTCCCAGGACAGATCCCTGAGGTATTCTACTTGTCACTCCTCTCCAAGAGGATGACGAAGCATTAACACACTCTTTTTGGGTGTGATCTGTCAACCAGTTACAGTCTTGTTGGCCACAGTGCTGTTGATTGTCATCCGGTGGCAGTAAGTTTTTTTTGTCAACAGTTCAGTTACATTATGCATTGCTCAATGGCTCAACATTCCATTGGGCAGTTCTTAAAACATATTTGGGCAATGATTGTTTGTTGAGATCTCTTTCTAATACTTGTTCTGAAGCACATGTAGCAATAAGTAATATTCCGGAGTACTGGATGAGAGGCAGAAAACATTGCAATCAAGATGCAAGAACTAGAATTTGTATTCATGTTCATCATGTGGAATGAAATTTCACAACACTTTCACTACATGTTGAGCACCCCCCCCCATGAAAAACTGAATTTAAAAACATGCGCAGATCTCTGTCAATCATTAACAAACCACTTACACACTTGGGGAATGATTTCAAAAGATTTGAAGACATAGCAAAATGTATCTTGCCTAATACAAACCACAAAGAAGTCCAGTCCCCTAAGAGAATCAGGGGAGAAAGCAAACAAATCAGAAACAGCATTGAATCTTAGAGACAAATTTAATATATCTTCTTACTAAACTATAATTGATACACATGAAGCTCATATGAAGAGGAGAGGTGAAGAAGAGCATATAGATTTTCTTTTTAAAACAATATGGACTTATCTGATGTACCCCTCAAGTTAGTACCCTGTTGACTTGAACATAAATCACTGTAAAGTACAGCAGTTCCACTATTATATCTGTGCAAAGTTTAATAAAATAGGAAATATGAAATTCAGTCTCGCAGCACTTGTGGATCTAAATGATGACTTACACTCCGTGGATTAGAACCATATGTGGTTAGAGTTAAGATAGGCCCCACAGAGGAGATTCGGATTACTCGTGGTGGGGTGTCAAACAGGATTGTGTTCTGACTCCTTCACTTTTCAATCCATATTTAAATGATATAGTCCCAAGTCTGCCTGGACCTAAATTATTTTTTATTTTGCAGTATAATTTCATTAAAATTTTATGTACATAACAATAACCATATCCACATTAGAATTCAGAGATAACAATGCTACACAAACTGGGCAGTTTCTATAAGGACAAGAGAAGAAGAAGAGATTGGATTTATACCCTGCCCTTCACTTCCCAAAGGTGTCTCAGAGCGGCTTACAACCTCCTTTCCCTTCCCCTCCCCACAGACACCCTGTGAGGTAGGTGGGGCTGAGAGAGCTCTTGACAGAAACTGCTCTTTTTCAAGAACAGCTCTTATTAGAACTATGGCTTGCCCAAGGTCATCCAGCCAGGTGCAAGTGGAGGAGTGGGGAATCAAACCCGGTTCTCCTAGATTAGAGTTCGCATACTTAACCACTACACCAAACTGGCTCTCACACCAAACTGACCATACCCTAAACATCAGCTTTGTTAAGACCAAAGTAATGACCTTTGGGAAGAGACCTCAAAGATTTAAGTAGTAAATAGATGGCAATCCCATCGAACAATGTAGAACTTTAAGTATCTTAAAATGACATTTAGTGAAACCCTCTCATGGAAAGTCCACCTGGCGTTAAAAAAACCCGCAGTCTCGAGAACCACTGGGACCATTTTTTAAAATTCTGTACCTCAAAAGGAGGATCTTTAGTTGAACCGGCCTTGAAATTGTTCTGATGCAAGGCCTTCTTTCAGCTTTTATATGGTGGAGAGATCTGGAGTTGGAATGAACATCTGATTTCAGCCTCCACATCAGCAAGGAAGGGGGTGTGCTGCTGTATCCTTCCTGCCATAGAAGTCTGCATTGATTTAGCTAATCCGGCCCCACGGGAGGCAGCCCCGGCATGCATCCCAGGGGCCGCGTTTGCCTCTTTGTAAGGAGGAAGGGAGGAAAGGCTGCAGTGCAGCCTTAATTCCAACAGGGGGAGCGGAGCCAGTGTGGTTCTTAAAGGCTGGCTCCGCCCTCCCCCAGCAGTTGCTCGCCTCGTGCTCGGAGATTGAGCAGCTCAGAGCACGAGTGGAGAGTCAGCCTACCTTTCGAGGCCTTGACTCTCAGGGGTGAGCTTTCCGGCATCTGGAGGTGTCAGCTGATCGTCTGGGCTTCGGTTGCTACGACAGCGGCTGGGAGCTGGGCAGCATCAGAAGGCTTCTGTGCGGCAGCAGCCAGGAGCTGGGAGCATCGGTGGGCTTCTGTTCCACGGCGGCCGGGAGCTGGGCAACGTTGGAGACTTCTGCGCGGCTGGACGCAGCGACAACGGCGGCTACAGTGTTCTTTGTGGTGGCGTAGGGCTCCTTCGTCTGAGGTCGTCTGGGTAGCAGTGGAGCCTCTGCGGCTGCAGAGAACCTCCGGCTGCTTCAAGGGGGCTGCTGGCAGGAGGCCGCGGTGGCCACCTGCTCAAACAGTTTAAACAAGATTCACAGGGGAGGGGAACTTCTTTCAGCCCCTTTGGTACCATCACTGCCCCTCTCCCTTTTTTGCTGCTCTTACCTCATTATAGGGCAGTTGGTGAGGCTGCTGGGGCCCTAGTTCTTTTTCTTTGTTTCAGCCGTTTCTCCCCCCCGCTTATTCCCTCCCCCCGCGGGCACGTGGGAAGATTAGTGGTGCCATATTGTGGGGGTGAAGCTGCCAGTTTAGGGGCCCTTCTTGTTGAGCTGAATGGCTACCATCTGGAGTAGGAGCATACTAGGGGGGAGCCACTGGAAACTGGTGGAGGTGGCCATTTTGATAAGGCTGTGTTGGCAGCTATTTTAGGTGATCCTTGTGGGGTTACCCGGCTGCCATTTTATGAGTACTCTATAAATCATGGCATCTAAGAAAGGGAAAGGGCGGGTGAAGGGTAAGGGGCCTGCACCCAAGAGGCCCACGCCATCACTTCCGCCGCAGGGCCCTGTTTCTGTACCTTCATCTGATGATGAGGATTAAAGGGCAGAGCAGCAAGCTATATTGGACAGGCTGGTTGCTTTGGAGCAAGCTAGGGCGGTGATGGTTCCTGCCCCTCTGCAGGCGGCTGCTAGGGCTGACTGTTGAAAACAGAGCCGGGCTGAGAGAAAGAGGTTTAGGGATGAGGTCCTTAAATGTCTCTCTTTACTTGAACGCAGCTCTGCTGATGCTAGGCCTGAGGCTGGGATGGATACCAGGGTGTCTGGAGCAGCGGCAGCCGAAACAGATGTCACGCCGGTGGAAGTTGCGGAGCCTGACCAGCCGGGTCCTAATGGTAGGTGGGATCCTGCATTGCAGTTCACTTTGATGTGGCCATGGGGGCCTTGGAGTCAGGATGCTGGACCTGGGGTTTTGCCCGCCTTGCAAGCAGACACCTCTAAGAGCTCTGGTGTCAATACTCAACTGCGGGCTTGGGACCCTCCTTCGGTGGCTATGCAGTCCCCTTGGGGTGCAGTTCCGGCTGGTCCTTGGGGTAGTATGGGGTGTATCCCTCCTTGGGTGAACCCCTATGATACTGCCTCAGCATCATCAATGCATTTCGGGGATACTGCATTACCTTTGGGTGATCACCTTTTACCTGCAACGCAGGAGAAAATCTGTAAAGGTGAATACATTGACCTCTTTACCCTTCTTTATCGGGATCTGGAGGAGAAGAATAAAGACAAAATGGATGATAAGGAGAAAGAGATCCTAAAGAGGAAGAAGGTGGATTGGACCTGGGCCAACTGGCTGGCAGGATATTTAATTTACGCAGGCATGTTGTCCCGGTCTCAGCCATTAAGGTCTCCTGCATTGTTCCAGTACCTGGACATAATTTACAAGGCCTATACTGGCTTCCCAGGCCCGGCATGGATGCAATACGATGAGGAGTTTCGGATGCGGGCCGCAATGAATCCCATGCTTCCATGGGATAGAATGCATCCTCATCTGTGGCTTCAGATTATGTCTATGCCCGGCTTATCTTCTGTTGAATGCTCACATAGTGGGCGCACTGTGCAGCGTTTTCAGGGGGCTAATACTTCCCGTGGTGCCACAGGGCAGGTGGTTCAACCCCGCTTGCTCTGTTGGGATTTTGGGTCCCGTGGAGTATGCAACCGGAAGTCATGCACATCCAGGCATGAATGCCCGGTATGTGGGAGACCCCACTCATTCCTGTCGTGTCCCTGTAGAAGACCCCGCAAGAGTCTGTGACAGAGAGGAGGGGGTAATTCCTCCTCCTCTTCTGGTAAAGGGCCCCAGTCCAATAAACCTGAGGGCACTTGAGACATGGCTGCAGGGGTACCCTAAAGCGGAGGACAGAGTTTATTTATTAGATGGTTTTACGTTTGGTTTCCATATACCTTTTCAAGGAATTAGGGCCTCATTTATGGCTTCTAATCTTAAATCAGTCCTGGGCATGGAGTCGGTGGTGCGGAGAAAGATTGACAAGGAAATGGAAGAGGGCCGTGTTTTGGGCCCATTTTCTTCGTCACCGCTGCCAAATTTGAGAGTATCACCTTTGGGGATAGTGCCTAAAAAGGCAGCTGGTGAATTTCATTTAATTCACCACCGTTCTTTTTTTTTTTTTTTTAAGAAAATTTATTAACAGGATACAATAACATGTTCCATATTCAACAACCAATTCTTATCATATCCTTTTCTAAAATTTTTTATCTCCCCCTCCCCTGGCTTCCAACGATGCTCCACCCCCATTAACATTTCTATCAATACTAACTTACATTCAATTAATTTTCAATATTCAATACATAATTTCCAATATTTTCCTTTTCTATATTTCACAATTAGGTAACCTTTCTATTACAATCCCTTTTCTTACAATACCTCTATTATTAATAACTATCAAAACATAGCAATCTGTTTTTCACATCTCAGTTAAGTTCTAAATAGTCTTTAAAATCTTTCCAATCTGCTAAAAATTCTTTGTCTTCTTTTTCATGAAGTTTTCTTGTCAGCTTGTCCATTTCAATCATAAAAATCATTTTTTTTATCCATTCCCATTTGTCGGGTACCAGCTCCTGCTTCCAAAACTGAGCATAAGTCATTCTTGCAGTTGAAATTAAGTACCATAACAAAGTTCTCTTTGCCATTTTGACCTTCTAATTTAAGTCCTAAAAGTAAGATTTCTGGCTCTTTTTTCAAAGTACATTTCAGAATTTTCTGAATTTCATTATGAATCTCAGTCCAAAAAGCACTTGCTTTTTCACATGTCCACCACATACGGTAAAACGAGCCCTCTTTTTTCTTACATTTCCAACATTTGTTAGACATATTCTCATTTATATTAGCAATTTTTTTTGGTGTCATGTACCATCTATATATCATTTTATAACAATTTTCTTTAACATTAACACATGTTGAAATGTTGATCGATTTTTTCCATAAACATTCCCATGATGACATTTCTATATCTCTATTTATATTTATAGCCCATTTCACCATTTGTTCTTTTACAGTCTCATCCTCTGTATACCATTTTAACAAAATCTTATAAATTCTAGAAATCATTTTTTTACTTTTTTCTATCCAAATAATTTCAATTTCATTATTTTCTTTTCTAAAACCGTATCTCATTGTGTCAGTCTTAAACAAGTCATAAATCTGTCTGTAATTTAGCCAGTCATATTCAACGTCCAGTTCGTCTCTAGGTCTCATCGCGAAACTTCTCCCCTCAGTTTTCAGAATGTCTCTATAAGGTAACCAGTCTTTCCCTTTATGTCTTGAGAGTGGTTTAATTACTTCTGCCGGGACAATCCACAATAGTCTTGCTTCATAGAAATATCTCTTGTATCTCGTCCAAGTCATAAATAAAGATCTCCTTATGAAGTGGTGTTTGAAGAGGTTGTCGCCCTTAGACTTCTCATACCATAAATAGGCGTGCCAACCAAATTTTCGATCATGTCCTTCTAATGCCAACAGCTTTCTGTTCTCCAAATTAATCCATTGTTCCCGCTATGCCAAACGCACTGCATCATGATATAGTCTAAAATTGGGGAGTTGAAAACCTCCCCTTTCTTTGGCATCGCAAAGAATTTTCATTTTAATCCTTGGTTTCTTTCCAGCCCACACAAACTTTGAAATTTCTTTTTGCCATAGATTCAACACTTTACAGTCTTTCACAATTGGGATCGTCTGAAATAAAAATAACAGACGAGGTAGAATGTTCATTTTGACTACTGAGACTCTGCCCAAAAGTGACAAATTCAAAGTGTTCCATTTTTTAATATCTTGTTGAATTTTATTCCAAGTCTTTTCATAATTATTCTTAAACAAGTCTATATTTTTTGCTGTAACCTCTATTCCCAACTATCTAGTTTTTTTCACCACTTCACATTGGATTTTTTCTTGTAAGTCCAGTTGACTTTCTTTTCTCATGTTTTTACAAAGTAACTTTGTTTTATACTTATTGACAGAGAATCCAGCCAAATCTCCAAATTCTTTAATCCTTTCCATCAATAACGGTACGTTCATTACTGGATCTTCAATTATAAACATTACATTGTCTGCAAAAGTCCTATATTTATACTCGAAACCTCCAATTGTAAGTCCTTTTATATCTTTGTCTTCTTTTATTTTATTCAGCATCACTTCCAAAATCCAAATAAATAGTAAAGGAGAAAACGGACATCCTTGTCTTGTCCCTTTTTGAACTTTAAAGTATTCTGTCAACTCTTTATTCACATTCAGCGACACTTTTTGTTCACAATATACAGCCCTAATCATGTTTGAAAAGGGCTGCCCAATGTCCATTCTATCAAACACTTGAAGCATAAATTCCCAATTTAAATTATCAAAGGCTTTTTCCGCATCTAGAAATAGAAAGGCAACTTCTTTTTCTGGATGTTTATCATAGTATTCAATTGCATCAATCACGATCCTTAAGTTATCTCCGATTTGTCTGTTTGGTAAAAAAAAACCGGCTTGGTCTTCTCTAATGACATCTTTTAAATAAGTCTTCAATCTTTCAGAAATTACTTTGGCAAACAGTTTGTAATCATTATTAAGTAGTGAAATTGGTCTATAATTTTTTACATCTGTCAAATCTTATCCTTCCTTGGGTATGAGTGATATGTTGGCTTCTTTCCAAGATTCTGGTATTAACTTAGTCCGCTGAATTTCGTTAATTAGAAGTTCCATAATTGGGGTCAGCTCCTCCTTTAATTTTTTATAAAATTTTGCAGTAAATCCATCTGGTCCTGGAGCTTTCCCTAATTTGGCGTCTTCTATTGCTTTATGTATTTCTTCTTTCTGTATTGGACCATTCAGCATTTCCTTAGTTTTACTATTCATCTCAGGTAAGGTTACTTTATCCAAATACTTTTTAATTTTCATTGGATCAATATTCTTTTTTTGAAATAATTTTGCATAATACTTGAAGAAGGCTCTTTTTATTCCATTCATGTCTACAATTTCTTTGCCTTCTTCCAGTATCTTGGTTATTGTCCTTCTCTCCCTTCGGTTTTTCAATTGCCACGCCAAATACTTCCCTGGCTTGTTTGCTCCTTCAAAGGATTTTTGCTGTAATTTCTTTAAGTTCCAATAAAGTTCTCTGTTTAGTATCACCTTTAATTGTTCTTGTAAGATTTGCATTTCCTTAAGAAGTTTCTTTTTGCCTGGTCTCCGTTTCAACTCATTTTCTTTTTGTTGAATTTTTTCCTGCAACTCTTTCTGTTGTTTCAATTTATTTTTCTTATCGGCTGCATTCATTGAAATCAAAACTCCTCTCATCACCGATTTGTAAGCATCCCAAACTGTTTGTATATTAACATCATGGTTTAAATTCATTTGGAAAAAAATTTGAGTTTCTTTCTGCAATGTCTCCACTAATTTCATCTTGTCCAATAAGTCTTCATTAATTCTCCAATGGTATTGCTTGGCTTTTTCTTTTAATGTCCAAATTAACGGGTCATGATCTGAATTAGTCTTTGGCAAAATTTCCACCTTTTGAGTTTTTAATGCAATTTCACTTGACATCCAAATCATATCTATTCTTGAGAAGGATCTGTGTCGGTTAGAATAAAAAGTAAAATCTTTAATTTTTGGATTCCATTTTCTCCATACAACTTTTCTTGTTGAATCAATTAAAAAAAAATTGGCTTTCCAATCTTCTCATCACCCTTTTGTGATTGTCTGTCCAATTTATTATTAACCATACCATTGAAGTCTCCAGCTAAAATTATCTGGTCATAATGCACCTGGTCCAATTCCCTCAACAAATCCTTTAAAAGGTTCTCTTTGGCTCCATTAGGAGCGTACAAATTAACAACCAGTGTCTTTTTTGGAAGTAATGTGATTTCAACAGCCACATATCTCCCTTCTTTATCTGTGAAAACTTGTTTGGGTTCCAATTTTTTATTTACATAAATCACAACTCCTTTATTTTTTTTCTCTGCCAAAGAATAAAATTCTTCTCCCAATTTTTTGTTAATCAAATATTTATTGTCCTGACTTTTTTATATGGGTTTCTTGTAGACAGATGATATTAGATTTCTGCTTTTGAAGCCAATAATTCACTACTTTTCTTTTGTTAGGTGAATTAAGTCCATTTACATTCCACGATAACGATTTGTAATCCATCATAGAGTGTTTTTTTAAATATATCCGAAATCTTCAGAATTTTCTGCTTTGAACATATACATATCCCCCAATGATTTGATTGTATGTCTTTTCGAATTATACGTAAACGACAGTCCTTGTGGTATCTCCCATCTGAATCTGATATTCAACTGTTTCAGCCTATCCACCAACTTCTTATATTTCTTTCTATCCTGCAAAATAGACCTTGGGAGTTCCTTCATTATTATTACCTTTTTGCCATCAATTTCAAGTGGTTGTGTAAACTGCTTCTTGTATACATCCTCTTTCATTTTCCTTGTCACAAATTGAACAATTACATCTCTTGGTAAATTTTTTCTTTGTGCATAAGCCGAGTTCACTCTGTATACAAGATCAAAATTCTGATCTAACTCCCTCTGATCTTCTCCCATGTATTCAGTCAAAGTTGCCATCACTTCAGTACGTGTATCTTCTCCCATTTTTTCTTCTATTCCTCTCAGTCTCAGATGGTTTGACATTGCTTTATATTCCACAACTGCCTCCAGATTCCAGTTGTTTTGTAAATTCGCTTCAACTTTCTTTTCCAAATCTTGTGTCTTTTCCACCATTTCAGTTGATTTTGTCACCAAAGCTTTAACTTGATTACTTGTATTTTCCACTACTTTTTTAAACTCTGCCACTTCCGCAAGAACTAACTCTCTCAAGGCTGCTACATTTTTTTCCTGAACTTCTTCCAGTTGTTCCAGCTGTTTTTCCATCTTCTCCTCAAACTGCTTATCCATTTGTTTCATCATACCTTGAATCGCTTCGAGCATGCGCTTCTCCATTGCTTCTATTGCTGCCTGCCATTCTTTCTTGTCTTTAGACGACATACCTGGACTTGCAGCTGTTGCCGCTCTCTGCCTAAGTTTTGATTCCGTTTTGAAAGTTTGTCAGTACACTTCGACTGACTTTTCACTTCCCTTCAAATTCCACTTTTTTCGCTATTGTTAACAGTCTATTTTGTCTTAAAAATACGTTTTAAAATTTAATCCTCCACAAAATGGCGGGCGCAATTTCTCTATGATTTTCTTGGCTAGAGTAGGCTCTCTCTGAACTTCCTGTTTCCGGTCCCACATTAAAAATGTCCTAACGGAAACACATCCGGTCCGCCTCTCTTTCGGTCCTCCAACACAGTCTCTAGCCAGATTTAGTTTTCAGCCAGACACAGTTAAATGTTACACCTTCGTCTCGCGATCTTTCCAGTCGCATTCACTCATATGCTTATCACTCAGTCTCTAACCGCAGGAATGTTAAACAATGTCAATTTACTCCATTTTTAGCGCTTTAACGAACTCTTCTGATTTTAATGATGGATCAGTTATACAGCTTAAAACCTTATGCACTTAACCGCCTTGTTCAAATTTGGTTATATCTTCTCCCCGGTAAGCAAATCGTTTCGGTTACCTTAAATGTTTATCTTGGGACTTCGCATCGCTTCTCTTTGTTTCCAACTGTAGATTGTTTCTTAAGAGATCAGGAAATGGTGAATTTAAGCTGATTCTTCACCTCGGCTAGCTTCTGTAGTGCTGGTTTGCAATCGCCCGCTTCTGAGAGGAGTTCAAGGCGTAAACAAGCCCCTCCGGGACTTGTGCACACTGATCTCGACTCTCACTTGGACCTTGTGGCTTGCTGGTCACCCCCTGCCTGGGGGATGCTGCGTTGGACAGTAAAACTGCCCAAACTGTCAGAAGAAGCCGCCGTCCACCCCGCTCATTCACAGGGGTGCGTCAGTTCACCATTTTACTCCGACTGGAAGCCACAATTCACCACCGTTCTTATCCGCGGGGTGACTCTGTTAATGATGCCATTCCTGATGATCTGTGCATGGTGAGGTACACCTCATTTGACCAAGCAGTCCAGGTTGTGCGGTGCTGTGGTCGGGGGGCGGAGTTGGCAAAGTGCGATATTAAGTCTGCATTTCACTTCCTTCCCATGCATCCAGATGATTTCAGACTGCTGGGTTTCTCCTTCGATGGCCAGTTCTTCATGGATAGGGCCCTACCCATGGGATGTTCTGTGTCATGTGCTGCGTTTGAGTGCTTCAGTTCATTCCTGGAATGGGCCTTGTGGGCTAAGACGGACCTTCGGGAGGTTGCCCACTATTTAGATGATTTCCTTTTTGTGGGTCCCCAAGGAACAGGTAGATGCGCTCAGCATGCTTCTGGCCCCATACCCAAATAGCTTTTTATTGAAAAGAGGTGCAGGGGCTCGGTGATTGCAGCCTTATGGGGCAAGAAGGAATGATAAAAGTTCAGCAGCCCCAAGAAGGTCTGGAGTTTCAGCTTAGAGGAGGGGGTTGGAGCATTAACGATGGCGCGGACCTTGTCGAGTGTAGGATGTATGCCTTGAGCGTCGACCAAGAATCCCAGGAATTCGACTCATGGAACCCCCAGGAGACATTTCTCCCGCTTAACCTTCAGGCCGACAGTGTGGAAATGTTGCAGGATGGTGCACAGCCTCTCAGCGAACATCTTCACCATGGGTGCAGTGATCAAAACATCGTCAAAGAAAGGCTGGACCCCAGGTATACCTTTAAGGAGACAGTCCATTAGATTTTGAAAGATCCCCGGGGCCACGCTGACCCTAAATTGCAACCACTGCACCCGGAGCACACCCCTGTGTGTCACAATCGTCTGAGCCTCTGCAGAGGTATCGTCTATGGGGAGCTGCTGGTATGTCTGGGCCAAGTCCAATTTGCTGAAAACCTTCGCACCCCCAAGGATGCCAAAACATGGCTGACTACTGGACAGGATAAGTGTGGTCCTGCAGGGCCTTGTTTATGGTGCACTTATAGTCTGCACAGATACGGATGTCCCTGTTTGGCTTAACTGGGGTGACGATGGGGGGTCTCCCAGAGGGCATGTGGCACTGGCTCTAGAACCCACTGTGCTACCAGGTGGTCCAGCTTTTCATCTATCTTGGGCCGCAACGCAAATGGGATGTTCCTGGACTTCATACAGATGGGGTGCACAGCAGGATTGAGGTCTAGGGAGACTGATGAACCAGTGTAGTGACCAAGCGTCCCATCAAAAATGTCTGGGAACTCATTGCACACATTACTGAAGTCTGTAGGCCGCATGTGATGCATCCCCGTCACCCCAAACCCCAGGGGAGCAAACCATGACAGACCCAGTAAACTAGTAAGCTGCCCTTCCACCACCAACAAACCCAAAAGTCCTTCAAAGTTCTTATACTGCACATGGAACTTGCCCCACCCTTTAATGGCCACTGGGTTCTTTTCGATGTCTCAGAGGGTGAAGCTGGTGGGTTTTAGGTGGGGGCCCCTTGTGGGCAGAGCCTCCTGAGAGTCTCTTTGGAGATGATGGAAATGGAGGACCCCATGTCCAACTCCATTTTGCAAGGGTCCCCCTCTATTAACACAGTTACTTTAATTTTGTTAGGGATGTCCTGGGGCAAGTGAAGTACCTGGTGTTGGTGGACATCTGAATTGTGGAGCTCTGCAGATTCCTGGTGAGTGGTTGGATGATGCCAGTTTCCTCAGGAACGGCAGGCATGTGCGATGTGGCCTTGTTTTCTGCAGGTTCAGCAGATCGCATTGCGGAAATGGTAGAAGGATATTACTGTCCAATTTTCACAGAGTCTACAAGTACTGCAAAAGCAGATCTCAGAAAACACTACTAAAATTACGGTCTTGAATACAGCGATGGAAAATATGGAGGGCAAAGCCAAGGAAATGGAAAGGAAATACCAAGAAAATGAGGAGAGACAGACCAGTCTAGAGCAAGACGTTATGAGACTTCAGGTAGAGAGAGCGGCATTTATACTAAGATTTCCGAATGTTCCAGAAGAGAAAGAGGAAGACTTGACTAACAAAATGGCTAAGTTATTGGCAGAACACCTACATATGGAAGATGCGAGTATGATGGAACAGGAAATAGATACAGTCTTTAGAATGAATTCAGCATACGCAAGACACTGTAAACTCCCAAGAGAGGTACAAATATAATTCCATAAAAGAGCAGTGAGAGATAAAATAGAAAAAGAAATAAATGCCTCTCCCTTGATGATGGATGAAGTGGAAATAAATGTGCTGAAAGAAATTCCATGGAGGGTGTGAGAAAAAAGGAAGGAATATGCAGACTTGATGGCACTGCTGAGGAGTAACGATATAAGCTACAAATGGATTTTACCTGAAGGACTGTTCTTTGTGTTCAAAGATAAAAGATTCAGAATAACCTCAATTTTTAAGGCGATGGATTTTCTGAAGATGTATGGGGAGGAGCTGTCAGAAGATCAAGAAGACCAGGAAGAAAAGGAAGAAGACGAAGTGGGAAGAGAAGTGAGGCATGAACCCCAAGGGGCAATGGCATTACCGGCATTACCTCCAAGACAGAAAAAATACAGATACAAGAGATCTCTAATTAATACAAGACAAAGGGCAAAAGATAAATGGGAACAACAGAAGTGAAATCACGATGGATAGAAGAAAATTAAGGTTTATTTCAGTGAACATCAACAGATTAAATGGACCTCAGAAAAGAAGGAGAATATTCCACCAACTCAAAAAGAAGAAGAAGAAGAAGAAGAAGAGAGTTTGGATTTATACCCCGCCCTTCACTGCCCAAAGGCGTCTCAGAGCGGCTTACAAACTCCTTTCCCTTCCCCTCCCCACAACAGCCACCCTGTGAGGTAGGTGGGGCTGAGAGAACTTCTGACAGAAACTGTCCTTGAGAGAACAGCTGTGCCAGAGCTTGTGACTGACCCAAGGTCACATCAGCAGGTGCAAGTGGAGGAGTGGGGAATCAAACCCGGTTCTCCCAGATAAGAGTCCGCACACTTAACCACTACACCAAAAGCAAAATACAGATGTAACCTGTATACAAGAGACACACATAAGAAAAAGTGATGAAAAGTATTTAAATGCTAAAGGACTTGGGAAAATCTTTGCAGCCTCGGATGAGGGAAAAAAGAAAAGAGGAGTAGCTATGTATGTTAAAGATCATTTGCAACCGGAATTAGTATTTGCCTCTCGTGATGGAAGAATCTTAATGGTAGCCATTCAGAGACAAGCAAAAAGAACAATGATAGTTAATGCACCAAACCAAAATCAGGAAAAATTCTACCAAAATCTTCAAAAGCTCATTTTGAAACAGGAATTTCAAGAAATGTGTATTATTGGAGACTACAACGCGGTTTTTGACAAAAAGAAAGATAGAAAAGAGAATATCCATGGAAGGAAAATGAGAGGTAATGAATGAAATACGAAGAGAAACAAAGAATATACGAATTTGGAAGAGGAAATCCAAGAACAAGAGAAGAGGATAATGGAAAAAGGAGTGGAGAAAGGAAGATGGAACAAAATTAAATTGCTTTTACATAAAATGAATTGTCTTCTATCATGTGAACTAGCAAAGAAATTGACTTTTGCTAAACAGAACTTCTTCAAAAATGCTAATAAACTCACAAGATGGTTAGCTTATCAAGTTAGGCAACAAAAAGAAAAGGCATATATAAAAACTCTAAGAAAGAAGAATGGAGAAGAAGTAAATAGAATTTAAGACTTAAAGAATATAGTGGAGAATTTTTACAAGGATCTGTATAGAAAGAACGATACCAAGACTGAACAAATAACTCATTATTTGGAGGAACACCAAGTTCAAAAATTTACAGAGGAACAAAGAAAGATGCTTAATCAACCAGTTACGATGATGGAGATGGTGGAAGCATTGAAAAGACAGAATAAGGGTAAGACACCGAGTCCAGATGGTTTGCCAACAGAATTTTATGGGATATTTGAAGAAATAACCCTCCCGCAATTGAAAGAGATATGCAGGAGAACTATGGAGGGGAAGAGATTCCAGACTCGTGGCGGGAAGTAACAATATCCCTAATACATAAACCAAACACAGATGGAAAAGAAATTAAGAACTATAGACCAATTTCATTATGAAATGCTGACTATAAGATGTTTGCTTCTATCATAGCGGGAAGGCTGAAAAGAATATTGGCAAGGACTATACATAGAGACCAAGCGGATTTTTTGCCTAAAAGGCAAATAAAAAGTAATTTGAGATGCATTTTAGATGTTATAGAATACTATGAAGCATATCCCGAAAAGGTAATGGCTCTGATCTTGGATGCAGAAAAAGCATTTGATAATCTGAGTTGGTGTTTTGTGATGGAATTATTAAGGAAGGCAGAGGCAGGAAAGGAATTTATTCAGATGATTCAAGTGATATATACAAGTCAAACTGCATCGGTGATGATTAATGGCGAGCGAATGGAAAATTTTGAAATACAAAAAGGAACAAAGCAAGGTTGTCCACTGTCACCACTTCTGTACATATTTGTATACTGAAGAGATAAAACAGAATGAAAATATTAGGGGATTGAAGGTGCAAGGGGAAGAATTTAAACTATTAGCCTTTGCTGATGATCTTGTATTTATACTGGAGGATCCCCTTTCCTCAAACATTGGGCTAAATAAAGTTCTGTGGGAATATGGACAGGTGGCGGGGCTAAGAATTAACATTAATAAGACAAAAATTATGACAAAGAATATGAAGACGGAACAGAAAGACATATTACAAAGAGATTCAGGATATCAATTGTGTGACAAGGTGAAATATTTGGGAGTTAACCTAACAAATAAATGTAGTGCATTACAAGAGAATAAATATAAAGAACTATTGAAAGCAACAAAGCAGGATTTAGGAAGATGGAAAAACCTACAAATATCACTGATGGGATGAATAGCTGTGATTAAAATGAATATTCTACCGAGATGGATCTTTCTTTTTCAGACGATTCTGATACTACAAAATTTCGTGATTTTTAAAGAACACAATTCAACAGCCCATGGCTGTTCCAGCCATTGGGCTGGGGGAGCGACTTTCCTTCCAGCTGGATGAGGCAGGCTGGGGTTTGGTGCCAAAAGCGCCATATATGGGCATCCAGAAGAGACAGGGCCGAGAAGGCTTAAGCTCGGCCCTGTGTCATCTTCTCAGCATTCCAGGGCAGTTGTCGGATGGAGGGGAGCTCTATGGCGAGGTGGAGTTGCTGGGGCCTACCGGAGCTTCGGGCTGCACAGCGGAGCTCCCCTTCCGTGAAGAAATAGAGGCCGGCTGGAGCGTGCCCTCCACTACGGGGACTGGCAAGGGATGCATCAAGTGGCTGCGGTGGAGGCACTGTGGTGGTGGCGAGTGCGGTGCCAGCCAGGCCAGTGGGCCGAAGATCGGCGCAGGAATGCAGCGGCGGACGGTTTGAGGGCCAGTCTGGGGGCGGCAGCTTGCGGCTTTGTGCATCTGCAGGGCTGGGCCATGGCGTGGCTCCATGCCCTCAGTGATCACAAGCCAAAGTGCTCTGGCGAATGGGGGGGGCGTCATGTACCACGTTCCCCTTCGGGGATGGATGGTAGGCCAGTAGGGCCAGTAGATTGGGGCCGGGCTGTCCCTGTGCGGCAGCCAGACTTGTTAAAACGCAAGGGACCTGGACCTTCATGCCCCGCATGTCCCGCTGCCCCCCCCTTTTTGTTGGCATGTGCTGTGGCTCAGTGCTGGGCATTTGCTTGGTTTATGGAGGGTCCCAAGTTCGGTTCCAGGCCTCTCAGTTTGGAGGATTTGCGGAAAGGTGTTGGGGGAGATATCTAGCCTGGGTCCCTGGAGAGCCTTGTTCCCTCTCAGCTGAGTTTGTGTGAGCCGGCTCACTGTTTTAGCCTCTGGCTCATGCATTCTTGTCTTCGCTCAGGAGGGAGGGCTCCAGAGCAAACTGATCTATTAAGTGGCTAAATTGTCTGCTCACAATTTTAATGCCAGGAGCTTACAAAAAGGAAGTTTTGCTCGCAGGACTCCACAGTTTGGTGGGAACATTGTTTAGGAGCAGCTCCCAGCAAGCAATGCTGTTTTGATGGACCAAGGGTCTGTTTCAGTATAAGGCAATTTCATTGTTCAACATCAGTTTGGCTAATCATGGGGCTGTGGCTCATTGGTGGGTCGTCTGCTTTGTATGGCTGGGGCCTGGGTTCTATCCCATCATGCCCAGTTGCATGACTTAAATGGGGGTGGAGGTTCCCTTGCTCAAAGGCCAGTCGAATCTGACTCTCGGGTTGTGGTGCTCATCTTCGTTTCAGAGCTGGGTAGCCGGCGTTGTCCGGGGACGTTTCCATGGTCATTTGGCCGGCATGGCTGGGCACCAGGACGCATGGAGCGCTGTTGACTTCCCACCAAGATGGTACCTGTTTGTCTGCTTGCAATGTCTTGCTTTGGGCTGCTGGGTTGGCGGGGGCTGGGGCTGGAGACGGGAGCTTGCCCCGTCATGCAGCACTCTCTGGTCTCGCGCTGCTGACCTTCCAGAGCCTGTGGATCGGCGTCTTGACCACTTGAGCCACCACGGCTTCTTTGCATGACTTAGGCACCTGGTAATGATGAAATGATTGGTCCTTGTATTTGGGCCACAGTGGGTCTGGGTGGCCAATACTGACCTTGAATGATTGAGGATCTCACTCTATAGCAAGTGGTTTTGGTTCATATGATAGTCTTTCCCCCAGGGGCCATTTTGGTGTTAGGTAGGTTGGCCATTTGGTACATCTACCTGGTCAGCCATTTTACATATTGCTGTGTGGGGGCCATTTTGTGCCACACCTGGGAACTACTTTCAATTTCTTTTGCTGGTTCCTGGGGCGCAGATGAGTGCAGTAGTCAGGGAATTTTCCTCACCCTGCTTTTGGTAACAGCATAGGGAGTCATGGTTTATGGAGGGCTCCAGCTGCTCTAGGGGCTAGGGTTGCCAGCCTCCAGGCGGGGCCTGGAGAATCTTTTACGTTCAATTGGATTTCAGCTGCTATGGATCAGCTTCCCTGCAGGGGTTGCTGATTTGGGGGTGGATCTAGGGTGTGGTATTACGCTGCCTCCCCTCCCCCAAACTGATTAGCCTGAATAGCCGAGGTAGCATAATGCTGCTATGCTGGAAGCTAGTCAGGGTTGACTTTGGTTTGTATTGGATGGGGGACTCCCAAGTAAGTCTAGGGCTGTTATACAGAGACAAGCCCCTTCTGAACGTCTCATGCCTTCAAAGCCCCTGTAATTCTGGCATTTCTCACCTGGAGTGGGCGGCCACTTTGTGGTGGGCACTTAATTCCCTCCTCCAGGCTCCTCCTCGAAGTCTCCTGGTAGTTACCTTCCCCAAAATGGCCCGTTCCCACCTTGTCTTCACTCATTAGGGGGATGAATGTGCCACAGGCGATTCTGGAACGGTTGCATGCGGTTGCGCAGGCCATGAGATTTTGACAGGAACAAGCCAGATGGAAGGGCTAGGGGTCGAGAATGAACTCAGTCATTTGCCAGTAAGTGTGCTCAAGCAGTAGTTATAACTCATTTGTCTCTTGTTGAAGGGCGGACTGCTACACAGGTGGCGAGCACAGATGGGGCCTTCATGGATCAGGCCCTGTATAACCTCTGTATCGTGGCTTCAGACCAGCAGCGGTTTTCCTCTGGAGAATTATGAAGGATGAGATTGGATCCCATCAATCCATCTGCTCAAGTTGACCTTTTCCTGAGCTTTTTCCTGAATGCAAGAGACTGCTCCAGTGGCAGAAGAGTTTCCAGAGTCAAAGGAAGCTCTGCACCAGAGAGAGACTGCTACACCGGCAGCAAGGAAGGATGGGCCCTCCGTGAGTCAGGACCCTTGTACCACTTGGTATTGATGGCTTAGGATCAGCAGCTGGTTATATGCCCCGTTGCCCACCCCCACGGGGTCTTCCTATCATCGGGGATGGGACAGAAGGGGGCTGTGGCAACTTGTCTGGCATTAAGAGCACTTCAGGTCTTTGCCACCGGTCCAGGGTGCTGCTGAGCTGGCGCCCTTCCAGTTTGGCCTGGCCACGGTTACATACATATTAAACACTTCAGGATAGCCTTTGACCCTCCCGGAGCACTGTTCCTGGGTAGGCTGGGAGAGCTGCATTTTAGCTGTAAAGCTTGGCCTAGGCCTGGCCTGCTGTTGGTCGGCACCCCCTTTGCGACCCAACCCCTCCCTGATCAGGTGGGGGGGTTGGTGATGGGACGGTGTTGCCCTGTTGGGCGTCTCCGCTATTGGGTGCCCGGTTTTTTGTTGACTGGGTGCTGCAGCTGACAGATATTGCCTGGGTCCTGGCTCCACATGGGGATTTGGTATAGGTTTTTTATCCCAAGTTTTTTCACACTTGGAACTCAGGAACCACCTCTCTGTCATCCTTAATTTATATGGCTATCTGTTTGGCTAGGGTATTGGCCGAGCTGGACCCACCATGGTGCACATTGCTGCAGAATGGTGGGCTATTCTGGTTATCTGGCCACATTGAGGACAGGGTTTTTTCCCTGCTTAGTAGTGGGGAAACGGCAGTTTGCCCTATGTTCCCATAAGGGGAATTTTATCAATCCATTGTGACAATAGCTACCGCACTGTAACATTCCTTCAGAAATAATTTGGGGTATACTAGTTTTGCACATGCCCAATGTAATTTTAGCTGGGTGTGCGCTATATTGCACCACGAGTGCGACTCGGGTCCTGCCCTGGCTTTGATAATACATTTACCCAGTCTAGCACATGCCCAGGGTGATGTTAGATGGGTGTGCACAAAGCAAACACCCTGAATACTCTCAGGCCTTTGTAGTTTGCTTGTCAGCCTCTCCTCTTCTCATTTTGGATTATTCCTTCCTTCATGACAGGTGTAGTATTACTCTATCATTCCCAACTCCCCTTATTGGTCTGCAACCCCCTTTAGCTTCTGATACTCTTGCAGCCTATGGTCTACGATAATGTCCAGATTGTGGTGGGTTCAGTAACCTCAGTTCTGTTTAATTTAGACTGGTTATTGCCTCAACTGGGGAGAGAAAAGAAGTAGCCCATAAAAAGCTGATAGTAGATCCACACTATGTCCTCACCCCCTTATTAGCTCGGCCTTGGTGCTAGTTCCCAGTTAGGTAAAGGGAATATAAGTTTTCATTGAGCTGCTTAAGAGGCAGGCAGTTATCCAGTATTGGAATTGTGGTCGACATGCATGGCCCAGAGTATTGGCTAGATGAAGTCCCTGACAGACCCTCGCTACAGGCAGAGAGATGTTGCATGCCTTGAAACTCTTATTGGTCAAAATACGTTTCTCTATCTCTATGTCTTCCCAATTCTCAGACCTAGGGAGATTTATGCAGGCAAAGGAATGTATTGGTAAGGGAGGTGACAATCTGTGGGCATGGGGAGACCTTACAGGGTCAGGACCACACACCATCCTTACAAATGCCTTCCAGGATGTCTGCAACAACTTGAAACTCCACTCATCCCTTAAGGAGGAGGTGGATGCACTGAAGGCTGTGCAGTAGTTATACGGAGCGTGCAGAATTCATATGAAGACTGCAGTAGTTTGGATGATTAAAGAAAGGAGAAGCAGTTTGCCCCATGGCAGCTCGGGCTACCTACACGGTGGCCATGGATCAGGGGCTGGCTTGCGTCTTTGGCACCCTGAGGGCACTCCAGTAGATAAATGCCAGTTTGGGGCTGTCACCCCTAAGGCATCAAAGCTGTGGCTGGCAGACAGGAATTTTCAAGCCACAGTTGGAGCTGATTTGCAGTGGCCTTAGCTTCCCCTACAGGATATTTGGCGGTGAGGAGATGGCGTTAATCGGCCTATAAATCTTCATGCGGCCCTGATTGGGTCATGGAATGGACACAGGGGTGCTTCGCGGTGAAGTGAACTTGTTCCTGTTCCTTGTTTTTCCTAACAGGTTTATTTGCTGGTGAGAGAGGAAGAATGCACTGTTCTGCTGACAGTTTATTGGGGCCGCTCCTTGTGCAACGGGTGCCGGTGGCTCAGCTTGACCTTCGCCAGTGAGCCTATGGCCGGGCCTGCTGTAGTTCTGGTGTTCAGGGGGGTCGACCCCCCCTTCTTTCTTCTGGTTGCTCACTTAGGAGGCAACAAGTTTGACCGGATCATGGTGAGATGTTAGCCCTCGGACTCGAGCTGACGTGGCTCAGTGCAAACAGGGCCAGGGACCTTGCTGATCTGGGGCAGCTATGATACCCCGCTGGGTGCCAGGGGGTTCTGAGTCTGCGGCTCACTGCACAGCGAACGGAGAGCTGTTGCAAGTTTGGGCAATTTGGTAGCTTGCCACACCAGAGCTTCATGCTGGGGCAGGCTGAGCTCTACTGACAGGATGGTGCACCTGTTGGAATTGGGCATGGACATCTTTCTGGACAACTTCTGGCAAGGGCTTCAGGACCTTGGGCCTTCTGGTGGGGCACGGAGGCCTAAGCAGAGGCTTGGCCTCAGCGATGGCAGGTTGCTAGGTGGTATACAGATTGCGGTCCGGTGAGCACCAGCTGACACCCATCTTTGGGTTAAAGGGGTCCAGTGAGTACAGTCTTTGGGCCTTGCGGCTCGGGGTGGGAAAAACGGAGTTAAGGGAGGGGTCTTGGACCTCTGGCCTTGACCACACCGCAATGCTGTTTTTTGTCCTTGCCTTTGGTTCCAGTTAAAGTTGTCAGTTAATAAAGTGACCCTATATTTAAACCCAACATTTGTGTCTGCCTCATTATTCCGGCTTGGGGGGCAATTGGATCAGGTAAACACCAAGTTTATATGGCAGGGAAAAAGGCCAAGAATCAGATTGAAAGCTTTGCAAGACCTAAAAGAAAGAGGTGGATTTGGTCTACCGAATTGGACTCTATATTATAGAGCGGTGGCACTGGCATGGATTAGAGAATGGATTATGTTGGAAGATAGGAGGATATTAAGCTTAGAAGGGCATGACTTATTGGTGGGCTGGCATGCATTTATTTGGTACGAAAAAACTTCAGCGCATAAGCAGCATTGGATACGGGCTGCATTATTGAAAGTATGAGAGACTATTCAAAAGAGCTGGTTTATGAAGACTTCCAAATTGGCGGTACCGTTAGAGGCACTTACGATACCTAGGTTATATGATGAAAATTCACCAAAAAGGTATATGGACATTTTGAACTCTAGAAATGAGCTTAAACTGGAAGAAGACCTAACATGGTGGCAGAGAGCACAAATTGAATCGAGGTATGCCAAGGATAAGAAGATTGGCCATACAAGTTGCCACATGCCGGCCAAATGACCATGGAAACGTCCCCGGACAACGCCGGCTACCCAGCTCCGAAACGAAGATGAGCACCACAACCCGAGAGTCAGATTCGACTGGCCTTTGAGCAAGGGAACCTCCACCCCCATTTAAGTCATGCAACTGGGCATGATGGGATAGAACCCAGGCCCCAGCCATACAAAGCAGACGACCCACCAATGAGCCACAGCCCCATGATTAGCCAAACTGATGTTGAACAATGAAATTGCCTTATACTGAAACAGACCCTTGGTCCATCAAAACAGCATTGCTTGCTGGGAGCTGCTCCTAAACAATGTTCCCACCAAACTGTGGAGTCCTGCGAGCAAAACTTCCTTTTTGTAAGCTCCTGGCATTAAAATTGTGAGCAGACAATTTAGCCACTTAATAGATCAGTTTGCTCTGGAGCCCTCCCTCCTGAGCGAAGACAAGAATGCATGAGCCAGAGGCTAAAACAGTGAGCCGGCTCACACAAACTCAGCTGAGAGGGAACAAGGCTCTCCAGGGACCCAGGCTAGATATCTCCCCCAACACCTTTCCGCAAATCCTCCAAACTGAGAGGCCTGGAACCGAACTTGGGACCCTCCATAAACCAAGCAAATGCCCAGCACTGAGCCACAGCACATGCCAACAAAAAGGGGGGCAGCGGGACATGCGGGGCATGAAGGTCCAGGTCCCTTGCGTTTTAACAAGTCTGGCTGCCGCACAGGGACAGCCCGGCCCCAATCTACTGGCCCTACTGGCCTACCATCCATCCCCGAAGAGGAACGTGGTACATGACGCCCCCATTCGCCAGAGCACTTTGGCTTGTGATCACTGAGGGCATGGAGCCACGCCATGGCCCAGCCCTGCAGATGCACAAAGCCGCAAGCTGCCGCCCCCAGACTGGCCCTCAAACCGTCCGCCGCTGCATTCCTGCGCCGATCTTCGGCCCACTGGCCTGGCTGGCACCGCACTCGCCACCACCACAGTGCCTCCACCGCAGCCACTTGATGCATCCCTTGCCAGTCCCCGTAGTGGAGGGCACGCTCCAGCCGGCCTCTATTTCTTCACGGAAGGGGAGCTCCGCTGTGCAGCCCGAAGCTCCGGTAGGCCCCAGCAACTCCACCTCGCCATAGAGCTCCCCTCCATCCGACAACTGCCCTGGAATGCTGAGAAGATGACACAGGGCCGAGCTTAAGCCTTCTCGGCCCTGTCTCTTCTGGATGCCCATATATGGCGCTTTTGGCACCAAACCCCAGCCTGCCTCATCCAGCTGGAAGGAAAGTCGCTCCCCCAGCCCAATGGCTGGAACAGCCATGGGCTGTTGAATTGTGTTCTTTAAAAATCACGAAATTTTGTAGTATCAGAATCGTCTGAAAAAGAAAGATCCATCTCGGTAGAATATTCATTTTAATCACAGCTATTCATCCCATCAGTGATATTTGTAGGTTTTTCCATCTTCCTAAATCCTGCTTTGTTGCTTTCAATAGTTCTTTATATTTATTCTCTTGTAATGCACTACATTTATTTGTTAGGTTAACTCCCAAATATTTCACCTTGTCACACAATTGATATCCTGAATCTCTTTGTAATATGTCTTTCTGTTCCGTCTTCATATTCTTTGTCATAATTTTTGTCTTATTAATGTTAATTCTTAGCCCCGCCACCTGTCCATATTCCCACAGAACTTTATTTAGCCCAATGTTTGAGGAAAGGGGATCCTCCAGTATAAATACAAGATCATCAGCAAAGGCTAATAGTTTAAATTCTTCCCCTTGCACCTTCAATCCCCTAATATTTTCATTCTGTTTTATCTCTTCAGTATACAAATATGTACAGAAGTGGTGACAGTGGACAACCTTGCTTTGTTCCTTTTTGTATTTCAAAATTTTCCATTCGCTCGCCATTAATCATCACCGATGCAGTTTGACTTGTATATATCACTTGAATCATCTGAATAAATTCCTTTCCTGCCTCTGCCTTCCTTAATAATTCCATCACAAAACACCAACTCAGATTATCAAATGCTTTTTCTGCATCCAAGATCAGAGCCATTACCTTTTCGGGATATGCTTCATAGTATTCTATAACATCTAAAATGCATCTCAAATTACTTTTTATTTGCCTTTTAGGCAAAAAATCCGCTTGGTCTCTATGTATAGTCCTTGCCAATATTCTTTTCAGCCTTCCCGCTATGATAGAAGCAAACATCTTATAGTCAGCATTTCATAATGAAATTGGTCTATAGTTCTTAATTTCTTTTCCATCTGTGTTTGGTTTATGTATTAGGGATATTGTTACTTCCCGCCACGAGTCTGGAATCTCTTCCCCCTCCATAGTTCTCCTGCATATCTCTTTCAATTGCGGGAGGGTTATTTCTTCAAATATCCCATAAAATTCTGTTGGCAAACCATCTGGACTCGGTGTCTTACCCTTATTCTGTCTTTTCAATGCTTCCACCATCTCCATCATCGTAACTGGTTGATTAAGCATCTTTCTTTGTTCCTCTGTAAATTTTTGAACTTGGTGTTCCTCCAAATAATGAGTTATTTGTTCAGTCTTGGTATCGTTCTTTCTATACAGATCCTTGTAAAAATTCTCCACTATATTCTTTAAGTCTTAAATTCTATTTACTTCTTCTCCATTCTTCTTTCTTAGAGTTTTTATATATGCCTTTTCTTTTTGTTGCCTAACTTGATAAGCTAACCATCTTGTGAGTTTATTAGCATTTTTGAAGAAGTTCTGTTTAGCAAAAGTCAATTTCTTTGCTAGTTCACATGATAGAAGACAATTCATTTTATGTAAAAGCAATTTAATTTTGTTCCATCTTCCTTTCTCCACTCCTTTTTCCATTATCCTCTTCTCTTGTTCTTGGATTTCCTCTTCCAAATTCGTATATTCTTTGTTTCTCTTCGTATTTCATTCATTACCTCTCATTTTCCTTCCATGGATATTCTCTTTTCTATCTTTCTTTTTGTCAAAAACCGCGTTGTAGTCTCCAATAATACACATTTCTTGAAATTCCTGTTTCAAAATGAGCTTTTGAAGATTTTGGTAGAATTTTTCCTGATTTTGGTTTGGTGCATTAACTATCATTGTTCTTTTTGCTTGTCTCTGAATGGCTACCATTAAGATTCTTCCATCACGAGAGGCAAATACTAATTCCGGTTGCAAATGATCTTTAACATACATAGCTACTCCTCTTTTCTTTTTTCCCTCATCCGAGGCTGCAAAGATTTTCCCAAGTCCTTTAGCATTTAAATACTTTTCATCACTTTTTCTTATGTGTGTCTCTTGTATACAGGTTACATCTGTATTTTGCTTTTGGTGTAGTGGTTAAGTGTGCGGACTCTTATCTGGGAGAACCGGGTTTGATTCCCCACTCCTCCACTTGCACCTGCTGATGTGACCTTGGGTCAGTCACAAGCTCTGGCACAGCTGTTCTCTCAAGGACAGTTTCTGTCAGAAGTTCTCTCAGCCCCACCTACCTCACAGGGTGTCTGTTGTGGGGAGGGGAAGGGAAAGGAGTTTGTAAGCCGCTCTGAGACGCCTTTGGGCAGTGAAGGGCGGGGTATAAATCCAAACTCTTCTTCTTCTTCTTCTTCTTCTTTTTGAGTTGGTGGAATATTCTCCTTCTTTTCTGAGGTCCATTTAATCTGTTGATGTTCACTGAAATAAACCTTAATTTTCTTCTATCCATCGTGATTTCACTTCTGTTGTTCCCATTTATCTTTTGCCCTTTGTCTTGTATTAATTAGAGATCTCTTGTATCTGTATTTTTTCTGTCTTGGAGGTAATGCCGGTAATGCCATTGCCCCTTGGGGTTCATGCCTCACTTCTCTTCCCACTTCGTCTTCTTCCTTTTCTTCCTGGTCTTCTTGATCTTCTGACAGCTCCTCCCCATACATCTTCAGAAAATCCATCGCCTTAAAAATTGAGGTTATTCTGAATCTTTTATCTTTGAACACAAAGAACAGTCCTTCAGGTAAAATCCATTTGTAGCTTATATCGTTACTCCTCAGCAGTGCCATCAAGTCTGCATATTCCTTCCTTTTTTCTCACACCCTCCATGGAATTTCTTTCAGCACATTTATTTCCACTTCATCCATCATCAAGGGAGAGGCATTTATTTCTTTTTCTATTTTATCTCTCACTGCTCTTTTATGGAATTATATTTGTACCTCTCTTGGGAGTTTACAGTGTCTTGCGTATGCTGAATTCATTCTAAAGACTGTATCTATTTCCTGTTCCATCATACTCGCATCTTCCATATGTAGGTGTTCTGCCAATAACTTAGCCATTTTGTTAGTCAAGTCTTCCTCTTTCTCTTCTGGAACATTCGGAAATCTTAGTATAAATGCCGCTCTCTCTACCTGAAGTCTCATAACGTCTTGCTCTAGACTGGTCTGTCTCTCCTCATTTTCTTGGTATTTCCTTTCCATTTCCTTGGCTTTGCCCTCCATATTTTCCATCGCTGTATTCAAGACCGTAATTTTAGTAGTGTTTTCTGAGATCTGCTTTTGCAGTACTTGTAGACTCTGTGAAAATTGGACAGTAATATCCTTCTACCATTTCCGCAATGCGATCTGCTGAACCTGCAGAAAACAAGGCCACATCGCACATGCCTGCCGTTCCTGAGGAAACTGGCATCATCCAACCACTCACCAGGAATCTGCAGAGCTCCACAATTCAGATGTCCACCAACACCAGGTACTTCACTTGCCCCAGGACATCCCTAACAAAATTAAAGTAACTGTGTTAATAGAGGGGGACCCTTGCAAAATGGAGTTGGACATGGGGTCCTCCATTTCCATCATCTCCAAAGAGACTCTCAGGAGGCTCTGCCCACAAGGGGGCCCCCACCTAAAACCCACCAGCTTCACCCTCTGAGACATCGAAAAGAACCCAGTGGCCATTAAAGGGTGGGGCAAGTTCCATGTGCAGTATAAGAACTTTGAAGGACTTTTGGGTTTGTTGGTGGTGGAAGGGCAGCTTACTAGTTTACTGGGTCTGTCATGGTTTGCTCCCCTGGGGTTTGGGGTGACGGGGATGCATCACATGCGGCCTACAGACTTCAGTAATGTGTGCAATGAGTTCCCAGACATTTTTGATGGGACGCTTGGTCACTACACTGGTTCATCAGTCTCCCTAGACCTCAATCCTGCTGTGCACCCCATCTGTATGAAGTCCAGGAACATCCCATTTGCGTTGCGGCCCAAGATAGATGAAAAGCTGGACCACCTGGTAGCACAGTGGGTTCTAGAGCCAGTGCCACATGCCCTCTGGGAGACCCCCCATCGTCACCCCAGTTAAGCCAAACAGGGACATCCGTATCTGTGCAGACTATAAGTGCACCATAAACAAGGCCCTGCAGGACCACACTTATCCTGTCCAGTAGTCAGCCATGTTTTGGCATCCTTGGGGGGTGCGAAGGTTTTCAGCAAATTGGACTTGGCCCAGACATACCAGCAGCTCCCCACAGACGATACCTCTGCAGAGGCTCAGACGATTGTGACACACAGGGGTGTGCTCCGGGTGCAGTGGTTGCAATTTAGGGTCAGCGTGGCCCCGGGGATCTTTCAAAATCTAATGGACTGTCTCCTTAAAGGTATACCTGGGGTCCAGCCTTTCTTTGACGATGTTTTGATCACTGCACCCATGGTGAAGATGTTCGCTGAGAGGCTGTGCACCATCCTGCAACATTTCCACACTGTCGGCCTGAAGGTTAAGCGGGAGAAATGTCTCCTGGGGGTTCCATGAGTCGAATTCCTGGGATTCTTGGTCGACGCTCAAGGCATACATCCTACACTCGACAAGGTCCGCGCCATCGTTAATGCTCCAACCCCCTCCTCTAAGCTGAAACTCCAGACCTTCTTGGGGCTGCTGAACTTTTATCATTCCTTCTTGCCCCATAAGGCTGCAATCACCGAGCCCCTGCACCTCTTTTCAATAAAAAGCTATTTGGGTATGGGGCCAGAAGCATGCTGAGCGCATCTACCTGTTCCTTGGGGACCCACAAAAAGGAAATCATCTAAATAGTGGGCAACCTCCCGAAGGTCCGTCTTAGCCCACAAGGCCCATTCCAGGAATGAACTGAAGCACTCAAACGCAGCACATGACACAGAACATCCCATGGGTAGGGCCCTATCCATGAAGAACTGGCCATCGAAGGAGAAACCCAGCAGTCTGAAATCATCTGGATGCATGGGAAGGAAGTGAAATGCAGACTTAATATCGCACTTTGCCAACTCCGCCCCCCGACCACAGCACCGCACAACCTGGACTGCTTGGTCAAATGAGGTGTACCTCACCATGCACAGATCATCAGGAATGGCATCATTAACAGAGTCACCCCGCGGATAAGAACGGTGGTGAATTGTGGCTTCCAGTCGGAGTAAAATGGTGAACTGACGCACCCCTGTGAATGAGCGGGGTGGACGGCGGCTTCTTCTGACAGTTTGGGCAGTTTTACTGTCCAACGCAGCATCCCCCAGGCAGGGGGGTGACCAGCAAGCCACAAGGTCCAAGTGAGAGTCGAGATCAGTGTGCACAAGTCCCGGAGGGGGCTTGTTTACGCCTTGAACTCCTCTCAGAAGCGGGCGATTGCAAACCAGCACTACAGAAGCTAGCCGAGGTGAAGAATCAGCTTAAATTCACCATTTCCTGATCTCTTAAGAAACAATCTACAGTTGGAAACAAAGAGAAGCGATGCGAAGTCCCAAGATAAACATTTAAGGTAACCGAAACGATTTGCTTACCGGGGAGAAGATATAACCAAATTTGAACAAGGCGGTTAAGTGCATAAGGTTTTAAGCTGTATAACTGATCCATCATTAAAATCAGAAGAGTTCGTTAAAGCGCTAAAAATGGAGTAAATTGACATTGTTTAACATTCCTGCGGTTAGAGACTGAGTGATAAGCATATGAGTGAATGCGACTGGAAAGATCGCGAGACGAAGGTGTAACATTTAACTGTGTCTGGCTGAAAACTAAATCTGGCTAGAGACTGTGTTGGAGGACCGAAAGAGAGGCGGACCGGATGTGTTTCCGTTAGGACATTTTTAATGTGGGACCGGAAACAGGAAGTTCAGAGAGAGCCTACTCTAGCCAAGAAAATCATAGAGAAATTGCGCCCGCCATTTTGTGGAGGATTAAATTTTAAAACGTATTTTTAAGACAAAATAGACTGTTAACAATAGCGAAAAAAGTGGAATTTGAAGGGAAGTGAAAAGTCAGTCGAAGTGTACTGACAAACTTTCAAAACGGAATCAAAACTTAGGCAGAGAGCGGCGACAGCTGCAAGTCCAGGTATGTCGTCTAAAGACAAGAAAGAATGGCAGGCAGCAATAGAAGCAATGGAGAAGCGCATGCTCGAAGCGATTCAAGGTATGATGAAACAAATGGATAAGCAGTTTGAGGAGAAGATGGAAAAACAGCTGGAACAACTGGAAGAAGTTCAGGAAAAAAATGTAGCAGCCTTGAGAGAGTTAGTTCTTGCGGAAGTGGCAGAGTTTAAAAAAGTAGTGGAAAATACAAGTAATCAAGTTAAAGCTTTGGTGACAAAATCAACTGAAATGGTGGAAAAGACACAAGATTTGGAAAAGAAAGTTGAAGCGAATTTACAAAACAACTGGAATCTGGAGGCAGTTGTGGAATATAAAGCAATGTCAAACCATCTGAGACTGAGAGGAATAGAAGAAAAAATGGGAGAAGATACACGTACTGAAGTGATGGCAACTTTGACTGAATACATGGGAGAAGATCAGAGGGAGTTAGATCAGAATTTTGATCTTGTATACAGAGTGAACTCGGCTTATGCACAAAGAAAAAATTTACCAAGAGATGTAATTGTTCAATTTGTGACAAGGAAAATGAAAGAGGATGTATACAAGAAGCAGTTTACACAACCACTTGAAATTGATGGCAAAAAGGTAATAATAATGAAGGAACTCCCAAGGTCTATTTTGCAGGATAGAAAGAAATATAAGAAGTTGGTGGATAGGCTGAAACAGTTGAATATCAGATTCAGATGGGAGATACCACAAGGACTGTCGTTTACGTATAATTCGAAAAGACATACAATCAAATCATTGGGGGATATGTATATGTTCAAAGCAGAAAATTCTGAAGATTTCGGATATATTTAAAAAAACACTCTATGATGGATTACAAATCGTTATCGTGGAATGTAAATGGACTTAATTCACCTAACAAAAGAAAAGTAGTGAATTATTGGCTTCAAAAGCAGAAATCTAATATCATCTGTCTACAAGAAACCCATATAAAAAAGTCAGGACAATAAATATTTGATTAACAAAAAATTGGGAGAAGAATTTTATTCTTTGGCAGAGAAAAAAATAAAGGAGTTGTGATTTATGTAAATAAAAAATTGGAACCCAAACAAGTTTTCACAGATAAAGAAGGGAGATATGTGGCTGTTGAAATCACATTACTTCCAAAAAAGACACTGGTTGTTAATTTGTACGCTCCTAATGGAGCCAAAGAGAACCTTTTAAAGGATTTGTTGAGGGAATTGGACCAGGTGCATTATGACCAGATAATTTTAGCTGGAGACTTCAATGGTATGGTTAATAATAAATTGGACAGACAATCACAAAAGGGTGATGAGAAGATTGGAAAGCCAATTTTTTTTTAATTGATTCAACAAGAAAAGTTGTATGGAGAAAATGGAATCCAAAAATTAAAGATTTTACTTTTTATTCTAACCGACACAGATCCTTCTCAAGAATAGATATGATTTGGATGTCAAGTGAAATTGCATTAAAAACTCAAAAGGTGGAAATTTTGCCAAAGACTAATTCAGATCATGACCCGTTAATTTGGACATTAAAAGAAAAAGCCAAGCAATACCATTGGAGAATTAATGAAGACTTATTGGACAAGATGAAATTAGTGGAGACATTGCAGAAAGAAACTCAAATTTTTTTCCAAATGAATTTAAACCATGATGTTAATATACAAACAGTTTGGGATGCTTACAAATCGGTGATGAGAGGAGTTTTGATTTCAATGAATGCAGCCGATAAGAAAAATAAATTGAAACAACAGAAAGAGTTGCAGGAAAAAATTCAACAAAAAGAAAATGAGTTGAAACGGAGACCAGGCAAAAAGAAACTTCTTAAGGAAATGCAAATCTTACAAGAACAATTAAAGGTGATACTAAACAGAGAACTTTATTGGAACTTAAAGAAATTACAGCAAAAATCCTTTGAAGGAGCAAACAAGCCAGGGAAGTATTTGGCGTGGCAATTGAAAAACCGAAGGGAGAGAAGGACAATAACCAAGATACTGGAAGAAGGCAAAGAAATTGTAGACATGAATGGAATAAAAAGAGCCTTCTTCAAGTATTATGCAAAATTATTTCAAAAAAAGAATATTGATCCAATGAAAATTAAAAAGTATTTGGATAAAGTAACCTTACCTGAGATGAATAGTAAAACTAAGGAAATGCTGAATGGTCCAATACAGAAAGAAGAAATACATAAAGCAATAGAAGACGCCAAATTAGGGAAAGCTCCAGGACCAGATGGATTTACTGCAAAATTTTATAAAAAATTAAAGGAGGAGCTGACCCCAATTATGGAACTTCTAATTAACGAAATTCAGCGGACTAAGTTAATACCAGAATCTTGGAAAGAAGCCAACATATCACTCATACCCAAGGAAGGATAAGATTTGACAGATGTAAAAAATTATAGACCAATTTCACTACTTAATAATGATTACAAACTGTTTGCCAAAGTAATTTCTGAAAGATTGAAGACTTATTTAAAAGATGTCATTAGAGAAGACCAAGCCGTGTTTTTTTTACCAAACAGACAAATCGGAGATAACTTAAGGATCGTGATTGATGCAATTGAATACTATGATAAACATCCAGAAAAAGAAGTTGCCTTTCTATTTCTAGATGCGGAAAAAGCCTTTGATAATTTAAATTGGGAATTTATGCTTCAAGTGTTTGATAGAATGGACATTGGGCAGCCCTTTTCAAACATGATTAGGGCTGTATATTGTGAACAAAAAGTGTCGCTGAATGTGAATAAAGAGTTGACAGAATACTTTAAAGTTCAAAAAGGGACAAGACAAGGATGTCCGTTTTCTCCTTTACTATTTATTTGGATTTTGGAAGTGATGCTGAATAAAATAAAAGAAGACAAAGATATAAAAGGACTTACAATTGGAGGTTTCGAGTATAAATATAGGACTTTTGCAGACAATGTAATGTTTATAATTGAAGATCCAGTAATGAACGTACCGTTATTGATGGAAAGGATTAAAGAATTTGGAGATTTGGCTGGATTCTCTGTCAATAAGTATAAAACAAAGTTACTTTGTAAAAACATGAGAAAAGAAAGTCAACTGGACTTACAAGAAAAAATCCAATGTGAAGTGGTGAAAAAAACTAGATAGTTGGGAATAGAGGTTACAGCAAAAAATATAGACTTGTTTAAGAATAATTATGAAAAGACTTGGAATAAAATTCAACAAGATATTAAAAAATGGAACACTTTGAATTTGTCACTTTTGGGCAGAGTCTCAGTAGTCAAAATGAACATTCTACCTCGTCTGTTATTTTTATTTCAGACGATCCCAATTGTGAAAGACTGTAAAGTGTTGAATCTATGGCAAAAAGAAATTTCAAAGTTTGTGTGGGCTGGAAAGAAACCAAGGATTAAAATGAAAATTCTTTGCGATGCCAAAGAAAGGGGAGGTTTTCAACTCCCCAATTTTAGACTATATCATGATGCAGTGCGTTTGGCATAGCGGGAACAATGGATTAATTTGGAGAACAGAAAGCTGTTGGCATTAGAAGGACATGATCGAAAATTTGGTTGGCACGCCTATTTATGGTATGAGAAGTCTAAGGGCGACAACCTCTTCAAACACCACTTCATAAGGAGATCTTTATTTATGACTTGGACGAGATACAAGAGATATTTCTATGAAGCAAGACTATTGTGGATTGTCCCAGCAGAAGTAATTAAACCACTCTCAAGACATAAAGGGAAAGACTGGTTACCTTATAGAGACATTCTGAAAACTGAGGGGAGAAGTTTCGCGATGAGACCTAGAGACGAACTGGACGTTGAATATGACTGGCTAAATTATTTAATTTGACTTGGCCTCAGCGATGGCAGGTTGCTAGGTGGTATACAGATTGCGGTCCGGTGAGCACCAGCTGACAACCATCTTTGGGTTAAAGGGGTCCAGTGAGTACAGTCTTTGGGCCTTGCGGCTCGGGGTGGGAAAAATGGAGTTAAGGGAGGGGTCTTGGACCTCTGGCCTTGACCACACCGCAATGCTGTTTTTTGTCCTTGCCTTTGGTTCCAGTTAAAGTTGTCAGTTAATAAAGTGACCCTATATTTAAACCCAACATTTGTGTCTGCCTCATTATTCCGGCTTGGGGGGCAATTGGATCAGGTAAACACCAAGTTTATATGGCAGGGAAAAAGGCCAAGAATCAGATTGAAAGCTTTGCAAGACCTAAAAGAAAGAGGTGGATTTGGTCTACCGAATTGGACTCTATATTATAGAGTGGTGGCACTGGCATGGATTAGAGAATGGATTATGTTGGAAGATAGGAGGATATTAAGCTTAGAAGGGCATGACTTATTGGTGGGCTGACATGCATTTATTTGGTACGAAAAAACTTCAGCGCATAAGCAGCATTGGATACGGGCTGCATTATTGAAAGTATGAGAGACTGTTCAAAAGAGCTGGTTTATGAAGACTTCCAAATTGGCGGTACCGTTAGAGGCACTTACGATACCTAGGTTATATGATGAAAATTCACCAAAAAGGTATATGGACATTTTGAACTCTAGAAATGAGCTTAAACTGGAAGAAGACCTAACATGGTGGCAGAGAGCACAAATTGAATCGAGGTATGCCAAGGATAAGAAGATTGGATTTAATAAGGCTCTTACAGAGATTGAAAAATTATTGAGTGCACCAGAGGAGAAATTTATAAAGAAAATGTATGTGATGCTTTTAAAAGAAATGATGGCAGATGAAATGGTTAAAACAAATATAGTTCAATGGGCCCAGAATCTAGGTTATACTATAGAACTGGAACAATGGGAACAAATATGGAATAAAAATGTTAAAATAACTAAAGCGGTTTCTTATAGAGAAAATATGTATAAAATGTTCTATAGATGGTATGTTACGCCAGAGAGAATCACAAAATATGATGTTAAATGTTCTAAGTGCTGGAAATGTGAAAATAAGATGGGTACCTTATATCATATGTGGTGGACGTGTGATGTTACTAAAAATTTTTGATTATGGGTGCATAGATTGATCCAGAAAATTGTAGGGAGAGCAATTCCTTTTAAACCGGAACTGTTACTTTTCAGAATACTTGGCTACGTTTCTAGGAATGGTACAATTTAAATGGCTAGGAGGGATAAGATTGTACGTTAGTTAATAAAAGAGAAAATTAGGGAAGATATAGCAGATTTGATATAAGGGAAACTCACGTAAAAAGTTAATAGAATTTTTCAAAGATAAGAGGCATGGAATATGATGTAAAAAAACCTAGGTTAATATCCCCCATATGTGTTTTATGTTGTATGATTTAGCTTGTATGTAGTGTATTGTGTTTTGATGTGTTGTACTGTATTGTTGTAGTGTTGTGAAAATAAATAAAAGTCTGCCCTTAGGAGCAGTTTCTCATAAAGAAAAAAAAACACCTTCCCAGTGTGAGAATATATAATTAGAATCAATATTGGATGAGTGAAATAGACACCTCACCCATCTCTTTGCTTGCCTCACTGTCTTTCCATCATCAGTGCAATGTCACAGTGAGGCAATCCTGGTCCTTTGTTGTTTGATCTGCCATCCCAACTACAGCAGGAGATATACATATTTTAAAAAAGGAAAGCTGAAGGAGATACGATATTACAGGTGGAATTAATACTAATTAATTTTATCCCACTGTTGTCTTTGGGCCATTGGATTCTGAAGGCTTTTTGATGCTCTACACTTACAGCACCTATTGGACCAGAGATGTTGGAAGAGAGAAATGAGCAACAGATAACTTTGTGTGGTGCCCTCAGGAGGTAGTAAACTGTTATCCCAAGCCTCCTCTTGCCACGTGAAGGATGATACACCAGCCAGGTTAGGGCCAAAGTTGGCAAAGGGCAAGTATAGCTCTTTCTGTGTGCAAAGCCAATTAGCCCAGACATGTGCTCAGGACTGTCTCTCTGAAGCAGTCAGCCATCAGGTTCAGACACAGCAAGCACATATCTGTCATTGTGAAAGGACAATGCTTTAATTTCATCATCTCAAAGTTATCAGCATACCTGCATTCCAGCTCTACATCTTACAATCAAACCTCTGGACTTTGTCACTTGACACTGGGACCACCCTGGCCATGGTCTGTTTTCGTTATTATTCTCTGGATAGCCCAGCCATTAATGGATCCAAGACTCTGCAATTGCCCACACCCTGCTAACAAAGGCTTCCCTTCTCAAACCTGGACTTCTTTTGTCCAAAACCCCTTTTGAGCTGTTACCGGCTATCATGGTCCATCCTGAATCATTTCCCTATTGTGCCCATTGCCCTGAAGGCACAATTTTCTTATATCTGGGCTCCAAACCCAGCCATCTTTGGTTCAGGCTCCTGAGATGTGTACTGGCTGGACCCCCCCATCTCTTTTGGGTCTTCTCAGATGTGCTTGCCAGCCAAGCAGTCTGCTTCCCTTTGCTACGGACTCTTCTCTTCTGAAGGTAGCTATAACCCCATCAATGCTTCACCCTCTTTTGTTTCTGATCTCTTAAGATCATTTCACCCAGGGGTCATTTAGTAGAAAAAGAGGTGCAGGAGCTCATTACCATAACTCATTAGCATAACTTATTTGCATATGCCACACCTCCTGACATCACCCTACAACAAGCATGAAAATACAGATCAAGTTAGTATTAATATGTTGTCGAAGGCTTTCATGGCTGGAAATTCATTTGCTGCTGTAGATTTTCCGTGTTGTCTGGCTGTGGTCTTGGTATTGTAGGACCTGACGTTTCACCAGTAGCTGTGACTGGCATCCTCAGAGGTATAACACAGAAACACACAGAGAGTACTCCATCTTTCTGTGTTATACTTCTGAGGATGCCAGTCACAGCTACTGGCAAAACATCAGGTCCTACAATGCCAAGACCACGGCCAGACAACCCGGAAAATCTACAGCAGCCAAGTTAGTATTGCTACTTATTTTTGTGATAGTTGCTGTACAAAGCCTCCTGGGTTCAGCTTTTTAAAGTCCAGTTTAGAAGGGAAAATAAGCAGTAACCTATGCTATATATGAGTGGGGTTGGTTTGTTTTGTAAAAGGAAGTTACATTCTTATCACACCAATGTACCTGTATAGTTACATGAAAAATGAATTATTGCAAAAACCTGTTCAAATAAATGGTCTACTTGTATGAACAGTGTGACATTGGAGAATGGGGCTTGTGAAGGATTGCACCTTTTTTATATGCTCAGCAAAAACTTTTAATAACGAAAGAAAAACCACAATCTCATGCAAATTTCTCTTTCAGTCACTTGCAAACACTCCAGCAAGTGGTACATATTCTGCATGCTCCATGTTTCACAGGGCTAGCAGATCTTTCATCTGGAAAAGATATCTTCCCTTCTCCAGTAAATTATGAATAACCTGACCCCTAGAGAGAGAGGTGTGCCTAAAACAGAGTTACACACATGACACATATAATAACATTAAATAATATTAAATACAGAACGAAGTTGCCTTCTTCAAGTGAATACAAGCTAAGCTTTGCCTGTTGCTGTGAGCAAGACAATTCCCAGGGCTTTTTTTCTGGGGGAACATGCCAGAACAGAGTTCTGGAACCTTTTGACAAAATTCTTTTTAAAGGACCTGTCAGACACTCTGAAGCTAAGCAGGGTCAGCCGTGATTAGTACTTGGATGGGAGACCACCAAGGAAGCCCAGGGTTGTGACCAGTGTTCCATCTAAGCTGAGTTAGTGTGAGCTAGATCACAGGTTTTTAGCCTCTGGCTCACACATTTTTGTCTCAGCTCAGGAAGGATGGCTCCAGAGCAAACTAATTTATGCAGCAGCCCAATTGCTCACTCACAACTTTAATGCCAGCAGCTCACAAAGTAGAATTTTTGCTCACAAGACTCCACAGCT
Organism: Gekko gecko; assembly: GCA_029375565.1. Lineage (NCBI taxonomy): Eukaryota > Metazoa > Chordata > Lepidosauria > Squamata > Gekkonidae > Gekko > Gekko gecko. The sequence continues at coordinate 169,616,122 of JAPDNY010000005.1, forward strand.
TAGAGGGTCCATTGGTTGTGACACAGTGGAAGGGAATGGCAAACCACCTCTGAACATCTCAGACCTTAAAAATTACTACGAGGTCACCATCAGTCAGCTACAACTTGATGGCACTTTCCACCAACAATTTTGTTGTTGCATAAGAAAAAGGCCTGACAAAACCTTTGGGGCTGTGCACTTTGCACCTCTCTGGAAACTTAAGTCATGTTGCCCTCATTCACCCTCATCTAGAGACAACAACCACATGGCCCTATCCACAGAAAGGCACTTAAATCCACACAAAAAGGTCTGCATTTTACCGTCAAGTCCAAATATTTCACACCATGGGAAGGCAGAAGGAGAAAATAATACTGTCTGCCTGTCTGTCTAACAAAGTTTGAGTCCAGTGGCACCTTTAAGACCAACAAAGTTTGAATCAAGGTATGAGCTTGAAACCCACTGAAACAATACTGACCTTGATAGGCTAAGAAAGACAGAGAGAGAAAGACAAATAAAGAGAGAGACACAGAGAGAGAGAGACATGCAGAGAGATACACACAGAGGGGCACACAGAGAGACACAGAGAAACAGAGGGACAGAGAGAGAGAAACACACACACAGAGGGACACACACACACACAGGGTCAGAGAGACAGAGGCAGACACACAGTCACACACAGAGGGGCAGAGAGAGACACAGAGGAACAGAGAGGCAGAGACACACACAGAAGAACAGAGCGGCAGAGAGACACACAGAGGAACAGAGAGGCAGAGAAACACACACACGCACACTCCCCACCCAAAGCAAGCCCCTGCCTCCCCCACTGGAGCGCCCAAGCTGTCCGTGGCCTGGGCGCCCTTGGCCCACCCAACCCCACCCGATCAAGCCCCTGCCACCATCCCCGCACCAGCCAGGCTGCTGGCACCGAGTGCCCTCGGCCCATCCCCCACCTGATCAAGCCCCCACCACCCGCCCCTGCACCAGCTAGGCTGCAGGCATCCTGAGTGCACTTGGCCTACCCCCCCACCCAATCAAGCCCCTGCTGTCCCCCCTGCACCAGCCAGGCTGCTGGTACCCTGAGTGACCTTGGCCCGCCCCCACCCAATCAAGCCCCCACCACCACCCCTGTACCAGCTAGGCTGCCGGCCTCCTGAGTGCTCTCAGCTCACCCACCCCCACCTGATCAAGCCCCCACCTCCCCCTGCACCCCCACCAACTTACCTTGCCTTCTGGCTAGTGGCGGCAAGCAGAGGGAGGCAGCACATGCGTGCTGCTTCCTGCTCCTCCTGGCCTGACTGGCTCATTAAATTAGGTGAATGTATTAGGGATATTTTCTTAATAAATCTCCGAGAGGGTTCTGACTCTGGTATAGCTGGAGGATGATCCCTAACTTGTGCACCTATTTAGCCAATGGTCTCTCAGCTAAATTTCCCCATCATAATTCAAACAGAGACCCAGTGTTGCAGATAACAAAACCTTCTGTTTTTAATGCTCATCTAAGACTCCTGAACCAAAGGAACAGTAGAGAACTTGGCAAGGCATAATATGTGGCCTGTGGGCTATGTTTGGCTTGGTAAGTTGAACATTGTATAAGCCTAAATGGCAGCCTTGGTTTGGGCAACTCAAACTTGGTCATGTGGGGGTGAGGGCAAATCCCTTGCTAACAGTGGCACCTTGCTTCAATGCAAGGTGGAAGGATCACTATTAGTGAAGTAGATGTATGGTTTCAAACTCACAGTTAACATGTACACCATAGTGAATTAGCTTTGTGTATATGGAGCTCGTTTTAATTCAGGGAGTGGGTTAGAATTGAAATGCTGATGTTCACAATGGACCTAGTGCTAGCACCACTTTTTCAAGGGTGGCCAGGGTTGCCTTTAACGAAAGCATTGGTTTCAAAGGGCACAACTGAGCTGGATTGCAGATTAGGTTAACCACATAGTTTAAGGTAGAGACAAGTTGTATGCTATGTGTGTGACATGTATCACCAGAATTGCATGCAAACCAGTGGGATGCCATGATGCTCAGAACTGCAGCCTTCAATGATGACAGCGTGAGGGCTTTTGCCATTCAGGGTGACTGATAATCTACTGATGATCTGAGCTGGCAAACCTACTCTTCAGATACACACAAATCCACAGAAAATCAAATGCAAAATCTAGAGCTGGCAAAATTCAAGCCTTCTTATTCACAAACCAATGACTCACACTACAATTTCTGCTGCAGAGTGCTTTGAAAATCACCCAGTTCTATTCATTGATGCTCTGTGAGACACTAGAGAAAGTCGATGGGAGCATGAGAAGCTTGGGCCAGGAGCCTGAAGTGCTAAAATGAAGAGGCATAATCACACCATCAAGATTAGGCTGCGAAAGACAAAAAGAGAAAAAAACACAGGAGACTTGTTAAGCATCACAAGCAGAGTGTGCACACACAACTTTAGATCAGTTGTTACAGCTCAGGTACAGGAGAGCCCAATTTCATTCTGGCACAGGGAACTGAGCATTTAGGAATGCTATGAGATTCACCACCACCCATGGCCATACAGCTGTGCTCTCTTTTCCCATGTCTGTTAGAGCTAACGTGATTTATGCTTTTAAAACCTGCACACATTTGATCACTAAGAAAGACCTGGCTTTTTGTGCTCATTTCACACAGGTCATACATAGCCATCACAGAGTTCTTACATACCATTTCAGTCTCCTTAGGATACAGTCCTATGCACACTAATTTCAGAGTCCATCCCACTGAACTCAGGGCAACTCACCCCTGTGCTTAAGATTGCACTGGATATTACTTACTATCTGCATCCTAAGTTAATTTTTTAGTTTTTTATAGTCCAATGCTCAGGGAAAGCAGGAGATAGCACCACCCTAGCCAGAGTGCAACACTGGGACAGAACATTATGATTATCTTCTTGTAGAGGCAATGACTGGTATGTGAGAATCAGGCCCATAGCCAGGATTTCATAATTTGGGCAGGGAGAGCTCCAGGGTTTTTTGCACCCTAGGCGAGGCTGCCTTCTGGTGCCCCCCCCCCCCATGCGCCCACCAATTTTCAAACATAAAAGCCTGGCTGGGGGCTTTCTCTGGTAAGCCTTTTCAAGCAGGGCGAGGGAGGGGAGAGACATCCGGGCTGCAAACTACCTCTTTTCTCGCCTGCCATTCCTGGTGTCTCGGAATCCTTTCACGAAGGGGTTGTTATTCATCTTTTGACAGCAACCCCCCCCGACCCCCCCCAGCCTTGGAGCCGGCATGCCAGGGACCCTCCTTCTTCCCAGCAGAGCGTGGGGGGGGGGGCTGGCTGGATGCATGCCCCCAGACCTAATGACAGATCCAGGGGGGGTCACCCTGTTGGTTTGAAGCCACAGAACAAAGCTGGAGTCTGGGGAGGCATCTTGGAGACCCACAAAGTTTAGTTCTGGATCTAAGTTTCCCATGGGCAGAAAAAAGTCTAGTTTGCCTAGTGAGTGAGCTGGCCCTGAATCCGGGGGGCCTTTAATCAGGGGGCACTGATGTTACAAAATAAAATAAAATATATTTTTTAAAACCTCACTTTTGTAGCGTTCGCACTCTGCCTGCCTATGCGGGGCAGCAAGCGCTTGGGGAAGGGGAGGCATTTTACATTAAATTTGCAAAATTAATATGACTAATGTGCTGGCTTACAGAATAAAAACACCAAGATTTGAAAACTTGATGTTAGTTCTTGTGAAGTATAAATTGTTACAAAACTATCTGGTTTTATGCATTGGCACTTGGTGCCCCTGTGTGTTAGCTGCCCTGCGCCCGCTTGCGGGGAGGGTGGGGTAGAAATCTAAATTAATAAAACTGACAAATTAAAATGCAATTAATTTAACAATTAAGTGTTGTACACTAATCAACTGAAAACCCTTATCAGAACTGTGTAAGACAATAAGAGAAAGATGCACTAATACTGTGCCTATTAAATGACTTGTTATCCCATACTGTGTGCAAAAAAATCAGTAAACCAATTGATTAGAGTAATTCTCCCAGTGTACCTTATGTCTCAAACAATAAAAATATAGAAAGAAACTGATCAGTTTAAACCTTCCCCCCAAATCACCCCAAAGACATTTATTAATTCAAGTGTAAATGGAATAATAAATGAAGCACCCAATAAATAATAATTGTTTAGAATTGTATAGGACAGGACTGGAACAACAGCATTCGCCTTGCACTTGTAACCCTAGGAGGAGCAATAAAACTTGAGTCCTCTTCCCCCCACTCCCGAAGAGTTGTAAGATCTACAACTGACTTCTAACCATAACCACTGCAGAAACCTGTAGAGAATAATTTGTAGCATCTGGTCCTTAAGTCTCAGTTCCATTTTTTTTCAAACAGAGATGGCAAGTCTTGTTTCTTAAGAACAGTCTTTAATAGCTGGGTTATAGAAGTCTGCCATTACAGCCTTCTTGGTGCCCAAGATCTTTGCTTCCATTCTAGATTCTTTCAGGGAGAAGAACACTGAAGGTATTTTTGGCAGTGGCTTTGGTAGATTTGAGGAGGACCTATTATTCTCAACCATAATTTGAAGATTTAGGAAGTGGTTATCACTGTTAAAATGGCACAGGAGGAGGAAGGGTAGAGGAGCCAAAGGATTATACAACCACCAACTTACACAGCATCCCCATGCCCTTCTTGATATGGCCTTCATGATCCATAATAGGGTCAATCGATTTTCATCCTAAGGCTTTGATTTGACAGGTTTACAGACTGAGCTGTTAGCCATTCCTTAACAATCCCCTTGAAACATGTCCAATCCTTTGTGGATTGCTAAATTTCCATAAGATGGTAACTTGTATATTTCCAAATATAGAAAAACACCTTCAGGCATGAGCATAACTATCCTGAGATGGGAGGTCAATATGATTCAGCAAGAAAACTATCAGCACATCATTATGGGAGGGAAGATATTTTGAAAGAGTTTCATCTAAGTTGTCATCACTGAACAGGAAGCCATGCTGTTCTCTAACTAGCACTGATTACTGTGATCTTGGACAAGTCACATTCTCTGCTCTTGTTTTAGAATACTTAGACATACATTGCAAGATATTAATTAAACATTGTAATCATTGCAGATACTCCCATGAAGGATGGAGATCATTATTCATCTGTATTCCAGCATGTTGTGTACTGGGTTCGACACGTATTGAAGACAGATGCTCAGTGATTGTCAGCTCATAGTTTACTGCACCCAACACAACAAATGGCCAAGACGGCCAACTATATACAGTCCCCGGGTGACACCCATAGGTCCCATTGGAAGGTTTGAACTTCTTGCCACAGTTCCTATAGGTGCTGACTAGGAGTCTCAGGATCCTAGTCCCTATTGTCCTTTGGAGCCAAGATCTGATTGCATACCGGTGGCGCCTAGTGGCAGTCAGTGGACATAACACCCCTCCCCCCATAGTTTGAGTCCAGCCTAGGTGACATAGTCCTTGAGATAGACTGGAGGCTGGCACTCCCTCATGGACTGTCTTGGAACGGGAACTGGGGCATTGGGAGCCCTGGCAGCAAGAGTCACCTGGACATTCAGCTGCAGTTGTAGAGGGGGCTCTTCTGGCACTGAGATGGAGGCAGGCGTTCTGTTTTCCTGTTGGATCATGGAGGTGGGAGCCTGCTCCAGGAATTCTCCATCGGCAGTGGCTTGGTCAGGGCTGTCTGGCAGGTCCACATCTCTGGAACCCGTGGTCGGGGCATTCTCCGACGTTGGGAGCAGGCGCCATCTTAGCTGATCCACATGCCTCCACGGGACCTGGCCATCGTCCGTGGAGATCTCGTAGGATACGGGACCTGTCAGCTGGATGAGGTGGCCGGCTAGCCACGTGGAGCCCCTGCCGTAGTTTGGATGTACACGGGGTCCTCCGGAAAGAACCCCCGTGGCGCTTCCCTCTGCTCTGACAGGTCGTGTGACTCCAGGGACCTGTCCGGGTGAAGTCTGTCCAATAGAATCGCGGGTCTCCGGCCCATCAGGAGTTCTGCCGGGCAAAGGCCAGTGCACATGTTTGGAGTTGTCCATTCTGCCAACTAGAAGCGGGCCAGGCAGAACTCCCAGTCCCCCTCCATTAGGTGGCTGAGGGCTTCCTTGGCAGTCCGCAACATTCACTCCGCCTGACCATTGGTTGCAGGGTGGAATGGAGCAGACCTCACAGGTTGCTGCACAGGAACTCCTGGAATTCCCCCACCGTGAACACTGTCCTGTTGTCCGAGACGATGGTGTCAGGTAGTCCATGGGTCATGAAGATCTTGTGAAGTGCCCAGATTGTGGCCTTGGCGGAGGTGGTGGAGACTGGGCTAATCTCCTCCACTTTGAGTAGGAGTCTATGGTAACCAGGAACAGCAGTCTGTGGAACGACCCAGCAAAGTCTATGTGTAGCCTAGACCACAGCATCTGGGTAGACTCCCAGGCTTGGGTAGGCATGCTGGGTGGATTGGGCCAGATGGCTTGGCACATTTGACAGTGCCTCACCCAATCCTCCATCTCCGCATTGATCCCTGGCAACCAAACATAGCTCCTGGCCAGGGCCTTCACGTGGACGATCCCGGAATGCACTTCATGCAGGGCCATCAGGACTTGGTGTTGTAGGACGCTGGGGATTATCACCCGGTCCTCTCACAGTAGGCATCCCTTGTGGGCTGACAACTCATCCTGGTGAGCTGCGAAAGCTGTAAATTCCGGGCCCGCTGCAGCCACGGCCACCCTCTCAACACCTAGCCCAGAACCCAGGAGAGGACTGGGTCCCTGGCTGAATGGCGGGCAATGTCCCCAGCCTGGAGGGGAGAGTCAGGGAGATCCTCAACCTGGAGGATGTAGTGTGCAGGAGCTGGGTCAGCATCAACAGATGGCAGTGGCAGATGGCTCAGGGCATTGGCATGGCCCATAGCCTTCTCAGGGTGGTGCTCAAGGGCACAGTTGTAGCCTGACAGGAAGACAGACCATTGGAGGACCCATGGGGAGAGAACCTGTGGTGTCTGCTGGTCCGTGGTGAAAAGGCCGAGAAGGGGGTGGTGGTCCATGGTGATGGTGAAGGGCCGACCGTAGACAAAGTCATGGAACTTCTTCATGCTCGCCACTATTGCTAGGCCCTCGTGGTCGATCTGGGCATAGTTCCACTCTGCTGCTGATAGCGTCCAGGAGTAGTATGCAATGGGCACCTCCCGCCTGTCTGGGAGCCGGTGGGCCAACACAGCACCGACACCATAGGGGGAAGCATCGCTGGAACCACTGGCAAGGACTTGTCAAAGTGTGCCAGGACTTTATTAGAGATGAGAAGCACTTTGACTTCCTTGAAAGTGGCAGCCTGGTGGGGGGCCCAAGACCAGGGGGCCTGTTTGTCCAGGAGGTGGTGCAAGAGCTCTGCTACTGCCACCTTGTGGGTGAGAAAGGCATAGTAGAAGTTCAAGAGCCCTAGGAATGCCTGGAGTTTCACCTTCAATTTGGCGGGGGAGCCTCTACAATTGCCTTTATTTTGTCCCTAGTGGGATGGAGGCTGTCGGCATCGACCGTGAAGCCCAGGAAATTGACAGACAGAACCCCCAACAGGCACTTCTTACACTTCACTTTCAACCCAGCATCTTGGAAGCGGCAGAGGATGGTGCAAACTCCTCTGGTGTGGCCGCGGTGATCAGCACATCATTAAAGAATGGCATGATGCCCGGGATCCCTTTTAAGAGAGAATCCATCAGGTGTTGAAAAAGTCCTGGGGCCACACTCACCCCAAACTGCAGTCTCTTAACTAGAAAAGCCCTCCTAGGGGTCACTATTGTTTGTGCTGCGGCTGTTGCCTCATCAACTGGGAGCTGCTGGTACGCCTAGGCAAGATCCAGTTTGCCAAATATCTTAGCCCTGGCCAAAGAAGCTAGCACATGGCTCACTATCGGGACTAGGTATGCATGATCCTGGAGGGCCTTATTGATTGTGCACTTGTAGTCTGCGCAGATGCGGACATCCCCGTTTGGCTTCATGGATGTGACTATGGGGGTCTCCCATGCTGCATGTGAGACTGGTTACAGGACCCTTGGGCTACAAGACAGTCCAGCTCTGTGTCTATTTTTTGCTTCAGCGTGAATGGGACCTTCCTGGAATGCATGCGGATTGGGGCCACTTGCAGGTCCAGTTGCAGTGACACGGGGGGACCCATGTAGTGATCAAGCGTCCCATTGAAGATGGCTGGGAAGTCTCTGCAAACCTCATTAAAGTCTTGTGGGGCACAGAGCTGAACGCCCGCAATGGAGATTCCCAGCAGCGCGAACTACACATGGCCCAATAAATTGACTAGGTTGCCCTTGACCAAAATAAAGTCCAAGTGGTCATCCAATCCCCAGTATTAGACCCAAAAGCACCCCACCCCCAGGACAGGGACACGGTTTCTCTGAAAGTTCATCAGGATCACGGGCGATGGGCATAGGTGGGGCCCTCTATTCGGACACAGTCTCTTTAAGGTCACTTCTGAAATGATAGAAGCAGCCAAGCCAGAATCTAGCTCCATAGTACAAGGGGACCCCTCTATCTTGACCCGGACCCGGATTTTTGGGGCTGAGGTCTGACTAGGGAGTCTAAGTACCTGTGCCTCTGGTTCGCTGACGAGGAGGTAGAGCTCTTCCTGGGATGTGTCCTCCTCATAGTGAGCTGTAGATCTGTGGTCCTGCTGGGTGCATGGTGGAGGGGCCTGGGAATGGCAGGCCCAGGCAATGTGGCCCTTGTGGCTGCAGCTCTGGCAGACTGCATCCTGGAAATGACACGTTTTACGGTTGTGCTGGTCTCTGCAGCTTGCACACTCCAGGCGGCCGGACTCCTTGGCATGTGCGGAGCATGGTGTGGTTCCTGGGTTGTGCCTCCATCTGGAAGGCTGGGTCTGGTGTACCTCTTCCTCCTCATGGTCCGAGGGGTCAGTGCTGGTCCTATGTGTGGTGGTTGATGCAGTGGGGGGCTACCTCTCCCAAGCCATGGCAGTGGCGAGGGCTGACGCGAGGGTGCATTTCTCATCCTCCAGGATCCGCTGCCGGAGCTTCTCATCACTAAGCCCACACACCAATCTGTTGTGGAGGGTCGTGTCGAGTTGGGCTCCGAAGGTGCACTCCGAGGCGAGCCGGCGGAGCTCTGCCAGATACTCAATGATGGACTCATGCAGTTGCTGTTGCTGGGAGTGGAAAGCCTCATGGCGAGCAATCTCCGATGGCCAGGGAACAAAATGGCCCTGGAGCTTCTTAATGATGCCCTCGAATGTGGACTCAGACAGCTTGGTTAGAGCAAGCAAGTTGCGAGCCTGCTCCATGGTGGCATGAGCGAATAAGGAGGCCCTTCTTCCTTTCTTCTTTGGTGACCTCATAAAACACCAAGATGGACTTGAGTCCCTTGACCCAGGCTTCCCAGTGATGAGACTTGGTCAGGTTGAACGGAGGGACTAGTCCTGCTCCTAGAGTGACTGCCATCGTGCGGTGTGGATGCGGCGGGGAAGCGGCTTGCACACTTTCGGTGCTCATTGGCTGGAGCAGTGGCAGTTCCTGGTCCTCTTCTGACATCCCAGCAGCCCAGCCAGCTCAGCAGGATCCCACCTTTGTCGCCATTGTTGTATACTAGGTTCTACGTGTATTGAAGACAGATGCTCAGTGATTGTCAGCTCATAGTTTACTGCACACAACACAACAACCCTAAGCGGCCAAGACGGCCAACTATATACAGTCCCCGGGTGACACCCATAGGTCCCATTGGAGAGTTTGAACTTCCCGCCACAGTTCCTATAGGTGCTGACTAGGAGTCTCAGGATCCTAGTCCCTATTGTCCTTTGGAGCCAAGCTCCAGTTGCATAACGCTGGTGCCTAGTGGCGGTCAGCGGACATAATGCAGCACCTTCACACACACACACACACACACACCTCCACACAGATACACACACAGAGACACATTCACAGAAGCATCCACTGCCAAATGTGTGGCCGTTTGGCTTCCAACCAGGTCTTTACGATCTTCTATTGATCTGGAACATTTTTAGAAAGAAATGAACTAGCTATGTATAGAATGAGATGGGGAGTGAGCTAATATCTGCTAAAGTCAATGCAATCTTTCAATGGGATTTTGGGTCTAGTCCATGTTTATTTATTCATTTACAAAATCTGTATGCTGACTGTTTGCCCTTACAAGGGCCACCAAGGCAGCTAACAATATAAGCAGACATAATAAAAACTACTTTTTAAAGCCATTAAAATCACCCCCAATCACACATTGTTAAAACAATTTACAAACAGTTAAAATACATACAGAACTTAAAAACAACAGTTAAAACATTGGTTATGAAGGAGGAATCCCTGAGATGATGCAAAACAAAACAAAAATGTCTTCACCTGTTGGCAGAAAATGGCAACAGAAGGACACAGATTAATCTCCTTTTGGAAACAGTTCTAGAACTTTGTTGCCATAACCAAGATGTCCCTCTCCCAGGCTGCCCTCCACCTAATCTCAGAAGGCAAGGGCATCCAAAGCAGGGCCCTCTGAAGATATTTATTTTAATCAGTTTGTATCCCACCATCCCTGTCAAGATGGGCTCAGGATGGCTCACATAGAAACACAAAAATAATCATAAACATAATATAAAATAATCATTTAAAATCCTCCTAAAACATTAGAACATATTAATAAAACATTGGAACAGAGTTAATAAAAGTGAGAGCAAGATTATTTACAAAATGGCTTAGGCAGCTGTATATTCCAATGATGTTCCACCTATGTTCACACTAGTTCAGTTCTCCACTATTATGTGGCGGTAAGATAAGCCAGCACAGGCTGGAATAGGATGGTAAAGCCAAGGCACAGGGACACTCCTCAGTATATTGCGCGGCTCCTTAATCAAAAGCCTGGTGGAAGAACTCCATCTTGCAGGCCCTGCAGAACTGTAAAAAGTCCGACAGGACCCTGATCTCCTCCAGGAGCTCATTCCACCAGTATGGAGCCGCCACCGAGAAGGCCCTGGCCCTGGTAGTCACCAGCCTGGCATCTTTAGGGTCTGGGAGGGTCAGCTGATTTTGGGCCCCTGAACACAGTGCTCTCTGGGGGAAAGGCTGAATGGACTGAAATAATCCATAATCAGACAAGAAGACATGCGAAGTAGCTCACAAAAGCCTCACAGCCAATGTCCAGTTCCCTAGTGTTTGACCTGCCTTGTGGCAGAGACGTCATAGACCAAATTGTTCTAAATAGTTGAGCTGGGTGTGAACTCACAGATGCAATCGAAGCTGTTGACTGTAGTGGTCAGGCAGGTTCATGGTATGTTGATGATCCACACCTAGGGGTATGCACACACACACACACACACACACACACACAATTCGGTATTTTTCAGGTTTGGATATACCAAACCTGAAAAATATCGGTATTTGCCCATACTCCCGAATCCCAGTATGATACTTAACAGTTTCAATGGGAAATATGGGAATCTATATAGATATCTCATTTGTTCCAACTTGTCAGTCCCCTGGCCCAGTACCAACTGACTAAAAACCCAACTGACAGTCTCAACTGTAACCAGGGCATATACCACAGTTGCCAAATTATTTCTGCCCAGGAAAGGCTGCAGCTGGCTAACCACTCGAAGCTGGTAAAAGGTATTTCTGGTTGCAGGTGCCACCTGCTTATCCAATGATAGACTTGGTTCCAAGAGTACCCCCAGCCCTTGGGTCAGACCTTCCACCCACCTGTAGCACTTCTGTCTTGTCAGGCTTAAGCTTCAGTTTATTAGCCTCTATCACTCCCAAACTGCCTCCAGGCATTGTTTCAGGGTTTATACAGCCTGTGTAGGATCAATTGAAAGCATGAGATAGAGCTGAGTATCATCCACACATCTGTGACAGCCAAGCCCAAAATCTGGGCGAGATGACCACACCCAGTGGTTTCATGTGGATGTTAAAGAGCATAAGGGACAAGAAGAAATCTTGTAAGACCCCATAGGTCAAAGACCAAAGGGCTGAGCAGCAGTCCTCTGGCACCACACTCTGAAACTTACCCTTCAGGTTGGACCAGAACCACCACAGAATGGTGCCTCCCAATCTGAGCCCAAATACGCAGTCCAGAAGGACAATATGTTTAGTGGTAGAGAAAGCTGCTGAGAGATCCAGGAAAATCAGCAAAGTCGTACGTCCTCTGTCCAATATCCTGGCTAAAGTCATCCACCAGAGCAACCAAGGCCATTTTAGTCCCATAACCAGGTCTAAGCCCTGATTGGAAGGGATCTAAACAATTTGCCTCATAACCCATGAAAGCTTGGACGTGTCCAGCTACCACCCATTCAATCACCTTGCTCAAGAATGGGACATTTGAGACTGCTCAATAATTATTGAGATCTCGATCTCGGCCGCCGGAGCTCATAGGGGATAGACGTGGGGAGAAGAGCTCCTCACACACCCTCATTTTAACTCCACTTCTTGGCATCTTTTTTCTTGCCAGAATACCTCTGGAGGGTTTGAGGAATTTGCAAGGGGCTTCAGCCTGACCTGAAGAAGTGGCGACTTCCTCAGGGTTTTTTTTGGACTGGCCCCAATGCAGAAGTGGAGGAGAAGTCAGCAGAAAACTTTTCTACCATTCTGCTGTGGAGAGCGAGCGTGGAGGGGAAATGGGAGATTAAACAAACAAAATGGGAGGAGGAAACACATAGCCGAACTGAAGCTAAGTACCCTTGACTAATTTGATTGCTTTATTTTCTTTGTGTTGGGTGAAGAGGGAGGTAAAGGGACGTTTAGACAATTGAGATAGTTGCATGCCACGGAATGGTTTGATTAGCCCCTTAGGCGACAGAGAAGGCTAAAAGTTTATTCTACAGCTAAACAGAGTGGAAAACGGCTATTCAAAGGCATGCTTAAAGATAGAGGAAGCCTGGTGATAACACTATTTTAAAAGAAATATAAAATAAGGATACCTAGCCTTTTATATGAGGTCTTCACTGTCGCTTTAAATCTCTAGATAACCTGGTCTGGGAGTGACTCAGCAAGACAAGATCGGCGTTTGTCTGGTGCGTCCTTTAAATGACTGGCAACTGGTCTCCAGAGGGGCGGGGGAGCGGCGGAGAAGAGGAGGCAAGGCAGAGGGATCTCTACTTCAGGAAGCCGGAGCAGCATAGCACGACCTGATAAGGGGAAGCGAAGAGGAGCTTTGCCAGAGGGCGAGAGAGTGACGCAGAGCGACGTACACGGGAGCTAGGCGAAAAGCAGCAAAATTACTGTGACGGAACTGAAAGCGACGAGAGTGGCAAGAGTCCCAATTAGGGGGCTGGGAGTCCATCTGGCAGAAGGCATGAAAGGGGAGGGGGTGTGAACAAGTAGCACTGTCTAGTGGGTTGCTCAATTAGCTGATAGTTAGTTCAAAAGGAAGAGTGGAAGGTCTGCTGGGGAGGACCAGGAAAGTCCCAGTTATAATTTTACACCTTTTTATTGGAAGACAAACTAAGTAAAGGATTTCATGAGGCCAATTAGCTTAATTATTTAAATAAGGAATAAACCCTAAGGCCCAAGCCAGCGCTGTCTTAATTTGAGATTTGTGTCCTTTAATCAGGCCCCTCCCCCAATACTAGTATTTAATAATCAACTGAACAAATAAACAACCCGCTGAGCGAACAAATAAAAAGATACAAGTCCCCTTTCTTCCCCATCTATTTGGTAGAAGTAAGTAAACCAGAGCAAATAAAATATTTAAAATAAATCACTGAACAAATAAAGAGCTAAAAATAGTTAAGTAAGATAAAGGCAAAACTAAATAAAAGCATAAATGGCATCCGGAGGTAGGAAAGGATCAACGGCGTCTCCTAGCCAATCGACAGCCTTGACCCAATTTAAAGCCTTGGTGACAACTCAAGAGCTGCAAAAGATGATGCAGAATTTTTTGCAGATGGCAGCCGAACAAAATGCGGAGATTATAAAAAGAGAACTAGAACCCATGCAAACCAAGATGGACCAAATAGTGAGACAGTTGAAGAATGACACAGAGGAAATCAAGATGGAAATTTAAAACCCCCAGGGAAGTTCATGTTAAATTTGCTAGGAAATCAATTAGAGACAAGATTCTCCAAGAGGCGAATAGGAAAACTCTGACTGTAGTAGGTGAGGAAATAAAATTTTTGAAAGATATTCCTTGGCGTGTCAGAGAAAGGCGTCATAAGTATAGCACGTTGGTGGAGTTATTAAAGAAGAATCAGATCCAATACAGATGGCTCATTCCAGAGGGGTTGTTGTTCACGTACAGAAGTCAAAGATTTAAGATAGACTCCACCTTCAAGCTTGACAATTTTCTGGAAAGAAATGGCGAAGATCTTGGTTGGCAAAGACCAGATGAGGGCGAACCTGAATCAGAAGAGCAAGACCAGGAAGAAGAAGAAGGAGGAAATAAAGAATGTGGCGATGACTCGGATGACCAGGCACCCGCCCCGCAGAAGAAAAAAGACCACAAGAAACGCCAATTAAGTTACAAAACGGACTCCCAAATCCAAACAAGATGGCAACTCAAAAACATAGTGTTGAAAAAGAAAAGATAAATAAGATGGTGACCAAAAGAATATCGTTAATGTCGGTAAACGTGAATGGTTTGAACAGCCCACAAAAAAGGAGAAGAATATTCCACCAGGCAGTTATACTTAAGAATGATATCACCTGCTTCCAGGAAACGCATATAAAAGAAGGTCATGAGAAATATTTAATTTGTAAAAAATTAGGCCTGCCATTCATAGCATCGGACAAAACTAAAAAGAGAGGCGTAGTAGTTTATGTGCATGAGAAACTAAACCCCATACTTAAATTTAAGGCCGCAAATGGAAGAATTATAGGAGTCCAAGTTGCTATTAATGGAATGGACGTGCTAGTTGTGAATATATATGCCCCAAACCAAAACCAGGATGCTTTCTTCCGACAACTTAACAATTACATCAGCAAGGAAAGCCCTAATAATATATGTATAGTAGGGGATTTCAACGCGGTCTTAGACCCCAAAGAAGATAGGAAGAAATTTAAGAGAACACATAAAATGGGGGCGATCCTGACAAAAAGCTTCTTAAAACTAGCTGACGAGTATAATCTTATAGATGCTTGGAGAACCAGAAACCCACAGGCAAGAGATTTCACCTTTTTTTCCAATAGGCACAAATCCTGGTCTAGGATAGATATGGCCTGGGTAAATATTAATATGATGAAACATATGATAAATGTGGAAATCCTGGCCAACACCTTTGCAGACCACAATCCCATACAGATCCTCTTTCAGGGAACCCCGAAAGTCAATAGATGGAAAGTTAAGGGAAGCCTTCTGAGAGATAAAGCATTTGTCAAAAAACTCAAAGAGGATGTAAAAGAATTTATCAAATTAAACAGGAGGGAAGATATGGGGTTGAATACTATCTGGGATACCCTGAAAGCCTACATTAGAGGTATTTTTATTAACCAGGAGGCATGGAAAAATAAACTCAAAAGGGAAACATTTAAGAATCTAACCAGGGAATTAAGAAACTTAGAAAAAAGAAGTCAGAATACAAAGGATGCAAAGGAAATAAGGATAAAGATAAAGTTATTACAACACCAAATGAATCTGTGGATATCCGAGGAAGTAGCTAATAAAATTGAGTATGCTAAGGCTTATTTGTTTGAAAACGCTAATAAACCCTCGCGTTGGTTGGCATATAAACTTAAAAAAGAGAGAGCAAAGAAAACCATTCTAGCGTTAAAAAATGAAAACCAAGAATTACAAAATAAAACCCAAGATTTGAAAATAATACTGGAAAACTTCTATACGAATTTATACAAACACACGGCACAAAACAGCCATGAAATTAAATTTTTTTTATTGAAATACGAAACAGGAAAGTTCATGGAAGAGCAAAGGCAGTTCTTGAATGGCAATGTGTCCGCCTTTGAACTTGTAGATGCAATAAAAAAACAAAAACTAATGAAATCACCAGGGCCGGATGCAATTTCAGCAGAAGTATACAAAATATTAGAAGACGAAATTTTATTGCTTTTCAAAGATTTAATCAACAACGCGATGGTAACAAATTCAATCCCTCAGTCATGGAGGGAAGCTTTAATAACCCTCATCCATGAACAAGATTTAGAAACCAATGATATCAAAAACTACAGATCCATCTCGTTATTAAACGTTGATTACAAAATATTTGCTTCAATCTTAACTAGTAGATTTAAAAAGACCATGTTAGAAATCATACATAAAGACCAATCAGGTTTCCTGCCCAAAAGGCAAATCAAAAATAAGAAATCTAGTCAATATACTAGAATTCTATGACCACAATCCCGGGAAGCAGGCGGCCCTTGTCTTCCTAGATGCAGAAAAGGCCTTCGACAATGTCAGCTGGGAATATCTAAAAGAAAAACTGAGATTATGGAATTGTGGAGAAAATTTTTTAAACTCAATTAACGCCATATATGAAGAGCAGTATGCGAAAATTATTATCAACGGTGAATTAACTGGTAAAATTCCCATACAGAAAGGTACCAGACAGGGCTGTCCGTTATCACCTCTACTATTCATTTTTGGTTTGGAAACATTAAATGAAATAGTGAGAAACAATAAAAACATATTAGGTGCCAAAATAAAAAAACAACAGGTGAAGCTTCAAGCATTCGCCGATGATTTAGTATTTATTTTGGAGGATCCCATAAATTCTTTACACCATTTGTTGCATACACTACAGGAATATGGTCAAGTGGCAGGCCTAAAAATAAATATGAAAAAGACAAAAATTATCACCAAAAACTGCTCAAAGGAGCAATGTGCCTTTATTCAGAATACCTCACAGATTCAGATAGTGGATAAAGTCAAATATTTAGGAATAATATTGACAAACAATAGCAAAAGCCTATTTAAAAACAACTATATGAAACTTCTAGAAGAAATTAAACAAGACTTAAATAGATGGCAGGATATGCATATATCCTTTTTAGGTAGAATCACTATGGTTAAGATGAATATCCTACCGCGATTCTTATTTTTAGCCCAATGCCTTCCTATTATAACAAATAAAACACTCTTTGAGGATTTAAACCGTATGGTGAGGCGATTTATATGGAACGCCAAAAAGTCAAGAATCAAGAGGAAACTGCTCACTGATAGAAAAGAAAATGGCGGACTGGGCTTACCTAATTGGAACTTATACTACCAAGCGGCCGCATTAGGGTGGATCAGAGATTGGATTCTTTTGGAAGAGGAAAGGACCTTGCATCTAGAAGGTCACGATCTACCCATGGGATGGCACGCCCATATCTGGTATAACCTAGATAAAGGTCAGCAAATTTTCCAAAACCATGTATTCAGAGGCCCTTTGCTCAAAGTTTGGAAAGAAATTAAAAATAGGTTCTATAATAAAATCCCCAAATGGTTATCCCCAACAAAAGCATTTATTTTGCCCGCTCTATGGTCAAAAGAAAAAAAACTAACTTATGATATGTTATTAACCAAGAATAATGAACTTAAACCTTTAGATTCACATGCTTTTCATAAGGCTAACCTAACAATCTGGGAAAAAATACAAATAAATTCCAGGTATGCCAAGGATAAAAATAAAATTTTTCAGAATACCGCTTCACATTTAGATAAAATTTGGCTCTCCTCGGCAGATAAGTTAATTCAGAAACTGTATGACTTCTTGCTCACCGAGGACTTATTAGATGAAGTCGTCAAACCAAGCATGGTATCTTGGATGCGTGACTTAGGGCACAATATTTCTCTGGACCAATGGTCAGGGCTATGGAAATCTCTAAGGCTCCTTAGAGCAACAAATTATAAGGAAAACATTTACAAAATGTTCTACAGGTGGCACTGGACACCTGAAAAGGTAGCTAGATGTTACAAGGAAAGTTCCGATATTTGTTGGAGATGTAAAAAAGAAGTAGGATTTTATATCCATATCTGGTGGAACTGTGGAGAAATTAAACCGTTTTGGAAAATGATTAGTAAATGACTGAAAGAAATTACAAATGTTAACATACCTTTTGCACCGGAAGCCTTTCTTCTTAACATACTCCCGACAGGAGTAAGAAAAGAGGACGCTAGAATCATTTTATATGCAGTTACAGCATCAAGAATTGCTGTGGCCAAATGCTGGAAAAAAGCATCTGTCCCAACCCGAGAAGAAATTGTAGACAGTTTACTGGCAATAGCGGAATCAGATAAGCTCAATTTAATCCTCTCAGGGAAAGATGACTCATTATATATAAACAGATGGAAAAAAAATTATGAATGGATGGAAAAGTGTATTTGAAGAACTTCCCATTGTAACCTCAAAGGATATTTATGTGTTTATCATTGTTTGTTTTTGGTTGTACATATGTTGGAAAATCTGTAAATAAAACCTTTAAAAAAAAATTATTGAGATCTCCTGGGTCAAGGGTAGGCTTCTTTAGAAGTGGATATACCACAGACTGTTTCAAGGCTGGTGCGACCACCCCCTTTCTTAAGAAAGTATGGACTACCTGTTGAACCCAGCCAATCCAACTTTGTAATGAGCTTCTGTTTCATTGTTTCATTACCATAATGCACAACAATGTCATTATGCCTGAAGATGTGGGATCTGAGGAAATTTTCAGGTGAAGTTGGCTGTGTGGGCCTCCTGGCTTGTGTGTTTATATCTATGATGAGAACCATCACACCCCTGTTCAGTGGACACCCTTGGGGTGAGTTCAGACAGAGGTAAGTATTGGGTGTGTGTAAATAAATCAGAAGCAGGAGACTGACCAGTAGTAGAAGTGCACAGAGAGTTTATATAGGTGATGAGATAAATACAACATTTACAACTTATATACAGAGAGTTACCTTACTGATGGACAGCATGGCACGCCTTACTTCGGAGAGCTAAGCCTCTCAACTAGCTCACTGAGCATACAATTCTTATGCTACCATCTAGCCAATTACAGTCAAGATGGTGCAATGCTTGACCTACATACACAACACCTGTAGGAAGCACCTGCAACTAGTTACTTAGCTGTTGGTCTGACAGCTCAGTTTGACAGCTTAGATCAGAACCATCTAGTGTAACTGCTTGCTACCTCACTCCTACAAAACTATAACTCAATACACCTCCTAGGGAGCAAGAGTTACGCCTAGTCCTCCTCTGAAGTAATTAAACTGCTCAGAGTACATACACTTAGTCATTACATCAGCCAGGTTACATTCAGAAGCACATTTAACAATTTGTACAAAACCATTTTCTACATGAGTTTTAACAGATTGATAATGAATCAAGATGTGCTTGCTTCTGGCTCGTGCACCACAATCTTCAGACAAACTCAAGGCAGCAGAGTTGTCACATGAGATCTGGATTGGAAGATTACAAGACAAATTCAAATCTTTCATCAACTGATACAACCATTCAAGCTGAATAACAGTATCATGAATAGAAGCATATTCTGCTTCACACGTACTGATAGCAATGATAGACTGTTTCAAAGACTTATGCATTACTACAGCATCATTCAACATAATTACCATTCCAGTAGTGGACTTTGCTCCTGTGCGATCAGCCCAGCTAGAATCACAATACGCGTGTACAGTGACTTGTCCACACACTTTCAAACTGAAATCATAATTTACAGTACCCTTCAGATACCTGAGGACCATTTTTGCAGCTGTCCAGTCACACTGGTAAGGACAGTGCATCCTCTGACATAATAAATGCACAGCATAACAGATGTCAGGCCTGGTCCACGTGGCTAAATACAAAAGTGAACCCACCAAAGACTGGTATCTGGTAACATCATACCACAGCTCATCATTAGGCTCTTTCAAATAACTCGTAGTCATGGGAGTAGACACCACCTTTGCATCTGACATTCCATATTCAAGTAATAGCTTTGCAATCTTATCCCTTTGATTCAATAGATAACAACCATCAGAATCCTGTGTCACAGTTACACCTAGATAATTGCTTATTGGGCCAAGATATTTTATCTTGCAGATGCTTTGAGCAACACTTGTAAACCATTGCAACTGTGCAGCAGTGTCATGTATAACCAGGATATCATCAACAAAAATGAGAATTATAATATCAGATGTTAATACACATCTGGTAAATATATAGGGATCTGCTATACTCTGCTTGAAGCCATATTTCTTGAATGCAGATGATATGTAAAGAAACCACTGTCGGCTTGATTGCTTCAATCCATACAAAGCCTTATGCAACTTAAGTACCAAACCTTTATCAGTGTGTTCAAAACCCGGCACTTGCTTCATGTAAATGGTTTCCTCTAGCGTAGCATGCAGAAAAGCAGTGCTTACATCAAAATGCTGAACCATTTGTTTCTTTACTCCCGCTAGACATAGCGCCACCTTAAAAGATTCACTTCGTACAGTAGGTGAGAATACAGAGTCATAATCCAACCCATGAACCTGAGAATAGCCCTGAGCCACAAGACGTGCTTTGTACTGCAAAGAACCATCTTGTAACGTTTTCACTTTAAACAACCACCTGCAGCCAACTACATTCGAGTTAGAAGGCTTTTGTATCCAGCTAAACACCTTGTTATCTGTTAATGCACTGTACTCAGTTTGCATAGCCTGTAACCAAGGCTTCCTTTCTTCCTCTGGAAGAGATAACACCTCCTTGTAAGAACAAGGCTCCTTAACAGTTACACAATTGATTACAGATTGAGTAAACCCAGGGGTCTTTGGGGGGGGAGCGCACCGGAGCACAGCTCTGGGAGCTCAGGAGCCAAGCCCCGCCCCCAGCTGGCGTCCCAGGGAAGTCTTTTAGGCAGCCAAATGTCAATTTCAGCTCCATTATATCCTATGGGCCATTAAAGTCAATGGTGAAAACATAGGGTATATTCTGGGGGATGGAGGGGACGGGGTTTGAGGGAGAGGCTCCAAACTCACAGGGTAGGTGATGGAGCCTCTCCTCAAGATACCCACCAAGTTTCAAGAACGTTGGATCAGGGGGTCCAATTCTATGGGCCCCCAAACAGGTTGCCCCTATTCCCTCCATTGTTCTCTATTGTGGGAAAAAAGTATTTTTTCCCCACCATAGAGAACAATGGAGGGAATAGGGGCAACCTGTTTGGGGGCCCATAGAATTGGACCCCCTGCTCCAACGTTCTTGAAACTTGGTGGGTATCTTGGGGAGAGGCTCCATCACCTACCTGGTGAGTTTGGAGCCTCTCCCTCAAACCCCTCCCCTCCAGCCTCCAGAATATACCCTATGTTTTCACCTTTGACTTCAATGGCCCATAGGATATAATAGGGCTGAATTGCTGCCAAATTTCCTTCATTCCCTCCTTTCCTTCTCTCCTTTTCCTCTTTCCCACTTTCTTCTCTTCTCTCTTTTCCTCCTTTCCCTGTTTCCCTCCTTCTTCCCTCTCTTTCTTTCCCTCCCCTTTCCTTCTCTTTCTTTTCCTCTTTCCTTCTCTCTACTCTCTCTCTTTCCTTCCCTCTTTCCTCCTTCTGTGGCCCAACTCTCATGAGAAGGAGTTTAAACTTTAAACCCCTTCTCTCTTAGCTCCCCCACCCAGGCCAGCTGGGGAAGGGAAGGGGAGGCTTTTGAAGATGCGTCCCCTGCTGACGTCACTTCCAGTGATATCAGGGGGCGTGGCATATGCTAATAGCCTAATAGCATACCATATGCTAATGAGCTCCTGCAGCTGTTTTTCTACGAAAAGACCCCTGAGTAAACCCATACCTCTGAGGTGCAATACCTTTTGTAGAACGACTTGACACACGAACAGGCACAGGCTCTGTTCTAGGTTCTGCCTGAGGAACTTGTTTCTGAGGAGAAACACCTTCTGTTTTAACCTCTGGCTCTGAGCCACTGTTAACCACCGTGTCATCACTTGTCCCAGTAAAAGGTAGCAATACTTGAGGAGATTCCTCATACCCATGCAGCCTCTGCCAATTACCATTTTCACATATACTGGCAGACCTGCTGCAACTCATTTTATGATGTTCATCACAAAACCTGTAAGATTTCATGTTACGTTGGTAACCAAGAAAAGTAAGCTGTTTTGTTCTGGCACCACCTTTTCTCCTTAACTTACGAGGAATGTGCACCCAGGATTTCATACCAAAGGTCCTGAGAAAACTTAGACATGGGTCTCTATTGTAGAGGACTCTGAAAGAAATGTCATCTATGGATCTGGTCCACAACCTATTTGACAAATAGCATGCAGCACACATAGCCTCAGCCCAAAACTTCATGGCTAGATTAGCATCAGCCAACATAGCAAACATCATGGTCTGTAATGTAGAATTCTTTCTCTCAGCTAAACCGTGCTCTTGAGGAGATGCAGTATTTGTCACTCTTTTGACCACACCATTTGACTTTAACCATTGGTCAAATTGCTCAGACATGAATTCCCCACCTTGGTCCACTTGTACAGCTTTGAGTTGCCAACTGTTTCTGAATACGCTTAGCCCAACCCTTAAACAAGGCAAACATTTCAGACTTGTGTTTCATAGGGAAAACCCAAGAAAACCTACTTTTGTCGTCAGTTATGACCAAACAAAACCTGTTGTTAGAACAACTCTTGGGATAGGGACCAATTAAATCCATGTGCACCAATTCAAGAGGAACCTTTGACACATGACTGCTCTTCTTTGCAGCAGGATAAGCATGTGTCTTTACCTGTTTACATACTGTACAATCAAGGTATTCTGAACATGGTAATACTTTCTCTTTAGACAAGAGCATCAAAGTTTTATGTAACCTTTCAAAGGAAGGGTGTCCCATCCTTCTGTGAAGAAGATGAATACATTTGTTGTGCTTACACTTATTTGTTACCTTGTCAGCCTGCAAGGACAGGTTATGTACAACATAAACATTGTCCTTTAACACACCAGTTAACAGCTACTTGCCATCTTTTGTCACAGAGCAGCCTTGCTGTGTAAAAGAAAGAGTAAAGCCAGCGTTAGCCAACGCACTCACGCTTAATAAATTGTTCTCCAAGGCAGGAACACAGAGCACACCTGTGAAAACAAAATTTAAAGCCGGAAAACATAAGTTACCCTGTGAGCGTACTACTGCTGAACTACCATCAGCCAAAGAAACATGTGCAAGACTAGAGGCTTTCACATCTGTGAGTAATGCCTCAGACTTCGAGAAATGTTGACTTGCTCCAGAGTCGAGAAGCCATTCTGTACTAGCACCACCTATGGTAACAAGCTTGGCTTATAGGCTTCCTCTCTGCTGCTTCTCCGTCTGTGCCTGGCCACGCCCTTGCTTCTGGGTCTGCTGACGCCTCTTCAGCTGTGGACAGTTTTTCCTGATGTGAGATTTCTCTCCACATAAGTAGCACCGACGAACTCTGGAAGCTGCAGGAACATAAGCTTGCCTGGAACATGCTGTGGAAGACAAACAGTCGTCCCTCGGAACATCCTCTGGTAGAGCCCCTTCTCGTCTCTCCTGCTTGGCACGCTGCCCAGCACACAGCTGTGAAGAACGCAGCCTCACCTCCTCATCCAGCAAACGAGACACTACATAAGTGTATGTTAAATTAGCAGTTGCCAGTGATTTCAAGGATGAAATTAAATGATTAAATTCAGGAGGAAGGGATGATAATAAAAGAAACACTCTGTCCAGGTCTTCAATATTCTTGCCTCTGGAATCAAGCTGAAAATAACAGTCAGCCAAAGCATTCACATGCGTTTGCACAGAACTTCCTGGCTGCATTTCAAGCCAGTACAGACGCCTCATTAAGGCCATTAGAGTTCCAGTGGACTCCCTCGCATAGACCCCTCGCAGGGCATCCCACGCACCTTTTGCAGATTGCTGGGACCAGACAAACACCAGCTGTGAGTCAGACAGGCTAAGGATTATATGTGCCAGAGTCTTTTCATCTGAAGCTGCATCTGCTGCAGATAAAGGGCTTGGAGGAGGGTTATGCACAAACCGCCAAAGAGCTTCCCTCTTTAGGAACCATTCCATTTTTAAACTCCAGGAAGAGTAATTAGAGTCTGTGAGTTTGTCTACGAGGGTCAAGGTAGACTGTGCCATTGCGCTCTCACCTTCCGTGACAGGAACTGCTGGAATCACCACCACCGCAGGTCTCCCGTTGTCCTCAGTCTCTGACAAACTGCTATCAGCCGATGAGTCAGGAACGGCACCTCTCCCTGCAGCTAGAGGAGTACTGCCAAACAGGCTAGAAGGCTGTCCTCAAACCTCTCCCAGTCGGTTGCACTCATTCACCTCTTGCTCACTGCTTTCAGCAACAACACCCTGTGTAGAGCTTCCACCAACCAGTGCAGTCTACCACTCTGGGCCCATAACCCTATTGGGTGTGTGTAAATAAATCAGAAGCAGGAGACTGACCAGTAGTAGAAGTGCACAGAGAGTTTATATAGGTGATGAGATAAATACAACATTTACAACTTATATATAGAGAGTTACCTTACTGATGGACAGCATGGCACGCCTTACTTCAGAGAGCTAAGCCGCTCACTGAGCATACAATTCTTATGCTACCATCTAGCCAATTACAGTCAAGATGATGCAATGCTTGACCTACATACACAACATCTGTAGGAAGCACCTGCAACTAGTTACTTAGCTGTTGGTCTGACAGCTCAGTTTGACAGCTTAGATCAGAACCATCTAGTGTAACTGCTTGCTACCTCACTCCTACAAAACTATAACTCAATAGTAAGAACATAAGACAAGCATGTTAAATCAGGCCAATGACCCATCCAGTCCATCACTCTGGGTCACACAGTGGCCAAAAACCAAGTGCCATCAGGAGGTCCACCAGTGGGGTCAGAACTAGAGTTGTGAAGGCCTGGAAAAAAAAATGGGAAAATTTGGAAAAAAACCCAGTTTTTTTCTGTTTTTTTCCTGAAGCCTTTTTTGGGTTTTTTTTTTGGAAAAATTGGAAAAATTGAAAAAAGAAAAGAAAAGAAATTGATTATGGAACATTTTATTTTAACATGATGAATAAAATATTTTAAGACAAGGTGTTCAAATATTTTCCAAATCATTTCTAGAAAATATGTATGGTATCAGATTAATCTAATTTCTGTGCATTGAGGACAAGCAAGTCCCAGGTTACAAACTGAACTCTCCAATGCAAGAACAAGATGCATTTCTTCCTTTAGGAGGTGGTATAGTCACAAGAAAAGAAAAAGTTTCAGTTTTGTTTTTGCATGTGGGTGGGGTATACTGGCACTCAGGCTTCACTAGGCCTCAAAGCATTGGAAGAAAATACAGAGCAACAAAAAGGACCTGAAAGTATATACTTAATTTTAAAAGGTAAGAGTTTTCATTAGTCTGATTCCAGAAAACTGAATCATTTAGCTACATTAGTTTATCTTTATAACTTTTGTGTAAATAATAATTTAATTACTACTAATCTGGTTCTTTATTTGCTCCATTTGTTACAATTACAAATAAAAATTATAAAAAAAGTAAATTCTGTTTGTAATAATTGTTTGGATACACTGTATTTTTAATATGCTAGTTGTGATAATTTCATGCCAAGTAAAATTGTCCATAGTCATATTTTATGTTCCTAAAGTAACAGAATCTTTCAATCTGGAAAAGAAAAAAGAAGTGCTAATGTAGCATTTTTTTCAATTTTTCTGAAAATTTCTGTTTTTTTCTGGGGAGGGAAACCCAGAAAAAACTGTTTTTTTCCCCAAGCTTCAAAATTTCCAGAAATTTTACATCTCTAGTTATCTACCACAACTCCAAAATCTGTCTCCTGGTCAGTTACTGCCAGTTCAGACCCCATCAAAGTATATTTATAGTTAAGATTTTTAGCTACAAAAATGTACATTACTTTGTACTTGCCCATGTTGAACCTCATTTGCCATGTTGATGCCCACTTGCTCCACCTCAACAGATGCCTCTGGAGTGCTTCACAGTCCTCCCTGGTTCTCACTGCCCTGAACAGCTTAGTGTTATCTGCAGACTTAGCCACTTCACTGCCTACTCCAAATCATTAATGAACAAGACCACCGGACTTAGAACTGAGCCCTATGGTAACCCACTGCTTACCAACTTCCACTGTGAAAACTGCCCATTTATACTCACTGTCTATTTCCTGTTAATTAACCATTTTTTTAATCCACAAGAGGACTTGTCCTCTTATCCCATGACTGCTGAGTCTACTTAGGAGACTTTGATGAGGAATTTTATCAAAAGCTTTCTGGAAGTCTAGGTAAACAACATCAACTGTGTCAAACTTGTACACATGTTTGTTCATCCCTTCAAAAAACTCTAAAACGTTAGTCCCTTACAGAATCCTTTACAGAATCCATGCTGATTCTTCTTCAGTAGCTTTTGTTCATCAACATGTCTGGGTTGAAGATTGCAGGACTACTGCCTGCATAAGACTCTGCCTATAGGCTAGATTGCTGACATATGCTAGAGCCGCTAGCCTAGAGGGAATGCAATTAGGCTAATTAAATTGGATTGGATATGCTTAGCAATATAAATTAATTTATGCTTAGTAATATCAATTTATTATTCCAATTAATTAGGGATTGATTAACTAATGAATTGAATGAATTGTCCAGCCAACTGTTGAATTAATTGTTGAAACTGATTTTTTGTTCAATTGATTAGAGAATGAATTTGCTTGTTGATTGCCGATTATGAATAATTGATTTGTTGTATGTCATTAAATTAGGAGACTAAAGTAAGGCTTGCAAATTAGCTGTTATAGATTTACCACTAGCCTTTATTAAATTCACTGGCCAGTGAAGGGTTTCTAAGTAGCAACCAAATTAGATTATTACTGGGTTAAACCGGTGGACATGGAATATTAGTGGGATTAGATGGAAGGGCAATTTAAACTAGGCTAGGGATACAGCAATCCTGTAGGATTTACTAAAATTAATCAATTGCTAGTAGCTATATTTACAGGATTTAACATCTCTCAGTCAGTCTATTGGTCAGTCCGAGGCTCCCTGCGAAGACCATCAGTTGATGAGAGATGACCGGGTTAGAGATTTCAGTGCTCCTGGGGAGGGGAAAAGTATAGTGGTGGGACCAGGCAGGATTAAAAAGGAAGGGGATTGAGAAATAGGTTGGCTCAATCCTCTTCCAGCCTGCATCCGATCCCAAGGGTTGCTGGCAGTGTGGCTAGGGCTAATGACTCCGCTCCAACACTGGTGTTGTGTAACGTTAGGTCCATAAATAACAAGACCATGGTCCTCTGGGACTTCCTGCAGGAGCAGGATGTGGACCAAGACCTGGGTTTAAGACGGGGAGTCAGTTGCTCTCTCCCAATTAGCTCCTCCCAGGTTTTTGGTCCTTCACCAATCACGGACTGGGGGTGGGGGGAGGAGTGGCTCTATTCATTCAGGAGGCTTACTCCTTCAGGGCACTCTCACTGCCAAGGATTGCCAGCATAGAGTGCACCAACCTGGTGTGGGAGGATGGGGAGAGTTTGGCTATTTGGCTAGTGTACCAACCACCCAATGCACTGGCCAATACCCTGCCATCCCTGTCGTGGCAGCAGACACAGACATTGAATCTATCTACACATCAAATCAATTTAACACAGGAACAGCAAAACAAATACTAAACTATCATAAATTCACACTGCACACCAGTTCACCTGTTCATTCAAGCCAAAGAGAGTTAAAGATTTAAGAGCATGAATCCTGGTCTTAATTGGTCTAGATGTATATCCCACATAGATAAGATCATATTTACATACAATTGCATATATGAGGTTCCTTGAATTGCAATTAAAAATGCATTAATGGAGTAGGGAGCCAGTTTGGTTAAGTGTGCGGACTCTAAGCTAGGAGAACCAGGTTTGATTCCCCACTTCTCCACTTGCAGCTGCTGGATGACCTTGGGCAAGCCATAGTTCTGACAAGTTCTCACACTAATGGATTTGATTAGTGTTACGAGGAGATATGCATGGTTCGTTGGTGTTGATGGCATTTGAATATTGGAAAAAGAATTTTCTAGTCTGTGAAGACTTTTTTTGGCACAATACATCATGGTTGTTTGTTTCCTTTCTACATCCATCCTGTGATCTCTCTCTTTGGTTTGCATAGTTCTGACAAGAGCTGTCCTTGAAAGATCAGTTTCTGTGAGAGCTCTCTCAGTCCCACCTACCTCACAGGATGTCTGTTGTGGAGAGGGGAAGGGAAAGGAGTTTGTAAGCCGCTCTGAGACTCCGAGTGAAGGGCGCGGTATAAATCCAGTCTCTTCTTCTCTTCAACTTACTTTGCTTAAGAGAATCAAGATGGATGTGTAGGTGGATTCAACGTCTGCATCTGCTGCCACACTGCTGGTGGACCTGTGTGTAACCATGACTAAGCATTCCTTTGAGATTGCATCAGCCATGACTAAGCATTTTACTTGGATTGCATCACCTAGCACCAAACAATAAAAGTTAACCACACCTACTCAATAGCACTGGTATTTGTTTGAGGACACTCTAGCTCTGACTAAGATAGTCACACAAGTGCTTTCTGGACCAGAATTGGATGGTAATTTTTATCAATTTCAGCTATTATATTGACTTTTATTTACTGCACTAGCATTCTAAATATATTTTATTTTTAGATGTTCTAATTCAGCAGCTGTGCATTTGGCACCAGACACATAACTCTCATCTTTAGAGGCCTCATAAACATCCTTGTCTTATGTCTATTGATTTTGCTTCTTAAGTAAGCAATATAGCCATTTTTACTACACTGTAAGTTAAAAAAAATTGATTATTCATATTCAATTTTCTTTTTTCTACAGCTTTCCTTTTTTGGTCCAATATTAATTTTTTGGTTATTTTATTGTAATATGTAATATTGTAACAAGTGTACCTCAAACTGTTTGACTTCTGAAGAAGGTCCTCAATAGGGCAGAAAAGCATCAGGTCACTTGTGTTCAGGCCAGTTGAACTTTGTAACAAGGCTTTTATTGGGCCCTTATTTGTTTTTAACTGCTTTTCTAATAAATACATGTATTTTTGTATATTATAAGTTTATATTAGGTTTTTAATATTGGCCCTTTATCAGACTTCTTTCTTACCCTTGTGGTTCTTGATTCTAGTTTTGGGGTCAAGTTTGTTTTCCCCTCCCTGTGTCTTACTGGCTTACTTATAAAGCCCTTTATGGTCAGGGACCACCTTTCTCCCCATGTTCCCCAGAGAGCACTGTGTTCAGGGATACTAAACCTCCTAGTGCTCCCTGGCCCCAAAGAGGCCAGACTGGCCATCACCAGGGCTAGAGCCTTTTCTGTGGCAGCGCCGTGCTGGTGAAATGAGCTCCCTGAGGACACCATGGCCCTGAGGAACTTACTTCAGTTCTGCAGGGCCTGCAAGATGGAGCTCTTCCACTGGGCATTTGACCACATTTAACATCCTGATATAACTTGGCACCTCCCTGGGATTGTCTTCATCATCCAAGTCTGTACTAACTGACTCCTGTTACGAAAACATTGGATTATGACTGCCATTGCATAGGAATATATATATGCATTGCACTTTAGCTTCAGACCCTTATCTTGCCTGGTCTGCTCTAATTCTTAATACAATTAAATGTATTGGATTGAACCCTGAGGACCATTTTTTTATGGAAGCCTGAATAGGGCAAGAACAATTATTATCCAAAGACTTCTTGATATTGAATTACAAAATGAGGAAACTTTACTTCCAAAGAGTTTCAGATGTTTAAAATCTTGGCCCAATTTTAAAACTGCCCTATATCTGTCTGATATTTCTTATGAACCCTATAGATGAGCATTCTCTAGGCCCTGTTTTCAGGCACTTCCCTCTGCTGTATTACAAGATAAATTTTTACATGTGCCTATGCAGGAACGATTATGTCCTTGTAAGTCTAACCTGGTGGAATCCACCACTCATGTACTTTTGCATTGTAAATTTCATTAGGAAGAATGGTCTTGTTTCATACTACTGCTTCTGTCTAAATTTAACCCTCTGCAATCTTATCTGGAGTTTAGGCCAGAAATTCTGCGTAACTTTCTCCTAGAAGATTCTCAGAGTTTCGTATCTTATGCTGTGGCCAGATCTGTTGTCTAGTGATTAGAAAATGTAAATCCCTTGTAATGGAAGACATACTGTAACTTGTTTTTATCTGTTCAGGATTTTATATTTTTTCTTTTTTCTTTCTTTTATATATACCTCATATTCTATTTTTGTATTATCATTAATTTATTAGGTATTTTTTTGAAATGATAATGTTGCTGGCTTTTGCTGTAATAAACAATTGGGATTGGAATTGGCATTGCTCTTCAGGTTTTATGTGTTTTAAACTGTTTTAAATTTAATGTAAGTCACTCTGAGCCTGCTTCGGCTGAGAGGGCGGAGTATAAATCAAATAAATAAGTAAGTAAATAAATAAATAAATAAATAAATGTGTGTACTAATTCTATCTCTAATAATGGATTCCACCAACTTAACCAGTATTGACATTAGACTGACCAGCCTGTAACTTCCCAGATCTCCTCTGGAACCTTTTTTGAAGATGGGGGTTACATTAGCTACCTTCCAGTCTTCAGGAACAGAGGCAGATTTTAGAGATAGACTGCATAATTTTGTCAGGAGATCCACAAGTTCACATTTGAATTCTTCCAGAACTCTTGGATGGATGCCATCTGGGCCTGGTGATTTGTTAGTTTTTAATTTGTCCACCAGTCACAGGACCTGATCTATTGTCACCTCAATCATAGAATCATAGAATCACAGAATCACTGAGTTGGAAGAGGCCAGACAGGCCATCTAGCCCAACCCCCTGCTCAATGCGGAATTTCCACAAATATATTTCCTAGAGAAGTGTTTGAATTCTTTGCTGCAAAGGTGTCTCTTAGCTTCATAACAGCCATGAAACATGTTAATTTCTGTCAATGACAGAATGCCAGCTTCATCATTTGAACCTGATTTTGCAGTTGAGACTGTAACAAGCTCAATGGCAAATTCATTGAATCATAGAATCACAGATTTGGAAGAGGCCATACAGGCCCTCTAGTCCAACCCCCTACTCAATGCAGGATCAGCTAGAGCATCCCTGACAAGTGTTTGTCCAGCTGCTGCTTAAAGATTAGTTTACTTGAGCAGATCAGTCTCTCAAAAATCATTCACGATGATGCCATCAACATTAACGTACCATGTTTATCAAGTCTCATTTTGTTCATAAACTTTGTCAGAGTGTGTAACACTGAAATTTCTATATAGTTAATTCACTTAAGCAATATGGCCATTTCTCATAGTAACTTTCATCAAATCAACATAACGCTAGTGGATTTGATGAAAGTTACTATGAGAAATGGCCATATTGCTTGTTAAATGAATTAACTATATAGAAATTTCAATGCTACACACTCTGACAAAGTTTGTGAATGAAACGAGACTTGATATGCATAGTCCATTAGTGTTGATGGCGTCATTGTGAATGATTTTTGAGAGACTGATCTGCTCCAAGTAAACTAGATATTGGATAAGAACTAAATAGTCTTTGGTTATTTTTCTTTGGCATAATACTTCACAGTTGTTCGCTTATTTCCACTGCCCATCCCATGATCTCTCTTTTTGGTTTGCTGCTTAAAGACTGCCAGTGAGGGGGAACTCACCATCTCTGTACAAGTCTGATTATACTATTTGTATTTTTTAAAATTTATTTTTACAAACAAACAAACAAAAAGATCACATCACATATATTAAGACTATAAATGAAGCATATAAGACCATGCGATTAAGATGAATAAGCCCTGATCGACTATCAAAACAAGAGGCTCTGCTGATATTCATATCAAGTCCACATAATTCTCATCATTCGGTAAAATGTCATTTTCCATCAAATAATGAATAACAGGAGACCACGATTCAGTGTATGCTAGTTTTTGTCGATCTGAACTATTCAGTTGTGTATTATTCATAAGTTTACCTAAA
Organism: Gekko gecko; assembly: GCA_029375565.1. Classification (NCBI taxonomy): domain Eukaryota; kingdom Metazoa; phylum Chordata; class Lepidosauria; order Squamata; family Gekkonidae; genus Gekko; species Gekko gecko. The sequence goes on from JAPDNY010000005.1 coordinate 169,647,945, forward strand.
ATATAAAAGTCCTACTATTCTTTTGGAGCCATTGAACTATTGTCAGCATTTTCTGATCTTACCATTTTGAGGCTAATGCAATCTTGGGGTGTATCAACAGAGGCATAACATCCAAGTTGCAAGATGTCATAGTTATTAGAGTTGAGGTCAATTGGTCGCGCTTTAGTTTCCCAGATGGCCTTTTCCAATAATCTAATAGCAAAACCTCTGGCAGAAGTGGGAGATCCATCCATGTGATATTCTTGATGTGTAAGAGAATACCTCTCCAGAAGTCTTGTACCTGTTCACAAGTCCACCAACAGTGGAGAAAATCTGCTACACAACCACATCCTTTTGAACACCTGGGAGAATTCTTTTTATTGATACGATGCATTCTTGTATCTGATTCTACTGTTGAACAACTCTTTACTGTAAAAAAGTTTTTCCTACAATTCAGCCAGTATCTTCCTGCCCTTAACTTAAACCTATTATTGCGAGCCACAGAATAATAGAATCACAGAGTTGGAAGGGACCATACAGGCCATCTAGTCCAACCCCCTGCTCAATGCAGGATCAGCCTAGAGCATCCCTGACAAGTGTTTGTCCAACCACTGCTTAAAGACTGCCAGTGAGGGGGCACTCACCATCTCTCTAGGCAGCTAATTCCACTGTTGCACAACTCTTTACTGTAAAAAAAGTTTTTCCTAATATGCAGCTGGTACCTTCCTGCCCATAATTTAAAGCCATTATTGTGAGTCCTATCCTTTGCTTCCAACAGGAACAGCTCCCTGCCCTCCTCTAAGTGACAGTCCTTCAGCAATCATGCCCCCCTTAGCTTCTTGTCAGTCCACCTGTACCCCAAGATCTTGTTCACACACACTGCTAATCAGAAGTGTATCCCCCATCCAGTATTCATGGTCCTCATTTTTGTTATCCAGATGTAGAACTTGGCACTTATCCTTGTTAAATTGTATCTTGTTCACATCCACTCTCTTTTCCAGTAAAGTCCTATCCTCTGATGCCAACAGAAAAAGCTCTCTGCCCTCCTCTAAGTGACAGCCGTTCAAATACTTAAAGAGAGCAATCATGCCCCCCTCAGCCTCCTCTTTTCCAGACTGAACATTCCCAAGTCCCTCAGCCTTTACTCATAGGGCTTGGTCTCAAGTCTCCTGATCATCCTCATCACTCTCCTCTGCACCTGTTCCATTCTGTCCACATCCTTTTTGAAGTGAGGCCTCCAGAACTGCACACAATACTCCAGGTGTGGCCTGACCAATGCAGCGTACAGCAGCAGGACTATGACATCTTGCAACTTGGATGTTATGCCTCTGTTGATACACCCCAAGATTGCATTAGCCTTTTTTATCCCCACATCACACTGGTTGCTCATATTTAACTCACAGTCCACCCATACCCAAGACCTTGTTCACACACACTGCTATCCAGAAGCATATCCCCCATCCAGTACTCATGGTCCTCATTTTTGTTACCCAGATGTAGAACTTGGCACTTATCCTTGTTAAATTGCAACTTGTTCACATCCACCCACTTTTCCAGCATGTTCAGATCTCGTTGAATTCTATCTCTATCTGCTGGTGTGTTCGCTGCTCCTCCCAATTTGATGTCATCTGCAAATTTAATGAGTAGCCCCTTTAAACCCTCATCCCGATCATTTATAAAAATATTGAAAAGTACTGGGCCCAGAAATGAGCCCTGTGGCACCCCACTGGACACCTCCCTCCATTCAGATGAAATGCCATTTACAACTATTCTTTGAGTGTAGTTCTCCAACCAGTTCCCTATCCAACTATCTTACAGTCCTGCCCACAGTCCTCTAGTTTACCAATCAGAACCTCATGGGGAACCCTGCCAAAAGCTTTACCGAAATCCAGGTAACAACATCAACAGCATTCCTTCAATCCAATAAGCTTGTCACTTGATCAAAGAAGGAAATGAGGTTGGTCCGGCAGGACCTATTGGGGACAAATCCATGCTGACTTCCCCAGATCATCAAGCTGTCCTTTAGATGCTTGCAGACTGATCCCTTTATCTGGGACAGAGGTCAGACTTACTGGCCTGTAGTTTCCTGGGTCATCCCTCCTTCTTTTTTTGAAAATTGGGATAACATCTGCCCTTCTCCAGTTTTGTGGCACATCTCCCATCCTCCAAGAGTTCTGAAAGATGATGGACAAAGGCTCTGCAAGCTGTCTAGAAAGTTCTTTGATGAAGGTCTTTCAACAACACTTCTGAAATCGGCAGTTCTGAAGTGAGCAAGTACCTCCCATCTTCCACAGTGAAGACAGAAGCAAAAAACGTATTCAGCTTCTCTACCATTTTCCTATAATATTTTAGTAATCCTTTTACCCCTTGGTTATCCAATGGCCCCACTGCCTCCCTGGCTGGTTTTCTGCTACTAATGTATTTGAAGAATATTTTGAAAGAGTTTTGTCTAAGTTGTCACCACTGAACAGGAAGCCATGCTGTTTTCTAACTAGCACTGATCAGTGTGACCTTGGATAAGTCATTTTCTCTGCTCTTGTTTTAGAATGCTTAGACATGGATTTGTAGATCTTAATTAAACATTGCAATCATTACCTTTTACTGCTTATATTACTTTGTTTGTTAACCATGTAGGCCTTTTTCATATCTATTCGTATCTTTCCTAACCTGAGGTATACTTTTTATCTGAGCTTCCAGGATTTTACTCTCCAAGCTTTCCAAAGAGATTTGACCTTTCTTACTCTTCTTTTCTTGCTGGGAAAAACATCAACAAGCTCAGATATGCAGACAATACCACTCTAATGGCAGAAAGTGAAGAGGACCTAAAGAGCCTCTTGCTAAGGAGGAAAGAGGAGAGTGCAAAAGTTGGCTTGAAATTCAACATCAAAAAACTAAGATCATGGCATCTGGCCCCATCACTCCTTGGCAAATAGAAGGGGAAGTCATGAAAGCAGTGACAAAATTCACATTCCTGGTGTCCAAGATCACTGCAAATGGAAACTGCAGCCATGAAATTAAAAGATGCCTGCTCCTTGGGAGGAAAGCTATGGCAAACCTAGACAGCATAATAAAAAGTAGAGACATCACCCTGCCAATAAAAGTCCATATAGTCAAAGCAATGGTATTCCCATTGGTATTGTATTTTTGCAGGACTTTCAGTTTCTGTGCAGCGTGATCAAGGTGTGCTGCAGAACTCTGCTCCAGCAGACACTCGAATAGCACAGTTTGGGGGAGTTTGGACTATCCAAACTCCTAGGGGGCCTTAGGATACGGGTCCCTGAAGCAGAGGCATGACAAAGAACCAGACAGAGGCAGTAGCTTGGATTTGGAGTCTTTTGTCTGCCCTGAAGCCCCAGCTGATGCAAACTCCACATTGGCATCAAACTGTGACTGCTGGACTAGGTGAAAAGTGAAACTAAGCATATTTCTACAATAAATCACTTTCTACATCAACTGCAAGAAGATATTCAACAAGTAAGCCTTTTTTTCTTCTGTACGTGCATGAAATGTTTGTTGAAACAGAGATGAGGAACTCAACCAGACTGTGAGGAAGTTCAGAAAGTGGGGGGGGGGCACACACACGCTTATCCAGCTATCCCTCCTCCCTCTATTTGAAAGCGGCTTTCAATCTAAAGGAAATAACATCAAAAGTAATAGAATCATTAGAAGAATTTGACTGTGCTGTTCTTTATTTATCTAATTGGTTGTAAACTGAAGAGTATGTGGTGGATTCTCGAGTCTAATCTCAACAAACCTGGATGGTCTGGCTATTTGACTAAGTTGCTTAATGGAAAAAATGGCTTCTTTTCAACTGATAACAGAAACACTTAAGAACACTTTTGATGCAGTTCTGCTCCCAGTGCAGCATAGTTTGTGTCTTTTGGAGACCATGTTCAGGAACTTTCTTGCAAATTTCACCAAGTAGAAAGTCTGTTGGAACAACCCTTAAATGAAACAAAAGATTTGAGTGAAGAACCAATTTTGGAAGAGGAGGAAATATCAGAGATTAAACTGCCTAATGTGAAAATGGAGAATACAGATGCATTCCTGCTTGAAGCAAGAGGATCACAAGGTATCAGAATGGAGGACTGGAAAAAAAATCCAAGCATATCTAATATAGTGTTGTTGGACATATCAAGCAAACAAGGAGAGAGTTCTACCCCCAGTATGGAATATTACAGGAGCAATTTACAACCCCAAAAGAAAAGATGATGGGAATTTAAGAAGAAAAGGGGGGGGACTGTTTAAGATGGAATTGTTACAGCAGGCAAAGTATCATTTAAAATGGAATTTAATGAGATTTAGTGAGACCTAATGATATAGAACCTAGGAGAAACTGAAACTTAAAATCAAATGTTAAGAGAAATATATATTACAAGGTAGATATTAAAGCGGGGAGGAAGGAGAACATCTTAAGGTGGAATTGCTATAGCAGTGCAAATGATATCTAAAATGGAATATATGGAGATGTAATGAGATTCAAGGATACGAAACTTAAGAGAAAGGAAGAAATGTCACAAAATTGTTTTTATTTTTAATTTTAGAAAAACTCAAAACCTTGTAATGTGATTTAGTATGGCTAAATTTAAAGGACAAAGAAATATGTGTTATAAGATATTTGTATGTATTTTAAAGATAAGTATTATCATATCTATATAGAAATTTTTATTAAAAATGTGAAGCTGTGGCTGCATTCACACACTAAATAATCCACTTTCAATCCACTTTCAGTGCACCTTCCAACTGGATTTTTACTGCGTGAACCGGCAAAATCCAGTTGGAAGTGGATTGAAAGTGGATTATTTAGTGTGTGTGACCGCACCCTGAATTTAGTAAAAGGTAAAGAGTTCTACTCCCGTATTGAAATTCTACAGGAACAATCCTCAGTTATAGAAAATAAAATGCTGGGAACGCAAGAAGGAAGAAAAAAGGGGGGGAGGAAGAACTATTTAAGGTGGAATGGCTATGGCAGGGCAGGTGATATTTTAAATGGAAGTTAAGGAGATTTAATGAGATTTATGGATAAAACGTTCAAGAGAAATTGTGTTCAAAATTAAATGTAAAAAGAAATAAGTTTTACAAGGTAGTTTTTATGTGTGGCTTTGGGAAAGTTCATAACCTTAAGATGTGACTTAAAAACAAATATTGATAATAGCTGTATGGAACTTAGTTATTAGGTATATTTCTGTTTTAGGATTAATACATAATTTTTAGAATGCTTCGGTTATAGAATGACTATGTATAAGTAGTAGGACATTTAGGATCCATGACTGTATGAGTAAGGATTGGTTTTGTAATTATAAGGGATTTGAATATGAGAATCCATAGATATGACATTAACACAATTGAAACATGATCATAAAAAAGTATTAAGGTAATAAGATTGTATCATTATTTGTATGAAAACTTTTATAAGGAATGTGAAGTTGAATTTAATATTAGGCATGTCCCTTTCCCTAAAGGTCAATATATAATCTTTAGAATGCTTTGGTTATAGAATGGCTATTTATAAGCAGTAGGATATTAAGGATCTATAATTATATGAGTAAAGATGGGTTTTGTAGTAAAAGATTAAGGGATTTTAAAATATTTGACTATGAGAATCCATAGATATGAAATTAATACAATTGAAAAATGATTATAAAAAAGTATCAAGGTAATAAGATGGTATAAACTTCCTCTAAGAAGTTATAGAATGTTTTTGTGATGTAAAGGCAATAAGTTGGGTTTTTGCAGATATTTAGAAATATATGGCCTTAAGTGACCAGATTTAACACAAAGAATTACCTGACTGTATAAGCAGATTAATGTAATGTAACAGTCTGTAGAAGTAATTGTGAGCACTCTCTTTTTTTCGCTTTGTACCCCTCCCATTCCCTACTTCCCTACCTTCCTTCCCTCTTAAAAAATCAATAAAAATTTAAAATTAAAAAAAGTAATGTACGGCTGTGAGAGCTGGACTGTAAGAAAGGCTGAGCACCGAAGAGTAGTTGCTTTCAAATTATGGTGCTGGAGAAAACTCTTGAGAGTTCTTTGGACTGCAGGGATATCAAATCAGTCAATCCAAAAGGAAATCAACCCTGACTGTTCCCCAGAAGGCCAGATACTGAAGCTGAAGCTCAAATACTTTGACCACCAAATTAGAAGGGAGCACTCACTAGATGCTGGTAATGATTGAGGGTAAAAGAAGAAGGGGATGGCAAAGGATGAGATGGTTAGACCATATTATCTATGCAACAAACATGAAATTGAGCAGACCAGAGGATGGTGGATGACAGGAGGGCCTGGCGTGATGTGGTCCATAGGGTGGCGAAGAGTCGGACTCAATTGTGCAACTGAACAACAACAACTCCTCTGTTCAATTTTTTCTTCTCAACTCCCCTCATTTGAGAGAAGTTACCCCTTATGGTCACTGTTCCCAATAGGTGTTTGAGGAAGCCCAAGTCCAGGATTGCCCCCCCCACCGGTAGGTTCTGTTACCATCTGCTCCATGGCATAGTCATTGAGAGTATCTAGAAACCCATCTCTTTCTCCTGGTTTGAATACATATTGACGCAATCAATGTGTGGGTAGCTAAATTAACCTATTATGACACAGTTATTTCATTTAGCTGCTTTCCTTAATTCTTCTGCTATTTTAAAATCATCCTCTAACCTTTGATCTGGTGAGTGATAACAAACATGTTGTCCACAATAGCATCAAATAACAACTTGTTTGTATAAACGAACCAATAAAGATGAAGGAGAAGCGATTGGATTTATACTCTGTCCTTCACTCGGAGTCTGAGAATGGCTTACAAACTCCTTTCCCTTCCCCTCCCCAAAACAGACACCCTGTGTGGTAGGTGGGGTGGAGAGAGCTCTTTCCAGAATTGTCCTTGAGAGAACAGCTCTGACAGAACTATGGCTTGCCCAAGATCATCCAGCAGCTGCAAGTGGGGGAGTGAAGAATCAAACATGGTTCTCCCAGATTAGAGTTTGCACACTTAACCACTACACCAAACTGGCAGAACTTTGCTAGTACTACAAAACACTTCTCTGCACCAAGTGCATATATCACGTGTTAGTACTATTTGATTAAGTTTGCTGACTTTGAACTCCACTTTGTGTATTTCATCCTAATCTCAACATTAAATGTCTACTGTATTAATGTACAGTCTATATTCCATTATGTATGACTCTTAACATGCAATGTTATAATGTGTTGTGTTATTTTGGTCCGTCTTAAGAAAACATATTCCACAAATATTGGTTATATAATGACCCTGAATTTTGTACATATTTAACAGCATTGACATTCTCCATTCCTTTTTATAGGCTGCATTTTTAATATTTACAGGCTTATGTTGTACCAGAATTTACTCTTTTAATTTAAAAATCAGTGCTGTAGTATGAACAACATTTTGTTTGGGTGGTTTAAGCTCATTATGCCATCCATGCCACGGGCTCATTAAAGATAAGAATGTGGGTGTATTTCCTCTGGTGAGAACAACAAAGACTGACAAATACCAAGAGAAGTATTTTGATGGAAAACAAATTATCTTTACACAGAAAAGAATGAGCCATGAATATTGTCCCCTGAATTAACAGCACAATTATGGAAATAAATGTGCCATCACTGGTATTTGGAAGATGTCATTTCATATACTGATGGGAAACCATTTGACCACTAAGGAAATAAACCTGTTATAAGCTAAGATTTAAGAACATCATTCTTTCTATAGGCATGGCTTCTCTTTAAATAATCTGATTTCCCCCCTACCCAGAACCACCTCAATTCAATGTAAAAGGGAATGTAAATAATTTATATGTTTTGGGAGGAGTGTGTCACTTTCACTGTATCTCGTTCTGTTTTCAGTTATACACTCAGCTGTAAATGCAGGAGGGATCAACACAAGCAGCAGAATGGAATGAGGAGTCTGAATCTGGAGATACTAGTGGAACTAGATGGAGACCTTTTTTAATATATAATTTTATTTATAAATTTTTCAAAATTACATACTTCATATACATTGCTCATCACATATCAGAATACATAAGGAGTGTTTGAAGAATTCTTCATATTTTCTTTTCAATCCATTCATATATTTTCCCCATCTTTTTACATGTATTGATTCGTTTTTCCCTGAAAGTATAAGATTTAGTTTATCTGATTCAGCTATTTCTAATATTTTGTCTATTATTTCTTTTATGTTGGGGACACTCTTTTTTCCAAGATTTGGCTACTGCAATTCTTGCCGTTGTAATTATGTAAAGAATAATTCTTTGATCCTCTTTTTGAATCCCTGTCGGTAATATGTTAAGTAAAAATATTTCTGGGCTTAGTTTTAAATTTACCATAATAGATTCTTGAATTATTTTTTTAATTAATTTCTAAAAAGTTCTAATTTTTCCACAGTTCCACCAGGTGTGTATATATGTTCCCACCTCCAGATGGAGGCCTGTGAGGACTCATGGAAGACAGGAAACCTAACTCCCTCCTAGCAACTGCTTCCTCATGTCCCCTTCCCATTCACTCTTGTCTTTCCCCCTCATTACTTGGCCACCTGTCAGTCTTTCTGACCTGCTGCCTCCTTTTTACCATTCTTCCTGCTCCCTCTTGCTTGCTTGCATGTTTCCTTTCTAGCTTCCATGTTGCTGACCCACACCCTTCCCATCCCCAGATCTCCTCTTGCCTTTATCTCCACTTTTCCTTCCTCCCACCACTGAGAGAACAAAAGCTCCCTGGAGAGAGGAAAGACTGTGAGATGAAATCTACAATGTACATCCTTAAATTTCACTGTTGACCTTCATGCTTTGGATGGTGTTACCATATAAATCAGAGCTCTTCAGCCTTCTTGAGTCTGGAGATGTCAGCTAGTTGCCCTGCTTTCTTTGTTTTCCTTCGTCCCCAACCTATGTGTGTGATTATTTTGCTTGCCTACCGTGGGTAACGTAAGGGAGGCGCTCTTCACCCGTGCGAACTGGCTCCACCAGACAGCACTATCAATGTGACCTTGAGAAGGGAGAGCTTGAGTTCCATCATTGGTGTGAATGTTTCTGCTTTCAGGGGGCTGGGGAGAGTCTCCCGTTTATGATGTAATGTCCCGCTGGGAGAATTCCCATGCACGCACTTGGATTTCATTTGCTTAGCTAGAGGAAGCATCAGAGTATATGTATTGAGTCCCTTACACTAATTGCTATTCCTGACAATGTACCTGTACTACTTGGCAACGGAACAGTATTCCAATAAAGCAAAGCTTTCCCTGGAGAGTGTGTTTGGGACTGCTTGCTGTTGACCCTGACAGAATTGTCAGGAATCCATTTTTATCCATCAGCCCGTGTCTCTCCTCAGCGAGATGAGCAGATCTGGTGGTGTCGGGGTGCCTGTTATGGTACCCACCACAGTACCCACCATGGTGTCCATGGCGGTGCCCACGATGGTACCTACAACAATGGTGTCTGGGCCCCCCTCAATGACTACGGGAATGGGGGTGCCAGCAACAACGGACCTGCTGATGATGGTGAGCCTTGGCGGGCTGGTGTCTACTGGCAGAGGAACCACCCCCCGGCCGGCGGTATAATTCATCCCAGTGCATTTGGGGACGGGAATAACCTACCGCCGCAAGGATCGGGAGTAGGGCTGACAGATGGGGGACTCCACGCAAACTACCTGGCCGGTGCTGGGGAGTTGGATTTGGGACAGTGTGTACGACCCCCGGTTGAACTCGGGGAGCTTTGGAGTGACCCCGAGCAGAACCATCACACCCCCTTCGAGGTCTCCATTAGGCCAGGGAAGGGACATGGATGGGAGGCTGGATGGCCTGGAACAGGACTGCTGCATGATAATGTGGGACATGGGGCAATTGCTTCAGAACCTACCGGGGATAGTAGCCCAAGCGGTGCAGACCCAACTGGCTGCCCAATGAGGGGCCCCAGCGGTCCCCCCCCAGGGCCTGCCCCGGGTCAGCCAGTCCCTCAGCCACCTCTGCTGCCTCCTCCTCCACCACTGCCACCTCCTCCACTACCAGCTCCGCTGCAGTTGCCAGCACTGCCACCGCCTCCTCCTCCCTGGTTCCGCAACTCGTGATTCCGGTGGCTCTGCCAGCCCTGCTGCGACCCAAGGATTTACTGGATGTTACCTTTGATGGTGTCCCAGAAAACCTCTCTTTTCTATTGTGCGGGTGATGAAGTTTCTGGAGCGGTGGGCTCACTTGTTTCCCAATGAGGAGCAACAAGTGGACTTTATTGCTTCTTGATTACGGGGGGTGGCGACAAATTGCTTTGTGGCTCTCCACAACCTGGATGTGGTGGAGTTGGGGAGCATAAATGCATTCATGTGGGCACTAAGAACCCGATTTGAGGACCGCACCGCAGTCGAGAATGTGGAAACATTCCTCCACATGTTTAAGCAAGGCAAGTTGACAGTTAGGGGGTACTCGACGGAATTTCAACGGCAAGCTGCCAAAATCTGTGACTGGTCCAATCCAGTGCTGGCTCAGCAGTACCGGCTGGGGCTGACTCCTGAAATCCAGAACAATGTCATGAGCTCAATGGACCCAAGAACCTTGCAGGCCTGAATGCAGGAGGTGGAGAAGGCCGAGTGCTGGCTGCATACTATGCGTCTGGACAATGTGATAGTGGTAGGTAGGGCACCAGCACCATGCCACACTAAGGCAAAGACTACCCCACTGAAAGTCTCGCTCTGAGAACACCCGATGAAATAGGGGTTATGTCTGAAATGCGGGGCTCGGGGCCACTTCGCCACCAGCTGCCCTTCATGAGGCTGCCGGGTCGATGGGAAGAGAAGGTGACAAGTGCTGGGTTGACATGCCTGCAAAAATGGGGATGGCGAAACCCCCATGCTCTGCAAGCCAGAGTGGAAGTGCTGGAGCTGGGATCAAATGAGGAGGAGGAGCTCAAACCGGTGGGAAAAGGCCAGGTCCTGCTGTAAGTGGCACAGCGCAGCAGGACCCATCCGCAGAGGCGCCAAAAGTGGTGAGCAGCTATCCATCCCTCTTTTTTGTGACTGTTACAATTATGAACCCCACAATGGGAATGCACATCAGGGTTTGGGCCCTCATTGACTTGGGATGTGAGTGGGATCTAATCAACCCCTCCCTAGTGTTGGGACTCGAGGCTGCTGTGGTTCGGTCAGCAGAGACCTTAATTTTTACCCAAATGTATGGGTCCCTGATGAAAGAGCTCTGTAGATTCGAAACTGTGCCGTTGTGTATAGGGGCCGGCGATCATTGGGAAGATCGAGCATTCGTAATATCGCCAGGGGCGATATTGGTGTTGGGAAGCCCGTGGCTCCATGGACATGATCCATATATATTGTGGGGCGACAGAATTGTATGATTAATTTCCCCTAAATGTCAACACCATGTATGGGACCCGAAGTGGGGAACAGCTCTGGATAGTGAACCTGCTCGAGCGTGTCTCGCTACAGAGGAGCTCGCCAAAATCCCGAGAGAATATAGAGACTTGTCACAGGTAATTGAAGAGGAAGAGGCTGATGAGCTCCCTCCCACTACAACTCTGACTGTGAGACTGAGTTATTACCGGGGCATAAAATGCCAAAAGGGAAGCTCTACGCTATGAGCCCCGGGAGAAAGTAGAGTTGTGGAAGTTTATAGATAAAAATTTAGCCAGAGGGTTCATCTGGCCAACTGCCTCCCCGTTTGCAGCCCCCGTCCTCTTTTGGAAAAAGAAAGATGGGGGTTTAAGACTTTGCATTGACTATCGTGGTTTGAATGCAGTCTCTTCCACAAATGCCTACCCCATACCATTGATCAAAGACCTCTTGGCTGAAGTGGCTAAAGGGAAAATCTTTTCTAAACTCGACTTGCGAGATGCGTATTCCTGTGTATGCATACGGGAGGGGGATGAATAGAAGACAGCTTTCAACACCTCCCTGGGCCAGTTTGAGTACCTAGTGATGCCATTCGGCCTCCAGGGGGCTTCTGGAGTTTTTATGAATCTAATATATGAAGTGTTGCACAAACACCTGTTGAAAGGGGTCCTGGTCTACTTGGATGACATTTTGTTGTACTCCCCCAATAAAGCCTCTCGTGAAATTGATGAGAGAGGTGCTACAGACGTTACACAAACACAAACTATTTGCCAAGCTATCAAAATGTGAGTTTCATAAGACTGACATTGACTTTCTCGGGTATCACATCTCTCGTCAGGGGAAGATGAGAGACATGCTGGGGTGGGAGGCTCCCAAAACTCGATGGCAGCTTCACAGTTTCTTTGGATTTTTAATTTCTATAGAATTTTTTTGCCAAACTTTGCCCAACTGAGCTTACCCCTAACCGACTTTTTAAAAACCAAAAGGAAGGGGGCAGAAGTGGCTAAACTGGGAGCTACACTGATATGGACTCCCGAATGTCAGGCAGCGTTCAAACAGTTAAAGGCTCTGTTTATGACAGAACCAATCTTGGCGCATCCCAATGAAACAAATTTTTTTTTGGTCCAAGTGGATGCTTTGGATGTTGCTATGGGGGGGGGGGCAATCTTGCAAGAAGGTGCAGATGGCAAGCTCCATCCCCTAGAGTATGTATCCTGTAAATTTAATGATGCAGAAAGGAACTGGTCACTGTGGGATAAGGAAGCTGGAGCAATCTGGCTGCGCTCTCCACGTGGAGGCACTGGTTGGAAGGGGCGCGAGTTCCATTTGAGGTTTGGACCGACCATAAAAACCTTGAAGTGCTCCACACCCCTCGCAACTTGAACGCCAAACAGCTTTGGTGGGCTGATTTTTTCTCAACGTTTCAGTTCACGTTGCACCATTTCCCAGGCAAAGCAAACTCTCTGGCTGATGCTTTGTCATGCCTCCTGCAACACAAAAGCCAAAAGGAGAAGGTCCTTGATTCCATGTCTACTGTTTCCCAATTAAGCAGAGCAGTGACAACACGAAGGCAGGCGAAAGAAAACCTTCCCCGTTCCCCTCCTACTGGGGGTTGGGAAACCCAGTTTGCCTCCGCCCTCTCTGAGTCTGACACAGAGGAAGTGAGGGTGGCGGGGGACTTGGAACAACGGGACAATGGCTGCTGGTATAAGGAAAATAAACTGTTTGTTCCAGCACTGTTGTGGGGGGAAGTGTTAGCTGCAGTGCATGCATCTAAGCCAGCTGGCCACTTCAGATTTGTAAAATCACTGCATCTATTACAGCACCAGTTCTGGTGGCCACACATGCGCAAGGATTTATCACTGTATGTGCACTCATGCCAAACCTGCCTTATGTGTAAGCCCAGACTGGGGGCATGTTACCAAAAAAGGTGATAATGGACCACGGGTCCCAATTTGTTTCAATGTTTTGGGGGGAGCTAATGAACCTTATGGGGGTGGAACATGCCTTAAGCAGTGCTTACCACCCAGAGACTGATGGACAAACAGAACGGGTGAATCAAACCCTGGAACAATATTTGCACTGTTTCACCAACTTTCAATGAGACAATTGGGTCGAATTGCTACCCTTAGCGGAATTCTGTTATAATAATGCTTATCATTCATCAACAGGTGTTTCACCTTTTAAGGCTGCAATGAGCTATGACAGCCCCCCAATCCCATTCCTCACTGCAGCGCTGGGAAAAGGGGGTGATGCAGCGGATTGGTGCGAAATGTTGAGAAAGTCATGGCCGCAACTCTGTGAAACACTAGACGCTGCTAAGGCAGCTTACAAACACCAGGCTGATAAGAGAAGGGTGGACGGGTGGGTTTAGTAGCCTAGAGACTATGTGTATCTATCTGCCAAGAACTTGAAACTATCTCAACCCTGTCAGAAATTGGCGTGGAAATACATTGGGCCTTTTAAAGTGGTCAGAATGATCAATTATGTGACTGTAGAGTTGGATTTACCTAAAAACCAAAAACACATCCATCCAATTTTCCATTTCAGCCTTCTGAAGGCCAGTCCAAGTCTTAATCAATGGCGCCCCGAACCGATGGTGCCTCCCCCTATCTTGGTGAAGGGTGAAGAACACTACGAAATCTCCAAAATTTTCGACTCTAAATTGAAACGTGGACGTTTGTATTATCTTATTGAATGGGTGGATTTTGGTCCCCAACACCGAGAATGTGTGGAAGCAGGGGATATTCGGCCCCCTGACCTTTTGTGTGAGTTCCATAAATGTCTCCCGGGGAATCCCCCAGCCATTCTGGGAGGGGGCTGATTTTCTTTTGAGGGGACAGGATGTCAGCTAGCTGCCATGCTTTCTTTATTTTCCTTCGTCCCCAACCTAAGCGCATGTGTGCGTGATTGCTTTGCTTGGCTACCGTGGGTAACGTAAGGGAGGCGCTCTTCACCCATGTGAACTGGCTCCACCAGACAGCGCTATCAGTGTGACCTTGACGAGAAAGGAGAGCTTGAGTTCCATTATTGGTGTGAATGTTTCTGCTCTCAGGGGGCTGGGGAGAGTCTCCCATTTATGATGTAATGTCCCACCGGGAGAATTCCTGCGCGCATGCTTGGATTTCATTTGCTTAGCTAGAGGAAGCATCAGAGTATATGTATTGAGTCCCTTACACTAATCGCTATTCCTGACAATGTACCTGTACTACTTGGCAATGGGAAGGGTGAGGCTCTTGGCCTAGGGACTCTCAGCCTAGGGGCTCTGTAAGAAGCCCAGGAAGAGCCAGAAAGCCAGGGACCTCAGCTCCTTGGGTTCCCAGTAAGGTAAGTAGACTTCTACAACAGTAACCATATAAATACAAAGGGTTTTAAAAGGGAGGTTATATAAAAGTATTTGTTTAAAAACAATTATGAAGCCAGAATGCCAGCAGGGGGTTGGGGGCTATCCAGTGTTTTGCATGGAGTATCACATGTATGACTATCTGCCCACTGGTCAGAAGTCTTGGGTGTGTGCTCAGTGCAAGGAGCTCATGGTTCTCAGGGAGCGAGTTTGCTCCCTTGAGGCCAAGGTGGCTGACCTGGAGATGCAGAGACAGTCAGTTAGGTGCACGGAGAAGACTTTCGAGGACTTGTTAGATATGTTCCACTCTGGATCTGGCAGCCCAGCTGCTGCCAGGGAGCATGAGGGTCAAGGGGAAATGGGACACCATGCTAAGGATAAGGGGAATGTGCCCTCAGAAGGGACCTCTTCTTCAGCTGGTGAACGGGTATCCTGTCGTACCAAGGAACCGTCCCTGGGAAGGGTGGGAGGGGGGCTCTTGGTAGTTGGTGATTCGATCCTTAGGAGGTAGACAGCTGGGTGGCAAACCCGCATACTGACTGTATGGTGACTTGCCTGCCTGGTGCGAAGGTAGCGGACATTACGCATGTTTTAGATAGGCTGGTAGATAGTGCTGGGGAGGAGCCAGTGGTCGTGGTGCACGTCGGCACCAATGATGTGGGGAAATGCAGTCGTGAGGTCCTGGAGGAGAAATTTAGGCTGCTGGGCAGGAAACTCAAGGCCAGGACCTCCAAGGTAGCCTTCTCAGAAGTGCTACCTGTTCCACGCGCAGGGCCAGAGAGACAGGCACAGATCAGGAGTCTCAATGCGTGGATGAGACGATGGTGTAGGGGGGAAGGGTTCAAGTTTTTTAGGTACTGGGATGCTTTTTGGAACAAGAGGGAGCTGTACAAAAGGGACAGTCTCCACTTGTCCCGAGAAGGAACCAGGCTGCTGGCGCTCAAAATCAAAAAGGTGGCAGAGCAGTTTTTAAACTGAATAATGGGGGAAAGCCGACAGGAGATGAAAAGTCTCTGGTTCGGGATGGCTCATCTCAAAGAGATGAAGGGGTAGCTATTACTTTTGTACAAGGAAATGGATTACAATTGTCCACTGAGACTGTGGCTAATGATAGGAACTGCCTGGCAAGGTCTCAAGGCAGCAAGAGAAAGGCTGTGGGCTTAACAAACCTGGGAAACTATAAGTGTTTATACACAAATGCTAGAAGTCTCCGAGGTAAAATTGGGGAGTTGGAATGCTTGGTGTTGGGGGGGGAAATAGACATTGTGGGTATTTCAGAAACTTGGTGGGATGAGGAAAATCAGTGGAATATGGTGATTCCTGGTTATAAATTATATCGGAAGGATGGGGGGAAGGGTTTGAGGTGGCTCTGTATGTCAGAGAGGGTATACAGTCCAGTGAGATTGAGAAGGTAAGAAAATTGGATTCGCTTCTGGAAATGCTATGGGTTGAAATAGTGGGTCCAAAAGGAGGCTTAACAATGGGAGTTTGTTATCGCCCACCAGATCAAAAGATAGAGGAGGATTATAAAATGATGAATGAATTAAAGGTAGCGTCTAGACGGAATAACTGTGTTGTAATAGGCAACTTTAACTACCCACATATTGACTGGGTCAATATGAGTTCTAGTCGGGAAAAAGAGATTGAGTTTTTAGATACTCTCAATGACTGTGCTATGGAACAGATGGTCACAGATCCTACCAGGGGAGAGGCGATCCTGGATTTGGTCCTAAGTAACACCCAAGACCTGGTGAGAGATGTAAAAGTGATTGCACCGCTTGGGAACAGTGACCATAATGTCATTGAGTTTAACATTTGTACAGATAGGGAGTTGCCCAAAAAGACTGACACAACCACTTTTAACTTTAAAAGGGGTAACTTCTCTGGTATGAGGGGACATGTGAGGAAGAAATTGAAAGGAAGAGTGGAGAAGGTCAAAACCATTGGGGAAGCTTGGAGACTATTTAAAAATACAATCCTAGAAGCTCAGAAAAAATATATACCACAGGTTAGGAAAGGCACAAATAGGTATAGAAAAAAGCCTGCATGGTTAACTAATAAAGTAATGGAAGCTGTAAAAGGTAAGAAGGATTCCTTTAAGTGGTGGAAAGCTAGTCTCAATGAGGTTGATAAAAGGGAACAGAGACTGTGGCAAATAAAATGAAAGTCTGTGATCAGGCAAGCAAAAAGGGAATATGAGGAGCATATCGCAAAAAACATAAAGGCCAACAATAAAACTTTCTTCAAATACATTAGAAGTAGGAAGCCAGCCAGGGAGGCAGTGGGGCCCTTGGATGACCAAGGGGTAAAAGGAGTAGTGAAGGATGATAGGGAAATGGCTGAGAAGCTGAATGCATTTTTTGCCTCTGTCTTCACTGTGGAAGAGGAGAAGTGCTTGCCCACTCCAGAAGCACCGATTTCGGGAAGGGGTTTGAAAGACCTGAATCAGATTGCGGTGACAAGAGAGGAAGTCCTCCGACTGATGGACAATTTAAAAACTAATAAATCACCAGGCCCGGATGGCATTCATCCGAGAGTTCTGAAAGAACTCAAATGTGAACTTGTGGATCCCCTGACAAAAATATGTAATCTTTCTTTAAAATCTGCCTCCATTCCTGAGTACTGGAAGGTAGCTAATGTCATTCCCATCTTTAAAAAGGGCTCCAGGGGAGATCCAGGAAATTACAGGCCAGTCAGTCTGACATCGATACCAGGTAAGTTGGTGGAAACTGTTATTAAGGAAAGAATTAGTAGGTACAGTGATGAACAAAAACTATTGAGGCAGACTCAGCATGGGTTCTGTAAGGGAAGATCTTGTCTCACTAACCTGTTAGTGTTTTTGAGGGAGTGAACAAACATGTGGACAAGGGGGACCCAATAAGATATTATTTACCTTGACTTCCAGAAAGCTTTTGATACAGTTCCTCATCAAAGGTTCCTAAGTAAGCTCAATCGTCATGGGATAAAAGGACAAGTCCTCTTGTGGATCAAAAACTGGCTTATAAATAGGAAACAGAGTGAGTATAAATGGGAAACTTTCTCAGTGGAGGGTGGTAAGCAGTGGGGTACCACAGGGATCAGTACTCGGTCCGATGCTTTTTAACTTGTTTATTAACGATTTGGAATTGGGAGTAAGCAGTGAAGTGGCTAAATTTGCAGATAACACGAAGTTGTTCAGGATGGTGAAAACCAGGGAGGATTGTGAGGCACTCCAAAGGGATCTGTCGGGGATGGCTGAGTGGGTGTCAATGTGGCAAATGGGGTTCAATGTGACCAAGTGCAAAGTGATACACGTTGGAGCCAAAAATCCTAAATATAAATACACATTGATGGGGTCTGAACTGGCAGAGACTGACCAAGAGAGAGATCTTGGAGTCGTAGTAGATAACTCAATGAAAATGTCTAGACAGTGTGTAATTGCAATAAAGAAGGCCAATGCTATGCTGGGGATTATTAGGAAGGGAATTAAAAACAAAGCCAGTATCATCATGCCCCTGTATAAATCATTGGTGCGACCTCATTTGGAATACTGTGTACAGTTCTGGTCACCATATCTCAAAAAGGATATTATAGCATTGGAAAAACTTCAGAGAAGAGCAACTAGAATGATAAAAGGGTTGGAACACCTTCCCTATGAAGAAAGGTTAAAATGCTTGGGGCTCTTTAGCTTGGAGAAACAACGGCTGAGGGGTGACATGATCGAGGTTTATAAGATTATGAATGGGATTGAGCAGGTTGAGAAAGAAGTACTTTTCTCCCTTTCTCACAACACAAGAACTCGTGGGCACTCCATGAAATTGCTGAGCAGTCGGGTTAGAACAGATAAAAGGAAGTACTTCTTCACCTAAAGAGTGATTAACATATGGAATTCACTGCCACAGGAGGTGGTGGCAGCTACAAGCATGGACAGTTTCAAGAGGGAATTAGATAAACATATGAAGCAGAAGTCCATCAGTGGCTATTAGCCACAGGGTACAGATGGGAACTCTCAGTCTGGGGCAGGTGATGCACTCTATTCTTGGTGCTGGAGGGGGCAGCAGTGGGAGGGCTTCTAGTATCCTGGCCCCACTGCTGGACCTCCTGATGGCACCTGGTATATTTTGGCCGCTGTGTGACAGAGTGTTGGACTAGATGGGCCATTGGCCTGATTCGACATTGGCTTCTCTTATGTTCTTATGTTCTTAATAGTATTCCAATAAAGCATAACTTTCCCTGGAGAGTGTGTTTGGGACTGCTTGCTGTTGACCCTGACAGAAAGCACCTTTGGAATTGTGACAAGGGGAATTGTAACCTTTGGAATTGTAACCCTAACCCTAACCACTGGGAAAGAGGAGTGAGAAAATAACATCAACATTCTGGTGGTAGCTGCAACTGAAACCATGTTATTTTAATCTGCTCAGTCAATCAGATTGCCAGTGGCCATTCAGAAGCCTTCTTAGCCAAGAGCCCCATATGGCCCCATCCACATTCTAAAAAGATATTCTAAAAAAGGCCCTGATAAAAAGCCTAGCCTGGCTGTGCCGAACAACCTGCTCACTGGTTACAATTGGACGGCAGGATGGGGGCTGAACCAGCAAACCATAAAGCAGTTCCTATATGATGATGGTAATGTTGCTTCCCTAAGAAGACCTGGGGCCAAGGCCCTACAGAAGAACAGAAAGCAAGAGCATTCTCTTAACCCTTGGCTTGGTCTTCTCTCCAATTACTTTAGCTCTTTCTCTGTGTTCATATCCTTAGCATGTATAAGCAGTCTTTCTATTCTTTCGCTCCATCATCACCCAAAAGGGAGACTGCAACTAAGAATCAGGAGATTGAGACTGGGAAGAGCAGCCATGAAGGAACTAGAAAAGATTCTTGGTACTTATTCAGAGGAAGCCTTATCAGGGTACCCCAAGACACTGGTTGCTTGAGAGGCTGGGTTTTATGTCTTGGGATGGTAGCAGGAAGAAGGAATATGCTGTTGTATGTAGGCAAACATGCATGTGAGAACACACAGACCCAGGGCAGGATTGTGACACAGTTAGTGCCCCCAATTTGGCCAGCAACACTGACAACCCACTTGGGCCCTAGTTTTCTCCTTCCTTCCTTCCTTCCTTCCTTCCTTCCTTCCTTCCTTCCTTCCTTCCTTCCTTCCGTGAGGTTCTGCCCTCTCACTCGAAGGTCTGCCGCTGGTGGCCATGGCTAACGGAGGGGATGGCGGAGGGTGCGTTGCCAGGACCGATGCCAGGATAAAGGAAAGTGAGGTGAAAGAGGGTCTCAGTCGGTCAGGGGGCGAGGTTGACTCCACCCCTTCAACCCCTCTGCTGGCGCAGCTTTGACTCTCGGGCCTCTCAGGAGCTTTGGGACAGCAGTGGTTTCCCTCTCTCTCATTCTGCTTTCCACTTGCCTTTTCCCAGTCTCAGTTGCACAGCATCCTTTTCGACCCTCACCTCCACTTTCCTTTCATCCCTCTCCTCGCTCCCAGCACCGCCCCTCCACCCTGTGCATGTTCCCTTCGCTCCAGCCCTGCCCCCTTCATATCGTAAGATGCTCTCCCAGCTTCTGGGGTGGGGCTTTCCCATCGGACTTGCTGAGCTGCAGGCCTGTTGAAACTGCAGACCTCCTCCTGTGCTCGGCTGTCTCTTCCCCCTGGGGCAGCACTCACCAGCTCCTTGCTCTTTGCTGTGACTCCAGACACCAGACAAATCCCTCCTCGGGGGCCTCATGGCTGTTGACATGTTCTCCCGGGTAGGCGGGGTGACTTTGGGCAGTCCGGGGTGGGGGGGTTGGTCCGGCTCCAGGACCAGGGAACTGGGACACCTTCCTTCCTTCCCAGAGCATGGCTGTATAACTGATGAAATATTGACTAGCAGCAGAGGCAGTAATGCCAAATTAATATTGAAGAACTAGTTGAACGCCATCTGAAATTCAGCTTCTCTAGAAACATCTTAAACGACTCACTGCCAAATAAATAAATAATTTAGGTAAAATATCCAGTGCTCCAACTTTAGTGATCCATTCCACAGATTCCCATCTGAGTTCTAAAACAAATTGTACAGCAGACTCCCCCAAGTCTGGTACCTGCCATGTGCCAGAGGGTCTCCTTTTGTGCAGCAAGCTGGGCATGCTCCGTTGAGGTCTCCTACTGGCTTCAAACAATACAGCAAAACTTCCATCAGCTACTGTTTAAAAGCAAGTTTGTATGGATGTTTGTATTGTCTGTACATGGCCTACAAATCCAGGTCTCAAAGTGTAGTTTATTCTCCTGGGCCACGTCAGAAAGTTCTTACCCAAGTTCTAATTTATCCTACCTCTTGATTAGGAGGGACTTTGCACAGGCAATAAGAAGGCACACTTCCTTGTTGGTTGATAACTTCTTCCTAGGAGTGTCAACTTCCAGGTGAATCAAGTAACAAATAAATATACACTGCAAGAAACTTTTGTAAATTAATGTGTTCTGTTTATAACTATCATTCTATAAAGTGCATTAAGTGCTATTATAACATCCTAGTCAGGTATATATATTCACTACATTCAATATAAAAATAACATTGAGTTTATTCAATTTCACAACTACCAGTCAATTTTGCATCAGTATTTTAAAAGTTAAGCTCCAACGAGAGTTTCCATAATTACAAGCTCACTTCTACTTCACGAAGTCTTCCAAAAAAGGGGGGAAACTTTCATTTATAGTTGTGTTGATGCTTATTGCCGGTCCTACAAAAGACACATTGTGCAGCTAAGATTCATGGACGGAGCACTCCTGTCATTTCAGGGCTGCATAGTATTGACCTTGTTCTCTGTTAACAGGTGTTGAAAGATTTAATGACCAGTATATATCTTTTTTTTTCAGGTTTAGTATACCCGAACCTGAAAAATATTGGGTTTTTTTGTGCACACCTCTAGTTCTAAGCTAACTAACTACAAATTAGTTTACACAAACAAACATGTCAACTCTTTCATGACATCAAGGATTGTTGCTGGATCAGGGGAATGCCATGGACATAGTTTATCTTGATTTCAGTAAGGCTTTTGAAAAGGTTTCACATAATATTCATGTTGGCAAATTGGTAAAATGTGGTTTGGATCCTATTACTGTTAGGCAGATCTGTAACTGGTTTACAGATCTTATCCAAAGAGTCCTTGAGAATGGTTCCTCATCCTCTTGGAGAGGAGTGACAAGTGGAGTGCCTCAAGGATCTGTCCTGGGACCTGTTTTGTTCAACATCTTTATAAATGACTAGGGAGCAAAGCCCGTTGTGGAGGAAGACAACGGGCCCAGGAAAGGAAAGGAAAGGAAAGGAAAGGAAAGGAAAGGAAAGGAAAGGAAAGGAAAGGAAAGGAAAGGAAAGGAAAGGAAAGGAAAGGAAAGGAGGGAGGGAGGGAGAGAGAGAGAGAGAGAGAAAGAGAGAAAGAAAGAAAGAGAGAGAGAGAGAGAGAGAGAGAGAGAGAGAGAGAGAAGAAAGAAAGAAAGAAAGAAAGAAAGAAAGAAAGAAAGAAAGAAAGAAAGAAAGAAAGAAAGAAAGAAAGAAAGAAAGAAAGAAAGAAAGAAAGAGGGGGAAAGTGAAAGAGAGAAGAGAGGAAGAAAGGAAAAGGGGGAAAGGAAGGGAAGAGGGGCGGAACGGGCTTCCCTGGGCCTACTGGGCCCATAGAAGGCCCAGAGGATGGTGTGTGTGGGGGCGGAAGGGGCTTCTCTGGCCTACTGGGCCCATAGAAGGCTCAGAGGATGGGAGGGGCCGGAAGGGGCTTCTCTGGCCTACTGGGCCCATAGAAGGCCCAGAGGATGGTGTGGGGGGCCGGAAGGGGCTTCTCTAGCCTACTGGGCTCATAGAAGGCCCAGAGGATGGTGTGGGAGTGGGGCAGAAGGGGCTTCTCTGGCCTACTGGGCCCATAGAAGGCCCAGAGGATGGTGTGTGGGGGCAGATGGGGCTTCTCTGGCCTACTGGGCCCATAGAAGATACAGAGGATGGTGTGTGGGGGGGCAGAAGGGGCTTCTCTGGCCTACTGGGCCCATAGAAGGCTCAGAGAAGCCCCTTCCGACCCCTCCCATCTTCTGGGCCTTCTATAGGCCCAGTAGGCCAGAGAAGCCCCTTCCGCCCCCCCCATGCTCTGGGCCTTCTATGGGCCCAGCAGGCCAGAGAAGCCTCTTCTGCCCCCCATCCTCTGAGCCTTCTATGGGCCCAGTAGGCCAGAGAAGCCCCTTCTGCTCCCCCACACACCATCCTCTGTATCTTCTATGGGCCCAGTAGGCCAGAGAAGCCCCATCTGCCCCCCACACACCATCCTCTGGGCCTTCTATGGGCCCAGTAGGCCAGAGAAGCCCCTTCTGCCCCACTCCCACACCATCCTCTGGGCCTTCTATGGGCCCAGTAGGCCAGAGAAGCCCCATCCGCCCCCCCCACCATCCTCTGGGCCTTCTATGGGCCCAGTAGGCCAGAGAAGCCCCGTCCGCCCCCACACACACCATCCTCTGGGCCTTCTACGGGCCCAGTAGGCCAGAGAAGCCCCTTCCGTCCCCCTCCCATCCTCTGGGCCTTCTATGGGCCCAGTAGGCCAGAGAAGCCCCTTCCGCCCCCTCCCATCTTCTGGGCCTTCTATGGGCCCAGTAGGCCAGAGAAGCCCCTTCCGCCCCCCCCACCATCCTCTGGGCCTTCTATGGGCCCAGCAGGCCAGAGAAGCCTCTTCTGCCCCCCCACCATCCTCTGGGCCTTCTATGGGCCCAGCAGGCCAGAGAAGCCCCTTCCGCCCCCCACACACATCCTCTGGGCCTTCTATGGGCCCAGTACACCAGAGAAGCCCCCTCCGCGCCCCCCCATCCTCTGGGCCTTCTATGGGCCCAGTACGCCAGAGAAGCCCCCTCCGCGCCCCCCACACCATCCTCTGGGCCTTCTATGGGCCCAGTAGGCCAGAGAAGCCTCTTCTGCCCCCCACAGACACATCCTCTGGGCCTTCTACGGGCCCAGTATGCCAGAGAAGCCCCTTCTGTCCCCCCCATCCTCTGGGCCTTCTATGGGCCCAGTAGGCCAGAGAAGCCCCTTCCACCCCCCACACCATTCTCTGGGCCTTCTATGGGCCCAGTAGGCCAGAGAAGCCCCTTCCACCCCCTCCCATCCTCTGGGCCTTCTATGGGCCCAGTAGGCCAGAGAAGCCCCTTCCACCCCCTCCCATCCTCTGGGCCTTCTATGGGCCCAGTAGGCCAGAGAAGCCCCTTCTGCTGCCCCCACACCATCCTTCTGGGCCTTCTATGGGCCCAGCAAGCCAGAGAAGCCTCTTCTGCCCCCCATCCTCTGGGCCTTCTATAGAAGGCCCAGAGGATGGTGTGTGGGGGGCGGAAGGGGCTTCTCTGGCCTACTGGGCCCATAGAAGGCCCAGAGGATGGTGTGGGGGGGGTCGGAAGGGGCTTCTCTCGCCTGCCTCGGCCTTGAAGGCCTGTCCCTGCTCTCTCTCTGCAGACAGTCCTCTCCTATCAGAGGACTGGAGCAGACTGAGCCAAAGATACTGGCCGGGGCTGATATGGGCGGGACTCCGCCAAGCAGGCAGTCAGCCCCAGCCAGCATCTTCTGACTGCCAGTTCTTGTGGCGAATCAATTATGGCGACCATAGAATGTTGTGGAACCAAAATTCAAATATATATGACAGATTTTGGTGAAGGAATGTTTTAAATATGTATGCTGACTGTTTAATATTATATGCTTGTGGTTTTAACTGGTTTTATAATTGTATTGAACTACTCTGTTGTAAACCACCTTGAGCCCCGCGTAAGTGGGGAAGGGTGGTTAAGAAATCTAATGAAATATAATTAAATAAATAAATTAGAAGGGGTAGCAAATACGGTAGCAGACAGAGCCAGGGTACAGGATGATCTTGACAGGCTGGAAAACTGGGTTAAAACAAATAAAATGAATTTCAGTGGGGATAAAAGTAAAGTTCTGCATTTACGTAGGAAAAATCAAATGTTTAATTATAGGATGGGGGAGACTTGTCTTGGCAGTAGAGTGTGCGGAAAGGATCTAGGGGTCTTAGTAGACTATACATTGAACATGAGTCAGCAGTGTGATGCAGTAGCTAAAAAGGCAAATGTTATTTTGGGCTGTATCAACAGAAATATAGTATCCAAATCATACGACATAATGGTATTGAATTACTCCAGTCTGGTTATACCTCACCTTAAGTATTGTGTTAAGTTTTGGTCACCACTATTTAAGAAGGATATAGACAAGCGGGAAGATGTCCAGAAGAGGGCAATGAAGATGGGGAGGGGTCTTTCCTCAGTGAGAAGGTCAGAAGAAGGCAGCATGGAATTATATTTAGATGGTGTAGAATTGTGAGTAAGCAGTGTAACTGAAGAATTAACTTGTAATTCATTTGCCTCTGAGAAAAATTATCTTCTAAATACAAAAAATAATTACTAATTTTAATATTATATTCAAAGAAGATATCCAGCTTAGTTTGTTTGTTGGCTGGAAGCCTACAAAAGTAAGAGAGATGATTTCTTTTCCTAGACATTATAAAACAAAGAGAGATCCAACAGCTGGTTAAAATAAAGCTAGTTAATTAAAAGTTTTAAAAACTCAATTATAATTCTAGCGGGTATTTAAACATTGCCCCCCCAGCATCTGGAGAGAGAGAAAAACTAAATTGCAACTAACACAAAAGGAGCTAAGAGCAGGCTGAAACTGAACCCGCTGAAGACAGAGGTTCTGTGGCTGGGGGGTGGGCCCTCAGGATTGGATTCTAGACTCCCAGCTCTGGATGGGGCACCATTGACACCGGCACCATTCATTAAGAGTTTGGGCATGACTTTGGGTATCTCCCTATCAATGGAGGCCCAGGTCATGCGTGTCACTAGGCTGGCATTTTTCCATCTCTGCCAAGCCTGACAACTAGCTTCTTTCCTATCGTGCCCTGACCTAGCCATGGTAATCCATGCAATGGTCACCTCCAGATTAGACTATTGTAACTCGCTCTATGCTGGCCTACCCTTGAGACTGACCCAGAAAATCCAGCTGATCCAGAATGCGGCAGCTCAAGTCCTGACAGGAACATCACCGATGGCACATGTACAACCAGTGCTGCACCAGCTACACTGGCTTCCAGTGGGGTACTGAGTCAGGTTCAAGGTTTTGGTATTGACCTTTAAGGTCTTGAGCAGTCTGGGACCAATGTATCTGTAGGACCGTCTCCTCTGGTATGCCCCCAGAAGAGCTTTACGCTCCTTGAACAGCAACTTACTGGTGATCCCTGGTCCTAGAGATGTCCAGCTGTCCTTGACCAGGGCCAGGGCCTTTTCAGTCCTGGCCCCGACATGGTGGAACTCTCTGCCCTGTGGGATATCATGCAATTCCACATGGCTTGCAAGGCAGAGATGTTCCACCAGGCTTTGTTTGAGGGTAGCAACAGTTTCTCATTGGCTGGCACCCTTCCTTCTTTCTTTCTTCTTTCCTCCAAGTCCTGAGCTCCCTTCCCCCCACCCAGAAAAAAAGGAACTGGTAGTCCAGAATTGGGACACATAATAATACAGGAAAATCGCCATCTGGATCTTTTTATCTATACTGAATTTTTGATTAATGTTATATATAATTTTTAATGTTCTGTGTTTTATATTTCAGGACATTATGTCCTGTACATCACCCAGAGCTCAGTATAAGCCAGGATGGGGTGATTAATAAATCTAATAAATAAATAAGTAAATAAAAATAAATAAATAAGTTACTTAATCACTAGCAGGCAGAAGCAGACTGACTAGAAACTAAGTAGTTAATTGATAATTAAGTCAGATAATAGTCTAGCCAAGTGTTGTTAATTAGTACTACCGGCACAAAAGTGGATTAACTAATTAAATGAATAATAATTCTAAAACTTAAAATGAAAAGCATGGAGTACACAGCTCATATAAAATACAACATCCCAAAAAACAAATGAACACCCCCCCAAAACACAAATGAGCAAATATGTGCATAAGCTCAACAGACATACACCATATACTTAGAACTCAAAACACTTCCCTCACAGCCAAAAACAGTTCTATTAGTTCCTCAAAGGAGGGAAATGGTGGAGAAGAAAGAGTGAGAGATAAAAGTAATAATAAGGTATCAAAAGGAGAGCAGTCAATGTGAGAAACCCTTTGAACTGTTTTTCTAGCCACTCCTACCATGCTCATCCCCCACAGGGGATGGAATGGAGACTTCAACACTAAACCTACAAAATTGAGATTAAAAGCAAGCCAGAATAAAAGATCAATAAAGTGGAGCAAAGGTAAATACTAGAGCTGAGATAAAAGGAATGAAAGTTCTCTATAAATATAAAAACCACTTGGGGTGGCAAAGTTCTATGCCTGGCAAAATCAGTTGGCTCTCTGATGTGTCACTCAGAAGCTATCCCTATCCACTAGCTGCGTTGCCTGAGTTCTCTCCCACCCACTGTAGCCTAGGCCACTTTTCTCTGATTGGGTCAGCATTTCAAGCTCATTTGCATATGGAAGCTGATTGGACTTCATTCCATTCTGCACCTAAAACTACCCCCCCCCCCGCAAGACAGTTGGAACCATCAGTTGCATATGCGACCTGGTGTATTCTGAGGTAAAATATGTCCTCACTCACAACACTTCCCCTTCAAAAGAAACAAATCCAATAACACAACCATGCCGCACCACAAAAAAGACAGATCACACCACAAGCAGAATACCACAAGGCAAAAAAAAGCTCTGGTACTAATTCAAAGTGCTGGGGATGAGTAGCATTCTGGCAGGGGATACCGTGAGTGTAGAAAATGATTTATCGATAGAGTAGCATTTTGGAAAATCTTTAGGAATTGTTTGGTGCATTTACCATGGGACACCCACCCAGAGCCTCTGGTGTGTTCTCACTCTGCTGGCATCAAAACCAATTTAAGGCAAAATAGAGATATGGAGACTTTTCCATCCTCCTTTGCATCAATTAGTCTTTGTTGGCAATGGCAACCCTAGGCCTGCCAGCACTCTCAGGGTGACTTCATGCCTCCTGACTGGCATGGCATCACTAGCCCTGGCTGCTTGCTCCTGTTCAGCAGGAGCATCCCTATGGAAGCTGCCTGGGTGATTTCAGACCAACCACAGACTTTCTGCCTAACCTACCTTACAGGGTTCCTGTACTGATCACAAAGCAGAAGAGAATGAAGTACGCTACTTTGCTCCCCACTAATGAGAAAGACAGAATTTTGCCTAGGAAGAGACTGCTGAGAAGGGAGGAGATAAAGTTGCCAACTGTAGGTATGGAAATTCCTGGAAGTTTGAGGGGTGGAGCCCGGAGAGGGTGAGGTTTGAGGAGGGGTGGGACCTCAGACAGGTACAGTGCCATAGACTCCACCCTCCAAACAAGCCATTTTCTCCTGGGGAACTATTATTGCCAATCTTGGCCCAGTGGCCATCAAACCATTCTCTTAACCCCCTACTGTGCGGCTGACTTCCCCCAAGGGTTGCCAATCTCCAGGTGGGACCTGGAGATCTCCCACTGTTACAATTGATCTCCAGATGACAGAGATCAGTTTCCTGGAGAAAATGGCTGCTTTGGCGGGTAGACCCTATGGCATTATACCCTGCTGAGTCCTTCTGCCCCCCCCAATGCTGCCATCCACAGGATCCACCCCCCAAATCTCCAGGTATTTCCCTACTTAGAGCAGGCAACCCTACTTTTCCTTAAGTGCCTGTTGGTAGGCAACCAAGCTTGGTCCTGTCACCTGTTTTGGCCTTTGGGAGAAATCTCATTGGGGCCAGTCCTGGTAGGGTTGCCAACTCCAGATGGGAAATTCCTGGAGATTTGAGGGCTGGAGCCTGGAGAGGGTGAGGTTTGAGGAGGGGTGGGACCTTAGACAGGTACAATGCCATAGACTTCACCCATCAAACCAGCCATTCCGTCCTGGGGAACCATTGTTGCCAATCTCCAGGTGGGGGTTGGAGCTCAATCAGAATTACAACTGCTCTCCAGGAGGGAGGGGGAAGGAGATGGAAAGCTGAAGTCAGGGGGCAGATAACGGTAGGTTGACAATTGGCTGGGAGGGAGATAGGGTTGTCAACTCCAGGTTGGGAAATTTTTGGAGATTTGAGAGGTGGAGCTTGGAGATGGTGAGGTTTGAGGAGGGATCTCAGACAGGTACAATGCCATAGACTCCACCCTCCAAACCAGCCAGTCCCTCATGGGGAACCATTGTTGCCAATCTCCAGGTGAGGGTGGGAGACCACTCAGAATTACAACAGCTCTGCAGGAGGGAGGGTAGAAGTCAGCTGAAGTCAGAGGGGCAGATAATGGTAGGTTGATGATTAGCTGGGAAGGAGATGGGGTTGCCAACTCCAGGCTGGCAAATGCCTGGGGATTTGAGGCGTGGAGCCTGGAGAGGGTTGGATTTGAGGAGGGGTTGACCTCAGACAGGTAGAATGCCATAGACTCCACCCTCCAAACCAGCCATTTACTCCTGGGTAACAATTGTTGCCAATCTCCAGGTGAGGGCTGGGGATCACTCAAAATTACAACTGCTCTTCAGGTAGCAGAGATCAGTTCCTCTGGAGAAAATGGTGGACTCTGCCATTATACCCTGCTGAGGTTGCCACAGCAAATTCACACTGTGTGCCCAAAGCTGGGGCACTCTCCCAGAGCCTCTTTCTAGAGCTCATTGTATTTATTTCCACAATGGGCTTTATTCCTAGTAAATAGATAAAGCTAATATGAGATAAAAATAAAAGCCCAAGAGATGGAGCACTGCCTCATAACATCCTGCAACAATGCTCCAGAACTGGAAGTCAATCCCTCACCACTTTTAAGACTAAAATTGCTGCTCGATTATTATATTCACCTCCAAGCTGGACTGAAGCAGTTAATAAAGATTTGGATAATCCACTTCTGAAATTCCTACGATTGATCTCTGGAGTCCCTAAATATATGTCGGGAGTTGCATTTCAGGCTGAATTCAGCCTGAATTCAGACTGAAATCCCTTGAAATAAACTTGGATCAGAGCTCTCAAATGGAAACTCAAAACTTTAATAGCTACTCCCTCTAAGGAATTCCTGTATCTGGTAAGTCAGGATAAATCTTATACTGCCTGGGACAAACTGTGGGACTCCAAACTACATTATCTCAAGGTCTCTCTGAATATGATCTATTACTGGGACATCAAAGAACTTTTCAATACAGTGAAAGAACACATAGAGAAACTTGATTATTTAAGCACCACTCTGAGGTCCAAATGTACCTGCTCTTCAGCTGTGGTTGGAATTCCACCTCCTAAAAAGTTGCAAGATTATGTAAAAAATCTAACTGTTCCAAAATATAGTTCTTACCCTCAGATGTCTAAATGTACTACCCTCAGCAGTTACCAGTAGCCGCTACAGAAAGCAACCATATTCAGAAAGGTGGCAATTGGAAAACAGAGACTATAGATCATATCCTACTTGATTGCTGTATCCACTCAGAGTACCAGGTGTATCCTTCTTGAAGGCTCCTCCTCTGTGCCACCCCCTGCTGGGGTGATTGGCTTCTGAGAGACAACCCCCATCACTCTAGCCATAGCCAAATTTCTCTCGTTGTGGCTTGTTGTACAGCTGTTCAGAACCAATAAGTTGATAGAACAGTAATTTTATCATCACCATAATTATTGATAATAGTGTGGAAATGAATCCCTTAAAAATCTCCCTGTTTGTCACTGTTGCTAAATTCCTACATAATGTTGGAATTTTTAAAAAAGGAAATGTTATTTAACTCACCAGGATCTGGATCAAGTTGTGCTGGTTGTGATCTAGTTTGTCTGCATAAGTTGCTACCATCATTGCCTATCACCAAATGTCTTTCCAGCAAGTAATGAGGATGTGTAGGAGAGTTTGGACTTTGGCACCAAGAACTTTGAACTGGAAATAGTGGAGGTGGTGTCTTTTCTTCTCTGTAGAAATAAAAACAAAATGATCTCTTCTGGCCAGGGATCATTTCATAGAAAAAGAGGTGCAGGAGCTCATTAGTATAACTCATTAGCATAACTTATTTGCAAATGCCACACCCCCTGACATCACCAGAAGTGTGTCAGAAGGCAACACCCACTGCTCAGGCTCCACCCCAAAAATCTCCAGTTATTTCCCAACTCAGAGCTGGTGAGCCTACTTGGAGAAAAATTGCTTCAAAAGCACAAAGAAAATAGTCAAGATGTTAATTGGTTTCAATATAACAAACTTTTATTATAAAATCAAGAACTCTACAATTAATTACAAGACAGGAGTAGCAGCAATCTTCTCACTTCAAACTCATATCCTACAAGTGAGTACAAGTCCCAGAGCACTGAGCCTATTCCCAGGGGCTATCATTCCACTTTGCAACCTGTCATTCCAGTCCCAGAGCACTAAGCCTATTCCCAGGGGATGTCTTGTCATTCCACTCTGTGACCTGTCATTCTAGTCCCACAGCACAGATTCTATTGCTAGGGATCATCATTCCACTCTGGGGTCTGTCATTCTAGTACCAGAGCACAGATTCTATTCCTAGGGACTGTCATTCCACTCTGGGGCTGTCATTCCAGTCCCAGAGTAGCCTATCTAGGCCCAAAGACCTTGATGGAAAAACCATTCCACATGTTCTTTGCAACTTTTTTTGTGCTGGAATGTATTTCAGTGGAGCCCATGCAACTCAATTGGCATTCCTGGCTCCCATTATCTCCAATGGGCCTTCAAGCCTCTCCAGGGGTCTTTTCGTAGAAGAACAGCTGCAGGAGCTCATTAGCATATGGTATGCTAATGAGCTATTAGGCTATTAGCATATGCCACACCCCCTGACATCACCGGAAGTGATGTCAGAAGGGGAAGCAAAAGGGGGGGAAGCATCTTCAAAAGCCTCCCCTTCCCTTCCCCAGCTGGTCTGGGTGGGGGAGCTAAGAGAGAAGGGGTTTAAAGTTTAAACTCCTTCTCATGAGAGTTGGGCCACAGAAGGAGGAAAGAGGGAAGGAAAGAGAGAGAGTAGAGAGAAGGAAAGAAGGAAGGAAAGAGGGAAAGAAAGAGAGGGAAGAAGGAGGGAAACAGGGAAAGGAGGAAAAAAGAGAAGAGAAGAAGGTGGGAAAGAAAGAAAGAAAGAAAGAAAGAAAGAAAGAAAGAAAGAAAGAAAGAAAGAGAGAAGAGAAGAGAAGAGAAGAGAAGAGAAGAGAAGAGAAGAGAAGAGAAGAGAAGAGAAGAGAAGAGAGAGAGAAGAGAAGAGAAGAGAAGAGAAGAGAAGAATGAGGGAAAGAGGAAAAAGAAAGAAGGAAAGGAGGGAATGAAAGAAATTCAGTGGCAATTCAGCCCCATTATACCCTATGGGCCATTGAAGTCAATGGTGAAAACATAGGGTATATTCTGGGGGCTGGAGGGGAAGGGTTTGAGGGAGAGGCTCCAAGATCACAGGATAGCTGACGGATCTTCTCCCCAAGATACCCACCAAGTTTCAAGAACATTGGACCAGGGGGTCCAATTCTATGGGCCCCCAAACAGGTTGCCCCATTTCCTCCATTGTTCTCTAAGGTGGGAAAAAAGTAAGTTTTTTTCCCACCATAGAGAACAATGGAGGGAATAGGGGCAACCTGTTTAGGGGCCCATAGAATTGGACCCCCTGGTCTAATGTTCTTGAAACTTGGTGGGTATCTTGGGGAGAGGCTTCATCAGCTATCCTGTGAGTTTCGAGCCTCTCCCTCAAACCCCCTCCCCTCCAGCCCCTAGAATATACCCTATGTTTTCACCATTGACTTCAATGGCCCATAGGATATAATGGAGCTGAAATTGACATTCGGCTGCCTGAAAGACTCTCCCGGATGCCGGCTGGGGGCGGGGCTTGGCTCCTGAGCTCCCAGCTGCGCTCCAGTGCGCTCCCCCCCCCCAAAGACCCCTGAGCCTCTCCCATTGTTTCCAATGGGCAATCCTGTCATTCCTTTTATACATCCCAGTTAGTTGTCCCTTTGAAACTGTACCACACCATTTTAAGTAACAGCCAAATGAAGAGCATGAACATGTACAGAGTGCACATTTCTTGCCAATGTTCTTTCTGGGCTGCATACAGAGCAAAAGGAAATTTTAAAGTGTCTTTGCTACTGGACTCTTACTTTTTCTACTACTGCTATTACAAACCACAACATTCAGAAACTAGTGGGGGAACATTTTAACCTTCCAGGACATTCAGTTGCTGACCTAAGGGTAGCAGTTCTCTAACAAATGAATTTCAAAGGGAGATTAGAAAGAGAGACTGCTGAATTGCAACTGATAATGAAGCTCAAGACAATGCAAACTCCTGGACTCAACTGAGACCTAGGTTGTTTCTCTCATTAACAATGCCTGCCATTGTCATTTGGCATCTGAAATCACTTCACTCTCCAAGATATAATTACAGATGGACTCACATTCCAGCTGTATATGAAGAAGTGAGCAATGATTCATGAAACCTCATGCCCTGCTACAAATTTTGTTAGTCTTTAAGGTGCTACTGGACTCTTGCTCCTTTCACTAATAAGGCATGCAAGCTGTACTGTGAGGTTCCCCCCAATCTGTTAGAAATGCAAAAGGGAATACTTCTCTCTCTCTGGCATGCTTTCTTTAGTATCCCCTCCCAAAGAAGTCTGTAGGAAAAAACAGCTGGGAAGAAAACATTGCTGGCACTGATTCTCACACACCCCTCTCTAGCATGCTCTCTTTAACTCCTGCCCCCAAAGGAGTCTGCAAGCAAACAAAACCTTACCTGGAGGAAAAAGTTGATAGTCTTCCTAAAAGAACTACTGGCTCCATTCCCCCCCCCTCTGGCTGTTTCCCTCCCCTTCCCTCCCCATAGGAGGAAGGGAAGAGCCCTCAGCCAATTAAAGGAAGGCTTGCATTCTCTCCTCTTCCAAGCAGGAAATAGAAGATGCTGGTGAGAGGAAGCTGCAACACCAGAGGAGGAATACAGAGCAAGCTGATCTCGGATTTAAGGAAAGTTTTGGCTGGCAGTAATTGCCCTTGGGGAGGAGCAAAGGGAAGGGAGAACGTGTGTGTGTGTGTGTTTGCTTGCAAGGGAGGAGGGGAAATGTTGCCGCTCCCAGAATGCTGTTCCTGCTCATTCCAGTTCGAAATGACCCCTTCTGGCTATTTTAAATAACCATTATTGTGCACAGACAGGGCTGTGAGTTTTAAAAATCAAAGCAAAACAGAATTCTGTAACAATTCTGCTATAACTAAATAATGCATCTTCTATAACCTGCAGATAAAATATATTTGCATGGTCTTACTTTGCATGATTTGTTCTGCAATATTCACTGTTTCACATGATTCATTCTATTTCTCTTCCTTCTGGACACAGGCAAGGAGCTTTAGTGAGCACTGAAATGCATTCCTACAAGCACACTGACAGCCCATTCCAGTCAACAGGATTCTTATTCAGAGATTCATCAGATTTTGGAGGTTTCAGCAGGTAATACACACTTTCAAGAATATCTTTGCAAATCTAAGGGTTGGAAAGTTGTTTTTATATGAAAGCTGAGAATTTTCAGTGCAGCAGGAGTTTCAGCATCTTATAATTCTTTCATCTCCTTGGCTCTTCTTCCTTGCAAAGTGGAGAGACTCTTACTTTTTCTACTGCTATTACAAACCACAACATTCAGAAACTAGTGGGGGAACATTTTAACCTTCCAGGACATTCAGTTGCTAACCTAAGGGTAGCAGTTCTCTAACAAATGAATTTCAAAGGGAGATTAGAAAGAGAGACTGCTGAATTGCAACTGATAATCTGTTTATTTGTACACAGGATCCTCCAAGATCTGCCTACAGGGATGGATGCCAGGAAGGGGAAGATGCAGCATTCTAATAAACATGCAGATCATTCATTACTTTCTCTGCACTAAAGCTCCACTTCCATCAAAGTCCTAAAAGCCATCTCTGTATCTGTCTGTTGATCTAGACCTATAGATCTGTCATCCATGAATCTGTAATTCCCTTTTGGAAGACTTCTAAACTAGTAGCCTTTATCACATCTTGGGGGCCTGGGGGCTCATGAGTAGTGAGTGTGGGGATGGAAGACACAAACAAAGTTGTGGAAAGGAAAATGGCCACAACTACCAAAGGAGCATCGGCACAGAATGGGGACAGATCCAGCACTGGGTGACCTGTCTGCTTCCTGATGTAACCCCACGCCCCACTGTCTTCCTGCTGAGTGGGTAACTGTGAAGTAGCAAGCCCCTGGGGACCTTGTGGGTGCCAGCTGCTGCATGATTCCCTTGCCACCTGGTGAGAGAACCAGCTGACAGCCTCTGGAAGGGAAAGGAGATTGTAAGCTGCTCTGAAACACCTCTGGATACTGAAGGGTGGGGTATATCCAATCTCCTCCTCCTCCACCTCCTTCTCCATTGGGCATGCCACTTCATAGTACCACACCCAAGACCCCTTAAGGGAGTCCCCAAATCAGGGAAGCAGGCCTGCAGGCACAGCCTCTCCCCCCAAAAAACATCCATCCCAATGCCCAAACTGCCACAAGATCAGGGTGACCAGCCCTGCTTCCACCAGCATTCTGATACAACAGACAACGAAGCAGGCCATCACAAGTACCATGGACCCAAGTGTCCATACCCCACTCTGAGAGGTGTCACAGGCATCCTTGACTCCCGCCAACTTCTCCGAAGCCACTGCACCTCAGTATATGCCTTCGCGTGTTGACTCCTTTTCTAACTGAAGGTGCCAGAAAGGGGGGAGAACAGGAGTCACCTCAGTCTTGAGTGGGGAGGGGGTTACTTCACCAACCCTCTGCCAGTTCCCTGGGCTCAGTCACACTTGCTGGTCATTCTCTCTACGGCCTAGGGCTGGAGCCACAGGTAGTTCTCCTCCTAAGGCCTTCCTTTATACCCCTCCCCTCCCCTGGGATCCCCTCCCTCTGGCCTGCCCTTGCCCCCAGTATAATTGCATCTTCCAGCTGGCCACACCCCTCTGTATGCTCTGCTACCAGGTCTCAGGCTGTGGAGATTGATCTGGTGGGAGGCTGCTGCCCAGGCCCACTGGCTGGTGTCCCAGCTTTCTCCTCCTCCTGCTGCCAACACTGTTGCTGCATCGGCCATGACTAGCCGAGGGCCACCCAGTACCTCCCCTCACCCACTCCCGGAGTCAAGGAAGCCTCCCTACACTCTGCTACAGGCCTGTGGCCATTGCCATCACCATTTGCCACTGCTCTGAGCCCCCTCATGGGCCTGCGGCTGCCGCCGCTGCTGTCTCTACAGGCCCTGCTGCAAGCCGTTACTGTCTGCTGCTTCTCCAGGTTCCACCACAGGCCTGCTGATGCCGCCATCACCCATCACCTCTCCAGGCCCTGCTGTGGGCCTGATGTTGCCACTGCTGGCCCCTTCCCTCCTCAGCCAGGTAAGTGGCTTGGGAGGGTTGGGGCTCATCGCTGGTTATCTGGGAGGTACGGGAAGGCAGCAGGTGCCCCCAGGGTGGTGAGGTATCCCTGCTGGGAGGGCCTTGCTGGAGCCAGTCCTGGCCAGGCCAGTACATGAATGAACCCCATCAGCCCAGAAGAGAGCTGTTTGCCTAAAGGAAATTTCTGGATGCCTAATCATAAGTCTGCCTGATGATTCAGTGAGCCTCCCTACCACCTTGCAGACCTTCCTCTGGCTAAGTCAACTCTGTCTGGTGCAATAGCTCCACTTCCGATGTTCCAGCATCTCTCACTACAGCAACATCATGTTTGGGTGCCTCAGTACAAGGATCTGAAGGTCTGTACAACAGCCCCTTTTAGAGTGGGAAGGTCATTCTCCCCAAGTCGAATAAATATGGCATCAGGTGGGCCTCATTGGAAGACTTGGTGAGAGATAGTGGAATGGAAGCCCAATTTCAGCAGCCACAGTGGCAGAATTGATATGAAAAGTGTGGATGCTGTAGGCAGCAGGAGAAAAGCCCAGCACAAAGATGCATTTGTACATTATAGTGGTAAACTGGAGTCTTGAGAGGCAGGTGCCATCAACATGAATGAGGAAGGAGCCCAGGAAGGCAGGCCTTATGACAAGGCTGACCAACATACATGTGACAGCTGCTGAATGAGACCAGAAATTACATGCATTGTAATAGACTTCTGGGCACTGGGGGGAGGGGAAGCCCTCATCTAACCTTCAAGTGTACAACAAATTATAGAAGAATTACATGGATTGTTGAATGCATGAGCATTACTATGATAATATATGGCAGCCAGATGAATGCCTATTATTCTGGGTGTGAAACCATACTGCCTGAGATATGCCAAGTAGCAAAGGACAAGTGCCTTCAAGGTTGGCAAAGTGCCACCTTGTCCCATGGAAGCTGAAAATGAGAGGAAAGCAGAGACAGCATAAGAATAGGACTGATAGGTGGAGGGGTTGATGGACCTGAATAATCCTTGCACGATCACTCATTATCAAGCATCCAGTGCTCCTCCAGGAAGTGGTCTGGGTGGTGGTTCACATTAGGTCCCAGGGCCCAAAACCTCTCTTCCTGAGATCAAGACAAGGCATCTGTGATGTCATTACTGGCACCTGAAATGTATCAGGCTGAGAAAGAGATGTTACCCATGAGGCACATCAGGACAAATCTGTGCACCAAATGCATGACCTGCTTAGAGTTAGAAGACAGCCAGTTAATCACACTGATGATAGCCTGGTTATCGCGACAAAAGATGATGCCCTATTCTGTAAAAAGTCACTCCAATTGACTAAAGTCACCAGAATTCGAAATAATTCATGGAAGGTAAGATCCTTGAGAATGCTGGTTCCCACCTATCAAGAGGGCCAGTGCCAAGCACATCAGCAGCCTGAACAATAGACCCCAAAAGCAACGCTACCCACCGTGTTGGAATGAACCTCTAAAGACTTGCCAGGGGATAAGGCGAAGTGCTTATTATAACTAGCCAGAAAACTAAGCCAGTCATGCAATTCTCCCTCAT
Source organism: Gekko gecko (assembly GCA_029375565.1). NCBI lineage: Eukaryota > Metazoa > Chordata > Lepidosauria > Squamata > Gekkonidae > Gekko > Gekko gecko. The sequence continues at coordinate 169,685,476 of JAPDNY010000005.1, forward strand.
GCTGCAGGTGACCCTGATGTGATGGTGAAGGGCAGAAATGTTGGCCATGGTCCGGGCAAGCTTAGCACAAAAGGCACGCCCTGGAGCCATGACCCTGCATGCAAAATTGAAGTGACTAAGGAGTGCCCATATTTCTTTAAGCACACATTTTTTTGCTGTTGATGACCTGTGCTAATGGAGCCCTAGGTGCTGAAAGCTTATTGCTGGGGAGGCAGGAAGTGCCCTGCTCTGAGTTCAGCAGCTTGCCCAAATGAATAAAAAACCATCCAGGTAATGCATAATGTGTGGGATTCTAGTCTGGCTCTTGTCCACCCACTCAAGAAAAGTGCCAAAAGCTCTGAAAGTGACACAGGCCACAGAGCAGGCCCATGGGCTCCATTGAGCTCAAAGCCCAGGAGCTCAAAGCCATTGAGCTCAAAGCCCAGGAGTCAGAAATCTACCAGGTGGACAGGCAAAAGGCAGAAGACAGACTGAATGTTGCTCCTGGCCATGAGTATGCCAGGACCTTAAAACTTTACAATGCGAACTGTGTGATCAATAGTCATGGGATAAAAGGACAAGTCCTTTTGTGGATCAAAAACTGGCAAAAACTGTGGATCAAAAACATTAATAGGAAACAGAGAGTGAGTATAAATGGGCAGTTTTCTCAGTGGAGGGTGGTAAGCAGTGGGGTACCACAGGTATCAGTACTCGGTCCGATGCTTTTTAACTTGTTCATTAATGATTTGGGGTTGGAAGTAAGCAGTGAAGTGGCTAAATTTGCAGATGACACAAAGTTGTTCAGGGTGGTGAGAACCAGGGATGATTGTGAAGCTCTCCAAAGGGATCTGTCGAGGATGGGCGAGTGGGCATCAACATGGCAAATGGGGTTCAATGTGGCCAAGTGCGAAGTGATGCACATTGGAGCCAAAAATCCTAACTATAAATGGGGTCTGAAGTGGCAGAGACTGACCAAGAGAGAAATCTTGGAGTCGTAGTAGATAACACAATGAAAATGTCGAGACCATGTGCAACTGCAATAAAAAAGGCCAACACTATGCTGGGGATTATTAAGAAGGGAATTGAAAACAAATCAGCCAGTATCATAATGCCCCTGTATAAATCAATGGTGCAACCTCATTTGGAGTACTATGTACAGTTCTGGTCACCACACCTCAAAAAGGATATTATAGCATTGGGAAAAGTGCAGAAAAGGGCAACTAGAATGATAAAAAGGTTGTAACATGTAATGTATCCACTGGAGAACATGGGCTCTGGACAGCCATGTGCTTGGACTGGTTCTAACCGGTCCACCATGTGGCCAGGCGAAGGGCCTGAGCTTCGCCCCGAAGGACAATGGACTAGTGGATCCTGACTCCCCTCCAATGGAGGAGCAGGAGTTAATCCAATCAATGTAAATAGCGAATCACCGGGTGTGTGTGTGTTTGGGGTGTGGGTCACTTGGGAATAAAAGCCGGCCTGCGAGCCGGCTCAGTTGTCTTGTTCTTCATCTAATAAAGTATGTGAGAGCTGAAATCACTAGTAAGTCTCAGTACTTTTCACTGGCGACGAAGGTGGGATTCCAACTCCCTCCATGAACAACGACCACGAGACGAGCACCGCTGACCGCCCCAACGCCGAAAGCACCGAACGCCGCCGCCGAGCTTCGTGTCCGCCTCTTCGGTTCCTGGGCACCGTACCGCTCCCTAGCACCGCTGACCCCGAGAGCAGCCTCGCTTCCAACGCCGCCAACTCTACGCCTGAACCGCGACCTCCACGGGTGAGCACCATGGCTGCTAGCAACGAGAGCTTCCCCGCCTTCGACATCTCTCGTCCCGCACACTGGGAGACCTGGATCGAGACGCTGGAGCGTCACTTCGAGATCCATGGCATCACGGATGCGGGTACGAAGAAGGCCTATCTCCTGCGCTACTGCGGCATCGAGGCACACCTCCTCCTGAAGGACCTGGTGAACCCCCTCCTGCCGAAAGACGCGGCCGCCACCTACGACATGCTGGTCAAGGCGTTTACCGACCACTTGGCACCAAAGCCCACCAAGTTCGCGGAACGAATGGAGTTCTTCGCGAGAACGCAGGGCCCCGACGAAACATCTCCGGAATTCCTGGCCGGACTACGCCGCGCAGCCACAAGGTGTGCCTTCCCCAACCTCGCAGATACCCTCCTAAACCAGTTCTTGGTGGGGCTGAAGGAGGCGAAGCTGCGCCGCAGGCTCATCAGCCGGGACGACCTCACTCTGGAGGCCGCCATCCAAGAAGCGGCCGCATACGAGAAGTCCCACGCAGATCTCCGGCCTAAGACGGTCCATCGCCTCCAGGACTCCGGCCCCTCGGATGACTCGAACGATGAGGAGGTCCTACAGGTGAACCGCCGATCACAGCCACACACCCAACGCAACAGGGGATCCCCCGCACCACCAAACCAGCCCAACGCATCTGCCTGTGCCAGCTGTGGCGACGCTCACGAGCGCCGGACCTGCCGTTTCCGGGACGCCGTCTGCAGGACCTGCAACAAGGCCGGACATCTCGCCCGAGTCTGCCGCTCCAAGGGCAAGCGCCTGGGATCCACTGCCCAGCTGGACGCCGCAAGCCTGCACACCGTGACGACAAAGCGCCGGCAAACGGTATGTAACTTGCCCCCTGAAAGCCCGGACAAGGTGCATGTGACTGTCCAAATAGAGGGGTCCCCCTGCCAAATGGAAATAGACTCAGGGTCCTCGTTCTCTATAATTTCCGCGGAGACCCTTAAAACGCTATGCCCCAAGGGGGGACCCCGACTGCACAAGCCACGGGGGTTGAAACTGACGGACTTTAACAAAAACCCAGTGGCAGTCCGTGGCTGGGGCAAGTTTCAAGTCCGATTTAAAGGGTTCTCGGGCTTGCTGGACCTTCTGGTTGTGGAGGGGCGCCTCTCAAGCCTCCTGGGACTGTCGTGGTTTGGGCCTTTGGGACTCCAAATAGCAGGAGTAAACCACCTCGGGACCACTGACTGGGAGGCAGTTTGCCGGGAGTTCCCCAAAGTATTCGATGGGACCCTGGGGAGGTACAATGGGACCCCGATTTCGCTAGATCTGGACCCTAACGTACGACCCATCCGCATAAAGGCACGGCCCCCTCCCCTAGCCATGCGGGAAAAAATAGAGGCCGAGCTCGACCGCCTGGTCGCCCAAGGCGTGCTGGAACCGGTCGCGTCAGCGCGCTGGGAAACCCCCATTGTAACGCCAATTAAACCGAATGGGGCTATACGCATTTGTGCAGATTACAAATGCACCATAAATAAGGCTCTGCAGGACCACGCCTATCCGGTCCCGGTAGTGAGCCATGTCCTGGCCTCCCTGACGGGGGCCAAAGTTTTCGGCAAATTGGACCTGGCGCAGGCTTACCAGCAGCTGCCAGTGGACACGGCCGCTGCGGATGTGCAAACCATCACCACCCACAAGGGGGCTTTCCGGGTCAATAGACTGCAGTTTGGGGTTTCAGTGGCGCCAGGGATTTTTCAATCTTTCATGGATTCCCTCCTGAAAGGAATTCCAGGGGTCCAGCCCTTTTTAGATGATGTCATCATCGCGGCACCGGACTCCACCGCCTTCACCGAACGTCTGCGTCAGGTCCTGCAGAGGTTCAACGAGGCTGGCCTCAAGGTGAAGAAGGAGAAATGCCTCCTGGGGGTGCCCCGCATCGAATTCCTGGGGTTCGCAGTCGATGCACAAGGCATCCATCCCACAGACGAGAAAATTAGAGCGATCACACAAGCCCCGGTCCCCACGTCCAAGCCGGAACTCCAGGCCTTCCTGGGCCTCTTGAATTTTTACCACGCGTTTCTGCCCCAAAAGGCAACGGTGGCTGAACCCCTCCACCGGCTGCTGGACAAGGAGGCGCCGTGGGCCTGGAAGCCGGAGCATGCGGCAGCTTTCCAGGCGGTAAAAGACTTGTTGGTCTCCAACGGGGTGCTGCACCACTTCTGCGAGGCTTTACCTGTGGTTCTGGCGTGTGATGCGTCGCCCTACGGGGTGGGGGCGGTGTTGGGGCATCGGTTGCTGGATGGCCGGGAGGTTCCGGTCGCCTACTATTCTCGGACCCTGTCTTCTGCGGAGCGTAATTACGCGCAGATAGACAAGGAGGCACTAGCGATAGTGGCGGGGGTTAAAAAATTCCACCATTATCTCTATGGCCGCCCGTTCGAGATCCTTACAGACCATAAGCCTCTCCTGGGCCTCCTTGTGCCCGATTGACAGACGCCGCAGATGGTCTCGCCCAGGGTTCTCCGCTGGTCCATATTCCTGGCAGGGTACTCGTACTCCCTCACCCACCGCCCGGGAAAGGCCATGGGTCACGCGGACGCGCTCAGCCGCCTCCCACTGCCTGCAACGGACCCAGACCCGGCCCCCGCCCACGTCATCGCACTCCTAGAATCGCTGCCCGATCGCCCAGTACATGTCAAGGAGGTGGCCCGCCTCACGGGCCGCGACAGGGTTCTCTGTCGGGTTTTGAACTGGGTGGGGAGGGGATGGCCGACAGCTAGACAAGACCCGGAGTTTGCGCCTTTTGTCACAAGGCGCGATGAGCTGTCGACCTATAAGGGGTGCCTAATGTGGGGAGGCAGGGTGGTCATTCCGAAACCACTACAGGAACGGGTACTGAGGGACCTTCATGAGCACCACCCTGGGGTAGTCAGGATGAAGGCTCTGGCGCGGGGGTATGTCTGGTGGCCAGGGTTAGACCGGGATATTGAGGACATTGTAAAAAGGTGTCAACCCTGCCAGGCCTCCCGACCCGCACCCCCGACGGCCCCAGACAGGGCCTGGGAATCCTCTCACCGCCCCTGGTCGCGCCTGCACCTCGACTTTGCGGGCCCGTTCCAGGGGCAGCTGTTTTTTATACTTGTAGACGCCTACAGTAAGTGGCTAGAAGTAGAGCCGGTACCATCCACCTCCTCCCGGGCGGCCATCCGAGCGATGTGGCGGATTTTCAGCTCGCACGGACTCCCCGACACCCTGGTCACCGACAACGGGACGGCCTTCACGTCCGGGGAGTTCCAGGAGTTCACCCGCCAGCACGGGATTCGCCACATCAGGTCGGCCCTGTTCCACCCCGCCACCAATGGCCAAGCCGAACGCATGGTGCGGGCGGCCAAAGAGGCGCTCCGTCGGACCGAAGGAACGGACTGGGACTTCAGGCTGGCGCACTTCCTGTTCGGCCAGAGAACGACGCCCCATGCGACAACCGGCCGGAGCCCGGCGGAACTATTGATGGGCCGACGCCTCACCACCAGGCTGGACCGGTTACATCCCGATCGAGCGCCCGAGCGGGAGCCCTGCACGGAAACGCCAGCGGCGGCGCGAGGGTTCTTCCCAGAGGACCCGGTGTACGCACGGAACTACGCGAGAGGGCCCCCGTGGATTCCCGCCCGAGTAGTCCGGGTCCGTGGCCCCCGGTCCTACGAAGTCTCGGTGGAAGACGGCCAGATCCTGCATCGCCACATCGATCAGCTACGTCGCCGGGTGCTACCCCTGGAGCCGGATGAGGGGGAGGAGTGGGACGAGCCAGCTCAACCAGACGCGGGGGCGGACGCACCAGAAGAAATCCCGGGGGACTTCAACTCCGGACTGACAGCCACCGCAAATGACACGCCGGCCGAGATGGTGAGCCCAGCCCCGCCAACACCAGAGCAGCCACCAGTCCCCACAGCCGCCCGGGAGGCTGTCAGTTCCCCCATGCCAGAGCCCCGTCGCTTCATGCGAGAGCGGCGGCCCCCAGCTATTTGAAAGACTATGTGTGCGGGTGTTTATCGGACCAAGGGGGAGGGGTGTAATGTATCCACTGGAGAACATGGGCTCTGGACAGCCATGTGCTTGGACTGGTTCTAACCGGTCCACCATGTGGCCAGGCGAAGGGCCTGAGCTTCGCCCCGAAGGACAATGGACTAGTGGATCCTGACTCCCCTCCAATGGAGGAGCAGGAGTTAATCCAATCAATGTAAATAGCAAATCACCGGGTGTGTGTGTGTTTGGGGTGTGGGTCACTTGGGAATAAAAGCCGGCCTGCGAGCCGGCTCAGTTGTCTTGTTCTTCATCTAATAAAGTATGTGAGAGCTGAAATCACTAGTAAGTCTCAGTACTTTTCATAACACTTTCCCTATGAAGAAAGGTTAAAGTGCTTGGGGCTCTTTAGCTTGGAAAAAAGACATCTAAGGGGTGACATGATTGAGGTTTATAAGATTATGCATGGGATAGAGCAGGTAGAGAAAGAAGTACTTTTATCCCTTTCTCACAATACAAGAACTTGTGGGCACTCAATGAAATTGCTGAGCAGTCAGGTTAGAACGGATAAAAGGAAGTACTTTTTCACCCAAAGAGTGATTAACACATGGAATTCACTGCCACAGGAGGTGGTGGCAGCTACAAGCATGGACAGCTTCAAGAGGGAATTAGATAAACATATGGAGCAGAGGTCCATCAGTGGCTATTAGCCAGAAGGTTTAAGTAGGAACTTTCGGTCTGGGGCAAGTGATGTTCTGTATTCCTGGTGCTTGGGGGGGGACAGTGGGAGGGCTTCTAGTGTCCTGGCCTGATCCAACATTGGCTTTTCTTATGTTCTTATCTAAGGAGGAGTATCTAACAGTGCAAAACTCAAGGGGGATTGCATCATTCAGAGAAGAATCCTTTGGGTAAGACATGTGATTTATCAGCCTGAATTTGCCTGGATACTTCTTAGGAATAACCCCAAGGGAAAAACCCTAATATTAGGAAGGGGGAAATGAAAGGCACTGCAACCTGACCCACAGTGCATTTCTTAGTGACTTTCTGCCTAATGACCATGGGTAGGTCCCTAGCAGATTTGAGGTTTCCACAGTCAGTGGAAACATGGGGGCCATTGAAGGGAATCCAAAAACCTGTGGTAAAGCCCTCTCACAGGAACCTGGTGGCAGTTGTAGTAGGGTAATTGGCCAATAATGGAACAAAGGCTTGAGAGTGTGTAGGGGTGCAGGACAAGCCCCGGTCTATGTGCTCATAATTGGTGGGGCTCTTTAGGAGTGCTGGAAGCTGCAGTGGAAGCAGTGCCCAAACCTCCATCCTTTTTGCCACCAAAGTTGGAAGAGGATTGGGTCCCCCAAAAGTGCTTGCTGGGCCCTATGCTGGCAGGAGAACCTGGGATGGGGGCCAAAGCAAGCATCCCAGTTGTGATTGAACTTGCATTTGATGGGATTGCATTTTTATTTATTAGACTTCTTTTTAGATTAGGTTTATTTTTACTGATTATATTCCCAGCAAACTGCCAGGGCGAGTGTCACATCTGAAGATTGCCTTGGCCTTGAAAGGATTGGACTGGGCCCTTATATGAGGCCCGACTTATCAGTTAGAGTTTGTCATTAATGAGGTCCCACCTGGAGACCTCACCATGGGAGGCCCACTTAGGAAAGGTCTCATCATATTCTATTGTGGTAGACTTGCTGGCCAAGTCCTGCATCCTCAACACATTTGACATGTGGTTAGACAGAAGCCAACCTCGCTCCAGGTAGGTGGATTGAACCATGCCCATAAAAACAGTGTAACCCAAAAGCCAATTTAGAAAGGTGTGCTCAGCAGTGTCCTTTTTGTCAAAACAAGGGCTGTACTTATCTGGTTTGAGAAGAAAAATCCACATAATATTCATCCAGGATATGCTCCTGGACCTTATGGGGGAGGTACGTGCCCAGAGGGTCTTTGAGGTCACTGTAGGCTGAAGAAACTTTCACAGAATGAGACCTCTCTCTCTGCCTGAATCTTCCATCCTCAAGAAATTGAGGGGCAGGCAACACCTCCTCAAAACTTATAAAGGCGGTTGCAGGAGGAAAAAAGATGGCATCTTCCTGCTCAAAGCTTGCTTGTAGAGCTCTGTGTTTTTATTTGTTTTAGTCAAGTACTTGACCTTTTATCTTGAGTGATTATTATAGAACTCCTGAATGTGCTTTCAGGCATGTTTTGTTGATGGTTGGAGGTGAATTCTTATCTTATATGGGTGGATAGTCATTAAGTAATCACTTCCAGGATACTTACAACTCTCCGAAATTAATTGAAGAAAAGGAACCAGCACAGTTAGGCAATACTGAGGAGTGTGAACTGGATTTAGATTATTTAAACAATTACTTATTGAAGTTTCTTAGAGACCACTGTTTACTGACTTCAAAAACAGCTATTGAAATCTTTCAGCAACTGAATTACATTTCTGCTCAACTTGAACAACTTAGCTTTAGAGATTCTATGCAGGAGACTTTAAATTCTGTCCTCTCAAAAGGTTTACTGGAAAGGACACTAAATAAATCAGAGAGAAATGGAATTCCTTTATCCCAGAAGTTGCAGTATACTAAGTTTACAGATGAGGGGAAACTTGGGGAAAAACATACTTGTGGAAAGGCATGTCAAGAGCAAAACAAGCAGGTAGCAATCTATGTTTCAGGAAATGACCTGAATTGAGGTTGATGGCAAAATAGGCATAAATATTAAATACTCCATTAGATAGATTTTGAGAATTTTGTTGACCTCATTAAAGTTAAAAAGCTTGTGAACTTGCGATTTGGAGTGAAACTGCTTCTCACTTTCTCCCAACCAACCATTCCACAGATGTTAAAAATGCACAGATTCCTTTCGCTGTTTGAAATTACAGTCACTAGATTTTTGTTGATGAGGCTGTTCGCCCACTATTACAAAATGCTAATGACTGAACACCTACTGGTTGTGGCTTGGTAACAGTTACTTTTTAGTAGTGTTCTTACCAAATCATCAAAGTCCTCAATTATTACACAAGTCAATTTATAAAAATAAAAAGGATTTGTCAAAATTAAAATCTATCTCTACTACATCAGATGGAGAGGTAAGCCTAATAGAGAGATCAACCAGAAGAATGGTCAATGGTGAAAGAAGAACAAGAAGAATGGCTCAAACCTTCTTTCACTTACCAATGAGAAACACTTTCTCAAATATAGAGAAACAGCAAATTACTCATGAAACTAGCCAAAAACAACAATCAGATTCAGATCTCCAAAAGGCAGAATCTACTGTTTCTTTGACATCATATGATTCACTGGATTGGACTGCACTCCGTGGTAAGATAAAATCTGAATTAAAATCTGCATTACTTTCTTGTATATCATCAAAAGGAGAAAAGTCTTCTTGTGGTAATGTGCTCTGTATATAGCTATCAAAACTCTGAGTGTGAATACTTTAGATCTCTGTTGATCATTTTCAACTGATTTTTGCCTCACAGTGAGTTGACATGATAACATAGTTAAGTCAGATGAGCTGAATTTGATGTGCACCAGATATATCTTCATTTTTAACACTTCTTTTCTTATACAACTTCATCAAGTAAATCAAACATTTCAGAGTATTAGTATATATATAAAACATCTTCTATGAATAATATTTTTTATCCCAATTATGACATAAAACATGAATAATAAGCTTTCCATTTCTCCTGAAATTCTTTAATCAGTCTTCTATTTACATAGCTCATTAACTTTTGCCATTGCTGCATATTCAGTGAATATATCTTTCCAGTCCTCTCAGTTTGGGAATTCTTCTGTTTTCAGTTTTTTTGCTAATGTAACTCTGGTCACCATTATCATAAAGCTGAATAGACCCCGCAAGGTTTTTTCAATATTCTCAAGTAAAAGGCCCAGTAAGATAGTCTCAGCTTTCATAGTGAATTTAATTTTTGGAATTTTCAACATGTCTGTATGTATCTCCTTCCAATATTTCTTAGTATTTTTACATGTCCACCACATATGGTAAAAAGTACCATCCATCTCTTTGCATTTCCAATAAATCCCTTTGTAATTTTTGTCCATCTTCTCAACATCTTTTTGGGGTAATATACCATCAAATAGAACATGTTATACCAATTTTAATGCTTGGCTAGCTGTTAATTTTATGTTCTTTGTTCATAAGATTTCCCATTGTCAAAGAGATATCTCTTTCTTAAAATTCTGCATCCATTTGATCATATACATTTTGACTTGATCTGTCTCAGTGTCATATTGGAGCAGAAGTTTATAAATTCATCCTAATAGATTATCTCCCCCCATAAATTTTATTGAAAATTTTTCAGAAAATACAAAGATAATACAACAAACATCCAAACCAAGGATAAGGTTAAAGATCATGTAGTTTAACATACACCGTGACACCTGATAGAAACATTATAAATTTGTGTAAATAAATAATCTCTCAACTAAATAATAACAATTTATATTTAGCTCTCCTAATTGAGTTCCAGTCAAAGGTATCCACATCATTTTTTTCCAGAATAGGGGGCCACGGTGATTGTAAATGCAGAATCAATGGAAACGTTCCGGGTCAGAAAAGGAACTAGGCAGGGCTGTCCCTTATCGCCATTGCTATTTATCTGGATTTTGGAAATACTGCTGCAAGCGATTAGAGATGACAATAATATAAAAGGTCTTAGTACTAGAGGTTTCTCATCTAAATTAAGAGCATTTGCTGATGATATTATGTTTATTGTTGAAGATCCTGTCAATAATATGCCGTTAGTATTTGAAAAAGTAAAAGAGTTTGGTGATCTCGCAGGGTTCTATGTAAATAAAAATAAATCGAAAATACTGTGTAAAAATATGATCCCTACAAAGCAACAGTGTTTACAAAAAATGACGGAATGTGAAGTGGTTAAAAAGGTTAAGTATTTGGGAATTGATATTACAATGAAAAACATTGATTTGTTTAAAAATAACTATTAAAAATTGTGGGTTTCGATAAGACGTGATTTGGAAAAATGGGAAAAACTCAGATTATCTCTTCTTGGAAGAATTGCCGTTGTCAAAATGAATGTACTGCCTAGGCTAATGTTTTTATTTCAGACAATACCAATTGTGAAAGACGTAAAAGTGTTGGTGAAATGGCAAAGAGAAATCTTTAAATTTATCTGGGCAGGAAAGAAGCCAAGAATTAAAATGAAAATAATGTACGATGTTAAAGACAGAGGTGGCTTCCAAGTCCCGAACTTGCGTTTGTATCATGAAGCTGTATGTATGTCTTGGTTAACTGATTGGTTAATTTAGAAAACAGAAAACTATTGGCCCTTGAGGGTCATGATTGCAGATTTGGCTGGCATGCCTATCTTTGGTATGGAAAAAATAAAGTAGATTCAATGTTTAAGCATCACTATATAAGGAGAACGTTGTTTGATGCATGGACCAGATACAGGAGTACAGTTCCCGATGAGAGGCCTTTATGGATTGTTCCTGCTGCAGTTATTCATCCTTTTTCAGAGCATAAAGGTAATGATTGGTTGAAATACCAAGAGTTGCTTCAAAAGGAAGGGAAGAACTATGTTTTAAAACCAAATAATGAACTAGTATTTGAGTACAGTTGGTTACAATATTGCCAAATACGGGATATTTACAAAAAAGACTGTAAAGAGGTTGGTTTTAGAGCTAAGAATGATGAGTTTGAAGATATTTGGTTGAAAAAAGGGCGAAAAATGATTTCTAAGTTGTATAAAACCTTGTTAACTGTATATACTTTGGATGAAACTGTTAAAGAGCAAATGATAAAATGGGCCATAAATATGAATAAGGAAATTTCAATGGAATCTTGGGAATTTTTGTGGAGAAAATCTTTTAAAATGTCAACCTGTGTCAATATAAAAGAAAATTGCTATAAGATGATGTACAGGTGGTATATGACACCAAAAAAGATTGCTAATATTAGCATGGATAAGAACTTGAGTAATAAGTGTTAGAAATGTTAAAAAATAGAGGGTTCTTTTTACCATATGTGGTGGACATGTGAAAAAGCAAAAGTATACTGGTCAAATGTCTATTGTGAGATGCAGAAGATATTAAAAATTCCTATTAGGAAAAGCCCGGAGCTTCTTCTCTTAGGTTTGACAATGGAAAAAATTCCACAAGAAAAAAGGACATTACTATGGTATATGATCACATCGGCGAGAATGGCTTTTGCGCAACAGTGGAAAGCGGAGAAGGTGCCAGATATACAGGACTGGTTAAGGAAATTGCTGTTTTTAGCTGAAATGGACAAAATGACGAAAAAACTAAATGGACAAATGGCAGAACAATATCTAAAAGACTGGGAAGACCTGAAATTGTATATGGAAATTGAATATAAAATGAAAGGGAGAATGTACAATCTTGATTCTTATTGAAATCAAATGAGAAATGAAATGAATAGTTGATTGTACTTGTACCTTTACTGGAAAACATGTTAGGTTTCAATGTATTAGAATTGTGTTACCTGGTTTGTCGATTGTTACAAGTCTAAATTTGATTACCTTTTAATTTTCTTTTTTTTTTGTTATTAGCAGTGTTGGAAGCCTATTGGGGGGGATGGGGGGATGGGATATAATCCTTAAACTGAATTGGTAATGATGTTTAACAATGTTGAATATATTCCAATAAAAAAAAAATTGTTTCAAAATTTTTTTCCCCCCAGAATAGGGTACCAAATACTTAGAGGGTTGTAAAATGTGCATTCATTCTGAACATTAGAATGGTAAATAGAAAAGGTATCAAGCATAAACAGATCCCATGTCTTGTGTATTACTTGCGTAGTACTAGGAACAGTCTTTTCTTTCCACAATTTAGCTATTAAAATATATGCTGCTGTAATAAGAGTATGAATTAATTGTTTTCCTTTTTCAGGTGGACCGTCAAAGGGCCATAGATCCAGAAGGATCACTGACAGAGATAAAGGTAAGGCATAATTTGTAAATTTTTGAATAAGTTGTACTATTTGCTTCCAAAAGTTTTGGATATATTTGCATGACCACCAATTATGAAAATATGTTGCCCTCTCACCACAATGTTTCCAACAAAATGGCAGCATATTGGGAATTAAATGTGCTAGCTTTACAGGTGTTAAATACCATCGTAACAAAACCTTAAGATTTGCTTCAATAATATATAGTGATCTAGATTATTCTGCCTACTCCAAATACTTATCCATTGCTGTTCAGTTATTTGGCAATTAAGGTCCTTGCACCATGCATTTTGGTAACTTAAAACACCAGATATTTTTCTATTGAGTAATGTTTTATATATTTTAGAAATTAGACCTTGTTTTTTATGAGATTTATATAATAGAGATTCAAATTCACTAAGAGGCTGTGTAATAGAAATTTGGAAGTCAGATGTCTCAGTGAGATGTCTAAATTGCAGGTATTCGAACCAATGTATATTAATTTTGTATTTCCTTTCTATATCTTGTTTGGCCATAAGTTTACCATTGTGAATACAATCAATAATTTTAGTTACATTAGTTTTCCGCCATATAGTAAAGGTTTCACTTGAGTTGGCAGAGGCAAACCATGGTTGGTCAATGAAAGACATTAGTTGTGAAAAAGGATTTAATAAAAATTTTTTAGCTTTGTACCATATTTTAAGTGTAGCTTTCAAGTATGGTGATTCAATCATAAGAAGAACTTACTGTACATTCTTATGCCATAACAAATTTTGGAAGTTGGAACTTTGACTTATATTTAGTTCAGTCCATTTCCAATCAAGTGAATTGTCTTCTTGGTATTGTCTAACTATAGATTATCTTTTTGTTGTGTAATTGTCTTTTTAAATTTGTCAGTATGCTCATCTTTTTCTAGTCTTGAAATTAATTGAAAATATAATAACCATTGTATACTTTTTCCTTCTTTTATCTGTTGCCAGGACTTCACTCTTCCTTGAGGGTTTATCATATCTCCACATGTAATGAAGTCATTATTTTTTCTCACCGGTTTATCATTATATGCATCGATAGGTGACATTAGAGGAGATATTGGAGGACTTATTCTTCTTCTTATAGTTTCCCAGATTGTAAATGAACTGTCTCTAATTACATGAATTTTGTTTGCACAGTATTCTTTTAGGTTGATTTTTTTTGATCCAAAGGTAAATATGTAGTCCCTCATCTAAATCTGTTGCTTCCAATTTTATTGGAGGGGAGAACAGGGTATAAATTTGATAAAATAAATAAATACACAAATATTAATCTTTTATCTAGATTTTTAAACCAGCCTGGAATCCAAACAAGGCCAGCTGCTTGATAGTACAATTTGATGTTAGGTACTGCTAAGCCTCCTGTGCTTTTCTCATATTTTAAAACTTTGAATCTAATTCTTGGGTTTTTCTTTTTTTTTTTTTAAAGCGCCCCCAAAAGAGGCATTTTTATTATTTTTCCACCAATGACATGACTACCACATTACACAACATAATATACAACACACCGAATACATAACAATACACACTACACAACAAAAGACAACCACAACATTAAATATTCACGGGGGGGTACAATTCTCATCACATTTCATCCGATTTTAGAAGAAGAAGAAATAGAAGAAGAAGAAGAGATTGGATTTATACCCTGCCCTTCACTGCCCAAAGGCATCTCAGAGCGGCTTACAAACTCCTTTCCCTTCCCCTCCCCACAACAGATACCCTGTGAGGTAGGTGGGGCTGAGAGAACTTCTGACAGAAACTGTCCTTGAGAGAACAGCTGTGCCAGAGCTTGTGACTGACCCAAGGTCACATCAGCAGGTGCAAGTGGAGGAGTGGGGAATCAAACCCGGTTCTCCCAGATAAGAGTCTGCGCACTTAACCACTACACCAAACTGGCTCCCCCTCCCACCCTACCGATCTAAGTATTATACCATTGCTTCTGTATTCACTAATTCTAACTTTCTAACTTATTCAATTCTAGTTTAACATAAAGTTGATAATATCCATTCCTCCTTATTTCTCTCCATCCTTCTTGCTCCGATCGTACCAGTCATTAAAGCGTTGCCAAGTGTTTGTAAAGGCTGATTCATCGTATCCTTTCAACATCAAAGTCAGTTTGTCCATTTCTGCTGCTTCCATTATCTTCTCAATCAACTCTTGTTCAGTTGGTACCACCATAGATCGCCAGTACTTTGCATATAAAATTCTAGCCGCTGTTGCTATATATATTATCAAATATCTCTCTTCTCTCCGCACCTCTTTTGGAAGTATTCCCAGCAATAATACCTCTGGCTTAAACAAAATAGTACTTTTTATAATATTCTGCATCAATCTATGCACCCATATCCAGTATTTTTTTACCCTCTCACAAGTCCACCACATATGATAAAACGAACCCACTTTAACATTACATTTCCAACACTTATTAGAACATTTTTCATCAAATTTTGATAACCTATCCAGGGTAATATACCATCTATAAAACATATTATACGACTTCCGGTCGGAGAAAATGGCGAATTGACACACTTTGCGAGTTGTGCAGAGTGTACTGCGGCATCTGACGACAGTCTGGGCTCTATCGGACCCAGCGCAGCACTCTCCAGGCGGGAGAGTGGCAAGCAAGCAGCGAAGCCTGAGGGGGAGTTGAGATCGGTGGAGATAAGCTTCGGAGGAAGCTTGTTTACACTTTGATCTCCTTCCGTGAAGAGGGCAGTTGTAAATCAACTCTACAGATGCCAGCCGGGCTGAGAATTCAGCATAAATTCGCCATCTACCGATCTCTTTACCATCAGATTAACATCGTTTACAGAAGAAGCACCGCGAAACCCGAGATTACAAGCAAGGTAACAAACAAACAAACGAATAAGCGCTTACCGGTTTAAAGAAGATTGTGATATTGAAACGCACGGATAAGCGCTGAAACATTTAAGGAACTATTCCGCTTGAATTAAAAGTAAAATGAAAGCTTTCCTTTAGAGATAAAGGCTGAAAAGTGACTTTGTTTTGCATTCCTGTGGTCAGCCAAGTCTAAACGTTACGTAGCAGAAACGAAACTAACTGTGACTCTGTGATACAGGAAGTGGGGTAGAGTGGAGATTTTAGAGGCTGTTGTGTTTGAAGCGGATGGACATTTTACTGTGTGACACTATCCTCATCGGAAGTCGGATTACAGAGACGGACAGAGGCACAGGAAGTTTGAAAGGAGCCTACTCTAGCCGGAAAACCATAGAGAAATTGCGCCCGACATTTTTGGGAGGACTAAAATTTAAAAAGTTATTTTTAAGCCGAAAATGTGTTTAAGCAAGTTATAAAAGTGGCGATTTGGCTTGGAGATTGCTAATATAAAGATTGATTAGTAGTGAAGTGCCCTCCAAGACGGATTTGAGAACAAGACCCAGAGCTGCTTCATCACCCAGCCCAAGAATGACTGCAAAGGAAAAAAAGAGTGGCAAGCAGCTATGGAAGCGATGGAAAAACGGATGACCGAAGTGGTGCAGAATCTTGGAAAACAAATAGAATCACACCTGGGAAAACAAATAGAATCACAGTTGCAACAGCAACTGCAAAGTCAATTGGAGCAAATAGAACAAGTGCAAGTTCAAGTACAGAAAAAAATATGGAAGAATTGAAAGAACTGGTACTTACTGAAGTGTCAGGGATAAAAAAAGATACAGAAGAACTTAAAAGAGAAGTCAAAAATCTGGTGACAAAATCTGAAGATATGGAACAAAAGGTAAAAAAAACTCTGTCTGAAAATACAAGGCTGGAGACCATGATGGATTACAGGGCTACTCAGAATCACCTGAGATTGAGAGGGATAGAAGAGGAGGAAGATCAGGATCTACGGGCTCTAGTAATTAAGACATTGACAACTTATATAGGAGAAGATGAAGGAGATTTGGATGCAGACTTTGACTTGATTTACAGAGTAAATTCAGCTTATGCCAAAAGAAAGCAACTACCCAGAGATGTGATTGTTCAATTTGTGACAACAAAGATGAAGGAAGACGTTTTCAAGAAACAATTTACACAACCGTTGGAAATAAATGGAAAGAAAATAATAATTTTGAGAGAAATTCCGAGATTGATTCTACAAGACAGGAAGAAGTTCAAGAAATTGACAGACAGACTAAAAGAAATGAACATTAGGTTTAGATGGGAGATTCCATATGGACTTACATTTATGTACAACTCGGTGAGAACTACTCTTAAAACTGAAGGAGATTTATATAGATTTAAAGCGAGCAATCTGGACGATTTTAAAGATATTTAATCCAACACCATTATGGATTACAAATTTTTATCTTGGAACGTAAATGGACTAAATTCACCAGGTAAAAGAAGACTGGTGAATCATTGGCTGGAGAAACAAAAATGTAATATAATTTGTTTACAAGAAACACATATAAGAAAACAAGACGACAAATATTTGATTAATAAAAAATTGGGAGAAGAATTTTATTCCTCAGCAGCTAATAAGAAAAAAGGAACAGTGATTTATATCTCAAAGGATTTGGATCCTAAACAAATTTTCTCGGACAAAGAAGGAAGGTATGTTGGCGTGGAAATATGGATGAATAGAAAAAAGACATTGCTTGTAAATATATATGCACCCAATGGTGCAAAAGAGACTTTTTTTGGTGACTTGACCAAAGAGTTGGAGTGTTTAAACTATGACCAAATTGTTCTTGCTGGAGACTTCAATGGTACAGTGAATAATACATTGGATAGAAAATCTAAAGCAAGTGGAGAGACAGTTGGAAAGTTACCAAAAAATTTCTTTCAACTGATGAAGCAAGAGAAACTGGAAGACGTTTGGAGGAAGTGGAATCCTAAGATTAAGGACTACACGTTTTATTCGAATAGACATAATTCCTTTTCTCGAATTGACATGATTTGGATGTCAGAGGAGATGGCGCAAAAAACTTATAAAATACAAATTTTACCGAAAACTAATTCTGATCATAATCCCTTACTTTGGATATCTAAAGCAAAACCTAAACAGCTATATTGGAGAATTAATGAAGATTTATTGGATCAAAAACAAATTAATGAAATCTTAAAAAAGGAAACGAAAAGTTTTTTTGAACTGAATTTGAATAAAGGCACGGACATACAAGTTGTTTGGGATGCATACAAAGCAGTAATGAGAGGTATGCTTATCTCTCTGAACTCCAAGGACAAAAAACAAAAGATCCAACAACAGAAAGACCTTCATGAAAAAATTCGACAAAAAGAAAAGGAATTAAAGAAAAGACCAGGGAAGAAGAAGATTATTAAAGAGATCCACTTTCTGCAAGATCAGCTGAATGTTTTACTAAACAGAGAATTATATTGGAATTTGAAGAAATTACAGCAAAAAGCATTTGAGGGTGCAAACAAACCAGGAAAGTTTTTAGCATGGCAATTGAAAAATAGAAAAGAAAGGAATTTTATAACCAAGATTATTGAAGATGGAAAGGATGTTATGAGCTTGAATGGTATAAAAAGAGTTTTTTTTTAAATATTACGCCAAATTATTCAAAAAGAAAGGAATTGATCAACAGAGAATCAATAAATATTTGGAGACGATTGAAGTTCCAGAGCTGGGAAAACAAATTAAGGAATTATTAAATGGTTTAGTAACGAAAGAAGAAGTGACAATGGCGATAGAAGATGCAAAGTTGGGCAAGGCTCCAGGACCAGATGGCTTTACAGCAAAGTTTTATAAGAAATTTAAAGAGGAGCTAACCCCTATTTTGGTTCTTCTGTCGAATGAGATAAGAAAGACCAAACGGATCCCAGATTCATGGAAAGAAGCAAATATTTCATTGATACCCAAAGAAGGTTTGGATTTGACTCAAGTAAAGAATTATAGGCCAATATCGCTATTAAATAATGATTACAAATTATTTGCGAAAATAATTTCAGAGAGACTGAAAAAATATCTGAAAGACATAATAGCGGAAGAACAAGCTGGATTTTTACCAAACAGACAAATCAGAGACAATTTAAGAGTGGTGATAGATGCAATTGAATATTATGACAAGCATCCTGAAAAAGAAGTTGGATTCCTCTTCCTAGATGCGGAAAAAGCTTTTGACAACTTAAATTGGGAATTTATGCTGCAAGTTATTGAAAAAATGGATATTGGACAGTCCTTTTTAAATATGATTGTGGCAATATATTCAGAACAAAAAGCGGCTTTGAATATAAACAAAGAAAAGACGGACTTCTTCCAAGTCCAAAAGGGAACACGTCAAGGCTGCCCGTTATCCCCGTTGTTGTTTATTTGGATATTGGAAATATTATTGACAGCGATAAGAAAAGATAACAGTATTGAAGGACTTACAGTGAAAGGTTTTGTCTATAAATACAGGGCATTTGCAGATGATGTAATGTTTATGATTCAAGACCCAATCGAGAAAATACCACTACTGATGGAAAAAATTGAAGAATTTGGTTCAGTTGCGGGATTCTATGTTAATAAAAGTAAAACCAAAGTGATGTGCAAAAATATGACGAAACAAAGACAAATAGAACTTCAAGAGAAAATTCAATGTGAAGTAGTTACAAAGACTAAATATCTTGGAATTGAATTAACCATGAAAAATATTGACTTGTTTAAAAACAATTATGAAAAGGTGTGGCACAAAATTCAGCAAGATATGAAGAAATGGGACACTTTGAATTTATCATTGATGGGAAGAATCGCGACTGTAAAAATGAATATTTTACCGCGTTTGATGTATTTATTTCAGACTATTCCAGTACTAAAACAAAGGAAAGTATTGGATTCGTGGCAGAAAGAATTATCCAAATTCGTATGGGCAGGAAGAAAGCCAAGGATTAAAATGAAAATTTTATGTGATGCAAAGGAAAGAGGAGGTCTACAACTACCAAATCTAAGACTGTATTATGATGCCGTCTGTTTAACTTGGTTGGAACAGTGGATTAATTTGGAGAATAAGAAGCTATTGGCCCTGGAAGGGCATGATAACAAATTCGGATGGCATGCATATTTATGGTATGGAAAAGTAAAAATGGACAAATTTTTTAAACACCACTTTGTAAGACAATCACTGTTCGAGACATGGATGAGATATAGAAAATTCTTCTCAGAAGAAAGACCACTTTGGATTGTACCAGCTGAAGTGATCAATCCATATTCAAGAAATCAAGGACTAGACTGGCTACCTTATAAAAATCTTCTAAAATCTGAAGGGAAAAATTTTGTGTTAAAAGATAGATTTGATGTTGAATTTGAATATGATTGGTTGAAGTTTAGACAGATTTATGATTTATTTAAGACCGATAAAAGAGAACATGGTTTTAGAGAAAAGAATATCGAAATTGAAACTGTATGGCTTGAGAAAGATAAAAAAATGATTTCTAAACTGTATAAGGTGCTATTGAAATGGTATACTGAGGATGAAGTTGTAAAAGAGCAAATGATAAAATGGGCTGTAAATGTTAATAATGAGATATTAATGACATCTTGGGAATATTTGTGGAAAAAGTCGATGAAAATTTCAACTTGCGTAAATGTTAAAGAGAATTGTTATAAAATGATGTACAGATGGTATATGACGCCTAAGAAAATTGCTATCATAAATGAAAGTATGTCTAACAAATGCTGGAAATGTAAAAAACATGAAGGGTCTTTTTACCATATGTGGTGGACATGTGATAAAGCAGCAAAGTATTGGACAGAGATCCACAATGAGATACAAAAAATTTTGAATTGTACTTTTAAGAAAGACCCACAGATGTTATTGTTAGGTCTTAAAATGGAAGAAATAAATGTAGCCAAGAGAACATTACTATGGTACTTGACTACAGCTGCAAGATTGACTTTTGCTCAATGTTGGAAACAAGATAAAGTACCTGAAACATGGGAATGGATTAAAAAGACGTTGTTTTTGGCAGAAATGGACAAATTAACGAGAAAGTTAAACAACGAAGAAGATGAAACGTTCTTTGAAGACTGGAAAGACTTTCAAAAATACTTGTTGAAAAATTGGGACATTAAACGTGGTTTGATTTGTTTTGATAGTTATTAAGAGGAAAATGAAATAGAATTAGATTTTTGAATTGTTACCGTTAGTAAGAGAAAATAGGTTTAGAAGTAACTGTAACAGAACAAGAGAGATATTAATGGGGTTGGAGCAGTGCGGGAAGTCTTGTTTGGGGGGGTAGAAGGGAAATTAGAAAAAGGGATATATAGGTTGGTTGAAAATGTATGAGTATGTGATATATCCAATAATAAATTGTATTTACCAAAAAAAAAATAAAACATATTATACATGTTTTCTCTATATGCAACCGCCCTGGTTATTTTCACATTTATTTTCCATATTTGATCCCACTGTTCCAGCTCTATGTTATAGCCAAAATATGTTGCCCATTGAACCATATTGTTTTTCACTTTCATCTATCATATAATCAGCCAACAACAATGTGTACATTTTTTAAATAAACTTCTCTTCCGGCTCGTACAATACTTTCTCCATAGCTGATAATGACTTCTCAAACCCTTTCTGTTTATCTTTTTTATATCTTGACTGAATCTGAACTCTGTGCCACCAACTAATATCCTCGCCCAATTCAAGCTCCCCCTTCGCATTTATAATATCCAGATATCTTTGCGGTGGGTCTTCAGAATATAACCTAGGTAAAGTCACTGCTTCTACCGGGGCTACCAACCTAGAGGTTTTAACAAACCACCTCCTCCGGATGGTCTCCCATACTCTTGCAAGTGCATCCTGTATCCAGTGTTGTCTAAAGTATTTACGTGCTGCCACCTTCTCATCCCACAAGAACGCATGCCAGCCTTCTAAGAGATCATGGCCTTCCAGCTTTAAAAGCCTTCTATCTTCCAGCGTCACCCATTCCTTAAGCCATGCCAACGCTCCCGCTCTATAATATAATATCCAATTTGGTAAAGCCAGGCCTCCTCTTTCTTTTGAATCTTGTAATGCTTTAAGTCTAATTCGTGCTCTTTTCCCTTGCCACATAAACTTAGACATGGTTTGCTCTAACTCTTTCAGTATTGCCAGGTTTTTCAGGACAGGAATCATTTGGAACAGGAAGATCCATCTTGGTAGAATATTCATCTTTATCAACGCAATTCTTCCAATTAAGGACAGCTTCAAATTCTTCCATTTTTCTAAATCTTGTTTCGTTGCTCTTAACAATTCTCTATAATTATCTTCTTGCAATGAACTGCACCTGTTCTTTAATTGGATTCCTAAATATTTCACCTCCACACAGAGTTTATATCCCGACTCTTCTTGCAAACGTTCTCTTTGCTCCAAAGTCATATTTTTAGTTAGAATTTTTGTTTTAACCATATTAACCTTCAGGCCTGCCACTTGCCCGTACTCTTTCAAGAGCTTATTTAACTCCATGATTGAAGACCTCGGTTCCTCCAATATGAATGCCAAGTCATCTGCGTAGGCTAATAGCTTATAGTGTTCTCCATGGACCTTTAATCCCTTCACTTCTGGGTTCTGTCTTATCTCTTCTGTTAACACTTCCAGAGCAAATATATATAGTAATGGTGAGAGGGGACAGCCTTGCCTCGTACCCTTCTGTATCTGGAATTGTTCAGTCTGTTCCCCATTTACCATAACTGCTGCTCTCTGTTTTGAGTAAATTGCTTGAATTGTTTGAGTAAATCATTCTCCCGCTCTGGCCCTCTTAAGTGTCTCTATTTATAAACATCCAATCCAAGTTGTCAAAGGCCTTCTCTACATCTACAAAAATCACCGCCATTTCTTTTTCTGGATGAGCTTCATAGTACTCCA
Source organism: Gekko gecko (assembly GCA_029375565.1). NCBI lineage: Eukaryota > Metazoa > Chordata > Lepidosauria > Squamata > Gekkonidae > Gekko > Gekko gecko. Next base: position 169,707,987 of record JAPDNY010000005.1, read on the forward strand.
ACACATTCAATAATTGCCTCATATTGTGCTTTATCTGTCTTTTCGGGAGAAATCCTGACTGGTCTTTATGGATTGTTTTTGCTAAAACACGCTTCAATCTGTCAGCCATAATAGAGGCAAATATTTTATAATCCACATTTAATAAGGAGATGGGTCTAACATCGTTTCCTTCTGTATCTTGTTTATATATCAAAGAGATTAGGGCTTCCCTCTATGTATCAGGCACTTCCTCTCCTTCCCACGTTTTCTTATAAACTTCATGTAATTGTGGGAGCAATATTTCTTCAAAAGTTATATAGAATTCCACTGGTAGACCATCCGTCCCTGGAACCTTGCCTTTATTCTGTCTTTTCAATGCCTCCACCATCTCCATCATGGTAATTGGATGATTTAAAATCTTTTGGTCTTCCTCCGAGAACTTCTGCAACATGCGGTCTTGCAAATACTGGGATATTTCTTCTCTAGTTATATTCCCCCTTGCATAGAGTTTCTTATAAAAGTCTTCCACAATCCTTTTCAGGTCTTGAGCTCCATTTTGCTCTACCCCATTTCTATCTCTCAATGATTTTATCAATGTTCTTTCAGATTGCTTTCTTACTTGGTAAGCCAGCCATCTAGTTGGTTTGTTGGCATTCTCGAAGTAATTTTGTTTAGCATAATTTACTTTTTTTTTTGCCATTTCTGCTGTCAATAAGCAGTTCATTCTGTGCATAAGAAGCTTAATTTTAGCTTTCCTGCCAGGTCTCCTCCCATCTCCATTTCTTGCTTCTCCTGTTCCAGTATTTCTCTTTTCAGATTGAAGTATTCCTCATTTCTTTTTCTGTTCTTCTTTGCTGCTTCATTCATTAAAAGTCCTCTCGCGAAAGCCTTAAACATGTCCCACACCGTTTGTCTCGGAATACCTGGGGTGATGTTTTCCTTAAAGAAGAAAGTAAATTCCGTTTGCAAGCTTCTCACCACCTTGCTATCCTTGAGTAATAAGGAGTTCAATGTCCATCTGTCCCTATGGTTTATTCCCTGTAGCTCCACCATTATCGGATTGTGATCAGCAAATGTACCTGCATCTATTTCAGCCTCCTGTAAATCCCTTACCATTGAAGATAATATCCAACACATATCCAGTCTAGACCAAGAATCATGTCTCGCCGAATACAACGTGTATTGTTGCGTTTTAGGGTTTCTTATTCTCCAAGCATCCACTAACCGCCATTCCTCTACGATCTGCAGAAGTGAATTAGTAAATTCATTACCTTTTGGCTTCTTCCTCTGAGTATTCGCTTTCCGATCCATTTTATTATCAAAAACCGCATTAAAGTTACCAATCACACAAAGTTCCTGGAAATCCTGTTTAGCTATCAAGATTGAGAGCTTTTCATAAAACTTCTCCTGGTTTTGATTTGGGCATAAATATTCACGATTAAAACTTTTTTGTTTTGTCTTTGTATTGTCACCATCAATATTCTCCCATCTTCCGAAGCAAATATAAGTTCTGGCTGCATATATTCCTTAATATAAGTGGCCACTCCACGTTTTTTCTTCTCTTTATCCGTTGCCACAAACACCTTGCCTAATCCCTTATAATTCAAATATTTTTCATCATTTCTCCTAATGTGGGTTTCTTGAATACATGTTATGTCTGCTTTACATTTCTTCAATTGATGAAATATCCTTCTTCTTTTCTGAGGTCCATTTAAGCCATTGACGTTCACCGAAATTATTTTTATCTTCTTTTTATACATCTAGGTTCTGTGTCTATCTGTGTTCCTTTTCACCTTTTGTTTTTTGCCTTGTCACAATTGGAGATCTCAGTCTAAATCTTCTTGGTCTTTGAGGTTTGGCAGAGGGAGCTGATGCCATTGCTCCCTGGGGTTGGGATTCCCCTTCCCTTTCCACCTCTCCCTCTTCTCTCTCCTCTTTTTCTTGGTCATCTGACATTTCCACTCCATACGTCTCTAAGAAATCTTTAGCCTTAAAAATAGAGGTGATTCTGAATCTCTTTCCCTCGAAATTAAAGAAGACCCCCTCTGGCAAAATCCACCTGTAGGTGATATTATTGGCTCTCAACAGTGCCGTTAAGTCTGAGTACGCCCTTCTCTTCTCCCTCACTCTCCAGGGTATCTCTTTTAAAACTTTAATTTCTTCTTGTCCCATCTTCAACAGTACAGCGTTTACTTCTTTCAGTATCTTATCTCTAACTGCCCGCTTGTGGAACCGCACCTGGACCTCCCTGGGCACCTTAAATCTTCTTGCATAAGCCGAATTCATTCTGAAGGCCACATCAATTTCTTTTTCCACTTCGCTTACGTCCTCAATATGTAAATGATTTGCCAGAAGTTCGGACATCTTTGAATTCAGATCTTCTTCTTTTTCCTCTGGGATATTTTGGAATCTCAGAACAAATGCTGCTCTCTCCACCTGTAATCTCATCACATCTTGCTCCAATAGCGATTGTTTTTCTTCATTTTCTTGAACCTTCCTTTCCACTTGTCTCGTTTTTGTCTCCACTTCCTCCACTGTATTACTTAGTGTCACAATTTTTGTAGTATTATCGGGTATTTGTTTCTGCAACAGCTGTAGACTCTTGGTGAACTGCTCCGTAATGTCCTTCATCGCATTCTGGATCGGGACCGCCGCTTGGGGGATCATATCTCTTACTTCCTGAATAGCTTGTGGGACAGAGTTCCGGATTTCTTCCATGCTGGCCTTGATTGGTTCTATGACGTCATTAATTGTGTTCAGAATAATGGCTTGCACTACCGCTTGTATTTCTTTCTGGGGTATTTCTTTCTGGGGCTCTTTCTGGCCTGTGCCCCCCAACTTCCCTGTAGCAGAGCTAGCAGCCCCTGGAGAAACCAGAGACTGTTTCCTTGATCCTCCACTGGCCATATTTGTCTATTTTTCACCACTTCCAAATCCCACTCTTAACGTGCACAGAGAATATTCACATTTTTTTATTTACTCTTTACCCTTATCCAATGTTTGGGAACAGTGCAGGCCTTCTGGCCCCGTTCCCAGAACTTCTATCTTATTTGTTGGCAAAGTCCCTAGAAATTATTTTCACTATCCTCCCGTCTATTTACCAAAACAAACCTCCTGTTGGCAATTTTCCCAGGAAGACTGCCTTGCCCACCTTCCCCCTCCTTTATTCTCCCCCTAAAGCCCACTAAAGCCAAATGAAGTGACCAGCCGACACACTGTCAATCAACAATCAAATTCCTTATTGTCAAACCAAGCTCTTTCATCCAGCGGTCTTTAAACAGAGTCCATCCTTCTCTCACACCTCATTTACCAATAACAATCACAGCAAAAATTGAGGACGTAGCAAACACTCTCTCTTCCCTCACTCTCTTACTCTTCCACCCTGGCCCTCAAAGGTTAAAAATTAGCGTGCGATGAAACAGGCCTCTTCTTCTCTGTTTCTCTGATTCTTCTACCCTACCCCTATTAGGGTTAAAATTTGAGGACACTGCAAAGGGGTCTCCAGCCAGCCGTCTTCACCTTAGAGCTTCTTATTTTCACTCAGCCTATCTCTCACCGGACGGATTCCCCTCCAGCTCTCACTGCACACGAACTGCTTCGCATCCCGATTTTCAGTTTTTAAAAGAGGCTTAAAGGAAGACCTAAGTTCCTTCTCAAAACCCACTGAGAGCCAGGTTAAACCATTCTAAAGCCCAATCGCTTTCCTCTTCAGCTCCATGGCTTTCTGATGGAGTTCTCTTTCCCTCTCGCCCTTCCACTCCAGCCTCGCCACGCTCCCTTTCAGTTTCTAGCTGTTTGTTCTTCAGGGGGGAGAGCCCTCCCCACTATGCTACTTCTTAGGGCTAATTATTTTAATTCACCCTTTCAAACCATTCAGTTTCTGTCATGGATACTCACAGAAGCGCTGTCGGTAAGGTTTCTCCCCCCCCCACATCCAATGCAGGAGCCTTGGCTTTGCTCAGATGAACTGAGCCCGAACTTTGATCCCGCGTCGGGGGCGATCCAGCCTACCCTGTGAGTTGCAACTCACACAGGGTTTCAGATCAAAGCCCCTTGCAGCTGCCAGTCCCTTCCCGGGACAGCAGGGGGTCCTTTTGATGATCAAAGGACCCCTTTAAAGATCAGAAGATCGCCACACGCTCAAGTGCGTGTGTCTTGCCAAGCTATCCTAATTCTTGGGTTTTTCCATTCCAAATAAACATATTTAATTCTTTCTGCCAGTTCTTCAATGTCTTTTCCTCTATATTAATTGATATCACCTGATTTTTTTTAAAAAAATTGGCAATATATTCATTTTTATTGCAGAAATTCTTCCCGACCAAGATTATTTCAATTTAGACCATCTTTTCAAATCTTTTTGTATCTTCATCCAAACTTTTAAACAATTATCTGTAAACAATGTATTGTTCTGTCTGGTCAGATTTATTCTGAGATATTTGATGTTATTTGGCATCCTGTAATTTTAATCCTGTAATTTTTATTTCCTTTTCCTGCTTCATCAAATATTTTGAAATTATTTTCTTTTAATTTCTTTCTGTTAATTTTGTATCCCAAGTAGAACCCCAATTTTTCCATTTGTTTTATTATATGATGTAATGATAAGTGGGTTTCTGAACTGTCAAAACTACATAATCAGCATATCTTTTTATTTTAAATTCTTCTCTGTCAGCTTTCAAGGCTTCTATTTTTGGGTCTTGTCTTATCCTGACAGCAAAAATTTCCATCACAAGAATGAATAGAAGTGATGACAGAGGGCAACCTTGGTGTGTTCCTTTCTCTATTTGAAATTCCTTTTGTTAATGCTCCATTGATTAGAATCTTTGCATGTTGTTTTGTATAGATACCTTGTATCCAATTCATAAATCTAGAACCACAGTTCAGATATGGTAACATTTTTAATAAAAAAGGCCAGAACAAATTATTGAATGCTTTCTCATTATCTAACAACATAAATGCTGCTTTTTCCTTTTAGTTTTTCACAAATTCTATTGTGTTAATAACAAAATGCACATTATTTTTCATAGATCTCTTTAATTAAAAAAATCTGATCAGGATGGATTAACTTTGTTATACTTTTCCTTAATCTTTCCATCCCGATTGAGGTAAAATTTTTATAATCCACATTCAATAATGAAATAAGTCTGTAAGATTGTAGTAAGGTTGGATCATTGCCTTCTTTATGAATTAATGTAACAAGCTTCTCACCATGATGGAGGCAGTGTTTTCTCATTGCTTATTTCATTCATAACTTTCTGGAGTGGTAGTATTATTTTTTCTTCTAAATATTTATAATACATCGCAGTAAGTCCATTTGGGCCAGGTGCTTTATCCTTTAAAAATTTATTTATAGTTGAAATTCACCACTTCTACTGACCCAGATAAAGATCTTAGATCTTGGCACCAGCTTGGAAACTTTGCACATAGACAAATAGTGCAACCTGTTTTAATTTATGTTGTTTAAAATTTTAAATTATTTTGTAATATCGTATCTGATGTATTTTAGAATCTATTTTGTGATCCACCCTGAGCCCACTTGTGGGGAGGACGAAATATAAATTGAAACAAATAAATCAATAAAAATAGCTTGTGAAATCTCTTGGACTGTAATTGTTTGATTCAAAATGTCCCTGTGTTCAGCTGTAATTTTTTCAATGGGTGTGTCCTTTATGTACTCCTCCATACCTTCTTCTGCTGCTAGTTCTTTCTTATAACGTTTTGAGAAGAAAGGACTAAACTGCTCCTGGATCTGTTTCTCCATGAAAGCAATTCCTTCTTCTTTCCTTACTCCTGTTATCACTCTTCTTTCAGTTTCTTTTCTTAAACAATATGCCAAATATCTTCCAGGTTTATTTGCACATTCAAAATGTTTTTGTTTTAATTTTTTTTTTAAAAAATTAATTTCTTCTGCATTTGTTCAGTTTCAAGCATATTTAATTGACTGCTTAGTTGTTTAATTAAACTTCACTGCACAGCTGAGCATTTCTGGTTCCCAAAGTCACTCAGAATGAGCACCAGAGGCCCAGTGAATGCAGAGCTGATCTCTGGGGAACCACATAGTTGATGTTTGAGGGAGAATGATTCTGGGACCTCCAAACATGAGAAGAGCCAGAAATGATTCAGGAGAGCACTCCAGTGGCAGCACAATAAATAGGGGATGGGCAGGCACAAAGGGGATACCACGTATCAAGACTGCCCAAGCCCCACTGCCTCCCAGGCTGGCCTGGGATGACTCAGCTAGCTTACCTGGGAGTTACCACCAGGACATGCCTCCCCCCATGCTCCACATGGCAAGCATGTAGCTGGCAGCTAACCTTCCTTGCTTACTCCAGCTCAGGGCCAGGGCTTCTTGCAGTAAAATCCAGAAGCTAATTATTTGAAGAACTATTTCCTTTTTCCTGTCCTGATTCTATGGCCAATCAATTTAACATGGCTAAATTTACTTGTCGCCCCCCCAGTGCCAACTAGCCTTTTTATTGCCATTTTCTAGTTGTTCTCCTGCTTAAGGTTGCCCACTTGAAATCTATTAGAACCCATTCCCTTTCTAAGTGGCTCCAACCTTGTGGATGAACTTCCTGCAGAGGCAATGGGGGTGCCATCTTGGTGCGCTTTTAAGAGGCACTACAAGATCATTTTATTTGCAAGGGCTTAAATGGAGTTTAAGGATCAGGCATTTTCTTGGGGAAACCCATCTTGGGGTTTCTCCACTGCTGTTGTTAGTTTCAAATGACTCTTGTCAGTTTCAAGAGGGTCCCCTCCCCTTTGCCTGCATTCCTTTCTGTTGCCATTTTTTTTTTTGCACAGAGCTTGCAAAATCTGCATCTCACTTGAATTTCTTGTGATACTGTGCTTTGAAATCGATCAGTCCTCTTAAACTTGCATTGCCATAGTGGTCCTGGATTATGGAGGGCATTCTGTACACTGAACTGGTTGTACTGGGATTTTAACCCCCCCCCACACACACACTTGGATTTCTTGTGACAATGTGCTTTGAGATTAATCAGTCCTTTAAACTTGCATTGCCACAGTGGTACTGGAATCTGCTGGACATTCTGTACACTGAATTGGTTGTACTAGGCTTGAAAAATTGTCCTCCACCCTTCAGTTTGTACTGCAGGGATTCTGTGGTTTGGCATTAGTTCTCTTTTGCTTCCATTGCTGCAGTTACAGAAGTCTATGGAATGGCTCAGGAATGTCAGTGATATCAAGCTCATGGGGAAACTTCCACCCCCCTTGGAAATGTATCCATTAATGAAATGCAATGAACCTTCACAAACAGCTTCAAAGTTCTTGAAAAGTTTGTGCCAGTTGACTTGTCATGAACTTGACTTCACAAAGCACAAACTGGCCAAAGTTTGTGAGCCAGTTTGTGCCAATCCCTAGTGATGACCACAGGAAGAAACAATTTTAAAAGGGGATTAGATAGAATCATGGAGGATAAGTCTATCAATGGCTGCTAGCCAACCTGAGGGAAACCCCCACATTCAGAGGCACTAACCTTCTGAATCCCAAAGCCAAGAGACAACATCAGGGAAAGGCCTCTTCCTCTGTGCCCTGCTGTTGGCTGTCCAGAGGAACTAATTGGCTACTGTGTGAGACAGGATGCTGGACTGGACAGACTATTGGTCTGATCCAGCTGGGCTCTTCTTATGTTCTGTTTTCCAACCTCAGGACTGGAACTCCTATAGATCTTTACATTAACCAACTTATTCAGGAATGGCACCTTATAATGAATTCTGGTTCTTTTTTCTTCTCTGCAGGACTTTGGAGGCCTGTTGGCTGCACAGTGTCATGTGTTTTAAGTTCCCGTCTGCCTCTTGGCTTGTGAATTTGTAGAGAGCATGGCATGAGGTTGTCAAAGACCCCAATAATCTCTTCGCCTTCCAATGTTTGCTTTCGGTTTCTGTTTATTGGAGTATACCAAGCAACAGCCTAAATTGGAGAGAAAGAAAACATTTCATGTTGAGGCAAACTGTTTCTGGGGATGCCATTTTCCTATGCCTGTGCTCTAAAATGGAAGAAATTTTAAAGACTAGTTCGCAGATTACAATATCCTTGCAGGTGCCTCCAGGACTTTGGATCACATATGCACTGTGGGTTCTGTGTTTCCCAGGGATGCATGCTCCTAATTCAGATCAGGACAGTGGCATGAATGAGGGAGAGGCTTCAGCCTTCCTTCCCATGTTGTTTTTCTGAGCTGAAACAGCCCTTGGGAAATGTCTTATAATGATGATTTGATGGGCTGCACTTTTTAAGAGGCTTAAAAGTGCTGTACATAAAACTACAGGACTGTGAAGGGTTAATACTTCACAGTGCCAGAGAGCCTTGTGGGACAGGTAGCTCCAGGCAATCTGATTGGTTGGCATCAGCTGCGCAAAAAAAGTCTTGTGAAAGCTGGATGCTGAGAAGAGATTCAAATTCCTGCCTTAACTGTGACAAGATGTATGTGGAGATTGTCTTAGACTAGCCCTGATAGAATTCACCCATGATTTAATATAGTCTAAATTCAGCATTACCTGAGGGCAGTTTTGAACATGGACATTGGGTGAAAGTTTGGCAAGGAGTTTTGGGTAGCATAAGAAGTCTCCCATTCAGGCCAAAAGGAACAGGGGATATATCTTCTATGGAGAGAAGAAGAATCCCTACCCAGTCAAACAGGGAACATTATCTCTGAGGAGTTGAAATTCCCTGGTCTAGTGTGATTGGAAACTGCTTGTGGAGACTATAAAATTCAGTTAACAACTCAAGAAGATTTCTATTGTTCCAAGAGAAGGGATCTGAGTACTGGGGAGAGGGTACCAGCCTTCTGGGCACCAAAAGTGTCTGCTATTGTACAAATCAAGTGAACTGGAGTGGTTTGGGAAAAACCAAGAACCAAAGTCTCTCAAAATAAAGAACTACAGTAACTGTGATTAATTTAAGAAACTCTCACTAGCCTGATGAGAATCTGGGTGATTTCCCACTAAAGCTGCCGCGGGGTTGCGCCGCCGTTTGCCCCGAGATTTTTAGTCAATTTCACACCCGAAGCCGCGGGGCTGCATTTTGACCCGCGGCTTCGCCCGATTTCCCCCGCAGTTTCGTAATCCTGTTTTTTGAGGATTACGAAACTGCGGGGGAAATCGGGCGAAGCCGTGGGTCAAAATGCAGCCCTGCGGCTTCGGGTGTGAAATTGACTAAAAATCTCGGGGCAAACGGCGGCACAACCCCGCGGCAAGCTTTAGTGGGAAATCACCCTAAGAGTTTGTGCTTAAACTATTTTACTGCAGTATTTTCAGCCCCTGACTTCCCCTAACCTTTCTCCTTGATATAAAATAAAACATTATGTTATTTTTGAATTTTAAAATCATCTGAAGTGCCATTGTCTGTTAGTTAAGCTAAAGGGAGACCCTAACCTTTCCCTCAGATCCTGGGCTGAGAAAATAGCCGTTACATATTACCGACATAGGGTGGGTAAAAGTCACTTTATAGAGAAGAATACATGCCACCAGAATTGCTCAGTCAGTGAAGGGACATACAAAAGAAAACTGGAGGGAAAAACTTGCCTCAAAGGGAGGGAAGTGGACAGGGTCTGTCATAGATGGCTACACAAAATTTTCCACAATAGGGCAAATAGCAGCTCCTCAGAGCTGTTTCTGAGCAGAAAAACAGCATGACAAGGAAGGCTGAAGCCCCTCCTCCGTGCATGCCACTGTCCCCCTCTGAATCAGGCCTACATGAAGCTGAGAAGCATGGAAATTCAAGTACATATGTGGTCCAAAGTCTTTGGCAGCCCATGAGCACTTCACAACATGTGAAACAGCTACCCCAAAGCTTCAGCATCTCCTGTCAGTTCCCTCTCAGATCCCTGTTTGTTTCCTATCAATTTGTAATTGCTCAGTTTCAGCCTTCTGGGAACATTCACAGTATGACCATGACCTCCAGAGGGTCTCTGAAGAACTTCCGCAAGGCTGGCATAGCATTCTGTTCATATATTTGAGGCCAGTGACTGGCTTCCATCTGCAAGGCATCCAGGGGGGTGTTCACACAGGGGTTTCCTCAAAATGAATCCGGGAATGGCAAGGAAACTGTTGCATGGCTTTCTGAGTTCCTTGGAAGGTGGCAGGTTTCAAATGTGATAAATCTTGTTCATAATTCATTTATCTAATGATGATCAATACTAATAGCTATTAAGCAGGAAGCCTGATTGCTTTGGTTTCTGGTTTAAATGACATAGATAAAATCCAGCTCCATAGTTTGGAATATTTTTGGCAGCTGCAGAAGTAGCAGAATTCAAAGATGTACACAGGAACAATGATCAAGTGGTGATTCTCATCTATTGCCTGAATTTGGCTCCCCCCCACACCTTCCAAGTAGCTTCTACATATTGATTGGAAACTGCTAGTAAGACTGGGAGCAATAACTCTTAATAGCTAAGACTTCTGGAAATATAGTCTACTGCATCACAGCCAGGAGGTCAGTCCTAGGACAATTACCTGCCCAGAAGGGTTGCATAGGATGGTAGTACACTGTGGGCCTAATATAAATTTGTCAAGTTTTTCCCATAGAAAATGTATTGGAGGTTTATGAGTCATTTTTGAACTTGCTGTCCACACCTGCAGCAACAAAACAGGAAGCAGTCAGACTTTGCACGAATATGACACAGAGAAAAACAAGAACGAACAAACACATTCTTTAATTGCATTCTATACCACACTGAATACTAAGGTTTAGTGGGGCAGTATAATGAACTAGACCTGGGAACATTAAAAAAAACACCTTTTTACATTTGCTCTGTTCATTCACTTTTCATACTCTGATACTGGTTGTGTTTCAAATATACTGCATCTTGGCAATCTCATAAAAATATAGTCCAAGTAAATAAATAGACTTTGGCAGCATAACTTACTATTGTCAGGGGGGGGCACATGCAGACCTGCTTGCAATGTTTATCATTTCAGATTTCAAGCTGAAATTTAAAAACAAGTTTACAGAAATTCAAACTAACTTCATTGACCTTTACTGTTCTGGTTTTTGTTGTATAGTGGGTTAGACACATAATAAAACCACAGACAACGATGTAGTGATCAGCATGGTTCGCTATTATACAACACGAGACACCATACCTGGCCAGGAGGCCAACTATATACACATGCAAAGGGACGCCCCCTGGTGCCATTGGCGGGTTTGAATTCCCGCCACCATTCCCCTTCGCGGGAGCCAGGAGCCCCAGTCCCATTGTTCTCCGGGACTCAAGCTCAGGCTCTTCGCTGATGGCCCGTAGTGGTCTGCGGACACAACACCCCTCCCCCCATAGTCCTGATCCTGTCTAGGTGACATAGTCCTTCAGGTACGCGTGGGCTCTGCGTTCCCTAGTGGACCGTCGTGGGGCAGGCGTTGGGTTTTCTCCGCAGCCAAGTCGTGGTGGTACGGCGGGGCTTGTCGCCTCGCCTCCTCCCGCTGGGGGAGGGTGTGCTGCCAGGCCCTCGTCTGTTGAGGCCTCGGGCGTTGTGGGCTGCCCATTGCTGGGATCTGCCTCCCTGAGGTCCCGTTCCACTTCGGGCACTCCCTGGGCTTTCCGTGGGGCCTGCTCCACCTCCCCTTGGCTCCCCCGGTCTCCTACCGTTGGAAGTAGGCGCCGCCTCAGCTGGTCCACATGGCGCCGCAGAAGCTGCCCGTCATTTCTCAACACCTCGTAGGAGACGGGGCCAGTGGGGTGGATTACCTTTCCTGCTAGCCATTCCGGGCCCCGGCCGTAGTTCCTTGCGAACACCAGGTCCTCGGGGAAGAAGCCTCGTGGTGCCTCCTGGTCCTCGACCCAGTTGCGTTCCGTTGGAGCCCTGTCAGGGTGCAGGCGGTTCAGGAGGATGGCAGGTCGCCGGCCCATGAGGAGCTCCGCGGGGCAGCGGCTGCTGACCGGGTTGGGTGTTCTCTGGTTCACCAGCAAGAACTGGGCTATGCGGGACTCCCAGTCCCCCTCGGTCAGGCGGCTTAAAGCTTCCTTAGCCGTACGGACCATGCGTTCTGCTTGGCCGTTTGTGGCAGGGTGGAAGGGCGCTGACCTGATGTGACGGATCAAGTTGTTCCGCAGTAATCACTGGAATTCCTCAGATGTGAATGCCGGGCCGTTGTCAGAGACGATGGTGTCCGGCAAGCCATGCGTGGCAAAGATCTTCCGGAGGGCTCAGATGGTGGCGCTTGCAGAGGTGGAGGAGACTGGACTCACTTCCAGCCACTTGGAGTACGCGTCCATGGTTACCAGGAACGTTAACCCATGGAAGGGCCCGGCGAAGTCGATGTGGAGCCGGGACCACGGGGTCCTTGTTGATTCCCATGACTGGGTGGGTGCGCATGGTGGGCTTGGCCGGACCTCTTGGCAGATCTGGCAATGCTTCACCCAGGCCTCTATTTCCCGGTCCATGCCTGGCCACCAGACGTAGCTCCGGGTGAGGGCCTTCATCCGCACGATGCCGGGGTGTGCCTCGTGCAGAGCCTGCAGGACTTGTTGTTGGAGTGCACTGGGGACTACGACTTGGTCCCCCCACAGCAGGCAGCCCTTGTGCGCCGATAGTTCCTCGCGCCGTGTTGTAAATGCGCTGAACTCTGGGCCCGCCGAGGCCGTAGGCCACCCCCTAACCACCCTGCCGAGAACTCGGGATATGATGGGGTCACGGACCGAGCGGCGGGCGATGTCCGTGGCCTGGATAGGGACGTCCGGAAGACCTTCCATCTGGAGGACGTGATGAGCTGGGGCCGGGTCCTCCCCTTCGTCCGGCAGGGGGAGGCGGCTCAGCGCATCTGCGTGGCCCATCGCCTTGCCTGGTCGGTGCTGTAGCGTGTAATTGTAGCCCGCCAAGAAGATGGACCACCGCAAGACCCGAGGGGAGAGCACCTGCGGTGTCCGGCGGTCTGCAGCGAAGAGGCCTAGCAGCGGCTGGTGGTCTGTGACGATGGTGAAGGGACGACCGTAGACGAAGTCATCGAACTTCTTCACCCCGACCACGACTGCCAGTCCCTCGCGGTCTATCTGGGCGTAGTTCCGCTTGGCCGCTGATAGGGTCCACGAGTAGTACGTGACCGGGACCTCCCGGCCGTCCGGGAGATGGTGAGCCAGCACGGCTCCCACCCCATATGGAGATGCGTCGCAAGCCAGGACCACGGGCAGGGACTCGTCGAAGTGCGACAGGACCGAGTTCGAGATTAGCAGGGCCTTGACGGCCCGGAACGCAGCAGCCTGACGCGGGCCCCAGACCCAGGGCGCCTTCTTGTCGAGCAACCGGTGGAGGGGCTCGGCTACCGCCGCCTTGTGGGGGAGAAAGGCGTGGTAAAAGTTCAAAAGTCCAAGAAAGGCCTGGAGTTCGGCTTTGGAGGTCGGGGGCGGCGCTTCCACTATGGCCTTCACCTTGTCCCGGGCCGGGTGGAGTCCATCCACGTTCACTGTGAAGCCCAAGAAATCAACTGACGATACCCCGAGCTGGCACTTTTCCCGCTTGACTTTGAGGCCGGCATCCTGGAAACGGCTGAGGACCACGTGGAGGCGGGAGGCGAACTCGTCAGGTGTGGCTGCGGCGATCATCACATCATCGAAGAATGGTGTGACGCCGGGAATCCCTTTGAGGAGAGAGTCCATCAGTTGCTGGAATATCCCGGGCGCCACGCTCACCCTGAATTGCAGGCGCTTGACCCTGAAGGCCCCCCGATGAGTTACAATCATTTGGGCCTCTGCGGTTGGCCCATCTACCGGCAGTTGCTGGTAAGCTTGGGCCAGATCTAGTTTGCCGAAGATCTTGGCCCCTGCCAAGGTGGCCAGAATGTGGCTCACCACTGGAACTGGGTAGGAATGGTCCTGCAATGCCCGGTTGATCGTGCATTTATAATCCACGCAGATGCGGATGTCCCCATTGGGCTTAATTGGGGTCACGATCGGGGTTTCCCACGCTGTGTGGGACACTAGCTCCAAGACCCCTTGGGCCACTAGGCGGTCCAGTTCCGTGTCTATTTTTGGTTTTAGGGCAAACGAACTGGCCTAGCCCGCATGCGGATAGGGGCCACCGTGGGGTCAAGTTGTAGCGAGACCGGGGGGCCCATGTACCTGCCCAGGGACCCATCGAAGACGGACGGGAATTCGCGGCACACCTCCTCGAAGCCGCGGGTTGTGCACTGCTGGACCCCCTCGATCACGATTCCCAGGGGTTCAAACCAGGCTCTCCCCAGGAGGCTGACTAGGTCCCCTTCGACTACGAGCAAGTCCAAGTGGCCCTTGAAGCCGCGGTACTTCACCCTGAAACTCCTGACCCCCTTTACTGGCACTCGGTTTCTTTGAAAGTCCATAAGCGTCACGGGTGATGGCCGCAAGCGGGGGGCCCCCTTTGGGTAAATCTGCTTTAATTTGGCCTCCGAGATTATGGAACATGCGGAGCCTGAATCTAGTTCCATTTGTAAGGGGACCCCCTCTACCTTAACCCGGACATAAATTTTGGGGGTGGAGGCCTGGCTGGGGAGTTTCAGTACCTGTGCCGCTGCTGCTGGGGCGTTGGTCAAGAGGTAGAGGTCCTCTTCCGGGGCCGCGCAGTCCTCAAAGTGCGCCTCTGTCCTGTGGCGGTTTTTGCGCTGCGCGGGATGGCTTGGAGTGGCAAAACCTCGCGATGTGGCCCATGCGGCCGCAGTCCCGACATGTGGTGTCCCGGAACTGGCACGATTTCCTCTCATGCTGCCCTCCGCAGCTGGCACACTCCTGCGCTGCCAAGCCGGGTTGCTTGTGTGCGGAGCTGGCGGGCGGTGCTGGCGGGCAATGCTGTGCTAGCATGTGGTGTACCTCGGGGTCGTCGAGGTCGCTGTTTCCAGGGGAGGCCACACGGTGAGTAGTGGTGGTGGTGGCCGGGTGTGACCTCTCCCAAGCGGTGGCGGTGGCTAATGCTGAGGTGATGGTCACCTTCTCGCCCTCCATTATTCGGCGCCGGAGTTTCTCCTCCCTGAGGCCCGCGACAAATTGGTCGCGGAGAACCATCTCCAAGTACTCTCCGAAAGCGCAGTCGGCCGCCAGGCGACGGAGCTCTCCGAGGAACTCCACGGCAGTTTCTTTGCCCTGCTGGTTCCAATGTTGGAAGACCACGTGGCAGGTCATCTCTGACAGCTTTGGGGGATAGTAGTTCTGCACTGCCTTCACAATCTCATCGACCGTGCACTCCTCCACCTTCTTGGGAGAGAGAAGGTATTGGGCCAGATCTACGATCACGGGGCCGCAAGAGCAGAGCAGCAGTCCTCTCTTTCGGTCTTCGTCCGTGATCTGGTAAAAGACGAAGGCTTGCCACAAACCCGTAACCCAGGCTCCCCATCGCTGGGGCTGGGAGGCGTCAAACGGCGGCAGCAGCCCAGATCCTGGAGCGATGGCCATTGTGCTAGTCGACGGCTGCAACACGGCTCTGGATTCACCCTCGGTGGTGCTCATGGATGACGCACGCAGAGCGGTGGAGCGAGTCTTTGGTAGCGTTGGCCGACAGCCCGGCTGGAGCGCTCAGCAGGATCCCACCTTCGTCACCATTGTTGTATAGTGGGTTAGACGCATAATGAAACCACAGACAACGGTGTAGTGATCAGCATGGTTCACTATTATACAACACGAGACACCATACCTGGCCAGGAGGCCAACTATATACACATGCAAAGGGACGCCCCCTGGTGCCATTGGCGGGTTTGAATTCCCGCTGCCGTTCCCATTGGTTCCCCTTCGCGGGAGCCAGGAGCCCCAGTCCCATTGTTCTCCGGGACTCAAGCTCAGGCTCTTCGCTGATGGCCCGTAGTGGTCTGCGGACACAACAGTTTTAAATTTCTGGATTCTTTACACCTTCAGCGCTGGATGTGGGTCAGAATGTATGTGAAAGAAATCCCTTCCTTAATCGGAGTATTAGTGAAAGTAACAATGTGTCAGCACTCATCAGGAAGGCCAGCCAATCCTGGATACAATGCAAGTATGAAGTGTTTAGGATTTAGTTCAATGTTTCTCAGCTTTCAAATTTAAGATTATGCTGCAGAACTGAGTATTTTTAAAGAAACACTGCTGACTAAAAGATGGAAATTTCCTTTTCCTTATATTTCCTTATAGTCTTTTCATTCATAGTTAGCTGAAAAAAGGAGCAAGACTTTTTACAAGGCAGAGTCAGTACAAAAACTGGGTTCAAGCAGGGTACTTCAAAAGCAATTTTACCAGGGATACTAGCTGTGGAAGCAGCTGGAAGGGGCAGAGCAATGAGGCCAACACCCAAGCAGAGCTGGTTGAAAAGCAGTCAGGAATGCTGCAGAACGGAGTATTGTTAAAGAAACACTGCTGACTAAAAGATGGAAATTTCCTTTTCCTTATATTTCCTTATAGACTTTTCATTCATAGTTAGCTGAAAAAAGGAGCAAGACTTTTTACATGGCAGAGTCAGTACAAAAACTGGGTTCAAGCAGGGTATTTCAAAAGCAATTTTACCAGGGATACTAGCTGTGGAAGCAGCTGGAAGGGGCAGAGCAATGAGGCCAACACCCAAGCAGAGCTGGTTGAAAAGCAGTCAGGAATGCTGCAGAACGGAGTATTGTTAAAGAAACACTGCTGACTAAAAGATGGAAATTTCCTTTTCCTTATATTTCCTTATAGACTTTTCATTCATAGTTAGCTGAAAAAAGGAGCAAGACTTTTTACATGGCAGAGTCAGTACAAAAACTGGGTTCAAGCAGGGTATTTCAAAAGCAATTTTACCAGGGATACTAGCTGTGGAAGCAGCTGGAAGGGGCAGAGCAATGAGGCCAACACCCAAGCAGAGCTGGTTGAAAAGCAGTCAGGAATGCTGCAGAACGGAGTATTGTTAAAGAAACACTGCTGACTAAAAGATGGAAATTTCCTTTTCCTTATATTTCCTTATAGACTTTTCATTCATAGTTAGCTGAAAAAAGGAGCAAGAACTGGGTTCAAGCAGGGTATTTCAAAAGCAATTTTACCAGGGATACTAGCTGTGGCAGAGGGCAGGCCAGAAGAGCCACAGAGTAGCAGGCTTGTGCAACCTCCAACTATAAATGATAAACAGCTGGAAGAGGCAGAGCAATGAGGCCAACACCCAAGCAGAGCTGGTTGAAAAGCAGTCAGGAATGCTGGAGGTGGTGAAGAAAAAGGACAGCAAAATTTGTCAGTCACAGCTACTAGTGCAGGTTCCCAGACTTGGCAGAGATTTAAAACAAACAAACAAAAAAATTGGCTTAGAAGGCAGGGAGTGTCTTGATCCTGATGTGGGATGAGGTGTGATGAAGGTGGGACAGGTCTGGGGAGCCCTGCTTTCTTCATGACAGCAAAAGATGAACTGCCTTGCCTGGCCTGAGGTGGACACCCAGGTAGGGCCTTTCCATTCCAAGTCCCTCTTTTGCTTTTTTGGCAAGTCTGCAGTGAGGGAGGGCCCCTTGGTGGGAGACTCTCAAGGGTCCTGACTTGGGTCCCTCTCTTGGGTGTCTCTGTCGAGAGAGGAGGAAAAGATGGAGTTTCTTCAGTTGGAATCTCAGAGAGGCTTGCAATTTCCTTACCTTCCCCTCTCCACAACAGACACCCTGTGAGGTAGGTGGGGCTGAGAGAGCTCAGACAGAACTGCTCTTGAGAGAACAGCTCTGAGAGAACTGTGACTGACCCAAGGTAACCCAGCTGGCTGCATGTGGAGGAGTGGGGAATCAAACTCAGTCCTCCAGATTAGAGTCCACCACTCTTAACCACTGCACCAAATATTATACCTAATCTACACCACTAACAGCTGGAGCTTCTTGTTATGGACCCATATTTTGCTCTCTAGCAGTAGAATCTGAGGCTCTTATCCTTTATTTCACTCACTTTTATTTCAACATTAGCTTTCATTCTGATCCTTGGGGAAAAATTGTACGTTGATATTGGGTGTCCATTGATGTTTTGCTGGAGTATATATTCTCCAATATCCTCTTCCGTATCAGGAGAACTGTTAATTATCTTCACAAAATGGCCACTTGGATGAAGTTCAACAATTTTAAGGTTCCCAATAGCACTAAAATATAATAACAGAAAAACTGATTAAGTTTTCACAAGCTGTTTAGAGTAATGTGTACAGTCACTGATGGGTTACTGTGCAAGGAGTTTATTTTCCTTGAGGAGCATTTAAATATGCAACCTCCCATAGGGTTGGTTGGGAAATTCCTGGAGGTTTGGAGGCAGTGCCTGGAATGTGGAGAATTTGAGAAATGGCTCAGCTGAGATGCATTCATAAATTTGGCCCTCCAAGAATGAAATCAGAAGAACGATTAAACCAAAGGTAAACAAACAACTGAAGAAAAACAGTCTCCCACAGGAAAAGTGTTCTTGCCATATATCAAAGGAATCACTGATCAGATGGGAAAGCTTATGAAAAAACACAACTTACAAACAGTATCCAGACCCACCAGAAAATACAACAGATGCTATGATTGGCAAAAGACAGAAGAGACCCCCTCACTTCTGTATACCGCATAGCATGCAGTTGTATACCGCATAGCATGCAGTTGTGAACAAGTTTACATCAGGACCACACAGCGTAGCATTCAGACAAGAATAAAAGAACATGAAGGCACTGCAGACTTGGCCAACCTGAAAAATCAGCAACCTGAACATAGCCTAACCCAAATAGGACACAGTATTTTCTTCCAAGACACCGAAAGTCTGGACAACACATCCAATTACCATGTCAGATTACACAGGGAAGCCATTGAAATTCATAAACATAAACACAATTTCAACAGGAAAGAAGAGAGTTTAAAAATAAATGGGACATGGTTTCCTGTCCTGAAAAACACAAAAGTCTCTACGTCTGACAATAGCACGACAGAAAAGATTAGAATTTCAACAGCCATTTCACATGCAAAAGAACCTCCTCAGGAAACAGGAATCCTTCTGAGGAAACAATCCATATGCAAAAGAACCTCCTCAGGAAAGCTCCTCCATTAGCATGTTTCACAGTCTGGGGAACTCCTACATGATAATGACTCAGCCCTACCCCACCTTCCTGAGTAGATATAAATTACCTGCCTACCATTTTTCTTCTCACCTTGACACAGAGAGTACTGCGTCTTTCTTTGTTATACCTCTGAGGATGCCAGTCACATCTACTGACGAAACATCAAGTCCTACAATGCCAGTACCACAGCCAGACAACCTGGAATATCTACAACAGCTAACTGACAATGCTTAAATTTAATCATCTCAAAGGTATCAGCATGCCCACATTCCAGCTCTACATCTTACAATCAAACCTCCAGACTTTGCTCCTCAGTACTGGGACCACCCTGGCCATGATTTATTGTCATTGTTCTCTGGATAGCACAGCCATTAATGAAGCCAAGACTCTGCAATTGCCCAATGCCTTGCTAACAAAGGCTTCCCTTCCTGAACCTGGACTTCTTTTGTCCAAAACCCCTTTTGAGCCATTACTGGCCACCATGGTCCATCCTGAACCATTTCCCTATTGTGCCCACTGTCTTGAAGGCACAATTTTCTTATGACTGGGCTCCAAACCCAGCCATTTTTGGTTCAGTCTCCTGGGATGCATACCACCTGGATCCCCCATCTCTTTTGGGTCTTTTCAGATGTACTTGCCGGCTTAGCAGTCTGCCCCTCTTCACCATGGACTCTTCTCTTCAGATGGTAGCTATAACCCCAACAACGCTTCACCCTCTTTCGTCTCTGATCTCTTAAGATCATGTCACCCCTTTATTTCCTAGCTCTGGAGTGTGTGTGAAAGATATTTTTAATTAAATTAGCTGACTGTATTAGGGATATTTTCTTAATAAATTTCATAAAAAAACATTTCCTGTCTGTCATCTGTGCTGCTTCAAGAGGGTTCTGACTCTGGTATAGTTGGAGGACGATCCCTAGCTTGCACACCTATGTAGCAAATGGTCTCTCAGCTAAATTCCCCCATCATAACCCATATGACAGACTCATTAAGTTGAAACCTAGAGTGTGAAATAAAATAGGGAAGAACTTTACAAACCCTTGGTTTGATAAGGAATGTAGGGATCTGAAAATCCTTCTACATGACACATTGTCACTATCAGGATTCTATGACCGTAGCCTTGCCACCAGAATATTTTAATCTTAAAAATCCAACAACTTATAAAAAGAAAGATAAATAATTTTATTAACAATTAATGGGAACAACTATTTCAAACAATGACCCTAAATAAATCTAGACAATTTTGGGCCATAGTCACAGGATCATTTCGCAAACAAGTCCCCGATATGTCCACTATTTCCTCTCATATTTGGTTTCAATATTTTTCAACTCTATTTTTTGAGGGAAGGATGAGTGTAATGGAACCACATGAGTCCTCCTTGGATGATTTTACTGATTGACCGCCTGTGAGACCCGATGAAATAAAGGAGTTAATTACTCAACTGAAGCCAGGGAAAGTCCCTGGACCGGATGTGATATCTCCTGAAGTTTTAAAACTGGATCCGGACTGGTGGACTTCTCTCCTTGCTGCTCATGGTAGACAAGACTGGCTTAATGCCCGAGGCCTGGACAAATGTGATAGTGGTACTCATTTATAAAAGGAGTGACCACATGATCACATCAAATTATAGACCTATGAGTTTCCTTTCTAGAATTGGGAAATTATATGCTAAGCATTTATTAGCTAAACTTATTCTTTGGATGTCACAGCAGAGAATTTGGGGGCCAGAACAAGTGGGTTTTTGTCAGGGAAAAACTACATTGGATCATTGTACTACTTTATTCCATTTGGTTAACAAATACACTAGGAAAGCTAATCTTAAACTATATACTGCATTTTTAGATCTTAAAGGAGCTTTTGATTCTATAGCTAGAGAGTTACTATGGGACAAATTAAATAAAATGAATATTGACAAGAAGTTACTCTTGCTTATTAAGAAATTATATATCTCCACAACCTGTCAAGTAAAATGTTCCTTAACAGGAAAATCAACACCAAAAAACCCTACCAATAAAGGAGTAAAATGGGCCTGTATCTTAGTTCCCACTTTATTTAACTTTTTTCTTAATGATTTGGCCCTGTTTTTTATTGGAGTTGATGGTCATAGTCCTAAACCTGGCTCTGTACATGTACTGTTATTACTATACACAAATGATGCAATAGTAGTGTCTTGCTCACAAGTCAGCCTGGAGCATTTACTGAATTGATGTCTGGAGTGAAAAATCAAAAATTCATAAAAAATGGGAAATAAGTGGAAATAGAATACAACAGGTTAAACATTTTAAATACTTAGGTATACATTTCCAATCAATGCCTCTTGGACTACCTACCGTAAATCCGGCTAACATCAGTGCCATGGCTATTACTTGCTTTTTCTGTCACAAAGGTAACCAATTTGCACCTGATGCATTAAAGGTCTTTAATGCCAAAGTGGGTCTGCAGCTGCTATATGGTATCCCACTTTGGATTGGTGCATTTGATCATTCTCTGGAATGTATTCAGTCCAAATTCCTCCATTAAATCTTGGGAATTCCACATTGTGTGCCTCTGTTTGGAAACTGGACAAGCCTTAGTTGAAACCAGGGTGTAGCTTGCAATTATCAAATACCGGCTGTGACTACATTATAACTCTGATGCCTCTAGTTTTACTTATCAAATGCTATTAGAATCTGAATAATCTGGTTAGCTGCGACATTGGTGCTGTGTAACACCAGGTCCATAAATAATAAGACCACGGTCCTTTGGGATTTCCTGCTGGAGCAGAATATGGACCTGGTGTGCATGACTGAGATCTGGGTTCAAGATGGGGAGACTGTAGGTCTCTCCCAGTTGGCTCCACCCAGGTTTTCAGTCCTCCACCAATCCTGGACTAAGAGGTGGGGGGGAGAAGTGGCTCTGTTCATTCGGGAGGCTTACTCCTTCAGGGTGCTCCCGTCACTGAGGCTCACAGGCATAGAGTGTGCTGGCTTCATGTGGGAAGCCAGGGAGAGTTTGGATATTTGGTTAGTGTACTGACTGCCCAACACACCGACTGATAGCTTGTCATCCCTAGTGGAGGCCGTGTTGGGCTGGGCATTGGAGCACGCTAGACTGATAGTCCTGGTTGACTTCAATGTCCATGCTGATGATGCAACCTCCCCACAGGCGGTGGATCTGGTGTCGTCCATGGCAGCACTAGGACTCTCCCAATATGTAACGGCCCCCACTCCTCAAGCTGGTCACATGCTTATTTGAACTTTGCAGCAGGGGTCACAGTGGACTGGATTACTGCCACAGCAGTTCCATGGTCTGATCACCATGCCCTGAAGGCCCACGTGAATGTTTCACCCCAACCCTGTTTGGACAGTGAGCATATTTTAGCTCACCCGTGGAGCCAGACAGACCCTTTGCAGCTTCAGATGGCCCTGTGGGATCCAATACCCCCTGGCAGCTCATTGGATGAGCTAGTTGAGGATTGGCATGGCTGACTCTCAGCAGCCATCGATGAGCTCGCTCCCAGATGCCCTCTGCACCCTCAGTCTAGGCTGGCTCCTTGGTTTACCCAGGAGCTGAGGCTCATGAAGCAAAGGCTTAGATGGCTAGAGAGACAATGGTAGCATGCTCGTGACAAAGCAACAAGAGCATCCTATAGGACGTTTATGAGATCCTATGAAATGGCAGTCAAAGCTGCAAAGAGGGAGTTTTACGCAGCCACGATTGCGTCTGCAAGCTCATGCCCGGCCCAATTGTATAGAACAATTCAGTCTTTAACAGCTCTGCCACAGGCAGACAAAGCACTAAGGAATTGGATATTGGCTGTGAGGCTTTTGCGAGCTATTTTGCAGATAAAGTCTTGTCGCTCCACCATGACCTCCTTGCCACAGTTGAGACAGTGAGTGAATTTGAGGCTCCATGCATGTCTTCTAGTCTGATTTTGGATTATTTCAGTCCACTCAGTCTAGAGGAAGTCGACAGATTGCTCTCAACAGTACGCCCAACCATTTGCAGCCTTGATCCGTGCCCTTCATGGCTCATTAAAGCAGGCCGTGAGGGGTTGTGAGGTGCCCTCAGGGATATTATTAAGTCCCTCTCTGAGGGGCTGTTCCTGGGGGCTCTCAAGGAAGTGACGGTCCACCCTCTCTTTAAAAAAAAATAAATCCCTGGATGGCTTCTGGTTGGAGTAAAATGGTGAATTGATGCACCTTGTGAATGTACAGGGTGGACGGTGGCTCCTTCTGACAGTTTGGGCATTATATTGCCCAACACAGCATCCCCCAGGCAGGGGGTTGACAAGCAAGCAACAAGGTCCAAGTGAGAGTTGAGATTGGCATGATCAAGTCTCGGAGGAGGCTTGTTTATGCTTTGATCCCCTCTCCCAAAGTGGGCGTTTGCAGGACAGCACTAAAGGAGCCAACCGAGCTGAGGAATCAGCATAAATCTGTCATTTCCCGACTTCTTAAGAATGAAGATCAATTGGAAAGCAAAAAGAAGCAATGCGAAACCCAAAGATAAACATGCAAGGTAACAGAAGTATTTTGCTTATCGGGATGAAGTTCTAGTGAAAATTGAAGCAGACGGTTAAGCGCATAAGACTTATAAGAAAATAATCCATTCATCTTGGATTTAAAAAGAGCTTGTCAAAGTGTTAAATTAGTGAAAAACTGACTTTGTTTAACATTCCTGTGGTTGTGAAAAGATAGAGAGCAGAGTCAGAGACTGAAACTAACAGAAAAGATCGCAAGACTGTGTAAGAGAGATGTTGCAGGCAATTTTTTCCAGCTGGAACTGTGACTAGGGAAATAAAAAAGAAGGCTAGAGTGGACCCTGGAGGACCGGAAGATCGACAGAGTGAAAAGTTCCCTGGAGGACAGTTTATAAGAAGGGACAGGAAGCAGGAAGTTCAAAAAGAGCCTACTCTAGCCAGAAAATCATAGAAAAATCACACCCGCCATTTTGAGGAGGTCTAAATTGTAAAATTTAATTTTAAGACTGAAATTGATTTTAAAGGCTTGCCAAAAGGTGGTTATTCGAATAAACACATACAGAACAGTTGGAATATATAAAAGAGAAGAACTTGGAGCAAGTTTTTAAAAATTTCAAAATGGACCCAAGACAAAGGCAAAGGGTAGCTTCTGCATCGAGTCCGAGGATGGCAGGGAAAGAAAAGAGAGAATGGTAAACAGCAATTGATGCAATGGGAAAGAGAATGATGGATGCAATTCAAGGATTGGTAAAACAGATAGAACAACAGTTGGAAAAACAAATGGAAAAACAGCTGGAACAGCTGGAAGAAGTACAAGAGAAGAATGTGGCGGCAATGAAAGAATTGGTTATAGCAGAGGTGGCAGAAATTAAAAAAGAAGTGGCAGATATGAATAATCAAGTTCAAGGTCTGGTAGTAAAATTGACTGAATTGGAGCAAAAATCACAAGCTATAGATAAAAAAATGGAAACAACACTACAAGACAATCGGAGACTGGAGTCAATGATGGAGTACAGAGTGATGTTAAATCATCTGAGGCTAAGAGGGATAGAGGAAAAGACAGATGAAGACATACATTTGGTGGTGACAACAGCATTGACAGAGTATCTAGGAGAAGATCAAGGAGAGCTGGATTCTGATTTTGGTTTAATTTATAGACTGAACTCAGCATATGCTCAAAGAAAGAAACTGCCAAGAGATGTGATAGTACAATTGGTAACAAGGAAGATGAAAGAGGATATTTTCAAGAAACAATTTATACAACCCTTGGAGATTGATGGCAAAAAGATAATAATAATGAGAGAACTTCCAAGAATGATCTTACAAGATACAAGAAGTACAAGAAATTGGTCAATAAGCTGAAGCAGCTTAACATTAGGTTCAGATGGGAAATACCACAAGGTCTGTCTTTTACCTATCATACATTAAGATATACATTCAAGACACCAGGAG
Organism: Gekko gecko; assembly: GCA_029375565.1. Classification (NCBI taxonomy): domain Eukaryota; kingdom Metazoa; phylum Chordata; class Lepidosauria; order Squamata; family Gekkonidae; genus Gekko; species Gekko gecko. Next base: position 169,732,828 of record JAPDNY010000005.1, read on the forward strand.
AAATGCATAGGTTCAAGGTAGATAATTTAGAAGACTTTGGAGATATATAAGACAAGACACTATGGATTACAAATTTTTATCATGGAATGTAAACGGACTTAATTCACCCAATAAAGGAAATTAGTAAAATATTGGTTGGAAAAACAAAAATATAATATTATTTTTCTACAAGAAACTCATATTAAAAAACAGGACAGTAAGTATTTGATCAATAAAAAATTAGGAGAAGAATTTTATTCATTGGCAGGGGAAGAAAACAAAGAAGTTGTGGCCTATGTAAAAAAAGAATTAGATCCAAAAGAAATTTTCAGTGATAAAGACGGGAGATATATTGGAGTGGAAATTATAATGCTTCAGAAAAAATCATTGATAGTTAATTTATATGCACCTAATGGAGCAAAAGAAATTTTTTAAAAAGATTTAATGAAAGAATTGGACCAAGTGAATTATGATCAGATAATCCTGGCAGGAGACTTTAACGGTACTGTATATAATAAACTAGACAGGAAATTAAAAAAACTGATGAAAAGATTGGAAAATTACCAAAAGTTTTTTTAAAACTGATGGAACAAGAGAAATTGGAAGATGTGTGGAGAAAATGGAACCCTAAAGTTAAAGATTTTACTTTTTATTCCAATCAACACAATACTTTTTCCAGGATTGACATGATTTGGATGTCTGGAGATATCGCATTAAAAACGCAAAAAGTAGAGATTCTACCAAAGACTAACTCTGATCATAATCCGTTGATGTGGATGCTAAAAGAAAAGGTCAAACAGTTTCAGTGGAGAATCAATGAAGATTTATTAGATAAGAAAAAAACAATTGAGATATTGTGTAAGGAAACCCAGATATTTTTTCAAATGAATTTAAATCAAAATGTGAAGAGACAGACTGTCTGGGATGCGTATAAGGCGGTAATGAGAGGATTACTTATATCGTTAAATGTGAGTGATGGGAAACAAAGTATGAAACAACAAAATGATATACAAGAAAAGATCCAGCAAAAAGAAAAAGAATTAAAGAAAAGACCAGGGAAAAACAAAATTATTAAAGAGATACAAATTTTACAAGAACAATTGAATGTGATACTTAATCGGGAACCGTACTGGAATTTAAAGAAATTGCAACAAAAATCTTTTGAAGGAGCAAATAAGCCAGGAAAATTTTTGGCATGGCAACTAAAAAATCGAAGAGAAAGAAGGCTAATAATCAAAATAGTCGAAGAGGATAAAGAAATTGTGGATATGAATGGTTTAAAAAGAGGTTTTTTAAAGTACTATGCGAAATTATTTCAAAAAAAGAATATAGATCCAGAAAAAATTAAAAAATATTTGGACAAAGTAGAAATTCCAAAGGTGGGGAAAAAATTAAGGAAATGTTGAATGGTCCAATTCAAAAAGAAGAAATTTACAATGCAATAGATGTTGAATGGTCCAGTTCAAAAAGAAGAAATTTACAATGCGATAGAGGATGCAAAGTTGGGGAAAGCTCCAGGTCCAGATGGATTTACTGCAAAATTTTATGAAAAATTAAAAGAGGAACTGACCCCAATCTTTGAACTTTTATCAAATGATATACAGAAGACTAAATTAATTCCAGAGACATGGAAAGAAGCCAATATATCACTCATACCGAAAGAAGGACAAGATCTAACAGATGTAAAAAATTACAGACCAATTTCTCTTCTTAATAATGATTACAAATTGTTTGCTAAAATAATTTCAGAAAGATTGAAGAAATATTTGAAAGATGTTATAGCAGAAGAACAAGCCGGTTTTTTACCAAACAGACAAATCAGAGACAATTTAAGAATGGTGATAGATGCAATTGAATATTATGATAAACATCCAGAAAAAGAGGTTGCTTTTCTATTTGTAAATGCTGAAAAAGCCTTTGACAATTTAAATTGGGATTTTATGTTTCAAGTGATTGAGAAAATGGACATTGGACAGCCCTTTTTAAACATAATTAGGGCGGTATATTCAGAACAGAAAGCATCGTTGAATGTAAATAAAGAGATGACGAAGCATTTTAAGGTTCAAAAAGGGACCAGACAAGGTTGTCCGTTATCCCCTTTATTGTTCATTTGAATTTTAGAAGTACTGTTGGGGAAGATAAGAGAAGAAAAGGATATAAAGGGACTCACAATTGGAGGTTTCACATATAAATATAGGGCATTTGCAGATGATGTAATGTTTTTGGTTGAAGAGCCAATAAATAATTTACCGTTGTTGATGGAAAAGATTAAGGAATTTGGAGACTTGGCTGGATTTTATGTGAATAAGAATAAAACAAAGGTGTTATGTAAAAATATGACGAAAGAAAAGCAACTAGAACTGCAAGAAAAAACACAATGCAAAGTGGTTAAAAAAACAAAATATTTAGGAATTGACAATGAAAAACATAGACCTTTTTAAGAACAATTATGAAAAGATCTGGAGTAAAATTCAACAGGATATAAAAAATGGGACACTTTGAAATTGTCATTATTGGGAAGAATATCGGTAGTCAAGATGAATGTTTTACCTCGTTTGATGTTTTTATTTCAGACTATTCCAATAGTAAAAGAGTGCAAGGTGTTGAATTTATGGCAGAAAGAAATATCAAAATTTGTGTGGGCAGGAAGGAAACCGAGGATTAAAATGAAGATTCTATGCGATGCAAAGGAAAGAGGAGGATTTCAATTACCTAATTTTAGACTGTATCATGATGCAGTGTGCCTATCATGGTTAGAACAATGGATTAATCTAGACAATAGGAAAATGTTGGCGCTGGAAGGACATGATCGTAAATTTGGTTGGCATGCCTATTTATGGTATGAAAAATCTAAAATGGACAATTTTTTTAAACACCACTTTATAAGAAGATCACTGTTTGTGACTTGGATGAGGTATAAAAGATTTTTTTTGAAGCAAGACCATTATGGATAGTACCGGCAGAAGTAATTAAACCACTTTCAAGGCATAAAGGTGAAGATTGGTTACCTTATAGAGACATCTTAAAAGTAGAAGGGAGTAGTTTCATGATGAGAGCTAGAGAGGAACTGGATTTTGAATATGACTGGTTATATTATAGACAGATTTATGACTTATTTAAGACTGATAAAAAGAGGTATGGAGGGAAAATAATGAAACTGAAGGTGTATGGGCAGAGAAAGGGAAAAAAGTGATTTCAAAAATTTATAAGGTTTTGCTAAAATGGTATACAGAGGATGAAATGGTAAAAGAACAAATGATAAAATGGGCTATAAATATAAATAACGAAATAACTATGTCATCGTGGGAATGTTTGTGGAAAAAGTCAATGAAAATTTCAACTTGTGTTAATGTGAAAGAAAATTGTTATAAAATGATGTATAGATGGTATATGACACCAAAAAAAATTGCTAATATGAATGAGAACATGTATAACAAGTGTTGGAAATGTAAAAAAAAGGAAGGCTCATTTTACCATATGTGGTGGACTTGTGATAAAGCAGTAGCTTTTTGGACAGAGGTCCACAATGAAATACAGAAAATCCTGAAATGTACCTTGAAAAAAGAACCAGAAGTATTACTTTTAGGTCTCAAAATGGAAGAAGTGAATGTGACAAAGAGAACATTGTTATGGTATTTGATTACAACAGCTAGAATGACTTATGCTCAATTTTGGAAGCAAGAAAGAGTGCCGTAAAAATGGGACTGGATAAAGAAGATGCTTTTTATGGCAGAAATGGACAAACTGACAAAGAAACTTAATGATAAAGAAGATGAAGAATTTCTTGCAGAATGGAAGGATTTTAAAGACTATGTTGAAATGAACTGGGATGTAAAAAATAATTTACTTTGCTTTGATAACTATTGAGAGTAGAATATAGAAAATAATGAATAAATAGTAGCCAAAATGTTACCTAAGAATTAGACAGAGAAAATGAACATGTTAGAAATGAAGAATTGAAAAATTGAGAAGTTTTATTGTAAATAAAAATTGAATTAACAAAGGGTTAATGAAGGGGTGGGAGCATTGCTGGAAGCCATGAGGGGGGGATGGAGGGGACATTAGAAAAGGATGTATCTAAAAATATTTCAAAATATGGAATATGTTATTATATCCTATTAATTTTTTTTTTAAAAAAAACCCATCCCTGGATCTGGCTGAATTGGCAAACTATCAGCTGGTTTCCAATTTTCCCTATTTGGGCAAATTAATTGAGAGGGCAGTGGTGATTGAGTTGTAGACCTATCTGGATGACACTTCCATGCTAGATCCCTTCCAGTCTGGCTTCCACCCAGGCCATGGTATGGAGATGGCACTGGTCGCCCTCACAGACGGCCTCCGGAGGCATCTGGATCAGGGCAGGACCACAGTGGTTCAACATGGTTGACCATTAGTTCCTGACCCACTGCCTTGCCAACACAGGGATTCAGGGGCTTGCCTTGCAATGGCTTGCCTCCTTTCTCCAAGGTCGGGGACAAAGGGTGGCTCTTGGGGAGCAGCTGTCCCAAAGGCACCCACTGATTTGCAGAGTTCCTCAAGGGGCAGTGCTTTCTCCGATGCTATTTAACATCTATATGCACCCCCTTGCCCAGATTGCCCGGAGGCACGGGCTAAGGTGTCACCAATATGCGGATGACACTCAACTGTATATGTTGTTGGACGGGCGGTCCAACTCTACACCAGAAGACCTGGACCAGGTGTTACAGGACGTGGCTGGATGGCTTAGACTGAGTCAATTGAAATTTAATCTGATGAAGACGGAGGTCCTGTACCTGAGTCGGAGTGGATTGGGGTTAGGGATCCCACTACTGGCCTTCGATGGGATGCCGTTGGTGCCAGCATCAAGGGTCAGGAGTTTGGGAATACTTCTGGATGCCTTCTTAACAATGGAGGCCCAGGTAGCAGCCACTGCCAAGGCAGCCTGTCTTTGGATGATTAGGCAGCTGGTTCCCTTCCTCAAATGCAATGATCTGGCAACAGTGATCCATGCAATGGTCACCTCGAGGTTGGACTACTGCAATGCTCTCTACATGGGGCTGCCCTTGGCACAACTCTGGAAGCTGCAGCTGGTGCAAAATGGGGCAGCCAGGTTGTTGATGGGCCTCTCTATGTGAGAGCACATCCAGCCTGCTCTGAAGGCATTGCACTGGCTGCCAATAGCATACCGGATTCATTTCAAGGTGCTGTTTTTGACCTTTAAAGCCCTTTATAGTCAGGGACCTGCCTATCTGCAGGACCGCCTTTCCCCACACATTCCCCAAAGAGCACTACAGTCAGGGTTGCAAAATCATTTTGCCCCAAGCTGGTATCGACCAGGACCAGGGACTTTTCTGTTGCAGCTCCAACCTACTAGAATGAGCTTCCGGATGAGATCAGGACCTTGTGGGACCTTTCATAGTTCCTCAGGGCCATGAAAATGGAGCTCTTTCACCAGGCATTTAGGTAAGGAGCTGTGTTATCATCTATGCCCTTTGCCAATCTATTTCCAGCCTGAGCCCGCCAATAATGGATGGACCAATAAATGCACTTTATTGTAGCTATACTGCCATGGTTCTGTTAATTGATTTTAATAACCTTTGTGTATTTTATATTGATATTTACATTGTTTATCTATTGTTTCTTGTGTAAGCCACCCTTAACCTGCCTCAGTGGGGAGGGCAGGGTAAAAATCAGTTAAATAAATAAACAAATAGCTTGCATTGAAAAGAAAATCAGTGTTATTGGTCTATCCCTGGATTCACTATCTATGCTTTCCCAATCAGATGCATTCCATAGGATTAAATGCAGAATTTTGGACACTGAATCACAAAATCTCTATAGTGAGGCCAATAAAACTTGCTCTCCCTTGAGCTTGGAGATTCCACTAAAAGCAGGCCATATGGCTCCATATCTCAATGTCCTTTAAATTCCACAACAACATACAGCTTTTTCATTGGCCAGATTTAATGCTATGCCATCTGCAATCCTATATGGAAGATTTCAAAAGGTGCCATATTTAGCTAGATATTGTCCCTATAAGTCAAGTTGCATTGAGACAATTTCACATATCCTTTTTTATTGTCCTTTTTATGTAGAAATTCATACTAAATACCTAAACCCTATTTTGGCAAATAAGATGGGATTCTCAGATCACGTTAAGGTTCATTTTATCCTGAATGACTCCTCTCTGGGTATAATTGGGACCTTCCCCCCTCCTATGCTGGATATAGGAAGGCTTTTGCTTAGAAGTGGGACACACCATCTGGTTTTAAAGAGCACACACCGCTGGCAATTAGAGTGAATGGGATGGATGTTGAGTGAATGAAGAGTTGCCAGTTGTGGTGCGAATGCTGGGCGACTGGGGTTTGTTTGTGGTTACTGGAGTGGGAGAGTGCTGTGGTGATTTAGTTGTTGTAACCATTAGGATTGTGTATAGTATTTGTGACCCATAAATTTTGTACAGACAGGGAACCGGCTCATTCTTGTTATGCTGGATTGGTGATTTTTGTTGGCTGCACATCCGGTGGTGCGACTGGTGGCCAGGCATATCCCATTATGATGGAGCAGCATATTCCGGTGCTCTGGGGGAGGGGAAAGTTTAGCAGTGGGTCTGGGCATGTTTTTAAAGGAAGGTCGCGGAGACGCAAGGAGGCTCGGCACCCTTCCAGCCTTCGGCCCATCCCAAGGGTGGCCGGCAATGGGGCCAGGATTGACCCCCCCCTCCATCACTGGTGTTGTGTAACACCAGGTACATCAATAATAAAATCTCAACTCTTCAGGACTTCGTCCTGGATCAGCAAGTGGACCTGGCGTGTATGACCGAGACCTGGGTGAGGGAGGGGAGACGTTGGCTCTTACCCAGCTGGCCCTGCCGGGTTACTCGGTCCTTCACCAGTCACGGACTAGGGGGTGGGGGGAGGAGTGGCTATCTTCATTCGCGGGCATAGAATGTGTCGGTATGATGCTGGAGGCTGTGGAGAGTTTGGCGATCTGGCTGGTGTACCGGCCACCTAATGCACCGGCCAGTAGCTTGCCGTCCCTGCTGGAGGCTGTATCAGGCTGGGCACTGGATCACCCTAGACTGATTGTCCTGGGTGACTTCAACGTCCATGCTGAGGACACCTAGTGTCGTCCATGGTGGCGCTGGGACTCTCGCAGTATGTATTGGCCCCCACGCATCGGGCTGGTCACATGCTTGATTTGATCTTCACGGTGGGTGTGGAGGTGGACCGGATCACTGCTGAGGCAGTGCCATGGTCAGACCACCTGGCCCTGAGGGCCCGTCTGAATGTTCCACCCCGACTCTTTCTGGGCAGCGAGCAGATGGACCCCATGCGGCTCCAGAGGGCCTTGCGGGATCCAAGACCCCCTGGCGGCTCATTGGATGAGCTAGTGGAGGACTGGCATGTCCGGCTCTCTGCAGCCATCGACAAGATGGCTCCCAGGCGCCCTCTCCGGGCTCGGTTGAGGCAAGCTCCCTGGTACACCTGGGAGCTGCGGCTGATGAAACGGGAACTGAGACGGCTAGAGAGACGGTGGCGCCGTGCCCGCGACGAAGCATCAAGAGCATCTTATAGGATGTTTATGAGAGCCTATGAGATGGCAGTCAAGGCGGCAAAGAAGGATTTCTTTGTGGCTGAGATTGCATCTGCGAGCTCATGTCCGGCCCAATTATTTAGTACTATTTGGACTTTGACAGACCTGCCTCAGGGCTGGCAAAATGTTAGGGAATTGGATATTGGCTGTGAGGCTTTTGTGAGCTATTTTGCAGATAAAGTCTTGACGCTCCAACGCAACCTCCCCGCCACGATTGAGACAGTTAGCGAACTCGAGGCCCCTTGCATATCTTCGGTTCCGGGTTTGGAATGTTTTGGCCAGCTCAGCTTGGACAAAGTTGACAGATTGCTAGTTACTGTGCGCCCACCCACATGCGACCTGGATCCATGCCCCTCCTGGCTCATCAAAGCGAGCCATGAGGGGTTTCGAGGTGTTCTGCGGGAGATTATCAACAAGTCCCTCAGTGAGGGCTGATTCCCCGGAGAACTCAAGGAGGCGATGGTCTGCCCCCTCTTAAAAACCATCTCTGGACCCGGCCAAATTGGCCAACTACCGGCCGGTGTCCAATTTGCCCAATTTGGGCAAATTGATAGAGAGGGCGGTGGTGTTACAGTTACAGGGCTTTCTGGAGGATGCTTCAGTCCTGGATCCTTTCCAGTCCGGCTTTTGCTCAGGTCGCGGGACGGAGACGGTGCTGGTCACCCTGACTGATGAGCTCCGAAGGCATTTGGATCGAGGCGGTGTGGCAGCATTGCTGTTGTTAGATCTGTCAGCCGCATTTGATATGGTCGACCATCAGCTGCTGACCCACTGCCTCAATGGTTCGCCTCTTTTCTCCAAGGTTGGGGACAGAGGGTGGCAATTGGGGATTAGTGGTCCCGGAGGCATCCCCTTGAGTGCGGGGTGCCTCAGGGGGCAGTGCTGTCCCTGATGTTGTTTAATATCTATATGCGTCCCCTCACCCAGATTGCTCGGAGTTGTGGGCTTGGGTGTCATTAATATGCAGATGACACCCAGCTCTATCTGATGCTGGGTGGCCAGTCATACTCTGGTTCCGATGACCTTCATAGGGCATTACAGGCCATGGCTGGTTGGCTCAGGCTGAGCCGGCTGAAGCGAAACCCAGTGAAGACAGAGGTCCTGGGCCTGAGCCGGACCGGTCTGGGGCTGGGGCTCCTGTCCTTCGATGGGGTGCCGTTGGTGCCATCGTTGGGGGTTAGGAGTTTGGGGGTGCTCCTGGATGCCTCCTTAACAATGGAGGCCCAGGTGGCAGCCACTGTCAAGTCAGCATTCTACCATCTGCAGCTGGCTCGGCAGTTGGTCCCCTACCTCGATCGTGACAACCTGAGCACAGTAATCCACATGACGGTCACCTCGAGGCTAGACTACTGCAATGCTCTCTACATGGGGCTGCCTTTGTTGCAGATCTGGAGGCTGCAGCTGGTGCAGAATGCAGCGGCTAGGCTGCTGATGGGTCTCACTAGACGGGACCACATCCAGCCAGCGCTGAAGGACCTGCACTGGCTGCCAATAGCGTACCGGATCCGCTTCAAAGTGCTGGTTCTTACCTTTAAAGCCCTATATGGCCAGGGTCCGGCCTACCTGAGGGACCGCCTTTCCCCATATGTTCTCTCAAGAGCACTACGGTCAGGGGGACAACATCTGCTGGTTATTCCAGTCCAGGGCCAGGGCTTTTTTGGTAGTGGCCCCTACCTGGTGGAATGAGCTCCCGGAGGAGATCAGGGCCCTGCGGGACCTTATGCAGTTCCGCAGGGCCTGCAAAACAGAGCTCTTCTGCCAGGCTTTTGAGTAGGGGCTGCCACCGCTATGATACCATTCGAGGCACTCTGGCCCTGGCATGGGGTTTTTAGCTTTATATGGGCACCATTGGAGTAACACCAATTGTGTGTTTTGGTGTGTTGTATGGTGTGGACCCTATAGTGATTTCTGTTGTTACTGCTGTTTTATCGTTAGTTTAAATGGAGTTTTATATCTGTATTTATTCGTGGTTTGGCCTTCTGTTTTAATATGCTTGTATGGCATTCTGCCCTTGTTTGCTGTCCTGAGCCCATGTGGAAGGGCGGGATACAAATCTAATGAATAAATAAAATAAATAAATAAATAAATTTTTGCAAAGTGCTATAAAGTTGCACTGTGATAAGATATAAAGAGTCAATTTGATGGTATATTTACCCAACTGTAATTTAAAAGTAATCCTTATTCTGTGTTCCATCTTATCTATTTTATATGCCAATAAAGGAAGGACTGACCAGTTGGCGTGGGGAGCCCAGGTCCAATTTGGGCCTGTACTGGGCAGGGGCCCTTGCCCAGTGCGTGCCACAAGGGCATTTCTATCGGTGCGACCAAAAAAAAATGGCCCATTCCTCATTCATCAGGATCGTACTCCACTGAACAGATAACAGTTTGTGAGCATTTTAAGGGCTGCAGTGGGAACTCTGGGTCTGCCTTACCAGGAATTTGGGCCCCACCAATGTTCCCTCAATTCTACTTTGTGAGCTACTGACATTAAAATTGTGAGTGAGCGATTTGGCTGTTGCATAAACAAGTTTGCTCTGGGGCCATCCTTCCTGAGCCAAGATGAAAATGTGTGAGCCAGAGGCTAAAAAGCTGTGAGCTGGCTCACACTAACTCAGCTTAGAGGGAACACTGGACCCCACTCATTCCGAATTGGGGCAGTGACCACTGCAGCTGACCTAGGCATCTCTCCAGCATGCATACAAGCTATAGAGTGGTAATGCTCCAAGGCCTACAAAGCTTATGTCTGGCAGCACGTAGATGGTGGGAGTTAATCATTAACATGAACTTCTTTGGTTTTAGGGCAACAGCACAGGACAGTCTGGATTTCTGGGCACAGTATCATTCACTGGACAGGACTGTATGTGGCTTTATCAGGATGGGGCAAGGACTTTGGATTAGAGGCAGCTCTTGGGGTTAAATGGCTTGGCCAGATGGTTATGTGCTGGGACAGCCTAATGCCTATGATCACCTGCTGCAAAATGGGGAGACAGCCCCCTGACGCAATGGTGTTACAGTTCGGTGAGAATGATTTAGGGGAACGGACATGCATGTCCCTGGCTCATCGGGCGATTGCTGATATGGGGCAGCTGTGGAGGGTGCTTCACAACATGGTCATTATTTGGTCAGACTGGGTGGAACACTGATCATGGTGGGGAGCCACTTGCCCAGGGAAGGTGGATGTTGCAAGGTGGAAGGTGACAGGCAGGCTGGGCAAGGCTGTGGAGGACATGTGGGGCCTCTGGATTTGGCATCCAGATATTTCTCATAGGCTGGAGCACCTATTCTGGTCAGATGGAGCCCATCTGTCATCATGGGGCATGGACATCTGGCTACATGGGGTACGACATTCCCTACTGACCTGGCTATAGCTGTAGGGGTGTTAGCAGGTGCCAGGCAGGGGGATGCCACTCAGATATAGTGGCAGTAACAGCATGGGGCCAGATCCATTTATGGGAATCAGACTGCATGCCATTTCCTGGATACAGGGACTCCATTAAGGGGTCTTGGTGTGAAGGGTCATGGGAACAGGGCTGCTCTGGGACTATCAGTGCTTGCCATCATGACCAGATGGCAGGGGAGACCAGTGAGGGGCAGTCATCTGTGTGAGCTCTAGCAACCTGCCATCCCACAATTCTTCACCCAAGCCAGCTGGCTGGGTGTGATGGGGTACTTTGACTGGTGTGGGTCAGCCAATGCTTTGGATCCAGAAGGCCAATAAAGTTGTGGCCATTTTGTTCCACAACATTTTCCAAAATCTTGCATATGTCTGTTATATTGGGTTAGGGGTGCATGCCAATGGGACCACTCCCTCCCCACCTAAAAGATGGAACCACAATTTGCTTCAGGCCCCAAGGCCTGGCTGAATTGGTATTTGAGCCTGGGGCTTTTAAGTCTCACATCAAAGGGTCCATCTAATGAAAAAGTTTTGTTGTTGTTGTTTTAAATCAGCTCAGCTTACAATCTGGAATGAGCAGAAAACTGTCAAATGCACATAAAGGAAGCTGACAACTGAATGACAAGTTTGTGCCTGGTGCAGTTGGTGGGGCTAATGACACAATCCAGGTGAAAACTGAAAACCCAGAATAGTTTACAGAACATGTGGAAGGGCATGAAGGAGGCTTGTCTCTTGGGTCTTGCAGCATTTGGTTGCTCTTTATACCTCTACTTTCTGTATAAAATTGCTCTGCTGGAGGTATTCTCAAAGGAGGACACAAAATAAGTAAAATACTGATTTTCTGTTGTTGAACGTTGTGTGTGTGTATTCTGGAGAGGTTCTTTATGCTTTTGATTTTAAATATTTTGCATCTATCAGCTATACAAAGCAAAGCTCTTTTGTTCCAGGGAGCAGCACTTGTAACCCAAACCCATCAGTATTATTTGCATAGGAAATAAGCTGAGACATCCTGTTGATACACACTGCAAAGAGCCAATTCAATTAATTTATATTTTTTTAACTGACTGATCAGAAGACTGTAATAGAATAATTCCTCAGAGATACCACTGTTAGATCTGGTTTCCACCAGCCCCCTCCCCAACTGACTACTGTGAGGCCAGCAAGATGTTCTTTCCTGTCTGACAGATGAGAAGAAACACATCCCAAACTTGCAGTCCTATCAGAATCAGATCTATGCAGTCAATGACCAGCACAAATCACAAAATTATAAGTTAAGGGGGAAAAAAACCACTATACAGAAACAATATCAAAATCCTATCAAAATATGCCAGTTTGTTCAGGGAATACCTACATGGGGGAGGGGATATAACTGGCTCATGAGCAATATTCCTGCTAAGCTCCACAGTGTTGTGAGAAAAAATTCTACTTTATGAATGAAAAAGCTAGTAACATTAAAGCTGTAAGCAAGTCTATATATGACTATCACATAAATTAGTTGCTTAGAAGATTATTTCCATAACCTTGTAAAAATCTCAGAATGAATTCTTTTTTTAAACTGTATTTTATGAATAATTTAATTGGAATGTGTCATGTAAGGTTTAGTTTGAGATATGATCAAGGTGTCGTTGATTTTATCCATGATGAATTGTTCCACTCCTGTTGGAGGTCTAGTCAATTTCCATGTGGCTGCTATGGCAAGCTTAGCTGCTACAAGCAAGTATCTTGTTAGATGATGGAGAGAGTCTTCGCCTTTTGTTGGGCCCCTAAGATGTAAAAGAATTACTTCCAGCATCATTGGAAGCACTTGTGATGTTATTCCAGTTATTTCAGTGACCACACTCTTCCAGAATTGCTGAATATGGGGACAACCCCACAAGCAGTGCAAGTAGTCACTCTATTCTCCACAATTTTTCCAACACATTGGTGAGTAGGCATTATTCATGTGGTGTAGACGGATCGGGTGTAGGTACCTACATGACATCATTTTAAAGTATTGGAATCCAACTTTGAATATCCATGATTTGTTAGCTGCAGTGGACCAAATCAGCGACCATTGATGATCCGACAGTTGTTTACCAAGATCTTTGTGCCACGCAGTTTGGTATTTCAATGTTGATGTGCTGTAGGAATCTATGAGAAGTTTTTTTGAGAGTAGATGCTTTGAATGTTCTGAATGAGTTTCTATGAGTATTTTGAAATTAGACTTGGTTGTTTTGAAAATTCCAGTGTCCAATAAATGGTCTATTGGACTCCTTAATTGGTAATAGTGGTAATGTTTATCAATTTTATTCTCAAATTCTGTTTTTTGCAAGACTTTTCCATGATGAACTAGATTCTGGAGGAAGATGAAACCTTCTGTCATTCAGTCCTGGAATGCTTTCAGTTCTTGTCCTGGAGGGAACTATTCTTGATATGTAAAAGTTGAAAGAGGTGAGATAGAAGTAAGCATTGTTTCTGTTCATCCCAGATCTGTAAAGTATGTGCTAAGTAAGGATTATCCATTATTTGTTTGGGTCGTTGCTTTTGGGGGCTCCAGAGAGTTTCACAGAGAGTGAGCAGGACAGTATAGCCTTGTTCTATAGATATCCAGTTAGTTGGAGAGGTAGCATACATCATCTGCAGAGCGTTGGAGAAGGCTGTTGCCTGGTAATACCATCCTAAATTTGGCAAGTTAAGACTGCCCTTGAGTGCTGGTCTGGACAAGATATGATGATCAAGTCTCGATTTCTTGAAAGCCCATATGAATGTGGTCAGAGTGTTTTGCTACAATTTAAGATCGGCTTCTGGGATCAGGATTGGTAGGGCTCTAAAGAGAAATAAAAAGCAAGGAAAAATAAAGCTTTGGATCATTTGCAGCCTGTCAGGTAAGGTAAGTGTGAGGGCATTCCATTCCTGTAGCTTTCATTGAGTGTCGACATATAGTTTAAGAAAGTTGCAGGACATTGAATTTTTTAGGTCATGTGGTATTTCTATTCCAAGATCTCTCCAAGTAGATTGTACCCATGTAAATTGGAATTCTCTTTTCAAGATGTCTTTCATCCTTGGGGATATGAAAATGGGATAAATTTCTGATTTTTTCGGGTTGACATGTAGACCTGAGACTTTTTCAAACCCCTCTAAGATTTGACAAATGGTTAGTAAAGATTTTTGCAGATTGGAGACATACAGTGTGAGGTCATCTGCATACACTGTCATTTTATGTTCTGTTCCATTAATGTTAAGATCTGAAAAATCTTTTGCCTGTTGAAGTTCCTCTGTTAGTTGTTCCAATACCAGTGCAAAGATTAGGGGGGAAAGTGGGCAGGCTTGCCACGTTCCTCGCGAGGGGTGAAAGAAATGGAAGTTGTGCCCATTGCCTCTGATCCTAGCTGAGGGATGGGACCAGATAAGACATAGCACTGACATGAATCTGGGCCCAAAACCTATCCGTTGAAATAATTCTGTCATAAACATTGGTTCAATAGAATCGAATGCCTTCTCAAAGTCCAGTGCAAGAATTAGAGAATTAGAAGATCATTTCTTCATGGATGTGATGATGTTAAGTGTACGCTGTATGTTGTCAGTTAATTGTCTGGCAGGGATAAAACCCATTTGATCCAGATGTACATATTCTGATATAATTGTCTTCAGATGATTTGCCAGTATTGTAGTAAGAATCTTCGTGTCCTTGTTGATTAATGCAACTGAACGGTAGGAGGCCAGATTAGACGTGTCTTTTTTGTCCTTAGGGAGCACAATGATGGAGGATTCCAGCCAGGACGCAGGCATTAGATCATCACTAAGTACTATATAGCAGACTTGGAGGAGAGGTGGCGTTAGAATATCATGAAAAGATTCCTTCTATTCCAGGCAATTTGTTGTTTTTCAGCTGTTTAATGGTGTCTTGCAGTTTTTGAGCCGTGACTGGAGCATCCAAGAGGTCAGAATGTGCTGAGGACAAACGTTTTGAGAAGCCAATTGAATCAAGGTGAGTCAAGACACTTTTCGTGTCAGGGTACTAGATTAATATAATTGTTCATAAAATGTTGCAAAAGCCTGAGCGATGTCATTAGGTGTGGAGAGGCCTTTTCCAGATTGATGTTTTAATGAACCTATTACCAATGATTTCTGTCTCTCCTTTACCCTCCAAGCCAATAGACAAATATTTTGGGGGGATTTTTTGCCAGTAATGCTGGCAAATTTCTCTGTATTTGCGTAATTTCCAGGGATTCTAATTTTTTATGTTCAGATAATAATTTAGCATAAGTTTTCTTATTTCCTGTGCATTTATGTTCTGTTTCCAATACAGCAATTCACTGAGACGTTTCCAGCTTAATCTTTTCTCTATCTTTCTTCAGGTGTGCCACTAGTGAGATTATGGATCCCCAATCACCACTTTCATCGCATCCCAGGTATTGGCTGGTGTTGTGTCCGAGACAGGATTCTCTTAAAAAAATTTTTTAATGTCCTCTTCAAGCTTAGTTCGTATTGTTTCTTTTAATAAAAGACTTGTATCCAGTGACCATTGTCTCTGTGTGTGAGTTTCTGGGTTCTTTCATAGAGTACAATCTATCCATGCGTGATCTGTGAGATGACGTGAACCAATGTTTGCTGATCTCAGTTGTGGAAGAAGCGACTTTGGAATTAAGAGATAATCAATCCTCAAAAAATTGTTATGTTTTACTGAAAAAAATGAATAGTCCTGTTCTGTGGGATGAAGTACTCTCCAAGTATTACATAGGTGGAAGTTGTCAAACAGAGCATAGAGACAAGTTGCTGCCCATTCTGAGCTGGAGTGCCACGAGGATGTGTTAGATCTGTCCATTGTGTTATCTGCAGCAATATTTAAATCTCCGCCTAGAATTAATTTGCCCTCCTTGAATGCTTGGAGAGATGTGAAGGTCTCTTGCAGAAAAGTAAATTGGTTTTGATTTGGTGTGTATATCGATGCCAATGTAGTCATCTGGCCATCAATTGTTCCCTTTGCAAATAGAAATCTGCCTGTAGGGTCTGCTCTTGTGTCTTTCAAAACAAAATAAAGAGTTGGACTCTAAAAAATAAAGATAATAAACATGAATAAACTCAAAATTGTCTCTTTAAATGTGAACGGTTTAAACACCACTCAGAAAAGGAGAAATTTTTTTCATCAATTAGTAAAGCTTAATCTAGACGTGATTTGTCTCCAAGAAACACATATAAAAAGAGAGGACAGTAAATATTTGAAATGTAGGAAATTAGGGAAAGAATTCGTGGCATTGAATGTTAACAAGAAATGTGGGGTAACAATATATGCGAAAGAGCAACTATCCCCAGAATTTGTAACTGGTTCCGATGATGGGAGACTTGTGGCAATTAAAATTAAGAGACAGGAGAAACAGAACTTGATAATAAATATATATGCTCCAAACCAAAATCAGGATCCTTTTTACAAAACGTTATGTGAGGTTGTTAATAGCCAGCAGTTTGATAATTTATGTATTCTGGGGGACTTTAATGCGGTTTTCAGCCCAGAAATAGACAGAAAACCCTTTCTAAAGAAGAAGAAAATGGGTCAGACATTACCTAATGCTTTTTTAGATATAGCGGAGGAATATAATTTAGTTGATATTTGGAGAGCCAGGAACATAGAGACAAAAGATTACACATTCTATTCGGCTAGGCATAATTCCTGGTCTAGAATATATATGGTATGGCTTTCAGACAACTGGGCTAGGGAAACATTAGAAGCTGAGATATTGCCAAAAACATTTGCTGATCATAACCCGGTGTTAGTGTCTCTTAAGGAAATTAAGAGAAAATTTCGCTGGAAAATGAACCTAGGACTGCTAAGAGACTGCGAATTTAGGAAAAGTACTAAGAGGGAAATTCTAGATTTTTTTCAAGAACAATCTGCAACCGGATATATCCACTGGAACAGTTTGGGATACTTTCAAAGCTTACATTAGGGGATGGTGTATCAACCAGGAGGCTTGGAGAAGAAGAAAAGGAAAGACTCTTATGTAAGATTAGGAATATCAATTAAAAAGGAAGAAGATAAGCTCAAAGAGGCAGAATCTAAAGAAGTGAGGGATAGACTTAGGATGCTACAGCATGAAATGAACCTGATTCTAACCTATGAGGTAGCAAGGAATATAGAATATGCCATACTACATTATTTTGAAAATGCAAATAAACCAAGTCGATGGCTGTCCTATAGGCTCAGAAAAGAAAGAGAAAAACGGGTAATATCAGCCCTAAAAAATGACCAGGGAGAAATTAAATTTGGGGGCCAGGGCATAAAAGATATTATAGAAAAATTCTATAGAACCTTATATAAACAAGCCCCTCAAGAGAGGGATCAAATCTCTGCATTTTTGAAAAATAAAACCCAGATGAAGATTGAAGAAAAATATAAAAAAATACTAAACGAAAAAATTACATATTGTGAAATTGTTGAAGCAATTAAAAACCAAAAAAGGAAAAAAACACCTGGACCAGATGGTATTCCTATTGAATTTTATCAAGTCTTTGAAGAACAGATTAGCATGCCATTTAAACAACTTCTCCAGGATATAGGATTATATGGGGCGATTCCTAGCTCCTGGTGTCAAGCAGCTATATCCTTGATACATAAGCCTGACACAGATGAGAAAGAGATCAAAAACTATAGACTAATCTCGTTGTTAAATGCAGACTACAAGATTTATGCAAGCATTTTGGCAGCTAGGCTAAAAAAAGTATTAGCCCAACAAATTCATCAAGACCAAGCCGGTTTTTTACCCAGGAGGCATATCAAAGACTACATGAGGATTATCATGAACGTTTTAGAGTATTATGAACATCATTCAGAGAAACAAATGGCTCTACTGTTTCTTGATGCCGAGAAGGCCTTCGACAACATTTCATGGGAATTTATACTTCAAAAGCTAGAAGTATGGGGCTGTGGAGATCACTTTCTAACAATGGTTAGGGCAATTTACAAGAAACAATATGCTAACATAATCCTTAATGGTGAGATGACAGCAAATATTGAGATTCAGAAGGGCACTAGGCAGGGCTGCCCTCTATCTCCCTTACTATTTATATTTGCCCTCGAGACATTAAATGATACAGTTAGGGAATCGATACATGTACATGGGCTTAGGGTAAAGGGACATGAATTTAAATTGTTGGCCTTTGCAGACGACATTGTCTTTATATTAGAAAACCCAGTAAGTTCATTAACACATCTACTAGAAATAATACAAGAATTTGGCCAAGTAGCGGGGCGCAAAGTGAATTTGAAAAAAAACTAAGATAATTACAAAAAATTGTTTACCTCGTACGACTCAAGAAATACAACAACTAACTGAAGTAGAGTTAGTTAAGAAAGTTAAGTATCAGGGTATAACAATCTCTAATAGGAATAGTTCATTGTTAGAAGATAACTACTATAAACTCCTTAAGGAAATTGATAAAGATCTATCAAGATGGAAAGATATTCAGTTGTCTTTGCTGGGCAGAATAGCGACTATTAAAATGAGTATTCTGCCAAAATTTCTTTTCTTAGCACAAAATATCCCCATATTAAAAAACTATACATTTTGTACGGAGCTGGAAAAAATGGTTAATAAGTTTGTATGGTATCCAAAACGGGGTAGGATAAAAGGGAAGATGCTTCAGAATAGAAAAGAAAAAGGGGGATGTGGGTTACCCAACTGGAAGTTGTATTATCAAGCGTCCGCTCTAAATTGGATAACAGAATGGATTCGACTGGAGAACACTAGAGTTCTAAACTTGGAAGGGCACGATCTGAGAATGGGTTGGCATGCGTATATATGGTATGGGAAGGATAAGATTCATACTAACTTTAAACATCATATTATAAGGGGAGCCTTGGTTAAGATCTGGAATGAAATGAAAGAAAGATACTATAACAAGACACCTAAGTGGGTGTCTCCCCTGGAAGCTTTTGTAAAACCTTCCCTTATCAACGCATATGACAGAGAAAGCTATGAGACATTGTTAGATGAAAATAACAAATTAAAATCGGAGGAAAATCTACAATTACTCTACAAAATCAAACTAGATTGGTGGGAAACTTTGCAACTCCAGTCAAGATATATTAAAGACGTTAGCATAGGATTCCAAGAATCTAAAACACAACTAGACAGGATATGGCTTTCTTCAAGCGATAAAATGATACAAAAGTTCTATAAGTTTTTGCTAGAAGACTATATGAGCGATGAAGAGGTTACCCCTACAATGGTATCATGGATGCAGGATCTGGGTCAGAGCATAGATATGGGGAAGTGGGCAGATATATGGAAATCTTTAAAATACATGAGAGCTACAAGTTATAAGGAGAATATTTATAAAGTGTTTCATCGTTGCTATTGGTCTCCTGACCGTCTAGCTAAATGCTCTCCCTCACTTTCTAGGAATTGTTGGAAGTGTAGAACAAATGTGGGTACTTTTTTCCACGTGTGGTGGCAGTGTGAAAGGGTTTATGCTTATTGGAAAATGATCCAAAAGATAATACTAGAAATTACCAATATCAACCTTACCCTCGCCCCAGAAATATTTCTATTGAACATGTTTCCCGACCACTATAATAAAAAAGACAAATATATATTAATTTATATTATTACAACCGCTAGAATTTTGTTAGCTAGATATTGGAAACAGGATGGTTTACCCACAAAAGAGGAGATAGCAATTAGATTACTTGAGATAGCAGAAATGGATAAGTTAAGTTTGATGCTTCAGGAGAAAGATGAAAATATTTTTATGGAACGATGGGCATGTTTGTATAAATGGATAAGGATGGTTTGGAAACATTAGACTCAAAAATATGTATAAGACGTGTATATAAGATGTAAAATTTGGTGGAAAATATGACAAATAAACTTATAAAAAAACAAACAAAAAAACAAAAACAAAATTGAGATTCTTTGAAAACAAGATGGCCACTCCACGGGATTTAGATGACCCTGGAGCTTGGAGTTGTATAGGAAACAATGGAGATTTCAGTATTGGGACTGTGTCGGACTTCGTGTGCATTTCTTGAAGGAATAAGATAGATGTGTGAAGTGATTTCATATATTGCAACACTCATTTATTTTTGATTAAATTGCTTAGACCTCGAATGTTGACTGAGCAAAAGTTTACATTATCCATGACCAATATGAGTTCAAACAGGCAACACTGTACTAAATATCTCACCTAACTGCTTGGAGAGTGGTATTTTTTGGTACCAAAAATACACCAAGTTCTCCTTTAACTCCTATTCCTACTAAGTTAATATTAGAAGCTGCTATCAAGATATCAATTCAATTGATTAAAGAGTAAAATGACAAGCTAAAATCAACAATCAAGAACAGTAAATTTATCAGGACTAAAAACACACAAATAACCACTTTGATAATAGTATAACTCTCAGTGTAAGGTGTATAATAATTATTTGTGGAACAGTGGAGTCAAACTCTTTTGAAATTAAGGTTAGAAAACAATTAGCTGAGTGTTAAATTTCCTTCTCCCTTTACTGTGCTTTCAGTGGTGTGTAAAAATTATGAATAGGTATTGATCCTGTATTAAATCAGGTGTGGATAGGACTGTTATGTAAATTTATTAGATGCATCAATTTATGTAAGTTCAGGACAATCAACTAGCAACTAGGGAGCGGTGGCGCAGGGAGTAAAATCACCTGCAGTAACAACTAGCGAACAGCCACTATGGCTGTTCGAGTCCCACCGCGACCGGGGTGAGCTCCCGGTCCTTGTCCCAGCTCCCGCCCACCCAGCGGTTCGAAAGTAAAACAAACAAACAAACAAAAAAAAACAAGTAGATAAATGGGGACCTGCCTTTAGAGAGGCGGGGGGCACCCTCCCTTCTGGGGGTGAGCAGCGGCAGTTAAAACTAACGGCGAACATCGGCGGTGGCAGAAAATGGCGGCAGCGGCAGCGGGCAGCGGACGGTCGAGGCCTGGCAGTGGGCGGAGCCGTGGACGAAAGCCGAGACATGCGGACGGCGGGCGGCGTGACGGCACGATGGAGCCAGCTGAGTGCGGACCGAGAGCCGGGCCGACGCAGGCCTCCGCACTGAAAAAGGAAAAAAAAAAACCGGCCGCGGAAGTCTCCCAGCCCAGGGATGGAAGTTCTTCGCCGGGACTCGAAAGCCCGCGCCTGGAGCCCCGCCAGGAAAAAGAAGAAGAACTGGAAGCCCTGCCCTGCCCTGCTCAGGGTGCCGATAGGATGCCCCTCCCCCTGTAATTGTGGCCCTAGTTAGGGAATATTAATACACTATGTAAAACCGCTCTAAGACCCCCTAGGGGGTCTGAGCGGTATATAAGTTGAAATTATAAATAAATAAATAAATAAATCCTCCCTCTACTATGAATTTATTCAAATTAATTTCCCAGTAAAAGTGCTCTCTAAAATGAGTCAGAAGTGATAATAGACTTATACAGATAATAAAAAACAAAAGTGTACTTATCTGTGGATCTTGTGGGATACCTTCCTCTAAATATATGTTACAAAAAACAACTTAACCCACTCTAATATCTAGTGTAAATTGGACCAGCTTTAGAACTGCTGAACTATAGGACAAATTAAGGTTAAAAGCTACTCCAGAAATGTGGGCGAGCTTCCACAAGTGGCCTCTAACAACTGTGAGGCAAAGTGAACCAAAAAAACCCCTCCTGCCTCCCCCCAGCAATGTGATTCAACATAACTCTTAATCAATAGATCAGTAATTAAACAGTAGAACTACTTATGAGCAAAACAATGTGACAAATGATGACGAGGATTTCTCTATCGCTTCAGTATTGGAGTATTTAAAGAACTCGCAGTCCGTTTTTTAAAGGATGAATAACTTTACATACGAAGCATCAAGTGGCATCGCCTTCTGCGTCCTGGTGCAGTGGTATTTTCTTTTGTCCATCGAGTGGGGTTAGTGAACGCGTTTTTCTTTTAAAGGAGTGGTGCGTGCTTTCTTTCCCATCTAGTAGCTTAAGCAATTCCAAAAGATTCATGCCTGTTTCTTCGTCAGAAATCAAAAACTGAGTACCTTTGTATGAGACTTGCATCTTTCCTGTTTCAAGCCATTTTTAGCGAATATTGGCCTTATGTTAAGAGCTTCTTTTGGGACGTCAGAGAACACTGAGATATGTATGTTATTGAAGAGTATATGTCCCTGTGATCTAGCTTCATCCAGGATTGATTTTTTGGCTCGCCAGTCTGCAAATTGTGCCATAATGTCTCTGGGGCCTGATCTTCTGGGGTTATTTGGTGCACCAAGTCTGAAAGCTTTTAAAATGGCTGGCACCATTCCCGGATCTTGATTAGTGGCAGAGGTGAACCATTCTGATATGAAAATAGTTAAATCTTTACCTTATTCTGCTTCTTTCGGAATGCCCCTTACTTTCAAGTTCAGTTGTCTGACCTGAGATTCCAGAATGAAAAGTCTGTCTCTGTAAGAGGATTCCCTTATAAGCAGCTCCCTTATATTGCCTTTAAGCAAAAGTCCAAGATTTAAAGCCGATTCCACTGTTTGTGAGGTCTTGCTGAGAGAAGATTGTATGCATTCTAGTTGTTCTTTCACTGGTTGGAGAAAGATGTGAAGTTGGTCAGTTATTCTGTGGCTCCATATTCTCCAGCAATGTCTGCAGGTCAGACAATAATCTGTTGGTTTCTTGTTGGTGAAGCAGGTTCTGACTTCCCGCCATTTTTAAGGCACCAGCATTGGAGCTCTTGTTGTCTTTTTTGGTGGCTTTCGTTGAGGAGAAAAAGTGAGTCGTTTTAAAAGTAGATTTAATGCTGGGGGATGAACTCCTGTGATTTTTGCCCATAATCTGGAGTCTAAGAGTTGGATTGTCAGTTTGTAGGAGAGGCAGGAGGGAAGCAGGAGATGGAGCTCAAGGTTTAAGTGACTGCCATCTTCCTTGGCATTGCCATGCCCCCCAGTTGGATCCATGCTAAGCTCGTGTCTGTACTGAAGGGTATGGAGGTTTGGTTCCAGGAGGGGATGCCTGTTTCCACCTATACTGCTGATGGCCTGGAGCAAGCCAAGACCCTGCAGTGCATCACCACCCTCCAGTTTACCAGTCACCTGTAAGATCTCCAACCATAACTTCTAGCTTCTCACTGGACTGCTATGACATTACAGAATATTTAAAAGCATTTTGTCTCCAAATCAGGATGAGTCAGCTGTGTTGTGAGAAAAGTGGAATTGGTGTGGCAGAGTGAAAAGCCTTGCATGGGATGTAGAAAGAGAAAGGGTGTGCATTACAGAGGGTATTTGGGAGGCAAGGTACCCAGATTTAGGGATGGCCAGATGGGGAAAATCTCAAACATGATCTAGGGACAGAAAAGATAGAGCTCTAGAGAAGCAAGAGAAACATGACTAAATGCCAGGTATTATATTTGATTCAAAGAATGAAGAAGTATGATTACCAGGGGTCTTTTGGGGCCGGAGTGTGCCAGAGCACCGCTCCAGCAGCCCAGGTGCTGGCACAAATGGCGGTGGTGGCAAGCCCCGCCCCCAACTCCCTGCACCGAAGCGCTGCAGTCTGGGGGCAGCCTGAAGAGGCCCGTCGATGGCCTCCCGGGGCCCGTGCTGGAGCACTGCAGCCCCAGGGCGGCCTGAAGAGGCCCATTGCCAGCCTCCTGGGGCCCACGCTGGAGTGCTGCGGCCCTGGGGTCACCTGAAGGGACTTGTTGCCGGCCTCCCGGGGCCTGCACTGGAGCGCTGCGGCCTCGGGGTGGCCTGAAGAGGCCCATCGCTGGCCTTCGAGGGCCAGCGCTGGAGCACTGTGACCCGAGGGCAGCCTGAAGAGGCCTGTTGCCGGCCTCCTGGGGGATCCACTGGAGCACTGCGGCCTGGGGGCAGCCCATTGCTGGCCTCCCGGGGCCCGCGCTGGAGTGCTGCAGCCCTGGGGCAGCCTGAAGAGGCCCATCGCCAGCCTCCTGGGGCCCGCGCTTTCCTTCCTTCTTCCCTTCTCTCTTTCCCTCCTTTCATTCTCTCCTTTTCCCCTTTTCCTTCTTCTTTCCTTCGCTTTCTTTCCCTCTTTCCTTCTCTCTTTTTATCCCCTCTTTCCTTCCTTCTTTCCTTCTCTCTACTCTCTCTTTCTTTCCTTCTCTCTTTCCTCCTGTGGCCCAACTCTTCATTCCCCCCCCCCCACAGGCTGGCTGGGGAAGGGAAGGGGAGCCTTTTGAAGATGCCTTCCCTCCCTTTGCTTCCCCTTCTGACACCTCTTCCAGTGATGTCAGGGGGTGTGGCATATGCTAATGAGCGATTATGCTAATAGCCTAGTAGCTCATTAGCATACCTTATGCTAATGAGCTCCTGCAGCTCTTTTTCTATGAAATGACCCCTGTTACCATAGGCATTGGGTGGAATCATAGTATAAGTTCCTTCCATGTTGTTTGGAGCTTATAATATTACCATATCACTCAGTACATAACTCTACCAAATTATAAGTTGCTTTTTAAATTCCCTTTGATTATGTCTTAGTATGGGAGAAGGAAGATCTGTTGTTTGAAAAACAAAAGTCCAAAGCTCTCTCAGATATGTGATTCTTTGGATCCCAGCCATTGATCAGGACACACAATAGCTGAAGGTTACAAGAACCTAGGATCTGCCTTTCTGGTCCACCTAGCCCAGCTTTCTATTTCTAACAGCAGCCAGTCAGATGCCTGGGCCTTCTCCAGCTATTATTCAGGAGTACTTTCTACATGGCACTATGAGCTGAAGTAGATGGATAGAATTATGTAAGCCTCTGATGAGGTGCTCCCCTCATGGCATAGCCATACCTGCATGCTGAGGAACTATAGTATTCTTCTGGAGTATGTTTCTCTTCTGCTTTCCCCAGGAGGCCCCACAAGGAGGGGGTTTCTCTGACCTTTGCAAATAAATATGTGATGTAATCCTGACCTTGTCCAAGTATATTGGTTTCAAGGCTGGAAGACCTGGGGCACGCAATGCGTTGATTTTGTAGTATACAGCTGCAGCTGGGAGCTGTTAAAGAAAAAGAGTAGCACAGTGGAGAAATATAACAAATTACTTTTTTTAAAAAAAATGAATCTAATATTCAGAACCTTTTATGAAAATGGTTTTGCATAATCTAATTCACTTTTTTGTCCATTGTTAATACAAAATGGTGCTCTCCAAGAAAACTATGGCTATAAAATGAGACACAGCTGGCAAAGTGAATATTTTGTCGGTGGCTTGCAGATTTATTACCTTCCTGGAATTACCTTCAGTAGCTAAGCCATAATAAATTGGGCCACCAGTGGAATAGCTGTTAGCATGAAATTGCTGGGCAGCTAGAGAGTGTAGCATCAGCTAAGAGCCAATAACAAATCTATTGAGTCTTCTTCCATCTACAGAATAGTTGTACTCAGGGGTCTTTTTGTAGAAAAACAGCTGCAGGAGCTCATTAGCATATGGTATGCTAATGAGCTATTAGGCTATTAGCATATGCCACGCCCCCTGATATCACCGGAAGTGATGTCAGAAGGGGACTCAAAAGGGGGGGAGGCATCTTCAAAAGCCTCCCCTTCCCTTCCCCAGCTGGTCTGGGTGGGGGAGTTAAGAGAGAAGGGGGTTAAAGTTTAAACTCCTTCTCATGAGAGTTGGGCCACAGAAGGAGGAAAGAGGGAAGGAAAGGGAGACAGTAGAGAGAAGGAAAGAAGGAAGGAAAGAGGGAAAGAAAGAGAAGGAAAGGGGAAGGAAAGAAAGAAAGAGAGGGAAGAAGGAGGGAAACAGGGAAAGGAGGAAAAAAGAGACGAGAAGAAGGTGCGAAAGAGAGAGAGAAGAGACAAAGGAGGGAAAGAGGAAAAAGAGAGAAGGAAAGGAGGGAATGAAAGAAATTCGGCCCCATTATATCCTATGGGCCGTTGAAGTCAATGGTGAAAACATAGGGTATATTATGGGGGCTGGAGGGGAGGGGGTTTGAGGGAGAGGCTCCAAACTCGCAGGGTAGCTGTTGGAGCCTCTTCCCAAGATACCCACCAAGTTTCAAGAGCATTGAACCAGGGGGTCCAATTCTATGGGCCCCCAAACAGGTTGCCCCTATTCCCTCCATTGTTCTCTAAGGTGGGAAAAAAGTAACTTATTTTCCCACCATAGAGAACAATGGAGGAATAGGGGCAACCTGTTTGAGGGCCCATAGAATTGGACCCCCTGATCCAATGTTCTTGAAACTAGGTGGGTATCTTGGGGAGAGGCTCCATCAGCTACCCTGTGAGTTTGGAGCCTCTCCCTCAAACCCCTCCCTCCAGATCCCAGAATATACCCTATGTTTTCACCATTGACTTCAATGGCCCATAGGATATAATGGAGCTGAAATTGACATTCGCCTGCCTGAAAGACTCCCCGGGACGCCGGCTGGGGGCGGGGCCTGGCTCCTGAGCTCCAGGAGCTGCACTCTGGTGCGCTCCCCCCCCAAAAGACCCCTGGTTGTACTAATATAACATAATAAAACTCTCTCCATTTTTTTCTTCCACAGTTCTCCCATAATCAGGGACTGCATCTATACCGAAAGCTGGGGCATTTGTTCTTGTCAGAATTTATGTTGTTGTAGGAGACAACATCCTGAAGAGACCCACAGAGAACTGGTTGAGGAAGCAGTTACTGTCTAAGGAATGTATCTCCCTCCACTTTTTGGGTCCTACAAAATAACTATGAGGATAAGGTAGCTGCAAGTAAACTGTGAGGGCCATAGATCATAAACCATGATGATATTAGCACAATATGTCTTATAGTCATTGAACAACTTTTCAGAACCAATAGGTTGATGGAACAGTAATTTTATCATCATCATCATATGGCTTACATAGCTGTTGCCAGATTGGATGTGGCAGGAAGAAGGCCTTTCACTTATGTATGTTCAATGTGCACTCAGGGAAGTTGGGATCATGGAACTATGGGTGGGATCACACTAGCAGTTTGGCCTGACATAGCCACCCATCCACTCCAGATCAAATGGGTGCAATCAAATGTGCACATCTGGCTCATGTGCCCCACTCATAGTTACCTTGCACTAAAACGACTCCCACACAGATTAAATAGCCATCAGCAAATTCTGGTGGCTACCTCAGTGAGGTGCTTCCATTGCGGATTAGTGGGCGTCTGATTGCCCAGGTGTGCCATGGAAATGCATGAGCACTGTGATCATTCCACTCCATTTCCAGTGTGTTCCTTTCCCCCCAACCCACTCCAACATGTGTTTCAGTGCCTCCATAGAATGCAGGCAGGAGCACATGTGTGCTTGTCTGCTTCTGCACTTATTTTTTTAAAAAAACAACCATCCCAACCACAGGTCCATAGTTGTGGCGTGTTAGCGATCTGAATGACCAACCACAGGCCTACAGCACTATGATGCTGGCTTAGAGGGTGCTATGTGATCAATGCAAAGCGTCCCAAAGTCAAGTGGCTTATTTAGAGCTGATATACTGCCATGGCAAACTGCTTGTGTGACCACAGCCTATGTTTGAGGAGGCTGTCATACCCTGAAATAAGATATTGTGAGGAAGGTTAAACCCCAAACTGGTACTGAAGTGATGAAGTGGCACATGGGTTTTGGCCACTGGGTAACAAGGATTGTTGGACTGGATGGGCCACTGGCCTGATCCAACATGACTTCTCTTATATTCTTATGTAAATCATTGAGGGAAGAGAAGCAGGTTTTTTAAAAAGAATTTCTCTAGCCTTGAAATCAATATGGTGTCCAATCACACACCACAACTATTTTGGCCACCTGTATTTTTCATTGCAAAAGTAAGATTTGTGTGATTCACTGGAAATATAAGAAACTTGTATGGTTCTCCCATTGCTGCTGTGGTCACTAATACAGCACAGTGGCAATAGGGCTTTCACATGGCAGGTTTCCATATGACCCTATCCCAGAATGAGGAGAGCACCCCTCCCCCCTTCCACCAGGGGCTCTTTCAGCTTTTTTAAATCAGAAATTTGAATATCATCAAAGCATCATAATGTTAAAACAATCTATCGAGTCTGTTAAATTTCCAGCTCTCAAGAACAACAAAAAAAGTCTCTAGCAGCTTTCATTGTGGAGATATGAGGTACTTCTGCAACAAAAAGCTCCACAGACTTACTTTAAAATCCAAAAGCTGGGAATTCAGATCATCCTCTAGTGGCAGTGGGGGAAATGGCCACAGTGAGGTTACTGGGGCAGGGAAAATGAAGCCAGTTTTGATAGATCTGGGAAGATCTGGAGTTTCTCATCCACCAGGAAGCATGCTATCACAGCTTAGCTGTGATCTTACCCAAAACTTTGCAGCAAAGCAAATCTGAGGAAGATCACAGGAAAGGCAGGAGAAACCTGGAAAGTGCACAAAAGCACCATGAGGAAGGGGGGGATCTATTTTCCCATAGCAACTGATCCATTTGCAAGGAATCAAAGTCAGCAAGACACTGGGAGTTCCCTGTTCAATGCTCCCAAGCATTTTTTTCTTTGTAAATAGCAGGTATGCAAGAATTAGATTGGGAATGAGGCTGCAGCAGAAGGAGAATGAGGATCTGTTCTTTTGTCCTATGAACACCCCATGGAGCAATTTGTCCCTCACAAGAACGCAAGAAGAGCCCCAATGGATCAGACCAGTGGTCAATCCAGTCCAGCATCCTGTCTCACCCAGAGGCCAACCAAGTTGCCATGGAGGACCAAACAAACAGGTCATAGAAGCTGAGGGTATTCCCTGCTGCTGTCTCTCAGCCCTGGGATTCAGAGGTTTGCTTCAGTCACCATGCCTAGTAGCCACGGATAGATTTTTCTGCCCCACTTTCTCTACCCCGTGCATAGATGTATAAAACTCTATCATGTCCCCCCTCAGTTGTTCTTTTTCCAAACTGAAAAGTACCAGACTCTTCAGCCTTTTCTCATAGGAAAGGTGCTCCAACTTCACAGCCAGCTGGGTGAGCCAGAAGGATGAGACCACAGCCAACTAGGCTCTGAAAGGGGGCAGGAGAGGGAGCTGCTGGTGGAGTAGTGAGTGTTTTATCATTTGCTTTCCTTAATTGCTGAGGAGAAGTAGCTGAGGTTACTGTGTGGGAGGACAGTGGTGAAAGGTGTGTGTGGTTGTGTATAGCCTGTTGGAGAGCGGTGCTTGTTTGAGGAAGGGTGAGTTCTGTTTGTCTCTTTTAAATGGGTGTAACTGATTGCAGCTTGTAGCAGTTTTGCCTGGGGCTGACTGTTGGCCCCACACTCTGCTGGGAGAGCCTTTAATTGTATTAAGGCTCCTCCTTGCTAGAGGTATGAGCCTTTGGCACAAGTCGAAGGGCGAGAGTTAAAGGGCTTTTAGCCTAGGGGTCTGGCCTGGGGACCTCATAGAAAGCTGAATAGCTCTTACATTCTATATTTGTTAAGTTAGTTTTTCCTTCTGCAAGTCTTTCACAAATAGTCTTGAGAAGGAATTTGGCAGGAGAGTTATCAAGGAAATGCCAGTTAAACTGAACTAATTTTGGAAAAGATTGCAGCAGCATGGCTGGTGAGGGTGTTGCCAGAGGTACTGCCTTTACTCTTGGGTAGCCCCAAAGCAGGGGCACTCCACTTTTCAACCTGACCCAGCGACTCACAAAACTCAGGCCAAGGAAGGCACTCCTGATTCTGAAACACAGCTAGCCATAGCTTTGAAAAGGGGGTCTCCATTTTCAGGTTTCATAACGTGACCTCAGAGCAAGTCTCCAGTGTCCCCCCTCCACCCAGCAGAGATTATGCTTATGGAGTAACAATGGGTTCCATCAGGTAAAGTATCTACATTTCTAAAAACTTTTCAGAGGTCACCTGGCAGATAACTCTGTTTCCAGTAATTCTTTGTCTGAATTCTTTGTCTTTCCTGCTCTGTCCCTCAAGATACCAGGATAAGCCAATCAATCATTCAAATGTTTAGCAATCCTCCCTGACGCTAATCAGGGACATCTCCCATCTTTTATCTACCCTGGCCTGGACCATTAGTAAGTCAGATAATCCATTTAACTAGCTACCCAACACCTGGCTTCTATTGTTAAATCCAGACCCTGCCTCTCTGGAAGCTCATTGGTCATACCTAAGGTCTGCCCCTACTGGCATCACACACTGGGCTGGCTGGAGACAGGAAGGGGAGCCCAGCAGACATGGCTGGCTTCCCTGCCTGATCTCCTCTGAGTGCCCCACGGTGAGAAGGTCATGCAGGGAAGCCAGGCTTTTAAATCTGCCCCCCCCCCAGTCTCTCCACAAAAGTGGAGCAGCTCAGGGGGAAAGGAGGGCATATCTGCCCGGCTTTTCTTCCTGTCTCCTGCCAGCCTGGGCTGGCTGGAGACAGGAAGGGGAGCCCAGCAGATATGCCTGGCTTCCCTGCCCAAAGATTGTGCAGGGAAGCCAGGGCCTGGGCTCGTTACTGCCGGAGCGCTGCTCCGGGGTGCTCTGGCAGGAAACAACCCCTGGATATAGAGAAGCTGAAAAGTGTACAGAGGAGGGCAACAAGGATTGTGAGGGGTCTGGAGACCATGTCCTATGAGGAAAGGTTGAAGGAGTTGGCTATGTTTATCCTGGAGAGGAGATGACTGAGAGGTGATATGATAACCATCTTCAAGTACTTGAAGGACTGTCATATAGAGGATGGTATGGAGTTGTTGCCCTAGAAGGTCAGACCAGAACCAATGGGTGGAAATTAAATCAGAAGAGTTTTCGGCTAGACATTAGGAAGAACTTCCTGACAGTTAGAAGGCTTCCTTGGGAGGTGAGAGGCTCTCCTTCTTTGGAGGTTTTCAAACAGAAGCTAAATGGCCATCTGACAGCAATGCTGATTCTGTGAACTTAGGTAGATCATGAGAGGGAGGGCAGGAAGGGTTGCCTCAGTGCTTAGTTCTTGTGGCCGTTTCTTACATGCCCAGGGAAATGCTGATCACTACAGAAGAAGAAGAAGAGGAGGAGGAGGAGGAGATTGGATTTATACCCCGCCCTTCGCTACCCAAAGGAGTCTCAGAGTGGCTTACAATCTCCTTTCCCTTCCCCTCCCCACAACAGATACCCTGTGAGGTAAGTGGGGCTGAGAGAGCTCTGACAGAAACTGTTCTTTTTCAAGAACAGCTGTGCCAGAACTATGGCTTGCCCAAGGTCATCCATCTGGTGCAAGTGGAGGAGTGGGGAATCAAATTAGAGTCCATATACTTAACCACTACACCAAATTGGCTCAGGAAGCCATTTTTCTCCAGGCCAGTTTGGCCAGGGATCCTGAGGGTTCCACCCCTCTTCTAGGCACAGAGCAGTGGTTACTGGGAGTGGGGGGAGGTATTTGTGAATTTCCTGCATTGTGCAGGGGGTTGGACTAGATGACCCTGGAGGTCCCTTCCAACTCTGATTCTATGATCCTTAATAATCTTTGCTGCCTTTTGGGGGGAGGTACTTTTTCCAGCTCTGCCATGTCCTTTCTTAAATACGTGGACCAGAATGAGGCTTCGCCATATATTCCAAATGATGCTGCACCATAACTTTCTACAAGAGCATTACAATATTATCTGTTTTACTTTCAGTCCCTTTCCTAATTATGCTTAGCATGGAGTTTCCATTTTTCTCCGCTGCTGTGTACTGAGTTAGATTGCCCACTGGGGCAAAGCAACATACAGGGTCCTTGGATATGAGAGCAGCTCCATCAGGTTTTTTCAGGTCTGGAAAGCAGACCAGATCTTAATGAGGTCCTTGAGCATCTTCTGTCTAAAATGTTTGGGATCTACAAACATGGAGCTCCCAGTTTGACCCTCAGAAAAAGTCTGGCTAATGTCTGGTCCTGAACACATGTAATTGACTATAATTGACTGCCCATGTATCGTGATTGTGTCTTATTTAGTCTTCGTTCTGCCTGTGGGAGCAAAAATGGCTGCAGAACCCTTCCTTTGATCTCCTTTTGTTCTTTCCTTCCTCCTGTATCATTTTTATCTCACCCTTCCTCTGAGAAGCTCAGGGAGATATGCTTGGATTTCTCCATCTCCACTTTATTCTAACTTAGTGAAGTAGGTGAGGCTGAGATGGAGTGATTGGTCCAAGGGCACCCAGTGAGCTTTCTGAGTGGGGGATTTGAACTCAGGGATTCACAATCCAGATATGAAAGCCACTGGCTCCTTGGTAGCTTTTCAACATTCACTCAGATGACATCTCATTGCCCAGTTTTTTTATATAAAACGGTCTTTTGTTATTTTAGTGAAAAGGTTTTCTAAAGGCTTTCCAGTACTTGGGGGGGGGTGTATATGAAGTACCCTTGATCTACCTGTGGCTTACCTAAAATTTTATCTAGTGCAGAAAGTGATTTTTCAGGAAATCTGATGAGTCTGGATGATAATTCTCCAGGGAACAGGCTGGCTACTGAATGGGATTCCATGAACTGTGAATACAGTACGTTCTCCGAAGGCTTTGATGAGAAGGTTGATTTCGGTTCTGAGTTCTGCTGCAACTGGAGTAGGGTAGGGGGCAGTTGACAGTGTGTCGCCTCCATTCTGTATGGACATTAAAAACCAACCTGGTGAAATTACATTTACTGACAGTCTAAGATAAGTTGTTTCTTGGGTGGGGCAATGCACTTTGATTTATTTCCACAGCAACAAAAAACATGAATGAAAGAACATAATAACAAATCAGATTCCTGGACTGTAGTTACAGTCCTGTGCATACTTAGAATTGGGGGAAAGTGAGTAAATCCAGTTGGCAAATGTTCATCACGTGGCCAAATACAGTCACTTTTTCAGAGACCTGAGCGAGGAACAGTAGCATAAACCATGCTGTGGCTATGTACATTACAGTGAACTTCCAAACTTTGGTGCATGCTGTCATTCAAACATGAATGCCACTGATTCCTGATTAACGAATGCTGACAGTCATGTTTACATGTGTTTAGAGCTATCTTTGCTATCCCATTCTTGGTCTCCAGTTCAGCATGTTTTACATGTCCTCAAAATGCTTGAAAACCTATTTGTCCTGGGAGGAGAAGCAAAAAAAGAAATGGATACAGAAATAACAATTAGGATGGATCCCATGGCTTCATTCTACTAGGGGAGGCTCTTTCCTTCAGTGGAAGGAACCTTACTCAGTTGTTGCCCCAAGCAAGGGACATCCCACACTACTCTTGGCCAGGTCCAAACCAATCGCCTTCAGTGGTAGGTTTGCCAGTCAGTGCCTGGCAACCAGTGGGAGAGCTGGGGGAGGTGCAGTGTCGCAGGAGTTTTTTTAATTTAAAAAAGATAGCCTTATGCAGCCTTATGTATTTACTGGAAGTAACAAAGCGTAGCTCTAGGAATCACCAGAAACCCTAGAGTTTACCATAGGGTTTCTGGTAAGTACAAGAACTGCATTAAGAAAAATTCCCTCCACCACTCCAAGCAGCAGTGGGCCACAGGACTGTTGTTGGGGTTTGGTTCGGGCCTTGCCAGTGGTGTGGGGCCAGGAAGTGATGTCAGGCACTTCCTTTCCCACTGACAACTAGGGACAAGCGAGGTCCCTGTGGTGCCATCCTCACTGTACCACATCCCAAGCTGTGGCTTGGCCAAAGACCAGGTCTGTTCCCCCCTCCCCAAGCTCTGTCATTTAGGAAATGTGACAATGGGTGGGCGGTGGATATACTGAAACTGGTTAGGGAGAGGATAAAGTTTCCATTAGCTAGGGACTAAGCTGATGTGGATTCATTGGAAAGATCAGAGAGGTGGCAAAGACCCTTCAATGGGAAAGCCAGATTGTTTTCACCTTCTGTTTCTTGCTAGGTGAGGTATTCATATGTCTGGCCTCCCAAAGGCTTCCTGGCTGGAATGCTGCCAGGGTTGCCAGACCCCCGCGTTCCACAGGGGTTTCCCAATGGGACGGCTCCTTCCCAATGCCAGCCAGCTAGCTGGTGGGGAAGCCCCACTCCCAATAGCAACCATCTGGCCTCCCCCCTCCTCTTCCCAACAGCATTAAAGAATCCCTTTAAATGTTGCTGGGGAGAGGCAGGGGCCACATGGCTGTGCTCCAAGCTGTGAATTCAGGGCTTGGAGCACAGCACACATGTGGGGCCTCCCCCCCCTTCACAGCAGCATTTAAAGAGACCCTTTAAACACTGCTGGGGAGAGGCTCCTGGTACTCAGTTGTCTTTCAGGGTTTCTTCTGCAGTCCCTTTAAGCAGGATACATTTAAAGGGACTGCAGAAAACAGCCCCAAAAACTGTGAAGTTGGCCAAAGACTACTCCCCATGGGCTCATCTGTTCTGGGCTATCTTGTGCAGCACCTTTAAATGGGACTGCACAAGAGAGCCAGAAGCAAGAAAACAGTCTCCCTGTCAGCCCAGCTTTAAATCTTTATTTATTTATTTGCTTCAATTTCTATCCTGCCTTTCCCACAAAAGGGCGCAGGGTGGGTTACAACATTGGTTATAGAACAATAAAATCAGACTTTATAAGTATAAAATCTCAACCCCTAAAACAATGGCATTCAAACTACTTCAAGCTATTTCCATGGTGTCCTGGTATTATTCAGTTAAAAGCGGAGAGGGCTAAATCCAATAAGGGATTTCAGATGGAAGATACCCTAAACTGAGGCAGGGCTGTTGTTT
Organism: Gekko gecko; assembly: GCA_029375565.1. Lineage (NCBI taxonomy): Eukaryota > Metazoa > Chordata > Lepidosauria > Squamata > Gekkonidae > Gekko > Gekko gecko. The sequence continues at coordinate 169,767,280 of JAPDNY010000005.1, forward strand.
GGAGTCCTTGAAAATTGAAGACCTTATAATAGATAATAACAGGTGGTAACAGGATGGTAACAGAATGAGCCAGATGGTATTTGATGCCTGTTGCCTCACTCAAAAGCCTGGAGGAATAGCTCCGTCTTACAGGCCCTGTGGAACTGTAAAAGGTCCTGCAGGGCTCTGATCTCTAGCGGAAGCTCATTTCACCAGGTTGGAAGACCCCTCAGCACTTTGAAAAGGCACTGCACAAGAGAGCCCAGAACAGCTGACCTTACAGGGACCATTCTCCCCACCAGCCCAGCCTTGGGCTCTCTTATGCATCCCCATTTAAGGGGGTGAACAATGTTATGTAGGCGGACCACCACCAGGGGTCTGCGGTCACTGAACAGAGCTTAGCTCCCTCAAACAAAAGGGTCCTCGGATTCTAGTCTACCTAGCATCGACCTATCATAACTTCGGCAGGAAATTCAACCCCCCCAATGGGACAGTGGGTGCACCGAGTGGGTGTGTATATAGTTGGCCTTGCGGGGCCATTGTGTGTCCATGTTGTGAAGTACTAATAAACGCGTCATACCGCATGTCGTTTTCTGAGTCCTCCATGCGGCGAACCCAGTACTTTACAGTGGCGATGAGGATGGGATTCCTGGAACAGGCCTGAATCTCCTACCAGCGCGGCCACGAGCACCGACGTCAAAGACGCCACCGCAACCTGCACCATTCCTGAGCAGCACCGTGCCGCATCCAGCTCTTCTCATCTCCGCTCTCTGCATCGCGCTAGGACCAGGGCTTTTTGTACAAAAAGCCCAGCAGGAACTCATTAGCATAATAGCCCACACCTAACAGCAGGAACTCATTAGCATATTAGGCCATACCCCCATGCCTTCCCTTGGCTTGCCCAGGCAAGCCAGCCCTTGGACAGGCCAGGGAAGGCACGGGGAGGCATTTAAATGCCTTCTCGATCCATCCAGCCCCCCCGGCCCGCTCTCCAGACCTTCCCTCTGTAGCCATGCTTGCAGAGGTTTTGGCTGTAGTGGGTGTGGCCAACTCGGAAGCCAGCCAGAACTCTGTTCCTGTGTGTTCCTGCCTCAAAATAGCCCTGGCTAGGACTATGGCTGCCGCTCAGGGAAACATCAAAACCTTCGACACCACACATCCTGAGCTCTGAGATTCGTGGACAGACCAGCTTACCTGCCACCTTGCCTACTATGAGGTGATCGATGCAGCCAAGAGAAGGAACCTCCTCCTAAGTTTCTGTGGCACAGCCACCATTAAGCTAGCCAACAGCCTCCTGGCCCCCAAGTCCATCCTTGAGTGTACCTACAAGGAAATCATCAATGCACTGATGAGGTACCTCACACCCAAGCCAACTGTGCTGGCCCAGTGGATGGAATTCCAGGGGCACCTCCAGAAGCCCGGGGAAGCGGCTGCGGCGTATTTGACTGGCCATGGAGTGCACCTTCATGAAAGTCGCAGAAAACCTCCTCATACAGTTTGCCTGGGGCCTCAGCGATGCCAAGCTCTGCTGGAAGGTAATCAGCACCCCCGACATAAAGCTAGAAAAAGCCCTGCAACTGGCCCTCGCACATGAGGCCTCGCATCGCGACCGACCATCGGCAGCTTCACACCTTGTCCTTCCTGACTCGGTGCCTGAAGACTCAGATGAGAAGGACATTCATCTCGTCCGTCAACCCACCTGCCAGAGACCACCAGGTGCTGCTGCTGCGGGACCATCCAGAAAGGCCGCAGGACGTGCCCCTTTCGCCAGCTGCAGAGACGTGCATGAACAAAAAACATGCCAGTTCCGCAATGCCACGTGCCACACCTGTGGGAAGCAGGGGCATCTCACTCATGTCTGCCGGTCCAAGGGAAGCTGGCCACAGCCACTGCCCATTCCGCCATGCCACCAGGCTGCTGCCGCCTACAAGACCGCAGCAGAATACTCTGACCTCTACCTCCTCACCGACCAGCCATTGTTCCAGGTACTACGTCTCCCCAACCAGTCTGCGACCCTGAAAATCCAAGTCCAGGTCCAGATCAAGGGGTCCCCCTGCATTATGGAAGTAGACTCAGGGTCAGCAGTGTCCATCATATTGGTGGACACGCTGAACAGACTTTGCCCTAACAGGGGACCCCCCCCATGTCCCTCGCCTCTGAGCTTGGTGGACTTTCAGAGGAACCCAGTTGCAATCTGGGGTGTGGGGACTTTCTGGGTGCAGTACTGAGGTTTTGAGGGGTCTCTGGACTTGATTGTGGTGGAAGGAAACCTTGTTAGTCTTTTGGGGTGGGCATGGTTTGCGCCGTTGGGCATCACAATTGGGGGTGTTAACAAATGTGTGTTGCGGGACTTTGCAGAGGCCTGCGGGGAGTCCCCTTGCCATCTTTGATGGGGCTTTGGGATGTTATAAGGGCCCCCCGGTTTCCTTACAATTAGACCCCAACGTAGCCCCTATTCACATGCAATTTTGCATGGCTCTGCTTGCGTGCCAGCCAAAAATTGATGCAGAGCTGGACCAATTAGTAGCACAGGGGGTTCTAGAGCCAGTGTCGCATGCCATTTGGGAGACTCTGATCGTTACCCCCGTTAAGCCAAATGGTGAAGTCCACATCTGCACGGACTATAAATGCACCTTAAATAAAGCCCTCCATGATCACTCCTACCCAGTCCCAGTCGTGAGCCACGTACTGGCATCTCTGGTAGGGGCTCAGATATTCGGCAAACTCGACCTGGTGCAAGCCTATCAACAATTGCTGGTAGATGAGGCCAAAGTCACAGCACAGATGATAGTTACGCAATGGGGGGCTTTTAAGGTTAGGAGGCTGCAGTACTGAGACTGCAGGTTGGGTTGCCAACTCCCAACTCTTGAGAGTGTGCCTCTCTCACTGGCACAGACTGTCAAGAGCCTGGGCGTGTCTCTGGACTCCTCCTTGTCTATGGAGGCACAGGTTGTGAAGGTCGCCAGGCTGGCATTTCTCCAACTGCTCCAGGTTGGGCAACTGGCTCCCTACCTGTCTCACCCCAACCTTGCCATGGTGATCCATGCAACGGTCACCTCCAGGATAGATTACTGTAATTTGCTCTACACAGACCTACCCTTGCGCCTGACTCGGAAGCTCCAACTGATCCAGAACGCAGCCATGCAGGTCCTTCCTGGGACCCCCTGTACAGCACACATCCAACCAGTGCTGCGTGAGCTGCACTGGCTTCCAGTGGAGCACCGGATCATGTTCAAGGTTTTGGTTCTGACCTTTAAGGCCCTTAACAGTCAGGGACCTACATACCTTCAGGACCACCTCTCTCAGTATGCCCCTGGAAGATCATTGCACTCAGGAAATGAAAACTTCCTGGTGGTCCCTGGCCCAAGAGAGATCTGGCTGCCCTCAAACAGGGCCAAGGCTTTTTTGGCCCTGACCCCCCCTGGTGGAACTCTCTGCCAGAAGACATCCATGCCCTGTGGGAGTTATTACCTTTTCACAGGGCATGTAAGGCAGAGATGTTTTGCTGGGCATTTGGTTGGGGACAGCAATGGGGAGATAGTATGACATCTGGCACTCTCATACACTTCCCCATTCCTCACAACCACTCCCCCCAGGGAAGTCAGGTGAGCTGATTTTTATGACCATCTGGTATATGTATTTTGTTTCTATTTATTGATAGGTTTTTAATTGGTTTTAATGTTGTTTTAAACTAAACAATTTTGTTATTACTCTGTTGTAAGTCACCCTGAGCCCTACCTGTAGGGAAGGGCAGTCTAGCAAGTCTAATCTAATAAATAAATAAAGTAAGTCCTGGAGATTTGGAGGTGAAACCTGGAAGTGGTGGGGTTTGAGGAAGGGAGGCACAACAGCATGGTGTAATGCCATAGAGTCTATCCTCCAAAGCTGTCATTTTCTCCAAGGGAGATCTCTGTAGCTTGGAGATCAACAGTAATTCCAGGAGGTCTCCAGACATCATCTGGAGGTTGCCAACCCTAGAAAAGTGAATAGTTTACAAAAACTAAGGCTCTCTATCACCCCCCAGTCACTTTAAACCAAAATGGAATCACGATTTTCAGCCTTGGTTTACACTAATTTTTTTCAGGAGCTGTTGCCATGGTATTAGTACAAAAACAATTGAGAAGGTATCATAAGACAACATCAAAAGTAGCATGTAATGCAACAGCCTGTAGATTATGCACTTACCCTTTTATATATCCAAGTGTGCCTTTCAGGGAAGCAATTTCTTGTTGCAGGTTAGCATGTTTTTCCTGAATAGCATCTAGAGCTTTTAACTTGGTTTGAAGGTGATCATATACTTCCTTAATAAACAAAAAAGAAAGTGAGAGGTGAAGGGAGAATTGAGGAGCTAAATACCTAATCAGAATTTTATATATATACATACATGGGGTTCATAGATGTTGTGGATTGGATTAAAATGTAGAAGAGATTGGCTTGTTCAGAATTTGGGAGCACCCCACCCCAAGAAAGTTTCTTTTGCTTTTCCTCAAAATTCCTTCACTCTCAACATTCTGGCAATTTAGGAAGGAGATGAATGGACTCTAAAAAATTGGGATGGTCTTATCAATACTCTTTATGTATCCTGCAAAATTTCTCAAATGTTTTGCCCCCAAATAAACATTAAAATTTTGCTTTAGGTAAAATGTAGAGATTACTTTGGTTGACTTTCAAGTATATGTGTGTGTGTGTGTACATAGTTTATATAAAATGTATATTAAAGTGTATGAATATTTACTCATTTTTATTCATTCCAGTTTTACCACACCTTTCCACGATACCATCAAGATATCTTAGAACAATACAAACATCATTATGTCAACTTAGCATGTGGTAGAAATTAAAAAGGCAAACTCCATTCTGGGGATTATTAGAAAAGGGCCTGACAATAAAACAGCCAATGTTGTTATGCCCCTGCATTTATCTGTGGTCAGGCATTGTTTGTACTATGGTGTGCAGTTCTGATTGCCATATCTCAAATAGGATATTGCAGAACTGCAGAAAGTGAAAAGAGAACAACAAATATGATTAAGGAGTTGGAACATCTGGGCCTTTTTATTTTAGAACAGATTTAGTTTAGAACAATTTAGAACAAAAAGATGATTAAGGGGGCACATAAATTAATTATGCCTGGGGTGGAGAAAGCAGAAAGAAAGCAGCAGTGCCTGATGAAACTGAAGGGCAATAAATTCAAGAAGACAGACGAAAGGAAATAGTTTTTATTCAATAAGTAATTAAATTGTGGAACTCACTACCAGCTGATGCAGTGATGGCTATGAACATCAACAGCTTTAAACAGGGATTAAATAGATTCATAGAGGACAGTGCCCACGATCAGTGGCTACTAGCCATGGTATTTAAAGGGAACTTCCATATACAGATCCTGAATATCAGTACTGACAGAAACAACAGAGGAATGCAACTGGCTTGCCGCTATGTGAAACAGGATACTGGATTAGATGTTTTTATATTCTTAAAATAAAAGCAAAGGAAATATTTAAAAAGAATTATCATAATGAAACACTAGAACAATAAAGAATCGGGTAAAGAATTAGGATTGCCGAATGCGTTTTGGAAAATTCCTAGAGATTTTGGGGGTGGAGCCCAGGGAGGACAGTGCTCAGGGTAGGGAGGGACCCAGAGCAGGTTGGAATGTCATACAATTCACCTTCCTAGGCAGCCATTCTCCCTTGGAAGAACGAATCTATGTTATCTGGAGATAAGCTATAATTTCAGATCTCCAGTCTGGAGGTTGGCAACCCTAGACAGAATGGGCATCTCAGTGGAATAAAAAAGCCTTGGCTTGTTTCCTCAAAGTCAGCAGGCAATTTCCTGAAGGTCAGCATTCCACAAGGACGATGCCATTGCAGATATAGTTTGTAGGATTGATTTTATAAATGTGTACACAGATTATGGATTACATAAGGCAAAAACCTGGAACCAACTGCTTAGCAATAGAGGGTTATGTTCCTCCATGTGCCCTCCTCCTGTGTTGGGTGCTCCTCCATTTGCTGAGCTACCTTTACTTCCTGCTCCTGTGGCCCTCTCAGGAGTGGTTCATGTGTTTGTCCATGAAATCTTCATCTTCCCTTATAAAATGAAGTTTGGACAAGTGTGCCTCAAGCCCCTGTATCTTCTCCTCCAGCAGGGCTATCAATTTACATTTGCTGCAAATGTAATTGCTGTTACCCTCAGATAAGAACACAAACATGCCACAAACTTTACATGTCACTGCCTCAGCTCCCTTTCTAGCCATGCTGTTGCAATCCATTGCAGAAGTGCTTCAGATTATCTTCATGTCCCTGATGATTCCCCTGCCAAACTACCTCACAAGACTACTTATGAAAGGTTTGTAGAAGCAGAAAAGCTTAACACACAGCTTCGTACAGAGCCCCCAGGCTAAGAGCCACAGGGCGGGAGACCTTTGGCTCTCACCCTTTAGCTCATGCCAAAGGCTCATGCTTCTAGTGAGGAGAAGCCTTACACAATTGAAGGCTCACCCAGCAGAGGGTTGGGCCAGCAGTCAACCCTAGGGAAAACTGCTAAAATTTGCACTCATTTACAACCCAGGCAAAAGAGACAAGCAGAAACCACAATTACTCAAACAGACACCACTCTCCAGCAGGCTATACACACCCACACATCCTCAAACACTGTCCTCCCACACAGTAACTTCAGCTAATTCTCCTCAGCATTCAAGGAAAGACAAAGGAAAAAACACTCACCACTTCAGCAGCTCTCTTCACTACTCCTTCTCAGAGCCCAGTTTATGTTTCATTGATCATACCTAAGCTTTTCACTGTGTGGCTCATGAAAAGTTATGGATGGCTTTCTAATAAACGGGTGTGCCAGCAGATCTGACTGTTCTGATGTGCAATGTATACTCTGGACAAGGGACTACCATTAGGACAGAATATGGGCAAACAGAATGATTTCCAATTGGCAAAGGTGTCAGACAAGGATGTATTTTATCTCCATGTATTAACTGACGTTGCTTTGTGAAAGGACAGGATATGAGCGTGAGTGGGTGCTTGTAGCTTGCTGGAGAGTGGTGTTTTGTCTAGGTCTGTTTGGGTCTTTTGTCTGGTCTGTTTGCTTGGGGCTGTTTGCAGGCCCCACCCTCTGCTGTTGCTCCTGAGAGGTGGGGACTGTGGGTCTCTAAGGCTCCTTCTTGCCAGAGGCATGAACCTTTGGCATGAGTTGAAGTGCAAGAACCAAAGGGCTCTTGGCCTGTGGCTCTTAGCCTGTGGATTGGGCCTGGGGATCCTGCATCACTCTAAGATAACATTCAACAACTAACCAGTTATAAAGGTAGAAAGCCAACAGGGGAGCAGGGGTTATTCATATTTTGCAGGAGAGTGCCATATGTATGATTATCTACCCACCAGGTGGAAATCATAGTGTTTGCTCACTGCTTGGAACTCTTGACTCTCAAGGATCAAGTTCATTCCCTTGAGGCTAGGGTTTCTGACCTGGAGAAGCTAAGGCAGAGGGAGAGGTTTGGGGAAGAGACCTTCAGGGACTTACCAGAACAGTCCCACTCCTGTGCTGACAGCTGTTCTGCTCTTGTGGAGACTGAGTGTCTCAAGGTCAGAGGGCATCAGTCTAAGGAGGAGGGATGTGATCCCTTAGAAAGGACCCATTCCTTGGGGAGGTGGACCAATATCCTCTCATATCAAGGATACCCCTCTGGGGTTGGAGGGAGGTGGGTTTTTAGTAGTAAGTGATTCAGTCATTGTGACTATAGACAGTGGGGTCTGTGACAGGCATTTTGACTGCATGGTGACCTGTCTATATAGGTTAACAGATAGTGCTAGGGAGGAGTCAGCAGTCAATGGTGCACATTGGCACCAATGACTAGAGATGAACCACAAACTAAACCATGAACTGATAGGCCAGTTCATGAACTGAACCAGTTCATGAGCCACTTAATTTTTTTTCTCCCCACTCAGTGAGCTGCATATGGGCGGGCCTCTCCCGGGGGCCTCTCCTACTCCACCAGCTTTGTGTGGGCTTATCTGTACAGCTGGTCCACAGCACCCCAGTGCACATCTGCGGATGTGGCCAACAGACCAGGCAGGCTTTGGGCACAGGAAGTGGGTTGGCTTCAATGGAGCAGGGTGTAGGGGGGTTCTATAGCAGTTGACTGGAAATGGTTGTTTCTCTTCTGGCTAAAACATTCATCAGTATTGATGGGTTTCAAATGGATCATACAGAAGACTGAGGGGCCAACAGAAGTACAGTAAGAAGCTGTCAAAAAAGGCAACAACAACTTTTCCCTAATTAGATCACACCTGATTAGATCAGTCACTAATTTAATTAGTGGTGATCTAACTAAGCTCCCCACTACCAGTCATTGCCCCCCTGCAGAAAATTTTCTGGCTCATTCCTATGTAGTTAGGTGGAATGGCTACTGAGAGATGCTATTTGGAAGGGGTGGAGCAGGCAACCTTAGAGTAGTCACATTCTCTTAGGCAAAACTAACTTAAAAGGGCTGTTGGGGGGATAGATTGGTGGGGAAGAACCATTCCTTGTGTTTCTTGGAAGATGAGCAGGCTAAAAATAAACAGAAAATTAATGAAATTTCATACATCCCAGTGCTTTCTCAATTTAACTTTACAGCTAGGAGTATACAGGCATGTATTGGTAGTGGTAAGATTTCAGATAATATAGAATAGAGAGGAGTGGAATTCTACATGGTAGGACTGTGATTCACTTATGGATCTCATGGTGATTTGTGATGAGGGACATGATGCTTTCAGAAAGCGAGAATATAAACTACTAACAGCAATATCAAATCCATACCTACTTTTCTTAACAACCAGTTTACTTCAGTGCCATCCTGTTACTGCTTACAAAAAGACAGTGGGGATCAGTGGGGATTGGGAATTTCAAAGGAATCAAATAGTTTAGATACAACTAGAAAAATCTGTTCCTAAGGTTCTTCCTGAATTTGTATTTTTCTCCTTGAATGAAACATCTGAAAATTGCAAGGAAAATTACAAGAGGTTGGTAAAAGGCATTTTGTTAGAGAGCCAGTAGAGGGAAACAGTAAGACTAGGCCCATGGAAGACTGAGCTCAAATCCCCACTCAGCTGTAACATTCACTGAGTATCCATTAGGCTTGCCATTTACCCATCAGCAGCAGATAAACTACCTCCCAATCCTCTACCCTTGAGAAAATGAGTAGGGGAAAAAATGGCCTCCATAGTGAATTTCTCCACATCTCTGTGGTTGTTACCATAGACAGTAGGAGTAATTACTAGACTGTCACCCAGAAGTAATGTCACATTCTCCCCAAATTCCAACCTCTCCAGAAACTGTCCAGAAAATCTCCTAGCATATGCCAAAGTGGTGCTGGTAAATCTATTGATCATGGGCCACTCATTCTCTATTAGCCTAACCTACTTCACAGGGCTGTTGTGAAGATAAAATTAGAGGAGGAAGAAATATGAGTGCTGTTTGAATTCCTAGAATGAAAGGCAGGGTAACAGACCAAAGAAATTTCTTAAAACAGATTTCACACATCCCTAGATTGAGGATTTTTTCAAAATTTATATTCTAATAGTGAAGTTGGCCAATCTTTAAATTAAATCCAATGACTGGAGCTATGAACAGGCAAGACAGATCTTTCTGTACACCTGAAAAGGGCTCCAGGTTTGCAGGAAAATGTGAAATTAAAACAAAAATCATTGGAGGCTTTTTTTTTTTTTAAATGAGAGTAGCTCCTGTAGCTTTAAGCCGCAGGTTCCCTCAGTGGCTGTTGCTAGGCAACCGCGATATTCTAGGCTGGGTTATGTCAGTAAAAGGCAGGGGGAAGAGAACAGGGCCCTTTCCAGGCCTATTGTGGCCTTTGAGGGAGGATTCATTAGGGTCAGGTTTGCTAGGGTTGCCAGCTCCAAGTTGGGAACTTGCTAGAGATTTTGTGGTGGAGTCTGAGGAGGGCAGGGTTTGGGGAGGGGAGAGTCCTTGACTGAATATAATCGAGTCCACCCTCCAAAGCAGCCATTTCCTCCAGAGGGGCAGATCTCTGTCATCTGGAGTTCAGTTGTAATTCTGGGAGATCTTGAGGTCCCATTTGGAAGCTGTGTTAGCCAAATTTCCTTAATTTATTAATAAACTAGTGAGGAAAGCCCGTTGTGGCAGTAGACAATGGGCCCTAGATAGGAAGGAAGGGCAGGTGGAAGGAAGGGAGGAAGGGAGAAGCGGAGGTAGAGAGAGACAGAGAGAGTTAGAGGGGGGGAGAGAGAAAAGGGGGGGAGAGAGAGAGAAGGAAAGAGGGGGAGACAGAGACAGAGTGGGGGAGTTATGATAGTAAGTTGGAAAGAAAGAACGGAAGGGAGAAAGAATGAAAGCAAGGAAGAAAGAAGGGTAGAAAGAGAGAGACTGAGAGAGAGAGAGTGGAAGGAAGGAAGGAAAGAAGGGTGGGAAGAAGGGGAGAAAAGAAAGAGAGGGGGAAACAGAGTGAGAGAGAAAGTGGGGAGGGGAGTGAGAGAGAAAGGAAGGGGGAAGGGGGAGGTGCAGGGGGGGCACCGGCGCAGCTTCTCTCATCCGCCCGAACTGCCGGGTGGTGGGAGAAGCAAAGGGAGGGTCCCAGTAAAGGTTCTCCCGTCCGCCTGACTTGCCAGGTGGCAGGAGAAGCCATGAGGGGTGGGGGTGGGGAGGGGTTCAGCCAGGCATCCAGTGGCTCACTTGCTGCTGGCACTGGCTTTCTACTGGGCGGGTGGGTGGGGAGGAGAGGTCCGAAGCCGGGCGTGTGGTGGCTCAGTGGCTGCCAACACCGGCTGGCTGTGTGCTGGGTGGGAGGGTGGGGGTGGCGAAGCCAGGCATGTGGCGGCTCAGTGGCTGCCAATGCCGGCTGGCTTTGCGCTGGGTGGATGGGGTACTGGGGGCCGAAGCCAGGCATGCAGCGCCTCAGTCTCCGCTGCTACCAGCTACTGCTGCTGGGGCCCTCCCAGGGCTCCCCTGGAGACCTGCGTTCTTGGGCAGGGGTGGCGAGTGGGCTAGGGCAGCCATGGCCGCTGCAGCTCTCCCTTGGGCCCCCCCAAAGGCCTGGCTCATGGGGTGGTCAGAAAAATTGTTTGCCTTACCTTGCTCAACCATGAAGTCTTTGGGGCTTCTCTGGCTGGGCCGCCGAAGCGGCCCAGCCAGAGAAGCCCCATCCCCACGCTCAGTCTGCAGATGGTCCTCTCCTTTCAGAGTGGAAGATGCTGGCCAGGCTGATGTGGGCGGGACTACACAAAGCAGCCAGCCAACCCAGCTAGCATCTTCTAAAGTTTTCTGACAGTTCTTGTGGCAAAACACTGTTGGTGCGCATAGAACGTTCTGGGACCAAAATTCAATTATATATAATGAAAGGATGTGGGGAATTATGAGTATTAAATGGCAATAGGCATTAAATATAGGATCAGAACCTGTGCATACAGGAGTTTGATTTCCCAGTCCCAGAAACAGACACAGAGGCTAGATTACTAAAGCAGTGATTTCTTTACTAAAGGATTCTTAAACATACAAACATAAAATCAAGCATTCACACACACAATACAGAACCAAGAAAGCAGAGGTGATTGATAGCTAATAAAGGGGTCAGTTATGGGGTGATACTACCTGTCCAGACATGCAGAGGTTCATGAAGGAGGGATTATGGCCCAAACCCAAAGGTTTAGGGGTGGACTGCCAACTGGCATCAGGGCAGAGGCCACGTGCCCTGGCAGATATAGACATTGGAAAACAATGCAGAGCAATGGAAGGCCTTGGGGGCTGGTCTCAGGTGAGAGCAATAGATTTTCTAGGCCAATAAGGATTCCATGGAGGTGTGGTACCAGGCGGAACGTAATTCAGGTGTGACCAATGAGCTTCCAGAGGGGCAGAGTCTAGCTTAACAATAGAAGCCAGGTATTAGATGACTGTACTGGTGCTAGCTGAATGGATTTTATGTCCATTGATGGTTCTGCCAAGGCAGTTGAATAGGTTCCCAGAGACAGACAAAAGATGGGAGTTGGGTCCCTAATTAGCTTCAGGAAGGATCGTTAATAATTTGAATGTTTGATTGATTTATCTCCTAAGGGATGGAGCAAGGAAGGACAAGTATTGAAACAAAGAATTCACACATAGACACAGGATTACACAAAAGGGCTGGGTGAGGTACTGGAGACAGAAGGGCTATTCATCAGGTGGCCTCTGAAGAGCCTTTAGAAATGTAGATACTACACCTGGTGAAACCCATTGTTATTCCATATGTATATCTTCCTGGGTGGGGGAGAAGACTGGAGGTTTGCTCTGTGGGTTGCCTGGTTGTCACCTGAAAATGAAGACCCTGTTTCCAGAGCTATGGCTTACTCTGTGTTTTCAGAATCAGGAGTGTCTTCCTTGGCCAGAGTTTTGTGGGTCTCTGGGTCAGGTTAGAAATGGGGTGCCTTTGCTATTGGGGCTACCTGAGAGTCAAGCAGTGCCTCTGGCAACAATTGGCAACCCTAGACCTGGCAGTAAACTCTGGGTGACTTGATACCACCCTATTTGCATGACTTAACTAGGCCTGGCTGCTTGCTACTGTGGTACAGAGGTTAGATCTTCAGAGTACGGTCTGGGAGACACAGATTCGAATCCCCATCTTGCTGTGGAAGCTCACTGGATGATTTTTGGACCACTCATATACTTTCCTACACCTTTGGGTTGTTGCGTGGATAAATAGGAAAAGAGGAGAATAATGTAAGCTTCATTGTCCCCACTGTGGAGAAAGATCGTGTATAAATTAGATAAATACAAGTGGAGACCCGCAAGAAATTTGCAGGGTGGTCATCCCATTCCTCACACCTTTGCTTCCTCCCCTCTACCCTTACCTATCTCACATTCTTTCTCCCTTCTGGGGGTGGAGCCATAGATTCAACCCTCCAAAGCAGCCATTTTATCCAGGGGAACTGATCTCTGTCACCTGGACAACAGTTGTAATTCTGGGTGATCTCCAGCCCTCACCCAGAGGCTGGCAATGGTAGTTCTCATGGAGGAAATGGCTGGTTTGGAGGGTGGAGTCTATGGCATTATACTGGTCTGAAGTTCCTCCCCTCCTCAAACCACACCCTCCCCAGGATCCACCCCTCAAATGTCCAGGAGTTTCCCAATCCGGAGTTGGCAACCCTATTTCCTTCCCACCCAACAGCCAACCTACCTTTATCTGTCTTCAGCTTTTCGTCTCCACCCCCCTCCCCCACAGCTTCTACCAAGGAAAATTATAGTCTTTCTCCACAGTGGGGACCAAAGCAGCTTACATTATTCTTTTTATCTGCACAACAACCCTGTGAGGTTGGTTAGGCTGAAAGTATGTGACTGGTCCAAAATCACCCAGTCAGCTTCCACCGCAATATGGGGATCTGAACCTGGGTCTTGCAGACCCTACGCTGAAGCTCTAACTGCTGCACCACTGCTGGCTTTCATAGGGTGGCTGCTGAACAGCAGCAAGCAACCAGGCCAAGTTGAGTCATGCAAATTAGGTGGTATCAAGTCATCCAGAGGGTGCTGCCTAGGGATGCCAGCCTCCAGGTGGGATCTGGGGATCTCCTGGAATTACTGCTCAGCTCCAGACTACTGAGATAACTTCCCCTGACTATGTAGGAAAAGCTGTTGGGGGAGAGTGAGCCCCCTGTTGGTGGAAATAGGTATCCACACACAAAAAAACCTCTGGGAAATAGTATAAGGATAGCTAAAGACAAGTGGGGACCTGCAAGAAGCTTGCAGAGAGGGTGCATCCCTTCCCCCTCTTTGATTCCTTCATATTCCTCCTTCTTAACAATTCTCCCCTTCTTTCTCCCCCTCCTACCCTTACCTCTTTTGCCCCCATTCCTTCTCTGTCAATTTACCCTTTCACTGATAACCTACCCCCCATTTCCCCCTTTCTCCCATACCCTTTATCTTTCAACCTAACACCTATTTCACTCCTTTCTCCCATTCCCCTTGTCTGTCAATATACTCCCATCTATTTTGCCCCCCACCATTTCTCCTTCAGTCTACCCACACCTTGCTACTCTCCCCACCTACCACCTGCCCCTGGCACTTCACTCACCCCCACCTTTGCAGGTCTCCTTACCTACCCCCACGTACCCCACACCACCCTTAGCACGCACCACTCTTGCTGCTCTTCCCACCTACATCCCTTGGCACTCCACTGACCCCCGCTTTTGCAGCTCTTCATCTCTACTTCTGACTCTTGGCACTCCATTAGCCCCCATCCTTGGCATTCACTCACTCCACCCTTGTTCTCTTCCCTCCTACCCCCCACCCTTGGCACTCCACTACCCCTCTATCCTTCCCATTCACCCCCACCCTTGCTGCTTTCCCCACCTACCACCCAGCAGGCCAGTGGTAGGCTGCTGGCTTGGTGGGGGGAGGTGGCAGTTGCAGGAGGGGGAATCATATCTCCCCCATCTGCTGCATCTCCTGGGCTGCCCTGCCACTTGGCCCAGGCAGCTCTCAGGCCGCTGCGCTTCTGATGTTGGGCCCAGCACAGGTCCTAGGCTGCCACACCTCTATCACTGGGCCCAGCTGGGTGGTAGGTGGGGAAGTTCCAGAGCTGATGTTGGGCCCAGCACAGGTCCTGAGGCTGCTGGGCCCTGCTTGGCTCCTGTGCTCCTGATTTCAGTGTTGCCCATCTGGTGATGTCCATGTGTAGAAACGCCTGTTAGGTTGTTGGGAAAGGTGTTCGCTATGACCAGCATGTTCTCTTGACAAAACTCTGTTGGCCTTTGCCCTGCTTAATTTTGTTCTCCAAGGCCAAACTTGTCTGTTATTCCGGTTACCTTTTGATTTCCTACTTTAGCATTCCAGTCCCCTATGATGATGAGGACATCATTTTTGGGTGTTAGTTCTATGAGCTGTTGTAGGTCGTCATAGAACTGGTCCACTTCAGCCTCTTCTGCAGCAGTGGTTGGGGCATAGACTTGGATTACTGTGATGTTGAATGGTTTGCCTTGGATTTGGACCGAGATCATCCTGTTATTTTTGAGATTGTATCCCAATACTGTCTTTCTCACTCTCTTGTTGACTATAAAGGCCACACCATTTTTTCTACGGGATTCCTGGCCACAGTAGTAGATATAATGGTCTTCTGAGTTAAATTTGCCCATTCCTGTCCACTTTAGTTCACTGATTCCCAAGATGTCGATGTTCATTCTTGCCATCTCATTTTTGACCACATCAAGCTTACCTTGATTCATAGATCTTACATTCCAGGTTCCTATGCAGTATTGTTCTTTGCAGCATCGGATTTTCCTTTCACCATCAGACACATCCACAACTGAGCGTCCTTTTGGCTTTGGCCCAGCCGCTTCACTCTTTCTGGGGTTACTCGTACTTGCCCTCTGCTCTTCCCCAGTAGCATATTGGACACCTTCTGACCTGGGGGGCTCATCTTCCAGCATCATATCTTTTAGCCTTTTGTTACTGTCCATGGGGTTTTCTTGGCAAAGATACTGGAGTGAGTTGCCATTTCCTTCTCCAGGGGATCACGCTTGGTCTGAGTTCTCTGCTGTGGCCTGTCCATCCTGAGTGGCCCTCCATGGCATAGCCCACAGCCTCATCAAACCATGCAAGCCCCCTCACCACAACAAGGCAGTGATCCATGAGGGAGGATCTCATGCTATGTGAGAAATGTATTATTCCACCAGCTAGTACCAAGTGTGACTTACCTGTGTCTCCCACTGCCCTGGAACTGGAGATGCATACCGTCCTGAAGCTAATATCAAAACCTGGATCTGCTTAATTCCAATGCCAAATATTGCTAATGAACCAAGAGCTTAGTTTGATGATGCTTTTGATCACTCCTTAATAAATACTTCAGGAATTCCAAATACATCAGGGCAATTGAAAGCTAGCACATACACACAGGGGAAGGATGGACAGATAAATTTGGATAGAGAGGTTGGAAGTCCATAGTGAAGCAAATGATTTTCAACTAAAATGCTTAAGATACAGGGCCTGGCATTTCCACTCAGGGGATCACATAAGGAAAACATAATCATTCTGCTGGATCAGATGAAGGGTCCATGCAACCTCTTCATGAATGATCACAACATAGATCCTTCACATATTTTACAAAACCTAAGGCTGGATAGCAACAATAAAATAAAAACCAGCACATAGGTTAATTAAAAATAAATAGCATAATTATACTGAAACTAGTGCAACAACCCTGCTGATCTGTGAGCATCACTCTGTTTGGATTTCTGGGGTGGTTAGGCACCAGCAGCCTCCTGAGTCTCTGTCCAGGGACATGCCACTCCCCCAGTCTGACCAACCCTTGAGGGATTTTTATCTCCTTCTTTCAGTACTGATGCCACTAACTAGCCACTTTAGAAATGACCTGCCAACCCTGACCTTGATAGCCCAGGCAAGTCTGATCTTGTTAGATCGTGGAAGCTAAGCAGGAAGTAAACTCTGGCAAGTACTTGGATGGGAGAGTTCCTTGGAACACCAGCAGTCAGGAGGTGGGGGTAGGCTTTACTCATCCACTTCTCTGAATATCCTCCAGGGTCCGAGTAGGGGTCAGTCACCAGAGGTTGCCATTTATTTATTTATTATTTCTTCATATTTATAGCCCGTCCTTCCTGCAAGCGGGCTCAGGGCAGGTAACAACATCTTATCATTACAATAAAAACTATTTTAAATACAATAATTAATTAAAATATTGAGACACTGTCATATACATTAAAATGGTGGTCACAACCCTACAGTATAAAAAATAATGGTTAAAAACATAAGAGAAGTCAATGTTGGATCAGGCCAATGGCCCATCCAGTCCAACACTCTGTCACACAGTGGCCAAAAATACCAGGTGCCATCAGGAGGTCTGGCAGTGAACATTATACTTACCAAATGGGAAAAGATACAGCTACAGTCGAGGTTTGTTAAAGATAAAGTAATAAATTTTGTTAAAACAAAATCAGAACTAGATAAAATATGGTTGTCGGCTTTGGATAAATTGATTCAAAAATTATATAATTTTTTGTTGCGAGAAGATATGCAAGAGGAGAGGGTGAAACCATGCATGGTAATATGGATGCAAGATATAGGATACAATTTAACATTAGATGATTGGTCCAAAACATGCAAATCTGTTATACTATTGAGATCCACGCCGTATAAGGAAAATATACTCAAAATGTTTTACAGGTGGTACTGGACACCTGATAAATTATCTAGATGTTACAAGGGTATACCAGGAACATGCTGGAGATGTAAAAAGAACATAGGAACATTTTGTCATATATGGTGGAAGTGTGAGAAAATTAGTAAGTTTTGGAAAAGTATTAAACAACTGATAATGGAGGTTACTGATATAGAATTACAACCCACCCCCAAAATTTATCTGCTTAATATTTTACCAGATGGAATAAGGCAGGATGATTTGCGTATTATACTATATATTCTTACTGCATCTAGAATCCTCATTGCAAAATTTTGGAAAATGGATACAATACCTAGCAGAGAGGAGTTAATTATTAAAATGTGTGAAATAGCGGAAATGGATAAATTAAATATGATATTATCAGGGAAAGATTATAAGGTGTTTAAAAAAAGATGGTGTAGGGGGTTTCGGTTTCGGCGTTGCGAATGGCGGCCACCTTTCGGGACACTCCCGGAGGTGGTTAGCCCACGCGCAGTTTGGGGGGGTCTTTGCAGGTATGCAAGACCCTAGTGAGCCTTAGGCAAAGGCTCCGAACCGGGGGCGCTTGGGGAGTAGCCTCTTTGCCGGCAGACAGCCGGGAAATTGAGGCTTTCTCCCCACCCCAATCGGCCCCGCTGCGTCATGCCCGTAATGGGACTTAGCAGCGGCCCCGAATTCCACCAGGAGTGAAGAAAGCGGCATGAGTTCAAATAAAAAGAAGAATTGCATCGAATCGTGAGTTGAAGATCTAATTTGAAGCGAGATAAACCCCCCCGTAAACGTAGGGAGGAGGGAGGAGTCCCCACCCCCTTTTGAGAAGCGAGATCTATAAAGGGAGTGCGAGGAGGGGGGTAAAGAGAAAAAAGTGTTGGTGAAGGTACCGTTGGGGTTTGGCAGGCGATTACGACATTGTTAGCCTCTTGGAGGATGCGGCACGAACTTTGAAAAAGTAAACAAAAAGGAAAATGTCGACGCTGAAAATTGTCCTGTACAAACCGGAAGAGAAGAGGGGAGGGACTTCCGGTCCGGGTAACCCCCCCCCAGAGTTTGCTGTCATTCAACAAGAAAAGGAGCTACTGCGGCCCCTGCTGGAGCAAATGCAGAAAATCAATGAAACTTTGATTAAAATGGAAAGTGCTCTCATCAGTCGGCAAAAGCAAATCTCAGAAACAACAAGAAAGGCTAATCTGATGTTAATCCTTTTGGGCGAGAAAGAAGAAGAGAAAGAAGATCTCAGTTTTACCTTGACGAATGACTTGGCACCCCTAACTGGCAGTGAAGCGAATGAATTAAAAGAAGAGGTGGACATGGCTCCAAAAGCCTATTCCACTTATATAAAGGAAAATACTCTGCCAGAAGAAGGGGATGCCGAGTTGAGCAGGAAATACATCAGAGATCTAATTTCATCTGTAGTGAGTATGGAGCCCGTAAAAATCGATGGTCGGAAATATAAGAAAAAAAAAGAAACGAGAGAAGATGGAATTCATCCTTAAAGCAACCAAACTTCTGAAGAGACACGCCAGCAAGGTGGAAGCAGCACTCAAAACTGGGATTAATGCAAGCAGCGAAGAAGACAGTGGCCCAGGGGAAAGAGGTGACGGAGCGGGAGCCATCAAGATTAAAAGGACTCAACTTTTAGTTGAAGAGACTTAAGAAGACACCTTGAGCAGTGGCTGTTCGTGTAACATCTGGAAGGAGCTGTTTAATAACTAACCCCAATGGACTTTACTAACTGTATTAACAGAGTTATTTTGGACTTTGGACTGTTAAAAAGAAGATCTTCTAACCGTGATGGATGCTAAAAATAGTACTAACTAAAACTAACCCTTATTAACAGAAAATTTTCACTCCATCCTTTTTTCTTTCTCCAGCTGTCTACCCTACCCTTTTCATATAAAAAGAATAACATTCTCTCCTCTTTAGGAGAGTTTTGCCAAAAAAAAATAAAAATAAAAAAAGATGGTGTAAAGTCAAAAAATGGATAAAAGAAAATGTATAACTTAAACTCCAAAAAGTGATCTTTATGTATTATGTGCAAGTCTTTTAGTTTTGTAATGAAAAACTGATAAATAAACAATAAAAAAAAGATTTGTCATAGGAGGTCCAGCAGTGGGGCCAGGACACTAGAAGCCCTCCCACTGTTGATCCCGCCCAAACACCAAGAATACAGAGCCCAGGGTCCCTATCCATACCTAGTGGCTAATAGCCACTGATGGACCTCTGCTTTATATGTTTATCTAATTCCCTCTTGAAGCCGTCCATGCTTGTAGCCACCACCACCTCCTGTGGCAGTGAATTCCATGTGTTAATTACTCTTTGGGTGAAGAAGTACTTCCTTTTATCTGTTCTAACCCAGCCGCTCAGCAATTTCATTGAGTGCCCATGAGTTTTTGTATTATGAGAAAGGGAGAAAAGTACCTCTTTCTCTGCCTTGGGGCTCTATCCCATACATAATCTTATAAACCTAGATTATGTCACCCCTCAGCCATCGTTTCTCCAAGCTAAAGAGCCTCAAGCGCTTTAACCTTTCTTCGTAGGGAAAGTGTTGCAACCCTTTTATCAATCTAGTTGCCTTTTTCTGCACTTTTTCCAAAGCTTAAGGTGTGGTGACCAGAACTATACACAGTATTTAAAATGAGGTCGCACCATTGATTTATATAGGGGCATTATGATATTGGCTGATCTGTTTTCAATTCCCTTCCTAATAATCTCCAGCATAGCATTGGCCTTTTTTATTGCAGTCACACACTGTCTTGACATTTTCAGTGAGTTATCGACTATGACTCCAAGATCTCTCTCTTGGTCAGTCTCTGCCAGTTCGGACCCCATCAATGTGTATTTATATTTAGGATTTTTGGCTCCCATGTGCATCACCTTGCACTTGGCCACACTGAATGCCATTTGCCACGTTGATGCCCACTTGCCCATCCTCAACAGATCCCTCTGGAGTGCCTCACAATCCTCCCTGGTTTTCATCACCCTGAACAACTTCATATTATCCGCAAATTTAGCCACTTCACTGCTTACTCCCAACTCCAAATCATTAATGAACAAATTAAAAATCATTGGACTGAGTACTGATCCCTGTGGTACCCCACTGCTTACCACCCTCCAATGAGAAAATTGTCCATTTATACTCACTCTCTGTTTCCTATTAATTAGCCAGTTTTTGATCCACAAAAGGACTTGTCCTTTTATCCTGTGATTTTTGAGCTTACTTAGGAGCCTTTGATGTGGAACTTTTATTTTTTATTTTTTTATTGAAGTGTTTAATTCTGCTTCCATATAACTCAAACAATACATAACATAGTATATACTGCATACCTCAATACCTTGCATATTTCTTCCCCTGTTCCCTTTTCCCCTCCCCCTCCCTCAAAAGGCCAGCAATAATTCCTTATTTTATAACCTTAACCATAAGCGAACCTTTTGGAGTTTAACCAGTATATCATCATTGCCCCCCCCCCCGCTTTTACCCATTTTATATACTCTAGCAATCTCTTCTTAACTTCCTCAATCTTATCCTCACCTGACTTTTCCTGTTGTAATATCATTAATATATCCAACTGTACTCATTCATATAAATAATCATTCCATCTATCTGTAGTCCATTTTGTAACATCTTTCCAACCAGGTGCTATACCCGCATGGGCAGCTAAAATCACAGCTTTAAATAGATCCTGATACGATTTTTCTATTTTGCAGTTCCCTAAAATTCCCATAAATAATACTTTCCCTGATAACTCCACTTTAACCTTGCAAACTTCCTCCACCTTTTCCAGTATCTTTTGCCAAAATTTAACCACTTTAGAGCACTCCCACCAAAGATGTACACAATATCCCTTTTGGTTTTTACAATGCTGACAATTGGATATAAGATAATTGAACGGGCGTTCTATACCATTTCAAAACTAATTTCATCTCCATTTCTCTGAATTTTTCCATTTTTATATCACTAATACCACTCATCATTTTATTTATCTCATTTTCTGATAACATTACATCTTTCTCCCATTTTGACTGTATTACACCAATCACGTAATTTTTATCTTCAATCAATCTGCTACATAACTTTCTTACAATATCCTTTTTATTATCCTCTTTAATTCTATACAATTCTTCCATTGGGGTGTCCTCATTTAATATTTCAGCATACTTTGCTTCTTTCAAGGTATTATATAAACTAATAACTCTCAACCAATATTGTTCTCCCACTCCTCCCATTACTTCTTGCATCTGAATTAAATTCCCTTGAGCATTATACATATCTTTCACTTTCCATAAGTCCTTTCTCCTTAGCTCTTTCCAAAAAGTTGCCTCAAAACTTTTAAATTCCTCGTTTAATGATTCAAGTGGGGGCCACTTTGGAAGAGGAGGCATCCACTTAACCTGTCCCCCCCCCCATATTTTTAATGCTGTCCATCTTGGACCTATTGTATTCTCAGTCTCTTTTTTTAACCTTTGTGTAAATATACCCAACCTGCCTTTCCCTCCATTTATACCATCTTCCCATTGGATCCATTTTTCCTTACTTTTACCATCCAATTCCAGCAACATTTGATTTGAAATGCTTCATAATATCCTTCCAATTGTGGCATACCCCAACCTAGATGTTCCTTTGACGAATAAACTTCAAATACATTAGAAGTAGGAAGCCAGCCAGGGAGGCAGTGGGGCCCTTGGATGACCAAGGGGTAAAAGGAGTAGTGAAGGATGATAGGGAAATGGCTGAGAAGCTGAATGCATTTTTTGCCTCTGTCTTCACTGTGGAAGAGGAGAAGTGTTTGCCCACTCCAGAAGCACTGATTTCGGGAGGGGTTTGAAAGACCTGAATCAGATTGCGGTGACAAGAGAGGAAGTCCTCCGACTGATGGACAATTTAAAAACTAATAAATCACCAGGCCCGGATGGCATTCAACCGAGAGTTCTGAAAGAACTCAAATGTGAACTTGTGGATCTCCTGACAAAAATATGTAATCTTTCTTTAAAATCTGCCTCCATTCCTGATGACTGGAAGGTAGCTAATGTCACTCCCATCTTTAAAAAGGGCTCCAGGGGAGATCCAGGAAATTACAGGCCAGTCAGTCTGACATCGATACCGGGTAAGTTGGTGGAAACTGTTATTAAGGAAAGAATTAACTTTCCTTGGTATTCTAGCTTGTTTCTTTCCAAAAATCCAATTTTTAAATTCCTCATCCCACATTGTTAACTTCTTCTTAGATACCCATTCTGGAAGTACCTGAAACAAATACAATAACTTAGGTATTATAAACATTTTAAGTGCCCTAATCTTCCCTAATATTATTATTCCATTGATTTAATTTTTTGTATCTTCTTCTATATTATTTTATAATTTATCCACATCAGATTCTTAACATTTCTTGTTATTATTACTCCGAAATATTTCAGTTTCTTATTTCCTAGCTTCATACCCATTAACTTTGCTATTTCTTTTTATTCCTTTACATCTATCTTCCTAAACATTATTTGTGACTTCCTAATGTTTACATCCAAACCTGAATATGCTTTAAAGTCATCTAAAATTGCTACTAATTCTTTCATCACTTCTAAAGGATTCCCTAAAACCAGTAATATATCATCCGCAAATAAATTCAGTTTAATTTCCTCCTTTCCTACCTTATACCCCTGTATTCTAATACTATTTCTAACTCTGTCTGCCAATGGTTCCATTGCTATAACAAATAACATCAGGGATAAGGGACACCCTTGCTTAACTCCTCTCTGGATCAGTACTTCCCCAGTATGTCCATCATTTATCTTAATCACTGCTCTCCCTTCTCTGTAAATTTCTTTTATTGCATTCACAAAAGGTCCTTCAAAGCCAAACTTATTTAATACTTGGAACAAATATTCATGATTTACTGTATCAAATGCCTTATATATGTCCAATTTCAAAAGGGCAACCTTCCCATTATTATTTCCATAATATAAAGCATTGATCACATTCCTTATAGGGTGTCCTGTATACCTTCCTTCCACAAAGCCATATTGGTCTTCTCCTATTAAGCTTGGTAATATTTCTCCAATCCATTTGCTAAGACCTTTGCAAAAATTTTATAATCCCGATCTGCCAAGCTTATCGGTCTATAGGAAATAGGATCCTCCGGATCTCTCTGTGGTTTTGCAATTGTGATAATTTCTGACCCCCTCCAAGAATCAGGAGCTTTCCCTTTATTCAAAATTTTATTAAATAACCTTTGTAATACTGGAACTATCAAATTTCCCACTATTTTATAAAATTCTGCTGTAAATCCATCTAAACCTGGTGATTCCCCATTTTTTAAGCTGCTTATGGTGTTTAAGTTTTCTTGTGTAATATCATCATTTAGTTCCATTAACTCCTCTTTTTTAACTTTATTCCTTATGACTTCATCAAATTGTTTACTCTCTCGATCTTCCTGTTTTTGGCGCTGCAATGGCAGTCGCTCTCCCTGACACTCAGGGGAGCAATTTTCACACCAGCAGCACGGAGGGAAGCCACTGACGCAGTTTCCCCATGGAGCCCTAGGGATTGGCTCCAAGCCATAGGGCTTTTGAGGAGTAGCCTCTTTGAGAGTGTAATGCCAGAGAATTGAGGCGCCCCTCTGCCCTGATGGTCCTGCTGCTGTGTGGCCTTCAGGCACAAGCTGGGCTGACAGGAACAAGCGCTGGAGATCAAGTGGAATTGGGAGGTTGTGAATGCAGTTAAACGGGACCAACAATGAATGTGAGTCAGATGTAAATGAACTTTGAAATAAGTGGAAAAAACCCCTAACCCCTCCTATCTTCAAGGCGAGAGAGAGGAGGGACGCCTCCAACTTGCGTGAACAGTTAAGCGGAAAAGGGGGGGATGGGGAAAAATAAGTGATTGGCTTGTTTTGAGAGACTTACCAGAGTGGATTTAGTCCGGAAGCAATTTTCAGAGGTGGCGAAATAGCAAGTGGCTTAAGTAAACAATATGCCATGTTGGTGGGTGTGGGGAAAAAAGGAATGAAAGTGAAACCAATGGGTGGCCAGAGTACAAGGCCAGAAGAGGGAGTGGATGTCATGAAACTCCTAGCAGATACCATCAAGCCTGTGATGGAACAACTTGCTGGTATTAATCAGCAGTTGGTCACGCTAAATCAAAACTTTGCATCAAAGCAACTCCAGTTGGTGGAAACGGCCAAAAAGATGGAGCAAATGGTGGAAGTTGTGAAGGAGATGTACGCCACAAATAAGAATATGAAGAAAAAGATGGGAGAGTTAGTGAATAAGCAGAACTACCAGGAAACTTGTTTGCTGCAATTACAAATGGAAAAAGCTAAGATTCCAGGGAGTTCCTGAATCAGCTAAAGAGGACCTGAAGAAAATACTCAGTGACATTATTGCGCCAGCAACAGACTTGAAAGCGGAAGAAATTACACATGATATGGAAACAGCATATAAGGTGTATGCTAATTACACACAAAAAATAGCCTGCCTTGGGAAATAATGGTCAGATTCTCAAGAAGACAGACCAGAGATGCTATCTTAAAAGCAACATCAGCAACTCCACTGAAACTGAGAAATACAACTATCAAGACCTTAAAAGACATTCCATTTGAAATTCATCAAAAAAGAAAGAACTATAAGGACTTAATTCTTTTTCTCCAAACCAATCAAATTCCATACAGGTGGGCGGTCCCTGAAGGTGTCATCTTTAAAATCAACGACAAGAGAGAGAAGATTGACTCCATTTTTAAAGCCAAAGAATTTCTAAAATGCCATCTGGGTTCTAAAGAAGAAGGAGAAACTGGGTCAAGTGGCTCCACCCCCTCTTCCATGGCTAGATCTTCATCCGTCTCCGAGGGGTGGAGCCACTTGACCCAGTTTCTCCTTCTTCTTTAGAACCCAGGCCTGCCGTCCCTGCTGGAGGCCGTATCAGGCTGGGCATTGGGTGATTTCAACGTCCATGCTGAGGACGAGGCTTCCAGCTGGGCTACGGACCTAATGTCGACCATGGCGACGCTGGGACTCTCAGAGTACATCTTGGCCCCCGTGCATTGGGCCAGTCACATGCTTGATCTGATCTTCGCGGCGGGGGTGGAGGTGGACCGGATCACTGTGGAGGCAGTGTCATGGTCGGACCACCTGGCTTTTGAGGGCCCGTTTGGATGTTCCACCTTGACCCATTGTGGGCGGCGAGCAGAGTTATGCTTGCCCATGGGACCAGATGGACCCTATCTGGCTCCAGAAGGCCCTGCGGGATGCGAGGCTCCCTGGCGGCTCGTTGGATGAGCTAGTGGAGGACTGGCATGACTGGCTCTCTGCAGCCATCGACGATATTGCTCCCAGGCGTCCTCTCCAGGCTCGTCTGAGGCGAGCTCCTTGGTATACCCAGGAGCTGCGGCTGATGAAATGAGAACTGAGATGACTAGAGAGACGGTGGCACTGTGCTCGCGACGAAGTGTCAAAAGCATATTATAGGACGCTTATGAGAGCCTATGAGGTGGCAGCCAAGGCAGCTAAGAAGGATTTCTTTGCGGCTGAGATTGCATCTGCGTGCTCACGCCCAGCCCAATTATTTAGTATGATTTGGTCATTGAGAGATCTGCCACAGGGCAGACGAAATGATAGGGAATTGGACATTGGCTGTGAGGCTTTTGCAAGCTATTTCGCAGATAAAGTCTTGACACTCCAACGTAACCGCCCCGCCACGATTGAGACAGTGAGTGAACTCGAGGCCCCTTGCATGCCTTCAGTTCTGGGTTTAGAGTGCTTCAGTCCGCTCAGCTTGGACGAAGTTGACAGACTGCTGGCTGCTGTCTGCCCAACCACATGCGACCTTGATCCGTGCCCCTCCTGGCTTATTAAGGCAGGCCACAAGGGGTTTTGAGGTGCTCTACGGGACATTATCAATAAGTCCCTTACCGAGGGCCAGTTCCCCGGAGCACTCAAGGAGGCGATGGTCCGCCCTCTCTTAAAAAAGCCATCTTTGGACCCGGCTGAATTGGCCAACTATCGACCGGTGTCCAATTTGCCCTATTTGGGCAAATTGATAGAGAGGGCGGTGGCGGTACAGTTGCAGGGCTTTCTGGAGGATGCTTCAGTCCTAGATCCCTTCCAGTCCAACTTTCACCCGGGTCACGGGACGGAGATGGTGCTGGTCGCCCTGACCGACGATCTCCGAAGGCATCTGGATCGAGGCGGTGTGGCGGCATTGCTGTTGTTAGATCTGTCAGCGGCGTTCGATACGGTCGACCATCAGCTGCTGACCAACCGCCTCGCCGATGTGGGGATTCAGGGGCTTGCCCTTCAATGGTTTGCCTCCTTCCTCCAAGGTCGGGGACAGAGGGTGGTGACTGGAGGTTGGCGGTCCCGGAGGCACCCCCTTGAGTATGGGGTGCCGCAAGGGGCAGTGCTGTCTCTGATGCTATTTAACATCTATATGTGCCCCCTTGCCCAGATTGCCCGGAGTTATGGGCTTGGGTGTCACCAATATACAGATGACACCCAGCTCTATCTGATGCTGGGCAGCCAATCGGACTCTAGCCTTGATGACCTGCATAGGGCATTGCAGGCCGTGGCTGGTTGGCTCAGGCGGAGCCGACTGAAGCTAAACCTGGCGAAGACAGAGGTCCTGGGCCTGAATCGGACCAGTCTGGGGTTGGGGCTCCCTCTCCCAACCTTCGATGGGGCACCTCTGATGCTGTCGCTGGAAGTTAGGAATCTGGGGGTGCTCCTGGACCCCTCCTTAACAATGGAGGCCCAGGTGGCAGCCACTGTCAAGTCAGCATTTTACCATCTTCAGCTGGCACGACAGTTGGTCCCCTACCTCGACCGTGATGACCTGGCCACTGTGATCCATGTGATGGTCACCTCGAGGCTAGACTACTGCAATGCTCTCTACATGGGGCTGCCTTTGTCGCAGATCCGGAGGCTGCAGCTGGTGCAGAACGCAGCAGCCAGGCTGTTGATGGGGCTCACGAGGTGGGATCACATCCAGCCAGTGCTTAAGGCACTGCACTGGCTGCCAATAGCGTACCGAATCGACTTCAAAGTGCTGGTTCTTACCTTTAAAGCCCTATATGGCCAGGGTCCGGCTTACCCGAGGGACCGCCTTTCCCCATATGTTCCCCCAAGAGCACTACGGTCCAGGGGACAACATCTGCTGGCTATTCCAGCCCCCAAGGCAGCCAAATATGCTGTTGCTAGGGCCAGGGCTTTCTCGGTGGCGGCCCCTACCTGGTGGAATGAGCTCCCAGAGGAGATCAGGGCCCTGCGGGACCTTATGCAGTTCCGCAGAGCCTGCAAGACGGAGCTCTTCCACCAGGCTTTTGAGTAGGGGCTGCCACCACAATTGGACCATCACTGTGGGGATACCACGAGGCATACTGGCCCTGGGATGAGATTACAACTTGGTGGGATGTTATTGGAGCAGGGGTAACATGCCACCAGAGTGTTGACCATTGACAGGTTCTAATTGAGTTACATGTTTTGTTTTCCACTGTTCTAATGGTTTTATTGTTAGTTGATTTTTATGTTTTTAAGTATTTTATATGTCATTGCCCCCATGTGTTATCGGCAATGTATGTCTTGCTGCCTCTTGTTCGCTGCCCTGAGCCCATGTGGAAGGGCGGGGTATAAATCTAATAAATAAATAAATAAGGTCCAATTCCTGTAGTTAATTTTTTGACTTATTTAGCTATTCTTGAATTGGTCTTTCATATTTCTTTTGTAACTTCCTCTGAAGTTCTAACATCTACTTCAACTTTTGCTCTTTTCTAAAATTTATTTCCTTCCTAAACCAAATTTGTTTTGTTATACATATTCCTCTAATGACTGCCTTTGCTGCATCCCATATTTTATCCTCATCTGCAGATTGCCTATTTTCCTTAAAATAAAATTCCACTCCCTTTATTAATAAATCCTCCCTGTCCTTCTGTTGAAAAAGTATTTTGGGATTAAATCTCCATTGTTTAACCTTCATTTCCTCATTCAGTTCTATCTCTATAGTAATTGGTGCATGATCAGAGATCCATATTGGCCCTATTTTCACCCTACAGATTCTTATTTCATTAAAATCTTTTATCAGTATATGGTCTAGAAAAAAAACTTTTTATACCTTTTTGAAAAAAGTAGGTTGCTTTTCTTTTTGCAGTGTATCATATCTCTCTCTAAGTCTCCACTGCTTACCACCATCCACTGAGAAAATTGCCCATTTATACTCACTCTCTGTTACCTATTAATTAGCCAGTTTTTGATCCACAAAAGGACTTGTCCTTTTATCCTGTGATTTTTGAGCTTACTTAGGAGACTTTTATTTGTTTATTATTCAGTTTATACCCCGCCCTCCCTGCAAGCAGATTCAGGGCAGCTTACACTAGCTAGTACACTGTACCATACAAACCAAGTACAAAATTTAAAATAACTTACATACATTGACATTACATATTAAAAAATAATCCAACAATTAACAATTAAAGTGCTAGTGATGGTAAACTTTGATGGTAATCTTTGAATGGTTCAGATGGCGTACTAACAAATTCCACCAGCTTTGTGATCTTCAGCTTGGTGCGGTAGTATAACACAATCCACCCCCCCCCAAACCAGAGCTGACCCAAACCCACAGATGTTGGTGGTGGTGTGGCGGCTCCTAATTGAAAGCTTGGTGGAAGAGCTCCATCTTACAGGCCCTGCAGAACTGAAAAAGGTCCTGCACGGCCCTGATATCTTCTGGGAGCTCATTCCACCTGCATGGAGCCGCTGCTGAAAAGGCCCTGGCCCTGGTGGCCATGAGCCTGGCATCCTTAGGGCCAGGAATGGTCAGTCGATGTTGTGTTCCTGACAGTAGTGCTCTCTGGGGAATATATGGGGAAAGGCGGTCCTGCAGGTATGTCGGACCCTGGCCATATAGGGCTTTAAAGGTCAATACCAGCACCTTGATGCAAATTCGGTATACTATTGGCAGCCAGTGCAGTGCCTTCAGCACAGGCTAGATGTGCTCCCATTTAGGGAAACCCATCACAAGCCTGGCTGCAGCATTCTGCACTAGCTGCAGCTTCTGGATTTGTGACAAGGGCAGCCCCATGTAGAGAGTGTTATAGTAGTCTAGTCTTGAGGTGACCATTGCATGGATCACTGTAGCCAGGTTGTCACGGCTAAGGGAGCCAACTGCCAAATCAGCTGAAGATGGTAAAAGGCCGACTTTGAAGTGGTTGCTATGTGGGCCTCCATTGTTAAGAAGGCATCCAGGAGCACTCCCAAACTCCTAACCTCTGGCGCTGGCACCAATGGTGCCCCACAAAAAGTCAGGAGTCGGTGATAAGGAATTTTATCAAAAGTTTTCTGGACGTCAAAGTAAACAATATCTATTGGGTCCCCCTTGTCCACATGTTTGTTCACCCCCTCAAAGAACACTAACAGGTTAGTGAGATAATATCTTCCCTTACAGAACCCATGCTGAATCTGCCTCAATACATTTTGTTCATCAACTAATTCTTTCCTTAATAACAGTTTCCACCAATTTACCCGGTATCGACATCAGACTGACTGGCCTGTAGTTTCCTGGATCTCCTCTGGACTCCTTTTTAAAGATGAGAGTGACATTAGCTATCTTTCAGTCCTCAGGAATGGAGGCAGATTTTAATGAAAGGTTACATATTTGAGTTCTTTCAGAACTCTCAGATGTATGCCATCTGGGCCTGGTGATTTATGAGTTTTTAAGCTGTCTATCAGTAGTAGGACCTCTTGTCATGTCACCTCATTCTGACTCAGGTCTTTCAACACCCCTCCCAAAATCAGTGGTTCTGGAGTGGGCAAGCACTTCTCATCTTCCACAGTGAAGACAGAGGCAAAAAATGCATTCAGCTTCTCAGCCATTTTCCTATCATCCTTCAGTACTCCTTTTACCCCTTGGTCATCCAAGGTCCCCACTGCCTCCCTGGCTGGTTTCCTGCTTCTAATATATTTGAAGAAAGTTTTTGTTATGTACGCGGGCTGCCACCAGGGATCCACGGCTACAGTGTGGAGCTTCGCTCCCTAGAACAATAGAACGAAAGCTCCTAGTTCCCCACTAGCATCCACTTATAGCGGCGGGAAATTCGAACCCCCCAATGGGACTGCAGGTGTGCTGGGAGGATGTGTATATAATTGGCCTTGCAGGGCCATTGTTATTGTGTTGCGAAGTACCAATAAACGCGTCACACCGCATGTCGTTGTCTGCGTCCTCCATGCGGTCAACCCAGTACTTTACAGTGGCGACGAGGATGGGATCCCTGGCCCAGGCCTAAATGTCCTACTGGCACAGCCACGAGCACCAACACTGAGGAAGCCACCATGCCCTGCATTGCTCCCAAGCAGCACTGCATCGTGCCCAGCTCTCCACATCTCCACTCACCACACAGCACGGGACAATGGCCTCCACCCAGGGACACCTCGAAACATACTACCCCACACATCCCAAGTTCTGGGATTCATGGATGGACCAGCTGTCATGCTACCTGGTGTACCACGATGTAACCAATGGGGCCAAGCGATGGCCTCCTCCTAAGCTCCTGCGGCACAGCCACTGTCCGGCTAGTCAAGAGCCTCCTGGCCCCTAGGTCCATTCTCGAGTGCTCATATGAAGAAATCATTGATGCACTGACGAGGTACCTCACACCAAAGCCTACAGCACTCGCCAGGTACATGGAGTTTCAGGGGTGCCTCCAGAAGCCGGGGGAAACAGCCGCAGCGTATCTGGCCATGCTACGCCAGCTGGCCATGGAATGTGCCTTCCTGAAGGTCGAGGACAACCTCCTCACCCAGTTCGTATGAGGCATAAGGGATACCAAGCTTTGCCAGAAGATGATCAGCGCCACCAGCATCCAGCTCGACGAGGCCCTACAACTCGCCATCATGCACGAGGCCTCGCATCGCGATCGACCATCGACCTCTGCGCACCACGTCCTTCCCGACTCGGCACTGGAAAACTCCGATGAAGAAGATGTCCACCTGGTCCAGCAGCCCACCCGCCGGAAGACACTGGGAGTCATCACTGCCGGTTCCCCTGGGAAGACCACCGACAGTGCCACGTGTGCCAGCTGCAGGGAGGCACATGTGAGGAAAACATGCCAGTTCCACAAGACCACGTGCCACACTTGTGGGGAAAAGGGACACCTCGTCCACATCTGCTGATCCAAAGGAAGCCAGCACCAGCAGCCGCCCGCTCAGCCACGATGCCAGACCGCCGCCACCTATGAGACTGCCGAGGGATGTGCCGATCTCTACCTTCTCACAGACCGGCCATCTTTCCAGGTACTTTGCCTCCCCAACCAATCTGCTACCCTGAAGATCCAAGTCCAGGTCAGGATCAAGGGGTCCCCCTGCACCATGGAAGTGGACTTGGGGTCAGTGGCGTCCATCATCTTGGTGGACATGCTGAACAGGCTCTGCCCCCACAGGGGACCCTACTTACATCCCTTGCCCCTCAGTTTGGTGGACTTTCAGTGGAACCCGGTTCCAGTCTGGGGGGTGGGGACTTTCCGTGTGCAGTACTGGGGGTTTAAGGATTCTCTGGACTTAATCGTGGTTGAGGGAGACCTTGTTAGTCTTTTGGGGAGGGCCTGGTTTGTGCCACTGAGCATCTTGGCAGCAGGTGTCAATAAATGTGTAGTGTGGGACTTTGCTGATGTGTGTGGGGAGTTCCTGGGAGTTTTTGACGGGGCATTGGGATGTTATAAAGGGCCCCCAGTTTCCCTACAATTAGACCCCAATGTGGCCCCTATCTGGATGCGGTTCCGCACAGCCCCACTAGCACTCAAGCCCAAAATCGATGAGGAGCTGGACCACCTAATAGCTCAAGGGGTCCTGGAACCAGTGTTGCACGCCATTTGGGAGACGCCAATTGTCACCCCAGTGAAGCCAAATGGCGAAGTCCACATCTGCGCGGACTATAAATGTATGTTGAATAAGGCCCTCCATGACCACTCATACCTGGTCCCAGGAGTAAGCCACGTACTGGCATCTGTGGCGGGGCCCAAGATTTTTGGAAAACTCAACCTAGCCCAAGCCTATCAACAGTTACCGGTTGATGAGGCTACAGCCATGGCACAGATAATAGTGACGTACCAGGGGGCTTTTAAGGTGAAAATGCTACAGTTTGGCATGACTGTGGCCCCAGGAATTTTTCAACAATTAATGGACTCGTTGTTAAAAGGGATCCTTGGAGTGATGCCATTTTTTTATGAAGTCCTCATCGCTGTGGCCAACCCAGAGGACTTCACTTCCCACCTCTGCGCCGTCCTACACCGATTCAACTCTGTGGGCCTCAAAGTGAAATGGGAGAAATGCCTCCTCAGGGTCCCGGAAGTGGAGTTTTTAGGATTCAGAGTCGATGTGTCTGGCCTCCATCCTACAAAAGACAAAGTTAAGGCAATTGTGGAGGCCCTGGCACCCACTTGTAAAGCAGAACTGTAGGCGTTCTTGGGACTAATAAATTTCTATCATGCCTTTCTGCCACACAAGGCGGCAGTTGCTGAACTCCTCCACCGCGTCCTAGACAAGTCAGCTCCCTGGTCCTGGGGCCCAAAGGAAGCGGCAGCCTTCTGGGGGGTAAAGGTGCCAGTCATTTCTAACAATGTGCTAGCACACTTCGACGAGTCCCTGCCGGTGGTCCTAGCGTGCGACACCTCCCCCTATGGCATTGATGCCATCCTGGGCCACATCATCCCCAACGGCCACGAAGCCCCCATGGCCTATTACTCCAGGACCTTGACAGCTGCTGAGCGCAATTACGTGCAAATAGACAGGGAGGGTTTGGCGATCATGGCGGGAGTCAAGAAGTTTCATAACTTTGTTTACGGCTGGTCTTTCACAATCATGATGGATCACAAGCCCCTCCTTGGCCTGTTCACCGTGGACAAACAGCCGCCCCAAGTTCTGTCACCCCGCATCCTCCAATGGTCCCTATTCCTGGCAGGCTACTAGTACACCCTGAAGCACTGCCTGGGCAAGGTGATGGGACATTCAGATGCACTGAGCCAGCTGCCACTGCCCTCCACAAACTCCAATCCTGCCCCCACGCCAGGAGTGCTGCTTCTCGAAGGCCTTCCAGACCCTCCGCTACAAGTTGCCGATGTCGCTACCCACTCCGCCCGTGACCCCATCATCTCCTGGGTCTTGGGCTGGGTGGTGAGGGGATGGCCCAAGGCCTCACCTGGACCCAAATTCATGGCTTACGTCACTCACAAGGATGAATTGTCATCCCTCAAGGGGTGCTTCCTATGGGGGACCGAGTCATGATTTCCAGCACCCTGAGACAACAGGTCCTCACAGCGCTACATAAAGCACATCCAGGCATTGTACGGATGAAGGCACTGGCCCAGAGCTACATGTGGTGGCCAGGGATTGATGCCGAGATTGAGTCTTGGGTCTGCAAATGCCAGGCCTGCCAGGAGGTCCGGCCAAACCTGCATAGCACACCAGCCATGGGACCCAACCAGAAGAGCATGGTCCCGGCTCCACATCAATTTTGCTGGACTATTTCGGTTCTTAGTAACGGTTGACTCCTACTCAAAGTGGTTGGAGATAAGCCCAGTGTCGATCACCTCCACAAAGGCAGTTATTCTGTCCCTTCATCAGATCTTCGCTACACATGGCCTGCCAGACACGATAGTCTCTGACAATGGGACGGCCTTCACGTTGGCAGAGTTCCAGAGCTTCCTCCAGCAGAACCTGATCTGGCACATCTGATCTGCTCCCTTCTACCCTGCAATCAACGGTCAGGCAGAAAGGATGGTGCGCACTGCAAAGGAGGCCCTCAGCTGGATAACTGACGGGGACTGGGAGTTCCGACTAGCCTGCTTCCTCCTAAAACAGAGGACGATGCTGAACCCCATCACTGGACACAGCCCCGTGGAGCTGCTCATGGGATGGTGCCCCACGATGTTGCTAGACAGGGTGCACCCCAACTGGGCCCTGGACTCCAAGAGGA
Source organism: Gekko gecko (assembly GCA_029375565.1). Classification (NCBI taxonomy): domain Eukaryota; kingdom Metazoa; phylum Chordata; class Lepidosauria; order Squamata; family Gekkonidae; genus Gekko; species Gekko gecko. Next base: position 169,801,347 of record JAPDNY010000005.1, read on the forward strand.
CAGTCGAACAGCGTGACACTCCACGTTTTTCCCAGGAGATCCAGTGTTCGTCTGGAACTACGGGTCCAGCCTCCCCGGCTAGCAGCCAAGGCCATCCGAGTAACAGGCCCAGTCTCGTACGAGGTCTCTACGGAAGATGGATGACTATTCAAAAAACACATGGACCAACTGTGGTGGCAACAGGTTACAGAGGTAGGAAAGCCCACCCTGATCGCAGTAGAACCAGGCACCTACCCCCTGGAGGCCAGAGGCCAGCCCGACACCCTGAGCAAGGAAATTGCCCCGCCGAGTGAACCTACACCAGCCCTAACCAAACCAGAGACACCCTTACTGCTTCCACAGACACCCCAACCACAGGTCACTGCCAGTCAACCACAGGCTGCCAGTCAACCGGAGGCCACCGCCAGTGACCCAGTGCCAGCCCCCCGGCGTTCGGTCAGGGAACGCCGCCCCCCCCACATATCTAAAAGATTACGTCACCTAGGTGGGGTCAGAACTATGGGGGGAGGGGTATTATGTATGCAGGCCGCCACCAGGGGTCCATGGCTACAGTGTGGAGCTTTGCTCCCTAGAACAATAGAACGAAGGCTCCTAGTTCCCCCCTAGCATCCACCTATAGCAAGTTGGTGGGAAATTTGAACCCCCCCAATGGGACTGCGGGTGTGCTGGGAGGGTGGGTATATAGTTGGCCTTGCAGGGCTGTTGTTGTTGTGTTGTGAAGTACCAATAAACGTGTCACACCGCATGTTGTTGTCTGCATCCTCCATGTGGTCAACCCAGTACTTTACAGTTTTATTGTTGGTTTTTGTTTTTCACTATATGCTCCTTATATTCCTTTTTTGCCTGCCTGATCACAGACTTGCATTTTATTTGCCACAGCCTGTGTTCCCTTTTATCAGTCTCACTGAGACTAGCTTTCCATGGCTTAAAGGAATCCTTTTTAACTTTTACAGCTTCCATTACTTTGTTTGTTAACCATGCAGGCTTTTTTCTATAATTATTTGTGCCTTTCCTAACCTGTGGTATATATTTTTTCTGAGCTTCTAGGACTGTAGTTTTAAATAGTCTCCAAGCTTCCCCAATGTTTTGACCCTTTCTACTTTTTCTTTCAGTTTTCTCCTCACATGTCCCCTCATATCAGAGAAGTTACCCCTTTTAAAGTTAAAAGTGGTTGTGACAGTCTTTTTGGCCAATTCTCTATTTATACAAATGTTGAACTCAATAACATTATGATCACTGTTCCCAAGTGGTGCAATCACTTTTACATCTCTCACCAGGTCTTAGGCGTTACTTAGGACCAAATCCAGGATCGCCTCTGTCTAGCTGCTATCTTCCATTCATTCATCATTTTATAATCCTCCTCTATCTTTTGATCTGGTTGGCAATAACAAACTCCCACTGTTAAGTTTCCTTTTGGGCCCACTATTTCAACCCATAGCATTTCCGGAAGAGAATCCAAGTCTTACTGGATGTATGCCCTCTCTGACATACAGAGCCACCCCACCTTCAACCCTTCCCCCTCTATCCTTCTGATATAATATATAACCGGGAATCCCTGTATCCCACTGATTTTCCTCATCCCACCAAGTTTCTGAAATACCCAAAATGTCTATTCCCCCCCTCAACACCAAGCATTCCAACTCCCCAATTTTACCGTAGACACTTCTAGCATTTATATAGAAACACCTATAATTTCCCATACATGTTAAGCCTTCAACCTTCCTCTTGCTATCTCAAGACCTTGTCAGGCAGTCCATATCACTAGCCATAATCTCAGTGGACAATTCCAATCCACCTCCCAGTAGAAAAGCAACAGCTACCCCCTTATCTCTCCAAGATGAGCCATCCCAAACCAGAGACTTTTAATCTCCTGTCAGCTTTCCCCCAATATTCATTTTAAAAACTGCTCTGCCACCTTTTTTATTTTAAGTGCCAGCAGCCTGGTTCCTTCTCAGGACAAGCAGAGACTGTCTCTTTTATACAGCTCCCTCTTGTTCCAAAAAGCATCCCAGTGACTAACAAACTTGAACCCTTCCCCCCTACACCACCGTCTCATCCATGCATTGAGACTCTTGATCTGTGCCTGTCTCTCCGGCCCTGCATGTGGAACAGGTAGCACTTCTGAGAAGGCTACCTTGGAGGTCCTTGCCTTGAGTTTCCTGCCCAGCAGCCTAAATTTCTCCTCCAGGACCTCACGACTGCATTTCCCCACATTGTTGGTGCCAACGTGCACCACAACCACTGGCTCCTCCCCAGAACTATCTACCAGCCTATCTAAAACATGTATAATGTCTGCTACCTTCGCACCTGTACCTGGGGAGGGTCTCCCTGTCCCACTAGTCATATTTCATCTATATCTAGTACAAACCTTTCCCCCCTTACCCTTTACAAAAAGGCTATATAAAACCAAACCAGACCAGGCTGCAATATTATTTTCACCCTTTTAAACACCTCTACTGTTTATACATAGCCTTATTCTCAGCTTATCAAATGTTATTGTTACAAAAGGAACAGTTTACATTTCATTCATTTCCTTACATTTAAACAAAGTCTCATTATCAAGTTCTTCTACAGTAGGATATCATAACCGAAAGAAAAGATGTTGGCTCTCACACCAAGTATTATTTTAAACAATAGTTATTGTTTCTTGAAGCCCAAATAAGGTTCTAATAGTCTTCCATTCACAGACACAGACTACAGTATTTCAAATTTTCTCTGTACTTGAATAGTAACACAGTACCAGCTTTAATACATCTTACCAAAATCTTGTGACCTTTATTTCACCATAAAATGAAGAGTCAATATCCACAAACAGAAGAAAAATCACCAGCAGGATAAATCTAATTAAAAGTATCCAGGAAGAAGATATTTTCAACAAATCACTGTATTCCTTTTAAACATAGGCACTCTATATATTCCAGTATATTAATCCAATCTGTAGCAATACCCCAGGAGATAAGTTATTAAAAAAAGAAAGGAAAAATCAGAACACAATATAATCCTCCAAAAATATTCCAGAGTAGGAAAAACGGGTATCCAGTAAAATAAAAAATAAAAATAAAAGTAAATTAACCAGATACTAAAAGCTCCCAAAGGCAAAATTGCAGAAAACAAGAAAAAGGGGGGGGAAGATAGTTCCACAGATAAGCAACCACGTTATAATCCACTTATATGGAGACTTCTTTTTAACTATCGATCTTCATGCTATTACTTGTACAGATTGTCTGTTGAAACCAATGCAAAAAATAGATTAAGGGGCAATACAAAATATAGGTCTTCACCCCTCCTCAACTTAAGTGTCAAACTCTCTCCTTAATCATGTACAGCCCTAAGCCTCAAAGAAAAAATATTGGTCAAACTCAGTCTTTCATTTCCATCCAAGCCTGGGTTGCACTTCCAAGCCATGGAGCCCGGGGTGGTGGGAGAACCTTCCACCCTCCTCTTTTTGCCCAGGACTTTAAACTTTAAATGGGCATGCCTTAATAGTGGGAAACAGCAAAAGTTGAGAGTTTAAAGTTGCTCTATATTGCTCAGTTACTCACGGTGTCCAAAAGATAAAGTTTTAAGCTGAGATTCTTTAGTTGAAGTACAGCTCTGGAAGTGGTCGATCTCATCTTGGTGCTTGATGGCTGCCACAAATGTGCCTTCTCAAGTCCCTGCTTCAGGGTGATCTGGGGTCTACTCGTGTACCGCTGTATGCGAGAAGCCCCAGATCAAGCCCCCTGCCAAGAGCCTCCCTCCAGGAAGAGTCTATAAGGGTCCAATGCCTCGGATCCCCTGCTAGGACCTAGAGGTTCGGCAATTCCTTGGGAGCTCCCCTAGGAGCCGACCAAAGATGACGGGTCACAAACCAGAAATCCAACTACCGCCTCCTTCAGAGCCCCTGTGAAAGTCCAAGTAGGCAGGTACAAGTTGATGATTTCTCCCAGAGGGACCCGAATACTCTCACCGCAAGCTTTCACTAGCCAGGAAGGGCATGGGTCAAGGAGGCAGGTAGTAGACTTCACACCTGCCAAGATCCTGTCAACTTCCTCCTGGGAGGGTTGACTGAAGTGGTCCAGTATTGAAGCCAAAGATGGACTTCCAGTTCTCTTACTGTCTCAATTGTGGTCAGGAGATCAATGCAGAGCATCATGATCTTGTCTGCAAAATAACTTGCAAATGCCTCACAGCCAATAGAAAGTTCCCTATTGTTTGGTCTGACCTGTGACAGAGTTGTAATAGACCGGGCCTTGTCAGAGAGGTTGCTCACAGACACAATGGAGGCTGCATCAGGCTGAGCTCCTCTTCCCTATGCAGGATGGCCATGGAAGAGATGACGTCCTGCACCATGATCTTGTGCTCCACCAAATGCACAATCATAGTACAGGTGGAGTTCCAAAGGGTGGGTAAGTCCAGGATGAGCTGGTGTTCAGGCTCATCCCCCTCCCTCTGCCTCTCGCATAGCAGATGCCAGATTTGATGCTGCACAAGAAGTGGGCGGCCAGGTGCCAGCAAGTCTCCAGCAAGGCTTGCATCTCAAGCATCCCAGGTGGCCCTGGTAGTGCTCCACAACCTGAGCATGTGTGTTAGGCAATGCACTTGAGGTGCAGAGCCTTCACCATTACTAGCATGTTGATTCCGGCATCCATGACCATGTAGCCAGACGATGTTGCCACTGTCCACCCATTCCCTCAGGCTATTCTGTATCACAGCATTGATGTTTTGCACTGTGTAGTCTGTATCCATCCCCTGTGCATGGAGCAGAACTACTTTGTAGCCCAGTGGCAGGACTGTCCCATCCTGGGGCGTAGGACAAGCCCCGACAGTCCAGACAGGTGCTCTGGTTGCCATCAGTGGGCTATGAGTGAGAGATAGCCATGCTGCTGGCTGCTCCAGAGGCCTGCCATGAAATCCATGGTTTTGCCTTGCAATCTGGAGAGCTCACCCTTGACAATTCCACTGGGGAGTGGTGCATGGCAGGCAAGACTTGTCAGCTCATAGTTCTCCTTGAGGGAACAGAGTCCCAGGGAGCCAGGTGTTGCAGCAGCTGGCAAAAAGCTATGTCCTCCACAAGGGAGAAGGGTTGGCCATCTGCAGCAATCACCAACAAGGCAAGTGTCTGCTTCCTGGGCCCTCCATGTAAGCGCTTCTGGATGGCGGTGTCCCTGGGGGAAATACCTCTTAGAGGGTGGCCTGCCTTGATGTCCAAGCCATGGCACTCTGAGTGCATGGAGTCTTTCTTGGAGGGGCCTCCTACTTCCACTCCACTTCTTCTTTTTCCTTCTGGTTGCCACTCTTTCCCCCAGTGGTGGAGCCCCAGAGTTTTCCCTTTGGCTGGGTGGTGATGCTCTGTTGTGCTCCATGAAGAGCTAAGATCTCTTTTCCATTTTTTTCTATTTGATGTGTTGTTTTGAACTTGCTGGTTTGGATCCTGCTTCGATCTGTTTTGTTTTGCTTCAAGGCAGCTGTTTCAGCAGGCTTGAACCTCTTTAGTTTTATTTTTAGGATGTTTTCCCAATACCCATTGATAAGATATTGAGTGCAGCCTAATTAGCTTGGGGTATGTGGAGGGAAACAGCTGGCTATAGACAGATTGTTTACCCTCCTCAACTTTTATAGCTGTAGCTTTCCCAACAGAAACTTGTTCTATCTCATATTTTATTTTATTATTATTCTAATTTGGGTTAAATCAATCTGATTCTGGTTGTGCTGAGAACAGTGCTGTGACTGGAGGATATATGATAGGTTCCACCTCTGGGCTAAATATGACTAGATATTTACAGGCTGTGCTCTGCCATGGGGGTTCATTGTTTTGACTGATTTTAATTGATTTTAGCTTTTGTTTTAAGTAGTTTTTTATTCTTGCTGTTTTAATTGGTTTTAGCTTTCATTTCATTTTTTTATTTTTTTATTTTTAAAAGAACAATTAAAAATAAGAAAGTAAATCCTGATGTTTGTGCTGAGCAAACAGAGAGGTGTTAATTTTATGTGTTGCTGACGCTTCTAAGAGGGGCATCCATTTTTCTTGGAGGTTATCAGGAACGGGCTGGTTTTCAGATCGAAGGATACTGGTGGAGACTTTGTCCTGTAGAAAAAAGTCCCACAATTTCAGGTACCAATCGTTCAATAGCAGGGTCTTCTTATATGCAATAACATTCCTAGCAGCTGCAAGACATAATTCTATTAGCTCTCTCATAAGTCCATTGGGAACAGGATGGCTCCAGGGATTCAGAAGGAACAAGGAGGGTTGTAGTTGTAGAGCACAACCTGTAATTAAAAGTATTGGGCTTTGACTTCTCTCCAGTCTGGACCTTGGGGCACTCCCACCAGCAATGAATATAGGTGCCACAGCCCCCACAATTTTTCCAACATCTATCTGAAATCACGGGGTTGATGCCATACAGCTGATGCTTGGTCAAATACCATTGAAATAGAAGTTTATGAGTTAGCATTTGTATATTGGTGGAATGGGAATGGCAAAGAGAAGAGGACCCGATCGCAGTCCACTGTTCGGAAGTAAGCGCCTGGCCAATATCTCTATGCCATTTTTTTTTATATTCGGCCTGATCTTCTTTAAGTTGAGAATTGAGAAGATAATAGACTTTCGACACCAGTCCCCTGCTAGGTAGGAGCTGGGCCGCTATAAGGTCTTCAAACGGTTTTAGCTTTCATTTTAAAGAGCTTTAACAGTTTTTTTCCCTTGCGTTTAACTTTTAAATCCTTTTTAAAAGTCCTTTTTAAAAGCTCTTTTAAGTGATCTTAGTTGTCCCCAATTTAATTTACAGCTAACCAGTTGTATATTGATTATAGGGTATAGATTTATAGTAGTGATTATTGATTATAGAAATTGGTAAAAAGAGGATTTTAATATGAAACCAAAACAAAGCAAACTGGATGACTCTTTTCCTAGTGTCTCTCTGGTGTCTTTAAAAAAGATTTGATCCTTTAGTGCTACAGGGCCAGGTGGAGGCTGAGGAACTTGACAGATCTCACTCTCTGAACCAAAATGATTCATTTATCCCAATGGGGAAAGATGATATGGCAATTTCTGACAAGAACATTGGAAAGAGGCCTCAAGATCTCAGTCTGCTAGCATCTCAAACTACACTTAGGGTGATTTCCCACTAAAGCTGCCGCGGGGTTGCGCCGCTGTTTGCCCCGAGATTTTTAGTCAATTTCACACCCGAAGCCGCGGGACTGCATTTTGACCCGCGGCTTCGCCCGATTTCCCCGCAGTTTCATAATCCTGTTTTTTGAGGATTACGAAACTGCGGGGAAATCAGGCGAAGCCGCGGGTCAAAATGCAGCCCCGCAGCTTCGGGTGTGAAATTGACTAAAAATCTCGGGGCAAACGGCGGCGCAACCCCGCGGCAGCTTTAGTGGGAAATCACCCTTATAGTAGATACAGTGAAACATGTCTATAAGAGCCTTGAGTTCATTACAGACTATCTACTCAAGATAAAACCACTGAACCAGGAACATTCATTACAAAGACACAGGAAGCCCCTTTATTCAGATCTGGCTAAAAAGAATGTAATCCAACAACAGGTCTCTGTATAATAATTATACTAAGAAAAGGTCTTATTCCCCTTCTGTCTCCTGAAACAAGAATGATCTCCAAGTGAACAACCTTCAGATTGTACAGAGTATTTCCCCCTTTAAAGGAAAACTGATAAATTGTTGGGGAAAGTGGAATACTAAAAATCATTTGTCCTCCTTGTTGGAGATACCAGTTCCCTCTATTTATCTAATATTTACTGAAAAGTTACAAGGGCCAATCTGAGGGGAGAGAGAGATTTTAACTTTCTACTCACCCAGTATCCCAGCAATGATGTTTAATAGGGCCACTTATTTTGAAAGGCACGGAATCCAACCCTCAAATTCCTTGTTTAATCTAAGCGAAAAGCTACTTATCATGTTTAGCCCCCTTAAGGATAGAAAAAAGAATTCAACCTTCTACTAAGGATACATCTTTGACTGAATTCTTGCCAACTAAGAAAGTCCATGTTCATGAATCAGCTTTATTTGATAGGATGACCTGTGAGAGTTAGGCAACCATATAAAGCCAATATCTTTCCCCCTTTGCCATCTCCACCAAAAGATAAGTAGTTGGATCTAGTGGGTGTAAATCTTCTTCAATCATTTTGTTCCTTACCCTTTGAAGAACAAGGCAATATTATTGCCCAGTTTTAGAAACTCCAGCATACCCTATTACAAATTAATCAGGATGAAAACCAGGTAACCAATTCAAAAAAGGTATCATCAAAGGTCCCATACAAGTTCCCTGATAATCCTTAGCCAGCCCCCTAGTCCTAACTACCCATTCTTTGACCAATAAGGAGCCACATGTTCCAAGCCTGACAAGAGGGGAAATTCCTATCCCTCTTGAGCCAAAAATTATAATTAACTTGGGAAATACTCCCAAGTTGCTAGCATTAGATACTGGCAGTGGTGGTGACCTGGGCCTCCATAGAAAGTGAGGCATCCAGGATCACCCCTAGGCTCCTAACCGTCGGTGCAGACACTAACAGTGCCCTGTTAAGGGCTGGAAGCTACACCACCCCAGCTCAGGCACAGGAACTCGGTCTTTCAGCAGACTCTGCTGTAACCATTACATAGTCCTTAGAATTTCTATTATGCCAAGCAGGGCTAAGAAATTCATCATATGGGAATCTGACTCTAGGTTGATTTTGGCAATGGTGCAGTATGCGGGAGCTTAGTCAGGATGCTCCTGACTAGCCCTGTCCTTCCTCACTTTTTTGGAGCCCCCAGGGTCCTAGTGCACATTGGGGGATCACCAAGCCTCTTGGAGGGAGATTTGGCAGCAAGAAACTTGCCCAGGCACCCCGCAAATGGCAGCGAATGGGGTGAGACTGAGCTGTTTCAATGCGGGAACGAAGAATGGAACAACATGGTTCACCATGTTCTCAGCTGCGACCACCCGTTTTAACTTTGGATTTTCAACATAATACACAACAAAGCTAAGAACATGAGTAGCGTATGATTTCTAGATAACCCAGTGAAGACACCCCTGAGTTAACTGCACAGGAGATTCTCCAAACTTTTGGAATGCAGCTAGTTAAAGACTTGGAGCAAAGATAATAAAATGGCACTGGCAGGGAAGAACGAGGAACTAATTGCAGGACAAACTGAGGAAATGGACTTAGAAAATGTAGAAGTTGGCCAATTATCTCTGGAACAATTTAAAAAGTTTCTGTTCAATGAGGTACAGTTGGCAGTTGAGAAAGCTTGTAAAAATGCTTTTGAGAGTCTACAGAGAACAGGCTTGAAATGTATAAATGAAGAGGAACCACTACAGTCTCAGTGGAGTGCAGAGGATTTAAAAAGAGAACAAGACTATAACCAAAATAAGGAGGTGCAAGACATGCCTTTAGTAGATATGGGGCAAATATTCGGAGAAGTAGGACTTAAAAAATTTCCTATGGAGATGGGACTGGTAAAAAGCGGAGTAAAAAAATTAATGCAAGGAGAGGCGTTTAAGGTTGCCAAAAAGGGAGCAAGATGCCCTTCAGGGAAAAGTATAAGACATAAAAGGGAAATGAAGACAGAACTGAAGAGACAGAAAAAACAAAACATGGAAGCAAATTACCAGAAATATAAAGAGTTAAGACACCTAAGTATGAATAAGAAGAGAAGGCTGTTCTGGCAAATAAAGCAAAAACAAATGAGATTTTAAAAAAATATCCTTGGAGGTGGGACTGGTAAAAAGTGAAGCCAGAGAACTAATACAAGGAGAGCCGTTTACGGTGGCCAAAAAGGGAGCAAGGCACTCTTCAGGGAAAAGTATAAGATATAAAAGAAAAATGAAGACAGAACTGAACAGACAGGAAAAGCAAAACATGGAAGCAAATTACCAGGAATATAAAGAGTTAAGACACTTAAGTATGATTAAGGAGAGAAGGTTGTTCTGGAAAACAAAGCGAAAACAGGCAGCATGCGTTGGGAGACAGAAATTTTTTTTATATACCCTTTATAAATTGCACAAAATGATTAGACATAGGTGATGTGTATTAATGGCAGAACTGGCAAAGTCTATTAAATGATAGAATAATTGCCCAAACTGATAGATGTATGAAAGGATGGCTAAGGTGGAAATGGAACCAATTGACTTTTTTTTTCTTTATAGCTTAAAGATAGCTTCTAATTATTATTTACACTCGTATTGCATTGTATTGTCAACGTAATTAGTAGAGGGTGGTATAATGTGATTAAATAATGAAAATAAGGAGATATTAATTACTTTAAGGTAAATAATTTCAAGTGATTAATAATAAGAAACACCAGGAGGGAATGAGTTAGATGGTAGAAAGACATCTGAACAGGAGGTTATATATAATTTATAAGATAGATGAGGTAGAAAGACAAAGGGGGGGGGGAACCAGGAAACTCTGGTATATTTTCTTGGTTTACCAGGTTATGATTAAATATTTTACAGGGACATGATTAGAGTAGGACAATAGAAATGTAACGTATAAATTTTGGATAAATATCTGAAGAAGAAAAAGAGAAATATTATAACTTTAAAGAAAAGAGATAGGAAATAAGAAATTCAAGCTTGTTATTTGACTGTAATTTATAGGAAACTGGAAAATGTTTAAAAAGACCAGAAAAATAGAAGGACTAAATCAATTTGGATTTGTTTATAGATAAAAGGAACTAAGGATGAATTTATGTTTAAAGAACTGATTGTTGCTGGTGTTATGTTATGTGTATGATATAGGTGTAAAGATGGATTTTTAAGGTTGTGGGATAAAATACTAACTGATTATATTTGTAGAAACACCAAGCAATAGAAAAGACATGCTGATGAACTTTATATTGGGGGTGGATATAATCTCTTTATAGTTATTGTTAGAAATATATGCTGAAATCTATGTTGAATTTTTCTTTGGTGGAATGTTTTGTTGTATAAAATGACATGATTCACTTTTGTTTATTACAGCAAAACCAATAAAAAGATTAAAAAAAAGAAATTCGTCATACGAGAGAGTGAGGTAGACAGGCAAACAGTGGGATTTCTTTCCTGTTTGCTCTTCTGCCTCTGTCCATTTGATGTGTAGACTGATACCTCTCAGGGAAATTGCCTTCCTTCCTCCCATTCCCACTTCTTCCTCTCTCACACATGCACAAAGAAGGAGCATATTGCTCTTTTCTCTTTACACCATGGATGCAACCTCCATCTGCATCCATCCAAGAATCTCTATCTCTCATCTTTATTATCTAGAATAGAATTCCATAAATAAAGAACTCTTATTAGTTTGAAACTGACAAGTGGCTTTGTGTAGCTCTGTAACTTGCTAGCACATGTAGGAACAAAGAGATGTTCTGCTGCATTTAGCCTTTTCAGTGCACTTTGCTACAGTAGAATACAGATTACTGGCTTACCATACCAGTGAATTTATCCTTCACCAATCACAAGGAAATTTGTTCTGCTGCTCTGGATTTAACAAGTTCCCTGCCTCTCTTTGTAACTGTAAACAGCTGAGAGCAGGGCTGGCCCCAGGTGTCTGGGTGCCCTAGGCAGGCCAGCTTGTGGTGCCCACCCCACTGGGGGTGCCAACATCCCAGTGGGGCCTGGAGACTGGGGGGGGCCCTAACCACACCCCTTCCCTCCCATTGCCGGCTTGCCTGGGTACTCCATGGCTGTGGGGCCCCCAGGCAAACCAGGGAAGAGGTGGGGGTTACCCCTGCCCCTTGCCTCCCAATCACTGGCTTTCCTGGGTGCTCCACAGCTGCGGGATGCCCAGGAAAGCCAGGGAAGAGGTGGGGTTTTTTAACCCCTGCCCCTTCCCTCCCAATCGCCAGCTTTCCTGGGCGCTCCACAGCTGTGGGGTGCCCAGGAAAGCCAGGGAAGAGGCAGGGTTTTTTAACCCCTGCCCCTTCCCTCCCAGTGCCGGCTTTCCTGGGTGCTCCACAGCTGCGGGGTGCCCAGGAAAGCCAGGGAAGAGGTGGGGGGCCCCGTTTGGTGCCCCTGCAGCCGGTGCACTCTAGCCTGGGAGCCTAGCACACCTAGCTGGGAGCCTAGCACACCTAGCTCACCTAGTGGGTGAGGTGGCCCTGGCTGAGAGAAGTGCCCAGTTTTGTGCCGTATGCTTTGCACAAACCACAGCATGACTAAGATCTAGTTTGGAAAATACTGTCCCTTCTGCTAAGGATACAAATAAATCTTCAGTTTCAGGCAGAGGGTATGGATCCAGCTTTGCAACTCTGTTGATAGTGACTTTATGATCTCCACAAATTCATACAAAAACATCTGCCTTAATTACAGGTACAATTAGGGTGGCCCAGTGTGAAAACTGGACTGGCTTTGGAATACCATCCTGTAGTTCTACTTCCCCCTTTGAGTATATCAGTAGGAAAACGCACAGAGATGTGGAGTTTGTACCCACCATGGAATGAGGCATCCACCATGGAACATTTTTTGCCTCCATTGGAAACAATGGAGGATGGGGCACTTCCTTCTGGGGCCCACAGAATGGGTGGCCAGGGGGTCCATTTCCCCCCGATTGCCTGTCAGCCTGTCGGTGGGGAGGTTGAGGGCAGTGATTTCAGAGGCAGCAGCAGCACAAGTATCAGCAGTGGTGGTGAGGCTGAGCAGAGAGAGAGGCCCGGGCATGCAATAATCATGAACAGCAGGGGGAGAATCTTGGGCTGCCACCAGATGCTCCCCACCAGCAGCAGGTGAACCCAGGCAAGGAGGCAGGCAAGGCAAGGAGGCAGGTGGGTGCCTCCTCTGGCCCCAGCCAGGTGCACCCGGCTGTGTTCCAGTGAGCCAACGAGCTTGCAAATGGCACCTTCATGGCCAGCCCAGCCCCTGAGCACCTTACCTTGGAAGGCACTTGGGCTTCTCAGGGAGGGAGGGGCCAGATGCTCTGCAGGGAAGGCCTGTCCTTGCAAGGGGGGAGAAGCTGCGGCTGCTATGGCCCTTGCCCTGGAGCCTTTGATATAATTAGCTGGCGGGGCCCCCCGGCTCCCTCCCCAAAAAAACCCTAGTTATGGGGCTGCCTCCCTTTTATCCATATTTCCTTCCCTCCACATTTATACTTCCTCCTTGGTGCCAAGACCATCTCTTCTCTAAAATGGAGCCAGGAGGGAATGATTTTTTTTTTGCACACCCTATTATGCTTTTCAGTATGATTTGTAAGCTGCCTTGAGTCATAGGGAAAAGTGGGATATAAATATTTGAATAAATAAGTAGTTTGGGCAGGTTGATAACATTTAAGCAACTTCTTGTTTGTTAGGTTAGGCAGGGTTCTGACAGTGATTGTTCCTTCTCTGTTATACTTGATTGGTACTGTTGGTTGCCATATTTCACATAAAAAAACAAAGTAGACTGCAAGAGTTTCCCCCCTCCCCACAAATGCTGGTGAGTTTTCTAAGGCTCAGCACAAGGTGACAGTCCAAGACAAAGGCTGATTCCACACAAATATTTGCCCCGGTTTCACCCCCTGGTAATAATCGCAGCAAAGCATTGTTTCCGTGTTTGTTGCCACGGGGTCTGTGTTTGGTCCAAATCCTGTGTGCTCCCCCCCCACATTTTCTGTTTCAGGTTTTTTCAAGATCTTTTTTTTGCTTCGGTGCTGGAGTCGGGGTATTCCAATGGGGAACTCAGGATTCGCCTCTTCCCGCCTCTTCCCGCCCTTTCCCGCCTGTCTCCTGTTTTGTTTGGCTGCCTCACTTTCAAAAAGAATCCCCTGCCCTTCCCTACTTCTCTGGCCAATTAGAGGGTCTAGGCACAGTAGAGCCAATCAGAGTATGCTTGAAAGGTTCTTTTTCAGGCATGCTTATTTCCAAGTAGACTGGCTTCCACATCCCTCCAACTCAGTGAAAGCCCAGAGACCACCCAAGAAATCCCAGTCAGAGGTGTGCCATCGCTGTGCTGTGGCGGCTCTGAATTGGAGGAGGAGGAGGAAGAGCGAGTGGGGTGCTCATGAGGCTCTGGCTTGGCTCACACCTCACTGGGAAGGAAACAGCCAGGGGGAACCAAAAAGGCATGGCAGGCGCGCTGTCAGTGTCAGAGGCTGCTGGTGCACTTCAGTGCCCTGCTGAGTCTGCCCACCCATCCCTGAATTGAGTTCCCTCCCTCCCTCTCACAGCTGGAAATTCCCACTGACTTTGTGTGCGAGAGTGAGAGAATGAAAGAAACACCCACCTGGGGAAATGAGGGGTGTGGGGAGAGCAGGGCGGCCAGATCTGATGCACGGTTAGAGTCACAAATGGGGCAGCCTGAGGAACTCAATTCAGCCCCTTAATAGATATAGGAAGCACATCTTTGTGCCGGCACAGCTATAACCCCCACCTCGCCTCCTTTCTCTGTCCTGCCTTAGCTTTCACCAGTTAACCCCCCCCCAAGAAAAATGGAAGTCAAAAGATAAAACAACAAACCCTGATCAGCAAGTCATCTCCAGCCAGAATCTCCTCTCTGGCCATTCCCAATGCTCCTGACAACAGACTCTGTTGAACAGCAGTCATCCTTCACTTGCTAAACAAAATACTTCCCCCCGCCTCCTTTTCTTCCTCTCCTCCTTCCCCAAATAAAAACAGAGGTCACAATGGATATTGACGCATGCGCAAATGGCTATTCCCCTTAGTGGTGCCTCACAATGCAACCACGCATGCATCTTTTTAAAAAGGGGGAGGGTGAAAAACAATGGGGGAGGAGCTGTAACACGGGGAAAGGCAGAAAAGGTAGAAAATGTGGAAATCAAGAACTGATGCAAACAGACAACAAATGATGGAAAGTACGCTGCTGTGCAGAACTCCTGCATCAGATCTGGACCAATAGAACGCACAGATAACTGAAAGCAAACCCTTAATGCGGAATTGGCCCAGGTCTACCAATATAGTGGAAAGGGGTGGGTAGACCTCTTCTCTGGAGGATAGGTCTACCAATATAGTGGAAAGGGGTGGGTAAAATTTGACTTGATTCTTTCTCTTATAATGTTTCGATTACTCTTATTCAAGCTTTACTGTTATCATGAGGGCTTGTCCATCAATGTGGTGCAACCCAAGGTCACAGTATTCACTAAAAGGAAAAAGGGGGAAATCTTCAAATGGGTTATAGCAGGCCAACCTGTGGAACAGGTCAATCAATTTAAATATCTGGGAATCCACTTTGAAGCATCTCTTACATGGAAAATACACTTGGATCTAGCAAGGAACACAACCTTGAGATTAGGAAGGACAATTGTTAAATACTTCTACTCATTTGGAGGTGAATTTGTTCCCTCGGCCTTAAAGGTATTTAATGCTAAAGTTCTAAACCAATTCCTGTATGAGGCTGCTTCTGAAAAATTGATTCCATCCTGTATTACTTTATCTGACACTTATTGACTATTCCTAGATGTGTCTTGGGCATAGCACTCAAAACTAGGTGAATTATCGATGGAAGCTAGGGCTTGAATTAAAGCAATTCTTTTTAAAGTAAAGATTTTAAAATCTGAGGGAGAATCTACTCTACTTGGGCTTATCTAGGCAGATAAACATTATATCCAATGGGATGAACTATGGAAAACAAAATAAAATGCCTAGGAATAACAGATGATATGATTAAGATTACAGAAACTAAAGACATTGTAAGACAAATTAAAAATGTGTAAGGAAGTTGGATGTTACAAGTATGTCTATTAGGGTCCATAGGATATGTTTGACACTTCATCTGGGAATCACCCTGCTGATGCAATTGCCAAAATATTTTTATGAATCAACAGAGCCAAAACTAAGAAGAGCTTTTACTTTGGCAAGAATGAATGTTCTTCCCTCGGCAGTTTTGGAGGGCAGATATAATAGGGTATCATACTCTAACATAACATGCAGATGCTCATATGATAAAATCAAAACCATCAAACAGATGATTATGGAGTACCCTATATTCAATGAGTTGAATACAGCTATTACTGTAAGTGTGTCAGTGGATCTGGGTGAAAGGCAGAATGGGAAAGGGGGCACTCTACTATCCCTGCAGGTAGTGACGGGGGGGGGTTGGACGGGTTCCTCACACCCATATCCTTGCATTGCTACCTTTGGCTACTCACACTGCACTCTCAACCAAGGCTCCCTCTAACCTGTGGAGTCATATGAGCAAACATTATATGTTGTGAGGTACTGCCATTACAGTTGTGAGTGCATGATTTGGCTGCTGCTTCAATTAGGTTGCTCTGGAGCCATCCTTCCTGAGTTGAGACAAGATTGTGTGAACCAGAGGCTACAACTTGTGCACCACATCATGCTGAGTCTGCTTGGAAGGAACACTACTCTCAAACCACCTCCTTATTATTTGTCCCATCAGGGCAATTGAAAAAATTGCCCAGGCCTCTCCTCTTCTGACTTCATCTCTGCTTTTCAGCCACAGCAGACAACATCTTTAGACCAAGAAAACAACTGTCTCATACATCTAGCGTCCGTCCTTGGAAGCTGCCATCACTTACTGCTTTAATTTCCACAGACAACACTTCAGATTCCAAGACCCACAAACATCACAGGAGACTGAGCCCACTGTGAACAGACACACTCTACACATTACAGGACCAGGTAAGTGGACTAGATATGGGGACAATGTGCCAGTGCCAGAATGCTCTCCTACACTTCTCTGTGCTTGGTTTGCCAATAGATGGTCCTGCAGCCACGAGATCTTTTGAGATGCTGCATCCATCCTTACTGGCTAACAACACTTACTTCTTTACTTTCTACAGACAACACTTCACATTCTGAGAACTGCAAAAAACATGGGAGACTGAGACAACTGTGACCAGACACACTATACACATTACAGGACAAGGTCAGTGGACAAGACATGGCAAAAATGTTTCAGTACAAGAATGCCCTCCTGCACATTTCTGTGCATGACTTGCGGACCAATGGAACTCTAGAAGCCTTCCTGGCCTTCTCAGGCAGCTGCTCCACAAGATGGAAACCATCCTCCTCTGCGAGGGAGTATCTGCATGTCCCCCTCTGTGCTAGCAATCCAAAACAGTCAAGTGGCACCTTTAAGACCAAGCTTTATTCAGGCCATAGCATACACGATCTTTAGACAAAAAACACTAATGCCTCATGGCTGTGACTTCCAGCCTTGCTGGCTGACATCACTTGCTGCTTTTCTTTCTACAGACAACACTTCAGATTCTGAGAACCTCAACAGTTACAGGAGACTCAGACGTCCATCAGAAGACGCGCTGTATGCATCAGAGGACCAGGTAAGTGCACAAGACATGTGGACACTGTTCCTATATAAGAATGCCCTCCTGCACACTTTCGTGCATCAGTTGCGGGACAATGGTGCTATGGGAGCCTTCCTGGCCTTTTCAGGCATCCTGCTCCACAAGATAGGAACCATCAAAGACTAGGTACATGAGTAGAACATTGCAGATTTTCCCACTTTGCTTGGAGAAGCCTTTCCTTCAAACTTCCGAAGGGTCCTGGTCAGTTGACTGCAGTTCTGATGATGCCCTATACAGTGGGAGGTGCAGTTCTGCAGAACTGTGGCTCAAACCAGTTAGCTCTGCAAAATGGGAAAAATTGATTAACACTTGGGTCACAGCACATGAGATGTTCAGACAAAAAGAAACCAGTCACTCATGGCTGCAACATCCATCCTTGGTGGCTAACATCACTTAATGCTTTGCTTTCTACATATAAACCTAATGTGTCTAGCCATGCATTTAGACCCTAAACTTCAATGTACAACTCTGCTTACAAAGCACCAAAAAACCCATGCCTTTTCACAATGAAAACTATAGACATTTCACAACACTCATTTCCCAAAACTCCTCCTTCTCATTCCCACGTGACCTACTCAGACTTTCATCATAACCACTCACTTTCAAACCTACTTCTCTTGAGATCTCTGCTCTAACAGGGTGGACAGTGCAACCACAACCACATTGAGTGACATGGACATCCAACATCAAATGACTTCGCAGACTGCCCAGTTGTTGACGCTACTCCATGGACCCCTCTCTGCAACATTTTGTAGCCCACCTTCTGGGACCTTGGATGCTGGCTATTGTATGCCATAAGGTATATTAGACTTTACTTCTACATTTGTATCTTTCGATTACCAACTGCTATTATTTACTTTACATCCTTCCAGCCTATGCATTCATTACACGTCACATCTTTCTAAGCACCCATTGTATTGCTTTCACAACGGGCTTTACTGCTAGTAGACTATGTAGCTATACCACCTGCTCTAATGAATCTGGTTACTAACTTTGAGGTTCTAGGTCTTACCTTTATTTTATTTTTTTAATAATAGGTTTTTATTATTTTTCCAGAAATACAAATAAAATAAGAGTAATATCTTGTGGTACATTCTGATTAATTCTCTCCTACTTGACTTACAAGAACAAAAAAAAAATCTAATAACCTAATAATATTTGCAGCTACAAGTGTCAGACAATACATAAATGATTTCATTTGGAAATTATCTGAACATTCTAATATTAGTGTCTTTTAGTAATATATATTCAAAGGCTCTTACTGTAAAATTTCATATGTTCTTAATCTATTCTTATCTTTAATAAGGTCATTCCCCTCCTGTTTTTCTTTACAGGTTCAAGTTTCCCTGTAAAACAAATATATCAATTTTTCTTCTGAATTGTTGCCTTATTTTTAATACACATAAAAGTAAATGCTCTTTCCTTGTAATTCACCTACAAATCTATCTTATCTACTATTTACAAAAAATCCTTACGTTTTCACCTCTCTCAATTGATTTCTTATCAAAACAAGCCATTCTGTTATGTTACACTTTAGTAAAAACTCCCTAAAGCACTCTTATATAGAGGGGGCCTAAATTTTCTTAATAACAATTTTATACATAAAGCTTTACATCTTTTTTCTTTGTCTGGTATCTTCTCTTCAGAAGGATCTTGTCTCTGTGTCTTTTGCCCTTGTGGACTGCATACACTTGTTTTAAGGGTTGCAGTAAGTAGCTTAAAATAACGCTTGATTGGATATTTTTTGTCTTCTTCTCTTCCTGAGTTGACTCTTGCATAAAAAGTTTGGTTGTTACTGCAGACACCTGTTTCTTTGATTCTATAGAACATAGTTCCATAAGTTCCATAAGAGGTTTAGTTTGCTTTTTTGGTGATAAGCTGAAGGGAGATCCTCTTGCTTGCAGTTTTGATCAGTGTCTCTCAAGGATTGCTCCTGCAGTTTATCTGGGTTACTTGTGGATTTCAATAGAGCAACTGAACTTTTGTCATATAGTTCAGCACAAGTTTCTTTGATTGCTAGCTTAATCAAGTCCCGAATCATGTACTTAAGAGCATCCCATGAAAGTTGTCAGCTCAGAGCCTGCAATATTTCCCGCTTGGAAATCCATTTTAAAAACAATGTCTGCAACCCCAGTACCAAAGAAAGTATAAGCAGTTCAGTCCGTCAATTATCTAGAAGTTAAAACACATTACTAGATAAGTTGCTATAGCAGACAAAATAACAACTGAAAGTCTTTCAGTAGAAGGCCAGGTGATTGCTTTTAACCAATGTCTTCTGAGCCCAGAAAACTTCAGAAATAAGACTGATGTTACAGGAAGTCTATTACCATATAAGGAAGTTCCTTTTCAAAATGCCTGGTTTTTCTTCTTATTATTGATTAAAGCCAGAAATTTGGCTGATTTGTAATTCCAATAAGGTTGATAGAATGTTCAGATAAGACTATTTGTGTCCTTTTTTATCCCCCTTATAGTTCTTTAAAAGGTTTTATATCCGGTACTTTTGCTAGCCGATTACATGAAGATGAGGGGGATGGGAATTTCTCCTCCTCCTTTCCTCATCATCATGGATGCAAAGGGGGGGTTAATCAAAGGGTTTTTTGCTTCTTTGATGTTACTATGTAGAAGTACTCACTGTTTCTTCATTGATGTTGGAGATGAGGTATAGTGCTCTCTTTGCCAGGCGTTCACCACTAAGCAGTCATGGCGGACCATGACTGCGCTGATTCATGCTCTTGCTTCGAGACGATCTGGCTCCTACCCACTCGCTGCCACTTGCAGAGGGCTCAGATCAAGTCTCCTGCTCCAGAGCTCTCACTGGGAGGTCTGGTGAAACATGAGAAGACCCAGGGTTCCAATAAAAGCAATGAACAGCGGGCAGGGCTCAGGAGTGAGACTGAGCACCCACCGCCTCGTAGCGCCACAACCTGGAAGCTCCCTAGATCTTACCTTAAGTGACCATTGCTTCCAATGTACTAATGTTAATGTATTAATGTTCATTACTAATGTTAATGTACTAACAAAACCAGTTTTAGGCTTTGCAGAGGGCGTTACACCCAATCTTAGGAGACTTAAAAAGTCCAAAAAATTACATAGCATTTTATCCCATACCTTGTCAAATCTAGAACTGAAGAAGAAGAGGAGGAGGAGAAGGAGATTGGATTTATACCCCACCCTTCACTACCTGAAGGCGTTTCAGAGTGGCTTAGAATCTTCTTTCCCTTCCCTTCCCCACAACAGACATCCTGTGAGGTAGGTGGGGATGAGAGAGCTCTTTCAAGAACTGCTCATGAGAGAACAGCTCTGTCTGAAAGAACTTGTGACTGACCTAAGATCACATCAGCAGCTGCATGTGGAGGCGTGGGGAATCAAACCCAGTTCTCCCAAATTAAAGTCTGTGCTCTTAACCACTACACCAAATTGGCTCTCTTGAGCTGGCTCAGTCTTGAGTAGATTGAGACAATGTCTTCTACAACATAATTCTGATGCTATTAAGACTTTTGATGAGACTGGTATCCAACTCAAGCCCTTGTTTATAAACAACAAGCCTATGAAGTTGATACTGCATACTCAAAATGGCTGGTATGACAATGAATGCAAAGCACTTAAGAAGAACTACTTCATACCATGAGACATGTTAGGCATAGTAGGGATGGGGCACAGTTGACTAACCTTATAAATATGCTGCCTGTTTCATCACCACCTGCTGGGGGGTGATTTCAAAAGGCACTTTCGGTCTTGGAACCTTTCCTGCTTTATTCTGGGTTTTAATTAATTACTGGAGTCACTTTCTCCAGTCTGCTTCCTTAAGAGTAAATTAAATGTCAGATGAGAACACTTGGATTTCATTGCCTTAAACTAATGCAAGTGAGAGGGTGGAAACAGACTCTTGTTTACCGTGTGATTACCACTTTTAAAATAATGTTCAGCTCACTACACAGCCAAAACCCACCACTGACCAAATGCTGACTTGGTCTGGGTGACTTCCAAGCTGGAACCAAGAGAGAGCAATCATCCTAGCATTTTATTTATTTATACTTTTTCATTAAAATATTTCCATCTTGCCGTTCCTCATGGCTCAGAGCGGCTTACAAGTCACAATGGAAACATTACAATTTAAAACCAACAGAATAAAACCTCAGATATCCCTTCCTCCCACAAAGCTACCTACAGTTCATTCCCCATTAAAAACACTGGCAAATAAAAGAGCCTTGTAGCATCCTCTGTAGATTTCAAACAATGATGCTTCCCTCACACTTCCTCAGGGAGCCTTTCCCACAAAATGGGAGCTATGATAGAAAAGTCATGGGCTCTGGTCAATACCTGGTGGACTGCCTTAAGTGGCATTTGGTGGAAGACTGAGGACCATAGTGTATATATACTCGCCCCAGTAGCAGTGTTTCTGGGGGACATTCTTGATTGGGAGGCAGGAAGGTCTGTTCCACTGATGGAGACTCCCTTCCATTGACAGAGATATTCTGTGGGAGCCAAGCCACTTGTTTTATGATAGTTCCATGTATATTTCTCCTTCTTTTTATAATATGTGTTTAGATAGGCCCCAGGATGGGAGAGAAAAGTAGGGATAGAAGCTCTGTAAGTTAATGCTAGACCCTGCCTGGATACAGCCTACATTCCAAAAAGGCATGAAGAAGGGATGAAGGGTGTTGGTCTGCTTTATGGGTGCCACTGGACTCGAATCCTGCTCTGCAGACCAACAGAGCTACCCTCCTAATCTTAAACTCACTTCTGATATTTACTGGATTATTGAGGAGAAGCCATGTTTGTTGGACTAGCCTCTTCCCCCTGCTGAAATGAATAGTGACCTGGGAGTGTAGTCACCCGCACTTTTCATATGTGCATGTATGTGTGTATGAGTGTATGTGCACCTGGAATTCATGGTGACCTCTGGTGTTGACTGTGTGTGCACTTGGAAGCCATGGTGACCTCTGGTGACTGACCCCTACTGGGGGCCTGAAGGATATTCAGAGAGGTGGTGGAATAAAGTCTGCCCCCACCTCCCAACTACTGGTATTCCAAGGAGGTCTCCCATCCAAGTAATTGCCAGAGTTGACACTGCTTAGCTTCCGAGGTCTGACAAATCAGGCTTGCCTGGGCTATCCAGGTCAGAGCATCACCCCACTTTTCATAATCTCTTTCCCACCCTTGCCTTTTGAGGGAGAGTAGTTGTGAAAATGAGGTGTCAGTATGATCTGGCCTCCACAAGGAACATCTGTATCCCACATGACCTTCTTTATATGGCAGATAGGAGACCAGGGTCTCAGGCAGAGGTCTTTTGCATCACCTGGTGCCTGGAATTTTAAATGGAAATGCTGGAGTTGAATCTGGGACCTTCTGTGTGTCAAGCAGATACTCTCCCATTGAGCCATGGACCCTCCCAGTGCAATAAAATTGCACTCAATGCAATAATAAAGACTGCAGTCCTGACCTCAGCAAGGTTTTTTAAGTCTCACTAGTCTCACTAATTAAATATCCTCAATGTGTGTAGGACTGCAGCCAAAATGTCCTGCCTAATCCATTCTATCATCTTCTTTGATAAGGGATTCATCTGCTTTTTTCCTCTGAACTAGGCATTGGTTTAATTGATAGGCATAGCTGGAAGATGGCCCAGGAAGCAGTGAGACTAATGTTGGTCAGTATCAGGTTTATAAATGTTATTTTTGGCCTCAATTTGCTGAAACCCCAACAGTGCAGGCCCTGCCAGATGAAATGTAGCCAGGCATTGTTTCCCTGGAAGAGAAAAATGAGCTTTTGTGTAAGAGGCATGAGAAAGACAAACTTCCACTTGGCAGAGCTGTTACAGAGGCAGCTTCATCCACCACTCAGGTTTGGAAGGAGAATGTGTTCGAAGCCTTTTGAAAAGACACATATACTTATTTATAAGGCTTATGATGAAGGAGGAGGAGGAGGAGATTGGATTTATACCCCTCCCTTCCCTACCCAAAGAATTCTCAGAGCAGCTTCCAATCTCCTTTCCCTTCCCCTCCCAACAACAGACACCCTGTGAAGTAGGTGGGGCTGAGAGAGCTCTTTTGAGAAGTGCTCTTGAGAGAACAGCTCTGAAATAGCTTATAATTGACCCAAGGTCAGTTAAGAGCCAGGACAGGTGTGAGCTGAGAGTTACATGAAGAAGCTCCCCACAACCATTTTGTTCCATTCAAAATCAGGGCCACAGACCCAAGTTTTGATTTGGAGAATGCTGTCAAGGAAGAAGAGGGTGAGGCCCCTCCCATTTTCTTGACCCATTTTCTTGACAGAGCTGCTCTTTACTTTGCTGGGCTAAAAATACAGGTCTAGTTTACTATATTGGGGCAAATAAAAGCAGCTCCATTTCTGGTCGGGGTGGGTGGGTAGGTGGTGTTCATTAAGTTTCTCTGACTCCAATTTTGCTACATTACCCCCCTGAATTGATTCTCTTTGCTAAGACTGTCATTGCTGCTCTGTATTCTGGGCTTTTAGCTGTTCATGTTTTCATTAATTTAAATAGTTTCTTTCTTGAATTGCTTTAAGATGTCTGTTTGGGTCTGCTTGTAAGCCACTTTGAATACTAGGAAAAGCAGGGTATGATTTTTTAAAAAAAATTCCTTAACAGGTTCAGCCCCTTCTAAGTACTGTGAGGAATTTTTTAAATTTTTTCTTGATGTCTCACTCTGGGTGCTACAGCCTCTCACAGGAGATGACTCCAGTTCTTCTTTGCACATTCACCAAACCAACGAAATTCTGATAAAACATCCAGTCATCACTCTCACTACTTTTGTGGAAAACAGGCTCTGTTAACTCTTGTTTTGTGTCTGGACAGGGATGTGCTGAGAGGACTTTTTCAGCAAGCAGTGTGCCCTCTAAGCTGAGTTAGTGTGAACTGGCTCACAGTTTTTAGCCTCCAGCTCACACATTTTCGTCTTAGCTCAGGACATATGGCTCCAGAGCAAACTCATTTATGTAGTTGCCAAATTGCTCACTCACAACTTTAATGCCAGTAGTTCACAAAGTAGAATTTTTGCTCCCAAGACTCCACAGCTTAGAGGGGGCATTGCCAGCATTGCCAGCAAGGCAATAAAGCTCTCCAGTTTTGAATAACCTGTCAAAAACTGTGCCAGATCCAGGTGTTATTGGAACACTGAAACAGTTGACCTCCTGATGGCACCTGGTATATTTTGGCCGCTGTGTGACAGAGTGTTGGACTAGATGGGCCATTGGCCTGATTCAACATTGGCTTCTCTTATGTTCTTATGTTCCTCACTGCTCAGCTGTTTCTTTGTGTAGAGCAGAAAGCAGCGGTTTAAATGGCTCCAAGCCATTAAAACCGCTGTGTGATGGACTGCACTTTTAAAAAACTTAGAAGTTCTGTACAAACAGTTGAAGGTCTGCGAAGGGACAGAAACAGAAAGGGTGATTTCCCACTACAGCTGCCTCGGGGTTGCGCCGCCGTTTGCCCCGATACTATTTGTCAATTTCACACCCAAAGCCGAGGGGCTGCATTTTGACCCGCGGCTTCACCCGATTTCCCCCGCAGTTTCGTAATCCTCAAAAAACAGGATCAGGAAACTGCGGGAGAAATCAGGCGAAGCCGCGGGTCAAAATGCAGCCCCGCGGCTTCGGGTTTGAAATTGACAAATAGTATTGGGGCAAAGGGCAGCGCAACCCCGAGGCAGCTGTAGTGGGAAATCACCCAAAGTCTTGAGTGACAGGCTGTTCCAAGAGATCTGATTGGTTAGCAGCTGCTGAACAGAGAAAAACTTCTGAACTGGATCCTGAAGAGAATTGAGCCTGATTTCAGCCCTAGCTGAGAAGAGTCAAGTACTGACAGTTTCAGAATTCAGTCCTGATGGAGAGCAGTTTAACACAGACAGGAGAACTGGGGAAAACTGGCAAAGACAAGTGGTTAGTTACACAGAGACTCCCATTTAGGCCAAGAAAGGGGATAGATCTCCTAGAGAGAGAAGGAATTTTCCTACCCAGTCTAAACAGGGTGATATATGTGAAGAGTACCGATATCCTGGTCTGGTGTGGTTAGAAACTGCCTTTAGAGACCATTAAGAGTCAGTTAAAAACTTAAGACAAGTACTGGTTTTTCAAGAGAAGGGTTTTGGGTACTGAAAAGAGTATCAGCCTTCTGGAAACCAAAAGAGTCAAAGAAAATGTGCTGGAGTGTTTGGAAAACACTGGAACAAAAGCCTCTCAACATAAGGATTTTAAGTAACTGAATAGCTTAAGAAACTCTCAGCCTGAAATATAAGAACTAAACTTTGTGCACATACTGGTTTTACCTCAGAGTTCTCTATATTGTGTTACCTCAGAATTTTCAACCCCTGATTTCACCTGACTTTTCCCCTTTATGTTGAATAAAATATTTTATTAATTTTGAATTTCAAAATGTCTCAAGTGCCATTTTCAGTGGTTCAAGTTAAAGGGTTATTCTGACCCTTCCCTTAGGTTCCTAGGCTGAGCCAGCAGTCAAATATACTGAGAAAGGGTAGGACAGCCAAAGTACTTCAGGAAAGAAGAAAACAGACCAGTAGGGCTGCTTGGTCAGAAAGGGCGAGAAAAATGGAGGGAAAATCTTGCCTCTGAGAAAGGGAAGTGGACAGGGCCATCATACCCTGCTTTCTGCTCTTCATGAACCACCACAAACTGCCTTAAAATTTGTGGAAGTTTGTGGCAGATCTTCAGTTAGCGAACTTTAGTTCACAAACCATTAAATGGCCAAAACTCATCATGAACTTATGTCCATGAGCAGGTTTGTGCCCATCCCTAAACAAGACAGATGATGGCTAGAGCACTGGTGGTGGAAAACTCAAAACAACACTGATCAAACATAGCATAGAGCCCATATTAGAGCCCCTTTTGTGGCAATGATAATGGCAAAAAGGCAATATTTCTCTGCCACCATTTCATCTGCATGTAATTGTCCAGCTGAGCTATTTCATTTGTTTTGGGGGCTTTTATGTCATAGCCCCAGGGATTCTGACTGCACAACAGTCTGCTGTGATCAATTTGCTATGTGCTTTGCAGACAAAATCACCCAGATCTACTCTGAATTATATGCTGGCATGTATACATGTTCAGATGATTTACCTTTATCATTTGCTTGTCCGATTTAGAAGTGGGTGGGGTCCTTGGAGAGATGAGGCCTACCATCTGTATCCTTGACCTTTGCTCCTCCTGGCTAATAAAAGCTGCCAGAGGGGGGCTGGCAGATTGAGAAAGAGAAATGGTAAAAGCTTTCTTGAGATCAGAAGTTGCATCACCTGTGCTCAAGGAGGCAGTGATTATACTCATTCTGGGGGGAAAACAACTTCCCTAAAACCTACTATGTTGGAGAACTTCCAATCTTCCATTTTTGGGCAAGGTGCTTGAGCAGGTGGTTGCTTCTCAGCACCAGGGGCTCTTGGAAGAGACTGATTTTCTGGATCCATTTCAGTCTGCCTTTAGGTCATGATTTGGAACAGAGCCCACTTTGGATCCCTTGGTTAATAACCTCTACCAAGAACTAGACAGTTCTGCTGGCTCTCTCAGTGGCTTTTGATACCATTAACCATGGTATCCTACTGGGAATCCTATCAGAACTGGGACTCACGGGCACCCTGTTATGGTGGTTTGAGTCCTGTCTGGGAGGTTGTTCCCAGAAGGTGGTGCTGGGGGATTCCTGCTCTACCTCATAGCCATTGGCCTCTGGGGTTCCATAGGGTATGATCTTATCCCCTATACTATTAAATATCTATATGAAGCCACTGGAGAGGTCATCAGGAAGTTTGAATTCCAGTATCACCAATATGCAGATGATACTCAGCTCTACCTTTCTTTTCCACCTAATTTGAAGGAAGCTGTTGATGTTCTAAACTGGTGCTTAAAGTCAGTAATGGGCTGGTTGAGGGTGAACAAGTTGAAACTTAATCCTGAGAAGACAGAGGTTCTCTGGGTTAGTAGACAGACTAGGAACATGAAATCTTCTCTGTCTTGGATTAGGTTACAGTCCTCTTGAAAAGCCAGGTTCATAGCTTGGGAGTGCTGCTGGACACAGCAGTCATCTTAGAAAATAAGTCAGCTGTGGTGGCTGGGAGTGCTTTCACTCACCTGTGGCTTGTGCACCAGCTGCACCCATTCCTGGCTCAGTCAGATCTAGTTACAGTGATCCATGCCTTAGTTACATCTAGACTGGACTATTGCAATGCACTCTACTTAAGACTACCCTTGGTTGTGGTCACATGTGCCAGTTGAAGCACAGGGGAAGTGAGGCTATTTCCTCCAGAGGAATTTGACCCACGGTTGCGAGATCACACAGCTTAGCCCATTACTGTGTGATCAGATGCAACTGCGGGTGAGTCAGGGTTTTTTGCCATTTATTCCCCATGCACATAAACAAGGAATCACACCTCCACACTGAGGGCCCCCTATGGGTAGGCAATGATGCACATGCCGTGCAGGGGTGGAATGGCCTGGAAGTGTGCTTGTGCAATCAGACGGGGAAAGTCCATTCATGGCCTGTCACAACCCATTTACTATAAGATTTTCTCCAGTGTCTTTTTACTCCGCTTCTGTGGCAGAGCAGTGTGGGTTGCCAGCAGCTGGGGGATGCTTCCCAGATGTTGCTGTCTGATCACACCCTTTAAATCTGCCTGGCATTCACACCTATGTCAAGCCTAACTGTACATATGATCACAGCCCTTTAACAGTATTCAGAGACTGCAGTTAGTTCAGAATGCTGCAGCTAGACTGCTGGTTGGGGCAAGTTATCAGGATCGTGTTACCCCAATATTACACCAATTACACTGTCTTCTGATCTGCTCCTGAGTGCCATTTAAGGTGTTGGTTTTGATCTTTAAAGCCCTACCTGATGCAGTACTGGGGTATCTGAAGGATCATCTGCTCTCATATGTTCCTGCCCAGGTACTGAAATCAATGGAAGAGGCCCTCTTGACTGCTCCATCAACCAAAGAAGCTCATCTGGTGGGTACCCAAGAGAGGGCTGTGATGGATTGCACAGAAAAGCAAGCTTTTAAAAATGTTGCTTTGTCAGAGAGTCAGGGAGTTCATGAATTAATCTTCCTTGGAGAGAAGAGCTTATGTGATTGGCTGTTCTACTTACTTTCTGATAGGCCAACATCGGCAGAGAGAGAAAATAACAGCTGATCTGGAGTGAAAAGAGGTCTTTCACCTTTTGGTCTTTGTTTGAAATCTGGATCAGTAGCCAAAGGATTTGGCTTCTGAGGGAAGAGACATTTGGGAGTCAGTGTTTTCTAACAAGCAATAGTCAGAAAAGTAGTTCTACAGAGAGAAGAAGAGAAATCTCATTGTCTTAAATATATTAAAACTCCTCTGAGGGAGAACTTAGATTCTCAGTCAGGAAAGCTACAGAACAGCCTTATACAGACAAAGGATACTGGAGAAGGATTTGGTAGAAGGTCTGGGTAGTTAGAGTTAACTCCAATACAAGCCAAATAATAAATGGAGTTATTGCTTCTTAAGGACAAGGAGAATAACTTCCTGCCAGTGAAAGGGGTTGGGAAGAGAAGGTTGGGGAAGAGGTGTTGGGGAGAAGTTTAGACACCTCAGGAGTTAGTGAAAAGCTGTAATATCTACAGGAAAACTTAGAACTCTGAAGGAAGAAATCTAGAAACTTTAAGCAAATGCTATTCTCTAGAAGAAATAGTAATAAGAACTGTGTTAGTGCTGAAATGTACCAGGGCTCTTTTTGTAGCAGGAACTCCTTTGCATATTAGGCGACACACCCCTAATATAGCCAATCTTCCTTACAGTAGCCCCTGTAAGAGGAGCTCTGTAAGCTCTTGGAGGATTGGCTACATTGGGGTGTGTTGCCTAATATGCAAAGGAGTTCCTGCTACAAAAAGAGCCCTGGTTACTAACCAAAGTACTTCTCAGAAAAAGAACTAGAGAACCTTTAAACAAGACTGCAGATACACTCTCTTGAATGTTCTAAGAATTCAGCTGTCTATATATTAGAAAGTTTATAACTCAGCAATCTCAAAACTGTGAATACCCCTACTATACATATGTTCCCTGCCTGTTTCTGAAAGTTAATTTGCCTCAAGTGCCATTTCACAATTGTTGATAAAACAGGACAGCTCCTGTCTTTCCC
This sequence comes from Gekko gecko, assembly GCA_029375565.1. Classification (NCBI taxonomy): domain Eukaryota; kingdom Metazoa; phylum Chordata; class Lepidosauria; order Squamata; family Gekkonidae; genus Gekko; species Gekko gecko. The sequence continues at coordinate 169,830,678 of JAPDNY010000005.1, forward strand.
TCAAGTTCCCATACTGGGCAAGATTGTATATGGGATCATTTTATCATGGAAAAGAATTCACTCCACACATCAAACACATCCTCACACAAGTCAGAAGAAAATTTCATTAAGACCTGGTACCCTCTCATTGCTTATATGGCAGAAGCTGAAGTGATACCAAAAAATCCTCTGTATCCTCTGTATGGACCACTAATTTATTTTTGATCGTAAGCTAAACAACAGTACATTTTGTTACTTTGACATGGGTATTATATCCATTAAAACAATGTTTAGGAATGACGATTTAACAAAACTAACAAAAATAGAAAATAAAGAACTAGACCTAACTTTAGACAAATTTGGTATTGCGATATGGTTTAAGACTCATTTTCTCTGTACAATATAAACCATTTTATATTATAGGCTCAAAAATGTTACCTCTAGAATTGTGAACTAAACTGTTTTTTTTATATACATATATATATACACACAAAATTTTATATGTATGCGATATGAATGTAAAAATTTTGATTGCTATGTAACTGTTCACAGACAATACACACACACATATATATAAAGTTCCCATACAGGGTTTAAAGCCTAAACCAATACCTAAACAAAGGGTGGGACAATTTCAAGTTAATATCAATAGAGAAGGTTTACATGCTACTGGACAGCAACTCAGTCACTGAGGGGAACTGAAGATCTGACAGGAAAAATCTGCCAGACAATTGGGGAAATACAGGGGTCCGTTATAAAGGTCTTTTCAGTGGCAGCCCCATGATTATGGAGCAGCCTCTCCAGGAAGGTTCACTTGGCCTCCTCACTCTTGATCTTTAGGAGGCAGTGGAAGATGATTTTATTCATGACAGCATTTGATTAGTTCTGTTGCCTACCAGCAATTTTAAATTATTGATTTTAATTAGTGTTTTTTTGGTACTTTATTGTGTTTTATTATTATTATTTACATTGTAAGATGCATCGAGTTCCTATAAGGTAGAAAGTCACCTAATAAATGCTTTAAATAAAGAAAGAATAAATATTGAAGGTACAAGTGCTCTGTCCTCTCAGCCTTTGCGCTTTTCTGCATTCTCATATCCCTTGCTTGTGAGTCCTTATTTCTTCAGGGTTCCCCCCCCCATTCTGCATATGTTTTGCTCCCTCTGGTGGTCAATTTAACATTACACTGGTTTATGTCTGGCATAAAAACCTGCTGTTTAAATATACCAGTATAATATATCAACCACTAGAAGGAGCAAAACACATGTGGAAGAGAACCCCTCAACCCCAAAGGAACTGAAATTTAAAAGTGAGGAAAATGAGAATGTGGAAAAGTCCTTTGTCTCTGTGTGATTATTTCTCCTCCTCCTCCTCAATTTCCAGTTGGTATGCCCACCTTAGAATAGGGTGTGACACTCTTGTGAGTCCTGACTACAGCTGCCAACTTTAGTTTAGGAAATCCTTGGAGATTGAGGGTGGAGTCTAGGGAGGGCAGAGCCTGGGGAAAGAAGAAAGTTCAGCAGGAGTATATCACTCTAGGACTTCTGTTTCTTCTAGACTCTGTGTTATACCATAGAGCCCACCCTTTAGAGCTGCCATTTACACCAGAGAAACTGATCTCTAGTCTGGAGGTTAGTTGTGGTTCTGGGACAACTCTAGGCCAATGGTTCCCAACATTTTTGGTATTGTGACCCACAAGTTCAAATTTATTTGGCATTGTGATCCAACCAAGGATGACTGAAGGTTTTTTGGTACCCTTACCACCTGTTTCCCAACCTGTGTCTCAAACCTCTTTCTCTTGTCCTCTTGCTTTTCCATGCACTGAATCACTCCTACCAACTCTTCGGCGTTTCTCTCCCTTCTTCCAGCTACTACTGTAAAGTTACTGGTTGCAAGACAGATTTTTGTCTCCCCTTATTGTTGAAAAGGGAGGTAGAAGGCAAGAATGTAAGGAGGATGAGGAGAGAAAAAATGATGTGAAGGGTGGGAGTGGCCATTAGGGATCCACCAGAGTTGGTAACCTTTGTCCTGACCCACCATTTAAAGACCACAGAGTGGACCTTTTGGCCTGTTGTGAAACATCAGGTTGGAGACAGACAATATTTGAGGCTTGAAGATGGTACTGGTAGGAACATACACTCCACAGGCAACCTCTGCCATATCATCAACTCTCTGGAGAAAAACTACTCTCTCTCCAGACTTTCTTTTCCTGATTGATACCCTTGTAGCATTTGAAGTCAGATGTAGGGGTGCACAAAAAACACCAGTATTTTGTGGGGTTCAAGTATATTGAATAAAAAACAACAACAATATTTTCCAATATTCCTGAATCCCAATATTGGCATGGTATTCAAATTCAGGATTTTTCAGAAGTCCCATTTCCTCCTGGCTCCAATAAACCTTATGGGGACCATTATAGTCAATAAGTACTTGAATGGGAGAGTCATTCGATATAATGAAGAGTCAATCCAGGTGTATCTGGGGGTCTAGGGAGTCTGGACTTTTTTTTTGTATCTTTTGTATTTTTTATATGTGCATGTTAGTGTGCATATGAGTGTGTGTGCACCTGGAAGTCATGGTGACCTCTGGTGACTGAACTCCACTGGGGAGCTGGAGGATATTCAGAGATGTGGCTGAATAAAGCCTGCCCTCACTTCCTGACAGCTGGTATTCCAAGGAGGTCTCCCATTCAAGTACTTGCCAGAGTTGACCCTGGTTAGCTTCTGAGATCTGATTAGATTGGTCTTGCCTGGGCTATTCGCTGGGGGAGGTCTGTTTTTATGAGGTAGAGTCACCAAATTTTTAGCATGGCTGCTGGTGCCTCTCCTCAAAAAACTCCCCAAATTTCAAAAAGTTTGGACCAGGGGGTTCAATTCTCTGGGCCCCCAAAGAAGGTGCCCCCATCCTCCATTGGTTTCAGTGGAAGGGGGGAAAGCATTTAAGGGAACACAGTTCCTTTTAATGCCTTTTGCAAACCACATGATGTGCAAGTGAACTCTGAAGTTTTTTAAAGTGCTTTCAATCCCTTTAAACACCTTCTCTAAACCACAAGATCTCCTGGAAGGTGTTTAAAGGGACTGCAATCCTTTTAAACACCCTTTAACTTCAGCTGTCTGGTGGTTTAAAAAAATTCCTGAATATTTTTGGGATATTTGGGACTCCGCTATTTTGGATAGCTGAAAAAAAGCTGAGATCTATATTTGGCTGAAAGAATAGCCTGAAAATACTAATAAGATATTTTCTGGCTACTTTTTCGGCTTGAATATACCAAATGCACACCCCTAGTCAGATGTATACATTTGTTTCATCCGTCTTAATATGATGTTTATTGTATTCACTGAATGAACCCTCAGCTTCTTCCATTCCTACTTACACAAAGTATATTCTCTGCAAATTGCAGGTACAAACAAGAGAACAAGAGGATTTCTCCAAGAGCCTTGTATTCAGGCACTGTTAATTGCAAACATAACTGTCTTTATGGAATGGACATTTTAGCACGAAGCAAGAAGAAATCATAGTGGGAGATTAAATGGAAAGTCTCCACAAATTTAATAGTTATCAGGAGTGTAATTACCAGCAAACTGACAGACACTGACCTTTAGCCTGTCTTCCAAGGCCTTGATGCACTGTTGTCTTTTCATGTGTTCTGACTGCAGTTTTTCAATGGCCATGCTGTTTCCAGCCTCTTTGGAGATGACCTGTTCAAGGAAAAAGAAGGTATTCTGTAAGCACTAAGGCAGCAGTCCAACAAAAGGAGAATGGAAAGGCATTGTTAGCTACTTGGTACATTATCTTGTCTGTGCTGTCATATTGTGCAGCCATGACAGGACAGTAAAACAGTGGCCTCTTTCAAATTAGCATGTACAAAGGGCCTTACCTGCTGCTGTTCCTAATTACCAGGGGAAGACTCTGCATATAATTATAGGGGGAAGTAGCAAAGGACAAAAAAGCATAGTATTACATCTTAAATGAGATAGGATGGTGTTGAAGAAGTGGTGCTATAAAATTAGAATGCTGCTAGATTATGTATGCATTTCCTTTCTACTTCTATATTTAAACAGAAAAATTTTGCAAAAAGACACACAAGTCTCCAACAAAAATTTGCCTCAAGAAAACTGCCCTGAAAAGTGGTATTACAGAGGGAAGTATGGGCCTCACAAAACAGGACCTTTCTCTGAATATATATTTCCAAGAGCTGTGTCTAAAGGTACAATCCTGAACAAAGTTATTTATTTTTATTTATTTTTTATTTTATTTGACTTTTATCCTGCCCTCCCCCACATAGCACGCTTAAAGTGGGTTACATCAAATTCTATGAGCGCTGAAGGGTGTAACTTTACTCAGGATTGCACACTTAGTTGAATTTTGTGTTGATATGTCACACGTATCTCTCATCAGAAGTGAAGTACACGAACCTGAATTTTTCTTTTTGTTTGCATATGTGCTTTAAAAATACAGGATAGCAGCCACCCATTCATTTCCAGTTTGCTGTCTGAGAATATTTTAAAAGAGTAAGAGCCAAGAAATATAAGCTGTCCCCATGATCTGAGTACATGTATGGTTTTGTAGTTGGTTATTATATGTACAATAAGATAGATGGATAGATGAATGGATGGATGGATGGATGGATGGATGGATGGATGGATGGATGGATGGATGGATAGATAGACAGACAGACAGATAGACAAGCCCCACCCAAGCCCCTTCCAGGGTCATAGCCAGGATTTTGTAGCTGATGGGGCAATTTTTTTTCTGGTGGGATTGCCATTTTTGCCATTGTTTTTCTCCTCTGCACACAACTGTACAGGACAATCTGTGTCCCTAGAACAATCTGTGCCCCTTTTTTTCACCCTGATCTTGCAGTAGATTCTCCCAAATGCAAAACCCATTTGGCAGATATTGGGGGGGATGAGGCAGGAAAGGGAACCTAGTATGGATGCTCCCACCTCCATTTCTTTCCTCCTTCCTCTCTCTGGCCCCTTCCCTAGAACAACCTGTAATCCTTTTATCTCTTTTTTATAAGTGCTCAGTGAATTTAACCCCTCCCTAAGCCACATGATAGCTGAATGTCTGCCTTCTGAGACTGAAATTACTTACTCGAGAGTAAACCCTCCCAGGATCTGGCTGCAAGGCTTTTCTGTACACTGAGCTGATTTCTGTCATCTGGAGATAAACTGTAATTCTGGGAACCCCCAGGTCCCACCTGGAGGCTGGCATCCCTACTTGGCAGCCATGTTGAGCATTCAACATAACATAATGAGTATTTAATTCAGCCAAAGCTCCCATAATAAAGTCTTACTCTTTAAGATGCCATAAAACTCTTCTGTTTTTCTGAAATTCTTGTGGGGCTGTCCCTTTAAGAAAGGGGCAGAGCCCCAAATAGCCACACTGTAGCTACAGGCCAGGCCCATTCCCTACGATGTGCCAGGGTCCAGCCTTCAACTGGGTCTCCTGCAGCCCAGCTTGGGATATCCCTCCCTTCCCCTCCATCCTGGTGCAGAGGTGCCTCCCTCACTCCTTCAGAGATTGTATGGCAGTGCAGCACACATTATGCCTGGTATAGGGGCTGTGGGAGCTCAATGCAGGCACTGCCAGAGGTACCCAAAAAGGCCAAGGTGAGTGGCCACCATGCTGCCACCACCAGCAGGGAGAGAGCCACGGATGTGGCCATCTGATTCAAATAGTTCTGCCTGATCATGCTGGGCAACTTGATAGTCTTGCCTACTGCACCGCTTTGTCAAGGGCCACTTCCTGGGGCCCATGAATTCCAGCCCCAATATTGGGGTGGATTTCTACTCCTGCCTGGTGGAGATTGAGCCCAGCAAGAGGATTGAGCTGCTGCTCTGGGACATGGTGGGGCAGGAGAGGTTCAGATCAATCACTCATTCCTATTATTGACATTTGGTAGGAGGCTTACTGATGTTTGAGATCACCAATCAGTCTTCTTTTGACCAAATGGTACAGTTGGCTGGAGAAAGCTAGAATGCATGCAGACCCCGTCCAGCTGGTCTTTATCTTGGCTGGACATAAATGCAAGAACTGGCTTCCGCCTGGCTCATAAAATACATTGAAACTTTGGCCAAAGATGCTACAAATGTGACGGTCTTTTACAGTTCTGATGACAGATATATATGAACTTGTGAAGAATGGAGAGATTACGATGCAGGATAGATGGGAAGGGGTGAAAAGTGATTATATTCCAAACGCTGGACATTCCTTGGAGCAGGCTGACTCACTTGGAGACCAGTGCCCCTGTTAAAATGCTTGCATGCCAAAGAGTTGTACCGTAGTGCAATCTATTGGAACATGAGGCCAGTGTATATAAGAGATGATTTATGGAAAGGGGGTGTGGCTCACTGGTAGAGCATCTGCTTTGCATGCAGACATTGTTGGTTCAATCCACAACAATGAGTGATGTGAATGTTCTCTTCCCAAGGAGCTGAAGAGCCATTGCCAGCCCCAGCAGACAATATTGACCTCAACAGACCCAGTATAAGGCAGCTTTATGTGGTTGTGTATTTATGAAGGAAGTGGCAGATGGGTTCTGGGCTGCCTAGGTCATCCCAGGCTTTCAACTCAGAAACTTACATGATGCAGAATGCCATGACTTGGCTATTATTGGGAGCTAGACAGAGCATGCATATTATTCCTGTTTTGCAGATTCTCCATTGGCTACACATTTGTTACTGGGCTCAGTTTACTGGCACATGTAGATGAGGCCTCAGTTCTCAAGATAGGAAAGAAGTATTCATTCAGAACAACTTGCAAAACTTTACATGCTCTGATTGTATGTGGAAGAAGAGAGGAAAGTAAAAATGGCAATGATCCAGATCAGAGTTTGATATTTGGTGAAACAAATATCAAAAGAAAGAAGAAGAAGACAGCAGATCTACTGGCGAGTTGGACTCTCTATCCTCGGAGGGGGACTCGGATGCAGAAAAGGGGGTGGCTGCTCCCAAACAAAACTATCAACTGAGAGATCGTAAGGAGAAGCAAAAATAAGGGCTGAGACTTTGAAAGCCCGTATAAAGCTTTATTTTATGAGATGACCTGAGGAGAGTTCTGGAATTGGGAAAATAGTTAAGCTGATGCAGAACTGGGGCTAATAGATCATGCTCAATGCTTTTTAAAGCTTTTTAAGGACTAGCACGGATATAAGCATTATTGAAGATCTCCATCTCTTGGAGTTTTAGTTAGTCGTGGTTCTCTTTTCTTTCTCCCTAGATTAGATGTTCCTCCCCCTATTCTCTGTTGTAGTTTGTAGTGTTTAGAAAATGCAAATTTAAAAAAATCCCCTTCAGGGGGCCAAAAAAAAAAGAAAAAAGAGCAGTATTAACCATACAGGATATATACTAGCTGGCTATGCTAGCTTTATTATACACTTTTATCATATATTAAATGTTTTCCAGAAAAAGTTCTCCTCCTATGTTTGCTTAATAAATTGAAACAGAGCCTTTTATTACAGGCACTAAACTGGTTGTACTTGGCTTGGTTTACAGTATTTTGTTTAGTAGGTTCTTAAGATCAGGGTAAAGCAAAATTAAAGCTTTATTAAAGAATCTATAAAAGAATGAATAGTGAAATGTTTGCCTGAAAATGTGGGAAGATAATTAGTACAGGTTTTTAAGTCATTGACTGTTTCTCCAGTGACACATTATTGCTTTAAAAATCAAAAACTAAGGTCTTATATTTTTATTGTGCAACATTTATTTATTTATTTAAACTTGTATCCCACCCTCCCCACAAGCAGGCTCATATATGAGGGTTTCACCTATAGTAGCTTTCAGTGCCATTTCATTAAAAAAAATTATGTGCAGAGAGCAGGGCGAGGCAAGGCAATGTTAAAGGGTGATTGTTTTTAGCATGTTGACTCTTTCCAACTAACAATGCAATCTTATGCATGGTTACTATGATGTAAGTCCCAATCTGTTCAATGGGGATTAACCCCAGGTAAGGTTTGAACACAGTACATTTGTGTAGTGCATTCAGGAAAATGGCCATATGAGAAGACATTACTTCTGTTGGAGTGAGCAAGTCAGCATGCTTGAACAGGGGGCACTATATCACTCTATGTATGTATAACGTATGTACTGTCTTGTCCCAAGATGAGCTATGTTCCACAGGTGCTCTCAGAAATGGAGTCTTTGAACTGGACTGCCAGGAACCAAAGGCCTGTAAAGCCAAGACAACCACTGACCAGAAGTCCCTGGAGCTTTGGCACAGGAGATTTGCTCATTGCAATTTGGGAATTATTGTAATCTTGAAACTACAAATGAAAGACTTGGTAATTGGTATCAATATAAGTGAGTATGCCAATGATAACCAATTGTGTGAAAGTTGTATAAAGAAAAATGCAACTCAGCCTTCTACTCCCAAACAAATCCAGAGATGCTCTAAGCAACCACTTGAGCTAATTCACAGTAACTTATATGGGGCTATCAAGCCAACTGGAAATAGCACTTATCTGTTATCTTTTATTGATGATTTTTCAAGCTATACTATATGTTATTTGCTGAAGGAAAAATCACAAATTGAGCAGAAGCTGAGAGACCACATTGCCATGGTTTCTAACAAGTTCAACAGAAACCCCCAAGCCATCCAGGCTCACCATGGTGGCAAGTATACATCTAGATTGGTGCAGGCATAGAATCCAACACAGACTTACTTTACCCCACACAACAAAACAGAATGGGATTGCTGAGTGCAAGAATCAGTCTGTAATGGGCATGGTCAGAGACATGCTAATTGACTCTGGGCTTCCCTACAGGCGCTGGGGAGAAGTTAACAATAACTGTAGTTTACCTGCGAATAGATTGCCAGCCAAAGCCACAGAGGAAACTAATAATGAGTTATGGCATAACAGAAAGCCAAGTGTAGAACACATTAGAGAGTATTTGGATCCAAGGCATATGCTCATATACCAAAAGAAAAGATATCCAAATAAGGAGCCAGAGCTGAAGAAAACATCTTTGTAGGCTATTCTCCAGAGAGCAAGAAATATAGAGTTCTGGACTCAAACACTAATCAGATTACTAGTGTTGTAAAATATTCAAAAGTATTTAATTACTCAGAGTATCAATGGATCTTGCTCTATTGGAAAGAAGAGATTTCTTTGCATTTAAAAACCTTTATTTCTAAGGGTAAAAGGTATACAGGAAACCTACAAAATAATAAACTCCCAATAGCTACATTTCTAAGCTTCTTACAGTTCAAGTCATGGTTACACACTACATGCAGACAATGGAGAAACTGCCCTTCTTCTCTACCCCTAGAAAGGAAGTCACCTGAAACAAACAACCAATCTGTATCACAATCGAAGTTACTTTTCCTGGGCTAAACCCCCATTGGCTCAGTCCCAGTTTTCCCTTCCAGGTCAGTCTAGACAATAGCAATACTAGGTAAACAAGTTAGCCCAGGGGTCTTTTCGTAGAAAAACAGCTGCAGGAGCTCATTAGCATATGGTATGCTAATGAGCTATTAAGCTATTAGCATATGCCACACCCCCTGACATCACCGGAAGTGATGTCAGAAGGGGAAGCAAAAGGGGGGGAGGCATCTTCAAAAGCCTCCCCTTCCCTTCCCCAGCTGGTCTGGGTGGGGGAGCTAAGAGAGAAGGGGTTTAAAGTTTAAACTCCTTCTCATGAGAGTTGGGCCACAGAAGGAGGAAAGAGGGAAGGAAAGAGAAACAGTAGAGAGAAGGAAAGAAGGAAGGAAAGAGGGAAAGAAAGAGAAGGAAAGGGGAGGGAAAGAAAGAAAGAGAGGGAAGAAGGAGGGAAACTCACTACCCTGTGAGTTTGGAGCCTCTCCCTCAAACCCCCTCCTCTCCAGGCCCCAGAATATACCCTATGTTTTCACCATTGACTTCAATGGCCCATAGGATATAATGGAGCTGAAATTGACATTCGGCTGCCTGAAAGACTCCCCCCGATGCCGGCTGGGGTGGGGCTTGGCTCCTGAGCTCCCAGAGCTGTGCTCCGGTGCGCTCCCCCCCAAAAGACCCCTGAGTTAGCCCTATAATGACTGGATTGTCAGACCTTGTAAACACATACATTTCCAACAACTAGAAGCAGAGTGGTGCAGTTCAATGAATGACCAAGGAACAACCAGATTGCTGTGACAGATGAACATCCCGAGGGAGATGGTGACAACAACCAGCTGCTGGTGCATCACCCAGAGCCAATGAATGCAGTTACTACACAGACACAACCAGGTGCTCAATCAGAAGAGGAGGTGAAGGTGGAAATTCTTGAACCAATAGGTGAGCCAGAGGAGCCAGAGTCTGCTGTGGAGGCAGATAAGACCCTGAACTTCAGATGCTCATCACAGGCCAATGAGGGAGTTCCATCTGAGAAACTAACCTACCTCACAAGGGTGTTGCTACCACACAAACTAACATCATGCGCTGAATTACAGTGCACGCCTGAACCAGAAGCAAGAAATAGGAGGAAAGCAGCACAAGAAGAAATGAATGCATTCCATAAAACCATGGACTCTCACTGAACTACCTAAGGGTAAGAATGCCATTGGGTGTAGGTGGGTCTTTAAGGCTAAGAAGGATGCAAAAGGTGATGTTGAGAGATACAAAGCTGGACTAGTGACAAAAGAATTCTTGATTGAACTTTTGCACCAGTTGTAAAACATTCCACAATTAGGATGCTCCTAAGCATCGCAGCTTCCAGAAACATGCAAATAGAACACTTAGACATTAAGACTGCCTTTTTACATGGTAAAATAGAGGAAGAATTGTACATGAAATGTCCACCAGGGTTTACAGATGAAAAGAATAAACATTGAGTCTGTAAACTCCATAAGGGGCTTTATGAGCTTAAACAAGTTGCAAAAGTGTGGTTGGACAAGCTGACCAAGGCTGTATCTGCGTTTGCATTTTAAATCAGTTGCATGCTGTTGTGACAGCGTCTTTCTCTATGCTTGTTTGAAGAGTTGTTTGGAGAAGATTCTTTTAAAGCAGTGCAATGACAGTGGAGCCACCCCGAGAGGGCGATAAACAGAAACTATGCTAGCATAGTTGAGGTGTGAAAACGACACCAAATATGGACAGCTTTTTTGAAGACAGAGTCAAAAGGCAGGGACACTGGTGGGAAAGACTAATGCAGATATGGCCCAAGACTCAATCAGGGCTCCAGAGAAGGCAAAGCTAACCCACATCTTTACAGTAGAGACAAAGGTGGAAGATGGACATTTATTCTGACCTATGTTGACAATCTGATTATTTGCCATGAAAATCAAAATAACTGTGCTGAGATTATATCTCAACTAAACAAGGAAGTAGAAGTAAAATATCTAGGCAATGTTAACTTTTACTTGGGAATTCGGATTGAACAGGAACCAGATGGAAGTTATCTTCTTAGTCGAAAGCAGAAGATACTGGGGCTATTGCAAAACCTGGGCCTAGAAGGTGTTAATCCAATGCCCACACCAATGGAATCAGGCTTCTACAAAGAAAATGTGCCCAATGAACCACTGCCAGAGAACAGTAACTACAGAGCTGCCATAGGCAAGCTTCTATACTTAGCAATAACAAGACCAGACATTGCAACAGCTGTAAATATATTATCCAGAAGGGTTAGCATACCAGCACAAAGGATTGGACTGCAGTTAAAAGGGTGATGGGGTACTTAAATGGTACTGCACACTTTAGACTGCCAACAACTAATAATTCCACACTGTTGAGATATGCTGAAGCAGAATGGGCTGGAGAAATATCAGACCTAAAATCCAGTAGTGGTTATGTATTTTTCTGTGGATGTGGTGCTATAAGTTGGGTAAGTTGTAAACAAGAAATTGTTCCCCACTCATCTACTGAAGCAGAATATATATCCTTTTCTGAGAATTAGAGTGCAGAGAATTAGACTGGCTTGTAATGTTACTGGAGGATTTTAGTATTAAGGAACCTTTGTCAGTTCAAATGCTAGAAGATAATGAGGGTTGTATAGTCCTCTCTCTTTCAGAAAAGAACAGCATGTGGACAAGGCACCCTGAAACTGGGAACCAGTATGTAAGGATCCTGCAGGGACAAGGAGTTGTCAAGCTACACTAATGTCCCAGTGAGAAAATGATAACGAACATATTTACCAAGCCACTACCAAGAGACAGATACCAAGGCCTGTGAGACAACCTGAACATTGAGAACCTTGATAGCATACAGAGTCAAGAGGGAGTGTTGGAGTGAATGACTCAGCATGCCTGGACACTGGGGGGTGCTACTTCACTCTATGTGTGTATAAGTATTATCTCCTTGAATAGGATGCCTCTGTTTGTCTTAACCTAAAATATGCCCTCTGACCTCTCCTTTCTCTCTCTTTCTCACTCTGTGCATGCTTTGTTCTTCTCTTTTTCTACATGGCTTTTCATGGAGCCACATGACTCTACAGTTTTCTCCTGTAGAAACAATGTTATCATACTACTATACACTTGTGATAGGGAAAGTATTCTTTAGATTAAGCTTCTCTCTCTCCTTTTGACTGCAACTTGAATGTGAAGTGAATAGATCTTCTTGAATAAATGTATGTTATACTTTTGTAAAATGCTTCTTGGGAGATGTATTTATTGCACTCAATATCACACTTCTATGACTGGGCAAATTCCAGCATACTCCAAAGGACTTCTTCCAAGATCTTTTCTTGAACTCGCTGAAGAATATAAATTAGTTGATGCTTGGAGAGTAAGAAACCCTATAGGAAGAGACTATACCTTCTACTCTGATAGACATAAATCCTGGTCTAGAACTGATATGTGTTGGACTTCAGTAAGCTTTTTGCAAGATATTAAAGATATTGATACTTTGCCCAGATCATATCCAGACCATAACTCCTTACTGGTGAAAATAAAGGATGACACCAAGAAAATTTAGATGGAGATTAAGTGTTCAACTGTTGAAAAATGTACAATTCTTGGAGTATGTAAAAAAGGAAATGAAGTTGTACTTTCAGCAAAATATGAATATGGAAACATCAATGAGAATTGTTTGGGATGCAAGTAAAGCCTATTTTAGAGCACTAAAACAGCAGAGGAGCACAGAAGGGAGTGAATTAAAAATTGCAAAAATAACATGCAGAAATAATGAAAAACATTCAACAGACAATATAATGATATAAACTTATATAAGTGGTGTAGTTTATCAAAAATATATATAATGTATACTACGCAAATCAGTAACTCAAAAATACAAAAACAATGAAAGGAGATACCACAGGAGTTGGTCTGTTGAACATTAAGAATGTAAAAGATGCTTTGTATGAGTCTACAATATTGTAATTGGGTGGTTTGGGTGCTCCACTTTTGAGGAAGCAATGCGATACTGGCAACTGGAAACTGTCAGGGCCATCAAGTGGATACAAAAGCGGCGAGACGCATTTTGCGAAGAGGAATTATAAATATTGATGTTTGGACTTTTCATTGTTTGAGAAATTTGACTTGGACTATTTCTGAATATTTGGGGTTATGGTACATTCTTTTATACAATACCTTTTCAACCAGAATTGTTTTTATTGAATTGTATACAAGATGACTTTGATAAAAATCAAAGATATTTTATAATTCATGTAGTACCTGCAGCTAGAATTTTATTTGCATCTTCTATCAATACCTTCTGAACATGACCTAATAGTGAAGATTATGGAAAGTGTGGAAACGGACAAATTGATTTCGATGTTAAAAGGGCAAATGGAAGAAGATTTTATTGGACTATGGACTCCATTTTATAATTGGATAAGAGATAAATACAAATACACGAACCCCTTAATACTATAATATTAAGAAGCTTTTATGAACTTTTAAAACCTCAGTCTATCTCTGTAATAGGAAATGATAAGTAGAGCAAAGTTATATTCGGAAATCTTCATATTTTTGTTCCTTCCCCTGCCCCTTCCCCTTCCCCATCTTTGTGTACTCTAAAAACTTAATAAAACTTACCTTAAAAAAAATATGCCCTCCCCAGGAGAAACGCAGTAGCATGATGCGACCACCTGGCTGTGGTGGGCAGACCGCGTCAAGAGAATAGGGTAATGGGTGGCATCTGTCAAGGTTAGTTTTTAGTGGGTTTTCCTGGGCAAAGAATGGGCAAAGATATAGAGGACAAGGGTCACTTCTGACTAATGTCTCTTTTTAGGGTGACTGGTACAGGGAACATCCCAGGAGGCGGAGGGCATCGCTCAGATCCATCAATGTTTATTTTTAAGGTTTTTTGCAAGGGTTCCTTGGGATGGAGAATGCGAAGAGACTTTGAGGACAAGGGTCATGTCTGATAGATATCTCTTCTTAGGTTGCCTAATGCAGGAAATGTCCCAAACAGAGAAGGGCATTGCTCAGATCCATCAATGTTTATTTTTAAGTTTGGTGGGGGTTGTTCCAGGGGTGGAAGGAGCACACAAAGAAGTTGAAGAGAGGGGTCATGTCAGACAAACATTATGTTTTTGGGTTGCCTGGTGGAGGGAGTGTGCCAAGAGGGGGAGGTTGGCAGTCACATCGAGCAGCCTGTTTTGAGGGAATGCACAAAGAGGGGGAGGGCAGTTGTCACACATGACAGGTCTAATTTCTGGTTCCTGTGTTGGGGAATGCACCATGAGGAGTAGGATTGTAGTCCCAATGGTTCTTTGGGATGATGTTGACATCATGAGTGTTGACTGTGGGGCAAGCCCAATCCCTCCCAGCAGAGGCAGCCTTCCTCCCACCCGAACACCAGGGACACACCCCACAGGCCACATGCTGGGACCACCCATAGAGGAAGAGGGGACGCAAGGGGGGACATGAGGAAAGAAGAACAGAAACTGCAGTCTCACTCCACCCAGTCCAGAACAGGGTGGCCCAACATGGATGGATTGACCTTCAGAAAGGACAGTTCATCCACCCTGGCCGAGTCTAGTCAGGATTGAAGTATATAGTAATAGCTGTTTTAGTGGAACTATTCAAGCTCTGTATCCAGATTTGCAGCTCCTTAAAAAAAACCCAAATCCAAAATCGAAAAGGTGGCAGCCATGAATACAGGTAGTCAGGGTTCTTTTTGTAGAAAAAGCCCAGCAGGAACTCATTAGCATAATAGGCCACACCCCCTAACAGCATAGCTCATTAGCATATTAGACCACACCCCATGTTACTAGAAGCGTGGTCATCCAGCCACAAGGAGGCCAAATCAAAAATTTTGGAGGCTTCATGTCATGTATCCTCCTACAAAGGATGCAGATCATTCTACACTGGTGTAATGCTGACACAAAAGTGATATTTCCTGGGCACTTCTGAAACACCTTCTGCTGCATGCAAGTGGGTGTTAGATAAGATGCCAGTGGGCACCACACTGGGGAATCATAGTGATAGACTGTAGAGGTGATGAACAAATCTGATAGTTTTTAATGTATTTGTTGGCTGTATCTCTGTGGATTTATTCGCATATTTGCTGGCAATAAAGATTTGATATCAAGACAAACTGAATCTCCTAGAAAAACAAAGAGTTGCTTTGTTCTACGTATGCAAACAACATTTTCTCCAATTGTGATTCCAAATGCCAAAATTCAAACCGCCTATGTTATCATTAACAACTGCAGCAACACTTAGCATTTAAGTTTCAAAGTGCTTCACCAGTAATAACCCTGTAAGGGATATTGTGTTTACTTCCCTGTACAGATGGAAGGATTACAAGTGAGAAATTATGGGCTGCTTAAACTCAACAGGTGAATTTTTTTTTAAAAGCAGGTCATTGTATGAAAGTATCAACATGATACTGGACCAGAAGAAGCTTGACCCACTCAGGCAACTGAGAAGCTGTAAGGAACTCAACCCTATTCTAAAGATGGGGCAGGAGGAGGACAACACACCCAAGGAGCATCTTGGGTTATACCATGTGTAAAATTCTGGGACACATAGTTTGTACAGTAACAGCATGGGGAGGGGGTTTGTATGGAATACATCTTTTAACAGGTGTGATTGTGTGTGTGTGTGTGAGAGAGAGAGGGGGGGGGGGAGAGAGATCGCACAGAAGCAGCTGTTCTTATCATATTTTGGTGGCTGAAGGTCCCCTTGGTGCTCCAGAGGGGAGAGAAAGAAAGAGAAAGAGGCTGCAGAAACATACACTGAGACAGATCTGGCTGGGGACACAGCATCACAGGCAACTTACCCACTCCTCCTTTGAATTCCTTCCATCCTTTAATCTTCATTTTCATTCTTTTTGCCCCCACCTGGGCTTTAATACTCCTCCCCCCTTCACTGGATTACACAGCCAGCCACTGCCTTGTAGCACTTTCGTTTTCTCTGTACTTTTTAAAGAGCATTTTGTTTCTAGCAAAGGGAGGAATCAAAGGCTCTCTTTCCAGTATTTCTCTCCCACCCCCTTCCCTGCACAAATCAGCCTGAAATTCCCCTCCCCCTCAGGATCCAGAGAAACTCATTAGCAAGAGCTCAGCTTTCTGGCGTGAGCAGTCAGAAAGAGGAAAAAAGCTGGGGGGGGGAGCTTTGCAGCGTCCCCCGGCCCAGCACTCCTGCGCGGCCGGGGACGCTAAGAGGGGTGGGGGGAGCTTTGCAGCATCCCCCGACACAGCGCTCCTGCGCGGCCAGGGACACTAAGGGGTGGGGGGGAACTTTGCAGCTTCCCTGAGCCCAGCGCTCCTGCGCCGGTCGCGGACGCTAAGAGGGGCGGGGGGAGCTTTGCAGCCTCCCCAGGCCCAGCGCTCATGCGCGGGCTGGGACGCTGCAGGGTTGGGGGCGGGGGCTTTCCAGCGTCCTCGGCCCAGCACTCCTGCGTGGGCCGGGGACGCTGCTAGGGGAGGGGCGGGGCAGGCTCAGAAGCCAGCTGGAACACCGTTCCGGTGCATTCCGGCCCAAAAATAGCCCTGCAGGTAGTTAATAGAAATGTTATTATACAGGTCATATTAGAATTGTTCCTAAATAATTGTCTTGTTCTCCTTTAGTAATGAGGGCACTGTGGTAGGGGACAGTCTAGCAAGTTTTTCTTGTAGAGTCATTGGTTTTACCTGTCATTTTTATTTATGAAGTGGTTTGGGGGAAGTGAACCCTCTGCCTTCGGCCTTTTTTCTTTCTTCCCCTTAGTCTGTATATAAATTTGGGGGGGTGAGCCCATTGCTCTGGCCCCTTCCTTTCCCCCCTTAGTTTGTATTTGAATTTGGAAGGTTTTTTTCTTTTCTCTTGTTGGCAGGTCCCAGGTGTTTCAGGGAACGAGGGTGTAAAAGAGGTCCTTATCCTGTGGTGTGGGGTAGATTCCAAAATAATTTGTGGGGGCAATTTCCTGAGCAAATCTGAGATGTAATGTTGGCCTTCCCTGCCCTACTTTTCTGTTGATATTTTCCTTGATTGTATAAGTCTCTGGTTTTATTAATTTTACTGTCATGGTTACTCCACATCTTAGAATATTTCTTTTTTTTTCTTCTGTGGAGTGATATGTATTTGAATTTGGGATGGTGAGCCCACTGCCCTGGCCTCTTTGTTCTCCCCTTAGTCTGTATGTGAATTTGGAGGGTTCCCTTTTTTGCTGGCAGGTCCCAGGTATTTCAGGGAAGGAGGGTGCAGAAGAGGTCCTTCTCCTGAAGTATGGGGTAGACTCCAAAATATTTTGTGGGGACAATTGTCTGATCAAACCTGAGATATAGTGTTGACATTCCCTGCTCTGATTTTTTGTTGATACTTCCCTTGTTTGTATGTATCTGTTTTTATTAATTTTACTGTCAAAGTTTACTCCACACACCAAAATAATTCATTTTTTTCCCTTTCCTTTTTGTGGAGTGATATGTATGCAGAATGCATTAAATAAGGAAGGAAGGAAGGAAGGAAGGAAGGAAGGAAGGAAGGAAGGAAGGAAGGAAGGAAGGAAGGAAGGAAGGACAGGTCTAGGTGGGCTTGATATGAGTAAAGGATGTCTCCCAGATGGGAGAACACCTGCTTGCTCTGGATGCTAGTGGGAGGGCAGGAGAGCAGACTGCTGGTGAGACCAGACCATATGGTGGTCTTGTGCATCCAGTACTTGAGTGGGTCTGAGTTGGTGGGCTTTGGGGGCTCAGCCAGGAATTCACAGAATCCTCTGCCATTGCATGCCTGGCACCCACACCAGTGCTCCATAACTCCCACCTCATGGCAGATAACCAGAATTCCTGATTCTTGTTCCCACATCTCCTCTCCATCCTGTCCCCCTGCTTTCTCCCCCTCCTAATCTTCCTCACCATCCTCCATCCCCCCTCTTCCTCCTTTCCCTCCTCATCCTCTCCTCCCCCCCTCCTCCTCCTCCACCTCATCATCTCCAACCTCCCTCAGCTATCTCTGGCCCCACCACTGTGTTGGAACTGCCACACGTGGAGGCACAGTTCATGCTTCCACTGATAAAGCTGCAGATTTCGGAGGGCAATGCTTCCCTTGATAAAGGGGTCATACATGCATGCCAGCTTGAGCTCCCACACCCTGAAGAGTGGATGCAGGAAGCGAGTGGGGGAGGGGCCCCTCCCACACGCAGAGACTTAAAAGCAGAATAGCAAGGGGGGGTGGAAAAATAAGCCAAGAAACCAACTTCAAGAACCTTATCAGTAAAAGTTTGAGCGTCTTGGAGACTTTCAGTGACTTTAAGAACAGACTTATTTTGGACTTTCGGTAGATGAAAAGAAGATCTTCCAACCACGGTGGATGCCAAAAACTGTATTTGTACTAACTAAAACTAATACTCTAACAGAAAATTCACTCCAATCCTTTTCTTAGTCCATCTATATACCCTACCCTTTTCTTATCAAAAAGCAATAAAATTCTCTCCTTTTTAGGAGAGGTTTTTACAAAAAAAAGTACTTTCAGTTAAAGTAAACAATCCAGAAAGATGACAGGAAGGCAACCCGACAAAGGACTGAAACCGAAACCACCAGGCGGCATGAGTCTGAGAGCGGAAGAGACCATAGAGTTTCCCAAGCTTCTAGCAGACTCTTTACACCCTCTACTGGACCAGATGACTAACATTAACCAGCAATTGACAACTTTAAACCAGAACTTTGCAGCACAGCAACTGCAACTTGCGGAAACTACAAAAAAGACAGAGCAGGTGGCTCAGAAAGTGTTGGAACTTGATGCCAGCTCAAAAAAAGCAAGAAAAAAGATGCAAATGCTAGAAAAGAAGCAAGCTTCAGAGGAAACTCAACTGCTACAGCTACAAATGGAGAGAACAAATATGGTACTCCGGTTCCAAGAGGT
The DNA here is from genome assembly GCA_029375565.1 of Gekko gecko. Lineage (NCBI taxonomy): Eukaryota > Metazoa > Chordata > Lepidosauria > Squamata > Gekkonidae > Gekko > Gekko gecko. Next base: position 169,849,842 of record JAPDNY010000005.1, read on the forward strand.
GATTGAGATTCCCAATGAGAATCTTCAGCAATTATTGAGCGATACATTGGCCCCAATGACAAATTTAAAAGCAGAAGATATATTAAGCAAAATGGATGTGGCCTATAGAGCCTACTCTACATATATCAAAAAGAATAATCTGCCAGGGGAAATCATTGTGAGATACTCGAAGAGACATTTAAGAGATCTAATCTTAAAAGTGACTACAAATATGCCCCTGAAAATTGGAGGCAACAACATCAGGATATTAAAAGACGTCCCATTTGAGATAAGAAGAAAGAGAAAGAAGTATAAGGACTTAATCCTTTTCTTACAAACAAATAGCATTGCATACAGGTGGTTAATCCCCGAAGGCGTCACTTTCAAAATAAAGGAGAAAAGAGAAACAATTGACTCTGTTTTTAAAGCACGTGAGTTCCTGAGGCTGAAACTGGGAGATCCAGAAGAGGATACAAAAGAAGAAGAAGACAGCAAATCCACTGGCAAATTGGACTCTGTGTCTTCCAACGAGGACTCTGATGCAGAAAAGGGGGCAGCTGCTCCCAAACAAAGCTACCAACTGAGACAGCATAAGGAGAAGCAAAATAAGAACTGAGACTTTGAAAGTTCACACAAAGCTTTTATTTTAGGAGATGATTTGGGGAGGGTTCTTGAACTGGGAAAATAGTTAAGCTGATGTAGAACTGGGATTATTAGCTCATACTCAATGCTTTTTAAGCTTTTTTACTGGACTAACATGGATATAAGCGTTACTGAAGAGCTCCGTCTCTTGGGATTTTAGTTAGTTGTGGTTATCTTTTCTTTCTCCCTAGTTGTAGATGTTTTCCCTCCCCCTTTTCTGTTGTAGTTTGTAGTCTATAGAAAAATGCAAATAATAATCCCCTTCGGGGGGCCAAAAAAAAAAAAAAGAGTGGATGCAAGCACACCTCAATGCCTTTTTGCAACCTGTCGACCAGGGACCTGACTCAGGGGAGAACCTCAGTTCCCTTATGGCCTGGCTGCAGCACAAACACCATAGTCTAATCTAGCCCAGGAATGAGGGTGATGACTTCCCCAGGCTGGCTGTGTGGGCATAGAGCACCTTGGTGACATCCTGAAATGGTTTCAGGATGTGGACCATCTGGGAGAGGGTCAGCCAGTCATTGGAGCTGATGCTCAGTTCTCCTTCCCCCTGCTGGATAGACACAGAGGAGAGGACATCCTGCACCATGCTCTTCTGCTCCACTAAATGGGGAATCAGGTGGAGTTCCACAGGGTGCCAATGTCCTGGAGGAGGATGTACTCTGTCTCTTCCACCTCACCCTTTCAACAGCTGTGAAGCCCTGAGGCTTCTTGAGAAGTGTCCTGCCAAGTGCTGGCAGTTCTCCAGCAGGGAACTGATCTTGGCAGCATCCACCCCACCCCCAGCATTGTTCCCCAGCCCCAGGGCATCCCTCACCACTAGGTGAAGCTTGTGCACCATACAAACAACATTTGTGAATTTGGCTCTTTTGGTGGACTTATGCATGTTTGGGCCAACATCTGTGACCGGATAGCCACAGGTGATCTCTTTTCCTCCAAACCAGTTCTTCAGGCTACTTTGAATGATTGTGGTGATATTCACCACTGTGAGCTCCTGAGCAGGGAGGAGCACCACCCTGTAGCCAGGTGGAAGTGTGCTTGTCTCCCCTTGGAGTGTGGCCCCCTGCCCACCCTGGAACTCCTCCGGGTGCCCCCAGTGTGTGGTGAGGTCGAGGTAACCATGGTGGCAGCTGCTCCAAAGGTCAGCTGTCAGGTGGATGGCTAACTCGGCTTTGACCAGACACACCACAGAGTGATACATGGAGGGCAGCACTCGCTGGCTCATGGTCCTTCTGGAGGAGATGGCATACCAGGGGACAATGGACTGTAGAAGCCCCCAGAAGCCCAAATCCTCCACCAGAGAGAAAGTCTGGCCATCCAGAGCAATCATCTGCCCAATGTGTGGAGTGATTGCCTCAGGAATCCTGGCCCTCATCCTCCTTCTTGGCACTGGGGAGGACCCCAGGAGCATGATCTCTTGAAGGGTGGCTTGCCTGGGGGAACCCGTAGCAAAGGCTGGAGACCCAGTCATAGTGGCCCACCCCTCCTGGCCTCCCTCTCCCCATTGACTAGGAGTGTGCACCCCATGCCTGGCGGCAAACTCCAGAATCCACCCTCTGGCAGTGTCAAACTGGGGTGCAACCTACACAAGTGCCTCTATAGAATACTGGTGGTTAAGTGATGCAGGTCCCTCCCCTTATGAACACACAACCTGCACACCTGGCACTCCACCATGCAGGGATCACTGGACGGGATGCAGAAGTACTTCCACACAGCAGACTGTAGCCATGCCCCCACACCCATCAGTGGGGCGCTTTGCAGGCACAACTATTTCCCAGACTTAGACCCTGGACTGATTGAGGGGGCATCCTGATGGAAAAGGGACAGCTGGGGGGCCAGGCACAGGGTGCACACTCCCAGTCAATGGAGAGAAGGAGACCAGGAGGGGTGGGCCACGATAATGGGGTCTCCAGCCTTCGCCATTGATTCCTTCAGGTGAGCCTGTCCCTTTTCTGTTAGGATAATGGAACAGGATGACACACTACGGCCATTTTCACCACCCTCAGCAATAGCTATGGCAGTTTCCTCTCTCCCACTCCCACTTTGCCCCCACAGCCCATCTGGAACCAGCAGGATCTCTCTAGTGGTAACCAAAACCAGCACCATGGATGCTTCAGGGAAAGCTGGTACAGAGGCCACTGATGACATACTTGGAGAGGAAGCTGATGGTGTGGGGGACCACAGTCTTATCCCACCACCTGTATTCTGTGTGGCTAGTCTTCCCATCCACCTGCATTCATGAGCATGACCTCTTTGGGTCTCCCTCATATCCCCATATGTCAGACCCAGCTAGTGGGGTGGAACAGTGGTTGACTGAGACATGGGGAGACACTGCAAGAGTGGGTAAGTTGGGTACCTTTTTAAGTATTAAGGCAGGAGATGATGGTCAAATGAAGAAAGTTTTATTCAAGACATTGCTCAGCTCTGGACTGCTCTGTGTAGAGCGGCACTCAAACTTATACGATTTCAACAGTGAACTATATACATTGTAACTATAAACAAAAAGTCTGATTGGACCTAAGCATAGTTCTATGATTGGTTACCTTGGGTGGCTTCAGGATGGTCTTTATTAGACAGCCAATCATAGTGATGGAACTAGGATACTAGAGGTAATTCAAACAGCATAGAATTAAACCCCAGTACACAAAAGGTACCTCATTGCCAGAGGAGACAGGAGATCCCCAAAGCAGTTTTTGGAGGGGCAGAAAGGAAACCCCACAGCCAGGGAAAAGGGCACTTAGCCAAACCCCCAGAAAGTGATGGGTAAGTTGGGTGGTTCAGTGGCAGAGGAGAGGCACTGATTTAACCATCCCAGGAAGAAGCGATGGTCCGCCCTCTCTTAAAGAAACCATCCTTGGACCCAGCCAAATTGGCCAACTACCGTCCGGTCTCCAATTTGCCCTATTTGGGCAAATTACTGGAAACGGCGGTGGCGATTCAGTTGCAGAGCTTTATGGATGACACTTCCATGCTCGACCCATTTCAGTCAGGCTTCTGGCCAGGTCATGGGACCAAGACAGCACTGGTCACCCTCACGAATGACCTCTGGAGGCATCTGGATAGAGGCGGATCAGCAGTACTGGGTTTTGGGTTTTTTTGGTCCCCCGAAGGGGAATTTTTTATTTGCTTTTCTATAAAACTACAACAGAAAAAAAGGGGGGGGAATTCTACAATCTAAGGAGAAAGTAAAGAAACCTAACTAAGAACCCAAGTGTGGAGGTTATACAATGCTTATAAAATGGTTGTTACTCTTTTCAGTTACTTTAAAACAAGACAAGTGCATGCTAATCATCCCTCCTGTTGTCAAAATCAGCTTATCAGACTAAGCATAGAGTATTTCCAAAGCTAATACACACAGAAACCTAAACCTTAAAACTAATTGGCTTCTACGCTTTACTCCCCCTCTTTAGGCAAATTATTTAAAACCAGTGTTCCTTCAGCAAGAACATTACAACAATTTATCTTTTTCCGTCTTCAATATATCTTCTTTTTTCTTATAAATCTGGATCTGTCCATTCATGATATAAACCAAGTTCCTTTTTCCCGGGACATCTTCGCTTGCTTAGACATCTTAAATCATAGGAGATCTTCCTTTTGTTGTACAGAAAGCACGCTCATTGACAATTCCAGACTTTCTCTTGGCAAGCAGATATTGTGAAGTTAGGGTAGCAAACCCTTTACTACAGAAAGAAACCACTTTTTGATCCACTTACCAGTCCAACTGCATGAGAGCTAAACTTTAGAGTCCCCTTGCCATCCATATTTCTCTATGATCAAATCCACATCAAACACTGTCCCTTTAAAAATATAGCTGCTTTAATAAAGATCCCAGTCGCTCCTCCATTTTGGCCACCAGAGGGCCCGATTTGCTTAAAGAGAGTCTATGGTTGGGTCATATGACCTCGCTTTCCATTGTTCTCCTTCCTGAAGAAGACAATGGCCTCGCCTCCCTCTTCGCCTCTCGTCGCCATCTTTTGGGGGATGTTTACATTAGCCGGGAAAGAATGCCAAAGTCTCTAAGGTCTGTTTATACACTCAGTTTTATTTCGGAAATACTCTCTGCTGTAGTCCATCCCCACAATTTGGTCAGTCCCTCCAATCATGCTTCCGCATTCACTTAGGTGTTGGGAGAAAGGGCGTCCCCTGCCCCCCTCTGCTTGTATTAGGGGACTTCACATCTGGGCTTTAGTGTCTCATTTCAAAGAAAACTCATTCATCGGGGCATGAGTCGATCCAACAGGTCCTGAAATGGCCCCTGGGATCCTGCCAAGCAGAGAAGAAACCGCTAAACCTCCAAATGCTTGTTCCGGCCAGCAGCTCTGGTACCGTACGGTCGCATAGTGGCAGGACTGTCAGGGCAAAGGAGCGCCTCAGTTCCCTAGCTGGCGAAGAGGCCACCCCTCAAAGCCCCATGGCTAGGAACCTTTTCCCCAAGGTTCCAGGGGGGTGAGCCATCAGCCCCCCCTCCAAACCGCCAGTGTGTAGATCATGCCCCCGGATCGACCGAGAGGCATGTCTGTTCGCGAGTCACCAAAGGTCAAAGTCAAATTTATTATAACAGTCATAGACCAGATAAAAGGTTTTACACTTTAGACAGTTAAAATACAAGTCTTGTTCGAATGTGTTGCTAAAATATAGGGGCGTGAGTGTGTCAGTTACTTTATCACTATAAACTTTGAGCTTAACATTTAATAATATTACATTAATGTATATATGCTTCTATGACTAATAAAACATTTCCTATATAAACACATACGAATTATGATACAGGAAAACTAAAAGCATCAATAGCATCAATAAATGCGTTTTTAAAATAACTTATAAGGAAGAAACAATAAAATGCATCTGAAGTTGTTAAGGGAACGGGCAGTTAACAATTAGGTGCTTAACGATTAATTTCCTCTAATGTAGCTTTCCTAATTCTTAGGGCTAGCCATCCAAATCTGGCCACTAAGAGTGTGACCTCTTGAGTGTCTATCCACCAAGAGGTTTTTCATTATGTGAACTTTTTGCCTACTGCTAAGAGGTAAGGATTTAGGGAATGGGAGTAAGTTCCGGATTTTGTCATATATCTTACAATTGAAAATAATATGTTCTAGATTTTCAATGCCATTGTTACAGCAAGGACAAATACGTTCCTCAAATGGGATTTTCTTGTACTTTCCCTCTGTAGCTGCTAAAGGAAGGGCATCCCAGCACATCAGAGTAAATATACTCCTGTATTCATGGTTTGACAGTTGGTGGAGATAGGCCATAGTGCTTGTTCTATTAAAAGGGTCCAGAAGTCTCTTCCATTTCTCTACTCTGCCGATATCGTTCTGCCTATCAATATATATAATCCTCTGTTTTGTCAGTTCTCTGGCTTTATCGTATGCGAGAGAGCATAGATACTGTTTAGTGAAGCCAAGGTAAGGAAGTTTTTCTTCTATAGCCTTAAGCCAAGAGGGTATAAAAGTGTCTTGCAGAATTAAACACGTAAGCCCTTTAGAAAGAAAAACTAGTTTCAGCCAGTAGTGAATCACCATGATCCATAACCTTGCCTCCACTGTAATCATTCCAGTTTCAAGTCGTATAAGTGCATTTGGGATGCCGTTTGGTACCTGTAGGACAGTTCTCAAGAATTTTGTTTGCACTGTGTCCAATTTTTTATAATTAGATGTAATATTGATGGGAGCACCAAATGTTAGTTGGCTAAGAGATTTGGCCTTAAATAGTCTAAGGGCCGCTACAAAACATTTACTCCCTTTATACCAGAAAAATTTTTGAATTGCTCCTGAGCTCCTTTTAGCGTTTGTGGCGATAGAATTAATATTTACGGTTCTTGAACCATTTGCCTGGAAATTAACACCCAGATACTTAAAACAGGTAACTTGTTCAATGGGGACAGAATTTAGGTGCCAGAAGAAAGTTTTGGAGGATCTTTTAGTAAAGGCCATAACTTTAGTTTTTGAATAGTTAACCTCTAGTTTGTTAATCTGGCAGTAGAGGGCAAAGGAATTCATGGCTCTTCTGAGACCTAAGGGTGTCCTTGCAAGTAAGATGGCATCATCTGCGTATAGGAGCACCCCTATGTGTCTGTTACCTAACTTTGGGGGGTGTAACTCAGGCCTATTTAGATGGGCTATCACATTATTGATATAAAAGTTAAAGAGAAGAGGAGCCAGTAAACATCCTTGTTTGACTCCTTTCTCCACTCTAATTGGATTTGTCAGGTGTCCTTGAGGGGAATACCTAACCCTTATGCATGTGTTGTTATAAAGAGCCTGAATAAGAAATAATAACCTTCTATCAATGGTTGAGGCTCTTAACTTCTCCCATAAGATGATTCTGGAAACTGAGTCAAAAGCCGACTTCAGGTCCAAAAAGGCGGCAAAAAGCGACACCTTTGAGTTGGAGGAGTATTTGGCAACCAGGTGGTCCAGTATCATACACTGGTCTAGGGTGGCACGGCCCTCTCTAAAGCCAGCCTGCTCATCAGCCAGGCAGGAGTCGTTTTCTAGCCAGTCCCTAAATTTCCATAAGAGGTGCCTTGCATAAAGTTTACTAACTATACTTAACAGGCTAATTGGCCTATAATTGTTTGGGTCTTCTTTGTTGCCTTTTTTGTAAACTGGACTAATAACTGCCACTTTCCAATCCTCAGGGATTCTCCCTGTTTGATCAATTAATGTGAACAGGGATGCCAAAACTGGTACCCACCATTCTATATTCTTTTTAATCAGCTCAGGGGGAATTAAGTCGAGACCTGGTGCTTTACCAGTTTTCAAGGTATTAATAAGCTGTTTCACCTCTGAATGCCCAACCGGGGGCCAGTTAGGGAGGTTATCAATCTCTCTGGGATTGGAGGATCTTGTGATTGTTTCTTTGTACAGGTTCCCGAAGTGGGACTCCCAGATTCCAGGAGCGATGGTATTGCCCAGAATACTTACTGGCTTGTCCGAGAGGGCAGAAACCAGTCTCTAAAACCGTGCTGAGTTCTTTTCCTTTACTGCCTTGTTAAGTTCCTCCCAGGACTGTCTAATGTCTTCCTCTTTCTTCCTTTTGATGAGAGCCTTATACTGGGCTTTTAAGTGTTTTAAAGTTGAGAGAGAGAGCCTCTGGGTTACACCTATATCTTGCATAATTTACACTAAGAAGATTCTTTGTGCTTCTACATTCTTTGTCAAACCATGGTTTATTAAAATCTGACCTGGACCTTGGGTGAACTGAAATAGAGCCTTTCAGACCTGTTTGTAACTCCCTTATAATTTGGTCGTAGTTCTCCAGCCAGGGCTCTATATTATCTGCTTTTACGAGACTTTGTGAAATAGTGTTAATCAACTCAGAGTGGAGCGTCTCGAGCAAGGCTCTTTCCACAGATTCTTTCCATCTGGGGCGGATATGTATAGTGCTCTCAGAGGACCCTGGACTATGACAGTGAGATTTCACTGTAAATGGGTCGAGCTTTTGCAGATCTATTTTTACTATGAGGGGCAGGTGATCACTTTCACAGAAGGGGGCAACTTCAAAATCCTTTATATATTGGACTACCTCGTCTGACACCATGATATAGTCTATAACACTCATTCTGTCCCCAGACCAGAATGTAAACTCAGCAGGATGATCACTTGGGAAGGACCCATTCAATATAAAAAGATTACTTCTGTTTATTACCTGACTTAACACACGACCTGCATAGTTAACTGTTATGTCTTTTGAACACCTATTTAAAGGTAGAACAGTACTTTGGGTCCTTAAAGTACAACAATTACTTTTATCATATAGACTGAAATCATCAGCTCCAATCCTTGCATTAAAGTCGCCACCCATAATAATGTAGGCCATGGGGTAGGCTGCCCTCAGATCTTGTAAATAAGATTCCAACCCAAGTAAAGTTACCAGAATTTGTTCGTTAACCCCACCTGGTGGCAAATATATATTTACAATTAAACAAACTAAGTCCCGGCACTTGAGTAATACGGCTTGTGCAAAGTGGTCATAGTTAGGAAGTACCACTGCTGTTATTTCCAACAAGGAGGAAATCAAAATACAGAGCCCTCCTTTGGCTCTACCACGCACTGAGGCTTCTGCAGGTAATGCAAATGTCTTGTGACCAGGTAGTGACAATTCCTCTGTACACCATGTTTCCTGCCCCAGAATTACATCAAATGTACACAAGAATTCCATTGCACTAACCTCCCTCCTTCTACAAAACCACCCTCTTAAGTTCCATGACAAAAATGATAGGGTCTGTTTTTTGGGCGGTATACTATGGGCATTTTGCTTAGTATCCTTTTGCAGTCATCCTAGTGATGAAATGGTGTTCAGGTCTCCTTCTACGTCTAAGAAAACACAACCATTCCTCTCCCCCTTCTGGCAAGAGCAAGAATGAGCCTTAGTATTTAGAGATTCAGAGGATACTGAAGGATCGTAGGGTCCTCTGGTGTTGGGCCCCAGTTGATTTCTGATTGCTTTGTCTTCAGGGCCATTGTTCTTGCCTTCTGTTGTTATAGAAGTTGGTATTGGCTCGGCCGGTTCATTCTGTGGTGCAAAGTTCTCTTCAACAGGGGGGAGAAGCTTGATCACCGGGTCCCAAGTCTGTTGGTGAGTCTTTGTTCTCAATAGTCGCATTCTTATGTTCTCCAGTCTGTCTGTAATCCTTGCCTGTTCCTCCTGAGACCGTCAAAGGAGTATAGGAGGTCAGTTTCCAGTGAGTTGTCAAGTATAGGGTACTCTGATAATTTTGATGAACAGATTGAAATCTCGTCCACCGTAATCATCTCCGTTGCCTCATCCAAGATGGTTGGGTCTTGTTGATCCACATCCGACTGCTCAGCTAGGAGCTTCACTTCCTCTTTCTTAGCTGCTGGCAACTGCCGCTTGGAAGTAAGGAGAGTGACTATGGAGTTACTGAAGACCCTTGAAGGCCAAATCCCCTTCAGATTTAGACTGGTTTTTTGTTCTAACATCATAGAAGGAATTGTGGGGTTACTGAAGGAGAGCATAACTCTTTGGACAAAGTTGGTGTGATTTAATACTTCCACCGAAATAAGATCCAAATGATGTCCTATGCCTTTAAGTACCGACCTTAAGTGCCTAATAACCAAACGTTTAGTGTTCCAGCACAGCATTTGACCTTTGTAAGGCTGGATTGTGAGACAGACTTTATGTGGTTGTAGGACTAAGGAATGTAGAGTCCTGGGAATAAATCCCTCCCTTTCTGGCCGCTTCATCTGTAATCGGAGGCAGTTACTGTCATTGCAAGGCATGTCCTGATGTCTGGGCATTTCAGCATTCGAGACTGGGTCAGGAGTTATTCCTGCACTGAATTTTCTCTCTTCATACAGTCCTGCAACCATTTGAGTCAGTTTATCAATGGCAGTCTCAATCTTTCCCACCAACTTAAAAAAACTTGCTACAGTTAAAGCAGTAAGTTCTGGATAGTTAATTGTAGTAATAGTAGCCACATTAGTCTCCTCCTCCTCCTCCTCCAGAGAAACGGCTCCCACTCCACCTATAGTATCTTCCAGTCCTTCATGTTCAACTTCAGTAGCAGTTTCAGCCAAAGGGGAATAACGGTTTGAGAGGGGAATATTAAATGAATTCCTCTTGTTAAATGAGAAGAACTCCCCTATCTTAGTCTGTTTCTGGGCAGGTTGTAAATTTAAGTCCTCTGGTTCATGGGGACGTTTACCACGGCCCATAGTTTAAGATGGAGGGAGCTTTGTTTTATTTTTCGTCTGTTCCTTCCCTCCTTGTTATCTTAGTTTATCAGCAATAGGTCAATTAGGCAGAGTTCCACAAAGGGAAGTCTTTTGACTCAGAGGAGGAGAGGGAAAACTGAACAGCAGAGTTCAAAGGAAAGGAAAGAAAATAGGCTTGTAAGCACCTGTGCTCTCGTTAGTGCTCCTGTCTTGCCGCCGCCGCCATCTTCCTTGCGAGTCACCATAGACCGAAAGAAGCTGCAGTACTGTTGTTAGATCTGTCAGTGGCATTCGATACCATCAACCATCATTTACTGACCCACCGCCTTGCCGACGCTGGAATTCAGGGGCTTGCCTTGCAATGGCTGGTCTCCTTTCTTCAGGGTTGGGGACAGAGGGTGGTGCTAGGGGAGCAGATGTCCCAGAGGCACCCGCTGGTATGTGGGGTCTCCCAAGGGGCAGTACTGTCCCCAATGTTATTTAACATCTATATGCACCCCCTCGCCCAGATTGCTCAGAGGCACAGGCTTGGGTGTCATCAATATGCAGATAACACCCAGCTATATCTGTTGTTGGGCAGCTGGTCTGACTCCACCCCAGATGACCTGGAGTGGGCGCTTAATGACGTGGTGGGTTGGCTAAGGCTGAGTCGATTGAAATTGAATCCAACAATGACAGAGGTCCTGTGCCTGAGTCAGAGTGGATCAGGGGTAGGGATCCCACTCCCAACCTTCGATGGGGCACAATTGGTGCCATTGCCGAGGGTTAGGAATTTGGGAGTGCTCCTGGATGCCTCCTTAACAATGGAGGCCCAGGTAGCAGCCACTGCCAAGGCAGCCATTTTCCATCTGTGGCTGATCAGGCAGTTGATTCCCTTCCTCGAACGCAATGACCTGCTACAGTGATTCATGCTATGGTCACCTCGAGATTAGACTACTGGAATGCTCTCTACATGGGGCTGCCCCTGGCTCAGGCCCGGAAGCTGCAGCTAGTGCAGAGTGCAGCAGCCAGGCTGCTGATGGGTGTCTCTGTATGAGACCACATCCAGCCTGTACTGAAGGCACTGCACTGGCTGCCAATAGCTTACCGGATCCGTTTCAAGGTGCTGGTTTTGACCTTTAAAGCCCTATATGGTCAGGGGCCTGCCTACTTGAGGGACCGCCTTTCCCCATATGTGCCCCAGAGAGCACTGAGGTCAGGGACCCAGAATCCCTGGCTCTTCCTGGCCCGAGAGAGGCCAGCTTGGCTGCTACCAGAGCCAGGGCCCTTTCAGTGGCAGCTGGTGGAATGAGCTTCCGGAGAACATCAGGGCCCTGCAGGACCTTTTACAGTTCCGCAGGGCCTGTAAAATGGAACTCTTCCACCAGGCCTTCGATTAGGAGCCACCACTGATCAAATTTACCATCGAAACATTCTATGGTCTGATGAATATCACGTGGGTATTGCCGCTGGTGAGGGAACAAACTGAGGCCGCCATCAGTTTGTTCAGTTGTCTAGCACTGTTAGTTTTAGGATGCTAGGTAGAGTGTATACTTTAGCGTATTTTAATGCATTGTTTTATTGATTGAATGTTGTTAGCTGCCTTGAGCCGATTTTTGGCAAGGTGGGATATAAATGGAAAATAAATAAATAAATAAATAAATAAATAAATAAATAAGGGGGGTGCTTTTGGCAGGAGCAATAAAGGCAAGCTCCACAGCCAGCAGTCAGAGGAGAGAGGCAACCCCCAAGACAGGAGCCCCAAAAGCGCTGGGCTGAGTGGGGTGCCTTGTTGGCAGAGGAGAGAGGGGAACCCCAAGTCTGTGGCTCAACCAATCCAGGAAGAAAGGGAGGGATGCTTTTGGCAGGTACAGTAAAGGCAAGCCCCACAGCCAGCAGGCACAGAAAAGAGCAGCTTGCAGAACCCACAAAATCGGTGGGGTAACTTGGATGTTTGACTTGTGAAGGAAAAAGGCAACTCCTAAATCAAAACAAAAACATGTTCTAAAAGCAAAAAAATCCTACCCAAGTTTTCCATCCCTCGTGTCAAAGAAAGAGACAGGAGGGGGAAAGGAATTGTAGCACTGGAACTCAGGAAAACAAAAGAGGGTGAGAAAAAGAGAGAGGGTGATGCTTTTAGTTTATTTATTTATTTCATTAGATTTTTTACCCCTGCCCTCCCAGCAAAGCCGGCTCAGGGTGGATTACAACAATATAAAACAATTCAATAAATACAATAACTAATAAAACCCCAACATGATTTTAAAACTATAAACATACAACATAGTAAAGTGCTAGCATTAGTTCCTCAAAGCTTGGTCAGCTTCTTGATCTACTACAAATGTCGCAGGCACTCAGGTCTGTTACAGGTGTCCCAGGCACTCGGGTCAGGCTATACTTAGGGGCCTGGAAAGTCAGGCTTGCACCCCGAGGGCTGTCAGATGTCAGTGGTGGTGATGGTAATGGTGGTGGTGGCGGCTCCAAAGGCCTGGTGGAAGAGCTCAATTTTACAGGCCCTGAAGAACTGTAACAGGTCCCACAGGGCCCTGATTTCCTTCAGAAGCTCATTCCACCAGATTGGAGCCACCACCGAAAAAGTCCAGGCCCTCATTGAAACAAGTCTGGCCTCCTTGATGTTCTGGAGGACCAGCCGATTCTGGGTCCCTGATCGCAGTGCTCTCTGGGGAACATATGGGGAAAGGTGGTCCCTCAGATATGCAGGTCCCTGGCCATAAAGGGCTTTAAAGGTCATAACCAGCACCTTGAACTGAATCCGGTATGCTATAGGCAGCCAGTGTAGTTCTTTTAGGGCAGGCTGGATGTGTTCCCACACAGGACGACACAACAACAGCCTCGCCACTACGTTCTGCGCTAGCTGCAGCTTCCAGATTTGGGCCAAGGCAGCCCCATGTAGAGAGCATTACAGTAATCCAATCTTGAGGTGACCATAACGTGGATCACTGTTGCCAGATTATTGTGTTCAAGGAAGGGAACCAACTGCCTAATCAGCCTAAGATAATAAAAGGCTGACTTGGCAGTGGCTGCTACCTAGGCCTCCATTGTTAAGGAGACATCTAGGAGCACTCCCAAACTCCTGACCTCCGGCACTGGCACCAATGGTGTCCCATTGAAGGCTGGGAGTGGGATCCCTACCCCCAGACCGCCCCGACTCAGGCACAGGACCTCCGTCTTTGTCAGATTCAATTTCAGCTTCCTCAGGCTAAGCCAACCAGCCACGGCTTGCAACGCCAGGTCAAGATCTTCCAGTTTGGAGTTGGACTGGCCACCCAACAACAGATAGAGCTGGGTGTCATCCGCATACTGGTGTATCATCACCAGGAAATCCAGCAGATTTCTCCATCCATCCACCCACCCACCCACCCACCCCAGTAAATTCCCCCCCCAGGCCCATCTAGAGATTTTTTCTCACATGCAGGGAGAACTAGACTCACAAACACCTGACACGAATAAAGGACAGGAATGTATAGGAAAAGCCTTTCCTGATTTCTCCCTGGTAACATGTCCATGTAACTTTTGTTACCTGAGCAGATGGCCTGCACAGATGGCCAAGCTTCATACCCATATTGAAACCTTTGCTGGGAAGAGAGAGACATTCCGGCACCTTCCCAGGCCTAGGACACAACTGTCCCAAGACACTAACACATCAAAGCTTTCTCTGACATGACTTCTGTCACGTAGACCTAGAGATTTGGGCACACCCCTTCACCCCCTCATGATTGGATACTGGCCATATTCAGTTGTGATGGGGAAGGGAGAGGATTGTGATCACGCTATGGAAAGAGGGGAAGAGTTGTATTGGAAAGAGAGCTCCTTTCTGGAAGACAGTTCCCCTTTGGATTGTATACCTGCAACATGGAATTTTACTGCTAGGCAGCCAAGCTGGTCTTGGTGGCCATCTTCCATCATGTGGTTCATCCTTAAGATTCCCTGGTGAAACCTGGATTATTTGCACATTGAATCATCTGATACATCTGAAAGCTGGTAACTATGAATACCTCTATGTATAGTTAAAGCTGAACAAGCTATAGATATTATTTGTTTTCCTGCCTTTGCCAGTCTTATGATATATGCATGCTTGTGCACGGAATAAAGATAATATCTAATCAATATTATCTGAGTATGTTTCCTATGTTGCAACTTGACTCTAAGCCTAGATCTGGTGCCTAAGCCGTTCACCTAAGAAGGCTACCACTGTGTGTTATTTAACTGTCTGCAGCTCTGGCACAGAGCTGATAAGTTATTATTTCCCAGAAACCAGACAGGAGGTGGGACCTATGCTCCTGAGTTCTGGTGGGGGAAACTTTTGTCAAGAGGTCCTGGTGGCAGTACTACTGATACCCTAGAGAGTGTACGGACATACTCCTGTGGGCTTGTTTAAGTGTTCCTGAAGCATATGGGATTTTGGTATCTCTCATTCCTGAACTGGGGTGAGGGAGAAGTAAAATCCTGTACATGCTGGCAGGGTTCTGGTGTTGTGCCTTATCCCTGGGCTGGGGTGAGAGGGCAAATCCTGTACAAGGAGCATACCTGCAGTGATCATATATACACACCCCTCCCCTTCTGAGGGAGATGTACGTACTTCTCTCATTGGAAATCAGAGTTACCTGTCAGCCTTGGATGATCACTATTGTTCCACAAATTGTGGATTGTGTGTCCCCAGGGCCAATTAAGAATAACACAAGGGAAGTCTCAGTGAGGAATATTTATTATATATTTATTTCAATAAACAAGAAAACAGTGCTAAGCAATAAATTGTCAACAAAATCTGACTGCTTTCTGAAGGAAGAATATAAGATTTTATACCCAAAATGACATAAGCAGAGGTAACAGCACATAGAAATATTCACTGGTTACAGGTAAAAGTGCATCATTTTAGTTGGCATACATTCATTGGTTAACTCCAATAAGGGGTACAATTACATTATATTTTAATTGTTTACTTGACAAAGAACAATGAAGTCTCCTTTGACCAAAACCAAGGACTCTCTATAACCAAACAATTAGTCTCTCTCTTAGATAAGGAGTAAGAGCTACCCCTTCACCTAGACTCCTTGGAACCTTATATCAAAAACATAGGTAAAACACATAAACCTTTCACCAGAAGTAGGACAATCTATCCATTTCCAGTCCCATCCTCCCTCACCCTATTAGCACTACATTCAAGGGCTATTAGCAACTCCAGACAGCTGCTTCAGTCAACAGCATGGATAAGAGAATAATGTTTACTTGTCTTGCTTGTGCAGGCCTGGATTACACTCTAACCAGAAAAGAGAAACAGAACAGAAGCCTTTAATATTCAAAATTATAAAAGAAAAAAAATGCAAAGTTGTAAAATAAAATCAAATTGGTATGTCTATCAAATTATCATTCTCCTGTCAGTGCTACACTATTGGTCCCTTGACAGCGGGAAAATCCCACCCACACCCACTTTTCCATGCAAAACTTCATGGGTGGGGTTTCTTTGGTGAGAGTGCATGAGAGCTTCCAAGCCAGGCTGAGAAGCTCGAAGGCCTCAGAGCCCAAACATGTGACTTTTGAGCCGAATCCTCTGAGCCTAGAACTGGGCCAAATTTGGGCCGGATTTTGGCTTGTTATTCGGTTCTGTGCCCATCCCTAGTAAGAGGCAAGATTAAGAGTCAATGCAAGGAAATAAACTTTCCTTATCCTACCAGAAAAGTTTGCTTTAAAAAGATAAATAAATCAGGCTTTAGGGCTCCTTTGCAAATATATGCTCATCACTCACTTCATGATTGAAGCATCAAATGGTAGCATTGTCTGTGTCAACAAACCACAGAAAGAGGCTTTACATCAACTCTAGCACAAAGCTTTTTAGTGGTGTCTGTTCTCACGTGCAATGAAGTGATAAACACTTAGAATTACTGCATGACTGAAGCAGCCTGTTTCATTCCCAATTGTTAGAAATATCTTATAAGTAAAGCAAGAAGCTTAATCCAGGGCAGACATATTTCTCCTGCTGCTCTGTAACATGGAGTGAAGAACCTTTGCACTGGTTAAAGCCCTTGAAAAACTGGATGGGAGGCTGTAATACTTCTTGTTTGTTGATGTGTCTGTTTTTAACGAATCTGCCTGCAAAATTGCCTTAGGGGGCTTTTAGCGTTAAATTGAAAGTATTCATTATGTTTCCCAAATATTTTAGACAGTATAGAAAAACACCTCCCACCTGGGTGACTTTTCAGCACTCACTTAAAAAAGGTTCATCTTTAAACTACCATGACTGCCCTTGCTCTTAATTACCATCATTTGCTGTCAGTATTGTCATTATATAACCAAATCTAATTGGTTGGGATTTTTATTATTGTCTACCAGTGACTTCATTTTACTAGATGTAATGCTGTGGCATCATCCCACTCATTATGTAATCCCTGATTGGATGGATTACTGATGTGACTAATTCAGGAAGAAGGAGAGCAGCTAGGGTACAACAGTGCTGAAGAATTGGCCAGTAGGGGAAATTATGCTGCTGAAGAGGATTAAAAAGGGGTGAAAGTATTTTGGGAGATGCTTCTGTATCATCAAACCTACAACCTCTAACCTGCACCATATAACCATGTAATGTGTTCAAACCACCCTCGAAAATCTTATTTGATGTTATAGGTAAGCCAATATGTGTTCAATAGTGTGATCTGTAAAAAAAATGCTCTTATCACAAATGCAACTGCATTAATAATATTATTTATTTACAGAATTTATACCCCACATTTCTGTCCTCATCAGGGCCATGCGGCAGCTAATAGATTAAAAACATACATAATATAAACACATCTTAGAAATCATTAAAACCAAACAAAAACATATCATTAAAGCAATGCTATTTGCCAAAGGAATGTAATGATAAATGAGTATCTAGAAATGTTTTGGGTGGATATAAGGAAAACAATCTGGACATTTTTAATTTTTTTTAATAAAAAGTTTTATTGGTTTCACAGAAAAAAACAGACAGAAATAGAAAATGAAGACTATACTCATATAGCCATTTTGTTCACATACAACCATTAAGTCCATTTCTTTTGGGCCATCTATGTCATTTCCATCTTATGATTTAAGCCCTCCCAAGTAAACTTGTATCCATTTATAAAATTTTGCCCATTTTCTTTCAAAGTCAGTCTCTGGTTTCTCATTCAATTGTAATGTCAATTTGTCCATTTCTGCTGCATCCAAAATTCTAAAAATTACTTCTTCCTTTGTGGGTGTCTCTTCCTTTTCCCAATATTTCGCATATAAAATTCTGGCTGTAGTAACAACATGTACAATCATATATACGTCCTGTAAATTCAAATTTGCTGGTATAATATTCAATAAAAACAATTCTGGAGTAAATGGTACATTTGTGTCTAGCATTTTTTGTAACATTTTGTGTATCTATATCTTATACTTTTTCACAGCACCACATGTCCACCACATATGAAAAAAAGAACCAGTTTTACACTTACATTTCCAGCATACATTTGACATATTTGGATACCATTTCACTAAATTCTCTGGTGTCATGTGCCATCTATAAAACATTTTATATAAATTTTCTTTATAAGGTACCGCTTTAGTAAGTTTCACATTAACTTTCCATACCTTTTCCCATTGCTCTATCTGTATATTATGACCTATATTTTCAGCCCATTTAATCATATCTTTTAACACCTCGTCTTGCATTTTCATTTCTAACAGAAGCCCATAGAATAGCTTAATATGCTTCCCTTCAGTAGACCATGCAATTTTATCTAACTCTAACTCTGTATTATAAAATCCCACGCTTTTATCCTTTCCAAATCTGGAGTCTAATTGTGCTCTTTCCCACCAATTCAAATAAATGCCTTTTTCTTTTAATTGTTCTTGTCGAAGTAAAATGTCTTGATCATCTAACAATTCTTGATATCTCCATATTAGTTTCTTGGAGAAAGTCATTGGGTTTATAAATGCTTCTAATGGGGAGACCCATTTTGGTCTTTTATTATAATACTGTTTTTGAATCTGTTCCCACACCTTAAGTAATTCCGCTCTGAGTATATGCTGTTTAAAATATTTATGGTTTTTACTTTTCCCATATCATACAAAAGCATGCCAATCCATTTTTAGGTCATGTCCTTCCAATTTCAAAAGTCTCGTATCTTCTAATGTAATCCATTCTTTCTTCCATGTAAGGGCAGCTGCTTTGTAATGCAATCTCCAATCTGACAGTGCAAATCCTCCTTTCTTTAACATCTCCTTTCTTTAACATCTTGTAATAGTTTTAATTTGATTCTTGGTTTCTTGTCTTCCCTTATAAACTGACTTAGCATCTTGCCTAAATCTTTTTTTAAAATCCTGATTTTTAATTATTGGGCTTGTCTGAAACAAGAAAAGTACTGTCGCTATTCTTCCCATAAATGATAGTTGTAGACATTTCCAGTTGGTAATATCCTTTTGTATTTCTTTCAGAAGTTTTATATAGTTGTCTTTATACAATGAGCTACTTCTGTTGGTTAATATTATTCCAAGATATTTGATTTTTTAAAAATTCTATTCCTGAAAGATTCTATATATGCTGCTTTTGTTCATTTGTGTAGTTCTTTATCATCATTTTGTTTTTTTGAAGTTTATTTTCAGTCCCGCATGCTGACCGTAGTTCTGTATAACTTGTAAAAGTTGTGAAATTGAAGTTTGAGGTTCTTCTAATATAAACAACAAATCATCTGCAAAAGCTTGAAGTTTGTATTCCTCTCCTTTAACTTTTAAACCCTTAATTTGCCCATCTTGTCTAATCATATTATTTAATGTTTCCAATGCAAAAATGAAAAGTAATGGAGATAAAGGTCTTGTTCCTTTATCAATTTTAATATTTTGCATAAGATCAACACTTATTATAAATTTTGCCATTTGTGTTGTATAAATTGCTTTAAACATGGTATTTATTATTTATTTATTGGATTTATATCCCACCCTTCCGACGTGGGCTCAGAGCGGTGAACAAGAGGCAAAAAGTAATCTCCACAATTCCATGCTAACAGTTGCTCCAAGATAAAAGTCCAATTTAAGTTGTCAAACGCCTTTTCTGCATGTAGATATAAAAGTGCCATTTGCTTTTCAGGATGTGCTTCAAAAAATTCTAACACATTCAAAATATTTCTCACATTATTTCTCATTTGCCTTTTTGGTAAAAAACTGGATTGATCTTGGTGAATTACTGTGTTCAACACCTTCTTAAGCCTACTTGCTAATATAGATGCATAGATCTTATAGTCTGCATTGAGTAATGAGATTGGCTGAAAATTTTTAATTTCTTTTCATCTGTATCTGGTTTATGTATTAACGTGATCAATGCTTGATTCCATGACTCTGGTAATTTCTTCTTTTCCCATATATCTTGAATGGTAGTCTTCAATGGTAATGTGATTTCGCCTTCAATTATCTGATAAAATTCTGCAGGTAGCCCATCCAGACCTGGGGTTTTCTTCTGCTTTTGATTTTTAATGGCTTCAATTATCTCTGCAAATGAGATTGGTTCATCTAGTATTTCCTTTGATCTTCAGTGAATTTTTCTTGGTTATATTTTTGTACAAATACTTTAATCTGCTCTTGATCGAAGTTCTGTTCCTGGTATAATTTACTATAAAACTCTTCAACTATCTTTTTTATTTCTCTATGCATATTTTCTTCTTCATCTTGTTCATTTTTCAAAATTTTTATGTGTTTTTTATCTGCTTGTTTACGTAGTTTGTAGGCCAACCATCTGGTAGGTTTATTAGCATTTTCGAAAAAGTTTTGTTTTGCAAACATTATTTTCTTTGCAATTTCTTGTGTTAACATACAGTTCAACTGATGTTTTTAATCTTTAATCTTCTATGAGCTGTTGCAGATTCTGCCAACATTTTCTCTTCTTTTTTAATTTGTTCTACAATTTGTGTGTACTTCTGTTTCCTTTTTTTCTTCACCAATCCATTTTGTCTAATAAACCATCCCCTTGTGAAGGATTTAAAAGCATCCCAAATTATTTCCTGTGAAAATTCTGTTTTTTTGTTTACTTTAAAAAATTCTTGAAATTCTTCTTTAGATTTGGCAACAAATTCTGGGTCTTTTAATAGCCAAAGATTCATTGTCCATCTATTTTTTCTTGGTGTATCCTGTAGAATTAAGAGTAGCAGGCTATGGTCAGCAGATGTCAAAGGCAGAATCTCTTCTTTCACAATATCATTGACCATATTAGCTGATATCCAGGCCATATCCAATCTAGACCATGACTTGTGTCTTGCTGGAAAAAGGTGTACTCTTTTTTGTTTGAATTTCTGATTCTCCAAGAGTCCAGTAATGTGTACTCTTCCACTAATTGTAAAAAAACATTTGGCAGTTTGTTACCTTTTTTTTTCTTTTTTCTATTTGTCTCTTTTTATCCACATGGACCAACATGCTTTTATGGTTCATATGATAACTGAGGCTGATACCTGGAAGGTGTGTGAGTTTCATGAACTTTGAACTTACTATTAAAATTTGAAGATAATAATCTGATAATAAGATTTTACCAACTGGAACACTTAAAGATGGTTTTTTAAAAACTGATAGACAATAGTTTGACAATAAGACTTTGCCAACTGGAACATTTAATGCTGGTTTTTTAAAAAGTTGATAGAGAGCTAACTTGGTACCTAAATAGATTGTATGTTTTAAAGATTGCCATTTTTTTTCTGTACTGTGAAATTGGGAAAGCCTGGGTACAAATGTTGGATATTTAGACTGCTGAAGAATGAAAGGAGTTCTGTTGAGACTGGGGTTGGGAACTAATATTGTGGTTGACTGTTTGGGAACATTGTGTTCAAAGTAGAGTCAATATTGTTGTAATAATACCAATATTACTATTAAAAAAGGGGTAGAGAAGGCATTGAAAAAAATGTGAATGATGAATGGGAAATGGCTTTTGGTATAACAAAACACTCTTCAGGTGTAGTAAAATCCACAGCCTCTAATTTAACAAAAATGCAAAATTTGGAAATGCAAAATATGATTAAGGAGGCTGTTAATAAAGCAATAGAGACTACAATTCCTCAGGCAATATGCAATGCATTGCCAATGGTGGTGGAACCTTTACAAGGAAAATTTGATGCCTTGGCTCAGCAAGTGGAACCCCTACAAGCAAAGTTCAACACTTTGGCTCAGCAGGTAACATCACAAACCCAAGAATTAAAAAAAAAATGTTGAAAATGTGCAACAGATTACTACACTAAAGCAGTCTATCACCAACTACAAGAGAAATCAGAGGAGTTAGGCCAAAGAAGCCAACTGTTGGAGGTCAAGCAAGACCTCCTAGAAGATTCTCTAATTAGGTTGGAGCTTGACAGAGCAGCATTTATTTTGAGATTCCAGAATATTTCAGAAAAGCCAGATGAAGATGTTAAAGAGGAAATGATCCAAATACTGACAACATATTTGGAAGAAGAGAGTACCCAGGATATTGCAGGTGAAATAGATGTGGCTTACAGAATGAACTCAGCTTATGCAAGGAGAAATAAGGTGCCCAGGGAGATTCATGTGAGATTCCATAAAAAAGCAATGAGAGAGATGATCTTGAAAACTGCAAGTAAAAAAGCATTGAAGGTACAGGAGACAGAAATAACAATCCTTAAAGAGATCCCATGGAGAATCAGAGAAAAAAGGAGAAATTATACTCAGCTTACAAACCTGCTGAGAAAGAACAATATAACATATAGATGGTTACTACCTGAAGGGGTCTTCTTTACAGTTGAAGGGAAAAGATTCAGAATAAACTCAATTTTCAAAGTAGAAGACTTCTTTAAAAACTATGGAGAAGAGTTGAGAGCTAAAGGAGAAGAAGGGGAAGAAGAGGAACAAGAAGAGGAAGAAAGGGACGAGGAAGAAGAGGATCAGCAGGATAAAGGCACAAAAGGACCTAAACCACAAAGAACTAAGAAAAAGAACCATGGAGCATAGTAACAAGTAAGGAATAGAATGTGGACTCAACACAAAAAACAACACAAAGATGGATAGAAATAAGATAAAGATAATTTCCATAAATGTCAATGGTGTGAATGCCCCTCAGAAGAGAAAACACGTCTTTCAACAAATCAAGAAATTTCAAGCAATGTAATTTGCTTACAAGAAACTCATATCAAACAAGCGGATAAAAAGTATTTGGAAGTTAACAAACTTGGGAAAGCCTTCATAGCATGGATAAAAACAAGAAAAAAAGAGGAGTTGTCACATACGTAAAGGAACATCTACATCCAGAAAGGATTTATGAATCAGAAGATGGGAGAGTAATAATTGTGAAAATACAGAGACAAGCCAAAGAAACAGTGATTGTTAATATCTATGCGCTGAACCAACAACAAGAAAACCTTTTCCAAGACTTACAGACCATTATTGCAAATCAAAGCTATGAAGAAATATGTATTATTAGAGACTACAATGCAGTATTTGAACAATCTGAGCATTTTGTAAGGTTAACACTATACTCAAGATTATAACTTAAAAATAATTTCTGAAAATTAATTGCCTCTTAACATTTATAACCACTTTATTAATTAAGAGATTGTTAAGACCAAGGTCGTACCTAGGGCAACCAACTCAAAGAGTATGAAGTCTCAAAACCACATTATATTTAAAGTCTGTCATTTGGGGATTGCTTAGGAGATACTGAACTGTCTGGCTGACTGATCAATAACTAAAATGCAGCAGAAATTAACAAAAGGACATGTAACTGAATGGTAAGCAGCAGACATTGCAAATAAGGGGAGACACAGCTTGGCAACCATCTCCTTCTTACCTTATACCAGAAACCTTCTAGTTTCCAAATCAATCTACATACTACTAGTTACCATCCTAAATACACCAAATGATCTATTGTCTACGCTACAGCCATATATCTTGAAATCCCTCTGACAGAGATTCTCACCTGAAGGATCCACAACAAACCTTTTTTTAGAATTACAGTTCCTACCTGATGTTATCAGGAAACAGATTGATGAAGCCAGAATGGTACCCAGGGATAAATTATTACTTGTTGTTGTTGTTGTTGTTCAGTCGCACAGTTGAGTCCGACTCTTCGCGACCCCATGGACCAGATTACGCCAGGCCCTCCTGTCTTCTGCTGTCCGCTGAAGTTTGCTCAATTTCATGTTCGTTGCATCAATGACACTGTCTAACCATCTCAACCTTTGCCGTCCCCTTCTTCTTTGACCTTCAATCTTTCCCAGCATCAGGGTCTTCTCCAGTGAATGCTCCCTTCTCATTTGGTGGCCAAAGTATTTGAGCTTCAGCTTCAGGATCTGGCCTTCCAAGGAGCAATCAGGGTTGATTTCTTTTAGGATTGACTGATTTGATCTCCTTGCAGTCCAAGGGACTCTCAAGAGTCTTCTCCAGCACCATAGTTCAAAAGAATCTATTCTTCGGCGCTCGGCCTTCCTTATAGTCCAACTCTCGCAGCCATACATTACTACGGGGAATACCATTGCTTTGACCATGCGGACTTTTGTTGGCAAGGTGATGTCTCTGCTTTTTATCATCCTGTTTAGGTTTGCCATCGCTTTCCTCCCAATGAGCAGGCGTCTTTTAATTTCATGGCTGCAGTCACCATCTGCAGTGATCTGGGATCCTAGGAACGTGAAGTCTGTCACTACTTCTACGACTTCCCCTTCTATTTGCCAAGGAGTGATGGGCCCAGATGCCATGATCTTAGTTTTTTTTTATGTTGAGCTTCAAGCCCACTTTTGCGCCCTCCTCTTTCACTCTGAGCAAGAGGCTCTTTAGGTCCTCTTTAGGTCCTTTCTGCCATCAGAGTGGTATCGTCTGCATATCTGAGGTTATTGATCTTTTCCCCAGCAATCTTAACTCCAGCTTGTGATTCATCCAGGCCAGCATTTCGCATGATGTACTCTGCATATAAATTAAATAAGCAAGGTGACAATATACATCCTTGTCGTACTCCTTTTCCTATGCTAAACCAATCAGTTGTTCCATATCCGGTTCTAACTGTTGCTTCTTGACCCTTATACAGGTTTCTCAGGAGACATGTGAGGTGGTCCGGTACTCCCATCTCTTTAAGAACCTGCCATAATTTATTGTGATCCACACAATCAAAGGCTTTAGCATAGTCAATGAAGCAGAAGTAGATGTTTTTCTGGTACTCTCTTGCTTTCTCCATAATCCAGCGAATGTTGGCAATTTGATCTCTTGTTCCTCTACCTCTTCGAAGCCCAGCTTGTACTTCTGGCAATTCTCTATCCACGTACTGTTGAAGCCTAGCTTGTAGGATTTTGAGCATGACCTTGCTAGTGTGTGAAATGAGTGCAATTGTGCGATAGTTTGAACATTCCTTGACATTGCCCTTCTTTGGGATTGGAATGTAAACTGACCTTTTCCAATCCTGTGGCCACTGTTGTGTTTTCCAAATTTGTTGGCAAATTGAGTGCAGCACTTTAACAGCATCTTCTTTTAAGACTTTGAATAACTCAGCTGGGATACCATCACCTCCACTAGCTTTGTTGTTAGTAATGCTTTCTAAGGCCCATTTAACTTCGCTTTCCAGGATGTCTGGCTCGAGGTCAGTGATTATACCATTGTGGTTGTCAAGGACATTGAGGTCCTTCTTGTATAGTTCTTCTGTGTATTCTTGCCATCTTTTCCTAATCTCTTCTGCTTCTGTTAGGTCCCTACCGTTTTTGTCCTTTATCATGGCCAGCTTTGCATGGAGCGTTCCCTTGATTTCTCCAATTTTCTTGAACAGATCTCTAGTCCTTCCCAATCTATTGTTTTCCTCTATTACTTTGCATTGTTCATTCAGGAAAGCCTCCTTATCTCTCCTTATTATTACTAGATAGGCCCAAATGAAACAACAACAGAGCACCACTGATGGGCACATACAGCACACAACGCAAACAAGTTCAACACATCATTATAAACCTACAATCTATGCTGGATAACAATATTTCTCTTTCACAGGCACTGGGAAATTAAACCACTTCTTGCCTACAATAATGCACTACCTAACACAGACACAAACTCTGGGACCAAGCCCTGTAATAAACCAATATGCCAACTTTGTCCCAACATACATTAACAACACAGTCATGGAACCTGACAACACCAGCCACATCATCTCAGGTTCATTGACTTGCTCATCTTTCAACAACGTGTGTGTATATCTATAGGTATATATATATATATATATATATATATATACACACACACACACACACACACGCACACATACATACACGCCATTAAGTGTCAACTAGGGGTGTGGACATACACAAAAATCAGTATTTTCAGGATTCGTATATTTTGGACCCCCCCAATTGGGATTCCCAGGAAAAAAAACACATTCCAATACCAGTTTGGTATTCATATTCGGGTTTGTGTTTTGTTTTAAATCCTGAAAATTTTTTTGCTACATTATACCCTATGGGACCATTATATATATATAATATCCAGCTGGTACCTTCCTGCCCTTAATTTAAACTCATTCCTGCAAGTCCTATCCTCTGCTGCCAATAAGAACAGCTCCCTGTTCTCCTCTAAGTAACAGCCCTTCAAATACTTAAAGAGAGCAATCATGTCCCCCCTCAACCTCTTCTTCTCCAGACTGAACCTTCCCAAGTCCCTTAGCCTTTACTCATGGCGCTTGGTCTCAAGGCTCCCTATCATCCTCATAACCACATCCTTTTTGAAGTGAGCCTCCAGAACTGCACATAATACACCAGGTGCAGCCTGACCAATGCAGTGTACAGCGAGACTTGTGATTTGGATGTTATGCCTCTGTTGATACACCCCACAATTGCATTAGCCTTTTTTGTTGCCGCATCCACACTGGCTGCTCATATTTAACTTTTGGTCCACCCTTACCCCAAGATCTTGTTCACACACACTGCTACCTAGAAGTGTATCCCTCCATCCAGTATTTGTGTTCCTCATTTTTGTTACCCAGATGTAGAACTTGGCACTTATCCTTGTTAAATGGCATCTTGTTCACATCTGCCCACTTTTCCAGTGTGTTCAGATCTTGTTGAATTCTATTTATATCTTCTGATGTGTTTGCTGCTCCTCCCAATTTAGTGTCATCTGCAGATTTAATGAGTAGCCCCTCCATACCCTCATCCAGATCATTTATAAAAATATTGAAAAGTACCGGGCCCAGAACCAAGCCCTGTGGCACCCCATTGGACACCTCTCTCCATTAAGATGAAATGCCATTGACAAGTACTCTCTGCGTGCAGTTCTCCAACCAGTTCCTTATCCACCTAACTATCCTACAGTCCAGTCCACAATCCTTTAGTTTACCCATCAGAGCATCATGGGGAACCCTGTCAAAAGTTTTACTGAAATCCCAGTAAATGACATCAACAGCATTCCCTCAATCCAGTAAGCTCATTGTTCGATGAAAGAAGGAATTGAGGTTGGTCTGGCAGGACCCATTGGGTACAAATCCATGCTGACTTCCCCGGATCACCAAGTTGTCCTTTAGATGCTTGCAGAATGTTCCCTTTGAGATCTGCTCCAGTATCTTCCCTGGGACAGACTGCCTAGCCTGTCGTTTCCTAGGTCATCCCTCCTCCCTTTTTGAAAATTTTCATAACACCAGCCCTCCTCCAGTCTTGTGGCACATCTCCCATCCTCCAAGAAGTCTGGAAGGTGACGGGCAAAGGCTCTGCAAGATTTCTAGAAAATTCTTTGAGCACTCTTGGGTGCATACCACCTGGCCCTGGGGATTTGTACTTATTCAAACTGCTCTGCCACCTTTTTGATTTTAAGCACCAGCAGCCTGGTTCCTTCTCGGGACAAGTGGAGACTGTCTCTTTTGTAAAGCTCCCTCTTGTTCCAAAAAGGATCCCAGTGCCTAACAGACTTGAACCCTTCCCCCCTACACCATTGTCTCATCCGTGCATTGAGACTCCTGTTCTGTGCCTGTCTCTCTGACCCTGCCCATGGAACAGATAGCACTTCTGAGAAGGCTACCTTGTAGGTTCTGGCCTTGAGTTTCCTGCCTAGCAGCCTTAATTTTTCCTCCAGAACCTCACGACTGCATTTCCCCACATCATTGGTACCAACATGTACCATGACCACTGGCTCCTCCCCAGCACTATCTACCAGCCTATCTACAACACACATAATGTCTGCTAACTTTGCACCAGGCAGGCAAGTCACCATACGGTCAGTACACAGGTTCACCACCCAGCTGTCTACCTGCCTAAGGATCGAATCACCAACTACCAAGAGACCCCCTCCCTCCCTGCCAAGGGATGGTTCCTTGATGCAAAAGGATACTCATTCACCAGCTGAAGAAGAGGTCCCTTCTGAGGGCACATTCCCCTTATCCGCAGCACAGTGCCCTGTTTCCCCTTGACCCTCATGCTCCCTGACAGCGGTGGGGCTGCCATTTTCAGAGTGGGAGATATCTAACAAGTCCTTGAGAGTCTTCTCTGTGTGCCTGTCTCTGCTTCTCCAGGTCTGCCACCTTGGCCTCAAGGAAGCAAACTCGTTCCCTGAGAACCAGGAGCTTCTTGCACTGGGCACACACCCAAGACTTCTGTTCAGTAGGCAGATAATCATACATGTGACACCCCCTGCTGGCATTCTGGCTTCATAACGGCTTTTAAAATAATGATTATATATAAATGATATATATAACAATTATATATAATCCCCCTTTGTATTTACGTGGTTCTCCTTGTAGAAGTCTAGTTACCTTACTGGGAACCCAAGGAGACTAGAGCCCTGGCTTTCTGGCTCTTCCTGGGCTTCTTACAGAGCCCCTACTCTAAGAGCCACAGGCCAAGAGCCTTAACCCTTTGGCTCTCACTCTTCGGCTCATGCCTCTGGCAAGGTGCTGTCTTAAATAGAAGCTTCCCCCAGGAGAGGATGTGGCCAGCCAGTATTCAAATTCACCCAGGAACTCAATTACAGTCAAACAATGACCCTTTTACACCTTATCTCAAGCAGCCAGGACTCTGCAACAACTCACAACTCACCCACACACTCCCAAACACAGTACCCTCTCAGCTAAATCACCTCAGCCAAAAGTAAATAAAAAACACTCACCCCTCTAGCAGCTCTATCTCCTGCTCCTTCTCAGAGCTCAGCTGGGTCAGCTCTGCTTCTGGCAAGGTCCTGCCTTAAATAGAAGCTACCTGCCTTAAATAGAAGCTTCCCCCAGCAGATGATGTGGCCAGCCACTATTCAAATTCACCCAGGCACTCATCCTTCTACCACCTCTATCTCCTGCTCCTTTAGTGTCCCCCACTCTCGTAAATCTTGGCAGGCAAAGGATACTGCATCCAAAAAGGTTTCTGGCCTGAAGCAAAAAAGACTTTCCCTTTGTTCCTACTCTAATTCCTACACAGTGGCTAGACACAATAAAAGTTGACAGTAGCCTGATCATGGAATGACTCAAAGAAATAGTACAAGATTGGAAAACATAGAGAGAGCTGGCCCATAGAATCGCCAAGAGTCGGTCATGACAGAATGGCTAAAACAACAACAACATTCTGATTCAATGCAGCTCATAATAAGAGGCAAATATTTGTACGGGGCTCATCACCTTGCAGCACAACTGCCCTCTGCTGCCAAGTTGGAAGTTTGCCTTTAAATCAAAAAAGGCTGAGTGCAAAGACAAGAGCCACATGCCATGCTTAATTTTATAAAGAAAACAGTTCTATGAAAACAAAAGGGCAGGGAATTTTGGATAAAAGAAACAAAGAATACATCCTAGCCTCTAAACTTATCTTAACAGTTTCATGGCTAAAAACAGAATAATACCTACTTCTTCTCCTTCTTGCTCAGAACAAAGAGTGGAAGTTCTGCCATAAAACTTGTGAATACATGCATACAAGATCAAAGCATTTTCTATAAACATGATGTTGACTGACCAATAGAAAAGTTACAGGTCACTTAATTAGAAAAACAACCCCTACAAACTTTCCAGCACAAACTCATCTCTACTCTAAGTGGTTACAAGTTATACTACCTAATGTCCTGTTTACTAACGACATCTAACAGTATCAGTTAACTCTATAATTGCTGAAATGTATGTAACTTGTAAACTCCAACAAGAAGCAACAAAGCAGGAGAAGTTAAGATGAAGAAATATACACTAAATAATGAATTTTCTTGCGGAGTTTCTTGTGGAAGAAAGTTCTGTCAATGAGTGAATACTTGGTTTTTGAAAGCCTGATTTTTCCTCCAAAGACAAAACAAACCCTGGGGCTTTGGAAATTTCCCAGAAAGAGATTAACATTCTGAGTAAGTGTACTTCCACAAAGAAACAAAGGGGCAAATTGATAAGTGTTTAAAAACTGGAATACTTTCACCAGATGGAAGAGAATTCTGCCAAACAGCAAGATTCAAAGCAAGCTGGCTACCTCTTGTTCTGCATCTGATCCAAAGGAGAATGAGAATGAATGCACATGCATCTCATAGGTTTAGACAACATTCATTCACAAAGCAGGAGCTGGTGCTGGTGCTCAGAGCTGCTGCAGCCAATGAGTGCCAAGAACACATTTATTTTTGCCCATTGCATCAGCAAGGGACTCGCTTCCATTCTGGACTGCAGCAGGATCCCAGCTAGCTATCTACTGCCATGTAAATCTGTGGAGTACATATCACATGTTGAGGGAGGCAAGCTGAGACTTCCCCCTTTCTTCTAGCAATAAAATTACATTTATTGCCCTTCAGTGAAAATCAAGGTCTGCTGTTCAAGGTGAGCACCTCACTATACTTAGCAAGGATATTTTGTGTATGTGTCTCTGTGTGTATCTGTGTGTAAAATTGTTTTCAGCCACATCTCTACTACAAGTTCCCTCACTAGTTAACTCACTAGTGCAGTGTTGGTTTGCTTCTGCTTGAGGCAGTAGCGCATCACCACATTTTACATCTTTCCCTTTCTCACTAATTGAAGAAGCCAAAATAAAGAAAAGATGGGGAAAATACACTGAAGAACTATTAAAAAGAGATGAAAAGATGACGGATTCCTTGCAAGAAGAATCTTTTGAAGAAGAACCTACTGTTTTAGAAAGTGAATTGAAAACTGCACTGAGAGCAATTGACAGAAACAAATCACCAGGAGTAGACCTATTCCAAGCCACAGAAATGGAATCCATCAAAATTAGGGATGGGCATGAACTGAGAAAATGTGTTTGGTTTGTGGTTCATGGCATGCTTGGTTTGTGAACCACAAACCATCATGAATTTATAGGGGTCAAGTGAACCAAACAAATCAGTTCAATTCATGAGGTTCAAGACCAGCTAGAATGCCCCCCTGGCATGCCCAGCCTACTCAAAATCTTAACAAGAACATGCCAACAAATATGGAAAAGAAAACAATGGCCTGTGGATTGGAAACGCTTGATTTACATTCCATTTTTTTTTAAAAAAAAAGACATATCAAAGACTGCAGCGGCTATTGGACTATCACATTAATTTCTCATGCAAGTAAAGTGAAGCTCAAAATCTTATAACAAAGACTGTGCCATATATGGAACAAGAAATGCCTAATGGTCAAGCTGGATTCAGAAAAGGAAGAGGCATTAGAGATCATATTGCAAATTTACATTGGTTACTGGAAAATATGAGAGAATTCCAGAAGAAAATCAGTTTGTGTTTCATAGATGATAGTAAAGCTTTCGACTGTGTGGATCATTAAAAGCTGTGGTTGGTTTTAAAAGAAATGGGTGTACCCCAGCATCTGATTGTTTTGATGAGCATATCTGTCTCCTGGTTCACAAAATGAATTTATTGCAGAATGCTCAAATCTTGTGAAACAACATATTTTGCTTGAGAGGCAGCCTGCAAAGTACTTCACAGTAATAGTAGATGCCACACCAGATTCCTCACATAGAGAACAAACAACATTTCTTTTCAGATTCGTAATTTTAAAAGAAACACAGTA
Source organism: Gekko gecko (assembly GCA_029375565.1). Classification (NCBI taxonomy): domain Eukaryota; kingdom Metazoa; phylum Chordata; class Lepidosauria; order Squamata; family Gekkonidae; genus Gekko; species Gekko gecko. The sequence continues at coordinate 169,881,030 of JAPDNY010000005.1, forward strand.
TGAAATTCAAGAAAGATTTCAAAAGTTTGCAGATTGTAGCAACAAAAGAGGGGAAGAAATAGTTCAATTGATAACAGATACTTTGGAAGAACATACTGTTCCCCTCAGTGATTGCAGAGCTCAAGCTTACGACAATGGACCAAATATGGCTGGAAGAGACAATGGTGCACAAGCAAAAATACAAGAACTGTGCCCAACAGCAATTTTTTCACCTTGCAGTTGTCACACCCTTATGTGAAATGCTGCTGCTGAATACATACCTGAAGCAATAACCTTTTTTGGAACAATTCAAACTATCTGCCACTTGTTTAGTTCCAGTCCCAAGCACTGGGAAATGCTTGAAAGCTGCATAGGCTGTCCTCTTCATGGTATGTCTGAAATAAGGTGGTCAGATCATGTTGAAAGTATAAAGCCTTTTGCAGCTCACCTGCCTGGAATTAAATCAGCACTGCAAGACCTCCTAGAACTAAATTTGACATCCAAAACAAGATGTGAAGTCCAGGGAGTTTTATTCTATGTGACATCTTTTGTCTCTGTGTTAATGTCAGCTGTGTGGTACAAAATATTAGCTCACATAGACAACTGCAATAAAGTAATTCAAGCCAAAAATGCCACATTAGATGTCGAAGCAGAAGACATTGAAACACTCCTTGCAGATCTTACAAAACTTCAAAGTGACTGGAAATGCACGTGGAATGAAGCCAAAATTCTGGCATCGGCCCTTAAGATAGAAATAAAATTCTCTCATGGATGTAGTGGAGGTACGCACAAATGAATTGAAAGGAAAAGCTTTATTTTTATCAAAACAATATCCTGATGACCTTAATGATGAGGATTTTTTGACAGAAATGCAGCATTTACCTTCAGTATATACAGCACATTTTGGAAATGCACAGTTAAAAGCATTGGATCTGTTGAACATATAAACAGAATAGAGACTTGGTGACCTGTTTCCAAATGTGTGTGTCAGTTTACTAATTCTTTTAACAATTCCAGCAACAGTAGCAAACTCAAGCTGATTAAGATTTTTTTTAAGGTCTACAGTGTCTCAAGAATATCTTGTGGATTTGGTAAGGCTGAGTATTGAATCAAACATTGCCAGAAGAATTAATTTTGATGCTGTCATTAGAAATTGTTCACACAAAAAAAGGCAAGGAGAGCTCATTTTTAAGTAATTACAAAGTCTTTTTTTTAAAAAAAAAACAACTTTTGACCTTATGCTTAAAACCAATGTGGATAAATAAAATGATGGCTAATGTATTTTGTATTGGAAAATACAAGGCTATTAAAGCTAGAAGAACATGACTTATTACTGGGTTGGCATGCATTTGTATGGTATGGCAGGAACAATACACATAAATATTTCAAACAACACATTCTTAGATCATTATTGAAGTATGGGAAAATACTAAATGACTTTTTTATACCAAGATACCAAAATGGGTCTCACCACTCGAAGCTTTTACAAATCCCAGTATATTCCAAAAAAATTCATTGTGGAGATATGAAGACTTGTTGGATAATAAAAACCAATTAAAGACAATAGAGAACCTCCAAAAACAAGATACAGACTTGAGTTGGTGGGAAAGAGCACAATTAGAATCAAGATATGTTAAAGCTAAATGAATAGGTTTTATGAAAAGTCAACTGAAATAGATAAAATATTGATTTATACTGATGATAAGCTTATTAAAAAACTGTGTTATAATGTTAGAAATTAAAACCCAAGATGAAGTGGTTAAATTTTCTATGGTTAAATGGGCACAAAATTTGGGGCATAATATTGATTTAGATCAATGGTCCAAGGTATGGAAAACAAATAGAAAAATTACTAAAGCAACCTCTTATAAAGAAAACATTTATAAACTGTTTTATAGATGGTATATTAAGCCAGATAAATTATCAAAATTTTATCCTAACATGTCAAATGATTGTTGGAAATGCAAAAAGAATGTTGGTTCTTTTTTCATATGTGATGGACTTGTGATAAAAGTAAAAAAATTTGGGCTTGGATACATGAAATATTGCAAAAAATGTTAAAAAGTAACATACCCTTTGTACCAGAATTGTTTTTATTGAATATACTTCCAGAAAATTGTAGAAACCAAGATTCTTATCTTATTTTACATGTAGTTACAGCTGCTAGAATACTGTATGCTAAATATTGGAGAAAAAAGAGACACCTTAAAAAGAAGAAATAATAAACAAACTACTTAAAACTGCTGAAATTGATAAATTAACTTTAATTCTGAAAGGACAAAAAGACAAATACATTGAAAATACATGGTCAAGATTTTACAGATGGATTGAAGAATACATTAAATGAACTATGTACACAAACAAAACAGAGGATAACAAGAACATTTATAATAAATTGTGCAAAAGCTTTACTTAACAATATAAGGTGTAGAAATATACTTTTTACTTAGAGATGTATGGATAATTTAACAGATAATTCAAAGAGATGGATAGATTCTCCCATTGAATGTTGGTATGTATATCTGTTGGTTTTTGTTTCTTGGTTTTTGTGTGTGTGATATAAAATAAAATTGGTTTTCTTAAAATAAAAAAATAAAATGATAGCCAATGGAGCAGGAAAATGGCCTTGAACATTTTTTGCACCACCTCATAGAATTCCTCTCAGAGGCTCTGCCTAGATGGAGTCGCCTCTGAGTCAATTGGCCATAGCCAGAGTGGCCAGGGGGTCCTAGAAGGAGAGTAAGGGCAAGGGGAACCTGCCAATCCCATGGCTGATCAAGCATCCCTCTCTCCAAGGTTGACAAGAAAGGTAAGCAGCCCAAAAGGCAGAGTGGGTGGCAGGATAGCCCCTGCGCTATATGCACCCCTGCACTTGCTTGTGTTCAATGTGGCCCCTGATGTCATGCCTCAATACCGCCTTCTTTGAATGTCCATTGGCCTGCTCCCTGGCCCAGGGACCCCCCCAAAAGGAGAGTTCCAGCAGCCATAGATGGATGGCCATGTTGTGGAGTAGGGCACAGACAGCAAACAGCTTGGCAACTGCCAGAGGCTGCATGGCCCTACACTCTCCCATATGGTAGTGCAATGGAACTACATCTTCAGCTGGGTGAATGCCCACTCAATGACCATGCATGTCCAGTGGTGCACTTGGTTGTAGGCTACACAGTCTGGTGGAAGGAAGTCACTTGGCATGGATGGAATGAAATCTGTCAGATCTGAGGGGCCCTACCTTGCCCCCAAACCTAGAATACTGACCCAACTGCCACCTTTTGCCCTCTGGCCAGGAGGCCAATAGGTGGCTGAGGCCACAAAGATCTATCATGGATGCTGTCTGGAAACTTGGCGAGGAGGTCTGTGAAAATGGCCTGATGATTGCAGGTCATCTGGACACTAAGGCTGTAGAAGCGATGGAGGTTTTAGAAGACCTGTGGATCCTCGAGGGGGGCAATAAGGGCAACATGGGTGTAATTGATAGCACTTATAATGTTAGGAAAGCCCACAACTGTAATGAACCCTGCCCAGATGGATGCCTGTCTCTTGTGTCAGAAACTGCACATGTTCCTAGAAGTGGCCCCACATGGTATCCAGGAAGCTGTGCAGGCAAGCAACTCACAGATGACTGAAACAACTCCAGAACTTCTGCCACAACCCCTTAGAAGGACCCAGTGGCCAGGAATCTGAAGGACAGGCCTGTCATGGGGGGCAGGTGCCTGCCCTGGAGAGCTGGGCCCACAGCTCCTCACACAGGGATTGGATGGCCACACTGTCCAGGAGGGCGTGATCCAGGCTGGTGCTGTCAGAAAGTTGCAGCATTCTGATGTATGCCTCTTATTGTGGAGCATGGTGCCTTCTCCGCTGTTGCTGTACAAATCAAACATACAACACTAGCAGTAGATGGATGAATTAGATCCTTAGCAGAGGAGGGAGAGGCAGAAGGCATAGGCTGGCAGTGCAGCATGCCAGAGTTGCCCTTGCCACTATCAGGATCAGTTCAGCCAATGTACACTGCCATCTGTCACATTCAGGGCTAAGCCTGGTGCTGTTGCTCTTCCCAGGGTTTCCAGGATACACAAATATAAAGACAACAAGTGAAACAAGATACAGGAACAAGGTCTACAAACTAATCTGGAGTCAGAGGTCCAAAATTCCAGTCTAGCGGTCAGGCTTGGGAACAGGTGCAGAATATAAGGCCTGTGTCCCAGCACAGGACTGAGTCGCTCCCGCCGCGGGGCCGGTCCTGGGGAACCTGGCGTCATGAGGTTGGAAGGAAGATCATCAGCCTGACCGCTGCCCAGAAGCAGTTCACCGCAAGAGCCCCCCCAGGGTGGAGACATGGAAGAACTCACAAGTCCCCCACCTGGGAGCCCCAGGGAAGATGCCGGAGACGGCAGCGGAGCGAGCGCTGCCCAAAGGCATCCCTTACCTGGGACTTTCGGTTTCGGCAGAGTGAATGGCAGCCACCTTTCGGGACGCTCCCGAAGGAGGCTAGCCCGCGTGCGGTTGGGGGGGTCCTCGCTTATGCGATTGACCCTAGTGAGCCTTAGTCAAAGGCTCTGAACCGGGGGCGCTTTGGGGAGTAGCCTCTTTGCCGGCAGACAGCCGGGAAATTGAGGCTTTCTCCCCGCCCCAATTGGCCCCGCTGCGTAGTGTGTCCCGCATGGGATTTAGCAACACCACCGACTCCCAGGAGTGAGGCAAAGCATCATGAAATAACATAAAAAGAAGAACTGTCATCAAACCGTGAGTTGGAGGTCTGAATTAAAGCGTAAAACCGATTCCCCCGACAAGCGAACAAGCGGAGGGAGGAGGGGCGACTTCCCCCCCCCCATCGAGAAGCGAGATTTATAAAAGGAAAGTTAAGGGGGCGAAAGGGAAGAAAGGCTAGTGAGTGTACCTTTGGGGTGTCATTGAAATTGGAAATCAGCGAGTTTCCTGAGGGACGCGACGTGAACTTGGAAAAAGTAAACAAACGGGAAATATGTCGACAATGAAAAAGGTCCCACTCAAGCCGGAAAAGAAGGGAGGAGGGACTTCCGGTCCGGGCAACCCTCCCTTGGAGCCTGCTGTCAATCAACAGAAAGGCGAGCTACTGCACCCCCTGCTGGATCAAATGCAGAAAATCAATGAAACATTAATAAGCATGCAAGGTGTCCTCAACAGTCAACAGAAACAGTTAACAGAAACTTCTAAGAAGATGGAGGAGATTGCACAAAAATGTCTGGTCTCGACGGAAGATACCAGAAAAATAAAGAAAAGGGTCAACAAATTAGAAAAGTACCAAGATGAACAAGAAAGAAGAATCTTAAGGTTGCAGATGGAAAAATCGAATCTGACCCTCCGCTTCCAGGGCATTAAAGAGGAAGAGAAAGAAGATCTCAGATCGACACTAGCGAATGCCTTGGCACCCGTAACTGGCAGAGAAGAGCGAGATTTAAAAGAAGAGATGGATTTGGCTTATAGAGCCTATTCCACCTTTACAAAGAAAAATAATCTGCCAGCAGAGGTTGTTGTCAAGTTCACTAAGCAGCGTACGAGAGATCAGATTCTGCGTGCAGTTTCGGCGGTGCCCTTGAAGATTGGGGAGCAGACTGTAAGAACACTTAAAGATGTGCCTTATGAAATTCGTATGAAAAGGAAAGAATACAAAGGACTGACCACTTTTCTGCAAAGAAATCAGGTGAATTACAAATGGAGATTCCCTGAAGGACTGGAGTTTAAGTATAAGGATAAAAGAGAGAAGATTGACTCCATCTTCAAAGCACAAGAATTTCTGAAGAGACACGCCAGCACGGAGGAAGAGGCAGCACTTGCAATTTGGACAGAATCGAGCAGCGATGAAGACAGCGGCCCCGAGGATGGAGGTGCCGGAGCGGGAGCTGTGAAAGCTAAAGTGGGCCCATCATATAACCTAAGGGACACTAAGAAAAGACTGCCCAAGAAATAATTGTTCATGAAACGTCAGAATGGAACCGACTAATCATTAACCCCAAGGGACACTACTAACCTTACTAACAGAGATTTTCTCTTTTTTCTTTGAACTTTGTTAAACTGAAAAAAAAAAGACTCTTCAACCGCGGTGGATGTCAAAAATTCATTTATATTAACTAAAACTAACCCTTTTTAACAGAATACTCACATCTTTTTCTTAACCCATCTATATACCCTTCCCTTTTCCTTATATGAAAAGAATAAATTCCTCTCCTCTTTAGGAGAGTTTTATACAAAGGCATCCCTTACCTGCGACCTGGTTCCAAGACACGGAGGACGCTGCTCAGACACATCCAGCCATTCAAGGAGCTGCCTGCACTTGTCCCGCCAAAGTCCTCTGGTCTCTGGAGCAAGGGAGAAGGACACGGATGGGCCCGAAGCTGGAAACAGGTGCCACGGGGATGGCTGGAGGTCCAAACGCAAGAGGAGCATCTGGGAGAGAAGACGGGCTACCACAATGCCATGAAGACACCAAGCCCCGGGGAGGCAGAAGGGAGCCATGCCCTGACCAGATGCCTACAGCCCTGGCTGCAGGCCCTACCCAAGGCGGGGAGAGGGGAGGGCATGGGCCAATGGCATGAGCAGCAGCATGAAAGGCAGGCCTGAGGGCTAATGGGGACCATGGGTTCTGGGGAAGAGGGTGGAGCATGGGCTGGATACAGGAATAAAAAGAAGGGAGGAGAAGAGGCCAGGGAGGAATGTGGAGTGGTCAGGGGATGGCCAGAGGCTCTCTGAGGGAGAGACAGGGGCTTGGCATTGCAATGACTGAAACTTCCAGGTGGTCTTGATTCTCGCACAGGGTGATGCAACCCAAAAGAGCAGACCCCAAATCTGAGGCCCACATCTCAAGGACCTCTTTCCTCCCAGAGTCCAGTCTGTGCTCCTAAGCCCAGGAAAGGAGGTGGGGTGGCCAAGTCTGGGCATGACAGTCTGAATCTCAGGCTTCAGGATCAAGTGGAGGTTACCAGCAACAAGGGACAAGGCAGCAAGGTCAGAGTAGAGCTCTGTTTGCTATGCTAGGTGGTATAGTTTCTTTCCACAGCCATGAGCTACCTAGAATAAAAGGCACATGGGCATGGCAGTCATTTGGGTGAGTGCTTTTGGGCTAATATGGCTACAAGCACAGTGTCTGAGGCATCTGCCTCTACAATGATGGGGAGGCTTGGGTCAGGGTACCCAAGCACCAGACCCATGGAGAACCTAAGGTTGGGAAAGCCTGTTGACTCTCTAGGGACCAGTTGAAGGGCTCTCAAGGCTGCAACCAATGAATCAAAGAAATTGCCAATGCCACCAAGTCCAGGATGAATTGCCGGTAGTATCTGGCAGACCCTAGAAACCACTGGACATCCTTTTGGTTGCATGGGGCTTGCCATGATAGCATGGCCTCCACCTTGGTGGGATCCATCTGCATCCCCTGGGGAGAGATGCAGTGGCCCAGAAATTCAACTTGTATCTGAATTGGCATCAAACTCATAGTTCTCTAACTTTGCATACAGCCTCTATTGCCTGAGTCAAGCTAGAATTGATTGGATGTGTTCTGCATGCTTGGCAGGGTTCCTTAAGTATACCAGGAAGTCATCCAATTAAATGATGACATACTGATCAAACAGGTCCCAGAACACATTGTTAATGAACTGTTGGAACACCGCCAGTGCATTAAAGAGGCCAAAAGGCATGACTCATACTGACCATACAGGGTTCTAAAAGCGGTTTTCTGCTCATCCCCCTGCCAGACCTGGACCAGGTTGTAGGCTCCCCTCAGGTCTAACTTAGTGAACTGAGTAGCTCCTCAGAGCTGTTCCACCAGTTTAGGAATGAAAGGCAGAAGGTATAAAACTTGGACCATAATCTTGTTACATGCCCAGTAATTATTACACGGGTAAAGAACTCCACTCTTCTTTTTGACAAACAGGACTGAGGCTGAAGTGGGGGAGGTGGACAGCCAGATAAACCCATGCTCCAGATTTTAATTCCTAGAGACAAGGAATACAGCCGCCTTGAGGACAGTGGTTCTCTGGGAATTAGGTCAATGGTGCAGTCATAGGCCTGATGAGGAAGGAACCAGCTGGCCCCTCATTCCTCAAAGATGTCACAGAATTCTGTATAGTGTGCTGGCAATTCTGGCTTACTTTGGATGGGTCCCGCCCTGGGGAGCGCGGTTCAGTTTGGATACTGGTCTGAGGTTCGGAAGTGGATGGTCCTGTGGGTCCAATCAATGGTAGGATTATGCTGACTCAACCAGGTCATGCCCAGCTTCATAGGAAATTCAGTCATGTGCTCCAGCCCTGTGTTCTTCACCTATGCTACCATTGGATTCCCCCACCACTGGAGCCAGGCTCCTCACTCTTTCTGTCTGTTGCCATCTTTCCACTGGCACAGAGAGTGCAGCAGTGCAGAGGGGAGGTGACCCCAGCTAAACTGAGCAGAAGCTCCTGCAGCAGCATAACCCCTTTGGGTCACTTCTGCTGCCTTCCCTCCCTGATTGGGGCACCACCACTGAGCACAGTGACACAGGCCAGGAGGTGGAGCCATTGGACCAAAAAGCCATGCAGATTGGCTGCTTGAGCTGAAGAGAGGCTGCCAACCTGGACCTGGGCAAACAAACGGGTCTGTGTCAGGGGGCCAGGGCTGGATGGGAAGTTGGGGCCTTAGCAGTAAGTTGGGGGACTGGGCCCCAAGAGGCTCCATCATAGCTATGAGCCTGCCACCCTTTAGTGCTGGAATGATTCATTTGGGCCAGCCCAGAGTGTGCCTTACAAATGGGCAGTGACAGAGAGTCAGCCTGAAGCTGAGGCTATTATGTGGGCCATAGTGGGCCATGGTATTGGGCAGCCATGGCATCAAGGTTTTGAGCAGTGAGTGAGAAAGGTCCTGCTGCCATCTCATCCCTGAATGGGGGCCCCACTCCCCCTGCCACTCCCACCATCTGCCACCACTATCATTTGCTGACACCTTCCCTTCTTCTGCAGGCAATTCTCTAAGTAGGGATGCTATTGCGGGGTTGTCAACAAAAAGACCCGAGGGAGGCAGTAGGACAGTTAGTGCACAGGAAGCCAGGAATGAGCCCCGGGTCCAGGGGAGAAGGGGGCCTCCACCATCGTGGCCACCCCATCTCCTCTGGTGGAGTGCTCACCCAAAACCCTGCCTCCCCATGACTCAGGTATCCATCCCATTGTGTCAAGCCAGGAGTAAATGGAGTTCAGTAATGGAGAGGCAGACCAAAGTGCCCAGGCTGCTGAGCTTGGGGGCAAGAGAGGTGAGGTGGCTGTGATTCCAGGTACCAGCCACAGAGAGGGATGTTATGGATACCCACATAGGCTGAGGCACCTCTTTCTGTGACCCTACCAAAGGACCCTTCTCCCTGATGTTCACAGCTGATGTCATGGACCATGAACTGTGGTGGTCAGGTAAGACATCACCAGACACTGGGCATCACAGAGTCCATGGGACCAGCAGCTGATGGCAAGGCCCTCAGACTTGATGTCTTCAGAAGGCAGCAGGGTGGAGGTCATAGGAAAAGGGGAGGGTGCAGATGGAGGAGGCAGGCAGCAGCCTCTGGAATCAGGTAGTGTGGCCTCTGGAGGCCCCAGTGAAGTGGGGGACTCCAGCCCCTTACCTGGGCCCTGGGCACGGGGCTTGTGGCTGGCTCAACCCATCTGCTCCACAGTCTCTTCCCTATGGGTGGTGATTTAGTAGGAGTAGCTGGAGACTTGCCATGAGTGGCAGGATGCTTTCTCCAAGGGTTGCCAATGCATGGAAGGGCTGACAGCATCTGTGAGAGCACCTGCCAGACACCTAGAGGGGCTGCTAGTTGTCATGAGGGACATCAGGGATCAGCAAATGAAACTTATTTACCAAGGTACATCCAAGCAGTGACCCTAGAGCATAAGTGGTGGCCAGTGTACCATGGACAGTCTTAGTGATGTTGGGGCCCTGGGAAAAAGTTCCAGACACATCAGAAGATAAGGATGGAATTCAACAATATCTGAACACACTGGAAAAGTGGGCAGATGTGAACATGATGCAATTTAACAAAGATAAGTGCTGAGTTCTACATCTGGGTAACAAAAATGAGGAACATGCATACTGGATGGGGGATGCACTTCAGAGTAGCAGTGTGTGTGAACAAGATCTTGGGGTACGGGTGGACTGAAAGTTAAATATGAGCAGCCAATGTGATGCAGTGACAAAATAGGCTAATGAGATCTTGGGTGTATCAACAGAGGCATAACATCCAAATCACAAGATATGATTGTCCTGCAGTACACTGCATTGGTCAGGCCGCACCGAGAGCAATGATCCCTCTAAGCTGTGGAGTCTTGTGAGCAAAAATTCTACTTTGTGAGCTACTGGCATTAAAGTTGTGAGTGAGCAATTTGGCTGCTGCATAAATTATTTTGCTCTGGAGCCATCCTTTCTGAGCTAAGACAAAAATGTGTGAGCTGGAGGCTAAAAAACTGTGAGCTAGCTCACACTAACTTAGCTTAGAGGGAACACTGACCTGGAATATTGTGTGCAGTTCTGGAGGCATCACTTCTAAAAGGATGTGAACAGAACGGAGCGGATGCAACAAGGATGATTGGGGGCCTGGAGACCAAGCCCTACAAGAAATGGCTGGGGGACTTGGGAATGTTTAGTCTGGAGAAGAAGAGGTTGAGGGGAGAGATGATTGCTCTCTTTAAGTATTTGAAGGTGTCATGATCTGTGCAGGATGGAGACAGGGCCTAGAGGCTTAAACTATAGGAAGGGCCTGTCTGGCAGTGGAAAGCAGACAGCCTACAATCCCCACAATGCTTGGGGACAGTTTTTAGCCAATCAGAGTACAGGGATTCTGTGAAGAGATTGATACATAGTTTGTGAGGAGTCGTCTGATTTTAGCTGTTAGCTGTGGAAAATGGTGTCCTTGCTCTCCGAGCTAAACTGAAGGGGATGGTGTTCTTTGTCTCATCTGCGGCCTGGTCTCACAGGGGACAGGCTGGTCTGGTGAGAGAAAGATTCCCCACTTGGCTCAGCATGAGTGGTAAACAGGAGGCCTGATAAGAAGGCTTGTAGGCCTTAAGTAGTAACAGTTAAGGAGTAATAGGTAGCTGTGTTAGTTTTGTGTTCTTTTTGCCTTTCAACACTGTTATACCTTTTTAAAGCACCTTGCCTTATTTGTTTTGCCCTAGTATTGTTCTTAATAAACTATTGTTAAGTACTCTGCCTGTTCGTCACATCTGTGTTTTCTCAGCTGTAAAAGGGGCATTTTTGGATGGGCTTGAGAGGGTACCCTGGGCCTTCTCAAGAGACTGTAAGTCCAGGGTGGTGGCAGTGGAAGGTGGCAACCTGCTGGGGTCATGACAGAAGGGCTGTCACTTAGAGGAGGGCAGGGAGCTGTTCATGTTGGCAGCAGAGGATAGGACTCACAAGAATGGGTTTAAATTAAGGGTGAGGACTTCCTGTTTTTGGCGCTGCAATGGTGGACACTTTCCCCGACACTTGGGGGAGCAATTTGCACATCAGCAGTATGGAGGGAAGCCGCCAACGCAGTTTCCCCATGGAGCCCTAGGGATTGGCTCCAAGCCATAGGGCTTTTGAGGAATAGCCTCTTCAATGGTGCAATGCCAGAGAATTGAGGCACCCCTCCGCTCTGATGGTCCTGCTGCTGTGTGGCCTTCAGGCACAAGCTGGGCTTACAGAAACAAGCGCTGGAGATCAAGCGGAATTGGGAGGATGTAAACGAGGTCGAATGGGACTGACAATGAATGTGAAATAAGCGGAAAAAGCTAACATGGTCCTTAGATTCCAGGGAGTTCCTTAATCAACTAAGGAGGACCTGAAGAAAATACTCAGTGAAATTATTGCTCCAGCAACAGGCTTGAAAGTGGAAAAAATTACACATGATATGGAAACAGCATATAGGGTGTATTCTAATTACACAAAAAAAAAATAGCCTGTCTGGGGAAATAATGGTCAGATTCTCAAGAAGACAGACCAGAGATGCTATCTTAAAAGCAACATCAGCAACTCCACTGAAACTGGGAAATACAACTATCAAGACCTTAAAAGACATTCCATTTGAAATTCGTAAAAAAAAAAAGAACTATAAGGACTTAATTCTTTTTCTCCAAACCAATCAAATTCCATACAGGTGGGCAGTGCCTGAAGTTGTCATCTTTAAAATCAATGACAAGAGAGAGAAGATTGACTCCATTTTTAAAGCCAAAGAATTTCTAAAACGCCATCTGGGATCTAAAGAAGAAGGAGAAACCGGGTCAAGTGGCTCCACCCCCTCGGAGACAGATGAAGAACTGGCCGTGGAAGAGGGAGCTGCCGCCATCAAATCATCTTATGACTTTAGAGATAGAAAGCCTAGATAAAGGCAGAAAGACTCTGGAAATTGCCTTTATGAAGTGAGCTGGAGGGGGTGCTCTGGAATCCCCTCATAACAAGTAACAAACTAACAATTCAGCTGAGATAGACAGGAACTCACAACATGCATTGTTTATTAACACTAAAATACTAACATTCAGCTTAACACGGATATGATCTCCTTCTCTTGGTGTTTTAGTATAGTGTGGGTTTACTTTTCTTTATCCCTAGATGTAGTTCCCTTTCCTTTTTTTCTTTGTAGTTTTAGTAGTATATACAAAAATCAATAAAAAATCACCTTCGGGGGGCCAAAAAAAAAATTAAGGGTGGGAAGGTACCGGCTGTATAGTAGGAAAAAATTTTTTACAGTAAGAGTTGTGCAATAGTGGAATCAGCTGCCTAGGGGGTGGTGAGCTCCCCTCCCTGGCAGTCTTTAAGCAGTGTCTGGATGAACACTTGTCAGGGGCACTCTAGGCTGATTCTGTATTGAGCGTGCGGTTGAACTAGATGGCTTGTATGACCCCTGCTGGGAACAAGCAAAGTCACTAGTGTCATTGAAAGCCAGCTGTCTAAGCCCACAATTATAGTTGTGAGCAGCTGCAGGAACCTGTTCTTCTTCTTTCCCACCTCCTTTGAGGATCTGGGCTGTAAGCAGTCAGGGGCCTCCAAGCATGAGGCCCAGGGTAGCTCCCCCTGTTGCCCATTGGCTAAGACTGCCCCTGCAGTGCACAAACCCAAAGTTGACTGACATGGTATCTGAGTCAACCGAATAACAACATTAAGGCAATCCAGTGAGGGGGTCTCAACTCAAGAGTAAATCTAGAGTTTGATCAAGGAAGTTTATCTGGTGTTGATGCTCTCATCATTCCTGGTTCCAAGTTTTCCAGACCATGAATTAAAATAAAGGTGAGCCAAACTGTGGTATTTTCCCATGTTTTCAGACTTTGATTTATTGGAGATTTAAGCTGGTTTCTAAAGATATCTGATTTAGTAACAGAAGGAGATGTTGTGGAGATAAATGCACACTTACAAAGAAAGGCATGTCAGGATGCCTGCAACATAAATAGGGGTCATCCAGACAATTACCATGTAAATAGCTCTTTCAGATTCCAGGCTTCTGGTCTGCTCTTTGCACTTCTACAATTGTTTATCCAAATGCATTTTTAATGGAAAGCCATTCAAGTAATAAACAAAAGGAAAATTGCTATCTTGAGGCAACCTTGCATGGATTCATTCTTCTTAGAACACATAGGAGTTCCAGTACTCCTGTGCCTTTCATAGTGTGGAGAAGAGAGAATTTCAGGAAGTGTAGCTTCCTCCCCCCCACCATGGTGAGCAAAATGGAATATATGGATGCCCAGAAAATCCCACCCACACATGGTGATCAGATGTAGACCTGCTCTGCTTAAACAAGACCACTGCCTTTCAATCATACTCTGAGACTCTCCTGAGGGAGGCCCAGTTGATGGCTGATGCCAACATTCCCTCTAAGCTGCACAGTGTTGTGAGCAGAAATTCTACTTTGTGAGCAAAAAAAGCCAGTAGCATTATAGTTGTGAGCAAGTATACATTTGACTATCACATAAATTAGTTTTTAGACGATTACTTCAATAACCTTTTAAAAATCTCAGAATAAATTCTTTTAAATTACATTTAAACTATATTTTAAGAATTATTTAAACATTATGAGAGAAAACAGAATTAAGACAAATTTCACCCACCCTTTTCCACTATATTGGTACACCTGGCCTCCAGAGAACAGGTCTACCCACCCCAGTCCACCAGGCCTGTTGAAGGGATTTTGTGGCTTGTGGGGCACATTTGGGGGGGGGGGGACTTGAATTCTACCATTTAAAAAAAAAAAAACAGCTCCCCACAATCTCCTCACTCCACCACTCCTTGGCTGATATTTTTGTCCACAGATGGTGAGTCCTGAGGACTCCTTCCGAGCAAGCAAGCCCCTTCTCGAGGCAACCCACACAGGATTGTGGCCATGAGAGTTCCCAGGGAATTGTCTCCTTCAGAGCAAGGGGCCTGTCTTGTGCTGACTCAGAAACCAATCCTCACCCCCTAACCAGCCTTGCCAGGTTCATCTGGGCTGGGAAACCTTGCCCACAGTAGGACTCACCTGCTGGCCAGGAGGCGCCCTTCAGCCTCATTGTACAGAGGAGGATACCTTGGCCCAGAAGGCTGCTATGAGCGAGCACTGGGCTGCTGGGACTCCCTGCCACTGAACTGACCTTGGAGACTTCCCTATGAGACTTGTGTTGCCTCCTCTTCCTCTGCTGCTGCTGTGTCTTTGTTGTCATCCTTGCTGACCTACACTGTACTTTCCCTACCAGCAGCAGTGGCTTCTGCTGCTGCTGCTTCTAAAAAGGTGTAGTAGGCAGCACCAGAGCTTTTGCTCGTTGGGGAAGGTGATTCTCACTCGTGTCTTTCAAAAGTGATTCTTGGGTCTATTTGGTGCAACTGGCTGCAGTGCGGCCAAGGAGCACATACTTTTGAAAAAATGGTTAAAATGATTTAAAAACATTTCTGGAAGGAAACTTTGTGGGGCTGTCCCTGTAAGGAAGGGAGTGGAGCCCTGAATAGCCCCACCATAGCTACAGGCCAGCTTTCCACTATATTGGTAGATGTGGCCTGTGGAGAACAGGTCTACCCACCTCAGTCCACTACACTTGGACTGCCTTGTGCTGACCCTTAGAAAACATACCAGCACTTAGGGGAGAAAAAACTCTTGCAGCCTACTTTGGTTTTTTAAGTGAAATATGACAACCAGTATTACAGGTCAAGAATAATAGAGGTGGAACAATCACCGTCAGAAACCTGCCTAACCCAACAAACAGGAAGCTGCTTAAATGTTATCAACCTACTTAAACCACTTATTTATTCAAATATTTATGATCCACTTTTCCCTGTGACTCAAGACAGCTTACAAATCATACTGAAAAACATAATATGAATGTGCAAAAAAAAAAAAAAAATTTGCCCAGCTCCATTGTAGCCTATGGGTACCATTATAGTCAATAGGCTCCATAGGCTATAATGGAGAATCGTACTGGGTGTATTTAGGGTTCTGGGATGACTGTTTTTTGAAGTAGAGGCACCATAGCTGTTGGTACCTCTCCTCAACCCCACCAAGTTTCAAAAACTTTGGACCGGGGGATGTCCAATTCTATGGACCCCAGAAGGAAGTGCCCCCATCCTCCATTGGAAAGAATGTCTTGTGAGCAGAAGCCCACAACCCCTGAGCTACCTGTTAAAATTTTGTGTGCCAGCAGCCCCTAGCGCAACTCAGAGGGAACTATGGAGAAGTCAGATGACGATTACACGTCCAATCCAGAGAAAATAGTGGCTAAAATAGAGGATAAGCTAGGAAGTCATTGACCAGAGCTTCCTGTTTTTTTTAAAGAGCAACAGTAGCTGTGTAAGGCCCCAGTGATCCCCCCACAACTACTGCTAACCTTGGAAGGAGGAAAGATAGGCACCTTTTCTTTGCCTGACTTTTTCCTCTCCTGCATGCTAATAATCTTCTCATGGGATTAGTTTGGATCATTGAAGCTACACATGGGGAGGGTTAAATTTCCCTCATACCACAGCCCTGATCCCTACACTTTGCCATTTTGAAAATGTTGGGAAGATAAATTTACAAATCTCCCAGCCTCACATCTGTTTTGAACCTTGGTCATGCTTAACTCCCATTGAAATATTTAGAGCTATCAGGACTGAGGCATTTTAAAAAATGTTCTACTTGATATAGCTGTTTTATGCAATTGGTTTTTAGGTTTTTATTATTTGCTTTTGGTCATCTTTTTTTAAAATACTTGTGCAAACTTGTCTCAAGAAAGGTGGTATACCAAGAAATAAAAATGTATTTTTCATTGCAATCTAGAAAAAACACTTGATACATGTAAGTACCACAAATCTCTATTGTTTTCAGCATGTCCTAGCAATCTAAATTTCAAATGTTCGAATTTCATATCAGTGCAGAAAGCAGATTCAATACCAAAGCAAGAGAACTAGTATGTACTCTTTGTACAAAGCAAAGTATGTACATTTGAAACAAAGGCTTCAGTAGGTACAATCTAGTTCAAACAGATGGGGGCGGGGAGAAACAGGTATTAAGAAGCACAGTTTGGGGGGCAATAAAATTTTACATCCCAGAATGAAGCAGAATGTGGCCTGGTGTAGCTTCCTCCATGCTCATTATATTTAATTACAAAGGGCTCATTAATCTCGAATTGCCTATTCTAATTTAGTAAGTTATCACATGCCCTTCTCTGCATTCACTTTCAGTTCTATGTGCACCGCAGGAACAAATAAATCAGCATTCTTCCTGTTTCTGTCCCACTGACTGAATAGGGAGCCCCTTGCATGGCTGAAGGTTGTGCAGTGAAAATAAGCGTTGCCAGGAGAAAAGATACTATGTGCTGTGCTTCCTTATGGATTGTTGGTGGTTTAATCCCCCTGGTTCAGAACAGGGAATCTACTGAGCTGCAAATGGCCAATTATTCAGATTTCAGCAATGCAGCAATTAGCAGAATAAAGAATCAAACTGGAACCAAGCATCTCTGTTGTATGGTTCTCTCATTTATTTCTCTAAAATATTTTTACTTTATTCTGTTTTACAAATTGGTACTTGAGGCAGCTTACAACAGTAATAGATAAAATGATTGCATGTATAATAAATAACTAACAACACTAAAAGAGCCAGCAAAAAATCCTTAAAAAACAAAAGCACCATCCAAAGAATTATAAAAATATAACAGACCACCAGCAGCAAATAATAAAAACAAATGACAAAATTACTCAGCTGTTACCAAAGGGGTATCAAAAGAAGTTAAAACAAAACAAAACATCAGCAATCTTCGCAGCAATCACGCTTATGAAATCAATCTCAGTGTTTCACAATAATAATAATAATAATCTTTATTGCATTAGCATAAAGCCATAGCAGCAGTGCAGTATAAACAAGTAACCAGCACTAGATTCAGGCAGGTACTAATAAGTCAATCATTTTACAAAGATAAAGGATCAAAGTCATGCCCCCCGGCACCCCCCCCCCCAAGGGAAAGAAAAAGAAAAAGAAAAGAAAAGAAAAACCCTTAAAATTATCAATTTGTACATGGTCAGCAGCTATCAGGAGTGAGCTAATTAAATTCGGGTAGATTTACTTTCCTGATCACTACAGCTAAAAAGGAGGCCACTTTAGCTGTGATTTGCTTGTCAGTAATATTATCAGAGAGTAGCACTGAAACTACCCAGGGGAGGGAAGGGAGCTTTTCTTTTCTCAGAATGGGAGCAATATATCTCTCTCTTTCCTTATTCCACTTGGGACAGAAAAGCATTATGTGATCCATAGTTTCTATCATCTCTTGACTGCAATCACAGAGTCATTCCGAGAACGGAAGTCCCGAAAAACGGCCAAGAAGCACCTTGGAGGGGAAGGAGTTAAGTCTCGCTGAGGTGAAAGCGCAACGTTGTCCTGGGATTTTTAGAGCATAGCAATATGACGGAATCATCTCAGAAGGGGCAAGACCCAACGATAAACCCGAGCAAGTACGTCGGGCTCTTTGAAGGGTGCTACTAAAGTCAAGCTCCTTTAATTTCAATTTAATTTCTCTGAACAGCTCGTTAGGTAATGGGGTTGGTATATCAATCCCCAGGGTTTTTAGTTTCTGTTTAATTAACTTGGATCGGCTGCTCTTGTAGGTGTCATGGGGAATTAGGTGTGAAAAACCTGCTTTATTTGTGCTGCCCCCTGAGTATCCTTCTTCATAAACAGCTTAAAAGCTGCGAGCCAAGCTCTCTGTTCAATTGATGGTTGAGCAAATTCAACCCTGAGTGCAGTTCCCACTACACATCTAGGGACTGCCACAATTTCCCTCAGAAAAGTGTGTAAGGGAGAATCAAGGGTTTCAGATACTCCTTCAGTCCACACTGCGCACCCATAAAGAAGCTGCGGGATAACCTTAGCATTGAAGATCTTAATGGCAGCTGGTATGTGGTTTGCGCCTTTGGAGTAGTAGAATTTTTTTATCGCCTTAGCTGTGATATTTGCAGCTTTAAGGGCCGCCTGGGCATGTGGTTTCCAAGATAGATTGTAATTAAAAGTGATGCCCAGGTAGCTAAAGGAGGGAACTCTCTCCAAGGCCCCACCCAATGCGCTTATCTTGGGTCCATTGTTGAATGTTCTGGAGAATCTAAGGACCTTTGACTTGGAATAGTTAACTTTAAGGTCCTCTTTATTACAGTATGTAATAAATGCGTTTATTACTGATTTTAAGCCCAGTTCTGTTTTGGAGAGAAGAACGGCATCATCTGCGTAAAGGAGGATTGGAATTGGTGTATTTGCCACAAAAGGGGGTGTTTGGCCTGGGATTTCACAAATGGGATCATATCATTGATAAATAGATTGAATAGAGCTGGGGCAAGCAAGCAGCCTTGTTTCACTCCCTTATTAGTTTGAAAGCTTGCAGTAAGTTGGCCTTGCCAATTATATCTAATTTGGGCAGAGGTGTCGGTGCACAGGTTCATAATTAAAGATAGTAGCCTTCTGTCTATTGTGGTTTCTGTCAGTTTACACCATAGTCTGCCACGATTGATAGAATCGAAAGCGGTCTTCAAATCCATGAAGGCCGCATACAGTTTCCCGCCTGGGGAAGCCAAATACTTGCTCGCTAGATGATGTAAAACAAGGGCATGGTCCATGGTTGAAACCCCTTTGCGGAAGCCTATCTGTTCTGGGTGGAGAATCGCCTCCTGGTCAATCCAATCCGTTAATCTCTCAAGGAGCTGTGCTGCATATATTTTCCCTGGAATAGAGAGTAAGCTTATGGGTCGGTAATTGTGAGGATCAGCCCTGTTGCCTTTCTTATAAATTGGAACTATAATTGAACGCTTCCACTCAGTTGGTATAGCACCAGAACTATTTATTAATGAAAAGATGGGAGCTAAACAGGAGCCCCAACAAGTAGGGTTCATCAGAAATAATTCGGGAGGGATAAAATCCGGCCCAGGAGCTTTTCCCCTTTTCAGATGTTTTGTTATATTAACTATTTGGATGGGGGAAACCGCTGGCCAACTTCCCATGTTCTCAGCTAAAAGGCGGGGTTCTATATTATTGGATGATGTAGATACCATTGGGCTTTGAAGGAGGGTACTATAATGGGATATCCACTGAGATGCAGTTATATCTGTCTGGTGATGTGAGGGAAGAGAAGAATTTTTAATTAGGTTCCAAAAGAGCTTATGGTCATTATTTGCTATCGCTAGATGTAGGGATGACCAGTCTTTTTGAGAAGTTAGCTCTTTCTTAAGTTTAATAGTCTTATACTCTTGTTTAAGTGATCTAATCTTTTCTACGTCCTTCTGAAGACCTGTCTTTTTAGTTGTTCTGAACTGTAGTCTAATTGCTCTTTTCAATTCCCTACACTCCTCATCATACCAACTGTTACTCTTTAATATGGGTGTAGACTCCTCTTTTCCCTTGACCCCCCTTTCCGCAGAGCAGAGAGATGATAGGTTCCTCATTAATGCTCCATAATGCTCCAGCCCTGTTACAACATCACCTGAAAGGCAATGTTGGAACATCTCTACCTCGATGTTTTCCCAATTAAGGAACTCGTGTATTTGAGACTCAATCTCTTGAGACCATTTAATAGGTTTCTTAACTAAAGTTCGCTCTTGAAATTCCACAGTATTGTGAGTGGTAATAGCCCGCAGTTGGAAAGTGGCTTCAAAAGTCAGAGGGAGATGATCTCCCCCTAAGTATTCTCCTACTTCCACGTTAGTGACTTGGGAGTATATACTTGGGGACACCAGTAAATGATCTACAATGCTGAGTCCATTAGAAGTAAAACAGGTGTAACAACCCGAGCTCTTCGGGTTGATAGTACCATTCAGGAAAACAAGGTTCGACGTGACTGCTAGTGACATCAAATATCTTCCAGCTGGGTTAGTTTTGTGATCTCTGGAACTTCTGGCAAACCAGGGTAGGGGCAGCGTTAAATCAGATGATCCTAGCACCTCCGGGAGCAGAGCCTCGTCATTGCCCCCTATTCGCGCGTTAAAATCTCCTGATAATAAAATCATCGCATTGGGGTATTTAGTAAGGGATTGGCCTACCTGATCAGCAAAATCATCCCATATTAACTGAACTTTAGAATTATCCTCTGCAGGTGGAACATATGCTGTGAGAATCAGGAGGGGATCCACGAAGTAACTAGACCATATACAAACTGCTAACAGTACAGGAGAAGCTATGATTACTTCACTCTTAGACACTTCCAGATCTCTAGAGACAAGGCAGGTAAGACCAGCTTTCGGTCTGCCTTTACCCTTGCATTTTATCGCTGGGACCGAAAAGGACCAGTAGTTCAACAGGTTAATTTGGTCTTGGGCCCATGTTTCTTGTAGGGATACAATGTGGAAGTGGCTTAACACTTTTAAAATATGGGGGTCACCGCTCTTACTTTTCCACCCATTTACATTCCAGGACAGAACCCTGAGTGTTATAGGGTTAGCTAGTCAGTTGTGTCCAGACTCCTGAGATCCCTCTAGGATGATGTGTCCTGACGTAGCTTCTTCTAAGCTCGAGGGGTCCATCTCGATTTCTTCCACGAACTGCTCCTCCACAACACACCCATTTGTCCTCTTGCGGGCACTCATTGCAGGAGGAGTTTTAGCCTTTGTTTGTTTGTTTAATTCTGGTTGTGCAGTTTTTGATTGCTTCGCTGCATCAGCTAGTTCCTCTGCTAGCGACTTTGAATCTGCCATTGGAGGGAGGTGTTTGTTGGAATATACAGAGAACAGTTGTGAGGAGTCTATTTCATAATCATCCTGCTGTAACTCTGAAGGGTCAGCTGGCTTGTTTTTATTTTGACACTGCTTCTCCAAGTTAACTGGGGGAGCTTTGGACCTGCCAGCTGGCTGTATCTCCGCATCCTTGATCTCGCTCAGTTTATGGGACAAGAAGTCCAATCTATCAATGATTGATTGTTGCTCGTTGCAGGGAAGATTCCCAAAGGAGTTGAAAAGATCATCCTCTATAGGATTTGCCAGAAACTTATGTGTCAGTTGTCTCTTGGGGGTCGGGTTTGTTCCTTGGCCAGCTTGTGCATAGTGATGTTCTTCAGGGGGTTGTGTGCTCTCCATGGGTTCACCCATGTCATCCCAAGAAATTAAGTTCATTTGGGATGTTTGATGACTCTCTGTTTCCATTGGTAACCCCTTCTGTAATAATGAGTTCACATCAGCACCCAAGGATTTCTTGTAGCACAAGGGTAATATAGTGGCATTTTGGAACACCCGTGTTGGGAAGACTCCTTTGGTTACAAGCTGTGACTTCTTCTCATGAATCACAGAAGGTATTCTAGTAGAAGCAAAGGAGAGTAGCACTTTTTGGGGCTGGTTTGGGGGACTGAGAGATTCAGCCTTCACCAGGTCTACTTCTGGGTAATTTATTCTGAGGAGGTCAGCCAAGTGACGTTTGGAGCACTGACCTCCCTGCCAGTTATGAGTTTGTCCCCTTCGCCCACATATTGTTAGGCAAATCTTTCTTGGCTGAAATATTAGCTGAAGGGGGTGATTCCATAAAGCACTTCCCTGTTTCAGCTTGTGCTCCCTTGTCCCCTTAACAGCATAGGTCTGCTCCCTTCTTCCCAAGTTAGTGTTCTGGGCTGCTGGCTGTACCTGAGACGTTAGTTGTAACTGCTGATTGTTAGCAGACAGTTTCGAGAGCTCTGCAGTTAGCTGCTTCATTTGGGTATTTATATTTTGAATGTTTCTAAAGATACATTCCACAGTCCTTGCAGTTATAGTTAACAGGTTGCTCTCCGTGGGTGTTCCAACTGCCTCAGGGGCTAAATCAAAATGCCCCACCCTTGACTCCATAGAAGTAGTATCTTCCACCAGAGTACTCGCATCTTCCTCACTATTAATCTCAAGAGGTAAAAAGTGATTTGCTGTCTCCACGGCATAGATAGGCATATAGTTCTTACTCCTACTTTTACTTTCACCTGAGGTAAAAAAGTCTTTAATCCTGGATTGTTTGGGGGCTGGGGATGGGACAGCCTCCTCTGTATCTCTTGGTCGCTTCTCTGCAGGCATTATAGCACACGGAGAGGGGGAGAAGAAGGAAAAGAGAGCAAGGCAGGGGAAAGAAAAAATAATAATAATAATAATAATAAGAAACCCCTTAATTAAGGGAATCTCTTAGTGTTCTCTTTATCGTAGTTAGCTAGCTAATTAAGTCACCCAGTTCCAAGGTAGATAGTGGGGGAGGTGGCAGATTAAAGTCAGAAAGCTAGCAGCTGTCTCAAAAGCCTTCACGTGCTGGAGCAGTTTACTTTAAAAAGAAAAAAAAGAAGAAAAACCTTATGAGATAGACTAAAAACAATTGAGTAGATATGAAATAAAATTAAAATACTGTTCCAAGCGAGCAGCGCTGCAGCTCAAACGT
This sequence comes from Gekko gecko, assembly GCA_029375565.1. Lineage (NCBI taxonomy): Eukaryota > Metazoa > Chordata > Lepidosauria > Squamata > Gekkonidae > Gekko > Gekko gecko. The sequence continues at coordinate 169,903,810 of JAPDNY010000005.1, forward strand.
CCTCCCCCGTCGACCGGAACTGGAAACTCCCCCGTTTCATAATAAACTTCCACAGACTTCCAATCTAGGGTGGAAGAGTGATTTGTTTCTTTCTTCTTTTTTAACTTTCTTTTTATAATACAGAACAGCATAGAAATAAAAAAAAACTCATTAACTTGTAAAGCTCAGCGAGAATAGAATAATTACACCTTTGTACAAATGAAAAATTACATATCATACTATACCATTTTAACTGTTATATATAACATATTGAGTCCTACTAGGTTAGTAAATGCTCTCAATGCAATATCACTGAGATAAGATAAGTGGACAAGGAGGAAATTTAGAACAAACAACCATACCTAGTTCTAGTGGATAATTGCCTATATGAGGCTTCATAGCCATTTCTGAAATTGTGTCCATGAAGGGCTTCCGGTCGGAGTTAAAATGGCGAATTGACGCACTTTGCGATTTGTGCAAGGTGGACGGCGGTATCTGACGACAGTTTGGGCTTTACCTGGCCCAACGCAGCACTCCCCAGGCGGGGGGGTGGCAAGCAAGCAGCCAAGCCTGAGAGGGAGTTGAGATCGGTGTGGATAAGCTTCGGAGGAAGCTTGTTTACACCTTGATCTCCTTCTGCGAAGAGGGCAGTTGCAAACCAGCACTACAGATACCAGCCGGGCTGAGAATTCAGCATAAATCCGTCATCTACCGACCTCTTTAACATCAAGATTAACATCGGTTACAGAAGAAGCACTGCGAAACCCCGAGATTACAAGTAAGGTAACAAATGAACATTCGCTTACCGGTTTGAAGAAGAACGTAAAATTAAAACGTACGGATAAGCGTATAAAGCTCTAAGGAACTAATCCGCTTGATTTAAAAGTAAAAAGAAAGCTTTCCTTTGGAGAAAACGGTTGAAAAGTGACTTTGTTTTGCATTCCTGTGGTCAGCTAAGACTAAACTTTGCATAGCAGAAACGAAACTGACTGTGATTCTATGGTACAGGAAATAGGCTAGAGTGAATGTTTTTCAAGTTGTTTTGCCGGAGGTAGACGGACGTTTTAAAGTGTGACACCGGAAGTTGGATTACCAAGACGGACAGCTACACAGGAAGTTTCAAAGGAGCCTACTCTAGCCAGAAAATCATAGAGAAATTGCGCCCACCATTTTGAGGAGGACTAAATTTTAAAAAGTTATTTTTAAACTGAAAAAGCACCGGAAAAAGTTATAAAGGTGGCGATTCGACTTTAAGATTGATAATATAAAGACTGTTTAGTTCTGAACTTGCCTCCAAGACGGATTTGAGTTCAAGACCAAGGGCCGCCTCATCACCAAGTCCAAGAATGACTGCAAAAGAAAAAAAAGAATGGCAGGCTGCCATGGAGGTGATGGAGAAAAGGATGACAGAGGTGGTGCAGAATTTGGGAAAGCAAATAGAATCACAGTTACAACAACAGATGCAAATACAACTGGAGCAAATAGAACAAGTGCAAGTCCAAGTACAGCAAAAAAATATGGCAGAATTGAAAGAACTGGTACTAACAGAAGTGGCAGGGATAAAAAAAGATACGGAAGAAGTTAAAAAAGAGGTTCAAAGTCTGGTGACAAAATCAGAAGAAATGGAACAGAAAGTTAAAAGAACTCTCCAAGAAAATACAAGATTGGAGTCCATGATGGAATATAGGGCTACTCAGAATCATCTGAGGTTGAGAGGAATTGAAGAGGAGGAAGATCAGGATATACGGTCCTTAGTAATCAACACGTTGACAACTTACATAGGGGAGGATCAAGGAGATTTGGATTCAGACTTTGACTTAATTTACAGAGTAAACTCAGCTTATGCCAAAAGAAAGAAATTACCCAGAGATGTGATTGTTCAATTTGTGACTACAAAAATGAAAGAAGATATCTTCAAGAAGCAATTCACACAACCGTTGGAAATTGATGGAAAGAAGATAATAATTTTAAGAGAAATTCCGAGAATGATTTTACAAGATAGAAAGAAGTTCAAGAAACTAACAGATAGATTAAAAGAAATGAGCATCAGGTTTAGATGGGAAATCCCACATGGATTATCATTCTCGTACAACTTGGTGAGATTTACAATCAAAACAGAAGGAGATATGTGTAGATTTAAAGAGAACAATTTTGATGATTTTAAAGACATTTAATTCAAAACACTGATGGATTACAAATTTTTATCTTGGAATGTAAATGGACTAAATTCACCAAACAAAAGAAGATTAGTGAATCATTGGCTAGAGAAACAAAAATGCAATATAATTTGTTTGCAAGAAACACACATTAGAAAACAAGACAATAAGTATCTGATTAATAAAAAATTGGGAGAAGAATTTCATTCATCAGCAACCAACAAGAAGAAAGGAACAGTGATATACATTAATAAAGAATTGGAACCTAAACAAATCTTCTCAGATAAGGAAGGTAGATATGTTGGCGTGGAAATAACGATGTACAGAAAAAGGACATTGCTTGTAAATATATATGCACCCAATGGAGCAAAAGAGACTTTTTTTAATGACTTGACAAGAGAGTTGGACTGCTTAAACTATGACCAAATAGTTTTTGCAGGAGACTTTAACGGCACGGTGAATAATGCATTGGACAGAAAGTCTAATGCAATTGGAGAAGTGGTTGGAAAACTGCCAAAAAAATTCTTCCAGTTGATGAGGCAAGAGAAATTAGAAGACATTTGGAGGAAGTGGAATCCTAAGACAAAGGACTATACGTTTTATTCTAACAGACATAATTGCTTTTCTAGAATTGATATGATTTGGATGTCAGAGGAGATGGCACTAAAAACGCATAAAATCGAAATTTTACCAAAAAATAATTCAGATCATAATCCCTTACTTTGGACATCAAAAGAAAAACCAAAACAACTATATTGGAGAATTAATGAGGACTTACTGGACCAAAAATAATCAATGAGACATTAAAAAAAGAAACGAAAAGCTTTTTTGAAATGAATTTGAATAAAGGTACTGATATACAGGTTGTATGGGATACATACAAAGCGGTAATGAGAGGTTTGCTTATCTCACTGAACTCCAAAGACAAAAAGCAAAGGATGCAACAACAAAATGACCTTCATGAAAAAATTAGACAAAAAGAAAAGGAACTAAAGAAAAGACCAGGGAAGAAAAAAAATATCAAAGAGATTCACTTTCTACAGGACCAAATGAATGCTCTACTAAATAGAGAATTATACTGGAATTTGAAAAAATTACAGCAAAAAGCATTTGACGGTGCAAACAAACCAGGAAAATTTTTAGCGTGGCAATTGAAAAATAGAAAAGAGAGAAATTTTATAAGCAAGATTACTGAAGATGGAAAAGATGTTGTGGACTTGAAAGGTATAAAAAGAGTCTTTTTTAAATATTACGCCAAATTGTTTAAAAAGAAAGGAATTGATCAACAGAAAATTAAGAAATATTTGGAGAATATTGAAGTACCAGAGCTGGGACAACAAATCAAAGAACAATTAAATGGATTAGTAACAAAGGAAGAGGTAATAAGGGCGATAGAAGATGCAAAGTTGGGCAAAGCTCCAGGTCCAGATGGCTTTACAGCAAAATTCTACAAGAAATTTAAGGAGGAGCTAACCCCTATTTTAGTACTTCTGTCAAATGAGATAAGAATGACCAAACGGACCCCAGACTCATGGAAGGAAGCAAATATTTCACTTATACCTAAAGAAGATTTGGACTTAACAAATGTAAAGAATTATAGACCAATATCGCTATTAAATAATGACTACAAGTTATTCGCAAAAATAATTTCGGAAAGGTTGAAAAAATATTTGAAAGATGCTATAGCGGAAGAACAAGCTGGTTTTTTACCAAATAGACAAATCAGAGACAATTTGAGAGTGGTGATTGATGTAATAGAATATTATGACAAACATCCAGAAAAAGAAGTTGGATTCCTCTTTTTAGATGCGGAAAAAGCTTTTGACAATTTAAATTGGGAGTTTATGTTGCAAGTAATTGAAAAAATGGATATTGGACAGTCTTTTTTAAACATGATTGTGGCAATATATTCTGAACAGAAAGCAGCTTTGAACATAAATAAAGAAAGAACAGATTTTTTCCAAGTTCAAAAGGGAACACGACAAGGCTGCCCGCTATCTCCGTTATTGTTTATCTGGATATTGGAAATATTACTGACAGAGATAAGAAAAGACAACAACATCGAAGGACTTACAGTGAAAGGCTTTACGTATAAATATAGAGCTTTTGCAGATGATGTAATGTTTATGATTCACAATCCAATTGAGAACATACCGCGATTGATGGAAAAAATTGAAGAATTTGGAACAGTTGCGGGATTCTATGTTAATAAAAATAAAACGAAAGTGATGTGTAAAAATATGATGAAACAGAGAAGAATTGAACTTCAAGAGAAAATTCAATGTGAAGTAGTGACAAAGACTAAATATTTAGGAATTGAATTGACCATGAAAAATATTGATCTGTTTAAAAATAACTATGAAAGGTTTGGTACAGGATCCAGCAAGACATGAAGAAATGGGATACCTTGAATCTATCGTTACTGGGAAGAATTGCAACTGTAAAAATGAATGTTTTGCCTCGTTTGATGTTTTTATTTCAGACTATTCCAATATTAAAACAAAGGAAAATACTGGATACGTGGCAGAAAGAATTGTCGAAGTTTGTATGGGCAGGAAGAAAGCCAAGGATTAAGATGAAAATTTTATGTGATGCAAAGGAAAGAGGAGGACTACAACTACCAAATTTAAAATTGTACTATGATGCCGTCTGTCTAACATGGCTGGAGCAGTGGATTAATCTTCAGAATAAAAAACTGTTGGCACTAGAAGGTCATGACAATAAGTTTGGATGGCATGCATATTTATGGTATGGAAAAGTAAAAATAGACAAGTTTTTTAAACACCACTTTATAAGACGATCACTGTTCGAGACTTGGACGAGATATAGAAAATTCTTCTCGGAAGAAAGACCACTTTGGATAGTACCAGCAGAAGTGATTAATCCATATTCAAGAAATCAAGGTTTAGATTGGTTACCTTACAAAAGTCTTTTAAAATTAGAAGGCAAAAACTTTGTATTAAAAGATAGAACTGAGGTTGAATTTGAATACGATTGGTTGAAATATAGACAGATTTATGACTTATTCAAGACCGATAAAAGAGAACATGGTTTTAGAGAAAATAATATTGAAATTGAAACTGTATGGGTTGAAAAAGGAAAAAAAATGATTTCAAAATTGTATAAGGTTTTACTGAAATGGTATACTGAGGATGAAATAGTAAAAGAGCAAATGATAAAGTGGGCAGTAAATATTAACAATGAAATATCCATGTCATCTTGGGAATATTTGTGGAAAAAGTCAATGAAAATTTCAACTTGTGTAAATGTCAAAGAGAATTGCTTTAAAATGATGTCCAGATGGTATATGACTCCTAAAAAAAATGCTATTATAAATGAAAGCATGTCTAACAAATGTTGGAAATGTAAGAAAAATGAAAGGTCTTTTTACCATATGTGGTGGACATGTGATAAAGCAGTAAGTTATTGGACTGAGATCCATAATGAGATACAAAAAATTTTGAAATGTACTTTTAAGAAAGACCCACAGATGTTATTGTTAGGTCTTAAAATGGAAGAAATAAACGTAACCAAGAGAACATTATTATGGTACTTAATTACAGCAGCCAGACTGACTTTTGCTCAATGTTGGAAGCAAGACAAAATACCTGAAACATGGGAATGGATTAAGAAGATGTTGTTTATGGCAGAAATGGACAAATTAACAAGAAAACTAAACAACGAAGAAGATGAAACCTTTTTCGAAGAGTGGAAAGACTTTCAAGAATACTTGTTGAAAAACTGGGATGTTAAACGTGGTTTGATCTGTTTTGATAGCTATTAAGGAGAAATTGAAAGAGATTTAGACTTTTGAATTGTTACCATTAGTAAGAGAAAATAAGTATAGTAGTAAATGTAATGAAATAAGAGAGATACCAATGGGGTTGGAGCATTGCGGGAAGCCTTGTTTGGGGGGGAGAGGGCAAAAGAAAATGGATATGTATTTGTCTTTTAAATTGTATGATCATGAAGTATATCCAATAATAAAATGTATTTACAAAAAAAAAATGAAATTGTGTCCATGAAGGAGGAATGAATTCCTCTGTGGTCAAGTATTCAAGAATAGGATCCCATTTTTTCATACATGTTGTATTAATCGGATTTTGTGAGGCATTATTGATTCTATTAGTTACACAATCCATGGGGAACTAGGCCCATAATTTGCGGTACCACAGATGGAGCGTGGGTGGGTTAGAGTCCTTCCAACAGGAGGTTATTGACGTATGTGCAGCATAGATCATCATGTCCAGAGTCTGCTTATATTTGTGTTTTTCTAAGTTTTAGTGGTCAATGTCTGAGAAAAAGATTTTCTGGACGCATTGGTATGTCTAAGTTCAGGATATTTTTTACTATTTGTTTTATTTGATTCCAAAAATCAGAAATGACAGTACATTCCCACCAGCAGTGAGCATGTGTGCCGATCTGTTGGCAATTCTTCCAACATTTTGGGGAAATTGTTGTACTCATATGGGACAGTCTTCGAGGGGTAAGGTACCACCTTGCCATTATCTTAAATTCTTGCAGTTCAAGGGGTATAGAGCTAGGAAAATGGTATTTTGTGGGCCAGAGATCCGACCAGAAGTCATCATCCCACTCACGTGCACAATCCTCGTGCCATATATGATATTTTAGAAGTTTGGTATGATTATCCCGCAACAGTAATTGGTAAGTGGCTGAAACTAAACCCTTATGACTATTTTCGAAGACTTGGAAAATTGTCTCTAGTTCAGTACATGGCTGGGACAGAATAGATTTTATTTTAAACTGATCAGTGGCATGTTGAATCTGCAGATACAGAAACCAAGGTATTGGCAATCCTGACGTGTTCTAAGGCTGCTTTCGGTAGCACTCCTCTTTTTGACACAATGTCTTCATAGCGGGTCATTCTGGTTTTCTTCCAGCATTCGAGATATAAGGGCTCTACTGCTTTTTTAAACCAAGGCTGATCTATGAAAGGTAAGTATCTAGCAGTGCAGGGCAGCAACCTCTTACAGTTTAATCTCCAGAAGCTAAGTATGGGCTTTAGAAATGTATTTTTATTTCTCACATCTGTAGGCAGGTGCAATTTTTCATCCCACATTAGAGTGTTTATCGTTATTGGGTGATAGTTATCAGAGCATATTTAGATCCAGTCTGGTGGGGAGGATGCGTTTTGGATTTTTACTATATTGGCTAATGATATAGCTTTCCAGTAGATGGAAATATCCAGAAACCCAAATCCACCCCTGTTCTTGGGTCTCCGCAGGGTGCACAATCCTATTCTAGCTTTCCCCCCCAGCCCATAAGAAGTTATTCAAGGCTTTCTGCCAAGTGTGCACCAGACCCGTTGGAATTTCTATGGGAAGTGTTCTGAACAGGAATATGTATTTTGGCAAGATGAATGATTTTACAAAGTTGTATCTGTCGATCCAAGACAGATTCAGTTTTCCCCATTTAGTTATGATATTGTCTATTTCAGCTTGAATCTCAGTGTGGTTCAGCCTTATCAGTCTGGAGAGGTCTGCTGGTATCTTAATTCCTAGGTAAGGAAGGTAAGTAGTAACCCAGTTAAAATTAAACAGTTGTTTTAGATTTGTCTGCTCCGTAAAGGGTATGTGTATGGGTAGAATTTGGGATTTAGCATCATTAATTTTCAGCCCTGATAGAAGACCAAATGATTTCAATACCTGAAGCAAGCCAGGTATAGAGGTGTAAGGGTCTGTTACATACAAGAGCATATAGTCAGCAAGAGTGATTTGTTTCTAACAGATAGTGGCTGCAACAGTTTGTTCCTATTTGTGTAGACAGCCACAGTTTGTGTACTCCCAGAACTATAATAGCCAATTTGATACTTCAGCTGATGGTATACATTTTAAAGCCCTATTGAATTCAATGGCAGAGATAGGCCCACACAGAACAGTACAATCCTAAGGTTGACCTCTCAGTTATGCTGTTTAATCTGGGATAGCTAGACATGATCCTGTGCTCTCCCAGCAGAAAAAAAGACATTTAAAAAAAGACATAGCCTGAAGGACACAGGAGCATAGCAAGGGTATTTGAGTCTATAGTGATACCATCAGCACCCACTGAGCACAGAGGATCATCCACCAAGCACAGAGAAGCCCTTCACTAGCCATAGAAGCAAGGAGTAGACCGATGTACAGAGATGCTGGCATACATCCACAATGTAACCATGCCTCACCCAGCCACAGAACAAGCAAAGAAACACAGTACCCTCAACCATGGGAAGGTCAATGGGGGAAAAGTAAACTGGAGCTCGAAGGGGATAGACGTGTGGAAGAGAGCTCCTCACTCACCCTTCTGTTAACCTCGCTTCTTGGCTTGTTTTTTTCCTGCCAGAATGCCTCTTTAGGGTTTGAGGCATTTGCAAGGGACTTGAACCCACCCTGAAGAAGTGGTGACTTCTACAGGGGGATTTTTGGTTGGTCCTGGTGCAGAAGCGGGGGAGAAGTCAGCAGAGAAACGTTCGTGGAAACGAGCATGGAAGGTGAAATGGGAGAGTAAAAGATTGGAACGGGAGAAGGAAAAGACCCAGCAGAGCTGAAGCTAAGTATTTTCTAAAAAAAACAACATCCACTTTATTTTCTTATATGTTTTCCCCTTATGTTTAATGCAAGGGGAAGGCAAGGGGATGTTTTAACAGTCAAACGCCACTTTGCAGCTATATAGTTATTCAAGGGGACAGGGAAGGCTAAGGAATGTTTAAAATTCAATAGCAAACAGAGTGGAAAGTGGCTAAGAAAAGAAAGGCTTAATAAATTCGGGTGAGAGCGCCATTAACATAATGCAGTTTAGCGTTGGTTATAGAACCTGGAACTGTAGATGAAGTCTTCACTGTCGCTTTAATTTACTAGATAATCCATGCCGGGGAGAGGGATGCAGTAAGCGGCGTTGATTTGGTGCAGCTGGAAGCTGGCTCTCTGAAGGGCGGGGGAAGTGATGCTGAGAGAAGAGAGAGAAACAGAGCGACGTGAATATCAGAGCTGGAGGATCGTGACGTGAGCGGATCCGTTCAAGAAAAGCGACCTGAAGCTCCTCTGGAGGCGGGAGAGTGATGCAGAGTGCCGAAAGAGGGGCAGAGGAAGGAGCGAAGCAAGAAGAGACTCAGCTAGAGGATGAGAGACTGATTGAGAGGAAAGGAGATAGGGGGAGGGGTGAGAGAAGAGTGACGGGGAGAAATCCCTTGAGGACGCATTGTGAGTAGCTGATTGTTAGCTGAGTTAAAAAAAAGGGGGATTCTTAAGGCGGATGGGGAGTGCCAGGAATCTGCAGACATAATTTCTTAACTGATTACAGTTTCAGTCTTGATTAATTGTGTGGAAATAGGCAGAGTTATAAGCTGATCTTAGTAACACCTTGTTTTGGCTATACCCAAAAATATTTAAAGAGATAAACAAGTAAATAAACGGATAGAAATTAGCAGAAAATAAAATAAAAAAGGAACTCTTGTAAGAGTAAGCGATTTAGAAAATAAAACCTACTCTTAAATTTGTCCCTCCCCCCCCGTGAATCTATTTAATAATTGTGAGGGCCCTATAAAAATAAATAAATAAATTAGTAAATATATAAAAACAAAAAAGGCACTTAAGCAGGACCAGAGCAATAGTAAATATATAAATATATATAAATATATATAAATATATATAAATATATATAAATATATATAAATATATATAAATATATAAATATGGCATCTGGAAGTAGGAAAGGTTCAATGGCGTCTCCAAGCCAAACTGCAGGTCTAACTCAACTTAAATCTGTGGTAACAACTCAAGACCTGCAAAAGATGATGCAGAATTTTCTGCAGATCGCAGCTGAACAAAACGCAGAAATTATTAAAAAAAGAGCTAGAACCAATGCAGAGCAAAATGGATCAAATAGCGAAACAGTTAAAACATGATACTGAAGAAATCAAGATGGAAGTTAAAAAACTTGCCAAGAAAACAAATCAATTACAAGAAAAGGTGGATGACATTGACCAAGAAGTCCTGGAATTAAGAGCTAAAATGGAGAAAATGGAAGATTCTCTCATAGCGCTGGAAATGGGGAAAGCTGAAATAATTCTAAGATTCCAAAATATCTCAGAGAAATTAGGCAAAAATCTAAAAGAAGAACTAGCCCGTAACATAGCGGAACAATTTAATATATTAGATGAAAAGGAGTTGGCCGATAATATGGAAGCGGTGTATAGAAGAAATTCCGCGTATTCCAAGAAATTTAAAACACTGAGAGAAGTCCATGTGAAATTTGTAAGGAAAATAACTAGAGATCAAATCCTCCAAGAGGCAAATAAAAAAACCCTGACAGTGGAAGGTGAAGAGATAAGAATTCTGAAGGATATTCCTTGGCGTGTTAGGGGAAAACGGTACAAATATAACACGTTGGTAGATCTGTTAAAGAAAGTTGGGATTCAATATAGATGGCTCATTCCGGAAGGGCTGTTATTTACCTATAGAAGCCAAAGATTCAGGATAGACTCAGTCTTCAAACTAGAAAACTTTTTAGAAAGGAATGGCGAGGATCTTGGATGGCAAAGACCGGAGGAGGGTGAAGTATCATCAGAAGACCAAGAAGAAGGAGGAGAAGGAGGGAGAGAGCGCGAAGAAGACTCTGATGACCAAACGACGGCCATCCAGAAGAAAACCGACTAAAAGAAGCACCAATTAAAATATAAAACCAAATCACAAATCCAAACAAGATGGCAGCTCAAAAACATGGTGATGAAAAAGAAAAAATAAGAAAGTTGATGACCAAAAAACTATCCTTATTATCTGTTAATATGAATGGTCTAAATAGTCCGCAAAAAAGATGAAGAATATTACATCAAGTAGGTAAATTTAATAGTGATATTATCTGTCTTCAAGAAACGCATGTAAAAGAAGAACATGAAAAATATTTAATCCATAAAAAATTGGGCGTGGCTTTCATAGCATCAGATAGAGTTAAAAAACAAGGCGTAGTAATATACGCCCATGAGAAATTGAACCCTATACTCAAATTTAAGTCCGCGAATGGAAGAATTATTGGTGTACAAGTTATACTTAATGGGATAGAAGTACTAGTGGTAAATATTTATGCCCCAAACCAAAATCAGGATAGTTTCTTTTTGGAACTCTATAAATATATTGGTAAAGACAATCCAGAGAATGTTTGTATAGTAGGAGATTTCAATGCGGTCTTAGATCCCAAAGAAGACAGGATGAAGGTTAAGAAAACTCATAAACCAGGGGCGATCCTGACAAAAAACTTCTTGAAAATAGCCGATGAATATAACTTAATAGACCTATGGAGAACCAGAAACCCACAGAAAAGAGATTATACGTTTTTCTCCAATAGGCATAAGTCATGGTCAAGAATAGACATGGCTTGGATAAATACAGGTTTGATAAAACAAATTGCAGATGTAGACATTTTGGCGAACATCTTTGCTGATGATAACCTGTTATGGATTTCTTTTCAAGGGACTCTAAAAGCTATTAGATGGAGAGTTAATATAAGTTTTTTGAGAGATAAAATCTTTACTAAAAAACTAAAACAGGAGGTAAAAGAATTTATTCAGTTAAATAGGATGGAAGACATAGGATTGTGTACTATTTGGGACACCCTAAAAGCATATATCAGAGGTATTTTTGTTAATCAGGAGGCGTGGAGAAATAAACAAAAAAGGGGAAAATTTAAAAAGCTAACCACGGACCTAAGAAACTTAGAAAAAAGTAGTCAGAATAAAAAAGATGTAAAAGAAATAAGGATAAAGATAAAACTACTACAGCATCAAATGAATGTTTGGTTAACTGAAGAAATAGCTAAAAAAATTGAATATACCAAAGCATACTTGTTTGAAAATCCTAATAAACCCTCGCGTTGGTTGGCATACAAAATTAAAAAGGAGAGAGAAAAGAAAATTATTTTAGCATTGAAAAATGAAAATCAAGAATTACAATTTAAAGCCCAAGAATTAAAAACAATAGTAAAAAACTTTTGTAAGGACTTATATAGACAAACGACACAAAACAGCCATGAAATTACAGATTTTTTATTGAAACATGAATCAGGTAAATTCACAGAAGAACAAAGACAATTATTGAATGGTAAAGTATCTATGTTTGAGCTTATGGAGGCAATAAAAAAACAAAAACCAAAGAAGTCTCCAGGCCCAGATGCAATTGCCGCAGAAGTATATAAAATAATAGAGGAGGAAATTTCAATGCTGTTTAAAGACCTAATTAACAATGTGATGGTAACAGGTAAAATCCCACAGTCTTGGAAGGAAGCATTAATAACCCTTATCCATAAACAGGGCTCAGGAACTGACGATATTAAAAACTATAGACCAATCTCGCTGTTAAACGTAGATTACAAAATATTTGCCTCAATTTTAGCAAACAGGTTTAAAAAGACCATGGTAGAGATCATACACAAAGACCAATCAGGTTTCCTGCCAAGAAGGCAAATAAAAAACAACATAAGAAATATAGGAATAAGGCCCATTGTGGAAATAAATACAACAGGCTCTAGAAAGAGGCTCTGGGAGAGTGCCCCGGCTTTGGGCACTCAGTGACAATTTGCTGTGGCAATCTTAGCAGGGTATAATGACAGAGTCCACCATTTTCTCCAGAGTAACTGATCTTTGCTACCTGAAGAGCAGTAGTAATTTTGAGTGATCTGCAGCCCACCCCCAAGATTGGTAACAGTGGTTCCCCAGGAGGGAGTGGCTGGTTTGGAGGGTGGAGTCTATGGTATTGTACCTGTCTGAGGTCCCACCCCTCCTCAACACTCACCCTCTCCAGGTTCGACCCCTCAAATCTCCAGGAATTTCCTAACCTGGAGTTGACAACCCTATCTCCCTCCCAGCCAACCATCAACCTACTTTTAGTTTTCCATCTCCTCCCCCTCCCTCCTAGAGAGCAGTTGTAATTTTGAGTGATCTCCAGCCCCCACCTGGAGATTGGCAACAATGGTTCCCCATCAGGGAATGGCTGGATTGGAGGGTGGAGTCTATGGCATCATACCTGTCTGAGGTGCCATCCCTCTTCAAACCTCATTCTCTCCAGGCTCCATCCCTCAAATCTCCAGGAATTGCCCACCTGGAGTTGGCAACCTGATCAGGACTGGGCCCAATGAGTTTTCTCCCAAAGGCCAACATAGGTGTGGAAAGGGCCTTTTACTGACAGAGGAGAAAGTACAGGTGCCAACTCTGATTAGGGAAATACTTGGAGATTTGGGGGGGTGGATCCTATGGAGGGCAGCATTTGGGTGGGGGGTGGTGGAAGGACTCAGCAGGGTATAATGCCATAGAATCTACCCTCCAAAGCAACCATTTTCTCCTGGGGAACTGATCTCTGTCATCTGGAGGTCAATTGTAACAGTGGGAGATCTCCAGGTCCCACCTGGAGATTGGCAACCCCAGGGGAAAGTCAGCTGCTCAGCGGGGAGTTGAAGAAAATGGTTTGATGGTTGCTGGCCCACCTCGTTAGCCAGCCAGCCATGCTGAAGCTAAGCAGGAGAAAGAGCCTTTTTCCATTTATTCTGACAGGAAATTGGCCATTGGGGAGGGGGTTATGCTGAAAGTCCTTTTTTTTTTACTCACAGAACCAAGCTTGGGTGCTAACCAACAGCCACTGAGGGGACAGTCCCTCACAGGAGTCAAGAGAACTGTCTTCCTCAGGAGAGAGAGCTGTCTGCCAGGGGGAGTGGGTGGGGAAGAGGAGCAGACCCAGCACCCGGCCAATGGCATGCGAGTACTCTTGAGTGGCGGCTGATGGGCCAATGGCTGAGGGAGGGCATTTTACAGCCAATGGGAGCGCATGGAATCTTGCGAAACCAAAAGATAATTATTATAAGGAGAGATATACTAGAATATTATGATCAAAATCCTGGAAAACAGGCAGTGTTTCTTTTTTTGGACGCAGAAAAGGCTTTCGACAATGTGAGTTGGGACTATCTGAAACAGAAACTTCAGTTATGGAATTGTGGGAATGAATTTCTAAACTCCATTAATGCCATATATGGAGAACAATATGCGAAAATCATTATCAATGGAGACTTAACAGGCAACATTCCTATACAGAAAGGCACTAGGCAGGGGTGCCCGCTGTCGCCTCTACTATTTATTTTTGGATTGGAGATGTTGAATGTTCAAGTGAGAAATAATAAAAATATTGCGGGTGCTAAGATAAAAAAAGAACACGTCAAACTGCAAGCTTTTGCAGACGATCTAGTATTTATCTTAGAAGACCCCATAAAATCATTGTGTTTTTAATTGCAAGACCTACAGGAATATGGGCAAGTGGCAGGGCTAAGAATAAATGTGAAAAAGACAATAATTATTACAAAAAACTGTTCTAAGGAACAGTTGTCCATAATTCAAAATAGTTCGCAAATACAGATAGTTGATAAAGTTAAATATCTAGGAATAATCTTGACAAACAATAATAAAGACCTATTTAAAAACAATTACACAAAGCTCCTAGAAGAAATTAAAAAGGATTTAAATAGGTGGCAGGGGATACATATTTCTTTTTTGGGTAGAATAGCTACGGTTAAGATGAACATCCTGCCACGGTTTTTATTTTTAGCTCAATGCCTAACCATCATTATAAATAAAAAGTTTTTTGATGAAATAAACCGCTTGGTGAAAACATTTATATGGAATGCTAAAAAACCAAGAATAAATAGGAAACTACTCACAGACAGTAAAGAAAAGGGTGGACTGGGTTTACCAAATTGGAAGCTATACTATCAAGCGGCAGCAATGGGTTGGATCAGAGACTGGATCCTTTTAGAAGAGGAAAGGACTCTACATTTAGAAGGTTATGATCTACCTATGGGTTGGCACGCATATATTTGGTATAATCTAGACAAGAGACAGCAAATCTTTCAAAATCACGTATTTAGAGGCCCTTTGATTAAAACTTGGAAGGAAATTAAAAATAAGTTTTACCATAAAATACCAAAATGGTTGTCCCCAACCGAAGCATTTATTTTGCCCTCCCTATGGGGGAAAGATAAAAAATTGACCTACGAGATGCTATTGACAGAAAACAATGATCTTAAACCTTTGGATTCACATGTATTTCAAAAAGCAAAATTAACCATATGGGAAAAAATCCAAATAAATTCTAGATACATTAAGGATAAAAAAATTAGCTTTCAGAATACCAATACACAATTGGACAAGATTTGGCTTTCTTCTGCTGATAAGCTGATACAAAAGCTGTATAGATTTCTATTAGTGGAGGAACTATTGGATGAAGTCGTTAAACCAAACATGATAGCTTGGATGCAAGAAATAGGGCATAATATCACATTGGATCAATGGTCTAGATTATGGAAATCTCTTAGATTTCTGAGAGCGACAAATTATAAAGAGAATATTTACAAAATGTTCTATCGGTGGCATTGGACGCCCGATAAGATAGCCAAATGCTATAAAGGAAGTACTGATATTTGTTGGAGGTGTGAAAAAGAGGTAGGGTCCTACCTCCATGTTTGGTGGAACTGTAAAAAAATTAGACCCTTTTGGAAAACGATTAGCAAATTAATAGAAGAAATTTTAAACGTCAACATACAATTTGCACCAGAAGTATTTTTGCTCAACATTCTCCCGACAGGACTTAGAAAAGAAGATATATGAATCACTTTATATTTAGTTACAGCAGCAAGGATATTAGTGGCAAAGTGTTGGAAGACAGTACAGCTCCCATCCAGAAAAGAAATCATTAGTACTTTACTAGAAATAGCTGAATCTGATAAATTAAACATTATTCTCTCAGGGAAAGACGATTTACTTTATGCAAATAGATGGGAAAAAATTTATAAGTGGATGGAGAATAGAGCTTGAATAACTACCCATTGTAATCTCAAATGATGTTATTGCATTTTTCTTTTTTTTCTTTTGTGTTAGCTTGGAAAATGTATAAATAAAAATTAAAAAAAACAAACCATGGGAAGGTCAATGGTATGCCCAAGAGAAACTTTGCGGCTGCCATATTGAGTGGGGAGCTCTGCAGGCAGGGATTCAAATACCCTTACAAGCATGTGATCATAAAGGTCATAAAGCACAGAAAGGGGGGTGGGTATAATCTAGCCGTTCCACAGTTTATGCTGGAGAGAGGACCACCAGAACGCCTCCTAGACAAGGGCTGCAGCCTCGATGGGGGAATGATGCCCCAGGACAAGGTGGAATTTTTCTGCAAGGGGAACAGAGACTTCAAAACAGCCTAATTTCCAGGTTCAAGCCCTGCATTTAGGTAGCTTCCAGAGAGGCATTGCAAGAGTTTAAGGCACACCAGATTCTGCACTATCATATCTAAACAGTGGAAATGGGCTACTCATCATGATTGGCTGCCCCAGATTCAAATAATTTTGCATTGCATCTTCCCATTAAGCCACCCTCTGCGGGGTTTATAAGCTTCATTACTGCCAATAGGCCACACCCAACAGCAGAACCTCATTAGGACTGGCTACATTAGGGGTGTGTGGCCTAACATGCAAAGGAGTTCCTGCTACCAAAAAAGCCCTGGGTTTTGACAACAAACAAGGTAAACAGAATAAGAAGGAAAAGGTGGGTGTGGCTGGATGACCACATTTCTGGTAACATGGGGGTGTGGCCTAATATGCTAATGAGCTGTGCCATCAGGAGTGTGGCCTAATATGTGAATGAATTTCTGCTGTTGGGTGTGGCCTATTATGCTAATGAGTTCCTGCTGGGCTTTTTCTACAAAAAAACCCCTGCGTCTAACCCATTACACAACAATGGCAACAAGGATAGGATTCGAACCCATGTGTGCAACCAGTCATGGGAATCTACACGGACTCCATGGTCCCAGCTCCATGTAGATTTTGCCGGCCCCTTCCATGGTGACTGGTGACTGTGGATTCATTTTCCAAGTGGTTGGAAATAAGCCCGGTCTCTGCCACCTCCGCAAAGGCAACCATCTGCACCCTCCGTAAGATCTTTGCCACACACAGCTTGCCCAACACCATCGTGTCAGACAACGAAACAGCGTTCACATCGGAGGAATTCCAGATGTTCCTCCACAGCAACCTCATCCGGCATGTGAGGTCCACGCCATTCCACCCAGCCACCAACGGCCAAGTGGAGCGGATGGTGCACACCGCAAAAGAAGCATTCAGCTGCCTGACAAAGGAGGACTGGGAGTTCTGCATCACCCATTTCCTCCTGGCTCAACGGACCACACCGAACCCGGTGAGCGGCCGATGTCCTGCGGAGCTGCTTATGGGCTGGCGACCCGCAATCCTGCTTGACCACCTGCACCCCAACAGGGCCCCAGATTCATGCAGCTTAACGGAGCAGCAAGAAGCACCACGAGGGTTCTTTCCAGATGACACCGTGTATGTCCGGAACTATGGGAAGGGCCCCGAGTGGCTTGCTGGCCACATCATCTTCCCCACAAGGAGAAGAACTGCCATCTCAACGCACAGAAATGAGTCTGCCCAAGGCCCGGGAGCAAGAGACACAGCCTGCAGAGCCGCAGAACCTTCCTCCAGTCGCAGTAGCCATCCCCGAGGTAGGCACTCCCACAACCACGGAAACACTGGCAGAAGGTTGCTGCCACCTGCACCAAGCAGCCCGGCAGAAGCCCCCAAGGTTCCAGTGCCAGTCCCCAGGTGGTCTACATGTGAGCGGAGGCAACCATCATACCTTTAGGACTATGTAATGTGGGGGGTCCAAACTATGAGGGGAGGGGTGTTATGTCTGCTGACCGCCACTAGGCGCCAGCAAGGAAACACCGAGCTTCATTCCCTAGGAACAATAGGGACTAGGCTCCTGGACTGTACTTTGGGGGACCAATAGAGACTTTGGCAGGAGGTTCAAACCTACCAATAGGATCTAGGGGTGTTCCCAGGTGCTGTATATAGTTGGCCACCCGGCCGGTATTCTTTGTTCTAGTTGTGTTCCAGTAAACCATGCTGATCACTACAACCATGTCTGTGGTTTCTACATGTGTCTAACCCATTACACAACAAAGGCAAAAGTCGTGTATGTTTGGTTAGAGTGGCCACTAGTCAGCAAAACTGTGCTCTCAATAGCATGAGGTTGTGCTTTCAGTAGTGTGCAAAGGCACTCTGACATGATATTGCAGCAACATTGTCATGATGTGTCACCATGACTCCAAGGAGAGGTCCTCTTTCTGCATTGTGTATCCTCATTGCTAGCAACTGTTGAGGAAGGAAGGGATATTGAGCCAACATAGAGTAGGTATATGTCACATCACAGTGGTGGGATGGGGAGATTTCCCGCAGCCCTAGTTTAAGGAAAGAGACCCCTCTCCCTTGTTTACATGAGTAGAGTGCAGACCCAAATTGCTGTTGGTGTTCTGAGACAGAGTACCTCTAATGATTCTAAGCAGATCAGTGTTAGCAAGGTGCTCACAAAGTTTGTTCCCCTCCTTTGTTATTTGTGTAAAGTGTTCCCTTGTTGTGCCAAGTGCCCTTTCTCTAAAGTTCTCATCACCAAGCTTCTCCTGAATACTCCCCATTCCTTCCCTGGCATGCCCTTGGCACTATCCATTTCTGCTCGTTGGACAGAGGACAGCACTGGTGATGCCCTACATTGGCACATGTCCTCATTACACCAACATGAGGCTTACTTGCTATCTTACGCAGTTTACTAGCTGGCCTTAATTCTGTACCTGAAAACACACAGGGGATCTTTTATCAGTTTGGCAGCATTAGATACCATAATGGACTCTTCCAGGCATCAGAGAGGTATTAAATATTGTAGATTAAGATTTTCCTCATTAAAAAGTGATACAAAATAGCCTTTCAATTAATCCACTATTTTTAAAGTACCTCTACTTAAATATCATGTACTTAAAAATAAACAAAGCTGCATTTGAAGAGTTTGATCACTGCGCTTAGTATGAAATTTTAAGCTCTGAGGCACCAGCTCTAACTTTAAGAATAGGCTTTTCAAATTTTCTTGTCCCATTATGAAAAGGGACAACTGCAATTTCAGTGTATGTGTATGCATTTTTGTGTGTTTTCACATTTGTAGTCCATTCATATGCATATGTACTTAGAAGTAAGTTTTGTATAGTGGGTTAGACGCATAATGAAACCACAGACAACGACGTAGTGATCAGCATGGTTCGCTATTATACAACACCAGACAAACGTATCTGGCCAGGAGGCCAACTATATACACGCGACAGGGGACGCCCCCTGGTGCCATTGGCGGGTTTGAATTCCCGCCGCCGTTCCCATTGGTTCCCCTGTGCTGGACCTCAAGCTCAGGCTCTTTTGCTGATGGCCCGTAGTGGTCTGCGGACACAACACCCCTCCCCCCATAGTTCCGATCCTTCCTAGGTGACATAGTCCTTCAGGTATGCAGGGGCTCTGCGTTCCCTAGTGGATCACAGCGGAGCGAGTGTTGGGGTTTCCCTACAGGCCGGTCGGGGATGTGTGGTGGGGCCGGCCGCTTCACTTCTGCCCTCTGGGGCCGAGTGTGCCGTCGAGTCCTCGGCTGCCGGGGCCCCTGGCGGTGAGATCTGCTGGTCACTGGGGCCCGCTTCCCTGAGGTCTTGTTCTGCTTCGGGCTCTCCCCGGGCTTCTCGTGGGGCCTGCTCCTCCTCCCCTTGGTCCCCCGGATCTCCTACCATAGGTAGTAGGCGCCACCTCAGCTGGTCCACATGTCGCCGCAGGACCTGCCCGTCCATTGTTGACACCTTGTAGGAGACGGGGCCGGTGGGTCAGATCACCTTCCCTGCTAGCCATTCCGGGCCCTGACCATAGTTCCTTGAAAACACTGGGTCCTCTGGGAAGAAGCCCCGGGGCGCCTCCCTGTCCTCGACCAGGTTGTGTGCTGTTGGGGCCCTGTCAGGGTGCAGGTGGTCGAGTAGGATTGCGGGCCTCCGGCCCATCAGGAGCTCTGCAGGGCAGTGGCCGCTCACAGAGTTGGGTGTGGTCCGGTTTGCTAGGAGGAAGCGAGCGATGTGAGCCTCCCAGTCCCAGTCCGTCAGACGGCTCAGCGCTTCCTTTGCAGTGCGGACCATCCGCTCGGCCTGGCCATTCATTGTGGGATGGAAAGGCGCCGACCTGATGTGCTGGATCAGGTTGTTCCTCCGGAAATGTTGGAACTCCTCAGACGTGAACGCTGGCCCGTTATCTGAGACGATCGTGTCAGGCAACCCATGCGTGGCAAAGATTTTCCAGAGGGCCCGGATGGTGGCACTCGTGGAGGTGGTGGAGACCGGACTCACCTCTAGCCACTTCGAGTACACATCTACAGTAAACAGGAATGTCAGTCCGCGGAAAGGGCTGGCGAAATCGATGTGGAGCTGGGACCATGGTGACCTTGTCGCCTCCCAGGACTGTGTAGGCGTGCTTGGCAGGCTTGGCCAGACTTCTTGGCAGGTCTGGCAGTGCTTCACCCAGGCCTCTATTTCTCCATCCATTCCCGGCCACCAGACGTAGCTCCGGGCGAGGGCCTTCATCCGCACGATGCCCGGGTGTGCCTCGTGCAGTGCCTGGAGGACTCGGTGTCGGAGCGCGCTGGGAACTACCACCCGGTCCCCCCACAGCAGGCAGCCCTTGTGCTCCAACGGTTCCTCGTGCCGCGTTGAGAATGTGCTGAACTCCGGGCCCGTTGGGGCTGTGGGCCACCCCCTCACCACCCAGCCGAGAACCCGGGAGAGAATGGGGTCATGGGTGGAGCGGCGAGCAACGTCCGCCGCATGGAGGGGGGCATCCGGGAGACTCTCCATCTGTAAAACGTGGTGGGCAGGAGCCGGGTCCTCCCCCTCATCCAGCAGGGGAAGGCGGCTCAACGCGTCCGCGGGGCCCATCGCCTTGCCCGGACGATGTTGCAGGGTGTAATTGTAGCCCACCAGGAAGATGGACCACCGCAAGACTCGGGGGGAGAGTACCTGGGGGGTCCAGCGATCTGCCACGAAAAGGCCCAGCAGCGGTCGGTGGTCTATCACGATGGTGAAGGGACGACCGTAGACGAAGTCGTGGAACTTCTTCACCCCGGCCACGACAGCCAGTCCCTCGCGGACTATCTGGGCGTAGTTCTGCTCAGCCACCGATAGGGTCCACGAGTAGTACACGACCGGGACCTCCCAACCATCCGGGAGATGGTGCGCCAGCACGACTCCCACCCCGTATGGAGACACGTCGCAAGCCAGGACCACGGGCAGGGACTCGTCGAAGTGCGACAGGACCGAATTTGAGATGAGCAGGGCCTTGACAGCCCGGAACGCGGCGGCCTGACATGGGCCCCAGACCCAGGGCGCCTTCTTGTCGAGCAACCTGTGTAGGGGCTCGGCTACCGCTGCCTTGTTGGGGAGAAAGGCATGGTAAAAGTTCAAGAGTCTGAGAAAAGCCTGGAGCTCAGCTTTGGAGGTCTGGGGCGGCGCTTCCACGATGGCCTTCACCTTGTCCCGGGCCGGGTGGAGTCCGTCTGTGTTCACTGTGAAGCCCAAGAAATCGACGGATGATACCCCGGGCTGGCATTTCTCACGCTTGACCTTGAGGCCGGCGTCCTGGAAACGGCAGAGGACCATGCGGAGGCGGGAGGCAAACTCGTCAGGTGTGGCGGCGGCGATCATCACATCATCGAAGAATGGTGTGACTCTGGGAATCCCTTTCAGGAGAGAGTCCTTCAGTTGTTGGAATATCTCAGGTGCCACGCTCACCCCGAATTGCAGGCGATTGACCCTGAAGGCCCCCCGGTGTGTTACAATTGTTTGGGCCTCTGCTGTCGGCCCATCTACAGGCAGTTGCTGGTAAGCTTGGGCCAGATCTAGTTTGCCGAAGATCTTGGCCCCTGCCAAGGTGGCCAGAACATGGCTCACCACCAGGACCGGGTATGAATGGTCCTGCAATGCCCGATTTATCGTGCATTTATAATCTGCACAAATGTGGACATCCCCATTAGGTTTAATTGGGGTCACGATCGGGGTTTCCCACACTGCGTGGGAGACCGGCTCCAAGACCCCTTGAGCCACCAGTCGGTCCAGTTCCGCATCTATTTTGGGTTTTAAGGCAAATGGAATGGACCTGGCCCGCATGCGGATAGGGGCCACCGTGGGGTCGAGTTGTAGCGAAACCGGGGGGCCCGTGTATCGGCCCAGGGACCCGTCGAAGACGGATGGGAACTCGCAGCACACTTCCTGGAAGTCGCGGGTTGCGCATTGCTGGACCCCCTCGATCACAATTCCTAGGGGTCCAAACCAGGCCCTTCCCAGGAGGGTGACTAGGTCTCCCTCGACCACGAGCAAGTCCAAGTGACCCTTGAAGCCCCGGTACTGCACCCTGAAACTCCCGACCCCCTTCACTGGCACACGGTTTCTCTGAAAGTCCATGAGCGTCACGGGTGATGGCCGCAAGCGGGGGCCCCCCTTTGGGCAAATCTGCTTTAATGTGGCCTCCGAAATGATGGAACATGCGGAGCCCAAATCAAGTTCCATTTGTAAGGGGGCCCCCTCTACTTTGACCCGGACGTATATTTTTCGGGTAGAGGCCTGACTGGGGAGTTTCAGTACCTGTGCTCGGGCGGCCAGGGTGTTGGTCAGTTGGTATAGGTCCTCCTCTGGGGCCGCACAGTCCTCGAAGTGCGCCTCAGACCTGCAGCGGGGCGGTTTTTGCGCTGCGCGGGATGGCTTGGAGCGGCAAACCCTTGCGATGTGGCCCGTGTGGCCGCAGTCCCGACATGTGGCGTCCCGGAACCGGCATGATCTCCTCTCATGCTGCCCTCCGCAGCTGGCACACTCCTGCGCCGCCGAGCCGGGTTGCTTGCGTGCAGAGCTGGCGGGCGGTGCTGGCAGGTGATGCTGTGCTAGTGTGCGGTGTACCTCGGGGTCGTCAAGGTCGGTGTTCCCGGGGGAGGCCACACGATGCGTAGTGGTGGTGGTTGGGTGTGACCTCTCCCATGCGGTGGCGGTGGCTAACGCTGAGGTGATAGTCACCTTCTCGCCTTCCATTATTCGGCGCCAGAGTTTCTCCTCCCGGAGGCCCGCAACGAATCGGTCGCGGAGAGCCATATCCAAGTATGCTCCGAAGGAGCAGTCGGCCGCCAGGCGGTGGAGCTCGCCGAGGAACTCCACGGCGGTTTATTTGCCCTGCTGGTTCCGATGCTGGAAGACCACGTGGCAGGTCATCTCCGACGGCTTTGGGGAGTAGTAGTTCTGCACGGCCTTAACAATCTCGTCGACCGTGCACTCCTCCACCTTCTTGGGAGAGAGAAGGTATTGGGCCAGATCTACAATCACGGGGCCGCAAGAGCAGAGCAGCAGTCCTCTCTTACAGTCTTCGTCCATGATCTGAGAAAAGACGAAGGCTTGCCGCAACCCCGTAACCCAGGCTCCCCATCGCTGGGGCTGGGAGGTGTTGAACGGCGGCGGTAGCCTGGATCCTGGAGCGATGGCCATTGTGCTAGTCGGCGGCTGCGACACGGCTCTGGATTCACCCTCGGTGGTGCTCATGGATGACGCACGTGGAGCGGTGGAGCGAGTCTTCAGTAGCGTTGTCCGACAGCCCGGCTGGAGCGCTCAGCAGGATCCCATCCTCGTCGCCATTTTTGTATAGTGGGTTAGACGCATAATGAAACCACAGACAACGACGTAGTGATCAGCATGGTTCGCTATTATACAACACCAGACAAACGTACCTGGCCAGGAGGCCAACTATATATACGCGACAGGCAGGCCCGTAGCTAACAACTTTTTGCTCAGGGGGCCCACCACCAATGTTCCCTCTAAGCTGTGGAGTTTTGTGAGCAAAACTTCTACTTTGTGAGCTACTGCCATTAAAGTTGTGAGAGAGCGATTTGGCTGCTGCATCAATTAGTTTGCTCTAGAGATGCACCCTGGACTGGCTTCCCTGCTGTGCCCATGATCTGCTTACCAGAAGACACACAAAGACGAAGCAGCTGTCGGGCAGCCAACAAGCCCTGGCCGCGGGGGGGGGGAGCGGGAGGCAGAGGGTGGAGGAGTTCCCTTTCCCCAGCCAGACTCTCTGTGAAGCCTTCTTACACTCGGCGTTGCACCGCCAAATCAGCATCGGCGCTGCAACCTGAGCCTCCCCCCCCGGCCCACAATCTCCATTCCCACGCCACTGAAGCCATACTTTTTGGCTCATCCCACTTCGCCAAAAGTTCCTTTCTCCTCCCGCGCAACCCTAACACGGCCTCAACCCAGCCCGGGCTCCCAACTTTCCAGGCCGGACCCGCCCCCATCCCTCCCCTCCCCAGCTCCAAGGTGGCCTCCCCGCACAAGTTTCTTCCCCTCCAGTGACACGGGGCTTGATCGCCGAGTCAAGGATGTGACATGATTGGCACGTCAGTGGCGATGCGGGACCGCCATCACAACCTGTAGCAAGGCTTCCTCCCGAGTAAGCACACTCCAGAGGCACCCCCCCCCATAAACGCTACCCCCACTCCCGGTGCAATTTGCAGCGCCTCCCTCCGGATCCGTCCCGAGCAGACGGGAGCTGCTGCAACCCTGCGGGAGTCCGGGCTCCTTGGAGTTCTCTTTGCCGCAAGCCAGCTCCAGGGCTCTCCCACAACTTCCCAGCCCCGCACCCCACAGGGAGTCACTGGCGCACATGCACGCTGCACCCACGTGCTGGGGCTTCTCCGGCCGCTTCTCAGCCCGGTGGACATGGCAGAAGTGGTGGCAGCTGGAGCCCTGGCTCCTCCCCAGCGGAGCCACGCAGCTCCGGAGGCTCCTCCCGCCTCCACTCTCGTCGCAAGCGGAACGCCCGCCCCGCCCCTCTACCGAGCGAGCGAGTGTGGCCCCAGCCAGCCAGCCCGCCTCCTGGCAGGCTGGACTGGAGCAGCGCGCAGATGGCCAAGCGGAGGCTGCAGTGCCGCCACCGCCCTGAAATGTGCCCTTTCCCCTCCGAGCCCCTTCGAAGTGCGGGGAGGTGAGGGAGAGTGTGCGCAGAGCCCCGGCCTCCATGGGTGGAGCGGGGGGCCGGGGGGAGGAGGGGGAGCAGAGGATCGGGGGAGGGGGCCTGCAAAACCTGCGGGGGGGCCGGGCCCCCAGGGCCCCATGCAGGCTACAGGCCTGGTGACAGGGGACGCCCCCTGGTGCCATTGGTGGGTTTGAATTCCCACCGCCGTTCCCATTGGTTCCCCTGCGCTGGAGCCAGGAACCCCAGTCCCGTTGTTCACAGGACCTCAAGTTCAGGCTCCTTCGCTGATGGCCTGTAGTGGTCTGCAGACACAACAGTAAGTCTACCTGATTTTACAGGGACAGCCTCCAAATAAATATTCTTAGGGCTGCATCTTTAAGAATTATTTTGCTGGATCATTACCCCTAAGGTCATGCATGAGGAAATGTATTCCTGTCATATTTGGTTAGACATCCACTCTTCAGGCTCTAAAAAAAAGAACAATTTGGGAGTGTAAACAGAACATCTTGGCATGAGGTGCATTATATATTCTAAAAACAGTTAAATGAAGTGATAATTTATGGAAATCTGTTGGGGTTTGTTCAAGATTCTTGTTCAGTGGGAGAATATCTCTGCTTTTGAAAGAAATTCACTTATTTACTGTGTTCACAAACCAGATAAAGTTGACATAACTGCATCCCATTACAGTTTGGCCAAGTAAAAGATTTTAACTAATTAAGCATCTGATTGTAGTCTTTTAATTTTTAACTAGTCTAATACTTGATGACATTTAAATAAATCTTCATACATGTGGTAATGATACCAATAGGTGTATTTTTCAGTTATCAAAGGAACTGTAAAATAACCAGTTTTGCTTGTAGTAATGAACATGCAACTATTCTTTGTTCCAAAAGTAACAATAAACCCTTTGTAGGAAAGATCTATTTTTGTGCATTGTTGAATATTATCCACAGGATATTTATTTATTTATTTATTTATTATTACATTTATATCCCACCCTCCCCATGAGCAGGCTCAGAGTGGCTAACGATATTTGGCATAGTGCACCAAATCCATATAAAACCTTTAAAACCATTTAAAACAGTTAAACAATTTACAGCTAAAGTGCTCACAGTATTAAGTCACGGTGGCATGCCATATAATACAGCACCCAATATTCTCAGCTTAACAGTCTCTGGGCTCCACAAGATGGTATAATGCAATGTTGGTTAGGCTGGCCTTACACTACAGGTATTGGTTGCAGGCATTGATGGTAGTGGTGGTCACAGGCCTGTAGTTACAGTGGGGCATCTCAGGGCCTGGCCCCCTGACTTATCTCCAAGGCCCCCCCCAACTTCCCATCCAGCACAGGCACTCCCTTGGGTACGTGTGCAGGGTGCCCCCTGACTTATTTAAAGGCCCCCCAAATTAAAAATTCCTGGCTACGGGCCTGGGTGGTCAGCTATCAAAGCACATCAAAGCACTGTAATTCTGAGAGCAACTACTCTGATCTGGCTTTGTAGAGCACCATCTTCTCATACTTTATCCCTGTTATGTGGAAGGACACTTAGGTTGCAGTCACACGGGTGAGATAACGCGGGGGGGGGGAGGCTATTTGCTCCATAGGAAATTTGTTGGAAATGTATGTGTTTGCAAGGTCTCACAATCCAGTCATTATAGGGTTAACCTGTTTACCTTCTATGCTATTATTTAGACTGACCTGGAAGGGAAACCTGGCAGACGGCCAATGTGGAAAAAGCCCAGGAATCTGAGTGTGTTTGCAAACAATAATTGGTTACTGTTTTCAGGTGACTTCCTTTCTAGGGGACAAGAAGAAGCAGATACTCCATTGATTAGGAGTCTTGTCTAGCCATGCTTGTATAGAAGCAAGATGTTAAAATGTAGCTCTTAGATGTTTGTGACTTTCATAGGTCTCCTGTATACTCTTTACCCTTAGAAATAAAGGTTTTTAAACACAAAGAAATGTCTCCTCTCCAGTGAAGCAAGATCCATTGAAACACTGAGTAATTTAAACAGTTTTGACTATTTTTCCAACAAATTTGACCCGCGGTTGCATGATAGCACAGTCCTTGGAAGCTGCGGGGACAGTCCGCCACTGCGTGATCAGAAGCAACTGTGGGTGAATTGGGGGGGGAGGTTGCCATGTTTTTCCAGTGCACTTCAATGAGGGATCAATGATTCGCATCTCTGCACTGAATGCTCCCTATGCAGTGTGCGATGATGTGTGTACCGAGAAAAAACATTTGCATGGATCAGACAATCCCGACGCCATGGGAGCATGCTGGAGTGATCACACAGGGGAAAGTCCATCTGTGGCCCATAGCAACCTGTTTGCTACCAGATTTTCCCTAGTGTCTTTTTACTTCGCTTCTGCAGCAGAGCAAAATGGGTTGCTGAAGGGTGACGAATGCTTCCCAGATGTTTGTGTCTGATCACACCCTTTAAATCCACCCAGCATTCGTGCCTATGGTGGGGCTAATTGTGCGTGTGATCACAGCCTTAGAAAGTCTACCACACAACTTCTTTTAAATCTAGAATCTGATATTCAGTCTGTTTGGTTCCATTAATCATTTTCCTTTTCCTCTCCTCAGTATACTGCAAAAATGGGTGGCTATGCTGTAGATTTTCTGCAAGTGGTCCCTGGTCCCTCATTCAAAATGCTTCTTCCTGTGGATTTTGAGTTTCAGTTAATCATTCTTGTGGTCTTTGAAGCTTCCATGCAGTGTCAAAGAGGCAAGCATTTTTTTTCTTTGCATAGAAAAGTGGCTCTTCAACATGTTGTAGAAATCTCACCTATTATTTAATTTATTTTATTTAATCAACACTTTAGAGCCTGTGGGCACCTTTGGAACTCTGGCCCAGGCTGGTGGTGCCAACAAAAGAATGTCACCAAAGAAAACAGAGCCAACCACAAAATGTCAGGGAGTGAGGTTATGCAGAACATTAAGAGTAACTCTTCAATGTTTCAGGCAGAAGCCCTGCTTAACAGCATGCCTTTAAAAATGAACATATTGTTTAAAAATATTTTCTTGCATACACACAGCCTATCTTCAGTGATCCTTGTGCTTGTGGTGGCAGCTGCTGCTGAAGCAACTTTTACAAAGTCCACATAGCCAATCAGAAGCCCTGCTGGGCAAAAGTTGCACATGGCCCCTTCCACTTTCTAAAAACACTTGGCAGGTACCAGGAAAGTTGTTGGCGGGCTCTTGAGGCCCATGGGTGCTATTTTGGGGAGCCCTGATTCAAATCATAGCCTCAGATGGTAAATGAAAGTGAACACAGGACCACGGTTCCCAGGAAGTGAAGAACCACAAGTGAAGAACCACTGCTCTAGCAGAACCTTTTCTGCTGTCTTCTAATGATAATAACATCAACCAATTAACAACCTAAAGAGCTGTATTACCATAAACTAAGAGAACTGCTTTGCCCACAGTAGTATGATACAGAATTATACGAGACATGATTCTGACTCATTAAATAGATTTAACCCCAGAAGAGTTTCTTCCATTGCTCAGCCTGGTGACTGGTCATGACATCTTTTCTTTAGGAAGCTGTATGGTGGATTTTTAAAAACTTTTTAATGGCGTTATGCAGTTCAGTGGGCTTTATTTTATCCTCTGCATATTTCTAACTCTGCCTCCTAAATTATACATGTCCCATAAATAGTGAACTAGCAGGTGGGCGCTTCTTCTCTTCATTTAATTAATTTTTTATCTTATGCTGCTGTTTGCAATGAAACCATTTAAAAAGATGGATGGAGAATACCAGATAATGCCTTTTTATGATTAAACAAACTGCTTTTTATTACTTTAAATCAAGGCTGGTGAGGATAAAGCAAACTGAAAGTGAAATTGGTAAGGAGAAAATGCTATTAACTTCTTGAAAAAAGTACATTAAAGGGAGTCATGATATTTCCCTTAGGAAGAAAATGAAAGGTTTATTTCTTTCATGGAGAATGTGCATAGAAACTAATGACTGTGCACATTCACACAGAGGGAAGAAGAATGCACACCAGCTGAAAGCACAAACAGAGGATTTCACACATCGCCTAGTCAACATGCATAGTCTCAAGGGATAGTGGAGAATGTGCAAGTTAGGGTTGTTAACTCTGGGTTGGGAAAGTTCTGGAAATTAGGAGGTGGAGCCTGGTGACAGCAGGGTTTGGGGAGGGGACTGACCTCAGCATAGATTTCACACTCCAAAGCAGCCATTTTCTCCAGAGGAACTATCATCTGTAGATGAGCTGTAATTCTGGGAGATCTCCAGCCTCCATGTAGCACAAGTAGACAATGATATATGCATATGGTGATATGCTTAACAATGAGAGGTGCCTTGTTGGATCAGACCATTGATTTACCTAGTCCAGCCTCCTGTCTCACACAATGGCTAGCCAGTTGCCATAGAGGACCCACAAACAGGACATAGAGACTAAGGTCTCACTTGATCCTGCCAGCTAGCACTGGGCTTCAAAGATCTGCTACCTCAGTATATGGAGTTTCCCTTTTCTCTCCATGGCTAGTAGCCATTAATGGACCTAACTTCCCTCTTTAAAGCTATCTATGCTTTTGGCCATCACTTTCTGCAATGGGTCATGGAAGAGAGAGATATAGTTCTCTCTATCCACTTTCTCTCTGACAAACTGACCTCCTAAATCAGGATGCTTAGTGAATCAAAAGCAGTGAACTGAGAGATTAGAGGTTAATGCCTCATTGTAAAGTGGTTTGATTGACCGACTGCTGACTGTGTGCACCTTCCCCTGCTCTCTGATTGGTCAATGCCAGCTGAGGAGAGCTTTCAAAAGTCTTGTCAGTCTTGTCAGAGGATTCAGTCATCATTTGCACTTTGGCTTGGCAATAGCCAGTCAGAAGAAGAAGAGAATGGATTTATACCTCACCCTTCACTACTCAAATGAGTCTCAGAGCAATTTACAAGCTCCTTTCCCTTCCTCTCCCCACAACAGACACCCTGTGAGGTAGGTGGAGCTGAGAGAGCTCTTTTGAGAACTGTCCTTGAGAGAACAGCTATGAAAGAACTTGTAATGGACCCAAGGTCACACCAGCAGCTGCATGTAGAGGCATGGGGAATCAAACCTGGTTCTCCTGGATTACAGTCTGTGCTTCTAACCACTACTCCAAACTGGCTCTCTTGAGCTGGCTCAATCTTGAGCAGATTGAGATAATCTCAGGAGGAGTATTTGTGTTGGTCTGAGGGAAACAGACAAGTTCACTTGGGAAGGGACACAACTCCTTGCCCTTACTGTGTACCATCACATTTGAGGAAAAGTTCAAGAATTAGAATTTAAAGTCTGTCAGTCCTAGCTAAATTCCATTATGCACAGTCTCCAGAACTGGGATTTAGGTTTGACAGAAGAGACTGGGTAGGAGGTTGAAACTGCCATTCTAGCCAAAGGGAAAAGGATTATTGCTCCTATAAAGAGGATATTTCTTACCCAGTTATTCAGTGGGTTCAACTCAGAAGGGACCCCTGGTTTGTGTGAAAAGGGAAATGGTTTTAGACTCCTCAAGAGACAAAAGGGAAAGTCATAATCCCACAAGGGAAGCATTTAAATACACCAAGAAAGTACTAACTTCCAGGAAACTAAAATAGTTATATGAAACTTTATTAAGACCAGGGGCCTTTTTTTTGGGGGGGGAGCGCACCAGAGCACAGCTCCGGGAGCTCAGGAGCCAAGCCCCGCCCCCAGCCAGCATCCCGAAGAGTCTTTCAAGCAGCCGAATGTCAATTTCAGCTCCATTCTATCCTATGGGCCATTGAAGTCAATGGTGAAAACATAGGGTATATTCTGGGGACTGGAGGGGAGGGGGTTTGAGGGAGAGGCTCCAAACTCACAGGATAGCTGTTGGAGCCTCTCCCCAGATACCCACCTAGTTTCAAGAACATTGGATCAGGGGGTCCAATTCTATGGGCCCCTAAACAGGTTGCCCCTATTCCCTCCATTGTTCTCTATGGTGGGAAAAAATTAACTTTCGGGTATAAAGACTGGGCAGTCCCAACAGACTTTCGCTGGCTCTTGAAGGAACCAGGAGAGATTTTACTCTCTGGAGACTTTGGTAGTCAGCCCGGAAGGCCTTTCGTTTTCTGCATGCTCTGGGGGGGGAAACTTTGCTTGCATGTTTATTGTCTATATTTTTCACTATCTATGGTTAAGAAATAGAATTGTATGGTGTTGTCAGCTGGTCTGGCGTCTTGCCAAACCTCCTGGCCTGGTAAACTTTTGGATGTTTTCTTAATAAAGATAAGTTCTATTTTAAGAAGAGACCTTTTGCTAAGAGTGTCTCTGTCAGCGCTTGGGGTTTTCCTACCTTGCATCCACTGCCTTTGGTAAGGAGGCGACACTCAGGGAACACACAAACCAAAATATCTCACGTCAGCCCACAGGCCAGGCAGGCCCAGACTTCACAGCTTTCACCTCCAGGAAGGAAGAGTTGTCAACTCACAAAGGCTGTGTGATGTGGGGAAGCCAGGTGGTCATTCCCGCGCCACTGAGGGAACGGGTCCTAGCCGCCCTCCACGAGGCACACCCGGGGGTGGTTTGGATGAAAGCCGTGGCTAGGAGTTACGTATGGTGGCCGGGGTTTGACAAAGACATAGAAGACATGGTCCGGAGATGCCAACCATGCCAGTCATCCCACCCAGAACCACCCAGGGCCCCTGAGCATGCCTGGGAATCCTCACACCACCTCTGGTCCCAGCTGCACTTGGACTTTGCGGGCCCGTTCCAGGGACAGCTGTTCTTCATCCTAGTGGATGCATACAGCAAGTGGTTAGAGGTGGTCCAAGTACCCTCCACCTCTTCCAAAGCTGCTATCTGAGCTATGTGGCAGGTATTCAGTGCCCAGGGCATTCCCGACACACTAATCACAGACAACGGGACGGCCTTTACGTCCAGCGAATTCATGGACTTCACCCGTTACTACGGAATACGCCATGTCCGGTCTGCCCCTTTCCACCCCGCGACCAACGGCCAAGCAGAACGAATGGTCAGGATGACCAAAGATGCACTCCGGCGCTTGGACTCAAAGGACTGGGACTACAAGCTGGCAGCATTCCTCTTTGGCCAGCGGATCACTCCCCACACCACAACAGGGCGTAGTCCGGCCGAACTCCTCTTAGGCCGTCGCCTGATGATCCGGCTAGACCGTCTACATCCCGATCGCGCTGCAGAAAAGGCACCGGTCACTGAGTCCCATGAAGCGGCTAGGGGGTTCTTCCCAGAGGACCCAGTGTACACCCAAAACTACACCAAGGGTCCACCCTGGGTTCCGGCCCGGGTGGTCCGGGTCAGGGCCCCCCGTTCGTATGAGGTCTCCTGTGAAGATGGTACCGTGCTCCACCGCCACATCGACCAACTCCGCCACAGGGTGGCGCCACGGGAGCCGGACGACTTCGAGGACCCCGAGCCTCAGGAGGCAGAGGAGCCACAATCTTCTCCACAGGAACACAGCCCGGCGGAAAGCACAGCCACGACCCCCCTCGCCCCATCTACTGAAGCCTTGACCACAGCTGACGACGCCCCGGTGGCCAGGTCCCTTCCGCCAGCACCGGTCGGCTCCCCGGCCAGGACACCGGCACCTGCGTCTCCTCCCGTCCTAGCCCCCTGGCACTCAACCTGGGAACAAAAGCCTCCGGCTTACTTAAAGGACTTTGTGTGCGGGTGTATCTCTGACCAGGGGGGGAGGGGTGTAATGTATCCACTTGAGGACATGGGCTTAGAACAGCCATGTGCTGGGACCGGTTCTAACCAGTCCACCATGTGGCCAGGCGAAGGGCCTGAGCTTCGCCCCGAAAGACAATGGACTAGAGGATCCTGGCTCCCCTCCAATTGAGGAGCAGGAGTTAACTCAATCAATGTAAATAGCGAATCACTGGGTGTTGTGTGTTTTGGGGTGTGGGCTCACGGGGGATAAAAAGCCAGCCTGTGAGCCGGCTTAGTTGTCTTGTTCTTCAACTAATAAAGTATGTGAGAGCTGAAAGCACTCGTCAGTCTCAGTACTTTTCACCAAGAAAGAAAAAAGTTGGTAGGAGTAAACAGCAATGCTTTAAAGAATACACTACAACATCAGCACACCAGCTGGGGAGAAACTCCTAGCACAAGAAGAGTGATTTGTGTGGGCTCAACATTCCAGCAAAGGACTCACCCTGGGAAAAGGAACTGATAAAGAGCCCAAACTGTCTGCTCATACCCTGCTTTAAACCTGGTCCACCAGAACTACACTGGCTTGCAGACTCTGAGGGTCCGGTCACACTGCCATTTTGATCGGGATTCGCTGCTGTTTCCTTCTGCATGTCAGTTTCACGTTCACATGCACCAATCCGCCTCCCGCCCCGAAGCAGGCTCACTCACGCAATGATGCTGAGTTTTCCTGACCCCTGGAAAATCAAGTGTCTTCCTGGCACTTCCGCTTTGAATGCGTGATTTTGCCTATCTGGACAGCCCATCTTTCGCAATGATTGTGATTAGAGCCGTCTGAACGCTCTTTGTGCTTTTTTTTTTTTAAAAAAAAAGCTTCCGGTTTGAGCGCTTAAGCAAACATGCGCTTTAATAAATAAATATTTAACATTTAATAATGGATTTATTAAGCGCATGTTTAGTCAAGCACTCAAACTGGAAGCTTTAAAAAAAAAAAGCACAAAAGACGGCCCTGGAGGCGGGAACGAGAGGCGGGGGCTCTGGCAGCCTGGATGGGGCCGGCAAGGATGATGGTGGAGACTGTGGACATGTCGGAGCCTGTTTTCGTGGGTCAATGGTGGCAGCGGCTGCTACGGCAGCACCCCCCCCCCCAAAGTGTCGGCAGAAGCAGCAGCCACCTGAGCCTCCCCTGTGGCCAGCAGGATCGCCTGGAGGGACGGCGCAGCAGCAGGCGAGCGGGTGCTGTAAGAGAGGAGCTGGCTGCATCTAGTCAGCCCAATGCGAAGAAAAATGTTCCCAATTTAAACAAAGTAGGAACAAAGCGCAATTACCTTTGCAGTGTGACCAGAGCCTAAGTATCAGGTGCCAGAAGTCAGGCAAAGCAGAGTTGTTCAGTCCAAAATCTGAGGTCCAGAAGTCAGGCAAAGAAGAGTCAGTGGCTTAGTGTCTATCATAAAGATTGTGTCCACGCCTAACAGCCTCTCTTGGCTGGTTTTAAAACCCCACGTCTAAGGGTCATGCTTGCAACCAGTTGCTCAGAAGTAATTCTGTAACATCTAATTCTCAGCAAGCAGCTGGCATCAGGCCAGGAAGTGTGCACTTTGCTGTCTTGTCTGTAGCTCTGTTCTCAGCCTCTGTCTGCAGCATTCTAAGGGTCTAAATGATACTGGTGGGCTGGGAATGGCTAACTGCTGAATCAGGGCTGGAGGGTGTCAGTGGCTCTGCACCAGCTGTTGGCTGTGAATCCTGACAAGCCTGCAGCACATTTTCCTGCCAGCCAACTTTTGTTAACTCAAGGCTGGCTATACGAGGCTCCTCTTCTCCTGAGGAGTCCTTGCTAATGCTGAGCCCTGGCTGACTTATGACAAGAACACACAGAGAAGGAAGGGGAGAAATGGGCATTTTCTGGCCTTCTTGTATTTTCTCTCACAATGTTTTCCTAACTGCTTTGGGGCATGGTTTGTAAGAGGCAGATGATGGTGATGGTATTGATTATTCATAAAGCCTATGTTAGACTGAGGGGAGGCCTGAACCAAAGAGAAGCCATTTTACCAGAGACAAGCCTGGAGAAGCAGGTCTGGAAAAGAGATGAGAAATGTTCCTGCTTCATGATGAAATGCATTGGCAGGGACTCCAGATACTGACAGGGGCTCCAGGGCACAGAGACTTGACAGGTACAGAGTCAAGGCTCATGCAAACAAACCACTAAGCTACAGTAAACAGAATCAGAAAGGTGGAATAGCTGCCAGAGAAAAGCAATGGGGGGGTGAAACTGAGACAACGAGAATATATGCTTTATTTGCATACTTTTAATATATCCTAAAACCCTAATGAGTGCCCTAAGCAAATGGACAAGAAAAGGGGGAAGAAGAACCTAATTATTTAGAGTTTTTCTTGACTCAGATCTTTGAGAAGGCATAGCTGTTTAATGATCAGCAAGGCCAGATATTGGGCTAGAATCCCAGAAAGGAGTGAAATGTTGACTTACCCTAAACTGCAGGAAGTCTTGCCAAATAGGGAAATCTTGCCAGTTTAGGTAGATTTTAATCCAAAGGAAAGTCCCATAAGGAAAAGTGTCTTTTTAAATAGAAATAATAGGATAAGTCCCCTTTGTAAGAAATAAAAGATTTTGTTCAAGTCCATAAAGAAGCCTTAATGGCTGATGTTGATGCTGATGCTGAAGTCTGAACAGGAGTTAGGAAGTAAAAGTCAGATAAGAGAGTCCAAGGCAGGTCTGGACAGTGACCAAAGCAAGTTCTAACTGCCAAAAGCATGAGCAGACACACAAACAACCCCCCTCTCCTGTCCATTTGTAATTGTCCTTTTCTGCAGTACATTTTATTGCTATGCTTTTATGTAACCATGAAGCTATTTATTTATTTATTTTTCATATGTGTATCCCGCCCATCCCAAAAAATGGGCTCAGGGTGGGTCACATCATCTTTCAACAATACAATAAGTTTAAAAGTACAGTATAAACATTAGTACAGATGGATATAGCCAGTTGCTGATAGATGGATGGGCAGCAGGTAGGAGACAGCAACCTCAGAGATACCTGCTGCCTCAACCAAAAGCCTGGTGGAACAGCTCTGTCTTACAGACCCTGCAGAACTGAGTAAGATTCTGCAGGGCCCTAATCACAATGGGGAGCATGTTCCACCAGGTGGGGGCCAGGGCAGAGAAGGCCCTGGTCAAGTCTAAATGGATGTCTTTGAGGCCAGGGACCACCAGGAGATGTTGATTATCAAGCGTAAAGCTCTTAAAGGCATATACGGGAAGAGGCGGTCCCTTAGGTATGTTGGTCTCAGGCTGTATAAGGCTTTGAAGGTTATTACTAACACCTTGAAGTGGATCTGGTAAATGGTAACCAGTGCAGCTGGCAAAGCACATACCAAACGTGAGCCCACACAGGCGTCAATGTCAGCAGGCATGCCACCAGCTTTAATTTCTGGATCAGCCTCAGGGGTAAGCCTATGTAGAACGAATTGCAGTAATCAGGCCTGGAAGTGAACATTGCATGGATCACCATAGCTAGGTCTTGGGGGGGGGATAGGGCTTCAGTAGCCTGATCTGCCTAAGATGGAAAAATACAGATCTGGAAACTGCGGCAACCTGGGCCTCCATGGACAAAGAGGCATCCAGTGTTACTCCCAGGCTCCTCACTGTCTGGGCCAGCAACAAAGTTGCCCCTTCCAGTGTGGGGAGCCTGCTGCCCACATCCGTGCCCCCTCAACCCAGGTACAGGACCTCCACCTTCGATGGATTTAACTTCAACCGACTCTGCTGCAACCATCCAGCCACAGCTTCCAACGCCTCACCCAGCTTTCCAGGAACAGAAGACGGATGACTGTCCATTAACAGATAGAGCTGGGTATCATCAGCATATTGGTGACTGCCCAGCCCATAACTCTGGACTAACTGGGCGAGGGGGTGCATATAGATGTTAAACAACAATGGTGAAAGGATCGTCCCCTGCAGCACTCTACATTCTAGTGAGTACCATGGGGAGACCCTCTCACCAAGCACCACCCTCTGTCCCCAACCATGGAGAAAGGAGGAAAACCATTTCAAGGCAGTCCCCTGAACTCCTACATCAGCAGTCCTTTGAACTCCTGTGCTATGCCATACAAATTAATTTTTGCATCTCTACACATCTGTGCCATATATACACTATTGTATCTATTGTTGCTGGTAACCAGAAACTTCTAAAGGGATGGGTTTTGGGGAAACTGTGAATGTAAAGAAAGAATAACTGGTTTGATTCCAAGATGGATTGCATCAGGAGATACACCATATCAACAGTGTTGAGCCAAAGCAGAAGAGATTTTTGGGAATAGTGCAATTTAGGATGACCTGATCCAGAAAGGTTGGCGGTTTGGCCAGGGGAAATCCAGAAAGAGCATGCATGTTTTTCATTATGATACAATAATTTTTGCCAAAATATTCTTGTAAATAACCTGTCATCAAAACTGGTAAAAATCCAAGATTAGTTGTAGAATCCTAATTGGTTTAAGAGAATCAGCAGTTAAGATGAATAAAGTATAAAAATGAAAGGGTCTCCAACAGGAAATCAGTGAGAGAGGATACAATCCTCTCTTCCTCATTTCCTCTTTTTCAGGTATCCAACTGAAATGAAATGACCTCACTAGAGGAAGGCATTTTAATAATTGCCTTCTGCCATCTTTGTGTGTGCATCATTACCCTATTTCTGGAGGACTGGCAAGATCACTATGTGTTTCCTTTCCCTGTTATATCTCTCTGTGCTGCCCTATGCAAGGTAGGATTAATCTAGGTTAAACTATG
Organism: Gekko gecko; assembly: GCA_029375565.1. Lineage (NCBI taxonomy): Eukaryota > Metazoa > Chordata > Lepidosauria > Squamata > Gekkonidae > Gekko > Gekko gecko. Next base: position 169,941,280 of record JAPDNY010000005.1, read on the forward strand.
TACTCTGGGTATTTCTCTATACTAGGGTGCATTCCGGAAAGTTTTCATGTAATAAAAAAGAAGGAAAATTCTCACTGAAGTTTATATACCAATAAAATCCCATGAAATTATATAACCTGGTGCCCAAGCTCTTTCTTTTCCTGGAAGTGTTATTTCCAGCATGAGATTTAAAAAATCCCTCTTGGAACACAAGTTTAGCCTGGAAATCACACAGGTTAACACCTCATAACAGTGCAATCCCATGGAGCTACTCCAGTACAAGATCATCAGTTTCAATCAGTTTAGATTGGCATAACGCTGCACAGGATTAGCCATTAGACAAGCATTAGGTAGTTGCAGTGGTTACCCTCTGAGCTGGCAAGCATCTGATCAACATGCTACAAATAGAAAATGCAAGTAAAAAAAGGTCCTCTGGGAAGACTACTCTGTTAGCAAAGCCATTAAAACTTGGCCTCCTAAAGATTTTCTCTTTTTGCTCCATATTTTGGAGTGATCATGTACTAAATGACTCACAAGCCCAGTGTTTCACATTCATATTTGTCAGCCCACAAAATAATAATAACGGCAAATGCTGAGGATAAAAGTTTAAATGAAAAGAATAGGGAGACTAATTTTTCATATCAAACATGCTTTCATCATCATGCTTAGTGTTCCTTAAGGGAATATTCCTGACTATTTCCAGCAATAGTGACCTAGCAGGAAGGTGCACCCTGTAAATTCTAATTTCAAAAATGGTGCATTTTGTTCCACTGAACTAATTATCTTCCCCTCAAAAAAATCTGTTCACCTTGCAAAGCATTTGCATTATGTTCTTTCATTGTCTGCCACTTCTTCTTGGTACTACTTTTTGTCTCCTTCTTTGTTCTTACTGTCCACAGCCAAATTTGTCCACAGTTGGCTGTGGCATTCGATGTGCTTTCTTTATGAGTTTCCATGACATTATCAACAAAATCACATGGGTTGCACACAGTGTTCTTTCTAAGCTGAGTTAGTGTGAGCTAGGTTCACAGTTTTTTAGCCTCTGGCTTACACATTTTTGCCTTGGCTCAGGAAGGATGGCTCCCAAGCAAACTAATTTATGCAGTAGCCAAATTGCTCACTCACAACTTTAATGCCAGTAGCTCACAAAGTAGAATTTTTGCTCACAAGACTCCATGGCTTAGAGGGAGCATTGGTTACACAGTCCATAGAATCAAATGGCAGTGCAGGCAAATGGAGTCGGGAGCAGAAGACGCAAAGGATAACAGCACGATGCACAAAAGATAGCAGTGTCTGCTGCAAAGGTAAATGGGTACCGTTCAGTCACATGGGACCCATCTCCATCACTAAAGCCCTATCATTTGGGATCATCACTTGAAGGGAAATAAAGCCTGCCCCTCTGGTTCTGACACTGGATGATCAGTTCCTACTGCAAAGGCAGCTATGATGACTTAATATACAAAAATCCATTCCATCCCTTGTAGAACACTTCTTTTCTCTCTGCCCATCATTATGAAAGATGTGGGCAAAACTTTTCTCCAGACTACAGAGATCCATTTCCCTAGATGAAATGGCTGCTCCAGATGGTAAACTCTATGGCATTACATCCCCACTGGGATCCCTGCCCTCCCTAAAATCCACCCTCCGCAGGCTCTGCCCCCAAACCTCCTGGAAGTTCCAAACCCAGAGCTGGCAGGCCTAAAAACATAATCCAAAGTAGGCAGGATCCAGTCAGGCTGGTCTGGGGATGGAGGCATTTGTCTTGGCCCTCAACTGATGCTGAGTAAGGAAGTAGCCTTCAAGCTAGGCTTTATGGGGCCTGAGCTTTATAGGGCCTGCTGTGAGCTCATGAATGGCTCGTTGTGGTGGCAGCTCATGCTTGGCTGGACTAGTCCTGGCTAGCTGGGCCCTGGCATGGGTGCTCAGAGAAGCAGTCATTCCAGGCTACTGTCCACTGGCATATCCCACTGATTGCTATAATGGCCAGTCTGCCCTGTAGATGTTGCTGTTTTGGGCAGTTATGCCAAAAATATTGCTTACCTCCAATCTTGAAGAGTCCAGGTATGGTGGAAACATATTGCTGAATTAGATACTTTGGTCTCATTCAGTATTCTAATTCTTAGCAACTTTAAAGACCATTCAACAAAAAATACAGGATACTGATAGAATCAATCAAATGAATAAATAAAACTATTTTCTATTTTTTAAAAAGACAGCAAAGTTCTTGTGACTATAAATTCCATTCAAAAAGTATGCGGGATTCATTGGGTGTCTAATGCCAGTACACGCAGGGTCTTTGCCATGCCTCTTCAGCTATCTTAACAGTCCCCTCAAATTCAAACCTTGTTCTGTGGAACTCTAACTAAAGCATCTAATAGTTTCATGCAGGGGTCTTTTTGTAGAAAAACAGCTACAGGAGCTCATTAGCAGATGGTATGCTAATGAGCTATTAGGCTATTAGCATATGCCACGCCCCCTGACATCACCGGAAGTGATGTCAGAAGGGGAAGCAAAAGGGGGTAGCATCTTCAAAAGCCTCCCCTTCCCTCCCCCAGCTGGTCTGGGTGGGGGAGCTAAGAGAGAAGGGGTTTAAAGTTTAAACTCCTTCTCATGAGAGTTGGGCCACAGAAGGAGGAAAGAGAGAAGGAAAGAGAGAGAGTAGAGAGAAGGAAAGAAGGAAAGAAAGAGGGAAAGAAAGAGAAGGAAAGGGGAGGGAAAGAAAGAGAAAGAAGAAGGAGGGAAACAGGGAAAGGAGGAAAAAAAAGAGAAGAAGGTGGGAAAGAAAGAAAGAGAGAAGAGAAGAAGGAGGGAAAGAGGAAAAGGAGAGAAGGAAAGGAGGAAATGAAAGAAATTCGGTGGCAATTCGGCCCCATTATATCCTATGGGCCATTGAAGTCAATGGTGAAAACATAGGGTATGTTCTGGGGACTGGAGGGGAGGGGGTTTGAGGGAGAGGCTCCAAACTCACAGGGTAGCTGATGGAGCCTCTCACCAAGATACCCACCAAGTTTCAAGAACATTGGACCAGGGGGTCCAATTCTATGGGCCCCCAAACAGGTTGCCCCCATTCCCTCCATTGTTCTCTATGGTGGGAAAAAAATATCTAATAGTTTCCCACTAATACCCACTATGGTGGGTAACTTTTTTTCCACCATAGAGAGCAATGAAAGGAATCGGGGCAACCTATTTGGGGGCCCATAGAATTGGACACCCTGGTCCAATGTTCTTGAAACTTGGTAGGTATTTTGAGGAGAGGCTCCATCAACTACCCCGTGAGTTTGGAGCCTCTCCCTCAAACCCCTCCCCTCCAGCCCCCAACCCCCTCAAACCCCCTCCCCTCCAGTCCCCAGAATATACCCTATGTTTTCACCATTGACTTCAATGGCCCATAGGATATAATGGATCTGAAATTGACATTCGGCTGCCTGAAAGACTCCCCGGGACGCCGGCTGGGGGCAGGGCTTGGCTCCTAAGCTGCCAGAGCTGCGCTCTGGTGCGCTTCTCCCCCAAAAGACCCCTGGTTTCATGTATCACCGTTCAGCTAGTCTCATGTATCACCATTCACTATTGTCACTCGCAGTGGGATATGCCATTTAATGGAATTTCCCATCAGCAGGGAACAATATGAAGTGAGAAGCTGAATCTAATATTAACATTAGAAAGAGCCAACAATCAAATTACTGCACTTTTCACATGTCTCAAAGCATTTTCTTTGCAAAGATAGAACTTGGCCTGTTACTGTTAACTGTTGCAATGCACATTCTCCATGGTTTATTCTCCAGCCACTTGTAAGATGCTCCCTTCATATGGTTTCTCATTGCTGCAGGTGCATTTAATTCCCAGAAGTTTGCCATACATACAGCATGATAGATTTGGCACAGTGGGAACAGAATACAATTCAGATATTACACATAAAAACAGCATCCATTGGCTTGCATTACAGATTGCTACCTATTTTGCTTTTGAACCAAATACTGCAATCTCCAAGGGGGAGCAGTTTTAATCTACTGCACCCTCCAATTCCATCTGATGGGACAGCATGGATTCACATTAAATAATGCACACTCCTCATAAAGTGCTTCTTATATGGAAGGGTGGTGTTTGGATGGTTCTGTCATTCCAGCAATTTCAGGATATTAATCTGGGCTATGAATCCTGTGCAGCATACTTCTGGCAGCCATCACTGGCCCCAGAACTTCTCTGCTGAAAAGCAATAGCAATGGTGTGTGGCAGTTTGCAAGGAAGAAGCATTAATCTTTCCTTTCACAGCAATTTCCCCCTTCAGTTTCACCCCACAGTCACTTGTTCTCAGTTGACTCAGCAAAAAAGGAATCACAATAAACTGCTGTTAAAACTTAATATTAACAACTTAATATTAAATATGTACCAAAGGAGGCTTTTACACTTTGTGGAGAATCTCAGCCACTCCACACCAAATCTCGTTGACCTCTCTAGAACTATTTCCCTAACCCTTGCCAAAATGGCTCTCCACCACAATAATGCCAGATTTTAGGAACAGAAGAGATACCCTGCTGGATCAGACTGATGGTCCCTCCTGTCTCACACAGTGGCCAACCAGTTTCCCTGGAGGGCCAACAAATAGGGCATAAAAGCCTTCCCCCTGGTAGTGCACTGGCATTCAGAGGTTTGCTACCTTTGAATACGGAAGTTCACCTTAGTCCTCAGGGCTAGTAGCCAGTAACAGACCTCTACTCTATCTGTCTCATCTCCCTTTAATGAGATCTATGCTTATGGCCATCACCACATCCACTGGCAGTGATTTCCACAATTTAATTACTCCTTAAGTGAAGAAGTATTTACTTTTGTCTGTCTTGAATATGTTGCCATAAACTTCATTGGCAGCCCCTGAGCTCTATGTGGTGGACTAATTAAAAAGGGAGATAAAATAAACCTCCTTATCACTATGTGATTAGATTTGATTTCATTCTGATCTTTGCCCACAACAAGTAAGCTCCTGATTTTCTAGTCCTATGACCTGTTCCACTTTATATTTCTAGATTTCAAAGGGTCATTAATGGGTACACGTGAGTAGACCTGACATGAGAATAGTCTTTAAGAGACCATCATGCTGATGCAGTGTTAAATACTGGTGTGATTTAAGAAACACACTTACAGACCAGAAGAATTCCATTCTAATGCCATGGACTGAAGTCTTAAAACAGATGTATTTGAATGGAGAGGTCTACATTTTCTCTGAAGCAAGCTATTTGTATCAAGTGATGCTCCATACTATGACATCACAGTTACTATGATACTGAAGTATAGCAACACAGCCAGCTGCTGTTATGATGATGCCATATTCTACAGCATGATGACACAGTCACTTCAAATTCTCACAGACAAGAATTCAAAAACATAATATCTAAATATACCTGATCAGGTACCACACCTCTACACTGTAGACTCAAAGTGGATTAACAATTGTTCCTTCACCCCAGGGATCTCTAGGAATTGTAGTTCTGCAAATGAGGCTAAGAATAAAAAAATCATATTATCAGTTACCTTGCCAAACTACAATTCCAAGCATTTTTTGTGCGTAGGGGGTTAAAACAGAATATAACCAATATTACTTTGTCATCTGTGGATTAGGTCCAGAGACTCTGGACTAAATTTTCCTGTAACAGAAGACACTTCCATCACTAGAACAGAACTTTCTGCCTTGCTCCCTCCTACTGCACCCCAACAATCTTCCCCAAAGCTGCTCCTGGAAAACAAGGAACCCTCAGGAATGGCATGAGATGGCACACTGTGAATCTGTAGCAGGAAGGGGGAATTGTCAGAACTTACACTTCCCCTCCCATTAGCAGAAAATTTAGTCTGGATTTAGTGTTTGTAGTTCTGAGACTATTCCATTCTAGTGGTATGTACCTGTAATGTATTCAGCCTAGACCCCTGATGGCAAACCTATGGCACGGGTGCCAGAGGTGGCACTAAGAGCCCTCTCTGTGGGCATGGGTGAGGAGGCAGCTGAGCCTGCTTATTGTGCTGCTGCAGCTGCTGCACCAGCTGGCCCTAGGCCAAACCCTGGGCCCTGTTTGGAAAGCGAATACCGCACATGAGAGGAAGAGATGTGCAACCCCCCGGTGCAGGCGCCCCACTTGTTGACACGGGGGAAGGAGAAGAGGGGAATCACTTTCCCCACAGGCTCCACCTTCCTCACAGCCTGACACCAACCCACAATCCCTGCCTACTCAAAGCCCAGGAGCTGCTCAGCAAGGAATCCCCACAGCCTGACCCTGCTCCCTTAGCCTGGGAAAGCGCGGCAACTCCCCTTCCTTTGCAAATGCATGCTCCAATCCACACCCCTTCTGCCCCAGAGAAGTGAGGCTGAGCATTCCCAGGGATGCCCACTCAGGCTCGTTGCCAAAAGTTGCATCTGCTTGAGTGCGCCACTTTAGTTTCTTTGGTGAGGTGCGCTATTCCTCCTCCCCCTCCTCCCTCTTTGGCTCTCTGCCTGGTCTCTCTTGCTGCACCCTCCAGCATCCTGTGCTGTAACCTGAAGTCCGAAAAATCTTTAGTACCCAACCACTTCCTTTTGGGGCTGCCCCGCTGCTTTGGATGGCATGTCTTGTGTGCCTGCTCAGAGGCTGTGATTAGAAGGGCTGTTCAAGGAGTTGGACATGGAGACTGTTTTGGAGCTGGTGCTGCAGGAGGGGGTGGCAGGCAGTGCTGTGGTGAGATGGCTCAAGGCAAGCCAGAGCTCCTGCTCTGTGGAGGTAAGGCACAGCACCCCTCCCCCCTAATTATAGCTTCCTGAGAGCTTCCAGGGAATCACACATAGGGCACACACACACACACACCCGTGATGAAAGACTGTCCCTGAACTTCAGAGCTCCCGACTCTCCAGTGATGAGCTGGGGCGGAGGGACAAGGCAGAAATGAATAGCCACTTCAAAAGCAGTACCAAATCTTGTGCATACTTATTCAAAATTAAGCACCACTGAGACGACCGAACTTGCTTTCAAGTATGAGAGCATAGGATTGCGCCTTTAGTCAGATTGTAAATTTGCTCTGGCTTTTCGCACTCATGGGAATAACTAAAATGCTGTTTGGAGGAGCCGTGTAGGAGAGCGGATGTATGGGATGTACTAAAAGGAAGGACAGGATTGCCCATTGGAAACAATGAGAAACACTTGAAGGCCCACAGGAAATAATGGGAGACAGGAATGCCAATTAACTTGCATGGGCTTCATTGAAATACATTACAGTATAAGTAAAGTTGCAATAAAAATGTGAAACGGATTTTCCATTAGGGTCTCTGGGCCCAAATATACTACTCTGGGAATGGAATGAGAGACCACGGAGTGGAATGACAGTCCCAGGCTGTAGCAGGGTGTTCAAGAACTGGAATGACAGGTCCCAGTGTGGAATGACAGCCCCAGGGTGGAGCAGGAATGTTCAGGAACTGGGCTGAGAGACCACGGAGTGGAATGACATCCCCAAGGTGAGCAGAGTGCTCTGGGAGTGAGAGACCACGGAGTGATGGCCCCAGGGTGGAGCAGTGCTGGACTGGAATGAGAGGCCATGGAGTGGAATGAGCCCTGGGGGTAGCAGAAGTGTTCTGCTGCTCCCAGGGGCTGTCATCTCACTCTGGGGCCTTTCATTCCAGTTCCAGAACACTCCTGCTACCCCCAGGGGCTGTCATTCCACTCCATGGTCTCTCATTCCGTGCAGCCTTGATATGCTTTGGGGTTGGGTCACCTGGTTGAAGTGCTCAAGTTGAAGTGCTTTATTTGTTCATCGGTCAAGATTTGCAGGATCAAAATTTAATTTATTTCGAATCAATCTAGAAGTGGCAGATTCCACTAAGTGTGCTGTTTTTTCTGTCTCTTTCCCATGGAAGGGGGAAGAGGGCTGTCACTTTAGGTGTGAAAATGTGTAAGATCATGTTGAGAAAGACAGACCAGGTAAATAGGAAGGGTCCTGTCCTGTACTAACTGGAAGGAGTTTGTATGTATGATGTCAAATGCAAACTTCATGCCAAATGCAAACTTTTACTTTTCAATAAAAAGCTGTTTGTATCATTGAAAGCTCTGTTATTGCGCTTTTCTTTTAAGACAAAAGATGTTAATGAATTGTTTTTTCTAAACTAAAACCTCAGTAAAGGTAAAGGTGCCCTTGCTCGAATCTGACTCTAGGGTTGCAGTGCTCATCTCTGTTTCAAAGCTGAAGAGCCAGCGCTGTCTGAAGACATTTCCGTGGTCATGTGGCCAGCATGACTAAACACCAAGGCACACGGAATGCTGTTACCTTCCCACCGAAGTGGTACCTATTTATCTACTTGCAATTTCTTGCTTTCGAACTGCTAGGTTGGCAGGAGCTGGAACTAGAGACGGGAGCTCACTCCGTTGTGCGGCACCCGGGTCTTGAACTGCTGAACTACTGACCTTCCACAGCCTGCAATTCAGCATCTTAACCACTTGAGCCACCACAGCTCCTTAAAACCTCAGTATTAAATTGCCATGTTGGCACTTTGCAATAAATAAGTGGGATTTGGATTGTAGTTTGGGCACTCGGTCTCTAAAAGGTTCACCATCACTGGCCTAGACCATAGTTCGGCTGATGCTTAATTCAAACAGAGCTTGAGGATCCATAACAATATCTAACTAGGATCCTAGACTGGACCAGTAGGGAGACAGGGATCCTAGAGTAAACCAATGGAATAACAATATAATGTAAATAGCCTATCATGGGAGTGCGTGTGTGTTTGGTGTGTATAAAGTACTGAGACTGAAACATAGCGTAGTGATTTCAGCTCATTCTTTACTTCAGAATTAGGAAAAACTTGAGATACAGTGGCCAGCCAGAGGCCGCCTTAAATACAAGTACATACCACACCCAACACGTACACCCGTGATAGGATTATATACAAAGTTACTGCAGCCATAGGTTCCCTTGAGGATCCAGGCGAGCCAATAGGCTTGTTCTAAGATCCTCTCCTTCTATTGTCTAGGGATGCAAAGCTAGGCTAGTCCGCCTGGCCATTAGTACACAACAGGGTGTAACCTTTTGCATGCATAAATACCTGGCTTCAGTCAGTGATTCTCAGTCTTCTTTCTACCTTCTGAAATCACTAATAAACTATGAGCTGATCACTATACGAGTTTGAACCCAGTATATTTCAGTGGTGATGAGGATGGGATCCTGATGGGCGAGCCTGCTCAAGACAGCACCGCACCACACAATGAGCTTCTGAGCCCCATGCCTCGCACCGCTTCCAAGATCATGGCTGCCACATCAGGACTTCTGCTGGAGTTCGACACCACTCACCCAGAGAAGTGGGAATCCTGGGTGGAATGCCTAATCTACTTAATAGAGTTCCACGGCATCGAAGAAGGCTCTCCTGCTCAGCTCTTGCGGAATTGACGCCTTGGGATTGGCCCAGAGCCTCATCATGCTGAACACACTGAAACTTGCTGCTTTCAATGGCCTCATCAAGGTCCTCACTGACCATCTCGCTCCCAAGCCCACTCGGTTGTCTCACCACCTCGATTTCCTTGAGAGGAACCAGAAGCTCAGTGAATCAGCATCTGATTATGTGGTTGCCCTGCGTAGATTGGCTCTCCATTGTGAGTGCACAAACCTCGAGGAATCATTCCTAGATCATTTTGTGTTCAGTCTCAGGAACGAGAAGCTCCATCGCAAGCTTGCCAGCCAAGTGAACATCAATCTCAAAACAGCACTCCAAGTGGCTACTGCATTTGAGAAGTCCTGGGAGAGTGGCCACTGGAAGGCTGACCACCGTTTCACAGCTGTGCACCAGGATGCCACCTCATCAGCATCCAAAGCATCCAACAGTGAAGAGGTGCTGCAACTACCTTGGCCAGGGCACTGCGGCTCCCAGGTTGCCATGCCATGCCATGCTGTGCAACCGAAAGCACCCCCTTGACAGCATGTGCAAGTTGCAGGGACCTTCACGAGTGGAGATCCTGTCGTTTCTGAGATGCCACATGTCGGACCTGCGGAAAGGTTGGCCACATCGCCCGAGCCTGCCGCTCAAAGGGAAACAGGAGACGACTACTGGCAACTCCCACACCGATGCACTCTGTGGAGTTACACACCACCTCCGTCCAGCAGCAACAGTACTGCACTTGCCCTGGGAAAACCCCGACAAGATCAAGAGTGCACAGGTGCGGCATGGCGAGACACACATGCTTGAGCACGGTGGCGGCTTTACGATCTTTAAAGGGGTCCTTTGATCATCAAAGGGACCCCCTGCTGTCCCGGAAAGGGACGGGCAGTTGCAAGGGGCTTGATCTGAAACCCCGTGTGAGTTGCAACTCACGGGGTGGGCTGGATCGCCCCCGACTCGGGATCGAAGTCCAGGCTCAGTCTGAGCTGAGCAAAGCCAATGCTCCTGCACTGAAGGGGGGGAAGAGAAACCTTACCGACAGAGCGCTTCTGTGAGTATCCGTGAAATAAACTGTGCAGTTTGAAAAGGGCGATTTAATATAATTAGCCCTATAGAAGTAGCATAGTGGGGAGGGCTCTCCCCCCTGAAGAAATTAAACAGCTAGAAAGCGAAAGTGAGCTTGGCAAAGTTGGTGTAGAGGGTGAGAGTGAGAGAGAACGCCATCCGAAAAGCACGGAGCGGTGAAGGCTGATAGTGTAGCGGGTTTGGCTATAAAACTGTTTGAAGTTTGGCTCCCAGAGGCTTTGGGAAAAGAGTCTTGGCTTCTCCCTGTCTTATGGATTCCCAGCAGTGAAAGTTGGAGGGGACCCGGCCAGGGTGTGAGCTGTTTGGTGATGGTGTAAAACCTTGTGGGAAGGAGAAGGCTGGCGAGAGACCCCTCTGCAGTGCGCTCAATTTTTAACCCTAAAAGGGGTAGGGTAGAAGATCGGAGAAGTGGAGGCCCATTTCAGTGCACGCTAATTTTTAACCCTTGGGGCCAGGGTGGAAGATTAAGGTGTTTACTACGTTCTCAATTTTTGCTGCAGCATTTATTCTGATTCAGGTGGGAGTGAAAGACAGACTTGGCTGAAATAAAGTTGGAAAAACCTGGTTGGTGAGAGAGCTGAGACTTTAATAAGGCGTTTGAGTATTGACTATTGATTGACAGTGGGCTGTTTGGGGAGTCTCCTTAGTAATTGGGACTAGTGATTCTGGTCATAAACGGAGAACAAAGGTGGGGGAAGGCGATAAGGCGGCTAGTCTGGGAAAACTGCCAGCAGAGGGGTTGTTTTGGTAAATAAAGGAGAGAATAGTGGAAACATTTTCTGGGGATTTTGCCAGCGAATAAGATAGTCTAAACAGTGCTCATTGTGTCAATTTGGTGGAGACAAAAGGGTCTGGGAATGGGGCCAGAAGGTTGTGTTGTTCTTAAACATTAGATAAAGGACAAGAATAATAATTAAAAAAAAGTGTGAAGATCCTCTGGGCAAGTCAAGAGTGCAAATTTAAAATTAGACTCAAATTAAGAAATATGGCTAGCGGAGGAAGCAGAAAACCGTCCCTGGTTTCTCCTGGAGCTCCTGGCTCTGCAGCAGGAAAGTTAGGGGGCGTAGGCCAGAAAGAACCCCAAAAGGAAATACAAGCTGTGGTTCAAGTCACTAGTCTAAGCACAAGTAATGACGTTATAGAGCCGATTAAAGTCAGCATGGAAGAAATTTGAAATTCTGTCCCACGAGCGATTGTTCCTGTTAATCAAGCTATTCAGGAGGTGAGGGATATGATCCCCCAAGTGGCAGTCCCAATACAGAATGCGATGAAGGACATCACGGAGCAGTTCACTAAGAGTTTACAGCTGTTGCAGAAACAAATAGCAGATAACATGACAAAAATAGTGACGCTAAGTAATACGGTGGAGGAAGTGGAAACGAAGACAAAACTGGTGGAAAGGAAGGTCCAAGAAAATGAAGAGAAACAATCGCTATTGGAGCAAGATGTGATGAGACTTCAGGTGGAGAGAGCGGCATTTGTTCTGAGGTTCCAAAATATTCCAGAGGAAAAAGAAGAAGACCTGAACTCAAAGATGGCTGAACTTCTGGCGAATCACCTACATATTGAGGATGTAAGCAAAGTGGAAAAGGAAATCGATGTGGCTTTCAGAATGAATTCGGCCTATGCAAGGAGATTCAAGGTGCCCAGGGAGGTTCAGGTGCGGTTCCATAAGTGGGCGGTCAGGGATAAGATACTGAGAGAAGTGAACGCAGTACCGCTGAGGATGGGACAAGAAGAAATCAAGGTACTGAAAGAGATACCCTGGAGAGTGAGAGAGAAAAGAAAGGAGTATTCAGAATTAACAGCGTTATTGAGAGCTAACAACATTACTTACAGGTGGATTTTGCCAGAAGGGGTCTTCTTTAATTTTGAAGGAAAGAGATTCAGAATCACTTCAGTTTTTAAGGCCAAAGATTTTCTGGAGACTTATGGCATGGAGATGTCGGATGATCAAGAAGAAAAAGAAGAGAGAGAAGAGGGAGAGGTGGAGAAGGAATCTGAACCCCAAGCCCAGGGGGCAACAGCGTCCAATTCGTCTGCTAAACCTTAAAGACTAAGAAAATTTGACTGAGTTCTCCAATTGTTACATGGCAAAAAGCAAAGGGTGAAAAGGAACACAGACAGACACAAAATTTGGATGGATAAAAAGAAAATAAAAATAATTTCGGTCAATGTGAATGGCTTAAATGGACCTCAGAAAAGAAGAAGGATATTTCATCAACTGAAGAAATGTAAAGCGGACATAACATGTATTCAAGAAACTCACATTAGGAAACAGGATGAAAAACATTTGAACTATAAGGGATTAGGCAAAGTATTTGTAGCAACGGATAAAGAGAAGAAAAAACGTGGAGTGGCCACCTACATCAAAGAATGTATGCAACCAGAACTTATATTTGCTTCGGAAGATGGGAGAATACTGATGGTGGTAGCTCAGAGACAAAATAAAAAAGTTTTAATAGTGAATATATATGCCCCAAATCAAAATCAGGAGAAGTTTTATGGAAGGCTCTCGATGTTGTTAGCTAAACAGGATTTTCAGGAGCTTTGTTTGATTGGTGATTTTAATGCGGTTTTTGATAACAAAATGGACTGGAAGGTGGGTGCTCAGAGGAAGAAGCCAAAAGGTAATGAATTTACTAGTTCACTTTCACAGATGATAGAGGAATTGCGATTAGTGGATGCTTGGAGAATAAGAAATCCTAAAGCACAACAATATACGTTCTATTCGGCGAGACATGATTTCTGGTCTAGGCTGGACATGTGTTGGATGTCGTCTTCAATGGTAAGGGATTTGCAGGAGGCTGAAATTGAATCAGGTACATTTGCGAGAGGACTCTTAATGAAGGAAGCGGCAAAGAAAAATAGAGAAAGAAATGAGGAATACCTTAAGCTGAAAAAAGATATACTGGAACAGGAGAGGCAAGAAATGGAGATGGGAGGAGACCTCGACAGGAAGGCTAAAATTAAGCTTCTCATGCACAGAATGAACTGCTCATTGACAGCAGAAATGGCAAAGAAATTAAATTATGCTAAACAAAACTATTTTGAGAATGCCAACAAACCAACTAGATGGTTGACTTATCAAGTAAGAAAGCAATCTGGAAAGAACATTGATAAAATCATTGAGAGATAAAGAAGGGATGGAACAAAACGGAGCTCAAGAGCTGAAGAGGATTGAGGAAGATTTTTATAAGAAACTTTATGCAAGAGAGGATAGAACTAGAGAAGAGATATCCCAGTACTTGCAAGACCGGGTGTCATAGAAGTTCTCGGAGGAAGACCAGAAGATCCTGAATCAACCAATTACTATAATGGAGATGGTGGAGGCACTGAAAAGACAGAATAAAGGCAAGGTACCAGGGACGGATGGCCTGCCAGTGGAATTTTATATAACCTTTGAAGAAATATTGCTCCCACAGCTACATGAAGTTTATAAGAGAATGTGGGAAGGAGAGGAAGTACCGGATACGTGGAGGGAAGCTCTAATTTCATTGATACACAAACAAGATACAGAAGGAAATGACATCAAGAATTACAGACCGATCTCCTTATTAAATGTAGACTATAAAATATTTGCCTCTATAATGGCTGATAGATTGAAGCGTGTTTTAGCAAAAATAATTCATAAAGACCAGTCAGGATTCTTACCAAAAAGGCAGATAAAGCACAATATGAGGAGGTTATTGAATGTGTTGGAGTATTATGAAGCTCATCCAGAAAAAGAAATGGCGATGATTTTTGTAGACGCAGAGAAGGCTTTCGATAACTTGGATTGGATGTTTATAATAGAGTCACTTAAGAGAGCCAGAGCGGGAAAACGATTTACTCAAGCAATTCAAGCAATCTATTCAAAACAGAGAGCAGCAGTTATGGTAAATGGAGAACGGACTGAGCAATTCCAGATACAGAAGGGCACGAGGCAGGGCTGCCGTCTCTCACCATTATTATATATTTTTGCTTTGGAAGTGTTAACAAAGGAGATAAGACAGAACCCAGGAGTGAAGGGTCTAAAGATCCATGGAGAACCTTATAAGCTGTTAGTCTATGCAGATGATTTGGCATTTATATTGGAGGAACCGAGGTCTTCAATCATGGAATTGAATAAGCTTTTGAGAGAGTATGGGCAAGTGGCAGGCTTGAAGATCAATACGGTTAAAACAAAAATTTTAACAAAGAATATGACTCTGGAACAAAGAGAGAGGTTGCAAGAAGAGTCGGGATACAAGCTTTGTGCGAAGGTGAAATATCTAGGAATTCAGCTAAAGAATAGGTGCAGCTCGTTGCAAGAAGATAATTATAGAGAGCTGTTAAAGGCAACGAATCAAGATTTGGAAAAATGGAAGATTTTGAAACTGTCTTTAATTGGAAGAATTGTGTTGATGAATATTTTACCAAGATGGATCTTTTTGTTCCAAACGACTCCTGTGCTGAAAAACTTGGCAATATTGAAAGAGTTAGAGCAAGTTACAACTAAGTTTGTGTGGCAGGGGAAAAGAGCATGAATTAGATTTAAAATGTTGCAAGATTCAAAAGAAAGAGGAGGCTTGGCTCTTCCAAATTGGACATTATATTATAGAGCAGGAGCGTTGGCATGGATTAAGGAATGGGTGATGTTGGAGGACAGAAGACTTTTAAAATTGGAAGGACATGACCTTTTAGAAGGCTGGCACGCGTTCTTATGGGATGAGAAGGCGGCAGCACGTAAATACTTCAGACAACTCTGGATACGGGATGCTTTTGTAAGAGGAGGAGGTGGTTTGTTAAAACCTCTAGGTTGGTGATGCCAGTAGAAGCAATGACTTTACCTAGGTTATACTCTGAAGACCCTCCGCAAAGATATTTGGATATGATAAATGCGAAGGGGGAGCTTGAGCTGGACGAGGATATAAGTTGGTGGTATAGAGTTCAGATTCGGTCAAGATATAAAAAAGATAAACAGAAAGGGTTTGAGAAGTCATTAACAGATATAGAGAAAGTATTATATGAGTCAGAAGAGAAGTTTATTAAAAAATGTATGTACTGTTGTTAGCTGATTATATGATTGATGAAACAGTGAAAAATAATATGGTTCAATGGGCGATTAATTTTGGTTATAATATAGAGCTGGAGCAGTGGGATCAAATATGGAAAACAAATGTGAAGATAACCAGGGCAGTTGCATATAGAGAAAATATGTATAAAATGTTTTACAGATGGTATATGACTCCAGACAGGCTATCAAAATATGATGAAAAATGTTCTAATAAGTGTTGGAAATGCAATGTTAAAGTGGGTTCGTTTTACCATATGTGGTGGACTTGCGAGAGGGCAAAAAAATACTGGATATGGGTGCATAGATTGATGCAGACCATTATAAAGAGTACTATTCTGTTTAAGCCAGAGGTGTTATTGTTGGGAATACTCCCTAAAGAGGTGTGGAGAGAAGAGAGATATTTAATAATATACATAGCAACAGCAGCTAGAATTTTCTATGCGAAGTATTGGCGTTCTACGGTGGTACCAACTGAACAGGATTTGATTGAGAAGATAATGGAAGCAGTAGAAATGGACAAACTGACTTTGATGCTGAAAGGATATGATGAATTAGCCTTTATAAACACTTGGCAACACTTTTATGACTGGTATGACCAGAGAGAGAAGGATGGAGAGAAATAATGGTGAAGAAAGAGTGTAAACTTTATGATAAATTAGAATTGAATAAGTTAGAATTAGTGGATACAGAAGTAATGATATAATACTTAGGTCGGTAAGGTGGGAGGGACTATAACTGAATGTGAGGTGATGAAATTTGTAACCCCCCATTAATGTTTAATGTTT
The DNA here is from genome assembly GCA_029375565.1 of Gekko gecko. Lineage (NCBI taxonomy): Eukaryota > Metazoa > Chordata > Lepidosauria > Squamata > Gekkonidae > Gekko > Gekko gecko. The sequence goes on from JAPDNY010000005.1 coordinate 169,957,541, forward strand.
AATGTTAGTGGTTGTGTTTGTCGTTATTTGTGTGTGTAGATTGTATTGTTATATATTTGGTGTGTTGTGTAATGTGTAGTTATGTCCTTGTTGAAAAATAATAAAAATGCCTCTTTTTGGGGGCGCTTTAAAAAAAGAAAGAAAGAAAGAAAACCCCGACAAGATCACCATAACTGTCTTGATAGAGGGAAATCCCTGCCCGATGGAGCTCGACACCGGGTCCTCCATATCAATAATCTCGGAGGACATGTTTAAGAGACTATGTCCTAAAGGGGGGTCCTCATTGCAACCCGTGTCCAACCAGGGGGAGGGCAAGTTCAAGGTGCAGTACCGGCACTTCAAGGGGTTTTTGACTTGGTGGTGAGAGACAGCCACACGAGCCTCCTTGGACTCACTTGGTTCATGCCCCTGGGTTTTAGGATGACCAGGGTGCACCACGTGACCTCCAAAGACTTCCAGGTGGTGTGTGACGAATTCCTGACAGTATTCGATGGGATGCTCAGTTGTTACACTGGACCTCCAGTCTCCCTACAAATAGACCTGGGGGTTTGGCCCGTATGGCTGAAGGCCAGACGTGTCCCATTCATGCTTAAGCCTAAGACTGATGCAGAGTTGGATAGGTAAGTGACACAAGAGGTTTTGGAACATGTGCCCCATGCACTATGGGAAACCCCTGTTGTGACCCCAGTTAAACCCAGTAGAAACATCCTCATCTGTGCGGATTATCAATGTACAATAAACAAGGCCCTACAGGACCATGCATATCTGGTCCCAGTGGTCAGCCATTTTTGGCTTCTCTGCCAGGTGCTAAGGTATTCGGTAAGCTGGACTTAGCCCAGGCTTACCAACAGCTCCCGATGAACGATACGACAGTGGGGGCACAGACGATTGTGATGCACCAGGGTGCATTCTGGGTGCAGCAACTACAGTTAAGGGTCAGTGTAGCGCTGGGAATTTTCCAGAATCTCATGGACTCTCTCCTTAAAGGAATCCCCAGAGTGCAGCCCTTCTTTGACAATGTTCTGATCACCGCACCATGGGTCAGGAGTTCGCAGAGAGACTGCACGTCATCCTGGAGTGTTTCCACACAATTGGTCTCAAGGTAAAGTGGGAAAAATGTCTTCTGGGGGTTTGGCGAGTTGAATTCCTGGGGTTCTCCATTGACGCCCAGGGCATCCATCCAACTCCCGACAAGATCTGGATGCCCAGGGCATCCACCCAACTCCCGACCATCGTCAGTACCCCCGTGCCCACATCGTCAGTGCCTGAGTGCCTTCTTGGGCCTATTGAACTTTTACCATTCATTCCTGCCACAGAAGGCAGCAGTCGCAGAGCCACTGCATCGGCTCCTTCACAAGAAGGCTCCCTAGGTCTGGGGCCAGAAGCAAACTGCTGCATTCCAGGCTGTCAAGGCGCTACTCACTTCAAACGCTGTCCTCACTCACTTCAACGAAACGCTGCCTGTTGTCCTTACCTGTGACACTTCCCCTATGGCAGCGGTGGCGAACCTACGGCATGCATGCCAGAGAGGGCAGGCAGAGCCCTCTCTGTGGGCACGTGCTCTCTGGAGAGCCTCTCCCACCCAGCCACCCAGCCACCAATGCCACCAACAACTTTCTCTGCCGGTGCGCCTCGGCACGCCGGCAGAGAAAGGCCTCCAAACCACCCCCCTGCCCGCTGCCTTTCTCTGCCCGCACGCCGAGGCACGCCGGCATAAAAAGGCCTCCAAAGGCCCCCCCTGCCCGTCACCCCCGCTGCCTTTCTCTGCCCACACGCCGAGGCGTGCCGACAGAGAAAGGCCTCCAAAGGCCCCGCCCGCCCCCCCGCCGCCTTTCTCTGCCCGCACACCGAGGCGCACCAGCAAAGAAAGGCCTCCAAAGCCCCCCTGCCTGCCTGCCACCTTTCTCTGCCCACACGCTGAGGCGCGCCGGCAGAGAAAGACCTCCAAAGGCCTCCACACCCACCCTTCTCTGCCCCACTGCTTTCTTCTTTCCCTGTCTCTTTCCCTCTTTCTCTTCCTTCCTTCCTCCCTCCCTCTCTCTTTCTTCCTTTCCCACTCTTTGCCATCTTTCCCTTCCTCCTCATGTCTTTTCTCTTCCCCCCTTTCTTTTCCTTTCTTTTCTTTTCTTTTCTTCTTTTCCAAAATTCTTTGCCCTCTTTCCCTCCCTCCCTCTTTCTCTTCCTTCCTTCCTTCATCCCCATATCTCTCTCTGTCTCTCTCTCTCTTTCTTTCTCTCTCTCTTTCTTTTATTTACTCTCTTTATCTCTCAGTCTCTTTCTCCCTCTTTCTCCCTCTCTTTCTTTCTCTCTTTCTTGCCAGCTTGCCATACATCCCATGATGTCAGGCTGTGTGTGCAGAAAAGGGCAACTTGAATAATAAAGGGTTGAAACACCTTCCCTATGAAGAAAGGTTAAAATGCTTGGGGCTCTTTAGCTTGGAGAAACCATGGCTGAAGGGTGACATGACTTAGATTTATAAGATTATGCATGGGACAGAGCAGGCTGAGAAAGAAGTACTTGTCTCCCATTCTCACAATACAAGAACTCGTGGGCACTCAATGAAATTACTGAGCAATCGGGTTAGAACGGATAAAAGGAAGTCCTTCTTTAGTGATGAACACATGGAACTCACTGCCACAGGAGGTGATGGCAGCTACAAGCATGGACAACTTCAAGAGGGAATTGGATAAATATCTGGAGCAGAGGTCCATCTGTGGCTATTAGCCACAACGTATAGATAAGAACTCTCAGTCTGGGGCAAGGGATCTCTGTATTCTTGGTGCTTGGGGGGGCAACAGTGGGAGGGCTTCTAGCATCCTGGCCACACTGCTGGACCTCCTGATAGTACCTGGTATTTTTGGCCACTGTGTGACAGAATGTTGGACTGGATGGGCCACTGGCCTGATCCAACATTGGCTTCTCTTATGTACTTATGTCTGTGGCAAGTGATGCTCTGTATTTTTGGTGCTTTCGGGGGGCAACAGTGGGAGGGTCTCTAGTGTCCTGGCCCCACTGCTGGACCTCCTGATGGCACCTGGTATTTTTGGCCACTGTGTGACAGAGTGTTGGACTGGATGGGCCATTGGCCTGATCCAACATTGGCTTCTCTTATGCTTTTATGTCTATGGCAGGTGATGCTCTATATGCTTGGTGCTTTGGGGGGGCAACAGTGGGAGGGCTCCTAGTGTCCTGGCCCCACTGCAGGACCTCCTGATGGTACCTGGTATTTTTGGCCACTGTGTGACAGAGTGTTGGACTGGATGGGCCACTGGCCTAATCCAACATTGGCTTCTCTTATGTTTTTATGTCTGTGGCAGGTGATGCTCTGTATTCTTGGTGTTTTGGGGGGGCAACAGTGGGAGGGCTCCTAGTGTCTTGGCCCCACTGCTGGGCCTCTTGATGGTACCTGGTATTTTTGACCACTGTGTGACAGAGTGTTGGACTGGATGGGCCACTGGCCTGATCCAACATTGGCTTCTCTTATGTTCTTATGTCTGGGGCAAGGGATGCTCTGTATTCTTGGTGTTTTGGGGGGGCAACAGTGGGAGGGCTCCTAGTGTCCTGGCCCCACTGCTGGACCTCCTGATGGCACCTGGTATTTTTGGCCACTGTGTGACAGAGTGTTGGACTGGATGGGCCACTGGCCTAATCCAACATTGGCTTCACTTATGTTCTTATGTCTGGGGCAAGGGATGGTCTGTATTCTTGGTGCTTTGGGGGGGGCAACAGTGGGAGGGCTTCTAGTGTCCTGGCCCCACTGCTGGGCCTCTTGATGGTACCTGGTATTTTTGGCCACTGTGTGACAGAGTGTTGGACTGGATGGGCCACTGGCCTGATCCAACATTGGCTTCTCTTATGTTCTTATGTGTGGGGCAAGGGATGCTCTGTATTCTTGGTGGTTAGGGGGGCAACAGTGGGAGGGCTCCTAGTGTCCTGGCCCCACTGCTGGACCTCCTGATGCCACCTGGTATTTTTGGCCACTGTGTGACAGAGTGTTGGACTGGATGGGCCACTGGCCTAATAACATTGGCTTCTCTTATGTTTTTATGTCTATGGCAGGTGATGCTCTGTATTCTTGGTGCTTTGGGGGGGGCAACAGTGGGAGGGCTCCTAGTGTCCTGGCCCCACTGCTGAACCTCCTGATGGTACCTGGTATTTTTGGCCACTGTGTGACAGAGTGTTGGACTGGATGGGCCACTGGCCTGATCCAACATTGGCTTCTCTTATGTTCTTATGTGTGGGGCAAGGGATGCTCTGTATTCTTGGTGGTTAGGGGGGCAACAGTGGGAGGGCTTCTAGCATTTTGGCCCCACTGCTGGACCTCCTGATGCCACCTGGTATTTTGGGCCACTGTGTGACAGAGTGTTGGACTGGATGGGCCATTGGCCTGATCCAACATTGGCTTCTCTTATGTTTTTATGTCTGTGGCAGGTGATGCTCTTTATTCTTGGTGCTTTGGAGGGGGCAACAGTGGGAGGGCTTCTAGCATTTTGGCCCCACTGCTGGACCTCCAGATGGCACCTGGTATTTTTGGCCACTGTGTGACAGAGTGTTGGACTGGATGGGCCACTGGCCTGATCCAACATTGGCTTCTCTTATGTTCTTATGTCTGGGGCAAGGGATGCTCTGTATTCTTGGTGTTTTGGGGGGCAACAGTGGGAGGGCTTCTAGTGTCCTGGCCCCACTGCTGGACCTCCTGATGGCACCTGGTATTTTGGGCCACTGTGTGACTGCGTGTTGGCCTGGATGGGCCACTGGCCTGATCCAACATTGGCTTCTCTTATGTTTTTATGTCTGTGGCAGGTGATGCTCTGTATTCTTGGTGCTTTGGGGGGGCAACAGTGGGAGGGCTCCTAGTGTCCTGGCCCCACTGCTGAACCTCCTGATGGTACCTGGTATTTTTGGCCACTGTGTGACAGAGTGTTGGACTGGATGGGCCACTGGCCTGATCCAACATTGGCTTCTCTTATGTTCTTATGTGTGGGGCAAGGGATGCTCTGTATTCTTGGTGGTTAGGGGGGCAACAGTGGGAGGGCTTCTAGCATTTTGGCCCCACTGCTGGACCTCCTGATGCCACCTGGTATTTTGGGCCACTGTGTGACAGAGTGTTGGACTGGATGGGCCATTGGCCTGATCCAACATTGGCTTCTCTTATGTTTTTATGTCTGTGGCAGGTGATGCTCTTTATTCTTGGTGCTTTGGAGGGGGCAACAGTGGGAGGGCTCCTCGCATCCTGGCCCCACTGCTGGACCTCCTGATGGTACCTGGTATTTTTGGCCACTGTGTGACAGAATGTTGGACTGGATGGGCCACTGGCCTAATCCAACATTGGCTTCACTTATGTTCTTATGTCTGTGGCAGGTGATGCTCTGTATTCTTGGTGCTTTGGGGGGGCAACAGTGGGAGGGCTCCTAATGTCCTGGCCCCACTGCTGGACCTCCTGATGGTACCTGGTATTTTTGGCCACTGTGTGACAGAGTGTTGGACTGGATGGGCCACTGGCCTGATCCAATATTGTCTTCTCTTATGTTCTTATGTCTGGGGCAAGGAATGCTCTGCATTCTTGGTGGTTGGGGGGGAACAGTAGGAGGGCTTCTAGGATTTTGGCCCCACTGCTGGACTTCCTGATGATACCTGGTATTTTTGACCACTGTGTGACAGAGTGTTGGACTGGATGGGCCTTTGGCCTGATCCAACATTGGCTTCTCTTATGTTCTTATGAAAACTGGCACTGTCAGAAATTGGTTGCTCATCTGAATGCTCTCTAGGGCTGCCCCTCTAATGATAAAGTCTCGGTGCCCCTGGGCCTGTGAGATGAGATTTTGTTCTAACAAGTGGAGCAGAGGCTAGGAATCAGATATTGTAATACCCTTGACAACAGCTTTCCTCTTCGAAGTTTGCTCGCTGCATGTTTACTGAGTATCTTAAGAGTGTGTGGAAAGTGGCAGTATGCACTGTAGTGCTGCGCTGTTAGTAACCCATTCACCAAGTGGTTGGAGTAGTTACCTCAGCAGTTGTATTCCTTGCACTTTCCCTCTTGTCATTTCCCTTTTCACTGACCTTAAACTCATGTATTAGCACTTAGTTCAGATAAAGTGCTACAGAAGATGTTAATGTATGAGTTGTTTTTTCTAAACTAAAACCTCAGTATTCCGGTTAAATTGCCGTGCCGGCACTCTGCGATAAATAAGTGGGTTTTGGGTTACAGTTTGGGTACTCGGTCTCTAAAAGGTTCGCCATCACTGCCCTATGGGGTAGGAGCCATCCTAGGACACCAGCTACCCGACGGCAAAGAGGTTCCCATGGCTTACTACTCCTGCTTCTTGTCCATGTACGAGCACAACTATGCACAAATCAACAAGGAGGTGTTGGCAATTGTGGCGGGAGTCAAGAAATTCCATGATTACCTCTACAGGCAGCCCTTCACCACCATAACCGACCAGAAGCCCTTGCTGGGTATGCTGGGCCCAGATCGCCAGATGCCACAGATGCTATCCCCCAGGGTGCTGCGCTGGTCTATCTTCCTGGTGGGATACCAGTATCAGCTTCTTCACTGACCTGGAAAAGTGATGGGCCATGCCAATGCACTCAGCCACCTGCCGCTCCCGTCCTGCGACCTGGACCCTGCTCCTTGAGGACCTCCCTGACTGTCCTCCCCAGATAACTGATGTGTCCTGCCACACTGCCAGGGACCATGTCCTGTCCCACATTTTGGACTGGGTGGGCAGGGGCTGGCTGGCCCACCTGCCAGATGGGCCCTGAATTTGTGGCCTTCTCCTCCTGCTGAGATGAGCTCTCCATGCACAAGGGTTGCCTGCTGCGGGGAAGCCAGGTGGCAGTACCAGCACCACTACGCAAGCAAGTTCTCACGGTATTGCACGAAGCACACCCGGGGATTATGCGGATGAAGGCATTGGCCCACAGCTATGTATGGTAGCCCGTCCTGTCACTGCCTGGGGCCCCAGTGCAACACTGGGAATCCACCCACTAACCATGGTCCCAGTTACACCTGGACTTCGTGGGCCCCTTCCAGGGACAGATCTTCTTCATATTGGTGGACTCCTACACCAAGTGGCTGGAAGTGGTGCCCGTCTCCTCCACCTCTTCCAAGTCAGCAATCCGGGCCCTCCAACTAATCTTCTGCACACACGGCCTCCCTGACTCCATAGTCACAGACAATGGAACGGCCTCCACATTGGGAGAGTTCCAGGAGTTTGTGGGCTGCTACCTCATCTGGCACATCTGATCCACTCCCACCCCGCCACCAATGGCCAAGCAGAGCAGGTGGTGAGGACCACAAAGGAGTCTCTCCATCAGATCATCCATGGGGATTGGGGCCACCAGCTCGCAGCATTCCTTTTCAGCCACTGAGTTACCTCAAGCATTGCCACCGGCCACAGCCCCACGGAATTCTTCATGGGCAACTGCAGATACCTGAGACAGCGAAGGACAGTACACCACCCAACCACTCAGAAGGTGGTACTAGCAATCAAGCAGCCACAGGATCGCTGGATGCCATGCCAGCTCTGCAGTCGCCCATCAGCATAATGCCAGCACCAGCAGAACCCAACTTTGAGGCCCCAGCCCTGCAGACGGAACTGCGCCACTCAACCTGGGAGTGGTGCAGACCAGCATACCAAAGGGACTTTGTTTGTTGAGGTGTTCCCGAACTTAGGGGGAGGGGTATAATGTATTGAGCCTAGACCATACTTCGGCTGATGTCTAATTAGAACAGAGCTTGAGGATCCATAACAATAGCTAACTAGGATTCTAGAATGGATCAGTAGGGAGACAGGGATCCTAGAGTAAACCAATGGAATAACAATATAATGTAAATAGCCTATCGTGGGAGTGTGTGTGTGTTTGGGGTGTAACCTTTTGCATGCATAAATACCTGGCTTTGATCAGGGATTCTCAGTCTTCTTTCTACCTGCTGAAATCACTAATAAACTATGAGCTGATCACTATACATGTTTGGACCCAGTATATTTCAGTACCTATTAATTTCATGCAGCCATTTAATAGTAAGATTTCCCAGTCTGTGGAGAAGAATAAGATTTCCCAAACAGTTCCCTCCACCATTTGAAACATTTTTGATTTTGCCCTATATACAGTAGTAGCAAATGTATAAAATCAATCCACTGGCAGGATAGTTAAGATCTCCTTGGGGATAAACACATGTAGGGATGCTCAAACACCCACTGCTGCAGTTCACATTTTCCCACTGGTCGTGAGCAGTGAGCCAATTTTTCAACATTGCCTGATTCAACATTGGCTTCTCTTATGTTCTTATGTTCTGGATGGGTGCCCCATGGTAAATGGACCAAACAAATCCTAAAGATTTTCCAAAAAAACCCTAATCTGTTGATAATTCATTTTCTACACTCACAGCATCCCCTGCCAGAATGCAACACATCCCCAGCACTTTGAATTAGCACCAGAGCTTTAAGAGCTCTCCAGCTGTCACTTGGAGATTGGCAGCAGCTTGTTTGGAGGGTGGGGTCTATTGCCTTTTATCTGTCTGAGGTCCCCCTCTTCCTCCTCTTCAGACCCCACCCTCAGCAGGCTTCATCCCTAGAATATCCTGGAAGTTTCCAACCTGGAGCTGGCAACCCTATGGCCTTTCTAGGCAACCGTCAGCCTACCTTTATCTGCCCGCCTGTCTTCAGGTTTATATCTCTCCCCCCCCCCACAGCCTCTGCCTAGGGAAAGGGCAGTTTTCCCCTGCAGTGGGAGCCAAAGCAGCTGACATCATTCTCCTCTCCCCCGTATGATCCGCACAACAACCCTGTGAGGTATGTTAAGGTAGAAAGTCTGTGAATGGTCCATAATCCCCCAGGCAGCTTTTATAACATGAACCTGGGACCGGCACACCATCCTCTGAAGCACTCTCAGGTATATATCTGTGGCAGTAATGGGGTGACTGCTGGCACTTCTTCCTATCATTTTTTGCCTTGTGTTATTCTGCTTGTGGTGTGATCTGTCTTTTTTGTGGTGTGGCATGGTTGTGTTATTGGGTTTGTTTCTTTTGAAGGGGAAGTGATGTATTGTGGGTGAGGACATATTTTACCTCAGAATACACCAGATCACATATGCAACTGACAGTTCCAACTGTCTCATGGGGGGGAGTTTGAGGTGCGGAATGGTGTGGAGTCCAATCAGCTTCCATATGCAAATGATCTTGAAATGCTGGCCCAATCAGAGAAGAGTGGCCTAGCCTGCAGTGGGTGGGAGAGAACTCAGGCAACACAGCTAGTGGGTAGAGACAGCTTCTGAGTGACACATCAGGGAGCCAACTCATTTTGGCAAGCATAGAATGTTGCCATGTGCTTTTATATATAAGAAAGAAGAAGAAGAGTTTGGATTTATACCCCGCCTTTCACTGCCCAAAGGCGTCTCAGAGCGGCTTACAAACTCCTTTACCTTCCCCTCCCCACAACAGACACCCTGTGAGGTAGGTGGGGCTGAGAGAACTTCTGACAGAAACTGTCCTTGAGAGAACAGCTGTGCCAGAGCTTGTGACTGACCGAAGGTCACATCAGCAGGTGCAAATGGAGGAGTGGGGAATCAAACCCGGTTCTTCCAGATAAGAGTCCGTGCACTTAACCACTACACCAAACTGGCTCTAAGGACAGGATTCCCTATGAAGAAGCTAGGATGGTCCTGGAAAAGGTATTGTATTCTTGCTTATGTTTGAGACATCCCATGCTTTCTTTATGGAATTACTGGATATAATTCTGGAAAAGAATGATTTTCACTTTGATCAACAACTTTATTACCAAGTGCACATTGGGAAAGAAAATCAAGTATAGGCTAATGGGGTCTGAACCTGCTGAGACTGAGAGGGGAAAAGATCTTGGGGTCGTAGTGGATAACTCAATGGAAGTGTCAACCCAGTATTCTGCAGCCGTGAAAAAGGCAAACTCTATGTTAGGGATTATTAGAAAAGGGGTCGAGAATAAAACGGTCAATGCTGTAATGATCCTGTATAGATCTATGGTGTGACCTCATTTGGAATACTGTATACAGTTCTGGTATCTATATCTCCAAAAGGACATTTCAAATCTGGAAAGTACAGAGGACGGCAATCAAGATGATTAGGGGGGTGGAGTACGTTCCCTGTAAGGAAAGGCTGGAGAGTCTGGGACTTTTCCATTTAGAAAACAGACAGTTAAGGGGGGATATGTTTGTTGTTGTTGTTGTTCAGTTGTACAGTCAAGTCCGACTCTTTGCGACCCCAAGGACCACATCACGCCAGGCCCTCCCGTCCTCTGTTGTCCTCAGGAGTTGGCTCAACCTCATGTTCATTGCATCAATAACACTATCTAACCATCTCATCCGCTGCCATCCCCTTCTTCTTTTGCCTTCAATCTTTCCCAGCATCAGGGCCTTCTCCAGTGAATGCTCCTTTCCCATTCGGTGGCCAAAGTATTTGAGCTTCAGTATCTGGCCTTCCAGGGAACAGTCAGGGTTGATTTCTTTTAGGACTGACTGATTTGATCACCTTGAAGTCCAAGGGACTCCCAAGAGTCTTCTCCAGCACCATAATTCAAAAGAATCTATTCTTCAGTGCTTGGCCTTCCTTATGGAACTCTTGCAGCCATACATTACCACTGGAAATACCACTGCTTTGACCATACAGACTTTTGTTAGCAGCATGATGTCTCTACTTTTTATTATGCTGGCTAGGTTTGCCATTGCTTTCTTCCCAAGGAGCAGGCATCTTTTAATTTCATGGCTGCAGTCACCGTCTACAGTGATCTTGGATCCCAGGAACATGAAGTCTATCACTGCTTCCATGAGTTTTCTTTTTTAAAAAAAATAGATTTTTATTAATTTTCTACGAAAAAGGAAAAAGACAAGCATTACAATATACAAGACACACTAGCACAGAACAAGCAAAAAGCATGTACTCGTAACATTTTGTTTTACCTAGATAATATCCTTCTTATATGCACCTAATAGTATATATGTCAGAAAATATTTTGATAAATGTAATATATAGTTATAGTGTGCATCTTTGCAGATCACCACAATCCATTTATAAAGTCTTGACCATGTTTTTTCAAATATATTTTTTATCTTGTAATTGTAAAATTAGTTTGTCCATCTCTGCCGTTTCTAATAATTCGTAAATTATTTCTTCTTTTAATGGAACTTCTTTCCTCCAATATTTTGCATACAAAATCCTAGCCATAGATATCACATGTATAATCATATAAGCATCCATTTTTTAAAATCTTTCTGGAATGATATTTAATAAAAACAATTCTGGTACAGTTGTTTCTAACATTTTTTGTAATATCTCGTGTATCCTAACCCAATATTTTTTCATTATATTACAGGACCACCACAGATGGAAAAAGAAACCAGTATTTTGTTTATACTTCCAGCATACATTTGACATATTTGAATAAAATTTTGCTAAGTCATCTGGTGTTATATGCCATCTATAAAACATTTTATATATTTTTTCTTTATAAGGTATAGCTTTGGTAAATTTTATATTAGTTTTCCATACCTTTGACCATTGATCTAATTCTATGTTATGGTCCATATTTTGTGCCAATCTAATCATTGAAGATTTCACTACTTCATCTTGCATTTTCATGTCTATTAACAGTGTATTAAATGTTTTTATTAATTTCTCACCTAAATTGAATAAAATTTTTTCCAAGTGTATAGGTTTTTCATAAAAACCAGTTTATTTGTCTTTCGCATATCTAGAGTCAAGTTGTGCTCTTTCCCACCAATTTAAACAAATGTCTTGTTTTTGGAGAATATCTTGTGTTTTTAAATTGTTTTTCTTATCTAAAAGGTCTTCATATCTCCACATTTGATCTTTAGTAAATAAGGTGGGATTTATAAAGGCTTCAAGTAGTGAGACCTATTTAGGGATTTTTATATAGGGCAATTTTTTAACTTCTTCCCATATCTTCAGAAGTGCTGCTCTTAAAATATGTTGTTTAAAATATTTATGTGTTGCTTTTTTCATACCATACAAAGGCATGCCAACCTAATTTCAAGTCATGACCTTCTAGCTTTAAAATTCTAGGATTTTCCAGGGTAATCCAGTCTTTTATCCATGTCAAGGCTGATACTTTGTAATAAAGATGCCATTCTGGTATGCAAATCCTCTTCTCTCCTTTATATCCTGTAGTATTTTCATCTTTATTCTAAGTCTTTTGCCTTGCCATATAAAGTGTTGAATCAGTTTGTCCAATTCTTTAAAATACTGTTGATTTCTTAAAATTGGAATTGTTTGGAATAAAAAAAGAAGTCTAGGTAAGACATTCATTTTTACAATAGCTATTTTTCCCATACATGATACTTGTAAATTTTTCCAATTTTCCAAGTCTTTTTTAATTTCAGTCAAAAGTTTCATATAGTTGTCTTTTAATAGTAAACTGCATCTGTTAGTTAAGGTTATTCCTAGGTATTTTATTTTCTTCTGAACGTCCATACCAGAAATCTTTTGTAACAGTTGTATCTGATCTTTAGTACAGTTTTTTTTGTCAATATTTTTGTTTTCCTAAAATTAATTTTCAAACCAGCTAGCTGTCCATATTCCTTTAGAGAATTCAGGAGATGGATGATAGATGTTTGTAGTTCTTCCAAAATGAATACAAGATCATCAGCAAACGCTTGTAATTTATATTCTTTTCCCTTTATTTTAAGTCCTTTTTTCTGTATATTATTTCTTACAATGTCATTCAATGTCTCTAGAGCAAAAATAAATAGTCATGGAGACAATGGACACCATTGTCTAGTTCCTTTTTGAATTTCAATGTTCTGTGAGAGGTCCCCATCTACCATAACCTTTGCTTATTGTTTAGTGTAAATTGCTCTCACCATTGTATAAAATTTTTCATCACATTGCCAAGTTGACAGTTGTTCTAACATAAAAGACCAACTGAGGTTGTCAAAAGCTTTTTCTGCATCTGAGGAGGGCGGGTGATGGCATGGCGAGACACATGCACTTGAGCGCGGTGATGATCTTTTGATCTTTAAAGGGGTCCTTTGATCATCAAAAGGACCCCCTGCTGTCCCGGGAAGGTGCGGGCAGCTGCAAGGGGCTTGATCCAAAACCCTGTGCGAGTTGCAACTCACGGGGTGGACTGGATCGCCCTCAACACAGGATCGAAGTCCAGGCTCAGTTCATCTGAGCAAAGCCAATGCTCCTGCACTGGAAGGGGGGGAAGAGAAATCTTGCCGACAAAGCGTTTCTGTGAGTATCCGCAGAACAAACTATGCGGGTGAAAAGGGCGATTTAACATAATTAACATAATTAGCCCCAAGAAGTAGCATAGTGGGGAGGGCTCTCCCCCCTGAAGAATAAACAGCTTGTAAGCAAAAATGAGCTTGGCAAGGCTGGAGCAGAAAGGGCAAGAGTGAAAGTAAATACCATCTGAAAGCAATGGAGCAGTGGAGGCTGAGAGTGAAGTGATTTAGCTGTAGAATCACTTAAGCTGACTCTCAATAGCCTGGGAAGGGAACTTGGGCTTCTTTTTAAGTGGGTTTTAAAACCCGAAGAGCTGGACGAGGACCCAATAAGCAATGTGGTCAATGAGAGCTTGAGGGGAACCATTCAGGGAGAGAGCTTTTTGGTGAAAATAAAGAGTTCTGAGAAGAAGACAGCTGGTGGGAGATCCCTTTGCAGCACGCTCAAATTTTCACCCTAATAGGAGTAGGGTAGAAAAATCAGAAAATGGAGAAGAGGAGGCCCGCTTCATCGCACGCTAATTTTTAACCCTTGAGGGCCAGGGTGGAAGAGTAAGAGGGCGAGGGAAGAAATAGAGAGTGTTTACTGCGTTCTCAATTTTTGCTGCAATTGCTAACAGATACTGAGGTTGGAGCAATGGGTAGATGATGTTCAAGTAAAAGTGTCAAAGCCCGGTTGGTGAAGGAATTTTAATTGACAATAAGGTGTTTGATTACTGACTGACAGTGTGTTGGTTTGCCATTTCTCTTGGTTTCTGGATCAGTGGTGGGCCATAGAGGGAGAATAAAGGAGGGGGAAGGCGGGTAAGACAGCTAGTCTGGGAGAATTGCCAACAGAGGGATTGCTTTGGTAAATATTCGGGGAAGATAGTGGAAACCACTTCTGGGGATTTTGCCAATGAAAAAGATAGTCGAAACATTGTTCCCTGTTTATAAGTCACTGAAACTCTCAAGATAGAAGGTCTGGGAAGGGGGCCAAGAGGCCTGGGCTGTTCCCAAACATCGGATAAGGGATAAGAACAAATAATAAATTTTGAATATCCTCTGTGCACGTTAAGATTGTGATTTGGAAGTTGTGTTTAAATAGTCAAATTTGTCTAGCGCAGGAGGAAAAAAGCAATCACTGGTCTCGTCAGGGGCTCCCAGCTCCGCAACAGGGAAGTTGGGGGGCACAGGCCAGAAAGAACCCCAAAAAGAAATGCAAGCTTTAGTGCAAGCCACCATCTTAAGCACAATTAACGATGTTATAGAACTGATTAAAGCCAGTATGGAAGAAATTCGAAACTCTGTTCCACAAGCGATAGTTCCCGTCAATCAAGCCATCCAGGAAGTAAGAGATATGATCCCCCAGGCGGCTGTTCCAATACAGAATGCTATGAAAGACATCACTGAACAGTTTACCAAGAGCTTACAGTTGCTGCAAAAGCAAATAGCTGACAACACCACCAAAATTGTGACACTAAGCAATACAGTAGAGGAAGTGGAGATGAAGACGGGACAGGTGGAAAGGAAGGTCCAAGAAAATGAAGAGAAACAGTCACTATTGGAGCAAGATGTGATGAGATTGCAGGTGGAGAGAGTGGCATTTGTTTTGAGGTTTCAAAATATCCTGGAGGAAAAGGAGGAAGATTTGAACTTGAAGATGGCGGAACTCCTGGCAAATCATTTACAGCTTGAGGATACAAGTGAAGTGGCAAAAGAGATAGATGTGGTTTTTAGAATGAATTCGGCCAATACAAGAAGATTCAAGGTACCCAGGGAAGTCCAGGTGAGGTTCCACAAGCGGGTGGTGAGGGACAAGATATTGAGAGAAGTAAACGCTGTACTGCTGAAGATGGGACAAGAAGAAATTAAGGTGTTGAAAGAGATACCCTGGAGAGTGAGGGAGAAAAGAAGGGCATATTCAGAGCTAACAGCACTATTGAGAGCCAATAACATCACCTACAGGTGGATTTTGCCAGAAGGGGTCTTCTTTAGTTTTGAAGGAAAGAGATTCAGAATCACTTCAGTTTTTAAGGCTAAAGAGATGTTGGATGACCAAGAAGAAAGAGAGGAGAGAGAAGAGGGAGAGGTGGAAAGGGAACTGGAACCTCAAACTCAAGGAGCAACAGCGTCAGCCCCCTCTGATAGACCCCAAAGACCAAGAAGATTCAGATTGAGATCTCCAATTGTTACAAGACAAAAAATGAAAGGTGAAAAGGAACAGAGACAGACACAGAACTTAGATGGATAAGAAGAAGCTGAAATTAATTTCGGTTAATGTAAACGGCTTAAACTGACCCCAGAAAAGAAGAAGAATATTTCATCAATTGAAGAAACACAAGGCGGACATAACCTGTGTACAAGAAACCCACATTAGGAAGAATGACAAAAAATATTTGGACTATAAAGGATTAGGCAAGGTATTTGTGGCAACGGATAAAGGAAAAAAAGAAACGTGGAGTGGCCACCTATATTAAGGAGTACTTGCAATCAGAACTTATACTAGCCTCAGAGGATGGGAGATTATTGATGGTGGCAATCCAGAGACAAAACAAAAGGGTTTTAATTGTGAATATTTATGCCCCAAACCAAAATCAGGAAAAGTTTTATGGAAAGCTTTTAACTTTGATAGCCAAACAGGACTTTCACAAGATCTGCCTGATAGGTGACTTTAATGCGGTCTTTGACAATAAATTGGATCGGAAGGTGAACACTCAGAAGAAAAAGGCAAAAGGTAATGAATTTACCAACTCACTTCTACAGATCATAGAGGAATGGCGATTAGTGGATGTTTGGAGAATAAGAAACTTCAAAAAGCAACAATATACGTTTTATTCGGCAAAACATGATTCCTGGTCTAGACTGGACATGTGTTGGATGTCATCCTCAATGGCAAGGGAATTACAGGAGGCAGAAATTGAGGCAGGTACATTTGCTGACCATAATCCGATAACCGTGGAACTACAGGGAATAAACCACAAGGGCAGATGGACATTGTTTTTTTTTTTTAAAATACAATTTATTATTGGATATATCACATGTTCATACAATTTAAACAAACCAATACATATCCATTTTTCTTTCTCCCTCTCCCCCCAAACAAGGCTTCCCGCACTGCTCCAACCCCCTTGATATTTCTCTTGTACAATTACATTTACTACTAAGCATATTTCTTTTACTAATGGTAACAATTCAAAGCTCTGAGTCTCTTTCCACTTCTCCTCAATAACTGTCAAAACAAATCAAACCACGTTTTACGTCCCAATTCTTCAACAAGTATTCTTGAAAGTCTTTCCAGTCTCCGAAAAAGGTTTCGTCTTCTTCGTTGTTTAATTTTCTTGTTAATTTGTCCATTTCTGCCATAAACAACGTCTTTTTAATCCATTCCCATGTTTCGGGTACTTTATCTTGTTTCCAACATTGAGCAAAAGTCAGTCTAGCTGCTGTAATCAAGTACCATAATAGTGTTCTCTTGGCTACATTTATTTCTTCCATTTTAAGACCTAACAATAACATCTGTGGGTCTTTCTTAAAAGTACATTTCAAAATTTTTTGTATCTCATTGTGGATCTCAGTCCAATACTTTACTGCTTTATCACATGTCCACCACATATGGTAAAAAGACCCTTCATGTTTCTTACATTTCCAACATTTGTTAGACATACTTTCATTTATAATAGCAATTTTTTTAGGCGTCATATACCATCTATACATCATTTTATAACAATTCTCTTTAACATTTACACACGTTGAAATTTTCATTGATTTTTTCCACAAGTATTCCCAAGATGACATTAATATCTCATTGTTAACATTTACTGCCCATTTTATCATTTGCTCCTTTACAACCTCATCCTCAGTATACCATTTCAGTAACACCTTGTACAGTTTAGAAATCATTTTTTTATCTTTCTCAAGCCATACAGTTTCAATTTCAATATTCTTTTCTCTAAAACCATGTTCTCTTTTATCGGTCTTAAATAGATCATAAATCTGTCTATACTTCAACCAATCATATTCAAATTCAACATCAAATCTATCTTTTAACACAAAATTTTTCCCTTCAAATTTTAAAAGACTTTTATAGGGTAGCCAATCTAACCCTTGATTTCTTGAATACGGATTAATTACTTCAGCTGGTACAATCCAAAGTGGTCTTTCTTCCGAGAAGAATTTTCTATATCTCGTCCATGTCTCGAACAGTGATTGTCTTACAAAGTGGTGTTTAAAAAATTTATCCATTTTTACTTTCCCATACCATAAATATGCATGCCATCCGAATTTATTATCATGTCCTTCAAGGGCCAATAACTTCTTATTCTCCAAATTAATCCACTGTTGCAACCATGTTAAACAGACGGCATCATAATACAGTCTTAAGTTTGGTAGTTGTAAGCCTCCTCTCTCTCTTGCGTCGCATAAAATTTTCATTTTAATCCTTGGCTTTCTTCCTGCCCATACAAATTTGGATAATTCTTTCTGCCACGAATCCAATATTTTCCTTTGTTTTAGTATTGGAATAGTCTGAAACAAAAACATCAAACGCGGCAAGATATTCATTTTTACAGTCGCGATTCTTCCCATCAATGACAAATTCAAAGTATCCCATTTCTTCATATCCTGCTGAATCTTATGCCACACCTTTTCATAATTGTTTTTAAACAAGTCAATATTTTTCATGGTTAAATCAATTCCAAGATATTTAGTCTTTGTGACTACTTCACATTGTATTTTCTCTTGAAGTTCTGTTTGTCTTTGTTTCGTCATATTTTTGCACATCACTTTAGTTTTATTTTTATTAACATAAAATCCCGCAACTGAACCAAATTCTTCAATTTTTTCCATCAATTGTGGTATTTTCTCAATTGGGTCTTGAATCATAAACATTACATCATCTGCAAATGCCCTATATTTATAGGCGAAACCTTTCACTGTAAGTCCTTGAATACTGTCATCTTTTCTTATCGCTGTCAATAATATTTCCAATATCCAAATAAACAACAACGGGGATAACGGGCAGCCTTGACGTGTTCCCTTTTGGACTCGGAAGAAGTCCGTCTTTTCTTTGTTTATATTCAAAGCCGCTTTTTGCTCTGAATATATTGCCACAATCATGTTTAAAAAAGACTGTCCAATATTCATTTTTTCAATAACTTGCAGCATAAACTCCCAATTTAAATTATCAAAAGCTTTTTCCGCATCTAAGAAGAGGAATCCAACTTCTTTTTCAGGATGCTTGTCATAATATTCAATTGCATCTATCACCACTCTTAGATTATCTCTAATTTGTCTATTTGGTAAAAATCCCGCTTGTTCTTCCGCTATCGTATCTTTCAAATATTTTTTCAATCTCTCTGAAATTATTTTGCAAATAATTTGTAGTCATTATTTAATAGCGATATTGGTCTATAGTTCTTTACTTGAGTCAAATCCAAACCTTCTTTAGGTATCAATGAAATGTTTGCTTCCTTCCATGAATCTGGGATCCGCTTGGTCTGTCTTATCTCATTTGACAGAAGTACTAAAATAGGGGTTAGCTCCTCTTTAAATTTCTTATAAAATTTTGCTGTAAAGCCATCTGGTCCTGGAGCTTTGCCCAACTTTGCGTCTTCTATCGCCATTGTCACTTCTTCTTTCGTTACTAAACCATTTAATAGTTCTTTAATTTGTTTTCCCAGCTCTGGAACTTTAATCGTCTCCAAATATTTCTTGATTCTCTGTTGGTCAATTCCTTTCTTTTGGAATAGTTTGGCGTAGTATTTAAAAAAAGCTCTTTTTATACCATTCAGGCTCATCACCTCCTTTCCATCTTCAACAATCTTGGATATAAAGTTCCTATCTTTTCTATTTTTCAATTGCCATGCCAAAAACTTTCCTGGTTTATTTGCACCCTCAAATGCTTTTTGCTGTAATTTTTTTAAATTCCAATATAATTCTCTGTTTAAAAGAACATTCAACTGATCTTGCAGGAAGTGGATCTCTTTAATAATTTTCTTCTTCCCTGGTCTTTTTTTTAGTTCCTTTTCTTTTTGTCGAATTTTTTCATGAAGGTCTTTCTGTTGCTGAATCTTTTGCTTTTTATCTTTGGAGTTCAGAGAGATAAGCATACCTCTGATTACTGCTTTGTATGTATCCCATACAACTTGTATGTCCGTGCCTTTATTCAAATTCAGTTCAAAAAAACTTTTCGTTTCCTTTTTTAAGATTTCATTAATTTGTTTTTGATCCAGTAAATCTTCATTAATTCTCCAAAATAGCTGTTTAGGTTTTGCTTTAGATATCCAAAGTAGGGGATTATGATCAGAGTTAGTTTTTGGTAGAATTTGTATTTTATAAGTTTTTTGCGCCATCTCCTCTGACATCCAAATCATGTCAATTCGAGAAAAAGAATTATGTCTATTCGAATAAAACGTATAGTCCTTAGTCTTAGGATTCCACTTCCTCCAAACATCTTCTAATTTTTCTTGCTTCATCAATTGAAAGAAATTTTTTGGTAACTTTCCAACTGTCTCTCCACCTGCTTTGGACTTTCTATCCAATGTGTTGTTCACTGTACCATTAAAGTCTCCCGCAAGAACAATTTGGTCATAATTTAAACATTCCAACTCTTTAGTCAAATCATTGAAAAAGGTCTCTTTTGCACCATTGGGTGCATATATATTAACAAGCAATGTCTTTTTTCTATCCATACAAATTTCCACGCCAACATACCTTCCTTCTTTGTCGGAAAAAATTTGCTTAGGATCCAAATCTTTTGAAATATAAATCACTGTTCCTTTTTTCTTGTTAACTGCTGAAGAATGAAATTCTTCTCCCAATTTTTTATTAGTCAGATATTTGTCGTCTTGTTTTCTTATGTGTGTTTCTTGTAAACAAATTATATTACATTTTTGTTTTTCCAGCCAATGATTCACCAGTCTTCTTTTACCTGGTGAATTTAATCCATTTACGTTCCAAGATAAAAATTTGTAATCCATAATGGTGTTAAATTAAATATCTTTAAAATCGTCCAGATTGTTCGCTTTAAATCTATATAAGTCTCCTTCAGATTTAAGAGTTGATCTCACCGAGTTGTACATGAATGTAAGTCCATATGGAATCTCCCATCTGAACCTAATATTCATTTCTTTTAGCCTGTCTGTCAATTTCTTGAATTTCTTTCTGTCTTGTAGAATTGATCTCGGAATTTCTCTCAAGATTATTATTTTCTTTCCATTAATTTCCAACGGTTGTGAAAATTGTTTCTTGAAAACGTCTTCCTTCATCTTTGTTGTCACAAATTGAACAATTACATCTCTGGGTAATTGCTTTCTTTTGGCATAAGCTGAATTTACTCTGTAAATCAAGTCAAAGTCTGCATCCAAATCTCCTTCATCTTCCCCTATATAAGTTGTCAATGTCTTAATTACTAGGGCCCGTAGATCTTGATCTTCCTCCTCTTCTATCCCTCTCAATCTCAAGTGATTCTGAGTAGCCCTGTAATCCATCATGGTCTCCAACCTTGCATTTTCTGACAAGGTTTTTTTAACCTTTTGTTCCATATCTTCAGATTTTGTCACCAGACTTTTGACTTCCTTTTTAAGTTCTTCTGTATCTTTTTTAATCCCTGACACTTCTGCAAGTACCAGTTCTTTCAATTCTTCCATATTTTTTTTCTGTACTTGGATTTGCACTTGCTCTATTTGCTCCAATTGTTGTTGCAACTGTGATTCTATTTGTTTTCCAAGATTCTCCGTCATCCGTTTCTCCATCGCTTCTATAGCTGCTTGCCACTCTTTTTTTCCTTTGCAGTCATTCTTGGACTGGGTGATGAAGCAGCTCTAGGTCTTGTTCTCAAATCCGTCTTGGAGGCCACTTCAATGTTAATCAGACTTTATATTAGCAATCTTCAAGCCAAATCGCCACCTTTAGAACTTGTTTAAGCGCTTTTTCGGCTTGAAAATAACATTTTAAATTTTAGTCCTCCCCAAAATGTCGGGCGCAATTTCTCTATGGTTTTTCGGCTAGAGTAGGCTCCTTTCCAACTTCCTGTCCGTCTCTGTAATCCAACTTCCGGTAAAGGTGGTGTCACACAATAAAATGTCCCTCCGCTTCAAACACAGCAGCCTCTAAAAACCTCCACTCTAGCCCACTTCCTGTATCACAGAGTCACAGTTAGTTTCGTTTCTACTACGTAACGTTTAGACTTGGCTGACCACAGGAATGCAAAACAAAGTCTCTTTTCAGCCTTTTTCTCTAACGGAAAGCTTTCTTTTTACTTTTAATTCAAGCGAAGTAGTTCCTTAAAGGTTTCAACGCTTATCCGTACGTTTCAATATCACAGTCTCCTTTAAACAGGTAAGCGCTTAATCGTTTATTTGTTACCTTGCTTGTAGTCTCGGGGTTTCGCGGTGCTTCTTCTATAAACGATGTTAATCAGATGATAAAGAGATCGGTAGATGGCGAATTTATGCTGAATTCTCAGCCCGGCTGGCATCTGTAGAGTTGATTTGCAACTGCCCTCTTCACGGAGGGAGATCAAAGTGTAAACAAGCTTCCTCCGAAGCTTATCCACACCGATCTCAACCCCCCTCAGGCTTCGCTGCTTGCTTGCCACTCCCCCGCCTGGAGAGTGCTGCGCTGGGCCAAATAGAGCCCAGACTGTCGTCAGATGCCGCAGTACACTCTGCACAACTCGCAAAGTGTGTCAATTCGCCATTTTCTCCGACCGGAAGTCCGGCAGATGGACATTGAATCCTTTTTTACTGAAGGACAGTAAGGTGGTGAGAAGTCTGCAAACAGAGTTTCCATTCTTTTTTAAGGAAAATATTACCCCAGGCATCCTGAGACGAACAGTATGGGATGCGTTTAAGGCCTTTGCTAGAGGGCTTCTAATGAAAGAGGTGGCAAAGAAAAACAGGAAAAGAAATGAGGAATATTTCAATTTGAAGAAAGAAATACTGGAACAAGAGAAGCAAGAAATGGAGATGGGAGGAGACTGTGATAGGTAAAGGTAAAGGTAAAGGTTCCCTTGCTTGAAAGTCAGTCGAATCCGACTCTAGGGTTGTGGTGCTCATCTCCGTTTCAAAGCCGAAGAGCCAGCGCTGTCCGAAGACGTTTCCATGGTCATGTGGCCGGCATGACTAAACACCAAGGCGCACGGAACGCTGTGATAGGAGAGCTAAAATTAAGCTTCTCACGCACAGGATGAATTGCTTATTGACAGCAGAGTTAGCAAAGAAAGTGAGTTATGCTAAACAAAATTATTTTGAGAATGCCAATAAACCAACTAGATGGCTGGCCTATCAAATAAGAAAGCAGTCTGAAAGGACATTGATAAAGTCACTGAGAGATAAAACTGGGGTGGAACAAAATGGAATTCAAGATTTGAAGAGGATTGTGGAAGACTTTTATAAAGAATTATATGCAAGTGGGAATATAACCAGGGAAAAAATATCCCAGTATTTGCAAGAGTGCACATTGCAAAAGTTCTCGGAGGGAGACCAGAAGATTTTAAATCAACCAATTACCATGATGGAGATGGTGGAGGCGCTTAAAAGACAGAATAAAGGTAAAGCACCAGGGACAGATGGTCTACCGGTGGAGTTCTACATAATCTTTGAAGACATATTGCTTCCCCAGTTGCATGAAGTCTACAAGAAAATTTGGGAAGGAGAGGAAGTGCCGGATACGTGGAGGGAAGCCCTGATTTTGCTGATACATAAGCAAGATACAGAAGGGAACGATGTTAAGAATTATAGACCGATCTCCTTGTTAAATGTGGATTATAAGATATTCGCCTCTATCATGGCAGATAGATTGAAGCGTATTTTGGCAAAAATAATTAATAAAGACCAGTCTGGATTTCTGCCGAAAAGACAGATAAAACACAATGTAAGGCAGCTATTAAATGTGCTGGAATATTACGAAGCTCACCCAGAAAAAGAAATGGCGGTGATTTTTGTCGATGCAGAGAAGGCCTTTGATAATTTGGACTGGACGTTTATAATAGAGACACTTAAGAAGGTTAGAGCAGGAGAGCGATTCATACAAATGATCCAAGCAATTTATTCAAAGCAAAGAGCAGCAGTTATGGTAAATGGGGAACGGACTGGACAATTTCAGATACAGAAGGGCACGAGGCAGGGTTGTCCCCTTTCACTGTTGTTATACATGCTTGCTTTGGAAGTGGTAACAGAGGAGATAAGACAGAATCCAGAAGTGAAGGGCCTGAAGGTGCATGGAGAACAATATAAACTACTGGCTTATGTGGATGATCTTGCACTTATATTGGAGGAACCCAGATCTTCAATTGCAGAGCTGAATAAGCTTTTGAAAGATTATGGGCAAGTGGCTGGACTGAAGATTAATCTGACTAAAACAAAAGTTTTAACTAAAAATATGACATTGGAACAAAGAGAGTGCCTGCAAGAAGAATTGGGATATAAACTCTGCATGAAGGTAAAATATTTAGGAATTCAATTGAAGAATAGGTGTAGTTCGCTACAAGAAGACAATTATAGAGAATTGTTAAGAGCAACGAAGCAGGATTTGGAAAAATGGAAGAATTTAAAGCTGTCATTAATTGGAAGAATTGCTCTGATAAAGATGAATATTTTACCAAGATGGATCTTCTTGTTTCAAACGATTCCAGTGTTGAAAAAGCTGGCAATCCTGAAGGAGTTGGAGCAAATCACTTCTAAGTTTGTGTGGCAGGGGAAGAGAGCAAGAATCAGACTTAAAGTATTACAAGATTCGAAAGAAAGAGGAGGATTTGCCCTACCCAATTGGACATTGATTTATAGAGCTGGAGCTTTGGCTTGGCTTAAGGAATGGGTGATGTTGGAAGATAGAAGACTCTTAAAACTGGAAGGACATGATCTTTTGGAAGGTTGGCATGCCTTTCTGTGGGATGAGAAAGTGGCGGCACATAAATATTTCAGACAGCATTGGATATGTGATGCACTTGCTAGAGTACGGGAGACCATCCGAAGGAGGTGGTTTACCAAAACTTTGAGGCTGGTTGCTCCAGTAGAAGCAGTGACTTTACCTAGGTTGTATTGTGAAGACCCCCCCACAAAGATATCTGGACATTATAAATGCGAAGGGGGAGTTGGAACTGGATGAGGATATTAGTTGGTGGCATAGAGTTCAAATCCAATCAAGATATAAAAAAGACAAAAAAATAGGCTTTGAGAAGACATTAACAGACATGGAGAAAATACCATATGAACCGGAAGATAAGTTTATTAAAAAAAATGTATGTATTGCTGCTGGCTGACTATATGGTAGATGAAATGGTGAAAAATAACATGATTCACTGGGCAGCAAATTTTGGTTATAATATTGAGTTGGAACAGTGGGACCAAATATGGAAAATGAATGTGAAAATAACTAGGGTGGTCTCATATAGAGAAAATATGTATAAAATGTTGTATAGGTGGTATATTACACCAGATAAGTTGGCAAAGTATGATGGGAATAAGTGTTGGAAATGTAATGTTAAGGCTGGTTCATTTTATCATATATGGTGGACCTGTGAGGGAAAAAAAAGTACTGGATATGGGTGCACAGAATGATGCAGAAAATCATAAAAGGTAATCTTTTGTTTAAACCAGAGGTGTTATTGTTGGGTATACTTCCAAAAGATGTGCAGAGAGAAAGGGAGATATTTGATAATATATATAACGACCGCGGCTAGGATTTTGTATGCAAAATATTGGCGGTCTATGATGGTACCAACCAGACAAGAGCTGATTGAGAAGATAATGAAGGCAGCAGAAATGGACAAACTGACTCTGATGATGAAAGGACAGGATGAATCAGCCTTCATAAACACGTGGCAATGCTTTTATGACTGGTATGACCAGAGAGGAAAGAATGGAGAGAAACAGTAAGGATTGAATATTATTAACCTATGTTAAGTTAGAAATGGATAAGACAGAAAGATATAATTTGTGGATACAAAAGTAAAGAAGCATTAATATTAAGGACAGCAAGGTGGGAGGGAACCTAATTGGATGAATAGTTAGGGGAATTGTACCCCCCGTGAATGTTAAATGTTGTGTGTGTTTATTTTTTGTGTGTAGTGTAAAGGTATTGTATTGTATTTTGTGTAATTGTATTGTATGTTATGTAGTGTAATGTTGTTATGTCGTTGTCTTAAAAATAATAAAAATGCCTCTTTTAGGGGCGCTTAAAAAAAAAGAAGCTTTTTCTGCATCTAGAAAAAACAATGCCATTTGTTTTTCTGGGTGTGCTTCAAAATACTCAAGTACATTTAAAATAGTTCTCACATTTTTCCTCATTTGTCTTTTAGGCAAAAATCCTGCTTGGTCTTGGTGAATTATTTGTAACAGGACTCTCTTCAGTCTAGCAGCTAAGATAGATGAAAATATTTTATAATCCACATTCAACAATAAAATTGGCCTATAATTTCTAATTTCTTTCTCATCTGTATCTGGTTTGAGAATTAGGGTGATCAATGCTTGATTCCATGTCTCTGGTATTTTCGTCTGTGCAAGGATATTCCGTATTGTGTATTTCACTGTTATTTGATCTTTAAAAGTTTGGTAAAACGCTGCTGGGAGCCCATCTGGGCCTGGAGTATTCCTTTTTTTTTTTTTTTTTGATGGGGCCGGATGCCATGATCTTAGTTTTTTTGATGTTGAGTTTCAAGTCAACCTTTGCATTCCCCTCTTTCATCCTTAGCAAGAGGCTCTTTAGGTCCTCTTCACTTTCTGCCATTAGTGTGGCATCGTCTGCATATCTGAGGTTGTTGATGTTTTTCCCAGCAATCTTAATTCTGGCTTGTGATTCATCCTGGCCGGCATTTCACATGATGTACTCTGTACATAAATTAAATAAGCAGGGTGACAATATACATCCTTGTCGTAATCCTTTTCCTATGCTAAACCAATCAGTTGTTCCATATCCTTATTCTAATAGCCAAAATGTGTGGATATCTATTCCCACCAACAGGGGACTCACTCTCCCCCAACAGCTTTTCCTACATAATCAGTAGACTTCCTGGGTTTGTAGAAAAATCCAAAAAGTGAAAAAATCCCTTCAGGAATGGTTGAATTCCCCCAAAAAACTTTTGAAATGGCCTCTGCAGGGACCTAACTCCAGGCATCAATGGTGAGAGATTAGAACGTTGGGGGGGGGGGCTTCTAACTGGCTTTGTCAGTAAAAGGGTGGGGGAATGGCCCTTTCCAGGCCTCTTTCGGCCTTTCAGGGAGGGAGGGAGGGAGCCTTGGGGCCAGGCCTCACAAAAGTTGCCAGTGCCAGGCTGGGGGATTTCTAGACATTTTGTGGTGGACTCTAAGGAGGGCTGGGTTTGGGAAAGGAGAGGCCTCAGCAGGGTATAATGCCACAGAGTCCACCCTCCAAAGCAGCCATTTTCTTCAGGGAGACAGACCTCTGCTGTCTAGAGTCCAGTTCTAATTCTGGGGGGTCTCCAAGGCCCATTTGGAGGTTGGCCACTCTAGGCCTGGCAGTAGTCAAGGGCTGCCAGGTCCCCTCTGATTTGCATGACTCACCTAGCCTCGGCTGCTTGCTACCATTCATCAGCAGCCACCCTATGAAAGCCAGTGAGGTGCAGCAGTTAGAGCTTCAAAGTAAGGTCTGCAAGACCCAGATTCATATCCCCATCTTGCAGTGGAAGGTGACTGCGTGATTTTGGATCAGTCATATATTTCAGCCTAACCAACCTCACAGGGTTGTTGTGCAAATAAAAAGGAGGAGGGAATAATGAAAGCTGCTTTGGCCCTCACTGTAGAGAAAGACTGTAATTTTCCTAGGTAGAGGCTGGGGGATGGAGATGGAAAACAGGAGACAGAGAGGCAGATAAAGCAGGTTGGCTGTTGGTTGGGAAAGAAATAGGGTTGCCAACTCCAGGTTGGGAAATCCCTGGATATTTGAGGGGTGAAGCCTGGAGAGGGTGGGATTTGAGGAGGGGAGGAACTTTGGACTGGTGTAATGCCATAGACTCCACCCTCCAGCCATTTCCTCCATGAGAACCACCATTGCCAGTCTCTGGGTGAGGACTGGAGATCACCCAGAATTACAACTGTTGTCCAAGAGACAGAAATCAGTTCCCCTGGATAAAATGGCTGTTTTGGAGGGTTGAGTCTATGGCATCATACCCTGCTGAGGCTGCTTGCCTCCCCAAGCCTCACTGTCCTAAGGCTCCACCCACAAATCCCCAGGAATTTCCCAACCTGGAGCTGGCAGCCCTAAGGTGAATTGATCTCTGTAGCTGGGAGATCCGTTGTGGGGGGGAGAGGAAGCAGGTGGGTGGCTGAGAGCACTGCCACCACTGCTACTGCTGCTCTGTGGAGTGGGGGAGGAAGCAGGCAGGAGGCTGGGAGAGTGATGGGGGCAGAAAGAAAGAATGATGGGGTGGGGGGCAGAGAGAGAAAGAGTGATGTAGTGGGGAGGCAGAAAAACAAAGAGAAAGATGACAGATCAGAAAGAGAGAGGAAGTCACATGCATGGATCAGAAATAGAGTAAGAAAAGGGGGGCAGAGGAGAGAAATAGTGTGAGAGAGGTAGGGGGTGAGCAGAGGAAGCAAAGGTGTGACGAATGAGATAACCATCCCGCAAGTTTCTTGTGGGTCTCCACTTGTCTGGTTCTAACTGTCACTTCTTGACTCTTATACAGGTTTCTCAAGAGACATCTGAGGTGGTCTGGTACTCCCATCTCTTTAAGGACTTGCCATAGTTTGTTGCGATCCACGCAATCAAAGGCTTTAGTGTAGTAAATGAAGCAGAAGTAGACGTTTTTCTGGTGCTCCCTTGCTTTCTCCATAATCCAGCGAATGTTGGCAATTTGATCTCTAGTTCCTCTACCTCTTCGAAACCCAGCTTGTACTTCTGCAGTTCTCTATCCACATAATGCTGAAGCCTAGCTTGTAGGATCTTGAGCATGACCTTGCTAGTGTGTGAAAGGAGTGCAATTGTGCGATTGTTTGAACATTCCTTGGCATTGCCCTTCTTTGGGATTGGAATGTAAACTGACCTTTTCCAATCCTGTGGCCATTATCGCATTTCTCAAATTAGCTGACTTATTGAGTGCAGCACTTTAACAGCATCCTCTTTTAAGACTTTGAATAGTTTAGCTGGGATACCATTGCCTCTGCTAGCTTTGTTGTTAGTAATGCTTTCTAAGGCCCATTTGACTTTGCACTTCAGGATGTCTGGCTCGAGGTCAGTGATTACATCATCGTGGTTGTCAAGGACATTGAGATCCTTCTTGTATAGTTCTTCTGTGTATTCTTGCCATCTCTTCCTAATCTCTTCTGCTTCTGTTAGATCCCTACTGTTTTTGTCCTTTTTCATGGCCAGCTTTGCATGAAACGTTCCCTTGATTTATCCAATTTTCTTGAAGAGATCTCTAGTCCTTCCCATTCTATTGTTTCCCTCTATTTCTTTGCATTGTTCATTCAGGAAAGCCTCCTTATCTCTCCTTACTGTTCTCTGGAAAGCTGCGTTCAGTTGGGTAAATCATTCCTTTTCACCTTTGCCTTTTGCTATCCTTCTTTCCTCTGCTATTTGTAAAGCCTCATCAGACAGCCACTTTGCTTTCTTGCATTTCCTTTTCTTTGGGATGGTGCTGATTGCTGCCTCCTGTACAATGTCATGAACCTCCATCCATAATATAAAGGGACTTACAATTGGAGGTTTCACGTATAAATACAGGGCATTTGCGGACAATGTAACGTTTTTGGTTGAAGAGCCAATAAATAATCTACCGTTGTTGATGGAAAAGATTAAGGAATTTGGAGATCTGGCTGGATTTAATGTGACCAAGAATAAAACAAAGGTGTTATGCAAAAATATGATGAAAGAAAAGCAACTAGAATTGCAAGAAAAAATACAATGTGAAGTGGTTAAAAAAACAAAATACTTAGGAATTGAGTTGACAATGAAAAACATAGTTCTTTTTAAGAACAACTATGAAAAGATTTGGAGTAAAATTCAACAGGATATAAAAAAATGGGACACTTTGAACTTGTCATTTTTGGGAAGAATATTGGTAGTCAAGATGAATGTTTTACCACGTTTAATGTTTTTATTTCAGACTATTCCGATAGTAAAAGAGTGTAAGGTGTTGAACTCTTGGCAGAAAGAAATATCAAAATTTGTTGGGCAGGAAGGAAACCGAGGATTAAAATGAAGATTCTATGTGATGCAAAGGAAAGAGGAGGATTTCAACTACCTAATTTTAGACTGTATCATGATGCGGTGTGCCTATCTTGGTTAGAACAATGGATTGATTTAGACAATAGAAAAATGTTAGTGCTGGAAGGTCACGATCGTAAATTTGGCTGGCATGCCTATTTATGGTATGAAAAATCCAAAATGGATAATTTCTTCAAACACCATTTTATAAGAAGATCACTGTTCGGACTTGGATGAGTTATAAAAGATTTTTTTTGAAGCAAGACCACTATGGATAGTATCGGCAGAAGTAATTAAACCACTTTCAAGGCATAAAGGTGAGGATTGGATACCCTATAGAGACAGATTGAAAGCAGAAGGGAATAGCTTCGTGATGAGAGCCAGAGAGGAACTGGATTTTGAATATGATTGGTTAAATTATAGACAGATTTATGATTTATATAAGTCTGACAAAAAGAGGTATGGTTTCAGGAGGGAAAATAATGAAATTGAAGGTGTATGGGTAGAGAAAGGGGAAAAAGTGATTTCAAAAATTTATAAGGTTTTGTTAAAATGGTATACAGAGGATGAAATGGTAAAAGAACAAATGATAAAATGGGCTATAAATATAAATAAAGAAATAACTATGTCATCGTGGGAATGTTTGTGGAAAAAGTCATTGAAAATTTCAACCTGTGTTAATGTGAAAGAAAATTGTTATAAAATGATGTATAGATGGTATATGATGCCAAAAAAATTGCCAATATGAATGAGAGCATGTCTAACAAGTGTTGGGAATGTAAAAAAAAGGAGGGCTCATTTTACCATATGTGGTGGACTTGTGATAAAGCAGTAGCTTTCTGGACTGAAGTTCGCAATGAAATACAGAAAATCCTGAAATGTACCCGAAAAAAGAACCAGAAGTATTATTTTAGGTCTAAAAATGGATGAAATAAATGTGACAAAGAGAACATTGTTATGGTATTTGATTTCAACAGCTAGAATGACCTATGCTCAATTTTGGATGCAAAAAAGAGTGCCGGAAAAATGGGACTGGATAAAGAAGATGCTTTTTATGGCAGAAATGGACAAATTGACAAAGAAACAATGATAAAGAGGATGAAGAATTTCTTGCAGAATGGAAGGATTTTAAAGACTATGTTGAAATGAACTGGGATGTTAAAAATAATTTACTTTGCTTTGATAACTAGTGAGAGTAAAATATAGAAAATACTGATTGAATAATAGCTAAAAGGTTACCTAAGAATTAGACAGAGAAACGGAAAATGTAAAAAATGAAGAATTGAAAAACTGAGAAGTTTTAATGAAAATGAAAAGTGAAGCAACAAGGGGTTAATGAAGGGGTGGGAGCATTGCTGGAAGCCATGGGGGGGGGTGGAGGAGATATTAGAAAAGGATGTATTTAATGATATTTTGAAATATGGAATATGTTACTATATGCTATTAATAATTTTTTTTAAAAAAATGAACCTCCATCCATAGTTCTTCAGGCACTATGTCTATCAAAGTCCCTGAAACTTATTCTTCATCTCCACTGTATATTCATCAGGGATGTGATTTAGGTCAAACCTAAATGGCCTAGTGGTTTCCCCAACTTTCTTCAGTTTAAGCCTGAATTTTGCAATGAGCAGCTCATGATCTGAGCCACAGCCAGCTCCAGGTCTTGTTTTTACTGACTGTATAGAGCTTCTCCATCTTTGACTGCAAATGATATAATCAATCTGATTTCAGTGTTGCCCATCTGGTGATGTCCATGTGTAAAGTCACCTCTTAGGTTGTTGGAAGAGGGTATTCATTATAACCAGCGTGTTCTCTTGAAAAAACTCTGTTTGCCTTTGCTTGGCTTCATTTTGTTCTCCAAGGCCAAACTTGTTCGTTATTCCAGTTACCTTTTGACTTCCTACTTTAGCATTCCAGACCCCTATGACAAGGAGGACATCTTTTTTTGGTGTTAGTTCTAGGAGATGTTGTATGGCTTCATAGAACCGGTGCACTTCAGCCTCTTCTGCGTAGTGGTTGGGGCATAGACTTGGATTATTGTGATGTTGAATGGTTTGCCTTGGGTTTGAACTGAGATCATTCTGTCATTTTTGAGACTGTATCCCATTACTGCCTTTCTCACTCTCTTGTTGACTATAAGGGCCACATCATGTTTTCTACGGGATTCTTGGCCACAGTAGTAGATGTAATGGTCTTCTGAGTTAAATTCACCCATTCCTATCCCCTTTAGTTCACTGATTCCGAAGATGTTGATGTTCAGTCTTGCCATCTCATTTTTGACCACATCCAACTTACCTTGATTCATAGATCTTACATTCCAGGTTCCTATGCAGTATTGTTCTTTGCAGCATTGGACTTTCTCTTCATCATCAGACACATCCACAGCTGAGTGTCTTTTTGGCTTTGGGCTAGCCGCTTCACTCTTTCTGGGGTTACTTGTACTTCCCCTCTGCTCTTCCCCAGTAGCATACTGGACATGTTCTGACCTGAGGGGCTCATCTTCCAGCATCATATCTTTTAGCCTTTTGTTACTGTCCATGGAGTTTTCTTGGCAAAGATACTGGTATGGGTTGCCATTTCCTTCTCCAGTGGATCACGTTTTGTCTGAGTTCTCCACTGTGGCCTGTCTGTCCTGGGTGGCCCTCCACGGCATAGCCCACAGCCTCATTGAACCACACAAGCCCCTTCACCACATTAAAGAAGTGATCCATGAGAGAGGGGGACATGACAGAGGTTTATAAAATTAAGCATGGGATGGAGAGGGTTAACAAAGAGATTTTTTTTCCACTTTCCAAAATAGTAGAACCAGAGGGCATCCAATGAAGCTGATGGGCAATACATTCAAGATGGACAAAAGGAAATACTACTTTATACAGAGAGTGATTAAAATGTGGAATTCACTGCCAGAAGATGTAGTGATGGCCACAGGAATAAAAACCTTTAAAGGGGGATTAAAAGGTAGATCATGAGAGGGAGGGCAGGAAGGGTTGCATCAGTGCTTAGTTCTTTCTTACATGCCCAGGGAAATGCTGATCACCACTCTGGGGTCAGGAGGCAATTTTTCTCCAGGTCAGTTTGGCTGGAGATCCTGGAGGTTCTGGGCATGGAACAGTGGTTACTGGGGGTGCGGAGGGGAAGGTATTTGTGAATTTCCTGCATTGTGCAGGGGGTTGGACTAGATGACCCTGGAGGTCCCTTCCAACTCTATGATTCTATGATCCATGGAGGACAAGTCTATCAATGGCTACTGCCCATGGTGACTGAGGGGAACCTCTTCATTCAGAGGCACTAAGCCTCTGAATCTCAAAGCCAAAAAGCAACATCAGGGAAAGGTCTTGCCTTCTATGCCCTGTTGTTGGCTGTCCAAAGGAACTGAAGGCCTTTGTGCGTCTGGGCATGGTGTCAAGCGAGCAGGGGCCTGAGGAGGTCTCCCAGATGCCGGGTGTGAGGACGGGCCAGTGGCCACCGGTGGAGAGACCACAGACTGCCTGCCCCCCCTCCGGGAGGTGCCCGTGCAGCCTCAGCAGCCAGGGCAGGTGGCAGGCGAGGATCGGCCAGTGGCAGCCAGTGCGCCACCAACAGAGAGGCCTGACAGCCATGGGTTGCCCCAGAGTAGCCCACCCTGTCTTCTGGGTTCCAAGGGTCTGGAAAGGGTCATAGCCAGTTACAGGGTTGCCAACTCTGGGTTGGGAAACACATGGGGATTTTAGGGGATGGAGCCTAGGGAGGGCAGGGTTTGGGGTGCGGAGGGACTTCAGCAGGGTATAATGCCATAGAGTCCACTGCCCAAAGCAGCCATTGTCTCCAGGAAAACTGATCTTGGTCATCTGGAGAATAGTTGTATTAGCTGGGAAATTTTCTGCAGGGGAAATTATATGCTGTGGCTGGGGAGCATGGTCATTTCCAGGCCCCACAGGGAGATTGGCAACTCCAGTGACCATTTAAGGGAAGATTGGGAGATGTATTTTACCTCAGGACACATTAAATGACTCCCAACAGCAACAGCAAACTGTTTAGAATGTTAGAAGCAAAGGCCAATCAGACCACATATGCAAACGGCCTTTGTGTTCTGACTGGCTATGTGTGGGAGAGGAACAGCGAACTGTTTAGAATGTTGGAGACTCAGGCAATGCAGCCAGTGGATAGGGACAGCTTCTGAGTGACACATCATGGAGCCAACTGATTTAGGAGCATGTGGAATGTTCTGAAAGTGCCACCTCACTACTCAATTATATATAAAGAAAGATGGATAATATAAT
This sequence comes from Gekko gecko, assembly GCA_029375565.1. Lineage (NCBI taxonomy): Eukaryota > Metazoa > Chordata > Lepidosauria > Squamata > Gekkonidae > Gekko > Gekko gecko. The sequence goes on from JAPDNY010000005.1 coordinate 169,991,167, forward strand.
GTCACCAAATGTCAGCAAACATCCTCATGAATAGTCCTGCTGGATCCTGCCTGCATGAAGAATTGTGATAAACTTACACGCCAGTGAACAAAATATAAATGGCAATGGCTATTGAAGATAATATTTTTAAGCATTGGTTTCAGCTTACATTCTGCATGATATTGGTGCTGTGACCTTGAAGAAGTATTTTTGAAATGCACTTAAAGTCTGGATCCATGTTGTCGCATTGTGCCATCACACTGTGCCTTATATTCTGTGTTACTTCTGTGTAGTGAAAGGTTGTTTACATTGCAATTGCCTCAACATATTAAGGTTTCTGCAACATAGGGACTATGGTTCCATGTGGTATTGTCATGTAGAAATATATAGAATGCTCCTTGTTAGAATCATTTACAATTGAACGTGTGCCAGTTTATACATATTGAGTAACTGTTTATCTAAATGTTTTTGTGAGTTAATAGAATACACATAAATGTATATGAGTTGCAATATCTTTATTTATATACATGGTAGTTGTTCTGGTTTTTGAATGTAAACAAATAGCAGGAAAATGAACAATTTAAAGATTAAACAGTTTGTGAAACTGTATTTTTAAAATTTGTTACCACTTTTTCCTGACTTCCTTTTAAGGGCAGAATATATCTTAGTTTATCCTCACAAAGCTCAGTAAAATAGGTTCCCCAGTCTCCAAGAAATAGCAACTCCCCTGATGCCACCTAGTGACTAACTGTGGATGATGACCAAATATAACTCTGGCTCTCACATATTAACATTTCTTCTGTGCACCTCCTGCCCAATGATAGCATCCAGTATTTCGCCAATGAAAGTGAGTACTTCCCCAGTTGTAATTATCCCAGTCAGCTTTAAGGACCTTTTATGTTCAGTTGAAGTTAAAGCCAATGGTGTAATTACCTCAGATTGACTTCTTGTTTGTTGTTCTGTGTCAACCTTCACATTAACTGATGCTGATAACAAAAGCCTTTGCATTTCAGCTATGAACTGATATCAGCATTATGTGGCCTCTGCATTAAGTGGCCTATCTCTGACTCTTGAGTTGAGAATGTCTTCAGAAATAAGGATGCAAAGGCCCTCAAACACCTCCTGCTTTTTTTTCTGTCACAGTCCACTTGAATGCACTACAGAGAGTACAGAAGTGCTTTGTTAATGAATTATTTTTCTTGTCTGAGAAACATAATGCTAAGAAAAATGTAAAGTTCCATGAAGGCCTTTCATCTGCATATTACAGGTTCAAATTAAGCTATTCTAGCTTGCCCATGACTTTAAGACACTATCACCTCAGAATGGTTTACGTGAAATGAAGCCTGCAGGTTCACTCCTGTTTTTGTTTTTCTAGGAGTTTGTAACATTATTCTGTAACTTAGATTGTCAAGCTCTAGTTTTGAAACTTCTGGTATTCATGTGGGGCCGGAGGGAGAGAACAAGGGAAGGAGTTGGATGCACAGTAGCACTAGGAGAAGAACTAACAGCAACAGCTTTCTCTTTACCACATGATGCTTGCTGGCACATTTGATGGGCTTTGCTCAGATTCTTATGAAGGATGAATTTGCCGCTGTGTGGGGTGGTGGATAGAAGAGTGATCTGTGCAACAGCCATGACCAAGTACCCTCATGGCTCAGTTGCCATCCCACAGCTCAACAGAGTGCATGTAGATGTAGAAGCTGTGGAGCAAGGAGGCAATGTGGTGTAGTGGTTAGCACATCAGACTAGGATCTGAGTTCATATTCCTATTCTGCCATGAAGCTTGCTGAGGGTCCTTGAACCAGTCAGCCTAGCTTATTTTACATGCTTGCTGTGCGGATACAATAGTGAAGGGGAAACCATATAAGCCATTCTGAGCTCTTTTAAGAAAGGGCAGGATAACAATATTCTAGCACATAGACATGCCTCTGACAGCAGTGCATGGAATGATGCTTTCAGTCTGAGCTCAATAACTGAAGAAGAAGAAAAGGAGTGTTATGTCCTAGACCAGGAACGGGAGCGGGCTGGTAGCGGCTGAGCTCCGTTCCTGAGAACAATAGGGACTAGGCTCCTGAGCTCACCTAAAGGGAGCCTATGGGAACATTGGTGGGAGATTCAAACCCGCCAATAAGGTTGTGGGGCGTCCCCCCCCTACTGTGCGGGGCAGCACAGCCTTGGAGAGTTCGTTCGGGGACATAATGAATGCCCTAAATTCCTATTTTAGCCCCAGACCTACCTTCCTGGCCAAAAGGATGGAGTTCCAAGGGCACGCACAGGCCTAAGGGGAATCCGCCGCTGCTTTCCTGGTCGCACTGAGGGCACTAGTGGTGGACTGCTTGTTCCCCAAGGTGGAGGACAGCCTGTTGACCCAGTTTGTGTGGGGGCTAACAGACTCCAAGCTGCGGCGCAAGCTAATTGGCAACCGGCGGCTCGACCTAGACAAGGCCATGGACATCGCAACCGCACACGAGGCTTCAGCGCGGGAATGGCAGGCTTCGGCAGCCCATTTGGTCAGAGTGGATCCCAGCCCAGTGAACTCCGATACAGAGGAGGTGTACTCCCTCAAGCCGCAACCCCGCCGGCCGGCACCAGCCCATCAGCCCAGCCATGAACCAGCCAAGCCTCCCGGCAACCAGACTGTCTGCGCCAGCTGCAGAGAGGGCCATGGGAGGAAGCCTTGTAGATTCTGGGACACGGTCTGCCATGGCTGCAGAAAGCAGGGACACCTCGCCAAGATCTGCAGGTCCAAGGGCCACCGGAGCGTGAAATCGTTGGCCCCACCTAACCGCACACCGACCACCGCACACGAGACGACTGAGGAGGTCTCCGATCTATACCACCTCACAGACCAGCCACTGCAGGTACTGCGACTCCCCAACCCCTACCTGGCCTCCACCCCAAAGATCCAAGTGCATGTGTGGATTGAGGGGTCCCCCTGCTGCATGGAGGTTGACTTGGGATCGGTGGCATCCATAATTTCCATGGACACCCTAAAAAAGCTTTGCCCATTGGGGGACCCCCTCTACGTCCATCGCCGCTAAGCTTGGTGGACTTCCAAAAGAACCCTGTCCCCATCTGAGGAGTCAGCACCTTCCGGGTGCAATATAGAGACTTTGAGGGAGAACTGGACTTGGTGGTGGTGGAGGGAAACCTTGTGAGTCTCCTGGGGCGAGCGTGGTTTGAGGCCCTGGGCATTATGATTGGAGGAGTGAATAAATGTGGGACACAGGACTGGGGGGCAATCTACAGGGAGTTCCCAGAGGTCTTTGATGGGGAGCTGGGTTGTTATAAAGGGGCCCCAGTGTCGCTACACTTAGACCCTACGGTGACGCCTATCTGGCAGCGTTTGCGCATGGTGCCCCTGACCCTCCGTCGAAAAATAAAGGTGGAACTAGACTGGCTGGTGGCCCAGGGAGTCCTTGAGCCCATCCCAAATGCACGCTGGGAAACCTCGATTGTGACCCCAGTTAAACCGAACGGGGGCATCCACATCTGCGCGGATTACAAGTGCACTATTAACCAGACACTCCAGGCGCACGCATACCCCGTGCCAGTAGTTAGTCATGTCTTAGCCACACTGGTGGGGGCGCGCATATTTGGGAAGCTGGATCTCGCACAGGCGTACCAGCAACTCCCTGTGGACGAGGCCACAGCCGAGGCACAAACGATAGTGACACACTGGGGGGCCTTCAGGGTAAAGTGGCTGCAGTTCGGGGTCAGTGTGGCCCCAGGGATCTTCCATAATTTAATGGACGAGTTGTTAAAAGGGATCCCTGGCATGACTCCATTCTTCGACAACGTCCTCATCGCCGCGGCCACCCCGGAGAGCTTTGCCGCCCACCTCTGCACTGTCCTGGGATGTTTCCAATCCGCTGGTCTGAAGGTGAAAAGGGAAAAGTGCCTTCTCAGGGTTCCGGAGGTGGAGTTCTTGGGGTACCGGGTTGACACAATGAGCCTCCATCTGGCAAGGGACAAGGTGAAGGCCATCGTGGAGGCCTCCGCCCCGAAGTCCAAGGTGGAGCTCCAGGCGTTCTTGGGCCTCATAAACTTTTATCACGACTTTCTCCCGCACAAGGCCGCCATAGGGGAACCCCTCCACAGACTGCTCGATAAAGCGACACCTTGGGCGTGGGGGCCGAGGGAGGAGGTGGCATTCCACGGGGTTAAGACTCTGTTAATTTCAAACGCTGTGCTCGCACATTTTGACAAAAAACTTCCCATGATTCTCGCGTGTGACATGTCGCCGTATGGGGTCGGGGCAGTCTTGGGTCACCGACTGCCAGATGGGTGGGAGGTACCGGTAGCATACTATTCCCGCACACTGTCACCCGCGGAGCGCAATTATGCGCAGATCGATTGGGAGGGGCTGGCACTGGTGGCGGGCGTAAAAAAATTTCACAATTTTGTGTACGGTCGGCCCTTCATGCTTGTCACCAATCATAAGCCACTCCTGGGGTTGTTTGCGGCCGACAAAGAAACGCCACAGGTATTGTCCCCCCGGGTTTTACGTTGGTCCCTGTTTTTAGTGGGCTACCAGTACAGGTTGGAGCATCGGCCAGGCAAAGCATTGGGACATGCCGACACTTTCAGCTGCCTGCCACTGCCCCAGACGGGGGAGGACCCAGCCCCCGCCCCCGCGGTGCTAATGCTCTCCAGGATGTGGATGTGGCCACCCGCTCATCTAGGGACCCGATCCTCTCCCGGGTCCTCAACTGGGTGGTGAGGGGTGGCCAGCAGAGCCGGCTGGGCCGGAGTTCACGGCATATAAGGCCCGTAAGGACAAACTCTCCACTTTTAAGGGATGTTTATTATGGGGAGATCGGGTGGCAATCCCCGGGCCAATGAGACAAGGGGTCCTGCAGTTGCTACACGAAGCACATCCCGGCATAGTACATATGAAAGCTCTGGCAAGGAGTTATGTGTGGTGGCCTGGGATTGATGCAGAAATAGAAACCTGGGTCCGGGGATGCCAACAATGCCAGGAGGTCCACCCCAATCCACCGAGTGTGCCGACACAGAGTTGGGAGTCCACGCACAAGCCCTGGGCCCGCCTACACATAGACTTTGCCAAGCCATTCCAGGGTCTTCTGTTCCTAGTAACAGTGGACTCCTACTTGAAATGGGTTGAGATCAGCCCGGTGTCAACCACCTCCACCAAAGCAGCGATCCAGGCCCTCCGGAAAATATTTGCGACCCATGGTCTGCCGGACACCATAGTGTTGGATAATGGGGCCGCTTTTACCTCCGCTGAGTTCCAATCGTTTCTTTTTTTTTTTTTTGTAACAAAGATTTTTATTGGAATATATTCAACATTGTTAAACACAATTTCCAAAACATAAGCTATATCCCTTCCCCCCTTTGCCCCCAATAGGCTTCCAACACTGCTATTGCCAATAACAAAATAAATAAATAAAAGTAATCAAGTTTAAACTTATAACAATCGATAAACCAGGTAACATTTTTTTATATATATATATACATACAGAAATCTGACTCATCTAACATAATTCCATTTTCAATAAGAATCAAGGTTATACATTTTCTCTTTCATTTTATATTCAGTTTCCATATATATTTTCAGGTCTTCCCATTCATTTAAATACTGTTCTGCCATTTGTCCATTTAATTTTTTAGTCATTTTGTCCATTTCAGCTAAAAATAGCAGTTTTCTTAACCAGTCCTGTATATCCGGTATTTTATCCGATTTCCACTGCTGCGCAAAAGCCATTCTCGCCGACGTGATCATGTACCATAATACTGTTCTCTTTTCTTGCTTAATTTTTTCCATTGTCAAACCTAAGAGTAGAAGTTGCGGACTTTTTCTAATAGGGATTTTCAATATTTTCTGCATCTCACAATGAACATTTGACCAGTATACTTTTGCTTTCTCGCATGTCCCCCACATGTGATAAAAAGAACCCTCTATTTTTTTACATTTCCAACATTTGTTACTCAGGTTCTTATCCATACTTATATTAGCAATCTTTTTTGGTGTCATATACCACCTATAAAGCATCTTGTAACAATTTTCTTTTACATTAACACAAGTTGAAATTTTTAAAGTTTTCCTCCATAAAAATTCCCAAGATTCCATTGAAATTTCCTTATTCATATTTATGGCCCATTTTATCATTTGCTCTTTAACAGTTTCATCCAAAGTGTATACAGTTAACAATATTTTATACAACTTGGAAATCACTTTTCCCCCTTTTTCCAACCAAATATCTTCAAACTCATCATTTTTAGCTCTAAAACCCACCTCTTTACAATCTTTTTAAAAAATATCTCGTATTTGTCCATATTGTAACCAACCATATTCAAATACTAATGCATTGTTTGGTTTTAAGACATAATTCTTCCCTTCTTTTTGAAGCAACTCTTGGTACTTCAACCAATCACTACCTTTATGTTCTGAAAAAGGATGAATAACTGCAGCAGGAACAATCCATAAAGGTCTTTCATCGGGAACTGTATTCCTGTATCTGGTCCATGCTTCAAACAGCGTTCTTCTTATATAGGTAAAGGTTCCCTTGCTCGAAAGCCAGTCGAATCCGACTCTAGGTTTGCGGTGCTCATCTCCGTTTCAAAGCCGAAGAGCCAGCGCTGTCCGAAGACGTTTCCGTGGTCATGTGGCCAGCATGACTAGACACCAAGGTGCACGGAACGCTGTTACCTTCCCACTGAAGTGGTACCTATTTATCTACTTGCAATTTCTTGCTTTCGAACTGCTAGGTTGGCAGGAGCTGGAACTAGAGACAGGAGCTCACCCCGTCATGCAGCACCCGGGTCTCGAACTGCTGAACTACTGACCTTCCACAGCCTGCAGTTCAGCGTCTTAACCACTTGAGCCACCGCAGCTCCTCTTCTTATATAGTGATGCTTAAACATTGAGTCCACCTTATTTTTCCCATACCAAAGATAGGCATGCCAGCCAAATCTGCAATCGTGGCCCTCAAGGGCCAGTAGCTTTCTATTTTCCAAATTAACCCAATCAGACAACCAAGACAAACATACAGCTTCATGGTACAAATGCAAATTCGGGACTTGAAAACCACCTCTCTCTTTTACATCATACATAATTTTCATTTTGATTCTTGGCTTCGTTCCTGCCCAGATAAATTTAAAAATTTCTCTTTGCCATTTTACTAACACTTTCATATCTTTCACAATTGGTATTATCTGAAACAAAAACATTAATCTGGGCAGTACATTCATTTTGACAATGGCAATTCTTCCAAGAAGAGATAGTCTAAGTTTCTCCCATTTTCTCAAATCATGACTTATCGATATCCACAGTTTTTCATAATTATTCTTAAACAAATCTATATTTTTCATTGTAATATCAATTCCCAAATATTTAACTTTTTTAACCACTTCACATTCTGTCATTTTTTGTAACCATTGTTGCCTTACAGTAGTCATATTTTACATAATATTTTTGATTTGTTTTTATTTACATAAAACCAAGCGAGTTCACCAAACTCTTTCACTTTTTCAAAAACCAACGGCATAATGTTAACAGGATCTTCCACAATAAACATAACATCATCAGCAAACGCTCTTAATTTATATGAGAAACCTCTGATGCTAAGACCTTTTATATTTTTATCATCTCTAATCGCTTGCAGCAATATTTCCAAAATCCAGATAAATAACAATGGCGATAAAGGACAGCCCTGTCTAGTTCCTTTTCTGACCTGGAATATTTTCATTGACTCTGCATTAACAATCACCGTAGCTTTTTGCTCTTTGTAAATCGATTTAATCATTCTTGAAAATTTTTCGCCCATCTATAATTTTTCAATCACTCTAAACATAAATTTGGCATCTGTTTTTTTGATATGTGTTTCTTGCAAACAAACAATATCACATTTTTGCTTTTCCAGCCACAGTCTGACTTTTTTCCTTTTTTGGGAGGAGTTAAGTCCATTTACATTCCACGAAATAATTTGACTCTCCATATTAATTTGTATTTACTTATCAGAGTCTTTAAAATTGTCCCTAATGAACTTGTTCATTTGTTCTACTGATCTGATGGTAACTCTCTTCTGCTTAAATGTAAAGCTCACACCTTTCGGAATTTCCCATCTATATCTGACACCCTCTGTTTTCAGTTTGTCAATCAGGTCTTTAAAAAGTCGTCTGTCCTGAAGGACTGTTCTGGGTAATTCCTTCAATATCATTATTTTCTTTTGCCCGATCATGAAATCTTCCTGGAATTGTTGTTTAAACAAATCTTCCTTGACTCTTTTGGATATAAACTGGACAATCACATCCCTGGGTAATTTCTTCTTTTGAGCAATCACAGAGTTGACTCTGTACACCAAATCAATATGTACCACCACCGTCTCCTCTTCCATTTTTAAAAAGTCTGCAACAGCATCCACCATGACTGAGTGGATGTTTTCATTTTTATCTTCAGGGATCCCCCTGAATCTCAGATGGTTCAGCATTCCATTATACTCTACCATTACATTAGCCTTTAATGCTTCTTTGGTAACTTCCACTACACCAGTTTCCACTCCTCGTACTCTCTCTTCCACATCAGTTGTTCTTTTGTTCAATGTCTGTATTTCTGTTGTAATTCCAACTAGATCTTTTTTCAAGTCAGCTACTTCTTCAGCCACTTTACTTAGAGTTTTTCCCATTTTTTGCATGACGTCCATCAAATGTTTTTCCATAGCTTCCATCATGCCCTGCAGTTTTTTCTCCTCTTTAGCAGTCATTTTTGGGGAGGACCAAGAATTTGCCCTCTGTCTTTGCCGGAGGTTGTAAGCCGTTGTTCAAAGCGGTCATAAAACTCACATCAAATTAAAGCTCTTTAAATGCCCAGTTAAACCACTCTATTTTCGCTTTTTTACTTCAGGTTTTAGCTGTAATTTAATTAAAAAGTTTCAACCTTCCCAAGATGGCGGATGCTATTTCTCTATGGTGCTTGACTTTTCCTGTTCCTTACTTCCTGCCCGGCAGTCTTATCCATCCCCCTGTCTTCTGGTTCCTTCCCGTTTTGCCTGCAGGTCTCAGCAAGCTCCTTCCGGCCTCCTCGGTCGTCTCTAGGAAACACAGCTTGTCTCGCCTGAGATCATTTCCTGTTCTGGTGTTTTCTGTCGCAGCTTGAGTAACTTTCCACTTTATTTCTCACGGGATTTAATGTTAGTTTCTATTTTAAAGTCAATATCCCGACCGCAGGAATGATCAACAAACCGGCTTTTTGGCTTTTTTTAGTCTTTAAATCACGTTTTCTGGAATCGGTGTTAGTATATAGTATGCCACACAATCATGCGCTTCAACGGATGTTGCTTATCTTCGAAATCAACACGTCTCCGGTAAGCAATTTTTTAAAAGTTACCTTCAAAGTCAGTGTTTTGCAATAGCAGTGTTTCTTTGGTATCAGTTTCCATGGAATGTCACAGAGGTCTGGGTCATGTGTTCTTATGTTGAGAATCCAACTCGGTGGGGTCTTTTAGAGAAATCCCAAAGTGCCCTCTTGGGGGGAGGGGATCAAGGCTGGTCGTGGCGCTCTTTAAAGCCCCGCTATCAGCCGATCTCAACTCCCTCTTGGGCCGATGCTCGTTGCTGGTCACTCCCCTACCTGGGGAGATCTGCGGCAGGCTAGTAGCCCATCCTGTCATGAAGACCCTCTGTTTGCTCTGGGAGTAAAGCCAGAACACGTTAGGACGCCATGGATCCCCGACCGGAAGCCCCAGTTCCAATCGTTTCTTGAGAGGAACTTAATCCGACACATCCGCTCAGCGCCATTTCACCCGGCCACCAATGGCATGGCAGAGAGAGCAGTCCACACAGCCAAAGAAGCCCTAAGAAGAATAGCAGACAGGGACGGTGCACGACCCCAAACCTGGTCTCGGGATGGTGCCCTGCAGAGCTGCTGATGGGCCGCCGCCCCACGACCCTACTAGACCATCTCCACCCTGACTGGGCCCCAGAGTCCAGGACACTGAGCGAAACCAGGGAGGTCCCGAGGGTTTTCCGGCCTGGAGAACCCGTATACTACAGGAACTTCACATCCGGGCCCCAATGGCTGGCCAGCCGCATCCTGAGGCCAACCAGGACTGTTTCCTATGAGGTCCTGGCAGACAGGGACAGGGTCCTACGTAAACACGTGGACCAATTACGGAGGAGGCAGGACCCGGATACACGGGTCATGGCGCTGCAGCCAGCGGACCAAGAAGCCAACACCCCGGCACCCAAAACACCACCTCTGCCAGTTACCAACCGGGAGGCAAGCCCCGCTGAGGCCACCAACCCAGAGGCCGAACAAGCGGACGAGCCTCCACCACCATCGCCACTGCCGGTTGCCCAGGAGCCAAGTGCAATGAGCCAACCAGAAGGCAGCACCGCCAACCTGACGCTGGCACCCCGATGGTCACAACGAGTGCGGAAGGCTCCGGCATACTTAAAAGATTATGTCACCTAGGAGTGACAAACTATGGGGAGGGGTGTTATGTCCTAGACCAGGAACGGGAGTGGGCTGGTAGCGGCCGAGCTTCGTTCCTGAGAACAATAGGGACTAGGCTCCTGAGCTCGCCTAAAAGGAGCCTATGGGAACATTGGCAGGAGATTCAAACCCACCAATAAGGTGGGATTTTTTTCTTTCTCTGACTCTGTTTTATGAAGAAAACTAGTCCTCCCAATTTGCAAAGAGACCTGGTAGAAAAAGAAGATGTCCAGTCTTTGCCCATCTTCTGTTTCTACTGGGAGCTCCTTGCAGCCTGGGAAAACAGCTGTAATTAGAGAAAGAGTTCATTCCCCCCATCTATTGCTGTTGCCCTACCTCAGTTGGGGAGCAGGCATAGCTGCTTCTTAGGTTCAAAATACACACCCATGCATGCATAATCCAGTGAAATACATTAAATTTTACTGAGAAAATCCAGCATTAGTCCAAAAATTCCAACAACCAACCCCAATTTCAGACTATCACAAATTTCTGGCCCCAAGCTCAAAATCATCCACAGTTCATTATCCTTTTTGTTAGTTTTAAATGCTAATTACAATTGCTACTAGCTCACCAAGAGTGGACGCATGTAGCTTGCACTGCTTGTCTGCTAAATTTCCCTGCAGCTTTCTAGGGGGATTCCACTACCCTTAGGGGTGCTCTCTTGGAGGGAGAGACCAAAAGCAAGAAGCTTGCTGCAAAACCGAAGAAAGCACAGCAACTTTCCTGGTGAATTTGGGACTGTTTCTATGTGGAAGGCTGATGAGGGATTTTTGACTAGACACTGGGCACAAGATGAAACCTACAGGACAGATGGAGTCTTTAAACTACGGAACTAGAAAGCTCCAACAAAGCTAAGTTTCTCTTAAATTTACCTTTTGAAGGGACAGCATATTAAAATATAGGACCTTTAACTGAAGCGATAGTACCCCTTGTTAGTACGGAGGGAAAGGAAAGTAGGGAAGGGTTTCTCTTTAAGGCAGCCATCAGCAGGATGACTAAGCACATTTAAGGAAAAAATAAAGAAGGTAATGATAATGGAAAGAGCTAAAATCTTTGAAACAACCAGGAACTAGATATATTACAGCTTTCTTTCTCTCACAATTAGAGAGACAATTAGACTGAAAGAAGAATAATATGAAGTGAAGACAGAGAGTTTGTGGAATCTAGACATAGTGCAAGACCCAGTAACTATATAATAAATAAGTTAATAATTACAGCATTATAACGTAGGAATAAAACTTGTGATAGAGCTATAAGGAGAGGAAAGGAAGGGTGAGGTAACTAATCTGCACCAGAAATTTATTGTAGAACTATATTACCACATAATAACAAATGGCTACAGGTTCTAGTGGTTCTAGAAAATAATCGCTAACCTCTCCAGGACAAGCAGGGGCACAAACACAACTTAAATTTAACACCATGAATGTTAAATGTCAATAAAATGTCAATAAAAGACCTAAAATCCCTCATCCAAGAATGTATGGCACAGACTATTAAAACAACAGTAGATACAACATTACCAGATCTAATTGAAAGAGAAATAGAGCCCATACAAACAAAGATAGAAGATATAGCACAACAGATTACAACAGAAACAGAGGACATAAAGAAACAGATAATGGAAAATAAGCAAGAGATACTGAAAATTGCCTTAGAATGTAATAATACAGAAGATAAGCAACAAGAGGTAGATCAGGAGGTGTAAGAAATAAAACAAAAATGGATAGAATGGAAGAGTCATTGATGATCTTAGATATGGACAAAGCCTCCTTGGTTCTAAGGTGCCAAAATATACCTGAAACAATAAAGAAAGTTTAAAAGAAGACATAATACAGAGCTTATCAGAACAATTGAACATAGGGACCTATGAGGAGGTGGGATATGAAACAGAAGTAATTTATAGGAAAAATACTTAATATGCAAGGAGAAATAAAACGCCCAGGGAGGTTCACATCAAATTTAATAGAAGACATATACGGGATAAAATCCTCAGAGTGTCAAATGATACTAAAGTAATTATGCAAGGAAAAGAGATAAAAATTCTGACTTCCGCCCGGATTGGCAAGCTGACGGCAGCCATTCTCCCCTCTCTTGGGGGAACGGTCTGCAGACCAGCAGGTAGAGAGGGGGGGTGATCGTATGCCCTCCCCTAGGGTTCAGTATGAGCCCTGAGTCAGGGGGCACTGAGGTGTCCTTTTGCCCCGACGGTCTCCCTGCTGTGTTCCAATAATGGCCGAGGCTTTGCGTACCGGGACCTAAGCGGATGGTGATTAAGCTGTAATCAAGCGATTGGCTGAATCGTTCTTTTTGCTGAAGAAGTGTGAGTACAAGTTTAACGAAGCATCAGAGGAAAAAATATACCCTCCTAAGTATGGGTGGGGGAGACAATTGTAGACCCCCCCCATGGAGGACTAGATAAAGAAAACTAACATCGGAGAAATGGAAAATTAAGGGACTGTGATGGAGGAGTATTGAGAGTCATGAACTGAGCAACACACAAGCAAATATTTGAGACTTTAAAAATAGCAACTGAAAATGGTGTATCTGGCTAGCTAGAAATGGCTAGAAGGAAGAATTAGAATCTCCTTTAAAGGCTGTTAATATCACAGTGAGAGATGGAGCTGGAATGCAGTTCTCCCCTCCCCTCCTAGAAAAGAAGCGGGGGAAAGGGAATTCCCTCCCCCCACATAACAATATAATAATATAAAATAGTGAAGGGGAGAGAAGAGGAGGCATAAAAAAAGATTGAATGGAAATGGAAACTTACACTAGCTTGGAGTGTTTTCTGAGTGACGGCTGGAAACGAGGCAGAACTCATCCTTCGGCAGGCGGAGGGGGGGGGAGATTCCCCCTCTAGAAAGATAGACTGTGCAAATATCTGAAGGTGATCTTTTTGGACATGGAGGAACCCTCTTTCTTCTTGGAGAAACTCTGAATACCTTGTAAGCAGTGATTGGAAAGACGGAAGGTTGTGGGGGAAGCTCCCCTCCACCTTAAAGAAAGAAGGGAAAAGAAAAAGAAAAAGAGCGCAATTCGGAATGAGCTGGAAATAAGGCTGACTAATTTAGAGAACTTTTAGAGGCGGTATAAAGACCCAATGGATTTATGGGACCTTGGCAACTTGATGATAAGGAGAAGATGAACAGACTGTGGATTTTGGAGTGCTTCCTTTGATATCTTCCTTGGAGATGGCGTCTTTGTGTCGCACTTGAAATTAAACTGAAACTGAATCTCTATTAAGAACTGAAGCTAGCTGGAAGTTTGAATGAGGCAGCAATGTAGCTCTGTTTTCCCTACGATAAGTGGGGGGGAGGGGAAACTCTCCTCCTAAAAAATAAAGTTACTATATATTTTGATGGGGAGCAAAGCTAACAGAAGGTTGGGCGAAAGGGGGATATGTCTTAATAAATAATGGACTTTGAGTCAAAGAAGATTAAGGAAGACTCTATAGCGAAGTGTCCTTTCTAGAGATGAGATTGCTGGCTAAGGGGGTATGTTGGGGGAAATTAAGGGAAAGGGTTTTTTACAGAAATTGACAATGAATGGTTAAATCAATTTTAAAAGGTTTTTACTAATTTAGGTTAGCTTCATAAAAGAAAGAGGGAAAAGGGGTGTTCCAGTTCATCTGTTTTCTTGTAAAGGGTAAATGGAGAGGTTTTCTTTGAAGATCATGTTTAAGCCTAACTTGGATGTTTCTTTTTTCTTTTAACAGCAAGAGGGGTAGAAAGTAATAAGCAGATTTTATTGCAATGAGATGATGAGAATGTCTGATGTTTGTACAAAAGAAATGTTAGTGTATTGCAGAAGTATACTCCAAACAGTCTGTAGGGGTAGAGCTTCATAAGCGATGTACTCAAATGTCACCTTTGAGGTTAACAACTGAAAGTTTTTATCCGTCAATGCCATATTTGTAAGTACTATCTAAAATCACCACGTTTGGATTTTTCTTTTCTATCTTCCCCCTCTTGTAGTTTGTTTGTTAGTACCCCTCCCTTTTTCTGTAGTTTAGAAAATGCAATAAAAAACCCCCTTCGGGGGGCTTTAAAAAAAAGAAAAGAAAAGAGATAAAAATTCTAAGAGATGTTCCATGGAGGATTAGAGAGAAAAGGTGAAATTATTTGGTATTAACTAACTTATTGCAGACAAATTGAGATGGTTATTTCTGGAAACACGGATGGTTATTTCTGGAAGGAATATTATTTAATTATGAAGGTAGAAGAAATAAAATGGATTTGATATTTAAAGTGAAAGGTTTCTTAGAAAGTTTTGGAGAAAACTTAGGATGGCAAGAAGAAAAAGAAGAAGAGAGTGAAATGGAGGGAGAAACCAATGACCCAAAAGCAGAAGAAGCTAAAAAGAAAGGAAGGGCTAAAGGGAAAAAGGAGCAAACTTTACCCCTTCACATACACTTACAAGATATCAATATAAAGACAAAAAGAAACATAAAAAAGATGGAGATAAGGAATAAACTCAAGATACTTTCAGTTAATGTGAATGGACTTAATAGCCCTCAAAAAAGAAAAAGAACATTTCACCAAATAAATAAACTTAAACCGGATATATCTTGTATACAAGAGACTCATATTAAGAAAGATGATGCCAAGCATTTAATCTCAAAGAAAACAGACTCATATTAAGAAAGATGATGCCAAGCATTTAATCTCAAAGAAAACAGGGAAGGTATTTTTCACGGCAGATTTTTTTAAAAGGGTGTAGCTATTTATGTCCAGAACTAACATACACATCAAATGATGGCAGACTCGTGGCAATTACTATTACAAGACAGAATAAAAGGACTTTGATTGTATCTATGCTCCCAACCAAAACCAGGAAAAATTTTTCAAATCACTTCAAGAAATACTGGTTAACTGACTTCCGGTTGTGTTAAAATGGCAATCTGACACACCTTGCAATCGCGCAGGGTGGACGGGGGCTCCTTTTGACAGATTGGACGAGTATCAGCCCAATGCAAACTCCCCCAGGCAGGGGGAAAGTCTGGCAAGCATCAAGATCCAAGAGAGAGTTGAGATTGGTGTGATCAAGTCTCAGAGGAGGCTTTTATTACACTTTGATCCCCTCTCTAAAAGGGGCGTTGCATTCAGCACTCAAAGAGCTCACCAAGCTGAGTATTCAGCTTAAAATTGCCATTTCCCGATCTCATGGACTAAAGGGGAAAAATCGGGAAGGAATGAGACAGTGCGAAGATCAGAAGTAAACAAACAAGGTAACGGAGACAATTTTACTTACCGGGAACCAGCTGGGCGCGCTTGTGGACTTATCCAGATAAGTGCTATTGAAGTTTAATAATGACTGGGTAAAGTTTGATGGTGAAAAAGTAAATAATTGAAGCAAAAATACAGAAAAAAGACAGTTGTTTAACATTCCTGTGGCGGTGGATGAGATAAGAAACAGAAACTCACCTTTAGAGCTCGCGAGACTGCAGGAGACAAAAGAACTGAGAGAGTCAGAAAAGGTGGGAGGCCGGTAGTGATGCTGAGGAGCAATAGAAGAGACTGTGCCTAGACAGGAATCCAGAGGGCTGGAAAGAGACCGGAGGTCAAGCGACGGACCGGAAGAAGGTGGGAGCAAAAAGGAGCAACACCGGATGGTAAAGAGAGGAAGCAAATCAGCAACAGAAAGGAAGTAGCTAAGAAAAGCCTACTCTACACCATAAAACCATAGAGAAAAGACGCCCAACATTTTGGGGAGGACTAAGTTTTAAAAGTTATTTTATAGCTTGGATTTAAGGTTTTGAAGAGCAAAAATAGGGCAGATCGGCTAAGTGCATGGAGGACTATTGAATGGTGTAAGCAGATTTTTATTTTATGGTGGAGAAGATTGAACAACTGTTAACAACGGATTTAAGGCAAAGACAGAGAGTGGCGTCATTTTCGACCCCAAAGATGTCTACTAAAAGTAAGGACTGGCAAGTAGCGATGGAAGCTATGGAAAAAAGGATGATGGATGCCATTCAGGAGTTGGGAAAGCAGATTGAGGAAATTCAAGAAAAAGGTATGGATACAATGAAGGAACTGGTGGTGGCAGAGGTAGTAGAGCTTAAAAAAGATGTGGGAGAGATTAAAAAAGAAATTCAGAACCTATCACAAAAATCTGCTGAAATACAGCAAAAAACACAAGATGTAAGCCAAAAAGTGGAAACAGTGGTGAAAGAGAACAAATGGATAGATACATTGATGGAATACAGAACCATGCAGACTCACCTTAGACTGAGAGGGGTGGAAGAGAATCTTGCTGAGGATATTCGTGACAGAGTGATTAAAGCATTTGCAGAGTACTTACAAGAGGAGGCTGATGATATAGAATATAACTTTGGCTGTGGTCACACACGCTAAATAATCCACTTTCAATCCACTTTCAGTGCACTTTCCAACTGGATTTTTACTGTGCGAACCAACCAAATCCAGTTGGAAAATGGACTGAAAGTGGATTATTTAGTGTGTGTGACCACAGCTTTTGATTTGATTTGTAGAGTGAATTCAGCTTATGCACAACAGAAGACCCTACCAAGGGACGTGATTGTACAATTATTAACCAAGCGGTTCAAAGAGATTATACTCAAGAAGCAATTTAACGAGCCTTTGGGAATTGATGGAAAGAAGATAATAATTATGAAAGAACTTCCCAGAGCAATCATTCAGGACAGAAAGAAGTTCAGGAAGTTGACAGATAAACTGAGGCAGTTGAATATAAGATACAGATGGGAAATACTGCAAGGACTGAGCTTTACCTTTCAAAGTCAAAGACATACGATCTCGACTGCAATGCAGATGATTAGGTTTATGATGGACAATGAAAAAGACTTTGGAGAAAAGTAATTGGACTGCATGATGGATTACAAATTGATATCGTGGAATGTGAATGGGCTAAACTTGCCTAATAAAAGAAAAATTGTGAAACATTGGCTGGGAAAACAAAAATGTTATATAGTTTGTTTGCAAGAGACTCATATTAAAAAACAGGATTTTAAGTATTTGGTTGACAAACAATTAGGAGAAGAATTTTACTCATTGGCAGGGAAAAAGAAGAGAGGAACTGTGATATATATTAAAAAAGAATTTGAACCTAAAGAAATTTTGAAGGATAAGGAAGGGAGATATATTGCGATGACTATGCATCAAAAAAGTACTCTGAGTGTAAATATATATGCCTCGAATGGAGCAAAGGAGAAACTTTTCAAAGATTTGACACAAGAATTAGATCAGGTGACCTATGATCAAATTGTATTAACGGGAGACTTCAACGGCACTATTAATAACAAATTAGATAGGAAATCGAAAAGATTAGATGAAAAAATTGGGAAATTGCCTAAAACATTTTTCAACTTGGTGAAACGAGAAACTGGAAGATGTATGGAGGAAATGGAACCCTACAATTAAAGACTTTGCATTTTACTCAAACAGACACGATTCCTTTTCGAGGATTCACATGGTATGGACAACTGGTGATTTAGCTTTGAAAACCCGGAGAGTGGAAATTATGCCGAAAGTGAATTCAGACCATAATCCAATACTATGGTTGTCAAAAGAAGGAAGAGGGAAACCTAGATGGAGATTGAATGAGGATTCATTGAATCAGCAAGAGATAATAGATACTATAAGTAAAGAAACTCAACAGTTCTTTCAATAAATATGACTCAGGGCATGTGGATACAAACAATTTGGGATGCCTATAAAGCAACAATAAGAGGAGTATTAATATCTTTGAATAGTAGAGAAAAGAAAAAGAGATTAGAACAGCAAATTAGGGTGCTGGAAAAAATTCAAATGAAAGAGAAAGAGCTAAAGAGGAGACCGGGGAAAAAGAAAATTGTCAAAGAAATTCAGATTCTACAAGAACAGTTAAATACATTAATGAATCAAGAAATGTATTGGAATCTGAAAAAGTTACAACAGAAATCTTTTGAAGGGGCAAATAAACCTGGAAAATTTTGGCATGGCAATTGAAAAAAAGACGGGAAAAGAAAATTATAAGTAGAATTATAGAAGGGAGAAAATAAATTGTGGATAGCAATGGAATTAAGAGAGCTTTCTTTAAATATTATGCAAACCTCTTTGGAAAGAAGTCAATAGATAAAGATAAAATAAAAAAGTTTTTGGAGAAAATCAAGATCTCAAAAGTATCAGAGAAGATTAAGGCAATGCTAAACAGCCCAATAACGAGAGAAGAGATATGCAAGGCAATTCAAGAAGCAAAGTTAGGAAAAGCTCCAGGACCAGATGGTTTTACCGCAAAGTTCTACAAGAAATTTAAAGAGGAGCTTGTTCCATTCTTTGAACTTTTGACAAATGAAATAAGAGAAACAAAAAAAGTACCAGAATCATGGAAAGAAGCTACAATTTCGCTTATCCCCAAAGAAACATAAGATTTAACAAATGTGAACAATGACTATAAATTATTTGCGAAAATTATTTCAGAAAGGCTTAAGATATATTTGCAGGATGTAATTGAAGAAGAACAAGCAGGTTTTTTACCCAATAGACAAATAAAAGACAATATAAGAGTGGTGATTGATGCTATTGAATATTACGATAAGCACCCAGAAAAAGAAGTTGCTTCCTTTTTTGTAGATGCAGAAACAGGATTTGATAACTGAAATTGGGATTTTATATACAGTGTGATGGAAAAAATAGGCATCGGTGAACAATTTAGAAATATAATAGAAGCAATTTACTTGGACAAGAAAGCAGCATTGGTGATTAATACTGAAATGACGGATTACTTCAAAGTACAAAAGGGGACGAGACAAGGTTGTCCTCTTTCCCCATTACTATTTATATGGATATTAGAAGTACTGTTGGGACAAATCAGACAAGACAAAGAAATTAAAGGTTTAACTAATAAAGATTTTTCTTACAAGTACAGAGCTTTTGCAGATGATGTAATGTTTATGGTTGAAGACCCTACATGGAATTTACCACTGCTAACGGAGAAAATTAAAGAATTTGGAGACTTAGCAGGTTTTTATGTAAACAAAAGTAAATCCAAGGTGATGTGTAAAAATATGACTGAAGAAAAACAAGTGGAGTTACAGAGGCTGACACGGTGTGAAGTTGTGAAAAGAACTAAATACTTAGGTATCGAGTTGACAATGAAGAACATAGACCTGTATAAGAACAATTATGACTAACTTTGGTCTAAAATACAGCTGGATACTAAAAAGTGGAATACATTGAATTTGTCACTATTGGGGAGAATTGCGGTGGTTAAAATGAATATTTTACCACGGTTGATGTTTTTATTTCAGACAATCCCAATAGTAAGGGATGTAAAGATATTTAATCTTTGGCAAAAGGAAATATCTAAGTTTGTGTGGGCTGGGAGGAAACCACGGATTAAGATGAAGATACTATGTGATGCTAAAGAGTGAGGTGGATTTCAGTTACCAAATTTTAGGTTGTACCATGATACGGTTTGTCTAACTTGGTTGCAGCAATGGATTACGTTAGACAATAAGAAATTGTTGGCGTTAGAAGGCCATGATTGTAAATTTGGCTGGCATGCTTACTTATGGTATGAGAAAACGAAAATGGATGGTTTTTTTAACACCATTATATCCGAAGAACATTATTTGATACATGGACCAAATATAGAAGGTACTTCTCGGATGAGAGACCACTTTGGATTGTACCGGCGGAGGTTATAAGATGTTTTACGACATATAGAGGAGAAGACTGGGTGCAATATAAAGATATGTTGAAATTAGTGGGAAAAACGTTTGAAATGAAAATGGAAGAAGATTTCGCTTTTAAGTATGGTTGGTTACAATATAGACAGATTTATGATTTGTTTAAAAAAGATAAAAAAGCTTTTGGGTTTAGGGAAAAATATAATGAGATTGAAATGGTATGGTTCGAGGGAAGTAAAAAATTTATTTCTAAAATGTATAAAATATTGTTAAAATGGTATACTGAAGAAGAGACAGTTAAAGAGCAAATGATAAAATGATATGAACAAAGAAATATCTATGTCTTCTTGGGTATTTTTATGGGAAAATGCAATGAAAATATCAGCATGTAATAATTTAAAAGAAAATTGCTATAAGATGATGTATAAATGGTATATGACACCGAAAAAGATTGCAAATATGAATAGTAACATGTCAAACAAATGTTGGAAGTGTAAAAAAGTGGAGGGCTCGTTTTATCATATGTGGTGGACATGTGACAAAGTGAAAATGTTTTGGGCTGAGATCCATGCAGAAATGGAAAAAATTGTGAAATGTAGTTTTAAGAAAGAACCAGAAATACTACTTTTGGGGCTCAAACTGGAAGATGTTAATATGGCAAAAAAAAACATTGATGTGGTACATGTTCACAACAGCCAGAATGATATATGCTCAATATTGGAAACAAGACAAGGTCCCCGAAATTGGAGAATGGATAAAGAAATTACTTTTTATGGTTGAAATGGATAAAATGACAAGGAAACTTAAGAACTTGGAGGCAGAAGAATTTTTTGCAGACTGGAAAGATTTTAAAGACTATCTAGAGAACTACTGGGATGTAAAGGACAATTTGCTTTGCTTTGATAACTATTGAAAATTAAGGAAAGTAGAAAAGGGGGATAAATATATACGAATAATGGTTGGAAGATACGTTACCTGTAGAAATGATCAATGAGAAAAGGAGGGAGGAAGAAGATATAAGTTTTGGGCTGGAGGTTGGAGCACTGTGGGGAATCATAAAGGGGGGGTGAAAAGAGGAAAGGAGGTATAATAACTTAGGTTTTGATGTATGTTTGAACTTTTATTATATCCTAATAAATTGTTTTTCAAAAAAAAAAAGAAATACTGGTTAACCAAAAATCTGATGAGATATGTATTTTAGGAGACTATAATGCAGTATTTGATGCAGAAACTGACAGGAAAAAACAGTCTAAAAGTAAGAGATCTGGAAATATATTACCAAAAACTTTTCGTGAACTAGCGGAAGAACAAAATATAATAGATGCTTGGCGAGTCAGAAACTTTACATACTATTCTGCTAGACACAATTCATGGTTACGAATAGATATGGCATAGATATCTACATCAATGGTTAATGAAATAACAGAAATGGATATATTACCAAATACGTTTGCAGATCACAGTCCGCTAATGTTAACACTTCAGGGAATAAAGAAAAAGATACAGTGGTCCATGAACAAAAACTTACTATGTGATGAACAATTTGTTAAAAAAACCAAAATAGAGATCCAAGAGTTCTTTAAAATAAACATTCAATCAGATATCTCAATGGGAACAGTATGGGAGACATTTAAAGCTTTTATTAGAATTTGGTTTATTAATCAGAATGCATGGAGAAAAAAACAAAAGAAAGCCCAATATAATAATCTGGAGAAACAAATTAAAAAAAGAGAGGATAAAATGAAGAGAAATAATGACACTGAAGGAACAAAGTTAAAGTTGAGATTATTACAACACCAAATGAACCTACTATTGTCACAAGAAATTGCAAAAAATATGGAATATAGTAAGCAGTTTTATTTTGAAAATGCAAATAAACCATCTAGGTGGCTAGCATACAAACTAAGAAAAGAAAGGGAAAAGAAGCTAATTAAAGAAAAGAAGCCTGACTGTTAGCCGTCCTGAGCCCGTCATGGGGAGGGCGGATTATAAATCGAATGAAATAAATAAATAAATAATAAAGCCTTAAGAAATTAAAAAGAAGAAAAGTTTAACCTGCAAGACTTAAAAAATATAGTAGAAAACTTTTATAAAAAGTTGTACGAACAAGATACACAAAACACACAGACAGTAAAAGAGTTCCTGCTTAAATGGAACACCAAAAAGTTTAATGAAAAGCAAAAACTGTTTTTAAATTAGAGATTCACAACCTGCGAGATTATTGAAGTGATAAAGAAGCAAAAAAGAAACAAAACACCAGGACCAGATGGACTACCAACCGAAATATATCAAATCTTTGAGGACCAAATACTATTACCATTTAAAGAGCTGTTGCAAAATATAATAAGAACAGGTAAACTCCTGGATTCGTGGAATCAAGCGCTGGTAACATTAATCCACAAACCAAACTCAGATGAAAAAGATATCAAAAATTACAGGCCCATATCTTTGCTAAACGCAGATTATAAACTATTTGCAACTATAATAGCTAGCAGGCTGAAAAAAGTATTAGTACAACTCAGCTCCCGGTGACCCAGCAATGCCGCTGGTCGCCGGGGGATGTTTTGCCACCCTCAGGAAGCTGGGCAGCAACAGATTTCACGACGATTGGCGTTGTGAAGTGAGCAGGAGGGGAGCCAGCCAGGATTGACAGCCAGGCTCTGCTCCCGCCCATGGTCAGTTGCTCCGATGTGCTTGGAGCACAGGGATCAAAGGCCAGGGCCTCTACTGAGGGCCTGGGAGGCGGAGGGCCGACGGCTGGGGCAGAAGACCGCAGCGGCGGCCAGAACGGAGGGCTGCGGCAGCAGCCAGAGCTGAGGGCCGCATCGGTGGCCAGATCGGGGGGCTGCGGCGGCGGCTGGAGCAAAGGACTGTGTCGATGGCCAAAATCGGAGGGTCGCAGCAGCGGTCAGAACAGATGGCTGCGGCAGCGGCTAGAGAGGAGGGCCACGTTGATGGCCGGAGCGGAGGGCCGCGGCGGCAGCTGCAGTGTCAGGGATGAGGAAGCGGCCCAAGCATCAGGCTGCGGCACCGGCTGGTACATCTGGCTGTAGCGGCGGCTGCCAGAGCACTAGGCCAAAGAGCCGGATGGAGCGTAGGCCACAGCATCTGGTGATGCTGGTGGCCAGGGGGGAAAGCCTTGGTGGCGGTTTGGGCCGCAGCCTGAAAAATTGGAGCTTTGGTGGAGGCTGGAGTTTCAGGGCCACAGCAGCGGATTGGCACACATGCAAAAATGCGCTTCACCCCCTTTTTAGGTAGCAGGGGAATATTAGCGAGTGTGGGGAGCTGAACCCTTTCACTGGTGCTGTGGGCATAATGAGATACCACAATGGGGCAAAGTGGTAAGGTTGCCTCATCCCCAGTTTTTTATGAGCCCCATCTTCTGCCCTCTTTAAACTGAATATATTAATTATTTAAAATAAATTTAACTCCCACTTCACCATCAGCAGCAGCCACATTGGGCTAGCCTGCCAACAGTCTGTGTTCTGCTGGGTGGCTGGGTGAGTGGCGGCCATTTTATGGTGGGTGGAATTAGCGACCATCTTAGGGCTGCCTGGAGTTGCAGTCATTTGGGCCATTTTAACGGTTTCAGGTGGCATGGGCTCAAAGACGGGCATGGAGTCACCATCCAGTAAACAGTCTGCAAGTACACAGTCTGCAAATATGCAGGTGAGCCAGAACATGGCAAAAGAAAATAACCGCTCCCAAAAAGGGCACACTTCGGCACCTGTAGGTACGGTTTTTATATTGGGTGCCTATATGCCTTCTGTGCCCATTGGCATTGTTGCCGCCTCTGGAGGTGTGGTGCCCTCTACATGGGAAAGGGCAGTTTCTATGGTGGTGGCTTTTGGGGCCTCCTGCAGCCATAAGTTCCAGTTGGGTGACCCTAGATTAGTCACAAGTTATCTCAGAGCCGCTCTCTCGAGGACGGTTCTGGATGAAGCTCACTCGGCACTGACCTCGCAGGGTGCCTGCTGTGGGATGGGAAGGGATTTTGTGGGTCACTATGAGACTTGGAGTGAGGGCTAGGGTATACACCCAGTCTCTTCTCTTCTCTTTCTTCCTTCCCCATCTCTGTTGTTTGTAGGATGTGAGAGAGAACTAGTCTCCATACTACCAGACATGGAGGGATTCTGGGAGGGGATGTGTCTTAGTGAGAGACCATCTGCTTAGCGTGCAGAGAGTCCCAGGTTCAATCTGCAGCAAGCTTAGTTAATAGGTGGGTAGTGGGTGAGGTGATAGACCTCTGCCTAGAACCTGGTTGGCGTTGGCTGCTTTGAGTAAGCAATATTCATTTAGTACACTTCAAAACATGCATTGCTATCGAAGGGGCTGTTCATTATAAGAACAGAGAACTGATTCCATACTTATTGAAGTTGGGATTATGTATTGGAAGCTGGAGAACAGGATTGCTGTTTAATTTGACAATTTTACAGGGTTTTTATTCAAAGACTTCTGAGCCCATTCTTCGGATTATACTACTTTGCCCTCATAAGAAGGGTTGTAGTTCTGGTGTGGTGGTTGAGTGCAGTGGACTCTAATCCAGAGACCCAGGTGTGATTCCCTGTTCTTTCACTTGGGGCTGGTTGGTGACCATGTGTCAGTCACAGTTCTCTTGGAGCTGTTCAGGTTTCTCATGGGGCTCCCTCGGCCCCACATAGCTTGTGGAGTGTCTTTGGGGGTAGAGGAGGTGAAGGAGATTGTAAACCACACTGAGTGAAGTGCAGGGTATAGATCCGGTTCCCTCTTCTTCTCTGAATACTATAGGACTTTTCATGGTATCTCACTGTAAACTGAATAGAAACAGGATCTGAGGTGTTGGAATGCAGCCTAGGGGAACACCTACTTACTTGTCATGTGTTAGGATTCATAATACCCATTGCAATACATTATTGATGTCATGTTTTTTGTTTTAGCAGGGTTATGGTGTGACTTTCGAGCTGATGCGTGATCTGGGAATCTGACAACTGGCACGTCGTTACATGTCATTGGTTTGGTCCAATGAGCATTCTTCACAGGTTTCGTAGTGCATTTGTTTTTAGAGGGAAGTCCAGTGAGTGGCCATGGCCTAGATGAGTGCGTTGGTTATGACAGGCTGCGATGATGCAGTGGTGCAGCCACGGCAATAGCGAATGAGGCAGATGACTTCCAGGGTAGTTAAGTGGTACAAGGGTTAAGCAGGACACATTATTGGACCAGCATGGCTTGGAGGCCGGAGGGCTGTTCTGCCCACACACTTAGGAGGAATGAAACTACTTCTAGACCTGGCAGTCCAGCATTACTTACATTAGGTAATGGGTTACACTGGAGCCATATTCACCTTATGGTGAGTGTGCATACAGCCTGCACGTGTGTGCATACGGTGAATGGTAATTTCTGTGTGCTTGTCCCATTTTTTTTTTTTTTAGGATAGGAACCCTGGTATTTTAAAAAATACCAGGTACTGTGCACTCTTCAGGGTGAGTAATTTTAAATAAATGAATAAATAAATACTAAATAAGTAGACAAAATTAAATTATATAGGTTTTGAAGTGTCACCACATTGTGAATTGGCAACATGGTAATTTTAAAGCCGAACTCACTGGTTGGCCCGGGTGGTTCTTAGTGGTTATTAAAAAAGCATTTCACAGACCTAGATGCATTTCAATATGCTTTAGTGGGGTGGTCTCTTGACTTTATAACAAGGCGTGCATCCCTATTCAGGTCTGCTTGCAATAGTTGGAATAGTTCTTTAGGGATTCCAAGGCACTGAGACAATTGATCCAGATCTCCTCCAGTGTTGTTTTCATAGTTGGACAAGTCAGTGGGTCAGGGTCTAGATCAGAGATACTCTCTTCTGGCATAGACTTTAGCTAGTGACACTTCCGGCCTCAGTTTCCTATCTTTCAGGGTGCTGTTTGCCAGAAGATCCAAAGGAAAAGAGTCTTGTCTGTTTAATAGAGACTTGATACATAAAAATGCACAGCTTTAGTTTTCATGGCTTGGAGGTAAATAGTATCACTTGATAATTAACATCCCTTTATAGGGAGGAGGCTTCCTTGGCTACACAGGAATATGCATGAGTTAGGTCATTTGCTCAGGGCACACGTAAGCCCTATGTATGTTGGGCAGTGCCTTGCAGATCACAATGGCTGTGCTAATGCAAGCACTGCTGTAGTGGAATACTACAGCATGTATAGAAAAAATATTTCTCTGATTCATTGATTAAACTCAAATGGTTGAGCTGGGAACAGATCCCTATGACTTTCACACCTGACCAGATGGCAAGCACAAATGGCAAGCCTGGTTCTACATTTCAAAGGACACTTTGACACCTTACAGGGACAGCGTAGACATTCAGTCTCTCTCCAACACTTCAAAGCCTAGTCTACGTGACCCATCGCACGTAAGCTATGGTGGGCATTTGCAAAGTAGACACGCCTTCCTGCCCTGGCATAATTGGGTACTGGCCATGCTTAATTATGACAAAGGAGGAGGAGAGTTGTCTTTTGGCCTATCGAAAGGCACCCAGAACTCTCTTGGAAAGAGGGCCCCTTTCTAAGAGTTAGTCTCTGTTTGGATTACAATCTGGCAAGACTGAATTTTGCAAGGGGGGCAACACACTGACTTTGATTGCCCATTGCAAGCATGGATTTCATCTTTAAAATCCCTTGGAGAAGGGACATCGCTTGAACTGTTATCTGCACCAAGGATTGGTAACTATGATGCTTCTGTATGTTTTAGTTAGAGCGCTATAAAGCTCTAGGACTGTTTATTATTTTTTGTATCCTAAGTAGTCTCATGTCTTATAGTTGTTGTATTGAATAAAGATCTTATATAGAGTAATCTGATCTGGTTTGGATCACTGTTGTACCTGAACTCTAAGGCTAAATTCCAGAGCCTTACCTGCTCGTCTGAAAGCTACTGGTGTGTGTTAAATCATTTGCTGCTCTACCTCAGAGCTGATAAGTTGTTAAGTTCCAAGAACCAGGAAGGAGGGGGGACCTATTCTCCTGGCTGGTTGGGAGTGTTCTTAAAAATAGGTCCTGGTGGCAGAACACTGGTTTTTCAGTGCTCTTACAAAGCATGAGGGGTTAGCTCGTTCTCTCACTCCTGGAGGGGGGTGCAAGAGACAGGGACCCAGTGCTTGTTGGCAGCGTCTGGACCCTCTGGACCTGTGGGCAGAGAGTCTAGATCCTGTACACAGCATTCTATGTAGGTATTGAGGAAAGGGAGCTCTAGAGGACCAGAGGCAGCCTATTTATCTGGCAGTAAAAGGAGGGTCAATTTTTTGCAGCCTGGGGTGCTGCTGCACTTCAGCTTAGTAATTCGGTTACCAGTTTAGGCCTGCAGATGGAATTTCTCTGATCAGGCATCCCCTTTGCGGTGGTTAGCGCTTGGGCTTTGGGCAAGTTGAACCTTTCCGGGGGTGAAGTTTGGAACTCACTCTTCTCAGTTCAGTGCTGCTTCTACTGCAGCTTCCCTGGGCTACGGGTTCCCTTGCCGTGCAACGGTGTCAGTGGAACCTTGTTCAGATTAAGACTTTTATCTGGTCACTGCACTCCAGTTTGTGGGGTGGCACTGTGGATCAGTGAGCTAGTGGTGAGCTTTTGCCTAGCGTTCAAAGAATGGAATTACAAAGTTTAAAGTTATTAATGAAGTTTTTATTTCAGGTGCAGTTGGCCATGGGGTGAGATGAAGAGTCAATGTCTGCAGCCACAGCATGGTCCTTCAGGCCACCCACCGGGCCAGGAGGACACCCTGGCTGTGAAGGCCTGGTGCTATGAAATGGGGCAGACCTGGCAAGGATAAGAGCAAGATGGCCAGAGTGCGGATAGTCTAGTCGGCTACTCTGCTTCACCATGGAGGACAAGGCCTTGGTGTTGCAAGTGGAGTCTGACCTTGTGATGATAAGAGCAAGGTGGCCTGCAGATAGTCTGGCTGGCTATTCTGATTTGCCATGAATGGCAAGGGCATGGTGCTATGAGTGGAGGCCGACCTTGTGTTGATAAGAGCAAGGTGGCCTGGAGTGCAGATAGTCTGATTGGCTATTCTGCTTTGCCATGAATGACAAAGACATGGTGATACGAGTGGAGATTGATCTTGCAATGATAAGAGTAAGGTGGCCAGGTGTGCAGATAGTCTGGTTGGCTACTCTGCCTTGCCAGGAAGGGCAAGGCCCTGGTGTTACATGTGGAGGCTGACCTTGTGAGGATAGGAACAAGGTGGCCCAGAGTGCAGATACGCAGGCTGACTATGCTGACTCACCATGGAGGGCAAGGCCCTGGTGTTACAAGTGAGGCTGGCCTTGCAATGATAGTAGCAAGGTGGCCCGATAGGGTAGATAGTGGGGTCGATTATTCTGCCCCGCCAGATATGGCACAATTGGGGAGACCCCACAAGGCATAAAGCCACCCACCAGAGGAGGAAGGCCTTGGAGGGTAGTTGAGTTCCAGGACCCATTTGGGGCTGACAGGGTGCACCTATATGACAAGGGCACTGGGTTATTTTTGCATGACTTGTGGCAAGGGATTAGGTCAGCTTTGGGTTTTAGTGGGGAGCAAAGACCAAAGCAGAGGCTTGATCTTGGCTGTGGCAGGTTGGTGCGAGCAAGAAACCGGAACCAGTGAGCACCTCATGGCATTTTCCCCATTAGGGAACAGAGGGTCATCAGGAACTGCCTTCGGATTTCTATGGTCCAGGGTGGGGAATGGTGATCACCTCCTCTGGGAACCACTTGGGGTATTCTCCTCTCTGCAAGTTGGAAGGCTTTAGGGGTAGGCGCTCCTAGGTGGCGACCAGTTTGCTGGGCTGCTGGTCACGAGCCAGACCAATGGCTCAAGACCAGAGCTGCCCGAGAAAAGGGCAATGAGGTTGGTCAACTGAGTGACACCTGCCTTGCCTGTTCCATGCTCACTTAGCTGGTCCCTTGCTGCAATGTTATGTTAAATAGTTAATAAAGTGGCCCTTGTTTACTTCCAAACTGTTGTCTGTCTTGTTATTCTGACTAGGGGGCAAATTATCCACCAAGATCAGGCACGGTTCCTGCCAAAAAGACAAATAATGTATGGATTATTCTTCATGTACTAGAATACTATGAGTTACATCCAGAAAATCAAATGGCACTAGGTTTCTTGATGCCAAAAAAGCTTTCGACAATGTAAACTGGGAAATTTTACTACAAAAGTTAACAGCTTGGGATTGTGGATCACTATTTTATTCAAGTATTAAAGCAATATATACTGAACAATCAGCAAAAGTAATAGTCAATGGAGATATGACCCAAAACATTAAAATACAAAAAGGCACAAGACAAGGTTGCCCACTATCTCCATTACTATTCATATTTACTTTAGAAACATTAAACGATTTAGTCTGAGAAAATGCTCAAATCAAGGGACTAAAAGTAAAAGAAGAAGAATTTAAACTACAAGCTTTTGCCGATGACTTAGTTTTTATTCTGGAAGACCCAATTACTTCTATGCCATGTCTCATAGGAATAACTCAAGAGTATGGACAAGATGCAGGACTAAAAATCAATTATACAAAAACAAATATACTAACTAAAAACTGTACCCAGAAACAAAAGGACCAAATACAAAGAAATTCCATGATGGAAATTTTAAAAAGTGAAATATTTAGGTATAATAATATCTAATAGAAATAACACGCTGATAGAAGACAACTACACAAAACTGCTGAATGATATCAAAAAAGACATTCAAAAATGGAAAGATTTAAACTTGTCATTCATGGGGAAAATAGCAATGTTAAAAATTAATATTCTTCCCAGATTCCTTTTCTTATTGCAAAACTTACCAATCCTGAGAAATATGATTTTTTTTTTAAAGACTTAGATAAAATAGGTAAGAAATTTGTATGGCAAAATAAGACAGCACAAATAAAATGGAAACCATTACAAAATAAAAAAGAAAGAGGAGGACTTGGAATTCCAAATTGGAGCCTTTATTACAAAGCAGCGGCTATGGGTTGGATAAAAGAATGGCTGTTATTAGAAAATAGAAGACTTCTAAACTTAGAAGGACATAACTTAGTAATGGGATGGCACACATACATTTGGTATGGAAAGGAAAAAATCCATACTGACTTCCAGCAACATACCATAAGAAGAGCTTTAATAAAAATCTGGAAGGATATAAAAGAACGTTTTTATAATAAAACTCCTAAATGGGTGTCGCCATTAGAAGCCTTCATAAAACCTACATTACTTACAAAGGATAAAACAGACAGTTATGAGACGCTATTAGATAGGAATAACATATTAGAAACACAGGAAGACCGACATCTGCAAAGCATAAAATTAAATTGGTGGGAAAATATGCAATTAAATACTAGATATAATAAAGATAAAAAATAGGATCTCAAGAAACAAAATCTGATCTAGATAAAATCTGGCTGTCTTCAAGTGATAAAATGATATAGAAATTATATAGCTTTCTCCTAAATGATTACTTACAAGATGAAGTAGTAAAAACTCCAATGATTACCTGGATGCAAGATCTTGGACATAACATTGATTTAGAAGTTTGGTCTAAAATATGGCAGGTTATAAAATTTATGAGAACAATATCTTATAAAGAAAATCTATATAAAATGTTCTATAGGTGGCACTGGTCACCAGATAAAACAGCCAAATGTTATGCAAATATGTCAAAAAATTGTTGGAAATGTAAACATAATGTAGGTACCTTTTATAACATCTGGTGGAGGTGTATAACCCAAAAATATTGGCGTAAAGTGCATAAAACAATATTAGAAATATTGGATATAGATTTACCATATCAACCAGAAACCTTTTTGTTAAACATGTTACCTGATAAGATTTTTAAAAATGATCAATATGTAATAACGTATATATTAACATCTGCTCGTATTATGTTCGCAAAATATTGGAAATCGGAGAAAGTTCCTTCAAAGGAATAACTAATACATAGAATATTGGAGATAGCAGAAATGGACAAACTGTCGATAATATTACAAAGGAAAAATGAAGAACTGTTTAGGGAAAGATGGAACAGAGTTTATATTTGGTTAAATAGACTCAACACATTGTAAACAAGTTATTGTATTGGATACATCTGTTTGTGATGATATGAAAATCTATACATAAAACTGTGGAAACAATTGCTACTAGCTAATGTGAGTTGTCACTGGATTTAATAAAACTGTAGCACTTGTACTGTAAGAGTTATATCTATTGTTAGGCTCTGCTGAAGCCGGGTATGAGTCCAGAGCTGTCTCACCCTCCAGGGTTGCTTTTTGTTGGGCAAGAGTCCCAGGATAGAGCCTCAGAATAGAGCAAGAGAAGGGAGTTTCTTTTCACCTGGTTTCCACACTCTGCTCTGCCCAGGCTGCCAAGGGCCACCATGAGCCCTTGGGCAAAGATTCCATCTGGGTTCCCCCCACCTATGACCCTGATCCAAACCAAATATCATAATTAAATTAACAAATCACTTGGTTTACTGTTATCATGAATCTATAGTAATAAAAGAATTTGCCTGTCTGTCCATGTTTGTTTATTTATATCCCACCTTTCTCTCCAATGGGGACCCAAAGCAGTTTACATCATTCTCCTTTCCTCCATTTTATCCTCACAACAACCTGTGAGGTAGGTTAGGCTGAGAGTATGTGAGTACACCACACTGGCAGGCATAACTCATCAGAGAAAAAAGTTAGGAGACTCAAAATTGGCCACAAGTTTAGGATGATTGTGGGAGCTCCATGGCCTAAATGGAAAGACATGGGAAAATTCTGGCCCAGGTGAGACAAACCACCATCACACCATGTTATTTGTACCTCAAGCTATGGGTTTCTGTGGCAGGCATAACTCAGAAAATAGTGCTATGTGTTTAAAAACTGGCCACCAACCCCAGAATGATGATGGGAGTTAGAATACCAAAAATGATGATGGGAGTTACAGTACCAAAAATGAAGGGAATTGGAACACTTTGAACCAGGTTATTTTCACAATAGAAAACATGTAATAAAAGAGCTTTTAAGCAACCTGTCATGTGTCTCTAATACTGAGATCCCCAACTTGCCATGCAAGGTAGCTAGGTGACATACTCTCATCCAGACCTACAGCACAATGCTGTTGTGAGGATAAAATGGCGAACAGAACAATATACCTTTGGGTCCCCATTGGGAAGAAAAATTGTTTTAAATCTAATTGTTAATGATATTAAAAAGATCACACAGCAAAAATATCTTCCACCAACACAGTAATGATTAACAACCCAGTGCCTGAACTGGGAGTTGTAACTTCTGTTCCACTCATATAACCACTAAAACAGATAAATGTTCCATTACCATGCATGTAAAGGGCGGAGGAAGGGCAAAGTATCCCTTTATTACTTTGTTAAATCATAGAGAAATATTAGCTCTCCCCTCCCCCTTCTGTTCATAATCTTAACAAATGTTTGCTACTATACTGCTCTTAAGTACATTCTGTCACCAAGGAGGATAGGGATGAGGAGAAAGTGAAAATAAAGGGGGGGGGACATGGAAAAATTAGGCGGAGTAAGATAAAAATGAATGAGAAAAATGTGGAAAAGAGGGACAAGCTGGGGTTGGTTGTCTTGCTCCATTACTGGATTAGTTGAAAGGTTTAGCATAGGGATGGCCAAACTGGCTTGGGAGCCACATGCAGCTCTTTCACACATTCTTTTTTTTAATAAAACTTTTATTAACAGGATATATTAACACGCTCCATATCTCAAAGTACTTTTGAATACATCCTTTTCGTTTATCCCCTTCCCCCCACCCCCGGCTTCCAGCGATGCTCCGCCCCGTTTCATTCAATATTCAGCAACAATAAAAACTTATCCCATATTCAATTCTTGCTTTAAAACATATTGATACATATAGTATAACCCTTAGGTAACACTTTAACTAATTGTCAATCATTACTTTCTTTTTTCTGTTCTTAATACTTTCTTTTTTCTATTCTATTCTTATCAAAGCAGAGTAACATTTCTTACATCCCAGTTCGTTTCGAGATAGTCTTTAAACTCTTTCCATTCTATAAAAAATTCTTCATCTTCTCTACCGTTATGCTTCTTTGTCAGTTTGTCCATTTCTGCCATAAAAAGCATCTTCTTTATCCAATCCCATTTTTCTGGTATTTTTTCTTGCTTCCAAAATTGGGCAAAAGTCATTCTTGCTGTTGTAATCAGATACCACAACAATGTTCTTTTTGGGGGGTTTATCTCTTCCATTTTCAAACCCAAAAGTAACATTTCAGGTTGTCTTTTCAAGGTATACTTCAGAATCTTCTGAATTTCATTATGAACCTCTGTCCAATAGGCTACCGCTTTATCACAAGTCCACCACATATGATAAAATGAGCCTTCCTTTTTTTTTACACTTCCAACATTTGTTAGACATGTTCTCATTCATTTTAGCAATTTTTAAGGTGTCATATACCACCTATACATCATTTTATAACAATTTTCTTTCACATTGACACATGTAGAAATTTTAATTGACCTTTTCCACAACCCCTCCCAAGTTGACATATCTATTTCTCTATTTACATTAAAGCCCATTTCACCATCTGTTCTTTTACCATCTCATCCTCAGTATACCATTTTAATAAAACTTTATAAATTTTTGAAATCGATTTTTTCCCCTCTTCCACCCACACATTTTCAATTTCTTTATTCTCCTTCCTGAAGCCATATCTCTTTTTGTCAGCCTTAAATAAATCATAAATCTGTCTGTAGTTTAACCAATCATATTCAAATTTCAGTTCCTCTCTCGCTCTCATCGCAAAACTGTTCCCTTCTACCATCAAAATATCTCTATAAGGTATCCAATCTTCACCTTTATGTCTCGAAAGTGGTTTAATTACTTCAGCCGGTACTATCCATAATGGTCTTGCATAAAAAAAAAATATTTTATATCTCATCCAGGTCATAAACAATGATCTTCTTATGAAGTGGTGTTTGAAAAAATTATCCATTTTGCATTTGTCATACCATAAATAAGCGTGCCAACCAAATGTATGGTCATGTCCTTCTAACGCCAACGTTTTTCTATTGTCAAAATTAACCCATTGAGCCAACCAAGTCAAACATACCGCATCATGATACAGTCTAAAATTAGGAAGTTGGAATCCTCCTCTTTCCTTTGCATCACATATAATCTTCATTTTAATCCTCGTTTTTCTTCCAGCCCAGACAAATTTTGAAATTTCTTTCTGCCATGAGTTCAATACTTTACAGTCCTTCACTATCGGAATCGTCTGAAATAAAAACATTAAACGCTGTAAAATATTCATCTTAACCACCGAAATTCTTCTCATTAATGTCAGATTCAAAGTGTGCCATTTTTTAATATCTTGTTGAATTTTACTCCAAATCTTTTTGTAGTTGTTCTTAAAAAGATCTATGTTCATCATTGTCAACTCAATTCCTAAATATTTTGGGTTTTTTACTACTTCACATTGTATTGATTCTTGCAATTCCTGCTGTTTCTCTTTTGTCATATTTTTGCACAACACCTTTGTTTTGTTCTTGTTGACATAAAATCCCGCCAAATCTCCAAATTCCTTGATCTTTTCCATCAACAACGGTAAATTAATTACTGGATCTTCAATCAAAAACATTACATCGTCCGCAAATGCCCTATATTTATACGTAAAACCTCTGATTGTAAGTCCCCTTATATCTTCTCTTATCTTTGCCAACAGTACCTCCAAAACCCAGATAAACAATAAAGGGGATAGTGGGCAACCTTGCCTAGTCCCTTTTTGCACCTTGAAATAGTCTGTCATCTCTTTATTTAACGATGCTTTCTGTTCTGAATAAATCGCCCTAATTACGTTTAAAAAGGGCTGTCCAATATCCATTTTCTCCATCAGTTGAAACATAAAGTCCCAATTTAAATTATCAAAGGCTTTCTCTGCATCTACAAATAGGAAAGCAACCTCCTTTTCTGGATGTTTATCATAATATTCAATAGCGTCTATCACCGTCCTTAGATTGTCCTTAATTTGTCTATTTGGTAAAAAAACCAGCTTGTTCTTTGGTTATAACGTCTTTCAAATAATTTTTCAGTCTTTCTGAAATTATTTTGGCAAACAACTTATAGTCATTATTAAGTAAAGAAATTGGTCTGTAATTCTTAACATCTGTTAAGTCCTGTCCTTCTTTTGGTATGAGTGATATGTTGGCTTCCTTCCATGTCTCGGGTATCACTTTAGTCACCTGTATCTCATTTGCTAGAAGTTCCAACGTTGGGGTTAGTTCCTCTTTTAACTTTTTATAAAATGTCACTGTAAATCCATCTGGGCCTGGAGCTTTCCCCAATTTAGCATCTTCTATTGCCTTATAAACTTCTTCTTTTTGGATTGGACCATTCAACATTTCCTTAATTTTTATTCCAATCTTTCCAAATATTTTTTAATTTTTTCAGAGTCTATATTCTTTTTTTGAAATAACTTCGCATAATACTTAAAAAAACCTCTTTTAAAACCATTCATATCCACAATTTCTTTACCTTCTTCAATAATCTTGTTTATTGACCTTTTCTCTCTTCGATTTTTCAATTGCCATGCCAGAAATTTCCCTGGTTAATTTGCTCCTTCAAAGAATTTTTGTTGTAAATTCTTTAAGTTCCAATAAAGTTCCCGATTAAGTATCACGTTCAATTGCTCTTGTAAAATTTGAATGTCTTTAATAATTTTATTTTTTCCAGGTCTCTTCAATTCTTTTTCTTTTTGCTGAATTCTTTCTTGCAACTCCTTTTGCTGTTTTATATTCTGTTTCTTATCCGCCACATTCAACGATACAAGTAATCCTCTCATCACAGCCTTGTATGTATCCCAAACAGTCAGTATTTTAACGTTTTGATTCAAATTCAAGTGAAAAAATGACTGAGTCTCCTTACGTAATATCTCAATTATTTTCTTCTTATCCAATAGATCTTCATTTATTCTCCAATGTAGCTTTTTCTTTTAATGTCCAAATCACCGGGTTGTGATCAGAATTAGTCTTTGGCAAAATCTCCACTTTCTGGGTTTTTAACGCCATTTCACCTGACATCCAAATCATATCTATTCTGGAAAAAGAATTGTGACAATTGGAATAAAAAGTAAAGTCTTTAACTTTAGGATACCATTTTCTCCAAACATCTTCTAGTTTCTCTTGTTCCATCAATTTAAAGAATTTTTTTAGTAATTTCCCAACCTTCTCATCCTTCTTTTCAGATTTCCTGTCCAATTTATTATTAACTGTACCATTAAAATCCCCTGCCAAAATTAACTGCTCATAATTCACTTGATCCAATTCATTTGTCAAGTCTTTAAAAAAAAATTCTCTAGCTCCATTAGGCGCATACAAGTTAACTACCAAAGCCTTTTGCTGAAGCATTGTAATTTCCACTCCAATATATCTCCCATCTTTATCACTAAAAATTTGTTTTGGGTCCAATTCTTTGTTTACATAGGTCACAACTCCCTTATTTTTTTTTTCTGCCAGTGAATAAAATTCTTCTCCTAATTTTTTGTTAATCAAATACTTATTGTCCCGTTTTCTAATATGAGTTTCTTGCAAGCAGATAATATTAGCCTTTTGTTTTTGCAACCAATAATTTGCTAATTTTCTTTTAGAGGGTGAATTAAGTCCGTTTACATTCCACGATAACAATTTGTAATCCATCATGTCTTGACTTTAAATATCTCCAAAATCTTCTACATTTTCTGCTTTGAACCTATACATATCTCCCAGAGTCTTGATCGTATGTCTCTTCGCATTGTAGGTAAAAGACAGACCATATGGTATTTCCCATCTAAACCTGATGGTTAGCTGCTTCAATTTGTCTACCAGCTTTTTATATTTCTTTCTTTCTTGCAAGATCATTCTTGGGAGTTCTCTCATTATTATAATCTTTTTGCCATCGATTTCCAATGGTTGTGAAAATTGTTTTTTGAAAGTATCCTCCTTCATCTTCCTTGTTACAAATTGCACAATAACATCTCTTGGCACGTTCTTTCTCTGAGCATATGCTGAATTTACTCTATAAATCAAGTCAAAATCAGACCCCAATTCTCCTTGATCTTCTCCCAGATACTCTGTCAAAGCAGTCGTCACTATCATGCGTATATCTTCATCTGCCTTTTCTTCAATCCCTCTTAGCCTCAGATGGTTTAACATCGCTCTATACTCCATCATTGCCTCCAATTTACAATTTTCCTGAAGAGTTGTTTCCATTTTTTTGTCTATATCTTGTGTTTTTTGCTCTAATTCGGTCGATTTTAATACCAGACCTTGCACTTGGCTCTTTGTGTCTGCCAGTCCTTTTGTAATTACCGCCACCTCTGCTACCATCAATTCTTTGAGAGCTATCACATTCTTTTCTTGGACTTCTTCTAAGTGCTCCAGCTGTTCTTCCATTTGCTTTTCTAACTGTTGTTCTATCTGTTTCACCAATCCTTGAATCGCCTCCAGCATTCTCTTTTCTATTGACTCCATTGCAGCTTGCCACTCTCTTTTTTCCTTCCCTGCCATACTTGGACTCACGGACGAAGCAGCCCTTTGTTGCTGTTTTGGATCCGTTTTGAAGTTTCTAAAATTAGTCCAAATTCATATATTCCAGGTCCTCTTTTTATCTTCTCTTGAATCATTGCCTTTTCGCCACTTTTTTGAAGCAATTCCAGTGAGAAAATTCAATTTTAAAGTTCAGTCCTAAAAATGGCGGGCGCAATTTCTCTATGGTTTTTTGGCTAGACTAGGCTCTTCTTGAACTTCCTGTTTCCTGTCCACCTCGAAATCCTTCCTACCGGAAACTTCGTTCCGCCACTTTTACAGTCCTCCAGAAGCCACTCTAGTCCTTATACACAGTACTAGCCAGACACAGATAGTTGCAACACCTTAGTCTCGCGATTTCTCTCATTAGTTTCAGTCCTAGATTCCACTCCAGCTCTTTCTAACTGCAGGAATGTTAAACAATGTCTATTTTTCTCAAATTGCTTGCTTTGACAAACTCTTCTCAAATCCTCAATGGTCCGATTATTCAAGATTAATTCTTTATTTTATTTTATTTTAAAAGCGCCCCCAAAAGAGGCATTTTTATTATTTTTCCATCAAAGACATAACTACCACATTACACAACATAGTAGACAACACACCAACTACATAACAATACACACTACACACCAAAGACAACCACAACATTAAACATTCACGGGGGGGTACAATTCTCATCACATCGCATCCATTATAAAATATTTGCTTCCATTATGGCTGACAGATTGAAGCGTGTTTTAGCAAAAACAATCCATAAAGACCAGTCAGGATTTCTCCCAAAAAGACAGATAAAGCACAATATGAGGCGATTATTGAATGTGTTGGAGTACTATGAAGCTCATCCAGAAAAAGAAATGGCGGTGATTTTTGTAGATGCAGAGAAGGCCTTTGACAACTTGGATTGGATGTTTATAATAGAGACACTTAAGAGGGCCAGAGCGGGAGAACGATTTACTCAAACAATTCAAGCAATTTACTCAAAACAGAGAGCAGCAGTTATGGTAAATGGGGAACGGACTGAACAATTCCAGATACAGAAGGGTATGAGGCAAGGCTGTCCCCTCTCACCATTACTATATATTTTTGCTCTGGAAGTGTTAACAGAAGAGATAAGACAGAACTCAGAAGTGAAGGGATTAAAGGTTCATGGAGAACACTATAAGCTATTAGCCTACGCAGATGACTTGGCATTCATATTGGAGGAACCGAGATCTTCAATCATGGAGTTAAATAAGCTCTTGAAAGAGTACGGGCAAGTGGCAGGCTTGAAGGTTAATATGGTTAAAACAAAAATTCTAACTAAAAATAGGACTTTGGAGCAAAGAGAGCATTTGCAAGAAGAGTCGGGCTATAAACTCTGTGTGAAGGTGAAATATTTAGGAATTCAATTAAAGAATAGGTGCAGTTCATTACAAGAAGATAATTATAAAGAATTGTTAAGAGCAACGAAACAAGATTTAGAAAAATGGAAGAATTTGAAGCTGTCCTTAATTGGAAGAATTGCATTGATAAAGATGAATATTCTACCAAGATGGATCTTCCTGTTCCAAACGATTCCTGTTCTGAAAAACTTGGCAATACTGAAAGAGTTGGAGCAAACCACGTCTAAGTTTGTGTGGCAAGGGAAAAGAGCATGAATTAGGCTTAAAGCGTTACAAGACTCAAAAGAAAGAGGAGGCCTGGCTTTACCAAATTGGATACTATATTATAGAGCGGGAGCATTGACATGGCTTAAAGAATGGGTGATGCTGGAAGATAGAAGGCTTTTAAAACTGGAAGGCCATGATCTCTTAGAAGGTTGGCATGCATTTTTGTGGGACGAGAAGGTGGCAGCACGTAAATATTTTAGACAACACTGTATACGGGATGCACTTGCTAGAGTATGAGAGACCATCCGGAGGAGGTGGTTTGTTAAAACCTCTAGGTTGGTAGCCCCGGTAGAAGCAGTGACTTTACCTAGGTTATATTTTGAAGACCCACCGCAAAGATATCTGGATATTATAAATGCGAAGGGGGGGCTTGAATTGGGCGAGGATATTGGTTGGTGGCACAGAGTTCAGATTCAGTCAAGATATAAAAAAGACAAACAGAAAGGGTTTGAGAAGCATTGTCAGATATGGAGAAAATATTGTATGAGCCGGAAGAGAAGTTTATTAAAAAAATGTACGCATTGTTGTTGGCTGATTATACGATAGATGAAACAGTGAAAAACAATATGGTTCAATGGGCAGCAAATTTCGGCTATAGCATAGAGCTGGAACAGTGGAAACAAATATGGAAAATAAATGTGAAAATAACCAGGGCGGTTGCATATAGAGAAAACATGTATAAAATGTTTTATAGATGGTATATTACCCCGGATAGGTTATCAAAATTTGATGAAAAATGCTCTAATAAGTGTTGGAAATGTAATGTCAAAGTGGGTTCGTTTTATCATATGTGGTGGACTTGTGAGAGGGTTAAAAAATACTGGATATGGGTGCATAGATTGATGCAGAATATTATAAAAGGTACTATTTTGTTTAAGCCAGAGGTATTATTGCTGGGAATACTTCCAAAAGAGGCGCGGAGAGAAGAGAGATATTTGATAACATATATAGCAACAGCGGCTAGAATTTTATATGCAAAGTACTGGCGAACTATGGTAGTACCAACTGAACAGGAGTTGATTGAGAAGATAATGGAAGCAGCAGAAATGGACAAACTGACTTTGATGTTGAAAGGATACGATGAATCAGCCTTTACAAACACTTGGCAACGCTTTTATGACTGGTACGATCGGAGAGAAAAGGATGGAAAGAAATAAGGAGGAATGGATATTATTAACTTTATGCTAATTAGAATTGAATAAGTTAAAGAGTTAGAATTTAGTGGATACAGAAGCAATGGTATAATACTTAGATCGGTAAGGTGGGAGGGGTAAACAAGATTAATTCTTTTACGCTTATCCGCCTTTTTCCAATTTTTGTTCGATCTCCATTCCAGTAAGCAAATTGTTTATGTTACCTTGCATGTTTATCTTGGAGCTTCGCATCGCTTCTTCTCACTTTTGACTCAACTCTCCTTCTTAAGAGGTTGGGAAATGATGAATTTAAGCTGGATTTCCAGCCCAGTTGGCTTCTTTAGTGCTCTCTTGCATACGCCCGCTTCTGAGTGGGGATCAAAGCTTAAACAAGCCTCCTTCGAGACTTATACACGCCAATCTCAACTCTCACTTGGACCTCGATGCTTGCTTGTCGACCACCTGCCTGGGAGAGGCTGCATTGGGCAATATAAATGCCCAAACTGTCGGAAGAAGCCACCATCCACCCTGCATGATTGCAAGGTGCATCAGTTCGCCATTTTACTCCGACCAGAAGCTCTCGCTCTTTCATACATTTTGTGCAGCTCCCGGTAGGGCAGCTGGGGAAGCAAAGGGGAGGCATACCTCCCTGATTGGTCTTCCCTTCCCCAGTCAGTATTCCCCTCCCTGGGTAGGTTTGATGTGGGGGGGCAGAGAAAAAAACCAATTTTAACTTTAAATGTGTTCTCAAAGCCCCCCCCCGCCACGATGGCTTGGAAAAGGCATTTGTCTCTTTAAATCCCTTCTCCAAGCCAAGCCAGCTGGCGTGGGGAAGGCTTGGAGAACACATTTAAAGTTAAATTTGCTTTCTTTCCACCTCTCCCTCCCCCCATCTTCTGTCTTGCACCCTCTCTCTCTTCCCTCCCTCCCCATCTAAAGTCAAAGGCATTCTCCAAACTCCCGCCCCACAGCCCCACCAGCCAGCTTGGAGAAAGCATTTGTCTCTTTAAATCCCTTCTCCAAGCCAAACCAGCTGGCATGGGGACATGGGGGGGGGTGCTGGAGAACATTCTTAAAATTAAAGTTGCTTTCTTTCCACCTCTCCCTTCTTTCTTCCCTCTCTCTCCATTTATTTGCTTTCTTTCCACCTTTCTCTCTTTTTTCCCCTTCCTCCCTCCCGTCTATTTGCTCTTTTCACCTCTTCCTTTCTTTTCACCTTTCTCTCTCTCTCTCTTCCTTCCTTTCTATCTTTCTCTCTCTTCCTTTCTCCCCCTCCTTCATCTGTTTTGTTTCTTTCTCTTTTTTCTTTCCTTCCTTCCTTCCCATCTATTTGCTTTCCTTGTTTTCCCTCTCTCTTTCTCTCTCTTTCCCTCTCCCCACCTATTTGCTTTCTTTACACCTTTCTTTCTCTTTACACCTTTCCTTCCCCCTCCCTCCCCCTTCCATTTGTTTCTCTCTCTCTTTCTTTCCACCTCTCTCTCTTTCTCTCTCTCTTAGACAAATAAATATCATTAGCAAACAAATAAATATAATTGGACAAATAAATATAATCATCAATATCTGTTCCTACCCCTTTTGTTTTTATTTTTGGTGGTCTGATTTAATTTTAAGAAAAAGCAATTTTGCATAATTTTTTCAATAAAAACATGTGTGTAATATTTGTTCATGTCTTGCGGCTCTCAAACATCTGACATTTATTCTGTGTGGCTCCTATGTTAAGCAAGTTCGGCCACCCCTGGGGCAAGTTTACTACAGTCTTGGAGAAAGGGAAGTCTAGCCAGTAGTAAAATGCCTTTTACTGTACTCAGACTTCGCTGCACCCCTAGTTGCTGCAGCTAGAACTGCATTAAAATAAATAGATGTTCCAGTGGATGCAGGATGCAACATGACACTGGCTTCAAGGGCCCTCCAGCTGATTCAGGGGGCCCAAATTTTGCCCCTCATCCCCCACTGTCAGCAGGCCTGATTCTGCCAATTACCTATTCCCACCTGTTTGGGAATGGGTCTGGCTCTTCCTCCCTGGTTTCTCTTGGGCACATCTTTTAAATGCTTGCCTGAGGTAGGGCCAACCCTGGGCTCAGCCAATCCTTGGATCAGTGAGCACACTGGCCCTTCCCCCTAAAGATCATTAAAGAGCTGGCTGCCCTCCTCTAAGAAAGTCAGTGCTTCCTGCTGTCCCTATTCCTCCCCCCATCAGAGCTCCCCTGGGTATCAGTGCCAGGGTCCCTTACTTCTTTCTTTAAACTGACCCATTTGGAATGTACAGTGAATTTATTGCTCTATAGCCCCCATTTCATCCATGCATTTCACTGCTCTGTGAAATATGTCTTTTTAAAAAATTTAAACTGGCCAGTTGACTGCATTTATTGCTCAACAATGTAACAACTATGTTGTAACTTTCAGACTTCTTTTGCTTCTCCCAGAACAGGCTTCCTTTCATAAGCCAAAGAAAAGTTTTCCTTTTTCCATCAGTTCAGAGTGACTGATAAATTACAACCAACTTTGATTATGCTACCCTCTCTTTTCACATAAGGAGACCTGAGTCAGTTGAGCTTGCCTGGAGAGTTTTAATGGTTTCCTTTTGAAAGATTTTGTGAGGGTGTTCTGGTAAAACAGCTATAAGACTTCTAAGGCAGCAAAAATAATTTCAGTAACATTTGTGGCTTTTCGGGGGGAGATCCCATTGCGTCTCTACATTGCCACAGAAATGCATCTGCATTGAAATTCAAGAAATTAGAGGGGGAATTAAATTTGTGCTTGATTTAATTGTGTGGAAAATTAGATGACTGCTCTGATGGAGATCTACAGCTAAATATAAGATGTTTTTCTCCTTAAAGTTGGACATATTTTGCCTGTGCAACCTTTCTGCCCAACCCCAGACACAAGAAGGGCCTTTCTTGATGTCTACTACAGGACAAGAGAGGCAATTGCTTTCCCGCTCAAATCCTTGACGGACTGTCTCAGCTGTGCAGCAACTTTACAGCACTTTCTCTTAATGGCCCCTTTTTTGGCTCCTCTTCCCTATGCTCTTTTCAGTTTTTGCCCCAGTCCTATGGAACAGCATCCCTAACAACCTTCTGGAAACAATGTAAAATGAATCTGGTTAGGAGAGCTTATGGTCAGTCTGAAGGCTGTATTGTTGGATGCAGGTTTGCCTGAGCAAACTTTTTGTGTTACCATTTATTCATTTTAAAGATGATTATTTTGTGATTACTCACCTTGGGTCCTGTGTAAGGAGAAAGGTGGCCATATAAATATTTTAGATAAATAAATAAATCTCATTTGCAAGTCAAACTAGTATTTTTAATTAGAATGTGGAGGGAATGGGAAATAGCGTTTCAAATACTTTGTACTGGGAAAAAACCCAAAATTCATAAAAATTTAGCAGAGTAGTTCAATACAATGGGAAAAACAAAACAAAGACATAATTAATAAAAGTTTAACAGAGTAGTTCAATACAATGGGGAAAACAAAGCAAAGACATAATTAATAAAAGTTTAACAGAGTAGTTCAATACAATGGGAAAAACAAAACAAAGACATAATTCATGAAAGTTTAGCAGAGTAGTTCAATACAATTCCCAAAATCAATCCATGCTGCACAAATATGTTGCTTTGGTTCTCTGGCCCCTACTGATGATTTGAAGGGAGGGAGAGAGGGAGGGAGGAAGAATTTGCAACCCCTCTCCTTCTGGGACAGGGCCAGCGCAAGGCTTTTGGGCTACCTTTGTTAGGGTGCCTAAGCAATCCCCCTGCCACACGATGGAGAGGCAAGATGACACTCAACCTCCGCCTTACCCAAATGGCAGGAAGCTCTTGCCTGCCTCCTCACTGCTACCTGCCACGGTGAGGCAACGCAGAGAGGGAAAGAGAAATTGGTAGGGTGAAGGAAGCAAAAAGAAGGCTGGGTCCCATTGAAGAAAGGAGGATGAGGGATCAATCCATGTGAGGGAGGTAGGGAAGGAGCATGCTTCCTGACAGCCACCCACTGGGGCCAGGGGCATCTCCTGAAGATATTGCTTGTGAACACCAATACCATAGGCCAGCCAGCAGGTAAGTTCAATAGGGCTGGCTGCTGCCCCATAGCCTCTTTAAACTAGGTAATCCTAGTGGATGCCCTGTTCTGAGGCCATCCTGAGTGCTTTCCGAATAGAGTTTTTACTGATCTGGTATTGAGACATCTCTGTCTTACGGGCTCTGGAAAACAACTATCCTTCTCAATAAGGGTAGCTTAGTGTGGTGCTGGGAGGGAGAAACCAGTGCAGAAAACTGACACTTCTTCAGGTATGATCTAAATGGCTCCCATGAGAGACAGCTCTTAAGACAGTAGCATTTTGGATTAGGTGTGTGTGGTATGAGTGGTCCAATGAGGTTGCACCATCAATTTATACATGTATAAATGTTCCTTTTGGTCTTTTGGGGTTTCTGTGTGGCACTGTGGCATGCTTACACCGCCACAGTGCCACTTGTTCTGGAGTGTGCCACTTGTTCTCATGGCAAACAAGCACCTCCCAAGACAGTTCACTTTCCTTGAGATTCTCTGGGA
This sequence comes from Gekko gecko, assembly GCA_029375565.1. Taxonomy (NCBI): domain Eukaryota; kingdom Metazoa; phylum Chordata; class Lepidosauria; order Squamata; family Gekkonidae; genus Gekko; species Gekko gecko. The sequence continues at coordinate 170,036,103 of JAPDNY010000005.1, forward strand.
GAGTCTGACTGCTGGGTGGTTGCCTGCTTGCCTGCCTTAAGTGCTGCTGGCTGGGTTTCCCCATTGGAAACAATGGAGGTAATGGGGGTAAGCTGTTTGGGTGCCCGTAGAATTAGGCCCATTGGTCCAATTGCTTTGAGACATGGAGTTGAGATGTAGGGAGAGGCTCCCGAAGCTACCCTGAAAATTTGGATCCTCTCCCTCAAACCCCTTCCCCCCTAGAGCTACTAACAGCACCGTGGGGAAAAAGTAACTTTTTCCCCACCATAGAGAACAATGGAGGGGATGGGGACAACCTGTTTGGAGGCCCATAGAATTGGACCCCCTGGTCCAATATTCTTGAAACTTGGTGGGTGTCTTGGGGAGAGGCTCCAACAGCTACCCTGTGAGTTTGGAGCCTCTCCCTCAAACCCCCTCCCCTCCAGCCCCTAGAATATACCCTATGTTTTCACCATTGACTTCAATGGCCCATAGGATATAATGGGGCCGAATTGCCGCCGAATTTCTTTCATTCCCTCCTTTCCTTCTCTCCTTTTCCTCTTTCCCGCCTTCTTCTCTTCTCTTTTTTCCTCCTTTCCCTGTTTCCCTCCTTCTACCCTTCTCTCTCTTTCTTTCCCTCCTTCTTTCCTTCTCCTTCTTTCCTTCTCTTTCTTTCCCTCTGTCCTTCTCTCTACTCTCTCTCTCTCCTTCCCTTTTTCCTCCTTCTGTGGCCCAACTCTAGTGAAAGCCTTCACTCCCCCCACCCCAGGCTGCCTGGGGAAGGGAAGGGGAGGCTTTTGAAGATGCCTCCCCCCATTTTGCTTCCCCTTCTGACATAACTTCTGTCAGGGGGCGTGGCATATGCTAATAGCCTAGTAGCTCATTAGCATACCAAATGCTAATGAGCTCCTGCAGCTCTTTTTCTATGAAAAGGCCCTGGGAATCAAGGCAGCTCCTCATCAGAGGCTAACTTTTTAAATTATCTTATCCATTCCTTTTACAACCCCCACACTTGTTAGTTGATTTAAAGGGAACGACCAGACAGCAACATCTGGGAAAGGTGCTGCTTCTGTGATCAGCCTGTTTTGCCACACGAGGGAGACGTACTTAAAAGACACCAGTGAAAATCTGGTACTTTTGATTGCCGACAGGCCATTGGTGGACTTTTCTCCATCTGATCATTCCAGCGCGCAATCAACCTGTTGAGATGCTCTGCTCCAGACCATCCTGAACGGCCGCCATTTTAAAAAATTCATAACAATATGTGCATAAACACATAAACGCATGACAGCCGCAGAGCTCCGCTTAAATGTTCCGGACAATTTCATGTTTCTGAATGGCTCATGAAATTAATGAAATGAGTTAATTGAAATGGTACCTAGAGGGAGGTACTACTGGCGGTGCTTTAACCATTCAGTTCCGTGCATGCGTGGAAAAATAAGTACATATTGAGGCACAGATGCACATGCGCAAACAGAATTTTAAAAAAATGTGACCTCGCAGCTCCTTCAGGTCTGGTCATGCAAGGCCAGATAAAAAAGATCTAGATCAAATAAGAACCAGGCCAATGGTGGGATTACCTGCTCATCTGAACACACCCTAAGGCTACTATCTTTTCTCACTACAAAATACCTCCCACTATAAACATTTTAGGACTGTTACTTCATCCTGTCCTTATATATACTTGAATTTTGGTTCCACAACATTCTATGCTTGCCATAATTGATTCGGCTCAAGAACTGGCAGTCAGAAGTCACTGGCCAGGGCTGACTGGCTGCTTCAGAAAGTACCCCCCATGTCAGCTCCGGTCAGTGTTTTCAGCTCAGTCAGCTCCAGTCCTCCGACAGGAGAGGACCGTCTGGAGTGTGAGCACGGGGACAGGCCCTCAAGGCTGAGGCAAGTGAGAGAAGCCTTTTTCTGCCCCCCCACACCACCCCTGGGCCTTCTATGAGGGGACTAGGCCCAGAGAAGGCCTTTTCCGCCCCCCATGCCATCCCCTGGGCCTTCTATGAGGGGATTAGGCCCAGAGAAGGCCTTTTCCGCCCCCACACACCATCCCCTGGGCCTTCAATGGGGTACTAGGCCCAGAGAAGGCCTTTTCTGCCTCCCCACACCATCCCCTGGGCCTTCTATGAGGGGACTAGGCCCAGAGAAGGCCTTTTCCGCCCCCCATGCCATCCCCTGGGCCTTCTATGAGGGGATTAGGCCCAGAGAAGGCCTTTTCCGCCCCCACACACCATCCCCTGGGCCTTCAATGGGGTACTAGGCCCAGAGAAGGCCTTTTCTGCCTCCCCACACCATCCCCTGGGCCTTCTATGAGGGGACTAGGCCCAGAGAAGGCCTTTTTCGCCCACCACACGCCATCCCCTGGGCCTTCTATGGGGCACTAGGCCCAGAGAAGCCCTCTTCTGCCCCCCACATGCCATCCCCTGGGCCTTCTATGGGGCACTAGGCCCAGAGAAGCCTTTTCTGCCCCCCACACGCCATCCCCTGGGCCTTCTATGAGGGGATTAGGCCCAGAGAAGGCCTTTTCCGCCCCCCACACCCCATCCCCTGGGCCTTCAATGGGGTACTAGGCCAAGAGAAGGCCTTTTCTGCCTCCCCACACCATCCCCTGGGCCTTCTATGAGGGGACTAGGCCCAGAGAAGCCCTTTCTGCCCCCCACACGCCATCCCCTGGGCCTTCTATGGGTCACTGGGCCCAGAGAAGCCCTTTTCCATCCACCACACACCATTCCCTGGGCCTTCTATGGGGCACTAGGCCCAGAGAAGGCCTTTTCCGCCCCCCCCCATGCCATCCCCTGGGCCTTCTATGGGGCACTAGGCCCAGAGAAGGCCTTTTCCGCCCCCCACACGCCATCCCCTGGGCCTGGTATGGGGCACTAGGCCCAGAGAAGGCCTTTTCTGTCCCCCACATGCCATCCCCTGGGCCTTCTAGGGGGGCACTAGGCCCAAGAGAAGGCCTTTTCTGTCCCCCACACGCCATCCCCTGGGCCTTCTATGGGGGCAGTAGGCCCAAAGAAGCCATTTTCCATCCACCACACACCATTCCCTGGGCCTTCTAGGGGGGCACTAGGCCCAGAGAAGCCATTTTCTGTCCTCCACACATCATCCTCTGGGCCTTCTATGAGGGCAGTAGGCCCAGAGAAGCCCTTTTCCACCACACTGCCTACTGCCCCCATAGAAGGCCCAGGGGATGGAGTGTGGGGGACAGAAAAGGCCTTCTCTGGGCCCAGAGAAGCCCTTTTCTGCCCCTCTTCCCTTCCTTTCCCCCTTTTCCTTTCTTCCTCTCTCCTTTCTTTCACTCTTCCCCCTATTCCTTCCTTCCTTCCTTCCTTCCTTCCTTCCTTCCTTCCTTCCTTCCTTCCTTCCTTCCTTCCTCCAACCCTCTCTCCCTTCCACTTCCCTCCCTTCCTTTCTAGGGCCCGTTGTCTTCCACCACAATGGGCTTTGCTCCCTAGTAATGGTATATGCATGTTTTACTTTAAGTAGGGATCTCTTACATTTTGTGGGAAACTATGCATTTTCTGTTTTTTATTCACAACTACATTCAGAAAAATATCCATTAACAAATCTTCAAAACATCTCAAAGTACTTTTGATCTTGCACTCCATCACTCCCCCAAATCCATAAATAACAATTCACCAGAAGACTTTTACCCATATAAATCAATAGCATATTTATTTCTTTTTAAACATGTTGTTCCACTGCAGGAACAACTTAGTGTTAAATGAAAGCAACACAATCCTCAGAATTCAATAAATATTTGAATAAGGGTTCTCTGACACTGAGTAAATATTACCTGTATTATCATTCCTGTATACAACAAACCTTGAAGTGTTCTTATCTACACCAATTTGGTGTAGTGGTTAAATGCATGGACTCTTATCTGGGAGAACCAGGTTTGATTCCCCACTCCTCCACATGCAGCTGCTGGTGTGACCTTGGATCAGTCACAAGTTCTCTCAGAGCTGTTCTCTCAAGGGCAGTCCTCGAAAGAGCTCTCTCAGCCCCACCTACCTCACAGGGTGTCTGTTGTGGGGAGAGGAAGGGAAAGGAGTTTTTAAGCCACTCTGAGACTCCAAGTGAAGGGCAGGGTATAAATCCAATCTCTTCTTTTCTTCTCTTCTAGGGAATCTACTGATACTGAAAATTAATAGCTAATGCAGTATTAAATGCACATTTAATATAGCCAAGAAAAAGATAGCTGCTGATCAGTTTTTCTTCATGAAAGAGTATTTTTGGCAACTGTGCACAGACTGTAGTAAATTGACTTCTTATGCTTCCTACATTTGTAGCAGAAAGCACATTAATTTCCATTAATGCACTAAGGGCACCCTTCCAAATATATAGTCAGACAGATTTTCAAAGCTCTGTTTTTCCAAAGTGAAGAGCATAATTTCCAAACAATGTAGCAGACTTGACTCCCGAGAATGGAGGGTGAACTAGGAAGAAAACCCATCTCAAAATTCACAGAATTCATTGTGACCTCCTTTAGATGATTGCTTTAAGAATCATATGTGTGAAATATGCAAAGCATTGCAAAATACCTATAAATGTTGAGTATTATTATTACCCAATGAGTTGTCTTTGAGAACAACAGGAACACATCTAAAACAAGACATTGTAAACCCTCATTCCTGGACATCAAGGGATGGGGTGGGGGGGGATAGCCTTTTGTAGGGATTTTCTCTAAAACAGCACTACTAATCCTTCCTCTGTAGTCAGAAATGTATCTTTACTCCTTACTGCAAAAATTCTCAACAAGCAGTTGAAAAGCAAATGGCAGGCTATTACCTGAAGTTCAGATCCTCTATCCTTCTCATGGTCTCAGTTTTCTTTCTATATAAATACACCATTGCCATTAATCAGTTAGTGTTGTCCACATGCAACGCTCATGAATGAGGTTCCTCTCTTTTAATGTGACTTAAGAAAAAAGAAAGCAGCAGTTTTGAAAGGGAGATGGAGGGAGTTTGCCTTTCATTGCTGAATATGTGTGCATTTGTTAACAGCCATGCTCATCTTGCGCAAATTGACAGCTGTAGCTTCCTTGATTGAGTCAATCCATCTCATGTTGGGTCTTCCTCTTTTCCTGCTGCCTTCAACTTTTCCTAGCATGATTGTCTTTTTCAATTATTCTTGTATTCTCATAATGTGACCAAAGTACGATGAGCCTCAGTTTTAGCTTATAGGAAGAGTTCAGGCTTGATTTGACCTAGAAACCAATTATTTGTCTTTTGTGCAGTCCGTGATATCTGTAGTACTCTCCTCCAACAGCACATTTATTTTATTTATTATTGTTTATTTTATTATTCAAATTTATATTCTGCCCTTCCCACAAGTGGGCTCAGGGTGGGTCCCAGCACAATATCAAAACATATCAAAAATTTCAAACATAAAGTATAAATATAAACAAGACAATTTAAAACAACATAAATTAAATCAAAGCACACTATTTATCCTCATACAGAGGTTTCCAGCTGGCACCAACTTCTTCTTAACCTGGGCCACGTGAGATGGGAGCTTCACTTTCATCAGGGGAGGCTGAAATTTTATTGGACACCTGCTGCCTCAGCCAAAGTCCTGGCAGAACAGCTTCATTTTGCAAGCCCTGAGGAATGGTAACAAATCCCACAGAGCCCTGATCTCAGACAAGAGCATGTTCCACCAGGCTGGGGTCAGGACAGAAAATGCCCTGGCCCAGGTCAAGGCTAAACAGATGTCCCTTGGGCTAGGGATCACCAGCAGGTCTTGATTTGCAGAGTGCAAAGCTCTCTGGAGCCCATATGGGGAGAAGCAGTCCCTCAGATATGTTGGTCCCAGGCCAGGGGGTTTAAAGGTTAATACCAATACCTTAAAGTGGATCCAGTACACAACAGGTAACCAGTGCAATTGGTGTAGTACCAGCCAAATGTGCGCCCACACAGGCAATGCAATCAGCAGGCATGCCATTGCATTTTGCACTAATTGGAGTTTCCAGAATAGCCACAAGGGCAAGCCAGATCTGCCGAAGGTGATAAAAGGCAGATCTGGTCACTGTAGTGACCTTGGCCTCCATAGAAAGTGAGGCATCCAGGACACCTTCCCCCCTGGATGCCCCATAATGTTGAGCGTAGGATCTTTATTGGAGCCCATTTCAACATATGTTGATTATTTTGAAAGACCTTTTGTTCCAAAAATTGAGAATTATATAAAAGATACTGGGGACTTTATCAGTAAAATAGAAGGTTTAGCAGTCCCCCTCCCCGAAGTCATATTGGCTCCCATGGATGTACAAGCATTGTACACAAATATCCCCTTAGAGGAAGGAAGATGAGTGGCTCAAAAATATTTAGACAGCAGAATGAATTTGATCCTCCAACATATTTCATCCTAGAACTTTTAAATTTTGTTCTAGAGAAAAAATTCTTTCATTTTCGGGGTCAATTTTATCTTCAAACCCATGGAGTAGCCATGGGGAGCACTGTGGCTTCGTCAATTGCCTGCTTATTCATGGCAGAGTTTGAAATGAATGAGATTTACAATCCTGAGATCAATCCATTTTGCAATTTGAATATAAAATATTTTAGGTTTGTCGATGACATTTTTCTTATTTTCAAAGAAGGAGAGAGGTTTGCTGATTTTGTTGAATGGTTGAATAATATGTATAATAATATTAAGTTTTCTAGCATTCAGGGTTACTACATTGTACTTCAGACCATCCTATACATTTAAAACATAACCTTCCATTTAGTCAACTATTAAGACATCTTCAAAAGGGGATTATTTAAAAGATAGTTGGGGGTTGAAAGAACAATTCATCCAAAAGGGATATCCTAAAATAGTAGTTGAAAGAGCCAGCCAGAGAGCTAAAATATAATAAATAAATAAAAATAAGAATATTGAGAAAAGAACTTCATTCCAACAACAGAATAAAGAGATAGACCAGATAAACAGAATTACTTGGGCTCTTAAATATACCCCAAAGACTTTTAAAATTAAAAAAATAATCGTATCTCATTGGCTTCTGTTAGAAAAGATACCTGGTTGCCAACTACCACCTGTCATAGGGCTCCAAAGAACTAGAAATTTACAAGATATGTTGGTTTATTCTGATTTAAAGAAGGGCATTAGGAATGAGGGGACAAAATGATTTTTCAAATGTGGATCATGCTCAGTGTGTAGATGGGCTATTGAAACAAAATCTATATTCATAAATGAATTAATTATGCATATATGCAGTTCACTGCCCATATGAGAAAATGTACATCAGGTTTACAGCACGTGAGATTAGGACACATGTCATGGAGCATTTATCATGAATCAGACACAGAGTTCAGGACACCACTTTAGTGGAGCATTGGATTCATGCTAACCATAGTCTTGAAGACTTGAGATTCAGGATACTTTTTAAATATGTGGGGAGGCAGTTTGAAAATGTTGACAGTCATTGGATATTACTCCATCAGCTATTCTGTGAGTTTGGAGCCTCTCCCTCAAACTCCCTCCCCTCCCCCCTAGAGCTACTAACAGCACCGTGGGAAAAAAGTAACCTTTTCCCCACCATAGAGAACAATGGAGGGGATGGGGACAACCTGTTTGGAGGCCCATAGAATTGGACTCCCTGGTCCAATTTTCTTGAAACTTGGTGGGTATCTTGGGGAGAGGCTCCATAAGCTACCCTGTGAGTTTGGAGCCTCTCCCTTAAACCCCCTCTCCTCCAGCCCCCAGAATATACCCTATGTTTTCACCATTGACTTCAATGGCCCATAGGATATAATGAGGCCGAATTGCAGCCAAATTTCTTTCATTCCCTCCTTTCCTTCTCTCCTTTTCCTCTTCCCCTCCTTCTCTTCTTTCTTTCTTTCCCACCTTCTCTTCTCTTTTTTCCTCCTTTCCCTGTTTCCCTCCTCCTTCTCTCTCTTTCTTTCCCTCCTCCTTTCCTTCTCTTTCTTTCCCTCTTTCCTTCTCTCTACTCTCTCTCTTTCCTTCCCTCTTTCTTCCTTCTGTGGCCCAACTCTAGTGAGAAGGAGTTTAAACTTTAACCCCCTTCTCTCTTAACTCCCCCACCCAGGCCAGCTGGGGAAGGGAAGGGGAGGCTTTTGAAGATGCCTCCCCCCCCCATTTTGCTTCCCCTTCTGACATCACTTCCGGTGATGTCAGGGGGCGTGCCATATGCTAATAGCTTAATAGCTCATTAGCATACCATATGCTAATAAGCTCCTGCAGCTGTTTTTCTATGAAAAGACCCCTGGGTTAAAGTGTACATGAAGCTTTCTTTGATACTGTATCTCTAAGTGGATTGAATATACTCTGATAAGCAACAAGAGGGATCTGAACCTTTTGGTTTTAAGATATCTCTCTAAGTGAGGTTTTTAGAACACCATAGAACTTGGAAAGAAAATTGTAAGCTTCAGGCTACTAATTTCAAGATTGAAAGAAAAGGTGTTAGCACAGACTGATAAAAACGTTTAAAGATATTTGTACCTCAGTGTTGATAACAGGTAATTAAGTAGAATTTTCTAGTCATGTGCTTTGTATTTTACACAGGTCACAGTTGCTTCTCAGATGAAACTCTTTTGGGAAATGGGAAAAAGAAGGTTGACACACCCTGTCAGAACAGAACATCAATCATATAACTGTGCCTTTTATTAGGCAATGTGGGATTTAAACTGTTAGACTTTATTTTGGAATTGTGTAACTAAGCACATTCATGCTTCTGTCTCCTCTCATTTGGTTCTGACCATTTGCTGTTTGTTGAATTACACTAAAAACTGCTCACATGTGAGAAAAGTCACTTGAGAGCCACTCAGTTAATTTGAGATTGTGCCTTCTCTTCTGGGAAAAGAAAAAAAATATCATAGCACAGTGGAACCAGGATCTCCTAGGAGTTTGCAGCTTCAGCAGCAGACTGATCATATGAGCAGACTGACTTCATCTGCAGTTTTTAGAGCAAGCTGGGCACCTGCACATTGTTGGAACAAACTTTCTTCACAAGTTTAGCAGGTTTTTGTTGCACTTGGGAAGCCTACAAAACTTACCCAAAGAAACAAGCATGGAGAAGGACAAGGCTTCACCTCCAGGTTTTGTAGAAACAATTGCCTCTCTCAGGCCTCAATCCACAATCTGTGCTGAGCATCTTGTTATGAACACACCTATTTGAAAGGCTAGGGACAATCCACCAAGCAGTGCTGTTGGAGACCACTGACATGGAAACAGATGGGGGAACAGTGGTGGATAATGGAATCCACTGGGTTTTAGCAGCATTATCATGAAAACGGCTTTTCAATCGCATCATTGCAGTGACAACATCAATAGTGTGGGTTTTTTTAAAAAAAACCAATGTTGTATATTTTCTTACAATTTTTTTTAAAAAACTCTACTTCAATTAATTTCCAGTTCATTTTATTTTCAATTGTAGATCATTGTAACCAGATCTCCATGTTCTTTTCTAAGCTATGGTGTGTTAATAGAACTTTTATTACATTTGGGGAGAGATCATGCTTTCATTTTCATAAGCCACTGTTAACAGCCCATGTAGAGAAAAATACCCCAGTGAAACTCCCCCCCCTTAAAAAGATATATTTTAAATCCTGTAGACAAACAGAACACAGAGCACCTAGTATAAAATTATGGGTTTACATCCTGCTGAGATGTACCAGAAGTTCAGAGTTTGGTTTGTTTCCCTTCTGCTTCATTGGCTGCTAGAATTCTCTAAAAGGTTGCTCCCCCCCTTCAGTTCCCCTTGCTTTCTCTTCTAGCTAAAAGCTCCTGCCTGTAAAAGCCTTTCTCTGGATTAATATGTTCCCAAAAGGCTAAAAAGGAAGGACTGAAATTCTCAATGGCTCACTACAAAAGCAGCAGCGTAGTGTAGTAGTTAGAATGTTGGAACAGGAGTGGGGAGACTCAGATTCAAGCCCTGATTCATGCCCCAACTACATGTGATGCCCCAGGGATGTGCCACCAAATAATGCCTCCTGGTGTCTTTTTGAGGAGGTAAAAAAATGCAGGGCAAGGCAAGATAGAGGAGAGAAGATTGGATTTATACCCCACCCTTCACTACCCAAGGGAGTCTCGGAGCAGTTTATAAACTCCTTTCCCTTCCCCTTCCCCTCCCCACAACAGACACTCTGTGAGGTAGGTGGGGCTGAGAGAGCTCTAACACAAACTGCTCTTTCAAGAACAACTGTGCCAGAGCTTGTAACTGACCCAAGGTCACATCAGCAGGTGCAAGTAGAGGAGTGGGGAATCAAACCCGGTTCTCCCAGATTAGAGTCCACGCACTTAACCACTACACCAAACTGGCTCTCCTTCTCCTGTGCTATAGTGGTCCCAGTCAGAATTGGGCTCCCTGGCACAGTTTAAAGGGATTCCTGGCTGGGAACTCACTTTTTAAAATGACATCATGTCCCCCAGGGTGAACCTGGGACACCTGTCATGTCTAGTTGGGGAAGCCTACTGGGTGACCTTAGGCCAGTCACTGGCTCTCAGCCAGACCATAAATTGGAAGAGAGAAGAATCACAAATGTCACCCCAAGTTCTTTGGAGGGAGGGTGGGGTATAAACAAAATAGGTAGATGGATTAACCAAGATGTTTGATAAGCTTCAGCATAGCATCCCAGGCAAATTGGGCCTCACCTGCAGTATGAATTATCTTAAAATTCCCCACTGTGAAGACTGGTTTTCCCTTCACCTTACTGGGTGTCCAGCTAAAACTCCCAGGGGACAACTCCTTCTACCCCTCCCATGGAGTAAAAATATAAAAATAGAGTAGTCAAGTGAGCATGAGTTGAAGAAATGTTAAAGGCACATGTAATGATAGTATTTTTCAAAATTATCCAGATATAATGCAATCAGTGTTCAAGGTGCTGTACTTGATCCTGTGGCTTCAACCACTGGAACAATTCTTCTTCATACCTAAATGTGATTAAGAGGGAAAAAGTGAAATGACTCTTGCCATCTAGGCAACATTTTCTGTAAGTCCTCAAAACATCTCATATTCATCTAATCTGGTAGTTCCCCCAACAATCATAAAGTGGAGCAATAATATGCACACACTAACACACACGGTGTAATATCTGGAAGGCAGGAAAGAGCAGCTTCCATAAAAGCTCTTTGGCTGAGTTTGGGAGATTCACGATTCTATGCTAGCTGTGCAAAGCAGTTCAAAAGCAAAACTGGAATGAGCTGTGCTTTCCTAGTTATGTAAGAGTCAACCTGTGGGATCAGACCATCTTGTCCAGTGTTCTGTCTCCAGCAGTGGTCCATCATATGCGCATCAGCACGGCCTGTGGGTAACAGCTCTGACAATTGGAAACATTCTGCCTCCAAGCTTGGAGATCCCATTTGACTGTCAGGGCTGACAGCAGCAAAAGGCCTACCCTCCAATAGATGTTTCAGGGTGGGTAACGAGGTATTGCAAGTCTTATGAGGGATAAAATAGTCGGGGGTCACAGCTTAAACAATATTACTTTATGCAATTTATTCTAGAATGCAACAGAGCCCTTCAGTCTTGGAACTGAACTATGCCTATGGCATTTAAAAAAATAAATGGCTTGTATTGGAAACTGCTTAGATTTCCACAGGCATAAAGAGGGGAGAGGGATTCTTACCACTCCTTCCCATGGGAAACTTCTGGTTTCCCCTTAAACTACAGTTATTCCTGGTGGTCTCCAATCCCCCAGAAGCAATATTTTGTTCGGCATTTGGGGCTGCTCAGGAAGAGGGAATTGGTGAAAATTTCCCCCTCCATGCCTGCATAAATCTAGGTGGGATCCAATCCAATGTCTCTAAAATGAATGTCTTCATTGTGCATGTAATGTATTGAGAAAAGATGGCTACTGCCACATGGCTGGCCTTGCAGTCCGAAAAGGGCCAGAGCTTCGTTCGAGAGAACAATAGAGACTGTGGATCCAAGGGCGCACCAGTGGGCTAGCCCAGATCCTAAAGTAGCCCATTCTGGACTATGGACTTGTAAATAGAACCTATCATGGTGTTTGGGGTGTGTGCTGGGTGTGGTTTGGGTGTGGTGAGTTCAGGAATAAAAGGCGGCTTGCAGTCAGCCTCTGTAGGCTTATTCTGATGTAACCTAATAAAGAGCTGATTGAATCACTATGCTGAGCTGCCACTTCCAGTACATTTTACTGGCAACGAGGATGGGATCCTGTGAACTTGCCTGACTCCACCACTCCTAAGCACTGCAACTGGCACCATGGAGAACCCCAAGAGCCTCCCGCCATGCACCGCTCTGGCCGGCGAATCGCAGTCTGCAACCTCCGCACCAATGTCTCAGGTTCCTGCATCGCTGCCGCCACTCCAAGTCATGGCTTCCGCAGTTCCAGGACAACAGCTGACCCCATTCATCCTGAACCACCCTGAGTTCTGGGAGGCCTGGGTAGCTCAACTCATGCACTTCCTCAAATTACAGAAGGTGATGGATGAGGAGCCTAAGAAATCCTGGCTAGTGAGTATGCGTGGGGTCGCCACCATCTGGCTAGCCACGAGCTTGGTGGTTCCGAAGACCCTAGAGACGGCCACCTACGACAAAATCATCATGGCGCTCAACAACTACCATGTGCCCAAGCCATCTAAATGGGCAGTCTGCATGGACTTCATTGCAAGAAAACAGAAGTCCGGTGAGTCCGTTGCAGAGTTCCTCACTGATCTCCACCGCATCGCCAGCAGATGCAAATTCACGGACCTGGGAGACTCCCTACTCACGCAATTTCTGTGGGGGGTCTGAAAGCCAAAGCTCTGCAGCAAACTGATGCCACAGGCAAACCTGACCCTCAATGCAGCACTACAGATGGCCACAGCATTCGAGAAATCGCAGTGTGACCGGCAGACAACCACCGTCAACCAGCTTCCCGCCATTTCGGAATCCAGAACATCCGAAGATGATGACAACGCTCATCTGGTTTATCTCCAGCAGTGCCAACACCGACCCAAGAGCAACCGACCTTCAATCTTTCCCAGCATCAGGGTCTTCTCCAGTGAGTGCTCCCTTCTCATTTGGTAGCCAAAGTATTTGAGCTTCAGTATCTGGCCTTCCAGGGAACAGTCAGAGTTGATTTCTTTTAGGATTTACTGATTTGATCACCTTGCAGTCCAAGGGACTCTCAAGAATCTTCTCCAGCACCATAATTTGAAAGCATCTATTCTTTGGTGCTCGGCCTTCCTTATGGTCCAGCTCTGGCAGCCATACATTACTACTGGGAATACCACTGCTTTGATCATACGAACTTTTGTTGGCAGCGTGATCTCTCTACTTTTTATTATGCTGTCTAGCTTTGCCATCACTTTCCTCCCAAGGAGCAGGTATCTTTTAATTTCATGGCTGCAGTCACCATCTGCAGTGATCTTGGATCCCAGGAACATGAAGTCTGTCACTACTTCCATGACTTCCCCTTCTATTTGACAAGGAGTGTTGGGGCCGGATGCCATAATCTTAGTATTTTTGATGTTGAGTTTCAAGCCAACTTTTGTGTTCTCCTCTTTTACCTTCAGCAAGAGGCTCTTTATGGTCCTCTTCACTTTCTGCCATTAGAGTGGTATCATCTGCACATCTGAGGTTGTTAATGTTTTTCCCGGCAATTTTAATTCTGGCTTGTGATTCATCCAGGCCGGCATTTTGCATGATGTACTCTGGGGCTGAACTCTGGGGCCGCTGGGGCCATAGGCCACCCCCTCACCACCCAGCCGAGAACCTGAGAGAGGATGGGGTCACGGGCTGAGCGGCGGGTGATGTCCGTGGCCTGGAGGGGGCGTCTGGCAGACTCTCCATCTGGAGGACGTGATGAGCCAGGTCCGGGTCCTTCCCCTCATCCAGCAGGGGAAGCCGGCTCAGCACGTCCACGTGGCCCATTGCCTTGCCCGGCCGGTGCTGCAGCATGTAATTGTAGCCCGCTAGGAAGGTGGACCATCACAAGACTCGAGGGAAGAGTATCTGTGGCGTCTGGCGATCCATCGCGAAGAGGCCCAGCAGCGGGCAGTGGTCCATGGCGATGGTGAAGGGACGGCTGTAGACGAAGTCATGGAACTTCTTCACTCCGGCCATGACTGCCAGTCCCTCAGGCCGCAGATAGGGTCCACGAGTAGTACGCGACCGGGACCTCCTGACCATCCGGGAGACAGTGCGCCAGCACGGCTCCCACCCCATAGGGAGACGCGTCACAAGCCAGGACCACAGGCAGGGACTCGTCGAAGTGGGACAGGACTGAGTTTGAGATTAGCAGGTCCTTGACGGCCTTGAACGCAGTGGCCTGGCATGGGCCCCAGACACAGGGCGCCTTCTTGTCCAGTAGCCAGAGAAAGGGGTTCAGCTATCGCTGCCTTGTGGGGGAGGAAGGCATGGTAAAAATTAAGGAGCCCGAGGAACGCCTGGAGCTCCACCTTGGGTTTCAGCGCAAACAGGACTGTCCTGGAATGCATCCGGATAGGGGCCACCTTGGGGTTGAGCTGCAGCAAAATTGGGGGGCTCGTGTACTGGCCCAGTGTCCCATCGAAGACGGATGGGAACTCATGGCACACCTCTTAGAAGTCGTGAGTTGCGCAGTGCTGGACCCCCTTGATTGCGATTCCCAGGGGTTTGAATCAGGCCCTTCCCAGGAGGCTGACTAGGTTGCCCTCGACCACTAGTAAGTCCAAATAGCCCTTGAAACCATGATACTGCACCCTGAAACCCCCAACCCCTTTCACTGGCACTCAGTTTCTTTGAAAGTCCATGAGCGTCACGGGCGATGGCCACAAGCGGGGGCCCCGCTTTGGGTAAATCCGTCTTAATGTGGCCTCCAAAATGATGGAGCGCGCGGAGCCCGAATCAAGCTCCATTTGTAAGGGGACCCCCAGGACATATATTTTAGGGGTAGAGGCCTGACTGGGGAGTTTCAGTACCTGTTCGGGGACTGCTGGGGCATTGGTCAGGAGGCAGAGGTTTTCTTCTGGGGCTGTGCAGTCCTCGTAGTGCGCCTCTGTCCTGTGGTGGGGCGGTTTTTGCGCCGCGTGGGATGTCTTGGAGTGACAGATCCTGGCGATGTGGCCTGTGTGGCCGCAGTCCCAACATGTGGCGTCCTGGAACTGACATGATTTTTGCTCGTGCTGACCACCGCAGCTGGCACACTCCTGCGCCGCCGAGCTGGGTTGCTTGCGTGCGGAGCTGGCGAGCGGGGCTGGCGGGCGATGCTGGGCTTGCATGTGGTGGACCTCGGAGTCCTCGGAGTTGCTGTTCCCGGTGATGGCCACCCGGTGTGTTGAGGTGGCGCCCAGGTGGGACCTCTCCCACGCAGTGGCGGTGGCTAGGGCCGAGGCGATGGTCACCTTCTCCCCCTCCATTATCCGGCGTCGGAGTTTTTCCTCTTTGAGGCCAGCGACAAATTGGTCATGGAGAGCCATGTCCAAATATGCCCCGAAGGTGCAGTTGGCTGCCAGGCGGCAGAGCTGCACAAGGAACTCCACGGCAGTCTCCTTGCCCTGCTGGTTCCTATGCTGGAAGACCATGTGGCAGGTCATCTCCGACGGCTTCGGGGGAAAATGCTTCTGCACGGCCTGGACAATCTCGTCGACCGTGCATTCCTCCACCTTCTTGGGAGAGAGAAGGTACTGGGCTAGTTCTACGATCACGGGGCCGCAAGAGCAGAGCAACAGGCCTCTCTTTCGATCTTCGTCCATGATCTGATAGAACATGAAGGCTTGCCACAGACCCGTAACCCAGGCTCCACATCACTGGGGCTGGGAGGCGTCGAAGAGAGGCAGCAGCCCAGATCCTGGAACAACAGCCATTGTGCTAGTCGGCGGCTGAGACACCGCTCTTGGTTCACCCTCAGAGGTGCTCATGTACAAAGCATGTGGAGCGGTGGAGCAAGTCTTCGGTAGCGTTGTCCGACAGCCCAGCTGGAGCACTCAACAGGATCCCATCCTCGTCGCCATTGTTGTATAGTGGGTTAGGCGCATAATGAAACCACAGACAATGATGTAGTAATCAGCATGGTTCGCTATTATACAACAATAAGACAAAGTTACCTGGCCAGATGGCCAACTATATACAAGCTAAGGGGAACGCCCCCTGGTTCCATTGGCGGGTTTGAATTCCCGCCGCCATTCCCATTGGTCCCCTTTAGCTGGAGCTAGGAGCCTCAGTCCCATTATTCTGTGGGACTCAAGCTCAGGCTCTGTCGCTGATGCCTATAGCGGTCAGCGGACACAACAGACAGCCTGGTCAGCACAGGCAGCAGGAGCCCTTTCTAACCTCCCGTAGGACAAAGACAGCCTCCTCCCTGGATGGGCTGCAGTCTATATTGATGCTGCCCTGCATGATGGGACAGTCCCTGTTTTCCCACCCTTTTCTGCTTTGAGGCAGCTGGGAAATGTAGTCCAGCAGATGAGGAAGGCCCATTCAACCCAGTGAGTGAAACTCCTATAGGCCCCTCTCTGGAACTACAGCTCAATTAAATCTTATGGTGGAACATTTTAAACAAACAACCACAGACAGCAGCCCAGCAGCCATCTTACAAACACAGGTAACTACCACTTCATTACAACTACCAACAGCCACTGAGGGAAAAGTTAAGTCCCACACAGGAGACAAGCAGAAGCATCTTTGTCAAGAGACAAAGCCATTTGCTAGGAATTCTGACAGAGAAGGGGAAGAGGAGCAGACCCAGCACCTGGCCAATGGCACGTGAGTACTTTTGAGTGGCAGCTGGCAGGCCAATGGCTGAGGGAGGGCATTTTACAGCCAATGGGAGCTCATGGAATCTTACCATCCCAAGTCAGCTTTATATATCAGGAGAGATTACATCTGCTTTAGAGCTTTTGTACAAAAAGAGCTTTTTGTAAAAAAAAATTGCCATGGAATTCATCAGAAAGGTTGATAGTAAAAAAGAGCCTATTATCTGTTTTTCTTAAGCCAAAGGATCCTGTATGAATAGATTTGCCAATTTGGAGACTGTATTCCAGGGGTGGGGTAAACAGTGTTCAGCATTCATGAGAGGTTGTGAGTCTAGGGTATATTTCAATCAACAATGGCATGTTGGTTTCCTTAGGTATGGAGGAGGGAATGAATCAATGTGTGGTTTACATTATGAGCAACTAAGGAAGGGGGCATGGATTTTTTTAAGCATGTCCTGAAAATGACCAAGGATTTCATATATTCATTAATTCATTTACTCATTCATTCATTCATATTTGTAGCCTGCCCTTCCCACAAGTGGGCTCAGGGTGGCCAACAACATTGGTAATACAATAAATATGAATAAAATTTTAAACACAATAATACAACATTAAAATTGGCGGTCACAGTCCAATGTCAGAAATTGAGGGGTTGGGAGAGGTTCCCTGGCTCGTTGGTACAGATGAGTAGTTAAGTATTATTGGATAGAAGACAGGGGAGAGACACCTCAGGGAGGCCATATATGGACACCCGCCACCTCAGCCAAAAGCCTGGCAGAACAGCTCCGTCTTACAGGACCTGTGGAATTGAAGAAGATCCTGCAGGATGCTTAAGTGTTTGGCTTTCCTGCCTTTACAGTACAGTCAGCTAATGGTAAAAGTCTTACAGTGCAATCATAAAGGTAAGGGGGAGAGTGCACTCAAGGAGATATACCAATGAAAGTGCTGGTTATGCCAGCGCAGGACCCCAGTGTTGCTGTACCTTCCTGTGCTAGCATGGATGTGGGTGGATTGTGGAGTGTGGTCAGAGTTAGTTAGCTCCCTAAGCCCTTTCAAGCCTGGGAACACCCCTTAACAGGAGTGAAAAGTTGTGCCTTCAAAAAACATAGTATAGCTCAAAGGTGCCCACTGAACAGAAAAAGCAAGTGCAGAGAGCAAAGTCCACACTCTGTGGCTGACCTCTCCCAGTTCTGGACCCTACCAGGTATCCCATTTCCTAAGGAGGACCCATGTCGGTGAGGTGGTGGATCAGCAACTGATGGTCAACCATGTCGAATGCAGCTAACAGGTCCAACAACAACAGTACTACTGAACCACCCCAATCCAGATGCCTCCAGAGGTCATCAGTAAGAGTGACCAATGCCGTCTCTGTCCCATGTCCTGAGCAGAAGCCAGACTGGAAGGGATGTAGTGTGGAAGTGTCACCCATAAAGCCGAAATCGAAGATGTGCAAGGGGCCTCAAGTTCACTCACTGTTTCAACTGTGGTGGGGAGGTCATGGCGGAGCACCAAGACTTTATCCGCAAAATAGCTTGCAAATGCCTCACAGCCAATGTCCAATTCCCTAGCGTTTGGTCTGCCCTGTGGCTGAGCTGTTATAGACCGAATCATTCTATACAACTGGGCTGGATATGAGCTCGCAGATGCAATCGTAGCCGCATAGAACTCCCTCTCAGCTGTTTTGACTGCCATCTCATAGGATCTCATAAACAGCTTATAAGATGCTCTTGTAGCTTCATCTCAAGCGTGACACCACCGTCTCTCTAGCCATCTCCGCTCTTGCTTCGTAAACTGCAACTCCTGGGTAAACCAGGGAGCAAGCTGAGAGCGAGAGTGCAGAGGGTGCCGGGGAACGATCTCGTCGATGACTGCAGAGAGCTGACTGTGCCAGTCCTCCACAAACTCATCCAACGAGCCACCAGGGGACATCAGATCCCACAGACCCATCCGAAGCCACACTGGGTCTATTTGGCTCTGCAGGTGAGCTGAAATACACTCGCCGACTAAACAGAGTTGGGGTGGAACATTCAAATGGGCCCTCGGGGCATGGTGGTCCGACCATGGGACTGCTGAAGCAGTAATCCAGTCCACTGTTATCCCTGCCGTGAAGATCCAATCGAGCATGTGCCCAGCTCAGTGAGTGGGGGTTGTTACATATTGGGAGAGTCCTAGCACCACCATGGACGACACCAGGTCTGTTGCCCGAGGAGAGGCCACGTCATTATCATGGGCATTGAAATCACCCAGGACTATCAGTCTAGGGTGTTCCAATCCCCAGCCTGATACAGCCTCCATCAGGGATGGTAGGCTATTGGCCTGTGCATTAGGCGGTCGATACACCAGCCAAATCGCCAGACTCTCCCCGGCCTCCCACACCAGGCCAGCACACTCAATGCCCGTGATCTTTGGTGGTGGGAGCACACTGAAGGAGTAAGCCTCCCAGATGAATAGAGCCCACTCCTCCCCCCTGCCCCCTAGTCCATGATTGGTGGAGCACTGAGTATCCGGGTGGAACTGATTGGGTGAGAGATACTGTCTCTCCCTCTCACACCCAGGTCTCGGTCACGCATGCCAGGTCTACATTCTGCTCCTGCAGAAAGTCCCGAAGGAGCATGGTCTTATTATTTATAGACCTGGTGTTGCACAATGCCAATGTCGGAGGGGGGATCAATATTCCTAGCCCCATGTCAGGGTCAACAGCAAGCAGGTCCAAACACACTTCTCATCAAGAGTTATGTTTTATTGGAATACTATTCAACTTGCTGTTGATTCCTGACACCCCACTGCCAACAACCTTTGGATGGGATGTAAGCTGGAAGGGGCCCAAGCTAAGCCTCTTCTCCGTCCCCTTCCCTTAATTCCCTGCCTGGTCCCACCGCTATACTTTCCCCTCCCCAGGAGTACTGGAATATTTTGCCCGGTCATCATCAACCTACTGATTTTCACCAGCTGCAAACCTGCTATAAGCCTCAGATCAACTAGGACATCAACCCACCAGAATAGTCCTTAACAACAGCAACTGGCGTCCACTTGCTCCAAATTTAATATAGCCCTGACAATTTAATCTAGCAGCCTAATAGTACTGGGGTTTTTTATTCTATATGTAATCCAATCAAGTTAGCCCAACTTTAAAGTGAAATAGAGGCTAATGAATCAGTGGTAAATTTCCTTTAAGCGACTAGAGGACTTCTTATTAATCAATTTGTAGATTTAAATTCAGATACCAAATCAATTAATTAAAATTCATTCATCATTTACAGGGAGTACAAAATCATCAATCCTAACAGCAATCAAAATATAAATTCAATCAGTTGTCAATTAATCCATAGTTAATTGGGGGGAACTAACAATAACAAAACAAATATACAATCATTTATAATAATTCCTATACCCTAGCCCAATTAATTAATTTAAGTCTAATAATTCGCTGTGGTTAACTGCCAGCATCTGCTGCCTACTACCAGGTCCTTGATGGCAATTCGGGCCAGGTTGTTGGAACTTGGCCCATCCGATGTTTTCCCCTTGTGCCCGACAGTCCTGCATATGAGCATGGGTTCCGGTATCGGGCCCCTTCTCCTGGGCCACGGCAGTGTCTTTTGCCTCTCCCCAGCTCTCCTGGCCAACGCTTGCAGTAGGTGGATAAGTTGTACCCCTATTAGAAGTGGGAGAGGCAGAAGGGGGCACCATGGCAGGGCAGGCTGGCCAGGCCAGCAGAGCAAGGGGGCTGAGTTCATTATGGTCAAAGGAGTTTGGGCCTCTGCAGCCCCCCCCAACCTTTTACTTATCCCCTGTCCATGTTGATGCATCTCCTATCTGCATGGCCTCCTCCTGGTGCCTGGTGTCCATCATGAGAACAGGGGAAGGCAGGATGGGACCAGGGGATCTTTGGCTTCCCATGGTGCCTTGCCCCACTTCCACATTCCCCTGTGTGTGGGTAACATGGCCACACCAACATCTGGCAGTGGCAATGGCCACTGCCAGCCTAACTGGACTGAGGCTGAGAAGGTGCTGCTATATAGGCTGATTGTGGAGCATGCAAATGTAGTCTTGCATCTATAGGACCAGCTCTGCCACTGCACACTGCCATGCCTTCTGCACGTGGTGGCAGAGCAAGTCTCTATCCTGGAATGTTCCATCTGGATGGACTTGTTTACCCTGAAGAACTAGGGGAAAAACTATTTGGTCCTGCTCAAAAATGTGTGCGTGCCCTCATGAACCAGGGTATCCCTTATGAATGGGCAGTTGTGGAGCACCTGCCTGGAGCTGAGGCCATCATGTGGGAAGTGATTCCACCTGTTGTAGTGGGTGGCTGTAGCATCGAGGTGTTGTGCAATGAGTGTGAAGGTCCTGCCACTGCCGCATTCCTCTGGGGGCCCTCCCCGCCCCACCCTTCCCAAATCCCCATCACTTGCTGACACCTGCCGTCCCCCCTGCAGGCAGCTCTCAAAGTAGGGACACCATTGCAGGACCATAATGGGGGTGCCCAAGGGGGCTGGTGGAACAGCTAATGCCCCAGGCAGCAGGAACCAAGTGTTTGTCAAGCTGCTGCTTAAAGAATGCCAGTGAGGGGAAGCTCACCGCCTTCCTAGGCAGCTACTGAACTACTCTTACTGTAAAAAAATGGATAGATCCAGCTGCAAGAGACTTTCTCTTCCTGTTGCAAGGAATGTTATCAAATCTCTTTCCCCACCCAGGTCAAGGTAGCTTTTCCTGTCTCCAGGGATCTGTCTTCCTAAAGACTCTCAAGCATTTGATACCTCCACATATATGCTTGGAGAAGAGAGGGGGAGGAGGGGGATGTTTAACCATCCCATTGTATATCCTGCTAGCTCAATTAACATTTGTAAGAAGGTAAGCCTGGAAAGTCATTACACACTGATTTCCTTCTTTCCAGCCCAAAGGAAAAAACCCACACAGGGGATAGTTTTAAACTCAATATTGCCTGGCACTGGTTGCCTGGGGGAGGCTCATCTCCCCTGCCCAAAAAATTCAGGGAGGGCTCGAGCTCCCCCCTCCCTGTAGTTTACACCTATGCATTACCCCTCTGAAAGGGATTGGATGCTGGAGGAGCACTCCCATAGGCTCAGCTGAGTGGCTGTTTTCCCCTTCAGCGGCAGGACAGCCTCCTTTCTATCACAGGTCCTATTCTCTAGGTAGTTATATATACTGTTATCGATGACAGACATATTTTGGTAGCAGGCTGAAAGGGATCTTGAAACAGAGGGCTTATATTTAATTCATTATCCTATTAATTGTGCAAACATTTACGAGCATTCTGTCCATTATATCTGCACAACAGCTTTTCACGCCACTAGGGTGCCATAAAATGCAAGAATTACAGGGTAAAATGTAATTAAATAAAATTCAACTCTAACTGAATTATTCAGAGGCCATTCACCAATTATACTAATACCTGTTCAACTCTGAAGACAGTTTGAAACTTATAATGAACTCTAATTCAGCAGTTTCACACTGGAATCTTCCTTTGAAGATTGTTGAAAATGGTGACTTTGTCTTAATCTCATCACTCCAAGGGTGTCAATGGACCTGCATTCTATTTCTGCATTCCATAATCACACATCTGGACTTCGCCAGCCAATACTGGGACCACCCTGGCCACAGCCTATTGTCGCTTTTGTTTTCTTGAAAACACAGCCATTAATGGAGCCAAGACTCTGCAACTGCCCAATGCCTTTCTAACAAAGGTTTCCCTTCCCTAACCTGTACTTATTTTGTCCAAAACCCCTCTAGAGCCATCACTGTCCATCCTGGCCCATCACAGACCATTTCCCCATTGTGCCCACTACCCCAAAGACACAATTTTCCTATATCAGGATTCCAAACCTGGCCATCTTTGGTTCAGTCTCCTGGGATGTGTGCCACCTGGATCTCCCATCTCTTTTGGGTCTTCTTAAATGTGCTTGCTGGCCAAGCAGTCTGCTTCTCTTCACTGCGGACTCCTCTCTTCAGGAGGTAGCTATACCGTTCTGGTCTATGGTGACTCGCTAGCAGACATGCCTCCCGATTGATCTGGGGGCATGATCTGTGCGCCAGTGGTTTTGAGGGGGGGCAGCCTCCCTTTTGGGAAAGGCTTCTAGCCATGGGGCTTTTGAGGGGTGGCCTCTTCACCAGCACAATGCTGGGGAATTGACGTGCTTCTCCGCCTCGACGGTCCTGCCGCTATGCGACTGTTTGGTACCAGAGCTGCTGACCAGGACAAGCGTTTGGAGGTTTAGTGATTTTCTCTGCTTGGCGTGATCCCAGGGCCATCCCAGGACCTGCTGGATGGATTCAAGGACTGATGAGTGAGTTTTTGTTGAAACGAGACACCAAAGTCTAGATGTGAAGTCCCCCTACTACAAGCGGAGGGGGGAGAGGGGATGCCCTTTCTCCCGATGCTTAAGTGAATGTGAAAGCATGATTGGAGGGACTGATCAAATTGTGGCGATGTACTGCAATGGAGAGTTTTTCCAAAAGAAAATTGAGCATATAAACTGACCTTAGAGACTTTGGTATTCTTTCTCGGCTAATGTAAACATCCTCCAAAGATGGCGACGAGAGGCGAAGAGGGAGGCGAGACCAATGCTTTCTTCAGGAAGGAGAACAGTGGAAAGCCAGGTCATGTGACCTAACCATAGACTCTGTCTTCGAAGTAAATAGTGGGCCTCCTGGTGGCTAAAGTGGAGTAGAGACCTGGATCTGTACTAAAAGCGGCTATACTTTTAAAGGGACAGTGTTTGGCATGCATTTTTGGATCATAGAGACTTATGGATGGTAAGGAGATTCTAAAGTTCAGGGTTTTGTTTTGTTTTTTGCGGTTGGACTGGCAAGCGGATCGAAAAGCAGTTTATTTGTTCGGAGTAAAGAGTTCGCTACCCCAACTTCACAAGATCTGCTTGCCAAGACAAAGGCTGGATTCTCCAACAAGCGTACTTTTAATGCAACGAAAAGAAGATTTCTTTTGATTCAAGATGTTTAAGGAAGCAAAGATGTCCCTGGAAAAAGGAACTTGGTTTACATCATGAATGGACAGATCTGGATTTATAAAAGCTAATGGAAAAAGAAGATACATCAAAGACAGAAGAAGATAAATTGTTGTAATATTCTTGCTGAGGGATCATCGGTTTAAAATATTTTGCCTATGGGGGGGAGCAAAGCATAAAAGGAGAGGCCAATTTGTCTTAAGGGCTGTGATTATGTGTATTTTAACTTTGGAATTACTTTTTGTTTAGTCTGATAAGCTGATGTTGTCAACAGAAGTAATGATTGGCGGGCACTCTTCATGTTTCAAAGTAACTGAATAAGAGCAACAACTACTTCATAAGCATTTTATAACCTCCACAATTGGGTTTTTAGTTAGGTTCTTTTTACTTTCTCCTTTAGATTGTAGTTTTTTCCCTCCCCATTTTCTGTTGTAGTTTTATAGAAATGCAAATAAAAAAATTCCCCTTCAGGGGGCCAAAAAAAAAAAAAGTAGCTATATCCCACCCCTGCTCAACGCTTCACCCTCTTTTGTCACTGATCTCTTTAAAATCACTTCACTTCTTTATTTCCTAGCTCTCTGGTGTGTGTGTGTGATATTCCACTGATTAGTTGAGTGTATTAGGGTTATATTTTTAATGAATTTCACAAAAGACATTTCCTGCCTGTCGTCTCTGCAGCTCCAAGAGGATTCTGACTCTGGTATAGTTGGAGTACGATCCCTAGATTGCGCACCTATTAAGCAAATGGTCCCTTAGCTAATTCCCCCATCATAACTTAGAGACCTGTTGTTGAAGCTAACACCTTGTGCTGAAGTAGCAGTAGTAGTAGTAGCAGCAGCAGCAGTAGCAGTAGTAGTGATTATTAGTAATAGTACTAATAGTCATAATAATTATGATGACAATTATGATGGCAATGTAGTAGAAATCATAATGAAACCAAATATATTTATCACAGCTACCAAGCTTAATTGCCTCCACTTTCTGGAGAAACATGGAGAATGTCAATGTTCATGTTTTAATTGTCTGGACTAATGTCCAGCATGCAGCTTACTTACAGGGTTGTGTTGAGCATGCTTCTGAGGAGAAAGCTTTTGATCTCCTGATCATGACATTCAATGCTGCCCTGGACAGCTTATTTCTTTATGTTGATCAAGCAGATGTGAGTTGTGGAAAAATCTGAAATTAATTCAAAAACGAACTGCTCTCTTCTAGTTCCCTGTCAGACATTAGTTATAATAACACACACTAGCTGTCAGGAAATTGCTGAGTACCCTAATCCTCTCTATGCCAGGAATCCTGAGTGGATCATCAGCAAATGGCACTTACGTCTTGCCTCATGCTAGATCCCTGTGACTAGCTTGGCAGAGTTGACATTCGTTTCCAGAGGCAACTAACTCTTGACTGTCTATGCTTTTTCCATGTATGGGATGCAGTCGTTCCTGTTAGGTTTCCAAGACACAGCTCTAGAAAATAGGAAAATGAAAACAGTACTGGAGATTGTGAAACTGCAGTTGGAGTATTGGGAAAGCAGCAAATCTACAAGCCCTTTCATCCTGACAGGAGGTCATTTTTGTCCCTTTTTATGGTTTATGTTTTCATACTGGGCTGGCTTTTTAAAGCTGGATTTTAATACTTTTTAATGTTTTTATTATTTTGTAAGCTGCCTTGGGAGACATAAAAATTATGTAAATAAATAAATCAGGACAGGAATTGAAACTAGTCAGCTAGCAAGGTTCAGGGTCTGAAGTAGTGTTCTCACCACTAGCAACTCATGTGAGACTGGGGGGAGATCCCTGGGGAAAGTGGATATGAAGCTTGTGGAGGTTGTGGTTTCTCTTCTGCTTAATGCTCAAAGATTTTCCCTTAATCTCTATGGTAAAGACTGAAAGCAGAGCTGAGTCTCTGCGCAGTTGAACTCTGTATTCTGACTGCTTGAGGATTAAGTTCACACTGAGGCTTGTATAGGGTTGGCAGACCCCTGCTGGAGGTGCGGGTACCCAGTTGACAGGTCCCAACCACCAATCAGCTGGCCGGTGTGGGGGGAACTATTGGAAGTTCCAGATATGACGCCCTTCTCAGAATTCCAGAATTTGTGGCATGAGATGCTAGATAGATAGGCACACTGACCTTTCTTCCTGTCTTTATTCTTCTGCCACTGTCCCCTTTGAAATGCAGATTGTGTTCTCAGGGACCATTTCCCTTCCTTCCATTCTCTCACTCACTTGATGAAGATGATCTCTCTCCCTGCAAGCACCAAGAGAGAGACATGCAGTCCTCTCTTGGCATCATGAGGCAGAAGGGCCTCTTGCCATCTGCTTCCATCCTTTAGCTAGCAAGTTAGTACTCTATCCTGTCTCTGCTCTTTCCTATCCAAGTGTACTTCTCAAATAGAGAGAAGTGTTTCTCTTTTAAACTTGCAGTGTGGCTCTGTGTAACTTTGTAAGCTGAGTAACCTGGTGAAGTGATGCTCCTGCATTTGTAGCTTTATTTAAGCACTCTGCTAACTAGTGTTAACCACACTAGGAACTTACCCCCCCAAAGAGGGAGATTCATCCGACTTGCAGCAATGTGTCTTCATTGCCCATGTGACCCAGAAGTGATATCATCACCTCCGGGATGTCAGGGCAGCACTCTGGTATTTGGGCAAAAACTCTACGGTAGAAGCCAAATTGACCACAAAGTTTCTGCCCAAATACCAGAGCATTGCCCTGATGTCCCAGACGGAATGTCACTTCCAGGTTATGTGGGGAGTGATGTAGACATGTTGCTGGATGTTGGATGGGCCTCCCTGCTGCTCCCAGTAAGTTCCCCCTCCCCCACAAGTTGCCAGAAGGGATCTGGCAACCCTAGAAAAGAAATATAAGAGAACTCCATACTAGATAGAAAAGCTGTGGGCTGGGAAATTCCTGGAGATTTGAGAGGGGGTAGAGCCTGTGGAAGGCAGGGTTTGGGAGGGGAGGGTCCTCAGTACGGCAGAGTACCACAGAATCCACCTTCCAAAGCAGCCATTTTCTCCAGGGGAACTGATATCTGTAACCTGGAAACCAGTTCAATGCTCCCTTTAAGCTGTGGAGTCTTGTGAGCAAAAATTCTACTTTGTGAGCCACTGGTATTAAAGTTGTGAGCGAGTAATGTGGCTACTGCATAAATTTGTTTGCTCTGGCACCCTCCTTCCTGAGCTAAGACAAAAATGTATGAGCTGGAGGTTAAAAAACTGTGAGCTAGCTCACACTAATTAAGCTTAGAGGGAACACTGGTTGTAATTCTGGGAGATCTCCAGTCACCAACTGGAGACTGGCAAACTCAAAAAGCTTCTAGCTGGCTATCTAAGCTAGGAAGGAGAGAGACTGTAGAAAGCATGTCCAGCCTTCTTGGTGGACAGAGGAGAAGTGAATTAAGGAAAGGTCAGGATGTGACCTATTTAGCCTTTATCAACTTTCTAATGCCTTCCCTGAGACTCTGACATCTGTGCTAGCATTAAGTGTCACTGAATAGTCCCTTTCTTTCTTTCTTTCTTTCTTTCTTTCTTTCTTTCTTTCTTTCTTTCTTTCTTTCTTTCTTTCTTTCTTTCTTTCTTTCTTTCTTTCTTTCTTTCTTTCTTTCTTTCCTTCCTTCCTTCCTTCCTTCCTTCCTTCCTTCCTTCCTTCCTTCCTTCCTTCCTTCCTTCCTTCCTTCCTTCCTTCCTTCCTTCCTTCCTTCCTTTCTTTTGTTGATTTTGAAAATATACAGTACAGAAAAAAAGAAGAAGAAAAGTCAGAAACATCAACCATGAGCTACAGCAAGTTAGGGAAACAATAACGAGAACATGAGAGAACAGTTAGACACAGTGCAACAAAAGATACTGTGGAAACCAGCCTAAAGATAAATATAACAAACCTCAAAAGATCATTAAAAGGTGGCAAATAACCAGGTGTCATCTGTTACATGTAATTAGCTCCAGAGACGGATTCTCCTTCTTTTAACAAAGACCATGGAGACTAGGGATAATTCCTAGAGCATCCCTTTAAAAGCCATTATTCTCCACCTGCTCCTCAATATTTTGATGGTGGTATATTGGGGATGAGGATGGGAAGTTCCCTGCTCGGCCTGGGCAACTGGGAAACCTAGCCTGAAGGAACTAGACCCTCCTAGGGAAATGGTCATGAGAGCAGCAGGTAGGGTGACCAGTGAGAGAGTTATAGGCAGGGCCATGGGTGGCCACAGCATCACGTGCAACACAACATCACTTCCAGTTAAGAAGCCTTGACAATAGGTAGCTCTAGGAATCACTGGAAACTCCTAGAGCCACCCATTGTCATTTCTGGTAAGAACTTGTGACACTGTGGCTGATTTCCCACTACAGCTGCCTCAGGGTTAGCGCAGCCGTTTGCCCCAATCCTATTCGTCAATTTCACACCCGAAGCCGCGAAGCTGCATTTTGACCCGCGGCTTCGCCCGATTTCCCCCGCAGTTTTGTAATCCTCAAAAAACAGGATCACGAAACTGCGGGGGAAATTGGGCGAAGCTGCAGGTCAAATGCAGCCCCGCGGCTTCAGGTGTGAAATTGACAAATAGTATCGGGGCAAACGGCGGTGCAACCCCGAGGCAGCTGTAGTGGGAAATCAGCCATTGATTTTTGTTTTCCTTTCCCACTACTTCTTAGAGCAAAGGCTGGCAACAGGACATGGAAGCAGGGGATCCCCCTCTGAGAGCTTGGCAGCCTCAGTAGCAGGTTACTCCCTTGGGTCTGCAGAACTCAAAGCCTGACCCCATAGTATGATGCCACAGAGTCCACACTCCAAAGCTGCCATTTTCCCCAGGGAAATTGATCTCTGTAGTTCAGTTGTAATTCAATTGTAATATCAGTTGTAATTCAAGAAGATTTCCAGGCCACATTGTTAGTGAAACAGATCCACAGAATCCTGCCCATTTTTCTTAAATTCTGGGCATAATCCAGCCAATATTAAGCATTTCTAAACCCAACCCATCCCCCAGTGAGGTAGAATGAAGCATCTCTTCAACTGAAGTTAGTGAACAGCGCTTAATTTTAGCTGGATTGTGTCCTTCTCTCATCCTACTATCACCTTGCATTAAAAAGTGCCTATCATTAAACTGAGCTCTTCTTTAAATATTGATTCATGATGGAAAGTGATGTGACATGCCAGGGATTTCCTTGAAGCTTGTTTATCAGTTCTAAAGACAGGACTTTATCAGCTCATCTGACTCACAGTGCAGTGCGTTGTATGGTATGAGAGGATTCCATTCTTCAGCTCAAGAGGTCTCCAGAGGTTTACCATGCCAACGTTTCACTTTAAGATGGTGGTATGTATCTTTTAAGAGCTGTGCAGTCTTTTGGTTTATTTCTGTGCACATTGCTGAAATGTCTTTATGTATTATTTCATCAGCCTATCAGAATCCCTTTCTTGAAGGACTCAGTTCTCCCCAGAGTTCCCCCCGTAACAATATCCGCTTTCGTCTAACTAAAAGACAGAAGTGCCCAGAAGTTGCTGAAAAGAACGTTCCAAAAATTGTTTATTTTTTTAAATTCCTCAATATATATCCCACCCTTCCCACAAAGGAGGCTCAGAGCGGGTTCCAACCTGTGATAATCTGCTGAGTGCAGATTTACAACACTAAAACAAGATAACACAATCTCTCTATATAATAATTGTGTTTTGGGGTAGCACTTTGTAGCTCTCCCATTGGCTGTGCAATATGCTCCCACAGCCATTGGCCCATCAGCCACCACTCAAGAGTGCTCATGTCCGGGTGTTGGGTCTGCTCCTCTTCCCCACTCACTCCCCCTTCAGCCACTGTGCCCTGTCAGAATTACTGGCAAATGGCTTTCTCTCTTGATGAAGATGCTTCTCCTGCTTGCCTCCTGTGTGGGACTAACTTTTCCCTCAGTGGCTGTCGGTAGGTGTAACAAAATGGCAGTTACCTGTGTTTGTAAGATGGCTGCCGTGTGGTTGTTTAAAATGTTCCCCCATAAGGTTTAATTGAGCTGTAGTTCCAGAGAGGGGCTTGCAGGGGTATCACTCACTGGGTTGAATGGGGCTTCCTCATCTGCTGGCCTACAGTTCCCAGCTGCCCCAAGGCCAAAAAGTGCAGGAAAAGAGGGACTGTCCCAAGGGGCACAGCAGCATCAATATAGAATTACAACTGATCTCCAGGAGGGAGGGCAAAAGTCAGCTGCAGTCAGAGGGACACATAACGGTAGGCTGATGGTTAGCTGGAAAGGGGATGGGGTTGCCAACTCCAGGTTGGGAAATTCCTGGGGATTTCAGGGGTGGAGCCCGGAGAGGGTGGGGTTTGAGGTCACCACAGCAAATTGACGCTGAGTGCCCAAGGCCATGGCACTCTCCAAGAGCCTCTTTCTAGAGCTCGTTGTATTTATTTCCACAACGGGCCTTATTCCTAGTATATACAATAAATACAATAAAATAACTACAGCAATAAATACTTTAAAATAAATTATACCTCAGCAGACACAAGTGCGACTCCTTGGGGGGGGGCCAGATGGAGTTGGATATCTGCTGCCTCAACTGAAGGCATGGCAGAAGAATTCCACCTCACAGGCCCTGCGGAACTGTAAAAGCTCTCACAGGGCCCTAATTTCTGACAGGAGCTCATTCCACCAGGCAGGAGCCAGGGCCAAAAAGGCCTTGGCCCTAGTTGAGGTAAGTTGGACATCCCTAGGACCATCAGCAGATGCTGATTCATAGAGCACAATGCCCTCTGTAGCTCATATGGGGAGAGATGGTCTCAAAGATCTGTAGGCCCTTGGGCATATAGAACCAGCACCTTGAAATAAATCCGGTATTCAATAGGCAGCCAGCGCTGTTCACACAGCAGTGGATGGATGTTAGGCTGCACATGCAATGACATTAGGGTTGCCAGACTCCCTGGTTTGGTGGGGGTTACCTGCTTTTATGGGGGTTCTATCCACTGCCTAGCAAACTGGCCAGCAGGGAAGCCCTGTTCCCAAGCCCTAACACCCACAGCCACCCCTCTCCCTTCTCTCTTGAGAGAGAGGAGGGAGAGGGTTGGCTGTGGGCTGTGCTCCCGATCTCTGAGCAGCATTACTGCTTAGAGAGCAGGCAGGCAAGGCCCTCTGGCTGCGGGCACTTAAAGGAGTTCCTTTAAGTGCACACAGCCAGCGGAACCGTCCCCATGGGGGTGGGGCTTGGAGCCAGGATGTCCCCAACATGATGTCATCACATTGGGAATGCCCCGCCTCCTCCAGGAACGCCCACCAAAGTCCCCTACTGGGAACAAAGATGGACCTGGCAACACTAAACAACATCAGTACCTGTGCAACTGCATTCTGCACTAGCTGCAATTTCCAGAGCAGAGTCAAGGGCAGCCCCACATAGAGAGAGAATTACAATAATCTAGTTTGGAAGTGGCCATTGCGTGGATCGCTGCAGCCAGGTCACAAGGCCCAAGATATGGGGCCAACTGCCTGACCTGTCTCATATGGAAAAAGGCTGATCTGGCTGTGGCAGCGACTTGGGCCCCACAGACAATGAAGCATCCAGGAACGCTCCCAGGCTCTTCACCTTTGGCACTGGCACCAACTGGGCCCCATCAAAGGCTGGGAGCCCAATGCCCAAACTTGGCCCCCCCCGGCCCAGGAGCAGGGCCTCTGTCTTCAATGGATTCAACTTCAGTCTGCTCTGTTGTAATCAACCTGCCATGGCCTATAATGCCCTGTCCAGATGTTCAGGGGCAGAGTCTGGGTGGCTGTCCATTAGCAGATAGCACTGGGTGTCATCAGTGTGCTAGTGACATCCCAGACCATATCTCCAAATCTGGGCAAGAGGGCACATATAGATATTAAATAGCATTGGGGGGAGAATTGTGCCCTGTGGCATCCCACATTCAAGTGGGTGTTGCCAAGACACCTTCCCCCCAGCACCAACATTGTCCCCAACATCTGGAGAAAGGAGGCCAACTCCTATAAGGCTAGTCCCTGTATCCCCCACATGGTGAGGTGGTGGGTCAGCAATTCATGGTCAACTATATCAAATGCTGCTGATAAATCAAGGAGAATCAGCAGCACTGATCCACCCCAATAGATGTCTCCGGAGATCATCTACCAATGTGACCAACACCATCTCTGTTCCCTGGGCAGGATGAAAACCAGACTGGAAAGGATCCAGGATATTAGCATCCTCCAAGAACACCTGGAGCTGCGTTGCCATTGCCCTCTCCACTACCTTGCCCAGTGTCAGGCTCAAGAGCAAGTAGATCCAAGCATTCTTCAAGTAAAGAAAAGCTTTATTGGAATACGATGCTGTAACCCACAGTAATACGGTTATTGTCAGGAATGGTGGCACAAGCTGCTCAGGCATTATTATAGTATGACGCAAAAGCGTGACTGGCAAATGAACTTTTAGCGAGTGCGCAGGAAACTCCCAGCGGGAGATTACCTCCTCCCAAGGCCGCCGTGATAAGCCAGAGTGGCTGGACCCATTCTCCCACGTTGCAGCTGGCAATGCTATGCAAGCGCACAAGCGAAAGACAAGATAGTAGACACAGCATAGCACAATGAACTCAGTGTAAAAATAACCCAAGCCTCAAGTCTCTGACACCCAGAAACGGTAAATAAGATACCAGGTGGTAGTTATTAAGGGCCATTGGGTCCAAAGATAGTTTTTTTAGGCGAGGGCGAACCACTGCCTCTTTCAAACTCCCTGGGAAAGTCTCTTTTGAGATGGACAGGTTGATGATCTCCCTCGGGGGGTCCCCACCACATCTCTGCAAGACTGAATTAGACACAATGGGCAGGGTTCAAAAGGACAAGTGGTAGGTTTCACTGCTGCCAGTGTCTTGTCAACTTCATCCTGGGTGAGTGGGGTCCAAAATTGGACCCAAAGACAGATAAGGGGCTTCCAGTTCTCTTATTGTATCACGTGTGGCTGAGAGGTCATGGTGGAGTGCCAAGACTTTATCTGCAAAATGGCTCACAAATGCCTCACAGCCTATGTCCAGTTCCCTCGCATTTGGAATGCCATGAGGCAAAGATGTCGAGGACCAAAATATTCTCAATAATTGTGCCAGGTGTGAGCTTGCAGACACAATGGAGGCTGCATAGAAATTCTTCTTAGTAGCCTTCACCGCCATCTTGTAGGTTCTCATAAGTGACCTATAAGATGTTCTTGTAGCTTTATCATGGGCTTGCCACCATCTTCTCTCTAGCCATCTTAGTTCCTGCTTCATCAACCTCAGCTCAAGGGTATATCATGAAAATAATTTGGTGTGAGAATGAAGAGCACACTGGGGAGTGATCTCATCAATGGCTTTGGACAGATGGCTTTGCCAGTCCTCCACCTGCTTATCCAATGATCCGCTGGGGGAACTGGTTCCTGTAGAGCTTCCTGGAACCTACAGGATTCCATTTGAGTCTGTGGGCAAGCATAAATCCACTTGTCATCCAAATTGGGGGGGGGTTGGTAGGCATGTTTAACCATGTCTTCAGAGCAAGGTGATCCAACCACGTTACTGCATCAGCAGTTTTCTGATCCACCATAATCCCTGAGGCAATGATAAGATGCAGCGTGCGGCCTGCTTGGTGTGTGGGAGCTGAAACAAACTGGGTGAGTCCCAGTACCACTATGGATGACACCAGGTCCATGGCCTGTGAGGAGGTTGCATCATTGGCATGAACTTTGAAATCACCCAGAACTAAAAGCCTGGGATACTCCAATGCCCAGCCTGATATGGCCTCCAGCAGACCCGGCAGGGCATTTGGCTGGTGCATTGGGCAGACAGTACATCAGCCAAATGGCCAAACTCTCCTTGGTATCCCACGCCAGACCAAAACATTCAGTGCTGGTAATCTTTGGCACAGGGATCTCTCTGAAGGAAAAAGCCTCCTGAATTAGCAATGCCACTCCCCCCCTGCCCAATTGTCTGGGACTTCTCTAATTCTCTGCATGCTTCCAAAGCGGATACAAATTCTGCTTCAGTAGATGAGTGGACAGCAATAGCACCACCCCCATAGAAAAATATATAACCATTAGTGAATCATAGGTCTGATCTTTCTCCAACCCAATCTGCATCAGCATATCCCATTAGTGTGGGATTATTAGTTGCTGGCAATCTCAGTTTAAAGTGTGCAGCACCCTTTAAGTATCTCATCACCCTCAAGAACATAAGAGAAGCCAATGTTGGAGATCTAGGAGCTTATTGGGTGAATGCTGCCTCTCCTGTGTTGCAGTAGGATGTCTCCATGCCGAATCGGCTTCTGGCTTATTACCATTCATCCTGTCTCCAGCGTGCCTCACAGAAGCGAGGCCTGGCACGGCCTGGATGCTCTGCTGTTCCTTCATAGCTCAGTGCTCTCCTCAGGTCATTTGGTTACCAGCCCTATCCACAATATTGGGGCTGGTGCCATGGGCCCCCAAGGGGTGATTTACCACCCTCACAAGGACGGCAGGGCCCTGGCAGCTTGGACTCAGGTGCATTGGGTTGGGACTGGCTGCAGCCTGGGATGGCCCCCCCCATCTCATCCAGAGGTTGGTTTGCTGGGGCACATGTCTCCCCTGAGTCGGCCATGGTGGGAGTCTCTGGGCCTGGACCAGGACAGTGAGATTGTTCGCTGGTGCAGGCATTTGCATTTCTATTGAGCAAGCATTCTCTCTGGATATGACCTGGTTTGTTACAATTGAAACAGTGAGGGGCATTTCTTTGCGGTTGTGCTTTCTGTGGTCAATTGGTTAAGTTCCTGCTCCTTTGACCTGACTTCTTGGACCATGTAACATGAATCACTCTTGCTTTTGTTCTGCTCACGATAGCCCTTCTGTTTACAGTACTCAGGTCTTATCAGCTCTTAACCTCTTCCATCTTAGAATCTTTCCTATTAAATGTTGACATGAACACAAAGTAAGATTCAGGTTGGGAATTTAGACAGACCAACTTATAAATCCTCATCTAGCACTTTACCAGCAATTGCAAGCTTGTCAATTAGATTTAGTAATGTTTCTATTTGGGTCTTTGTATTTCCACTTTCTCGTAGCCTAACTGAGAAAAGTTCTCTAAAGAAAGAAATCTTGTTAGCCTGGTCTTGCTCTCCATAGACCTTTCTTAACACTTTAGTCACCCCTTTTGCAGTTTCTTGTCCTTTTATGTACCCCAATTTGGAATTAGCTAGTGTACTAATAATTAAGTTTTGTACTCAGCATCACACTTCTATGATTGGGCAAATTCTGCTATATTAACCATATCCCAATATCCTGGCACCTACCTTAAGAACATAAGAACATGGGGTTGCACGCATGTGTTAAACCAAGCCAGCTGTGTTTCCTCCGAGCTCCTCCTTCGAACTAAAGAATTTATAGCTCAAAGTTTGTAAATACTACGCAAACCCAGATAAGAGGCTAATAACCAGGAAGCAGCTGGCTAGAACATCTTCAGAGTGGTAAGAACCTAATTTATTGCTGTGTTAGAAAGGAAAGCCTTAAGATTCTTAAGGCCGCTCCCAAAGCTTTGAATCAGATATGGCGAAGACAATTAAGGACCTATCTGAACAAATTGCAGGACTCCAAAACACAGTCCTTGCCTTTCAAGAAAAAATTAGTGGTCCGTAATCGGATTACAGCTGACTACTGCAGTGAAGCGCTTGGCTGCAGAGACAGAGACAGAGATTATTATTACAGGGTGGTAGTGACATTGTTGTAGGGGGGAGAAGTGGAGGTGGCAAAAGGTGGGAAAGGGGGGGAAGATTGGATGAAGCAGATATATTATTGAGGTCAGAGTTTGTTTGAGGATAAATCTTACTGAAGAGAAGTAAGGAGGCTGTATATTGTACAATTGATTGATAGGGTAGAAGTAAAGAACATAACTTAAAGGGCACAGCAGGTATAAAGCGATCAGACTCTAAAGGTACATAGAAGAGAATATATAATTAAAATAAATAACTAAAATATAAAGAAATAGGAGGTGGAAGCATATAAGTTAAAATAATTAGAAGTGGTGAAATAAAACTTTAGCAAACCAAAAGAAAGAGAAGAGGGCTTATGGCCTCAGGAGGTGGCAGGAAAGAATCATTACCCTCACCAGGACAATTAGGGGGAGCTGGGCAATTTAAAATATTAAATATGAGTTCCTCGCAAGTCTCCATGAAGGAACTAAATAAAATGATACAGGATAGCGTGACCCAGGCTGTTTCGCAGGCAGTTACCCAGGCAGTAAAAGCGACAGTTGAAAATACATTGCCTGCATTGATCAAAAGAGAAATAGAGCCTTTAAGGTTGAAAATGGAAGAATTAACATTGCAAATTAAA
Organism: Gekko gecko; assembly: GCA_029375565.1. Classification (NCBI taxonomy): domain Eukaryota; kingdom Metazoa; phylum Chordata; class Lepidosauria; order Squamata; family Gekkonidae; genus Gekko; species Gekko gecko. The sequence continues at coordinate 170,071,978 of JAPDNY010000005.1, forward strand.
AGTGAAACTGAGGAAATAAAAAAGCAGATAAAAGAAAATAAATGTGAAATTACAAAAATGTCAACTAATCAAGGAAAGATAAAAGAAAAGATGTGTGACTTAGATTTGGATATGCAAGAGATTAAGAGCAAGAATGAGAAAATAGAGGAGACTCTTATTAATTTAGAAATGGACAAGGCGGCACTGATGATAAGGTGCCAAAATATTCCAGAAACATTAGATAGGAATCTCAAGGAAGAATTTGTGAATATGTTGGCGGAACAAATAAAAGTTGGAACAAAAGAAGAATTAGAGGAAGGAATTGAGGCGATTTACAGAAGGAATTCGGCCTACGCAAAAAGACATAAGAAACCGAGGGAAGTACATGTCAAATTTTATAAAAGAGAACAGAAAGAAAAAAATCTTAAGAGCAACAAATGAAATTAAAGTATCCTTGCAAGGAAAAGAGATAGTCTTTCTAAAGGCGGTGCCGTGGAGAGTTAGGGAAAGAAGGATGGCGTATTCAACTTTAACAAACCTTTTGAAAAACAACGGAATTATGTTCAGATGGTTGATACCAGAAGGAGTCCTATTTCTACATAAGGGTCAAAGGCACAGGATTGATTCTACATTTAAAGCAGAATTTTTCTTAGATAAGTTTGGTGAAGACTTAGGGTTCTGAAAGGAAGGCATAGAAGAAGGTGAAAAGGAAGGGGAGCTGGAAGAAGAAGAAGAATCGGAAGAAGAGAACGCTGTCCAGGAAGTACAGGAGGATGTAGGGAAGATTCCAAGGAGAAGTAAAAACAAATCAAATAAAACAACGTATCAGTACCTAACTAGATTTAAGTACAAAAACAGAGGGGAAAAACACTAAATCCTAATTGGCAAGATGTCATTTACTAAAAAATTTAAAGTTCTCTCTATAAATATTAATGGCCTGAATAGTCCACAAAAAAGAAGAAAAACATTCCATCAGCTATTAAAACAGAAAACAGATATTGTATGTTTACAAGAAACGCATATCAAGAGGGAACATGCAAAATACTTAGAGTGTAAAAAACTGGGAAAAGAATTCTTTGCCCTTGCAGATGAAAAAAAACGAGGGGTGGTGATTTATGCGAAAAATACACTGGAACCAGAGTTAATCTATAGTTCAGATGATGGTAGGATAGTGGCAATAACAGTGGTTAGAAAGGGGCTAAAGATGTTAATTGTTAATATATATGCCCCTAATCAAAGTCATAATCAAAAAGCCTTCTTTCAAAAATTACAAATGGTTTTGAATTCGGTAGACGTAAACAGTATATGCATTGCGGGAGATTATAATCTAGTCGTAGATCCAAACTTAGATAGAAAAACTAACAGGAGAAAGCAAAAAAAGGGAAACGTATTACTGAATGAATTTATGCAATTAGTGGAAGAATATAATTTAATTGATGTATGGAGAGTTAGAAATATATGGAAAAAAGATTACACCTATTACTCGGCTAGGCATGCTTCTTGGTCCAGGATAGATATGATATGGATGTCCTCCAATATGTTAAGAGATACAATGGAATGTGAAATTTTACCGAATACCTTTGCAGACCATAGTCCTGTTTTATTGGTATTGAAGGAGAGACGCAGGGAAAATAGATGTTTTCTCAAAATAAAACTGCTAAAAGACAAGGATTTTGTTAAGAAATGTAAAAAAGAAATTGTAGAGTTTATCCGGATAAATGTCACCTCTGAAACCCCTTTGGAAGTAGTTTGGGATACCTTTAAGGCATACATGAGAGGTATCTTTATCAATCAGAATGCTTGGAGAGTCAAACAAGAAAAAAAGAAATATGAGCAAACAGTTAACCAAATTAGAGTGCAAGAAAGTATTATGAAGAATAGTAAGGATACTAAACTGGCACACATAAAATTAAAATTATTGCACCATAAGATGAGTTTATTGTTGAATTATGAGATAGAGAAAAAAATGGAATATACTAGACAGTATTATTTTGAGACTTTAAATAAAGCAAATAGATGGTTAGCATATAAGGTAAGAAAAGAGAGAGAGAAACGTATGATAACCCAGTTAAAAAATGACAAAGATGAAATAAAATGTGATATGCAGGATTTGAAGGATATTGTGGAAAAGTTCTATAAAATGTTATATCAAAGAGATGTTCAAGAGAAAGATTTAATCACAAAATATCTGAAAGGGAATAGAAAAAGATTTAATGAACAACAGAAAGGAATTTTAAATGATCCAATAACAATGTATGAAATTTCTGAAGCAATTAAAAAACAGAAAAAGAAGAAGTCACCAGGACCGGATGGTATCCCAGCGGAATTCTATCAGATATTTGAAGAGCAGATCTCTATATTGCTTAAAGACTTATTTCAAGGAGTAGGCAAGCAGGGGAAGAGTCCAGAATCATGGAAACATGCGTTAATTACACTGATTCCTAAGCCCAATTCGGAATATAGAGATATTAAGAACTATAGACCTATATCTTTGTTAAATGCAGATTATAAAATATTTGCTGGAATTTTGGTGGACAGGTTAAAGAAAGTGTTATTGCAGGTCATCCATCAAGACCAAATGGGGTTCTTGCCCAGAAGACAGATGAAGAATAATTTGAGAATAATCATGAATGTATTAGAATATTATGAGGAACACCCAGATAAAGAATTAGTATTAATGTTCTTAGATGCAGAAAAAGCATTCGATAACTTGTCATGGAACTTTTTACTGGAAAAGTTAAGTAATGCGGATTGTGGTCACTATTTTTTGACTATGGTTAGAACCATTTTTAAGGAGAACTTTGCAAAAGTAATAGTAAATGGGGACGTAACAAACAATATAGAAATTCAGAAGGGTTCGAGACAAGGCTGCCCGTTGTCTCCATTATTGTTTATATTTGCGTTGGAATCCTTAAATGATGCTGTTAGGGAAAACCCATTAATACAGGGTCTTAAAGTAAAAGGGGAAGAATACAAACTTTTGGCATTCGCTGATGATCTGGTATTTATTTTGGAGGAGCCAGATGTATCAATTATGTATCTGATGGATACCATTAAAAAGTACGGGTAGGTGGCAGGATTTAAGATAAATTACAAAAAATCTAAAATGTTAACAAAGAATTGTTTGCCAAAGTCGATACAGAAATTACAAGAAAATGTTTCCATGGAGGTAGTGAAGAAGGTCAAGTACTTGGGAATTAATTTTACAAATAAATGTAGTTCACTGATAGTAGATAACTATAACAATTTATTAGAGGAAATTAAAAAGACTTGTCGAAATGGAAAAAGATACCTTTATCATTTCTGGGTAGAATTGCACTGGTTAAAATGAACATATTGCCTCAGTTTTTATTCCTAGCACAAAGCATACCGGTGTTAAAAAATCAGAAAATTTTTGAGGAACTGAATAAAATAACAAAACAATTTATATGGCAATATAAGAGGCCTAGAATAACTTGGAAGGTGATGCAGGACAAAAAGGAAAGGGGAGGAATGAATGTACCTAATTGGTATATATACTACCAAGTGGCCGCCCTAGTCTGGATAAAGGAATGGATAACACTGGAGAATGAAAGGATTTTGGCATTAGAAGGGCATGATTTATACATGGGATGGCACGCTTACATATGGTATGGAAAAGATAAAGTACATTCAAATTTTGGTAGACATATGCTAAGAGGTGCATTGAATAAAATGTGGTCTATGATAAAAGAGAGATGGTATAGAAAAACTCCGAAATGGTTCTCCCCTCTTGAAGCATTTATAACACCAGCATTACTAACAGCGAATAAGAAAGAAAGTTATCAAACATTGTTAAGCAGAAATAATAAATTAAAAACAGAGGAAAAGCTAGTAAGAGAAAATAACTTAACTTGGTGGGAGCAGATAATGTTAAGAGATAGATTTCAGAAAGATTTGTTAAGGGGGTTCGAAGATCAAAATAATGAACTTGACAAGATATGGCTATCATCAAACGATAAGCTAATACAGAAACTATATGGATTCCTGTTGGATGATTATGAGAAGGACGAGATAATTAAAACTGCTATGGTTTCTTGGATGAAAGATCTAGGAGAGAATGTAGAGATTGAAGAGTGGAATAAGATATGGAAATCAGTTAAGTTCATGAGAGCAGTTACTTACAAAGAAAATGTTTACAAAATGTTTTATAGGTGGTACTGGTCCCCGGATAAACTAGCAAAATGTTATAGCGGTTATCCAAGCCAATGTTGGAAATGTAAAGCCAATGTGGGGACCTTCTACCATCTTTGGTGGAAGTGCGATAAGATACGTAACTATTGGAGAATGGTGCAAAAGATAATTCAAGAGATTTTAGACAAAGAAATAGTATTAAGACCAGAAACATATCTGTTGAATATAGTGCCAAATGGATTTAGCCAACAGGAAATATACTTAGTATCGTACATAGTAACTGCAGCTCGTTTATTAGTGGCAAAAAATTGGAAATCAGATATAATTCCCTCAAGGGAGGAATTAGTGTCAAAGGTATTAGAACTAGCACAATTAGACGATTTAAGTATGCAGTTACAGAATAAAAATGAAAAGGTGCACAAGGAAAGATGGGTAAGAGTGTATAAATGGATAGAAAGATTAGCAAATGTATAAGACTCTAAGATTTATGTAATCTGTATGGTGGAAAGTAATGTAAGTTTAAGAAAATGAAAATAATTTTTTTTTTAAAAAAAAAAAAAGAAAAAAATAGTGGTGAGTTAAACTCATTATGTGGAGAAGTTAGCAAAATCGGCACAGAAATAGCTACTATAAAGCAGACAGCTACGACAGCCAAAGAGCTTGCTGAAGCTAATGAGAAAAAATAACCTCTCTGACCCGCCAAATAAATGACTTGTCAGACAGAAATAGGAGAGCTAACCTTATCTTATCAGGGATATCCGAAGAAATTTCCATAAATAAGCTGGAAGAGTCCCTGTAAAAGTGGATGCAGACAAATGAAGTAGAGGTAAAAGCAGAGGATGTTGAAAGAGTGCATCGACTACAAAGGAATGGGAGAGGAGGGGCCCCTAGAGATGTAATAATTAAATTCACCAGAGAGAAAATTCAACAGCAAATATATACGGCACTAAAGAAGAGGAAAGACCTGACTTTTAGAGGAAGAAAAGTCTGGGTGAGACAAGATTTTTGTCAAGAGACTTTAAGGGGAAAAAATCTCATGCGCCCCTTTGCTCAAAAGCTTTATGCAAACAATGTTAAATTTTCATGGGGCTATCCATCCTCGATAATTATATTTCGGGAAGGAAAGTGACTTATGGCAAGGAACACTACAGAGGCAAAGGAACTACTTAAACAATTAGGAATCAACACAGATGATATGGGAGAACAAGAAATGGAAGAGGAATCGGGGGTTCCTGAAGATGGTGATGAAGGAACTTCAGAGAGAGGAGGGAAATGCCTCAGGACCAGCTCCCAATAACCAATTAAGGGAAGTATACCTTTATTGACTGAGCTAATGATTATTATTAGTATTATTATTTTTTACAGTATCAAGAAGGAGGAGGAGGGGGGATGCATGCATCCCATGCAGTTGACAGAGGGGAAGAGATTTTCTTTCCACCTTTACTCTCAATCACAGGGGGGGGAAGGGAAGAGGAAGGGTAAACTAATTAACCATTCAATTTTTTCACAGCCACGAGACGTCAAAGCCTTAATTGATGTGGGATATGGATAAAACAATAAAAATCTTATCACTGAATGTCAATGGTTTAACATCAGAAATTAAAAGATATAGGATAGCCAAGTTGGCAAGAGAGCAAAAAACAGATGTTCTGTGTTTACAGGAAACACATAAGAAAAGAAATGACAACAAGCCTTTGCTAAAAGACTTGACCTGGATGATGTTAGCGGAAACTAGGAGCCACAACAAGGCCAGAGGAATGGCAATAATGACTCATAAGAAACTTAGAATAGAGGTACTAGAAAGAAAGACAGACAGGGAAGGTAGATATGTGATGGCTAAATTCAGATTAGAGGGGAAGAAATTTACATTGGTAAATATATATGCACCCAACAAAGGACAAAAGAAATTTTTAGCCAGGCTATTTAAAAAAACTAAGCAATTCGCAGAGGGAGAATTAATTATGACAGGAGATTTGAACATGGATCTGACCAAAAATAAGGCAATTAAAATAGGAGATTGGGGCTTGAGGGAAGCACATGAATTGATAGGACAGCAGCCAAAACCCACCCATGTATCCAGCCGGCACAAACCCCCATCATGCATAGATTACATAATTGTAGAAAAAAGCAGCAATCTGACTATAAAAAAAATCACAACGCACCCAATTTGGATATCGGATCATGCACCAATCACTATAGAAATAGAAGGTAATCAAAAGCCAAAAAGTAGAACTTGGAGGTACAATAATTTAATAATAGCTAAAGAGGAAGATAGGAGTTATATGATGGAGCAAATAAGATTATATTTTGAGGAGAATAGAGGGACTGCCCCAACTAATACCCTATGGGATGCTGAGAAGGCAGTGATAAGGGGACACTGCATAAATAAGGAAAAGTACATCAAAAGAGAATGCTATCTAAAAAGACAATCTAAAATTCAGGAACTGGAGAGGTTGCAAAAGGAACAGATCAACAATCATGATTTAAAAGTACAAAGTCAGATAAGAACAATTAGATGAGTTGGACTCAGTTACATTATGGAAGAGAGAAGCAATGGTAAGAAATGACTTCCATAGAAATAGTATTAATTCGGCCAGAAGGTTAGCTAACTATTTGAAAAACAGGAAGGTAAGGCAAAAGATAGAAAATATAAAAGTGAATGGCCAAAGAACTGGCAACTCAAAAGATATAGTAAAAGCCTTTGAGACCTTTTACAAAGAGCTGTATAAAAAAAAGGACATAGTCATATACGAGGAAGATATAAGAACAACACTTAAAGAAAATGATAAAATTATGTTAAGGGAGGAAATACTACAGGAGATAAAGGATGTAATTAAAGAATTGAAAAAGGGCAAATCCCCAGGCCTAGACGGTTTCACAAGTGAATTCTATAAGGAGACGGCAGACATATTGGCCCCAGAGCTCCAAGATGTATTTAACGGAATACTGAAAGGGAAAAAAGCCCCAGATTCGTGGAGGCAATCAGAAATAGTGGTAATCCCTAAACCACATAAAGACCCGGAGGAAGTGGGCTCATATAGACCTATTAGTTTACTAAATCAGGATTATAAAATCTTTGCAAAAATATTGGCAAATAGATTAAAAAAGATCATACCTAACATAATAAAGGAGGACCAATATGGATTTGTAAAAGACAGGAATATAGCCCACCCCATAAGGAATATTATAAATGTATTAGAAGATGGCCACAAAAAAAGCTAGGCCTCTTGAAATTAGATGTCTACAAAGTATTCGATACACTCTCCCAGGATTTTCTGTGGCAGGTAATGACTAAATACGAGATGGGGGAGTCATATATAAAAGTGATCCAAGAAATATACAGAAAAGGGACAGCAGTGGTGAGAGTTAACGAAGAACACTCACAACCCCTTAAGATTCAAAGAGGAGTCTGGCAAGGATGCCCGCTCTCGCCCCTCCTATTTATACTAGCAATAGAACAGCTAGCCGAAAGAATAAGAAATTCTGAAAGGGTGGAAGGATACAGGGTAAGGAAGGAAGAAATGAAAATCAATTTATTTGCCGATGACATTATAATCGCTATGACAAACCCCAAAGAGGCAATAAAAGAAATAAAAGTTATATTAGAGGACTTCGAAAAATGTTCAGGACTGAAGGTGAACATGGCTAAATCAGAAATTATGTATCTTAATGTGACTAAAGAGGAACGGGAACAAATACATGGCATTACTAATATTGGAATGGTCACCAAAAAATTCAGATATTTAGGTATTGTACTACAGAAGAATATTGATAAAATATCAGAGAACAATTACAACAAGGTCTGGAAGAAAATAGAAAAAGATATGAAAAAGTGGAAAAATAAAATAATGAATATATCTACTAGAATCAAAAGTGTTAAAATGTTTTGGCTGCCGAGATTAATATACCTCTTCCAGACAATACTGCTAGGAATGTGTACCAAAAAACTAGACCAATGGAACAGAGTGATTAAGGAATGGATTTTTGGCAGTAAAAAATGCAGAATACAGAGAAAGATAATTTATAGCCATAGATCAGAGTTGGGATGGGGAGTCCCTGACCTGATTAGTTATTATGAAGCCTTCCAAATAAAATTGATACTGGAGATAGGCGATGGAGAGGAACTAAAATGGGTGAGTTTTGAGAATGAAATCAATAGTAACATAGGGAGTTTTGGGGTATTCTCCAAAATGACAAATAAAGATCTTATACAAGTTAAGGGACCTAGGTATTCAACACTAACAGTGTGGAACAAGTGGCAGCCCTCATGGCTTAAAAGAACCTGAAAGTGGGCACCACTAAAGTCCCTCTATAACGAAACAGGAGAAAATAAATGGTGCGAACTCCTGAGATCAAAAGGATATTATAGGCTAAGAGACTTATTTAGAGGAGGCACTCTAAAACCAGCACAGGAATTAACCGAGGAGATAGGTAAGCAATATTGGTTAAAAATTACAGGCCTTTATAGAATGATTAAGGAAGTTAATAAAAAAGGAAATATTTGGACAGAAGAACCAATTGAAGAAATACATAATAGGATGCAAAAATTTAAACAAGGATTAGCAGGATACATTTACAAGAAAATGTTATCCAATAAAGATAAGGCGATACTATGTTTACAGAAAACATGGTGTAAGGAAGGCCAGATATCGGAAAACGATGCAAATAGAATAATGAAGGGAATAGAAGAAACCAAAATTATTAAATTTAATGAACTGGAACATAAATTTTTCACAAAGTGGTATAAAACACCAGCGCAGATAGCAAACATGTTTCCGGGATCGAGTTCTATGTGTTGGCACTGTAAACAATTTAAGGGTTGGTTCTCACATATGTGGTGGGAATGTCCAGAGGTGAGAGTCTTTTGGTTAAAAATAATACAAACTATAAAGAAAATATTATGTAATATATAGAAAATCCACAAAAAATAAACCTTTATATAAAAAAGAACATAAGAACATAAGAGAAGCCAATGTTGGATCAGGCCAACGGCCCATCTAGTCCAACACTCTGTCACACAGTGGCCAAAAATACCAGGTGCCATCAGGAGGTCCATCAGTGGGGCCAGGACACTAGAAGCCCTCCCACTGTTGTCCCCCCTAAGCACCAAGAATACAGAGGGTCACTTGCCCCAGACTGAGAGTTCCTATCTATACCTTGTGGCTAATAGCCACTGATGGACTTCTGCTCCATATGCTTATCTAATTCCCTCTTGAAGCTGTCCATGCTTGTAGCCGCCACCACTTCCTGTGGGAGTGAATTCCATGTGTTAATCACTCTTTTGGTGACGAAGTACTTCCTTTTATCTGTTCTAACCCGACTGCTCAGCAATTTCACTGAGTGCCCAGTTTGTTTCATTTAAGTGCCAGGCTAAAACATTCCTTTGAACCTAGGTTTTTAACTTAGGGTTTTTATTTTAGTTTTCAAATGTTTTATAGACTGCTCTGGCCTGAGGATCATTTTATCTACATCAATTTCAAATTAATTTCAAATTAAATAATGTTTCAAATTCCTGCCCTTTACAGTGGTTATTTTTGGCATTCTCCCACTTACTCACCACTACAGACATTGTTACTCTTCTCTGATGTCCTCTTCATTAATTTCTATTTGTATTCTTTTTAAACTTTTAAGTCCTTAAGCTCTTCTCAGCCTTGCTTGGGAACATTTAGATTATGAGACTGGTTATTTGAGCGAAGTTTGTGTGCATTTTACGACAATGCTGTTTTTTTGCATACATTTATTTTACAGATTGCTGAGGCAATTTATAGGTTACAAGATAATCAACAAAGAATAACAATTGATGTCTGAGGTTCAGTGTTTGTTATCAGTGTTTTATCTCAGCTTTGGAACATCTATTGAAGTTCTCAAAATTTCCCTAAGGAGAAATCTGCGATTTACAGGTAAGAAAAATGAAATGGGAATGAGGTGCTGATAGCAACACTACATGTTTTAAACATAGGGTTGGATGGATCCCATGGTTCTGTCTCACTAGCAAAAGCCTTTTCCTCAAGTGAAAGGAACCTTTCTATGATGGAAGAGCCTCTGGTATCAGGGGAAGGCTCCTTCTGCTGGAGGAAAATGTATTCTCTAATGGAACAGTCCTATGGGATCTAGTCCATAAAGATGTCACTGAGTTTTGCCTTTTTAATACTGTTGTCAGTCATTTTCAGTAAAGAGGCAGCCCATAAATATATTGCCTTTAATGACAATTTAATAAATCATAGTTCAAAACAGGTTTGAGATTCCTTTAGAGGAACAGAAAACAATTTCAGTATGTCCAGCAAAATTTGTTGGGGAAGGGGCCCCACAAGTTAAATTGTCTTTCAAGGGAAACAGAAAATGCCACCTTTATTATTCAGTAATGTATACAAGTAGCCTGGAGGGGCATCTGTTTCAAATGTGTCCCTTTTGAGGGTCAGTATATGCTGCCAGGTCAGTCTCAAAAACAAAGTCCAAAGGCTTACAGAGGGTAATGCTATTTCTGTTATTAAAGAACTGTGGCACTGCTATATTCATGATACTACAGGATGTCACATGCAACCAAACTCATTTTGCAGATGGGTGGATTCTGTTTAAAAAGTTATTTCAGTACAGACCTTACAGTTATGGAAAAAATGCCCTTAACACATAGCTTGGGTATAAAACTCAAGGAGGAATATAGAAGTTGCAGTATTTCTTTCTCACACATACACATATGCATACAAGTAATTTTCTTTTTTGGGGGGGAAGTGGAAGATTTACAACACCTTAAAAACTGTTTGGGCTTCTAAGGGCCAGGTAAAAAAAGGTTTCATCCCATGAAGTGCCTGTTCCTTGGGATACAGGGTTCCTGTGCCTGCAAGAAAGTATCAGAATAATGGTTTGCTGCATTGGGCTATATGTGAAACTAGGCTATTGATTTTTCATAAGGCAGAGACTTCTTGGTTGTGGCTTCTTGATGTTCTAGGAAGCCCATCAGGCCAACCTGTTTTTAATAGTTAAGATGAAAACTTTTAACTTGTCAGGCTGGGTACCTGGCATTCCCATCCCCTCACTCTCTGTCTGCTGAGAACCTACAGAGGGCTGCTGAAGCCTCAGAATGAAGGCAAAAGGAGTTACTGCACCACCTCTGTCCTTCTTAACTGGAGCCACTTATTTGATTCTTCCCCCTCTCTCTGAGTGTTCTGCAGTCTCCAGCCTTGCTTCCTCCCCGGCTTCAGCATTTCTTGCCAGCTTATGGTCCAGTGCTCTCCTCCTCCACCCTTCTCCTTCACCCTGAGTGGGTTGTGATGCCCTCCATCACCTCCCTTGCCCTTCCCATTGGCCAAAAAGTGATTTGCTATAAATTCCTGGCTCTACCCCCTTTTAGTTTCCCCTTTGCTTGTTCTCTCAATCTGCAGAGGGCACGGGAAGGCTGGCCATCGGGTGGTCCTGCTTCCTCCCACCTTCCATGTTCCTGTTTTCAGCTGGCAGGTCATCAACCTGTTTGTGTTCCCTGTTCCCCTTCCTGGGAATGGCTCTTGTATCTGGGGCTGAGCCCAGCTTGGGGCACCCTCCAGTATCATCACACCTCCTGTTGCCAGCCCTCCCAGTCCTCTCCTTGGGGCCTCCAGTCAGCAGCCCCATTTGGTGTACTGGGGCTACAGCCGTGAGGCCCCATGAGGTGAGTCGCCATCGGAGACAGAGGGGTCACAGTGGCTTGGAGCCATTCCCAGTGAGGTAGGGTTCACCTTGGGCCCAGCCTGGCCACAGTATTTTGCTCCGGGTGGGGCTTGGTGGCATCAGGGCAGTTCCTCCGTCGGCAAGGCTCTTGTTGCCCTCTTGGCAGGTCTATAGGCCCGATCCTGGACATAACTGTTGTTGATTTATAGTAACTTTCTGTCACTCATTTTATTTTTAATGGTGAGCTCCTATAAGCACTCAGCTGTAGGGGAAGGTAGAGTAGGACTTATAAAATGAAATAAATAATTGATCTACTGTAAGGCCAGACAGATTAGCTATAGATTTACTTTTTTGGCTCTGCTGACTGAAAAGCTGCAAAAATGCTTTTATTTCCAACACCAGGGCCATAATGGAGCCTCTGACTGGAGATCAGGCAATGCATAGCCTTGAAAGAATTACATGGTTCAGAAAAACACTGACAGATTATGTTTCTTTTTTTCATCAAGAAAAATTAATAAAATCTCTAGGTGGGGCTGTATGGGGAGAATTGTGCATTTCTTAAAAGATCCAGTTAGTTGTCTGCTAAAAAGTTTAATTTTTCATACCCTTCATTAAAAGGAACTATAGGGAGGAGCAAGTATGAGCCAGCAGAGCTTTAAATATGTTACAGATGTGCATACAGTGTGGTTTGGGGACCAGAGTCAGAAATCATTTGGCTAGAGAGCTGTCTCCCTCTTGCATTAGTTTCCTGTGAAACTCTTTTCCTAACACGAGTCTGTTCCTCTAAGTTCCATGTAGGGAGTGCTCATATGGTATGCTTTTAAGGATACATGATCGCTGGAACAGACTCTGTATTTCATGAACTAACTGAAAATGCACATTGCCTCCAAAGAACTTTGGAAAAGGAGTGTTTGGGCAGAGAAATGGCATTCCTTCTTTCTGGAACATATTATTCCCACATATACACCCCTGCAAAATGAGTCTCTTAAAAAATCTTATTAATTTGTGTGGTCCTACCAAAGGTTGAATTTTATTTGCACTTTGGATTTCTGATTGTGTGCAGAAGTATGCTAAGATTAGCCTCCCAAATCAGTAAAAGGTAAAGGAAAAGGTTCCCTTGCTTGAAAGCCAGTCGAATCTGACTCTAGGGTTGCGGTTCTCATCTCCGTTTCAAAGCCAAAAAGCCAGCACTGTCTGAAGACATTTCTGTGGTCATGTGGCCAGCATGACTAAACACCAAGGCGCACGGAATGCTGTTACCTTCCATCCATACAAATGACCTGTTTACTGGGGGGTTTTCATCTCATGCTGTATAATGTAATCAAGAAACAACCACCATGCTCTGAGCTGACAAGACTTTTAGTACCAGGAGAGGGAAGTAGGAAAAGATGGCTGCAAGGCTGAAAGATCCAGACTGAAGATTTGTTTTTCTCCTGGGTAGGGTTGTCAGACCCTTATTCCACCCAGTGGATGCAGAGGTCCTCCAGTGCCAGGCCCTACCGTCCCACCACTGATCAGCTGGCTGGGGGGAGGAACTTAACCCCCAAAAGACCATCTGACCTGCAGTGATGTGTCTACATCATTGTCCACATGACCTGTTAGTAACATCAGCACATCCAGAACATCGGGGCAACCCTTTGGTATTTAGACAAAAATTATATGGTAGAAGCCAAATTTAGCATGGAGTTTTTGCCCAAATACCAGAGCATCGCCCCAATGTCCTGGACATGATGACACCACTTCCAGGTCACATGAGTAGTGACATGGATGTGTTGCTGTAGGTCAGATGGGCCTCCCTGCTGCTTCTGGTAAGTCCCCCTCCCCCAACGGTTGCCAGGATGGACATGGCAACAATACTTCTGGGCGTGGATGAGGCCACAAGCCCTTGGTCATGAGCTAATGGGTATGAGCCAAAAGGCTCTTAGTTTTGGTTTCTTAGATCTCCTGACACAGAAAGAGGGAAATTGTTCTGCATTTAGAAGACTTTCTGAAAAGTACTGAGACTGACGAGTGATTTCAGTTCTCACATACTTTATTAGTTCAAGAACAAGACAACTTTATCTGGCTCGCAGGCCGGTTTATATCTCCTGAAAACCCCACACCCAAAACACACCCCACTCAAGTCATTGGCTATTTACAGTGGCTGAGAGTTCCATAGGCTCTCTGCCGGGAGTCTAACCCTCTGATTGGAGCAGGCTAGGATCTGCTGAGTCTTTTGTTCAGGTGAGCGAAGCTCAGACGTTTTTGCTTGACCGCATGGCTTCCTTGCCTCGCATGTGGTTAGGTCTGATCGCATTATGTCTGATTGCATTATGTCTGATTGCATTATGTCTGAGTACATTACACCCCTCCCCCCCTTGGTCCATGAGACACCCACATACAAAGTCCTTCAGGTGAGTGGGTGCCTTACGCTCCCGGGTGGAGCGACGGAGCATGGCTGGAGTCGCTGTAGCAGCTGCTGATGCACCCGGCTGAGTGCGGGCTGGCATCTGCTGCATTGAGTGTTGTTGTGTCAGCTCTGTTGAGGCTGTCAAGCTGGGTTCTGGTGTGAGTGCCAGCAGGGGGCTTGGTACTGGTTCGTCAACCTCGGGGAACCGTGGTTGCCGTGGAGCTTGTGCCGTTTCGGGGGGGGGTTGGGCTCCTTGACGTCCTCTGGGTCAGCTGGCAACACTCGCCTGCGCAGCTGGTCGATGTGAGGGTGTAGGGCTTGGCCGTCCTCACAGGAAACCTCATAGGTGTGGGGCCCCTGAACTCTCATCACGCGTGCTGGAATCCAGGTTGGACCCTTGGTGTAGTTTCATGTGTACACGGTGTCCTCTGGGAAGAATCCCCTAGCTGCCTCATGGGACTCGGTGACTGGTGCCTCTTCTGCAGCGCGGTCTGGGTGGAGACGGTCTAGCCAGGTCATCAGGAGATGGCCTAGGAGGAGTTTGGCCAGGCTGTGCCCCGTCGTGGTGTGGGGAGTGATCCGCTGGCCAAAGAGGGATGTGGCCAGCTTGTAGTCCCAGTCCTTTGAGTCCAAGCAGCGGAGTGCATCCTTGGTCATCCTGACCATTCGCTCCGCTTGGCTGTTGGTCGCTGGGTCAAAAGGGGTGGACCAGACATGGCGTATTCCATAATAACGGGTGAAGTCCATGAATTCACTGGACATAAAGGCCGTCCCGTTGTCCGTGACCAGGGTGTCGGGGATGCCCTGAGCACTGAATATCTGCCACATTGCTCGGATAGCAGATTTGGAAGAGGTGGATGGTGCTGGGACCATCTCCAAACATTTGCTGTATGCATCCACTAGGATGAAGAACAGCTGCCCCTGGAACGGCCCCAAGTGCAGTTGGGACCAGGGGTGGTGTGAGGATTCCCAGGCATGCTCGGGGAGCATGGGTGGCTCTGGGCGGGATGACTGGCATGGTTGGCATCTCCGGACCACATCTTTTATGTCTTTGTCAAGCCCCGGCCACCATATGTAGCTCCTGGCCAGGGCTTTCATTCGTACCACTCCAGGGTGTGCCTCATGGAGGATGTTGAGGACCCTTTCCCTCAGTGGCTCAGGAATTACCACCCGCAGCCTTTGTGGGTGGACAACTCTTGCTTCCTGGAGGTGAAAGCTGTGAAGTCAGGGCCTGCCTGGCCTGTGGGCCACCCCCTCACCACCCAGTCGAGAACGCAGCAGAGGACCTTGTCTTTAGCGGTGAGGTGTGCCACCTCCTTGACGTGCACCGGCTGGTCTGGGAGTGCCTCCAGGAGCACAACTTGGTAGGCTGGGTCTGGGTTGGGGTCCATGGCAGGTAGCAGAAGGTGGCTCAGGGCATCCGCATGACCCATCACCTTGCTGGCCCGGTGAATGAGGGAGTAAGAGTATCCAGACAAAACCACAGACCATTGGATGACCCGTGGAGACGTCATTTGAGGGGTCTGGCGGCCCAGGGCCAGGAGACCGAGAAGAGGCTTATGTTCGGTCAGGATCATGAAAGGCTGGCCATAGAGGTAATGGTGAAACTTTTTCACCCCAGCCACTATAGCGAGCGCCTCCTTGTCGGTTTGCGAGTAGTTTCGCTCCGCAGATGACAAGGTCCTGGAATAATAAGCCATTGGGACCTCATGGCCATCCGGCAGCTGGTGGCCCAGAACCGCCCTGAACCTATACAATGAGGCGTCACATGCCAGCACCATGGGAAGCTGTTAATCAAAATGCAAAAGCACCGTGTTGGAGGTTAACAAGTCCTTGACTGCCTGGAAAGCAGCAGCGTGTGTCAGCCCCCAGACCCAAGGAGACACCTTGTCAAGCAGGCAGTGGAGTGGCTCAGCCACCGCCACCTTGAGTGGAGAAAGGAGTGATAAAAGTTCAGTAGGCCTAAGAAGGCCTGCAGCTCCTGCTTGGATGAGGGAGGGGGGCTTGGGTGATTGCCTTGACTTTGTCCTCCATGGGGTGGAGGCCACATGCGTTAACCGCAAAGCCCAAAAATTCTATGTGTGGCACTACCAGGAGGCATTTTTCCCACTTCACCATGAGCCCTGCCAAGTCAAATCTCCACAGCACTGCCCGGAGCCGGTCTGTGAAGGAGGACGAGTCTGGAGCCGCAATGATCACGTCATCCAGGAACAGTTGGACCCCGGGAATCCCTTTCAGGAGGGAGTCCATGAAGGACTGGAAAATCCCCGGTGCGACAGACACCCTGAACCGGAGCCGGTGGACTTTAAAAACGCCTTTATGAGTGGCTATCATTTGAGCTTTGGCGGTAGTGGCATCAACTGATACCTGCTGATACACCTGGGTGAGGTCTAGTTTGCTGAAGACCCGGGCCCCCGCCAATGCCGCCAAAACATGGCCAACCACAGGTACTGGGTACACGTGGTCCTGGAGGGCTTTATTTAATGTGCATTTGTAGTCTGCAAAAAATGCGTACGTCTTTACTGGGGTGATTATGGGGGTTTCCCAGCATGCAGAAGCAACTGGTTCCAGTACTCCCTGCTCCACAAGGCGATCGAGCTCTGCCTCTATTTTAGCTCACATTGCAATGGGAGGGACCTGGGCCTTGATGCGAATGGGGTGTACGGCTGGATCAAGATCCAGGGAAATCGGGGTCCCTCCCCAGAGTCCCATCAAACACCTTGGGAAATTCTTGGCAAACAGCCTCAAAATTGGCTGCCCGGATCTGGTTAAGCCCCGTTATCTTGAGGCCTAGGGGCTTGAACCATGATAGTCCCTGTGGAGAGAATTTTTCTGATCAGCCTTATTAATATTTGTAGGTTTGGGCCCACAACAATGGATTCACTCACTCCTATAAAAAGAGAAACAAAAATCATCTCCTGCTCTGACTCTGGTGCAGGCCAGAGCTGTTGATCCGTTGACAAAAAACAGAGACACCTTGGCACCAGGAAAACAACTGATCACTATCTTGTGGCCAGGAAAGATTTACATTATAGGGGCTATTCAGAGGGAAATCTAAACCCATAAACCCAGAGATGTAGCTAGTCTGCATTTTAAATATAGCAAACAACTGTGGCCTTTCACACCTCTGCTTACCCAGAGCACCAGGAATGATTCAGTTTTGTTATGATAACATGAGAACTTCGAGCCTGTTTTGTCAAGGTCCTCTCTGCAATATACCAATCATTTACACCCTAAGTGTCAATGATTGGCGCTTTCCTGATGTCAGAATTGAAAAGGACCATGTTATGCACATCAATTGAATGTTTGATGCTTTACTTGATGTAATTGTCTGAGGTGTGAAGTCTTGAGAAACCCCTTTGAAAGATCCTGTATAAAAGATCCCTGGTTTCTGACAGGCCTTGCCCGATTTTGGGGGAACCTTGAAAGGCTTTCATGGTTGCTCTCGGAGGCCTCCGTGTTTTGTGTTCTGTGTTATGTGCTTGCTGTTCTGTTGCTGTCTTGTCTGTCTGTCGTGTTAAGCTGTTGAATGCAATGTTTGTTTCTGTCTTCTTGGGTTAGGAGGAGTGCGGTCTAGCGGCTGGCAGTCGCTCTCCTTCCTCTATAGAATAAAGGAAATGCTATATAGTTTCACCTTTTGGTATAAGTGTATTCCCTTGTCTTGGAGCCTAGTGGTTCCTTTTCCTTTCCTCCACCCTGGTGCTTTTGGTGAGTGGGCCGTTTACCGTAGGCTAAATGAACCTTGAAAGGGGGAAGGGTCGCCCCGGGAAAATTCTCCTGACAGTCCCAACAAGCTAGTGAGGTGACCTTCCACCACCAACAGGTCCAGCAGTCCTGAGAACCCTTTGAACTGGACCAAGAACTTGCCCCAGCCACGGACCGCCACACGGTTTTTATTAAAGTCCCGTAACATGAGACCCTGTGGCTTGTGCAACCGGGGTCCCCCCTTTGGGCACAGGGAACAGAGAGTCTTGGCTGAGATGATAGCAAAAGACGAGCCTGAGTCAATTTCCATCTGGCAGGGGGACTCCTCAATCCGAACAGTCACATGCACCTTGTCTGGGCCATCGGGGGCAAGTTACATACCGTTTGTTGTTGGTGGGCCGAAACAGTGTGGAGATCATAGACTCTTAAATGATCTTGATTCTGGCATCACTGAGAAGGTGGCCCAGTTTCTCTGTTTGGCTTTAAAGCTGCGCCAAAGGCACCTAGAAATATAATACCCCCTCTCAGTTCCCAATTGTACAATATCAAGTCACTGAATTTTTACAGGTGTATTTTAACTGTTTTTAACTGTCTTTTAAATTGTATAACTTGCACTGGTAATTTATGCCAATAAAGGCGAACTTGACTTGGCTTGACTTGACAGTGTGGAGATCCTCTGCATCGAGCGTTGAGTGTTGTCCCTTGGAGCGGCAGACCTTCACAATGTGCTCTGCCTTGTTGCACGTCCAGCAGATGGCGGTGCGGAACCGGCAGGTCCGTTGCTCGTGAGCGTTGCCGCAGCTGGCACAGGCTGCGGGGTGCGAGGTTTTGGATGCAGACACTCCTTGGGCCCGTTGAGGGTGCTGGGATGCCCGTCGGTTTACCTGGAGCACTTCCTGGTCTTCAGAGACGTTGGAACCCTGCATTGCTCGGGTGCGGTGGACCGCCTTGCTGGGGTGGTCTTGATGTGCCTTTTTGTAGGCGGTGGACTCCCGGATGGTCTCGTCGAGGTTGAGGTTGTTTTTGCTGGCCAGTTTCTGCTGTAGCTTGGGTTCGCAGAGGCCCACAAGTTATTGATTCAGCAGAGTGTTGGTAAGTTCAAGCGCTCCACGAACTTGGTAGGCTTTGGCGAAAAATGATCAGAGAGGGCCTTCACCAATACCTCGAAGGTCTCATCTTTGGTTGTCTTCGGGTTGATGAGATCCTTCAGGAGCAGGAAGGTGTCCATGCCACAGGAGCTGAGGAACAAGAACTTCTTTTCCCCGGCTTCCACAACATTGTGGTAGGCAAAGTGGTTTGCCAAGGTCTCCAGCCAGGTGTCCCATTGCTGGGGCTGGGAGATATTGAAGGCCTGGATGTTACCTTGGGGAGCCGCCATCGTTCCACATGGAGGCAGCTGCCGGAGTAGAACTGATGAGCAGGCGGTGCTGCGCTCATCAGTTAATGGTGTGAGGCTCTGGAGCTGCTGTGGTTGCAGTGAGCGGTGTGGTGCTGCTCTCGGGGTCAGCAATGCGATGCTCTGGAGTGGTGCGATGAGCGGTGGTGCTCGATGCGATGCTTGTTCTCGTGGTCATTGTTCATGGAGGGTGTTAGAATCCCATCCTTGTCGCCAGTGAAAAGTACTGAGACTGACGAGTGATTTCAGCTCTCACATACTTTATTAGTTCAAGAACAAGACAACTTTACCTGGCTCGCAGGCCAGTTTATATCCCCTGAAAACCCCACACTCAAAACACACCCCACTCAAGTCATTGGCTATTTACAGTGGCTGAGAGTTCCATAGGCTCTCTGCCGGGAGCCTAACTCTCTGATTGGAGCGGGCTAGGATCCGCTGAGTCCTTTGTTCAGGTGAGCAAAGCCTCACATGTGGTCAGGTCTGATTGCATTATGTCTGATTGCATTATGTCTGAGTACATTACACTTTCCCTTCTCCTGTTTGTTTCTTCTATATTGTTATACTTTAATTCTTGTGTCACAAGCTGATTTGGAACTCCATTGGGAAGAAAGGTGGCAAATGAATAAAAAAAGAAAATAAAAATATAAAGTATAAAGTATATGAATCAGAAAAGGTTCAGTCAGATAAAGAAGCACTCCAATTATTATGCCTTATAGGAGTTCCTGATTAGGTAAGCAGCTACCTCCAGCTCATACTGTGCATGGTGATTTAATACAGCCCTGTGAGGACACATAAAGCCTGATAGCAGCATATTTTTGTAAAACTGAGGTTGGGAGTTACACTGTGCATCATATGCCCTAACAGTATCTTATTTTATGAAATAAATATTCAATATCATTATGTCTCAGCATCTTATTTTGCTCTTAAGTACTCTGTAAAATATTCTGATAAGAAGCAATGTTTTTTTTTGTTATACAGTTGCCGTCCTCCAGGTGGGGCCTGGAGATCTCCCAGAATTGCAACTAATCTCCAAGCTAAGAGATCAGTTCTCTTGGAGAAAACGGTGGTTTTGGGAGAGCCCCTCCAAGTCTCCACCCCAAAATCTCCAGGAATTTCCCAATCTGGAATTGGCAACACTATTGTGTGTTTTGTGAATGTTGGAAATATGTCATGAACAAAATACATCATGCTTCAACAAACCTATTCATAAATGAGCTTTTGTAATTATCTTTGCTTCTGTGCTTTTCATTCTTAAGGCACAGATTTTACAACCAAGAAAAGTGTAGGGGAGGCTACTTCCCATAAAACAACCAAGACTTCCCTTTTAAGTAGTGACAGATATATGTGAGGGGCAGGTAGTGTTGAGCTTTTCCATAGCTCTAATTTTCCTAGGCATCAAGCAACCCAGCTATCCAGAACAACCCCCCAGTTTGTTGTGCTGTGGGGAAGTGTGGTGAGAGCTCAGCCCCACTCCATGTGATCAGAAGATGAGCTCTTTGCTTGAATATGTGAATCATACCCTCTTGTATTTGCCGCTGGCTGCCTGCAAACATCAGAGAAAACAATGCTAAAACTATGGGAGAGAAATGTTTGGAATATGGGAACTACGCCACTCTATCTGCATGTAAATGCAATGATTTGGTAGAAATAATCCATTCTTGCTTTTTTCAGATTTGCACAATTTATTTATTTTATTTATTTTTTGACTGGATATTCTGCCCTCCCCATGTGGGCTCAGGGCAGATCACAAAGCCATTCGGCATCATAATATAAATACATTAGTAGACACTTTAAAAACAGTTAAGAACAATTTATGAACATCAGTTTAAAAACAGATTGCACTATTTGTTTATTCACATAATTTCCAGAGCTGGTACTGCTAGGTTTCTAAGAACTACTTGCTCTGGGCCACATTGAGCTGCTGAATTTCAGCAGAGGAAGTCCACTTTTCCACTGGATGCCCGCTGCCTCAGCCAAAGGCCTGATGGAACAGCTCTGTTTTACAGGCCCTGCGGAATGGCAATAGGTCCCACAGGGCCCTGATCTCACATGGCAGCATGTGCTACCAGGCTGGGGCCAGGGCAGAAAAAGCCCTGGCTCTGGTCAAGGCTAAGTAGATGTCCCTTGGGCCAGAGACAACCAACAGGTCTTGGTTGGCAGTGTGCAAGGCTCTCCAGGGCACATATAGGGAGATGCGGTCAGGTATATTGGTCCAAGGTTGGTCCAATGAGACTTGGAGTAGCCTTGTGGTTTATGTCAATTTATATTAATTAGTGAAGTTAGGGTAAATTCAGGTGGATAGCCATGCTGGTCTGATGCAGCAGAACAAAGTTTGAGTCCAGTGGTACCTTTAAGTCTTCAAGCAATGGCTGGACAAACACTTATCAGAGATGCTTTAGGCTGATCATGCACTGAATAGGGAGTTGGACTAGACGGCCTGTATAACCCCTTCCAACTCTATGATTCCATAATTCTAATTGTGGACATGCTCAGTGACAAGGATCGTTAAGATCACTCTAGCAATTGCAAAATTTGTCTGTCCTTCTAGCCCTTGCATCTAAAAAATAAGAAATGAATGTTTTCTGCTGCTCAACATCTGTGAATCAAGGAGCTTCTAAGGGTACAAAAGGCAAGGACATGGAATGGTGTGTCTGTCTCCTGTTTTTTTGCTTCCAAATCTCCTGAAACCTCCAAAGAATACAAAAGAAACCTTTGATAAGCAGACACAGGATGATCTACATCAAAGTATTCATCCTTACCCGCCATACTAAGGTATGACTTCAAAGTCCTGACATACTTACTTTTTTGTTCTCAACTTTGCAGTATATTTACATTCTCAGCTGGGCATTCACACAACATCTTCTGATTGCTCTTCATGATTCACAGCTGAATGTGCTACCTGATTCCACTGAATTGAGAATTGAGTCAGCTGGGCTGAGAAAGGAGCTGGGACTAGGGTTCCCAAGTACTTACCGTATTTCGGCGCAGGACGCACAGTCCCCAGCCGGAACATTCCCCCGGGCAACACCCACGCTGCACGATGCCGTTGCCAGGAAGTGACGCCGTGTGACGCTCTGGCAATGGGGCTGGAAACTCGATGGTACCAACGAGTTTCCCTCCCCATTGCCAGAGCATCACCCAGCGTCACTTCCTGGCGACGGTATCGTGCATGCATCTTTCCTTCCCCGGGGATGGTCCTACCAGATGTATCCGTCCCCTACCAGCATACGGTAAGTTCTTGACAAGCCTGGCTGGGACAGAGCTGTGTGTGAGGTGATACTTTTAGCTTTTTCTACACTGCTGGGGAGCATTAACTGAGGTTGCTGTGTGAGAAAATAGTGTGTGAGGGGGAGTGAATGCTTGGAGTTTGCTGGAGAGGGGTTTCTGATTGCTTTTGTGTGTTTTTTGTCTGGTTTGTTGCGGAGAAAGGAGGACCTGTTTGCCTGGGGTTGGTTGCTGGCCCCACTCTCTACTGTTGCTGTGGCTGTTGGGAGGTGGGGGCTGTGAGCCTTTGATGTGCAAGGCGCCTCCTTGCCAGAGGTGTGAGCCTTTGGCAAGAGCTAAAGGGCTCTTGCCCTGTGGTTCTTAGCCTGGGGATCCCATAGGTAGTTAAGAAAAGAGTGCATTGTTGTGCTTGTTACCTCTTTTGGCTCAGGTAGCTTTTTGGTCAGTTCTCTAAGTTTCAGGGTATATTAGGATACCAAGGTATTTCTAGGTCTTTAATCTACTTGCGAAGTGATGATGAATGCTCATGGACCATTTCTAGTTACCTGTGGGGAGTGCACCATGTTTGTCTTCCTCCCTGAAGACAAGGTGGACTAAGCTTATCAGAAGTGCAAGCTGATAAGACTCTTAGAGGAGAAAGTTTGAAGCCTGGAGGAAAGGATTACTACTCTCCATGAGATCAAGGAAGAGGAGGAGTTCAGGTGATCGGAAAAAAGCCCACAGAAAAAAAACCCACTGTCACAAATGCTCACAGGAAAAAAGCCCACATGGAAATTAGCCCACACGGAAAAAAGCCCATATACATAAGAGCCCATGTGGAAAAAAAGCCCACGTGGAAAAATACCATGTAGAGCGCCATCGATATTTATAATTGTGGATAACCATTCATTTCCACTTATGAGAATGAACAGGTATTACCTATATTCACATGCAACAATTTGTGTTGTGATTTCATCAGTTATAATCAAATAATAATTTTGCTATGTCATTAGTAAATTACTTCATTACTATGAAAAAGTGGCCTGTATGAAGAGGGCTTTAATGCTCTTGAGTGTAAAGGCTTAGAAGGGAAAATGCAGGAAATAAAAGTCAACATTTTGTTATCAACGAACTTTATTAAGAAGGAAAACATATATCCCAGTGACCACAACAAAAGACTACCTAACCCTAATAATAAAAGCAACAATTATTTAACAACAGCATTTAATAACAACAATAACAATAGCAATACTTTAGTAAAAGCAATAATAATAACTCAGATATAATTCTTCATTGCAAATTAGCCAATCTCCTTAAGTAATTAAGTGTATCTTTGATCTGCTCATATTGCTGCACAGAAGTGGCAACCATGTCATGTAGTGCCTCTTACTTCCTCTTTTTCACCTCTAGGCGACCTGCCTGTGTTAGTTTGTGGCAAGCCAAGTCCCTCTGCAGTCCATCAAATAGAGACCACACACTGGGATGACTGCAGTGGAATAGGGAATTAAGTGCATTGTGCAATCCCTCACAACAGTTTGTAGTTTTTGGTGACCATTCCAGGGCTGCATCATGATGATTCCATATTCTTATAGGAAACTGAGGATCTCTACCTGCTGCACCCTCAATATATGTCGAAAAGAAGTATGTGAGCACCTCATTGTAGCTGTCTTCATCTGGAAATGTGGCAGCAAGCTCATCAAAAACAGTTCTCACATCATTCTTTGGGACAAAGGCTAATGCAGCAAGAGATTTCAGTGTAATTTTTATGTTCATATTAGTTTCATATTCAGTCTTCAGGACAATACTGTTGATTTTCCTAATGAGGCTCTGACACAGGTGAAAATAACACCCTTTGACCTCAGCATGTGGAAAAGCAATTCTCACTGCATTCATACAAGCCTTCTCAAAATCAACCAAAACCTTTTGGGGTTGCAGATCTGGAATCAATAGCTTCATTATTTCAAACATTCTATTATAGGTGTCTGTGTTCTTTTTTTGAAGTAAAATGTAAATACATGGTGGATACGAATTCCCCACCTTGCCGTGCCATGTGTACAGTTGGTAAAACATATTTGGCACTTTATCAAAGGTGCCATCTCCATAGATGGTGTCTTTGTTAAATTCGAGCATAAGATCTCTATCACCTAAAACAAGAATTCTGTCTGGATTTTCCACGCCGGAATCATGAAGTATTAGTTGCCTATACTTCTCAGGGATGTCAAAAAATATGGTTTTTGGGTTAGGCAAATTAATTAATTAATTGTCACCTTGCTTATTTAATTTATATGCAGAGTACATCATGCGAAATGCTGACCTGGATGAACCACAAGCCGGAGTTAAGATTGCTGGGGAAAAGATCAATAACCTCAGATATGCAGACGATACCACTCTGATGGCAGAAAGTGAAGAGGACCTAAAGAGCCTCTTGCTCAGGGTGAAAGAGGAGAGCGCAAAAGTGGGGTTGAAGCTCAACATCAAAAAAACAAAGATCATGGCATCTGGCCCCATCACTCCTTGGCCAATAGAAGGGGAAGTCGTAGAAGTAGTGACAGACTTCACGTTCCTAGGATCCCAAATCACTGCAGATGGTGACTGCAGCCATGAAATTAAAAGACGCCTGCTCCTTGGGAGGAAAGCGATGGCAAACCTAAACAGCATGATAAAAAGCAGAGACATCACCTTGCCAACAAAAGTCCGCATGGTCAAAGCAATGGTATTCCCCGTAGTAATGTATGGCTGCGAGAGTTGGACTATAAGGAAGGCCGAGCGCCGAAGAATAGATTCTTTTGAACTATGGTGCTGGAGGAGACTCTTGAGAGTCCCTTGGACTGCAAGGAGATCAAATCATTCAATCCTAAAAGAAATCAACCCTGACTGTTCCCTGGAAGGCCAGATCCTGAAGCTGAAGCTCAAATACTTTGGCCACCAAATGAGAAGGGAGCATTCACTGGAGAAGACCCTGATACTGGGAAAGACTGAAGGTCAAAGAAGAAGGGGATGGCAAAGGATGAGATGGTTAGACAGTGTCATCGATGCAACGAACATGAAATTGAGCAAACTTTAGCGGACAGCGGAAGACAGGAGGGCCTGGCGTAATCTGGTCCATGGGGTCGCGAAGAGTCGGACTCGACTGTGCGACTGAACAACAACAACAAAAATTAATGCGTGTTCTGTGATAGGGAAGACTTCTTGCAAGGGATGATTGTCTGGGCATATGGGCCAATATATCATTATTTAACCCTTACAACACATTTCCCATCACATTGCGAGGAGTAGCACTTACTGCTGTCATGTCTTGCTTCATTTTTCTTCTGGCAATGTTAGCTGCTGCTTTTTGAGGACAGGAGTCATGACAATGTTCTGTTGGTTCCTGAACTATGTTGCCATCTTTAGTTTTCATAATTGAATGGCACTTTATAGAGCGATTTGGTCTGCATCTCCAAGTCACCGCTCCATTGATAGTGCGAAGAGAGAGATATTCAAACCCCAAATAAATCATAACTTCATTGTCCTTCTGGCTTCTTGAAAACTCCATTGTTTGCACTATGAGGAAAAAAATAAAGCTATAAGGTAACCCAGGACTTGGAAAAAAGGGCAAGTTCAATGTTTAGGCCCTCCTTTCCTAACCCCCCCTTCCACTAATATACCTGGGCTTAAGTCGAGTAACTGTTTATTACAACCGGGAGAATACAATTTGGCACACAGGTGTATGACACTCCCCATCCCTCAAAGTGCTGTCACTTCTCAGACCATGGAAAAAGGCAGAAAAGAGACCTTGTTGCAGCCTGCATGGTCTCCACAGCTTGTCTTGCCAGATCATCGATGGGCTACTTCTGCACTGTCATTTTTGTCACTCATTTGTCCCTATTGTTTTGGGTTCCCCCTCCCCTTTTCCACATGTGTTTTGCTCCCTCTGGGATTACCAGAGACAGCAAAGCACATGGGGGAGGGGAATCCTGAAGCAATATTTATTTATTTATATAGGGACAATAGGGACAAACAAGTGACAAAAATGACAGTGTGGAAGTGGCCCATCTGACCCATTAGCCTTGTCATATTCTCACACAAAGGCCGATTTCTCACACGGCACTTACCACTCGTTTTTGTTGGAGTTTTCTGCCCCGGATCATTGTCCTTCTGGCTTCTTGAAAACTCCATTGTTTGCACTATGAGGAAAAAAATAAAGCTATAAGGTAACCCAGGACTTGGAAAAAAGGGCAAGTTTTAAAAGCAGCATCAGAACCAGTAATGTCACTTTTCTGTTTCTTACAGGGTGGTGTGAAATTGGCCCCCTTCTGTTTCCATTTACAGTCATTTTGGGATGTGTGTGTGTTCTTTTGGATTTACCACATGGGATGGGTGGGTTTGATGATCCTGTAATACAGGTCTGTTGCTTGGGCTGCTGCGCCATGGCCTTGCAAACAGATTCACAGGCAGAGGTGGTAGGCTTTTCAGATTGGTGGCCCAAACTGGGGCCTTGCAGTACCCAGCTCTGGTCTGAGGCTCTTTGCAGAGAGTTGTGCTCTGTTACAAGAGAAAATGAAATTAAATTCCTTGGAAATGTAATTGTTAACACACACCACCAGTGTTCCCTCTAAGCTGAGTTAGTGTGAGCTAGCTCACAAGTTTTTAGCCTCTGGCTCACACATCTTTATCTTAGCTCTGGAAGGATGGCTCCAGAGCAAACTAATCTTTGCAGTAGGGAAATCGCTCGCTCACAACTTTAATGCCAGCAGCTCACAAAGCAGAATTTTTGCTCACAAGACTCCACAGCTTAGAGGGAGCATTGCACACCACCCACACAAAACTGTGAAAACACTGCAAAACTCTCTGTAAATTCAAATATTTTTACCAGTCTCATAGCTTCCCATAAGCTTTGAAGAGTTGCCTTTCCTCCTTTAGATTTGTGGCCCTGGGGCTTGGAAGTATCCAGCTTATCACCACCATTTTGGGTGTTGCCGCCCTGACCTAAATAGGAAGACAGCCATCAGCAGAAACTTCTTCTTTTTTTCTAAATAGGTAGTCAGTTTAAAAATAAAGACCCACCACCCATAAACAAAGAGTGAAATCACAATCTGTTTTTAAAATAATGACAGCATTGGCTAATGCTGAGTTTGGGGGGGGGAATCCCCCACAAAAATGTGATCTGTAGCAAATTCACCAGCTATTTCCTTACTGGAAGCATGGCCAAAAAAAGGCAAAAAGGTTAAAAAAAAACATTGGCCCTGGGATTATATTGTTTTCTTTTAAAAACCACCCCCATCCACCAAACTAAACCACAGACATATGATCACATGCTTCATTAGCTAAAAAATTATTGCAGCAAAGACATAGAATCATAGAATGTTAAGAGCTGGAAGAGACCTTGCAGGTTATCTAGTGTTGTGTCCGCAGGCCACTTCAGGCCATCAGAGAAGGAGCCTGAGCTTGAGTCCCGAAGAACAATGGGACTGGGACTCCGAGCTCCTGCTTTGGGGAAACCAATGGGAACGGCGGCGGGAATTCAAATCTGCCAATGGCACCAGGGGGCATTCCCCTTAGCATGTATATAGTTGGCCACCTGGCCAGGTTTTTTTTGTCTCAAGTTGTATAATAGCAAACCATGCTGATCACTACGCGTTGTCCGTGGTTTCATTATGTGTCTAACCCACTATACAACAATGGCGACGAAGGTGGGATCTTGTTGAGCACTCCAGCTGGGCTGTTGGACCATGCTACCAAAGACTCACTCCGCCGCTCCATGTGCTTCGTCCATGAGCACCGCCGAGGGTGAATCCAGAGCCGTGTCGCAGCCGCCGACTTGCACAATGGCCATCGCTCCAGGATCTGGGCGTATGCAAGTACTCTACAGAATTCCAGAAACATGCAGCCAAAATACGGGACTGGACGGATCCGGTGCTAGCACAACAGTACCGAATGGGGCTTGCCGTGGATGTCTGCAACAACGTCCTGAGCTCTAAGGAACCGCGGACCTTGCAGGGTTGGATGGAGGAGGCAGAACGTGCCGAGAGCCGTCTATGCATCATGAAACTGGATGTCTCCTTAGGCAATAGCCGCCCCTCTACCTCCACCCCCTGGCCAAAGAATAAGCCAGCTCCCCCCACAGTCGCCCTGCGAGACCAACGCATGAAGCAAGGCCTATGCTTGAAATGTGGAGAAAAGGGGCATTTCGCCGCTTCCTGCCCGAAGGAGGAGCCCAGGAAGAGCCCACCTCGTGAGGATGATCGATGCCAGGTGGGGACCCCTGCCCGGAAGGGAACCACGAAACCCAAGAACCCACGGGCCCTGCATGTCCATCAAGAGACCTTCAACCCGCTACTGATGGAGGAAGAAGCCCCGGAGTTGCCGGGAAACAAGTCGGTCCTGTTGTAGGCGGCGCGGCACAGCAGGACCCAACACCTGAAGCGTCAAATGTGATGAGCAATTACCCCTCTCTATTCTTTGTGACTGTGGTCATCATGAACCCAGCCATGATGACCCACATTCGAGTGTGTGGCTTGATTGACTGGGGGTGCGGGAGGGACCTCATCAACCCTTCCTTAGTCACAGGGTTGGAGGCAGCGGTGATAAAACTAAAAGAACCCATAACATTTACTCAAATGGACGGGTCGCCCATGAAGGAGCCCTGTAGATTTGAGACTGTGCCGTTGCGCATGGGGGCGGGTGACCATTGGGAACAACGACCCTTTGTGGTGGCGCCCCAAGCCAAGTTCCCCTTAGTTCTTGGCAGCCCCTGGCTCCATGGCCATGATCCATACATATTATGGGAAGATGGAATTGTGCATTTCATATCTCCAAAATGCTCAGAGCACAAGTGGAATCCTGAGTGGGGCACCCTGCCGGATAATGAACCCCCCAGAGCATGCCTTGCTGCCAAGGAAATTGCCCGCATTCCCGAGGAGTATAAAGACTTGTCCCGTGTGTTTGAGGAGGAGGAAGCCGATGAACTCCCCCCTCATCGCAACTTGGACTATGCTATCGAAATATTCCTGGGTCAGAAAATGCCCCGGGGAAAGATATATGCAATGAGTCCCATGGAAAAAAAGGAGTTGCAGAAGTTCATCAATAAGAACCTAGCTTGGGGTTTCACTCGACCAGCTTCCTCCCCGTTTGCAGCCCCTGTGCTGTTTTGTAAAAAAAAGGATGGGGGACTCTGCTTGTGCACGGATTACAGAGGGCTGAATGCAGTGTCGGCCACCAACACGTATCCCATGCCTCTCATTAAAGATCTCCTGGCGGAGGTGGCGCAGGGCAAAATCTTTTCCAAACTTGATTTGAGGGATGCTTATTTCTGGGTCCGAATAAGACAGGGAGATGAATTTAAGACTGCCTTCAACACCCCCTTGGGACAGTTCGAATACCGGGTGATGCCATTCGGGCTCCAGGGGGCTCCGGGAGTCTTCATGAACTTGATCAATGAGGTGTTGCACCCTTACCTGTTTAAGGGCATGGTTGTTTAGCTGGATGATATCTTGCTGTACTCACCTGATGTTGAATCCCATGTGCGGTTGGTGAGGCAGGTGCTCCTGAAACTCCTAGAGCACAAATTGTTTGTCAAGCTATCCAAATGCGAGTTCCATCAAACCCGCATCGACTTCCTGGGCTACCGCATATCCTCCGAGGGTTTAGAGATGGACCCCATAAAGGTCCAAGACGTGTTGGATTGGGAGCCCCCAAAACTAGGAGGCAGCTCCAAAGCTTCATTGGCTTCGCAAATTTCTATTGCCAATTTTTGCCCCATTTCACCCAAGTGAGTCTGCCCCTCACCGATCTCTTGAAAACCAAAGGGAAGGGAGCGGGAGCCTCGCAGTCGGGGGCGAGACTGGAATGGACCCCAAGGTGTCAGGAGGCATTCGAGCAGCTAAAAAAGTTATTTACCACTGAACCAGTATTTGCTCACCCTGATGAAACCAAAAAATTCGTAGTGCAAGTCGATGCCTCTGACACTGCTACGGGGGGATGATTTTGCAAGAGGGCTCAGACGGACATTTACACCCCCTAGCATATGTCTCCCGCAAATTCAATGACACTGAGCAGTTCTGGCCGGTGTGGGATAAGGAGGCAGCCTCGATCCGCTTGGCGTTAGTGACTTGGCGACATTGGTTAGAAGGGGCCCAAGTGCCTTTTGAGATTTGGACTGATCACAAGAACCTTGAGGTGTTATGCAAACCCCGCAACCTTAATGCTAAGCAATTCCGTTGGGCCGAGTTCTTCTCCAAATTCCAGTTCACCCTGCACCATTTCCCGGGACGGTCCAACCCCTTAGCGGATGCGCTCTCAAGGCTTCCCCAACATGAGAGCAAGCAGGTGGAAATCCATAAATCGTTCTTCACCCCTGCCCAGTTGAGCGGGGTGGTGACTACTCGGAAATAGAGCCAAAATGCCAATGCCCCTCAGCACCCGGGGGCTTCTTGGGAGGAGTGCTTTGCCAAAGAATTAACAGCTGAAGAAAGGCAAATGCTCCAATCCCACTCTTCGGTAGAACACAGGGTTAATGATTGCTGGTACAAGGGAGGGAAGCTTTTTGTCCCTGAGACTCTGAGGCAAGAAGTCTTACAATCAGTCCATGGGCTAAAGCCAGCTGGCCACTTTGGCTACATTAAATCATTGCATTTGTTACAACGTGAATTTTGGTGGCCCCAAATGAGAAAAGACTTGTCTCTATTTGTGCGCTCGTGCCCGGTTTGTAGCCTCTGCAAGGCAAGGGTGGGCAAGCCTCCAGGTCTCCTCCAGCCGTTGCCCACACCCAATTGGCCCTAGGAAGTTATTTCCATGGATTTCATTACCGATTTACCCTGCAGCAAGCACATGACTGTCATTTGGGTGGTGGTGGACTTCTTCTCCAAACAAGCTCACTTTGTCCCATTCCCAGGGCTACCTACTGCTAAAGTGTTGGCGAAAGCCTTCCTTCAGCACATCGTTAGATTACATACTCTGCCAGCAAAGATAATATCTGACCGCGGCTCCCAATTCATTTCTAATTTATGGACAGAGCTAATGTTGATGATAGGAGTCGAGCGTGCTTTGAGTAGCGCCTATCATTCAGAGACTGATGGGCAGACTGAGAGAGTTAACCGAACCCTTGAACAGTACCTCCGTTGCTTCACCAATTTCCAACAAGACAACTGGGTAGACCTTCTACCCCTGGCTGAATTTGCGTATAATAACTCTTGGCATTCTTCCACAGGGGTCTCGCCATACAAAGCAGCATTGGGCTATGACAGTCCCCCCCCACTGTTCCTTAAATCAATGGAAGGGAGGGTTGTTCTTGGGCTTCACAGTGGACGTGGAGGGCCTCCACCCAGCCCGGGACAAGGTTAAGGCCATTGTGGAAGCACCCCCCGACCTCAAAAGCCGAGCTCCAGGCTTTTCTTGGACTTTTACATTTCTATCATGCCTTCCTCCCCCACACGGCGGTGATAGCTGAACCCCTGCACCGGCTTCTCGACAAGAAGGTGCCCTGGGTCTGGGGGCCACACCAGGCCACCGCATTCCGGGCCAGCGAGGCCCACCTCATCTTGAACTTGGTCCTGTCCCACTTCGATGAGTCCCTGCCCGTGGTCCTGGCTTGTGATGCATCTCCCTATGGGGTGGGAGCCATGCTGGCACACCGTCTCCCAGACGGCCAGGAGGTCCTGGTCGCATGCTACTCGCGGACCCTATCTGCGGCTGAACGAAACTACGCCCAGATAGACCGCGAGGGACTGCCAGTCGTGGCTGGGGTGAAGAAGTTCCATGACTTCATCTATGGTCGTCCCTTCACCATTGCCACGGACCACTGCCCACTGCTGGGCCTCTTTGCGGTGGATTGCTGGACACCACAGGTACTCTCCCCTCGAGTCTTGCGGTGGTCCATCTTCCTGGCGGGCTACAATTACACACTGCAGCACCGCCCAGGCAAGGTGATGGGCCACGTGGACGTGCTGAGCCGCCTTCCCCTGCCAGACGAGGGGGAGGACCTGAGCCCGGCTCATCATGTCCTCCAGATGGAGAGTCGCCCGGACACCCCCCTCCAGACGTCACTCGTCGCTCCGCCCATGACCACATCCTCTCCTGGGTTCTCAGCTGGGTGGTGAGGGGGTGGCCTACAGCCCCGGCAGGCCCAGAGTTCAGTGCGTTCACAACGTGGTGCAAGGAACTATTGGCGCACAAGGATTGCCTGCTGTGGGGGGACCGGGTTGTAGTCCCCAGCACGCTCCGGCACCAGGTCCTGCAGGCTCTGCATGAGGTGCACCCCGGCATCATGTGGATGAAGACCCTCACCCGGAGCTACATCTGGTGGCCGGGCATGGATGGGGAAATAGAGGCCTGGGTGAAGCATTGCCAGATCTGCTAAGAGGTCTGGCCAAGCCCACCAAGCGCACCCAGGCAGTCATGGGAATCAACAAGGACTCCGTGGTCCCAGCTCCACATCGACTTCGCCGGGCCCTTCCACGGATTGATGTTCCTGGTAATCGTGGACGCGTACTCCAAGTGGCTGGAGGTGAGTCCTGTCTCAACCACCTCCGCAAGCACCACCATCCGAGCCCTCTGGAAGATCTTTGCCACGCATGGCTTGCCGGACACTATCGTCTCGGACAATGGCTCGGCGTTCACGTCCGAGGAATTCCAGTGGTTCCTGTGGGACAACTTGATCCGACATATCAGGTCAGCGCCCTTCCACCCCGGTACGAATGGCCACACAGACTGCATGGTCCGCATGGCTAAAGAAGCCTTAAGCCGCCTGACGGAGGGTGACTGGGAGTCATGCATAGCCTGGTTCCTGCTGGCGAACTGAACAACACCCAATCCGTTCAGCGATCACTGCCCCACGGAGCTCCTCATGGGCCAGAGCCCAGCCATCCTCCTGGACCGGCTGCACCCCAACAGGGCTCCAATGGCACACAACCTGGGGCTTCTTCTCGGAGGACCCGGTGTTCGCGAGGAACTATGGCCGGGGCCCAGAATGGCTAGCAGGGAAGGTAATCCACCCCACCAGCCCCGTCTCCTACGAGGTAACAACGGATGATGGGCACGTGGACCAGCTGAGGAGGTGCCTACTTCCAACGATAGGAGATCCGGGGGACCAAGGGGAGGTGGAGCGGGCCCCACGGGAAGCCCAGGGAGAACCCAAAGCGGAACAGGACCTCAGGAAGGTGGGCCCCAGTGACAGGCAACTCCCAACGCCAGAGGCCACGACAGCCGAGCGCCCGACGGAACACCCACCCCCAGAGGGAGGAAGCGAAGCGGCAGGCCCCACCGCACACCCACAACTTGGCAGCGGAGAAGCCCCAACGCCAGCACCGCAGCGGTCCACTAGGGAACGTAGAGCCCCACATACCTGAAGGATTACGTCACCTAGACAGGGTCAGGACTATGGGGGGAGGGGTGTTGTGTCCGCAGACCACTTCAGGCCATCAGCGAAGGAGCCTGAGCTTGAGTCCCAGGGAACAATGGGACTGGAGCTCCGAGCTCCTGCTTTGGGGAAACCGATGGGAACAGCGGCAGGAATTCAAACCCGCCAATGGCACCAGGGGGTGTTCCCCTTAGCATGTATATAGTTGGCCACCTGGCCAGGTTTTTTTTGTCTTGAGTTGTATAATAGCGAACCATGCTGATCACTATGTCGTTGTCCGTGGTTTCATTATGCATCTAACCCACTATACAACATCTAGTCCAACCCCCTGCACTCTGCAGGAGCATAGCTGAAAGACAAATAGCCCTACAACATACCCGAAAGATGTACATCATGTTAAATAAGCCATGAGAAGCAAATGGTGTTAACACATTACTCAAAATACATTCTAAATAAGTCCAAAAAAGATACCTGGCTGCTTTGAAGACCTTTTTGCAGGCATACTGTTTTCTAGTTTTTCCACAACACTATGAATGAGAAACAGAATTTGAAAAACCATGCTTTACTAAATTAAAGTCTTCCCAGCATCTAATTTTTGCCCCTCAGCAAGAGGAAAATGTGTGGAGAACTTACCTACATAAAAAGTCTTGCTTTCTTCAGGGCCTGGATAATAAAAGGCCTGGGCCACACCAGGCTACTCCTTCTGTATCTCTGATCCTACTGTGAAACTAAAACATCAGCCCCTCCCAACTGCAGGGACTGGTGTGATCCAGCAGGGTTCTTCTTATGTTAATTATGTTACCCAGCCTCCTCAGCTGCTGCCACTGCCTCCTCCTCTTTCTCTTTCCTAAATAGTAGAAGTAGTTAAGGCCTTATAGATCTATGAGGCTTAGCTTAAGATAACAAAACCATAAGACAACATTAAATTATAAATAACAACAGAAGTGGCAACCATGTCCTGTAGTGCTCTTAATTTCCTATTCCACAGCAGTCATCCCAGTGTGTGGCAGTACTCCTTCTAAAGTGTGGAGTCTTGTGAGCAAGTTGTGAGTGAGCAATTTGGCTCCTGTGTAAATCAGTTTGCTCTGGAGCCATCCTTCCTGAGCTATAGGGTTGCCAGGTCTGGTTTAGAAAATACCTGGAGACTTTGGGGGTGGATCCAGGAGAGGGTGGTGTTTGGGGTTGGGAGGACCCTCAGCACCCTTCAAAGCAGCCATTTTTTTCCAGGGGAGCTGATCTCTGTCAGCTGGAGATAAGTTGTAAAAGTGGGAGATCTCCAGGCCCCACCTGGAGGCTGGCAACCCTACTGAGCTAAGACAAAAATCTGTGAGCTGGAGGCTAAAAACCTGTGAGCTAGCTAGCTCACACTACCTCAGCTTAGAGGGAACACTGGTGGTCTCTATATGATGGACTGCAGAGGGACCTTACTTGCCACAAACTAACACTGGATAATGCACAGGCAGGTCCACAACACAAATTGTTGCACGTGAATACAGGTAATACCTGTTCATTCTCATAAATGGAGATGAATGGTTATCCACAATTATAAATATTTATAGCACTTTACATGGTATTTTTCCATGTGGGCTTTTATGTATATGGGCTTTTTTCCGTGTGGGCTTATTTCC
Source organism: Gekko gecko (assembly GCA_029375565.1). Lineage (NCBI taxonomy): Eukaryota > Metazoa > Chordata > Lepidosauria > Squamata > Gekkonidae > Gekko > Gekko gecko. The sequence goes on from JAPDNY010000005.1 coordinate 170,107,407, forward strand.
ATGTGGGCATTTTTCCTGTGAGCATTTATGACCGTCGTTTTTTTTCCGGTGGGCTTTTTTCCTAGAACCAGGAGTTCATTAATAGAAGACTTAATGTCCTGCATAAGGAAGGAGAGACCAGTCAAAGGAACAAGAGTGTGGTTGACTACCCTAACAAGAATCCTCAGAGTGCTACAGCAGGACCCCAAAGGCATTGAGCGAGATGGCACTTCTTGCCATTAAAACTAAGGAATTGATTCCAGGCCCTAGTGGTGGAGGCACAGATGGAAACACTACCAGTGGAAGTATCACAAACACAAGGAAGACAAGGAGATATGAAAAAATGGCACTGAAAGGAAAAGGAATGACTCCCTGCTGAGGGGTATGGAACGTCATATGTCCAGGCCTGATCCCCTGGCCTGAGAGGTGTGATGCTTGCCAGGGCCAAACATTAAAGATATTACAGACAGGATCCCAAAACTCATCAAACCTACAGAGCATTACCCATTTGTGATGGTCCATGTGGGAACCAATGACAGGGCCATGAAAACTATCAAAAACATTAAGGATGACTATGAAGATCTTGGGAGGAAACTGAAGGAAATGGGAGCACAAGTGGTGTTCTCTTTGATCCTTCCTGTCATAGGAAGGGGAATACAATGGGAACAGATAGTAATGGAGGTGAACCACTGGCTGTGTTGGTGGTGCCGGCAGGAGTGACCTGGATGCTGGGACCACGGGCAAGGTTGTCTGGATGATAACCTACTAGCACACGATGGACTTCACCTATCAAGGTCAGGGAAGAATGTGTTTGATAGAAAACTGGAGAGATTAATCAAGAGGACTTTAAACCAACACTGCAAGAGAAGGAGATGACTAACATAGGGATTTAAAAGGACAGCAAACAACAGAGGCCCACTTGGGATGTGTAATGGAGCCAAAGGTACAGGGCTTCAGGTATCTATGTACCAATGCTCAAAGCTTGGGCAATAAGAAAGAAGAGCTTGAGCTTCTAATGCAGACAGAGGGATATGATTTAATAGGCATTACAGAGACTTGGTGGGATGATTCCCATTACTGGAATGTAGTAGTGAATGGATATGAGTTGTTCAAGAAAAACTGAAAGAGTTGAAGAGGAGGCAGAGTGGCACTGTATGTGAGGAGAGGGTTTGTTTGTCAGGGAAGTACTGGAGGAGGAGGGCAACGACTCGGTGGAAAGTATCTGGGTGAGGATATGGGAAGGAAGGACCAACAGTATTGTGGTTGGAGTCTGCTATTTTTGCTTGCATATGCAGGGAATTCTGGGTGCCTTGAGTCCACAGTCCCCGCTGTGTGCAGGGCTACCACATCTACACAAATTCCAGAGTGCAATATTCCAGTACTTCAGACAGCACTATCTGGTCAATAGGGATGTGTGCATGGAATCTCATGTGCCCTGGGGTCCCTGTAAATCTTTGGAAGGTATCAAGAATATCTTCATTGGCACTGGGCATTCTCAGAACTTTGAACTCTGCCCATCCTCGCATATCCCAGATATGGATCAGAATAATGTTTACACAGTAATTTCCTAACTCTTATTCAGAGTAAGCACCTGAACTGCATCTTTTAATCTTTTTAAATAAATTTAATCATACTTTTGTTGTTCAGTCGCACAGTCAAGTCCAACTCTTCGCGACCCCATGGACCAGATTACGCCAGGCCCTCCTGTCTTCCGCTGTCCGCTGAAGTTTGCTCAATTTCATGTTCGTTGCATCGATGACACTGTCTAACCATCTCATCCTTTGCCATCCCCTTCTTCTTTGACCTTCAATCTTTCCCAGCATCAGGGTCTTCTCCAGTGAGTGCTCCCTTCTCATTTGGTGGCCAAAGTATTTGAGCTTCAGCTTCAGGATCTGGTCTTCCAGGGAACAGTCAGGGTTGATTTCTTTTAGGATTGAATGATTTGATCTCCTGGCAGTCCAAGGGACTCTCAAGAGTCTTCTCCAGCACCATAGTTCAAAAGAATCTATTCTTCGGCACTCGGCCTTCCTTATAGTCCAACTCTCGCAGCCATACATTACTACGGAGAATACCATTGCTTTGACCATGCGGACTTTTGTTGGCAGGGTGATGTCTCTGCTTTTTATCATGCTGTTTAGGTTTGCCAACGCGTTCCTCCCAAGGAGCAGGCGTCTTTTAATTTCATGGTTGCAGTCACCATCTGCCGTGATCTGGGACCCCAGGAACATGAAGTCTGTCACTACTTCTACGACTTCCCCTTCTATTTGCCAAGGAGTGATGGGGCTGGATGCCATGATCTTAGTTTTTTTTTATGTTGAGCTTCAACCCCACTTTTGCGCTCTCCTCTTTTACCCTGAACAAGAGGCTCTTTAGGTCCTCTTCACCTTCTGCCATCAGAGTGGTATCGTCTGCATATCTGAGGTTATTGATCTTTTCCCCAGCAATCTTAACTCCAGCTTGTGATTCATCCAGGCCAGCATTTCGCATGATGTACTCTGCATATAAATTAAATAAGCAAGGTGACAATATACATCCTTGTTGTATTCCTTTTCCTATGCTAAACCAATCAGTTGTTCCATATCCGGTTCTAACTGTTGCTTCTTGAAGAATAAGTCAATAAAATTTTGATATATATGAAATTATAACAAAAAGGAAAACAACACGTTCTAATATATACAAATATTCTAGAACAAAAGGCCCACTTTCTATCCTTTCGTATTCTGCTAACTAAACACGAAATAAAATGCCTGCCCTCACATTTTCTTCCAGTTTCACCTTAATGAAATATTCAGTAAAAGACCTTCTTCTGTTCACAAAATCTGTTTGTGTCATTATAATTATCTGTGGAGGGGCGTGGTGTCAGCGCTGACTGCAATGGACACCTGAGCACTCTGCTCCCGACAACCTTCCCCCTTTTTTCAAGCAAAAGTTGACCTACCCAAACCTAGCACATGGCTAAATAGTCTGAAAAGGTATGGGGAGAAACTTCACACCCAAAACCAGAAACGCTGTGTCAGTGAGTAAAGGGGTCCCCTCATATTTTCAGAAAGCAGGAAAGGCTGTGTAAATGGGAGATGCCGACATCGCCGCTCGTAAAATGGTGGCAGATCATGTAGATCAACAGCTAGAAGGCCTAATAGTTTCCCAACAAGAATTCCATGAGTCCTTGCAATCGTTAGAGAAAAATATGTCTACCACGATCGCGGAGCTTCTAATGCCGTTGACTTCGCAATTAACTGAGCTAAAACAGTCTATGGCACAGATAGCACAAACCGCTGATTCTGCAATGGATTCCTGCCTAACCCTTCAAGAAGATGCCTGTTACTTCTACAAAAAAGACGAATGGGCCACGGACAGAATTATTTCTTTGGAGAATCAATTAAAGGCTATATATTAGGTTTATTTTTGTGGATTTTCTATATATTACATAATATCTTTTGTCTCCTTGCTTTACATAACTCGATAAATTCCCCCCTCCTTCCCTCTACCCCTTGTTTATTGATCCTTTATTCACAGCCATGGGCACAAAGTCTGAATCTTCCACCGAATGTCCTGTCTTCCTTCCAATGTTATCCACTTTAGATAGGTCTTCCATCTCACTTTAATTTCTTCGGCTTTATCCTCCCATGTGGTCTTCTGGCGCAGTTTCTCAATGATGTCCGACTGCACAAAATCAAACAAATAAGTGTGCCAGGTATCTATTTTCCATATACTCTTATCTTTCCAGCCCAGAGCTATCACTGCCTTGCCTGCTAACACCATAGCTTTGAGTATAGCCTGGGTTTCCTTATTGACTGCCTTATTTCCTAATATACCCATTAACATTAGTTTGAAGTCTACATTCAATGAGATTTTACATATTTTCTTTATAGTTTGGATTATTTATTTTTTTAAAAAAGAAAATTTATTAACAGGATACAATAACATGTTCCATATTCAACAACCAATTCTTATCATATTCTTTTCTAAAAATTTTTATCCCCCCCTCCCCTGGCTTCCAACGATGCTCCACCCCCATTAACATTTCTATCAATATTCACTTACATTCAATTCATTTTCAATATTCAATACATAATTTCCAATATTTTCCTTTTCTATATTTCACAATTAGGTAACCTTTCTATTACAATCCCTTTTCTTATAATACCTCTATTATTAATAACTATCAAAACATAGCAATCTGTTTTTCACATCCCAGTTAAGTTCTAAATAGTCTTTAAAATCTTTCCATTCTTTGTCTCCTTTTCCATGAAGTTTTCTTGTCAGCTTGTCCATTTCAATAATAAAAATCATTTTTTTATCCATTCCCATTTGTCAGGTACCTGCTCCTGCTTCCAAAACTGAGCATAAGTCATTCTTGCTGTTGAAATTAAGTACCATAACAAAAGTTCTCTTTGCCATTTTGACTTCTTCTAATTTAAGTCCTAAAAGTAAGATTTCTGGCTCTTTTTTCAAAGTACATTTCAAATTTTTCTGAATTTCATTATGAATCTCAGTCCAAAAAGCACTTGCTTTTTCACATGTCCACCACATATGGTCTTTTTTCTTACATTTTCAACATTTGTTAGACATATTCTCATTTATATTAGCAATTTTTTTTGGCGTCATGTACCATCTATACATCATTTTATAACAATTTTCTTTAACATTAACACATGTTGAAATGTTGATTGATTTTTTTCCATAAACATTCCCATGATGACATTTCTATATCTCTATTTGTATTTATAGCCCATTTCACCATTTGTTCTTTTACAGTCTCATCCTCTGTATACCATTTTAACAAAATCTTATAAATTCTAGAAATCATTTTTTTACCTTTTTCTATCCAAATCATTTCAATTTCATTATTTTCTTTTCTAAAACCATATCTCATTTTGTCAGTCTTAAACAAGTCATAAATCTGTCTGTAATTTAGCCAGTCATATTCAAAGTCCAGTTCGTCTCTAGGTCTCATCGCGAAACTTCTCCCCTCAGTTTCAGAATGTCTCTATAAGGTAACCAGTCTTTCCCTTTATGTCTTGAGAGTGGTTTAATTACTTCTGCCGGAACAATCCACAATGGTCTTGCTTCAAAGAAATATCTCTTGTATCTCGTCCAAGTCATAAATAAAGATCTCCTTATGAAGTGGTGTTTGAAGAGGTTGTCGACCTTAGACTTCTCATACCATAAATAGGCGTACCAACCAAATTTTCGATCATGTCCTTCTAATGCCAACAGCTTTCTGTTCTCCAAATTAATCCATTGTTCCAGCCATGCCAAACACACCGCATCATGATATAGTCTAAAATTGGGGAGTTGAAAACCTCCCCTTTCTTTGGCATCACAAAGAATTTTCATTTTAATCCTTGGTTTCTTTCCAGCCCAAACAAACTTTGAAATTTCTTTTTGCCATAGATTCAACACTTTACAGTCCTTCAAAATTGGGATCGTCTGAAATAAAAATAACAGACGAGGTAGAATGTTCATTTTGACTACTGAGACTCTGCCCAAAAGTGACAAATTCAAAGTGTTCCATTTTTTAATATCTTGTTGAATTTTATTCCAAGTCTTTTCATAATTATTCTTAAACAAGTCTATATTTTTTGCTGTAACCTCTATTCCCAAGTATCTAGTTTTTTTCACCACTTCACATTGGATTTTTTCTTGTAAGGCCAGTTGGCTTTCTTTTCTCATGTTTTTACAAAGTAACTTAGTTTTATTCTTATTGACATAGAATCCAGCCAAATCTCCAAATTCTTTAATCCTTTCCATCAATAACGGTACGTTCATTACTGGATCTTCAATTATAAACATTACATCGTCTGCAAAAGCCCTATATTTATACTCGAAACCTCCAATTGTAAGTCCTTTTATATCTTTGTCTTCTTTTATTTTATTCAGCATCACTTCCAAAATCCAAATAAATAGTAAAGGATATAACGGACATCCTTGTCTTGTCCCTTTTTGAACTTTAAAGTATTCCGTCAACTCTTTATTCACATTCAGCGACGCTTTTTTTCACAATATACAGCCCTAATAATGTTTGAAAAGGGATGCCCAATGTCCATTCTATCAAACACTTGAAGCATAAATTCCCAATTTAAATTATAAAAGGCTTTTTCCGCGTCTAGAAATAGAAAGGCAACTTCTTTTTCTGGATGTTTATCATAGTATTCAATTGCATCAATCAGAATCCTTAAGTTATATCCGATTTGTCTGTTTGGTAAAAAACCAGCTTGGTCTTCTCTAATGATATCTTTTAAATAAGTCTTCAATCTTTCCGAAATTACTTTGGCAAACAGTTTGTAATCATTATTAAGTAGTGAAATTGGTCTATAATTTTTTACATCTGTCAAATCTTGTCCTTCCTTGGGTATGAGTGATACATTGGCTTCTTTCCAAGATTCTGGTATTAACTTAGTCCGCTGAATTTCGTTAATTAGAAGTTCCATAATCAGGGTCAGCTCCTCCTTTAATTTTTTTAAAATTTTTGCGGTAAATCCATCTGGTCCTGGAGCTTTCCCTAATTTGGCGTCTTCTATTGCTTTATGTATTTCTTCTTTCTGTATTGGACCATTCAGAATTTCCTTAGTTTTACTATCCATCTCAGGTAAGGTTACTTTATCCAAATACTTTTTAATTTTCGCTGGATCAATATTCTTTTTTTGAAATAATTTTGCATAATACTTGAAGAAGGCTCTTTTTATTCCGTTCATGTCTACATTTTCTTTGCCTTCTTCCATTATCTTGGTTATTGTCCTTCTCTCCCTTCGGTTTTTCAATTGCCACGCCAAATACTTCCCTGGCTTGTTTGCTCCTTCAAAGGATTTTTGCTGTAATTTCTTTAAGTTCCAGTAAAGTTCTCTGTTTAGTATCACCTTTAATTGTTCTTGTAAGATTTGAATTTCCTTAAGAAGTTTCTTTTTGCCTGGTCTCCGTTTCAACTCATTTTCTTTTTGTTGAATTTTTTTCCTGCAACTCTTTCTGTTGTTTCAATTTATCTTTCTTATCGGCTGCATTCATTGAAATCAAAACTCCTCTCATCACCGATTTGTAAGCATCCCAAACTGTCTGTATATTAACATCGTGGTTTAAATTCATTTGAAATAAAAATTGAGTTTCTTTCTGCAATGTCTCCACTAATTTCGTCTTGTCCAATAAGTCTTCATTAATTCTCCAATGGTATTGCTTGGCTTTTTCTTTTAATGTCCAAATTAACGCGTTATGATCTGAATTACTCTTTGGCAAAATTTCCACCTTTTGAGTTTTTAATGCAATTTCACTCGACATCCAAATCATATCTATTCTTGAGAAGGATCTGTGTCGGTTAGAATAAAAAGTAAAATCTTTAATTTTTGGATTGCATTTTCTCCATACATCTTCCAACTTTTCTTGTTGAATCAATTTTAAAAAAATTTGGGGTAGCTTTCCAATCTTCTCATCACCCTTTTGTGATTGTCTGTCCAATTTATTATTATACGTACCATTGAAGTCTCCAGCTAAAATTATCTGGTCATAATGCACCTGGTCCAATTCCCTCAACAAATCCTTAAAAAAGTTCTCTTTGGCTCCATTAGGAGTGTACAAATTAACAACCAGTGTCTTTTTTTGAAGTAATTTGATTTCAACATATCTCCCTTCTTTATCTGTGAAAACTTGTTTGGGTTCCAGTTTTTTATTTACATAAATCACAACTCCTTTATTTTTTTTTCTCTGCCAAAGAATAAAATTCTTCTCCCAATTTTTTGTTAATCAAATATTTATTGTCCGGACTTTTTATATGGGTTTCTTGTAGACAGATGATATTAGATTTCTGCTTTTGAAGCCAATAATTCACTACTTTTCTTTTGTTGGGTGAATTAAGTCCATTTACATTCCACGATAACAATTTGTAATCCATCATAGAGTGTTTCTTTAAATATCTCCGAAATCTTCAGAATATTCTGCTTTGAACATATACATATCCCCCGATGATTTCATCGTATGTCTTTTCGAATTATACGTAAATAACAGTCCTTGTGGTATCTCCCATCTGAATCTGATATTCAACTGTTTCAGCCTATCCACCAACTTCTTATATTTCTTTCTATCCTGCAAAATAGACCTTGGGAGTTCCTTCATTATTATTACCTTTTTGCCATCAATTTCAAGTGGTTGTGTAAACTGCTTCTTGTATACATCCTTTTTCATTTTCCTTGTCACAAATTGAATGATTACATCTCTTGGTAAATTTTTTCTTTGTGCATAAGCCGAGTTCACTCTGTATACAAGATCAAAATGCTGATCTAACTCCCCCTGAACTGCTCCCATGTATTCAGTGAAAGTTGCCATCACTTCAGTACGTATATCTTCTCCCAATTTTTCTTCTATTCCTCTCAGTCTCAGATGGTTTGACATTGCTTTATATTCCACAACTGCCTCCAGATTCCGGTTGTTTTGTAAATTCGCTTCAACTTTCTTTTCCAAATCTTGTGTCTTTTCCACCATTTCAGTTGATTTTGTTGCCAAAGCTTTAACTTGATTACTTGTATTTTCCACTTCTTTTTTAAACTCTGCCACTTCCGCAAGAACTAACTCTCTCAAGACTGCTATGTTTTTTTCCTGAACTTCTTCCAGTTGTTCCAGCTGTTTTTCCATCTTCTCCTCAAACTGCTTATCCATTTGTTTCATCATACCTTGAATCGCTTCGAGCATGCGCTTCTCCATTGCTTCTATTGCTGCCTTCCATTCTTTCTTGTCTTTAGACGACATACCTGGACTTGCAGCTGACGCCGCTCTCTGCCTAAGTTTTGATTCTGTTTTGAAAGTTTGTCAGTACAATTCGACTGACTTTTCACTTCCCTTCAAATTCCACTTTTTTCGCTATTATTAACAGTCTATTTTGTCTTAAAAATACGTTTTAAAGTTTAGTCCTCCATAAAATGGCAGGCACAATTTCTCTATGATTTTCTTGGCTAGAGTAGGCTCTCTCTGAACTTCCTGTTTCCGGTCCCATGTTAAAAATGTCCTACCGGAAACACATCCGGTCCACCTCTCTTTCAGTCCTCCAACACAGTCTCTAGCCAGATTCAGATTTCAGCCGGACACAGTTAAATGTTACACCTTTGTCTCATGATCTTTCCAGTCGCATTCACTCAAACGCTCATCACTCAATCTGTAACCGCAGGAATGTTAAACAATGTCAATTTACTCCGTTTTTAGCACTTTAACGAACTCTTCTGATTTTAACGATGGATCGATTATACAGCTTAAAACCTTATGCGCTTAACCGCCTTGTTCAAATTTCGTTATATCTTCTCCCCGGTAAGCAAATCGTTTCGGTTACCTTAAATGTTTATCTTGGGACTTCGCATCACTTCTCTTTGTTTCCAACTGTAGATCGTTTCTTAAGAGATCGGGAAGTGGCAAATTTAAGCTGATTCTTCACCTCGGCTAGCTTCTGTAGTGCTGGTTTGCAATTTCCCGCTTCTGAGAGGAGTTCAAGGCATAAACAAGCCCCCTCCGGGACTTGTGCACGCTGATGTCGACTCTCACTTGGACCTTGTTGCTTGCTGGTCACCCCCCTGCCTGGGGGATGCTGCATTGGACAGTAAAACTGCCCAAAGTGTCAGAAGAAGCCGCCATCCACCCCGCTCATTTGCAGGGGTGCGTCAGTTCGCCATTTTACTCTGACCGGAAGCCTCATAGTTTGTATTATTTTTAACCAAAAACTCTAACCTCTGGACATTCCCACAACATATGGGAGAACCAAACCTTGAATTGTTTACAATGCCAACACATAGAGCTCAATCCCAGAAACATGTTTGCTATCTGCGCTGGTGTTTTATACCACTTTGTGAAAAATTTATATTCCAGTTCATTAAATTTAATAATTTTGGTTTCTTCTATTCCCTTCATTATTTTATTTGCATTGTTTTCCGATATCTGATCTTCCTTACACTACGTTTTCTGTAAACATAGTATTGCCCTATCTTTATTGGATAACATTTTCTTGTAAATATATCCTGCTAATCCTTGTTTAAACTTTTGCATCCTATTGTATATTTCTTCAATTGGTTCTTCTGCCAAATATTTCCTTTTTCATTAACTTCTTTGATCATTCTACATAGGCCTGTAGTTTTTATCCAATATTGCCTACCTATCTCCTCAGTTAATTACTGTGCTGGTTTTAGAGTACCTCCTCTGAATAAGTCTCTTAGCCTGTAATATCCCTTTGATCTCAGCAGTTCACACCATTTATTTTCTCCTATTTCATTATCCAAGGACTTTAGTGGTGCCCAGTTTGAAGTTCTTTTGAGCCATGAGGTCTGCCACTTGTTCCACACAGTGTTGAATGCCTAGGTCCCTTAGCTTGTATAAGATCTTTATTTGTCATTCTGGTGAATACCCCAAAACTCTCTATGTTGTTGTTGATTTCATTCTCAAAACTCACCCATTTTAGTCCCTCTCCATCACCTATCTCCAGTATCGATTTTATTTGGAAGGCTTCATAATAACTATTCAGGTCAGGGACTCCCCATCCCAACTCTGATCTGTGGCTATAAATTATCTTTCTCTGTATTCTGCATTTTTTACTGCCAAAAATCCATTCCCTAATCGCTCTGTTCCATTGGTCTAGTTTTTTGGTATACATTCCTAGCAGTATTGTCTGGAAGAGGTATATTAATCTCGGCAACCAAAACATTTTAACACTTTTGATTCTAGTGGATATATTATTTTATTTTTCCACTTTTTCATATCTTTTTCTATTTTCTTCCAGACCTTGTTATAATTATTCTCTGATATTTTATCAATATTCTTCTGTAGTACAATACCTAAATATCTGAATTTTTGGTGCCCATTCCAATATTAGTAATCCCATGCATTTGTTCTCTTTCCTCTTTAGTCACATTAAGATACATAATTTCTGATTTAGCCATGTTCACCTTCAGTCCTGAACATTTTTCGAAGTCCTCTAATATAACTTTTATTTCTTTTATTGCCTCTTTGGGGTTTGTCATAGCGATTATAATGTCATCGGCAAATAAATTGATTTTCATTTCTTCCTTCCTTACCCTGTATCCTTCCACCCTTTCAGAATTTCTTATTCTTTCGGCTAGCTGTTCTATTGCTAGTATAAATAGGAGGGGCGAGAGCAGGCATCCTTGCCAGACTCCTCTTTGAATCTTAAGGGGTTGTGAGTGTTCTTCGTTAACTCTCACCACTGCTGTCCCTTTTCTGTATATTTCTTGGATCACTTTTATATATGACTCCCCCATCTCGTATTTAGTCATTACCTGCCACAGAAAATCCTGGGAGAGTGTATCGAATACTTTGTAGACATCTAATTTCAAGAGGCCTAGCTTTTTTTGTGGCCATCTTCTAATACATTTATAATATTCCCCCTTTCAATATTCCGTTAAATACCTCTTGGAGCTCTGGGGCCAATATATCTGCCGTCTCTTTATAAAATTCACTTGTGAAACCATCTAGGTCTGGGGATTTGCCCTTTTTCAATTCTTTAATTACATCCTTTATCTCCTGTAGTGTTATTTCCTCCCTTAATGTAATTTTATCATTTTCTTTAAGTGTTGTTCTTATATCTTCCTCATATATGACCATGTCCTTTTTTTTATACAGCTCTTTGTAAAAGGTCTCAAAGGCTTTTACTATATCTTTTGAGTTGCCAGTTCTTTGGCCATTCACTTTTATTTTTTCTATCTTTTGCCTTACCTTCCTATTTTTCAAATAATTAGCTAACCTTCTATCCGAATTAATACTATTTCTATGGCAGTCATTTCTTACCATAGCTTCTCTCTTCCATACTGTAACTAAGTCCAACTCGGCTAATTGTTTTTTAATTGTTCTTATCTGACTCCTTTGGATACCTTTGGATCATGTTTATTGATTAGTTCCTTTTGCAACCTCTCCAGTTACTGAATTTTAGATTGTCTTTTTAGATAGCGTTCTCTTTTGATGTACTTTCCCTTATTTATGCAATGTCCCCTTATCACCTCCTTCTCAGCATCCCATAGGGTATTAGTTGGGGCAGTCCCTCTATTCTCCTCAAAATATAATCTTACCTGCTCCATTATGTAACTTCTATCTTCCTCTTTAGCCATTATTAAATTGTTGTACCTCCAAGTTCTACTTTTTGGCTTTTGATTACCTTCTATTTCTACAGTGATTGGTGCATGATCCGATATCCAAATTGGGTGCATTGTGATTTTTTTTATAGTCAGATTGCTGCTTTTCCCCACAATTATGTAATCTATGCATGATAGGGTTTTGTGCCAGCTGGATATATGAGTGGGTTTTGGCTGCTGTCCTATAAATTCATGTGCTTCCCTCAATCCCCAATCTCCTATTTTAATTGCTTTGTTTTTTGTCAAATCCATATTCAAATCTCCTGTCATAATTAGTTCTCCCTCTTCGAATTGCTTAGTTTTTAAAAATATCCTGTGTAAAAATTTCTTTTGTCCTTTCTTGGGTGCATATATATTTACCAATGTAAATTTCTTCCCCTCTAATCTCAGTTTAGCCATCACATACCTACTGTCCCTATCTATCTTTCTTTCTAGTACGTCTACTCTAAGTTTCTTATGAGTCATTATTGCCACTCCTCTGGCCTTAGTGTGGCTCCTAGCTTCCGCTAACATCATCCAGGTCAAGTCTTTTAGCAAAGGCTTGTTGTTATTTCTTTTCTTATGTGTTTCCTGTAAACACAAAACATCTGTTTTTTGCTCTCTTGCCAACTTGGCTATTCTATATCTTTTAATTTTTGATGTTAAACCATTGACATTCAGTGATAAAATTTTTATTGTTTTATCCATATCCCACATCAATTAAGGCTTTGACATCTCGTGGCTGTGAAAAATTTGAATGGTTAATTAGTTTACCCTTCATCTTCCCTTTACCCCCTTGTGGTTGAGAGTAAAAAAGAAAAGAAAATCTCTTTCTCTCTCCACTGCATGGGATGCACGCACCCCCCCTTCTTGATGTGGTAAAAAATAATAATACTAATAATAATCATTAGCTCAATCAATAAAGGTATACTTCCCTTTACTGGTTATTGGGAGTTGGTCCTGAGGCGTTTCCCTCCTCTCTCTGAAGTTCCTTCATCACCATCTTAGGAACCCCCGATTCCTCTTCCATTTCTTGCTCTCCCATGTCATCTGTGTTGATTCCTAATTAAGTAGTTCCTTTGCCTCTGTAGTGTTCCTTGCCATAAGTCTCTTTCCTTCCCAGAATATAATTATAGGTGATGGATAGCCCCATGAAAATTTAACATTGTTTGCATGAAGGTTTTAAGCAAAGGGGCGCATAAGAGTTTTTTTTCTTAAGGTCTCTTGACAGAAATCTTGTCTCACCCAGACTTTTCTTCCTCTAAAAGTCAGGTCTTTCCTCTTCTTTAGTGCCGTATATATTTGTTGTTGGAATTTCTCTCTGGCGAACTTAATTATTACATCTCTAGGGGCCCTGCTCCTCCCATTCCTTTGTAGTCAATGCACTCTTTCAACATCCTCTGCTTTTACCTCTACTTCATTTGTCTGCATCCACTTTTACAGGGACTCTTCCAGTTTGTTTACAGGAACTTCTTTGGATATCCCTGATAAAATAAGGTTAGCTCTTCTATTGATCGCAACTTAGATCAAGTTGAATGCTCCTGTTAAAAGGAAAACACTGCATCAACACCCCTCTGGTCAAACTGAGCTAGCTCCCCCCCCCCCCCAATTTTTAAAATTTATTTCCCGAATACAGATAACGTCGCTTATCTTGATCCATCCATTTTGTAAGAACCATCCCACAGTATTGTTTCTTATTACAGAAAATAAAGTACATTTGTTTAAACTTTGTCATTATCTTTTATCCAATTATACAATTTTGACCAAGTGTCCTCAAAGTATTTTTCTTCTTTCCCTTTTAATAATATTGTCAGTCTATTCATTTCTACTACATTTAATGATTTATATATAAACTCTTTCCTATCAGAAGATTCTGTCTAATTTCCAGTACTTCGCATATAATATTCTGGTGGCTGTCACACTATGTATCACAATTATTTTATCTGTTTTTCCAAATATATCTGGGATCATGTTCAGGAGAAACAGTGGTAAAGAGGTTTGAATAATCTCCTGTAATATTTTTTGTACCATCAACCAAAAGAGATGAGCTTTCCCACATGTCTACCACAAGTGCAAATAAGTGCCCACGTTCTGTTTACATTTCCAACATATGTTTGATAGAGCTGTGGAATATTTGGCTAACCTTGCTGGATACAAATACCATCTGTTTGCTACCTTATAGATGTTTTCTTTCAAAATGGTTGATTTAGTAATTTTAGTATTAGTTACCCAAATCTTCACCCATTTGTCCCATTCCAGATCATGTCCTAAATCTTTAGCCCACAAGTTCATAACAGCTTTTACCAGTTCATCCTGCATTTTAACCTCAATCAAAAAGTTATACAGTTTTTTTTATAAGTTTCTCCCTCGAGTTCAACCATATCTTATCCATATCTGAAGATTTCTTATAAAAACCTTTCTTTTCATCTTCCTTATATCTAGATATTAATTGCCATTTTTCCAACCATGACAATTCAATACTTTGATTTTGTAGGGTTTCTATAGGTCTTAACTTATTGTTACCATCTAATAGATTCTCATAACAACACTTCTGTTCTAACTTACATAACAATGGTTTCATGAAAGCTTCGATGGGGGAAACCCATCTTGGAGTTTTAACATAATAGCATTTAACTTCATTCCAAATTTTTAAGAGGGTGCGTTGCAATATGTGTTGTTTAAAATATTTCTGTTCCGAGTTATACCATATAGCGGCGTGCCAGCCCATGATGAGATCATGACCTTCAAGTCTCAAAAGTTGAATATTATTTAACATAAGCCACTCTCTTATCCAAATCATCACCATGGCTTTATAATACGTATACCAATCTGGCAAGCCAACCCCCCCCTTTCTCCTTTTTCTCTTACATCAGTTTGAGTTTAATTCTGGGTTTCTTTGCTTGCCAGATAAATCTAGAGACAATTTTTTCTAAGTCCTGGAAAAATTTCTTATTTTTAACTCTAGGGGTGGTTTGAAAAATAAAAATAAGTCAAGGTAAAATATTCATTTTTACTGTCACTATATGACCCAAAAATGAGAGATGGAGACCTTTCCACTTTTCCAGATCTTTTTTAATCCCACTCACAGTTATCCTATAGTTGTCCTCAAAAAGTGAACTACACCTTTTCATCATAACAATCCCCAGGTATTTAAAACTTTTACATATTTCAGATCCCGATCTCTCCTGTATCTGCTTATCAGTTTCTTTTGTGCAATTTTTTGTTAGGATCTTAGTTCTTTGGAAATTTACTTTCAAGCCTGCCACTCTACCATATACATTTAACACCTTAAGCAGCTGGTCTATCGAGCTCAATGGCTCCTCTAAAATAAACACCAAGTTGTTGGTGTAAGCCTGTAATTTAAATTTTTCTCCTTTAACATGTAAACCTTTGATACAATTATCTCCTCTTATTATATCATTAAGAAACTCTAATGGAAAAATAAAAAGCAGTGGCAAGAGGGGGCAGCCCTGTCTTGCCCCCTTCTGTATTTGAAAGGCTTGCATACAGTCTCCATTAAAAATGACCCTAGCTTGTTGTTCATTGTATATGGCTTTAATCCTCCAATAGAATATATCCCCACACTCATAAAAGGATAGTTGTTTTAATAAAAAGTTCTAACTCAAATTATCGAATGCTTTTTTCACGTCTAGAAACAACAATTTTCCACAACTAGAAACAACAAACAATTAAAATGTACTATAACAAAATTACAACATCAATTGAACAGTTTGTTATCACATGAAATCGCAATTAAATTAGATTATGCAAAGCAATATCAATTTGAGAACATCAACAAGCCAACTAGGTGGCTAGCTTATCAATTACAGAAAGAGAGGGAGAAAAAATTTATAAACACATCAAAAAATGAACAAGGGATGAATTGTTATATATAATTTCAAAAAGATTATAGAAAGATTTTATAAAGAGTTATATCAATAGAAACAACAAAATTTACAAGAAATAGATCAGTTTCTGAATAATTACAATAAACAAAAGTTTACCAAAGAAGAGAAAAGAATTTTAAATGAACCAATTACAATGTGTGAAACTATTAAGAACTCAAAGAAGAAAAAAACTCCAGGTCCTGGAGGACGTCCGATGGAATTCTTCCAAATATTTGAAAATCAAGTATCGCTACCACTGAAGAGTGTTATTCAAAATATTTCTGAAAAAGGAGACATCTCAGATTCTTGGAAAGAAGGCTTAATCACTTTAATACCTAAACAGGATAGCAATAGAACAGAGATAAAAAATTATAGACTTATTTTGTTACTCAGTGCTGACTATAAAATATATACGATGATTATAGCTAATAGATTGAAAAGAGTATTACAGCTTGCTTCAATTCTAAACCATTTTAATCTGATTGACGTTTGGCGTTTCGGAAATCCTTCAGTTAAAGACTACTTATTTTTCATCCAGATTCCAGACCCACACATTTTTTTCTAGCGTTCACTATTATCTCTAACTCTTTAATGGAAGCAAGTATAGGATCTAGAGCATGATCTTGGACAGAAGCTTTGGTGGGAACTGGAGACAACACAAGACGCAACTATATGTGGTTAGATTCAAAACTTTTATTGTTAAAATCTGTATCAGACTCAAAAGGTACAGAAATCAAGGAATATCTCCAGCACAATTCAAATTGTGGTGTATCCCAGCACTTAGTATGGGATGCCCTTAAAGCAGTCACTTGTGGTAAATTCATGGCCATAGCTTATAACTACAAAAAAGAAAAAAAATAAGTTACTACAAGCAATGACTAACAAGATTAAAGAATTAGAAACTGAATATAGACTTTGTGGCAGAAAGCGCACATACAAAAAACTATTATTAGAGCGGAAAAAATTAGAAACCATTGAAGTATCTCAAATCCAAAAAAGAATAGCTTATATAAAACAGAAGTATTGGTTCAAAACACTTCATTCACTCAAACTATTGGCTTGGAAATTCAAGAAAAGTAAGTCTGACAATGTTATTCAAGCAATAAGACATAAGAATGGCCAACTGATATACAACAATAAGGACATTTCTGACACTTTTCTGGACTATTACAAATCCCTATATAAATCAGATTCTCCATCTTCAGAAGCCATAAATGGATTTTTATCAAAATACCCTCTTCCAAAAAAATTATCCTCTCAACATAAGTAATGGCTTGAGGAACCTAGAAATACTGGCGGTAATCAAATCACAAATCACTAAAACCCAATAAATCTCCTGGCAGAGATGGATTCACCCCTATTACAGACAAAACCCGCAAAGTATTAAATGCTATTCAATATTGTCAGAAGAACTGCATTCAGTCCTCTTTTATTTTATCAATCGATTTTGAGAAACCTTTTGACAGGGTCGAAACTCTCTATCTGAATTCCCTCTTAGCAAAAATTAACTTTGGTCCTAAATTTAATAAGGGCAATCTACCATACACCACTAGCCTGTATTCAAACAAACGGAATATCTTCAGAAGATTTTAAATTATCCAGAGGCACCTGACAAGGCTGCCCAGTCTCACCATTATTGTTCGCAATAGCCATTGAATCGTTGGCACATGCAATACGCTCTAATCCACAGATACAAGGCTTTTTAATAGGAAATCAACATCTAAAACTCAGCCTCTTTGCAGACGATTTGAAACTTTTTATGACACAACCAGAAAAATCTATACCTGAATTACATTCTCTACTAAGCCAATTTGGTGATATCGCAGGATTAAGGATCAATCACTCGAAATCCATTCTCTACCCCAACCAGTTATCAGGCGTGCAAAGAGATTATATCAAGAAGAACTTCTGTTTCAGTTGGGTCAAAAATCATTGGAAATTCCTAGGAATTCTTATTCCCCTCAACTTATCTGACCTGCTTAAATATAATCATATAGCTCTGGTAAAAACATTAGAAGACTTACCCAAATCCACCTCATCGCCTCTCTTATCCTGGATGGAAAAAAATCCAAATTATAAAATCTTTCATTTTTCCAAAATTCTTATACCTTTTTAGAGCTATTCCAATATTAATCCCGCACTCTTTATTAAAATATTGCCAATCTTGCATATTGAAATATGTGTGGAATAACTGACTTCATAGAATCAGCTTTACAACGCTACAATGCCTAACCAAAAATGGAAGTCTCTCCTCACTGGATATTTCTTTATATTATGAGGCTACTACTTTATTAGGCATCATAAAGCAATGTAGCAAACATTATAATGCTGCCTGGAAATGGATGGAACTTACTTATCTCACTCCAAGAACATTCCAGGAGATATTATGGGAGAAATCAACCAAGAGACCAACAAGCTTACAAAATAATATATTTTTATCTTTTATTTTATTTTTATTTTAAAAGTATGGGATAAATGGAAATCAGTTTTAGCACCATATCCATCCCTACTTCCCAACTCTGTAGGTCAATCTTGGTTCAGTCCTAGCCTCACTAGATCTTCCTTTAAAAACTGGAGAGACAACAACATTTCTTGTTTTAAGGACATTAGTAATAACTCAGTACTTCTCAACAAATCTGAATTAGAACATCGTTTCAGCTGTGTAATCAATTGGTTTGAATATCTCCAGGTTAATCATCTTTGGATGACCACCTTTAAGAATTAAGAGTCTAGACCTTTCACTTTTTTCGAGAAAACTCTCGCTATGGACGTTAATTCATGCAAAGGCATGATTTCAATCCTCTATAAAGAGCTCTTATCACACTCTTCTAAAGATCCAACTTCGTATCAAGTAGCCTGGAATTCAGATTGACTACATTGGATGATTTGCTTTGGCTTAAAATCTGGTCATCCCCCAGTTTGTCATCTCGCTCTTTAAATATAAGAACCCAGGCACTAAAATTGATTTTAAGATGGTACTACACACCTGTCAAGTTCCATTGTATTAATAAGACATACTCACCTCTATGTTGGCATTCCTGTAATGAAGTAGTGAACTATTATCATTGTTGGTGGGCCTGTAAAAAAATTTAAACATTTTGGGTTGCAGTTTTACAGGCTATTAACACAATCACAAACATACTTACCTCTTTCTTTAAAAATATATATATACATTATATAATATATATTATATATATATAAAAAGCAAGGGTAGATGCTTCCATAGCATGGTCATAAGCTTGAAAGCAGAACACCTCTCAGCTGTTCACCAACTTGCCATTTGCAACCAGCCTTAAAAAGTCATTTTTCCCATCCACCATAATGTGAGCCATTTTGAGAATGAGGCTGCCCATGCCAACAGAAGTTGTAACTGGCAGGGAGCCCATGGAGGAGGCCATTGGTTGGCTGAAGCTGAAAGTCATGGGCAGGATTGTTTTTTGCTTCTCCAGAATAGTAAGGTCTTCACCTAAGCTGGGACTCTTCTGCTGCCTGGGCTCCTTCTGGGACTGCTCCAACGGGTGGCCATTCTCCCGAGCTGACCCATTGAAAGACTTACCTCTTTCTCCAGATTTAATTCTCCTAGTCTTATGGGATGGTATTGAGATACCAAGAATTTTGAAAGAGTTGATATCATTATTGTTAATGGCAGCCAAATCTGTTATTACTAAGAATTGGAAGAGCTCTAATTCATTAACCTTACACCAATGGTACATGCAAATTTGGGAATATTACACAATGGAAAAAAATTGCCTTTTCCATTCCTTCTGCCAATACTTACAAAGCCCAATCTTTATTTTATTCTAAATGGCTTCCATTTCTTAAAGCGACTTATACTAAATAACATTGTGCCTAATAGCTCCATACCTGTTAGGTATTTGGAAATCATGTTGATGTTTTAATGACATGATTTACCTGGTTAACCTGATATCTTATTTTCTGTAAACCTAATATAAACCTATAGTATAATGTATATTGTGAAGTTCAAATGTTGTTCTTGACTGCACATTAGTTTTATGTACATTGTTCTGTTTTTTCATGTTTTTCATGTTTGTACCACAGTTTATTTCTTATTGAGATTCCGCTATTATAATGTTAAAAAGTTATAAATACAATTTATATTAAATATATATATATGTGTGTGTGTATGTATATATATATATATATATATATATATATATATATATATATATATAATTATCTGTGGCATTCTAGGATTGGGCCTGCCCACTCTTCTTCCTCTCAAAGAATGCATCATCTTGGAGAAAGAAGGAATTCTGTTAATCAGTCTGGTACAAACTTTATACATCATCTGTCTGACCATCTGCTTTGTATTCCTGAAGAAGGTCATTTCAAGAGTTACTACCCCTGATGGAAGCAGATGGTGAAATACTGGACAGCTGTCCTTCTGATGTCATTGCCAGCCCCATGTTCTTAGCTTAGCACACCTCACAGGGTTGTTGTAAGAATAAAATTGTGTATGTTGCCTTAAGCTCCATAGAGAAAGAGCAGGATACAAAAAATGGGACAGATAGATGGATCAAAGGATGGAGATGGATGGATGGTTCTGGCTCCTCCACCACTACCAGAGGGCCAGTAGACTGCTGTTGCCTACTCTCCATTTACCTGAGAGTGCACAACAGCCACATGAAGAAGGTAGGCAACATGAGTGGTTGCTGTTCTTCCTTCCCTGAGGCCAATAAGCAAAAAGCAATCAGGAGGAGCAGGTGAAGCTGTTGGTTTACCTGCCTAACCTCTCCCTCCCTGCTGGGTAGCCCCCAAACCTGGCACCCTCTCTGTTGAAGAACAGCAGAGAAACAATTATCTTGCTCTGCCAGCTCTTGGGATGGATAGAATCCCCCTCATGCCACCTCCCCTGAAAAGATTTCAGGGCACCCTTTGGCCTCAGATTTTGACTGATCAGCAAGCCTCCACCTGAGTTGCTTGCCTGCCTCTTTCCTTTCCTCCTGAGGCCCTAATCCATTTGCCTGCCTTGTCCTTCTCCCTACAGTCAGGTTGCCTTTACAGAGATACTGGGCTCAGAGTTGGAGCCAAAGGGACCAGCTGGTCTAGTGGACCAGCTGATCCAGCAAGGCAGTCCTCCCAACCCTTGGCTTAAGTAGCCTGGGCAGTAATTGGTTCCAGCAGCACTGCTGGCAGGTGTTGGCGCTCCAGATGCTGTACTGTGCTCTGGCCAGGATCCTGCAAGGAAGTACTGGGAAGAGCAAGGAAGGGGCAGAGCGGTGTAGTGGTTAAGGCCAGCAGACTCTAATCTGGACAAGCAGGTTTGATTCCCCATTCCTCCACATGAAGCCTGCTGGGTGACCTTGGGCCAATCACAGTTCTCTCAGAACTGTTTTAGCCCCAGCTACCTCACAAGCTGCCTGTTGTGGGAGAGGAAGGGAAGGTGATTGTAAGCCACTCTGAGAGTCTTTAAAAGATAGGGAAAAGTGATGTATAAAACCCAACACTTCTACTACTACTACTGCTGCCAGGGCACTGCTCTACATCCACAGAGGGGTTGCATGCAGCCAGCCTGGTGCTTCGCTTTCTTTGTGCCATCTCAGCCTGGGCCTTCTGCTGCTGCTGTTCCTGCAGAGTTGGAGAGGGCTCTGGGGAGGGCTATGGGCCCGGGTTCATGTCCTGCCTAGCCGAGCCCTGGTGATTATTTCAGGTGCTGGTCATGAGACCTCCCTTGCAGGCTCAGGCAGGGTGGCCTCTGGTGCTGCTGGTCCATGGCCAGCAGGTGCCTCTGGGATGTTGGGCGCACCCTGATCCCCCTGATCCTCCTCAGCTGCTGGCCTTGGCTCATGGGACTCCACCCTTCTGAGTCACTGGACTCGTCAGAGGGGGATCATGACAGCTCCCTTCTTGAATCATGGTTTTGATTCCAATCCTGCCTCTGCCGTGAACTTCCTGTGAATCTGTTCCAGTGCTCTGTGTAGGTCTAGTTCCAGTCCAGCCAGTACTTCTACTCTAGCTCCTGTGTAGCCTGTTGCCTATGGCCAAGCACTGATGGGGGTGTTATGGTAACTTGTTTAAAAAAGGAACTTCCACCACAGCATGCATATTCTTTTTCTCTTAGGTTTCCCATTACACCACTTTTGTGCTCAGCCCCCCCACTCACCTTTTAAAAAAATGTTGTATGGGGGCAACCATCTTTCAAATACCATATATCGAAAATGTCAGCATCCACAGTTGCAAAGGCAAATACAGAGCTAAAACACATTGATCTTGGTTGAACTGTGTAGATTTTGGAAAGGTTTGCTCCTGAGTAAGTCTGCTTAGTCACCATACCTTTTACCCTTTCCATTTTCATGGCAGCTGACACTTGCCTGCGCTGTTCCTTTTGAGCCTTGCCATTTCCCCTTGGCAGCATCACTGTTTACCATAATTTCCGAGTCTTTTAAGTACTTGACAGCAGTGGTTCCCAATCTTTTTGGTATGGTGACTCACAAGTCCAAATGTACTTGGTATGGAGACCCACTTTTTTTTTCTTTAAAAGCATGTACAAGTCAATAAAACTGTAAAAGCCTGGGACCCATTTTCACACACTGTGCAGCCCACTTTTGGGTCAGGACCCACAGGCTGGGAAATGCTGCTTACTGGAATGGCTGTCTCCTGTGCCTAGAAAACATGGGGTTGGAGGGGCAAAGCCAGGAGGAGAGCCGTTTCTCTTACTTGGAACCCACATATACTATACTATCTGTAATGTATCCACTTGAGGACATGGGCTTAGGACAGCCATGTCCTGGGACCGGTTCTAACCGGTCCACCATGTGGCCAGGCAAAGGGCCTGAGCTTCGCCCCAAAAGACAATGGACTAGAGGATCCTAGCTCCCTTCCAATGGAGGAGCAGGAGATAACTCAATCAATGTAAATAGCGAATCACTGGGTGTTGTGTGTTTTGGGGTGTGGGCTGATGGGGGATAAAAAGCCGGCCTGCGAGCCGGCTTAGTTGTCTTGTTCTGCAACTAATAAAGTATGTGAGAGCTGAAATCACTCGTCAGTCTCAGTACTTTTCACTATCTTAACAAGGGCGGGCATTGGTGGTATGTGTGGTCCCAATGCCAACAGAGGCCAACAGCCCCAGACCTTGTGAAGGGGCCACCACAGTGCAGCAGCTTCTATTGCAGCGCACACATACCCCAGTAGAGGCAGCAGACATACTAGGCCTCCCCCCATCTCTCCCTCCCTTCTCCTCTACCAGATAGTCAGAAGGCAGCAATAGTGGCACACCTTCCAGAGCAAACACAGCTGGCTGTTCAGATCAGCATCAATAGCTGCCAGCTGCAGGGAGGGAGAGGGCAGATGAACCAGTGGTGGTGGTGGCTTCTCCTAGCAGTTAAGAAAGCAATACTGGCCTATTCTCTTTGTCTGTTCCATGGGTGGTGGTGGTGTAGTTGCTGGACAGTGTCCTGCCAGGGGCCCCCAAACTTGGAACCAGTGCTGAACCTATATTCAACATCACTTTGCTAGTGACTTACTAGGCTGAAAGAGGCAGTTTATACGTGCAGCAGGATGCAGATACAGGGGCTCATGGTCCTCAGATGTTACTGTGCCACTCAAGACCACAAGCAGAGCTAGAAGTCACCTTTATGAACACTCACCCCAGTAGAAATTCTCTGCAAGTAAAAAATAGCACCTCAAGGTCCAGCCCGACCCTATTTGCTGTGCTAGTTTTCTATACGCAGGGATTGATTGATTGTGTGTGTGTATGTATACACTCATAATTAAAGAGGAAATCCTTCACTTGCAGACTGAAGTGGCACAGCCAATCCCACTATCTCAGGTACTCCCCTACTTTACCCTGCAGCATAGATGGCTTGGTGCTTAGGGAAGCTACCCAATGAGGATTGTAAAAAAACTGGAAAGACCGAAGGGGTCCCATGAACAGAGCACAAGACTTGGGTCTGGGGGCTTCAACTTTGTCAAGAAGACCACGACCCTTCAGCCCCAGCCTGCACTCACCATCAAGGCCTCATGCCTAGATATTCCCAGAGTTAGGAAGTTGGCTGGTACTGTGAGCTACCACGAGCTGGGTGCTCACAGGTCTCAGAGCCCACTTCAGGCGCTGAAGGAACTCAGGGAATACAACAGCAACCCCTTTGATTCTCAGTTTGTGGGAGGCCTCTAAGCAGGTCTGAACAAAATCTGAGGTACAAATGGCCTCTGGGACCCTGAGCTGGAGGCTTCCAGGACTAGATCAGGCAGCAACTGCCCCTAAGTCTGGCTTGGCCTGGCCTCCAACTGTTTTCAGTCTTTTACTATATATCTAGACTAATCATTATTTCTCTGATATTCACTTTTTCTCTTGTCCCTTCCATATTTTTCCTTATCATAAAAAAGGAAGAAGATGGTACTGGCTACACTGATGTGAGCCATCTCAGGTGCACCTTGGCTGTGGGTAATGACCCACCAACTGATCCATATACTAGGACCAAGAAGACAGGAATTCAGATTTCCAATCAGCTGTGGGAATGGGGCTTTTTTTCTATATGGTAACCCAAGATGACCTTTTCGGGCAACCTTAGTTGAATTTGCTCTGGTCCAAGATGCTGCTTGAAAGGTTTCAACATGAACCTGGGTTGATGGTCACTTCCCATCAGAATCCTGCACAATTTCCTAACAGTTTTCTGTCCTGAATGGTACATAAAACTCTCTCACATGGACATAAATGTACTAACTGAAAATGTCATCAGAGGAAATCATAAAATGTTAATGTTTGCAAACTGGAAAATATCAGTTTATTGCTAAAAATGACTATACATAGTAGGCACTGCCAAAATAAGGAGCTAACAAATGTTAATGTTATCTAGCAGTGCAAAGAACTTTATAACTGGCATCTTATTCATCTTGGCAGAAATGGAGAGGGCCAGAGTAGGGGATTCTAGTGGCAATTGCAAACGTGGTCAAAAATAAGCTAGAGTCCTGTGGCACCTGTAGACCAAGAAGATTTTATTCCAGGAGAGGCTTTTGTGGCCTACAGCCCAAGTGTCACATGGTTCATATTTAGGCATGATGGAAAGGCTCTACAGTTTAAATGAAGCACTGGGCCAGTGCAAAGTGGCATGGCCAAGCTCTTGCTTCACATGCCAGAGATATGCAGTCCAGGCAGGAATTGTGCTGGCACACTAAATATGCATTGCCGCATTTACATAAGACACTGGACTGCACACAGATGTGAGGAAAGGGATATAGCCTCCTTCCAGGGTTGTGCTGCAATCAAGCCTAAGTCTTTGTGTGCAAAGCTACAGATCCCATTTGGTACAGTCTGGGCCAAGTAGCTGCTTGGGGCAACACTGCAAAGAGGGTACTAATGCACCACAGGGGCTCACCTGGCTGCCAGTCTCCAGGAGAGTAGAGGGTGATAGGCATCACATATAGGGCCTACACTGCTGCCAAGAACAGCCCCTGAAGCAGTGGCCAAGGGGGGGTAGGGTTGCCAATCTCCAAGTGAGGCCTGGAGATCTCATAGAATAATAACTGATTTTAGGACTACAGATATCAGTTCCCCAGGAGAGAATGGTAGCTTCAGATGGCACCGTCTATGGATGGTATACCATAGATTGTGGGTGAAATCCTTCCCCAAAATTCTTTCTTAAAAATTTTTTTTTAATTATTTTTAACAAAACATCATACAAACAGGGCCAGTGCCAGGTTTTTTGCACACTGGGTGAATCTACCTTCTGGCACCGCCCCCCCGGTGCACCCACCAATTTTCAAACATAAATGCATTTTAGGAAGAATGAAAACACAAAATTTAAAATTGCTAATATTTTTTAATTGTGAGAACAAGTAATACAATCTCTGATTTTCTCTGAGTTTTGAGAAGCTGCATTCACCACTTGCCATTGACTCTGTAAGTGTGAGAAGGATCCTTAGAGCAACAGAAACAGTAGGCATACTATCCTGGAGTTTTTGTTGA
This sequence comes from Gekko gecko, assembly GCA_029375565.1. Taxonomy (NCBI): domain Eukaryota; kingdom Metazoa; phylum Chordata; class Lepidosauria; order Squamata; family Gekkonidae; genus Gekko; species Gekko gecko. Next base: position 170,133,284 of record JAPDNY010000005.1, read on the forward strand.
AGTATGAAGAGAAGTACTCCTTGTGGTGGCATGGACTTTAGAAGTCATAGAATCATAGAATGTTAGAGTTGGAAGGGACCTTGCAGGTCATCTAGTCCAATCCCCTGCACTCTGCAGGAGCATCTTCGAGCTACTGCTTGCAGTTCACAACACAGATCTTCAGCATCAATATCTTTGTTTCCATCATGCATCAGTGCTTGTTCCAAATTATAGCAGGCCTTACGTACATCTGCAGTGCATTTTTTGTTAATACTGTATATATCACACAGGAAGCCAAAGAGGGAATTATAGTGTTGTAGTTGTTGGAATCACTCTTCTGCTGATTGTATGGCCACGTCTAATACAGCATAACACAAATTCACTTTGAATTTTTGCTTTGGATCTTGTGGTGCCTCTTCTGGGACCTCATACTCAAACTGCTTTTTTCTTTCTCCTTTGTCTTTGTTCTGTCTCAAAGTTTGGTAGTATTTCTAGCTCTTTTGCAATCTCAGTAGCAGCTACCAAAACTTGTTAAAAAACCTCATCACACCTACAGCCCCAAGGTAGTTCTTGGTTACTTGTAATTTAAATCAGCTTCCTTATTTTGTAGTAGCTTGCTTGTCAGATTAATTTCAAAAAGGATGTTGTACCATGTAACAAGGGATACCACAAACTTGAACTTACTAACTGCATCAGCAAGAGCCTTAGCTTCAACTTGAGAATCACTTGTGGATGATTTTTGTAGGCTTGAGTCATAAAAGATCTCCATTAAAGCATCATATATACTACCAAGATGAAATCTCAGTGGTTTCAAAGCATCAATTGATGCAGAGAAATAGTTCTAGATCTGCTGGACCAACATGAAGAAACTTGTTGCTTCCAGGCAACAATTAGCAGCATCACTGGCTACCAGGTTTAAAGAGTGTGCACAGCAGGGCATGAAAAAGGCACGTGGATTTATATCCAGTACTCTCTTTTGTACTCTCATGTTACTCCCATTATCATAACCTTGACGGCGCAGATTCTCAAGTGGTAATACCATTTGCTCAAGCAGTCCAAGAAGAGTTTCTGTCATAAAGGCACCTGTAGTCTCCTTTAGTGGAACAAATCCCAAGAAATGTTCTCTTATCATAACCTCAGGTTCAGACATCTCAGTATCTGGTGGTTTGATTACACTGACAAAATGTACAATCATTGTCAGGTGTGCAGTCCAGAATAACTGAGTAGTATTTGGCTGAGTTTACACATGCTAAAATGTTCTGCCTTATAGCACTTGCTAGAAGCTCTAGAAGCTCATTTTGGATATCTTTTCCTAGGTAGTGAACCATGGTTTCTTCACCACTGTACAACTTTTCAGTTGTACCACAGAATGCCAGGTTTTGCATGCCAAGAAATCCGATCATTTCAAGACCTGTCACCAATATTGCTCTTCTTCCCTGATTTTCTGCTGGTTGATATCATCAATTGTTTTTCATTTCCATAAGCGCATTTCAAGTTCTCTCCAGGCCTGGTAGTTGTCTAAATGAAGAATACTCCTCTCATGTGTAGACAGAATTGCTCCAATGTTCTTCCAGCCTTTTGAACATGGGTCTTGTAGAGCTGTTGCAGCACCAAAACCAGAAAACCACATTTTTTGTGGTGGAACAGCCATTGATGGCATTCTTCACCATTTGCCAGTCTCCTCTTGTAGTAGACAGGAGAGAACCTTCTTTTTTGGGAGTCTTTTGGGAAATCATATGATACAACCTGCTGTGGTCCCTGTTGAACTATAAGCTGTTGCAAATTATCACTGTAATACTTTGGCCAGTTAGCAGGGCCACTGTAATTCAAGCCAGGCACAATACCAACTTCATTTGTAGTCATCACAGTACTCTCAGTTTCCTCAAAATCCTGTTTCCTCTGTGTGTTCCACTGGAATATCTCCAAATTGTGAGACTTTTTCCTCAGAAGTAAAACCACTTGTCATAGGAGCAACATCACTTGTCGTAGGAGCTTCCTCAGTGGTAGTTTCACCAAGGGTATCATCATATTCTTCTTTTTTACTTGTTTTTTCTGTGCAAAGGTATTTCTGGAGGAACACCTCTTGCTTGGCTTGCTCCTTGGCTCTTTCTGCCTTTCGCTTGCGGGACTGAGCGCCAGATGTTGTTGTTTTTTTATCAGCCATAAATCTCTAGAAAAATGACCAAATTTATGGAATTACTTTAAGATCAGGAAAGATGAAAATTGATGGTGCTCCACTCCCCTTAAATCCAGTAGGAGTCTACACCACCTCCTCACTGGTGTGTGCTTCTAAACCCTGTCCTTCTAAGCCAGTTTGGTTCAGTGATTAAAAGTGGTGGACTCTGAGAACCGGGTTTGATTCTCCACTTCTCCATATGCATACAGCTGGGTGGCCTTGGGCCAGTCACAGCTCTGTTAGAGCAGTTCTCTCAGAGGCCTCTCAGTCCCACAGGTTGTCTGTTGTGGGGAGAGGAAGGGAAGGAGTTTGTAAGTTGCCCTGAGACTCCAAGTGAAGGGCAGGGTATAAATCCAAATCTCCTTATTATTAGTCTTTGTCAAGCCACTGCAGCAGACTACATGAGCACAATCAGCTTCCCCAAAGCCTCACAAGAGCTAGCTGAACTCAGGGGACTCTTAGGCTGCCCCTCCAGCCTTGTTCCCTCTCACCCACCATTCTTTTGGCTGGGATAAGCTGTTGGATGGAAGAAAACTTTAACAACTAATGCTATGTACTGTAATAAAGGAAATATATCACAGACACTGAAGTCTTCTGTAGATTTCTAACATATTAATTATATAAACACACATTGCTGGCCACTAAATGCAAAACACACAAAATAATGCACTAACTAGATAAAGCCTAGTTTGTATATAAAGTCCTTGGCTAGATAAAGAGCAAAAGAACCAAGAAAAGAAAGTGGGGGTGAAAATCCAGGTAGGTAATAAAAGGTTCAAGTAATCTCAGATCACTTCTGCCACTCCCTCCCTGTTTTTTTTACAAAGTTTTTTAAACCAATACTTCAAAAGCCAGAGGGGTCTAGTGCCTTTTATGTTAAGCGTTAGTTTAAAGTAATATAAGACCATACTCATTTCATATGTGAATCAGCTGACAAAAACTAATGAAAAGTAGTACCGGCAATGGTCTCCGGCACATCTCTCATATCTTGTAAAACAAGTTTTACTTAAATCTCAGAGAATTCAGGACAATTGGTAACCATACACATTACCCCTCTCAGATATGAATTCCTTAGTTTCAGCAGGATTTGACACTTAACAGATTAGTACTAGGCCTCTGCTGTGGCACTGAAGAGCACGGGCGCAGCAGCAGCGCAGCACAGAAATTAGGGCTGACCAAGCGAGCACAGGGACAGAGTGAGTGGAGCAGGGCTTTGTTATGGCTGGTGAGAGAGGGACAGGGCAGTTCATCAGCAAGCTAGCGCTCTCCTGAAGGTGGCTCTCTAGGCTATTGCCCTGCATACAAACATAAGAGATTTCACTTCACCTCAGTACAATAAAACAAATCTGTATGTAACAATATGTCTCTGTACAGAGCTTAATTAGCTAACTCTTTTTTAAAAAAAGAATAATCTGATAATGAGAGGAACTATGTTCCTTTCTGTTAAATATTCTATTACAAGAAACCAAAACATTCGAAAGGATTTCTGAGCTAAGCAAATGGGGGACAATTGACTGAGATGTGATTTTGCCAAAAATAAAACGATCTCATAATATTTTTGCCACATTTGTAGTGTGGGACAAGATTTATCTCTCAATTTTTTGCAATTAAGATTCTTGCAATTGCTAGCAAATAAGAGATTGGTTTTATTGTATTTTTATTTTCTTTAGGGTTTGACCAATATGAAAGAACTGTCTCCAGCCTTTCTGGTAAGTTGCACCTCGTGATTATATAAATGTGCTTAAGGGTTTGTTGCCAATATTTTTTAACGAATGCCCAAAAGTCTCTTTCCACAGGCACTGGCCCCAAATCACCAGGAATTTTCTAGGCCAGAACTGGCAACACTAGTGGGCTCTAGAGTTACGTGTAGACTATCTTGAACCTGTCCTGGATCTAGTCTTGCTTGCTTTGTCCCAGCCAGACTGCTGGTTGACTTTTGAAAGGTGTGGAAGCCCACAATTCAATGGCAGACCACCTCCATGGCAGGCAGAAAGTGCTAGGTGAGTACAAAGCATGTGAAAGACCTCTGTCAGTCAGAAGAGCCTGGACCTGGAGGCATGAATGATCTGGCTCAGCAGAACACACATTGATTTCCAAAAAGGGCTGTATCTCAATGATGAGGCATCTGTTTGGCATACAGAAAGTCCCAGGTTCAATCCATGACCGCTCCATTTAAAAAAGAAGCTGATTAGAGGTGATAGAAGAAAGTTTGACCTAGTTTCGGACTTGCATGCACACAAAAACTTGTACCCAGAATTAAACTTTGTTGGGTCTTAAAGGTGCCACTGGACTCAAACTTTGTTCGGTTTCTTCAGACCAACACAGCTACCCATCTGAATCTATCCCTAAGAAGTAATGGGAAAGATCTTTATCCACCAGAGGCCCTGCAGAGGTCCATGGCTAGAATTGGGAGGCTGCAGCTTCCTGAATCCCAGGTGAAGCACCTCATGTAGGGTTACCAGATGTACTCTTTTTAGAGGACCATGTCCTCTTTTTTTGATGTCCATCCTCTTTTCAGCTCTTTTAAAAAAAAAGCCCAATGAAAATGTTCATTTTTTGAGTTGGAAGGTTAGGAATATTCCTAGTTAGTAGCAATTATCACAGCTTAAATAACAGGGGTATTAAAAATTATATTTGTCACAGCAATGGCTTGTTCTTCTTTTGCTTTTCAAAATATGGTAACCTTACCCTCATGTACATGTGGAACAGGACTCGTGCCTCCTCGCAAGGAAGATCCCCTCTTGGAGCCCCAACCCTTGGCTCTTAGACGGTCCTCCTGCGTCAAAGTCGCCCCTCTCTGCGGCGCCCCCTTCACACGTGAACGCATGCACGCCTGTCGGAAGCGGGCCCGGGGCTGCAGCGCCAAGAGCTCCATCGCCCCCGCCAGCGCGCGTGTGAGCGAGGCGGAGGCAGAAGACAGGCAGAGAGGCGGGGTGAGAGGCAGCAGCGGCCAGTGTAACCGGAGAACCGGAGCGAAGCAGGCGGAGGAGGAGCTGCCAGGCCCCGCCGCCCCAGCCCCGCGGCGCCAGGAGGGAACTTGCCTGGAGCGCCGCGTTCTCGCCGCGGGGACGGAAGCTAGTCAGGCAGCCCAGCGGCGGAGCGGGGCCAGGAGAGGAGGGCAACCCACCGCAGTCTCTCTTCCCCGGGTTAGCGGGCAGGAGGAAGCCGAGCCGTTGCCTCTTGTCTGGGCTGGGATCTGCGGTCGCGAAGGGGTAAGTGGAAACTTCTGAGTTGGCTCCCCTCTTCCACGCCCCTCCGGCGCCTGCTTGCCTCCTTCCTTCCTTCTCTTCCCCTCAGGATTTCCTCCCTCGGCCAGCCCCGCTTCGCCTTTCCCCTAGATCTCCATTTCCCTCCCTAGAAGAGAGGCTGCTGCAGCCCAGGTTGGGCCACATTTACTCGGAAGTAAAGTCCCCTTGAGTTCAGGGGGACTTGCTCTCATTGCGTGCGCGCGGGAGGCTCCAGCCGTCGGGAGATGTTTTCTAAACTCGGGCAAATGGCTTTCCGTGCCGTGCCCTTGAGAGCTCCGCGATTTCCTTTCGGATCGTTCCGAGTCCGAATGAAAACGCGATTCGCCTTTCCCGTCAAGGCAATGTGGATGGCTTGTTTGCATGTCCCCGGCCCAAGCACTGGCCGCTCATTTTGCAGTTTATGCTTAGTCCCGTCTCTCCAAAGAAACGAATCGTGAGGACAAGACACTAATTACACACTTACGTGGAAGTAAATCCCGTTGAACTCAGGGAGGCCTCATTCGAGGAAACGTGGAATTGAGCTGCACAAATCAGTAAGTGATGTTGGCGCGCGGGGGGGGGGGAAATACGTGCATGCGCGCGCGTGCGTATTAAGTTAGCTAAAGAACTGAGGCCAGATCGTCTGGATAGATTGTGGTTCGCTGGTGATTGAAGCGGCGAGTTCTGCCGTAAAGGTCTCCGATGACCGTCTCTGACTCATTAGTAACGGCTTAAAGTTTGTGTATGTGTGTCTCCTGTGAACCAAAAACATTTTCTCCTCCGTAAGACGTTTCTTCAGTATGACCAGTCTTGCTTAATTGCAAGTTGATTTTGACGGTGAGTTTGAGTTATGTTTATGAATAACAAATGCAGCGTGGGGAATGTACACTTTAGGAAATGATCTGTGGAATTACACCTGTCACTTCCTGCACTGGATGGCAGAGAGCTCACACCTCTGCAGGGATGGGATGGGAGAGGAAAGGACCATTCCTGGGAAGAAACTGCATCCTTGCTGTCTGTTAACAGCTGTGCAGTTATGAAAACTGCCTTGTGTTTCACCTGGTTCTGCCTCCTGCATGGGCAGCATCATGGCTTATTAAAATTAAATGTGCTCTGGACTGTGAAGAAGCAGTAAGCAAATTACTGCCTATTGATTTCTATAAAGGCATGGGGGGGTGTCCCACATGATAGTATTAGAAGGCTTTTGCACATGTGCTGTGTACAATTGCAGTAGTCAAGTCTGATCAATTTATACTTGGTGAGGAAATGCACATTGGTGAACTTTCATTGCATTGGAATGACAGCTGTTTGCTCACTGGCAGCACACAACTTCTCTAGGTGGGTTTCAGTTCCACTGCTGTCAGACTGTCGGCGATTAATCACGGATTGTACTTTCAGTATAAGGTGAATGACCATTTGCAGAACTCATATCTTCTTCAGATCAAAGAGTAGCATGAAACAAAAAATGATTCTGGCTCCAGTTCAGACATGTGATCCACATCGATAGGCATATTGCCTAACAATGGGTAGGGATACACATTTCTTTCATTGCAGTAGAGACAGCAGTACATGCCTTTCTCCACCCTGGGATCAGATTGGATGGATGTTATGTTGAACATACATATAACCTCCATGTTCATGTGTGTATCTATAAGAAAGGGCTAATGCACATTCACTTTACAAATGAAACTGGACCAGTGCCTGGACAAATGTGGCATTTGAGCCATACTTCAGCTGTAAAAGTGTTGAATGTAACATAAGAATTACTTGATGCGTGTAAAAATAATCAAGTGTACACTCTACACAAACTGCACATGTGATAACTGCAATTTGTGATGCGGGCTTGAGTATGCAACACAGCATCTAGTTACGGTTGTGATTCTTGACTTTCGTAAGACTTAATTTGAAGGCTACATCTTTGTTGGATGTTGGATCGGAGCATCTGGTTGCAGTTTTCCTATGCAAATCAGTTCATGCACCAAGGTGGACATACTAAAAGTATGCCATTAGTGTGAAAACCAGTATAGAAATATCTAAAATAGAAGTATACAGTTATTGGTAACTGGCGTGCAGTTATGGAACTTTGTTGTTTTGGAAGTTTTCCTACATCTTTTCTGGAAGGACACAAAGAAGCATCTAGATTAAGTGGTCAGTGAGTGCACAAAGAACATCATGCTGTTGTGTAGAAAAACAGCAAATGTGTTTTTTAGAAACCAGTGAGTGCCTCTGTGAAATCATGATGCTCTTCAGGGATGTTGTCTTTTTCTATGTTTAAACACCAGAAAGACCATGTAACCTTCCAAAACAGCAGTTTTCTGAAGAAATAATTGATGGAAAGTATATATGTTAATCTTGGGAGTATTTTCTTTATTGTTGTTGTTGTTACAGGCATTTATTTGGGCTGGGCTTAAGTGTCCATGTTTAAGCTTTCAAGGGTATGGGTTCTTAATTCGTAATGATCAGGCAACTGGTCTGGAAACTGCTTGCCTGGGTCCAGTGGCCAATACCAATGCTTTCTCACAAGTGGCTTTTGAAACACTCCTCAGTTTCTGGCAGCACAGACAGGAGGCTGCTGTTCAAGAAAGAACAATTCTAGAGCCTCCTTAGGTAGTCAGAACAAGTGTTGATTGTTAAAATCTTGGTCATATAAACATGTGACATACAATTATTGAACACTCTGCATGGAAAATAAATTTCTTGAAATGTGAATTGCCATGATTAATGCCCATTCCCAATCTCCTGAAGGACATTTGTCATTATGTAACCACAGCCAACATCAGACCAGTAGTGCAGAACATAAAGAACAGGCATATCCATGGCTTTTGGTTCTTCTGAGAGTTGAAAATTATTGGCCCTCCGCGCTCTGAGGTGAGAGGGTTCTGCAGACCAGATGCTTTGGATAAACCACAGGGGAAGCTTCATGTTCTCCTTGAGAGTTATAAAAATGAGGGGAATAGTAAAAAGGAAGCTGAAGGGGAACACAAGAGAGTCAAATCCCTAGAAGATGCTCGGAAGCTATTTAAAACCACACAAATTGAAGTGCAAGTAAAATGCATTCCACAGGTTAGGAAAGGCACTGCTAAGTCTAAACGAAGGCCTGCATGGTTAACAATACAAGTCAAGGAAACTATAAAAAGTAAAGAGGCTTCTTGTAAAAAGTGGAAGGTCTGTCCCAATGAAATGTAACTCAATAATTAGGCATGCAAAAAGAGATTTTGAGAAGCAAGTTGCTAAAAGCATCAAGACAAAAAATAAACATTTTAAAAAATATATCCAGAGCAGGAAACCAGCCAGAGAAGCCGTGGGACCTTTGGATGACAAGGTGGGGAGATTGGAGAGAAGCTCAATGACTTTTTGCTGCTGTGTTCACTGTTGAAAGTGTGGGTCATGTACTCATGCCACAGACCCTATTTTCAGGAAGGGAGTCTGAAGAACTGAGCGTAATTGAGGTAACCACAGATGAAGCACTAGGCCTACTGGGGAAATTAAAAACTGATAAGTCTGATAAGTCTCCAAGTCCTGATGGCATACACCCAAGAGTTCTTAAGGAACTCAGATGTGAGATAGTTTATGTCACCTATCACTAAATTCAGCCGCTGTACTACTTCAGTGTTGGTAAGTGTAAGGCGATGCACATTGGGACAAAAAAATCCCAACTTCAAGTATAGGTTAATGGGGACTGAACTTACTGAGAGGGGAAAAGATCTTGGGGTTGTAGTGGATAACTCAATGAAAGTGTCAACCCAGTGTGCTGCCGCAGTTAAAAAAGAAAAGAAAAGGAAACTGTGTTAGGGATTATTAGGAAAAGGGCTGACATTATGATGACCCTGTATAGATCTATGGTGCAGCCTCATTTGGAATACTATGTACAGTTTTGTCACCATATCTCAAAAAAGACATTGCAGAACTGGAAAAAGTACAGAGGAGGGTGACCAAGTTGATTAGGGGGTTGGAGTACCTTTCCTGTGAGGAAAGGCTGAAATGTCTGAGACTTTTCAGTTTTGAAAAAAGACGACTAAGGGGGAATATGATAGAGGTTTATAAAATTATGCATGAGTGGAGAGAGTTGACAAAGAGAATTTTCTCTCTCCCAGTATACTAGAACTCGAGGGCATCCGATGAAGCTGATGGTCAGTAGGTTCAGGAGGAATAAAAGGAAATACAGTTTGGTGTAGTGGTTAGGGAGCCGGGTTTGATCCCCCACTCCTCCACAAGCAGCTGCTAGTGTAACCTTGGGTCAGTCACAAGTTCTTTCAGAGCTGTTCTCTCATAAGCAATTCTCAAAAGAGCTCTCAGCCCCACCTACCTCACAGGTTGTCTGTTGTTGGGAGGGGAAGGGAAAGGAAATTGTAAGCCACTCTGAGACTCCTTCTTCTTTACACCAATCCCTTCTTCTTCTTCTTTACACAGAGAGTAATCAAATTGTGGAGTTCGCTGCTAGAGGATGCAGTTATGGCCACAGGAATAAACAGGAGGCTAGACAGATTCATGGAGGATAGATCTATCAATGGCTACTAGCCATGGTGACTGAGGGGAACCTCCACTTTCAGAGGCACTAAACCTTTGAATCCCAGAGCCAGGAGGCAACATCAGGGGAAGGTCTTGGCCTCTATTCCCTGTTATTAATCCTCCAGAGAGACTGGTTGGCCACTATGTGAGAGAGGATGCTGGAATAGATGGACCATTGGTCTGATCCGGCATGGCTCTTCTTATGTTAAATTCTATAAAAAACCATAAAATGCGGGCACTATCCTTATTCTAATTCCAGACTTTTTTTTTTCTGTGCGGATACCTATTCCCACCAACAGGGGCCTCACTCTCCCCCAACAGCTTTTCCTACATAGTCAGTAGACTTCCTGGGTTTGTAGAAAAATCCAAACAGTGAGGAAATCCCTTCAGGGACAGTTGAATTCCCCCAAAAGCCTTTTGAAATGGCCTCTGCAGGGACCTGACTCCAGGCATCAACGGTGAGAGATTAGAACGTGGGGGGGGGGGGAGGCTTCTATCTAACTGGCTCTGTCAGTAAAAGGGGGTGGGGGGAAGGGCCCTTTCTTTCCAGGCCTCTTTCGGCCTTGGAGGGAGGGAGGGAGGGGGAGGGAGGGAGCCTTGGGGCCAGGCTGCGGGATTCCTAGAGGTTTTGGGGTGGAGTGCAAGGAGGGCAGGATTTGGGGAAGGGAGAGGCCTCAGCTGGGCATCATGCCACAGAATCCACCCTCCAAAGCAGCCATTTTCTCCAGGGAGACAGATCTCTGTTGTTCACAGATCTCTGGAGTTCACTCTCCAGGCCCCACTTGGAGGTTGCCAACCCTATGTCAGGTTTAAAATCAAGTAGATCCAGTCATTCTTGCACAAAGAAAGGTTTATTAGGATTATCTTGCTAAAACCCACAGTAGGAGGTCATTGTCAGGAATGGGGAGCAAAGCAAAGCAAGCTAACTTATAGTGTGATGCAATGAAGCGCCTAGCGAATAAAACTTGAGCACTCGCGCGGGAACTCCCGGCGGGAGAAATACTTGATGAGCGGGAGACTACTCCCCCCCTCCCCTTGCCTTCCCAGGACTGGAAAATTCTCAGCTGAACAAGAATAGTCCAAAGCCTACATTCAAGGCCACCGTGATAAGGAAAAGCGGCAGGGAAGAAGCTCCCACGTTTCTGGCTGCATAACTACGCAAGCGCAAAGCGGGGTAGGAACATAACACAATGGATTCAGTGAGAAACATCAAAGGCATCACTTTCTGACATTCTGCCCTTCCCAAAACACCACCCACCCACCACTCAGGAAGGAGCGAACAAGGGCCCCCAGGTTTATTAGGGTATCTAGCGTGAAAGTCTTTCAGGTGATCAGGTGCATTGATATCAGAAACTTTCACCCATTCCCTGTATTGGGGCCCAAAGTGTACCCATTGCACAAGGTACATGAGTTGTCCACGAAGTATCTTAGAGTCCAAAATATCAGCGATTTCATAGTGCTCTTCACCGTCAACCATCAGAGGGGGGGGAGAAGCTGACGTCTCGGGATGCCATTTAGTTGGGGGTAAGGCCGGCTTGAGAAGGCTGTAATGGAAAATTGGATGTATTGCTTTAAGAGATTTGGGCAAGTCTAGCTGTACAGTTACTTGATTCACACATCTTAGCACACGGAAAGGACCAATATATTTCCACGCAAGTTTCCTGGACTGCTGTGCTAGTCTTAGGTTCTTAGTCGACAGATAGACAGTGTCTCCCGGGTGCAATTTCCATCCCCCGGCCCTTTTTTTATCTGCTTGTTTTTTATACTGTGCCTTGGCCTCATTCAAAGTCTCGACAATTAGGGGCCAGGAGTCACGGAGAGTTTGACACCATGCCGAGGCTTTACCACCATTCTCACCAGGTTTTAAGAAGGGAAGAGGGGGCTGTCATAGCCCATGGCAGCTTTGAATGGTGACATTTTCGTGGAAGCGTGCCATGAGTTGTTGTATGCAAACTCCGCCAATGGTAACAAATCTACCCAATTGTCTTGTTGATAATTAGAAAAACACCTCAGATATTGTTCCAACGTCTGGTTCACCCTCTCCGTCTGGCCATCAGTCTCAGGGTGATAGGCAGTACTAAGAGCACGTTCAATACCCATTAGAGTCATTAGCTCAGACCAAAACTTGGAAACAAACGGAACCCCCTGTCGGAAATGATCTTGAGGGGCAACGCATGCAATTTGGCAATGTGTTGAATAAATGCTTTGGCCAAGACTTTTGCTGTTGGCATACTGGGGAACGGTATGAAGTGAGCCTGCTTAGAGAATAAATCCACTACCACCCAAATGACTGTCATATGTTTAGAGGGGGAAGATCAGTGATAAAGTCCATAGAGATTACTTCCCAGGGTCTACTCGGGGTGGGTAGTGGTTGCAGGAGGCCTGGAGGTTTTCCTGGTCTGGCTTTACAACGATTACACGTTGGGCAGGACTGTATATAGCGAGACAACTCTTGTTTCATTCGGGGCCACCAGAAGCTACGTTGTAGAAGCCTTAAAGATTTTACATATCCAAAGTGTCCCGCAGCTTTTGAATCGTGAACTGTGTGCAAAACCTGGGCTCGGGTAGCTTCTGGGACAAACATTTTATTTCCCTTGTACCAGCAGCCATTAGGACCACAATTCACATCATCCCTGGCTTGTAACTCACTCGTTTCTGGTGGGGTGATGTCAGATAAAAACTGTTTTTCCCAAGTCAATGTTTGGATGGGACTCATTGGTGCCTGTTTAGCTTTCCGGGTTACAACTGCACCAACTAATTGTTCCGGGGTGAACATAGATTCCCGAACTTCGACCCTCTTAGAAAAATGTTGGGGAAGGCGGGAGAGAGCGTCGGCCAAATGGTTGGCTTTCCCTGGGAAATGGTGCAGGGTAAACTGAAATTTGGAGAAAAACTCAGCCCACCTGAACTGTTTAGCATTTAGATTTCGAGGTTTTCGCAATACCTCAAGATTTTTGTGATCAGTCCAGATTTCAAAAGGTATTCGGGACCCCTCTAACCAATGTCTCCATGTGATCAATGCTAAACGGATAGATGCCGCTTCCTTATCCCAAATGGGCCAAAATCTCTCTGTGTCATTAAATTTTCTTGACACATAAGCCAGGGGTTGTAGCTGCTTTTTAGCATTCTCTTGCAAAATCACCCCACCCATAGCAGTGTCTGATGCGTCTACTTGCACTACAAATTTCTTTGTCTCATCAGGGTGTGCTAGTATGGGCTCAGACGTGAACAACCGTTTAAGTTGTTCAAACGCTTGCTGACACTGCGGGGTCCAGTCCAAAGGGGCCCCTGGGACTGAAGCCTTAGATCCCCTCCCCTTAGTTTTTAGCAGTTCCGTGAGGGGAAGGGCTACTTGGGCGAAGTGTGGCAGGAATTGACGGTAAAAGTTGGCGAAGCCGAGAAAACTTTGGAGCTGGCGCCTGGTTTTGGGGGGCTCCCATCTCAATACATCCTGGACCTTTTTGGGTCCATCTCCAACCCCGCGGAGGATATACGGTATCCCAAAAAGTCAATGCTCTCTTGGTGAAATTCACATTTTGACAGTTTAACAAACAGTTTGTGTTCTAAAAGCTTTTCCAATACTTTCCGCATAAGGGTAGTGTGGGATTCCTGATCCGGGGTATAGACCAAGATATCATCTAAATAAACAACCACTCCCTTGAATAAATAGGGGTGTAACACTTCATTGATTAAGTTCATGAAGACCCCTGGTGCCCCTTGTAACCCGAAGGGCATTACCCGGTATTCAAATTGCCCCAGCGGGGTATTAAATGCAGTCTTGTATTCATCCCCCTCTCTGATACGAACCCGAAAGTAGGCATCTCGTAAATCCAGTTTAGAGAACACTTTCCCCTTAGCCACCTCTGCCAGTAAGTCTTTGATGAGGGGCATCGGGTAGGCATTAGTTGCAGACACTGCGTTAAGTCCCCGGTAATCCGTGCAGAGTCTGAGCCCCCCATCCTTCTTTTTACAAAATAATACAGGTGCTGCAAAAGGGGATGATGCTGGTCTAATAAATCCACGGGCCAGATTTTTATCAATAAAACGGCGAAGTTCTTCCTTTTCACTTGGGCTCATGGCATAAATTTTCCCTTTTGGTAATTTTTGACCCGGAAGAATCTCAATTGCACAGTCGGAGTTACGATGGGGGGCAATTCATCTGCTTCCTCCTCCTCAAACACCCGGGTTATATACTGGTAATCCTCAGGGATGCGGTTAAGCTCCTCCGTTGCCAAACAAGCTCGTGGAGGTTCATTGCATGGGGGATTTCCCCACCCTGGGTCCCATTTGTGTTCTGTACATTTTGGGGAGATAAATTGTACCTCCCCTTCTTCCCATAAAATGTAAGGGTTATGTCCATGTAACCAGGGGCTACCCAACACCAAGGGAAACTGGGCTTGCGGAGCTATTACGAATGAGCGCAGCTCCCAGTGGTCACCAATGCCTATTCTTAAAGGAACAGTCTCAAATCGGCATGGTTTTTTCATCGGAGACCCATCCATCTGTGTGAAAGTTATTGGGTCTTTCAAGTGGACCACGGCTGCCTCCAACCCCATAACCATAGAAGGGTTTATGAGATCCCTCCCGCACCCTGAGTCAATGAGAGCCCGGACCCGAATGTGAGTCATCATTGCTGGATTCATCACCAAAACAGTCACAAAGAAGAGAGAGGGGTAGTTGCTCACCAGTTTAGGCGCCTCAGGTGCTGGGTCCTGCTGTGTAGCGCCATTCACCAACAGGACCATCTCATTTCCCTGCATCTCACTCTCCTCCTCTAGCATCAAGGTTTCCACTTGGTCGGGGCTAGCAAACAGAGCCCGTGTGTTGCGTGGTTTGGCGGTACCTTTTCTCGGGGTAGGGGTTGTCCACCTTCTGGGCTCTTCTTGTGGTAGAGCTCTATTGGGATCCCCTTTCGGGCAGGCAGCGGCGAAATGCCCTTTCTCCCCACATCGCAGGCAGAGCCCCTGTCGCATACGCTGATCCCTCAGTCCACTTGGGGTAGATGTTGGCTTGGGTCTGGCCTGGCCCGCCGTACTACTCGGACGATTGTTACCCAAGGATAAATCCAGCTTCATCATTTGTAAGCGACTTTCGGCCTTCTCGGCTTCCTCCATCCAACCCTGGAGGGTACGAGGTTGCTGAGAGCTGAGGACATTATTGCGGACGTCAACGGCTAGTCCCATTCTATATTGTTGGGCCAACACCGCATCAGTCCAGTCTCGAATTTTCACAGCATGCCTTTGAAACTCTCTTGAGTACTCCCGCACTGAGAGTTTGCCTTGTCTGAAAGTGCGAAGGAAGGCTTCAGCTTTTTGGGCCGCCCCGGATCTTCAAAACGGTTTCTCAAAGCCCACATGAAGTCATCTACATTCCCCAACTCCTCCGCCTCCAGATCATGAAGGGCTACATACCAGCTAGTAGCACTCCCCCGGAACCTGGATGCAATAAACTCCACCTGCTGTTCTTCATCTGGGAATACATAGCCCCATCTTTGTACAAATTTTCCAACTTGTAATATGAAAAAGGACACAGTCTCTGGATCTCCATCAAATGTGATCTCAAGCATGTCTTTGGGGCGGATTACCGGGGGGGCCTGCGCCATGATCGGTACCGGCTGCATGAGGGGTGCTGGAGCCGGAGGTTGAGGCGGAGGTACAACTGGCGGCTGGATAGGTCCTGGTGGCCCTGGCCCCGCTCCCGGTACTGGGGCAACTACTGGAGGTGGGGCTGGTGCTGGCTGGCCCGGCCCCGGCCCTGGGGGAGCTGGTTGGCCCGGTCCTGGACCCGGAGGAGGAGGAGGTGGCCGTCCCGGCACCAACGGTGGCGCCGGGGCTGGAGCCGGTGCGGGTGCAGGTCTGGGTTGTGTCAGCGGATGGGCTCTAATAGCTTGATCCATCATCTGGGGTAGGGACTGCATTAGTTTACTCATATCCCTCACCAGCCGTCGGGTGTCCTCTTGGATAGAGTCCATGCGGGCATCAGTGTCTTGGCTGGACCCCGTTCTGGGAGATCCCCGGGACACCCGCCCTTGGGGAAGACCAAAACTACCTCTGGGATCCAGGAGGCTGTCACGGCTCTGGCTTCCCGGCATAGTCCAGGTGGTCTGGGTAGTGTCCAACAGGTTCTTAGTCCAATCGCGCGATCTGCGAAAAGTCACCCCCTTATCCCAGGGTGTTGGGACTCCTGGCACATAGGTTCGTGGAACCGCACCTCCCTGACTTGGTATCGGCCCGGCCGGGCTGTAGATCGGGAGTGTGTACGTGGCTCCAATTGTGCCAATCGATGGTGGGGTAGCCAACCCGGCTGCTGAATGGATAGTCGGTGTCGTCACCACTGTAGTTGTAGTCACTGGAACCACGGTGGTAGTCGGAATAGTAACCACCGGAGCAGCCACAGAAGTAACGGGAGCCGTGGCTCCCAACGCAGTAGTCACTGGAACGGCACCTGTGGCTCCCGCCGTAGTGATCGCTGGAACTGCCCCGGAGGCTCCCGAGGTAGTAATCAACGGGACTGTGCCCGGGGCTCCTTTCCCGCCCCGCTCATCGTGGTGGATGGCGGACGTTGACGGTGAGGGAAAGATGTGATTCCTGACAATTTCTGTCAGGTTTAAAATCAAGTAGATCCAGTCATTCTTGCACAAAGAAAGGTTTATTAGGATTATCTTGCTAAAACCCACAGTAGGAGGTCATTGTCAGGAATGGGGAGCAAAGCAAAGCAAGCTAACTTATAGTGTGATGCAATGAAGCGCCTAGCGAATAAAACTTGAGCACTCGCGCGGGAACTCCCGGCGGGAGAAATACTTGATGAGCGGGAGACTACTCCCCCTCCCCTTGCCTTCCCAGGACTGGAAAATTCTCAGCTGAACAAGAATAGTCCAAAGCCTACATTCAAGGCCACCGTGATAAGGAAAAGCGGCAGGGAAGAAGCTCCCACGTTTCTGGCTGCATAACTACGCAAGCGCAAAGCGGGGTAGGAACATAACACAATGGATTCAGTGAGAAACATCAAAGGCATCACTTTCTGACACCCTAGGCCTGGCAGCAGTCTAGGGTTGCCAGGTCCCCCCACTGGCACTGGCAGGGGATGGGGTAGTGGGGTTGCCAGCTCCAGGTCTGGAAACTCCTGGAGATTTGGGGATGGAGTCTGGGGAGGACAGGGACCTCAGTGGGGTACAATGCCCTAGAGTCCACCCTCCAAAGCATCAATTTTCTCCAGGGGAAGTTATCTCAGTAGTCTGGAGCTGAGCAGTAATTCCAGGGGATCCCCAGATCCCACCTGGAGGCTGGCATCCCTAGGCAGCACCCTCTGGGTGACTTGATACCACCTAATTTGCATGACTCAACTTGGCCTGGCTGCTTGCTGCTGTTCAGCAGCCATCCTATGAAAGCCAGCAGTGATGCAGCAGTTAGAGCCTCAGAATAGGTCTGCAAGACCCAGGTTCAGATCCCCATATTGCGGTGGAAGCTGACTGGGTGATTTTGGACCAGTCACATACTTTCAGCCTAACCAACCTCACAGGGTTGTTGTGCAGATAAAAAGGAGGTGAGAATAATGTAAGCTGCTTTGGTCCCCACTGTGGAGAAAGACTATAATTTTCCTTGGTAGAAGCTGTGGGGGAGGGGGTGGAGACAAAAAGCTGAAGACAGATAAAGGCAGATAAAGGTTAAGTTGGCTGTTGGGTGGGAAGGAAATAGGGTTGCCAACTCTGGATTGGGAAACTCCTGGACATTTAAGGGGTGGATCCTGGGGATGGTGGGGTTTGAGGAGGGGAGGAACTTCAGACCAGTATAATGCCATAGACTCCACCCTCCAAACCAGCCATTTCCTCCATGAGAACTACCATTGCCAGCCTCTGGGTGAGGGCTGAAGATCACCCAGAATTACAACTGTTGTCCGGGTGACAGAGATCCGTTCCCCTGGATAAAATGGCTGCTTTGGAGGGTTGAGTCTATGGCTCCACCCCCAGAAGGGAGAAAGAGTGTGAGATAGGTAAGGGTAGAGGGGAGGAAGCAAAGGTGTGAGGAATGGGATGACCATCCCGCAAGTTTCTTGCGGGTCTCCACTTGTCTTATATTCTAATTGCAAAGTTGGGATATCTTTGGATACTTAAATCCAGTGACTGGAGCTGTTAATGGGCAAGAGGGATCTTTCTACAAACGTGAAAAGGGACCTAGGTTTGCAGAAAAATGTGAAATCTACAAAAAATACACTGGGCAGCTTAAAAAATAAGCCAAAAATAATAAAAGGAGCACCTGTATCTTTAAAAAACAGATTCCCTCAGTGGCTGGTTACTAGGCAAACATGCTTGCTTCTGTCAGTGATGGGGAGAGGGCAGGGCCCTTTCCAGGCCTATTTTGGCCTTTGAGGGGGGATCCTTAGGGCCAGGCCTGACAAGGGTTACCAGCTCTAGGTTGGAAAATCCTAGAGATTTTGTGGTGGGGTGTGAGGAGGGCAGGGTTGGGGAAGGGAGAGGCCTCAGCAGGGTCAGCCTGAGGTGTCTGGGTGCCCTAGGCCAGTTTGTGGCGCCGCACCCCCCCCCCCCCGTGATGCCAACCTCCCAGTGAAGCCTGGAGACGGGGGACAGCGCAGGCAAGCCAGGGAAGAGGCGGGGGTTTAAACCCCCGTCTCTTCCCTCTAAGCGCCACTTGCCTGCGTGCCCTGCAGCTGTGGGGCACATAGGCAAGCCAGGGAAGAGACAGGGGTTTAACCCCCATCTCTTCCCTCTAGGTGCGGTGGGGCCTGGAGACGGCATCACTTCCATCCCAAGGTGGAGGGATTTTTGAACGTTCCCCTACATTAAGGCCCCCCCCCATAGCTCCTGGCCAGAAGACACGGAGCTTAGCAAAACGCTGCCCTGTTCTCTTGACGTGCTGGTTTGTTGCTGCTCTTCCCCCGCTCGGACCGTTCTGCCACCTCCAGACTGTCCCACCACCTTCTTCTCTTCTGGGAGTGAACGCAGCCTGCAGTGTCGACCCGTCTCCCCCAGCCCCCTCTGAGTCCTCCCTCTGCGAGCTGGCGGCAATATTATGCATCATTTGGACAGGATTACGATGCCACCTCGTTGGGCCGGCCTCTTTACACAAGCCATTTGCTGCAGCGTGGAGTCACCAGGCCCATGATGGATGGCCTCCTGCCCGCCTGCCCCCCTCCCGGCTCGAGCCCCCCTCTGCCGCTGCAGGGGAGTGGCGGGGCAAGGGAGCAAGCAGAGACAGATGGTTTGGCTTTTGTGAAGGAGCCCCCTCCTTTTCCCCATCCTTGCCCAGCTGCAGGAGCTAAACACTTCCATTTCCACCCAGTGGGCGGGCACCCACGCACACACCCTCCCCAAGGCCTTTAGCCAGGGCGATCCTCTTCTCTGCCTGTGAGTCATACGCAAGGACAGAGAAATGCTGGAGCAATTCAGAGCGAGGCGGCGATGGTGGAGGAATGTGGGCAGCCTCCGGGGCGCGCTGTGAAAATTTATAGCCTGTGTTACTGGCCTCCTGCACCTCTGCCCCCGTCTCCCCCCCCCTCCCAAGGGTGCGCCAGCAAGCCAGGGAAGAGGCAGGGTTTTTACACCCCCATCTCTTCCCTCTAAGTGCTGATGGTGGCGGTGGGGAGGTGGCGGGGGGGCTTTTCGCGGGTGGGTGGGCACAGTTTGGCGCCCCTGCGGCTGGCGCACTCTAGGTGAGTGCCTAGTTCGCCTAGTGGGCGAGCCGACCCTGGGCCTCAGCTGGATATAACACCACAGAGTCCATCCTCCAAAGCAGCCATTTTCTCTGTTGCCTAGAGTTCAGTTGTAATTCTGGGGGATCTCTAGATCCCATCCGGAGGCTGGCAACCCTAGGCCTGGCAGCAATCTCTGGGTGACTTGATACCACCTGATGTGCATGACTCAACCATGCTTGGCTGCTTGCTACTGGTCAACAGCAACCACCCTATGAAAGCCAGTGTGGTGCACTGGTTAGAACTTCAGAGTAGGGTCTGCAAGATCCAGATTCAGATCCCAATCTTGCTGTGGAAGCTCACTGAGTGATTTTGCACCAGTCACATACTTTCAGCCTAACCTACCTCACAGAGTTGTTGCAGATAAAAAGGAGGAGAGAATAATATAAGCTGCTTTGGTCTGCGCTGTGGAGAAAGATCATAGTTTTGCTAGGTAGAGGCTCTGGAGAAGGTGTGGTTTGAGGAAGGGAGGGACATCCCGTGAGTGATAATTGAGCCAGGAAAAAAAAACCAAATTTTTTTTTGCACACCCCAATTATGCTATTCAGTATGATTTGTAAGCTGCCTTGGGTCACAGGGAAAAGTGGGATATAAAAATCTGAATAAGTAGTTTGGGCAGGTTGATAACATTAAAGCAACTTCCTCTTCGTTAGGTTAGGCAGGGTTCTGACAGTGATTGTTCCACCTCTGTTATACTTGACCTATAATGCTGGTCATCATATTTCACTAAAAAACCCAAAGTAGACTGCAAGAGTCCCCCCCCCCAGTGCTGGTATGTTTTCTAAGGGTTAGTGTAGGGCAACGG
The DNA here is from genome assembly GCA_029375565.1 of Gekko gecko. NCBI lineage: Eukaryota > Metazoa > Chordata > Lepidosauria > Squamata > Gekkonidae > Gekko > Gekko gecko. The sequence goes on from JAPDNY010000005.1 coordinate 170,153,685, forward strand.
TCCAAGGCCAGGTCTACCAATATAGTGGACTGGTTTGGGTAGACCTATTCTCTGGAGGCCAGGTCTACCAACATAGTGGCAAGGGGTGGGCAGACCTGTTCTCCTGGGGCCAGGTCTACCGATCTAGTGGACTGGGGAAGGTAGATCTGTTCTCCAGAGGCCTGGTCTACCCCTGTGTAGGACAACATTTTGTGTAATGAAATTTGACTTCATTCCATTTTCTCTTGTAATGTTTAAATTATTCTTAAGATATAGTTTAAATATGGTTTAAAAGAATTCATTCTGAGATTTTTACAAAGTTATGGAAATAATCTTCTAAAAAATAATTTATGCAAGTCAAATGTTGACCTGCTCACAACTTTAATGCTACTAGCTTTTTTTGCTCACGAGATAGAATTTCTGCTCACAACACTGTGGAGCTTAGAGGGAACATTGCTTACCATCCCAAGGCTCCACCCCCAAATCTACAGGAGTTTCCCATCCTGGAGCTGGCAACCCTAAAGGAAATTGATCTGTGTAGCTGGGAGATCCGTTGTGATTCTTGGAGAGCTGTCATTGCTACTGTTGGGGGGGGGAAGCAGGTGGATGGCTAATAGTACCACTTCCACCACTGCTGCTGTGCAGGGGAGGCCAGGAGAGTGATGGGGAACAGCAAGAGAAAGTGATGGGGTGGGGGCAGAAAGAGAGAGGAAGTGACATGCATGGAGGGGAAAGAGGGAGGTGGGGGAAAGAGGAGGAAGCAAAGTTATAGCCTTTATATAATGGAATAGCCTCCCTCAAGTTTCTTGTGTGTCCCCAGTTGTTTATTTTATTTACTATTTTTATAGTAAATTGTCCACCTTTCTCACCGAGGCTCAAGGTGGATTACACAGTGTAAATCGATGTGATCAGTAGGATGAGACATCTAATAAACAATGTAATAGGACTAGGATTACAGAAATCTGGAGCAAGCGTAACTATTTGACCTGATCCAGAATCCAAATATGTTGCAGAAAATTGTATTAGATCCCTATGAAATAATGCAGTGACAGCAGGATGATATATATAGCAAATAGATGATATGTGATGAGACCCCAGTTAAAGCTTGATTAAACTGACCAGAACCTTTTATTATATTTAGGGGAGGGGATGGAGATTGATAAACCCCTTTAGCACTATCCCCCTCCCCAATTTAGGTGTGTTTTGGTTTAATTGCACCAAGCTCTGCATAGGCTTAGGTCAGCAGAGCTGAGAAATGCACAATTTTTATATATTCAGTACAGGAGAGAAAAGTGAATTCTCTGTTCTTTATTCAGTTACTTACCCACTATAACTGTGACTATTCTAATTCTAATTAGAATTAATTTCTTTATCTATTTCATGACAGCATAACCAAATAGGGTGTTGTGTGTACCCACGAGTTAGTACTGCACAGAAAGGAATGTCAGAGAATTGGCATCATCGCAGTGTGGTTAAGTGGCTGAGCAGGGAAGTCTGTGTGGCATGGCATGCTATGCACTGGAAATGTGAACTGTTTCAGAGGATTTAAGCCAGTTTCCAAAATGTAATATGGGCTTACAGCACACAACCTAGCAAGCTGCTATACTTTTATCCTGCTCTGCTTTTGAGGAGCTTAGTGTGGTGTACGTGATTCTCTTTGCCTCTTATCACCAATCCTACTCTAACAAACTAGGTGTTATGCTGCATTGCTCCCCTTTTCTGGTTCCAAATTGTATCTACAAAAAATACAGTTTTGATTGTTTAAGAATGGTTTGTATACTGTATGGGAAATGCTTTGAACACATTGCATATACTATTAATACTGAGTGTTCTTCCCTAAGTCTTCACAGTGTCAAGATAAAGAGACTCTTGCATTAAATGAAGTCCCAGTTTTTAAAATTAGTTTGTCCTGTTTACTCAAATAATTTACACAAAAATAGGATTATCTCCCAACAAAAGAAGGCATAGTGCTTTCTGTGATCCAGGATTACCAAATGAAGTTTCTCGTTATTCAATATTGTCCCAGCATCCAGTGTTGTATGATAACTCATGTTGCTTAGCTGTTGTTGATTTCTTAGTGGGGTAAACTTCAACAGGAGGCTCTGAGAGGCTGGGCTGTGATAACTGAAAAAAGACAGGTGTTCTCTCTCCCCCCCAGTTTTAGCGAGCTTTGCCTTTCTGCAGCTGAATTACTTGGCTTGAATGGTATTTGATAGTTTCTAGCAAGGCTTAGAAGCCATAATACTTAGAAATGGATTCTTCGCTATAGGGTCACCATAATTCAGCTGCAACTTGACAGCACTTTACACACACACCTCAAGGATTTAGAGATGGATCCAGAGCTTCCTTTGCAATGCTAGAAGGGGGACTTCTGTTGGCAGAGGATGTGCATGTGTGATTTTTCCAGTTCCTCCCTCTTTCACTGCTGACCCTCATGTCCCATCCAGAACTGTTCAGGGTGGTGGACCCCTGACTATGAGGGGCAATGGTTCTTGGGGCACAGTTGGCAGGGTGAGCGGGTGAAGTGGAGCTTTGCTCTTGGTACTTTGGATCCAGCCCTATAGCTTCTCAGTGAGAAATTATGGCAGAGTAAAGAAAGATGGTTCCCAGTTTCTGGTATGTCATGGTTGTAATGCATATGATTCTTAGAATTTTCAGAACTTTTTAGAAATTCTCCATAGGGTTAGAACAATGTAAAAAATAAAGGTGTATATGTGTGTGAAGCTAGCTATAAACTCTCATTTAGGAATGTCTATACTGAATAGTGCTGTAGAATTTCTGTGTGTCCCCTCCACCCTGTTACACAGAAGCACCACAATATGAGGGCTCCCCTGAGGTGAGAAGGGCCTGATTAGGACTCTGGAGCAGTGGGCTGATATAGGTGCTTTCCCCACCTGTACCCATCCCTCAGCCCCTCTGTCAACTGGTTGAGCAGTTCATTTCTGCCTCTTGCCACATGTGGTGTTGCCAAGCTCTAGGTGGAGCTTAGAGTTCTCCCAGAATTACAACTGATCTCCAGACTACAGAGCTCAGTTCCCCTGGAGAGAATGTCAGTGTCAGAGGGTAAACTCTGTTGTATACCATAGATTCTAGGAGAAATCCCTCTCCAAATTCCACCCTCCACTGGCAGCACCCCAAAATCTCCTGGAGTTTCCCAAGCCAGAGATGGCAGACCTAAGTTTTAAGCCTCCATGGAGTAATGGTAAAACCTCCTCAAGGTCATAAAGGGCTGCATTTGTACTCTAGTATGCATTATAGCTGTTTCCTTAGTTACTTATTAGTATTCCAAGGTTCTTCCAAGAAGGTCATTGCAAGATGGTGATGACAGTTGCATACTGGCCGAAAATGCTGTTATGAACTAACGTTTTAAAAACTGAGCCTGTTTCTAATTTGTTAGTGAGAAATGAAGTTGTGTGGAGGATGAAGCTGTGGAGTAGGTTCCTTGATGAAGCCAGAATGGAGTAGTGGTTAGAGTGTTGGACTAAGATCTGGGAGACTTAGATTTGGATCCCCCACTCTGCAGTGGAAGCTTGCTGAGGAACCTTGGGCCAATAACACACTCTTAGCCTAATCTACCTCACAAGATTGTGGTGAAGGTAAAATGGAGGAGAGGAGAATGATATCAGTTAGTTTGGTTCCCCATTGGAGAAAGACAGGTTAGAAATAAAGTAAATATCTAAAAAGGAAGTTAAAAAATGGTGTGTTTGCTTTCTTAATGCTGATTGCTCAGGCCTTTACAATTATTGTACTTTACCTGTTCTACCTACAAAGGGGTGTCTGTGTGTTTAAAAAATTAGTTGTTTCAAGTAGTTCATGTTGAATTTCCTAGCAGACTGATGGGGGGGTGTACCTTTTTTTGCATATAATTACGCCCCCTCCCTTTGCAATAATTGAGATACACAAGGTTTTCCCCCTCTACCTTTGCCCTAGGGATTTTCAGCAGTGGTTTGAATTAATGAGAAGAAATGCAGAGTTTTGAAGGTTATGTCAGAGATAACCTTGTATATTATTTTTGCTGTTTATGTAAATTTCTTCTACTACAGCCAGCATTTGGAACAGGGGAGACATGCTTTATTGCTGCGTTTCTCCTATCATAGTATGGTGAACTCTAATTACATGGAAGTAAATAATAGAATTATGACCAGATTGGTCTGGTTGGGCAATGGTTTTCAAACTATATTTCTAAAAACTCCAGGCCCCATTGGAGCTTATTTTGAGTTCCTCAATGAGGATGCTACTAACTGACAATTCCTTGTGAAATTGTTTACTCACTAGTAAGAATCTTCCATTGCATTGTGCAGGAATAGAACATTGCCAAGTATGTTCTAGGGCAGGGGTGTCCAAAGTTTTTTTGGTGAGGGCCAAATACAGAAAAATAAGCAAAGGCCCGGGCCACACACAAGAGGTGACATTGAATCTGCAGGTGAAAGTTGGAAAAAGGTGTGTGGGGGGTTAAAGGATACAGGGTTTCAACCTTGCGCAGAAGTCAGACTCTGGAAGATTTCCCCCCCCTTTGAATCTAATCCTGTGGGTCTGCAGGGACCCCTCCTCATCTCATCACCCCTTTCCCCACCTTGAAGTGCACAATCCTAAACATAACATAGTAAAGGTAAATGTTTCCCTTGCTGGAAAGCCAGTCAAATCCGACTCTAGGGATGCAGTGCCCATCTCGTGGCCGGCATGACTGGAGGCCGAGGTGCACGGAAAGCTGTTACCTTCCCATTGAAGTGGTACCTATTTATGTATTTGCAATTTCTTGCTTTCGAACTGCTAGGTTGGCAGGACTCCCTCATGCAGCACTAAGGTCTGGAACCGCCGACCTAACGATCGGCATTCAGCGTCTTAACCACATAACATACCCCCGAGGTAATTCATAAATAAGGTCAATGGAGCTTACTCGCTAGTAAGTGTTTTTACGATTGCAGCCTTGCAGTATCTCCCACACACACACACCTGAGGGGGGCCACCCGGCCTGGAGCCTCGCTTCCCCGCCTTCGAGGAAAATAAAACAGAAGTCATGAGCCTGCTGGAGGTTTTTTTTCTTTTCCTGAGGAAGCAGCCAAACAAACACCGTTTATTGATTACAAAAGGAAGGGAATCGCCCGCCGCAGGGACCTGCCCGAAAGCGCGGGTCGCGGAGGGAAACTGGGGAGGCGGCCGAAGTACCCGGGGAGGCTAGCACCAGAAGGAAAGCCAGAGTCCGGCGGCGGCGCAGGGGAAACGCAGCGCGGAGCCCTCGGCGGCTCGGTCGGGAAGCCCCACAAGCCAAGTGCTGCAGGGAGGGGGAACCCGAAGGCATGCGGCCAGGGAGGGAGGGAGGGGCGCCCAGCCCAAAGTCACCTGCCCCACCGCGCGCGTCTCCCGCCAGTTCGTGGAGCCGAGCCTGCGCCTTGGGGAGTCCGGGGAGGGAGGGGCGGGGAGGCGCGGGAGCGTGCGTCCCTCCAAGCGCGCTGCCGGCCCTCGCTAGACCTTGGTGCCCATGTGCGGGCCATATTCAATTATATTTTCAGAATTTGCTGCGGGCCAATAAAAACTGACCCGCGGGCCGCAGTTGGCCCGTGGGCCGTAGTTTGGACACCCCTGTTCTAGGGCATGTTCTTTATGTGGGGTGGTGCTGAGGCCTAAGAATCTTCTGCAGTGGGCAAGGGTTCTTTGGCCAATGTGCTGGAGTTCCTCAGCTGATGAATTAGGAAGAGAGCTTGGCAACTCCACTGACTTAGGGAATGACACTCATTGAAAGGTAGTGTCCAACACCGTAACTTTTGCTTTGTACTGTTTACTCACCTGTAGGTTCCAGGGTAGCAAAGAACATATTGTAGGTTTGGCATGCAGATATCTCCTTGTCAGGCATGTTTTTCTTTTTCTTCTACTACCTCTGTGGCACAACATGATGATGTGATAGTGGACATTTGTGTTTTCCCTTAGTGGGCAGAAACTGTTCCCCTTTCACAGGATTGGGTCATGCTTCTGAGCTGATGTGGGCAGAGCGAAGTGTGATGTGGTCCAAAGTGGCTATTCAGCAGCCTTGCCCATTATCCCTTTCAGATTTAAACATCATTTATTTAGAACAGTTGAACACACATGAAGCTGCCTTCTACTGAATCAGTCCATCAATATAAGTATTGTTTCCTCAGATTAGCAGCAGCTCTCCAGAGTCTCAGACAGGGGTCTTCCACATCACCAACTGCTTGGTCCTTTCAACTGGAGATGCTGGGGATTGAACCTGGGACCTGCGGCATGCCAAGCAGATGCTCTACCACTGAGCCATAGCTTTTCTCCTAGAATGCAGGACTCGAGGCTGCTTACAAGCTTCATGGTCTAAGAACATAATCACTAAAAATCCTAATACAGCAAAACATCCAGGGTTCACCCCCCTGTCATTACGCAACTCAAACTTGTGTGTGTGGGATTACTATACCAGCAAAAAAATTCCATCTCCGTCTGAGGCTGCTTCCTGCAGATTGCTACATGTGGAAATTTTTGATGTAGAGGGCCAGTGTAAATCATAAATGCTTGTTCTCGTGGAAGAGTCTGGGGCATATGTTTTAAAATTGTTTAAATGCATTGCCCAGTCATGGAAAGGTATCTGCTCTAATACTCTCTGAGAGGATGGGACTTTTCTTAGTGTTGTGATACAGGATCACACTATTAGTTTTGATATTTTTCTATGTAATATGTAAGAACCATTTGTATTTTTATTAATTATAAAATGCAGTAGCCATAAATCACAGTGATTGCTTGTTCTTAGGCTTTTACACTGTGATAAAACTGTTTTCATTGCAAACAGCCTCCCATCTTGCCCCTTCCTGGCAGTTAGGCAAGTAATTGGGCAACTCATCTCTGCTTGACTGGTTATTTGAGCAGCTTGTGACTCTCCTCCCTGGTAAAGAGCATTGTTCACAGAGCCTTAAGGATGTATTTCAAAGCATCTTTCCTCTCTGGATTATGACAGGGATGGCTTTGGGATGATTTACACTTCATGAAGTCCCTGAGACAGACACATGACCTTCATGAGGACTTTCAATCAGATGTTTAATATGAATTTCATGCCTGAATCAGATCAGGGCTTGCAGCACATGGGGAAAGGCAGCCCTGGGGATCCACTAAAATGTAGCTATCAGTACATAAAAGTTTCCCTAATGGGAAAAATAATAACCCTCCAGGGCCATTTCAGGTCAGGAAATCGGTGCAGGGGGAAGGCTTGAGCACTCTTTTTCTATGAGCAGGTCCCAGTTTGAATCAGCCATGAATGTACCCTTGAATTAAGTGCTCAGTGTGGAACCAACATAATGTGTTTGTTGCCATCCATGGATCCACCATGTGGGATATGCAGGGTGTGAAAAAACCCTTAGTTTTTCGTGTTATGGCATTTGTAAGTAGCAGTGAAACTAAAGTATGCAATTCCTAGTTTCAGAATATACATTTGCAAAGCTTGTTGTGCTCAGATGTCTTATGAATCAGATGTCCTTTCCTGAAGAAGTTCCTCTGTAGCTTGGGATATAAAAGCATGTTCTCTAGTTGTGCAGAATGTGCAGTTTTAGACTTTTGTTTGTCCAGGCTGCAGATGCAAATGACTATACAGACAGAACTAAGTGAACACTTGTTGAATCACATTTTGTGTTCTTCAGTGGGAAAAGTCATCCGTACTGATTAGGTCATGCCTCCTTTTGCTCCAGGCAGGGCTATGCAAATTTTGTATGACTCTCCTGGGTCAGAGTAAGGCTGCCCTTCCAATTTCAATAGCCCCATAGCTCCAGCAGGACGCTGGAGCCTATCTCTACTTCTGTGGATATTAAAAAGAGAGAGAGAAGACAGAAACTTGCCAATTCTCTCAGCATGGAAGAGGACAAATCCAGCAAACTTCAGAGATCTAAGAGAAAGAAAGATCCGTTGAAGGATAAGCCTTCCCGGCCTGAGGCTTTGGGGCAGAGGAAAGGCAGACACAAACCATTAACACTGCTATGTGATTGCAGGCAAGGCAGGAAGACCTGAGACTTCAGGTCTGTCCTCAGCCTTTTTGCCGCTGGCGACACAAGGCTAGTTAAGGCTCATGCAAATGCCTACTGGCCACGTGGAATCTACAGTGGTCCATTTCCCCTCATCAGTCTAGAGGTTTCCGGGTCCTTGGGGACTGTTCTTGTTGTCACTGGAGGTGAGCTTCCCCCTTCTCAAGAGAGTCAGGGATGCAATTTTGCAAGGTAGGAGTCTAGACTGGGCAGCTCCTTCACAGCCCCTTCTCTCAAGCCTTCCCAGTTCTTCAGAGCTACCCAGCAAATGCAGGAGGCCCCAATGTGGTGACCTCACAATTTTTACCTGCCTTTTCAATCAAGCTGTGGCAGACTGGATGATGCAGGCATGGAGGTCATCCTGGATGCCCCCACCCCAACCAATGTTTCCACTGTCAAGCATGCTGGGAGCTCAGTTATCAGAGGCCATAGCTTGTACATGGGTTGGAACCTGGAATGTTCTGAAGGACCCTGACTGCCTGGGTCATAAAAGACATGGGGGGGGAGTTCTCCCTCACCCTCACCTAAGTCATCCTCCTTGGAGGAAAATCTACAAGCACCTAGATCCAAATGCCTCAAAGAGCTGCTGAGTAAAAGATACAACATAGGGAGGCAGCGGATGAAGAGGATAGATCAAGGGTGTCGAACTCATTTGTTATGAGGGCTGGATCTGACATAAATGAGACCTTGTTGGGCTGGGCCATGTGTGCCATAAAATATAATGCCAGGTAGCGGAGATATAAACTTTATAAAGGACACAAAAACAAAGGGTTTTTTTTTACTCAAAATAAAAACATGCTTAAAACATTATCACTCTTGCAATATTTTGTTTATCTAACAGTGTCTGATAACTGACAGCTCTTGCTATGAATTATTGCATCAAAATGTCTGTGCTGTTGCAATCTTGAGTATGCTGTTCAGGTGTGTATCTGTAAGCTGCAAACCTACGATGATGCAGCAGCAGCAGAACTGGAAGAAGAAGCAGAAGACAGCCAGTTCCACTGCGGGCCCAATAGAAGCCCTCCAGGGGCCTGATCTGGCCCCCGGGCTGCATGTTTGACATCCCTGGGATAGATCTTCATCTTTTACGGGGGGCACAATAAGGTGGGTGATTACAGACGTCCCTAAAAGGCATCACCAAACAACAGCAGGATCAGCCTCAGGCTTTGAGGTGGAGGAGATGCACTCAACCAAAACCTTCTTGGCAGCAAGTTCTGATAAGAAGGAAGGGGAATGGTTCAGAGAGGACTCTGACTCTAAAGACAGTTCTTCCAGGTTTTTCCAACCTGAATGTTTTAAAAGGTCTATGTTAAAAGGTCATGACTACTTTAAATTACCATGTGGAGGCTCCAGAGAAACCAAGTTCTTCAGTCTCCTTCAATTTGGATAGAAGAGAATTTAAGAAACCTCTATTTTAAAAGATCATTAGTACTTTAAATTACCAAGTGGAGGCTCCAGAGAAACCAAGTTCTTCAGTCTCCTCCAATTTGGATGGAAGAGGTTTTAAGAAACCTGCTAGAAATTTGTCAGTTCGCCCAGTTCCTGAATACTTTGACGAGGTATTAAGAGCAGAGTGAGCTGTCCCTGGCAATGGCAATTCCTTAAATAGCATCACCAAAAAGTTTTATGCCTTGCCAAGGATCTTAAGGTTCACTTTGTTGATGCTCCCGTAGTTTCACTACATTCCAGAACCATCCTGTATAAGGATGGAGACAATGTACTGAAAGATCTGGCGGTGAGGGAAAATGAAATGGCCTTTAAAAAATCCCATGAAGCAGCTTCACCAGCAATTAGGGCTTGGTTGGTCTTCCTCATTTTAATAGAGCAACTGTGATCTGGGCAGATAATCTTCACAATATGGGGACTGATTGACTTTTAAGAGCTATATCCTTAAAATCAAAAGAGTGGCTGAGTTCACTGAGGATGCGTCACAAGACACCATGCAGTTTTGTGCCAGAGCACAAGCTGCAAATGTGGTGGTCAGGAGAAATCTGTAGCTGAAGCACTGGAAGGCAGACCCTCTATCTAAGTCAAATTTATCTGCAGAAAATTTTTGGGGCAGATTGCTCTTTGGGGAAAGAGCTTTAGAAAAGGTTTCCAACTACTGGCATGGAGATTCAATTAATGTCATGGAGGTTGAGCAGGCAGATTTCGATAGATCTGGTTTCTCTAAGGAAATCATGGATATTATAATTTAAGCAAAGAGAGCAGCGACTAGGTGTATTTACAACTATACCTGGTCTACCTTCAAAACACAGGCCCACTAGTAGGAGGACAGATCCACTCAAACCATCCCGTAAGGATGTGGGTATGTTTCTACATGAGGGATGGAAACAAGGTTTGAGACCAAATACCTTAAAAAGGCGAGTAGCAGCTCTTGCAACAGTTCTGGGGAACAGGGTTCAGGGTAACATTTCTACCATGGGACACATTAGGAAGTTCTTAAAAGGTACTATGCAATCACCTCCACCAATCAAACACAGATTTCCTACCTGGAGTCTGTCCAAAGTGTTGCAGGTTCTGACAAAAATACCTTTTTGAGCCCATGAAATCAATAGAATTAAAGTTTCTTTCATGGAAGTTTGCTTTCCTCATATCTGTAACTTCTGCCAGACAAATTTCAGAACTGGGGGCTTTATCTGCTAGGAGTGAATTATGTACTTTTCACAAAGATTCTGTGGTACTGAGGACAGACCCATCATTTGTACTGGAGATAAACTCAGCCTACCATTTCAACCAAGGTTCTCCTTTCTGTCCCAAACCATCACACCCAAAAGAAAGGCCTTTGGCCTAATGGATGTGCTCTTTGTGTCACACAGCTTAGCAGACGTGGGTAAAAAGGTGTCAAAAATGACTATTGTCCTTTGGGTTAAGCTCTGTTTTCATAAGGCATATGAAATCCTGGGACTCAGGGTGCCTCAAAAAATTACTGTGCATTCTACCAGGGCAGGGGCTATGTCAGCTGCCTTTTCTACTAGATCGATGGTAGAAGAAATCTGTAAGGCAGCTACCTAGTCAGCTTTCTCTACTTTTGTAAGACACTACAGGATTGATCAGTTGAACTGTATTGAGGCAGCCTTTGAAAGGAGAGCCCTTCAGCAAGTGGTGGACTGAGAGCATAATACAGATTTCCCACCTAATGTCTAGCTTGGATGTAGAACCAATTTGGATGACTTCCCCCACTGAAGGAGAATGAAACATTGGACTTATCTGAAGGTTTCTTCTCTTCAGTGAGGCAAAGTCATTCATTCCCACTGTAAAAGCAAAAACAAAAAAACAACCCCCCAAAAAAAGTGAGGACGATATCTTTGGAGCTGAGCTATTTAATGATTGGAAGGGCAGTCTCTCTTTGACCTAGGAGAGTCATACAAAAGTTGCATAGCCCTGCCTCTGGAGCAAAAGGAGGCATGATCTAACCAGTATGGATGACTTTGCCCCACTGAAGAGAAGAAACTTTCAGATAAGTCCAGTATTTCATTTTCCACAGGGGCTTGTGCGGGGAATATGTATTTTTTACTCATCAGATGTTTTTAAAGATCAAGGAAATAAGGGCTGGGCAGCCACTAATAATGGCTGAATTATCAAGAGTAATGAAACTTTGCAGACCTCTTCACATAAGCATGAGGGAATAGTTTGCTGTAATGGTGCCTTGTGCATGCAAAAAAAAAAAAAGAATTACATTAACTGGGAATAAATCTAGGATTTTGAAGGCTTTGAATTATATAGTGGGAGATCCAATTTGGAAAGATATAAGATTCAGTTGCCCTGTGACTTCTGCCTTTCACCTAATAAAACTAGATAGCATGTTTACAAGCTTTCTTAAATTCTGTTATAAATATAGATTAACTTCTTTGTGCTGGAACTCCGTAATGCCTGTGCCTTATTTCACTACTAGTGTGTAATGAGCTAGTATGTATGTGTGTAAAGGATCAAAGGAGGAGGAACAGTTTGAAAATCCCACACTCCCAAATCTCCCCTCTCCAACTATCGGGGGCAGTTTTCTATTCCCTCCTCCAACTTACTTTCAACTACTCTCAATGACAGTCTGCATTCCTGGAGCTTATTCAGCCCTCCTCAGGCTGCTGCTTATTATTATTACTAGGAATAAGGCCTGTTGTGAAAATAAATACAATGAGCTCTAGAAAGATGTGATGTGTAACGTATGCATAAGCTGGAGGCAGGTAAAGTCCATCCCTGAAATCGGCAGGAATGTCCCACCTGGAGCTGGCAACTCTATCTCCTCCCCAGCCAAGCATGAACTAACCTTTATTTCCCCCTCAGTCTTCAGCTTAGCAACCCCCCCCCAAACTGCCATCACATCCATGCTCTGAAGCCCTGACTGCCACGTCACAGTGGCTGTCATAGGGTTAGAAACATGTGATATGTTCAGAAAGTGCAGGACTCAGGCAAGGCAGCCAGTGGATAGGAACAGCTTCGGAGTAAAACATCATGGAGCAAAGTGAGTTAGAGGAGCTCTCTGGAGTTCCACAGATATGACTCTAACATCACCTCCTACCTGATTCCTTTCTATGAAGATTCTGCGGAAAGAACCTAGGACTCTCTGTATGCAAGGCATATTCTCTACTGTAGAGGCACAGCAAATTGTACCCTGCAGCACACACTGTTCTGTGCACTCATTCATACCATTGCCTTTTTTGGGGGGGGATGCTCAGAAACAACAGTGGTACCTGCAACCTCAGAACTGGTCTCCCCCTCCCTCCCCGTATCACACAACAGCCATACCCACACCAAGTCCCCCCGGCTGTGTTCCAGGCCTCTCTCTTTCGGGGGCGTAAATGTGGCAATGCGTGTGCATAGAGGTTTGGGGAACTGTCCATCTTTCCCCTGTTATCTCCTAGCATTGTATTCCACGGTGGGGCAGTATGGTGTGGCTCTGGGACAGCAGGAGGCGGGGTGGCAGCAACCCAGCACTCAATGAGGTCCCTGGAGCAGCGGACAGGGCAACTGCCAGTGGCAGTGGCAAAAGGGCAGGTGGGAAGTAGCAGCATCAAGAGCAGCTGCTCGGTGGAGGGGAGAGCCCCCTTCCTTCTGGGAATCAGGCTGCCCAATGGGTGGAGGAAATGGTCCCTGGTCCATGCCTGGCTCCCTGCCTCCCACCCACCAGGTGATTGTCCCCAAGAGGCCTCTGATAGGCCACGGGGAAGTGAAACTGGGATGCAGCAAGGCTGGGCTTTTTTTTTTTTTGACAAGGTGGTGGTGGTGGTGGCGGCGGCGGCGGCGGCGGCTCCCTGGAATGATGGCGGAGCAGGACTCAGTGGAGGGGAGAGCTCCCTCCCTTCTGGGAAGCAGGCTGACTGATGGGTGGAGGAGATAGCCACTGGTCTGTGCCTGGCTCCCCGCCTAGGACCCACCCACCCACCCACCCGGTGCTTGTCTCCAAGAGGCTGCTGGTAGGCTGCAGGGAAGCGAAACTGGGATGCGGCCGGGTGGGGTTTTTTTTGACACGGCGATGGCTACCTGCAGTGGCAGCAGGTCTGAAGCAGGGCGGGTGGAGCGTGGCTCCTCTTCCAAAATGAGCAGTAGGCGGCAGGCAGGGGCAGGCAGTGGCATGCAGTGCCCGTAGGCATCAGCTTCAGTGCAGGCCAAGACCAGGCGCAGCAGCAGTGCGAAGTGTCAGGCCTGGAATCAGCGGGAAGCGACAGGGCCATAGTCTTGGTCTTCTGCAGGAGCCAGGTGCAGCGGCAGCATCTTCTGAGGTAAATTTTCACGGGTGCTGCTTCTGTGGGCGGGACTCAGGCAACGCAGGCAGTTCTGGAAAGTGCCACCCCAAATGACAATTATTATATAGAGAGATTGTTGTTGTTGTTGTTAATTCGATTTATTAATCAACCTACCCCAGCTTATGCTGGGCCTTGGGCAATGTACAAAAAAAGCAAATTACCATAAAACATTGTGTGTCTGTGTGGGGGGGTGGGTTCCAGTTGATATAAAATATTGTGTATGGGGATTCTGGTTAATAGGGTTGCCATTAGCCTGCTATAATTGGAGAAATCCTTGTTGGGGCTTTCCGTCCCCTTCTGACACTCAGTGGTGTGGTGGGGGGAAATGGGGGGAGGATGGCATCTTGTGACATGGTGTCTGTTCAGCTTCAGTTGCTTGCTTACATTGTATTAATTAGCCCCTGAAATGACACTTGAGTCTGCTGCCTTGGTTTTACTTTAAGAGACTTCTCAACTAGTTTCTTCACTATGCTCAGCACTGTGTTCTCTGCTTTCTCTTGGGTTGGTTCGCATCAAACTTGTTGATGAGGAGTCCTGGAGAGCTGGAAAACTTGTTCACTATGTGGTGACTTTTTAAATGGCCCTACGAAAGGTATTGGGCTCCTTATTGTTCTTTAATTTTTTTTTCTAAGCTAGGCTGGTCTATGTTGGTTTGTTCCAGTCTGGAAAGTTTTCAGATATATTTGTTGGGTAAACAAAGACACACCCTTTAAAGACACTTGAACTACTTAACTTATCATCTACACCCATCTGATGCTTGACAAAAGGAACAGTAGTGAGCAGCAGCCTGGAATGTTCTGTGAAGGTGGTGTCTGTTTTGCCAGCTGGGCAAATTGGAAGACAGATCTGAAGGGGGTAGTGACTGGGGATTGCTTCAGGCGGAGTTTAAGTGTTGTGATAGTTGCCTGGCTTTTGTGCAGATCCTGTTGGCCATTGCAGTTGGAGAACAGCTAGTAAAAATAAAGGCTCTGTGAATATCATGTCAAACCTAGCTGTCATTTGGATTCAAAAAATGGCAAAGGATCCTATAGTTCTACATGCTTTTAAAAAAAGAAGTTCTGGCTTTATTTCACTTGCACATATTGACAAAACTCACCCATGTTACAGAATCCTTTGTAGTAATAAGCACCCACTGGTATTGTGGAAGCTATCTTTTTTACTTCAGCAGTAATGTATCTTGATCGCATAACTAGCCAGATTGCTTTTCATGACTGGCATAATGCCTGCCAGTGGTGCCAGCTCCACCTTTCTGCTGCTGCTTACTTTGGTTCCTGTTCTCTTGGACCTGTTTCTGGCATCCCTTCAGGGTTATTTCTTCTGCCTAGCGTCCAGACCTCAAGGCTGCCTTTCTTCTAGTCTTATTCATCCCACTCCCATTTTGCACATGGTTTCAATAGCTTTTGAAATGTTTCTGAAAGATGTGTTCTGTTGGTATTTTGACTGGTGAAACGACATGATTCAGGTCTTCAGATGCATAGCGGCAGGTTCCTTCCCATGAGCATCTGAACAAGTGAGCTCTGACTCATGAAAGCTCATGGTGGAATAAATGTTGTTGGTCTTTAAGATGCCACTGAACTTCTGTTTTGTTTTGCTACAGTAGACTAACACAGCTACCTCAATGGTATTTTGACTGCCAGCTCCAAGTTGTCTGTCGCTGCTGCTTCACCCTTCTATCGCCTTCCAAAATACCAGTCCTCTAAGGTGATCACTTTCCCTTGGAAGCTGTCTTGCTTCATCTTACCTGCCTGACAGTCAGGCATTGTGGCTACTTTTTTTAAGCTGTTAGTTTAAAACTACAATACATGCAAATGTGGGGGGTGGGAAGAGCAGATGGAGGGTCAAGGAGAATGGCCTCTGACTATGTCTGAAGTGATCTCCTTCCTTATTGCTGTTCCTAGATGGATGGGCCAGACGATATCCCCCCCATGTACACACCAACATAGTCTACAGTCCTCCCCATTGTATGTTTCCCTTTTAAGGGAGAAGTTTCATCTATAATAAGATGTTACTATTTGGCTACTGGGGGTTAATGTCTGCCGGGGGCTACAATCTGCCCCATCTTGTTTTATTGCCTGGGCTATAATGTTTGGATGTTGTTTTATATGTTTTCTGGTTTTATATTGTTGAACTTGTTTTAAAGTTGGCATGCGTGCCTTGCTATTAGCCGCCCTGAGCCTCCGGGGAGAGCGGGATACAAATCCAAATAAATAAAATAAAGATGGTGTAAAATGAAATCAGAATGGTACAAGCACCATTTGTGGTTTTCTTAAGAAAGTCTCTTTTACAGAGGGGGGGGGGGCACATTTTCATTAGCTGTCATACAGAACAGTAGTTCATGTAGCTGTATTACCCTTGAGTCTGGAAACCAGAGGTAGTCTAGTCACTGCATGTGTTGGCCACTGATTCATCTGGGTGACATTTTAATCTTGTATGCCCGGGAGCTACCTGATCTCTGCAACTGGCTCCAAACTGTTAACTATAAATATCAATCCCAAAACATGGATGTTCACCTCCCCTCTGATGGAGGAGGCCAATCCCATCCAGTAACTACGCTCAGTCCTTGCTTTGGCTGAGATTGTTTGCTTTTGATGTGGTTTGATAAAGCTAGTTCTGTGACAAAGGAGAAGGGCCAGGCTGCAGCAGAAAGGAACTTCTGGTGTTGATTCCAGCCAGCACCTCTCTACAAAAGCCTGTCATGGATGCAGGTTATGAAAGGAGATTCTTTCAGAGGTCATAAACATTAAATTCCATACAATCAGGCAGCATATTTGTAACGGAACAGGCCTACTTTAACTTGCAGGCCTTGCTCTACCCAACCACTCCTTATTGTTGTTGTTCAGTCGCACAGTTGAGTCCGACTCTTCGCGACCCCAGGCCCTCCTGTCTTCTGCTGTCCTCTGAAGTTTGCTCAATTTCATGTTTGTTGCATCAATGACACTGTATAACCATCTCATCCTTTGCCATCCCCTTCTTCTTTGACCTTCAATCTTTCCCAGCATCAGGGTCTTCTCCAGTGAGTGTTCCCTTCTCATTTGGTGGCCAAAGTATTTGAACTTCAACTTCAGGATCTGGTCTTCCAGGGAACAGTCAGGGTTGATTTCTTTTAGGATTGACTGATTTGATCTCCTTGCAGTCCAAGGGACTCTCAAGAGTCTTCTCCAGCACCATAGTTCAAAAGAATCTATTCTTTAGCACTCGGCTTTCCTTATAGTCCAACTCTCGCAGCCATACATTACTACTAGAAATAACCATTGCTTTGACCATGCGGACTTTTGTTGGCAGGGTGATGTCTCTGCTTTTTATCATGCTGTTTAGGTTTGCCATTGCTTTCCTCCCAAGGAGCAGGCATCTTTTAATTTCATGGCTGCAGTCACCATCTGCAGTGATGTGGGACTCAGGAACGTGAAGTCTGTCACTACTTCTACATCTTCCCCTTCTATTTGCCAAGGAGTGATGGGGCCAGATGCCATGATCTTAGTTTTTTTGATGTTGAGCTTCAAGCCCACTTTTGCGCTCTCCTCTTTCACCCTGAGCAATAGGCTCTTTAGGTCCTCTTCACTTTCTGCCATCAGAGTGGTATCGTCTGCATATCTGAGGTTATTGATCTTTTCCCCAGCAATCTTAACTCCAGCTTGTGATTCATCCAGGCCAGCATTTCGCAAGATGTACTCTGCATATAAATTAAATAAGCAAGGTGACAATATACATCCTTGTCGTATTCCTTTTCCTATGCTAAACCAATCAGTTGTTCCATATCCGGTTTTAACTGTTGTTTCTTGACCCTTATACAGGTTTCTCAGGAGACAAGTGAAGTGGTCTGGTACTCCCATCTCTTTAAGAACCTGCCGTAGTTCATTGTAATCCTCACAATCAAAGGCTTAGCATAGTCAATGAAGCAGAAGTAGATGTTTTCTCTATAATCCAGTGAATGTTGGCAATTTGATCTCTAGTTCCTCTACCTCTTCGAAACCCAGCTTGTACTTCTGGCAGTTCTCTATCCACGTACTGTTGGAGCCTAGCTTATAGGATCTTTAGCATGACCTTGCTAGCGTGTGAAATGAGTGCAATTGTGCAATAGTTTGAACATTCCTTGGCATTGCCCTTTTTTGGGATTGGAATGTATATTGACCTTTTCCAATCCTGTGGCCACTGTTGTGTTTTCCAAATTTGTTGGCAAATTGAGTGCAGCACTTTAACAGCATCTTCTTTTAAGACTTTGAATAACTCAGCTGAGATACCATCACCTCCACTAGCTTTGTTGTTAGTAATGCTTTCTAAGGCCCATTTAACTTCGCTTTCCAGGATGTCTGGCTCGAGGTCAGTGATTATACTATCGTGGCTGTCAAGGTTATTGAGGTCCTTCTTGTATAGTTCTTCTGTGTATTCTTGCCATCTTTTCCTAATCTCTTCTGCTTCTGTTAGGTCCCTACCATTTTTGTCCTTTATCATGGCCAGCTTTGCATGGATCGTTCCCTTGATTTCTCCAATTTTCTTGAAGAGATCTCTAGTCCTTCCCAATCTATTGTTTTCCTCTATTACTTTGCATTGGTTATTCAGGAAAGCCTCCTTATCTCTCCTTGCTGTTCTTAGGAAATCTGCATTCAGTTGGGCAAATCTTTCCTTTTCACCTTTGCCTTTTGCTTTCCTTCTTTCCTCTGCTATTTGTAAAGCCTCATCAGACAGCCACTTTGCTTTCTTGCATTTCTTTTTCTTTGGGATGGCAGTGATTGCTGCCTCATGTACAATGTCATGAACCTCTGTCCATAGTTCTTCAGGCACTCTGTCTATCAAATCTAGTCCCTTAAACCTATTCTTCACCTCTACTGTATATTCCTAGGCATATACCTCTTCCTTCCACTAGGGTACTCACTGCCATCACCTGCTCATTTTAGGGATTTTTCATTTGGAAGGAACAGGACTCCCAGTTCCCCTTCATAGTTCTGAGGCCTGACCTTGGTGCCTCCCACTACCCAGTGACTAGTTACTAAGGGGACCAAATACTGCTTTGGGGCACGCCTGGGGAAATAGCTACATACACACTGACCGCTTTCCTCCCAACCTGGGGGCCCCTCTTGCACTAGTGTGTCCAAGATGGTGGGGAAATCTAGGTGGTACAGCAACTGAGAACCAGCCTCTAAAGCCAAAAAAACATATTGAAAAGGAAATATTTACAGGCATCCTCAAGCACAGCATCCTCTCTCGTCTGTCTGGAGGCCTTCAGCTGCCAGCGCTGAATCATGGAGCTCCTGGCTTTCCTCAGCTGCTTCTTGTGAGCTGGGCCCAGGCTCTGTGACACTCGAGGAGTCTTCCTCCAAACTGAGTTCTGACTGGTCAAGCTGGCCCACAACACTTTCCCTTTTCTAGGCATGCACTAACTGACGTTAAAATAGGGCAGGCACTAATGATCTTAAAAAGTTACAAGGTTTCTGTCTACGTCCCATTACCTGGGAGATTGCATGGTCAGAAAAAGATGGCTGCCTGCTTGCAAACCAGAGCTCAAAGTTGTACCCAGCACAGCGTTCCAACGAAGGGAGAGAGACCACTTTCCCCTTGCAGGGTGCTTTTAATAAACCTGTGTCTCCTCCCACTTTACAATACTCCCTCCACCCCCTTGACCTGGTCTGCCCAGGTCACAGGTGCATTCTGGGAGTCCTCTTGGAAGGCATTCTGGGAAATCTCCAGGAATTGCCTGGAGACTTCCTGGCATCAAATTCCTTAGTTGGTTTTCCTATTAGGGCTGTTAGCATATATATAGATGTAATCTAGCAGGCAATTTAGCTGGCTGCCTGCCTCTTCCAGAGGAAGAACCCCCCCACACACACTTTTAAAACTCAAGAGTGGGGGTGTAAGTACACTGACCTCTATCTATCATTTCAACCAGCAATGAACCCCATAGGGGTAGCCCAGGAGTCCATATATCAGGCAACTTGACATAAGTGGACACAAAGATGGATGCCAGGACTGGCAGGCCCCATAATCATGTCTAGGCAGTGGGAAGCACATGCGACCTTGCTTTGACAGCTGCAACTCCCCTCTCCACCCAGCTGACATTTGCATATTCTGGACAATGGACTTGCCTCACCCCAGAGTTACTTCTTTCAATCTCAATCACTAATCCTATCAATCTCGCCTCAGCTTTGCTCCCCACATTTGCTTTATAATGAAAACTCCTGACTTCTGCTATTTTCCCACATCCTAAGCCCAAGTGTCTCATTTCCATTTTGGTTAGTTTAAATTAGCAATCCATTAGTTCATCAACCACCGGAGAAATAATCAGGATTCAAGAACCCAACCCAAATTATACTTTGCATCTAGAAGAGAATCTCTGGTCTCTTTTGTCCACTCCTGGAAACTCTATACACTCTTGGAAACATTTATCTCCCACCATATATCCATAAACTTAAAATGTCCCAGTGCTGGACCTCAGCTGTGACTGAAAGGACTCAAAGGTCAGAGTTGGTCAGGACTCAAAGGCAGAGCTGGCTTCTCATTCCATGAGGGCCTGTTTAAAGGCATCTTGACTGAGCAGGATTGTTCATCTGGTATATGGTCAGGATGTGTTTTAATGTCATAGTAGTCAACCTTTGTAATCTCTGAATGGGAGGGCACCAAAGGATGCTGATAAATTCTCTTCAGTGCCCTCAATTTCACCTATGTTCATCTGGTTTATGGTCAACTTGTGTTTTTATGTCATGGTATTGTTTTAGTGTCATCGTAGTCAACCTTTTTAATCTCTGAATCATGATGTCCTGATCTCGGAGGGGGAGGGCACCAAAGGATGCTGATAAGCTCTCTTCAGTGCCCTCAATTATACTGGCTTCCTTGTGAGTACTGGATCCATTTCAAGGTGGTGGTACTTAACTTCAAAACTCTATATGGCCAGAGGCCTGCATTTCTGTGAGATCACCTCTCCCCCTATGAGCCCCAAATGTTTTTACAAACTCCTAATCATCATCTCCTGGTGGTCCTTCAGCCGCAGGGAAGTCCGTCTTGCCTCGATTTAGGGCCATGGCTTTTTCAGCCTTGTCTCCTACCTGGTGGAATGAGCTTCCATATGAGATTAGGGCCCTACAGGACCTTTTACAGTTTCTCAAGGCCTGCAAGAAGGAGCTCTTCCACAGCAGGCATCCCCCCTCTATTGGGCGTCCCCTTCAGTGGGTCAGATCTGTGTTACCTCATCTGCTGAGGCTTTAATTAAAAACACAGAAATATTATTGTATCTTATCTGATGTATTTAGCTTTTAATTAAATTTGATGAAACTGCCCTGAGAGTGCTATGCTGGGAGGACAGAATATAAATCTAATAAATAAATAAAATGCAGACGTATCCCAGGAAGTCCTGCTCCAAAGGATCCCTCCTTGGCCCTCCTGTCTCTGTCAAAGAGTTTAGGTCACTTATTAATCACCTTAAGAGAAGTAAAACTCCTGGTACTGACAATTTCCCCTCCTGAACTTTTTAGAGATAACATCAATTGGTGGGCTCTACTCCTGGCTTCCCTCTTCACATATATTGACTCAATATATGTAAGAACTGGGGGCAGGCAATCATAGTCTCATTCTTTAAGAAAGGGAAGAAGGACGATCCAGCTAATTACATACCTGTTAGTTTGCTTAGTGTCACCAGCAAAGTTTATGCTAGTCACCTCCTGGATAAATTCAAAAGCTGGATTGAAGAGGACAATTTAATTGCTGAAGAGCAAGCTGACTTCAGGAAAGGAAGTACCACCTTAAACCATAGTTTGATCATGCAGCATCTGATTGAAAACTACACAGATAACAGTTCTGTTTCATTGCATGCAGCTTTTATTGATTTAATATCTGCATTTGTCTCCATCTCCAGAAATGTTGGCGGGGAGAAATAAGACGGCACGTCCATAAATGGTAGACTTTTGCATCTAATCTGAGCTTTATACTCCAATACATCTCTCAAGGTTAGACGCAATAGGAAAGGACACCTCTCTGACTCCATTCCAAAATCAAAAGGAGTGAAACAGGATGTGTCCTGGCACCTTTGCTGTTTATTTTTTATATAAACAGTATGGTAAATAGTTTAAGTAACCCAGACTTCCATCCCCCCCATTAGCTGACTGTAAAATACCTCTATTACTGTATGCTGACAATACAGTTATATTATTAAGAACACCAGTGGGTCTCAGAAGAGCACTTAAAATGTTTGCTCACTTTTGCAAAGAGAACCAGTTCATGATCAATTATCAAAAACAAAAAACTTTGAAATTCGACAAGAGACCCAAGTCTAGGACATGGAACATCAGTAGTCACAAGACTGAACAGGTGACAAGCTATAAGTACTTGGGGGTGGTATTACAATCTTCTGGGGCAAGGGGTGGTCGAAGCTGGCCATAAATCTGCCCAAGCCAAAATGTAATTCTCATGTATTAAGGATGACAATATATTCCAGCAGCCCTCAAATTATACTAGGCTGAAACCCTGCCACAACTTACGTATGGTACAATACTAGGCCCATCCCCTTCTACTTATCCGCCACTTGAGCAAATACAATTGAAATTTCTAAGATCATTATTCCAGTTGCCCAGCTGTGTCTCTAGTGCAAGTCTGCACTTAGAATACAGCCTGGTTAAAGTAGAGACCAGGATATCCCTCACCTCCATTAATTTATGGCTCAAACTAAACTTTATTCCTCAGGGCCTAGCACCTTTAACTCTCTGGGACAGTTTTCAGTCTTCCTGGTCAAAGGCGGTGCACTGAAAGCTGATGAGTTTGGGCTTTTCTCTGCAAATTATCCTAGAAATGGGATTTGATCATGGAAAGGCAACCATTAAGCAAAGGCTGTTAGACTGTGAGGACTTTCAGACAGGAAATATTTTCTGGTTCAGGAATGGTTCCCAAACGGTTTCTGGTCTGACATTTCAGACAAAACCATTTTAGAACCAGTTTCCTATCAGAATATATTTGTACTTTCACACACATGGCAGCCCTGTACCGGTTTATTTCAAGACGGATCAAAACCGGCTTCAAACCGGCTGAAACTTGGTAATGTGAAATTCCCTATTGAAAGCCAGGGTGACATTAGTACAATACCAGATTTTCTAGCTTCAGAGCACTTGAAATATGTTGCTGCTCTGGATGCTTACCTCTCACCATTGGAGATCCTGGGCCAAAGGAGGACATTCTCTCTAGCCAGATGGAGAGCACTCCCCTCTGCGGTGGTGGAAGGGCGATATAGAAAGGTTCCTATTCTGGAAAGGGTCTGCTTCTGTGGCACCGGAGAAGTTGAAACTTTAGAACATAATCTACTTCTATTGTCCACTCCATCAAGAAATTTGTTTAAAGACCGTTCCCCTCCCCCCCACTTAGAAAGTATCTTGGCCACTCCGATCTACAGATTACAAGGCACTTCTTGTGGGTGTTAACCCACAAGTCACAGTACTCAGCACGAGATTCTTCACAGCTGCCTACAAAATCCATCAGGAAATCTTACGAATCAACATGAATTTTAACAATTTAGAATCTTAACCCCTTTGCTTTGTTTGTACAATGTGAAGAATTTTAAACTGATGTACTTTTGTAAGACTTACGGATTTAAAGAACTGTAGCTGTCTTTTTCTGTAAAATTTTATTACTTTATAAGAATTGTAGTCATGTGACCTGTGCTGGTCATAGACTGTATAATAAACTAATATCTATGTATCTAATTCCCAAGTTGCCCCCTGCGTGCGGATATCTAAATCCACACATCGGGGGCAACTGGGGGGCAGGGAGATTTTCCTGCACACGTGGGGCAGTCCCCAGATGTGCAGAAAAATCCAAAAAGTTGAAAAAAATACAGGGGGGTATTTAAATCCCCCCCCAAAGTAAAAAAGAACAGCTTCGCCACCACTGCCAAAGGGGATAGGGGCGGGAGAAGGCTTGGCAGGCTGGCCTTGCTGCTGCTGGGGAGGGAAGCTTGGCGGGCCAGCCTCACCCCCACCCCCACCGCTGGGGAGGGAGAGGAGAGGGAGAAAGCTTGGCGGGCCGGCCTCGCTGCTGCTTCTGCTGGGAAGGGAGGGGGAAAGGAGAAAGCTTGGCGGGCCAGCCTTGCCACCGCTGCCACTGCTGGGGAGGGAGTGCAATCCTTAACTTAAAGTGCAATCCTGTGCTGAGTTACTCCAATCTAAAAAGACACACATTTCATTTTGCAAAGGGTATGTCTAGGTTCTTTCAGTCCGATGTGAGCTTCAAGATCCCCTCAAGTGCTGTGCACATGGTGCCTGATTTGGATTGGGGCCACAGTGTATGGTTTCAGCTTTCCTTAGTGCCATTTTCCTGATCTGAAATGTCTTGGGGGAGGGCTTTCTTTTCCCCTTTTGGGAGTTGTACATGCTTGCATGTGCATGGATAGGGTACATGTTGGTTTCCACAATGGGGGAATCAGTATCCCCTGGGGCCTTTTCAGATTTCATTTTGGGAAAGGCAGAGTGGAGAACCCAGAAACAATCTTGGCAAAACATAACTTGTAAAGGAGCCCTTTGCCTGAACTGACTCTGCACAGAATTGCACTCTCAGAGTACCCTCTCAGGCTGCCTAAGGATGCTGTTCAGTTTGAAGTCAATATTACTTTATGGTTGTAGCTACAAATTAGTCTGTACATTCACTTAGGAAGTATCTAAATAATGGAAAAACTTGATTTACAGGGGTTTCTCCCCCCCCCCCATGATTTATATTACAATTTAAAATATCTGATTTAAATCAATCCACTTTTTTGCAGCAGTGGGTTGAGGCTATTGTAAGCTTTGGAGAAGAATGTAGACTCATTTTTGAAGGTGAGTATGGTCCCTGAAAGAACCGCAAGTTATGTTAAACTTAACATAGATTTCTATTGGCTACTTCACACCATTCGGGTGCTTCCTCTTCTTCAGAGACAAAATTTTTGTTTGTTTTGTTTCATTTTTGTGGAGATGTAAGAACAGATTCTTCATAGAGACTCTTCTGTTGCAGTTGCCATGGTCTCTCTATAAAAAGTGGGGTAACTGTGTGTTTGAAGATACTAGTATTCCTCTGCATAATCCTGGTATGGACCCAGGTGACAGAGTTTGCATATGGGGCAGTCCCCTAGGTTTTCTTTTTCATGAGAAGTTACTCTCTTATATGGTTGCCAACTCCAGCTTAGAAAATTCCTGAAGATTTGAGGGTAGTGCCCATGGAAGAGGGATTCTACCTATACCACAGAGCCCACCCTCCAAAGCTGCCATTTCCTCCAGGGAAACTGATCCCTATAGTCTGGAGATCAGTAGTAATCCCCACCCCCACTCCCCGTTGTTCCTAATATAATTTTGTGTCAACTTCTGGTGATCGGATGACGAGGAGCCTCCTACTCGAGCTCCAATCTGCAAGCATATTTTACTTGATTTTATCTGATTTTAAAATATTTTATTTGATCTTTTAGTGGTTATTAATCCTTTCTAGCCTTGCAGGCTGTTGATCTTTTAAAGTGTGTTTTTCCTGTTTTTATCAGCCCACAGAGTGGTTTGTTTTAGCAGCTGGGCTGGGTGGACTGGGCGGTGTTCGGCTGCTCAGCTGCTTTTGTGGAAATTGCCTAGTGCTTAGTTTGGTCTTACTGGTTGCTGTTTTTCTTTACTCTTTTTGAAATTCTGTCAATTTCATCCTCAGCCTAGTTTTAATTTTTGCCAGTTAGATGAGGATGTAATTGCTAGTGGCTTTGAGGAGATCATTTTAAATCTTGTTAACTAGGCTAATTTAGCTGTGTCATAATTGACCTTGTTCGCCTGTTCTATCCTTTATTTCTCCTGGCATTTCTCAGTGATTTATTCTGTTAGTCTAAGGCTGACCTTGGTTAATTTAGATAGCTCAGCTTGCAGGTGATTTCCATAAATAAATGAAAAGAGATTCGGAGTAAGAGTTTAACCTTAAAATAAATTTTATAGAATTGCCCTCTAGGGTTTATTATTTTATGTTTGACTATCAGGTTTTAAATTAGGTTTCAATTATTATTAACTTTGTTTTTGCTCCATACAAGTCACAGTATTTGTCTAACAAGTTTACTGGAGTAAAAGCAAATCCAGCTGGTCCAAGTAGACTGTTTAGATTAATTAATCAGTTGATTAGCTACAACAACTATGAGAAGGAAATACTCTTTGATGGTAGAAGGGAAGAGTTTTAAAAAAAATCTCTCACCAACAACAATCTCTAATAGATTTGACTGTTTAGCTAATGAATCGTCAGCTCCTTGTAATTCTAATGACCTATCAGTATGCTCTCAACAGGACCCTCCAATCAACATGGAAGCCTTTGAGGAGATTTTGAGAAAAAACGCCACCACAAATAAGAGATCAGAGACATTAGCTCTGTTAGCATCACAGTCTCTTCTAATCTCAGAAACTTTATAAAAATATTTGAAAGGATTGATCTACTCACTAAGCACATTGGTACTCTTTTAGTTAATCCATGTGGGAAGGAATGCTTAGTCCCTGAAGTCAAAGGTTATCAGAACAATCATTACCACCTTCATCCTTACATAACACCACTATTGGTAAAGGGCCGATTGAGGAGAAAGAGGCAAAAGAATGGAGCATTCAAGGGCATTTTGTTTTGTAATACACTTTATTAATATTTTGGGGGGATATACAGGGGTAGGGGAAGAAAGGGAAACAAAAAGTAATGTCTTCTGCATATAAATCTTCTCCACATATCATTTCACATTACAAAGAGATAGACTGTGAAATTTTAAAAGTTCATAAAGGCTTCTTCATATTATATTATCAAAAAGGTCATATCATTATGTTTCTTATCTCTCCTTATAATAATTATCTTTTGGTTTCGTAAGATTCCATGTGCTCCCATTGGCTGTAAAATGCCCTCCTTCAGCCATTAGCCCATCGGCCGCCACCCAAGAGTACTCGTGTGCCATTGGCCGGGTGCTGGGTCTGCTCCTCTTCTCCACCCACTCCCCCTTCAGACAGATTTGCATGTCAGATTTACTGGCAGACACCTCTCTCTCCTGAGGAAGACAGTTCTCTTGACTCCTGTGAGGGACTGTCCCCTCAGTGGCTGTTGGTAGGCAACCAAGCTTGGTTCTGTGAGTAAAAAAACAAAGGACTTTCAGCATAACCCCTCCCCCGCCCATAACCCCCTCCCCAGTGGCCACTTTCCTGTCAGAATAAATGGAAAGCTCCAGCTTAGCTCCTGCTTAGCTTCAGTATGGCTGGCTGGCTAACGAGGTGGGCCAGCGACCATCAAACCATTTTCTTCAACCCCCTGCTGTGCGGCTGACTTTCCCCTAGGGTTGCCAATCTCCAGGTGGGACCTGGAGATCTCCCACTGTTACAATTGACCTCCAGATGACAGAGGTCAGTTCCCCGGGAGAAAATGGTTGCTTTGGAGGGTAGACTCTATGGCATTATACTCTGCTGAGTCCTCCCCCCCCCCAAATGCTACCCTCCACAGGATCCACCCCCCCAAATTTCCAGGTATTTCCCTAATCAGAGTTGGCACCTGTACTTTCTCCTCTGTCAGTAAAAGGCCCTTTCCACACCTATGTTGGCCTTTGGGAGAAAACTCATTGGGCCCAGTCCTGATCAGGTTGCCAACTCCAGGTGGGCAATTCCTGGAGATTTGAGGGATGGAGCTTGGAGGGGGTGAGGTTTGAAGAGGGGTGGCACCTCAGATGATGCCATAGACTCCACCCTCCAATCCAGCCATTCCCTGATGGGGAACCATTGTTGCCAATCTCCAGGTGGGGGCTGGAGATCACTCAAAATTACAACTGCTCTCTAGGAGGGAGGGGGAGGAGATGGAAAACTAAAGGTAGGTTGATGGTTGGCTGGGAGGGAGATAGGGTTATCAAGTCCAGGTTGGGAAATTCCTGGAGATTTGAGGGGTCGAACCTGGAGAGGGTGAGTGTTGAGGAGGGGTGGGACCTCAGACAGGTACAATGCCATAGATTCCACCCTCCAAACCAGCCACTCCCTCCTGGGGAACCACTGTTACCAATCTTGGGGGTGGGCTGGAGATCACTCAAAATTACTACTGCTCTTTTAAACGAACAAGAGCCTTGGTAGTAATTAGAAGCGCCTAAGGGCAAAGTGGCAGGGGGGAGGGAGATGCTCAAGAATCGCCCCCCCCATTTAAAACAATGCAGTTTTAAAATGAAGTTTTAAAACAACTTTGAAACAAGCTAAATGCATAAGAGGATTGGCGAAAACAAAAGCTGCATAATAACGAAAAGCAGACTAAGTTCTGACAACTTTTACTTTGTTTTGGGAAACTTACTTCTTGTTGATATTATGGCTGGGAGAGGGTGGAAGCTGGGTCTGGAGGAAAAAACGCCAACCGGAAACAGTCTACCAACAATTCCCTTCCACAACCAGGAAGTAGCTGCGGATATGTCCACACTGCTAGCAAATGCACTGCACCCTCTAATGGAGCAGATGACTAATCTCAACGTGAAAATGGATAATTTGCAAAAGCAGATGACTCAAATGGGCAGAAGGACCTCAGCAACTGAAAAGACTTTAAAAAAAATGGAAAAACAGACAGAGAGTATCAATAAAAGAGTGGATGAAGCAGAAAAAGAGAGATCCTCCAATAAAACACAATTAATACAGCTACAGCTGGAAAGATCCATATACATTCTAAGTTTCAAAGGGATTCCAGAAGAAAAGAATGAAGATTTAAAGGCTATTTTATCAGAGACTTTGGCTCCAATAATGGATTACAAACAGGAAGATCTACTGAAGGAGATGGACTGGGACTACAGGGCTTATCCAGATTTTATTAAAAAGAATAAACTCCCTGGAGAAATATGCTTGAAATTTACGAGAAGGTCTACCAGAGATCGGGTGCTGAAATCTACACAGGGGAACCCCTTAAAAATCAAGAATGAGGAGATAAAAATCCTGAAGGATATCCCCTTTGAAGTTAGAAAGTGGAGGAGACTCTACAAGGAACTTACTTTCTCTCTTCAGAAGAAAGGGGTCCCTTACAGATGGTTATTTCCCGAAGGACTGAGTTTCAAATATGAAGACAGAAAGTATAATATTGACTCTGTTCCTAAAGCTGAAAAGTTTGTGGATCAACACTTCAACTTAAAGCAACACAACAAAGATAAGAAACTTAAAAAGGATGAGGAGGAAGAAGAGGAAGAAGAAGAATCCTACTCACAGGATTCAGAAAGCAGTAGCCCAATACTCTTTAGTTCTTCAGACACATCAGAGTCAGAGAAAGGAGCAGCCGCACCCAAACCCCGAGGAAAGAAGAAACGCAAGAAGAAAAGAACCTAAGACTAAGATAATCGTTGAAAATGCAGTTTTTATTAACTAGCCAGTTTTTGTAATTTTTCTTTTTTATTATTTTTTGTTAACCTTTTTATAAGCAACAAATCTTTGTAACATCAGTGATAATGACACAAATGTAACCAGATCATGTCACCATGTTAGTCTTCCCTTCCCCATGTCCAGTAGTGTGTTTAGAGGTAGGGTTTAGTTTCCTTCCCCCATCCTGGTAGAGTTTCATGTATTAGTTTCCCTCACCCATATCCTATAAATTTTTAGAGGTAGGGATTTAGTAACCCTTCCCCATATCCCGTAGTAATGCAAAACCAATACAATTCTTTATATAAAAAAATTACTACTGCTCTTCAGGTAGCAAAGATCAGTTCCTCTGGAGAAAATGGTGGACTCTGTCATTATACCCTGCTGAGATTGCCACAGCAAATTGTCACTGAGTGCCCAAAGCCGGGGCACTCTCCCAGAGCCTCTTTCTAGAGCTCATTGTATTTATTTCCACGACGGGCCTTATTCCTAGTCCAATCATAAAAAGGAGCCCATAGTCCAACAAAATCTTCTTCCATTTACCCTTTTAAGATCAAAGTCAATTTGTCAATTTTTGCACTTTCCATAGTCTTCACTATTAAGTCTTGTTCAGAAGGTATTGTTGGAAGTTTTCAAAAAGTTGCAAATAACATTATAGCTGCTGTTACTACATGAAATAAAATATCTTTGATTTTCAGGGCTATTTTTTTTGGGCAGGAACGGAGTTCCGGCTGGCTCCCGAGTTGGCCGTGCCCAGCAGGAACTCATTAGCATAATAGGCCAGACCCAACCGCAGAAACTGATTAGGATTGGCTGCATTAGAGGTGTGTGGCCTAACATGCAAAGGAATTCCTGCTATAAAAAAAACCCTGGGTTTTGACAACAAACAAGGTAAACAGAATAAGAAACAAAAGATGGGTGTGGCTGGATGGCCACACTTCTGGTAACATCAGGGTGTGGCCTACTACACTAATTTGTGCTGTAAGGTGTGTGGCCTAATAGGCTAATGAGTTTCTGCTGTTGGGTGTGGCCTGTTATGCTAATGAGTTCCTGCTGGGCTTTTTCTACAAAAAAAGCTCTGTTGATTTTTATCAAAATCATATGGCATTCAATTCAGTAAAAACAATTCTGGTTGAAAAGGTAATGAAGTCTGCAAGACTGTATGATTGTATGTACCATTATCCAGAACTTGTGTACAGTTTCACATGTCCACCACATATGGTAAAATGTACCTACATGTTTTTTACACTTCTAGCAACTATCAGACATATTTTTGCACATTTTAGCTAATCTATCTGGTGTTAAATATCATCTATAAAACAAATTACACAGATTCTCTTTAAATACAACTGATGTAGTTATTTTCACATTCACTTTCCAGTTTACTCCACTGTGTAAGATCAATATTATAACCTAGGTTTTGCATCCATTTAATCATGCAGTCTTTAACCACTTCATTTTCCATTTTCATTTGTATTAAAAATACATACATTTTCTTAAGAATTTTGTCTAGTGAAAGAGAATCTAATTGCCACTTTTGGAGCTTTTGCTCTCCCAAGGACAAGATAAAATGTTAGCCAGTTGACAATCTCGTTCTCATGCTCTAACTGATATAAAAAACTAAGCACTTTGGATTAAAGATGCCAAGCTTACTTGTATGAAGGCCCTGCCACCTGCTGAGAATGAGCCTCTGAGGAAACACCTTGAAATAGATTTCCCTCTAATACCATCAATACTGAAGTGGAATGGTAACTTGAACCCACTTGGGCAACACTACTTAGTGGAGCAGGCCATGATTCTTCAACCTTCATCCAATGTTAATGAGTTTGATCCTGATGCCATCCTATTTGGGAAGAAGAATGACTGACTTAATGTCAGCATGCAGTAACTGAAATTCCTCTCATGAAATATGGGAGGATGGGAAAGCAAAGAAGGATCCCAAGAAATCAAGAAGTTCCTAGCTAACTATGATATAGTCTTGCTTCAGGAAACCTGGCAGCTTAGTAAAATCTATCTTTCTGTCTTCACCACTTATTCTCTTGAGGCTTTCAAAAGAAATAAACTAGGTCGTCCCTCTGTAGGAATTGCTTGCTTGCTTGATCTCTACTAGTTTATTAGTCAATGTTATAGTGCTATCGAGTGAACTGCCTTATCTGATTGTTTCACTCCTGCAGTTTCATAACTTCTCTTTTATACTGGTTAACACATATATTCCTCCAAACACATATAAAGCATTGACATACAGAAAATTAGGGATACATATCAGTCCTGCTTATGCTCGGATTGGTGCAACCTATGAGGAGCTATTCCTTAAAAGCTTTAAAGACCAGTCAATACATAACTTTTGCTTGGAGCCAAGAAGATCTAAAGACATTAAGATCAAAAGTGCTGGAAAAAGGCTAGCTTCTGTAATTATTAACAACGGGCTTCTAATTGTTAAGGGCTGCCCAAGAGATAGCAAGAGAGGCTTTAAATGTATTAACCAGTGTGGAGCCAGTGTCATTGATTACTTTATAGTATCATCTAACATGTTCAATATGATTGACTCACTGGAGACAACAGAATACATGGGTAGTGATCATCTCCCTCTTCAGTTAAAATTAAACACTCTACAACTTTCTTCAATCTGCCATCCTTCTTCAGTTGAGCCAAAATCATAATAAACTTAGGCCAGTTTATTCTCATTGGAATAATGAGATCATGGAGGAAGTAAACAGTCTAAAAACTGTCGTAAAGTCTGGCACCAATATTCACACAAATCAACGAGAGGGATTATGTCTACCTTTTGGTGCCATGCAGTAATACTTCTCATCTACAAAAAGGGTGATCCAACTGACCCAAACAATTATAAGCCCATAAGTTTACTATCATTGGTGGGCAAACTATATGCTTCTTTCCTCCATAAGAAGCTACTTCTTTGGATGGAAGATGAAGCAATATTGGGTCAAGAGCAAACTGGATTCCATAGAGGCACCAGTGCAGTTGATCAATGCCAAACTCTCCAATTTATTGTAGATAAGTACACTAGCTCAAAAGATGGCATGTTAGCTGTCACCTTTATGGATCTCAGAGCAATCTTTGACTCAGTGCCCAGACAAAGGCTATGGGATAAAGTGAACAAATCATCTATGGACGAGCACCGCCTCTCTCTCTCTCTCAAAGTTCTGGACAGCAATGAAAAAATATGGGTAACTTTAGAAACAGATTTTGAAGTGTACAACATTGATTTTAATCATTTCATACCACAATCTATATGCATTTTAAAAATGCAGGCACAAAACATTACAATTCAGAGCAAGTCAAATACAAAAACACAATTCTCCATGATGCCTGTAATACAACACTTACTGGCTGGGGGAAAAGCACGGTGGGGGGTGGGGGGAGAGACAGCAAAATTAAATAGCTCCTGGCAGAGGTTAGCTTATTTTCTGAATACAACTCTGGTTGAGATGAACCCTTAACATCTAGGGGAGCTACCTGATAGGTTTGCCCAAATGCTGTTCCTGCTCCTGGCATAGCATCAGCTATGAGAAGTTAAACTGAGGACATGAAAAATATCCTTAGAATGTGACCTCTTCCCCCTTCCCCCAGCAAGGAGAAAACATATAGTAGAAACGAGTGAACAGCATAGCAAAACAGCACAGATGAAAAGGAAAACTACCTTTTATCTTACACCTGGGATAAGGTCAAGGAACCAGAGTATTAGATGAACTCAGGGGCCTATTCATCTTAAAGCTTGAAGGCAAATCCATCCTGCCCCAACACAGAGTAGGGAGGGAATCACTAACAGCCCTTAAATACTAGGGTGGGGGAGGGGCAACTGTACCCTTAACACTTAAGGAATTAAAATGGGAGATTAACAATAAGCCTGGGAGGGAAAAAACAATTTAACTTGGCCAATTACATATTACTCTTTTCACAAGTTAACTATGGGAACCTGTAGCCATATTGAAACTGTAAGTCTCCGTGGCGACTCATGGGTAAAAAGCTGCAGCCTCACAACAGGTCGAATGACAAAAATGTTCTTTAGCTTAAATTGATTTGGGCCCAATCAGTACTAGGGAGTCATTCTACCACTGGAGTCCTAGTGCCTTGCATAACTGCTGTTTCAATTCCTGTTTCCATAATTCTCTATCTGCAGTCTTGCAAAGGTTTATAGCCTTGGCATCCTTAGAAGCATTCGTTGAAGTTGATGTTGAAGAGATTGGGTCGAAAAGTTGAGGTGTTTCTGTTGAAGAATGGGTAGCATCCTGCCAGTCCATGGTTTTGGTGAGAGATGAGGATGGAACCAATAAGGAGTTGTCCAGAATTGTGGCTTCCAAACATTTCCCTTTGTTTAGTTCTGGGGGATTCTGGAGATTTACCAGTAGGGGTGTGCAAAAAAAAAAAAATTCGGTAAAATTTGGATTTGGGCATATTGGACCTGAATTTTTTCGGTATTCCCGAAAAAACCCGAATACTTTTACCGGTAAAGCATTGAAATCCAAAAATTTTTGGGATTCCCGAAAAATTCGGGTCCATTATATCCAATGGGGCCATTGACTTCAATGGCAAAATTTTCTGGAAATTTTGCAGGGGGCTGGAGGGGGGGTTGAGGTAGAGACTCCAAATTTGGACTGTAGCTGCTGGAGCCTCTCCCCAAAAGACCCCCAAGTTTTGAAAAGATTGGACTAGGGGGTCCAATTCTAGGGGTATCCAAAGAGGGTGCCCCCAGTTCTCCATTGTTTCCTATGGGAATGGATCAGGCAAGCAGATTCTCCCTGTAAAAAAATCTGAGAGGTGTGGTGGTGGTGTGAGGGGGCATGTTTGCCAAGCCAGCAGCAGACCATGTGCAATCACCACCCCACCAACCCCAGGTCTCTCCCAAACCAACCCTAAGGAAGAATAAAATAAAGAGAAAAGAAATTAAATTTAAAAGTGCCCTAATAAATCAAACCAGTCTGAAGTCTTCTGAGGTATTGATCCGAGGTCCACGAAGAGCAGGGAGGAAAGCAGGGCAGACTCAGGAGCAGGGGCAGCAGAAGCCAGCCAGCCACAATCTCCAACAGCCAAGCCAGGCAGCTCTCTCTCACCAGCCAGCAGGATCCAGGAACACAGCAATGAGAGTCAGCCCAGAGACTGGCTCCTTTTATGCTCTCTGAGCATACACAGAAGGATTTCAAAAAGGAAAAACCTTCTGTGATTGGCCAGAGAGCAGAGGCCAGAACCCTATTGGCCACCACAGTGCTCCTTCCCTGGAAAAGGAGCAAACTTTTGGTTGGGCTGCAGGCAGCAACAACAGCCTTGCAAACTTGCAAACTGCAATGCATTTTGCAAATGCATTGCAGTGATTGGCTGTCTGGAGCCTCCTTCCCCCCCTGGAAACAGGAGGAAAAGGCGGGAAAGAGGGGGAAACTGTGGGAAAAGGAATTCCCGGGCCCTTTAACAGTTTAAAACCCCTCACAATGCCGTTTTTCGGCAATGCCGAAAAAATCCCGAATTTTCCGGGGGTTTTTTTTTGGAATTCAAAGATTACAGTGAATAGCCTGTCCGGGATCCCAAAAGCCGAAAAAACCCCGAAAATGCTTTTTCGGGTTTTTTCCCGTTTTGGGATTCCCGAATGCACACCCCTATTTACCAGTTCTTGACTTTCATTAGAGGAGTATTCAACTGCATTAAATGCATTGGGACAGTTATTTGTCTCATCGTTTGGTTGTAAGTTAGCTGAAACATATGCATTTAATAATTTCTCATTTCTGAGCCAGTTGTTCTGTCCCCTTCGTGTGGAGGCTCTTTTGAATTTTCCCTTGAGTGTATAACAGTAAGGGTTCCTTAGGAATCTTTTGATCGAATTTTGAGGGCTTCCGTATACAAGTATCAAAGCATGACTAGGAATTAATTGTCTTTTTAGGTAAATGCCCATTAAAGGATTCAACCGGATCTTGGGCTTGCTCTCCTGTAGAGGACACTTTATTAGCGTTCCATAACAATAATGGTTTTCTCCTTTCCTCACTGAACACTCTTATGGGGCATATGTGAAATAAAGCAAGAAAACTCATTTTAAGCAGCATAAGGGGAATTGTAGTTTGTCTAAATGTTAATAATACTCTCCAACCAAAATTAATACTCGAAGTCTTGTTATCTGCTCCAGATTGATGGAGTGTGGCTCAATACAAAGCAACTGACCTCAGTGATCGAACAATCTCCCTTCTGTTCACTCATCCAACCTCAGTTTAGGGAACTTCTGGCAATTAACAATAGTATTTGACTATTTTGCAAAATTAAGTGATCTGTTGCTCTTTTAGTTGCATACATTATTTCTTTAGTTTGAAATTTAGAAGTAACTGATGGAGATTTTCCCTTCCTTAGTTCGTTTTCTGGAGGAACTTTCTTCTCATCTCTTAAAGCATCTGATTTAGTTGAGATTTTATCAAGTTGTTGATATATAGCAGCTATGGTGTCCGCTGTGACTAGACAGTGATCTCCTACTATTTTTAACACATCATCCATAGATAATCTTCCCACACTTTCTTCCAGAACAACTGAATCTAAATTAGCAGACTTTAAATCAACTGCCGGATGGTAGGCAGCTTCTTCTCTTTCTCCCCCAGCCATATCAGTCCCATAGGAATGAAAATTTTGTTCTTCTGGTTTTTCTAAAACTTTATATCTGTTAGTAGAAGAGGAGGAGGTAATTAGTAAATCACTCACCAGTTCTTCCTGAAATGAGTCATCCATATGCAGCTGCTTTGCTGACTTATGGGTGGATGATGGTGGCGTACCAGAATTCTTCTTAGATCTTCTCCTTTTGTTCTTCATACTTATTGTTTATCTTTTTTCCCTGGTCCACAGCTGCTAATTAGTCTGTTTCTATCTCACAGCTATTAATTGTGTCTGCTTTACCACTGCTGGCTACAGCTTGTTTGTACTTAACATGTAAAATTAATTTGTGCTAGCTATCATAAGAATGTTCCTTCTTTGGGTTGTCCTTGTAATGCCTTTCTATCAGCAGATATCCATGTATTCAATGAGAAAAAGCTTTATATGATTAAAAGGGTAGAGCATTGAACAAGCTGCTGCTGCTCTGCCACCATCAACTCTATGCAACAAGTGTCTCCTCTTCCTGATTCAGCAATTATTTGCTCAGTCGAGATGTGGTCCTGCCGGCGAACTGACTGGGGATATTCCACTGAACAGAGGAGTTAAGCAAGGATGCATCCTTGCTCTGCTGTTATTCAATTTATACCTTAATGACTTAACTTCTTACATATCTGGAAATGAATTTTATCCACCTTGCCTGGCCCATGTTAAATTACCTTGTCTCTTATATACAGATGATACCACCCTTTTGTCAAGATCTGTGGTTGGCCTACACAAGCTCAGAGGTTTCTTCTTCGAATATTGTTTCAGAGAGGGCTTAGTTCTTAATGTTGCTAAGTCTAAGATTCTTTTTTAGTAAAAAAGGAAGATAAAGGTCGGTAGCAGGTCAACCTATGGAGCAAGTAGAGCATTTTAAATATTTAGGAATCATCTTTCAAGCAAATCTTTCCTGGAAGGTGCACTTGAACTCTGTTGTTAGAGTTCTGGGAAGGCCATCTCAAGAGGTTTTATTCCACGGGTCGCCAGTCAAGGTGCTGGTTCTTACCTATAAAGCTCTTTATGGTCAGGAGTCTGCTTACCTGAGGAACTGCCTTTCCCCACATGTTCCTCAGAGAGTACTACGTTCTGGGTTGCAAAATCTTCTGATCCACCCTGGCCCTAAAGATGTCAGGCTGACTATGACCAGGGCAAGGCCTTTTTCTGTGGCAGCTCCACACTGGTGGAATGAGCTCCCCAAAGATATCAGAGCCTTGCAGGATTTATTACAATCCCGCAGGGCCTGTAAAATGGAGCTCTTCCACCAGGCATTCAACTGAGGAGCCGCATTTAATATAATTTAAAAGTTCAACATAGACTTAAGAGTCTGTGCCCTGGAATCCATCATTGGCTGCCTGTGCTGTGCCTGTACTAATATATTATGGGACCTGACAGCTGTTTATAACAAGTACTGCTGACTACCCACTATAGTCATATTAAAACTGTGTTTTCGCCATCCTATATGGAGCACCATATATGGAGCACCTTATAAATGTTTTATAATTTTAATCTGTTTTAACTTTTGACATAAACCACCTGGAGCCTGCCTCGGTGGGGAGGGCAGTGTATAAATCTAATAAAATAAATAAAATATGTTCCTGTGGCAGTCAGAGTATTCAGCACTAAAGTTGCTGGGCAGATGCTATATGCCACTGGGGTCAGGATCAGTGCAGTAAGAGACAATATCGACAGATCTCTATTAAGATTTGTACACAATATTCTGGGAACACCTCAGTGTGTGTCTGGAATAGCCGTGAGAGCCGAAGTTGGGGAGATGTCTTATGAAGCAAAGGCCTGGGGGAGAGCATTCAATTTGAAAATTAGGACTCTAAAATCAAACCCAGATCTAAACCTCCTTGGACTAGTTAAGCTGGACCACCACAGAAGTGATTGGGACAGATTACTGGACCATAAACTATTGTATCTGGGTATCACCCATGATGATAGAAGTCACAAGTAAACAAGAACTTTCACAGCTTATTGGAAGATGTTTGAGAGACTTTGACTATGAGAGCATGTCAATTAGAGCCCGCAGAATGTGTTCAATCTTTTCTGTAGGCATTTAGCTTCCAACAGCAATGCCAAACTACTTATCTGAGATCATTCTTCCAAAGTATAGAAGGGCATTCATGCTAGCACACCTGAATGCCCTACCTTCAGCTGTGATGTCAGGAAGATTTAATGGGATTTCATGCTCAGATCAACTCTGTAATTGCGGTAGCAGTAAAATAGACTCTGTGGAGCATATTTTGCTTGGTTGTCCCAAATTTTCAACTCTAAGAGATGAACTGATCTCCCCTTATTTAATCAGGAATTCCTCTCTCCAGAAGCAAAATCATCCTGGTTACTTAGAGACGAAGACAAACAAACTACTCTGTGTGTGGAAAAATTTCTAGCAGCTGTTATCAAATCACATGACAACTTTTGCAGGGTTTTTTGTTGTTGTCGTTCAGTTGCACAGTCGAGTCCAACTCTTCACAATCCCATGGACCACTTCATGCCAGGCCCTCCAGTGTTCCACTGTCCTCTGGAGTTTGCTTAATTTCATGTTCGTTGCATCGCTAACACTGTCTAACCATCTCACCCTTTGTCGTCCCCTTCTTCTTTTACCTCCAGTCTTTCCTGACATCAGTGAATGCTCCCTTCTTATTTGGTGGCCAAAGTATTTGAGTTTCAGCTTCAGTATCTGGCCTTCCAGGGAACAGTCAGGGTTGATTTCTTTTAGGATTAACTGATTCAATCTCCTTGCAGTCCAAGGGACTCTCAAGAGTCTTCTCCAGCACCATAATTTGAAAGCATCTGTTCTTTGGCATTCAGCCTTCCTTATGGTCCAACTCTCACAGCTATACATTACTACTGGGAATACCATTCTTTTCTTTTCTTTTCTTTTTAAACAACATTTTTATTAACAGGATATATTGACACATTCAAACATTTCACAATATTTTTAAGTATATCCTTATCTGTTCTCCCCTTTCCCCCCCTTGGCTTCCAGCAATGCTCCACCCCCATAATATTCCAGTCAATATTCACAAACAATAAAAATTTATTCTATCTTCAATTCTTCTTTTAACATATTTTCTGTCTCTATCTCTCTCCTAGGTAACATTTTAATTAATATTCAATCATAACTTTCTAGTTTCTATTCTTAATAGTTATCAAAGCAGAGTAACATGTTTCTTACATCCCAGTTCGTTTCAAGGTAATCTTTAAAGTCCTTCCATTCAATCCAAAATTCTTCATCTTCTTTACCGTTAAGTTTCTTTGTCAATTTATCCATTTCAACCATAAAAAGCATTTTCTTTATCCAATCCCACTTTTCCGGTATTTTTTCTTGCTTCCAGAATTGAGCAAATGTCATTCTAGCTGTAGTAATCAAATACCATAACAGTGTTCTCTTTGTTACATTCACTTCTTCCATTTTGAGGCCTAGAAGAAATATTTCTGGTTCTTTTTTCAAGGTACATTTCATTATCTTTCAAATTTCATTATGAATCTCTGTCCAATAAACAACTGCTTTATCACACGTCCACCACGTGGTAAAATGAGCCTTCCTTTTTCTTACACTTCCAACATTTGTTAGACATGTTCTCATTCATATTTGCAATTTTTTTTTGTGTCATATACCATCTATACATCATTTTATAACAATTTTCCTTAACATTAACACATGTTCAAATTTTAATAGATTTTTTCCACAATTTCTATTTCTCTATTTATATTTATAGCCCATTTAACCATCTGCTCTTTTACAGTCTCGTCTTCCATATACCATTTTAACAAAACTTTATAAATTTTTGAAATCATTTTTTCCCCTTTTTCTATCCATACAGTTTCTATTTCATTATTCTCTTTCCTGAAACCGTACCTCATTTTATCAGACTTAAATAAATCATAAATCTGTCTATAATTTAACCAATCATATTCAAATTCTAATTCCTCTCTCGCTTTCATCACAAAGCTGCTCCCCTCTGCCCTCAAAATGTCTCTGTAAGGCATCCAATCTTCACCTTTATGCCTTGAAAGAGGTTTAATTACTTCTGCCAGTATTATCCATAATGGTCTTGCTTCGAAAAAAAATCTCTTGTATCTCATCCAAGTCATGAATAGTGATCTTCTTATAAAATGGTGTTTAAAAAAATTGTCCATTTTAGATTTGTCATACCATAGGTAGGCGTGCCATCCAAATTTACGATCATGACCTTCCAGAGCCAATGTTTTTCTATTGTCCACATTGATCCACTGTGCTAACCATGTTAGACACACCGAATCGTGATACAGTCTGAAATCAGGCAATTGCAATCCTCCTCTATCTTTTGCATTGCATAGAATGTTCATTTTAATCCTCGGTTTCCTTCCCGCCCAGACAAATTTTGAAATTTCCTTCTGCCATGAATTCAACACTTTACAATCCTTTACAATTGGAATTGTCTGAAATAAAAACAGTAAACGCGGTAAAATGTTCATCTTGACTACCGAAATTCTACCTAGTAATGACAGATTCAAAGAGTCCCCATTTTTTAATATCCTGTTGTATTTTACACCAAGTCTTTTCATAATTGTTTTTAAAAAG
The DNA here is from genome assembly GCA_029375565.1 of Gekko gecko. Taxonomy (NCBI): domain Eukaryota; kingdom Metazoa; phylum Chordata; class Lepidosauria; order Squamata; family Gekkonidae; genus Gekko; species Gekko gecko. The sequence continues at coordinate 170,193,886 of JAPDNY010000005.1, forward strand.
ATCTATGTTTTTCGTTGTCAAATCAATTCCTAAATACTTAGGTTTTTTTACCACTTTGCACTGTATTTTTTTCTTGCAATTCCTGTTCTTTCTCTTTTGTCATATTTTTACATAACACCTTGGTTTTATTCTTGTTCACGTAAAATCCCGCCAAGTCTCCAAACTCTTTAATCTTTTCCATCAGCAATGGTAAATTAATTACAGGGTCTTCCATTACAAACATTACGTCATCTGCAAATGCCCTGTATTTGTACTTAAAGCCTCCAATTGTAATTCCCTTTATGTCTTCATCTTCTCTTATTTTTCCCAACAATACTTCCAAAGTCCATATAAACAATAAAGGGGATAACAGGCAACCTTGCTGGTACCTTTTTGAACCTTAAAATATTCTGTCATTTCTTTATTTACGTTCAACGAAGCTTTTTGTTCAGAATATATTGCTCTTATTAAATTTGCAAAACGCTGTCCAATGTCTAATCTTTCAACCACCTAAGAACATAAGAGAAACCAATGTTGAATCAGGCCAATGGCCCACCTAGTCCAACACTCTGTCACACAGCGGCCAAAATATACCACGTGCCATCAGGAAGTCCAGCAGTGGGGCCAGGACACTAGAAGCCGTCCCACTGCTGCCCCCTCCAGCACCAAGAACAGAGTGCAGCACCTGCCCCAGATTTAGAATTCCCATCTCTACCCTGTGGCTAATAGCCACTGATGGACTTCTGCTCCATATGTTTATCTAATTCCTTCTTGAAACTGTCCATGCTTGTAGCTACCACCACCTCCTGTGGCAGTGAATTCCATGTTAATCACTCTTTGGGTGAAGAAGTATTTCCTTTTATCTGTTCTAACCCGACTGCTCAGCAATTTCATGGAGTGCCCACGAGTTCTTGTATTGTGAGAAAGGGAGAAAAGTACTTCTTTCTCAACCTGCTCAATCCCATTCATAATCTTATAAACCTCGATCATGTCACCCCTCAGCCATCATTTCTCCACGCTAAAGAGCCCTAAGCGTTTTAACCTTTCTTCATAGGGAAGGTATTCCAACCCTTTTATCATTCTAGTTGCCCTTCTTTGCACTTTTTCCAATGCTATAATATCCTTTTTGAGATGTGGTGACCAGAACTGTACACAGTATTCCAAATGAGGTCGCACCAATGATTTATACAGGGGCATTATGATACTGGCTGATTTATTTTCAATTTCCTTCCTAATAATCCCCAGCATAGCGTTGGCCTTCTTTATTGCAGCTACACACTGTCTAGACATCTTCATTGAGTTATCCACTACGACTCCAAGATCTCTCTCTTGGTCCTTCTCTGCCAGTTCAGACCCCATGTTCAACTGCTTCAATTTGTCAACCAGCTTCTTATATTTCTTTCTGTCTTGCAAGATCATTCTTGGGAGTTCTCTCATTATTATTATCTTTTTGCCGGCAATTTCCAAAGGTTGTGTGAATTGCTTTTTAAAGATATCCTCCTTCATTTTCCTTGTTACTAATTGTACAATCACATCTCTTGGCAAATTCTTTCTTTTGGCATATGTTGAATTAACTCTGTAAATTAAACCAAAATCCGAATCCAGTTCTCCTTGATCTTCTCCCATGTACTCCATCAGAGCTGCCATCACCACCATATGTATGTCTTCATCAGTCTTTTCTTCAATCCCTCTCAGCCTCAGATGGTTTAATATCATTCTATATTCCATCATTGCCTCCAATTTACGGTTGTCTTGTAGAGTTGTTTCCATTTTTTTGTTCATTCCTTGCATTTTTTGTTCTTGTTCAGTCGATTTTGCTACTAGCCCTTGAACTTTACTATTTGTGTCTCCACTTCTTTTTTAACTTCCGCCACTTTGGCTATAACCAATTCTCTCAAGGCTGCCATGTTCTTTTCTTGCACTTCTTCTAACTGTTCCAACTGTTTTTCCATTTGCTTCTCTAACTGTTGTTCTATCTGTTTCGCCAGTCCTTGAATCGCTTCCATCATTCTCTTCTCCATTGTGTCCATTGCAACCTGCCATTCTTTTTTTTCTTTCGCGGCCATGCTTGGACTTACAGTCGAAGCCACCCTTGGTCGATGTTTTGGATCTGTTTTAAAAACTTTTTTCTCAATAAGCTCCAACTGTCTTTAACTTCTTTTCTCAAATCACCACTTTTCACAGCTCTTTGGAGTCTCTTTCAGTCTTAAAATTAAATTTTAAAGTTTGGTCCTCCACAAAATGGCGGGCACAATTTCTCTATGGTTTTTCAGGCTAGAGTAGGCTCTTCTTCTACTTCCAGTTTCCTGTCTGTCTTTAATTTCGTCCTCCTTCAAACTCTCCGTTCAATCGCACTTTTAGTCCTCCGGAAGCCACTCTACCCTAGTCACCAATCACACCGGATACAATTAATTGCGACACCTTAGTCTCGCGATCTTTCCCCTCAGTTTTGTTTTTGCGCTCCGCTCTTGAAGTTTCTAACCGCAGGAATGTTAAACAAAGTCTGTTTTCTCCGATTAAACGCTTTGACAAACATTTCGTAATTCCGCATTAAACTGATCCTTCAAGATTAAATCTCTCTCACTTGTCCGCCTTGTTCAAGTTTCTTAGATCCACATCTCAGTAAGCTTATAGTTTGTTACCTTGCATGTTTATCTCAGGACTCACTCTCTGTTCCAATCTCTTTCTTAAGAAGTCGGGAAATGACGAATTTAAGCTGGATTTCCAGCTCGGTTGGTTTCTTTAGAGCTGTCTTGCAAACGCCTGCTTCTGAGAGGCGATCAAGGCATAAACAAGCCTCCTTCGAGACTTATCCACGCCGATCTCAACTCTCACTTGGACCTCGTTGCTTGCTTGTCAGCCCCCTGCCTGGGGGATGCTGCGTTGGGCAATTTAATTGCCCAAACTGTCAGAAAAAAACACCGTCCACCCTGCCCGGTCGCAAGGTGCATCAGTTCGCCATTTTACTCCGACCGGAAGCCCGGGAATACCATTCCTTTGACCATACAGACCTCTGTTGGCAGGGTAATGTCTCTACTTTTTATTATGCTGTCTAGGTTTGCCATCGCTTTCCTCCCAAGGAGCAGGCGTCTTTTAATTTCATGGCTGCAGTCACCATCTGCAGTGATCTTGGATCCCAGGAACGTGAAGTCTGTCACTGCTTCCATGACTTCCTCTTCTATTTGCCAAGGAGTGATGGGTCTGGATACCATGATCTTAGTTTTTTTGATGTTAAGTTTCAAGCCAACTTTTGCATTCTCCTCTTTTAATTTTAGCAAGAGGCTCTTTAGGTCCTCTTCACTTTCTGCCATTAGAGTGGTATCGTCTGCATATCTGAGGTTGTTGATGTTTTTCCAGGCAATCTTAATTCTGGCTTCTGATTTATCCAGGCCAGCATTTTGCATAATGTACTCTGCATATAAATTATATAAGCAAGGTGACAATATACATCCTTGTCGTACTCCTTTTCCTATGCTAAACCAATCAGTTGTTCCATATCCTGTTCTAACTGTCGCTTCTTGACCCTTATACAGGTTTCTCAAGAGACATGTGAGGTGGTCTGGTTCTCCCATCTCTTTAAGGACTTGCTACAGTTTGTTGTGGTCCACACAATCAAAAGCTTTAGCATAGTCAGTGAAGCAGAAGTAGATGATTTTCTGATACCTCCTTGCTTTCTCCATAATCCAGCGAATGTTGGCAATTTGATCTCTAGTTCCTCTACCTCTTCGAAACCCAGCTTGTACTTCTAGCAGTTCTCTGTCCACATATTGCTGAAGCCTAGCTTGTAGGATCTTGAGCATGACCTTGCTAGCGTGTGAAATGAGTGCAATTGTGCGATAGTTTGAACATTCCTTGGCATTGCCCTTCTTTGGGATTGGAATGTAAACTTTTTCAATTCTGTGGCCACTGTTGTGTTTTCCAAATTTACTGGCATATTGAGTGCAGCACTTTAACAGCATAATCTTTTAAGATTCTGAATAGCTCAGCTGGGATACATTCTTCCACATGTTTTCCTGTGGAATGAGGTTTATTGTAGAATGAGTTTTTGCTGTTTATGACTCTGGTTGCAAAAACAGTAAAGACAATAAAATAAAATAAAGTAGTAATTCCAGAAGAACTCCAGGCCCCAACTAGAGGCTGGTAACCCGATATCACAAACAGTGCATTTATGGCATGGGGTAGGAGTTTGCTTTTCAGGAGCTTTTCTTGAGAGCTTCAAGTGCCACTGCTAATGAGGATCTAGGTTTGGACCCATAGGTGAGGAACTGAGCTGGAAAACTCTCCTCCACATCTCTTTTTTGGCATTCACTTACATTTATGATGAGCAATAAATGGTTTTCATGTCATATACGTATTGGTCCAGAGCTATAAAATCAAATTTAAAGTAGTTTATATAAGAATGTGAATTTCTGAAATGCAGCCCCCTGGAAATGACAATTTATAATATCAGAGTTTCAGATTTGTTTCATATAACAAAGATTAATAAAAGGGGCTCTGCTTTTACTTATATCTGACAAAGGAAGTTTTGACTATGAAAAATATATACCTTGGAAGGCTTGTTCGTCTTCAAGGTCCCTTCTGGTCTCAACTCTTGCTCTGGCTTTCAAGTGACAGAAGAATAACTGTACAAGCCATTTAAGAGTTCTCACACCCATCACTATGCTGCTTTCTCAGTTGTGACAACTTTTTTTTTGCCTAGCATATGGAATGGTGGGGAAAAAATCCAAAGGCTTTTTGCAGGATCTACCAAAGGCATGTTTGTTTCTTAAATGTTGAGCAATTTGTAGAAACATGGTTTTTATCAGTTGCCCTATCCAAACTCATCTATGGAATGAATTTTATTAAGGAGCAGGCTAACGTTTCCTTTTGGAAGTCATTCTGCTTTGCTGAAACACCATTTTTACAAGATCCTTAGCAATGCTTTTTCAGACAGAGAGACAACACCTTTTGTTTGCACAGTGCTTTAGTGACTTCAAGATGACTACTCTGAAGTGGCAAGCAAGAGGAAAGTTTAAAAAGAGGTTTTCCTCCTTTTGCATTGTTTGTAGAGAGCAGAGCTTTTTTGTAGAAAAAGCCCAGCAGGAACTCATTAGCATAATAGGCCACACCCAACAGTAGAAATGCATTAACATATTAGGCCACACAGATTTTTCTCCTGAGCTGGTAAATCCTCATAAGCTGTAGGTAAATGTACAGCTATGTACCTTAGCATCTTACCTTGAGGTATAATTTGCCTTCACAACACCTCAAAAACTTAAAAAAAGACATGGTAGAAAAATTGCTTAACCCCAACATACAGAAAGGATGTTCAGTTCAAGCAAGCATTGACATTTCTGCATTTACAAATTGGTGCAGAAAAGATTAAGAAAAACTCTGTCAGGTTCCCCATTATTAATGATCCATGATTGTCACAGCTTGTTCTCTCTGTGAGTGTGTGTTTGACATTGGAGTCAGGCTGTTGTGTTCCAATATCTTCCATCTTGATTTAAGATATCATTAATGGGGATTTTTTTGTTTCTGTTTAATGGGGATTTTTCTACACTCAGGCACCCAGTGTAAATAGTTATTGAGACATTGGAGGAGTACCTTTAAACAATTTCATTTGTTTTGTCTCCTTCGTGTATAATTACTTCTCCTGTTTTCTTGGGGGCAATTAGAGGGACTGCTGGTTGCCTCTCCTCTACTGAAATCTGCAAATAGATGCTTTTCTGCTGTTGTGTGTGTCATTTTTTTTCCTTTCCCCCCCTTTATCCCATTTTAATGATAATCTTTTCCCCCCTTTATCCCATTTTAAGGATAATTTAATAAAAAGCGATAATAATATAATAGTGGTGACTTAGGTTGCCACAAAGTAAAACAAAAACACAAAGCTCCTTCCCTCCCCCAGCTGAGAATCAAGTATTTATTCATGACGGCCAGAAGAGAACTGGCAATCCCTGAGAAAACTGGAAATAATTAATTAGCCTGACAATAATAAAAAAGGAAATTGCACAGAGAGGAAGGCTCTTTACTGAAGTGGATTTACTCACACATAGAAAGTGTAGTACTTTATTAAGTGCTGTGTGGAAAGCTGATCTCAATTCTACTTCAGCTGAATGCAGAAAGGAAATGATTTGACTGCACAACAAGGTTGCAGTGTAGCTTTGGGAGATGCTGTGGCATGTCATCTATTTGGCTCATTGTGCAAATTCAAAATAGTTGGTATAATTTGCTTGTCTTTTGGGGAGCAAGGTCTGGGATTCAAAGAGCTATTTGGGCTCATCCAAGATCTAGAAGTTACCCAGTGAATTTTCATTCTCTGTTTCCCTGTTGAGTGCTTGTCCCCTACTTTCTCCATACCATATCATAAGAAGCTTTAAGAACTCCCCTTATTTTTAAAAACAGACTGCTGTGTGGCTTGGGGGGAGGAGGGCTGCTGTTTTCAGAAAAATAACTCACAAACCCCTTTAGAATGGCAGAGGTAGCTGTATTGTCCTTTGAATCGGTTCAATAGCAGGCTAGGCATGGTGATTAGGAGGCAGCAGTGGCAGAGTTGCCATGGCATTTTGATAGCTTTTTTTTCTTTACCAGGTGCTGTATTCTGTAGTCTCCTGCTTGTGCTTGGTGCTGGGGTCATGAGGCACATTTGGGATTTTGTTATGTATTGTCTACCTCACTGTCTAACAGTTTTTCTTCTTGAGTTGTCTGGCTTCACCTTTTTTCTTTTTTTTTGGGCCCCCCGAAGGGGATTTTTTATTGCTTTTTTGTAATAGACAACTAAAACTACAACGAAAAAAAAGGGAGGGGACTACATCTAGGGAGAAAGAAAGGAATACCCACACTAAACTAAAAACCCAAGAGAGGGAGATCATTACCCCAGTTAGAATCTATGTTAGTACTATATTGTTAGCAAACAATGCATGCTGTGAGTTACTAACTATCTCTGCTATATAGTGAGTTGGTTACTTGTTATGGGAGAATTCCAGAGCATCCCCCAAACTCGCTTCATAAAGGCAATTTTCAGAGTCCTTCTGCCTTTACTTAGGCTTTCTAGCTCTAAAAGCATAAGATGGTCTGCGGGCTGCAGCGCCTTCTTCCATGACCAAGTCTTCATCCGTCTCCGAGGGTGTGGAGCCACTCGAACCAGTTTCACTGTCTTCTTTGGTTCCCAGATGGCGTTTCAGGAATTCTTTAGCCTTGTGCACGGAGTCAATCTTCTCTCTCTTACCGTGTAGCTTAAAGATGACCCTTTCTGGAACTGCCCATTTATATGCGATTTGATTAGTTTGGAGAAAAAGGATTGTCCTTGTAATTCTTCTGTTTTTGACGAATTTCAAATGGAATATCTTTTAAAGTCTTAATAGTAGCATTCCCAAGTTTCAATGGAGTTGCTGATGTAACTTTTAAAATTGCATCCCTAGTTTGTCTTCTTGAAAATCTAACTGAGATTTCTCCAGGTAGGCTGTTCTTTTTGGTGTAGTTTGAATACACTCTGTATGCTGCTTCTATATTATGCATTATTTCTTCCGCTTTTAAGCCTACAACTGGTGCGATGAGGTCACTAAGGAGCCTCTTCAAATCTTCTTTCAGTGATTCAGGAACTCCCTGGAACCTGAGGACCATGTTTGCTTTCTCCATTTGTAGAAACAAGAGTCTGTTTTCCTGATGGTTCTGCTTATTTGTTATTTGTTCCACCCTTTTCTTCAAAGTCTTGCTTTTGGTGTGCATCTCTTTCACCACCTCTATCGTTTGCTCCGTCTGCTTAACATTTTCAGCCAGCTGGAGCTGTTGTGCTGTGAGAGTCTTGTTTAGGGCGGTTAACTGCTGGTTAATACCAGCGAGCTGTTCCATAACTGGCTTGAGCGTCTCTGCTAGAAGTCTCGCGACGTCCACTCTCTCTTCTTCCAGTGTCAGACTTTGCCTACCCGGAGGTTTCGGTTTCACTCCTTTCCTCCCTGCGCCCGACATTTTGATCAATTGTTTACAAAAGCCAACCACTATTTCACCTCCTCTGAAAATTGCTTATGCTTTGAATCCACTTTGGTACGTCTCACCAAACAAGCCAAATGCTCAGTTTTTCCCTTCCCCCCTCTCTTTTTCTGCAACTTCTTTTGCTCCCGAACGCGGGGGGTCCTACCATTCTCCGTTTGCCGATGTAGTGGGGTTTAAGGGATTGTTTGGTTATCTCAGAATTCGCTGAATCCATCTCACGTTCATTGCTGGTCACTCCGACCTCACTTACATTCTGCCAATCGCTCGATCTCTGGTGCTTTTTCCGGCCAGCCCAGCTTATGCCACATGGCCACACAGTGGTAGGACCATCGGGGCAGAGGAGCGCCTCAATTCTCCGGCATTACGCTGTTGAAGAGGCCACCCCTCAAAAGTCCTATGGCTTGGAACCCTCTCCAAGGGTTCTGTGGGAGAGGCACGTCAGTAGCTCCCCTCCAAACCGCTGGTGTGCAAATCACTCCCCTGAGCCTCGAGGAGAGTGACTGCCCTTGCTATGCCATTAACCGGATGGCTTCATCTTGCTGTTGCTATCAGCCCCATAGTTGGTAGTTCAAGAGATTTCCATTCCATGCTGGTGTTTGCTGTGGCTCATAAAACCTTGTTGCTTTTATGACTGCCATGAGGTTGTCCTCAGTGCATACCCTTGAATCGATGTTTTGAGCAGGATGAGAATCATCTGATCTGGTAGCAGAGTGGAGTGGATCAACATAATATAACTCCTTTGTCATGCTGTGTAGAGTCAGTGATATCCAGGGGCATGTTATTCCTGAAATAGTTTTAGATGTTCCAGGAGTTCTTGAAGTCTTAATTGGCATCATAGCTGCAATTTCAAATGTTTAAGAACTTAAAACAGAGATATACACTCTGTAGGTTCCTCTGTATTAAAAGAATACCATAAATTAGCTTTTTTTGTTGTAAACTTCTCAAACCCCCTTAGGAATTCCTATATGTTAAGAAATAACTCTTTTCCACAGCAACTGGTAACACGCATAAAGAAATGAGCTCTGTCTCACAAAATCTCATACTGGAATAAATGTTAATCTTTAAGGTACCACTGAATTTCTGTTTTGTTGTGGTACAATAGGTTAACTTGGCTACCCCATTGAATTAACTGGAATTTCTAAAGATATTTTAATAATTATAGACCATGAATTATTATTGGTTATCCTTAGACAAGTGAAGAAATGGTTTCCCATCAAAACAGGAGAATACAGGATTCCAGAGTCACTGTGTTTGTGCACGCTGTTTATGTATTTGTGTTAGTCTGTAGCTGCAACAGTTCTTACTGGAATGTATTGAAATGCCTGCATAAAGACTGTGTGTCAGGTTCAAAAGCAAGTAGGTCCAAGCATTCTTGATCAAAAGAAAGGCTTTATTGGATTACAGTGCTAAAACTCACAGTAGAAGGTCATTGTCAGGAATGGGGGGCAAGAGCAATGCAAGCAGAGTTATAGTATGATGCATAAGTGCGACTAGCAAATGAACTGTAAGCACGCGCGTGGGAAACTCCCGGCGGGAGAATTACTTCATGAGCGGGAGACGACTCTCCCCCTCCCTTCACCTTCACAGGACTGGAAAATTCTCATCAACACAAGAATAGCCCAAAGCCTACATTCAAGGCCACCATGATAAGGAAAAGTGGCAGGGAAGAAGCTCCCACGTTACTGCCTGCATACCTCCGCAAGCGCAAAGCGGAATAGGGAACACGTAACAATGGACTTAGTGAGAATCATCAAATAAGACTTTTTTCTGACACTCTGCCCTTCCCAAAATACCTCCCACCCACCACTCAGGAAGGGGAGAACATGGGGCCCCCTGGTTTGTCTGGGAAGCGGGTGTGAAAATCCCTTAGGAGATCAGGTGCATTAATATCAGAGACTTTCACCCATTCCCTGTGTTGGGGCCCAAAATGTACCCATTCAACCAGATAATACAATTGTCCACGGATAAATTTAGAGTCCAGGATGTCAGCTAGTTCATAATGCTCCTCAGTATCGATGATCGGCGGGGGTGCCGGAAGCTCCGGATGCCACTTAGTCGGGGGAGATGTCGGTTTGAGGAGGCTGTAATGGAAAATTGGATGAATTGCTTTAAGTGATTTAGGTAAATACAGTTGAACAGTCACTTTATTAATACAGTGAACAACTTTGAATGGACCAATATATTTCCAAGCGAGCTTCCGCGACTTCTGCGATAGCCGTAAGTTCTTAGTGGAAAGGTATACAGAATCCCCTGGTTGAAGGTTCCATCCCCCCGCCCTTTTTTTGTCCGCATGTTTCTTATATTGAGCCTTGGCCTTGTTTAAAGTCTCTACAATCATTGGCCAAGATTCTCGAAAAGACTTACACCATTCTGTGGCTCTCCCACCAGTCCCCCCGGGTTTCAAAAACGGAAGAGGGGGGCTATCATAGCCCATGGCGGCTTTGAAGGGAGACATTCCGGTAGAAGCGTGCCAGGAGTTGTTGTATGCAAACTCTGCCAATGGCAATAAATCTACCCAATTGTCTTGTTGATAGTTAGTGAAACAACGCAAATATTGCTCTAATGTTTGATTCACCCTTTCTGTTTGCCCATCGGTCTCAGGGTGGTATGCACTGCTTAGAGCATGCTCTATGCCCATGAGGGCCATTAACTCTGTCCATAATTTGGAAACAAACTGAACCCCACGGTCGGAGATAGTTTTGAGAGGTAAAGTGTGGAGTTGGGCAATATGTTGTAAAAAGGCTCTTGCCAGGATTTTGGCCGTTGGCAAGCTAGGAAACGGTATAAAGTGAGCCTGTTTAGAAAATAAGTCCACCACCACCCAAATGACAGTCATGTGTTTGCTGGGGGGAAGATCAGTGATAAAATCCATGGAAATCACTTCCCAGGGTCGACTTGGGGTGGGTAACGGCTGTAATAGACCAGGGGGTTTTCCTGCTCTGGTCTTGCAATGGCTACATGTAGGGCAAGATTGTATGTAGAGTGATAAATCTCGTTTCATTCGGGGCCACCAGAAATTGCGCTGCAGTAGGTGTAGCGACTTCACATACCCGAAGTGCCCAGCAGATTTTGAATCATGGGCAGATTGCAGTACTTGGAGTCGCGTACTTTCTGGGACAAACAGTTTATTGCCTTTGTACCAGCAACCATTGGGTTTGCATTGTACATCATCTCGAGCTTTTAGCTCAACTCTCTCCTGGTCAGTGATGTCGGCGGCAAATCGGCTTTCCCATGGCAGCCCTTGATTCAGGGTTACGGGCTGTGATTGTCTTTGTTTGCGGGTTAATACAGCCCCAACCAGTTGATCTGGGGTAAAAAAGGACTCTCTCACCTCCGTTCTCTTGCTAAGGTGCTGGGGAAGGCGTGAGAGGGCATCTGCCAGGTGACTGGACTTGCCCGGGAAATGGTGGAGGGTGAATTGAAACTTGGAGAAAAACTCAGCCCTTTGGAACTGTTTGGCATTTAAGTTCCGAGGCTTCCGAAGTACCTCAAGATTCTTATGATCAGTCCAGATTTCAAAGGGTACCCGGGCTCCCTCCAACCAGTGCCTCCAGGTAATTAGGGCTAAGCGAATGGAAGCTGCTTCTTTGTCCCAAATGGGCCAGAACCTCTCCGTGTCATTAAACTTATGGGAAACATAGGCGAGAGGGTGCAGGTGCCCTTGGGCGTCCTCTTGTAAGATCACCCCCCCCCCCATTGCGGTATCTGATGCGTCTACTTGGACAATAATTTTTTTGGTTTCATTTGGGTGTGCCAGTACTGGTTCAGAAGTAAATAACTGCTTCAGTTGTTCAAATGCCTCCTGACACTGAGGTGTCCAATCTAAAAGGGCCCCCGGCATGGAAGCTTTGACCCCTCTCCCTTTAGTCTTTAGGAGATCTGTGAGAGGGAGGGCTACCTGGGCGAAGTGAGGCAAGAATTGACGGTAAAAATTGGCGAAACCGAGAAAACTCTGGAGCTGCCGCCTGGTTTTGGGAGGTTCCCAAGCCAAAACATCCTGGACCTTTTTTGGGTCCATCTCCAACCCGCTTGAGGATATGCGATATCCTAGGAAGTCAATGCGGCTCTGATGAAATTCACACTTTGACAGCTTCACAAACAGTTTGTGTTCTAATAACTTCTCCAATACCTCCTGAAGCAGTCTGGTGTGAGTTTCTTGGTCTGGGCTGTACACCAAGATATCATCCAAGTAAAAAACCACCCCCTTGAACAAGTAGGGGTGCAACACCTCATTTATTAAGTTCATGAAGACCCCAGGTGCCCCTTGCAACCCGAAGGGCATAACTCGATATTCAAATTGTCCCAATGGGGTATTAAAGGCAGTCTTGTGTTCATCACCTTGCCTAATGCGGACTCTAAAATAGGCATCACGTAAATCCAATTTGGAAAACACCTTCCCCTTCGCCACCTCCGCCAGCAAATCCTTGATGAGGGGCATGGGGTAAGCATTGGTGGCTGAAACTGCGTTAAGGCCCCGGTAATCAGTGCACAGTCTCAGCCCCCCATCTTTCTTTTTACAAAACAACACGGGGGCTGCAAAGGGGGACGAAGCCGGTCGGATAAATCCACGGGCCAGATTCTTGTCAATGAATCTGCGTAGCTCCTCCTTTTCCATAGGACTCATAGCATAAATTTTCCCTTTAGGCAATTTGTGGCCTGGAAGGATCTCAATCGCACAGTCTGAGTTACGGTGGGGAGGTAGTTCGTCAGCTTCCTCCTCCTCAAACACACGGGCCAAATGCCTGTATTCTTTGGGAATGCGGTTAAGGTCCTCTGTGGCTAAGCAGGCCCGTGGAGGATCGTTGTTTGGGGGTTTTCCCCACCCCAGGTCCCACTTATGTTCCGCACATTTCGGGGAAATAAATCGCACTGTCCCTTCGTCCCAAAGTATATATGGATCATGCCCATGCAACCACGGGCTGCCCAACACTAATGGGAACTGGGCTTGTGGGGCTATTATGAAAGAACGCAGTTCCCAGTGTTCTCCTGTGTCCACCTTTAAGGGAATAGTCTCAAATCGACACGGTTCCTTCATCGGTGACCCATCCATTTGGGTAAAGGTAATAGGGTCTTTCAAACTGGTAACCGTCGCCTCTAGACCCGTTACCAGTGATGGGTTCATCAAATCCCTCCCGCACCTCGAGTCAATGAGAGCTCGGACCCTGATGTGGGTCATCATTGCTCGGTTCATTATAAGAACAGTCACAAAGAAGAGAGAGGGGTAATTGCTCACCATTTTGGGCGCTTCAGGGGCAGGGTCCTGTTGTGTAGCGCCACTCACAAAGAGGACCAATTCGTTTCCCTGCGGCTCGCTCTCATCTTCTTCCAACATAAAGGTGTCCGCGGGATCAGGATTGGCAAAAAGGGCCCGCGGGTTGCGTGGTTTCGCTGTACCCTTCCTCGGGGTGGGAGTTGGCCATCGTCGGGGTTCCTCTTGGGTCAGGGCTCGGCCAGGGTCCCCCTTGGGGCAGGATGTGGCGAAGTGCCCTTTCTCCCCACATCGTAGACACAGGCCCTGTCGCATGCGTTGGTCTCTCACCCCACCCTGGGTGGAGGTTGGCTTGCTTCTGATCGGGGTGGCCGAGGTGCTCGGACGGTTGTTTCCAAGAGATAGGTCCAGCTTCATGAGGCGCAGTCGGCTTTCAGCCTTTTCAGCTTCCTCCATCCAACCTTGGAGGGTGCGTGGCTCTTTGGAGCTGAGGACATTGTGGCGGACATCCACTGCTAGTCCCATCCGGTATTGTTGAGCCAGCACAGGGTCAGTCCAGTCTCGAATCTTAACTGCATGTCGTTGAAATTCCCGTGAGTACTCCCGCACGGTCAGTTTGCCTTGTTTGAAGGTGCGGAGAAAAGCTTCCGCCTTTTGGGCCGCCCCCGGGTCTTCAAAACGATTCCTCAAAGCCCAATGTCATCGACATTCCCCAGCTCCACCGCCTCCAGGTCGTGGAGGGCTACGTACCAACTGGTAGCAATTCCCCGGAACCTTGAAGCAATAAATTCCACCTGTTGCTCCTCGTCCGGGAACACATAGCCCCATCGCTGTATGAATTTCCCGACTTGTAATATAAAGAAAGACACAGTCTCAGGGTCCCCGTCAAAAGTAATCTCCAACATGTCTTTGGGGCGAATTATTGGAGGGACGGGACCCATGCCAGGTACTGGAGTGGGCAGCGGAAGGGGCGCTGGAGCAGGAATTGGAGGCAGTGGTAGAACAGGTGGAGGCTGGACGGGTCCTGGTTGCCTGGGTCCGGGCCCTCCCGGCAATGTGCCAGCCGGAGGAGGTTGGCCAGGAGCCGGCTGGCCTGGCACGGGTGCTGCTGGTGCTGGCTGCCCCAGGACAGGCTGGCCAGGGAGGGGCGGCGTGGGCAATGCTGGTGGTGCGGGGGCTGAGTCAGCGGGTGGGCTCGAATTGAGTTAGCGGGCGGTCTCGGTTGAGTCAGCGGGTGGGCTCGAATTGTTTGGTCCATCATCTGCGGTAGGGACTGCATCAACTTGCCCATGTCCCGCATTAAACGTCGGGTATCATCTTGGATAGAGTCCATGCGGGCGTCAGCATCTGGGCTGGACCCCGATCTGGGAGATCCGCGGGACATCCGTCCCTGGGGAAGCCCGAAACTTCCCCGTGGATCCAGTAAACTATCCCGGCTCTGGCTCCCCGGTAAGGACCAGGTAGTCTGGGTAGTGTCCAAAAGATCCTTGGTCCAATCACGCGACCTCCGATAGGTAACCCCCTTGTCCCAAGTAGTTGGGGCACCAAGAAAGTAGGTTCGAGGTATTGCTCCTCCATGACTCTGGGTTGGCCCAGCGGGGCTGTAGATCGGGAGAGTGTATGATGCTCCCACTGTGCTGGTCAGAGGAGGGGTGGCTGGTCCAGCCGTAGAGTACAGGACCAAAGCTGTGGTTACCGGAGTTGTAGTCACTGGAACAACGGTAGCCGGAACGGTCGTAACCGGAGTGGTGGTCACTGGAATTGCCACGGTGGTGACCGGAACCGTGGTGACCGGTGTGGTAGTCACTGGGACCGTCACCGGTGTTCCCGCCCCAGCCCCGCTCATCGTTGTGGAAGGCAGGTGCTGAAGGTGGTGAAGTGTTGATGATTCCTGACAATTTCTGTCAGGTTCAAAAGCAAGTAGGTCCAAGCATTCTTGATCAAAAGAAAGGCTTTATTGGATTACAGTGCTAAAACCCACAGTAGAAGGTCATTGTCAGGAATGGGGGGCAAGAGCAATGCAAGCAGAGTTATAGTATGATGCATAAGTGCGACTAGCAAATGAACTGTAAGCGCGCGTGGGGGAAACTCCCGGCGGGAGAATTACTTCATGAGCGGGAGACGACTCTCCCCCTCCCTTCACCTTCACAGGACTGGAAAATTCTCATCAACACAAGAATAGCCCAAAGCCTACATTCAAGGCCACCGTGATAAGGAAAAGCGGCAGGGAAGAAGCTCCCACGTTACTGCCTGCATACCTACGCAAGCGCAAAGCGGAATAGGGAACACATAACAATGGACTCAGTGAGAATCATCAAATAGACTTTTTTCTGACACTGCGGTCATAAAGTAGCACTGGCTCCCAGTTTGTTTCTAAGCTCTGTTCAAGATGCTGGCTTTGATTTTATAAGGTTGTTTTAACTCATTTAACTCATTATCTGCCTGGGTGGGGAAAAGTGAGAGGGAAGATGGCTTATAAATATTATAAATGAACAGATCCCAGCTGAAACCAGGTAGATATAGTAAGTTGATCTATTTTAGGAAATTCTGGATTTTTTTTAAAGTTATATGAAGTAACTGATGAAAAACTTTTTTTGGACTAATTTAGCAGAAAGAATGGTAGGTAGGATGTAAACTTCAGGCACTGGCGTGTGTGAAAATTATACAGCTGTCTGTGTTATGATTATATAGGCTGATTATACTTTGATGTAGTGGTTACGTGCACGGACTCTAATCTGGGAGAACCAGGTTTGATTCCCCACTCCTCCACTTGCACCTGCTGGATGACCTTGGGCAAGCCATAGTTCTGGCACAGCTGTTCTTGAAAAAGAGCAGTTTCTGTCAGCTCTCGCAGCCCCACCTACCTCACTGGGTGTCTGTTGTGGGGAGGGGAAGGGAAAGGAGTTTGTAAGCCGCTCTGAGATTTCTTTGGGTAGTGAAGGGCGGGGTATAAATCCAATCTCTTCTTTTCTTTTTCGCTGTGCACTGAATGTGCAAAGTGGCTCTATTGACTGCAACATCCAAGCTGTGGAAATAATATTTTGAAAAATGTCAAGAATTGAATTAGGGTGATTCTGGTTGAGGAGTAATGTAAGACCTGATGGTAAGAATGGATGCTGGCTACAACTGTTTCTAGATTATATGTAAAACTATTTTCAAGTCCATCTGGTTTGATTGTTGAATTGTTGCCTGTGGCAGACAGGCTACTACCAGTAAATTTGCATACCGGCCTAATGACATGTTTTTCCGAAGCAGATGACATGATTAAAAGTGTCTATTAAAACAGACTATATAATTACAGTTGCTATAAATACTAGTTGATCTTTGACTAGCATTCCCTTTTGAAATTCATGGGAGCCCACTCTTTCCCAAGCTATGTGAATAGTTTTTGTCATCTAAAACATATCACTCTTTACTGTGATGCTTGTGTTTAAACAGTTGTACAGGTTGTATTATCTTTGACAATCTTCTTAAACTGGGACTAGATTAAGGTCTTGAAATCTCTCCCACAGCTGTTAAGTTAAAATCTTTTAAAGAAGGAA
This sequence comes from Gekko gecko, assembly GCA_029375565.1. Taxonomy (NCBI): domain Eukaryota; kingdom Metazoa; phylum Chordata; class Lepidosauria; order Squamata; family Gekkonidae; genus Gekko; species Gekko gecko. Next base: position 170,210,587 of record JAPDNY010000005.1, read on the forward strand.
AAAACACCCCAACATGTGCATTTAAGGCACTTTGAGCTTTGGTTGGTGTGTATGTAGGGTTTTTGGCTAGTTTCTAGGCATGTAATTCTTTAATAATCAATGAAAAGACCTGTTGTTCTCTCTTGGTTTTATAGTGCTAATCAGATAATATTAGTCCATGGGGGAACAATGTGTTAATTATTTATACAAAGCTTATTGTTTGCATAAAGCTCCCCCCCATGTGCTTATTGGAATGCTTTGTTGTAAGAACTAGTATGTGTGTGTGGGGGGGGGAGATAGTTGAGTCCTTCTAATCAGAGTCTCTTCTGTTGTCGAACAGGTGGGTAAATTCATAAAGAAAGGTATTAAAGCAGTTTAATAATCTGCTCTTCTAAAGATGGGGCAATAAGAACAGGCTGTCACATTGGGGAATCCTACTGAGTTTGTTATCCTGCATGTCAGCCAATTTAGAGCAATACAGAACTTACTTAAAGTTCTGCTTTTTTCCTGGGTTTGTGATGATGCCTGTGTCCTTTGCCTTGATACTCAAAGTTGTCAAGTTTCAACCTTGGGGTTCACTCTCATTACCACTGAACATATTGGCACAATTATATATGCAAAGGGCAGCGCCTGTATGGGCATTCAAGTCTGTGTTTCTTTCCATTAGTAAGATTATGTGGGGTACATTAATCTATTCCTGTATTTTGTTGAAGGCTTTCACAGCCAGAGTTCATTAGTAGTTGTAGATTTTCTGGGCTGTATGGCCATGGTCTTGGCATTGTAGTACCTGATGTTTCGCCAGCAGCTGTGATTGGTATCCTCAGAGGTATAGCACAGAAAGATGGAGTACTCTCTGTGTCAATGTGAGAAGAAAAATGGTAGGCAGGTAATTTATATCTACTCAGGAAGGTGGGGTGGGGCTGAGTGATTATCTTGTAGGAGTTTCCCAGATTGTGACATGCTAATGGAGGAGCTTTCCTGAGGAGGTTCTTTTGCATATGGATTGGCTGTTGAAATTATAACCTTACCTGTAGTGCTGTTGTAAGGTGTAGAGCATTTTGTGTTTTTCAAGACTGGAAACCATGCCCTATTTATTTTTAAGCTCTCTTCTTTCCTGTTACAATTGTGTTCATGTTTATGAATTTCAATGGCTTCCCTGTATAATCTGACATGGTAATTGGATGTGTTGTCCAGCATTTCAGTGTCTTGGAATAAGATACTGTGTCCTGTTTGAGTTAGGCCATGTTCAGCCACTGCTGATTTTTCAGGTTGGCCAAGTCTCCAGTGTCTTTCATGTTCTTTTATTCTTGTTTGGATGCTACGCTGTGTGGTCCCAATGTAAATCTGTCCACAACTGCAGGGTATTCAGTATACTCCTGCAGAAGTGACAAAACACAACCTACAAACAATATTCAAACCCACCAGAAAAATACAACAGATGCTATGATCTGCAAAAGACAGAAGAGACCCTCTCACTTCTGCAGTCCAGCAGTGGCTGAACATAGCCTAAGAAAAATTGGCTTCTCACCTCAGCTACTTTTATCCTATGGATTTGAACAAGCCAAAGGGCTAATTAAGAACTTAAGAGAAGCCAATGTTGGATCAGGCCAATGGCCCATCCAGTCCAACACTCTGTGTAACACAGTGGCCAAAATACCAGGTGCCATCAGGAGGTCTACCAGTGGGGCCAGGACACTAGAAGCCCTCCCACTGTTGACCCCCTCCAAGCACCAAGAATACAGATTATCACTTGTCCCAGAGTCCCTATTTATACCTTGTGGCTAATAACCACCGATGGACCTCTGCTCCATATGCTTATCTAATTCCCTCTTGAAGCCGTCCATGCTTGTAGCTGCCAACTCCTCCTGTGGCAGTGAATTCAATGTGTTAATTAAACAAAGAGTTGAGGATATTGAGCAACAATCTGACATCTCTAAGGCTTCCAAACTCGGGGTGTTGTTAAATATCAAAAGCACCATTGAGCCAGCAATATATTTGACTTCAGTGGAGGGAAAGAATTCTAGAAGGGCATTTACCCTAGCTAGATATTCTGCCCTGCCATCTGCAGTTATTCAAGGCAGGTACAATAAAACCCCCTACTCTGAAAGGCTATGCCCATGCCTTTTAAGCAGATTGAATAGGTAGAGCATATGTTCTTCAGCTGTCCATTTTACAGGGAGGGTCGTCTTAAAATTATTACCCCATTAGTCGATAGAACACCTGGGCACATTAATACAAACAAAGCAAGGCTTCACTGGCTCCTATCAGATAAGAATGCAGAGATTACCCATTAAATTACTGAGTTTTGTGCATTAATTCTTAGATTGCAGTCCCTCTGCCCTGTCTTTTGTGTGTTGTTAGGCTCAGTATATATGGTTTTTACCTCCATATTTCTACACACACAAGGTTAATTGCCATGTGGTAAGGGGGGAGCTCAGTGGAAGAGACTCTGCTTTGAATGCAAAAGTTCAATCCAGGTTCAATCCAGGTACCTGGTAGTAGGTGATGTGAAAGACCTTTACTTGAAATGCTGGAGAGTCACCGCTGATCTGAATGGACAAGACTGACCTCGATGGACTGATGGTTTGATTCAGTATAAGGCAACTTCTTGTGTGTTTTCCCACTGTCAAGCCTCTCTGCACTGTCAATGTTTCTGCATTGGAAATCTTTAAACTGGAGTAGGTATGACAGGTAGCTTCAAGTTGCCCCTTCTTCTTAATCCAGTGAGAAATATCTTCCATTTGTCAAGGATGCCCTCTACACTTGGAGTAGAAGAAGCAATTGCAGTATGTCCAGTGTTTAGTTCTATTAGCATGCTGTATGCTTGCATGTGTGTGCTTTTGAGCCTTATTCAGGAACCTCAGAAATGTTTGACAGGGGAGAAAGTTTGTCATATCCAATCTCTCTCACTGCCTTTCCTGTAGCTCATGGTAAAATGGCAGGCTGCTGTGCCAGTCACAAAAACAGTAAAAAAAATTGCCAGTCATGCAGAAAATTGTGACTTTGTAAATTAACTGAAAAGGAAATGACCAAAAATGAGCCAAAAATGGTCTGAGGATGGAGCTTGCTTTGGGAGTATTGGAAATTAAAGTGGGTAGATTTGCTTGTTCCAGATGCTGAGAATGTAGAGAATCATGGAAGGGAATAGTAAGAGGCAGTGTTCCCTCTAAGCTGAGTCCCTGTTCCCTTTTCCGGGCATGGCTCTTGTAACTGGGGCCAAGCCCAGCTTGGGGCACCCTCTGGTGTCATCACACCTCCTGTTGCCAGCCCTCCCAGTCCTCTCCTTGGGGCCTCTGGTCAGCAGCCCCATTTGGTGTATTGGGGCTGCAGCCATGAGGCCCATGAGGTGAGTTACCAACATAGTGGAAGCAGAGGGATTGCGAGCCCAGTGTTCCCTCTAGCTCACAGTTTTTATCCTCTGGCTCACACATTTTGTCTTAGCTCAGTAAGGATGGTTCCAGAGCAAACTAATTTATTCAGTATCCAAATCACTTGCTCACAACTTTAATGCCAATAGCTCACAAAGTAGAATTTTTGCTCACAAGGCTTAGAGGGAGCGTTGGTTGGAGGGCATTTCCCAATTGTATTCCTCACCGGCACCTAGCTTGGGTGTGTACAATTTTGTGTTCAATTTTTGGTCACAGCTTCTCAGATTCCTAAGAAAAATAAGAACTGCCCATTTAAAATTTTGCCAATTACATGAATAAGCTTCCAGGCTATAAAGGAGAAGAATCTGTTGTAATATTTTACTCAGTGTGTATAAGAATGATGTGATAACACCTCTTGTGATGCATTTTACTGAAAAAGGGCACATAGCAGAACAATTGAGATTTTGTGTGCTATGTAAATTTCAGCCTTATCCATATAATCACATCACTTATCAAAAAATTCTGTTACAACAAGAAGCTTGTTTCTTATACAGCTTTAATACATTAGAGCCCTGGGGATGGAATCAAAATGTAAATCTTTCTAGTTATATTTAATTATTTAAAATATTACAAGTTCTAATATAACAGATTTTTTTGAACTTTTTGTACATTTTGAATCATTTTGATTGATTTTTAATTTTTGGAATACAGACAACATAGAGTGAGACAGATACTTGATTCTGAACCATAAAACACAAGGCATTGATGAGCAACTAAGACAGTTAAACTTTTGAGTCCCTTTCTGAGAACATCTTTAAGATACCGGTAGGGTGCTATTTCTTTAGGAACTACCACTGTCTGTGGAAGAGTCACATTATGAGTAACTAAGGCATTTTGAGTCCCATTTTTGAGTCCCTTTCTGAAAACATATTGAAGATGCAGGGAAGGTGCTATGTCGTTAAGAATTACTATAGTCATTACACCTGTTAGCATTAGCTTGAGATTCTTAAGCAACATAGATATGAGCACAGAAAAATGCCTTTCCAATGGAGATTCAAGAGAGTCCTAGCAATGAGTAAACTATGAGCCTAGCGTTCTGATAAGAAGCATCACGATAGCCATTGATCTACCAGGAGAGAAACATTAAACAACCTGGGTGAGTTTATATTTATAAGGCAGAGCATTTTTAGACAAAGTCATGTGGACGTTAAGTGTTGGCAATTTGTAATCTGATATTATGTGTTTAATTTTTAACAGCATATCAGTAGTTGCTTCAAATTACCAGCAACATAGTGACTATACAGTCTGGCATATCAGAAGTTGCTTTAAATAACTAAGGAAGTTGCTACAAGCAACATAGTGAAAAAACCAAGCATACTCTAGCATGACAAGAAAATTGACCAGCCTATGATTCTTGAAAAATAATTCATCTGAAACGGATGTAAAACCGGCCATCCATAGAATCATGGAAGAAATAATACAGATGAAATCTTGGTGTTTTGTGATAAGCTTTAATCAAGAAATAATATATATAATATGACTGGATAGAAACAAGACTTACTGAACATAAACAAAGATTCATGACATGGTGGAAAACATTTATTTGAATTGAATAGAGTTTTGTACTGATGGTGTATGTATTTGTTCAGTGATATAGTAGGAGACTTGATTTTGTAATAGATAATTCAAGAGGCGGGACCCACGATACTCACCGGGGAGGGGGAGTATTCCAACTTGCTAAGCTTCCCCCTCCCTCCCCAGCAGTGGTGAGGCCGGCTGGCCCGTCAAGCTTCCCCCTTTCCAGCAGCAATGTCAAGGCCGGCCAGCCCGCCAAGCTTCCCCCTTCCTCTCTCCCTCCCTCCCTCCCGAGCAGCAGCAGCAGCACGGCAGCAGCAGCGAGCTTCCCCCTCCCTCCCCAGCAGTGGCAGTGGCAAGGCCAGCCGACCTGCCAAGCTTCACCCTCCTTCCCCAGCAGTACCAGTGGCAGCGAGGCTGGCCTGCTGGCCCACCAAGCTTCCCCCTTCCTCCCTCCCCAGCATCAGCAGCAGTAGCGTGGCAGCGGTGGTGAGGCCGGCTGGCCCGCCAAGCTTCACCCTCCCTCCCCAGCAGTGGCGGCAAGGCCGGCCGGCCCACCAAGCCTCCACCTTCCTTCCTCCCCAGCAGCAGCAGCGGCGAGGCCAACCAGCCCGCCAAACCTCCCCCTTCCTCCCTCCCCAGCAGCAGCAGTGGTGGCGAGGCCAGCCGGCCTGCCAAGCTTCCCCCTTCCTCCCTCAGCAGCAGCAGTGGCGGTGATGCTGGCCCGCCAAGCCTTCTCCCGTCCTCCCGTCCTGTGTGGTGGAGGTGGTGGCGAAGCCGTTCTTACATTCCCTGTGCATGTGCAGCAATATCCAAGAAGATCAAGAGGTACAACAGTAGGATCCAGCAACACAGTCAAAACTTCCACTTCCAGACTAACCAAAGACAGTTCTACAAATCACTAGAGGGAGATGAAAAAGTAGAAGTAAAATGAGACAAAGAAAAGACAGCAACCTTCTGGGAAGACTCCAAAAAATACAATAAAGAAGTCACCGAAAACAAACTGAAAGGAAAGCAAATAACCCTGGAAAGCTTGCAAAAACAATTGAAGAAAGTGAAAAACTGGACAGTGCCTGGAAGAAATGAAGTTTATGGCTATTGCTTAAAAAGTTGACAAGTCTTCATCATCAATTGATGCAACACCTTAACAATATGCTTTGTTCCAAAGCAGTAGAAGATTGGATCACAACTGGAAGGACATTTCTCATTCTGAAGAACAATGAGAAAGGAGCAGTGCCGAGCAACTTCTGCCCCATTACCTGCCTCCCAACAACTTTTAAACTACTGACAGGCAATGTAGCGAATTCCATTCAAGGATATCTACAGCTCAATTCAATTTTACCACATGAACAAAAAGGAATTTTTTGAATATCTCAAGGCACTAAAGATCAGTTACTGATAGATAAAATAGTCTTATACCATTGTAAAAGGTGGGAAAACAACCTCAATGTTGCTGGGATTTATTACAAGAAGGCATTAGATTTACTCCCTCATACATGGATTTTGAAAACACTGGAAATGACAGGCATCAGCAAAACTATAATAACGTTTATCAAAAATGCCATGAGTTAATGGATCACCAGGTTGATAGTGGATGGAGAAGAAATTGGAACAGTTAATATCAAAAGAGGCATTTTCCAAGGAGACTCACTATCTCTGCTACTCTTGGTCATTGCCCTAATACCACTCACAATCATTCTTAACAGCATAGGCCTAGGATACCAGCTTTCAAAGACGGGCCTAAAGATTTCATACTTCTTGTATATGGATTACTTGAAAATGTATGGAAAGTCATACAGTTTGAATATTCAGCAAAGATATAGCAATGGAATTTGGCTTTGACAAATGTGCAGCATTAGCACTGAATAGAGGAAAGATCATTGAACGAGAAATCAAGATGCCAAACAACAACATCAAAACACTGGGCTTTGAAGAAAACTACAAATATTTTAGAAGCTGACAGCATCAAACACCCTTCTTAAGAAAAAACCAACCAAGGAGTATTACCAAAGAGTTAAAAAGGTATCATGAACAAACAGGGCCGGCACCAGGTTTTTTTGCCCACTAGGCGAGGCTGCCTTGTGGTGCCCCCCCCACAGATATATATTTCTCCAAGCAGCCATCCAAAGGGACAGAGAACCAAGGAAGGAGAAGAGAAGCAACAAATAAGCATGATGCTGTGCACACACGCCCCCTGCTGCCACTTCACCTGCAATCCCGTAGTACTGTGAGGCGGCCGGGCAAGCAAACCCTCTACTGTGTAGCCATGGTGGCTGGGCAAGCAAAAGACCTCCACCCTCGGAGACTTCGTCCACCCTGATGCTCTTGTTGCTACTGCCAGCTCTGTGGCTCATGGCCTCACCACCAGGCCCAGACTGTGCTTGCTGGCTTCGAGGAGAGGGTCTGGCTTCCTCACCCAATGAACACTGGTGAACGACTTCAAAAGTGCCTGGGGGTGCGAGGAGGTGGGGGTGCAAGGCGAAGTGAGCCAGTGGGAAGGGGCACACTGTGGAGAAGGAGGGAGGAGGTGGGGGCGCAAGGCGAAGCGAGCTGGTGGGCGGGCAGCGGTAGCAGGGGCCTTGCTGCACCCCTCAAAGATCTGCACCCTAGGCTGTTGCTGAGGTTGGCCTAGTGGAAGAGCCGACCCGGCGAACAAAATTAAATGGAGGCAACACAATAAAGGTAATTAACATGTGAGCAGTCCCAGTTCTAAGATACACAGATGGCATTATTGATTGGAAACAAACAGAATTAGAAGCAATAGATTGCAAAACTTGCAGGATAATAACAATGCATTGCTCTCCACAGCCTAGAAGTGATGTTGACCATCTTTATTTACCAAGAAAATTAGATGGAAGAGGTCTTCTGAAAGTTAAGAAGAAAAATGAGCACTGAATGACTACACCAAGAAAAGCAAAGAGAAGCTTCTAGTTGAAGTATACACAGCAGACTTATTTAAGGTTACAGAAACCTAAGAAGATTACAAAAAGATTGCAATCAAAACTCACTTTGACAATTGAAAGGAAAAGCACTTGCATGGGCAATATTTGAAAGACATAGAGAATAAAGTTGATACAGAAAACACCTAGAATTGACTCCAAAATGGGCACTTTTCCCAGCTGTCCAAGAGCAGGCACTCGAAACATATAGTATGAAAGCCAAGATTCAGAAGACCAGTGATGACAGCAAATGTCGACTTTGCAAAACAAAGGATGAAACATCTGACCACATGGTTAGTGCCTGCAGTAAAATTGTTCAAACTGACTATAAAGAACGTTATGATAGAGTTGCTGCTATGCTGCACTGGAATCTTTGCAAGACATATGGCTTACCATCATCCAGAAATTCATGGGAACACAAACTAGACGAGATAATGGAGAATGATGTAACAAAGATTCTTTGGGACTTACGATTACCTGGAGCATAAGACCCCTGATATCACAATTGTAGAAAAAATGAGAAATAGTGTTTGGATCATTGACATTGCAATCCCAGGAAACAGCAAAATAGAAAAGAAAGAACAGGAGAATATAAAAAATACCAAGACCAACAGATAGATCTACAGCACCTCTGGGAAAAGAAGGTTCACTATCATGGCTTCTGTGCAGGCACATATTGGGACTGCATGTGCACATGCCAGCCGTGGAAAATATTTCCAAAGCTTTCTAGTAGGCTAGGAGTGTCCCTCTTCCCTCTGGTGCTTTCCCACCAAAATAACCACATGACCAAGAGGAGTGGCGCTACTCCATTAGTTCTCTTTTTGCTGCCACAGAGAAAGGATCTCCATTGTGTATCAGTTTTTCCTCACTTCTTTCTTGAGGCTGAGGAGATTTGTTTCTCTCAAAAGTTTTCTTTTTTTCATCAATACTCCTTCTAGAACTATAAACTATAAAGAAGAAATGTTTCTGGATTTCTACCATGTCATTATGGCGCTGTATTAGGCCCAATATGTCACTATTGGGACTGCCTCAGTTCCAGGGTATGAACCAGTTCTTTGTTGATTTCAGCTCCAAGCCTTCTTGCTGATGCCTAGTTCTGAAGGCTGACCCAGTGACACAGCAGCCTCAGTCCACCACTTTGCTGCAGTCTCTCAGCACTGATACTCAACCATAGGGGGCTTTTCAGCACAAGTGCTGTTTCAAACAGGGTGGATAAAAATGATTTTTTTAAAAAAACTCAAAAATCAGATTTTAAAATTTAAATTGGATTTTTGTGTTTAAATTGGATCTTTTAAATAAAATGCTTTTTGAGGAAAAATCTATTTAAAGATAATTTTCTATTTAAGATACATTATAGTCCAAAGATTATTCATCATGAAACAAGGATTAGTTTTTAATTATGTAGCAAGAGGTTGTATATTCATGCAATGTTTAATTTTTTTGGTAAATGAATTCCATTAATCCATTCACAATGTCATGCTCTTCCAGAGGTTTCTGTAAGATTATTGGACAGTTTTTCTATCTAGACAATATTATCACAGATGCTTGGTTTTACAGTTCTCAACACTGTGAATTTGTGTCTGCAGAGATTATATGCCCATTCTTCACAGCAAAAATGTTACAAAATATTCATACAAAGTTAAGAGAACTCAGTCCTATTGGTCCTCTGCAGATCTGTGCACATAGAATCAACCCCTTACCTCTTAAGTGCTAAGTTTCAGGAATGTCAATGAATATAAGATTGTGGTGGAATAGGTTTGGATGAGGAGGCAATATTAAGAGCTAAGTGTGAGGAAGAAGGGGCAAGCAGTACAAATGAAAGTGAAACTTTTTGAACAGAATACTCCAGAAATCTTGAGATCTTTGTGAGTGTATCCTCACGGGTGTTTAAGCAAATACAAGAATACATATGCTATATAATGTTATTATTTTAGTTAAATAAAACTATTTAAATGATTATTGTTAATGATTATTTTTCTTCTTCCAATAAAGTACAGCAGAAAAGCTGTCCAAATATGAATGATTAACATCCTATTGATTTAGAGATAGTTCACCTTGCAAGGATTTCATAATTTTCTATTTCAAATGGTAAATAAAGAATCAATAATTTTCTGATATAACTAAAACTAACCTGAAAATGTATTATACTAAAATGAAGCCTTCATCTGGGCTGCAAATATTAAGGCCCGTAAGGATTAGCCTTTGTGTAGAAAACCATGATTTAAATCAAGTATTACTTTTTTTTAAAAAAATTATTTATTAGAATTTTAGCATTATATACATTGAACTAGCACATTTACATACAAAGTTTGAGTCCTTTTTACCTTATATTACAATCTATCCACTTTCTTACTCTTGACCATCTTTTAATCACACTTTTATCATCAATTCCATTTATTTGAGCGTGTAACCTGTCCATTTCTACAACTTCCATAAGTTTTACGGCGATTTCCTCTCTGGTGGGTATTTTATCTATCTTCCAATATTTAGCAAACAGAATCCTTGCACTAGTTAAAATATACAGCAACGGATAAATTTCATGACGTGTTTGTCGCTCCTCCGGTACCATATTTAGCAAATAAATCTCAGGCCTAAGATCCACTTTTATACTTAATGCTTCATCTATTATCTTTTGTACTATTTTCCAATATTTTTGTGCCCTTTGGCATCTCCACCACATGTGGAAGAAAGTGCCAACATTCGATTTGCATTTCCAACATATATTTGAATTGTTTTTCTGACATCTAGCAATTTTATCAGGTGACCAATACCACCTATGGTGTAATTTATAAACATTTTCTTTGTAAGATACCACCCTTAAAAATCTCAATTTATTCCAAACCTTAAACCATTCTTCCAACTCAATTGTATAACCCAAATCCTGCATCCAAGCAACCATAGATATTCTCACTACTTCATCCCTCGTATATTCCTCCAAAAGCCAGTTATAAATTTTCTGAATCAGCTTATCGCTTGAGGACAGCCAGATCTTATCCAGTTCATTCTTGTTTTCCTCAAACCCCACTTTCATATCTTTAGTATATCTAGATCTCAACTGAGTATATTCCCACCATGACAATTTGATGTTATGTTTTTCCTTCAAGAACTTCTGTTGACATTAGGTTTTTCTTTTTATCTAGCAAATTTTCATATTTTTCTCTATGTATCTCTGTAACAAGAGTAGTCTTTACACACGCTTCTAATGGAGATACCCATAACGATGTTTTCCTATAATAACGCCCCCTTATATTGTCCCATACTTTAAACAACGCATCCCTTAAATAATGATGTTTGAAATTGGTATGTACTTTATCTTTACCATACCAAATATAGGCATGCCATCCCATGTAGAGATCAAAGCCTTCTAATGCTAAGCATCTAGTATTTTCCAAAACTATCCATTCTCGTATCCAACTTAACGCCGCCGCTTCATAATACAACCTCCAATTTGGAACTCCTAACCCCCCCCTTTCTTTCTTGTCTTGCATAACCTTCCATTTTATCCTTGCCTTTTTCGGTGCCCAAACAAACCTCCTGGTTATTTTATCTAATTCTTCAAAGTAATTCAACCTCCTAATTATTGGAATGTTCTGCGCTAAAAACAAAAACCTTGGTAAAATATTCATTTTCAACGTTGCTACCCTTCCCATCATGGAAATATGAAGATCTTTCCATTTGATCAGGTCTTTTCTAATTTCTTCCAACAATTTGTTATAATTATTCTCCATTATAATAGTACACTTATTAGATAAGATTATACCCAGATATTTTACTTTTTTGACTATTTCCATATTAGTTAACTCTTGCAATTTTAATAATATTTCCGGTGAACAGTTTTTGGTCAACAGTTTCGTTTTCTTAGTGTTAATCTTGAGCCCCGCCACTTGACCATAACCTCTAATAACTTGTAATAACTCTGGAATGGATTCTAAAGGATTTTCTATAATAAATAAAAGGTCGTCTGCAAATGCCTGTATTTTATATTCCTCCCCCTGTACTCTCAGTCCTTGTATAGCTCTATTTTTCCTTACTAATTCGTTCAATGTCTCCAGGGCGTATATATATAACAAAGGGGACAGAGGACAACCTTGTCTTACACCTTTTGATATTTCAATAACTTGTGTCATTTCTCCATTAATTAGGACTTGCGCAAATTAATTTGTATAGATTGTTTGAATCAATGTAATAAACCTCTTTCCAGGATCAAAAGCTTTCTCAGCATCCAGACACATTACTACCATCTGCTTCTCTATATGTTGTTCATAGTATTCCAAAGCATTGATCACTGTACGTAAATTTGCTTTCATCTGTCGTTTCAGCAGAAATCCTGTCTGGTCTGAGTGTATCTTTTGTGACAACACCTTTTTAAATCTAGCCGCTAGAATGTTAGTAAAAATTTTGTAGTCTGCGTTTAATAGAGAAATTGGTCTATAATTTTTGATATCTTCTCTCTCAGTGTTTGGTTTATGTATTAAAGAAATAACTGCATGTTTCCATGATTCCGGTATTTTCCCTATCATTTCAATCTGATGTAACAAATCTTTGAAAGGGAATGTAATCTGATCTTCAAATATTTGATAAAACTCCGCAGGCAAACCATCTGGCCCAGGTGTTTTCCTCTTTTTCTGTTTCTTTATTGCCCCTGTTATTTCACACATGGTTATAGGTTGATTTAATATATATTTCTGATCTTCACTAAATTCATCCTTACTATTTTGTTCCAAATACTTAACTATTCTCCCTACATCTTGGGGTTCTTGGTGGTACAATGTCTTGAAAAAATCTTCCACTATTTTTTTTCAACTGATGCATTTCAAATTTTTCTTCATTTTTCCCATTTCTCAATTTCAATATCACACGTTTATCTCTCTCTTTCCTTAATTTGTACATCAGCCACTTGGATGGCTTATTTGCATTCTCAAAAATGTAGCGTTTTGTAAATTCCATTTTCTTTACTAATTCCTGCGTTAGTATAAGATTCATTTCATGATGTAACATTTTTAACTTTGTTTTTATTTCTGCAGAGTCATCATTCTTCTTCACCTTTTCTTCTTCCTGTCTTATCTGCCAACAAAGTTTTTCATATTTACTTCTCCTTTGCTTGTTTTTCCATGCTTCTTGATTGATACACCACCCTCTTATGAAAGCTTTGAACGTATCCCATACAACATCAATAGCTATATTCGATTACAAGTTTCTCTAAAAAAAAAATCAACTATCTCATCTTTTGTTTTTGTAACCAACTCTTTATCTCTAAATAATTCCATATTTAATTTCCAACGACTTCTTTTCTTTGAGTCTTCCAATGATAACATTATTGGATTGTGGTCTGCAAAAGTATTCGGAAGAATATCTATATCTATTAACCCTTTAAGCGATTCCACAGATGCCCACGCCATGTCAATTCTAGACCATGCTTTGTGGCGTGCAGAATAGAATGTATAATCTTTTTTCTTAGGGTATCTAGTTCTCCATACATCTACTAGATTATATTCATTTGCTAGTTGTAAAAAAAATTTTGGTAGTTTCATACCTGATTTCTTAGATTTCCCCTGACTTTTCCTATCTAGATCTGGGTCGAGGACTCCATTGTAATCGCCGATTATACAAATGTTATCAGATTCTTTCATTTTTAACACTTCCCACAATTATTTATAAAATTTCTCCTGGTTTTGGTTTGGGACATAGACATTAACCAATAACAATTCTTTTCCATTTCTATTTATGACTATAGCGATAATCCTTCCATCTTGCGATGCATAAAGGTGATTTGCCGTAATATATTCCTTGACATATATTGCTACCCCTCTCTTTTTCTTAATATCTGCTGCGATAAATGCATTGCCCAAGTTCTTCTTAGAGAGGTATTTCACTTCGTCTTGTTTTATGTGTGTTTCTTGTAAACATACTACATCTGCTTTCAGTTTATTTATTTGATGAAAAATTCTCCTTCTTTTGGAAGGGCTATTCAACCCGTTCACATTAATTGAGAGAATTTTCATCCCCTTATTCATGTTTACCGCTGTTATACTTCTCTCTACTGTTATGTTTCTCCCTAGCCTTATATTGGAATCTGGTCAGGACCTGTAAGGGGGTGACACCTCGTCCTCTTTTACCTTTCTTTCCCTCTTTTTTCTCCTCTATTTCTTTTTCTATTTCTGTGACTTCCTCCTCAACCTCCCCTTCTTCTTCCTCCTCCTCACCTTCTTCTCCACTCTCTTCTCTGTGCCAACCCAGATCTTCACTGTACTTTTCCATAAAGTTCTCCACTTTAAAAATCGAGTCAATTTTCTGCCTTTTACCTTCATAGTGAAATAGTAATCCTTCGGGGATCAACCATCTATATATAATTCCGTTTTTCTTAAGTAAATTCGATAAGATATGGTAACTCTGTCTTTTTTCCCTGACCCTCCAGGGTATCTCTTTTAATATTCTAATCTCTGCCCCTTGTATTATCACTTTATGTTCATTTGCTGCTTTAAGAGTTTTATTCCTCATTTCTCTTCTATGGAACTTAATATGAACTTCACGCGGTAATTTATGTCTTTTCGCATACGCGGAGTTCCTCCTATATATATTGAGCTTCTACTTCTTCTTCAGTGCCTAATTGTAATTGTTCTCCCAAATTTTGTACTATCACTTCCTTCAAATTTTTCTTTAAGTTTTCTGGAATATTTTGGCATCTAATAATTGTTGCTGCCCGGTCCATCTCTAAGTTGATCAATGTTTCCTCTATTTGTTCATTTTTACTTTTCAATTCTTGTAGTTCAAAACCTAAATCATTTACTTTCCCCTTCATCTTCTCATTATTGGCTCTGATTTGTGATATTTCCTGCTTATTCTCTATCAATTGTTTTTTAATTTCTTCCATTTCTAGTTTAATTTGCCCTGTTATGCTTTGTATGGGCTCTATTTCTTTTTTAATAAGTGTAGGTAATATTTCCTCAACTGTTGCCCTCACCGTCTGCACTACTGTTTGTGCCATACTTTCTTGAATTAAACTTTTGAGGTCCTTCATTGTCATCTGGGACAAGGTCACATTACCCGCTTTCAGCTGCCCTAGATTTCCTACCTGTCCTGGTGAAGCTGTGGGAGTTTTCTTGCCTCCCGAGAATAGTCTCTCCAGAGTGTTAACTTAGCACAATAACCAATAATACACTAAAAACTGACACTATTTCAAACAAGTCTTTTCTAACAATTCTTTTCCTAGTTTCTAGCTGAAACTCAATTCAGAAAATTATTTTTCCTGCTCTCCCTCTTACCAAACTAACAACTTTCTCACAGTCTCAATCTCAGTTTCAGTCTTCTTAACACTTATTAAACAGTGTAACCCTACAGTCAACCTTCTTCTTTCCTTTGCTGTCTTCACTGTTCTTTCTTCTGGTTTATGTCCCACACAGTTCACTTCCTCAGCTGCTCCTCTAATGACACCCCGCTTCCTACGTCTCCTGGCGTCTCCGCGTTGTGTCTCCTCCCGGCGTTACACTACTGCACCTCCTCCGACCCCGCCTCTTGATCTCGACACTGCGTCTCTCCCTGCCGCTGCACTGCTCCTCCAATCCTTCCTCCCCGGCGCATTGCTGCATCTCTCCCCTACTCCACTGTCGTGCATCTTCCTATGGCCGTTGTCTTCCCACTTCCTCGTCTCGGGTTTCACCCCGCCGTCCCTGCAGTCGCCCCGAAAGGAAACAAAGATAGACAACACCAAGTGTGGCTAATTTCACCTGTTATTCCCTCTCTCTCAACCCTTTCTAAGCTAAACAGTCTTCCCTTCCCTTTTTACGTCTCTCTTTCTCTCAGCCCTTTAAGAGAAGCCCCACTATCCCTCATAGGTTTCTCCGTAATTTTCGGGTAATATCTCCTCCCGTACCCACTTCTCCACACCTAGCCTCTCACATTACTGGCTTATAACACGCAATAAATAATTTCTTCAATACTCAACTTCTGTTTTTCTTCATTCGCTGGGTCATTCATTCCTCGGACTCTCGGCGATTCCGCAAGGGTCCTCTTGTGCTCGGAGAGGCGCACGTCTCTCTAGGGCTCCGTTTGCCTTTAGCTTCAGGCTATCGCTGGCAAAGGCGAACCCCAGATAGAGGAGATGCTACCCCCTCCACCTGCCAGCTTGGGAAGCCCTTGCCAGCACCCTCTCTCCGGGAGGGGACTGGGTGTGGAAAGAAAAACACCTTACAAAGGCAAAGCAGAATGGCAGACGCGGGAGCGAGCTCTCCGCCCTGCTGCCTCATCGAGCCCGGAACCGGAGAAATCGAGTATTACTGACTAGTGATTTAAATGCATTTGATTTAAATCAAAGCAAATTAATAAAAAGTAGAAGCTGGATCCCATTTGAACAGTTGCGAAAATCTATCACAGATACATAAAATTTCACAGCTGAGAATGATAAATCTGCTAGTATCTTCTAATAATTAATTAATAATAACAGTAATAGTAATAATAATAGCCTGTCTCCCAAAGTGTCTCACGTTGTCACAAGCAAGGCCAGTTGTATTTATTTTATTATTTTATTCATTTATTAATGTTATAATCCCACCTTATCCCACAAGTGGGCTTAGAGTGGCTCACAACATATAGATATACAGCAATTCTGGAAACAGGTTTTACATGAAATAGAACTCTTAACAGGGTATACCTTACCCCTAGATCCAGCTTTGATCTTACTGCATCTATGGCCAGGAGACAGTCCACCTGTTAAAAGAAGGCAGCTGATCAATTTGCTAATAATAGCAGCTAAAGTAGTGATTGCACAATCTTGGAAAGTCCAAACTCCTCCCACACTACAGCAGTTGGTACATAATACTTGGGATTTCTACTTATTAGAAAAAATTTCAATGATTACTAACAGGGTGGTTGATGATAGTGAACTTTTAAACCCATTTGACAAATGGTACCCAATATTAGACAAATTGGAAGTTGACAAGTTTGATTGGGAAAACTTGAAAGAAGTTAAATTTAAGCTTTCAACATATGGTTAAGATAAGTCAGTCAACATTAGTTAGGGAAATAGTATGCCTATTATGCCTGTTAAGATTACATAATTTGAATTGTAAATCAGGTACCTTATGAATACATCTGTTTGATGTTAGTTGAGGATAGTTAGTATATCAGAGGTCAAATATGTATATGATGAGACCTTATTGCTGTATGGCACGGTGAAATAATCCATATTGCAAGAGGATGTATTTTCTTCTTGTATTCGTCTACTGTACTGTATTGCATTTGAGAAGGTATTAAATTTATATTAAAAAACTTTAAAAAATCATCCTGTATCCTGACTCTGTCTTCTACCATATTTGCTACCCCTCCCAATTTAGTATCATCTGCATATTTAATAAGCATGCCCTCTATTTCTTCATCCAAATCATTTATAAAGATGTTGAACAAAACAGGTCTTAGGAGAGATCCTTCAGGCACTCCACTTGTCACTCCTCTCCAAAAGGATGAGGAACTTTTCACAAACACTCTTTGGGAGCGATCTGTCAACCAGTTACAGATCCACCTAACAGTCATAGGATCCAAACCCCATTTTACCAATTTTTCAACAAGAATATTATGTGGAAGCTTATCAAAAGCCTTACTGAAATACTGAAATCAAGATAAATTATGTCTACAGCATTCCCCTGATCCAGCAAGTTAGTAATGGTCTCAAAAAAAGAGATAAGGTTAGTCTGACATAACTTGTTCTTGAGAAACCCATGCTGGCTCTTAGTAATCAGAGCTATGCTTTCTAAATGCTCAAGGAATGTCTGATGATTTGTTCTAAAACTTTCCCAGGTATAGGTATCAAGGTGACAGGTCGGTAGTTACCCGGATCCTCTTTTTTCCCCTTCTTGAAGAGGGGGACAACATTTGCCCGCCTCCAGTCTTCTGGCACCTCACCTGTTCTCCAAGAATTCTCAAAAATAATGGACAGAGGCTCAGAAATTACATCTGTGAGTTCTTTTACTATCCCTGGGCACAGTTCATCTGGCCCTGAGGGCTTAGTGTAATCTAAAGAAACTAGGTGTTTACATACTAGCCCTGTGCAAATCCAAGGCTGCAACTCCCTTCCCTTATCATGTGTTCTGTTTTTGCCATATTGTTTGTTTATAATCACACTGCCTTTGCCCACATGTTCCCCAGAGAGCACTGCATTCAGGGTCTCAAAATCATCTCGCCCTCCCTGGTCCCAAAGACGCCAGGCTGGCTATAACCAGGGCCAGGGCTTTCTCAGTGGCAGCTCTGTGCTGGTGGAACAAGCTCCCAGAAGACATCAGGGGGCTGCAGGACCTTGTACAGTTCTGCAGAGTCTGCAAGATGGAGCTCTTCCACCAGGACATTAATCAAGGAGCCACATCTAACAACTGAACAGTAGCAAGGCCCTGTTCCCCTGGAATTACCATCGGCAGCCTGGGCCTGCTTTCATAAAAGGAATAAGACAACAGCTGAACATCAATCACTGACTGTATTCCATTTTGAGTATGGTACCATGATCTGTTACGTTTCTGCCATCGCTATGCAATTATTACTCTCACTAGCACATTATGATAGTTATGATTGTTTTACATGTGATTTGTTTTATGTGTTTTAACTTTTATGTAAGCTGCCCTGAGCCTGCTCTGGTGGGGAGGGAAGGGTAGAAATCGAATAAATAAATTTTATTTTGGGGTATGCCCACCGAGATCCACCCTGGTATAAACAAACTTACAAGGTCCTGTGTTATTCCTTTCTGGAACCCTTTTAAAGCTAATTTGGGTCCAGTTTGGGTAACACCATATTTGTATACTGTACAGTGTTCTGGTCACCCCAGCTCAGAAACAGAGACAGCCCTGGAAGAGATGACAAAAAGAGGATCCAGAATAATTAAATTGGAGTGCCTTCCCTTGGAGGAAAAGCAGAACTCTCAGGGACTTTGGGGTTTAGAAAATAAATGGCTAAGGGAGAATGTTAGCCAAATTACTCTATTTCTTAATAATAGATTGAGGAATTACGATATTAATGAGCAATTGACATAACTATAGGATCAGACCTGTGTATACCAGAGTTAGAATTCCCAAGAACCCAGGAATTGACACAGAAACTAGGTGGCTAAAATAATGATTTCTTTACTAAATATTCTCAAGCATACAAACAGTATTCAAACATTCACACACACAATGCAGAACTAAGGAAGCAGAGGTGATTGATAGCTTATAGAGGGGTGATACAACCTGTCCAGACATGCAGGGGCCCATGGAAATGAGATTATGGTCTAAACCCAAAGAGTTTAGGGGTAGAGTGCCAGTTGGCATCAGGACAGAAGCACCCAGTCTGAGGCCATGTTGCTCATGGATATAAACATAGGAAAAAAATGCAGACCAATGGAAGGTCTTGGGGGCTGGTCTCAGGTGAGAACAATAGATTACCTGGACCAATGATGAGTCCCAGGGGTGTGTGGCATCAGAATGGGCAAGACTGGATGTGACCAATGAAGTTCCAGAGAGGCAGGGTCAGGCTTAATAGAAGCCTTGATTAAATCAGCCAGGTGCTGGGTGACCGTACTGGGGCTAATTGAATGAGTTTTCTGACCACTAATGGTCCTGCCAAGGTAGTTTGAAAAGGTTCCCAAGTACAGACAAAAGGTGGGAGATGAGTCCTTGATAAGCATCAGGAAGGCTTACTAAACATTTTAATGATTGATTGGTTTATCCCGGTATCCTGAGGGACAGAGGAGGAAAGACAATTATTCAGACAAAGAATTACTGGAGACAGGGTTATTTGCCAGGTGGCCTGTGAATAGACTTTAGAAATGTAGATACTTCACCTGGTGGAACTCATTGCCATTCCATAAGCATATCTCTGCTGGGTGGAGGGGGAAGACTGGAAGCTGGCTCTGAGGCTGCCCCATTGTCACCTGAATATGAAATCCCTTTTTGCAGAGTACTTGCAGGTTGACTGTGGTTCAAGCTGAGAGTGCTTGACTTTTGGGGACTTTGGTTCAGGTTAGAAAGCTGGGGCGCCCCTCAGTGCCTGATTTATGTATCAGCTAAGTAGGCTGAAGCCTAGGGCCTCTAAATCTATGGGGCCTCCACAGCCCTGCCCCCCAGCAGGCAGTCTCCCCTCTCCCAAAATTGCAAACCCAAGACTTTATGCGAGGGCAGGGCAACTCAGGCCCAGCAACTATGAGACTCAGGGCCAGCCAATGGGGCCCAATTTGAAATTCTGGGGCCCAACTGGAAAAATTTTTGTGGGGCCCTAGTTCACAGCCAAAGTCTGCAGAATCTTAGAGATATAAATAAAATCCATGTAGATTGCCCTGGTACGGGGGCCCCCTTAGGAGTGGCCCATGGGGCCCAATTTGGCCAAATTGCTCCAATTATCTTAAGGTCAGCCCTGATGAGACTGTGCAGGGGTTGGACTGATTGCCCCGCCCCTTCTAGGTCCCTGGTGCCACTATTCAGAGTACAGACTCCAGAGCCAGCTGCCCAGAGTCAACAACCAACTGTTCAGCCTTCCCCAGCTCAAGGGTCAGGTCAGTAGTGGTATGTGCTGCACTTTAATCCATGGGAGAGTGCAAGTGGGGGGCCAGCTGGGGCAGATAGACCAGGCAAGCAAGCTCTCCCAAGTCCCTTCCATTCCTTCCCTCCTCCTTGGCTTGAACAGAGCAAGCACATGTGACTGGCACTGGCCTCAGCCCTCCCAGGCAGAGAAGTCTATCTTTCACACTTCACAGAGCCCCATCGGTGCCTGCAGCATGCACTTGCAACCCCTTTCTCAGAACTTCTTGGATATGAAAAGAAATATTGATGGTGTCAATTGTCATGCCAATAAATACAAACAATACTGCTTCATACATTAATAGTAGATTAATTGTTCTAAAGCCATTGCAGAATAATCAAAGTTTTACATATCTCTCCTTATAATAATTATCTTTTGGTTTCGTAAGATTCCATGCACTCCCATTGGCTGTAAAATGCCCTCCCTCAGCCATTGGCCCATCAGCTGCCACTCAAGAGTACTTGCGTGCCATTGGCCGGGTGCTGGGTCTGCTCCTCTTCCCCACCCACTCTCCCTTCAGACAGATTTGCATGTCAGATTTACTGGCAGACAGCTCTCTCTCCTGAGGAAGACAGTTCTCTTGACTCCTGTGAGGGACTGTCCCCTCAGTGGCTGTTGGTAGGCAACCAAGCTTGGTTCTGTGAGTAAAAAAACAAAGGACTTTCAGCATAACCCCCTCCCCTGCCCATAACCCCCTCCCCAGTGGCTACTTTCCTGTCAGAATAAATGGGAAAAGGCTCTTTCTCCTGCTTAGCTTCAGCATGGCTGGCTAACGAGGTGGGCCAGTGACCATTAAACCATTTTCTTCCCCACTGTGTGGCTGACTTTCCCCTAGGGTTGCCAATCTCCAGGTGGGACCTGGAGATCTCCCACTGTTACAATTGACCTCCAGATGACAGCAATCAGTTCCTCAGGAGAAAATGCTTGCTTTGGAGGGTAGACTCTATGGCATTATACGCTGCTGAGTCCTTCCACACACACCCCAAATGCTGCCCTCCACAGGATCCACCCCCCCAAATCTCCAGGTAGTTCCCTAATCAGAGTTGGCACCTGTAGTTTCTCCTCTGTCAGTAAAAGGCCCTTTCCACACTTATGTTGGCCTTTGGGAGAAAAGTCATTGGGCCCAGTCCTGCTCAGGTTGCCAACTCCAGGTGGGCAATTCCTGGAGATTTGAGGGATGGAGCCTGGAGAGGGTGAGGTTTGAAGAGGGGTGGCACCTCAGACAGGTACGATGCCATAGACTCCACTCTCCAATCCAGCCATTCCCTGATGGGGAACCATTGTTGCCAATCTCCAGGTGGGGGCTGGAGATCACTCAAAATTACAACTGCTCTCTAGGAGGGAGGGGGAGGAGATGGAAAACTAAAGGTAGGTTGATGGTTGGCTGGGAGGGAGATAGGGTTATCAGCTCCAGGTTGGGAAATTCCTGGAGATTTGAGGGGTTGAGCCTGGAGAGGGTGAGTGTTGAGGAGGGGTGGGACCTCAGACAGGTACAATGCCATAGACTCCACCCTCCAAACCAGCCACTCCCTCCTGGGGAACCACTGTTATCAATCTTGGGGGTGGGCTGGAAATCACTCAAAATTACTACTGCTCTTCAGGTAGCAAAGATCAGTTCCTCTGGAGAAAATGGTGGACTCTGTCATTATACCCTGCTGAGATTGCCACAGCAAATTGTCACTGAGTACCCAAGGCCGGGGCACTCTCCCAGAGCCTCATTCTAGAGCCTGTTGTATTTATTTCCACAACGGGCCTTATTCCTAGTCTATTTTATATAACAGTTTTTGGCAGTTGGCTCTTTTAAATGGCTAGTCTTGATTGTTGGATGGGAGCCTGTTTGCTGCTTCTGGAATTATTAGATGAGAAATTATAGTTAATTATTAATCTATGTTTTTGCATCATTTTCAAGCCTCCTAATTGCATGTGTCCTGGAGAAAATTATTTTGAATCCTTTTGGCAATTTTGGGAGTCTATAAACTTTTGAAAATGTTTAGATTAGAAAATAATGTTGTGCTATAGGGTTGGCTTGTTGGATGTGACAGAATAGACTCCATCTTGTGTTTGCTTTAGTTTAGGTTGTTTAGTTCAGTTAAAATGGCCACCCACCCTGGAAAGTAGGGCAAAACTCCAGAGTAGGCCTACAAATCCCAGATGCCTCTATGGCCAAAAAGTGCAGGAAAGCCAGGGGGCGGAGTCAGAAGATATAAAATGCTCCAGCCAGCCTGGGAAGGGGGAGTTGTCCTGCAACCCTCAGAGAGGTCAGGAGGCTCTTGCTGCAGATTGCTCGTAGGCAGAGAGAGGCCTTGGGGATCAGGGAGGGCAGCAATGGGAAGGGATCCTTGGAGGGATCCAGAACTACCTGTAGAAGGCAGGAGGCCAGGCTGCAGGTTGGTAACTGAACCTCATCCTGAGGGAAAATAAGTATAGGGATCAGTTCAGTTCTTTGTTTTCCTTTCTGTGTTTGATTTAAAGTGCCTTTTTGTGTTTAAAATCCTGTTACTTGTAAATAGTCAATAAAATCTTTGTTCTTTGTTTAAAACTCCAGTCTGGTGCTCTGACCACGGAGTCTCCCCCGCTCTGCCCACTACCAGTGCCTTAAGAAGGGTCCTGGGAGGGAAAAAACCCAAAATTGTGCAGGTGCCAGCCCTCTGGGAGAAACCCAAAGTTAGGGGTTTTCATCTCCAAATCCCAGGAGTCAGCCAGAGGAGTCTCACTGCCTCTTAAGAAAGACATAGAGAAGTCATTGAGGGTGACAGCTACTGAAGAGTGATAGAAGCCCACCAAGGAGGTGGGAAGGCGAAGCGAGGCTCACGAGCCACAAACTGGCTACTCAGTCCCCCAGAGCTGAGGGTGGGCACCTGTTTTGCCACAGTGGAAACTGAATTCTGTAACCCTTCAGCAGCAACCTTGTGCCAATAGCCACTGATGGACCTCTGATCCATGTGTTTATCCAGTTGAAGATTAATTTTACTTTTTATTTTTAGATTCTAATCTGAGCATGAGTAAAAGATTTGAAAGTGGTGCTAGCAAGTGCAAGAGACAGAGACCTGAAAATGCTATGGTAATGAAGTTAAGACCAATCACTGCTTTCGTGCATCAACCACTCATTGAAGCAACAAGAGCCAGCAGCAAAGCTATCCAGCCTGAGCCAACTACTAGCATGCAACCAGACAAAAACCTCCCCGAAAGAGAAACAGCAAAGCAGGATGTGGAACAGCAAGTTGATTATGAGGAAGCAGCTATGATGCTGGCTCAAACTGAAAATATAGAACCAATTCACGAGTCACTTACTGGACAGGCAGAGGCTAAAGAGCCACAAGAAAATAATGTAAATAGTCAGATTTTGCAGTTCACACCTGGTAAGATAGACCAAGTCCAAGGTGTTCCAGATGCAGATAAAGATAATACCAAACATAGATCTACTGTAACAGATGTTGGTTTGTGGTCAGAATTATCACATGAGGAAGTATCCCATTGGGTAGAGAGGGGTCCCTCTCAAGTTCTGCATCATTGTGGACCATATTCAAATTCCAAGCGAGTGTACAAAGAGCAGTTCAGGTTTTGCACAAAAGCTCTTTTTTATTCAACAAATGCAAATGGGGAAACATATAGCCGAGACTGGCTTGTATATTCTCCCTCAAAAGGCCAGATTTATTGCTTTGTTTGTAAACTCTTTCCAAACCTTGCATCTTCTTCCACAGCTTTAGCTACTGAAGAGTTTGATGACTGGCATACCCCCCATCTTATCCAAACATATGAAAACTCAGAGAAGCATAGGAATGCCATGTTGGCCTACCTAACAAGGAAGTGTGGGCAAATGTTAACTTCCAAGTTAGAGGAACAAATAAAATCCGAACAGCAGTACTGGCAGCATGTCATGGAGAGAATTATTGCTGTAATATGCACTCTTGTAGAACAAGGCTTATCATTCAGAGGAGACAATGAACACTTTGGATCTCCAAATAATGACAATTATCTTGATCTTTTAGAACTAGTGGCAAAATTTGATCCATTTTTACTTGCTCATATCAATCGGTATGGACATTCTGGATCAGGCAATCCCTCTTATTTGTCAAAAACTATGTGAGGAAATGATTCAACTCATGGCAAAAAAAGTTAAGGATGCGATTCTGGCTGATATGAGAGAGGCTGGATATTTTAGCTTTTCAGTAGATTTCACTCCTGACATTTCACATACTGATCAGTTGATTTTAATTATCAGATATGTATCACCTGAAGATGGTTTGCCAACTGAGAAATTTTTAACTTTCCTTGAGCTAAAAGACCACTCAGGAGAAAGCATGGCTGATTTAGTATTCAACTATTTCACTACTAAGCTTGAAATTGACTTTAGAAAATTCCGCAGGCAGTCTTATGACAACGCTGCAAACATGGCTGGTAAGTAAAATGGTATGCAGCAAAATCATCGAAAAAAACCAATTTGCAAGATTTATTCCATGCGCAGGTCACTCTTTAAATCTGGTGGGCCATTCAGCTGTGGATTCCTGCCTTGATGCAGTGAACTGCTTTGGCATTATCAATGAAATTTATACCTTTTTTCATCCTCCACAAAGAGATTGGCAGTTCTAAAATTATTTTTGCCACCTCAGTCTAAAGTGCCTAAATATTTGTCAGACACTAGGTGGGACGCACACGCAAAAGCCACAGAAGCTGTTTTGGAAAATTACAGTGCTGTCATTGATTCCTCAGTCATTTGTACTCTGGCGTTAATGGGAAGGGGGAGACCAGGCTTCAAGCTAACAATCTTTAGCAGAAAATGGAAGAACTGGAATTTGTGTTTATGCTGCATTTTTGGACTTGTGTGCTAGGTCATTTTCACAAGGTCAGCAAAGCCCTTCAGAAATCAGACCTGTTATTGAGTTCTTGTGCAAGTTTGTACAGTTCACTTCTGGATTTTTTAAGGAAAATTAGAGAAGATTTTGATGAGCTTGAGAAACAAGCAAAAGCCACCTTGCCAAATGTTAACTGCAGAACAATGATACAAAGAGTAAGGGAATGGCAAAGAAATGACAGAAGTGCACCTGATGCCTTAGATGCACTTTCTTCAAGAGATAAGTTTAGGATAAAATCCTTTATTCCTATATTAGATGCACTTGAAGCCAATTTAAAAAGAAGAAGTACTGTGTACAGTGATGTTGCACAATTGTTTTCCATTCTTGCTAATCTGACAGCATCTAAACAAGAAATTCAGCAAGGTGTTGAACTATTGATGGAAACATACCCAGAAGATATTGACCTGAAACTTATTGATGAACTTTTGCACTTTCACCTGTGCGTGAGACAAAGCCATAGGCTTACAGAAGAGCACTCTCTGTCTCATACAGACCTTTATCAAATTATATACAAGGAAAAAAATCAGATGGCCTTTCCTAATGTGGAAGCAATCTTGCGGATATTTCTTAGCTTTACGGTCATTAAGTGCTTGGGAGAGAGGAGTTTTTCAAGATTCAAAAGAATTAAAAATGAATTAAGGGCCACTATGTCTCAAGAGAGGTTGTCCGCACTGAGCATTCTGTACATTGAAAGTGACAAACTTAGACAAACAAATTTTGATGAAGTTTTGGATGATTTTGCTATGAGGAAGGCTAGAAAAAAACATTTTTAGTTTTACTGTATTTGATGGTTGTAGTTTACTTTATAATATGTATTTGAAAACTGACTGTTTAATGACAACATAAAGTAGATTCTAAAAGTACCACACTGTCAGGTAATCATGATCATATTATTTATACTTTCCAGGCAATATAATTTGTAAACAAAAAAAAAAAATGTTTTTTTTAAGAATAACATTGCAACTTCAATTTCCTAAGAATTAATGTTTATTCCACAAAAGATTTACAAAATTCAGTTGTTGGAAAAGTTTTTCAGTGTTAATTTTAACATTTATGCATTTTTTTCAGTAACTATGGTATTTAACAATAACATCTGATGTCCTTTAGAGGAGAAATTGTGGACTGCAGAATTTTAAATACCCGTCATCATCCTTGGCTTCACTCAGTTTTGTTTATAACACTCTTCCATTTTCTTCTAGTCATGAGGGTGGAGGATTGGGAGGAGCCTCTATTCATCTAAATCCGGCCCTGGCACCCCTGCTTTGTGGCTACCCAAGAGTAAAAGGCAGTGCCTCTGGCAACAAGTGGGTACAAGTCTGTAAGAGTATGAATGGTGTAAAAGTGGGTAGAGGATGTTCTGCCTGTCATAATACTAGAATTGGAGGGGAGATACCCACTGCAGTTGATCAGTAGAAGCTCTGGAGCAAGCAAAAATTAACACAACACCTAGGTAACTTATGTGGTTTGCTGGAGTGGGATGCTAGTGATGACTGCTCACTGGGATGGCTGTCATGTTTCAGGGTGTCAGGCACTTTAGAAAGTCATTCAAACACCAGGCTCCAGCAAGAAGATAGTGTTTATTTGAAAGCAGTTCTAAAGGCACATTGACATTCTTTTGTCAGGAATGAAACACACAAAGAAGCATCTATAGATATACCCTCTGGGTCATTCTCCCCCCCCCCACAGCCTACCAATGGCTAACAAGCCCGCACACGGGAGAGAAGGTGCAAAAGTTGTAAAAAGCGGTAAAGTATCCCAATGGCTGAGCTGTCTTCCCAGGCAAAAGAAAAGAAAACATTTGCTGGGGCACCCAAGGCCGTTTGGGCATCTGCAGATAACCCGGGCTGTGAATCTCTGCATTGCCTGGGCAACCTGCACACCTCCTCGCATACCAGACATGAAAAAACACAGGCTCACTCACTCCACCATCCCTCCCTTCCACCCTATGGCAGGATCACCTGACACAGGGGCTGCAGGACATAAACCTTCATGTCTTTCTCATAGTTTTCCTAGAGTCACCTGACTTACTGTTGGAAATGGGTTGTTGGACTAGATCAGTGGTTCCCAAACTTATTTGGTCTACGGCCCCCTTTTCAGAAAAAAAATTACTCAACGCCCCCCTGGAAATCTACTTTTAAGAAGTGGACAAAAAGATGCAGTGACAAATTTGCATATAGTAAAGAAAGATGTTGTTGTAAATAAAACACATTGAAGCTTGAGATCATAAAAGTATTTTATAAAATCAATCATAGTATCATTTGCATACACACAGAAAATTAAGATAACAAAGGATAATATTAAAATAAAAATCACAAATGACATTAAAAAAATCCTAATGAGAAGAAGGAACCTGGTGCACTGCTATCAATTTATTAATGTTTGGCTCTATTTTTGTCATGCAGCAATCTTAAATCACTGTGATTAGCTATTTGCAGTCGGTTTCTTTTTTTAATTAACAGATTTGTGACCGCACTGAATCCACGTTCCACTAAATATGTTGAAGGAAATGCAATTAAAAACTTTTGTACTATAGCCCATAATCCAGGATAAAGTGTAGGTATCTGCTTTTGCAGCCAGAACTGTTGATAGCCATCTTTGAATTTAAATTTCAATTCCTCATTTGTTGTTACTTCTATAAGTTCTTCTTGTAATTCTGGAGATTCTTCTGTGTCTGTCTGTCAAATAAGCTATGTCTTTTTTGGAATCAATCAAGTTGGCTCATAAAGCATCATCTTTGTTTTCTAGGAACTCTAGCACTGAGTCAAAGAGTTTATAAAACCGATCCAAACAGGCACCTTTTGATAGCCAATGAACTTCTGTATGAATCAGCAAGCGATTGAATTCTTCATCATTTTCAATACAAAGTTGTCCAAACAATCTGTCATTCAATGAATTGCTTCTGATTTTGTTGACCACTTTAATTACATGATATAATGACTTGTGTAGGTGTTCACTCAGATTTTTGGCAACTAGATGTTGACGATGAATGACACAGTGTATAGTGAATACATCTGGAACCACTTTTTTTAAATGTGCAAGAAACCACCTGTAGCGCCCCATCATCGCTGGAGCACTATCAGTAGCAACTGACAATATATTACTCAGGGGCATTTCTTTTTCTTTAAAAAACTCTTCCAATGCACGAAATATTGATTCTCCTTTGGTATCAGTTTGCAATTTTTTAGCAAATAATAATTCTTGGGAAATTTTTCCTTCTTTTATGAAATGCACGTATGCTAATAGCAAAGCTTCATTTCCTGGCAGAGTTGACTCATCAAGCTGTATAGAGAACTGAGATGTTTTTAAATATTCACATAATGAATCTTCAACATCTTGAGCCATTTCATCAATTCTTCGTTGCACTGTATTATTGCTTAAAGAAATTTTCTTGGTAATATCAGATACTGGCTTGTGTAGCATGGTGCGTATTACCTCACTTATAGCTGGTAGAATTAGGTCTTCACCAACAGAATGCAGTTTTCCCGATTTAGCAGTCAGTAACGAAATGTTGTAAGAAACATGC
Source organism: Gekko gecko (assembly GCA_029375565.1). NCBI lineage: Eukaryota > Metazoa > Chordata > Lepidosauria > Squamata > Gekkonidae > Gekko > Gekko gecko. The sequence goes on from JAPDNY010000005.1 coordinate 170,239,355, forward strand.
AGCCCATCGCCATCTTGTTTGGATGCTATTGAAAAGAGTTTTGCCAATGTTGGCTGTCTGAAAAAGTTTTCTTTAAGTGCTTGAAAATAAGATAAATCCTTATCTTTCTTATCAGCATGAACTTTTGTCAAATGTTCTTGTAGTCTTGAAGGCTTCATAGCTTCATTTGATAAAAGTTTTTGGCAAATCAGGCACATCGGTAATGTACTGTTTGTAGGCGACTGAATAAAGCCATAGTTTAAATATTGAATACTATATTGTCTACATTTTTTCTTAGGTTCAGCCATGATATTATCTGTAAAAAAGTAAAATCTCTGTGTTTATAAAACAATATTACTGGCAGCGGGCATCAATTATAGTTCTTCCCACCAGTGGGGAATAACACCCCCCCCCCCACACACACACACATGAATTGTTGGGGGAAAGCCAGCTTTTAAATATCTGAAAATCATTACTCTCTTGCACCCTCACACGAGGTGCAAGGCAGTTTACATAGTGCAATCCAAAGAGCAATCCAATACCCCAATTTCTTTAATCTTGAAATCATTACTCATCAGTGGCAGAGCAGGAATTCAAACCCAGATCTCCCAGACAATTGTCTGACGCTGTACCACACTGACCAGATGGCTGTCCCAAATAGAAAGATAAGCTTCTCAAGAACTTCCACTTTAACTTCTGGCTTCCCAGCTGCAAAGTCCTGCTTCAAAGCATGCAACCAAGTCTCAGTGAATCTCACAAGCCCAAGTGCAAGGGAGTCAAAATTTGCAATCCTTGGCTTTTCCCATTAAATGTGCTCCATTTGCATAACTTCTGCAGACTACGAAGAATTTGGCATTCTTTGAGGCACACACCAGTACAGTCTCAAGAAATATATTTAAAAACCAATAACAAAAGTTGAATTACAAAATTAAAAACATTGAGCAACCCCCCACCACCACACCAAAAAGCAATTACCACAATTACTTTTAGAAAACAATCCAACAGAAATACTTTTAAATGCAAACCAATTTTTTAAAACTTTCCCTCAAAATTATTAACTGTAAAAGAGTATGGCTTAGCCAACCCCCACCCCACACCCAACAGAACTGTAACTCAAAGCTACTCCAAGCAGGCTGCATAATCTAAAATAAAGGGACACTAATTTAAAAGGTCCTTTTACTAATATCCCTCTTTAAAAATAATATATATTTTCCCCAAATCTTACCTTTTAGATGTCTTCTTCAGTCCAGGTAGAGTCCACCACGACCCAGGCAGGCAGGCCAAGGCAGGGACAGAGCAGCAGCAGCTGAAGGCCTGAAGCCAGAGGCCAGCAGCAGCCACCACAGCCTTACAAGGGTGCACATACATTTGCAATTTGCAAATGCATGGCTGTGATTGGCTGTGGGGACCCCTCTCCCCCTCCTTCCCTGATCCCAGAGAAGACCAGGAGAAGGCAGGAAAAGGCTGCTTTAGATAGGTTCTGGCCTCAATTGCACCCAAGGCTCCTACTGCCCCCCTGGATTGTTCCAGCGCCCCCCAGGGGGCAGTATGGACCACTTTGGGAACCAGTGGACTAGATGGATGGATCCTTGTATGAAATCTTTGGAGCCTATATTCCTGAACTTTTCTGAGAAAATCAAACAGAGGGGATTTTTAATTTGCATATACTTACATATGATATTGTTGTTCCAGATGTCAGGCTGAATGGAGTACTTCTAAGTCAGCACAGTATAGTGGTTAGAATGTTGGACTATGATCTCAGAGATCCAGCTTTGCCTCTCCAGTCAGCCATGGAAGCTCACTGGGTGACCTTGGATCAGTTACACACTCTCACCGTAACCTGCCTCACAAGGTGGTGCTGTCAGGATGACATGGAGAAGGGGAGATGGTTGTAAGCTGCTTTGGGTCCTATCAGCAAGAAAAGTGGGATATAAATGAACTAAATGAATTAAATGCTGTGGAGCAGTACTAGGACTTGCCTCGTCCAGCCATGCGGCAGAATGAGGCAGAGAATGCTGAAGAATCAGAATGGACTTCAGCGCCCAGGGAGGGACTGTATTTTTTTGAAAGGTCCCGCCATGAATAATTTCCATTAAGTAGAAATGTAAAATTGTTAAAGAAATTCAGATTCTACAAGAACAGCTGAATACATTAATGAATCAAGAAATGTATTGGAATCTGAAAAAGTTACAACAGAAATCTTTTGAAGGGGCAAATAAACCTGGTAAATTTTTGGCATGGCAATTGAAAAAAAGACAGGAAAATAAAATTATAAGTAGAATTATAGAAGGGGGAAAAGAAATTGTGGATAGCAATGGATTTAAGAGAGCTTTCTTTAAATATTATGCAAACCTCTTTGGAAAGAAATCAATAGACAAGGATAAAATAAAAAAGTTTTTGGAGAAAATCAAGATCTCAAAAGTATCAGAGAAGATTAAGACAATGCTAAACAGCCCAATAACGAGAGAAGAGATATGCAAGGCAATTCAAGAGGCAAAGTTAGGAAAAGCGCCAGGACCAGATGGTTTTACTGCAAAGTTCTACAAGAAATTTAAAGAGGAGCTTGTTCCATTCTTTGAACTTTTGGCAAATGAAATAAGACAAACAAAAAAAGTACCAGAATCGTGGAAGGAAGCCACAATTTCGCTTATCCCCAAAGAAACACAAGATTTAACAAATGTGAAAAATTATAGACCAATCTCTCTTTTGAACAATGACTATAAATTATTTGTGAAAATTATTTCAGAAAGGCTTAAGATATATTTGCAGGATGTAATCAAAGAAGAACAAGCAGGTTTTTTATCCAATAGACAAATAAAAGGCAATATAAGAGTGGTGATTGATGCTATTGAATATTACGATAAGCACCCAGAAAAAGAAGTTGGTTTCTTTTTTGTAGATGCAGAAAAAGCGTTTGATAACTTAAATTGGTATTTTATGTACAGTGTGATGGAAAAAATAGGCATCGGTGAACAACTTAGAAATATAATAGAAGCAATTTACTCTGAACAGAAAGCAGCATTGGTAATTAATACTGAAATGACGGATTACTGCAAAGTACAAAAGGGGACGAGACAAGGTTATCCTCTTTCCCCATTACTATTTATATGGATATTAGAAGTACTGTTGGGACAAATCAGACAAGACAAAGAAATTAAAGGTTTAACTAATAAAGGTTTTTTGTACAAGTACAGAGCTTTTGCAGATGATGTAATGTTTATGGTTGAAGACCCTACACAGAATTTACCATTGCTAATGGAGAAAATTAAAGGATTTGGAGACTTAGCAGGTTTTTATATAAACAAAAGTAAATCCAAGGTGATGTGTAAAAATATGACTGGAGAAAAACAAGCGGAGTTACAGAGGCTGACACAGTGTGAAGTTGTGAAAAGAACTAAATACTTAGGTATCGAGTTGACAATGAAGAACATAGACCTGTATAAGAACAATTATGACTAACTTTGGTCTAAAATACAGCAGGATACCAAAAAGTGGAATACATTAAATTTGTCACTATTGGGGAGAATTGCGGTGGTTAAAATGAATATTTTACCACGGTTGATGTTTTTATTTCAGACAATCCCAATAGTAAGGGATGTAAAGGTATTTAATCTTTGGCAAAAGGAAATATCTAAGTTTGTGTGGGCTGGGAGGAAACCACGGATTAAGATGAAGATACTATGTGATGCAAAAGAGAAAGGTGGATTTCAGTTACCAAATTTTAGGTTGTACCATGATACGGTTTGTCTAACTTGGTTGCAGCAATGGATTACGTTAGACAATAAGAAATTGTTGGCATTAGAAGGCCATGATTGTAAATTTGGCTGGCATGCTTACTTATGGTATCAGAAAACGAAAATGGATGTTTTTTTTAAACACCATTATATCCGAAGAACATTATTTGATACATGGACCAAATATAGAAGGTACTTCTCGGACGAGAGACCACTTTGGATTGTACCGGCGGAGGTTATAAGACCGTTTACGACATATAGAGGAGAAGACTGGGTGCAATATAAAGATATGTTGAAATTAGTGGGAAAAACATTTGAAATGAAAATGGAAGAAGATTTGGCTTTTAAGTATGGTTGGTTACAATATAGACAGATTTATGATTTGTTTAAAAAAGATAAAAAAGCTTTTGGTTTTAGGGAAAAATATAATGAGATTGAAATGGTATGGTTCAAGGGAGGTAAAAAATTGATTTCTAAAATGTATAAAATATTGTTAAAATGGTATACTGAAGAAGAGACAGTTAAAGAGCAAATGATAAAATGGGCAATTAATATGAACAAAGAAATATCTATGTCTTCTTGGGAATTTTTATGGAAAAATGCAATGAAAATATCAACATGTAATAATTTAAAAGAAAATTGCTATAAGATGATGGTATATGACACCGAAAAAGATTGCAAATATGAATAGTAACATGTCAAACAAATGTTGGAAGTGTAAAAAAGTGGAGGGCTCATTTTATCATATGTGGTGGACATGTGACAAAGCAAAAATGTTTTGGGCTGAGATCCATGCAGAAATGGAAAAAATTTTGAAATATAGTTTTAAGAAAGAACCGGAAATACTACTTTTGGGGCTCAAACTGGAAGATGTAATTATGGCAAAAAGAACATTGATGTGGTATATGATCACAACTGCCAGAATGATATATGCTCAATATTGGAAACAAGACAAGGTCCCCGAAATTGGGGAATGGATAAAGAAATTACTTTTTATGGTTGAAATGGACAAAATGACAATGAAGCTTAAGAACTTGGAGGCAGAAGAATTTTTTGCAGACTGGAAAGATTTTAAAGACTATCTAGAGAAATACTGGGATGTAAAGGACAATTTGCTTTGCTTTGATAACTATTGAAAATTAAGGAAAGTAGAAAAGGGGGATAAATATATAAGAATAACGGTTGGAAGATACGTTACCTGTAGAAATGATCAATGAGAAAAGGAGGGAGGAAGAAGATGTAAGTTTTGGGCTGGAGGTTGGAGCACTGTGGGAAGTCATAAGGGGGGGGGTGAAAAGAGAAAAGGAGGTATAATAACTTAGGTTTTGATGTATGTTTGAACTTTTGTTATATCCTAATAAATTGTTTTTCAAAAAAAAAAAAGAGAAGGGGAGATGGTTGTAAGCTGCTTTGGGTCCTATCAGCAAGAAAAGTGGAATATAAATGAAGTAAATGAATTAAATGCTGTGAAGCAGTACTAGGACTTGCCTCGTCCAGACATGCGGCAGAATGAGGCAGAGAATGCTGAAGAATCAGAATGGACTTCAGCGCCCAGGAAGGGACTGTATTTTTTTAAAGGTCCCTCCATGAATAATTTCCATTAAGTAGAAATGTAACACAGTGTGCAGAAGGCTAAGCTAGAAACTTTCTCCCTGATGTGGTTAACTTTTTATTTGCAAGATTCAAGTCCAGAAGCACCTTAAAGACCAACAAGATTTCCAGCGTATAACTTTTTGAAAGTCAAAGCTCCCTTTGTTGTATCTGACAAAGGGAGCTTTGACTCTCAAAAGCTTATGCCCTGGAAATCCTGTTGGTCTTTAAGGTGCTTCTGGGGGCTTGAATCATGCTCCACTACTGCAGAACAACACATCTACCCACATGAAGCTTATTATTTCCAGGGAGTTTTACAAATGTGACTCTCCCCATCCACGTTTGGAAGGAGTATAACTGATGATACCACCTCATCTTGCTGTCTGTGTGTAGACTGGGCCTTAAAAACATTGTTTTTAAAGCACAATTGTGTCAGTATTTTGTGATGTATCAATAATGAGCTAATGGTGCTGAATTTCTTGATTGCTCATTTGTTTCCAAGCGACTTTACACTGGATATTGTAGATTTCTGATAATAGTTTATATTATTTGCAAAATGAACTATTCTCAGGTTAGAGAAGCTACTTGGGCTACAGAACCAGATCTCAAAGAATTATTAATGTCAATGAAAAGAGTTATGGCTTTATAATGCTTTATTCTTTAGGATTTCTCATGATAGTATCTTCCCAAATAAAACAAATGGAAAATCCTAATTATAAGTTCACATTCCATTTTATGAGAAGAGGTTTCCTGTTTTGTCATGCTTCCAGTTCAGTATTATATCGTAAATGTAAGGAGAAACTAAATCTTACATTTGCAACTTCAGGGATGCTTCAGACAAAATAAATGATTCAGTCTAATTTTAGTTCATTGATGTGATAATTTATAGACATCACTTGTTAACGTAGTGCTCAGTATCCCAATAGTTACAGGTGTTGTTTACTGTATACCTGTGTAACATAAGTTGAATTCATGTTAAAATTTAAATCATCATTCAATTGGTAGTGGCTTAGGTCCATCCAGCTTTTTTGCCCAATCTTGGCCTATTTTCTCTTTACTTAGCACCCATCCCACTTGGCTTTTCTCCAGGCAGGTCTCATGATCCCAGCAAAACCTTTTTGGTCTTCAAAGCGTTCCCTTCCTTTTTTAACCATTGGAAAAGCTAGTTGGATCTATCCCTTTATGCTTAGCTACCTGCAGTTTGCCTACCCAGGTTTAACAGCTGATCAGTGGGGAGTGAAACTCACCAGAAGCAGCAGGGTGGCTTCCCTGGAAGAGCTGGTGAGGCTGCAGAGGGGCAGGGGTAAGGGGTGTGATGGGGGTCTGGGGTGGGGGTGGGGGGATCTGGGGGGTCTGGCTTCCTCCTGGGGTGGGGCAGGGGTCATCTGTGATGGTTCTCCACCCCGCATGCCCCACCGTGGCTATTGGCCTGGTATAGCATCCAGGACAACTAGTTTTTTAGGACTCTATTCTTTTGCAATGATAAAACATTGAAGAGTATGAACTGCACTGCAGCAGCATTTTAGCTTTGGATCAGTCAGTGCAATATACTGGGCTTTGGATCAGTCAGTGCAATCAGCTGGGCTTTTTCCAAACAAAGCCAGAAAAGAGAGCATTTGGAAAAGAGAGTATCTGGAAAACAAAGCCAGAAAAGAGAGTATCTTTAGCACTGCTATATAAAGTGTTTAATTTTAAACTAAGAGAAAACAAAAGGGCTGCACCACTTGCAATAATCAAAAGAGCCGATCATGTAATGAAGAGGAATATTTACTGTTCAGGTTAAAAAAAAAGTTCTCTACTCATTTCACATAGAGCTTCTTCAGCGGAATCTGCTAGTGCTTTGAAATTTTTACAGCAGAGTGCAGCACTGCTTTCCATTATAAAGATGTAATTTAGCAAATGTCCAAATTAATGGTTGTCAGACTGCTTAGATTTTGTACCCTTAAATTAGAACATTGTGCTGTAGTGAACATCATTAAGAAGAGATTGCTCTCACTAGTAGTATTGTGCTTGAAAGAAAAAGATGTGTAGGGGAAATATTGCGGTTCCCTGAAGAATCTAACAGCATTCTCAAGAAGACTCAGCTGTTCTTTTGGAGTGGCTTTTGAGCTCCTTAGTTAAGGGCTTAAATATGGTTTGTTTTCCTGTACCATGGATATGCATTGTGTTGAAATACCTTAAGCATGGCTAAGGATTGGTTACAATCCGGAATGTGAAATCATGCCTTGAAGTTGGCTTTGCAAACAACGAATTAGTTAAGTACAAGTGGAGACCCGCAAGAAACTTGCGGGATGGCCATCCCATTCCTCACACCTTTGCTTCCTCCCCTCTACCCTTACCTATCTCACACTCTTTCTCCCTTCTGGGGGTGGAGCCATAGACTCGACCCTCCAAAGCAGCCATTTTATCCAGGGGAACGGATCTCTGTCACCCGGACAACAGTTGTAATTCTGGGTGATCTCCAGCCCTCACCCAGAGGCTGGCAATGGTAGTTCTCATGGAGGAAATGGCTGGTTTGGAGGGTGGAGTCTATGGCATTATACTGGTCTGAAGTTCCTCCCCTCCTCAAACCCCACCATCCCCAGGATCCACCCCTTAAATGTCCAGGAGTTTCCCAATCCAGAGTTGGCAACCCTATTTCCTTCCCACCCAACAGCCAACTTAACCTTTATCTGCCTTTATCTGTCTTCAGCTTTTTGTCTCCACCCCCTCCCCCACAGCTTCTACCAAGGAAAATTATAGTCTTTCTCCACAGTGGGGACCAAAGCAGCTTACATTATTCTCACCTCCTTTTTATCTGCACAACAACCCTGTGAGGTTGGTTAGGCTGAAAGTATGTGACTGGTCCAAAATCACCCAGTCAGCTTCCACCGCAATATGGGGATCTGAACCTGGGTCTTGCAGACCTATTCTGAGGCTCTAACTGCTGCATCACTGCTGGCTTTCATCGGGTGGCTGCTGAACAGCAGCAAGCAGCCAGGCCAAGTTGTCATGCAAATTAGGTGGTATCAAGTCACCCAGAGGGTGCTGCCTAGAGATGCCAGCCTCCAGGTGGGATCTGGGGATCCCCTGGAGTTAGTGCTCAGCTCCAGACTACTGAGATAACTTCCCCTGGAGAAAATGGATGCTTTGGAAGGTGGACTCTAGGGCATTGTACCCCACTGAGGTCCCTGTCCTCCCCAGGCTCCATCCCCAAATCTCCAGGAGTTTCCAGACCTCGAGCTGGCAACCCCACTACCCCCATCCCCTGCCAGTGCCCGTGGGGGACCTGGCAACCCTAGACTGCTGCCAGGCCTAGGGTTGGCAACCTCCAAGTGGGGCCTGGAGAGTGAACTCCAGAGATCTGTGAACAACAGAGATCTGTCTCCCTGGAGAAAATGGCTGCTTTGGAGGGTGGATTCTGTGGCATGATGCCCAGCTGAGGCCTCTCCCTTCCCCAAATCCTGCCCTCCTTGCACTCCACCCCAAAACCTCTAGGAATCCCCCAGCCTGGCCCCAAGGCTCCCTCCCTCCCCCCTCCCTCCCTCCCTCCAAGGCCGAAAGAGGCCTGGAAAGAAAGGGCCCTTCCCCCCACCCCCTTTTACTGACAGAGCCAGTTAGATAGAAGCCTCCCCCCCCCCACGTTCTAATCTCTCACCCTTGATGCCTGGAGTCAGGTCCCTGCAGAGGCCATTTCAAAAGGCTTTGGGGGGGGATTCAACTGTCCCTGAAGGGATTTCCTCACTGTTTGGATTTTTCTACAAACCCAGGAAGTCTACTGACTATGTAGGAAAAGCTGTTGGGGGAGAGTGAGGCCCCTGTTGGAGGGAATAGGTATCCGCACAGAAAAAAAAAAGTCTGGAATTAGAATAAGGATGTCATTTGCACACAGTAATCTGTGGTGGTGATTTCCCATACTTCTTCAGCCTCTGTGCTGCCAGTGTCTCTGTAGCCCTGTTCACAGGTTACAGTGAATACATGTTTTTCCTGCATGTACCTGCGTACATCTCTTTGAAGGAAAGAGTCAATGTGCATTCACTTTAGAAATGAAACGGGGGACCAGTACCTGGTTAAATGTGGGGTTTCAATCACATGTTCAGCTGCACATGCATTGAATGTAATATGAGAACTAGTCACTGAAAATATAAAGAAAAATTATTTGTACATTATACATAGATTTTATGTATGTTCACTGTAACTTGCAAAGTGGGCTAGTAGTATATGTGACTTCTGAGGGCAAAGTTTAGTTTGACAAGCCAAACTACAGTGCTGCTGCACAGTTTTGTTCTTAACAGACAATAAACCACAGAGCTATTTTAAGTGTTGTGTCTATAGCAATACATGTCCTATGATCAGCACCAAAGTCTCATGATAATGCTGTTTGAAGAATAGCCATAGATTAGAGTTAATGAGAAATCAAATAAAATGTAATAATGTAGCCTTATTTGTCCATATAATCCTGGACCACCCAAAACGGGTGGATTGTAACTTGGTGAGCTGTTTGATCTATATTGACATAGAGCCACATTAGAAAGAAACCACAGATTTGGAGATAACTATTGGTCAGATATGGTCCTGCTGTTTCTTGCAAAGGCCTTACTGGCATGATCAGATATGTGGCAATTACATCCCATTTTTTCATATTGATCTCTGTGAGTTGTTCATATCTGTACATATTAGAAACCAAGAAAAAGAACCTTGGGTCTGGTTGGTGTTCATATCTGATTGGCTATTCAGTCTTTCCATTCTCTGGATTACCCTACCCCTATTATAACTGGAAACCGAGCTTTCTTCTATTATCAAGGTGGAGTTCAGGTCATAAATTTCAACCTACCATGCAAACTGAGCAGGACTTGTTTTGTTTATAAAAATGGTCTGAGCTGTGATGTCTAGTGTCTTGGAAGAGTATGGGCAGAGCCAGTTGTGGGCCATGCAGGTGTTTGGTACATGACTGCTCCCATCTTTCCATCATGCTTTTAAAGTTCTATCTAATTTTGTGAGAGTAGGCCTGCACAATTGGGATGCGCCATCGAGCAGAACTCACCAGCCCTATATAAGAGGGGCTATTAAAGGCCTAATAGAAGGCTACTTTTTATGACCTGCCCCTAGGGTTACCAGTCCCTAGTAGGGGGCAGGGGATTCCCCAGTTTTGCTGGCTCCTGCCCACCGACAGCCAGGTGGCTGTCAGGAGGACCCCCCCCTCCCCAAACAGCAACATGGAGTGACATGCTTACATCACCCAGAAGTGACATAAGCATGTTGGTGATTTTTTTTGGGGGGTGATGCTCTGGTTTTGGGGCAAAACTCTATGGTTTGAGGGTGATTTTACCATTGAGTTTTGCCCCAAAACCAGCATGCCCCCCTGATGTGCCTATGTCACTCAAAAGTGACATCACTTCTGGTGATGTCAGCATGTTGAGGATGATGCTTCTGGCTCCTGGAGCGTCCCCCCATCCCCCCCACTGTTGTCTCAAAGGGACCTGGCAACCCCACCTGCCCACGACCTCAAAAATCGGTGGAGTTGACAGGACTGATGTTGTATTCCAATTTGACAAGGACCACAGAGACTGCAGTACATGGCAGTGAGGGGGTACTCTCTTTTGGAGGTCACAAATTGTGCTAGCCTAATTAAAAGTAAGGAGGTGGATTTATTTTTTAAAATATGTGTAAGATGGTGGTTGCGAGTGTGCTGTAGTGGTTATAGTGTCAGGGGACCCAAGTTCAAATCTCCGTTCTGCTGTGGAAGCTTGTGGACAGTGACCTTGGGCCAGTCACTATCTCTCAGCAATGCTCCCTCTAAGCTGTGGAGTCTTATGAGCAAAAATTCTATTTTGTGAGCTACTGGCATTAAAGTTGTGAGTGAGCAATTTGGCTACTGCATAAATTAATTTGCCCTGGAGCCATCCTTCCTGAGCCAAGAAAAAAATGTGTGAGCCGGAGGCTAAAAAACTGAGAGGTAGCTCACACTAACTCAGCTTAGAGGGATCACTGTCTCTCAGCCTAACTTACCTCACAAGATTGCTGTGGGAATAATATGGAGAAGAGGAGAACAATGTAAGCCACTTTGATTCCCTGTTGGGGAGAAAGGCAAAGTAAAATGAAGTAAATAAATTGCACTCAGGTTCGCATCCTTATCTCTGATGCAAGTCAGGCTTTTCAGATAACCTGACAGAATTTAAGCCTTATATTTCTGTTTCTATCAGAGTCTGGCATGGTAACTTTTTTGTAAAGTTGTGAAAAATAAACCTAAATAAAAAGTTGTTCAGCCTAAACCACAGTACGGCTTACATAGCCTGTGTCTCCACTAATGAGTTTGTAGGTGGAAAGCTAAAGAAAGGGAGAGTGAATGGGGGGGAACCAACCCCCCCCCACACACACACACTTCCAACCAGTTTGTGGAGAAAGCAGCACCTTGCTGCCAGTTCTGGGAGGCAGTGAATGGCTGTGGTATGAGGGCTTTGTCTGTGTGAGCCTGAATTTTGGACAATGTAGTCTCTGAGTTTATTCAGAGGCCCCTGATATTTCCAGTCTATGTGATGTTTCCCTGTCATGCAAACACAGCCAGACTGAATGTCTGACTGAAACTGGGGCAAGGCATCTGGCCTGTGGCCAGACTCAGATCTGGAGAAAAGCCAGTGCATTCTCCTACCCCCCACCCCCCACTCAATTCTTCATGTCATCTGGCATCTTAAGGATGTCTTAAGCACTAGTCCTCTGCCTTGTGGGTCAACAAAGGATTAAATGATTGTCTCTTTACCTCTGGTCTTGCTGATTACTTCTTTGCTGAGATTTCGAATGCCCTCTGTGTATTTTTAGTGACCCTTTTCAAATCCTACTTCCATGTTCTCCTCCTTGGTCTTTTGGTAATCCTGCCAGTTCCTGTTAATTTGCCTGTGGTACCACTTTCACCAACATCAGTTAAATGGTTCAGAAAGAAGAGGTGGGACATTTGCTCACAGACATTTATTCTTACTTATTTGCTTCATTTACACCCTGGCTTTCTTCCCAGTGGGGACCCAAGGTTGCTTATCATTCCCTTCTCCTCCATTTTATCCTCACAACAACCTTCTGAGGCAGGGTAGGCTGAGATTGTGTGAATGTCCCAAAGTCACCCAGCAAACATCCATAGACCTTCTATAAGATATTTTGTCTTTTGGAATGAGTGAAATGCTTTTTAAGATAAGGTTTTATTCACTCAGTATGAAGATTTTTTTAATGTAACCGTCTACTGTATTAGATCATAACACATGGGGACACTCAAGAAACTTGTGGAGAGGGTATGTCCCTCCCTCCTTTGTTTCCTTCTCTATGCCCCCTTCTCTAACAATCTTCCCCTTCTTTCTCCCCATAACCCAACCTCATTTGCCCCCATCCCTTCTCTGCCAATCTACCCCTCCCCTTTTCTCCCATTCCCCTTATTTGTCAACCTACCCCCATCTCTTTGCCACTCCAACTTTTCCCCATCACTCTACTCAACCCTTGCTGCACTCCCCACCTACCACTCACCCCTGGCACTTCACTCATCCCCACCTTTGCAGCTCTCCCCAGTTACCCCCCACCCATGGAACTCCACTCACCTCCACCTTTGCAGTAATCCACACCTAGCTTCCACTCTTGGCACTCCACTTACCCATCTCCACTTACCTACGTACCCCCCAACCTTGGCACCGCACTCACCTCCACCTTTGCAGCTATCCCCATCTATCTCCCACCCTTGGCACTATACTACCTCCCACCCTTGGCATTCACTCAACCCCACCCTTGCTGCTCTCCCCATCATCATTACTCTTGGCACTGTTCTCACCCCCACCAGTGCAGCTCAACCTCCCACCAGAGTTCCCTCTAAGCTGAGTCAATGTGAGCTAACTCACAGTTTTTTAGACTCCGGCTCACACAGTTTGTCTCAGCTCAGGAAGGATGGCTCCAGAGCAAACTGATTTATGCAGCGGCCCAATCGCTCGCTCACAACTTTAATGCCGGCAGCTCACAAAGTAGACTTTTTGCTCACAAGACTCCACAGCTTAGAGGGAGCATTGCCTCCCACCCTTGTCTCTATCCCCCCACACCCTTGAAACTCACTCACCTCCCCCTTGCTGCTCTCCCCACTTACCTTCCAGCAGGCAGGCAGTAGGCTGCTGGCTTGGCAGGGGGGCTGTGAAGATTTCTCCCTGACTCATGGGTTGTGTGTTTTTTGCAAAAGTTGCAGGTGGGGAGATCACATCGGCCCCTGTTTCTTGCTGGGCCTGCTCTGGCTCTCAGGCTGCTGGGCTGCCTCTGGGCCCAGCATGGCTCTCAGCCTGCTGTACCTCTGCCATTGGGCCCAGTGTGGCTCTTGGGTTGCCACACTTCTGCCGCCAGGCCCAGAGCGGCTCCTGGGCTGCTGCACCTCAGTGCTGGGCTCAGCACAGCTCCTGGGCTGCCGTGTTGCCACCAGGCCCAGCATGGCTCCTGGCCTGCTGCACTGCCATTTTGGGAGCAGTGCAGCTTCCAGCCTACCGCACCTCCATTGCTGTGCCCAGCATGCCACCTGAGGTAGGTTTGCAGAGAACACTTTTTTATTTTGAAGGAATTTAACCCCCCCTGCATTATTTTTTAAAAAGTCAACTTTTTCTGCAAACCTAGAGGGTCCCCCAAGTTTGCAGAAACGTCTGTTTAGTGTCTGTGTGACCCTTATCTGCGGATTTAGGTCTCCACAGATGGGGGCCACACATTGCTAATAGTATATAGACACTTCTATATGCTGTAGACATATGCAACACATTGTTTAAATGCGTGACTAATTTTGTCCATAATTATGTGCAAGAATTATAATATGCATGATGGTGATATACTATTCAATTGTTCAGTTTTATAAAATTCAGTTCAGTATCCAAAAATGCGTCTAGTCCTATAGAACTATATATCAGTTTTCCATGTAAGCAGCATGTCCTCTTTCCTTTACTACCAAATGTGTGACTTCTATTTTCAACTTTTATATTTCCTGCCTCTCAAGCTACATATTCTAAGGTAGCATAAGGTTTGCATCCCTTGTAATAGGTATATCTCCCTCATGGATCACTGCCTTGTCGTGGTGAGGGGGCTTGCGTGGTTTGATGAGGCTGTGGGCTATGCCGTGGAGGGCCACCCAGGACGGACAGGCCACAGCAGAGAACTCAGATCAAGTGTGATCCCCTGGAGAAGGAAATGGTAACCCACTCCAGTATCTTTGCCAAGAAAACCCCATGGACAGTAACAAAAGGCTAAAAGATATGACGCCGGAAGATGAGCCCCTCAGGTCGGAAGGTGTCCAATATGCTACTGGGGAAGAGCAGAGGGCAAGTATGAGTAACCCCAGAAAGAGTGAAGCGGCTGGGCCAAAGCCGAAAGGATGCTCAGTTGTGGATGTGTCTGACGGTGAAAGGAAAGTCCGATGCTGCAAAGAACAATACTGCATAGGAACCTGGAATGTAAGATCTATGAATCAAGGTAAGCTTGACGTGGTCAAAAATGAGATGGCAAGAATGAACATCGACATCTTGTGAATCAGTGAACTAAAGTGGACAGGAATGGGCGAATTTAACTCAGAAGACCATTATATCTACTACTGTGGCCAGGAATCCCGTAGAAAAAATGGTGTGGCCTTTATAGTCAACAAGAGAGTGAGAAAGGCAGTATTGGGATACAATCTCAAAAATGACAGAATGATCTCGGTCTGAATCCAAGGCAAACCATTCAACATCACAGTAATCCAAGTCTATGCCCCAACCACTGCTGCAGAAGAGGCTGAAGTGGACCAGTTCTATGAAGACCTACAGCAGCTCATAGAACTAACACCCAAAAATGATGTCCTCATCATCATAGGGGACTGGAATGCTAAAGTAGGAAATCAAAAGGTAACCGGAATAACAAACAAGTTTGACCTTGGATAACAAAATGAAGCAGGGCAAAGGCAAACAGAGTTTTGTCAAGAGAACACGCTGGTCATAGCGAACACCCTTTTCCAACAACCTAAGAGGCGTCTCTACACATGGACATCACCAGATGGGTAACACCGAAATCAGATTGACTATATAATTTGCAGTCAAAGATGGAGAAGCTCTATCCAGTCAGTAAAAAGAAGACCTGGAGCTGACTGTGGCTCAGATCATGAGCTACTCATTGCAAAATTCAGACTTAAATTGAAGAAAGTTGGGAAAACCACAAGGCCATTCAGATCTTACCTAGATCGCATCTCCGATGAATATACAGTAGAGGTGAAGAATAGGTTTAAGGGACTAGATTTGATAGACAGTGTGCCTGAAGAACTATGGACGGAGGTCTGTGACATTGTAAAGGAGGCAGCAATCACCACCATCCCAAAGAAAAACAAATGCAAGAAAGCAAAGTGGCTGTCTGATGAGGCTTTACACATAGCAGAAGAAAGAAGGAAAGCTAAAGGCAATGGTGAAAAGGAAAGATTTGCCCAACTGAATGCAGATTTCCAGAGAACAGCAAGGAGAGATAAGGAGGCTTTCCTGAATGAACAATGCAAAGTAATAGAGGAAAACAATAGATTGGGAAGGACTAGAGATCTCTTCAAGAAAATTGGAGAAATCAAGGGGACGTTCCATGCAAATCTGGCCATGCTAAAGGACAAAAATGGTAGGGACGCAGAAGAGATTAGGAAAAGATGGCAAGAATACACAGAAGAACTATACAAGAAGGACCTCAATGTCCTTGACAACCATGATGGTATAATCACTGACCTCAAGCCAGACATCCTAAAAAGTAAAGTTAAATGGGCCTTAGAAAGCATTACTAACAACAAAGCTAGTGGATGTGATGGTATCCCAGCTGAGTTATTCAAAGTCTTAAAAGAAGATGTTGTTAAAGTGCTGCACTCAATTTGCCAACAAATTTGGAAACACAACAGTGGCCACAGGATTGGAAACGGTCAGTTTACATTCCAATCCCAAAGAAGGGCAATGTCAAGGAATGTTCAAACTATCGCACAATTGCACTCATTTCACACGCTAGCAAGGTCATGCTCAAGATCCTACAAGCTAGGCTCCAACAGTACGTGGATAGAGAACTGCCAGAAGTATAAGCTGGGTTTCAAAGAGGTAGAGGAACTAGAGATCAAATTGCCAACATTTGCTGGATTATGGAGAAAGCAAGAGAGTACCAGAAAAACATCTACTTCTGCTTCATTGACTATGCTAAAGCCTTTGATTGTGTGGATCACAATAAACTATGGCAGGTTCTTAAAGAGATGGGAGTACCAGACCACCTCACATGTCTCCTGAGAAACCTGTATAAGGGTCATGAAGCAGCAATTAGAACTGGATATGGAACAACTGATTGGTTTAGCATAGGAAAAGGAGTACGACAAGGATGTATATTGTCACCTTGCTTATATAATTTATATGCAGAGTACATCATGCGAAATGCTGGCCTGGATGAATCACAAGCTGGAGTTAAGATTGCTGGGGAAAAGATCAATAACCTCAGATATGCAGATGATACCACTCTGATGGCAGAAAGTGAAGAGGATCTAAATAGCCTCTTGCTCAGGGTGAAAGAGGAGAGCGCAAAAGTGGGCTTGAAGCTCAACATCAAAAAAATTTAGATCATGGCATCTGGCCCCATCACTCCTTGGCCAATAGAAGGGGAAGTCGTAGAAGTAGTGACAGACTTCACGTTCCTAGGATCCCAGATCACTGCAGATGGTGACTGCAGCCATGAAATTAAAAGACGCCTGCTCCTTGGGAGGAAAGCGATGGCAAACCTAAACAGCATGATAAAAAGCAGAGACATCACCCTGCCAACAAAAGTCCGCATGGTCAAGGCAATGGTATTCCCCGTAGTAATGTATGGCTGCGAGAGTTGGACTATAAGGAAGGCCGAGCGCCAAAGAATAGATTGTTTTGAACTATGGTGCTGGAGAAGACTCTTGAGAGTCCCTTGGACTGCCAGGAGATCAAATCAGTCAATCCTTAAAGAAATCAACTCTGACTGTTCCCTGGAAGGCCAGATCCTGAAGTTGAAGCTCAAATACTTTGGCCACCAAATGAGAAGGGAGCATTCACTGGAGAAGACCCTGATGCTGGGAAAGATTGAAGGTCAAAGAAGAAGGGGACGGCAAAGGATGAGATTGTTAGACAGTGTCATCGATGCAACGAACATGAAATTAAGCAAACTTCAGCGGACAGCAGAAGACAGGAGGGCCTGGCGTAATCTGGTCCATGAGGTCGCGAAGAGTTGGACTCGACTGTGCGACTGAACAACAACAACAGTTAGGTATATTCACAGTTTTGCTCATAAAAAGGTAAAGTGTTTATATTTTTAAATATGACTAGTACAGTTTTATATGCCAACATAAAATAAGCTTAGAGTAGGTAAGTCAGAGAGTAATTGTGTATATTTTAGGGTTCTTTTCATAGCTTCATCTCTGCGAAGGAGCTGTGGAGGACACTGATGCCCTTCTCCCAATCAATAGTAATTTTATTCGGTTACACAGCTTCTGAGATCACAGCAGGCCTGTTTCACATGCTTTCAAGCATATTTTTGCAAGCATAAAAGTTAAACACTTGTTTTTTTATATAAAAGGAATACTGATAACCTCTGGAAGCTGCAGCTATACTAGGGATACCAGACCCCCCCAGTGGGAGCAGGGATCTCCCACTGCCAGGTCCCACCTCCCCACTGGCTGGCAGGGGGAATTACTCCCCCCAAAAGATAGGAATGCCCGGCATTTCAGCAACGTGCCTACATGTCCCAGAAGTGACGTAGGCATGTTGGGGATGTCAAGGGCAACACTTTGGTTTTGGGGCAAAAACTCTATGGTAGAAGCTAATTCTCCCTCTGAGGCGGAGGCCATCTTGTGGGTGATTCCCAACTGTCACTTAGGGAGGCAGGACTAATCAGAACTTCCTGTTTCCTGTGGTGGGAGTCACCCTAGGCTCAGTTCTTTTTCTGCCTCTGTAGAGAGAGCAGCTAGGTTTAGGCTTTGCCTTATCCTTACTACTGTTCTGAATCCTTTTCTCTTTTCTCTCTCTGTGAATATCTTAACCCTTCTTGTCTATCTTCACAAAAAACAAACAAACAAACAACAAAAAAAGTTTTTTCCCTCCTCACCTCCCCCCCCCACCTCTTCTATCGAAGGCCTGGGGCCGGCTCTTGGTGCCCTTTCCTTTCTAAGGAGAACTCTCTGTAGCCTTTATGGCAACAACGGAAGACAACAATGGCTTCCTCTCCATACCTGAGAGTGACACGCCCGGGAACGAAGGCGCAGAAAGCGACCGCATGGCCCGAAAAAGGAGCGCAGCCACAGCAGAAGGGCGAGGAGGCAGTGAAGAGGCGAAGCGCGCCAAAATACACGCGTCAATGGAGCCCACGCCAGCTATGGTGGCCATTTTAAAAACCTCTGGCCGATATGTGGAGGAAGACGGGAGCGGCCATATGCACCCATTCCCGCAGCCACAACGCCCCGAAGATAATGGGTGACAAGAAAGCTTCTCTTCAGGACAAGGCAGGTCTGTCGAGGCACGCGATGGAGGGGACGACGTTGATTCCGGTAACACCGCTGACTTTGCCCCCCCTTTTTTCCACTAGCATAAGGGCCTTCCTCAGGCACGCTATAAGGGAGGAAATAGCTCTGTCTAATAACACGGGGGGCAGAGAACCGCGTTCCAGATCCCCCTCTCCTTCTCCCTCCCCTTCACCTGGGAGATATAAGGGGAAATGTCCCTGGCCCACCAAGGCGGCTCAAAAAAGGCTTCCATGGGATGAATGTATGCCTGGTTTAATGGAGGAAGAGGATGGCTCCTTATCCCATATCCCCAGCGATAAAGAGGAAGGGGAGTTCTCTTCTAATGAAGAGGAAGAAAAGAAGCGTGCTCCCACAGAAAAATCTTTTAGATTCGTTAAGGGAGAGGATCTTTCTTATTTACTTGCCAAAACACTCTCTGCACTCCACTTTCAGGGTTCCCACCCTGTGGGAGGTAAATTGCCAGATGCAGAGGACCAATGGGGAGGTTCTGAAATTACAGATGAGTTTTTTTCCTCCTGTTGATTATTCTGAGATGGCCTTTCCTTTCCCTGATTTTTACGCCAGAAAAATGAAGGCAGCCTGGGAAAGACCTTTGGCTAACAGACCTGACCCGGGGGCCATTAGGAAATTGTACCCCATATCATCTTCTGCTTCTAATATGTTGCAGGTACCCACAGTGGATGCGCCAGTGGCAGCTTTACAATCCTCTGGTCTGGTTTCTGAAGATGGTTACGGCAATATAAAGAACAACCTTGGCAAGTGAGCAGAATTTGCCCTACAGAAAGCTCACAAAGCCAATGCCATGGCTATTAAGATGTCTTCAGCAGCCTCTACTGTATCTAGAGCATCCATGGTGTGGATGAGAAAACTGATACAGCTTCTGCCTGATAACAACCGCAGGCTGATGGAAGGAGCAAACAGAATCCTGAAGATGGTGTCCTACACTGCTGACACAACCTTGGACTCCATGGTATGCGCCTCAAAGGCCATGGCATCTACAGCCGCCATTTGCCGCATGGTCTGGCCTCGAGCCTGGCCTGCCGACTACCAGTCCAAAGCAATTGTCTCTGCCTATCCATTTCAGGGCGACAAGCTTTTGGGAGAGCCATTAGAACGGATCCTCATGGAAACTCCTCCTTCCACACTCAGCATACACTACCTAGGTTCCGTCAAGATAGAAGGCCTCCTTGGAACAACAACAAGCAGCCCTTTCGTAGGGGAGGCTTCTCCAATCGATTCAGTAGTCCCAATACCAACAGACAGGAGAAGGGGGATAGGGACCCAAAGAACCCAAGGGCATGACTATCTATCTCTACCGGTGGGGGGACGTCTGGCACACTTCCACCATGCATGGTCAGCCTCCCATGCAGACACTTGGACAATAGACATTATCAAAGAAGGCTACAAAATCAAGTTCCGGACGTTTCCCCCTTGCCGTTTTGTAACGTCACCAGTTCTCAAGAACTCACAAAAGAGGGACAGAACAAAATCAGCAATTCTTCACTTCTTAAGTATTCAAGCGATAGAAAAAGTGCCTGCGCAGGAGATGGGAACAGGAGTCTATTCCATTTTCTTCACTGTCCCCAAAAAGAATGGGAACTGGTGAGCGATCTTAGACTTGAAATAAGTGAACAAATTCGTAGAGCCAAAGCATTTCAGGATGGAGACGTTCAGATCCATCTCAGAGTCACTACAACCCGGGGAGTTTTTCACCTCTATAGACCTGACCGAAGCCTACATGCACATACCAATATTTCCACCTCACAGGAGGTTTCTGAGGTTCAATGTGGAGGAAGAGCACTTTCAATTCAGAGCTCTTCCATTTGGTCTAGCCTCAGCCCCCAGGGTATTCACCAAGGTACTGGTCCACCCAATCATAGTGCTTCGGGAACAAGGGATTCACATTCACCCCTATTTAGACGACCTGTTGATATGATCCAAAACGAGAGAATTATCTCTTCAAGACATGGAGAAGACTATACAATGCCTAAAAGAATTTGGATTCCTGATCAACATGAAGAAAAGTAATCTGCAGCCCACTCAGAGACTGGAACACCTGGGAGTACTCCTAGACACTCATTCCAGGACACTTTTTCTTCCAGCAATCTTCCAGCAGTCAAAGCGAAGAAAATAAAATGCTTGGCAACGCAGATCATTGCGGAAAGGATGTTGCCTCTTTCCACACTGACCAGAATGATGGGTCTCATGGTGGCAGCCTCATGGTGGCAGCCTTCGACACGCTTCAGTTGGGACGCTTCCACTCCAGACAGCTCCAACTGTTTTTGAGACCTTATCAGAATCACGTGGCATTAGGCATGGACATTACCCTAAAAGCCCCTCTCCAGGTAAAGGTGAGTCTCAGATGGTGGACCAACCTCTTTCACCTTTCTCAAGGCAAGATGTTCTGGATTCCAGACAGATCCCAAATCTTCACGGATGCCAGTTTGTCAGGGTGGGGAGCCACCCTACAAAAGCATACAGCGCAAGGCAACTGGTCCCTGATGGAACAGAAGCTACTGATCAATCTTCTAGAACTTCGGGCTATCAGGCTGGCATTACAACACTTTGCCCCCCATATCCAAGGGAGAAATATTCTCATCAGGACAGACAACATTTCAGCCAAGGCCTACCTGAACAAACAGGGCAGATCCAAGTCCTTGGCTCTGCACAGGGGAGCCAAGAGGTTGTTAGGATGGGCGGAGGCAAATATCTCCTCGCTCAAGGCAGAACATGTGAGGGGCATCGTGAATGTCCAGGCGGACTGGCTGAGCCGCCAATCGTTGCAGGAGAGCGAATGGTCTTTCAACCGGAAGGTCTTTCAATTCATAGTGGGAAATCTGTGGCCTCCTTTAGTAGACCTCTTTGCGACTCCGAACAACACGCAACTAGTGAGATTCTTCATCCGATTCTACCACCCTCAAGTGGAAAGTACGGATACTCTGACGTCAAATTGGCCTCGAGGGCTTCCCTACGCCTTTCCCCCAGTTCTTCCTCAACTTCTGAGACAAATTAGAATCCCGAGGGCTCATGTGATTGTGGTGGCACCTTATTGGCCCAGACGCCCATGGTTCACCCTTCTACAGCAGATGTCAGTGTTTCATCCTCCACACCTCCCAACTCCTTCAGACATGCTAATCCAGGGACCACTCTGGCATGCCAAGCCAGAGTGGTTCTGCTTGACTGCATGGGAATTGAGAGGAGAAAATTGCTGAATTTGGGTTATGCTTCTCTGGTCATGGATACGATCCTGGCCTCCAGATGTCCATCCACGTCCAGGATCTATAATCGCACATGGAAGGCCTTCGTTTGCTGGGCCAGAAGGAAGAAGGTTGATCCCATGGATCCTGGTATCTCTTCCATCCTGGACTTCCTATAGGAGAGAGTGGTCGCCGGTCTGAGAGCAGTGACTCTAAAAAGACAGCTGGCAGCCCTGTCCTTGGTTCTACCACCCTACAAGGGTCTCCCTATTTCTCAACATCCTCATGTACAACGTTTTCTTCGGGGTGCGTCTCTTAAGCTTCCCCCAACAAAACATAGATTTCTGACCTGGAGACTCAAAACGGTTCTTACAGCGCTCATGAGAGCACCTTTTGAACCGATCAAGGAGACTCTCTTCAATTTCTTCACATGAAAGTTCTTTTTCTGGTAGCTGTAACTTCCACCAGGAGAATATCAGAGCTGAGTGCACTTTCAGTGCGTGCAAATCTTTGTGTTTTTCATAAAGATAAGGCCGTCTTGACAACTGATCCTTCTTTTTGTCCTAAGGTCAATACTCAGTTTCATCAGTCTCAGGAGCTTTGTTTGCCGTCCTTTGTCCCAAATCCTTCTCATCCTAAAGAAAAGCTGTGGCACACCTTGGACGTGCGAAGAGCACTAAAATGCTACCTTCTGAGGATGGCATCATTTAGGCGAACAGAAGCTATGTTCGTGAACATTTCTCCACCTCACACGGGGAAAAAGATGTCTAGTGCAGCTGTTAGTAAAGTTCTTCGCTCCTGTATATCGGAAGCATGCAGAAGTCTGAATCAAGTTCCACCAGAGGGTATCATGGCTCATTCGTTACACAGCACAGCTACAAATGCGGCCTTTGCCAACAGGGCTTCAGCGACGGAGATCTGCAAAGCTGCTATGTGGTCATCTCTGTCCATGTTCATTAGACATTACAAGATTGATTTATATGATTCTGTGGATGCAGCCTTTGGCAGGAGAGTGCTCCAGTCTGTTCTTTCCTGCGATGACGACCCCCCTCCCGACTGTTAGGGAGGTCCCACAAGATGGCCTCCACCTCAGAGGGAGAATGACCATTGGATACTCACTGTGAAGGGTCCTTCTCCTCTGAGGTTCAGAGGACATATTAGCCCTCCCGGGTCGTCATTCTCTATACCTATATTTCTATTGCCTTTTCTTTCATGCTGACCTTCAGCAGAGAGAGTGATGTTCTTACCTTATGCCTTTTTCTTCCTGTTCTCAAGTCTGTGGTTGTTAATGTTCATGGTTCGCAGATATGTAAGTCCTTTTTGTTTCTTGTTCAGAATGCTAATTTATTTAGAGTACTGCTTTCGGAGCACCAGAACTGAGCCTAGGGTGACTCCCACCACAGGAAACAGGAAGTTCTGATTAGTCCTGCCTCCCTAAGTGATGGTTGGGAATCACCCACAAGATGTCCTCCGAACCTCAGAGGAGAAGGACCCTTCACGGTGAGTATCCAATGGTCGCTATACCATAGAGTTTTGCCCAAAAACAAGAGCATCACCCCCTGATGTCCCCATCGTGTGTACATCACTTCCAGGTGATATAGGCATGGTGTGTTTACATCCTGCTTCTTCCCTCCCTGCTTCTGGTAAGTCATGTTTATTTCTGGCTTGTGGGGGGTCTGGCATCCCTTCCCCCCACTTTCTGATAGCCCTGAAGCAGGGGGAGGGACTCCAAACCAAGAGATCCCTTACCCCCAACAGGGGACTGGCAATCCTATTCCTTTTCCCCACAAGAGCGCTCAGACCTTAGTTGCAGGCTCAGCATCTCCCCTGGCTCCTCCCCGGCCTGATTATGGAGCCCTCTTTTATTTCCCCCAAGCAGCCTTGGTCCCACCCCTTTGGTCTTTGCTGGACTAATCCTGTGGTCTTAGTGGTAAGGTGTCCACTTTCCCCCATACTGGCCCCACCCCCACCCACCTTCCCTTAGTCTGTGCCTGACACAGACTCTGTGGGTTGCCTCCCACCTTACCCCAGGCAGTTGATCAGGGGTTGCAGCCTGCAGGCTAAGTTGGAGGGAATTGTTTAATCTTGTCTAGGGCTGCTGCTGCCTCCCTGGCACTTGCACTCAGTGCTGAGAGGCCTGCAGTGAGGACAGTCACTGCTGGGGGATGCTCTTGCCAGTTGAGCTTGACCCCCTCTTGAGGCTTCCTCCTCACTCCTTCTCATGTCATGCTGTCAGCAGGAGGTCCAGGAGTGACTTGAGGCTCTGACTCAGCCCCGACAGCAGTGGTGGCCCTGGGACTGGCACAGCTGGCTCAAGAAGAAGAGAAGGAGGAAGAGGAGGAGATTGGATTTATACCCTGCCTTTCACTACCCAAAGGAGTCTTACAAATCCTTCCCCTCCCCACAACAGAAACCTTTGAGGTAAGTCGGACTGAGAGAGCTCTTTCGAGAACTACCCTTGAGAGAAGAGCTCTGAAAGAATTTATGACTGGCCCAAGGTCATACCAGCAGCTGCATGTGGAGGAGTGGGGAATCAGGACAGTTGGCCCAGACAGTGGTGGTAGCTCTGGGGGAAGTAAGGCTGGAGGGGCAGCTGCTAGTTTCATTGCTGTGGGCAGGTTGGGATCTGAACCTGGACACATGCTAACATGCACTGATCTAGTGTCACTTCTGGGCCAGAGTTGTTCTTCCATATTCGCTCTGCTTGGGCATCTTACACCTTGAATGCCATACTATTCAATGGGCATTTTCTCACATTATTCTTTTAAAAGGTTGTATTGAGCCTTTCCTTTAAAAAAATAGAATGGTTTATTACATTCTTCAAAGGGTCGTGGGGTTCCATACATGGATTCCTTTCCTCTGTCCTCACAACAGCTCTGTAAGGATAGTGAGGCTGAAATAGAATGGCTGGCTGAAGTTCACCCTGTGAGCTTTGTGGCTGAGCTGGAAGGACCTAAAAATCTGAGCCTAATGGTTAGTCTGGCCCTGATTCTCTAAAATAACAGAAAACCCTTGCTTTTTAGGAAGTCTGTGCTTTAATAAGGATGGTCTTCTTTAAAGCAGTACTTAAAAAGAAAGACTACAAGCAGCTGCTTCTTGTCTATTGAAAAACAGCTCTAGAATATATGAAAATCATGTTAAGGATGTTAGGACATACAGTCATGTTTAGAGGTGGCAATTGTTGTGCCTTCTAAAAATGGCTCTGGAACCAGCTACCTTATTGGCCCATTTCTGTACAGCTAGGCCGATGTTCTCTCTGTAGGACCTATCTTGGACTGCTCTGGACAAGCACTAGTTCAGATGCTGTTCTTCTGCAGATGTTATGCAAGTTAAAAGGTAGTTGTATAACTCTGAAATGTAGTAAGTGTGAGGTGGAATGGTAGTACTAAAACACCAACATGTGCCACTGTAGCGTGTGATACATCTGCTGCTGGGCCCTTTTACTCTTTCACTGTGTCTACCTAATGGAAGGCCAAGAAGAAAAATGCTGCTTCCTTACTGGCCACAACTGGCTGTTAAAAGCTGAAAGAAGAAAGTGCTATAAATGTAGCCTGGTATCCATGGCAACATGGTCAGACTCTTGAGCACATGAAAATGTAAATAGTTTGACCCTCAGTAAATAAATGTCAAAGATTTATAATGGCAACAATCATCTACGTGTTGGGCCATGTTTGGCAGCTGATGGAGCAGTTGGCTCTTGGCTACTCCAGGTAATAATTTTTGCCTGGAAAAGTTAAATCAGAGGTCATTGTGACTTAGCTCTCCAGCCAGTGCTGAACAAGCCTTAGTTACTGCTGTATATGTTGCTATGGGAGGAAACTAAACTCTAGGAACAACATTTCCTCTTCTGTCTTTTAATGATGATGGGTGTTTGGGTGATTTGCAAAGGTAGCACAGTTTACATTAGAAGATTTTAAATTTATTTTCTTTGGCAGAAATGCTATTTTCCCATATGAATATGTTTATACAATATCTACATATAGAGACTCAAGCTTCCACCTATTATCCTAAGGACATAACATTTAACAAACAACCAATTACAGGAAAGTAGGAGCAATGGAAGTGGAAGAAGAATGCAGGAAAAGGGAAATTCTAGAGTGAAACAATCTTAAGAAGCTGTTCCAGATGTCCCTCCCCACCAATTGTACCACCTTCCTTTTAATGAGAAATCTCTGACTTGGCCAAGGAGGAGGCTTATCTTTTGCCTCCAGCACTTTTAAAACTATCAGCTGACCTTGTTCCTGTCTTTGTTGTCAGTCTTTATTCTTCCTTGTCCTGTATAACTTAGTGCCCTGTTTATATCCAGTTGGGGTTACCCATTCTGTTCCATTAGGATAAAGTGGGCTGTAAATCTAAGCCTATTAAAGAAGTACAGTAACTGGCTTTATTTTAAATAATTTCTTTTCTAAACCTGATGCTTTTCCAGTTTGTTTTGTTTAAAGGCGTTAACCAGCCTATTCTTGGAGAACCATTTCCCCAGTAGCACCCAAGATTGTTAGTGAATTTTCCTTCCACAGATCAATACACATCCAAGGCACAGTGGTGTGTCAATTTCCCATCAAACCTGTAATGTAGATGATGTTCCTACCTCATCTAGTAAACTTCAAAACTGAACAAGGATTTGCCATATCTTAGCATAACATTCCAGCCACTGCAGTAAATTTGTTCAGTTAATAACAATTGAAAATTATGACTTACAATATCATTGGCAAAACTAAATATTGAGCTGGATTATGAAAACTCACATGTTGAAGTAATTAATGCAAGATGCAACAAATGTTTTGCCTTTGGTCCAAGGATGCAAGGCTTGACATGGTCTCATCATGGTGTCTGAAGGGACAGTACACAGAAGCATTCTGGACCAGTTTAGGACCATTTATATCCAGACTCCTTCCTTTTTCTTCCTGCCCCCATGAGTCCAGTAGTAGGTTGGCCACCAACACCATACTGATTATTTTTAGGTTGCTCAAAAATGGATGCAAAATGGTGAGAATAGATGGTCTCCTTTGCATCCCTCTTCAAGATTCATGGAGTGAAGCTGCTGATACCAGCCATTCCCAGCTGGGGAGGAGAGGGCACAGCTGCAGGGGCAGCCCCAACATTTGCCACTTTGTCTTCTCTGAGAGTGGCTCCAAAGAAGGGATTATTTCTGTTTTTGCAGCCATCCTCAGGAATTAGGAAGCAGCAGTGACTGAGTCAGCAATCATTCTGAGGATGGCCTTGAAACCCATGGGGAATCTTCTGGGAGGGAAAGTCCCATTCTGGCCCCTGTTTTCTTTCCTTTTTGCTCCATCTTTGTGGGAGTGGAAAGCCTGTGTTTCCTGTCCACTGGCCATCCTTGTGCTCTGTCCCCATCACCCGCCCTCATGATTTTTCTCCCCAAGCCCACCAACTTGATCTTTCTTTTCTCCTGCCTCTAACCACAATCACTTCAGCCCTTGTCGTCCTTCTCCCCCCTCTTGCAGCTCCCATAGTTTCTCTTTTACCTCTTCTCTCTTTGTTCCTTCCCCTTACTCCTCTCTTGTTGCCAGGCACCATTTTGGATTGCTCTGATAACCCAAAATGCCATCTGAAGTTTTTTCCTCTCAGTGTTTTCTGCGCGTGTGCAGACAGTGATTTTTATATTTTGCTTTTGGTTTTGCCCAACATTTTTTTTAAAAAAACTTTCAGATGTCTGAAAAAACATCATCTTTACCCCACAGGGCCCCATTGTGTGAATTTTTGATCTGCACCCTGGAGCTATATTCGGAGATATTTTATATATTTATTTATACACACACACACATACAGGGCTATTTTTGGGCAGGAACGCATAGGAACGGAGTTCTGGCTGGCTCCCGAGTTGGCCACACCCAGCAGGAACTCATTAGCATAATAGGCCACACCCAACAGCAGAAGCTCATTAGGATTGGCTACATTTGGGGGGTGTAGCCTAACATGCAAAGGAGTTCCTGCTACAAAAAAAGCCCTAGGTTTTGACAACAAACAAGGTAAACAGAATAAGAAGCAAGAGGTGGTGTGGCTGGATGACCACACTTCTGGTAACATGGGGTGTGGCCTAATATGCTAATGTTTGTGCTGTCATGGGGTGTGGCCTAATATGCTAATGAGTTTCTGCTGATGGGTGTGACCTATTATGCTAATGAGCTCCTGCTGGGCTTTTTCTACAAAAAAAGCCATATATATATATATAGCATAAGGTAATAGTTTACCACTTCTTGTCTATCTCAAATGTATGGAAATCACAATCTCTTAATCTGTTTAAATCAGTGGCTTTCAAAATGTACTTTCCAAGGCAGATTTCAAAAGCTGCCTTGAACCAAGAGGAAAGGAGGGATCAGTGGTGTACCTATTTATTTATTTGACTTATACCTCGCCCTCCCTGCATAGCAGGCTCAGGGCGGCTGAGTATATTTGATACCCTGGAGTGAGTCATTTTTTTAACACTCCCCTCCTCTATACAACCAAATTATTTTCAGTAATAATTATGAAATAAAATGAATAATAATAATGGCAAGAAAAGAAATGCAGACAGTGAAAATTTATTTTATTGAACTTCATATATATATAGTCATGCTAGTTAAAAATAAAAAATAAAATAAATATACTACAAAAAGGGGGAAAGTAATACTTTTTAATTACATCTCTATTAAGAGTATCCTAATAATCCAGTTACCGTAATGTTGGTAATGGAAACCACTAACTGTTTTAACCAAGAGCCCTAGACTCCTGACACTAGATGCTCATAATATATGCGGGCCTCCACAATTCATAGAGTTAGTAAATATTTTGGGAGAACTTCTCTAAGGCAGATAAAACTGCATCTGTCATCTCAGACTCTCTTTGTGTTCCCTGTGCCTTCAAGGTGAGGTGGGTTGTCACCAAGGATAAGGCTCTTTCAGTAGTTCCTTCTCACTCACCTCCAACTATGAAATGCCTTCCCCACTCCTGAGTCCCTGTCCTCGCCTCTGTCTCCTAACATCTGTCAGCACCAGGCTTTTTTATTTCCAGATAACTGTTAATTGAGGCAACATCAGGGAAGACCTCTGCCTCTATGCCCTGTTGTTGGTCCTCCAGAGGAACTGGTTAGCCACTGTGTGAGACAGGATGTTGGACTAGATGCACCATTGGTCTGATCCAGCAGGGTTCTTCTCATGTTCTTACGATTGCTGGACCTTGTGGCCTCCAAGCACCGATCCACACTATACTCTTGTGACTGAGCGTGTAACTTCAGGAGCCTTTCCACACAACCAGTTTTATTTATTTATTTATTCCATTTCTACCCCGCCCTCCCCGCGAGCGGGCTCAGGGCGGCTTACAATGAGGCAACCAAGTGCCAAGAACAGACAGCTTAAAACATATAAAATCACTAAAACATTTCAACATCATAAGTGCTCTACAGTTGTTCTATCATCTCAATCCGATGGCGTCAGATGGTAATTTAAACACAGCAATGTCACAGCGGGACCCGATAGATCTCACTCGGCTATCCCCTCCCTCTACCACATAAGATAGTACAAATTGGTGGCAGCGGGGGGGGGGGTGGCGGCCAAAGGGAAAGGGAGCGGCGGCTCCTACTCGAAAGCCTGGCGGAAGAGCTCCATCTTACAGGCCCTGCGGAATTGCGAGAGGTCCCGCAGGGCCCTGATCTCTTCCGGGAGCTCGTTCCACCAGGTAGGAGCTGCCACTGAAAATGACCTCACCCTAGTGGCCACCAACCTGGCCTCCTTAGGGCCAGGAACCGCCAGGTGATGTTGAAACTCAGACCGAAGTGCTCTTTGGGGCATATACGGGGAAAGGCGGTCCCTCAGGTATGCCGGACCATGGCCATATAGGGCTTTAAAGGTAAGCACCAGCACTTTGAAGCGAATCCGGTATGCTATAGGCAGCCAGTGCAGCGCTTTCAGCACAGGCCGGATGTGCTCCCGCCTAGGGGTGCCCATCAACAGCCTGGCTGCTGCATTCTGCACTAGCTGCAGCCTCCGGATTTGCCCCAAAGGCAGCCCCATGTAGAGGGCGTTACAGTGGTCTAGCCTCGAGGTGACCATTGTGTCAGAAGTCCTAACTTAGTCAGCAAAAACACCAGGCCTTGTGATGCAAGCAAGGATAGCGTTTATTAAGCTGCAATAGATAGATCACTGGAACAGGTTTCTTGTTCAGAATGACTTGGTTACAGAAAGCAAGCGGTTATACAAGGAAGGGGGTGAATGGGGACCCCCCCTTCTACCATACAAAGGATAACATGCGACTGGGAAATCGAAAGTTACTACGCTAATGAAATTCCCACCGCCCCCATTATTCACAGCAAGCTACATCTATGCCAGCGATAGTGAAGCGCGCAGCCCGACTTGTCAAGGTCAGAATGTCTAGGCTGCAAGAGATAGGTAATAGAAGCCACATTCCATTCTCACACCCTAGGCGTAAATCAGCCAACTCCCCGGATTCCAACCTCCCGCCTGTCACGCCATTAAGGCGCCCATAGCCCACCTCCCTCCCTTCCATCCATCATGGCAGGGCTACCTGACATGCAGCCCCCTCGAAAATAGTCCTACCCCTTTGGTTTGTGGGGGTACAACTTGTGAAACGCTCGGATAAGCCGGGGGGCCAAAACATTTTCCGCCCGCACCCACTCCCTCTGTTCTGGCCCAAAGTCAATCCATTCAACCAGGTAAAACAAGCGATTGCGAGAGATTTTAGAGTCCAGAATTTGCGACACTTCATAGTGAGGTTCCCCCCCCACCAGCAGCGGAGGAGGGGTCGGCCGTTGCGGTCTCCATCTGTTCTCTTCAGGTGCTTGGCGTAGAAGCCTCACATGAAAAACAGGATGAACAGACTTTAGAGATTTAGGCAACGCAAGTTCAACAGTTACATTGTTAATCACTCTTACAATCTCAAAGGGACCAATATATTTCCAACCGAGTTTGCGACTCGGCTGAATTCGACGCAAATGTTGGGTAGATAAATAAGCAAACTCTCCACATTTTGGAACCCAAGTAAGGCTACGTTTTTTATCTGCCTGGAGTTTGTATGCAGCCTTAGCCTCCTCAAGAGTTTTGGCCAACGAGCCCCACGCCTCCTGCAGTTGTTTGCACCAGTCCCCAGCGTCTCCCGCCGGGAGGTCGGGAGAAGTCAGAAATGGTAAAGGCGGGGCGTCATATCCATGTACTGCTTTAAACGGGGACATCCCCGTCGACGAGTGCTGAGTATTAGTGTAACAGAACTCAGCCAAAGGTAAAAGAGAATGCCAATTGTCCTGCTGAAAGTTAGAAAAACACCGGAGGTATTGTTCCAGAGTCTGATTTACACGTTCGGTCTGCCCATCGGATTCAGGATGGTATGCACTGCTCACCCCCCTCTCCACCCCAAGCAGTGACATAAGTTCGCTCCAGAACCGTGAAACGAATTGAACCCCTCTGTCCGAGACCACCTTAGCAGGTAAGGTGTGGAGTCTCACAACGTGTTGCAAGAAAGCAGAGGCTAATTTCTTAGCAGAGGGGATGGTGGCAAACGGAACGAAATGCGCCTGTTTAGTAAACAGGTCCACTATCACCCATATGACGGTTTTCCCCCCGCTAGGGGGTAGGTCCGTAATAAAGTCCATAGAGATCACTTCCCATGGCCGAGCCGGGGTAGGGAGGGGCTGTAGGGCACCTGGGGGTTTACCGGGTCGAGGTTTACTCATCAAGCACGTTTGGCAGGCTGACGTGAAGAGAGAAACGTCTTTTCGTAGTCCCGGCCACCAAAATTGTCTTTGCAGTAGCTGGAGAGATTTCACAAACCCCGTGTGTCCAGCTAGCTTTGATCCGTGCGCCCAGCCCATTACCTCCCCCCTGAGAGACCGTGGGACAAAGAGTTTATTATTTTTAGTCCAGCAGCCATGCTCATCCCGGGACATTCCTTCTTCCCCCGCCACCTCCTCCCTGTCCGCATCCGACAGTTCTGTGGAAAATTTCACCGCCCATTCATTTGGAGGAGGGTCTGGCGGCGGGGGGGACTGTTTGGCCTGCCTCCGAGTGGTTACTGCACCTCCCAACTGGGAAGGAGTGAAAATCGAGTCACGAATCTCCTCCCTTTTGCTGTCGTGTTGAGGGAGGCGTGACAGTGCATCGGCCAGCGAGTTAGATGTCCCCGGGAAGTGGTGCAGTGTGAAATTGAACTTGGAGAAGAAATCAGCCCAGCGGAGCTGTTTGGCGTTCAAGGAATGGGGGGAGCGGAGGAGCTCGAGGTTTTTGTGATCAGTCCAGACCTCGAACGGGACTCGCGCCCCCTCTAGCCAATGGCGCCAGGTAGCCAACGCTAAACGGATCGATCCCGCTTCTTTTTCCCACACCGACCAATTCCGTTCGGTATCATTAAATTTTTTGGAAACATAGGCAAGGGGGTGCAACCTGCCATCTTCCCCCTCTTGGAGGATCGCCCCCCCCATTGCAACGTCCGAGGCGTCAACTTGAACAATGAATTTTTTAAGTTCATTCGGGTGGGCCAACACGGGTTCCGACGTAAAAAGGGCTTTCAATTTGTCGAACGCCCGCTGGCACTCTGGCGACCATTCTAGTTTGGCCCCGGGCCGAGTGCATTCGGGTGGCTTCCCTTTGGTTTTCAGTAAGTCAGTCAAGGGAAGAGCCACTTGGGCAAAGTTCGAGAGGAACGATCTATAAAAGTTCGCGAATCCGAGAAACCCCTGGAGTTGCCTCCTCGTTTTGGGAGGCTCCCACCCCACGACATCCTTAACTTTGTCAGGGTCCATCTCAATCCCCTTCTGTGAAATGCGGTAGCCCAGAAACGGGATCTCCGTTTTGTGAAATTCACACTTGGAGAGTTTGGCAAACAGTTTATGCTTGTGCAACGTTTGTAGTACTTCCCGCACCAATTTCACATGCGATTTAAGGTCGGGGGAGTACAAAAGAATGTCATCAAGGTAAACAAGGACCCCCTTGAACAAGTGTTTATGCAACACCTCGTTAATCAAGTTCATGAAGACCCCAGGGGCCCCCTGGAGCCCGAAGGGCATGACTAGGTATTCAAACTGGCCGAGGGGTGTGTTGAACGCCGTTTTAAATTCATCCCCCTCCCGTATGCGGACTCTGAAATAGGCATCTCGGAGGTCTAGCTTAGAGAAAATTTTCCCCCCAGCCACTGCCGCCAACAAGTCTTTTATGAGGGGCATGGGGTAAGCGTTTGTGTTTGACACTGCATTCAAGCCGCGGTAGTCGGTACATAGCCGCAATCCCCCATCTTTTTTTTTCGAAAAAGCACCGGAGCCGCAAACGGGGAGGATTCCGGCCGTATAAAACCCCTACTGAGGTTTTTATCGATGAACTTCCTCAGTTCCACCTTTTCCGAAGGGCTCATAGAGTACAGTTTTCCCTTCGGTAATTTTTGGTTAGGCAAAATTTCAATTGCACAGTCAGAGTTTCTGTGGGGGGGCAATTCATCGGCCTCCTCCTCTCCAAACACGGGGGCCAGGTCGTGATACTCGGGGGGAATGCCTTCCAGCTCCGCAGCTGCCACCCCCGCTGTCACTAGGAGTTGCCCCCCCATCATGGGTCCCCATTCCTTTTTCCATGCGTGGGACTGGCATTTTTTGGAGATGAAGTTGACCTTCCCCTCCCCCCACAGTACATGAGGATCGTGATCAAAGAACCATGGGCTCCCTAAAACCAAGGGAAATCGGGCTGAAGGGGTAACCACGAAAGGTCTTTCTTCCCAGTGTTGCCCGAGCCCCACCCGCAAGGGTACAGTCTCGTATTTGCAGGGTTCTTTCATGGTGGACCCGTCCATTTGCGTAAAAATCAAGGGGTCATTTAATTTAACAACTTTCGCCCCAAGTCCCGTTATTAGTGTGGGGTTAATGAGGTCTCTCCCACACCCAGAGTCAATGAGAGCTCGTACTCTCACATGGGTCAATAGACCCGGGTCCATTAGAGTCACCGTGAGAAAGAAAAGAGAGGGGGGTTTGCTCACCGGGAGTTGCGCCTGGGGATGTGGGACCTGCTGTTCAGCGCTGTTTACAGCAGGTCCGTCTCGTTTCCCTGCGGCACGGTCTCGCCATCGGATGAGTCGGATGCTTCGCTGAGCGGTTTGGCTTGCAGAGCTTTCGCCCCCTTCGGTTTCGCCACCTGCTTTGGCGTGGATGTGTCAAACTTCTTCTTGGCTCCTTTCGGTATTCCGGGTGATGTAGACGAGGTTGGGCAGTTCGCAGCGAAATGGCCCCCTTCTCCACATTTGAGGCAAAGACCTTGCTTCATCCGGAGCTCCCTGGTGCCATCTCTCAGCTTCGGGTTCGGTGCAGGGGTTTTCCCTCTCGCAGCCGATGCAGGGCCCCTGTTAGCCATCGCTGCGTCGTCGTCCAGTTTGATGGTCTTCAGGCGGTTCTCCATCGTGACGGCTGCTTGAACCCATCCGGTGAGGGTGTTCGGGTCTTGATTCCTGGTGACTTCCCGGCGGATCTCCGCGTTGAGTCCCCACTTGTAGAAGTCAATGAGGTTCCCTTCCCCTCGGAGTTTGGCGGCACATCTGCGGAACTCCGAGGTGTAGTCTCTCACCGATCGTGCGCCCTGTTTAAGGCTTCGGATCGTTGCCTTCGCCGCCTTGGTGGAGTGCACATCCTCGAATTGCTCCTTCATGGCCCACATGAAGGAATCGATCTCTCTCAGCTCGCGCCCGTCGACTTGATGGAGTCCCACATACCAGTCAGCAGCCGCTCCCTTTAGGTGGGCTGCTATGACATCAACTATCCTCTCTTCTCGCTGGAATAGGTGGCCCCAGGTCTCGATAAACCTCTCGGCTCGCACCAGAAAGAATGGGAATTTCTCGGGGTCTCCGTCAAAGTCAGCATCCAGAAGTTCTGTAGGCTTGGGCGGCAAGAACCCCCAAGGACGAGGGGGTGGTTGCCCCGGCGGCCCCTGCGGTCCTGGCCCCGCTGGTTGCTCCACCGGGCCGGCTGGCACGTTTCCCTGGTCTTGGTCCGGCACCGGCCGCTGATCGGGAGGGACCTGGGCTGGTGGTTCCTCGCGTCTTTGCCGCTCGCGCTCTTCCCGGATGCCCTCTGCGATCATCTGGGGGATGCGTGCGAGGGATTCGTCTAGGAATCGCATCAGGCGGTCTTGGCTCGGTTCTTCAGTCCATCTCCTCCTTACCACGGCGCCTTCCAGGGTATCGGAGTCTCGGCCAGTCTCTTCCAGGGCTTCCGCCGTGATTAGTTTTCTGACCGACCTCTCGGGGTGGCTCATCCCCATGGAAGCTCTCGGGGTCCCGAACCACGCTTCATGGGTGTCAGCCAGGGGTTTCACCCAGTCACGTCTACGTCCAACTCGGGTGGTCACCCCCCATAGGCTGCCCCATAGGGGTCTCCGTAAGGCCCTCCAAAGTCGTACTCCAGACCCCATTGTCTCGGCACGTGTGTGTCCGGGGTCTCTCTGGGTACTTCTTTCCCGGGAGGTTTCTTATCCTTTTCTTCTTCTTCAATTGGGAGAGTGTCTTCTTCTCCGCCGCTCATTTTGGAGTTGCGGGTTTAGGACCAGTCCCAAAAGTAAATGATGATTCTGAACAAACTGTCAGAAGTCCTAACTTAGTCAGCAAAAACACCAGGCCTTGTGATGCAAGCAAGGATAGCGTTTATTAAGCTGCAATAGATAGATCACTGGAACAGGTTTCTTGTTCAGAATGACTTGGTTACAGAAAGCAAGCGGTTATACAAGGAAGGGGGTGAATGGGGACCCCCCCCTTCTACCATACAAAGGATAACATGCGACTGGGAAATCGAAAGTTACTACGCTAATGAAATTCCCACCGCCCCCATTATTCACAGCAAGCTACATCTATGCCAGCGATAGTGAAGCGCGCAGCCCGACTTGTCAAGGTCAGAATGTCTAGGCTGCAAGAGATAGGTAATAGAAGCCACATTCCATTCTCACACCCTAGGCGTAAATCAGCCAACTCCCCGGATTCCAACCTCCCGCCTGTCACGCCATTAAGGCGCCCATAGCCCACCTCCCTCCCTTCCATCCATCATGGCAGGGCTACCTGACACATTGCATGAATCACCTTGGCCAGGTCGTCGCGGTCGAGGAATGGGACCAACTGCCGAATCAGCCGAAGATGGTAAAAAGCTGACCTGGCAGTGGCTGCCACCTGGGCCCCCATAGTTAACACAGGGTCCAGGAGTACTCCCAAACTCCTAACCTCCGGTGCTGGCACCAGCGGTGCCCCATCGAAGGCCAGAAGAGGGAGCCCCAGCCCCCGACCGGTCCGACCCAGGCACAGGACTTCCGTCTTGGCAAGGTTTAGCTTCAATCGGCTCAGCGGAGATCTTCCGGGTCAGAGTCCGACTGGCTGCCCAACATCAGATAGAGCTGGGTATCATCCGCATATTGGTGACCACCCAGCCCATGCCTCCGGGCAATCTGGGCGAGGGGGTGCATATAGATGTTAAACAACATCGGGGAGAGCACTGCCCCCTGAGGCACCCCGCATTCAAGGGGGTGCCTCCGGGACTGCTGCCCCCCTGGCACCACCCTCTGTCCCCGATCTTGGAGAAAAGAGGCAAGCCACTGGAGAGCGAGCCCCTGAATCCCCACGTCGGCGAGGCGGTGGATCAGCAACTGGTGGTCGACTGTATCAAATGCAGCCGACAGATCTAACAGCAACAGTGCCGCCACACCACCTCGATCCAGATGCCTCCGGAGGTCGTCCATTAGGGCGACCAGTGCCGCCTCCGTCCCATACCCCGGGCGAAAGCTGGACTGGAATGGATCAAGGACGGAAGTGTCATCCAGAAAGCCCTGTAGCTGAGTCACCACCGCTCTCTCGATCAGCTTGCTCAAATAGGGCAAGTTGGACACTGGCCGATAGCTGGCCAATTCTGCTGGGTCCATGGTTGGTTTCTTCAAGAGGGGGCGGACCATCGCTTCCTTGAGTGCCTCAGGGAACCGTCCCTCCAAGAGGGACTTGTTGACAATCTCCCCCATGGCACCTCGAAACCCCTCGTGGCCTGCCTTGATGAGCCAGGAGGGGCATGGGTCAAGGTCGCATGTGGTTGGGCGCACAGATACTAGCAATCTGTCGACTTCCTCCAGACTGAGCTGGTCAAAGCATTCTAAGCCCAAACTCAAAGACGCGCAAGGGGCCTCAAGTTCACTCACCGTTTCAAATGTGGCGGGGAGGTCGTGGCGGAGCGCCGAGACTTTATCTGCAAAGTAGCTCGCAAATGCCTCACAGCCAATATCCAATTCCCTACTATTATATCTGCCCTGCGGCAGGGTTGTCAAAGACCGAATTGTTCTAAACAATTGGGCTGGGCGTGAGCTTGCAGATGCAATCGTAGCTGCGTAGAATTCCCTCTTCGCAGCCTTGACTGCCATCTCATAGGCTCTCATAAACGCCCTATAAGATGCTCTCGTTGCTTCGTCGCGAGCGCGGCGCCACCGCCTCTCTAGCCGTCTGAGCTCCTGCTTCATAAGCCGCAGCCCCTGGGAATACCAAGGGGCTAGCCTAGAGCGGGCGCGCAGAGAGCGCCTGGGAGCGATCTCGTCGATAGCTGCGGAAAGTCGGCCATGCCAGTTCATCTAATGAGCCGCCAGGAGGCATCGGATCCCACAGGGCCATTTGAAGCCGCACCGGGTCCATTTGGCTCTGCGGGCGAGCCAAAATCCGCTCGCCGCCTATACAGGGTCGGGGTGGGACATTCACATGGGCCTTCAGGGCATAGTGGTCCGACCATGGAACTGCCATAGCAGTCATCTGGTCCACTGAAATCCCCATCGTGAAGATCAAGTCGAGCATGTGCCCGGCCCAGTGCGTGGGGGTCGACACACATTGGGAGAGTCCTAGTGACGCCATGGACGCCACCAGGTCCGTTGCCCGGCTGGAGGCCGCGTCACCGGCATGGATGTTGAAGTCACCCAAGACCATAAGCCTAGAGTGCTCCAGCGCCCAGCCTGCTACAGCCTCCAGCAGGGATGGCAGGCTACTGTCCGGTGCGTTAGGCGGTCGGTATACCAGGCAGATCGCCAAACTCTCCTCGGCCTCCAGCACCAGACCGACACATTCCATGCCCGCAATCTCCAACAGGGGAAGTGCCCTGAAGGAGTAAGCCTCCCGCACGAATATCGCCCCCCTCCCCCTGCCCCCTCGTTCGTGATTGGTGAAGGACCGAGAATCCAGGTGGGGCAAGCTGAGTGAGAGCTAGCGTCTCTCCCTCCCGCACCCAAGTCTCGGTCCTTCACCAGTCTGCATGCTGTACTCCTCCCCTCCTCTGTTTGCATTTTTTTTTGGTCTCGCTGTGTTCTCCTCTTCTCCAAGCACCAAGATGCCCTTTCCCACCTGCCAGTGTTAGAGCTTTGAACTACCTGCCTTGTGCATCCATTATTGATGGGCTGCCCTGAGCTTGCAGGATTGAAAGAAGGAGTGGGAACATTTGAACTGTGCCTATTGTAGCGTGCCAGGAGGAGAGCAAAGACATATGTAGTTTACACTGGAGCTGCATCACAAATAGTGCGTGCTGAGCCACCACCACCCCGCCCTTCAAAAATGTTTCTGGGAGACAGTGATTGTGTAAAACTAAGAATGCATGTCATTCAAAAAATGACTTTTGAATTTGCAGGGCATGCTGTAAGACCTTATGGAAGGAGCACACACACATTCTATTTAATGTTGACATATTTCACTGGGAAGTGAGCAAGTGAGTCCCTTATTCATTAAGGGTAAAAAAAGCATGTGAATTCTGCATCCCAACATTATAGTTCAGGAATTTCCAAGTTTTTTAACCTTTATTTTCTCAATATCTCTCCTTATAAATAATTATCTTTTGGTTTCGCAAGATTACATGTGCTCCCATTGGCTGTAAAATGCCCTTCCTCAGCCATTGGCCCATCAGTCGCCACTCAAGAGTACTCGCGTGCCATTGGCCGGGTGCTGGGTCTGCTCCTCTTCCCCACCCACTCCCCCTGGCAGACAGCTCTGTCTCCTGAGGAAGACAGTTCTCTTGACTCCTGTGAGGGACTGTCCCCTCAGTGGCTGTTGGTAGGCAGCCAGGCTTGGTTCTATGAGTAAAAAAACAAAGGACTTTCAGCATAACCCCCTCCCCAGTGGCCACTTTCCTGTCAGAATAAATGGAAAAAGACTCTTTCTCCTGCTTAGCTTCAGCATGGCTGGCTGGCTAACGAGGTGGGCCAGCAACCATCAAACCATTTTCTTCAACTCCCCTCTGTGCAGCTGACTTTCCCCTGGAGATCTCCCACTGTTACAATTGACCTCCAGATGACAGAGATCAGTTCCCCGGGAGAAAATGGTTGCTTTGGAGGGTAGACTCTATGGCATTATACCCTGCTGAGTCCTTCCACACACACCCCAAATGCTGCCCTCCACAGGATCTACCCCCCCAAATCTCCAGGTATTTCCCTAATCAAAGTTGGCACCTGTACTTTCTCCTCTGTCAGTAAAAGGCCCTTTCCACACCTATGTTGGCCTTTGGGAGAAAACTCATTGGACCCAGTCCTGATCAGGTTGCCAACTCCAGATGGGCAATTCCTGGAGATTTGAGGGATGGAGCCTGGAAAGGGTGATGTTTGAGAAGGGGTGGCACCTCAGACAGGTACGATGCCATAGACTCCACCCTCCAATCCAGCCATTCTCTGATGGGGAACCATTGTTGCCAATCTCCAGGTGGGGGCTGGAGATCACTCAAAATTACAACTGCTCTCTAGGAGGGAGGGGGGAGGAGATGGAAAACTAAAGGTAGGTTGATGGTTGGCTGGGAGGGAGATAGAGTTGTCAACTCCAGGTTGGGAAATTCCTGGAGATCTGAGGGGTCAAACCTGGAGAGGGTGAGTGTTGAGGAGAGGTGGGATCTCAGACAGGTACAATGCCATAGACTCCACCCTCCAAACCAGCCACTCCCTCCTGGGGAACCACTGTTACCAACCTTGGGGGTGGGCTGGAGATCACTCAAAATTACTACTGCTCTTCAGGTAGCAAAGATCAGTTCCTCTGGAGAAAATAGTGGACTCTGTCATTATACCCTGCTGAGATTGCCACAGCAAATTGTCACTGAGTGCCCAAAGCCGGGGCACTCTCCCAGAGCTTCTTTCTAGAGCCCGTTGTATTTATTTCCACAACGGGCCTTATTCCTAGTATAGAAATAAACAAACATGGACCCACAAGAAACTTGCGGGAGCAGCTATCCCATTCCCCCCACCTGTGCTTCTTCCCCTCTCCCCCTACTTCTCTCACACTATTTCTCCTTCCTGCCACCCCCCCTCTCATGCCTGTCACTTCCTTTCTGCTCCCACCTCATCATTCTTTCTGCCTCTGCCACTCTCCCGGCCTCCCACCTACTTCCCAGGAACTCCAGCTAGTGCAAAATGTGGCAGCACACCTGCTGACTGCATCACTTGTGCACATTTGACTGGCACTACACCAGTTGCGCTGGCTACCAGTTGAGTAAGGGACCGTAGTGGCTTACATAAGAACATAAGAACATACGAGAAGCCAATACTGAATCAGGCCAATGGCCCATCTAGTCCAACACTCTGTCACACAGCAGCCAAAAATATCACGTGCTATCAGGAGGTCCAGCAGTGGGGCCAGGACACTAGAAGCCCTCCCACTGCTGCCCCCTCCAGCACCAAGAATAGAGTGCATCACCTGCCCCAGACTTAGAATTCCCATCTATACCCTGTGGCTAATAGCCACTGATGGACTTCTGCTCCATATGCTTATCTAATTCCCTCTTGAAACTGTCCATGCTTGCAGCTGCCACCACCTCCTGTGGCAGTGAATTCCATATGTTAATCACTCTTTGGGTGAAGAAGTACTTCCTTTTATCTGTTCTAACCCGACTGCTCAGCAATTTCATGGAGTGCCCACGAGTTCTTGTATTGTGAGAAAGGGAGAAAAGTACTTCTTTCCCAACCTGCTCAATCCCATTCATAATCTTATAAACCTCGATCATGTCACCCCTCAGCCGTCATTTCTCCAAGCTGAAGAGCCCCAAGCGTTTTAACGTTTCTTCATAGGGAAGGTGTTCCAACCCTTTTATCATTCTAGTTGCCCTTCTCTGCACTTTTTCCAATGCTATAATATCCTTTTTGAGATGTGGTGACCAGAACTGTACACAGTATTCCAAATGAGGTCGCACCAATGATTTATACAGGGGCATGATGATACTGGCTGATTTGTTTTCAATTCCCTTCCTAATAATCCCCAGCATAGCGTTGGCCTTCTTTATTGCAGCTACACACTGTCTAGACATTTTCATTGAGTTATCCACTATGACTTCAAGATCTCTCTCTTGGTCCATCTCTACCAGTTCAGACCCCATCAACATGACTTTATATTTAGGATTTTTGGCTCCAATGTGCATCACTTTGCACTTGGCCATATTGATCTCCATTTGCCACGTTGACGCCCACTCACCCATCCTCGACAGATCCCTTTGGAGTGCCTCACAATCCTCCCTGGTTTTCACCACCCTGAACAACTTCATGTCATCTGCAAATTTAGCCACTTCACTGCTTACTCCCAACTCCAAATCATTAATAAACAAGTTAAAAAGCATCGGACCGAGTACTGATCCCTGTGGTACCCCACTGCTTAGCACCCTCCACTGAGAAAGTTTCCCATTTATACTCACTCTCTGTTTCCTATTTATAAGCCAGTTTTTGATCCACAAGAGGACTTGTCCTTTTATCCCATGACTATTGAGCTTACTTAGGAGCCTTTGATGAGGAACTGTATCAAAAGCTTTCTGGAACTCAAGGTAAATAACATCTATTGGGTCCCCCTTGTCCACATGTTTGTTCACTTCCTCAAAAAACACAAGATCTTCCCTTACAGAACCCATGCTGAGTCTGCCTCAGTAGTTTTTGTTCATCAATGTGCCTACTCATTCTTTCCTTAATAACAGTTTCCACCAACTTACCCGCTATCGATGTCAGACTGACTGGCCTGTAATTTCCCGGATCTCCCCTGGAGCCCTTTTTAAAGATTGGAGTGACATTAGCTACCTTCCAGTCCTCAGGAATGGAGGCAGATTTTAAAGAAAGATTACATATTTTTGTCAGGAGATCCACAAGTTCACATTTGAGTTCTTTCAGAACTCTCGGATGAATGCCATCCGGGCCTGGTGATTTATTAATTTTTAAATTATCCATCAGTCGGAGGACTTCCTCTCTTGTCACTGCAATCTGATTCAGGTCTTCCAAACCCCCTCCCGAAATCGGTGCTTCTGGAGTGGGCAAGCACTTCTCCTCTTCCACAGTGAAGACAGAGGCAAAAAAATGCATTCAGCTTCTCAGCCATTTCCCTATCATCCTTCACTACTCCTTTTACCCCTTGGTCATCCAAGGGCCCCACTGCCTCCCGGGCTGGCTTCCTACTTCTAATGTATTTGAAGAAAGTTTTATTGTTGGCCTTTATGTTTTTTTGCTATAAGCTCCTCATATTCCCTTTTTGCTTGCCTGATCACAGACTTGCATTTTATTTGCCACAGTCTGTGTTCCCTTTTATCAACCTCACTAAGATTAGCTTTCCACCGCTTAAAGGAATCCTTCTTACCTTTTACAGCTTCCATTACTTTATTTGTTAACCATGCAGGCTTTTTTCTATACCTATTTGTACCTTTTCTAACCTGCGGTATATATTTTTTCTGAGCTGCTAGGATTGTCTTTTTAAATAGTCTCCAAGCTTCCCCAATGGTTTTGACCTTCTCCACTCTTCCTTTCAATTTCTTCCTCACATGTCCCCTCATACCAGAGAAGTTACCCCTTTTAAAGTTAAAAGTGGTTGTGTCAGTCTTTTTGGGCAACTCCCTATCTATACAAATGTTAAACTCAGTGGCATTATGGTCACTGTTCCCAAGTGGTGCAATCACTTTTACATCTCTCACCAGGTCTTGGGTGTTACTTAGGACCAAATCCAGGATCGCCTCTCCCCTGGTAGGATCTGTGACCATCTGTTCCATAGCACAGTCATTGAGAGTGTCTAAAAACTCAATCTCTTTTTCCCGACTAGAACTCATATTGACCCAATCAATGTGTGGGTAGTTAAAGTCACCTATTACAACACAGTTATTCCGTCTAGCCGCTGTCTTTAATTCATTCATCATTTTATAATCCTCCTCTATCTTTTGATCTGGTGGGCGATAACAAACTCCCACTGTTAAGCCTCCTTTTGGACCCACTATTTCAACCCATAGCATTTCCAGAAGCGAATCCAATTCTCTTACCCTCTCAATCTTACTGGACGGTATATCCTCTCTGACATACATAGCCACCCCACCTCCGACCCTTCCCCCCCCATCCTTCCGATATAATTTATAACCAGGAATCAACATATCCCACTGATTTTCCTCATCCCACCAAGTTTCTGAAATACCCACAATGTCTATTTCCCCCCAACACCAAGCATTCCAACTCCCCGATTTTACCTCGGAGACTTCTAGCATTTGTGTATAAACACTTATAGTTTCCCACGTTTGTTAAGCCCACAGCCTTCCTCTTGCTGCCTTGAGACCTTGCCCGACAGTTCCTATCATTAGCCACAGTCTCAGTGGACAATTGTAATCCATTTCCTTGTACAAAAGTAATAGCTACCCCTTCATCTCTTTGAGATGAGTCATCCCGAACCAGAGACTTTTCATCTCCTTTCGGCTTTCCCCCATTATTCAGTTTAAAAACTGCTCTGCCACCTTTTTGATTTTGAGCGCCAGCAGCCTGATTCCTTCTTGGGACAAGTGGAGACCGTCCCTTTTGTACAGCTCCCTCTTGTCCCAAAAAGCATCCCAGTGCCTAACAAACTTGAACCCTTCCCCCCTACACCACCGTCTCATCCACGCATTGGGACTCCTGATCTGTGCCTGTCTCTCCGGCCCTGCGCGTGGAACAGGTAGCACTTCTGAGAAGGCTACCTTGGAGGTCCTGGCCTTGAGTTTCCTGCCCAGCAGCCTAAATTTCTCCTCCTTAGAATTTAAAGTGCTGAACTGCAGACTGGAAGGTCTGTAGCTCGGCAGTTTGAGATCCTAGTGCCGCATGATGGAGTGAGCTCCTGTCTCTGGCCCCAGCTCCTGCCAACCTAGCAGTTCGAAAGCAAGAAACTGCAAGTAGATAAATAGATACTGCTCCAGTGGGAAGGTGTTTAGTCATGCCGGCCACATGACCACAGAGATAACGCTGGCTCTTCAGCTTGGAAACAGAGATGAGCACCACCCCCTAGAGTTGGATTCGACTGGCTTTCAAGCAAGGGAAACCTTTACCTTTACCAGTTGAGTACTGCATAAACTCTAAGGTATTGTATTAACCTTTAAATTATTATTATTGTTAATTCT
This sequence comes from Gekko gecko, assembly GCA_029375565.1. NCBI lineage: Eukaryota > Metazoa > Chordata > Lepidosauria > Squamata > Gekkonidae > Gekko > Gekko gecko. The sequence goes on from JAPDNY010000005.1 coordinate 170,283,668, forward strand.
ATTTGTATCCTGCCCTCCCCGCGAACAGGCTCAGGGCAGCTTACATTAATCGGTACAAGGTACCATAAAATCCACATAAAAACATTTAAAACATTTTAAAACAGGTAATCATAAAGTGCTAGTAATAATAATCATTCCATCATTAATTGAGATGGCGTGCTATATGATGTAACAAGCAGACTATTTCCAACTCAGTGATCTTCTGGCATTACACGATGGTATGGCTCTTTCTCAAAGCTGGGGCCGGCCCATAGATGTTGGTGGTAGTGGTGTGGGAGGCTCCTGATTGAAAGCCTGGTGGAAGAGCTCCATCTTGCAGGCCCTGCAGAACTGTAGAAGATCCCGCAGGGCCCTGATCTCTTCCGGGAGCTCATTCCACCAGTATGGAGCCGCCACTGAAAAGGGCCCTGGCCCTGGTGGCAGTGAGCCTGGCATCCTTGGGGCCTGGGAGGATCAATCGATGTTGTGACCCTGACTGTAGTGCTCTCTAGGGTATATAGGGGAAAGGCGGTCCCTCAGGTATGTCAGACCCTGGTCATATAGGACTTTAAAGGTAAGTACCAGCACTTTGAAGCAAATTTGGTATGCTATTGGCAGCCAGTGCAGTGCCTTCAGCGCAGGCCGGATGTGCTCCCATCTTGGAAGCCCATCAGAAGCCTGGCCACAGCATTCTGCACTAGCTGCAGCTTCCAGATTTGCAACCGGATTTGTGTGGCCTAGGACTGACTTACCTGAGGGACTGTCTCTCCCCATATGTGGCCTGGAGAGCTTTGCGCTCTGTGAATCAAGACCTGCTGGTGATCCCCGGCCCAAGGGATGTCTGCTTAGCCTCAACAAGGGCCAGGGTATTTTCTGCCCTGGCCTGGTGGAACATGCTCCTGCCTGAGATGAGGGCTCTGTGGGATTTGTTGCCATTCCACAGGGCCTGCAATATGGAGTTGTTCCATGAGGACTTTTGCTGAAGCGGCAGGCATCCAATAAAATCTCAGCCTCCCCTGCTGAAGCTGAAGTTGAAGCTCCCATCTTCAGTTTTAACGGCCTCCCTCGTTAAAAAGAAGTTTGAGAAACAAGTGGCACCAGCCGGAAACCTCTGTATGAGGATAAATAGTGTGCTTTGTTTTACTTTATGTTGTTTTAAATTGTCTTGTTTATATCTATATATGTCCAGAAATTTTGATATGTTTCTGATATTGTGTTGTGAGCCATCCTGAGCCCACTTGTGGGGAGGGCAGAATATAAATTCGAATAATAAAAATAAATATTTTTTTCAGCTGCTGATCTCCACTGAGAGGTACTATGATTCCAAGCTTTCCCTGGGCTTGGGGGGTGGGGAGTGGCTCTGTAGGTGGTAGGTGCAGAAATGGGGCTTGGTGTTGTGGGGCTTGGCGGCTGCTGCTGCTGCTGTTAATCTCCACTTTATGGGCACTGCATGCCGTGCCGACAGAGCCAGCACTTGCTGCATTCAGAGGCAATGGCAGCAGGCTGCTCGTCCTGCATCAAGGGCAGATGAGTGGCTCCTCTGAAATGAGCAGGAAGTTTGCAAGTGAGGAAGGGATAATGGTGTTGCTTATTGTCTCCCCTGCACCGAAGGTGTACCGCCCTTACCACCCCGCCTTGGGTACGACTTTCAACGGGGTATAAATATTTAGATAAATAATACTGTGGGGGGAATCTTTGGGTTCATTAGTGAGCCAAGCTTTATTGCAGGACATTTTGTTCACCCCTGTTCTTCCTCTGCACTTTGCATCCTAAAGAGAGTATGGCATGTGTTTAGGTAGTACAGAATGATGAGGGCCCTGGTGAAGATCCCAGGACATTCTTCAATGAACAGCGATTCTGTAGTAGGCATGGAAGGGTTTCTCAGAGGAAAACATGGTGTTCCTAAAGTTCCCAGAAGATAGAATGCTTCTCATTCAGGACTCTTGTTGCTCTGTGAAGATTTGTTCTTTTTTTTTCCATTTAGGAAAGAGGAGAGTTATGCACAACAATAGACTGGTCATAATTTTAGGTATGCTGAGTTCAATCCAAGTAAAGCAAGGACTGCAGAAATCTGAGACAGTGACCTAGAAGAGAAGGGTGAAACACTTGAGCATTCCCTGCCTGTGTATGTGAAAAGGAGCTGGATAGTGCAAGCTGTGCAGTACGATGAAAATCGAAAATCCAGCATCCCAAGCATATATAAAGATCAGAAATACAACTTGGATTGAGAGTTTTGATAATTATAGTTGACTTCGCTTGCTTTCTACAGTATAACTGCACTTTTGTCAAGGAAAAAAATTGATGCCATTTGCTATTCTTCACATTGAGACTTCAGTTTGCATGTTAGAAAATTAGAACTGAGTAACTCAGTGCAGTACCTTGGCAGGGAATTTGTAGTAGTGATGAAATGTTGGAACTCTTGAACCTTAATCTACTGGTTCAAATACATATTTTGTTGTGAAGGAAGCATCAGTGGGTGGTGCATACTGGAGTCACATGCATATTTAATGGATGTATAAGTCCAAGAAAATGGCCTTGACGACTTCACCTCATATTCACCCAATAACTTGTGTCCTGTGGTGTAGACCATTAGCGTTGTCTCAAATTTAACCCTGAGTGGCTGCTGTAGCTTCCAGTTCATCCATCCACTCCAGTCACACTAATTCTTTCCATTTTGAGAATGAGGAAGAATAGCCAAAGTCAAATCTGGTCAGTACTTAACTCACTAAGACTCTGCTTCCAATATGGGTCTACCTCTCCTCTTCTGATCTGTAGAAAATGTGCAGTTTATAGGCCAGTTTATGGCATCTGGTCCTCCAACCCAATCTATTGAAACTCACAGGTAATAGTATTTATTGAAACTCACAGGTAATAGTATCTATTAAAACTAACATGTAATTAAGCCAAGTAATAGTATTTCAACACCTCGCTTGTTCTTAGTCTTCACATAACCCGTTACTTCCTGTCAAGAATACACTCCTTCATGGTAATATTAATGTCTTCATGGTTTTATCTGTTTATGTGGTCATACAACACACCTGATCCAGTGGAGGCGTTTTATTTTCTAGTGTTTACTGACTGCTTCTTGCTTTGTGGTTGAAGATGACAGTTGTGACAGATGAATGTTCCTTTATAGGACATGGTGTTTCACTGTGCCCTTGTCTATATCAGTGGCCTAATACACCAGAGATCCTGGAGATAGGCTGTCCCTAGGGCTAAGTTCTCTCCACTCCAGTACAAGACATTAGATAGAAAAGAGGCTGCATCCCCCCTACTAACCCTCCCAATCCCTTCTCTTACATATGATTTGAGCCTTTATAGGACTGCAGGTGGATGCTTAGCGATCTTCCTTCCAAAGAACTTTGGTTCCCCTTCTAAATTTGCTCTGCATTTTATGCACTCCACCCCGCTACCCATTCCATGATCAAGCACATTGTCATAATCCACATATATACTGATGTGCATGGTACTTGCTGCTACGCATGAAGATCTATGAACTGGGGCACACTGAAATTAGAAATGTAATCGAACAGGATGTTTCCAGTCCCTTCCTGAAAACATGCCTAGGAAGCTCTCTCAGGAGTGGTTGCTCCTGAACATTGCAGATCAGTTTAAGAGGAAGGACTGATGGAGAAGGATTCATCCCCACAAATCTAATGGAGATCGCTGTTGAGAGACAGCCAGCTATCCACCACCCAGTTCTTGTCTAGTTGAGAGGAAGAAAGCTCTGTCTGCTCAGGAAACTTTCCTCCAGCTATGTATGGAAAGCCAGCCATAATAAAAGGAAACCTGTACAGGCATTTTATGAATTTCATATCTGTTTGAGAATTATACTGACTGATTTCTTCTGCTGCAGGATCTGAGGGTTCCTGGGCTGTTCCATCCCTGTGGGCCTTTGTCAAATTGCTTTTCCCAGCAACTATAACATGTTTTTCATTAACATCTGCCAATTAGGTAATTCTTTCACTTTATTATTTATTTATTAATTATTAAATTCAATTTTTATACTGCTCATTCCTTGAAACAGAGCTCAGGCTGGTGTACAATGACATACTAAAACAAAACATCATATACTTAGAAACATTTTAAAATTACAATAAAATTCCAGGGTGAATTCAAAATTAAATAGATGGCAGTTGAAATTTCCAGTTGTGCTACTGCCTTGTGGGGGTGAGAGTGACAGCCAGATGGACACTGTCACTGTCCTCAACCAAACACTTGCAGGAACACCTCTGCCTTAAAGGCCCTGCAGAACTGTATCAAGTCCTGCAGGGCATGAATGTTACTCGGTAGAGTGTTTACCAGTTTTGGGGTCAAAGACAGCCAGATATTTCTGTCTCTCGGACCAGGGACCAAAAGCAAGTTCTTAACAGCTGAGTGTAATTGTCTTTGGGGGGTATACCAGGAGAGGCGGTCTCAAAGATATGTGAGTCCCAGACCTCCAGGTTTGAAGATAAGCACCAAAACCTTGAACCTGATCCAGTGCTCAACTGGTAACCAGTACAGCTCGTACAGTATAGGTTGAATGTGTGCTGTTTGCATGGTCCCTGTAAGGACCTGCGATGCTGCATTCTGGACTAACTGAAGTTTCTGGGTCAGTCTCAAAGGTAGGCCCACATAGAGTGAGTTACAGTAGTCTAATATGGAGGCAACTGTTGTGTGGATTACTGTGGCTAGGTCAGGGCAGGACAGGTAGGGGTCCAGTTGTCTGACACTGTGTAGCTGGAAAAATGCCAGTCTGGCAACATTTGTGATCTGGGCCTCCATTGATAAGGAGGCATCTAGAGTCACACCAGGCTTTTAACAGGTGGTGCCAGTGTTAAAAGCATACCTTCAAGAGGCGGGAGTTCACACCCCAAACCTAAATTCTCCCTGCCCAGCCACAGAACATCCATCTTAGCTGGATTCAATCTCAGTTGGCTGTTTTAACCTTCCCATCATGCCTCCAGCTCCTCAGCGAAAACAGCTGGGGCGTTATCCAGCCAGCCACCCATCAACAGATATAGCTGGATGTCATAGCATATTGATGACACTGCAGCTCCAAACTCCACACCATTTGGGCAAGGGGGTGCATGTAGATGTTAAACAACATTGGGGAGAGGATTGCTCCCTGAGGGACCCCACATACCAAGGGGTACCTAGGAGACACCCTGTCCTTTAGCACCACCCTCTGTCCCTGACCTTGGAGAAATGAGGTAAGCCAGTTTGAGACTACCCCACGGACTCCTACGTTGGTGAGATGGTGGGTCAAAAGATCATGATCAACCATGTTGAATGTTGCTGTACAACAAAGAAGTAACAGCAGTGCCAACGTGTCTTAGTCCAACTGCCTGCAGAGATCATCTGTGAGGGTGACCAGTGCCATCTCCATTCCATGGCTGGAGTGGGAACTGGACTGGAATAGATCCAGTGCTGATGTGTCATCCAGAAAATTCTGGAGCTGCTCTGCCACCACTCTCTCAGTTACCTTTCCTAGAAATGAGACTGGGCAGTAATTGGATGGATCCATCCAATTACTGGCTTCTTTAGCAGCAGTACAACTACAGCCTCTTTTAATTCCTCCAGGTAGACCCCCAAATCCAGGGACAGATTGATAATGTATACCAGGGGGGCCCATGTTCCCTCATCACTGGCCTTCACCAGCCAAAAGAGACACAGGTCCAAGAGGCTGTGGTCAGCCTAACAGCACTCAAAATCCTGTCAGCACCAGCCCAGGAGAATTAGTTGAAGCCGTCCAACACAGAGTCCAGAGATGGCCAAGGAGCCTCCAGTTCATGCAGGCGTCATGACACTATCCCCCCAGGGCCCCCCTCCACAGATGGGCCGGGTTTCTCAGGGTAGGCATCATGGTATTGCTAGACCAAGTCTGGCGCGCAGAGGTTGACCGCTGGTTCCCAGGACCGGTCATCAGGACCATAACCTTCCTAGTTGACCAGGTACTGCAAGGAACCTCAGTGGAGATGAGAGTCCAGGATCTGGTGGACTTTGTACTCCTTGTCATCGTCAATGAGGATAGGCAGTGGAGGTGCTGGTGGTGTAGGATGAACCAGACTGGGGGGGGTTGACGGGAGTAACAATGACCGGTGGAAGATAGGGTGGATGCGGATGTGATCTGGTAGTCGTAAACTAAAGGAAACAGGATTGAGTTGTTCGAGGATCTCGTAGGGACTGATGAAGCGGGTGTCCAGTTTGTGGGACTGGCCTGGATGTTGCAGGTATCGGGTGAAGAGCCACACCCGATCTCCTACACATAGAGGAGGGCCCTCTTGCCATTTCCGGTCGGCTGCCAGCTTGTATGCATCTTTGGCTTGCTGGAGCTGTTCCCGGAGTAGGGCTTGAAGGGCCTGCAATTCCTGCAGGTTTGCCTCTGTGGCAGGGATGTTGGTGGGCATCAGGATGTCGGGGAAGAAACAAGGGTGATATCCGTAGTTGGCGGCAAAGGGAGTTGTTTGAATGGATGGAATTGTTGTAAGCGAACTCCGCCAAGGGTAACAGCGGGGACCAGTTGTCCTGCTGGTAGCAGGAGTAACAATGAAGATACTGCTCCAGAGTGGCGTTGGTACGTTCTGTTTGTCCATCCATTTGGGGATGATAGGTGGAGGACAGGTGCACTGGGGTGCTGAGTCCAGAATGCATCGCTTGCCAAAAACAGGAGGTAAATTGGGATCAGAGATTGGGGAGTTGGGGAGACCATGGAGATGGAAAATCTGCTGGATGTACAGCTGTGCGGTCTCCACAGCCGTGGGGACTTTGGCACAGGGAACGAAGTGGGCCATTTTGGTGAACAGGTCCACCACAACGAAGATGCAGGTGTGCCCATGGGAGCGCAGAAGATCAACAATGAAATCCATGGAGATGGTGTCCCATGGTGCAGAGGACACGGGTAACAGAAGCAGCAAGCCGGGAGGCTTGGCGGGGATGTCTTTCGCTCATCAACACACCTTGCGGGATCTCATGTAGCACGCTACATCGGCACAGACTCAGGGCCACCAGAATTTCTGGGTCAGGAGGTGGGTTGTCTTATGGAGACCGAAGTGGCCGGCGGGAAGGGAATCATGGGTTAACTGCAAGATCTTGGTGCGGAGAGGACTTGGTGGGACATAGAGACAGTCTTGATGGAACAGGAGGCCATTGTGAGTCGTAAGGTCTCCTGTTACCCCATTCTGGAGGTCTTGTAGCCGTTGTCGTGCCCAGGGGTCTTGGAATTGTTCCGAGTGGATCTCCTCGGACAAGGGACGAGGACTGGTGGCGGTGGCAAATACTGAAGGGGACAGGATGGACGTCTCAGGGGCTTCTTCAACCAAGGCTGGTGCGTATTCAGGTTTGCGGGACAGGGCATCTGCTTTCTGGTTCTGTGTCTGGGGGACGTACATAATTTTGAAATCAAACCAGGAAAAGAACAGGGACCACTGGATCTGCCGTTGGTAAGGCGGTGGGTGGTCTGCAGGTGTTCCAAGTTCCAGTGCTTCGGGCAGGCTCGTTCACTCCCCCACTCCTGGAAGAAGTCAGCACCCACAGCTCCTTGTCCACTGCGGCATGCTCACTCTTGGTCTGGCTCACCGGCATTGTCTAGATAGCAGTGCTGGCTGTCAGACTCACCGGTCCCCGACAGGCACGAATCCCCACTGGGCTGGTAGGCTCACTGTTGCTCTTCCTGCAAGGCTGGTCCCATAACCCTGATGTGTGGACTGCGTTAAGCAACGTGCAGCCACCTTCAGCCACCAGGATTGTGCAGCAACTCCAGCACTTCAGCAGAGTAGCTTATATATAGCACCACACAAAGTCAGTACTGTGGAAAACTATATACAGGTTTATTTACAGGTTTCACCAACAAACTGCTCCGCCAGACACATACACAGAGAGAGGAAGGAACTGTACAGTACAGAACATTTACATTTATACATTGGGCAACCAATCAGCATCATGCGGAGTCATGGCACACTGACCTCATACGTGAGCCAGTCTGAACAGGTCAGAACTTGTTCCTAGCAGCTTGCCAGCTGTCACTTAGATCATGCTGATCTGACTGCTGGATATTAACTACCAACAAGCACATGGCTGCAGGGGCTGCATGGGGTCGTCTTGTTGAGAGTACAGCACTGATAGCAATACTGGAGGCATCGGATTCAACGGTGAACGGAAGCCGAGGATCGGGGTAACGGAGCAAGGGACCTGATGCAAAGCAGGTTTTCAAAGTGGCAAAGGCCTGGTCTGCCTCAGGAGTCCATTGGAACGTTTCCTTGGGGTGGAGGAGTCGGGTTAGGGGAGTCGTTAAGGAGGCATAGGCAGGGATGTGTTGACGGTAATAATTGGTGAATCCTAGGAGTCGTCGAACATCTTTGTGGGTTCGAGGAACTTGCCAATTCAAGATTACTTTCACCTTCTTGGGATCCATTAGTATGCCCTTCGGGAATATGATATGACCGAGGAATTCCATGGAGTGGAGGTGAAATGCACACTTTTCTAATTTCATGTAGAGGCCATGGGTCCGAAGGTGTTGCAGGACCAGACAGACATGTTCCACGTGTTGGGCGGGGCTCTCGGAATACACCAAGATGTCATCAAGGTAAATAATCACAAAGCGATCTAGGAGATCCCGGAAAACGTCGTTCATGAGCCTCTGGAATACCGCAGGCACATTGGTTAAGCCAAATGGCATGATGAGGCATTTGTATTGCCTGTAGTGTGTGCCAAAAGCTGTTTCCCACTTGTCACCAGGGCGGATGTGCATGAGGTTGTAGGTGCCCCGGAGGTCCAACTTGGTGTAGATCTGGGCCCCTTTAAGGCAGTCGACTAGCTCGGGAATCAGCAGCAAGGGATAACAGTCGCAGATGGTGATTTTATTCAGCGCCCGATAATCATTGCAGAGGCTCAATTCACCACTCTTCTTTTTTCAAAGAGACCGGTGCAGACAATGGAGAGGTGGAGGGCCAGATGAATCCTCTGGCCAGGTTCTTTTCAAGGAAGTCTCGAAGTGCGGCTAGTTCTGGTTCTGCCATAGGGTATAGGCGACTGACAGGCAAGGGCACCTTGGGAACGAGGTCTATGGCACAGTCGTATGGCTGGTGTGGGGGTAGCTGGTCTGCTCCTTTTTCTTCAAACACATCAGCAAAGTCGTGGTACGGGTGTGGGAGCAGTGACTGGTCGTCGGGAGCAGAAGTGAGCAGGGCGGTAGCTGGGTGTGGCAAGGAGTGGGTGGTGGGAAAATGCAATTCTTGGCAGACCCAATCCACCCGGGGATTGTGGGCCACGAGCCAGGAGAGGCCCAGAATTACAGGAAATGGGGCATATAAGCAACATCGAACTGTAGCTGCTGTTGGTGTTGCCGTAGGCACAAGGTCAGGGGCTGTGTTTCCTGGGTTACCAGGCCTGAATGGAGGAGGCACCCATCAATGGCTTCTACAAGTGTCGGAGTCAGTTTCTCTTGAACCAGGATAAAGTGTTGCTTTATGAACGTGGTGTCCATGAAAAAGTGGGCAGCTCTGGAGTCGAGCATCGCATGGACGAATAACCATCGGTTGTCTGGCAGCTGTAGTTTGATTGGGACCAGAAAGGGTCCGGGGTCAGGAAACAGAAGTTCAGAGGACCCGGCTAATTGACCCACTCCAGTGGGTCTGATTAGGCGTGGGGCTGGTCTTTTACTGGCGGCAGCAGGGTCAGAGTCTCGGAGTGCACTTGTTTGGCAGGGCACCCAAGGGAGTAGTGCCCGGCTCCTCCACAGTAGGGACACAAATTCTGGGTGTGGCGACAGGTTTTTTCTTCGGGGGTGAGGCATGGGTGCACTGACCCTACTTGCATGGGCTCACCCTCATTCCCTGGGAAACTGTGGTTGGCTGGACTTGACCATGAGGTGGGCTGGCGGGTTGTGGGGGAGCCATGGGTGTGGCTGTGGTGTTGGCGCCAACTCTCGAGACGGCCGTCTATGCGGAAACACAGGGTTATTCGGTTCTGCAATGTACCCAGTCAGTCAACGCGGGCCAGCTCGTCTAGGATCTCATCCACTAAGCCTTTGGCATATTGATCTATGAGGGTGGCCTCATTCCAACTCAGGTCTTGAGCCAACAACTGGAACTCAATGGAGTAGTGGGCGACCAAAGATTTACCTTGTTTCAAGGCATGGATTTTGCAGTTGGCTGTGGCTGCCTGCTGGGGGTTTGCCTAGGCAGTGGAGAAATGGGCCAGGAACCCTTGGTAGTCCGACAGGAGCAGGGACGAGGAAACCAGCAGGGGAGTGGCCCATTTCACTGCTTGCCCTTTTAACAAGCTGACAATAAAGTAAACCTTGTTTTACCATTGGGGAAGTCCCAGTCTCTCAACTCAGTGTACAGTTTGCACTGCGCTGGAAGGCTGGAAACTCTTCCACATTTCCACCAAACTTCTTGGGCAGGTTTACCAGACAGCGGGGTGGTGGAACGGTGGTGGTGGTAGCTTGCTGCTGCGTGTGCAGGTGGCTTACTACTTGAGCGAGCTGTTGCAGCTGGGTAGCCAAGTCCGTCAGTTGGAGTGCCCCTCCTACCACCTCCTCCATAGTGGAGAGTGAGTGTTTGTTTTGGGTGCCAGCAATCTGTCACGGGCTGGGCTGTGGGGCTAGGTAAGCATGGGGGTGGTCAAAACACAGTCCAAGGTCAGAACCGGGCAACCCAACAATCACCAGGAAGAACAAGTTCAGGGTACAAGGCAGGCGGGGTAGTCAAGGGCAGTCCAGAGTCGGGAACCAGGCAAGTCAGATAACCGGAAAAATAAGTCCAAATCATAAACCATTAGCGTAATCCGAGGGTCAGAGTTCCGAGAGTCAGGAGTCCGGGCGGCAAAGGTTCAGGGTGCAGAGCTGAGCAGAGTCAGACGAGCCAAGGTCGAGGAGCCGAGGGAAACAAGACAGGAGGCAGGAATCCGAGTGAGTGGTGCAGAATGTCGTCAAACTGAGTTCTTCATGTGCCAACAATGACTATATAGTCCTCCAGGCAGTAGGCAATTAGCTAGTACTCAGGGCTAAACAAGCACCAGGTGTGCATGCGTGCTTCTCGCCGCCGGACTGCCATGTCCTGGCGGCACTGCTTTCGCAAACGAGGCACCGGTGGCAGAGAATTGGGGGGTGCCAGGCGAGCGGGGATCTGCCCCAGCTGTTGCTGGGCCTGCCTTGGCACTCGCTATGGTGTCAGGTGTGGAGGTTTCGAATGACGGGACTTAGCTCCTCTGCTGGAGCCAGGGTCTTGGGCTCGGCAGGTGCCGTGACAGTGTTCCCATCTAGGGAGACCCATCAAAAGCCTGGCCGCAGCATTCTACACTAACTGCAGCTTCTGGATTAGTGACAAGCCCCATGTAGAGAGCATTACAGTAGTCTAATCTCGAGGTGACCATTGCATGGATCACTGTAGCTGGATCAGCCGAAGGTGGTAAAAGGCTGACTTGGCAGTGGCTGCTACCTGGGCCTCCATAGTTAAGGAGGGATCCAGGAGCACTCCCAAACTCCTCACCTCCAGTGCTGGCACCAGTGGAGCCCTGTCAAAGGTCAGGAGAGGGATCCCCTTCCCCAGGCCACCCCAACTCAGGCACAGGACCTCTGTCTTCACCAGGTTCAGCTTCAGCCAGCTCAGTCTAAGCCAACCAGCCACAGCTTGCAGTGCCCGGTCCAGGTCTTCCGAGCCGGAGTCTGACCGGCCGCCCAAAATCAGATAGAGCTGGGTGTCATCAGCGTACTGGTGACACCCCAGCCCATACCTCTGGGCAAGGGGGCACATGTAGATGTCAAACAACATCGGGGAAAGCACCACCCCCTGAGGCACACCACACTCAAGCGGTTGCCTCCTGGACTGCTGTTCCCCTTGTGCCACCCTTTGTCCCTGACCCTGGAGAAAAGAAGCAAGCCATTGCAAGGCGAGCCCCTGTATTCCCACATCGGCCAACACAATCAGTACTGGTGATCTTTGGGGTGGGGACTGCCCTGAAGGAAAACCCCTCTTGGATTAGTATGACCACCCCTCCCCCCACCCCTCAGTTTGGGAGTGATGGAGGACCAAGTAACTTCGAGGGGTCAGTTCTTTTAAGGCAACTGTTTCCCTAGTCCAGGTCTTGGTCATGCATGACAGGTTCACGTCTTGCACTGCAATGTAACTTTGCAGCATCGTGGTCTTATTTATGGACCTGGCATTGTACAACATCACTGCTGGGGGGGGTATAGTTTCCTAGCCCTCTTAGCAATGTGTCTCGAGATGGAACAAAGGTTGGAAGGGTACCGAGCATAGCTGTATATCCATCTCCTTCCATTCCAATACCTCCCTCTACCCTCGATCACAGGGATCCCCAGCCTGGTGCTAGCACTCATTATGTCAATCAGAACCATTACATTCTTCTTTCCCTCCCCACACCCACAAGTAACAGCTCAATAATACAGTATAAACCAAACTCATCACTAATTAATACACTAATAAAGCAGCTTTATAATTCCTATTCTTAAAAATGTATTACCTATCAGCATAACCCCCCAAGCTAACCTATCAGCGTAACCCCCCAAGCTAACTACACCCAAACAATACCTCTTACCACCCTTAAGTTCCAATCCCCCTTCCCAAGAGCACTAAAATTCTAACCTACTTTCTGATTATCATAATTAATACAATAAATAAATTATTAAGAATCCCTCTAATTAAATACCAATGATCGGGGGATGAGCTAGTGCGTCACTATCCATGTTCATCAAGGGTGGCAAAGGGTTACTCCTCTGTGCCCACCCAGAATCACCTGATGAAACTCTAGTTTCTTCATGCCCCCAACTTTCGAGCTCCCAGACCTTTTGGAAGGCCCGAGCTGCAGTTGTGTTGTAGGGGGCTCATAGGCCTCCTACTTTCTCTAATGCTTCCTGTAACAGGAAATGATTTTCCATAAGGCACATTATAATTATTTTAATTATTGCTTGGTAATCTAACTAAAGGCCTTGACTTGCCATGTTTTCTTTCTTTGTGTCGTTCCCCCCGCCCGGCGTGGCCAATAGGAAATGTTTGGTGGCAATCTTTGCTCCAAGTAGCTAAATGGTGGATATTGCTGAATGAGGTGAATGAGTCTGCCATTCACCTCTCTAGATATTTCTGGTTTTAATGACTCCTTTTTCTTATCAGTCCCAGAACTGGAAGGGTGGTTTCCCTTGGTTTTCACTAATGCCTTGGGAGTGAAGAGAACTGCACAGTCGTGCACATACAAATTTATTTCAAGCAGTTTACCCATCTCTTGGAACCTTTTGAATTTAATTTGTAACTATGACAATCTTTTATTTGAGTTCTATCTGTAACAGCTTGGTGACAAAGTATACTAGAGATGGCATAGACCAGACCACAGACTTAATTTCATCACGGTCTGGGGTGTGTGTGTTCCTACAGCTCTTTTGCAGCCCTGGAAAGGACTTTGATGCTCTTGTTTGCTGGGGGGGGGGCATTTGACAGACTCCTTTCTTTTTGCCCATTGGGCCTTAGGATCTTTTCCCTCTCTCCCAATGCCAATCTACACGCAACTTGGAGGGCCATCCTGCGGAGGTCCACAGTGACTTTGATGCCTCTGGCTGTGGGGAGGGGAGAGGGTGTTTGATAGACTCCTTCCCCTTTTGCACATTGGTCCCAGTGAACTCCCCCCCCATCCCAATCTGCTGGCAAATTTGAGGGCGGGCTGAGGCCATCCTGGGGAGGTCCACAGCGACTTTGATGCCTCCAGCTGGGGGGGACATTTTGACAGACTGCTTCCCATTTTGCATATTGGACCATAGGATCTTCCCCCTTCCACCAATGCCAATCTACAGGCAACTTGGAGGGCAGGTGGAGGGCCATCCCGGGGAGGTCCACTGCAACTCTGATGTGTCTAGTTGTAGGGGGGCATTTGACAGACTCCTTTCCCTTTTGCACATTGGACCCTAGGATCTCCCCCCCCATGGCAATCTGCAGGCAACCTGGAAGGCAGGTAGAGATCTGCTATGACTTTGATGTCTCTAGTTTGCAGGGCAGCCGTTGGACTCATTCTTGAACCTGCAGTCGTGATTTCCCCAAACATCACTTACTTGGGGGCACCTGCTTTGGGTGGCCAAGTTATAGCTGAGCTAAATCCAACCCTCACCAAACTTGGAAGGAAGGTAAAGAAGAGTCAGCTAGAGAATAGCTGCAAGTTTGGCGTCTCTAGCCCACAGGGGTGCATTCCAGCACATCCTGAGTTCATAGACCACATGAACCATGAACTGGTCCATTAAACAAAAATGTCACTGAAAATTCATGGTCCATGAAACCCACAAACTATGGACCAATACGAACCTCTATTTTTCTGGTTCGTGCCCATTCCTAGAGTACACACTTGGTGTGCAGAAAATCCTAGGCCAATCCCCTAGCAAATAAAGGCAGAAAGATATCTGTTAGCCTAGCTGAGAAATATTTTTGCCAGAAAGATCCTAAGTGCTCAGGGTTGGAAAAAAATGCAGTAAGTACGTAAATGCCCACATAGGCATCTAAGAAACTCCACACCCTGAGTTTTAATACACTGGAACTGATTCTGAAGCTGTGCAGTCCCTTGTGACATGGATACCAGCCCAGCAAGATCACAGCTTGTTGCTGAATCACCATTCTCTCACCTTCGTTTTGTTCCTTTGCTAATGTTGTACCTTAGGAAAACTGACAAGATTACTTACTGTCCAGGAAACTTGATATAAAGTAAGCTCTTAGGAGCTAAAGAAAAACTGGAGAGTGATGAAATTGCCCCTCTTGTACACTCAGTCTTTGACCTCTGCGGTTAGTATTGGAGAGAAATATCTTGGGTTTTCTCATTGACCCCATTTAGCCACCAGTGTTCCTCCTGGCCACCATGAGATCTTTTTACAGAACAAAACAGAACTGGAGCTTAAAATCTGTTCATGTGCAGTTGCCACTCATTTGTTTGTTTGGCATACTCTCTTTTTACTGCACACTTATCACTACAGCTTAGCCAAGAGCTGAGCTAGAAATTACACAGAAATCAAGTGGTATAGTCAGGGGTCTTTTTGTAGAAAAACAGCTGCAGGAGCTCATTAGCATATGGTATGCTAATGAGCGATTAGGCTATTAGCATATGCCACGCCCCCTGACGTCACCGGAAGTGATGTCAGAAGGGGAAGCAAAAGGGGGGGAGGCATCTTCAGCTGGTCTGAGTGGGGGAGCTAAGAGAGAAGGGGTTTAAAGTTTAAACTCCTCCTCACTAGAGTTGGGCCACAGAAGGAGGAAAGAGGGAAGGAAAGAGAGAGAGTAGAGAGAAGAAAAGAAGGAAGGAAAGAGGGAAAGAAGGAGGGAAACAGAAAGGAGGAAAAAAGAGAAGAAGGTGGGAAAGAAAGAAACAGAGAAGAGAAGAAGGAGGGAAAGAGGAAAAAGAGAGAAGGAAAGAAGGGAATTAAAGAAATTTGGCAGCAATTCAGCCCCATTATATCCTATGGGCCATTGAAGTCAATGGTGAAAACGTAGGGTATATTCTGGGGGCTGGAGGGGAGGGGGTTTGAGTGAGAGGCTCCAAACTCACAGGGTAGCTGATAGAGCCTCTCCCCAAGATACCCACCAAGTTTCAAGAACATTGGACCAGGGGGTCAAATTCTATGGGCCCCCAAACAGGTTGCCCCTATTCCCTCCATTGTTCTCTATGGTGGGAAAAAAGTTACTTTTTTTCTGCACAAACTTCTATTTATTCAGCTTGGTGAGACAGCATGTAATTGCACTTTTAATGTGACCATGATAAAAGCTGTCTGTTTATGCTATTTTCCATACTGTCAGCCTTCTTGCCAACTATATCAACAGATGATTTTTCAGTGCTTTATGGTGTTTTGGCCTGTAGAACTTTTATGTTGTGACTCATGAGATGCATGTGACATTATGCACTTGTCTAAAATACAGATCTGTTCAAGGTTTTCCCATAGTAGGAGCTGGGATAGGGCAGGACATTTGTGAAAGCACCATCTGTCTGCCCATGAACTGGTTTTCCAGAGGTTAGACAGAGAGAGTGGGAGAGAGATCCTGTTCCTGTATGATGAGAAACAGACAATGCTACTTCTTTCTAGGCTGAGCTAACTTTTTCTGATTTCTGTTCTGGTCCTCCTGAAAGCACTATCCACAACAGAAGAATCTTTTGCCAGATATGCTGGCTCTTCCTAGAAGACAACCACCTGTCATTCCAACATTTCTTAGTACACTTTTTAGTGTTTGTGAAAGGGCCTCTCAGTTCTGAAGGAGCAATTGCCCATCTAGGAGCCATTGCCACTGCTAAGCTACTGGCCATGACTTTCAAAAATATTTATTTATTTATTTATTGGATTTCTGCCCCGCCCCCCAGCCGAAGCTGGCTCAGGGCAGCTTACATAAAATCAATACATAGTTTACAATAAAACATGAATATCAATTTAGATTAAAATAATTCTAAAATCATCTAACTATACAACACAATAATAATAACACAATAAAGTACTAGTAACACTAATTTCCCAATGGCTGTGATTATTCAGTCCACTCTTCTCATAGTTGTTTCCTTGATCTTCTTGATTGTCCTTCCAGCGACTGACTTGAGCTGTTATTAACATTCCAGGAGAACAAAGGGCTCTCTCACCGGCTATCAGTTATTAGTTGTTAACGGTGGTGGTTAGCGGTGGTGGTGGCTCCCACAGGGCCCTTATCTCCTCTGGGAGCTCGTTCCACCAGAGTGGAGCTGCCACTGAGAAAGTTCTTGTGCTGGTTGTTGCCAACCTGGCTTCCTTAAAACTTGGGAGGGCCAGTTGGTTCTGGGCCCCTGATCACAGTGCTCTCTGGGGAACATGTGGGGAAAAGTGGTCCCTCAGGTATGCAGGTCCCTGGCCATAAAGGGCTTTAAAGGTAAGAACCAGCACCTTGAAACAGATCCAGTATGCTATCGGTAGCCAGTGCAGTGCCTTTAGCACAGGCTGGATGTGTTCCCAGATGGGGAGTCCCATCAAAAGCCTGGCCGTGGCATTTTGCACCAACTGTAGCTTTCAGATTTGAGACAAGGGCAGCCCCATGTAGAGAGCATTACAGTAGTCCAGTCTCGAGGTGACCATCACATGGATCACTGCTGCCAAGTCATTGCATTCAAGGAAGGGAACCAGCTGCCTGATCAGCTGAAGATAATAAAAGGTCAATTTGGCAGTGGCTGCTACCTGGGCCTCCATTGTTAAGGAGGCATCTAGGAGCACTCCCAAGCTCCTAACCTCCAGCACTGGCACCAAAGAAGCCCCACTGAAGGTCGGAAGCAGGATCCCTACCATCGGTCCACTCCGACTCAGACACAGCGCCTCCATCTTCGTCGGATTCAGCTTCAGCCAACTCAGTCTAAGCCAACCAGCCACGGCTTGTAACACCTGATCCAGATCTTCTGGTTTGGAGTCAGACTGGCTGCCCAATAACAGATAGAGCTGGGTGTTATCTGTGTACTGGTGGCATCCCAGCCTATGTCTCCAGGCAATCTGAGCAAGGGGGCACATATAGATGTTAAAAAGCATTGGGGACAGCACTGCCCCCTGAGGCACACCACAATCCAGTGGATGCCTCTGGGATAGCTGTTCCCCTAGTGCCTTCTTTGTTCCCAACCTTGGAGGAAGGAGACAAGCCACTAAAAGGCCAGCCCCTGGATTCCAGTGTCAGCAAGGGGACATCAGTAGCTGATGGTCAACTGTGTTGAACACTGCTGACAGATCTAATGGCAACAGCACTGCTGTTCCGCCCTGATCCAGATGCCTCCGGAGGTTGTTCCATGAGGGTGACCAGTGCCATCTTCATCCCATGGCCTGGGTGAAAGCTGGACTGGAAGGGATCTAAGATGGAAGCGTCATTGAAGAAGCCCTGTAACTGAGTTGCCACTGCCCTCTCTATTATCTTGCCCAAATAGGGCAAGTTGGAAAATGGCCAATAGTTAGCCAATTTGGCTGGATTCAGAGATGGCTTTTTCAAGAGAGGGTGGACCACTGCTTCCTTAAGTGCTCCCAGGAACAGCCCCTCCAAGAGGGACTTGTTGATAATCTCCTGAACAGCACCTTGGAACCCCTCATGGCCAACTTTAATTAGCCACAAAGGGCATGGATCCAGGGAGCACATGGTAGGGCATACAGTTAGGAGTAACTTGTCGACTTCCTCTAGACTGAATGGGCCGAAGTGATCCATAACCAGATTAGAAGACGTGCATGGAGCCTTGAGTTCACTCACTGTATCAACTGTGGCAGGGAGGTCACGGTGGAGCGACATGACATTATCTGCAAAATGGCTCACAAAAACCTCACAGCCAATGTCCAGTTTCCTAGCATTTGGTCTGCCTTGTGGCAGAGCAGTAATGGATCGAATCGTTCTAAACAATTGGGCTGGGTGTGAGCTTGCAGTTGCAAACGTGGCTGTATAATATTGTCTCTTAGCAGCCTTGACTGCCAAGTCATAGGATCTCATAAATGTCCTATAGGATGTTCTTGAAGCTTTGTTGCGAGTGCACCACTGCCTCTCAAGCCATCTTAACCCCCCTCTTCATCAGCTGCAACTCCTGGGTATACCATGGAGCAAGCCTAGAACGGCGGTGCAGAGGGCACTGGGGAGTGATCTCATCAATGGCTGTCAAGAGTTGGCTATGCCAATCCTCTACAAGCTCATCTGATGAGCTGCCAGGGGGCTTCGGGTCTTGAAGAGCTACCTGAAGCTGCACCGGGTCCATTTGGCTCTGCGGGCGAGCCAAAATAGGCTTGCCGCCCAAACAGGGTCGAAAATTCAAATGAACCTTCAGGACAAAGTGGTCCGACCATGGTACTGCCAAAGCAGTAATCCAGTCCACTGTAACCCCCACAGTGAAGATTAAATCAACTGTGCCCAGCCCAGTGAGTGGGAGCTGTTATAAATTGGGAGAGTCCTAGTGCCGCCATGGATGACACCAGGTCCACTGCCTGAGTGGAGGTTGTGTCATCAGGATGGACATTGGAATCACCCAGGATTATCAGTCTAGGGGGTGTTCCAATGCCCAGCCTGATACGGCCTCCATCAGGGACGGTAGGCTGTTGGGCAGCACTTTGGGCAGTCAGTACCCTAACCAAATCACCACATTCTTCCTCAGCTTCCCACACTAGGCCAACACACTCTATGCCCGTGATCCTCGGTGATGGTAGCCTCCCGAATGAATAAAGCAACTTCTCCCCCCCACCCCCTAGTCCGCAATTGGTGAAAGACTGAGAACCCGGGAGGAGCCAACTGGGAGAGAGCTACTGCCACTCATTGTTGAGTGGCAATAGGTGCCAGGTTGGAAATGATGTGACATTGTTCCTGTGTTTCAGAGGTCGATCCAATGTCAAATTATTTCAATACTGGTTCATAAGAGCCAAACAAAGATACTATTTTTATAAAGAATCTAAAGCAACTAAGGAGGGTAGATGTGAGAAATTCTCACATAGCAGCAATTGGTGCCAACTGCACCATCTGATATCCCAGAAAGTATAAGGACCCTGGGAGTTTTCATTCTTCTTCTCTTTCCTTGTTGAAGAAGATGATTTGCCAGCAATATCTGGACACAGCTAATAAAAAGATAAAGGTTCCCTTGCTCGAAAGCCAGTCGAATCTGACTCTAGGGTTGCGGTGCTCATCTCCGTTTCAAAGCCGAAGAGCCAGCACTGTCCGAAGACGTTTCCGTGGTCATGTGGCCGGCATGACTAAACACCACGGTGCACAGAACGCTGTTACCTTCCCACCAAAGTGGTACCTATTGATCTACTTGCAATTTCTTGCTTTCGAACTGCTAGGTTGGTAGGAGCTGGAACTAGAGATGGGAGCTCACTCCGTCATGCGGCACTCTTGGGTCTTGCACTGCTGAACTACTGACCTTCCACAGCCTGCAGTTCAGCGTCTTAAACACTTGAGCCACCGCAGCTAATACAGGGTGTTAAAACAGACTTATATTAGCAGGATGTGATAAAGGATCCCCTTGCAAAAACTTTGAACACCTTGCTGTGGAGGGCATTTTTCTGCTTTTTTTTTAATAAAAGGGGTAATGCTGCATAATCTTAAAGATTGCTTAAAGAGTTTAATGGTGATTTTGGACCCTAGTCTTGTTGGAAAAACTTGTTGGCAGCACTGCCAATTCCCCTTTTGGATTCAGCTGATCTGGCCCTTCTGCAGCAACATACCGTAGGTAGGGCTGCTCCATAAAGTCAACTTGGAAACAGCAGTTCATGCAAAAAGTACCCACCCTGTTCATTGTGGTACAAGCACACCACTCTCAAAGCAATTTCACTGGCTGTCTCTTTGTTTCTGGACCCCGTTGAAGGTGCTGGTTCTTACCATTAAAGCCCTTTATGATGTGGAACACATATATCTAAAGGACTGTCCCTATATGAATATACTGGTTGTACTGTTGGACAGTTCGATCCTCCTCAGTGTGTGGGCTTCTTTGTTTGTGGCTCCAACCTTGGGGAATAGCTTGCCCGAGGAGGTCAGGAGTGTGCCATCTCTGTTGGCTTCTTAGAAAAGATCTAAGATAGTTTGGCTGAGCCAAGTGAACCCAGCAGAGATATATAGGGGCTGCTCACCTTAGACCCAGTCTGTGGCAATGATGACAGTGGATGAGGAGGAGGAGGAGGAGGAGATTGAATTAATCTCTCTCCTTCTCTTTCTTTCACTCTTCCCCCTCTTCCATCCTTCCTTTCTCTCTCTCACTCCCCCTTTTCTATCTTCCTTCCTCCGTCCCTCCCTCCCTCCCTTCCATCCATCCATCCATCCTTCCACCCTACCAACCTTTCTAGGGCCCATTGTCTTCCTGTACAACAGGCTTTGCTCCATAGTAGACTATATTACTATTTCTTAAAGAAGCAACCTGCTGTGCTATTCCATTATATTACCATTCTAATGTCTTTATAAAATTGCCCTCCTGAACATTTTTGTTTTGTGCATTCTGCAAATGATAGAAGTGTGGGGCTTTTCCTAACCACCTCAGGTAGTCCATTCCACAAAGTGGGAGCCACCACAGAGAATATTCATGAGTGAGCCGTTGCCAGTTTTGCCCATTTGCAGGGTGGCATCTTTAGAAAGCTTTGTTCAGATAAGCAAAGCTGTCAAAGGGGGCATAGCAGGAGAGGTGATCCTACAGGTATGTGGGTCTGAGGCCATTAAAGGCTTTGTGGGTGATAAACAGAACTTTGAATTGAACCTGGTAGCCAGGGCCGGCTCGCCCACTAGGCGAGCTAGGTGCTCGCCTAGAGCGCGCCAGCCACAGGGGCACCAAACTGCGCCTCGGCGCCCGCCCCCCGTGCAAAAAGCCCCCCGCCACTGCCTGTGAAGAGCGCCCCTGCGGGGTGCAGGAGGCAGCAGCAAAGCTTGCCCACCCTCGCCCTCCCCCTCCGGCCGCCTCTCTCCCCGCCTGCCTGCCTGGCTGCTCCTCCGGGCCTGGCGCCACTGGGGGACCCCGGGCGGGCAGTGGCCCACTCTTGCGTGCCCAGCCGGCCAGCAACAAGCAACGGCAGCAGCCAAGGAGGCTCCAGCCCCGCTCGCAGGGGCTGCTGCGCACAACCAGCCTGGCGCACGCCTGCAGCATCCGCCCCCCCACCACACTCTCACTGCCCCCCACCCTACCCAGATACAGCCTCCCCAAGCTGCGCCAAGCCTCGCCTGGTGCCTCTCTGGGCTCCTCCTCCTCCCCGGCCAGTCACTGCTGCCTGCGCCCCCCAAGGAAGAAGAAGGTGCTGCCTGCCCGCCCGCCTGCTTGTGTGCTCGTTGACTGGCTGGCTGGCCGGCCGGCTCTCTCGCTGGGGGCAGAGGCAAAAAAGACCACCGAGGGCGGGAGAAGTGTTTGCTTGAACTCTCCGCGGTGGCTGTCGAAGCGCACGAACTCCTCCCACTCTTAGTACCTCTTCAGGTAGTGGACCTCCCCGCGAGTCCCATTGGTGAAGCGGCACTCAAGTTTCCCCTGGTGCAGGAAGTTGGCGGCTGCGGGGACAGGACGGGGTGGGGGGGAGCGAGTCACTCCGGGCCCCCTCCCCCCTGGAGGCTGTGGCTGTCCCTGCTCTTTGCCAGCCTAGCGGGGGGGACACAGGAAGACGGAGCTGGTTCCCTCAAGAGCCACCGGGGAAGGGAAGGGGAGACCCGCCTCGCTCACTGGCCCCTGACACTTCCCTGCTCCGCTGCCTCATCGCCAGCCTCTGGGCGGAAGCAGCAACAGCAGCAACCAGTCCCCCTCAAGGAAGCTTCAGGGCAACTGGGGAGGGGGCAGCCAGATGGGTTGGGAGCAGCAGGGCGGAGCTCCAGTCCCTGGGGCGGCCACCTCAGAGTCTCACTGGGGATCAGTGTGCTGACAGACATTTTTGATGGGTTGCCATAGATCAGGCAACCAAGGAATAGAGGAGGGGAGAAAAACACTATAAGCCGCTTGGTCCCCGTTACAGTCTCCAGGCCCCACCGGGAGGTTGGCATCCACAAGGGGGCGCCACAAGGCATCCTCGCCTAGGGCGCAGAAACACCTGGAGCCGGCCCTGCTGGTAGCTTGATTAATAGCCAATAGAGTATCTGTAGAATGGGTGTACCATGCACATTCCACTTTGTGCCTGATAGTGTCCTGGCTCCAATGTTCTGTACCAAATTGTGTTTCCAAGTTATCTTCAAGTGCAGATACACGTAGAGTACATTACTGTAGTCTAGCCTCGAGGTAACTATAGCATGAATCCACTGTGCTAGGCCAGCATAGAGAAGGTGGAGGAGCATCAGTAAAATGCCTTTTTTTGTGTGGCTGCTTTAGCTTGTTTTTCCAGCACTAAAGCTGGACCTCAACTGGGTCAGTGAGTGTCAGTTGGATCCCAACAAAAGTGGGAAGCTCAGTGTCCTTCAGGATCCTGGCCTTCTCAACCACAATTACCTCCATCTTACCAGGATTTCATTTCAACTTGTCCACCCTTAGCCATTTTACCACAGTAGATAGACACCAGCTTACAACCTCTGTGTGGTTTGCAATTTTTTTCCTTTTAAAAATGTGTGTCCTATTGATTAGCAGCTGAAATAAGTGGTACATCTCAGAATCCAAAACTTCACAATTAAAAGTTGCCCAGTGGTGCAAGCTTTGTGTTAATTAAAATAAAAATGACTTATTGTTCTTTTGACCTGTATCCATCCTGCTTAACAAAGTTTGCAAATATCAGTTGAACTGAGTGTTTCAATTGAGCACAGCTAGCCATGCACAACTAGTCAGGCAAGATATCCAGTGGGTTTTTAAGATGGCCATAAAATAATCACAGAAATAAAAGCTGTAATCAGTAAAAACTCAACATCTATCTCACCATGAAGCCAGTGAAATAGGTTAAAACTGAGGATGCTCAAACACCCACCGGTGTGACTCTCATTTTGTTTGCTGATTGTAAATGGGGGAGCTGGTTTTTCAGTGGACAGATTGTCTTGGAAACCTATTCATGGTTGTTTGGAAGGTTCCTTTCCCGCACAGCTGGTAATCTGTACATGCATGTGTGATGAACTGACCTCCAAAACCAGGATGCTTAGTGTATCAAAGGCAGTGAACTGGGAGTTTAGGGGTTAATGCCTCACTATAAAGCACAGTTTGATTGACAGGCTACTGCCTGTGTGACCCCCTTCTCTCTGATTAGTGCCAGCTGAGGAGAGCTTTCAGAAGTCTTGTCAGTCATGTGCTCAGTTATCCTTTGGACTTTGACTTAGTAGTAACCAGTCAGGAGGAGTGTGTGTGTCTCTCTGAGGGAAGTTCACTTGGGAAGTGAAAGGACAAAACTCCTTGCCCTTACTGTGTACACATTTGAGGAAAAGTTCAGAAATTAGAACTTAATGTCTAAGTGTCAGCTCTAGCTGAATTCCATTTATTCACAGTCTCCAGAACTGGGGTTTAGGTTTGACTGAAGAGACTAGATAGGAGGTTGAAACTGCCAGTCTAGTCAAACAGAAAAGGATTATTGTATTAGGAGGATTTTTCTTACCCAGTTATTCAACTCAGAAGGGACCCCTGGTTTGTGTGAAAAGGGAAACAGACTCCTCAAGAGTCAAAAGGAAAGTAGTAATCCCGCAAGGGAGGTATTTAAATACAGGAAGAAAGTACTAACTTCCAGGAAACTAAGGTAATTATATGATACTTTATTAAGACACATTGTTGCTGAAATAAATCTCCAAGACAAACACATCTTTCACAGTTAAGTACCGAGTCTCTTAGGAAAATAAGCTTCAGCTATACTCTGTTGCCTGTTCAAAATATTATAATTTGTATAAACAAAAAAATTCACTTCAGTTTCTCATCCCCTGCCTGTTCCTAACCCAACTGTGCCTGTTCAATAAAATCAACATTCCTGTTTGAACTTTCATATGCCAAGTGCCATATTTATAAGTCTTGCTTAGCTACAATAAATCTCTGGCCTGGGCAAAAGCCAAATAAACTTCTCTATCACAGGGTAGGTCACACAGAAGTTTATAATTCTACTATATAATATGCTACTAAGGGGCTGCTCAGTCAGAGTGGGGAACAGCGTTTTGTTGGGAAAATCTGCCTCATGGTAAAAAATAAACTGGTCCGTCATAGCATGTTATCATACAATTTGGTTGAGTTTTACTTTTGCCATTCTGCTTCTGCTCTCAACAGGCAATTGTATAAACAGACAGTTAAATCAGTGTTTAATCAGTCATAAATACTATATTCCTTAAAAATATTAATAATTTGATGTCAATCTGAGTAGTCAGTGACATTAATGGCTGCCAGTCTCTTTGGATCAGCTGCCTTTTCCTGCATGCACAGTTTTTTTGGGCTCCAGTGGGCTACCTGAACAGTCCTGTTCCATATTCACCCCCAATCTCTACTGTTTCTTTGACCAGTCTTAGGTGGTAGGCAGGCTCTTACTGACAGTGGTGATACATCAGGAATGAGCCCTAGTCCTCACCTGCTAATGTATTTAAAGGTTGATACCAGAACTTTTATTTGGGCCTCAGAACCAAATTCACAACCAGGGCAGTAGACATGCTGTTGGTGAAAGAAGGTCACTTTGGTTGGTTCTAGTTAGGATCCTGACAGTATTAGATGCAGTACTGGAAGACTGATATGTCAGTGGCTATCAGCCTTATGGGCTACATGGAGCCTCGAGGACCTTGAGATTTCAAGGACTAGGAGAAGTAATGAAGAAAGGCTGTAGCCTTCATTCTCTGTTTATGACCTTCCTGGAGGCATCTCTTATCCACTGCTAGAAACAGAATATGAGGCTAATTTGCTATGAGAGTGATTATTTAAGACCTTTGATAGCACTCAGGATTTAGAGATACTATTATAGTCAAACTCATATAGTCCAGATGGAAAATGCAGCATGTTGTGACCTCTCACCCTTGTCTGATATGGTCTGGCCCTCATATGATGCCAAATGAGATGCTAAACATTTGAGGTTACTTACTACTTCAGACTGCATGTGGGGAACACATTTTTAAATGCTTCTCTGCACATTAAATTCTGTGCTCTGAACAAGGTGGGATGAAAGAAAACCTTTCTCCTCAATGCCATTTTTTTTAACTTATAGAGTTCCTATTAAAAATGTAACACCGCCCCTCTGCAGGTTGAAATAATAGAGTACACTTCATTGTCTTGTTCTGCTGCATTTGGATCTGGTTTTAAATGTGATCTTGGCAAGGGAAAACAACTGACTCCTGTGATTTTGCCATGACCCGAGGATTGTGCTTAAATTAGGCTGCCACTAATGGAAAGCAGCTACAGAAGCCTAAGATGCCAGCTGTATTGGCTCTGTAACCTCATTTTGGAGTTCTGTTAGTCCCTGACTTCTAGTTGCCTGAGAGGATGGCTGGCAGGCCACTCCCAAGAGATATTTTCATTCGCACTCTCCCAAGTTCTTATCTAGAAACTTGACTTGTTTTCCTCTGCCACCGAGTACCAGGTACAAGATATCGCTTGGCTTTTCTCAGCATTTAGAGATTTAGCTTAAATGACAATATTCTTTTTTATTATTATTTTTCAAAACTACAAGAAAATAAGGAAGGGGAACTATAAACTACAGGAGAAAGTAAAGATAACCACTAAAAACCCAAGAGGTGGTGGTCATATAATGGTTACAATATAAAGCTTTAAATGATAAAAAGAGTAATTTGTTACATTAAAAATGATCATAAAAACTGCTTATATACTTCAAGTCCCGATAATCTGACTTAGTAAAGAACAATACCAAAGAACGTTTAAGTATAAAAAGAAAAATAGACTTCAGAGAGAGTTGGCAACTCCTTTGCCTCTTCATTCCCTTCTTTCCCTCAATCTATATCCTTCCTTGGGGGCAGCTGCCCCATGTTCCAAGTCCGAGTCTTCTCCGGTAGGTGCTCCATCCTCACTTTCCTTGCTGCTCTCCTCCTCATCTTCTTCTCCCATTGGTCCAAGTTGTTGCTGCAGGAACTTCATAACAGAGTCAATCTTTCCCCTCTTTTCGTTAAATTTGAAGAGTATGCCTTCAGGTACAATCCATTTGTAGGTTATGTTTTTCTTTTGTAGAAATAAAGCCAAGTCTTTATATTTTTTCCTTTTTTCCCTTATTTCAAAGGGAATGTCTTTCAAAACTCTTATCTCCTTGCCATCAATTTTAAGGACAGTTCCGTTTGTTGCCTTTAAAATCTGGTCCCTCAGATGTCTTCTGGGGAATCTAACCACCACCTCCCCGGGCAGATTATTTTTCTTTATATATTCGGAATATGATCTATAGATCACATCCATCTCGCTTTGAAGAACATCCGCTTTCAAATCTGCAACCGGTCCCAAAACATTGCTCATAGTCTGTTTAAGATTCTCCCCTTTATTCTCAGGAACTCCTTGAAATCTCAGAATAAAGCTTGATTTTTTTATTTGAAACTGCAGAAGCTGAGCTTCATCAGAGTTTCTCTTCTTTTTCATCTCCTGCATTTGTTTTTTAAGCTTTTTAGTATTGGCATTCACTTCTTTAAGGTTCTCCGAATGTTGCTCTGTTTTTTTCATAGTCTTGTTTAACTGAATTTGCTGTGCAGCAAAATTTTGATTAAGTGTCGTCATTTGCTCCAGCAGGGGTTGCAAGGCATCTGTTAGCATCTTAGAGAAGTCTATGGTTACGTCCGGTCTCGTGACCGCACTCACTGGGCTAGCACTTCCTAAAGGAGGCTTAGGTTTTGTTTGCTTATCTTTCTCCATCTTTCTCAGCAACATCTTTGAGGATGTTTACGTTTAAAGAAAATTACCAAAAGCCTCTGAAGTCTACAAATCACTTGTAAGTCTCTTGGAAAGTCCTTACTAAAGTCTCATTCTGCTTTCAAATCCATCCCCCCTCACGCTTTAAGCCCGTTTTCATTATTGTGGGGGGGTTCCCGCCCTCCCTCGCTTGCTTTAGGGGGAACTTTCAGCAAAGTCTCTGGTGCTCATTTCAACCAGCACTCACTTTCAATGTAGATCTAGTAGATCTCGCCATCAGTCGTGTAGTATGCTTGACCTCCATTCACTTATCCCAGTGTGCGTCTCTGAGTCCAGTACTGGAACACAGCGGCGAGACTGTCGGGGCATGGAACGGCCTTAATCCACTGGCAACATGACGGTGGAGAGGCTATTCTTAGCGCCCTGCGGCTAGGGACCCATCACACACACCCCATCTGCCGGCTCACGGATCAAATCCTTGGGAGCGCCCAAGAGATGTGTCCACCATTAGATCACCAAACCAGAAGCTCTGATGACAATATTCTTGACTTGTAACCAGAAATTTGGGTATAAGATATTTAGAGTTAGGTATGTATCTCGTAAGAACTATGGCAGGTTCTTAAAGAGATAGGAGTACCAGACCACCTCACATGTCTCCTGAGAAACCTGTATAAGGGTCAAGAAGCAACAGTTAGAACCGGATATGGAACAACTGTTTGGTTTAGCATAGGAAAAGGAGTACGACAAGGATGTATATTGTCACCTTGCTTATTTAATTTATATGCAGAGTACATCATGTGAAATGCTGGCCTGGATGAATCACAAGCTGGAGTTAAGATTGCTGGGGAAAAGATCAATAACCTCAGATATGCAGATGATACCACTCTGATGGCAGAAAGTGAAGAGGACCTAAAGAACCTCTTGCTCGGAGTGAAAGAGGAGAGCGCAAAAGTGGGCTTGAAGCTCAACATCAAAAAAACTAAAATCATGGCATCTGGCCCCATCACTCCTTGGCAAATAGAGGGGAAGTCGTAGAAGTAGTGACAGACTTCACGTTCCTGGGATCCCAGATCACTGCAGATGGTGACTGCAGCCATGAAATTAAAAGACGCCTGCTCCTTGGGAGGAAAGCGATGGCAAACCTAAATAGCATGATAAAAAGCAGAGACATCACCCTGCCAACAAAAGTCTGCATGGTCAAAGCAATGGTATTCCCAGTAGTAATGCATGGCTGCGAGAGTTGGACTATAAGGAAGGCCGAGCGCCGAAGAATAGATTCTTTTGAACTATGGTGCTGGAGAAGACTCTTGAGAGTCCCTTGGACTGCAAGGAGATCAAATCATTCAATCCTAAAAGAAATCAACCCTGACTGTTCCCTGGAAGGCCAGATCCTGAAGTTGAAGCTCAAATACTTTGGCCACCAAATGAGAAGGGAGCATTCACTGGAGAAGACTCTGATGCTGGGAAAGATTGAAGGTCAAAGAAGAAGGGGACGGCAAAGGTTGAAATGGTTAGACTGTGTCATCGATGCAACGAACATGAAATTGAGCAAACTTCAGCGGACAGCGGAAGACAGGAGGGCCTGGCGTAATCTGGTCCATGGGGTCGCGAAGAGTCAGACTCGACTGTGCGACTGAAGAACAAATGTATCTCGTTTCAAGCTTTGGCTGTCTTTGCTGTGTGTGTATTCAAGGCCTAGTAGATTAAAAGTTAGACTGCTATTTCTGTAAATTTGATGATTAAAATTTCCTTGTAAGCAAATCTGGATCTTGCATACCATTTCCTTGGGATTTCTGTGAATTTCAGAGCTTCAGGCCATAGTTCCAAACACCAGCACAATACCTCCCTGGGCTGTGGCTCTCCAGCATGCTAATTTAATCATGGGTAACAGTATCCAGTGTAAGTAAGTTGATGGATGGGTGGAAAAACACACCAATAAGTTATGGGTTATCTCACCACTGTCCCATTGAAATTGGGCCTTGTAGACCAAGTTGTACAATGCTGAGGTGTGGTGGAATGGGCTGTAACCCTTTAGGCTGCAGATTAGGTAGGGGGTGCCATGTAAGTACGTCCTGAAGATTAAAAAGGAAAAAACGACAACTAGCACATTGTGGCAAGATGTGCTCTAACCCATTTCCTATGATGTGAATTTTCTACTTGCTGAAAATCTTTTTCTATAGAGGAGCTTTTAAAAAAAAATCCCTCCCTCAACTATTGTCCAAAATGCTTCAGTCCATTTTGCTGCCTCATTACCATCTCATTCTGCTGAATGTATAGGCTAAGTCTGTCTTTGATCCCTGTCAGATTACTGCATGTCAGTTATGAATAAATATCATGTCATTGTTAACCCAGTTGGCTTAGCTGAAGATGGAGCTGAGCAATGGCAATGCCCCTAATTAATCAGAGGCTGTTTCCTTTGCTTTTCAATGAGCCACATTCTGATCAGCTCCAGGACTACATAAACAAACTGGTAATTAGAAGAAGGGGTGCTGTGAACTTCTGGAAAACTGAGCTTTTAGAGCAAAGTATATAGGGTTCACTAAGGTTATCCAGTATGTGAGGGAGAGTGATTATTCCTTGATAACTGGCTCCTGCAACTAACTAGGGATGATGGGAGGGTGTCAAGAGCTCAGCTGTCCAGTTTTGTTGCAGACTATGCAGCCTTTTCTTCTGTTTCTGAAAGCTGGAATCTCTCGAGTAATTGCCAATTATTCAGTAATTCTTTTCTGGGCTGCCTCCACTAATATGGTAAACTAGATGCACAGAGATTTCGTGTTCTGAGTAGGCTAAAGAAAGTAAGTCCAAGTCTCCCATGGAGCAGAATATTGGGAAGCATTAAAAAAAACTCTTATGAAATATTTTCTCTTTTAGAATGAGTGAAATGCTTTTTAAGGCAAGGTTTTTCCACAAAATATATAGCATGACAGAGTCTGACACCTTTCTCAATTTTTGCAGTGAGAAAACTGGGGCATTTGGGGGAATAAAAAAAAAGGTCTGGGCTGTCCCCCCCACAATTTTTGAATGATTGAAATGAAAGACAAAATGTTTATTCAATGTATGTAATATGAAATTGTTTTTATGAAAGATTATTTTACTACATTAGATACGATAATTCCTATGTAAATTGCAGATATATACAACATTTGAATAATAGCTTTTGTTTACATTTGAATGATTTTGGCGACAATTAATAGGTCACAATGCGTATAATGATAATGCGTTATTTAAAAGTTCAGTGTTATAAAGTTTAACAATAATATTTGTTGGTAGTTCCTATGAGAGTAGGGTTGCCAACCTCTAGGTGGGATCTGGAAATCTCACAGTTACAACTGCTTTCCAGACTACAGTCCCCCTAGAGAAAATGGCTGCTTTGGAGGGTGGACTGTATGGCATTATACCTTGCTGAGGTTCTTACCCTCCCTAAACCCTGCCGTTCCCAGGTTCTGTCCTCAGATCTCCAAGAATTTCCCACCAGTCACTGGCAATCCTGTATGAGATTGTCACCCTATGTTAGTGTTTCTGTCCAAATAATATTCCTTTGTTTACTACAGAAATTGTCTTTTACTTTCAACTAGAGCCAATGTGGTGTAGTGGTCAGAATGTCAGACTAGGATCTGGGAGACCCAGACTTGAATCTTCACTCTGCCATGTAGGTTGTTGGGTGACCTTGGACCAATTGCACAGTCTAAGCCTAATCTACCTCACAGGGTTGTTATGGGGATAAAATGGAGGAGAGGAGAATGATGTAAGCTACTTTGGGTACCAATTAGGGAGAAAAGCAAGGCATTGGGGGGATTCAACCCTCCTTGAAGGTTGTTTTTTTACTTTTTGGATTTTTCTGCAGACCCAGGGAGTCTGTAGAAAAACCTGTTGGGGGAGAGTTAACTGCCGAAATAAGTATCTGCATGCAGATGTGTGCTGGGAGACAAACCCTGCAAAGCATCTACAGTCATGCAATTTCCTGACATGTCTGGATGACAACTTCCTTCATTAAATGGTGGAGGAAGCTACGAGGGGCTCAGCCATACTCAACTTAATATTGACCAACAGGCAAGAGATGGTAGATGGGGTGAAGGTGGTAGGGACCTTAGGGGGGAAGTGACCATGTCTTTGTAGAATTCCTTTTGCTGTGGGGGACCAAGAAAGTTTGTAACCACACATGTAAGTTAGATTTCAGTAAGGCAGACTTTAAAAAACTCAGAGATAATCATTCCATGGGCAAGACTGCTAGAAAGGAAAGGAGCAAGTGAAGGGTGAGCTTTCCTAAAACAAGAGCTCTTGCAAGCTCAAGGTATTGCTATTCCAACAAGAAGGAAACATGGTAGTGGATCTATTAAGTATGACACTTAACGTGATTTCAGAAAGTGCTTCAGCTTTATTCAGCAACAGCTCAAGTCAACCAGAACAGCAAACACAGATCTAACAGATAACAAACAAACAGTGGAGCTTCACTCCTTTTAAACATTCTTGGCTAATGTAGTCACGCCTATTTACAGAAAAGTAACCAATGCAATTACTTGGATAAGAACTGTTAAGTATGACACTTAACTCGATTTCAGCAAAGTGATTCAGCTTTATTCATCAACAGCTCAAAGTCAACCAAAACAGCAAAACCGCAGATCAACAGATGACAAAGAAACAGTGGAGCTTGGCTCCTTTTCAAACATTCCCGGCTAATGTAGCCACGCCTGTTTACGTATAAGTAACCAAAAAGATTACAGAGAAAAGAACTAATAAGGTTCATTCCCTCCAAGAGTTTGAGGTTCGTCCTGATAGGACGGTGCTTCTTAGACAACCAATCAGATGTTGAGGATTAGGATCCTTGTCTAGGCACGAAGCTTAACGTGAGTTTCTAATGGAGACATTTCACTTCATTGCATATATTACAAGAACCAATAAGGTTCGTTCCCCCCAAGAGTTTGTGGTTCGTCCGGATTGGATGACGATTCCTAGACAACCAATCAGAAGTGCGGGATTTCAATCCTTGTCTAGGAATGAAGCTTAACATAGGTTTTCAATGGGTGCATTTCACTTTTACAGTATACATTACAGGATCCAAAAAGCCAATGTGGATGAACAGAGAACTGTGTAATGTGCTAAGGGTGAAAAAGAAAATGTTCAAGAAGTGGAGGCAAGGACATATTTATAAAGAAGAGTATCTGCAGGTTGCTGGGCACTTTAGGTCAGCCATCAGAGAAGCCAAAGCTCATAGTGAGCTAAAGCTGGTCAGGGAGACTCACTACAATCCAATCCAAAGCCTTTTATTGGCATATATATAAGGATACAATAGTCTAGATACAAAATCAAGAACAGTAAAATTAAAATTGCAGAGTAACATCACAGAGTGACAATGTAGTAAGAGTAGCATCATAATAAAACCTAGTTCATAATATCATGTATCGACTCACTACAACAAGAAACTCTTCTTCAGATATGTGAGGAGCAAATGCAAAATAAAAAAGGTGATGGGCCCACTGTTGGATGAAAATAGAGAAACTCTGATGGAGGAAGGCGAGAAAGCAGAAAGGCTCAATGCCTGTTTTGCCTCAGTTTTTTTCCCTGAAGAACAGGCTCTTTGAGAGATGGTAGTAAGCACATCACAGCACCTGGGATGCTGGTTGATGTGGACAGAGTGGTAGTTGAGAAGCACCTGGCTGCATTGAATGAGTGCAGATTCCCAGGGCCAGAAGGTAAGCACCCAAGAGTGCTCAAAGAACTTTCTAGAGAGCTTGCAGAGCCTTTGTCCATCATCTTCCAGACCTCTTGGAGTATGAGAGATGTGCCATAAGACTGGAGGAGGGCAGATGTTATGCCAGTTTTCAAAAAAGAGAGGAAGGATGACCCAGGAAACTACAGGCCAGTCAGTCTGACCTGTGTTCTAGGGAAGATACTGAAGCAGATTTTAAAGGGATCGATCTGTGAGCATCTAAAGGACAATTTGGTGATCCAGGGAAGTCAGCATGGATTTGTCCCTAATAGGTCCTGCCAGATCAACCTCAATTCCTTCTTTCATCGAACGATGAGCTTACTGGATTGAGGGAATGCTGTTGATGTTGTTTACCTGGATTTCAGTAAAGCTTTTGACAGGGTTCCCCATGTTCTGATGGGTAAACTAAAGGACTGTGGACTGAACTGTAGTATAGTTAAGTAGTTAGGCAACTGGTTGGAGAACCGCACTTAAAGAGTAGTTGTCAATGGCATTTCATCTGAATGGAGGCAGGTATCCGGTGGGGTGCCACAGTTCTCGGTTCTGAGCCCAGTACTTTTCAATATTTTCATAAATGATTTGGATGAGAGCATGGAGGGGCTACTCATTAAATTTGCAGATGACACTAAATTCGGGAGCAGCAGCGAACATACCAGAAGATAGAGACAGAATTCAATGAGATGCTGGAAAAGTGGGCAGATGTGAATAAGATGCTGTATAACAAGGATAAGTGCAGAGTTCTACATCTGGGTAACAAAAATTAGGAACACGCATACTGGATGTAGGATGAACTTCTGAGTAGCAGTGTGTGTGAACAAGATCTTGGGGTACAGGTGGACTAAAAGATAAATATGAGGAGCCAGTGTGATGTGGTGACAAAAAGGCTAATGCAATCTTGGGCTGTATCAACAGAGACATAAGAGGACATAAGAACATAAGAGAAGCTAATGTTGGATCAGGCCAATGGCCCATCCAGTCCAACACTCTGTCACACAGTGGCCAAAAATACCAGGTGCTATCAGGAGGTCCAGCAATGGTAACCGGACTCTGAAGCCCTCCCACTGTTGACCCGCCCCCCCAAGCACCAAGAATACAGTGCATCACTTGCCCCAGACCGAGAGTTCCCATCTATAACTTGTGGCTAATAGCCACTGATGGGCCTCTGCCCCATGTGTTTATCCAATTCCCTCTTGAAGCTGTCCATACTTGTAGCTGCCACCACTTCCAAATCACAAGATGTCAAAATCCCGCTATACACTACATTGGTCAGGCTGTACCTGGGGTATTTTGTGCAGTTCTGGAGGCCTTACTTTTAAAAGGATGTGGACAGAATGGAGTGTGTGCAGAGGAGAGCGACAAGGATGATTGGGGGAGCTGGAGACCAAGCCCTATGAGGAAAGGCTGAGGGACTTGGGAAGCCTGAAGAAGAGGAAGTTAAGGGGGGACATGATGGCTTTCTTTAAGTATTTGAAGGGCTGTCACTTATAGGAGGGCAGGGAGCTGTTCTGGTTGGCAACAGAGGATAGGACTTGCAAGAATTGGTTTAAATTAAGGATGGGAAGGTACTGGCTGGATATTAGGAAAAACTTTTTTACAGTAAGAGTTGTGCAACAGTGGAATCAGCTGCCTAGGGAGGTGGTGAGCTCCCCCTCACTGGCAGTCTTTAAGCAGCAGCTGGACCAACACTTGTCAGGGATGCTCTAGGCTGATCCTGCATTGATCCAGGGGTTGGACTAGATGGCCTGTATGGCCCTTTCCAACTCTATGATTCTGTGATTCTTTTTGTTTTGTAATCAGCTGTTCAGTCATATCTCTTAAAACTCCACCTTCCCTGCTGATAATCTTCTTTAATCTTGAAGCTGATTGGTGATAGAACAACCATTGAATATTAATTCCTTCATCTCTTGCCATGATTTGAGTTTCCCCTGAGCGTTTACCATGTTGCTGTTATGTCAGAAAATCACTTTTATTTCTCATATTCTTGTCGTAATTATAAGTGGTGAGTTTGGAGGGCTCAGTAAATTCCAGTGTGTAAACTATATTTTTAAAAGTCCATCTCTAATTATATGACTTCTTTCTTGTGTTATAATAGTTTTGGTTGATTTCTTTATCTATAAATAATTGTGTCTTCATCTAGATCTGCTGATTCAAGTTTTACTATTCTTTGTCTTGGATTTTCAATCCAATCTGCAATCCAGACCAAGACTGCCACTTGGTAGTATAATTTTACATTTGGAACTGCCAACCCTCCTCTTTTTTTCTCATCTTGTAATATTTTAAAATTTATTCTTGGATTTTTGCTGTTCCAAATAAATTTATTTGTCTTTGCCACTCTGTTAGTGTTTTTTATTCAATGTACATAGGTAACATTTGGAATAAAAAATGTAATTTTAGCAATATATTCATTTTAATTGCTGAAATTCTCCCCAGCCATGAGATTTTTAATTTTTTCAATCTGCTTGTATCGATATCCACATTTTCTGATAATTGTTTTTGAAAAGATCACAATTTTGTCCAATCAGATTCATTGTTCCCTCTAAGCTCCACAACATTGCGAGCAGAAAATTGTACCTCGTGAGCGAAAAAAACCTTGTAGCATTACAGTTGTGAGTGAATCTACATTTGACTATCATGTAAATTAGTTTTTTAGAAGATTACTTCTATAACCTTGTAAAAATCTCAGAATAAATTATTTTAAGTTACATTTAAACTATATTTTGAACTATATTTTAAGGATAATTTAAACATTGTAAGAGAAAACAGAATCAAGTCAAATCTTACTTCAGAATAATCTCAGAATAAACTATTTTAAGTTATATTTAAAATATATATTTTAAGGATAATTTAAACATTGTAAGAGAAAACAGAATCAAGTCGAATCTTACCCACCTCTTTCCACTATTTTGGTAGACCTGGCCTCTGGAGAACAGGTCGACCCCTGTCCACTGTATTGGTAGACCTGGCCTTAGACTGTCATCCCGTGTTGAGCCTTAGAAAACATACCAGCATGGGTGGGGACTCTTGCAGTCTAGTTTGGTTTTTTTAAAGTGAAATATGACAACCAGCATTACAAGTCAAGTATAACAGAGGAGGAACAGTAGAAAAGAGGAAGAGTCCTGTAGCACCTTAAAGATTAACAAGATATGTGGCAGGGTATGAGCTTTCATGAGTCACTGCTCACTTCTTCAGGAACAATCACTGTCAGAACCCTACCTAACCTAAAAAACAGGACATTGCTTAAATATTATCAACCCACCCTAACTACTTATTTATTCAATAATTTATTTCCCACTTTCCCCTGTAACTCAAGGCAGCTTTCAAATCATACTGAAAAGCATAATAGGGGTGTGCAAAAAAATATTTTTTCCAGCTCCATTTTAGCCCATGGGGACCATTATAGTTAATAAGCCCCAATGACACAATGACCTCTTCCCGGCCATTGTCGTGATCAAGCTGGGGCATCCCTGTATATCAGTTTTGTCCTCCAAGACCTTGTTGGACCACTGCAAGGTTGCCCTTTTTTCTGTATCCAAGTCCTCAGAAGTGACAGCATAGCTTAGCTGAGGTGGAGGAGGCAGGGTGAAATTATCTCCACATCAATACTCATGAATGCCAGGCAGAGTTTAAGGGCGCAATCAAACGGACACATCTGGCAAGCGTTGCGCACTGGTCGCCAACTCAGATCGTCCGGCCAAAGATCCAGAGTTAAAAAGTACCAGTGAAAGCCCACTATCAAACAGTTGTGACAGGCCGCAGATGGACTTCCTCCGTCTGATCATTCCAGCATGCTCCTCTTGCCTCGTTGAAGTGCGCCGGAAACAGTCGCCTACAAAAAAAGCTCCGGTCCCCCACCGTCGCATCTGATCACATAGTGGTGGGTCAGATAGCAACAGCGCAAATAGCCACACCTCCCCCCCACGTTATCTGGCCTGTGTGACCAGGGTCTAAGTGTGTCTGTGAGGGATGTGATACACTATGAGCAACAACAGCAATTCCCGTCATTTCTATGTGATATGTAAGCCTGATGAATAAAAGACCCTGTTTTCAAGAAATTGTTAGTTGAGAACAGCTTTTAATAGGAGTAATGACAAGATAACAGCAGAAAGGACTTTGTTTCAAAATAGCGTTCCTGTTACAATCTGATGGATTCTGCCTTATACTAAAATGCCTCAGGACGTATGGGTTTTATAACCTTCATTCTGCCATGAAATACTTGCATATGAGATGCACATGAAGTAGCTAGATCATGGTTTGTGCTCTGCCTCCATCCTGGCTCATTTGCAGATCCCATCTTACTCTTTCTCCAAGAAGTTCAGGGCAGCAGACATCATTCTGTATCCTCACTGTACCCTCACAACAACCCTTTGAAGTTGGATAGGCTGACAGAAGACACCTGTTCTGAGATCAGCCAGCAAGCTTCATAGCATAGTGGGCCGTTGCCTGGGTTCCCCAAGTCCTGGCCTAACACTCGAGCTGCTTGAGAACACAGACTAAAATAATGGCTGTCATCTGGGCCATCTGTACAGGGGGGCATTATATGGTTGAAGAAAGGAGTAAGAAGGGGATAGAGTAGGCAACAACATCTGAATGATATAAATAAGTCATCCTTCACATGGGGCTGCAGGTTTCCCGGAATTAAAATTGATCTTCAGGCTACAGAAATCAGTTTTCATGAAGCAATTGGCAGCTTTAGAGGGTAGACTCTGCGGCATTATAACTTGTTGAGATGCCTTCCCTCCCCAGGCTCCCTCCTCCTAATCTCCAAGAATTTCCCAACCTGGAGGTGGCAATCCTAGATGGATATAAGAAAACACTTGATTAACAGTCCAATCTATGCAGAGTAACTCCATTGAGTTCAGTGGACTTAGACTGGAGTAACTCTGTAGAGAATTGCTCTATATACATACCCTCCCTCCATTCTTCCATTGAAGACAATTTGCCACTTCAGATACCACAGAAAACCACATTTAGTGCAAACCAATTTTTGGCATGGCTTGTGATTCAAAACATCATTGCACATTTTTAAAAAATATTGTTTCCATGTAATCATCAGGTTAAGTATGGCTTGTCTTCTTTAAGCTTTCTTTTAGATATGGCTTAATGATGTTGCTTAGTGTATTGGTTGGTCAAGGTATAAAGATTGTGGGTTTGATCCAACCATCTTTCTTGTAGGTGAAAAAGAAATGCTATGCCTTTTTTTTAAAAAAATACATTTATTAACTGATTCAACCATAACATATCACCAACAACATAATATAATTACATTATATAGACATATACGTACACAGACTAAAACCTAGTTTTGCACTACATATTTTGGGAATAGACTTAAAACAAAATAAATTCCAGATATTTTGAAGATATTTTACATTCCGCAGAGGGATTGTTATTTACATAATCTATAAAGGAATACCACTTTTTCACAAAATTATTTTTACAAGCTGGGGTCTCCATCAACAATATTTGTGTAGCCATTTTATCCTGAATAACTATATCCCACACTTTCTGGAACCACTTTCTGGAACCATGCAAGAGAGAAATGACATCCCTATGCAAAGAAGAAAATGAGTAGTCAGGCCAAAAATTTAATAGAATGGATTCAGGAGTTAAAGGAACATCACTGCCTACTATTTCTGAAATTTTAGAAACAACTAAAGTTCAGTAATTTTGGACTTTAGGTCAAGACCACCAGCAATGCAAAAAGGTTCCTGACTCTCCACATCCCTTCTAGCAATTTGAATTAGATTGAAATTTACTTCTAAAAAGCTTTACAGGTGTAAAACCAGAATATTGGCTAAATTTATCTATAACTGAAATTAAGTTTTGCAATGAAAGAAAAGGATTACTAAGACAAAAAACTGCATCATCTGCAAAGAAGCTAGTCTAAAACATTTCATTGTGTATTTCTGTGCCTTTTACTCCAGTATCACCCCAAGTAGAGTGAAAAAGAGGTTCTAAAGATAACACAAATAAATAGGGGAAAGAGGGCAACCTTGTCGGGTACCTGGAGATTACTGGAAGTCTATGGAAGTATAGTAATTGATACTAAGGTAGGCAGTCGGGTTCGAATATATAGCTGCAATGGATCTCAAAAAATTAGGACCAAATTGCATGTATTTCAAAAGTGATAATAAATACACAGGTTCCACCCTATCAAATGCTTTATCTGCATCAGGAGACAATAACACTGAAGGAATCTGCTGAGCTCTACAATAAGTTATTAGATTTAATGTTTTCCTAATGTTATCAGAGAGGGTACGATGTGGAATAAACCCAGTTTGATCTGGGTGAATATAGATTGCTATAATAATGTTGAAACGATTTGCCAGTAATGTAGAAAATATTTTAAAATCATGATTTAAAACTGAAACTGGACGATAAGTGGCTGGAAGATCTTTGTCAGATTTGTGAATAACAATCATTCTGGTTTCTAACCAGGATTTAGGAATTTGCCCAGTTTTCATAACATGATTACAGATCTTTTCTAAAGGTTGAAGTAGGACGCCTTTAAATGTAAGAAATGCTATGCTAGGGATGATTGCACCCACATGGACAAAAGCCATTTGGGAAGGGGGCTGTAATAAGGGGAATTGGGAGAGTCTGAGTGAAAAAGCTGGCTGGATCCAGCCCAGAGTTGGGTACATGCTTCTTACCAGCTGTAATTTTTTAGAGCATGCAACTCCAGTTCTAGCTCACCTACAGCAGCTTTCTCTTTCCTTCAGGTTCCAGAGCAGTATGCTGGTTATTCCTTCTAAAGCACTGGTCTTCGTATACTCACTCTCATTTGTTTCTCCTGGTTCTTTAGTTGGCCAAATTCCTTCTTTTGTTCCTTCTCTTTCTGGCTCTTCTTTTGGGCTTTGGAACAGTGTTTTTCTTCACAACTGCCTTCATCTTGTGCGATTCCCTCCCATGCTTTGGCTTGCTGCCAGTATAATGCCTTTTTCATTTAAGGACTTTCCAGCTAGCTATTTTTTTTTTAATGACCTTTAAACTTCTGATTTGGATTTTATGCTGGGTTATGCTGTGTGTTTTTCATTGCTGGCTTTAGTATGGCAAATGATTTTATACTAATTATTTATTTAGTGCTTAAAATGCTAAGTGTTTTACACAGACTTTGAGCAAATACAGACGTTCAGATAAAAGGCACCTAATTCAAGATAAGGTATAAGCAGAAAGGGGCAGAGAGGACCAATAAACAGAGTAGATAATTTTTTTTCAAAAAAAGCTGCAGATGGACTGAGAACAGGCTGATGGGTAATGCCAGATCCCAGGCACAGCCTCCCCCACTTCCCAGATCTTTCTCTATTGAATTTTGGATGTGAGATTTAATGTTTTTCTAGTTACATGAGGAACATCTTTTTCAAAAATATATCTGATAAGGTTGCATGTAAATTTGCAATGAAAACTCATGAAGATTAGGGTGTGTGTGTGTGTCCCTTAGGTTTGCCAGGTCCCCCTGGCCACTGAAGGGATGGGGGGGAGTTAGGTTGCCAGATCCAGGTTAGGAAACTCCTGGAGATTTGGGGTGGACCCTTGGGAGGACAGGAACCTCAGTGAGGTACAGTGCCATAGAGTCCACCCTCCAAAGCATCCATTTTCTCCATGGGACATTATCTCTGTAGTCTGGAGATTAGCAGTAATTCCATGGGGTTCCCAGGTCCCACCTGAGGCTGGCATCCCTAGTATCCCTCTATGGAATTTTAACTTTTGAGGGGAAGAGTAAAGTGGGGACAGTTTTGCTGGGTGTTTCTGCAGAAACTAGTTAGGTAGACATTTCATTGTTATGCTGCCTGTGGCTTTCGCCCCCATCTTAAATGTTTTCTCAGGTAAGGTTTTCAGAGACAGAATAATAGGGATGATGTTTCAGCTCAGGCTTGGAGATAATGGAAATGATCTAATAAATCAGTGACTTGCCTGTCTTCTGACTTGGGTAATAATGCCCAAAGCATCCTATTGGCTAGCATCTAGCCCTATCAGGAGCTGTCTTGCCATGCACTAAAAAGGATATAAAAAAGCTTTGGGCAACTCAATGTGCAGATTTCTGGCAGCCCTTCAAAAGGTATGTAAAGCCAGAACAAAATTCCAAGGCAGAACAACAGAAGGGCAAGGAAGAGAAACCCAAACAAAAAAGGAGAGCAGTGAGGCAAGCCAAAACCATCAAGATCCAGACAGACTGTTTTCACTGAGGTAAATCGTGCAAAGCTAGACAAGGGAGTCTGTTGGTTGAGTAGCAAGGTGAACATGTCCGAGAGCCAGTGTGATATGGAGAGCTCTGAAGAGCTGGAGCCTTCTCGCCGAGGGAGGAGGCCCAAAACCTCCCGGTCTTGCCGAGCTGGGCTGATATTCCCGGTGAGCCGCATAGAAAGATTCCTCAGGAGAGGAGACTATGCTGAAAGAATTGGATCAGGGGCTTCGGTTTACATGGCTGCCGTGCTCCAGTACCTGACATATGATATTGTGGACATTGCTGGAAACATCGCTGCCAGTGATCACAAGCGCCGGATTGCCCCCCGGCACTTACATGAGACCATCCATTGTGACTCTGAACTCCAACGGCTGCTTGGAGGCACCACCCTCCCACAGGGGAGAGCCACATCCAAGAAACAGCCAGCAGCCCCCACCCGGAGAGGGAGGGGTAAGAAGACTGCCCACTCTGGAAGGAGAAGTCATAATGCTGCTGTTGTTGCTTAAGGCAAGAAGATGCTGCCTGCCCTGCCTTGGAATGCAGTTCTTTAAGCATCCAGGAATGTAGTCTAATAAAAGCTTCTCTGAGGATGATGAGTTTGTTGTTGTGTGAATGTGTTTCTTTCCATTTGGGTTAATGGGGGCCATTTCAGTTGATCTGGCTATTGTTCTGATGGTATGGCATTAACAGAAAGCCACAGAATTGAGACATGGCATGAGCCTGTTCAGACATTCCCATATCCAGATATCTTCCAAGATAAAATCATGGGCCCCTCCCTTCCACTCAAGGGGAGAAAATAAAATCTGATCCAGGCCAAATCTTGTTCATTTGAATTTAGTATCTTCCCTTCCACTGCAGTAGAAACCTCTTTTTTTTCAGGATACAGATTCCAGAGGGCAGGCAGATTCTGTGTTCAAAGTAATAGAGTACAATTGAGATCCTCCCTCTTTTAATCCCAAATTAGGTGTTCAGAAGCCTGAGATTAAGTTGAAATTTCTCTTTACTAAATAATGTCAAAATAGGATCATAGTGTAGCAACTGTTGCCTAGAGCTGAGTTCAGTTGTGCCCCAAACATTCTTCCCTTTGTGCCAGAATTCTATAGAATGTGTAAAAACATGTTTCCTGTTACTAAATCCAGATTGAGGATAAAAATATATAACCTTAAATTTCTTGTTCTTCCTGGTTTAAGATGGTAGGCATTGTACAAATTATGCTAATGCTAAGACTTTAAGCCTAAGAGTGGTGGTTTAAAAGATAGAATTAAGTGGCCCATCTGTTCCATTAGTTTTTTGTTTTAGTTTTTTCAGAATTAATTGTGATATCAAGACGATATGCTCATGCTGAGGTGTGTTGTCAGTGGTTATTAGTTTACATAGCAACTTTTGAAATGCTCCATGGTGGATTGGAAGAAACAGATGCTTCTGAGAAGACTAGAAACGGTGCAGACCCTGTTGGTTACAATGGTGTCTTGGAGGCTGTCTTGGGTAGCTATTTAGATAAGCTTTATCCCACCAGTCTCACCTGAACTTAAAGTCCTACTTGCTTCCCTACCAGTGCTTGGCAAGATGGGAAACAACTATGCAGTATCCTTGGATTTTTGCCAAAAGAGGGCTTCGGTCGCATTACTCAATTTTTCACAAGGGAAGAAGTAAATTGATTGACTGTGAAATGGACATGTTGTTTGTTTAGAGGCATTTTCACACAAACTAAATAATACAGTTTCAATCCACTTCAGCAACTGTTTGCAAGTGGATCTTACCATTTCACACAGTAAAATCCAGTTGCAAAGTGCTTTGAAAGCAAATTGAAAGTGTGTTATTTAGTGTGTGTGAAAGCTGGTCAAAGCTGAGAAGAACAAGGGGGTAGTTTGCACTTGGTCAGAGATTAGACCTAGCAGGCCATGAGAGGGAGGGAAGAAATGAAAATGGATCCTAGTGTTTTGTTTTGTTTTTAAATCTAATCATCAACAATGGGATGGTTGGATTGTTGGAGCCTCTGAGATGGACAGTTTTACTTCTCAGGAGCTGAGATGTGCCATCCTTGAGTTAGCAAGTGGCACATACACAGTAGCAAGCAGGTGGGGGTTTGTGGAGATTAAAGATTTGATTATACTAGGTAAAGGTAAAGGTTCCCTTGCTTGAAAGCCAGCTTTTTTCTTTGGTTGATTAAAATGTCGCTTTTTCTTAGGTTCTCATGGGTCTTTGATTTAAGATTACTTAAAGCAGATTAATTGCACCCTAACATGATAGAATGTGAGTGGCCATAGTGTTTGTACTGTTCAGCATGGTAAAAGAGTTTTTATTTGCTCATTTTCAATGCATATTAGATGTGAGCAAAGTGACTCTTTAGGCACAAAAGACATAGAGTTTGGGCTGTTTATTATACTGAATTAAATGTTTGAAGAGTTGTTCACACATTGCAGAAGCAGTTGTTATGCAGTTGCCTCAGGAACATTTGAAGGATTGATGAAGATGGGCCTTTGTTCGTCTGTCTGTAGCAGTAAGAAAAGAGTCCAGTAGCACCTTGAAGACTAACAAAATTTGTGGTAGGGTATGAGCTTTCATGAGTCACTGCTTGCTTCTTCATGCCTGCTACCCCTCTGTATATCACACCTAATCCAATCACACCTGCTATTATCATTCACCTATTGTCATTTTCTTCTTTTTTAAAAAAAGAAAATTTATTAACAGGATATAATAACATGTTCCATATTCAACAACCAATTATTATCCTTTTCTAAAAAAAATTATCCCCCCCTCCCCTGGCTTCCAACGATGCTCCACCCCCATTAACATTTCTATCAATATTCACTTACATTCAATTCATTTTCAATATTCAATACATAATTTCCAATATTTTCCTTTTCTATATTTCACAGTTAGGTAACCTTTCTATTACAATCCCTTTTCTTATAATACCTCTATTATTAATAACTATCAAAACATAGCAATCTGTTTTTCACATCCCATTTAAGTTCTAAATAGTCTTTAAAATCTTTCCAATCTGCTAAAAATTCTTTGTCTTCTTTTCCATGAAGTTTTCTTGTCAGCTTGTCCATTTCAATCATAAAAATCTTTTTTTTATCCATTCCCATTTGTCAGGTACCTGCTCCTGCTTCCAAAACTGAGCATAAGTCATTCTTGCTGTTGAAATTAAGTACCATAACAAAAGTTCTCTTTGCCATTTTGACTTCTTCTAATTTAAGTCCTAAAAGTAAGATTTCTGGCTCTT
This sequence comes from Gekko gecko, assembly GCA_029375565.1. NCBI lineage: Eukaryota > Metazoa > Chordata > Lepidosauria > Squamata > Gekkonidae > Gekko > Gekko gecko. Next base: position 170,327,921 of record JAPDNY010000005.1, read on the forward strand.
TTTTCAAAGTACATTTCAAATTTTTCTGAATTTCATTATGAATCTCAGTCCAAAAAGCACTTGCTTTTTCACATGTCTACCACATATGGTAAAACGAGCCCTCTTTTTTCTTACATTTTCAACATTTGTTAGACATATTCTCATTTATATTAGCAATTTTTTTTGGCGTCATGTACCATCTATACATCATTTTATAACAATTTTCTTTAACATTAACACATGTTGAAATGTTGATCGATTTTTTCCATAAACATTCCCATGATGACATTTCTATATCTCTATTTATATTTATAGCCCATTTCACCATTTGTTCTTTTACAGTCTCATCCTCTGTATACCATTTTAACAAAATCTTATAAATTCTAGAAATCATTTTTTTTACCTTTTTCTATCCATATCATTTCAATTTCATTATTTTCTTTTCTAAAACCGTATCTCAGTCTTAAACAAGTCATAAATCTGTCTGTAATTTAGCCAGTCATATTCAAAGTCCAGTTCGTCTCTAGGTCTCATCGCGAAACTTCTCCCCTCAGTTTCAGAATGTCTCTATAAGGTAACCAGTCTTTCCCTTTATGTCTTGAGAGCGGTTTAATTACTTCTGCCGGGACAATCCACAATGGTCTTGCTTCAAAGACATATCTCTTGTATCTCGTCCAAGTCATAAATAAAGATCTCCTTATGAAGTGGTGTTTGAAGGGGTTGTCGACCTTATAGACTTCTCATACCATAAATAGGCGTGCCAACCAAATTTTCGATCATGTCCTTCTAATGCCAACAGCTTTCTGTTCACCAAATTAATCCATTGTTCCAGCCATGCCAAACACACTGCATCATGATATAGTCTAAAATTGGTTAGTTGAAAACCTCCCCTTTCTTTGGCATCGCAAAGAATTTTCATTTTAATCCTTGGTTTCTTTCCAGCCCACACAAACTTTGAAATTTCTTTTTGCCATAGATTCAACACTTTACAGTCCTTCAAAATTGGGATCGTCTGAAATAAAAATAACAGACGAGGTAGAATGTTCATTTTGACTACTGAGACTCTGCCCAAAAGTGACAAATTCAAAGTGTTCCATTTTTTAATATATTGTTGAATTTTATTCCAAGTCTTTTCATAATTATTCTTAAACAAGTGTATATTTTTTGCTGTAACCTCTATTCCCAAGTATCTAGTTTTTTTCACCACTTCACATTGGATTTTTTCTTGTAAGGCCAGTTGGCTTTCTTTTCTCATGTTTTTACAAAGTAACTTAGTTTTATTCTTATTGACATAGAATCCAGCCAAATCTCCAAATTTTTTAATCCTTTCCATCAATAACGGTACGTTCATTACTGGATCTTCAATTATAAACATTACATCGTCTGCAAAAGCCCTATATTTATACTCGAAACCTCCAATTGTTTATCTTCTTTTATTTTATTCAGCATCACTTCCAAAATCCAAATAAATAGTAAAGGAGATAACGGAAATCCTTGTCTTGTCCCTTTTTGAACTTTAAGGTATTCCATCAACTCTTTATTCACATTCAGCGACGCTTTTTGTTCACAATATACAGCCCTAATCATGTTTGAAAAGGGCTGCCCAATGTCCATTCTATCAAACACTTGAAGCATAAATTCCCAATTTAAATTATCAAAGGCTTTTTCTGCATCTAGAAATAGAAAGGCAACTTCTTTTTCTGGATGTTTATCATAGTTTTCAATTGCATCAATCACAATCCTTAAATTATCTCCGATTTGTCTGTTTGGTAAAAAAACGGCTTGGTCTTATCTAATGACATCTTTTAAATAAGTCTTCAATCTTTCTGAAATTACTTTGGCAAACAGTTTGTAATCATTATTAAGTAGTGAAATTGGTCTATACTTTTTTACATCTGTCAAATCTTGTCCTTCCTTGGGTATGAGTGATATGTTGGCTTCTTTCCAAGATTCTGGTATTAACTTAGACCGCTGAATTTCGTTAAATAGAAGTCTATTTTGTCTTAAAAATACGTTTTAAAGTTTAGTCCTCCACAAAATGGCGGGCGCAATTTCTCTATGATTTTCTTGGCTAGAGTAGGCTGTCTCTGAACTTCCTGTTTCTGGTCCCACGTTAAAAATGTCCTACCGGAAACACATCCGGTCCACCTCTCTTTCAGTCCTCCAACACAGTCTCCAGCCAGATTCAGATTTCAGCTGGACACAGTTAAATGTTACACTTCCATCTCGTGATCTTTCCAGTCGCATTTGCTCATACGCTTATCGCTCAGTCTCTAACCACAGGAATGTTAAACAATGTCAATTTACTCCGTTTTTAGCGCTTTAACGAACTCTTCTGATTTTAACGATGGATCGATTATACAGCTTAAAACCTTATGCGCTTAACCGCTTTGTTCAAATTTCATTATATCTTCTCCCCAGTAAGCAAATCGTTTTGGTTACCTTAAATGTTTATCTTGGGACTTCGCATCGCTTCTCTTTGTTTCCAACTGTAGATCGTTTCTTAAGAGATCAGGAAATGGCGAATTTAAGCTGATTCTTCACCTCGGCTAGCTTCTGTAGTGCTGGTTTGCAATCGCCCGCTTTTGAGAGGAGTTCAAGGCGTAAACAAGCCCCCTCCAGGACTTGTGCACGCTGATCTCGACTCTCACTTGGACCTTGTTGCTTGCTGGTCACCCCCCTGCCTGGGGGATGCTGCGTTGGACAGTAAAACTGCCCAAACTGTCAGAAGAAGCTGCCGTCCACCCCGCTCATTCGCAGGGGTGCATCAGTTCGCCATTTTACTCCGACCGGAAGCTTGTCATTTTCTTCTTAATGTCATTCAGCATCTGAAATTACTCTACTTTCCAATATGTAGGATAGATGGACTCACATTCTAGCTGTATCTGAAGAAAGAATCTGGTGGATAGCTGTGTTGGTCTGAAGCAGTAGAACAAAGTTTGTGTCCAGTGGCACCTTCAAGACCAACAAAGTTTTATTCAAGGTGAATTTTCATGTGCACACACACTTCTTCAGATACAATTAAATGGAAATAGAAATAACTGTCACACATTATTTCAATGAATATTGGAATGTATTTCACTGACATAACATTGCACCCAACCTCTAAGAAAAGGATTCTGTTAGTTAACTCCATGTTTGAGGGGAGAAGAATGGAACATAACAACAGAGTCCTAGTTTACTAAGTGTGTAATGCACTTTGGAATGGTAGATTCAAGTGTATTTTGCTCATTTGTGGACAAAGAAATAACACAGCCAATAGCCCCACTTCAAAGAAGAAGATGCTGCAATGTTGCCTCCTTGCTCGATAGGAGAGGGATGGAACCTAATGACAGACTCTCACAATTAAGGATACATCAAATTGCCAATTCTGACATATTTATTACCTTGGTTTTGTGTCCCCCCCCCAGTTGAACCCAAACAGACAATAGCCATAAACTAAGCTTATTATACTCTTAATCTGTTAAAAACATCATTATTATTCTTCATGCTAATTTATTGCCCACTCTCTATATGTATGACTGTTATTTCTATTTTCATTTCATTGTGTCTGAAGAATTGTGCATGCATACAAAAGCTCACCTTGAATAAAACTTTGTTGGTCTTAAAGGTGCTCAAACTTTGTTCTGTGTGTAAAGAAATGAGCAGTGATTCATAAAAGTTCCTACCCTGACACAGATTTTGTTAGTCTTTAAGGTGCTACTGGACTCTTGCTCTTTACTTCTGTTTAGATTTATTTAGGTGTCAATTTGCTGGAAAGGAAATACAGGTATTTCACTCAAATGCTTGCTGCAAGGAGGAAAGATGCTTGGTGTTTTTTCATGCAAGTAAATGGGGACATGTAAATAATGATTCCTTCCTCAAGACTGAGCAGAGGGTGACTTGTGTAAGTAGCACAATAATACTAGCACATTGTGAAACAATTGATTTCTTCAGAGCTGCTAACCACAGTTCCTTCTAAGCTGTGCAAGGGGGTGCTGACACACATTTCAGAAGTCTGCTCAGAGCATTTTAGCTTCAACTCACAACATTTTCCCCTTCCATAGGAAACAATGAAGAATGGGGGCACCTCCTTCTGGGGCCCATAGAACTGAACCCCTGGTTCAATCTTTTTGAAACTTGGGGTTGTTTTTGAGGAGAGGCACCAGCAGCTATGCTTAAAATTTGGTACTTCTGTCTCAAAAAATAGCCCTCCCAGAGCTCCAGATACCCCCAGATTAATTCTCCATTATAGCCTATGGGGCTCATTGATTATAATGGCCCCCATAGACTATAACTGAGCCAGAATCACTTTTTTTTTTTTTTGCATACCCTATTATGCTTTTCAGTATGATTTGTAAGCTGCCTTGAGTCAAAGGGAAAAGTGGGATATAAATATTTGAATAAGTAGTTTGGGCAGGTTGATAACATTAAAGCAATTTCCTGTTTGTTAGGTTAGGCAGGGTTCTGACAGTGATTGTTCCACCTCTCTTATACTTGAACTGTAATACTGGTTGTCATATTTCACTTAAAAAAACCCAAAGTAGACTGCAAAAGTTTTTTCTCCCCTAAGTACTGGTATGTTTTATAAGGGTCAGCACAAGGCAATGGTCCAAGCCCAGGTCTATCAATATAATGGAAAGGGGTGGGTAGACCTGTTCTCTGGAGGCCAGGTCTACCAATATAGTGGAAGTGGGCAGGGAGACCTGGTCTACCCCTGTAGAGAACAACATCTTGTGTAAGGAAATTTGACTCGATTCTGTTTTCTCTTACAATGTTTAAATTATTCTTAAGATATAGTTTAGCTATAGTATTAAAAAGAATTCATTCTGAGATTTTACAAGGTTATGGAAATAATCTTCTAAAATAATTCATGCAGTAGTTAAATGTAGACTCACTCAAAACTTTAACAGTCTTTTTTTTTGCTCATGAGGTAGAATTTTTGCTCACAGTACTATGGAGCTTAGAGGGAACATTGCTGCCAACAAGAGTGGGGGGTTGCCCCCCCTTTTAGCAACTTCCCCCAGTCTTCCCTCTTGTGGATTTGGTAATTATCATCTGCCCTTGTTCTTATTAGCAGCTAATCTGTTCCCATAGCCATTGAGAAAAAAAGTTTAATTCATATGATATCTGAGAGCTTTTTTAACTGGAAAGGGGAGATCCTGTGTCTGCCTCCCTGTTGGATACTCTCATACCTGACTGATCTCACATGTATGTCCAATTGCACTGTGGTGTGATCTCTTATAAACCACAGACATCTAGCAGTGGCACCAGGCTATTTCTATGGATTAGGATGCTGTATAGTACCATTTACAGTTCAGCATTTCTGCAGGTAACCAGATTGTTTTATCATCAGCAACAACAGGCTGTAACAACAGTGTAAAGGGATACTTTGGTTGAATGGATTTTCTCAATTTATGTCAAACCTGCTGTACCAAAACGCCACATCCAGCTGTGTGTGTATGTTAACCAGAGTTTGGGTTTTTTTAAAAAAAAAAATTGTGTAGGATATTCCTACTACAATTGTAATCCCTGTTGTTGAAGATATGTTTGCTCTAAGAAGATGTGCTTATGACTGAAGTCCAAAATGTTTCTTTAGCTGCCCCCAAGGCATGCACAGTGGATCTTTTGACTGTACTTTTTCCTTTGAAGAACAGACATTCCTGCTTTCTCCAAGGCATATTGCAAATGGTTTTGGTCCTGTCAGTTTCGAAAGTATCTTTCGATGTGGCCTGGCAGAACCATTGTGCTTTTATTTATAAATCGAAATCTAAAAATTAGGATTTTTTATCATTTTCATACTTCTGCCTCTATCCCAGATGACTAAGAAGCAAAGCAGAGGCTGTCTTATTTATTTACTTCATTTATACCCTGCATTTCTCCCCTATGGGCACCTGAAGCAGCTTACGTCATTCTTTTGTCCTTCATTTTATACTCATATGGCAGAATGGGAATTCAAACCTGGTTCACTACACCACATTGGCTCTTTTTTACATCATTCATATTCAATAACTTGGGTCACAAATCTGAGTCTCTGAACTCTTGTTATATCAAGTTAAGATCTGTATTTAAGATATTGCTTTTCAGTGACTGTGCCAGTGGTGCTTCGTCTGTAGTACATGCACTGCTGAGCCTTCAGGGCATGTAGTCTGAAAAAATTCTCAGTGAATTGAGCTTTTTTGTTCCAGAATAGAAATAGAAACATGGTCGGGTGCCATATTCCAGCCTGTTCATCTTCATGGTTTCTGTGCAGGCACACATGGGAGCCATTCTTGTGCAGGCCTGCCATGGAGATCTTTCTTTAAAGCTCTCTAGAAGGTATAGAATACTCTCCCCTTCTTCTCATGAGCCAGCTCCTTCCCATCCAGCCGGTACATGGCAGGGTGGGGAGAGTACCCCTTCCCTCAGTCCTTTTTTCGCCACCACTGAGATTGGACGCTACTTAGTGCAAGATTTTCCTCAAGTATTTTTCTCTTCTTCCTATTGTCTCTTGACTTTTCCATCCCTTCCTACTTTTCCTAAAAAGAAGACGTTTGTTTCACCATGTTTTTCTGAACAATGGTCATGTTAAAAAAGTGTACTGTATGTGGCCTTAAAATGGCACAGGCAGATGACCATGATGATTGTTTCCAGTGCCCTGGTAAGGGCCATAACATCTCTGCTTGCCCAGTTTACAAGCAATTTACCTCTTGAGACTTGAGACTCAAAGCTGCCCATTAGAAGAAGGTTTTGGCAGCTCTGGGTAAAGAACAGACCCCCTCCAAGGCGTCAGAACTGGAGGATAGTGCCTGTATCCCCTCCTTGGGGTTAGTGCCATCAGGATTGATTTCAGAACCGGGGCCACTATCAGCTCCAAAGAACTCTTTGGCTCTGCAGAGTTCTTCAGAACCACTGCCTCAGAAGAAGTCCAAGCATAAGTCTTCTCAGCCTTCCTCTGCCCAATCAGGAATAGATCCATCCCCTCCCGACGACCCTGAACACCTTCCCCAAGACCATCTCCTTCTCCTCTGTCCTCCAATGATGAGGTCATTGAGGTTCCTCTGCAGTCCCCTTCTGCAACAGAGGGCCCCCTGGTGAAGAAGCATCACAAATCTTTGGGTGATTCCTAGATTTCACACTACTGGGAGCTGCCCCCTCCACAATTGTTCCAATACTCCCCACCACCTATGTACTGGCTTATACAGTGGGAACAATGACTGCTACCTCCTGTGGAACCAAACCCCTGCCCCTGCTGGGCTCCACCATTGATGTTGTCCACTGTGGTCCCAAGTCCTTCAGAACTGGATAAGATCAAACCTCCTTCCTTAGGGAGCTCTGATGCTCCCTCAGAACCATCACCTGACGAGTTCATTACTGACCCCTCACCTATTTCCCCAATGGAGGATCTCTGTCTATACTCAGAAAAGTTAATTCGGTTTCGGCGGAGCGAATGGCGTCCACCTCTCAGGACTCTCCCAGAGATGGTCAGCCCACACACGGTCGGGGGGGTCTTCGCACAAGCGAAAGACCCTAGTGAGCCTTAGCTAAAGGCTCTGAACCAGGGGGCGCTTGGGGAGTAGCCTCTTTGCCAGCCTGACGGCTGGGAAATTGAGGCTTTCTCCCTGCCCCAACGGCCTCACTGTGGTGTGCCTGAATGGGACTTAGCAACGCCACCGATTTCCTGGAGTGAAACAGCGAAGGCTGAATTAAAAACAGCAGAATCGGCAGAAAACCGTGAGTTGGAGATCTGCTTGCAAGCATTTATGCACTTCCCCCCCCAATCGCACAAGCGCACAGGAGGGGGGAAGGAAAATCCCCCCCCCTTAGAAAACGAAACTTATAAAAGAAAGTTGAAGGGGGATGGAGTGAAAAAGCGGATTGGTGAAAGTACCTTTTGGGGTTGTATTGAAGTTGAAGGAAATAGCTGAACTCCTGAGCTGAGCGGCACGGACTGTGTAAAAGTAAACAATAAAACAATAAAAATGTCGGGGCAGAAAAGACTCCCAGACAAGCCGGTGAAGAAGCTGGGAGGAACTTCCGGCTCTGGCACCCCCCCCTTGGAGCCAGCTGTCAATCAGCAGAGTGAGATGCTTCGCCCTCTGCTGGATCAAATGCAAAAAATCCGCGAAACTCTCTGTAACATGGAAGGTGTTCTCAATACTCAACAGAAGCAACTAACAGACACGGCGAAGAAGATGGAAGAGATTGCAAAGAAATGCCTGACTTCGAAGGAAGACACCAAGAAAATTAAGAAAAAGGTCAACAAAATAGAGAAACATCAAGAGATGCAGGAAAAAAGAATATTAATGCTTCAGATGGAAAAATCAAACTTGACTCTCCGTTTTCAGGGCATAAAGGAAGAAGAAAAAGAAGATCTCAGAGCGATTTTGGCGAATGCTTTGGCACCAATAACTGGCAAAGAAGCGCAAAAATTAAGCGAAGAGATGGATTTGGTATACAGATCCCACTCCAACTTTACCAAGAAAAATAATTTGCCAGCAGAGGTGGTTGCCAAGTTTACTAAGCAAGGTACCAGAGATCAAATTTTAAGAGCGACATCAGCAATGCCCTTGAAGATTGGTGAACAGAATATCAGGATTTTAAAAGATGTTCCATATGAAATTCGTCAGAAAAGAAAAGCATATAAAGGATTGACCCTATTTTTGCAAAAGTACCAAGTCAGTTACAAATGGTGGCTCCCCGAAGGACTGGTCTTCAAATATAAAGATAAGAGAGAGAAGATTGATTCCGTCTTCAAAGCCCAAGAATTCCTGAAGAGACACGCCAGTTCAGAGGAAGATGCAGAACTCGCTAAATGGACAATGTTAAGTAGCGAAGAAGACAGTGGCCCAGAGGAGGAGGAAGGAGAATCGGAGGAGTGAAAAGCAAAGAAGGGACCATCGTACAATTTGAGAGATCTGAAAGGAAGACACCCCAAGATATGATTTGTGCGTGACGCGCAAGAATGGAGTATATTAACAATTAACCCCAAAGGACTTTACTAATTTTGCTAACAGATTTGTTTTGGACTTTTAGTAAGATGAAAAGAAGATCGTACAACCACGGTAGAAGCCATAAACTTTATTTTTTACTAACAAAAAATCTAACACATTAACAGGAAATTCACTCACCTCTTTTCTTTGTCCCTCTATATACCCCCCCTTTCTTTATAAAAAGCAATAAACTCCTCTCCTTTTTAGGAGAGTTTACTATAGAAAAGTTGATTCGTATGGTTAAATCCCTCAACCTTGATGTGATCTACTTGGAACCAACTACTTCAAGCCACCTTCATTGACTCCTTCCTGGAAAAGCACAAAGCTGTGGCAAGAGCCATTCAGGCAGAGCGACTGAAACTTGGAGAACAGCAGTTGAATGCAGCTCAGCACATTGCAGACTCATGTAGCAGATCCATCACTTCTGCCATAGTCCTGCAATGCCACTTTTGGCATCGGTGCACTGCCCTCCCCAATGACACCAAGGCAAGAATTGAGGATATCCCCTTTGAGGGAAAAGATTTGTTCAGCTCCCAGATAGATGGCATCTTAGACCCTATGCAAAAGAATAAGATCACCTCAAGGTCCCTTGTCATCACTGGTCCACTCACCCGGACCTTCAAACCTCACTACTCTCCAAGGCATGTGACCCACTCACAATCTTCCAGATCATATCGGTACCACTCCTTCTACCCTGACTCTTCCCTATGCTCCTCATTCCAACACCCTCAGAGCAAGAAGCAGCAGGTTTGTCCATGTCCCAAACAGGGCTGGATTTTGCGCAGGGATTCTTCTGGCAGGGGAAAATCCCAATCCTGACTATCCCCTCAATCGCCATCTGCCTTGTTCTGTTTACTTCACTTTTTTCTGTTTGGAATTGATTTCTAATGCTTGAGTTCTCAGTATTGTTGAACAAGGATACTTCCTTCAGTTCTGTGTTCCACTTGTTGGTTGTCCCTCTACCTTCCTCTCCACCATACCCCGTCCTGAGTTGCAACAGGAGGTGCTCCAGCTCCTCGATAAAATGACAACTGAGCCTGTTCCTTTGGATGAAACCATGCTGGTTTTTGTTCTCATTATTTTCTGGTTGACAAAAAGGACACTGGTAAACACCTGATACTAGGTTTAAGAGCACTTAACAAGTTCCTAGTAGTCCCTAAGTTTCTCATGACCACACTGTCAGAGGTTCTTTTTTTTTTTTTAAACAATTTATTAAGATATATTAAAAGTTCAAACATACATTGAAACCTAAGTTATTATACCTCCTTTCCTCCTTTCACCCCCCCTTAATGGCTTCCCACAGTGCTCCATCCTCCAGCCCAAAACTTATATCTTCTTCCTCCCTCCTTTTCTCATTAGTCATTTCTACAGGTAACGTATCTTTCAACTGTTATTCTTATACATTCATCTCCCTTTTCTACTTTTCTTAATTTTCAGTAGTTATCAAAGCAAAGCAAATTGTCCTTTACATCCCAGTATTTCTCTAAATAGTCTTTGAAATCTTTCCAGTCTGCAAAAAATTCTTCTGCTTCCAAATTTTTAAGTTTCCTTGTCATTTTATCCATTTCAAATAATAAATAAAAAATAATTTCTTTATCCATTCCCCAATTTCAGGGACCTTGTCTTGTTTCCAATATTGAGCATATATCATTCTGGCAGTTGTGATCATATACCACATCAATGTTCTTTTTGCCATATTTACTTCTTCCAGTTTAAGCCCCAAAAATAGTATTTCTGGTTCTTTCTTAAAACTACATTTCACAATTTTTTCCATTTCTGCATGGATCTCAGCCCAAAACATTTTTGCTTTTTCACATGTCCACCACATATGATAAAACGAGCCCTCCACTTTTTTGCACTTCCAACATTTGTTTGACATATTGCTATTCATATTTGTAATTTTTTTCGGTGTCATATACCATCTATACATCATCTTATAACAATTTTCTTTTAAATTATTACATGTTGATATTTTCATTGCATTTTCCCATAAAAATTCCCAAGAAGACATAGATATTTCTTTGTTCATATTAATTACCCATTTTATCATTTGCTCTTTAACTGTCTCATCTTCAGTATATCGTTTTAACAATATTTTATACATTCTAGAAATCATTTTCTTACCGCCCTCAAACCATATCATTTCAGTCTCATTATATTTTTCCCTAAACCCGAAAGCTTTTTTATCTTTTTTAAACAAATCATAAATCTGTCTATATTGTAACCAACCATACTTAAAAGCCAAATCTTCTTCCATTTTCATTTCAAACGTTTTTCCCACTGATTTCAACATATCTTTATATTGCGCCCAGTCTTCTCCTCTCTATGTCGAAAACGGTCTTATAACCTCTGTCGGTACAATCCAAAGCGGTCTCTCATCCGAGAAGTATCTTCTGTATTTGGTCCATGTATCAAATAATGTTCTTCGAATATAATGATGTTTAAAAAACCCATCCATTTTCGTTTTTTCATACCATAAGTATGCATGCCAACCAAATTTACAATCATGGCCTTCTAGCGCCAACAGTTTCTTATTGTTCAACGTAACCCATTGTTGCAACCAAGTTAGGCATACCGCATCATGGTGCAACCTAAAATTTGGTAATTGAAATCCACCTCTTTCTTTTGCATCACATAGTATCTTCATCTTAATCCATGGTTTCCTCCCAGCCCACACAAACTTTGAAATTTCTTTTTGCCACAGACTGAATACCTTTACATCTCTTACTATTGGGATTATCTGAAATAAAAACATCAACCGTGGTAAAATGTTCATTTTAACCACCGAAATTCTCCCCAATAGTGACAAATTCAATGTATTCCATTTTTTGGTATCCTGCTGTATTTTAGACCAAAGTTAGTCATAATTGTTCTTATACAGGTCTATGTTCTTCATTGTCAACTCGATACCTAAATATTTAGTTTTTTTCACAACTTCACACTGTGTCAGTCTCTGTAACTCTGCTTGTTTCTCTCCAGACATATTTTTGCACATCACCTTGGATTTACTTTTATTTACATAAAAACCTGATAAATATCCAAATTCTTTAATTTTTTCCATTAGCAATGGTAAATTCCATATAGGGTCTTCTACCATAAACATTACATCATCTGCAAACGCTCTGTACTTACAAGAAAAATCTTTTTGAGTTAAATCTTTGATTTCTTTGTCTTGTCTGATTTGTCCCAACAATACTTCTAGTATCCATATAAATAATAACGGGGAAAGAGGACAACCTTGCCTCGTCCCTTTTTGTACTTTAAAATAATCCGTCATTTCAGTATTAATTACCAATGCCGCTTTCTGTTCGCAATAAATTGCTTCTACTATAGTTCTAAAATGTTCACCGATGCCTGTTTTTTCCATCACATTATACATGAAGTCCCAATTTAAGTTGTCAAATGCTTTTTCTGCATCTACAAAAAAGAAGCCAACTTCTTTATCTGGGTGCTTGTTGTAATATTCAATAGCATCAATCACCACTCTTATATTATCTTTTATTTGTCTATTGGGCAAAAAACCTGCTTGCTCTTCTTCAATTACATCCTGTAAATATATCTTGAGCCTTTCTGAAATAATTTTCGCAAATAATTTATAATCATTGTTTAAAAGGGAGATTGGTCTATAATTTTTCACACTTGTTAAATCTTGTGCTTCTTTGGGGATGAGCGAGATCGTAGCTTCCTTCCATGATTCTGGTATTTTCTTTGTTTCTCTTATTACATTTGTCAAAAATTCAAAGAATGGAACAAGCTCCTCTTTAAATTTCTTATAAAACTTTACGGTAAAACCATCTGGTCCTGGAGCTTTTCCTAACTTTGCCTCTTGTATTGCTTTATATATCTCTTCTTTCATTATTGGGCTGTTTAACATTGCCTTAATCTTCTCCAATACTTTTGGAATCTTCATTTTCTCCAAATACTTTATTTTATTCTTATCTATTGACTTCTTTCCAAAAAGATTTGCATAATATTTAAAGAAGGCTCTCTTAATTCCATTGCTATCCACAATTTCTTTTCCCACATCCATGATTTTACTTATAATTTTATTCTCCTGTCTTTTTTTCAATTGCCATGCCAAAAAATTTCCAGGTTTATTTGCCCCTTCAAAAGATTTCTGTTGCAGCTTTTTCAGATTCCAATAGATTTCTTTAAAAAAAAAAAAACTCTCCTAAAAAGGAGAGAATTTTATTGTTTTTCTTTATATAGATGGGTAAAGAAAAGAGGTGAGTGAATTCTCTGTTAAAGTGTTAGTTGTTGTTTTTTTTTTGTTAGTACAAATAAAGTTTTTGGCTTCTACCGTGGTTGAAGGATCTTCTTTTCATCTTACCGAAAGTCCAAAATACACTTGTTAGTTAGATTAGTAAAGTCCTTTGGGGTTAACTGTTAATCAGCTCCATCTGTCGTCTCACGAACAGCTGTTACATCTTGGGGTGCCTCCTTTTTAGATCTCTCAGATTATACGATGGGCCCTCTTTTGCCTTTTTGTCTCCCGCTCCTGCACCTACCTCTTCTGGGCTGCTGTCCTCCTCGCTACTTAGTACTGTCCAATTAGCGAGTTCTGCATCTTCCTCTGAACTGGCGTGTCTCTTCAGGAATTCTTGAGCTTTGAAAACAGAGTCAATCTTCTCTCTTTTGTCCTTAAACTTAAACACCAGTCCCTCGGGGATACACCATTTGTAGCTAATTTGATGTCTTTGTAGAAACAAGGTCAATCCTTTATAAGCTTTCCTTTTCATACGAATTTCATATGGAACATCTTTTAAAATTCTGATGGTCTGCTCACCAATCTTCAAAGGCATTGCTGATGTCGCTCGTAAAATTTGATCTCTGGTACACTGCTTGGTAAACTTGACAACCACTTCTGCTGGCAAATTGTTTTTCTTTGTAAAGCTGGAGTAGGCTCTATAGGCCACATCCATCTCCTCATTTAATTTTTGCACTTCTCTGCCAGTTAGTGGTGCCAAGGCATTCGCCAAAATACTTCTGAGATCTTCTTTCTCTTCTTCCTTTATGCCCTGAAAACGGAGAGTTAAGTTTGATTTTTCCATCTGAAGCATTAAAATTCTTTTTTCTTGCATGTCTTGATGTTTTTCTAATTTGTTGATCTTTTTCTTGATTTTCTTGGTGTCTTCCGTCGAGACCAAACACTTCTGTGTGATCTCCTCCATTTTCTTTGCTGTTTCTGTTAATTGTTTCTGTTGACTGCTGAGCACACTTTCCATGTTACAAAGGGTTTTGCTGATTTTCTGCATTTGATCCAGCAGAGGGCGCAGTGACTCACTTTTCTGCTGATTGACAGCTGGTTCCAGGGGGAGGCTGCCAGGACCGGAAGTCCCTCCCATCTTCTTAACCGGCTTGTCTGGGACCTTTTTCTGCCCCGACATTTTTATTGTTTACTTTAACAAAGTTCGTGCCGCAACACTCAGGAGACAGACTAATTTCTTTGGCTTCAATAAACCCCCCAAAGGTATCTTTTCCAATCCGCTTTTTCGCTTCACCCCCTTCTCTCTTTCTTTACCAGTCCCGATTTCTAAGGGGGGTGGGGATTCCTCCCTCCTCCCATGCGCTTATACGATTATCGGGGAGAGCGCATTTATACCGCTTCCAAGCAGATCTCCAACTCACGATTTGCTGCCGATTCTTCTTTTATTAATTCATCATCCGCTGCTTCACTCCGGGAAGTCGGTGGCGTTGCTGCATCCCATATGGGCACAACACAGCGGGGCCGTTGGGGCAAGAGGGAAAGCCTCAATTTCCCGACCGTCAGGCTGGCAAAGAGGCTATTCCCCAAAGTGCCCCCTGGTTCGGAGCCTTTAACTAAGGCTCGCTAGGGTCCTTCGCTTGTGCGAAGACCCCCCCCCCAACTGTGTGTGGGCTGATCGCCTCTGGGAGCGTCCTGAGAGGCGACTGCCATTCGCTCTACCGAAACCAAAAGCAGATTCCAATACATTTCTTGATTCATTAAAGTATTCAGCTGTTCTTGTAAGATCTGAATTTCTTTGACAATTTTCTTTTTCCCCGGTCTCCTCTTTAACTCTTTCTCCTTCATTTGGATTTTTTCCAGCACCCTAGTTTGCTGTTCTGATCTCTTTTTCTTTTCCCTACTGTTCAAGGATATTAATAATCCTCTCATCACTGCTTTATAGGCATCCCAAATTGCTTGTATCCGCATACCTTGAGTCATATTTGTTTGAAAAAACTGTTTCGTTTACTTATCGTATCTATTATCTCTTGGTGGTCCAATAAGTCCTCATTCAATCTCCATCTAGGTTTCCCTCTTCCTTCTTTTGATATCCAAACTATTGGATTATGGTCTGAGTTCACTTTCAGCATAATTTCCACTTTTTGAGTTTTCAGAGCAAAATCACCAGTTGTCCATACCATATCAATCCTTGAAAAAGAGTCATGTCTATTTGAGTAAATTGTAAAGTCTTTAATTGTAGGGCTCCATTGTCTCCATACTTCTTCCAGTTTCTCTTCTTTCACCAGACTAAAAAATGCTTTAGGCAATTTCCCATTTTTTTCATCTAGTCTTTTTGATTTCCTGTCTAATTTGTTATTAATAGTGCCATTAAAGTCTCCCGTTAATACAATTTGATTGTAGGTCACCTGATCCAACTCTTGCATCAGATCTTCAAAAAATTTCTCCTTTGCTTCATTCGGGGCATATATATTTACAATCAGAGTACTTTTTTGATGCATAGTCACTTCCACCGCAATGTATCTGCCTTCCTTACCTTTAAAAATTTCTTCAGGTTCAAATTCTTTTTTTGATATATATCACAGTTCCTCTCCTTTTTCCCTGCCGATGAATGAAATTCTTCTCCTAATTGTTTGTCAACCAGATATTTAAAATCCTTTTTTTTTAATGTGAGTCTCTTGCAAACAGATTATATTACATTTTTTTTTCCCAACCAATGTTTCACAATTTTTCTTTTATTGGGCGAATTTATCCCATTCACATTCCACGATATCAATTTGTAATCCATCATGTTGTCCAGTTCCTTTCCTCCAAAGTCTTTTTCATTGTCCATCATAAATCTAATCATCTGCGCTGCAGTTGAAATCGTGTGTCTTTGACTTTGGAAGGTAAAGCTCAGACCTTGCAGTATTTCCCATCTGTATCTTATATTCAACTGCCTCAGTTTATCTGTCAATTTCCTAAACTTCTTTCTGTCCTGAATGATTGCTCTGGGAATTTCTTTCATTATTATTATCTTTTTGCCATCAATTTCCAAAGGCTCATTAAATTGCTTCTTGAGTATAATCTCTTTGAACCAATTGGTTAGTAATTGTACAATCACATCCCTTGGTAGGTTCTTCTGTTGTGCATACGCTGAATTCACTCTGTAAATCAAATCAAAATTATATTCTATCTCATCAGCATCCTCTTGTAAGTACTCTGCAAAAGCTTTGATCACTCTGTCACGGATATCCTCAGCCAGGTTTTCTTCCACCCCTCTTAGCCTAAGATTGGTCTGCATGGCTCTATATTCCATCATAGTATCTATCCATTTATTCTCTTTCACCACCATTTCCACTTTTTGGCTTACGTCTTGTGTTTTTTGCTCTATTTCAGCAGACTTTTGTGATAAATTCTGGATTTCTTTTTTAATCTCTCCCACATCTTTTTTAAGATCTGCTACCTCTGCCACCACCAGTTCCTTCATTGTATCCATACCTTTTCCTTGAATTTCCTCCATCTGTTTTCCCAGCTCCTGAATGGCATCCATCATCCTTTTTTCCATAGCTTCCATCGCTACTTGCCAGTCCTTACTTTTGGTGGACATCTTTGGGGTCGAAAATGACACCACCCTCTGTCTTTGCCTTAAATTCATTGTTGATCATTGTTCAATCTACTCCACCTTAAAATGAAAGTCGTATCATCCGCAAATTTAGGCACTTCACTGCTTACTCTCAACTCCAAATCATTAATGAACAAATTAAAAAGCATCAGACTGAATACTGATCCCTGTGGTACTCCACTGCTTACCACCCTCCACTGTCAAAAGTGGTTGTGTCAGTCTTTTTGGGCATCTCCCTATTTATACAAATGTTGAACTCAATAACATTATGGTCACTGTTCTCAAGCGGAGCAATTTCTTTTACATCTCTCACCAGGTCTTGGGCGTTACTTAGGACCAAATCCAGGATTGCCTCTCCCCTGGTAGGTTCTGTGACCATCTGCTCCATAGCAAAGTCATTGAGAGTTTCTAGAAACTCAATCTCTTTTTCCCATCTAGAACACATATTGACTCAATCAATGTGTGAGTAGTTAAAATCACCTATTATGACACAGTTTTTTTGTCTAGCCGCTATCTTTAATTCATTCATCATTTTATAATCCTCCTCTATCTTTTGATCTGGTGGGCGATAACAAACTCCAAGTGTTAAGCTTCCTTTTGGGCCCACACATTCTTGCTCACACATTCTAGGCCTTCCTTATTCAAAGTGCATGTTAACTGAGGCAGGTATAACCTGAATCCCTACAACATGATATCCAAGTTTTTACTGACACATTACTTTCAGGCTGGGGGGGTGCACTGTTGCCATCACCAGGCTAGCAGCTACTGGTCCCCCTGTGAATGGGGATGCACATTAAACTGCTAGAAGTCAGGGCAGTTAGATATACTTTGATTTCCTTTACAGCCCTAGTCACCAGCAAGTGGGTGATAATAGCTATAGACAAGACTACAACAAAGTTCTTTTATTTCAAATATAGTTTATTAATTTTTTATAAAATGAACAATAAACATAGAACAATAAATAACAACAAGGCAACGTTAACATGTTTAAAGTCTAAAGGAAGTAACATTAAAGCAGTTGTAGTCTTATCACATCCTCTGGTATTTCTTTCTGAGATTGTAAATAATCTAAAATGGGCAGCCAAGTAGAATACCATACTTTACATTTTTCATAATTCGAACTTTTAATAAACCATGTAATCTTATCCATTATAAACAATTGCCTTATTTTATTGTGCCATATATTCAGTGAGTATTTACCATCAGATTTCCAAAGTTGTGCTATCACCAGCTTGGCAGCATGAAGAAATATAGCAATTCTACTATTATTTAAAATATTTGTTTGTAGATCAGATCTATCATTCAATAATACTGTTTCAGGTTTAAATGGTATTTCAACCTGTGTAATATACTTAACATTTTCTAGAATGTTTTCCCAAAAATTTTTTAACTTAGGACTATACATCCAACAATGTAAATAAGAACCTTTTTCATCACAATCTTTCCAACATTTGGGATTCAGATTTTTAACGAGATATTTGAACTGGTGTAAGATACTAAAAAGCTAAAATTTTAAAATTTTGCAAACGCATCGATATTACAGAAGAGTTATATTCGTAAATATTCCATATGCGATTCCAAAAATCTTGATTTAGATTTTGTCCTGTTAATTTATTCCATCTGGTTTGGTAAGTCAGTGGTGCCTTATTTTTCTGATAGGCAAGAATTTGAATTATTTTCAAGATATTTCCCTTTCTAGATTGTTCATTCTTGCTAATCAGAATTTAAAAATCTGTCATGGGCTGTTTGAAAAGTTTTCCTAGTTGAAGAGAGCTACACATGTGTTTGATCTGGAGATATTGAAACCAATCTATTGAAGTTTCTAACCTATTTTCTAATTCAATTTTTCCAACAACTTTATTGTTGATTATGAGATCTTTCAGTTTCATAATTTTAGCATCATTCCATTTTTGGTAAGGTTTGCTTTGCAACCCTGGTAAAAACCAGTGTTGCCCTAAAAATGGCATAAAGCAAGAATATTCTGGAACTATACTTTTCCTAAATTTGTCCCATACTTCTAACGATGCAGCTAGAAATTCGTCTTGTTCCGTCCTAAGCTTCCTAACTTTTTTGTTTGGCCATATTATTTCAGGTAGAGTATAATGCATTGTCGAGTCTAAGTGTATCTTCATCCATTTAGGGATTGTTTCTATTTGCAACATTCTTAATATCCTATTCAAATAGATTGCATTGTAGTAATCCTGTAGATTTGTCAATTGAAATACACTAAATTTACGGTGTTGAAAGAGAGTGTGGCCATTAATCCTAGCTTTTTTTTTATTCTACAGAAATCTTAAAAGCTTGTCTTGCCATTGTTTAATGATGGCAGCATTAATTTTTATAGGTATGGCTCTGAAAAAAAAAGAAATTTTGGAATCAAGAAAGATTTTATCAGATTATATCTGTCCAAAAAGGAGGGTATCTTTCCCAACTGACTATTTTTTGATTTATTTCTTTTAGAATTTCTTCATGGTTATATTTAAAAATTTGGCTTAAGTTAATAGGCAGTTGAATTCCTAAATATTTTATTGTAGTTTCTGACCAATGATATTTATATAGAGATTGAAGCATAATTTTTTCAGTTGTGGAAAAATTTATGGGCATTATGATTGATTTTGAAACATTAATTTTATGACCTGAAATGCAGCCAAAATCTTTTAATATAATTTGAAGGTTTTCTAATGATTCCTTTGGATTTGTTAAAAACAGAAGCATATCATCTGCGAAGAGCATTATTTTGAAATCTGAGTCTTGAATTCTGATCCCTGCTATTTTACTACTGTCTCTAATTTTTTGACCTAAAGGTTCTACAGCAATAGCAAAAAGGAGGGGTGATGGGGGCATCCCTGTCTTGTCCCCCTTTCTAAATCAAAACTTTTAGATATGGTGTTATTTATACTTATAGATGCTTGAGGATGTTCATAAATTACTTGTATAGCTGTTAAAAAAATTTGACCAAATTCCATTTTTTCTAACAAAAATTTTAAATATGGGAGTTCAAGAGAATCAAAAGCTTTCTCTACAGCTAGAGAAAGCAATAGAATTTTTTCTTTCTTTTTCTGAGCAAATTGAATAATATTATACACTGTACTAGTATTGTCTACTAGGTCTCTTCCAGGTATAAACCCAGTTTGATCAGGCAATATATACTTTGCAATAATCTGATTTAAGCGGTGAGCTAGCATAGATGTAAAAATTTTAAAGTCATTGTTCAATAGTGAAATTGGTCAATATGAAGAAGGTATAGTATTATCCTTTTAGGGTTTGGGAATAACTACTATGTTAGCTTGAGACCAAGATGGGGGTAAAAGGCCATTTCTAAGGACATGGTTACATGTTTGTAGTAAAGGGTCTATCAGGACTCTAGAAAAACATTTATAAAAGAAAGCTGAAAAACCATCTGGTCCTGGGGCTTTGTGTATTTTCATTCTTTTGATTGCATCTATTATTTCTTGTTTAGTGAAATCTTTATCAAGAAAAGAACTATGTTCCTTTTTCAATTCAGGGATCTCCTTTTCTTTAAAAAATTCAGTTATTGAGGTCTGAGAAACATTTTGAGATGTATATAACCCTCTATAATAATCCTCAAAGTTTTTTAATATGTCTTCTATTTTGGAGTGTAGCTTGCCTGTCTTATCTTTTATTAAATGCATTTATCTTTGTTGTTTTGTCTTATTCAACCTTTTATTCAAAATTTTTAGATTTTTAGCATTATAAAACCAGGATTCTTGTTTTAAGTATATCAGGTCCTTTCTTATTTTGGTCGTTTCTAAGTCTTCTAGTTTTCATCTTTCTATCAGCAATTTTTTATAAGTTGCCTTGCTACAATTAACCTTGTGTTGTTTTTCTTGATCATTTATCTTAGTCATTAATATTTGTCTGTTCTCTCTTTTTTATATTTATAGGCAGATTTTGCAATCAATTCTCCCCTTATTTCTGGTTTCATTGCATCCCAAAGTCTTTGTGGAGAAGAAGTTCCAAGGTTATTTTCTTGAAAATAAAAATTGATTTTTTGTTCTATGTCATCTCTTATACTCTGGGATTCCAATAAATTAGTATCTAACCTCCAAGTTCTATTGGTGCATTTATTTTCCTTCCACATCCATGTGCACTCTACACAGGCATGGTCTGTCCAGATTTTTTCACCTGTCTCTGAAGATTTAATTTGAGATTGCAAAGAATCAGAAATCAATATATAATCTAGTCTAGTGTGAACATTGAATTGCGCAGAATAATAAGTATAATCTTTTTCTAGTGGATGCTGAAATCTCCATATATCTATCAAAGCATGGTCCTGTAATAAATTTTTTAATTTTTGATCTCCAGAATATTCACCTTTAGATTTGTTATTTTTTCCATGTACATGAGTTCTGTCTAACTCTTGATTTACTATATAATTTAAATCACCTCCTAAAATTATTTCTCCTTCCTTAAAATTTTCTAAAAGCTGAAATGTGTCTTTTAAAAATTTAATTTGGTCATAATTAGGTGCATATATGGAACCAATGGTTATTTTCTTACTTTCCATAATACCCTTAACAAAAAGATATCTACCACTTAAATCAGATAATATATCTTGTATTGCAAACTTAACATTTCTGGAAAGCATAACTGCAACACCTTTTGACTTAGAATTACCACAGGCTTGTATTTGAGTTGTAAACCAAGTAGAACAAAATATTTTTTTCTCTGAGGATTTTTGGTGCATTTCCTGTAACAATAAAATATCAGGTTTGAGATTCATTATGTTGTTATAAATACGTTTTCAATTAATACAATTATTAACACCTCTAACATTCAAAGTAACAACTTTTAATTTTGACATCTTGTTGTAAGTTTTTATTCTCTAACTGCATTCAATATACGCTTTATTTAAAACCTTTAGAAAGTATCTGAAAACTAATACCTTTGTCTGTTAACATCCCTATTAACTATTTTTCTCAAAACGAAACCTAACCAACTAACCTTCAAATATTATCAACAGTAATACGCAGAAAAACCTACAGATTACTGTGGGATGACAGGAAAGCCCTGACTCCTATTAGGTATACCTAAAAGATATATACATATAAACCTTGACTACATTTCCCCTCCTTTCCCACCCAATTCTTATTGAACTTAACCTGTTTTTATTTCAGTGAAAGAAAAAAAAATATTTCTTATTTTTATTTTTTAACCCATTGCAGTCAGCTCTTTAGATATTTTCCTTTGTAATATTTAAAAAGTTCTGATGTCAGATTATTTCTATGTAATTCAACATTTTTACAGATGCCTTGCAGTAGTTACCGGGATTTTACTGTCTTTTGGTGGTGTGAACAAATAATGCAGTTTTCTTTTATAGTGAGATTTAGTGGAGCCTTCTGGGGTTTTTTGGCTTGCTTTGTCCACCTTTAGTCCCAATTTTTCCAACATTTTAAATCCTGTTTCTATAGTACTTGCTTGAAGTCTGTCTCCCTTACAGTTGAATTGAATTGTAGCTGCTCCAGTCCATTTATATTTTATTTCGGCTTCTTGAAGTTGCTTGGTGATAGGTTTTAAATCACGATGTTTACCAATTGCCTCTGGAGGAAGGTCAGGAAAAACTTCAATTTTATTTCCTTCATATTTGAAAAAACCTTTTGCTCTTGCTGTTGCCATGATTTGTTTATGGACTCTATAATCTAGTGCTGTTACAACCATGTCTCTTGGCCCTTTTCTGTTCAGATTTTTAGGGGATCCTATACGAAATGCTTTGACTATCACAGGGACCATGTCGTCTTTTAATTGTAGTATATCTGCCATCCATTCAGCCATGAAATCGCTTAGTTCTTCTTCTTTATTTAGTTTTTCAGGAAATCTGCGCATCTTAATATTATTTTTACGTATTTCCATATCTAATGTCAATATTTTATTGTTTCGAGAGTCATTTTCTTTTAGCAAAGAGTGTGTTTCTTCTTGTATTGTCTCTGCTAATGATAGAGCACATTCTGCTTTCTTATTCATTTCAGAGATTGAGTTTTTTATGTCTCCAAGTTGTTCTTGGACTGGTTTTAACAAAGCACTCAATTTAAGTAAAATTCTATCTTCCATTTCTACCAAATCCATTTTAGTGAGGGGAGAAAGTATCTCTACATCCTCTATAGTCTCGGCAGGCTCATCAGCAGTTCCGATTGCCATTTTGTTCTGCGATTCCCGCCCCAATTCTATCTTTGTGAGTTTTTTATTGAAAAAACAGTCTTACCGGTCGGGATTCTACGGTGAAATGTTCTGCAGTCTTTTAGACAGTTTTTGAAGATCTTTGTTAAAGCTTTTATTCCGATGGTTGTAATTATTTTCTAGTTGATTGGGGTGGAGTGGGAGAGAGCTCCGGGTTTAGGCGTCCATCTCGGATCGTGTGATGCCACGCCCCTCACTACAACAAAGTTCTACATAAACAAGCAGAGAGGTACTGAACACATGACCACATGAAGTTGCCTTATACTGAATCAGACACTTTGTCCACCAAAGTCAGTATTGTCTACTCAGACCAGATCTCAGGCTAAGGACTTTCACATCACTTCCTACCTCATCCTTCTAACTGGGGATGCCAGGGATTGAAACTGGGACCTTATGCATGCCAAGCAAATGCTCTTCTAGTGAGCCACAAACCCACTATTTGGAAGCTTCTTTCCTCTGGCATGGGGCTATTCAGCACACTGTATTGTTAGAGGCTATCCACATTGCCGGGTTGGCAAATGTGACAGCAGACACTATCAGAAAAGATAATGTTTGAGCCCAGTGGCACCTTTAAGATCAACAAAGTTTTATTCAAGTAATAAGCTTTCATGTGCATGCACACTTCTTCAGATGCAATGAAATGGAAGTTACCAGTCCATACATATAGGTAGAGGGTGAGCAGTAAATTAGCATACAGCATAATGAAGATGTTTAACAGATTCAAGGACCAAACAGGAATAACAAGCTTGATTTATATAGTTACCATTTGTTTGGGTTTAATTCCAGGAGAAAACATAGTGAAGGGAATAAATAGGTCAAAATTGGAGATTGATGGGCAGATGTATCCTTAATTGTGGAATGCTGAGAGTAATTAACTGAGACCCTGCCATTATGCTCCATCTGTCTACTCTCAAGCATGGAGGCAACCTTACAGCATCTTCTTCTTTGAACTGGGGTGATTGGCTGTGTAGAGTATCTCCCCTGTCCCCAGACCAGAGAAAGACATTCCAATCTACCATTCCAAATTACATTACATTCTACTATTCATTACATTACATTACAATCTACTACTCTAAACTACTATTCCAAATAAGAAATAAAATAAAATAAAGAGGATGTAAGGACTGGATGAGTTTAGTATACATAGTAAGATAAGAAACCAATATCCCTGTTTCTTATCCTGGGGATTCCATTGTTCTGAATGTTGTAATAACTTGCAACTCACAATTTCCCTTTCTAGTCTGTTCCTGAAGTTCCCTTGCAATAAAACAACTACTTTGAGGTCACCAATTGAATGCCCTGGAAGGCTGAAGTGTTCTTCAACAGGTTTCTCAGCCTTGTGATTCTTGATGTCAGAGTTGTGCCCATTTATCCTTTGGCATAGGGTTTGACCTGTTTGACCAATGTACAGAATTGAAGGGCATTATTGGCATTTGATGGCATATACAGTGTTAGAAGACGAGCAAGTGAATAAACCTGAGATAGTGTAGTTGATGTTGTGAGGTCTGTATGTGGCAGCAAAGCTGGCATCTCCATTTATTGCAAGCTCTGGTACCAGTGTCTAGATTCAAATTAAATGTTACATTATTGTGGGTGAGGAGGAGTTTGAGATTGGAGGCTGTCGGAGCAAAAAAAAGTTTGTCCCCCAGTACTTCTGAAAGAGAATTGTCATTATCCAGTAGAGGTTGTAAGTTGCTGATGATGCATTGAACTATTTTGAGTTGAAAGTTGTATGTAACCCCTAGTAGTATTTTGTTATTGTCTCTTTTGGGTCTGTCTTGCAACAGGTTCCCTCAGGTGGGAATCTCTGTCTATACTAGGATTGGAGCAGATGCGGCTGTAGTGTAGAGCCTGGCTGTATACAATGGATCACTTGATATGTTTAGGATGGTAGCTGGAGGCATGTAGGTATGTTTGTCAGTCAGTCAGTGGGTTTCTGATATAAGGTGCTGTCTATGTGTCCATTGTGTATTTTTACAGTAGTGTCCAGAAAATGTATTTCTTGCATAGATTGGTTCATTGTCAGGTTGAAAGTCATTTAATGCTTCATGGAATATGTCCAGAGCTTCTTTACCATGTGTTGAGACAATAAAACTCCCACCCACTCATACCACTTTCATACCTGAGGGATTTACAACAAACCTTTTTGGAACTAAGGTATCCAGTTGATGAAGTCAAGAAACAAATTAACAAAGCCAGAATGGTACCCAGAGGAAACCTGTTGCAAGACTGACCCAAAAGAGACAACAACAGAACACCACTAATAGTCATATACAGCGACTCAGTGAGAGAAGGGAAGGCATGTAGGTCTCTTTATAGGGAAGGTCTTTTTAAAGGCATTTAAAGAGAACTGCATGCCTTCCCTTCACTTGCTGAAGCACACTACTGTAGCAACACGCAAGTGAAGGGAAGGCATTTAAAAATGCCACTCCCCCATGCAGAAGCTCCCCCCAACTCATGAACCTAACAAACCATGAACCAGTTTGGTAAATCAAAAAGTCTGTGGAGGTTTGCAAACCATGTTTCGTGGGGTCTGATGAACCACCATGAACCACCATTTTCCTGATTCGTGCCCATCCCTAGTTACTATTTTTTTATGTACACCGTATCACATCATTGTGGAAGGAAGACAACCTATTAATATGGTTTGCTGGCACTCACAAGGGCAGGGCAGCCTCCTTCCAAACCATCTTACGCTGGATGGTGAGGGCCCTATAGTGAGCCTACTCTGTGTCCAAGATCAATTGCCTGCTCCATCTCAAAATTTACTTGTCCAGGTCTCAATAAATCTCTGCAGCATTCCTCGGCAATGTTCCCTTGGACAGTATTTGCAAGGCAGCCACCTTGTCTTCCCTGTCAATGTTAATTAAGCACTATGTGGTAAACATCAACTCTAGACGGAATGCAGCTGTGGGGAAAACAGTCCTTCCGTCTTGTTTCACTGAAGATCCCACACCCACCTCATTCCAGTAAGTAAGCTATATGTTCTCCCATTTGGGACTACACAGAAGCCATGAAGATGAAAACAGGGTTGCCCTTACCTATAACTGTTGTTCATTGAGTGGTTTTCTGTACAGACACACATCCCTGCCTCCTTTCCCCGCTGTGGGATCCTTGCGCGATTCAGGTCCTTCAATGGCGGTTCAGAAGGACTGAAGGAAGGGGGACTCTCCCTGCCCCATTGTGTTACAGCTGGATGGGAAGGAACCAGCTTGTGAGGGGAGGGGGAGAGTGCTCTGAACCTTCTAGAGAGCTTTAAAGAAAGATCTCTGTAACAAATGTGTGCAACTGTGGCTCCCACGTATGCCTGCACAGAAGACCCCTTGATGAACAACAGTTACAGGTAAGCATAACCCTATTATCTACCAAGAAGAAGAGGAAGAAGAGGAGGAGGAGGAGGAGGAGAAGGAGATTGGATTTATACCCCGCCCTTCACTACCCAAAGGAGTCTCAGAGCGGCTTACAAACTCCTTTCCCTTCCCCTCCCCACAGCAGATTGTGGGGAGGATTGTGAGGCACTCCAAAGGGATCTGTCGAGGATGGGTGAGTGGGCGTCAACGTGGCAAATGGGGTTCAACGTGGCCAAGTGCAAAGTGATGCACATTGGAGCCAAAAATACTAAATATAAATACACATTGATGGGGTCTGAACTGGCAGAGACTGACCAAGAGAGAGACCTTGGAGTCATAGTAGATAACTCAATGAAAATGTCTAGACAGTGTGCAACTGCAATAAAAAAGGCCAATGATATGCTGGGGATTATTAGGAAGGGAATTGAAAACAAATCAGCCAGTATCATCATGCCCCTGTATAAATTAATGGTGTGACCTCGTTTTGAATATTGTGTACAGTTCTGGTCACCACACCTCAAAAAGGATATTATAGCATTGGAAAAAAGTGCAGAGAAGGGCAACTAGAATGATAAAAAGGTTGGAACACTTTCCCTATGAAGAAAGGTAAAAATGCTTGGGGCTCTTTAGCTTGGAGAAAAGATGACTGAGGGGTGACACGATTAAGGTTTATAAGATTATGCATGGAATAGAGCAAGTAGAGAAAGAAGTAATTTTCTCCCTTTCTCACAATACAAGAACTCATGGGCACTCAAAGAAAATGCTGAGCAGTCGGGTTAGAACAAATAAAAGGAAGTACTTCTTGATTAACATATGGAATTCACTGCCACAGGAGGTGGTGGCGGCTACAAACATGGACAGCTTCAAGGGGGAATTAGATAAGCATATGAAGCAGAAGTCCATCAGTGGCTATTAGCCACAAGTTATAGATAGGAACTCTCAGGCTAGGGCAAGTGATGCTCTGTATTCTTGGTTCTTGGGGGGGGCAACAGTGGGAGGGCTTCTAGTGTCCTGGCCTCACTGGTGAACCTTCTGATGGCACCTGGTATTTTTGGGCACTGTGTGACAGAGTGTTGGACTAGATGGGCCATTGGTCTGATCCAACATTGGCTTCTCTTATGTTCTCTTATGACACCCTGTGAGGCAGGTGGGGCTGAGAGAGCTCTGACAGAAACTGCTCTTTTTCAAGAACAGCTGTGCCAGAATTATGGCTTGCCCAAGGTCATCCAGCAGGTGCAAGTGGAGGAGTGGGGAATCAAACCCAGTTCCCCCAGATTAGAGTCTGCATACTTAACCACTACACCAAAGTGGTGTCATTGGAAAAGATGGAAAAGGGGACTGTGTATGCCACCCTAAATCTTTGGACAGGATAAATGAAAAGCACTAAGACTGACAAGTGATTTCAGCTCTCACATACTTTATTAGATCAAGAACAAGACGAGGGAAGCCGGCTCACAGGCTGGTTTATATCCCCAACAGAACCCACACCCCACACCTGGTGACCCAGGACCGCCCCGACCCCGTATGGAGAGGCATCACAGGCAAGGACCACCAGAAGCGACTCCGTGAAGTGATGGGAGGACCACATTGGAAACCAGCAAGTCCTTGACGCCCTGGAACGCCGCAGCGTGTGTCGGCCCCCAGACTCAAGGCGCATCCTTGTCGAGGAGGCGGTGGAGCAGCTCCGCCACGGCCGCCTTGAGGGGCAGAAACACATGATAGAAGTTGAGCAGGCCTAAGAAAGTCTGCAACTCCGCCTTAGAGGAGGGTGGGGGGGCGTTGGTGATGGCCTTTATTTTATCATCTGTGGGGTGAATCCCTTGAGCGTCCATTGCAAACCCCAGGAACTCGATGCGGGGCACTCCGAGGAGGCATTTCTCCTTTACCTTCAGCCCGGCGGTGTCGAACTCCATCCGCCTGGCTAGGAAGGTTGGCTTCAGACTGAAGTAGTTGTTGAGGGCTTCGAGTACCTCTTCAAACGAACATTCCAGGATGGCCCGTGGAGCCAGAAAACTCTTGGTGAGCTGCACAGAGTCGGTTCCACAGGAACTGAGAAGGGCCCTTCTCTTTCCAGCCTCCGTAAACCCATTCAGCTTGATGTAGCACAACAGCTGGTCCGTCCATGAGTCCCAAACTTCTGGGCATGAGGGATCGAACTTATCGAGGCTTCTGTGAGCTGCGGCCATGGCTCGAGCGCATTGCGGGGAGCAGTGTCCTGGACGCAGGCGCGGTATGGTGCTCAGGAGCAATGCGGGGCACAGGCCATCGGCTGGATGATGCTCATTGCCGCAAGCCTGGCCAGGCTCAGCGGAATCCCACCTTCGTCACCACTGAAAAGTACTGGGTTTGATACATCAGGACTCGGACCACGACATAAGCGCAGACACATTTATTGGTACTTCTCACATGGAACAACGTCTAACGGCTGGGTGGCCAACTATATATATATGGGGGGGCACGCCCCGCAGTTCTATTGGTGGGTTCAAACTTTCTGCCAATGTCCCCATCGGCCCCTTACTGGAAGTTCAGGAGCCTAGTACCTATTGTTCTCTCAGACTGAAGCTTGGCTGCCTCTGGCTGATGCCTGGCAGCGGTCTGGTCCAAGTACCTATCTTACTTCTCTCCCCCCTCCCAAGCTGGTGCAGCATGAGGAGCAACCACTTCTGTTTTTCCTTGCACCGTGACTCTGATCGAAATCAGGACAGGCTGTGTTTCTGCTCTAGAGGCCCAGTCAGCAGCTCCTCCATGTATTTCGCTCTATGTTCAGGTGAACCATTTTTAAGCCATTGAGCACATTCTGAAAGTGACTTCTAGGCACGTTTTACTAAGAGTAAAAGGTATTCCAGATGGTTTTGCTGAGGTAAATAATGAACTTTTGCCCTTTAAAAAAGCAACTGCAAATTGTGGTTTGTCAGGAGAAAATATTATATACGTCTAAAGGGAAAGGTGCTTTTGAAATATGTTACTTTTTAAATGCTGCTTGTTTCCTGGTTCTGATAATAAGAATGTGTATGTGAAAGAGTGATTTTTCCCAATAATAAAATCCCTTGGTTTCTGTGGCTTGGGAGAAGTGGGCGGCAATTACAGTTCCTTCTAAACCAGCAGTTCAAAACCTTGTTGTTCAAAACCTTGTTGTTCAAAATTTTCCCTTGTTGGGAAATGGAAACTGTTTTTTATTTTGTTCTTAACTTTTAGGGTGCTTTCAGTTTTCCAGGAGTCTGAGAGAAAGGCAGATTGATAAACATCAATGTTTAAATAAAGTTTTCTGAGTCAGGTATGGGTTAGGTTTGCCAGCTCCAGTCTGGGAAATTCTTTGAGATTGGGGGGCAATGCCTGGGGGGAGGCGTTCAGGGAGGAATTTTTACCTAGAATATATGGTATGGCATAAAGTCCACTCTCAGAAACTGCCTCTATGGGAAGTGATCTCTGTAGTCTGGAGATCAATTGTATTTCCAGGAGAACTCCAGGTACCACTTGGAAGCTGGCAACCCTAAGTGGAAGACAGAGATTTTTCTGGCTGACCTTTTCACTTTGAAATTTTTGTGGCAGACTTCCAACACTTAGGCTGTTGTGTTTTTCTTTTCTAGATAATTGCTAGCAGTATGCTGGCCATCTCTGTTGTTTTAAACATGATGTGACGTTGTGACCACTGCATTTATGGCCGTTGGGTGATCCACTAAATCATGGAGCTGAAAGTATGGGTGGATGGTGTCCAGAGGATTGTTTGTGGTGTCACAGAAGTTACAACATGCCAAGAAGTTGTGATAGCGCTTGCTCAGGCTATAGGTGAGTAGATAGTGTTCTTTTTTTGTTTATGCCCCCCGAAGGGTATTTTTTATTGCATTTTCTGAAAAACTACAGAAAAGGGGAAGGGTACTAATACAAACTACAAGAAGGGGAGATAGAAAAGAAAATCCAAGGTGTGGTGATCATATACAATGCTTATAAATATCGCATTAAGAAAAACTTTCAGTTGTTAACCTTGAAGGTGACAGTTGAGTAAATCGCTTATAGAAGCTCTAGCCCATACTGACTGTTTGAAGTATACTTCTGAAATACACTTAAATTTCTTTTTATACAAACATCAGGCATCCTCATCATCTGATAACAATAACAAACATTTCTGCCCATCTGGCTATTACATTCTGCCCATCTGACTGTTTAAAATTTTTTACCAACCATTACCTGCAATCCTCCAACATCCAAAATTATTTAAGTGGAATTACTAAATACATCAAAATTAGGCTTGAATATACTTCTTCTAAGAGCTCACTCCATTTACACTCTTATTAAAAAAAGAAAAGAAAGAACCTAAGTAGGCATCAAATAACATCCCCTTCACCTCAATTAGACTCCCATCAAACTAATGTCTTAAAATTAGCAAAACCTAATCTATTTAAGCTTATAAAACTCATTTCCAGACACTTCAACCTCTCTTCCATTTATAATTCTAGTCTAAGTTGATGAAATACATTTAAATTTCATTTGAGCATTCACCATCAAACATCCATCTTTTCTATATGAGCCCTTCACCCCTGTTTTATCCATACATCCCCCCCTTAATCAAAAGCCTTATCCCAAAAAATCTTTGCTGGAGAATTTTCTTCTCTCAATCTTCTTCAGCTCACAGTCCATATTGTTGATATCTTCTAAAAATCTGCTATCTCCTGAACAATTAACCCATGTAGCCACCTTTCACCCAACATTTCATTAGCTCCGTCCCCCCACCAAAGTACATAACAACATTATTTTTGGAAGGAGAATTGCCTCACCCCCCTGCTTGTCGGAGGAGGACGTCGCTGCCTTGATGCCTCGCCAGTCCTTCTCAGTAGTGTTTATTGTTCAGTTAAACTTGACTTCCTGAAGAAGATTCAGTTTTGTTTTAATTCTTTCGACGTAACAGGTGCCATTTTCAGAGTTAGGGGTCTGTTTATCTTCTTTTTATTACCAAATTGCCAGGATCCCATAAATCCGTCAGATCATTCCGCTTCCTCTAGTGATTCTCTAGGTCTGTCCAAATTATTTCAAATAGATTCCAAATTATTTTATTTATAGATGGGTGGTTCCCCCCCTCTATTTAAACAAAATTTCGCCACACTTTACAGCCATCACTCACGGAGGTGTTTAGAGTCTCTTTAGGAAGAGAAAAAAAAGATTTCCAATGCCTATAAAGGTTGTTTTCAAATGCTTACATAGTTACTTTGTCTTTCGAGGGGGGGGTTTCCCACCCTCCCACCCTCTGTCTGCTGAAGAAGGATTCTGCTGCATTTACAGCCACCATTCATGAAAGCACTTCATCACTCGTAAGTTTTCCCATTCAATCCTTTCTCTCTTTTCGCTCCGTCTACCCCTTTGGGAACTTTATTTTTACATTGTTATATGGGGAGATTTTGCTTCACTCTGGCTCTTACTGGGATGTTGACAGTCTTTAAAAAGAAAACTTCTGATTCTTCACTCTAGCCATTTCTAGCCAGCCAGATGGTGTATATTTTCAGATACTGTTTTTAAAGTCCCGAATGTTTGCTTATCTGTTACTCAGTTCTTTAATTTCAGCACTCCTCCATTATAGTCCCTTCAAGCTCCATTCATACAGTAGTAATTAGTTCCATTATCTGGTCACCCAGAGGGTGGGGTCTGCAGTTACCTCCCCCCATGCTTACAGGGATAAACTTAGCTTCCTTCTAATGCTTCATTTTACTTTTACTCACTCTTCTTCCGTTACTTCATTGATTCTGCCAGTCACTTAATTAAAACTTGATCACTGCCTGCTTGTTCCGGTGTGTGTAGCCTCGTCCAATACTGGAACACAGCGGAGAAACCATCGAGGCAAAAGAACACCCCCACCCCTAGGCTAAATGCTGGGGGGGTGGCGAACCTCAGCGCCCCCTGACTCAGGGCTCATCCCTCAAGCCCTGGGGGGATGCGTACAATCACACCCCATCTCTACCCGCTGGTTTGCAGTCCATGTCCCTGGGAGCCGGGAGAAACGACTGCCATCAGCCCACCAAAACTGGAAACGCCCAGTAGATAGTGTTCTTATATTCCAGGCTTGTGGTTCTTAAACTAACCCTAACCCAACCACTGCATTTTCTTACTTTATGACCATCTCACAAGAGATTCCTTGAAGAGGTTCTCTGCCCAGTGGCTTCCTATTGTGTAAACTGATTCTTTCTACATGATTCCCTTCTCCCATTAAATTCGAGCCCAGTAGCACCTTAGAGACCAAAAAGATCTTCAGGAGATAAGCATTCAAGTGTCAAAGCTCCCTCAGACATGAGTAGGAATGGAGATCTCTGAGTCATTATTATCCCAGTCAGATGGTGGAAGGCTATTGTAAAGAGTGCTTGTAAAGGAAGCAAAGATACAATGCATGTTCTAATCAGCTTGATTAGAGCAGAGAGGAAATATTTAGGGACAGAAAATTAGCACCTGTAGTGAGATAAGACTTCTGTGTCCTTATTCAACCCTGGGGGGGTCCATTGTTCTGAACTTGTGAATGAACGCAAGTTCAGCAATCTCATATTGTAATTTCCCCTTGAAGTTTGTTTGAGGACTACCACTCTTAGGTCAATAGTGGAATGACCTGAAAGATTAAAATGTTTTCACAGTGGTTGCAGTTCTCAATGTCAGATTTATGCCTGTTTACTCTCTTGTAAAGGGTC
Source organism: Gekko gecko (assembly GCA_029375565.1). NCBI lineage: Eukaryota > Metazoa > Chordata > Lepidosauria > Squamata > Gekkonidae > Gekko > Gekko gecko. Next base: position 170,360,866 of record JAPDNY010000005.1, read on the forward strand.
TGACTTGTTTGTCTGATGTAGAGAGTAGAAGGATATTGCTGACATTCAATGGCATATATAACATTGGAAGATGAACAAATGAATGAACCTGAGACATTATGTTTGGTGTTAGGTCCAGTTATTGTTTAATCAGAGTAGTTATGGGGACAGAGTCAGTATCTTGGTTTGTTGCATTCTGAGTCACTAGGTATAGTTTGCAGTCTCTAGAAGCCCCATTTGTCAAATTTATTAGTAGACTATGAAAGAACATATAAGTAAGGCTACTGATAACAGTTGAGCTTCTGTGCAGTTAAAAGTTAGAAAACTTTGTTGCGTTTCTCTTGAATCTCAGTCCAAGGAGGAAAGACCATGTTTTTCATGGATAGCGGCCATTAATCTTGCATGACTATTCCTGCTTTGGGATATCTATAGTGGTGGAGGGTTGTTGTGGAAGCATCTGCATTTAATGCCTGAGATTATGTAATATCTGGCTAGTAATATGCTACAGTTCTTTTTTCCAGTTTGTGGAAATAGCCCTCATGTTTGCCATCATAGAAAAATCAGAGTTGGTGGCAAAACACTGCATCCTGATAGACAACTTGATGCCTGTGGCAAATTGTGATGTTCATTGAAGTTGTATATCTCCCCGCTGAAGAAGTGTCCATTCTCTGTTAGTATTGTTATATTTCATTATTACTGTGAACTATTAATTAGCATCTTTTTAATTTTGATTTGTGTTGTATGTTCATTGGGTCTTCTTGAAGTTTCTGTTTAAATGTGTTAGAAGGGGTTTTTAAAATTGAGGTTTAAGATTTAAAGTTCCAGAGTAATTGACCACTTTCCTGTGCAGAGAGTCTCTGTTTCCACTCCATATCCTTGAAGATACACATCTTATTTTTTATCCACAAGATCCTTGCAAAGTCCATGTTTCAATAGAGCTACACTTCGTTAGCAATATGCACCCTTTGGGATGTACTCAGAGACATGTATTTTATCTGTGTGGAGTTTGTAAGCCACTCGAAGACTCCTTTGGGTAGTGAAGGGCAGGGTATAAATCCAATCTCCTCCTTCTCCTCCTCTACTCTTAATAGAAACTTTCTAAAACTCTCCTTCAAACAGTGCAGATTCAAACTACACTCAAATGGTAGCCATCTTCTATAAATGCTGCTTGACAGTCTGTCAAGAAGTCTGGGGGGATTAGAGAAGATAGCTATTACATCTAATTCTTAGCTATATTATTCAGCATTCATACCGAGGATACCTCATAGGGACCAGCCCAAGATTTCATACCTTCTTTGACTGCCTGGGGTTTCTACTAAATTGTGACTGGCCCAATACATGAAAGAAATCACACCCTGGACAATTTTTGCACCAAGCTGCTGAGGGGCGATATGGATCTTTTTCGTGGTCTCTGTGCATCACACCCATGGGATTCAGTGCGCCTGCGCTGATCTGGTCGGTGTCTATACAAAGCTCACAACGGGATTTTCGCGCCCTCCTCCCCCAGGCATGCGCAGGGACCCCACTGCGCATGCCCAAGGGGCGGGGGCACGGACATCCCGCCAGTTCTCTTCTGAGAGCGATTTACCTCAGCGAAACATCACAACTTTTTCTTAAAAATTTTTCCTGTTTTTTTTTTCTTCTTCTTCGATCTTTTGGATCGTTCCTCTCAACTATTTCTCCTCTCAATCCACACTTTTTGGTGGATTTTTCTCGGTCTCCGGACCATTCTCCCCCCCCCACCACCTCACCGCCCTTCATCCTGCCGGGTGGAAGGGCCCCTTTCCATCGTTTATGGAAAGTCGTAAGTGGGGCTGCTTTAAAAGGTGCTCTTCCTGCGGAAGCAAGCTAGCCTTGAGAGACGAGCACTCACTTTGTGTTTTCTGTTTGGGGGAGGCTCACCGGCCTGACGCCTGTTCCATCTGTGCCCGTTTCTCCAACCAAACGAGAAAGAACAGGGCCGCTAGACTGAAGGTCGCGTTGTGGGAGTCGGCACTCGCTCCTCCAGCTCCCGAAATGGAATCTGATCCTTCTATTGCGAGACCAGCCATCTCGACATCGAAGTCATCCGTATCGACACAGAAGAATCCCCAACACCGAAGCCTCCCAAGGTAGGGAAATCTTCTTCAGATACCGGAGGGGCCCCTCCGAAGAAATCGAAATCGAAGGCAACTTCATCCATGTCAACACCGGTGAAGAAGCCTAAGAAGGATAAGGCGAAGGCTCGGGGCTCGAGCAAGACGGGAGACGCACATAAATCTCACGGTGTGAGTGGCGTTAGATCTCCTAGGGGCTCTGCTAGTGCGGACGCACCTCAGCAACCCCCACGACTGTCCTATCTGACACCGGAGCTGACGAAAATCATCGTGGAGCCTCCGATACAAATTCTGGACTCTCCACCACGTCAGTCTGGACCCCCTGTGTCGGCAGCACCTCGGCGTCGTGATCCTCCCCAGTCGATGTCGCCACCTCCTACCGACCTCGATCTGGGTTCGAATGTCCAGGCAATGGGGTCTCGATCCCCCTCGCCAACTTCGTGGGCAAGTGATCAATCCGGTCGATCCCGACATCGCCCTCGGGACCGTTCCAGATCTCCATGTCGTCCTGACCACAGTGAGCAGGAATCCTATGGTCCACGCTACGACAGGTATCATGCAACCTATCCGTATCGACCTCCGAAGTTTCCCTTCGAAAACAAGCACGAGATGCCGTACTGGTTTTCTTCGGGCCCGTGGAACTTCCCTGGGTACCCAGATCCTTGGGAACCTTGTCGATACCGCTCGCACTCACCTCGCCACCAGCCCTCAGCGACAGTGTCGAAACCTCCACCGTCTCCTCCTCATTCCGACCGTGCCACTGCTCCACCAATGCCGATGGCCAAGCCACCGCTACCGAGACCTCAAGAGTCAAGTTCCAACTCCGCCTCTTCTCGGGGTGACTCCGATGTCGATGACCCGGAGGACGTTCTTTCCAATGTCGAACCCCCCCCCAAGCAATCCATCTCCGGGAGCAGCCCGATCTCTCCTTCGGAGGACATGTCCTCATACGGGGACTTAGTAAAGCGTATGGCACACTCTCTTGCCCTACCTATCGTCCAAACCCAACCATCCGCAGCTGACGAGGTGTACGATATCATCGAGATCGACGCCTCTACGCCAATAGCCTTACCGATGTCCAAACACCTTTTAAAGGCGGTTCAGTCCCCGTGGGCTAAACCATCGTCGGCACCGGTCTTCACCAAGCGTTTAGACCACATGTCCCGGGTCCAAGAAGAGGGAACCTCGTTCCTCCATCTCCATCCTCGCCCGAATTCCTTGGTCGTTTCCACATCTTCCAAGACTAAAAGTTCTAACTCCACTCCGTCCGACAGAGAGAGTAAAAAGATCGACGCCTACGGCCATAGGGTTTACTCTTCTGCAGCCTTGGGGATCAAATCCTCTAATTATTTGGCCTGTTTTGGAAGATACGAGTATGCTTTATGGCAGAGGATGTCAGCTCTCCTCCCATCTCTGCCGGAGGACAAGCGTGCCGAGGCAAGATCCATCCAGAAGGAAGGCCTCCTTGTGGCTAAGCAGCTCCTGAGCACTGCAAAGCACTCATTAGACGCTTTCTCGACGTCGATGACTTCAGCAGTATCGATCCGGCGTCATGCGTGGCTCCGGACCACCTCTCTACCTCAGGACACTAGATCCTATATTGAGGATCTCCCCTTTGACGGGGACGGCTTATTCCACTCCTCCACCGACGCCGCCTTGCAGGAGATGGATAAAAACATCAAAGCCTCGAAATCCTTGGGAGTTTCAGCACCACAAAGATCCTACAGACAGAGATCGTGGTCCTGTTATACTCCCCGTCGTCCATATCCGATGAAGCCATCCCCTGACGCAGTTTGGAGACCTCGCCAGTCTCCGAACTACAATAAGCAACCATATCAGCCAAAACCGAGATCGGGTGCCCAACACCCACAGGCAAGGCCCAAGTCCAACCGCGGGCCGAAGCAGGGTCTTTGACTTCACCCTCTCGACGTTGAGAGAACTGACCCGCCTCCACCCCTTCCTTCCGGTGTGGAGAGCCATAACCACAGACATCTGGGTTCTTTCTATCATAGCCAATGGCTATTTCATCGAGTTCATCGACCTCCCACCATTACCGACCTTCCGACCCACCCCTCCCTCCACTATTCTTCTCCAGGAGACCAACTCCCTGTTGAAGAAGAGGGCAATAGAACCCGTCCCCAAAATTTCCGAACGGATGGGATTCTACTCACGGTACTTCGTCGTACCGAAGCGAGACGGAGGACTGCGTCCCATCTTGGATCTTCGGGATCTCAACATCTGTATAAAGTACCGAAAATTCAAGATGACGACCCTGCAAGCCCTGCTGCCCTTGATTCCACTGGGCGCCTGGATGGCTACCATCGACCTCCAGGATGCCTACTTCCACCTAAATATCCACTCCTCCCACAGGCAGTATCTCCGCTTCGCAATAGGAGACCATCATTATCAGTATCGATGTCTCCCCTTCGGAATATCTACGGCACCGAGGGTCTTCACCAAGACCATGGTAGTTGTCGTGGCCCACCTTCGTCTCCAGGGGATCACCATCTTCCCCTATATCGACGACTGGCTTCTGGTGGCCGACTCCCCGATCTCTCTACGCAAGGACACTGCATTCACACTGCACCTTCTCTCGTCACTTGGTCTTCAGGTGAACCTGCAAAAATCCTGTCTCCACCTGTCTCAACGGGTGCAATTCATCGGGGCATTACTCGACACTGTGGCCGGCAAAGCCTTCCTACCGATGGACAGAGCCCAAACCCTGTCCAGCTTAGCAACATCGGTTCGAGACTCTCCATCCTCGACGGCGTACGCCATTCAATGCCTCCTCGGGCACATGTCCGCCATGACTTCGGTCCTCCCCCTGGCGAAACTCCACATGAGGCCACTTCAACTTTGGTTTCTGAAGAGTTTCCGTCCACACCGCATGCCTCAGTCAAGGATCTTGATTCCAACACAAACCGTGCGGGACTCTCTCACCTGGTGGACTGTTGTCCCCAACATTACCAAGGGTGCCCCTTTTTCTCCCCTCACTCATCATTACACCCTAACAACAGATGCCTCCTTATGGGGATGGGGGGCCCACCTTGACGGCATCAGTATAGGATACCGGTGGGATGCTGTCACCAGAAACAGGCATATCAACTACCTGGAACTACTGGCCATTTTTCTAGCTCTTCGAGCTTTTCAGCGCATCTTACGAGGCCACTGTGTTGCCATCCTCACCGACAACACCACGGCACTCAGCTACCTGAATTGTCAGGGAGGAACCGTCTCCAGGAGCCTCTGTGGGCTCGCAATCGACCTCTGGAACTGGTGCGTTGCCAACAACATTGTTCCCGTGGCCACACACATCCCCGGAGTTCTAAACATCGAAGCGGATCTGATCAGCAGAGGCCACACTCACCATCACGAGTGGGAACTGAATCAGATCTACCTCCAACCACTCTTCGACTGTTGGGGGACCCCAACGATAGACGTGTTCGCCTCGCGGGAGAACGCAAAATGCAGATATTTTTGCACCCAAGGAGGCAAGGACCCTCTTTCTTTAGGGGACGGTCTGCTGGTGCCCTGGACAGGCCCGTTTTTGTACATGTTCCCTCCACTGCCCCTACTCCTGAGAGTGGTGCACAAGGTGGCCAAGTCTCAACCAAACTGCATCCTGGTTACTCCGTGGTGGCCCAGGCAACCCTGGTTCCCCATCCTACTGCATCTGGCGAGGAGCAGGTTCCACCACTTCCCCAGAGTGCGAGATCTCCTCATCACCGAAGGAGGCAAGGTGCTCCATCCGGAGGTGAACAGCCTAAAGTTGACAGCCTGGAGGCTCCAACCTTGAACTTCTCCACCCGAGTTGTAGAGGTCCTCTGTAATGCGAGGAAGGAATCGACCCGCTCATCTTACCGCAGAAAGTGGCAAAAGTTCCTCTCGTACTTGGACAAGTCTACAGGCAATCCAACCACAGTGGGCCTGGACAAAATTCTGGACTTCCTCCTGCTCCTTAGAGATCAGGGTCTATCCCACTCATCGGTCAAAGTCTACTTGGCAGCTATCTCCGCTTACCACCAGGGCATGGAGGGACACACAATTTTCTCCCATCCGACCGCTAAGCGGTTCATGAAGGGCCTCATTAGATTGTACTCTCCTGTAGCTGCACCTACAGAACTGTGGGACCTACCACTGGTATTAAGACAACTTACCAGACGGCCGTTTGAACCAATGGCCACTTGTGACCTCAAGTATGCAGCGTGGAAGACAGCCTTCCTACTGGCAATCACCTCAGCCAGAAGGGTTAGTGAACTCATGGCACTCCGACATGATCCACCCTACTTGGTTTTCCTTCCGAACGGCGTGTGTCTGGTACCAGACTTGACCTTCATCCCAAAGATTGTTTCAGAGTTCCATCTCAAAGCTGAAATATTCTTGCCAGATTTTTTTCCGCATCCAGAAGATGATGGGCAACGCTTGCTCCATACCCTGGATGTGAAGAGGGCACTCCTTTTCTACCTGAATCGGACTCACCCAACCAGACGTGACGTCTCACTGTTCCTGTCTTATAGCTCGTCCTCCCTGGGGCTACGCATCACGTCTCAACGACTCTCCAAATGGATTGTCGAGACGATTCGGCTGTGCTACACACTAGCAAAGAAGTTACCTCCCTCTCATCTGAGGGCTCACTCAACCAGGTCCATGGCGACCTCAACGGGCTTCCTGAAGGGCGCATCTCTCTTGTCCATCTGTAGAGCGGCTACATGGTCCACGCCAACCACGTTCATCAAACACTACGCTCTGGACGTCCGTGCCCAGCAGAAGGGTGACTTGGGTCGTCTGGTCCTCTCTTCTACGGCTCCCTGAGTCTAACAGCACCCACCTCCAGGTGAGCCATTGCTTTTTAATCTCCCATGGGTGTGATGCACAGAGACCACAAAGAAGATAAACAGGTTGCTTACCTGTAACTGATGATCTTTGAGTGATCATCTGTGCATTCACACCGCCCGCCCGTCCTTCCCCACTGCTGTCATCCTCAGCTGTTCTCACACATGGCTAGGCTTGATAGTGGTCAGAAGGAACTGGCGGGATGTCCGTGCCCCCGCCCCTTGGTCAGCGCAGGCGCACTGAATCCCATGGGTGTGAATGCACAGATGACCACTCGAAGATCATCAGTTACAGGTAAGCAACCTGTTTTTTCAGAGCTGGAGATAAGTCCTGAACCTTGGTCTGATCATTCTCTACTTAAACCAAGGTGAATGTGGTCCTGATATCCCTCATGAGAGGGGCCCAGTTAAAATGATCCATCCATGTAGACTCATGAATCCTACTGGATTCCAAAATGTTCTGGGAAGGGGTTAGGATTCCGAACGTGTTCTGTTGAGGCTGCAGTGGAAACATGGACTTTGAAGCTCCTTGAAGCTATAGAAAGAAGGTTGCTCCTTACCAAACCCTCCTACACATGGTACAAAACATGGTAAACCTGGTTTACCATGTAGCTGGGTGATTTGAAAAGTGCTGTGAGATGTCTAAAATGGTGCTGGAAGAGAACTCTTACTGAATCTGACAGATCTTGCTATAGAGCCCATTGTAAGATCTGTGAAGTGGCAGTGACAGCAGCGAAGAAAGGTAGTTCTCTATTTATTATAATGTCAGCTAGTTCACATTCTTCCCAGTTCAAGGTAGCTCAGCAACTTCTGATGCATAAATCTGGTGGCTAATGTCCCAGGAACAAACAATCATCTGTGATACTATTTTCAAGTTTTTTGCTGATAAATATCAAGTATATGCTCTAATCTTGATGTCAGTTATAACATAGATACATCAGAAGAAAGATCTAATACACTGCTTGGCTATTTATGTATCATTTTGACCCAGTTTCTATGATGGATGTGGACAAGATCCTTGGATCTGTGAAGACCACTACTTGTACTCTGGATCATTGCCCATCCTGGCTGATAAAATCATGTAAGGACCACATCAACAAACCCCTAGCAGATATTATAAATCAGTCATTAACTCAGGGCACCTTCCTTCAGCCACTCAAAGAGGTGGTTATTCATCTGCTACTTTAAAAAATCCCTACAGAAAAATGATGCGGCAAATTATCACCTGGTCTCTAATGTACCCTTTCAGGGCAAAATGATTGAGAGATCAGTAGCAAGCCAACCCCAAGTCTTCTTGGATAACTCACGGTTGCAAGACCCTTTTCAGTCTGGTTTCAGTCCAGGCTATGGGACAGAGACTGCTGTGCTAGCTTTAGTTGGTGACCCCTAGTTTCCATGGAGGAATGGCTGCTATGGAGGGTGGAGTCTATGGCATTATACCCCTCTGAGATCCTTCAGCTATATTTATTAATTATTTACTTCATTTATAATTCCTTTCTCCACATTGGGGACCAAAGTAGCATACTTTATTCTTCTCTCCTCCTACTTATCCACACAATAACCCTGTGAGGTAGGTTAGGCTGAAAGTATGTGACTGATGCAAAACCACCCACCGAGCTTCCACAGCAAGATGGAGATTTAAACCTGGGTCTCCTAGACCCTGTTCTGAAACTTTAACTATTACACCACACAGATGAGACGTAGAGATATTCCAGAATTGCAGCTGACAGAGAACTGTCCCCGTGGGAAATGACTGCTTTGGTGGATAGACTCTATGGCATTATATTCAGCTGAGGCATCTCCCCACCAAATCCTGCTCACCTCAGGCTCCACCACAAAATCTCCACCACAAAATCTCTTGGAATTTCCCAATTTGGAGCTGGCCCCAGTGAGCCTTCCCTCAGAGGCCTGAAAGAACCCTGCCTTCTCCCCCTGCCTTTTCACTCATAGAAACCCAGCCAGGCATACTGTGGTTGCCTAGTAACAGCCACTGAGGCAATCTGTTGCTTAAAGCTACAGGCACTCCTCTTATCATTGGGAGCGGGGTTAACCCTCCAATTTTTTAAAAAGATTTCACATTTTTCTGCAAACCTGGGGCCCTTTTCAGATTTGTACAAAGATCTGTCTTGCCCATTCAGTGCTCCAGTCACCAGATTTAAATATCCTCAGATTTGGCTGACTTCGCTATTACTATATAGACAAGTGGGGACCTGCAACAAAATGTTGCGTATTGTTAATATCTTTTTCATAGTATAACTGATTACTGTTTAAATGGCTTTCTTGTAGTAACCAATTTGTAAGCTTTTTGGATTTTCATATTTTGGAAAGGGGTCCTCTTTTGTGAGGTACTTTTGGCATTGAATTGTTTTGTATGGTACTGATGAAGGATTGTTATTTCTGAGATAGAAAGGCAGAGATTCTTTTAGTTGTTCTGAGTGGTGCCCTCTTAAGGGAGGAGGCAGCTTTGTGATAGCCTTCTGTGAAGGAAAGGGAATGATATTTGGAGTCAACTTTCCCTTTTTCCCCTTTGTTTCCCCCTTTTTCTTTACTCAACACTGCAAAGAGAGCCATCTAGCCTTGCTCAGTTCCCTTGTGCATAATCAGCCAGCTGACTGAAGTTGGCTTCAAAGAGGAGTTTGCCTGGGAATTACAATCATTTTGTTTATGTGAGGTGAGATTTCATAGATTAAGAGAACATAAGAACATAAGAGAAGCCAATGTTGAATCAGGCCAACGGCCCATCTAGTCCAACACTCTGTCACGCAGCGGCCAAAATATACCAGGTGCCATCAGGAGGTCCAGCAGTGGGGCCAGGACACTAGAAGCCCTCCCACTGCTGCCCCCTCCAGCATCAAGAATAGAGTGCATCACCTGCCCCAGACTGAGAATTCCCATCTATACCCTGTGGCTAATAGCCACTGATGGACTTCTGCTCCATATGTTTATCTAATTCCCTCTTGAAACTGTCCATGCTTGTAGCTGCCACCACCTCCTGTGGCAGTGAATTCCATATGTTAATCACTCTTTGGGTGAAGAAGTACTTCCTTTTATCCATTCTAACCCGACTGCTCAGCAATTTCATGGAGTGCCCACGAGTTCTTGTATTGTGAGAAAGGGAGAAAAGTACTTCTTTCTCAACCTGCTCAATCCCATTCATAATCTTATAAACCTCAATCATGTCACCCCTCAGCCGTCGTTTCTCCAAGCTAAAGAGCCCCAAGCATTTTAACCTTTCTTCATAGGGAAGGTGTTCCACCCCTTTTATCATTCTAGTTGCCCTTCTCTGCACTTTTTCCAATGCTATAATATCCTTTTTGAGATGTGGTGACCAGAACTATACACAGTATTCCAAATGAGGTTGCACCAATGATTTATACAGGGGCATGATGATACTGGCTGATTTGTTTTCAGTTCCCTTCCTAATAACCCCCAGCATAGTGTTGGCCTTCTTTATTGCAGCTACACACTGTCTAGACATTTTCATTGAGTTATCCACTACGACTCCAAGATCTCTCTCTTGGTCCGTCTCTGCCAGTTCAGACCCCATCAACGTGTATTTATATTTAGGATTTTTGGCTCCAATGTGCATCACTTTGCACTTGGCCACATTGAACCCCATTTGCCACGTTGACGCCCACTCACCCATCCTCGACAGATACCTTTGGACTGCCTCACATTCCTCCCTGGTTTTCACCACCTGGAACAACTTCGTGTCATCTGCAAATTTAGCCACTTCACTGCTTACTCCCAATTCCAAATCATTAATAAACAAGTTAAAAAGCATCAGACAGAGTACTGATCCCTGTGGTACCCCACTGCTTACCACCCTCCACTGAGAAAGTTTCCCATTTATACTCACTCTCTGTTTCCTATTTATAAGCCAGTTTTTGATCCACAAGAGGACTTGTCCTTTTATCCCATGACTATTGAGCTTACTTAGGAGCCTTTGATGAGGAACTGTATCAAAAGCTTTCCGGAAGTCAAGGTAAATAATATCTATTGGATCCCCCTTGTCCACATGTTTGTTCACTCCCTCAAAAAACACTAACAGGTTAGTGAGACAAGATCTTCCCTTACAGAACCCATGCTGAGTCTGCCTCAATAGTTTTTGTTCATCAATGTGTCTACTAATTCTTTCCTTAATAACAGTTTCCACCAACTTACCCGGTATCAATGTCAGACTGACTGGCCTGTAATTTCCCGGATCTCCCCTGGAGCCCTTTTTAAAGATGGGAGTGACATTAGCTACCTTCCAGTCCTCGGGAATGGAGGCAGATTTTAAAGAAAGATTACATATTTTTGTCAGGAGGTCCACAAGTTCACATTTGAGTTCTTTCAGAACTCTCGGATGAATGCCATCCGGGCCTGGTGATTTATTAGTTTTTAAATTGTCCATCAGTCGGAGGACTTCCTCTCTTGTCACCGCAATCTGATTTTTGCCTTACTGAGTACTGCAGGTACAGGTATCCTGTACCACTCTCCTTCTGAGTGCCCTTATCAAAAGCAGTTGTTTAAGTGGCTATTAGTTTATCAATGGATCAGCCTGAGAGACCTTTGCTTGTTCAGTCTCTTGCCTTGCCATGGAGAATTGTGTGCTTGCATGGCTCCAGTGTTCTTTAGCCTGAGATGAGTCCACATTCACCCATAGCACCATAGTTATTTTTGACAGCTGTCAGGGTTATTTGTCTGTCAGGGTTGCTAAGGAACATTTTAAAAGGTGGTGTGTACAAACTGACACTGGTTGGAGGAAATCCCACCTCCTCTCCACCTGCCCCCCTTCCTCTCAGTCACTGTTCCCACCTAGGTTCCCTTTAAGCTGTGCCAGGCTGTGCTGGTGCATCGATTTCCCCTGGCCAGCACAGCAATTTTTACCACAGCACAGGGGTGGGAGGTTCCCTTCCCAGTGGCCATGCAGCATGGATCCATTTGCTCAGGCAGCACAGAAACATAGCAGTATGCTTTGTGTTTCCTAATCTGGGCTGGCCCTGCCTCCCCTCCGCTGAGGTTTGCTTGCCCTGTGAAAGGGGGCGCTGTTACCCACCCCAGCAGTTCTCTGCCTTGTGCTCCTGAAGATACCCTGGCCCAGAATGAGAACTGCTCTGTTGCCCAGCCTTTGCCCTTCCTGAGGTGAGTTGCCTGGGTGTTTGTTTTGTCTTGGGGTGGGGGTGGGGAGCTGGCCTCAGCAGCATGCTAGAGGCAATCTGGTGTATTCTGGTGCTTTGTAAAGTGATTCTCTGTGCCCTTAAGCCTGGCAGGTTAGTTGAAGAAGGTGGGGGCAGAGCCGGCCTCAGCAGTGTGCTAGAGGCGATCTGGTGTATTCTGGTCCTTTGCAAAGTGACTCTCTGTGCCGTTAAGCCTGAGAGGTTAAGTAATACAAATATGTTCCATATAAAGATATGGCTTGTAATACAAATGATAATAGTTTATATGTTGTTTGTATGTTTGTACATTTAAATACATTTTTTTAAAAAATGTCGGTCCGCTCACAGTTTTAACGCTCGCACCACTTTTGGCTCACAGGGTAAAATTTCTGCTCACGAGACTCCACAGCTTAGAGGGAACATTAGTGCCCATCCATCCATTAATAATGCCTCCGCTGTCCTTTTATAACTTCCCTCTGGCTTCTAGTCAGTCAGAAGAGAGAAGCAGTGGGAAGAAGCAGTGCCCAAGTTGGGGGTGGGTTGGGAGAGAAGCAGTGGGAAGAAGCTGTTAGACTCCAGCGAGAATGTTTTTTAAAGGACAACGGAGCCTGCAGCTACAGTTGCAGGCTCAGATGTCCTTTTAAACCTTCCCCCGGGCATTTAGCCATTCATACTGCAGGAAAAACAGCATTGGATATGGGCAAGTGGCAGCAAGGAATCCTCTCCAATCCCAGCTACAGTTCTGCTATGCTTCCTCTCCTCTTCCCCCACCCATTATTTCTCTCTCTCTCTGTCTCTGTCTCTCTCTCTCTGCCAGCCAGCCTGCCAGTCAGTCAGTCAGTCAGTCAGTCTTGAGCTGATGGAGGGGGAGAAGCAGTTAGAAGCCTCCCACACCCCAAACCATTTTAAGAGGACAGTGGAACCCGAAGCAAAAGAGGTAGGGGTGAGAAGCTCAGATGTCTGTTTAGCCATTCATACTGCAGGAGGAATCCACCCCAATTCCAGCTCCAGTTCTGCTTTTGCTTCCTCCCCTCTTCCCCCACTCATTCTCTCCCTCCCTCCCCCCCTCCCTCCCTTCCCCTCTCTGGCTATCAGCCAGTCTATCTCTGACTGTTGATGCAGCGAGGCCTGGAGTAAGTCGCTGCAGCAGCTATTTTAAAACACATTGAGAGGGGAATTCAACCCTCCCTGAGTTTTTAAAAAACTTTGTACTTTTTTTTCTGCAGTCCCACGGAGTCCCCTGAGTCTGTAGAAAAACCTGTGGGTGGAGAATCTGCCCTCTGTTTGCGGAAATAAGTATCCACAGGCAAAGGAGACTGTTGAGAATTAGATATATAGATAGTCCATTGTGTGAAGAAATTCATAGGTTAACAATTTTCTTGTTATGTTAGCTATGATATGTAAGTGCTGTTTTTATATGCTTTTCTATATGTTTATTATTAAAACATTTAACATGAACAAAATCACTATGTTTCTTCAACTAAGTGTTTTATGTATCCAAGAACCAACCTTGTTTCAAATTTTGTCTTCTTCCTCCACTCTGGAAATCTTTTTTCCCCAGCACTCCTGCCCCCTCCTTGCCAACCAAATTACAATTCAATCCTTTTAGATGGTGTGTATGCCTAGAGAAAGTAAGTGTAGGACTGCAGTCTTTGCCAGTATATGATTTAAGGTCTATAAATATGCACAGCCATGGACAGCTTCTCTGCAGTTCTCAATTCCTCAATCCCACCCTAGGAGCCAAAAATACAGACCTGATGCTGATTGGTTGCATCCTCTTTGATTTCAGGGAAGTTGCCTAAAAATTCTAGACTAGAAGTTTTGACCTGTCTGGAATCTTATTGGTTTTAAAACACAGCAACCATCACTTTTCAACTGTATCAAGTTGGCAAATGTTTTACTTTGCAGACACAATTTACTGCTGGAAGACTTTAAAAAGCTGTAGATTTTCATGGACATTTTGGACAGATGATCTCATCTGCCATGCCAAAATAGATGCAGGCCAATCTGTTGGCCTTCAGCTTGGTTGGCTCAGCTGTTAATGGCTCAGCCCTCAGGAGTCTGCATCCCAGATAAATCCTACTGACTTATAACAAACCAATAGTTTTCTGCTTCACTGGTTTCCTGAGGCCTTTTTGTACAGTTTTGCAGATTTTTTTTACCAGGAGTAAAACAAGATGATTGTGTCTTGGATCTAAACATTGCAGTGTCATTTGAATTCAACAAGTAGTGTTGTTGGACTGAAGTCAGAATAACTTCAAGACCATGGAGAACTATCTGGTATCTCTCAGCCAGGCGATGCATTTAGGTCATCAGACAAAATGACCAGCCTTTAACAATAGTGCGACTTTTTGATGTGCAGCAGTTTCTATAAAGCAAAGCAGAGGGAGGAAACAGGAATGAACAGAAACAGAAGCTCAAACGGCTTAGAAAAGGTTCCACCAATCCTTCCACTGTCATGTCCCCTAATGGAGGACAACTTGCTGGGGAAAGCCTAGCAGTGACTACCAGAAACTCACTACTTGCACAAGTCACCCTGGCCTGGCTGTAGCGACTGCACAACTCAGCCCAGCCTAACCCAGCCTAGCACTGGCCACTGTACAGCCTGGCCAGACTTCCCCCAGGGAGAGGCTGTCAAGGGTACTGAAGAATGGAATGCTGAAGGCACAAGGGCAGATAAAGGTAGATTTGCTGGTGGGTGGGAAGGGGAAAAGGAAGCAGGAAAAGTGGAGAGTCTATGGATTCTACCAGGAAAGGGTGAAAGGATAGAGTGAGGGAGGGGAGACAGAGGAAAATGAGATCTCCCTCCTCCACAAGTCCTTCTGGGTCCCCCACTTGTAAAACCATTAAAATTCGCAACTAATAAAACCCAGAAGTACAAAAGCAGCACTAGAAAAATCAGAAGTTCTCTATTGTATAATCTTTGTATAACAGGGATGGCCAAAGCCTGAAAGATATGCACAGAATTATTTCAATCCATCTGCCAGCCATAGCCCCTGCCACCTCTACCCCTCTCTCTTTTGGCCTTCATCTTTAGTAAGGCCGCCAGTCCCTGCATGCATGATCAGATGGATCCACATTTGATTCTATTGAACATTGTTTTACTTATGTGGACCCCTTCAATTGAACCCAGATTTAGCCATCATTTCTTACAGAGGGACAGTGTCCGGTTCCCTTTCCAAAACAGTGTGGTGGATTTGTGTACAGCATGCAGCTCCTTCTGTATGTGTATATCTTGGCCACATGCCGGATGTTATCATTGCACACTCCAAGTCTCATGAGCACTGTCATGGAGGGTAAACCAGCCCTTGGTAGGTTTTAAAAACTGTTCTGCAAAGTATTAGCATTGATTTTTTTTCCCCAGCCACAGGCAAAAGGAGAGAGTTATTCTGGGAAGGGAAAATTTTGTTCATTTTTATTCTGAATAGGCGGGAAACCCAGGCCACAGAAGTGGTTGTTAATTAAAGGTGAGCAAGTATCCTTTCCCTTTTAATGAGGATTCATAATGCAACGACTAATTTATTTGTTGCTTTTGCGCAGCCTCGGGATTTGTCAAATCAACAAAAGGAAGATTTCTTTCTTACTCCTTGGGGGCGGGGGGGGGGCGGGTTGGTTCTCTTTTCAGAACAGGAAGATGAAACAACTGCCACTTAAAACTTTCCCTGTAGGGCACAATTTGGTCAGCCAGGACCAGATCATTGATGGATAGAGTTGTGGATCATGTGACCAAAGGAGTAGATGGAAAGAAACTAAGCTTTTGGAAGTGAGAATGTAGCATGACTCATTTTTTATTTTAAAAACAATTTTATTTTCAAACAAACAAACATAAATGAGAGAATTCATGCTTATATAACCATTAAAATACCTCATACATATATGACTAATTAGCTCTCTGTCTACCTAATTCTTGCATCTCAGTGATTTAATGATATACCTCTACTACTATATAAGCGTTGTTAAGACATTTTCCGGAATACCTAAACTAAAATACAGTTCTCTTATCATCTATGATCTTATAATTTGTTACACATCATAGCCATAAAATGTTAAAGTTACTTTCCCCTTAAATTCATTCAATATGCATCCTAGCTTTTCCTTATAATTCCCTACTCAATCTGTTAAGGAAATATAGAAAGTCCTTTTCACTTTTCATTCATATAATCTGCTATGCATTTTCAGTGTCATCATACATCCAAGGAGTCCCCTTCAGAGTATTTTTAATTTATAGATCCCTTATACAAATCTAGTTACCATTAACCATTTATGAGCATACTAAAAATATACTTAAATGTTACTTGACCCTTCTTAACCAGTTACATATACAGAGCCTTAGCCAGTCTTAACCATATCACAAACAGAAAATTTCCTAGACCCATTTTTATTTATAAAGTTTAATTCTCTTTTTCTCTTTCTGATACCTTCTCTTCAATAAAACCTTAGATCTATGTCTTTTGTTTTTATAAGTGAAGAAGTTTTCACTTAAGTCTTGCCATTTGTATTCCATTCTTGAAGTGATTTTGAATTCCATAGATTTCCTTTCTTTTTGTTCTTTAACAGCTCTGCTGGACTTTCCTGAGTCAGTCATCTCTCTCTTTTTTGGTAAAAAAAACCACCCTTCTGTGTGGTTCATCCATTTGCTTGAAATCTTGATCCTTGTCTTGAAAGGTTGGATTCTGGGATTTTTCCATCTTGTCTACAATTGGTATTGGTGTAACCTCCCATTCATCCTGCATTGAAGAAAAGACCTTATCCACCTCCAGGCTGTTTCCAAAATCTTGTCTTTAATCTCATCCCAAAAAGTCTGTGTCCAGTAGATGTCACCAGACCTTCTTCTGGACATGTCAGCTGGCATTTTTTCTAATACAGCTTGCAAGCTCATTTTATTACAAGGTCTAAAGCGCAGCACACCAAAAATCTCTTGAGTTGTTTTTCAATAGTCTCGCCAGGGTAACCGCATTTCCCAGATAGCAGCCATTCCCAACATATTCACACACAAGAATCCCTCAACACAAGTCAGGTGATTAACAGTATTTGTAATGGTGTCTAAACAACGTAAATTTTTGCAGTTTCAACAGGAAACTTAAAAATTAAGGCATTGTTACAAAATGAAAAGTTCAATTTGATATGTCTCTCTTCCTTTCTTTCTTTCTTTCCAAGGACAGTCTGTGCTCCTTTTAGTAAAATATATCCTCAGTTAAAGTCGTTTGCACTTCCATTTGCATCCAAAGAAACTGAAAGGGATAATAACAAATTGTATCTGCTGAAAGTAGCACTATTCAAGAGTCTATTATTCATATTGTATCATACAAGGAACTAAGAAAGGTTTGAACACCAGTCTTTGTATCCTTTTTGCCCCCAACAAAGTTAAACACAACTTTTGATGGTACGCTTGTAGCTGCTTCATAGAGAAAGGAGGGGGGAGGTTCCACCTCTTCTTCCTTGTCTTTTTAAAAATTTAAAGGGGGCTTAGTCAAAGAGTCAGTGGATTCTTCAGTGTTGCTTTTTAGAAGTACTCACAGTAGTTTTCTTCATCGGTGTTATGGATGAGGCTCATAATTTCTCTCTTGTGGGGGTGTTCACAGCTTATGCAGTCATGGCTGCCATGACCGCGGTATCTCGCTTCTTGTTTCTGGGACAATCCAGGGCTTCCACCCACTCACTGCCACTCATGGGGGGGCTGAATCAAGTCCCTTGCCCCAGACTTCCCTCCAAGAGGTCCAGTGGAGTTTGGGATCCCCCAAAACTCCCCTAAAAGGAATGAAATACTGGAGATCTCTGGGAGCAAAGCCTGAAGTCGACCATGCCACTGCGCCACAGCCCTGCCTCCTTACATGACTCATGAATAGCATCAGAATTCTAGTACTGGAACTACTCCATCCTCTTTGGTAAAAGCTTTATTATGTTTTGTGTCTAGTAAGATTGCATATTCTGATCAAGTTCATCTGAGTGTAACAGCAAACTTTACCTTTTGTGGTTGCATTTCTTCTTTCTAAATGCCAGCATGTGTAATAAAATTATATCTTATCTTTCTTTTGGAATAGCTGATCTTCCTTGGTTGTTCAGTTTTCTTTAGCCTGAAATAATGCTTCCAGGGTATGTGTGAGTCCAAAGACTCTCCCCTTGGAATGAACAACCTGATGCTGGTGCTGTGTAAAGAGTAGAAATGGGGCCAGTTATTTAATAGAGTATTCCAGTCCCCAAAACAAATAATTGAACCTTTATTTGCTTTGCCTTTTGGATGTGTACTTCATGGTGCTCTGGGCCCAGTGGTGTGGTGACAGTCCAGCATGGAGATGACCCAGCAGGGGGTGAAGAAACCCGTCTTCCCTCTTCCTCTTAGGAGCGGCTCTTCACACTGCTCAGCAAATGCCGAGTGAAGTAGGATTGCACCCAGCAAGTTTCTAGGCAATCTTCATGTGCAGACCTATGCAGAGCTTATGGCAATGGTCCTCCCACAAAGCAGCAAATGTTTTGGATGATCCCTGCTCACGTAAGGAGAAAGCCTCAGTCATGGCTGCTGCAGCGGTGGATCCAGGAGCAACCAAGGAGACAAAACAGACTATACCTGGAGCGCTGATCTATATTAATGAGTTACTTGAGCCATTAGTTGCACACCCTGTGGATCCTCAGCCTTGTTTGCATTCAGCTTAATTCCATAATAGTTGCTAAGCTTTTGTGGATATTTCATGTCTAGCTCAAGCGAAGTTGGTTTTTCTTGTTCAGCAATAGACAATTCTTTTAGTAGTCTGTGCTGATAAATTCTATACTCCCCCCCACACACACACACAGACATACTTTTTTGTTCCAGGGCATGGAGATTGCTTGAGGGATCTCTTAATGAATATTGCAGAGTATATTCATAAAGGTCTTGTTTTATTTTTAGCTCATATACTATACTTTGTCTTTCTCCAGTGGTTCTACGTGGGACATTCCTCACGTCTGGGATAAGCTCCGCCCTCTTTCCTCAGGGTCGGCTCCAAACTTTGATCCAGGCAGGGAGGGGCTTATCCCCTTGGAGGCGACCCAGTTCCTTTGCCGACCCTGCTTCAGCAGGACGTGCTCCGGAGGTGCGGAAACGCGCCTATTGAAAGAAGAAACGAAACCACAAGGAAGATTTACAGCCTGACGAGGCTGTGTCTGATTGACGACGGGCTTTGTTTAAGGAGTGCTGACGCTTCCTTAGCCCTACGACATTCTCTCCTCTGCCGGTCTGACCCGTCCCTGGGACGGAGGACCTGCTCCTATTACAGAGAGTGCAGAGGAGAGAGAGAGAGAGAGTCAAACGGCGTGCGAGTGCACACACACAGTCTTCCACCTTCCCGCCTGAATCGCGGTAAGCAGAAGCAGGCAGACAGTTTTCTACCCTCTCCAGTATTCCTGGAAGAGGCTGAGACATTGCCTAAGGAATGCAGAGGTCCGTTCCTTATAACCCCGGGAGGCAGAGCGGGAAAGGAAAAAACCTCCGTGGCGTTTTTTTTCTTCCTCAAAAAAACCCGCGAATGCAAGCGGGGGAGGGGGGAGTTTCCAAGCCTCACTCCGTCCCGGGGAGGAAAATCCTGGCGGGAAACACTGGGAGCAGCCATTTTAGACCCACATTAGATGGGTCTGTTGTGCATGATCTACACTCTCCAGGGATATGGTTGAGTTATAATCATGATAAATAAGCTAGACCAACCTGTGGAGTACTTAAGCCTTTAATAGCTTTTGCGCAGAATGAACCCCAGAACCTCAGTTGGTGGGGGGGGTCTTCATTATCTATCATGGATCTGATTCCAGATTCATTTACACCCCGCAGGTTCTGGTAATGGCTGAAAAGGCATCCCAAGATTGGGGCTGTTCCTCTGAGGACAAAACACAGATGGGGCCATCCACTTCTCAAGACTTTAGGGACACCCCAGGTCTAGAATCCAGGGAGCCCGTTTCGACTGATATGCTAAATTGGTTCAGAGGAGAAATGAGAAGGGAGTTTAAAGAATTGATAAAGGAAACCATTCATGGCTCCACACCACACGATTCCTTACTGGAAAGAGGTAGATCCCTCAAGAGGAACAGAGACAGGACGACCAGCGAGTCTAGGTCACCTGTAAGATCAAAACATAGCAGACATAAGTCTAGAGAGCAAAGTCCCCTTCTGGGACATGTGGACTCTGAACCAGATTCATCCACCTCCTCTTCTGGTAAAGAAGAGGGGGAGCTTTCCGCGGAAGAGGATGAGGTGGTTATGCCTTCAGTACAATCTAGACTTTTTCCGCAAGAATTATACTCCCGCCTCTTGCCTAAAGTCTTAAGGACCCTAGATCTCTCATCTAGACCTCAGGAGGAAACAGTACAGGAGCCAGAATTTCAAAAAGGGGCTGGAAAATTAATGCCTAAGGTATCAGTTTCACAAACAGGGCTGCCTTTCCCCGCTTCATTCTACAATATTATGAAAGCGGAATGGGAACATCCGGCTAAACCCAAGGCAAATCACCCTCTGTTCTCTAAATTCTATTCTCTTATGCCAGAAGCCACAAAGAAGTTAAAGCTTCCCGTGGTAGATGATCCCGTGACCAGTTTGTATTCCAGCTCGGTGCTCCCAATGGACACTGATGGGATGCCTAAAGATCATACAGATAGAAGGGTGGAGCAGGCTTTGCGAAAAAATTTTGAAGCCTCCTCTTCCGCTATCAAAGCCTCTACTGCTGGCTCTCTCGTTGCCAGGGCTGCGTATGACTGGGCAGACAAATTGGCTTCAGCAGACAGTGAGGTGCCAAAGGAGTTCAAGGATGAACTGAAGAAAATAGCTCTGGCAATTGCCTTCACGGCAGATGCCACACTAGATGCTATGCAGCTGTCAGCCAGGGCATTAGCATGCAGCGTGACAGCAAGACGCAATAACTGGCTACGTCACTGGGATGTGGACTCCTCTGCACAGGCAAAAGTGGCAGCGGTCCCTTTCAAAGGTACTAACTTATTCGGAGATGGTCTGGATAGGTACCTAGTGGAGGATAAGGACAAGAAAAAGGTCCTCCCCTCCAAAAGACAGGACAACAGACAGAGGAAACGTTTTCAGCCTTTTCGCGACCAGAAAAGAGGACAAAAACCCTCCTATTCAAGGTCGTTCAAAGGAAAATGGCAACCTAGACATCACGGGGGAAATCTTTCCCCCCACGAAAAATGAACATACAACGGCCAAAGGTCCCAAGAAAGGATCTTCGGCATGACTATATGGCCCCCCGGGAAAACAGAAGATAGGGGGAAGGCTACAGGCATTCTCTCAAATGTGGCATGCAACAATTTCAGATCAATGGGTATTAGAGACAGTATCACAGGGGTACAAATTGGAATTTTGTTCCATCCCCTATCGAAGGTTCATCAGAATACCAAAATACAGAAATCGGTTGAAACACCTCCAAATCAAGGAGGCGATACTTCACCTCCTGGACATAGGGGCGATAGAGAAAGTACCTGTGTCCCAATAGGGACAGGGCGTTTACTCTATTTTCTTCGTGGTGCCAAAGAAAAACGGGTCCACGAGAGCCATTTTAGATCTGAAATGGCTCAACAAACTCATTCGAAACAGAAAATTCAGGATGGAAACTCTGAAGTCCATTCTTATATCCATCCAGGAGGGAGATTTTCTGACATCTTTGGATCTGTCAGAAGCTTACCTCCATATACCCATTCACAACTCGCACCGGAAATTTCTACGATTCAATTATGCAAATCTCCACTTCCAATACAAAGCTCTCCCCTTTGGCCTCAAGTCCTCACCCAGGGTCTTCACAAAGGTACTGGTGACCTTGATAGCACATCTGAGATTGAAAGGGGTGAGTCTTTTTCCATAACTGGACGACGTCCTAATCAAAGCCCCTTCAGAGGTGGAATGCTCTCAGGCCCTAAATCTGACTATTCAGACATTAGAAGCCCACGGCTTTGTTGTGAATCTGGAGAAAAGTCACATGATACCCACTCAGAGATTGCTCCACCTAGGGGTGGAGATAGACACGAAGTTAGACAAGGTGTTCCTGTCCCAGGAAAGGGAATTCAAGATCAAATCTCTGATGGACCAAGTTCTTCAAAGGTCAGAGACACAGCTAATGACCTTGGTCAAACTCCTAGGAATGCTTGTCTCCTGTCAGGAGGTAGTGCAATGGGCTCGATTTCATGTCAGGCCCCTGCAATTGTTGTTACTGCCCCACCAAAAGGCGATATCTCACAAGAGAGTAAAACAGATCAGTCTTTCTTCACCGGTCCAGAATATGATAGCCTGGTGGCAAAACCCAATGAGGTTCAAACTAGGAGTTCCTCTCCGAGACCCCTCACGATCAGTAATGACGACAGATGCCAGTCTCTCAGGATGGGGTGCACATTCGGGAGATCAGATGGTCCAGGGAGAATGGTCGGTTGCGGAGACGACAGAAAGCTTCAATCTGCTGGAACTGAGGGCAATACGCCTCGGGCTTATGAAACTAGTAGATATTCTGTCAGGGACCCATGTTCTGGTACAGACGGACAACACTACAGCAAAAGCGTACGTGAATCGTCAAGGGGGAACCAAGGTTCGCTCCCTTCATGCGGAAGCATCTCTGATAATGGCATGGGCAGAGAAACATCTATTGTCGATAAAAGCCATTCACGTAGCAGGAAAGGACAACGACTTAGCAGATTGGCTCAGTCGGAAACGAATAGACCAATCAGAATGGATGCTGAACACGGAAGTCTTCGAACAGATCTGCAGCAAGTTCGGCAGAATGGTCATGGATCTGTTTGCCACAGACCTAAATCGTCAAGTACCAGAGTTCGTATCTCGTCAACGAAACGCTCTAGCGAAAGGGACAGATGCTCTAAGCTATACATGGCCTCCAGGGCTCCTCTATGCCTTTCCGCCCCTACCAATCATGCACAAAGTCCTACAAAAGATTCGCATACAGAAAGCAGAAGTGGTACTGATTGCCCCTTTCTGGCCGCGTCAAACCTGGTTTCAGGAACTGCAGTCTCTGTCGATAACAAAACCATGGCATCTGCCTCTTCGGGTGGACCTCCTCACGCAGGGCCCGACAAGGCACCCACGGCCGGAACTTCTTCGGCTGACAGCATGGAGATTGAGCGGAAAATGTTAGAGGGAGCGGGGTATCAAATTAAAGTAGATGATACCATGTTGGCAGCCAGAAAGGTCTCTACCAACAAATCCTATGATCACACATGGAAGGTTTTTCACTCATGGAGCTTGGAACGGGGACACAACCCGGTTACGGCTTCAGTTAAAATAGTCCTGGCTTTCCTACAAGACGGGCTTGATAAAGGCCTAAGTACTAGCACTCTCCGTAGACAGGTTTCCGCCATCTCAGCCATCCAAGGGGCCAAACATGGAAGGTCTCTGCTTAGGCATCCTCATATTAAGAGATTTTTGAAAGGGGCGATGTCCCTTAATCCCCCACAGGTTCACAGGTTTCCCACCTGGAAGCTTAACGTGGTACTTAGGGCCCTGTGTAAATCCCCTTTTGAGCCAATGGCTGCGTGTCCTCTGAAGGAACTCACCTTCAAGACTCTTTTTTGGTAGGTATCACCTCAGCTAGGAGGGTTTCGGAATTGAGGGCCTTGTCTATTAACAAGGAGCTCTGTATTTTCCACCAGGACAAAGTAGTCCTTCGCTTAGACCCAGCATTTATTCCAAAGGTGAATTCGATTTTTCATAGGTCAGAAGAGATTGTTCTTCCCTCCTTTTGTCCCAATCCTAAACATGAAAAAGAAAAGGAATGGCATTGTTTAGATGTTCGGAGGGCCCTTAGTTTTTATATTGACAGAACTAAAGGGTGGAGACAATCGGAGACACTGTTTGTATCATTCAGAAAGTCCTCTTTGGGAAAACAAGTCTCCACTTCCACACTGAGTAGGTGGATTAAGGGGTGCATTATCCTAGCCTATAAAGCCAAAGGGTTAGAGATCCCGGCCGGGATCGTTGCACACTCCCTTCGGGGGGCGGCTACCTCGGTAGCGTATCGTTCTTTTCCCTCATTAGAAACCATATGCCGAGCGGCAACGTGGCAGTCGATCCACTCTTTTACTAAACATTATAGAGTGGACACACTAGCTTCAGCGGAAGCGGCATTTGGTCGCAGGGTGCTTCAACACACTCTGTAAAGCGGGGAATGCAAGCCCACCCTGTAACATAGCTTTTGTACGTCCCAGACGTGAGGAATGTCCCACGTAGAACCACTGGAGAATGGAAGGTTTCTTTCACTTACCGTGAATCTTCCTTTCTCTGTGGTTCTGAAGTGGGACATTCCTGCCCACCCGTTTGTAGGGTGCTTCCCCTCTTTGCAGAGTTTTTGATATGGGGGGCAGTGGCTTCGAGAGGCCACATTGTTACTGTTATGTGTTTGTGGGCTAATTTCCTTGCCCTATTATAGTGTTTGGGCAGTTGGTACCCCCTTTGTTGGGGGGGGGAAATGTTGTGTTTTCTTCTAGTTCCTTTCCGGCGGGGAAGATAAGCGGGCTTGAGAAGGACTGGCTCGCCTCCAAGGGGATAAGCCCCTCCCTGCCTGGATCAAAGTTTGGAGCCGACCCTGAGGAAAGAGGGCGGAGCTTATCCCAGACGTGAGGAATGTCCCACTTCAGAACCACAGAGAAAGGAAGATTCACGGTAAGTGAAAGAAACCTTCCATTTTGATACAGTTCTAGCTTAATTGTTCATAGAAATAGCATCCATGTAACTTATGATTCTAAAAGTTATTTATATTTTTGTTATAATTTTGATCTGTTGAATGCAGCAGTGTTCACATTCTCAATATGAGGACCTCTTTCTCATAAAGATGTTAATCCCAAATATTTTATGTGGTAAGCATAGCGATGGAGTTTTCTCTGTGTTGGTTTCCAGCCCTTGAGCTGGAATCCAAAACTTTCCAAGTCCGAGTTGTTGTCTGTTGCCCCAAAAGGTCAGACCAGAACCAACAGGTTGAAGTTAAATCAAAAGAGTTTTCAGCTAACCATTAGGAAGAACTTCCTGACAGAGCAGTTCCTCAATGGAACGGGCTTCCTCGGGAGGTGGTGGGCTCTCCTTCTTTGGAGGTTTTTAAGTAGAGGCCAGATGGCCATCTGACAGCAATGCGGATTCTGTAAACTTAAGTAGATCATGAGAGGGAGGGCAGGAAGAATTGCATCACTGCTTAGTTCTCTTGGCCCTTTCTTACACACCTAGGAAAATGCCAATCACCACTCTGGGATCAGGAAGCAATTTTCTCCAGGCCAGTTTGGCCAGGGATCCTGGAGGGGTTTTTTTACCATCTTTCTCTCCCTCTCCCCCAAAACCAATTTCATTGGCAGTCAGGCATGAGTAACTACATGATGTGATGTCTCCTGACAGGTAATTGTGTTTCAGCATGGGGATGGAGTGTGAGTGGGGAATAGCACTTAACTTTCTTGCCTACCAGCAGGAAATCTAACACAAAAAATATAGTAAGTCATCCCCTACCTCACAGGGCAGGACCAGCCAAATTGAGGATATCTTTCCAGTTCCTGATGCTGCCTTCACAAGGAATGGTAACTGGATGAGTGCCAATGTTCTAGATCAGGGGTGTCAAACATATGACCTGCAGACTAGATTCAGCCCCTGCAGGGCTCAGATCCGGCCCACGAACAACTTACTTCTCCTGCTTCCTTTTCCAGGACTGCTACTGCAGCCACACCATAGCTTGCTTTTTCCCCAGCGCCCTCAGTGACTCTTTGCTTCCACCTTCCTGCCCCTTTCCTCCCTTCCCCCCATCACACACACACACAAAGCTCCCTCAGTGGCTGTTTCCTGCTTTGTGCGGGAGACAAGTCTCTCTCACACATATCATACACACACACAGAGCTTCTGCTCCCCCTCTTTTGGGGAAGAAGGGAGGGGGAGAAGAGAGAGAGAAAACAAAGTTGGAGTCCCATGGCAGCTTTAAGAATGAAAATATTTTATTCCAGGTATAAGCTTTTGTGTGCAAGCATACTTCTTCAGAGGGCGGGTGGATGAGAGTAAGGTTGGTGTAGTGGTTAAGTGAATGGACTCTAATTTGGGAGAACTGGGTTTGATTCCCCAGTCCTCCACTTGCAGCTGCTGGATGACCTTGGGCAAGCCATAGTTCTGTCGGATCTCTCAAGGACAGTTCTGGAAAGAGCTTGCTCAGCCCCACCTACCTCACAGGGTATCTGTTGTGGGGAGGGGAAGGGAAAGGAGTTTGTAAGCCACTCTGAGTAAAGGGCAGGGTATAAATCCAATCTCCTTCTCCTCCTCTTCCTACTCCTCCTGACAAGCACAATTTACATTGAGGAAATTATTTTGGCCAGTTTGGTGTAGTGGTTAAGAGTGCAGACTGTAATCTGGGAGATTCTCCACTCCTTCACATGCAGCTGCTGGTGTGACCTTGGGTCAGTCATAAGTTCTTTCAAAGCAGTTCTCAAAAGAGCAGTTCTCAAAAGAGCTCTCTCATCCCCACCTACCTCACAGGGTGTCTGTTTTGGGGAGGGGAAGGGAAAGGAGATTGTAAGCTGCTCTGAGACTCCTTCAGGTAGTGAAGGGCAGGGTATACATCCAATCCCTTCTTTTTCTGAAAAGTTTGTTTTTAAAAAAGATTGGATTTCTCTGTTCTTATCTAGATTTTATTTTCTTTCAAAAAGACCCTGCATAGGAATTAGAACTTGGATTGGTCCTTATATCTTGGAGAATGGAGTGACTTCAGTTGCCAAATGATAATAGCACGGATTGGTAATGAGACAGGAAAACTAGGTCTCAGTTCGGTCCTGGAGGATGCATTGTCTTGAGCTTCATTATCAATTGCAATTCAGCAGTCTCTCTTTCTAATCTCCCTTTGAAATTCCTTTGTGAGAGCACTGCTACTCTTAGGTCAGCAGCTGGATGTTGTGGTTTCTAATGCCAGACGTCCATTTATTCTTTGCATCCTCCTGCACTAAATCCTCCTGGACAGAATTGAGACCTAGGTTTCCTGTCTCATTACCAATACTGGTATCTCCACGTCTACTGCCCCTCTGCATATCACACCTAATCCAATCAAGCCCATTATTGTCATTCACCTGCTATTGCCATTTGGCATCTGAAATCATATTTGTATCTGCAGTATCTCATGTTACACTTTATGGCACACATGTCCTGGCCCAACAAAGTGACACTTATGTCAGATCCGGCCCTCATAACAAATGAGTTTGACACCTCTGTTCTAGATAGTGCTTAAATTAATGTGGGGCTGGCCTCCTAACGTTTTTGAGTAGGTCCCATTGGTTACCTTTTGCAAAGTCTCTAGAAGGGCATAATTTGCCCCCCTTCTTCTATTTAATTTACAGCCTGGATCTTTCTGTTATATTTCTCTAACTCTACCTGGTCGTGGAGGACAGTTGAGTCTCTAGCTCTGTATGGCTTTGATTCCTCTACTTAGGACCTGTCATAGGATCTCTCTCTTTACTGACTGACTGCTTTTCCCCCACACTTCATTTGGTCTCCCTCCAGCCCATCATAATCACACACCACTCCCCAAGAGTTCTGTCTGTCTGACTAGGTACTCTGGCTGAGGGAACATTCCAGATAAATGGCATCACTAATTGCTTCAGATGCCAAGGAAGTTTTAAAGCTATCTTTAGATCTGAAAGAGCTCTGTTCAGACCCCCTGTCAAACATTCAGCAGACACTCTTGATTTCCACCTGATATGGCCATCAGGAGCCATGCAGCAGAGGACAGGATCCTGTCTCTTGGGACTGGAGGCCTTGCTGGGAAGGGGCAGAACCTTGGCCCCAGAAGAAATGCTCAGGCCTAGCTGGTATCCCACTTGCGAAATTTCAGAAAGAGGCTGAAAGCAATGAGCTGCTACTTGAAAATTCCTTTCTGGCATTAAAGGTGTGGCAGGAGGATAGAATCATACCCAGAAGAAGATGAGGCCCCCATGGATCCTATTTTGCCACAGTGAGAGGAGACAGGCTGGTGCATAAACCTTGCTGGTGCATAAATCTCGCTGGTGCAATCCCCTCTGCATCCTGGCTGTGCTGGGCCATCCGTCATGATACCCCTTTTCTGGGGGACTCTCTGCTGGGTAAACCCAGGGTTGGTGGGTTTTTGTTTTCTTTATGGACCAATTCACAAGTATAGCAAGAACAAAGGGGAAGAAGGTTATTGCTGCTGGGTTTTGTTGTTGTTTTGTTTAATAACAGGACACCCTCCCCACATGCTCCTGCAGAAAACTGTCTTATCTCTCATTTCAGTGCTGTTAAACCGGAACTGGAGGTTGTGGATTTTGGTATGGATTATCTGCACTGGAGAGGATATCAGATTCTCAGGCACTTTACTGATAGTTGTGCCTGTGCCTCCATAATCCTGGCTCACTGTGACCCCAGAATCATATGAATGATTTGTATAGCATTCTGCAGGAGCAGTGTTGGGGAGTGAGAGAGCAGAAATGACCTCTTTCCTTCTCTCATCTCCCCTAATGCTTTAGGATGAGGAAGAGGTGAAAGGTGCTGTACTCAGCTCCTCCTCCCTCTTCCTTTAGGCTGGGAGATGTTTTGGGGAGGGCCCTACAGGTAAGAAACCCCCCCCCAATCTGCAGGGCAAATACTGACCAGAAAGTCCTCAGTGGCTTTGTTGCAAAAGGATGGGCATGTGTCTTCCCTGGGTACTTGCCTCAGCCAGCCAAAATCCACAGGTTGCTCGGCTGTATCCTCACATCAGCATCCTGCATTGCCCAGCAAGGTTTTGCAGCCCCATGGCAAGGGTTGAAACTTCCCTGCCTTTCTCAGCTGCCAGCCTCAGCAGTCCCACTGACTGCTTGCTTATTGCCTCCCACCCACTCTCTGCCCCTCAGTTGCAAACCAGGCGAGGCTTTGGAGTGCCTTTTGCCAGGCACACAGTTCATGCCTTCTCGCACCTCAGGCCAGTGTGAGATGTCGTCCCCCCCTAAAAACAGCTGGAATTTCAAAAGGATCCTCAGCTGAATGTTTTCTTCCCCCTGTTGGCCATGGCCATCTCAGCTTGAGGAGTAGGGTTTTACCACATCTTCAGCCCTTTGCCCTCCAACCCTTAGTCTACCCACTGGTTAGTTAGGTGCAATCTGGCCCATCCTCCTTGATTACCTGAGGACCCGCTTAACAGGGTGAATAAAAATCAATGATTTTTTTTAAAAAAAACAACAAAATCGGATTTTTAAAATTTAAATCAGATTTTTAAATTTTAATTTGGATTTTTTAAATTTAAATTGGTTTTAAATAAAAATGCTTTTTGAGGAAAAATCTAAAAATAGTTTTCTACTTAAGATACATTGTAGTCCAAAGGTTATTCATCATGAAATAAGGATTCGATTTTAATTATGTAGTAAATAAATTTCATTAATCCATTCACAATGTCATGCTCTTCCAGAAGTTTCTGCAAGATTACTGGGCAGTTTTTCTATCTAGAAGGTATTATCACAGATGCTTGGTTTTACAGTTCTCAAAACTGTGAATTTATGTCTGCAGAGATCACATGCCTCTTCTTCACAGCAAAAATGTTATAAAATAAACACACAGAGCTGAAAAGGACCTAAATCTCATTGTTCCTTTGCAAATCTATGTACACAGAATCAAACATTTACCTCTTAAGTGCTAAGTTTCAAAAAATCCAATGAATAGAAGATTGTTGGGAGTAGAATAGATCTGCAGAAGAAGCTAAGTGTGAGGAGGGAGAGGCAAGCAGTAAAAATGAAAGTGAAACCTTTTGAGCAGAATACTCCACTAGTCTTTGGATCTTTGTGTGTATAGCCTGAAGTTTATCATATCCTTTCCCTGGAGGAGAAAACCTGTAATGGCCGCAGGCTATAAAATAGACCCAGTTTGGGAATATTTTAATGACGTTCCTCTACCTATGGGTAAGGCAAGCATGCGTGCAAAATGCAAAAACTGCAACAAAGAAAAGCAAGGCTTGGTGGCCCATATGAAACAACATCATGAGAAGTGCTTTAATGAAGACAACAAGTCAGGAAATGCACACACAAGTCCAGAGGCAGGGCTGTGGTGCAGCAAAGCAGACGATTTCTTGGGGGCTCCCGAGAATTGCTGACTCTCAATGCTTCTTAGGGGATAATTGGGGTCTCCCAATATCCCACCAGCACTTCTGGAGAGGAAGAGCTGGTTGTGGAGGACTTGATCCAAGCCCCCCGCAAGCTGCGATGAGCGGGTGGGGCTCATGATCGTCCTAAACCCAAAGCACCGAGTTGCGCAGACTTGACAAGTCATGGCTGCCATGCTGTGAACACCCCTTGGAAGAGAGCTTTGAACCTCACCATGACATTGGTGAAGAACAGATTGATAAGTGAGTACTTGCCTTTGCAACTTTTAAGCTTTAAAAAACTCTCAAAACCTTCAAATACGCCCCTCCAAATCTTCCCAAGAAGTTAAGGAAATGAGGAGTGGAATTTCCCCCCTCCCTTTCCTCTCTCGAGCTGCTGTGAAGAGACTGGGAAGCTAAGGCATTTAAAATATCCTTAGGTGCTAAAGGTTTTACTGAACCCTGAAGCAGAATTATTTCTACTGCAGCGTTTATGACTTAAGACTTGTTGGTCATTTGTAACGGATGACCGACAGCTCATTTTTTCACAAATATTCTTAACTGGGTGTAAGGCCCATTGTGGGAAGAAATACAATGGACTCTAGAAGGAAGCACCAGGTGAGTGTCCTGGCTGTGGCTGGTGGGGCGGCAGAGGGAAGGGGAAAATAGAGGGAGGCAAGCCATGTTTATTTCCTTCTGCTTAGCTATAAGGTAGGGCTGTCTCAAGTCATTTTGCTGCCCAAGTGGGTAGTATGGGAGAACAGCCTCATGGTAACAGGTATGGTTCCCTCCACCCCGACTTATGTTGATTTGGGGTTATGCAGTGGCAGCTAAGGTAGAAAAGCACATCCTTCTATGCCATGTCTTCTGGGTTCCAAGGTTCTGGAAAGTGGTTCCATAGCCAGTTACAGGGTTGCCAACTCTGGGTTGGGAAATACATGTAGATTTGAGGGGTAGAGCCTGGGGAGGGCAGGGTTTGGGGTGCAGAGGGACCTCAGCAGGGTATAATTCCATAGAGTCCATTGCCCAAAGCAGCCATTGTAATTGCTGGGAAATTTTCTGTAGGGGAAATGATGTGCTGTGGCTGGGGAACACGGTGATTTCTGGGAGATCTCCAAGCCCCACAGGGAGATTGGCAACTCCAGTGACAGTTTAAGGGAAAATGTATTTTACCTCAGGACACATTCAGTGACTCCCAACAGCAACAGCAAACTTTTTAGAATGTTAGAGGCAAAGGCCAATCAGGCCACATATGCAAAGGATCTCTGTGTTCTGACTGGCTACTGGGGGGAGAGGAATGGCAAACTATTCAGAACATTGGAGGCAAAGAGCGGCATTTGTTCTCAGATTTCAAAATATCCCTGAGGAGAAGGAAGAAGAGCTGATTACAAAAATGGCAAAACTACTGGCACATCATCTGCATATGGATGATACAAGGATGATGGAACAGGAGATAGATACGGCTTTTAGAATGAATTCAGCTTATGCAAGGAGATTCAAAGTTCCCAGAGAAATACAGGTCCAATTCCATAAGAGAGCGGTTAGGGATAAAATATTGAGAGAAGTTAATGCCACACCACTTAAGATGGATCAGGAAGAAATTAAGGTTCTGAAAGAAATACCATGGCGAGTGAGGGAGAAAAGAAAGGAATATTTGGAACTGACATCCCTTTTGAGATCTAATAATATCACTTACAGGTGGATTCTCCTGGAAGGCGTCTTCTTTACATTTGAAGGGAAGAGATTTAGGATTACATCGGTTTTTAAGGCAAAGGATTTTATAGAAACATATGAACTGTCAGACGACCAGGAAGAAAGAGAAGAGAGAGAAGAGGATGGAGTTGAGAGGGAGGCAGAGTCCCAACCCCAAGGAGCAACAGCACTGACACCACCTGGTAGACCACAAAGACAAAGAAGACTCAGATTTAAGAAATCCCTGATCAACACAAGGCAAAGGACGAGAGATGAAAAGGACCACAAACAGATGCTGAATTCAGATGGATAAACGAAAATTGAAGACAATTTTGGTTAATGTTAATGGTTTAAATGGGCCCCAGAAAAGAAGAATTTTCCACCAATTGAAAAAACATAATGTGGACATAACATGCTTACAAGAAACTCACATCAGAACAAAGGATGAAAAATATTTGAATTATAAAGGATTAGGAAAAGTATTCGTAGCCATAGATAAAGAAAAAAAGAAGTGTGGAGTGGCTACTTTTATAAAAGAAAATTTGCAACCGGAATTAGTACTTGCCTCCAAGGATGGAAGAATACTGATGGTGACTATTCTGAGACAAAATAAGCAGGTGTTGATTGTAAACATTTATGCTCCAAATCAAAATCAGGAAAATTTTTATCGAAAACTTTTAAATTTGATTGCAAAACAGAACTTCCAGGAAATTTGTATTATTGGAGATTTTAATGCGGTTTTTGATAATAAGCAAGATCATAAAATAAATAACTTGAAGAAAAAGACAAAAGGGAATGAATTTACAAACTCACTTCTGCAGATTATAGAGGAGTGGCAATTGGTTGATATATGAAGATTAAGGAAACCGAAAAAACAACAATACTCCTATTACTCGGCGAGACATGATTCCTGGTGTAGACTGGATATGTGTTGGATGTCATCCTCTTTAGCAAAGGAATTATCGGAAGCAGAAATCAAGGCAAGCACATATGCTGATCATAATCCGATAACCTTTGAACTACAGGGAATGAATCCCAGAAGTAGATGGACATTAAACCCTCATTTGTTGAAAGATAGCAAAGTGGTGGCACGACTACAAACAGAACTTTCCTTTTTCTTTAAAGAAAATGCTAAACCAGATATGCCGAAGCAACTGGTGTGGGATACCTTTAAGGCTTTTTCCAGAGGATACTTAATAAAAGAAGTGGCAAAGAAAAACAGATTAAGAAATTAAGAATACTTTAATTTGAAGAAGAAGATATCGGAGCAAGAGAAAGAAGAACTAGAGTCTGGGAAAGATAAGGATAGAAGGAGTGGGATTAGATTACTTATGCACAAAATGAATTGTTTGTTGATGGCAGGAATTGCAAGAAAATTGAATTATGCTAAACAAAACTTTTTAGAGAAGGCAAATAAACCGAGTAGATGGTTGGCGTATCAAATAAGAAAACAGTCTGAAAAAACATATATAAAAACGCTGAAAAATAAGAAAGGAGAGAAAAGAAATAGGAGCCAAGATTTAAAGAGCATTGTTGAGGACTTTTACAAAGAGTTATATGGGAGAGATAGCGTGACTAGGGAGAAAATAATTCAATATTTGCAAGAACGTAAAATGCAAGTTTTCAGAAGAACACCGGAAAATTCTAAATCAACCAATTACTATAATGGAAATGGAAACACCAGGTACAGATGGCCTTCCTGTGGAATTTTATTTAGCTTTTGAAGAAGTACTTCTGCCACAACTACATGAAGTATGTAAAAAAATTGCGGAGGGAGAAGAAGTACCTGATACGTGGAGAGAAGCTTTGATATCATTAATTCATAAGCAGGACACAGAAAGAAATGACATTAAGAATTATAGACCGATTTCCTTATTAAATGTGGACTATAAGATTTTTGCTTCTATTATGGCTGAAAGGTTAAGACGTGTATTAGCAAAGACGATACACAGAGACCAATCTGGATTTTTACCTAAAAGGCAAATTAAAGACAACGTGAGACAAGTATTGGATGTACTGGAGTATTATGAGGCTCATCCAGAAAAGGAGATGGCGTTAATATTCATAGATGCACAATTGCTGTTGCACTACAGCAATCATTCACAACTGGAGCGTCTTGGCCGCACAAATGACTGATAATCTAAATTGGATGTTTATAACAGAGACACTTAAGAAAATAGAGGCAGGGGAAGAGTTCATCAGGATAGTTGAAGCGATATACTCAAAGCAAAGAGCGGCGGTTATGATTAATGGTGAATGGACAGACCAATTTCAGATACAGAAAGGCACGAGGCAAGGCTGCCCTCTGTCGCCTCTACTATATATCTTTGCTTTAGAGGTACTAATAGAAGAAATAAGACAAAATACAAAGGTGAAAGGCTTGAAAATACAAGAGGAAGAATATAAGTTATTGGCGTATGCAGATGATCTGGTATTTATACTGGAGGAGCCTAGATCTTCAATTTATGAACTGAATACAATACTAAGAGACTATGGTCAGGTGGCAGGATTGAGAGTTAACCTGGGCAAGACTAAAATACTAACTAAGAATATGGCTTATTAACAGAAAGAACACTTACAAGAAGAATCAGGCTACCAACTCTGCACTAAGTTAAAGTACCTAGGAATAAAATTAACAAACAGGTGCAACTCTTTACAAGAAAATAATTATAATGAACTGTTAAAAGCAACAAAACAAGATCTCAATAAATGGAAGAATCTAAAACTTTCGATGATGGGCCAAATTGCCCTGATAAAGATGAATATTTTACCGAGATGGATCTTCCTATTTCAAACAATTCTGATATTGAAGAATATGGCAATTTTTAAAGAGCTGGACCAAAGTATAGTTAAGTTTATCAGGCTAGGGAGAAGAGCCAGAATTAGATTGAAAGCTCTACAGGATTCGAAAGAAAGAGGTGGACTCGGTCTCCCTAACTGGATTCTATATTACAGAGCTGGAGCACTGGCATGGGTTAAGGAATGGATAATGTTGGAAGATAGAAGACTGTTAAAATTGGAGGGCCATGAACTTTTGATGGGATGGCATGCTTTCTTATGGGATGCAAAAATGGCATCTCATAAATATCTTAGACAACACTGGATACGGGATGCGCTTCTAAGAGTTTGGGAGATTATTCGGAAGAGATGGTTTACAAAAACCTTGAAACTAGTTGTCCCATTGGAGGCGGTGACGTTACCTAGATTGTATCAGGAGGGCCCCCCACAGAGATACTTGGATATTATTAATGCAAGGGGGGATCTTGAATTGGATACTGACCTTACATGGTGGCAGAAGGTACAAATCCAATCGAAGTATGTGAAAGATTAAAAAATAGGTTTTGAGAAGTCATTATCGGAACTAGAAAAAATATTATCTGCGCCAGAGGAGAAATTTATAAGAAAAATGTATTCTATATTGTTGTCTGATTATATGGCAGATGAAATGGTGAAAAATAATATGATTCAATGGGCACAGAACTTTGGTTACAATGTTGAATTAGCCCAATGGGACCAAACATGGAAAATAAATATTAAAATAACAAGAGCGGTTTCATATAGGGAAAACATATATAAAATGTTTTATAGATGGTATGTTACACCTGATAAACTGGCGAAATTTGATGAGAAGTGTTCTAATAAATGTTGGAAGTGTAATAATAAGACAGGGTCACTATATCATATGTGGTGGACTTGTGATGTAACAAAAAGATATTGGATATGGATACATAGATTGATACAAAAAATTGTAAGAGGTACGGTCCCCTTTAAACCAGAGGCTTTATTATTAGGTATATTTCCGAAAGAAATATCGAGAGAGGACCAGTACTTGATAATATACTTAACAACAGCAGCTAGGATTTTATATGCAAAATATTGGCGATCTACGGTGATACCAACTGAACAAGAATTCATTGGGAAGATATTGGAAGCAGCAGAAATGGATAAACTAACTTTGATGATGAAAGGGTATGATGACTCAGCTTTTCAGAATACGTGGCAACGGTTTTATGTTTGGTACAGCCAGAAAGGGCAGGATGGAGACAAGTAAAACTCAGTATTAAACTTTAATATGTATGTTTAAAAATTAATAAGATAGATAGAATAAAGATGGAGGCAGGGTGAAAATTGGATTAATGATTTTGTTTTAGAACTTGTATCCCCCCGTGGATGTTTAAATGTTGTTTTTGTGATGTAGTGTATTCTAGTGTGTATGTGTGTTTGTAATGTTTGTCATCTATATAAATTAAAATGCCTCTTTTAGAGGTGCTTTTTTTTTTAAAAAAAAAAAAGAAGAACATTGGAGGCAAGACTCAGGCAACGCAGCCAGTGGATAGGGACAGCTTCTGAGTGATAGATCACGGAGCCAAAAGCTGTGGGCGCCTTGTGGACTCATTCATTCTAAATTGAGAAATAGTTTGGGACCCGATAAAGCAGGAAAGCTTGTTTTTCTTTTCCAGATTGTGAACAAACAAGAAGATGAAGATGCATGAGCTACAAAGGACAGTATTTTAAGTTTTTCATGTGTGGACTGCGCTGATAGTCCAGGTTTTTTTATATATATAAAATATTTGGTTTAACCACATCAGTTAACCAATATGGATGTTATTGTTTTATTTAAATAAAACTATTTCAATTGTTATTATTAAGGTAATGATTATTTTTCCCCTTGCAATAAAGTACAGCAGAAAGGTTGTCCAAACAGGAATGATTAACCTATTAAACTGGAGATAGCTCACCATGCAGTAGTTTCATAATTATCTTTTTTTTTTTTAGCGCCCCTAACAGAGGCATTTTTATTGTTTTTCAGACAACAACATAACTACAACATTACACAACATAACACAAAATACAATTACACAAAATACTTAACATTACGCACTACACAAAAAAGACAACCACAACATTCAACATTCACGGGGGGGTACAATTCCCATTACAAATCAACTAATTAAATTCCCTCCCACCTTACTGGCCTAAGTATTATACTCCTTTACTTCTGTATCCACAAATTCTATCTTTCTAACTTGTTCAATTCTAGTTTAACATAAGATGATAATATTCAGTCCTTATTGTTTCTCTCCATCCTTCTCTCTCTGATCGTACCAGTCATAAAAGCGTTGCCACGTGTTTATAAAAGCTGATTCGTCATGCCCTTTCAGCATCAGAGTCAATTTGTCCATTTCTGCTGCCTCCAATATCTTCTCAATCAGCTCCTGTTTAGTTGGTACCGCCGTAGACCGCCAATACTTCGCATACAGAATTCTAGCCGCGGTTGCTATATATATTATTAAATATCTCTCTTCTCTCCGCACCTCTTTTGGAAGTATTCTCAACAATAGTACCTCTGGTTTAAACAAAATAATATTTTTCATAATATTCTGCATCAATCTATGCACCCATATCCAGTACTTTTTTGTAATCTCACAAGTCCACCACATGTGATAAAATGAACCTACCTTAACATTACATTTCCAGCACTTGTTAGAACATTTCTCATCATATTTTGACAACCTATCCGGAGTAATGTACCATCTATACAATATTTTATACATGTTTTCTCTATATGCAACCGCCTTAGTTATTTTCACATTTATTTTCCATATTTGGTCCTACTGTTCCAACTCAATATTGTAACCAAAGTTTGTTGCCCATTGAATCATATTATTTTTCACCATTTCATCTATCATATAATCAGCCAACAACAGTGCATACATTTTTTTTATATAAACTTCTCTTCCGGCTCATATAGCATTTTCTCCATGTCTGTTAAGGACTTCTCAAACCCTTTCTTTTTATCTTTTTTATACCTTGACTGAATCTGAACTCTGTGCCACCAACTAATATCATCATCCAGTTCCAACTCCCCCTTCACATTTATAATGTCCAGATATCTTTGTGGGGGGTCTTCACAATATAACCTAGGTAGAGTCACTGCCTCCACAGGGGCTACCAGCCTAGAAGTTTTAGTAAACCACCTCCTTCGGATCTTCTCCCATACTTTTGCAAGTGCATCTCGTATCCAGTGCTGTCTGAAATATTTGCATGCTGCCACTTTCCCGTCCCATAGAAAAGCGTGCCAGCCTTCCAAAAGATCATGGCCTTCCAGCTTTAAAAGCCTTCTATCTTCCAACATCACCCATTCCTTGAGCCATGCCAAAGCTCCAGCTCTGTAGTACAATGTCCAATTTGGCAAAGCCAGGTCTCCTCTTTCTTTTGTATCTTGTAATACTTTAAGCCTAATTCTTGCTCTTTTCCCTTGCCACACAAACTTAGTAGTGGTTTGCTCCAACTCTTTCAATATTGCCAGGTTTTTCAGAACAGGAATCGTTTGAAACAAGAAGATCCATCTTGGTAAAAGATTCATCTTTATCAGAGCAATTCTTCCGATTAAGGACAACTTTAGATTTTTCCATTTTTCCAAA
The DNA here is from genome assembly GCA_029375565.1 of Gekko gecko. Taxonomy (NCBI): domain Eukaryota; kingdom Metazoa; phylum Chordata; class Lepidosauria; order Squamata; family Gekkonidae; genus Gekko; species Gekko gecko. The sequence goes on from JAPDNY010000005.1 coordinate 170,399,069, forward strand.
TCCTGCTTTGTTGCTCTTAACAGTTCTTTGTAATTGTCTTCTTGCAGCGAACTACACCTGTTTTTTAATTGAATTCCTAAATATTTCACCTTTGCACAGAGTTTGTATCCCGATTCCCCTTGCAAGTGCTCTCTTTGCTCCAATGTCATATTTTTAGTTAAAATTTTTGTTTTAGCCAAATTAATCTTCAAGCCTGCCACTTGCCCATAATCTTTCAAAAGTTTATTTAATTCCACAACTGAAGATCTCGGTTCCTCCAATATAAATGCAAGGTCGTCTGCATAGGCCAATAGTTTATACTGTTCTCCGTGGACCTTTAGGCCCTTCACTTCTGGATTCTGTCTTATCTCTTCTGGTAGCACCTCCAGAGCAAATATATATAATAGTGGTGAGAGGGGAGAGTAGTTTCATAATTATCTATGATGTTTGTAATAGTATAACCAAATCAGTAATTTTTTTAATATAACTGTAAAACTAATCTGAAAAGTTGTTATTCTAAAAACGAAACCTTCATCTGGTTGTAAATATTAAAATTATACCAGCAAGACTGAGTCTTTATGTAAAATACCATGATTTAAATCTAGTCTTACTGACTAATGATTTAAATCACTATTTAAATTGTGATTTAAATCGATTTGATTTGAATCAAATCCAACCTGCTGCTTAATAAAAGGTACCTGTGGGTGGGTCTACCCTGGGCTCCTCCAGTACTGTACCCTTGGGATTCCTTTTTCTTGCTCACTTGGAGGTCTTAAAAGACGCTTCTGCTGGCAGATGCTACCCCCAAGAGATGGGTGGCCTCATTCCCTATCTGTTTCCTGGCCCCCTCTCCTGCCTCCTTCCCCTCCTGCTGGCTGTCCCATCTTCCAGCTGACCTGTCCTGCTGGCCTGACCCAGCCTTTGTCTTCCAGCTGCTTCTCTCAGCAGGCCTGCTAGCTCCCCACTGCTCCAGCTGTCTCCTACCAGCACCTTACCTGTTTACAAGGTATATTGCCTGGGCTCCTCTCCCAGCCCATCCCTGTCTTTCATGGAGTCTGCCAGGGCCAGGGAGCATTACAGCCCAGCTTGACTCCCTGGCTTTGGAAGGCGACAGGGCGAACACTGCTGGGTTGGCTGTTGCCTCGGGTCAATTGCCATGCCTCCAGACAGCAGGAGTGGGGCATCATCAACCTATATAGTATAGGTTGTAAGATCAATCTGAAAAAAGGACTAGAGTGTAACTGGTGGCAGAATATGCAAATTTGTTCAAGATATAATAAAGATAAATTAATTGGATTTATTGACAGACTAACGGACTTTGATAAGTTATTGATGTATATCAAAAGTTTATAAAAAAAATGTATGTTGTATTATTGGAGGAGGAATTACAAGATGAAGTTGTCAAAACCATTATGGTCAAATGGGCCCAAAATATAGGCCATAGCATTGATCTCGAGCAATGGAATAAAATTTGGAAAATAAGTTTCAGAATGACTAGGGCAATAAGTTATAAAGAAAACATCTACAAAATGTACCATAGGTGGTTCTTGACACCTGATATACTTTCAAAAATGGATGTTAACTGCTCCAATCAGTGCTGGAAATGCCAGAATACAAGGGGATCATTTTACCACATGTGGTGGAATTGTGTGAAAACACAAAAGTACTGGGCTGGTGTCCATGAAAGGATTCAAAAAAGCTTGGGAATCACTATTCCCTTTACACCAGAACTATTTTTATTAAGTATACCACCGAATCATCTTCAAAAACATGAGCTGTATTGCACGTTACATATTATTATTGCTGCAAGAATCTTGTTTGCAAAATACTGGCGAAAAGCAGATCTACCAACCTGATCAGAAATTATTAGTAAGATATTAAAAGCAGTTGAAATGGACAGACTTTTCCTACATTTGAAAGATAAGACAGAAGATATCTTTGTAAAAACATGGGCAGGATTTTACAACTGGATTGAGAGAAGAGATGAAAATAAGACAATAAGACAAAAATTAGAAAACTAATAGGATAGGAATGAAGCAGGTGGCAAATTAGATGATATATTAGATGTTTATATATTGTTCAGATAATAATGAAATAGTCGATTGGATAATGTTGTATAATGTTGTATACTGAACCTATGACAATATAATTTGTTGATCCTCATGTCTGCTCACTTCATTTTCTTTTTATATGTATTGAATGGTTAAATTGATTTTTTGTTTGTTTTTTGAAGATATGTGGTGCGGAAGGTTAAAGAGATATTATATTAAAAATATAGATAGATAGATAGATAGATAGATAGATAGATAGATAGATAGATGATAGATAGATAGATAGATAGATAGATAGATAGATAGATAGATAGATAGAGCTAGTTGTACATGCAGGCTGTGGTAATATTAATTTGTCTAGTGTATTTTTATTCTGCCCTTCCTGCAACATACTCTTTGGTGGTGTGCATCAAGAACTTTGGTTCATTCAAAATGGAGTTCTGCTTTAACAGTCTTGTTCAGTCTGGCTGCAGCCTGCCTTTGTTAAAATTATTGTCTTAAAGTCTCCAAAGCTTCACACGGACGGAGGTGCTGTAGAGATGAGAGCATTCTTGCAACTTCAAAGATAACGTGTTCTCTCCGGCTTTGGCTTCCCAATTAACATTCCAAAGCAATTAAGTCCTGTGAGAGGGAGTGGTAGTATGCAGCTGCAGATCACACCACTTGCTCTTCTGACATGACCAGACACCAATGAAATCATCCTTTCACTGATTGGCCTACTTGTATCTATTGGACATTGCTTTTTCCCCAATATTTTTTATTTTTTAAAGACATAACAAACAGACAATGGGGGGGGTTATCTTTCAATTCCTTCTTTGACAAACTCATGCCTAATTTATCATACATTATGCATTTCACCTTACATCTTTAAAAATATTGCTTGCAAAAATAACAACTTTATATGTCCTTGGCAAACTTTCAATGTCTGTGTTGTTTACTTAATACAATCTTTGAACCACCTATAAAATCTCGACCATGTATTTTCAATTGTTGTTTCTGGTTGTCCTTTCAAAATTAAAGTTAGTTTGTCCATTTCCGCTGTTTCCAAGGTTTTATCTAAAATTTCTTCTCTCTAAGGTGTTTCTGTTCTTCTCCAATATTTAGCATAATGTATTCTGGCAGTTGTAGTTTAATACAATATAAGATAAGAGTCATTTTTTTTACAGTTTTCAGGTAAAATGTTCAACAAAAATATTTCTAGAACAAAAGGTACAGAACATTTTAATTTTTTTTGTAAAATTTCATAAATCCAAGCCCAATATTTTTTTGCTTTATCACATAACTAGCACATATGATAAAAGGAACCAACCTTACTTTGACACTTCCAACATAGATTTGAACATTTAGGGTCAAACTTGGCCAATTTATCAGGCATAATATACCAGCTATAAAACATCTTATACATATTTTCCTTATATGAAATTGCTTTTGTAATTTTTATATTTTTTCCACACCTGTGACCATTAGGCTAGCTCAGTCCTATGACCCAAGTTTTGTGCCCACTTTATCATAACATTTTTAACAACTTCATCTTGAGTCTTGTTTTCTAAAAGCAATACATATTTTTTTAATAAGTTTTACATCAACATGCATCAATATCTTATCTATTTCTAATATTTTATCATAAAAGCCTGTCTCCTTATCTTTGGTATATCTAGATTCAATCTGAGTTTTTTGCCACTATTTTAAAGTTTCTATTGGTTTCAATTCATTTCTACTATCTAGTAAGTCTTCATATCTTAAAATTGTTTCTTTCTGGGATACATTAGGATTTGTAAACGCTTCTAATGAGGCAACCCATTTTGGGGTCTTGGTATAAAAGTTGTTTTTAATTTCTTCCCATACTTTCAATAAGGAGGCCTTAATAAAGTGTTTAAAATATTTATGGGTATCTGCCCTCCCATACCATATGAAGGCATACCAACCTAACAAAAGATCATGTTCTTCTATTTTCAAGAGTCTTGTATTTTCTAAGGTGACCCAGTCTTTTATCCATGTCAAAGCTGTAAAACAACCAATCTGGTAATGTGAAACCCGCTCTCTCTTTGGCACCTTGTAATGCTTTAAGTTTTATTCTTGGCTTTTTACCTTGCCAAATAAATTGTATCATCATTTTGTCAACTTCTTTGAAATAGTTTTGATTTTGAGGAATAGGTATTGTTTGAAATAGAAAGATCAGTCTTGGTAATATATTCATTTTAATGGTGGCAATTCTTCCCATTAAAGATATTTGAAGATTTTTCCATTTTTCCAAATCTTTCTTGATTTCTTTCATCAGTTCCATATAGTTGTTTTCCATCGAAGAACTACATCTATTTGTTATGTTTATTCCTAAATACGTAATTATCTTTTGTATTTCTAGACCTGCTAACTCTTGCAGCTGGTAAGCTTGACATTTAGTCATATTTTTATAAGCATTTTTTTGCAATTAATTTTAAGACCTGCCACCTCTCCATAATCTTGCAGTTTATCAATTCCTTAATAGAGCTTGATGGATTTTCTAAAATAAATACCAAGTCATCTGCAAATGCTAGGAGTTTATATTCTTCTCCTCTTAATCTGAGATCATTAATTTGCACATCAGCTCTAATCACATAATTTAAAACTTCAAGAACAAAAATAAATAGTTAAGGTGAGAGGGGACATCCTTGTCTAGTTCCTTTATGTATCTCAATATTTCTTCATAAATCTCCATTGATAAGAACTTTGGTTTGTTGTTTGCTTTGATCATTTTATAAAATTCTGCACCAGCTTGAGCCTTTAGAAGTAGTTCAAACATAAAATTCCAACTGACATTATTGAAGGCTTTTTCCGCATCTAGAAAAATTAAAGCAATTTGTTTTTTTAGTACTGTTTTTTTGGGTGGGCTTCATAATATCCTAGAACATTCAACATCATTCTCACATTGCTTCTAAGTTGTCTTTTGGGAAGAAAACCTGCTTGGTCTTTATGTATCATTTGAGAAAGAACTCTTCATTCTTACAGCTAAAATAGAAGCATAAATTTTATAATCCACATTTAAGAGGGAAATTGGTCTATAATCTTTAATTTCTTTTTCATCTGAGTTTTGTTTATCTATGAGTGTTATCAAAGCTTCATTCCATGAGTCTGGGATTTCTCCTTCAGTTATTATATTTTGTATAGCAGCTTTTAGTGGCCATATCAATTGGTCTTCAAAAAAAAATGGTAAGATTCCGCAGGGAATCCACCTGGTCCTGGAGTTTTTGCCTTTTTTTTTTGTTTTTTTTTTCAGTGCTTCTATCAGTTCAGCAACAGATACTGAATCATTTAATATTTTCCTTTGATCTTCTGTGAATATTTTAGGGCGGTAGGGCCAAACTTGCTTAACGTAAGAGCCACACAGAATAAACGTCAGATGTTTGAGAGCCGCAAGACAGGAACAAATATCGCACATACATTTTTATTAAAAATATGTACATTTGCTTTTTTATTAACATTAAATGAGACTGCCAAAAATGAAAAAAGGGATAAAAATAGATATTGATAATGATATGTATTTGTCCAATGATATTTATCTGTTAATAGTATTTATTTGTCTAAGGGGGTGGTGGAAAGAAAGAATGAAAGAGGTGGACAGAGAGAGAGAGAGAGAGAAAATACATGGGGGAAGGAAGGAAGGAAGGAACAAAGGGAGAAACAAAAGTGGAAAGAAAACAGATGGGAGAGGGAAAAAGGAAGGGGGAACAGAGAGAGAAAGAGAGAATGACAAAGAAAGCAAATAGATGGGGGGAGGGGGAGGATGGAAGGGAGAGAGAGAGAGAAAGAAACAAAGCAAGCAAATAGATGGGAGGGAGAGGGGCGCTGAGCAGGTGGTTATTCTTGCGAGCAGGGCTTGGGAACATCCCTTCCCACCCCCAGAATGCCCCCCCACCAAATCCCCCCACCAAAGTGACAAGGAGGGGACATGGCAACCCTAAGGCATGCCTCCCCTTCGCTTCCCAAGCAGCCCTGCTGGGAGCCGCATGATATGTGTAAAAGAGCCACATGTGATTCCCGAGCCACAGTTTGGCCACCCCTGTTTTAGGGTTATGGGTTTCAAAATATTTTTTAATTTGTTCCTGTGATGCTTCTCTTTTCATGTATGAATTTTGATAATATGATTCCACAATTTTTTTCCAATTTTCCAATTTAGTTTTCTCCTGTCCCGTATAATTTTTAACTGTTTTATGTACCTTTTTTCCTTTTCCTTGTGTAATTTGTAAGCTAATCATCTGGTTGCTTTATTGGCATTTTCAAAAATAATTTTGTTTGGCATACCATTATTATTTTTTGCTATTTCCTGTGTTAATTGGCTGTTCATTTGATGTTGCAAGAGTGTGTTTAATTTTTTTCTGTTCAGTTGAGGAATCTTGCTTCATCTTTTCTTCTGTTTTTTAATCTGGTCTTCAATCTGGAAATATTTTTCTGATCTCTGTTTCCTGACATATGCTGATTCTCTAATCATCCATCCTCTGGCAAAAGTTTTAAGGTGTCCCATACAGTCTTGATGGAAATCCCTGGTTGGATGTTCTGTTCAAAGAACATTTGAAATCCTTTTTAGATTCTCATACAAACTTTTCATTCTTTAAAATAGAAGTATTCAGTGACCATCTGGGGGGTTTTTTTTGAGTGTTTTGTATTTCAAGACTGATTGGATTGTGGTCAGCAAAGGTTGCTGGTAGAATTTCTGCTTCTAATATGTCATTTGACATTGTAGTAGAAAACCAACACATATCTATTCTTGACCAGGACTTGTGCCTTGATGAATAGAAGGTATAATCCCTTTTTTTGTGGATTTCTCACTTTCCAAGCATCCACACATTTGTTTTCTTCTGCTACTTGAAGAAATGTTGAGGGGAGTTCATTTCCTTGTTTCTGTTTTCCAGTAGAAGTTTTCCTGTCTAAGATTATATCAAAAACAGCATTGTAGTCTCCAATCATACAGATTTCATCAAAGTCCTGTTTGGCGATCCAATTCCTGCAGTGTTTTTTAAAATTTCTCCTGATGTTGATTTGGTGCATAAATATTTATAATGAGGTTCCTTTTACCTTGTCTTTGTATTTGTACCATTAAAATCTGTCCATCTTCTGAGGTGTGAATGATTTCTGGATGTAAATGTTCTTTTACATAGGTCACAACACCTCTTTTCTTCTCCTTATCTGAAGGAATGAAGACTTTCCCAAATTTGTTGACTTGTAAATAATTTTGGTCTGTTGCTTTAATATGAGTCTCTTGCAGACAAATAATGTCTACTTGCATTTTTTTCAATTGTTGGAATACCTGTCTTCTTTTTTGAGGTGCATTTAGTCCACTCACATTTATTGAAATTATCTTTATCTGTGATTCCGAGTCTTGTTTGTCTCTCATTTGTCTCCTTGTGCGTATCTGAAATGTTGTAGTCCTTAGAGCTTTTTTGAATGCTGCTGTTTTCTTAGTTGTGGCCAAAGCTGTTGAAGTTGTTCCTGAAGTGCCTTGGGGATCCTGGTCTTCTTCTTCTTCAGTAGATTCTGAGCTTTCTTCAGTTTGGAGGTCAAACTAGACTCTTCCCTCAGGAACTATATCACAGACTGCTCCCTAAAGTCATAAGGACTTTGGAGCTAACTTATATGCCCAAAGAAGCAGAAGAAGATGATACGGTCTTCCCTGTGGGCTCAGATAAAGCCATACCCAAACCTAGTACTAAAGCTATAGGAGTTCCACTTCCTGCTTCCTTTTATAAGATAATGAAAGCAGAGTGGGAAAACCCAGCCAAACCAAAAAGCGGCTAGCCAAGTCTTTGGAAAGCTTTATTCACTTATACCTGAAGCAGCAAAAAAGCCGAAACAACCCATAGTGGATGACCCTATTAACAGTCTGGTGTCCACTTCGGATCTCCTTATGGGACCTGACGGTCTTCCTAAGGAGATAAGTGATAAATGCATAGAGCAAGCGCTGTGCAGAGATTTTGAAGCCTCAGCCAATTTTCTGAGGGCTTCGGTTACAGGACCTTTATTTGCTAGGGCAGCCTATACTTGGTCTTCAGACCTAACCAAAGCAGATAGTGGAGTTCCTAAAGAGTTGAAGGATGAACTCAAGAAGATCGCACTAGCCACAGCCTTTGCTCCAGATGCGGTGCTGGACGCAGTGCAGCAATCATCGAGGAGCATGGCATGCAGCATTACAGCTTGGCAGAATACTTGTCTATGCAGCTGGGATGTGGACCCGTCTGCAAGAGCAAAACTGGCAATGTTACCTTTTAAAGGTTCCAAACTTTTTGGAGATGACCTGGATTGGTATCTTATCGAAGATAAAGATAAAAAGAAGGTGCTACCTTCAAAGAAGAGAGAAGAAAAGACCAAACGCTTCCAACAGTCCTTTCGTGATCCCAGAAAAGACATCAAATCGGGATCTAGCAAATCCTACAAAGGAAAATGGCAACCCAAATACAAAGACGGAAAATCTTCCACCTTCACTGCCAAACAATCCAACAATGGAAAATCCATCAAGAAAGGACCCCAGGCATGACTATGTTGGCATGGGGACAAAATCCGGGATCGGGGGACGTCTACAGAACTTTGCACGTGTCTGGCAGAGATCAGTTTCAGACAGATGGGTGAAGGACACCTTCGGCCGAAGTTACGCTCTGGAATTCCATTCCATTCCCCCTCAACGTTTTATGGAATTTCCACGGAACAGATCTGACACAAAACACAAACAATTAGAGGATGCCATATCACACCTGATCGAGATTGGAGTGATAGAACCGGTCCCGCATCTCGAGAGAGGTCTAGAAATCTACTCGGTGTTCTTCACTGTCCTGACGAAGAACGGAGATGTGAGGGCCATATTAGACCTAAAGTGGCTCAACAAGAGAGTGATCCACAAGAAATTCAAGATGGAAACAGTAAAGTCGATTTTGTCATCCATACAAAAAGGGGACTTCATGACCTCAATAGACCTTTTGGAAGCATACCTACACATCCCCATCTTGAAGGACCATCGCCAATATCTTTGGTTTGCTTACTGCAACAGACATTTCCAATACCGGGCGCTGCCTTTTGGTCTAAAGTCTTCTCCAAGAGTCTTTACAAAAGTCCTAGTCACTTTGGTGGCCCTACTAAGGACAAAGGGGGGGGTCTCTCTGTACCCCTACTTAGACGACATTCTAGTCAAAGCACCCTCGTATGAGATGACATCCACGGCACTGGAAACCACGATAACATTGCTCAGGGAGCATGGTTTTGTGATCAACTTAGAGAAGAGCTCCCTAAAAACTGACACAATCCTTACTTCATCTAGGAATATACATAGACACAATACAGGACAGAGTTTTTCTTTCCCAAGAGAGAAAGGATTGGCTCAGACAACTGACACAGAGGGTACTGGTCTTACGGAAAGTAGAAATTATGACTTTAGCACAACTACTCAGAATGCAAGTGTTGTGTCAAGAGATACTGCGATGGGCCAGATTTCATAATGCGGCCCCTGCAATGTTTTCTACTGCTGCTTCAGGACTGGATATCTCAAAAGCTGAGGAAAAAGGTACCTCTATCCCGGGAGTTGAAACAACAGCTGAAGTGGTGGCTAGCTCCAACCCGCTTCCTAGAAGGAGAGTCACTAAGGGAACTAGTCCGGATTGTCATTACCACGGATGCGAGCTTGTTCGGCTGGGGAGATCACATGAAATGTCAACTGGCACAGGGGACCTGGAGCCAGTCGGAAAGGTCCAACAGTATGAATCTTCTGGAACTAAGGGCCATACGCATGGCTTTGTTGGCTTTTCAACAAGAGATATGGGACAATCACATTTTGATTCAAACGGACAATGTCACAGCAAAGGCATATGTGAACAGACAAGGGGGCTCTCGCTTCAAGTGACTACACAAGGAAGCATGTCAGTTGATGATATGGGCTGAGTCACACATACAATCAATAAGGGCGATTCACGTCGCAGGATGTGAGAACACAATAGCAGACAGGTTGAGCAGACACTGGCTCAACCAATCGGAATGGATGCTAAGCAGAGCAGTGTTCACGCAAATAGGAAAAAAGTTTGTGTTTCCAGAGGTGGACCTATTTGCCACAGTACAGAATTGTCAAATAAAGATCTTCATGGCAAAGACACATCATCCCCTGGCAGTGGGGACAGATGCGCTTCATCAGGATTGGCCGTGGACACTGTTATATGCCTTTCCTCCAATACCAGTTATTCAGAGACTGATACAAAGGGTCATTGACCAAAAAGCAGAAGTAATTCTAGTGGCCCCATTCTGGCCCAGATGAGCCTGGTTTCAGGATCTCAGGAGGTTGTCGATGCGGGAGTCTTGGATTCTTCCGACAGTCCCAGACCTTCTAACACAGGGGGACATTGTTCATCCTCAACCAGAATTGCTACAGCTCATGGCCTGGAGGTTGAGCGGGCGCAACTGTTGAGTATGGGATACCCTGAAAGCGTGGTGATGACCATGTTAGCTGCTAGGAAGGTCTCGACTAATAAGGTGTATAATACCACTTGGAAGGTTTTCAATCCTGGTGCAAAAGAGTAGGTCAGGATCCCTTTAGGGTCTCGGTCTCGGGGGTGTTGTCCTTTCTTCAAGAGGGTCTGGACAAGGGCCTTAGTACAAGCACTCTAAAGCAGCATGTGGCAGCCATTTCAGCCATTAGGGGAGTAAAAAAGGGTTGTTCATTTTCCAAACATCTGCATGTCAAACAGTTCCTTAAAGGAACGGCATCGCTAAACCCACTGGTGGTCCATAGATTCCCTACGTGGAACTTTAACCTAGTTCTTAAGGCTCTATGTAAAGCTCCCTTTGAGCTTATGGTTACCTGCCTGCTGAAGGAATTGACATTTAAAACTGTCTTCATGGTAAGCATCACCTCGGCGAGGAGGGTGTCAGAGTTGGGGGCTCTCTCCATAGACAAAGAGCTCTGCACCTTTCATAATGACAGGGTAGTTCTTCGCCCAGATCCAGCCTTTGTGCCCAAGGTCAACTCGTCCTTTCATAGGTCCATGGAGATCATTCTCCCTTCTTTCTGCCCGAACCCTAGGTCTGATAAGGAAAGAGAGTGGCACTGCCTTGACGTTAGACGGGCGCTGAGTTTCTACTTGAACAGGACCAAACAAACAAGAAAGTCTGACTCCCTATTTGTCTCCTTTAGGAGGTCTTCCCTCGGTGGAAAGGTTTCTCCCTCATCCCTGAATAGGTGGATTAGAGGCTGTATTTGTTTGGCATATAAGGCTGGGGGGTTGGATCCTTCACAAGGAGTAACAGCTCATTCCCTTAGGGGAATGGCCACTTCAGCAGCATACAGGGCTTTTCCTTCCTTGGAGGTAGTGTGTAGGGTGGCCACTTGGTGGTCGGTACACTCTTTCACGCGGCATTACAGGATAGACAAGTTAGCCTCAGGAGAGGCCACGTTTGGCCGTAGAGTCTTACAGCATACCTTCTGATTGGGGAAGCGGTCGGACCCACCCTGTAGGGTACTGCTTTTTCATGTCCCAGGAGTAAGGAGTCCAAAGGACCGCCCCACTCCTGGACCACCGGAGAATGAAAGATTTTTCTCCACTTACCATGAAGCTTCATTCTTGGTGGTCCAGAGTGGGGCGGTCCTTCCTGCCCCTTTGAGGTATCGCTTCCCCAATGTAGGGAGTGCTGTTGACCATAGGATCAGTCCCAGACATAGTAGGTATGGGGACATGGGGATCCTAACATCGGGAGTTATGTTTTTCTGTTTTGGTTGCATGGTTAACTCCCCGTTGGGAGGTGGCTTGTTGTGAGTTATTTGTTACAGTACAGGAGCAGTGGGCTTGGAGACCAACTGGGATCTGGATGGATAAGCCCCTCCCCTTCCATGTCCAAATGATCTGCCGGCCCTGGATTCGGAGGAGGGAGGAGCTTCCCAGGAGTAAGGAGTCCAAAGGACCGCCCCACTCTGGACCACCAAGAATGAAGCTTCATGGTAAGTGGAGAAAAATCTTTCAATCTCCACAATATTAAAAGAAACTATTTTCCCCCAGACCTCTATATCCAGAATACAACTTATTATTTATAAAACAACCTTATTATTAAGACAATATTATTAAAATAATTCAAAAGCACAGAAAGTTCTCAATTTTATCAGCTATAAGCCAAACATATATCACAAAAATGTGAAACAGTATAACAGTTTTGTTATGGGGAAAAAATTCTTGGCAGACTCTTCTTTCTCCTCCTTATATGGAAAGGACCAAAAACAAGGAAGTGAAGAGAAAGGAAGGGGAGGAGAAAGGGCTCCAATTTTTATAATCCATCTATACTACATGTTGAAATATTAATATGAAAAACAAAAGGTCAAAGCCAGTTGTTATGTAGAATAGTCTCTATCTGGTGCAGTAAATTTCTTAATTATATTCCCAAAGGGGAAAGTTTAACATCCAAAGTATCTGTATGTATATATTTTTAATAGGAAAAGGACAAAGTCAACAGTCTCCACCCATGAAGGAGGAATAAAATGAGGTCCAAGATTTACAAAAAAGCCTCACTGTAATCCATTTGTTCAAGAATGAGAGTTATTTAAAAGACATCTGACTTTAGCCCTCAGGAAGTATAGGGCAGTGCTTCTCAGATCTGTTCCTAGACACGAAGAGGAAAGGGTGGGGGGGAAATCCTCCTGCACCCGATCTTTAATTAAGTCTCTTTAACTTTTAAAGGGCTTGGATGTTAGCAGGAGAGTCTAGGTTATTGCTTAGACAATTACTCACGGTGATCTTCTTTAGTATTATTAGGCAGGGTTTCTGGAGGCCCCCTAGTCTGGAAGTGACAGCTGGGTGCTCATGGCTGCCATGAGCACACTTCGTACACTTCTTGCTGGGGATGATCCAGGGTTACAACCCATGTGCTGCCACAGAACGGGGAGCCCAAATCAAGTCCCTTGCCAGCACCCCCCTCCAGGGAGTGCAATGGAGTTTGAGAGCCCCTGATACTCCTCTGTAGAAGGTTCAAAGCTGGCATCATGCAAGGAGCAAGCCCTGGTGCCATCCGTTCTGCCATGCTGCAACCTGGAAGTCTGTAGGACATTGCTTGAATGCTAATTGGCCTAGAAGCCTAGGATCAATCTAGGATTCAAACGATAAATTATCTGCTTTGAAACCTGTTCAGGGGGCTTGATGGTGTTTGCATGTTATGCTGACATGGGACATCAGTTGCTCACTTTGGGCCATCTTGATCTTTGATGCTGAAGCTGAGCAGCCTGGCTTTTGGGACTCTGGAGAAAGGAGTATGCTTTGGACCTAGAACATTGAATGGGTAACATCTTGCCTTTTGAGAACCAAGGTTCTGAAGTGTCTAGTTAGTTTCTTAATCTCTAGTTTTATTATTTTTCTTCACAGTATCCTTTTAAGTAATTTTGCACCTTTTAGTAATACTCTTTGCACTTAATAAAAATAGATTTTATTCACCAAACTCTGGTTCCTTGTCTCTGCAGCTGCAACTGCAATATGACAATCTAGTGCCTAAGACTGGCGGTTCACTACTTTTATAGTAATCTTGTGGGCTTCCTGCTGTGAGTCAACCTTGCAGGGAGGACTCCCTAGTTAATCCTGGTAAGATCAGGAGAAGGACTGGTAGTAGCCTACCCAGGTTAAAGGTGCACAAGTACCTTTTGTAGTTTCCAGCTAGCCAGCCTCTTGGCAAAAAGGTTTTCAGCCCAGGTTGGCAGGGGAGATCTTTTTGATAGTGTGCCTCTCTCCTCTGTTTTATATTCACAACAGCCTATGGAGTAGGTCAGGCTACAAGAGAGTGACTGGCCCAAGGACATCCAGCAAGGTCCTATGGCAGAGTGAGGTTTTGAAACAGGGTCTCCCAGATCTTAGATCAGTGCACCAACCTCTACACTGCACTGGCAGTTTTTTTAATATATAATGAAATTAGGGTTGCCAGGTCCTCTCGTCGCACCAGCAGGGGGATTTTGGGGGTGTTCCAAGGTGGGCAGAGACATCAGTGCGTTGGGGGTGATGCCTTGCTTTTTGGACTAATTCTATGGTAAAAATGGCCTCAAACCTGAGTTTTGCCCAAAAAGCAGACCGTCATCGTCGTCCCCGACATCACCAATGCACTGACCCCACTTCTGGGTGATGTCAGCATGTCTTGCATGCTGTTGGGGGGGGGGAATTTCCTCCCACCAGCCAGTTGGTTGGCAGCAGGCAGGAACCTGTGAAAGCATGGGATTCCCCACCCCCACCTGAGGAATGGGAACCCTAAATGAAATCCAGTTAATGTATTATTTTTCAGCTTTTTTTCCTCTGTAAAAATGAGGGAACCTTCCCTAGATGATTTCCCCCTCATCATCTGCCCATACCTTTCTTACAACTACTTCATATACCTGCCTGCATTTCCAATAAAAAGAATGGGAAAGTTGTAAATGAAAAATGGAAGGGAAAGAGGGGGCACTTGGGGAGTGGAGCTGACTGGGTAACTGGTCTTTTCCCATAATATTTACAAATATTGCATTATGAGAGAGAGGGAGAGGTTACAGTGAATTGTGTTAAGCCACCAAAGGAACAGTAAATATATCTTGCTGTGTAATGAGCATCACAAAGAGAGTTTATGTCCATAATCCAACTGTAGAAGAATCATAGGTCAAATTCTCATGACAATTCAGCAAACAATGATTTGCACATTTGAACAGGAGCCATCACACATCTCACCTCCTAGAACAAATTTTCTTACTGCATTTGTCAGCTGTGTCCCTTTTTGAAAAAGAAAGACCTGGCTCTTCTGTACATGACTAGCTAAGCTCCTGATATATGTGGGGCTGCCATTTGAAACTACAGTTGGTTCAGGACATATTGGCTACATTAATTACCAATGTGAGTCAAAGATAACATAAAACACCAATTATATGTGATTTTAATTATCAGTTTCACATATAGAAAGACAGAAGTCCTCTTATGGAGAGGACTTCTTTATCCTTTTCTGGCAGTAGTCTTCCTTTTTATGATTCAACCCCAAACCTTCCAGCATCTCCAGTTTTTCTCCCCACATCTGAGCAAGCATATTGGTCATTTACAGCTTGGGAAGTAGACCTTGTTTAAACTGTCCCCACCAATATTGATCATCTTGAAAAATAAATTTCTAAAAATTAAGGGACAGCATTTCTTTGAAAGTTTCATTTATTTTCCATTTTGTTGTTGTTCAGTTGCACAGTCGAGTCCGACTCTTTGTGACCCCATGTACCACATCACGCCAGGCCCTCCTATCTTATGTCGTGCGCCACAGTTTGCTTAATTTCATGTTCATTGCATCAATAACACTGTCTAAACATCTCTTCCTTTGTTGTCCCCTTCTTCTTTTACGTTCAGTCTTTCCCAGCTTCAGCATTGTCTCCAGTGAGTGCCCCCTTCTCATTTGGTGGCCAAAGTATTTGAGCTTCAGCTTCAGTATCTGGCCTTCCAGGGAACAGTTAGGGTTGATTTCTTTTAGGTTTGACTGATTTGATCTCCTTGCAGTCCAAGGGACTCTCAAGAGTCTTCTCCAGCACTATAATTCAAAAGCATCTATTATTCAGCGTTCAGCTTTCTTTATAGTCCAACTGTCACAGCCATACATTACTACTGGGAATACCATTGCTTTGACCATATGGACTTTTGTTGGCAGGGTGATGTCTCTACTTTTTATTATGCTGTCTAGATTTGCCATTGCTTTCCTCCCAAGGAGCAGGTGTCTTTTAATTTAATGACTGCAGTCACTGTCTGCAGTGATCTTGGATCCCAGGAACGTGAATGGTTATTTAATGGACAAGCCAAACATGTTGATAGTGCCAGTTTTATTATGAAGCTCACTACGGATAAGAACATAAGAGAATCCAACATTGGATCAGGCCAGTGGCCTATCCAGTCCAACACTCTGTCACACAGTGGCCAAAAATACCAGGTGCCATCAGGAGGTCCAGCAGTGGGGCCAGGATACTAGAAGCCCTCCCACTGTTGCCCCCCCCAAGTACCAAGAATACAGAGCACCACTTGCCCCAAACTGAGAGTTCCTATCAATACCTTGTGGCTAATAGCCACTGATGGACCTCTGCTCCATATGTTTATCTCATTCCCTCTTGAAACCGTCCATGCTTGTACTCGCCACCACCTCCAGTGGCAGTGAATTCCATCTGTTAATAACTCGTTAGGTGAAGAAGTACTTCCTTTTATCCATTCTAACCTGACTGCTCAGCAATTTCATTGAGTGCCCATGAGTTCTTGTATTGTGAAAAAGGGAGAAAAGTACTTTTTTCTCTACCTGCTCTATCCCATGCATAATCTTATAAACCTCAATCATGTCACCCCTCAGCAATCATTTCTCCAAGCTAAAGAGCCCCAAGCATTTTAACCTTTCTTCATAGGAAAGTGTTCCAACCCTTTTATCATTCTCTGCACTTTTTCCAATGCTATAATATCCTTTTTGAGGTGTGGTGACCAGAACTGTACACAGTATTCCAAATGAGGTCGCACCATTGATTTCTACAGGGGCATGATGATACTGGCTGATTTGCTTTCAGTTCCCTTCCTAATAATCCCCAGCATAGCATTGGCCTTTTTTATTGCAGTTGCACACTGTCTTGACATTTTCAGTGAGTTATCTACTACGACTCCAAGATCTCTCTCTTGGTCAGTCTCTGCCAGTTCGGACCCCATCAGTGTGTATTTATAGTTAGGATTTTTTGCTTCAATGTGCATCACTTTGCACTTGGCCACACTGAACCCCATTTGCCACGTTGTCTCCCACTTGCCCATCCTTGACAGATCCCTTTGGAATGCTTCACAATCCTCCCTGGTTCTCACCACCCTGAACAACTTCGTGTCATCTGCAAATTTAGCCACTTCACTGCTTACTCCCAACTCCAAATCATTAATAAACAAGTTAAAAAGCATCAGACCAAGTACTGATCCCTGTGGTACCCCACTGCTTACCACCCTCCACTGAGAAAATTGCCCATTTATACTCACTCCCTTTTTCCTTCTAATTAGCCAGTTTTTGACCCACAAAAGGACTTGTCCTTTTATCCAGTCACTGTTGAGCTTACTTAGGAGCCTTTGATGAGGAACTGTATCAAAAGCTTTCTGGAAGTCAAGGTAAATGACATCTGTTGGGTCCCCCTTGTCCACATGTTTGTTCACTCCCTCAAAGAACACTAACAGGTTAGTGAGACAAGATCTTCCCTTACAGAACCCATGCTGAGTCTGCCCCAATAGTTTTTGTTCATCAGTGTACCTACAAATTCCTTCCTTAATAACAGTTCCCACCAATTTACCTGGTATCGACGACAGACTGACTGGCTAGTAATTTCCCGGATCTCCTCTGGAACCCTTTTTAAAGATGGGAGTGACATTAGCTTCCTTCCAGTCCTCAGGAATGGAGGCAGATTTTAATGAAAGATTACATATTTTTGCCAGGAGATCCAGAAGTTCACATGTGAGTTCATATGTATGCCATCCTGGCCTGGTGATTTATCAGTTTTTAAGTTGTCTATCAGTAGTAGGACCTCTCTCATCACCTCAATCTGGCTCAGGTCTTTCAACACCGCTCCTGAAATCAGAGGTTCTGGAGTGGGCAAGCACTTCTCATCTTCCACAGTGAAGACAGAGGGGAAAAATGCATTCAGCTGTTCAGCCATTTCCCTGTCATCCTTTTACCCCTTTTACCCCTTGGTCATCCAAGGGCCCCACTGCCTCCCTGGCTGGTTTCCTTGGTCCCAATCTGTTGTTTAGAGGATAGAGCAGCCCCTTGATGACAGAAGCTGCATTCCTGTACAAGTGAATATTATTTGGGTAATATAGCTTCATTTCTGTTCAGTCTCCAAGAACTGTAAAAGCTAGATGAAATAGGACCTGGCATCGCTTCAGCAAGGTTTCTCACAGATATGCTACAACTCACTTCATAAATCTAGGGCAGGTGAAACTGGAGTCCCTGTCAATGACTTTTGCTGACAAAGCAGAAAAGCACAATATATGACAAGCCTCTATGCATGCAGTGAATTTTTTTTTGGCCCCCCGAAGGGGATTTTTTATTGCTTTTTCTATTTACTACAAACTACAACAGAAAATTCCAGAGTGGTGGGACTTTCGGTTTCGGCGGAGTGAATGGCGGTCGCCTCTCGGGAAGTGAAGAACCCTAGTGAGCCTTAGTTAAAGGCTCCAACCCAGGAGGTGCTTTGGGGAGCAGCCTCTTTGCCGGCCTGACGGCCAGGAAATTGAGGTTTTCCCCCTGCCCCAGTGGGCCCGCTGTGTTGTGCCCGTATGGGACTTCCCGGAGTGAAGCAGCGAAAGATGAATTAAAAAAAGGAAGAATCGGCAGCAAACCGTGAGTTGAAGATCTGTTTGGAAGCGGTATAAATGCGCTCCCCCCATAATCGTATAAGCGCATGGGAGGAGGGAGGAATCCCCCCCCCCAGAAATCAGGACTCGTAAAGAAGGAAAGAAGGGGGGCGAAGCGAAAAAGCGGATTGGCAAAGATACCTTTGGGGGGTTTATTGAAGCTGAGGAAATTAACTTGTCTCCTGAGTGGCACAGCATGAACTTTGTAAAAATAAACAATAAAAATGTCGGGGCTGAAGAAGGTCCCAGACAAGCCGGCAAAGAAGATGGGAGGGACTTCCGGTTCTGGTAACCTCCCCCAGGAGCCAGCTGTCAATCAACAGAAAAGTGAGTCACTGCGCCCTCTGCTGGATCAAATGCAGAAAATCAGTGAAACCCTTTGCAACATGGAAAGTGTGCTCAGTAGTCAACAGAAGCAGTTAACAGATACAGCTAAGAAGATGGAGGAGATTGCACAGAAATGTTTGATCTCGACGGAAGACACCAAGAAAATCAAGAAAAAGGTCAACAAATTAGAAAAACACCAAGACATGCAAGAAAAAAGAATTTTAATGCTTCAGATGGAAAAATCAAACTTAACTCTCCGTTTTCAGGGCATAAAGGAAGAAGAGAAAGAAGATCTCAGAAGCATTTTGGCGAATGCCTTGGCACCACTAACTGGCAGAGAAGCGCAAAAATGAAACGAGGAGATGGATGTGGCCTACAGAGCCTACTCCAACTTTACAAAGAAAAATAATTTGCCAGCAGAAGTGGTTGTCAAGTTTACCAAGCAGCGTACTAGAGATCAAATTTTACGAGCAGCTTCAGCAATGCCCTTGAAGATTGGTGAGCAGACCATCAGGATTTTAAAAGATGTTCCATATGAAATTAGTATGAAAAGGAAAGCTTACAAAGGATTGACCTTGTTTCTACAAAGGTATCAAATCAGCTACAAATGGTGTATCCCCGAGGGACTGGTGTTTAAGTTTAATGACAAGAGAGAGAAGATTGACTCCGTTTTCAAAGCTCAAGAATTCCTGAAGAGACACGCCAGTTCAGAGGAAGATGCAGAACTCGCTAAATGGACAGTGTTAAGCAGTGAGGAAGACAGTGGCCCGGAAGAGGGAGGTGCAAGATCGGAAGACGAAAAAGCAAAGGAGGGCCCATCGTACAATCTGGGAGACTTAAAAGGAAGACACCCCAAGATATAACATGTGTTCGTGAGGCAACAGAACAGAGCAGTTTAATAACTAACCCCAAAGGACTTTACTAATTTATCTAACAGGTTTATTTTGGACTTTCGGTAAGATGAAAAGAAGATCTTTTAACCATGGTAGAAGCCAAAAACTTTACTTGAACTAACAAAAAAACTAACACCTTAACAGAGAATTCACTCACCACTTTTCTTTATCCCTCTGTATACCCCCCCCTTTTTTCTATATAAAAAAGCAATAAAATTATCTCCTCTTTAGGAGAGTTTTATATATATAAAAAAATAAAATTCCAGGGTGGTGAACTACAGTCTACGGGAGAAAGAAAAGATAACCTCTAAAAACCCAAGAGTCGGTGATCATACCATCAGTTTAAATACAAATCTATCTCTTAAATGTGAATTGACTTCCACTAAAGATGATCATCTCACTAAAATGTTATTCTTTTCACTCGCTAATACGAATATAGTTTTCATAAAGAGCTGCCTTCTACTAATACATTCCTTGCTAGCATCTTCCAGAGATCTTTAACAAACTATTTTTCCCCTCTTTTTCCCCTTAAATGATAGCTTGATTTGTGGGCTACCGCTCCCAATTTAGAGTCTGAGTCCTCTGAGGAAGATCCAGTCTCTCCTTCTTCTTCGCTCTCCTTGGTGCCATCCGGGGTGCTTTCTCCCTCTCCTGGTGAACAACCATGTTGACGCAAAAATTCACAAGCCTTGTCCATTGAATCAATCCTTTTTATCAAGCACCTACAGCTTTTTATCCATTTTTTTTTAGTTGAAACCAATCTCTTTAAGTTCCTGCTCCGCTTTTTCAATTTCCTTTGCATTTACTGTTGTCTGTGCTTGTTGAGCATCAGGCTTATTATCTATAGCTGTAATCTTCTCCAGTAGAGGGCGAAGCGCTTCTGCCAGCAACCTTTGGAGTTCCGCAGTTTGGTCCTGTCTAGGCACCAAACTTAGAGGGCTGGAACTTCCTGAAGAACGTTTAACTTTCGGTACCTTGTCCCTTGCATCTTTCGGCGGCGCCATTTTTGGGGATTGTTTACTGTTAGCAAAAGTTCATCAAAGTCTCTGAAAGATCTTAATCCCGCCAGTAAACTCACACAAACTTTTTACTTCACTTCCACTGCTTTTTTCTTGCCGCCCCCCCCTTTCCGGTTTCTTAAAATCGCCTGCAAGCACTCCTTATCAGGGGGGAAGTTCTCTCCCCCCCCGTTTTCACTAGGGGGGACGCAAATGCACGGGTGCTTCTCGCTTAAACTCGACTCACACTTTCAGTGGTCGTCTCTCCGCATTATGCTCACTGGATCACCATCCACTTGCTCTGGTGTGCTGATCTTGTTCCCATTCGGGATGCTCTACGACGGGCTCATTGGGGCAAGGAGGAGCCCCCCTTCTCCAGCTAGATGCGCCGGGGGAGGGGCCCTCTAGCGCCCTTGGCTGAGAGTCCCTCCCTGGGACTCCTGGGGTGGTGCAGTCATTTGCACCCCCATCCAACCGTAGACGCTGGCAGACTTCTCCCAGAGCCCTGGGAGAAGATGACGGCCATGGCGATTGCCAAGATCGGAAGCCCATGCAGTGAATTATATTAAACAAGTGGGGGATGATGGGGAGCATCTCATTTCCCCTTTCCCTGATTCCTTCTCTCCTTTCCAACTACCAGCCAAACCTACTTTTATCTGCCCCCACCATCTTCAGCTCCCCTATCTACCCCACAGTCTCTACCTGGGGAAAGTCTGCACAGTGTCAGCTGCCAGTCCAGGCCCAGTTGCACAGAAGAGAACCTGCAAGGACTTGCAGAAGCCACCTTGCTTCTTCCTGTATCCCTTTCACCACCAGTGTTCCCTCTAAGCTGAGTTAGTATGAGCTAACTCACAGTTTTTTAGCCCCTAGCTCACACATTTTTGTCTTAGCTCAGGAAGGATGGCTCCAGAGCAAACTTATTTATGCAGTAGCCAAATCACTCACTCACAACTTTAATGCCAGTAGCTCACAAAGTAGAATTTTTGCTCACAAGATTTCACAGCTTAGAGGGAGCATTGTTCACCACACTATTTCTTCTTTTTCTCCTCAGCAGCTCCTATAATCTCACTTTTCCTCACTTTCTGTTATCCTTCCGACCCACCCACCAGCCTTTTACCTTCCCCCAACTTCATCAATATTTATTTACTTCATTTTTACCCTGCTGTTCTCTACAATAAGGATCCAAAGCAGCTAACATTGTTCTTCTCTCCTCCATTTTATCCTCACAACAACCCTGTGAGGTGCAATTAGGCTATGAGTGTGTGATTGATCCAAGGTCACCCAGTGAGCTTCCATGGCTTCAGTAGGGATTTGGACTTGGCTGTCCCAGATCCTAGTTTGAAACTCTAACCATTGTACCACATTGGCTTTCACTGGATGCCCGCTGTTGAACCACAATAAGCATCCAGGCCAGGTGGCATGATATCAGGTCACTAGTGTTTGCTGGCAGGCTAGTGAATCTTCCCTTAAAGGCAAAAGCAGTCCTGGAAATGGCCCTGCCCCTCCCCCTTCCTTAAATTGACAGAAAGTGAAGCTTGAAGGCTGGCAATACTGTTGTTGTTGCCTAGCACTGGCCACTGAGAGGGCATTCGTTTCTTGAAGATATAGATGCCACTTCTGTTATGGGGGGGGTAATCCCCCAGTGTATTTTTTTACATTTCAGGTTTTTCTGTAAACTTTAGGCTTTCCTCAGGTTTATAGAAGGATCTGTCTTGTCTGTACATGGCTCCAGTCTCCAGATTTTAGTATCCACAGATGGGGCCATGTTGAGATCATGGGGAACCTGCAAGGACTCACAGAGTTCATTTTTCCTGTATCCCCTTCTCCACACTATTTCCTCCTTTTTCTCCTCCTGGCACCCTGTCTATACTCTTCTGTTTTTCTGGTTCTTTCTCTCTTTCCTACTCATTAACTATCATTTCCTTTATCTGTCCTCATTCTTCAGCTTTATGTATTATTTATTTACATTTATAACCCACCTTTCTCCCCAATGGGACCCCAAACAGCTTACATCGTTTTCTTTTCCTACAACCCTTACAACCCTGTGAGGTTGATTAGACTGAGAGAGAATAATTGGCAAAAGGCTACCATGGTAGAGTGGAGATTTGAACCTGGGTCTCTCAAATCCTAGCTGGACACTCTAATTTCTACAACACACGGGCTCCCAGGTTCCCTCCCGCCTTCCTCCTGGCAGCCACTCACTGGGA
The DNA here is from genome assembly GCA_029375565.1 of Gekko gecko. NCBI lineage: Eukaryota > Metazoa > Chordata > Lepidosauria > Squamata > Gekkonidae > Gekko > Gekko gecko. Next base: position 170,421,846 of record JAPDNY010000005.1, read on the forward strand.
AAAGCCTGGCCAAGTTGGAAAAGTTGTATCCTAGCAAGTTGCTCAGGTGAGTTGTGTGATGGCTACTGCCAGGCACAGCCAAGTTATGCAAGATGTGCAGGGGCTGCTGTTTCAAATTATATGGTATTATATAATCTGGTAGCAAGTTCCTCAGTGGTTGCTGCTGGCCCTGATGTATCAGGAGGAAGGGGATCGGGGTGAGCTGAGAGGCCAAAATAGCCCACGATAGGGCCCTTTCCCATTGCCTTTTACTGACAGAAACCAAGGCTTGATGGCTAGCAGAGCTGTTGTTGTTGCCTAGCAACCCCCACAATGGCCACAGAAGTTATTCATTCTTAAAGATACAGGTGCTTCTTCTACTATTTTGAGGTTTTAAAACCTCCTATGTTTTGCTTTTTTAGAAATTTCAGATTTTTCTGCAAAGCTAGAGCTTTTCTCAGGTTTGTAGAAAGATCTGGCTTGACTGTTCATGGCTCCAATCTCTGAATTTAAATATCCTGTTAGGCCCATGTTGAGAATCTCTCTATAATTCTGTGTTGGTCATGGACTCTCCTGAACATTCCACATGCTGCCAAAATCAGTTGGCTCAATGATCTGTCACTCAGAACATGTCCCTAGCTACTGGCTGCGTTGCCTGAGTCCCGCCCAGTCTCCACTCAAGAGTACTTGCGTGCTATTGGCTGGATGCTGGGTTTGTTCCTCTTCCCCGCCCACTTCAACCTCTGTGCCCTGTCAGAATTTCTGGCTGACAGCTTTCTCTCTTGATGAAGACACTTGCCTCCTGTGTGAGACTTTTTCCCTCAGTAGCTGTTGGTAGGTGTAACAAAATGGCAGTTACCTGTGTCTGTAAGATGGCTGCTGTCTGTGTGTTTAAGCCCCCAGAAGGCTTAATTGAGCTGTAGTTCCAGAGAGGGGCCTCCAGGGGTATCACTCACTGGGTTGAATGGGGCTTCCTCATCTGCCGGCCTACAGTTCCCAGCTGCAGCAAGGCCAAAAAGTGTGGGAAAAGAGGGACCATCCCAAGGGGCAGGCCAGCATCAATATAGACACCAGCTAGGCCACAAGCCAGAGACAAGGGGGAACACTGGGAGGCAGCAGAAATTCAGCCACTCCACAGTCAGCTGGACTGGGGAATGAATGGAAGTTTCCCTGCTCTCTTGGGTAAGAGAGAGAGAGGCTGAAGCAGAGCCAGTCCAATTAGAGATCCTATCCTGAGCCCACAACCTCCAGAGCTAGAGTGTTGTGTGTAGGGAAAGAGGATTGGGAAAGAGGATTGTGTTTAACCCCTGTTGATTTATGCCGTGCTGGTTCATGGTGTGTGCTTACTCCTATAGTTGTGCCTTATTTATTTAGTGCGTGCACGCTCCATAATTGTGTAAATAGTTAAATAAATTCTTTTATTTGGGCTAATAATCTGTGTTGTGCTCTGACCACATAGTCTCCCCCGCTCTGCACAATACCAAAGGGAGGGGGTAACCCAGGGAAGCAAGGAAAGGCCAGACCCTTGGGTTGCCAATTTTCCAGGGATCCCCCAAAGACTGGGGATTCCATCTCCAAGTAGGGAGATTTGGCCAGAGGGGTCTCACTGTCCCTCTAAAAAGGCAGTGACAGTTCAGTAAGTTATGGCAGCAAACTTAAGGAGTGAGATACAAAGGAGTGGGAGGCAAACAGTTGAGTTGTAAACTGGAGCCCGTTTCGCTGCAGTAGGCAACCAATCTTGGTTCAGACAAAGGAAGGAAACCCTTTGCAGGCCTTTGTGAGGAACTCATTGGGGCCAGTCCTTACTAGGATTGCCAACTCCAGGAAGGGAGATTCCTGGAGATTTTCTGGTAGAGTCTATGGAAGCCAGGGTTTGGGGAACGGAGAGGCCTCAGCTGAACAGAATGTCATAAAGCCCACCTTTCAAAGCAGTTATTTTCTCAGGGGGGGAATCTGTTGTCTGGAGTTCAGTTGTGATACCTGGTGATCTTCAGGCTCTCCCTGGAGGTTGGCTACCCTAGGCATTGCAGTCAGTGCTTCAGAGCAGGGTCTGCTAGATCCAGGTTCTTGCTGTAGAAGCTGAGTGAGTGATTTTGGACCAGTCACAGATTTTCAACCTAACGTACCTCAAAAGGCAGAGAGGAGAATGATGTAACCTGCTTTGGTCCCTGTTGCAGAGAAAGACTATTTTTCCTCCTGGGAAACCATTGTTGCCAGTCTCCAGGTGAGAGTTGGAGATCACTGAGAATTACAACTGCTCTCCAGATGGCAGAGATCAGTTCCTCTGGAGAACATGGTGTACTCTGTGTCCTTATACCCTGCTGAGATGGGCCCCCCATGACAGCCAATGTGATGTGGCAGTCAGGGTTTCAGAGCACCGTAGAGGCTGCAGGTGGGTGGTGGTGATGAGATGGAAAGCTGAAGAGTGAGGGGGAAATAAAGGTAGGTTGATGTTCAGCTGGGAAGGAGATAGGGTTGCCAACTTCAGGTGGGAAAGTCCTGGAGATTTGAGGGATGAAACCTGGAGAGGGTGAGATTGGAGGTGGAGTGGGACCTCAGACAGGTACAATACCATAGACTCCATCCTCCCAACCAGCCATTCCCTCCTGGGGAACCGCTGTTGCCAATCTCCAAGTGAGGGGTGGAGATCACTCAGAATTACAACTGATCTGGGACGGCAGAAGTCAGCTGCAGTCAGAGGGGCAGATAACTGTAGGTTGATGGTTAGCTGGGAAGGAGATGGGGTTGCCAACTCCAGGTTGGCAAATTCCTGGGGATTTGAGGGGTGGAGCCTGGAGAGGGTAGGGTTTGAGGAGGGATTGGACCTCAGACAGGTACAATGCCATAGACTCCACCCTCCAAACCAGCCATTTCCTCCTGAGTAACAATTGTTGCCAATCTCCAGGTGAGGGCTGGAGATCACTCAAAATTACAACTCTTCAGGTAGCAGAGATCAGTTCCTCTGGAGAAAATGCTGGACTCTGTGTCATTATACCCTGCTGAGATTACCACAGCAAATTGACACTGAGTGTCCAAGGCCTTGGCGCTCTCCCAGAGCCTCTTTCTAGAGCTCATTGTATTTTTCCTACAACAAGCCTTATTCCTAGTTAGATATATTGATGATTGTGGGTGGAAACATGCTATAGGACTTCCAGTGTATGATGGGTTTAGAATGGTGACCAGGTCTAATTAATCTAATTAGACCAGGTCTAATTAATCACTCTCTCTCCCCCTCCTTTCCCCCCCCTTCTATTCCTTCCCTTTCACTTTCCCCTCCCTCCCTCTCTCTGATAATTTTTGTAAACCAGAACACCAGTTTCTTATGGAAGCTCAGAGCCATTATACAAAGCTGTAATCCAAGTCATGAGTAGTGGCTTGTTTGTTCTGCATTATGCTTAATTCCTTAATCCATTATACTTTGTAAATTCAGTCATTATCCCCTTATTTCTCTTGGTTCATTTTTTTTAGTACTGTAATAGCCAATTTTATGACAAACCAGCCTGAAAGGCTGTGCTAAGTGGTTGCTTGTTGAAACACTGGCTCTGGTTGGCTCAAGAAGGTTTTAATAGCATCATTTCCATTGCAAGTCCAAGAGCCCTGAAAAATTTAGGACATTGACTTAGAGAGTGTCAGACCACAGCCTTTTTCCATGAGCATCTGGGAAAAGATTTGCTTGTTACCTTTTTGTCAACTTTAATGAGGTGGTTGTATTTGTACGATGGACTGTGTTTAGTTTTGCTTTGAATACTAGTATCAAAGATGTGTTGTACCATCTATCTTTGTTTGGGGGGGCTATGATTCCCAGCCTCCAGGTGGAGCCTGGAGATCTCCTGTTTTTACAATTTATCTCCAACCAACAGAGATCAGCTCCCCTGAAGAAAATGGCTGCTTTTAAGGGTAGATTCTATGGCATTGTACTATGCTGAGTTTCCTCCCCAAACCCCACCCTCTCCTGGATCCACTCCTAAAGTCTCCAGGTATTTTCCAACCCAGACCTGGCAACCCTAGGGGGGTGGCTGCCTGACACATTTGCTGATTCTGGTCTACATGTATGTGACTCACAATTCTGTAACATTTCCTCTCAGGGCTGTTAATCATAAAAAATAACATATACAATCACAATTCAGTAAAAACAAAATCGTGGCCTCATAGTTATCATAGCAACAGGTAACTAGTTAATAAGCATGAAAACACTTCTCATATTGGCATAATGGGTAGGATTATACTGTAGACTTTTAACTGAGAGCTGCTATTCCCTCTTTTCAGAGAGTACTGCTGAGGTTTTGGTGGGGAGGCTGCTAAATCTCTCACTGAGAATTCTCAGTGTCACATTAACAACGTGACGGTTCTTTGGGGAAATGCAATAGGTTGAACTGGTAGGAAGCCAGTCTGTACAGTAAATATATCTTTATTTAGCTTCACTGATGTGACAGAGTGCTTATGAGGATAGGTTTTGAGTCAGGAATTTTCCCAGTTCCAGTTTCATCTCTGCCTTAGTGGCTAGTCTTATTGTTTTCATAGTACAGATGAGGGGCTGAAGCTGAAAGTAACAATGAGAACAACCATACTGGTCAGCTGTAGTTATGGCCCTTCAGCTGCAGCCCTCCTCATACATACATTGAAGATGATACTGCAGGCCTGGGCTGTGCTTTGGTTTTCTGGGGTAATCTTTGAAGTGCTGAAAAGATCTGTTGCGTGTACTCAAGAATAGTCACTGTTTTAGTCACTTATTTTAGTTACTTGCTATGCTTCAAGGTCCACAAAGACTTCTCAGCTACCAGCCCTTGTAATTATTATGGTGAGCTTAAGGACGCACAAAGCCAAATGGGGTGACATCACCAGAATACCATGAGGTGAACCCTGTGGCATGTTAGCATGGATCCTCACATTTTTGCCCTGTTTAGCAGCTTTGATGCTGAATTCTGCTCTTACCTGTGGCTTCAGATTGCCAGGACAGCAAAAAAAAAATCTTTTGGTTTCTCCTTTCCCTACACCCAAGATTTTCTGAGTTTGAGGAATAAGATACCTTTGTTTAGAAAGCCACTAAGGCAAAGTTTATTGCCAATCTGCAATACTTGTTACCCACCCAGCCAAGCACAGCCCATGACCCAAGTGGTATGGCAGGCCCCCCCAAAAAAACCCCTCTTAATAAACCTCCAATATTTGCGATGCCATCTGTTTGCAGGGTGCAGGGAGGTTTTCAAACATCTGGTGGTATACAACTCTGTTTGAAGATAAGCTTTCATAGCAATGTGCTGTGACAAGCTGTGCAAATTTAAACAATTGCACTCACATTTTCTTAGTTCACATAAAAACAGGAAATGTTCCAAATATGGGCTTCCAAATATGGGCTACAATAGAGATAAGTGCAAAGTCCTACATTTAGGTACAAAAAATCAAAGGCACAGATATAGAATGGGAAGGACTTGGCTTGACAGTAGCACATGTAAAAGGGATCTAGGTGTTATGGTTGATCACAAGCTAAACATGAGTCTGCAGTGCGATGTGACTGTGAAGAAAGCTAATGCAATCTTAGGATGCATTAACAGAAGCATTTTGTCCAGATCATGGGAGGTGGTAGTTCCGCTCTATTCTGCTATGGTCAGGCCTCACCTGGAGTACTGTGTCCAGTTCTGGGCACCACATTTTAGGAAGGATGTTGATAAGCTTGAGCGTGTCCAGAAGAGGGTGACCAGGATGGTGAGAGGGTTGGAATCCAAGTCTTATGAGGAAAGGCTGAAAGAGTTGGGTATGTTTAGCCTGGGAAAGAGAAGGCTTAGAGGGGACATGATTGCAGGCTTCAAGTATTTGAAGGGCTGTCATGTAGAAGATGAAGCAGATCTATTCTCTCTTGCTCTGGATTGCAAGACTAGATCTAATGGGTGGAAATTACAAGGGCGTTGTTACCGGCTGAATATCAGGAGAAATTTCCTGGTTGTAAGAGTGATTGAGCAGCGGAACAGACTGCCTTGGGAGGTGGTGGATGCTCCTTCGCTGGACATTTTCAAGTGCAGACTGGATGACCATCTTTCAGGTATGTTGTAGGTATGTAGGTAAGTAGGGCTATCTTTCAGCTATGCTCCTGCAGAGTGCAGGGGGTTGGACTAGATGACCTAAAAGATCCTTTACAACTCTAACGTTCTATGATTCTACGATTAATCCATGGTTTGACAAACTATCCCACTTCCTTGGCTGTTGTGAATCTGTCTTTTTATCCAATTACTCCCTCTGTTGGCTTGTCTTAGATATTGCATGCAGTTTCAACCTCTGGTTTTTCTCTTCTAGGTCGTACAGGAAGGTACACCTTGATAGAAAAATGGAGAGATACCGAGAGGCACCTGGCACCTCATGAAAACCCCATCATCTCCTTGAACAAATGGGGGCAATATGCTAGTGATGTGCAGTTAGTCTTAAGGCGCACAGGGCCATCTTTCAGCGAGAGGCCAACCTCGGACAGTGTTGCTCGGATACCTGAAAGAACTTTGTATCGGCAGAGTTTACCCCCCCTGGCCAAGCTGCGGCCCCAGAATGACAAGGCAATAAAAAGAAGAGAGCCAAAGAGGAAATCTTTGACTTTCACTGGTGGGGCAAAAGGATTAATGGACATATTTGGCAAAGGTAAAGAGTCAGAGTTCAAGCAGAAAGTTCTCAGCTGCAAGACAACCATTGATGAGTTGAAGAAACTGATTCACCTCCAGACAGAGAAGCTTCAGTCAATTGAGAAACAACTGGACTCTAACAATGCTGCAATTCAGTACTGGGAACAGAGGTACAGTTACAGCCTTGAAGATGAAATTGTCAAACTGGAGCAGAAGATCAAAAGGAATGAGGTGGAAATTGAGGAGGAGGAATTCTGGGAAAATGAGCTCCAGATTGAGCAGGAGAATGAGAAGCAACTGAAAGAGCAGCTCCAGGAGATCCGGCAAAAAATCATGGACTGTGAGAGCAGGCTGAAGGAATATGTGGCCCAGATTCACAGCATGGAAAGCGGCCTGGAGGCAGAAAAGTTACACTGGGAAGTGCAGGAGTCAAAGGTCAATGAAGAAGAAGTCCAAGAGAAGATTAACAAAGTGAAAGGAGAAATTGATATTCAGGGGCAGCAAAGCCTCCGGCTGGAAAATGGTATTAAAGCTGTTGAAAGGTCTCTGGGCCAGGCTGCCAAACGATTGCAGGTAAGAATGTCATCATGCAGTTTAATTTTTGAAACATCACCTATACTGAATGATTTCGTATTCTACAAATGAGAGGTTGCCTGATAACAATCTGCTGAACCCTGAAAAAAATTGAACAACATTATGTATTTCAGGTGCTATTTGGGGGCACAAGTTCAATTTATGTGGTGTTTATGCATACTTTTCTCCATTTCTCTACACGCCTCCCTAAGGAATCCCTTTGTGTCTTTTAATTCTTCTTTCTGCGATGATTCAGCATCATGGATGTGGCAAAATTATTGTTGCTGTTGTTATTGGGCCTTTCAAATCTTTTGTATGGTATGAAATGCACAAAAAATGTATGCCAAAGGAAAAAGAAGAGTGGGCATTTTGGCAGCGTGTGGTGGGTGGCATTTCTTTTTCAGGGTATGGTCCAAGACAAACATGTGGCCTCCCTGTAAGTTTTCTGGAAGGGGCAAGGAGCAGGAGCCTGAGCCATTGCTGCCATATCAGCAGGCCTGTGGAGGTGGTGGAACTGAGAGCCAGTGGAGGGAAGTCTCGTGGATCCCTGCTTAAATAACTATAAAATGTATAGATATAGGCAGGGGTCTTTTTGTAGAAAAAGAGCTGCAGGAGCTCATTAGCATACGGTATGCTAATAAGCTGCTAAGCTATTAGCATATGCCATGCCCCCTAACATCACCAGAAGTGATGTCAGAAGGGGAAGCAAAAGGAGGGGGAGGCATCTTCGAAAGCCTCCCCTTTCCTTCCCTGGCTGGCCTGGGTGGGGGAGTGAAGAGAGAATAAACTTTAAACCCCTTCTCACTAGAGTTGGGCCACAGAAGGAGGAAAGAGGGAAGGAAAGAGAAGGAAAGAAGGAGAAGGAAAGAAAGAGGGAAAGAAACAGAGAGAAGGGAAGAATGAGGGAAACAGGGAAAGGAGGAAAAAGAGAAGAGAAGAAGGTGGGAAGAAGGAGGGAAACAGGAAAAGGAGGAAAAAGAGAAGAGAAGAAGGTGGGAAAGAGGAAAAGGAGAGAAGGAAAGGAGGGAATGAAAGAAATTCGGCGGCAATTCAACCCCATTATATCCTATGGGCCATTGAAGTCAATGGTGAAAACATAGGGTATATTCTGGGAGCTGGAGGGGAAGGGATTTGAGAAAGAGGCTCCAAACTCACAGGGTAGCTGTTGGAGTCTCTCCCCAAGATACCCACCAAGTTTCAAGAACATTGGACCAGGGGGTCCAATTCTATGGGCCTCCAAACAAGCTGCCCCCATCCCCTCCATTGTTCTCTATGGTAACTTTTCCACACAGTGCTGTTAGTAGCTCTGGGAGGGAGGGGGTTTGAGGGAGAGGATCCAAATTTTCAGGGTAGCTTCAGGAGCCTCTCCCCACATACACCCCCACATCTCAAAGCAAGTGGACCAATGGGCCTAATTCTATGGGCACCCAAACAGGTTACCCCCATTACCTCCATTGTTTCCAATGGGGAAACCCAACCAGCAGCACTTAAGGCAGGCTAGCAGGCAGCCACCCAGCAGTCAGACTCTCCCAGAGAATCTCAGGGAAAGTGAACTGTCTTGGGAGGTGCTTGTTTGCCATGAGAACAAGTGGCACACTCCAGAACAAGTGGCACTGTGGCAGTGCAAGCATGCCACAGTGCCACACAGAAACCCCAAAAGACCAAAAGGAACATCATTTATACACGTATAAATTGATGGTGCAACCTCATTAGACCACTCACACCACACACACCTCAAAAAGAATATTTATAGCACTAGGAAAAATGCAGAAAAGGGCAACTGCAGATGAAAGGAACTACTTCTTCACCCAAAAAGTAATTAACACATGGAATTCACTGCTACAGGAGGTGGTGGTGGTGGTGGCTGGCAAACAGCTTCCAGATGGAATTTGACATACGTATGGAGGCTGGAGCAGACAGGAAAAAAATAAACCAACTCCCCCCCACCAAGCAACAGCAACCTTCAGAACTTTTTAAAGTTGTAAACCTGTAAGAACCAAAAAACCTTTCATCTGTTCTAACTTCTAACCTGACTGCTCAGCAATTTCATTGAGTGCCCACGAGTTCTTGTCTTGTGATAAAGGGTGAAAAGTACCTCTTTCTCTACCTACTCTATCCCATGCATAGTCTTGTAAACCTCTTATCATGTCACCCCTCAGTCATTGTTTCTCAAAGCTAAGATCCCCAAACGTGATAAACTTTCTTCATAGGGAAAGTGTCCTCCTCTTATTATTGCAGTAGCCCTTTTCTGCATTTTCCCCAGTGCTATAAATATTCTTTTTGAGGTGTGTGTGGTGTGAGTGGTCCAATGAGGTTGCACCATCAATTTATACATGTATAAATGATGTTCCTTTTGGTCTTTTGGGGTTTCTGTGTGGCACTGTGGCATGCTTGCACTGCCACAGTGCCACTTGTTCTGGAGTGTGCCACTTGTTCTCATGGCAAGACAGTTCACTTTCCCTGAGATTCTCTGGGAGAGTCTGACTGCTAGGTGGCTGCCTGCTTGCCTGCCTTAAATGCTGCTGGCTGGGTTTCCCCATTGGAAACCATGGAAGTAATGGGGGTAACCTGTTTGGGTGCCCATAGAATTAGTCCCATTGGTCCAATTGCTTTGAGACATGGGGTTGAGATGTGGGGAGAGGCTCCCGAAGCTACCCTGAAAATTTGGCTCCTCTCTCTCAAACCCCCTCCCACCCAGAGCTACTAACAGCATCATGGAGAAAAAGTAACTTTTTTTCCTACCATAGAGAACAATGGAGGGAATGGGGGCGCAACCTGTTTGGGGGCCCATAGAATTGGACCCCCTGGTCCAATGTTCTTGAAACTTGGTGGGTATCTTGGGGAGAGGCTCCAACATCTACCCTGTGAGTTTGGAGCCTCTTACTCAAACCCCCTCCTCTCCAGTCCCCAGAATATACCCTATGTTTTTGCCATTGACTTCAATGGCCCATAGGATATAATGGGGCTGAAATTGACATTTGGTTGGTGGAAAGACTCCAGAATTAACTTGTACGGCCGAAACTGATATGCTGGAGCCTTTCTGCCCTCCGAAGCTGCCGGAACTGTGCTCCGGTGCGCTCCCCTCCAAAAAGACCCCTGGATATAGGATTGTCTCTTCCAACCACTCTTGAACCTTAGCTAGCCCTTGTGTATCTGGAGTGGTGGTGAGGGATTGCAAGTCAGAGTTATGGCACAAATCAGAATGCAGGCTTTTGTGCTCTCTGGAACTTTTTATTACACTGGATGTTTTTTAAAAAAGTGCTTCTCTAAGATAAAAATACCGTTCAAGTTTTACTCTCATTCTCCAGGAGGAGGAGTGCTTAAAGTTTCTCTCTGTGCTAAGTTTTCTACTTGCAAGAAGTTTTGTTTCGTGGGCTAGTGTTCCACAGTGGTATCAGTTGCATGTGTGGACTCAGCCTCATACTCAGAACACCGACATCCCCACAGCCTTGATCTGCTCCTCATGGACAAGTATCTTGGGCCCACAGTAATGATGAAACTATCTTAATATCTAAAGAAATTGCATACTTCCTGAAACATGGGATGGATGCCAAGGGGAACTTAGAAGTTCCACAGGTGGCATGTCAAAGAGTCACATATGGCTAAGTGATATCATTGCTTTAAGGTAAAGGTAAAGGTTCCCTTGCTCGAAAGCCAGTCGAATCCGACTCTAGGGTTGCAGTGCTCATCTCCGTTTCAAAGCCGAAGAGCCAGCGCTGTCCGAAGACGTTTCCATGGTCATGTGGCCAGCATGACTAAACACCAAGGTGCACGGAACGCTGTTACCTTCCCACCGAAGTGGTACCTATTTATCTACTTGCAATTTCTTGCTTTCGAACTGCTAGGTTGGCAGGAGCTGGAACTAGAGACAGGAGCTCACCCCGTCATGCGGCGCCCGGGTCTCGAACTGCTGAACTACTGACCTTCCACAGCCTGCAGTTCAGCGTCTTAACCACTTGAGCCACCGCAGCTCCTTTCACCACAGTGATATCATTGCTTTAGATGCTGTCAAAATGATAAGGAAGTTAATTTTCATTTTATTAAAGTTCCTAGGCCACCCAAGTGCCAAGACACTTCTGAAATCTTACTGCAAAGAGTTAGAATCCAGGAGCTGAATATATATTTGTCCAGGTTTTCTTTCTCTAGTTGGCAGCTCTAGTTGGCATTCCTGTGGTCCACAGACCATGGGGCTGCACATCCTCTGTCCTACGTATGATGTAACATGTAACTCAGGATATAGGAGTGTATCCGCCCTGGCATCAGCTTGCAAGTTTACCATTTAATTCTGCTCTTGCTCAGTTCAGTGGAGCCCCCACAAGTGACATTTCTGTTGATTTGCACCCCTCATCGGGTAAATCAAGTTTGCTTCCTTCCCCTAGTTGTGCAAGATGCCATTTGCATTCCCAGAGAAGCCCTGGAAAGAACAGGAACTGAAACATGTTGATCTCAGAGAGACACATTTAGTGTTCAGCATTGATTCAAGAAGCTGTGAAGATGTATAAAAGTGTATATAATATATCTATACACTCTCTTCTATCTTTCACCACCACTCCTAAACATGGATATTCCTTTATTTCATTTTATCATCCACCTTCCTCATTGAGACTCAAGATGAATCTTTCTCTCTCTTCAGTAAATCTATTCTGATAGCCCAGTGGCTTTGAACAGTTCACAGTGACAGGTCAGGTAACTTAAATCAACTAAATATCAGCCTTCCTATTTTTATGTCTAATAACAATTGACAAAAACTTTACTACTGCCATGGTAGTTTTAACTTCCATTCCAGCCAATGATTTAGCAATCCTATGTGAAGAAGGTAATATTGCCATATCTATATATCTAATTCTCAACACTCCCCTCTGTGTGTGAACAGAGGGCACACTCTCCCTATCAGGTTTTTCTACAGAATCAGGGGACTCCATGGGTTTGCAGAAAAATCCAAAAAGTTAAAAAATAACTCAGGGAGGGTTAAATTCCCCCCCCCCATAATTTTTGAAATGGCCACTGCAGGGATCTACTCCATGCCCTGCCGCATCGACAGTGAGCAATAGATTAACTGATAGCCAGAGAGGGAAAGGAGGAAGCAAAAGTAGAAATGGAGCTGGGATTGGGGAGGATTCCTCCTGCAGTATCGATGGCTAAATAATCTGAGCTTCTCACTGCCTACCTCTTTTGCTGCGGGCTCCACTGTCCTCTTAAAACTTTCTGAGGGTTGAGTCTATTGCATTATACCCCACTGAGGCTGCTTCCCTCCCCAGGCCTCACTGTCTCAAGGCTTCACCCCCAGATCTCCAGGAATTTCCCAACCTGGAGCTGGCAGCCCTAAAGTGAATTGATCTCTATAGCTGGGAGATCTGTTGTGATTCCTGGAGAACTGCCACTGCTGCTGTGGGGGGAGAGGAAGGAGGTGAGTGGCTGGGAGCACTGCTACTACTGCTGCTGCTGCTGCTGCTTTACGGGGTGGGGGAGGAAGCAGGCAGGAGGCTGGGAAAGTGAGGGGGAGGAAGAGAGAGTGATGGAGTAGGGGCAGAAAGAGAGAGAAAGAGTGATGAGGTGGAGGGGCAGAAAAACAAAGAGAATGATGAGGGGGCAGAAAGAGAGGAAGTAGCATGCATGGAGGAGGGATAGAAAGTAATAAAAGGGGAGCAGAAGGGAGAAAGAGTGTGAGAGAGATAGGGGGAGAGGGGAGGAAGCAAAGGTGTGAGGAATGGAATAACCGCTCCGCAAGTTTCTTGTGGGTCCCCACTTTTGTATGGAAGTGGAGATCCAGCACTGCCTGACTGAAATAAACAGGGCACATTCAAATGTTTTAGAGTGCCAGTTTTTCTCTTGTGCAGTTATAAAGTCTGTCTGCAAAGGGAATTTCTTCCAAAGGGACAGCATTCAGCCGACATAAACAGTTATATTTGGGTACTGTCAAAAACTCAAAATATAATGGCAAGGAGTTTGACAGGGCAGGACCCAAGCATAATGGAGAAGAATAAGAAGAATTGGATTTATACTCCAACCTTCACTCAGAGTTTCAGAGAAGCTTACAATCTCCTTCCCTTCCTCTCCCGACAGTGGACACCCTGTGGAGCTGAGAGAGCTCTGAGAGAACTGGTCTTGAAAAAACAGCTCTTAGAGAACTGTGACTGGCCCAAGGTCACCCAACTGGCTGCATGTGGAGGAGTGGGGAATCAAACCCAGTTCTCCCAGATTACAGTCCGTGCTCCTAGCCACTACACCAAACTGGCTCACTACATACTCTACAGGATCTTCTATTAGTGTTTAGGAAATCCAATTCATGAAGGTTTCGGTTTCGGTGTCGCGAATGGCGGCCGCTTCTCGGGACGCTCCCGGAGGCGGTTAGCCCACGCGCAGTTAGGGGGGGTCTTTGCATGTGCAAAAGACCCTAGTGAGCCTTAGGTAAAGGCTCCAAACCGGGGGCGCTTGGGGAGTAGCCTCTTTGCCGGCAGACAGCCGGGAAATTGAGGCTTTCTCCCCGCCCCAATCGGCCCCGCTGCGGCGTGCCCGTAATGGGACTTAGCGGCGCCACCGAATTCCAGGAGTGAAGACAGCACTATGGCTTAAAATAAAAAGAAGAAGTAGCATCGAATCGTGAGTTGGAGATCTATTTTGAAGCGTAAATCGGAGCCCCCTGCATGCGTATAAGCGTTGGGAGGAGGGAGGAGTTCCCACCCCCTTTGAGAAGCAAGATCCACAAAGGGAGCGCGAAGGGGGGCTGAGAGAAGAAAAAGTGTTGGTGAAAGTACCGTTGGGGTTGCATGGAAGATTTTGATCATCTTAGCTTCCTGGGGGATGCGGCACGAACTTTTTAAAAGTAAACAAAAAAACAAAATGTCGATACTGGAAAAAGTCCTGCAGATACCGGAAGAGAAGAGAGGAGGGACTTCCGGTCCAGACAGCCCCCCCAAGAGCTTGCTGTCAATCAACAGGAAAAGGAGATGCTGTGCCCCCTGCTGGAACAATTGCGGAAAATCAACGAAACTCTGTCTAAAATGGATAGTGTTCTCATCAGTCGACAGAAACAAATATCGGAAACAACTAGAAAGATGATGGAGATTGAACAGAAATCGAATTTGATTCTAGGTTTCCAGGGCGTTAAAGAAGAAGAGAAAGAAGATCTCGGATTTACCTTGACAAATGTCTTGGCACCCCTAACTGGCAGTGAAGCGATAAAATTAAAAGAAGAGGTGGATGAGGCTCCCAAAGCCTATTCCGCTTTTATAAAAGAGAATACTCTGCCAGTAGAAGGGGATGTTGAGCATAGCAAGCGACAAACTGGAGATCTAATTTCATCCGAAGAGTTTGTGGAGCCCAGGAAGCCTGAAAGCCAGAAGTTTAAGGAAAAAGAGAAAAGAAAGAAGAAGGATTTCATCTTTAAAATACAGAAACTTCTGAAGAGACACGCCAGCAGGGAGGAAGATGCAGTATTCCAAACTGGGACAAGCGAAGAAGACAGCAGCCCAGGGGAAAGTGGTGATGGAACGGAAGACTTCAAAGTTAAAATGGACTCAATCCATAACTGGAAGAGATTTAAAAAGAAGATATTTTGAGGACTGTTCGTGTAACATCTGGAAGGAGCTGTTTAATTACTAACCCCAATGGACTTTACTAACTGCATTAACAGAGTGACTTTGGACTTTGCAATAGTTAAAAAGAAGATCTTCTAACCACGATAGATGCCAAAACTGGTATTGGTTATTAACCTAAACTAACACTCACTAACAGGAAAAATTTCACTCCATCTTTTTCTTTCTCCATCTGTCTACCCTTCCTGTTTCTTATAAAAAGAATAAAATTCTCTCTTTTTTAAGAGAGTTTTACAAAAAAAAAAAAAGGAAATCCAATTCATACAGGCTCTTTATTATAAGAGTTTGTGAAGCTGTCATCTCTAAGCTATCAACATCAGCTATGAATATCCCCAGTAGTTACAGTCCTGATCAGCCTTAGCCAAGGGCTTTTATCTCTAACCTTTTTCAAATAACACAGATAAGCACAGATAAGCCAAAACCTAAATGTTGCAGCCCACACTTGGGCCTCCAAACAACATCATGCCAATTTTGCACCAAGAGTAACACCTGCAACCACCTTTGGTGCTTCTGTTATCCTACACAAAAAACTGCAATAAAAGTGTATCTATTTGTTCCATGGCGGCCTCCTATCAAATAAGGATTCTATAAAGAAACTGTGACCCAATTTTGCTATTAAATATTGTTATAGCTGTACGGATAAACTGCCTGCATTTTGTTTTAAAAAATCGGACAATTGCCTTCATTGCTATTGCAGCTTTGAAGTATGCATCTCTAAGATGATACGACCAATTCATATTTGCATGAAAAATTTCCCCTAAATACTTAAATTTACTAACTTGCTCATATATCTATATACCAATTCAAAACACTCCAAGACCTGTATTTGGAGAAATCCATCACCTTAGACTTAGTATAATCAATTACCAGTAGAGAAGGCCTTCATAAGGTGACACAATCCTACAGGGGTTCTTGCTAACAAGATGGTGTTGTCGGCATAGAGCAAGACAGAAACCGGAATGGACATCAACATGAGATAATGAAAAATTGTTTATTTGTTAGCCAAATTGCCACGTGTTATTAATGATTTTAGGGAATTATAATATTTAAGCAAGGCAATAGGCAAATAAGGGAGCAAGCACCTTTGTATATAGGGGTCCCGCTTCTTCCAGACGCACCAGAAATAGACTCAAAGACTGGTTCCAGTATAAAACAGTTTCTTTTACTGGTAAATATTCACAAACGTACAATATCTCAAACAGATTTACAATTATACTGCTCTGGGAAAATTAGAGAGAAGAGGATAGCACTTTCGCATTAGCAGGATGATCGTTGAGGGGTAATACTACCTGTCCTTGGCGGGATGAAGCCATCCTTAGGAAAAATAAGGGAGACTATGGGGAAATAGGTTCATGTCCTGAGCCAGCAGCGACACTTGGAGACTCTGGCTGTGCAAACCAAGAGTCATGGAGTTAGGGTGGGTTCTAGAGGTCAAGAGAGAGTGCTGGGTGACCTCTTTCATAAGATGGCTTTGGGGGGTGGGCTAGGCTGGCCACATCCCCTGGCACACCTCTTGTTGGTCCATCCCCAAAAACATACTGATTGGAGCTGGGTTCAAGGGGAAGGGGCTAAGGGGAGTGGGCAATATTGAGATCTAGTAGCTCTGGGTAGGGCAATGGCACCTGAAGGGATTATGACTCATGTGGCCAGAGTCATTGTTATTCCAATGGTTCATTGATTGGTTTATGGCTGTCTCTTCCGCTCGGTGAGACTAGGTGGGGGAAGGGAATGTTGCCTGCGTGTGTAGGAAGAAACTTCTCGTGGAGTCTGGATTCCAGGTTTCTGGTCTGCTTTGGCATGGCATCTGCCTGGCTGTTGTTGCTTCATGTGGCTAGGGAGCTGGTCCATCTTACAGCAGGTAAGAGGGCAGGTAACCTCAAGAACCATGGCGCATCAGCTTCAAAAGGAAGGCTTCCTTCTTCTGGATGTGTGTCTTCAGCTGGCATCGGATTACTACACAGTTCAGTCCCCATTTCACATTGATTGCAAAGTCCAGATATTATAATTTATGGATTACACATCTATAAGAATGCTATCAGTACCTTGCAGGGCAACATATTCAACCTTTGTACCATGTCTTGAAGATACAAATTGATTAGAAAGGGAACCAAAAGACATGCCTGCCAAACCCCTTTCTGCAATGGGAGCAGATTACTTTAATGACTTTTGGTACTACACCATACTTGCCCAAAAGAGCGCTCATATAGAGTTTGTATCAACCATAATAGTCTACCATCTATTGAAAGCCTTTCCAGGTTTTGTCATAAACATTCTCTAGGGATAATATCAAAGGCCACCTGCAGATCAGTAAAGGCTACATACAAACGTTCACCTGAGACAAATGTATATTTTTATCAAGTGATGCAATACCATACAATGATCAAGAGTAGACTTCCCTCCCACAAACCCAGCCTGCCCATGCTCAATTATATTTTTCAGGCCAGACCCAATCCTTCAGCCAGAGTAGCAAAAAAGCAGCATAATTTTTTCCTACTGTAAACACCAAACTGATAGGCCAATAATTACGAGGGTCATTGTTATCACCCTTTTTATAAACAGAAACTATAATTGCCTTTTTCCAAGAAAGGGGGATTTTACCTGTCTCGTTAATTGCAGTAAATATAGAAGCTAATAGTGGACACCACCAATCCATATTATTTTGAAATAATTCAGATGGAATTATATTAAGCCCAGGAGCCTCATCAGATTTCATTTCTTTTATTATTATTTTCAGTTGTTCACTCAGGACATCTGGCTATGAAGGTAATTGATGAGGCTTCCCAGGCGAACTAAGCAGTTTTATATGTTGACATAAACAGAGATGAGAAGTAATCTTCTCATTTTTGAGTGGGATACAAATGACAGTACTTTTCCTGAGTTTCATAGATGATGTCACCACATCCCAAAACCTTTTCAAATTACTGTTATTTAAAGCACCTATCAGCAGTTTCCATCCCTTTAAAGTCTCAAGACTTTTTTTCTTTTTCTACAGGCTCTTATACTCATGTTTTAATCTAAACAGCTCTGTCAAAATCATCTGATATTGGGATGCTCCAAATTCATGACGTTTCTTTTGTAATAGCTTTTTCATATTCTTGCATTTATCACACCAACAATTCTGTTTATTTGAAGCTTTGATATCTCATGATTCTCTAGAAAAACTAGGTTTCAGGGAATCTAGAAGCCTAAGAAGAATCCCCATCAGTTTCTCAGTACCTGAAGACCCATATAACTTTTGCAAGGAGTATTGCATTTCATACAATTTCAGTGTTGAATATTGTAACTCTGCATGCAAGTATACCTGAGAGGGAGGGAAACAATTCTCTTAATCCTTTCCCTCCCTGATCCTCTTGCATCTGAAAAACATTTTGTACCCTTTTTAATATCTATATATTTATATAATTTCCAACAGTCCCCTCTGCATGCAGATACTTCTTTCCACAAACAGAGGGCACACTTTCCCCCAACAAGTTTTTCTGCAGACTCACAGGACTCCATAGGTCTGCAAAAAAATCTGAAAAGTAAAAAAACCCAACCCTTGGAGGGGTTTAAATTCCCACCCACCCCCAATAAAAAGCATTGTCCATGCATGCACAGACAATACAGCTTACATTTGAGGGCCCAGATGATGCTTGTACTACTGTGAAAACATTCCAGGCCTGACCATAGTGGCAGGGGATGGCAGGAATCACTCCAAGCCCGAGCAGTGGGAAATTCTGGGAGATGCTCCAGGCCTGGATTGGCTGGGGGAGAGAGAGAGAAAGGAGGTTTTGTCTCCAACAGATCTTGTCAGACCAACCTGATTTCCTTCTTTGACTTTGTGACAAGCGTAGTGGATCATGGGAACTCTGTTGATGTGATTTACTTGGATTTCAGTAAAGCTTTTGATAAGGTTCCCCATGACATTCTGATGGGAAAACTGAAAGACTGTAGACTGGAATTTAGGACAGTTCAGTGGATAGGGAACTGGTTAGAGGACCACACCCAAAGAGTGGTGGTCAGTGGTGTTTCATCAGATTGGAGGGAGGTGTCCAGTGGGGTACCGCAGGGCTCAGTTTTGGGCCTGATACTTTTCAATATTTTTATCAATGACCTAGATGAAGGGGTAGAACGGCTACGCATTAAATTTGCTGATGATACCAAATTGAGAGGAATAGCAAATTCCCAAGAAGATAGAGTTAAAGTTCAACAAGACCTGAATACTCTAGAGAAGTGGGCAGTTGTGAACAGGATGCAATTCAACAAAGCTAAATGCACAGTATCACATCTGGGCCACAAAAATTTCAAGCACAAATATTGGATGGGGGATATGTTTCTAGGGAGTAGTATATGCAAACGAGATCTTGGGGTGAGAGTCGACTGTAAACTAAATATGAGCAGTCAGTGAGATGTGGTGGCAAAAAAGGCTAATTCAGTCTTGGGTTGTATTAAAAGGGACATAGCACCGAAATCACAGGAGGTCATGGCCCCTCTGTATACTGCCTTGGTCAGTCTGCACCTGGAGTACTATGTGCAGTTCTGGAGGCCTCACTTCAAAAAGGATGTGGGCAAAACGAGAGGGTGCAGAAGAGAACAACGAGGATGATCAGGGGTCTGGAGACTGAGCCCTATGAGGAAAGGCTAAGGGCCTTGGAAATGTTTAGTTTGGAGAAGAGGAGATTGAGGGGGGAAATGATTGCTCTCTTTAAATATTTGAAAGGATATCATTTGGAGGAGGGCAAGGAGCTGTTCCAGTTGGCCGCAGAGGGCTGGACCTGAAGCTACGGGTTTAAATTACATGCAGAAAGGTATCGGCTGGATATTAGGAAAAACGTTTTCACAGTCAGAGTGGTTCAAAGGTGGTATCAGCTGCCTAGGGAGGTGGTTAGCTCCCCTTCACTGGCAGCTTTTAAGAAGAGGCTGGATGAATATTTATCAGAGATGCTTTAGGCTGGTCCTGCATTGGGCAGGGGGTTGGACTAGATGGTCTGTATGGCCCCTTCCAACTCTATAATTCTATGAAGGGGGTATTGGGTTGGGAAGAGAAAGAAAGGGAACAAAGGGGGAGGGGGAAAGAAGCAAAGGTGGGAGAATGCCCCCTTTCCACAAGTTTCTTGTGGGTTCCCACTTGTTTTATATAATTGTGGATTATACAGTCGGCTACTTTTCTTTTTGCTTTGGATTTGGTGTGACACAGTAAAAAAGGAAAGAATACACAGTAAAAAAGGAAAGAATACACGCCTTTGCCCTTTGGCTCTTACACTGTGGGTCGCAGCCTGTGGGTCGTACTTGGAGGCCTTGTAAATGCTTGAGTAAAGCGCTGCTTCTGAGTTCAGGAGGTAGACGTTCTGGTGAGATAGACATTTCGTCAGTCTCAAAGTTTTCAGGGTACATCACAAAAAGAAGAGTTTACATCAGAGTTTGAGGGAAGTTCCTGAAGCTGTAGAGGAAAGCATAGCTCCTGGGATAATGGATAGTGAGGGATCTACTCCAGTGACCTGCCTGGGCTGTGCCATGATTATTTTTCTGCCACGCCAAGAAATGAATTATACATGCTGCAAGTGCAAGCTTGTAAAAATGCTTGAGGAGGAGGCGGGAGAACTCGAGGCACAAATCTGTGCTCTGAAGAACACCAAGGAGGTGGAAAGCTTTTCAGACATGACAGAAGAAGAGCCCCTGAAAGAACAGCAAGAGGAAGGAAGTAACAAAGACCACATGGGTGAGTGGAAGAAAGTAACTTTGAGGAGTAAGATACTCAGAAAACAATCACAGCCAGTGGAGCAGCAAAATCGATACCAGCCACTTCTGTTGATGGAAGACAGGAACGGCACACTTCGTGATTGAATGGATGTGACTGGCACACAAGCACATAGGCAGAGAGGGAACCAAACCATCCCACAGAGGAAGAGACGAGTAGTGGTGGTTGGTGACTCCCTACTGAGAGGGACGGAAGAAGGTGTCTGCAGACCGGACAAGGAATCTCGAGAGGTTTGTTGCCTTCCTGGAGCATCCATCTGAGATGTGACGGAGAGAATTCCAAGACTGATCAAGACCTCTGATCCCTACCCACTCCTTCTGATCCATGTGGGAACAAATGATACGGCCCGAAGAAACCTTGAATGGATCTCCAAAGACTATGAGGCTCTGGGCAAGAAGGTGAAAGATCTGGGGGCTCAGGTGGTGTTCTCCTTCATTTTACCTGTTGAGGGCCATGGAGCTGGAAGGGAGAACAGGATACTGGAATTGAATGGCTGGTTACGTAGATGGTGCCGTCGAGAGGGCTTCGGCTTCCTGGACCATGGTATGTACCCCCGACACGAAGGACTGTTGGCGATGGATGGGGTGCACCTGACAAAGAATGGGAGGAATGTCTTCGCTGGAAGACTTGCGAACCTGATCAGGAGGGCTTTAAACTAAAGACATCGGGGGTGAGAAGAAAAAGCGGCATCCCCAACACTAAGTTCAGGAAGGGGAATGACCAGAGAATAAATGAACGAGAGAGAGGTGAGTTTAGTAATCTTCAGGTAAATTTGAAGAGACCTACGGTAGGAAGGGATGTCTGTAATTTGAGGTGTTTTTATACTAATGCACAGAGTATAGGAAATAAACAGGAGGAACTTGAACTCCAAATATTGGAAAATAGGTATGATCTGATAGGTGTCACTGAGACTTGGTGGGATGACTCTCATATATGGAGCACAGTGATTGAAGGATATACCTTGTTCAGACGGAACAGAATAAACAAAAAAGGGGGTGGGGTGGCACTATATGTCAAGAATGAATATGCTTGCACTGAAATTCAGGATTTTGAGAGTTGCCCTGTTGAAAGTGTGTGGGTAAGGATAGAGGGGGGAAAAGAAGGGAATATTGTTGTGGGGGTATACTACAGACCTCCAAATCAACCGGAGGAACAGGATAATGCATTTGTACAGCAGCTTGCTAAACTTTCACAAATACAGGATGTAGTGGTTATGGGAGATTTCAACTATCCAGATATTTGCTGGGAATCTAACTCTGCTAGACATGGGACATCCCGCAGATTCTTGAATAGCCTTGAGGACAACTTCATCTCTCAGAAGGTGGAGGTGGGAACCAGAGGATCTGCTATCCTAGATTTAATTCTGACTAACAGGGAAGAACTGGTTGATGAAGTGAAGGTGGTGGGTTCCTTGGGGAATAGTGACCATGTCAGCTTGGAATTTGACATAGAGAAGACTGTGAAACTAGGACGTAGCAGAACTCATATCCTGGACTTCAGGAAAACTGATTTCAATAAACTCAGAGATCTAATAGGTAGGGTCCCATGGCTGGAAATGCTGAAGGGAAAATCTGCACAGGAAGGATGGGTGATGCTGAAAAATGAAGTGCTTAAGGCACAATCTCAAACTGTTCTGGTAAGACAGAAAGGTGGGAGACGGTTAATGAAGCCAAGGTGGCTGAACAAGGAACTCTCTGAGGAGCTGAAACTAAAAAGGGAAATGTACAGGAAATGGAAGGAGGGTCAGATTACTGAGGGTGAATACAAGACACGAGCACAAATCTGTAGGAATGGTGTCAGAAAGGCTAAAGCACAGATGGAGCTGAGGCTTGCAAGGGATGCAAAAAATAACAAGAAAAACTTCTATGCCTATGTTCGGAGCAAAACGAGGAACAGGGATGGAGTAAGCTCATTGCTAGGGGAAGATGGTCAAGCCTTAACAAGGGATGAAGACAAAGCGGAATTACTCAACTCTCACTTTGCATCGGTCTTTAACCGTAAAGTGAGCTGTATACAAACTGAAGAATGCAGGGCATATGAAGGAAAGGGGAACTGCCAGTTCAGAATAAGTAAGGAAATGGTTAGAGAACATCTAGCTGCCTTAAATACTTTCAAATCTCCAGGGCCGGATGGCTTGCATCCGAGGGTGCTAAAAGAAATTGCAGATGTTATTTCAGAGCCTCTGGCTATAATCTTTGAGAGGTCCTGGAGTACGGGTGTTGAGCCGGAAGACTGGAGAAAAGCGAATGTTGTCCCAATCTTCAAGAAGGGGAAAAAGACGGACCCGGGAAATTATAGGCCTGTCAGTTTGACATCAATACCTGGGAAAATTCTGGAGCAGATTATTAAATGCTCTGTCTGTGAACACCTTGAACAAAATGAGTTAATTGGTAATAGCCAGCATGGGTTTATGAAGAATAAGTCATGCCAGACTAACCTTATCTCCTTTTTTGACAGAGTTACTAAAATGGTTTTCTCTGGCAATGCCGTGGATATAGTGTATCTAGATTTCAATAAAGCATTTGACAAAGTTTCTCATGATATCCTTGAGGATAAGCTGGTTAAGTGTGGGCTGGATGGCGCAACCGTTGGGTGGATTCATGGTTAGTTGAAAAATCGTACCCAACGAGTGCTCGTAAATGGCTCTGCGTCTACATGGAGGGAAGTCTCGAGTGGAGTACCACAGGGCTCAGTCCTGGGCCCGGTGTTATTCAATGTTTTTATAAATGACCTGGATGAAGAAATAGAGGGGATGCTTATCAAATTTGCAGATGACACGAAGCTGGGTGGGATTGCTAATTCTGAAAAAGACAGAGTCAGGATTCAGAAGGATCTTGATAGGCTGGAACAGTGGGCTGAGACAAATAAAATGAATTTCAATAGAGATAAGTGCAAAGTCCTACACTTAGGTACAAAAAATCAATGGCACAGATATAGAATGGGAGGGACTTGGCTTGACAGCAGCACATGTGAAAGGGATCTAGGTGTTATGGTTGATCACAAGCTAAACATGAGCCTGCAGTGTGATGCGGCTGTGAAGAAAGCTAATGCAATCTTAGGATGCATTAGCAGAAGCATTGTGTCCAGATCACGGGAGGTGGTAGTTCCGCTGTATTCTGCTATGGTCAGGCCCCACCTGGAGTACTGTGTCCAGTTTTGGGCACTACATTTTCGGAAGGATGTTGACAAACTCGAGCGGGTCCGGGCGACCAGGATGGTGAGAGGGTTGGAGTCCAAGTCTTATGAGGAAAGGCTGAGGGAGTTGGGTATGTTTAACCTGGGAAAGAGAAGGTTTAGAGGGGACATGATTGCAGTCTTCAAGTATTTGAAGGGCTGTCATGTAGAAGATGGCGTGGATCTATTCTCTCTTGCTCCGGATTGCAAGACTAGATCTAATGGGTGGAAATTACAAGGGAGTCGTTACCGGCTTAATATCAGGAGAAACTTCCTGACTGTAAGAGTGGTTGAGCAGTGGAACAGACTGCCTCAGTAGGTGGTGGATGCTCCTTTGCTGTACGTTTTCAAGAGGAGACTGGACAATCATCTTTTGGGTATGTTGTAGGTATGTAGGGGTTTCGGCTGTGTTCCTGCAGAGTGCAGGGGGTTGGACTAGATGGCCTGCAAGGTCCCTTCCAACTCTAACATTCTATGATTCTATGATTCAGACTGGCAGATTCAACAAAAACACTGCTCAACAGAAAGCAAAGGTTTATTCTATTTTCTTTAACAACTATCTCCTTCCAGCATATTCTTTGATACTCCCTAGCACATAAAAGCAACGAGAAGAGCTTGGACTAATTTTTATAATATTTTTTCTTTCTGGCATTGGAGGCTACAAAGGCATGTGTGTAGTGGAAAATAAAAGCTAAGATGCTGGGTGGAACCCCCCCCATCCCCCCTTCTTGCCTTTTTTGGGTAAATTATAACAGATCAATATAAACTTTTAAGAGCCAATTTAATCAAAGAAATACTCTATTCATTTTGTTTTCTTTTTTCCTTTTTCTAATATTACTTTTAGTATTATTTACTATAAACTTTTTTATTTTTTCTTAACATTTCAAATTTAATTTTTCTTTATTTTTATTCTTTATTTCTATTCTTATCATTTTAATACTCCCTTCCCCCACACCTTTTTTGTTTCTTTGTTGTCTCTTTCCCTCCCTCTCTTATTCCCTCATCACCCCTCTCCCACCCACCCCCTTCCTTCCTTATTTGATTTAAATTTTAATAGGTAATATAAAGTTGAACTATTAATGGTATGAGTATGAAAATGATTAGTATATAATCTATTTTATATTTCTACTAATTTTATTTAGAATGTTCGTTATCTGCTATAAATAGCTTTTACATATGGATCTAAAATAATATCTCCCTTTATTATATTCAATTTTGGTTATTTAATAGTTTAAATTTTAATAGCTGTATACTTGCATAGAAAACAATACATAGAAATAGCATATGGAAAATGGATATAATATCTTCAAAAAGAGGAGAGCAAAAAGAAGAATGGCATCTGAAACTTGTCAAAAATATAAGAGGAAAGCAGAGGAAGATCAGGGAATTGGGGGTGGAAAAATTATTGCAAGCACTTATGCATCATATACAAGCAGTGGCAACTCAGGTGCAACAATCCAAGGACCATACAAAAATCTGAGGAAAGAACTCAGAACAGTATTCAGAGGAGCTTTCAAGAATCTGAGAAAAGAATCCAGAGGAATATCCAAGAAGCACATCAAAAATTATCGACTGGATTGTTCTAACATAAAAGACCAACTGAGGTTGTCAAAAGCTTTTTCTGCATCTAAAAAAAACAATGCCATTTGCTTTTCTGGGTATGCTTCAAAATACTCAAGTACATTCAAAATACTTCTCACATTATTTCTCATTTGTCTTTTAGGCAAAAATCCTGCCTGGTCTTGAGAAATTATTTTTAACAAGACTCTCTTCAGTCTAGCAGCCAAGATTGATGCAAATATAATCCACATTCAGCAATGAAATTGGCCTATAATTTCTAATTTCTTTCTCATCTATATCTGGTTTATGAATTAAAGTGATCACTGCTTGATTCCAAAACTCTGGATTTTCTTCTGTTCAATTATATTCTCTATTGTATATTTCAATGGTAATGAAATTTGATCCTTAAATGTTTGATAAAATTCTGCTGGTAGCCCATCTGGGCCCGGGGTTTTCTTTTTCTCCTGGTTTTTAATAGCTTCAGCTGTTTCGGCAAAGGAAATTGGTTCATTTAGAATTTTCCTTTGGTCCTCTGTAAATTCTTTATTATTACATTTCTTTAGGAATTCTCTAATCTGATCTTGATTTGCTTCTCTCTTCTGATATAGATTTTTATAAAAACTCTCAATAATCTTCTTTAACCCTTTGGGAATACTTTTTTCTTCTCCCATTTCATTTCTCAGTATCTTTATACTAGCTGCAAAGCCCATTGCGTGTCCAGATGCAACGGGCGCTAGCTGGAGTCCCGGTGAAGGCCCCATCCCTCTGCTTGCCAGTGATGCCCCTCCCCGCTGGCCGCAGTCAGTCCAAGTGTTCTACCTTAGCAGTGGACACATCAGCGAGGGAGGGAGGCCGAACTTGGGCTGGCAGGCAAGGCAGCGGGCAGTGGTTGGGGGCCACCGCGGCAGCATCATGGCCCCATTATCTGTGGGCCGGGTGGCTGGCAGCAGACTGCAGTGGCGAGACTGGCTTGTGGGTGTGTGGGTGGGCCCGAGACCATGCAGCCAATGGCCAGGGTCCAATGCTGAATGTCAGCCCCCACGGCCAAGCAGCTGGCTGGTGGCTGCATGGGCGGGATGAAGCCCATGCAGGCAGGGATGGGATGGCAGCCAATGGCCAGGGCCCAAAGTTGAATGGCAGCCCCCACGGCCAACCGATTTTGCCGCGCATTTTTACCTTATTTGGGCAAGCCATATTTGGGCAAGCCGGCCGACCACTACTGCTTTATATAATAGGAAAGGATAGATACTTCTTTTCTGATTCTTTTCTTAATTTGCATGCTAACCATCTTGTAGTTAAGAGACAGTTAAATTGGTGTTGAAGGTTTTTAATCTTAATCCTTGTTTGTTCCATCAAAGATCCTGTCTTCAACCTTTCTTCCTCTTTTTTCATTTGTTCTTCAATCTGTGTATATTTTTGTTTTCTTTCTCGTCTCATCCAGGTATCTTGTCTAATGAGCCAGCATCTCACATAGGCCTTAAAGGCGTCCCAGACTATATCTGTAGAAATATCAGGTTGCATATTTGCTCTGAAAAATTCTTGAAATTCTTTTTTAGAGTCAGCTATAAATCTTGAGTTCTTTAAGAGCCATAAATTCATGGACCATCTAGTTCTTTTTGGAGTATCTTGTAATGTCAAC
Source organism: Gekko gecko (assembly GCA_029375565.1). NCBI lineage: Eukaryota > Metazoa > Chordata > Lepidosauria > Squamata > Gekkonidae > Gekko > Gekko gecko. Next base: position 170,448,702 of record JAPDNY010000005.1, read on the forward strand.
AATAAAGGGCATTGGTCTGCAAATGTCAATGGCAGAACTTCTACATCTAGCATATAATTTGTCATGGTTGTTGAGATTCAAGCCACATTCAACCTTGACCAGGACTTATGTCTTGCTGAAAAAAAAGTGAAGTCTAATTTGTTTATATTTCTAATTCTCTTTTTTTTGTGTGCCCCCCGAAGGGGATTTTTTTTTTTATTGCATTTTCTGAAAAACTACAAAAAGGGGGGGGGATACTAATACAAAACTACAAGAAGGGAAGATAGAAAAGAAGATCCAAGGTGTGGTTATCATACACAATGCTTACAAATATGGCATTAAGAAAAACTTTCAGTTGTTGACCTCGAAGGTGACAGTTGAGTAAGTCGCTTATAGAAGCTCTAGCCCATACTGACTGTTTGGAGTATACTTCTAAAATACACTTAAATTTCTTTTATGCAAACATCCGGCATCCTCATCATCTGATAACGTTTCAAACAATAATTTCTACCCTTCTGGCTGTTACATTCTGCCCATCTGACTGTTTAAAAATTTTAACCAACAACTACCTGCAAACCTCCCAACATCCAAAATGCTTTCAGTTAAGTTACTGAATACATCAAAATTAGGTTTAAATATACCTCTTCTAAGAGCACATTCCATTTACAATCTTATTAAAAAGGAAAAAAGAGAAAGAGAACCTATATAGGCATCAGATAACGTCCCCTTCACCTCAATTAGAATCCCATCAAACTAATGTCTTAAAATTAACAAAGCCTAATCTATTTAGACTTACTAAAATCATTTCCAGATACTTCAACCTCTCTTCCATTTATAATATTAATCAAGTTGATAAAATACTATTTTTCAGGGAATCACCAAATTACATTTAAATTTCATTTGAACAATCACTATCAAACATCCACTTTTTCTATATGAGCCCTTCGCCCCTATTTTACCCATACATCCCCCCCTTAATCAAAAGCCTTATCCCAAAAAAATCTTCGCTGGAAAATCTTCTTCTCTCGGTCTTCTTCAGCTCACAGTCCATATTTTTAATATCTTCCAGAAGTCCACATATATATATATATATATATAAACAAAAAACTATCTCCTTAACAATTAAACCACATAGCCACCTTCCCCCCAACATTTCATTAGCTCCGTCCCCCCACCAGAGTGCATAATAACTTTATTTTCTGGAAGGAGAATCGCCTCTCCCCCCATCCCCGCTTATCAGAGGAGGACTTCGCTGTCTCACCAGCCTTCTCAGGAATGTTTATTGTTCAGTTAAGCCTTCGACTTCCTGAAGAAGATTCAGTTTAGTTTTAATTCTTTTGACGCCATCAGGTACCATTTTGGGGGTTTGTTTATCTTCTTTTTATTACAAAATTACCAGAGTCTCATAAATCCGTCTGTTCGTTTCGCTACCTCTAGTGATTCTCTACGTCTGTCCATTCCTGTTTTTCGGCTCCATCCTCCCTGTGTAGATTCCAATTTTTTTTATTTTTAGGGGGTTGGTCCCCCCCCCCCCGTCTATTAAAGCAGAATTTCGCCACACTTTACAGACACCATTCACAGAGATGTTTACAGTCTCTTTAGGAAGAAAATTTCCAATGCCTATTGAAGATATTTTTGAATGCTTGCATAATTACTTTGTATTTTGAGGGGGGTCCTCTGTTTGCTGAGGAAGAATTCCACTGCATTTACAGCCACCATTCATGAAGATGTTTACAAACTCTTTGAAGAAGAAAATTTCCACTGCCCAAAGAAGATGTTTACATTCTCCTTAAAACGAAGGTTTCCAATGCTTGTTTAAGCACTTCAGCACCAGTAAGTTTTCCTGTTCAATCCTTTCTCTCTTTTCGCTCCTTGTACCCCCTTGAAAAATTTATTTTTACATTGCTATACGGGGGGGGGGAGTTTCCTTTCCCCCCATTTCTTTTTTAGGGGTAGACTTTGCTTCACTCTGGCCCTTACGGGGATGTTGACAGTCTTTAAAAAGAAAACTTCTGGTACTTCACTCTAGCTATTTCCAGCCACCCATTTTGCTTGACTCTAGCCATTTCTAGCCAACCCGATGGTATATATTTTCAAATACTGTTTTTAAAGTCACGAATGTTTGCTTATCTGTTACTCAGTTCTTAAATCTCAACGCTTCTCCATCACAGTCCCTTCAAGCTCCATTCATCCAGTAGTAATTAATTCCATTGTCTGGAGGGGGGGGTTCCGCGGTTAACTCTCCCCCCATGCTTGCAGGGATAAACTTCGCTTCCCTCTAATGCTTCATTTCACTTTTACTCACTCTTCTTCCATCTATTCATCATTTTTGCCAGCATGCTTAGTTAAAACTTGATCACCGCTCACTTGGTCTGGTGTGCGTGGCTTAATCCAATGCAGGAACACAGCAGAGAGACCATCGGGACAAAAGGACATCTCAAACCCCCGGCATCAAGCCACGGGGGTGGCAAACCTCAGCGCCCCCTGACTCGGGGCCCACCCCATGGGCCTTGGGGGGGTGCGCACAATCGCACCCCCTCTCTACCCGCTGGTTTGTGGTCTGCATCCCTGGGAGCACCCGGGAGATGTGGCCGCCATCAGCCTGCCAAAACTGGAAGCGCCTATATTTCTAATTCTCCATGAGTCCACCAAACTGAATTCTTTGACCAGTTGTAAAAAAGTATTTGGTAATTCATTTCCTCGTTTCTGTTTTCCTGTTTGCTTTCTCCTATCTAGAGTTCTATCAAATACAGCATTGTAGTCTCCAGTTATGCATATTTCTTCATACATTTGATTTGAAAGAATCTTCTGTAATGATTTATAAAATTTCTCTTGATCCTGATTAGGTGCATATATGTTAACTATCAATGTTGTTTTGGCTTGTTTCTGTATTTTCACTATCAGGATTCTTCCATCTTCTGAATCATGTATCAATTCTGGGTGTAGGTAGTCTTTAACATAAGTTACTACCCCACTCCTTTTCTTTTGTTTATCCACTGACACGAAAGTTTTCCCAAGCTTTTTTTATTTCTAAGAATTTCTGATCTGAACATTTAACGTGAGTTTCTTGCAAACAAATTACATCTAACTGCATCTTCTTTATTTGTTGGAAAGTCTGTCTTCTTTTTTATGGGGCATTCAAACCATTTACATTTATTGAGATCATTTTTAATTTTTTTGTATCCATATTTCAAATCTTTTTTCGTTCCATTTTTTTCTTGTCTTGCAGTCTGGTAACAACTTGGAGTGGTATTGCCTTGAGTTTTTATTTGCCAGTCTCTTTTATCAAGCCAGATGTCCCTTGTTCCTGGGTTTCTTCCTCTGATTCCTTTGAGTCAGTTTTTTGTGTCCCCTCCCTCTCTGTGTCTCTCTTCCTCTCAGCCTAATTCATCAGTTGTTAGGATCACTTATTCTGCCCCAAGCTGCTCGGAGGGAGAGCAGGGTAAAAAAATATATACATACTACATAGCTATCTTCAAGTAGCTTGCTATTGTCTCTTCCCCACCACAGTATTTACAGATCAAATGTCCTAGGTAGCCCTGCACACAAGAGTGGCCCTTCACAGAGGTGTCGCTCAGGGGGACGACCCCCCCCCATGCATCTGCAATGCAAAACCCTGCTCCCACCATTCGTTCTGTCATGCTGCAAATTCAAGAAGGCAGCCATGAACACTCCCTCTCTCTGTGAACCAGACCCCTAAGGCAATCTGTGGATGGACTCCCAGCCCCCAAGCCCCTATGGAGTCAGGGCCTCTGCCACAACAGAGAGGCCCCCACTCCTGAGCAAATGCCATCCCCAGTCATGGAGCCCACCCTTCTCACTGCTTGTGGGAAGCCCAGCTCCAACCTCCCTAAAGGGAAAGCTTCACTGCTGCCCTCTGATTCCAGTGACACATCCTTCCAGCCCTCCTTCTTGGGCTAGATCTTTTCCATGTGTCTTTAAGAAATCCTCTACTTTAAATGTTGAATTTATTCTATATCTTTTACCTTCATAAGTAAAAAGAACACCTTCAGGTAACAACCATCTATAGGATATTTCATTTTTCCTTAGAAGACTTTTAAATTTTCTCTCTTACCCTCCATGGGACTTCTTTTAAAATTCTAATTTCAGTACCCTGTAGTTGAAGTGGTTTCTTATTTGAATTTTTTAGAATGGTATATTGCATGATTCTCTTGTGAAAACTTCCATGGATTTCCCTGGTGTCTTGTTTCTTCTTGCATATGCTGAGTTCATTTAATATGCTGTGTCAATCTCATCAGCAATTTCTTGCGTTTTTTCCTCCAAATATTGTGCCAAAGTTTGTACCATAACTGCTTTAACTTCATCACCTTTTTTTCAAAGACATTCTGAAACCTCAAAATATACACTGCTTTTTCAATCTCCAATCTTGTTACTGTATCTTCTAGGAGTTCTTTCTTGGTTTTATATCTTGGATTTGCTGATTCACGTATTCAGATTTGTTTTCCAGTTGAGTTGTTGTCTTCACCAAAGTAGAGATTTCTTGTTTATTTTCAAGTATCTGTTGCTTGATTTCCTTTGTTTGGGAAGTCGTCTGCAAGGCCAAGGAGTCCAATTTTGCTTGCATGGTCTCTACAGCATTGTTCACAGTGAGAGGGACTACATTACTCACAGCAAGGGGACTGCAGCTAAAGAGACACTCTCTTTTATGAGGGTCTGTCAGTCCAGAGCAGACATTTGGGCCAAACTGTGCGCAACTGTCTTGCCTTGGCCTGGGGAAGGTACAGAGGCTCTTCTTGTTCCACTAGACAAGTTCACACATGCTAAGTATGAGCCCTTTCCCCTTCTTCCTTTATAATGGCTCAGAGAACTGTAAAGCAAGCAGTTTCTTTTTTTAAAAAAACACACACACCTCATATAAATACACAGCCTCTCTCGTAGCTTATCAATTGTTGATATTACCAGAGAACAGTTTATGCTTAAACAAAGTCTCATTACCCAGTTTCCCCACTGCTGCCTAACACACAACTTTTTTTCTCTCGCACAGAAAACAATTTCTTATTTCTCTTCAGTTTGCAGTTATTATTACTTACAGTAATTATTACTTCCAGTCCAAATACAATCCAGATAACCCCAAGTATCTCACAGACAGACTACAATGTTTTAAATCTTCTCTTCTCTTCCAAAGTGAAGGGGGCACCAAAAGTTATGTCTGAGTAAATCTTATAATCCACCAAAGTGTTTCTTCTTACTCCCAAAGACTAAAAGTAAAGGCCTAATACACCACCCAATATCAGCCCAAGAGAAGAAAGAACCATCAGCAGAGATGAAACCAATTGTAAATATCCAGGAAGCAGGCCTAATATAGCATTATGTTTCAATAATCCATTATATTCCAGTAAAAGGCAGGCAAACCAGAAAAAATAGGGAACCATCAGCAGAGATGAAACCAATTGTAAAACTCCAGGAAACAGGCCCAGTATTACATTGTTTCAGTAGTCCATTATATTACAGTACAAGGCAGGGAATCAAGAACCAAGAAAAAAAATTCAAAAATATTGTCAAATCTATATATCCAGAGAGCAAATCCAGTATCTCATTATAATCCAATAAAGATAATCAAAAGAGATAACATCAGATATAAATATCCAGGGCAAAAAGAAGAGGTTTAAAAAATAAGAGAAAAAATCCTCAGTCTGACCAGGTATCAGGAGTGTTAATAAGTTCCAAAGTAGTTATCCACAATTATTCAGGTAAGTAAGAATCCAGTTATAGGGAGATTTTCCTTTAAAATATAGATGTAAAGAAATAAAGCCAAATCAACTGTTTATCTAAGTTCTCTATGCAGGCAAAAGAAGGGGGGAAAATAGAAGAGGAGTACCACTTAGGAAAAAAAAAATCTTTGCATTCATCAATTAAAGCTCAGACAAAAAACCAGATTCTCCCAAAGTTAAGTCAAGGTTTAAATTGAATTATAACACTAAACACAGTTTTCAGGTCCTTTAACAGTTGTCTTCGATAATAACGAATAAAGTAAAGCCCAGGATGCACTTCCAAACCGCTAAACTGAGAAGGGGGGGAGGGACAGTCTGCCTTCCTTTCTTTTCATCCAGAGTCTTTAAACTTTAAAGGGACGAGTCTTGAAGAATGGAAACAGCAAAAATAGTTGAATCTATATTGTTCAGGTACTCACAGTGCTCAAAGATAATATTTTGAAGTTGGATTCTTTAGTATGAGTACAGCTCCTGAAGTGGTTGATTGCATCTCAGCGCTCAATGGCTGCCCACAAGCGCTCTCTCTCAGGTTCCTTTTTTTTTTTTTTTTACTTGCCCAAATTGGGCAAAGTTTATTATTTGTTTTTAAAGTTACACACAAAAAAGAGCCATACATTTTACAATAACAAGCCAAGTATCTTGCTCAGATCACCATTTCCCCCCCTTATTTTAATTTGTATTGAACAATGGTCTCTTCCCGTTATGGAATTGATTCATCTAAATTCTACCTGCTATATTTCATTTTATCTATAATCTACTATTACTCTAATTTATATCTATGAAAGCAGAGAAGAAAGAACACAGGCATTACTTAACAGTATGACTATGCTAATAAAGGTTTATATTTCTACTAAATTAACAATCTGATCCCTTTATGTATTCTTCCATGTTCCCAATACTGTTAGATTTCAAAATCCCATTAACTCAGGCCTAAACACAATGTATTATATTTTCCCTAGAATCTCAGCTCTCACACTATCAATGCCACCTAGTTTTCACCTTATCCTATAACCTCTCATTTTCTCTCACATAAAATGTCAGGCTGCCGATTTTCTTTAGCTTTCATTAAGCAGTCAAGTTAATATAAAAATCAAAATACTTTGCTTTAGATTATATTCATAAATCAGTCAGGTATCAAATAATCATGTACAAAGCAAACAGTAAATAAACAAATCTCCTCTGCTTAAAAGTTCTGGTTTTAAAGATCTTTGTCTTTTCAGCTAATAAAAACCATGTTGACTGTCCAAAGATGCTGCCTCCATTTGTTTATAAAATTGAAATTTCTCTTGCTTTCTTTAGAAATGTCTCATCAAAATTCTTATTCTTTTGTGCCTTTGATTTTTGAATGTCCTGTTCTCTGGTCTGTTTGTGAGCAAAAGCAAACAGTGTGCATCATTTATATTATATCCAATCGGCCCATCAAGACAGTGCCTAGAAAAGTCTCTCATCCTGGGTGTCAAGTGTTGAAGCAGATCCTGTCGTTTCTCATCTTGTGTAGAAGCTGACATCATCTGACTTTTGTGTCTCTGTAATTTCTTCTTCAAAACAATCCCAACACTGTCCCCAAGCTTCCATTACAATATTTGTAATTTTTTCTGCCAGTTGGCTTTTTAAATAGTCCCATTGGTCATCTGATAACAGTTGTATATTTTCATTTGTCCTGTATCCCTTCACTTCAGATGGAACCGAAAGAGCCATCTCCTTCCTCAACAGACACAACATTCACAGCAAGAATGTGCATAGAAAGACACAGAGGAAAGGAAAGCTGCTGCTCAGGTTCCTGCTTCGGGACGATCTGGGGTCTGCTCACGTGCCGCCATATGCAAGAGCCCCCAGATCATCCCCTGCCACGAGCCTCCCTCCGGGAAGGTTCAATGGGGTCTGGGAGACCCCGGATCCCCTGCTGGGACCTAGAAATATGGTGGTTGTATGGGAGCTCTCCCAGGAACCTTCCGAAGGTGGCGTGTCAGAAACCAGAACAACTACTAACTTGGCAATGTGGTGAAAACTTTTATATAATGGTGAGAGCAGTCTACACTAAACAATATGCAAAGGTTATGGTAAATGGGGACCTCTCACAGAACATTGAAATACAAAAAGGAACTAGACAAGGATGTCCATTGTCCCCATTATTATTTATTTTTGCCCTAGAGACATTGAATGACTTTGTAAGAAATAATATACAGATAAAAGGAGAAGCTGAGGGTGAGTGGGTGTAATGTACCCAGAGCGGAATGTGGGTCCAGGCCAGCCATGTGCTTGAACCAGTTCCAGCCATTCCGACATGTGGCTGGACGAAGGGCCTGAGCTTCACTGAAGACAATGGACAGTAGGATCCAAACTCTCTTCCAATCGGGGAACTAGGATCCAGGAGGTTAATGCAATCAATGTGTATAATCCAATCACGAGTGTCTATGTGTTGGGGTATGGTTTCTTGGGGGATATAAGCCGGCCTGCGAGCCAGCTTAGGTTGTCTTGTTCTCAACCTTGAAATAAAAGTATGAGCTAATTTCACTCTACAGAGTCGTCAGTCTTAGTACTTTTCACTGGGGTTCTTTGGAGGCTGCTAGAGAGTGGTTCAGTTTAAGTTCTGTTTGAGGCTAATTGTGTGTTGGAGGCTGCTGGGGACTGAGTTGCTGCTGAGTGCTGTGGATTACAAGCCCTGCCCCCTACTGTGCTGAGCTCTACTGTGCTTGGCAGGAAGTGACCTCTTGAGACAAAAGGCTCCTTCTTGCCAGAGGTGCAAGCCTTGGCGTGAGCTGAAGGGCAAGAGCGAAAGGGCTCTTGGCCTGAGGATCTGCCTGAGGTCCCTGAAACTCTGTTGAGAGTACTCTGGGAATAAATTTGGATGGCAATGATGTTGACAGAAATCCCCTTTCCAGTCACCTGTATGGAATGTGCCATGTTTGCTTTCCTCCTGGAAGAGAAGATGGACTTCACATGCCAGAAGCGTAGGCTGATCAGGCTTTTGGAGGAGAACATTCAGAGCCTGAAAGAGAGGATCAACACCCTTCAGGTAATCAAGGAAGGGAAGGATTGACAAGAGCCTGGGAATTCTGCAAGAACATGAAGAAGAAAGTCAAAATCCTAAGCAGGAGGAAGGAAGTAACAAGAAACAGGTGGGTGAGTGGAAGAATGTGACTTTGAGGAGTAAGATATCCAGGAAACACAGCCAGTGGAGCTGCAAAATCACTACCAGCCGCTTCTGATAGTGGAAGATCAGAATAGCATGATCCAAGATCAAAAGGATTTAACTGACACACAAACACATAGGCAGACAAAGAACCAAGCTATCCCATGGAGGAAGAGAAGAGTAGTGGTGGTTGGTGACTCCTTACTGAGAGGGATGGAACAAGTTGTGTGCACCTGGACAAGGAATCTTGAGAGGTTTGTTGTCTTCCTGGAGCATATATCCAAGATGTGACTGAGAGAATTCCAAGACTGGTCAAAACTTCTGACTGCTACCCACTCCTGCTGATCCATGTGGGCACAAATAATACAGCCCAAAGAAACCTTGAATGGATCTCCATAGACTATGAGGGTCTGGGCAAGAAGGTGAAGGATCTGGGGGCACAGGTGGTTTTCTCCATTTTACATGTTGAGAGCCATGGAGCTGGAAGGAAGAACAGGATACTGGAGGTGAATGGCTGGTTATGTAGATGGTGCCATCAAGAGGGATTTGGCTTCCTGGACCATGGTATGTACCTCCGACATGAGGGACTGTTGGTGAAGGATGGAGTGCACCTTACAAAGAATGGGAGGAATGTCTTTGCTGGAAGACTTGCGGACCTAATCAGGAGGGCTTTAAATTAAAGACATTGGGGTTGGGAAGAAAAAGCCTGATGTTGTGTGGCATCCCCAACATTAAGTTCTAGAAAGGGAGTGACCAGAGAATAAATGAATGGGAGAGAGGTGAGTTCAGTAATTTTCAGGTAAATTTGAAGGGACTTATGGTAGGAAAGGATGTCTGTAATCTGAGATATCTTTATACCAATGCACAGAGTATGGGAAATAAACAGGATAAATTTGAACTTCAAATATTGGAAAGTAAGTATGATCTGATAGGTATTACGGAGACTTGGTGGGATGAGTCTTATATATGGAGCACAGCGAATGAAGGATATAGTTTGTTCAAACGGAACAGAATAAACAATAAAGGAGGCGGGGTGGCACTATATGTCAAGAATGAATACACTTGCACTGGAATTCAGGATTTCAAGAGTTGCCCTGTTGAAAGTGTGTGGGTAAGGATAGAGCAAGGGGGGAAAGAAGGGTATATTTTTCTGGGGGTATACTACAGACCTCTGAACCAACCGGAGGAACTGGATGATGCATTTGTACAACAGCTTGCTAAACTTTCACAAATACAGGATGTAGTGGTTATGGGAGATTTTAACTATCCAGATATTTTCTGGAACTCTAACTCTGCTAGACATGAGGCATCCCGCAGATTCTTGGATAGTCTTGTGGACAACTTCATCTCTCAGATGGTGGAGGTGGGAACCAAAGGATCTGCTATCCTAGATTTAATCCTAACTAACAGGGAAGAACTGGTTGATGAAGTGAATGTTGCGGGATCCTTGGGGAATAGTGACCATATCAGCTTGGAATTTGACAAAGAGAAGGATTTGAAACCAGGACATAGTAGGACTCGTATCCTGGACTTCAGGAAAGCTGATTTCAAGAAACTTTCATGGCTGGAAATGCTGAGGGGGAAATCTGCACAGGAAGGATGGGTGATGCTGAAAAATGAAGTACTTAAGGCACAATTGCAAACTGTCCAGTGAAAAAGAAAGGTGGGAGACAGGTAATGAAGCCAAGGTGGCTGAACAAGGAACTCTCTGGAGAGCTGAGACTAAAAAAGGAAATGTACAGGAAATGGAAGGAGGGACAAATTACTGAAGGTGAGTACAAGAAGCAGGCTCGAATCTGTAGGGATGGTGTCAGAAAGGCTAAAGCGCAGATGCAGCTGAGGCTTGCATGGGATGCGAAAAATAACAAGAAAGGTTTCTATGCCTATGTTCGGAGCAAAAAGAAGAACAGGGATGGGATAAGCTCATTGCTGGGGAAAAACAGTAAAGCTTTAACAAGGGATGAAGACAAAGCGGAATTACTTAACTCTTACTTTGCGTCGGTCTTTAACTGTAAGGCGAGCTGTATACAAATTGAAGAATGCAGGGCATATGAAGGAAGGAGGAACTGCCATTCCAGAGTAAGTAAGGAAATGGTTAGAAAGCATCTAGCTGACTTAAATACTTTCAAGTCACCAGGGCCGGATGGCATGCATCCCAAGGTACTAACAGAAATTGCAGATGTTATTTCAGAGCCTCTGGCTCTAATCTTTGAGATGACCTAGAGTACTGGTGTTTTGCCGGCAGACTGGAGAAGAGCGAATGTTGTCCTGATCTTCAAGAAGGGGAAAAAGACAGACCCGGGAAATTACAGGCCTGTCAGTTTGACATCAATACCTGGAAAAATTCTAGAGCAGATTATTAAACGCTCTGTCTGTGAGCACCTTGAATGGATTGAGTTAATTGGTAGTAAGCAGCATGGGTTTATCAAGAATAAGTCATGCCAGATCAACCTTATCTCTGGAGGAAGACATCAAAGCTCCCGGCAACCCAGCAATGCCGCTGATGGCCAGGGGCTGATTTGCTGCCCTGAGGAAGAAATTTACTAAGAAAATTAGTAAAGACACGATGGATAACTGGGACGAGAAGAAGCTAGAAGAGGTGGTGAACAAGAAGCATGGTGAGGCCGAAAAGAAAAAACCCAAAACACAAATAGTATGTCCTTTTTCTTGCATTGTGTTCCAGTAACTTGTTAAAACGTGTTTGAAAAATGTAATTGGGCCAGTTGAATTTTAGCACTAGTGTATGTGGAATTTATGTATATTTACAATCTCATTTTGTAAACCTTTTTGAGTAGAAAGCTTATGAGATGCTCTTATGACATCAGCGTGCATAATCTGCCACATACTCAAGTTGCAATGAAGAAATTAACATGGATTCTTAATAGTTAATAGTACAATGGCTCAAATTTTAGAGCTTTATTTAAAAAATATGGTGCATTTTTAATCAGACCAGGTAGCATAGGGTTTGAACAGTGACATCTTATAGAAACGCAATGAAAAAAAACAAATCCTATTTGCATCCAGTGTAACAAACTTGACAATACAATTGTCGTAGGCAAATATTCTTTATTAGACTACTAGGAATAAGGCCCGTTGTGGAAATAAATACAACGGGCTCTAGAAAGAGGCTCTGGGAGAGTGCCCCGGCTTTGGGCACTCAGTGACAATTTGCTGTGGCAATCTCAGCAGGGTATAATGACAGAGTCCACCATTTTCTCCAGAGGAACTGATCTTTGCTACCTGAAGAGCAGTAGTAATTTTGAATGATCTCCAGCCCACCCCCAAGATTGGTAACAGTGGTTCCCCAGGAGGGAGTGGCTGGTTTGGAGGGTGGAGTCTATGGCATTGTACCTGTCTGAGGTCCCACCCCTCCTCAACACTCACCCTCTCCAGGTTCGACCCCTCAAATCTCCAGGAATTTCCCAACCTGGAGTTGACAACCCTATCTCCCTCCCAGCCAACCATCAACTTACCTTTAGTTTTCCATCTCCTCCCCCATCCCTCCTAGACAGCAGTTGTAATTTTGAGTGATCTCCAGCCCCCACCTGGAGATTGGCAACAATGGTTCCCCATCAGGGAATGGCTGGATTGGAGGGTGGAGTCTATAGCATTGTACCTGTCTGAGGTGCCACCCCTCCTCAAACCTCACCCTCTCTAGACTCCATCCCTCAAATCTCCAGGAATTGCCCACCTGGAGTTGGCAACCTGATCAGGACTGGGCCCAATGAGTTTTCTCCCAAAGGCCAACACAGGTGTGGAAAAGGCCTTTTACTGACAGAGGAGAAAGTGCAGGTGCCAACTTTGATTAGGGAAATACCTGGAGATTTGGGAGGGTGGATCCTGTGGAGGGCAGCATTTGGGGTGTGTGTGGAAGGACTCAGCAGGGTATAATGCAATAGAGTCTACCCTCCAAAGCAACCATTTTCTCCCGGGGAACTGATCTCTGTCATCTGGAGGTCAATTGTAACAGTGGGAGATCTCCAGGTCCCACCTGGAGATTGGCAGCCCTAGGGGGAAATCAGCCGCACAGCGGGGAGTTGAAGAAAATGGTCTGATGGTCTCTGGCCCACCTTGTTAGCCAGCCAGCCATGCTGAAGCTAAGCAGGAGAAAGAGCTTTTTTCCATTTATTCTGACAGGAAAGTGGCCATTGGGGAGGGGGTTATGGGCGGGGGAGGGGTTATGCCTTTGTTTTTTTACTCACAGAACCAAGCTTGGCTGCCTACCAACAGCCACTGAGGGGACAGTCCCTCACAGGAGTCAAGAGAACTCTCTTCCTCAGGAGAGAGAGCTGTCTGCCAGGGGGAGTGGGTGGGGAAGAGGAGCAGACCCAGCATCCGGCCAATGGCTGTGGCGAGTACTCTTGAGTGGCGGCTGATGGGCCAATGGCTGAGGGAGGGCATTTTACTGCCAATGGGAGCGCATGGAATCTTGCGAAACCAAAAGATAATTATTTATAAGGAGAGATAACCCTGTTTTGAACAATGCTTTATTCTCAAGAAGGTTCAGCAAGTGTTGTCCCCAGCAATCTGCAGTTATATTGCCTAAAGCTAATATATTTTAAGCGTAAGTTATCATAAAGTGAAGCTCTGACCAAAAAAAATCCTACAAAGTTATTAGAAGTACGTTTTAAATAATGTACTAAATATATATTCTCCATCTTGAATTTATTTAAAGAGAAGATCCTTGCCGGCTTGGTTGACATGTAACACTAAACCGTGGTATATTTCCCCTGCTCAGTCCACCATTTCCTCTTTTGTGGAAAGCCACGGTTGGCGGTTCTATCTGAACTAGAAAACGATGGCTTGTGTGTGTCCTCCAACACTCAGTTGCATACTGGGCATTGGATCCTTCAAAGCCACAAATAAAGCAAGTTGGCAGAAAGGGGTTTTTTGCTGCCTCTTCTGTCCCACTGTAGCCTTCTCCAAGCTCCTGTGGAGCTGTAGGGGACTCTTGGGAGCAATGTGGGGTACAGTGGGTGGGGCTGCAACCAGATGAGGAAATTGCCCCCCTCCCATGCACACACATGTTTTGAGAATCATGTAACAGGTAAAGTGAGGGTGACTTCTGGCAATTTCCCCTTTCTGATGACAGCCTCATGCTGCATTCGGTGGTGGCAGCTGCAAGCATGGACAGTTCCAAGAGGGAATTAGATAAACATATGGAGCAGAAGTCCATCAGTGGCTATTAGCCACAGGGTATAGATGGGAACTCTCAGTCTGGGGCAGGTGATGCACTCTATTCTTGGTGCTGGAGGGGGCAGCAGTGGGAGGGCTTCTAGTGTCCTGGCCCCACTGCTGGACCTCCTGATGGCATCTGGTATTTTTGGCTGCTGTGTGACAGAGTGTTGGACTAGATGGGCCATTGGCCTGATTGAACATTGGCTTCTCTTATGTTCTTATGTTCTTATGTTGAGCCATGACGCCTTGCGTCATGACATGGGCGGGGTGCTGAGCCGGCTTGGATAAACAGCCAGGCTCTGCTCCTGCTTGATGACAGTTGCTCCAACGTGCTCATTTGAGAGCACCCAGAGGAGAGCTGCTGGGGCCAGCTTTATTGTGGCCCTGTGCAGCGGCAGTGGCGGACTGATCTTGGTCCGATGGCAGCGGCGGTGGTGGCTCAAATGTGGAGGCAGCCCGATCGCGGCAGTGGCCTGAGGCCGGCTGTGGGAGGTGCCCGTCATCTTGGAAGCAGCGAGGGTGTGTTTGTGGCTGGGTGAGGGGGCCACGTGTGCGCCCTGAGTTCCAGGATCATGGCGGTGGTCAGGGTTTTGGAGTTTGAGGAGGCTCGTGGCTGCAGGACTGCTTGCTGCGATGCTTCACTGTTTGTAGCTTAGGCCTTTGAGGTCTGGGAGCAGCGGCAGTTGATGGGGCTGCTTGGTCTGTTGTTCCCGCCCCCTCCCTTCCACCCAGATAAAGGGCTTGGTCGGTGCAGCTCAATGGTGATCACTGCAGAGGCCTCCCCCCATCACCATTTTCCTGCCCACAAATCTGGCCTAGGTGGACTGTTGGAGGTTGTAGGGTCTGTCATCTGCCCTCCCCATTGCTTTAGGGGTGGCCATTTTATGAGGGGTTTCTGGGCTGCCATTTTAGGTGCCCAGAAAGGAGCACTAAAGTCCCTGGCCACTTGATAGGCTAGGTGACGCTATTCTGTAACCTGGCCTGTGATGGCTGATTATACCTGACAGGGTGGGCTGGGCTTGAAACCTCTATCTGGCATTCCAGGGTGGTCATCGGGAGGCTGTTTTGGCTGGGGCTGCCCTTTGACGTTATGGTTTTCAGAAGCGGGCTAATTCAATATCACTTAAAACTTCAGCAGAACGGCTTGGAACATCTATATCATAAAGGTTTCTGCACAGTTTGGCACCAGGAGCAGAAACCTCAGTCACCCTCTTTGGTGGGGGCAGGAAAACACAAACTGTATCTCCCTATGTTGATACACTGACCGTCCATCTCTGTGCAGTTGGGTGGTGGTTAAGTGTGCAGACTCTAATATGGGAGAACTGGGTTTGGTTCAGCACTCCTCCACTTGTGGTGGCTGGATGACCTTGGGCAAGCCTTGGTTCTGACAGGAGCTGTCCTTGTAGGGGCAGTGCTTCAAAGAGCTCTCTCGGCCTTGCCTACCTTGCAGGGTGTTTGTTGCAGGGAGGGGAAGGGAACAGGAGTTCGTGAGCCGCTCTGAGACTCTGAGTGAAGGGCAGGGTATAAATCCAATCTCCTCTTTTTATTTTTCTCTTGTTTTCAGAGGTGCCAGTCCATAACTTGGCAGGTTTTAACTAGGGGGCTCCTAAGTAATACACCACAGATAAGTGATCAGCAATACACCACAGATAGGTGATCAGTTGCCATGGAGGTGAATTTAGGATTTTTTTCCCCTTTAAAAATACATTTCTACATGTTACATAATAATTGTGGCTGTAGAATAAATACATCAGGAGTCAGGGGTTGGTGCAGGGGGCTGGTGCAAAGTCTGAAGTCAGGCTTGAGGGCTTGCTGCTTTGTAATTGCAGTTAGACGAATGTGCATAAGGGGCCATTGCTCTAAACTGAGAGTCCCACCCCTTTTATACAACAGACACACAAGGGATTTCTATTCAATAGTATTTTTTATGGTTTTAATCAGTGAATAATATTATAAATTGCCAGTTCTTCAGATTGTTATATTTGGCCTAAAGCAAAGGGAAAGGACGCTCAGTTGTGGATGTGTCTGACGGTGAAAGGAAAGTCCGATGCTGCAAAGAACAATACTGCATAGGAACCTGGAATGTAAGATCTTTGAATCAAAGTAAGCTTGACGTGGTCAAAAATGAGATGGCAAGAATGAACATCAACATCTTGGGAATCAGTGAACTAAAGTGGACAGGAATGGGCGAATTTAACTCAGAAGACCATTATATCTACTACTGTGGCCAGGAATCCAGTAGAAAAAATGGTGTGGCCTTTATAGTCAACAAGAGAGTGAGAAAGGCAGTATTGGGATACAATCTCAAAAATGACAGGCAAGGCAAACCATTCAACATCACAGTAATCCAAGTCTATGCCCCAACCACTGCTGCAGAAGAGGCTGAAGTGGACCAGTTCTATGAAGACCTACAACACCTCATAGAACTAACACCAAAAAATGATGTCATCATAGGGGACTGGAATGCTAAAGTAGGAAATCAAAAGGTAACCGGGATAACAGACAAATTTGGCCTTGGAGAACAAAATGAAGCAGGGCAAAGGCAAACAGAGTTTTGTCAAGAGAACACGCTGGTCATAGCGAACACCCTTTTCCAACAACCTAAGAGGCGTCTCTACACATGGACATCACCAGATGGGCAACACCGAAATCAGATTGACTATATAATTTGCAGTCAAAGATGGAGAAGCTCTATCCAGTCAGTAGAAACAAGACCTGGAGCTGACTGTGGCTCAGATCATGAGCTACTCATTGCAAAATTCAGACTTAGATTGAAGAAAGTTGGGAAAACCACTAGGCCATTCAGATTTGACCTAGATCGCATCCCCGATGAATATACAGTAGAGGTGAAGAATAGGTTTAAGGGACTAGATTTGATAGACAGAGTGCCTGAAGAACTATGGACAGAGGTCCATGACGTTGTAAAGGAGGCAGCAATCACTGCCATCCCAAA
This sequence comes from Gekko gecko, assembly GCA_029375565.1. Classification (NCBI taxonomy): domain Eukaryota; kingdom Metazoa; phylum Chordata; class Lepidosauria; order Squamata; family Gekkonidae; genus Gekko; species Gekko gecko. The sequence continues at coordinate 170,465,677 of JAPDNY010000005.1, forward strand.
GAAAAAGAAATGCAAGAGAGCAAAGTGGCTTTCTGATGAGGCTTTACAAATAGCAGACGAAAGAAGGAAAGCTAAGGGCAATGGTGAAAAGGAAAGATTTGCCCAACTGAATGCAGATTTCCAGAGAACAGCAAGGAGAGATAAGGAGGTTTTCCTGAATGAACAATGCAAAGTAATAGAGGAAAACAATAGATTGGGAAGGACTAGAGATCTCTTCAAGAAAATTGGAGAAATCAAGGGAACGTTCCATGCAAAGCTGGCCATGATAAAGGACAAAAACGGTAGGGACCTAACAGAAGCAGAAGAGATTAGGAAAAGATGGCAAGAATACACAGAAGAACTGTACAAGAAGGACCTCAATGTCCTTGACAACCACGATGGTATAATCACCGACCTCGAGCCAGACATCCTGGAAAACGAAGTTAAATGGGCCTTAGAAAGCATTACTAACAACAAAGCTAGTGGAGGTGATGGTATCCCAGCTGAGTTATTCAAAGTCTTAAAAGAAGATGCTGTTAAAGTGCTGCACCCAATTTGCCAACAAATTTGGAAAACATAACAGTGGCCACAGGATTGGAAAAGGTCAGTTTACATTCCAATCCCAAAGAAGGGCAATGTCAAGGAATGTTCAAACTATCACACAATTGCACTCATTTCACACGCTAGCAAGGTCATGCTCAAGATCCTACAAGCTAGGCTCCAACAGTACGTGGATAGAGAACTGCCAGAAGTACAAGCTGGGTTTCGAAGAGGTAGAGGAACTAGAGATCAAATTGCCAACATTCGCTGGATTATGGAGAAAGCAAGAGAGTACCAGAAAAACATCTACTTCTGCTTCATTGACTATGCTAAAACCTTTGATTGTATGGATCACAATAAACTATGGCAGGTTCTTAAAGAGATGGGAGTACCAGACCACCTCACATGTCTCCTGAGAAACCTGTATAAGGGTCAGGAAGCAACAGTTAGAACTGGGTATGGAACAACTGATTGGTTTAGCATAGGAAAAGGAGTACGACAAGGATGTATATTGTCACCTTGCTTATATAATTTATATGCAGAGTACATCATGCGAAATGCTGGCCTGGATGAATCACAAGCTGGAGTTAAGATAGCTGGGGAAAAGATCAATAACCTCAGATATGCAGACGATACCACTCTGATGGCAGAAAGTGAAGAGGACCTCAAGAGCCTCTTGCTCAGATTGAAAGAGGAGGGCGCAAAAGTGGGCTTGAAGCTCAACATCAACAAAACTAAGATCATGGCATCTGGCCCCATCACTCCTTGGCAAATAGAAGGCGAAGTCGTAGAAGTAGTGACAGACTTCACGTTCCTGGGATCCCAGATCACTGCAGATGGTGACTGCAGCCATGAAATTAAAAGACGCCTGCTCCTTGGGAGGAAAGCGATGGCAAACCTAAACAGCATGATAAAAAGCAGAGACATCACCTTGCCAACAAAAGTCCGCATGGTCAAAGCAATGGTATTCCCCGTAGTGATGTATGGCTGCGAGAGTTGGACTATAAGGAAGGTCAAGTGCCGAAGAATAGATTCTTTTGAACTATGGTGCTGGAGAAGACTCTTGAGAGTCCCTTGGACTGCAAGGAGATCAAATCAGTCAATCCTAAAAGAAATCAACCCTGACTGTTCCCTGGAAGGCCAGATCCTGAAGTTGGAGCTCAAATACTTTGGCCACCAAATGAGAAGGGAGCATTCATTGGAGAAGACCTTGATGCTGGGAAAGATTGAAGGTCAAAGAAGAAGGGGACGGCAAAGGATGAGATGGTTAGACAGTGTCATCGATGCAACGAACATGAAATTGAGCAAACTTCAGCAGACAGCGGAAGACAGGAGGCCCTGGCGTGATCTGGTCCATGGGGTCGCGAAGAGTCAGACTCGACTGTGCGACTGAACAACAACAACAACAAAGGGATATTTCCAGTGTAGTGGTTAAGCAGTGGACTCTAGTCTAGGGAACCAGATTTGAGTCCCCATTCCTTCACATGGAGCCATGTGTCCTTGGGTCAGTCACAGTTCTCTTGGAGATGTTATCTCGAGCAGTCCTCTCAGAGCTATCTCAGCCCCACCTACCTCATGGGGTGTTTTTTGTGGGGAGGGGAGGGGAGGGAGATTGTAAGCCACTCTGAGTGAAGAGTGGGGTATAAATCCCGTCTCTTCTTCTCTGACTACTATAGAAGCCTTTAATGGTATCTAACTGTAAACTATGTATATAAACAGGATTTTTGGTGTGGGAGTGCAGCCAATAGGAGCAGCTACTTGAAGCTGTGTAGTTCAACTGGGCACTTAGTGTGTGGGGGTGAAATCAAGTGTAATCTGAATGGAAAACAACTGAACTTCTAATGGTTTGCTTCGGTGAAGGAATCCTATCAGCAACATGGGACTTTGACAGTGTGAATGCGTGCTGAGTTGGCAAATTGGGTTAGTCTTTGTCATGTGTTAGGATTCATAATATCCATTACAATACATCATTAGTACCTTATGTTTTCTGTTTTAGCAGGGATATGGTGTGACTCCAATCTGATGCTGTGATCTGGGAATCTGACAGCTGGCATGTCGTTACATGTCATTGGTTTGGTTCTAATTAGCATTCTTCACAGGTTTAATAGTGCATTTGTCTTTAAGGGGAAGCCCAGTGAAGGGCCAGGGCCTAGAGGATTAGAGTTGGTTACGACAGGCTGTGGGGGGTGCCGGCTGGGATGCAGCGGTGCAGCCACAGCAGTAGGAATGCGGCAGTTGGCTTCCAGGGAGGTTATAGTGGAGCAAGGGTTAGGCAGGACCCATCAGAAGATCAGCATGGCTTGAGAGGCCAGACGGCTGTTCTGCCCACACACCTGGGAGGAATGAAATTACTTCTAGACCTGGCAGCTCAACCTTACTTATATATAGGTAAATAGGAGCCACTGGCGCCATCTCCACGTTATGGCGAGTGTGCTCACAGCCTGCATGTATGTGCATACATCGGAGGGTAAGAAGGAGCCAGTGCACATTTCTGCATGCTTGTCCTGGTCTTTAGGATAGGAACCCAGTTTCTATTAAGAAATGAGAGGTACAGAGCACTCTTCAGGGTAAGGTTTTTTAGAATAAATAAATAAATACCAAACAAGCAAACAAAGTTAAATTATACAGGTTTTTAATGTGACACCACATTGTAAATTGGCAATATCACATTTTTAAAGCCGAAATCATCGGTTGGCTATGATGGTTCTTAGTGGTTATTAAAGAAGCATTTCATATACTTAAAAGCATTTCAAAATGTGTTATTGGGGCGGTCCCTTGACTTTTAAAACAATGGATGCCTCCCTGTTTAGGTCTGCTTGCAATAGTTGGGCTGTGATCACACAGAAGGGGGGAAAGGCGGGCAGGAAGCGAGTCTGTTTGCCCCGCCTGCAATTACGCGCATTTGCGCGATCAAACTTCCCGCCGCGCACCCACAGTTCCCCATAATACTGAGTTTTTGGCAGTAGCTTTTTTCCATGCTACTGCCACACGAAACGACACCCCGCCAATGACTCCAGGATGCCAGACAAATGTGTCTGTCTGATCGTGTCCCTTTCCACAGTTTGTCAATCCAGAGGATCTGGGACTAGATCAGAGATGCTCTCTTCTGACATAGACTTTAGCCAGTGACAATTCCAGGCCTCAGTTTCCTATCGTTCAGGGTGTTGGGTTGCCAGAAGATCCGAAGGAAATGAGTCTTGTCTCTTTAATAGAGACTTAATGCATGGAAATGCACAGATGTAGTTTTGCATGGCATGCAAGTGAATAACATTATGGGATAATTAACATTCATTTAAAGGGAGGGGGCTTCCTTTGCTACCTGGGAATATGATATAAATAAGTTATTTCATTTGATCAGTACAAACATAAACACTATGAACATTGGGCAGTCTCTTGTAGATCGCAATGACTATGTAAAGGTAGTGAAATTTCTAAAGCATTCCATGAAGGTCTTGGGAAAAGGGAGCTTGAGAGGACCAGAGGCAACCCATTTTCTTGGCAGTGAAAAAAGGGTCATTTTTGCAACCTGGGGTGTCGCTGCACTTTAAGTTATGAAGACGGTTACTGCTTTAGGCATGCAATGGAACTCTGCTAACTAGGCACCAGTTTACGGGGTTAGCGCTCGGCTTTGGGTGAGGGGCCTTTCACAGGGGAAGTTTGGAACTCACTCTTCTTGGTTCAGGGCTGCTTCCACTGCAGCTGCCCTGGGCTATGTGTTCCCTTGCCGTGCGGTAGTGTCAGAGGGATCTTTCAGATCAGGACCTTTGTCCAGTCACTGCACTCCATTTTGGGGGATGGCGTTGTGGATCAGTGAACTAGTGGCAGGCTTTCACCTAGTGTTCGAAGAATGGAATTGTAAAGTTTAGAGTTATTAATGAGGTTTTTCTTTCAGGTGCTGCTGGCCGTGGGGCGAGACGAAGAGTCAATGTCTGTGGCCACAGCATAGTCTTTTGGGGCCACCTACCAGGCCAGGAGGACACCCTGGCCATGAAGCCCTTGGTGCTACGAGCTGAGGCAGACCTTGTGATGATAGGAGCAAGATGGCAGATAGTCCGGCCAGGCATAGCCTCTTGTGTGACAATCTGAGACTGTCATAAGAGAACATAAGAGAAGCCAATGTTGAATCAGGCCAATGGCCCATCTAGTCCAACACTCTGTCACACAGCGGCCAAAATATACCAGGTGCCATCAGGAGGTCCAGCAGTGGGGCCAGGACACTAGAAGCCCTCCCACTGCTGCCCCCTCCAGCACCAAGAATAGAGTGCATCACCTGCCCCAGACTAAGAATTCCCATCTATACCCTGTGGCTAATAGCCACTGGTGGACTTCTGCTCCATATGTTTATCTAACTCCCTCTTGAAACTGTCCATGCTTGTAGCTGCCACCACCTCCTGTGGCAGTGAATTCCATATGTTAATCACTCTTTGGGTGAAGAAGTATTTCCTTTTATCTGTTCTAACCCGACTGCTCAGCAATATCATGGAGTGCCCATGAGTTCTTGCAATGATGAGAGCAAAGTGGCCTGGAGTGCAGATGGTTGGGTCGGCTATTCTGCTTTGCCATGAATAACAAAGTTATGGTGCTACGAGTGGAGACTGACCTTGTGATGATATGAGCAAGGTGGCCCGGAGTGCAGATAGTCTGGTTGGCTATTCTGCCTCGCCATGAAGGGCAAGGTCCTGGTGTTACATGCAGACGCTGACCTTGCGATGATAAGAGCAAGGTGGCCTAGAGTGCAGATACTCTGGTTCGCTATTCTGACTCTCCATGAAGGGCACAGCCCTGGTGTTACAAACAGAGGCTGACCTTGCGATGATAAGAGTAAGGTGACCCAGTAGTGTGGATAGTGGGGTTTGCTTATTTTCCCCCCACCAGGTATGGCTATGTGGAGACCCCCCACTAGGCATAAAGCCACCCGCCAGATGAAGAAGGCCATGGAGGGTTGTGGAGTTCCAGGACCTGTTGCAGCTATCAAACAAGGGCAGGACTTGCAGCAAGGAAATAGATCAGCCTTGGGCTTTTTGGTGGGGAGCAAAGACCAAAGCAGAGGCTTTGTCTTGGCTGTGGCAGGTTGCTGGGGGCAAGAAACGGGAACCGGTGAGCACCTTACAGCATTTTCCCATTAGGGAACAGGGAGTCATCAGGAACTGCCTTCGGATTTCTAAGGTCCAGGGTGGGGAATGGTGATCACCTCTTATGGGAACCTCTTAGGGTATGCTCCTCTCTGCAAGTTGGAAGGCTTCAGGGGTAGGTGCTCCTAAGTGGCGACGAGTTTGCTGGGCTGCTGGTCATGAGCCAGACCGATGGCTCAAGACCGGAGCTGGGTGACCCACCCGAGATTGGAGATTGGTCAGGGGAGTGACACCTGCCTTGCCTGTTCTGTGCTCACTTAGCTGGTTCCTTGTCGCAATGTTATGTTAAATAGTTAATAAAGTGACCCTTGCTTACTTCCAAACTGTTGTCTGTCTTGTTATTCTGACTGGAGAGGGCAACAAAGCTCCTGGCGACCCAGCAACGCCACTGGTCGCTGGGGGCTGATTTGCCGCCCTGAGGAAGCCAGGCAGCAACTGAGCCATGATGCCTTGCATCGTGACATGGGCGCGGGGCGGAGCCGGCTTGGATAAATGGCCAGGCTCCGCTCCCGCCCGATGACAGTTGCTCCAACGTGCTCGCCCACCCTCCCGCCCTGTTCTTAGTGTAGACTATGGCTAGTTGCCTATTGGGGCCAGGTAGGAATTTTTCGCTTTTACCCAGTATTGGCTGAATGGGTGGAGGTGTTTTCGCCTACCTTGAACTGAGAGCAGTGGATTGGATAGATGGTTGTGGTGGTTGACACCTAAATAGGCTGATCACTTGGCAAGTTGGTGCGGGCAAGAAACCGGAACTGGTGAGCACCTTACGGCATTTTCCCAGTTAGGGAGCAGGGGGTCATCAAGAACTGCCTTTGGATTTCTAAGGTCCAGGGTGGGGAACGGTGATCACCTCCTATGGGAACCTCTTAGGGTATGCTCCTCTTTGCAAGTTGGAAGGCTTCAGGGGTAGGTGCTCCTAAGTGGTGACCAGTTTGCTTGGGCTGCTGGTCATGAGCCAGACCGATGACTCAAGACTGGAGCTGTGTGACCTGCCTGAGAAAAGGGCAAGAAGGTTGGTCAGGGGAGTGACACCTGCCTTGCCTGTTCCATGCTCGCTTAGCTGGTCCCTTGCCACAATGTTATGTTAAATAGTTAATAAAGTGGCCCTTGTTTACTTCAGAACTGTTGTCTGTCTTGTTATTCCGACTGGGGGGGCAAAGAGGGGATGCATATCAAATTTGCAGATGACACAAAGCTGGGTGGGATTGCTAATTCTGAAGTAGACAGTCAGGATTCAAAATGATCTAGACTGCTTTTTTTATTTCAAACAATTCCAATCTTAAAAAATCAACAGTACTTTAAGGAAATGGTTAAATTGATATGGCAATTTATTTGGCAAGGCAAAGAAAGGGGCCAGAATAAAAATGAAAGTATTTTCCAGAAAGAATAAAGAGACAGAGAAGAATATATACAACAACAAAAAAGTCAACAAATAACAAACATGAAGTCTGTACTCATTACTTCCACTTACGTTTGATTAAATGGAATCTATACTGTATAAACATGTTTCAATTTTTAGTTTTCATGTTCAGAGCTTATACCTATTTTTAATGTTTCTTAGGATAGTCTTCCAACCATTTATAAACTCTTGCCCAGTTCTTTTCAAAGATTTCTTTTTGTTTTTCTTGTAATTGTAAAGTCAGTTTATCCATTTCTGCTGTTTCCAGTAATTTGTAGATTATTTCTTCTTTTGATGGGACTTCTTCCTTTTCCCAATATTTTGCATATAATTTAGTTATAGTTATAATAGACATAGTTATTACATGTATGAGTATATATGTATCTGGTCTCTTAAATGTCTCTGGTACTATGTTTAATAAAAACAGTTCAGGTACAAATGGTACAGTTGTATCTAATGTCTTTTGCAATATCTCATGAATCCACAACCAAATTTTTTTTGTAATCTTGCATGTCCACCACATGTGGAAAAATGAACTATTTTTTTGTTTACATTTACAGCAATCATTCAACATATTTGAGTACTGTTTAGCTAAATTTTCTGGTGTCATATGCCATCTGTAAAACATTTCATATATATTTTCTTTAAATGAGACAGCTTTTTTAAATTTTATATTTGTTTTCCACAACTTCGCCCATTGGTCTGAATATTATGGCCTGTGTTTTGTGCCCATTTAATCATTGCGGTTTTAACTATTTCATCTTGCAATTCTATATCTAACAAACTAGTATAGAACATCTTTATATATTTTATATCTTTACCCAACAATATTTTATCTGTTTCCATAAGGTTGTCACAAAATCAGTTTTCTTGTCTTTTACATATCTGGAATCTAGTTCCACCTTTCCCCACCAGTTTATAGCAACATTCTGACTTTGCAAAATATCTTGTGGTTTTAGTAAGTTCTTTTTATCTAACAAGTCTTCATATCTCCATAGATATTCCTTAGTGAGAAGGCTGGGATTAATAAAAGCCTCTAAAGGTGAAACCCATTTAAGTATTTCTGTGTAAAAAGTACATTTAACCTTTTCCCATACTTTTAGCAGAGATGCTCTCAATAAATGTTGCTTAAAATATTTATGAACCTCCATTTTCTCGTACTACACAGAGGCATGCCATCCTAGTTTCAAATCATATCCTTCTAATTTCAATAGCCTCGAGTTTTCCAGGGTAATCCATTCTTTCAACGAAGTCAGGGCTGTAGCTTTATGATAAAGTTGCCAACTGGGTACTGCAAAACCTCCCCTTTCTTTCACATCTTGTAATACTTTCATCTTAATTCATGGTCTTTTATTTTGCCATATAAACTGCCATGCAAATTTTGCTAATTCTTTATAGTATTGTTGGTTCAGTGCAATTGGAACTGTTTGAAATAAAAAGAATTCTCGGTAAAATGTTCATCTTGATAGTAGCTATTCTTCCCATAAAAGATAATTTAAATTGATTCCATTTTTCTGGGCTTCCGGTCAGGGGGAAATGGCGATCTGATGCACCTTGCAATCATGCAGGGTGGACAGGGGCTCCTTTTGACAGATTGGCCGAGTTATAGCCCAACACAAACTCCCCCAGGCAGGGGGAGAGTCTGGCAAACATCAAGACCCAAGAGAGAGTTGAGATTGGTGTGATCAAGTCTCGGAGGAGGCTTGTATTACACTTTGATCCCCTCATTCAAAGCAGGCGTTGCATTCAGCACTCAAGGAGCCCACCGAGCTGAGTATTCAGCTTAAAATTGCCATTTCCTGATCTCATGGACTAAAGGGGAAAATCTGGATGGAATGAGACAGTGCGAAGCTCAGAAGTAAACAAACAAGGTAACGGATACAATTTTACTTACCGAGAACCGGCTGGGTTCACTTGTGGACTTATCCAGATAAGTGGTATCGATGTTTAACATTGACTGAGCAAAGTTTGATGGTGAAAAAATAGATAATCGAAGCAGCAAAAGAGAAAATAGTTTAACATTCCTGCGGCAGTGGAGGAGATAAGACACAGAAACCCACTTCCAAACCTCGCGAGACTGCAGGAGACAAAGGAACTGAGAGAGTTGGAAAAGGTGGGAGGCCGGAAATGACACTGAGGAGCAACAGAAGAGACTGTGCCTAGACAGGAACTTGGAGGACCAGAAGGAGACAGGAGGAGGAGCAGCAGACCAGAAGACGATGGGGAGCAAGAAGGAGAAACACTAGAAGGTGCACCAGAAGGTACAGAGAGGAAGGGGATTAGGGACAGACAGGAAGCAGTTAAGAAAAGCCTACTCTACACTAAAGAACAATAGAGAAAAAGCCCCCGACATTTTGGGGAGGACCAAGTTTTAAAACTTATTTTATAGCCTGGATTTAAGCTTTAGAAGAGCGAAAATAGGGCGGATTGGCTAAGCGTACGGAGGACTATTGAATCGTGTAAGCAGACTTTCATTTTAAGGTGGAGTAGATTGAACAACGATCAACAACAGATTTAAGGCAAAGACAGAGGGTGGCGTCATTTTCGACCCCAAAGATGTCCACCAAAAGTAAGGACTGGCAAGTAGCGATGGAAGCTATGGAAAAAAGGATGATGGATGCCATTCAGGAGCTGGGAAAACAGATGGAGGAAATTCAAGGAAAAGGTATGGATACGATGAAGGAACTGGTGGTGGCAGAGGTAGCAGATCTTAAAAAAGATGTGGGAGAGATTAAAAAAGAAATCCAGAATTTATCACAAAAGTCTGCTGAAATAGAGCAAAAAACACAAGACGTAAGCCAAAAAAATGGAAATGGTGGTGAAAGAGAATAAATGGATAGATACTATGATGGAATATAGAGCCATGCAGACCTATCTTAGGCTAAGAGGGGTGGAAGAAAACCTGGCTGAGGATATCCGTGACAGAGTGATCAAAGCTTTTGCAGAGTACTTACAAGAGGATGTTGATGAGATAGAATGTAATTTTGATTTGATTTACAGAGTGAATTCAGCGTATGCACAACAGAAGAACCTACCAAGGGATGTGATTGTACAATTACTAACCAATTGGTTCAAAGAGATTATACTCAAGAAGCAATTTAATGAGCCTTTGGAAATTGATGGCAAGAAGATAATAATGAAAGAACTTCCCAGAGCAATCATTCAGGACAGAAAGAAGTTTAGGAAATTGACAGATAAGCTGAGGCAGTTGAATATAAGATGCAGATGGGAAATACCGCAAGGTCTGAGCTTTACCTTCCAAAGTCAAAGACACACGATTTCAACTGCAGCGCAGATGATTAGATTTATGATGGACAATGAAAAAGACTTTGGAGAAAAGGAATTGGACAACATGATGGATTAGAAATTGATATCATGGAATGTGAATGGGCTAAATTCGCCCAATAAAAGAAAAATTGTGAAACATTGGCTGGGAAAACAAAAATGTAATATAATCTGTTTGCAAGAGACTCACATTAAAAAAAAGAATTTTAAATATCTGGTTGACAAACAATTAGGAGAAGAATTTTATTCATTGGCAGGGAAAAAGAAGAGAGGAACTGTGATATATATCAAAAAAGAATTTGAACCTGAAGAAATTTTTAAAGATAAGGAAGGCAGATACATTGCGGTGGAAGTGACTATGCATCAAAAAAGTACTCTGATTGTAAATATATATGCCCTGAATGGAGCAAAGGAGAAATTTTTTGAAGATCTGATGCAAGAGTTGGATCAGGTGACCTACAATCAAATTGTATTAACAGGAGACTTTAATGGCACTATTAATAACAAATTAGACAGGAAATCGAAAAGACTAGATGAAAAAATTGGGAAATTGCCTAAAGCATTTTTTAGTCTGGTGAAACAAGAGAAACTGGAAGAAGTATGGAGAAAATGGAACCCTACAATTAAAGACTTTACATTTTACTCAAATAGTCATGACTCTTTTTCAAGGATTGATATGGTATGGACAACTGGTGATTTGGCTCTGAAAACTCGAAAAGTGGAAATTATGCCGAAAGTGAACTCAGACCATAATCCAATAGTTTGGATATCAAAAGAAGGAAGAGGGAAACCTAGATGGAGATTGAATGAGGACTTATTGAACCAGCAAGAGATAATAGATATGATAAGTAAAGAAACTAAACAGTTTTTTCAAACAAATATGACTCAAGGTATGCGGATACAAACAATTTGGGATGCCTATAAAGCAGTGATGAGAGGATTATTAATATCCTTGAACAGTAGGGAAAAGAAAAAGAGATCAGAACAGCAAACTAGGGTGCTGGAAAAAATCCAAATGAAGGAGAAAGAGTTAAAGAGGAGACTGGGTGAAAAGAAAATTGTCAAAGAAATTCAGATCTTACAAGAACAGCTGAATACTTTAATGAATCAAGAAATGTATTGGAATCTGAAAAAGCTACAACAGAAATCTTTTGAAGGGGCAAATAAACCTGGAAAATTTTGGCATGGCAATTGAAAAAAAGACGGGAGAATAAAATTATAAGTAAAATCATGGATGGGGGAAAAGAAATCTTGGATAGCAATGGAATTAAGAGAGCCTTCTTTAAATATTATGCAAATCTTTTAGGAAAGAAATTGATTCCATTTTTCCAAGTCTTTTTTAATAGAACTCAAAAGTTTACTATAGTTATCCTTGAACAATGAGCTGCATCTATTTGTTAAATGTATACCTAAATATTTTATTTTTTTCTGTACTTCAGTGCTAGATTTCCCTTGTAATTGTTGGATCTGTTCTTTCGTGCAATTCTTTGTCAACATTTTTGTCTTCCTAAAGTTAATTTTCAACCGTGCCACTTGTTTATAGTCCCTTAGAGTGTCAGTGATTAGATCGGCACAAAATATAGGTCATAATATAGAATTAGATCAATGGACTACGGTGTGGAAAACTAATATTAAATATACAAAAGTTATACCATGTAAAGAAAATATATATAAAATGTTTTACGGATGGCATATAACACCAGAGAATTTTGCAAAAATGTATCCTAATATGTCAAATATATATTGGAAATGTAAGCAAAGGCTGGTTCTTTTTTTCATATGTGGTGGACTTGTAACGTAACAAAAAAAATTGGATTTGGATACATGAGATATTGCAAAAAATGTTAGAACAATTATACCATTTGTACCAAAATTGTTTTTATTAAACATTATACCAGAGAGTTTTAAAAAAAAGATGCCTGTATGTTTATCCATGTTATAACTATGGCTAGGATTTTGTATGCAAAATATCGGAGAAAAGGATAAGTTCCATCAAAGGAAGAAATCTATATATCTAATTCCCAAGTTGCCCCCCCTGTGCGGATATCTAAATCCGCACATCGGGGGCACCTGGGGGGCAGGGAGATTTTCCTGCGCACGTGGGGCAGTCCCCACGTGTGCAGAAAAATCTAAAAAGTAAAAAAAATTATAAGGGGATATCTAAATCCCCCAAAAAGTAAAAGAGCCCTCCCTGCGCATGCGCAGGGAATGCTCTAAAACTGGCCGTTGCCGCCAAGGGATGGGAGGGCGGGAGAAGGCTTGGCGGGCCAGCCGGCCTCGCCTCTGCTGCTGGGGAGGGAGGAAGAGGGAGGCTTGGCGAGCAGCCGGCCGCCCTGCTGTTTGTTTGGGTGGGTGGGAGGGTGGGAGGGGGAGGCTGGGCGGGCCGGCCGGTCGGCCTCCCGCCGCTGCCGCCGCCCTGTTGTTTGTTTGGGTGGGTGGGTGGGAGGGGAGGCTGGGCAGGCCGGCCGGCCGGCCTCCCGCTGCCGCCGCCGCCCTGCTGTTTGGGTGGGTGGGAGGGGGAGGCTGGGCGGGCCGGCCGGCCTCCCGCCGCCGCCGCCGCCCTGCTGTTTGGGTGGGGGGAGGCTGGGCGGCCGGCTGGCCGGCCCCGCCGCCGCCGCCCTGCTGCTTGGGTGGGTGGGAGGGGGAGGCTGGGCGGGCCGGCCGGCCGGCCTCCTGCCGCCGCCCTGCTGTTTGGGTGGGTGGGTGGGAGGGGGAGGCTGGGCGGGCCGCCCCCGCGAATATCGGGTCCCGCCTCTTGTAAATTACTCAAAACAGCAGAAATGGACAAATTAACTTTACAACTAGAAGATAAAAAAGAAGAAATTTTTGAGAAAACTTGGTTAAGACTATATAAATGGATTGAGAAATATCTTCAAAATTGTACAGGATAATCAACAAAATTTAATCTCTATATATTCCAATTCTTTAAAGCGGCTTAGGTGCACAAAAGAATGATTCTAAACTTCTTAAATGTAAGTAGATATCTTGAGTACATGCTCCTTGTTGTTTTGTGTTAGTTGATTTGTGTTAGCCTTGTGGCTTTGACTGTACTTGTAGTGTCTGTCCTTTTCTGTAGAAAACCAATAAAAAATCTTTTTTAAAAAATTATTGGCTGGATTATCAGAAATTAATATAAAATTACAACAAGAAATTATAAAGATCAAAAAGAAGCAAAAAGATAATGAAACACACATACAAAGGCAAGATTATTGGATTGAGAAAGCAGATCAAAGAATTGAAATCCTGGAAACTCAATGCAACTCTAATAATTTGCATGCCAGAGGCATCTCAGAAGATTCTGGGAGGTCAAATTTGGAAGAGATCTTCCATGTTCTGCTTCAGGATTATTTGAAGATTCAAGATTTCTCTGATATAGACCAGATATTTAGATTGAATTTAAAATTTGCATTCAAGAATAAGTTACCCCAATATATACTGGTTCACTTCATGCACAAGAAAACACAAGATGCAATATTAAAGAAGCAAAGAGAATCACCACTTAGAGTAGCAGAAATAGGAGTGCAGATTTTTCAGGATCTACCAATAAGTGTCTTGAGGAAAAGGAAAGATTTTGATTATCTGAAACAGATTTAGAAAAGAAATAAAAGACAGTTGGAAAATATGTTTTGCAATAGAGGTATACTTACCAAAATGAAAAAAGTAGTCACAACAGAGGAGCAAGCCAAGCAGTTGGCTGAAGAATTGCAAGCAGAGGATCTACACAAAGGAATTGAAGGAAATTTAAAGCAAAATTTACAGGCCAAGAGTCGTGAGGAAGAAGTAAACATAGAAAAGGAAAAACTGGACATGGCAATAGCATTGGGATAAAATGGACACATTAAAAGTAGTATCAGTAAATGTTAATGGACCGAACTCTCCCTCAAAATGAATGAGAATTTTTAACCAACCAAGAAAGCAAAATGCAGATGTTTAATGTCTACAAGAAACCCACATAAAGAAGAAACACAAACATATACTAAGTAGTAAAAAATTAGATAAAGAATATCTTGCTTCAGCTCAAAAACAAAATGTGTGGGGCTGCTATTTATATAAACAACCCACAATTAAGAGATCCAGATGGAAGATACCTACTCTTAAAAATGAGACTCCTGGAAGGCAAGATATGCAAAACAGCAATTGTATAAGCACCAAATGATGTTAAAGCTGAATTCTTTGAGAATTTCTTCCATATTATGCTGGAATTTCAAGATGAGGATGTAATGATCTTTGGAGACATATCCAAAAAATTATTTCAATATTTGGAAATGCTAAAAATAGAAGATGCCTGGAGGATTAAGCTCCCAGAGGGCAGAGATTTTACCTTTTTCAGAAAGACATCAAATATATTTATGAATGCATATGTTCTTGTGGCAGAATATGCCTGCTCTGGCTTGCAGGTCCTGTTCCGCCCTGCCCTCCTAGGGGTTCCCAACTCCATGGAGGGACTTTCTTTACTCTTGAGTAGCTCACCATCACCACCTGATCATTTTAAGAATTCCCACTGGGAGGATCAGAAGCCCCAGCTTCCCTTTTCACCTCTGAGGCCTTGCCTCTGTGTCTCCCACTTGCCCAATGCCTGGCTACCACAGAAACAATTTACTGCCTTGGGTGCCCTTGGAGGAATAGCCACTTGCCAACTCCCCAGGAGGCTCTTTTAAAATTGTGTGTTGGAAACAAAGATTTATGTGGTACAGAAAACCACTCCCAACATCAAAAGATTAAAGTATTTATTTAAAAAAATGCTTACAAGCATATTTATAGCACAGCACCAGATTTGAAAAAGGAAGGCAAATGAAATTTGCAGGTCACTGTCCAGCTTGCACATCCTCTGTCCCTTCTCTATGAATACCCTAGCTGATGGTAAAATCTAGGACATGATCTTTAGCTTAGCTAGTTATATGTCTCTACAATGTTTCCATAACCTCACAGCATCCTTCAGCCCTTCAGGCCAACCACATGATCAGTGGCTGAGTCCCTGAATCTCAGAGGAGAGTCCCTGTGTGTTCTCAGGAAAGCAGCATCCAAGGAAAGCTATTTCCTTTTGCCCAATGATTTTATTACCTCTGTTTCCCCTCCCCTTTAACCCCAGTCCACCCAGGAAAGGGCATCTTTTCCTGTTTTTTCCAGGAAGTCCCTTTCTATAACCTGTCTAGCAATTAACACCTCCCCCTCTATTCCCTTTTGGAGAAGGAAGGAGGACTTGACCCACTCCATTGTTTCTAGCTAAATCTATTAGCAGATGTGAACAGGTAAGCTGAAAAACCATTGCACTGACTCCCCTCCAATTGCCAATTTCCCAGGAGACAAGGCGTTTTTCCACACTGCTGAATATCAAAAAGTTTGACAATAAATCTAGATAAAGCAGAGATTCAACCAAAGATATTTGCAGATCACAACCCCATAAAAGTACTCTGGGAATAGAATAGAATATAAAATCAAGAGGAAGATGGAGACTAAATTATGCTCTTTTACCGCAAGAAGATGTAGTAAGGAAGTTCAAAAAAGATCTGGAAGAATTTTTTAAAATAAACAGTACAGAAGGAATGTAACAGGTATAAAGAAAGGAGATCAAACTATATAGGCAGAAAAAGAAATACAAGAACAATTTATTAATGATCTTTCAGTATTATACAAAAAGAAGTCTGTTCCAGAAGAAGGATTAACAGAATATCTGAAAGACATCACAATCACAAAGTTTACGCCATAACATAGAAAAAAAATAAACAATAATAATTCAAGAAATTTCTCAGGCAATAAAGAATATGAAAAAAGGATGTCACCCAGCCCAGATGAGCTGACAGTAATGTATTATAAACACTTTGAAGAAGTTATAATAATACTGTTACAAAAAGTTATGAATGAGATAAAAGAAGGAAAGACAATACCTCCAATGTGGCAAGAGGCGTATGTAATGTTGATACATAAACAGGGCAGTGATGCAATGCTACCACAGTCATATAAGACCTATTTCTCTGATGAATATAGATTACAAAATCTTGCTACAATAATGGCAGAAAGACTAAGAAAATGTATAGCAAACTTAATACACAGTGACTAGACAGGCTTTGTACCAAATATGTTTATGAAAGATAACAAACAATTAATAATAGATGCAATTGAATTTGTGAATAAAAAGAGAAAGAAAGGAGCTTTTTTATTTCTGGATGCAGAGAAAGCTTTCAACAATTTAGCATGACCTTTCCTACTGAAGGTACTTCTAAAGCTATGGCCCTGAATTTTGGAACTGGATGCACGGTATATATATGAATCAACAATCAAAGATTTTAATAAATGGGAAATTAACAGAAGCAATTTCAATCAAAAAAGGCACATGCCAGGGATGTCCTTTATCAACTCTACTATTTATCCTAGCAATGGAGATTTTAGCAACAAAGATTAGACAAGATGCCAGGATTAAGGGAATAAAAGTGGGTGATGTAGAGTTTAAAATGAAAAGCTATGCAGACAATGTGGTACTAAGAGTCTTGAATTCCCAAACATCATTATAGTTTGTAATGGAACACACATTAAAGAATTTGGGCTTTTTCAGGCTATAAAATCAACAAAAAGAAGACAAAAACAATAATGAAAATTTTAACACAACAAGGAGAAGATATTCTGAAGAATACAGAGTGTACGCTAGCCACCGACCTCATTAAATATTTGGGAATTAATGTGACTGGGCAAAACTATAATCTTTTTTAAAATAACTACCAGAAGATTTGGAAATTGATACAAGAAGATCTATCCAGATGAAAATTATTAAAAATCTCATGGCTGGGAAGAATCTCTGCAATTAAAACGAATGTATTACCCAAACTAAATTTTCGTTTCAAATGCTACCTATATGTATAGAAGAAAGAACACTGAAAAAATGGCAGACACAGATGAAAAAAAATTATTTGGAAGGCAAGAAACCAAGAGTACATTTTAAAGTAATGCAAGATGAGAAAAAGAGAGAAGGATTGGCCCCCCGTGGGCATTCCTCAGTTCTCATAAATTGTGAGTGTTCCATTTTCTGAATCAGGGTGGACGGTATTAGAGTTCTGCCTTAATTTTTCCAAGCTTTCCTGAAAATAGGAGAACCTTTTAATCATACTACTCTGTTCAGAGGAGATAAGGGAACTGAAAGAAGAAAAAAGGTTGACTTCAATCACT
Organism: Gekko gecko; assembly: GCA_029375565.1. Taxonomy (NCBI): domain Eukaryota; kingdom Metazoa; phylum Chordata; class Lepidosauria; order Squamata; family Gekkonidae; genus Gekko; species Gekko gecko. Next base: position 170,483,170 of record JAPDNY010000005.1, read on the forward strand.
TCTAGTGCTATTTCACCTGAGCCCTCTTGGGCCTCCATCTTGGGATTATGGACATCAGGATTGATTGTATATGCTCTGTATATCTCCTTGGGTTCTCTGTTCAGCCATACCTCCCCGATTGGGATTGAATGGTTAGCAAGTTTTCTCCTAGTTTTCTCTTCTACCTTCAGATAATATGTTGTTACTTAAGGTTTTTGTCTTTGGAGAGTTATCATGCCAAATCAGTGGTCTTACAATGGGATCTCAAAAGAACCTAGCAACTACTATGCCAAAAGTCCTAAGCCTTTCCCCTTTTTCTGGAGCAACAATTGTATTCTAGGTGAGTGGAAAGAAAGGATCCTGTCAGAGCAAATGGGACTTGGCACTCTCTCAACCCACTTTAGATCAGTATAAAATAGATTCAGAAGGAAGTGAAGGTGTTGCCTAGCTCTCCAATAAAGAGATCATTTTAAAATTTTACCCTGATAGGGGTAGACTTTCCAAATGATAGAATATTAGTCTAATATCAAGCTTCTCTTTCCAGAAGATAAAGTAATTGAGCATTGACTCTTACTAAAATGATCATAGCCATTAAGGTGTCAGTTGCTTCTGGCAGATTTTAATATATTCTGAAGTTTAAATTTCCCATGGAAGCCAAGAATATGCTACTAGGTATACTGCCTAATAATTTGCCAAAAATTTTGGAAGAGGTATTCAGATACATGGTAACAGCGGCTGGAATTATCTACGCAGCAAAATGGAAGGTAGACATTTGTCCACACTTAGAAAAATGGGGAAATGAACTTGCTGAATATACAGTGATGACAAAAGTAACACCTTATTTGAGAAACAGATCAGTTATGAAAATTTAAGGGCTAAGTTCAGACTGGCAATTTGAAGTGGAAGCCAGTCGCGGCAAAAAAGCCCATTCCTGTTCCCATTCACACAGCCCAGACTGCTGCAGGAGCATACCGGGAGGAGGCACGCGGGAGCATTCAGATGGCTGGCACGGAGGCACCACTTTCAGTGGCTTTCCCCTGGTAAATCAGCGATGCGTGCATAGGCGCCCATGCTCACAAGCACATTCAGCTGATTGGGGCAGATCCTGTTGCACCGGCACCGCATTGGGCAGTAGAGTGGAGCACGGCCAATCAAACCACTGCTGCCATCTGCCCCAATGCAGCTTGCTCCCGGCTTATCTGCCAAGCGTTCACACGGCCAGGAAGCAGAATGCCACGGGATAAACGCGCTCTCCAGGATTTGCTACCCCTTTAAAGAGGGATGTTTTCATCCTGGGAGCAAAGCGGAACAGCACAGGTTGCTGGCAGTTGCAGAACGCTAGGCAGATGTGCCTGTGTGAACGCCCCCTTTAATGTGGTTTTAAAACATCACTGAAACGGGGCTCTACCGGGGCAAATTGCCAGTCTGAACTCAGCCAAGGAGAGACTGAGTGTGTACTAAGCAAACAGGAATCAAGCTTAGAATGAGTAGTTTAAAATACTGTATACAATTGTATTGCAATGAAGAAGCAGAATGAAAATAAGTTCCAGTTGTAACATGTTGAATATAAATGTGTGTAAGGAAATGGGTTTTTAAGAGAAACATTTTTTATTTCCTACTGTAAGATATACAATAGTCATCCTTTCTGTGTTTTTCTTATATTACCTATTTGCCAAAAGTAATAGTGAGCGTATAGAGATGGCAAAAATATGCAGTATTGAGTATGCCGTAATGGTGATTTAATAATTCAGTTGAAAAACAGATTAGTTACGAAATTTAAAATGTAAAATGTTGAACATAAATGTATCCAAACAGAAGTAAGTTTTATAGTTTTATGTAAACAGTGAGTCATTATCTCTGCTGTGCAAAAATAAAAAATAATATGTATTTCAAAAAGCTTCTGTGCTTCCAAGGCAAGTGATTTTTTTTTTACATTTAACTCAGTATTTAGATGTAACCAACTTTCCCTTCTAAATCAGTGTTCCATCATATAGGTTTTCTCCAATTCCCTTCCAGACAGACCTGACATTCATGTTGTGATATCAAAACAATAAAATTGGTCACTACCTAAGTAGGATTCCACCCTTAAATCTTTAATTTGAGGAATCAATTCTGGTTAAGCCAAGAAATACTCTATCAAACTAGCTCCTTTTGTTGAAAAGTACATATAGGGTGCGTTCAGACGCGCCGTTTGAGCCGTTTTCGGCACGGCTCAGAAACGGCTTTTACCTGCGCGTTCACACGCCCAACATCTGCCCACCGTCCCCAGCCGTCGCTTTCTGGAGCAAACTCCCTTTGAAACGGAGTATTTTGACACCACTTACCCAAGTGGTGTTTTCCATGATTCTCCGTTTCAAGCCGCACTTTCCGCTGTCTGATCGCTCCGTCCAGCCACTTCCGGGTGCTTCAACCCCCCCTCCCCTCTGGGAAGCTGCCTCCAGCTTCCGGTTTTAGTCCTCCATTTTTTTTTTCCTTACCGTTGTGCGCTTGAGCGGAGCTCCGCACTTAAGTTAAAAAAAGAAAAGGTTCACTGGTGCCTAGTTTAGGCATTTAGAGGAGTCCGGGATCTCGGGGAGGCCATTTTAAAAAGGAGTCTTCATTTAAACTTTAAAGGGACCCGTTGAGCTCGCTCTTCTGCGCACCCGCCAATCTTCCTGTTCGGGAGAGGGCTGCCTGTGCGCATGCTCAAAGGAGAGGGGGAAAAAAAAACCCCACCTGCAGGAGGACGGCGGGGAGCTCGGAAGGAGGAGGTGAGTCTGATCGCGATTCTCCAGTTTTAAAAAAAAACGCATCGTGCCGGAGCAGTTTAAACCGCTCCAGCACGCTGTCTAAGCACACCCACTATGACCCAAGGTATCATTGCCAGTCTGGCCATTCTGAATAATTAAGTTTGCAGACGTTACCAGATTCAGAAGAATTCTCCCATCTTGATTGATTTTGTTATCTACAGACAGTTTATCAAAAAATAAAAAAGTAGCCCATTTCATTTATGTCTGATTCATTAAGATTGGCTGAAGCCAGCCATTGCTCATTCCCGGCCTAAATATGTGCATTAAAGTATCCAGCCAATAAGACCTTTGTATTGGGATATAAGGTAATTTCTTGTCAACAATGTTTTCTAGCTGTTTCTACTACTGACTCAAGGAAGATTTATTCATTATGGGGTGGTAAATAAATAAACATAGCAATTAAAGAATAATTTTTACATGTTAAAAAGACTGCTAACATACAAGCCACTGATTCCAGGACTTCCATTGTATCTAGATATTGATGCACAGATCTGTGCCCTGTGTGACCCCTTGGTCAAATTGGAATCACATAGTTGGAGTCCAATGAGTTAGATGAATCTGTTTATTGCAATGAAAACAGGGAATACAGGGGCTGAGTACCTTAGCACTTCAGCAATTCCAAGCCGTATTCTGCCATAACCAGGAAGGGCAGAAGGTCTTATACACCAAATGACATTACATATAATTTACACATTCAAGAACTTTTAATTGGTACCAAGCAGTTAACATCATAAAAGTATCCTTTGACTCTAAACCTTACTATTGGTCTCTCCTGATATTGGTCATGTATGTCAGTGATTGCATTTGTTTATCTGGTCTTCAGAATAATGGGAACAATGGGAAATACTAGAGAACACTGGAATTTCTATGGTCTCACTTATGGAGAGCTAACTAATAAGGGCTGTGATTCACATTACCCTTAGCTCTTGGCATCCTTTCAACTCCTAAATAGCATTCCATCTACAGAGGCTTCTTATACAAAAAAAATGCAATTATAATATATATATATATGTTCTGCTATAAGTTTTTCTAATCAGAAGATTTTAGGTTACATACCAAGATCTGAATCTATTATGATTCAGTTTTTAAAGGCACAGTGACGGCTGTCAGCATATCTATCTATCTATCTATCTCAAGGAGAAAGTGTCAGAAATCACATTCAGAAAAAGAGTGATATCCATGTTTCTTGAAGTAATATCATTTGAAACTCCTTTTAAAAATCTTCTAGTTTAAGGAACCTAATTTTTACAGCCCACCTTGTGGTATTCCAAGAGACAATTGAGCATCAGTTCTGAAAGGCTACTGTAATCTCTTCCTGAGGCTGAGTTACACAATTGTTTATTTTCTATATCACCACTTGAGGTTCTAGTGATACTGTATCTCTATTTCCACAGTCCATTTCCAGTATTTCAAGAAAATGTGAGCAGTCTACGGCTTGCATTGGCATTTTTTAAATTTCAGGGATATGATTTCATTCTTGTCATCTAGAGTCTGACCAAAGCTCTTCTAAATTTTGTTGCAAAAATCAAAATCAATCAATCATATTGTCCTCTTGGAGAGGGCACACAGAAGGAAAAAATAAATTAGCTTCTATAGGGTCCAGAACTGAAATCTATATCTTAGTCTTTTCCCCCCAAATCCTCCCTCACTGTCCCTAATGACAGACGTTTTACTTTGTCAGGGAGATCGGGATTTTCCAATACCCTCTGATTGCTATTATTAAACTTGACCCCATCTCGAGAGGATATAGATGTCTTAGCAGTCCTATGTTCGCTTTGTGGGGTTTGCAGTTCTTTCCTGTTATTCTCTTTCCTCTGCCTCTTGTAAACATCATTCTTCACGTTTATTAATATTGAGATATGACTCCGAATGCATCATTTAATCGTATCCTGAAGATATCTCAGGGGAAATATCCCAAATCTCATTAAAAGCTCTCATCTATACAAGATCATAGATGGAACTCTGAGTGGAAAGAGAGCAAAATTTTATTATGGAAATTGGTCCAGGAATTCTTTCTTCCATTTTCAGATCCACAAAGGATGTTCTCAGCAAAAAGTCTAAATGCTGTGTGGCTTGCCATTTAGGCAAAATTGAAAGGACAAAAAACTGTGAAAAGGCTATAGAATTCCAATACAAATTGTGCTTTTAACAATGCCATTTAGGCAGCCAGTTAATATGCCAGCCTTGATAAGGATGAATATCCAAAACAACCCTACAAGTATCATTAACGAAATCTGATTCAAATTTTCCCTTAGGGTCTAGTCTTTATTTAAATCACCCTTTAACTTGGCTTAAAACATATTGATTTTGAGGGTTTAATTACCCCTTTTCCTTGGAACTGTAACATATTAACCCTTTGGATAGTTAGATTAGACATTAGACCTTTCTGGCAGTACTGAACAATTATGTCTAATTTTTCATAAATTTTTGAGAGGGTTTGTACAATTAATACAATTATCTAAATTAGCGAACTTTCTTGATTTTGTTAATTGTTCAAAGTGGGGAGCTGGAAAATTGAGTCACTACTATTAGTAACTCCTTTGAGTTTGTCTCAAACAGCTGTGATTGCTCAGAATCTCTATCTTTAATTTCTAGAGGTATATCAGCTCCTCCTGAAAGACATCTATTCTGCTTTGCTTATTGCTGGGAGCATTAGAATCTTGGAATGGGCAACGTACTCAAGAGGAGTCAAAGAATTATAAAAACAGTGAGATACAGACCAATAAATACATACAATAAATCAATGCAATAAAACCCGATTACACCAGAAGAGAAGAATGAAATAAAAGCATTATAATATACTGTGAAGAATGCAGAGGAAAAAGTGCTTAAAATGTTTCAGACAACTTAAACTACAAGCCTGTTTCTAATTTAGAAGTGCCCTCTTGTCTCATGTCCAGTTTGCCACATTGCTGTGTCATATCACACCATGACAATTGTGATTGTCAACACAAATGAGTGTGGAGGGATCTGTTGGGAGCAAGATACTGAACCCTGGCCTAGATTTTGCAAACCTGTATTTTCCTCTGTCAAGCACCACCCACTTTCATTCCTGTTTAAAATGAAGCAATATGATCTCTTGGTGGTTGTTGTTTTTAATTGTGCAAAAGTAAATAAGCTTGTTTGGACACCTTTCTTCTCAGGACAGAGAACAAGAACTCGAGCAGCTGACCAAAGAGCTGCGGCAAGTGAATCTCCAACAATTTATCCAGCAAACAGGGACCAAGGTTACTGTGCTGCCTGCAGAACCCTCTGAACTGGAGGCTTCACAAATGGAGCTTGAGAGAGGTATGTCTTGGGAATTCTTTGGTGAACAAACAACCTCTGCCTCTTCCCTGGGGAATTCAGGCCAAGAAAGATTAACTTAAATTAGTTAGGAGTCTTATTCTTAAAGATTTCTCATAATTCAAAAACATTTCTCCAAATGAAATCTTTTATCACCACAATAAACAGTTACAATAAAAATGCTACAATAGATACCTAAAGGGCAGTGGCCAGTAATATGTTAACCAAAAAAAAAAAAAAAGGAACAGTATACAAATGGCCATGTCCCCATGAAGGTTTGAATGTGGCATTGATGAATAATACTGGACAGCTTGCTCTAAAGAGCTGAGGGGTGGCAGTTCTGACCCTTTTTTCCCTGGTGAGAATCTTGCAGGGCACAATGGATGGGGGGAGAATGATACAATACCTGTATCATACAATAGCTGTCAAAGTTTACATCCATATTAATGGAAGATATTCATACTACCATGAGTGTCTTCGGGAGTATGCCAAGTAAGATAAACAAAAGAAAGATTCCTACCCCATGAAATTTAAAATCTGAATGTAGACAATGAAGGGTGACACAGCAGGACAGAGGAAGTAGGAAGAGGCCAAGATAAAATGCACAACATTTTAGTCTACATTTTGCAATACTGTTATGTCTTCTTACCTAGCAAAACTTTTTGAATGGACAGAATGACACATGCATGGTTCAACAATGTAGTTAAGTCTCTTCCGTTGAAATCAGTAGGATATAGAATTGCTTCTCTTTAACCAGATCCTGTGGATTTACTCTATGTAATATTCTTAGGTTTAAATAGAGAAATGAATAATTTCTTGCTAACAAAACTCTGCTTTCCCCCAGAAGTACCATTTCAATCCGGAAGCCTGAAGCGCCCCAGTTCATCAAGGCAGCTTCCCAGCAATCTTCGGATCCTGCAGAACCCGCTGTCATCTGGTTTTAACCCAGAGGGCATTTATGTATAACACTATTTACCTCTTCTGGAAAGGACCTATGAAGCTACCATGGACCTCCTATTGCTTCTGTTCTCCTAGTGATACATGGAGAAACCTTCCTTTCAGAAGCCACCAAGTTGTTGGTGCGTTTATTTTTAACCAGACCTACAGCAGACTTAGACTCCTGCACCATGCACTGAATGAATGAAGACAATTAAGAACTAAAGGAATCGTGGAGGCATGCTTGTTTGGCAGTGTTGTAAAGGCTGCCAAACTGCAGTCATGCAAATAACCTCCACTTTCATTGTTGCCATTTCTGATGCATTTAGAGAAGTATTATTCCTTAGCTGTTATAAACAACTGATTCCAAATGCAAGAAACTGTCCAGGCTGAATGAGTTAGGGTTTAATTTATTCCATTGAACCAGTGGATATGCACATGTTGATGTCTAAGGCTTTTCTCCTGCGCTTCTCGACAAAGGGTGAAACTGATGGTCTAACCCAATCCAAGACTGCTGTCTGAAACACCATGCCTTGTGATGATCTTCCCTTCTCTATCCATTCAGAGAAAGAGCTTGAGGCCACTTTGTACTCCATTAGATTGCAAGTTGCCCCACTGCCACTCCATGTTGCTGGCTGCTACTGGTAGGGGCAGAGAAACGCACACTATGAACATATTGCAACATGGTTTAAGTGATTTGACACACGATGGGGAGAATTCAGCACAGGCTAGCCAGCGAGCAGTCTTGTGTCAGGTGTAATACATAGTTCTGCTTTCATGTCATATTAGCAGTCTGAAGTGAGGTGTGTGTGTGTGTGTGTGTGTGTGTGTGTGTGTGTAGAGAGAGAGAGAGAGAGAGAGAGAGAGAGAGAGAGAGAGAGAATTAATTTGAACATACAGGAGTGAGTGTGAGCACAGAGTATAACATTGCTATGATTCACAATGGCAGGATGCTGTTGAGGGAAAAGATGCTGAATCTCTTTTTATTGTTGTAAGGCCTCTGATATTTTAAGAACATAAGAGAAGCCATGTTGGATCAGGCCAATGGCTCATCCAGTCCAACACTCTGTGTCACACAGTGGCCAAAACCCAGATGCCATCAGGAAGGCCAGAACTCTAGAAGCCCTCCCACTGTTGGCCCCCAAGCACCAAGAATACAGAGCATCACACTGCTTCAGACAGAGAAGCCATCTATACCTTGTGGCTAATGGCCACTGATGGACCTCGTTTCCATATGTTTATCCAATCCCCACTTGAAGCTGTCTATGCTTGTAGCCACCACCACTTCCTGTGGCAATGAATTCCATGTCTTAATGACTCTTTGGGTGAAGAAGTACTTCCTTTTATCTGTTCTGAGTCAACTGCTCACTAATTTCAGTGAGTGTCCACGAGTTCTTCTATTGTGAGAAAGGGAGAAAAGTACTTTTTTCTCTATCTTCTCTATCCCATGCATAATTTTGTAAACCTCTATCATGTTGCCCTTCATTCGTCATTTCTCCAAGCTAAAAGCCCTAACCTCTTTAACCTTTCTTCATAGGGATTGTGTTTCATCCCCTTAATCATTTTGGTTTCCTAGAACTGTACACAGTATTCCAAATGAGGCTGCACCATAGATTTATACAGAGGCATTACGATACTGGCTGATTTCTTTTTAATCCCCTTCCTAATAATTCCAGCATAGCATTTGCCTTTTTTATTGCAGTCACATACTGTGCTGACATCTTCAGTGAGTTATCTACTGTGACTCCAAGATCCCTCTCCTGGTCAGTTACTGCCAGTTCAGACTCCATCAACATATATTTATAGGTAGGATTTTGTTCTGTTGGAAGTGGCATCATAAAGCCATTACAGGATTTTTATAAATTTATCTTATTTTCTAAGTGCCACAAGATTTAATCTTCATCTAGTAAGGTTGTGTTTAGTATTTGAGAATTTTCTAGTCAGACGTTTTATTACATGGAGTTCATATCTGAAATATTTTGACACAATAAGTATGCTTGCTGAGGAACAAAAATGCTACTGAAATACCTTTGGTCAAATGTCTTGCCAAAGGACACTCACAGGGTTGCTGTTGTTTTTGTCAGAGGCTGTTTTCCTATCACTGTTGCATTTTTCTATCGTAATAGTCCAGTTTAATGCTGCCCTGCTCTGTTTGCAAGCCACCAACCCAACCATCACTGCTCTGTGGTCTCCCATAGACTTGATAACATATCAGCTTCTGCCATATGTGGCAGGCAGTGAAAACAAGTGATCCAACGCTCCAATGTGCAGGTTGGGTCCATGATGCCTAGGGTCAAGGGTGGGCAGGGGCAATCATAGATGGCGCAGGATTGACCAAATGATTTGCTCACAGGACTAAACTGCATTGCGTGTGTGGTTGTGGGTGGAGAGAGAGAGAGAATTCTGTAACAGTATGCAAGATTATTTCTAAATCAGGGTTTTATAATAGGAAGACTCTAAAGAAATTGACCCATGTTAATAACAGAGCTCATTTGATTATAAAGATGCTTTGTCACCAAATGCAACCCAAAATAATTGAGTGCCTGGGGCGGTGAGGGGAATGATTGCATGCCAGCAGAGATAGAAATAAGTGCATGTAAATCACTGTCCATAGCAGGTTTTGTTTAGGGTTTTGCATCTCCGATGGTTGGGCTCCTGTGAACAATAATGTTTCAAGATCACAAATGATTTCAGTATGTGCAGTATTACAAGCTCTTTCAGAATCCAGGCCTCACCTGTCCTATCATGTTTCATGTGCCTGAATCATACCTTCTACCACCAGCTATGTGGGGGTCCTCTGACCTCAGCAGAGAAACCACTGCATTTGGGTGGGAATTCAGAGTTGATCCTGTGAATGACTTTTGGAGCTGGATGGATAAATTTAAAAATGACAGTTCTGAGTCACAATGGTCAATCCCTCTAATAACCCACAATAACCTTTTAATAATCAGTGTCCACTGAATCATATGCCGATTCTGGAATTAGTACATATTGTTTTGACTTGAAAACTGGGTGACTCTTTTCCACTACACAGTGCATGAATATATTCCATCCAAAAAGCATAACACAGACAGATGCCTTGCATTCAAGAAGATGTCTAAACGTCCTTGGGGAGGGGCTGTTCTTTAGTTTAATGTGACCTGCTTGGTGCATTCCCTGAGGGAGAGGGTGTTTATGGGTGGATGAAGGAAGATATCCCTGTTATTACCTGATGGTAACTACACTCTTTCTAGTATTTGTATCAATCTCATAAAATGGGACAAATGCAGAGTTGAACACTTATTTCATTCAGACTTTTAATGTGCTTGCGTTTTTCTCAATTGAGTCCATAATTTAGATTTAATACATCCCACACATGTTTTCCATTCTTAAGCCATTGTTTCTCTGCTTTGCAAGACCGAGTTTTTGGATCAGACAGTCTCTAGAAGTCAATATCTGAAATGTAAAATCTGGATATTCACAAAGCAGAGCACCTAAAATGGTATCTCTGTAATTGTTCTTTTAAAAACAAAAGGGAGACCATATAGAATACCAAACTGAACTTGTTTGTTTGCACATAAAAATGGAAAGAGACATCTATTAAAATGTTAAGGTGTGCATTCTGTTCATGGTTGTATTGTAATGGGGTAGACAGAATCTGCAAAATACATGGAAACATTATTTTTAGTATTCACTTTGCAAGTGTTCTCTCAATGTTCCATTTCAAACATATGTGTGAAAATGTAAAACAACTATTCAAAGAGTCCATAGAAAATAATAATAGACTCATTCCTCTTTCTCTCTGTTCATGTGGGATAGTGAACTGGCTCACCAGTATTTCAATAGTTGAGCAGTTGTGTAGTTATACTTGGAATACTCAAAATGTTAACAACAGTGGGAAAAACAGACATGAGATTGTATGTGGATGCCAAGTTACTTGAGCATGTCTCCTTTTCTTAACACCTTGGTTGTTACAGCACACTTCCATTTTGTACATGCAAGTCCACATTTGCATACGGTAGCATGCCTATATTGTACTGTTAAAATGGCTTCACTAGCACCTTTCCCCACACACACAATACATGCATCAATAAGCCAATAAAATATTCTACCCAATCTGTTCCTTTGTTAACAAAATATATCCCTGTAATACAAAAACCTAATACATAAATAAATAAATAAAATGGGGTATTGTCTTTTACATCACATGATCAATCAGCAATGACCTAATTGTGATGTAATTGTTCAATGGAGGACCTCTGGGCAGATTTCCATAACCAGCTTCATCCATGGCTGCTATGCAGAGCACAGATTGTTATGACCTGGTCAGAAGTGCTATTATGAAATTTGGTGTCATGTCAGAATATTCAGTATTATTGCAATTAGTCGTGTTTCATTAGACTATATGCACCATACAATAATAAAACCTTTAATTTTTTAGGTAGAAACAGCAAATGATTCTATATATAGTAAGGCTGTTGCTTTTTTAAAAAAAGCAAGATGTCTCTACCCATCTGAGTTCCTAAATTTTAAGCTTGCATCTTTTGTCAAGTTACCCTTCCAAACATGTCAGGTTTCTTAAAGAGGCCAAAGGAATACAAACAGCTTATACACCCTCTGAAAAGAGTCTCCAATGCAAACATCTGTTCCCTTGAAATTGCATTCAGATCATGCATGTGCATGCATACAGATGCCTGTATTTTGTCTTGCAAGGAAGTCCCATTGATGTAAGCTGACACCTTTTTTGCCACTAGTTGGAAACAGAAGGGCCAGAAGACATTCTACTGTATACCAAATTTGGCCCATGGCCCACCTTTTGAAGGTCTCTGTAGTTTTTATTACATTGGCTGTGAGGGAGGAAGAGAGAAGTTGGCCAGACACAGCACTTCCTAGTGTCAGACCTCAGATATTTGAGGAAGAAAGGGAACATATTCCAACATGATGATATGACTCCTCCCCTTGCTACTGCCACATTTCTTGAAGGAAGGATGTCACATGTGGAAAACCATTGCCCCCAAATGTCTTCGCTCTTCATGTGCCTGAGAACAAATCAGTTTATCCTACAGCCTCAAGAGAATATAATGGACACCCCGCACTTGACAACATCTAGGGCCCTGACTGGCACTCTCTGTAGTGAAGGTCATAGACACCCATCCTATGTCATGCCCAAATCTTCTAATATACATGTAAGGGTTTCTCAGCATATAAATCTCTATGGAGGGGGCCCACCCCTCAAAACCCAAACCCAAGAACAAACAATGCCTTTAATATGAAACCCAAACCCAAGAACAAACAATGCCTTTAATATGAAACCCAAACCCAAGAACAAACAATGCCTCCTGCATTGTGCACATAAGGGAATGAGAATTGGTGTAGTCAGTACAAGCAGGCCTTGCTGATGTCCTGTCCTTTGTCCTTACCTTTTCATGACAGGTCATACAAGTCAGCATCTATCCGCCTGTGCCTAGTTCTTATTAAAGGTAATGGGCTGGATCCAGCACAGCTTCCACAAGTACAAGTACTTCAGTCTGCAAAGCATGACTTGGCTTCCCCTTCCTATGGCATCCCAAAATTACGCCCTGAAATCCTCTTCCTTAAGATCCCCTCTCCCCCAAGACTGGGATTATGGGGGATCAGGCTGCTGCAGGAGGGGGACATTGAAAAAGTCAAGTTTTTCAGGAGCAAGTCCTTGTTCTTGAGAAAATGTTTGTGCTGAATCCAACCCATCATCTGCAATAGATAATGGCATGCAAACTGAGATCTGTGTGAATCAGCCCAGGGTGATTTTTTTTGTATATACATATTTTTAAAGAAATGAGGGCATTAATTAAAGGCACTTCAGGACCTGCAAATACATGCAGGTAAGATGTATGAGAAATTTTATTTGTAATAGGTTTGAGGGGGAAAAAGACTGAGGAGATGTTGACCATTATTCATCACTGTCTCCTCTGAGGGCCAAACTGGATTTGATGGCATCCTTGTGTTTGCCACAGGGAAGCCACCACCATTTTGAAGTGATTTTAAAATGCTGTGAGTGCCTGATCCTGATTGGATCCTCAACATGTTGGGCTGAGATGCTCTTCTCCCCCCCCCCTCCATGTGCCATTTCAAATGCCAGAGTGCCCACTCACACAACTGTTTTCGTGCTCACAAAGTCACCACGAGGGGAACAAGAGTACCTTAGCCCACCAAGCTGTGGGCCCAATCAAGAACCCTTGTGGCATTTTCAGATCTCTTTTCAATGGTGGCATCCCTGTGGGCATCAGGATGCCTTCATGTCTAGTTTAGCCCTGAGGTACTTTATGTTGTCGTTTTGGTCTGCATGTGTTTCAAGTACAGCTGAATCTTGCAAGATGACACAAGTATCTTTTAACTTTGAACAAGAGAAGATTTAGGTTGGTTCAACAATTTTTTACTTTGGGGCACAATATTACATATTTATAAGGAGGCAGGGAGCTCTCTGGAAGGATACAGATTCCCAGTGTGCTTTACTCTGTGAATTGGGCCTTAATTATGGTATGTAAATAACCAAACTATATTCAAATTTATTTTCTATTATGAATAGTTCCATGCTGTATTTTTTAACAAAGTGTCAAAAGTGTTACTTTTATATTCTAGCATTTTTTAGCCATTGATTTGTGCACATTTATGCTATTTGTTACAGTATTCTGATGTTTTGGATGAAGGCTATCCATTGTATGGAGATGACAAAACAAACCATTCTGTCAGTTTATTTATTCAGTATTTTTGCTGCTTTTCTTTTTCTTTTTAAAATAAAGTTTTCATTACCAATACAATATGATCAAAAGCCATCACTCTCTCTTTATGCTATTAAAATGTTTGTGCAGCTGCAACCTGACATACCTTTGTGAAAAGAAGGATGGATGCTACATAGGAATCCATGCACGAAACAGGGATATGAAAATCTATGCCTGTGAACTGGTGTAGCAGAGTGGCTAAAAGGCTGTGCTACAGATCAGGAAGTTCCCACTTTGAAGCAGGAAGGACCAGCTGGGAGATGATGTGGCAGCCCTCTGCCTGAGACCCTGGAGAGCAGCTGCCAGTCAGAGTATACAATACTGACTTACATGAACCAGTGGTTTGATTCAGTATAATGCAGTTTCATGTGTGTTCATGCCTAAATATGTGTATAATTTCTATAATAATTGGGCAAGGCTTTTCTTATGGCTGTTTCTGACAATTCATACAGCTACTGATCATCATTTCTGAGTTTTCCTTGGATGTGACACCATCATGCCTGCTCTTCCACAGTTTTTTAAAAAAGAATTCTACCACCACCGCATGAAATGGAAGCAGATAACAGGAGCACAGGGCAGGGAATTCACCACCTCCACCTGGAGAATGGCATTCCTAGTGGAAGGTGGTGCACACTAGAACAAAATATCCCAACTTCAAATATATGCTAATAGGGCCTGAACCTACTGAGAGGGAAAGAGACCTTGAGGTCATAGTAGATAGCTCAGTTAGGCTATGGTCACAGAAGCAATTTGTGCCAGTATTGTTGCAGTACCGTTGCGGATTTAAAAAGCACACTGAGACAGCAACATATGCCTTCTGTGCCCCAGTCATCACCACCCTGTTCTGCCCCATTTTGGAAGCAGAGTAATCAGGCACTGGGGAGTTTACGGGTATCAGCACTTTCACCCCGCATTTCCAGATGTCTGAACTCCCTGGTGCGAGCTCAAAGTCACCATAAGTCAGTGCAACTTGAAGACACGTTACACACACATACACACATCTATGGTATGGACATCTGGAATACTGCTTGCAGTTCTGATGGTTGTATCTCAGAAAGGACTATGCAGAGCTGGAAAAAGTACAGATGAGGACAACCAAGATGATTAAGGACTGTAGCACCTTTCATATGACAAAAGGCTGAAGAGTCTGGGACTTTTCTGTTTAGAACAGAGACTAAAGGGGGAAAGACATAAGAAGAAATTATAAAATTAAGCATGGGGTAGAAAGAGTGGAAACAGAAGCTTTTCTCCCTCTCCCAAAATACTGATTGATTGGTTGATTGATTGATTGATTGATTGATTGATTTGATTTATACCCCGCCTTCCCGCCGAAGCAGTCTCAGGGCAGCTTACAAAAGATAACTTAAGAACAGTTATGACTTAAATAAAACCATCTAAAAATAATTTAAAACATAAAGTGCTAGCTGCTTATAAATTAATACATTAGAGATGGCAGCAACAGTTACTTTATACAGGCTGTAATGGTGGAGTTGGGCACCTCTTTAATGATGGTGGTGGTGGTGGCGGCTCCTTAACCAAAGGCCTGGTGGAAGAGATCCATCTTTCAGGTCCTGCAGAACTCTAAAAGGTCCCACAGGACCCTGATCTCTTCTCATTCCACCAGTACAGAGCTGCCACCAAGAACACCCTGGCCCTGGTTGTTGCCAGTCTGATGTCTTTAGGGCCTGGGAGGGTCAATTGGTTTTGTGACCCTGAACGCAGTGCTCACCGGGTATATATGGGGAAAGGCGGTCCCTCAGGTATGTTGGCCCCTGACCATACTAGAATGCAGGGGCTTTCAATGAAGTTGATGGGCAGTAGATTCAGGAGGAACAAAAGGAAATACTTTACACAATGAATGATTAAAATGTGGGATTTGCTACCAGAAGATGTAGTGATGATCACAAGCATGGGCAGTTTTAAAAGGGGATTAGACAGGTTCATGGAGGACAATAAAAAAGCTTTAAAAAGCATTGAGCATGATCTAATAATCCCAGTTCTACATCAGCTTAACTATTTTCCCAGTTCAAGAACCCTCCCCAGATAATCTAAAATAAAGGCTTTATGTGAGCTTTCAAAGTCTCAGTTCTTATTTTGCGCTCTCTCAGTTGATAGCTTTGTTTGGGAGCAGCCGCCCCCTTTTCTGCATCAGAGTCCTTGTCAGAAGACACAGAGTCCAATTCGCCAGTAGATTTGCTGTCTTCTTCTTTCGTATCCTCTTCTTGATCTCCCAGTTGCAACCTCAGGAACTCACGTGCTTTAAAAACAGAGTCAATTTTTTCTCTTTTCTCCTTTATTTTGAAAGTGATTCCTTTGGGAATTAACCACCTGTATGCAATGTTATTTGGTTGTAAGAAAAGGATTAAATCTTTATACTTCTTTCTCTTTCTTCTTATCTCAAATTGGATGCCTTTTAGTATCCTGATATTGTTGCCTCCAATTTTCAGGGGTGTGTTTGTAGTCGCTTTTAGGATTAAATCTCTTAGATGTCTCTTCGAGAATCTCACAATGATTTTCCCTGGCAGATTATTCTTTTTGATATACGTAGAGTAGGCTCTATAAGCCACATCCATTTCACTTAATATATCTTCTACTTTTAAATCTGTCATTGGGGCCAATGCATCACTCAATAATTGCTTAAGATTCTCGTTGGGAGTCTCAGTCACCCCTTGGAACCAGAGTACCATATTTGCTCTCTCCATTTGTAGCTGTAGCAGTTGAAATTCCTCCGAAGCTTGCTTCTTTTCTAGCATTTGCATCTTTTTTCCTGCTTCTTTTGAGCTGGCATCAAGTTCCAACACTTTCTCAGCCACCTGCTCTGTTTTCTTTGTAGTTTCTGCAAGCTGCAGTTGCTGTGCTGCAAAGTTCTGGTTTAGCATTGTCAATTGCTGGTTGATGTTAGTCATCTGGTCCAGTAGAGGGCGTAAAGAGTCTGCTAGAAGCTTGGGAAACTCTATGGTCTCTTCCACTCTCGGACTCATGCCGCCTGGTGATTTCAGTTTCAGTCCTTTGTCGGGTTGCCTCCCTGCCATCTTTCTAGATTGTTTACTTTAACTGAAAGTTCTTAAAGTCTCTGAAAGTCTCCAAAACACTTGGACTTTTGCTGGTAAGGTTCTTGAAGTTGGTTTCTTGACTTATTCTTCCGCTCCCCCCTTGCTATTCTGCTTTTGACTCTCTGCGTGTGGGAGGGGCCCCTCCCCTCCCCTGCTCGTTTCCCACAGTGCTACCAAAGGGGGTGTTTTCTTTTAAAACACCGATTTTACGCTTTTATGTAACTTGTTGCTCGTCTTGCAACTTCACTTGCATTTGTTTAATCGCTCAATCTCTGCCACTTGTTCCGGTCGGCAGCTCTAGTTCCATACGGACGCATAGCAGATGGACCATTGGGACGGAGGAGCGCCTCGATTCCCCAGCATCATGCTGGCAAAGAGGCAGCCCCTCAAAAGCCCCTTGGCTGGAAACCTTTTCACCAAGGCTCCCGGGGGGCAGCGATTACTCGGCCCCCCTCCAGAACCGCTAGCATGCAGGTCATGCCTTGGGAGCGCCCCGGAGGCACATCTGCTTGCAAATCGCCATTAACCGGAAGCTGAGGATTGCAGTATTTAATGTTTGATTTCTCATTTTACAATTTCAAGCTTACCTTGATTTATACTTCTCAACTTCCATGTTCCTATATGTGTTGAACAGCTTTTGTGTTCATTCACGGCCCTTTTGCGTACATTCACATTCTCCAGTAGACTTCCCTCCTGCTGTATCGAATGTCTTGCTCAATGCATGTAAGCTGGCTACCCATCTAACCTATCGTCGAAAGTGGCACTGTTTCCAATCTTATGCCTTTGAACACTCCTTTGACTCGATCCACACTTCCCTATGGGACATTTTCTCCTAGATCGTGTCCCTGAAAGAATCAGGCCTTGCATACTCCTCTCTGGGTGTCCACCTCGCTGCCATCTTGGCACATTACCCTTTAATACAGGGTTCTACTGTTTTTTCACACCACCTGACGAAGTCCTTCATTAAAGGGCTAATCCATCTCTGTCCACCCCAAAAGCCACTCATGCCCTGGAGTTTGTCTCTAGTGTTGACACATCTGATGGCAAAGCCTTTCGAGCCCATGGCTTCCATCAACTTTCATAAAAACATAAGAACATAAGAGAAGCCAATGTTGAATCAGGCCAATGGCCCATCTAGTCCAACAATATACCAGGTGCCATCAGGAGGTCCAGCAGGGGGGGCAGGATACTAGAAGCCCTCCCACTGCTGCCCCCCCCAGCACCAAAAATAGAGTGCATCACCTGCCCCAGACTGAGAGTTCCTATCTATACCTTGTGGCTAATAGCCACTGATGGACTCCTGCTAGATATGTTTATCTAATTCCCTCTTAAAACTGTCCATGCTTGTAGCTGCCACCACCTCCTGTGGCAGTGAATTCCATGTGTTAAGCACTATTTGGGTGAAGAAATACTTCCTTTTATCTGTTCTAACTTGACTGCTTAGCAATTTCATAGAGTGTCCACGAGTTCTTGTATTGTGAGAAAGGGAGAAAAGTACTTCTTTCTCAACCTGCTCTATCCCATGCATAATCTTATAAACCTTGATCATGTCACCCCTCAGCCATCGTTTCTCCAAGCTAAAGAGCCCCAAGCATTTTAACCTTTCTTCATAGGGAAGGTGTTCCAACCCTTTTATCATTCTAGTTGCCCTTCTCTGCACTTTCTCCAATGCTATAATATCCTTTTTGAGGTGTGGTGACCAGAACTGTACACAGTATTCCAAATGAGGTCGCACCAATGATTTATACAGGGGCATTATGATACTGGCTGATTTGTTTTCAATTCTCTTCCTAATAATCCCCAGCATAGCATTGGCCTTCTTTATTGCAGTTACACACTGTCTAGACATTTTCATAGAGTTATCTACTACGACTTCAAGATCTCTCTCTTGGTCAGTCTCTGCCAGTTCAGACCCCATCAATGTGTATTTATAGTTAAGATTTTTGGCTCCAATGTGCATCACTTTGCACTTGGCCACATTGAACCCCATTTGCCATGTTGCTGCCCACTCACCCATCCTCGATAGATCCCTTTGGAGTGCCTCACAATCCTCCCTGGTTTTCACCACCCTGAACAACTTCATGTCATCTGCAAATTTAGCCACTTGACTGCTTACTCCCAATTCCAAATCATTAATAAACAAGTTAAAAAGCATCAAACTGAGTACTGATACCTGTGGTACCCCACTGCTTACCACCCTCCACTGAGAAAGTTTCCCATTTATACTCACTCTATGTTTCCTATTTATAAGCCAGTTTTTGATCAACAAGAGGACTTGTCCTTTGATCCCATGACTATTGAGCTTACTTAGGAGCCTTTGATGAGGAACTGTATCAAAAGCTTTCTGGAAGTCAAGGTAAACAACATCTATTGGGTCCCCCTTGTCCACGTGTTTGTTCACTCCCTCAAAAAACACTAACAGGTTAGTGAGACAAGATCTTCCCTTACAGAACCCATGCTGAGTCTGCCTCAATAGTTTTTGTTCATCAATGTGCCTACTAATTCTTTCCTTAATAACAGTTTCCACCAACTTACCCGGTATCAACGTCAGACTGACTGGCCTGTAATTTCCTGGATCTCCCCTGGAGCCCTTTTTAAAGATGGGAGTGACATTAGCTACCTTCCAGTCCTCAGGAATGGAGGCAGATTTTAAAGAAAGAATACATATTTTTGTCAGGAGATCCACTAGTTCACATTTGAATTCTTTCAGAACTCTCAGATGAATGCCATCCAGGCCTGGTGATTTATTAGTTTTTAAATTGTCCATCTGTTGTAGGACTTCCTCTCTTGTCACCTCAATCTGATTCAGGTCTTTCAAACCCCCTCCCGAGATCATTGGTTCTGGAGTGGGCAAGCACATCTCATCTTCCACAGTGAAAACAGGCAAAAAATGCATTCAGCTTCTTAGCCATTTCCCTGTCATCCTTCAGTAGTCCTTTTATCCCTTGGCCTTCCAAGGGCCCCACTGCCTCCCTGGCTGGTTTCCTACTTCTAATGTATTTGAAGAAAGTTTTATTGTTGACCTTTTGTTTTTTGCGATATGCTCCTCATATTCCCTTTTTGCTTGCCTGATCACAAACTTGCATTTTATTAGCCACAGCCTGTGTTCCTTTTTTATCAACTTCAGTGAGACTAGCTTTCCACCACTTAAAGGAATCCTTCTTACCTTTTATAGCTTCCATTAATTTATTTGTTAACCATGCAGGCTTTTTTCTATACCTATTTGTGCCTTTCCTAACCTGCGGCATATATTTTTTCTGAGCTTCTAGGATTGTAGTTTTAAATAGTCTCCAAGCTTCCCCAATGGTTTTGACCTTTTCCACTTTTCCTTTCAATTTTTTCCTCACATGTCCCCTCATACCAGAGAAGTTACCCCTTTTAAAGTTAAAAGTGGTTGCGTCAGTCTTTTGGGGCAACTCCCTATTTATACAAATGTTAAACTCCATAACATTGTGGTCACTGTTCCCAAGTGGTGCAATCACTTTTACATCTCTCACCAGGTCTTGGGCGTTACTTAGGAACAAATCTAGGATTTGTGACCATCTGTTCCATAGCACAGTCATTGAGAGTGTCTAAAAACTCAATCTCTTTTTCCCGACTAGAACTCATATTGACCCAATCAATGTGTGGGTAGTTAAAGTCACCTATTACGACACAGTTATTTCATCTAGCCGCTATCTTTAATTCATTCATCATTTTATAATCCTCCTCTACCTTTTGATCTGGTGAGTGATAACAAACTCTGTTAAGCCTCCTTTTGGACCCACTATTTCAACCCATAGCATTTCCAGTAGCGAATCCATTTCTCTTACCCTCTTAATCTTACTGGACTGTATACCCTCTCTGACATACAGAGCCACCCCACCTCCAACCCTTCCCCCCCATCCTTCCGATATAATTTATAACCAGGAATCACAGTATCCCACTGATTTTCTTCATCCCACCAAGTTTCTGAAATACCCACATTGTCTATTTCCCCCCCCCAACACCAAGCATTCCAATTCCCCAATTTTACTTCGGAGACTTCTAGCATTTGTGTATAAACACCTATAGTTTCCCATGCTTGTTAAGCCCACAACCTTCCTCTTGCTGCCTCGAGAGCTTGCCAGGCAGTCCCTATCGTTAGCCACAGTCTCAGTGGACAATTGTAACCTTCGCCTCCTGTCATGGAAAACAGCATTTTTGATTGCTATCACTATGGCTCGCTGGGTGGGAGAGCTTGCTGCCTTCCGCACTGATCCCCCATATATGATTTTCCACAAGGAAAAGGTAGTTCTCCGGCCAGATCCTTCCTTTCTGCCTAAAGTTGTATCTGCCTTTCACCTGTCTCAGTCTTCTGTTCTACCTATGTTCTTTCCAAACCCAACTTACATACCACAGAGAGCTTTACACTGCCTTGATGTTTGCAGGGCACTCTCCTTTTACCTTGATCAAATGCAGCCCTTTCAGAAGTCTCCTAGACTTTTTGTTGCCTACGGTTCTCCATTGCAGGGCACACTGATCTCATTTCAGAGACTATCCAAATGGGTTACCTCCACCATAGCCCTTTGCTATGAGCTGGCTAAGCAACCTGTACCTACCTCTCTAACTGCTCACTCTACCAGAGTGGTTTCGACGTCTACTGCCTTCCTGGCCGGTGTCCCATTAGAAGACGTCTGTGCTGCGGCTACATGGTTTCAATGTCGATCTTCATGTCCCACTATGCACTTGACGTGCAAGCTCAACGGGATGCTGCATTTGGCCGGGTGATTCTGAAGTCTATCTTCAACTGACGCTTCTACTTCTGCAGATAGGACTTTTTGATTGAGGTGATAATTTTGTGTCCTAACCTCTTTGTTGTGTTTTTCAGCTGCCAGCTCCCTCCTCCATCTGGTTCAGCTCTTTTAATCACCCATGTGTGGGACTGCACAGAGTCCATAACCAAGATAAACAGGTTGCTTACCTGTAACTGATGATCTTCGAGTGGTCATCTGTGCAGTACCACAAACCCACCCAGCCTTCTCAACTGCTGGCATATCCTGATCACTTACCTTGAGTTGATGGGACTTACCAGTAGCGGTCGAAGGAACTGAGTGGGAGGTGGCTCTCTCCCCCGCTCTAGGCATGCGCAGTGCATGCCTGCTCCCCAGGGCAGGAAGACAGCCTGCCAAAAAGATTTCTGAGGCAAACTCTGGAATATTCGCCAACTGAGGTCATGCAAAGGCACCCAACCCATGTGTGGTACTGCACAGATGACCACTCGAAGATCATCAGTTACAGGTAAGCAATCTGTTTTTCTCTTCTGCTGATTTGGCCATTGATCCCTGAAATGAGTGGATGCATCTCAGTCTGGTGTCTCAGCTGTGAGTGACTCTGCTAGGAGTTTCGACCTCTTACAGTATTGCTCTCAGGTTCACTAACACATACAAACCATGTCACCATGTTAATGTCTGCATCCAGGAGGAGTCAATCTGTATAGGGGTGTGCATTTGGATCTACCTGAGCCAAAAATATACTCCAAAAATACTGTATTAATATTTTCCAGATATATTTTGTCACCCAAAGAGATCCTGGATTTTTCGGGGAAGCCAAAAAAAAATCCCCAAAAACCCCAGATATATTCAGGGTAGATCCAAAAAAACAACTGAGAGGCTGGAGCACATTGCTCCCAGCTCTCAGCCATTTGTCGGGCTTTCCATTGTAGTGCCTTTAAAGTTTAAAGTCTACTGCAGTCCCTTTAAAGCGCTCCCCACCAGTGTTCCCTCTAAGCTGAGTTAGCATGAGCTAACTCAGTTTTGTAGCCTCCAGCTCACACATTTTCTTCTTAGCTCAGGAAGGATGGCTCCAGAGCAGACTAATTTATGCAGAGCCAAATCACTTGCTCAAAAATTTAATGCCAGTAGCTCACGAAGTAGAATTTTTGCTCACAGGACTCCACAGCTTAGAGGGAGCATTGCTCCCCACTGGGTCAGCTTTGGGCTGGCTACTCCTGCAGCCTCTACTCCCCCACCCCATTTTTTCTTCTCGGGTCTACTGGACCCAAAAAGATTCAAGATTTTTTGGGGGGAACAGATCCAAATACAATACTGATATTGGGATCCAGAATTTTTCAGAAATCCCAAAATAATTTTGAGTTCAATAGAGTCAAACCCAAAAATACCAGTAAAAAAAATTACACACTCCTAAAAATTACACACAAACGATCGCAGCAAAGACAGAAGAGACTCTCTCACTTCTGCAGGAGTATACCACGTACCATGCAGTTGTGGACAAGTTTATATCGGAACCAGACAAGAATAAAAGAACATGAAAGACACTGCAGACTTGGCCAATCTGAAAAATCAGCAGTGGCTGAACATAGCCTAACCTAAACAGGACACAGCATTTGGTTCCAAAACACTGAAAGACTGGACAACACTTCCAGTTACCATGTCAGATTACACGGGGAAGCCATTGAAATTCATAAACATAAACACAATTTCAACGGGAAAGAAGAGAGTTTAAAAATAAATAGGGCATGGTTTCCTGTCCTGAAAAACACAAAAGGCTCTACAGCTGACAATAGCACTACAGATAAGATTAGAGTTTCAATAGCCATTCCACACACAAAAGAATCTCCTCAGGAAACAATCCATAGACAAAACAACCTCCTTAGGAAAGCTCCTCTATTAGCATGTTCATAGTCTGGAGAACTACTACAAGATAATGACTCAGCCCTACCCCACCTTCCAGGGTACATATAAATTACCTGCCTACCATTTTTCTACTCACCTTGACATAAAGAGTACTCCATCTTTCTGTGTTATACCTCTGAGGATGCCAGTCACAGCTACTGGCGAAACGTCAGGTCCTACAATGCCAAGACCACAACCACACAACCCGGAAAATCTACACCAATTAATGAACTCCAGCCGTGAAAGCCTTTGACAACATATAGTCAGGTGGTAATTACTCAGAAAGCACTGTCCAGGTTTTCATATTATGCTATTATTATTTTTGTTTTATTTATTTTTTTAGTTTTGTAACTAGAGAATGTTACTGGCATTGCAGAGTAAAACCCCAAGAGTAAATGAAAGAAACTTTACTGAACACTGTTAAAAGTTATAACTATTCATTTCCGCTGAAAATTAATTGTTCCACAATACCAGTTAATTAATTTATTTTTGTAATTAACATAAGCATCAGATCCATTGAATAAAGGATTTTTTGCTGTTCTAATGAAGTTAATGGTTTCAAAATATTTTAGCAATTCTTAACCAATGGACACAAACCTTTTTTGACTAGTCAACAGCCCAGTCTAGTCAGGAGCAAATAATGCATTTACAAATGTTTCCAGTGATGTAATAAGTGGACAGTGCATGGATTTTCCTGTCATCTGAGAGCAATAAAAATAAGTATCATGCTCTTATGGGATGTAGGCAGGTAGTGGAGAACCTCGGGGCATGAGGGATCAAAACAGAAAGCACACCTGGGAGAGCAACACAGGAGCCCTCTGGCAACAATGCTGTGCTGCCTGGCTGACATCTGTAGTGCTGGATCCCAAACCCTCACTCAGATAAAAAACGACTGCATCACCACAGGACTGTGATCAGGAGCAGGCACAGCGTAGATGGAAGATCAGTGTAGTTAGTTAGCCCTCAGGTTCCTTTGGCATTTGTCTTCATTACTTAAAGTAATGTAATGAAGGTAGTAAAAGGCTAAGCTATTGGACACGTGGCAGGATTCCATTTGTGTCTGAAAGATAATATTCTTGCCCCATCAATATATGTGAGGGCAGGGTGGAGAGAGGAGAACCACAATCCAGTCTCACTGATGCATTGAAGATGTTTCACTCATTTGTTCAGTGCAACCAGGACCAGTTTGCTGCTGATCATCTGACATCTGGCTGGGCCAGGAAGCGGGTGGATAGGCGGAGATGCTGAGCAGGGGAGCCATGTGGCTCAGATTTGTCATAGCTGGAGTTCAGCACAGTTCACACAAGAGGGTAGCAATACATTCAGGAAGCAGAGCTGGAACCGAAATGATATGCAGAAACTATTCTGCTACCAAAATGCAAAAAAAATTTTTGAAATGTTTTGTTTAAGTGAAAAAAGTGCATGTTTTAAAGCCCAGATTCCTTGTACCAGACAGTTCAGACTTTTTGCATGAGACTGTAGCCTCCCAGCCTGTCCCAAATAATTCCCTTGTAAATGTGTATAGGAGTGCAGTCTTCAGTGCTGGTTGAGTTAACCTCTTCTCCACCAAATACATTTTCATTTGTTTTTTTCCCATCATCTTTTCTCCCTGGGACCTTTGATTTTTTTTCTTGTTTGTTTCACTCCTTTTTTTATGTCTGCAGTGACAAGCAAGCATCAAGCAGAAAATGTATTTCAGCATTGCCTCTTCCTTTATAGTGGGAAATTTGCCTAAGGAGTAAGTGGGGTCATGGTGGTGGGGCCCAGTTTCACTCAGCCCAGGGCCTGCTTCTAACCATTTACCATGTTACTGTGACTTTCCTATGAGCCTCTGAGAATGTGCAGAATGCCTTTTGTTCACTGATGAATAGTTGGTCAAGCTCCTGCCTTCATGCTCTGTCCTTTAGTTTGCAGAAATGACCAACTGAAACCTTTTCATAGCATGAAGGTAAATAACATCCCATCAAGCCTCTATTGAAGGGATAGGATTTTTATTCCAGGCGAACTGGCAACAGTAGTCTTCACCTTTAAATATCTCTCCCCAACTGGGGATTAAGGCTAAAGGACTGATGAATTCACATATGCAATTGATGGGTATATCTTATGACCAGTAGACCATACACATTTTGGCTCCTTAGGGCCTTCCTCATTGGTCGATATTACTATTGTAAAACAACCCACATCCAGAAATAAATATATGAAAAAAGATTTTCTTTAGAGCCAGGTGTTGCTTTCTTATGTGATGTGCGATTGCTAAAAGTTTACACAGTAGGCTATGGATAATCTCTCATGGTAACTGCACACACTCTCCAGATTGTTCTGGTAACGAATATCCAACGTGTCTGGATGTGTGTCTCTTCCATCAAAGGTAATAAGATATACCCATCAATTGTATATGTGAAATTAACAGCTGTGTATGTAAAAAGTTTTAAGAATCTGATATTTGGATCATTTCTTTTAATCTATTTTGTTTTTTACTAATGTGCACACCATAATAAATATTTGTATTTTTATAATAACTTTTAATTTTAGCTGTTTTAAATGTATGTGATTTCATAGCTCTGTATTCCTGTATAAATGCTAACCTTTTGGAAGAATGTCTAAAAATGAAGAAATTATTAGCAAATCATGAGATAAAATTTCCAAAGAAAGTGTGCAATATTTTACAAAATGAATAAAGTAGAGCTAGAAGATGTTCTTGTTGTTGTGTTTTTATTGCTTTTCCATTCCTGCCCCCCCATTATTGTAAACTGTTTTGAGAATTGTATGAGTTATTTCATTTTTACTTTTATTACTTATTCATTTTATTTATACCCTACCTTTCTCACTCAGATACAGGATAAATATATCAGTCAATAAATAATATTCAAATATGCTCTGGTTGCCAACTCCAGGTTGGGAACTTCCTCAAGATTTTGGGGGCAGTGGAGTTTGTGGATGGGAGCCCCCATTTCTTTTTGGGGAACTCACCTGTGATCCAAAGATCAGCAGTAATTCCAGGAGATCTCCACACCTGACATGGAGGCTGGCAACCGTATGTGAACACTGCTGGCTACATGGAAAAGGAAGAACCTCCAAGGGGAGGCAGATGTTTTTTTTAAAGCCATTGTTCCAGCCAGTGCCTTGCTTCAGGAGCTGGGGAAGAACGGACTATTGCATTTTCAGCTATGAAATGTCAGTGCATATTACCTATCTCTCATTTTTGTCTTCCCTTCTTCAAGGAGCTCTGGGCAGCGTACATGTTTCTCCCTTCCTCCATTTTATCCACACAGCAACCCTAGTGAGGCTGAGAGTGTGTGACTGGCCCAATGTCATCTAGTGAGTTTCATTACTATCACTGAGTGGAGATTTGAGCCTGGGTCTCCCCAGTCCCAGTCCAGCACTCCAATCTTATCTGTACAATGCATACCCACCAATAGTAGACTTATTAGGATTTACTGGCAGTGGTGGCAATTTTCCTACCAGAGACAGAACTAAAACTCTCACTAAATTCTGCTCAGAAGAAACAAGCTGTACTAGGAACAGAAAATTCAGAAGTTCTGTGGTGTTTCCAGTGCTAGTGTCCATTCCCAGTGCTAAAAGCCTTGCCAGGCATATCCTGCCACATTGATGCAGGTGGCTTCAGCATATGCCTGGCACAGCCTAGAACACCAGAGTAGCCTCCTGAGCAAATGCAAGGTAATGGGGGCATCATGTCACACAAGCACCAGAAGCATCTTTAATGGGCTCTGTGTGTGGGATTCAGCATTTGGGAAGCTTCCAGATATGCCAGAAACCACCACATTTGGAAAGCTGATATTTCCTCCCTTTAGAGATTTGACACTTCCGAAGTCTGACAAATGAAAAGGAAAGGAGGAGAAGCATTATGTGTCTTTGTAGAAATTCTCTGAATTTGTATGACAGATTTATTTGAATAGATTTTATATTACAGAGTTTTTAATTGTTTGTTTTTGAAATGTTGTCTCCTCCCCTGAATCTTCAAGGCGAGGTTGGAATTAAAATGTTAAATGTTAAAATTATAGAGAATAAAGAAACTGATAGGCTAAGGACAAGAAATTTGTTGGCCGTGTGTTCTTATCAGAACCAGAATTCTATTTAAAACAGTGCATGAAGGGGAAAATATTGCTTAGGTCCTTGTGGTTGTGACCAAAATAAATTGTCCAAAATTAAGGTGAAGAATAAAAAACTCTTGAGGAATTGGCTCATGCATTTGAGTAAAATTGTCCTCTGTATAGGATTCATTTAACAAATGCCTTCCACACAGGAATTCTTCCTGGTTCTATATGGTCACTTTTAATAATGGGAAGTTATTTCTCTGAGGATAGGATATTATTGTTATTTGCCTGGCTGCACTGAAAAGCTTCAGCTGCCTATTGTCACATATTAAGTCTCTGTTTAAGGGACAGAATATTTTCTCCAGGCCTGTTGGCAACCCTAGTTACAATTATGGACAGCCGTTCAACCAGCATGATCTGCCATAGCTCCAAACTTCTCTCCATGATACAGTTAAGTTAAGTTGCCTTTATTGGCATAGATCGTGATACAGTTGTTCAAAAAACAGGGAGCCCATGTCCAAACAAAGACATTAGGCTAGAGAAGCTTTCTCTTTTCCTTTGCCCTTCCTTTTCCAGCCAGCAAGCTTGCTCCCTTCTTCCCTGTTTCCTCTCAGCAGAGGCCCAGGCCTGTCAGAGTTGGAGGCTGCTGCTAGTGCTGCCAAGCAGCCAGGCAGCCTATCACATGCCTCCACATCATGCACCCCCACATTTGTGCAACCATGTGATAGGACTGCCACAGTCATTCCTTCATGCCTCCGATACAAGCCCTGTACTTTGAACTGTGTGCAGAGGACATAGACAGGAACCAGTGATAACTCAGATTTATCGCCAGGCAACCAAATCACTCTCACCTCTTCCAAACCTCAGAGCTTCTGCTTATCATCTGCTCTCCCAAAGGTTTTGTTTCTCTGAAGTATCCAGTTTAATGCTGTACCTAGTCCAGGCCTTGTGGTCATCAGTGATATGGACCTACTCTGAAAAATAAATCTATTCTGATCTCATTGTAGGGGAGGAAAAAGTGGATTTTGGGAAGAACTCCTTGGAATGTTATAAGTCTTTTTGTCTGCTAGTAAAAAATAGGCTTGGCTTTGCTGCTTGTGAACCAGACATGAACTTTGAAGAAAACGAAGCTAGCGGCTTTAACACATCCTCAAACACCTGCAGTATTTTCACAGAAACAGTTTAGCAGATACATTTTATAGAAAAACCACAGTTTCTGCCTAGTCATAGAAAGGTCAAGGAACTTTTAGACAAGAGTGCAGGCACAATCAGTTGATGAATATTAAATTACACACCCCTGCATAGATAATGCCTCATTAGCATGAACATATGATTATATGTAACAGGAGGGGGAACGTATCAAGGAGATATGAAGAAGGCGTAATTGGAAAGAATGTGAAGGCCTATGGGAGATTGTGAACTTCACCCAATCAAAGAAGGGTGAAGGCAGGGCTTTTTGCAGTCGAGGCCAGGAAGTGTTTGTCTTTAAAATGCTGTGTAACCCTGTGTTCTTGGAACCTTTGATTTGAGAGAAAGGTTCCACTTGCTTACTGCAGATAAAGCTTATTTGTTAAACTTGACTCTGGTGATCTGCCTCTTCATTTTAATTATTGGGGTGCCAAAATTTGTACCCTACATCTTTGCACTCTCATGGTCATGCTTCCTGCGGACAGGTGTGCAACTTGGAAAAAAGATCACCTGGTGCACTAACAAATCAGCTTCTTGGAGCAGTGTTGTGCTGCCTCTCTCTTACTCAAAGAAATAATTTCTGAAAAATATATGCAAGACAGAGAAAGTGGCATGATTGGCTTGAAGACATACAGACCACCTTGTGTAAGGGAGGTACAACGTTTTAAATAAATTGATTTATCAGCAGCATTCAATATGGTTGACCATGATGTGTGAACCTACCGCCTCGCCAACGTGGGGATATGGGGGCTTGCCTTGCCTGACCTTTCTCCAGGGTTGGGGACAGAGGGTGGCACTTGGGGGGGGAGTTATCCCAATGACACCCTCTGGAATGTGGTGTGCCACAGGAAGCAGTTCCATCCCCTATGCTGTTTAATATCTATATGTGCCCCCTCACCCAGATTATCTGGAGGTATGAGCTGGGATGTCACCAGTATGCGGATGACACCCAGCTCTATCTACTGATGGGCGACTGCCTGGACATGGCCCCAGGAGATCTGGATGGGGTGTTACAAGTTGTGGCTGGATGGTTGTGACAGAGCCAACTGAAGTTAAATCCATCCAAGATGGAGGTCCTGCATCTGAGTCGCAGGGGACTGAGTCAGGGCATCAGGCTCCCAGCCTTCAATGGAGCTCCACTAGTGCCAACATCAAGGGTAAAGAGTCTGGGGTTGGCCTCTATAGGTCACTGCTACTGCCAGGTCAGCCTTTTTCCATCTGAGTAACATCAGGCAGTTGGTCCCATGTCTCACCCCAGGAACTGGCTACAGTGACCCACACAATGGTCACTTTCAGACTGGATTATTGTAACTCTCTTTATGTGGGGCTACCCTTAACTCTGCTCCAGAAATTGCAGATAGTGCAGAATGCAGCAGCACTTGTGTTGACAGTGATGCCTGTGTAGGCTCGTCTCCACCCAGTGCTGTGTGAACTACACTGGCTGCCTATTGAATACCTTCGGCACCGCCTCTCCCCATATGAGCCCCATAGAGCACTGAGATCTACAAATCAGCATCTTTTGGTAGACCAAGGGACGTCCAGCTTGCCTCAACTAGGGCCAGCGCCTAAAAGGCCCTGCCCCCCACCTTGTGAAATGAGTTCCCATATGAGATCAGGCCCTGCGGGATTTATTACAGTTCTGCAGGGCCTATAAGATGGAGCTCTTCCACTGGGCTTTGGTTGAGGTGGTGGATGACCCCCATCCCCCGTTGATCTCCCATCAATGGCCTGAATCTTAATAGCCAACTAGGAACCCACATTTCTGTCACATCTAAATTATTGGGACCTCTGACCAAATTGTTAAGCAGTATTTTATGATTATGTTGTTTTAAAGTTGTTTTTAATTGTACTATATTGTATTAATACTATTGGAACCCGCCCCGAGCCTGCTTATGGGGAAGGGTGGGATACAAGACCAATAAAATAAATAAAATAAAATAAATATCCTCCCAAGATCTTCCCAGTTCGTCATAGAATTTCTGCAGTAAAACTCTGAAGCCTACCACAAGGAAGTTACAATTTAAAGTTTGACCATAGGCAAGAGTAGAACAGAGAGACAGGGAGGCAGAAAGTGACCATCCTTGTGTGTTAACATTACACATTAAATAATGCAAAATTACACAATAGGACCAACCCTCAGCAAACTATACACAGCAGTACAGACCACAGTCCCAAATAATTTATCCAACCCTAGCCAACAGTGCTATCCTATTGTCTGCATAGAAAAGCCCTCTTGAATAATTCAGTTTTGCATACTTTGCAGAAAGCCATGAGAGCAGGAGCTTTCCTGACCTCCTCAGGCAACCCATTCCACAAGGTGAGGGCCACAACAGAGAAGGCAAATGTACAGGCAATTGTTGATTTTGCCCATTTGCCAGTTGGTACCTGCACAAGGCCCTGCTTGGATGAACAAAGCTGTTGTGGTGGAACATAGGGAAAGAGATGGTCTCACAGATATGAGGGTCCAAGATCATGAAGGGCTTTGTATGTGTTTATTTATTTATTATATGCAGTAACCAATACTTTAAATTGAGCCCAGTAACTGATGGGCAGCCAGCAGAGTGACTGCATAATAGGAGCAATATGCATGGTCCATCCAGCTCCCAGTAATAGTCAGTCAGTCAGTCAGTCAGTCAATAGATTATTGTATATAGCCACTGGCTATTACAAGTTTAAAAGAACTACGAATTACATTAATAAATATAGCCATAAAACTAAGATACAGAAATTTATACTTAAAAGAGATTAAAACAGGTTAAAAATAAACTACAGTTTAAGGAACCACCCCCAATGCTTCCCTCTCAGATCTTAGCTTCTTTGCTGCAAAGGCAAACAGAGAGACTCTATAAGATACTTATGCATCATTATCAGATAGCAGATATACAATCTTCTCTTCAATAGTATATGTGTTTATGGCAGATAGAATTCCTGCTAAAAATTTAACCCAAGGGCTAGTGTATAATGGACAGAATAAGATATAATGAGGTACATCCTCTGGCATAAGTGATCTGCAGATGCAGACACATTGGTCCATTGGTAGTTGGAGATAGTGACCAAGCTCCCAATAATAGCTGAGCTGTAGTATTCTGCATCAGACAGAATTTCCAAATTGATTTTGAAGGGAGACCAATGTACAGTGCATTACAGTGCCACCATGACACCAGATTATCTGGACATTTATTACAAGGATTAGAATTCTTTACATTAGGTTTCTCTCTCTCTCCTTTTGACTGCAACCTGAATGTGAACTGAATTTTCCTGAATAAATGCAAGTTTTACTTTTGCAATACACTTCTTGAGAGTTTTATTTCCAGCACTGAATATCATGTTTCTATGACTGGGCAAACTCTACTATGGCCCTTTCTGCACCTGTCTTTTTCCTTGGTTTCTGAGCGCATCTCAGTCTTCTGTTCTGCATTCCCTCCTGCCTTCACAGCCACTGTGTGTCGGGGCTTCTTCTTGGTTCTGAATTTATTTTAGGGGGATCAGTACTCAGAGTGCTTCCAGCACACTTTTGCCCCACACTTCCCAAAAGTGCTTCAGCCACAAACCTTTGTTCTGCTGTATTTTGAAATTGATACTACTATTTAAAGTAGAATTGTTTCTGCAAATATTTAAGCGCGGCCCACTGCCCTCCCCTGTTTCTTTGTTTTTTATTAGGCAGCCAGTTTACATGATAACAGATTTCCTAATAGGCAATTGCTGAACATTTACATTTGCTTAGAGTCCACAGCAGTTTGGAGATCAGATCAGATCAGATTTATTGATACAGTCATTGACCAGCATAAAACATATGATATCTTACATATGACTCCTAGACAATCTTGTAGCCAATATGTACACTCAAAAATTACAAGGCTAAAACAGTTAGAATTTGGATACTGTACGCAGTATCTCTTGACGTATTTTATATACAGCTGCTAAAAAAACTTGCACTGGAAGCTGTGACTGTTGGGTTGACACCCCTAAGGAGCATTTTGCTAAACTCTATGTCTGTACAACCCTGATATTTCTTAAGAAGAGGGGAAATCTTCTTTGTTCTAATTTCATGATAAAAGGGGCAATACGGTAATACATGTTCGATTGTTTCGACCTCGCCATCCCCACAGGGGCAAACCCTCTCATGCATGGGATCTCCAGCTGGGACAGGTACAATGCTGGAGCCACCTTATATTTTGTATGTTCTGCAGCCAAAAATTCTGGAGCTTTATTGATGTCAATTTGACGTTGGGTATCCTGGATCCTTTGCTTGATTACTGTCTTTGCTTGGTCATACTCCATTTTTTGGACTATAGGTGGTGAGAAGCCTAATTTGCTTAGGTTTAGATGTACAGCCTTTAACCAGGAGGATTTAAAACTATCACTGAGAATTAAGGGTGCTAGGCCGTAAGGAGTAAGGTTTAGTTTTAGCCAAAAGTTTAATGAAGTGAGGCATACCCTCGACTCTACTTTAATTAAGCCAGATTCCAGTTGCTGGCTTGCATTTGAAACACATTTGGGCATCTGAAAAGCTGCTCTCAAAAACTTTGATTGTACACGCTCAAGTGAAGAGGAGGAGAAGAAGAAGAAGGAGTGTTTATTCACAGTCATAGACCAGCATACATACAAAACCGGATTACAAAGTTAAAAATTTAGAAGAAAGCAGCTCTAAAATAAGCTACTACAAACCAATAAAATGTTAAAAAAAATATATACATATATTTTTCCTTTTAAAACCCCTGTTCATTCATCTGTTTGTGAAACTAATAAATTTCTAATCCTTGATGCCAACCAACCGAATCTAGCTATTTGGAGGGTAACCCTAGGAAGCCTGTCTGAAAGGAAGCCTCTCAAAAGGCAAAGTCTTTGTCTATGTGTAAGTGGCAATGTCTTAGAAAAAGGGAGAGAGTCACGAAGATCACTGTAGGCTATGCAATCAAAAATAACATGTTCTAAGGATTCTATCCCTCCCCCACAGCATGGGCATAGTCGTTCCACATATGGGATTTTTTAATATCTTCCTTCAAGGACTGCAGAAGGAAGAACATCAAAACGCATTAAAGTGAACATTCTCCTATACTCTGGATTGGATAGATGGGTAAGATAAGGCATAGAGATTATTCTGTTCATGGGTTCCAGCAGAGCACACCATTTCCCCAAACTATTTAAATCATGCTGCCTCTCAACGTCGAAAATCCTTTGTTTTACTAAGGCCTTGGCCTCATCATAACCCAAGGAACATAAGTATTGTTTTGAGAGACCATAAAAAGGCAATTTCTTTTCCACGGCCTTTATCCAAGAGGGGACAAAAGAGTCCGACAAAATTAAACTTATTAGTCCTCTAGGAAGCAATATTAATTTCAGCCAATAATGGATCACAGCGATCCACAACCTTGCCTCCACTGAAACCATACCCATTTCTACACGGATAAGGGCATTTGGGACCCCATGAGGGACCTGTAAGATTGTCCTCAAGAATTTAGATTGGACAATATCTAATTTCTTATGATTTGTTGTGATATTATAGGGGGCACCGTAGGTAAGTTGAGAAAGAGATTTCGCTTTAAATAGTCTAAGGGCAGCAATAAGACATCTGCCCCCCTTATGCCAGTAGAAAGCTTGAATTGCCCCTGAACTCCTTTTAGCATTGGAGACCACTGTGTCTATGTTGACTATTATTAATCCATTTGACTGGAAGTAGACTCCTAAATACTTAAAACACGATACTTGTTCAATGACATTGGAGTTTAAAAACCACCGGTGAGACTTAGGGGATATTTTTGCAAAGACCATTACCTTTGTTTTAGAGTAATTAGCCTCTAAGTTGTTATTAAAACAATACTGTCCGAATGAGCTCATAGCTCTCTTAAGGCCTATAGATGTCCTAGAGAGAAGGACAGCATCATCTGCATAAAGAAGCACCCCTGTCTGTTTACAGCCCAACCGGGGAGGATGAAGCTCAGGTTTATTCAAATGCAAAACCAGATCATTAATGTAAAAGTTAAAAAGGAGGGGGGCAAGAAGACATCCCTGTTTAACACCCCTATCTGTTCTAGTATTACCCGTGAGGTGGCCTTGGGGGGAGCACTTAACCTCAAGTGGGGTGAAGCAGGAAGATGGTGGCCCCATTATTGTCCCATACAAAAGTTGGGTAATATTTTAGCCTGGAACAGTTTGAGAGCTGCTGGTAAATATTGCCCTCCCTTAGTGCGTAAGAATCTAATTATGGCCTGAGCAGATTTTTGTCCTAAATTGGCCATCTGTTCGTGATGAGCCATTCTAGCACCATTCAATTGTAGTACCATTCCCAGATATTTGAAGCTTTTGACCTGTTCTGTCCTCTGACCATTAATACTCCAGACCCTTCTTTTAGCTCTTTTGCCGAAAGACATAACTTTGGATTTTTGGTAGTTAATCTCTAACTGGTTCTCGGTACAAAACTGATTAAGTGCCTTCAAGGCTCTCCTTAGGCCCACTGGGGTCTTAGAGAGTATGACCATGTCATCAGCATAAAGTAATACGGGGATCTTCCGATCAGCCAACATAGGGGGGTGAAAATCAGAATTTTTTAACTTGCTGATCACATTGTTAATATAAAAGATAAACAACAATAGGGCCAGTACACATCCCTGTTTCACTCCTTTTGTTGTGACAATGGGGTTTGAGAGGTACCCTCTTCTATTACATCTGACCTTAAATGACATATTAGAATATAAGGCATGGATTAAATATAAAAGCCTCTGGTCTATAGTTGTACCTTCTAATTTCTCCCATAATTTAGACCTCGAGATAGAATCAAAGGCCATTTTAAGGTCAATAAATGCTGCATGCAATGACACCGAGCTATTTGCAGCATATTTTTCGATCAAATGTTGCATGATCAAACCGTGTCCAAGGGTAGATCTTCCCTCCCTGAAACCGGCTTGCTTTTCGGCAAGTAAACTTTCCTGTTCGATCCAGCATTTGAATTTGTTGCTAGATGGCTGGCATAGAGTTTACCGATAACGCTAAGCAGGCTGATTGGCCTATAGTTAGCTGGGTCATCTCTTCTTCCTTTCTTGAAAAATGGAATTACAATCGCTTGTCCCCAGTCCTTTGGAATACATCCTGTGGAGTCGATGTACGTGAAAAGTGAGGCCAGGAGAGGAGCCCACCAGTCAATGTTGTTTTTTAAAAGTTCGGGAGGGATATTGTCACAGCCTGGTGCTTTCCCTCTTTTTAGCTGATTAATATACGATGTAACTTCTTTTGCGGAAACAGGAGGCCGTTCAGGGTAGTTCTTTAATAGTTTGCGAGGAGAATTCTTGGTGGGTATCAGCAGGGCCAGCCCCAGGTGTCTGGGCGCCCTAGGCAAGACAGCCTGGGGCGCCCACCCCACGGGGATGCCAATCTCCCGGTGGGGCCTGGAGACCGGGGGGGGGGTGGAGCGCCAGCTTTCCTGAGCATGCCGCACTAGCGGCGTGCTCAGGAAAGCTAGGGAACGGGCGGCCATTTGAACGGCTGCCCCTTCCCAGCCCCAGAGCCGGCTGGAGACGGGGGGGGTGGAGCGCCGGCTTTGAACCGGCACCCCTTCCCTCCCAGCCCCAGCACCGGCTGAAGACAGGGGGGGAGCGCCGGCTCTGCGGCATGCTCAGGAAAGCCAGGGAAGGGGCGCCCGTTTGAACGGGCGCCCCTTCCCTCCCAGCCCCAGCGCCAGCTGAAGACAGGGGGAAAGCCAGGAAAGGGGCGCCCGTTTGAGCGGGCGCCCCTTCCCTCCCAGCACCGGCTTCATGGGGGGCGGGGCGGGGGCGCTTTGGCGCCCCTGTGGACCCCAGCGCCCTAGGCAAGTGCCTAGCTCGCCTAGTGGGCGAGCCGGCAGTGGGTATCAGTATATATCTTACAAAAATATGCCTCCCAGGTTTCTGCCATAATTGTTGGTTCTAAAGGAAAGGAGTCCTTTACTGCATAATTGGAGGTGATGTTCCAGAAAGTTGAGGAATCTTTTTCTTTGGCAGCTTGTATTAAATGCTCCCATATCTTTTTTTTGTAAGCTTTTTTTTTCTGGGCAAGTATTTGTTTGTAAGCTTTCTTTAATGATAGATAATGATGGTGAAGTTTCAAGTTGTCAATTTCTAGGGCAGTCTTGAGTGCATAGAAGGCCATAGTAAGTGTCCTTTTAGCTACTATGCAGTCCTCATCGAACCACCTCTTGGAGAATTTTCTCCCATCATAATTTTGTAGCCTGGTATCATCTGTCAGTAATGGCTTCATTCTCTGGAGTAGGTCCTCATACACCGTCATGAGATTGCCTCCTGTTGGAGTGGCCATTATGGCTGCATGATCCGCTAACATTTCTTCCTCAACCAATGTCTCCTTCATTTTTTGATCTAGTTTGCTTGTCCATTTGGCACGACAACCCTCTCTTGCAGTTGATGTAATCTCTGTCCCTAGATGAATTTTAAGATATATTTGTTGTGAGGGTGGAATCATGCGTAGGAGGAGAGGCAGATGGTCGCCCTCCAGTTCAGGAAGGACCTGCAAAGTTTTCACTAGAGATACTAAATTCTCACTGGCCAGGATGTAGTCTATAGTACTACACCTTAATCCTGCCATGAAGGTGAACTCACCTGGATGGTCTTTAGGCGTAGATCCATTTAGGATGTGGAGATTTAATTTTTTGGCCATTTTTGCTAGGCAAAGGCCAGCATAGTTTACCTTGCTGTCTTTGGAAATGCGCGGATATAATGTGAGAGTTTGTTCTTCCTGAATACAGCATTTAGTATGAAGAGAATGGTCATTTGGCCCAATTCTAGCGTTAAAGTCCCCTCCTATGAGATACTTGTCAACAGGGTTCTCTAGTAAAAGATCCTCGAGGTAATTCTCCAGATCTGTCCAGTTTGCTGTGATGTTCTTTTTTCCCTGTTGGGGAGGAAGATAAATATTGACCACGAGAATCACTTCAGAGTCCAATTGCAGAAGGATGGCCAAGGCCTGGTGTTTCAAAGTTGGTAATGCTGTGCACCTTGCATGCAAGGCGGTAGACACTAATATGCCTATCCCTCCCTTATGTCTCCCAGGTCCTGTGCTTGGTGTTGCTTGAATGTTAAAAGAATGGTAGCCTTCAATTGCAAGCTCCTGCGCTGTCCAAGTCTCCTGGATCAGAATTATATCATAGTTCTGATGAAAAAAGGAGTGGTTTTGACTTCGGCAGCGGTTCCACCCTGCTATATTCCAGGAAACTATTTCTAGTGGTTTCATTTTATCCAGATTATGCTGGTCTGAGTACCGTCATGCTTCGTGAATTGCACTCAGTGGTTGTTTCATCACTATAGTGTCCCTATTCATTGCAGAGTCAGCGACTATCATGCAGAATTCTTGGTCGTTTTGAGAAACAATCAAGTTTGACTTAGTACTCCCTTTAGTTATTATTACAGTTGGTTCCAGGGGGGGATTAATTTTCCTGGAAGGGGGAGATTCCTGTTCCTCCGTACTCTTCTTCTGGTTTTGGAGGACATCAGAATGTCGACCTTCTGCCTGCTCCCTAGGGAGGGAGACTTGTTTTATATTCTTTAAAGTAGACACCAAGAGTTCCAATCTAGTTATCAAGGAGTCCTGCTCATGCATTGGTAAGCTATCAAAGGAAGATAGTAGTTTGGTCTCAATCTCATCTTCTGGCCACCTTGGATCCAATTTGGATTTATCTGTTGAATGGTCAATTGTAGGGTGAGTCAGTTGTTTTATGGTAGCAGAGGAGTTAAAAAGTTTTGGACTAGTCACCTTCATTGGCGAAGGTAAATTTAATGGCACTGGTTGATCTAAAGTCATGGTTTTTATAGAGTCCATTTCTGCCTTTTGGGTTTGGTTGTTAGTAGCCGAATCGAGAGCTACACTTCTTACTTTCAGGACTGGTTGAGTTAATCTCCCAATTTGAGAGTTTTTTTAAATGCCTTTGCATCCTAATCCCCATATTGGAATAATTAGAGTTGTGTGCGAATAGGTATGCTGGAATTCGCCTTGAATGGAAATGTAGGAGAAAGCATTCATGGAAAATCGGTCCTGGTAATCTTTCCAGCTTTATAAGATCGATGTTTTTTGGGTCAATTTTGGTGAGTGAAGCTAGATGGTTCCTTGCTCTCACCTTTGTTGACCAGTCCATATATTCCCCCCGGAATGGAGATATATTTAAAACAATGCTTTTTGGGTCATAGATTAGTGATTGTGTGTCCATCCTGAATTCATCCACTCTGGTAAGGGGTGCTGTTCTTTTCATTAAAGAGTTTCCCTCCTTTTTGGTGTTGTTTATTTTTATCCTCTCCGCGTTTTGGAGTGGCATATTTTTCAAAAGGCCCATATCTTTCTCCTCCCATAAACCTGCAATCAATTCTAAATGTGCAAAAATTTTTTGGAGTGTCTCTGCAATTAAAGATGTCTGGTGAGCTAATAACTCATACTCCACTGCACCACTTCTTTATCCTTAAGGCTCAAGTGTTGTAATGGGAGGGTTTCTTTTGCCTCCTCTGCCTTAAAGGGCCTTCATCCCCCTCACAGTCTTTCAATAAACATTCAAACCTGTTCTGTAGCTTTAAAGGGGCAAAAAAATCCCCCAGTTTGGATTGTTTCCTTTGTGGAGAATTCCTCTCCTCCTCATATGGGTAAGACCTTTTTTTCCCCATAGTTTGAAGTTTTAAAGTATAGTGGTGATAACTACTAAAGGTGGGTTCTGAGCTAAGTTATTGTTCTTATATGAGCTCTGCCTCTCTCTGAAATCCTCAGTCCCTTATCCCGTCTTCAAAACATTCTGGCTTGTAATTATTCCTTTCCTTTTCTTTCAAAACAGCTCCCATTAAACATTCTGGTTTGTAATTATTCCTTTCCTCTTCATTCTATGGCAGAGAGGACTGATAAAGTTTATCTCACTTAGTAGTCTCAAGGTTTTTCGTTTTAATGAGTCAGCTACACCAAGCTGTCCTCCTGCCTCTAAAGAAAACTATGTCACCAGTTATCAGCAGTCTTTTCAAACTTTTCCTAGTTGTCAATACAATCTTCTCATAATAGGTAAGCTGAAATGGTCTCTATGAGGTGGGTTTATCCAGGAAAACAAATTAAAAACCTTAAAATTCTCGGAGCTCTGTGATAAGCGTCTGTATCAGTCACCGGAAGTCCAGCCTCTCCAGCAGTTTGGAGAATGGGAGAGCTATTGGAAAAACCAGTTTTTCAAGAAGCGTTTCTAAGCCAAACAGACTTTGATCACAAACATTTCCCTCAAGACAAAAACAGATACATGGATTGATGGTTTGCGTTTTGATTTGATACTAAGTGTTGATAATTGTGTATTATCCCCAGGTTATTCCCATCACATAACGTTAGCAAACATTGCCCTGTTAATGCTGAAATTTCTAATCCGCTCAATGTCATTCTGATTTTCCTGGAAGAATTCCTCCCACCAGCCAGGGCTGTGTGAAAAGGAAGAGAGAACATGGGGCATTGAAGGGAAGGGAGAAGTGTCAAGCTGGCACCTTGGCTACTTCTCCAAAGGATAAGAGCAATCAGGGTTCAAAATACACTTTCTTCCATGAATATGCAGAAAGCATAATCTGCAGAGACTTGAGTTTCTGGCACAAAGTGCTGAAGAATAATTATATATGCAGAATGAAAGGAAATTATTCTAATCAAAGGCATACCTCCTTGAGTTCTGGGAAAATTGGGAGTGAAGACTGGATGCAGAAAGGCCGTGCATTAACCGAATATCCCAGTAGTTTACAGCTTGCTTGAAGTGCTCTTCTACCTACTCCCAGCTGCCTACTGTCATTAGGGAAAACCATGTGAGTGGTGCACCATGGTCCCTGGACTGGGGATAGCAGCACTACTAGCTGCGTACCCCAATTGGTGCTTCCAGGAAAAGGGTGTGCAGGTAGTACAGATAACTGAGCATGGGTAGTGGAAGGGCTTGCGAACCAGGGATGGATGCACAGACAGGTGTGGAACATGCAGGTGCAGGTGGAAGGGAAGGCATGAGGAAGGTCTGGTTGTGGACAGACAGGGGCCCTTGTCTACTCAAGGCCTCCCCAAAACATGGAAGCAGCTCTGACCTCCATCTTCTGAAAAGGCCTTCTCAGTCATGGCACCAAAACTCTGGAACTCTCTCTCCAGGAAGGCTCATCTGTCCCCTTCTGTTGCCAACAGGTGAAGACTTGTTTCATGTGGAATTCCCTCAGTGAGCTGTCATTCCTGCCCAAATTTTACTTGCTGTTTTTATGTTTCTGTATGTGTAATTTAATGTTGCTTTTAATTATTTCAATACTGTTTTTGTTGGTTTGAATCTTTTTAAGGGGTGATCTTATTATGTGATTTTATTACATATGTTTTTAATTTGTCAGCCACCTTGTTGGCCCTTATGAGAGCAGAAAGGAGGGAATAAATTTTGAAAATAAATAAATATTAATAAAATGTAACATAAGTGAACATATCACTGAGATTTGCACAAAATTAGATGGTACTGTACTGGACTAAGCTAGACTGTGGTGAAGGGGTCATGTTTTTGAATGCTTTTCTGTGTTAAAATCTGCCTGCAGACAGTAAACTACCCATATCAAGGGGAGGGTTGTACTAAGCCTGACTCCTTGATGTGCTGCATGCAGGGGATTTTAACAAGGGGGTACATTCAGAAATAGGAATGTGCAACCTGAATGGTATTATCTGAGTTGACTATTTCATTAGGATCTGTCATGGCTCAAGTGGGGTGTCACCTGACACCGCCACCACTCTGGTTCCAAGCTCCTCTGAGAAGGCCCAGAGCACCCTCCCAAACCTTTAGACCTCCCTTTTAGCCAAAATGAGCATGAGGACCAGGCAGACTGAACAATGAAAACGGTTTATTTTATAGGAGGTCAAACAAACAATGTGCAGGAATAATAACAGTAAGTGGGCGAAAAGAAATCAAATGCCCTAATGCATCTAATTATACTGTCCCTAGCTCACTATCCCAAGTGGCCTTAGACTACTCACCCTTCCCTCAGGATGAGGGTTTCTTCCCCACAGCAGCCTTCCTTCTGGCCCTGTTCCCTGGGAAGAAGAATAGCTTCTCCTCTTACACCAGTTCTTTTGTTCCCCAACTCTCTTCTTCCCTATTGGCCAAAATCGGCGCCAAAACTTCCCAAAGCCTTCTGGGGTTTGTAGGCCCAGCCTCCCCTACTACTAGCCAGGCTCCCTGGGCCTACTAGGCCTCGCTTGCACAGCCCAGATCATGTCAGGATCATTGTGTAGATCAGAGGTTCACAAACTTATTTGGCCTACTGCCCCCCTTTTCAGAAAAAAAGTACTCAGCACCCCCCTGGAAATCTACCTTCAAGAAGTGGACAAAAAGATGCAGTGACAAATTTGCACATATTAAAGAAAGATGTTGTTGTAAGTAAAGAAAGATGTTGCTGGCCTGAAGCCAGAGGCCAGCAGCAACCACCACACAATAGCCCAGCAGCAACACCAGTCTTACAAGGGTGCACATGTATTTGCAATTGGCAAATGTATGGCTGTGATTGGCTGTGGGGACCCCTCTCCCCTTCTCTCCCTGATCCCAGGAAAGACCAGGAGAAGGCAGGAAAAGGCTGCTTTAGATAGGTTCTGGACTGTTCTTTCTTTACGCTTCCACTGTCCCCTTATTTTTATTCAACGCCCCCCCCAATTGCATCCAAGGCTCCTACTGCCCATCTGGATCATTCCAGCACCCCCAGGGAGCGGTATTGCCCACTTTGGGAATCAGTGGTGTAACTCCTTCCTCAGCACTCTTTTGGTGGCAGGCAGAGGCCCTTCCCTTTTGGGGTGGTTCTTTTTTGTCCTGACAGACAGACAGACAGACCCTATAAAAAACTTTACAAGCCAATATTCAGGAGGCAGAGCTTTGGCCAATGTGAGCAGGCAGTGATAGAGGTGGTGTCACATGTTGAATCCCTTCCTGACCTGCAGCAGACAGCCTCTGTAAGGAGAAAGATGGCAATCCTGTTTTATAGATTAATTTGCCATTAGTGAACTCTATTCACTTGCTAGCTATCCACCTACCCTCACACAGTATGCAATCCTTACATAATAATACTATGTTCAAGTATCCCACTTAAAGTTCACCTCACATGCCTCTCAATTGACAAATATCATGTAAAATATTTATGCATGGCTTTTCTAATCCTTCTTTATCACTTCAGGAGCTCATCTGCTCAATATAAATGTAAGAAAGTGAAGTTCAAGGGACAGGACAAAGAAGGGAGCTTACACCATTGCCAATCTTTCAAAATGACCCACCTCTTGGACGGTCAGTGTTTCTTGCAAATTCATGTGTACCAGTGAAGGGTTAGGATGCAAAACCATAAATGAATTGGGAAAGTCCTGCTCAAAGAAAACATCTATGAAGAACTTCAGTGGCAATTATAATAATTTCAGTTGCCTGCATCCTGCCACTCTGCTCAGCTAAGGTTGCTTGAAACCTTCCTCCAGCCTATGGAGATTTCCTCTGATGGAAGTGGCTTTTCTGCCAGGGGAAGTCCGCTGAGGCTGAAGGAAAGCTTCAAGGTTCACTGAGCAGAGTGATAGGAATGGTCGATAAGATTAGCCTAACTTTTCAGACTGAAGATAAATTCAGGTGGGTAGTCGTGTTGGTCTGAAGCAGCAGAACAAAGTTTGAGTCCAGTGACACCTTTAAGATCAACAAGTTTAATTCTGGATATAAGCTTTTGTGTGCACACGCTCTTCTTCAGATACAATGAAATGGAAATTACCAGTCCATACATAGAGGGTAGAGGGTGAGCAGTAAATTAGCATACAGCATAATGAAGATATTTAAGGACCAAACAGGAATACCAAGCTTAGTTTATATACATTTACCATTTGTTTGGGTTTAATCCCAGGGGAAAACATAGTGAAGGAAATAAATATGTCAAAATTGGAGACTGATGGGCAGATGTATTTTAATTGTGGAATGTTAGAGTAATTAACTGAGACCCTGCCATTACACTCCATCTGTCTCCTCTCAAGCATGGAGGTGATCTTACAGCATCTTCTTCTTTGAAGTGGGCTGATAGGCTGTGTAGAGTTATCTCCCCTGTCCCTAGACCAAAGAAATTTCTGGGGATGGATCATAATGGCAGGGTCTCGGTTGAACCCAAACAAGTGGTAACCATATAAACGAACCTTGTTATTGCTGTTTGATCCTTCAATCTGATAAACATCTTCATTATGCTGTATGCTAATTTACTGCACACCTTCTACCTATATGTATGGACTGGTAATTTCCATTTCATTGTACCTGAAGAAGTATACA
The DNA here is from genome assembly GCA_029375565.1 of Gekko gecko. Taxonomy (NCBI): domain Eukaryota; kingdom Metazoa; phylum Chordata; class Lepidosauria; order Squamata; family Gekkonidae; genus Gekko; species Gekko gecko. Next base: position 170,527,107 of record JAPDNY010000005.1, read on the forward strand.
TGTGCATGAAAGATTATACCTTGAATAAAATTTTGTTGGTCTTAATGGTGCCACTGGACTCAAACTTTGTTCTTGGACTGAAGTATTGCAAGTGTAATTATCTGTTTGTTAAACTGTTAATAAATTGTTGATAACATATGTCTAATTGTTAGTAAGTGACATTGCAACTTGCAGTTATACTGAGACTTTCCTGTATTTTTCCTCCAGTATTATAGAATGGCTCCTTATTAAAATAATGTCCTTGTATTAGTTAACGATGTTACTCTGGTTGCTAATTCCAACGTATTTTCCTTAATTTGTATACAAGTAAATATAATATGATTGGTACATATATAGAGAACACTAAAACAAGAGATGGGGAGGGGGCATGGCTCAGTGGTAGAGTATCTGCTTGGCATGCTGAATATCCCAGGTTCAGTCATCAGCATCTCCAGTTAAAAAGGACCAGGTGGTAGGTGATGTTAAAGACCTCTGCCTGAGACTCTGAAAAGCCACTTCCAGTCTGACTAAACCATACTGACCTTGAGGGACCAATGGTCTGATTAACTATTAAGGTAGCTACATATGTATATTCAGGATGTTTAGAAAACATTCTTACAGGGATTCCTCACAATGCTTTCAGTGACAATGCTTGAAAAATATTTGAAAGGAATCACACTGCACTTTGGTGACCAGGGGTACAATATGCTACAAGTGACCACAGAGGGAGAAGCCTTGGGGGGATGACTCCGCCCGAGACCATTACCATCATCCCAGATGAATTCTTGGGGTTCAGGCCAATAAGTGCTCCTGCTATTGCACAGTCTTCATTGCTCTGACGAGGGCAAGCATAGACTCACCCTCCATTCATGGGTATGAATTGATACCATAGGGCAGGGATGGCTGATGGATGTAAAGGAAGCCAGTTCTCTGCAGATACTGCTTTAAATAAAGTCCTCACACTAACACCCATGCCACCACCTGATGTTTGTGACATGCTTTCTTTATGCCTTCATTTTGTTGGCTTATTTCTCCTCCCCTCCCCCCAACTTAGTGAATGAGACCAGCTTGTCCCAACCAGTCACAAGACTGAAATGGAAAAAAGTTTCGATTCATCCTTCTACAATACAGAGGTGGAGCACCAGCACAAAAGGGACATAGTATCAGGCATAATTCATCATAATCTCATCATGCTTACTACAAAGGAAGCCTTTGAGAAAATCAAGCCTTCCCCTTTGCCTAGTCTCAGATCATAAACAAAGACCAATTACTGGCCCAATACGTTAGAATTCCCTCTGAAAATCAATATGCTGAGTAAAACTGCCTCCCTGCCTCTCTCCTTATTTCACCTCCAGTCAATTAGTGAGCCCACCAACTGGGTCGCCTGGATTCCCTTCAAGCCTAAGCAAAAGGAATCTTTTATTTTCATTTAACCTGTGATGTTATAGCCAAGGCCAGAATTTGCCCCCAAACAAAGTTTTTGCCTGACCAAGACAGCCACAATCTGAAAAGTCCCATCCCTTGCACATTAGCATGCCTTTGTTTCTTTGCTCTTCTTCCCTCTTTGTACCTTTGGGATTAATAGCTGTCCAGATATTTGGGACTCCACTCTGCCTGAGGATTTGGATCTCTTCCTGGAACCTGCACAGATTGGTACATTGGACCTTACCTGAAAGTTCTTTCTCTTCAGTGAGGGAGAAGTCATCCAGGAAGTGGTTAGGTCACGTCTCTGCTCGTTTGGATAGGCTATGCAAATTTCTTTATTGCGTGGCTCCTATTAGAGGGACCTAGGCTGACCTCTCCAGTTATGTCCAAGCCCTGTGTTGTTTTCGTTTTAGTTCTTGTGCTCCTTCTTTCTTTCTGCATTTATTAAGTGAAGTGATCACTCCGTGTTCTACGTGCCACCCTTGACTTGAATTGAGTTAGTAGTTCTCCGTCCTAGGGTGGGATGTGGATGACCTTCAGTGGAAACAACTGTACAAAACAACCGGAATCTTGAGGCAATGATGGAATACAGAGCAATGTTAAATCACCTGAGATTAAGAGGGATAGAAGAAAAAATAGATGAAAATATACGAACGGTGGTGATGGCAGCTTTGACTGAATATTTGGGAGAAGATCAAGGAGAAATGGATTCTGATTTTGACTTAATTTATAGAGTGAATTCAGCTTATACTCAAAGGAAAAATTTGCCAAGAGATGTTATTGTTCAATTTGTAACAAGGAAAATGAAAGAGGATATATTTAAGAAGCAGTTTACTCAACCATTGGAGATTGATGGTAAAAAGATAATAATAATGAGAGAACTCCCAAGAACCATTTTGCAAGACAGAAAGAAATATAAGAAGTTGGTGGACAAACTGAAACAGTTAAACATCAGATTCAGATGGGAGATACCACAAGGACTGTCATTCACCTACAATTCGAAGAGACATGTGATCAAAACTCCTGGAGATATGTATATGTTTAAAGCGGAAAACTCTGAAGATTTCAGAGATATTTAAAAACAAGTCATGATGGATTACAAATTGTTATCGTGGAATGTAAATGGACTTAATTCACCCTCCAAAAGGAGGGTAATGAACTATTGGTTACAAAAGCAGAAATCCAACATTATTTTTTTTAAACAAAATTTTATTGGAGTATATTCAACATCATTAAACATTGTTACCAATACAATTTAAAAATTTCATCTCATCCCCCCACCCCCTAATAGGCTTCCAACACTGCTAATAACAGAAAGAAAAGAGTTAAAAGCTAATCAAGTTTAAACTTGTAACAATCGATAAACCAGGTAACACAATTCTAATACATAAATGCCTGACTCTATAGTTTCCAATAAAGGTACAGTACAATCAAGTGTTCATTTCATTTCTCATTCAATTTCAATACGAGTCAAGATTGTACATTTTCCCTTTCATTCTATATTCAGTTTCCATATACAGTTTCAGGCCTTCCCAGTCTTTTAGGTATTGTTCTGCCATTTGTCCATTTAGTTTCTTCGTCATTTTGTCCATTTCGGCTAAAAACAGCAGTTTCCTTAACCAGTCTTGTATATCTGGCACCTTCTCCGCTTTCCACTGTTGCGCAAAAGCCATTCTCGCCGATGTGATCATGTACCAAAGTAATGTCCTTTTTTCTTGTGGAATTTTTTCTATTGTCAAACCTAAGAGAAGAAGCTCCGGACTTTTCCTGATAGGAATTTTTAATAGCTTCTGCATCTCACAATGTACATTTGACCAGTATACTTTTACTTTATCACATGACCACCACATATGATAGAAAGAACCCTCTATTTTTTTTACATTTCCAACACTTGTTACTCAAGTTCTTATCCATACTAATATTAGCAATCTTTTTTGGAGTCATATACCACCTGTACATCATCTTATAAAAAATCCGACATTATTTATTTACAAGAAACCCATATAAAGAAGCGGGATAATAAATATTTGATCAATAAAAAGTTGGGAGAAGAATTTTATTCATTGTCTGAGAAAAAAAAAAGGGAGTTGTGACTTATGTAAATAAAAACTTGGAGCCAAAACAAATTTTTAGTGATAAAGATGGGAGATATATTGCTGTAGAAATTACAATGCTCCAAAAAAAGACATTGGTAGTTAATTTATATGCGCCAAATGGAGCTAAAGAAATTTTTTTTAAGAACTTGATGAAGGAACTGGATCAAGTGGATTATGACCAGATAATACTAGCAGGAGACTTTAATGGTACTGTTAATAATAAATTGGACAGGAAATCCAAAAAGGGTGATGAGAAGATTGGAAAGTTTCCGAAACTTTTTTTTCAAATTGATGGAACAATGGAAACTTGAAGATGTTTGGAGAAAGTGGAATCCTAAAATTAAAGACTTTACCTTTTATTCTAATCGACATAAATCCTTCTCCAGAATAGATATGATTTGGATGTCGGGGGAGATAGCATTAAAAACTCAGAAGGTTGAGATTTTGCCAAAGACCAATTCGGATCACAATCCGGTAATTTGGACATTAAAAGATAAAAATGAAGCAGTTCCATTGGAGAATTAATGAAGATTTATTGGATAAGACAAAATTAGTTGAGACATTACATAAAGAAACTCAACTTCTTTTTCAAATGAATTTAAACCAGAATGTGAAAATACAGACAGTCTGGGCCGCCTACAAATCTGTGATGAGAGGAGTATTGACATCAATTAATGCGGCCGATAAAAAGCAGAATATGAAGCAAAAAAAGGAGTTACAGGAAAAAATTCAGCAAAAAGAAAACGAACTGAAGAGAAGACCAGGAAAAAAGAAACTTATTAAAGAAATTCAAATTTTACAAGACCAATTGAATGTGGTACTTAATAGAGAACTCTACTGGAGCGTAAAGAAATTGCAGCAAAAATCTTTTGAAGGAGCAAATAAACCAGGAAAATTTTTGGCTTGGCAATTGAAAAACCGAAGGGAGAGAAGGATAATAAGTAAAATAATTGAGGATAGCAAAGAAATTGTTGACATGAATGGTTTAAAAAGAGTCTGCTTCAAGTATTATGCGAAACTATTTCAAAAAAAGAGTGTTGATCTGGAGAAAATCAAAAAATATTTAGGCAAAGCTGATTTACCTAAGATTGATTTAAAAACCAAGGAAATGTTGAATGGTACAATCCAGAAAGAAGAAATATACAATGCAATAGAAGATGCCAAGTTGGGGAAAGCTCCGGGACCAGATGGATTTACTGTAAAATTTTATAAAAAATTAAGAGGAGTTGACCCCGATTTTGGAACTTTTAGTAAATGAAATTCAGCTGACTAAGATAATACCAGAGTCTTGGAAAGAAGCCAATATATCACTCATACCAAAGGAAGGACAAGACTTAACAGAAGTTAAGAATTATAGACCAATCTCGCTACTCAATAATGATTACAAATTATTTGCCAAAGTAATTTCGGAGAGACTGAAGAATTATTTGAAAGATGTCATAAGGGAGGAACAAGCCGGTTTTTTTACCAAATAGACAAATTAGAGATAATCTAAGGATGGTGATCGATGCAATTGAATACTATGATAAACATCCAGAAAAAGAGGTTGCTTTTCTATTCGTGGATGCAGAAAAAGCATTTGACAATTTAAACTGGGAGTTTATTTTCCAAGTGATTGAAAGACTGGACATTGGTCAGCCCTTTTTAAATATGATCAGGGCGATATATTTTGAACAGAAAGCATCACTGAATGTAAATAAGGAAATGACGGATTATTTTAAAGTTCAAAAAGGGACTAGACAAGAATGTCCGTTATCCCCCTTATTATTTATATGGATTTTGGAAGTGATGCTGGGAAAAATAAGAGAAGATAAAGATATAAAAGGACTCACAATTGGAGGTTTCACATATAACTATAGGGCTTTTGCAGATGATGTAATGTTTGTTATTGAAGATCCAGTAACTAATGTACCATTATTGATGGAAAAGATTAAAGAATTTGGAGACTTGGCTGGATTTTATGTCAATAAGAATAAAACAAAGATGCTTTGCAAAAATATGAGAAAAGAAAAACAACTGGAATTGCAAGAAAAAGTTCAATGTGAAGTGGTGAAAAAAAACCAAGTATTTAGGAATTGAGCTTACAATGAAGAATATTGATCTTTTTAAAAATAATTATGAGAAGACCTGAATTAAAATTCAACAGGATATAAAGAAGTGGAATACTTTGAACTTGTCACTTATGGGAAGAATTTCGGTAGTCAAAATGAATATTCTACCTCGTTTGTTATTCTTATTTCAGACAATTCCTATTGTAAAAGATAGTAAAGTGTTGAATTTATGGCAGAAAGAGATCTCAAAGTTTGTTTGGTCTGGAAAGAAACCTAGGATTAAAATGAAGATTTTATGCGACGCAAAAGAAAGGGGAGGTTTACAACTCCCCAATTTAAGACTGTATCATGACACTGTGTGTTTGGCTTGGCTTGAACAATGGATTAACTTGGACAATAGAAAAATGTTGGCGTTGGAAGGGCATGACTGTAAATTTGGATGGCACGCCTATCTATGGTATGAAAAATCCAAAGCGGATAACCTTTTCAAACACCACTTTATAAGAAGATCACTGTTTATGACTTGGATGAGATACAGGAAATCTTTTTTTGAATTAAGACCTTTATGGATAGTTCTGGCAGAAGTAATCAAACCACTTTCAAGGCACAAAGGAGAAGATTGGATACCTTACAGAGATATTTTGAAGGCTGAGGGGAGTAGTTTTGTGATGAGAGCTAGAGAAGAATTGAAATTTGAATATGATTGGTTAAATTATAGGCAGATTTATGATTTATTTAAGACTGATAAAATGAGGCATGGTTTCAGGAAAGAAAATAATGAAATTGAAATGGTATAGGCAGAAAAGGGTAAAAAAATGATCTCAAAAATGTATAAGATTTTGTTAAAATGGTATACGGAGGATGAGACTGTAAAAGAGCAAATGGTGAAATAGGCTATAAATATAAATAGAGAAATAGATATGTCATCATGGGAGTGTTTGTGGAAAAAATCGATTAAAATTTCAACATGTGTTAATGTGAAAGAAAATTGTTATAAAATGATGAATAGATGGTATATGACACTAAAAAAATTGCTAATATGAATGAGAACATGTCTAAAAAATGTTGGAAATGTAAGAAGAAAGAGGGCTTGTTTTACCATATGTGGTGGACATGTGAAAAAGCGGCTGCTTTTTGGACTGAGATACATAAGAAAATTCAGAAGATCCTGAAATGTGCTTTGAAAAAAGAACCAGAAATGCTACTTTTAGGGCTTGAAATTGAAGAAATGAAAGTGACAAAGAGAACATTGTTATGGTATCTAATTACAATGGCGAGAATGACTTATGCCCAATTTTGGAAGCAGGAGAAGATACCAGATAAATGGGAATGGATAAAGAAGATATTTTTTATGGTACAAATAGACAAATTGACAAAAAAACTTAATGGAAAAGAAGATCAAGAATTTTTAGCAGATTGGAGAGACTTTAAAGACTACTTAGAACTGAACTGGGATGTTAAAAATAAGTTACTTTGCTTTGATAACTATTAAGATTAGAAGTATAGTAAGAAATGGATTGTATTTAAAATGTTACCTAAGAGAGAGAAACAGAAAAGGAAAATGTTTTAATAGAAGATTTGATTATTGAATATGAGGTGAATGCAAGAGAATATTGATTGGAATTGTAATGGGGGTGGAGCATCGTTGGGAGCCAGGGGAGGGGGGGGGAATTGTAGAAAAGGGTATGTTAAGAATTGGTTACCATTTATGGAACATGTTATTATATCCTGATAATAAAACTTTTTGGCGGGAAAAAAAGAGAAAAAGAACCTTCAGGTAAGGTCCAATATACCGTTCTCCTTTACTAGGGGGGAAATTATCCAGGAAGTGGTTAGCTGTACCCAAGCTGCTCTTCTATCTCTCCAAAACTTGTAATACTGGTATGCCAAAGGCTACATCAGCAGACACCGCCTGACCCCTCCTGTAACGCCTCACCAATGTGGACGAGGCCCAGGTACCTGCTCTGCAGAATCCATCTGCTGTTGCTCCTGTGGAGAATGCTCCTGTGGAGAATGCTCCTGTGGAGTGCGCAGTCACCTGACCTGGTGGTGCCCGTCCTTGCCCCATCGTAGGCCTTGGCCATACACTGTCCAATCCAGTAGACCACTATGGTCTACGGGGCCCTCTTCGTGATATAAATGGCGGGTCTGACCTTCGAAAGGGAGGTATATATAGAGAGCTCCTCTGTATGCCCCGTTGTGCCAGGTTTGTACTGTAGGGTACTCCGGATTGGAGCAGAAGGAAGGTAATACAATCGGCTTTAGTCAATGCGTGCAGCATCTTGGAGAAGGCTCCGTGTCAGGGACCTTTGTCTCCATGTCAGGAACCTGTGTCTGACTGGAGGTGCCAAGGGTCGTACTCCATTGGTGGAGGCCCATTTTGAAATGTCTTCCATGGGGGACTGTAGGGGTGCCATGTTGATGCCCCCCTTGCCTGAGACCTAACATCCCTATGTTCTTGGGAAACCTAGCATCTGTAATCATCTGTGTTCAATTTTTGTGCTGTCAACTGTAACTATGCTGGTTCTAGGTGTAGGATGGGCCCTAGGTGCGGCCGATCTGTTCTCAGAGGTAGCTTCCCAGTGTACCGGATCCAAGCTGGTGGACAGTCACGAATGCCACTTCTGCCCTGTCCCTTGTGATCTTGTTGAGCGTCCTTCTTAACAGAGCTGTGGGAAGGAAAGTGTACTGGAGGCCTTCTGGCCCCGCTACTGGGTCCTGGCATCCAGATAGGAACCTCTCGACCTGATGGTTCATTGAGCTTGCTAGTAGGTCCAGCACAGGGGTCCTGAAAACTTGTGTGATCTGAGTAAAGACTTCCTTGCTCCAGGCCCCTTCTCCTGGATTCAGGTCCTTACTGCTCAGCCTGTTTTGCAAAGGCAGGCAATGCTGTGGGCCACCTTGTTGCTGAGAATGGTGGAAGCTGATGGTCTTGTCCCAAGTTTGATGGTATTGGCCACCACTCAAATTCCCTCATGAGTCCTGCCCATGGGATCGTGTCTATGATTGAGTTTAGTAGGTCCTGCAGGACTGGCAGGTGTAGCTGGACCACTGTTATCTTGGGCCTGACACTCCGTACACCGTCCCATATGTTTAGCTTTATTCCCTCTGGTAGAGAGACAATGGCCTGCTGTGTGTTCTGTGTGTTTCGGTTGTGGCTGCCCTATTCAATCCTGAAGGATGAGGCCTGTTAGGCATTGGATCTCACGCCGTGCTACCTGGGGTGAGAAAGCCATGAATGGAATCGTGTATCTGTGCCTGTGGTGTCTCTCCCTGCAGCAGGAAGGTGACGGCATTGCCTTCTTCACCTTTGTCTCAGCTAACACCTTGTCGGTTTTTGAGTCCTGAATAGAAGCCTGCCTGAGTGCTACTCTGTAGTTAAGTTACTCCTTGACAGGTTTCCCTTGCTTGAAAGCTGGATGAACCTGACTCTAGGGTTGCAGTGCTCCTCTTTGATCCCAAGCTGAAGAGGTAGTGCTGTCCGAAGACGTTTCCATTGTCACGTGACTGGTATGACTGCACTCTGAAGTGCATGAGATGTTGCTACCTTCCCACTGAAGCGGCACCTATTTATCTACTTGCAACCTCTTGCTTTCGCACTGCTAGGTTTGCAGGAGCTGGGACCAGGGATGGGAGCACTCGGGTCTTGAGCTGCCATCTACTGACCTACTGGACTGCCATTTGGTGTCTTAACCACTTAGCCACCGCAGCCCTTGCTGCCTCAGTCTTTCTGTCGGCAGCATCCTAAGGCTTCTCCCCAGCCCTGGGGAGCACTGCCCCTTAAAGTGGAGCCACCACAGTGGTGCCGATCAAGGGACATTAAGGGCCTTTAGGTCCCCACTGGTCTCCCTCTGTTGAGGATCACACACACTTTGTGACAGACTTTGCAGAAACTGAAGATACAGGTTTTTCTGCCACTTCCCAACTGATAACCCTGCGTGGAATGCCCTTGTTTGACAGCCTTCGGAAAGGTTCAGATTTAAAACCAGTCGAATCCAACTCTAGGGGGCAGTGCTCATCCCCATTTCCAAGTTGAAGAACCAGCGTGGTCTGAAGATGTCTCCACAGTCATGTGACTGGCATAACGAGACGCCAAGCAATTTCTAGCTTTTGAACTGCTATGTTGGCAGGAGCTGGGACCAGAGATGGGAGCTCACTCCATCACGCTGCCCTTGGGTCTTGACTGCCCAACTACCACCTATCTGGTCCTCAGTTCAGCATCTTAACCACTGATCCACCATGGCCCCTTCTTCCTTCTCTGTATCTCCACCCAAGGAAGTGATGGTAGATGTAATTTCGGCCTGCAAAAACTAGATAAGTGGGGTGGCTTTCCTTCCTTCAGGAGCCCCTTGGAGGATGACCTTCCCCCAGCTCCTTGCTTGCATGCGCAGGTTTTGGGGTTGTGCTGGGGCTGCCACCCCACTCCCCTGGCTTCCAGTGTCCTGAAGCCGTTGGGTGGCTCCCCAGGCCGCTCCCATTAAGGGCAAGATCCAAGAAGGGGCCTAGTTTGCACATGTTGTTGGGGGTGTGCTGGGGCTGCCGCCCCACCCTCCTGTCTTCCAGTGTCCTGAAGCCCTTGTGATGCCGCACAAGGGGCCCCCATTAAGGGCCAGATCTAGGAAGGTCCCAGTTGAAACTGTGAGGGACTGAATGGGTGCGGTGCCAAGCTGACTGGGCCCTGCAGTAGTTGCAGCTGGTGATCCCTGCAGCGGCTGCAGCTGGTGGTGAAATTGTGGCTGCTGTGGGTTCTGCAGCAGGGGCCAACCTACCCCCATAGCCCTGTTGTCCCCATCCCACCCCAAGGGTCTGGACTTAGTTCCTGGGTAGATGCAGGCACACCTGCTGTGGGGTTATGCCCAATGAGGCCTTCCCCCACCGCTGGAGTTGGCCCACTACATGAGGCCCTTTGTGTATCCCATGCCACCAGCCGATTACTTGGCTGCCTCCTTCAGGTGCAGGGGAGGGTGGGAGCCTACTGGCTTCATCTGCTCGACCCGCCTGCCAGTGTCTCCTGCCAGCTTCTAGTTCCGCCGGCGCCCTTTCCTTGGGAGCCCGTAGGCCTCGATCTCTCCAAGCCTCCAGCACTGTCCGCAGCCTTCATGCCATCCTCTTCAACCACTTGTGGGGGGGGAGCGGGGACAACCGGTTTGTTGTGTTCAACCAGCCCCATGCTGGGGGAGCTTTCCCATCCAACCAGTATTGCCTGACCCCCAATTCATCTGGGGTAAGGGATTGAAGCTCCACGGGGACCTCCATCATGGCCATTTTTCCCGCCCTCCAAATCTTCGGCTGGCGAGAGGGGCCGTTCCGACCTTTTGACCTTAGGATGGGCACAAGCTTGCCTGTTCTGCATGCTCAACTGGCTGACCCGCCTGCACCATGCCACTTGGTCCCTTTGCCAGCTGGATTGTCTGTGCCCCGCACTGGCTGGGAACAGGGTGGCTGAACAGGCTGGAGTGGATGGGGCTGGTAAGGCTGCACGATGCCTGCCGGTGCCCACATCCCTGGTGGACCCATGGCTCCCCAAGGGTCAAAGGTTTGTGTAAGAGCCATTCCCAGGCCACTGGGCTGTACTTGGGTCACTCCCGGTTGGGCTGGAGCCGGTCCCATGCTGCTGTTGCAGCTTGGAGTGGCCCTGTTGGGTCTATAGTGGGTCCCGGTTGGGCTGGAGCCAGTTCCAGGCCATTGGGCAGGGGATGAATCAGTCCCTTTTGGTCTTTATTAGGGCTATTCCCAGTCAGCCCCCCCCCCCAGTCAGAATGAGCTCACCCAAAGGGCTCGCTGGCTGTGTGTTCTTCCCATGGCATTTTTTCTTTCCCACACTGCTGGCTGCCGCACCAGCCAAAGGTGCTGCAGCTGTCTTCTTGGTGCGTGGCTGGGAGTGGGAGCCCATAGGCTTCGACTGCTGGGTCCCACCGCCGACGAACGCTGTTGCTTTGGCGCCATCTTGGTTCATGTGGTGGTGGGGGAAGCGGGGACTGGCCAGCTCATTGCGTTCAGCCGGCCCCACGCCGGTGGAGCAGTCTTCCTCTGGCAGCAGCAGGAGCACCTCTCCCCACTGCTGAGCGTCCTGCCACCTGACTCCTGGTGCCTCCGGAGTGATGGGCTGCTGCTCCACTGGGACCTCCGTCGTGGCCGTCCATCCTCCTTCTGGAACCTCAGAAGGTGGAGGGAACCATCTTTTCATTTTCTTCCCATCCTGGGCCATCTGCAGATATCTCCTGGAAGGGAAGGGAGATCCTCTTGGTTGTCTGTCTTCTGTTTTTTCTTTATTTTGTACTTTGTACTTCCTCTGGCTTGGAGCAGGAGCTCCAGACATCCTACTAAGCACAGGGCTATGCAAGAACTGGAGAGGTCAGCCTAGGTCCCTCCAATAGGAGCCATGCAATAAAGAAATTTGCATAGCCTATCCAAGCAAGCAGAGGTGTGACCTAACCACTTCCTGGATGACTTCCCCCCACTGAAGTAGAAATAAGCCTCAGCTTCACCCTCTTGCTCTGCTTCTTTTGGCCATTTGCTTCCCCTTCTTGTGTGAGGCATCTTGCACTGTGTTGTATGTGTGTGGGAGTGGGACAATCTCCCAGAATTACAGCTGATATCCAGATGTCAGACATAAATTTTCCCGGAGAAAATGGCTGCTTTGGAGGAGGGACTCTATGGCATTTTATCCTGATGTAGTCCCTTCCGTCCCCAAACCCTGACTTTTCCAAGTTCCACCCCAAAATTTCCAGGCATTCCCCATCTCAGAGCCAGCAACCCTGCTTGCAGTGAAGGTAGTCATTCTAGTATTTGGTATTCTAGCTATATGCCTGATATTGTTGTAACTGCTTGAGCATATTAATTATCCCCACAGTAAAACTCTAATTTCACTGTCACCAAGGTCTCAGTAACTTCTAAACTTACACTTGGAGATTTGTTTCTTTGTCAAATAATCCTTCAATCTACTTCTGTGTCAGTCTGTGGGTGCGGTCACATGGCAAAGCAATTGCGCTTTGTTCCCGATGTAATTAAAATCGGAATATTTTTTTCCGAGTTAGGATGTTCACACATCCCTCCCTGAAACACAAGCTCGCCTTCCCCGCCTGCCTACCTCCCCCAGCAACTTTCCAGCCACCAGCCCAATGAAAAGAAAAGAAAAAGGCACCTTTGAAAGAGTTCTCCTTTCTGCCTGATGCTGCTGGCTAGCTGGGCGCACTCCCCAGCACCGGGGACTCCCTCCCTCCCTCCTAACACCACAGTTTCAAGGACTCCTGGGGTGGATGCCAAAGCCCGCTCGCCTGATAGCCTGCCCCCCAGCTTCCTCCCCCAGAAACTTTCAATGCCGCCTCCATGCCGGGGGACGGCAGGCAGGACTTTTCTCCAAGCAGGATAAGCGCTTGTTTACTCAAGTGCTCAAAGTCAGAAGGTTTTTAAAAAACAAACAAACCACACAGAACGGTCAGACAGCCCTAATCGCAATCATTGCGAAAGATGGCTGCCCAGATGGGCGAAATCGCACATTCAAAGCGCAAGTGCCAGGAAAATACTTGATTTTCCTGGGGGCAGGAAAACCCGAGAGCATTGCAGGAGTGAGCCTGCTTCAGCGCGGGAGGTGGATTTGCCTGTCTGATCAGCAAACTTAAATGGTGGTGAAACCCGATCAAAAGGACCGTGTGACCGCAGCCTGTGTTTCTTTCAGCCCCCTTGCAGAACTGTGCACAGGCAGTGGAAGGATTTCTTCCTTATGCTCAGGTTACCCTAGCAGCAATGCTGCCTCTTGTGAGCAAAAATTCTGCTTTGTGAGCTACTAGCATTAAAGTTGTGAGTGAGCAATTTGGCTACTGCATAAATTAGTTTGCTCTGGAGCCATCCTTTCTGAGATAAGACAAAAATGTGTGAGCCAGAAGCTAAAAAACTGTGAACCAGCTCACACTAACTCAACTTAGAGAGAACACTGCTTAGCAAGCACCAAATTGGAATGCAAACTTGTTTACATGCACATGTATTCTCACCACACACAGTAACAAGCAGGTTGAATCCTGTGATCAATCAGTGGAAGATTCTTATGGTTGCCAGTCTTCTTGGCTTTCTCTTCCCACAGCAGCCATTTCTGATCCCAAGGAAGCTTATTCCTGGGGTTGTGGGACCTATGAGAAGTAGCTATGCAGGGTAGGAGGCTGAAGTGGAGAGTGAGGATGAAATTGCTCCCTCCTGCCTCTCGTGTGAGCAGAGATTGGCTAATGGAAGAAGAAATGTGCAATGTTCCCCTCTTCCCTGTTCCCACTGCAGCCTCCCAATCCAAATGTCTATGACTCCATGTGGATCCCATGACCTCAGGAATAACTTTCCAGGAGCCAGAAATGGCTGTTAAAGGAAGGGAAATCCAGAAAGATCCAGGATTCTTGCACGGACTTTGTGCAGTTTTCGTACTGGATCCAACCTGCTCTCCTGTAGGGAAATTGTTCCAGGTAATTCAGACAAGCAAGCCACACCACATATGGCAGTGGGAGGCAAGAAACCTCCCATGATTGCAAACCACTCTAACCCACAGGAAACAATTCCTCCTTTTCTCTGAATATTTCCATCAATGAGGAAGATCTCCCTGTGCGGACCCTGTCCCAACATTTGTTCCTGGTAGAGGCACGGCCTGAGGAAGGAGGAATAGTGGCGCAAATACTCAAGATCCAAAGGCCTCATGCTGGTGAACCCAAATTACTGATTTTAATGAGATGGCCACTAGCAGACCACATTGTAAAGTACTGGGTTCGCCACATGGAGGACTCATACTATGACATGCATTCAGATGCATTTATTGTACTTCACACATGAACTGACAAAATGGGCCCACAAGGGCCAATTATATACATCCCACGTGGCACACCCAAAGACCCATTGCTGGGTTTAAATTTCCCGCCAGACGTGCTACTGGTGGACACTAGGTGGTCTAGGATCCTAGGTCCCTTTGTGTTCAGGGACCAAGCTCCTTACTTTAGCCGCGAACCCCCGTAGGTGGTCTGTGTACATAACACACATAGATCTTGTACACTGCCAACGCCACATTGCAAAGTCACATATCCTTGTGCCTGGCCCCATGCTTTCAGCACTGTATTGAACCAGCATGTCAACATAGCTACACAAGCCTCTGAAACCTGTGCCTAGTTCTGTAGTCTGCTCACTCAGGTGCTTTGCCTGTAACTGTCTCAAGTCACAATGTGCTTCTCATAGCATCAATGGTGTTATGAAGCAAAGTATGTTTCTCTCATATCCGTAGTGTTATGAAATAAGATAACTGACATCGGTGAGCCAGCAGAGGGCACACAGAATTATCTGTTGAGATGCTTCCTTATGCAAACATATGCTTTGTGTGTGTGTACCTGATCCAATATGATTTGCTAGCAATTTACATCCACAGCTCCTGCACTCCAAAATCTGTTAGGCCCTTAAGGGAAATTTCCCCACAAAATAAATGACAAGTGCTTCTTTGCTCTCTTTTTTCATTTTTGCAGAACATGGCTGGCATTCAGGGTGGGCAGCTGAGCCCTTACTTTTGCCAAGGGTTGACTGACTTGGCACAGGATCTGGAAGGGTGCAAGGCTATATTGTATACCTACCAGGTCCCACACCAAATAAGAATTCACTCTGCACTGGCAATGTTATGACAAGGCAGGGGACTCTGAAACATTCAGTTTGTGTATCTCATCCTCCTCCTTTCTCACATACAACGATCCCGTTCTGTGACAAGTAAAGTCCTTTAAAATATCTACACTGGCCCTGGGACCCAAGTTTAGTTCTGCTGATTTAGTTTCCAAGTATTAATAGAGAATGCCCGTATAACAGACATACACACACAGAGAGTATTTGTGCAATGAATGTAGGCCAGGATGCTTAAAAGTTTCCCTGAGAATTCATTCATATACAGCCTAACAATGGAGAAACAGGGGGCAGTGGCTTAACTTTTATAAGATGTGTGTTAGTTAATCTAAAAATGAAGGTACATTGTATAATCTTAAAATCTTCATACAAGAGAACAAGGGTATACTAAAGAAAATTGCACAGCTGGTGCAATTCATAAAAATATGAAATGTAAATAGAAATGTATTAGTGCCCATAATGGGGCCAGGTAACATTTAGAGTACCTTTCATGGGAACCAAGGGAAGTCCCTACTCACACACCATCGTGGCATTTAGGAGAGCTAAAATTTGTGAGAGAGCCATGTTTTTGCACTATTGTGGTAGCCCCCCCCGCCCCCAAGCTGCAAATGGCTGTGCCCACACATACAGCCCCTGCATGGAAATGTCACTTCTGACTGAATTATGAGTTTCTACAGCAGCTTGTTTAAAATATGTGCCGTGAAGTGATAATTAGTTCAAAACCAAAAGAACTCCAAAAGTCATGCCTGAGTCTTTTAAGTCTTTACAAAATCTCATTGTCATATAGGAATAGGTTATATGTCTATTCAGATATAACCAATCCAAATATATAACTGAAAAATACCTTATCAGTATTTTCCAGATATATTCAGGTCTCCAGATGGTACCTGAGATTTTCCAGGATACCAGGAAATATTTGGGATTAACTAGAAATATCAGGAGCCAGTATTTCAAGGCTTCCAGGACAGCCTTTTCTTTATTTTTCTGCTGTATCTATCTTCTCAGGCCTTGGAATCAGCTTGCCATGTTGCTTTCATAATGAGTGTGAAATAATGTCAGAATCCGGGGGTGGGTGGGGGGATGGCTCCAAATACCAAATCTGTATTTGGAACATGGGAGACTGGGAATACCAATATTTCAGCTCCCTGATATCCAGATACAAAAAATACCAATTATTTTCAAGCTGCACATTCCTGTAGGGTTCACCACATGTATTTTAAGAGGGGCTGTTTTATAGTTTATGGAAGCCTTAATTATCAGACAACCAATCTTGTATACTAAAGTTTTTATTCTTTAGTAAGACTTGTTTGTTTAAATCGCAATATGATAGTAGCATTCATGGAGTGTTGGAAAATACCAAATATAAAGACTGATTCCTAATATCTCACGTACTAAACTGTACTTAAAAACAGCTGGTTTCTTGCAGACAGTATTTACTTTTTAAAAATAATTTAAGACTGCATAAGCTTGTACCAAGCATAAGCATTGTAACAAAAGTTCACCTCCCCCCCAGCAATTCCTCCCCTATAAAAATAGTGTGTCAGGCATCATTCACTGGATGTATTAACAACTATTTACATACAGCCACTCAGTAGGCTAGTAAGATTTTTTTAAAGAAAATACCAGTATCATTTAAACACAGCATTTGAGGCAAACAGTAGCAACAGTGGCAGCAAATGCACCTCCCCCTAAGAGGCCCCGGGTATTCTCTCCCTCCGCAACTGTTCTATCTCACCTCTTATATAACATTCAAGTGAGAATTCTCACAGTGCTACCTTGGCAACAAACTAAAAATACCTAGGCAAGGTTCTTGGCTTAAGCCTTATTAACAAAGCTTTAGCAGTATGATTACCTGGCATCTGGCAACAGTCCCCAGAAAGGGAAATTTGGATGTTTGGAGACAGAAAGACCCTGCGACTAAGTCTTGGCCCATCACCCCTTTGGCATTACTGATGGTTATCCCTTCTGAGGATTTTCAACTTCTTGAGCTCCCATGCCTTTATAAGCAACTGGGCAAGAAGCTTTTTCTACTGCTGGGCTTCTACACTGGGAGAAGCTGCACTTTTTTGTCCCACTAGAAGCAAGGGAGAGCCAGATGCTGAAGTACATCCACTTTCCCTCTCCCACACACATGGTCAGTCACAAGCTCTGGCACAGCTGTTCTTGAAAAAGAGCAGTTTCTGTCAGAGTTCTCTCAGCCCCACCTACCTCACAGGTGTCTGTTCAGGGGAGGGAAAGGGAAAGGAGTTTGTAAGCCACTCTGAGACTCCCTTGGGTAGTGAAGGGAGGGGTATAAATCCAATCTCTTCTCTTCTTCTTTCAAAACTGCTAAACTGGCTGGACGTGTCTCTGGGCATCGGTGGGGTTGTGTACTTCTAGCAGGTAGAGCCAGTTCTCCAGTTGTGCCATCCAAGCAAGCAGCTTCTTGGGGTGACATAAGGAAAGTGCTCAGTAGCACAGGAGATGCTGCAGCAGACCTTGGAGGGGAGGAACTTACCCTCTTTGGCGTGACCAAATACCTTGAACTTGCCCAGTAACTGAGGCAACTAGGGGTGCTTAGGTCATGTGTGTTTCAGCTGCTGTGAAAGGCACAAGGGCAAGGCTAGTGCAGAGATCTGGACACCCATTTTTTTCCTTTCATAATACAAGGTAAGCTTATGTTAGTATGGGGTAAATAACTCAATGCAGTGATGTTCCTTTCCATATAACAAGGTAATCTATAAAACCTGAAACAGAGCAGCATTAACCATAACCATATAGTCAAACGTATTTACTTTCGCAAAACACTGTGGGATACCTCTCACATTTTTTGGAGCACTTAACCCTCCTGATTGAAGTCAGGGCAGCTCTGAGCACACAAGGCAACCCCAAGATTGGAACAAGATCAATTCATAAACAGCCTATTTCAAAATAAAGTGCAAACACAGAAAGGCTCTTCTCATCTCTACTCTCTCCCCCCTCCTGCCCCACCCCTGATCGTCCCACAAAGGCCCACCTAGTCCAGTTCTCCCTGAAAAGCATTCAGAGAGAGGGAAAAGGCTTGCTGTTCATTCTTACAAGGGATGAAGCTTTCCTCCTGAGTAGGAATCATAAACAGTGTGGTTTGTTTCCTAGGGTACAGAAACTTCACAGATTTTCCTTTCCAGGCGGCAAAGGCTGCTCTTGGGAGGGGGGATCTGCATCCATGCTGAATGCTCCAAGGCTGCAGGCGAAAGGGTGAGGAAGGTGCTGGGCAGGAGAAGCAACCTCAGGAGACAGGAAAGTTGAGGAGGAGGAAGAGGAACTGGCTTTCTCTGCTGATGCCAACACCGGGGAGAGGCAGGGGAAGGTGGCTGCAGTGGCTGCAGCAGCAGCCGCTGCAGCCTGAGCCGGAATTCCTGGGTGGATCAAAGGAATGGAAACAGTGGAGGCCAAACAGAGATATTTCTCCAGGTTGCTCTTGTCCAGGAACGGCTGCATGTAGGCAGCAGCTGCCAAAGGTGAGATGAAGTAGAAAGGCAGGCAGAAGGGAGTGGCTGGTTGCTGGCCAAAGGCCCCTCCACCACCCCTGCCTCCGTCTGCCCCCAGAGTACCAAAGGACATCAGGGAGCTCAGCAGGGCTGGGTCTAGTCTCAAGAGGGCAGACACTGCTTGTTCAGGGCTTGGCATCCCAGAGGCAGGGCTGCTGTTGCTGCTGTGGTGGTCCAGCTTCAGCCTCTTGGCCATGGGGGATGCCTCATCCCCCGAGGGCTCCTGCTTGACCACCATGTGGCTCTGGCTCTTCTCACCCTCCAGCCTACCTTCCCCCTCCCCGCCATAGCCACTGTCCGTGTCTGTGTCGTTCTCCCCGAGCTCTCCACTGCTGTGGTGAGGGGCACTGCTGCTGCTGTTATGAGTTCGCTGGATGACCGGCACACAGTGTGGCTGGCTCTCCAGTTTGGGGCCAGCCTGCTCTTGCTGCCCAGGGGAGGCCAAGGAGGTGGAGCACATGGGCCCCTGGAGGCCACAAACCCTGGAGGTTGGCAGCTGGGAGCTGGGCAAGAACCGGGTGCAAACTGCATGTAAGTGGTTGATGAGCTGAGTGCATCGCTGTTCCCAGGGAGTCCAGCTTTCACATTTGGAGAGGTACTGCAAGACTTCTTTGGTGCATGTCTGGAATCCTGAGTGGAAAGCATCCAGGTCAGATTGTAGGGGAGACTTCAGAGACCGGTCACCTGCAACAAGGGATGGGAAACAGTAGCAAAGAAGTCAGTCTCAATACTCCTGGAACCATGGGCATGACATAACTCTGCCAGTCCTTGCTTAAAAAATTACCAGGATACATGAATGTTTATTCAAATAACTCAAAGTTATCAGCACTTAATCAACACCTGCACTGTATGAAATATTACTGAGAAAAGGAGAGGATGTCTATGTTTCCATGGGAGACTGCCATCCTAGGCTGCCTTGCTTGGAAGTACATGCCATTGGATTCAGGAGTCTCTCAGTAAAATGACACAGAACTGGCTGGCACAGCTGCCATCCTTGGCTCACCTGACAGCTTAGTTCCAAGTACGGGGCTGCATGGCTATAACCCCATGCACACTTCAGCAGGCAGTCTCAACTGAACTCAGTGGGACTGGCTTCCAAGTAAACATACATGTTCAGACCACAGCACTGCCATCCTATGCATACTGACGACAGAAAAAACCCACTAAAATCAGTGGAATCAGTAAACATGTACAGGATTGGACTGCAAAACACATACCACTTAATCTGAACAGTCACACCAATGTCTGTGTGGCAGCAGTCACTCTCCTCTGGAATCTGTCTAAGGCACTGTGTTACAATTCCTTTTCAATCAGGAAGAATGTCCCTTGTGATCTCCAGACTTTTCAGTCTGAGGTTTTCCTCTCTGCCCAGCCATCTCTTGTGTGAATTTATGTGCTGCAGTTTACTCACCATTCTGTAAAGCAATTATCTTCTGATGCTGTTGCTCTGTTAAGGCTGTTAAAGCTTTTAAGTGTTTTAAAGTTAATTCCAAGATGACTGCTTTCTCCAGATGCCCCAGTGTCTGCCAAACAAGAAAGGGCCTCGTGATTAGCCATCATCACAGAAAAGCAGCCCTTCTTCTTCCCCAAACTTTACCCACCTCACCTAGCATAGAATGCTTGCTCTACCCAAACTGATGGCATTCATGTGTGGATGCACTTGCACCCAGTGTGAAACATCTGCAGAATTGGGGTGTTTCTCTGGTGGAGCCATAGGGATGTTCTCAGATAAAGTACTTCCATTACATTGGGAGGGGGGCATGTGATCCTCCAGAATTCCTACTAAACATATGAAAACTCTAAAACCATGAACAAACTCCTCTAGTCCAGCATTATTTTTGAGACTGCTACGCTGTACACTTTTACTCAGAAGTAAGCCCTGCTTCTAAGCAAGATTTAATTCTGAGTTAATACAAGTTAACGGAGTATTCCTACCCCCACCCCCAACATATGGCTTATTCTTTAACTGCAAAGACTTTACCAAATTACAGTTTTGCAACTGTAGTCCCTAGTTTAAGATTCAGATAGACAGAGAAAGACATACTGGCCCTATGCATACACACACAGGTTGGACTTACTGTCAATTTCAGATGCTGGGGTAATAAATCTTTCAGCTGAGCAATGCACTCGTTAATCCTATCTCGCCTCTTTTTCTCTATCAATCTGTGTGGCAGTTTGTAGGTTTCCTAATGAAAAACCAGGCAGAAGGACAAACAGTACATTTACCAGAATGCCAATCAATATTTTAGCACCTTTCCTGCAAGCCAACCACCACCACTCCACTCCTTCAGTATTTTAAGAAGCCCCTGAGAATTTTCCCTCCACTCACCCCGTACACCCTTGCTGTTAGCTAACAAATAAAACCCTACTGAGTGCAGAGAGGAAGTCCAGCAGGAGCAGAAGAGGGGCTGCTCCCAGTTAAGCTCAAATTCATGCCCATTCGGCAGAAAGTATCCCACGGGTCTGGAAGTTATTTGTACCTTGCTGTCCTCTCTCTTCATGCCTCTTTTGGGTTTGCACATGTACAAAGATGGATAATCCAGTCTGCAAAAAGGGTGGGGGACGGAAAGGAAAAAGAAACTCAGCTCCTGTCAGAGAGAAGCACTGTCCTCTCTGCTTGTCATTGGAGGGGGGGGCGCAAACCCCACCTCTGTATTTGTCAATGGAGGTTAGGAGTGCAGATCCAAAGACATAAACTGTGTGTAAAACAAAAAACAAAGACCACAACAAAAAGCACTGAGGATCCCAGTACCAAGCCACTGTTCAAAGCTCCCCATCCAGACTTGCACCAGGAATTTCCAGTGCACGTCAGAATGGGCCCCTGCATGGCAGGCAGAGTGCTGGCCGCTTACCCGAGAAAGTCACGGTGTTCCAGCACCTGCCTGTCTTGCACGCGAGTGATCCCTTCCTCCATGCTTGCCGGCGTCTCCGGCTGGGTTTGGGCGGATACAGCCGCCTGGCTCCGAATCTCCCAGAGCCAAGCCGCGGCACATACAGCCCGCTGGCCTGGGCTGTGGGGCAGGGAAAGGGCCATCCGCGTTTCTGGCTCCGTGTCCCTGGTCCCCGCCGGCAGCAGCCGCGCTCGTCTGCCCTCAGCCAGCACCGCTTTGGCCAGTGGGGCACGCGCGCCGCCAGCCAGTCAGCCCCAGTCGCCGGCTCACGTGCAGAACGTACCATGCAGCCACCCGGCTCGCGGATGGGGCGGAGGAGGAGGAACGCCGCCGGGCGGGGACTCTTTGGCGGGGGCAGGCGGAGAAGCCGTTGCCTTCCCGGGCGCAATGCAGGCACCTCGGGAGGGGGCGCACTTGAGCTCGCCGAGGCCTTGCTCTGCCCGCGCAGCGGGGCGGAGGGAGAGGGGCATCCTCAGGTTTCGTGGCGGGGGCCGGTGGTGAGAAAGGAAGAAGAAAAGGCGCACAGGGGGGCGGGGCGGGGCGGAGAGCAGCCTTCCAAGCCTAGCCTTTGGGGAGAGTGATAAACGGAGCGCTTAAGCGCGCGCCTGGCTCCTGCACCCTGGAGGTCCGCAACCACACGTCTCCGGGGACTTCCTTGTTCCGAGCTCCCAGAGGTTTAAATGAAAAAATTCAGGCTGTGTTGTCACGGGGAGGAATCCCCCCCACACACACGTGCGCTGTTTCGATTGGAATCGGGCTTCAGAAAATGTTTTTTTAAAAAGGAAATCTCTCCAAAGGAGTCGAAAACAATGTCCATGACGGAAAGCGTCCGGGTCTGTCCCTTATGTCCAGATCCCTTGCGCGACTCCTCGACAGACCCAAGGGCTACCAGCTTCTGAGTAAGCACGTGTGGATGGCGGCATCGCCTCCTCTGTGCGCTTCCGGGGGAGTAAGGCTGCAGGGGCTCGGACAGCGGTCTCTCGAAGCTGACTTCTCCCTTGCAACGGGAAAGTGCCAGGGAGGGAGGCGTACGTAGGGCTAGGAGCCCTTTCGGAATGGATTCGCTGTCGAAGTTATGTTTGGAGTCTTGGAGTGAGCGCAGGACAGGTATTGTGACCTCAGACGTGCACTGGGGGCTCCGCGTCAGGATTTCCAAAACTCAGTTCTCCGTCGCGCATGGCTAGGAGCACTTGACACAGCGCACGTCTGAACTTGCATCATCGAGCATGCCTGCCACGGTCATTTCTGCGCCTTGGCCGGCGTTCCTTTCACTCGGACAAGTCCTGTGGCTGTCCCCGGGAAAAGGCTGTTCTTGTAATGCAAAGCCAGAAAGCGCTGGAGTATCTTCGCTCAACTGGGGGAGGGGCATCCGGGGGGGAGGGGGCCGGTGGCGGCGGGGTGCTGTTTCGAAAGGGCAGGGGTCATAGAAAGCTGTGACCAGCGTTTGCCAGCCAGCTAGCCGGCCGACAGAAGCCTTCCATAGCGAGCCGCTGCCGTGGTCGTCCCTGGGCAGGGTGCGTGACTGGCCTTCCGCCTGCCCATGACCCTGCGCTCTCCTTCAGGCAGCCAGTCGCCAAGCGGCAGCAGCACAAGGCTTGCCACGTGAGGTCAGCTCTGCTGGCCACGAGCGGGGGCCAGAGGACGGAAATCGGGACCCAGCTTCGCCTGGCTCGGCGGGTCTCGGGGAGGAAGCGAGGCCAGTTGTACTATGCCGAAAACAGCCGCAGCCATGCCTGCCCCTCATATATGTATACAGACATGCACGTATTCTGGGATTGCACATGACTTAGCAAAGGGGGGAGGGGACTGCATGGTCCCAGAAGCTTGTTGATGCCAGGCCGGGGCCAGGCCGCAGCCCTGGCACAGCCCGGTTTGTCTGGGTCAGTGGTCAAGTATTACTGACGGGGTGGGGGAGGGGCGACCTTCGCGCAACAGCCCGCAAAGGGAGGAGGCGGCGGCAAGATGCGGCACTAAGGAGTGTAGTTTGCACATGAGCCAAAGAACCTTCCACATAGTATTTGGGCATTCTGTGCCTGCGACAGCATTCTGTATGCGGAGTCGGTGCCTTGTGTTTGGCCCCAGCTTTGTTTATAACAGGGTTCTGCTCTCCTGCCCCTGCGAAGGAGCCCAGGGGGAAAGCTGCTGACTCCAGCAGCATTTACTCGGGAGTAAACTCCTTGACTCTCAGGGCACTTCTGACCATAGGTGTCTACTTCAGGGGGGCTTGAGAGCTGTGGCTACCCCTGAAATTTTCCAGGGGTGACTGAGCGCCCCCCCCCAACCAGGCTCACAAGCCTTGCCAACACCACCCCATGCCACTCCCAACCCATTTTGAAAGTGGAATGTTTTTTCCCTCCACTTTCTGAGACTTTGGGTGGGGTGGCAGGAAACAGGGCTTGCTTCCTGAAAGCTAAGCCCCAGCTTCCAGAAACTCTCAGTTGGGCCTGGTGGAGCTGGGGGCTGCACATGTTTTCAGTGCTTTCAGCTTTCCCACACAGAAAGGTAAGGCAGCGAGGGTGGGGGGGATGTTTTCAGGGGTGGGATGGTGGGCACTAGGCAGAGAGTGCCAAGGCTGGCTAGCTGAGGCCAGCCTCGGGGTGGCTGGGTGTCCGAGCACCTTTCCTGCAGCCTTGTGCTGCTGCTGTTGTTTTCCCGCTCCCTGCAAGGCTTGCCTTGCAGAGAGCCATGCAAGGAGGTTGGGGGGGAGGCCAGTATCCTTGGAGGATTGCCGGCCTCAGGGAGGCTGGGCACCCTGCGCCCTTGTTCTTCTAGTTTTTTTCCCTTCTCTCCCTGCAAGGCTTGTCTTGCAGAGCCATGCAGGGGAGTCAGGAAGTGGGGGAAATGGGGGGGAGGCCGACATCCATGGAGGATTGCCCCCCTTGGGGTGGCTGGACTCTTGGGCACCTTTCTTGCAGCCTCGTGCAGCTGCTGTTGTTTTCCTGCTCCCTGCAAGGCTTGCCTTGCAGAGAGCCATGCGAGGAGGTTGGGGGGGGAGTGTCAGTACGGGGTCCGCACTACCGTAAATAATGGATGCAGAGCCGTGAGCTGAAAGGTATATACAGTTTTATTTACAGAGCTTGGAGCTTACTTACAAATTATTACACAGAAGGACAAAGCGCTACGCTGCAACCAGTCTCTCTGGGAGAGAGTGAGCTGCTGGACACAAAGCATATTTATACACAGTGCCAGCCAATCACCAGGCACCTTGTCCAATTATCAGAACATGCTGAGTCAGGCTGTCTAGCTGATGCAATATGATCACCTGACTAACTGTATCTGTCAGAGTAGATTGCACTCATCTATCTGACTGCTGACAATCTTGCCAGCTACACACATACATTATGCTGACAGGGAGGCCAGTATCCTTGGAGGATTGCCGGCCTTGGGGAGACTGGGCACCCTGCACCCTTGTTCTTCTAGTTTTTTTCCCCCTCTCTCCCTGCAAGGCTTGCCTTGCAGAGCCATGCAGGGAGGTCAGGAGGTGGGAGAAGTGGGGGGGAGGCCGGCATCCATGGAGGATTGCCCACCTTGGGGCGGCTGGACTCTTGGGCACCTTTCCTGCAGCCTCGTGCCACTGCTGTTGTTTTCCCACTCCCTACAAGGCTTGCCTTGCAGAGAGCCATGCGAGGAGGTTGGGGGGGAAGCTGGCATCCATGGAGGATTGCCAGCCTTGGGATGGTTAGGTGCCCTGCACCCTTGTTCTTCCGAAGGGTGAGAGCAAAAGGGTGAGGTTCTTGGCCTGTGGCTCTTAGCCTAGGGGCTCTGTAAGAAGCCCAGGAAGAGCCAGAAAGCCAGGACCTTGGCTCCTTGGGTTCCCAGTAAGGTAAGTAGACTTCTACAACAGGAGCCATATAAATACAAAGTGTTTTAAAAGGGGGATTATAGAAAAGTATTTGTTTAAAAACAATTATGAAGCCGGAATGCCAGCAGGGGGTTGGGGGCTATCCAGTGTTTTGCATGGAGTGTCACATGTATGACTATCTGCCCACTGGTCAGAAGTCTTGGGTGTGTGCTCGGTGCAAGGAGCTCCTGGTTCTCAGGGAGCGAGTTTGCTCCCTTGAGGCCAAGGTGGCTGACCTGGAGAAGCAGAGACAGTCAGTTAGGTGCACGGAGAAGACTCTCGGGGACTTGTTAGATATGTCCCACTCTGGATCTGGCAGCCCGGCTGCTGCCAGGGAGCATGAGGGTCAAGGGGAAACGGGGCACTATGCTGAGGATAAGGGGAATGTGCCCTCAGAAGGGACCTCTTCTTCAGCTGGTGAACGGGTATCCTTTCGTACCAAGGAACCATCCTTGGGAAGGGTGGGAGGGGGGCTCTTGGTGGTTGGTGATTCGATCCTTAGGCAGGTAGACAGCTGGGTGGCGAACCCGCATACTGACCGTATGGTGACTTGCCTGCCTGGTGCGAAGGTAGCGGACATTACGCGTGTTTTAGATAGGCTGGTAGATAGTGCTGGGGAGGAGCCAGTGGTTGTGGTGCACGTCGGCACCAACGATGTGGGGAAATGCAGTCGTGAGGTCCTGGAGGAGAAATTTAGGCTGCTGGGCAGGAAACTCAAGGCCAGGACCTCCAAGGTAGCCTTCTCAGAAGTGCTACCTGTTCCACGCGCAGGGCCGGAGAGACAGGCACAGATCAGGAGTCTCAATGCGTGGGTGAGACGGTGGTGTAGGGGGAAGGGTTCAAGTTTGTTAGGCACTGGGATGCTTTTTGGGACAAGAGGGAGCTGTACAAAAGGGACGGTCTCCACTTGTCCCGAGAAGGAACCAGGCTGCTGGCGCTCAAAATCAAAAAGGTGGCAGAGCAGTTTTTAAACTGAATAATGGGGGAAAGCCGACAGGAGATGAAAAGTCTCTGGTTCGGGATGGCTCATCTCAAAGAGATGAAGGGGTAGCTATTACTTTTGTACAAGGAAATGGATTACAATTGTCCACTGAGACTGTGGCTAATGATAGGAACTGCGGGGCAAGGTCTCAAGACAGCAAGAGGAAGGCTGTGGGCTTAACAAACATGGGAAACTATAAGTGTTTATACACAAATGCTAGAAGTCTCTGAGGTAAATTTGGGGAGTTGGAATGCTTGGTGTTGGGGGGGAAATAGACATTGTGGGTATTTCAGAAACTTGGTGGGATGAGGAAAATCAGTGGGATACGGTGATTCCTGGTTATAAATTATATCGGAAGAATAGGGGGGGAAGGGTTGGAGGTGGGGTGGCTCTGTATGTCAGAGAGGGTACACCGTCCAGTAAGATTGAGAGGGTAAGAGAATTGGATTCGCTTCTGGAAATGCTATGGGTTGAAATAATGGGTCCAAAAGGAGGCTTAACAGTGGGAGTTTGTTATCGCCCACCAGATCAAAAGATAGAGGAGGATTATAAAATGATGAATGAATTAAAGATAGCGGCTAGACGAAATAACTGTGTTGTAATAGGCGACTTTAACTACCCACACATTGATTGGGTCAATATGAGTTCTAGTCGGGAAAAAGAGATTGAGTTTTTAGACACTCTCAATGACTGTGCTGTGGAACAGATGGTCACAGATCCTACCAGGGGAGAGGCGATCCTGGACTTGGTCCTAAGTAACGCCCAAGACCTGGTGAGAGAAGTAAAAGTGATTGCACCACTTGGGAACAGTGACCATAATGTCATTGAGTTTAGCATTTGTACAGATAGGGAGTTGCCCAAAATGACTGACGCAACTACTTTTAACTTTAAAAGGGGTAATTTCTCTGGTGTGAGGGGACATGTGAGGAAGAAATTGAAAGGAAGAGTGGAGAAGGTCAAAACCATTGGGGAAGCTTGGAGACTATTTAAAAAGACAATCCTAGAAGCTCAGAAAAAATATATACCGCAGGTTAGGAAGGGTACAAATAGGTATAGAAAAAAGCCTGCATGGTTAACAAATAAAGTAATGGAAGCTGTAAAAGGTAAGAAGGATTCCTTTAAGCGGTGGAAAGCTAGTCTTAGTGAGGTTGATAAAAGGGAACACAGGCTATGGCAAATAAAATGCAAGTCTGTGATCAGGCAAACAAAAAGGGAATATGAGGAGCATATCGCAAAAAACATAAAGACCAACAATAAAACTTTCTTCAAATACATTAGAAGTAGGAAGCCAGCCCGGGAGGCAGTGGGGCCCTTGGATGACCAAGGGGTAAAAGGAGTAGTGAAGGATGATAGGGAAATGGCTGAGAAGCTGAATGCATTTTTTGCCTCTGTCTTCACTGTGGAAGAGGAGAAATGTTTGCCCACTCCAGAAGCACTGATTTTGGGAGGGGGTTTGAAAGACCTGAATCAGATTGCGGTGACAAGAGAGGAAGTCCTCCGACTGATGGACAATTTAAAAACTAATAAATCACCAGGCCCAGATGGCATTCATCCGAGAGTTCTGAAAGAACTCAAATGTGAATTTGTGGATCTCCTGACAAAAATATGTAATCTTTCTTTAAAATCTGCCTACATTCCTGAGGACTGGAAGGTAGCTAATGTCACTCCCATCTTTAAAAAGGGCTCCAGGGGAGATCCGGGAAATGAAAGGCCAGTCAGTCTGACATCGATACCGAGTAAGTTGGTGGAAACTGTTATTAAGGAAAGAATTAGTAGGCACATTGATGAACAAAAACTATTGAGGCAGACTCAGCATGGGTTCTGTAAGGGAAGATCTTGTCTCACTAACCTGTTAGTGTTTTTTGAGGGCGTGAACAAACATGTGGACAAGGGGGGCCCAATAGATATTATTTACCTTGACTTCTGGAAAGCTTTTGATACAGTTCCTCATCAAAGGCTCCTAAGTAAGCTCAATAGTCATGGGATAAAAGGACAAGTCCTCTTGTGGATCAAAAACTGGCTTATAAATAGAAAACAGAGAGTGAGTATAAATGGGAAACTTTCCCAGTGGAGGGTGGTAAGCAGTGGGGTACCACAGGGATCAGTACTCGGTCTGATGCTTTTTAACTTGTTTATTAATGATTTGGAATTGGGAGTAAGCAGTGAAGTGGCTAAATTTGCAGATGACACGAAGTTGTTCAGGGTGGTGAAAACCAAGGAGGGTTGTGAGGCACTCCAAAGGGATCTGTTGAGGATGGGTGAATGGACGTCAACGTGGCAAATGGGGTTCAATGTGGCCAAGTGCAAGGTGATGCACATTGGAGCCAAAAATCCTAAATATAAATACACGTTGATGGGGTCTGAACTGGCAGAGACGGACCAAGAGAGAGATCTTGGAGTCGTAGTGGATAACTCAATGAAAATGTCTAGACAGTGTGTAGCTGCAATAAAGAAGGCCAACGCTATACTGGGGATTATTAGGAAGGGAATTGAAAATAAATCAGCCAATATCATCATGCCCCTGTATAAATCATTGGTGCAACCTCATTTGGAATACTGTGTACAGTTCTGGTCACCACATCTCAAAAAGGATATTATAGCATTGGAGAAAGTGCAGAGAAGGGCAACTAGAATGATAAAAGGGTTGGAACACCTTCCCTATGAAGAAAGGTTAAAATGCTTGGGGCTCTTTAGCTTGGAGAAATGACGGATGAGTGGTGACATGATTGAGGTTTATAAGATTATGAATGGGATTGAGCAGGTTGAGAAAGAAGTGCTTTTCTCCCTTTCTCACAATACAAGAACTCGTGGGCACTCCATGAAATTGCTGAGCAGTCGGGTTAGAACAGATAAAAGGAAATACTTCTTCACCCAAAGAGTGATTAACATATGGAATTCACTGCCACAGGAGGTGGTGGCAGCTGCAAGCATGGACAGTTTCAAGAGGGAATTAGATAAACATATGGAGCAGAAGTCCATCAGTGGCTATTAGCCACAGGGTATAGATGGGAACTCTCAGTCTGGGGCAGGTGATGCACTCTATTCTTGGTGCTGGAGGGGGCAGCAGTGGGAGGGCTTCTGGTGCCCTGGCCCCACTGCTGTACCTCCTGATGGCACCTGGTATATTTTGGCCGCTGTGTGACAGAGTGTTGGACTAGATGGGCCATTGGCCTGATTCAATATTGGCTTCTCTTATGTTCTTATGTTCTGTTTCCATGCACACACAAGGCTTGCCTTGCAGAGCCATGCAGGGAGGTTTGGAGGGGGGGAGGCCGGCATCCTTGGAGGATCTCTGGGTGGCTGAGTGCCTGGGCACCTTTTCTGTGGCCTCGTGCTGCTGCTGTTGTTTTCCCGCTCCCGAGTTCGCTACTTAACCAGAGCCCTTTATTTCCTCTGAGAGGAGAATCTTCTGAGTTCTTTGTTGCGCTCCACCCCTTCCCTTGACAGAGAGAGGATATTAGGAAAGCCAGGAATCAGCAGTTAAAATAACTGAAATCGCACACACAGCCTGTGCAGGGGGAGGGGGGAGGAGGGCAGGTGAAACCTCGAAGAGTTTAAATGCATACATTCAAGACCGACTCTCCCCTGAACTCCTGGATAAATTATGGAGAGGGATCTCAATTTGCTTTCTTTTCATTTCTCCCCTCCCTCCCTTCCCCTTCCTTCCTTCCTTCCTCTCTTCCCATCTATTTGCTTTCTTTCCACCTCTCGCCTCCCTCCCTCCCTTATTTAAACATCTCTAGTTAGGGTTGCCAGGTCCCCCTTGTCCACCTCTGGGGAATGGGGGTGAGGGGTGGCCCAATACAGGTTGGGTAACTCCTGGAGATTTGGGGATGGAGCCTGGGGAGGACTGGGACCTCAGTGGGGTTACAATGCCATAGAGTGCACTCTCGAGAACATCCATTTTCTTCAGGGAAACTAATTTTTGTAGTCTGAAAATGAGCTGTAATTCCAGGGGATCCCCAGGTCCCACCTGGAGGCTGGCACCCCTAGCTCCAGTGCTGAAACTGGAAGCTCTGGTTCTTCTGTGTAAGATGGTGGATGCAGACCACTGGCATTGGCTTGCATCTGCTGAATCACCCTGCTTCATGTAGGATGCACAACAGCCAGGTGGAAGAGGGGAGGGGTGTATTTTACTTATATATCCTTGATTGAGAATAGTTCTTGTTTTTTTCATGCTAGTGGTGGGTGGGCTGCTTCAGCCACTCCTAAGCTTTTCTTTCAATCTCAGTTTCATTTTTAAATTGTAAGCCCATCTGTGTGAACAAGATGGGGGTGCATGCGGATCAGAGGCCTTTTAAAATTTCCTTTTGATTTGTGTGCAGCCCAGAAAGAACATTGGTAAGGGATGTGCACTCTATGTTCATGCTCTTCATTTTGCTGTTTCTTAAAATGGTGTGGTAGTTTCAAAGGGGCAACCAACTGGGATGTACTAAAAGGAATGACAGGATTGCCCATTGGAAATAATGGGAGAGGCTTGAAAGCCCACTGGAGATAATGGGAGCCAGGAATGCCAATTGACTTGCATGGGCTCTGCTGAAATACACTGCAGCCCAAAAAAAGTTGCAAAGAAAATGCAGAATGGTTTTTCCAATAAGGTTTTTGGCCCCAGATAAGCTACTCTAGGACTGTAATGACAGTT
Organism: Gekko gecko; assembly: GCA_029375565.1. Lineage (NCBI taxonomy): Eukaryota > Metazoa > Chordata > Lepidosauria > Squamata > Gekkonidae > Gekko > Gekko gecko. The sequence continues at coordinate 170,558,153 of JAPDNY010000005.1, forward strand.
CCCAGAGTGGAAAAACAGTCCCTAGCAATAGAATCTGTTCTGCATTTTAAGGTGGAGTTTCTAAGCAGTGTGCTAAGAAAGCACCTGTTCCTGGGCTTAGCCCAACCCAGGGGCATTGCTAGGGGGGTTCCCAGGGGTTCCCAGGCTGCCCTAATTTTCTGGGGAGCCCCTCCCTACATAGTTCCACCTCCATAGATAGTGACAATGGCCTGTGATGTTACTGGCTCCTCCCTATGATGTCACTGGGTCCCAGTTCTTTTAACGACTTAGCAATACATCTGGCCCAGCCCCCCCTGGGAAATTGCAAAGTCTACGCCCTTGCTTCTGACCATGTAAGTGCCTTAGCGCAGCCTGGTCGGGTCCCAGGGAAAGCAAGGTGTTCAGTATGAGACCTCAGTCAGCTCTTAACAAGTGATTCAGCTTTATTCAAACAGGACAGTAAACCAACATGAAAACAGAAGAGCAACAGCCTCTCTTTTAAACTATCCAGGCAAATGAAACCAGGCCCCTAAATAAGTTAATAACCAATTATATTGCTTAGATAACATCCAATAGGTTCTGTTCCATCCAGAACCTTTCAATATGCTCTGATTGGTCTACAATCAGAACCTGAAGTTTAGGATACCAGTGAAGCTCAGGCATGTTTAGACATAAAACATAACATCACTCCCCCCTAAGAAGAAATAATTTCTGAGCAAACAAAATCTTTAAGGTGCCATGGTCCACACTGACTTCTTTGTGATTGCCCACAATACTGTGGCTGGAGGCTGTGTCTCTGTGTCCCAGGCACTTGGATTACCCTGGTCTATTGTGGGGCTAAGCGTTACCTAGTCAGTATGGCTAGTGTTGGACTTTGGGGGCTGCCTGATTCTAACTCCTGTGCTTAGCTCAAGGTCTGTGGGAATATCAGGGACCTGAGGTTACAACAGCTCGGTACGTGTACTAGGGCCCTCGGTGGCCTCTGTAGAAACTGTGGAGTGCGTGTCTGCCCAGCGTTGTCGTAGTTAGTCGATGTGGCACCTTAACTGTCTACTGTCAGTCGTCCGGACGATGTATGAGAGTGTACCAGTTACCTCGATGACTGTCGCAGGAATCCATAAATGTCCTTCCCCATAGTTCCTGGCGAACACAGCATCTCCAACCCAGAACAATCAGGGTGTGACCAGAGTTTCTCCTTGCGGGGGTTTGTCCGTTGTGAGGTCTGGATACATACGATCGAGGAGTGACATTAGGCATCAGTTCATTAGGAGCTCTGCAGGGCTTCTTCCGGTTGCCGTATGTGGTGTTATGTGCTGATACAGGAGGAAGGATGCCAGTTTCTGGCTCCAGTCTCCATGGACCATCCTTCGGAGTGCCTCCTTTGTGCTCCTCAGAACAGAAAAGGGGAGGGAAGAACACTGAACCCTTTGTGGTCCTCACCATCCTCTCTGCCTGCCCATTAGTGGAAGGGTGGAATGGTGCTGACATGATGTGTTTAATTAAATTATCTGCCATGAAGTCCTGAAATTCAGTGGAAGTAAATTGTGTTCCGTTATCGGAAACTATAGTGTCTGGCAGGACATGGGTGGCAATCAAGTGGTGCAATGCTTTAATTACTGCAGTTGAGCTCATTTTGGACATTTGGACCACCTCCAACCATTTGGAGTATGAGTCAACCACAATCAAAAGCACTTGCCCCTGGAATGGCCCCGCAAAATCAATATGTAACCGGGACAATGGTCTATGAATGTTCTCCCAGTGTTGCACAGGGGCGTATGGAGTGTTTGGTCTTGAGATTTGGCACTGTTGACAAGTTTTCACCCACTCCTCAATGTCAAAGTCTATGTGCGGCCATCACACATAGCTCCGGGCAAGAGCTTTCATTCAGACTATCCCAGGGTGACCAGGTGGCCAGCAGGTAGAGCCTCCAGAACCCGTCTGCGTAACTTGGGGGGAACCATGACCCTATATCCCTACAACAAACAGCCCTTATGAGCCGATAGCTCTTGTTGCCTGAAACTATATGGTTGGAATTAAGCCTCAAAATGGCCCGCCGGCCACCCCCTCCACACCCAGTTGAGCACCCAGGCGATCATGGAGTCCCTGGCTGATGTGGCTGCAATGTCAGAGGCATGCACAGGAGGTTGCAGTAGTTCTATTGCCATCACCTCGTACACCAGTGCCAGATTGATGGCCGGTCCCGTGATCGAGCATCGACTCAGTGCATCTGCATGCCCGATAGCCTTGCCCGGCCGATGCACGAAATCGTAGTCGTACGCCGAGAGAAATACAATCCAGTGCAGCATACGCGGAGACAGGATTTGTGGGATCTGACGGTGAGACGCAAATAGTCCCAAAAGTGGCTTGTGATCAATTACCATTAGAAACTTTCGGCCATACAAGAAATCATGGAACTTTTTAATTCCAGCAACTAATGTGAGGGCCTCTTTATCTATTTACACATAATTCCATTCTGCCGGTGACAAGGTCCTAGAATAATACGCTACTGGAGCTTCCCACCCATTTGCCATGACATGGCTAAGTACTGCACTTAGTACTGCATCCACCGCGAGAACCAGGGGTTTGTGTTCATCGAAGTGTGTGAGGACGCTATTGGAGACTAACAGCTCTTTAATAGCCCTAAACGCATGGTTGTGCCATGGCCCCCATTCCCATTTCACTCCCTTTTCCAACAATCTGTGGAGCGGCTCTGTGATGGATGCCTTATGTGGCAAGAAGGTGTGGTAAAAAATTTAATATACCAAGGAATGATTGCAGCTCTTTTTTGCTCTTTGGTTGTGCGCTTGCTGGATTGCTGCCACTTTGTCATCAGTCGGGTGCACACCATTTTCGTCAATGAGAAACCCCAGGAATTCAACTTTATACACCTTGATCTGACATGTCTTCCTTTTTACCTTGAGACCCGCTGCTTGGAACCGCCCCAATACCGTCCAAAGGCGTTCTGCTAATTCGGTCTCATTAGCAGCAGCAACCAGAACATCATCAAAGTACAGTACCACTCCAGAGCAACCCTTCCATTAACCCTTGGAATATCCCTGGCACAACATTCACACCGAACTGCAGTTGGTTAACTTAAAATGCCCCACGGTGCGTAACTATTGTTTGTGCCTCAGCTGCAACGGGGTCCACTGGTAACTGCTGATATGCCTGGGCGAGATCTAATTTTGCAAAAATCCATCCTCCCGCCAAAGACACTGACTAGAACATGACTTTTTACAGTCACAGGGTACACATGCTGCTGTAATGCCCTATTGATGGTACACTTGTAGTCTGCACAAATGCTAATAGACTGTCTGGTTTAACGGGTGCCACAATAGGCGTCTCCCACTTGGCGTGAGAGATGAGTTCAAGCACACCCTGAGCAACAACTTTGTCCAGTTCTGCTTTGATTCGTGGTCGCAGAGCAATTGGAACTCGCTGGTACTTCAGCCTAATGGGTGCCACTGAAGGGTCTAAGTCAAAAGTCACGGGTGGCCCTGTATACTTCCCCAGTGACCCATCAAAAACAGCAGGGAATTCAGCATACATTGAACTCAATTTACTACTAACAGACATTTGATTTATCCCAGTAATGTCAATACCGAGGGCTTTGAACCAGTCCAGCCCTAATAACCTGGCCCTGCGCCCTTCAGCAACAAGGAGGCTCAGTGTTTGTTTGAACCCTTTGAACGACGCAGCTCCGGCCACAGGAATGCACTGACCCTGGAAGTTTTAGAGATAAACCAGGCTGGACGCCAAGCAGTGGCGGCTCCTAGTTGGAAACAGGCATTGTAGTGTCTCAGTGGAGATTATGGTCATCGCGGACCCGGAATCAACCTCCATCTCACAGGGCTCTCTGTCCAGCAACACCGTTACTCGGATCTTTTTCTTGGTCCATGCTCCTGTGCTCAAAATGGTTGTTGGACACAAACAGCAGGTCGTCTTGTGGCAGTCCGCTGGCCAGTTCTGCCACAGAGAAGGTGGTGGTGACTTCATCTTTCCCGCAGCTCAGCCAACCCTGGCTAAATGTCCCTGCTTGTCACAGTTTCGGCATTTGATGTCACAGGCCCAGCAACTGTCTCGGTCATGATTTCTGCCGTACCCCGCACAGGCTCGCCTTGGTGCTGGTTTTTCTGTGCCCTACTTGGGCCTGGTCACTCGGGTCTTGTGCATGTTATTGGTTTCACCCTTGGATTTGCTCGCAGATTCACGATGCACTGCCTTTTCTGGACGTTGGCTGGCTGGGCTGTTCGGCTACCTCACTTCCCTTGTAGACTTCTCTGTGGCTTTGGCGTTGATGGCTTCCACATAGGCCATGGCATAGGTCAGCTCCAACTTCGCAAGCAACCATTGCTGCAGTTTCTCATCTTGCAGGCTGCACACCAGCCAGTCGAGCAAAGCTGCTTCCAGGTCAGGAAAGTTGCAGGTCCTAGCAGCCTTCCATAGTGCCGTAACCTAATCGGCTATCAATTCACTCACCCCTTGGTCTCGCTTGTAGAAAGCGTTGCGGCAGGCAATCTGTGAGGGTTTAGGAGAGAAGTGATTTCGTAACTCGCTCTTTATATCCACCAATTAGACAGTCAGGATATCTGCAGGTGCCACCAGACACCGGGCCATGTCGAAGATGGTTCTCCCACACGAACTGAGGAGTGTTGCTGTCTTTGTGGCTTCTTCCTCAATTTGGTTGGCTTGCAGGTGGAACTCAAACCTGGTAATGTATGAGTCCCAGTCTTCCAGCTCTGGTTCGAACACCTCGAACTTTGTGCTGGCTGCCATCCTTTGAGCTGGCTCCAGTGATGGGTTGGCAGGGTGAAGGTTTACGACGGCCGGGGCTCCAGACGGTTCAGTATCATCTGCCGTGGTGATGATGGTTCAGTGGGGCTCCCTACCCGCTAGAATCCCACCCTCATCGCCAATGTTAAGTATGAGACGTCAGTCAGCTCTTAACAAGTGATTCAGCTTTATTCAAACACAACAGTAAACCAACAAGAAAACAGGAGAGCAACAGGCACTCTTTTAAACTATCCAGGCAAATGAAACCACACCCCTAAATAAGTTATTGTTGTTGTTCAGTTGCACAGTCGAGTCCGACTCTTCGCGACCCCATGGACCAGATCACGCCAGGCCCTCCTGTCTTTCACTGTCTGCTGAAGTTTGCTCAATTCCATGTTCGTTGCATTGATGACACTGTCTAACCATCTCATCCTTTGCCGTCCCTTTCTTCTTTGACCTTCAATCTTTTCCAGCATCAGGGTCTTCTCCAGTGAGTGCTCCCTTCTCATTTGGTGGCCAAAGTATTTGAGCTTCAACTTCAGGATCTGGCCTTCCAGGGAACAGTCAGGGTTGATTTCTTTTAGGACTGAATGATTTTATCTCCTTGCAGTCCAAGGGACTCTCAACAGTCTTCTCCAGCACCAAAAGAATCTATTCTTCGGTGCTTGGCCTTCCTTATAGTCAGGCCCGTAGCTAACAACTTTTTGCTCAGGGGGCCCATGTTTTTCTCAGGGGGCCCACCACCAATGTTCCCTCTAAGCTGTGGAGTTTTGTGAGCAAAACTTCTACTTTGTGAGCTACTGCCATTAAAGTTGTGAGAGAGCAATTTGAATGCCGCATAAATTAGATTGCTCTGGAGCCATACTTCCTGAGCTAAGACAAAAATCTGTGAGCTGGAGGTTAAAAAAACTGTGAGCTAGCTCACACTAACTCAGCTTAGAGGGAACACTGCCCAGAACCTACCCCAGTCTCAGAACTACTTAAAAATCTGTTAAACCCCACTTAATAACTCACATTCTGGTGCCCCCCCCCAGCCAACCAATTAATGGTTGCCAACCTCCAGGCTGGGAGGAAGGGGGGCGGGCGCCTCACCCCCCCCAGGGCCCAGCTTCAGAAGCACCAGGCGGGCGCTTAGAGGGGCGGCATGGCGGCGGTGGCGAGAGTCCCCCCTGGCCGCCATGCCTCCCCGCCTCCCCACCCCCAAGCTTCAGAAGCACCCAGCGGGCGCTTAAAGGGGAGGCATGGCGGTGGTGGCGGGAGTCCCCCTGGCTGCCATGCCTCCCCACCTCACCGCCCCCCCCAAGCTTCAGAAGCACCCGGCGGGCGCTTAGAATGGCGGCACGGCAGCGGCAAGAGTCCCCCCTGGCCTCCATGCCTCCCCGCCTCCTCGCCCCCCAAGCTTCAGAAGCGCCCGGTGGGCGCTAAAGGGGCGGCACAGTAGTGGCGGGAAAGTCCCCCTGGCCGCCATGCCTCCCCACCTCACCACCCCCCAAGCTTCAGAAGCGCCCAGCGGGCGCTTAAAGGGGCGGCACAGCGATGGGGAGAGTCCCCCCTGGCCGCCATGGCTCCCCACCTCCCCAAGCTTCAGAAGCGCCCGGTGGGCACTTAAAGGGGCGGCACGGCAGGGGCGGCAGGGAGAGTACCCGCTGGCCGCCATGCCTCCCTGCCTCCCCGCCCCCCCAAAGCTTCAGAAGCGCCCCAGCTGGCACACCGCAGGAGCGGGTGGCACCAGCAGCTCCCCTGCGAGGGCTGGGGGGAGGGAGCCGGAGGGAGGAGGGGGGAGCAGAGGATCGGGGAGGGGCCCCGCAAAACCCGCGGGGGGGCCAGGCCCCCAGGGCCCCACGCAGGTTACAGGCCTGCTTATAGTCCAACTCTCGCAGCCATACATTACTACTGGGAATACTGTTGATTTGACCATGCGGACTTTTGTTGGCAGGGTGATGTCTCTGATTTTTATCATGCTGTTTAGGTTTGCCATCGCTTTCCTCCCAAGGAGCAGGCGTCTTTTAATTTCATGGCTGCAGTTACCATCTGCAGTGATCTGGGATCCCAGGAACATGAAGTCTGTCACTACTTCTATGACTTCGCCTTCTATTTGCCAAGGAGTGATGGGGCCAGATGCCATGATCTTAGTTTTGTTGATGTTGAGCTTCAAGCCCACTTTTGCGCTCTCCTCTTTGACCCTGAGCAAGAGGTTCTTTAGGTCCTCTTCACTGTCTGCCATCAGATTGGTATCGTCTGCATATCTGAGGTTATTGATCTTTTCCCCAGCAATCTTAACTCCAGCTTGTGATTCATCCAGGCCAGCATTTCGCATGATGTACTCTGCATATACATTAAATGAGCAAGGTGACAATATACATCCTTGTTGTACTCCTTTTTCTATGCTAAACCAATCAGTTGTTCCATATCTGGTTCTAACTGTTGCTTCTTGTCTCTTATGTAGGTTTCTCAAGAGACATGTGAGGTGGTCTGGTACTCCCATCTCTTTAAGGACTTGCCATAGTTCGTTGTGATCCACAAAATCAAAGGCTTTAGTGTTGTCAATGAAGCAAAAGTACATCTTTTCCTGGTACTCTCTTGCTTTCTCCATAATCCAGTGAATGTTGGCAATTTGATCTCTAGTTCCTCTACCTCTTTGAAACCCAGCTTGTACTTCTGGCAGTTCTCTGTCCATGTACTGCTGAAGCCTAGCTTGTAGGACCTTTAGCATGGCCTTGCTAGCTTGTGAAATGAGTGCAATTGTGCGATAGTTTGAACATTCCTTGGCATTGTCCTTCTTTGGGATTGGAATGTATACTGACCTTTTTCCATCCTGTGGCCACTGTTATGTTTTCCAAATTTGCTGGCAAATTGAGTGCAGCACTTTAACAGCATCACTTTTTAAGACTTTGAATAACTCAGCTGGGATACCATCATCTTCACTAGCTTTGTTGTTAGCAGTGCTTTCTAAGGCTCCTTTGACTTCAGATTTCAGGATGTCTGGCTCAAGGTCAGTGATTACACTGTCGTGGTTGTCAAGGACATTGAGATCCTTCTTGTATAGTTGTTCTGTGTATTCTTGCCATCTTTTCCTAATCTCTTCTGCTTCTGTTAGGTCCCTACCATTTTTGTCCTTTATCATGGCCAGCTTTGCATGGAACAATCCCTTGATTTCTCCAATTTTCTTGAAGAGATCTCTAGTCCTTCCCAATCTATTGTTTTCCTCTATTACTTTGCATTGTTCATTCAGGAAAGCCTCCTTATCTCTCCTTGCTGTTCTCTGGAAATCTGCCTTCATTTGGGTAAATCTTTCCTTTTCACCTTTGCCTTTTGCTTTTCTTCTTTCCTCTGCTATTTGTGAAGCCTCATCAGACAGCCACTTTGCTTTCTAGCATTTCTTTTTCTTTAGGATGGTGATGATTGCAGCCTCCTGTACAATGTCATGAACCACTGTCCATAATTCTTCAGGCACTCTATCTATCAAATCTAGTCCCTTAAACCTATTCTTCACCCCCACTGTATATTCATCAGGGATCTTATCTAGGTCAAACCTGAATGGCCTAGTGGTTTCCCCAACTTTCTTCAGTTTAATCTGATCTGAGCCACAGTTTGATCTGAGCCACAGTCAACTCCGGGTCTTGTTTTTACTGATTGGATAGAGCTTCTCCATCTTTGACTGCAAATTATATAATCAACCTGATTTCAGTGTTGCCCATCTGGTGATGTCCATGTGTAGAGTCGCCTCTTAGGTTGTTGGAATAGGGTGTTCACTATGGCCAGCATGTTCTCTTGACAAAACTCTGTTAGCCTTTGCCCTGCTTCATTTTGTTCTCCAAGGCCCAACTTTGTTATTCTGGTTACCTTTTGCCTTCCTACTTTAGCATTCCGGTCCCCTATGATGAGAACATCTTTTTTTGGTGTTAGTTCTAGGAGGTGTTGTAGGTCTTCATAGAACCGGTCCACTTCAGCCTCCTCTGCAGCAGTGGTTGGGGCATAGATTTGAATTACTGTGATGTTGAATGGTTTGCCTTGGATTCGGGCCGAGATCATTCTGTCATTTTGGGGACTGTATCCCGTTACTGCCTTTCACACTCTCTTGTTGACTATAAAGGCCACACCATTTTTTCTACAGTATTCTTGGCCACAGTAGTAAATATAATGATCTTCTGAGTTAAATTTGCCCATTCCTGTCCACTTTAGTTCACTGATTCCCAAGATGTCGATGTTCAGTCTTGCCATCTCATTTTTGACCATGTCAAGCTTACCTTGATTCATAGATCTTACATTCCAGGTTCCTATGAAGTATTGTTCTTTGCAGCATTGGACTTTCCTTTCACTATCAGACACATCCACAACTGAGTGTCCTTTCGGCTTTGGCCCAGCCGCTTCACTCTTTCCGGGGTTACTTGTACTTGCCCTCTGCTCTTCCCCAGTAGGATATTGGACACCTTCCGACCTGAGGGCCTTATCTTCCAGCATCATATCTTGCAGCCTTTTGTTACTGTCCAAAGGGTTTTCTTGGCAAAGATACTAGAGGGGGTTGCCATTTCCCACTCCAGTGGATCACACTTGGTCTGAGTTCTCTGCTGTGGCCTGTTCATCCTGACTGGCCCTCCATGGCATAGCACACAGCCTCATCAAACCACACAAGCCCCCTCACCACATCAAGGCCTATAGGAGAACATTTTAAAAGTTTTCCTGGACATTCATTTGTTTGTTTCTGCCTTATTCATAAGGGTGACTTTGTACTGAAATTCACTAAATTATGGCATCACAGATGTCTTCATTTGGTAAATGCGTGGCTGAAATCTCTGAGCCAGGGCAGAATACAAAACAGTAGGTGTGTGCTCAATTTCTGAGCAATGTACAGAGTTCAAAGTGGTAGCAATCATCTCACTTCAAACTCATATCCTACAAGTGAGTACAAGTACATTTTGAGGCAATTCAGAACAGTGCCCATATGACCCCAAAGAAAACTCACAGTTATGCCACCAAGGATTGTATATAGCTTTCCTTCTTAGTACACTGCTTAGAAGCTCCTGCTTAAAAACATAGACATTCAGAACAAATTATTAATAAAAATCACATAATCAAGTTTATGGGAAATGACTGCATTCCTTTGCATGGTTAATTTCTTCTTTTTAGGTTTAACTTGCAAAACACATTTGGCTTCAACAAATGATCTTCAGACAGCTGAAACAGAACATTAACTTTTAATTAACAATACAAACTATTTACATTTTTAAAAATTACAATAAAAACAAATAGAAGTGTTCCAGGACTCGAATGACAACCCCCAGAGTGAATGACAGTCCCTGGGATTAGCAGAAGTGTTCTGGGACTTGATTGACAGCCCCTTGGGAGTTGCAGAAGCATTCTGGGACTATCATTCCACTCTGAGGGCTGTCATTCCAGTCCCAGAACACCTCTGTTGCTCCCAGGGGCTGTCATTAAGAACATAAGAGAATCCAATGTTGGATCAGGCCAATGGCCCATCTAGTCCAACACTCTGTCACACAGTGGCCAAAAATACCAGGTGCCATCAGGAGGTCCACCAGTGGGGCTCTCTGTGGGCTGACATTCCAGTACCAGAACACTTCTGCTACTTTCAGGAGCTATCATTCCATTCTGCAACCTGTCATTTCACTTCCAGAGCACAGATTCTATTCCTAGGAACTGTCTTTCCACTCTGGGGGCTGTAATTCCAGTCCCAGGGTAGCCTATCTGGGCCCAAAGGCCTTAATGGAGAAATCATCCCACATTTTCTTTGCAACTTTTTTTGTGCTGCAGTATATTTCAGTGGAGTCCATACAAATCAGTTGGCATTCCTGGCTCCCATTATTTACAATGGGCCTTCAAGCCTCTCCCATTGTCTCCAGTGGGCAATCCTGTCATTCCATTTAGTGCATCCCAGTTGGTTGCCCCTTTGGAACTGTACTACACCATTGTAAGTAACAACAAAATGAAGAGTGTGAACATGTACAGAGTGTACATTCCTTGCCAATGTTTGCCAGTTTGGTTTAGTGGTTAAGTGCACGGACTCTAATCTGGGAGAACTGGGTTTGATTCCCCACTCCTCCACTTGCAGCTGCTGAATGACCTTGGGCAAACCATAGTTCTGATAAGAGTTGTCCTTGAAAGGGCAGTTCTTGAAAGAGCTCTCTTAGCCTCACCTACCTCACAGGGTGTCTGTTGTGGGGAAGGGAAGGGAGGAGTTTGTAAGCCACTCTGACACTCCGAGTGAAGGGCAGGGTATAAATCCAATCTCCTCCTCTTCTTCTTCTTCGCTGCACACAGAGCAAAAGGAAAATTTAAAAGGCCTCTGATCTGAATGCCACCCCCCAATCTTGTTCATGCAGATGGGTTTTCTCATTGCGTCAGAGACAGCACCCAGGCTGCCATTTTTGGAATTGTCCTTTTCTTCAATAGATACCACTTCACCATTTAAAAAAATAAATGGAAATGGAAAGAAGAGCTTAGGCGTGGCTGAAGCACCCCCCCCACTATGTGTCAAGGGCCTTGGTGCCCCCACTGGGTCTGCTTCCCATTGTCACAGCATGCCTCCCTCCTTCCCAGGCCCCCTCAGCTGCTGCTCCCCTCTCAGATGTTGGAAGCCATCTCAGATGTGAATTGAGAGAAGGGGGTTATTTCTCCACCCTATCTCTCACTCACCTGGGCTCTGTACTGGATTCTTCCTCTCTGTCAGCCTGTGGAGACCCAGGCCATTTCCTCAACAGGCTCCTTCACTCCTCTTTTATTCTCCTCCTGCCTGGTCTCCATCCCCTTGTGCTGGCCCTGCCTCTGCCTAAAGCCCAGGATGCTGGGGTTTGGCTCAGCTAGCCAGGCCTTGCTCTCTCCTCTCCCCTCACTGCTGAGCTCAGACCCACCCCAGGGCTGGAGTTGCCTTGACTGTCCCAGCCCAGCTGCGCCTCCCAGGCCTTCCACCCTCCACGCCGCATCCCACACCATCATCCCATCTGCAAGTCCCTTTGGAAATCTTTTGTTTCACAGTCTTGTTTTGCCCTTAGAACTGATTGCATAGTTGCATTTTTTTGTGATACTAGAATATAGCTTTTCCTCAATTATCTCATGACAGGATTAAGTGGTGGTTGCACTTGGTTTTTGATGTGGTGCTATATTCCTTAGAAACATCTGATAATTCCCATCCCCACAGGCAATGAGACATAGGCTGTGATCACGCATGCCTTTAGTTCTGACATAGGTGCAAATGCCTGACAAATCTAAAGGGCGCGATCAGACAACAACATCTGGGAAGCATCCCTCAGTCATCGGCAACCTGTGCTGCTCCACCACAGAAGTGGAGTTAAAAGACACTGGGGAAAGTCCAGCTGTAATGGGTTCCGATGGGCCATGGACGGACTTTCCCCTGTCTGATCATGCAAGCACATTCTCATGCCATCAGCATGGTCTGATCATGCTGTCATGGGCTGGGGTGCCAGTCAAAGGGAGTCCAGAACAAGCCAAGGTCAGGAGCCAAGACGACAGTGCAAAGTCCAAAAAGCCAAGTCGGGGTCAGGAGCCAAAAATACAGAGCCAAGTCCAAATCACTAAGCCAAGCCAGGGTCAGGAGCCAGTGTTAGCCAAATTCTTCTATTTTGTAATAATAGGTTGGGGAATTATGATATTAATGAGCAATTGGCATAACTATAGGATCAGACCTGTGTATACCAGAGTTAGAATTCCCAAGAACCCAGGAATAGACACAGAGACTGGGTGGCTAAAATAATGATTTCTTTACTAAATATTCTCAAGCTTATAAACAATATTCAAACATTCACACATACAATACAGAACTCAGGAAGCAGAGGTGATTGATAGCTTATAGAGGGGTGATACAACCTGTCCAGATGTGCAGGGGTCCATGGAGATGAGATTATGGCCTAAACCCAAAGGGTTTAGGGGTGGACTGCCAGTTGGCATCTAGGCAGAAACACACGGTCTAAAGGCAATGTGCTCACAGATATAGACATAGGGAAATGACTCAGACCAATGGAAGGTCTTGGGGGCTGGTCTCAGGTGAGAACAATAGATTACCTGGACCAATGATGAGTCCCAGGGGTGTATAGCATCAGGATGGGCCAGGCCTGGATGTGACCAATGAAGTTCCAGAGAGGCAGAGTCAGGCTTAACAGAAGCCTTGATTAAATCAACCAGGTGCTGGGTGACTGTACTGGGGCTCATTGAATGAGTTTTCTGACCATTAATGGTCCTGCCAGGGCAGTTGAATAGGTTCCTAGATACAGAAAAAGATGGGAGCTAGGTCCCTGATTAGATTGCTAAACATTTGTATGATTGATTGGTTTATCCTGAACAGAGCAGGAAAGACTTAAGTATTCAGACAAAGAATTACTGGAGACAGGGTTATTCATCAGGTGGCCTCTGAATAGCTTTTAGAAACGTAGATACTTCACCTGGTGGAACTCATTGTCATTCCATAAGCATATCTCTGCTGGGTGGAGGGGGGACTGGAAGTTTGCCCTGAGGTTGCCTGTCACCTGAATATGAAATCCCTTTTTGCAGAGTACTTGCAGCCTGACTCTGTGGTTCAAGCTGAGAGTGCTTGACTTTTGGAGACTTTGGTTCAGGTTAGAAAGTGGGGTACTTCTACTTTGGGGCTACCCAAGAGTAAAGGCAGTGCTTCTGGCAACAACAGGATCACAGAGCCAAGTCCAAAGCCAGGGGGTCCAAAGGTCTAGGTGCAAGAGCTGAACCAAAGTGGATGCTAGCAGCATGAAGCTGACTTGCTGCTTCCACAAAGAGTATTGCCCAGAGCGTGGAGTTAAATGCTGCTACCAATTAGCCAGCTGCACAGTCAACAAGGTTCCTGTTAGAACTCTGGGCTGGCTGAGTATCTCCCTTGTAGCCTGGCCTCTCTTCGCCTGCTTGCTAAGTTTTGTCACAGTCACTCCCTTAAATGAGTCACACGTGGGGGTGAGTCAGGAGGACTTTCAGCTTGCAGTTCTTCCTTCTTATCTGGGCCAGGTGTGAAGACTGCTGTTACAGGCACTTACCAGCTACCCTCCTCTGTGGCTTCAGAGGGGCCAGCTGTGGTTTCTGCAGGCTCTGTCAGCTCATCCTCATCCATGCCCATGATACATGCCATCCTGGCTTGGTGCCATTTCCCCTTCACAGTATGTGCATCATTGCATACTCCATAGGGGGCCCTCAGTGCAGAGTTTCAGGTTCAACTGCAAGTAAGTCCAAGCATGCTTCATAAAAGATATGCTTTATTGGAATACAAGTAAGTTGCCCTTGTTAGCAGAGTTATTGTCAGGAATATCCCACCAGGCATAATGACCTACAGATATAGTATGATGCATAAGCCCTACTAGCAAATGAGATCTGAGCGCGCGCATGGGAATTCTCCAGGTGGGAGGATACATAATGAGTGGGAGAAGGCCCCCTCCCTTCCCACTATCTAAGGCAAGAAATTTTCCACTGGCTGAGAAGTCAAGCCTGTGTCTCTCTTGTTCAAGGACACTAAGATAGCAAGCGGCGGCAGAGAGTTCTCCCACAAGTTCCAGCGAAGCAGACTATGTGCAGGCGTGCCAGCTAATTAAAACAAACAATAAGGCAGTTCATCTGACACAGAGGTGCAATTCCTCATTCATGTGCATAGGAAACATGGCCAAAAAACCCCCTCAACTCACCCACAGTTGCGTCTGATCACACAGTGATGGGCTGAGCTGGAGACAGTTTCACATATTTGCCTGCATTGTCAATTTTATGTAGATATTCATTACAGATATTTAAATTCTATATTAGTCAACATAACAGACCTTCCTGATGTTTTAAAAGTGCACCGGCTTCTGAATTATTCTATTCCTGAAATATCAGTGAAGATAGCCGTGTTCCTTCAATCAGCTGTAAAGTTATGTCATGAAAACTTACTAAGGAGTAACACTGTAACAAATTGTTGGATGCAACATTATGCAATATTATGTAGTTTGTAAAATGATTTCATATATATATATATATATATATATATATATATTTCTTTTATTGTAATTCTTTCTTATGCCAATAAAGGCTGACTGACTGACAGGCTGAGCCCACAGCTACAAAGGGCGGTGTGATCTCACAACTGCATGTCAAATTCCAATGGAGTAAATCACCTCACTTCTCCTCCGCTTCAACTGGCATGTGTGACTACAGCCATAGTTAATCAGAAGACATCACTTTCATTGACAATTCTTGTACTTGCCCATTTTCTAAGAGGTTTCTGATTTCTGCCTGATTTGGCCATTTCCTATTAACTTTCTTAGCCATACCAAAACAAAAAAGGATGTCACTTTCAACTTTACAAAAAGGTGACTAACAATCAATAAAAAACAATAACAATTATTACATGCCCACAAAAACAAGCAACCTGATCACAAAAAAACACCCCAGAAGGAGAAAGAAAGGAGAAACAAACTGCAGAAACAGGATGAAAAATATTTGGGTGCCAAAATTCTTCAGAAAAGCCCTGCTGGGACAGATTGCACAGAAAAGCAGGTTTTTAAAATGCTGCTTCAGACAAAGAGTCAGGGAAGTTATGAGTTAATTCTCCTTGGTGAGAAGAGCTTATGTGATTGGCTGCTCTACTAGCTCTCTGATTGGCCAGCATCTGCTTAGAGAGAAAATAAAACAACTGATCTGGAAGGAAAAGGTTCATTTGCCTTTTGATTTACTTTTGGTCTTGGTCTGGAATCTAATGTCTGGATCAGTAGCCAGAAGGTTTGGCTTTTGAGAGAAGAGACTTTGGGAGTCAGTGATTTCTATCAGGGAATTGTTCCCTGCTTGAAAAGGGAGGGGGGAGAAGGAAGATGTTTCAGAAAAGTAATTCTATACAGATAGAAGAAAAGGGACTCCGTTGTCTAAGTTATATTAAAACTATTCTAAGGGAGAATTCAGATTCTCAGTCAAGAAAGCTACAATTCTGCTTTATACAGACAACAGATTCTGGAGAAGGATTTGGCAGAAGGTCTGGGTAGTTAGAGAACGCCCATAGAAGCCAAATAATAAAAGTTATTGCTTCTTAGGGACAAGGAGAATAATTTCTTACCAGTGAAAGGGGTTGGGAAGAGAACCCTGGTCTGCAATAAAGAGGAGAAGCTTAGACACCTCAGGAGTTAGTGAAAAGCAGTGCTTCCTCTAAGCTGTTGAATTTTGTGAGCTACTGGCATTAAAGTTGTGAGCAAATGATTTGACTACTGCATAAATTAGTTTGGTCTGGAGCCATCCTTCCTGAGCTAAGACAAAAATGTGTGAGCTGGAGGCTAAAAGACTGAGCCAACTCACACTAACTCAGCTTAGAGGGAACACTGATGAAAAGCTGTACTATCTGAAGGGAAACTTGGAACCAGTGCTCACTCTAAGCTGTGGAGTCTTGTGAGCAAAAATTCTCCCCTGTGAGCTACTGGCATTAAAGTTGTGAGCCAGCAGTTTGGCTGCTGCATAAATTAGTTTGCTCTGGAGCCATCCTTCCTGAGCGAAGACAAAAATCTGTGAGCCGGAGGCTGAAAAACTGTGTGCTGGCTCACATTGACTCAGCTTAGAGGGAACACTGCTTAGAACTCTGATGGGAGAAATCTAGAAACTATAAGCAAATGCTATTGTCCCGAAAACAGTATTAAGAATCAAGTTGTTTCACTTGCCAGTGTTTGTATAGCTAAAACTGCTTGCTGGAGTTGTCTCCTTGCAAATACAGGGTTGATGTTTTGAGCCAGCTTGTCTCTGCTGAATGGGCCTGAGATTGGGTGCCTGAGTGAGTACTCTAACCTGGGAACCCACAGCCAAAAGGGGACATTACACTGGAGAGACATTGCCACTGAGTATACCTGGGGGGGGAAGGGGAGAAGCTTGCAATGCCCAGCCATTTTACATTCCTAGGCTCAGAGCATTTTATATTTTTAGTTTATATTTTAGTTTCCACTGTGATCCATGTGCTTTTTCTTGATGTTTTATTTTTAAAATTGCATTGCCAAATCCCACTATTCCCCCACCTTTCAATTTTAGGCAGGCATCTTTTAAGGGGGGGTGAAGGTTTGGGAGGTATTAGTTATCAAAGACTGTTAAATAAACAAAATATCACAAGAGTTTTAAGCATATTTGTAAGTAAAAAAATAATATCTTTAGTTGTGTTTGTGTCTTTTATAAAGTTTATATCTCTGCTACCAACGTGTTCCAAGATGGTGCTGAGACTGCAGCACTGATTAACAATGCTCTGCAAGTTATTTTCTTTATCTTTTCCTTATTTCCATTTTTATTCATATTTTTTATCTCTACGTAATTTACCTCTGCTTGTTATTGCTGATTACATGATTTGGGCTGACTGTTCCTGAGCCTTTGAATTTTAGTCTCACTCCTACAGGCCTCTCCTGACACATTAAGTTTATTACTGAGATAAGTCTGGGAAGTTGAAAGTTTACTGAAAACAGCAGCTTGTGCCAAAAAATAGCACTTGAATAGACTCTAATTCTTCAGGCACCCAAGACTTTTTTCTTCTGCTCCAATTGTAATAGGTTGCTTGCAACAAATATAATAGTCATTCTGAGCGTTTACTTTCATTAGAGAAACATACCCCTACAGCCTACTTACAACTGGGATGGACTCAACAAAAGGAAGTAAGAGAGCTCGGGACTCAGAAGATACAACCTCTCCTCCAGCAAGCAAACAGAAGAATATAAAGGATTATTTTGCAATTAAGGAAACTAAAGAAACTACAGTTTATAATATTCCTACATTAAATAGACATGCTTCTCTTGATCAAGCTACTATTCCAGAGGACCTTATTACTCTGGACACTCAAATGTTACAACAATTACCTACAAGAGCAGGGATGCCTGACAATTTGGAGAAAGATTTATACATGTTAACTGTGGAGACAGTGAAATTTATATTTGAGGCTTTATTTGAGATAAGAAGCAATCTTGAATGGATTACCAAAATGACAGCTAAGTTATCAAGCCCAGTGATACTCCTGGTGTTGCTGAGAGTGCAGGTGATGTCTTACTCACAGGTACAATCCCAAAAGATGACATCATAGGACAAAAGCCAACTTGTAGTAAGAAACCCTACAATGTGATCTTGCAAGCTCATAAGGTCTGTATCACAGTGAGCCACTACAAGGGCAAGATGCCTGTCTGGAATTCTGTAAAACAGGCTGCTTCTCATTTGAGAGCCCTTTTTCTGGAGTACAATGCTGCAGCTGACTTAACTTCACTAGAAGCACTACCCAGTGCCAACCAAGTACAGAGATTAGTGCTGAACTTCAAGAATCCCAAAATGCCCACATAGATCTTGAAACACAGGGGCTATTTGTCATCAAAAGGAATTTTACCAACTAGGGTTTTTACTAACTCTACTATTACTTCCTTGTTTTCTAAAGGAAGGTATACAAGACCTCCAGTGACTTCGGCGAGAATGGCCTTTGCACAACAGTGGAAAGTGGATAAAGTACCGGATGTACAGGACTGGTTAAGGAAACTGCTATTTTTAGCTGAAATTGACAAAATGACTAAAAAACTAAACGGACAAATGGCAGAACAATACTTAAAAGAATGGGAAGACCTGAAAATCTATATGGAAACTGAACACAAAATGAAAGGGAAAATGTATAACCTTGATTCTTATTGAAAATGAAGTTACGTTAGATTAAGTTAGATTTTTGTATATAAAATATAAATTACCTGGTTTATAGATTGTTATAAGTTTAAACTTGATTACATTTATTGTTTGTTGTTATTGGCAATAGCAGTGTTGGAAGCCTATTAGGGGGAAGGGGGAAGGGATATAATCTATAACTTGAATTGGAAATTATGTTGAATATATTCCAATAAAAATCTTGTTTTAAAAAAAAAAGACCTCCAGTGACTGACAAAAGGCCTATGTCCACAAGCCACCATCTTCAACTGCAGAAACGCAGTCTAAAAGAAACTTATCTGGAACATCTATGGACATTGACAACAATAGAGACCACTCTTACCTGGAAAACTCAGTTGAAGGGGATTTAATTAAATCCTTTTCAAAGATGCCTGAAGAGGAACAAATGGACAATTATATCAAGATTGGACTGGGTAAAAACTGAACTTCTGAAAACAAAGGAAAATGTGACACCCCAAAGACCTCCTTTTGTTACATTCAGCTATGAGGCACCAGATTGTCAGGCTCAATAGCAAGTAAGTCCAGGCATTCTTCTTAGAAAGATATGTTTTATTGGAATACAAGGATGTCAGGAATGGCCATCTAGGCCAGGCCAACTGCAATTATAGTATGATGCAAAGCCGGACTAGCAAATGAACTCTTAGCGCGTGCAGGGGGAAAATCCCGGCGGGGTGATACTTAATGACCGGGAGAACTACCCCCCCACCGCCTAGTCACGTAGGACTGGAATATTTCCTCGGGCTGAGAAACTACTCCAAAGCCTCCTTGTCAAGGCCACTCCGATAACAGATGGCAAAGAAGAGTTCTCCCACAGTTGCAGCTGGCAAACTATGCACAAGCGTAAAAGCAGGAAGCAAGACACGAAACAATGAAAACAGTGTACTTGGCAGCAGAAAGGATCATGGCTGTCTTCTGACTTTCTGCCCCCCTAAAAGCCATCCCCACATGTACTCACTGGTGGAGGAAGTCTGGACCTCCCGGTTTTGCCGGGAGCTTGAGATGGGACCTGCAGAGTAAATGGCATGCATTAATATCTTTCACTTTTACCCATTCCCTATGTTGAGGTCCGAAATGCACCCACTCAACTAAATAGTGAAGTTGGCCCCACACGAGCTTAGAGTCCAGAATGTCTGCAAGTTCATAATGTTCACTGCCATCAACAATCAAGGGGGGCGGCACTGGAAGTTCAGGACACCATCTGCTTGGGGGGCATCCAGGTTTCAGGAGGCTGTAATGGAAAGTAGGATGAATATGTTTAAGAGACTTGGGCAAGTCCAATTCTACAGTCACTTTATTGATACACCTGCGGATTTTAAAAGGCCCAATGTATTTCCAGGCAAGTTTTCTGGACTGCTGGGGAAGCTTCAAATTTTTTGTGGACACATACACATAGTCTCCAGGCTGCAGATCCCAACCCACCGCCCTTTTCTTGTCAGCCTGGGCTTTGTAAGCAGCCTTTGCTGCTTCAAGTGCTTCACAAACGTGTGGCCAGGAATCACTGAGCTTTTGACACCAGTCCGCGGCTCCTCCCCCCCGCTCCCGGTGTGGGTTTAAGGAATGGTAGGGGGGGCTCTCATAGCCCAAAGCTGCTTTGAACGGGGAGACCCCCGTGGAGGAATGCCACGCGTTATTGTAGGCAAACTCAGCTAAGGGGAGAAGTTCGATCTAGTTGTCTTGCTGGAAGTTAGTAAAACACAGTAAGTACTGCTCTAGGGTTTGGTTAATGCGCTCTGTTTGGCCATCAGTTTCTGGGTGGTAAGCACTACTCAGAGCTTGTTCAATGCCCATTAGGGACAGTAATTCGGTCCATAATTTAGAAACGAACTGCATGCCACGGTCTGAAATTATCTTAGCTGGCAGCGTGTGCAATCTAACGATGTGTTGTAAGAAAGCCTTCGCCAGCAACTTAGCCGTGGGCAGCCCCAGGAACGGGATGAAGTGTGCTTGCTTGGAAAACAAATCCACGACCACCCAAATCACAGTCATTTGTTTACTAAGGGGCAAGTCAGTAATAAAATCCATGGATATCACTTCCCAGGGCCTTTGGGGGGTTGGCAACGGTTGTAATAACCCAGGGGGGTTTCCCCCTCTCGATTTACACATGCTACAAGTTTGGCAGGACTGCACAAAGGTGGACAAATCTTTTCACATCTGCTGCCACCAAAAATTCCTCTGTAACAGATGCAATGATTTTACGAAGCTGAAGTGCCCCGCTGGTTTGGAGCCATGAACCAACTGCAACACCTCCCCCCTCAAAGCCTCTGGCACGAAGTTTTTCTCCTTTGTACCAGCAGCCGTTATGACGGCGTTCCAGAGACCCTTGTGACTTCAATTCTTGTATTTCTGTTGCGGTTATCGCCTTTGCAAACCTCTCCTCCCAAGGGGCCCCAGGGCTAGACTGGACTAACTTCTGTACAACCCGATTCCAAGTCACTACGGCTCCGCTCAATTGGGAGGAAGTGAAGAAAGACTCCCGGACTTCCACCCTCTTACTAGCGTTCTGGGGAAGGCGAGAGAGAGCATCCGCCAGAGGGTTTGAATGCCCGGAGAAATTATGGAGAGTAAACTGGAACTTTGAAAAGAATTCCGCCCACCGGAACTGTTTGGCATTAAGGTTGCGGGGCTTGCGTAAGACTTCGAGGTTTTTGTGATCAGTCCAGACCTCGAATGGAACCCGGGCCCCTTCCGACCAATGCTGCCAGGTAGCAAGGGCCAAGTGGATGGCGGCTGCTTCTTTATCCCACATGGGCCAGAATCTTTCAGTTTCATTAAATTTACGAGAGACATACGCTAAGGGGTGCAGCTGCCCATCAGAACCTTCTTGCAAAATTGCCCCCCCCCCATGGCAGTTCGGACGCGTCAACTTGCACCACAATTTTTTTTGTCTCATCAGGGTGGGCCAGCACTGGCTCTGTGGTGAATAGTTGCTTTAACCGCTCAAATGCTTCCTGGCATTTGGGTGTCCATTCTAATTTTGCTCCGGGTTCAAGTGCCCCCCCTTTAGTTTTTAAGACGTCAGTGAGGGGTAGGCTCACTTGGGCAAAGTAGGGCAAAAATTGGCAATAAAAGTTCGCAAATCCGATGAAACTCTGGAGTTGTCTCTGGGTTTTTGGGGGCTCCCAGTTTAATACATCCTATACTTTCATGGGATCCATTTCCAGTCCCTTGGGCAATATACGGTACCCCAGAAAGTCAATGCAGGTCTGGTGGAACTCGCATTTGGACAATTTAACAAACAGTTTGTGCTTCAGGAGCTTGTCAAGTACCTTTCATATCAATTGAACATGAGACTCTAAGTTGGGAGAGTACAGTGAAATATCATCCAAGTAAACAACCACACCCTTGAAAAGGTGTGGGTGCAGTACCTCGTTGATTAGGTTCAAGAATACTCCCGGAGCTCCCTGGAGCCCAAATGGCATCACCCGGTATTCAAGTTGTCCCAAGGGAGTATTGAACGCAGTCTTAAATTCATCTCCCTGCTGGATGTGCACGCGAAAGTAAGCATCCCTCAAGTCTTGCTTGGAAAAGATCTTGCCTTTGGCCACTTCAGCAAGAAGGTCTTTGATCAGGGGCATTGGGTACGCATTGGTAGCCGACACTGCATTCAGACCCCGGTAGTCCGTACAAAGCCTGAGTCCCCTGTCTTTCTTTTTACAGAATAAAACCGGTGCGGCGAACAGGGAGGAGGCTGGCCGGATGAAACCCCGGGCTAGGTTCTTGTCGATAAATTTCCGCAACTCCTCCTTCTCCGCAGGGCTCATGGCATAAATTTTCCCTTAGGCATTCTATGGCCCAGGATCAGTTCAATCGCACAGTCTGAACTGTGGTGTGGGGGGAGCTCATCGGCTTCCTCCTCCTCGGAAACCCGGGATAGGTCTCTATATTCCTCGGGGATGAGAGCCAGCTCCTCAGCCACTAGGCAGGCTCTTGGGGGCTCATTGTCAGGTGGATTACCCCAGGCGGGATCCCACTTGTGTTCCATGCACCTCGGAGAAATAAAGTGGACAATCCCTTCTTCCCACAAAATATATGGGTCATGCCCGTGGAGCCAGGGGCTACCCAGAACTAAGGGGAACTTGGCTCCTGGTGCCACCACGAAAGAATGATGTTCCCAATGGTCACCAGCCCCGACTCGCAAAGGTACAGTCTCAAACTTACAGGGCTCCTTCATGGGTGACTCATCCATCTGTGTAAAAACGATGGGCTCTTTAAACCGAACCACTGCTGCATCCAACCCCGACATCAGGAAGGGTTTATGAGGTCTCTCCCGCACCCTGAGTCTATAAGGCCTCGAACCCAAATATGGGTCATCATGGCTGGGTTCATAATAATTGCTCACCACTTTAGGTGCTTCGGTAGATGGGTCCTGTTGAGTCGTGCCACTTACAACAGGGCCTGCTAGTTTCCCGGCAACTCGACAGCCTCCTCCTCATTTGACTGTGGCTCCAAGTAGTCGGGGTGAGTGTGCAAGGCCCAGGGATTCCGTGGCTTAGCTGTACCCCATTTCAATGGGTTTCCAGTACGACTCTTATCTTCCTCTCGGGGCAAGGTCTTCATGGCTTCCTCTGCGGGGCAGGAGGCGGCGAAATGCCCCTTCTCTCCACATTTCAGGCAGAGCCCCTGCTTCATCCATTGATCCCGGAGGGTGGGTCTTGGCGGGGGTGATCTGGCCTTCGGGTGAGGAGAGGCGTGAGAGTGCCCGGTGCTCAGTGAAATGTCCAGCTTCATGGTGCGCAGCCGGCTTTTGGCCCTTTCTGCTTCCTCCATCCAACCTTGCAAGGTCCTAGGCTCCTTGGAACTCAGGACATTGTTGCGAACATCCACCAAGAGCCCCAGCTGATATTGTTGAGCCAATACAGGATCGGTCCAGTCGTGGATCTTGGCTGCATGTCTCTGGAACTCCGTGGAATACTCCCAGACCAAGAGCTTACCCTATTTAAAGGTGCGAAGGAAGGCCTCCGCCTTCTGCACTGCTGTGGGGTCTTCAAAACGGGTTTTCAGTGCCCACATGAAGGCATCCACACACCCTAATTCCACAGCTTCTAGGTCATGGAGCGACACGTACCAGCTGGTAGCTACTCCCTGCAGCCGAGAGGCAATAAAATCCACCTGCTGCTCTTCATCCGGGAAAAGATGGCCCCAGTGCTGGACGAACTTTCCCACTTGCAGGATAAAAAAGGACAAATTTTCCGGGTCCCCATCAAAAGTAATATCTAACAAGTCTTTTGGTTGTGGCATTACCTGGGGAGCCTCCTCCACAGGCGCCAGCACTGGTGCAGGTATCGGCCCCGGCCCCAGAAGGGGTGGCTGGGGTTGGGGAGCCAGTACTCCTGGTGGTGGTCCTGGTGGGGGTACCCCTGGCTGTGGCGGTACCGGAGGAATTGGAACTGGTGCGGGTATAGGGGCTGGTACTGGCACGGGCACCGGAGCTGGCACTGGAGCTGGTACCGGCGCTGGCACTGGAGGCATCTGCCGACCCACCATGTGGGTCTGAATCACTTGATTCATCATATTCGGCAAGTTCTGCAACAAATGTCCCATATCCTGCATAATCTTGCGGCAATCCTCTTCCAGCGTGTCTAGTCGAGTAT
The DNA here is from genome assembly GCA_029375565.1 of Gekko gecko. NCBI lineage: Eukaryota > Metazoa > Chordata > Lepidosauria > Squamata > Gekkonidae > Gekko > Gekko gecko. The sequence continues at coordinate 170,582,146 of JAPDNY010000005.1, forward strand.
CCGTGTCCTTGCTAGGATTTGGCCACATGGGGCCCCGGGGGGTCTGACTCAGTGTTATCCCAAAACTCAGGTGGGGATCAAACAGGCTGTCCCGGCTCTGGCTACCCGGCAGCACCCAGGTGGTCTGCGTAGATTCCCTCAGGTTCTTTGTCCAATCCTGGGGCTTTTGTTGGGTAACCCATTCATCCCACTGGGATGGGATGAAGGAGTACTGGGTATGTGGGATGGCTCTTCCATCCCTCGGTGTGGTCCCCGCTGGGCTGTAGGTCAGGAGGGTAGCTGTCGATGCAGGAACCCCAGTAATCATGGACGGTGGGGTTAGGGGTACCGCCATGGTGATCGGTGCCATGGTGACAGGGACCACGGTGACAGGAACCGTTGTGACAGGAGCCATTGTAACTGGAACCACTGTAACAGGGACCGTTGTAACGGGGACCATTGTGACCGGGACCATTACTGGTACTCCACTTCCTCCGGCTCCACTCATCTCGATCAGGAAGAGACATAGCCAGTAGGAGCTGTAGTGATTCCTGACAATTTCTGTCAGGCTCAATAGCAAATAAGTCCAGGCATTCTTCTTAGAAAGATATGCTTTATTAGAATACAAGGATGTTGCCCACAGTAATAACCCTATTGTCAGGAATGCCCATCTAGGTCAGGCCAAGTGCAATTATAGTATGATGCAAAGCCGGACTAGCAAATGAACTCTTAGCACGCGCAGGGGAAAACTCCCGGCGGGGTGATACTTAATGACCGGGAGAACTACCCCCCACCGCCTAGTCACGTAGGACTGGAATATTTCCTCGGGCTGAGAAACTACTCCAAAGCCTCCTTGTCAAGGCCACTCCGATAACAGACGGCAAAGAAGAGTTCTCCCACAGTTGCAGCTGGCAAACTATGCACAAGCGTAAAAGCAGGAAGCAAGACACGAAACAATGAAAACAGTGTACTTGGCAGCAGAAAGGATCATGGCTGTCTTCTGACACAGATATAAATGCTGCAGTTGATATCCCCTCTATCAGACAACCAGAGGGAAAACACAGAGACACCTATGGACAGTACCCCAGCAAGGCCGCAGGAACTGAACAACAGCTAGCACAAGAGGAGCAGAATAAGAATGGTTGTGTTTTCCATGATTTGGGAGGAGATCTAGAAACAAATCACAGAAGAAAAGTGACAATTAAAAATCTTGTCATGGAATCCGGGGGGGGGATGGCATAACAAACTTTGATTCTGAATTTCTTATTGCTTTAACCCATTTTGACATTGGATTTTCACAAGAAACTTGGATCCAGGGTTACAAAGCATATGTTATACCAGTACTTAAGCTATGCTCTAGAGGGAGGGGTAGTGGAGGGTTGGCTCTACTAATCAATGTTGATTTGACGGTTAAAATTCCAACTTTAGATTCAGCAAACCCAAGCTATATCCAAATCCTACTAATTAAGGGCTTATTTACAGATCCTGTCTTGTGTATTAATGTATATCTTCCACCTAAGTGCTCCAAAGTTCATACTGAAGGTAGGCTATGGGATCAATTGTTTAAAACATTAGAAGATCTGATGTTCCAGTCCCCCTGTGCCAATATGATTTTAGGGGGGATTTCAATGCCAGGATCGGGCCAGGAAGCTATGAGTTTCCCAAGGGCATCAACACTGAAATTGCTGCTCAAGCATCCCTACTTGACTGTAGATCAACAAACCCAGTAATCAGTAAACCAGGCTTAAAGTTTCTAGAGCTACTTTCTACTTTTAATCTATATAACCTGCATGGCTCATGATTGGATATATCCAAAGGTCCTTTTACATACCTATCTACTAAATTTGCCAGTACAGTAGACTATATAGCCATTTCCCCAGTAAGAACAGGTAGATTTTTTTAAAGTTGGAGAAAGTGCATTTAGTGATCACAATCCTTTGGAATTAATATTAAAATTCAGAGCTCCCATATTTCTGCCCCCTTCCTTAGAAGTTACATCAAATCTGTATCCTGGTCAAAGAAGACACAAATGGTCAGAGCATCTACAAATAAAACTAGCCAACACAGAATTAAAGGACAAAAGACAAGCCCTTCTCCAAACAGATGCCAACATTATCCAACTATATGAAGAGATTGTACAATCAATTAAACCACTTCTTATTAAGGATGAATCTCCTAAAATTCATCTGTGTCCCTCAAATAAATGGTATGATTCAGAATGTAGAAATCTAAAAAAAACATAAACAAACAAATGAGGAAAACCAGACAAAGCAGGATGGTCTGTCACCTCCAACAACTAAATAGTTTAAGAATGCAAGTATAAGAATCTAATTAAAAGAAAGAAGTACGAGCATGCCAGACAGTTATGGAATGAATTAGCTCATGTTACCTCTGATGAGAATGAAACTCAGTTTTGGGAATTAGTTTCACCTAACTTAAGGAAATCTTCCCCAATCTTGGAGGCCTAGATAAATGGGTCTGTCTGTCTGGAGAACTTCTCTAAAGTCTTTGAATCCCCTCTGAACCTAATACCTGCTGGAGCTAACACAAGAGCCACTCCTCTTGACTGGCAACCTTTACCTGAATGGCCCCCAGTAACAGTTTCTGAAATTGAAAGTCTCATTTCTACCCTAGTCCCTGGGAAATCCCCAGGGGAGGACTTGGTTCCAACTGACCTCATCAGGTCCTTCCCTGGATGGTGGATCCCAGTATTGACCAAGCTATTTACCCAAATCAACAGTTCAGGCACATTCCCTTTAGGGTGGAAACTTAGTATTGTGGTCCCTATTCATAAAAAGGGAGACAGATCAACCCCCCCCAAACTATCATTCTATAAGCCTCTTAGACACGGCGTCCAAACTATATGGGAAGTACCTGCAGAGGAAATTAGAGGACTGGATTCTCAACAATAGTTGTATACATCCTCATCAAGCAGGTTTTAGGAAAGGTCTAGGGACAATAAACCACTTCTATACCCTTTACTAACTGGCCAAATCAACAATGTCAGGCCCTACTAAAGCTCTGTATGCGGTGTTTGTTGATCTGGCACTGGCCTTCGATTCGATTGAAAGAGAGAGTTTGGGCTAAGCTGTCAAAGACCAACATAGATAAGAGGCTGCTGTACCTACTGAGAGAACCCACCAAGATACCTATGCAAGGATAAAAGTAGGCACCTCTGGCTCTTTAACCATAGAAATCCCCACAGGAAAGGGAGTAAGGCAGGACTGTGTACTAGCTCCTACACTTTTAAACTTATATATAAACTAGTGAGGAAAGCTCATTGTGGCAGTAGACAACGGGCCCCTAGATAGGAAGGAAGGGCGGGTGGAAGGAAGAGAGGGAGTGAGTTAGAGGGGGGCAAGAAAAGGGGGGAGAGAGAGGGAAAGGGGGAGTCAGAGACAGTGGGGGGGTCATGGCTGTAAGTTTGAAAGAGAGGGAGGGAGGAAGGAAGGAAGGGGGAAAGATTGAAAGCCAGGAAGGAAGAAAGAAGGGTAGAAAGAGAGATTGAGAGAGAGTAGAAGGGAGGAAAGAAGTGAGGGAAGCAGAGGAAAGAAAAAAGGGGGGAAACAGTGAGAGAGAGAGAAAGTAGGGAGGGAGAGACAGAGAAAGAAAGACAGAAGAGGGGCGGGGGGGAGAAGGGGCAGGGGGCGCCCTGGGGGAGCTTCTCCCATCTGGCCAGATTGGCAGGGAGGGGAAGAAGTGAAGAGGGGGCCGGGTGCGCTGCAGCTCCCTCGCCGCTGCAGGCCATCTCCTGGGTGGGGGGAGGGCCTGATCCCGGAGCATGGGGTGGGGGTGAGCAGAATCGAGGCCACGGCTCCCTGGCCGGCGCTGCCGGCCTTGTCCTGGGTGGGGGAGGGAGTGGAGGCCGGCGCAGCACCTCCCTGGCCGTCGCGGCCAGCCTTGTCCTGGGTGGGGGGAGTGGAGGCCAGCACAGTGGCTCCCTGGCTGTCGCGGCCAGGCTTGTCCTGGGCGGGGGGAGCGAGTGGAGGCCAGCGCGGCAGCTTCCTGGCCTTGTCCTGGGTGGCGGGAGGGGAGTGAAGGCCGGCGCGGCGGCTCCCTGGCCGTCGCGGCTGGTCTTCTCCTGGGCTGGTGGGGGGGTGGGAGTGAGGGCGGCCTGATTGACAGAGCCGCCAAACACTGTAGGCGTGCATGGAATGTTGCAGAACGAAAAGACAAATATTATAAGGAGAGATGACATTGTCCTCAAACTAAGTAGTCCAGACTTTATACCACCTAAGTTGGTTCAACAAAAAATATCATTACTGCTTTATGCAGATGACATGGTTCTATTCTCTCTAACAAGAATTGGTCTAAAGAGACTCTTAGATAGATTGGGAGATTATTGTAAAAAGGAGAGACTATCAATTACTCCAAAACCAAGATGGTGGTATTCTGTAAAAGACCCAAAAAAACATGTATGGAATATCCAAAGTGTCCGATGGGTAGGGTTCCGGTCTCTCGAAGGGAGGCTGTGTGTGCTGAACGCTCTGCACACAACAGCCTATTTCACGCTCTTCCAGGCAATTTTAACGCCTCATAAGGCACTTGGAATAGAGTGCTAGGCAGGGGGGTGGTGGCTGTGTCATTTTCAGGGGGAAGGCAAAGCTCTGAAGATGTACAGAAGACCCTGAAGCAGGAGACGTGGAGAAGCTCGCCTTGAAGCTGAGCAGTAGAGGAACCTGAAGGAACCAATGGAAGTCTAAAAGAATTAAAAGCCTGGAAAAAAAATACCGTAGCTAAGTATCAACAATCACTGTTTTTGTCCTTTTTCTTTCGGTGTTGGGCTTATCTTGAGTATATATTTTTTTCCTTTTTCTCTGTAGCTGGTGGTGGAGTAGGGATGAAGGGCGTAGCATTCAAAAGGACTGAGAGAAGGGGGAGGACTTATAGTGGGAGAAAGGCTATTTAGAATTTACCCCAAAAAGCTTAAATAAACCGTAAGGAGAGGTAATAAAAGAAAAAGGCAGTCCATTAAATTAGAAAGGTGATAAATCAGGGTATAATTTACAGTTTGATTGTTTTTTCTCTCCCCCCTCGCCCCTGCTCTGGGACTGGTGTACTGCGGCTTTAAGAGATTACTGCAGTCATCAGAGTGATGAAGCTGAAGCCGAGAGGAGTGGAAGCATGGAGAAAGAGTGAGGGCTGAGAAGAGAGAGAGAGCCGACGGTGGTCGAGAGGAGGAGGTGAAGTGCTGGCAAAAGGTGGAGAGACGGTGCAGGCAGACCAGGTGGAGGCAGAGTGGAACAGACAGATGGGAAAAGAAGGAGACGGCGAGAGAGAGTGAACTGGAGCAGTGAAAACGGAACGAGAGGCTGCGAGTGGAGAGAGAGAACTGGAGCAAATAACTGACTGACTGTGAAAGAAGAGAAGGAGCACGAGAGAGATAGAGGCAGACGGAGGCAAACAGACGGAGGAGAAGTAGCACGAGAGAGACAGAAAGAGGCGAAATAGGATCTGAAAAATACAACGAAGGGATATAGAGGGTGATATATTGTAAGGCATAAGTCTGGACAAGGAGGAAAAGTTTAAAAAGACAGGGAGAAGAAGTTTGGATAAAGTGGAGAGAAGTGGGGGGAGCTGGTAGAGGTGGAAAAGTACAAAAACTGTAAGGGTGCTTTGGAAAATATTGGTGGTTGATACATATTAGTATAAGTTTATTGCGCATTATTGTATATTGCTGTTATGTCTACTGTTTATTGTTGATAACAGTCTGACTTAAAGGTTAGATATTTAGTTTGTAGATAGTGAAAGGGGTGGCATTTTTGAACTGGTATAGTTGGGCCAGAGATAGAAGCCCCAAAAGTTATAAGAAGCAGAAGAGTGGTAAATAAATAAAAATTAAAAATAGAGTAAATAGCGGATGGCTAGTGGAGGAGGAGGAGGTGGCAGCAGAAAATCCTCAATTTCATCACCTGGACAGACTCAATTGAAATTTGCCACAATGAGTATCACCCAGCTATCTATCAAAGATTTGAAATCTATGATTCAGGAATCAGTGGCCCAAGCTATGAGAAAGGAAATTGACCCTATACATAATAAAATAGATGCTCTAACAGACCAAATTAAGAAAGAAACAGAGGAGATTAAGAAACAAATAAATGATAATAGACAAGAAATACAAAACATTACAAAATGGGGTTACAAAACAGAAAAAAAGGTGAATGAGCTAGAATATGACTTTCAAGAGTTAAAGCTAAAGAGTGATAAAATAGAGGAAACCCTGATCCACATGGAGATGGATAAAGCAGTGTTAATCCTACGGTGCCAGAATATCCCCGAAAATCTAGAAAAAGATTTAAAAGAGGTCTTGGTAGATAATTTAGTGGAGCAGCTGGAGATAGGAACAAAAGAGGAGGTCTCAAGTGAAATTGAGGCAGTCTACAGGAGGAATTCAGCCTATGCGAGAAGAAATCATAAACCAAGAGAGACACATATAAAATTCTATAAACGGGAGATGAAAGAGAGAATCCTCAAGGCCACAAATGAAAAGAAAGTAACAATAAAAGGGGAAGAGATTCTTTTTTTAAAAGAGGTACCTTGGTGTGTCAGAGAAAAATGACAAGGATATGGAATACTAACTAACCTTCTAAGGAAGAATACGATCCCCTATAGATGGTTGATCCCGGAAGGCCTACTTTTTACCTACGGCACCCGAAGACAAAGAATAGACTCTATCTTTAAGGTAGAAAATTTTTTGGAGCAATACGGAGAGGAGTTGGGGTGGCAGAGGGAAGCAGAAGCAGAAGACGGAGTAGAAGAAGAAGAGGATAGGGCAGAAGAAGAGGTAGAAAGTCACAGGCAAGAACTAGGGAAAAAGCCAGCTAAAAAAGGGAAAAGAGGCTTAAAAGTAACTCCGACGCATATGCAAACAAGACTTCAATTTAAAAGTAAATCACGTTATTTTAAGAAATAAACATGTTAGATAGGAAACAATTTAAAATAGTATCGGTAAACGTTAATAGTCTCAATGGCCCGCAGAAGAGAAGACAAATATTACACCAAGTAAGTAAACTAAAAGCGGAAGTGGTCTGTCTACAAGAAACCCATATTAAGAAAGAAGACGTTAAGTATTTAACATGCAGAAAGCTTGGTAAAGAATTTATAGCGGCAGATAGGAGTAAGAAGAGAGGGGTAGTGACCTATGTTAAGGAACAGCTTTCTCCAGAACTATTAATGGCTTCGGAGGATGGAAGAATCGTAGTAATAAAAATAAGAAGATTTGAAAAAGAAGGTATAATAATAAATATCTATGCCCCGAACCAAACCCAAGAACCTTTCTTTAGAAAAATATATGAAATTGTAAATGAATACCAAGGTGAGAACATATGTATTGTAGGAGATTTCAATGCAGTTTTTGACCCAGAAATAGATAGAAAGTCGCAGTTACAGAAAAAGAAAGTAGGACAGATCTTGCCAAAAATATTTCTAGATATGGCAGAAGAGTATGGACTATATGATGTGTGGAGAAGTAGAAATATAGGGACCAGAGATTATACATATTACTCAGCTAGGTATAGGTCATGGTCAAGGATTGATATGGCATGGGTCTCCACCGGCTGGGTTCAAGAAGTGCTAGAGGCGGAAATTCTGCCAAGAACTTTTGCGGATCACAATCCCCTGCTATTGATATTTAAGGAAAAAAGGAGAAACACATGTTGGAGAATGAATATAGCCCTTTTGAAGGACCCAAAATTTATAGAGCTTACTAAACGGGAAATTCAGGACTTTTTAAAGAGGAATCTGCAATCAGAAATAGCCATAGGAACAGTATGGGACGCGTTTAAAGCCTTCATGAGGGGCTGGTGTATTAGTCAGGAGATCTGGAGAAAGAGAAGAAGGAATGAAATATACACCAAACTAAGGGTGCAAATTAAAAAAAGAAGAAGACAAACTGAAAGAATCAGAGTCTAAAGACAGGAGAGATAGACTAAAGATGCTACAGCACGAAATGAATTTAACGCTAACACATGAGATAGCTAGGAAAATAGAGTACACAAAACTGTACTATTTTGAAAATGCAAATAAGCCGACCACATGGTTAGCTTATAGACTCAGGAAAGAAAGAGAGAAACGGATGATATCTGCATTGAAAAATGATAAAGGAGAAATAAAATATAACTTACAAGAGATTGTCAAGATAGTAGAAGGATTCTATAACAACCTCTATGCACAGGAACCACAGAATAAAGAGTTAATAAGTAAATATCTGAAAGAAAGAACTCATAAAAAACTAGAAGAGAAATACAGAATAATACTAAATGAAAGAATCTCAATGTGTGAGGTAGTAGAAGCAATTAAGAATCAGAAGAAGAAAAAAACACCTGGACCGGATGGCTTACCCGCAGAGCTATATCAAATTTTTGAGGAGCAGATCAGTTTACCATTTAAAGAATTGATACAAGATATAAGAATAAAAGGGAAAATACCGGATTCTTGGCAACAAGCAACGATTACTTTAATTCATAAACCGGCTACAGATGATAAAGATATTAAAAACTATAGACCCATCTCACTCTTGAACGCAGACTATAAGATCTATGCAAACATCCTAGCAACAAGGTTAAAGAAAGTGCTAACGAAAGAGATTCATCGAGACCAAGCGGGTTTTCTCCCAGGAAGGCAAAGTAACAGCAATGTGCGAATAATTTTAGATGTTATAGAATACTATGAACAACATCCAGAGAAACAGTTGGCATTAATGTTTTTAGATGCAGAGAAAGCGTTCGATAATATCTCCTGGGAGTTTATAATACAAAAACTAAGAAGTTGGGAGTGTGGAACCCAATTCTTGACAATGATACAAGCAATATACGGAAAACAATATGCCAATGTAGTGGTTAATGGAGATAAGACATCAGTTATTGAAATCCAAAAGGGCACCAGACAAGGATGTCCTCTATCACCTCTATTATTTATCTTTGCCCTTGAAACACTGAATGAAGAAATTAGGAAGTGTGAATTAGTTCAAGGCTTGAGGGTGAAGGGTGAGATATTTAAGTTACGAGCCTTCGCAGATGATGTTGTATTTATAGTGGAAAATCCGATGGAATCATTAGGACCCCTATTAGAGCTGATACAAAAATTTGGTTCTGTAGCCGGGCTTAAGATAAATCAGAGGAAAACTAAAATGATAACAAAAAACTGTAGACCTAAGATAGTACAAGAAATCCAAAAAATTACAGGAGTAGAAGTCGTTAAGAAAGTGAAATATCTAGGAATCATAATATCAGGAAACAACAATATGCTCGTAGAAGATAATTATTATAAATTGCTTGAGGCAATAAAGAAAGACTTAGAGAGGTGGAAAGGTATACAGCTATCCCTAATGGGAAGAATAGCTACCATTAAAATGAATATCTTGCCGAAGTTCCTCTTTGTAACTCAAAATCTACCCATACTAAAAAAATTAAAATTCTTTACCGAACTAGATAGACTTACCAAACATTTTATATGGCATCCTAAAAGAGCTAGGATTAAATGGAAGATACTCCAGAATAGAAAGGAAAAAGGAGGGTGTGGGTTGCCCAATTGGAGGTTATATTATCAGGCATCGGCTTTATGTTGGATTAAAGACTGGCTAACGTTAGGAGATATTAGGACTTTAAATTTAGAGGGCCACGACCTACTGATGGGATGGCATGCCTATTCATGGTATGGGAAAGATAAGATCCACTCTAATTTTAAAAATCATATTGTTAGAGATGCGCTTCTAAAAGTTTGGAATGAAGTTAAGGAGAGATATTATAGTAAAACACCAAAGTGGGTTTCACCCTTAGAAGCATTTGTAAAGCCTTCCCTTACCAGCATGGAGGATAGAGCATGTTATGAGATATTATTGGATGAGCATAATAACCTGAAATCAGAGGAAGTTTTGTTAAATATCTATAATATAAAATATACATGGTGGGAAAATATACAACTTAAATCTAGGTATGTCAAGGATGCGATGGTAGGTTTCCAGGACTCTAAAACACAGCTGGATAAAATCTGGTCGTCGACAAATGATAAACCAATACAAAAGCTGTATAAGCTATTATTAGAGGACTATATGCAGGAAGAGGTAATTAATTCATCAATGTTAGCTTGGATGAAAGATTTAAGACATAGTCTGGATGTGGACAAATGGGCAGAGACTTGGAAATCCTTAAAATATATGAAAGCGACCAATTACAAGGAAAAAATATATAAAGTATTCCATAGGTGGTATTGGTCACCTGATAGGGTAGCAAAATGTAACCCGATGTTATCTAACAACTGTTGGAAGTGCAAATCAAACGTGGGAACTTTTTTTCACATGTGGTGGCGGTGTGGAAGAGTCTTTAAGTATTGGAAAATGATACAGAAACTAATTTTAGAAATATTGAATATAAGTATAAATTTATCCCCAGAAATATTTTTACTAAATATGATTCCTGGTAGCCTTAAACAGAAAGAAAAGTACTTGTTGGTCTATATTATGACGACTGCCAGAATACTTTTAGCTAAATATTGGAAACAAGATGAGCTCCCCACCAAGGGAGAAGTGATTTACAAATTATTGGAGATGGCTGAAATGGACAAGCTAAGCTTGGCTTTACAGGGCAAAAGTGATGATGTCTTCTATGCGAGATGGGCACGTGTCTATAATTGGGTGAACATGATGTGAAAATTTAGACATATTATTGTAAAGTTAAAAATGGAGGAATGTTTGTTGTAACTTGGAAAAATAATAAATAAACTTCACATAATGATTTTGGAAAAAAAAAAAAAAAAGGAATATCCAAAGTGTCCCAAAAGAACAATGTAAGATGTACAAATATTTGGGTCTAACATTTGTTGTTCAGTCGCACAGTCGAGTCCGACTCTTCGCGACCTCATGGACCAGTTTACGCCAGGCCCTCCTGTCTTCCGCTGTCCGCTGAAGTTTGCTCAATTTCATGTTCATTGCATCGATGACACTGTCTAACCATCTCATCCTTTGCCGTCCCCTTCTTCTTTGACCTTCAGTCTTTCCCAGCATCAGGGTCTTCTCCAGTGAATGCTCCCTTCTCATTTGGTGGCCAAAGGTATTTGAGCTTCAGCTTCAGGATCTGGCCTTCCAGGGAGCAATCAGGGTTGATTTCTTTTACGACTGACTGATTTGATCTCCTTGCAGTCCAAGGGACTCTCAAGAGTCTTCTCCAGCACCATAGTTCAAAAGAATCTATTCTTCGGCGCTCGGCCTTCCTTATAGTCCAACTCTCGCAGCCATACATTACTATGGGGAATACCATTGCTTTGACCATGCGGACTTTTGTTGGCAAGGTGATGTCTCTGCTTTTTATCATGCTGTTTAGGTTTGCCATCGCTTTCCTCCCAAGGAGCAGGCGTCTTTTAATTTCATGGCTGCAGTCACCATCTGCAGTGATCTGGGATCCTAGGAACGTGAAGTCTGTCACTACTTCTACAACTTCCCCTTCTATTTGCCAAGGAGTGATGGGCCAGATGCCATGATCTTAGTTTTTTTGATGTTGAGCTTCAAGCCCACTTTTCCGGTCTCCTCTTTCACCCTGAGCAAGAGGCTCTTTAGGTCCTCTTCACTTTCTGCCATCAGAGTGGTATCATCTGCATATCTGAGGTTATTGATCTTTTCCCCAGCAATCTTAACTCCGGCTTCTGATTCATCCAGGCCAGCATTTCGCATGATGTACTCTGCATATAAGTTAAATAAGCAAGGTGACAATATACATCCTTGTCGTACTCCTTTTCCTATGCTAAACCAATCAGTTGTTCCATATCCGGTTCTAACTGTTGCTTCGTGACCCTTATACAGGTTTCTCAGGAGACATGTGAGGTGGTCCGGTACTCCCATCTCTTTAAGAACCTGCCATAGTTTATTGTGATCCACACAATCAAAGGCTTTAGCATAGTCAATGAAGTAGAAGTAGATGTTTTTCTGGTACTCTTTTGCTTTCTCCATAATCCAGCGAATGTTGGCAATTTGATCTCTAGTTCCTCTACCTCTTTGAAACCCAGCTTGTACTTCTGGCAGTTCTCTATCCATGTACTGTTGGAGCCTACCTTGTAGGATTTTGAGCATGACCTTGCTAGCATGTGAAATAAGTGCAATTGTGCGATAATTTGAACACTCCTTGACATTGCCCTTCTTTGGGATTGGAATGTAAACTGACCTTTTCCAATCCTGTGGCCACTGTTGTGTTTTCCAAATTTGTTGGCAAATTGAGTGCAGCACTTTAACAGCATCTTCTTTTAAGACTTTGAATAACTCAGCTGGGATACCATCACCTCCACTAGCTTTGTTGTTAGTAATGCTTTCTAAGGCCAATTTAACTTCGCTTTCCAGGATGTCTGGCTCGAGGTCAGTGATTATACCATTGTGGTTGTCAAGGACATTGAGGTCCTTCTTGTATAGTTCTTCTGTGTATTCTTGCCATCTTTTCCTAATCTCTTCTGCTTCTGTTAGGTCCCTACCGTTTTTGTCCTTTATCATGGCCAGCTTTGCATGGAACGTTCCCTTGATTTCTCCAATTTTCTTGAAGAGATCTCTAGTCCTTCCCAGTCTATTGTTTTCCTCTATTACTTTGCATTGTTCATTCAGGAAAGCCTCCTTATCTCTCCTTGCTGTTCTCTGGAAATCTGTATTCAGTTGGGCAAATCTTTCCTTTTCACCATTGCCTTTAGCTTTCCTTCTTTCCTCTGCTATGTGTAAAGCCTCATCAGACAGCCACTTTGCTTTTTTGCATTACTTTTTCTTTGAGATGGCGGTGATTGCTGCCTCCTTTACAATGTCACGGACCTCTGTCAATAGTTCTTCAGGCACTCTGTCTATCAAATCTAGTCCCTTAAACCTATTCTTCACCTCTACTGTATATTCATCGGGGATGCGATCTAGGTCAAATCTGAATGGCCTTGTGTTTTTCCCCACTTTCTTCAATTTAAGTCTGAATTTTGCAATGAGTAGCTCATGATCTGAGCCACAGTCAGCTCCAGGTCTTGTTTTTACTGACTGGATAGAGCTTCTCCATCTTTGACTGCAAATTATATAATCAATCTGATTTCAGTGTTGCCCATCTGGTGATGTCCATGTGTAGAGACGCCTCTTAGGTTGTTGGAAAAGGGTGTTCGCTATGACCAGCGTGTTCTCCTGACAAAACTCTGTTAGCCTTTGCCCTGCTTCATTTTGTTCTCCAAGGCCAAACTTGTCTGTTATTCCGGTTACCTTTTGATTTCCTACTTTAGCATTCCAGTCCCCTATGATGATGAGGACATCATTTTTTGGTGTTAGTTCTATGAGCTGCTGTAGGTCTTCATAGAACTGGTCCACTTCAGCCTCTTCTCCAGCAGTGGTTGGGGCATAGACTTGGATTACTGTGATATTGAATGGTTTGCCTTGGATTCGGACCGAGATCATTCTGTCATTTTTGAGATTGTATCCCAATACTGCCTTTCTCACTCTCTTGTTGACTATAAAGGCCACACCATTTTTTCTATGGGATTCCTGGCCACAGTAGTAGATATAATGATCTTCTGAGTTAAATTTGCCCATTCCTGTCCACTTTAGTTCACTGATTCCCAAGATGTCGATGTTCATTCTTGCCATCTCATTTTTGACCACGTCAAGCTTACCTTGATTCATAGATCTTACATTCCAGGTTCCTATGCAGTATTGTTCTTTGCAGCATCGGACTTTCCTTTCACCGTCAGACACATCCACAACTGAGCGTCCTTTCGGCTTTGGCCCAGCCACTTCACTCTTTCTGGGGTTACTCTTACTTGCCCTCTGCTCTTCCCCAGTAGCATATTGGACAGCTTCCAACCTGAGGGGCTCATCTTCCAGCGTCATATCTTTTAGCCTTTTGTTACTGTCCATGGGGTTTTCTTGGCAAAGATACTGGAGTGGGTTGTCATTTCCTTCTCCAGGGGATCACACTTGGTCTGAGTTCTCTGCTGTGGCCTGTCCGTCCTGGGTGGCCCTCCACGGCATAGCCCACAGCCTCATTGAACCACGCAAGCCCCCTCGCCACGACAAGGCAGTGATCCATGAGGGAGGGGTCTAACATTAGGAAAACATTAAATTGGAATGACCATGTAGCCTCCATCAAATCAACAGCAAATAAGCTACTGGGAGTAATTTTGAAATGTTATTGTACTAAAGGGGACTTTTTAATAGATCCAGCTGTTAAGCTCTTTATCACCAAAGTAGTATCTCATCTGTTGTACAGAATAGAACTTTGGGGTTGGAAGGAGCAAATATTGATCAGCCTTGAGACAGTGCAAAATCTTTTCCTGAGGCGGTTATTGGCAATGCCCAAGGGTTCGCCTGCAGCATTAATGAGAGCAGAAACAGGTATTCCATCACTAAGGGCTCGAGCGCACTTGGCAATCTTGAAATCAATGCTGAAATTTCAACAGCTTCCAAATGAAGCACTTAGCAAAGTCAGCTACTTAGATTTACTAAGTAATGATAAAACTTGCATCGAATTTTATAATAACATCATCTCTCGGTACTCTGTGCCTGAATACTTATCCAGATCTTTCGTAAATACCCGGGACTTATGCCAATGGTGTTTAATGAGGATGCTCTTTTAGACAAAAGGTTAATACTCCTGTCAAAATCTGCACCATGGTATCAAAGGATTAAAAAAGATCATTTAAGAACCTCCTATTTGTCAGACATTGCAGTCCACAGTTTAAGAGCAGCATTTACTGCCCTTCACTTTCAATCCATGCACACTGAAGTGCTGCTTGGAAGGTATACCAACAAACCATGAGAACAATGTGTATGCATTTGTGGTACCACAGTGGAAGAAGGACCTCAATGTCCTTGACAACCACGACGGTATAATCACTGACCTCGAGCCAGACATCCTGGAAAGCGAAGTTAAATGGGCCTTAGAAAGCATTACTAACAACAAAGCTAGTGGAGGTGATGGTATCCCAGCTGAGTTATTCAAAGTCTTAAAAGAAGATGCTGTTAAAGTGCTGCACTCAATTTGCCAACAAATTTGGAAAACACAACAGTGGCCACAGGATTGGAAAAGGTCAGTTTACATTCCAATCCCAAAGAAGGGCAATGTCAAGGAATGTTCAAACTATCGCACAATTGCACTCATTTCACACGCTAGCAAGGTCATGCTCAAGATCCTACAAGCTAGGCTCCAACAGTACGTGGATAGAGAACAGCCAGAAGTACAAGCTGGGTTTCGAAGAGGTAGAGGAACTAGAGATCAAATTGCCAACATTCGCTGGATTATGGAGAAAGCAAGAGAGTACCAGAAAAACATCTGCTTCATTGACTATGCTAAAACCTTTGATTGTATGGATCACAATAAACTATGGCAGGTTCTTAAAGAGATGGGAGTACCAGACCACCTCACATGTCTCCTGAGAAACCTGTATAAGGGTCAGGAAGCAACAGTTAAAACCGGATATGGAACAACTGATTGGTTTAGCATAGGAAAAGGAGTATGACAAGGATGTATATTGTCACCTTGCTTATTTAATTTATATGCAGAGTACATCATGCGAAATGCTGGCCTGGATGAATCACAAGCCAGAGTTCAGATTGCTGGGGAAAAGATCAATAACCTCAGATATGCAGACGATACCACTCTGATGGCAGAAAGTGAAGAGGACCTAAAAAGTCTCTTGCTCAGGATGAAAGAGGAAAGTGCAAAAGAGGGCTTGAAGCTCAACATCAAAAAAACTAAGATCATGGCATCTGGCCCCATCACTCCTTGGCAAATAGAAGGCGAAGTTGTAGAAGTAGTGACAGACTTCACGTTCCTGGGATCCCAGATCACTGCAGATGGTGACTGCAGCCATGAAATTAAAAGACGCCTGCTCCTTGGGAGGAAAGCGATGGCAAACCTAACAGCATGATAAAAATCAGAGACATCACCCTGCCAACAAAAGTCCGCATGGTCAAAGCAATGGTATTCCCCCTAGTAATGTATGGCTGCGAGAGTTGGACTATAAGTAAGGCCGAGCGCTGAAGAATAGATTCTTTTGAACTATGGTGCTGGAGAAGACTCTTGAGAGTCCCTTGGACTGCCAGGAGATCAAATCATTCAATCCTAAAAGAAATCAACCCTGACTGTTCCCTGGAAGGCCAGATCCTGAAGTTGAAGCTCAAATACTTTGGCCACCAAATGAGAAGGGAGCATTCACTGGAGAAGACCCTGATGCTGGGAAAGATTGAAGGTCAAAGAAGAAAGGGACGGCAAAGGTTGAGATGATTAGACAGTGTCATCAATGCAATGAAAATGAAATCGAGCAAACTTCAGCGGTCAGCGGAAGACAGGAGGGCCTGGCGTAATTTGGTCCATGAGGTCGCGAAGAGTCGAACTTGACTGTGCGACTGAACAACAAAAGTGGAAGATCTATTCCACTATATTATGGTTTGTCCTTTATATTCAGGCCTAAGAAGCAGGTTTCTATCTGGAATTTTAAGCCAACTTTGCAACTTACCTGATATGAAAAGATGGTTTTCTTCTTGTGAGATATGTATCCCCTGGTTACTTACAAGGTAGCGCTTTTTGTGCTTGCAGCCAGAAAAGTTAGATCCAAGGCTGTTTCCTAGAGCTACAAAACTGGTAGCATAGCTTTTATGATGTTAAAACTTTGATTGTTTTATTTGTTCAATTCTATACAGTCTTATTCTGAAGACTTTGTTTTTAGAACAGTACTTTTGAACCCTAAATTTATATTTTGTATTTATATTTTATATTGTAATTGCCAATGGCCATATACAATAAACTTCCTTACTGTATCTCTGCTACCTGGCATTACATTTTTTGACATGCATGGCCTGTCCCCACAAAGTCCCATTTGTGTCAGATCCGGCCCTTGTAACTAATGAGTTTGAAACCCCTGGCCTAAACTGTGACAGGGTGGGACAGTTAAAGCTTATAAAATAAAGAAGACATACACACTACTGAAGGGTAGCTCAATCACTGAACGGAACTAAAAATATTTTTGGCAGGAAAATCTGCCCGAGAGTGGGGGAAAGTCAGGAATCTGTCATAACTGCCTTTATTGGTATACAAATGGGAACAATGTGAACCTCATTTGGGAGAGACTTGAAGAGATTGGGTGCCACTGTTGAGAAGGCTGTTCTGTATAGCCTTCCACCATATTTCCAGTGGGAAGGGCAATGAAGAAGGACATGGGAGGAACATAAGAAGAACCTTGCTGGATAAAAACATTGCTCCATCTAGTCCCTCATCCTCTCTCACACAGTGGCCAACAATTTACACTGAAGGGCTAACCAACATAGAATATATATATATATTTATTTATAGTCCACCTTTCTCACTGAGACTCAAGGCAGATTACACAGTGTAAATTCATGCAATCAATAGGATGAGGCATGTAATAAGCCAAGAATCCTCAACGTGGTGTCCGTGGGTGCCTGTCGAATGTTCTTAGAAAGTGGGCAGGGCCCGGTATGGCTTTTGCCCAGCAAGGCTTCTGATTGGCTATTGGAGAGTTCATTAGCTGTGCTTTGCAGAGAATTCCACAGTTTGATCATTTGTTGAATCCATCCTGAAAAAAGCTGTTATCTACTATTGCACCTCATGCATCATTTTATAAACTATCATGTCCCCCCTTGTCCATCTGTTTTGTAGACTGAAAGTCCCAGACTCTTCAGCCTTAACTCACAGGAAAGGTACTCCGACCCCTTGATCATCTTGGTTGCTGTCACGGCTCAGGTGGGCTGTCACCTGACACTGCCACCACTCTGGTTTTAGGTTCCCTTGAGAAGGCCAAGAACACCCTCCCAAGACCATCAGACCTCCCTTATTTGGCCAGATAACAGGCGTGAAGACCAGGCAGAGTAAACAACAAATAAGAGGTTTATTTTTATAGGAGGTCAGCTCAATATGGGAAACAAACAAGGTGCAAGAACAATAATGATAAGTGGGTGAAGAGAAAAGAAACCAAATGCCCTAACGTGACTAGACTCACGTCCCCAGTTCACTGTCTCAGTTGGGTCTGAGTCTACTCACCCTTCCAGCAGCAGCTTTTCCTCTGACCCTGCTCTCTTGGAAGAAAGAAGAGCTCTTCTTCTGTACCAGGGCTTTTATTATAAGTCCTCTTTTCTGTGATTGGCTAAAATTGGTGCCAAAATCTCAGGGGCTTCTGGGAGTTGTAGGCCTGGCCTCCTCCCACTGCTAGTCAGGCTCCCTGGGCCTGCTAGGCCTTTGCTTGCACAGCCCAGATCATGACACCCCCCCACCAGACCAAATCATGGGGTCTTTCTCCGGATTCCCATTGATGCAGTCTGCACATGGAATTTGGGCTGTGCTTTGCCATTTCAATCCAATCAACATTAACATATAAACACAGTAATAAGTATTAACAAATGAACCACAAATCAGTGAGAAAATGTATACAATAAGGTGGCTAATCATCACAAGCTCTGCTAAGTTTGGCTGTTTGGAGCCCCTTCCACCACCTTGGCCTTTGCCACCAAAGTTTCCACGATTTCTCAGTAGCATCTTGCATTTCTTGCTTGGAGAGGGCTTTTCCCCCACTGCACAGTTATGTCCATCCACCTTATGTGGTTGAGGTGCCATGGCAGCATCTGCCTCCTCCATGCAAAAATAGGTTACAGACCCAAACCTATGGGAACGTTTTGTGCATGGGTTCCTCATTACCACCCAGTGAGTGTGCCCCATGTTTCAAAGTGTTCCCTTAAACTAGCATTGGTAGTTTCAGAGCTTAGGCCACCAACAGACAGCTTCCTCAACTGTTCTGGCTCCTTAGGATTCTGGCCCTGGGAAGATCTTCTTCCCTTTTTGTCTTCACATACCATTTTGGGGAAGTGTTCTGACTCAGTTGCTCCTTTTAACAGCCTCCCTGCCTCTTCTGCCAGGCAGTGCTGACCATTACCTCTATTTCATCCTTCCTGCCATCAAAGTACATGTTCTGCCACATCTTCCCCTACAGACATAGCCACAGGGCTATACAGCAACCTTCCACAGTCCGCTCCACCCCTCGTATTGGAGAGGTATCCTGGCCACTGGGAGGGCAATCCCTTTGGCATCCTGTAGGCACCGCACCCGTCTTTCTTCACCTGGGACAAGATACTTAGGATCCACAAGACAGTGGTGGATGGTGGTAAACAGAGAGCCGGTGTCTCGCAAGGCTGCAACACCATGCCTGTCCACAGTGACTTCCTTATGGTGGCACCAAGGAATGCATTCTGAGTTGAATTCAGGAGGAGTGGGATGGGGGCCCACTGGAATCATATGGTATGAGCTGCTATTTGCCTTAGGACACTGCCTTTTAGTGTGTCTCAACTCATTGCAGGCATAACATCAGGGTGCCTTCCAATCTCCCATTGGCAACTGCACATCAACACTTAGCGAATCAGGATGCTGTTCCTGGGATGGGTGTCGTTTACTTGCGGCTGCTTTCTGGGCTGGGCTGGGGACTTAGGAAACTCCCTCTTATGCCAGTCCCGATCAGTGCGGTACCTCTTCCTTGGTGAATCTCACCCTCTCACACACTCTCTGCTTGAACAGCTTGTAGTCTGTTCTCTCTGGCCCTGCTGTCTTGGAAGAAAGAACAGCTCTTCTTCTGTACCAGGTCTTTTATTAAAAATCCCCTTTCTCTGTGATTGGCTAAAATTGGTGCCAAAACCTCTGAAGGACTTCTGGGAGTTGTAGGCCTGGGGAAAGCACAGGGAGGCATTTAAATGCTCCCCAATCCTTCTAGGGGACCCCCTGGCCCGCCCGCCTCAGAGTTGCCGGGGGGGTTTACTCTCCAGGCCTTCCATTTGTAGCCATGCACACAGAGGTTTTGGCTGTAGTGGGCATGGCCAACTCTGAAGCCAGCCGGAACTCTGTTCCTGTGTGTTCCTGCCCAAAAATAGCCCTGGGTAATAGGGTTCCACTGCACAAAATGGTTTTACCAACTTGCTTGGATAAATGATTAGGGACTGTGGTCTATTATAGCTTATTGTAAGCAGAAACCTATTATGTAATTTCTTTACCACTTAATGTGTCATGTTGATACTTAGGTTATGCTTAAGTTCTTTCTGGTGGTTCCAGACTTCTAAAATCCTAATGTATTGGTTACTGAATGTCCCATTTTGTTGATTGTACTGACTCCCTATGTGTAATCCAGCTTGAAGTTCCTGTAAGAAAGGCAGACTATAAATAATGTAAATAAAAATAAATAAAAATTCCAGTATAAAGCACCTTCTTGTGGTCCTGTTCCATCCCGTTTCAGACTTCTATCACTCAGTGTAATGATTCCTTTGTAGAAAAAGTTAAATTATGCTGTCATTTGTTCTCATTTGAAGATGGCATTCTAGAGGAGGGGAGTATTTAAAATGCCAAGTATTGGCAGGATTCTTTCTGTTTATTTTTGTCTTTTCAGCATTCTAAGGAAGCTCAGTTCCATAGACACATTGAGTGCTGAGGAGCTAATCTGTTCACCTTAGGGAGTATGAATAAGAACATCTGCTTCTTTAGAGCACCTGACCAAAAAATCTTTTGATCATGGGTTCATATTAATATGTTTTGTTATATAAAAGGGGTGTATGTAAAATTATTTTAGTAGGTGTGTGTTAAGTGTCATCAAGTAGCTTCCAGCTTATGGTGGCTCTATGAATTAATGACCTCCAAAACATCATATTGGTTAACAGCCTTGCTCAGGTCTTGCAGTCTGAAGGCCATAGCTTTCTTTATAGAGTCAGTCTCATGTTGGGTCTTCCTCTTTTCCTGCTGCCTTCAACTTTTCCTAGCATCATTATCTTTTCCAGTGACTCTTCTCATAATATGACCAAACTACAATAGCTTCAGTTTAGTTGTTTGAGTTTCTAGGGAAAGTTCAGGCTTGATTTGTTCTAGAACAGTCCACAGTATCCATAAAATGCTCTTCCAACACCACATTTCAAATTAATCAACTTTCTTCCTGTCAGCTTTTTTAATTGTCCAACTTTCATGCTCATAACATAGTATTGGGAAATAGTTACACTTCCATCATGGCTGCCTTTCCCAGTCTCATTCTCTTAGCTTAGGAAGGATGGCTCCAGAGCAAACTAATTTATAGAGCAGGCAAATTGCTCACTCACAACTTTAATGCCAAGTAGCTCACAAAGTAGAATTTTTGCTCACAAGACTCCACAGCTTAGAGGGAGCATTGGTTGCAGTCTCCTTTTTGGTTGATGATAGAGCCAAGGAATAGAAATCTAGATCTATTTCAATTTCAATATCTCCTTCTTCAGCCTTAAAACATAATTCCTCAGTAGTCATTACTTTTTCTTTTTTTCTTTTTTAATGTTCAGCTGTAATCATGCTTTGGCAGTTTCTGTTTTAACCCTCATCAGTAGTTGCTTCAAGTCTCCACTGTTTCTGCTAGTAATGCAGTGTCATCAACATATCTCAAATTGTTAATGCTCCTTCCACCAGTTTTCACTCCACCTTCATTAACTGTAATCCAGCTTTCTGTATCTTCTTCTTAATTACTGTTTCCATGACAAAGGACTTAAACAGTGAGCCATCACACACTAAAACTGAAGCCTAAGATTTGCTGCCAGAATTACAACCTAATTTTACTACAGCTGCCAAAAATGTAACCACATGCAAAGTTACTTGTTTATCTTCATCTCTTAGTAACTTCTAAAGAGACAAAGTCCTGCTTAAGCAAACAGAAAATCGGTTCAGCTCTCAAATCTGAAAATTCAGGACAATCCAAAAGAATATGGTCTATAGAGTCAATGTGGTCAGAGAAGCAAGGATACATTCTTACTTCATTCTTTTGCTCAATACAATAGCACTAGTCAGTTCACTAGATGGGCCACATCATACTTGAGCTGTAGGCCAATCATATGATTGTTGAATGAAAAATAGGAGACACTTGTCAATAGATGATTTCTTCAGTTTATCCCATAATCTCTGCCTAGGCACTGAGTCAAAGGCAGCTGTAAGATCTATAAATGCCACAGACAATGTTTCATCCTTTGAGCTGAAGTATTTATCTACAATAAGCTGAAAAGTATAACAATGGTCAACTGTACTAATACCTATATGAAATCCAACTTGCTCTAGTCCCCAAGTAACTTCATCCTCTGCCAACGATAGTAATTGCTTTGAAAGGTAGCAGCAGGCTTATTGAATGATAGTTACATGGATCTGTTGGATCACCTTTTTTTGTGTGTAAATGGGGGCTATTACTGTATATCATTAAGAGATAGGCATGATACCTGTCTCATTAATCTGAGCAAAAATAGATGCCAAAGTCTTGGCCCACCAGTCAGCATTTATTTTAGTGGACCTGACCTGTTGCCTTACCAGATTTCATTTGGCAGATTAGAGATTTAACTTCTGATACTGCAACTGGAGGCCATTTTTCTATTTCTGGGGAAAGCAATGGTTGAACTGTACTACTACTACTGTCAGCAGATGATATGGCAAATAAGGAACATAGTTAACTGTTTTGCAGAATTTTACCAGAAACTTTACACATCTAACAATCCTCAAGACCAAGACATTCAAAAACTACTCGGGGAAAAGAATCTGTGCAAAGAATTTACATCTGCTCATAAACAGTTATTAGACTCTGCTATTACTTCAAAAGAAATTACTGATGCCATAAAACACCTAAAGGCCAACACCGCACCAGGCAATGATGGATACACCCCTGAATTTTTAAAAATCTTTAGTCAAGATCTTTCAGAGCCCTTAGCTAAAATCTGCAATGCCATTCTGCTTAGGGGATACAAACCACCGTCTTGGGGACAAGCCCTTGTCATCACCATACCAAAGGAAAATAAAGATAAGGAATCACCCACCTCATATAGACCAATAGCACTGCTAAACTGTGATGCTAAGATATTCTCAACGATACTAGCTAAAAGACTACAGAAATTTATAGCAGACTATATTAATACTGATCAAACTGGGTTTATCCCAAACATTCATAGAACTCTGAACATAATTTCTCATTGTAAGCAAATAAAACAGGAATCAATAATTCTTACAGTAGACTTGGAGAAGGCCTTTGATGGTATTGAAGTCAACTACCTACAGCAGGTGCTAAAAATAATGAACTTGGGGAAAATTTTCAAAATGCAATAAAAGCAATATATTCCAATTCCACAGCAAAAATCAGTATAAATAACACTTTGAGCAGATCAATAAATTTAAACAAAGGAACAAGACAAGGATGCCCATTGTCACCAATACTGTTTGCACTAGCAATAGAACCTCTAGCAAATGCAATTAGACAACACCCCAGGATTATTGGCATAGGAATAGGGCAACAAACCCACACCATCAGCCTTTATGCAGATGACCTTATAATATTCCTCTCAAATCCAATATCTTCTCTAACAAATCTCCAATTTCAGGATTTACAACCTGTAACAGGCTTGAAGGTAAACCTAGCCAAAATCAAAATCTTTCCTATCTTAATCATGGAAACAACCCAAAAAGGAATGCTCAATTTTCCTTTGACTGGTTGACATCTCATTGGAGATGCTTAGGGATCAACATTCTGAATGATCTTAAAGACCTTGTGAAAATCAATTTTCAACCTGTCTACAAAGACATAAACATCCAGTTAAAACAATGGCATAAATCTGGATTTACTTGGGCAGACAAAATCAGCATGCTCAAAAGCTTCGTCATACACAAATTCCTGTTCTGAGCAATTCCAATCTCTATTCCAAAAATAGAAATTAATAAATGGCAAAAATCCTTAAATGACTTTTTCTGGGATTACAAAAAACCAAGAGTCAAATTTAACGTTCTAACATGTGAAACAAAGAAAGGAGGATTAGAGTTCCTAGACTTACACCAATACTATGTTGCAACTAACCTTACCAGTATAGTGAGAGTCTTAACTAGTGAGACTGACATTAGTTGGAAACAAATACAAGAAGCAGAAATCAGAACTCTCTCTCAGAACTATATTGGAGTAATAATAAAAAAACACAAATTGCAAGTATACATAATGTGCTCCTAAAATCCGCATTAGAAATCTGGAAGTCACAGAAGAAAGTCCTTCTTCCAAAAATCTACCAACTATCCACTTTCCTTAACCAAGACTGGTTCCCACCAGGCCAAGAAAAACAGGCTTTCCAGGCATGGAGAAATGCAGGCATATTGAGCTTAATAGACCTGACTTAAAAAGGTGCTCCTTTGAGCAAATTGGAATTAGAAAAGAAATTAAACAGGAAAATTTTCTGGTTTCAGTACTTACAAATTCAAGACCTCCTGTATAAGCTACAAACAGAAGGAATATTCTCCAGATCGCTTAGTGAGTTTGAACAAATCATTAGGAACTCAAATGGGGAATTAAAAGGATTGATAGGCAAGCTCTATAAACTCCTAATAAAAGAAAATAAGGATACCTGTTGCAAATCCCAACATCAATGGCATCAAGATTGTCAAAAAATGAGGGCTTCCGGTCTGGGATACATAGCGTCCTGACGTGTTCTGGCTCTGCTCCCAGAACATACGGAGGGTCTTTATGACAGGGTGGGCTATACAGCCTGCCGCAGATCTCCCCAGGCAGGGGGGTGACTAGCAACGAGCATTGGCCCGAGTGGGAGTTGAGATCGGCTGATAGCGGGGCTTTAAAGAGCGCCACGACCAGCCTTGATCCCCTCCCCCCAAGAGGGCACTTCGGAATTTCTCTAAAAGACCCCACCGAGTTGGATTCTCAACATAAGAATGCATGACCCAGACCTCCAAGACATTCTATGGAAACTGATACCAAGGAAACTCTGCTATAACAAGACACGGACTTTGAAGGTAACTTTTCAAAATTGCTCACCGGAAACGCGCCGATCCCGAGAATAAACAACATCTGATGTAGCGCATGATCGTGCTGTATTCTGTGTACTAACACCGACTCCGGAAAATGCGGTTAAACAGCAAAAAAAGGCCAAAAAGCCGGTTTGTTGATCATTCCTGCGGTCAGGATATTGACTTTAAAATAGAAACTAACACCAAGTCCCGCGAGAATCAGTGTGGAAAATTACTCAAGCTGTGACAGAAATCACCAGAACAGGAAGTGACCTCAGACCAGACAAGTAGCATTTCCTAGAGACAACCAAGGAGGCCGGAAGAAGGGAGGAAACCAGAAGTCAAGGGGGACGATTAAGATTGCCGGACAGGAAGTAAGCAACAGGAAGAGCTATTTACCATAGAGAAATTGCGCCCGCCATTTTGAGAAGGTCGAAACGATTTATTTGGATTTTAGCCAAAAGACTTAACAGAAAAAAGTGAAAATAGAGCGGTTTAACTGGGCACAAGAAGAGCTTTAATTTGATGTAAGTTTTGTGATAATTGTAAACAACGGCTTACGATCTTTGGCAACGACAGAGGGCGAACTCTTGGTCCTCCCCAAAAATGGCTGCTAAAGAGGAGAAGAAATTACAGGGCATGATGGAAGCCATGGAAAAACAGGTGATGGATGCTATTCAAAAAATGGAAAAAACCCTAGGAAAAGTGGCTGATTAAGTAACTGACCTGAAAAAAGACTTGGTTGGGATTACAAAGGAAATACAGATGTTAAACAAAAGAACAGACGAGGTGGAGAAGAGAGCGAAAGGAGTGGAAACTGGTGTATCTGAGGTTGCTAAAGAAGCATCAAAAGCCAATGTAATGGTGGAGTACAACGGAATGCTTAACCATCTGAGATTTAGGGGGATCCCTGAAGATAAAAATGAGAATATCCATTCAGTCATGGTGGATGCTGTTGCAGATTTTTTAAAACTAGAAGAGGAGAGGGTGGCGGCACATATTGATGTGGTATACAGAGTCAACTCTGTGATTGCACAAAAGAAAAAATTACCCAGAGATGTGATTGTCCAGTTTATATCCAAAAGATTGAAAGAAGACTTGTTTAAGCAACAATTTCAGGAAGATTTCACAATTGACAACAAGAAAATTATGATACTAAAGGAATTACCCAGAACAATTCTTCAGGACAGACGACTTTTCAAAGATTTGACCGACAAACTGAAAACAGAGGGCATTAGGTACAGATGGGAAATTCCAAAAGGTGTCAGCTTTACATTTAAACAGAAGAGAGTCACCATCAAGTCAGTAGAGCAAATGACCAAGTTCATTAAAGACAATTTTAAAGACTCTGATAAATAAATACAAAGCCAACATGGAGAGTCAAATTATTTCTTGGAATGTTAATGGACTTAATTCACCCCAAAAAAGAAAAATATTAGGCTATGGTTGGAAAAACAAAAATGTGATATTGTTTGTTTGCAAGAAACACATATTAAAAAGACTGATGTTAAATTTCTGATTCAAAGTAGATTAGGAGAGGAATTTTATTCCCTCTCCTCACAAAAGAAAAAAGGAGTTGTTACATATGTAAAAAAAGAATTGGAGCCAAAGGAAATTTTTAAAGACAAAGAAGGAAGATTCTTGGCAGTGGAAGTTATGCTTCAGAATAAAAAGACCCTAATTGTAAATCTCTATGCCCTGAATGGAGCCAAGGAAAAATTCTTTCAAGATTTGTGGGAACAATTACAACAGTTAACCTATGAGCAAATGATACTGATGGGTGACTTTAATGGTACTGTTAATAATGCTATTGACAGAAAATCAAAAAAAGGAAATGAAGGTATAGATAAACTTCCGAAAGTATTTTTTCAAATGGCAAAACATGAGCACCTGGAAGATGCATGGAGAACTAAAAATCCTAAAGACAAAGACTACTCTTTTTATTCATCAAGACATGAGTCTTTCTCAAGAATAGACATGATGTGGATGACCGAGAACTTGATTTTGCAAACACGTAAAATTGAAATATTACCTAGAATTCTTTCTGACCACAGCCCAGTAAAGTGGTCAACATAAGTTAAAAGAAAGAAATTTCGATGGAGACTTAATGAGGATTTACTGGACAAACAAAATATTGTGGACAAAATAAGGATAGAAACCAAAACGTATTTTCAACTAAACTTAAATAAAGATGTACAGACACAAACGGTATGGGAGGCATATAAAGTTGTGATGAGAGGACATCTAATTGCAATTAACAACAATGAAAGAAAACAACAATTCAAAATAGATAAAGAAATTATGGAAAATATTCAAAAGAAAGAAGCAGAACTCAGGAAGAGACCTGGCAAAAAGAATATTTTGAGAGAGCTGAGGATCCTAAGGGAACAATACGATGCGAGGTTAACTAAAGAAGTATATTGGAATTTGAAAAAATTGCAACAGAAGTCCTTTGAACGAGCGAATAAACCTGGGAAATATTTGGCATGGCAATTGAAGAAAAGAAGAGAGAACAAAACAATAATTAAACTGAAAGATGGGAATAGAGAAATCATAGACCCAGGAGGGATCCAGAGAGAATTTTATAAATACTATGCTACTCTTTTTCAAGCAAAACAAATGGATCAACAAAAAATTCAAGACTATTTATCAAAAGTAAATTTTACACAACCAAGCTCAGAAATAAAAGCAATGTTAAACGCTGTGATAACTAAAGAAGAAATCAGCAAAGTTCCAGGACCAGACGGTTTCTCAGCCAAATTCTACAAGAAATCTCAAGAAGACCTGGTACCAGTTCTAGAGATTCTTTTAAATGAAATTAGACCGGGAAGATTCCAGATTCCTGGAATGAAGCTGCAATCACCTTAATACCAAAAGAAACTCAAGATTTAACTAATGTTAAAAATTATCGACTAATTTCACTTCTGAACAATGACTACAAAATTTATGCAAAAATTTTAGCAGAACGCCTCAAAAGGTATTTGAAAGACACTATTGCCGAAGATGAGGCTGGGTTTTTGCCAGGTAGGCAAATAAAGGACAACATGAGGGTTGTTTTAGATGCAATAGAGTACTATGATAAGCACCCAGAAAAAGAGGTTGGCTTTTTATTTTTAGACGTGGAGAAGGCATTTGATAACTTGAATTGGGAATTTATGTTCAAAGTGATTGAAAAATTGCAGATGGGCGCAGAATTTACAAGAATGATTAAATCAATATACAAAGAACAAAAGGCTACGGTGATTGTAAATGCAGAATCAACAGAAGTGTTCCGGGTCAGAAAAGGGACTAGACAGGGCTGTCCCCTATCGCCATTGTTATTCATCTGGATTTTGGAGATTCTGCTGCAAATGATTAGAGATGATGATAATATAAAAGGTTTGAGTATTAGAGGTTTTTCATACAAATTAAGAGCATTTGCTGATGATATTATGTTTATTGTTGAAGATCCTGTTAATAACATGCCTTTGGTATTTGAAAAAGTAAAAGAGTTTGGTGACCTCACAGGGTTCTATGTAAATAAAAATAAATCGAAAATATTGTGTAAAAACATGAATGGTACAAAGCAACAAATTTTACAAAATCTGACAGAATGTGAAGTGGTTAAAAAGGTTAAATATCTGGGAGTTGACATTACAATGAAAAATATTGACTTGTTTAAGAATAATTATGAAAAATTGTGGGTTTTAATAAAGCATGATTTAGAAAAGTGGGAAAAACTTAGATTATCTCTTCTTGGAAGAATTGCCGTTGTCAAAATGAATGTACTGCCCAGGTTGATGTTTTTGTTTCAGACAATACCAATTGTAAAAGATGTGAAAGTGTTGGTGAAATGGCAAAGAGAAATTTTTAAATTTATCTGGGCAGGAAAGAAGCCAAGAATTAAAATGAAAATAATGTATGATATCAAAGACAGAGGTGGCTTCCAAGTCCCGAATTTGCGTTTGTATCATGAAGCAGTATGTATGTCTTGGTTAACTGACTGGGTTAATTTGGAAAATAGAAAACTTTTGGCCCTTGAGGGTCACGATTGCAGATTTGGCTGGCATGCCTATCTTTGGTATGGGAAAAATAAAGTAAATGTTTAAGCATCATTATGTAAGAAGAACACTGTTTGATGCATGGACCAGATACAAGAACACAGTTCCTGATGAGAGGCCTTTATGGATTGTTCCTGCTGCAGTTATTCATCCCTTTTCAGAATATAAAGGTAATGATTGGTTGAAATACCAAGAGTTGCTTCAAAAGGAAGGGAAAAATTATGTTTTAAAACCAAACAATGAATTAGAATTTGAGTATGGATGGTTACAATACTGTCAAATACGGGATATTTACAAAAAAGACTGTAAAGAGGTTGGTTTTAGAGCTAAGAATGATGAGTGAAGATATATGGTTGAAAAAAGAGCGAAAAATGATATCAAAGATGTATAAAACTTTGTTGACTGTTTATACTTTGGATGAAACTGTTAAAGAGCAAATGATAAAATAGGCCATAAATATGAACAAAGAAATTTCTATGGAAACATGGGAGTTTTTGTGGAAAAAAGCTTTTAAAATGTCAACCTGTGTCAATGTAAAAGAAAATTGTTATAAGATGATGTACAGGTGGTATATGACACCAAAAAAGATTGCTAACATTAGTATGGATAAGAACTTGAGTAATAAGTGTTGGAAATGTAAAAAAATAGAGGGTTCTTTTTACCATATGTGGTGGTCATGCGATAAAGCAAAGGTATACTGGTCAAATGTACATTGTGAGATGCAGAAAATATTAAAAATTCCTATTAGGAAAAGTCCGGAACTTCTTCTCTTAGGTTTGACAATGGAAAAAATTCCACAAGAAAAAAGGACATTATTATGGTATATGATTACATCGGCGAGACTGGCTTTTGCTCAACAATGGAAAGCAGAGAAGGTGCCAGATATACATGACTGGTTAAGAAAACTGCTGTTTTTAGCTGAAATGGACAAAATGACGAAAAAACTAAATGGAAAAATGGCAGAAAAATATTTAAAAGACTGGGAAGGCCTGAAATTGTATATGGAAACTGAATATAGAATGAAAGGGAAAATGTACAATCTTGATTTGTATTGAAACTGAATGAGAAATGAAATGAACACTTGATTGTACTGTACCTTTATTGGAAATTATGCTTGTAAAAGTCAGGCTTTTATGTATTTGAAATTGGGTTACCTGGTTTGTCGATTGTTACAAGTCTAAACTTGATTACCTTTTAGCTTTTTCTTTTTTGTTATTAGCAGTGTTGGAAGCCTATTGGGGGGGGGTGAAAATCTTTTTAAATTGTATTGGTAATGATGTTTAATAATGTTGAATGCATCCCAATAAAAATTTTGTTTAAAAAAAAAAGATTGTCAAAAAACATTCACAGAAGAACAATGGAATTCAATTTGGCCATCCCCTAGCAACATATCATGCATTTTTAGCAGTAGATTTATCTCATTCAAAATACTAAACAGATGATATATGACACCAGTCATCTTACACAAAATAAATCCAAAAATATCAAACAAATGTTGGAAAAATTGTGGAGCTACAGCAGACTTTGCTCACTGTTGGTGGGCATGTCCTCGAATAAAAGCGTACTGGAGGCAGATATTAAAACAAATTTCATTAATAACTAATGTAAACTTACCTTGTGAACTGGACTCCATCCTCTTGGAGACATGGCGTGCATCTGTAAGTAACAAAAGTACAGAAACATTAATCTCCACCTTATTGATGTTAGCAAAAATAACGATTGCACAAAAATGGAAGCAAAAAATGTCCCTACATTAACAGATTGGGAAAAAAGAATCTGGGATTGCTTCATCTATGGGCGTACCTTCATATAACTCCTCAACTTTGCTGTCAGAAAAATATCAAGTGGTTCCAGGCAGTATGGTTTCCTATGATCAAATAGCGAAACAATTCCAAACAACCCGGCTTATAGAAATTTACTGTTCTTTTGATTGCATTGTACTGTATTTATTATATTATAATCCAAAATGGCCTTAAAGTTAGCATAATTTCCTGTTTGCATTGAACTTCTTGATTTTAGTTATCTGAACTGGCTAATGAAAACCTGTGATCTTCTTTTCTGTACCCTCATTGAATGTTATCTAGTGTTGAAATAGTCTTTGTATTGCTATTTATTGCTGAACACTGTTGTAACAGTATTAGAAAAATTTAATAAAACATAATTTTTTAAAAAAATGTTTCTCTCAACATCTGGCAGAAATATGACAAGAAAACAGGGATCCAGAATTTAACTCATTCACAATCATGTCCTAAAAGATTTTACTGTCTTTTTGCTTAGAGGCTCAAATCAAATGCTTCCATGTAGTGTCTAAAGCTGCTCTTTTTTTGTTTTGTTTTAAACAACAGTTCTGAATTCATGTTTTAGCAGCAATATCTAATTAAGTATACTTTAATCATTGTGTAATTTAAATTGCTGATTCACAGAATGGACTGCCCTTTTAAATGCCCTGCAGTGAGCATCAAACCTGTCAAGGAAACATACGGCTAGACACAGTAGGTTCCCAGGGTAGTTGAATACAAGAACCAAGCTTTTGTTTAAAAAATATTAAATTTATTCAAAAATATTAAGAAATAAAAATAGTTATTTCCAACACATTATTCAGAAATCATACGGAACAGAAAATAATAAAACTAGTTTCAAATACTTAACACTATAGAGAGCTGCATTAGGTGGCAGTGTGACACCAACCTTAAGTTAGTTAGGAGGGCCTCAAATAGCATCTATATTTCTAGCAATTGCAGGACTTAGTCTTGGCCAATAGTCCATGAAAATCTCAGATAGCTATATTCTTTCCAGGGCACAGTTCAAGTTATAACTTTTGGCCCATCAAGTCAGGCAATGGTGGTGTCCAATCAGAATGGGTCTCTAAGAGAAACCTGTAGAAGATTACATCACCTCTCCCAGTCTCCTCCCCATCACAGATTACAGGTTCCCGTGAGAAGTTAATTAACTGGCTTCCATCTTTGGCCATAAAGATAAAAAGCTTGCAGGCCAGAAAAACCAATTAGTAACACCTGTAGGTCAGTACAGGCCCATTACTGTTCATGTTAACCCTTGAGGGGAAGGTGGGGAAGGTGCTTTGCTTCACAAAACCAATTCCCCTGCCTGGCCTGGACATAATCATCCTTAACCTGTCCATACAATGTATATAACAGCTGGAACACAAAGGACACAAAGGTTCCTCTCCTTAAAATGGCTAACGTCAGGGCAAGACTTCAAGCTTTCAACTTCCTTTGCAATATTGTTATTCCATTGCACTGGTTTATTATAATTCTGCAAGAACTTCTTATAGAACATTTATGAAATCCTATGAGGTGGTGGTGAAGGCTGCCAAAAAGGAATTTTATACAGACTTCATCACATCTACTAGCGTACACCCAGCACAATTGTTTAGGGTAACTGGATCTTTAAATTCTCTCACTGAGATAACTCAAAATATTAGGAATTTGGCAATCAGCTGTGAGGCTTTTATGAGCTTTTTTTTTTTAACAGAGAAAGTCTTGTCGCTCCACCATGACTTCCTAACCAATATTAATATAGTACATGAATGGGATTCGAGGGTCTATCCAGAGGAATGAAAAGAGGCTGTTGTTGTACCACTCTTAAATAAGTCAACTTTGGATCCTGTGGACCCATCCAATTACCACCCAGTCTCGAATCTTTTGTTTCTGGGAAAGGTAATTGAGAGAGCAGTGGCAGAGCAGCTCCAGGATTTCCTGGAAGACACATAGGCACTGGATCCATTCCAGTCAGGTTTCTGCCCTGGCCACGGGATGGAGATGACATTAGTTCCCTCATGGATGATCAAGTTGGATCAAGGCAGGTTGGCACTGCTGTTATTGCTGGATCTTACATCAGCATTCAACAGTCAATCACTGTTATGTATTAGTAAAGGTAAAGGTTCCCTTGCTTGAAAGCCAGTTGAATCCGACTCTAGGGTTGCGGTGCTCATCTCTGTTTCAAAACCGAAGAGCCAGCGCTGTCCGAAGACATTTCCGTGGTCATGTGGCCGGCATGACTAAACACCAAAGTGCACAGAACACTGTTACCTTCCCACAGAAGTGGTACCTATTTATCTACTTGCAATTTCTTGCTTTCAAAATGCTAGGTTGGCAGGAGCTGGAACTAGAGACGGGAGCTCACTCCATCATGAGGCTGAACTCGAGTCTCGAACTGCTGAACTACTGACCTTCCATAGCCTGCAGTTTAGCATCTTAACCACTTGAGCCACCGCAGCTCCTAGTTGTTATATATTAGGGCTGGAATATTCCAGGACCGGACACCAGAGACTGGCTGAGCTTGGAGCTCAAGAATGATAGTCCACCAGCACTCTGGAGGTGACCAATGAG
The DNA here is from genome assembly GCA_029375565.1 of Gekko gecko. Taxonomy (NCBI): domain Eukaryota; kingdom Metazoa; phylum Chordata; class Lepidosauria; order Squamata; family Gekkonidae; genus Gekko; species Gekko gecko. The sequence continues at coordinate 170,615,260 of JAPDNY010000005.1, forward strand.
AAACTAACATTATGTAAATAGCCTATCGTTGGGAGTTGGGTGTGTTTGGGTGTTGGTTTTACATGCTATTTAAACAGGGGTATTGCCCTGAGGTTTCACTCTTGTATCTGCAGAATCCTGTCCTTATATATATTTGAATTTTGGTTCACATTCTATGATTGCCATAATTGATTCAACTCAAGAACTGGCAGACAGAAGACACTGGCCAGGGCTGACTGACTGCTTCGCAAAGTCCCGGCCACGTGAGCCCCAGTCAATGTTTTCAGCTCAGTTTGCTCCAGGCCTCCGACAGGAGAGGACCGTCTAGAGCAGGGGTCCTCAAACTACGGCCTGCGGGCCACATGCGGCCCGCTGAGGACATTTATGCGGCCCGCCGAGTATTTATGCCCGCCCCCCCCGCCCGGAGCCGCCTCCTCCTCGGGGAGCGCAGCAGCAGCGCCCCCGCCCGCCTGCCGGGCTCCTTCTCCCGAGTACCCCATTGGGAGAGGCACTGCCGGCTCGCTCAATAGGGCGGCGGGCTCTTAGGGGCGGCAAATGCCGCCCCGCCCCCTCAAAGCCGCCCCCGCGGCCTCTTTCTTCCTCCAGCAGCCCTGGGCGGCAAGAGCGCCCAGGAGCTGAGGAGGAGGCAGGGACGAGCAGGCTGGTCGTGGGGGAGGGGGCGAACGCAGCGGCGGGGCGAGCAGGCTGGTGGGGGGCAGGGGGCGAATGCGGCGGCAGGGCGAGCAGGCTGGTGGGGGGAGGGAGCCAACGCGGCAGCGGGGTGAGCAGGCTGGTGGGGGGAGGGGGCGAACGCGGCGGCGGGGCGAGCAGGCTGGTCGTGGGGGGAGGGGGCGAACGCGGTGGCGGGGCGAGCAGGCTGGTGGGGGGGAGGGAGCCAACGCGGCAGCGGGGTGAGCAGGCTGGTGGGGGGGAGGGGGCGAACGCGGCGGCGGGGCGAGCAGGCTGGTCGTGGGGGGAGGGGGCGAACGCGGTGGCGGGGCGAGCAGGCTGGAGGGGGAGGGGCGAACGCGGCGGCCCTCCAACGGTCTGAGGGACAGTGAACTGGCCCCCTGTTTAAAAAGTTTGAGGACCCCTGGTCTAGAGTGTGAGCGCAGGGACAGGCCCTCAAGGCTCAGGCAAGTGAGAGAAGCCCTTTTCTGACCCCACACCATCCCCTGGGCTTTCTATGAGGGGACTAGGCCCAGAGAAGCCCTTTTCCGTCCCCCACACGCCATCCCCTGGGCCTTCTATGAGGGGACTAGGACGAGAGAAGACCTTTTCCGTCGCCCACACGCCATCCCGTGGCCTTCTATGGTGCACTAGGCCAAAAGAAGGCCTTTTCCATCCCCCACACGCCATCCCCTGGGCCTTCTATGGGGGAATTGGGCCAAGATTAGCATTTTCTGCCCGCCACACGCCCTCCCCTAGGTCTTCTATGGGGCACTAGGCCCAGAGAAGGCCTTTTCTGCCTGCCACACGCCATCCCCTGGGCCTTCTATGGGGGCAGTAGGCTCAGAAAAGGCCTTTTCTGCCCCCGACATGCCATCCCCTGGGCCTTCTACGGGGCACTATGGCCGGAGAACGCTTTTTCCGCCCCACACATGACATCCCCTGGGCCATCTATGGGGGCACTAGACCCAGAGAAGGCCTTTTCCGCCACCCACACGCCATCCCTTAGGCCTTCCATGGGGCACTAGGCCCAGAGAAGGCCTATTCTGCCCCCCCACGTGATCCCCTCAGCCTTCTAAGGGGGAACTAGGCCCAGAGTACCCCTTTTATGCACCCCCACACCATCCCCTGGGCCTTCTATGGGGGCACTATGCCCAGAGTAGCCACTTTCCTCCCCCCACACGCCATCTCCTGGGACATCTATGGGGACACTAGGCCCAGAGAAGGCCTTTTCCGCCCCCCACACGCCATCACCTGAGCCTTCAATGCGGGCACAAGACCCAGAGAAGGCCTTATCCGCCCCCACACGCCATCCCCTGGGCCTCCTATGGGGCACTAGGCCCAGAGAAGGCCTTTTCCGTCCCCCACACGCCATCCTCTGGGCCTTCAATGGGGCACTAGGACCAGAGAAGGCCTTTTCCACCCCCACACGACATCCCCTGGGCCTTCTATAGGACACTAGGCCCAGAGAAGGCCTTTTCCACTCCCCACACACCATCCCCTAGGCCTTAAATGAGGGGACTAGACCCAGAGAAGGCCTTTTCCGTCCCCCACACGCCCTCCCCTGAGATTTCTATGGGGCACTAGCCCCAGAGAAGGCCTTTTCTGTCCCCCACACGCCATCACCTGGGCCTTCTATGGGGGCACTAGACCCAGAGTACCCCTTTTCCACACCGCACACGCCATCCCCTGGGCCTTCTATGGGGGCACTAGACCCAGAGTACCCCTTTTCCACACCGCACACGCTATCCCCTGGGCCTTCTATGGGGAACCAGGCCAAAGAGAAGGCCTTTTCCACCCCCCACACGTCATCCCCTGGACCTTCTATGGGGACAGTAGGCCCAGAGAAGGCCTTTTCCACCCCCCACGCGCCATCCCCTGGGCCATATATGGGGCACTAGACCCAGAGAAGGCCTTTTCTGCCCCCCACACCCGACCCCTGGGCCTTCTATGGGGCACTAGGCCCAGAGAAGTCCTTTTGCGCACCCCACACGCCGTCCCCTTGGCCTTCTATGGGGCACTAGACCCAGAGAAGGCCTTTTCCGCCCCCCACACGCCATCCCTTCGACCTTCTATAGGGAACTAGGCCCAGAGAAGGCCTTTCCCCCCCCCCATGTGATCTCCTGGGCCTTCTGTGGGGGAACTAGGCCCAGAGTAGCCCTTTTCTGCCCCCCCACGCCATCCCCTAGGCCTTCTATGGGGGCAGTATGACCAGAGTAGCCCCTTTCCTCCCCCCACACGCCATACCCTGAGACTTCTATGGGGACACTAGGCCCAGAGAAGGCCTTTTCAGCCCCCCACACGCCATCCCCTGAGCCTTCTATAGGGGCACTAGGCACAGAGAAGACCTTATCCGCCCCCCACACGCTACCCCCTGGGCCTTCTATGGGACACTAGGCCCACAGAAGGCCTTTTCCGCCCCCACACGCCATCCTCTGGGCCTTCTATGGGGGGACTAGGCCCAGAGAAGGCCTTTTCCGCCCCCCACACGCCATCCCCTGGGCCTTCTGTGGGGCACTAGACCCAGAGAAGGCCTTTTCCACCCCCCACATGCCATCCCCTCGGCCTTCTATGAGGGGACTAGGCCCAGAGAAAGCCTTTTCCATCCCCCACACGCCATCCCCTGAAAATTCTATGGGGGCACAAGGCCCAGTTTAGCCCTTCTCCGCCCCCACACGCCATCCCCTGGGCCTTCTATGGGGACACTAGGCCCAGAGAAGGCCTTTTCTCCCCCCATACGCCATCCCCTGGGCCTCTATGGGGCACTAGGCCCAGAGAAGGCCTATTCTGCCCCCCCAAGTGATCCCCTCAGCCTTCTAAGGGGGAACTAGGCCCAGAGTACCCCTTTTATGCACCCCCACACCATCCCCTGGGCCTTCTATGGGGGCACTATGCCCAGAGTAGCCACTTTCCTCCCCCACACGCCATCTCCTGGGACATCTATGGGGACACTAGGCCCAGAGAAGGCCTTTTCCGCCCCCACACGCCATCACCTGAGCCTTCAATGCGGGCACAAGGCCCAGAGAAGGCCTTATCCGCCCCCCACACGCCATCCCCTGGGCCTCCTATGGGGCACTAGGCCCAGAGAAGGCCTTTTCCGTCCCCCACACGCCATCCTCTGGGCCTTCAATGGGGCACTAGGACCAGAGAAGGCCTTTTCCACCCCCCACACGACATCCCCTGGGCCTTCTATAGGACACTAGGCCCAGAGAAGGCCTTTTCCACTCCCCACACGCCATCCCCTGGGCCTTAAATGAGGGGACTAGACCCAGAGAAGGCCTTTTCCGTCCCCCACACGCCCTCCCCTGAGATTTCTATGGGGCACTAGCCCCAGAGAAGGCCTTTTCTGTCCCCCACACGCCATCACCTGGGCCTTCTATGGGGGCACTAGACCCAGAGTACCCCTTTTACACACCGCACACGCCATCCCCTGGGCCTTCTATGGGGGCACTAGACCCAGAGTACCCCTTTTCCACACCGCACACGCTATCCCCTGGGCCTTCTATGGGGAACCAGGCCAAAGAGAAGGCCTTTTCCACCCCCCACACGTCATCCCCTGGACCTTCTATGGGGACAGTAGGCCCAGAGAAGGCCTTTTCCACCCCCCACGCGCCATCCCCTGGGCCATATATGGGGCACTAGACCCAGAGAAGGCCTTTTCTGCCCCCCACACCCGACCCCTGGGCCTTCTATGGGGCACTAGGCCCAGAGAAGTCCTTTTGCGCACCCCACACGCCGTCCCCTTGGCCTTCTATGGGGCACTAGACCCAGAGAAGGCCTTTTCCGCCCCCCACACGCCATCCCTTCGACCTTCTATAGGGAACTAGGCCCAGAGAAGGCCTTTCCCCCCCCCATGTGATCTCCTGGGCCTTCTGTGGGGGAACTAGGCCCAGAGTAGCCCTTTTCTGCCCCCCCACGCCATCCCCTAGGCCTTCTATGGGGGCAGTATGACCAGAGTAGCCCCTTTCCTCCCCCCACACGCCATACCCTGAGACTTCTATGGGGACACTAGGCCCAGAGAAGGCCTTTTCAGCCCCCACACGCCATCCCCTGAGCCTTCTATAGGGGCACTAGGCACAGAGAAGACCTTATCCGCCCCCCCCACGCCACCCCCTGGGCCTTCTATGGGACACTAGGCCCACAGAAGGCCTTTTCCGCCCCCACACGCCATCCTCTGGGCCTTCTATGGGGGGACTAGGCCCAGAGAAGGCCTTTTCCGCCCCCCACACGCCATCCCCTGGGCCTTCTGTGGGGCACTAGACCCAGAGAAGGCCTTTTCCACCCCCCACATGCCATCCCCTCGGCCTTCTATGAGGGGACTAGGCCCAGAGAAAGCCTTTTCCATCCCCCACACGCCATCCCCTAAAAATTCTATGGGGGCACAAGGCCCAGTTTAGCCCTTCTCCGCCCCCCACACGCCATCCCCTGGGCCTTCTATGGGGACACTAGGCCCAGAGAAGGCCTTTTCTCCCCCCATACGCCATCCCCTGGGCCTCTATGGGGCACTAGGCCCAGGGAAGGCCTTTTCCATCCCCCACATGCCATCCCTTCAGCCTTCTATGGGGCACTAAGCCCAAAGAAGGACTTTTCCGCCCCCCCACGCCATCCCCTGGGCCTTCTATGGGGATAACAAGGCCCAGAGTAGCCTTTTCCCACCCCCCACGCCATCTCCTAGGACTTCTATGGGGGCACTCAGCCCCAGTGAAGGCCTTATCCGCCCCCCACACGCCATCCCCTGGGCTTTCTATGGGGCACTAGGCCCAGAGAAGGCCTTTTCCGTCCCCCTCACGCCATCCCCTGGGCCTTCTATGGGGGCACTAAGCCCAGAGAAGGCCTTTCCTGACCACCACACGCCATCCCCTGGGCCTTCTATTTGGCACTAGGCCCAGATGGCCTCTTCCGCCCCCCACACACCATCCCCAGGGTCTTCTATGAGGGGACTGGGCCCAGAGAAGTTCTTTTCCATCCCCCACACGCCATCCCCTGGGCCTTCTATGAGGGGACTAGACATAGAAAAGCCCTTTTCAGTCCCCCACACTCCATCCCATGGGCCTTCTATGGGGGCAATAAACCCAGAGTACCCCTTTTCCACCCCGCACATGCCATCCCTTGGGCCTTCAATGGGGAACTAGGCCCAGAGAAGGCCTATTCCACCACCCACACGCCATCCCCTGGGCCTTCTATGAGGGAAGTAGGCCCAGAGACGGCCTTTTCTGTCCCACACATGCCATCCCCTGGGCCTTCTATGAGGGGACTAGGCCCACAAAAGCCCTTTTTCGTCCCCCAGACGCCTTCCCCTGGGCCTTCTATGGGAGCACTAGGCCCAGAGAAGTCCTTTTCCACCCCCTACAAGCCATCCCCTGGGCCTTCTACGGGGCACTAGGACCGGAGAACGCCTTTTCCGCCCCACACATGACATCCCCTGGGCCATCTATGGGGGCACTACACCCAGAGAAGGCCTTTTCCGCCACCCACACGCCATCTCTTAGGCCTTCTATGGGGCACTAGGCCCAGAGAAGGCATATTCTGCCCCCCCACGTGATCCCCTCAGCCTTCTAAGGGGGAACTAGGCCTAGAGTAGCCCTTTTATGCACCCCCACGCCATCCCCTGGGCCTTCAATGGGGGCACTATGCCCAGAGTAGCCCCTTTCCTCCCCCCACACGCCATCCCCTGGGACATCTATGGGGACACTAGGCCCAGAGAAGGCCTTTTCCGCCCCCCACACGCCATAACCTGAGCCTTCTATGGGGGCACAAGGCCCAGAGAAGGCCTTTTCCGCCCCCACACGCCATCCCCTGGGCCTTCTATGGGGGCACTAGACCCAGAGTACCACTTTTCCACACCGCACACGCTATCCCCTGGGCCTTCTATGGGGGACCAGGCCAAAGAGAAGGCCTTTTCCACCCCCACACACCATCCCCTGGACCTTCTATGGGGACAGTAGGCCCAGAGAAGGCCTTTTCCACCCCCACGCGCCATCCCCTTGGCCTTCTATAGGGTACTAGGCCCAAAGAAGGCCTTTTCCGCCCCCACACCATCCCCTGGGCCATATATGGGGCACTAGACCCAGAGAAGACCTTTTCTGCCCCCACACCCGACCCCTGGGCCTTCTATGGGACACTAGGCCCAGAGAAGTCCTTTTCCGCACCCCCACGACATCCCCTGGGCCTTCTATGGGGGCACTATCCCCAGAGTAGCCTCTTTCCTCTCCCCACACGCCATCCCCTGGGACATCTATGGGGACACTAGGCCCAGAGAAGGCCTTTTCCGCCCCCCACACGCCATCACCTGAGCCTTCTATGGGGGCACAAGGCCCAGAGAAGGCCTTTTCCATCCACCACACGCCATCCTCTGGGCCTTCTATGGGGCACTAGGACCAGAGAAGGCCTTTTCCACCCCCCACACGCCATCCCCTGGGCCTTCTATGGGGCACTAGGCCCAGAGAAGGCCTTTTCCACCCCACACACGCCATCCCCTGGGCCTTAAATGAGGGGACTATACCCAGAGAAGACCTTTTCCATCCCCCACACGCCCTCCCCTGAGACTTCTATGGGGCACTAGCCCCAGAGAAGGCCTTTTCCGTCCCCACACGCCATCCCCTGGGCCTTCTATGGGGGCACTAGACCCAGAGTACCCCCTTTCCACACCGCACACGCCATCCCCTGGGCCTTCTATGGGGCACTAGGCCAAAGAGAAGGCCTTTTCCACCCCCACACGCCATCCCCTGGACCTTCTATGGGGACACTAGGCCTAGAGAAGGCCTTTTCCGCCCCCCACACGCCATCCCCTGGGCCTTCTATGGGGGCACTAGACCCAGAGAACCCTTTTCCACACCGCACATTCTATCTCCTGGGCCTTCTATGGGGCACTAGGCCAAAGAGAAGGCCTTTTCCACTCCCCACACGCCATCCCCTGGGCCTTCTATGAGGGAAGTAGGCCCAGAGACGGCCTTTTCTGTCCCACACATGCCATCCCCTGGGCCTTCTATGAGGGGACTAGGCCCACAAAAGCCCTTTTCGTCCCCCAGACGCCTTCCCCTGGGCCTTCTATGGGAGCACTAGGCCCAGAGAAGTCCTTTTCCACCCCCTACAAGCCATCCCCTGGGCCTTCTACGGGGCACTAGGACCGGAGAACGCCTTTTCCGCCCCACACATGACATCCCCTGGGCCATCTATGGGGGCACTACACCCAGAGAAGGCCTTTTCCGCCACCCACACGCCATCTCTTAGGCCTTCTATGGGGCACTAGGCCCAGAGAAGGCATATTCTGCCCCCCCCCACGTGATCCCCTCAGCCTTCTAAGGGGGAACTAGGCCTAGAGTAGCCCTTTTATGCACCCCCACGCCATCCCCTGGGCCTTCAATGGGGGCACTATGCCCAGAGTAGCCCCTTTCCTCCCCCACACGCCATCCCCTGGGACATCTATGGGGACACTAGGCCCAGAGAAGGCCTTTTCCGCCCCCCACACGCCATAACCTGAGCCTTCTATGGGGGCACAAGGCCCAGAGAAGGCCTTTTCCGCCCCCCACACGCCATCCCCTGGGCCTTCTATGGGGGCACTAGACCCAGAGTACCACTTTTCCACACCGCACACGCTATCCCCTGGGCCTTCTATGGGGGACCAGGCCAAAGAGAAGGCCTTTTCCACCCCCCACACACCATCCCCTGGACCTTCTATGGGGACAGTAGGCCCAGAGAAGGCCTTTTCCACCCCCCACGCGCCATCCCCTTGGCCTTCTATAGGGTACTAGGCCCAAAGAAGGCCTTTTCCGCCCCCACACCATCCCCTGGGCCATATATGGGGCACTAGACCCAGAGAAGACCTTTTCTGCCCCCACACCCGACCCCTGGGCCTTCTATGGGACACTAGGCCCAGAGAAGTCCTTTTCCGCACCCCCACGACATCCCCTGGGCCTTCTATGGGGGCACTATCCCCAGAGTAGCCTCTTTCCTCTCCCCACACGCCATCCCCTGGGACATCTATGGGGACACTAGGCCCAGAGAAGGCCTTTTCCGCCCCCCACACGCCATCACCTGAGCCTTCTATGGGGGCACAAGGCCCAGAGAAGGCCTTTTCCATCCACCACACGCCATCCTCTGGGCCTTCTATGGGGCACTAGGACCAGAGAAGGCCTTTTCCACCCCCACACGCCATCCCCTGGGCCTTCTATGGGGCACTAGGCCCAGAGAAGGCCTTTTCCACCCCACACACGCCATCCCCTGGGCCTTAAATGAGGGGACTATACCCAGAGAAGACCTTTTCCATCCCCCACACGCCCTCCCCTGAGACTTCTATGGGGCACTAGCCCCAGAGAAGGCCTTTTCCGTCCCCACACGCCATCCCCTGGGCCTTCTATGGGGGCACTAGACCCAGAGTACCCCCTTTCCACACCGCACACGCCATCCCCTGGGCCTTCTATGGGGCACTAGGCCAAAGAGAAGGCCTTTTCCACCCCCACACGCCATCCCCTGGACCTTCTATGGGGACACTAGGCCTAGAGAAGGCCTTTTCCGCCCCCACACGCCATCCCCTGGGCCTTCTATGGGGGCACTAGACCCAGAGTACCCCTTTTCCACACCGCACATTCTATCTCTTGGGCCTACTATGGGGCACTAGGCCAAAGAGAAGGCCTTTTCCACCCCCCACACGCCATCCCCTGGACCTTCTATGGCGACAGTAGGCCCAGAGAAGGCCTTTTCCACCCCCATGCGCCATCCCTTCGACCTTCTATAGTGAACTAGGCCCAGAGAAGGCCTTTCCCCCCCCATGTGATCCCCTGGGCCTTCTGTGGGGGAACTAGACTCAGAGTACCCCTTTTCCACACCGCACACGCCATCCCCTGGGCCTTCTATGGGGCACTAGGCCAAAGAGAAGGCCTTTTCCACCCCCACATGCCATCCCCTTAGCCTTCTATGGGGCACTAGGCCCAAAGAAGGCCTTTTCCGCCCCCCACACCATCCCCTGGGCCATTTATGGGGCACTAGACCCAGAGAAGGCCTTTTCTGCCCCCACACCCGACCCCTGGGCCTTCTATGGGGCACTAGGCCCAGAGAAGTCCTTTTCGGCACCCCACACGCCATCCCCTTGGCCTTCTATGGGGCACTAGACCCAGAGAAGGCCTTTTCCGCCCCCACACGCCATCCCTTCGACCTTCTATAGGGAACTAGGCCCAGAGAAGGCCTTCCCCCCCCATGTGATCCCCTGGGCCATCTACAGGGCAGTATGCCCAGAGTAGCCCCTTTCCTCCCCACACACGCCATCCGCTGAGACTTCTATGGGGACACTAGGCTCAGAGAAGGCCTTTTCAGCCCCCACACGCCATCCCTTCGACCTTCCATAGGGAACTAGGCCCAGAGTAGCCCTTTTCTGCCCCCCACGCCATCCCCTGGGCCTTCTACGGGGCAGTATGCCCAGAGTAGCCCCTTTCCTCCCCACACACGACATCCGCTGAGACTTCTATGGGGACACTAGGCTCAGAGAAGGCCTTTTCAGCCCCCACACGCCATCCCTTCGACCTTCCATAGGGACACTAGGCCCAGAGTAGCCCTTTTCTGCCCCCACGCCATCCCCTGGGCCTTCTACGGGGCAATATGCCCAGAGTAGCCCCTTTCCTCCCCACACGACATCCGCTGAGACTTCTATGGGGACACTAGGCTCAGAGAAGGCCTTTTCAGCCCCCACACGCCATCCCCTGAGCCTTCTATGGGGGCACTAGGCCTAGATTAGACCTTTTCCGTCCCCCACATGCCATCCCCTGGGCCTTCTATGGGGCACTAGGCCCAGAGAAGGCCTTTTCCGCCCCCACACGCCATCCTCTGGGCCTTCTATGGGGGGACTAGGCCCAGAGAAGGACTTTTCCACCCCCACACACCATCCCCTGGGCCTTCTGTGGGGCACTAGACCCAGAGAAGGCCTTTCCCGTCCCCCACATGCCATCCCCTGGGCCTTCTATGGGGGCACTAGACCCGAGAGTAGCCCTTTTCCACACCGCACACGCCATCCCCTGGGCCTTCTATGGGGCACTAGGCCAAGAGAAGGCCCTTTCCACCCCCACACGCCATCCCCTGGACCTTCTATGGGGACACTAGGCCTAGAGAAGGCCTTTTCCGCCCCCACACGCCATCCCATGGGCCTTCTATGGGGGCACTAGACCCAGAGTACCCCTTTTCCACCCCGCACATTCTATCTCCTGGGCCTTCTATGGGGCACTAGGCCAAGAGAAGGCCTTTTCCACTCCCCACACGCCATCCCCTGGGCCTTCTATGAGGGAAGTAGGCCCAGAGACGGCCTTTTCTGTCCCACACATGCCATCCCCTGGGCCTTCTATGAGGGGACTAGGCCCACAAAAGCCCTTTTCGTCCCCCAGACGCCTTCCCCTGGGCCTTCTATGGGAGCACTAGGCCCAGAGAAGTCCTTTTCCACCCCCCACAAGCCATCCCCTGGGCCTTCTACGGGGCACTAGGACCGGAGAACGCCTTTTCCGCCCCACACATGACATCCCCTGGGCCATCTATGGGGGCACTACACCCAGAGAAGGCCTTTTCCGCCACCCACACGCCATCTCTTGGGCCTTCTATGGGGCACTAGGCCCAGAGAAGGCATATTCTGCCCCCCCCACGTGATCCCCTCAGCCTTCTAAGGGGGAACTAGGCCTAGAGTAGCCTTTTTATGCACCCCCACGCCATCCCCTGGGCCTTCAATGGGGGCACTATGCCCAGAGTAGCCCCTTTCCTCCCCCCACACGCCATCCCCTGGGACATCTATGGGGACACTAGGCCCAGAGAAGGCCTTTTCCGCCCCCCACACGCCATAACCTGAGCCTTCTATGGGGGCACAAGGCCCAGAGAAGGCCTTTTCCGCCCCCCACACGCCATCCCCTGGGCCTTCTATGGGGGCACTAGACCCAGAGTACCACTTTTCCACACCGCACACGCTATCCCCTGGGCCTTCTATGGGGGACCAGGCCAAAGAGAAGGCCTTTTCCACCCCCACACACCATCCCCTGGACCTTCTATGGGGACAGTAGGCCCAGAGAAGGCCTTTTCCACCCCCACGCGCCATCCCCTTGGCCTTCTATAGGGTACTAGGCCCAAAGAAGGCCTTTTCCGCCCCCACACCATCCCCTGGGCCATATATGGGGCACTAGACCCAGAGAAGACCTTTTCTGCCCCCCACACCCGACCCCAGGGCCTTCTATGGGACACTAGGCCCAGAGAAGTCCTTTTCCGCACCCCCACGACATCCCCTGGGCCTTCTATGGGGGCACTATCCCCAGAGTAGCCTCTTTCCTCTCCCCACACGCCATCCCCTGGGACATCTATGGGGACACTAGGCCCAGAGAAGGCCTTTTCCGCCCCCACACGCCATCACCTGAGCCTTCTATGGGGGCACAAGGCCCAGAGAAGGCCTTTTCCATCCACCACACGCCATCCTCTGGGCCTTCTATGGGGCACTAGGACCAGAGAAGGCCTTTTCCACCCCCCACACGCCATCCCCTGGGCCTTCTATGGGGCACTAGGCCCAGAGAAGGCCTTTTCCACCCCACACACGCCATCCCCTGGGCCTTAAATGAGGGGACTATACCCAGAGAAGACCTTTTCCATCCCCCACACGCCCTCCCCTGAGACTTCTATGGGGCACTAGCCCCAGAGAAGGCCTTTTCCGTCCCCCACACGCCATCCCCTGGGCCTTCTATGGGGGCACTAGACCCAGAGTACCCCCTTTCCACACCGCACACGCCATCCCCTGGGCCTTCTATGGGGCACTAGGCCAAAGAGAAGGCCTTTTCCACCCCCCACACGCCATCCCCTGGACCTTCTATGGGGACACTAGGCCTAGAGAAGGCCTTTTCCGCCCCCCACACGCCATCCCCTGGGCCTTCTATGGGGGCACTAGACCCAGAGAACCCTTTTCCACACCGCACATTCTATCTCCTGGGCCTTCTATGGGGCACTAGGCCAAAGAGAAGGCCTTTTCCACTCCCCACACGCCATCCCCTGGGCCTTCTATGAGGGAAGTAGGCCCAGAGACGGCCTTTTCTGTCCCACACATGCCATCCCCTGGGCCTTCTATGAGGGGACTAGGCCCACAAAAGCCCTTTTTCGTCCCCCAGACGCCTTCCCCTGGGCCTTCTATGGGAGCACTAGGCCCAGAGAAGTCCTTTTCCACCCCCTACAAGCCATCCCCTGGGCCTTCTACGGGGCACTAGGACCGGAGAACGCCTTTTCCGCCCCACACATGACATCCCCTGGGCCATCTATGGGGGCACTACACCCAGAGAAGGCCTTTTCCGCCACCCACACGCCATCTCTTAGGCCTTCTATGGGGCACTAGGCCCAGAGAAGGCATATTCTGCCCCCCCCCACGTGATCCCCTCAGCCTTCTAAGGGGGAACTAGGCCTAGAGTAGCCTTTTTATGCACCCCCACGCCATCCCCTGGGCCTTCAATGGGGGCACTATGCCCAGAGTAGCCCCTTTCCTCCCCCACACGCCATCCCCTGGGACATCTATGGGGACACTAGGCCCAGAGAAGGCCTTTTCCGCCCCCCACACGCCATAACCTGAGCCTTCTATGGGGGCACAAGGCCCAGAGAAGGCCTTTTCCGCCCCCCACACGCCATCCCCTGGGCCTTCTATGGGGGCACTAGACCCAGAGTACCACTTTTCCACACCGCACACGCTATCCCCTGGGCCTTCTATGGGGGACCAGGCCAAAGAGAAGGCCTTTTCCACCCCCACACACCATCCCCTGGACCTTCTATGGGGACAGTAGGCCCAGAGAAGGCCTTTTCCACCCCCCACGCGCCATCCCCTTGGCCTTCTATAGGGTACTAGGCCCAAAGAAGGCCTTTTCCGCCCCCCACACCATCCCCTGGGCCATATATGGGGCACTAGACCCAGAGAAGACCTTTTCTGCCCCCCACACCCGACCCCTGGGCCTTCTATGGGACACTAGGCCCAGAGAAGTCCTTTTCCGCACCCCCACGACATCCCCTGGGCCTTCTATGGGGGCACTATCCCCAGAGTAGCCTCTTTCCTCTCCCCACACGCCATCCCCTGGGACATCTATGGGGACACTAGGCCCAGAGAAGGCCTTTTCCGCCCCCCACACGCCATCACCTGAGCCTTCTATGGGGGCACAAGGCCCAGAGAAGGCCTTTTCCATCCACCACACGCCATCCTCTGGGCCTTCTATGGGGCACTAGGACCAGAGAAGGCCTTTTCCACCCCCACACGCCATCCCCTGGGCCTTCTATGGGGCACTAGGCCCAGAGAAGGCCTTTTCCACCCCACACACGCCATCCCCTGGGCCTTAAATGAGGGGACTATACCCAGAGAAGACCTTTTCCATCCCCCACACGCCCTCCCCTGAGACTTCTATGGGGCACTAGCCCCAGAGAAGGCCTTTTCCGTCCCCCACACGCCATCCCCTGGGCCTTCTATGGGGGCACTAGACCCAGAGTACCCCGTTTCCACACCGCACACGCCATCCCCTGGGCCTTCTATGGGGCACTAGGCCAAAGAGAAGGCCTTTTCCACCCCCACACGCCATCCCCTGGACCTTCTATGGGGACACTAGGCCTAGAGAAGGCCTTTTCCGCCCCCCACACGCCATCCCCTGGGCCTTCTATGGGGGCACTAGACCCAGAGTACCCCTTTTCCACACCGCACATTCTATCTCCTGGGCCTACTATGGGGCACTAGGCCAAAGAGAAGGCCTTTTCCACCCCCCACACGCCATCCCCTGGACCTTCTATGGCGACAGTAGGCCCAGAGAAGGCCTTTTCCACCCCCATGCGCCATCCCTTCGACCTTCTATAGTGAACAAGGCCCAGAGAAGGCCTTTCCCCCCCCCATGTGATCCCCTGGGCCTTCTGTGGGGGAACTAGACTCAGAGTACCCCTTTTCCACACCGCACACGCCATCCCCTGGGCCTTCTATGGGGCACTAGGCCAAAGAGAAGGCCTTTTCCACCCCCACACGCCATCCCCTTAGCCTTCTATGGGGCACTAGGCCCAAAGAAGGCCTTTTCCGCCCCCCACACCATCCCCTGGGCCATTTATGGGGCACTAGACCCAGAGAAGGCCTTTTCTGCCCCCCACACCCGACCCCTGGGCCTTCTATGGGGCACTAGGCCCAGAGAAGTCCTTTTCGGCACCCCACACGCCGTCCCCTTGGCCTTCTATGGGGCACTAGACCCAGAGAAGGCCTTTTCCGCCCCCACACGCCATCCCTTCGACCTTCTATAGGGAACTAGGCCCAGAGAAGGCCTTCCCCCCCCCATGTGATCCCCTGGGCCATCTACAGGGCAGTATGCCCAGAGTAGCCCCTTTCCTCCCCACACACGCCATCCGCTGAGACTTCTATGGGGACACTAGGCTCAGAGAAGGCCTTTTCAGCCCCCCACACGCCATCCCTTCGACCTTCCATAGGGAACTAGGCCCAGAGTAGCCCTTTTCTGCCCCCCACGCCATCCCCTGGGCCTTCTACGGGGCAGTATGCCCAGAGTAGACCCTTTCCTCCCCACACACGCCATCCGCTGAGACTTCTATGGGGACACTAGGCTCAGAGAAGGCCTTTTCAGCCCCCCACACGCCATCCCCTGAGCCTTCTATGGGGGCACTAGGCCTAGATTAGACCTTTTCCGTCCCCCACATGCCATCCCCTGGGCCTTCTATGGGGCACTAGGCCCAGAGAAGGCCTTTTCCGCCCCCACACGCCATCCTCTGGGCCTTCTATGGGGGGACTAGGCCCAGAGAAGGACTTTTCCACCCCCCACACACCATCCCCTGGGCCTTCTGTGGGGCACTAGACCCAGAGAAGGCCTTTCCCGTCCCCCACATGCCATCCCCTGGGCCTTCTATGGGGGCACTAGACCGAGAGTACCCCTTTTCCACACCGCACACGCCATCCCCTGGGCCTTCTATGGGGCACTAGGCCAAAGAGAAGGCCCTTTCCACCCCCACATGCCATCCCCTGGACCTTCTATGGGGACACTAGGCCCAGAGAAGGCCTTTTCCGCCCCCCACACGCCATCCCCTGGGCCTTCTATGGGGGCACTAGACCCAGAGTACCCCTTTTCCACACCGCACACGCTATCCCCTGGGCCTTCTATGGGGCACCAGGCCAAAGAGAAGGCCTTTTCCACCCCCCACACGCCATCCCCTGGACCTTCTATGGGGACAGTAGGCCCAGAGTAGGCCTTTTCCACTTCCCACGCGCCATACCCTTGGCCTTCTATGGGGTACTAGGCCCAAAGAAGGCCTTTTCCGCCCCTCCACACCATCCCCTGGGCCATATATGGGGCACTAGACCCAGAGAAGGCCTTTTCTGCCCCCCACACCCAACCTCTGGGCCTTCTACGGGACACTAGGCCCAGAGAAGTCCTTTTCCGCACCCACACGCTGTCCCCTTGGCCTTCTATGGGGCACTAGACCCAGAGCAGGCCTTTTCCGCCCCCCACACGCCATCCCTTGGACCTTCTATAGGGAACTAGGCCCAGAGAAGGCCTCTCCCCCCCATGTGATCCCCTAGGCCTTCTACGGGGGCAGTATGCCCAGAGTAGCCCCTTTCCTCCCCCACACGCCATCCCCTGAGACTTCTATGGGGACACTAGGCTCAGAGAAGGCCTTTTCAGCCCCCCACACGCCATCCCCTGGGCCTTCAATGGGGACACTAGGCCCAGAAAAGGCCTTTTATGTCCCCCACACGCCAACCCCTGGGCCTTCTATGAGGGGACTAGGCCCAGAGAAGGCCTTTTCCATCCCCCACACGCCATCCCCTAAAAATTCTATGGGGACACTAGGCCCAGAGAAGGCCTTTTCCGACCCCACACGCCATCCCCTGGGCCTTCAATGGGGACACTAGGCCCAGAAAAGGCCTTTTATGTCCCCCACACGCCAACCCCTGGGCCTCTATGGGGGCACAAGGCCCAGTTTAGCCCTTCTCCAACCCCCACATGCCATCCCCTGGGCTTTCTATGGGGGCACTGGGCCCAGAGAAGGCCTTTTCTCTCCCCACACACCATCCCCTGGGCCTTCTATGGGGCACTAGGCCCAGGGAAGGCCTTTTCCATCCCCCACATGCCATCCCTTCAGCCTTCTATGGGGCACTAAGCCCAAAGAAGGCCTTTCCCGCCCCCCCACGCCATCCCCTGGGCCTTCTATGGGGGAACAAGGCCCAGAGTAGCCTTTTTCCACCCCCCCACGCCATCCCCTAGGACTTCTATGGGGGCACTCAGCCCCAGTGAAGGCCTTATCCGTCCCCCTCACGCCATCCTCTGGGCCTTCTATGGGGGCACTAAGCCAAGAGAAGGCCTTTCCTGACCCCCACACGCCATCCCCTGGGCCTTCTATTGGGCACTAGGCCCAGAGAAGGCCTCTTCCGCCCCCCACACACCATCCCCAGGGTCATCTATGAGGGGACTGGGCCCAGAGAAGTTCTTTTCCGTCCCCCACACGCCATCCCCTGGGCCTTCTATGAGGGGACTAGACATAGAAAAGCCCTTTTCAGTCCCCCACACTCCATCCCATGGGCCTTCTATGGGGGCAATAAACCCAGAGTACCCCTTTTCCACCCCTCACATGCCATACCTTGGGCCTTCAATGGGGAACTAGGCCCAGAGAAGGCCTATTCTACCACCCACATGCCATCCCCTGGGCCTTCTATGAGGGAAGTAGGCCCAGAGAAGGCTTTTTCTGTCCCACACATGCCATCCCCTGGGCCTTCTATGAGGGGACTAGGCCCACAAAAGCCCTTTTCCGTCCCCCAGGCGCCTTCCCCTGGGCCTTCTATGGGGGCACTAGGCCCAGAGAAGGCCTTTTCCACCCCCTACAAGCCATCCCCTGGGCCTTCTATGGGGACAGTAGGCCCAGAGAAGGCCGTTTCCGCCCACCATGCAACATCCCCTGGGCCTTTAATGGGGCACTAGGCCCAGAGATGGCCTTTTCCGCACCCCAAAACCCATCCCCTGGGCCATATATGGGATACTAGGCCGAGAGAAGGCCTTTTTCACCCTCCACACCCCACCCCTGGGCCTTCTATGGGGCACTAGGCCCAGAGAAGGCCTTTTCCGCCCCCACACGCCATCCCCTGGGCTTTCTATGGGGGCAATAGGCCCACAGAAAGCCATTTCCACACCCCAAAAGCCATCCCCTAGGCATTCTATGGGGGCAGTAGGCCCAGAGAAGTCCTTTTCTGCCGCCCAGACGCCATCCCCTGGGCCTTCTATATGGCACTAGGCCAAGAGAAGGACTTTTCGATCCCACACATGCCATCCCCTGGGCCTTCTATGGGGGCACTAGGCTCAGAGTAGTCCTATTCTGACGCCCAAGACGCCATCCCTTGGGCCTTCTATGGTGGCAATAGGCCCAGAGAAGGCCTTTTCGATCCCCGACACACCATCCCCTGGGCCTTCTATGGGGGCACTAGGCCCAGATTAGATCTTTTCCACCCCCCACACGGCATCCCCTTGGCCTTCTATGAGGGGACTAGGCCCAGAGAAGGCCGTTTCCATCCCCCACATGCCATCCCCTGGGCCTTTTATGAGGGGACTAGGCCCAGAGAAGCCCTTTCCGTCCCCCACACGCCATCCCCTGGGTCCTCTATGGGGCATTTGTCCCAGAGAAGGCCTTTTCCTACCCCCACACCCCATCCCCTGGGCCATATATGGGGCATTAGGGCCAGAGAAGGGCTTTTCCGCCCCCACACCCCAACCCTGGGCCTTCTATGGGGCAATAGGCCCAGAGAAGGCCTTTTCCGCCCCCCATGCAACATCCCCTGGGCCTTCTATGGGGCACTAGGCCCAGAGATGGCCTTTTCCGCACCCCAAAACCCATCCCCTGGGCCATATATGGGATACTAGGCCCAGAGAAGGCCTTTTCCACCCTCCACAACACACCCCTGGGCCTTCTTTGGGGCACTAGGCCCAGAGAAGGCCTTTTCCGCCCCCCACATGCCATCCCCTGGGCTTTCTATAGGGGCACTAGTCCCAGAGAAAGCCTTTTCCGCCCCCCACACGCCATCCCCTAGGCCTTCTATGGCGGCACTAGGCCCACAGAAAGCCATTTCCACACCCCAAAAGCCATCCCCTGGGCCTTCTATGGGGGCAGTAGGCCCAGAGAAGTTCTTTTCTGCCGCCCAGACGCCATCCCCTGGGCCTTTTATATGGCAATAGGCCCAGAGAAGGCCTTTTCCATCCCCCACATGCCATCCCCTGGGCCTTCTATGGGGGCACTAGGCTCAGAGTAGTCCAATTCTGACGCGCAACACGCCATCCCTTGGGCCTTCTACGGGGGCACTAGGCCCAGAGAAGGCCTTTTCGATCCCCGACACACCATCCCCTGGGCCTTCTATGGGGGCACTAGGCCCAGATTAGATCTTTTCCGTCCCCCACATGCCATCACCTGGGCCTTCTCTGGGGCACGAGGCCCATTGAAGTCCTTTTCCACCCCCCACACGGCATCCCCTTGGCCTTCTATGAGGGGACTAGGCCCAGAGAAAGCCATTTCCATCCCCCACATGCCATCCCCTGGGCCTTTTATGAGGGGACTAGGCCCAGAGAAGCCCTTTCCGTCCCGCACACGCCATCCCCTGGGTCTTCTATGGGGCACTAGGCCCAGAGAAGGCCTTTTCCTACCCTCACACGCCATCCCCTGCGCCTTTTATGGGGAACTAGGCCCAGAGAAGGCCTCTTCCGCCCTACACATCCCATCCCCTGGGCCTTCTATGTGGGGACTAGGCCAAGAAATGGCCGTTTCCGTCCCCCACACGCCATCCCCTGCGCCTTCTATGGGGAACTCGGACCAGGGAAAGCCTACTCCGTCCCCCACAGGCCATCGCCTGGGCCTTCTATGGGGGCACTAGGCTCAGAGAAGGCCTTTTCCACCCCCCACACACCATCTCATGGGCCATATATGGGGCATTAGGGCCAGAGAAGGGCTTTTCCGCCCCCCACACCCCAACCCTGGGCCTTCTATGGGGCAATAGGCCCAGAGAAGGCCTTTTCCTCCCCCCAGACGACATCCCCTTGGCCTTCCATAGGGGCACTAGCCCCAGATAATGCGTTTTCCTCCCCCACACGCCATCCCCTGGGCCTTCTATGGAGGCACTAGGCCCAGAGAAGGCATATTCCACCACCCACACGCCATCCCCTGGGCCTTCTATGAGGGGATTAGGCCCAGAGAAGGCCTTTCTGTCCCACACACTCCATCCCCAGGGCCTTCAATGAGGGGACTAGGCCCACAAAAGCCCTTTTCCGTCCCCCAGACTCCTTCCCCTGGGCCTTCTATGGGGGCACTAGGCCCAGAGAAGGCCTTTTCCGCCCCCCATGGAACATCCCCTTAGCCTTCTATGGAGCACTAGGCCCAAAGAAGGCCTTTTCCGCACCCGAAAACCCACACCCTGGGCCATATATGGAATACTAGGCCCAGAGAAGGCCTTTTCCACCCTCCACACCCCATCCCTGGGCCTTCTATGGGGCACTAGGCCCAGAGAAGGCCTTTTCCGCCCCCAAACGCCATCCCCTGGGCTTTCTATGGGGGCACTAGGCCCAGAGAAGTCCTTTTCCGTCCCCCACACGCCATTCCCTGGGCCTTCTATGGGGCAGTAGACCCAGGGAAGGCCATTTCCACACCCCACATGCCATCCCCTGGGCTTTCTATGGGGGCACTAAGCCCAGAGAAGGCCTTTTCTGCCCCCCACCCGACATCCCCTAGGCGTTCAATTGGGGCACTAGGCCCAGAGAAGACCTTTTCCACCCCCCACATGCCATCCCTTCGGCTTCCTATGGGGCAATAGGCCCAGAGAAGGCCTTTTCCGCCCCCCCTACGCCATCCCATGGGCCTTCTATGGGTGAACTAGGCCCAGAGTAGCCGCTTTCCGCCCCCCACGCCATCCCCTGGGCCTTCTATGGGGGCACTAGACCCAGAGTAGCCCATTTCCTCCCCCACAAGCCATGACTGGGATTGCTATGGGGAAACTGGGCCCAGAAAAGGCCTTTTCTACCCCCCACAAGTCATCCCCTAGGCCTTCTATGGGGGCACTAGGCCTAGAGAAGGCCTTATCCACCCTCCACACTCCATCCCCTGGGAGTTCTATGGGGGCACTAGACTCAGAGAAGGCCTTTTCCAACCCCACACGCCATCCCCTGGGCCTTCTATGGGGCAGTAAAACCAGATTACCCCTTTTCCGCCCCGCACATGCAATCTCCTGAGACTTCTATGGGTGCATTAGGCCCAGAGAAGGCCTTTTCCGCCGCCCACACGTCATCCCCTGGGCCTTCTATGGGGCACTAGGCCCAGAGAAGACCTTTTCTGCCCCCCACACGCCATCCCCTGGGCCTTCTATGGGGCACTAGGCCCAGAGAAGACCTTTTCTGCCCCCACACGCCATCCCCTGGGCCTTCTATGGGGGCACTAGTCCCAGAGAAGGCCTTTTCCATCCCCCACATGCCATCCCCTGGGCCTTCTATGGGGGCACTAGGCTCAGAGTTGTCATATTCTGACGCCCAACACGCCATCCCTTGGGCCTTCTATGGGGCAGTAGACCCAGGGAAGGCCTTTTCCACCCCCCACATGCCATCCCCTGGGCTTTCTATGGGGGCACTAAGCCCAGAGAAGGCCTTTTCTGCCCCCCACGCGACATCCCCTAGGCGTTCAATTGGGGCACTAGGCCCAGAGAAGACCTTTTCCACCCCCCACATGCCATCCCTTCGGCCTCCTATGGGGCAATAGGCCCAGAGAAGGCCTTTTCCGCCCCCCCTATGCCATCCCATGGGCCTTCTATGCGTGAACTAGGCCCAGAGTAGCCGCTTTCCGTCCCCCACGCCATCCCCTGGGCCTTCTATGGGGGCACTAGACCCAGAGTAGCCCCTTTCCTCCCCCACAAGCCATGACTGGGATTGCTATGGGGAAACTGGGCCCAGAAAAGGCCTTTTCTACCCCCACAAGTCATCCCCTAGGCCTTCTATGGGGGCACTAGGCCTAGAGAAGGCCTTATCCGCCCTCCACACTCCATCCCCTGGGAGTTCTATGGGGGCACTAGACTCAGAGAAGGCCTTTTCCATTCCCCACACGCCATCCCCTGGGCCTTCTATGGGGGCAGTAAAACCAGATTACCCCTTTTCCGCCCCGCACATGCAATCTCCTGAGACTTCTATGGGTGCATTAGGCCAGGAGAAGGCCTTTTCCGCCGCCCACACGTCATCCCCTGGGCCTTCTATGGGGCACTAGGCCCAGAGAAGACCTTTTCTGCCCCCCACACGCCATCCCCTGGGCCTTCTATGGGGGCACTACGCTCAGAGTTGTCATATTCTGACGCCCAACACGCCATCCCTTGGGCCTTCTATGGGGGCACTAGGCCCAGAAAAGGCCTTTTCGATCCCCGACACACCATCCCCTGGGCCTTCTATGGGGGCACTAGGCCCAGATTAGAACTTTTCCGTCCCCCACATGCCATCACCTGGGCCTTCTATGGGGCACGAGGCCCATTGAAGGCCTTTTCCACCCCCCACACGGCATCCCCTAGGCCTTCTATGAGGGGACTAGGCCCAGAGAAGGCCGTTTCCGTCCCCCACACGCCATCCCCTGGGCCTTTTATGAGGGGACTAGGCCCAGAGAAGCCCTTTCCGTCCCCCACACGCCATCCCCTGGGTCTTCTATGGGGCACTAGGCCCAGAGAAGGCCTTTTCCTATCCCCACATCCCATCCCCTGGGCCTTTTATGAGGGGACTAGGCCCAGAGAAGCCCTTTCCGTCCCCCACACGCCATCCCCTGCGCCTTCTATGGGGAACTAGGCCCAGAGAAGGCCTCTTCCCCCTCCACATCCCATCCCCTGGGCCTTCTATGTGGGGACTAGGCCAAGAAATGGCCGTTTCCGTCCCCCACACGCCATCCCCTGGGCCTTCTATGACGGGACTAAGCCCAGAGAAGGCCTTTTCCTCCCCCCACACGCCATCCCCTGCGCCTTCTATGGGGAACTAGGACCAAGGAAAGCCTACTCCGTCCCCCACAGGCCATCCCCTGTGCCTTCTATGGGGGCACTAGGCTCAGAGAAGGCCTTTTCCACCCCCCACACACCATCCCCTGGGCCATATATGGGGCATTAGGGCCAGAGAAGGGCTTTTCCGCCCCCACACCCCTACCCTGGGCCTTCTGTGGGGCAATAGGCCCAGAGAAGGCCTTTTCCGCCCCCCAGACGACATCCCCTAGGCCTTCCATAGGGGCACTAGCCCCAGATAATGCGTTTTCCTCCCCCACACGCCATCCCCTGGGCCTTCTATGGGGGCACTAGGCCCAGAGAAGGCCTTTTCCGTCCCCCACATGCCATCCCCTGGGCCTTCTATGGGGCACTAGGTCCAGAGAAGTCCTTTTCCATCCCCCACATGCCATCCCTTCAGCCTTCTATAGGGCACTAAGCCCAAAGAAGGCCTTTTCTGCCCCCCCACGCCATCCCCAGGGCCTTCTATGGGGGAACAAGGCCCAGAGTAGCCTTTTTCCACCACCCCCACGCCATCCCCTGCAACTTCTATGGGGACACTAGGCCCAGAGAATGCCTTTAACACCCCCTACACGCCACCCCCTGGGCCTTCTATGGCGGCACTAGCCCCAGTGAAGTCCTTATCCGCCCACCACACCCCATCCCCTTGGCTTTCTATTGGGCACTACGCCCAGAGAAGGCCTTTTCCGTCCACCTCACGCCATCCCCTTGGCTTTCTATGGGGGCACTAAACCCAGAGAAGGCCTTTTTGGTCCCCCACACGATATCCCCTGGGCCTTCTATTGGGCACTAGGCCCAGAGAAGGCCTCTTCCGCCCCCCACACGCCATCCCCAGGGTCTTCTATGAGGGGACTGGGCCCAGAGAAGTTCTTTTCCGTCCCCCACACGCCATCCCCTGGGCCTTCTATGAGGGGACTAGACACAGAAAAGCCCTTTTCAGTCCCCCACACGCCATCCCATGGGCCTTCTATGGGGGCAATAAACCCAGAGTACCCCTTTTCCACCCCGCACATGCCATCCCTTGGGCCTTCAATGGGGAACTAAGCCCAGAGAAGGCCTTTTCCGCCCCCCCACGCCATCCCCTGGGCCTTCTATGGGTGAACTAGGCCCAGAGTAGCCGCTTTCCGCCCCCACGCCATCCCCTGGGCCTTCTATGGGGGCACTAGACCCAGAGAAGGCCTTTTCCGTCCCCCACATGCCATCCCTTGAGCCTTCTATGGGGCAGTAGACCCAGGGAAGGCCATTTCCACCCCCCACATGCCATCCCCTGGGCTTTCTATGGGGGCACTAAGCCCAGAGAAGGCCTTTTCTGCCCCCCACCCGACATCCCCTAGGCGTTCAATTGGGGCACTAGGCCCAGAGAAGACCTTTTCCACCCCCCACATGCCATCCCTTCGGCTTCCTATGGGGCAATAGGCCCAGAGAAGGCCTTTTCCGCCCCCTACGCCATCCCATGGGCCTTCTATGGGTGAACTACGCCCAGAGTAGCCGCTTTCCGCCCCCACGCCATCCCCTGGGCCTTCTATGGGGGCACTAGACCCAGAGTAGCCCCTTTCCTCCCCCCACAAGCCATGACTGGGATTGCTATGGGGAAACTGGACCCAGAAAAGGCCTTTTCTACCCCCCACAAGTCATCCCCTAGGCCTTCTATGGGGGCATTAGGCCTAGAGAAGGCCTTATCCGCCCTCCACACTCCATCCCCTGGGAGTTCTATGGGAGCACTAGACTCAGAGAAGGCCTTTTCCATCCCCCACACGCCATCCCCTGGGCCTTCTATGGGGGCAGTAAAACCAGATTACCCCTTTTCCGCCCCGCACATGCAATCTCCTGAGACTTCTATGGGTGCATTAGGCCCAGAGAAGGCCTTTTCCGCCGCCCACACGTCATCCCCTGGGCCTTCTATGGGGCACTAGGCCCAGAGAAGACCTTTTCTGCCCCCCACATGCCATCCCCTGGGCCTTCTATGGGGACACTAGGCCCAGAGAATGCCTTTAACACCCCCTACACGCCATCCCCTGGGCCTTCTATGGGGCCACTAGGCCCAGTGAAGTCCTTATCCGCCCACCACACCCCATCCCCTGGGCTTTCTATTGGGCACTACGCCCAGAGAAGGCCTTTTCCGTCCACCTCACGCCATCCCCTGGGCTTTCTATGGGGGCACTAAGCCCAGAGAAGGCCTTTTTGGTCCCCCACACGATATCCCCTGGGCCTTCTATTGGGCACTAGGCCCAGAGAAGGCCTCTTCCGCCCCCCACACGCCATCCCCAGGGTCTTCTATGAGGGGACTGGGCCCAGAGAAGTTCTTTTCCGTCCCCCACACGCCATCCCCTGGGCCTTCTATGAGGGGACTAGACACAGAAAAGCCCTTTTCAGTCCCCCACACGCCATCCCATGGGCCTTCTATGGGGGCAATAAACCCAGAGTACCCCTTTTCCACCCCGCACATGCCATCCCTTGGGCCTTCAATGGGGAACTAAGCCCAGAGAAGGCCTATTCCACCACCCACACGCCATCCCCTGGGCCTTCTATGAGGGGACTAGGCCCAGAGAAGGCCTTTCTGTCCCACACACGCCATCCTCAGGGCCTTCTATGAGGGGACTAGGCCCACAAAAGCCCTTTTCCGTCCCCCAGACTCCTTCCCCTGGGCCTTCTATGGGGGCACTAGGCCCAGAGAAGGCCTTTTCCACCCCCTACACGCCATCCCCTGGGCCTTCTATGTGGACAGTAGGCCCAGAGAAGGCCTTTTCCGCCCCCCATGCAACACCCCCTTAGCCTTCTATGGGGCACTAGGCCCGCAGAAGGCCTTTTCCGCACCCCAAAACCCACACCCTGGGCCATATATGGAATATTAGGCGCAGAGAAGGCCTTTTCCGCCCTCCACACTCCACCCCTGGGCCTTCTGTGGGGCACTAGGCCCAGAGAAGGCCTTTTCCGCCCCCCAAACGCAATCCCCTGGGCTTTCTATGGGTACACTAGTCCCAGAGAAGTCCTTTTCCGTCCCCCACACGCCATCCCCTGGGACTTCTATGGGGGCACTAGAATCAGAGAAGGCCTTTTCCATCCGCCACACGCCATTCCCTGGGCCTTCTATGGGGCAGTAGACCCAGGGAAGGCCTTTTCCACCCCCCACATGCCATCCCCTGGGCTTTCTATGGGGGCACTAAGCCCAGAGAAGGCCTTTTCTGCCCCCCACACGACATCCCCTAGGCCTTCAATTGGGGCACTAGGCCCAGAGAAGACCTTTTCCACCCCCCACATGCCATCCCTTCGGCCTCCTATGGGGCAATAGGCCCAGAGAAGGCCTTTTCCGCCCCCACGCCATCCCATGGGCCTTCTATGGGTGAACTAGGCCCAGAGTAGCCGCTTTCCGCCCCCCACGCCATCCCCTGGGCCTTCTATGGGGGCACTAGACCCAGAGTAGCCCCTTTCCTCCCCCCACAAGCCATGACTGGGATTGCTATAGGGAAACTGGGCCCAGAAAAGCCCTTTTCTACCCCCCACAAGTCATCCCCTGGGCCTTCTATGGGGGCACTAGGCCTAGAGAAGGCCTTATCCGCCCTCCACACTCCATCCCCTGGGAGTTCTATGGGGGCACTAGACTCAGAGAAGGCCTTTTCCATCCCCCACACGCCATCCCCTGGGCCTTCTATGGGGGCAGTAAAACCAGATTACCCCTTTTCCGCCCCGCACATGCAATCTCCTGAGACTTCTATGGGTGCATCAGGCCCAGAGAAGGCCTTTTCCGCCGCCCACACGTCATCCCCTGGGCCTTCTATGGGGCACTAGGCCCAGAGAAGACCTTTTCTGCCCCCCACACGCCATCCCCTGGGCCTTCTATGGGGGCACTAGGCTCAGAGTTGTCATATTCTGACGCCCAACACGCCATCCCTTGGGCCTTCTATGGGGCACTAGGCCCAGAGAAGACCTTTTCTGCCCCCCACACGCCATCCCCTGGGCCTTCTATGGGGCACTAGGCCCAGAGAAGACCTTTTCTGCCCCCCACACGCCATCCCCTGGGCCTTCTATGGGGGCACTAGTCCCAGAGAAGGCCTTTTCCATCTCCCACATGCCATCCACTAGGACGTCTATGGGGGTACTAGCCCAGAGAAGGCCTTTTCCATCCCCCACATGCCATCCCCTGGGCCTTCTATGGGGGCACTAGGCTCAGAGTTGTCATATTCTGACGCCCAACACACCATCCCTTGGGCCTTCTATGGGGGCACTAGGCCCAGAAAAGGCCTTTTCGATCCCCGACACACCATCCCCTGGGCCTTCTATGGGGGCACTAGGCCCAGATTAGAACTTTTCCGTCCCCCACATGCCATCACCTGGGCCTTCTATGGGGCACTAGGCCCATTGAAGGCCTTTTCCACCCCTTATACGCCATCAAACGCAGTCCTCTGGGCTTTCTATGGGGGCACTAGGCCCAGAGAAGGCCTTTTCCGTCCCCCACACGCCATCCCCTGGGACTTCTATGGGGGCAGTAAACCCAAAGTACCCCTTTTCCGCCCCGCACATGCAACCTCCTGAGACTTGTATGGGGGCATTAGACCCAGAGAAGGCCTTTTCCGTCCCCCACACGTCATCCCCTGGGCCTTCTATGGGGCACTAGGCCCAGAGAAGGCCTTTTCCGTCCCCCACACGCCATCCGCTGGGCCTTCTATGGGGGCACAAGGCCCAGAGAAAGCCATTTCCGCACCCAAAAAGCCATCCCCTGGGCCTTCTATGGGGGCAGTTGCCCCAGAGAACGCCTTTTCTGCCACCCACACGCCATCCCCTGGGCCTTCTATGTGGCAATACGACCAGAGAAGGCCTTTTCCATCCCCCACATGCGATCCCCTGGGCCTTCTATGGGGGCACTAGCCCCAGAGTAGTCCTATTCTAACGCCCCAGAAGTCATCCCTTGGGCCTTCTATGGGGGCACGAGGCCCAGAGAAGGCCTTTTTGATCCCCCACACACCATCCCCTGGGCCTTCTATGGGGGCACTAGGCCCAGATTAAACCTTTTCCGTCCCCCACATGCCATCACCTGGGCCTTCTATGGGGCACTAGGCCCATTGAAGGCCTTTTCCACCCCCCATACGCCATCCCCTGGGCCTTCTATGAGGGGACTAGGCCCAGAGAAGGCCGTTTCCGTCCCCCACACGCCATCCCTTGGGCCTTTTAAGAGGGGACTAGGCCCAGAGGAGCCCTTTCCTTCCCCCACACGCCATCCCCTGGGCCTTCTATGGGGCACTAGGCCCAGAGAAGGCCTTTTCCTACCCCCATACGCCATCCCCTGCAACTTCTATGGGGAACTAGGCCCAGAGAAGTCCTTTTCCGCCCTCCACATTCCATCCCCTCGGTCTTGTATGTGGGGACTAGGCCCAGAAATGGCCGTTTCTGTCCCCCACACGCCATCCCTTGGGCCTTCTATGAGGGGACTAGGCCCAGAGAAGGCCTTTTCTTTCCCCCACACGGCATCCCCTGCGCCTTCTATGGGGAACTCGGACCAGGGAAGGCCTACTCCGTCCCCCACAGGCCATCCCCTGAGCCTTCTATGGGGGCAGTAGGCTCAGAGAAGGCCTTTTCCACCCCCCACATGCCATCCCCTGGGACTTTAATGGGGCACTCGGCCCAGAGTAGTCCTATTCTAACTCCCCACAAGCCATCCCCTGGGTCTTCCATGTGGGCACTAGGCCCAGAGAAGGCCTTTGCGTCCCCCACACACCATACCCTTGGACATATATGGGGCACTCGTCCCAGAGAAGGCCTTTTCCGCTCCACACACCCCATCCACTAGACCTTCTATGAGGCACTAGGCCCAGAGAAGGCCTTTTCCCCCCCCACACACCATCTCCTGAGACTTCTATGGGGCACTAACCCCAGAGAAGGCCTTTTCCATCCCCTACATGCCATCTCCTGGGCCTTCAATGGGGGCACTAAGCCCCGAGAAGGCCTTTTCCGTCCCCCACAGGCCATCCCCTGGGCCTTCTATGGGGGCACTAGGCTCAGATTAGTCATATTCTGACCCCCACCCATCCCTGGGTCTTCTATGGGGGCACTAGGCCCAGAGAAGGCCTTTTCCATCCCTCACACGCCATCCCCTGGGCCTTGTATGAGGGGACTAGGCCCAGATTAACCCTTTTCCGCCCCCCACATACCATCCCCTGGGCCTTCTATGAGGCACTAGGTCCAGAGATGGCCTTTCCCCCACACACACCGCATCCCCTTGGCCTTCTCTGGGGCACTAGACCCAGAGAAGGCCTTTCTCCCCAAGAAATCCCATCCCCTGGGCATTCTATGGGGGCACTAGGCCCAAGATACTCCTATTCTGACCACCCACATGCCATCCCCTGGGCCTTCTGTGGGGCAATAGGCCCAATGAAGGCTTTTTCCACCACCCACACATCATCCTCTGGTCCATATATGGGGCACTAGGCCCAGAGAAGGCCTTTTCCGCCACCCACACCCCATCCCCTCGGCCTTCTATGGGGCACTAGCCCCAGAAAAGGCCTTTTCCATCCCCCACACGCCATCCCTTGGGCCATCTGTGGGGGTACTAGACACATAGCAACCATTTTCCGCCCCACACACGCAATCCCCTGCGACTTCTATAGGGCACTAGGCCCAGAGAAGGCCTTTTCCAGCTCCCACACGACATCCCCTGGACCTTCTATGTGGGGACTAGGACCAGAGATGGCCTTTTCCGTCCCCCACACGCCATCCCTTGGTCCTTCTATGGGAGTACTAGACACAGAGTACCCCTTTTCCGCCCCGCACGTGTCATCCAATGGGCCTTTTATGGGCCACTAGGCCCAGAAAAGGCCTTTTCCACCCCCCACACACCATCCCCTGGGCCTTCTATGTGGGCACTCGTCCCAGAGAAGGCCTTTTCCATCTCCCATACTACATCTCCAAGGACGTCTATGGGGGTACTAGCCCAGGGAAGGCCTTTTCCATCCCCCACATGCAATCCCCTGGGCCTTGTATGGGGGCACTAGGAGCAGAGTAGTCCTATTCTGATGCCCCACACGCCATCCCTTGGGCCTTGTATGGGGGCACTAGGCCCAGAGAAGGCCTTTTCGATCCCCCACACACCATCCCCTGGGCCTTATATGGGGGCACTAGGCCTAGATTAGATCTTTTCCGTCCCCCACATGCCATCCCCTGGGCCTTCTTTGGGACACTAGGCCCAGTGAAGGCCTTTTCCACGCCCCACACTCCATCTCCTGGGCCTTCTATCAGGGGACTTCGCCCAGAGAAGGCCGTTTCCGTCCCCCAAACGCCATCCCCTGGGCCTTTTATGAGGGGACTAGGCCCAGAGAAGCCCTTTCCGTCCCCCACACGCCATCCCCTGTGACTTCTATGGGGCAATAGGCCCAGAGAAGGCCTTTTCCACCCCCCACATGCCATCCCCAGGGCCTTCTATGGGGGCACTAGACCCAGAGTACCCCTTTTCCTCACTGCATACGCCATCCCCTGGGCCTTCTATGAGGCACTAGGCCCATAGAAGGCCTTTTCGACCCCCACACGACATCCCCTGGGCCTTCTATGGGGGCAGTAGGCCCAGAGAAGGCCTTTTCCGCCCCCATGCAACATCCCCTTAGCCTTCAATGGGGTGCTAGGCCCAAAGAAGGCCTTTTCCGCACCCCAAAACCCACACCCTGGGCCATATATGGAATACTAGGCCCAGAAAAGGCCTTTTCCGCCCTCCACACCCCACCCCTGGGCCTTCTATGGGGCACTAGGCCCAGAGAAGGCCTTTTCCGTCCCCCAAACGCAATCCCCTGGGCTTTCTATGGGGGCACTAGGCCCAGAGAAGGCCTTTTCCATCCCCCACACGCCATTCCCTGGGCCTTCTATGGGGGCAGTCGACCCAGGGAAGGCCTTTTCCACCCCCCACATGCCATCCCCTGGGCTTTCTATGGGGGCACTAAGCCCAGAGAAGGCCTTTTCTGCCCCCCACACGACATCCCCTCGGCCTTCAATTGGGGCACTAGGCCCAGAGAAGACCTTTTCCACCCCCCACATGCCATCCCTTCGGCCTCCTATGGGGCAATAGGCCCAGAGAAGGCCTTTTCCGCCCCCCCTACGCCATCCCGTGGGCCTTCTATGGGTGAACTAGGCCCAGAGTAGCCGCTTTCCGGCCCCCACGCCATCCCCTAGGCCTTCTATGGGGGCACTAGACCCAGAGTAGCCCCTTTCCTCCCCCCACAAGTCATGACTGGGATTGCTATGGGAAACACTGGGCCCAGAAAAGGCCTTTTCTACCCCCCACAAGTCATCCCCTAGGCCTTCTATGGGGGCACTAGGCCTAGAGAAGGCCTTATCCGCCCTCCACACTCCATCCCCTGGGAGTTCTATGGGGGCACTAGACTCAGAGAAGGCCTTTTCCATCCCCCACACGCCATCCCCTGGGTCTTCTATGGGGGCAGTAAACCCAGATTACCCCTTTTCCGCCCCGCACATGCAATCTCCTGAGACTTCTATGGGGGCATTAGGCCCAGAGAAGGCCTTTTCCGCCGCCCACACGTCATCCCCTGGGCATTCTATCGGGCACTAGGCCCAGAGAAGACCTTTTCTGCCCCCCACACGCCATCCCCTGGGCCTTAAATGAGGGGACTAGGCCCAGAAAAGGCCTTTTCGATCCCCCACACACCATCCCCTGGGCCTTATATGGGGGTACTAGGCCTAGATTAGACCTTTTCCGTCCCCCACATGCCATCCCCTGGGCCTTCTTTGGGACACTAGGCGCAGTGGAGGCCTTTTCCACGCCCCACACTCCATCTCCTGGGCCTTTTATGACGGGACTAGGCCTAGAGAAGCCCTTTCTGTCCCCCACACGCCATCCACTGTGACTTCTATGGGGCAATCGGCCCAGAGAAGGCCTTTTCCACCCCCACATGCCATCCCCAGGGCCTTCTATGGGGGCACTAGACCCAGAGTACCCCTTTTCCGCACCGCATACGCCATCTCCTGGGCCTTCTATGAGGCACTAGGCCCATAGAAGGCCTTTTCCACCCCCACACGACATCCCCTGGGCCTTCTATGGGGCACTAGGCCCAGAGAAGGCATTTTTGCCCCCAGCACACCATCCCATAGAAGGCCTTTCCCACACGCCATCCCCTGGACCTTCTATGGGGGCAGTAGGCCCAGAGAAGGCCTTTTCCGCCCCCCATGCAACATCCCCTTAGCCTTCTATGGGGTACTAGGCCCAAAGAAGGCCTTTTCCACACCCCAAAACCCACACCCTGGGCCTTCTATGGGGCACTAGGCCCAGAGTAGCCCCTTTCCTCCCCCCAGAAGCCATGACTGGGATTGCTATGGGGACACTGGGCCCAGAAAAGGCCTTTTCTACCCCACACAAGTCATCCCCTAGGCCTTCTATGGGGGCACTAGGCCTAGAGAAGGCCTTATCCGCCCTCCACA
Source organism: Gekko gecko (assembly GCA_029375565.1). Lineage (NCBI taxonomy): Eukaryota > Metazoa > Chordata > Lepidosauria > Squamata > Gekkonidae > Gekko > Gekko gecko. The sequence goes on from JAPDNY010000005.1 coordinate 170,647,316, forward strand.
CTCCATCCCCTGGGACTTCTATGGGGGCACTACACTCAGAGAAGGCCTTTTCCATCCCCCACACGCCATCACCTGGGTCTTCTATGGGGGCAGTAAACCCAGAGAAGACCTTTTCCGCCCCCCACATGCCATCCCCTTGGCCTTCTATGGGGCACTAGTCACAGAGAAGGCCTTTTCCATCCCCCACACGCCATCCCCTAGGACGTCTATGGGGGCACTAGGCCCAGAGAAGGCCTTTTCCGCCCCCCACGAGCCATCCCCTTGTCCTTCTATGAGGGCACTAGGCCCAGAGAAGGCCTTTTCCACCCCCCACATGTGATCCCGTGGGCCTTCTATGGGGGCATTTGGCCCAGAGAAGGCCTTTGCCACCCCCCCACACGCCATCCCCTTGGCCTTCTATGAGGGGACTAGGCCCAGAGAAGGCCTTTTCTGACGCCCCACATGCCATCCCTTGGGCCTTCTATGGGGGCACTAGGCCCAGAGAAGGCCGTTTCGATCCCACACACACCATCCGCTGGGCCTTCTATGGGGGCACTAGGCCCAGATTAGACCTTTTCCGTCCCACACATGCCATCCCCTGGGCCTTCTATCGGGCACTAGGCCCACTGAAGGCCTTTTCCACCCCCCACACGCCATCCCCTGGGCATTCTATGAGGGGACTAGGCCCAGAGAAGGCCGTTTCCGTCCCCCACACGCCATCCCCTGGGCCTTTTATGAGGGGACTAGGCCCAGAGAAGCCCTTTCCGTCCCCCACACGCCATCCCCTGGGCCTTCTATGGGGCACTAGGCCCAGAGAAGGCCTTATCTGCCCCCCACACCACATCCCCTTGTCCTTCTATGTGGCACTACTCCATAGTAACAAGAGAGGAAGTCCTCCGACTGATGGACAATTTAAAAACTAATAAATCACGAGGCCCGGATGGCATTCATCCAAGAGTTCTGAAAGAACTCAAATGTGAACTTGTGGATCTCCTGACAAAAATATGTAATCTTTCTTTAAAATCTGCCTCCATTCCTGAGGACTGGAAGGTAGCTAATGTCACTCCCATCTTTAAAAAGGGCTCCAGGGGAGATCCGGGAAATTACAGGCCAGTTAGTCTGACATACCCCTGAGCCTTCTATGTGGACACTAGGCACAGAGTAGGCCTTCTCCACCCCCCACATGCCATCCCCTGGGCCAGAGAAGGCCTTTTCCGTCCCCCACACGACATCCTCTGGGACTTCTATGGGGACACTAGGCCAGAGAAGGCCTTTTCCGCCTAGTGCCCCCATAGATGGCCCAAGGGACACCACATCCTCTGGGCCTTCTATGTGGGCACTAGTCCCAGAGAAGACCTTTTCTGCCCCCTACACGACAACTAGAATGATAAAAGGGTTGGAACACCTTCCCTATGAAGAAAGGTTAAAATGCTTGGGGCTCTTTAGCTTGGAGAAACGACGGCTGAGTGGTGACATGATTGTCTTAGTGCCCGATAAAAGGCTCAGAGGATGGCATGTGGGACGCGGAAAAAGCCTACTCTGGGCCTAGTGCCTCATAGAAGGCCCCATAGAAGGCCCAGGGGATGAGGTGTGGGGTGAAGACCTTCCCTGGACCTAGTGCCCCATAGAAGGCCTTTTCCATCCCCCACACGCCATCCCCTGGGCCTTGTATGAGGGGACTAGGCCCAGATTAGCCCTTCTCCGCCCCCCACATACCATCCCCTGGGCCTTCTATGAGGCACTAGGCCCAGAGAAGGCCTTTCCCCCACACACACCGCATCCCTTGGGCCTTCTATGGGGCACTAGGCCCAGAGAAGGCTTTTTCCACCCACCACATGCCAACCTCTCGGCCTTCTATGGGGCACTAGACCCAGAGAAGGCCTTTTCCGTCCCGCACATGCCATCCTTTGGACCATATATGGGGGCACTAGACTGATAGCAACCCTTTTCCGCCCCGCACATGCCATCCCCTGCAACTTCTATGGGGCACTAGGCCCAGAGAAGGCCTTTTCCAGCCCCCACACCCAATCCCCTGGGCCATCTATGGGGGCACTATGCCCAGAGAAGGCCTTTTCCACCCCGCACACGCCATCCCCTGGGCCTTCTATGAGGGGACTAGGCCCAGAGAAGGACTCCTCCGTCCCCCACACGCCATCCCCTGGGCCTTCAATGAGGGCACTAGACACAGAGTAGACTTATATTGACCCCCCACACGAAATCCCCTGAGCCTTCTATGGGGGCATTAGGCCCAGAGAAGGCCTTTTCCTTCCCCCAGACGCCATCACCTAGGCCTTCTATGGGGGCACTAGGCCCAGATTACCCCTTTTCCGCCCCCCACATGCCATCCCCTGGGCCTTCTATGGTGCACAAGGCCCAGAGAATGCCTTTTCCCACACACACCCCATCTCCTGGGCCTTATATGAGGGGACTAGGTCCAGAGAAGGACTCTTCTATCCCCCACACGTGATCCCCTGAGCCAGCTATGAGTGGACTAAGCCTAGAGAAGCCCTTTTCCGTCCCCCACACGCCATCCCCTAGGCCATCTATGGGGGCACTAGGCCCAGAGAAGGCCTTTTCCACCCCCCACACGCCATCCCCTGGTCCTTCTATGACGGGACTAGGCCCAGAGAAGGCCTTTTCCGTCCCGCACATGCCATCTTTTGGACCATATATGGGGGCACTAGACTGATAGCAACCCTTTTCCGCCCCGCACATGCCATCCCCTGCAACTTCTATGGGGCACTAGGCCCAGAGAAGGCCTTTTCCAGCCCCCACACCCAATCCCCTGGGCCTTCTATGTGGGGACTAGGACCAGAAAAGGCCTTTTCCGTCCCCCACACGCCATCCCCTGGGCTATCTATGGGGGCACTAGACCCATAGTACCCCTTTTCCGCCCCGCACATGCAATCCCCTGCACGTTCTATGGGGCACTAGGCCCAGAGAAGGCCTTTCCCGCCCCGCACATGCCATCCCCTGGGCCTTCTATCTGGGAACTAGGCCCAGAGAAGGCCTTTTCCGTCCTCCACACACCATCCCCTGGGCCTTCTATTCGGGAATAGGCCCAGAGAAACTCTTCCATACCCCAAACACCATCCCCTGGGCCTTCTATGTGGGGAGCAGACCCAGAGAAGGCCTTCTATGAGGGAACTAGGCCCAGAGAAGGCCTTTTCTGTCCCCCACACGCCATCCCCCGGGGCCATCTATGGGGGCACTAGACTCATAGCAACCCTTTTCCGCCCCACATTCCATCCCCTGTGCCTTCTGTGGGGCACTAGGCACAGAGAAGGCCTTTTCCAGCCCGCAGACGACATCCCCTGGGCCTTCTATGTGGGGACTAGGACCAGAGATTGCCTTTTCCGTCCCCCACACGCCATCCCCTGAGCCTTCTATGTGGACACTAGGCACAGAGTAGGCCTTCTCCACCCCCCACATGCCATCCCCTGGGCCAGAGAAGGCCTTTTCCGTCCTCCACACGACATCCTCTGGGACTTCTATGGGGACACTAGGCCAGAGAAGGCCTTTTCCGCCTAGTGCCCCCATAGATGGCCCAAGGGACACCACATCCTCTGGGCCTTCTATGTGGGCACTAGTCCCAGAGAAGACCTTTTCTGCCCCCTACACGACAACTAGAATGATAAAAGGGTTGGAACACCTTCCCTATGAAGAAAGGTTAAAATGCTTGGGGCTCTTTAGCTTGGAGAAACGATGGCTGAGTGGTGACATGATTGTCTTAGTGCCTGATAAAAGGCTCAGAGGATGGCATGTGGGACGCGGAAAAAGCCTACTCTGGGCCTAGTGCCTCATAGAAGGCCCCATAGAAGGCCCAGGGGATGAGGTGTGGGGTGAAGACCTTCCCTGGACCTAGTGCCCCATAGAAGGCCTTTTCCATCCCCCACACGCCATCCCCTGGGCCTTGTATGAGGGGACTAGGCCCAGATTAGCCCTTCTCCGCCCCCCACATACCATCCCCTGGGCCTTCTATGAGGCACTAGGCCCAGAGAAGGCCTTTCCTCCACACACACCGCATCCCTTGGGCCTTCTATGGGGCACTAGGCCCAGAGAAGGCTTTTTCCACCCACCACATGCCAACCTCTCGGCCTTCTATGGGGCACTAGACCCAGGGTAGTCCTATTCTGACCCCCCACACGCCATCCCCTGGGCCTTCTGTTGGGCAATAGGCCCAGTGAAGGCTTTTTCCACCCCCACACACCATCCCCTGGTCCATATATGGAGCACTAGGCCAAGAGAATGCCTTTTCTGTCCCCCACACCCAATCCCCTGGGCCATCTATGGGGGCACTATGCCCAGAGAAGGCCTTTTCCACCCCCCACACGCCATCCCCTGGGCCTTCTATGACTGGACTAGGCCCAGAGAATGCCTTTTCCGCCCCCCACATGCCATCCCTTGGGCCATCTATGGGGGCACTAGACTGATAGCAACCCTTTTCTGCCCCGCACATGCCATCCCCTGCGACTTCTATGGGGCACTAGGCCCAGAGAAGGCCTTTTCCAGCCCCCAAACGACATCCTCTGGGCCTTCTATGTGGGGACTAGGACCAGAGATGGCCTTTTCCATCCCCCAAACCCAATCCCCTGGGCCTTTTATGAGGGGACTAGGCGCAGAGAAGGCCTTTTGCGTCACCCACACGCCATCCCCTGGGCTATCTATGGGGGCACTAGACCCATAGTACCCCTTTTCCGCCCTGCACATGAAATCCCCTGCACGTTCTATGGGGCACTAGGCCCAGAGAAGGCCTTTCCCGCCCCCCTCATGCCATCCCCTGGGCCTTCTATGTGGGAACTAGGCCCAGAGAAGGCCTTTTCCGTCCTCCACACGCCATCCCCTGGGCCTTCTATTCGGGAATAGGCCCAGAGAAAGACTCTTCCATACCCCAAACAATATCCACTGGGCCTTCTATGTGGGGAGTAGACCCAGAGAAGGCCTTTTCCTCCACCTACACGCTATCCCTGGGACTTCTATGGGGACACTAGGCCCAGAGAAGGCCTTTTCGGTCCCCCCACGCCATCCCCTGGGCCATCTATGACGGGACTAGGCCCAGAGAATGCCTTTTCCACCCCCACATGCCATCCCTTGGGACATCTATAGGGGCACTAGAATCATAGCAACCCTTTTCCGCCCCGCACATGCCATCCCCTGCGACTTCTATGGGGCACTAGGTCCAGAGAAGGCCTTTTCTAGTCCCGACACGACATCCCCTGGGCCTTCTATGTGGGGACGAGGACCAGAGATGGCCTTTTCCTTCCCCCAAACCCAATCCCCTGGGCCTTTTATGAGGGGACTAGGCCCAGAGAAGGCCTTTCCCTCACACACACCGCATCCCCTGGGCCTTCTATGGGGCTCTAGGCCCAGAGAAGGCTTTTTCCGCCCACCACATGACAACCTCTCGACCTTCTATGGGGCACTAGACCCAGGGTAGTCCTATTCTGACCCCCCACACGCCATACCCTGGGCCTTCTGTGGTGCAATAGGCCCAGTGAAGGCTTTTTCCACCCCCACACACCATCCCCTGGTTCATATATGGGGCACTAGGCCCAGAGAATGCCTTTTCCGTCCCCCACACCCCATCCCCTCGGCCTTCTATGGGGCACTAGGCCCAGAGAAGGCCTTTTCCGTCCTGCACACGCCATCCCCTGGGTCTTCTATGAGGGGACTAGGCCCAGAGAAGGCCTTTTCCTCCCCCAACACGCCATCCCCTGCGCCTTCTATGGGGCACTAGGCCCAGAGAAGGCCTTTTCCGCCTTCCACATTCCATCCCCTGGGCCTTCTATGAGGGGACTAGGCCAAGAGATGGCTTTTTCCGTCCTCCACACACCATCCCCTGGGCCTTCTATAAGGGGACTAGGCCCAGAGAAGGCCTTTTCCGTCCCTCACAGGCCATCCCCTTGGCCTTCAATGGGGGCACTAGGCTCAGAGAAGGCCTTTTCCACCCCCCACATGCCATCCCCTGGGCCTTCAATGGGGCACTAGGACCAGAGTAGTCCTATTCTAACTCCCCACAAGCCATCCCTTGGGCCTTCTATGTGGGCACTAGGCCCAGAGAAGGCCTTTTCCGCCCCCCCCATACCATCCCCTAGGACATATACGGGGCACTCGGCCCTTTTCCTCCCCCCACACGCCATCCCCTGGGCCTTCTATGAGGGGACCAGGCCCAGAGAAGGCCTTTTCTGTCCCCCACACGCCATCCTCTGGGCCTTCTATGGGGCACTAAACCAAGAGTAGCCCTTTTCCGCCTTGGACACACCATCCCCTGGGCCTTCTATGAGGGGACCAGGCCCAGAAAACGCCTTTTCCTCCCCCCACACGCCATCCCTTGGGCCTTTTATGGGGGCACTAGGCCTAGAGTAGCCCTTTTCCACCTTGCACACACCATCCCCTGGGCCTTCAATCAGGGGACTAGGCCCAGTGAAGGCCTTTTCCGTCCCCCACACGCCATCCCCTGATCTTTCTATGACGTAACTAGGCCCAGAGAAGGCCTTTTTTGTTCCCCACACGCCTTCCCCTGGGCTTTGTATGAGGGGACTAGGCCCAGAGAAGGCCTTTTGCGTCCCCCACACGCCATCCCCTTGGCCTTCTATGGGGGCACTAGACCCAGAGTACCCCTTTTCCACCACCACACACACCATCCCCTGGGCCTTCTATTGGGCACTAGGCCCAGAGAAGGCCTTTCCCCACACACACCCCATCCCCTGGGCCTCCTACGGGGCACTAGCCCCAGAGAAGGCTTTTCCGCCCCCTCATGCAATCCCCTCGGCCTTCTATGGGGCACTAGGCCCAGAGAAGACCTTTCCCCCCCGCACACCCCATCCCCTGGGTCTTCTATGGGGGCACTAGGCCCATGGTAGTCCCATTCAGATCCCCCAAACCCTATCCCCTGGGCCTTCTATGGGACAATAGGGCCAGTGAAGGCTTTTTCCACCCCCACACACCATCCCCTGGTCCATATATGGGGCACTAGGCCTAGAGAAGGCCATTTCCGCCCCCCATGCCATCCCCCGGGCCATCTATGGCGGCACTAGACCCATAATACACCTTTTCCACCACCACACACACCATCCCCTGCACCTTCTATGGTGTATTAGGCCAAGAGAAGGTCTTCCCCCCACACACACACACCCATCCCCTGGGCTTTCTATGTGGGGACTAGGCCCAGAGAAGGCCTTATCCATCCCCCACACACCATCCCCAGGGCCTTCTATGTGGGGACTAGGCTCCGAGAAGGCCTTTTCCATCCCCCACACGGCATACTCTGGGCCTTGTATGGGGGCACCAGGCCCGGAGAACGCCTTTTCCTCCCGGCAGATGCCATCCCTTGGGCCTTCTATGGGGGCATTAGGGCCAGAGTAGGCCTTTTCCGCCTCAAAACACCATCCCTTGGGCCTTCTATGGGGCACTAGGCCCAGAGAAGGCCTTTTTCGCCCCCACACGCCATCCCCTGGGCTTTCTATGTGGGCACTAGGCCCACAGAAGTCCTCTTCCGCCCCCCACACACCATCCCCTGGCCCTATATGGGGCACTCGGCCCAGAGAAGGCCTTTTCCGCCCCCACACGCCCTCCCCTGGGCCTTCTATGTGAGTAGTAGGCCCAGAGAAAACCTTTTCCGCCACCCCCCCAGCATCCCCTTGGCCTTCTGTAGTGCACTAGGCCCAGAGAAGACCTTTTCCGCATCCCACAGGCCATCTCCTGGGCCTTCTATGGGGAACTAGGCCCAGAGAAGGCCTTTTCAACCCCCCACACGGCATCCCCTTGGCCTTCTATGCGAGAACTAGGCCCAGAGAAGGCCTTTTCCGTCCTGCACACAACATCCCTGGGGCCTTCTATGGGGCACTCGGCCCAGAGAAGGCCTTTTCTGCCCCCCACATCCCATCCCCTGGTCCTTCTATGGGGCACTAGGCCCAGAGAAGGCCTTTTCCGCCCTCCACACGCCATCCCCTGGGCCTTCTATGGGGGCACTAGACCCAGAGTACCCCTTTTCCGCCCCACACACACCATTCCCTTTGGCTTCTATGAGGCACTAGGCCCAGAGAAGGCCTTTTCGGCCCCCCCTTGCCATCCCGTGGGCCTTCTATGAGTTTACTAGGCTCAGAGACATGCCTTTTCTGTCCCCCACACGCCATCCCCTGGGCCTTCTATGGGGGCACTAGGCCCAGAGAAGGCCTTTTCCTCCCCCCACACGACATCCCCTCGGCCTTCTATGGGGCACTAGGTCCAGAGAAGGCCTTTTCCACCCCCACACGCCATCCCCTGGGCCTTCTATGGGGCACTAGGCCCAGAGAAGGCCTTTTCCACCCCCCACACTCCATCCCATGAGACTTCTATGTGGCACTAGCCCCAGAGAAGGCCTTTTCCATCCCCCACATGCCATCCCCTGGGCCTTCTATGGGGGCATTAGGCCCAGAGAAGGCCTTTTCTGTCCCCCACAAGCCATCCCCTGGGCCTTTTATGGGGGCACTAGGCCCAGAGAAGTCCTTTTCCACCCTCCACACGCCATTCCCTGGGCCTTCTATGGGGGCAGTAGGCCCAGAGAAGGCCTTTTCTGCCGTCCACGCACCATCCGCTGGGCCTTCTATGGGGCAATAGGCCCAGTGAAGGCTTTTTCCGCCCCCACACACAATCCCCTGGGCCATATGTGTGGCACTAGGCCCAGAGAAGGCCGTTTCATCCTTCCACACCCCATCCCCACGGCCTTCTATGGGGCACTAGGCCCAGAGAAGACCTATTCCGCCCCCCATACGCCATCTCCTGGGCCATCTATGGGGCATTAGACCCAGAGTACCCCTTTTCCGTCCCACACATGCCATCCCCTGTGCCTTCTATGGGGCACTAGGCCCAGAGAAGGCCTTTTCTGCGCCCCACATGCCATCCCCTGCGCCTTCTATGAGGGGACTAGGCCCAGAGAAGGCGTTTTCCGTCCCCCACCCCCACCCCTTGGCCTTCCATGTGGGGAGTAGGCCCAGAAGTGGCCTTTTGCACCCCCACACGTCATTTCCTGGGACTTCTATGGGGATACTAGGCCCAGAGAAGGCCTTTTCCGTCCCCCACACGCCATCCCCTGGGCCTTGTATGAGGGGACTAGGCCCAGAGAAGGCCTTTTCCGTCATTTCCAGAGAAGGCCTTTTCTGCGCCCCACATGCCATCCCCTGCGCCTTCTATGAGGGGACTAGGCCCAGAGAAGGCGTTTTCCGTCCCCCACCCCCCACCCCTTGGCCTTCCATGTGGGGAGTAGGCCCAGAAGTGGCCTTTTGCACCCCCCACATGTCATTTCCTGGGACTTCTATGGGGATACTAGGCCCAGAGAAGGCCTTTTCCGTCTTCCACACGCCATCCCATGGGCCTTCTATGAGGGGACTAGGCCCAGAGAAGGCCTTTTCCGTCCCGCATACGCCATCCCATGGGCCTTCTATGAGGGGACTAGGCCCAGAGAAGGCCTTTTCCGTCCCCCACACGCCATCCCCTGGGCCTTCTATGAGGGGACTAGGCCCAGAGAAGACCTTTTCCGTCCCCCACACGCTATCCCCTGTGCCTTCTATGGGGGCACTAGGCCCAGAGAAGGCCTTTTCCGTCTCCCACATGCCATCTCTTGGGCCTTCTATGGGGGCACTAGGCCCAGAGTAGTCCTATTCTGACCCCCCACATGCCAGCCCATAGGCCTTCTATGTGGGCATTAGGCCCAGAGAAGGCGTTTTCCGCCCCCCACACGCCATCCCCTTGGCCTTCTATGGGGGCACTAGGCCCAGAGAAGGCCTTTCCATGCCCCAGACGCCATCCCCTTGCGCCTTCTGTGGGGGCAATAGGCCCATATTAGCTCTTTTCCGTCCCCCACATGCCATCCCCTGGGCCTTCTATGGGGGCACTAGGCCCAGAGTAGTCCTATTCTGACCCCCACATGCCATCCCCTGGGCCTTCTATGTGGGCACTAGGCCCAGAGAAGGCCTTTTCCGCCCCCCACACGCCATCCGCTGGGCCTTCAATGGGAGGCTAGGCCCTGAGAAGGCCTTTTCCGTCCCCCACACACCATTTTCTGGGCCTTCTATGGAGGCACTAGGCCCAGAGAACGCCTTTTCCGCCCCCTACACGCCATCCCCTGGGCCTTCTATGGGGGCTGTATGCCCAGATAAGGCCTTTTCCGCTCCCCACACGCCATCCTCTGAGATTTCTATTGGTCACTAGCTGCAGAGAAGGCCTTTTCCGCCCCGTACACGCCATCCCCGGGCCTTCTATGGGGGCACTAGACCCAGAGTACTCCTTTTCCGCCCTGCACACGCCATCCCCTGAGCCTTCTATGGGGGCACTAGACCCAGAGTACCCCTTTTCCACCCCCCACATGCCATCCCCTGCGACTTTTATGGGGCACTAGGCCCAGAGAAGGCCTTTTCTGCCCCCACACACCATCCCCTGGGCCTTCTATGGGGGCACTAGGCCCAGAGTAGTCCTATTCTGACCCCCCACGCACCATCCTCTGGGCCTTCTATGAGGGAACTAGGCCCAGAGAAGGCCTTTTACGTCCCCCACACTCCATCCCCTGTAATTTGTGTGAGGGGCTGGGCCCAGAGAAGGCCTTTTCTGCCCCCCACACGCCATCCCCTGGGCCTTCTATGGGGCATTAGGCCCAAAGAAGCCATTTTTTGTCCTCCACACACCATCCTTTGGTCCTTTTATGGGGGCAGTAGGCCCAGAGAAGCCATTTTCTGTCCCCCACTGATCATCCTCTGGGCCTTCTATGGGAGCAGTAGGCCCAAAGAAGCCCTTTTCCCCCACACACTGCCTACTGCCCCCATAGAAGGCCCAGGGGATTGTGTGTGGGGGATAGAAAAGGCCTTCTCTGGGCCCAGAGAAGCCCTTTTCTTCCCCTCTTCCCTTCCTTTCCCCCTTTTCCTTTCTTCCTCTCTCCTTTCTTTCACTCTTCCCCCTATTCCTTCCTTCCTTCCTTCATTTCTCCAACCCTCTCTCCCTTCCATCTTCCTCCCTTCCTTTCTAGGGCCCGTTGTCTTCCACCACAACGGGCTTTGCTCCCTAGTCACTAATAAAGCTGAGCTGATCACTAGACTTGGTGTCTGCTCATCCATGGAACCCAGGTTTGAACAATGGTGACAAAGGTGGGATCCTGTTGAGCAAGCCTAACACCCATCTGCACTGCACTATGCACCGAGCTCCAGTGCCACGCACATTGTACAGCTACTGGGACCATGGCTGCTCCTCCAGGACCACTTCTACAGTTTGACCCCACCCACTCAGATCAATGGGAGGTCTGGGTACTTCATGGAGTTCCAGGGAATTGATGGTGCCACCAAGAAGAATGCACTGCTGCTCAGCTCTTGTGGAATCACCACCCTGGAGCTAGCCCAGGACCTCATCACACCATCCATGTTGCAGCTCACCACTTTGATGGTCTCATCACAGCACTCACCAATCACTTAATGCCCCAGCCAACCCGACTGGCTCGCCACCTCGATTTCTTCAAGTGGGATCAGAGGCCCAATGAATCGGCCTCTGGCTATATTGCTGCTCTGTGCCAACTGGCTCTTTGAAACAAGTTCCAGAACATCAAAGAAGCCTTCCTCGACCATTTCATTTTTGGGCTCTGGGACGAGAAGCTCCATCGCAAGCTTATCAGCCAAGAGGACACAAACCTTCAAAAGGTGATCCAGGAGGTTGCAGTGTTCAAGAAGTCCTGGGATGTTGGCAACCAGAAGACTGACCACCATGCTGCCGTAGTGCACCAGGCCGCTATTTCCTCAGCCTCCAATGTGTCTGACAGTGAGGATGTCCTGCGGTTGCATCGCCCAGCCCACCATGGCACTCACACACCTGCCACAACTCATGCTGGCAAACCTGCCACCTCGACACCCTGTGCCAGCTGCAGGGAGCCCCACAAGCAGAGATCCTGCTATTTCCAAGATACCACATATCAAACCTGTGGAAAGTTTAGCCATATCACCCATGCCTGCTGTTCCATGGGGACCCGGAAGTGACAGTCCACCCATCTGGAGACTGTGCATGCCATGGAACTGCACACCACCTCTGTCCAGCCACACCAGGTACTTCACTTGCCCCAAGATACCCCCAATAAAATTAAAGTGACTGTTTTAATCAAGGGAGCCCCTTGCACAATGGAGCTAGACACAAGGGCCTCCATTTCCATAATCTTGGAGGACACCCTCTGTAGGCTCTGCCCGAATGGGGGCCCTCACCTTAGTCTGGCTAGTTTCACCCTACAGACTTCCAACAGAATGAAGTGGCCATGAAAGGGGTGGGGAACTTTCGGGCACAGTACCAGAATTTTGAAGGACTCTTGGACTTACTGGTAGTGGGAGGCAGTTGCACGAGTTTACTGGGATTAGCATGGTTCACACCCTTGGGATTCCAAGTCACAGAGGTGCACCAAATTGCCTGAGAAGACTTTCAGCGGGTGTGTGATGAGTTCCTGGCCATCTTCGATGGGATGCTCGGTCACTACACTGGACCCCTCGTCTCCCTCCAGCTCAACTCAGAGGTGTGGCCCATATGGCTGAAGACCGGCACATCCCATTCACAGTGAAGCCTAAAACTGATGAGGAGCTGGATCGTTTGGTGGACCAAGGGGTTTTGGAACCAGTCCCGCATGCCCTTTGGGAAACCTTGATTGTCACACCTGTTAAGCCCAAGGGGGACATTCACTTCTGCACAGACTATAAATGTACCATTAATAAGGCACTGCTGGATCATACCTACCCAGTCCCGATAGTCAGCCATGTCTTAGCCTCACTGGCAGGTGCCAAGATTTTCAAAAAGTTAGACTTTGCCCAGGCCTACCAGCAGCTCCCAGTGGATGATGCAACTGCTGTGGCCCAGACCATTGTCACGCACAGGGGCACATTCAAGATATGGTGGCTACAGTTTGGAATTTTCCAAAATCTCATGGATTCTCTTCTTAAAGGAATCCTCAATTTCTTCAATGATGTTCTCATTGCTGCCCCCATGGAGGGGGAATTCGTCAGCCAGTTGCATGCTGTCCTGTAGTGGTTCCAGTTGGCCAGCCTAAAGGTGAAGTGGGAGAAGTGCCTCCTGGGTGTTCCTTGAGTTGAGTTCCTGGGGTTTTCCGTAGATGCTGAAGGCATCCATCTGGCCCCAGACAAGGTTAGTGCCAAGCAGGAGTTACAGGCTTTCTTGGGGCTCCTGAAATTTTACCATTCCTTCTTGCCCCATAAAGCTGTGCTGGCAGAGCCGCTGCACTGCCTCCTCAACAAGAAGGCCCCCTGGGTTTGGGGCCAACAGCAAGCTGTTGCGTTCAGGGCCGTGAAGGAACTGCTCACCTCCAATGCAGTCCTGGCCCATTTCAACTAAAAGATGCCTGTTGTGCTCACTTGTGACACTTCTCTGAATGGGGTTAGTGCCATTCTTGGCCACCAGGTGCCAGATGGCAGGGAAGTCCCTGTGGCATATTACTCCTCCACCCTGTCTTTGGCTGAGTGCAACTATGCGCAAATCAATAAGGAGGTGCTGGCCATCGTTGAGAAGGTCAAGAAGTTCCATGACTGCCTATATGGGCAGCCATTCACCATTGCGATGGACCACAAGCCTCTGCTGGAACTTCTTGCCCTAGATCAGCAAACCCCACAGATGCTCTCTCCATGGGTTCTTCATTGGTCCATATTCCTTGTGGGATACCAGTACACCCTTCTCCACCGTCCTGGGAAGGCAATGGGGCATGCTGATGTCCTCAGCCATTTGCCACTCCATCCACCCAGACCCAGCTCCTGCACAGCAGATTTTGCTCTTGGAGGAGCTTCCCAACTACCCTCTGCATGTTGTGGACATTTTTCACCACATTGTGAAGGACCAGATCCTCTCCCACATTCTGGACTGAGTGGGGGGGGTAGCCCACCAGCTGGGTGGGCCCAGGACTTTGTAGCCTTTTCAGCCCATTGGGACAAGCTCTTGGCTCACAAGGGGCACCTACTGTGGGGCAGTCAGGTGGGGCAGTCAGTTCCTGTGCCCCTGCACCAGCAAGCATTGGCAGCCCTGCATGAGATGCACCACAGAATTGTGTGAATGAAGGCACTTGTCTGGAGCTATGTGTGGTGGTCAGGAATGGACAGCAAGGTGGCATCGGTCTATATGGAGATGGACATGTAGAGATTGAGCTCCTCATCCTGAAACCCCAATCCTCCCTTTATCGGATGCAGACCACTACAAATCTTACCCAGGTTATGGGAAAAAATGGCGGGGCACGATCGAAAAATACTTCAGCCTCGAAAAAGCTCCTGAAAGATTTCTTGGACTCCAGACACCCAATGAGAGCTATTACGGGTGCGTCATCACCCGAAATCAAAATGGCCGCCGGAACATCAGATTTACTAACTACCTCTGAATTCCACTCTGCACTCAAATCTTTTAGAGCAGACATTTTAGAAACTATTCAAAGCATGCTTAACCCTTTAACAGAGCAAATGGAAGCTTTACAAACAACATTGCAAGATGTGGCTAAAACAGCAGAAACTGCAATGGAACTCAGTTTGGCGAACCAAGAAGGTACACGCAGTCTGCAGTCTCATGAAAAATGGGCCACAAAAAAAATTCTATTACTTGAAAACAAATTACGTGATCATAATTTGAAACTTCGCAGTTTTGAAGAAAAAGTGGAAGGATCAACTGAGCTGGCGATATTTGTGGCAACTTGGCTTTCCTCTGTTTTGCAATTGGAAGATGGAGTAGCACCTTTTATTTTAAAAGATTATAGAATTGGCTCTCCTTTTGCTCAATGCCTTCAAAAATCCAGAGATTTTATCATTGAGCTTGCTGATATTCGCACAAAGTGGAAGATTTTAGATCAGTCACGCAGCAATGGAGGACTTACTTACAACGACACAACGATTTTAGTGTTCCTGGATTTATCTGCAGAGACTTTGCAAAATCGTAGGAAGCTTAAACATATAGCTTCTCAACTAATTGAAGCAGGAATTCGTTATAAATGGCTTCCAATGGGCAAAATGCAGATACGTCATCAAAATAAGACTTGGACAATAGAAGATTTAGAAGGTGGTGGACTTGTCTTGCAGACCCTACATCTTCAAGTCCCGATGGAATGCAATAAAAGATCAAATAAATGTAAATTAGACTTTTCTTCATCTCTTAAAAGCAGCAAGATTCCTGGTGGCTTCCGGTCAGAGTAAAATGGTGAACTGACGCACTCCTGCGAATGAGCAGGGTGGACGGCAGCTTCTTCTGACAGTTTGGGCAGTTTTACTGTCCAACGCAGCATCCCCCAGGCAGGGGGGTGACCAGCAAGCAACAAGGTCCAAGTGAGAGTCGAGATCGGCGTGCACAAGTCCTGGAGGGGGCTTTTTTATGCCTTGAACTCCTCTCAGAAGTGGGAGATTGCAAACCAGCACTAAAGAGGCTAGCCGAGCTGAAGAATCAGCTTAAATTCGCCATTTCCTGATCTCTTAAGAAACAATCTACAGTGGGAAACAAAGAGAAGCGGTGCGAAGTCCCAAGATAAACATTTAAAGTAACTGAAACGATTTGCTTACTGGGAAGAAGACATAACGAAATTTGAGCAAGGCGGTTAAGCGCATAAGGTTTTAAGCTGTATAATCGATCCATCATTAAAATCAGAAGAGTTTGTTAAAGTGCTAAAAATGGAGTAAATTGACATTGTTTAACATTCCTGCGGTTAGAGACTGAGCGATAAGCGTATGAGCGAATGCGACTGGAAAGATCGCGAGATGAAGGTGTAACATTTAACTGTGTCCGGCTGAAATCTGAATCTGGCTAGAGACTGTGTTGAAGGACCGAAAGAGAGGCGGACCAGATGTGTTTCCGGTAGGACATTTTTAATGTGGGACCGGAAACAGGAAGTTTAGAGAGAGCCTACTCTAGCCAAGAAAACCATAGAGAAATTGCGCCCGCCATTTTGTGGAGGACTAAATTTTAAAACGTATTTTCAAGACAAAATAGACTGTCAGCAATAGTGAAAAAAACGGAATCAAAACTTAGGCAGAGAGCGGCGTCAGCTGCAAGTCCAGGTATGTCGTCTAACGACAAGAAAGAATGGCAGGCAGCAATAGAAGCAATGGAGAAGCGCATGCTCGAAGCGATTCAAGGTATGATGAAACAAATGGATAAGCAGTTTGAGGAGAAGATGGAAAAACAGCTGGAACAACTGGAAGAAGTTCAGGGAAAAAATGTAGCAGCCTTGAGAGAGTTAGTACTTGCGGAAGTGGCAGAGTTTAAAAAAGAAGTGGAAATCAAGTTAAAGCTTTGGCGACAAAATCAACTGAAATGGTGGAAAAGACACAAGATTTGGAAAAGAAAGTTGAAGCGAATTTACAAAACAACTGGAATCTGGAGGCAGTTGTGGAATATAAAGCAATGTCAAACCATCTGAGACTGAGAGGAATAGAAGAAAAATTGGGAGAAGATATACGTACTGAAGTGATGGCAACTTTGACTGAATACATGGGAGAAGATCAGGGGGAGTTAGATCAGAATTTTGATCTTGTATACAGAGTGAACTCGGCTTATGCACAAAGAAAAAATTTACCAAGAGATGTAATTGTTCAATTTGTGACAAAGAAAATGAAAGAGGATGTATACAAGAAGCAGTTTACACAACCACTTGAAATTGATGGCAAAAAGGTAATAATAATGAAGGAATTCCCAAGGTCTATTTTGCAGGACAGAAAGAAATATAAGAAGTTGGTGGATAAGCTGAAACAGCTGAATATCAGATTCAGATGGGAGATACCACAAGGACTGTTATTTATGTATAATTCGAAAAGACATACGATCAAATCAGCAGGGGATATGTATATGTTCAAAGCAGAAAATTCTGAAGATTTCGGAGATACTAAAAAAAAACACTTTATGATGGATTACAAATTGTTATCGTGGAATGTAAATGGACTTAATTCACCCAACAAAAGAAAAGTAGTGAATTATTGGCTTCAAAAGCAGAAATCTAATATCATCTGTCTACAAGAAACCGATATAAAAAGTCAGGACAATAAATATTTGATTAACAAAAAATTGGGAGAAGAATTTTATTCTTTGGCAGAGAAAAAAATAAAGGAGTTGTGATTTATGTAAATAAAAAATTTGAACCCAAACAAGTTTTCACAGATAAAGAAGGGAGATATGTGGCTGTTGAGATCACATTAGTTCAAAAAAAGACACTGATTGTTAATTTGTATGCTCCTAATGGAGCCAAAGAGAACTTTTTTAAGGATTTGTTGAGGGAATTGGACCAGGTGCATTATGACCAGATAATTTTAGCTGGAGACTTCAATGGTACGGTTAATAATAATTTGGACAGTCAATCTCAAAAGGGTGATGAGAAGATTGGAAAGCTACCCCAATTTTTTTTTTAAATTGATTCAACGAGAAAAGCTGAAAGATGTATGGAGAAAATGGAATGCAAAAATTAAAGAGTTTACTTTTTATTCTAATTGACACAGATCCTTCTCAAGAATAGATATGATTTGGATGTCGAGTGAAATTGCATTAAAAACTCAAAAGGTGGAAATTTTGCCAAAGACTAATTCAGATCATAACCCGTTAATTTGGACATTAAAAGAAAAAGCCAAGCAATACCATTGGAGAATTAATGAAGACTTATTGGACAAGATGAAATTAGGGGAGACATTGCAGAAAGAAACTCACTTTTTTTTTCAAATGAATTTAAACCACGATGTTAATATACAGTTTGGGATGCTTACAAATCGGTGATGAGAGGAGTTTTGATTTCAATGAATGCAGCCGACAAGAAAAGTAATTTGAAACAACAGAAACAGTTGCAGGAAAAAATTCAACAAAAAGAAAATGAGCTGAAACGGAGACCAGGCAAAAAGAAACTCCTCAAGGAAATTCAAATCTTACAAGAACAATTAAAGGTGATACTAAACAGAGAACTTTATTGGAACTTAAAGAAACTACAGCAAAAATCTTTTGAAGGAGCAAACAAGCCAGGGAAGTATTTGGCGTGGCAATTGAAAAACTGAAGGGAGAGAAGGACAATAACCAAGATAATGGAAGAAGGCAAAGAAATTGTAGAAATTGTAGACAAGGAGGAGCTGACCCCGATTATGGAACTTCTAATTAACGAAATTCAGCGGACTAAGTTAATACCAGAATCTTGGAAAGAAGCCAACGTATCACTCATACCCAAGGAAGGACAAGATTTGACAGATGTAAAAAATTATAGACCAATTTCACTACTTAATAATGATTACAAACTGTTTGCCAAAGTAATTTAGGAAAGATTGAAGACTTATTTAAAAGATGTCATTAGAGAAGACCAAGCCGGTTTTTTACCAAACAGACAAATCGGATATAACTTAAGGATTGTGATTGATGCAATTGAATACTATGATAAACATCCAGAAAAAGAAGTTGCCTTTCTATTTCTAGACGCGGAAAAAGCCTTTGAGAATTTAAATTGGGAATTTATGCTTCAAGTGTTTGATAGAATGGACATTGGGCAGCCCTTTTCAAACATGATTAGGGCTGTATATTGTGAACAAAAAGCATCGCTGAATGTGAATAAAGAGTTGACGGAATACTTTAAAGTTCAAAAAGGGACAAGACAAGGATGTCCGTTATCTCCTTTACTATTTGGATTTTGAAAGTGATGCTGAATAAAATAAAAGAAGACAAAGATATAAAAGGACTTACAATTGGAGGTTTCGAGTATAAATATAGGGCTTTTGCAGACGATGTAATGTTTATAATTGAAGATCCAGTAATGAACGTACCGTTATTGATGGAAAGGATTAAAGAATTTGGAGATTTGGCTGGATTCTATGTCAATAAGAATAGAACAAAGTTACTTTGTAAAAACATGAGAAAAGAAAGCCAACTGGACTTACAAGAAAAAATCCAATGTGAAGTGGTGAAAAAAACTAGATATTTGGGAATAGAGGTTACAGCAAAAAATAGACTTGTTCAAGAACAATTATGAAAAGACCTGGAATAAAATCCAACAAGATATTAAAAAATGGAACACTTTGAATTTATCACTTTTGGGCAGAGTCTCAGTAGTCAAAATGAACATTCTACCTCATCTGTTATTTTTATTTCAGACGATCCCAATTGTGAAGGACCGTAAAGTGTTGAATCTACGGCAAAGAGAAATTTCAAAGTTTGTGTGGGCTGGAAAGAAACCAAGGATTAAAATGAAAATTCTTTGCGATGCCAAAGAAAGGGGAGGTTTTCAACTCCCCAATTTTAGACTATATCATGATGCGGTGTGTCTGGCATGGCTGGAACAATGGATTAATTTGGAGAACAGAAAGCTGTTGGCATTAGAAGGACATGATCGAAAATTTGGTTGGTACGCCTATTTATGGTATGAGAAGTCTAAGGTCGACAACCTCTTCAAACACCATTTCATAAGGAGATCTTTATTTATGACTTGGATGAAATACAAGAGATATTTTTTTGAAGCAAGACCATTGTGGATTGTTCCGGCAGAAGTAATTAAACCACTCTCAAGACATAAAGGGAAAGACTGGTTACCCTATAGAGACATTCTGAAAACTGAGGGGAGAAGTTTCGCGATGAGACCTAGAGACGAACTGGACTTTGAATATGACTGGCTAAACTACAGACAGATTTATGATTTGTTTAAGACTGATAAAAGGAGATACGGTTTTAGAAAAGAAAATAATGAAATTGAAATGATAGAAAAAGGTAAAAAAATGATTTCTAGAATTTATAAGATTTTGTTAAAATGGTATACAGAGGATGAGACTGTAAAAGAACAAATGGTGAAATGGGCTATAAATATAAATAGAGATATAGAAATGTCATCATGGGAATGTTTGTGGAAAAAATCGATCAAAATTTCAACATGTGTTAATGTTAAAGAAAATTGTTATAAAATGATGTATAGATGGTACATGACACCAAAAAAAATTGCTAATATAAATGAGAATATGTCTAACAAATGTTGGAAATGTAAGAAAAAAGAGGGCTCATTTTACCATATGTGGTGGACATGTGAAAAAGCAAGTGCTTTTTGGACTGAGATTCATAATGAAATTCAGAAAATTCTGAAATGTACTTTGAAAAAAGAGCCAGAAATCTTACTTTTAGGACTTAAATTAGAAGAGTCAAAATGGCAAAGAGAACTTTGTTATGGTACTTAATCTCAACTGCAAGAATGACTTATGCTCAGTTTTGGAAGCAGGAGCAGGTACCTGACAAATGGGAATGGATAAAAAAATTATTTTTATGATTGATATGGACAAGCTGACAAGAAAACTTCATGGAAAAGAAGACAAAGAATTTTTAGCAGATTGGAAAGATTTTAAAGACTATTTAGAACTTAACTGGGATGTGAAAAACAGACTGCTATGTTTTGATAGTTATTAATAATAGAGGTATTATAAGAAAAGGGATTGTAACAGAAAGGTTACCTACCTGTGAAATATAGAAAAGGAAAATATTGGAAATTATGAATTGAATATTGAAAATGAATTGAATGTAAGAGAATATTGATAGAAATGTTAATGGGGGTGGAGCATTGTTGGAAGCCAGGGGAGGGGGGGATAAAAAAATTTAGAAAAGGATATGCTAAGGATTGGTTGTTGAATATGGAACATGCTATTATATCCTGTTAATAAATTTTCTTTAAAAAAAAAGCAGCAAGATTCCTGTAAGATATGCATTTTAAGCATATAATTCAGATGTAATTTTTGGTCTCATATTATTTCGTTTGATCTGAGTCTGTTTCCTTTTATTCTACTTCATAGATCATTATTAAAACATATGTATGGGAAGGGTTGGGAGGATGGGAAAAAGAGGATTACTTGATTTCTCGGCTCTCTTTTTTTTGAGAGAGAGACCTAAAGGTCGAGCCCAAGAGGCTCAGGTCTGGGGGAAGGAAAGTTTTTTTTCTTTTCCTTTTTCTGGGCCCGGAGAGGTCTTTCTTCTGCAATGTGTAAACTAGTGCATTGCGGTTTTTTTATTTCATTTTTTGCTCTATTTTTTGCACTGTTGTTATGATTCAAGATGAGCAAAGGGAAGGTATGGGTGGGAGATGGGAGGAGGGAGGGAAGGGGTTGTTGAAATTTTTGGGTTTAAGTTCTCAGTTGGTTTTGGCTGTTGGGGGGGAGAGGGGGAGGGAGGGGAGGAGGGGAATGGAAACAAAAGTGGAGGTTTAAGCCTAATTGTATTGGTTTTATACTTAGTTTCACTGTTAATATGTTTTTGAAAAATACTGTGTCTGGTATTAAAGTGCATTGTTATTTGGATTATGTCTCAGGAGGTTGTTCCATATTTGGGCTTCATTTAAATAATATTGGAAAGGGAACTGTATTAGGAAGCACTATTTTAGAGGTGCAGTTTTTAAAAAAATCTAAATGGTTGATATTATTATTTTTGCAATGGTATTTTTTCCCCATTACCTTAGAAGCTTTTATTTTTATAAAAAAAATTACGTATCCCAGAGTATCTTTCTTCTTTTTTTAATCTATGATGGCTAATCCAATTAAAATAGTCTCTCTGAATACCAGAGGGATAAACAATGTTATCAAAGCTAAGAGAATTCATGCTTACATAAAAAGTTTGAAGTCTGACATAATGTTACTCCAAGAGACTCATCTTAGAAATAATGTTAATTATCTTTTCAAATCTTCTTGGTTTCCACATTGTTCTGCTGCGCCTGGTTCCTCAAATGCATGTGGAGTGGCCATTTTAATATCTAGATATAATAGGTTCTCTTGTTTAGAGGTGGATAAGGACCCTAGAGGGCATTTTATTTTTGTCAAGGGCTTTTTGAAGTTAAAGTAACAATTGCTACAGTTTATGCCCCTAACTCTGGTCAGTTAAGCTTTATACAAGAGTTATTGGAAAAACTTTTTTTATTTCAAGAAGGCCCTCTTATAATGGGTGCAGACCTTAATTATATAATGAATACTGTCATGGATAGAAAATCTTTGAGAACAAAATATAAAAGAAAATTGTCATCATCATCTCAATCTAATTTTACTGGTTTAAGAAGGTTATTACAAAAATTGGATTTGATTGATACATGGAGGTCTTTGCATAAAACAGATAGACATTTTACATATTTTCCCCATAGATTTCAAACGCATACTAGAATTGATTATGTTCTTGTTTCTAATAGTATTATAAATAGGGTGGTATCAGCTGCAATTGAACCGATGGGCTGGTCTGCTGCAGTTTCCTGTATGTTAAATCTGGAAAATGAAAAGGACAGAAGTTTCACCTGGAGGTTTGATAATTTTTTACTTAAAAACTCTGAGATAGTCAAAACCATAGAACAAGAAATTCAAGAATATTTTAATCTAAATTTAACAGACAATATGCCACTTACTGTAGTTTGGGACGCACATAAGGCAGTAATTAGGGGCAAACTTATATCAATCTCTGCTGCTTATAAAAAAAAGAAACTTCAAATGCAACATCAAATTTTAAGTAAAATACAAATTTTAGAAGCTCAGCATAGAAAAACTTGTAACCATAAAATTTATAAACTTCTAGAAATAGAAAGGAAAAAACTACAGGCTTTAGAAGTTCACAAAATTACATAAAAATTATTATATCTTAAGCCTTCTGGCATAATAATCCCAAGGCACTTCGTTTACTAGTTTGGAAAGTCAAAAAACAAAGATCAGAACTTAATGTGAACGGACTTCAGGACTCTAAGGGAGCTTTACATACTTCAACTAAGTCAATTTTAAATATCTTTACAAACTTCTACTCCAGTCTTTATACATCCAGTAATCCTTCATTTGACTTAATTGAAAATTTTTTACATTCATCACAGCCAACCAGAATATTATCAGATTTGCATAAAAAATGCTGGATTGTCCTATAGACGGGGAAGAACTTCAGAATGCTATCAGAGCAATGAAAAATAATAAATCACCAGGCCCGGATAGATATACATCAGAGTATTATAAACATTTTAAATCAGTTTTATCTCCTTACTTATTAACATTATTTAACTCAGTGTTGGACACGGGGAAGACTCCTCAAACATGGTCTTTAGCAAAACTTACTTTGATTCCAAAGAAAGACCAGGATGCAGAAGATCCAAAATCTTACCGTCCAATTTCTTTGCTTAACAATGATTATAAATTATATACTAATATTCTTGCCCAACGTTTAAAAGGAATACTTGGAGACTATATAGCATTGGATCAAACAGGCTTTATTCCATCTCGAGATATGACAGACAACATCCGGAAAACTTTAAATACAATACAATATAGTAAAGATCTCATCAATTTAGATTCTTGTTTACTTTCACTTGACGTTGAAAAAGCATTTGATACTTTAGAACATCAATATCTTCATACGTTTTTGAAATATATGAACTTTGGAACTAAATTTATTACTGTAATACAAGCATTATACTCTACTCCTCAACTCTTTTTGAGGGTCAATGATATGTCATCTACTCTTATTTCTATGACTAGAGGCACTAGGCAGGGGTGTCCTCTTTTGCCCCTAATCTTTGCTATAGCAGTAGAGCCACTTGCAAATCTCTTGAGAGAAGAACCTCTTTATAATGGAATCCCTATTGGCAATCAGAAAATAAAATTAGTTTATTTGCAGATGATTTAATTTTATTCATATCTAATCCCAAAGAATCTCTACCAAAAATTGAAGCACATCTGCGTAAGTCCAGTTTAATTTTGGGACTTAAAATTAATAGTGAAAAAACATTATTATATCCCATTAATTTATCTGAAGACACTAAAAATATATAGAGGTCAATTTTAAATATAAATGGGTGACTTCTTCATTTTGATATTTAGGTATTCAAATTCCTTTAGATTTAAAAGATCTTTTGAAAATGAATCACCAACAAATAACTTTACACATTTCTGATCTTTTTAAACATTGGAATAATCTTTGCTTGACTCTCCATGAAAGAATAAGATTAGTTAAATCTTTGATTCTTCCTAAAATGATTTTTTATACGAGGGCTATTCCTATTATCTTACCTTCAACCCTTATCAAAAAATGGCAAGCGGATCTTAATAACTTTATATGGCAATGTAAAAAGTCTAGAATTAACTTTTTGACCATCAAACGACCTTACAGATCTGGAGCACTAGGAGTTCCTGATGTACAACTTTATTATGATGCTATAATTTTATCTAACATAGTTAAGCAATATAGAGATACTTATTCTGCCGAATGGAAAACTACTGAAGAAATATCTCTTCATAAGGGATCTTTTCAAGAAGCTTTGTGGAATCATAAGACCTTTAACTTTCTTAAGAAAAGTTCTAATCTTTTTTTAAAAGCTACTTTTAAAATCTGGAATAAATATAATACAAATTTTGCCCCTCCTATTTCGTTATTAACTAATTTTACAGGTCAAAACTGGTTTCAATCAGCCAAACACAAACTGATGTTTTGGCAGTGGAGAAAAGCTAATCTTACAAGATTTATAGACGTTACATCCCAAGGTTACTTAAAAACACAAAATATATTGGAAAAAACATATAATGTAAAGATACCATGGTTTGAATACCTCCAGCTTTATAATTTACTAAATTCTCAACAATTTATGAATCTACGGTTAGGGCTCACAGAATTTGAAAAGTTACTATACAAGGATGCACATCCCATCGAAGGCTTAATTTCTACAATTTATGCTTTGATTTTGGATCTTAAAACACCCAATCAATTAAAATATCAAAATTCATGGCATTTGGATTTAGGGCAGAAACTAGAGGCAGAGCAGTGGTCTCATATTTGGAACTCTTCAATTTATCATTCTCCAGCTTTGAATGTCCAATCGACGATATACAAAGTTATAGCTAGGTGGTATTTAACTCCAGTACAATTGTCGTATTCTTCAGTCTCAGCAGCTCATTGGTGTTGGAAAGCATGTGGAAACAGAGGTACTTATTTCCATGCTTGGTGGACTTGTAAGATAGTTCAACAGTTTTGGACACAGATATTGTATGAGGTTTATTGTATAACAGGGTTTCGGATCCCTAAAAATTCTAAAATTATTTTGTTAAATTTGTGGGGAAAGTGTGAGATACCTAAACTAGTTCAAGAACTAGCTGCAATTATGTTTGCAGCGGCTAAATCTGTTTTAGCTTCAAAATGGAAAGAGAACGGACTTCCTTCTATTCAAATTTGGAAATCTAAGGTATGGGATTATTTTATTTTTGATAAAATTACTGCTGAAATTCAGAGTACAACCTCACCAAAAACTAAGTTGAATTTCATTAATAAATGGTTACCTTTTGTTACAAAAGCAGTTGAATTCAAATATATTAAAGATCGTAATGTTATGCAGAAAATGGAAATTGATATTTTAATATCTTATTGAGATATGTATGGTAACAGTGAGACAATTTGTTTAATGTTTAGAGGATCTTTTTTATATAAATGTATAGTTTTGTATATTAATATTATTCATTTTTACTTTCTATTTTATATTTGTTACATTTGTTGGATGTTGTATTATATTATTGTAAAACTCAATAATAAAAAAATAATAAAAAAGGAATGGACAGCAAAATAGAGGCCTGGGCAGAAACGTCACATGCTCCCATGCACCATTGGGAGTCCACCCACAACCCTTGGCCCTGAGTGCATTTGTACTTTGCCAGCCCCTTCCAAGGACAAATATTCTTTATTTTGTTGGATTCCTACACCAAATTTATTTATTTATTTTTATTGCATTTATAGCCCACCCTCCCCGCAAACGGGCTCAGGGTGGCTCACATTACTTGGCCCAACATGCCAAGATTCATATAAACAATTAAAACATTTAGAACATTTCAGACATTTAAAACCATTTAAAAATCAACAAATTTCAATTAAAGTGCAACAGTAGTTATTACAACAAGATGGCATGCATTAAAATATAGGGCTCCAAGCACTCCACTCAGTAGTCTCCAGTTCTTCAAGGAACTATGGCTCAATCACAGCTACAGTCAGCCTACGCCACTGATATTACTCGTGGCTGTTGATGGTAGTAGTCGGCGGCTCCTAATGAAAGGCCTGGTGGAAGAGCTCCATCTTACAGGCCCTGTGGAACTGCACAAGATCCTGCAGGGCCCTGATCTCCTCCGGGAGCTCATTCCATCAGTAAGGAGCCACCACTGAAAAGGCCGTGGCTCTGGTAGCCGCGAGCCTGGCCTCCCTGGGGCCTGGAATAACCAGTCGCTGTTGCGCTCCTGACCGTAGTGCTCTCTGGGGTATATATGGGGAAAGGCAATCCCTCAGGTATGTCAGACCTTGGCCATATAGGGCTTTAAAGGTAAGTATCAACACCTTGAAGCGAATTCGGTATGCTATTGGCAGACAGTGCAGTGCCTTCCGCACTGGCTGGACGTGCTCCCGTCTAGGGAGGCACATCAATAGCCTGGCCCTGGCATTCTGCACTAGCTGCAGCCTCCGGATTTGTGACAGGGGCAGCCCCATGTAGAGAGTGTTACAATAGTCCAGCCTCGAGGTGACCATCATGTGGATCACTATAGCCAGGTCATTGTGATTGACGAAGGAAGCCAACTGCCGAACCAGCCGCAGATGGTAAAAAGCCAACTTAGCAGTGGCTGCTACCTGGGCCTCCATTGCTAAGATGAGTTCCAGGAGCACTCCCAGGCTCCTAACCACCAACGCAGGCACCAATGGTGTCCCATTGAAGGCTGGGAGTGGGAGCCCCAACCCCAAACTGCCCCAACTCAGGCACAGGATCCCCGGGTTTGCTTCAGTCAACTCAATCTGAGCCAACCAGCCAAATGGCTGGAGGTTGTGCCAGTTGCCTCCACCTCCTCCAGAGTGGCAATCTCGGCCCTCAGATGAATCTTCAGCCTACTGGACATGGTCGTAATGGACAACCAGACTACCTTCACTTTGGGGGAGTTCCAGGAGTTCTTGGGCCACTACCTAATATGGCACATCCACTCCATTCCCTTTCACCGGGCCACCAACAGGCAAGTGGAGAGGATGGTGTGGACCACAAAGGAGTCCCTCAGGTGGATCATCCACAGGGACCATAAGAACATAAGAAAGTAAGAGAAGCCAATGTTGAATCAGGCCAATGGCCCATCTAGTCCAACACTCTGTCACACAGCGGCCAAAATATACCAGGTGCCATCAGGAGGTCCAGCAGTGGGGCCAGGACACTAGAAACCCTCCCACTGCTGCCCCCTCCAGCACCAAGAATAGAATGCATCACCTGCCTCAGACTGAGAGTTCCCATCTATACCCTGTGGCTAATAGCCACTGATGGACTTCTGCTCCATATGTTTATCTAATTCCCTCTTGAAACTGTCCATGCTTGTAGCTGCCACCACCTCCTGTGGCAGTGAATTCCATATGTTAATCACTCTTTGGGTGAAGAAGTACTTCCTTTTATCTGTTCTAACCCGACTGCTCAGCAATTTCATGGAGTGCCCACGAGTTCTTGTATTGTGAGAAAGGGAGAAAAGTACTTCTTTCTCAACCTGCTCAATCCCATTCATAATCTTATAAACCTCGATCATGTCACCCCTCAGCCGTCGTTTCTCCAAGCTTGAGAACCCCAAGCGTTTTAACCTTTCTTCATAGGGAAGGTGTTCCAACCCTTTTATCATGCTAGTTGCCCTTTTCTGCACTTTTTCCAATGCTATAATATCCTTTTTGAGATGTGGCGACCAGAACTGTACACAGTATTCCAAATGAGGTCGCACCAATGATTTATACAGTGGCATGATGATACTGGCTGATTTGTTTTCAATTCCCTTCCTAATAATCCCCAGCATAGCGTCGGCCTTCTTTATTGCAGCTACACACTGTCTAGACATTTTCATTGAGTTATCTACTACAACTCCAAGATCTCTATTAATGTATATATGCCACCTTTTATATGACTCCAAGATCTCTCTCTTGGTCCATCTCTGCCAGTTCAGACCCCATCAATGTGTATTTATATTTAGGATTTTTGGCTCCAATGTGCATCACTTTGCACTTGGCCACATTGAACCCCATTTGCCACGTTGACGCCCACTCAGCCATCCTCGACTGAAAGCAGCATCCCCAACACTAAGTTCAGGAAGGGGAATGACCAGAGAATAAATGAACAAGAGAGAGGTGAGTTTAGTAATCTTCAGGTAAATTTGAAGGGACCTACGGTAGGAAGGGATGTCTGTAATCTGAAGTGTCTTTATACTAATGCACAGAGTATGGGAAATAAACAGGAGGAACTTGAACTCCAAATATTGGAAAATAGGTATGATCTGATAGGTGTCACTGAGACTTGGTGGGATGACTCTCATATATGGAGCACAGTGATTGAAGGATATACCTTGTTCAGACGGAACAGAATAAACAAGAAAGGGGGTGGGGTGGCACTATATGTCAAGAATGAATATGCTTGCACTGAAATTCAGGATTTTGAGAGTTGCCCTGTTGAAAATGTGTGGGTAAGGATAGAGGGGGAAAAGAAGGGGATATTGTTGTGGGGGTATACTACAGACCTCCAAATCAACCAGAGGAACTGGATGATGCATTTGTACAGCAGCTTGCTAAACTTTCACAGAGACAGGATGTAGTGGTTATGGGAGATTTTAACTATCCAGATATTTGCTGGGAATCTAACTCTGGTAGACATGGGACATCCCGCAGATTCTTGAATAGTCTTGAGGACAACTTCATCTCTCAGAAGGTGGAGGTGGGAACCAGAGGATCTGCTATCCTAGATTTAATTCTGACTAACAGGGAAGAACTGGTTGATGAAGTGAAAGTGGTGGGTTCCTTGAGGAATAGTGACCATGTCAGCTTGGAATTTGGCATAGAGAAGACTGTGAAGCCAGGACGTAGCAGAACTCATATCCTGGACTTCAGGAAAGCTGATTTCAATAAACTCAGAGATCTAATAGGTAGGATCCCATGGCTGGAAATGCTGAAGGGAAAATCTGCACAGGAAGGATGGGTGATGCTGAAAAATGAAGTGCTTAAGGCACAATCTCAAACTGTTCCGGTAAGAAAGAAAGGTGGGAGATGGGTAATGAAGCCAAGGTGGCTGAACAAGGAACTCTCTGAGGAGCTGAAACTAAAAAGGGAAATGTACAGGAAATGGAAGGAGGGTCAGATTACTGAGGGTGAATACAAGACACGAGCACAAATCTGTAGGAATGGTGTCAGAAAGGCTAAAGCACAGATGGAGCTGAGGCTTGCAAGGGATGCAAAAAATAACAAGAAAAATTTCTATGCCTATGTTTGGAGCAAAAAGAGGAACAGGGATGGAGTAAGCTCATTGCTAGGGGAAGATGGTCAAGCCTTAACAAGGGATGAAGACAAAGCGGAATTACTCAACTCTCACTTTGCGTCGGTCTTTAACCGTAAAGTGAGCTGTATACAAACTGAAGAATGCAGGGCATATGAAGGAAAGGGGAACTGCCAGTTCAGAATAAGTAAGGAAATGGTTAGAGAACATCTAGCTGCCTTAAATACTTTCAAATCTCCAGGGCTGGATGGCTTGCATCCGAGGGTGCTAAAAGAAATTGCAGATGTTATTTCAGAGCCTCTGGCTATAATCTTTGAGAGGTCCTGGAGTACGGGTGTTGTGCCGGAAGACTGGAGAAGAGCGAATGTTGTCCCAATCTTCAAGAAGGGGGAAAAGACGGACCCGGAAATTATAGGCCTGTCAGTTTGACATCAATACCTGGGAAAATTCTGGAGCAGATTATTAAACGCTCTGTCTGTGAACAACTTGAACAAAATGAGTTAATTGGTAATAGCCAGCATGGGTTTATGAAGAATAAGTCATGCCAGACTAACCTTATCTCCTTTTTTGAGAGAGTTACTAAAATGGTTGATGGCAATGCCGTGGATTAGCCGAAATGTATCTAGATTTCAGTAAAGCATTTGACAAAGTTTCTCATGATATCCTTGAGGATCAGCTGGTTAAGTGTGGGCTGGATGGTGCAACCGTTGGGTGGATTCATGGTTGGTTGAAAAATCGTACCCAACGAGTGCTTGTAAATGGCTCTGCGTCTACGTGGAGGGAAGTCTCGAGTGGAGTACCACAGGGCTTGGTCCTAGGCCCGGTGTTATGGGCTGTAATTGTTGTACTGTCTTTTTAGATATAACTACAAATCAAATATAACCATTGATGCAAGACACAACTAAGAAATTGACCAGAGACAAGTGTATGTAAGGTAATATTTATTTATTCTGGCATGTACTTGCAGGAGGTGCGTTGTATTAAGAATTTTTGTTCAAACAAATATTACTGTTATTTTAAAAGGCTCTACAGTAGCCGAAATGTTACTTGCTCTTCATTTTATCTTCGTTTGGAAGAAGAGAGAACTTTGAAATGGTAGATCATTTCAGAGACCACTGTTAACAACAACGGAACAACGAAACGACCATACAATTGTATTCTCATGAACAAATGACTCCATGAAAGCACATTTAATTTGCATTTTGTATTTATTTTGTATCACTAAAAATTGTTTTAGCCTTCAGTATATTTTCACAGTGTTCTGTTGTTTGGATCATTTAGAGGTACTTGTATAACTGTGACCATCTTTTGGATAGTTGTCCTTGACCAGGGCCAGGGCTTTTAGTGCCCTGGCCCCAACCTGGTGGAACTTTCTGCCAAGTAGCATCTGTGCCCTGTGGGACTTGATGTAGTTCTGCAGGGTCTGTAAGGCAGAGATGTTCTGCGAGGTGTTTGGCTGAGGACAGCAACAGTATCCATCTGCCTGGCACTCTTATCTTTTACCCCTTGCCTCCCCTCTGCAAGGTGGTGGCACAATTAGAAGCTCGGGTGCCATCGAATTAAGTTGATTATTGTGATTTTATAGTATTATTAATGTTTTAATCTTAATTTAGTGTGATTATGGTTGTTTTATTTATCATACACCACCCTGAGCCCTGTTTGCAGGGAACGGCAGTATAAAAATTAAATTTATTAAATAAATAATTCTGACTTAGTTGATAAAATAAATCAGATGGAAGACCATTACAACCTGGAATACCAAGGATTAACTGGGGAGGAAAATGATCACCACGCAAATATTCTGTCATCTCCAAAGAATCAATCAAAGTAAATAAGCCAGGAGATATAATAAAATAATCAATAACACTGGCCCCACAATGATTAATACACGTAAAGTCCTCCTTTTTACCAACTCTCAGGCAACCATTAACAATAACCCATTGTTGGTACAGAAGCTAGTATTTTTCCTGTACTATTAATTCTAGTATCCCTAGAATCTTGGTCGTGGTCTCTGTGCAGTCCCACACATGGGTGGGGTGGCTGTGCACAACCTCGACCAGAGAAACTTCTAGAGCTTTTCCTCAGAACACTTTTGGAGGGCTCTCTTCCCACCCTGGGGAGCAGGCACTGGAGCAGGGAAGAGAGCCGCCTCCCACTCAATTCTTCTTCGACCACCTCAGTATTCACACCTCGTTCCTGTTGCTCCATATTTGCCTCAGCTGAGTATCTGTTTGTCTGCCTTTCGGTCTTCTTTCTTTCCTTAGGGTCTTCTTCTCTATTTCTTCTTCATTAAAAAAAGGTGCCTTTTTTCTTGACTTTTGTTTCTTTCTTTGCGCCCCCCCATTTGGTGGGTGGGGTGGCGGTTGTATGGGCAAAACAAAGTTTTTTAAGGTGTGTCATCGTTGCTCAGCCAAGATACCTTCCAACAATGGTCACGATTTTTGCCTCTTCTGTCTGAGTGAAGCCCATCGGGTCGATAGCTGTGCCCATTGTGCTAGTTTTACTAGGCAAGCTAGGCATAACAGGGAGGCTAGGCTTAGGGCTGTACTTTTAGAGGCAGCATTATGCCCTACAATGTCCTCAGCCACTTCTCATTCTTCCCTCCCTCAAAGAGTGGATGGGACTTCCAAGGCACTGAAGCTTAAACCTAAAAGGCCAGAGGATAAGCCTATGTCCAAATCGAAAGTCAAGCCTTCCACATTGGCTTCGACTTCTGTTGTAGATCCAGTCCTCATTACTGGTTTAACAACCTTGGCTCCTGCAGTAGCAGTGGTTTTCCAAAAGTCCACTTTGTGGTCTCCAACGCCTCCGCCTATGCTCTCTTCGGCATCTGGCCTTATTCCACTAGGTCAGTCTACAAGATTGCCTCCCGACTTGTCATCTGATCGGGATGCTTGACCTCCATCTCAACACTCCCATACTCCGATCCATGCTTTGGACGGCAGGGAGCATTCCATGGGCTGTCGTTCTCGGTCTCAGTCTTGATACGATCGGAAGCATCTCATTCGTCGCCCGTCGCCTCCCCTTTGGGGTCTCCTTCTGATGACCAATATTGGTCTCCCAATGAATGCCATCGCCTTCCTTGTTCCTACTACTTGAGATCTCCTATCCCACAACAACACCGTTATGATTGGCTCCATCACTCTGAACATACTGACCAACGGCGCATGCCAGATTACTCCAGATGTTCTCGATCCATGGCTTCGGCTTGCTCTGTGGCTCCTGACCAGCCTCCTGAGCTCTCGAGACCTAGGGATGCCCCAAAGAGTTCTCCCTTAGAAACTCAGTACCATCCCCCTGCTGATGACCAGAGGCCTGCTGATCTCACTCAGCCACTGAGATCCTCCTCTCCCATGTCAATTTCTGAGTACTCGGAGTTGGGAGACCTCGATCCCGATGTTTCCCACGTCAATTATGAGCCTTGGCGCTCGGGTTCTGTTTCCCCCCCTGAGGGCCCGAA
The DNA here is from genome assembly GCA_029375565.1 of Gekko gecko. NCBI lineage: Eukaryota > Metazoa > Chordata > Lepidosauria > Squamata > Gekkonidae > Gekko > Gekko gecko. The sequence goes on from JAPDNY010000005.1 coordinate 170,679,967, forward strand.
AGCTTATTTGGAGCTTGTGACCAGGATGGCCTCTGCGCTTCAGGTCCAGGGTTCGACTGAGTCTCCCGCTGTGACTGATGTCATTCACAAGCTAGTTCAGGCCAACCTCCTGCCATCTACGGTCTTGCCTCTCACCGGTCCATCTTTCTGCCCTCAAGGAATCGTGGGACCATCCGACTTCAATTCCCCCAGTCTCCAGATGGTATGATGGTCTTTACAAGATCCAAGAGAACTTGGGGAAGTTTCTCTTCTGTCACCCTCCGCCAAATTCGATAGCAGTCCACTCTTTGGCGAAATCAAAGTAGCCTGTCGGCACTCGGCACTGCCCAATCACGAGGGTCATAAGGTCGATGCTATCGCGAGGAAGATGTATTCCTTTGCCTCTGTGAGTCTCCGTATTGAGACCTACCTGTCATACCTGTCGGCTTATGCTTTCAATGTTGCTAATGCTATGCATCCTGTCTTGGAGTTTGTTCTGGAGGAATACTGTCCCACTTTATCAGGAGCTTTGTCAGAAATGTGTACGATCTCCAAATAGCAAATTAACTCAGTCCGTCATGCTGTTACTTGCTCCTCAATGGTCCTTGTCTCCTCTGTTGCCCTCCGTTGTCACACTTGGCTCCGAGGCATCTCTCTACAGCCCAATGTAAAATTCCGCATTGAGGACCTCCTGTTTGATGGGGAGGGTCTCTTCCACTCCACCACTGATGAGGCCTTGAAGGCATTGATGGTAGCCAGAAGCAGGCTCAAAACCTGGGTGTCTCAACCTCGACACCTCGATCTCGATACCGCTCTTGGAAGCTGTACTATTCCAGGTGCCAGCCGTCTCCCATGCCCACTTCCCAGTGGAGGAAGTGGCCCTATGACTCCCGTCCCTCGACTAGGCCATGCCAACAGGCATCTAAAAAGTCCCAGCAGCCCAAGCAGTCCATTTGACTGCTTCCGTCACTTGCCGTCTCCTCCATCGTACACCGCTCCTGTCCGCACCCAACTCTTCCCTTTTCTTCCAATGTGGGAAGACATTTCCACCGACTCCTTACCATCCTACGGGTCAGGTACGCCATAGAGTTCATTTTGCCTCCCAACCAACCTCACTTTGTCATCACGTCCCCAGATCCTCTCCTCAATTTTGAGATTTCCACGCTTCTTGCCAAGGGTGCCATCAAGGTCGTCCCGGAGGCACAATGGACCCTAGGCTTCTATTCCAAGTATTTCCTCGTACCGAAGAGGGACGGTGGCTTCCAAGTGATTATGGATCTTCTGGATCTGAATCGATATGTCCGATGTCAAAAATTCCGAATGGTCATGTTACAGACCATTCTTCCACTGATTCCCAAAGCTTCACCAAGCCCTTCAAGCCCATGGCTACGGCCCATCTTCGCTTACTCTCCTGGAAGACGACCTTCCTCATCACAATTACTACTGCTCGCAGAGTAGGGGAACTAGCTGCCTTTTGGGCTGACCCCCCTTATACAGTTTTTAATAGGGGGAAGGTTGTCCTTAGACCAGATCCTTCTTTCCTGCCTAGTAATTTCTGCCTTTCACCTGTCTCAGTCTTACCTACTTTCTTTCCGGACCCGGCTGATGCACCTCAGAGAGCCTTTCACTGCCTCAGTGTGTGCAGAGCGCTCTCTTTCTATTTACATAGGACTCAGCCTATCTGTAAGTCTTCTTGGCTGTTCCTAGCTTATGGCCCCCCTTGTGCAGGGGAACCAATTTCCTCTAAACACTTGTCTAAATGGGTAACTTCCACCATAGCCCTTTGCTATGAGCTTGCATGTCAACCTGTCCCTACCTGTGTCACTGCCCGTTCCACACGGGCGGTATCGACATCCACCGCTTTCCTGGCTGGTGTCCCATTGGACGTCTGTGCGGCTGCTATGTGGTCCTTGGCATTGACCTTCATGACCCACTACGTACTTGACATCTGAGCTCAACGGGATGCTGCCTTCGGTCAGTTGGTCCTGCAATCTCTCTTCACTCGCCAGTTTGGTGTAGTGGTTAAGTGTGCGGACTCTTATCTGGGAGAACCGGGTTTGATTCCCCACTCCTCCACTTGCACCTGCTGATGTGACCTTGGGTCAGTCACAAACTCTGGCACAGCTGTTCTCTCAAGGACAGTTTGTGTTAGAGTTCTCTCAGCCCCACCTACCTCACAGGGTGTCTGTTGTGGGGAGGGGAAGGGAAAGGAGTTTGTAAGCCGCTCTGAGACGCCTTTGGGCAGTGAAGGGCGGGGTATAAATCCAAACTCTTCTTCTTCTTCTTCACTTGACCCTGCTGCTTCCTCAGGTAACTTTGGGTGACTTTTCGCTGATGATGCTGTGTCTTAACCAGTATTTGTGTGTCTTTTTCAGCTGCCAGCTCCCTCCTCCAACTGGTTCAGCTCTTGTAATCACCCATGCGTGGGACTGCACAGAGACCATGAAGAAGATAAATAGGTTGCTTACCTGTAACTGATGATCTTCAAGTGGTCATCTGGGCAGTACCACAATCCCACCCGGCCTTCCCCGCTGCTGGCATCTCCTGGTCTCCTTTCTATGGTTTGATGGGACTTACCTGTAGCGGTCCTCCCTCATGGATCACTGCCTTGTCATGGCAAGGGGGCTTGCATGGTTCGATGAGGCTGTGGGCTATGCCATGGAGGGCCACCCAGGACAGACAGGCCACAGCAGAGAACTCAGACCAAGCATGATCCCCTGGAGAAGGAAATGGCAACCCACTCTAGTATCTTTGCCAAGAAAACCCCATGGAGCCCCTCAGGTCGGAAGGTGCCCAATATGCTACTGGGGAAGAGCAGAGGGCAAGTACGAGTAACCCCAGAAAGAGTGAAGATGGCAAGACTGAACATCGACATCTTGGGAATCAGTGAACTAAAGTGGACAGGAATGGGCAAATTTAACTCAGAAGATCATTATATCTACTACTGTGGCCAAAAATCCTGTAGAAAAAATGGCGTGGCCTTTATAGTCATCAAGAGAGTGAGAAAGACAGTATTGGGATACAATCTCAAAAATGACAGGATGATCTCAATCCAAATCCAAGGCAAACCATTCAACATCACAGTAATCCAAGTCTATGCCCCAACCACTGCTGCAGAAGAGGCTAAAGTGGACCAGTTCTATGAAGACCTACAACAGCTCATAGAACTAACACCAAAAAATGATGTCCTCCTCATCATAGGGGACTGGAATGCTAAAGTAGGAAATCAAAAGGTAACCAGAATAACAGACAAATTTGGCCTTGGAGAACAAAATTAAGCAGGGCAAAGGCTAACAGAGTTTTGTCAAGAGAACACGCTGGTCATAGCGAACATCCTTTTCCAACAGCCTAAGAGGCATCTCTACACATGGACATCACCAGATGGGCAACTCTGAAATCAGATTGACTATATAATTTGCAGACAAAGATGGGGAAACTCTATCCAGTCAGTAAAAACAAGACCTGGAGCTGACTGTGGCTCAGATCATGAGCTACTCATTGCAAAATTCAGACTTAAATTGAAGAAAGTTGGGAAAACCACTAGGCCATTCAGATCTTACCTAGATCGCATCCCCGATGAATATGCAGTAGAGGTGAAGAATAGGTTTAAGGGACTAGATTTGATAGACAGAGTGCCTGAAGAACTATGGACAGAGGTCCGTGACATTGTACAGGAGGCAGCAATCACTGCCATCCCAAAGAAAAAGAAATGCAAGAAAGCAAAGTGGCTGTCTGATGAGGCTTTACACATAGCAGAGGAAAGAAGGAAAGCTAAAGGCAACGGTGAAAAGGAAAGATTTGCCCAACTGAATGCAGATTTCCAGGGAACAGCAAGGAGAGATAAGGAGGCTTTCCTGAATGAACAATGCAAAGTAATAGAGGAAAACAATAGATTGGGAAGGACTAGAGATCTCTTCAAGAAAACTGGAGAAATCAAGGGAACGTTCCATGCAAAGCTGGCCATGATAAAGGACAAAAACGTTAGGGACCTAACAGAAGCAGAAGAGATTAGGAAAAGATGGCAAGAATACACAGAAGAACTATACAAGAAGAACCTCTATGTCCTTGACAGCCACGACGGTATAATCACTGACTTCGAGCCAGACATCCTGGAATGCGAAGTTAAATGGGCCTTAGAAAGCATTACTAACAACAAAGCTAGAGGAGGTGATGGTATCCCAGCTGAGTTATTCAAAGTCTTAAAAGACTGTTAAAGTGCTGCACTCAATTTGCCAACAAATTTGGAAAACACAACAGTGGCCATAGGATTGGAAAAGGTCAGTTTACATTCCAATCCCAAAGAAGGGCAATGTCAAGGAATGTTCAAACTATCGCACAATTGCACTCATTTCACATGCTAGCAAGGTCATGCTCAAGATCCTACAAGCTAGGCTCCAACAGTACATGGATAGAGAACTGCCAGAAGTACAAGCTGGGTTTCGAAGAGGTAGAGGAACTAGAGATGAAATTGCCAACATTCGCTGGATTATGGAGAAAGCAAGAGAGTACCAGAAAAAGATCTACTTCTGCTTCATTGACTATGCTAAAGCCTTTGATTGTGTGGATCACAACAAACTATGGCAGGTTCTTAAAGAGATGGGAGTACTAGACCACCTCACATGTCTCCTGAGAAACCTGTATAAGGGTCCGGAAGCAACAGTTAGAACCGGATATGGAACAACTGATTGGTTTAGCATAGGAAAAGGAGTATGACAAGGATGTATATTGCCACCTTGCTTATTTAATTTATATGCAGAGTACATCATGTGAACTGCTGGCCTGGATGAATCACAAGCTGGAAAGATTGCTGGGGAAAAGATCAATAACCTCAGATATGCAGATGATACCACTCTGATGGCAGAAAGTGAAGAGGACCTAAAGAGCCTCTTGCTCAGGGTGAAAGAGGAGACCGGAAAAGTGGGCTTGAAGCTCAACATCAAAAAAACTAAGATCATGGCATCTGGCCCCATCACTCCTTGGCAAATAGAAGGGGAAGTTGTAGAAGTAGTGACAGACTTCACGTTCCTGGGATCCCAGATCACTGCAGATGGTGACTGCAACCATGAAATTAAAAGACGCCTGCTCCTTGGGAGGAAAGCGATGGCAAACCTAGACAGCATGATAAAAAGCAGAGACATCACCCTGCCAACAAAAGTCCACATGGTCAAGGCAATGGTATTCCCCGTAGTAATGTATGGCTGCAAGAGTTGGACTATGAGGAAGGCTGAGCGCCAAAGAATAGATTCTTTTGAACTATGGTGCTGGAGAAGACTCTTGAGAGTCCCTTGGTCTGCAAGGAGATCAAATCATTTAATCCTAAAAGAAATCAACCCTGACTGTTCCCTGGAAGTCCAGATCCTGAAGTTGATACTTTGGCCACCAAATGAGAAGGGAGCACTCACTGGACAAGACCCTGATGCTGGGAAAGATTGAAGGTCAAAGAAGAAGGGGACAGAAAAGGATGAGATGGTTAGTGTCATCGATGCAACGAACATGAAATTGAGCAAACTTCAGCGGACAGCGGAAGACAGGGCAACCTGGCATGACTTGGTCCATGGGGTCGTGAAAAGTCGGACTTGACTGTGTGACTGAACAACAACAACAAAAACCTGTAGCGGTCAAAGGAACTGAGTGGGAGGCGGCTCTCTCCCCCACTACAGGCATGCGCAGTGTGTGCCTGCTCCCCAGGGTGGGAAGAGAGCCCGCCAAAAGCATTCTGAGGCAAAGCTCTAGAAGTTTCTCCGGTCAAGGTCATGCACAGGTGCCCAGCCCATGTGTGGTATTGCACAGATGACCACTCAAAGATCATCAGTTACAGGTAAGCAGCCTGTTTTTTTCTTGGGTCAAGATGGAAATTACTTATGGACAGATCTTTGAAGTTTTCAAGAAAGAGTTCCTCATACGTTGCACCAATATGAGCATTTAAATTACCAGTCAGTAGGGTTGCCAGCCTCCAGGTGGGGCCTGGAGATCTCCCGCTTTCACAACTGATCTCCAGGTGACACAGTTCCCCTGGAGAAAATGGCTGCTTTGAAGGGTAGACTCTATGGCATTGTACCATGCTGAGGTCCCTCCCCTCTCCTGGATCCACCCCCAAATTCTCCAGGTATTTTGTAACCCAGAGGTGGCAACCCTACCAGCTGACATAATTACAGCTGATGGATATATATCTCCAACTTTCTGAATACAATTATTTAATTTGCGCCAGCAGTATGCTAATGTGGATTTACATGTGGCTAGAGGGATATATGCTTTAGTCAGAATAAAAGACAGAGTTCAAAGTTTCAAATAAAGGCCTCACAAAGGGAGGTTCACTTGGAAGGACTATAACATTAACCAGTAAACTAATAGAAGAAGAAGAAGAAGAAGAAGAAGAAGAAGAAGAAGAAGAAGAAGAAGAAGAAGAAGAAGAAGAAGAAGAAGAAGAAGAGGAGGAGATTGGATTTATACCCCGCCCTTCACTACCCAAAGGAGTCTCAGAGCAGCTTACACTCTTCTTTCCCTTCCCCACCCCACAACAGACACCCTGTGAGGTAGGTGGGGCTGAGAGAGCTCTGACAGAAACTGCTCTTTTTCAAGAAGAGCTCTGACAGAACTATGGCTTGCCCAAGGTCATCCAGCTGGTGCAAGTGGAGGAGTGGGGAATCAAATCCGGTTCTCCCAGATTAGAGTCCGTGCACTTAACCAGTACACCAAACTGGCTCTCACCACACCAAACTGGCTCTCACCAGATTGAAATCAAGCAGGCAATCCCTGCTGAAGGGTGGCCTGTTCTAACTTTTTTGAAGGTCTCTAGAGAATAAACACTGAAATCAGAAAAATAGATTTTACTGAGCATCCACGTCTCTTGTAATAAAACTATATTGTAAATTAGCCAAAAGCTTCCTATTCTCTTGGGAGTCTCAGTTTCTGCTTATTGATACTTAGCCACTTTTCTCCTTAGATGTAGTAGTTGCATCCCACAAGCTAAGTCCATCCCACAAGCTTCAAAAGGAGATTGAGAAATTGTGGCCTGCTCCCTTAAATACTTGTGTCTGAAAGGATTTGAGCTAGCATTCCCTTTAATGCTTTGGAAGCGTTAAAGGGCATAAACCTTCAAGGTAATTCTTTGAAAATTCATTCGCAGGAGGCATTGATTCTTTTATGCAGGCATATCCAGCATGTTTGCTCTGAGATGATTGACTTTTAGTGTTGGTTAAGTGGTCAATAAGCAACTGTAACCTCATAAGCATGTTATTTTACGCATGAATGGCAGAACTTCAAAAAAAGCAAGTAGATCCTCTCAAGGAGGATAGGCTGTTTACCTGATTTCTTACTGCAAACTTGACTGGCTTCTTATTCTTTTCAGAGGGGGTAGTAAGATATAAGTGGTTCATTATCTGCAGGATGTTGATGTGGTGGGTTATGAGTTTAGCAAATCTTTTGGCCTCAGGGGTGGGTAGGGTTCCCAAGTACTTACCGTCTGGGGGCGGGGGACGAATGCTCCCCGGCCGGACCAGTCTTCCTGGTAACGCACCATGCCGTCGCCAGGAAGTGATACCAGGTGACGCTTTGGCAATGGGGCTGAAAACTCGATGGTACCATCGAGTTTCCAGCCCCATTGCCAGAGCGTCGCCTACCATCCCTTCCTGGCGACGGCATGGTGCTCCGCGCCTCTCCTTCCCCTGGGGATGGTACTGCGAAGAAGTATCCATCCCCCGCTGGCACGTGGTAAGTTCTTGGGAAGCCTAGGGGCGGGGCAACCCTGTCCATTTGAATTGGATAAAAAAAAAACCCCTATCTGTTCCATGAATAAATTAATCTTCTCAAATATTTTTGTAGGGCTCCTGAAATTAAAAGTGTTTGGGATGCTAGCTTGGCTAAAACCTCAGATCTCTTATTTTGAATGGCATTCTTTTCCAGAATCTCATCCATGGCATCCCACTTGATTAAAAAGTCCTGTTGAGAACCTACTGAGAGATCATTAGAGCTAGAGGAAGCTGGGATATCTTTATGTAAAGGGCCAAATCTATTGGAAATAGTTATTGGTGAGAGGTTCTTTAAAAATGCATCCATTTTACACTGTTTATTAGCAGGCATACATCCTTCAGAGGACACTACTCTTTTCTTCCCCATGTTAATACCATAACTATTTGCATTAATTGCTTGACTTAAATTACCAAATTTATCACATCAAATTTGTCCTGTAAACAGAGAATAATTAAGAACTATCAGTTATCCCTAGGGTTGCCAGGTCTGGGTTGGAAAATACCTGGAGACTTTGGGGGTGGAGCCAGGAGAGGGCAGGGTTTGGGGAGGAAAGGGGCGTCAGCATGGTACAATGCCATAGAGTCCACCCTTCAAAACAGCCATTTTCTCCAGAGGAGCTGATCTCTGTCAGCTGGAGATCAGTTGTAAAAGCAGGAGATCCCCAGGCCCCACCTGGAGGCTGGCAACCCTAGTTGTCCCCAATAATTGTCCCCTGTGAAGAAATGCATTTTTTCCTTGGAGGTTTGATATGAGCCAAACCTTCACCAGGAAGTTTTTTTTTTTTTTAATTTTCTCAAAAAAGTGGGGTACAGAAGGGAAGAAGGGGTAGGGGAAAATATGGATTCATCAAATTTATCAACTATTATGGGTTGTTACACATAAGCAAAATCAACTGTATTAGTAAAAGCATGTTTCAAGTATAGAACCTGACAATAAATCATTATTACAGTGTTTTGGTATAGATTTTCTCTTTAAAAGAATAAACAAGAGCTTTCCTAATGTTAACAATTATCTGTTAACAATAAGAAAAATTATATCTTTAACAGCTGAACAAACTTCTATGCTAAATTAAATCATCCTTAAAAACTGAATATTGTTTTAATGGTTTGTCAAAATCTAAGTCTTGCTCTTACTAAATATTTAAATACTAGTGGAATAATAAATAAAAAGATTAAAATTGTAATCAATATCTTCATCACCTTTAATGTGATAATTTCAAGGATCAAAAAAATTAACTATTCCCATAATATGAGTAGTAAGCTTGCCATGTCTGCTGAAATTCTTTCAATGGTCTCCTGTTTATATAATGGACTACATTATATGTGGACTACATCATCAAGATTTGAGGATTCTGATTTTATCAGTTTTTCATTGGGACTTCTGATCCAATCCGATATTCAAACTAGCCCAGCAGGTTGGCAATATAATTTGATATTAGGTATTGCCAGACCACCTCTTTTCTTCTCATCTTGCAGTACTTTAAATCTTATTCTTGGCTTCTTATCTTTCCACTTGCAGCTGCTGGATGACCTTGGGCAAGCCATAGTTCTGACAAGAGCTGTCCTTGAAAGGGCAGTTTCTGTCAGAGCTCTCTCAGCCCCACCTACCTCACAGGGTGTCTGTTGTGGGGAGGGGAACAGAAAGGTGTTTGTAAACTACTCTGAGACTCCAAGTGAAGGGTGGGGTATAAATCCAATCTCCTCCTCCTCCTCCTCCTCTTCTTCTTCTTCTTCTTCTTCTATCATTCATAACTTTTTCTAAGGGCAAAATTATCTTATCTTCAAAAGTTTTGTAATAAATTGCAGTTAATCCATCTGGCCCTGGTGCCTTGTTCTGTTTTGGTTTCTTTTTTAAAACTCTTTATTTATCAATTTTATAAACCATATAATATAAAAACAATAGTTTAATGTATTGAGATAATCAAAACAGTATAAAGCAAGAACAGCTATGTCAACCTGAATTACACAGGCAAGAAATTTTAAAGGCCTCAGAAATATAAAAGGTTTTGGTAATAATGATTGATGGGGACGAAATCCTCTTCAGCCAAGTATTTGACCACTGCGAACCAAACTGATTGAAAATTGAGCTGATGGCCTCCCATGTTAAGTACTGCATTTTGTGAGGCAATTTTCCCTAAGAGAAAATGTTCCCATAATTTATTTTTCCAGTTAGACAAGGAGGGAAGTGTTTTGTCTTTCCATTTTTGAGCAATCATAATTCTGGCAACAGGAAGTAAAGTAGCAATTTCTGTATTTTTTGTTTTGTTTCCTGCAGGTTCAGACCAAATATCAAGCAAAAGGACTTCTGAGAGATCAGGTAAGAGAACATCAGTGATGATTTAAATTTGTTCAATAATTTGCAGCCAGAAATTATGAATTCCTGGGCATTGCCATCAACAATGCAAAAAGTCTCCTACAGAGCCACATTTCTTCCAGCAGTACTTATTATTTTCTGAATTTATTCTGTGCAGTCTGGCAGGTGTCATATACCAGCGGTGCCTCACTTTAAAAGTATTAAATCTAATTGAGAATATTTTTGAGGTATTGTTTGGAGAGTTCTAGATGGTATCCCAGTCTTCTGGAAGAATGCGATCTCCACATTCCATTTGCCATATCACTGAATTTTTGTTCTGTTTTGATGATGATGTAGAAAGTAGAAGTTTATAGATTTTTGAAATGAGACCCTTGTTGTTATGAGGTGGGTGTAATAGCAACTGTTCAAAGACAGTTAGAGGTTTCTCAAACACCTGTAGTTGCCTTAATTCTTGAAGAAGATGAGTTATCTGAAGATAACTGTACCAAGGAATTTTATTGCCTGTTTTCGCCTCTAGTTCGGCTTTAGTGAGTGAAATCCCTTTGTTTGTTTAATCCACTTGATGAGAAATCCCTGCTTTCCTCCAGTTTAACAAAATCATATCTTCCTTTCCAGGGGGAAACCAGTCCTGATTAAGGAAGGAAGAAGCCTGCGAGCGAGGCAGTAGAAGATGTTTCCTATAGTGGACCCACACCATCAACACTGCGTGTAAATACTGGTTTTTCTTGCATTCTTTAGGCCTATTAGCTGGGGTCTTTCAGTATATGTCTTGCAGTGGGATCTGCTTAGTGTAGCATTCTTCTATTTGCTTCCATAGGGGATCAAGGTTGCTGTTTAAGGTTTTGACAGTGCAGACTAAACTGGCAACTGCGTAGTATAAAGCCAAGTCTGGGAAATATAAACCTCTTTGAGAAGCTGGGATTTTTAATGTCGAAAATAAAATTCTTTGCTTTTTATAGCTACAAAAAAATTTTCAGGGGGAAGAATTTAAGCTTCTTGCATTTGCTGATGATTTAGTATTTATACTAGAGGACCCCCTTCCCTCAATCCCTGAATTAAACAGGACCCTAAGGGAGTATGGTCAGGTGGTGGGACTAAGAGTTAATATCAATAAGACGAAGATTTTGACTAAGAATGTGAAGGAGGAACAAAAAGACACTCTACAGAGAGAATCAGGTTACCTATTGTGCAATAATGTGAAATACTTGGGAATTAATCTAATTAATAAATGCAGTGCATTACAGGAAAATAACTATAAGGAGTTGATAAATGCAACAAAGCAAGACCTAGAAAGATGGAAAAGCCTGCAACTTTCACTGATGGGACAAATAGCTCTGGTTAAAATGAATATCCTACCTAGATGGATCTTTCTCTTTCAGACAATTCCAATATTATAAAACTTTACAATCTTTAAAGAGTTGGACCAAAAAACCTAGAATCAGATTGAAGGCTCTACAAGACTTAAAAGAAAGAGGTGGTTTTGGGCTTCCTAACTGGACATTATACTATAGAGCACTGGCATTGGCATGGATTAGAGAATGGATTATGTTGGAAGATAGAAGGACATTAAAACTAGAAGGTCATGATCTGCAACTAGGTTGGCATGCATAACCTTTGGTACGGAAAAGCCTCTGTGCATAAGTATTTTAAACAACACTGGTTACAGGCTTCACTTATAAAAGTGTGGGAAATTACACAAAGGAGATGGTTTACGAAAATTTCCAAACTGGCTGCACCGTTAGAGGTGTTTACTCTACCCAGATTATATGATGAAAATCCGCCAAGGAGATACATAAATATTTTGAATTCAAAAAATGAACTTAAGTTGCAAGAAGATTTAACGTGGTGGCAGAGAGCCCAGATAGAATCAAGATATGTGAAGGATAAGAAGATGGGCTTTATTGAGTCTCTTACAGAGTTGGAGAAAATATTGAGTGTGCCGGAGAAGTTCATCAAAAAAATGTATACACTACTTTTAAAAGATATGATGGCAGATGAAATAGTGAAACAAAATATGATTCAATGGGCCCAGAACTTGGGGCACAATATAGAATTGGAGCAATGGGACCAGATATGGAACAAAAATGTTAAAATAACTAAAGCGATTTCTTATAGAGAGAATATGTATAAAATGTTTTATAGATGGTATGTTACCCCAGAAAGAATTGCTAAATATGATGATAAATGTTTCAGTAAGTGATGGAAATGTGAGAATAAGGTGGGCTCATTTTATCACATGTGTTGGTTGTGTAGCATTATTAAAAGCTATTGGATATGGGTGCACAGACTAATACAGAAGATCCTAGGGAGTATAATTCCTTTTAAGCCAGAAGTATTGCTGTTAGGTATCTTACCTAAGGAGTTAAATAGAGATGACCGCTACTTGTTAATATACTTGGCAACTGCTGCCAGAATTTTGTATGCAAAATACTGGAGAACCTCCCAAATACCAACAAGACAAGAATTTATTGTGAAGATATTCAAGGCAGCGGAGATGGATAAGCTGTCTCTGAGTATGAAAGGACATTCAGATTCCATTTTTCAGAACACTTGGAAATGTTTCTATGACAGGTACAAACTAAATGGATGAGAGGGTAAAGAACTGATTAAAGAAAAGATAAAAACAGAGATGAAACAGATGGTTTGGTATAAGAGATACTCATGTAAAGGGTAACATTATGTTGAATGATAAAGTGCTTTAAATATGATATACAAATGGAACTAAATAACCCCCATTTGTGTTTTATGTGTGTGGTTTACTTTTGTGTGTTATGTTTTTAGTGTTTTTGTGATACTGTATTGTACTGTATTGTGTTGTATTGTATTATTCTGTTTAGTTGTAGTTTGTTATAAAAATAGTCTGCCTTTTGGGGCAGTTTTTTTTAAAAAAAATTGTTTATTGCTTTTTGCCACTTGTTAAGGATTTTTTTGGTGGAATAGTGATTTGCAAAGCTCTGAACAAAAATAGAAATTTTGGGAGGATGAAGCTTTTGATTAAGGCAATTCTGTCAGCCCAAGAGGGTTGTAGTTGATTCCATTTTTTCCAAAGAGGTCCTCACTTCTTTGAAAGTTTTGTAAAAGTTGCAGTGTAGTAAGTTCGATAAGTCTGATGGAATTATGATGCCCAGGCATCTCCAGTTTGTCGTTGACCATTGGAAAGGAAAAGCAGATTGGATCCTGACTTTCACTTCCTGCTTGATTGAGATTTGGATTATTTTTGCTTTTTGAAGACACATCTTCAGTCCTGTTATGGATTGTATCACCTTGAATATGCGTTGTAATTCTACAAGTGATTCTTCCAGGTTTGAGAGGAATATGATCATATCATCTGCATACAAACTGAGTGAGTCACGTTGTTGACTTTGATGCCCGATATTGAGGGATTTGTTCTAATGACTGATGCTAAGAGTTCTATTGTGAAGGCAAAAAGGAGTGGTGACAACGGGCAGCCTTGTCTGGTGCCTCTCTGCAGTCTTATGGTTCTGCTCGTATTATCATTTGTTAGAATCCTGGCTTTAGGAGCAGTATACATTGACTGTATAGCAGTTTGAAATTTGGAACCAAAGTTCACGGCACTCAGAAGATGTCGTAAATACTTTCTTTCCATGCTGTCGAAGGCTTTCTCTAGGTCAACAGAGAGAATTAAAGAATCATCAGATAAGAGTTTGCTGTGAGAGATGATGTTTAGCATACGCCTGATGTTATCTGTTAAGGATCTGTTAGGGAGAAAGCCCATCCGGTCTGGTTCAATATAATGATGAATTATGGTTTGAAGCCTAGAAGCCAGTATCTTCACGAAAAGTTTCACATCACAGTTTATAAGAGCTATGGGTCTAAAGGAAGCCAGTGATTCCCTGTTTCCAGCAGGTTTAGGAATAGGAATTATTAGAGACTCATCCCAAGAGGGACGTGTTTTCCCAGTCAACAAGATGTGGTTACAGGTGTCTGCTAATTGCTCTGCTAACAAGGTATGGAACAGTTTATATAATTCTGGTCCGAATCCATCTGTGCCCGGATCTGTATTTGTTTTCATATGTGCAATTGCCTTTCGGACCGCTTCAGTTGTGATGGGTGCATCTAAGAAAGAGTTATGCTCTAGTGATAGTTTTCTGATAAGATTATTGTTATGCATAAATTAATGAATTTCTTCTATCTTAATTGGTAGAATTGTAGAGGTCTTCATAATATTTAGTGAAGCATTCCCCGATTGCAGATGGCTTGGTCAATATGACATTGTCTTTAGATCTCATTGTATGAATTTTGCGCTCAGTTTGTTTCTGCTTGACATGCCAGGCTAATAGTTTTAAAAGTTTTGGATTTTTTTTTGCCAATATTGTTGTTTGAGGTAAAGGAGTTGTTTCTGAATCCGCTGTGTCTCTAAGGCTTGTAGGATTTTGCAGCTGGCTTCTAGTTCTTTCCATGTTTTCTTGCTTCTTGCTACTTTATGCCTTTGTTCAAAGGCTTTAATAGTATTTAACAGGGTATTAATTTTTTGTTGTTTATCTTTTTTCAGAAGTGCAGCCATGGAGATGATCTTTCCCCTCAGCACTGCCTTGAGGGCAACCCAGATCATGTGATGTTCCACATTGCCTGTTTTATTTTCTTTAAAATATGCTTCAATAGACTGTCAAATGTCTTCTTTGCAATGTTCGTTCAATACAATTAATGTATTTAATTTCCAGTGTCGTCAGTTATATTCTTGGTTTTGTTTTAATAGATGAATTTTTACATGTGTGGTCCGACCACATGAAGGGGCCAATTTCTGCCTTAGCAATGTTATGCACCAGAGAATCAGAGACCAGCAGGTAATGAATACGTGTATAGGTCTGGAATTTAGGGGAAAAATGTGTATAGTCTCTTTCCCCTTTATGTAGTGTTCTCCAAGCATACTGCAAATTGTGTTTCTCTAAGATTAGTTTTGAACATCCTTCTTCCCCCCCCCTATTTACTCTGTTTATTTCCCGATCTATCCAGATGGAAATCCGCAACTAGGTTAAGGTCCCCTCCAATCACAATATGTCCTTTTTTGAATTTATCTAATAAAGATAAGGTTTTGTCCACAAACTTCTCCTGAGTCTCATTTGGCGCATATATCAAAGCAAAAGTGAGTTGCTTGTGATCTAGTTTTCCTTTAATGAACATAAATCTACTTCTTGGATCTGTCAAAACATCATCACATCTAAATTGGACTGATTTTGCAATTAAAATGGTGACCCCTCGTGATTTGGAGGAGCCGGTGGCCTGATAATGTTGTTCATACCAAGAAATATGTAAAACCTGTGTAGTCTCAGATTTTAGGTGTGTCTCTTGTAGAAACAAAATGGAAGGTTTCTCTTTTAGAATGAAGGCCGTCATACACCTGTGTTTGATGAAATTATTCAAGCCTCAGGCATTAATGGATCTGATTACATAGTGGTCAGCCATTAGAATTGTTCAAAGCAAACAAAATTTATAGAGTAATGCAAAGTAACTTACCGTAGCACAACTACTTAATTTGCAATGTACTTAAGAAGAAGAGTCCTAAACAAGTTACCACCAAACAGATGAAGTGGACAAAACCCAATGCCAACTAAATGAAACTTAACTTATACCCTTGTTGGGGGCTGGACCCGCCGTCAGACTGGGAGAGGTAGGTGGCACTGGAACATTGTCGGGGCTACCGGTGGCGGCTGGCACTGGCATTTCGCTGGCGCCCTCCAAAGGCTGTCTGTTGATTTCCAGCTGGGCGCTGCCAGTGGGTGTGTTCTCCTCAGGCACTGGCTCCTCTGGACTTAGCAGATCCTCATCACTCTGGTGTGGTTATCCCGGGTTCAGTGGGAAGAGGATGACTGCAGAGCTGATCTATGTGTTGGCGGAGCCTCTGGCCATCTTCTGTGGATACCTCATATGATAGAGGCCTGGTCACCCTGATAACCTTGGTGGGGACCCAGGCTGGGTCACTGGAGAAGTTGCATGCATAGACAGGGTTGCCCGGGAAGAACCCGCAGGGGGTGGCTTGATACTCTGGGGCTGAGCTGTGCTCCAGAGTGCAGTCTGGGTGCAATCAATCAAGATGGGTTCCTATCAGGAGTTCTGTGGGGCTGCGGCTGGTGGTTGTGTTTAGGGTTACCCTCTGGCTGAAGAGGAAGGCCACCAGCCAGTGGTCCCAGCTCCTCTGGACAATCCTGCAAAGGGACTCCTTAGTCATCCTCACCATCTGTTCTGCCTGGCCGTTGGTTGTGGGGTGGAAGGGAGCAGAGCGGATGTGTTGGATGGCATAGTATTGCATGAATTCCCAAAACTTGGATGAGGTGAAAGCCGCCTCATTGTCTGTTACAATGGTGTCTGGTATGCCATGTGTGCTGAAGACCCACCATAGGGTGCGAATTGCTGCTCGGGACAATGTGCAGGGGACCAGCACGACTTCTAGCCATTTGGAATAGGAATCCACCAGGATGAAAAAGATGTGGCCCTGGAATGGGCCTGCAAAGTCGAGGTGCAGGTGGACCCATGGCTTGTGGGAGGATTCCCACAGTTGCACCGGGGCCCTGGCTGGGACTCTTGGCATGTCTGGCAGCGTTTAACACAGTCCTCAATTTCACTGTCCATGCCGGGCCACCAAATGTAGCTGCAGGTCAGTGCCTTCATACGCACAATTCCTGGGTGCATTTCATGTAAGGCTACTAGAACTTGCTGGTGCAGCAGAGTGGGCATGACCATCTAGCTTCCCCACAACAAGCGGCCTTTGTGGGTTGACAGTTCATCCCAGCGTGAGAATACGGCAAACTCCAGGCCCAACCGACTGGTGGACGAACCCCTCCCCACACAGTCCAAAATGTGAGAGAGCACGCGGTCCCATTCAATGTGGCGGGACATATCAGGTACCTGGATGGGACAGCTGGGCAGGTCCTCGAGGAGCAGGATCTGGTGTGCAGGCGCTGGGTCCGGGTCGCAGGAGGGCAGCAGGAGGCAGTTGAAGGCGTCAGCGTGAACCATCACTTTTCTGGGCCTGTGGAGGAGCACATGCTGGTAGCCGGCTAAGAAGATAGACCATCAGAGCACCTTGGGGGACAGCATCTGTGATGTCTGGCAATCCAGAGCCAAAAGACCCAGAAGGGCTTTGTGGTCTGTCACAATGGTTGAAGGGCTGCCAGTAGTGGTAGTTGCGAAACTTTGTTACACCCGCCATGATTGCCAGAGCCTCTTTGTCATCTGCGTGTAGTTGCACTCGATCAAAGACAAGGTGTGGGAGTAGTAGGCCACGGGGACCTCATGGCTGACAGGTAGCTGGGGTCCCAGGACTGCCCCAACCCTGTACAGGAGGGTGTCGCAGGTGAGGATGACAGGGTGCATCTCGTCAAAGTGTGCTAGGACCATGTTGGAGGTGAGCAGGTCCTTGATGGTTTGGAATGCGGCAGCATGCTTCTGGCCCCACATCCAATGAGTTTTATCAAGAAGGTAGTGTAGGGGCTTGGCGATTGCAACCTTTATAGAGGTTCAGCCCCAAGAAGGCCTGGAGTTCTGGCTTAGAGGAGGGGGCTGGAGCATTAATGATGGCACAGATCTTGTCGGGCATAGGATGTATGCCTTGAGTGTCGACCGAGAATCTCAGGAACTCGACTCATGGAAACTCCAGGAGACATTTTTCCCGCTTAACCTTCAGGCCGGTGGTGTGAAAATGCAGCCTCTCAGTGAAGGTCTTGGCCTTGGGTGCAGTGATCAAAACATTGTCAAAGAATGGCTGGACCTCAGGGATACCTTTAAGAAGACAGTCCATTAGATTTTGAAAGATCCCTGGGGCCACACTGACCCCGAATTACAACCGCCACACCCGGAACGCACCCCTGTGCATCACAATCATAGGGGCCTCTGCGGTGGCATCGTCTACAGGGAGCTGCTGGTACCAAGTCCAATTTGATGAAAACCTTTGCCCCTGCCAAGGACACCAAAACATGGCTGACTACTGGAACAGGATAAGTGTGGTCCTGCAGGGCCTTGTTTATGGTGCACTTATCATCTGTGCAGATACGGACTTGGCTTAACTGGGGTGACAATGGGGGTCTCCCAGAGGGCATGTGGCACTGGTTCTAGAACCCCCTCCATTACCAGGTGGTCCAACGCTTTGTCTATCTTGGGCCACAATGCAAATGGGGGACACCTGGCCTTCATACAGATGAGGTGCAGAGCATGGCTGAGGTCTAAGGAGACCAGCAGACCGGTGTAGTGACCAAGTGTCCCATTGAGAATGGCTGGGAACTCATCGCACACATTACTGAAGTCCATAGGTCACATGTGACGCACCCCTGTCACCCCGAACCCCAGGGGAGCAAACCACGACAGACCCAGTAAACTAGTAAGCCGCTCTTCCACCACCACCAAATCCAAAAGTTCTTCAAAGTTCTTATACTGCATGTGGAACTTGCCCCACCCTTTCATGGCCACTGGGTTCTTTTGGAAGTCTCTGAGGGTGAAGCTGGTGGGTTTTAGGTGGGGACCCCCTCATGGGCAGAGCCTCCTGAGAGTCTCTTTGGAGATGATGGAGATGGAGGACCCTGTGTCCAGCTCCATTTCACAAAGGACCCCCTCTATTAACACGGTTATTTTAATCTTGTTAGGGGTGTCCTTGGGCAAGTGAAGTCTGGTAAATGGTTGGCCGACGCCGGTTTCCTCGGGAACAGCAGGCTTGTGTGATGTGGCCTTGTTTTCCGCAGGTTTGTCAGATCACGTCACGGAAATAGCAGGAATGGCATTTGTACTCTTCACCACAGCTGGTGCAAGGCGCTTGAGTGATGGTCTTTGCAGGCTGTGAGCAGTTGCAGATGGTGAGCTCAAGTCCCAGCAAGCCGGGCGGCATACCTGGAGTATTTCTTCCTCATCCCAGGTATCAGAGACCAGGGATGTGGAGGCCTGATGCACGGAGGGGCCCTAGTGATCCCGTTGTGACTTTTCAAAAACTGTGGCCATGCATAGTGCCTTGTTCAGTTTGAGTTCATCGGTACCGATGAGTTTGTGGCAGAGTTTCTGTTCTTGGATGCCCCAGACGAACTGGGTTAAGAGGGTGTCCTCGAGATCTGGGAACTCACAGTTGATAGCCAGACTGCGGAGATCAGTCATGAAGTCAGTGGCTGCTTCACTGGACTTTTGGTGGTGTGCCAAAAAGTCCATGTGCTTCACCATCTTAGTTGGTTGGGCAAAATGGCCTTTGAGGGCCGTGATGAATTCATCGTACGTCGCCTCTTCAGTGGTTTGAGGAGCGATGATGCCCTGGCCTAGGTGTAGCTTGTCGATGCTGCATGTGCTGAGCAGGATCGATTTTTTTCTTGTCAACATTGTATATGCCTTGGAACTGAATGAAGTACTTCAGCTGCTCCACCCACGCTCCCAACTTGTGTACCTTATGCAGTAATATGCCTTGAGACAAACCAGAGACACATGGCTTACAACTTTTAAATTTTTGCTGTGCCCCCTCCATAGAAGTGAGCCTAATAGTCTCATCGCTTATATGCTATATGAATCTCAGCTATCAGATTGGTTGACACGTGTTGAAGGGGAAATTACACTGGTGG
Organism: Gekko gecko; assembly: GCA_029375565.1. Lineage (NCBI taxonomy): Eukaryota > Metazoa > Chordata > Lepidosauria > Squamata > Gekkonidae > Gekko > Gekko gecko. Next base: position 170,699,553 of record JAPDNY010000005.1, read on the forward strand.
GGTTCGGCATGGGTGATTTAATCCTTCTTCCAGAGAAGTATGCTTTTGGCATGATTAAACAGAGATTTATTGATATAGAAATGCAAGAACTTAGAAGTCTTGCTACTGGACATTGCTCTCCCATTCATTGGGGGATTTCTCTTAAAGGGCTGCTTCCAGTTTTTTCCTGTCTGATCGATCCCTATATTGTTTCCTGTCTGATCGATCCCTATATTAGAAGGGTATTCATGCTGGCATGTTTTAACGTGCTCCCCTCAGCTGTGTTATATGGGAGATTTTAAAAAATACCATTCCCAGATAGGTTATGTCCCTGTGGACTAAAAGAGATTGAAGGAATGGGCCATGTACTTCTGACTTGTAGATTTTACCAGGATTTACGTGCTTATCACCTTGTCCCTATACTGCGATCCCTGGAGGGCAAATCTGAGGAAAGTAGATTAATGAACCTTCTAGCCTCCAACAGGGCTGATACTATCAAAGCGGTGGCAAACTTCCTTTACAGAGCATATAGGAGGAGAAGTTCTTTTTTGACAGAAGGTGCAGTGAATTAACTATTTTGCTTGTTTGCTGTTTTTGTACCAAAGGCTGCTGTTGTTATGCCAATAAAGGTTTGTGGTGTTGTGTTGTATGTCTATTGTCCATCTGAAAAGAAAGTGTAGTCCCTTGAGTAAGGATTGAGGGTTCTCTATAAATCTTCTAGGTTCAGCATTTGCATACAGGTAAAGACTTTCTTGGGTAGTTTTCCATTACAGTTAAAGGTTGATCAGTTATATAAATCACAACACCTTTTTTCTTCTCAGCAGATGAGACTGCATATACTTAGCCCAGTTTCCTGTTATTTAAAATTTTTCGCATACACCTTTTTGACATGAATCTCCTGCATACAAATTATGGATAATTTTGGTTTCTTTAGCCAATTAAATTTCTTAAATCATTTGGAAGGAGAGTTTAGGCCATTGATACTAACTGATAAGACTTTCATGGTATCCATTTCTGTCAATAAGCTGCAGTTTCATCACATTTGTCTTCTTCATTATTTAACTCTTTTCTTTTCTTTTCTTTTCTTTTCTTTTCTTTTCTTTTCTTTTTTTTCTTTTCTTTTCTTTTCTTAATTCTTCCGATTCCTCTAGTTCTTTTCCAGTCAGTTCTTTTGCTAGAAGCACAGCCTGTTCAGTCACTGAAATTACTCTTTTGCCTGTAGATAAGAAGTCTTCCAAGGCAAATGGGATTTTCCAGCAGTATCTTATTCCTTTCATTTGTAAGATTTGCCGGGGAAAGTCAAAATCTTTTCTTCAATACAGCTGTGGGTAAAACTTGGAAAATTTGTATCTCTTTGTCAGAAAGTACAAGTGGGGTGTGTCTTTTGTTCAGTATTGCAACTCTTGTTGTATTATGTGCAAATACAACTAATATATCCGAGGGCAGTCAGTTCTTAGAAGCAAACCTTAAGAACATAAGAACATAAGAGAAGCCAATGTTGAATCAGGCCAATGGCCCATCTAGTCCAACACTCTGTCATACAGCGGCCAAAATATACCAGGTGCCATCAGGAGGTCCAGCAGTGGGGCCAGGACACCAGAAGCCCTCCCACTGCTGCCCCCTCCAGCACCAAGAATAGAGTGCATCACCTGCCCCAGACTGAGAGTTCCCATCTATACCCTGTGGCTAATAGCCACTGATGGACTTCTGCTCCATATGTTTATCTAATTCCCTCTTGAAACTGTCCATGTTTGTAGCTGCCACCACCTCCTGTGGCAGTGAATTCCATATGTTAATCACTCTTTGGGTGAAGAAGTATTTCCTTTTATCTGTTCTAACTCGACTGCTCAGCAATTTCATGGAGTGCCCACGAGTTCTTGTATTGTGAGAAAGGGAGAAAAGTACTTCTTTCTCAACCTGCTCAATCCCATTCATAATCTTATAAACCTCGATCATGTCACCCCTCAGCCGTCGTTTCTCCAAGCTAAAGAGCCCCAAGCATTTTAGCCTTTCTTCATAGGGAAGGTGTTCCAACGCTTTTATCATTCTAGTTGCCCTTCTCTGCACTTTTTCCAATGCTATAATATCCTTTTTGAGATGTGGTGACCAGAACTGTACACAGTATTCCAAATGAGGTCGCACCAATGATTTATACAGGGGCATGATGATACTGGCTGATTTGTTTTCAATTCCCTTCCTAATAATCCCCAGCATAGTGTTGGCTTTCTTTATTGCAACTACACACTGTCTAGACATTTTCATTGAGTTATCTACTACGACTCCAAGATGTCTCTCTTGGTCCGTCTCTGCCAGTTCAGACCCCATCAACGTGTATTTATATTTAGGATTTTTGGCTCCAATGTGCATCACTTTGCACTTGGCCACATTGAACCCCATTTGCCACGTTGACGCCCACTCACCCATCCTCGACAGATCCCACTGGTGTGCCTCACACTCCTCCCTGGTTTTCACCACCCGGAACAACTTCGTGTCATCTGCAAATTTAGCCACTTCACTGCTTACTCCCAATTCCAAATCATTAATAAACAAGTTAAAAAGCATCGGACTGAGTACTGATCCCTGTGGTACCCCACTGCTTACCACCCTCCACTGAGAAAGTTTCCCATTTATACTCACTCTCTGTTTCCTATTTATAAGCCAGTTTTTGATCCACAAGAGGACTTGTCCTTTTATCCCATGACTATTGAGCTTACTTAGGAGCCTTTGATGAGGAACTGTATCAAAAGCTTTCCGGAAGTCAAGGTATATAATATCTATTGGATCCCCCTTGTCCACATGTTTGTTCACTCCCTCAAAAAACACTAACAGGTTAGTGAGACAAGATCTTCCCTTACAGAACCCATGCTGAGTCTGCCTCAATAGTTTTTGTTCATCAATGTGCCTACTAATTCTCTCCTTAATAACAGTTTCCACCAACTTACCCGGTATCGATGTCAGACTGACTGGCCTGTAGTTTCCTGGATCTCCCCTGGAGCCCTTTTTAAAGATGGGAGTGACATTAGCTACCTTCCAGTCCTCAAGAATGGAGGCAGATTTTAAAGAAAGATTACATATTTTTGTCAGGAGATCCACAAGTTCACATTTGAGTTCTTTTAGAACTCTCGGATGAATGCCATCCGGGCCTGGTGATTTATTAATTTTTAAATTGTCCATCAGTCGGAGGACTTCCTCTCTTGTCACCACAATCTGATTCAGGTCCTTCAAACCCCCTCCCGAAATCAGTGCTTCTGGAGTGGGCAAGCACTTCTCCTCTTCCACAGTGAAGACAGAGGCAAAAAATGCGTTCAGCTTCTCAGCCATTTCCCTATCATCCTTCACTACTCCTTTTACCCCCTGGTCATCCAAGGTCCCCACTGCCTCCCTGGCTGGCTTCCTACTTCTAATGTATTTGAAGAAAGTTTTATTGTTGGCCTTTATGTTTTTTGCAATATGCTCCTCATATTCCCTTTTTGCTTGCCTGATCACAGACTTGCATTTTATTTGCCATAGTCTGTGTTCCCTTTTATCAACCTCACTGAGACTAGCTTTCCACCGCTTAAAGGAATCCTTCTTACCTTTTACAGCTTCCATTACTTTACTTGTTAACCCTGCAGGCTTTTTTCTATACCTATTTGTACCTTTCCTAACCTGCGGTATATATTTTTTCTTTTTTCTTTTTAATTTTATTTTCATTTTCTTAAACTTACATTACTTTCCACCATACAGATTACATAAATCTTAGAGTCTTATACATTTGCTAATCTTTCTATCCATTTATACACTCTTACCCATCTTTCCTTGTGCACCTTTTCATTTTTTTCTGTAACCACATACTTAAATTCCATACTCTACTCAAAGCTCCCCTTAATATATGCTGGTTAAAAATCGAATGTACTTTTTCCTTTTCGTACCACACATATGAGTGCCAACCCATGTAAAGATCGTGGCCCTCTAGTGCCAATATTCTTGCATCTTCCAACAAAATCCATTCTCTTACCCAAGTTAATGCACATGCCTGGTAGTATAAATTCCAATTTGGTACTCCCATCCCTCCATTTTCTTTTCTGTCTTGGAGAACTTTCCATTTAATTCTTGCCCTTTTGGGGTACCAAATGAACTTTCTAGTAATCGTATCTAGTTCCTTAAAAAAATTCAAACTCTTTAATACAGGAATATTTTGAGCTAAGAATAGAAACCTGGGCAGTATGTTCATCTTTATTGCTGCAATTTTACCCATAAGGGATAACGGTAGGTCTTTCCATCTTAAAAGATCATTCTTAATCTCCTCCAATAGTTTATAATAATTGTCTTTTATTAACGAACTAGCTCTGTTAGTTAAGTAAACACCCAGGTACTTCACTTTTCTAACTATTTCCATGCAAGTTATTTTCTGGATTTGTTCCGCCATATTAAGGTCACAATTTTTAAGTAGAAGTTTCGTTTTCTTAAAATTTATCTTAAGGCCGGCTACTTGTCCATAAGCATTAACTACGTCCAATAACACCTTGATAGATTTTAACGGGTTTTCCACAATAAATAACAAATCGTCGGCAAATGCCAAGAGTTTGAATTCCTCTCCTTTCACTCTTAAACCTCTAATCTGTGTATTATTTCTTATTGAATTGTTTAATGTCTCTAACGCAAAGATAAACAGTAGCGGAGATAACGGGCATCCCTGTCTCGCACCTTTATAAATATTTACCCTGTCTGTAAGGTCTCCATTTACTAAGATTTTAGCATACTGCGTTGAATAAATTGCCATTATTCTGGACAAAAACTGTTCTCCACATTCCACTATCTCTAGCTTCTGCAATAAAAAGTTCCAGGATAGGTTGTCAAACGCTTTTTCCGCATCCAAGAACATTAATACTGTTTCTTTATCAGGGTGTGATTCATAATATTCCAAAATATCAATAACTAGGCGCATATTGTTTTTTATTTGCCTCTTAGGTAGAAATCCCATCTGATCTTGGTGTACTGTTTGAGCTAATACTTTTTTCAACCTATTTGCGAGTATATTCGTAAATATTTTGTAGTCCGCGTTTAAAAGTGATATGGGTCTGTAATTTTTAATTTCTGAACCGTCTGAATTTGACTTGGGTATTAATGTAATTAATGCATGATTCCAAGAATCCGGTACCTTTTCTAAATTCCCAATTTTTTGAAATAAATCCTTTAGCGGTATATCTAGCTGTTCCTGGAATATCTGATAGAATTCCACCGGAATACCATCAGGACCCGGTGTCTTTTTCCTTTTCTGTCTTTTAATTGCCTCTACAATCTCACTCATTGAAATTATATCATTTAGAATTTTTCTCTGTTGCATATTGAATTTAATGTGAATCCCACCTTCTAAATACTCTTTAATTTTCCTTTCTTCTTGAGGTTCTTGAAAATAAAGTTCTCTGTAGTAATCTTCAACAACCTTTTTAATTTCTTGCATATTAAATTTTTCTTCCCCTTCCTTATTTTTTAGCTTTACAATAGTACGTTTCTCCCTTTCTTTGCGGAGCTTATAAGCTAACCATCTATTAGGTTTTTTTATATTTTCAAAATAGTATTGTTTGGTGAATTCAATTTTTCTGGCTATTTCGTTATTCAAAGTTATATTCAACTTATGATGAAGAAGGAGTAGTTTCGTTTTATATTCTTTTACCTTTGCACCTTTTTTAATTTAGATTCTTCTATTTTTATTTCCTTCACAAGACTTTCATATTCCTTTTTAGCTTGTTTATTTTTCCATGCATTTTGGTTGATAAACCAACCCCTAATGAAGGCTTTAAATGCATCCCACACTATTCCCATTTGCATCTCAGGTTGTATGTTTCTCTTAAAAAACTCCAGAATCTCTTCTTTAGTTCTTTTAACAAATTCTTGATCACGAAGCAATCCTAAATTCATAGTCCATCTATTCTTTTTTGGCTCTTCTCTTAATATTAAACTAATCGGGTTGTGATCCGCAAACGTATTTGGCAGGATTTCACAATCTACTACTTCATATATCATATTTGAAGATATCCAGATCATGTCAATACGTGACCATGAATTGTGTCGCGGTGAATAATAAGTATATTCCCTTTTCAGAAAATTCCTGGTTCTCCAAGCATCAATCAAATTAAATTCTTCAGTTATTTTGAAAAAGGTCTTTGATGTTAATGAGCCCCCTTTGGTCTTTTTTCTTGTACTCTTTCTGTCCATTTCAGCCTCTACTACCGCATTAAAATCCCCTAATAGACATATATGCTCAAATTCCTTCAAATTCAAAACTGCCTGAATTTCTCTATAAAAGGGCTCTTGATCTTGATTGGGTGCATACATATTAATTATCAAAGTCTCTTTGCCCTTCCTCATTATTACTACTGCCACTATTCTACCATCCTTTGAAGCGTAAAGCATTTTGGGGTTCAATTTTTCTTTCGCATAGATTACTACCCCCCTTTTCTTTTTTATATCTGAGGCTATGAACACATTTCCCAATTTCTTATTCTCCAAATATTTAATGTCATCTCTTTTTGTATGGGTTTCTTGTAGGCATACTATGTCCGCTTTGGTTTTATTTATTTGCTGGAACGTACTTCTTCTTTTTTGTGGGCTGTTCAGCCCATTAACATTAATAGATAAAATTTTAAGTTTCCTGATCTGCGCCATTTTTAATTCTTATTATTTCTTCCTTTGTTTTTGTATTTAAACCTAGTTAAGATCTGGTAAGTTGGTTTGGTTGATTTACTTGGTTTTTTCTTCGCTTTCTTTGCAGTAGTTCCTATAAGTACTTCCTTCTCTTGTTCTGTTGTTACCACTTCTTCTTCTGACTCTTTACTTTCCTCTCCCTCCTCTTCTCGTTCCTCTTCTTTTTGGAGCCCTAGCTCTTCTCCGTACCTCTCAAGGAAGTTTTCAATTTTAAAAGTTGAATCTATCCTTTGCCTTCTGCTATCATATGAAAAAAGCACCCCTTCAGGGACCAACCATCTGAATACAATCCCATTATTTTTCAATAAATTTGTCAATTTAGTATAGGGAATTCTTCTTTCCCTTACCCTCCAAGGGACTTCTTTTAAAAATTTGATTTCTTCCCCTTGAATGGTAACTTTGCTTTCGTATGTGGCCTTCAAAATCTTCTCCTTCATGTCCTTCCGATAGAATTTCACATGTACTTCCCTAGGCAGTTTGTGCTGTCTTGCATACGAAGAGTTTCTTCTATATATATCTTCAATGCTGTTCATTATTTCTTCCTTCGTACCTATCTGTAATTGTTCTGCTAAATTTTGTGCTAGTTCGTCTTTAAGATTTTTTTCAATATTCTCGGGGATATTCTGGCATCTTATTATTTGTGCCGCTCTCTCCATTTCAAAATTTATAAGGGTGTCCTCTATCTTTTCATTTTTTGCTTTTAGTTCTAGGATTTCAAAATCTAAATCTTGTACTTTTTCTTTCAGTTTTCCTTGTTTGGTGACCATTTTCATTATTTCTTGTTTATTATCTAGTATTTGCTTCTTAATTTCCTGCATTTCTAGGTTAATTTGTGATGTTATTTCATCCATTTTATTTTTTAACGGTTCAATTTCATTTTTAATTAGGGAGGGTAAGGTTGTTTCTATTGTTTGTTTAATCGCTTGTGTAACACTCTTTTGTATCATTTTGTTCAACTCTTTCATAGTGGCCTGTGGTATGCTCATTGTGCTTTGTTTTAGTTGACCTGTACTTGTACTTCCCACCTGGACGGGTGAGGGGATTGAATTTCTTCTATCACCAGAAAAACCTGTGGCCATAAGTACCCCCCTTATATTATGTACTTATATTCTAATTTTTTGTTCTTTATTGGGCTACTATAATTCTTGAATTCTTCTCCTAACAATCTGTTCCTGATATCTTGACGTTTTTAATCTCCCTTTAACTCTCTAATCTATACAAATTAGTACAAAATATTCACAATAACTCTTTAAATCCTTACAATTTCATCTACTCCTTCAACCTTTAGCCACTTCCTCTTGTCCTTGTCAAAAACGCTTATTTCATGTTTCTCACTGAATCCATTGTTATGTGTTCCCTAACCTGCTTTGCGCTTGCGTAGGTATGCAGGCAGTAACGTGGGAGCTTCTTCCCTGCCACTCTTCCTTATCATGGTGGCCTTGAATGTAGGCTTTGGGCTATTCTTGTGTTGATGAGAATTTTCCAGTTCTGGGAAGGTGAAGGGAGGGGGGGAGTCATCTCCCGCTCATGAAGTATATCTCCCGCTGGGAGTTTCCCGCGCGCGCGCTCAAAGCTTATTTGCCAGTCGCCTTTATGCATCACACTATAAGTTTGCTTGCATTGCTTTTGCCGCCATTCCTGACAATGACCTCCTACTGTGGGTTTTAGCATTGTAATCCAATAAAAGCCTTTCTTTTGAGAAAGAATGCCTGGACCTACTTGCTTTTGAACCTGACAGTCCTGCTCTTATCTTCTTCTTGTATTTAACCCTCTCAGTCTTATACCTTTCCCCTTTCCAGCCTCTAATCCCCCCCACCAGTCACCACTTTCAGTCTCTACTCCGTTCGCTCCTAACCATGTCCCTCCACTCTCTCCGCCTTCGTCTCCCGTGTCTCCGATCGTCACCGGCTTTCAAACTTCGCTCGCCGTCTCTCTCGCCGTCCCTCCTTCCGCAGCGCGTCAATCACTCCTTCTGCTGCCTCCGCCTTTCTCTGCGTTGATCCTGTCGCTCTTCAACTCCCTCCGCCTTTCACTCCATCAGCTACGTCACTCTGCAAGCGCACACCTCTCCGTCCCGCCTCCTCCTTCCCGGGTGTTCTCAATCTCGCGCCGCCGCTGCCGCCCCTCCTCTGGCTCTCATCCAACACTCCCGTTTAAAGAGGCCACCAATTCCAGATCGAAGAGAAGCCGGGAAAACAAACAAACAAACCAAAGTGGGGAAAAAAACTGTAGAGTACCCAGCAAACTAAAGCTGCTTTTACAACCGACCATCCTTCACTCCTCATTCAAACCCCATTCACTTCTCTAATTATTTCGCTAGCCGCTCACCTTATAAATTATATCCACCACCGAAGGACCCATTTACTTCTGCCCCACTGCCTGCCCTCAAAATCAAATAAGGTAAGTTGAATATTACTTAGCTTTTATGTAGTGGACTAGTCACTATCAAGTTACTTCTTTTTGACTCTGTAGAATCCTCTGGGCTCCCCTTGCGCTCGTCGTGATTTTACAGCCTCGTCTGTACTCCACTTCACCTCTTCGTTTCAGGACTCCTAGTTAAGTTGAGAGAGCCGCCACTCTCTCATTCTTAAGTCTAGTAATTCCCTACCAAACCCCTCTCTACAGGAGAGTGTTTGAGGCGTTAAAAAATGCCTAAAGAAGATGAATGGACCAGAGGGCAGGAGAGCTAACTCCACACACCCTCTGTCGTTGAGACCGGATCGAGCTCTCAGCTATGTTTCTGGTCTTAATACTACTTCTTTGTCTAAAATCTCTTGAATTATCTTTTGCACCATTCTCCAATAGTTACGTATCTTATCACACTTCCACCAAAGATGGTAGAAGGTCCCCACATTGGCTTTACATTTCCAACATTGGCTTGGATAACCGCTATAACATTTCGCTAGTTTATCCGGGGACCAGTACCACCTATAAAACATTTTGTAAACATTTTCTTTGTAAGTAACTGCTCTCATGAACTTAACTGATTTCCATATCTTATTCCACTCTTCAATCTCTACATTCTCTCCTAGATCTTTCATTCAAGAAACCATAGCAGTTTTAATTATCTCGTCCTTCTCATAATCATCCAACAGGAATCCATATAGTTTCTGTATTAGCTTATCGTTTGATGATAGCCATATCTTGTCAAGTTCATTATTTTGATCTTCGAACCCCCTTAACAAATCTTTCTGAAATCTATCTCTTAACATTATCTGCTCCCACCAAGTTAAGTTATTTTCTCTTACTAGCTTTTCCTCTGTTTTTAATTTATTATTTCTGCTTAACAATGTTTGATAACTTTCTTTCTTATTCGCTGTTAGTAATGATGGTGTTATAAATGCTTCAAGAGGGGAGACCCATTTCGGAGTTTTTCTATACCATCTCACTTTTATCATAGACCACATTTTATTAAATGCACTTCTTAGCATATGTCTACCAAAATTTGAATGTACTTTATCTTTTCCATACCATATGTAAGCGTGCCACCCCATGTATAAATCATGCCCTTCTAATGCCAAAATCCTTTCATTCTCCAATGTTATCCATTCCTTTATCCAGACTAGGGCGGCCGCTTGGTAGTATATATACCAATTAGGTACATTCATTCCTCCCCTTTCCTTTTTGTCCTGCATCACCTTCCAAGTTATTCTAGGCCTCTTATATTACCATATAAATTGTTTCGTTATTTTATTCAGTTCCTCAAAAATTTTCTGATTTTTTAACACCGGTATGCTTTGTGCTAGGAATAAAAACCGAGGCAATATGTTCATTTTAACCAGTGCAATTCTACCCAGAAATGATAAAGGTATCTTTTTCCATTTCGACAAGTCTTTTTAATTTCCTCTAATAAATTGTTATAGTTATCTACTATCAGTGAACTACATTTATTTGTAAAATTAATTCCCAAGTACTTGACCTTCTTCACTACCTCCATGGAAACATTTTCTTGTAATTTCTGTATCAACTTTGGCAAACAATTCTTTGTTAACATTTTAGATTTTTTGTAATTTATCTTAAATCCTGCCAACTGCCTGTACTTTTTAATGGTATCCATCAGATACATAATTGATACATCTGGCTCCTCCAAAATAAATACCAGATCATCAGCGAATGCCAAAAGTTTGTATTCTTCCCCTTTTACTTTAAGACCCTGTATTAATGGGCTTTCCCTAACAGTGTCATTTAAGGATTCCAACGCAAATATAAACAATAATGGAGACAATGGGCAGCCTTGTCTCGAACCCTTCTGAATTTCTATATTGTTTGTTACGTCCCCATTTACTATTACTTTTGCAAAGTTCTCCTTATAAATGGTACTAACCATAGTCAAAAAATAGTGACCACAATCCACATTACTTAACTTTTCCAGTAAAAAGTTCCATGACAAGTCATCGAATGCTTTTTCTGCATCTAAAAACATTAATACTAATTCTTTATCTGGGTGTTCCTCATAATATTCTAATACATTCATGATTATTCTCACATTATTCTTTATCTGTCTTCTGGGCAAGAACCCCATTTGGTCTTGATGGATGACCTGCGATAACACTTTCTTTAACCTGTCCACCAAAATTCCAGCAAATATTTTATAATCTGCGTTTAACAAAGATATAGGTCTATAGTTCTTAATATCTCTATATTCTGAATTGGGCTTAGGAATCAGTGTAATTAACGCATGTTTCCATGATTCTGGACTCTTCCCCTGCTTGCCTACTCCTTGAAATAAGTCTTTAAGCAATATGGAGATCTGCTCTTTAAATATCTGATAGAATTCCACTGGGATACCATCCGGTCCTGGTGACTTCTTTTTCTGTTTTTTAATTGCTTCAGAAATTTCATACATTGTTATTGGATCATTTAAAATTCCTTTCTGTTGTTCATTAAATCTTTTTCTATTCCCTTTCAGATATTTTGTGATTAACTCCTTCTCTTGAACATCTCTTTGATATAACATTTTGTAGAACTTTTCCACAATATCCTTCAAATCCTGCATATCACATTTTATTTCATCTTTGTCATTTTTTAATTGGGTTATCATATGTTTCTCTCTCTCTTTTCTTACCTTATATGCTAACCATCTATTTGCTTTATTTAAATTCTCAAAATAATACTGTCTAGTATATTCCATTTTTTTCTCTATCTCATAATTCAACAATAAACTCATCTTATGGTGCAATAATTTTAATTTTATGCATGCCAGTTTAGTATCCTTACTATTCTTCATAATACTTTCTTGCACTCTAATTTGGTTAACTGTTTGCTCATATTTCTTTTTTTCTTGTTTGACTCTCCAAGCATTCTGATTGATAAAGATACCTCTCATATATGCCTTAAAGGTATCCCAAACTACTTCCAAAGGGGTTTCAGAGGTGACATTTATCCGGATAAACTCTACAATTTCTTTTTTACATTTCTTAACAAAATCCTTGTCTCTTAGCAGTTTTATATTGAGAAAACATCTATTTTCCCTGCGTCTCTCCTTCAATACCAATAAAACAGGACTATGGTCTGCAAAAGTATTCGGTAAAATTTCACATTCCATTGTATCTCTTAACATATTGGAGGACATCCATATCATATCTATCCTGGACCAAGAAGCATGCCTAGCCGAGTAATAGGTGTAATCTTTTTTCCATATATTTCTAACTCTCCATACATCAATTAAATTATATTCTTCCACTAATTGCATAAATTCATTCAGTAATACGTTTCCCTTTTTTCGCTTTCTCCTATTCATTTTTCTATCTAAATTTGGATCTACGACTAGATTATAATCTCCCGCAATGCATATGCTGTTTATGTCTACCGAATTCAAAACCATTTGTAATTCTTGAAAGAAGGCTTTTTGATTATGACTTTGATTAGGGGCATATATATTAACAATTAACATCTTTAACCCCTTTCTAACCACTGTTATTGCCACTATCCTACCATCAACTGAACTATAGATTAACTCTGGTTCCAGTGTATTTTTCGCATAAATCACCACCCCTCGTTTTTTTTCATCTGCAAGGGCAAAGAATTCTTTTCCCAGTTTTTTACACTCTAAGTATTTTGCATGTTCCCTCTTGATATGCGTTTCTTGTAAACATACAATATCTGTTTTCTGTTTTAATAGCTGATGGAATGTTTTTCTTCTTTTTTGTGGACTATTCAGGCCATTAATATTTATAGAGAGAACTTTAATTTTTTTAGTAAATTACATCTTGCCAATTAGGATTTAGTGTTTTTCCCCTCTGTTTTTGTACTTAAATCTAGTTAGGTACTGATACGTTGTTTTATTTGATTTGTTTTTACTTCTCCTTGGAATCTTCCCCACATCTTATTTTTTCTGAGCTTCTAGTACTGTATTTTTAAATAGTCTCCAAGCTTCCCCAATGGTTTTGACCTTCTCCACTCTTCCTTTCAATTTCTTCCTCACATGTCCCCTCATACCAGAGAAGTTACCCCTTTTAAAGTTAAAAGTGGTTGCGTCAGTCTTTTTGGGCAACTCCCTATCTGTACAAATGTTAAACTCAATGACATTATGGTCACTGTTCCCAAGTGGTGCAATCACTTTTACATCTCTCACCAGGTCTTGGGTGTTACTTAGGACCAAATCCAGGATCGCCTCTCCCCTGATAGGATCCGTGACCATCTGTTCCATAGCACAGTCATTGAGAGTGTCTAAAAAGTCAATCTCTTTTTCCCGACTAGAACTCATATTGACCTTATCAATGTGTGGGTAGTTAAAGTCGCCTATTATGACACAGTTATTTTGTCTAGCCACTATCTTTAATTCATTCATCATTTTATAATCCTCCTCTATCTTTTGATCTGGTAGGCGATAACAAACTCCCACTGTTAAGCTTCCTTTTGGACCCACTATTTCAACCCATAGCATTTCCAGAAGAGAATCCAATTCTCTTACCCTCTCAATCTTACTGGACGGCATACCCTCTCTGACATACAGAGCCACCCCACCTCCAACCCTTCCCCCCATCCTTCCGATATAATTTATAACCAGGAATCACCATATCCCACTGATTTTCCTCATCCCACCAAGTTTCTGAAATACCCACAATGTCTATTTCCCCCCCCAACACCAAGCATTCCAACTCCCCGATTTTACCTCGGAGACTTCTAGCATTTGTGTATAAATACTTATAGTTTCCCACATTTGTTAAGCCCACAGCCTACCTCTTGCTGCCTCAAGACCTTGCCAGGCAGTTCCTATCATTAGCCACAGTCACAGTGGACAATTGTAATCCATTTCCTTGTACAAAAGTAGTAGCTACCCCTTCATCTCTTTGTGATGAGCCATCCCGAACCAGAGACTTTCCATCTCCTGTCAGCTTTCCCCCATTATTCAGTTTAAAAACTGCTCTGCCACCTTTTTGATTTTGAGTGCCAGCAGTCTGGTTCCTTCTCGGGACAAGTGGAGACCATCCCTTTTGTACAGCTCCCTCTTTTCCCAAAAAGCATCCCAGTGCTAAACAAACTTGAACCCTTCCCCCCTACACCACCGTCTCATCCACGCATTGAGACTCCTGATCTGTGCCTGTCTCTCCGGCCCTGCGCGTGGAACAGGTAGCACTTCTGAGAAGGCTACCTTGGAGGTCCTGGCCTTGAGTTTCCTGCCCAGCAGCCTAAATTTCTCCTCCAGGACCTCACGACTGCATTTCCCCACATCGTTGGTGCCTACGTGCACCACGACCACTGGCTCCTCCACTGGCTCCCCCAGCACTATCTACCAGCCTATCTAAAATACGCATAATGTCCACTACCTTCGCACCAGGCAGGCAAGTCACCATACGGTCAGTACGCGGGTTCACCACCCAGCTATCTACCTGCCTAAGGATCGAAACACCAACTACCAAGAGCCCCCCTCCCACCCTTCCCAGGGACGGTTCTTTGGTACGAAAGGATATCCGTTCACCAGCTGAAGAAGAGGTTCCTTCTGAGGGCACATTCCCCTTATCCTCAGCATGGTGCCCCGTTTCCCCTTGACCCTCATGCTCCCTGGCAGCAGCCGGGCTGCCAGATCCAGAGTGGGACATATCTAACAAGTCCCCGAGAGTATTCTCCGTGCACCTAACTGACTGTCTCTGCTTCTCCAGGTCATCCACCTTGGCCTCAAGGGAGCAAACTCGCTCCCTGAGAACCAGGAGCTCCTTGCACCGAGCACACACCCAAGACTTCTGACCAGTAGGCAGATAGTCATACATGTGACACTCCATGCAAAACACTGGATAGCCCCCAACCCCCTGCTGGCATTGTGGCTTCATAATTATTTTTAAACAAATACTTTTCTATAACCCCCCTTTTAAAACCCTTTGTATTTATATGGTTCATGTTGTAGGAGTCTACTTGCCTAACTGGGAACCCAAGGAGCCAAGGTCCCTGGCTTTCTGGCTCTTCCTGGGCTTCTTACAGAGCCCCTAGGCTAAGAGCCACAGGCCAAGAGCCTCACCCTTTTGCTCTCACCCTTTGGCTCGTGCCTCTTGCAAGCTTCCTGCCTTAAATAGAAGTGTCCCCCAGGAGAGGGTGTGGCCAGCAGCTACTCAAATTCACCCAAGGCACTTAATGACAGGCAAACAATGACCCTTTCACACCCCAACTCCAGCAGCCAGGAGTCTGCTATTCAGTTTCACCCAGGCACCTAATTTCAGGCAAACAATGACCCTTTCACACCCCTACTCCAGCAGCCAGGAGTCTGTTACAACTCACCCACACACTCCCAAATACAGTCCCCCACACAGTACCTTCTCAGCTAAAGCACCTCAGCTGAAAGTAAATAAATAAAAATACCACTCACCCCTCTGGCAGCTCAAACACCTTGCTCCTTCTCAGAGCTCAGCTGGGTCAGCTCTCCAACCTTGAATTGATTCTGTGTATTTGATCAATATCAGGAGTATCTCCTGGGGCCTCTACCTGTAGGAGCTTTGAGAAATGGTCTTCAAGTTCTGTCTTCCCAAAGTCTTCTGTCATTGTCACATCCAATTGGAGGAAATGTAATTTTTTTAGCAATTGTAACTCAAAAAGAGTAATTTATCTAATCAAGTGTCCCTGTGACTTCCTCTATATAGGCAGTTCTAAAAGAGCTATAAAAATGAGGATATTGGAGCACAAATCCAGAATTAGGCATCTAGTTAAGGATGCACCCCTGGTGAATCATTTTTTCTGAGAAAGATAACAAAGAGGAAGAGTTGAAATGTTGCGCACTGTATAAATTCCAATCACATCCCTTTAACAGAGAAGATTATATCAAGGATGAATATAAACAAATAACCAGTGCTTGTAGAGAGAGAGTTAGGAAAGCTAAAGCTCAGTATGAGCTTAGGCTAGTGAGCAATGCTAAAAACAACAAAAAGGGTTATTTTCTTAAGGCTTTTGATGAGGTTCCACATAATATTCTTGTTGACAAATTGGTAAAATTTGGTTTGGATCCTATTACTGTTAGGTGGATCTGTAACTGATTGACAGATTACACCCAAAGAGTACTTGTGAATGGTTCCTCATCCTCATGGAGAGGAGTGACAAGTGGAGTGCCTCAAGGATCTGTCCTCGGACCAGTTTTGTTCAACATCTTTATCAATGATTTGGATAAAGGAATATAGGGAATGCTTATTAAATCTGCAGATGATACTAACTTGGGAGGGGTAGCAAATATGGTAGAAGACAGAGTCAGGATACAGGATGATCTTGACAGGCTGGAAAACTGGCCTAAAACAAATAAAATAAACTTCAATGGGGTTAAATCTAAAGTTCTGCATTTCAGTAGGAAAAATCAAATGCATAATTATAGGATGAGGGAGACTTGTCTTGGCAGTAGTATGTGCAAAAAGGATCTAGGGGTCTTAGTAGATCATATACTGAACATGAGTCAGCCGTGTGATGCAGCAGGTAAAAAGGCAAATGTAATTTTGGGCTGTATCAACAGAAGTATAGTGTCCAGATCATGCAGATCATACTCTGCTCTGGTTAGACCTCACTTAGAGTATTGTGTTCAGTTCTGGGCACCACAATTTAAGAAGGATATAGACAAGTTGGAAGGTGTCCAGAGGAGGGCAACAAAGATGGTGAGGGACCTGGAGACCAAATCCTATGAAGAAAGGTTGAAGGAGATGGGTAGTTTTAGCCTGGAGAGGAGACGACTGAGAGGTGATACGATAACCATCTTCAAGTACTTGAAGGGCTGTCATATAGAGGATGGTGCGGAGTTGTTTTCTGTTATCCCAGAAGGTCAGACCAGAACCAATGGGTTGAAATTAAATCAAAAGAGTTTTTAGCTAAACATTAGGAAGAACTTCCTGACAGAGTGGTTCCTCGGTGTAACAGGTTTCCTTGGGAGGTGGTGGGCTCTCCTTCTTTGGAGGTTTTCAGAGGCTAGATGGCCATCTGACAGCAATGCTGATTCTGTGAAATTAGGCAGATCATGAGAGGGAGGGCAGGAAGGGCTGCATTAGTGCTTAGTTCTTGTGGCCCTTTCTTACACACCCAGGGAAATGCTGATTGCAACTATGAGGTCAGGAGCAATTTTTCTCCAGGCCAGTTTGGCTGGAGATCCTGGAGGTTTTGTTTGTTTGTTTGTTATCTTCCAGGCAGGGAACAGTGGTCACTGTGGGTGTGTGGGGGAGGTATTTGTGAATTTCCTGCATTGTGCAGGTGGTTGGACTAGGTGACCCTGGAGGTCCCTCCCAACTCCATGATTCTATTATTCTATGTATTTACAATGAACAAATTATTCACAGAATTCTATGAGTCACTTAGACACCAAGAGCTAAACTCTGAGAGCATTGAAAAAGAGTGCATCTAGAGCAGGAGTCCTCATCTTTTTTGAGCTTGCAGGCACCTTTGGAATTCTGCCACAGGAGGTGGACCTAACCACAAAATGGCTGCCACAAGATGCCGAGCCAACTACTGAATGTCAAGGAGTGAGGTCATGAATAAAACTAATAGTAGATCTTCAATGTTGCAGGCAGAAGCTCTGCTTAACAGAATGCCTTTTAAAAGTAAACACCTTGTTTAAGAATGGCATTGGCAAATTGGGAACTCTGGCTGAAGCAATGCTTTTGTTTTGTTTTAGTCTGCAGAGTCAATTAGTTCTCCAATGGCCAGCCAGAAGCCCTACTGGACAAAAGCCCTACCTCTCTCCACCCACTTTCTAAAAACACTTGACAGGCACCAGGAAAGGTACTGATGGGCACCATGGCACCTATAGGCACTACACAGGGGATTCCTAATCTAAAGTACATTGGGATGGGAAGGTAGGTGTTATGTCCACTGACCGCCACTAGGCACCAAGGGTATACAACCGCAGCTTGGCTCCAAAGAACAATAGGGACTAGGATCCTGAGCCTATAGGAACTGTGGCGAGAAGTTTAAAACTTCCAATGGGACTGGTGGGTGTGTCCCAGGCACTGTATATAGTTGGCCAACCTGGCCAGTAAAAGTGTGTTGTATTGTGTACTAGTAAACTATGAGCTGTTAATCACAAAGCATCTGTCTTCTCTACGCATCGAACCCAGTATGCAACAATGGCGACGAGGATGGGATCCCACTGAGCTGGCTGGGCTGCTGGGCATCCGAAGAAGACCGGGAACCACCACTGCTTCAACCGCTGAGCACTAAAGGAACGCAATCCACTTCCCCGCAACCACCACGCAGCATGATGGCAGTCACTCTGGGAGCAGGACTCGTCTCTCCATCAGGGCCGGCTCCAGGTGTCTGGGTGCCCTAGGCAGGACAACCTGGGGCGCCCCCAACTGGGGATGCCAACCTCCTGGTGGGACCTGGAGACCGGGGGCGAAGCGCTGGCTTTCTTGGGGCCTCCGCGGCTGCGGGGTCCCTGGGAAAGCGGGAAGGGGGCGGGGGGGTCTAGCCGCCGCCGCCCCCTCCCAGAGTCAGCTTTCCCGGGGCCTCCATGGCTGTGGGGTCCCCGGGAAAGCAGAAAGGGGGCAGGGGGGTCTAGCCACCGCCGCTGCCCCCTCCCTCCCAGAGCCAGCTTTCCCGGGGCCTCCGCGGCTGCTGGGTCCCCGGGAAAGCGGGAAGGGGCGGGGGGACCTAGCCTCTGCCCCCTCCCTCCCAGAGCCGGCTTTCCTGGGGCCTCTGCGGCTGCGGGGTCCCCGGGAAAGCGGGAAGGGGCCGGGGGGGTCTAGCCACCGCGGCCGCCCCCTCCCTCCCAGAGCCGGCTTTCCCGGGGCCTCCGCGGCTGCTGGGTCCCCGGGAAAGCGGGAAGGGGTGGGGGGAGTCTAGCCGCCACCGCCCCCTACCTCCCAGAGCCAGCTTTCCTGGGGCCTCCTCGGCTGCTGGGTCCTTGGGAAAGTGGGAAGGGGCGGGGGGGTGTCTAGCCGCCGCCCCCTACCTCCCAGAGCCAGTTTTCCCAGGGCCTACGTGGCTGCGGGGTCCCCGGGGAAAGTGGGAAGGGGCGTGGGGGTCTAGCCGCCACCGCCGCCCCCTCCCTCCCAGAGCCGGCTTTCCCAGGGCCTCCACGGCTGCTGGGTCCCCGGGAAAGCGGGGAAGGGGCGGGGGGGTCTAGCCGCCGCCGCCTCCCCCTCCCTCCCAGAGCTGGCTTTCCCGGGGCCTCCCAGGGCTGCTGGGTCCCCAGGAAAGCGAGAAGGGGCGGGGGGTCTAGCCGCCGCCACCGCTGCCGACCCCTCCCTCCTAGAGCCGGCTTTCCCGGGGCCTCCGCGGCTGCTGGGTCCCCAGGAAAGCGGGAAGGGGTGGGGGGGAGTCTAGCCGCCGCCGCCCCCTACCTCCCAGAGCCAGCTTTCCTGGGGCCTCCTCGGCTGCTGGGTCCTCGGGAAAGTGGGAAGGGGCGGGGGGGTGTCTAGCCGCCGCCCCCTACCTCCCAGAGCCGGTTTTCCCAGGGCCTCCGTGGCTGCGGGGTCCCCGGGAAAGTGGGAAGGGGCGTGGGGGGTCTAGCTGCTGCCGCCACACCCTCCCTCCCAGAGCCAGCTTTCCCGGGGCCTCCGCGGCTGCAGGGCCCCCAGGAAAGCCGGGAAGGGGGCAGGGGTCTAGCGGCAGTGGCGACAGCGGGCGCCCGGTTAGGGTGATGGGGGGCGCTTTTTGGGGGGAAGTGGGGCACCATTTGGCGACCCTGAGGCCGGGGGCGCCCTAGACGAGCGCCTAGATCGCCCAATGGGTGATCCAGCCCTGCTCTCCATTCGACCCTACCTAGACACATCACTGGTAAGCCTGGGTCAAGGGACTCAAGTCCATCCTGATCTTCTACAAGGTCACCAATGGAGAGAGGAAGAAGGACCTCCTTATTGGCTTGTGTGGCACCGCCACTATGGAGCTGGCTCGCAACCTGCTCTCCCCAACCAAGCTATCTGAAGCCACGTTAGAGCAGATCGTCAAGGTGCTCCAGGACCACTTCGTTCCCCAGCCATTGGAGAACTTGCGCCACGTGGCATTCCACTTCCGGCACCAGCAACCACGTGAATCTGTCACAGTATACCTGGCTGAGCTCTGCAGGCTCTCCTCTGAGTGCACTTTCGGGGCCCAACTTGAAACGACCCTCTGTGACAGACTGGTCTATGGCCTCAGTGATGAGAAGCTCAGGTGATGGATCCTGGAGGATGAGAAGTGCACTCTCATATCAGCCCTCTCCACCACCTCGGCTTGGGAGAGGACCCATCCTGCTGCATCAAACACCACACACTGGGCAAGCATGGACCCAATAAACCCAGCGGAGGAGGAGGTCCACCGAACCCAACATCCTGACTGGAGGAGAGATCCAGTGCCTGCGTCCCGCTCCATTCCCGCCAAGGAGTGGGGATGACATGAGTGTGCCAGCTGTGGGGACAGGCACGACCAGAAAACTTGTCATTTCAGGGATGCTGTCTGCTGGAGCTGCAGCCTCATGGGACACATTACCCAGGCCTGCCATTCCCGGGGGTCCCAAGCCCCGCCATCACAACCCCAGCAGGGCCACCATTCTGCCACACATTATGAGGATGACGCATCCCAAGAAGAGCTTTATCTCCTCACGAGCAAATTGTCAGAACAGGTACTGTGGCTTCCAAGCCAGACTTCAGCCCCTAAAATCCAGGTCTTGGTCAAAATAGAGGGGTCCCCATGTTCCATGGAGCTGAATTCTGGCTCTGTGGCCTCCATCATTTCGGTGGATACTCTTAAGAGACTGTGTCCTGGGGGGGACACCGCCTACGCCCATCTCTGGTGACCCTGATGGACTTTCAGAGGAACCGTGTTCCTGGCCGGGGTGTGGGGAGTTTCCAGGTCAAGTACCAGGGGTTTGATGACTAGTTGGACTTGATTGTGGTCGAGGACAACCTGGTCAGTCTATTGGGCTACATGTGCTTCACCCCTTTGGGAATTTCGATTGAGGGAGTACAGCTCTGCGCCCCACAGGACTTCAGCAAGATCTGCAGGGAGTTCCCAGCTTCCTTCGATGGGACTCTCGGTCACTACACAGGTCCCCCCATGTCACTGGCCCCCATCCACATGCGTTCCACGAAGGTCCCGTTCATGCTGAAGCCGAAAATAGACACAGAACTGGACTGTCTTGTAGAGCAAGGAGTCCTGCAACCAGTCTCACACGTGGCATGGGAAACACCCATCGTCACCCCCATGAAACCGAATGGGGACATCCGCATCTGCACGGACTACAAGTGCACGTTTTATGCCAATAAAGGCTGACTTGACTTGACTACAAGTGCACGTTAAATAAGGCTCTGCAGGACCACGCATATCCGGTCCTGGTAGTAAGCCACGTGCTAGCCACTTTGGCAGGGACTAAGATCTTTGACAAACTTGATCTCACCAACAGCTCCTGGTTGATGAGGCAACCACAGCTGCACAAACAATCGTGACGCATAGGGGGCTTTTAAAGTAAAGAGACTGACGTTTGGGGTAAGTGTGGCCCCAGGGCTCTTTCAACATCTTATGGACTCTCTCTTGAAAGGGATCCCAGGCATCATGCCATTCTTCGATGATGTGCTGATCGCTGCAGCAATGCTGGATGAGTTCACCTCCAGAGTGTGCACTGTCCTCCACCGCTTCCACGAGGCCGGGCTGAAAGTGAAGCGGGAGAAGTGCCTGTTGGGGGTTCCATCTGTCGATTTTCTGGGCTTCATGGTCGATGCGGATGGCCTCCATCCAGCTAGGGACAAGATGAAGGCCATTGTCGAGGCTCCCCCACCCAAATCCAAGGCGGAACTCCAGTTGTTCCTCGGGCTCTTGAACTTTTATCATGCCTTCCTCCTTCACAAGGCGGCGGTAGCCGAGCCCTTGCATTTCCTCCTGGATAAGCATGCCCCTTCGTCTTGGGGCCCCCGCCAGGCCACCGCCTTCAAGGGGATCAAGGCACATTTTGATGAGTCCTTACTGGTGGTTCTCTGTTGCGATGCTTCCCCCTATGGCATGGGCTCAGTGTTGGCCCACTGACTCCCAGATGGGCATGAGGTGCCTGTTGTGTACTACTCCCGGGTGCTATCGTTGGTGGAGCAGAACTACACCCAGATTGACCATGAGGGCCTGGTGATCGTGGTGGGCATCAAGAAGTTCCATGATTTCGTCTATGGTCAGCCCTTCACCATCACCATGGACCATCACCCTCTTCTCGGCCTCTTCGCCGCAGACCAGCAGACACCACAGGTCCTCTCCCCACAGGTCCTCTGGTGGTCCATTTTCCTGTCCAGCTACAACTATTCCCTCAAGCACTGCCCCGGAAAGGCTATGGGTCAAGCCGACGCCCTTAGCCGCCTGCCCCTGCTGTCCATCGAAGCCAACCCGGCTCCTGTGCACCACATCCTCCAGGTTGAGGATCTCCCTGACTCTCCCCTCTGGGCTGGGGACATCGCCCACTGCTTCCAGGTTCTGGGCCCTAAGTTCACAGCTTTCACAGCTCACCAGGATGAGGTCTGCCCACAAGGGATGCCTCCTGTGGGGGGACTGGGTGGTAGTCCCCAGTGCCCTACGTCACCAAGTCCTGATGGCCCTACACGAAGCTCATCCTGGGATTGTCCGTGTGAAGGCCCTGGCAAGGAGCTACGTATGGTGGCCAGGGATCGATGCGGAGGTGGAAGATTGGGTGAAGTGCTGTCAAACATGCCAAGGCGTCCGGCCTATTCTGCCAAGTGCACCCACCCAAGCCTGGGAATCTACCCAGATGCTGTGGTCAAGGCTCCACATAGATTTCACCAGACCGCTCCACGGACTGCTGTTCCTGGTCACAGTGGACTCCTACTTGAAGTGGCTGGAGATTAGCCCTGTCTCAGCCACATCCGCCAGGGCAACCATCTGGGCACTCCACAAGATCTTCATGACCCATGGATTGCCTGACACCAACGTCTCTGACAACGGGACGGCATTCACATCAGAGGAATCCCAGGAGTTCCTGTGCAGCAACCTGATCAGGCACGTGAGATCTTCTCCATTCCATCCTGCCACCAACGGCCAGGCGAAGTGGATAGTGCGCACCACCAAAGAAGCCCTCAGCCGACTAACAGAGGGGGACTGGGAGTTCTGCCTGGCCCATTTCCTATTGGTGCAATGGACAACCCCTAATCTGGCCACTGGCCACTGTCCAGCCAGCAGCCCACAATTTTATTGGACAGGCTGCACCCAGACAGGTCCCCGGAGTCACGTGACCTGTCCAAACAGAGGTAGGTGTCACGGGGGTTCTTTCCTGAAGACACCGTGTACATCCAGCACTACAGCAAGGGCTCCCCATGGCTAGCTGGCCAAATCATCTGCCCAACAGGTCCCATGTCCTACGAAGTTTCCACAAAAGATGGCTAGGTCCTGTGGAGACATGTTGACCAGCTGAGACAGCACCTGCTCCTGGCTTCGGAGAATGCCCTTGCTCCAGGTAACGTTGACGCGGACCTGCCAGAGATAACCGTCCGCGACACTACAGACAGAGGTTTTCCGGAGCAGGCTCCTGCCACTGGGACCCAACCTGAAAACAGGATGCCTGCCTCCGTCTCAGCCCCGGATGAGGCCCCTCCACCACCACAGCTGAATGTTCTGGCAAATCCACCAGCCAGGGCTCCCAACACCCCGGTTTCTGCTCTGAGGTGTTCCATGCTGGAGCACTGGCCCCCAGCCTATCTCAAAGACTATGTCACCTAGACTGGATTTGAACTACAGGGGGAGGGGTGTTATGTCCGCTGACCACCACTAGGCGCCAGCTGTATACAACCGCAGCTTGGCTCCAAAAAACAATAGGGACTAGGATCCTGAGCCTCCTCGTTAGCAGCCTATAGGAACTGCGGTGGGAAGTTTAAACCTTCCGGTGGGACTGTATATAGTTGGCTGCCCTGGCCGGTAAAAGTGTGTTGTGTACCAGTAAACTATGAGCTGTTAATCACGTAGCATCTGTCTTCTCTACGCGTCGAACCCAGTACACAACAGTAGGTATTGTAGGTAGATAGCAGCACATGTTACATTGTGCACAGGACTCCAGGTGTGGCAATGTTAGGTCAGCTCTGGCTCTTTTCATAGTAGGCCTCCTTTTTCAGGTTACTTCTCCTCGCTTAGTTTCATTCTATAGTAGTGAACCAAGACCCTGACAAAGCACCTCAGCTCCTCTCTTGGTTTCTGATTCATCATTGGAGAATTGGTAGAACGTGCAGACTAAAAAAAACACTGCTTCAGCAAGACCTTCCAACACAGCATAAGGATCTTCACTGTGTTACTGAAGGTATGTTGTGTGTAAGCAAGAAAATATTTTAAAACAATATGTTCATTTTAAATGGCATGTTAGTAAGCAGTGTTTCTACGTGAAATGATGTGTTACTATTAGAGTTATGCATAGCTTCCTATGGCACCCATTTTGTGGTTGCAGTGAAGAGATCCTTTTTGTTTCCTGTCCAGGATTTCTTAGCTGCAGAGTGTGCAACCTTAAACATATGCCACATATGTTACAGTTTTAAATCATGGGCTTTATTAAAGCCATGGTTCATATCAAAAACTCTTCAATAAAAGCATCCTTGGTTTTCTAACAATGCATTAATTGCAAGTTTTGTGGAGTGGAATGTTGAATGCTTGATGGTAGCAGAAGGTCACCTTTGACTCTGTACAGTGGCTGAAGGGGACTTTGCGCTATATTGTACAGTCAATGAGCAAAGATCTGTGTCACATTAAAGTGCTTTGCCAAGGAGAAAATGTCAATATGGAATTAGTGGCTGAAATTAGAAACCACTGAGGCTGCAATCACATGCTCCTTTAGATCTGACATAGGTGCGAATGCCTGATGGATCTAAAGGGAGCTATCAGACAGCAACATCTAGGAAGTGTCCTGCAGTCGTTGGCAACCCATGCTGCTCTGCCATAGAAGTGAAGTAAAGAGAAACTGGGGAAAGTCCGGTGTTACCCGAATAAGGCGGGCCATGGGCGAATTTTCCCGTTCGATTGCTCAAACATGCTGTCATGTGTCGGGATGGTCTGATCCGGCCATCCCGACTCCGTGCTGTGTTTTCCCCTCCTTTGCAGTATGCACATCATCGCATACTCCATCGGGGGCCCTCAGTGTGGAGGTGCGATTCCTTGTTTATGTGCAAGGGAAACAAACAGCAAAAAAAAACCTGACTCACCCACAGTTGCATTTGATCACACATATGGCTGCTCCCGCAGCTGCAAAGGGCTGTGTGATCTCACAACTGCATGTCAAATTCCTCCAGAGGGAATAGCCTTGCTTCCCCTTTGTTTCAACTGGCATGTGTGACTGCAGCCTAAGTGTTTTGTAGGAAGTAGGTGAAATGCAATTAACCAAAATAATATTTCACAATTAAGGTAGAATGAATCCTGTGTTAGTGACCTCAGGGGATTGCAAAAGGAATCCTTTCCCACATTAGCCTGGCACAGCCCAGCAGCCTGGGGTGAGGTAGGAGCAATTCTTTCTCTGGAGGCCAGGGTGGGGTGTCTCAGAGAAGCTGATGTTGGAGACAGGTTGTGCTTCCATCCCCAGCAGTTGGCTAGCTGCTGAAAAAATTGGTAGAAGGAGGTACAGTGAGTCCTCTGGGAACTGACAACACGCTGTTGGGCCAGGATGTCACAGATGAAAGTGCACTTAAGGTGCGACAGACTTATGGCAACCACAGCAAGGTTGGTGGATGGGTGGGGGACCTGCAGGGAATACCAGAATTGTGATACAGAGGGCAGGCCATGGCACACCACTTCTGAGTGCCTATTTGGCTTTGAACGCCTTTCCCTTGAAATCCATCTTGGGTTGCCATAACTCAGCTATCACTTCACAGCAACAGCAATAAAGCTTTCAAGGGCCCACGCTCCCTCTGTCAAATAGATAAAAACTCCATAAAATTCCTAAAAAGCAGTCTGTGATCATAATCTGAAGTCTGGCTTGCTTTAAGATTAATATATTCTAATACGGTTGAGAAATGCTAGAAGATGTGGTTTTATTAGCACTTGTTTCTGCACCTACTGTGGGGTTAATTTTCAGCCGTTTGTAAGGCAAGTAAGAAGCAGAGGTGGTTTGCCATTGTCTTACTCTGTAGAGTCTTCTAGGATTACCAGCTTCAGATTTATTATTTATTTACATAATTTATAGTCTGCCTTTCTCACTTGGATTCAAGTGGATTACACAGAGTGAGTCAATACAATTGACAGGGTAAGGGTATTCAGTAAACAGTTCCATAAGATTAGGGTTGCAGAATTAACCAGAAATCTAAAAACAGAACTGAAACAGCATAAAGCCTTAACATGACATATTAAATGATACAAAAATTACATAGGATCCTAGTTTCAGTAAATTACTGTAGTTGGAAAATGCCTGGAGATTTTGGGGATGGAACCTGAGATGGGTGGGGGTTAAGGGAGGGAGGGATATCAATGGTGTATAATGCCATAGAGTCCACCTTCCAAAGTGGTCATTTTCTCCAGGTGAACTGGTCTCTGTCACCTGGAGATCAGTTGTAATCCCAGGAGATCTTCAGTTGGTAACACTAGTGGTCTGTCATCCAAGTACCAACCTTGGTTAGCTTCCAAGGTTGGATGAGATCAGGCTATAACCATGTCATCTTCCCTTCCCCGAAGATGCCATAGCTGAAGGGGAAAGTCACTGCTAGGTATGAAAAACTTCAGAGTTCAAAATAGGGAGTGTCATGATCATGGGCCTATAGTAGTGCAGCCTACGGGCTCCAGGGAAGCCTGTACTAGAGTAGGTATTAGGGCCTACATTTCCCAGGGCTCCTTTGGACCCTGTGAATGGTTAACAGGAGATGTGGAGGGAAAACTTACTCCAGCAGAGGACTAGAGAGTGGTGCCTGGGAAGAAGGAATAAAAGGCCTTGCCCAAAGTTCACTTCAGGGAGGCTACTGTAGAAGGAAGTATCTCTCATCCAAAAGAGGTGAGTCAGTCTGAGACAAAGTACCTAGAGAAGGCTAGGACAGTATAGTCAGATGTGTTAGGTTTTCCTACCTCTACTGTGCTCATTTTTCCTACACATTATTGAATCACAGTTGTTAGTCGGTGTAGCGGTTGAGTGTGCAGACTCTAATCTGGGAAAACTGGATTTGATTCCCCACTCCTCCACTTGCAGCTGCTGGATGACCTTGGGCAAGTCATAGTTCTGTCAGAGCTCTTCTTGAAAGAGCAGTTCTTGAAAGAGCTATCTCAACCCCATCTGCTCTGAGGCTGCAGTCACATGTTGAAGCGGAAGGCAAATGAGGCTATTCCCTCCAGAGGAATTTGACATGCAGTTGCGATATCATACCTCCCTTTGTAGCTGTGGGTGCATCCTGTCACTGTGTGATCAGACGCAACTGTGGGTGAGTCGGGGGGGGGGGTTGGTCATTCGTTTCCCATGCACATAAATAAGGAATCACACCTCTGCACTGAGGCCCCCTACTGAATACTGCGAAGAGGGAGGAAATGGTACCAAGCTGGGATGGCCATTCCAACAGCTTGAGAGCATGCTTGCACGATCAAACAGGGGAAAGTCCATCCGTAGCCCATCAGAACCTGTTTACTACTGGACTTTTCTTGGTGTCTTTTAACTCTGCTTCTCCGGCGGAGCAGCACAGGATGCCGATGACTGCGAGATGCTTCCCAGATGTTGCTGTCTGATTGCTCCCTTTAGATCCGTCAGGCATTTGCACCTATGTTGGATCTAAAGGCACGTATGATCGCAGCCTGAGACTCCAAGTGAAGGGCAGGATATAAATTCAATCTCCTCTTCCTCTTTATTAAAAAAATAGTTTGTTGCTCTGCCTGGGTCTTTATGCCTCTTTTGGTCACTTATAAGGAAACCTACTGGAAAAGGAGCATATAAACGTGTAGTGGGTGCTCTGGGCCCTCCCAAAAAGACCCATACCAGAATGGTGGCAGCCATTAGAGAACCTTTCTAGCCACTGCTCATGACTGGAAGGTACAATATTTTAAATATATCCTCCCAGGATGCTTAGATCCTCCCAGTTTGTCAAGACTTTCTGTAGTAAATTTTTGAAGCTCACCACAAGGACATTACAGTTTAAAGTTGCACCTTAGATAGGAATAGGATAAATAGAGAGGCAGACAGAAAGCTATCACCCTTGTGACCCTGTTGTTATGTCCACTGACCACCACCAGGTGACAGCGACATTTACCAGAGCTTGGAGCTCAAGAGACAATAGGGACTAGGATCCTGAAACCCCAAACAGGGCACCAATAGGAACCTTGGCGGGAAATTCAAACCCACCAATGGGAACTAGGGGTGGTCCATGGGGACTGTATATAGTTGGCCAGCAGCCAGTACTTGTTGTTCTGTTGTGTACCAGTAAACCATGTGTTGTTTATCATGCTGTTTCCTGACTCCTTAATGCATGAACCCACTACACAACAATGGCGATGAAGATGGGATCCCATTTTGCTGGCCAGGCCATGGAGGCACCAGAGGAAGACCGGTACCTGAGGACGATCGTGGCTCCCACTGATGAATCCCAGAGAAGTTCAAGCGACCTTCGTGCCTTCTTCCCCTGTGGCTTCACCTCCTTCTCCACCTCCACACAGCATAATGGCAGTCGCTCCAGGAGCAGAACTTGTCCCTTCGTTTGACCCATCCCAACCACACCACTGGGAAGCCTGGGTCGAGGGACTCAAGTTCATCCTCATATTCTATGAGGTCACAACCAAGGAACGGAAGAAGGGCCTCCTCATCGGCTCCTGTGGCCCTGCCACAGTGCAGCTGGCATGGAACCTGCTCTCCCCCACTTCACTGACAGATGTCTTGTTCAAGGGCATAATTAAAAAACTCTGGGACCATGTCATCCCACGGCCTTCAGAGATCGCGCGCCACATGGCCTTCTACACCTGGCAGCAGCAACCATGAGAATCGGTAGCAGAATACCTAGCTGAGCTTCGCCGACTCACCATGGAGTGTGCTTTTGGGGCCCATCTTGAAACTGTCCTCTGAGACAAGCTAGTTTCTGGGCTTAGCGATGAGAAGCTCCAAGGAGAAGTGCTCCCTAGCTTCCACCCTTTCCACTGCCACGGCTTGGGAAAGGAACTGCCCCTCAACCATGGCTGCTGTGTGCCCGATGCAGGAGGACAACCTCGATCCGGGGAGCGACGAGGTCCACCGCACCCAGGAGCCAGGAACAAGGCTTCGCAACCCGCTCCAGCCCAGCTCAGGAGTGCGCAAGTTGCAGAGACAAGCACAAGAGGAAGACCTGCTGTTCCGGGATGACAAATGCCATGGGTGTGGCCGCACGGGCCACATCACACGTGCCTGCCAATTCCAAGGATCCAAGGCTCCACCGCCCTGCTGACGAGCAGATGCCCACTATGAGGATGATGACTCCAAGGAAGAGCTCTACCTCCTTGCCGCAGAGCCTGCCAAACAGGTACTGAGGCTTCTGAGCCAGTCCTCCGCCCCGAAGATCCAAGTCTGGGTCCGCATAGAGAGGTCCCCCTGCACTATGGAGCTCGATTCCGGCTCCATGGCCTCCATTATCTCGGAGGAGACTCTTAAAAGACTCTGTCCCCATAGGAGCCCCCACTTATGCCCATCGACCCTCACCCTGACTGACTTTCAGAGGAACCGTGTTCCGATAAAGGGGGTGGGAAGTTTCAGGGTCCGGTACAAGGGGTTTGACGGTAAATTGGACTTAGTTGTGGTCACAGGGGATTTAGTCAGCCTCCTCAGCCGAGCGTGGTTCACCCCTTTGGGAAGCTCCATTGAGGGGGTGCAGCTATGCGCATTGCAGGACTTCTGAGAGGTCTGTGATGAGTTCCCATCTGTTTTTGATGGGACCCTTGGCCGCTACACAGGCCCCCCAGTGTTGCTGCAACTCAACCCCAACGTGGCCCCCATTCGCATGCACTCCAGGATAGTTCTGTTTGCACTACTCCCCAAAATAGATGCAGAGCTGGACTGGCTGGTGGCCCAAGGACTCTTAGAGCTGGTCTCCCACACCGCCTGGGAGACCCCCATCATCACCCCAGTTAAGCTGAATGGGGATGTCCGCATCTGCACGGATTATAAGGGCACGCTAAATAAAGCACTTCAGGACCACACTTATCCAGCCACGTGCTGGCCTCCCTGGCAGGGGCAAAGGTTTTTGGTAAACTGGACCTAGCCCAGGCCTATCAGCAACTCCCCATGGATGAGGCTACCACTGCTACCACTGCAGCGCAAACGATTGTTATGCACAGGGGGGCTTTCAGAGTTAAAAGGCTACAGTTTGGGGTGAGCATGGCCCCGGGCCTCTTTCAACAACTTATGGGCTCTCTCTTGAAAGGAATCCTGGGGGTCACGCCATTTTTCGAAAATGTGTTAATCGCCGTGGCAACGCCTGCTGAGTTTACCGCCCGGCTGCACACTGTCCTCCACTGTTTCCAGGAAGCAAGGCTCAAGGTGAAGAGGGAGAAGTGTCTCCTGGGGGTTCTGTCAGTGGACTTTTTAGGCTTCACGGTCGACGCGGATGGCTTGCATCCTGCCCGGGACAAAATCAAAGCCATCGTAGGGGCACCCCTGCCTAAGTCCAAGGCAGAATTTCAGGCGTTCCTGGGTCTATTGAACTTTTACCACTCCTTCCTCCCCCACAAGGTGGTGGTAGCAAAACCCCTACATCACCTCCTGGACAAACAGGCCCCTTGGGAATGGGGCCCCCGGCAGGTGATTGCTTTCAGGAAGGTCAAGGCGCTGCTCATCTCTAATAAAGTTTTAGCACATTTCGATGAGTCCCTGCTGGTCATCCTGGCCTGCAATGCATCCCCCTATGGCATCGGCGCTGTGTTGGCCCACCGCCTGGCGGAAGGCCAGGAGGTGCCTGTCACCTATTACTCCCAGACTCTGTCGGCGGCTGAGTGGAACTATGCACAGATTGACTGGGAGGGCCTGGCGATCGTGGCCGAGGTCAAAAAATTTCATGACTTTGTGTATGGCTATCCTTTCACCATTGCCATGGACCATTGCCCCCTCCTCGGCCTCTTTGCCCCGGATCGCCAGACCCTGTAGGTCATCTCCCTGTGGGTCCTGTGGTGGTCCATTTTCTTGTCTGGCTACTTGTACTCCCTGCTGCATTGCCCGGGCAGGGCGATGGGCCATGCGGACACTCTGAGTCACCTACCCCTGCTGGACGTGGAGGAGGACCCAGCTCCAGCTCATCACGTTCTGCAAGTTGAGGACCTTCCCAATCTCCCCTTCCAGGCAGCGGACATTGCTCGCTGCTCGACCAGGGAACCCGTCATTTCCCGTGTTCTGGGCTGGGTGGTGAAGGGGTGGCCTGCGGCGGTAGACGGGCCGGAGTTCATGGCCTTTGCCACCCACTGGGATGAATTATCTGCATATAAGGGTTGCTTATTGTGGGGTGATAGGGTGGTGGTCCCCAGAGTTCTGAGGCACAGGGTCCTGCAGGCCCTACATGAGACACATCCGGGAATAGTCCAGATGAAGGCCCTCGCATGCAGTTATGTATGATGGCCTGGGATAGATGTGGAGGTGGAAGCTTGGATGAAGCACTGCCAGACTTCCCAGGCCGTCAGGTCCAATCCACCGATCACCCCCACCCAAGTCTGGGAATCCACCTGGATGCCGTGGTCTAGGCTCCATGTGGATTTCGTGGGCCCCTTCCATGGGATGCTGTTTCTAGAGATGGTGGACTCTTACTCAAAATGGCTAGAAATCAGCCTGGTCTCCACCACCTCCTCCAAAGCCACCATCCGGACACTCCGGAAGATCTTTGCCACCCACGACTTGCCGGACACCATTGTCTTGGACAATGGGATGGCATTCACCTCAGAGGAATTCCAGGAGTTCCTCTGCAGCAATTTGATACAGGTCTGCCCCGTTCCACCCTGCCACCAACGTAAGGTCTGCCCCGTTCCACCCTGCCACCAACAGCCAGGCAGAACGGATGGACTGCCAAGGAAGCCCTTAGCCAGCTAACTGAAGGGGACTGGGAATTCTGCCTGGTGCACTTCCTCCTGGCACAGCAGACCACCCTGAACCTGGTCAGCGGGTGCTGCCCCGCAGAGCTGTTAATGGGGCAGTGGCCCACAATTCTATTCACCTGGATAGGGCCCCAGAAGTGAGTAATTTGGCCAAGCAGAGGGAGGCACCACCGGGGGGGGGGTTGGAGGACCCAGTCTAAACCCAGAACTTTGGGAAGGGTCCCGAGTGGCTCCTCAGCCAGGTCATCCGTCCTACCAGCCTGGTGTCTTATGAGGCCTCGACAGACAGCGGACAGGTCCTGTGCAAGCACATAGACCAGCTGTGCAGGCACCTGCTTTCAGCCCCCGAGGAGGGTCTGACCTCAAGGGACACAGGGAGGGAACTACCGGACATCCATGAACATGAAACTCCTGGCGGGAGTTTGCAGGAGCCAACCCCAGTCACCACGGCCACCCCAGAGGACAGAGCACCGGCAACCACCCCGGAACCAGTTGAGGCTCTGCTGCCTCACCCTCCAAGCACAACAGGCACGGGGCAGGGCAAGCCTCCAGTTGGCATTCCAGTTCCATCCCTGAGGTGTTCCACGCGAGAGTGCCGGGCCCCCACCTGCCTTAAGGACTACGTAACCTAGGCGGGTTTTGAACTACGGGGGGAGGGGTGTTATGTTCGCTGACCACCACCAGGCGACAGTGACATTTACCAGAGCTTGGAGCTCAAGAGACAATAGGGACTAGGATCCTGAAACCCCAAACAGGGCACCAATAGGAACCTTGGTGGGAAATTCAAACCCACTAATGGGAACTAGGGGTGGTCCACGGGGACTGTATATAGTTGGCCAGCGGCAAGTACTTGTTGTTCTATTGTGTACCAGTAAACCATATGTTGTTTATCACACTGTTTCCTGACTCCTTAATGCGTCGAATTCACTACACACTACCTCTTCATTTCCATTTCTTTAGGTTTTGTTGTGGTTGGGTGGGGGCATGAGTTAAGTCAAATAATGTTTCACCAAAGATGAAGCTTGGGGGGGGGGTGAGAGGTGGCACTGTGGCAGTGTTGTGAATGTGAGTTCTAGTCATAAGTGTCAGCAAGGGAAAATCATTGATGTAACACTGTAGAACCATCTACATCCCTTTAGGGCTTGATGGATAATTTCTTTATAGTCTACTCTCTGGTTATTTTACATTAAGTCCTGTTTTTCAATATTGCAGATGATAAAGTCATCACATTTGAGTTATGTGAGTGGAAAGTCTGTGAGATCACCTTGTTTCTAGCTTTCTTGTTTCCATACGAAATATAAATGTCTGAAGAGGATATTGCTTAAGACATAAAACACAGTGATGCTGTAATTTATTAATACAGAAGACACAGTTCATTGCAGTTAAACACTATAAAGAGCTGGAAATAGGGCCATTTCTCAGCAAGTATTGCCAGTCTGTCAAGGGAAAGATTTCCTGGCTTGCAACCTCAGCATGCTTGAAGATCCTTTTTTCTGCCACTGGCACATGAGGGCTGTGCTTCTCAGATATTGTTGGAATGGAGACACAGATGTGTGCGTTGATCCAGGCTCAAATCCCCATTTGGCCACCCAGATTGTGGGACATCCTTGGTCCAGTCACTTATTTCCCAGCCTAGCCTACTTGATGGAGTCTTTATGAAAATAAAATTAAGAATGTCTGTGTGGGGGAAGAAGGGGGACGGGTAGCTAATCCTTTACACAGCCTTGGTCTGGAGAGAACCATTACTTGGAAACTTTTTTGAGGCACAGCTACAGAGCACGTTGTGGGCTCACCTACATTTTCTTCTTTGACTGGAATTAATAGGCCCCTTCTGCTTTTTTGCTGTGCCATGAAGCTTGCTGGGTTTCTTCTGCCAGTTGCTCTCTTCCTGTGTGAGGTGTGAGGATCAACATAAGTTTGTGGTTAAAGTGTACTGGGGGGGGGGTGTTGAAAGGTCACAGGTAGAAGAAGAAATGGTACAAAAATGTTGGTGGTGGGGGGAGATATTCATGTTTATGTCGTTCAGTTCTTTAACCAGGAAAACAATTTTAAATATAACCTATAGCAAGTACTGATTTTTTAAAGACCCTCCAAAAGCCTTGGGGTGGCACACTGGGGGCAAAATGCAGGGAAAATGGCATCTGGTAGAAGAAAATACACAGAAATCTCCCAGGTGGGTGCCCCATTGCCAGTAGCACAATGTAGTGATCACAGTGTCAGAGCAGGGTCTAGGAGACTCAGGTCTGAATTTCCACTCTACCTTGAGAGCTTGCTGGGTGATTTCGGCCCAGCTACTAACCTCGCCAGATTATTGTTGAGAAGATAAAATGGAGATGAGGGGAGTGATGTAAACTGCTTTGGGTCTCCGTTGTAGGAGAATGCGCGGTACGAATGAAGTAAGTAAATACATAGCATGAATGCCTTTGCACCTGCAGCAGGAATGAATTCAAAACAGCACCATGAAGAGGATGCAGCCTCCATCGAGGGAAGGGCAGCTTCACATAAGCGCAGCATTCTCGGTTCCCCCGAATCCAGCACCGGAGCCAGGCGCTCTTTTTCTGCGTGTTGCCCGTCCGCTATCCCCTCATTTCCCCCTCTCAGCTGGGCTATATGTGGCGCCTGGAAGCTCCAGCAATCTGCTCCAAATGTTTTCCATATTAGTTCATCCTCCTCACTGCAAATACCAGAAACGAGTCAGCCCGCACAAAAGGGGAGTGTCGGTGGGCAGCAAGGGAGCAAGCACAAAACGCAGGCGCCCCTCCAGTCCCCCCTTCCCTCCAAAAGTTCTTTCAACATGGGGAAAGAAGAGAAGAAAGCTCCAAGCAGCCCGACCCGTAACAATCTGAGCCAGGCAGGACCTGGGACGGAGCAGAGGAAGGAGCCCGAAGCAGCCCCGATGTCCAAGAAGCCGCCCAAAAGGGATCTCGGCGCGGGCCAGGAGGAGGACGCCCACAGGTGCTGCGGCTGCCGCTTCCCGTTACTGGTTGCCCTCTTGCAGCTGGCTTTAGGTGCCTCCGTCACAGTTCTGGGCTTCCTCATGGCCAGCATCAGCTCTTCCGTGCTGGGCAGAGACACTCCATATTGGGCTGGCATTATTGTAAGCATACCAGTCTGTTTCTAGGATTCCAAGCACCAACCCGCATGAAATGCTGCACTTGAGACTAACCCCCTGCATGCCCTACTACACTTCTGTTTGCCTTTCTCTAACTCTTGACGAGGGAAATTGCCTGGCCCTGGCTGCAATGTGTGTATATGTATATAATGCATTCACAGAAAGTAGCTATTGCAATGGAAATTCTGTATAGAGAAAGAGAGGGTTCCTATAAGCATCATAGAAATCTTGGGAAAAGCTATATACATGCTGAGCTTGTTGTACATAATGTAGATTTAGAATTTCTATCAAGAAGATTGCAATTTAAATAGAAGACACACATGGAACAACCCTGACAAAATAGGGAAATGAAAATCTTTGCTTTGATGTCTTTCTAACCATGTTGGAAATGGAGTAGCCATTCATGCAAACTTCTACAGTGGGAGGAGGAGACAGAAAATAAGCCCGCCATTTCAC
Organism: Gekko gecko; assembly: GCA_029375565.1. Lineage (NCBI taxonomy): Eukaryota > Metazoa > Chordata > Lepidosauria > Squamata > Gekkonidae > Gekko > Gekko gecko. The sequence continues at coordinate 170,735,131 of JAPDNY010000005.1, forward strand.
TGGATTCACATTTGCTTCCTCCCCCACTCTGGAGTTGTGCCAATGTGTCATGCCACTTTGGATTTGGATTGGCGCTGTCTAGTGTGGGACCTGCTTTGAGAAACTTATTCTGAATTTCACATTTAACCATTCACCTCTACCAAAGCCAGAGTCACAAGCAGCATGCTATCTGCTTGCCTTCTGGCATGAGAACAGAGAGGGTAAAAGCATCTGATAAAGCTATTTGTGAGCACGGCAAAGCACATGATTATTTGGGACCGTATGGTTTTGGCAAAGGGATGCATGCCTTTTTCAGCACAGATGGCTATCTCAGCACTGATTTGTGTTGATTAAACGGAGAGAGAGGCAAATGACTATTTATGCATTCAGTGTTTGTTTGTTTTTTAACCTCAGGCTGCTTTTTTCTATCCACTAGATGTGTTTCAATATGATGGGGGGGAGGGATGACAGCATACATCTACAGTGGAATTACCTGCTGGCATAGGAGAATTCATGTTGAGGATTAGAAATAATCCTTAGCCCCCACCTCCCAGTTATTGCATTTTTTATTATGCAAAGTCTAGTCTGCAAGCCACATGGTCCAGTGGGGGTGATGAGTTTAACACTTGCTTGGACTATGTTCCCAAGCATCCCAGCTCCAGAAAGGCCCACTCCCTTTGTTCAGGGCAGGAATCCATGCTCCAGGACTAGATCCATGCTCTCTTTGCAACTTTCCCACTCTTGATTTCATGTAGGAGTTTAGGCCTAGAAAGTGTGGCAACTGTTGTTATTATGCTAATGAAAGACCTATCAAGTTGTGTGTGTGTGTGAAAAGTGCCAACCTTTTTCTCCCTCCCCCATGACTACTGCTCCTTCCATATCCTCTCAGATGGCACAGATGCAATCATGGCAGGCAGAGCCGTGGGGCTGGTGGGGAAGATGGCAAGCTGGGTCTGCCCATTTGGTTTCTCAGTCCAAACTTGGTGTCCAGGCCCCAAGGAAGAGGTAAAGAATTAATGACAGCAGGAGAGAAGCGGGGGACTTGCCAAGACCTGTGGGGTAGCATTTAATTGTTTTTCTCCCCCACTATTTCCTCTTTCCTTTCCCTGAAAGCCTCCATAGCCTCTCCCCTTTTCCTGAGTCCTCCTCCTTCCCACCCATCAGCAAACGTATTTTTATCTGCCCCCCCCTTTATCTTTCCCTCCTTCCCTTCCCTGGCAGCCTCTACCCAGGAAAACTTTAGCCCAGTTGTGTGGTGCCAGCTGCCAGGCTAGGCCTGGTTGCATGGTAGGGAACCTCCAACGTCTTGTGAGTGGTCCCTGTTTCCCTTTCTCACACTATTTCCTTTTTCTCTCCTCCTGGCAGTCCCCTAACCTTTCCCAGCTTCCTTCTTGCCTACCTATCAACCTACATTTAATCTGTTCCTTGTCTTAAGGCAGAGGTGTCACTCATTTGTTACAAGGGCCGGATCTGACATAAATGTTACTTTGCCGAGCCAGACCATCTGTGCCATAAAACATAATGCCAGGCACTGGAGTTAGAAACTGTATAAAGGACAGCAGCTGGTCAGCTCTGAGCTATTGTATCCCCACTGCAAGGCCCCATGGGCTGGGAGGGGGGTTCAGAGGAAAACCCCTGGAGAGCCAGCAGTGCGGCATGGGGCAGATGCTCCTTCACTGCTTGACTGCTGCAGATGAGGTTGTTCCACCATGCTGAAGCCCCAATTATGCCCTGCCTTTCTCCTCAATGAGGAGCCAAAGCTGTTTACATAATTCTCCTCTCTTCCATTTTATACTCACATCCTAATCTGAAACTAGCCAAAGCATTCATTCCAATTTTAGCATATGTGCTACCAAAGCCAGGCTTGCCAATGGTTGCTGCCAGGCCTGGCTCCATAAGTCCTCCCTCAAAGGCCAAAACAGCACGGAAAAGGGGTCTGTCCTGTCCTCTGCCTTTTACTGATAGAAGCCAGTTTTGGGAGAAACAGCTGCCCACATGACAGTGAAAAATGTTTTTGTTTCCAGCCCCTGGATCTGCTTAACCATGCCCATCTCAGTATGATCATTACCTATTTTTATCCTCACACTGATCTTTTGAGGTTAGCTAGGCTGAAAGATGGCTGCTGGTCTAAGGTTACATAGGGATGCCAGCCTCCAGGTGGAGCCTAGGGAATCCCCTGGAATTATAGCTCATCTCCAGACTAAAGAGATCAGTTCCCCTGGAGAAAATGGATGCTTTGCGGGGTGGGCTCTATGGCATTGTACCACAATGAGGTCCCTGTCCTCCCCAGGCCTGTTCTCCTATGTCCTCCCCAAATCTCCAGGAAATTCCCAACCTGGATCTGGCAACCCTACGAGGCTCCCATCCGCCACTGGTGGCCAGGTTAAACCTGGCAACTCGTACCCAGTGAGTTTAAGAGCTGAGTGAGGATCTGAAGTATGGTCTGAGTCCAAACCCATGATACTGTCTAGTGCAGCAAACTGGTGATCTGAGAATTCATAAGTGAGAACGACACTGAATCATTTCTTGGCCATTTCCACCAGTGACTATCCAAAAGCATGTTTGAGCTTCCCTCCATGCAAGTTCCCCCTTGCTGTCACATTCGTCATTTGGAACAGCAGAAAATTGGCTCTGGATCAGAACACAGAGCCCATTTCCAAACAGTAGTAGCCCCTTTTGAGTTGTTACATTGTACTATGCATATGGGACAAACATGCTACACACAGTTCTCCCAATACTTGTAGTTTCTGTTTTTTTCTGAAAGGGTAACATGTGTATATTTCCATTTTAGAACAAATTTACAGACCCCAGATTAATGTGGGATGTCCGCACCAAGGCAGAAAATCTATATATTGCCCTTTTCAGAAAAAATGGCAGTCATGCATATCAGGATAATCATGTTTAGCATATTTGTTCTGTATGTGCAATCACAGCATCAGGCTGTAACAATTAGAAAGGGCTAATGATGAGACAAGATGGTCTTTGTCAGGCATGCCAGTGGCTATGTTTGCTCCTCTGCTCTGGCTTGCATTTAATGTATCTTCATGTCATATAATCAGCCCATTTCATACTTGACCTGATTTCATGCTATGTTCTGTGTTCCCTCTAAGCTGAGTTAGTGTGAGCTAGCTCACAGTTTTTTCACCTCCAGCTCACAGAATTTTGTCTTAGCTCAGGAAGGATGCCTTCAGAATAAACTAATTTATGCAGTAGCCAAATTGCTCGCTCACAACTTTAATGCCAGTAGCTCACAAAGTAGAATTTTTCTCACAAGACTGCACAGCTTAGAGGGAGCCTTGGTTAAGGTGTTTCCAGGGTGCAGCTTCATGTATTCCCAGAACTGTACTTCTGTGACTAAAATGGATACACCACCAGAGAAAAACAGAATAGCTCAGTATTTGTGGGATGGACTGTTCTATTCACTGGGTTGTGTATGTCAACAATGTGAACCAGGGTGGACTGAGGTAACCTACAGATTGTTTCCATGATCTCTGCCATTAAGGCACCTTCAGGTGTATACTGACAATAGCCAGAGGTTCATTATTGTTTTAAATACATGTCTTGTGTTTGCCATTATGCATAGTCATATCTAGATGCTTCCACTGACATACTTACTGAAAGGCAGTACCACCAGAAGAGCAGTTTGTTGTTGTGCATTACACAAGCTGCCCCTCCCTGTCCATGGCATAGAATTCAAGTAGCAACCCTCCTTCCCCCAGATCTCAGACCCAGTAGCCCTTTGTTAGTCTAGGAGTACCTCTGCTAACAATATATGGCATTGCACCATCCACACTGACCCTAGCCTCAAAGCCCCAAAACTTGCAGTTAACATTATGCAGTTTCCAGTAAAAGTATCACCGCCCCACCAGATTACACAAGGACTCCAAATCCAAGTGGCCTTGTTTGTGCCAATGTTCAAAGATGTCATTTAGGGAGACCAGGAGACAAGGTGCCCCCTCACCTACATTTGATGGGTTTTTGGTTAAACTTTTTGTGCCTCTTGGGGACACAATTTGAATTGGAGAAACAGAAAGAAGCAGAAAGTGTTAAGTGTCCCTCCTCTCTAATGCAGTGAAGATCCTTGTGCTGTGGGGGCAGTTGCTACCAAAGAACTTCTTAAAAAATCTGCACAGCCAATCAGATTTCCAATAGCCAATCAGAAGCCCTGCTGGGCAAAAGTACCGATCTTCTTCTAAAACATGTTGTGGATACCAGGATAGATGTTGGTGGCCACCGTTGTGCCCACAGGCAGCACACATGGGGACTGTAGAGCAGACTATCCTGTAAGCCTTGGTGTTCAATTAAACATTTGTAATGGAGTTCCTTTTTAAAGAATGAAGCAGTTTATTCACAACCTTGTTTCAGAAGTCCGCATAGGATGGACTGCTGAGGAGCAGATGAATGCAGCATACAGTGAACTGCAAAGAGCAACTGTTAATTTTTAGGAGAACAGACTTCAGGCATTTATTTTTAGTTTGAGAATGGGAGTGCGTCAAATATACAACTGTGTCCCTTGAGGGTATGTTCTGAAGGCATTTCTGCCAATACAGTAAGGCCTGTGGTAGTGCCGTCTACCATCATCAAAAAATTAAACAGCCAAGCCACTTCCACCAAACAGACAAAGGGCTTTTCTGCCCCAGCATCCTTCCCCTACCCAGATTCCTTTACAAAGAGAAAGTGGCTTTAGGTTTGGGAAATGCATAGCTGCCCTTAAAACTGGCACACTTGAAAATACCAAATCTGTTTGAGATCAAGTGAGGAAAAATGGCTATTTCTAGCAATGTGTCATGTTCATATATTTGTCATATCTTCTGTGTGGAAATTAAGCTTGTGAAAACAATGGAGTGATTGTTTAATGGCTTCGGGGGGGCAGTTGAATTTCAGTCTTAAAAGCTTTCAGCACACTTGTTGACATGATTGATTCACGTCACTTTGCATTTGACCTGAATTTCAGACATGGGATTGTCAGCTCTGGGCTAGAAAATTCCTGGAGGTTTTAGGGAGAGTGAAGCCTGGGGAGAGGCCTCAACAGGGTATGATGCCATAGAGCCCACCTTCCAAAGCATCCATTTTCTCCAAGGGGACTGATCTCTGTACTCTGGTGATCAGTTGTAATTCCAGATCTCCAGGCCCCACCTGGAAGATGGCAACCCTAAAGGCCGGCTGTAGTTAGTGGGTGAAATGAAGCCTTCTCTATGGTGGCATGCTGGCTGTGGAATCCACTATTCAAGGAAGATCAACAGTGGAGCAAGTGAAAATATTTTTGTCTAGGTTGGACTTTGTGGCCTTGGGAGATCTTCCAGGCACTGTAGCTGTGGAGCAGTCTGAATTTCTTTTTACTCTGCTTTACTTTTCCCATATAGAAGATTTATACCATCATCCATTGCTGTGATCCCCCTTTTCAAATATATGCGCATTTTGAAATAATCAGGACAGCACAAAATACTGAAAATATTGTGTGTTTCTCATTCAGAAAGTCCCCTGCATTATTTTAGACAACCAGTTTCAAAGTACAGAAGATTGGCATGTAGATTTGGGCACTGCACTGCATATCATAATGTCTGGCTCTCAATGCAATATGTTTGTATTCTGGAGCAAATGGTTTCCTTTCAGGAGCAGACTATGCTTCTTTCTCGTGGTTGCTTATTAAGATCAAAATGATCAATGGTTCCTTTCTTGGCAGTGCAGCAGAACATAGAGACAGCATGGTGTACAATACCAACAAGTGCTCGTTTTAGCAACATCCTACTTATGTGCCAACCTAGCAGTTCGAAAGCAAGAAATTGCAAGTAGATAAATAGGTATCACTTCGGTGGGAAGGTAACAGCGTTCCGTGTGCCTTGGTGTTTAGTCATGCCGGCCACATGACCACGGAAAATGTCTTTGGACAGCGCTGGCTCTTCGGCTTGGAAACGGAGATGAGCACCGCAACCCTAGAGTCGGATTCGACTGGCTTTCGAGCAAGGGAACCTTTACCTTTACCTTACTTATGCGCACTCTCCCCCCACACACAATGTTTTACTAACATTCCACTTTGCTGGGTGTAGCAGAATTTTGCAGTGAATTTTTGAGGCTTTGTGGGTTAAATTAGCAAGAGATAATAGACAAAACTCTTTCCTGTAAATCTCCATTGGGATTATAGAGTGACTTTGTCCCATTGTTGCTGCTAACCTCCTCTGACAGGAGAGTGATCAAATAGTGCTAATGTGCTAAATAGGGCCTGGTTTGTTAAAAGGATTGAAGGGAAGCAGTTGACATGATTCTCTCCTCCTTTATTAGTGGCAAAACTGTTACATTGTTCCTTGCAGAAAATCTAGTGCTTTAGCCCTTTTGCATGAATGAAGGGGAATTTAGGAAGTGAGACAACAAGAGCAAAATGTTCCCAGCATGCAAAAAGTGGAACTGGGGTTCACAACTCATTTGGAAAGAAAAACTTGATTTACTGTGATAAGATTAAAAAATCTGAGAATAAATCTCTGGGCCCATCTATGGTTTAACAGTTGCTTGCCTTCTACATCTTCAAGGTCACAAATAAAACAGGAACACAGAGGCACATAGAGTATTGCAATTTTTTTAAATGCTCATACATACATTCTTTATTTATAATCCAGAGATCAAACCAAAAAAATCTTTCAAAATTGCTGTTAGGATAATGAAGCAAGCGGAATACATTTTTCCAGTTTTTCCTATTTTTGCAGGCATTTGCCTGATCTTTGGAAGTGAAAGAGAAAAGGCTAAGACAAAGAGTCACAGCCTGGTTCTGTCTTGACTGTACCATGTCTAGGGTTGCCAACTGATCTCTAGACTGCAGAGGTCAGTTCCTCTGAAGAAAACAGCAGCATTACAGGGTGGACTTTATGCATTATACCCTCCCCAAACCCCACCTTCCAAAAGCCCCACTCCCAAAGCTCCAGGAATTCCCCAAACCAGAGTTGGCAGCCCTAAGTCCATGTCAGACTGCAGATGGACATTCAGATTACTGAAGGCTCCTCTTGCAGCTCAGAGTGGAACAATTTGGATGCATCTAGCATTTGCTCCGTTGTTTTTTAAACCCACACTGGTACAGAAAAAGATATGGCTCAAAACCACATTCAAACACACCGGGCCAATGCCATACTAACTGCAGTGTCACCGCTGAACAGCCATAAAATGGCCATAAATCTATGCAGTACTGATTCAAAATGGGTGACAGTAACAGATGTTACCATAAATCTATGTAGACAGTACCACAAAACCGAGAGATCAAAGGAAGTGAAACTGGCATGCAGTGTGGAGGCTACCATAAAATCCAACAATCAAAGAAAGTGAAAGTGGCATGCAATACAGAGGAGAAATTCTCTTCCAGCTTGGTTTTGGTAAAACAGTGGAGCAAATGCTAGATACAAAATGAGCCTTAGACATAGTTGAGTAGACACACATCTCCTACTCCAGTGAGAACTATGCCAAAAAGGAGGTTAGAGTGTCCAAATCCTGCTTTTCTCTATGATCACTGGGAGATTATTTACCTGAAATAATTTTAGTTAGGGCACTTTCACACTAAATAACGCACTTTCAATCCACTTTCAATGCACTTTGCAACTGGATTTTACTGTGTGAAATGGTGAAATCCACTTGCATTTGCTGAAGTGAACTGAAATTGCATTATTTAGCATGTGTGAAAGTGCCATTCATATGATTGTCTGAATGTAGGCCACTCCAGTAGCTATGGTTAGTTAGGTTCTGTTAAGCCAGATGTGAAGCAAGGATCTGGTTTATTACAGTTAGGTTTCATAGATGTCTAGAGCCAACTTCCTGGCTTAATCCTAGCTTGTTCCCTGGTGATGCCCTCTTGGGCTACACAGAGAAGGCAATTAAGCCAGCATTTCAAACCAGGATTTGTGATTGTGACCATGGTTAAAATAAGCCAGGGTTTTGTGTGATGTCTAAGCAGAGCCATTTTCTAATTGCTAATCTGTTAAGTGAAAGAGTTCATAGTTAATTAATATTTTATACAACTATGAGGGAAACGTATTTTTTTTAAAGATACCTTGGCACAGTTAGTGTTCTGAATAAACCATCATGTTCTTCAACAATGTACGTGTGTCTTGGCAATGTACATTTCTAAACCATCTAGATACCAGAACACACTCACATGACTCTGCCTTATACTGAATCAAACCATGAGTCTATCAAGGTCAGTACTTACTACTCTGACTGGCAGTGGCTCTCCAGGGACTCACACAGTAGTCTTTTCAATCACTTACCACTGAATCCTTTTCACTGGAGATGTTGGAGGTTGAACCTAAAACCTTCTGTTCTACCACTGAGATATGGGTCCACCCTTACCTGCACCAGCTTGTAAGAGACTGTTTGTGCAAGATATTTTTGCTGCTTGAATATAATTTCTGAGTAGGAAAAATAGGTATTGCATTTGTATACTGTCATGAATGCACTATGCAGATGCACCTGTTTTGTTGCATGTTCTCATATGCATGGTAGGAAGCTATAATTTGTTAAATAAGAAATTTGTTATATAAGAAACTGGTTTATAAACTAAAGGAATGCAGTTTTTACTTCAACTGAAATGGTGGTAAAATTATGGATTCACATTTGTATTTTATCTTGCGTTTATTTCTTTGCATCACCTGTGAACAGATGTACCCTCCTCTCTATGTGTACTATTGACCCTCTATCCACCATTATAACAGCAGAGGAATGTGCGTAGACAAATGGTGTTATTCCGTGCTTAATGTAGGAAAGTTTAGCAGCTTAGATAGTGTGGAAAGCTTCACTTGTAAATGAAGGTAGTGTGAAATCAGTGGAATTACCCAAGTGTGTCCCCTGTCTTCAGATATCTAAATCTGCAGATTGGGGCTGCACTTGCCCTCAACAGATTTTTCTGCAAACTCTGGTCCCCCCCCCCCAAGTTTGCAGAAAAATCTTGTTGTGTCCTAAGACCAGGAACAAGAGCAGGCAAAAAGTAGCCGAGTTCCATTCCTGAGAACAATAGGGACTAGGCTCCTGAGCTCGCCAAAAGGGAGCCTATGGGAACATTGGCGGGAGATTCAAACCTGCCAATAAGAATGTGGGGCGTCCCCCCCCCTTATTGTATATAGTTGGCCTCCGGCCATTGCTGTTTGTCTTTGTTGTGTGAAGTACGAATAAACGCATCTTCTCTTATGTCATCATCTGAGTCATGAGGCATGGAACCCGGTACTTTACAGTGGCAACGAGGATGGGATCCAAACGCCTTCCCTGAGTGATGCTGACAACGAGGCCACTTCCGAGCACCGCATCGCTGACCCCGTGAGCAGCACTGCACCGCTTGCCGCAACCGACGCCTCCAACCCGCCACGCGCCTCCGGTACAGCCATGGCCGCAACGCATGGGAGTCTGGAGCATTTCGATCCCTCCCGGCCAGAAACATGGGACGTGTGGGCCGACCAGCTCATAAGCTACATGAAACTCAATGACCTACATGACCCAGACAAATGAAGATCGCTCCTGTTGAGCTTATGTGGGACAGACACCATCCACCTCGCGAAAAGTCTCCTGGTGCCACGCACTGCTCAGGAGTGCTCATTTGAGGACATCACGGAGGTCCTCAATGGCTATTTCAGCCCCAGGCTGTCCTTCCTGGCCAAACAAATGGAGTTCCAGGGGTGTGTCCAGCCCCAAGGGGAATCCGACGCCACCTTTATGGCCGCACTGAGGGCGCTCGCGGTGGACTGCTTGTTCCTGAAGGTGACAGACAACTTGCTGACACAGTTCGTGTGGGGGCTAGCGGACACCAAGCTGTGGCGCAAGCTGATCGGCAACAGGCAGCTAAACCTGGACGAGGCCATCCAAATCGCTACCGCGCATGAGGCCTCAATGAGGGAGTGGCCGGCCTCGGCGGCCCATTTGGTCAGTGAGGGTCACAGCCCGGTGAGCTCGGATACGGAGGATGTCTGTTCCCTCTGACCGCAACACTGCCGGCAGGTGCTGGGGCATCAGTCCGGGTACAACGCGGCAAAGCCCCTCAACAACTGGCCCCCCTGCACCAGCTGCGGAGACGCCCATGGGAAGAAAATGTGTCAGTTCCAGGACGCAATCTGCCACGGCTGTGGAAAACAGGGGCATCTCACCAAAGTCTGCAGGTCGAAGGGCCCCCAGAGTGCAAGATCATCCGCCCCGAATCACCTCACATCTACCACTGCACACAAGACGGCTGAGGAGGTCACCAATCTCTATCACCTCACAGACCAGTCGCTGCAGGTACTGCGTCTTCCCAACCCCAACCTCTCCGCCATCTCGAAGATCCAAGTGCACGTGCAGATCGAGGGTTCCCCCTGCTGTATGGAAGTGGACTCGGGGTTGGCAGCGTCCATTATTTCGATGGACACCCTTAGGCAGCTTTGCCCGTCAGGGGGACCCCCTCTGTGCCCCTCATCGCTAAGCTTGGTGGACTTCCAGAAAAACCCAGTCCCCATCCGGGGAGTTGGCACCTTCCGGGTGCAATATAGACACTTTGAGGGGAACCTGGACTTGGTGGTGGTGGAGGGAAACCTTGTGAGCCTCCTGGGGCGGGCGTGGTTCGAGGCCCTGGGCATTACGATTGGGGGAGTGAATAAATGTGGGCCACAGGACTGGGGCGAGATCTGCCGGGAGTTCCCCGAGGTCTTTGATGGGGAGCTGGGTTGCTACAATGGGCCCCCGGTGTCCCTACACTTAGACCCTACCATGACGCCAATCCGGCGGCACTTCCGCACAGTGCCTCTGGCCCTCCGCCTGAAAATCGAAGAGGAACTAGACCGGCTGGTGGCCCAGGGGGTCCTCAAGCCCGTCCCTAATGCACGATGGGAAACCCCGATTGTGACCCCAGTTAAACCGAATGGGGACATCCCCATCTGCCCAGATTATAAGTGCACTATAAACCAGGCATTACAGGCACACTCATACCCCGTGCCCATGGTGAGTCATGTGTTAGCCACATGGTGGGGGCGTGCATTTTCAGGAAGCTGAATCTCGCACAGGCGTACCAGCAACTGCCTGTGGACGAGGCCACAGCCGAGGCGCAAACAATAGTGATGCACCGGGGGGCCTTCAGGGTAAAGCGGCTACAATTCGGGATCAGTGTGGCCCCAGGGATCTTCCAAAATCTAATGGACAATTTGTTAAAAGGGATCCCTGGTGTGATGCCATTCTTCGATGGCGTCCTCATCGCCGTGGCCACCCCAGAGAGCTTCGCCACCCGCCTCCGCACAGTTTTAGGACGCTTCCACTCCACGGGACTGAAGGTGAAGCGGGAAAAGTGCCTTCTCGGGGTTCCGGAGGTGGACTGCTTGGGATACTGGGTTAATGCAACGGGCCTCCATCCTGCGCAGGACAAGGTGAAGGCCATTGTTGAGGCCCCCGCTCCGGGGTCCAAGGCAGAACTCCAGGCATTCTTGGGCCTCATCAACTTCTATCAAGCCTTTCTCCCACACAAGGCTGCTGTGGCAGAACCCCTCCACAGACTACTGGACAAATCGGCCCCTTGGGAGTGGGGGTCGAGGGAGGAGGTGGCATTCCAGGGGGGTTAAGACACTGTTAATTTTGAATGTGGCGCTCGCCCATTTCGATGAAATGCTTCCCGTGATTCTTGCATGTGATACGTTGCCGTATGGGGTCAGGGCGGTCTTGGGCCACCAACTGCCAGATGGGCGGGAAGTCCCGGTGGCCTATTACTCCTGCACACTGTCTCCCACGGAGCACAATTATGCGCAGATAGATTGGGAGGGGTTGGCGCTGGTGGCAGGCGTTAAGAAATTCCATAATTTTGTGTATGGTCGGCCTTTTATACTTGTCACCGATCATAAGCCGCTCCTGGGGTTGTTCACGACCGACAAACAAATGCCGCAGGTACTGTCCCCCCAGGTTTTACGTTGGTCCCTGTTCCTAGCAGGATATCAGTACCGGTTGGCGCATCAGCTGAGCAAGGCGTTGGGACATGCCGACGCCCTGAGCCGCCTGCCACTGCCGCAGACAGGGGAGGACCCGCCCCCCCACCCCCACAGTGCTAATGCTGGAAGGGCTTCCAACCCCCTCCCTTCAGGCTGTGGACATGGCCGCCCTCTCGTCTTGGGATCCGGTCCTCTCCCGGGTCCTAAACTGGGTGGTAAGGGGATGGCCAGTGGAGCCAGCGGGGCCAGAGTTCACGGCATATAAAGCCCGAAAGGATGAGCTCTCCACCCTGAAGGGATGTTTACTATGGGGGGACAGGGTGGTAATCCCAGGCCCAATGAGACAAGGGATCCTTCACTCGCTACACGAGGCACACCCCAGCATAGTACGAATGAAAGCTCTGGCAAGGGGCTACATGTGGTGGCCCGGGATAGATTCAGAAATAGAAACCTGGGTCTGGGGGTGCAAAAAGTGTCAGGAGGTCCACCCCCAATCCTCCAAGCATGCCAACACAGAGTTGGGAGTCCGCACACAAGCCTTGGTCATGCTTACATGTAGATTTAGCCGGGCCGTTCCAGGGTCTCCTGTTCCTAGTAACCGTAGACTCCTATTCTAAGTGGGTTGAAATTAGCCCGGTGTCCACCACCTTGGCCAAAGCAGTGATAAGGGCCCTATGGAAAATATTCTCCATGCACGGCTTGCCGGACACAATCGTGTCGGACAACAGGGCTGCTTTCACATCTGCTAAATTTCAATCGTTCCTTGAAAGGAACTTAATCAGGCACATCCGTTCTGCACCTTTCCACCCTGCGACAAATGACCAGGCGTAAAGAACAGTCTGCACAGCTAAAGAAGCCTTGAGCCGTATTACAGATGGTGAATGGGAGTTCCAACTCACCCGCTTCCTCCTCATGCAGTGCACCACCCCAAACCCCATCTCTCGGAGATGCCCAGCAGAACTGCTGATGGGCTGCTGCCCCACAACCCTATTAGATCGACTCCACCCGGACCGGGCCCCAGAGTTGCGGAAGCTGGTCGAAACCAGGGAGACTCCCAGGGGTTTCCTCCTGGGGGAACCAGTTTATTTCAGAAACTTTGGGTCGGGACCCCAATGGCTGGCTGGCTGCATTCTCAGACCCACCAGGCTGGTTTCATATGAGGTCCTGGCCAACGGGGACCGGGTCCTACGGAAACACATAAACCAACTCTGGAGGAGACAAGACCCTGATACAGGTATTAGGGCCCCGCAACCGGAACACCCAGAAGCTGCCGCCCCGGTGCCAGAAAGTCCGCAATCACCGATAATGGAACGAGAGCCGGAATGACCAATGGATGCCAGGCCGGACACCAAGCGGGCAGAACCGCCTCAACCCCAAACACTGCTGCCAGAGATCCCGGCCCCAAGTGCGATAGAGCAACCGGAGGGGGGCTCCGCCAGTCCGACGCTGGCCCCCCGAAGGTCGCTTAGGGAGTGGAGAGCACGGCCTACCTAAAAGACTATGTCACCTGACAGGGGACAAACTATGGGGGGAGGGGTGTTATGTCCTAAGACCAGGAACAAGAGCAGGCAAAAAGTAGCCAAGCTCCATTCCTGAGAACAATAGGGACTAGGCTCCTGAGCTCGCCAAAAGGGAGCCTATGGGAACATTGGCGGGAGATTCAAACTCGCAAATAAGAATGTGGGGCATTCCCCCCCCCTTACTGTATATAGTTGGCCTCCGGCCATTGCTGTTTGTCTTTGTTGTGTGAAGTATGAATAAACGCATCTTCTATTATGTCGTCGTCTGAGTCATGAGGCACGGAACCCAATACTTTACAAATCTGAATTCCTCAAAAAAGATATGGGGGGGTTTAAATCCCCCTCAAAATAAAATAGCATCCTCTGCACAAGCACTCTATACTTCCTGCTTTCTGCATGGCAAAGCATCCCGGGACCCATGGCAGGCCTGGCAGAGGTGGTGGCAAAGCATCTCGGGGTTAGACTGGCTCAGAGGTGGTGGTGAAGCAGCCCAGGGTCCACACTGGGCCTGAAGCAGGTGTAAGAGGTTGGAGGCCATGCCAGCCCAGCGGCATCTGCAGGAGAGCCCAGGGGCTGCACCAACAAGATAGCGGGGTGGGGGAGTGGGATTTCTACCTTGCGAATCTTGGGAAACCCCACTTATTTTGTTTGTTTGTTTATTTATTTGATTTGTTATTATATACGAATAGCAAAGCTGGTCAAATAATAGGATACTTACATCCAATGACTAGAGCTGGGAACAGGCAAGACAGATCTTTCTACAAGCCTGAAAAAGGCCTCAGGTTTGCAGAAAAGCATGGAATCTTAAAAACAAAACAAAACATTGCGAGGATTAAAAACCCCGCAATTGATAAAGGGAATGCCTGTAGCTTTAAGCAACAGATTTCCTCAGTGGTTGTTGCTAGGCAGCCACGGTATCCTAGGCAGGATTTCTCTAGATAAAAGGCAGAGGGAAGGGGGCAGAACCCTTTCCAGGGCTATTTTGGCCTTTTCAGGAGGACTCATTGGGACCAGGCCATAGTCTTCCCAGCTCCAGGTCAGGAAATTCCTAGAGATTTTGTGATGGAGTCTGAGGAGGACAGGGTTGGGGAAAAGGCCTCAGCTGAATATAATACCATAGAGTTCATCCTCCAAAGCAGTCATTTTCTCCAGGGAGACAGATCTCTGTCATCAGGAATTCAGTTGTAATTCTGGGAGATCTCTAGGTCCCACCTGGAGACTGGCAATCCTAGACCTGAAAGCAAATGCAAGGTGACTTGGTACCACCCCACTTGCATGACTCAACTACCCAGCTGCCTGCTGTTGTTCAACAGCATCAACCTTTGAAGTAAGGACTCAAAACTTAGGTCCATTCTGCATCTGGCATTCACTCCACATTTTCTCAGCACTGATGGGATCTAAATCTGGGTATCACAAACCCCGCTCTGAAGCTCTGACCATTATACTACACTGACTTTCATAGGGTGGCTGCTGTTGAACAGTAGCAAGTAGCCAGGCTTAGTTGAATCATGCAGGTCAGGTGGTATCAAGTTACCCAGAGGGAGCTCCTAGACCTAGGTTTGCCAGCCTTCAGGTGGGACTTGGAGATCCCCCAGAATTATAACTGAACTCCAGACAACAGAGATCTGTCCCCCTGGAGAAAATGGGTGGACTCTGTGGCATTCTATCCAGCTACGCCTCTTCCCTCTGCAAACTCTGCACTCCTCAGACTTCACCACAGAATCTCCAGGAATTTCCCAACCTGGAGTGGGCAATCCTAGTCCCAGGCCTGGCTCCAAAATCCCTGCTATGTAGCCATTCATTCTGCAGAAGGAATCCTTCCCAATCCGAGTGCTCCAGTTCTGCTTTTGCTTCCTGCCCTGTCTGTGCAGCAGGGCCTGGAGTAGATCCCTGTGGAGGCCATTTCAAAAGGTATTGGGGGGATTCAACCCTCCCCGAGGGTTTTTTAAAAAACTTTTTGGATTTTTCTTTAGACTCACAGAGTCCCCTGAGCCTGTAGAAAAACCTGTTGGGGGAGAGTGTGCCCCCCTCTCTGCAGAAATAAGTAACTACTCAGGGGACTATTGAGAATTAGCTATATAGATATATAAAACATCATAAAATACAAAGATGAAATATGAATTCAGTCTGGACTGCATTCATATTTATGTAAGATTATTGGTCGTTTCTCATAATAAGGTGCAGAAGTGCCAACAGAATGACACCTTGATTAAAACTGAGTTTTAACTGTCAATCCAGTATTTCTCTGTCTGCTTATTCCCATGCTGAGTTTCCAAGCCCTGCTCCAATCCTCAAAGCTCTCTCTCATTTTTGATAGCCAGGTCTTTAAGTGTAGGCATGTGCCACATGCTCTGGGGTTCCAATCCCAGTAAAACTTTCCTCAGAGTAAGCCCCATTGACTAAAATGGGACTGACTTGCAAGTAGAACTGCTTAGGCTTGCTCCCCTAAGGAACTACGTGCCCCAGATTGTTTTTGAGCCACAATGCAGAAAGTTTTGTGTGCACTGTTAACATAAACAGCCACTCTACACGCTGTTCATCTGAGCACTGTGGCAGGTGCCTGACCATGCCAACCACTGCAGCTGGCCTCCAGCTTGGTGCAGCTACTCTGTCCCAGATGTATGCAAAGCTGTTGGGAAGTTCCAAAAGCATTGGTTTCTCTATAAACTCCTGTATGTAAAGTTTTTACGCAGGAATGCATGTGGTCCCCGCTGTAGGCAGAACATAATGTGCAATGTGCGGCACATCCAGTATAGGTCTGGCAGCTCTAGGATGGGAAATTCCTGTAGATTTTGGGGTGGAGTCTGGGGAACGCAGGGTTTGAGGAGGGGAGGGTACTCAGTGGGGTATGATGTCATGGGGTCTATCGTCCAAAGAGCCATTTTCTTCAGGATAACTGATCTCTAAATTCTGGAGATCAGTTTTAATTCCTGGAGATCTCCAGATGCCACCTGGAGTATGGCAGTCTTAGTTATGAGGAAGCCACTGATTTTATTGCCCCACCTAGTGAGGAGAGTTGGCTAGAATGGCATGTTTTCTGTGAAGGAGGAGTCCACAGACAGACATACTTGCAACTGGGCATATCACATGGGGTTCTACAGCACATATATTCTGTATGTGATGGAGAAGTAGGTATGAGGCCAAAGGTCACTCCTTGGTCTCACTGCACATGGGACTTTTTGTCTGAACCCTTGGTGAGTTCAGCCTCTCATCTTGACAGCTCAGCTCTTGAGCTGAGGATTCTTTCTTGTTTGGTCGTAACTCAATATGATCTCACTTTAAGACCTGAGCATCACACTGATGTTAATTGAATTTAAAACTTGATATAGATGATGATGGAAGAAAGAGCAGGAGATGAGACCTGAAATAAAACAGGCTCTTTAAGGAGCTAGAAGGGCATCCTCCCAGAAGACCTTCATCCAGAGCAGAACAGTGTAAGACTAGAATACAAATGCACATGGCACTTCAAACTGTAAATAAGATATCGGTGCATTCTTTAGATGAGAACATATCCCCCCCCCTTCAATAAAATGACATGAAATGAAAATGCTGGTGGCCAAATTATCTGTTTTTAATCACTGAGATGTTGGCATTCTGGGGTCAGAAGGACTCTCCTGTTATAGACTCTTTCTCTCAAAAAAAATAATCTTAGGGATGATGAAAATGAAAAGTGGTACAATAGAGTCATCATGGGTTACAGACCAGATGCTCAGTTTTCTCCCTGTTACTTCTCTAGGCTCTAGACAAACAGAGGTCCCTTGTTTGGACTTACCATCCTCATTCACATTGCAAAATGGATTCAGCCACTCCAGTAGAGGCTCCAATAAACATTGTAAAGTAAACAGTGGATTGACTGCTTTACATACATTGGTGGCATGGTATCTGGTATTGGAAAGTGGGAGGCTTTGCTTCGACTCTGGCCTTTTATTCACGGTGGTTTCCCTCAGTTTCACAGCACCTCTCCATCACATCATTTTTTTTTTTTGTTCCACATGTTCCCCCACTTTCACTTCACATATCCATCAGGGTTTTTTTAGTTCTGTATTGATTTTCATCCCTCAACTCTGGGTTCACTTTCAGCTTGCTGTTTCCCTGGCTTCTCTGAAAGTGCTTTTGCCATGATTCTTCCCCTTGCTTCGCTTCCAAGCCAAAATAATTCAGAAGCAGAGACATTCCCTTGGACTCCCCCCCCCCAGGCCAATCCTTCTCCCACATTGAGGCACTTCCTCAAACTCCTTATTGGTCAGTTTCACAACGGGCACATTTTTTGAACTAGGAGATCCTTCACTCTGTTTTTACTCTTGGGTAGCCATCTTAGAATCTTAGCAAAAGTTTAGGGGTCATCCCCCCCCATATCAGTGTACAAGTTCCATTCTCGCCTAGACTTTCCACCTTTTTTTTTTAACAAGCTGGTTTAGTCTTGCATTAGTTTATCGCTAATCTTGGATTGCCATAGGGAAAAAGGAAATTGAGTGAGCGAGCAGATGGGCACACATTGTGCTGGTGATGCCCCCCACCAAACATGCGAATGACCACCCAGCCCAAGCCTGTCACCCTTACCAGCCTTGTGGCAGGACTCTGGCTCTGCCTCTACCATGGTCCCTCAGAGGGCACCCACACAAAGCTGAAGTCAAGCTTTAAGGATTGACTGCTCAGATTCTCCAGACTTTAGTGTCCGTACAGAAAGGGCCTCTGCTTTCTCTCTTGCCTTTTCAAATGGAATTTTGTCTTTTGCAGCTTTGTGTCATGGCAGTGCTAGGGCTGGTGATGCTCTGTATCTCTTATCAACCAGATGAGAAGACCTGCATCCAGTTTGCCATCAAGGTATGTCACTTCATTTGTTTTCTCCTCCATGGCATTTCAGAAGGCAGAAACATGGATGAACATGATTTCCAGGACTTCAATTGTTTGGGTATCAGCCCCTCCACATTCTTATTTGTTCTTGCCAAGGACTGGTAGAAACCAGAGGAAGATTGGCAAAGTGAGAGATGATGTAAGCATATACAGGATTAAACAAAACCAAAACAAATATAGTGGGTTTCCACCAGTTGTGCTGAGTGTGGTAGCCAGCCTCCAATTGTTTTTGGAAGCCAGTGAGGTTTTGCTTTCCTGTTTCCTGCTTCAAAAATTGAAAGCCAGTGAAAGTCAACTACTCATACATTTTTCCTGGGTTCATCACATGAGTATTATGAGTTCCATGCAGGCCCAATTCAGATGAGGGCCATGGCTCATAGAGAGAGGGGGGTTTCAGCCTTCTCATCCCCATGCCATTTTTCTGAAGTGGCCTAGGGGTGCTGTAGCCCCACTGGGGGTTCACTGTGCCTTGATGGGGTGTATCTAGGTTTCTCCAATAGGTGGGGTATATATTATTTCTGTGGGAAAATATTCTGGTGGCTTTCTTTGCTGGGATCTGGAATTACATTCTTATGTCACTGGCAGCCCCGTGACCATATTTCTGAATGCCTCATTTTGTGGTTTAGAACAGAGTTTTGATTTTTTTTTTTTTTTAAGAACATGAATATTCCCAGCCATACTTGTCAAGTGGCATGTGAGCAATATACAAAGACTGGGCATTTGGCTCAGATTTTTGGCTGTACACTTGCTTCCTCAACCAGGAGAACTGAAAAACAGTGTGAATAAAATGCCAGCCACAGGCCAATTTGCCCTTCTCACCAGCCAGTGTTTATCTTAAGTTGTAGAAGAACAACCAGCCTGAGCCTCTTTACTTGGTTCCCCTCCTCCCAGTGCCTGCCTGCCATTTTGGAATTGCCCCTGGGTTTGTCATGTGGCTAGTCTGCTGATAGGTCCTCAGGATCATTTTTTGCTGTTTCATTGACAGTTTTTTTGGGGAAAACCCATTCCTCTCTCTTTTTATGCATAGAAAATGTTTGTTTCATCTGCCCTTCAAACTCCTGAAGCCCTGGGCTGAAAGTCAGCAGGGTAAAAGCTTTGGCCCAACACTAATGCGATCTTGGGGTGTATTGACTGAGGGATAACATCCAAACTGCAAGATGACATAGTCCCGCTGTAAACTGCATTGGTCAGGCTGCACCTGAAGCACTGTGTGCAGTTCAGGAGGCCTCACTTCAAAAAGGACTGGTGAACAGAATGGAGTGGGTGCAGAGTAGATGATGGAGTGGTGGACAGAATGGAGTGGGTGCAGAGGAGAGGATGATCGAGGGCTGGGAGACCAAGCTCTATGAGGAAAGGCCGAGGGACTTGGGAATGTTCAGTCTGAAGAAGAGGAGGTTGGGGGGGACATGAATGCTCTCTTTAAGTATCTGAAGGGCTATCACTTAGAGGAGGGCAGGGAGCTGTTACTGTTGGCAGCAGAGGATAGGACTCGCAGGAATGGGTTTAAAGTAAGGGCGGGAAGGTACTAGCTGGATTTTAGGAAAAACTTTTTTACAGTAAGAGTTGTTCAACAGTGGAATTAGTCACCTAGGGAGATGGTGAGCTCCCCCTCCCTGGCAGTCTTTAAGTAGCAGCTGGACAAACACCTGTCAGGGATGCTCTAGACTAATTCTGCATTGAGCAGGGGGTTAGACGAGATGGCCTGTATGGCCCCTTGCAACTCTGTGATTATGATTCGATTATTCTATTGCATTCACAGCTCATCATACAAATTCAGCATGCCAATCCTCCAAGAGCTTACAGTAGCCCCTGTAAGAAGTGCTCTGTAAGCTCTTGATTGGCTACATTAGCCAATCCTCCAAGAGCTTACAGTAGCCCCTGTAAGAAGAGCTCTGTAAGCTCTTGATTGGCTACATTAGGGGTGTGTCGCCTATCATGCAAAGGAGCTCCTGCTACAAAAAGAGCCCTGCCCTGGTACTTAAAATAAAATGTATCCTATCAGTTTCTACACAACTGAAATTTAATTTCAACCACTTCCAGTTTTCAGTGCAGCGATGGTGGTCACTCTTCCCATTGCTCGGAGGAACGATCCGCACACCAGCGGTATGGAGGGAAGCTGCCAGCGTGGTTTCCCCACAGAGACCTAGGGTAGGGCTCCAAACCATAGGGCTTTTGAGGGGTAGCCTCTGCGATGGTGTAATGCCAGAGAATTGAGGCGCCCCTCCACCCTGACAGTCCTGCCGCTGTGTGGCCTCTGGGCACTAGCTGGGTTGACCAGAACAAGTGCTGGAGATCAAGCGACTGGTGAAAATATAAACCAGGTCAAATGAGGCCAACAATGAACGTGAGTTAGATGCAAGCAAACTTTGAAATAACTGGAAAATTCCTTATCCCCCCCCCCATATTGGCAAGCTGAGAGAGGAGGGACGCCTCCCACGAGTGCGATAGATAAGCGGAAAAGAGAAGGGGGAAGGGAAAAACCAAACAATTGACTTGTGTTGAGAGACTTACCAGAGCGGATTTAATTTGGAAGTGGTTTTCAGAGGTTGTGAAATAGCGGGTGGCTTGTGTAAACAACTCGCGAAGATGGGGGGTGCAGGGAAGAAAGGAATGAAACTGAAACTTACGGGCGGTCAAAGTCCGAGGCCGGAAGAGAGAGCAGATGTCATGAGACTCTTAGCAGATACGCTCAAGCCCATGATGGAACAACTTGCTGGTATTAACCAGCAGTTGGACACACTCAACCAAAACTTTGCAACACAGCAACTCCAGCTGGCAGAAACGGTTAAAAAGACGGAACATATGGTGGAAGTAGTGAAAGAGATTTATGCCGAAAGTAAGACTATGAAGAAAAAGATGGAAGAATTAACAAACAAGCAGAATCATCAGGAAAACAGCCTATTTTTTCTACAAATGGAAAAAGCAAATATGGTCCTCAGGTTCCAGGGAGTTCCTGAATTACCAAATGAGGATCTGAAGAAGCTACTCACTGAACTTATCGCACCAGTAACAGGCTTGAAAGCAGAAGAAATTATGCACGATATTGAACCAGCGTATAGGGTGTACTCTAACTACACCAAAAAAAAATAGCCTGCCTGGAGAGGTAACAGTCAGATTCTCAAGAAGACAAACTAGGGATGTAATTTTAAAAGCAACATCAGCAACTCCACTGAAATTGGGGAATACAATCATCAAAGCTCTAAAAGACATCCCATTTGAAATTCGTCAAAAAAGAAAGAGTTATAAGGACTTAATTCTTTTTCTTCAAACTAATCAAATTTCATATAAATGGGCGATGCCAGAAGGGGTCATCTTTAAATGTAATGATAAAAGAGAGAAGATTGACTCTGTCTTCAAAGGTAAAGAGTTCCTAAAACGCCATCTGGGAGCTAAAGAAGATGGTGAAACCAGTTTGAGTGGTTCCACCCCCTTGAAGATGGATGAAGACCTGACCGCGGAAGAAGGTGTTGCCACCATCAAATCAACCTATGATTTTAGAGATAGAAAGCATAGGCAAAGGCAGAAGGACTCTGAAAATTGCCTTTATGAAGCGAGCTACAGGAGGGTGCTCTGGAACCCTCTCATAACAAGTATCCAATTAATATTTTAGTTGAAATAGATAGAAACTTACAGCATGCATTGTTTACTAACACTTACACACTAACATTGAGTTTAAGGGATATGATCTCCTTCTCTTGGGTTTTTAGTATAGTGTGGGTATTCTTTTCTTTCTCTTTAGATGTAGTCCCCCTTCCCTGATTTTTCTTTGTAGTTTTAGTTGTATATTATAAAAAAGCAATAAAAAATCCCCTTTGGGGGGCCAAAAAGAAAAAAGAACGAAAGAAATTTAATTGCAACCGAAATGTCAGCTCCTATATATTAACACACTGGATCTGAGGCCCTGGTACAATCCACATTGTTTGTTTAATCTTCTTTAAATACGACACAAATGGAACTCAATAAGGGTAAGCAACATGCACAGTCCCAGGTTTACATCAGTCAAGAATTGAATCCAGCTCCTGGAATTGAGCCTGTTTTCCCCCCAAGTCTTCTAACTTGTGTATCTGGTATGTGAGGCTGAACATGAATGCCAAAATCTTTCTCCTCTCTTCATTTTCTTATATAAAGGAATGGTTGCTCACTATGGCATTATCAGAGACAGGGTGGCATACCAGTTAGAGGACTGGTCTGGAATCAGGGAAACCCAGCTTTAAATCCCACTCACCCGGCAGCTGACTGGGTGACCTTGGGCCAATCATGCTTTTTAAGTCTAACTCACCTTGCAATTTTGTTAGGATAAAATGGAGGAAGGGAGAGAATCATCCTGTCACCCTGAGCATCCTGGAGGAAGAACAGGCTAATAATGCACTAAATGAGATGAATAAAAATAAGTTTATAAAATCTCAATAGTCATCAGTGACAGCAGAATGCTTAAAAAGGCACCTGTTTGCAAAAGGAAAAGCCATTTGATTAACCCATTTGTCTCATGGATTTCTACCAATGAGCTCATGGTGGCGTTATATTATCTACACACTAGTCTAAAACTCAGTTTAACTGGATTTAATTAGACAGTGGTGTTGGAAGATTTCTTTCTTTTTCCTCACCTGTCATTTAGATTTATTTAGTCTTACTAGTGGGAAGGAGGGAATAGTAAGTCGGGAGGTTTGGGTGGGAGGATTATTGGTAGGGGGTGTATATCATCTGTCTAATTGGAGTTTGTATGTTCTAGACTATTGATTGCAATTGTATTAAATTGGTGCTAAATTCTGTTGTACTTTGGGCTGTGGTGGTGAATGGGGGTGATAGATAGATTAGGGGATGGATTCTGAGAATATTTTATTGGGTGCCAGACCTGGGCTGGGGATCCCAGTGATTGGGAGCAGAGGGAATTATGGCGGTGGGAGAATGCCTTAGTATGGAAAGAGACAGAGATATGATTATGCTTGGTCCCTTTCCAACCTTTGTCCCATCCCAAGAAAAGCTGGTGTGAAGGCTAGGAATTTAGACTCCCCTTTGACACTGATGTTGTGCAATGCCAGATCCATTAATAATAAGACCAGAAAATTGCAGGATTATCTTGCAGCGCAGAATTTGGATATGGCTTGTGTGGCCAAGATCTGGGTTAGGGAGGGTGAAACAATCACCCTGAAAGAACTGCCCCCCCTCTGGTTTCTCAGTCCTTCATCAGTCCTGAACTTGGGGGGGGGGTGGCTCTGCTCATCTGAGAGGCTGTCTCCTTCAAACAACTCCCCATTTCAAAGATCTCCAGAACTGACTGTATTGGCCTGGTGTGGGACGCTAAGGAGAGCTTGGCTGTTTGTCTGGTGTACTGGCCACCTAGAGCACTGGCAGACAGCCTTCTGAGCCTTTTAGAGATGGTAGCTCAGTAGGCCTTGGAGTTCCCAAGATTGTTAATTCCTGGGGTCTTCAGCGTCCATGCAGATGACACTGCTGCCTCTGCTCAGGCTTCAGACCTGGCAGCATTAGTACTCTCCCAATTTGTTTCAGGACCCATACATCAAGCAGGCCACACTTTGTATTTGATCTTTGGCATGGAGATTGATGTGGATCTGACCTTGAAGGAGGAAGTGCCATGGTCAGGTGGTGAGCTAATTTATGCTTGCCCGCA
Organism: Gekko gecko; assembly: GCA_029375565.1. Classification (NCBI taxonomy): domain Eukaryota; kingdom Metazoa; phylum Chordata; class Lepidosauria; order Squamata; family Gekkonidae; genus Gekko; species Gekko gecko. Next base: position 170,759,016 of record JAPDNY010000005.1, read on the forward strand.
GAGACTAGTGGATGCAATTGGGTTCCAGAATGCTCTGCAGGATCCAAAGCCTTTGAGCACCTCATAAAATGAGCTGATAGAGGACTGGAACTCTTGTCTCTCTGAAGCCATCAATGAGATTGCTTCCTGACATCCTCTATGCTCCCATGGTAAATCATCTCCCTTGTATACGGATGAACTCAGGGAGATAAAATGAGAGCTTAGAAGACTTGAGCAAGTTTGGTAGCAAACTCGTGATGAAGCTACAAGAGCATCTTATAGGACACTTATGAAATCCTATGAGGTGGTGGTGAAGGCTGCGAAGAGGGTATTCAACTCAGCCTCCATCACATCCACTAGCTCTCACCCAGCACAGTTGTTTAAGATGATTAGGTCTCTGACATCCCTCACTAAGTGCACCAAAATAGATATAGAATTTCAACCATTACTGCTGAGGCATTTATGAGTGTTTTTGTGGATAAAGTCTTGTCACTCTGACACGATCTACCTGCCAATATTGATACAGTATGTGAACTGGAGGCACCTTGGCCGTCTTTGGATTCATTTTTTGATTCCCTCAGCCTGCTCTCCACTGTGGATGTTGAAAGGGTCCTGAGTGCTGTTAAGCTGACCACATGCCTCTTTGATCCATGTCTCTCATGGCGGGTCAAGGCTGGCAATGGGAGGATACGGGGCCCTCTGTTAGACATTATCAATCTGTCCCTGGAGACCAATACTCCTTCTAGGCTGTGGAGTCTTGTGAGCAAAAATTCTACTTTGTGAGCTACGGGCATTACAGTTGTGAGCAAATGATTCAGCTACTGCATAAATCAGTTTGCTCTGGAGCCATCCTTCCTGAGCTAAGATAAAAATGTGTAAGATGGAGGCTAAAAAACTGTGAGCTAGCTCACACTAACTCAGCTTAGAGGGAACATTGCCAGTGGAGATAGGAGTCTTTCCAGAGGGTCTCGACTTCCGGTTTATGGTGACTTGCTAGTAGATATGCCTCCCGGTTGATCCGGGGGCCTGATCTGCGTGCAAGTGGTTTGGAGGGGGGGCAATTGTCTGCTACCCCCCGAGAGTCTTGGTATAAAGGTTCCTAGCCATGGGGCTTTCGAGGGGTTGCCTCTTCGCCAGCGCGATGCTGGGGAATTGAGGCGCTCCTCCGCCCCGACGGTCTGGCCACTATGCGTCCATACAGATCTAGAGCTGCTGACCGGGACAAGCGATGGAGATCGAGCGAGAAACTGAATTGAAGTGAGATTGCAAGGCTTGCAATGAGCAGTGAGTTGAGTAAAGGTGAGAAAACGGCATACTGAAAAGAAAGCATCCCTCTTGGGACTGGCGTGGGAAGTGTGTGGGGGAGGGGCCCCTCCCAGATGCAGAGATCTAAAAGCATTTCAGCAAGGGGGGAGCAGAGAGAAAAGCTAAGAATCCTGTTTTAAGAACCTTACCAGTGTACATCCAAGCGTTTTGGGGACTTTCAGAGACTTTAGTAACTTTCAGTAAAGTAAACAATCCAGAAAGATGGTGGGGAGAAAGCCTGAGAAAGGATTGAAACTGAAACCAGCAGGCGGCATGAGTCCGAGGGCGGAAGAGACCATAAAGTTCCATAAACTCTTAGCAGATTCCTTACACCCTCTACTGGACCAGATGACCAACATTAACCAGCAATTAACAACTTTAAACCAGAACTTTGCAGCACAGCAACTCCAACTCACAGAAACTACAAAAAAAAAACAGAGCAGGTGGCTGAGAAAGTTTTGGAATTGGACGCCAATTCAAAAAAAGCAGGGAAAAAGATGCAAATGCTGGAAAAGAAGCAAGTTTCTGAAGAATTTCAAGTGCTACAACTACAAATGTAGAGAACAAACTTGGTGCTCCAGTTTCAAGGGATTACTGAAGCCAAAAATGAGAATCTAAAGCAATAACTGAGCGATGCATTAGCCCCAGTGACAGATTTAAAAGTGGAATATATATTCAGCGAAATGGATGTGGTCTATAGAGCCTACTCTACGTACATTAAGAAGAAGAATCTGCCTGAGGAGATCATGGTGAGATTCTCGAGGAGGCATATAAGGGATCTGTGGCGCCCCCTGTAGGGCGTGTCACTCCCCTTGAGGGCTATGGGTCAGAGCAAGGGCGGAGCACGAGATGTTGCAGATGAGTAGGCCAGTCCGGACTACAAATGATGATATCATCAATGTAGGCCCAGGCAAAGTGTCCACACTGGGCTAGGACCTGGTTAACAAGGCGCTGGAAAGAAGCCGCTGCCCCGTGAAGACCAAAGGGCATACGTCGGAACTGGAACAATCCCCGGGTGGTGGCGAAGGCCGTCTTTGGCTGGTCCTCTGATCGAACGGGTATCTGCCAGTACCCTTTTGTCAGGTCTAAGGCCGATAGAAACCTAGCTTTTCCTAGTTGGTTAATAAGGTGTTCTGCCCGTGGCATGGGGTACGCGTCAAATGTTGCTACATTGTTCACCTCCCTATAGTCTATACAGAACCTCACGCTTCCATCGGGTTTCGGCACTAGCACTATAGGGCTACGCCAAGGGCTTTGCGACGGCTCAATCACCCCTAGCCACAGCATCTCGTCCACCTCCTTCTCTATCACAGCAATCCTTTTGTGGGGGATCGGCCGCCACCGACACCGAACAACCACTCCTTCTGGGGTGGGTATGTGATGCTCCGTCAGCGAGGTGCAGCTGGGTTGCGTGGAGAAGACCTGTGGTAAGCATTGTAACAACCGGTAGACCTCCTGTCGTTGGTTCTGTGTTAATTCTGGATCTAAGTGGGGCTCTTGGGCTTGGGTCGTTGCCTCCTCCCACGGTTTCCTGAATGGATCGAGCTCTCCGGGTTCACTTGTCAGGGCGCACACGGCATCTCCGGGATCCTCCTCCGTCCCTCGGGGTATCCACTTCTTTAGGTCATTGACATGGAGGGTCTTGACCTGCCGCTGAGAAGGACCGCATTGCACTCGGTACGTCAGAGGCCCCAAGACCTGGATTACTGGGAAGGGCCCCAACCAGGGATCCCCGGTGTTGCGCGCCATCACCCGTCGAGCGACCAGGACCTTAGTCCCCATGGTGAGGGATCGAGGCTTTGTCCGCTGATCGTAGCGTTGCTTCATAATCTCCTGGGCGTGTTGCAAATTTCCTTTGGCAAGCTGGTGTACTTCGTCTAGTCGGTCCCGTAGCTGCTGGACATGTGCATCTGCTGCAACCGTCGTGGGGGCAGTTGGGGCTACCCATTGGTCTTCCAAAAGGGTAAGGATGCCCCGAGGCTTCCTCCCATACACCAACTCAAACGGGGAATACCCGGTCGACGCCTGTGGGGTCTCTCGCAATGGCAACAGCAATGGATCCAGATACAGGTCCCACGCTTGAGTGTGTTCGTAAGAGATCCGACGTAACATACCCTTTATGGTCTGATTCATTCGTTCGCCGCCGTGAACAGTTGTTTGATGTGAAGTGCCGCGCAAACTTGCCGCATGAAATTGGCCGTAAAGGGGGTTCCCCGGTCCGTCAGGATTTCCTTGGGTAATCCCACTTGGGCGAAGAAACGCATGAGAGCCCGGGCGACACCAGGACTCTTCATACTGGGGAGGGGTATGGCTTCAGGGTAGCGGGTGGCGTAATCCATTAGCACCAGCACATACCGTGCCCCGCGGGAAGTGCGCGCCAGAGGTCTGATAAAGTCCATGGCGATTCGCTCAAACGGGACGCCTATGATAGGTAAGGGAGATAAGGGAGCTCGGGGTCCCGGTTGTGTGGATGTCCGCTGACAGATCTCGCACGACTTAACATACTGCTTGACATCCCGAGACACTGAGGGCCAAAAGAACCATGCCAACACCCTATTCAAGGTGTTCTTGCACCCCTGATGGCCGGTGCACGGATGGTCATGGGCCTGCTCCAGAACTTGAGCCCAGTAGGAAAGCGGGACGAGTAACTGACGTTGGGCTGCTTTACCCCGAGGAAGCCACTCCCGAAACCATAACCCTCCCTCTTGGAGAATACGTCCTGGCCTAGCATTCAACCGTTCATCCACCACCCGCCCTTCGCTTACCGCTACCCGGGTTCGCAGGGCCTCCAAGGTCACGTCTTCCCTCTGGGCATCTTGGAACTCGGTGTCATGTCTCCATGGGATGTCTTCTTCTGCAGCGGTCCCGGATTCCCTTTCGGTGCTTGGGTTGGCCGTTGGTGAATCATGCCCTGTGGCATAGCTATGTGCCGACACTGCCTGACCACCTCTCTTCCCCAGGGGTTGACTGAGGAGGATCGGGAAATCTGGTGCATCTCGCCCCAATAAGACGGGAAAAGGTAGGCTCCTGACGCGAGCCATGGGAATTTCCCGCTTTCGCCCCTGGTATTGTATGGGTACCCGTACCACCGGGCACCATTCTGTATGTCCATGAAAACAGGATATGGCAGTATCGCGTATCCATGGCAACTTCTCGGGCATGTAGTCACTCCGAACCATAGAGATTGAGCTCCCGCTATCAAGAAGGGCGGGTACTACACGCCCGTCTATCTCCACCTGGATGGTGAACGGAGGCGGCCCCGATCCCTGTGCTGATCCTTGGTACGAGGTCTCCCACTCGGCGTCGCACTCCATCAAAGGGCAATCCCGCCGGTAATGTCCTACTTGCCCACAGGTGTAACAGGGACCTGGGCCCGGGCCCGGCGCCTGAGGAGCGATGCCCCCGCCATCTGGGTGGGTCCGGTCGGACTTTGGATCCCATAGCGATGGACCTGGGGGAGGGAACGGGCTTCTCCAACGGGGGCCCGTCGGACTGGGGCCTACATGGGGTTGTAACGGGGCCCGCGCCTGACCACCCCGGGTGCCTTCGGCACCCCGCCCACTTTCGGCAGCGCCGCCTCTTCCCGCCGTTGTGGTCGCTCCTGGGCCCTTGCCCTGGTCTCGCCCTGCGGTCACCCCTTCTGCCGTGAGAAAGTTTTCCCAGAGTTCCAAGGCTTGTGCTAGATCCTGGGGTTTCCAGCAGGCCACCCAATGGCGCACTCGGGGTGGGAGGATGTTCAACAGCTGCTCTAACACTACCTTCTCCACGACCTTCCGGGCCTCTTCCGTCTTGGGTTGCAGCCATCTCGAGGTCGCGTCCTTCAAGGCCGCTAGCACAGCCCGTGGGTGATCGTTACCCTGCCACGTGATGGCCCTGAACCTACGACGAGCCGACTCCGGCGTGATGGCGAGTCGGTCGTAGATGGCCGCTTTCACCTTCGCGTAATCGTTAGCGCTTTTACGGCCGCTTGGGCTTCACCGGTCAAGTAAGGTGCCAAAATGAAGGGTCATTGTGCGGCTGGCCACTGGGCGGCCTCAGCCACTCTTTCGAAGGTCTCGATGTAGGCCTCCACTTCATCTTCTGACCCCATCTTGGTTAGAGGGATTCAGGATCCCTGGCCAGGCTATTGGGCGGTAGGCGGGGTGCCTCCTTGGCCCGCCACGAGAGTCTGTTGAAGGTCCCTCACTAATGTGGCCTGGGAGGCCTGCTGCTGCTGGGCCACCTCCCGCAGCAGCTGAGCATTGTGGTCTGCTAACCACTGGCCAAACTGGGCCAGATCCATGGGAAGCGGGCCTTGGTCCTGCAAGTCAGGTGACACCAACACAGAGTCTTGACTACCAGTGGAGCTCGATTCCATCAGGCTCCCTTCCCCTTCTCCGAGCTTCAGTGCGCTGCGTCTTCGGGGTGGTGGTCGCCACCCAGCTGGAGTCGGGAGAAAAGGGGGCGGGCGCGTCAGCGGGTGTCGGCTGCCCGCATTCTCCACCACGTGTGGCACCCCCCTGTAGGGCGTGTCACTCCCCTTGAGGGCTATGGGTCAGAGCAAGGGCGGAGCACGACTCAGGAGAGCAAGAACGCTGGGCTTTTAGCAAGCGAGGCCTCAGTAGTGGAGCCCTGTCTTCCTCTGGTTACATCACCGGGGACTGGACAGGTACTCCGCCGGGTTGTGGGTCGTTGGGGCGCTGTCTCTCTCTTGCTCTCTCTCGCTGCGGAGCTCAGCCCACCTCGCTCCAACTCCGGCTCCTTCCTCCCCGGCCTCGCTCCACTTTCCCCCTTTTATTCCCCTTCCCATGCGTGCTCCACCCTTTCCTTTCTTCCCCCGCCCCCACCATTGGTGCCCTGCCTTGTCCATCGCCGCGTTCGGCCGCTGGTTGGCCCGTCTAACCAGTGTGGGCGGGGATGGGGAATCCCTCGTCGTCTCGCCGAGCCGCTGCTTCAGGGCGGGGCCCGCTTCCGGGACACGGCCCGCCAGGGCTCCGATGCCGTCCTGCTGCCTCCTGCTTGCCTCGCCACTCCGCTGGTTCGGCTCGCCGTTTCCTGGTCCCCGCGCCGCCCGCCTGCGCTTCCACACTCTTCCCACTCCTCCCGGCCCCGCTCTTAAGTGAACTGGGCGGGCCGGGGACTCCTCCTGGGTCGCGGGGCTTTCCGATCCTGCCGAACGGGGCGCCGGCGCGCCGCTGCGCTCTGTGCCCCCCCCTTGGTCTCGGCTGCCGAGTCCCGGGTCGGGACAGGATCTAATCCTAAAAGCGACTGCAAGTACACCCTTGAAAATCGGGGGTAACAATATTAGAATTCTAAAAGACATTCCATTGGAAATAAGGAAGAAGAGGAAGAAGTATAAGGACTTGATTCTTTTTTTACAAACAAACAGCATTGCATACAGGTGGTTGATTCCCAAAGGCATCACCTTCAAAATAAAGGATAAAAAGGAAAAGATTGACTCTGTTTTTATAGCACGTGAGTTTCTGAAGCTGCAACTGGGTCCAGAAGAGGACGTGAAGGAAGAAGAGGATAGCAAATCCACTGGTGAACTGGACTCTGTGTCTTCCGACAAGGACTCTGATGCTGAAAAGGGGGCAGCTGCACCCAAACAAAGCTATCAACTGAGAGACCGTAAAGCCAAATGAAGACTGAGACTCTGAAAGCTTGTGTAAAGCATTTGATTTTAAGATGATCTGGGGAGGGTTCTTGAACAGGGGAAGTGGTTAATAAGGTGTTTAATCATGAATATCCGATCATGCTCAATGTTTTTAAGCATTTCTTGACTAACATGTGTACAAGCTATACTGATGATCTCCAACTCTTGGGGTTTTAGTTAGTTGTGGTTATCTTTTCTTTCTCCATAGATGTAGTTGTTTCCCTCCCCCTTTTTTCATTGTAGTTTGTAGTTTATAGAAAAATGCAAATAAAAAATCCCCTTTGGGGGGCCAAAAAAAAAAAAGGAGTCTTTCCAGAGGGTCTCAAGGAGGCTGTGGTTGTACTGTTCTTTAAAACCCCATCTTTGGATCATTCAGAACCATCCAATTACCACCCAGTTTCAAATCTATTGTTTCTGGGTAAGGTGATTGAGAGAGCAGTAGCTGAGCAGCTCCAGGGTTTCCTGGATGACACATTAGCATTAGATCCATTCCATTCTGGATTCCACCCTGGCCGTGGGATGGAGACTGTGCTGGTCACCCTAACAGATGATCTCCGTAGACAGCTGGAGCAAAGCTGGTTGGCACTGTTGTTGTTGTATCTTACAGCAGCATTCGATACAGTTGACTCACTGCCTCACTGACATAGGAGTCTGTGGGGTGGCCCTTCAATGGCTTTCCTAATTTCTCCATGGTGGGGACAGAGTGTGGCACTGGGTGGGGATGTGTCCTCTAGGCAACCCCTGTTGCATGGGGTCTATCAGGGGACACTCCTCTCCCCAATGTTATTTAACATCTACATATGTCCCCTTGCCCAGCTGGTGAGGAGTTTTGGGCTTGAGTACCCTCAATATGCTGATGACACCCAGCTGTGTTTGCTTTTGGACAGACGGCTACCACTCCAGAAAATCTGGCTGTGAGTTTGGAGGCCATGGTGGGTTGGCTAAAGAAGAGCAAGCTGAGACTGAATCCAACAAAGACTGAGGTTCTGTGGCTGGGGGAAACTGGGGGGTGGGTGGGTGGGATTGGAGTCCAGGCTTCCAGCTCTTGACAAGACTCCATTGACATTGGGGTCATATGCCAAGAGCTTGGGCATGACTTTGGATGCCTCCTTATCTATGGAGGCCCATGTCTTGCATCTCACCAAGTTGGCATTTTCCCATCTTCGTCAAGCTCAGCAACTGGCTCCTTTCTTGTTGTGCTCTGACCTAGCCACAGTAATCCATGCAATGGTCACCTCCAGGCTAGACTAATGTAACTCGTTCTATGCTGGCCTGCCCTTAAGACTGACCTGGAAACTCCAGCTGATCCAGAACACAGTGGCACAAGTCCTGATGGGAACATCATGGATGGCACATATTCGACCTGTGCTGCGCCAGCTACACTGGATTCCAGTGGAGTACTGAGTCAAGTTCAAGGTGTTGGTATTGACCTTTAAGTTCTTGAGCAGTCTGGGGCCAATGTATCTATGGGACCATCTCCTCCGGTATGTCCCCAGGAGAGCCTTATGCTATACTGATAGCCAGGGGTCATTTCATAGAAAAAGAGCTGCAGGAGCTCATTAGCATAAGGTATGCTAATGAGCTACTAGGCTATTAGCATAATAGCTCATTAGCAAATGCCACACTCCCTGACATTACCAGAAGTGATGTCAGAAGGGGAAGCAAAGGGGGGGAGGCATCTACAAAAGCCTCCCCTTCCCTTCCCCAGCCAGCCTGCGGGGGGGTGGGAGTGAAGAGTTGGGCCACAGAAGGAAAGAGGGAAGGAAAGAGAGACAGAGTAAAGAGAAGGAAAGAAAGAGGGAAAGAAAGAGAAGGAAGGAAAGAGGGGATAAAAAGAGAGAAGGAAAAAGGGAAAGAAAGAGAAGGAAAGAAGAAGGAAAAGGGAAATGGAGAGAATGAAAGGAAGGAAAGAGAGAAGGGAAGAAGGAGGGAAAGAGGAAAAGGAAAGGAAAGAACAAAAGGTGGGAAAGAGAAAAAGGAGAGAAGGAAAGGAGGGAAAGAGAGGAGGGAAAGAAAGAGAGAAGGAAAGAAGGAGGAAAAAGGAAAGAAAGAAAAGGAGAGAAGGAAAGGAGGGACAGAAAGAGGGTAAAGAGATGGGGAGAGGGAGGAAGGCTCTCTCCCCCATCAAGCCCCCACCCCCCAAGATCCCTCACTTACCACCATCAATGCCTTCCCCTGGGGCCACAGCGCTCCAGCGTGGGCCCTGGAAGGCCGGAGACGGGCCTCTTCAAGCTGCCCTGGGGCTGCAGCACTTCAGCGCGGGCCCCGGGAGGCCGGCAACGGGCCTCTTCTGGCCACCCCCAGGTCGCAGTGCTTCAGTGCGGGGAGCTGGGGGCAGGGCTTGCCATCACCGCCATTTGTGCCAGTGCCTGGGCTGCCAGAACAGGGCTCCGGTTCGCTCCAGCCCCAAAAGACCCCTGCTGGTAGCAATCTGCTGGTGATCCCTGGCCCTAGGAATGTTTGGCAACCCTCAGCCAGGGCCAGGGCCTTCTCGGTCCTGATCCCAACCTGGTTGAACTCTCTGCCAAATGACATCAGGGCCCTGCAAGATCTTATGCAGTTCTGCAGGTCCTGTAAGGCAGAGATGTTCTGCCAGGCTTTTGGCTGAGGACAGCAATGGTTTTTTCTTGGCTGGCACCCTCCCTCCCCCCCCCTTTGAATTGCTGTTATGCGTTCTGTATGGAAGCAGTATGTGTTTTTATTTTCAGATGATTAATTTGAAATAGAGACTCTCTTTCAGCTTGAGCTCTGTGAACTGTTTCAGTTGAAGACCTTGGGGTTTTTTTCTTTAAGAGCGCTACACCTGCAAGTAATAATTAGTTATTTGGCCTTGATTGGCTGGTAGGTTGTTTAATATTGCCTTTCTTTAGAACTAACTCACTCACCGGTCAGATCATGTGGGTCTGAGAGCTTGAAACTTTGTTGGCACTGGCATGTTTGCCTTTTCACTGTCACTGTGCAGTGATTTGTTATTTTTTATAATCATCTTCAATAAACTTTGTTGGGCTTCCAAAAAACTGAACTGTGGAGCAGCGTTGTTAATGGGTGACTCCCTCCCCTTTCCCAGAGCTGAACCGGAGACTGAAGAGGTGAGCATTTAAAGAACAGAGTGCTTTGAGTCCTGCCAAAGTAAATAAGATGTTCCTTGCCATCTTGAGGCCTGGAGCCCCTGCAGACTTGGCAGGAGAACCAAGAGAGAAGCTCCTGGTTCACACAAGTTCCCACTCATCCTGCCCAGAAACTGGCCTGATAGTCCAGAGCTGGGGTGAGAAATTACCAGGATGCCATCATCATAGACTCTAATTGGGTCTTAGTTTTAGTAAATTGTTCTGTAGAATTTTAATGTTTTACACGTTTTTATGGCATTATGCTCCCATGTACATCACCCAGAGCCCAGCGTAAGCTGGGATAGAGCGATTGACTAACAATAACAACAACAACAATAGTCCTGTGAGGTGAGCTTGGCAGAGGGGACAGCCATCCAGTGAGGCAATGTAGAGATTGCCTTGAATATCAGATTTTGGGGCAGAAAAGGGCCTGTTGCTGCTAGTTATCATGGGAGGAGATTCTTTTTTGGCTTCTCCTCCTAGTTTCCAAAGTGCCACAGGAAGACTGTAATATGAAACATTTTGAGCTAACTGATGTGCTTGTAGAGGAAAAGGTTTGCTACAATAGGGGAGTGAGAGGAGGCCATCCAAGAGCTCCTTGGCAATATAGTTCAGGGTGGTGTGTCCTGGGAGGATGGGCAGATGTACACAGCCGGCTCCTGGTGTACATGATCTACCCACATACATCTCCATGTGCACCTGGCAGTGGCTGGTCATGACTGCTATCTCCAGTCTTTTGTTTTCTTTGTTCAGTCAAGTAATGAAAGCAAGAGTCTGGAGAGGGCCTACCTTCCCCTCAGTTATGCTCCCTTGAGCCAAAGTACCCCTCACAAAAAGGAATTGCCCACTGCATCTCTCTAGGATTTACTTCTTGGGCTTTGCCTCCTTTTTTTGTTGTTGTTGAGGCAACAGTGGATGACAGCAGCATCATGGCACTGGATGCAAATGGATCATCCAACTGTTTGTGGTGCAAAGAGTAGGGCTGCCAACTTCCAGGTGGTGGCTGGAGATCTCCTGGGATTACAATTGACCTCCAGAAGACAGAGATAAGTTCCCCTGGAGAAAATGGCTGTTTTGGAAGGTAGACTCTATGGCATTATGCCCACTGTAGTCCCTCCCCTCTCCAAACCCTGCCCTCCTCAGACTCCATCCCCCAATCTCCAGGTATTTCCCAACCCGTAGCTGGCAACTGTAGCAAAGAGGCGCCAAGATTTCCTGCCTGCATTGGCCCGGAACTGAATGCACAGGATGGAATTCCTCTGAGGGCACATTAAAAGCCAGGTGTTTGGAGGGTAAAGGGGAAGTGAGGCATCAGTTCTAATTCAGAAAAAGATGTGTTTCAGCTCTTAGTATAATGTGGAAGACAGCCTCAATAGGAAGCCAGAATAACTCCAGTAACTTCATGGGAGGAGGACTTTGGCTTACTCTACAAATAAATACTTGCTATTGCCAACAAGACTGTTTTAAGAAAGTCTTTCATTTCTAAATCTGGCAAATTTCTTTTTTTCTGATGCCCTCTTAGCAGTCGCCTTTTTATGCTTTAAAAAATGGACCTTGTCTTTATTTCTCTAGAACTGCCTTCCTATCGAAAGTGCAGAAATCAACAGAAATTGCTCTTGGTGTTTAAAGATTCACAGCAAAGCCATTTCATTCCAATGGAATGTGCGACTTCTAAATAAAATTCCAGGTGTCTCCAACTAGCTTGGGAGTAGATCAGACATAACTGGTACAAATATCATTAATAACCCAGCTATTTTTTTCCCAATCAGAGTCACAGACAGGAAGATTGATTCACACAGTAGATGGAAGGCAAAATATATATGGAGTATCAGGGGTCTTTTGGGGGGGAGTGCACTGAAGCACAGCTCTGGCAGCTCAGGAGCCAAGCCCCGCCCCCAGCCGGCGTCCATGGGAGTCTTTCAGGCAGCCGAATGTCAATTTCAGCTCCATTATATCCTATGGGCCATTGAAGTCAATGGTGAAAACATAAGGTATATTCTGGGGGCTGGAGGGGAGGGGTTTAAGGGAGAGGCTCCAAACTCACAGGGTAGCTGATGGAGCCTCTCTCCAAGATACCCACCAAGTTTCAAGAACATTGGATCAGGGGGGCCAATTCTATGGAACCCCAAACAGGTTGCCCCTATTCCCTCCATTGTTCTCTATGGTGGGAAAAAAGTAACTTTTTTCCCCACCATAGAGAACAATGGAAGGAATAGGGGCAACCTGTTTGGGGGCCCATAGAATTGGATACCCTGGTCCACTGTTCTTGAAACTTGGTGGGTATCTTGGGAAGAGGTTCCATCAGCTACCAAGTGAGTTTGGAGCCTCTCCCTCAAACCCCCTCCCCTCCTGCCCCCAGAATATACCCTATGTTTTCACCATTGACTTCAATGGCCCATAAGATATAATGGGGCCGAATTGCCGCCAAATTTCTTTCATTCCCTCCTTTCCTTCTCTCTTTTTCTCTTTCCTCCTTCTTCTCTCTCTCTCTTTCTTTCTTTCTTTCTTTCTTTCTTTCTTTCTTTCTTTCTTTCTTTCTTTCTTTCTTTCTCACCTTCTTCTCTTCTCTTTTTTCCTCCTTTCCCTGTTTCCCTCCTTCTTCCCTCTCTTTCTTTCCCTCCCCTTTCCTTCTCTCTACTCTCTCTCTTTCCTTCCCTCTTTCCTCCTTCTGTGGCCCAACTCTCATGAGAAGGAGTTTAAACTTTAAACCCCTTCTCTCTTAGCTCCCTACCCAGGCCAGCTGGGGAAGGGAAGGGGAAGCTTTTGAAGATGCCTCCCCCACTTTTGCTTCCCCTTCTGACATCACTTCCGGTGATGTCAGGGGGCGTGGCATATGCTAATAGCCTAATAGCTCATTAGCATACCATATGCTAATGAGCCCCTGCAGCTGTTTTTCTATGAAAAGACCCCTGTGGAGTATGGATTTTATCAAGATGTACACTCCTGGGGCATCCAGGTCACAAAGTGGCTTTTGTATTGATGGTTAGTTCATGCCTGCAAAAGATGAGGATTCTTTATTTAGAGCAACAAGATCTTTTCCGTATCGTGGCACTGAAAGGTGCACAAGAAGCTGAAAAAGAAGAGAGAGAAATGTCCCTGTCTCCTAAAGGAAGTAGATTCAATTAGTAACACTAGAATTTAGGGTCAGCCACTGAAATTGACAGGAGACTCAACTGAAGAAAGTTGTTTAAAGTATAATCTACCTGTGGAACTTAATGCTACTGGTCTGGATGACTTTTTAAAGAAATCCATAACTTAGTGGATGAACCCATCCCATGAGTACAGAAAGTCCACTGTTCAGTCCCTGGGCTGTCTGGTTAGCCAGTTTTATGAAGAATAAGTCTTGGGCTATTGGCTATGCTAGCTGAATGGAACCTCCATGGCAGCATGGGGAGCCAGCCTGGAAGTGAATAGAATGGTAGGGATCAACTAGACGGTACGTGGTCACATTGAACACCAGGGAACTAAAGTTCCCAAGCACTCTGGGGTCTTATCCAGCATGGGAGTGCACTGGGGGAGGGGAAATAGCTTCAGCCTTCACTCCTGTGCCAGTTTCCCATGCTGAAACAGCCATGGAGGGGCTGTTTGCCCTGCTGTAGGGCACCACATGCTGCAGTCTGGCATTTCAACTTGGGAAAGCAGCATGGGAAGGCAGGCTGAAGCCATTCTTCCCCCCCATACTGCACTCCCAAGCCAAACTGGGCCCTGGATGCTTGGGAACTTTAGTTCCCCAAAGTTATGTGTGATTGCAAATCAGGTCACAAATATCATCTGTTTGAGTCCTCTGAATAAGATCTGAGGGACCCAGGTTCAAATCCCTACTGTCATGGACGCTTGCTGGGTGGCCTTGGGCCAGTTAATCTCTTATGGCCTGTAATGAAGGAGGAACAGAACAGAAGCTCAGCTTAGGTCTTCTGCAGCTGACAAAAGATGTTCCCAACTTTCTTCCTTGGCTAGCATTTAACCAGCAAATTTGATGCCTAACCCAGAGATTCACTGAATGCCTTGGGTTGGCCATTGTTTTTTTGAGAGGGGGGGACTGGCGTAGATTTCATTTGCCTGATCCAGAGATTGGGCAAGGAGAGGATCTGGAGCAGGGTGAGAATATGGCTTGCCTAGGCCAGAACCAACAGGAGAAGTGGCAAACTTCAAGCCCTTTGGGTGGTTGGGCCTATATAGGAGACAGGGGCAGTATCAGCTCCACTGGAAAGCTATCCTTGGGTATAAACAGCCCCAGTGGCTACTAATTCTACGACAGGTGGATTTCCTAGCCCTACTTCACTTCTCCTTTGCACTTTTTCGGCTGGATTGTGTAGCTGCCCTCTTTCTTTTTTCTGTCTTTTTCCAGGTTGGCTGAGGCCACGTGGAGGAAAGGGAAAGAAAATCTCTTTCCCTTTCAGCCTTTCTTGACTTGCAGGATTACTTCCAGCTCCCACAGGTTAGAAAGCAAGAGTAGTTCCACCACCACCCCTATGGCAGTTCTCCTGTGGTACTGAAGCACAAACACATGGCTCCAGAATGGGCATTGCAAATGGCCACTGGTTTTACCGCTTGGCTGTTTTTCTTGCATATCAGTGGAACAGTGGGAGAGGGGCAGAAACATGCCTGTACCTGGTCATTTGGGAGAGCACAATGCCAGCAAAGCTCAGCTCAGCTTCAAAAAAGAAATGCAGCAGCTCATGCAGGCTCAGGAAGGGGAGGGAAGAGGGGGACTCAGAGGGATGGGCACTGAGGGGCCAGGGCTAATTTGGTGGGGGTGTCACCCTCAAATGCCCCCCATGGCTATCGGCCTGCCTCTTGGACTTCTGCTCTTCACCCTCACCTGCAAAAGGGAGACATTTTTATGGTCCCTTGAATCTAAAGCCTGGTCCATCACGTGTCTGTTCCTCACACACCATAGTGTCAAATACTACAACCTGTATATGTGAACAAACTAAATATGTTTACTGAATGTCCAGAATCTCAGAGATTCCCTAGTGAACGTTAACAGTTGTATCAATTTTACTGCCAGCGATCAGTGGTGTATGTTGGAAAAGTTGTGAGAATTGTTATCTACTTTTGGACATTCACTGAAATTCATCTGGGATTGTCAGTGTTCATGTGTGACCTTTTGGCTGTTCAGTGTCACCTACCAACAGTGGCTTCCATTGTGCTAAAAAGTGGCCCCTTGTGCTTTCTTTCCAGGTCGCCTACTTCCTGTTGAGCACTCTGAGCCTGGTAGTTTGTATGCTCGCTGTGGCTTTTGCCGCCTACTGTTATTCCCAGATCGCCCAGTTGACCTGTGAAACCATCTCTGAGACCTGCCAGTGTAAACTGGACACAGAGGATCCCCTCAGCAGAACTTTCATTTACCAGGATATATCTGACTGTCCCAACTTCCTTGGGACTTTCAGCCTTTACTTACTGATCCAAATGGTTCTGAACCTCCTGGCTGCTCTTGTGGGTTTTGCGGCATGTTTTGTGATGTGGAAAGACAGGTACCAATTCTTCTATGTGGGCATGTGGTTGTACTGTTCAACTGTCCCTGGAGTCCAACAACAGAAAGTATAAAGATCTGGGGGGAGAGGCATCCTTATCAAATCACCACCAAACTTATGACTGTTTACATAACTGGAGGACGTAGGCTTAGGGTTACATTTATGGAAATGAGGGGGTGCTTAATTGATATATTCATTCAGATGAAGATAAGAGAAATATGTCTACAATAGCTATCCTCCTACTAGATCCCTTATATGGCCCACAGAGCTACAGGGATCCACTTCTTGGAACCAGAGTTGTGGATGTTAACTATTGGAAGATGCTGTTGGTCCACATTGCATTGCTTTTAATGGGATGTGCACCCCTCCACTTCCATGTTTTGGTACAAATACCCACCTTTGTAAAGCTTTGCTAGGGAAGCATCAGTGTGATTCTGTTTCTGCTGCCAGGCCAAGAGGTCTTTTGCCAAACAAGAGCTCCAGGAAATGTGTCACTTTCCTTCTTTGAATATAGCATGCGACCAAGGGTGACTATCCCAGAATTAAGTGCAAAAGTTAAATCCCCATATGTGTGTGCAAGCCCATTTCTCCTCAGAGTGCTTCCCCACTCAGATGGACTTCCCCACTATCAGGCAGGTTCTCCTGCCAAAAATTTGTTCCCAACTGTTAAAATGCATATAGATTGAAGTATGAAATGATTCAAATCGATGTTGCACACCTCAAAATCTCTTCTAAAGTTACCCATATTTTTATTGTTGTCCAGACCTTTAAAAAAAAATTGTTCCCAGCTGTGACTGAGCAGCCCCAAGTAGCATAGATTTGGTTGTTGTTTTAAAAGTCTATCCCATGCTATCACAAAGATCTAATGTTTTTTTTTAGCCCTGCCCAGGAACTTGATGGTATAACCAGGAGCCCTCTTCTTTTTCCCTTTCAAATGGTGCTTGAGATGGTATAACATTCAAATAGAAATAATGATTTTATTTAACAGGCAAGGATTGAATTAGGCGAAGAGAGGAATTGGAAATTTTGAGGAAAAAATTGTTGTTAATACAGATTATTCTCCTTTTGACAATCAAAATAGTGTTGTTGAAACTTATTTCATATATTCTTGGATCTTAACAGTGAGAGGCGTTTGAGTGAGTATTTTAGTTACAGTTACAATGTTTCTTCATATAGTTTCCTATTACTCTCCATGTCTCCTGGAGATGGTCTCTTTATTTGTGTACCTAAACTCCTCCCATTTTGGAAACCACAGTTTATTTCAATATCCCGAGGTGTCTAAGTCCGATTCCCTTAATAACCGACCAGGGATCTCCTCAGAGCAAAAGCCACTTTGTAACTAGGCAGGAATTATTATTCTCCTCAGAAGATGCAGCCCTTTTCTTTTGGCCTGAATGGGAGTTTCAGCATACTACCCAATCACCCTCGCCAAAATCTCAATCCCAGTTCTGGTGTCTGTGTAAAACGGACTTCAGCTTAGGCTGACCCTTAGACATTCAGTTCTGATTCGTCCTCAGAATTGATAGAAAACAGTTAAGGCAAGGAGTCGTTTCCCTTCACTCCAAAGGTGAACCTGTCTGACTCACTCTGTCAGACTCACTGACTCCAGCCGACTCTGTCAGAAGCCCACTGACTGCCTGATTTTCCAAAGACCAACCCGCCAAATGACTCCCAAAAGACCATGCCCTCAGCACTCTGCTAATCATATAGTTCTCCTCAGCTGGCGCTGGCCAATCAAAGTGAAGGGGGGGGAAGGGAGCAGCCTGTCACGCAAGCTCTCCATTCCAGCAAAGAGTTAACTCTTCACCTCCCAGGTCTCTGAAATTGCTGTACTAGGAAACCTGTTGTTAAGGGCAGTCCATCACAAGTGCCTTTTATACATATACACATGTATTGCTCTTTTATTCATACAACCACACAGAGTATGGCCCAACTTACATTGCCCTCTGGGCACAGTTGCCTCCTCTGTGTTGGTCCTGAATACCATGACTGTCTTCTGCTGAGAGGGCTATGGCAGACTGCCCAGTTATGACCCCTGGTGAAGCTGGACTCATTATAGTTTGTCAGTATGGCTCACAGCCATACAGTCTGTGAAGGATATACACAGGCCACCCCAGAGGACCCTGAAGCTTTGTCTCTTAAAGGGAATATGCAAATCAGTCTGGTGTTATAATGTGAGAAACTACATAAGGTAGCCCCAGCGTACTCCTCTGGGGTAAGGCAATCTGTTCCTTGCATGTATGCTTCAAATAGCACTAGTGTGGATCAGTGGCTTTGGGTGTTATTTAGTCATGAATGAGTCTGCTAAAGGATGCTGGAAGCCAAGCCAGAAGCATTGTAGCTATAGTGGTGTTGAAACATTTTGAACATGGACACAGATATGAATCTGCAACAGATGTTCTCTACTCACTGGTGCTCCCTAGATATACTCTGTTGCAGACAGACAGCTTTCTGTAAGAAGACAGCAGCCTTCTTCCAGCTGTAAAGGATTTCAGGATAAGGAAGAGGACCCAGGGTGGCTCTTGGATAGCTAGGTGGCAGTCAATAGCCATGCAGAAGCTTGCCATATGGTCCACCTAATGACAGGGACCACACAACCATTGAGCTCATTTTTACTATTCCTCTACACATTGTAAAAGGATGGTGAGCCTGGCTTTAACTGAATATGCAGAGGCCATCAGCACATTAGACCTGGGATGTAAGAAATTTAAGCACTGGCTTGTCTGATCACTTTGATAGCTGGATATTGGATACTATTGAAGCTACTAGTGAAAGTCCCATTGACTTTATTAAATGAAGATTATGCCTTAAATCCAGTTGACATCAATTACATGTGTAGTTAAATAACTGTATCCAGAACTTTAAATTGAAGCAATAGGACCTACTTGAGCATCCTACAGTCTCTGGATCACACCCATTATCTCATATTACCCACTCCAACTCCCAATAATGTCACATAACATTATAGAAATAAATGTAATACATTTAAAGAAACAACTGTGACAATTAAGAATTATGTCATGGAGCCATTGAAGATGATGTGATGTCAGTTGTCAGTATATACTGGGGGGAGGGTGTTATTTGGTTTGATCTAATCATCAATTCCTAGGTGCCTAGGAGCTTGGAAGCTAAGCACAATCAGTACTTGGATGAGAGACTACCAAAGAAGATTGGGGCTGCTATACAACAGAAGGCAATGGCAAATCACCTTTGTTAATTTCTTGCCTTGAAAATGCCATGAAGTAGCCATGAGTCATTTTTAACTTTTTAATCTTTGTTTAATTTTAGGGGAATTTCAGACAGACAATATATTCCGGTTCAGGAATGGTTCCCAAATGGTTTCTGGTCTGACATTTCAGACAGAACCATTTTAGAACCGGTTCCCTACCGGAATATATTTGTACTTTCACACACAAACGCTTCTGTGCTGATCAGGAAACGGGGCTGAATTGTTTTACCTGTAAACCATTTCCAAGTAGTCTTCAGTTTCTTCTCCTGGATCCAAAATGCTTTTTCCCGCCATTTTTCACCCGTGTGGGTGATCTCCGGCTTTTTTTTTTTTAAGCGCTATAGCGCTATAACACGTCAAAACAGCGCCATAGTGATCCCATCGGAATCCCATCACTGTTTTGAGGTTGTGTTACAGTGCTATAACGCTATAGTGCTCTAAAGCGAACGTTAAAAAAAAAAAGATGGTGTGGGCAGGAAATGGCAGGAAAACAAAGCGGTGCAGTCTGAATTGCCAAACCGCTTCTGATCCGGCTCTTTTCCGGTAGGGGAAAGCCATATGTGAAATGGCAGCCCTGTACCAGTTTACTTCAAGACGGATCAAAAACGGCTTCAAAACGGCTGAAACTTGGTAATGTGAAATTCCCTTATATCTTACCTTTAATAGCTTTAACAGGGGAGGAGGAGCGAGGCCACACTCTCTGAGCCTCCCTGCCCTGCTTTGTTTTATCTACATTTTAATTGTTTTTATCCTAAGCCAACCACTTAAGGACATTATTTATATTCAGGAGCTACTGAGGACTTGCCATCTGCTGGCACTCCTACATGGGAAGCTGCCTGATAGCTGAAACAAACAGGATTTTAATATGGGAATGAAGAAAAGAAACTGCCGACTTTCCCTGGATCATTCCTTATTGAAAGCGAGGAAACAAATGAGAATGGACAATTTCCTCGAAGAGAGAGAAGAAGAGGAGACAGGAGTGGAGGTAGATTTAAATACGGATATAAATACTTCACCTCAAGATGCTGACCATACATTCCTTGGCAATAGATATGACCTACTTCAGAGAAATTCTCCAGTTCAGGATGGTGAGGCTGATCATCAGTCTTCTTCCCGGTCTCCTCGAATACAACGACCTCTAAAGAAGGTAAACTACGAAAACATTATCCTTAAACAAACTTCTCTAATTTCTGAGACCTTATTAAGCCTCTGTGCAAAAATAGATGAGATAAACATAAAAGTGAACAGTTTAAAAGAAGCTGTTCAACCCCTTATAATAATGCAGTCCGCAAGTAATGCAGTCCCAGAGGGAGTGCTCATGCTCAAAGCTGATAGATTCAACAGCTGCATCTCCCTTAAAGGTGAATAACTCTGGAAAAGTAAACGTTCCTTACCCCCCCACTACTCAAAGTAAAAACAGCCGTACACTGCAAACGAATCAGCTGGCGTTCCTTATTGGACGACATAGAATGAACTATGGGCGGTGGGGCAGTAAGACTACAATTGAAAGCTCTCTTAATCAGCTCCTGCAAAGCAATACTTTAAAAACAAACCTGAAACAATGCTTTTGGCTCCCAAGTAAACAATTTTACAAGAGAGTGTTAACGTTCAGCCAGAGAGAGACCTATCTTTGGTTCCTAGATAATCGGAAACACCTTGAAAGTTTCCAAATCTTTGTAATAAGGGTGTTTAAAGACAACATACCACATAAATTGTATAAGGAAAGAAGGAACTTTCAGTCCTCCAAAACTAAAGGACCACCTGAAGTAACAAGGGCGGTGCCAATTTTACATAAACATCTGCCCAAAGGCTCTTTGGCAAACATACCAATAAGCCACGGACTTGGTTTGACATCCCAGTTGCCTACAATTCGCCCTGCATTGCAAGTAAAGCAAATACAACCGGAACTTGAAAGGAACTCCATCAAAAAACCACAGAGGGCAGATTCCTTCTCCGACGCTCTAAGCCCTATCACAATAGATAACTCTCTAACGGCCGCAGGAGAGCCTTGCATTGATGTCTGGCACCCAGCTATCAATCCTTCAACACAAGCTTCCCCTTTAGTTAGATTCAAAGGTGGCCCCCAGAATGAGGATGTACTTGCTGAGCCTCCGGAGTCCTCTCAAGTGGACTATGAACTTGACCCCCCAACCCTATTTTCTATCAACCCTGATGATAACCGAGGATTATTGGTGGGTTTTAAATCCCTTGCAGAGGAACTTATGGAGGCAATTGAGCAACCTATGAACCAGCAACCTATGAATCAACATTTAGCATTGGTAAGCCAGCCAATATCAGAAAATCCCTCTCCTAGACCGATTGGCAAAATCAAGAACGGATGTGTATTAGACAAACAAATCTTTGAAGAAATTGAGACGATTGCTCTGACAATGGTTTCGATGGCAAGAGAGGCCATTTTAGAAGTTACATCTCCTGAACGCTACCGGGATAGTGACATCAAATGACTACCTTATACAAATGCAATTAGTCTATTATCATGGAATGTCAATGGCTGGAAAAGTAAAAGTAGTGACCCATATGTTTTATATTCACTGAGTTGCTTCCAGATAATAACTCTTCAAGAGACGTGGATCCTTGACCAGATTAACTTGCCAAACTATTGGTTCCTTTCAGCTCCAGCAATTAAGTGTTGGAGTAAGGGCCGCCCAAAAGCCGGCCTTGCATGCCTGGTGTCCCGTGATTTAAAGGTGACTAAGAGTGAGGTAATTATGACATCTCCTTCTCTTCTTGCTGTTTGTATCTGGTCTAAATACCTAGGACTACCGCTTTTGATTCTAACAGCATACATCCCCCCAGCAGCAGGAGTTTTTAACCTCCAATCCCAGTGGGAAGATTTCTTTGATAATGTGAAGTATTCCATGGCTAAATACCCTGAAGTGCCGACTATATTGGCAGGTTACCTTAACGCAAGGGTTGGTGGCAAGGATGATGATCTCCTACCAGCGGTATTGGGATCATCAGACCTAGTATTCCCCCCACCTTGGTTTGCCAGGGATTCTAAGGATCTAAAAATCAACTCTGCTGGTAAACACCTTGTTTCCCTGGCAGTTTCGTTGAATTTGGTATTTCTCAACGGCACAATTAACCCTGAACATTCTGGTGCCTTTACCTGTTTCACTCCTACTGGGGCTAGTGTTGTTGACTACATATTAGTAACCCCAAATGTATTTTCTTTAGCGACCAACGTAATAGTGGGTGAGTACCTAGGCGGGGACCACCTCCCTGTGATCTTGGAATTTTCCCATCAAAGCCGGGTGGAACCTATCTCTGCTATAGCTGACTTACACTCCGTGACCCATTTTAGGAAATCTATTAAATGGTCCATTTGAGTTGAATCACAGATCCTGGAATTTCTTAACCGTAACCATTCAGACTTACAAATCCTCCAACCCTCCCATCCATATGATATAGCATTGAGCTTAGAAGAGTATGATGCTCTGATGTCAAATTTCTCTATTTTCTTTTCTGTTGAAAGACGGAGTCTGAAAAGAGAGACCGCCAAATCTATTGTTAGGGGTAACAAATGGTTTGACCAAGAATGTAGAGAACTGAAGAAATCTATTAGGGCTAGCTTTAGAATAGCAAGAAACATGGGCTCCCAACTAGGCATAGCTAAGATCAGACTCCTTAAACGAGAATATAAGAAGGTTCATCACTCCCCGCATCCCCTGGATCCAACATTTCTGCCCACCAATGGGTCTCGCATTTCAGTGCTCTTTTCCAATCCTCATGCAAATCTGTTCGGGTAGATTCTAACGAATCTCATCCTACAATAGATCAATCTGATAGTTGGCCGGAGGTATCCCCTACCCAAATAATCAGTATAATAAAACGACTGAAAAGGGGTAAAGCCCCAGGGCCTGATCTCACCCCCCCCTGAACTGTTTCTAGCGAACCCCGATTGGTGGGGACATTATCTGGCCGCTCTCTTCTCACTAATAAATAGTTTGGGTGTAACACCTATGGACTGGAGATGGTCGATTATTGTCCCAATCCATAAGAAGGGCAGTAGATTAGATCCACATAATTACCATCCCATAAGCCTACTTTCAATCCCAGGGAAAATCTATGCGGCACACCTGCTAGAAAGATTGACAGATTGGATGGAACACGATTCCTTTCTATTCCCGGAGCAAACTGGATTCAGAAGGGGGACTTCAACTTTGGATCACTGTCTGGTCCTACACCAACTAGCAAGCAAATATCTCGCCCCTTCAGGAGGTAAGCTCTATGCCGTCTTTATGGATTTGAAGGCGGCATTTGATTCCATCAACAGAGCTAGACTCTGGCGTAAATTGTCAGAATCCACTTTAGACAAGAGACTCTTAGCCTTGATAATTAACCTACACACTGACACCTCAGCCCAAGTACGATATAACTCGCAAGGCCAACTCACTTCGAGTTTCCATACGGACAAAGGTGTCAAACAAGGCTGCTTACTTGCCCCCTCTCTTTTTAATCTGTGTATCAACGACATGATTCCTTTTGTTAAATCTCAAGCCAGACACACACACCCATCCTAGCTGACCTTCCAATCTCAATTCTCCTATATGCGGATGACGCCCTTCTTCTTTCCAGAACTGAGGTTGGCCTAAAAACTCTAATTAATGCATATGTCACCTACTGCAACAAAGAGGACTTAGTAGTGAACTACTCTAAATCAAAGGTCCTGAGGTTTTCAAGATCTCTCTACACTGGTTCCAAATGTCTAAAAGTGAAGGGGGGGGGAATTGGAAAAAGTCTCCTCCTTTACATACCTTGGAATCACTTTTTGTTATAATCTATCTTGGACCCCACATGTCAAGGCAGCCCTGAAAGCCGCAAGTCTTACATCTAGAGTAACCAAAAAATTCTTCTGCTCAAAAGGGGCCAAACATATCCCGGCAGCGATTAGGATTTTCAGCACTAAAGCTGTTCCCCAGCTCTTATATGGTTGTGGAGTGTGGATAGAAGGCATCTCGGAGAAACTAGACTCCCCCCTTCATATGTTCCTAAGAGACATTGCTGCAGTCCCGAAATGTGTGGCGGGCACGGCGCTTAGGGTTGAATTTGCGCAGCCTTCAATTCAAAAAAGAGCATGGCACTCAGCATTTAAATTGTTTATTAATAAAGAATCTCGAGGGGCTATCCCTGGTGGACCAGGTTTTACCTACTTGATCCAGAGAGACACCCACAAAAGTAATAGAACCAAGTTAATGGAATCTAAATTGAACATCGACATCACATCTTTATCGCAAAGTGAGGCCCTCAAATTAATAAAAACAAAACTGAGTGAACTTGATTTTAGTAGTACACTCTGCAGAGCCCATCGTACCTGCTCGGGCCTAGCCCTCGGCCTTCCACCACTGGACGTGATCCCTACTTATTGCTACACTCTTAAAAGTCCAGTTCTTCACAGAGCCTTTACACTGGCCAGATTGAACATGTTTTCTTCCAATATAGTTTCAGGCCGTTTTCATGGTATTCCATACTCTGAATGGACATGTGATTGTAATCAAGGGTTAGTGGAGACGATGGACCACATATTGCTAGCCTGCCCCAAATGGAATTTGGAGAGGCAGAAGTACATCATACCCATTTTGGTGAAAGAAAAGCTCCCCTCCCTTCCATGGTCAATTTCTGTTCTCCTGTCTGACAAAGTTGATAATACTGTCACTAAATTTGTAGCCGTGTTTCTGGCCCTGGTGATAAATAAAAAAGAAGGAGAAAGGGGATAAATTTTCTGAGTCCACACTCAGATGTGTGTTTACCTGTTCTGAGTCTCTATGTCGTGTAATATTCTGATGTGGATAACGTATTTTATATGCTTATGGTAATTCCTGTAAAGCAACGTATTACCTCGCATTCCATTGATTTTATGAACATTCACTGTTTTAAACATGCCCCGACGTTTAATCATGTAATGTATTCTTTTATAAGTGTGCTTAAGACTTTTGGTCATGTAAGCCGAAATAAAGTCATCATCATAGCTTCAACAGATAGATCAAGATGGTAGCCATGTTGGTCTGTCTGTAGCAGTAGAAAAGAACAAGAATTCAGTAGCACCTTAAAAACTAACAAAACTTCTGCCAGGATATGAGTTTTCATGGATCTGACAAAGTGAGCACCCTGCCACAAATTTTGTTTGTCTTTTAAGGTGCTACTGGACTCGTTCATTTCTACAACTTTAACAGAGCAACCTGTTGGTTTCATTCCATAAGATCATTTGTGGTTAGGGCAAATCTCTGTAGGGCTAAAAATATACAAGTATCATATATATATATATATAGTGTATTGGCACTTTCTGGCCCTCCCATTGGCTGTGCTGTGCGCTCCATCAGCCATTGGCCCATCAACTGCCACTCAAAGGTTTTTGCATGCCATTGGCTGGGTGCTGAGACCACTCCTCTTCCCTGCCCACTGACAGCTTGGCCATTCTTCCCTGTCTGAATAAACTGCCAATGACTGTCTTTCCTGATGAAGATGCTTCAACCGCCACTGTTTTATTCCTCCACATCTGGCTGCCTACTGAAATGGCTGTTCCCTGCTCAGGAAGAGGCTTCTACTCCTACCACTTCTCCTACTTGGCTACTCCAAGGCTGGCTGGCTACTGAGGTGAGCTACTGGCCGTCAAACCCTTCTCTTCTCCTCCTGTTGTGGGGCTCATTTTCCCCTCAGTGGCTGTTACTAGGCAACCAAGCTTGGTTCTGTCAAGTAAAAAGCGGAGGGAGGACACCCTTTCCAGGCCTTTTTTGGCCTTTGGGAGAAAACTCATTAGGTCCAGTCCTGACTAGGGTTACCAGCTCCAAGTTGGGAAATTCTTGGAGATTTTGTGGGGGAGTCTACAGAAGTCAGTGTTTGGGGAGGGGAGAGGCCTCAGCTGAATAGAATGCCAGAGAGTCCACCCTCCAAAGCAGTTATTTTCTCCAGATGGAGAGAGAGAGAGATCTGTTTGGCATTCAGTTGTGATACCAGGCGATCTTCAGGCTCCACCTGGAGGT
The DNA here is from genome assembly GCA_029375565.1 of Gekko gecko. Classification (NCBI taxonomy): domain Eukaryota; kingdom Metazoa; phylum Chordata; class Lepidosauria; order Squamata; family Gekkonidae; genus Gekko; species Gekko gecko. Next base: position 170,784,749 of record JAPDNY010000005.1, read on the forward strand.
CGGCCACTTAGGCCTGGCGGCATCCTCTGGGTGACTTGATATTACATAATTGGCATAACTTAACTAGGTCTGGCTGCTTGCTCCTGTTCACCAGCAGCAGCCCCCCTATGACAGCCACTGTGATGTAGCAGTTAGTGCTTCAGAGCAGGGTCTGCCAGACCCAGGTTCTTCCTGTGGAAGCTGGATGGGTGATTTTGGACCACTCGCAGACTTTCAGCCTAACCTACCTCACAGGGTTGTTGTGCAGATCAAAAGGGGGAGAGGAGAATGATGTAAGCTGCTTTGGTCCCCACTGCAGAGAAAGACTACTTTTCCTAGGTAGAGGCTGCAGGGAGGGTGGAGGAGATGGAAAGCTGAAGTCAAAGGGGCAGATAAAGGTAGGTTGATGGTTGGCTGAGAAGGAGATAGGCTTGCCAACTCCAGGTTGGGAAATTCCTAGAGAGGGGTGGAGCCTGGAGAGGGTGGTGTTTGAGGAGAGGTGGGATAGACCAGTACAATGTCATAGACTCCACCCTCCAAACCAGCCATTTGCTCCTGGGGAACCTTTGTTGCCAATCTCCAGGGGACGGCTGGAGATGACACAGAATTACAACTGCTCTTCAGATGGCAGAGATCAGTTCTCCTGGAGAAAACAGTGGACTCTGTGTCATTATACCCTGCTGAGGTCAACACAGCAAATTGATGCTGAATGCCCAAAGCCGCGGCACCCGCCCAGAGCCTCTTTCTAGAGCTCATCTTATTTATTTCCACAATGGGCCTTATTCCTAATACAAATATATTTCAGTGTCTCAAACTGAATAAATAATAGGCTCGACTTTTTAATTCATTATCATGGGCTTCTCTACAGTATAATGTTGCAATGGTTTCATACCAGTTTAGCCTATAAGTCTTCTTGCAAAGAATCTTCAAAATTGTAGGTTGAGGAATGTGCTAATAATGTTTCCATGAAATCCTTAGATCCTCTTGCAGGAAAAGCAGGTTCCAGGATTCCCTATCGAGAAGAATTATAGTTAACCCAAGACAGATCTCTTATACTGTATATAATATCTAGACGTGTATTAACTAAAAGCATCATTATCAGTAAAAGTAATGCGTGATTCAAAGAGGGAGATAAGAATAACAATTGAATTGCATTTGGAGAAATACAGATGCCACTAAAGATGAAATCAATACAGGCCTATAGAAGTTAGAACACTAAGGGGTCTATATCATTTGCTCTGGAATGTACAACATGAGAGGTCTTTGTTAGACTCTTCTGGCCAAACGCACAGTCCGGCTAAGCAGAGATATTTATGCCTGGCTGAGAATTCCTTCCATGTGATGGAGGAGTGGCCATGTGTTCTCTGCACCTACACCCAGAGCAGTATGTGACTCAGGTCCTCACTGAGCTAATTCCCACAGGTCTTCTGTCACCTCTCTCCAGAAGGGTAAAAAAGATTTGTGGATCACAACTTGGGCTACAGAGTCTGAGTTGCACGTAATGGTATGTATAGGAGCACCTAAGCCTCATAAGAACATAAGAAGAGCCTTGCTAAATCAGACCCATGGTCCATCTAGGCTAGCAATACAACAAGCTAACCAGCTGCCTGCACCACCCAAAGGCCCCAGACAGACTGCTGAGAAGTTCTTGATTTCAGTGGACTTAACTTCCAAATAATGGCTACAATCTTTCCAAAGTCCTACTGATATGAATGGGAAAATGAAGCACAGGATCCACCCTGCCCTACAAGAAAACATTAAAGTCAGGGCTTTTTATCTGTTTGTTTGAAAAAGAGGTGCTGGAACCCTCAAGAGGGAAATGAAGTTTTCAATCTGTATACTGAAAACACATGAACTTTTAAACATTTTTTAAAGAATTTTGTCGAAGAGGTTCTGGAACTCCATTCAAGAGTATTCCCCAAGGGAAAAAAAAAGCTCTGGTAAAGTATGTTAGTTCTATGGAATTGTGCCCATTGTTTTTAGGGGTTGACTTGCTAGGCAATGGATGTAATGTCCCAATCCAAGAGGTCTGCGCTCATATATCTCCCTGCCTTGTAAGCATAACTTCTTCAAGGCTCTGTCAATATATTTGGTGCAGAAGGTGAAAATTTTACAAGGTCCTCTCCCTCCTCCTCCCTAATTGGTGGTGTATCTCTGGTCCTCCAGCACATGCCTCTGGATGTTGCTAATGCCACTCTGTTAAATGAATTTCCTTTTCTTGCATTCCCTGCTCTTCACCTCCATGCACCATCTCTCTCACTGGAATGTACTAAGAATGTATAGAACTGACTGCAAGGCCACAGAGACAAGATCACAGCTTAGTGGGGCAGAGAAGCTCAGTCGAAATTTTTGTTTACTGGCCTTGAACAGTGCTCAAAATCTGTTGCTCAAATTGACTGCCCTCATGGCATTCTGTGCATGCAAATCAACTGCAATCCAAGTTGAAGTTTATGGAACTTGCACTCTGATCTTAGTCATTCTCTTGGAAATAGTCTCATTGATGAAAGAGCTTTAATATGAGTAAAAATCTTAAGGTTTGCAGGTTGTATCAACTTTAACTTCAAACACAACTCCGTTTAACTGTGCTGTGGATCATGTGGTTAGACTACCTTGTAGACGTCTATAGTTGCCATGCTAAGGGTTATTCTGACATTATGTACAGATGCACAGAATAAGATCTGTATCCTAAGATGTGGGTGAATGCTATTTATAAATAGAAGAGGGAATTTTTTAAGACTGACAACTGTAGATATCCATGTATTAAATAAATAAAAGGCTGGATACAACTGGGTCATAGGATCAGCTATGGCCTTATGGTATGCCAAAGGATCAGCCTTCAAGAGCGTAGACTTTCCAATTTCCTGGGAGGGGGGAGCTGGGACTGTGCCAGAGGCACTGCTATGCTAGGTCCTTAAATGAACCAAGGCCCAGTGAGATCATAGGGAAGAGTCAGTGACATCACAAGCCATTGTCACTATCTATGGAGGCAGAGCCATGTGGGATTTAGGAAGGGGATCCCCAGAAATTTGGGGGGCCTGGGAACCCTTGGGATCCCCCCTAGCCATGCCCCTGGGCTGGGCTAAACCCTGGAAAAGGTGGGAGTTGGCCAGTGGTTATAGTGGTATCTCAGTGGTCTCCTGCTGTGTCCTTTATTTAAATTCACTTTTAGAACAGTCACTTTAAGTTCTGCAAATATACATACCATGTGCATAAGACAAACAAATGGTCACAAAGTCGAAAGTAAGAAGGGCACCACAGGAGTCTTGTTTCTGCCTTATTCATAAGGGTGACTTTGTACTGAAATTTACTAAACTATGGCATCACAGATGCCTTTGTTTGGTAAATGCATGGCTGAAGTCTCTGAGCCAGAATACCGAAGAGTTGCTGTGCACTCAATTTCTGAGCAATGTACAGAGTTCAGAGTCATTCCACTTTACAACCTGTCATTCCAGTCCCAGAGCACTGAGCCTATTCCCAGGGGCTGTCCTGTCATTCCACTCTGTGACCTGTCATTCTAGTCCCACAGCATAGACTCTATTGCTAGGGATCATCATTCCACTCTGGGGACTGTCATTCCGGTCTCAGAGCACAGATTCTATTCCTTGGGACTGTAATTCCACTCTGGGGGCTGTCATACCAGTCCCAGAGTAGCCTATCCAGGACCAAAGACCTTAATGGAAAAACCATTCAACATTTTCTTTGCAACTTTTTTTATGCTGCAATGTATTGCAGTGGAGCCCATGGATGTCAATTGGCATTCCTGGCTCCCATTATCTCCAATGGGCCTTCAAGCCTCTCCCATTGTTTCCAATGGGCAATCCTGTCATTCCTTTTATACATCCCAGTTAGTTGTCCCTTTGAAACAGTACCACATCATTTTAATTAACAGCAAAATGAAGAGCATGAACATGTATAGAGTGCACATTTCTTGCCAATGTTCTCTGGGCTGCACACAGGACAACAGGAAATTTTAAAAGATCTCTGATCTGCATGTCCCCCCCCCCAATCTCACACAGCAGAACCAGAGCTTCCAATTTCAGCACTGGAGCTAGGGATGCCAGCCTCCAGGAGGAACCCAGGGATCCCCTGGAATTACAGCTCATTTCCAGACTGCAAAGATCAGTTTCCCTGGAGAGAATGGATGTTCTGGAGTATGGACACTATGGCACAGTACCCCACTGAGGCCCCTGTCCTGCCAAGGTTCCATCCCCAAATCAGAAAGAAAGAAAGAGAGAGAGAGAGAGAGAGAGAGGGAGGGAGGGAGGGAGGGAGGGAGGGAAAGAAAGATGGGAGAAGGAGAGAGAGAGAGAGAGAGAGAGAAAGGGAGTGAAGGGATGGAAAGAAAGAAAATAGATGTGGAGAGAGAGAGAGAGAGAGAAAGAAAGAAAGAGAAGAGAGAGAGGGAGGGAGGGAGGGGATGGAAATAAAGCAAATAGATGTGGAGAGAGGAGAGAGAGAAAGGAAGGGAGGGAGGGGATGGAAATAAAGCAAATAGATATGAAGAGAGAGAGAGAAAGACACGGAAAGACACAGAAAGAAAGAAAGAAGGAAGGAAAAGTAGGGAGGGAGGAAAGAAAGCAAATAGATGGGAGGAGAGAGAGGAAGGAAGGAAGGAAGGAAGGAAGGAAGGAAGGAAGGAAGGAAGGAAGGAAGGAAGGAAGGAAGGAAGGAAGGAAACAATATTTCCTCTAAGGTGTGCAGTCTCATGAGCAGAAATTATACCCTGTGAGCCAAAAGTGCTGCGAGCGTTAAAACTGTGAGCGGGCCAACATTTCTTTAAATAAATTATTTAAGTGTACACACATACAAACAACATATAAACTATTATCACTTGTATTACAAGCCATATATTTATATTAAACTTATTTATATTTACATGGAATATATTTGTATTACTTAACCTCCCAGGCTGAAGGGCACAAAGAGTCACTTTGCAAAGCACCACAATACACCAGATCGCCTCTAGCACACTGCTGAGGCTGGCTCCCCCCAACCACAAACCTTCTTCAACTAACCTCTCAGGCTTAAGGACACAGAGAGTCACATTGCAAAGTGCCAGAATACACCACCTCGAGCACGCTGCTGAGGCCAGTGCTCCCCCCACCTTCTTCAACTAACCTCCCAGGCTTAAGGGCACAGAGAGTCACTTTGCAAAGAACCAGAATACACCTCATTACATGTAGCATGCTGCTGAGGCCGGCACTACCCCCCACCTTCTTCAACTAACCTCCCAGGCTTAAGGGCACAGAGAGTTGATTTGCAAAGAACCAGAATACACCAGATCATCTGAAGCATTCTGCTGAGGCTGGCGCTCCCCCCCCACCTTCTTCAGTTAATCTCCCAGGCTTAAGGGCACAGAGAGTCACGTTGCAAAAAAACAGAACACACCAGATAGCCTGTCACATGCTGCTGAGGCTGGCGCTCCCCACCCACGTTCTTCAACTAACCTCCCAGGCTTAAGAGCACAGAGAGTCACTTTGCAAAGAACCAGAATGCACCAGACTGCCTCTAGCATGCTGCTGAGGCTGGCGCTCCCCCCCACACACCTTCTTGAACTAGCCTCCCAGGCTTGAGGGCACAGAGAGTCACTTTGCAAAGAACCAGAATACACCAGATCGCGTGTAGCATGCTGCTGAGGCCAGTACTACCCCCCCCCCTTCTTCAACTAACCTCCCAGGCTTAAGGGCACAGAGAGTCAATTTGCAAAGAACAAGAATATACCAGATCTTTTGTAGCATTCTGCTGAGGCTGGCGCTCATCCCCCCCTTCTTCAGTTAACCTCCCAGGCTTAAGGGCACCGAGAGTCACTTTGCGAAGGACCAGAATACAGCAGATGGCCTCTAGCATGCTCCTGAGGCTGGCGCTCCCCCCCCATCTTCAACTAACCTCCCAGGCTTAAGGGCACAGAGAGTCACTTTGCAAAGAACCAGAATACACCTGATCGTGTGTAGCATGCTGCTGAGGCTGGCACTACCCCCCACATTCTCCCAGGCATAAGGGCACAGAGAGTCAATTTGCAAAGGACCAGAATACACCAGATCGCCTCTAGCACGCTGCTGAGGCTGGTGCTCCACCCCCCCTTCTTCCACTAACCTCCCAGGCTTAAGAGCACAGAGAGTCACTTTGCAAAGAACCCAAATACACCAGATCACCTCTAGCATGCTGCTGAGGCCGGCGCTCCCCCCAACACCTTCTTCAACTAACCTCCCAGGCTTAAGAGCACAGAGAGTCACTTTGCAAAGAACCAGAATACACCAGATCGCGTGTAGCATGCTGCTGAGGCCAGTACTACCCCCCCCCCGTCTTCAACTAACCTCCCAGGCTTAAGGGCACAGGGTGCGTTCAGACGCGCCGTTTGAGCCGTTTTCAGCACGGCTCAGAAACGGCTTTTCCCTGCGCGTTCACACGCCCAACATCTGCCCACCGTCCCCAGCCGTCGCTTTCTGGAGCAAACCCCCTTTGAAACGGAGTATTTTGGCACCACTTACCCAAGTGGTGTTTTCCATCATTCTCCGTTTCAAGCCGCACTTTTCCCTGTCTGATCGCTCCATCCAGCCACTTCCGGGTGCTTCAACCCCCCCTCCCCTCTGGGAAGCTGCCTCCAGCTTCCGGTTTTAGTCTGCCATTTTTTTTCCCCCCTTCGCGGTGTGCGCTTGAGCGGAGCTCCGCACTTAGGTAAAAAAAAGAAAAGGTTTACTGGTGCCTAGTTTAGGCATTTAGAGGAGTCCGGGATCTCGGGGAGGCCATTTTTAAAAGGACTCTTCCTTTAAACTTTAAAGGGACCTGTTGAGCTCGCTCTTCTTCGCACCGGCCAAACTTCCTGTTCGGGAGAGGGCTGCCTGTGCGCATGCTCAAAGGAGAGGGGGAAACCCCTCCCACCTGCAGGAGGACGGCGGGGCGCTCGGAAGGAGGAGGTGAGTCTGAGCGCGATTCTCCAGTTTAAAAAAAAAACGCATCGTGCCGGAGCAGTTTAAACCGCTCCAGCACGCTGTCTAAACGCACCCACAGAGAGTCAAATTGCAAAGGACTAGAATACACCACATCTGTGCCCTTAAGTCTGGGAGGTTAGTTGAAGAAGGTGGGGGGAGCGCCAGCCTCAGGAGCATGCTAGAGGCCATCTGCTGTATTCTGGTCCTTCGCAAAGTGGCTCTCGGTGACCTTAAGCCTGGGAGGTTACTGAAGAAGGGGGGGATGAGCGCCAGCCTTGAGGGCACAGAGAGTCACTTTGCAAAGAACCAGAATACACCTGATCGTGTGTAGCATGCTGCTGAGGCCGGCACTACCCCCCTCCCAGGCTTAAGGGCACAGAGGGTCACTTTGCAAAGGACCAGAATACACCAGATCGCCTCTAGCACGCTGCTGAGGCTGGTGCTCCACCCCCGCTTCTTCCACTAACCTCCCAGGCTTAAGAGCACAGAGAGTCACTTTGCAAAGAACCCAAATACACCAGATTGCCTCTAACATGCTGCTGAGGCTGGCGATTCCCCCCCACACCTTCTTCAACTAACCTCCCAGGCTTAAGGGCACAGAGAGTCACTTTGCAAAGAACCCAAATACACCAGATTGCCTCTAACATGCTGCTGAGGCTGGCACTTCCCCCACCACCTTCTTCAACTAAGCTCCCAGGCTTAAGGGCACAGAGAGTCACTTTGCAAAGAACCCAAATACACCAGATCGCCTCTGGCATGCTGCTGAGGCCGGCGCTCCCCCCAACACCTTCTTCAACTAACCTCCCAGACTTAAGGGCACAGAGAGTCTCTTTGCTAAGAACCACAATACAGCAAATCGCCTCTAGTATGCTGCTGAGGCTGGCGCTTCCCCCACCACCTTCTTGAACTAACCTCCCAGGCTTGAGGGCACAGAGAGTCACTTTGCAAAGAACCAGAATACACCAGATCGCCTCTGGCATGCTGCTGAGGCCGGCGCTCCCCCCAACACCTTCTTCAACTAAGCTCCCAGACTTAAGGGCACAGAGAGTCTCTTTGCTAAGAACCACAATACAGCAAATCGCCTCTAGTATGCTGCTGAGGCTGGCGCTTCCCCCACCACCTTCTTGAACTAACCTCCCAGGCTTGAGGGCACAGAGAGTCACTTTGCAAAGAACCAGAATACACCTGATCGTGTGTAGCATGCTGCTGAGGCCGGCACTACCCCCCTTCTCCCAGGCTTAAGGGCACAGAGAGTCACTTTGCAAAGGACCAGAATACACCAGATCGCCTCTAGCACGCTGCTGAGGCTGGTGCTCCACCCCCCTTCTTCCACCGGCGCTCCCCCCAACACCTTCTTCAACTAACCTCCCAGGCTTAAGGGCACAGAGAGTCTCTTTGCTAAGAACCACAATACATCAGATTGCCTCTAGCATGCTGCTGAGGCTGGCGCTTCCCCCACCACCTTCTTCAACTAAGCTCCCAGGCTTAAGGGCACAGAGAGTCTCTTTGCTAAGAACCACAATACATCAGATCGCCTCCAGCATGCTGCTGAGGCTGGCGATCCCCCACCACCTTCTTCAACTAAGCTCCCAGGCTTAAGGGCACAGAGAGTCACTTTGCAAAGGACCAGAATACACCAGATCACCTCTAGCATGCTGCTGAGGCCGGCGCTCCCCCCAACACCTTCTTCAACTAACCTCCCAGACTTAAGGGCACAGAGAGTCTCTTTGCTAAGAACCACAATACAGCAAATCGCCTCTAGTATGCTGCTGAGGCTGGCGCTTCCCCCACCACCTTCTTCAACTAAGCTCCCAGGCTTAAGGGCACAGAGAGTCACTTTGCAAAGAACCAGAATACACCAGATCACCTCTGGCATGCTGCTGAGGCTGGCGCTTCCCCCACCTTCTTCAACTAACCTCCCAGGCTTAAGTGCACAGAGAGTCACCTTGCAAAGTACCGGAATGCACCAGATCACCTCTAGCATGCTGCTGAGGCTGGCGCTCCCCCCCACACCTTCTTGAACTAACCTCCCAGGCTTGAGGGCACAGAGAGTCACTTTGCAAAGAACCAGAATACACCTGATCGTGTGTAGCATGCTGCTGAGGCCGGCACTACCCCCCGCCTTCTCCCAGGCTTAAGGGCACAGAGAGTCACTTTGCAAAGGACCAGAATACACCAGATCGCCTCTAGCACACTGCTGAGGCTGGTGCTCCACCCCCCCTTCTTCCACTAACCTCCCAGGCTTAAGAGCACAGAGAGTCACTTTGCAAAGAACCCAAATACACCACATTGCCTCTAGCATGCTGCTGAGGCTGGCGATTCCCCCCTCACCTTCTTCAACTAACCTCCCAGGCTTAAGGGCACAGAGAGTCTCTTTGCTAAGAAACACAATACATCAGATTGCCTCTAGCATGCTGCTGAGGCTGGCGCTTCCCCCACCACCTTCTTCAACTAAGCTCCCAGGCTTAAGGGCATATAGAATCACTTTGCAAAGCACCAGAACACACCAGATCACCTCTAGCACACTGCTGAGGCCGGCTCCCCACCACCAACTAACCTCCCGGGCTTAAGGGCACATAGAGTCACTTTGCAAAGCACCAGAACACACCAGATCACCTCTTGCATGCTGCTGAGGCTGGCTCCCCATCCCAACTCCAAGACAAAACAAACACCGAAGTAACTCACCTCAGGAAGGGCAGAAGCTGGGCAACAGAGCAGTCCTCCTTCTGGGCCAGGGTATCTCCAGGAGCATGAGGCAGAGGACTGCTGGGGCAGGTAGCAGTGCCCCCTTTCACAGGGCAAGCAAACCCCAGCTGAGGTATGGTGGGGCCTGCCCAGATTAGGAAACACAAAGCATACTGCTGTGTTTCTGTGCTGCCTGAGCAAATGGATCTGTGCAGCATGGCCATTGGGAAGGGAACTTCCCCCCTCTGCGCTGTGGTAAAAATTGCTGCATTGGCCAGGGGAAAGTGGTGCGCCAGAGCAGCCTGGCGCAGCTTAAAGGGAACCTAGGAAGGAAGGTAGGTAGGCAGGTAGGTAGGTAGGTAGGTCAGGCTGGAATGTGGGGGAAGCAGCTCTCTTGCTTCCAGCTCTCACACACCTCAACAGAAAGAGAATGAAAAGAGAAAAAGACAGAAAGAGAGAAAGCCCCCCCCCGACTGCAGGAGAAAGCGAACCCCAGGATCTGTGCTGCTGGAACAATGTGCTTCTTGCAGCACAGAAAGCGAGCCACTCACTGCTGACAGCGCTGGCAACCAGAGGCCACAGAGGAGCGCCAGTCAGCTGCATCACCAGCCCAAGGCTCCCTGACCTCCCCTGCCTCCATTCTTGCCCACCTCTCCTCCCCAACCTCTGTCCTTCCCACCAACTGGCATCCAGGTGCACTCTGATCCCAGCTCTGCTACCTCCCCCTCCAGGACCTTAAGGATGGCTGGGTGCAGCAGCATCAGTGAGAAGGCGGCTTGGATTTTGGCAGCAATGGCAGCAGCTCTGAAATCGCTCCACTCTGTTGGAAGGTGGGACACCACTTTATAGTTAGTTCAGGCAGGGGGAGAACCCACTAGCCCTGCACTGAGAGGGAAATTGGTGCGCTGGTGCCCCGGGGGGGGGCTCATTCATCCCCGGAAAATTTCAGGAATAGCCTCAGCCCTGAGCCCCCCCCCCCCGCCCCGAAGATTATGCCTACGTCAGCCTTCCTTGACAACTTTAGGAGAACGTTTCTGATCTGATTCTATTCAGCCTGAAAGCAGTGGAACCCCCAATGGACACAGGAGAAGTCCTCCTTGGGCAGCAATTTCTGACACTAGCTCATGCAAATACCAGCCTTGGCATAACAGCCTCAAAAGAAAAAAAACATCAAGGCAAGAGGGTGACTGTCTCATAGAAGCTTTAACATATTCATTCCTCAGCTGCTAGCATGAGCACTGCTTCTGTGTGGGGGATGAGAAAGAAAGCAGCTTCACCAGAAAGTGTGTACTGGCAATGCTCACTCTTCCAGACTATGCCTTCACGTGACTACCATCTGTGTCTTGCCAGTTCTGCCTAGTTCTGCGTGGGCAACTCCTTGGAGTTGTACCGGTAAAAGAGCTTCAGTAGAAGTCTGAAAGCTGCACACAATCAGATTAACAGTTACCCACACATACCTACCGGGTCTGCCAAATTGTGTGATATTTTCTTAACATCATGTTTGCTAGCTTGCTGAGAAAAGCAAGTTGCTCTTGTTTTATATTTAAAACCCATACTGTCATCCTCTTCTCTCCCTTTAAGATGTTCCTAATTTCTGTCCTGCCTCCATGCTTCTGATTGGAATGTGTTTTAGAAAATTAATCAAAGGTGTAGAGAAGAGGGGGTCTCTAAAGGGACTCATAATGTGTGTGTGTGTGTGTGTGTGTATTCTGGGCATGGAGCAGGGGTCACTGGGAGTGTGGCGGGGAGGTATTTGTAAATTTCCTGCATTGTGCAGGGAGTTGGACTAGATGACCCTGGAGGTTCCTTCCAACTCTATAATTTTGTGTGTGTGTGTGTGTGTGTGTGTGTGTGTGTGTGTGTGTGTGGTGTATAAATAAATAAATTGGGCCCTGCCTTTGGCCCTCCTTTTCTCATGAGCTGTAAGAGAACTCCTGCTGTCAATGGGAAGGGATTTTTAAATCTGTGTCTGAGGGAAATCATTCAGTCCTAAAAGAAATCAACCCTGACTGTTCCCTGGAAGGCCAGATCCTGAAGTTGAAGCTCAAATACTTTGGCCACCAAATGAGAAGGGAGCATTCACTGGAGAAGACCCTGATGCTGGGAAAGATTGAAGGTCAAAGAAGAAGGGGATGGCAAAGGATGAGATGGTTAGACAGTGTCATTGATGCAACGAACATGAAATTGAGCAAACTTCAGTGGACAGTGGAAGACAGGAGGGCCTGGCGTAATCTGGTCCATGGGGTTGCGAAGAGTCAGACTCGACTGTGCGACTGAACAACAACAACTGAGGGAAAGTGGGCTTCTTTGGAAGCTGATCAAAGGCTCCTCGTAGAGATGGGTCCTTGAAAGACAGCTTGCCAAACACAAGGGGAGGGCTGGGCTTTGTCAAAACAAAAACTATTGAGACAGAGTCAGCATGGGTTCTGTATGTGAAGATCTTGTCTCACTAACCTGTGTTCTTTGAGGGAGTGAACAAACATGTGGACAAGGGGGACTCAATAGATGTTGTTTAACTTGACTTTCAGAAAGCTTTTGATAAAGTTCCTCATCAAAAGCTCCTAAGTAAGCTCAAAAGTCATGGGATAAAAGGACAATTCCTCTTGTGGATTAAAAACAGGCTAATTAATAGGAAACAGAGAGTGAGTATAAATGGGCAATTTTCTCAGTGGAAGGTGGTAAGCAGTGGGGTACTGCAGGGATCAGTACTCGGTCCGATGCTTTTTAACTTGTTCATTAATGATTTGGAGTTGAGAGTAAGCAGTGAAGTGGCTAAATTTGCAGATGACACAAAATTGTTCAGGGTGGTGAAAACCAGGGAGGATTGTGAGGTACTCCAAAGGTATCTGTCAAGGATGGGCAAGTGGACAACAATGTGGCAAATGGAGTTCAGTGTGGCCAAGTGAAAAGTGATGCACACTGGAGCCAAAAATCCTAACTATAAATACACGTTGATGGGGTCCGAACTGGCAGAGAATGACCAAGAGAGAGATCTTGGAGTCGTAGTAGATAACTCAATGAAAATGTCTAGACAGTGTGTAACTGCAATAAAAAAGGCCAATGCTATGCTGGGGATTATTAGGAAGGGTATTGAAAACAGATCAGCCAACATCATAATACCCCTATATAAATCAATGGTGCAGCCTCTTTTGGTGTACTGTGTACAGTTTTGGTCACCACACCTTAAAAAGGATATTATAGCTTTGGAAAAAGTGCAGAAAATGGCAACTATAATGATAAAAGGGTTGGAACACTTGGGACTCTTTAGCTTGGAGAAACAATGGCTGAGGGGTGCCATGATCGAGGTTTATAAGGTTATGCATGGCATAGAGCAGGTAAAGAAAGAGGTACTTTTCTCCCTTTCTCACAATACAAGAACTCGTAGGCATTCAATGAAATTGCTGAGCGGTCAGGTTAGAACAGATAATTGGAAGTACTTCTTCACCCAAAGAGTGATTAACACATGGAATTCACTGCCACAGGAGGTGGTGGCAGCTACAAGCATAGATGGCTTCAAGAAGGAATTAGATAAACATATGGAGCAGAGATCCATCAGTGGCTATTAGCCACAAGGTATAGATAGGAACTCTGGGGCAAATGATGCTCTGGAGTCTTGGTGCGGAGGGAGCAACAGTGGGAGAGCTTCTAGTGTCCTGGTCCCACTGCTGGACCTCCTGATAGCACCTGGTATTTTTGGCCACTGTGTGTCAGGTTCCTCAGTCAGCTCACACAGGGCTTCTTCAGAAGACAATATTTAATGGTGAATCAGAACTAAAGACATATGTACAGCTTGTGTCAGTAATGGCCACATACAGTAGGGCCTATTATGATATAATACGTTCAGGCATCCCCCCCCATAGCAGAAGCCAATGAATACAAGTCACATGCGCGGGCAAAAGTGGCAGGCCAGCAAGCAAAACAATCCTAGAAACCGTTATGGTTCCCAGATGAAACTCCAGCAGCTGGAGAGTGAAGGTCAGAGACCAGATAAAAGACAGTTAGTAACAGTGAGGAAAAGTTCAGACAGAGTACTCCCCCCGCATACCATACACTTGACAGGGCTACCTGACATCCTGCCCCTCTAAAAGGCCCCCCCCGGGCTTGTCAGGATAGTGGCAGTGGAATCGCCTCAGAAACCGGGGGCATTGATGTCATCTACCGCCACTCACTCCCTGTGCTGAGGACCGAAGCCCACCCATTCAACCAAAATAATACAGTTTATTCCATTTGATCATAGAGTCCAAGATATCAGCCACTTCATAATGCGGTTCTCCTTGCACCAGAAAGGGGGGTGCAGCACGTTGTGGTCGCCAGGTGTTAGTTCCAGGGTCGCACTGTAATAGCCTGAAATGGAACACAGGATGCAGGTTTCTTAATGATTTAGGCAATTCAAGTTCTACAGTGACATCATTGATCTTACGTTTGACCGGGAAGGGCCCCTCGTACTTCCAACCTACTTTTCGACTAGGCTGGAGACCTTTAATGTTCTTGGTAGACACATAAACAGAATCACCAGGATTTATAATCCAACTAACATCATGTTTTTTGCCTGCTTGTACTTTGTACGCCTGTTTGGCCCCATCCAGTGTTTTACACAACAGCGGCCAGGCATCTTGCAAGTGTTTACACCAGTCACCTGCCTCCCCCTCATGTAGCTGGGTTCCGACCAGGAAGAGGAAAGGCGGGGCCTTGTAACCATGCACAGCCATGAATGGAGAGACTCCCGTAGAGGAATGACATGTGTTATTGTAACAGAACTCCACAAGGGGAAGGAGCCCCTCCCAATTGTCTTGTTGAAAGTTAGTGAAGCAGCGGAGGTACTGTTCAAGAGTCTGGTGAACCCGTTCAGTTTGCCCATCAATCTCGGGGTGATAGGCACTACTCAAACCCCATTCTACCTCCATGAGGCTTAGCAGCTCACCCCAGAATTTAGAAACAAATTGTGAGCCCTGGTCGAATATTATTTTCCGAGGCAACGTATGGAACCTAACAACCTGTTGAAGAAAGCTCTTAGCCAGCATCCTAACAGAGGGCAGGGATTTAAACGGAATGAAATGCACCTGTTTCGAAAACAGATCCACAACAACCCAAATGACAGTTTTTCCCTGGCTAGGGGGAAGGTCCATAATAAAATCTATTGAGATGACTTCCCAGGGTCTACTCGGGGTGGGTAGGGGTTGGAGGAGCCCCAGAGGTTTCCCGGGTTTCGGTTTACTCATGATGCAGGTTTGGCATGACTGGACGAACAGAGACAGATCCTTCCTCATGCCGGGCCACCAAAACTGTCTTTGCAGTAAATGGAGGGACTTCACAAATCCCAAGTGTCCTGCCAACTTAGTCCCATGCACAATAGACAAGATCTCCCCCCGCAAGGTGGCAGGAACAAACAACTTAGTGCCTCGATACCAGCAGCTGTTTGCACGCTCCTCCACCTCCTTTTCCAATTCCAGGCGATCAGCGTCAGAAAGGGCACAGGCGAACTTCCGTTCCCATGAGTCATTGCTCTCCATAGGCTGGGCCTTCACCTGGGTGTGCGTAAGTACGGCCCCTCCCAACTGAGAGGGTGTGAACATAGAGTCAAGGACCACCACCTTGCGGCTGTCATGTTGTGGGAGGTGGGACAGTGCGTCAGCTAAGGAATTTGCCTTCCCCAGGAAGTGATGGAGGGTGAAATTAAACTTAGAGAAAAAATCAGCCCAGTGGAGTTGTTTAGCATTCAAATTACGGGGCGTGCGGAGGACCTCAAGGTTTTTATGATCAGTCCAGACTTCGAACAGTACCCTGGCACCCTCCAGCCAATGCCTCCATGTAGAGAGCACCAACTTGATCGCCCCCACCTCCTTATCCCAAACCGACCAGTTACGCTCAGTGTCCGTAAACTGTGTGACAGAGTGTTGGACTGGATGGGCTGTTGGCCTCATCCAACATTGGCTTCTCTTATGTTCTTACATTCTTATGTTCAAAACCCAGGTGCCATCAAGATGTCCATCAGTGGGGCCAGAACTCCAGAAGCCCTCCCACTGTTGCCCCCCCAAGCACCAAGCATCACTGCCCTGGACATAAGAACATAAGGGAAGCCTTTGTTGGATCAGGCTAGTGGCCCATCCAGTCCAACACTGTGTGTCACACAATGGCCAAGCCCCAGGGGCCACCAGGAGGTCCACCAGTGGGGCCAGAAGCCCTCCCACTGTTGCTCCCCATGCACCAAGAAGACAGAGCATCGCTGCCCCAGACAGAGTGTTCATAGAATCACAGCATTAGATGGGACCTCCTGGGTCATCTAGTCCAACTCCTTCTATACCTTGTGGCTAATAGCCACTCATGGGCCTTTGCTCCATGTGCTGTCCCCCCATATCTGGCATTCCACATATGAGTGCCATTCAGCTATGTTGGCTAAAGACTGTTTATTTCTTCTATGCAGTTTATAGTAATGCAGATGAAGCGAGCTAAGACACCATGCCCCCCCATTCCAACAGCACAGGAACAGAGCAAAAAGTTGATGAGACATCTTTGCCTCAGGCACATTTCCACCTTGTCTCCAAAGAGTTACAATCGCCCTGCGAGGGAGGCCAAAGGGTGAGGAACTGGCCCAGCAGCACAACCGCCCTGCAAGGGAGGCCAAGGCAACTGTGGGGCAGGCCCACAGCCAGGATTTTTTAAGTTGGGGGGCATTTAAATTTCTTAGGGGGCACTGGCTAATTACATTAAGGTAATTTAATTTAATTGCCTTTATGCCCTTGCCAGCTTCGAGTTGAATCCTCTCCCTCCAGGGAGCGCCCCTCCCCATCCAGACCTCCATCACTGCCTTCGCGTGGGGCATGGGGGTGGGATGGGATGTCTCTTTGCCATGGCTGCTGGCATGCAATCATGGCCTTGAGGGCCAGAGGAGTGTAGTGAAGAGGGAGCTGCAGAAGCGGACCTGTGAGAGACAGAAAGAATGCTCTTGGGGGGGAGGGTAAAAAGAGCAAAGCAGACAAGCACAGGGTCCTCCGAAAGCCCTCTTGGCTCAGCCCTGGCACAGAGGAGGAGGGGAAGGCATTGTCCCAGCCAGGCCTCCCTTTCGCCTTCCCTCCCCCAACTCCACAAGCAAAGCCAGCTACCTCCGGAGAGGAGGAGAAAGGAGCCTGGAAAACCTGTTCATTACCCCCTCTCTCTGACTCATCAAGCTAAACAAACATGGGCTGGGACCCTCTGGCTGAAAGAATTGCCTCTCCATGGCTAGGCTGCCCCCCGCCCACCCCATCACTCGGCAAAATCTGTGAAATACACAACACAAAGGCACTTTCCTGGAAGTAAGCCCCATTGAATAATATGTGCTTACTTTCAAGTAGAGCTGTTTCAGAGGGCAAGGAGCAGCAGCAGCAAGCTACATTGAGTCCCATAGGGGTTGGCTGGGGGCAGGCCACGCGAGGCTTTCACTTCAGGGTGCAACTTCTGCTTTTGACTCCAGCTGCATGTTGCAGGGGCCCCAACAACAGCACTTGGGCTGTGTGTGGGCATGGCTGAGAGGGAGAATTTCTGAGAGGAACAGAATTTCTGAGGGGAACAGAGAGGAGCCATCTGGCTCTACACAGTCACCATAGCAGGCCCTTCACCAGACAGCTGCACAGGAAGACCAAGATGGCCTGCTGGGCCCTGCCCTTCAGCAGCCTTGCAGAGGGGAAAGGGAGCAGCCACAGGAGGGCGCCGGGTGATTTAGCTGGGCCTGGGAAAGGGTGGGACTGGTAGACAACTGGGCGGGGGGAAGCCCAGGGGCGCAGGCAGGATCCCCCTGGCCACTGGCCTCACTGCTCCAGTGGCAGTGCCACTTAAGGTCCTAGTCCTCATCATGCCTCAGCAGCCCCTCCTCCCCAGGCCTCTGATCTGCTCACCACCAGCAGCCGGCCTCCCCCACCCTCGACTTGATTTGCCACCCCATTGCTCCCCAGAAACCAACCAACTCCCCCCCACTTGCCTATGTTGCAGCTCAAGTCCAGGGACACTGGGGCCTGGGAACTGTGCTTCGGGCTCCGGCTGCTGACTAAAAACAGTGGTGGTGTGGCTGAGGCAAGCGGCAAACTGCACAGTGAAGCAGAAGGAGGGTCCAAGTTGGAGTCCTTTGGGCGACAACAGCAGGAGGACAATCAAGGTACACCGCACATGCTCCCCTCCAGAATGCTTGGATGCTGCTGCTGCTTCTACCAAGGGCTGTCAGAGCAGGGCTTTTGGTGAGGGAGGGGTGGGGAGGGGGAGGGGTGGCAGGCCAGTGGGGTGCCCACATAAGATGGTGCCCCTAGGCAATTTGGTATGAAAAAATATATACAGATGTGTGCTAGATGCCCACAGAACAATACAATAACAAAAGAGACTAGATTAAAGCCATAACATCATTTAGTATCTGGTAATGAAAAACAACCACTTATTCCTTCATAGAAAAAATACAAAGGTCAATAAAATTACACATAGCAGTCTGCTCCAAATTCTCAAAAGCAGTCTGCTCCAAATTCAATCTCTCTTTCAACATTTGACTTTGGCAACAGTAGCAGCATGCTTGAAAATAAGTGAGGAGACCTTGCCCAAGTAGATTAACAGAAAAGTAAATCAATGAATTTGTCAACTTGAAGGTAACATTGAATGTGAGATTCCTATATAGGACTTGTTCCTGAGGAAAGACCAGAGGTTTGAAACACTTAAATATCTGGAATCTAGTCTCTTTTGTTATTGTTCTGTTTTGGGATTGTGTGTTATTCTTGTGTATTGTTTGCCCCTAGACAATTGCCTAACCCTGCCTTATGAAAGAACTGCCCTGACCTCACCAAGTCCCCTGAGGCCATTTCAGTTGACCCCCCTGGTCACCCAAGGCTGCCATCTGGCCTGACCTCTCTTGCATGGCCACGAGTCTCCTCTCCTGCCCTCCCACTAGTGTCCAAAATGGGTGGGTGTTCTCCCACCTGGGAGGCATTCTCAGCCCCCACCTGCACCTGGCCAGGGTGGACAAGTTGGCCTTCCTGAAGATCAATCTCCCCCTGCTGGGCTATCCCTCTCTGGACCTCACAGAATAAGATCCAGGCCTCCTGTTGTCTCCCTGCTTTCCCCCCCATTCCTTCTCCTCTCTGGATGATCTGGCATGTGGCATGCAGGTTGCGCTTTTGGCACTTGGATGGAAGAATGGCTGCCTCTGCTGGGTGAGGGTGGGCTGGCCCCACCCCCAACTCTTTCTCACTGAAATTCCCCCACTGAGAAAACCCCTGGATACCCCCCTTTACTTTTACCCTCCAAAGAAAACCTCCCTCACCCAACACCTACCTCATGAAACAACATCTACCTCATAACACAACACCTACCTCTTGGAACAACATCCATCTCAGCAAATATTACCCCTTTCCATTGCATTTGTGCAATTCACAGCAGGTGATCTCTTATCTGTACAATGTGTTCCACTAATGGCGAATAACCAGAACTTTCACCTGGGTCAGGCAGTTACCAGAGGATCTATGTGTTTGGGCCTCAAGGGACTTGAGAGCATTGTGGGCATGCCTCACTGGGTTCCAGTGCTTGCCAGTGACCTCTGCCAAGCTGTTGTGGGTTACTTTGGGGAACCCCTGTTGAAACTCTGGGGATGTCTACTTTTCTGTCATTCAGAACCTGCCTTAAGAGACTTGGGGGTGGCCCGGCCAGTTCAACATGTGTTTCCATTCCTCTGCAGAGTAGAAGAATACACCCCAGTTGATGGGTGTGCTCTGGACTCGTGTGTTCCAGCCCTTGGGGTGGGGGGCCTGTGAGAATTACTCCTGTAACTGCAGCTGTCTTTTCTAGAGAGAGCACTGGGGAGACCTTTGGGGGGATCTGTAACTGGGACCCCAAAAGTGTAATCCACCCCCAACGTGGAGAACTTGTAGAGGAGCAGGCAGCAGGGTGAGGTTCCACACACCATGCATTTGGTGTGTGTAACTTGCAGGGGGTCCATTTTATACACTTCTGAACCTGCATCCATTTTCCCCAAAAGCACTTTCCTGGAGGCATCTTTTTGGGGAGGGCATAACTCAGAACCCCCTAAGTCCAATTTCCACATAACTTGGAGGGCACGTAGAGGAGCATCAGGGGGAGGGTCCCCTGTGAATTTGATGTCTCTAGCTTGCACAGGGTCCATTCTGTACACTCCTGAATGCGCACTTGTCATTTCCCCCAAAATCACTTTCCTGGAGACACCTTTTTTTGGGGGGGGGGGGTCCAATGTTCCCTCTAAGCTGTGGAGTCTTGTGAGCAAAAATTCTCCTTTGTGAGCTGCTGGCATTAATGTTCTGAGCAAGTGATTTGGCTACTGCATAAATTAGTTTGCTGTGCAGCTGTCCTCCCTGAGCTAAGACAAAAAAGTGTGAGCCGGAGGCTAAAAAATTGTGAGCTGGCTCACACTAATTCAACTTAGAGGGAACACTGGGGGGGGGGTCTGTAACGTGGACCCCATAAATCCAATCCTCACCAAACTTGGAAGCCAGGTAGAGGAGAGTCAGCCAGAGATCCCCTGCAAGCTTTGTGTCTCTAGCATGCCAGGGAGGGTATTCTACTGCATCAAAAACCTCACCCGTTTGCTTACCCCCTAAATGTTCATGGTTTGTGAACCAGGCACACCATGAAGCACAAACCAAACCACATTTTCCCAGTTCTTGCCCATGCCTAGTGAGTCATGCAAGATGACATGCTTCTTTTTCTCACTGAATTCTCCCATAAAATGACTCATAGTGCTGGGGATAATGAGTGTTTGCTATCAACAATAAGGGGGGCTGGGTCCCAGCATAATTAGATGCCTCTGACTTTCCCCCCTTTGCCTTTCCAAATTTTTGAGGTTGTTTCAACTGATGTCACACAGGGTGCGTTCAGACAGCGTGGTGGGAGCGGTTTAAATTGCTCCGTTTTTGATCGGATTATATTTGATCTGGACAATCGCGATCATACTGACCTCCTTTATCCCGCTTTGCTGCGCTTCCTGGCGTTTACACTTTCGGCGCGCGGGAAGCGCACCTCGCCATTTTTTTATTTTTATCATGACCTGCGCATGCGCATAGGTGCCCATGCACGAAATAGGGTTTTTTTATTTTGCACATGCACACAACGATTAAGGCAAATCACAGCTTTTTTTTACCCTTCCGCAGAGAGCCGTGCCTTCACTCTCATGACTGTATCAATCCGCCTGAGCTGTTCACTCCCCTATAAAACCTTTTTTCCCGCTCTTTTCAGACACTTGCACTGAGGGAGCAACATGAATCCTCAGGAGCAGTGCCTGGTGGTGTTCCTGACTGTTCAGGTTCTTCTCACAGTGGCCTGTCACCTGCAACGCAGGTTGAGGGCCATCAGAGTGAGGAGACTGATAGCTGTCAGACGGTACCTCATGCACAGGAGAGCCAGAGTGAGGGGCTTTGTCCTGACAGAGTCCCTCAGCATGGCCTTCCTTCAGACACTGGCAGAGCAGAGGGCCCCACGTAGGTGGTGGGTCTATCCTCGGCCAGCACAACTTTGGGACGTCTACGCTCGGATCATCTGGGAGGATGAACAGTGGCTAGAGCACTTCCGGATGACCAGGGCCACCTTCCAGTGGATAGTGGACGCTCTCAGGCCACATCTCCAGCATGAGGAGACCACCATGCGGGACCCCATACCAACAGAGGAGTGTGTGGCCATTGCCATAGCATGGCTGGCCAACACCACCTGCTACCGGGTGGTTGGTGCCCTGTTTGGTGTGGCGAGATCCACGGTGGCTGGAATAGTTGCAGAGGTCTGCCTCACAATTGAGGCACATCTGATGCGCCAAACGATATGTCTTCAGTCACCTGGACAGGTAAGCATCTCCCATGTAAAGCACACGCATGACAGAAATTAGGTGTTTTCTAACATGTCCCCCGAAGCACAGGGAATGTAAGGGTGTAATGGTGGCCAGTCAGTGACATCTGTGGAGGAACACTATTGTGGTACTGTCCAGATGGCAATTACTACAAAGGGGAGCTTGACAATTGTCAGAATTTTTAACAGGAACTCAGGGGGGTGCCAGTGATGCAGGCATTGTTGTGTTCAGTGCTTTCTCTCTCCCTCTCCCTCTCCCCCCCCCAGTGGAGTGAGTGTGAGCAAGCACACCCGTTTTTTTGACTTTGGCTCAGGAAGGATGCCCCAAGGGTGAGGCAATTTTTGCAGTAGCCACATCGCTCGCTCAAAACTTTAATGCCATTAGCTCACCAAGTTGCATTTTTGCTCACAAGATGCCACAGCATAGGGGGAAAACTGGCTGTGTCATCTGTGTGTCAAGCAATGCCATAGGTGTACGCATCTTGCTTGCAAGCATTCCACTTTGTAACTGTCATCAGGTAACCTCATATGCGACTGTGGGCACTGTTGTCTACGTTAAAAAGACTGTATTGGGCCTGAAAGTAAAAATGATAACTGTCCCACCAGTGTAAGGTCTTGGGAGTTTAGAACATGGACAAACCAGTAGTTATGCTGTAATTATAAAGTACTGTAGATAATAAGTATGACTGTCACTGATAAATCTAGGTAGAGCAAGGTAGCCTGGGCCATGAACACTGATGTTATCCTTTACCTTTCACAGGTCATGCTGGGGTTCGAGGAGCTTGGGTTTCCACACTGTGTGGGAGCCCTGGATGGCTGTCACATCCCAATCCGGGCACCACCAGGGCAAGCCGCAGACTTCTACAAAAGGAAGCACTTCCACTCAGTCCTCCTGCAGGGGACTGTGGACCACCGAGGACGCTTCATTGACGTCACAGTGGGTGAACCCGGCAGGAGCCATGACGCACACCTACTCAGGCGCTCCAGGCTCATTCGGGCAATGGACCGCGGAGTATTTGTGCCCGGAAACCCCCAGTGACAATTGAGGGGGTTCAGATCCCTCCCCTGGTGATAGCGGATGCCGCGCACCCCATGCGCCGCTGGCTGATTACTCCCTACACGGGAGTGCTGACACCACAGCAGGCGGTCTTCAACAGGGCACACAGGAGGACCAGGTGTGTGGTGGAGCGGGCCTTTGGTCGGCTAAAGGCTCGCTGGAGGTGCCTAGGGGTCACGCTGCAGGTGGAACAGCAGAACCTCAATGCAGTGCTGTGCTCCTGTGCAGTGCTGCACAACATCTGCGAGGAGCGTGGCCACCCGGTCATTGTGGAGGCCACGGTGCAACACAGCACTTCTCTCTCGCAGCAACCCCAGCCAGGAGGGAATGAGGGACACCGTGAGGAGGGGAGGGCAGTGCGTGCCGCAATCACCCAGTGGTTGCAGAGGTGTCGTAGGCACTGAGAACTCTGACTTTCCCCAGCACGCCGTGTCCCCACATTTATAAAACCTGCTTTATGTAAATATGTTATGAATTCTTGTTGATGCTGTTGTCGTTTGTTAAAAAAATACTTCGTTTGTCTTAGATTTTGTTGTGCAGTAAAAACTTTACTCAGCAGAAAGGCTGAGCTGTGTTTTCCTGGACCTGCACTACCAGTTTCCCCATGGGGAGTAGACCTGCCCTCCGTTGTCCCCTTTCAGTAGAGACATGCTCGGTGGTGGATGGGAAGGCTCCTTTGGGTTACCAAAGAAATTAATTGACACATAAGCCTCTAAAGAACAAATATCAAATTTATTTTCACTTTTTAACAACATTTAGAACTTCAAAAAAAACTATAACATTTACACTAGTCTTCCTCCCTCGCAGGCGCCAGCTCCAGATTGGCAGCTTGAGATGTGTGCTCCATGTGCGCAACGTTAGTGTGCAGACACCGCACAACCTGCCTCAAGGTGTTAATCAGGTTGAGCACCTGATGGACTGTGGAGTGAAAGGGAGGGGGAATTAGACATGGCCTTGTTGTGGAATCCACCTTGGGATTACAGTTGGCTGTGGCAGTCAGATCATCACATATCAGTAACAGTGGCCCATATGCTGGGGACTGGTATTTCAGAAAGGGAAACCATGTCATCAAATGCACACGCCCCGCAAGCCCATGTGTTCACTTGCCCACATTGCCTCATGGGGCTATTTCCCTCATTACTTGCTGCCATCACTCACTGGATTGATACCGCCTTGCTAGAAAGACAGTGAGACCCCTCTGGCTGATTCCCCAACCTTGGGAAGTTGGTACCACAATCTTTGGGCAACCCCTGGAGAATTGGCAACCCCCAATTTGGTCCTGTTTGGCTTCTCTGGCCTCCCTTTTGCCCCTGGTAATGTCCTAACCTGGGAAGAACTAAGTGGTCAAGGCACACCAGGCCCTGAAACTCAAAAAGGTGTAATTGGACTATGGATAATTTAGGCAAGGGGAATAATCCCAGGCACTTAACACAACCAGGCACAGAAAACAAACAGGAGTTAAAACGCAGGTCCTCTGTCCCCACACCCCCATCACCCTATCTCTGGAGATGCTTGGGCTCAAGATGGGGTTAGCTTTCACCCCTCCTTCTTGTTGTTGAAAAACCCCAGCCCTTCCCTGGGACTGGTCACCTGGACTGCCACCCTCCTGCCACCACAATTCACAGTGGCCTGGACGTCTCACGGGGTCCAGATTACTCCTGGATAGGGTGTGCCCAGCAAGACCTAACAGAGTGGACTTACATCTGGTGTCCACCCTGTCCTCGAATTCACGGAGCCGACGCTTCACCTCCTGGCAACCAGGGCAGGACCTCACTACCTCCGCAGCCACGGCAGCCTGGGGTGACACCGCTTGACCTACGGACAATAGGGTACAGCTCATAATCAGAGCAAGAAGTGCATTCCCCATAGGGCAGCCTGAGGATAAGCTTACCTGCAGCCGAATCTCCCCTGGTGAGCACTCTGTGGGAAATGTCAGGAGTTCAGACCTGGCTCTTTGGATGGTCCGGCTGCAGTGCAAAGGAGGCTGCTTCTCGCCCACAGTTTGTTTGAAATGCCGTTGTCCTCAAGAGGCCTCAGTGACAACTGAGTGTGTGTATTTTGTTGGCGGGAAGGAAGCAATATTGTTGTGGGTCAGTGGGGGAGCACTGGAGGGAGCAGCCCAAAAATGGTGTTGGCTAGGGAAGAGGCAATGCCAGTCTCTAGAATAGTGCACAGGGAAGGTTGCTCAGGTGAGGAGCAGGATCCATCCTGGTCATTGTGCAATCAGGGTATGTCCTGGGTCAGGTAAACTGGCCACTTGAGTCCCTAGGCCATGGAGAACACACTGTAAGGTGGCTTTCAGATGTCTCTTTGAGCATCCTACCAAATTCACAGTCACAGTGGATAGGGGGTCATGTGGGTGTCTAGGACTCCCTTGTGCATAACGGTGTTAATGCTGAGCACGTACTTGTCATTTCAGAGGATGGACATACACGTCGTATTGAAGTTGTGGAGCGGGCAATGGTGAGACTCCGCAGGGAGTTTCAAGACATCAGGCTCACTGCAGCGGTGGCAGCGCAGGCAGAGGAGCAGGAGTCCAAGGAGAGTGAGGAGGAAGCTGGGGAAGAGGGGGAGTAGTCTGTTTGTTTGTGTTGTTGTTGTGTTTCTGTTGAGTTTGCACTGTTTTAGGGTTTGTTAATATTTCACTTGTTTAATTGTTTACTGTTTTACAAAGTTCTTTATAAACTTTCATTTTTCAAAACAGGGTCGCTGTTATGCTTGGATTGCTTCTGGCACTGCATCCCCTACTCAGTGCCTAAAAGACAGCAGCTCTGAGGGCAGAGGCAAGCTTGGCAAAGCAGGCAGACAACACGCCAAAAAAAGAAAAGAAAAAACAGAAACACACTAGGAAGGGTCCAATACTGGGTTTTTATACACAGCAATACTTACATGTGTGAAGATAAACTTAAATACATGTAGGTTTACACTGGAATACCAGAACTATTTAACGTCAACTACTGACAGCCGCACAGTGGGAAGAATCTTCTGAGCACTGATCCCATGTGGCTGCGACCGGTTTCCTTGGGGCACTCACAGAGGGCACTGATTTCAGGTATTTATGTTATCTCTGCTGAGACATTGCCCGCTGTAACACAAGTGGACAAGTTTATGCCAGTGTCTTGCAGTACATTGAGCTTGGCTTTAGTAATCATTATGGTTAGGGCATTTTCCCCCTACCTCTCTGTGCATTAGTTAGTGATTATCCAGAGTAAACCACCGTATCTCACATTATGCGGAACACTAAGGTGAATACGGTTCTCTGGGTCTCTTGTCCCGCTTCTTCCTGAATCCATGGCCAGTGTCAAGAGTGGATGAGTTGCCACCTGGATGATTCGCCTCCCCCTCTCTGCATGCATTCCCCCATCCCCGGTCCCTTGGCCGGCTTGAACATTCACTGCAGCAGAGTTTGTTTGAACACTGGCCATCGGTGTGGTGGCACTTGCACTCTCTCCGCTGATGGTCCTAGTGAGATGAGTGAGTGCAGCCAGTGCACCCTGTAAGATCCCACACAGGGCATCGTTGGACTGCCTCTCCTGCTCAAGGGAGGCAGTCATCAGAGCCATGAAATCCTCGTGTTCTCGTCTGCCTGCCTCCAGCAGCGCCTCTCGGTGCTGTCTAGACTGCTGGAGCATCTCCACCCCTATCTTTTGCACCGCTGAAACCCTTTTGGTCCTTGCCCATATAAAGGCCAGGTGGGATTTTGGCGAGAGTTCACCCAGGATGACTCCAGGTGGAAAATCTGTGGTTGGGAGGAAAAAAAGGGAAAGATATGCTGGGGAGTGGTTGACCTGCAGCAGCTGTAGTCTCCATTCACCACCTTCTCATGCCCTGCTATGCCGCACCACCTGGGGTTCAAGGGTTCAGGCTTACCTGTTGGGTTACTGTGGGTTTGGCTCCCACGTGCCTCTGGCTGGGAGGATGCAGATGTGCCTGTGGTGTACAGGTGAGAAAAGGAGTGTTACGCAAAAGACACTAATGGCTGTGTGACTCATGGTCTGGGGCAGGTGATGCACTCTATTCTTGGTGCTGGGAGGGGGGGGACAGCAGTGGGAGGGCTTTAGTGTCCTGGCCCCACTGCTGGACCTCCTGATGGCACCTGGTAATTTTTGGCCATTGTGTGACACGGAGTGTTGGACTGGATGGGCCATTGGCCTGATCCAACATTGGCTTCTCTTATGTTCTACTGTTCTGAAATGCACATGTGCCAGTAAACACTCAGGGGGAAGTGGCAGGGTGAGATCTTTGGGTGGTGGAGGGGGTTGATTATGTGAAGTGGTATGGACAGGAATAAACCATAGCGGAAGTCATCCCCTGAGAGCTGGTCTCACCCACCTTCCTGAGGTGGGAAAGCCTCCATATTCACCTCACCATCATCTTCGGCCCCTTCCTCTGCCTGTGACAGGGGGCTGTCTCCTTCTGGAATGGACAGAAAATAGAGCCTAATGTCAATTGACCAGGTTGGGTGAACTGCATGCTGTGCTACGCAGGAATCACAGTTATTACAGGCAACCACACAGCCATTCCTGAGATACAGGTGGCTGGAGCAATAGGAAGAATGAGGAAGGATGAGGAGTCAAATCGTGAGCAATCCCACCATGCCGTCTGAACGCACCCATGGTAATATTTCTGGGGGGTACCATGGCATACTGCCAGGTTGAGGTATTTCAAAATTTCCACAGGCCTGATTGTACTTGGAGAATAGCTACATGTTCTGGTAGCCAAAATGCCCCTATTGTAGTATTATGAAAACAGTCCACATCACTGAGATTACCTCAGTCACCAGAGGGCAAGGACTGGAGAGTGTGGGGTGGGCTGCTTTGTAACTTGGCGGTGGATTCCTCCCACAATTGTATATGGACCCAGATATATACTTGCCACATGAGTTGCCTGCTCCCTCTTGGTCCAGGGGGAAAAGATCAAGGGTGGCTTCAGGGGAGGGAGGGAGGCCCTGATGGCTGGTGCTAGGAGCTGTCTCCTCTTGGAAGCTGTGTGACAGCCTCCTCCCTGTCACGCTGACACTCCCCTGTAAGATGCGACTCAGCTCCTCGTAGAAGGGGCAGGTGTGTGTTGAGGCACCAGATTGTTGGTTATCAGCCACCACCTGCTTGAATTTCAGATGAAGGCTTTTGGTCTTAGTGCGGCACTCCTCAGCACTTCGCCTGAACCCCTTTGCAGCCATCCCTTTTGCAATCTCCCTAAAAATCTCAATGTTCCTAGAGGAACATTTAAGCTCCTCCTGGATTTTAGCCTCCCCCCAGAGAGCTAGGAGCTCCAGGGTCTCCCCACGCCGCCAGGAGGTCCCTCTCACGCCAGACATTTTTGAGGAGTGTGGCTTTCCCTCCAAAAGCATGCCCTGCAGTGAACATGTGAAATGAGTTCCGGCACAAGATAGATACCTGTGTTACTATGGCACTATTTCCACTTCAATTGAACCCCTTCAACAAAACACTTCCCTTTAAACTTTTGACCCAAAAATGGCCTCTTTGAGATCCCAAACTCGTCTAAACACCCAAACCAGGCACTGTTTAAATGCTGGTTTTATTAATGTAGGAGCGGAGCTCCGCTTATGCGCATACCGCCGACGCATAAAAAAAAATGGCGGACGAAAAGTGGAAGCCTGAGGCTTCCGTGGCAGCTTTCCGGAGGGGAGGGGGGTAGAGGCTCCCGGAAGTGGCTCGACCGAGACGAGAGATCAGACAGCGGAAAGTGCGGCTTGAAACGGAGAATCAGGAAAACACCACTTGGGTAAGTGGTGTCAAAATACTCCAGGTCAAAGGACGTTTGCTCTGGAAAGCGACGGCTGGGGACGGTGCGCAGATGTTGGCCATGTGAACGTGCACGTAAAAGCTGTTTCTGAGGCGTGCTGAAAGCGGCTCAAACGGAGTGTCTGAACGCACCCACTGTGATAAAAACAGATCCCAAGGATGGATTGGGAGGTATTGGCTCTTAGACCATGGATAGCACTATGTGGCCTCATATTTTGTCAAACAACTTGCATGACAGCTCTTGCCCTGCCTCTCTTGGTTTCTTCTGTGTGATGGAGGGGAACACCAAACCAGCTAGAGACGTACATGTACACATTTCTGTGTATATAAAGACCACTGTGCATTTGGCTCCAATATGAGCCATATCCTGAAGTTTGTGCATATAGCCAGGGCCGGCTGGAGGTGTTTCTGTGCCCTAGGTGGGGCGCAGATGCCAAACTCCCGGTGGGGCCTGGAGACCCGCCATGCCGTCCGATGAAGATTTAAGAGTAGCCATTTACCCAGGGAATGCTCCATTTTGCTCAGGAAGCTGCTTGGTCTACTGACTGGTGATTCCCTGTGGCAAGTTTCCCGGGTCATTTCTGGGAAACATCTGGAGAATCTTTCCCTATGCATGGTTGAGGTTTGCATTCCAAAGAAAGGTGCACACTCATGCAGATGGACAGCTTAATAAATTAGACATTGTTGAACTTCACCATTAGACAGACAGTTTACAAATCATTTAATCTGAACTAATTTGAACAGAAGGAAGCCTGAACAGAACTTTGGATGAAACGTGAGACTGCACCACCTCAGAACGTGTGCTGAAGGATTGCTTGTTTGACCACATGCCATGCAGAAACCTCCCTGAATGTGTAAAGCTAACATGACAGAAGGTCAGTAACGTTCCAGGAAGACTGATAAGCATTTTTAGTCATATTTTCCACATAGAGATTTTAGCATGGCAGTGTTTTCTCACAGCTCAATTCCCCTTCATGGCTTCTGAGATGGTAAGATTCTGGGACAGGGTAAAAGTGGCATGCGTTACAGCCACTCCAGAACAATATTCCAGAAGTGAAAACACGGAACTCCCACCCTTTTATTAACCCTTTCCAGGCCAAAAAGCCTCCGGAACACCCCAGAACGGTCCGGAACGGGCACTAAACAAACAATAGTGCCACAAAAAACAGTGGCATGCATTACAGCCACTCCAGAACAATACTCCAGAAGTGAAAACACGGAACTCCCACCCTTTTATTAACCCGTTCCAGGCCAAAAAGCCTCCGGAACACCCCGGAACAGCCCAGAACGGGCACTAGACCAACAATAGTGCCACATAAAACAGTGCCATGCATTACAGCCACTCCAGAACTATACTCCAGAAGTGAAAACACGGAACTCCCACCCTTTTATTAACTCTTTCCAGGCCAAAAAGCTTCCGGAACACCCCGGAACGGGCACTAAACAGACAATAGTGTCGCAAAAAACAGTGGCATGCATTACAGCCACTCCAGAACAATATTCCAGAACTGAAAACACGGAACTCCCACCCTTTTATTAACCCGTTCCAGGCCAAAAAGCCTTCAGAACACCCCGGAACGGCCCGGAACGGGCACTAGACAAACAATAGTGCCACAAGAAACAGTGACATGCATTACAGCCACTCCAGAACAATACTCCAGAAGTGAAAACATGGAACTCCCACCCTTTAATAACCTGTTCCCGGCCAAAAAGCCTCCAGAACACCCCGGAACGGCCCGGAACAGGCACTAGAAAAACAATAGTGCCGCAAAAAACAGTGGCATGCATTACAGCCACTCCAGAACTATACTCCAGAAGTGAAAACACGGAACTCCCACCCTTTTATTAACCCGTTCCAGGCCAAATAGTCTCCGGAACACCCCGGAACGGCCCGGAACGGGCACTAAAGAAACAATAGTGCCATAAAAAACAGTGGCATGCATTACAGCCACTCCAGAACAATACTCCAGAAGTGAAAACATGGAACTCCCACCCTTTTATTAACCCATTCCAGGCCAAATAGTCTCCGGAACACCCCGGAACGGCCCGGAACGGGCACTAAAGAAACAATAGTGCCATAAAAAACAGTGGCATGCGTTACAGCCACTCCAGAACAATACTCCAGAAGTGAAAACATGGAACTCCCACCCTTTTATTAACCCATTCCAGGCCAAATAGTCTCCGGAACACCCCGGAACGGCCCGGAACGGGCACTAAAGAAACAATAGTGCCATAAAAAACAGTGGCATGCGTTACAGCCACTCCAGAACAATACTCCAGAAGTGAAAACATGGAAGTCCCACCCTTTTATTAACCCGTTCCAGGCCAAATAGTCTCCGGAACACCACGGAACGGCCCGGAATGGGCACTAAACAGACAATAGTGGCGCAAAAAACACTGGCATGCATTACAGCCACTCCAGAACAATATTCCAGAAGTGAAAACACAAAACTCCCACCCTTTTATTAACCCGTTCCAGGCCAAAAAGCCTCCAGAACACCCTGGAATGGCCCAGAATGGGCACTAAACAAACAATAGTGCCACAAAAAAACAGTGGTATGCATTACAGCCACTCCAGAACAATACTCCAGAAGTGAGAACACGGCACTCCCACCCTTTTATTACCCCGTTCCAGGCCAAAAAGCCTCCAGAACACCCCGGAACGGCCTGGAACGGGCACTAAACAAACAATAGTGCCGCAAAAAACAGTGGCATGCATTACAGCAACTCCAGAACAATATTCCAGAAGTGAAAACACGGAACTCCCACTGTTTTATTAACCTTTTCAAGGCCAAACGGCCTCCAGAACATCCCGGAACAGCCCGGAACGGGCACTAAACATATAATAGTGCCGCAAAAACAGTGGCATCCATTACAGGCACTCCAGAACAGTATTCTAGAAGTGAAAATATGAGACTCTCGTGCTTTTATTAACTCTTTCCAGGCCAAATGGGCATTCAGCAAGTAACAGAATCACTAAAAATGGTGGGATTTGTTACAGACACTCCACAACAATATTTTGGAAATCAGTACATGGAAATGTTGTGCACTCATTAACCCTTTCCAGGTTGAAATGCCCCTGGAACGTGGGGGGGCGTGTTTCATAGTTGAGTGGATGCATTTCTACCTGAGTGTAATTTTCAGGAGTCATGCTGGGTAGCTGTTGCTCACTCTTTTTGTCTTTCTGCTATGGGGTTCCACAGACGATTGTACCTGCTTGCATTAGTACCACATTCAAACAAATATTTAGGGCTACCTCCACCAGTTGGTTAAATTATTAGATCACTTTGCTATAACTTCAGCTGATTTTTCAGTGACAGTTACTTTGTACTTGTAATGTACCCAAGCCAACCATGTGCTCTGACCGGTTCTAACTGGTCCACCATGCAGCCAAGCGAAGTGCTGAGCTTGGACCTTGAGGACAAAAGACTGAGGGTCTCCAATCAGGGAACTAGGATCCGAGAGGTTAATGCAATTACTGTAAATAGACCACTCATGGGTGTTTGGGGTGTGTGGGGTGTGGTTTCCTTAGGGAATATAAGCCAGTCTGCTAGCCGACTACTTTTCTTGTTCTTGATCTAATAACGTATGTGAGAGCTGAAATCACTCGTCAGTTCCAGTACTTTTCACTGGTGATGAAGTTGGGATGCTACCTCCCATGAACAGAGACCCCGCATCAAGCATTGCATCGAGGCCAATGAGGAGAACCCTTCACGCCGCCTTTCCAGTTGCCATTTCCAGCACCGCTCCTAGACCCGAACATCGCATCGCTAACCCTGAGAGCAGCATGGCACCGCTCCTAGTCCACCGCCACCGCTTCTGAGGCTCCATGTGGAACCCATAAGATGGCTGCTGCCTCCGAGAGCCTCCCTGCCTTCGACATCTCCCAACCTACCCAATGGGAGACTTGGCTGGAGACCCTGGAGTGCCACTTCACCATACACAATGTCACAGAGCCGGGTAAGAAAAAGGTGTACTGCGGAATGGCAGCACACCTCCTGTTGAAGGACTTAATACATCCTCGGCTGCCCAAAGACGAGTCCTACGCCACGCTGGTCAAAGCACTGACCGACCACCTGGCCCCTAAGCCCACAAAATTTGTGGAAAGGATGGATTTTTTTGCGAAGGTCCAGGGTCTGGATGAAACCGCCTCTGATTTCTTTGCGACTCTGTGCTGGGCTGCCACGAGGTGTTTGTTCCCTGATTTGGCAGATGCACTGC
The DNA here is from genome assembly GCA_029375565.1 of Gekko gecko. Lineage (NCBI taxonomy): Eukaryota > Metazoa > Chordata > Lepidosauria > Squamata > Gekkonidae > Gekko > Gekko gecko. The sequence goes on from JAPDNY010000005.1 coordinate 170,817,199, forward strand.
TAAACCAGTTCCTCGTGGGATTACAGGACCCCAAGTTGTGGAGGAAGCTGGTTAGCCAAAATGACCTGGATCTCAACAAGGCGATCTGGGAGGCAATGGCATACGAGAAGGCCCACCGAGACTGCCACACCAAGGCGGTCCACCACACACAAGCAATGGTTGGGTCTGACATCTCCGACAATGAGGAGGTCCTACAGTTCTGACGCCACCCAGCCCAGCACTCCCAATGCCCCACCTCTGCACCCTGTGCCAGCTGCGGTGAACCCCATGAGCGCTGGTCTTGTAGATTCCGGGATGCCGTCTGCCGTACCTGCCAAAAGACAGGCCACATCGCCAAGGTTTGCCGCTCAAAGGGACAATGCCAGCAAACAACGGCACAGCTTGACTCGTTGGATCTCCACACCGTTTTGGTCCACCACCAACAAAAGGTATGTAACTTGACCCCAGACGGCCTAGACAAGGTCCATGTGATGGTCCTTATTGAGGGGTCCCCCTGTCCCATGGAAATTGACTCCGGCTCATCATTTTCCATAACCTTGGCTGAAACCCTCCGTTCCTTGTGTCCCAACTGGGGACCCCATCTGCACAAGCCACAGGGTCTCACATTGCAGGACTTCAATAAGAACCCTGTGGTGGTCCATGACTGGGGCAAGTTCTGGGTCCAGTTTAAGGGGTTCTCGGGATTCCTCGACCTGTTGGTGGTGGAAGAGCACCTCACTAGTTTGTTGGGCCTCTCCTGGTTCACGCCCCTGAGCCTCAAAATATCAGGGATCAACCAGATCTGGATGACGGATTTGGAAGCGGTCTGCAGAGAGTTTCCAAAGGTGTTTGACAGGACTCTGGGGAGGTACACTGGGGACCCCATCTCTCTGGACCTTGACCCAGCAATACGGCCCATCCGCATTAAGGCACGGCTCCCCCCCTTAGAGATGAGAGCAAAAATAGAGGCCGAGCTTGACCACCTTGTCGAGCAAGGGGTGCTGGAACCAGTAACGTCTGTGCACTGGGAGATCCCCATTGTCACGCTGGTTAAACCGAACAGTGACATGAGGATATGTGCCAATTACAAGTGAACTATCAACAAAGCCCTGCAAGACCATGCTTACCTGGTCCTGGTGGTAAGCCACGTATTGGCCTCCCTAGCGGGAGCCAAGGTCTTTGGTAAGCTGGATCTGGCACAGGCTTACCAGCAACTGCCGGTGGATGCGGCCGCCGCCAAGGCGCAGACAATCACCACGCACAAAAAGGCGTTCCAAGTAACGAGATTGCAGTTTGGGGTTTGTGTGGCACCAGGGATTTTCCAGTCATTTATGGATTCCCTTCTTAAAGGCATTCCAGGAGTACAACCCTTTTTAGATGATATGATCGTCACGGCAGTGGACTCCACAATTTTTGCGGACCGGCTCCGACAAATGCTCCAGAGGTTTGACTCCGCCGGTCTCAAGGTGAAAGAAAAATGCCTTCTAGAGGTGCCCTGCATTGAATTTCTGGGGTTTGTGGTGGATGCTCAGGGAATCCACCCCATGGACGATAAAGTGAGGGCGATCACATGTGCTCCCCCCCTTCCAAGGTGGAACTGCAGGCTTTCTTGGGCCTGCTCAACTTCTACCATGTGTTCCTGCCCTTGAAAGCCGCAGTAGCGGAACCACTTCACCACCTACTGGATAAAGAGGCAACCTGGGCCTGGGGACCCGAGCACGTGGCGGCCTTTCAAGGGGTCAAGGACTTGCTCACCTCAAACTCTGTCCTGCACCATTTCAATGAGGTGCTCCTGGTGGTCCTCGCTTGTGACGCCTCCCCCTACGGGTTCGGGGCGGTCCTGGGCCACCAGCTGTGGGATGGCTGGGAGGTCCCGGTCGCTTATTATTCACAGACTTTGTCTTCTGCGGAGTGCAACTAAATGCAGATAGACAAAGAGGCATTGGTGATAGTGGCTGGGGTCAAAAAATTCCACCACTACCTCTACGGTTGGCCCTTCACAATATTGATGGATCATAAGCCTCTCCTGGCTCTGGACCACCAGACGCCCCAAATGGTCTCCCCCCAGGTCCTCAGGTGGTCCATCTTCCTGGCAGGGTACACCTACACCCTCCTACATCACCCCGGGAAAGCCATGGGCCACGCAGATGCCCTCAGCCACCTTTCACTGCCAGTGATGGATCCCAACCCTGCTCCTGCCCACACAGTTGCCCTGTTGGAGTTGCTTCCCAACTGCCCGGTCCACATGAGGGAGGTGGCCCACCTCACAGCCCAGGACAAGGTCCTCTGTTGGGTCCTGGACTGGGTGGGGAGGGGGTGGCATTTGGCCAAAGAGAGCTCAGAGTTTACACCATTCCTCAAAAGAAAGGACGAACTGTTGGCATATAAAGGGTGCTTGATGTGGGGAGGCTGGGTGGTGATACTGGGCCTGCTCCAGCAGCGCATCTTAGAGGCTCTGCACAAGCACCATCCAGGAGTCTTAAGAATGAAGGCATTGGTGAGGAGCTATGTCTGGTGGCCGGGCCTTGATCGGGACATCGAAGAGAAGGTAAAGCAATGCCAGCCCTGCCAAGCCTCTCGCCCCGACCCGCCCAGAGCACCAGAGAGAGCTTGGGAGTTCTCCTACTGCCCCTGGTTGCGACTCCACCTGGATTTCGTGTGGCCATTCCAGGGGCAACTGTTTTTCATTCTTGTGGACTCTTACAATAAGTGACTGCAGGTCTTCCCTGTCTCCGTAACATCATCAAGGGTGGCTATCAAAGTGATGTGGCGGATCTTCAGTGCCCAGGGCCTCCCAGACACCCTAGTGATGGACAATGGGACAGCCTTCATGTCTGGAGAGTTCCAAGAATTCACCATTACAGGATCCGTCACTTGGAGAAACGACGGCTGAGGGGTGACACGATTGAGGTTTATAAGATTATGCATGGGATAGAGCAGGTTGAGAAAGAAGTACTTTTCTCCCTTTCTCACAATACAAGAACTCGTGGGCACTCTATGAAATTGCTGAGCAGTCGGGTTAGAACAGATAAAAGGAAATACTTCTTCACCCAAAGAGTGATTAACATATGGAATTCACTGCCACAGGAAGTGGTGGCAGCTACACACATGGACAGTTTCAAGAGGGAATTAGGTAAACATATGGAGCAGAAGTCCATCACTGGCTATTAGCCACAGGGTATAGATAGGAACTCTCAGTCTGGGGTAGGTGATGCATTCTATTCTTGGTGCTGTGGAGGGCAGCAGTGGGAGGGCTTCTAGTGTCCTGGCCTCACTGCTGGATCTCCTGATGGCACCTGGTATTTTTGGCCACTGTGGGACAGAATGTTGGACTAGATGGGCCATTGGCCTGATTCAACATTGGCTTCTCTTATGTTCTTATGTTCTTATGTCCACTCAGCCCTATTCCTCCCCGACACCAACGGGTTGGACTCCATCGATTGGGACGACAAGTTGGCCTCTTTCCTTTTTGGCTAAAGAACAATGCCACACTCCACAACGGGCTGGAGCCTGGCCAAGCTGCTGATGGGCAGATGCCTCACATCAAGGCTGGACCAGCTCCATCCAGACCGAGCACCTGAGCAAGAGCCGGCCATCGAAACTCCAGAAGCCACCCGAGGGTTTTTCCCTGAAGATCCCGTTTATGCATGGAACTTCACCAGAGGGCCCCCTTGGATTCCAGCAAGAGTAGTGAGAGTTTGAGGGCCCCTCTCCTACGAGGTCTCCAATGAGGATGGACAAATACTACACCGCCACAGTGACCAACTTCACAGACAAACCCTGCTGGTGGAGCCGGAAAACTTCGGGGAACCAGACACGCTTGAGACCACTGATCTGGTAACCACACCGGGCCCATTGGAGGAACCGTGCAGCCCAGCCATCGCTAGTCAGCCTCCAGATCCTGCAGGGCCAACCCAGGGGCCCGCCAGCACATAGCCTGTGGACAGCACTCTGCTGAGAACGGCAGTGATGGCTCCAGCTTCAGCGACATTGGAACCCCACTGCTCAACCCGAGAGCGCAAACCGCACCCATACCTGAAGGACTTTATTTGCGGGTATCTAGTTTCAGACTTGAGCTGCGGTGGCTCAAGTGGTTAAGACGCTGAACTGCAGGCTGTGGAAGGTCAGTAGTTCAGCAGTTCGAGACCTGGGTGCCGCATGACAGGGTGAGCTCCTGTCTCTAGTTCCAGCTCCTGCCAACCTAGCAGTTCGAAAGCAAGAAATTGCAAGTAGATAAATAGGTACCACTTTGGTGGGAAGGTAACAGCATTCCGTGCACCTTGGTGTTTAGTCATGCCAGCCACATGACCACGGAAACGTGTTCGGACAGCGCTGGCTCTTCGGCTTTGAAACGGAGATGAGCACCGCAACCCTAGAGTCGGATTCGACTGGCTTTCGAGCAAGGGAACCTTTACCCTTTACCTAGTTTCAGACCAAGGGGGAGGGGTGTAATATACCCTAGCCGACCATGTGCTCCAGCTGGTTCTAACTGATCCACCATGCAGCCAAGCGAAGTGTCTGAGCTTGGACCTTGAGGACAAAAGACCCTTGGCTCCTGAGTCCCCTCCAATCAGGGAACTAGGATCCAAGAAGTTAATGCAATTACTGTAAATAGACCACTCACAGCTGTTTGGGATGTGTGGGGTGTGGTTTCCTTAGGGAATATAAATCGGTCTGCGAGCCGACTACTTTGTCTTGTTCACGATCTAATAAAGTATGTGAGAGCTGAAATCACTTGTCAGTCTCAGTACTTTTCACTATTAGTGATTTTAAATGTTATTATAGTGGGCCTTGGATTTTGGGAACTCTTTACCTTGCTATGGAGTCATAATACAGAATATTAAACATGGCCCTTTTCTTCTAAGAATGAATAGTATTTCTACTAATATGCCACATATGTGGATTTTTGGTAGCATGCAAATTGATTTGAAAGACACAGGATTACTCAGATAACTATTCTTTACTCAGGAAGCTATTTTTTAAACAAGCACCCCGCCACCGCAAAACTTGAAGACACCTGAATGAAGAGGACTTAAAGTCATTTTCTTTCTCTCTGTTCCTCAGAGGAAAAAGATTACAAACTAGAGGACGATATAGATTTTTTCTCCTGTCAAAGTTCCGAGGTGTTCCACAGGCATTTTGGCCAGGAATGGGTTAATAACTGCAAGGTATTTCTGCATTTGGACTTCTAAAATATTCTTCTGGAGTGCCTTTAACACACCCTACTTTTTCTTGTGGGACTGTAGTTTGCTTAAAGGCCATTCCAGCCCGTTCTGGGCTGTTCCGGAGGCATTTTGGCCCAGAATGAGTTAATCAGTACACAATATTTCTCTGTTTGGATTTCCAAAATATTGTTCTGGAGTTTCTATAATGCATCCCATGGTTTCTTGCGGAACTGTTGTTTGTTTAATGCCCATTCTGGCCTGTTCCGAGGTCTTCTGGGGGCATTTCAGCACAGAATACGTTAATAAGTGCACAATATCTCTACATTTGAATTTCCGAAATATTCTTCTGGAGTATTTAGTGCCTGTTCCGGGCTGTTCCGGAGTGTTCCGGAGGCTTTTCCGGAGTGTACCGGAGGGTGGGAGTTCCGTGTTTTCACTTCTGGAGTATTGTTCTGGAGTGGCTGTAATGCATGCCACTGTTTTTTGCGGCACTATTGTTTGTTTAGTGCCTGTTCCGGGCCGTTCTGGGGTGTTCCGAAAGCTTTTTGGCCTGGAACAGGTTAATAAAAGGGTGGGAGTGCCATGTTCTCACATCTGGAGAATTGTTCTGAAGTGGCTATAATACATGCCATTGTTTTTTGCGGCACTATTGTTTATTTAGTGCCCGTTCCGGGCCGTTCCGGGCCGTTCCGGGGTGTTCCAGAGGCTTTTTGGCCTGGAACGGGTTAATGAAAGGGTTGGAGTTCCGTGTTTTCACTTCTGGAATATTGTTCTGGAGTGGCTGTAATGCATGCCACTGTTTTTTGCGGCACTATTGTTTGTTTAGTGCCCATTCCAGGCTGTTCCGGGCTGTTCCGGGGTGTTCCGGAGGCTTTTTGGCCTCGAAAGGGTTAATAAAAGGTTGAGAGTTCCGTGTTCTCACCTCTGGAGTATTGTTCTGGAGTGGCTGTAATGCATGCTACTGTTTTTTGTGGCAGTATTGTTTGTTTAGTGCCTGTTCCGGGCCGTTCCGTGGTGTTCCAGAGGCTTTTTGGCCTGGAACGGGTTAATAAAAGGGTGGGAGTTCCATGTTCTGGAATACTGTTCTGGAGTGGCTGTAATTTATGCCACTGTTTTCTGCGGCACTATTGTTGGTTTAGTGCCCGTTCCGGGGTGTTCCGGAGGCTTTTTGGCCTGGAACTGTTTAATGAAAGGGTGGGAGTGCCGTGTTTTCACTTCTGGAATATTGTTCTGGAGTGGCTGTAATGCATGCCAGTGTTTCTTGCGGAACTATTGTTTGTTTCGTGCCCGTTCTGGGTCATTCCGGGGTGTTCCAGAGGCCTTTTGGCCTGGAATGGGTTAATGAAAGGGTGGGAGTTCCGTGTTTTCACTTCTGGAATATTGTTCTGGAGTGGCTGTAATGCATGCCACTGTTTTTTGCGGCACTATTATTTGTTTAGTGCCCGTTCCGGGCCGTTCCGGGCTGTTCCGGGGTGTTCCGGAGGCTTTTTGGCCTGGAAAGGGTTAATAAAAGGGTGGGAGTTCCGTGTTTTCACTTCTGGAATATTGTTCTGGAGTGGCTGTAATGCATGCCTCTGTTTTTTGCGGCACTATTGTTTGTTTAGTGCCCGTTCCGGGGTGTTCCGGGCTGTTCCGGGGTGTTCCGGAGGTTTTTGGCCTGGAACTGGTTAATGAAAGGGTGGGAGTGCCGTGTTTTCACTTCTGGAATATTGTTCTGGAGTGGCTGTAATGCATGCCAGTGTTTCTTGCGGAACTATTGTTTGTTTAGTGCCCGTTCCGGGTCGTTCCGGGGTGTTCCAGAGGCTTTTTGGCCTGGAATGGGTTAATGAAAGGGTGGGAGTTCCGTGTTTTCACTTCTGGAATATTGTTCTGGAGTGGCTGTAACGCATGCCACTGTTTTTTGCGGCACTATTGTTTGTTTAGTGCCCGTTCCGGGCCGTTCCGGGCCGTTCCGGCTTTTACCCTGTCCCTAAGATTCTGAGTGCCCACACATTTGAATTGTCCAGTGACTTGGTAATAATCTGGTAGCCAGCTGTAATATTCATTTTCATTAGAACCAAAAGCAACAACAAAATGAACAGATGGGGGGGAAGGAAAGTGAATGGTAATTATTTGTTGCTAAAATCAGGCTTCAAATTGAAGTGAAAAGTCTCCTGTTCCAGGATTTTCTGATGGCCCTGGAGAGTCAGCAGGTCTCAGTGGTTCTCAGCTAATGGGCAAGCCCAACATTCTCTGGGTTTTGCAAAGTCCTTGGTTATAGGACAGTTGTGGAGAAAAATGCTGCCTGCCCTCATTTTCAAAATTGCATTGAAAAGATGGATGTTTCCTTCATGAAGTCCACTGAGGAAGAGATTCTGTAGGTTTCTGGCCAGCCTGCACTTCAGGCCAAAGTTACATGAGTCATCCCAATGACTCCAGGTTGGTTTTTGGTTTGGCAGCTGATGTGCCTGTGGCAGGGAAGACCAGCAGACTCAAGATGGTAAGGCCTCCATCTGCTCACCTCTTTCTCCACCACATCTTTATGAAGGTTTCCAGCCTTCTTCCTACTTCTCCCCACCTTATGTAGTATTTTTCTAACAAAATCGACCATTTATTCTTATAGGAGCGAAGCATCATGGCAGCAAAATTAAACTGGAGTCTTATGGGATCTTAAAGGTGAACAAAATTTATACCAGCCTAAGCTTTTGAGCAACTAATGAAGTGAGCTTTGACTCACAGAAGCTTCTTCTGGAATAAACCTTTGTTTGCCTTTAAGGTGTGATGGGGCTCCTGGTTATTCTATAACTCAGGGTAGGTTCTGATGAAGTCAGTGCAAAGGCACATTTGAAAACATTTGCCTGTGTGTTTGCATCAGCATGATGGTGGCCATGTGAGTCCCACTGAACTACCTGGGTTCTTCTTTTGATGTGGCTTGGATCCTGCATGTTCATCTAAGACTTGTCTTTTAAGGCATCACAAAGAACTGAAGTGTCTGAAGTAACAAATGGTAATTGTATATGAACCATTGACAGTATTACAACTGACTGAAGTCTTTTTACACTTAGCTTCATTTTACCTTACCTATTTTCTTAAAGCCCTCTTCATTTTAGCCTCCCTGTCTGTGTGCCATCATTATGCAACAAAATGCCTACATACCTTAAGGTCTGTGTATGCATACGCACACCCAAACATTCCCAGTTTAGAACTGCTGTCAACAAGAACCAGCAGGAAAGGCTGTTGCACATGCACTAATGGTCTTCCACTGCTTTGGAAACCTGCCCTGGAATGAATTTCATGGCTTATGCCCTGATCATTCCAGCTGAAAAGCTGTGCCCTGAATAGGCAGCTGATGCTCTGATGGGGTGGTTTCGCTTTTCCACCTGCTCCCTGTCCTTTACAGTGTTTGATTCCTTGGTAGACACAAGCAACACATCACAGGGCAAACATGGTTGTTGCCAACCCACCTCCCTCCCACACACATGCTTAAGGATCCAGTAGCATCATCCCATTTAGCATCTTCTTACCCACTGAATGTAGCAGACAATAAACTGAAGTGAGGTTGGGGCAACGATGGGCACAATGACAATATCAGACATTTCTCTTACCAAGTGTTTTCAGGTTTGACCAGCCCAAAGTCCCTCCTGAAAAAGGGGGCAAGGGAGCCTTCAGAAGCTGTAGGGATTGTAAGGTTTCTTTGGCCTGTGCACATTGTACAGCCATTGTTTCCCCCACTCCAATGGAATCATTTGTGCATGAGGCTATAATAGATTTCTATCATACACTTTTAGTGTCCAAAGTATACCTTCTTGTGCCACAAATGCAAGGGCAGTTATTATAGCAGGGTGTCAAACATAAGGCCCAGGGGCCGGAACCAGCCCATCCAAGGCTCTTATGTGGCCCGCAAGCAACTAATGCAAGGCAGGGAACAGGAGACTGTTTGGGGTGGGGGTGGGCAGAGCCACTCTGATTGGCTTTAGCAGGCAGAACAACCTAATCTGCAACAGTCAAGCAATATGGGCTCATCTGCCTAGTGCTGCACTGCTAGCTCTCTAATCTGCCCATTTGGGTTTTCCTCTGGACCTCCCCAGTCCATGGGACCTTGCAGTGAGGACACACCAACTTGGAGCTTGCCAGCTGCTGTGCTTTATACAGTTTCTGTCTCCAGTACCTGGGATTACATTTTATGGCACACAGACATGGCCCAGCCCTACAAAGTGACATCTATGTTAGAACTGGCCCTCGTAACAAACAAGTTCAGCACCACTGGATTATAGGGTTGTCAGCCAGACAGTTACGGGGTGGGAGATTTCAGGCTGGACAGTAGGGGAAATGATGGCATGCGATGCTCTAGGAATTGCCCAAAATTCTATGGTAAAAACCATGGAGGACTTAGGATGTGCTGTGTGATGCTTCCCCCCCCCCATTTTGCTCCCATTACTACACTGAGCGAGGGCAGAAGCTCGGAGATTGCCCATCATGGGGGGCAACCTAGCAAGCCTATATGCTTGCCTGGGCTGGTTCCCTTTGAAGAACAGAGCATGCTAGATTTATGGCATTTCTAAACTCTTTGCTTTGTTTACAAATATATCAGGCATATGCAGGCAGAAGCAAAGAGACACTCCAACAAGGCAGTAGGTCCCTTGCCTCACATCAGATTCCCAGAAAGAGATCCCACACTGCCAAGATGCTTCAGACAACTCAAAGCTGACTCTCCCTGCTTCTCTCTGTGCCCCTTCGTCACTTAAAAATGTGCACTATTTCAGCCAAAATCTGAGGATCATAATACTGGTCTGAATCTTTTGGGAAGTAGCAGAGTCATGCTGAGGCTATGCAGTGCTTAGAACAAACATGCTAGCATTGGCATGCAGCTTCCATTCCTTTTTTAAAAAATAATTTTTAAATTGTTTTTCAATTGCAGAACTAACACTAATACACAGAATCTTACTAGGTTGGGGGAAAGGGGAAAACTAACAGACTAACACTAAAACACTACAAACTACACAAACTACTAAGGTAGGGGAAAAGGGAAGACCTAACAAAGTGACAACAATCTTGGTTGCGTTGGTATTTACCATATCACCTACTATAAACAGTTAGCATTAAAGATAAAAACTAAAGACTAAAGATTAAATTTAGATGTCATTTTAACTAAAACTGCAGTTTAAACAGTTATCTTAATTTCAGAGTCTTTTCTTCTTGTGTTTCTTCGGTTTTCTCAGATTCCGACATCTCTGAAGAGTTGGAACTGGTGCTTGTTGAATCCTGTGAGTAGGATTCTCCTTCGTCATCCTCTTCTTCCTCCACACTAGGATTTGGATTTTTTTTCCTTTCTATTTTTATTTGGTTTTAAAAATTGGTCCATAAATTTATTTGCCTTAGGAACAGAGTCAATTTTGACTTTTTCCCCTTCATGCATGAAACTCAAACCTTCAGGGAATGCCCATCTGTAGGGTATTCCCTTTTTTTGTAGAGAGAGTGTAAGCTCCTTGTATAGTCTCTTCCACTTTCTCACTTCAAAGGGTACATCATTCAAGATTTTACCATCTTCATTTCTGATTTTCAAAGACTTCCCCATCATAAATTTTAGCACCAGTTCTCTGGTCGATCGTTTGGTGAATTTCAAGCAAATTTCCCCTGGCAATTTATTTTTCTTTATAAAGTCTGGATATGTCCGATAAGCCAAGTCCATCTCACTCAATAAATCTTCCCATTTATAATCCATTAATGGTGCAAGGGCATCTGCTAAGAGTTCTTTTAAGTTCTCATTTTTTTCTTCCGGAATCTCTTGAAAATGCAGAATATACATAGATCTTTCCAGCTGGAGCTGTATTAATTGCATTTTATCGGAGGTCCTTTTTTTCACTTCCTCTACAGTTTTATTGATATTCTCAGTCTTTTCCCCCATTTTTAAAAATATTTTCTCAGGCTCTGAGATTCTTTTATCCATTTGGGTTATTTTTTTGCACCTTGTCGAGTTTAGAGTTGAGATTTGTCATCTGTTCCATTAGAGAGCGCAGTGCACTTGCTAGTAGAGCAGAGAGATCTGTAGTTACTTCCTGGTTCTGGGAGGGAGTCGTTGGTTGATTGTTTCCTGAAAGAGTCATTTTCCGCCCCCTTTCCGCCATAATATCAACAAGAAGTAAGTTTTCCAAATTAAGATAAAATTTCAGGGATTTTATTCGGCTTTATATTAACTTGCAGTTTCTGCGTTCGCTTATATACTCATGCATTTTTTAGGCTTGTAGTCTTTTTATTCTAATTTTAAAACCGCTTTTCAAGTTTTACTGGGGCGGGGAGTCTTAAGTTTCCCCTCCAACCCACACTGACACTATAAGGGCTTCTAAATACTATCAAGGCTCAGTAAATGCCCAGAAGAATGTGAACAAAAGCGTAACTCATGATTGGAGCCTTAGAGTTCTTATAGAAGCATTTTTAAATTTTCGATTGTGTCCGCTTGCTCTGGCAACTGCCTCTAAGTGCCATATTGGCTCTTCGGCGATGGGACCTTACAGGGAAGAAGGTGATGGGTCAATTCTTTGCCCATCACCTCAGAAGAGGTTCTCCTCAGCTCCTCAGGCTGGGGGTCTTCTACAAAGACCCCAGGAGGGTCTGGATCAATCCAGGACCATTCCCGTCCACCGAATCTCAGCACGTCTCCATCAGAGTGAGATGTGACGTGACCGAGGGGCGAGATGCTGAAACCGGAAACCCCGGCATGCAGCTTCCATTCCTGAGATGTTCTTCACCTTCAAACCCAAAATAGGAGAGCTGGCCTATACTCCCATAGTGCAAAGTGCAAGAGGGTATTTGTAGCAGTGCAGCCTCTGTCAGTGGCTGGTCAAGCTGCCCCCAAAATAGAGATGCTCAAACATCAGGCAGCTTGGCTTATGCTCTGCTTACTGCTTGTGAGCAGGGAGTTAGTGGTTGTTGTTGTTTTGCTGAGCTGTTTGGCTATTTTATGAGGGTTTACCATATTGCATCTTCCAATAGTAGAGTACAGTGTGCAGTCACCAATGTTTCTCATTGGCACATTCTGACACATCTTGATACAAGCTTAATTTCCCTACAGACATGTTGTCATGGCTCATCACCTGTCAGTGAATTGCATAAACAAACAGTGAGCAAATTTATAAGCTAACAATCATTTAAATAATCCTATATTTTAAAAAATAGCCTTGTCAGTTGCTGTTCATTTAAGCCTATGTTATTGCTAAGGTTATTTTACCTGACCTCCATGACTCCAGAAGCGCACTGATTTCACAGCTAGGGATTCGTGAGAAGATTGAGCTTCTCATTGTGATTTGAAATGGCCCATCTTCAGCTTGCAGAGGTCCTAGTCTTCTTTCCAAGCTGATCATGGCTGTTCTGGACTTTGGGTTCTTGTTTAAAATAAATGGCAGAAAAACAAAAAATAAACGAGGCAGAGAAGATTCCAAGCATAAAGAAACCAGGGCTGTCCTCCTTACAAACACACACCTCAAGTTCTCAAGTTCTCATTCTGGCATCAGACAGATTCCTTTGGGTTCTGAAGGTGTCATAATTCTCACTGGTGGTGAATCACAGGATTATTTGTTACCTGTTTGCATGGCTATGCACCAGCGCATGTTGACAGCAAGGGTTTTTTTTTAAAAAAAAAATAATCTGATCCAACTGGACATTGCCAGGTAGCATGAGAACTTTACTGGAGTTTCATTTTTTCAGGTAAAACTGCAAGTTTGGATTGAGCTAATGTTGTTCCACATTTTTTAAAAAAGTCACAGAGCAAGACAAAGTGAAACTGTTTCAACAAGGGAATATGACAAGAAGAGGAAATTGAAAGGTGTTCTTTCTTGTTTGAAAGAACCTTGGCAGCTGAAACACATCTGCAAAAACATCACAATCTGTGCTGTAATGGCAATATTGAACATTTTGTGGAACATTTTCAGTGTTCAAAGCAGTTCATAGTTATTATCACAGCAAGCCTTACCCCAGCCCTGTAAAGTAGGTCATTATTACTTTGCAGCTGAAAGAGTGTGGCTTTCCTTAGACCACCTAGAGAGTCTGTTGTTGAGATGAGATTTTGGATTACCTATACAAACATTCTGGATTACAGCTTGTTCTATTTTTCACTGACAAAAATTGAAATTTGTTTTTGGCACTAGTCAACAATCACGAATACATACATTCTTCACCAAGAAATAAACTGCAACCAGCCGTTCCCCCCGTCCGTCCGTACCCCCGTTCCTCAGAGGTAAAAAGCCAGTTGGTGCTCCTCATGAAAACATAATAACAAGACCAGTAAATTACTGAGGCAGGGAGTGGGTGGGCTTAGCTTTGTTCCCATATAACTTTCTTGATGGAATTCCCTTTCATCCTGTGTGAGTTCAGGGAAACTGCTGCTCCAGGGAGAGGAAGACATTATTTACATCAGTAAAATGGTATGGGGGGAGATAACGTCCCTCTCCCATTACCATATCCCCAATTCAGTTCAGATCAGGACTGGCTAGTTATCGTACAGGGAAATGCCCAAGAGGCCCAGTAGTGGCCAGGAGCAAACAGAACCAAGCTCCAGCATAGAGGCTTAGAACTCTTCAGGAAATACAACTCATCCCCAGACCTGGAGAAAATGGCAGCTTTTGAGGTTGGACACTCTGGCATCACATCCCCAGTGAACTCCCTTCTTTTTGCAAGCTCTGCCCTCTCCAGCCTCTGCCCCAAATCCCCAGGAATTTCCCAACACACAGTTGGCAACCCTATTCCAGCAACCTCTGCCAGTGTTGGTAATATTTATTTTATTCATTTTATTTACATTACTTATAGCCTGACTTTCTCACTGAGACTCAAGGCAGACTACACAATATAAATCAATATAACCAGCAAGATGAGATATCAAATAAGCAATGCAATAAGATTGGGATTGCAGAAATCTAAAACCAAGCAGAAATCTGAAAGAACTGAAACACAATTTGCCTGTTGTTTTTTCCTGCATACTATCAGTTCAAAGGAGGAAGAAAAGGGTGAGCTAATGCTCACTGTTGACACCATAGAGCTGAATGACCACTTCTGATACAGGCCCCTCTCCCAACAGATGAGAATGCTATTGGTAGACTCTAAAGAGAGGAGAGATTTATAGTGCAATCCTACATGGTTACTCCAGTCTAAACCCATTGCAATCATTGGGGCTAGACTGGTGTAACTCTGTCATGGAGCTGAACTACCTATCACAGATCTCTAATATTCCATTGTTAGCCTGATTGCCTTTTTATTATTATCAAGATTGGGGGATTTGTGAGTTATTATCTGTCATATAACTGCCACCATATCACCTACATGTGTTGTAAATGCTTCGTCTATTAGAGCCCTGGGGTGCCAGGTGGGTGTTGGCCACAGTATCTCTCAGGCAACCCCTTGGGTCTGGGCCTCAATTTAAACTGGGGCTCAGGGTCACTCTGGTAGCGTGCTTCCCTTATCCTGAGTCCCCTTCGTTTACAGAGCCAGCCGGCTCAGCTTAGGAGAAGCAAGGAGGGCACATAAACAGTCTCTACTGCCCACAGACTTGTTCAGACTCCCGGCTTATAAAACATAAAGGTTTATTCAAGAAAAGTAAAAACAGATAAGGGGGAGTTGTGGAATAAAACAGACAATAGACAAAACTAACCCTAACTATCTAGCTACTATATACAGACGGTTTGTTGATCCTTTCTCCCTGAATGTCCGGCTCCCTCTGGATTAGCCACTTGCTTCAGGGTTTACACAGAACTGCCAAGACTCACTTGCTTGCAGACACTGGCTGTCTTCTGAGCAGCTCCTGCACCCGGACTATACCTCACGGTGAGCAGTTCAGGAAGATTCCCGCCACAGTCTCTGGCTCTTCAAGGCCACGTGCAGCATTCCTGGCATTCGTCAAGTTGTCGAGAGCCTCCAGTCTCACAGCTTCCTCCGAATGCGTAGATGTGTGCGTGTTCAGTCAAGTCCCTCGGTTTCTCTGATTCCTCTGGCCTTCTCGGACCGGATTCTTATTTTTCACTTCCCCAATCCCCGTCCTAGACTAATTAGAGATTGCTACCTTGACCCAGCTGTCTCCCATTTGCTTAACTCACTGGACGTGCTGATCCTGACTAAACTTACAGGCATCTTATCCATGATGATTCTGCAAATCAGTATCTCTGGCATGACATTATCAATATGCAATCAGCTAAGGGAGAGATCACCAGTTTATACAGAGGTCCTGCCCTTCCTGATATACCAGTAACAGACACAGAGACTGTATTAGGTTGGAATTAAAGTCTTTTACTGGAAATCTTCACACACAAACAATACACATACACACACAACAAGTATTCAGGTTGCATGAGCAGGAGTTCATTGGTGGGGCAATAATTACCTGCCCTCGTCGAATGAGCTGTTCCAATGGAAGAAGGAGGGGAAGAAATGAAAAAGGGACACATGGCTTGAACCAGCAAGCAGCACGTGGAACTCTGGCTGCAGACCTAGAGTTTAAAGATGGAGAAAGGGTATTGGGATAGCAAGCTGGACATAAGAGGGATAAGTCTTAGATAGAGGTCATAGAGCAGAAGGGGTGAGCATGTGGTCGGGTTTCCACTTTTATGTGGGGGTGTGGGGGCTGGCCATATTCCCTGGTCACACCTCCTGGTTAGTCCGTCCCTGAAAACATACTATTGGCTGGAGGGAATAGGGGAGGGGAGCTAAGGAGTGGTCAGTATTGAGAGCTAGAAACTTAACTTGTGGCTGGCACCTAGGTGTAGGTGAGATAAGTCATTGGGCCAAGGCCATTGTTCCTTGATTGCCTTAGCCAGGATGTTGATGGGCGAGTGATTAGTTGCTAAGCAACTATGAATAGTGTCTCTGAGCTACGTGTAGCTTTGCAGGTGATGGAGGGGGGAGGAAAGGGGCTGCCTGTGTGTGTTGGAGAGGTCTCTTAATGGGTGAAGAGAAACCTCCTCCTCTTGCTGTGTTCTGAGGCTCTATCCTGGGACACTTGCCCAACTAAAAGCAACCCTGGAGGGTGAGACAGCTCTGGACTCAGACCCAGCAGAACCTGACATCTGCTCACTTCACATTAGACAAGCATGTGGCTACAGAAGCTTCCGGTTGACAAATAAAATGTGTTTTTGTTTTTGGACAATTTCATGCTCAAGATGCTCAGAGCCCTGCCTTGGAGCTTCAAAGCCCTTCCTGCTTTCTTTGTGGCTTGGCCTTCATTCCCCCATTGACTGGAGTATCTTGCATAATGCTTGGATGCTCTTTACGTGTGCATCTATTTTTGTGTGTTATTATTGAATGCTTGGTATCATTTTGACATTTTGAGATTGCCAATTTCCCCACCCAATTCCCATTCCACAAGTTTTATTTCTGTCCTCACACCATCCAGATGTCAGTGTTCCTTCCAAGTGTGTAGAGGCATTTTACAGCTTTGTCAAAGATCTCTTACTACTGTTGTATGGGTCACTGCCCAGACTGGGAGCATTCCTTAAGCCACATGTAGAATTTAAGCCAGCCATTTATAGGAATGTCAGACAGGGGGAGGAAGGTGTTAGTCCATACACTTAAACTATCTAAGGGATGGGGTGGGGTCATGGCCAAGTGGAAGAACATAAGAGAAGCCAATGTTGGATCAGGCCAATGGCCCATCTAGTCCAACACTCTATCACACAGTGGCCAAAAATACCAGGTGCCATCAGGAGGTCCACCAGTGGGGCCAGGACACTAGAAGCCCTCCCACTGTTGACCCGCCTAAGCACCAAGAATACAGAGCATCACTTGCTCAAGACTGAGAGTTCCTATCTATACCTTGTGGCTAATAGCTACTGATGGACCTCTGTTCCATATGTTTATCTAATTCCCTCTTGAAGCCGTCCATGCTTGTAGCCTCCACCACCTTCTGTGGTAGTGAATTCCATGTGTTAATCACTCTTTGGGTGAAGAAGTACTTCCTTTTATCTGTTCTAACCGGACTGCTCAGCAATTTCATGGAGTGCCCATGAGTTCTTGTATTGTGAGAAAAGGAGAAAAGTACTTCTTTCTCTACCTGCTCCATCCCATGCATAATCTTATAAGCCTTGATCATGTCACCCCTCAGCCAGCGTTTTTTCAAGCTAAAGAGCCCCAAGCGTTTTAGCCTTTCTTCACAGGGAAAGTGTTCCAACCATTTTATCATTCCAGTTGCCCTTTTCTGCACTTTTTCCAATGCTATAATATCCTTTTTGAGGTGTGGCGACCAGAACTGTACACAGTACTCCAAATGAGGTCACACCATTGATTTCTACAGGGGCATTATGATACTGGCTGATTTGTTTTCAGTTCCCTTCCTAATAATCCCCAGCAAAGCGGTGGCCTTCTTTATTGCAGTTGCATACCGTTTCGACATTTTCATTGAGTTATCTACTACGACTCCAAGATCTCTCTCTTGGTCTGCCAGTTTGGACCCCATCAACATGTATATACAGTTAGGATTTTTGGCTCCAATGTGCATCACTTTGCACCTGGCCACACTGAACCCCATTTGCCATGTTGCTGCCCACTCACCCATCCTTGACCGATCCCTTTGGAGTGCCTCACAATCCTCCCTGGTTCTCACCACCCTGAACAATTTCATGTCATCTGCAAATTTAGCCACTTCATTCCTTACTCCCAATTCCAAATCATTAATAAACAAGTTAAAAAGCATTGGACCAAGTACTGATCCCTGCGGTACCCCACTGCTTACCACCCTCCACTGAGAAAATTGCCCATTTAAACTCACTCTCTCTTTCCTATTAATTAGACAGTTTTTGATCCACAAAAGTACTTGTCCTTTTATCCTGTGACTATTGAGCTTACTTAGGAGCCTTTGATGAGGAACTTTGTCGAAAGCTTTCTGGAAGAAAAGGTAAACAACATCTATTGGGTCCCCCTTGTCCACATGTTTGTTCACTCCCTCAAAGAACACTAACAGGTTAGTGAGACGAGATCTTTCCTTACAGAACCCATGCTGAGTCTTCCTCAGTAGGTTTTGTTCATCAATGTGCCTACTAATTCTTTCCTTAATAACAGTTTCCATCAACTTACCTGGTATCGATGTCAGACTAACTGGCCTGTAATTTCCTGGATCTCCTCTGGAACCCCTTTTAAAGATGGGAGTGACATTAGCTACCTTCCAGTCCTCAGGAATGGAGGCAGATTTTAATGAAAGATTATATATTTTTGTCAGGAGATCCACAAGTTCACATTAGAGGTTTTTTTCAGAACTCTTGGACGTATGCCATCTGGGCCTTGTGATTTATGAGTTTTTAAGTTGTCTATCAGTCATAGGACCTCTTGTCTCGTCACCTCAGTGTGACTCAGGTCTTTCAACACCCCTCCTGAAATCAATGGTTCTAGAGTGGGCAAGCACTTCTCCTCTTCCACAGTGAAGACAGAGGCAAAAAATGCATTCTCAGACATTTCCCTATCATCCAAGGGCCCCACTGCTTCCCTGGCTGGTTTCTTGCTTCTAATGTATTTGAAGAAAGTTTTATTGTTGGTCTTTATGTTTTTTGCTATATGCTTCTCATATTCCCTTTTTGCTTGCTTGATCACAGACTTGCATTTTTATTGCCTTTTATCAACCTCACTGAGAGTGCGATCATACATACTGGAAGCCGCGGCAGACATGCGATTCCCCCACGGATTAAAGGGATACGATCAGACAGACACATCTGTCTGGCATCCCAGAGTCGTTGGTGGGGCATCGTTTCACACTGCAGTAGCATTGTAAAAAGCTACTGCTGAAAACTATTATTGGGAACTGCGGGCGCATGGCGGGAAGTATGATCACGCGAATGCGCATCATTGCAGACGGGGCAAACCGCCTCGCTTCCTGCCTGCATTTTCTCCCTTCCGTGTGAGCACAGCCTGAGACTAGCTTTCCACTGCTTAAAGGAATCCTTCTTACCTTTTATAGCTTCCATTTGTTTGTGAACCATGCAGGCTTTTTTCTATACCTATTTGTGCCTTTCCTAACCTGCAGTATAATTTTTTTTTGAGCTTCTAGGATTGTAGTTTTAAATAGTCTCCAAGCTTCCCCAATGGTTTTGACCCCTCATATCAGAGAAGTTACCCTTTTTAAAGTTAAAAGTGGTTGTGTCAGTCTTTTTGGGCAACTCCCTATTTATACAAATGTTGAACTCAATAACATTATGATCACGGTTCCCAAGCAGTGCAATCACTTTTACATATCTCACCAGATTAGCAAGTATATAATAATCATATAAGCATAACAGCAAATGTATTACAATTCACATAAATAGGCCAAGGTGCAATGATAAGCATATATAAAGCACAGTCTATAGTCTTTCCATGTATCTACTTTTGTATGGTACTATGACCTGTTAGAAACTCCACCTGTGCTGATGCAGCCTGAGACTGGGTATAAATTAAGGTGTAACACATGGCAGGATAAGGACCTTTAATCCTTCTTGACTGACTATTCTGGCTTAGTATATGCCAGCTTTTGAGACTGGAGTGAGTCTTCCTTGCAGCTCCAAATTTTGTAAATATTTATATTCTGTATGCATTCTCAATTGTATTTGTTTTGAATTTATATTTAGTCCCATTACAGCCATGCTTGAATAAGAATTCGAAACATGGCATCAGGCATCCGGATTACGCATCGGCTTTTCATGGCTCAGAAAATCTGATGACTTGCACTTCAACTTGGACTCTGATAATTGCTTCTATATTTTTTTTGAGTAAAAACTTTTTAGTAATAGGATATTTAACACTTTCCAAATCATATAACAATCTTAAGTATATCCGTTACAGATTTCCCTTCCCCCTCCCTCTTGGCTTCCCGCAATGCTTCATCCCATTTTCTTTTCCGCTCTATATTCAGTAACACTAAAAATCTTATCAGTTGTTCAATCTTCCATAAAAACTTATTCCTTAATTCAATCTAATCCATAGGTAACATTTTAACAATTATTCACTCGTTACTTTCTCTTACTACTTAATAATTCTCAAAGCAAAGTAACTTATTCCTTACATCCCAGTTCATTTAAAGATAATCTTTAAAATCTTTCCATTCTGTCAAAAATTCTTCATCAGGCTTCTGACGTGCTCTGGCTCTGCTCCCAGAGCATACGGAGGGTCTTTATGACAGGGTGGGCTATATAGCTTGCCGCAGATCTCCCCAGGCAGGGGGGTGACTAGCAACGAGCATCGGCCCAAGTGGGAGTCAAGATCAGCTGATAGTGGGGCTTTAAAGAGCATCGCGACCAGCCTTGATCCCCTCCCCCCAAGACGGCACTTCGGAATTTCTCTAAAAGACCCCACCGAGTTGGATTCTCAACATAAGAACGCATGACCCAGACCTCCAAGACATTCTACGGAAACTGATACCAAGGAAACACTGCTATAACAAAATACGGACTTTGAAGGTAACTTTTTAAAATTGCTCACTGGAAACGCGCTGATTCCGAAAATAAACAACATCCGATGAAGCACATGATCGTGCGGCATATTGCGTACTAACACCAACTCCGGAAAACGCGGTTGAAAAGCAAAAAAAGGCCAAAAAGCCGGTTTGTTGATCATTCCTGCGGTCAGGATATTGACTTTAAAATAGAAACTAACACCAAGTCCCGCGAGAAACAGTGTGGAAAACTACTTAAGCTGCGACAGAAAACACCAGAACAGGAAGTGATCTCAGACCAGAAAAGCAGCGCTTCCTAGAGATGACCAAAGAGGCTGGAAGAAGGGAGGAACCAGAAGACTAGGAGGACGACTAAAACTGCCGGACAGGAAGTAAGCAACAGGAAGAGCCATTTACCATAGAGAAATTGCGCCCGCCATTTTGAGAAGGTCGAAACGATTTATTCGGATTTTAGCCAAAAGACTTAACAGAAAAAAGCGAAAATAGAGCGGTTTAGCTGGGCACAAGAAGAACTTTAATTTGATGTAAGTTTTGTGACAACTGTAAACAACGGCTTACGATCTCTGGCAAAGACAGAGGGTGAACTCTTGGTCCTCCCTGAAAATGGCTGCTAAAGAGGAGAAGAAACTACAAGGCATGATGGAAGCCATGGAAAAACGGGTGATGGATGCTATACAAAAAATGGAGAAAAACTCTAGGTAAAGTGGCTGATGAAGTAGCTGATTTGAAAAAGGACCTGGCTGGAATCACAACAGAAATACAGACGCTGAACAAACGAACAGATGAGGTGGAGGAGAGAGTCAAAGGAGTGGAAACTGGCGTAATCGAAGTTGCTAAAGAAGCATCAAAAGCTAATGTAATGGTGGAATACAATGGAATGCTTAACCATCTGAGATTCAGGGGAATCCCTGAAGACAAAAATGAGAATATCCACTCAGTTATGGTGGATGCTGTTGCAGATTTCTTAAAACTAGAAGAGGAGAAGGTGGCGGCTCACATTGATTTGGTATACAGAGTCAACTCTGCGATTGCCCAAAAGAAAAAATTACCCAGAGATGTGATTGTCCAGTTTATATCTAAAAGATTGAAAGAAGACTTGTTTAAGCAACAATTCCAGGAAGATTTCACAATTGACAAAAAGAAGATTTCACAATTGACAAAAAGAAAATTATGATACTAAAGGAATTACCCAGAATGGTTCTTCAGAACAGATGACTTTTTAAAGATCTGATCGACAAACTGAAAACAGAGGGCATTAGATACAGATGGGAAATTCCAAAAGGTGTCAGTTTTACATTTAAACAGAAGAGAGTCATCATCAAGTCAGTAGAACAAATGACCAAGTTCATCAAAGACAATTTTAAAGACTCTGATAAATAAATACAAAACCAACATGGAGAGTCAAATTATTTCATGGAATGTTAATGGACTTAATTCACCCCAAAAAAGGAAAAATGTTAGGCTATGGTTGGAAAAACAAAAATGTGATATTGTTTGTTTACAAGAAACACATATTAAAAAGACTGATGTTAAATTTCTGATTCAAAGTAGATTAGGAGAGGAATTTTATTCCCTCTCCTCGCAAAACAAAAAAGGAGCCGTTACATATGTAAAAAAAGAATTGGAACCAAAAGAAATTTTTAAAGACAAAGAAGGAAGATTCTTGGCAGTGGAAGTTATGCTTCAGAATAAAAGACCTTAATTTTAAATCTCTGGAGCCAAGGAAAAATTCTTTCAAGACTTGTGGGAACAATTACAACAGTTAACCTATGAACAAATGATATTGATGGGTGACTTTAATGGTACTGTTAATAATGCTATTGACAGAAAATCCAAAAAAGGAAATGAAGGTATAGGTAAGCTGCCGAAAATATTTTTTCAAATGGCGAAACATGAACACCTGGAAGATGCATGGAGAGCTAAAAACCTTAAAGACAAAGACTATTCTTTTTACTCATCAAGACATGAGTCTTTCTCAAGAATAGATATGATGTGGATGACCGAGAACTTGATTTTGCAAACACGTAAAATTGAAATACTACCTAGAACTCTTTCCGACCACAGCCCAATAAAATGGTCAACATATGCTAAAAGAAAGAAATTTCGATGGAGACTCAATGAGGATCTACTGGACAAACAAAACATTGTGGATAAAATAAGGATGGAAACCAAAACATATTTTCAACTAAACCTAAATAAAGATGTACAGACGCAAACGGTATGGGAGGCATACAAGGTTGTGATGAGAGGACATCTAATTGCAATTAACAACAATGAAAGAAAACAACAATTCAAAATAGATAAAGAACTTTTGGAAAATATCCAAAAGAAAGAAGCAGAACTTAAGAAGAGACCTGGCAAAAAGAAAATTTTGAGAGAACTGAGGATCCTAAGGGAACAATATGATGTGAGGTTAAATAAAGATGTTTATTGGAACTTGAAAAAATTGCAACAGAAGTCCTTTGAACGAGCGAATAAACCTGGGAAATATTTGGCATGGCAATTGAAGAAAAGAAGAGATTAAAACAATAATTAAATTGAAAGATGGGAACAGAGAAATTATAGATCTGGGAGGGATCCGGAGAGAATTTTACAAATACTATGCTACTCTTTTTCAAGCAAAACAGGTGGATCAACAAAAAACCCAAGATTATTTATCAAAGGTGAATTTGACACAACTAAGTTCAAAAACAAAAGGATTGTTAAACGCTGTGATTACTAAAGAAGAAATCACCAAAGCAATAGGAGAAGCAAAAATCTCCAAAGTTCCAGGACCAGACGGATTTTCAGCCAAATTTTATAAGAAATTCCAAGAAGACCTGGTACCGGTTCTAGAGATTCTTCTAAATGAAATTTAAAAAAGTGGGAAGGTTCCAGATTCCTGGAACGAAGCAGCAATCACCTTGATACCGAAAGAGACCCAAGATTTAACTAATGTCAAAAACTATCAACCAATTTCACTTTTGAACAATGATTATAAAATCTTTGCAAAAATTCTAGCAGAACGCCTCAAAGGGTATTTGAAAGACACTATTGCCGAAGATCAGGCTGGTTTTTTGCCAGGTAGGCAAATAAAAGACAACATGAGGGTTGTTTTGGACGCAATAGAATATTATGATAAGCACCCGGAAAAAGAGGTCGGCTTTTTATTTTTAGATGCGGAGAAGGCATTTGATAACTTGAATTGGGAATTTATGTTCAAAGTAATTGAAAAATTGCAGATGGGCGTAGAATTTACAAAAATGATTAAATCAATATATAAAGAACAAAAGGCCACAGTGATTGTAAATGCAGAATCAACAGAAGCGTTCCGGGTCAGAAAAGGAACCAGACAGGGCTGTCCCTTATCGCCATTGTTATTTATCTGGATTTTGGAAATATTGCTGCAAGTGATTAGAGATGATAATAATATAAAAGGTTTGAGTATTAGAGGTTTCTCATACAAATTAAGAGCGTTTGCTGATGATATTATGTTTATTGTTGAAGATCCTGTCAATAATATGCCTTTGGTATTTGAAAAAGTAAAAGAGTTTGGTGATCTCACAGGGTTCTATGTAAATAAAAATAAATCGAAAATATTGTGCAAAAACATGAATGTTATAAAGCAACAAGCTTTACAAAATATTACAGAATGTGAAGTGGTTAAAAAGGTCAAATACTTGGGAGTTGACATTACAATGAAAAATATCGATTTGTTTAAGAATAACTATGAAAAATTGTAGGTTTCGATAAGACATGATTTAGAAAAGTGGGGAAAACTCAGGTTATCTCTTCTTGGAAGAATTGCCATTGTCAAAATGAATGTACTGCCCAGGTTAATGTTTTTGTTTCAGACAATACCAATTGTGAAAGATGTGAAAGTGTTGGTGAAATGGCAAAGAGAAATCTTTAAATTTATCTGGGCAGGAAAGAAGCCGAGAATTAAGATGAAAATAATGTATGATATTAAAGACAGAGGTGGCTTCCAAGTCCCGAATTTGCACTTGTATCATGAAGCTGTATGTATGTCTTAGGTTAACTGACTGGGTAAATTTAGAAAATAGAAAACTTTTGGCCCTTGAGGGTCATGATTGCAGATTTGGCTGGCATGCCTATCTTTGGTATGGGAAAAATAAAGTAGACTCAATGTTTAAGCATCATTATATAAGGAGAACATTGTTTGATGCATGGACCAGATACAGGAATACAGTTCCCGATGAGAGGCCTTTATGGATTGTTCCTGCTGCAGTTATTCATCCTTTTTCAGAACATAAAGGTAATGACTGGTTGAAATACCAAGAGTTGCTTCAAAAGGAAGGGAAAAATATGTTTTAAAACCAAATAATGAATTAGCATTTGAGTATGGATGGTTACAATATTGCCAAATACGGGACATTTACAAAAAAGACTGTAAAGAGGTTGGTTTTAGAGCTAAGAATGATGAGTTTGAAGACATATGGTTGAAAAAAGGGCGAAAAATGATATCTAAGCTGTATAAAACCTTGTTGACTGAATATACTCTGGATGAAACTGTTAAAGAGCAAATGATAAAATGGGCCATAAATATGAATAAGGAAATTTCTATGGAATCATGGGAATTTCTGTGGAAAAAAGCTTTTAAAATGTCAACCTGTGTCAATATAAAAGAAAATTGTTATAAGATGATGTTCAGGTGGTATATGACACCAAAAAAGATTGCTAACATTAGTATGGATAAGAACTTGAGTAATAAGTGTTGGAAATGTAAAAAAACAGAGGGTTCTTTTTATCATATGTGGTGGTCATGTGATAAAGCAAAAGTATACTGGTCAAATGTATACTGTGAAATGCAGAAGATATTAAAAATTCCTATCAGGAAAAGTCCGGAGCTTCTTCTCTTAGGTTTGACAATGGAGAAAATTCCACTAGAAAAGAGGACATTACTATGGTACATGATCACATCGGCGAGAATGGCTTTTGCGCAACAATGGAAAGCGGAGAAGGTTCCAGATATACAAGACTGGTTAAGGAAACTGCTGTTTTTAGCCGAAATGGACAAAATGACAAAAAAACTAAATGGACAAATGGCAGAACAATATCTAAAAGACTGGGAAGGCCTGAAATTGTATATGGAAACTGAATATAGAATGAAAGGGAAAATGTACAATCTTGATTCGTATTGAAACTGAATGAGAAATGAAATGAACATCTGATTGTACTGTACCTTTTGGAAACTATGTTTGAAAGAGTCAGGCTTTTACATATTAGAATTGTGTTACCTGGTTTGTCGATTGTTACAAGTCTAAACTTGATTACCTTTTCATTCTTTTTTTTCTGTTATTAGCAGTGTTGGAAGCCTATTAGGGGTGGGTGGGGGGATGGGAGGTAATCCTTAAATTGTATTGGCAATGATGTTTAACAATGTTGAATATACCCCAATAAAACTTTGTTTCAAAAAAAAAAAATTCTTCATCATCTTTACCATTAAGCTTCTTTGTCAGTTTGTCCATTTCTACCATAAACAGCATTTTCTTAATCCAGTCCCATTTTTCAGGTATTTTGTCTTGTTTCCAAAATTGCACAAATGTCATCCTTGCCATTGTGATCAAATACCATAACAGTGTTCTTTTTGTTACATTCACTTCTTCCATTTTAAGACCTATAAGCAACATTTCAGTGTTTTTTTTCAGTGTGCACTTCAGAATCTTCTGTATCTCGACGCTGACTAAAAGAGCAGATGAGATGGATGAAAGAGTGAAGAGAGTGGCATCCAATGTTGCTGAGGTTGCTATAGAAACAGAAAAAGTTAATGTGATGGTCCAATATAATGCAATGCTTAACCATATGAGATTCAGGGGGATCCCTGAAGACAAAAGTGAGAATATCCATTCTGTTATGGTGGATGCTGTTGCAGATTTTTTAAAAATGGAAGAGGAGAAGGTGGCGGCACAGATTGATGTGGTGTACAGAGTCAACTCTGCGATTGCGCAAAGGAAAAAATTACCCAGAGATGTGATCGTCCAGTTTATATCCAAAAAACTGAAGGAGGACCTATTTAAGCAACAATTTCAGGAAGATTTCACAATTGACAACAAGAAAATCATGATATTAAAGGAACTACCAGAGCAATTCTTCAGGATAGACGACTCTTTAAAGACTTGATTGACGAACTGAAAACAGAGGGTATAAGATACAGATGGGAAATTCCAAAAGGTGTCAGTTTTACATTCAAGCAGAAGAGAGTCACCATCAAGTCAATAGAGCAAATGACCAGATTCATCAATGATAACTTTAAAGACTCTGATAAATAAGTATAAAAACAACATGGAGAGTCAAATTATATCATGGAATGTCAATGGGCTTAATTCACCTCTAAAAAGAAAAAATATTAGACTATGGTTGGAAAAACAAAAATGTGATATTGTCTGTTTGCAAGAAACACATATTAAAAAAACTGATGCTAAATTTCTGATTCAAAAAAGATTAGGAGAGGAGTTTTATTCCCTCTCCTCCCAAATGAAAAAAAGAGTTGTTATAGATATTAAAAAGGAATTGGAACCAAAAGAAGTTTTTAAAGACAATAAAGGGAAGCTTTTGGCGGTAGAAGCCGTGCTTCAGAGCAAAAAGACTTTAATTGTTAACTTATATGCTCCAAATGGTGCGAAGGAAAAAATTTTCCAGGATTTGTGGGAACAGCTACGACAGCTAACCTATGAGCAAATGATATGAATGGGTGACTTTAATGGTACTGTTAACAATGTTATTGATAGAAAATCTCAAAAAGGAAACGAAGACATGGGCAAACTTCCGAAAGTCTTTTTTCAATTGGTTAAACACGAACGTCTGGAAGATGCTTGGAGAGTTAAAAATCCCAAGGATAGAGAGTACTCCTTTTACTCATCAAGACATGAATCTTTCTCAAGGATAGACATGATGTGGATGACTGAGAATTTGATCTTGCAGACACGCAAAATCAAGATGTTACCTAGAACTCTCTCTGACCATAGTCCAGTAAAATGATCAATGTATGTTAAAAGAAAGAAATTCCGATGGAGACTCAATGAGGATTTGCTGGACAAACGAAATATTGTGGACAAAATAAGGACAGAAACCCAAACATATTTTCAACTGAATTTAAACAAGGATGTACAGACGCAAATGGTATGGGAGGCCTATAAAGCTGTGATGAGAGGACATCTGATTGCAATTAATAATAATGAAAAGAAACAACAATTGAAAATAGATAAAGAGATTACAGAAAATATTCGGAAAAAAGAAATGGAGCTTAAGAAAAGACCTGGCAAAAAGAAGATTTTGAGAGAATTGAGGATCTTAAGGGAACAATATGAGGCTAGGTTAAACAAAGAAGTATATTGGAACTTGAAAAAATTGCAACAGAAGTCCTTTGAAGGTGCTAATAAACCTGGTAAATATTTGGCATGGCAATTGAAGAAAAGAAGAGAGAATAAAACAATCACCAAATTGAAAGATGGAAATAAAGAAATTTCAGACCCAGGAGGGATCCGGAGGGAATTTTATAAATATTATGCGACTCTTTTTCAAGCAAAACAAGCGGATCTGCAAAAGATGCAAGACTATTTATCTAAGGTTAATTTGATACAACCAAGCCCAGAAATGAAAGCAATATTAAATGCTGTAATAACTAAAGAAGAAATCAGTAAGGCAATAGGAGAGGCAAAGATCTCCAAAGTTCCAGGTTCGGATGGTTTTTCAGCTAAATTTTATAAAAAACTTCATGAAGACCTGGTTCCGGTGTTAGAGATTCTTTTAAATGAAATTAGAAGAACTGGGAAGATTCCAGATTCCTGGAATGTAGCTGCGATCACCTTAATTCCGAAAGAAACGCAAGATTTAACAAATGTAAAGAATTATTGACCTATTTCACTTTTAAACAACGATTATAAGATTTTTGCAAAAATTTTAGCAGAGCGCCTTAAAGGGTTCTTGAAAGATACTATTGTTGAAGATCAAGCCGGATTCTTACCAAATAGACAAATAAAAGACAATATGAGGGTTGTTTTAGACGCAATTGAGTATTACGATAAACACCCGGAAAAAGAAGTTGGCTTTTTATTTTTGGATGCAGAAAGGGCATTTGATAATTTGAATTGGGAATTTATGTTTAAACTGTTCGAGAAATCCCAGATGAGCGCAGAATTTACAAGAATGATTCAATCAATATATAAAGAACAAAAAGCTACGGTGATTGTGAATGCAGAATCAACAGAAGTGTTCCGGGTCAGAAAAGGTACCAGACAGGGTTGCCCCCTGTCACCATTGCTATTTATCTGGATTTTTGAGATTTTGCTGCAAATGGTTAGAGATGACGACAACATAAAAGGTTTGAATATCAGAGGTTTTTCATATAAACTACGAGCATTTGCGGATGATATTATGTTTATTGTGGAAGATCCTGTTAATAATATGCCTAAGGTATTTGAAAAAGTAAAAGAGTTTGGCGATCTCGCAGGGTTCTGTGTAAATAAGAATAAGTCCAAGATACTGTGTAAAAATATGATAGGTACAAAGCAACAAATGTTACAAAACGTGACAGAATGTGAAGTGGTTAAAAAGGTTAAGTATTTGGGAGTTGAAATTACAATGAAAAATATTGACTTGTTTAAGAATAATTATGAAAAGCTGTGGGTTTCGATAAAGAGTGATTTAGAAAAATGGGAAAAACTTAGATTATCTCTTCTTGAAAGAATTGCCGTTGTCAAAATGAATGTACTGCCCAGGTTAATGTTTTTGTTCCAGACAATACCAATTGTGAAAGATGTGAAAGTGTTGGTGAAATGGCAAAGAGAAATCTTTAAATTTATCTGGGCAGGAAAGAAGCCAAGAATTAAAATGAAGATAATGTACGATACTAAAGACAGAGGTGGCTTCCAAGTCCCGAATTTGCGTTTGTATCATGAAGCTGTATGTATGTCTTGGTTATCTGACTGGGTTAATTTGGAAAATAGAAAACTTTTGGCTCTTGAGGGGCACGATTGCAGATTTGGCTGGCATGCCTATCTTTGGTATGGGAAAAATAAAGTTGATTCAATGTTTAAGCATCATTATGTAAGGAGAACATTGTTTGATGCATGGACCAGGTACAAGGATACAGTTTCCGACGAGAGGCCTTTGTGGATTGTTCCAGCAGCAGTTATACATCCTTTTTTCAGAACATAAAGGTAATGATTGGTTGAAATACCAAGAGTTGCTTCAAAAGGAAGGGAAAAATATGTTTTAAAACCAAATAATGAACTAGAATTTGAGTACGGATGGTTACAATATTGTCAAATAAGGGATATTTACAAAAAAGATTGTAAAGAGGTTGGTTTTAGAGCTAAGAATGATGAGTTTGAAAATATATGGTTGAAAAGAGAGCGAAAAATGATCTCAAAGATGTATAAAACTTTGTTGACTGCATATACTTTGGATGAAACTGTTAAAGAGCAAATGATAAAATGGGCCATAAACATGAACAAAGAAATTTCTATGGAAACATGGGAGTTTTTGTGGAAAAGATCCTTTAAACTGTCTACCTGTGTTAATGTAAAAGAAAATTGCTACAAGATGATGTACAGGTGGTATATGACACCAAAAAAGATTGCTAATATTAGTATGGATAAGAACTTGAGTAATAAGTGTTGGAAATGTAAAAAAACAGAAGGTTCTTTTTACCATATGTGGTGGTCATGTGATAAAGTAAAGGTATACTGGTCTAATATACACTGTGTGATGCAGAAAATATTAAAAATCCCAATTGGGAGAAGTCCGGAACTTCTTCTCTTAGGTTTGACAATGGAAAGAATTCCACAGGAAAAAAGGACATTATTATGGTACATGATTATGTCGGCGAGAATGGCCTTCGCTCAGCAATGGAAAGCGGAGAAGGTGCCGGATATACATGACTGGTTTAGAAAATTGCTGTTTTTAGCGGAAATGGACAAAATGACAAAAAAACTAAATGGACAAATGGCAGAACAGTATCTAAAAGATTGGGAAGGTTTGAAATTGTACTTGGAAACTGAATACAGAATGAAGGGGGAAATGTACAATTTAGATTTGCATGGATACTGAATGAGAAGTGAAATGAATTCTGAATTGTATTATACTGTTACTTGAAACTATGTTGAAATTAGTTAGGTGTTTTATATATTTGAAATGTGTTACCTGGTTTGTCGATTGATATAAGTCTAAACTTGATTACCGTCTAATATATACTTTTTTGTTATTAGCAGTGTTGGAAGCCTATTGGGGGGTGGGGGGATGGGATGGAAATTTTTTCAAATTGTATTGGTAACGTTGTTGAAAATGTTGAGCGCATCCCAATAAAATTTTGTTTTTTTAAAAAAAGAATCTTCTGTATCTCATTATGAACCTCAGTCCAATAAGCTGCTGCTCTATCACAAGTCCACCACATATGATAAAATGAGTCCTCCTTTTTTTTGCATTTCCAACATTTGTTAGATATGTTCTCATTCATATTAGCAATCTTTTTTGGGGGTCATATACCATCTATACATCATTTTATAACAATTTTCTTTCACATTAACACATGTTGAAATTTTAATTGACTTTTTCCACAAGCCGTCCCAAACAGACATATCTATTTCTCTATTTATGTTTATAGACCATTTCACCATCTGTTCTTTTACAATCTCATCAGCAGTATACCATTTTAACAACACTTTGTAAATTTTTGAAATCACTTTCCCCCCCTCCTCTGCCTACACACCTTCAATTTCATTATTTTTCTTTCTAAAACCATAATTTTTTTTGTCAACCTTATATAAATCATAAATTTGTCTGTAATTTAACCAGTCATATTCAAATTGCAGCTCTTCTCTAGTTCTCATCACAAAACTATTTCCTTCTGTCTTCAAAAGATCTCTGTAAGGTATCCAATCTTCACCTTTATGCCTTGAAATTGGTTTAATTACTTCAGCTGGTACTATCCATAATGGTCTTGTTTTTTAAAAAAATCTTTTATATCTCATCCAAATCATAAACAATGTTCTCCTTATAAAGTAGTGTTTTAAAAAATTGTCCATTTTGTGTTTTTTGTACCATAGGTAGGCGTGCCATCCAAATTTGCGGTCATGACCTTCCAACGCCAACATTTTTCTATTATCCAGATGGACCCATTGGGCCAACCAAGTTAGACACACCGATTCATGGTACAATTTAAAATTAGATAGCTGAAATCCACTTCTTTCCTTTGCATCACATAGATTTTTCATTTTGATCCTAGGTTTTCTTCCAGCCCAAACAAATGTTGAAATTTCTTTCTGCCATAAGTTCAGCACTTTAAAGTCTTTCACTATCAGAATCGTCTGGAACAAAAACATTAAACGCGGTAAAATATTCATCTTAACTACTGAAATTCTTCCCAATAATGACAAATTCAAAGTATCCCACTTTTTGATACCTTGTTGAATTTTAGACCAAGTCTTTTCATAATTATTCTTAAACAAGTCAATATTTGTCATTGTCAGCTCTATTCCTAAATACTTTATTTTATTCACCACTTCGCATTGTGTTTTTTCTTGTAATTCCAGCTGTTTCTCTTTTGTCATATTCTTACATAATATCTTTGTTTTATTCTTATTCACATAAAATCCTGCCAGGTCTCCAAATTCTTTAATCTTCTTCATCAAGACTGGAAGATTATTTGTTGGATCTTCAATCAAAAACATTACATCATCCGCAAATGCCCTATACTTATAGGTAAAGCCTCCAACTGTAAGTCCCTTTACATCTTTGTCTCCTCTTATTTTTGCCAATAATACTTCCAAAACCCAAATAAACAATAAAGGAGATAGCGGGCAACCTTGCCTTGTCCCTTTTTGAACTTTGAAGTGATCCGTCATTTCTTTATTTATATTTAATGCTGCTTTTTGTTCGGAGTAGATCGCCCTAATTACATTTAAAAAGGGCTGCCCAATGTCCATCCTTTCCATCAGTTGAAACATAAAGTCCCAATTTAAGTTATCAAAGGCTTTCTCTGCGTCTACAAATAAAAAGGCAACTTGCTTTTCTGGGTGCTTAAATTGTCCCTAATTTATCTATTTGGTAAAAATCCGGCTTGTTCTTCAGATATGGCATCTTTTAAAGATAATTGCTTCTATATTGAAGTAGATACATGGAAAGACTATAGACTGTGCTTTATGTATGCTTATCATTGCACCTTGGCCTATTTATGTGAATTGTAATACATTTGCTGTTATGCTTATATGATTATTATATACTTGCTAATTTGCTTATTTCAGTCAGTGGTGTTTCCTTTGTGCTCCTAGTTTTGGACACTGCCCCCCCTTTTTGCTGTTTGAATATTATTTTGGGGTACTTATGGCCAATGGTTTGGATATCTTTGCCTTTTCCAATGCTGATAAGGATAGACTGATGGCTTGCTTACCTGACGCTTTTGATTATGAAGATAGTGGCAATGATGATTGGAAAAAGTGGTCTCTACTCAGTGAGAAGAGGCTGAGAATGCAATTACATGCAATTACATGCTGTATTTTTAAAGGAGTACTGCAAAACAGCTAAGATTCCTAGGGGTCTAAGGATCCAAAAGGGCCCTACTCTTTTTGTTGAGTCTGATGAATTTTTAAAAAAGTGGATATCTATCCTCAATAAATGTGCATTGGATTTAACGCTACTAATTATAGAGAAATCAATTGAGGATACAGGAAAATTAGATTCTGAAATCAATAATCTGGAACAGAAAATGAAGGAGAGTATGTCAAATATAGAGGCCTTTGACCAGAAATTGGGTCTCTTTAAAAATAATATTCAGGAACTGGAAAAGAAAATAAGAGATACAAAAACTAAAAAACTGCACAGGGACTTTCAGGATTATGAGACTGGCACGGTATATAAATGAGATAATATTATGCCTCTAAAAAGAAAGCAGGTATCATGGTCAGACCTGAGTTCTAACAACACTGATATTGACTATTCCTCTGAAAATGATACAGAGACTGCAAGGCATAGAAGGAACAGGCCTAACAACAACAGGAATTTTTTTATAAGGGATTACAGCCTCAGAAACAGAGACCACAAGCAGTATTACCCACCACCACAGAGGAAGCACCCAATTTAGTGATTAATTTGTCTACTAGGTCTCTCAGTGATGCTGAAATTACAGTTCTTAATAAAGGGCTAAATTTTGTTCCTACAGCTAAATATTACTCTTTTTCTACACGTAAAGATTTGTTTCTTTTATTAAGACAACTTAAAGTTCTGTTTAGAGCAACAGATATGCAGGTTGACAGGTTTAGACCTAAATCTAAATTTAGTCCTGCGGTTACTGATCCATCTGTAGATGTTTTTGAAAGATTGGTCTTACAGGATATTGAGTCTGCTGAAAGATCAAATAGGAATATTAGACCTAATATAACATATAGAGAAAGAGCAACCCTTATTAACCTTGAGAGAAACCAACAGATTGTAATTAAGGAGGCAGACAAAGGAGGAGGGATTGTGAACAAAGAGGACTATTTAACTATGGTAAACACTCTCCTTAATAATACACAACATTATGCATACATTGCACATGACCCTACCACTCATACTCAGAACTTAATTAAGACTACCATCACTGAAGCTTTTGCCTTGAATATCATCTCAGAGACCCTGTTTAAGTTTTTTTCAGATGCCTTACCCCAGGATACCAATTCTGTATGCACTGCCTAAAATACATAAAGAAGGAAGCCCACCCCCAGGACGTCCTATTGTATCAGGGGTGGGATCTGTTTTTGAACCCATTTCTCAGTATCTGGACCATATCCTGCAGCCCTTAGTAATTAAGATAAAATCATATATTAAGGATACTACACATTTCATTCAACAGGTAGAGAATATACAGGTTTCTGAAGGCTGCCATCTTGTAACCCTTGATGTAAGGGCTTTATATACAAACATACCACATGGTGAAATAAGAATGGTTATTGCACAGCTACTACAGCAACAACAAATATGCCTGTTCCAAATTATTTTTTGCTTGAAATTTTGGATTTGATATTGGAAAACAATTATTTTCGCTTTGAAAAAGATTTCTATTTGCAAAAACGTGGCATAGTAATGGGCAATCCTGCTGCACCATCACTTGCTAATCTTTTTGTGCAATACTTTGAGGAAGCATGTATTTTAACATCTACAAACCCTTTCTTTTCTAACATTAAAAAGTTTCTTAGGTTCATTGATGACATCTTTTTGCTAGTGCAGGGGAATATATGCTTAAACCAGTTCCATCAGTGGCTTAATACATTACAAGACAGCATAAAGTTTGATATTCATTACAGCCAGCAGTCTATTAATTTTTTAGACACTATAGTGTATGTGAATCAGGGCAGGTTATTGGTTAAGCCATATCATAAAACAACTGATAGAAATTCCTTATTGTATTTTACATCCTTCCATCCGCATAAATTACGCTACAATCTACCATACGGATAGTTTATACGGGCCAAAAGAAATTCATCCATGCCACAAGATTTCGCTGTTGAAGCAGATCTATTAGAGAAACAATTTAAGCAGAGAGGTTACCCATTTAGGATAATAAGACAGGCTAGAGTCCGGGCAGAACATGTAGCCAGGGAGGGACTTTTAAAATACAGGAATAAAAAAGTCACAGATAGAATTGCATGTGGCTTCCAATTCTCCAACATTTCTAATCAAATTAGAAGATCTGTCTATAGACATTGGCATATAGTTTCACATATTCCAGGCTGTCAGTTGCCACCATACATAGGTTTACGCAGAGGAAGAAATTTGAGAAACACCTTCGTGAAATCTGACTCCTTTAAGGACAGCACACCTGCAACTAATCCAAAAGGGTTCTTGAAGTGCAGACATTGTAAGGCTTGTCAGCACATGATGGAAGGCAGCAGTTATACTGATAGAGATGCAAGGATTACATACAATTTTAACTTTACAGCTAGCTGTTCAACAAAAAATTTAATATACCTTTCTCTCTGCCCTTGTGGGCTCAAGTACATTGGCAAAATAACTAGGGCAATTCGGACTCGTGTGTTGGAACACCGGTCCAGAGTGAATAATAATGTTGAAAATTCACCAATGGTTGGACATTACATGCAGGCAGGTCATAGTGCAAATGAAATGAAATTTATAATTTTATACTGCCAACAAAAAAAGCCCTTTCAACAACTAAACATTGAACAAATCCTATTGCAAAAGGAAACTAGATTCATTTACAATTTAAAGACATACCATCCACATGGCATGAATCAGAGCATAGATTTTACACCTTATATCAATCAATGATAGTTGTCCAAATGAAACCTAATATGTTGTTCTAAATGATGGCAGTTGTAGTACACTTGTTGCTTTCTTGATTAGTTTGTATGGTACTATGACCTGTTAGAAGCTCCACCTGTGCTGATGCAGCCTGAGACTAGATATAAATTAAGGTGTAACACATGGTAGGATAAGGACCTTTAATCCTTCTTGACTGACTATTCTGGCTTAGTATATGCCAGCTTTTGAGACTGGGGTGAGTCTTCCTTGCAGCTCCAAATTTTGTAAATATTTATATCCTGTATGCATTCTCAATTGTATTTGTTTTGAATTTATATTTAGTCCCATTACAGCCATGCTTGAATAAGAATTATTCGAAACGTGGCATCAGGCATCCGGATTACATGTCGGCTTTTCATGGCTCAGAAAATCTGATGATTTGCACTTCAACTTGGACTCTGATAATTGCTTCTATATTGAAGTAGATACATGGAAAGACTATAGACTGTGCTTTATGTATGCTTATCATTGCACCTTGGCCTATTAATGTGAATTGTAATACATTTGCTGTTATGCTTATATGATTATTATATACTTGCTAATTTGCTTATTTCAGTCAGTGGTGTCTCCTTTGTGCTCCTAGTTTTGGACACTGGCTTTCTCCCCCCCCCCCTTTTTTTTGCTGCCAAAATCAAGCATGGCATAAATGAGTAGCCAGCACCCCTCAGGAAAATGAAGCTTGACAGGTACCAGGAATGGGCCCCGGTCATTAGCACAGAATTCAGAGGACCCAGCTAGTTGTCCCAAACTGGGGGGGGGGTTCACTCAGGCTTGGGGCTGGTCTTTTGCTGGTGGTGGTGGCAGCACCCCTGGCCAAGTGCATTTGGCAGGACATCCGGCAGCGAAATTTCCCATCCCGCTGCAGTACAGGCAGAAGTTCTGCACTCTGTGCCTTGCCTTTTCTTCAGGGGTCAGTCGTGGTCATGCAGCTCCCAATTGCATGGGCTTGCCCTCATCTCCCCCTGTGCTTGGGATTGTGGGAAGCATCCAGGGAGTTGGACAGCGACTCTCAAAGTGGCTGTCGATGCAGAGACACAAGGTGATCAGACCCTACAGTGTGGGGGGTTGTTCTACCCAAGCAAATTCATCTAGAACATCATCAGCCAACCCCTCTGTGTACTGGTCCATTAAGGCCACCTCATTCCATGTCAGGTCTTGAGCTAGGAGTCTGAACTTCGTGGGGTAATGAGCAACAGAGTTCTTGCCTTGCTTCAGGGTCTGGATTTTTCGATTGGCTGTGGCTGCCTGCTATGGGTTAGTGAAGGCAGTGGAGATGTGGTCGAGGAACCCCTGGAAATTGGCCAGCAGGGGCGATGGAGCCACAAGTAAGAGGGTAGTCCATTTAGCTGCCCGCCCCTTTAAGAAGCTGATAACAAAACACACCTTGGTTTTGTCATTGGGAAAGTCCGGGGAGCACAGTTCTATGTAGAGTTTACACTGCACTAGGAAAGTAGGAAACTCCTCCATGGTACTGTCAAATTTCTCAGGGGGAGTTACCAGGATTTTGGTGGTGTGACAGCAACAGCAGCTTGCTGCTGCAGTTGCTGCTGTTGCAGCTGAGCAACCATTTGCGTGAGATGCTGCACCTGGTTGAGCAGGTCTGCCAGCTGGGCAAAGCCTCCACTTGCCCCCTCTTCCATCTTGTGGAGCGAGTGTAGGGTGGAAGCAATCTGTCATGGGCTGGGGTGCAGGAAGGGAAGAGTTCAAGTCCAGTCTGTGGTCTAAGCCAAAAGGGCCAGAACAGAGCCGATAATGAAAGTCCAAAGCACAAAACCAGGAGCGGGGTCATTCAGAACCAGGTCAGAAAGCTGAGAGATCCGAGCAAGAACAGAGTCCGAAAACTGGAGGTGTAGTGGATGTGAGAGCATCACAAGGTTGACTAGTTGCTTCCACAAAGAAGCCAGCCTAGAGAATGAAGCTAAATAACTCTCTGCTGCTGTTTCCAATTAGCGAATGGCGTGAGCAGCCAGGCATCTGTCAAAACTCAGGGATGAACAACTGCTCCACAAGTGAGCTTCACACCACCGTGTCGCCAAGTCCTGGCAGAGTCTGTCCCTTAGGCAAGCAGCCTGCAGTGGCGAGTCTGGGGGCTTTCTACATGCAGCTCCTCCTCTTCAGCTGGTGCTGAATCAGATGCTGATGTGGGTGGTGATGGCAAAATGTCAATCTCTGAAGCTTCAGAGGGGCCAACTATGGTTTTGCCAAAGCCAACAGCTCACCCTCGCCATTGCCTATGACACTCTTTATGTATCATCTCCTAGGGTTCATATAACCCAAATGGGATATGATATCATCCCTGTTGCTCAGATGTTTAACTGCCAGAGATCTCCTCCTCCCTCAATTAAAAGTCACATTTTCTGTGAAGTTTTTGGCTCACCCATCAGTCCAGTGGTTCTCACCCTTTTTTGGCATGTGACCCACAAGTCCAAATTTACTTGGTATGGTGACCCATCAATTTGTTGTCATGTGAATTTGCATCATAGCTGCTGGTGCCTCTCCTAAAAAAACCCCTAAGTTTCAAAAAGATTGGACCAGGAAGTCCAATTCTGTGGGCCCTAGAAGGAGATGCCCCCATCCTCCATTGTTTCCAATGGAGGAAAAATGCTTGTGAGCTGGAAGCTATAATGTCTGAGCAGGAGCTAAAATTTTGTGCGCCAGTGCCCCATAGCACAGCTTAGAGGGAACACTGTTCCAGAGGAGCCGATATAACTGAAGGAGGGTGTAACAGTAAGTCGGTCAAGGTAGGAGATTTACTATCAAGGCTGTACTGTTGCTCCACTGAAGTGGAAGACTGCAGCCAAACTCTCATGATAAGAGACAGCTTTTCCACAAAGATTTGTCTTAAGTCGAGCTGCTCTTGGACCTTGCCTTAGGTGTAAACTGAAGGCAGAACTCGCAGTTAACTGTATGGTGACCTTCACCAAGGCAAAGAAGGCACAAGAAATGCCCATTGGAATTAGTAATCTTCGTCCCACATTGGGAACATTTTTTAAACAAGGCTTTCTGTGACACAGTCAACAACAGAAGAGAAAGGAGCTGAAACAATGTCTTTGCTCGATGGTGACAAAAAAAGAACTGCAGGAGGGAAGCATGTGACCATTTAGGTGGGAAAATGTGCCTCCAGCTCTGGGGAGGGCTTGCCTCCTTTAGCTTTAGGCTCAGAGAGAGGTAAAAGCTGGGAAGGAATCCTCCAGTGGTTGACCTGCACAAGCACAGTGCCAATGTAGGAATGCACAGAAGACTGAAGAGGAACTCAGCTTTTTAAAAGACTGATTCTCACACAGTGCCATTGCTCCATACAGGGTCTTCTTTCATCAGCAAGAAGGAAGATTACACGGTTCAAAAGAATAAGCTGTGTTAACCTGTTGAGTGCAGAAATCAACAGAGCTGGGAAGTCTAGTTTCAAGTTTCTGACACAGCAAGCCTTTATTTGCAACAGAACTTTAATAACAAAAGCATCAGCTATTTGCAGAGTCATTTTACCTTCTGTCACGCAAAAATAACAATTGATAGCAATTTGTAAAGTTCCAGTATGCATTTTACTGCATATCATCATCCTAGTGATGTTAAGAGAGATGGCCTGAACCACAGAGTTGCCCAGCTCTGATGAACAGGATCAAGTAACTTTCAAAATAGCCAAGTGAGCTTCCAGTGCACTTCTTCGATCTTGCACAAGTAAAACAGGAGGCCAAATGCCAGTGGGAATTACAATTGTTTACACTGCTGCATCTTCCCCCCTTTTAAAAATAAGCATTTCTGTGTTTTCCAGCATGGATGCATTCTAGGCATAGTGTGAGTGAAGAACATTTGGGAGAGGGCCTACGAACACACCCATACAGGGCTGGCAAAAGTTCCAACAGAAATACAACCAAAGGCAGGCATCATTTTTCTTGAGCTGGAATGAAACTGCACAGATATTCAAATACTGTTTCACATTATAGAATGTGACCTCCAACATTTAGCATCATTATCTTTCTTCCCTTTCCAATTTTTCCTTTGAAACTGGCTTTTAATTCCCACTGATTTCAGCAGGTGAGATTTTAAGCATGTGTCTAATTCTTTTTATTAAAATGGACAGTACTTTAAGGCACTTAAATTTAACTGGCTCATGTCCCTACACTTTAATTTTTGATTAATTTAATGCAGTAACTTTATGGATCAGCTTGCTAAATTCATTACCTTTTTGTGTCTTTTTTCTAACAGTGCAATCCTAAACAGAGTTATGCCTTCCTAAGCCTATTGACTTCAAGGGACTTTTAAGGTTGTAAACTCTGATTAGATTGCAGTGCCATTCCTTCATAGTAACCCTAATTAACAGCCTGGAGAGAAAATGTCTGGTCTCTCAAACATAGGGTGCTATTATTATTTAAACCCCATCTTTCTCTTCACTTAGGGCACACAAAGCATCTTACATTGGTCACCTTTCCGCTATTTTATCCTCACAATAACCCTGAGAAGTGGGTTAGGCTGTGAGTATATGCCCAAGGTTTCATGGCAGAGTGGAGATTTGAACCTGGTTTCCCAGATCCTAGTCTAACACTGTAATCACCCCACACTGGATGTTACTTTCAGCTGCCTATTCCCACACATTAAGCCTCTGCTAAAGGAGAAGAACAGTCTGTTCTCCAGGCTGGGGGCAATCCTAAACATAATCAGGAGAGAAAATTCAGATGCAGGGGGGAATATAGATTTTTACTTTTCCCAAGCTTTGAATAGTCATGCTTTGAATAGGTGGCCAAAGAACCTTCCCTTCTGAATTCATTTCTATTCTAATGTCTTCAGTTCTTGCTTTGAGCTGCCCTCTATTGAGGGCTGCATACCACACACTATAACAGGAGGAGATGCCATAATTGGAAAATGTCGGGGATACTGGCCTCTAGCCTATATGCTGGTTTTTCCTGCTGAGGTTACCCACAGGAACTTACTGCTGGAAGCCGCATCTTCCACTGGCTCCCAAAACTATGCTTGTGCAATGAACATGAGATGGAAAATGATATATGCTCTTCATATAATGCTACAATTTTTAACTGTGTCCACTTCTTTCTATATGGAAAGTCTTGAGTTTACTCAGTGCTATTCACTGTAACTGGCAAGTATCTACAAAGATTCATAGAGAAATCCTTTCAATCTGAGGTCAGGGAATGATCCG
The DNA here is from genome assembly GCA_029375565.1 of Gekko gecko. NCBI lineage: Eukaryota > Metazoa > Chordata > Lepidosauria > Squamata > Gekkonidae > Gekko > Gekko gecko. The sequence continues at coordinate 170,858,156 of JAPDNY010000005.1, forward strand.
GGTCCTTAGCCAGGAAAACTTGTGCTTGACTTCTGAGCAATGACTTAGCTTGCTATCGGACATCCTACCAAACTGCAGTCCTTTCTTTTCCCTCTAGAGGTGCACAAATGACAAGTCTTGGGATGTCATTTGCATGACTTCCTTGAAACAGCAGCTGTTCCTTAAGACTGGCTTCAGTTCCATGCAAGCACTTTGTAAGGAGATTTCATACCACCAGGTTAAAATGTCAATCTGTGGTACATAAAAAGGGGCAGCAAAAGCCATTTGGTCTCTCTTCCAGGAATGTAGGGTGGTACTGCAAATTGTGGCTTGCAAATCCATTGCTCATTTGGCACTGAGTTCCTTTAGTATTTCCACATGGAAAAGGAGGAATCATTTTTGAGCAGGTTCAAATGAGAAGAACCTTTGAGAGAAAATACGTGATCTAATGTTGAGTTTACACCTCTGATCTCACAAATGTGCTCTAGAGGTAAAAGTCCAGGCCCAGAATGCAAACAGAATCTGGCCTTGAAAATTTAAGTCTGCAGTGTAAAACTCAAGAGATGTGAAATCCCACATAGGAAATGCTCGAGGGAAAGAAATGAAAGGCTCTCTGGACAACTAACAGCTGCACCACACAAATGTTAATGAGACAGTTGTAAAATAAGCCCACTGTGTGTTCAGGCCTGAGAAATCACTTGTTGCCTAATTTGTGTTAAGATTGCGTTAATGACTTCTAAGAAACCACCAGAACTGCTATTGGTCCCAATTTAGTTTTATAATATACTAGGAATAAGGCCTATTGTGGAAATAAATACAACAAGCTCTAGAAAGAGGCTCTGGGAGAGTGCCCCGGCTTTGAGCACACAGTGTGAATTTGATGTGGTGACATCAGCAGGGTATAATGACAGAGTCCACCATTTTCTCCAGAGGAACTGATCTCTGCTACCTGAAGAGCAGTTGTATTTTTGAGTGATCTCCAGCCCTCACCTGGAGAGTGGCAACAATTGCTACCCAGGAGGAAATGGCTAGTTTGGAGGGTGGAGTCTATGGCATTGTACCTGTCTGAGGTCCAACTCCTCCTCAAACCTCACCCTCTTCAGGCTCCACCCCTCAAATCCCCAGGAATTTGCCAACCTGGAGTTGGCAACCCCATCTCCTTCCCAGCTAACCATCAACCTACTGTTATCTGCCCCTCTGACTTCAACTGACTTCTGCCCTCCCTCCTGCAGAGCAGTTGTAATTCTGAGTCGTCTCCAGCCCTCAGCTGGAGATTGGCAACAGTGGTTCCACATGAGGGACTGGCTGGTTTGGAGGGTGGAGTCTATGGCATTGTACCTGTCTGATGCCCCACCCCTCCTCAAACCTCACCATCTCCAGGCTCCACCCCTCAAATCTCCAGAAATTTCCCAACCTGGAGTTGGCAACCCAATCTCCCTCCCAGCCAATTGTCAACCTACTGTCATCTGTCCCCTGACTTCAGTTTTCCATCTCCTCCCCCTCCCTCCTGGAGACCACTTGTAATTCTGATTGATCTCCAGACCACCCCCCCGGAGATTGACAACAATGGTTCCCCGGGATGGAATGGCTAGTTTGATGGGTGGAGTCTATGGCATTGTACCTGTCTGAGGTCTCACCCCTCCTGAAACCTCACCCTCTTCAGGCTCCATCCCTCAAATCTCCAGGAATTTCCCATCTGAAGTTGGCAACCCAAAGGCCAAAACAGGTGACAGGACCAAGCTTAGTTGCCTACCAACCGGCACTGAGGGGACTGTAGGGTTGCCAGCTCTAAGTAGGGAAATACCTGGAGATTTGGGGGATGAATCCTGTGGAGGGCAGCATGGGGGGGGCAGAAGGACTCAGGAGGGTATAATGCCATAGGGTCTACCCTCCAAAGCAGCCATTTTCTACAGGGGAACTGATCTCTGTCATCTGGAGATCAATTGTAACAGCGGGAGATCTCCAGGTCCCACCTGGAGATTGGCAACCCTAGGGGAAAGTCAGCTGCACAGCAGTGGGTTGAAGAGAATGGTTTGATGGCCATTGGACCAAGATTGGCAACAATAGTTCCCCAGGAGAAAATGGCTGGTTTGGAGGGTGGAGTCTATGGCACTATACCTGTCTGAGGACCCACCCCTCCTCAAACCTCACCCTCTCTGGGCTCCACCCCTCAAATCTCCAGGAATTTCCATACCTAAAGTTGGCAACTTTATCTCATCCCCTCTCAGCAGCTTCTTCCTAGGCAAAATTCTGTCTTTCTCATTAGTGGGGAGCAAAGCAGTTTACTTCATTCTTTTCGGCTTTGTGATCTGTACAGCAACCCTGTAAGGTAGGTTAGGCAGAAAGTCTGTGGCTGGTCCGAAATCACCCAGGCAGTTTCCATAGGGATGCTCTTGCTGAACAGGAGCAAGCAGCCAGGGCTAGTGATGCCATGCCAGTCAGGAGGCATGAAGTCACCCTGAGAGTGCTGGCAGGCCTAGGGTTGCCATTGCCAACAAAGACAAATTGATGCAAAGAAGGATGGAAAAGTCTCCATATCTCTATTTTGCCTTAAATTGGTTTTGATGCCAGCAGAGTGAGAAAACACCAGAGGCTCTGGGTGGGTGCCCCATGGTAAATGCACCAAACAATTCCTAAAGATTTTCCAAAACAATATTGTGTTGATAAATCATTTTCTACACTCACAGCGTCCCCTGCCAGAACACAACTCATCCCCAGCACTTTGAATTCGTACCAGAGCTTTTTTTTTGCCTTGTGGTATTCTGCTTGTGGTGTGATCTGTCTTTTTTGTGGTGTGGCATGATTGTGTTATTGGGTTTGTTTCTTTTGAAGGGGAAGTGTTGTGAGTGAGGACATATTTTACCTCAGAATATAACAGGTTGCATAAGCAACTGACAATTCCAACTGCCTTGCGGGGGGGGGGGGAGTTTGTGGTGCAGAATGGAATGAATCAGCTTCCATATGCAAAAGAGCTTGAAATGCTGGCCCAATCAGAGAAGAGTGGCTAGGCTGCAGTGGGTGGGAGAGAACTCAGGCAATGCAGCTAGTGGATAGGGACAGCTTCTGAGTGACATACCAGGGAGTGAACTGATTTTGCTAAGCATAGAACCTTGCCAGACCACTACCCTTTTATATAATAGGACAGGATAATCGGGAATATCTGCTCTATTTGGATCAATATCATGAATACTTTTTACTATTCCCTGTCAGCACTTTGTACTAAAAGCTAAATCTGAGGCAGGCACACAGGGAAGTCCAAGACTGAAATACAATGCGAACTGAGTTCATTTGTGCTCCTGGTAAACTGCTTCTTAAGGGTTCTTAGTCTGATGAAGTAACTCCTACTCCCAGCAGAGCTGATGCACCGATGATAGAGTCCCTGCTGAGGACCTGGCCTTGATCTCTTATCAGAACATCAGAGAAAGAACTGGAGTCCTGGGCCAATATTTCTTCCACACCAGTCTCCAGTGACAGTCAAGTTGATCAGAAGATGGGCAATAAAATACTAGCCCATTCCCGTCTCACTGGAAGTTTAATGCACTAGAGGATGAGTACAAGCAAAAAACGGGAGAAAAATACAACCCTACATGAGAAAGGTAACCAAAAAGGTTGAAAGAAAGTAAAATATAACTATGCACATAGTGCAAATGTACAAAATATAATGTACAATTTTTAATAATGCAGTTGTGAGTGCTAAAATATCATTTAAAAACAACAGTCCTATGGTTAAGCATATAAGTACCTAATCCCAATATAAAGACAAATGTCCATTCATATAAATACAGGTCAAAAGGTACATAATGTCTCCATATGCAAAAATTAATATCAAATGCAATAAGCCTCTGTCAGTGATATAATTCAAATGGAGCAGTCCATTAATTAAACAAAAATTGGGACTAGGGGACAGTTATATTTCAGTTTCTTTTTCTTTGTTTCAACCTTTGTGGTTACCTAATGCACTAAAGGAACCTAATGGATAGACACATTCCACAGTAAGGAGAGGTTGGACCTAATCTTTGTCAATTTAAGCCCAACAGCTTTCTGTGGTTTCTGTATAGTAATGACACCATTACTATTCTCTCCAGAAAGCACAAGGCTGTTTACCCCCTCAAAATTAATCTCTAATATCAGTGATAGAATATATCATAAAATATGTAATTTAAATGATATATCATTTTCTCGCCATGAAATCTCTACCTGCAGCCACCTTAATAGGGAATATCTAAATCCAGGAGCAAAGAAATCTATTCCAGTTAATATTATCAGTGGTTCTGTGCATATGTGTTAAGCTCTCCCCACTGCTGTTGCATCATGGTAAAAAAGGAACCGCATAGCTAACAGCTAACATACCCTTTGCATTGGAACAGATCTTTTCCAGCAAATTCTCTTTTGAGAATGGTTGTGTTCATATCCTATTGCAAATGTATGTGCTGTAATATTACTGTTTTTGCAGCTGACATATTTACAATAATTAAAATGGAGACAGCAAATGCCAAGGAAGCATGAGAATCAAGGCTGGCTGGCAAAGGCGACAACAAAGACCCTCTACAGATTCTGAGCGAGGCTGCTGCATTCGGCATTAATAAACCATTCTCTCTGTCCCTTTCTTGCTCCATTCCCTTTATAAGGATTATGATAGTGTTCAAAACAACAGAGCCAAACATTGTCTTGCTTTTTCATTGGTAGCAGTCCCCAAAGAAGCCAATTGAATCACAAGGAAGTGTAAACTGAGGGAACTTCTCCTTCTTGGTACATGTAACCAATGTCGAAGAACCCCCCTCCTTTTTATCTGCAGTGTTTGAGCCAGTGGCTCCTTTCAGCCATGGAAAAACAGTTACAAATTGTTCCCAGAGCTCCACCACTTAACATCTTGGCAGTTGGTTGTTTATAACTTCCCAACAATAGGTGCCATTCAGCATGCCCCATCTCCGCGTTCTGTAATCAAGTGAGAATACTGATGGAAAGCTGGTCACGCTTCCCCCATGGCATCAGTGTGGTGGCATGTGATGGTTCACATGGGGTGTGTTAGACCCCAGAAAGCCCAGCCTCTGCTTGTTCTTCCTTTGTTCCGTCATCTAAACAAGGAGAGAAAAGGGAGTAGGAGAAGAGCTTCTGACTGCTCTTTAGTCAACAGGCACACAATTACAAGCATTGCACAGTGACAACGCCCCCCCCCCCCCGATACAGCATTGAGGAAAACCAGCAGTGGAGTTTTGATACAGAAAAAACTGAAGGAGAAAGGTGTTATTTAAATCTATGGGATTATCTTTCGGAAGGCAAGTTCTTAGAGTTAATTTAGGGCAGCGGTTCTCAACCTGTGGGTCACAACCACTTTGGGGGTCAAACGACCCTTTCACAGGGGTCGCCTAAGACCATTGGAAAACACATATTGTTTTTGTGATTAATCACTATGCTTTAATTATTTTCAATTTGTAACAATGAAAATACATCCTGCATATCAGATATCTACATTACGATTCATAACAGTAGCAAAATTACAGTTATGAAGTAGCAATGAAAATAATTTTATGGTTGGGTGTCACCACAACATGAGGAACTGTATTAAAGGGTCGCGGCATTAGGAAGGTTGAGAACCACTGATTTAGAGCAATTTCCCTTTAATCACAGCAGTTGTGCATACAAAGAGTGACTCTTTTTGTTATTCGCATTATCTAGAGTACCTGAATTGCACTTTCCTTTTTCAGTGATCTGGTTTCAAACCTAAACTTCTTACTTGCCTGCTCCCTACCTACAAACTAGAAGCTTTAATGCAGTGGTACTCATTCTCTAGATCATAGAGAGCTATGTTCACAGTTACCACTAAACAAAGAAGTCACATTTACTTCCATCCCTGGCATGAGGTTTGCACCTCAGGGAAGCTTGGGGTTTACCTGTTCCTCTGGCAGCAGCTGTTTCAAGGTGGGAACTAACTACCAACCAGAAGTCCCACCAGGTGAGGACCTTGTCCATTTTCCTGAAACATGGGGCAGGTTCTGCCTTGGGGAACAGTGCTCAGAAGAACCACAGGTGACATGTCAGAGAGCCACAGAGTATCATTGCTTTAATGGGTTTAAAGAGGTAAATTAAACAACAAATACTGGAATCAAAAGAACACATGGAATTCACTGCCACAGGAGGTGGTGGCGGTGGCTATAAGCATGGACAGCTTCAAGGGGGAATTAGATAAGCATATGGAGCAGAGGTCCATCGGTGGTTATTAGCCACAAGGTATAGATAGGGACTCTGGGGCAAGTGATGCTCTGTATTCTTGGTGCTTGGGTGGGTCAACAGTGGGAGGGCTTCTAGTGTCCTGGCCCCACTGGTGGACCTCCTGATGGAACCTGGTATTTTTGGCCACTGTGTGACACAGAGTGTTGGACTGGATGGGCCATTGGCCTGATCCAACATTGGTTTCTCTTATGTTCTTATGAGAGTAAGCCCTATTGAATAACATGGGACTAACTTCTGAAAAGATCTGCTTAGGCTGTCTCCTTAACAGAGCACTTAAGCAGGTCTACCCAGAATCCTACTCATGTCTATCCAATGGAAAACTGTTCTTAAGATTACACTGTCAAGCTTTCAGCTAATTTTTTAAAAAGCTTTTAGTTGATTAATTGGTGGGAGCCCAATTATAACTAAGGAGTGTAGATTTTTACTGGTGTCGCTGAGCATTAAGATTGCATTGGTGTATTTGTTGATTTTGATTCTGCAGTAAAAAGAACAAGAACAAGAGGATGTTTCCCTCTAACAATAAAATATTTCTTTTCATTTACTAAAGTGGAAGGTATCTAAGGCTTCCCTTGATATCTTAAAAAGGGGTCTATTGTGGTATTTTGGGTAAGAGGTATTTTTTTTTTTTTGCAATTGAGCAGTTGTAAAGCAGATTAATACCTACTTATACCCTCTTCCCAGCAGCGTCCATATGGTCTCCACTCTAGGCACTAAGTCTATCATTCTTTAGTTTCAACACTCCTCAGCATAAGGTGCTCCCAGCCCATTCACTGTGTTGATCAAGGGTAATTAACAACAATGTTTTAAGCAGTTGACAGCACTGTAGAATCTCTCCTGTCCTACCACATTCTTATATCTACTTGATAAGCTTTCTCTGCAGTTGGAATATTTATTTATTCATTTATTTATTTATCGAATTTCTACCCCACCCTCCCGGCCGAAGCCGGCTCAGGGCAGCTTACAAAGAAACAGATAAGTTACATTAAAACATAAGTTACAATTAAAACAATTCTAAAACCATAATAAAGTGCTAGTAGTTGTTTGTATCAAGGTAGCAGCCATGATTCAAAATAAGATTTCCCAGTGACACCAGTTCGTTTCATTGGAATGTCCTGGCTGTGATCCAGTGGAGTGGCTAATTTCTCTGGCCTGCACGCAGCTATTTACACTCATTGTCAAATTGTCAAATAAGACAACCAATGAACATACCTGTTCTTTGAGCTCAGCTAATTGTCCAGACAACTGCTTTACCAAGTTCATGGTGGACTCCAGTCTCTCTTGCAGGCTACGAATTTCATTTTGCTCACTGTCACCCTCGTTGATGACAAGGGACATGGCTCTCATCCGAGGGAACCAGTCTAAATTCTTTTCCTGCCCAGGGAAGTGAAAGAATGTTAGCAGAGGCTTCAAAGTATATGCTCTTAGCTTCAGGATTTATGCAAAAAAAACACAAAAGATTTTATTGTGTTTCCTGCTTCTTCCCACTTTTTTCAGCAGTACAAAGTTCCAGGAGCTTTACAAGCCTGGTTTCCTTGCAAGGAGAGTGCTGCTTTGTAGTATCAGTTAATTGACAAACATCAAATTTAAGCAGATAGGTACATTGTCAAGAAACATTCATTTTTTAAAAAAAAATTCCCTAAAGCAACGGCGTAACTTTAGAGCTTCCCAAGGCGATTCCTTGCTAGTCAGCTGCAAACACTCAAGACAACATTTCCAACAGAAAAACTTTTTCAGGTCCAACACTCCCCTTGACAGTGACCCATGTTGTTAGTGCCAACAATACTGACTGTTAGGTCCAAACTATACCTCTCTCCTAGTGACATTAAGACGGGGGGGGGGAGTTCCATTTCCTCGGTTCCCACTTGCAGGGTGGGGGAGAGTAGTGGGCTGGCAGTAAGGATTTGTATGCTAGACAAAACATTTCTCTCTTTTGATGGCCATGGCTCCATTTTGGTTTGCTACAAGCATAAACAAGTGGTCAGCAAAAAAGGTAAGAAATAAAGCTGTTTTTAAATTACTAATGATTCATCTTACTGATCACAGAAGCATAGAATCATAGAATGTTAGAGCTGGAAGGGATCTTGTAGGTCATCTAGTCCAACCCCCTGCACTCTGCAGGAGCAAAGCCGAAAGATAGCCCTACAACATACCCAAAAGATGATCATCCAGCCTCCACTTAAAAATGTCCAGCAAAGGAGCATCCACCACCTCCCGAGGCAGTCTGTTCCACTGCTCAACCACTCTTACACTTAGGAAATTTCTCCTGATATTTAGCCGGTAACAACTCCCTTGTAATTTCCACCCATTAGATCTAGTCTTGCAATCCGGAGCAAGAGAGAATAGATCTGCTCCATCTTCTACATGACAGCCCTTCAGATATTTGAAGCCTGCAATCATGTCTCCTCTAAGCCTTCTCTTTCCCAGGCTAAAGATACCCAGTTCTTTCAGCCTTTCCTTGTAAGACTTGGATTCCAACCCTCTCACTATCCTGGTTGCCCTCTTCTGGACACGCTCAAGCTTGTCAACATCCTTCCTAAAGTGTGGTGCCCAAAACTGGACACAGTACTCCAGGTGAGGCCTGACCATAGCAGAACAGAGCAGAACTACCACCTCCCATGATCTGGACACAATGCTTCTGTTAATGCATCCTGCATTAGCTTTCTTCACAGCCACATCACACTGCAGGCTCATGTTTAGCTTGTGATCAACCAGATCCCTTTCACATGTGCTGCTGTCAAGCCAAGTCCCTCCTATTCTATATCTATGCCTTTGATTTTTTTTGTACCTAAGTGTAGGACTTTGCAATTATCTCTATTGAAATTCATTTTATTTGTCTCAGCCCACTGTTCCAACCTATCTAGATCATTTTGAATCCTGACTCTGTCTTCTTCAGAATTAGCAATCCCACCCAGCTTCATGTCATCTGAAAATATGATAGGCATCCCCTCTATGTCTTCCTCCAGGTCATTTATAAAAACATTGAACAACGCTGGGCCCAGGACCAAGCCCTGTGGCACTCCACTTGAGACTTCCCTCCACATAGATGCAGAGCCATTTACAAGCGCTCGTTGGGTGCGATTTTTCAACCAACCATGAATCCATCCAATGGTTGCACCATCCAGCCCATACTTAACCAGCTTTTCCTCAAGGATCTCTGAGAAACTTTGTCAAATGCTTTACTGAAATCTAGATACTCTATATCCACAGCATTGTCAGAGTCAACCATTTTAGTAACTCTGTCAAAAAAGGAGATAAGATTGGTCTGGCATGACTTATTCTTGATAAACCCATGCTGCTTACTACCAATTAACTCATTCCATTCAAGGTGCTCACAGACAGAGTGTTTAGTAATCTGCTCTAGAATTTTTCCAGGTATTGATGTCAAACTGACAGGCCTGTAATTTCCTGGGTCTGTCTTTTTTCCCTTTTTGAAGATCGGGACAACATTCGCTCTTCTCCAGGACATCTCAAAGATTAGAGCCAGAGGCTCTGAAATAACTTCAGCAATTTCTTTTAGCACCCTGGGATGCAAGCCATCTGGCCCTGGAGATTTGGAAGTATTTAAGTCAGCTAGATGCTCTCTAACCATTTCCTTACTTACTCTGGACTGGCAGTTCCTCGCCTTATGGTTAAAGATCGACACAAAGTGAGAGTTGAATAATTCTGCTTTGTCTTCATCCCTTGTTAAGGCTTGACCATCTTCCCCTAGCAATGAGCTTACCCCATTCCTGTTCTTCTTTTTGCTCCGAACATAGGCATAGAAACCTTTCTTGTTATTTTTCGCATCCCTTGCAACCCTCAGCTCCATCTGCGCTTTAGCCTTTCTGACACCATCCCTACAGATTTGAGCCTGCTTCTTGTACTCACCCTCAGTAATTTGACCCTCCTTCCATTTCCTGTACATTTCTCTTTTTAGTCTCAGCTCTTCAGAGAGTTCCTTGTTCAGCTGCCTTGGCTTCATTACCTGTCTCCCACCTTTCTTTTTTACCAGAATAGTTTGTGATTGTGCCTTAAGCACTTTATTTTTCAGCATCACCCATCCTTCCTGTACAGATTTCCCCCTCAGCATTTCCAGCCATGAGATCCTACCTAATATTTCTCTGAGTTTTTTGAAATCAGCTTTCCAGAAGTCCAGGATACAAGTCCTACTATGTCCTGGTTTCACATCCTTCTCTATGTCAAATTCCAAGCTGACATGGTCACCATTCCCCAAGGATCCCACAATGTTCACTTCATCAACCAGTTCTTCCCTGTTAGTCAGGATTAAATCCAGGATAGCAGATCTTCTGGTTCCCACCTGCACCTTCTGAGAGATGAAGTTGTCCACAAGACTATTCAAGAATCTGCGGGATGCCCCATGTCTAGCAGAGTTAGATTTCCAGCAAATATCTGGATAGTTGAAATCTCCCATAACCACCACATCCCGTTTCTGTGAAAGTTTAGCAAGCTGTTGTACAAATGCATCATCCAGTTCCTCCGGTTGGTTCAGAGGTCTGTAGTATACCCCCACAACAATATCCCCTTCTTTTTTCCCTTGCTCTATCCTTACCCACACACTTTCAACAGGGCAACTCTCAAAATCCTGAATTCCAATGCAAGTGTATTCATTCTTGACATATAGTGCCACCCTGCCTTCTTTTTTGTTTATTCTGTTCCATTTGAACAAGGTATATCCTTCAATCGCTGTGCTCCATATATGAGATTCATGCCACTAAGTCTCCGTAATACCTTTCAGATCATACTTACTTTTCCAGTATTTGAAGTTCAAGTTCCTCCTGTTTATTTCTCATACTCTGTGCATTAGTATAAAGACATCTCAGATTACAGACAACCTTTCCTACTATAGGTCCCTTCGAATTTACCCGAAAATTACTGAACTCACCTCTCTCCCGTTCATTTATTCTCTGGCCACTCCCTTTCTTGAACTTAGTGTTGGGGATGCCACTCAACATCAGGCTTTTTCTTCCCACCTCCGATGGCCTCAGTTTAAAGCCCCCCTGATCAGGTTCACAAGTCTTCTAGCAAAGGCATTCTTCCCATTCTTTGTAAGGTGCACCCCATCCATTGCCAAGAGTCCTTCATGTTGGAGGTACATACCATGGTCCAGGAAGCCAAATCCCTCTCAACGGCACCATCTATGTAACCAGCCATTCACCTCCAGTATCCTGTTCTCCCTTCCAGCTCCATGGCTCTCAACAGGTAAAATGGAGAAGACTACCTGTGCCCTCAGATCTTTCACCTTCTTGCCCAGAGCCTCGTAGTCTTTCGAGATCCATTCAAGGTTTCTTCGGGCCGTATTATTTGTTCCCACATGGACAGGAGCAGGTAATGATCAGAGGTTTTGACCAGTCTTGGAATTCTCTCAGTCACATCACGGATACATGCTCCAGGAAGACAACAAACCTCTTGAGATTCCTTGTCCGGTCTGCACACAACTTTTTCTGTCCCTCTCAGTAGGGAGTCACCAACCACCACTACTTCTCTCTTCCTCCATGGAATAGCTTGGTTCCTTCTCTGCCTATGTGTCTGTGTGTCAGTCACATCCTTTTGATCTTGGAGTGTGCTATTGTGATCTTCCACCATCAGAAGCGGCTGGTAGCGATTTTGCAGCTCCACTGGCTGTGAGTATTTCCTGATTATTTTACTCCTCAAGGTCACATTCGTCCACTCACCCACCTGTTCCTTGTTACTTCCTTCATCTCGCTTACGATTTGCTAGCTCCTGCTGTTCTCTCAGGAGCCCCTCTTCCTTCATGTCTAAAAACCTTTCTCTCTCCCTGATGTTCCTCAGTGTACAGATTTGTGCCTTGAGTTGTCCCACCTTCTCCTCAAGCATTCTTATAAGCTTGCACTTGCGGCATGTATAATGCATTTCCTGGCAAGGCAGAAAAATGATCATGGCACAACCCTGGCATATCACTGGAATAGATCCTTCGTTATCCATCTCCCTAGGAGCAAATCTATCTTCTACAGCCTCAGGAACTTCCCTCAAAGTCCGATGTTGTGTAAACCCTTGTTGTGGTGATGTACCCTGAAAGCTTTGAGACTGACCAAATGGCTACCTTGCCAGCAGTTCTCTTTCCAGAACTCAGTAACAGCCCTCTACTCAGGTTTTTACAACGCCTCCAAGCAAGACCCACAGGCTACAACCCACAGGCTTCTTACAGAGTCCCTAGGCTAAGAGCCACAGACCAAGAGCCCTTCGGCCTCTGGCAAGGTGTTGCCTTAAATAGAAGCTTCCCCCAGCAGAGGATGTGGCCAGCAGCTATTCAAATTCACCCAGGCACTCAATTACAGTCAAACAATGACCCTTTCACAAGCAGCTAAGACTCTGCAACACTCACAACTCACCCACGCACTCCCAAACACAGTACCCTCTCAGCTAAATCACCTCAGCTGAAAGTAAATAAAAAACATTCACCCCTCTAGCAGCTCTATCTCCCGCTCCTTCTCAGAGCTCAGCTGGGTCATGTGCACTATGAGAAAATCATGTGCACTATGAGAAAATCCAGCAGACTATTGTGTTTGTAACTCTACAATAGCTCTGTAGTTCACGTGTCCTCCAGAAGTATTCCCAGCCACATTAGATCCAGGAATAGTTCATGTGAAAAGTCCCTACTTCCATGGTTAGTCATTTTAATGTTCCTCCAGCTGTGCCAGAGCTGCTTGTAGAAAAGTAACTCATAATCCATGAGCCATCCTTGCAGAAAGATGCTTTCATGTGGCCAGAAGAATATCTAAAGCAGGGGTAAGCAACCCTTGGCATGCTTGCCACCAGCTACACACCCAAGCATTTTGCTTGTCTCACGGGGCCAAGCAACCAAGGCATTGGGAGTACTACTGGGGCCAGAGGTGCAGAGAGAAGGCAGCAGGTGAGGCTCATGCCTTTCATTGCCTCCCAGACCTGCCCAGCTATTGGCAGAATCCAAAGCGAATCCCTGAAATGCTGATAGCACCACTGGAGTGTGATTTACTTCAAGCATCTCTGGCCTAGTATAGCACTCACCTTTTTACCCAGCTATTTTGCTTGCCAGTTCATCAATACCTTCACAGGTGAATGTTACATTTCCCCCCCAACACTTGGGCCAAAAAGGTTGCTCAAGGGTACTTTGGTACATAAAGTGTTTTCAGAAAGCCAATGCAAGTCCCTTGCCTGTATTTAGCAGTTAGTGCTGCAGAGTTATTCACTTCTGTGATGCTAACAAAAAAGGACACGTTCTTTTGGGTGCAAAAATAGACACACAGGCACACTTGCCACACAGATAGGATCAGCCCATGCTCCCTGTCAAGCATACATTGAATGGTAAAACTGAGTCCATTGCTGAATAACATGATTGTTCTCAAAGTAACAGGCAGCCATTTCATTTGATTTACACATGAGGGATCCATTCAGACATGAGCCAAGCGGAGTCTTGCTTCCACCAGCAACCGTAACAGTGATGGATTTGGTGGCCCATAGCAAAAAACCCTCCTTGAGTCACAATTAGGGACTGACCAACTGCTGTTATTGAGCATTATTTTAAAAAATTGTCTTTGTTCCTCTTTACCCAATTTCTCCCTTAAATCCAACATTCAATTTCTTTTCTTCTTTTTATGACCTTTGAGTCTGTTTTGAAACAATTCTGTTTTGAAGAAGAGTTGGTTTTTATACCCTGCTTTTCTCTACTTTAAGGAGTCTCAGAGCAGCTTACATTCACCTTCCCTTCCCCTACCCACAACAGGCACCTTGTGAGGTAGGTGGGGCTGAAAGAATTCTAAGAGAACTGTGACTAGCCAAAAGTCACCCAGCAGGTTTCATGTGGAGAAGTGAGGAATCAAGCCCTGTTCTCCAGATTAGAGTCTGCCGTTCTTAACCACTACACCACACTGGCTCTCAAAAGAGACATTCAAAAAGAGAAGGAACAAGAAGGGAGGTTCTGCAAAATTTCAGCATTTCACTCTGCAGATGCTCAGAGACAGGCATCATCTTCCCAAACCTTCCTATCTTCCTGCTAAGGCATCGTTCAACTGTTAGTGTGTAACAGCAAAAGCCCTCTGCAAGGGCTGAAGTTACAAAAAGGTGCACAGAAGTGTAACAGAAAACTACCAAAAATTATCAAAGAGAAATTAATCTTTTGAAAGAGAAAGAAAGACCAACGGTTATATCTAACAGTGTCTAACAGTGTCCAAGGATCCATGGCACATGGGGTGGCGTGCTGAGTTTTGAGCCCTAGCAGAGTATGTAAAATGACTCTTAGAGACAGACACGTCAAAGTCACTGACAAAGTTGTTACAGTTAATTCCACACAATTTCCTGGAGCAACCATTTCAATGGCACCCCATCCAGTGGTCTTTCACAGCATTGACCACTTTTAGATAAACGATTTCTGGGTTTTCTAAGGGCCAGATTGGATCCTACAATCACAACCTCTCTTATGTCACTCCCACAGCTTCTTTATGAAAAGGCACTTTAAAGGTTTAATTTATCTCAGGGCTTCATATAACACAGAGGAATAACTACTTTTAATTTGATGACATACAATAACAATTTAGCTCAGCTAATCCCCTATTTTGATAAACGTTTATCCTAAACTACAAAGCCATCTCATTTTCTGCCAATCTGGTTTAATGTTTTATTGTCAAGACGACATGATAAAACAATCAGCTCTGAAAAAAAATTGGAAAGAGGAATTAGGAGCTGTTATGCATCTATATCCATCTAGTGATAACTCCAGGAAAATAAAAGCACACCCTAATAATTACACATATTTTTAACACTGTAAGAACATGAATATATCCAGATAGGTTTACTTGAGGCAGGTGTATAGAACCAGGAAAGAGTACCTTCTCAAGTAAAAACATTCTAGCTTCTCACTTGGATTTGTAGGTAGTTCACTGACTGTTGTACATTATAAGCATATCACCTTCACAGCATGAGTTGGATCAAGACTAAACTGGCAATTTCCACTGATTCCCTCTTCCTGATGCAGACCCCCCCCCGTATTGTTCTCCCCTCCTCCACTTTATCCTCATAACAAACAATGCTGTGTGGTAGCTTAGAATGACAACGACAGTGATGAGCCCAAGATCACCCAGCAAGTTTCCATGCCAGAATGGGTATTCAGACCCAGGTCTCCTAAATCCTAGTCCAACACTGTAACCAGTACACTATGCTGGTTATGCTGAACAGAATTCCAGGTTGCACCATCAATTGCTAGGAGGCAAACTGTGGGGCAGAGCACCACACCTTCCCACACGGTTTACAAGCCTCCCAAAAAGGCTCTTCTTAATTTCTAATTCTTGAAACACTAGAGTCTGGTTCAAAATAGAGCCATTCCACTTGGGGGAAATTAATCAATGACATTTATTTATAAACTAGGAATAAGGCCCATTGTGGAAATAAATACAACGGGCTCTAGAAAGAGACTCTGGGAAAGTGCCCCGGCTTTGGGCACTCAGTGACAATTTGCTGTGGCAATCTCAGCAGGATATAATGACAGAGTCCACCATTTTCTCCAGAGGAACTAATCTTTGCTACCTGAAGAGCAGTAGTAATTTTGAGTGATCTCCAGCCCACCCCCAAGATTGGTAACAGTGGTTCCCCAGGAGGGAGTGGCTGGTTTGGAGGGTGGAGTCTATGGCATTGTACCTGTCTGAGGTCCCACCCCTCCTCAACACTCACCCTCTCCAGGTTTGACCCCTCAAATCTCCAGGAATTTCCCAACCTGGAGTTGAGAACCCTATCTCCCTCCCAGCCAACCATCAACCTACCTTTAGTTTTCCAACTCCTCCCCTCTTCCTCCTAGAGAGCAGCTGTAATTTTGAGTGATCTCCAGCTCCCACCTGGAGATTGGCAGCAATGGTTCCCCATCAAGGAATGGCTGGATTGGAGGGTGGAGTCTATGGCATCGTACCTGTCTGAGGTGCCACCCCTCCTCAAACCTCACCCTCTCCAGGCTCCATCCCTCAAATCTCCAGGAATTGCTCACCTGGAGTTGGCAACCTGATCAGGACTGGGCCCAAGGAGTTTTCTCCCAAAGGTCAACATAGGTGGGGAAAGGGCCTTTTACTGACAGAGGAGAAAGTACAGGTGACAACTCTGATTAGGGAAATACCTGGAGATTTGGGGGGGGTGGATCCTGTGGAGGGCAGTATTTGGGGTGTGTGTGGAAGGACTCAGCAGGATATAATGCCATAGAGCCTACCCTCCAAAGCAACCATTTTCTCCCGGGGAACTGATCTCTGTCATCTGGAGGTCAACTGTAACAGTGGGAGATTTCCAGGTCCCACCTGGAGATTGGCAGCCCTAGGGGAAAGTCAGCCGCACAGCGGGGAGTTGAAGAAAATGGTCTGATGGTCGCTGGCCCACCTTGTTAGCCAGCCAGCCATGCTGAAGCTAAGCAGGAGAAAGAGCCTTTTCCCATTTATTCTGACAGGAAAGTGGCCGTTGGGGAGGGGGTTATGGGAGGGGGGAGGGGGTTATGCTGAAAGTCCTTTGCTTTTTTACTCACAGAACCAAGCTTGGCTGCCTACCAACAGCCACTGAGGGGACAGTCCCTCACAGGAGGCAAGAGAACTGTCTTCCTCAGGAGAGAGAGCTGGTCTGTCAGTAAATCTGACATGCAAAAGGGGGAGTGGGTGGGGAAGAGGAGCAGACCCAGCACCCGGCCAATGGCACACGAGTACTCTTGAGTGGCGGCTGATGGGCCAATGGCTGAGGGAGGGCATTTTACAGCCAATGGGAGCGCATGGAATCTTGCGAAACCAAAAGATAATTATTATAAGGAGAGATGTTCCATTTCACTTTATCTGCTTGGACTCAAGTCAGCGAACCTGTGCACAACAAAAACAGCTGACACTATTTCCCCTTCTCCACCTCTAAAAGAAGGTGTGGCTACAGAGGTGAGATATTTATGGCTAAATTTGTCACCCCTCCATGATAGGCCATTAATTCATGATTCATAACGAAGCCACCATGAATTTCAGTCCTTCTCAACTGTTCAGAAATATTTACCAAGTGTTAGTGTTTGACTTCAACAAGTTACAGCTCCTGCACTGTCTATGAAATGAAAGTTGTTATTTTGAGTCAGCAGAACATTTATGAACATCCAGCAAATCCATTGTTATTCACTGATCAGCAAACATATATATCTATTACAGTTTGCTGCTCATGTGAATAGTCACCTTTGAAGAGGGAATGGCCCTAAGTAATCTAAGCTGCTTTGTGAAAGTGAAACCTTGGATAGAGTTACACATCTGGAGGCAAGCACGGGCCTCCTAAACTGGTATGAATTAAGGATGAGAAAAGGTGTCTAGCTCCAGGTTGGGAAATACCTGGAGATTTTGGGGGTGGAGCCTGAGGAATGCAGGGTTTGCGGAGGGGCTTCAATGGGGCATAATGTCATAGAGTCCACTTTCCAAAGTGGCCATTTTCTCCAGGAGAACTGATCTCTGTTGCTTGGAAATGAATTGTAATCCCAGGAGATCTCCAGCCATCACTTGGAGGTTAGCCACAAACAACCACCACCAAAGGAAGACCATCTACAATTCACAACTATGTTCAAAACTATATATTGCATTCATTGAAATACAAAGAAGGGTTAGTGGTCACAACCCAAAAGAGAGTACAGACAATGGCCCAACAGATTGCTCAGAACAATTAAACATAGTTTTAAAAAGAACATATTCAAAACCAACAGTAGGCACTTCTATAATTCCATACATGGATAGTGTCCATAGACCTCCAAACAGAAAGTAGCTACAGCAGAAGACTATGGAAAGAATAACAGCCGGATGCCTCTCCCAGGTATAAATCAAACATTTCAATCATCTTCAACAGCGGCTGGTAAAACGCAACCCAATTTCCAAAATAACATTGGAACAGCTCAAAAGCTTCAATGGAATCCTAGGAGAACCCTAGGATTCCATTGAAGATCATTGAAATGCTTGATTTATACCTGGGAGAGGCATTTGGCTGTTCTTTTTTCCACAGTAGGAGTCTTCTGCTGCAGTTACTTCCTGTTTGGAGATCAATGGACACTATGTTTGGAATTACAGAAGAGCCTACTGTTGGTTTTGAATATGTTCTTTGTTTAAACTATTGTTTAATTGTTCTGAGCAATCTGTTGGATCAATGTCTATACACTCTATTGGGTTGTGACCACTAACCCTTCTTTGTATTTCAATGAATATAATATATAATTTTGAACATAGTTGTGAATTGTAGAGGGTCTTTCCTTGATGGGTGTTGTTTGTGGCTATACTTTTACACTAAGGGTTCCCTGTTGTCTTTGGCACCACTTGGCGGTTGGCAACCCTATTTTACTGCCTAATTCATTCTCTGCACATCAGTTCTGCTACATAGTCCTTCTCCCAAACAATATTTCAATTTCTCCTTTTTTTAAAAAAATCCACAAAGCTCTGCAATCAGAAATAAGCTAAGCTGTGCATAGGTTTGTGTGTACTGAGGGCAGGAAATAATGGCCCAGAGTGATTGGTTGCCAGGGAAGAATGAACAGGAAGAGGGTTCAGCTTAAAAACTTCTTCTCCTGCCTACCAATTGTCCCCTGCAAACACCTCCTGTAACTTTGCTAACATGGGTTTGGAAGATTCCGGTGGCGTAGCCATTTTGATCTGAAGTAGTAGAACAAAGTTTGCGTCCAGTGGCACCTTTAAGACCAACAAAGTTTTATTCACAGTATGAAGTTTTTTGTGCAAGCACATTTCTGCAGATTTGGAAGCATTTGGAAGTCCATGTTTTCCACAGTCGTGTTCATTTCTATCCTTACCTTCAGAAAGTTATGCTTAGGGTTGCAACCTTCAGCTGTATGATCTGACCAATATTTGTATGTTTACATGTTCCCTTCTATGCACTCTTCTTCCTGGCTGTGGTCCTCAATGAAAGTGTAGACTTTAGCTTTGTAATTTTTAAAACACATCAGTGTTAGTCAAACTTTCTGCCTTCAAGGAATCTTTCCACATCAACTTATTTGCTGAGGACTCTGCATATTATAAAGGATTTTAGGAAGGATTCTATAGTATGCTACCTGACTAAGACCTACCACATGTAGCCAACAATCCCTTTTGGCTTTACCTTGCAGGGAAAGATTGGTGGAGGTGGGAAAGTTTGTCTTACACCACCATTTGTAGACTGATCTACAACTGATCTTCTCATTCAGGACCTTCTGATAAACTTCTGAAGAACCCCAGAACAGAGTCTATAAGCTACTGACTTACTCCTATGTGAATTCATTGAAAAGGATGTGCCAATCAGCAACAGATATTAGCTCTGCCACAAAACAATTTGCCTTAGGTAATTAATTCTGCTAAAATCTGTAGGCTCTGGTCATAAAATAATGGCATCTGCTCCAGACATTAAAATTGTCCTTTTTACAACAGATGTTGCTGATCCAAAACAATAAATTAGAGCCTGGATACAGAGACTATTAGAACTTACTAGAAATTTACTACAGCAAAAGCAAGATTTAAAGGGCACTAAACCTTTGGCATACTAATGTGGCTTTGGCTTTAATATTCCAGCAGCAAATGGCACATGTCCTTAAAATAAGGCCCACAATCCATTTAAAGTTACATTGAATTTCACATTTAGGAAACTCTTTCAGCACACAAAATAAAAAGAGTCCTCTCACTGGCCAGTCACCCCAACTTTTTTGGACCAGCTGCTAAATCACCTAGACCGAAGTTGTAACAAAAAAGAATTATACAGCAGGTAAGACTGGGGCATGACACAGTGGTGAAGGTTATTAAAAGGCATTTAAAAAGTGATATACTTGATACCTTCATCAACAGCGCATTCCTACAAATGGTTTCCAGTAGCACTTTTGAAATTAGTACATTATTTTAGATATTTCCATATTTTCTGTGAGCTTCTGTGCATTATGCATTTAAAAGAAACTAAGTGAATATAGGTTGGAATATAGGTTGGAATATAGGTGGGGGCGCTGTGGACAGGCATGTGCGTGCCAGGGAGCTGTGGGAGCCCCCAGGGTGGATGTGGATCCATCGGGCGGCTGCAGACAACGTGATGGGAGTAGCGCCTTGCCCCCCCCCCACAGGCGGAGCCTATGGCAATAGACGTTGGAAATAGCAGGGTCTATTTGTCAGGAGTCTTTGGGAGCCCTCAAATCGAACATGGGCCCACTGAATGGCTGTGGGTAGCGCAACTTGAGCGGGGCCCCACTTCCTTGCAAACGGAGTCCCAGGAGAAAGACCTGAGATTAGAACCTGTGTCCATTTGCGGGACCGCCAGGCACGAGGAGAAGCAGCGGACGGGCCGAGTTTCAACCATCATGCCTGAACTGCCATCAAGGATCTCAGCAGCAGACAGCAGACGCTGGCAATTATCTATTGTAAATTATTAGATTTACATTAATTAATTGGGTCAGGGTATAGGAAGTAGAATTTGATTGCATAATTGTCTTTGTTAGTTCCCCCCCATTAATTGAGTATCTGATTATTTGATTAACCTTATAATTGATTGTAGAATCGATGATTTGTATGCCCTGTAAATGCTGTATTAATTTAATTAATTGATTTGATATTGAATTTAATTTCACAAATTGATTAACAAGAGGTTCCTAGCTGCTTAATAGGAAATTTACCGCTGATTATTAGCCCGTAGAGCAGGCTATTTCTATTGGATTATATATAGAATAAATTAAAGAAAAACGGTATTAATAGGTCACCAGATTAAATTGTCAGGGCCTCACTAAACCTGGAGTAAGCGGACATCAGTGCGTGCCACTAAGGATTATCCTGGTGGGTTGTAGGTTAGTTGATCTGACACCAACAGCAGGGATGCAGCTGGTGAAGATTAGTTGGCCTGATGATGATCGGATGTAACATTCTAGTGCTCCTGGGGAGGGGAATGCATAGCAGTGGGACTAGGCAGAGAAACAAGGGAAGGGGATGGAGAAGTGGTGTAGCTTGGCCCCCTTCCAGCCTATGTCCCATCCCAAAGGTTGTTGGCAGTGGGGTTAGGAGTAGTGACCCCCCCTCAGACTTTGGTGCTGTGTAACGCCAGATCTATAAATAATAAGACCACGGTCCTGCGAGACTTCTTGCTGGAGCAGAAGGTAGATCTGGCATGTGTGACTGAGACCTGGGTGCATGAAGGAGAGACAGTATTCCTCTCCCAAGCAGTTCCGCCCGGATACTCGGTCCTCCACCAATCGCAGACTAGGGGGTGGGGGGGAGTGGCTCTGTTAATTTGGGAGGCTTACTCCTTCAGGCCACTCCCACCACCAAGGATCATGGGCATCGAATGTGCCAGTTTGGTATGGGAAGCCGGGGGGGGGAGGGGTTGGCAATTTGGCTGGTGTACCGACCGCCTAACGCACTGGCCAATAGCCTGCTGTCCTTGATGGAGGCCATATCAGGCTGGGCGTTGGAACACCCTAGACTGATAGTCCTGGGTGATTTCAATGTCCATGCTGAAGATGCGGCCTCTACCCGGACAGCAGACCTGGTGTAGTCCATGGCGGTGCTGGGACTCTCCCAATATGTAACGACCCCCACTCACTGAGCTGGGCACACGCTCAATTTGATCCTTGTGGTGGGGGTAACAATGAACCGGGTTATTGCTTTGGCAGTCGCGTGGTTGGACCACCATGCACTGAAGGCCCGTTTGAATGTTCCGCCCCGACCCTGTTTAGGCAGTGAGTGTATGTTAGCTCACCTGCGGAGCCAGATGGACCCAGTGCAGCTCCAGATGGCCCTCCGGGAACTGATGCCCCCTAGTGGCTCATTGGATGAGCTTGTGGAGGACTGGCAGAGCTGGCTCTCCGCAGCCATCGATGAGATCACTCCTCAGCCCCTCTGCGCCCCCGCATTAGGTTTGCTTCCTGGTTTACCCAGGAGCTGCAGCTTATGAAGCGGGTGCTGAGACGGCTAGAGAGATGGTGGCGCTGTGCTCGAGATGAAGCAACAAGAACATCTTATAGGATGTTAATGAGATCCTATGAGATGGCAGTCAAAGTCACAAAGGGGGTTGTATGCGACTACGATTGCGTCTGCGAGCTCACGCCCAGCCCAATTGTTTAGAACGATTTGGTCCATAACAGCTCTGCCACAGGGCAGACCAAACGCTAGAGAATTGGATATTGGCTGCGAGGCATTTGCGAACTTCTTCACAGATAAAGTCTTGGCGCACCACCGCGACCTCCCCGCCACACTTGAAACAGTGAGCAAGCTCGAGGCTGGGCTGCAAGTCCTCGTTTTCGGGTTTGGGTCATTTCAGCCTGCTCAGTCTGCAGGAAGTCGACAGATTGCTTGTAGCTATGCGCCCAACCACATGCAGCCTTGACCTGTGCCCTTCCTGGCTTATTAAAGCTGGCCATGAAGGGTTCCGAGGTACCCTCAGGAAAATTTTCAACAAGTCCCTCTCTGAGGGGCAGTTCCTGGGGGCACTCAAGGACGCAGTGGTCTGCCGTCTTCTGAAAAAACCATCTTTGGATCCGGACGAATTGGCCAAGTATCAGCCGGTTTCCAATTTGCCCTATTTGGGCAAGTTAATTGAGAGGGCAGTGGTGACACAGTTGCAGGGCTTTATGGATGACACTTCCATACTAGATCCCTTCCAGTCTGGCTTCTGCCCGGGACACGAGATGGAGACGGTGTTGGTCGCTCTGACGGTTGACCTCCGGAGGCATCTGGATTGGGACGATGCGGCGGTACTGTTGTTGTTAGATCTGTCAGCCACATTCGATACGGTCAACCATCAGTTGCTGACCCACTGCCTCACCGGCATGGGGATCCAGGGGCTTGCCTTGCAATGGCTTGCTTCCTTTCTCCAGGGTCAGAGACAAAGGGTGGCACTAGGGGAACAGCAGCCCAGGAGACACCCGCTGGAATGCTCAAGAGGCAGTGCTTTCCCCGATGTTGCCTGGAGGCATGGGCTGTGTTGTCATCAGTATGCTGATGATACCCAGCTCTATCTGATATTGGGCAGCCAGTTGGACTCCAGACTGGAAGATCTGGACCAGCCTTTGCAAGCCGTGGCTGGTTGGCTCAGACTGAGTCGGCTGAAGCGGAACCCAGTGAAGATGGAGGTCCTGTGCCTGAGTCAGAGCGGTTCAGGGGTGGGGTTCCTGCTCCCAACCTTTGGTGGAGCACCATTGGTGCCAGTGCCGGAGGTTAGGAGTTTGGGAGTACTCCTGGATGCCTCCTTAACAATGGAGGCTCAGGTAGCAGCCACTGCTAAGTTGGCCTTTTACCATCTTCGGCTGATTCAGCAGTTTGCTCCCTTCCTCAGCCGCGATGACCTGGTGACAGTGACCCATACGATGGTCACCTCTAGACTAGACTACTGTAATGCTCTCTACATGGGGCTGCCCTTGTCGCAAATCTGGAAGCTGCAGCTAGTGCAGAATGCCGTGCTAAATGGGAGCACATCCAGCCTGTGCTGAAGGCACTGCACTGGCTGCCAATAGCATACTGAATTCACCTCAAGGTGCTGGTATTGACCTTTAAAGCCCTATATGGCCAGGGTCCGACATACCTGCGGGACCGCCTTTCCCCATACATACCCCAGAGAGCACTACGGTCAGGAACACAACATCAACTGACCATTCCTGGCCCTAAGGATGCCAGGCTTGCTGCCACCAAGGCCAGGGCCTTTTCAGTGGTGGCTCCATACTGGTGGAATGAAGAGATCAGGGCTCTGCGGGAACTTTTGCAGGGCCTGCAAGATGGAGCTCTTCCACCAGGCTTTCAATTAGGAGCCGCCACACCACCACCAACAACAACACCTGTGGTTATGGGTTGGCTCTGGTCTGGGGATTGCATTATACCATCGCAAAATCACTAAGTTGGTGAAAATTGTTAGTATGCCATCTGAATTACTCAAAATTACCATCACTAGCACTTTAATTGTTGGACTCTTTGAATGCTTAATATTAATGTTAGGTTTATTGTTTTAATTTTTGTATATGGTTTTATGGTACAGGGTGGGGTATAAATTGAAATAATAAATAAATAAATAAATAAATAAATAAATAAATAAATAAATAAATAAATAAATCTTATGAACACTTATCTGGAAGCAATACAAATGGAACTGAGTTGGACTTACTTCCAAATGGGGTTGGATTGCTAAATATACTTCTGATGAAATGTGTTTCAATTAGTCTTCTTTCCTCTAGTTTTTTTCTCCTTGCAGAATAGTTTGGGGCTCAGTCTACTGATCTGTCCAGTGCTAGCAGTATTTAAATTACTTTCTCCAGTTTTGATTAATTTATTTAGCTTTTGGCATTTCTCATGGTTGAGGCTGCCAGGCAGTATACCAGCTAGTTCCAAAAAGCTAAACACTGACTTCCCCACTTCAGAAGCATTCATTCAATTAAAAAGCAGTGATTCAGGATCAGAAATCAATGCTCCATCCCCTCCCCCTCAATAGTAATGGTATGGGAGCAGAGCACCTTCTCTGTCTTGGAATCTCACACTGCCACAGTTCTGTGTGGCTCTTTCTCACTTAACCTGTTCTTCAACATTCCATTTATGACCATCAGATGACACGCCATGGATGTGTAGAATGGCACCACCAAATCAAGGTGGGGGAAGCTCTGAAGCAACTGGCAAGTACAATGTACAGGTTATGTTCAGCTTGGTGGGCTCTACACCTTCCAGAAAGCATCTTGAGATTTATATGGAGCCAAATACAACTGACTGATATAAAAAATGTAGGCTATGCATAGCATCAGATTACACTCAAGTTTTGCAGTATATGGTGTTTTTGTTCTTTTTAATGTGCAATGCATGGCTTTAAGTATAGCCTATAATTCCAAAGGTATGCATCTCTTCAAGCGCAACTTCATGGCAATTAAGGATAGTTAGAATGCTTATGTCTTCTGGGAGCCAGACAGCTGATGGTTCTAAATTGAAAAATCCCTTGTCCTCAGACTGCTCTGTCTGTCCTGCAGTGTGGCTTATTGAATGTTAAAGAAAAAAACAGCAAAACCATGAATTTTACCAAGCCCTTGGTGGATCTCCATATATATATTTTATATTTTCATTATATTGTATTCAACCAGTTAAATATATTGTTAAGAGATATAACGTTATGTAACATCCAAATAACATTATTTTCGAACTATAACTTTTGGTTTAACTTGTTTATATATAAACATCCTTCTATAATATATTTCTATTGCATACCTGTTTAAAGTTTTTGTAGGTTTTCTTTCAGTGAAATACCATGAGAGACAAAAGATTCTTAGTTTGTGCTATGTCCATATGGTTTGGTCCCTAGAGTTATCTTTCCTTATAAATATTTATCTTTTGGTTTCGCAAGATTCCATGCGCTCCCATTGGCTGTAAAATGCCCTCCCTCAGCCATTGGCCCATCAGCCGCCACTCAAGAGTACTCGTGTGCCATTGACCGGGTGCTGGGTCTCCTCTTCCCCACCCACTCCCCCTGGCAGACAGCTCTCTCTCCTGAGGAAGACAGTTCTCTTGCCTCCTGTGAGGGACTGTCCCCTCAGTGGCTGTTGGTAGGCAGCCAAGCTTGGTTCTGTGAGTAAAAAAACAAAGGACTTTCAGCATAACCCCCTCCCCCTCCCATAACCCCCTCCCCAATGGCCACTTTCCTGTCAGAATAAATGGGAAAAGGCTCTTTCTCCTGCTTAGCTTCAGCATGGCTGGCTGGCTAACAAGGTGGGCCAGTGACCATCAGACCATTTTCTTCAATTCCCCGCTGTGCGGCTGACTTTCCCCTAGGGTTGCCAATCTCCAGGTGGGACCTGGAGATCTCCCACTGTTACAATTGACCTCCAGATGACAGAGATCAGTTCCCCGGGAGAAAATGGTTGCTTTGGAGGGTAGACTCTATGGCATTATACCCTGCTGAGTCCTTCCACACACACCCCAAATGCTGCCCTCCACAGGATCCACCCCCCAAATCTCCAGGTATTTCCCTAATCAAAGTTGGCACCTGTACTTTCTCCCCTGTCAGTAAAAGGCCCTTTGCACACCTATGTTGGCCTTTGGGAGAAAACTCCTTGGGCCCAGTCCTGATCAGGTTGCCAACTCCAGGTGAGCAATTCCTGGAGATTTGAGGGATGGAGCCTGGAGAGGCTGAGGTTTGAGGAGGGGTGGCACCTCAGACAGGTATAATGCCATAGACTCCACCCTCCAATCCAGCCATTCCTTGATGGGGAACCATTGTTGCCAATCTCCAGGTGATGGCTGGAGATCACTCAAAATTACAACTGCTCTCTAGGAGGGAGGGGGAGGAGATGGAAAACTAAAGGTAGGTTGATGGTTGGCTGGGAGGGAGATAGGGTTCTCAACTCCAGGTTGGGAAATTCCTGGAGATTTGAGGGGTCGAACCTGAAGAGGGTGAGTGTTGAGGAGGGGTGGGACCTCAGACAGGTACAATGCCATAGACTCCACCCTCCAAACCAGCCACTCCTTCCTGGGGAACCACTGTTACCGATCTTGGGGGTGGGCTGGAGATCACTCAAAATTACTACTGCTCTTCAGGTAGCAAAGATCAGTCCCTCTGGAGAAAATGGTGGACACTGTCATTATAGCCTGCTGAGATTGCCACAGCAAATTGTCAAAGCCGGGGCACTTTCCCAGAGCCTCTTTCTAGAGCCCGTTGTATTTATTTCCACAACGGGCCTTATTCCTAGTATTTAATAAAAGGAAGCCATTTTTCTAGCAGGTGTGATTGTTGAGTTTGAGATTCAATGGTTTGTATATGGTCTAGAATAAAATAATCCCATAATTTGAGAGACCATGATTGTACTATAGGGGGTTCTCTTTCCTTCCATTTTGAAGCTGTTACATTTTTGGCATCTGTGATCATAATCATTATTAATTCTTGTTTGATTTTAGGTATTTTATATTTCTCCCATCAATTGAGGAGTATTGTTTCTGGAGTCGCTGGGATATTATATTCTGTCATTCAAGAGATTTCTATCAGAATTTGGTCCAAAAACAGCTGAATCACCTTACAAGACCACAATGTATGTACCTTTTTCTCTGCAAAGTTTCCCACACTGAAATGTCATGTCAGAGTGCAAGAGTTGGGCAGGTGTCAGTTTTCATCTCGAGATTACTTTATATGTTTGCAACTGCATATTTATCGATTTGGTTGTATATAGTGGAGTATTCCAAATGGAGGCCCAATGGTTTTCTAACAACTCTTTTTGTATATCTTTATGCCAATAAAGTTGGTATTTATGTACTTGTTTATTTTTTGATCTATATAATATTGCATATATTTTTGATATCACGCCTTTAATAGGTGTTGAGTCATAATATAAAAATTTCTCATACTCTGACAATATCACATGAATATGAGATTTAAACCTATGTTTTGTAATAATATTATTTACTTTAAAATATTCAAACCATGAAATTGAGATATTATAATCATTTTCTAGTCTGATTTTTTTCTATGATTTGCCATTTTGACATTACATCTATAAAACAAGATTTACTTGTTTCCAATATTTAAATGATTTTTTTTTCCCCAGGTGGAAATCAACTTTGACCTGTGAAGTTTGTCAATAGCCATGTTGGTGAGGATAAATATTTATGATTCCTGTTCAAGATTTTCTTAGTAGCTTCTAGAAAGAAATCTGAATGTTTACAAGAGTGGTAATTTTTATTATGCCATAAAGATTCTCGGAAAGTATATGGGGAAAGACTGCTTTCGGATATCGGACAGTACGATTTTGGATCTGCATGGTCTCTATTTTTTTGAGTAGGACAATAATTTTAGCCATATTTCACATTTCTGGGAGCATACTTGTATTTAAAGCTGAATTAAAAACATCTAAAAGTATAGGGGATAATGTAAGTTTAAAATGCTTGTAGAATTCAGAGGTGAATCCATCTAATCCCGAGGTTTTATTAGTTTTCATTGATCTAATAGCCTCTTCTAATTCTTTTTCATCTATTGGTTGCTCTAAAAACTTTTGATGGACTTCAGATAGAGCTTTGAGAGTTTTGTTTAGTTTAAAAAATGTATTAATTATATCTTGAGATGCAGTGTTGTTTTTGTTTTTAAAAAAGAGGTGCCGGAACTCTCAAGTGGGAAATGAAGTTTTCAATGTGAATACTGAAAACTCATGAACTTTTAAAACATTTTTAAAAGAATTTTGTCGAAGAGGTTCTGGAACTCCATTCCAGCATATTCCCCCAGGCAAAAAGCCCTGTTGAGATGGGATTTTTGTTTTATATAGCTCTGTGTAATCATTTTCAAAAATATATATTATTGAAGGTGCAAAAATATTTAGGTTTCCTTTAGAATCCCGTATGCCTTTAATGCCAAACTCTGATGCCCATTTCTGAACTTTCCAAGCTAATAATCAAGAAGATCTTGGGCTTTTATACTAATAATTTTGTTTGAGATATAGAAGGTTTTGTTTCATTTTGTCTACTTCCAGCATCTCTAGCTCGTTCCATTCTTCCAGGAGTTTATTATATATTTTTGTGCTACAAGTCTGTTGATGATCATCTTCAAGTCTTTTAATTTCATCAAGTATAGCTTGTTTTAACTCCCCTCCCTTTTAATAGGTTGCTGAAATTGAGATGAGTTTACCCTGAAGAACGGCCTTAAATGTGTCCCAAATTGTTTTTAATGGCACATCTGCAGTTAAATTATATTAAAAATATTCCTGAATCCCCGTTTATCTCTGTTACAGTATTTTTGTCCTTTAATAAAAAATTATTAAATCTCCATGTGAGATTCTTGTCTCTTGTTTCCAAGTCTCTTAGCTTACATACCACTGGGGCATAGTCTGATCATTGTTTTGATTCTAATTCTATAGAGTTAAGTCTATTGATTAAAGAGGCTGTCATAAACATGTAATCTATTCTAATATGTACCTGGAAGGAGGAGGAAAAATAGGTATAATTTCATTCTCTGTCATGTAGTGTTCTCCAAATAGCAACGAGATCTAAATTTTGCTTTTTTTTAAGCCTGTAGAATGGTTGTGATTCTTAGATTGTTTAGATTTAATTTTTTTAAATATAAACCTATCTAACTTTGTACCCATTAAATAATTAAAATTGACTCCCAGAATTATTGGCCCTTCTTGAAAACAGTACAATTTTTTACCATCTCATTTATAAATTTTAGTTGGCCTGAGTTCAGTGCATATATAGATGCAAGAGTCATTTTAGAGCCATTTAACATGCCTTTTAAAAATAAAAAACCTACCTTCAGAGTCTTCCTTGGTTGCCTGGCATTCAAATCTAACATTTTTTGAAAACAAAACTGCTGCCCCTCTTGCATGGAAAGTTCCTGGGGCAGCAAACCACTTTGGAAACCATTGTGATTTAAATAAAAAAATCTCTTTTTTTAGGTAAGCCTCTTGTAAAAAGACTACATCAATTTTATTGTTTTTCAAATAGTTATGGATCCTTTTAGCTTTAATGATATTATTAATTTCACAACAATTTAGAGTAATAACTTTCAATTTATTAGCCATTATTAAAGGTCTTGTAGATTAATTTATGTCAGAGATTTATAGTTGTCACGCTTTGCCTGCGAGCCTGGTCCTGTTCCCCTGGTGGCCGTCATGTCCGCGGGTCCAGCTGCACGGGCAGCGGTTCTGGGAGCCAGATATTCAAAGGGGGGGGGAGGGAAATGCCTCAGACCGGCAGGGAACGGAGGTCCCTCTGCCTGCGTGCCTGGGAAAACTCGTGGCCCCTTTTCTCCAGGCTTCGCACCGTCTCTCTGGCTCTCAGTAATTCCCAACAACACTCTATTCCTCATCAGCGTCTCCACCCTTTATCCCTACCCCACTCCCAGCACCCCCATTGGCCCTGCCGTGCCACCCCTCCCTGTCCCAGCCCCGCCCCCTTCTTCAGTCCGGACGCCGAGCCGGTCGAGGTGGGGCAGAAGTTGTGCTGGCGGCAGCTTGGGCAGCCTCTGGGCCGGGCCACCGGTGCTGACCGGCAGTCACTCTGTTCTGCAGGGGCTCTCCAGAGGCTCGCCATTGCTCCCGGCCACCCCACGAGGGGCTCAGCCCTGGCATCGGGCTCGTCCAGTGTTATCAGCTCTCCGGGGTTCAGCGTGGGCTGCTCCTGCGTCCCCGTTGTGCTCCTCTCTGGCACCTTGGATGCCTCATCTCTCCCCCTGGGTTGGGGGCCCTGCTGGTAGGTGGGGCAGGTGTGGGGATTCTCCCGCTGGGGGGGTCAGGCTGGGTCTCAAGCCCGCTAGGCCGGGACAATAGTGCAATCCTGGGAGGCGGGGGCGAAAGCACTCTGGGAGCCAACCTACCACTACATTAGCATAAGTCGCAGTTACATCATGGCAAGTCCAGTTACATTGGTGTAACTGGCACTTATGATAGCACAGGGCCACTGCAGCACCCTGTTGCTCATGGGCACCAGCGGTGTGGTGTGGCAGCCAGCCATCAGTGCAACTGAGGCATATGCCCCTGCACTGGCATAGTTGTGGGCAGTGTTGGGGTGCAACCTGAGTTAGATGGCTCCCTGAGCCCTTTCAGCCTGGGAATGCCCCCTGCCAGAAGTGGAAAGTTGTGCTGACAAAAAACATGGCATAGTCAATAGGCACCCATGGATTGCAAAAATAAATTCTTCCTCTGCTGCTGTATCCCCACCCACTATTCTTGGAGGAGCTCAGGATACCAACTACAGACTTGGCCCATCCTCTCCCTCCCCAGGGCAGCCAAGCCTCTCCCCAGCATGCAATCGTGGTACCCTCCATCTTACAAAAACTTCTGCCAGGACCTCATACAGCTCAGTGGTTAGGGCGCGAGGCACAGGACTCTGACTCAGAGCTCCCTGCCGTGCAGACTTAGAGCGAGGCGTGAGGCACTTTGGTGGTGGGTGATGCACAGAGAGGGCACTTTAACACTTCAGAGAGAGCACTTGGCGCTGACACCCAAGGAGGAAAGCAAAGTCTGTATTCTGTGGCTGACCTCTCCCATTTCAGAACCCTAACAGGTACCCCAGCTTCAGAGGCTTGGCTCACAGGGGCACCCGAGCATTAACAGGTAAGCACAGGAAACATCCCAAACCTGCTCCCCCTTGCTTGAGGTGAGGCACCATGACAGTGTCTCCTGCACTCAAGCCCAGCATTGGGTTCAGGTGTGGGGCAGTGCAAGCCATTGTGGTACAGCATCATGGTCCCTGACATGCCATGGGAAAACTTTCCTGGAAAGTTTTCCATGAGACTTGGCAGGGTACAGAGTTTGTCGGGGGGGTGGGCTAGCAGTTGCTCCGCTGTTTGTGGTGAATCAGCTTGGCAAATGTCCCTTTAAACAATTCCCTTACCAGGCCAAACGAAGGGGGGGAGATCATAATCATATAAGTCTAAAAAAATACAGCATGCTCAACCATGATGGGAACCATCCTACAAACTGCTCTCCGGCAGAAGTAGACTGCCTCACCTCTGGACCACCAAGAAGGAAGATTCACAGTGAGACAAATCTTCCATTCTCATGTGGTCTTATGGTGGGGCAGTCTAGATCTCTGGGACATAGAAAAACAGTTTGTCCCTGAGTTCCTAGACTGAGATGGCATGCTAAAGAAACCTCCTTCCAAAGGTGGCTTCTATCGAGGCCAGCTTATCAATTCTACAGTGCCTGGTGAATGAGTGAATTGACATCCACATGGCAGCCTTGCAAATGATCTACCGAGGTTGCCGCTCCTCTGAGGAAGTGTGCTGTGACTTCTGGGGGCAGATCTAGACCTGTGGACTTGTAGGCAAGAATTATACATCCTCTAGCTCACTTACTAATGGTAGAGGTGGAGACCTTGTGTCCCTTGGATGACTTTCTGAAAGAAACAAAGAATCAGTCTTTGTAAATGCTTTGGTTCTGTCCAAATAGAAACTCAGAGCCCTCTTCACACCAAACAGTGCCACTCCTTTTCCTGAGGATGCTTAGGATTATGTCAAAAGGAAGGTAGAACTAGGTCTTCTGACCTATGGAAAGTGGAGTTTACTTTTGGAGCAAAGGCTGGATGTGTGTTGAGTACCACTCTGTCATTATGAAAAACACAGAACTCCTTGTCCACTGAAAGCACTCTGACACCCTCCTAGTGGAGGTGATGCCTATCAGGAAGATGGTTCTGAGCTCTGTAAAGGGGCATGCAACCATGGGCTCAAAGGGTGATCTAGCTAAGGCCCTGAGAACTACATTCAACTTCCATGCGGGAAAACAATAAGCCTGGGGGGGGAGGCGGGTTGATCAAAGCCATACCCCTCAGAAACCTCTTGATATGGGGATGCTGGCACAGGGATTTCCCCTTCTTGGTTGCCCTGCCAATATGGCTGCTACCTGTCTTTTAAGAGTACTGGTGCTGAGGCCTTTCTCCAGCCCTTCCTGTAAAAAGGTCAGCACATTTCCCACCTTGGCTGTAAGGGGCTCAACTCCTTTACCCGAGCACCAAGTCTGGAACACCTCCAAGTGTTATTATACACTCTGTTGGTGGACCTTTTCCTAGAGGCTACTAAGGTGTCAATGACCCTGTCCAGGTAACCTGTCTCCTTGAATAGCAACCACTTAACCTCCAGGCTGTGAGATTCAGTAGCTTGGGCCACGGGTAGAGAAGAAACCCCTGGGAGAGAAGGTCCTCTCTGTTCAGGAGCCACTATGGGTCCATGACCAACAGCCTCATCAGATCCTGAAACCATGCTTTGTGGGGCCAAAAAGGGAGCTACCAGAACCACCTCCACCTGAAGGTCTATGATTCTTTTAATCACCCTCTGTATTATCTGGGGGGGGGAGTGTAGAGCAGTCAGTCTGGCCATTCACAGCTTACAGTGTCTACCCCTATGGCTTGCTGAGATCTTATCTTTGAAATGAATCTTGGCACCCGGCAGTCCTGCCCTGTTGCAAAGAGGTCCACAGCCATATCACCAAATTTGTCACGAATCGGTAGCATGGTCATCTCATTCAGCATCCACTCTGTTTGATCCAGTGCCCTTCTGCTGATCCAATCTGCCAACATATTAGTGTGTCCTTCCATGTGCACTTCCTTGACCGACTTTAGATGGGCCTCCATCGAAGCATCAGGTTCACCTTTGTGTAGAGAAATCTGGATCTGGTGCCTCCCTTCCAGTTGACATAGGCTTTTGCTGTCATATTGCCCATGTGAACTAGGATGTGCTGTTCTGTCAGGATACCTCAGAAGGCCAACAGCCCTAACCTGATCACCCTGGGCTCCAGCAGATTGATGCTCTGAGATGCTTCCTCCTGGGTCCAGGTGCCCTGTGCCATTCTCCTGAGAGCGAGCCCCCCAGCCTGTGAGGCTTGCATCTGAAGTCATGATTATTTTCTTTGATTCCCTTAGGAAGTTCCCTTCCAGGAACCTGACAGGGCCTGTCCACCACTGGAGGTCCTGCAACAGGGATATCAGGAGCTGCACCAGCTTGTGTTGCCTCTTGGATATCAGATCCTGAAAGAGGAGGAACCTCTGGAGTAGGCAGAGATGGAAATGTGACCATTAGACAATATCCTGGCAGGATACCATCATCCCGAGAATCCTTACCAGGTGCATCACTTCCACTTTGTGCCATTATGAAAATTCCCGTATCAAGGCTATCTTCTGCCTCTCCTGTGACAGGAAGACTCTGTCCTGAGCCATGTATATCATGACCCCTAGGTGAGGACTCTCTGGGATTGAGAAAGACTGCTCTTCTCTTTGTTGATGATGAAACCATCCTGCTTTATTATCTTGAAATATTCCCAGGGCTCTGAACCACCCATTCATCATTTTCAGTGTGTCAGGTGGCACATCTAACTGTCCCTTCCCCAGTCACCTCTTTGCAAACCTAGAAACAAAAGAAGCTGTTGTTTTTGCTCCATAACTGGCCAGAAACCATCCCTAAATTGAGATTTTACCTGCTAAGGACTACTTTTGTTATGTTATTAACCATGCTGGCTAAATGGAACCCCCATGTTCAGAGGCAGCATACCTCTGAATGCCAGCTGCTAGAGGGGAACATCATGGGGAGGCTTCAGCTTCCACACTCCTCCTTGTAGGACTTCCAGGCATCTGGTTGGCCCCTATGGGACACTGAGGGAATGTTCACACAAACTGCTTGGGGAGTACCAGCCACATGGCTGTTTCTAGAAAAAGCCAGACCATTAACTATTAAGTGCTTTCTAAATGGTCAGACTGTCACATGGGCTAGCAAAGCCAATACCCCATTTTTTCAACACTCCTGTGCATTCCAGAGCTAGTAATTTCTGCTTCCCTGTGTACGCTTATATCAGGTTACAGTGCAGAAGATGGTCCCAATAAAAGGATGCTTAAAAGGAGCATACTGTTTAAGGGACACCAGGTGCTAATATCTGTCAGTCACTGGAAGAAATGTTGCAATGTAAGAAACCAGAAGGCACCCCCCTCCAACCCTGTCCAGTGTTCTCAACGTCCCATCGCTTCAGAAAAATAACACACTCACTTCCCATGGGAGTCTCTCTAGTATAAACATGCACAAGATGGGTGTGAGAAGGTCTTGCCATGGATCCCTACTAACAATATTCTGGATGTCTCTTTGAATTCTCTGCCCTGGCTATATATGGGAGCAGAGGAACAAATGAATGAAACATAAAGGGTATGTGGGTACTGTGCTGCTTCCTCTCTGCCCTTCCTGTCTTTCTCATATAGGATGCCAGGAGCAGGGAGTGCTCCTTGGGACTCAACTGTTATATCCTCCTCCCCACAGTAGAGTGTCAAAGGGGAAGGCAGCTGTTTGTGCTTTGCATTGCTGTGTAGCCTTTTACATACAGCCCAGATTCCCCATCTCTGAGCTGCTCCAGATGTTACTGTATGGGGCAAGTCAGGAACATATGCCTGTTTTCTGATTAGCATCTCTTTTGTAGTATCTGAAGCAGGAAGTCATGCACCTTATTGATGTTCCAGATGTGGGCATGTTCTACAGGAACAAGTAGAGTGAAATAGAGTCATTTTGGTCAGTACCACTTGAGATAGAAGATGGAGAGGCAAGGGTTAACTTCAGCCTTTGGGGATCACTCAGCAAAAATATTTGGATGTACCCCTACAATGTGCCACCTCTTTATCCCCCCTTTCATCTGCAGGGCAGCCATGACCACTCCCTAGCATGGCAATGGGTTACTTATACCCAGGGGTCTTTTTGTAGAAAAAGAGCTGCAGGAGCTCATTAGCATATGGTATGCTAATGAGCTATTAGGCTATTAGCATATGCCACACCCCCTGACATCACCGGAAGTGATGTCAGAAGGGGAAACAAAAGGGGGGGAGGCATCTTCAAAAGCCTCCCCTTCCCTTCCCCAGCTGGCCTGGGTGGGGGAGCTAAGAGAGAAGGGGTTTAAAGTTTAAACTCCTTCTCACTAGAATTGGGCCACAGAAGGAGGAAAGAGGGAAGGAAAGAGAGAGAGTAGAGAGAAGGAAAGAAGGAAGGAAAGAGGGAAAGAAAGAGAAGGAAAGCAGGAGGGAAAGAAAGAGAGGGAAGAAGGAGGGAACAGGGAAAGGAGGAAAAAAGAGAAGAGAAGAAGGTGGGAAAGAACAAAAGAGAGAAGGGAAGGAGGGAATGAAAGAAATTTGGCGGCTATTTGGCCCCATTATATCCTATGGGCCATTGAAGTCAATGGTGAAAACATAGGGTATATTCTAGGGGCTGGAGGGGAGGGGGTTTGAGGGAGAGGCTCCAAACTCACAGGGTAGCTGATGGAGCCTCTCCCCAAGATGGCTGCGGGACCCCAGGAAAGCCAGGGAAGGGGGCGGGGGTCTAGCCTCCACCCCCTCCCTCCCGGTGCCGGCTTTTCTGGGGGCTCTGCGGCTGCGGGACCCCCAAGAAAGCCGGGAAGGGGCGGGGGGTCTAGCCTCTGCCCCCTCCCTCCCGGTGCCGGCTTTTCTGCGGGCTCCGCAGCTGCGGGACCCCCAGGAAAGCCGGGAAGGGGTGGGGGGTCCAGCCTCCGCCCCCTCCCTCCTGGCGCCGGCTCTTCTGGGGGCTCTGTGGCTGCGGGACCCCCAGGAAAGCCTGGAAGGGGGCGGGGGGTCTAGCCTCCGCCCCCTTCCTCCCGGTGCCGGCTCTTCTTGGGGCTCCGCGGCTGCGGGACCCCCAGGAAAGCCTGGAAGGGGGTGGGGGGTCCAGCCGCCGTCCCCCTCCCTCCCGGCGCCGGCTTTTCTGGGGGCTCCGTGGCTGTGGGACCCCCAGGAAAGCCGGGAAGGGGGCGGGGGGTCTAGCCTCCGCCCCCTCCCTCCCGGCGCCGGCTTTTCTGCGGGCTCCGCGGCTGCGGGACCCCCAGGAAAGCCTTGAAGGGGGTGGGGGGTCCAGCCGCCGCCCCTCCCTCTGGCGCCAGCTTTTCTGGGGGCTCCGCGGCTGCGGGACCCCCAGGAAAGCCGGGAAGGGGCCAGGGGTCTGGTGGCGGCAGCGGGCGCCCGGTTAGGGCGGTGTGGGGGGTGCTTTTCGGGGGGAGTGGGGCACCATTTGGCGCCCCTGAGGCCGGTGCATCTTAGGCGGGCACCTAGTTCGCTCTATGGGCAATCCGGCTCTGACTGTGATAGTGCAAGCATGCCACAGTGCCACACAGAAAACCCAAAAGACCAAAAGGAACAACATTTATACTTGTATAAATTGATGGTGGAACCTCATTGGACCACTCACACCACACACACCTCAAAAAGAATATTTATAGCACTGGGAAAAATGCAGTGGCCCATAGGATATAATGGAGCTGAAATTGACATTTGGCTGCCTGAAAGGCTTCCGGGGACGCCGGCTGGGGGTGGGGCTTGGCTCCTGAGCTGCCAGAGCTGTGCTCCAGTGCACTCCCCCCGCAAAAGACCCCTGCTTATCACCCACTCTTGGGCTTCCCCAGTCCACCTCTCAGGGCAGGAACTGATATCATTGGCTGCTGCCTCCAATTGCAGTTGTAGGTCATGCTATCCAAGCAAGCAAGCAAGCAAGCAAGCAAGCAAGCAAGCAAGCAAGCAAAGCAAGCCACAGTGTCCAGGCCCCAGACAGAGAAGGAAGGCTCATTGTGCTGTTCCCAGCCACGACCTGACCAGGCGGGTGAGTGTCCAGTGGTGGACAGTAGAATATATCCATGCTGACTCCTGGAGAAGACCCACTGCTTGGGGGGAAGTGGATGGGCAGGCAGGCAGGGAGCAGTCCCCCCTGCAGGGAAGAGGTGGTCACCAGTGAGTGAGTGAGCAGCAGTTTTGTCACCTGCCTTGGATGAGGAAGAAGTGGTAGCAGCCAGTGAATGAAAGAATGGTCAGTGGACAGTAGTGGCCAACATCACAGTGGACAACATCAATCACCTCCCTTTGAGTGGTGAATGGGGGGGATTGTATGTTCAGCTCCCTCATGCTGTCTGCACAGATTTTGGGGCCTCTAGGCATGTCAGCTGCTACAGGAACACAGTCAGTCTAGCTCTGGAAATAATGACAATGCAAAAGAAAAGAGTAGGAACTGCTGTCATGTTTCCCATTTCCCATGATTCCCATTTCACTTGCAGATGCAGAAAAACCTACAATGTCCAAGACCCCAGTGGGCTGACAGGAGCTATGAATTTTGCCTTCATCTTTTCATTTTATCCAGTACTGTGCTTTCACCACAGATGCTTGCAAATGCAATAAAATGCCTTTGACACTGTACATATAGCGGCTTCCCATAGTTAAAGCAGAATACAGTCCTGCTCTGACTGAAAGGGCCATCCCTTGGCTCCACAACTCCTACTGAAACTGACTCACCACAATCATTTGAGCCACATAACTTTCAGGACCAGTGTATTCCGTTGGGTCTTTCACTCGGACCAGAACTATAAAGTAAAGGTAGTGCCACATGTTGTGTTCTGACTTGATGTGTTCCTCAAATGAAACTGTCTTGTTATCAAATTTGTCTCGCTCAAGCCCTGCAGCAAAAGAAAAACACACAAAAAAGGTTTCATTGATTTTCCTCAGCCTGTCAAGGAAGTTTAAAAGAATAACAGAAAACACATACAGATGCAATGAAACATTATCAGAGATGGAATTAAAGTAGAAAGTAAAAATCAGAAATGTCTCCTCATCCTATGCTTTCCAGTTTGGAGAAGCAGATCCTAGGAGTAATAAACCTTTTTGAGCCTGTGGGCACATTTGGAATGCTGATACAGGTTGGTAGGTATAAACACAAAATGGCTACCACAGGAGGCAAAACCAACCATAAAATGTCAGGGAAGGATGCTATGCAAAATTCTGATAGTAGCTCTTCAGCAGTTCAAACTGAAGCTCTGTTTAACAGGGCACCTTTTAAGAATAACATATTGTTTTAAAATACTGTCTTGCATACACACAAAACAAGTATACATATTGATCTAGCTAAGAAGTCCTCATCTGGTAATGTCTGTCTTCATTTTGCAGGCATCTAACACACACAAGAGGAAAAGAGGGGGAAAAATACTTCTCTGCTTTAGCTGGGCCCTTCTCTCATGGGCCCAGACATTTTTACCCTACACAGTTAGGACTGTTAGTGATGAAGGGACAGTGAGAGCTTAGTGCACATGTCATGTGTACAGTAAGAGAGATTCTGGCCAGATTTTGTTAGGAACATAAAATGTTTTTTGAAAAGTGAGCAAAATGTGATGTAGTGATGTCATTATTAATTTCCACCTGAATTATAAAAATATATTCAAACTGGAAAGAGCTGATGACTTCAGTAGAAGTTCTAGTTAGATGTATTAAGCATTTTAGCTGTGCTGTCCTATCGTGCATAGTCAAAAGGAAGTCTGATTATGTTTTTAGAATATCACTCTGTTATTTGTACAGGCCAAGCACTTTACATTAAGTCATCGTCAGCATTATACCATAAACAACAGAATCTCAAAACCCCCACCTGTCCCTGACTACTTTCTAAAAAACACTTGGTGGGTGACAAGAAAGGTGTCAGAGGGTGCCATGGTACCCACAGTCAGCTCAAATGACAATACATTAGGAAGAAACAAGTAGTCCTCTTTGTTACCTTGCAAAACATTTCAACAGATAGATTCTAGCCTGAAGAGAAGAAATGTCACCATGGATTTGCCCTGCATGTTATAGCTTGCCAAGAAAACTCTCCCATGAGTCTCTCCCAGCATCAGAAGTCTGGTAGGTATTATAGTGGTGCCCCATTTATGGAATTTCCTGTCCAAGAAAGTTCACATGATCACATGAAGCTGCCTTCTACTGAATCAGACTCTTGGTCCATCAAAGTAGTATTGTCCACTCTGACAAGCAGCAGTTCTCCAGGGTATCAGGCTGAGGTCTTTCACATCACCTCCTACTTAATCCTTTTAATTGGAGAGGCTGGAAACTGAACCTGGGACCTTCTGCATGCTAAGCAGATGCTGTGCTTGTGAGCCACAATCCCTCCCTGGACTCCCCTGTTCATCTGGATCCTTCATTTCTGGCACTGAAATGCAGGTGAAGACTATCTTGAACAAATCCACTCTGAATAGAAAAGGCAGGATATAGATATTTTTAAGAAAATAAATAGTCAGTTTAGCTTAGTGGATGAGAGACTGCCAATGTAGTGTAGTGATCAGACTAGGAAGATACAGGTTTCATTGTATATGCGTTTTAATTGCCAAGGAAGCTCTTTCATGAGTCCCTATCACTCCCCAGTCTAATTAGTATTAAATACTGCTTTATTTCAAATATCTTTAATAAATTATTCTACTTAATACTTTTAAACAAGAGAAATGATGGCTTAAATCTTCACCTCATGTTTCTAATATTGGTTTGATGGATTTTAGAATTGTATTGTTCTTCATTTTGTTTGTTATTTTTGCTACCCAATGATTATGCTAATCAACAGTTTATAAAACAATAATGAGGATAAAACTCTAAGACCTGGACTATGTTTATTTATTTATTTATATTATTTTTAGTCCACCTTTCTCTCTTTGACTTAAGATGGATTACACAGAGTCAATAAAATTGATGGATGGCATTCAATAAATGATACAATAGGATTGGGATTGTAGAACCATCCAGAACTTTAAAAACAGCACTGAAGCAAAGCATAAGTAGTAACATGACTCATTAAATGATGCAAAATTACATAGCAGGATCCTAGTTTCAACAAATTATATGCAGTAGTATAGACCAGAGACCCTAATAATTTTTCTACATAACTTTGTGAATCATTTAGTACAGTGCAAGTCTATTGCCTGTGCAGAAAAACCCTCTTAAATAATTCAGTTTTACATAGTTTAAGAACATAAGAGAAGCCATGTTGGATCATGCCAATGGCCCATTCAGTCCAGCACTCCAAAAGATTGCACACTTCTGTCTGCGTACCATTTTTAAATTCAGTAAGCAATGTGTGCATGCAGATCTGGGTTTTGAAACACTGCTTGTGCATTTCTGCACCCAAACATTCTGTCAGGATAAGGAGTTGTTTTTGAGTGAGTGTGTGGTGAGGCAGGTTAAGGGTGGCATGTTTGGACAAACCACTCCAGAACAAATAACACTGGATAAAATAAGAGGGGCAGCCAGACCACTCCAAGCCTGTGGTCTGACCGCAGCCTGTGTCACAAAGTGACCCAAGCCCAGCTGCCATTAGGAGGTTCACCAGCAGGGTGAGAATTCCACAAGCTTTCCCACTGTTGCCCCCCAAGCACCAAGAATATAGAGAATCACTGCCCCAGACATAGTGTTCCATCTATACCTTGTGGCTAAATAGCCATTGATGGCCCTGTGCTCCCTATGTTTATCCAATCCCCTCTTGAAGTTGTCTATGCTTGTAGCTGCCACCACTTGCCTTTTTTATTGCAGTTGTACACTGACATCTTCAGTGAGTTATCTATTATGACACCAAGATCTTTCTCCCTGTCAGTTGCCATCAGTTTAGACTCCATCAGCACATATTTATTTAGGATCTTTGGCTCCAATGTGCATTACTTTGCACTTGCCCACATTGAACCTCATTTGCCACATTGATATTCACTTGCCCAACCTCCACAAATCACTCTGGAGCACCTCACAGTTCTCCCTGGTTCTCACCACACTGAACAACTTAGTGTCATCTGCAAACTTAGCCACTTCACTGCTTACTCCCAGCTCCAAATCATTAATGAACAAGTTAAAAAACACCAGACCTAGTACCGAGCCCTGCAGTACCCCACTGCTTACCATCTTCCACTGTGAAAACTGCCCATTTATACTCACTCTCTGTTTCCTGTTAATTAATCCACAAGAGGACTTATCCTCTTATCCCATGACTGCTGAGTTTACTTAGGAGCTTTGAGGAGGGATTTTTTCAAAAGCTTTCTGGAAGTCAAGGTAAACAACATCTACTGGATCACCTTTGCCCACATGTTTGTTCACCCCCTCAAAGAACTCTAAAAGATTAGTGAGACAAGATCTTCCCTTACAGAATCCATGCTGATTCTTCCACAATAGCTTTTGTTCATCAATGTGTCTACTAATTCTATCTTTAATAAGGGATCTAACAGAATATCGATGTTAGACTGACCGGTCTTTAATTTCCTTGATCCCCTCTGGAACTTTTTTTTAAAGATGGAAGTTACATTAGCTACCTTCTAGTCCACGGGAATGGAGGCAGATTTTAGTGACAGATTGCATATTTTTGTCAGGAGATCCACGAATTCACCTTTGAGTTCTTTCAGAACTCTTGGATGCATGCCATCTGGGACTGGTGATCTGTCAGTTTTTAATTTGCCCACCAGTTTTAGAACCTCCTCTCTCGTCACCTCAATCTGACTCAGGTCTTTTAACACCTCTCCTGAAACTGGTGATTCTGGAGTGGACAACACCTTCCATCTTCCACAGTGAAGACAGAGGCAAAAAATGCATTCAGCTTCTCTGCCATTTCCCTATCATCCTTTAGTAATCCTTTCACCCCTTGGTCATCCAAGGGCCTCACTGCCACCCTGGCTGGTTTTCTGCTTCCAATGTACTTAGAGAAATTTTTATTGTTGGTCTTTATGCTTTTTGCAATATGTTCCTCATAGTCCCTTTTTAGGGTTGCCAGCTCTGGGTTGGAAAATACCTGGAGACTTTGGGGTGGATCTAGGAGAGGGTGGGTTTGGGGAGGGGAGAGGCCTCAGCATGGTACAATGCCACAGAGTCCACCCTTCAAAGCTGCCATTTTCTCCAGGGGAACTGATCTCTGTCAGCTGGAGATCAGTTGTAAAAGCGGGAGATCACTAGGCCCCACCTGGGGGCTGGCAACCCTATCCTTTTTGCCTGTCTGATCACTTACTTTCATTTTATTTGCCAAAGCTGGTGCTCCCTTTTATTTACCTCACTTGGGCTAGCCTTCCGCAGCTCACAGGAATCCTTCTTAACTTTTACTGCTTCCATTACATTGTTAACCATGCAGGCCTTTTTTATACCCATTCATACCTTCCCTAACCTGCAGTATACATTTTATCTGAGCTTCCAGTTTTGTAATTTTAAATAGTCTCCAAACTTCCTGAAAGGATTTGACCTTCCTTACCTTTCCTTTCAGTTTCTTCTTCATAAGGCCCCTCATTTTGGAGAAGTTATGTTCTAAAGTTAAATATGATTGTGTTGGTCTTTTTGGGAACTTCCTGTTTACATAAATGCTATACTTAATAGCATTATGGTCACTGTTCCCAACCGGTGCTATCTCGTTTACATCTCTTAACAGGCACTGAGCATTACTTAGGACCAAGTCCAAGATCACCTCCCCACTTGTAGGTTCTGTCACTATCTGCTCCATGGCATAGACATTGAGAGTATCTAGAAACTCAATCTCTTTCTCCTGACTTGAACACATATTTACTCAATAGTGTGTGGATAGTTAAAATCACCTATTATGAATTATTTTGTCTAGCTGCTTTCCTTAATTCTTTTGCTGTTTTTAAATCATCCTCTAAACTTTGATCTGGCAGGTAGTAACAAACTCCCGCAGTTAAGCTTCCTTTTGGGCTATTTCCATCCATTATGTTTCTTTAAGTGAATCAGTTTCTCAATTTTACTGGACTATATACCGTCTCTGACACACAGAGTCAGTCCACCCGTGACCCTTCCCTCCCTATCCTCCTGATATAATTTATATCCAGGAATCACTTTATCCCACTGACTATCCTCATCCCGCCAAGTTTCTGAAATACCCACAATGTCTGTGTTCTCCTCTGACACTAAGCATTACTCCTCTCCCAATTTACCTTGGAAACTTCTAGCATTTGCATATAAACATCTATAATTCCCCAGGCACATTAGGCCTGCAACCTTACTCCTGTGACCTCTAGACCTTGTCAGGCAGTCAATATTGTTTATCACCCTCTCAGTGGCCAGTCCTAATCCATTTCCCTC
The DNA here is from genome assembly GCA_029375565.1 of Gekko gecko. Lineage (NCBI taxonomy): Eukaryota > Metazoa > Chordata > Lepidosauria > Squamata > Gekkonidae > Gekko > Gekko gecko. The sequence goes on from JAPDNY010000005.1 coordinate 170,901,604, forward strand.
TAGAACAGTAACATCTACCCCTTCATCTCTTAGAGATGTTTGCAGAAAGCCATGAAGAGTGAAAGCTTTCCTGACAGGGCGGGAGCCACAATAGAGAAGGCACATGTATGATTTTGCCCATTTGCAGGTTAACTTACCACCTGCAGAAGACTCTGCTCCAATGAGCGAAGCTATAGTGGCACAGCATAAATGGAAAGGTGGTCTCGTAGACTTGAGGGTTGAAGGCCATGAAAGGCCTTGATTTTGAGAGGGGGACCAAGGTACAGTGCATTGTAGTAGTCTAGTCTCAATATTACTGTGGTGTGGATCCAAGTGGCTAGATCAGCTGTATCAAGATTAGGAGCCAACTTTCAGGCTAGGCTGAAATTCCCACCCCCATGCATGCCATCTTTTGTAGTTCATCAACACTGCATGTAACAAATATGGGGAGGGATGAATAGTCAAATTGTAGAAAATAATATTAAGAAGCACAACACATTTTGAACTCTGTGTGGCTCTGCACCAGGGGAGGCGATAGCATTTCTTTACAAGTTACTGTCCAATACATGAAAGCTCTTTTGCCAGGTGGGTACCACAGTTGACAGTATAAAAATTCTCTCTCGCTAACACAACAGCAAACTGATTTGAACTGCTTTACGTGTGCCCTGAAGTTCACAGGATCAGTCCAGTAGTATCTGAAAATACACTAACACACAACATGATGATATTTTATTAATAGCAATGACTGCCAAGCTAGCATCTCATCACCAAACAAACAACAAAGCTTCTCTTTGACTTGTCATTTAGTTTCTTATCTCCAAGGAAGAGGTGGTGTTGTAGACAACTTATTACAGAAGGAAGAGCTTAAAACCAGGCAGCTTTCCTCTGACTTGTTCCCACATACCACAGATGAAGCAAGTTGTTTTTAAGATTTCCTCTTTCTTCTGCTTTTCACTCCTTAGATCAGCAAATGTATCAATGATGACTCCAAAGATGAGGTTCAGGACAATAATGATGACAATGAAATAGAAAAGGAGATCATAAACAACCCGAGCAGCGAAGAGGGGCTCCTGGAATGACAATAAAATGTCTCCGTAATGTCAAATTGGCACCCAGCAGAAAAACAAACACTAATTCACATTTTAATAGAATCAATTTAGACCCAGCAGTGCATACAAGCAATCTTGCATGTTACATCCTAGTCCCCATATATAGCTAGTTTAAGAGGGATTAATATAGACATACAGAGCTATGAGTTTGGTTTTACTGATTTCTGTTTTTCTACATTAGACTACTACAGGGGGAAAATAAACAAGGAGTCTTGAGGCAATTTAAAAGACTGAGCCTAGCATAAATTTGTGTGGATTGGAGATGGGCTTTGTTCAACAAAATATGTTGCAATAAAATATGTTGGTCTTTAAGGTTGCAATAAAATATGTTGGTCTTTAAGGTGTCACTAACCCCTGCACATTTTTCTCTGTCTGTGAGTAACATGATACCTACCCTTCCAGAATTATTTTCTGCAGGGGTGTAATTTCCCCTTCCCTCCTCTATTCACTTCCAGTACGCTGCCCATAGACTCCAAGCTTAAATATAGGAGCCAGAATTTAATCAAGAGATCCAGGCTGCAAGCCAGAGAAGCAGTTTCTGCCATTAATACTGATGAGGCAGAGGGTGGCCATGCCACAATTTTACTTCTGGCTTTTCCTTCCAGGGCCAGTCTGCTCACTCTTCCCAGCTTGCTTTGTGTGGGGAACTAACATTTGCCTCTAACAGATGAAGAAGGCAGGTGAGTGGGAAGCCCAGGAGGCTGAGCCATGGTACAATCTCCACTTCCATTGTTATGACAAAAGGCCAAGTCTGCTTCTCCAGGTGCTAACTGGCAATCCTAGCCTAAGTGGAGTACGAAGTCAAACATTCTGGCCCCTACTGTCATTCAGCCACACCCTATCAAATGAATATTAAGAAAAAAAGACTGGGGGGGGCAATGTCACAGCTCCCCCAGTGATGATCTAGGAATTTCCCTAGTCTCTATGGTCTTTACCATAGAGATTGGGGGAATTCATAAAGTAGCACCCGGGGGGGAAGGACTGTGATCACCTGGAAGTGGTGTCAGTGTCTGTAATACTCCTCTTCCCTGGGCTCTGCCTCCACCCCAGCTCCCGGGCTTTGCAGACAGAGAGCAGGCTACCTTACCCAAATTTTAGTGGTGGGGAAGCATGCTGTGGTAAGTCAGTGATGAGGGCAATACACTCTGCACATACTCTTTGTACTATGAATTTTCCAGAGCTGTACCCTATCATTAAAAACTGATTCTAGAATTAGTGTTTGTAAATATTATATCATATTCATTGTATCCAAATCAGCCCTGAAGCACATATTCACAGTAATTTAGGAATACCTGTGCTTGAGGAAGGTCAGAGGGGCTAATGCTTACAGTGTGACAAGGAAGTAGCTGGCAGAGTGTTCCCTCTAAGCTGAGTTAGTGTGAGCTAGCTCACAGTTTTTTAGCCTCCAGCTCACACGTTTTTGTCTTAGCTCAGGAAGGCTGGCTTCAGAGCAAACTAATGTATGCAGTAGACAAATCGCTCGCTCACAACTTTAATGCCAGTAGCTCACAAAGCAGAATTTTTGCTCACAAGACTCCACAGCTTGAGGAAGCAATGCTGGCAGCTGCCAAGAGATCCCCATAACAGGACTCGTGGGCAGTTATTTACCGTAGTGGTTCAGCTCTGGTAGTGATTCATATACTGAATACCAGTCTATTGTGACTAAGGCAGGGGTTCACTGGGCATGCAGTGAAAGCAAACTTAGCAGAAGGGAATGAGAACCTTATCTTTGCTAGGACCAAACCAGATGTGATAGGGCAGATATATTTGTTATTTGCCGAACTGCTCCATTCAGATCCCAAGTGGCGTTGGCACTACCTTAACTATATAGATCAGTAGTCCCCAATCTTGTTGAGCCTATAGGCACCATTGGAATTTTCAGAACAGTACATGGGAGCTACTTCAAAATGGCTGCCATACAATGCTGGAGAAAATCACAGAATGTTGGGAGGTCACAAGCTAAGGATCCTTTTATAATGAAGGCATCAGTTTCTGAAGGCCAGTATCCTTTAACACAAGCTTGCCCAGTCCTAATCATACCTTGTGATAACAAGTGTTGGGAATATTTTATGGCAGACCCTCAGTTTATGCAGTGTCACAGTGGCTACAATCCTAAGAACACATTCCTGGAAGTAAGCTAGACCGATAAAAATAGGACTTACTTCTGAGTAGGTAAGCTTAGGCTTGCTCTCTATAAGACACACCAGCCCTGATTAGTGCACTCCATAACCCAAGCATGTGCTCTACAATATGCCCCACATTCTTTCCTGCAGTTGGTCTCTTACAGGCAGGTGATATGGAAAGACCCACAAAATGTAGAAAGCCTGAAAACCATCTTACGATTTGGGGAGTTTATTGCTGTTCTGAGAACTGCCAACTGATTTCACATAATGATGCCCTTGATAACGAATGGGATATATGTATTCAAGCATAGATGCTAATTATAGTTGCATTTGATTGCAGATTTGATATTATAGTATATCTACAATTCTTTGATTCATTGCCTATTTGAACTGTACTCTTAAGAGACCTATTGCAGGAGTGTCAAACTCATTTGTTATGAGGGCCAGATCTGACATAAATGCGATTTTGTTGGGCCCGAACCATGCGTGTCATAAAATGTAATGCCAGGTAGTGAAGACATAAACTTTATAAAGGGCACAGACAAACAAAATTAAAGATATTATTTTTACTTAAAATACAAGCATGCTTAAAACATTAACACTCTTGCAATATTTTATTTAACAGTGTTTGATAACTAACACCTCTTGCTCTGAATTATTGCATCAAATCAGAGGAAAATCCACATAGGCAGATTGGAGAACCAGCAGTGCAGCACTGGGCTAATGCCCCCATGCTGCTTGGAGTAGAGAGCAAACGCTCTCCCCAGCCCACTCTCATGGTCAATGCTGAGCCTAGGACCTAAGGGAAAACATGAAATGGCTGGGCATTGTAAGCTTCTCCCCACCTTCCAAGTCTGCTCAGAATGGCTCTCCAAGAAGGGTTTATCAAATTATGCATGGGATGGAGATAGCTGACAAAGAAATTTTCATCCCTCTCCCAAAATGCTAGAGAACTTGAGGGCACCCAGTGAAGCTGATGGGCAGTCAGTTCAGGACAGACAAAAGGAAATAAGTCTCACATAATTAATTATTTCACAGATTAATAAAATTAGCAACAACCTGCAAAAAGAGCCATTGAAAAGCCCTTCTGTGACAGATTGCACTTAACAACAGGTTTCTTGGTGCAGCAATTTCAGAGATCTGGGAGGTGAAGAGTTAATTCTTCACTGGAAGGGAGAGCTTGAGTGACAGGCTGCTGCCAAAGCACTTACATATTGTTGCTGAGAGAGCTAATCAGAAGGATCCTGGTGCAAAATGATGGGGGGGGAGAGGGAGAGAGAACTTAGCTTGCAAACACCTGGTGCTTCTCCCATCTGTCACCTCCAGCTGCAAAAGCAGTGTTTGCAAAGACTGCTAATCCTCTGGCCACATGCACAATAGAGGAAAAGTTAAAACAAGCCCCAACAACACCTTGCAAACAGCAAACCACATGGCTCTAAACTTCAGCCTCCAAAACAGCCACCTCCTTCTGGATCTCACTCTGTATTTTCTGAAGAATCCCCCCTCCCTCCAAAGAAGGGAAATAAAACTTTCTTGGTGTTAAAGGGACTGACTCCGACTTTGCTCTCTCTGGTGTGCTCTCTCTCCTTCTCCCTCCCTTTCTTTGCGAAGAAGTGGGGGGAGACTCAGCCAATGGAGGGAATGGAGGCTTGGCATTCTATGTCATTCTTACAGACTCACAGAGAGATCAAGTCTCAAAGTAAACAGCAGAGCAGAAGAATACCCCCCCCCTGAAAAAACGTGCCTGCACATGAAAGCTTATACCTGAAACAAAACTTTCTGGATCTTAAAGGTGCCATGGGACTGACTCCAACTCTGCTCTCTCTGGTGCGCCCTCTCTTTCCCTCCCCCACCCTTTCTTCCCACAGCAGGGGGTAGCAGACTCAGACAATGGAGGGAAAGGAGGTGTGGCTATCTCCTCTGTGTAGTTGAGGAGTCCTGGGAAAGCAACCTGAGAAGGAAGCAGGAAGCCAGTTACTCGCAGGTCAGATAGAAGCCCTGCAGCAGCCGGATCCAGCCAACAGACTGTTTGACACCCCTGTCCTACTGTATGGAAAGCTGATCTCAATAGGCAAGACTTAATAATTTTCTCAAGGTTACAGTTTTCTCCCAATTCCCAGAAAAAAGTTCTCATGTACTTCTCAGATCTAAAAACTTGTGCTTAATATCCACATTAAAACACTCAATCTAGCCGACACATTACACTGTTAAGTCAACTTTCTGATGTAAAACATACTACATAAACATGGTCATGATCCAGTCAAAGTCAGGCACTTATGAATTCTTGTGATTCTTAGCAGAAGAGTTAAGAACATGCTTAGCATCTCTCCCATTAAACTCAATAGGCTTGGGATGGATCCTGCAGATCCAGGCTCTTTGCATGAGGAAAAGCCAACTCCTTAACTTTGGTTTACCCATTTTTTTTACTTCAGTGGAATATTTTGATTTGTGAACTTGTCTTTCTCACACATATACTCACACACACAAAATGCTTACATCTTTGGAAGGCTTGCGTAACACATCTCCAACTCCACCACCATTTCTCAGGCCTTGGTTCAATACTGTCACAATGCACATTAGCAGAGTGTCACATGTCCTCTCAATCCCATTCTCATCATCTTCCTCACCTGTGGGTATAACACAGATATATGACCCAAGGGTCTACTGAGTATCTATTAAGGGCCAAATTAGATCATAATAGAAAACACATGGCTACCACCAACAGGAGTAGCCCTGTGTCATCTCCTCTGCTCTCTCCCAGTAACATCCAGTGAAAGAAAATGCTTGATGTAACATGATGGTGTATAAAATTTTGCCTACTCCTGCAAGTAGCAACTAATGAAGTGATGATGGGAATACAAAAAGTCTCAGCACAATGTTCATTTTGTTGTTGGAGACAAAGGGAAAAGAATTGTAAACTTTGAAGTAAAACGTTTCAAGTATTCTGCATGTAGATTAATTTTTCACTAACCTCCAGTAGTGTTCTGGACCTTTATAGAATCTCATGAGATCTTCCAGACTTTCTGATAATTACATGTTCTTTAGACTTTCTAGACATTCTCAGAAGTGCATAATAGGCAGGGAAGTGCAAGTCAGTCAATGTGTGTGACAGTTATAGAAATGTTCAGTCATAGAAAATGCATGTACTCTACCCATATTCTAGTGGGGTAGTGTTAGTTTGTTACAACAAAAACCAAAAAGGTGTCTTGGTGCTCACTAAAGAATAACAGATACATTACAGCATACGCTTTCATAGGCATATCACTAGTTGCATAATGTGAAACCTCCATCTGCAGACATAGTTGCCAAAGATGCTTCTGGCCTTAGTGCCATTTTGATCTAGGCTGGTCTTGATTCCATTCTAAGAAAGCAAAGGACACTTATATATGCATGCACTATCAAGTGGCAACCAACTTATGGCATTCCCAGCAAAGACCTTTCAAGGTAAGTGAGAAGCTCTTCAGAGCCTTCCTTGATGGTCCCCCATCCAAGTACCAATCCTGCTTAGCTTCCAAGATCTGACAAGATTGGGTTATACCAAGTTGCTTTCCCTCCCAATGGATACATAACTTCTTGAAATAGAAAATGTTTTGTGGCCATTCTACTAACCTGATTTTATAGCTGGTATTGTAGTAGTGCAATTATCCTTTCCACATGTTTCCATCATTGCTGTCAAAGTTGTGGTGGGAACTGTGCCAGTGTCTGACAGAACAAAAGCACAGTGTTAGCAAAGGTTGATTTTCTGCATGCACAAAAAAATATGAAAAATATGGCATACACATTAAACATGAGGGCACAGACTTGCTACCAAATTCTTAGTCACAAACCTAACGTGGGCATATTTTCATAGCATCCAAATTAAAATGTATCATAAAATACATGGGTCCATTTCCTTTATTTGTATGTACTACAGAACGTTTTGTATCTCTCCACATGTGATCTTCTCCCTAACAATATCTAAAAAATGGTTGAATACCCAAGCAATAATTAAATCATGGTTGAATACCCAGGGATCTTTTGTAAACCCACCCAAACTACACTTAATTGCTTCTTAGCTTGGAGCCCCAAAATTCAAATAGTGGAAATTAATTGAATTTAAAATTGGTCTGAATATTTTCTCCAGCAATTTATTTAGTGTTGGAAGAAACAAAGAAAGAATTCAGACTACTACTGAGGAAGAACCTTAAGGCAATCACAATAAAGAAGATACCACTGTTCCACGTTTACAATATATCACAGGCATTTCATTGCTGTTTCTTCCTAAATTAAAGAACTGACATCAAACACAGCTCCTATCTAGTTAGGATGAAATACATTCATAGCAAGAAACAAACATTGGGTACGAAAACAATGTCAGGTTTTTTTAAAAAAACATTAAAAATTATTCACAAAGGCTGACAAGCAGGACATTGAGCAGCTGAATCATTTTTCTGAAAACAGAGTAATTACAGGATTTTCAAGGATGAAAACACTATTTGATGCTCATTTGTAAATATGTACGGAGTTGAGTAAAACACTAATTTAACAATTCCAAAGTGAGTAAATGACATATAGATCAGCTTTATATTATCAAACACCCAGGCCTCGGATGGGGCCGGAGTGTGGAAGAGCAGCGCTCCAGGAGTGCGGTGCCTGGGGGCTGGGCACATGACCAAGCCCCGCCCCCCTGCTCCCAGCAGAAGAAGGAAGGTAAGTTTCCTGCCTTCTGCCCTACCCCCGGTTCTTTGGGCATGCAGAGGCACAGCGCACTGACAAGGCCTCCAGCCCAGTCTCTGGCTTCCTCCAGAGCGCCCCCCCCCCCACTGCCTTTCTCTGCCCGTGTGCCAATGCGCACAAGCAGAGAAAGATCTCCGGAGCGCCCTCCCCGCCGACTTTCTCTGCCCATGCACCATGATGCGTGAGCAGAGAAAGATCTCTGGAGCGCTCCCCACCCGCCGCCTTTCTCTGCCCATGTGCTGAGGTGCGCAAGCAGAGAAAGATCTCCAGAGCACCCCCCCACCTGCTGCCTTTCTCTGCCCGCCTTCATTCCCTCCCTCTCTCCCTCCCTTCCTTTCTTCCCATCTCTCTCTCTCTTTCCCATTCTTTGCCCTCTTTCCTTCCCTCCCTTCCTCCCCATCTCTTTCCCTCTTTTCCCCTTTCTTTCTTTTCTTTCTTTCCTTCTTTCCCAAAGTTCTTTGCCCCTTTCCCTCCCTCTCTCTTTCCCTCCCTTCCTTCCTCCCTATCTCTCTCCCCATTTCTCTCTTTCTCTCTTTCTTTTTTTCTCTCTTTCCCATTCTTTGCCCTGTTTCCCTTCCTCCCCATCTCTTTCCCTCTTTTTTCCTTCCTTCCTTCCTTTTCTTTTCTTCTTTCCCAAAGTTCTTTGCCCTCTTTCCCTCCCTCTTTCTCTTCCTTCCTTACTTCCTCCCCATCTCTCTCTCTGTCTCTCTCTGACTTTCTGTCTCTCTCTCTCTCACCATACTTCTGGTGATGTCAGGGGGTGTGGCATATGCTAATGAGTTATACTAATGAGCTCCTGCACCTCTTTTTCTAGGAAATGACCCCTGCAAACACCTATTTTGCCCTCTTCGTTCCAAATTATTCCAAATCATGTATCAGTGACACAATGAAACGGCTGAAGGAACCAAAATGGCAAAATTATACAACCCAAATGATACTGCAGTATGTCAGTGTTTTTTTCTCACTGGTCCACTGACAGCCCAGAAATGGATTTCTAATATACCAGAGCAGATTCATAGGCAATGCCAGGCAAGAGTAAGCTTTGGCAAAAAGAGCAATACCTGCCACAGGTGTTCTGTTTTTCAGCCTTTCCACTTCCATAATGAAGTCATCTTTCAAGAACAAGAACCCAACAATGGAGAAGAGGTAAACAAGGATGAGGGCCAGCACAGCAGTCAGGATAATGGAGCGTCCATTCCGTGTAACACTTTTAATGACATTCAGCAAAGTCTCCTCTCTGTATACCAAGTCAAATAACTTGGAGGAAAGAAGACAAATCAAGGAAACAGATGAATATAAGTAGAATACATAGGTTCTATAAATATAAACGGAATATATAATGAATGCATATAAACAGAATAAATACAATAGTATTTCCAGATAAACCCAAACGTGCATTAGTGTGAAAGTTTTCAAACTGCAACCTGGGGAACCCTGGGGTTCCTTAAAAATGTATGGAGGGTTCCTCAATGAGAAAACCAGTAACAACAAAAAAGTTTCACTGAAAGACACCTTGTCCACCATTACTGACTTTCCTTTATAATATGGAACTACAGAAGACTGTTGAATGCCTTCTTGGGTACACACCCAGTTCTCATGAAGCCCAACAAGCCTTGCTTAAATGGAGCGTACAACCTAAAACTAATGCCTACTTTTTAAGTATTGATAGGCAGGAGATGATGAACGTAACAAGGCTTTTATTCATAACCTTGTTCAATTCTGATCTGCTAAACTTACACCATTCCAGCAGTGAACTATATACAATGTGACTATATACAGAAGATCTGATTGGACCTAAGCAGAGCTCTTTCATAGGTTACCTTGGGTGGCTTCAGGACCAATGGATGGTCTTTATTACACAACCAATCAGAACAAGGGGATTGGGATACCAGAGGGCAATCCATAACCAACACAACATAGAATAAACCCAGAACATAACACTACTGATTTTAGGGAGTGATCTCCATAGATACGTATAAGAATGGGCCTGCCATTTTTACACATAAAAACAAAGCTGATGACTAGTGGTTCAGATATTTTCCATACTCTCCATGTGGAATTAAGGGAGTGCACCAGAAAAAAAAATCAATATTTTTCTGATCCAGATTTCAGGGAGGGCGTAATTATCAGTATTCTGGGTTATTCAGGTGCCGACTGCCAGTTTGGTATCCAGACTTTGGTTTGGACTTTTCTTTCTTTCTTTTTTTTTTAGGATTCTGATATTATTCCGGTTCATTTTTCCCTCTGGGGAATCTTTCAGGGGGCTGGAGTGGCTGTTTTCCAAGCAAATGATGCCAAAATAGGAGCAGGGCTGGTGCTGCCTGTCCAGTAAAGAATCACCAAGCCATCCTCCATCATTTCCAGTGGGAGGGGAATTCCATGCTTTCTCCAGGACAAAGAATAGCCAAACACACAACAGCAAGCAAGGCAACCACTGGCCAAAAGCCTGCCAATGCAAACAGAATCAACAAGCCCAACAGAACCAATGCAGAAAGACAAGTTGCTTACCTGTAACTGATGATCTCCGAGTGGTCATCTGTTCATTCACACCTTTGGGATATAGTAAACCTACACCGATCCTGATGGGTAAACTTAAAAGCTGAAAAGGATTTTCACACTCATTCCCCGTGTCACAGACGGGGGGCTCCACTGTGCATGACTACAGAGATAGGCATGAAGATCCCAACAGTTCCTTCTGACTACTGCTATCAGCCCCAACAGACAAGAGGACCAACAGCAGAGGGGAAGGAGGGAGGATGGTGTGAATGCACAGATGACCACTCAAAGATCATCAGTTACGGTAAGCAACCTGACTATCTTCTTCATGGCCTCTGTGTGTCACACCTTTGGGAGAATATCAAGCTCAGGCTTACCTGGAGGAGGGTGCTGGAAGGGCCTCAAACACAAGCCAACTGCAATACACAGCACTGAAGTTCGATGACAGAGATGCATGCCTAGGGTGTAGTGCTTCACAAAGGTGTGAGGTGTCGCCCAGGGAGCTGCACTGCATATGTACCATAGGGGCGTGCCCTTCAGGAAAGCAGTGGAAGTAGTCAGAGCTCATGTAAAATGAGCATGAACTGGTCCAGGAAGTGGCCTTTTGGCCAGTAAATAACAGAGCTTAATAGTCCCCGCTATCCATTTGGGCAATCTCTGTGAGGAGAGTCTATGTTCCTTCATGGGTACGGCATAAAATACAAAAAGAACTGGGGTCTTACACAAGTCTCTAGTTCCACATAAGTAGAAAAGTAATGCTCTCTTCATGTCAAGCATGTGAAGGCATTGCTCTGCTTTGTCCCATGGAGAGGAGAAAAACACTGGAAGAGTTATGTCCGCCTGGAGGTGGAATTCCGAAACCACCTTGGGGAGAAAGGTGATATCCGGAACTAAGGAGACATCTTCCTGATGAAATGTCAAGCTGTGTGTGTGGGGTCACAACATAGTGCCATCAATTCACTGACTCTTCTGGCAGAAGTGATGGCAATTAGGAAGGCAGTCGTCCAACAAAGCTATTGTAGGCTGCCGGTGGCCATGGGTACAAATGGCCACCCTGCGAGTCTTGTCAAAACCAGTGGAAGATCCCAGGGTGGCAAGAGATTACAAACTGTTGGGAAGAGACAAATGAGCCTCTTGGTGAGTGGATGAGTAAAGATGGAGTGCCCACTGATAGTATGGTGGGCCAAGATAGTGGCTAAGTAAAGTCCAATGGATGAATGACTTAGGCCTTGATCTACCAGGGACAATAAGAAAGATAATAAAAAGGCTTGATGGGGGTGGAGATAGCTTAACAGAGTCAAGATAGCACAGGAACTTCTTCCACTTATAGGATCTGAGAGTGGAAGGTTTCCTGCAGTTTAGCATGACATGATCTATCCTATGTTGCAGATCAGTCAGAGAATTTTCCATGCTGTGAGCTTCAGAAGTGGAATGTTGTGGTAGAGTACTAAGCCCCCTTGAGAGAGCAGAAGATCTGACACTCTTGGGAAGTGGTGAAATAATCCCTTGGAGAGGTGTAGAAGTGTTGAGAACCAGTGCTGGCATGGACACTATGGTGTAATCAAGATGTACTTTGGGAACTCCCTCATGATTTTGTTGATCACTCTAGTGATCAAAGGGATGAGGGGGGAGAGAAATAGGTATTGGTGGGACCAGGGGTATAACAGTCCATCTCCTAGAGAGAGTGGGACCCAGCCCCCCCCCCGGAGCAGAAACTGTGGCATTTTGTGTTGTGTCTGATTACAAAGACATCCAAGACATTGACTGTAGGGTGGCCCAAGGCACTAAAGACCGGTTGCAGATACTTCCAATTGAGTTCCCACTGATGGAGGGATGCCCCCTGCCCCCCTCCCCCGCTCAGAAAGTCTGTTGTGACATTCTGGATGCCCAGGAAATGGGAAGCTACAGGGAAGATATTCTGGGCTTGGCACTCATCCCAGATCTCTACGGCTAGCCTGCAGAGGCACCGTGAGACCGTGCCACCCTGTCAATTTATATAGTAGAGGGCAGTTATATTGTCTGTGAGGATTGAAATTACCCAATGACGGACCATGTGGCGGAAAGATTAGAGGGTGTATCATATCACCAGAAGCTCCAGATAACTGATGTAATGGTGAGCAAGGCGAGCTTCCCAGTTGGCACCTACGCAAAGGCCATTTAGGTGGGCACCCCAGCCCCAGAGAGATGCATCTGTTCTCACTGTTAGGGATAGAACAGGAGGATGAAAAGGTGCTCCTTCCAAGAGGTTCTGACGCTCGTTCCATCATTCCAGGGAAGTCAGAATCGGGGTGGGCAAGTGGAAGTGGTGTGACTGAGGATGATGTAGGAGGTTGAAGTGCCTCAAAAACCAAAGTTGTAGGTGTCTCATGTGGAGCTTTGTAAAAACTATGACTGAGGTTGTGGGGGCCATCATTCCCAACAGGCACTGGATTTGAAGAGTGGAAGCATCACCTTGAGATTGAATCAGACAAATTAGGGCAATTATGTCCTCCGCCCTCTGGGGAGGAAGAAATGTTCTGCAGGCTTGAGAATCTGGTATTGCTCTGATAAATTGAACCCTCATGGAGGGGGTTAGCATGGATTTTTTTGTGGTTTACTTGAAGGCCCAAGGAGTGTAGTAGGGTCAGGGTTACTTCTATGTGCTGTAGAAGGGTGGATCTGGAGTCCACTACTAGTATCCAACCATATATATATGGGGAAAAATTTATGCCCTGTAGATGAAGATGGGCTACAATGACTACCATCATCTTTGTGAATATGCAGGGAGCCACTGAGATGCCGAAGGGGAGGGTTTTGTATTGGTAATGCTGCTCCCCTATGGCAAATCGGAGGAATTGCCTGTGGTGATGATAAATGGACAGGTGGAAATAAGCATTCTGCAGGTCCAGGCCTCTTTCCACATGAAGGGTAGGAAGTTTGGTAGTGATGTCATGTGGAATTTTTTGTATATTATAAAGTGATTTAGTGCTTTGAGGTCCATGATGGGATGGAGTCCTCTGTCTTTCTTGGGGACCTTGAAGTAACAGGAGTAGAAGCCATGGTATTGGTTGTGGTAGGGGGGAATAGGTTCTATGGCTAGTTTGTGTAACAGGTTCTGCACTTCTTCCAGAGAGACAGTGGACAGAGGAGTGGGATTAAAGATGGAAGCCACTGGTGTGTGGAGAACCTCTACTGCATATCCCCATGAGATGACAGAGAGTACCCATTTGTCTGAAGTGATTCATCTCCAAGCAGGTTAGTATGGGTAGAGACATGTGGGTACTGAGGGGTATGGCAGAGGTGTCAAGTCAAAGGCCCTGTTTCGCGCCCTTGTGAGTTTTAGTCCTGGACTGTGTAGCCATGGAGAATTTAAGTCTGGAGAAGTAGGAAGGACAAGATGAAGCATGTGGGGATCTTGGTTGACATGGTTGGTTAGGAGGGGATTTATTGAAGGGTCTACAAGACCAGGACCTCAGTTTGGATTGTCTGTTGGATGAAGACACCCCAAGTTACAAGATGTCTTGATACTTTTGTCAAGATCTTAGAGGCCAATGTCAGTAGTGGAGTTAAATAAGCCCTCTCTTTTGAAGGGTAGATCCTTAGTGTATGATTTTGTGTCATGCTGAAGGGTGGTGGACCTTAGCCAGGCATGGCGATGTAAGGCTATTGCTGAAGTGAGTGTCTTGGCTGAGGCATCCAGTGTTTGTTTGGCTGTGCTGTTGTTGTTTCTCTAGGAGCATTCCCTCCTTTTGAATGCATCTAGCATGATGATTCATGTCTTCAGGTAGGGATGCGATGAATTCAGACATCTGTCCCCAGAAGGCATATTGATATCTGCCCATGCAGATGACACAGTTGGAAGTCTTTATACCTAGGGCACCAGCTGAGTAGAAATTGCAGCCGAAGGAATCTAGTTTCTTCCCTTCTTTGTCAGGAGGTGAAGAGTGGGTGCATCGACCTTTGGAAGAGGAGGTGACCACTACTGAGTTGGATCTGGGGTGTGTGAAGAGAAATTCAGCCCCTGCTTCTTGGATCTTAAATATATGATGATATATGAGACCAAGATATCTTAGTAGTTTGTATGAGGACAGATGTCATAGGTAAGGCAATAGCCATTGATGTTTCCATTTGCATGGTATTAAAGACTGTATTGGTCACAGTGAGTGGGGGTTGTATCATAGATAGAGTCAGTGTGTGGGCCATACATCTGATGAAATTGCCATATGATTTCAGATCTTCTGAAGGTGAGATGGGAAGATTTTCAGCCACATCCTGCAGTGGGAATAGACCAGCATTATGCTCTGATTCATCATCTCCTGAATAATGGGTGGAGGAGTTAAAAGAGGTGCCCAATTCAGAGGGATGTGAAAAATGTGTTGGTGTTGGAGCCCTTGGTATTGAGGGGATGGGTACTGATGATGAAGATTTGGCCTTAGAAGCTTGTTTGTTGATTTGTACCAATGGTCTCGGCAGCACTTTCTGTGTCGAAAGAGGGTGTCGGTAGATTGACAATTCCAGTCCATCAGTAATCAACCCAAAAGCTACAGCATGGCAGAGGAGAGTGGATATGCTCCATACAGATACTGCCATTGTCATTGGTCCCATGGAATGGGAGGTGGGGGTGATGGTTGGAACCCTGGAGATTGGTCCCAGTCTTCAAGAGGTTGATGTTAGGTGTATGGAGAAGGAGGATGGAAAGACCCAGTATTCCAACCCTTAGGCTCGGTATGGAAACTCTTGGCACTGGAAGATTGAGATCATTGTGTCAGGTCCATCTCTTGGTCAGAGTTAGACGTATGGGTTGTGCCAAAGGCAAGGCTATTTGCCCGACGAACTGGCCATGAATAGGCGAGTCAAGCAACTTGAGGGGAGGAGTAGGAAGAGGCTCTGACACTTGGTGAAGAGTTGAGGTAACCTTGGCTGGAGAGCCCTTGGGTCTCTCTGTGTCTTTCTTTTGCTTCTTCTGTTTGTCTGGTTTGTGCTCCTTACCCCCTCTGTCTTTCTTGGCAGAAGTTGGGGTATCCGATTCAGAAGCTGGGATCGAGCATTTCAGCATCAATCGATCAGCATTGGAGGGAGCTAGTGTCAGTGATAAGGCCATTGTTGACACCGAAGCTGGGGTTGACATCAAAGCATGGCCCAAAGTCTCGTAGTATGATGCCATTGTCAGAGACAGTGCCGATTCAAGGAATGCGGTGCAAAGTCGGGCTGCTTGGTTCTTCCTCATCTGTTTGCAGAACCTAGAGCAACGTGTGCATGACTCCATGCAGTGGGCTTCTCCGAGGCATAGGAGGCAAAGAGAATGTCTGTTAGGGGTGCAATTTTGCTACCACACTTCAGGCACCTCTTGAAAAATCCCCAGCGTTTGGCCATAGGCAGGGGAAAACTGGATGGAGGACAGTACAGAGGGTCAAGTGGGGGGAGGCCCTGCAACTGGAGAAAGTCACTAACCCATCCAAATGTCTCAAGGGACCAACAGATTAGAAAGGAAAAAGAGAAATTACGGAAAAAAGAGGGAAAAAACAGTAAGTTACAGATCGAAGAGAGGAAAGGTCCAAACAGCGTGACAGAAGTCAGTCAGACAAGACATGGGGAATGGGCATGAAAATCCTTTTCAGCTTTTAATCGGCGCGGGTGCACTATATCCCAAAGGTGTGATGCACAGAGACCAAGAAGGAGATCCAGGGAATCTCAGCAGAACC
Organism: Gekko gecko; assembly: GCA_029375565.1. Classification (NCBI taxonomy): domain Eukaryota; kingdom Metazoa; phylum Chordata; class Lepidosauria; order Squamata; family Gekkonidae; genus Gekko; species Gekko gecko. The sequence goes on from JAPDNY010000005.1 coordinate 170,917,708, forward strand.
ATGAGCCAGTGGTAAGCCTAACACAACCAATGCCAAACTGGAGAATCCAGGCCAATGTCAAATCAGAGAATCCAAGACAAAACAACTTAACCAAGGAACACTATTGCAAACCCAACAAATGTCAAATCAGAGAACCCAAGCAAAGTCAAAGTCAAACCAGAGTATCCAACCCAGGTCAAAACACAGAATCTAAAGCAAACCGACTTAAGCAAGAGACACTGTTGCAAGACCAATAGAACCAATTTCAAAGCACTGAATCTAAGCCAAACGAACTTTGGCAAGCCAATACCAAGATTTGGCAAGAAGACATGGACACAGACACACAATAAAATGGAAGAAAACCAGTCCCAAAAGCCTTAAAATGCTGTTCCTTATATTTCTGGACAATTCTGAATATTTCCAGAATTTTTCAGAACCCATTTACTAGAATCCTGAAAAATCCCAGTTACCATATTAATAACTGAATATATCTGAAAAATACTGACCAGGTTTTTTAAGGCGTATTTTTGGACCGGAAATATCTGAACACACATCCCAATGCAGAATGGCCCAAGTACGTAGCAATACAGCCAAACAGAAAAGCTTACATCCAATTCACTGCCCTCCTGATTGATTCTTCCCAGTGACCCAAAGAAGCCCAGAACCTGAAAAATGTGCCACTATGCTCATGCAAGTCACTGCTGTGAGGCAATGGCTGTAAATGGCAATGTACTGAAAGATGTTCCCATATACACAGGGAGCTTGGTGTGTAGAAACTAGCAAATGTCCTAACCAATTCTCAAAACAGGTGGACGGCACAGAGGCACTTCTTACCATGAAAAGGCAGATGAGAACTTCTGTAGTCTCAGCTTTCAGATATTGAAAAATAATAAGTGCTTAGGTCTCACAGCTGTAGAGGCAGATTTGAAAATGATAACTACAAGGCTAAATGTTTAGAAAGAGGATAATAAAAGAAAAACAATAAATTAATTTTTTTAACTCACCCTAACTTCTAAATGGTTAAAATTCTTGTATGTTCAGTTCACGCAAAGCAAGACTGGGGCCTTGTACAAACTGAATGCGCAACTTAGAACATGCAACTGATTGATTACACTGAACGATCGCCATAGGTACTTAAACAAAAGAGCCTACCATTCTTTATTTAACATGTTGAACATTAAATATTTCCAAGTTATAAGTACTGTAGTTAAAAAAGTAACATATGAACAACATCTGGAATCTACTATGTTCCTTAACATTCAAATGCCACTAATTATGCAAACTGCCATCATTACAGTACTAAATATGCAAGTGTAATATGCATATTTGCTACATCATGCATGCAATCTCTCCGATACGGCACCCAGTGCTAAATTTTCCCGTCTATCAAATCTTAATATTTCCCCACTGTAAAGCTCTTCAGACCTAGTTTGGTTATCTCAGAGGCGCATGCACGTCATCACGTAACTACAATCCAGAAGCTGAAATCTATGAGTTTAAGCATGACCAACTCCTTGTTGAACTATAGTCATAAGCAACATTTAACATGGAATTAAAATCGCTGCTTTGTTTGCAGAAACAAGGTCATGACAGGAAGACCATACCACCTCACCTTTAGACTCAATTCAAACAATGATTCCTTTCAAATAATTCAAAATAAAATTCTCCATGAAAAGTAGCTCTAAATGATACCCTCATTTCTTTCACCCTTATCTTCTTTATAATGCAGCAAGGGCTAGAATAACAATGATCTGGATTCCATTGAAGTGGGGAACATTAAAATTTAAAGTGAAGATCCAGGAAAATTGGCCTTGTAAAAGGACCATAAAGCGTTCTTCTGGTTTGCCACAGGCTACTCAAGTCATAATCCAGCTACAGTCAAACACTGCAGAGCCATATTAATTTCAAAGGAGAGATTGAAAACCATGGTTTTTTAAAAAAAAAATCCAAAGCGCTTGACTAGCTATTTTTTTAAAAAATGTGACTGACTGTACGTTGTCAACCACTTTGAACACTGGAGGAGGTTGGAAAGAAACATTTGAACAAACAGAACAAAATTAATATTCCATGGGGGGGGAGAGTTGTAGAGATCCATAATTAACCATGAACTTATGAAAGCTTAAATGTAAAAAAGAAGAAAATATGTCATAACATAAAATGACTGAATGACTAAAATGGTGAACAAAAAAACACAGATTTTGAGTATTTCTAACTATGTAATCCTGAGACATTTATAGTTTATGAAACATGCATGAATCATTGTGTGTTGTCTTGGCTGGTGGCTACTGAGACTATACACTAGAAACTGGAGACACAAGCTGAAATCAAGGTCAGTAACAAAGCCAAAGGTCAGATAGCCGGGGAGTCGTTTCAAGACTGCAGGTTTCCAAGGCCAAGGAGCGGCTGCTGCACGCTCAGAAGCAGATCTGATTACAAAGAGTTGCTGCCGCACTGAAGCAGGTGCACTGAGGGATTTTGAACAGATCCTTCCTCCCCTGGGAGTTGAGTCTGCAAAGGCTTATAACTCCTCCCGTTGCCTTTGCAGGAGCTGCAGCCTGGCACTCCCCTTTCGCTCCTGCATAGTCAGCCTCTGATGTGCCCTACGTCTGGGGCACTCAGGAGAACTAGGTGGGGAGTCTGGCCTCAGGGTGTCTGCAGCTGGGGTTACTGGCAGGCTCAGGAATGGTCTCGCCTTCTGGCTGCACTTCTTGTGCAGCTGCTGGGGACTCTTCCTCCTCAGGTACTGTTGAGGGTTCTTCTGGCCTGACTCCAGAGAAGGCTGAGCTGCTCCCTGCCTCTTCCTTATCTGAGGAGGAATCAGCCTCAGCCGGACCCAGACCCATGACACATTGCCAACCGGCATGCAGAGTTTAAGACTACACTGCCCTTCATCTAAGTATTCTAGAAATAATGTTTTATCATGTGTTTATCATAGGATGCAGAAAGAGGTACAGAACTTGATAGTGAAGGGTAAGATAGGACCCCACTGCCTATACACTTTTTCTAAGGCACTCTTAGAAAGGTCATAAGCAATACTCCCTGTAAGCTGTGGAGTCTTGTGAGCAAAAGTTCTACCTTGTGAGCTACTGGCATTAAAGTTGTGAGCAAGCAATTTGGCTGCTGCATCAATTAGTTTGCTCTCAAGCCATCCTTCCTGAGCTAAGACAAAAATGTGTGAGCCGGAGGCTAAAAAACTGTGAGCTAGCTTGCACTAACTCAGCTTAGAGGGAACACTGGTCATAAGATTTTGTTAGAATCCTGAAAATCTAAGGCTTTGCTGTTAAAAAGTTTTTGTTGTGGTGGTGGCTGCTGCTATAAATTTTGGGAAGGGGCCAGGGCTCAGCAACAGCGCATCTACTTGGCATGCAGAAGGTCTCAGATTCAATCCCCTGCACTTCCAAATTAAAAGATGAGATAATGGGTGATGTGAAAGACATCTGCCTGAGACCATGGAAAGCTGCTGCCAGTCTGAGGAGACAATACTGACCTTGATGGACTAATGGTCTAATTCAGTATAAAGCAGCTTCAAGTGTCTGTGTGTCTAAAATCTGTTGGCATGTCCTTCAGCTGTGTGTTTTGAATGTATTGAAGGAGTGCATGGAAGATATGGAAAATACCTCTATGGCAAAGAGAGGTTCGCCTTCAAATATTTGTGCCTTGGATTTTAAAAGAAGTTAAAGTACTTTACAAATTTTGCAATAAAATTAAAAAAAATAATAGGAAGATGATCAATGAACACAAGAAGAATGTTCTGGAATCCCAGGTGAGAAGGAAAGTTGTTGTCTAAGAGCTGTGGGGGAAGTAGACATGGCAAACAATTTTGTCACATTATAGGTCTAAATAGTTTCACTCTGAAGCATACATGGAAAGATAGCCTGAGCTCTAAAGGGAGAAGCAATTCTCAAGTGGTTTTACTGCATACTGTAGGTTGGGAAACATCTCCAGTTACAGCCATATTTAAAAGAATGGAAATGGATAGACTGTCAAAGAAAAGGCAGTCTTCTGCAATCCTCCGAAAACACCTGATGACAAAAGATATGTAACAGCCAATTGTGAAACCACTAGGGAATATTTACAATTATGCTGTTAAGAATGAATCATGGATTTCTGAAATGCAGAAACAGCCACCACAGAACAGGCAACATGACTTTAGGAGTAATAACAGAGGCAGCAGTTTGACTAACTACCCAAAGTCAGATGCAATGCATTGTGAGGGAGGCAAACTCAGCAAGGCCAGCCCCACCATGGCCCTTGCTCACAGATGCCTAAGCCAGAAGCAACTGCCATGGCGCAAGTGCTGACAGGTGATGTGCACAAGAAACAGACTGGGTCACTGCTGCTGCAGGGCCTCTAAATTACAGATTCTAAGAATCACTGCACTTCAAGAGTGGTTCACAGGGTGAGTACCCAAATCACTAGCTGTTTCTCAAACCTTTTCACTTACAGCGGTAGTTTGAAAACTTCTGCCTTCAGAGAACCAATCTGTCTGCTGCAGACCCCTGCTCTTGACAGAGGAAAGTTAATGCCCTTGAATGCATTCCCAGCCTGTACAGAGTTCAGGAGATGGGTCCTGGGCTTCACACAGGGTTAGTGTCAGCATACTTTCAGGTGGGGCAGCAGCCGGGGCACAGGGCTTTTGGCAGGGCCCTCTGCTGTCAATCCCCCTTCCTCTTACTGCTCACTCACTTGTGAGTGCTCCACTAACTGTGATCCCAGCTGTTCATTTTGCCCAGAACCATCAAAGAAAAGGATGTAGGCAGGACAGGCAACCTGTGAAAATGTACAGGTAAGTAGAGGGACACATGGGTGGGGCACTGAGCAGGAAGGGAGGCATGAGCAGGGGATCTGGTGGTAGGTAGAAGAGGGGAGGGCCCCCTAGGAGCTCTCTGCCCAGTCCCCCCCAATTCTAGAACTGATCATGGCCTCAATATCGTGTCATTTGATAGGAAGATGCCCCCCAAACACACCTACAGTTGCTGGGGGTTGGGGGGCCTTGATAGTGTCAGGCATGCAGTTGTCTTTTATGGTTTGCAAATTGAGGAAACTGAGAAGTTTCCAGGCAAAATACAAAATAGGCAAAACACGGGGGGGGGGGGACCTCAGATCAATTTGCAGCAGATGCCCAACTCCATTGTTGTTGCCCCTCCCCCAATCCCTTTTTCTTCTCCTGATTCCTAGATAAATCTTCCTTTCTTGCTTGTGGCTGTGCTGCTTTGAGAGATCTGGACACTTTCTGTCTTGACACATATGACGCTGTATTTAAAAGGGCAGAAGGTAGCTGCAGAGGTGTTCACAGACAAATTCGTGTCAAAGACTGAGCTCTGCCAGGGACAGATTTCATACAGCGAACAGTTTCTATTTTAGCAATGCAAAACTCAGTTCTATTTATATGGAGGGAAAGCAGTAAATGATAAAAGAGGTAACAAGATGACTGACTCAAGAAGAGGTGAAAAATCTAAATCTCATGAACTAGCCCTTGTTCTCGAACTAACCAGTTACAAATCTTCCTGCATTAGTCTCATTGAACTGACCATTCACCTAGATCAGGATTGTCTCCTCGGATAGGTAGCACTGGATAATTACATACTTAGAAGACTTTACATATTTACACATTTTATAAGCACATGTTATTGCAGATTTCCTTGTTTTTTTTCTTTTTGTTACCATCTTTGTGGCTGTGACCTTCTTATTGTGGGCATATCATGCAGACAGCACACCCTGCTGTACGTTACCCATGCAACCATCCCATGCTCAAGCATCCACATTTCTGCAGCGCCTCAGCCACAGAGCATGCTGGCCAATTTTTTTTCAAAATGCATGTGTGTGCATGCACGTGCATATGTGCACATAGGCATTTAAAAAAAAACAAAACCCCTCCCTAGCAGCAGGAATGGATTTGCAGGTTTAAACTGGCAAAACTGGTCTGCGCACACTCCCCTGCATTCAGACATCTGGCCATGTGCAATAAATCCACAGGGAACAAAAAAATACTGCTTGTGATGTGGTGCCTTTTTAACCCAGCTCCAAGTCGTCCTATGATGGGATGAGTATGCTGGGGGAACACCTGACAGATGTCACTGTGTGACTGCACCCATTTGATCCAGAGTGGAAGTGTGGCCGTGTCAGGCCAAACTGCTTGTGTGATCACAGCCTTTCTTTCCCCATACATATTTTTATCCCATCCATCTTCCAAAAGGCTCAGGGCACTCCCCTCCTCCATATCTATCCTCACAACAACCCTGTAAGGTAGATCAGACTGCAAGAGTGCGAATGGCCCAAAGTCATGCAGGAACGATTGAAAGCTTTTACCCTTGGGATCTCATAAGGGCTATTTCATACACAGCCTTTAGGTGTGTGATTAGGATTCCAAAAATTTGAAACAGTCTTCAAGTTGAATTCAAGGGCAGACCCATATAGAACATAAGAACATAAGAGAAGCCAATGTTGAATCAGGCCAATGGCCCATCTAGTCCAACACTCTGTCACACAGTGGCCAAAATATACCATGTGCTATCAGGAGGTCCAGCAGTGGGGCTAGGACACTAGAAGCCCTCCCACTGCTGCCCCCTCCAGCACCAAGAATAGAGTGCAGCACCTGCCCCAGACTGAGAGTTCCCATCTATACCCTGTGGCTAATAGCCACTGATGGACTTCTGCTCCATATGTTTATCTAATTTCCTCTTGAAACTGTCCAAGCTTGTAGCTGCCACCACCTCCTGTGGCAGTGAATTCCATATGTTAATCACTCTTTGGGTGAAGAAGTATTTCCTTTTATCTGTTCTAACCCGACTGCTCAGCAATTTCATGGAGTGCCCACGAGTTCTTGTATTGTGAGAAAGGGAGAAAAGTACTTCTGTCGCGCCCCTTCGGGCCGTTGCCCGCGCTTAAGTAGATGCGGTGTCCCCAGGGGGGGGGACGGAGCACGATGGTGTCGCTGGGAAACCAGGGTCTGGTCTTTTGGAGGCCTCAGATATGAGAGTCCCACCTTCTCTCAGAAGGGCGTCGCCCCTGTGATTAGGACAGGACCCCGCCGGGTTGTGGGTCTTGGGTTGCGCCCCGCTCCCTTCTCACTCGGTAGCAGCAGAGCCTTCCTCAACCTTCCCAGTCTACCGGCTATCTCTTCCTCCCCGGCCTCCTCCCGTCTTCCCCCTTTTATTCCCGACTTGATCGTGCTCTGCCCCGTGCCGCCCATCTCCCGGCCTCCCCCATTGGTGCTCCCTCCCGTCCCTCCGTGCAGCAGCCTCCCGGTTGGCTCTGTCAGCGCTCCAGTGCCTCCGGGGAACCTCCTCCCTGCTCTCGCCGCTTCGCCGCTCCTGGGTGGGGCTCACTTCCGGCCCGACGCGGCCCGATGCCTTCGCTCGTCCCCGCGGTTCCTCGGGGGTTCCAGGCTCTTCGCCGTGCGCTTCTCTGGTCCTGGTGTCCCTCGGGGCTCGGCGTCGTCTCCTCGCCCTCCCGGGACCATCGGGAGTCCTCAGTAAGCCGGCAGGCCAGGCGGGGGAATCTCTCTGGGCTGGGGGGTTCGCGGGGTGCGTTTGACGCCACATCGCGGCGTCAAGGCTTTCTTGGGGCCGAGCGCCTCTTGTCTCCTGTGCCCGGTCGTCCCGCGGGGGTTCCCCGAGTCCCGTGCCGGGACACACACCCCCACCAGGCATGTCGTTGACCGCAGCGCCCAAACCCTCGTGTAGGCGGGAGAGGAAATCGGCGTTGACATGGGTAGACCCCGCACGGTGTCGTACGGTGAACCTGTACGGGAGTAAGGACACATACCAGTGCATTACTCTCGCATTATGATCTTTCATGCGTGATAACCACAATAACGGGGCATGATCTACGACTAACACGAATGGGTTGTCAGCCAGATAAAATTGTAAGGCCCCGACAGCCCATTTGAGAGCTAGCGCTTCCTTCTCTACGGTGGAATACCGCTGTTCTGCCGGGTGTAGTTTACGGCTTAGGAACAAGATCGGTTGTTCGTGTTGGTCCACCTCCTGGGCCAACACCGCCCCGACACCGGTATCGGATGCATCCGTGAACAGCGTGAAGGGTTTCGTGAAGTCCGGATTCCGCAGTACCGGGCCGTGGGAGAGGCTCCCTCGGAGGAGCTCAAAGGCGCGGCGTCGCTCTGGTGTCCACTGGATGGTATTTGGCTCCCCTTTGTGCAGGCAGTCGGATAGGGGGGCCGCTGCTGACGCAAAGTGAGGGATGAAGCGGCCATAATACCCCACGAATCCCAGGAAGCGGCGCAGTTGTCGCTTGGTCACCGGTTTGGTCATCTTCTCGAGGATGGCTACCTTCTCGGGGAGAGGTTGTAACTGTCCACGGCCTACCTGGAACCCGAGGTACTTCAACTCCTGAAAGCCGATCCGACTTTTCCGGGGATTGGCGGTCAGACCAGCTCGCGCCAAGGCGTGCAACACAGCCTCCAGGTGTTGCAGGTGTGTGGGCCAGTCGGGGCTGCAAATAATGATGTCATCGATATATGCCCACGCAAAATGCCCACACTGCGCCAACACCTGGTTGACAAGGCGTTGGAACGAGGCAGCTGCCCCATGGAGCCCAAAGGGCATACGGCGAAATTGAAACAACCCCTGAGTGGTGGCGAAGGCCGTTTTTGGACGGTCTTCGGGGTGCACCGGGATCTGCCAGTATCCCTTCGTGAGATCTAAGGCCGACAGAAAACGTGCCTGCCCCAGTTGATTGATGAGATGCTCGGCCCTAGGCATGGGGTATGCATCAAAGGTAGCCACGTTGTTTACCTCCCGATAATCAACGCAGAATCGGACGCTCCCATCCGGCTTCGGTACCAACACAATGGGGCTACGCCAGGGACTCTGTGAAGGCTCGATCACACCCATGCATAGCATGTCCTCCACTTCCTTCTCAATCACGGCTATTCTTTTGTGAGGGATCGGCCTCCAGCGGCACCGGACAACCACCCCCTCGGGGGTGGGTATACGATGTTCCGTCAGCGAGGTGCAGCCGGGCTGTGTAGAGAAGACTGGAGGCAAGTGCTGGAGTAACCGTCGCACGTCCTGCTTCTGTTCTGGCGAAAGTTCCGGATCCAAGAGGGGCTCTTGTCCTTGGATGTTTCCTTCGCCCCACGGCGTCCCGAACGGCTCGATCTCTCCCGGTTCCCGGGCCAGGTCACAGATTGCGTCAGTCGGGCTACCCTCTGCCTCCCTAGGCACCCATTCCTTCAAATCATTCACATGAAGGGTCTTGGTTTGGCGGCGAGTCGATCCACACTGTACCCGATAGGTCAGGGGGCCTAAGACCTGAACTATAGGAAAAGGTCCCACCCACGGGTCCCCAGTGCTATGAGCCATTACCCTCCTGGCGACCAGGACCTCCGTCCCGACGGCAAAAGAGCGCTGTTTCGTACCCTGGTCGTACCGTTGTTTCATGACTTCCTGTGCTTTCTGCATATTGTGCTGGGCGATCTGATGCACCTCCCCTAGACGTTCCTGTAGCTGTTGCACATGTTCCCCTGCGGCGACTGCACCCGTGGTAGACGGGGCCACCCACTGGTCTTCTATAAGGCTCAGGATACCCCGGGGTTTCCTCCTGTACACCAACTCAAAGGGTGCATAACCTGTCAAGGTCTTGGGGGTTTCTCGCAGTGCCAGCAATAAGGGATCGAGGTAGAGGTCCCAGTCGTGGGTATGCTCATGCGAGATCCGCCGCAGCATGCCTTTTATGGTCTGGTTCATGCGCTCGACCAGGCCGTCGGTCTGGGGGTGGTAGGCTGCTGTAAACAATTGTTTAATGCGCAAGGCTGCGCAGACTTGCCGCATAAAGTGGGCTGTAAAAGGAGTACCTCGGTCCGTCAAGATCTCTTTCGGTAATCCGGCTTGGGCAAAGAAGCACATAAGAGCGCGAGCCACTCCTGGGCTCTTCATGCTAGGCAGGGGAATGGCTTCCGGGTAACGGGTGGCATAATCCATCAGCACTAAGATGTATCGAGCTCCTCGGGGTGTCCGAGCCAAAGGCCCAATAAAGTTCATAGCAATTCGTTCGAACGGGACACCTATGATGGGTAGAGGGGTTAAGGGGGCCTTAGCCCCCCGCTGAGGGGCTACCCGTTGGCAAAACGCACAGGACTTCACGTATTGTTGTACATCTCGGGATACCGAGGGCCAGAAAAACCGCTCTAACACCCTCTTTAACGTGTTTTTGCGCCCTTGATGGCCCGCACACGGATGGTCATGGGCCTGTTCTAGAATTTGGCTCCGGTATTGGGTCAGAACCAGCAACTGACGCTGGGCTGGCTTACCTCGGGGTATCCATTCCCGAAACCACACCCCTCCCTCTTGGAGGATGCGGCTCGATCGTGCATTCAACCGTGCCTCAACCACCTGCCCTTCGCTTACCGCCGTCCGGGTCCGTAGCGCTTCCAATGTTGGGTCTTCTGCCTGGGCGGCCTGGAACTCTGCGTCGTGGCTCCAGGATGTCCCTTCATCTGATGAGTTCTCGGCAGCTGCTTCCTCCCCTGCATCCTGGGTCGGGTGTTCTTCCCCAACGGCGCAACTCCATATTGCCTGCGGCCTCCTGCTTTCGCCTTGGGATGTGCGACCCATCAGAGAGGCAAAGCCTGGCGCGTCTCGCCCTAGTAACACCAGGAATGGGAGGGCTCGGACCCGGGCCATCGGGATCCAGTACTGCCGCCCCTGGTATTGGATGGGAACCTGCACGACCGGGCACCTTTCCGCATGTCCATGGAAGCACGAGATGTCCGTATCGCGCACCCAAGTCAGTTTCTCTGGCATGTACTCACTGCAAACCATGGAGATCGAGCTCCCACTGTCCAGGAGGGCGAGCACACACCAGCCACCCACCTCCACTGGGATCGTGAACGGGGGGGGCCCCACCCCACCCGGCACCGACACCTGGTACGATGCTTCCCAGCCCGCGTCGCATTCCATCAGAGGACAGTCCCGACGGTAATGACCCAACTGCCCACAGGTATAACACGGGCCCGGGCCAGGGGCCCGAGGTGCGACCCCTCCAGTCTCTGGGCCGGTTCTCTCTGCCCGCTGCTCCCGTACCGGAGGACCTGTTGTGGGAAAGGGGCTTCTCCACCGCGGACCGGCCGGTCCCGGCCCCAGGCGTGGTTGCAGCGGCAAGCGGGCGCGGCCTCCTCGGGACCCCTCCGCACCCCGTCCTCCACCATCTGCACCCAACCTCACAATTCCTGAAGGTCCTGGTCCCGGGGTCTTACTCTGGTCCCGACTAACCGTCGCTCCTTCCGCCGTGAGGAAATTTTCCCACAACTCCAAGGCCACTGCCAGGGTCTGGGGCTTCCAACACGCCACCCAATGACGGACGCGGGGCAGAAGGATGTTCAACAATTGCTCCAGCACCACCTGTTCCACCACTCTTCGGGCTTCGTCTGTTTTGGGTTGTAACCACCTAGTGGCGGCATCCTTCAAAGCTGCCAACACCGCTCGCGGGCGATCCGTGCTCTGCCAGGTGATGGTCCTAAACTTACGCCGTGCCGACTCGGGGGTGATCGTGAGGCGATCATAAATGGCTGCCTTTACCTTCGCATAGTCCGTCGCCTCCTCTTTCGTGAGGGCTTTCACTGCTGCTTGGGCTTCGCCGGTTAGGTAAGGGCCCAAAATAAAAGGCCACTGAGCGGCCGGCCACTGGGCGGCCTCAGCCACTCTTTCAAAAGTCTCTATGTAAGCCTCCACATTGTCATCCGGCCCCAACTTTGTTAACGGGATCCATGACCCTCGGCCTGGCCATCCGGTCCCAGGCGGAGTACCCCCGGTACCCGCTGCGATGGTCTGTTGGAGATCCCGGACCAACGCGGCCTGTGAAGCTTGCTGCTGCTGAGTCACCTCCCGCAGCAATCTCGTGTTGTGGTCTGTCAGCCACTGGCCGAATTGGGCTAAATCCAGGGAGGCCCGGCTTTGGTCCGGTAGGTCAGGCTGCATCACTACCGATTCCTGACTTCCTGTGGAACTTGATTCTGTTAGGCTGTCGTCGTCCCCTTCGAGCTCCAGCATGCTGAGTCGTCGGGGTGGCAGGCGCCAGCCGGGTGGGGTTGGGAGGCGGGGCGGTGGGCGCGTTAGCGGGCGCCGGAGGCCCGCATTCTCCACCACGTTGTCGCGCCCCTTCGGGCCGTTGCCCGCGCTTAAGTAGATGCGGTGTCCCCGGGGGGGGGGACGGAGCACGATGGTGTCGCTGGGAAACCAGGGTCTGGTCTTTTGGAGGCCTCAGATATGGGAGTCCCACCTTCTCTCAGAAGGGCGTCGCCCCTGTGATTAGGACAGGACCCCGCCGGGTTGTGGGTCTTGGGTTGCGCCCCGCTCCCTTCTCACTCGGTAGCAGCAGAGCCTTCCTCAACCTTCCCAGTCTACCGGCTATCTCTTCCTCCCCAGCCTCCTCCCGTCTTCCCCGTTTTATTCCCGACTTGATCGTGCTCCGCCCCGTGCCGCCCATCTCCCGGCCTCCCCCATTGGTGCTCCCTCCCGTCCCTCCGTGCAGCAGCCTCCCGGTTGGCTCTGTCAGCGCTCCAGTGCCTCCGGGGAACCTCCTCCCTGCTCTCGCTGCTTCGCCGCTCCTGGGTGGGGCCCACTTCCGGCCCGACGCGGCCCGATGCCTTCGCCCGTCCCCGCGGTTCCTCGGGGGTTCCAGGCTCTTCGCCGTGCGCTTCTCTGGTCCTGGTGTCCCTCGGGGCTCAGCGTCGTCTCCTCGCCCTCCCGGGACCATCGGGAGTCCTCAGTAAGCCGGCAGGCCGGGCGGGGGAATCTCTCTGGGCTGGGGGGTTCGCGGGGTGCGTTTGACGCTGCATCGCGGCGTCGAGGCTTTCTTGGGGCCGAGCGCCTCTTGTCTCCTGTGCCCGGTCGTCCCACGGGGGTTCCCCGAGTCCCGTGCCGGGACAACTTCTTTCTCAACCTGCTCAATCCCATTCATAATCTTATAAACCTCGATCATGCCACCCCTCAGCCATCGTTTCTCCAAGCTAAAGAGCCCCAAGCGTTTTAACCTTTCTTCATAGGGAAGGTGTTCCAACCCTTTTATCATTCTAGTTGCCCTTCTCTGCACTTTCTCCAATGCTATAATATCCTTTTTGAGATGTGGTGACCAGAACTGTACACAGTATTCCAAATGAGGTCGCACCAATGATTTATACAGGGGCATGATGATACTGGCTGATTTGTTTTCAGTTCCCTTCCTAATAATCCCCAGCATAGCGTTGGCCTTCTTTATTGCAGCTACACACTGTCTAGACATTTTCATTGAGTTATCCACTACGACCCCAAGATCTCTCTCTTGGTCCGTCTCTGCCAGTTCAGACCCCATCAACGTGTATTTTTATTTAGGATTTTTGGCTCCAATGTGCATCACTTTGCACTTGGCCACATTGAACCCCATTTGCCACGTTGATGCCCACTCACCCATCCTCGACAGATCTCTTTGGAGTGCCTCACAATCCTCCCTGGTTTTCACCACCCTGAACAACTTCGTGTCATCTGAAAATTTAGCCACTTCACTGCTTACTCCCAATTCCAAATCGTTAATAAACAAGTTAAAAAGCATCGGACCGAGTACTGATCCCTGTGGTACCCCACTGCTTACCACCCTCCACTGAGAAAGTTTCCCATTTATACTCACTCTCTGTTTCCTATTTATAAGCCAGTTTTTGATCCACAAGAGGACTTGTCCTTTTATCCCATGACTATTGAGCTTACTTAGGAGGCTTCGATGAGGAACTGTATCAAAAGCTTTCCGGAAGTTAAGGTAAATAATATCTATTGGGTCCCCCTTGTTCACATGTTTGTTCGCTCCCTCAAAAAACACTAACAGGTTAGTGAGACAAGATCTTCCCTTACAGAACCCATGCTGAGTCTGCCACAATAGTTTTTGTTCATCAATGTGCCTACTAATTCTTTCCTTAATAACAGTTTCCATCAACTTACCCGGTATCGATGTCAGACTGACTGGCCTGTAATTTCCTGGATCTCCCCTGGAGCCCTTTTTAAAGATGGGAGTGACATTAGCTACCTTCCAGTCCTCAGGAATGGAGGCAAATTTTAAAGAAAGATTACATATTTTTGTCAAGAGATCCACAAGTTCACATTTGAGTTCTTTCAGAACTCTCGGATGAATGCCATCTGGGCCTGGTGATGTATTAGTTTTTAAATTGTCCATCAGTCGGAGGACTTCCTCCCTTATCACCGCAATCTGATTCAGGTCTTTCAAACCCCCTCCCGAAATCGGTGCTTCTGAAGTGGGCAAGCACTTCTCCTCTTCCACAGTGAAGACAGAGGCAAAAAATGCATTCAGCTTCTCAGCCATTTCCCTATCATCCTTCACTATTCCTTTTACCCCTTGGTCATCCAAGGGCCCCACTGCCTCCCTGGCTGGCTTCCTACTTCTAATGTATTTGAAGAAAGTTTTATTGTTGGTCTTTATGTTTTTTGCGATATGCTCCTCATATTCCCTTTTTGTTTGCCTGATCACAGACTTGCATTTTATTTGCCACAGCCTGTGTTCCCTTTTATCAACCTCACTAAGACTAGCTTTCCATATAGAGTGCATTACAATCATCTAAAATCTCACATGCAGCTATAAATACCTGAAACTCAGGTATCACATAGACACACTCATCAGGGAACCATTTGCTGTCTCTTCCTGTTCATTGCAAATGTGATACTGCTGCAGGAAATGGGATTTGTAATCTGAAATGAATAACTGTGCTAGTGGTCTAAGGGCCTTGACCCCAGGGAGTTGCAGTTTGGCAGAAGAGGCTCACCCAAGCTGCACAGTTCATGCCTTTACTCACCAGGAAGCTGTAAAAGAACTCATGTACACATAGGCCTAACATGCAGACAAGCACGTAGGCCACGTGGTAGAGGAACGCCATGTCCATGATGACTGCTCGGTAGCCACGAGTGAACGTGCCACGGTTCCCAACAAAGCTCACCAAGAAAACTACCTTGTTACAAAGCTGAGGAGAAAGAAACACATGATTACAGTTATTCACAAAGCATCTAGCTGACAGTGAGAGATGCTGCTGTACAAAATGTAAAAATAAAGTATGCCCTGCCTACAAGCTTACAATCTACTTTTTAAGAACCCAAAACGTGCCCCCTTTAAAATAGCATGTTAAATGTGACAGAGCTTGGACTACAAGAGAGTTTATAAGGCTACCATTTTCTTCTCTAATGGCACAGGCACCACATGCAATCATAACCCATGGCCACATGGGAAATGAAAAGTCTCAGGGCTCATTCCTGCTTGAGATTTGCAACCTCAAGAGCTTGAATTCCAGATATGCCTGCTCATTGACAGGGAGGGGAAGACTTGCCATCTTCATCTGGTTTCCTGCTTCTTGGCTGAGGCTGGAATTCTTCTCTGTGCATGTTCATGTGTGCATGTGTTCTGTTGTTTAAAAACTGTTTTAAAATGTCTTTTTAACAGCTTGCAGCCTTATGGGCTCTAATTGGGCAGTTATACTGTGCACAAATTTTAAATAAATAAAATTCAGTTTCCTAGTACTTCTGAAACATCTACAAACCAATGTGCTGCCTGATCTGAATAAAACAAATGTAAAGATACATATCTATGTGCACCCTTCTTCCCCCCCCTCCTTTTTCCTTTTGCTGTCAAGTCACAGTCAAGTTATGGTGACCCCAGAGGGTTTTCAAACCACCACATTCAGAGGTGGTTTGCCATTGCTTGCCTCTGCACAACAACCCTGGGCTTCCTTAGTGGTCTCTCATCCAAAATACTAACCAGAGCTGATCCTGCTTAGCTCCCAAGATCTGACAAGATAGGGATAGCCTCGGATATCTAGGTCAGGGTATGTACACCCTAAGGGTTTAAACTGCGGCAAATGAGGCTTGAAAAGTAACAGATTATTATCTGTACATAGTACTGACAAGACAGAGGTGCTCTGGTTTAGTAGAAAGGCAGACCAAGGACTCAGGATCTCCCTGATCTTGGATGGGGCTATATGCCCCTTGAAAAGCCAAGTTTGCAGCTTTGGGGTGCTGCTCAACACAGTGAGGGCCTTTTCAGTGGTAGACCAATGATTATGGAACACCCTCTCCAGGGAGGTGTGCCCGGGCCCTTCACTCTCAATATTTAGAAAGCAGCTGAAGACAGTTTTCTTTATGAAGGCATTTGATTTGTTCTTCTGCTTGCTAGCAGCTTTAAATTATTCATTTTAACTTGTGGTTTTTATGTATGTTATTGTGTTTTGTTATTTTTTACACTGTAAGCTGCATCAAGTTCCTATAAGGTAGAAAGGGAGCTAATAAATGCTATAAATAAACAAACAAACAAATAAATAAATAAATAAATAAATACGACTTCAGTTTTTCCTGCTGTGGAAGATGAATGGGATCAAAAAAGGGAATAAAAACACAACCCTACAAGAGCAAGGTAACTGAAAAGGTACAGAGTGCACATTTCTTACCAATGTTCTCTCTGGGCTGCACACAGGACAAAAGGAAATTTTTAAAAGCCTCTGATTTGCATTCCACCACCACCCCGCAATCTTTTACATGCAGATAGCTTACCTTTTAAAAATGAACTGGGAATTGAAAGAAGAGATTAGGAGTGGCTGAAGCAGACACCCCCACTAGCATTAAAAAAAAAACTGTTCTCAATCAAGGATATATAGACCCAAGTAAAATAAAAGAGAGAGACACTTTTCCCCCAAATGTAAATTGGAGCCCAGCAAGTATGTTGGGCCCAACAGAGGCTTTGCAGTCTGACTGTTGCTATATTGAAAGTGGATGCAGCCAGCCATGATTAAGGACTATCTTTTCTGACAGACACCAAATATATTCAAGGATAGATATGTTCTGGATATCAAACCCCTAAGTTATTAATCTAGAGAGTGCAAAGATACAACAAAAAACCTTTGCAGATCACAATTGCAGTTTACAATATCAAGTGTCCTTCAGCCCTCTAGGCCAGCAGGATAGACAAAAATGGCCACCTTCCCTAGAATTCAGGTTAGAGGTCTATCTCCCCTGATGGATCCAGCTGCAAGAGACCTTCACTTCTTCTTGCAAGCAAGGAATATTATCAAATCTCTTTCCTGTCTCCAGAGATCTGTCTTCCTCTAGCATTTGATAGAGGATTTTGAAACCTCCCTGCTTGGAGAAGAGAAGGGGGAGAAGGGGGATGTTTAACCATCCCATTGTCTAGCCTGCTAGATCCAGGGGTCTTTTGGGGCTGGAGTGCGCTGGAGCACCACTCCTGCAGCAAGCCCTGCCCCCAGCTCCCTGCACCGAAGCATGCGGCCTGGGGGTGGCCTGAAGAGGCCTATTGCCAGCCTCCTGGGGCCCACGCTGGAGTGCTGCGGCACTGGGGTGGCCTGAAGAGGCCCGTTGCCAGCCTCCCGGGGTCCGTGCTGGAGCGCTGCGGCCCTGGGGTGGCCTGAAGAGGCCCATTGCTGGCCTCCGGAGGTGGCCTGAAGAGGCCTGTTGCCAGCCTTCCGGGGCCCGCACTGGAGCACTGCGGCCCCGGGGCAGCCTGAAGAGGCCTGTTGCCGGCCTCCTGGGGCCCGCGCTGGAGCGCTGCAACCCCAGGGTGAGGGCTTGATGGGGAGATGGGAGAGCCTTCCTCCCTCTCCCCATCTCTTTGCCCTCTTTCTATCCCTCCTTTCCTTCTCTCCTTTCCTTTTCCTCTTTCTTTCTTTCTTTCTTTCTTTCTTTCTTTCTTTCTTTCTTTCTTTCTTTCTTTCTTTCTTTCTTTCTTTCTTTCTTTCTTTCTTTCTTTCTTTCTCTCTCTCTCTCTCTCTCTCTCTCTCTCTCTCTCTCTCTCTTTCCTTTTCCTCTTTCCCTCCTTCTTCCCTTTGCTCTTTCCCTCCTTCTTTCCTTTGCTCTTTCCCTCCTTTCGTTCTCTCCTTTTTCCCTTTCCTTTCTTCTTTCCTTCTCTTTCCTTCTCTTTTTTTATCCCCTCTTTCCTTCCTTCTTTCCTTCTCTCTACTCTCTCTCTCTTTCCTTCCCTCTTTCCTCCTGTGGCCCAACTCTTTACTCCCCCCCCCCGCAGGCTGGCTGGGGAAGGGGAGGCTTTTGAAGATGCCTTCCCCCCCTTTGCTTCCCCTTCTGACATCTGACAGGGGGTGTGGCATATGCTAATGAGCTATTATGCTAATAACCTAGTAGCTCATTAGCATATCTGCAGCTCTTTTTCTATGAAATGACCCCTGGCTAGATAAATTAGCATTTCAAAAAGGTGAGCCTGGAAAGTCACTACACATTGACTTCCTTCTTTTCTACTGCTACAGACAAACACAGCTACCCATGTTGACCTATTTACCAGATAATTTACATTTGAAACCTTGTTTACAACTCTGAAAGGTCCTTCCCAAACTACGTCCAGCTTGTGCTTTCTCCCAGGCTTCAACACAAGGACTTGGTCTCCTGGCTTGAAGACTATCTCTCCCTGGCTTTTGCATCATACCAGGTCTTTTTTTCTTTTGTTTCTGCTAAGCTCTTTGCATGTTGTCTGCTGCAGCTGCTCTCAGTTCTTGCAGGTTCTCTTGTAGCTCCTGAATATAGGTGACTACATCTCTGCTTTTGATGTTCTCTCATCCTGTCCACACTTCTTTAAGGATGTCCATAGGCCCTCTTACCTGATGTCTGAAAAGCAGCTCAAAGGGACTAAAACCAGAACTCTCTTGTGGCACTTCATGTTAAGAAAACAGCAGATGTTGAAGTCACTGATCCCAATTGTTAGGATGTTTCACAGCATAGGTCTTCAGCAAGTGATTCAAGGTGCCATTGAATCTTAGACCATTTGCTTGTGGGTGGTAAACTGTGGTGGTGAGGTGTTTGATTCCACAAGCCTGCAATAGTTCCTTCATCACTTGGGACATGAGTGCGGTTCCCAAATCTGTGACAATTTCTTGTGGAAAACATAGCCTGGTGAACACCATCAGTAGGGCTTTTGCTCCATTTTTTGTTTCTATGTCCCTCAGCGGTACAGCTTCAGGGTACTTTGTTGCATAGTTCACTTTAGTTAAAATATATTTATCCCCCCTTCAGGTTGCTCTGGTGATTGGCCCTACAATGCCCACTCTGATTTTAGAGAACGCTTCTGAGACAAGCAGTATGGGTTGTAAGAATCCCTTTGTTTTGTCTTGTGCCTTGCCCCACTAGCTGACATGTTTCACAAGACCTGCAAAATGCCCTAATGTCTTTTTCCATACTGAACCAATAGAATCTTGCTTGTAACCTATCTCTGCTCTTGTTGATTGCTAGATGTCCTGACATAGGTGTCCCATGGGCCAACTGTAGAAGTTTATCACTCTACCTACTGCCCCATAGAAGGCTCAGGCGATGGTGTGTGGGGGACATAAAAGGGCTTCTCTGGGCCTAGTGCCCCATAGAAGGCCAAGGGGATGGCGTGTGGGGGACGGAAAAGGCCTTCTTGGGGCCTAGTGCCCCATTAGAAGGATGGCATGTGGTGGACGGAAAAGGCCTTCTCTGGGCTAAGTGCCCCATAGAAGGCTCAGGGGATGGCATGTGGGGGACAGAAAAGGGCTTCTCTGGGCCTACTGCCCCATAGAAGGCTCAGGGGATGGCATGTGGGGGACAGAAGAGGCATTCTCTGGGCCTAGTGCCCCATAGAAGGCCCAGGGGATGGCGTGTGGGGGACAGAAAAGGCTTTCTCTGAGTCTAGTGCCCAATAGAAGGCCCAGGGGATGGTGTGTGGGGGACGGAAAAGGACTTCTCTGGGCCTACTGCCCCATAGAAGTACCAGGGGATGGCATCTGGGGGACGGAAAAGGGCTTCTCTGGGCCTCGTGCCCCCGTAGAAGGATGGTGTGCGGGGCCTACTGCAACATAGAAGGCTCAGGGGATGGCATGTGGGGGACGGAAAAGGCCTTCTCTGGGCCTAGTGCCCCATAGAAGGCCCAGGGGATGGCGTGTGGGGGACGGAAAAGGGCCTCTCTGGGCCTACCGCCCCATACAAGGTTCAGGGGATGGTGTGTGGGGGACGGAAAAGGCCTTCTTTGGGCCTTGTGCCCCCATAGAAGGCTGGCGTGTGTGAAAAGGCCTTCACTGGGCCTAGTGCCCCATAGAAGGCCCAGGGGATGTCGTGTGGGGGACGGAAAAGGGCTTCTCTGGGCCTACCGCCCCATAGAAGGCCCAGGGGATGGCATGTGGGGGATGGAAAAGGTCTTCTTTAGCCCTACTGCCCCCATAGAAAGCCTAGGGGATGGCATGTGGGGGACGAAAAAGCCATAGAAGGCTCAGGGGATGGTGTGTGGGGATGGAAAAGGCCTTCTCTGGTCCTAGTGCCCCATAGAAGGCCCAGGGGATGGTGTGTGGGGGACGGAAAAGGCCTTCTCTGGGCCTGGTGCCCCATAGAAGGCCCAGGGGATGGCGTGTGGGGGACGGAAAAGGGCTTCTTTGGACCTAGTGCCCCCATAGAAGGATGGCGTTTGGGGGATGGAAAAGGCCTTCAATGGGCCTAGTGCCAGATAGAAGGCCCAGGGGATGGCGTGTGTGGGACGGAAAAGGGCTTCTCTGGCCCTACTGCCCCATAGAAGGCTCAGGGGATGGCGTGTGGGGGACAGAAAAGGCCTTCTCTGGGCCTAGTGCCCCATAGAAGGCCCAGGGGATGGCGTATGGGTGACAGAAAAGGCCTTTTCTGGGCCTAGTGCCCCATAGAAGGCCCAGGGGATGGCGTGTGGGGGATGGAAAAGGTCTTCTTTAGCCCTACTGCCCCCATAGAAAGCCTAGGGGATGGCATGTGGGGGACGAAAAAGGTCTTCTTTGGGCCTAGTGCCCCCATAGAAGGATGGTGTGTGGGGACGAAATGTGGTGGACGGAAAAGGCCTTCTCGGGGCCTAGTGCCCCATAGAAGGCCCAGGGGATGGCATGTGGGGGATGGAAAAGGGCTTCTCTGGGCCTACTGCCCCATAGAAGGCTCAGAGGATGGCGTGTGGGGACGGAAAAGGCCTTCTCTGGGCCTAGTGCCCCATAGAAGGCCCAGGGGATGGCATGTGGGGGATGGCAAACGCCTTCTTTGGGCCTAGTGCCCCCATAGAAGGATGGTATGTGGGGACAGAAAAGGGCTTCTCTGGGCCTGATGCTGCATAGAAGGCCTAGGGGATGGCCTGTGGGGGATGGGAAAGGGCTTCTTTGGGCCTAGTGCCCTCATAGAAGGATGGGGTCAGGGACGGAAAAGGCGTTCTCTGGGCGTAGTTCCCCATAGAAGGCCCAGGGGATGGCGTGTGGGGGACGGAAATGGGCTTCTCTGGGCCTGGTGCCCCATACTAGGCCCAGGGGATGGCGTGTGGGGGACGGAAAAGGCCTTCTTTGGGCCTTGTGCCCCCATAGAAGGCTGGCATGTGGGGGGCTGAAAAGACCTTCTCTGGGCCTAGTACCCCATAGAAGGCCTAGGGGATGGCGCGTGGGGGATGGAAAAGCGCTTCTCTGGGCCTACCGCCCCATAGAAGGCTCAGGGGATGGTGTGTGGGGGACAAAAAAGGGCTTCTCTGGGCCTAGTGCTCCATAGAAGGCCCAGGGGATGGTGTGTGGGGGTTGGAAAAGGCCTTCTCTGGGCCTAGTGCCCCGTAGAAGGTCCAGGGGATGGCGTGTGGGGGACGGAAAAGGCCTTCTTTGGGTGTTGTGCCCCCATAGAAGGCTGGCTTGTGGCGGACGGAAGAGGCCTTCTCTGGGCCTAGTGCCCCATAGAAGGCCCAGGGTATGGGGTGGGGGGCGGAAAAGGCCTTCTCTGGGCCTAGTGCTCCATAGAAGGCCCAGGGGATGGGGTGGGGGGCGGAAAAGGCCTTCTGTGGGACTAGTGCCCCATAGAAGGCTAAGGGGATGGGGTGGGGGTGCGGAAAAGGCCTTCTCTGTGCCTAGTCCCCTCATAGAAGGCTCAGGGGATGGCGTGTGGGGGACGGAAAAGGGCTTCTCTGGGCCTAGTCCTCTCATAGAAGGCTCAGGGGATGGCATGTGGGGTACGGAAAAGGCCTTCTATGGGCTTAGTGCCCCATAGAAGGCCGAGGGTATGGCGTGTGCAGGGCGGAGAAGGGCTTCTCTGGGCCTAGTCCCCTCATAGAAGGCCCAGAGGATGGTGTGGGGGGGCAGAAAAGGGCTTCTCTCACTTGCCTCAGCCTTGAGGGCCTGTCCCTGCGCTCCCACTCCAGATGGTCCTCTCCTGTCGGAGGACTGGAGCAGACTGAGCTGAAAACACTGACTGGGGTTGATGTGGGTGGGACTTTGCGAAGCAGCCAGTCAGCCCTCGCCAGTGTCTTCTGACTGCCAGTTCTTGAGCCGAATCAATTATGGCAAGCATAGAATGCGGTGGAACCAAAATTCAAATATACATAAGGACAGGATTGGGAGTTCTGCCAAGTTCACTTCAAACTCTGGGCTACTGATTCTCTTAATCCAGATGTTCTTCCTGATAAGAATTGTTCTTTCTTTACAAAGTTAGGATTTATTAAGGTGAATTTTGCCTATTTTTCAGCCCATTACTTCTTCACTGTTTATGTCTATAGACTCCAAATATTCCCTGTTTAAATCCTCCTTTACCTTTCAGATGTGTAAGACTCTATCTGGTCTTTCTTTTTGGGCTTTTTCTCCTACAGGGTCTGCTGGGAGTTCTGTGACTGCTTCTGTCCTTTTAAGTAATTTGATAGTCCTGGCCGAAGTTTGCTGTTTTCCTTTGTCTAACTGTGGACAACGGACTTTCATGTGTCAGTCTTCCTGGTAGTTAAAACACACTATCCCTCTCTTTCTATTTAGATCGGGGGTGTTCCACCCCACAGGGTTGGTTTTAGATGGCTCAGTTTTCTCTGAGGTGTTCCAAACTTTATTTTTCTTGATGGGGGTTAGGAAAGAGATCCTCCCAAGTCCCCTTCGGTCTCATACAATAAAGTAGCAGTTTAATCTACCATTTTTAACTTTTTATGCCTCAGAAACCATATAAGTTGAGTGGGAACTTGTCTGTAAAACTGTTCTAAGCCTATTAATTGCTTCAGTTCTTCCCATGTCTGTACTTTACTTCCCTCAACCACCCATCTATTTAAGGCTCTGTCCAAATGACAACCTAGCTGTGCATATGTTTCACCCTGCTTTGTATTAATTTCCCTGCAAGCTTTTCTACTTTGTTCAGTTGTTAGTCCAAATCTAACTCTGACCCTCTCCTTAAAAAGCAAATAATCTGAGGTTTCCTCATTCTTCATCTCTGAGTAAATTTCACACAGTCCTCCACAAATCTTTTGGCACGAATAAATCATTCAGTCCCTCTCTTGAATCCCAAAATCTTAACAAGTTTGTTCAAAGCTGAAGAGAAATGCCTCCATATCATCCCTTTTTGATCATGTGGAAATTTCTTTTACTCCACTGGGTACTTTCCTAACCTCTCTGTGGATGCAGCGATTCTGACCTTAACTGAATTTCCTGCCTCTTCATATTATACATTTCTTTTTCATGTTCCCTCTCGGCTTCCCTCTCTTGCTGTGCCATTTTAGTCTTTTCTGCCTCAATTCTGGATAATTCTAATTATTGTTCTTTTTCAATATTGGCTTTTCTTTATCTGCCTGAATTTTGGTTAACTCTATCTGTTGTTCTTTCTTGGCTTTCTCTTTTTTGGCCTGAATTATGGCTTTTTCTGCTTCTATTTTTGCCAGTTCAACTTTTGCCAGCACTTCTCTAGATCTCTAGATCTATGTGGTGGTGGCATTTCTGACAGGAATTCTGTGGTAATTCCTCACAAATTCTACCTCCTGATTATGATTCTCCTCAGAAGTTGTCTCCTCTCTGTGACTATTCCCATGCGCTTCTCTAGATCTATGTGGCGGTGGCATTTCTGACAGGAATTCTGTGGTAATTCCTCACAAATTCTACCTCCTGATTATGATTCTCCTCAGAAGTTGTCTCCTCTCTGTGACTATTCCCATGCGCTTCTCTAGATCTATGTGGTGGTGGCATTTCTGACAGGAATTCTGTGTTAATTCCTCACAAATTCATAAAATGTTTTCTTATAACAGTTTGTATAGTTGGATAAATAGGTACCACTTCGGTGGGAAGGTAACAGCGTTCCGTGCGCCTCGGTGTTTAGTCATGCCGGCCACATGACCACGGAAACATCTTCGGACAGCGCTGGCTCTTCGGCTTGGAAATGGAGATGAGCACCGCAACCCTAGAGTCAGATTCGACTGGCTTTCAAGCAAGGAAACCTTTACCTTTACCTTTTATAGTTGGACAAACTAGTTGTGGGTTTCTGTAGCACGATGCTGCCACCAAATCTGATGGCCTTGTCCACTTCCCTCCCTCAAGGGCAAGATTTTCCCTCTGTTTTTCTTTCCCTTTTACTGACTGAGCCACCATAGTAATCTGTTTTCTTCTTTGCTGAAAAATGCTGGCTGTCCCACCCTGTCACAATATGATATTTTGGTGGTTGACTCAGCCCCGGAACCTGATGAAAGGATCAGGACCCCACTGTCACTTAAAGAACTTAAATGGCAACTGAGGGATTTTGACATTCAAAAATTAAAAAATATTTTATTTAACTTAGAAGGAATAGATCAGGTGAAATCAGAGGTTGAAGCTTCTGAGGTAAAACCAGTACATGCACATTCTTTAAGTCTTATGTTTCAGGCTAATGAGGTTTCTTAAGCTTTTCACAGTAACTTAAATCTTGACGTTGAGAAGCTTTTGTTCCGGTGTTTTCCCCAAACCCTTCAGTACAATTTCTATGAGAATTCTCTGATTCTTTTAGTTTCCAGATGGCTAGTACACTCTTTCCAGTACCAAACCACTTCTCTTGAAACACCAGTACTTGTCTTGAGTTCTTAACTGAATCTTAAGGTTTCTAAAGACAGTTTCTAACCACAGAGCTAACTCCCTGTTTGACAGAGTAGGGAATTTTCTTCTCTCTCTAGAAGAGCTATCCCCTTTCCTTGGCCTGAATGGATGTCTTCACTTACTTCCCAAACTTCCTTGCCAACTTTCCCCCAGTTCTCCTGTCTGTGTTAAACTTCCCTCAGCTAAGGCTGATATCAGATAAATTCAATCAAGGCAGAAATCTGACCCAGCTGAGCTCTGAGAAGGAGCAAGGTCTTTGAGCTGTCAGAGGGGTGTTTTTTTTTTAATTTACTTTCAGCTGAGGTGCTTTAGCTGAGAAGGTACTGTGTGGGGGACTGTATTTGGGAGTGTGTGGGTGAGTTGTAACAGACTCCTGGCTGCTGGAGTTAGGGTGTGAAAGAAGCCCAGGAAGAGCCAGAAAGCCAGGGACCTTGGCTCCTTGGGTTCCCAGTAAGGTAAGTAGACTTCTACAACAGTAACCATATAAATACAAAGGGTTTTAAAAGGGGGTTATAGAAAAGTATTTGTTTAAAAACAATTATCAAGCCAGAATGCCAGCAGGGGTTGGGGGCTATCCAGTGTTTTGCATGGAGTGTCACATGTATGACTATCTGCCCACTGGTCAGAAGTCTTGGGTGTGTGCTTGGTGCAAGGAGCTCCTGGTTCTCAAGGAGCAAGTTTGCTCACTTGAGGCCAAGGTGGATGACCTGGAGAAGCAGAGACAGTCAGTTAGGTGCATGGAGAAGACTCTTGGGGACTTGTTAGATATGTCCCACTCTGGATCTGGCAGCCCGGCTGCTGCCAGGGAGCATGAGGGTCAAAGGGAAACGGGGCACCATGCTGAGGATAAGGGGAATGTGCCCTCAGAAGGGACCTCTTCTTCAGCTGGTGAACGGGTATCCTTTCGTACCAAGGAACCATCCCTGGGAAGGGTGGGAGGGGGCTCTTGGTAGTTGGTGATTCGATCCTTAGGCAGGTAGACAGCTGGGTGGCGAACCCGCGTACTGACCGTATGGTGACTTGCCTGCCTGGTGCGAAGGTAGCGGACATTACGCGTGTTTTAGATAGGCTGGTAGATAGTGCTGGGGAGGAGCCAGTGGTCGTGGTGCACGTCGGCACCAACGATGTGAGGAAATGCAGTTGTGAGGTCCTGGAGGAGAAATTTAGGCTGCTGGGCAGGAAACTCAAGGCCAGGACCTCCAAGGTAGCCTTCTCGGAAGTGCTACCTGTTCCATGTGCAGGGTCGGAGAGACAGGCACAGATCAGGAGTCTCAATGCATGGATGAGACGGTGGTGTAGGGGGGAAGGGTTCAAGTTTGTTAGGCACTGGGATGCTTTTTGGGACAAGAGGGAGCTGTACAAAAGGGATGGTCTCCACTTGTCCCAAGAAGGAACCAGGCTGCTGGTGCTCAAAATCAAAAAGGTGGCAGAGCAGTTTTTAAACTGAATAATGGGGGAAAGATGGCAGGAGATAAAAAGTCTCTGGTTCGGGATGGCTCATCTCAAAGAGATGAAGGAATAGCTATTACTTTTGTACAAGGAAATCGATTAAAATTGTCCACTGTGACTGTGGCTAATGATAGGAACTGCCTGGCAAGGTCTCGAGGCAGCAAGAGGAAGGCTGTGGGCTTAACAAACATGGGAAACTATAAATGTTTATACACAAATGCTAGAAGTCACCAAGGTAAAATCGGGGAGTTGGAATGCTTGGTGTTGGGGGGGAAATAGACATTGTGGGTATTTCAGAAACTTGGTGGGATGAGGAAAATCAGTGGGATACGTTGATTCCTGGTTATAAATTATATCGGAAGGATAGGGGGAAGGGTTGGAGGTGGGGTGGCTCTGTATGTCAGAGAGGGTATACCGTCCAGTAAGATTGAGAGGGTAAGAGAATTGGATTCGCTTCTGGAAATGCTATGGGTTGAAATAGTGGGTCCAAAAGGAGGCTTAACAGTGGGAGTTTGTTATCACCCACCAGATCAAAAGATAGAGGAGGATTATAAAATGATGAATGAATTAAAGAGAGCGGCTAGACGAAATAACTGTGTCATAATAGGTGACTTTAACTACCCACACATTGATTGGGTCAATATGAGTTCTAGTCGGGAAAAAGAGATTGAGTTTTTAGACACTCTCAATGACTGTGCTATGGAACAGATGGCCACAGATCCTACCAGGGGAGAGACGATCCTGGATTTGGTCCTAAGTAACACCCAAGACCTGGTGAGAGATGTAAAAGTGATTGAACCACTTGGGAACAGTGACCATAATGTCATTGAGTTTAGCATTTGTACAGATAGGGAGTTGCCCCAAAAGACTGACACAACCACTTTTAACTTTAAAAGGGGTAACTTCTCTGGTATGAGGGGACATGTGAGGAAGAAATTGAAAGGAAGAGTGGAGAAGGTCAAAACCATTGGGGAAGCTTGGAGACTATTTAAAAAGACAATCCTAGAAGCTCAGAAAAAATATATACCACAGGTTAGGAAAGGTACAAATAGGTATAGAAAAAAGCCTGCATGGTTAACAAATAAAGTAATGGAAGCTGTAAAAGGTAAGAAGGATTCCTTTAAGCAGTGGAAAGCTAGTCTTAGTGAGGTTGATAAAAGGGAACACAGGCTATGGCAAATAAAATGCAAGTCTGTGATCAGGCAAGCAAAAAGGGAATATGAGGAGCATATCGCAAAAAACATAAAGGCCAACAATAAAACTTTCTTCAAATACATTAGAAGTAGGAAGCCAGCCCGGGAGGCAGTGGGGCCCTTGGATGACCAAGGGGTAAAAGGAGTAGTGAAGGATGATAGGGAAATGGCTGAGAAGCTGAATGCATTTTTTGCCTCTGTCTTCACTGTGGAAGAGGAGAAGTGCTTGCCCACTCCAGAAGCACCGATTTTGGGAGTGGGTTTGAAAGACCTGAATCTGATTGTGGTGACAAGAGAGGAAGTCCTCCGACTGATGGACAATTTAAAAACTAATGAATCACCAGGCCCGGATGGCATTCATCCGAGAGTTCTGAAAGAACTCAAATGTGAACTTGTGGATCTCCTGACAAAAATATGTAATCTTTCTTTAAAATCTGCCTCCATTCCTGAGGACTGGAAGGTAGCTAATGTCACTCCCATCTTTAAAAAGGGCTCCAGGGGAGATCCAGGAAATTACAGGCCAGTCAGTCTGACATCGATACCGGGTAAGTTGGTGGAAACTGTTATTAAGGAAAGAATTAGTAGGCACATTGATGAACAAAAACTATTGAGGCAGACTCAGCATGGGTTCTGTAAGGGAAGATCTTGTCTCACTAACCTGTTAGTGTTTTTTGAGGGAGTGAACAAACATGTGAACAAGGGGGACCCAATAGATATTATTTACCTTGACTTCCAGAAAGCTTTTGATACAGTTCCTCATCAAAGGCTCCTAAGTAAGCTCAATAGTCATGGGAAAAAAGGACAAGTCCTCTTGTAGATCAAAAACTGGCTTATAAATAGGAAACAAAGAGTGAGTATAAATGGGAAACTTTCTCAGTGGAGGGTGGTAAGCAGTGGGGTACCACAGGGATCAGTACTCGGTCCAATGCTTTTTAACTTGTTTATTAACGATTTGGAATTGGGAATAAGCAGTGAAGTGGCTAAATTTGCAGATGACATGAAGTTGTTCAGGGTGGTGAAAACCAGGGAGGATTGTGAGGCACTCCAAAGGGATATGTCGAGGATGGGTGAGTGGGCGTCAACATGGCAAATGGGGTTCAATGTGGCCAAGTGCAAAGTGATGCACATTGGAGCCAAAAATCCTAAATATAAATACACGTTGATGGGGTCTGAACTGGCAGAAATACTTCTTCACCCAAAGAGTGATTAACATATGGAATTCACTGCCACAGGAGGTGGTGGCAGCTACAAGCATGGACAGTTTCAAGAGGGAATTAGATAAACATATGGAGCAGAAGTCCATCAGTGGCTATTAGCCACAGGGTATAGATGGGAATTCTCAGTCTGGGGCAGGTGATGCACTCTATTCTTGGTGCTGGAGGGGGCAGCAGTGGGAGGGCTTCTAGTGTCCTAGCCCCACTGCTGGGCCTCCTGATGGCATGTGGTATATTTTGGCCACTGTGTGACAGAGTGTTGGACTAGATGGGCCATTGGCCTGATTCAACATTGGCTTCTCTTATGTTCTTATGTTCTTATGACTGATTCTCTCCTCAGCATGCAGCTGTCTTAAGACTTTTTCTGCTCAGCTGATCCTAACCAATCAGATTGCTTGGAGTGGCCTGTCACTCAAGGCTCTCTGACTTCTGTGAAGAATTAACCCTTCACAGACTTTTATCTGTTTACACAGCAGTCTGTCACAGACCCAACTCCTTGTCTTACCAAAAGCTTTGTTAAACATAGATGACAGATTGATGGCCATGACATACAACAGAGGAAGTTTTTCAAACATCTAGGCATAATATTTCAATCAACAGATGCCCCACAGTATTGAGACTACCGAAAGGGCCATACCAGCCACCCTGAGATTTTTTTTCATGAAAGGGGGCTCACATATTCCTTACATGATCAAAGTCTTCCAGAGGAAGCTGATTCCGCAGCTCATGGATGGGTCACAGCTATGCTTATATATAAAGATCTCCATTCCCTGGAGCCAATAAAATTGAAATTTCTCTGATCCAAATTGAGTGTCCCACACTATGTTCCCAATGCTCTTCTTACATAAGAGTCAGGGATGTTGCTGCTTGAAGCACGAGGTTGGTACTAAGCAATAAGTTTTTGGCCTTCTGGATTAACTTCATTAATTCTTTGCAATAATTTCTGCTTATGCTGGGTGACAGCTATTAAGAAGAAACCACATTTTGATGGGTTTATACCATCAAGTATGCCCTGCCTACAAGCTTACAATCTACTTTTTAAGAACCCAAAATGTGCCATCTTAGATTTATGGGAGCTGAAAAACAGGTTGCTTACCTGTAACTGATGATCTTTGAGTGGCCATCTGTGCAGTCACACACTGGATGCATCAGACCCTTGCTGGAAGCTTCAAAAGCGTTGAAGACAGACCTCTGCTGTGCGGGGCTTACCTCAATCCTGGGGAACAGGCATTCACTGAGCATGCCTAGAACAGAGGCAAACCCTGCCCCCACTCAGTTCCTTTTACTCACCACCAGGAAGACCCAACAGCATATAGTGATTGGGAGATGCCAGCAGTGGGTAAAGGCTGGGTGGGCATGTGTGATTGCACAGATGACCACTTAAAGATCATCAGTTACAGTAAGCAACCTGTTTATCTTCTTTGTGGTCTCTGTGCAGGCCACACACTGAGTGACTAGTGAATTAAGTATATGACAGGATGGCGGGTGATGGCATATACCATGTACCATGGAGATGAACCCAGGAAAAGAACAGAATTATCAGAGATTACCATTCAAAGAAACTGATTAACTTTATTGAAGAATGGTTACAGAAAAGGTCGTAATTGTATCCTTCAACTGAAAAATATAACCCAGTTATGCAGACTTGAATGCATAAACCAACTTTTTGGTTCTGAGTGCTCTAACATCCAGGTCCCCCCCGCCCCCAAGTCAACTAACAAACCAACTTGTCCATGAAAAATGGCTTTGAGGACTGCTTGTTTAGCACCTTTCCTGGCTTTTATATCTAAAGCATAATGCATAGCAAACATAGAGGGCACCAAGTTGCCACTGTGCAGACCTCTTCCAGGGGAGCTCCAGCCGTAAGTGCTGAGGAAGTTGCTATGGTTCCAACTGAATGAGCCCTAGATGGACAAGGCAGGTTTCCCCCTGCTAAGTGATAACATAGTCCAATTGCAGAGGAAACCCGTTTAGAGAAATGTCTTGAGACTGGCTGGCCCTTTTGTGATGTAGCGTAACATACAAACAGGTGCGTATCTTTTCATTTGGGGAGAGCAAATTTGGTGTAGTGGTTAGGAATCTGGGAGAACTGTGTTTGATTCCCCACTCCTCTACACGCAGGTGCTGGGATGACCTTGGGTCAGTTACAAGTTCTTTCAGAGCTGTTATCTCATGAGCAGTTGCAGTTCTCAAAAGAGCTCTCTCAGTCCCACCTACCTCACCAGGGTGTCTGTAGTGGGGAGGGGAAGGGAAAGGAGATTGTAAGACACTGAGACTCCCTCAGGTAGTGAAGAGCACAGTACAAATCCAATCTCCTCCTCTTTTCATGGGCAGTCTCCTAGATAAGTAAAAAGCCAAGGCATGACCAACATCCAACATATGTAATGCTTTTTGCCCCTTATTCCACTGGTTTAGGAAAAAAAGATGGTAATGTTATAACCTGATTCAGGTGAAAAGGGGAGACCACTTTAGGAAGAAATGAAGGGTCAGGCTGCAGTACCACCCTATCCCTATGAAAACCATGTATGGAGCATCCATTCTCAGGGCACAAATTTCACAAGCCCTGCATGCCAGTGTAAGAGCTACCAGAAGTGCTGTTTTCCAGTAAATGAGATGGAGAGAAACCTTAGCCATTGGCTCGAACAGTTTTTTGATCAGGAGAGCCAGAAGGAGGGATAGGCTCCATGATGGAACCAACAGATGCTGAGGAGGGTGGATATTCAAGATACCTTTCAGGAAAGTCTTTGTAGTAGGATGGTAGAAAACAGTTCTGCCATCTGATGAGATGTGGTAAGCCGATATAGCAGATAAGTGGACTTTGACAGATGAAAAGCTAAGTCCCGATTGATGCAAAGTGGCCATGTAAGTGAAGATCGACATTAGAGAAGCAGTAGTAGGGTCAAAACCATGAGCAGTTGTGTAAAAAACAAGGCTTAACCATTTTGACAGTACGAGCATCAAGTCAAAGGTTTCCTGGCATTCAAAAATATATCTGAAACCTCAGGTAGGAATGTCATGCCTGGATCTTCCACACTGTCAATTTGTATAACCCCAGGTCGTGACGAAAGACCCTACCCTCCTGTTGAGACAAGAGGTCTTGATTGACTGGGAGAAGATGGTACTGGTTTTTCAATAATTTCAGTAGAAGCGGAAACCATGGTTGTCTCAGCCATCATGGTGCAATCAGGACTGCAGATGTGTGGTTGGTTAATATTGTCTTTAGCACAAGTTGAATTACAGGAAACAGTGGGAACATGTAAAATAGATGGCCAGACCAATGATGAGGAAATGCATCCCCCATTTAGCCTTGAAATGGGCACCCTCTGGAGTAGAACAGGGAGTGCTTCACATTTTCGTCTGTTGGCATCTAGAGTCAGAGAAATGAATAGTTGAAAAATCTCCATGAGGTAGGATAGAATGCATTTCTGACTACTAGTAGCTCTAGAACATTCATATGAGACTGCTTGTGGTGTTCCAACTACTGACCTTGTACTGACAGGTCTCCACAGCAGGCTCCCTATCCCCTCATGGAAGCATCTGTATACACTGTTATGTACACAATCTTTGGGCAAAAGGGTATCCCTGGCAAAAGGTTGTCCAGAATGGTCCACCAGCAAAGCAACCTTAAGACTGTCATTGGGATGCATACTTTGAGAGAAGGGAATACCGTCACCAGGTTGTGATGCTGAAGAAACCACAGTTGTAATGGTCTCATCTGTAGTTTTGCCATAGGTACCACCACAGTGGTGGAAGCCATGAGTCCCAGCAAGCACTGAATTGTCTTGACTGTCTGAACTGGGCAACTGATACAATTGGTTGCTACAGTCTGTACAATAATGGCCCTGTCCAGTCAAAGAAACATGTTGGTCAATGTGGAGTCTTGAGATGCTCCCATAAATTGAATGTTCTGAGATGGTGTTAAAGAAGATTTGTTCTGGTTTACGCAAAGGCCAAAGATTTTCGAAGGGACAGCATTTGTACAATATCCCATTGAAGATGTTCAGAGGAGAGGACTATGAGGAGCCAATCATCTATGTAGGGAAACACCTGTAGTCCTTGAGTACGTAGGGCCACTGCCACCACTGCCATGCACTTTGTGAAGACCCGAGGTGCTGTGGAAATTCCAAAAGGAAAACTCTGTACTGGTAGTGAGATTAGGATTGACCCACTACAAATCGCAGATAACAATGATCTTGGGGTCATTTTGTTATATGGAAGTATGTGATTTTTAAGTCTATGGATGCCATCTGTGCCTCTGATGGAAGAAGCAGTAGAAAAACAGGTTGCTTACCTGTAACTGATGATCTTCGAGTGGTCATCTGTGCAGTACCACACATGGGTTGGGCGCCTGCGCACGACCTCGATCGGAGAAACTTCTAGAGCTTTACCTCAGAAGAGCTTTGGCGGGCTCTCCCCCCGCTCTGGGGAGGAGACATGCACTGCGCATGCCCAGAGCAGGAGAGAGAGCCGCCTCCCACTCAGTTCCTTCGACCGCCACTGTCAAGGCCAAAGAATCCAAAACAGGACATCTGGAGATGCCAGCAGCGGGGAAGGCTGGGTGGGATTGTGGTACTGCACAGATGACCACTCGAAGATCATCAGTTACAGGTAAGCAACCTGTTTATCTTCGTCGTGGTCTCTGTGCAGTCCCACACATGGGTGATTACAAGAGCTGAACCAGTTGGAGGAGGGAGCTGGCAGCTGCAAAGGACACAAAAATACTGGTTAAGACACAGCATCACCATCAAAACAAATCACCCACGGGTCCTACCTGAGGGTGTACCAGGATCAAGCGAAGAGAGATCACAGCACCGTCTGACCAAAGGCAGCATCCCGCCGAGCTCGGACGTCGAGTGCGTAGTGGGTCACGAAGGTCGATGCCGAGGATCACGTAGCAGCCGCACAGACGTCTTCCAACGGGACACCGGCCAGGAAAGCGGTGGACGCCGACACCGCCCGCGTGGAATGGGCAGTGAGACAGGTAGGAACGGGTTGACGCGCCAGCTCATAGCAAAGGGCTATGGTGGAAGTCACCCACTTAGAGAGACGTTGAGAAGAAATGGGTTCCCCCGCGTGAGGGGGGCCATAAGCCAGGAACAGCCGAGGAGATTTACGTATGGGCTGCGTCCTGTGTAGATAGAAAGAGAGCGCTCTGCGCACATCTAGACAGTGCAGGGCTCTCTGAGAGGCATCAGTCGGGTTCGGGAAGAATGTAGGCAGAACAGACGACTGAGAGAGGTGAAAGGCAGAGATGACTTTAGGGAGGAAGGAAGGGTCTGTTCTAAGGACCACCTTCTCCCTATGAAAAACGGTGTAGGGGGGATTGGCCCTGAAGGCAGCTAGCTCCCCTACTCTGCGTGCAGTGGTAATGGCTACGAGAAAGGCCGTCTTCCAGGACACTAACCTGAGGTCGGCGGTAGCCATCGGCTCGAACGGTTTAGCCATGAGCTGAGAAAGGACTAGAGACAAGCTCCAGGAAGGCACCAACGGTTTCCTAGGCGGGCACATGCGAAGAAGACCCTTGAGGAACGTCTTGGTGAGACGGTGGGAGAACACGGATGAGCCTTGGATGAGGGGGTGGTAGGCGGAGATCGCCGCCAAATGAACCCTCAAGGACGAGTATGCCAGGCCCGCATCCTTCAAATGCACGATGTAGGCGAAGATCTCACGGAGAGATGATTGAATCGGATCGAAGTAGTGATCAGTAGCATAGGATTGGAATCTGTTCCACTTGAACCGATAGGAACGTCGAGTAGAAGGCTTCCTAGCATTCAGGAGGATTTCAGAGACCTGAGGCGGGAAGTCTAGGGCTGGATCTTCCAGGCCGTTAATTTGAAAAATCCCGGATTGGGATGGATGATTCTCCCTCGGGCCCGAGAAAGGAGATCTGGGACGACAGGGAGGGGGCGGAAGGATCGACAGGAGAGTTGAAGCAGGTGCGGGAACCAGACCTGGCATGACCACCACGGAGTGATCAGAATGCAGGAGGTGCGGTCTGCACGAATCTTCTGCACGACCCGAGAGATGAGAGGGAACGGAGGAAACAGATAAAACAGGGTTCCGTTCCATTTGTGGAGAAAGGCATCCCCGAGCGACCGAGCAGACGGGGGACCCCTGCTGAAAAACAGGCGACATCGAGCATTGTCGACGGATGCGAAGCCGTTGACAGATGGGTGACCGAACTCCCGAAACAGAGGCCGAAGATACCGGAGGGGAATGGACCATTCTTCGTCCGATGAGGCAGAACGACTCAACCGGTCCGCATCGACATTCTGATCCCCGGGAATATGGATCGCCGAGAGCGTGATGGAGTGGCGGAGGCACCAGGACCA
This sequence comes from Gekko gecko, assembly GCA_029375565.1. Lineage (NCBI taxonomy): Eukaryota > Metazoa > Chordata > Lepidosauria > Squamata > Gekkonidae > Gekko > Gekko gecko. Next base: position 170,952,674 of record JAPDNY010000005.1, read on the forward strand.
GAGGTCTATCGCCAAGGTGCAGAGACGAACAGAGGCAGTGCCGCCCTGTTTGTTGACATAATAAATAGCCGTGGTGCTGTCGGAAGCCACTTGGACGACACGGCCTCGGAGGGTCGGAAGAAAAGACCGGAGGGCCAGGTAAATTGCTTGCAGCTCCAGGTAATTTATGTGGCGAGTTGCATCTCGAGCAGACCAAGCCCCTTGTACAGTAAGCGCTCCACACTGGGCTCCCCAACCCCAGAGGGAAGCGTCTGTGGTCAACAACAAGTCGGGAGGAGGAGGACGAAATGGCATCCCGGACAGGAGGTGGACAGGTTGAGCCCACCACTCGAGGGAGGTGAGGACGGTTTGTGGGATCGACAGAATCGTGTGCCAAGGCCTCCGGAGGGGATCAAAGGCTCGTAGGAGCCAGAGCTGAAGCGGCCGCATCTTCAACCGGGTGTTGTGGACAACGAACACCGTAGAGGCAAAGTGACCCAGAAGCCTCATGACCGAACGGGCGGATTGTTGGGGACACGTCTGAAAGGCGGACACCATCGCCCGAATGTCGGAAGCCCTGGACTCCGGAAGGAAAGCCGCTTCGAGGTTGGTGTCGAGTCGAGCCCCGAGGAATCGAAGGATTTGGAGGGGCTGAAGGGAGGACTTGGTGTGGTTGACGCAAAGGCCAAGAGCACGGAGGAGGGAGAGAGTCTCCCGAGTGTCGTGGAGCAATTGAGTTGGCGTTGGAGCTACGAGAAGCCAGTCGTCGATGTAAGGATAAAGAGTGACTCCCCGTCGGTGGAGTTCGGCTACCACCACAGCCATCAGCTTGGTGAACACCCGTGGAGCTGTAGAAAGGCCGAAGGGAAGCACCCTGTACTGGTAGTGGGCATCTCCAACGGCGAAGCGGAGAAACCGCCGATGTTGGGGACGGATCGTGACATGGAAGTATGCGTCTTGAAGATCGACTGACGCAAGCCACGCTGCCCGTGGAATGAGAGGGAGGATCGACTGCAGAGTGACCATTCTGAATTTCTGATACCGAATGTAACGGTTGAGATCCCGAAGGTCCATAATTGGTCTGAAGCCGCCGTCCCTCTTGGGGACCAGGAAATACTTCGAGTAGAAGCCGAGAGTTCGTTGCGCCTCCGGGACGACCTCGATGGCCCCCTTGGCAAGGAGAGCAGAAACCTCGAGATCGAGGAGGGGGTCTGGAGGCGTGACGACAAAGTGTGGGAGGATCGGAGGCGAAACGAACTCTATGGCGTACCCGACCCGCAGGATGGTGAGGACCCAAGAGTCGGTTGAAATTTCTTCCCAGGCTGGTAGAAAGGGGAAGAGGCGGGTACGGACGGAAGGAGTGAACGACATTGGAGAGAGACGGTGGGGACAGTCAAACAGACTGCTTAGGCTGCGGCGGCTTTTTGGTGGGTTGGGAACGGTGTTTGGAAGGAGGACGGGAGTCGTACGGTTTCCTCCTCCATTGGGAGTGAGGTGCCGGAGATAGGTATCGCCTGGAGGCGGAAGGTTTCCAGGAACGGTTTCTGGGACGGTAAGGTGCAGCCGAGACTCCAAGGTTTCGGGCCTGCTTACAACTCTCATCAACAGCCTTCAACACTTCGTCGGTGGTGGAGTGGAAGAGGCCGTTTCCGTCAAAGGGGAGGTCTTCTACACGGAACTTGACGTCCGGTTGTAGGGAGGTGCCCCGCAGCCAGGCATGACGCCGTAGAGCGACAGAAGACACCAGGAGTTTAGAGGAGCAGCTGACTGCATGACGAACGGAATTGATTTGTTGCTTTGATATGGCACAAACCTCAGACAAGGCAGCCGAGAGAGTGGGATGGTGCTCTTCCGGAACAAACTCCAGGACAGGGCGAATTGCATTGGCAACGTTGAATGCGTAAGCAGATAAATACGACAGATAAGTATCGACCCGGAGATTCATGGAGGCCAGAGAGTACATCTTCTTGGCCAGAAGATCCAGTTTACGACCCTCACGGTCAGGGGGCGTGGACTGGCGAGCAGGCTGCCTCGATTTCGAAGAAGAGTGAACCACCATGGAGTTCGGTGGTGGCTGAGAAAGGAGGAATTTGCCAGGAGCATCCTGGATCCTATACAACCCATCATAGCGCCTCGAAACCGGAGGGATCGAAGCCGGGTGTTCCCATGACTCTTTCAACATAGAAAGGTGGACAGGCAGCAAAGGCAAGATGGGAGACGGAGGAAGATCAGCCTGGACCAACCGGTGAACGACGTCGGTCACTGCTGGGGACTCCGTAAAGCCCTGAACTTGGAGGGCAGTCGCCATCCTGGTAACGAGCTCCAAAAATGCCTTAGGGCCTTCCGTAGGGGAAATCGACCCCGAGCGTCGGTGCTCGTCCTCGATTCGAGAGACCTCGGGATCGAACTCCGCCGAATCCGACCCGTCCGAGATCGACATAGGAGAGGAGGATCGGGGTTGGACACGGTCGACGACCGGATGGTCGACGGCAGGACGGTGTCGAGGTTCCATTGGGGAACTCCTTGGAGCGTCCCGATTTCTGGGAAGGTCAGAAGGCTGTTCCCGAGAGGCAGAATGAGCCGAGGCCACAGATGCCGAGCGCCGAGGGCGGTCAGGGGCGTGGGCCTGATCTCCGCGTTCCGAATGCCGGATTCGGTCATAGCGGTGTCTCTCCGGTGTCGGAGACCTCGAATAATAGTAGGCCGCATCCGGACGCTCCCGACGGTCTTCGCAGGACCAGCATTGGTGGTCAGAGGCGGAATCAGACGACGACGGGGATTGCCTACGGATCAGGCATCGACGACCAAGTCGAGATCGGGACCGAGCATGGCGGTGCACAACCAGACCCTCGTCCAAAGTGTGGATCGGGGTAGTGGAGCGCCTCCGTGGAGACCGGGAGCCTGTTCGCGGAGACAGGTGCGGAGGCGATCTGGTCAACTGGCCCAACGGTATCGTCCCCGTAGGTGACGAGTGGGGGTGCTGCGGAGTCTGTTGACGAGCCGCAGACTGATGAGATGTAGAGGCAAGGGCCGGCATCGACGTCGACAACCCAGTCACGATGATGGGGTCCACTTTCGAAACCGAAGCAGAGGGCGTGGCCTTCGACCTCGAAGGGGTCTTATCTTCAGCCCGCTTAAGTTTCTGTTTCGGTGCCTTCGAGGAGGTGTCCGATTTCTTGGCTACCGAGACCTGGGAAGCTCCCAAAGACATTGTGGGACGCAGAGCCGATTCCAGAAGAAGAGCTTTGAGCCTAGCCTCTCGATTACGGCGAGCCTGACGAGTGAAACTCGCGCAATGAGGGCAAGAATCTACTCTATGGGCCTCTCCCAAACAAACTAAGCAAAGGTCGTGCCCGTCGTTGGATGGAATTTTAGCAGGGCAACGACGACAGACCTTAAAGAATTGAGTCTTTCCCATACAAAAATCCCCACCCACCCTCCAAAGAAAGGAGAGGGGGGGAAAGAGAGATAGACAAAGATTTTTTTTTTTTTAATGTTTTTTAGAAGAGAAGAAGCAGATGGAAAAAGAAAGCGAAAGCGAAGAAAGATATACTCAGCTGAGGTAAATGGAGGAACGACAGGAACGAGGTGTGAACACGAAGGCGGTCGAAGAAGAACTGAGTGGGAGGCGGCTCTCTCTCCCGCTCTGGGCATGCGCAGTGCATGTCTCCTCCCCCAGAGCGGGGGGAGAGCCCGCCAAAAGCTCTTCTGAGGTAAAGCTCTAGAAGTTTCTCTGATCGAGGTCGTGCGCAGGCGCCCAACCCATGTGTGGGACTGCACAGAGACCACGACGAAGATCATGACAGTCACCAGCCGGCTTTGCACTATGAGGATCAGTTGTTTGGGGACCCAGCCTTCAGTCATGTGCAGAATGGTTCTAGGCCACAGGTGAGTGGGGAGGACCCAATTGATGGTGCTGCAAGATGTACCTGATGTGCCAAGAACAGGAGCAGGATCACCACCTGGAATGGCTAGGGTACCCTCAATACAATGGAGACCTCAAGCAGGACCACCCAAAATATGAGTGGTGATAGCCAGATTCGTGATGGTAATATGACTCTCTTGACTTTGAAGAGCGCTATCCCCAATGTCTACCATCCCTGTAGTCCAATACTGAACAATCACTTGCTGAACAGCATGATCCTGAAGGGGACTGATCTCATCGACATTCCCAAGACTGCCTACTTGGAGAAGTTTATAAGCAGTGGGTTGGTGCTGAGAAGCACCTGGAAACACCATCGTCATCCTCTGAAATGCACAGCGGTGAGACTGAGTGAACAGATGGGGGCTTAAGGACTGTCGTTTGGTCCTGAACTTGCAGTGGAGTCAAAGGAAGTAACTAATTCATTTGCTTGAAGGCGGAGTCAGGCTGTGTTGCCACACATCTCACAAATGGGGATTGGGTAGACAGTCTAGACAAGATTATTGGTTCAGCAGTTGCTGGTACCAAAGCTTGGTTGTTTGACAGTTTTGAGGTATTTACCGGTCTCAAGACATGGGCTGACTTCGGGATCTTTGATTTAGAAGGGCCTAGGACTGCCTCTGATGACTGTTTTGTCCCTTTATCATGTTTAGACTTTTTTTTTTTTATGATGATGGGGTCATGTCCCGTAGTGCTGAATCTTGCTGCTTTTTAGAAGAAGGAGGCAGCATCATGAGAGTGATAGATCCTTCAGCCATCCTCGGTGTCAGTGACTGTTCCAGCAGGAAAGTCCTGAGACATGCCGCTCTATTCTTTTTCACCTGACAAGTAAATTTAGTGCAGTACTGGCAAGAGCCAGTGCGATGACGTTCCCCAAGGAACAACATGCAGAGTTTGTGGCCGTTGGGTTGTTTTTTGATGTACCTTACTTTAAATATTGCTAAAAAAATAAATATTGCTCAGAGTGTACTGCACTAAATTTACTTGTACTGCACTAAATTTACAAAGTGAAAGGAAATTTCTTAATTCAACCCAGTTTGCCCTCTGTGGTTGTCAATTCCTCCTCCCCCTTTTCTGAGGGGGCATTGTTTTTAGAATGAGCCACTGAGGGAGAGAAACGGAGATGAGGCTGTCAAGGAGAGTGAGGAAAAAAACATACAGCTGAGAGGCAGGCAGAAAGGAACTGAGTGGGGGAGGGGTTTGCCTCAGTTCTAGGCATTCTCAGTGAATGCCTGATGCCTGGGGCTGAGCTAAGCCCTGCCTAGTAGGTCTGTCTTTAAAACTTTTGAAGCTCCCAGCAAGGGTTGGGAATAGGTGCAAAACCCAGTGTGTGGCCTGCACAGAGACCACAAAGATCATATAATTGAACAGTGAATCTGGCATATAAAATTTTGACTACACAGAGCTTGTGCACAGCCTTTTGTGGTGGTAGGGAACCATGGTAAAAACTTTATTCCAGCAGATTATCTATATCTTATATTCTAAGAGCCAAGTCATCAAATCTTTGGATACTTAAATCTGATGACTAGAGCTGTGAACAGGCAGGACAGATCTTTCTACAAACCTGAAAAGGGACCCAGGTTTGGAGAAAAATGTGAAATCTAAATGAACAAACAAACCTCTAGGGAGTTGAAAAAATCTGAAAATCATAAAAGGAGCACCTGGCGCTTTAAAAATCTGATTCCATCATTGGCTGTTGCTAGGTAACCAAAGTATTCTAGGCTGGGCTTTTGTGAGTAAAAAGGCATGGGGCCCTTTACAGGCCTATTTTGGCCTTTGATGGAGGAATCCTTGGGGATAGGCCTGACAAGAGTTGCCAGGTCCAGATTGGGAAATTCCTAGATATTTTGTGGTTGAGTGTGACGAGGGCAGGGCTTGGGGAGGAGAGAGGTCTCAGCCAGATATAATACACAGAATCCACCCCCCAAAGCAGCCATTTTCTCCAGGGGGACAAATCTCCATTGTCTGGAGTTTAGTTGTAATTCTGGGGGAATCTCCAGCTCCCACCTGGAGGCTGGCAACTCTAGGCCTGGTAGCAACCTCTGGGTGACTTGACATCACCTGGCTTGCATGACTCAACCATGCTTGGCTGCTTGCTACTGTTCAACAGAAACCTCTCTATGAAAGCCAGTGTGGTGCACTGGCTAGAGCTTCAAAGCAGGGTCTGTGAGACCCAGGTTCAGATCCCCATCTTGCTGTGGAAGCTCACCAGTCACATACTTTCAGCCTAACCCACCTCACAGAGTTGTTGTGAAGATAAAAAGGAGAAGAGAATAACATGAGCTGCTTTGGTGACCAATGTGGAGAAAGACCATAGTTTTCCTAGGTAAAGGCTGAAGGGGAGGGGGTGGACATGGAAAGCTGAAGACAAAGGGGCACATTAAGGTAGGTTGGCTGTTGGATGGGAAGGAGATGAGGTTGCCAACTCCAGGTTGGGAAATTCCTGGACATTTGAGGGAATGAGCTTGGAGATGGTAGGGTTTGAGGAGGGGAGGGACATCAGACAGGTATAATGCCATGGACTCCACTCTCTGAAGCAGCCATTTCCTCCAGGGGTACTACTGTTGCCAACCATGTATGGGTTGGTGATCACCCAGAATTACAACTGCTCTCTAGATGTCAGAGACAGGGCCGGCTGGAGGTGTTTCTATGCCCTAGGCGGGGCACAGATGCCAACCTCCCGGTGGGGCCTGGAGACCCACCATGCTGCCCCTGCCTCCTCTCCCCCCCCATGGGGGGAGGGTGAGGGTGTGCGAGCTGCAACCCCCACCCCTTCCATCCCCGTGCTGGCTTGCCTGCGGGCCCCGCAGCTGCGGGGACCATCAGCAAGCCAGGGAAGGGGCAGAGGTTTAAACCCCCGCACCTTCCATCCCAGTGCCGGCTTGCCTGTGCGCCCCACAGCTGCGGGGTGCGCTGGCAAGCCAGTGAAGGGGCAGGTTTTTTTGGCAGGGGCGGGGGGCTTTTGGTGCCCCTAAGGGTCAGCGCGCTCTAGGCGAACGCCTAGTTCGCCTAGTGATTGAACCGGCCCTGGTCAGAGACCAGTTTCCCTGGAGAAAATGACTACTTTGGAGGGTGCAGTCTATTATACCTTGCTGAGGTTGTTTCCCTCCCCAAACCTTGCTGTCCCAAGGCTCCACCCCCAAATATCCAGGAATTTCCCAATCTGGAGCTGGCAACCCTAAGGGGAATTGATCTCTGGGATCCATTGTGATTCCTGGAGAGTTGTTGCCGCCACTGTGGCTGTTAAGGGGAAGGAAGCAGGTGGGAGGCCAGGAGAGTGATGGGGGCATAAAGAAAAAGAGTGATGGGATGGAGGGCAGAAAAAGAAGGAGTGATGAGGTGGGGAGGCAGAAAAACAAAGAGAGAGTGATGGGGTGGGAGCAGAAAGCGAGGACATGACAGACATGGAGGAGAGAGTAAGAAAAGGGGTGGCAGGAGGAAGTGAGAGAGGGAGGGGGAGAGGGAGGAAGCAAATATGGGGGGAATGGGATAGATGTCCCACAAGTTTGTGGTTTAGAATTCCCTGAAAACCAAGGAGTCTTCACCTTGGCTTCCTTTAATGCTTTACCATCAGCTCTTTTGGGAGATATGCATGTTCCTTACTTCCAACATGTTTGCCCCTGCCAAATGGACAGGATGAAACAGTTGATCATGTATGTATTACACACTGTATGGTGTTTACACATAACATATATACATATACTATACATAACATATATACATACACACACTTTTGATCTCTAGACATAACTCCAATCTTAACAACTTTTTAGATTTCCTCCTCTTCCCTGATTGTTCTAATGAGACCACCTTTAAGGTGGCCAAATTTTGCAATTCAGCATGGTTAACATGGAAGCAGCTGGTTAAGTCTTTTTATTAATTATATCTCTGCTATTTAAATCAGCATATTATCTGCCTTGAGTCCAAGTGAGAAAGGCAGACTACAAATAATTTAAATAAAATACGTGGCTTTGAAATTTTATTGTACATAGATCTGCTGACTCTATCCACATATCACTATTTATTTATTTTGGGATTTATACCCCACCCTATCCGGTAGCTCAGGGCGGCTGATCTATGATAGCAACAAATAAAGAAAAGGAAGCTAAGGGGGGACAGTCAGTCCTGGTTAGTACTTGGATGGGAGATCACTGAGGAAGTCCAGGGTCACTAAGTAGACAACAGCAAATCACTCTGAACATCTCTTGCCTTGAAAACTGCACAGGGTCGTCATAAATTGGCTGCGACTTGATGGCACTTTACACCACCACGATGAACGTGTGTGTGTGGGAGATAACCAAGCATTTTTATAGACAGTGAGTTTGACAATACTTACATTAGCAGCTCCCAGAAGGATCAGTGTTGGTCCAAGGCCAATTGTATAGATTGACCGGAGCATTATGGAAACCAGAAAGGGACGAATGCCCACAGGCTTAGGGAAGAAGAACAGCAGGGATGTACACACAGCCACTGCTATCCAGAGGACAACAGAAAACAGTGGAGAAAGCGTGCCTAGAAAGAAAAAGGAAGGGGAATGAAAGAAGAGCCAGACAGAGGTACATCCCACCCAGTGTTCTTAGGCAAGAAGCATATATAAAGAATCATATCTGTTCTAGCAAGTTATATGGATGACCCAAAGATCAGGGTTGAACCATAGCCCTTCAAAACCTCCTTTGTGAAGCCAGAAAACCAGAAAATGAGAGTGGACTGAAACAGCATGGTGGCTACAAGGCAGAGAGGTGGGATCCTTACTTGCCAGGTGGATCTGCATTTCTTATTTCTATGTTAAGAAATGCTGCATTTGCTGATCTCTGCATCACAGCAGAATACTCCAGTTTATAACACTACCCCAGCTCCATTAGGCACCAATTCTATAAATGGGTAATTTAATGTAGCCTATCAACACGCTGGTCTCTGCTTAGCAGATTCATCCAACATACGGCCAGTTACACATCAGCCCATGCTGGCTCAGTTCAGCTCAGTTTCACAGCATGTGGAAAGAGTCCAACAAAGTTGTCAATTCAATTCAACCAGCCATTACTGGCATACAAGAGTTAAGATGAGCAAGATACAGAAGGAATAAAAATAATATATTACAGTACAATTAGGTAATATCCTCAATTATCTCTGAAGTTTCTCCTGAAGCCACTTTATAGTGAGTTGTAAGAACTTTACCACCTTCTCAGTTATGTCAGAGGAGGAATCATTCAAAAGGCAGTAAACCTTGTAGAAACTGGAGAAGCCCATCATATAGCTAAAATAGAGCTTAAATATTTAAAACTAATATAAACATAGAAAGAACAATAGAGGAAAACATGTGGGATTGTCTCAATGCAATTGGTGTTACAAGGACAATGTCTAGCCAAATATGCTGTCTTTTTAAAATCTGCCATATAAAATTGCAGATGGCATGGCATTAAATCTAGCTAAAGAAAAAGCTCTGTGTTGTTGCAATACTTGCAGAGAATATAGATATGGGGACACATAATCTATTGCCAGTGGGATCTCCAGACTCAAAGGAGAGCAAGTTTTATTGGCCATACTATATAGGTTTTTGATTTCAATACCCAGAATTCTGTGTTTGATCATTTGATATGCACCTGTTGATGGGAACATAGACAATGAGTCCAGAGATATACCCATAGCAGTGATTTCCCCCTCAGTACAAGCTATTGAGCTTGACATTTCAGACTCTGAGAGCATTTGATGGATAAGACTCAAGAAATCAGAATTACAGTGCAGATTTAGCCAGTATTTAACGGTCATAGGCCATGCCTTAGTTTCAACAAAATTTAATCCAGTTTCTAAGCAAAGGGCGGCATATGGTACATAATAAGGCATACTCAGATTTTTTCATATTTCATTGAGTGTCCACGAGTTCTTGTCTTGTGAGAAAGGGTGAAAAGTACTTCTTTCTCTACCTGCTCTATCCCATCCATGCATAGTCTTGTAAATCTCTTATCATGTCACCCCTCAGTCATTGTTTCTCAAAGCTAAGATCCCCAAACGTGATAACCTTTCTTCATAGGGAAAGTGTCCTCCTCTTATTATTGCAGTAGCCTTTTTCTGCATTTTTTCCAATGCTATAAATATTCTTTTTGAGGTGTGTGTGGTATGAGTGGTCCAATGAAGTTGCACCATCAATTTATACATGTATAAATGATGTTCCTTTTGGTCTTTTGGGGTTTCTGTGTGGCACTGTGGCATACTTGCACTGCCACAGTGCCACTTGTTCTGGAGTGTGCCACTTGTTCTCATGGCAAACAAGCAGCTCTCAAGACAGTTCACTTTCCCTGAGATTCTCTGGGAGAATCTGACTGCTGGGTGGCTGCCTGCTTGCCTGCCTTAAATGCTGCTGGCTGGGTTTCCCCATTGGAAACAATGGAGGTAATGGGGATAAGCTGTTTGGGTGCCCATAGAATTAGGCCCATTGGTCCAATTGCTTTGAGACGTGGGGGTGTATGTGAGGAGAGGCTCCCGAAGCTACCCTGAAAATTTGGAGCCTCTCCCTCAAACCCCTTCCCCCCCAGAGCACCGTGGGAAAAAAGTAACTTTTTTCCCCACCACAGAGAACAATGGAGGGGATGGGGGCAACTGTTCAGAGGCCCATAGAATTGGACCCCCTGGTCCAATGTTCTTGAAACTTGGTGGGTATCTTGGGAAGATGCTCCAACAGCTACCCTGTGAGTTTGGAGCCTCTTCCTGAAACCCCCTCCCCTCCAGCCCCCAGAATATACCTTATGTTATCACCATTGACTTCAACGGCCCATAGGATATAATGGGGTCGAATTGCTGCCGAATTTCTTTCATTCCCTCCTTTCTTTCTCTCCTTTTCTTCTTTCTCTCCTTTTCTTCTTTCCCGCCTTCTTCTCTTCTCTTTTTTCCTCCTTTCCCTGTTTCCCTCCTTCTTCCCTTCTCTCTCTTTCTTTCACTCTTTCCTTCTCTCTACTCTCTCTCTTTCCTTCCCTCTTTCCTCCTTCTGTGGCCCAACTCTAGTGAGAAGGGGTTTAAACTTTAAACCCCTTCTCTCTTCACTCCCCCACCCTGGCCAGCTGGGGAAGGGAAGGGGAGGCTTTTGAAAATGCCTCCCCGCCTTTGCTTCCCCTTCTGACATCACTTCTGGTGATGTCAGGGGGTATGGCATATCCTAATAGCCTAGTAGCTCATTAGCATACCATATGCTAATGAGCTCCTGCAGTTCTTTTACTACAAAAAGACCCCTGAGCACTGCTGGATAAATGCAAAACAATATATATATATATATATATATATATTTTAAATCAGCCTTAAATATTAGAAGACATTTAAGCTACGTGCAACAAACTTTAGTGGGAAAACCTTTTCCTCAGTTGCATCACTTTACTCTGGAAGGAAGAAGACTGCACATCTGAATGGCCCTGTCCAGTGTAAAAGAACTCCCACATATGGGTTGCCACCCTCCAGGTAGGGCCTGGTGATCTCCCAGACTTACATCTCATCTCCAGACTACAGAGACCTGCTCCCTGGGCAGACTCCATTGCATTATAACCTGCTGACGTTTCTCTCCTCTTCAAATCCTGCCCTCCCCAGGCTCATTTTATATGGAGAGAACTTGATCCAAGAAGAGCATTCAAACACACAACCCCCATCTCACTCCTTAAGCCTGAAGTAGTACACACCAGAAAAAAGCTTTACTACAGGCTCTCGCATATAGGATTTTTTTCTTTATTGGAGAAACAAAGCAATTCCTTCTTCCTCCAGCATTTCTCTAGTTAATGTAAACATTCTTATTAAACTAATCTGTTCACTACAGAGATGGTGTGACTCTCCATTTCATATTCCAGCATCACTAAGCGTAATTAGATCTTTGTGAACAACAGGGTATGGCAAACTGTGATTACAGTCATGAGATCTGCTCTCCCCCCTGTAAAGGAAACCAGTGCCAAACCACAAGAGGTATTTCTTTTCCATCATCCTGCCCCCATGCTGAGTATCAGACCATGTCCACATGTTTTACGCACTAGGGTTAACCCTGGCATTCCAAGCCTTTCAATGTATTTCTGCAATACATCAGAGCACATGACAGAAGCTGAACAGCAATTCAGCTGCTGTGACTGCAGGAAGACAACCAAAATAGAACACATGAGATGAGCAAAAGACACCCTGAGGGACTCTGGCATCTATTTGCATGGCAGAGCCCAGGACCTTCTGAATGAAAAGGAACCAATAATTTTAAATAGAGAAGTACTGGATATGTGTGGCCAAACTCTTCTGCTTCATGATTATCACCACCAATTTCTGCATCTTCAAACACAGCATGTTAAAAATGAGGTCAGTCAGGGGTCATTTGGGGCTGGAGCACGCTGGAGCACTGCTCTGGCAGCCCAGGCGCTGGCACAAATGGTGGTGGTGGCAAGCCCCGCCCCCAGCACCCCGCACTGAAGCACTGCAGCCCGGGGGAGGCCTGAGGAGGCCAGTTGCTGGCCTTCCAGGGCCCACACGAAGCCTGAGGAGGCCTGTCACCAGCCTCCTGGACCCATGCTGGAGCACTAAGGCCCGAGGGAGGCCTGAAGAGGCCCGTTATTGGCTTCCTGGGGCCCACGCTGGAGTGCTGCTGCCCAAAGGAGGCCTGAAGAGGCCCATTGCCAGCTTCCCAGGGCCTGTGCTGGAGTGCTGCGGCCCAGGGGAGGCCTGAAAAGGCTCATCGCCATCCTACCAGGGCCTGTGCTGGAGCGCTGCGGCCCGACAGAGGCCTGAGGAGGTCCGTCACCGTCCTCCCAGGGCCTATGCTGGAGCGCTGTGGCCCGGGGGAGGCCTGAGGAGGCCCTTCGCTGTCCTCCTGGGGCCCACTCTGGAGTGCTGTGACTCGGCGGAGGCCTGAAGAGGCCCGTTGCCGGCTTCTGGGCCTGTGTGGGAGCGCCGTGGCCTGGGGAAGGCATTGATCGCGGTAAGTGAGGGATCTGCGTGAGGGATCCATGGGGGTGGGGTGGTGGGGGCTTGATGGGGGGTGGGAGAGCCTTTCTGTCCCTCCTTTCCTTCTCTTTCTTTCCCTTTTCCTCCTTCTTTCCTTCTCTCTCTTTCTTTCCCTTCTTTCCTTCTCTCCGTTTTCTCTTTCCCTCCTTTTGTTCTCTCCTTTTCCTCTTTCCCTCCTTCTTCCCTTCTCTCTCTTTCTTTCTTTCCCTCCTTCTTCCCTTCTCTCTTTCCCTCTTTTTGTTCTCTCCTTTTCCCCTTTCCCTTCTTCTTTCCTTCTCTCTTTTTATCCCCTTTCCTTCCTTCTTTCCTTCTCTTTCTTTCCCTCTTTCCTTTTCTTCTCTCTACTCTCTCTTTCCTTCCCTCTTTCCTCCTTCTGTGGCCCAACTCTAGTGAGAAGGGGTTTAAACTTTAAACCCCTTCTCTTTTCACTTCCCTTTCTCCCCAGGCCTGCTAAGGAAGGAGAGGCTTTTGAAGATGCCTCCCCCCCCTTTGCTTCCCCTTCTGACATCACTTCTGGTGATGTCGGGGTGTGGCATATGCTAATGAGCTATTATGCTAATAGCCTAGTAGCTCATTAGCATACCTTATGCTAATGAGCTCCTGCAGCTCTTTTTCTATGAAATGACCCCTGAGGTCCTTTAAACGTTTGCTTCAGGCCTTCCTAAAAAAAGGACAGTGCCATGATTTCCTTTGATACATTTATTCTTCTTAAACATGAACATTGAGCACCTTTGCACTAAATCATGCAAGAAGCATTGAGCAAATCTTGAGTCATTGGCAACGACTCTGTGGGCTTCCAAGCACAACTTGAGCCTCTGGTTTGTGCCTTCAAAGTCCAGGGCTGGTTCCTGGCATACTGTCTCTCAAAGCCCTGATGGTTTGGACCTGACCACCACTTCTGGTGCTACTGGTAGCTGAGAGCCAGAGAAGCCCTGTGCATAGGGTTGCCAGCCCCCCAGTGGGACCAGGGGAACCCCCACTTCTGCAGGTTCTTGCCCACCACTGGCCACCAGGGAAAATCCTGCCCCCAGCTGACCTTTTCGGGCCTGCTTCCGGTTGGGGGTGACACTCCAGTTTTTGAGCAAAGCTCTATGGGTTGAAGCTGAGTTTACCATAGAGTTTTGTCCAAAAACCAGAGTGTCACCCCTGACTGGAAGTAGGCCCAAAACTGGAAGTAGGCTCAAAAGTGCCCAACATCACTTCTGGTCTCCTGGAAGGTCGTCAGGAGATCCCGCTGACTCTACCCATGGAGTGCATTACAACCTTCTTCCTGATGCCGGCTCAAAAAGTTGCTTGCATGGCTAGGCCTGACAGCAGCCCCTGTTAAAGTATGGAATATCCCCCCTCTGCTATTGTTGTCCCTTCCCATTGCTCTACCTTCCCACAGTCTCAGAGCCCAGAGAGGCTGGGACACAGTGCAGAGCCTGCTTTGTTTTGGCAGCCTCTCTTTGGAACATGGTGCTTGAAGAGATTTAGAAAGTGATCTCACCATAGAGCTTCAGCCACAAAGGGAATCTTTTCATGGCTGAATGCTTGCCCTGCCCAAAGATGATCGGTGAATTACAAGTTGAACGCCTAGTGGTATTTCATTGTATTTCACTATTGATGGTATTGGGACTGTTAATCGACAGCATAGTTAATTATCAGTTGTACTTTTAAAACATTGATTATATTTGGGTTTTAACCATTTGCAAACTGCTTTGAGCTTGTTTTTATGTGGAATAATTCTATCAGTACATAAATATGCATTGGACGGGTGTCTGTATGTGTGATTAGTGGCTCTCTTGAGATGTTTTAGAGAGGCTTCTTTTTAATATGTGTGGGCAAATATATTTACAGTGTCTTAGACATGTAGAGAAGAACTGGCCACACCTTTTAACAGCCTTGGTTATCCTGTTTATGGCTTTGCTGATGATCTTAAGTCACTGATATGGCAAAGGGTTTTACAGTCTTCTTCTATGACCCCTTTAAATTGACACCACTGTGCTGCAAATGTAGATCAGTACTTCTCCCATTTTGCTTATGAGAAACCAAAGATGAGTGTTAGTATTTTTCTAAGACCAATGAGTACATCGCAAAACATGGATAGGAACCTGTATATTAAAAATGCATATTTTTAAGTTCACCCTTCTTTTAGAAAAGCAGGGAAGCATTTAAGTTATTTCATTTTATCCTGGCAACAGTCCTGTGAGGTGGGGTCTGAAAAGTACTGATCTGCTCAAGGCCACCCAGGAAGCATCTTGACTGAATAGTGATTTGAATTTCTTATATTCACAAATTCAAGGCCAATGCTCTGGCCACTGCAATATCTTGTAAGCAGACCACATTGCTCTTCAGGGCAGCAGTTAGATTTTTTTTTATCAAGTGGAAGGGGAACTATACGATGCCTGAAGACACAGTTGTGTAATATTTACTTTGCGTTTTAGAAATGAAACCACTTACCTTCATCTCCATCATCTCCAAAGGGATAGAAAAGTGCTACAGCTAGATTAATAAAAACAGCCAGATTGAAAGAAATACTTCCCCAGAGGGAAATGTGTCGGGAGAACCAAAATAGTGCTGGATTATCTAGGAAGGAAAGGAAAACAGCAATAGGTCAAGAAGACTCCCAAAATGAAATTCACCAGAAAGTGATGGCGGGGGGGGGGAATAATGAGTGTGATGCCATCAGCAAAATCTACCATAAATAGTAAATAACTAAAATCCTCTGAAAGTCTCAGAAGGTTTGAAATTAAACAAATCCAGGGTTAGTTTCCAAAACAAAATGAGGGGTTTGTGGGTTGCTGGTACTCAGGGCTAGGCTACACAAAAACTAGTCAAGGGGCCGCCATGGGAAAATGGCTTCCCTGAGTCAAGTTCTCCCCTCTCTCCCTTGAAAGTGAGGCTTCTTTGATGAGTCAGTGAAACTACACTCTACAGGGATAGAAGAGAAAATGTGACACAGGGTAGCCACTTCAGCTACTACCCCATGTCTGAATATGGTTCAAAGTATGTCAGAACAAATTTTGGGGTGGTGGGGGTGGGTGGGAACAGGAGCAGGATGTTAGTCCAGCTCCTGTTACATCCTGCCTGTTTCCAGTGGGTAGCTGTGTTAGTCTGCAGTAGAACAAAATTTGAATCTAGTAACATGTTAAAGACCAACCATATTTCCCAAGATATAAGCTTTTTGTGAGTCAAAGCTCATTTCATCATCTGACAAAGCTTATACCATGGAAAATTTGGATGGTCTTTAAGATGTTACTGGACTCCAGTTTTGTTCTATATCTTGCCTGTGGTTCAACTGCTTTTAAAGGACCATCATGAAGTCAATCTTAGTGGACTATCCTCAGAAAATAAGTTGGTCACCTTGTACTCATTTATTTAAAGTATTTTCCTCTCATGCTTCTAGTATGGCTATAAATAATGCAGCAGTGTTTTAAAGGGTTTGACATAATTAGCTCAGCAGTGGTTACAGCAGTACTGTAAAGCGGAACAATATTATCCACATATTATTATTTAAAATATTTATACCTAGCTTTTCCAATTATATTGTTCAAAGCAGCCTATAAATGAAAACTCAAAAGTCATGGTCAAACACCCCATATCAGTATAGATGTGGCAGAAAAAAAATTAAGTAAAAACAAGGAAAAGCAAAAACAGCAGCAGGACTGAAACCAACAACCTTCTACATAAAATTAAAATTGTACTCTGTTAATGGTCAGAGGTTAAGCCAAAACTACTCTTACAGATAGAAAAAAACTTGATCTGCAACTTTATGTCTATCTTGCCTTCAGTCTGCCAGGCTAGCAGAATGCCCATTGATACATTGATTTAAGGGGGAGGGGTAGTCAGGAGAACCAAAGCCCTTTTCCTCTGGCACCAGGATTCTTTTTTTGAGGGGGGAGAAACCTTCCAAAGACTAGTAATTTTCCATCAGGTAGGATGAGAAGGTTCTGATGAGGTTTAAAGAAAGAACTCTGGCATTTTTCTTGGATGAATAGGGAAATTGGAACTGATACGGGAAGAAGACTTTTGGATGGAAAAGTTCTAGTAAGATTGAAATGGAAAAATCCAAGAATGGCTGAGAGAGGCCCAAAATATGGCCTGAAACAGAAGCCTGATTAAGATTATTTTGCCTACCTTTTAACACATTGTTACAAGGGGTAAGTTATAGGACTAGGAACAAAAGATGGTGTTTATTGCTCACTATATTTTCCCATTGATCGGTAGTTGATAAACAATTTCGCTCAGCCATACATTTGTTCTTTCTGAAATCAATTGAATACAAATATTAGTACAGTTCAAAAAATTTCTGTTCTGAAATTGGTGTTCTGGAGGTCTGTCTGAAAAGACCTAACTTGGCCCATGCTTGCAAGGCACAAAGTGAAGGTAGGGAGCTGCCTGCCTGGATTTGAAATACTCTGACAAAAGTGCAATTTTCAAGGCTTTTCCTGAATCAGTGGTAACTTGGAGTCAGTGGCCAGGAAATGTCTGAATCTGAACAACAAATCTTTTAAAAGGTGAAAGAACAGAGTGGCGACAGCAAGAAAAAAGGTATCTTATTTTGGTTGGAGGGAGGGTAGAATAAAGCTGGAGAGGTGCATTTCTTATTAGGGTCTAGCACCTTGAGATCTAGGCCAGGTAGTTAAATTCCACATCTCCTATGGTAGAACATAGTACCTGTGGAGCCTATTTTGCTGGTCTTTACTGGGGTTGCCAGCACTGTGCCAGCAAATGCTGGGAGACTTTGAAGGTGGTCCCTGAGAAGACGGGAGTTTGGGGAGGACATGAGATCACTTCTATCTAGGTGATACTCTAGGAATTTTCCCTCAGCCTCTATAGTAAAGACTATAAAGACATGGCGAATTGCCTAGAGTGTTGCTACAGAGGTCATTTTTTCTTTTGCTGCTCAGTTTCTCCAGGGCAGGGTAGGCCAAGGATGGTGGTTTACCTTCTATAGGTGGGCAAATGGTGAGCCTAGCCTAGCTTTGGCTTCTAAATTATACTAACACAGGCCCCAGACAGGTATCTCTAGGGAGGGCATTTCAAAATTGTAGCCTCAGGATGGAAACAGGCCCATATTGGTGTTACAGCCAATGGTTTGCCTTGTTGTTTGGGGAAATTAGCTATACAGCAGGGGAGACCAGACTGCACACCAATTGTATACCAAGGTCCAGCAAAGTAGGAAGACTCCAGATTTGAAAAGTAAATTATTGAAGAATTTCCCTAATTACAAGCACACTAAGCATTCAAAAAGAGAGCAAGCAATACAGAACTAAGAAAGTAGAGGTGACTGATACTGAATAGAGGGTTTGGTTATGGGGTAATACAAGCTGTCCAGAGTTGCAGAATCCATGGAGAAGGGACTGTGGCCCAAACATAGTTTGGGGATGGACTGCCAGTTGGCATCAGGGGAGAGACCATGTGCATAGATGGATTTAGACATTAGAGAACAATGCTGACCAATGGGAGGTCTTGAGGGGCTTGTCCCAGGTGAAGACAAAAGATTACCTGGACCAATCATGGGTCCCAGGGGGTGCAATGTCAGGAAGGGTGTGACCAATGAGGTCCCAGGGGGGCAGAGTCTGGATTCACAATAGCATTGATTTGATCAGGCAGGTGCTAGATGGCTGGGCTAGAAGCTGGTTGAATGGATTTGATGATCACTAATGGTCCTGCCAAGGCAGATTGAATAGGTTCCCAAGTATAGACAAAAGGTGGGAGATGAGTCCCTGATTAGTGTCAGGAAGGATCGCTAAACATTTGAATGTATGATTGGTTTATCTAGGTATCCTGAGGGATGGAGCAGGAAAGACAATTTTGGAGACAAAGGATTCTCACGTAGACATAGGGCCACACAAAAAGGGCTAGGTGAAGTTCCGGAGACAGAAGGGCTGTTTGCCAACTGGCTACTGAATAGCTTAATGGAAATGCAGATACTTTACCTGGTGGAATCCATTGTTTCATATACATACCTTTCTGGGGGGGGGAAGACTGGAGGTTTGCTCTGAGGGCTTCCTTGTTGCCACCTGAAAATGGAGACCCTTTTCCACAGCTGTGGCTAGCTCTGTGTTTCAGGCCATGAGTGCCTTCCTTGACCTGAGTTTGTGGGGCTCTGGTTAGAAGTGGGGAGCCCTGCTATTTAGTAAGGCAAGTAAAGCAGTGCTACTGGACTTCATTGGGTACCCACTTGCTTTGCCTACAAAGCTGAAAAGCCCAGAGACATCTATCAGAGCACATATGCAGAGTCATAAGGGAGAAAGTGCCCCTTAGAAGAGGATTTGAAGCTAAGGGTGAAATTCTAAGGTTGGCCCTCATACATGATATGAAACCAGTTCTATCGCTAGTACAACATGTGACAAGCAGAAAACATGAACTTTCATTCCCAATGTGAGAGTTGAACAACAAACTTCCCCATTATACTACACTAGTTCTCAAAACACTGTACTGGATCTCAGATTGTGGTACATCAAGAGGAAGACAGTTCTGCTTGCTCATGATGGGTAGAGTGACTTCTGCTGGCTCCCCTTCCCACTGAAGCCCTCACAGAACATCATCCAACCCTCAAAAGTAGCTCTACAGAGAGACAGTGGACTGCTGTTTGAAAAGGGAGGCAACAAAGGGCCACACCATGAGTAGAACTCTGCTTGTTTGCAGTTCTTTGGATCCCACCATAAGTGCAAGAAACTTCCAAGTGCTCATTAAGAAAATAAGGAATCCTGGAATGATCTGAGGATTCAGGGTGCAAGAGCCACCCATGAATAACCTATACAGGCACATCCAAATGGCTTTTCAATTGGTCTGGGACTTCACTCTTTGTAGGAAAAGAGAAGTTTGTGGCCTTGAAGCAGGAAAGTGCTAAACCAAAATCTTGTTTGGCTTGCTTTCCAACAAATGCAATTAGAGTCAGTCCCAATCAACATTTTGGATTTCTCTTGTGACTAAGCATGGGTTGTTGTTGACTTATGATTCTAAAAGGACTGTGAGTTGCTTCACATGACTGGCTCTTTTTTCTCTCCACAGAATCACATGGAAACACATCACACCAGCACTGAAATTTCAACACATTCTGCTGGCCCAGTGCCCATAAGCTCCAGAGGGTGCTGAGCCATGAGCTGCCCAATACATGAGCAATGCCTGACTGGTCACTGTGGTTTTGTATGGGGTTTTGTATGAGGGTGACCTTGTACAACTGCTATGGGAAAGACACAGCGAATTGCTTCTTTTTCTCAGTAGGACTACTTGTGCCAGACTGGTAGCCAGAAACTTTTTGGTAATGAGACATCTTGAACCAAGGACTATGATGGTAAGGGCTAGGGCAGAGGTTGATAACTCTTAGCACACATTCAGGTGACACAGCTGTGTTGGTCTGAAGCAGCAGAACAAAGTTTGAGTCCAGTGGCACCTTTAAGACCAACAAAGTTTTATTCACACTATAAGCTTTTGTGTGCAAGCACACTTCCTCAAATACAGTGCAACAAAACCTTCTCAACCATTACTTATAGGGGGTGGGGGTTGTTGTCAGGAGGGGCCATTTAGAGTCAATAGGCATAAATACTGGGTGATTAAAGCTTGAGATTGGATGTAAGAAAGATCTGTGAATGGCAGTAAATTAGTATACAAATACAAGAGTTAACAAATAGATGTGGGAATGAGATTTGAGTCCAATGGCACCTACAAGACAAAGTTCAATTCTGCATAAAAGTGAGAACTGAGAGACTCAGTATGTACAGTACTTCAGATTCATTGAAACAGGTCTCCTCAAATATTTCATATAGATGGGGAGGGGTATTGCCAGGAAGAGCTAATTAGAGTCAAGATGCCTAAGCAACTAAGCAATAAATACAGCTAAGAGTGGAATAACATATGACTAAAATTGGGGTTCTGGTTCTGGGTAGCGCCGAGAACAGACGCAAGCAACTTTGTGGCTCGCCAATGCTCTATTCTTCACAGCCTTTTTGAGTTAGTCAACGCTCAGGGAAGAGTTCTTTTGGAGGAAGAACTGCAAGCAAGAAGCTTTCTCCTGAGAACGAGCAGAAAGGGCAATTCTGTTCACTAATTAGGAGGTGCTTTGAGGCAAAAGGCTAGAAGGATGCTTGGTGTACAGATGACGGGCACAAGACAATCCTTATAATAACCGCAAGAGTCAACAGCCGAAAAGATATTGTAGCAGCGAAAAGCAACAGCCGAAGCTAAGTATTTAAAAGGCAAAATTTTCCAAATGGGGGGGAAGGTGAATTATAGAAGCGGCAAAAGGAAATACAATTGCTCTAAACGATTAAGGGGAAAAAATTGTAAGTGTGGGACTTAAGGCAGCCATTAAAATCAGAAATGAGTTAACGAGGAAGAGGGAAGAGCAAGTTACTGAAGAAAGACCGTACAAAAAATACGGATATTACCTTGTTTGTTTTTTGTGTTTTTGTTGGAGGGAGAAGACGGGAATCGGAGAATAGTAGGAAGGTCGAGTTGGTGGAAATCGGAGCAGAGAAGGCAACTGGAGATGGATTTGGGAAGACAGAGAGAGAATAGAATGAACTGGAGGAGTGAGAGAGTGGAGTTGGGCAGCGTCAGGAAGTCTGTGCGGAATGAGGGAGGTCAGAGAGGAAGTAGGACACGTGAGAGGAGCTGGAGAGTGCTGAGAGAAGTCAAGAAGTGACGGAAAGACCTGAGAGGTGCCGAGAAGAGACGGAAAGACCCGAGAGAAGCTGAGGAAAGACTGAGAAAGGATAAATAGTTGGAAAGGCCACAGTTAGTGGGGGAAATTATAGATTAAGAGAATAAGGACAGGCAAGAGTAAGGGCACAGTGGGATTAGTAAACGTGGAGGATAAAGAGAGCCCTACAATCAAGAGAAAGATAAAACTAAGAAAGCTAACTAAAATAGGTAATAAGTTATTAAATATAAAACATAGCAAAAGAAAATAAATATAACAGGAAATAAACAAGAGTATAAATAGTAAAAGACAATAAGAGACAGCAAGAAGAGGGGAAATAGGATAAAGAATGGTAGAGACCTGAAAACAGAGTAACAACCCACATATATATAAAGCAGTAGCAAGATACACTAAGACTAATCTGAAACAAACAAATGACCACAGGGAATACAGGAGCAAGTGGTACTAGTGGAGCTAGAAAGCCATCCCTAAAATCACCAGGACAGCCAAGTATTCAAAGTCTATTAAAAACAAACACAATGAGCATAATGCAACTGAACATAAAAGATCTTAAAAGCCTTATGCAAGAGTGCATAGCGGCGAAGATAAAGATGTTTGCTGAAGTAACATTGCCGCCTTTGATTAGATAGGAGATAGAACCGATTCAAGTTCAAATGCAGAATTTAGCACAACAACTGAGCACAGAGACCAAAGAAATTAAGAAACAGATAAACAAAAATAAACAAGAAATTCTAAAAATAGCTGTAGCAAATACTGATTTGGAGGAAAGGGTGCAAGAAATAGAACAGGAGGTGCAAGAAGTTAGACTAAAAACAGATGGAATCGAAGACGCTCTGATGGGACTAGAGATGGAGAAAGCCTCTCTAGTTATTAGATGTCAAAATGTACCTTAGACTATAGGGAAAAATCTTAAGGAAGAAATGATAAAGAATATCTCGGAACAATTAAACATAGGAACTTTTGAAGAAATAGAAAGAGAAATAGACCAAGTGTACAGAAAGAATAGCTCATATGCTAGAAGAAATAAAATAACAAGGGAAGTCTATTTGAAATTCACAAGATGGAATCTGTGAGATAAAATAATTAAAGAAGCAAATGCAACCAAAATGATAATACAAGACTCGGAGGTTAAATTTCTAAACAAAAGTTTCATGGAGAATTAGGGGGAAAAGACAGAATTATACAACCCTAACAAAGTTATTAAGAGAAAATGATATCCCTTATAGATGGCTGGTCCCAGAAGGGATGGTATTCAATTATGAGGGAAGAAGGCAAAGATTAGATTCAATCTTTAAATTGGAAGATTTCTTGGAAAAAAATGGAGAAAACTTAGGTTGGCATAGTGAGGAGGGGAGTGAAAAAGAAGAGGAGGAGACAGAAGAAGAACCACAGAAAGGGAAAAAAGAGAAATATAGAAGACGGAAAAAGACTTATTTTGTTCCATCACGGATAACAACCAGGTATCAACGCAAAGTAGCAGAACAAGACAAAGGAAAGAAGTAGGATGGAAAAACAAAAACACATTAGAATATTTTCGATTAATGTAAATGGCTTAAACAGTCTGACAAAAAGAAGAAGAACACTACACCAGTTAATTAAATTACAAATGGAAATAACATGTATGCAAGAGACCCATATAAAAAAATCAAGATCAAAAATATTTAGAATGTAAAAGACTGGGCAAAGTTTTTGTAGCGTGAGATACTCAAAAAAAAGGAGGGAGTTGCAACCTATGTGAAAGAACACTTGAATCCAGAACTAGTTTATGCATCGGAAGATGGCAGAATAGTAGTGATAAGGATCACAACACAACAGAAGGAAAGTATAATATGGAATATCTATGTACCAAACCAGGGCCAAGAAATCTTTTTTAAAAGTTTAAGAAAGTTGATAAACAGATATATCTTGACAGAAACTTGTATAATAGGAGACTTCAGTGCAGTATTTGATGGAGAAAAGGACAGGAAAACACATGTTTCACGGAAAAGAATGGGAAATGTGCTACTACAGGAATTCTTACAATTAGTAGAACACCACTGTATGGTGGATGCGTGGAGAGTAAGAAATCTTGAAAAATACAATTATACATTTTATTCGGCCAGACATAATTCGTGGTCTCGTATTGATATAGTATGGGTCACTGTGGCACATGTGACTGAAATAAGAAAGGTGGAAATATAGCTGAATACTTTCGCAGACCACAGCCCGCTAATGCTAACATTAAGAGAAAGACCGCGTAAGACAAGGTGGAGGATGAATAAAAATTTAATAAAGGATAAAAAATTCATTAAAAAATTAGAACAAGAAATTGCAGATTTCTTTAAAAGGAATATACAGCCTGAGACATCGATAGAGGTAGTGTGGGAAGCCTTCAAAGCTTTTCTAAGAGGCTTATTAATCAATCAAGAAGCATGGAAAAGGAAAGCAAGAAAGAAACAATACGAAAAATTGACAAATCAGATCAAGGAACAAGAAGATTAAAAAAAACAGCAGTCAGGGCAGAAAAAATAAAGACAACTCTTAGGCTACTGCACCACCAAATGAATCTTATCTTAACTCAAGAAATAGCTAAAAACATAGAATTGGTCAAGCATTACTACTTTGAGAATGCTAACAAGCCAACAAAATGGCTTGCATATAAGTTAAGGAAACAAGAGGAGAAAAAAGTAATAAAAGCACTTAGAAATGAAGGGAATGAGGAAAAATATGATATTTTAGCAATAAAAAATAATAGAAAAATTTTATACAAAGCTGTACCAACAAAACGAGCAAGACAAAGGTAGAGTAAAAGACTATATTAAGGGTAGAAACTTTAAGAACTTCAATGAAGAACAAATAAGAATATTGAATGAACCCATAACATTATATGAAATTACTGAAGCACTAAAGAGAAAAAGAAAAATAAGACTCCTGGACCTGATGGAATACCAATAGAAATTTATCAGAGATATGAGGAGCAGGTAGTACTAATACTTAAAGATTTATTTCAGAATATAGCCAAAACTGGGAAAATTCCAGAATCATGGAATCAGGTAATAATAACATTGATCCATAAACTCAATACAGACGATAAAGAAATTAGAAATTATAGACCAATTTCACTATTAAATACAGATTATAAGATCTTTGCATCGGTGCTCGCCACGAGATTGAAGATGCAGATAATACATCAAGATCAAATGGGATTTCTCCCTAAAAGGCAAATGAAAAATAATATTAGAACAATATTGGATATTCTAGATTATTATGAAGTGCATTCAGATAAATTGATGGCACTGGTATTTTTGGACGCCGAAAAGGTGTTTGATAACGTAAATTGGAAATTCATGCTGCAAAAGCTAGAAGTATGGAATTGTGGGCCTAATTTTTTAGCGATGATAAAAGCCATTTATAAAACTCAAAGTGCAAAAACACAAATAAATGGAGATTAACTCAGGATATTAAAATACAAAAGGGAACCAGGCAAGGGTGCCCATTATCCCCTTTATTATTTATTTTTGTATTAGAAACATTAAATGATCAAATAAGAGAAAACAGCTTAATTAAAGAGCTTAAGATAAAGGGAGAAGAATTCAAAATCCAAGTATTTGCAGATGATCTTGCATTTATTCTAGAAGATCTGTTAACATCCATAGGAAATCTAATAAAGGTAATTCAACAATATGGAGAAGTGGAGGGCTTAAAAATTAACTTCAAAAAAACTAATATCTTATCCAAAAATTGTTCTAAACAACAAACAGATCAAATTCAGCAAGTATCTAGAATGGAGGTAGTAAAGAAGGTAAAATATCTGGGAATAATGATATCTAACCGAAATATTACATTGATAGAGGATAACTATAATAAGCTCCTTACAGAAATAAAAAAAGATCTTCAAAGATGGAAAGACCTTTATGGGAAGAATAGCGGTTATTAAAATGAATGTTTTGCCTAGATTTTTATTTCCCGCACAGAATATACCTATATTAAGGAAAATAAATTATTTTCTGGAATTGGAGAAAATATGCAGTAAATTTATATGGAACAGTAAGAAACAAAGGATTGATCGTAAAGTCATGCAGGAGAGGAAATAAAGAGGAGGTTTTGGGATTCCAAATTGGAATTTGTATTATAAGGCAGCAGCATTAAGCTGGATAAAGGAGTGGGTTACATTAGAGAATACCAGACTATTAAATCTTGAAGGACACGATATTCCTTAGGGGGTGGCATAAATATATATGGTACGAAGAGGATAAATCCTCAAAGAACTTTACTCAGCATACTATAAGAGGGGCCTTATTAAAAATATGGAAAGGTATAAAGAAGGAATTTTATGATAAAATCCCCAAGTGGGTGGCCCCGCTGGAAGCGATTACAAAGTCATCTCTATGTGAGAAGTGGAAAAAAGTGACATATGAGGAGTTGTTAGATAAAAATAATGAATTAAGATGAGTTGAAGAATTGGTAGCCCAGAATATTAGGCTAACGTGGTGGGATACTGTGCAATTGACGGCAAGATATAATAAATACAATAGAACTGGTTTATATAAAAATAAGAATGAGCTGGATAAAATCTGGCTCTCTTCTAATGATAAACTGATACAAAAACTATATAACTTTTTGATATCGAACTATCTTCTGGATGAAACAGTAAAAAGTTCAATGATTGCATGGATGAAGGATTTTGGGCATACCCTAAAACTAGAGCAGTGGACCAAAGTATGGAACTCCATTAAATTAATGAGAGCTATCCCTTACAAAGAAAATATATATAAAATGCTTTATAGGTGGCACTGGACATCAGATAGAATAGCAAAATGCTATGCAAATGCCAGCAAGAATTGTTGGAAATGTAAAAAAAATGTTGGTATGTACTTTCATATGTGGTGGAGGTGCGAAAGAGTACAGAAATACTGGCAGAAAATTTAAAAGATTATAAGAGAAGTAACCAGGTCTGATATACCATTATTACCAGAAATTGCGTTATTAAATATGCTGCCAGGAATATGTAGTAAGAACAATAAATATGTAATTATATATATCCTTACTGCAGCAAGGATATTATGGGCCAAGTGTTGGAAAGAAGAGAAATCACCCTCGAAGGAAGATGTGATAGAGAAGTTGCTGTTAATGGTGGAAATGGACAGACTAAGTATGAGATTACAAGGGAAGAGCCATGAATTATTTGAAATGAGATGGAAAGACTTCTATTTATGGCTGGATAAAATGAGATAAAAATGACTCGCATGTATGTGTGTGTATATATATATATATATATGTGTGTTAATCGAAAGTGTTATGTGTATAGATGATAAAATCATAAATAAATCAATTTTAAAAAAAGATTGGAATAACATATTAGGTAAGACATGTAAATAGCAGTAAGTTGGTATACAGATAATGAAGGAGTTAACAACAGATGTAGGAACTAAGTTTGAGTCCAGTGGCACCTTTTTGATTTCTGGGTATAAGTGAGAACTGAAGGGCATTGTTGGCATTTAATGGAAGATGAGCAAGTGAATAAACCTGAGATGGTGTAGTTGATGTTGTAAGGTCCCAGTGATTGAGTTGTCTGGGTGTATGTGGTAGCAAAGATGGCATCTGGGTTTATTGCAAGCTCTGGTACCAGTGTCCATGTTCAAATTAGATTTTATATTATTGTGAGTGAGGGGTTGTTTGTCAAGCAGCAGCATAGCAGTTCATATTTCTCAGCACAGAGAGCTAATTCTTTGCCCAAGCAGCCATGATGAGCCCATAATAGGGCCACTAGGGCCAGCAGAGTGGGAGAAGATGACTGTCACCATCAACTCCTGGACTGCAGGGACTTCACTTCCTGTGTTTCTGTGATAGCTTGGAAGTAGAGAGACCTGCTGGCCTGATTTTGGCTCCTCTGCAGTGCCACCACTGCCCTTGCCACAGGGTGGCACAGTACAGGTATCAGGTGACACAAGGCACCCAGTCTCATGTGGGTGGCCCTATGAAATCACAGGTGTGGATCCTCAGTTTGAACACTTGATCATGCACTATTTGCACAACTCATAGACTGTTGAAATCCCTTCAAACCTCCAGGCTGACAGGGACTCTCATAATTAAATGCAATAAGTATACTAATTTATGCTTCTAAGAAGCACTTCTCTGATCTGATATTGGGGTTAAAGAGACCCTGGTTAGCATGGTTTTTCAGTTTTTGAGGTGTATTTGACAATAACTCTGAATGGAAGGTTTCTTTCACTCACCGTGAATCTTCTTTTCTCAGTGGTTCTGAAGTGGGACATTCCTTACATCCGGGATAAGCTCCTCCCTCTTGTTCAGGGTCAGCTCCGATCTTTGATCCAGGCAGGGAGGGGCTTATTCCCTTGCAGGCAAGCCAGTCATTACCAAGCCCCTGTATTATACCCCGCTGAAAAAGGAACTAGGAGAAAACAGACAAACAACACATCCCCTCCCCCAACATGGGAGACTAACTGTTCCAGCAAGTTAACAGGGACCCAAACAGAATCCTGTGGTTAACAATGAGGATTCACCCCAAGTTCCGCCCCTTCACACACTCTGTAAGTCCAAGATGCACCCCCAATGCAGAAGGGCGGGCAGGAATGTCCCACTTCAGAACCACTGAGAAAGGAAGATTCATGGTAAGTGAAAGAAACGTTCCATTCTCCAATGGCTCTTCGTGGGACATTCCTTACGTCCGGGACGTACAAGAGCTACTCGGAAAAAAGGGGTGGGTAACTGCATCCCCAACTTACAGAGTGTGTTGGAGCACCCTACGACCAAAGGCTGCCTTGGCCGAAGCTAAGGTATCCACTCTGTAGTGCTTAGTAAAGGAATGTACCGATTTCCAGGTAGTTGCCCTGCAAATGGTTTCTAAGGAAGGGAAAGACTTATATGCTGCAGACATAGCTGCACCTCGAAGAGAGTGCGCCACGATTCCCTCTGGAATCTCCACCCCTTTAGCCTTATATGCCAGTATGATGCATCCTTTGATCCACCTGCTAAGAGTGGATGGAGAAACTGGTGTTCCCAGAGATGATTTCCTAAAGGACACAAAAAGGGTCTCAGATTTTCTCCAATCTTTGGACCTATCTATGTAGAAGCTAAGAGCTCTTCTAACATCTAGGCAATGCCACTCCCATTCTTTCTCATGTTGAGGATTGGGACAAAAGGATGGAAGAACCACTTCCTCCCCCCTGTGAAACACTGAGTTGACCTTTGGTACAAAGGCCGGATCCATACGTAGCACCACCTTGTCCCTATGAAAGATGCATAGCTCCTTGTTAATGGACAAAGCTTGCAATTCCGAGACCCTCCTTGCAGATGTGATACCTATTAAAAACAGCGTTTTAAAGGTTAGTTCTTTTAAGGGGCATGAGGCCATAGGTTCAAATGGGTGTTTGCATAAAGCCCTCAGCACCGTGTTAAGATTCCATGTAGGGAACCGATGTACTTGAGGGGGATTAATGGCCAATGCTCCCTTCAAAAATCTCTTAATGTGTGGGTGTCTAAGGAGAGACCTGCCATGTTTAGCCCCTTGGATGGCCGAAAAAGCGGCCGTTTGTCTACGGAGGGTACTAGTGCTTATCAAGGCCTGCCTGTAGGAAAGCCAATACTGTGCCTACGGAAGCCTTCACCGGTTCATGTCCCATATGTAAGCACCAGGCCTGAAAAACCTTCCATGTATGGTCATACGCTTTGTTAGTGGAGGTCTTTCTAGCTGCCAACATAGTATTTACTACCTTGTGAGGGAACCCTGCTCCTTCTAGCATTTTCTGCTCAACCTCCAAGCCGCTAATTTTAGTAGCTCCGGTTTCGGGTGTCTGGTTGGACCTTGCGTTAGGAGGTCCGTCTGAACTGGCAGATGCCATGGTTTTGCTATTGACAGAGAGATCAGTTCCTGAAACCATGTTGGACGAGGCCAGAATGGTGCTATTAATACTACTTCCGCTTTGCGGAAGCATATCTTTTGCAAGACCTTGTGTATTATTGGGAGAGGCGGAAAAGCGTAGTGTAGACCTGGAGGCCAAGTAAGATTCAGGGCATCTGTCTCTTTTGCTAGCGGATTTCTGTGTCGGGACACAAAGTCTGGAACCTGGCAATTTTTCTCCAAGGCAAATAGATCCAGATCCATCCTTCCGAACTTGTTGCAAATTTGTTGGAAGACTGTTCTGTTTAGCATCCATTCCGCTTGGTCTATGCGTTTCCGACTCAGCCAGTCTGCTAACTGGTTGTCTTTTCCTGCCATATGGGTGGCTTTTAGAGACAACAGGTGTTTCTCTGCCCATGATATTAGTAGTGATGCCTCCGTATGAAGGGACTGGACCTTGGTCCCGCCATGGCGGTTCACGTAGGCTTTGGCGGTCGTGTTGTCCATCTGGACTAAAACATGATTCCCTGATAAGAGATCCTTGAGTTGTAGGAGACCCAGTCGAATTGCCCTGAGCTCCAGCAGGTTGATACTTTCCGTTGTTTCCGTCTCCGACCACTCTCCCTGGGCCATCCTGGTCCCGGAATGTGCCCCCCAGCCGAACAAGCTGGCATCTGTTGTCATCACAGACCGTGATGGTTCTCGGAGGTGGGTCCCAGCTTGGAACCGTGTTGGCGCTATCCACCATCGTAATTGATCTTTCACCTCCTCCGATAAAGGTATCAGTCTGGACTTTTTGAGTGCTATCGCTTTTTGATGGGGAAGTAACAGTATTTGTAGTGGCCTTACATGGAAGCGAGCCCAGGAGACTACATCCTGGCATGAGACCAACATCCCTAATAGTTTTACTAGAGTCATCAGTTTGGATTTGGATGTCTGTAGGACTTGATCCAGTAGGGACCTGATCTTTATCTCTCTTTCCTGCGATAGGAACACTCGGTCTTGTTTAGTGTCTATTACCACTCCCAGATGTAGTAATCTCTGTGTCGGTAACAGGTGACTTTTCTCCAGATTCACGACGAAACCGTGATCTTCCAGTGTCCGGATTGTCAGGTCCATGGCCTGTGAACATTCCGGAGCATTGGGGGCCTTGACCAAAATATCGTCCAGATAAGGAAATAACCCCACCCCTTTTAGCCGTAGGTGAGCCACTAGAGTCACCAAGACCTTTGTGAATACCCTGGGTGAGGATTTGAGACCAAAGGGGAGTGCTTTGTATTGGAAATGATGTTCTGCATAGCTAAACCGGAGAAACTTCCGATACCTGCTGTGAATGGGAATGTGGAGATAAGCTTCCAAAAGATCCAGAGATGCTAGAAAGTCCCCTTGTTGTATTGAAATGAGGATGGATTTCAAGGTTTCCATTCTGAATTTTTTGTCCCTGATGTGTCTGTTGAGCCATTTTAGATCTAAGATGGCTCTCGTGGAACCATTTTTCTTTGGAACCACGAAGAATATGGAGTACACGCCTTGTCCCTATTGGGACAAGGGAACTTCCTCGATGGCTCCTATGTCCAAAAGGTGGAGTATAGCCTCCTTTATTTGGATGTGTTTGTCCTGATTCCGGTATTTGGGTATTCTTATAAACCTTGGTTGGGGAAAGGATTGAAACTCCAGCTTGTATCCCAGGGATACTGTCTCTAATGCCCATTGGTCTGAAATGGTTAGGTGCCACTTTCCCGAGAAGGCTTGTAGTCTTCCCCTATCTCCAGTTTTCCCGGGCGGGCCATATAGTCATGCTGAGGATCCCGGTTTAGGACCCTTAGCTGAGGATGGGCTGCTTTTGGTGGATGGGAACGGTTTTCCCCCCTGTTGTCTAGTTTGCCATTTTCCCTTGAAAGATCTTGTGTATGAGGGTTTTTGCCCTCTTTTTTGATCTCGAAAGGGCTGAAAGCGTTTTCTGGGTTTAGGGTCTCTTTTCTTTGAGGGGAGGACTTTCTTTTTGTCCTTGTCTTCAACCAGATATCTGTCCAGCCCATCTCCAAACAGATTAGACCCCCTTGAAGGGGACTGCTGCCACTTTTGCCTGTGAGGACAAATCCACATACCAGTGGCGTAGCCAATTGTTCCGCCTTGCTGTTACACTACTTGCAATTGCTCTTGCAGACAATTGGAGGGCATCTAGGGTGGCATCTGCCGTAAAGGCACTTCGCTATCTGCTGAGGCCAGTTTGTCTGCCCAGTCGTAGGCCACCCTGGCAAAGAGAGACCCTGCCGTAGACGCCTTAATGGCCGAGGATGAGGCTTCGAAATTTTTTCTTAGAGCCTGTTCTATCCTCCTATCCGTGTGATCTTTTGGCATTCCGTCAGCGTCCATCGGGAGCACTGAGTTAGAATACAGGCTAGTCACCGGATCATCTACCACTGGAAGTTTAAGTTTCCTGTTGGCTTCTGACGTTAGAGAATATAATTTGGAAAAATTTTGGTGATTGGCCTTGGGTTTAGCTGGTTGCTCCCACTCTGCCTTCATAATATTATAGAAGGAGGCTGGTAGAGGTAGGCCTGTTTGAGTGACTGAGACCTTAGGCATTAGTTTTCCTGCACCTTGTTGAAATTCAGGGTCAGGAGTGTGCTCCTCCTTTGGCCTAGATGAAAGATCTAGGGTCCTCAATACTTTTGGTACAAGGCGAGAGTATAATTCTTGAGGAAAAAGCCTAGATTGCACCGTGGGCAAAGCTACCTCTTCCTCCTTGGCTGAGAGTTTCCCTTCCTCTTTACCTGAAGAGGAGAAAGAAGAGTTTGGTTCTGACTCTTTCATTTCCAGGAGGGGGCTTTGATCTCGAGAAGCCTTATGTTTTATTTGTTTTGCCCTTACAGGAGACCTAGATTTGCTGAAGGACTGGGCTATAGGTCTCTTATAGGTCTTCCCCTTTCTGTTGCAGTCTCCTGTGTTGCACTGCCTTGGAGGGTCTCTTTAATCAACTCTTTAAATTCCCTCCTCATTTCTCCTCTGAACCAACTTAGCATTTCAGCAGAAATAGATTCCCTGGGTTCTGAGCCCAAGGTATCTCTATGGTCCTGGGAGTTCTGAGAGGTGGATGGCCCTGACTGTGAAGTGTCCTCGTAGGGACCGTCCCAGTTTTGAGGTGCCTTCTCCTCCATGATTTGTTACCTGTGTGTGTGTGGGGGAAAATGAATCTTAATCAGATTCTGAGCCAACCATCCAAGATTAGTTGCTCAGCTATGTGCTTGGAGCGGGCTCCATGGATATCCAAAATGGCATCCGCCAGGGTTTCCCCTCTTAATTTACCTGCCTATGGGCAATGCAGGGCCAGGAGACCTTTCCCCGATCCGTGCAATGTAAAGGGAACCCGGCGCAATTTTTCTCCCCCCCCCTCCATTTTATCAGACCTAGGAGGCTCAGGAGAGACCTTTGCCAAGTCGTTTTAAAATAAGTCTCTAGGAGCCTCTCATCCTCCTTCAGTAATACTGAAGAGGGTAGAGATTGGTGGAGGCGTCATCCTTACCGCGTTTCAGATGTGGAACAGGGAAAAAAAATCAGAGAGAGAGGGAGCGTACGTTTCCTGCCCCGCTCTGTTGGCGCGCCTCATTTCTGCCGCGCTCCCTGAGTCGGGAGCAGGCCCTCCGCCCCTGGGACGGGTCAGGCTGGTGGGAGAAAGCGTGGGACTGAAGGAGAGCGTCAGTGCCTCGGAGGATCCTGGCGCCGGTCTGCTAATCCCCCAGTCATTCCTCACTTTCGTTTCTTCACTTTCGTTTCTTCACTTTCGTTTCTTCTTTGTAGGAGGCGCTGTTCAGCGCCGTCGGAGCACGTCCTGCTTCAGCAGGGCCGGCTAAAGAACTGGCTTGCCTGCAAGGGAATAAGCCCCTCCCTGCCTGGATCAAAGATCGGAGCCGACCCTGAACAAGAGAGAGGAGCTTATCCCGGACATAAGGAATGTCCCACAAAGAGCCACTGGAGAATAAACATTAACATATATAAATATTAGGGATGGGCACTTACCAGGAGATGCTGGTTTTGTTCGTGAACCAAACCAGCCCAGTTAACAGGCCATTTTCCAAACTGAAATACAGTCTGGTTCGTGAACCGGTCTGGATAAAAAAAAGCCACCCCAGGAATCTCAAGGCTCTAAATTCACTCACTCTCCTTGACATGCCCACCAAGTTTGGTCCCCATTGGACTTCAGGGGGCCGAGCTGCAAACTCCTAAAAAAGGTCACCTGAGACAATGCTTTTCAATGGGACGTCACCCTCGCCAGTTTAGGAGTGACAAAAACTGATCTGGATAAGCTAGAGGCCTCTAAACTCACACAGTTCCTCCCTAGAATGACTCTCCACAAGCCCCACAAATTACGTGTATGTCAGGTTTGGGGAGTCTGAGTAACGGACACCCAAGCAAGTTGCCCCCAGGAAACTGCTTTTGGGAGAGTTGTCCAGGGCTGGTTTCAGACAGTACAGAGCAGACCTGGTTAAGCTACAGGCATCCAACTCCCAGAGGACCTCCCTGGTGACCACCCATATGGTTGCAGGTACCTGTGTCTTCCTGGATCCAACCACCCAGCCCTATTGAAGTGATGACTGGTTGGGGCCTCCCACCCTGCCCAGGAAGGTGACAGGGACCTGGAAATCAAGACTCTCTGTACGTCTGTGGCAGGACAGCACTGGTGGACTAGCAGCCAGGACCTAAAATATCTCAAGGAAGAGGAGTTCAGGTCCCGTCCCCCCCCCGCTGGAGGGGCCCAGCACCTAATGACCCAGACTCTCTGTGTGGCACCACAGTCCCACAGACGAGATGGAATGCTGATATAGACAATGTCCTCAATGAGGCCAGATGTGCATGGGTGTTGCCATGCTGGAGGCCAACAGTCTTTGGGGTAAAGATCTGGAGGTGAGGTGAGGTATCTGTGGGTCGGATTCAGGCTGGAAGTTCACAGACCACAGTCTTTAGTGGGCGGGAGGCCAGATGATGGCATTGAGGTGCACAGGTTTCATGGCCACCAGCATGCTACTTGACCCATGGCCCACTCACCCCTAAATGGCAATGTGAACACTGGGGGCACGGCCAACCTTCTTGCCCTGCCTGGGTCTCAGGGACAACCCACACAGTGGCAAGTGTGATTCTCTCCCCAGCTACACCCTCCACCCACTGGCAAGTGATAACTGGGCAAGGAAGACACTCCCAGCCTGCCTGTGGCCCAGGGAACACCTGCACTAGGGAGGGTGTTGCTCTCTCCCCAGGCCCACCCTCCACCCACTGACAGCATGATAACTGGGCAAGGCAGTTCCCCTGTCTTGCCTGGGGAACACCTGCACAGGAGAGGGTGGTGCACTCTCCCCGGGCTCACCTTCCACCCATCGGCAGCATGATAACTGGGAAGGGCTGTCCCTGCTACCCTGCCCAGGGCCCAGGGAACACCAGCAGAGTTGCAGTGGCCTCCTCTCCCTGGGACAACTCTCTAAGTAAGGGTCATGACAGTCCCTGAGCATGGCAACGTGATCTCCTAGCTTGGAAGGATTCAGTTGACTGGTGATCACTTTGTCATCAGGCAGGTGAGGAGACATGGGCAGGGATGTGTGGGGGTTCGGCATACCGACCCCAGCAGACACAGCCCCTGCTTGGGGCTGGCCTGAGTAGTGCTGTCCCTCACCAGAGGAGGTGCCCAAGTGTGGGCTCTCCATGGAGGAACCCAGTAGTGTGGTCTGACGTCTCACGAACGTGGCATACAGCCGAAAGCACATCATTTCCCGAATGCATTGGGCAATGTGGGGTATGACGTCTAAGTATGGGCCCTCCTTGGAGGGACCCAGTAGAGTGGTCTGCGCACCCAGCTGACGTGGGCAGACTGGTGAGATTCTGATTCATCATGGCCCAGTCATCACTCTGCTGGACAATGAAGAAAGAGGCATTGATGGCAGTGGATCTGCCAGCTGAAGCATGCCCAGGAGTGTACCCCAGACAGGAGGCTTTTCAAAATACACAGCTGCAACAATCTCAGGCTCAAAAACTTCATATACCACATTTTCCAATATTCTTAAAAATGTAGTTCTCTTTTAAATTTACTATGGCATATTCCTTATTCACGGAGCTTATCATTCAGAAAATCAAAAACAGAGCAGTAGGCATTGAAAAAGATCTTGAAGAATTGTATAAAAGATTAAAAAAAAGAGAAAAAATTTTCAGAGGGGTGAATATCAACTGGGTGTGGTTGATAGGGGGCTGTAGAAACAAAGAGCTGTTTTTTTCAATTGATTTACAAATCCAAGATAATCTAAATCCAAACCCAAAACCACTTCAGTTTTTCCCCACGCCAGGGTTATAAAGGGCACTGCAAACAGGCTTTGGCCCGATCCTCACATGCCACTAATTGAGGGTGGAGTAGGGAATGGGGAAGTTCTCCAGGTGCAGAATGGACTGTATGTACTTCTTCAGACTTCAGGGGATAGATTAATTTTTTTAATGCATCCTGACATGTACAAAATATTTTTTTCTGGGGGGAAAAGGACAGGGTACAAATTAAATACATAATAATAATAATAACAGCAACCATAGGGAGAAGGCCAAGCTGGAACCCCTCTTGCTCTCCAATGTGCTAACTTTCAACATGCATGTTATTGTTTTTTAATACGCTCACCAGCCTTTGTAGGGCTTCCAGTCCACTCTACTATATCATTCTGCAGCATGTGAAGACCAGGCCTGCCCTCATGTAGTTTAAGGTCAGACTACTAGCCTCATTGTCCAAAGTGGGCTGTGAAGGGAGCTGTTACAGATTCAACAGGAGTTTTGAAGCAGATCAAGTATTGGACTTCAACTTACTCCTGATTTTCTTCTGCCACTTCATTTCATTATACAGGTCCTCTGTCTGCTGGAAAAAGTCATTCACTTTGCTTCCTTGTTCATCTCTCTCAGTAGTATTGAATACACGATACTTGGATTCATGGGTAAGGAATTCACAAATATTTGGCACAGGGAAGACAATTTGCTCCATAGTTCTATCATGACGGACAATCTGCAAATACACATTTCTCACTCAAAAGCAGACAAGGTTTGAATATAAACTTACTTATAGAGGGAAAGGAGAAAAGGGTCAAAGAGGAGGAAAGAGACAGCTGAATTCTATCTGTCTTCCAGACAAGTTAGGCTAATGCCATTTAGCAGTTACAGTTATAAAGGAGGGGAATCTGAATGTTCAGACTCCTTGATTAGAGGAAAGCAAACAGATAAGCATTTTGCAACAGATTTTCAGCAAGCCGCACATTAGAGGATTTTCTGCTTTAACAAATGTATATCTGGGGAAAGTAATTCACCCCCCTCTTTCAAACATGATTCCAAAGGATATCAGAGATATTTAGAAAAACATAAGCATGAAGCCAAAGACAAACAAAACTGTGAGAGAAAATGCAGCAATTAAAATCTAATTTTAAGAGTAACATGGTGTGGGGGGGTGTTAGAGGAAGGCATCAAACAACATGCTTTACAAATTTGCACTCAAGCATTAGAAGTGGTCCTAGACTAGTGAAAAGGCCCAGATAGTAGATGATGTGAAAAACCTTTCTCCGCCTAAGTTCTTTGTGAGCTGCTACTGGTCTGAAGAGACAATATTGACAATGACAGGCCAAGGGTCTGATTCGGTAGATGGCAGCTTCATGTGTTCATCTCTCTGGTAAATAAATTACTGGATTGTGGAGTTCTGGTTGATTATGCTTATTTAATTCAGAACCACATGGCATGTGAAGAAATATGGGAGCAAACCTCTGGTTGACATTGTCCCACCTACTCACCCCCACTGCACAAACAACACAGTTCATGCTATTTTTGCACATGCTCTGTGAATGTGTGTATGTGTACAAACTAACCTCTGATGTTTGGGGGCTGTGCCTGGAAAAAAACAGGTTGCTTACCTGTTACTGATGATCTTCAAGTGGTCATCTGTGCAGCCACACACTTGGGTACAGCTCTTGTGCTGGACTAGACCTTGGAAGCTTCTAGAACTAATCTCCAGCCTTTTTGGTGGGCTTTTTCCTCTGCTCTGGGAGCAGGCATCGACTGCACATGCTTGGAGCTGAGGAGAAAGCCACTACCTGCTCAGTTCCTTCCTGCTGCCACCTGTAAGTCTCATCAACTGAAGGTAAGTGACAGAGAGATGCTAGCAGTGGGGAAGGCTGAATGGGTATGTGTGACTGCACAGATGACCACTCAGAGATGACCACAAGTAAGCAACCTGTTTATCTTCTTCATGGTCTCTGTACAGTCCCACACTTAGGTGACTAACGAGCTGTAACCAGGTAGGATGGTGGGTGCTGGCAACTAATGCAGATTCAGGAAACCAAATAGCAGCTACTTAAACTAATCTGCCATTTTATGTAAACCTTAGGCTCACCAAAGGACATGAGACAGAATCGGCTTCTCAAGAAGATGGAATGGTGGACCACTTGGCTGATGGCAGTATCCCGATGTGCTCTGATGTCCAAGGCATAGTGAGATGCAAACATCAAAGGAGTTGACCAAGTGGCAGTGCTACAGATGTTGTTGATTGGGATGCCAGCTAGGAATGCTGTGGAAGTGGATACAGCCCTCTTGGAGTGAGCCCAAGGATGCACCGGTAAGGATTGACCAGCCGATTGATAACACAAGTGGATGGTAGGGGAAATCCATTTGGATAGCAGTTGGAGTGAAATCTTGTGGCCCTTGGTCAGGTTGGAGTAAGAGATAAATAAGTGCGAATCCACACAGAAAGTTCGTGTTCTGTCCAAATAAAAGGAAAGGGCCATGCAGGCATCTAGAATGTGCAGGGCATGTTGACCATCATCAACAGGGTCCAGAAAAAAAAACAGGTAATATGGTTGGTTGTGATAAATGGAAAGGGGAAACAACCTTTGGCAAGAAGGAAGGATCAGGGCATAGGACCACCTTAAACTTATGAAACACAGTATATGGAGCATCAGTGTGGAAAGCACATAGTTCACTGGCTCTTTTATCAGATGTAATAGTGACAAGAAAAGCAGTTTTCCATGACAGCAAATGGAAAGATGAGGTTGCTGTAGGCTCAAATGGCTGGCCCATGAGTTTAGTAAACCCAAGAGAGAGACTCCAGTCAAGGACCACTGGTTTCCTTGGAGGATGGCGTTTTAATAGGTCTCTGAGAAAAATTTTCATGGTCCTGTGGGAGAAGAGGGAGTGACCATCTATTAGGTCATAGTAGGCTGAAATAGCTGCCAAGTGCACCTTCACAGAGGAGAAACCAAGGCCAGATTGGATAGGATATCCGATACGGAAGCTGATTGAGAGTGGATGTTACAAGCAGAAACATAAATTATGAAACATTTCGACTTTAGTTTGTAAGAGTGATGCGTGGAAGGCTTCCTCACATTGAGGAAGATGCTAGCAATCTCAGGTGAGAGGGTCAAGGCGATAGCTTCTGCACAGTCAGACAGAGGAAGGATGGGTCGGGCTGAACAACACTGCCACCCTATTGGGACAACAGATCAGGAGCAGGAGGAAACTATCTGTACTGTCCTCTGGACAAATGAAGCAGCAATGGAAACCATTGTTGTCTTAGCCACCATAGAGCCACAAGGATGCAAAATGTTTTTTCATGTAATATCTTCTGCAGAACATGTGGGACCAAGGGATATGAACAGAACATGTAGAAGAAGGCTCCCGTCAACTGATGGAGGAAAGTATCCCCAAGAGACCCCTCTGTCGGGTGACCCCTGGTATAAAAAACCACATGTTTGGCATTGTTTGAAGAGGCAAAGGCATCTACCTGGGGAAGGCTGAAAACATTGAAGATCGGTTTCAGGCAAGTCACATTGATGAACCATTCGTGCTTGACAGAGCTGGTCCAACTCAGGTGGTCTGTTTGAGTGTTCCATAAGCCTGGAAGATTAATAGCAGTCAATGATACGTTGTGCAGTAGGCACCAGTCCCATAGTGTGATAGCCAATCCACTGAGCTTGGTCGACATCATCCCCCCTTGCTTGTGTATATAGTACATAGTTGCCATATTGTTGGTGGCAACCTGCACCATTTTGCCCTGAACCAAAGGGTGAAATCACGTCAATGCTCTGTGTACTCTCAGAAGTTCTAAGCAGTTTCTGTAGTATTACTGCTGAACCGGGGATCTGGCAGTCAGAAGGGCATACCTGGTAGAAGGTTGTCCAGGGTGGTCCACCAGTGAATCAAATGGCTGGCAGTTTGAGGGACACTGAGAACTGTTGACTGAGGTTCCAAAAGTGGATTGTAATGATGTATGAACCAGAATAGAAGTGGTCTCATCTGCAACCTGGTGAAGTCATCAAATCCAGAAGACATTGAATAGAAAGAGTGGTCCGCATGGGGCTTTTGAGGAAAGCTCAGGCAGAGGTCCAGATGGTTGATGCTCTGTCCATGGGCAGGAACACCCTTTCTTTCACAGTACTGACCTGAGTCCCGATGAATTGCAAGACCTGGGTGGGGAAGAAGGCTGACTTCTCATGATTTACACAGAGGCTGAGAGTCTCGAGCAGTTGGAGTCAAACTGACAGCCCTGTCAAGTTGTTGAGGGCAGGGAGCCACCAGGAGCCAATCGTCAATATAAGAGAAGATAGAGATGCCTTACATGCATAGAGCAGCTGGTACCACCACCATGTATTTCATGGGGCCATCGAGAGCCTAAAGGGCAGGACCCGATATTAGTAATGGAGAGGACCTACAGCAAAATGAAGGAATCAGCAATGTTGTGGCCACATGGTGATGTGGAAATATACATCTTTAAGATCGATAGATGCCAATCAGGGGAAGGGTCAATTTCAAGGTCACCATGCAAAACTTCATTTTCTTGATGTACTTGTTGAGTTCCCTCAGGTCCATGATGGGGCATTTTGCCCCATCCCACTTCGGAACTACAAAGTATCTGGAGTAATGCCCCTGATGGTGGAGAGTGTCAGGGATCTGTTTGATCACAGCCTTGGCAAGGAAGGTATCAATTTCTTTCAGAAGAAGCTGGTGTTGTCATGAAGTGGGGAGTCTGGGGTAGTGAAGCAAACTCTATGGCATACCCCCAACCCTGATGATGGTGAGGACCCAGGTGTCTGATGTTATGGATACACTGATGAGGTAGGGATGCAACCTGGATCCTAAGGGTGGGGTGACAGAGGGAGGAATGGTTCCTGTGCGGTGAGTGAAGAAATCAAAACAACTGCTTGGAATTTTGGGCGGGCCACTTGGAAGAAGGTGTCTTGACCTTAGGTTGGTAGGGCGCTTCAGGGGGCAGAGAACACTTCTTCCAAGGTTCCGATGATTGGGTGGAGTGCTGACCTATTATAGGGAGGCGTCCAGTTCTTGGATTTTTCCTGCCGATGAGTGGATGGCTGAGAGATGCCCAGATTTCTTGCAATCTTCCTACTATCATTGACAGGAGTGAGGGTTTTATCCACTGATGCACGAAATACCCCCTTGCCGTCAAAAGGCAGATCTTCGATTTTAGTCATTATACTGGGCTGCAAAGAGATAGATCACAGCCAGGCATGACAATGTAGAGCCATGAAGGTGACCAGTGTTCTGGAGAGGCAGAAGATAGTGTGATGAACAGTACTTATCTGTTGTTTGGACATCCAGCAAATCCCCTGGGCCAGTGGTGTGGTTGTGTCCTGATGATCTGGTGGCAGGTGGGGTATTAGAGAAGCCAGTTGTGTCACTACATGGACATTATATGCAGAGAAGTAAGGACAAATAGGTCTGTAGTTTGGAGACCATAGATGTATGGGAGTAAACCGTTTTAGCAAGAATGTAAATCTTTCTGCTCTCCCAATGAGGAGGCATTAGATGGTGATTTTGTTTCAACTTGGTTGATGTGTGATAGAGTTAGGTTGTGGACTGGAAAAAAGAAACTTGGCTTCTGTTTACTGAACCTTGTACATTGCCTCATACCATTTGGAGACTGGTAGAGCCAAAGAAGGTTTCTCCCAGGCCTCCTTCAGACCTGCAATGTGAACAGGCAACAGTGGAAAGACAACTGCTGGTGGTATTTCAGCTTGCAATAACTCATGGACAAGATCAGTTACCTTGGAGGTGTCAGAAGTTAGTTGAATCGTCAAGGCGAGTGCCATTCCCTGAAAGAGTTCCAAGAAAGCTTTGGACCTCTCTGATGGTGAGATGGTGCCCAGGTGTTGAACATCTGGTTCCAATGGATCATGGAGAACATCCTAGGACCCTAAGTTCGAACCGCCAGAACCAATGTCAGATGGTTTTGATGATTGCTGTGCCCCTTTGTCAAATTGGGACAAAAAGGCGGGGGGGGGGAGAAAACTGAACCTAAAACCTAAAAAGGTTAGTCAAATGCAAAAGAGGGTCAGCAATAAAAGCTTAATATATGAAATATATAAAAAGATACATGTGTTTATTAAACAAAAGTTTTAAAAATTATATATAAGGGCCCAATCACACCTCATGTACAAATATCCAATTATAACACACAAGGGCTGATGGACTTGACCTGATGCATTTCGGCCTGCATAGGCCCTTTGTCAAATGCCATCAAGCTAGGTGGGAGAGCCTGTCTCTGAGCTGTTGAAGGGTCGGTGCTGGCATCGTTACCAAGGCAGAAGCCAATGGCCCAGCCCCTGGGTGGTCCAGATAGTGGCAAGATG
This sequence comes from Gekko gecko, assembly GCA_029375565.1. Lineage (NCBI taxonomy): Eukaryota > Metazoa > Chordata > Lepidosauria > Squamata > Gekkonidae > Gekko > Gekko gecko. The sequence goes on from JAPDNY010000005.1 coordinate 170,994,664, forward strand.
AATGTGCAGATGAAGATTGATGAGGTGGCAAGGTATGACATGCACTGCAAAGCCCCAAGTGCTGCTGGTATCATGGGGACTGGGTCCAAGATCGAGCCCAATGAGGAGATCTTGAAGTTGACTGGGATGGAACATAACATGGATGATGAAAGTGGAAATGGGAATCGCAGTGGTATCCTGGTGAAACAGAGGAGGAGGATCAGCCCTGGGCATTGTATCGATTGAGGAGGTAAGAACAGGACTGTGACCAATGGTGGCTCAAGTGGGACTGAGAGTGGTCTCAGGAATGATGATGGCATTGATTGTGAACATCAGAGAAACTCTGGACATGATCTCCATGTCGGTCTGCAGAAGATAAGTCTGACCAAAGAGATGGGGAGCAGGATGGAATGGCTATCATCTGTTGTCCCAAAGATATCAGTTCTGACATTGCTGTAGTTAGAGGTTGGATGCTGAGACTTGCTTTGAAGACAGAGTCAAAGTAGTTAAGCCCATAATGACCACTGGTGTTATTGGGGTTGACTTCAGGGCCAGCATCAGGTTCAAGTGCTTGGGAGGCTGCAGTTTCAAAGTCTTTGGAGTTGAACTTGACACGCATTTAGATAATTTATGTATTTCTGGCTTAGAGGAGGCCACAGTGGCCAAGCCCTCTGATTGAACCGAATCTCCCCTTGGTGGAGGTGGGGGAGGCAGTATCATTTGGCCTTGAGTGGCTTGAGCCATCTGAGGTCGAAGTGATGTCTCAAGAAGAGAAGTTTGAAGACAGGCAGCCTTATTCTTACAAGTCTGTTACTTACCTGGTGGCTCGCCCCCAAGCAAAACAAACAGAAGTCATGTCTGTCAGTAAAGAGGAGTTTGGCCTTACAGCCTTTGCACGGTTTGAAGAAGACAGTTCTTTCCATACACCACCGGTCTGGAAGGAAAACGGTTGAGGGGTAGGGAAGGAGATGAAGATTAAGACTCACAGTTATACAAACCAAAAGGTTTTTGTTTTCTAGACAACAAAGATGAGATGAAAAGGAGGAACGATGAACGAAGTGAAAAAAGGAGACTATCAATGACTGAACAGATCAGGCGGTGAGGTGTGAATGGTGTGGCAGTTAGAAAGGAACTGAGTGAGTGGCAGCTTTCTCCTCAGCTCCAGGCATGCACAGTCAATGCCTGTTTCCCAGAGTGGAGGAAAATGCCCACCAAAAAGGCTGGAGTTTAGTTCTAGAAGCTTCCAAGGTTGAGTCCACTGCAGATGCAGTGCCAAGTATGAGTCTGCACAGAGACCACAAAGAAGATATGTGCTCTCTGGTGCTTAAATTCTTCTTCCTAACAGCAGATATGTGGTCACACCATGGTGGATAAAAGCACATGCTTATATACATACAGTGTCACCTGTTTCTAACTACACTCTGGTTTCTTGGGGTCTGCAATGGCCCCTGCCTACAAATACTAGGAACAAGGACCAAGATCTTACTTGGCAGCATTTGAAGGACATATATTATTATGCAGAATGAAGTCTGTCTCTGAATTTATCTGTTTATTCAATGGGACCAACATTTTTCTACAATTAGAATTCAAACCCTAAGTCACGTTCTCAACGTTTTTTAGCCTGTGGGCACCTTTAGAATTCTGACACTGGGTGGTGGGTGCAATGCCAAAAAGGCTGCCGTAAAGACCAACCACAAAATCTCAGAGAGTGAGGTCATGAGAAACTATAACAGTAACTCTTCAACATTTCAGGCAGAATCTCTGTTTAATAGGATGCCTTTTAAAATGAACATATTTGAAAAAAAATCTTGCATACACACTGTTCATTTTTAGTCATACAGTGAAGATCCTTATGCTGTGGTGGCAGCTGCCGCCAAATCAACTTTTAAAAAATCTGCACAGCCATATCAGATATCCTGCTGTGCAAAAGCCCCACCTGGCCCTGCCCACTTTCCAAAAACTCCTGGTGGGCACCAGGAAAAGTGTTCATGGGCATTGAGATTTTCACTGTCCAAATATTTAATCAATAAAATAGCAACATTCTGTATTTTACTGTCAACACCAGAAATTTAGGAAGACTTGACCAACAACTTCAGTTGAGGCCAAAATCAGTAAGACCTGAGCTGATTCTGCATTCATTCTCTACCAGAAGAAAAGTTGACAGTGTGACCATCACAGTAAACAGACTCCTCAGAGTTTGTCAGACATAGTTGGACAACTCTTTTGTTCTGTCATGGAAGAATTCCCACATAAGCCTGTTGTGGTAGCAAAGGAGCAGACTATATTCTTCAAAGCAACAGCTCTTTGCAAGGTAAAGAGAGCAGAGTGCAACCCATATTAAAATATACTCACATATACCCAGGGCTTTTTTTCTAGAAAAAGCCCAGCAGGAACTCATTAGCATAATAGGCCACACCCAACAGCAGAAACTCATTAGCATATTAGTCCACACCCCGACAACTCAGCTCCCTCCCAGGATCAGCTTCCCCAGGTGCCCTGCGGCTTGTGGGGTGCTTGGGGAACCTGAGGGAAAGAAGACAGTTTCTGGATAGGCTTCCCCAGGCTCCCCACAGCTGCCGGGTGCCTGGGGAACCCGAGGAGGGGAGGCAGTTTAAACTGCCTTCCCTCCCTGGATCGGCTTGGCTTCCCCAGGCACCCCATGGCTTACGAGGCACCTGGGGAACCTGAGGGGGGGGAGGCTGTAGACGTGGCCAACTCGGAAGCCAGCCGGAACTCTGTTCCTGTGCGTTCCTGCTCCAAAATAGCCCTGCATATACCCCAATGTGCAAAGCAACTTGTTATGGTTACAAGAATTTTCTTGCTGGGTGAGCTCAAGGTCCTGCTAGTTCTGCATTTCAGAAGCCAATCAAACTAGCTGGAAAGGTTTGATAGTGTTGGCCATTCACTGTTATTTGGTACTCAGAGGGATGCTGCTATGGAATATGGAGGCTCCAGCTTAGCTATCATGTTAAACGGCAAGTGACAGACTTACTTTTCATAAATTTATTTAATCTTTTCAAAACCATCATCAACACATCATTTGGCATTCTACGCTAACTGTACTTTGTGAGAATATTTTTTTCCTTTTGTATGTCCTAACCTACTGACAGTCACATCAATTGGGCAACCCTTCTGTCCAATCTCTTGAAGCTGCTGGTGGCTGAACACAGTGTGCCAGGTCCCAATCTCTCCTAAGTCATCAGAAAGAGGTGATATAATATTACGTATATGGACACAAAGAATCAGCACTTTTTAAAGAAGATGCATTCTCAGATGAAAAGCTACTTGTATGTAGCAGGGAAAATAAATGGATTCTAGATCAAATCAAGCCTGAGCTCTCCCTAGAAGCTAAAATGACCAAACTGAAGCTTGTACTTTGGTCACATTATGAGAAGACAAGAGTTGCTGAAAAAGACAATAACGCCAGGAAAAGTTGAAGGCAACAGGAAAAGAAAAAGAACCAACATGAGATGGATTGAGTCAATGAAGGAAGCCACAGCCCTCAGTTTGCAAGTCCTGAGTAAGGCTGTTAATGATACAAAAATTTGGATGTTTTTTTTAAATTTATTAACAGGATATAATAATACGTTCCATAATTGATAACCAATTCTTGACATATCCTTTTTCACAGTTTTCTATCCCCCCTCCCCTGGCTTCCAGCGATGCTCCACCCCCATTAATATTTCTATCAACATTTTCTTACATTCAATTCTTATTCCATATTCAAATCATCATTTTCAATATTTTCCTTTTCTATTTCTCACTATTAGGTAACACTTCTAATACAATTCATTTTCTTACTACACTTCTATACTTAATAATTGTCAAAGCAAAGCAACCTATTCTTCACATCCCAATTGGATTCCAGATAGTCTTTAAAGTCTTTCCAATCTGATAAGAATTCTTCATCTTCTTTTCCATTAAGTTTTCTTGTCATTTTGTCCATTTCTATCATGAAAATCATTTTCCTTATCCATTCCCATTTATCAGGTATCTGTTCCTGCTTCCAGAGTTGAGCATAAGTCATTCTTGCAGTTGTAATTAAATACCATAACAATGTTCTCTTTGTCACTGTAACTTCTTCCATTTTGAGCCCTAAAAGTAACATTTCTGGTTCTTTTTTCAAAGTACATTTCATTATGGATCTCAGTCCAAAAAGCCGTCGCTTTTTCGCATGTCCACCACATATGGTAAAACGAGCCCTCTTTTTTCTTACACTTCCAATATTTGTTAGACATGTTCTCATTTATATTAGCAATTTTTTAGGCGTCATATACCATCTATAATAACAGTTTTCCTTCACATTAACACATGTTGAAATTTTAATCAACTTTTTCCACAAACATTCCCATGACGACATTTCTATATCTCTATTTATCTTTATAGCCCATTTCACCATTTGCTCTTTTACAATCTCATCTTCAGTGTACCATTGTAACAAAATCTTATACATTCTAGAAATCATTTTTTTACCTTTTTCTACCCACACCATTTCAATTTCATTATTTTCTTTCCTGAAACCATACCTCATTTTATCAGTCTTAAATAAACCATAAATCTGCCTGTAATTTAACCAATCATATTCGAATTCCAGCTCCTCTCTAGCTCTCATCGCGAAACTGCTCCCCTCAGTCTTCAAAATGTCTCTGTAAGGTAACCAATCTTTCCCTTTGTGCCTTGAAAGTGGTTTGATTACTTCTGACGGAACAATCCACAACGGTCTTGTTTCAAAAAAGAACCTCTTATATCTCATCCACATCATGTATAGTGATCTCCTTATAAAGTGGTGTTTAAAAAGGTTGTCCACTTTAGACTTTTCATACCATAGATAGGCGTGCCATCCAAATTTACGATCATGTCTTTCTAACGCCAACAGTTTTCTGTTGTCCAAATTAATCCATTGTTCAAGCCAAGCCAAACATACAGCATCATAATATAGTCTAAAGTTAGGGAGTTGGAAACCTCCCCTTTCTTTCGCATCACATAGGATTTTCATTTTAATCCTTGGTTTCCTTCCGGCCCACACAAACTTTGAAATCTCTCTTTGCCATAAATTCAACACTTTACAGTCTTTTACTATTGGAATTGTCTGGAATAAAAATAACATACAAGGTAAAATGTTCATTTTAACTACCGAGATTCTGCCCAAAAGTGATAGATTCAAAGTATTCCATTTTTTAATGTCCTGTTGAACTTTAGTCCAAGTCTTTTCATAATTGTTCTTAAACAAGTCTATGTTTTTCATTGTTATCTCAGTTCCCAGATATCTAGTTTTCTTCACCACTTCACATTGAACTTTTTCTTGTAAATCCAGTTGATTTTCTTTTCTCATGTTTTTGCAAAGTAACTTTGTTTTATTCTTATTCACATAAAATCCAGCCAAATTCCAAATTCTTTAATCCCTTCCATCAGTAGCGGTACATTGATTACTGGATCTTCAATAATGATGATGATGATGATGCTTTAGATTTATTGATTGCTTTTCCCCACACTTCTGGGCTCAAAGTGATTCACAGTTACTCAGTTTTGACAATGGACTAACAATATTCATGGGGGAATAGGGGAGACAACACACATATAATTATTAAGCACACACTGTAGCCACTTGAGAGGATTTGTCTGCAGGCTGAATCAGACGTGAACCAATGGCGGTTTTTCTTCTGCTGGCTGGCTGATAACATCAGGACTCGTGATGTTGCATTGTCATACTGCCACCGCCTGGCCGATTCGGTCCACTGCAGGAAATGCCGACACAGATTTTTCACCTTCCGGCCTCACAATGCAGCAGATGTCTTCCCACAGCAGCTAACACCTCCCGAGGGGGTTGGTGTGCCCACCCCTAGTGGGTGGTCCCCAATTTATCTACTCGCCGAAGCTTTCGAATCGCTGGGTGGACGATGAGCTAGGGACAAGGCTTGGCTGCTCACACCAGTGCGGGGCTAGAACTGACAAAGCTTGGCAGTTCAGAAGTTATGGTTATGCAGGGGCTTTTACCCACTGTGCCACCGCTCCCTTTATAAACATTACATCATCTGCAAAAGCCCTGTATTTATACTCAAAACCTCCAATTGTAAGTCCTTTTATATCTTTGTCTTCTTTTATTTTATTCAGCATCACTTCCAAAATCCAGATAAATAGTAAAGGAGACAACGGCATCCTTGTCTGGTCCCTTTTTGAACTTTAAAATAGTCCGTCATCTCTTTATTTACGTTCAGCGATGCTTTTTGTTCACAATATATCACCCTAATCATATTTAAAAAGGGCTGCCCAATGTCCATTCTATCAAACACTTGTAACATAAATTCCCAGTTTAAATTGTCAAAGGCTTTTTCAGCATCTAAAAATAGAAAAGCAACTTCTTTTTCCGGATGTTTATCTTAATATTCAATTGCGTCGATCATAATCCTTAAGTTGTCTCTAATTTGTCTACTTGGTAAAAAGCCGGCTTGTTCTTCTCTTATGACGTCTTTTAGATAATTCTTCAATCTCTCCAAAATTACTTTGGCAAACAATTTATAGTCATTATTGAGTAGTGAAATTGATCTATAGTTTTTAACATCTGTCAGATCTTGTCCTTCCTTGGGTATGAGTGATATGTTGGCTTCTTTCCAAGATTCTGGTATTGCTTTGGTCGACTGAATTTCATTTATTAGAAGTTCCATAATTGGGGTCAGCTCCTCCTTTAATTTTTTATAAAATTTTACGGTAAATCCATCTGGTCCTGGAGCTTTCCCTAATTTGGCATCTTCTATTGCTTTGTACATCTCTTCTTTCTGGATTGGGCCATTCAACATTTCCTTGATTTTCGGGTCCATCTCAGGTAGATCTACTTTGTCCAAATAGTTTTCGATTTTCACTGGATCAATATTCTTTTTTTGAAATAATTTTGCATAATATTTGAAGAAGGCTCTTTTTAATCCATTAATGTCTACTATTTCTTTACCTTCTTCAATTATATTACTAATTGTCCTTCTCTCCCTTCGTTTTTTCAATTGCCATGCCAAATATTTTCCTGGCTTATTTGCTCCCTCAAAAGATTTTTGGTGCAATTTCTTTAAGTTCCAGTAGAGTTCTCTGTTCAATATCACCTTTAATTGGTCTTGTAAGATTTGAATTTCTTTAAGAAGTCTTTTCTTGCCTGGTCTCCTTTTCAACTCATTTTCTTTTTGCTGAATTTTTTCCTGCAATTCCTTTTGTTGTTTCAAATTTTGCTTCTTATCTACCGCATTCATTGATATCAATACTCCTCTCATCACCGACTTATAGGCATCCCAGACTGTCTGTATTTTTACGTTTTGGTTTAAGTTCATTTGAAAAAAAAATGAGTTTCCTTACGCAATGTCTCCACTAACTTTGTCTTATCCAATAAATCATTAATTCTCCAATGGAACTGTTTCGTCTTTTCTTTTAATGTCCAAATTAACGGATTATGATCTGAACTTGTCTTTGGCAAAATTTCCATCTTCTGAGTTTTTAGTGCAATTTCACTCGACATCCAAATCATATCTATTCTTGAGAAGGATTTGTGTCGGTTAGAGTAGAAAGTAAAATCTTTGACTTTTGGGTTCCATTGCCTCCACACATCTTCCAGTTTCTCTTGTTCAATCAATTTTAAAAAAAATTGGGGTAACTTCCCAATCTTCTCGTCACCCTTTTGTGATTTCCTGTCCAGTTTATTATTAATAGTACCATTGAAGTCTCCAGCTAAGATTATCTGATCATAATGCACCTGGTCCAATTCCTTCATCAAGTCTTTAAAAAATTCTCTTTAGCTCCGTTAGGAGCATACAAATTAACTACCAGTGTCTTTTTTTGAAGCACTGTAATTTCTTTCTTTTTTTTTTTTTTTGAAACAAAATTTTTATTGGGATATATTCAACATTTCCAATCACGTTACCAATACAGTTTCCAAAAAGTAAGATCCCAATCCCCCCACCCCCTAATAGGCTTCCAACACTGCTAATAACAAACAGAAAAAATTATAAGGCAATCAAGTTTAGACTTAAATACCTCGACAAACCAGGTAACACATTTAAATTATATATAACCTCTACAATTTCAGCATATTATGTATAACAGTACATACAGTTCAAAATTCATTTCACTTCTCATTCAATATCCGTACGTATCCAAATTATATATTTTCCCCTTCATTCTATATTCAGTTTCTAGATACAATTTCAATCCTTCCCAGTCTTTTAAGTACTGTTCTGCCATTTGTCCATTTAATTTCTTTGTCATTTTGTCCATTTCTGCTAAAAAAACAATTTTCTCAACCAGTCATGTATATCTGGTACCTTCTCCATTTTCCAATGCTGAGCAAAGGCCATTCTCGCCGAGGTAATCATGTACCATAACAGTGTCCTTTTCTCTTGTGGAATTTTTTCCATTGTCAAACCGAGGAGAAAAAGTTCAGGCTTTCTCTCAATTGGGGTTTTCAATATTTTCTGCATCACACAATGTATATTAGACCAATATGCTTTCGCTTTATCACATGACCACCACATATGGTAAAAAGAACCCTCTACTTTTTTACATTTCCAACATTTATTACTCAAGTTCTTATCCATGCTAATATTAGCAATCTTTTTTGGTGTCATATACCATCTATACATCATCTTATAGCAATTTTCTTTTACGTTAATACAAGTGGACATTTTAAAAGATCTTTTCCACAAAAATTCCCATGATTCCATAGAAATTTCTTTGTTCATATTTATGGCCCACTTTATCATTTGTTCTTTAACGGTTTCATCCAAAGTATATACAGTCAACAAAGTTTTATACATTTTTGATATCATTTTCCGTTCTTTTTTCAACCATATATTCTCAAAATCATCATTCATAGCCCTAAAACCAAACTCTTTACAATCTTTTTATAAATGTCCCTTATTTGACAATATTGTAGCCAACCATACTCAAATTCTAATTCATTATTTGGTTTTAAAACATATTTTTTCCCTTCTCTTTGCAACAATTCCTGATACTTCAACCAATCATTGCCTCTATATTCTGAAAACAAATGTATAACTGCAGCTGGAACAATCCACAAAGGCCTTTCATCCGATATTGTATCCTTATACCTGGTCCATGCATCAAACAATGTCCTCCTTACATAATGATGCTTAAACATGGAATCAGCTTTGTTTTTCCCATACCAAAGATAGGCATGCCAGCCAAATCTGCAATCGTGCCCCTCAAGAGCTAAAAGTTTTCTATTTTCCAAATTTACCCATTCAGATAACCAAGACATACATACTGCTTCATGATACAAACGCAAATTCGGGACTTGGAAGCCACCTCTGTCCTTAGTATCATACATTATCTTCATTTTTATTCTTGGCTTCTTCCCTGCCCAGATAAACTTAAAGATTTCTCTTTGCCATTTTACCAACACTTTTCCATCTTTCACAATTGGTATTGTCTGAAACAAAAACATTAACCTGGGCAGTACATTCATTTTAATAACGGCAATTTTTCCAAGAAGAGATAACCTTAGTTTTTCCCATTTTTCTAAATCACTCTTTATCGAACCCCACAATTTTTCATAATTATTCTTGAACAAATCTATATTTTTCATTGTAATTTCAACTCCCAGATACTTAACCCTTTTAACCACTTCACATTCTGTCACATTTTGTAACATTTGTTGCTTTGTACCAATCATATTTTTACACAGTATCTTAGATTTATTTTTGTTGACATAAAACCCTGCAAGATCACCAAACTCTCTTACTTTTTCAAATACCTTAGGCATATTATTAACAGGATCTTCAACAATAAACATGATATCATCCGCAAATGCTCTTAATTTAAATGAAAAACCTCCAATAATCAACCCTTTTATATTAACATCATCTCTGACCGCTTGTAGCAAAATCTCCAAAATCCAGATAAATAACAATGGTGACAGGGGACAACCTTGTCTAGTACCTTTTCTTACCCGGAACATATCTGTTGATTCTGCATTAACAATCACCGAAGCTTTTTGTTCTTTATATATCGATTGGATCATTCTTGTAAATTCTACGCCCATCATAGATTTCTCAAGCACTTTAAACATAAATTCCCAATTTAAATTATCAAAGGCCTTCTCTGCGTCCAAAAATAAAAAGCGACTTCTTTTTCAGGATGTTTGTCATAATACTCAATTGCGTCCAATACAACCCTTATATTGTCTTTAATTTGTCTATTTGGTAAAAAACCAGCTTGATCTTCCACAATAGTATCTTTCAAAAACTTTTTAAGGCGCTCTGCCAATATTTTTGCAAATATTTTATAATCGTTGTTCAATAATGAAATGGGCCGATAGTTTTTAACATTTGTTAAATCTTGCATTTCTTTAGGAATTAAGGTGATTGCAGCTTCATTCCAGGAGTCAGGGATCTTTCCTGTCTTTCTAATTTCATTTAAAAGAATCTCCAGCACCGGAACCAAATCTTCATGAAATTTTTTATAAAATTTAGCTGAAAAGCCATCCGGGCCTGGGACTTTGGAGATTTTTGCCTCTGCTATTGCTTTACTAATTTCGTCCTTAGTTATTGCAGCATTTAGGAGTGTTTTCATTTCTGGATTTGGTTGTATCAAATTAACTTTGGATAGGTAATCCAACATTTTTTGAGGATCTGCTTGTTTCGATTGAAAGAGAGTCGCATAGTATTTGAAAAATTCCCTTTTAATTCCTCCTGGGTCCAAAATCTCTTTATTTCCATCTTTCAAACAAGTGATTGTTTTATTCTCTCTTCTTTTCTTTAATTGCCATGCTAAATATTTGCCAGGTTTATTTGCACCTTCAAAGGATTTCTGTTGCAATTTTTTCAAGTTCCAAAATACTTCTTTGTTCAACCTTGCCGCATATTGCTCCCTTAGGATCCTCAATTCTCTCAAAATCTTCTTTTACCAGGCCTTTTCTTAAGTTCTGTTTCTTTTTTCCGAATATTTTCCATAATTTCTTTGTCTATTTTCATTTGTTGTTTCCTTTCATTATTATTAATTGCAATCAGATGTCCTCTCATCACAGCCTTGTAGGCTTCCCATACCGTTTGCGTCTGTACACTTTTATTTAAGTTCAGTTGAAAGTATGTTTGGGTTTCTGTCCTTATTTTATCCACAATATTTTGCTTGTCCAGCAAATCTTCATTGAGTCGCCATCGAAATTTTTTTCTCTTAACATACGTTGACCATTTTATCGGACTGTGGTCAGAAAGAGTCCTAGGTAGTATCTCAATTTTGCGTGTTTGCAAGATTAGGTTCTCTGTCATCCACATCATATCTATCCTGGAAAAAGACTCGTGTCTTGATGAATAAAAAGAGTACTCACTGTCTCTGGGATGTTTAGTTCTCCAAACGTCTGCCAAATGTTCATGTTTAATCAACTGGAAAAAGACTTTAGGAAGTTTGCCCATGGCCTCAATTCCTTTTTTTTGATTTTCTATCAACAACATTGTCAACAGTACCATTAAAATCGCCCATTAAAATCATTTGCTCATAGGTCAACTGTCGTAGTTGTTCCCACAAATTCTGAAAAAAGTTTTCTTTTGCCCCATTGGGAGCATAGAGATTAACAATTAATGTCTTTTTATTCTGCAGCACAACTTCTACCGCCAAAAATTTCCCTTCATTGTCTTTGAAAATTTCTTTTGGTTCCAACTCTTTTTTAATATATGTAACTACTCCTTTTTTCTTTTGAGAGGAGAGTGAATAAAATTCCTCTCCTAATCTTTTTTGAATCAAAAATTTGGCATCTGATTTTTTAATATGTGTTTCTTGCAAGCAAACAATATCGCATTTCTGTTTTTCCAACCAGAGTCTGACATTTTTCCTTTTTGGGGTGAGTTCAGTCCATTAACATTCCATGAAATTATTTGACTCTCCATGTTGATTCTGTAATTATTTATCAGAGTCTATAAAATTATCATTGATGAATCTGGTCATTTGGTCAACTGACTTGATGGTGACTCTCTTCTGTTTGAATGAAAAACTGACACCTTTAGGAATTTCCCATCTATATCTTATGCCCTCTGATTTCAGCTTGTCAATCAGGTCTTTAAAAAGTCGTCTGTCCTGAAGCATCGCTCTGGGTAGTTCCTTTAGGACCATGATTTTCTTGTTGCCAATTGTGAAGTCGTCCTGAAATTGTTGCTTAAACAAATCCTCCTTCAACTTCTTAGATATAAACTGGACAATTACATCTCTAGGTAATTTTTTCCTTTGCGCAATCGCAGAATTGACTCTGTATACCACATCAATCTGTGCCGCCACTCTCTCCTCTTCCATTTTCAAAAAATCTGCAACAGCATCTACCATGACTGAATGGATGTCCTCATTCTTATCTTCAGGGATCCCCCTGAATCTCATATGATTAATCATTGCATTGTATTGGACCATCACATTCACTTTATCTGTTTCTAAAGTGACCTCAGCTATATTAGATGCTACTCCCTTCACCCTTACATCCATCTCATCTGCTCTTTTGGTCAGCGTCTGTATCTCTTTTGTAATTCCAGACATTTCTTTTTTCAGCTCTGTTACCTCTGATATAACGGTCTTTTCAAGCTTCAGAATCGCGTCCATCACTCGTTTTTCCATAGCTTCCATCATGCCCTGTAGCTTTTTTTCCTCTTTTCCAGCCATTTTCGGGGAGGACCAGGTATTTGCCCTCTGTCGTTGCCGCAGGTCGTAAGCCGTTGTTCACAATCTTCCCTCCAACACACTCTAAATCAAAGTCCTTCTTGTGCCCACCTAAATCGCACTGGTTTCACTTTTTTATATTAAGTCTTTCGTTTAAAATCAAAGAAAATTTTTCTGACCTTCCCAAAATGGCGGGCGCAATTTCTCTATGGTAAATGGTTCTTCCGGGTACTCACTTCCTGTCCGGCAATCTTAATGGTCCCCCTTGTTCCTGATTTCTTCCCTTCTTCCGGCCTCCTTGGTCTTCTCTAGGATGATTACTTGTCTGTTCTGAAGTCACTTCCTGTTTTGCTGATTTCTGCTGCAGCAGCTCCAGTACTTTTCCACTGCAATTCTCGCGGAGTTACTGTTAGTTTCTATTTTAAAGTCAATAATTTAACCGCAGGAATGATCAACAATTCGGCTTTTTGGCCTTTTTTAGCTGTTTAACTGCACTTTTTCCGCTCCAATGTTAGTACAACAGATAGTGCACGATCATGCGCTTCATCGGATGTTGTTTATTTTCGGCCGAAACGCCGTCTCCGGTGAGCAATTTTAAAAAGTTACCTTCAAAGTCAGTGTCTTGTTATAGCAGTGTTTCCTTGATATCAGTTTCTGTAGAATGTCTTGGAGGTCTGGGTCATGCGTTCTTATGTTGAGAATCCAACTCGGTGGGGTCTTGTAGAGATTTTCCGAAGTGCCTTCTCTGGGGAGGGGATCAAGGCTGGTCGCGGCGCTCTTTAAAGCCCCGCTATCAGCCGATCTCAACTCCTCTCTCGGGCCAGGCTCTCTGCCAGTCACCCCCTGCCTGGGGGGATCTGCGGTGGGCTATTGGAAGCCCACCCTGTCGTCAAGACCCTCCGTTTGCTCTGGGAGCTCTACGAGCAAGCCAGAGCACGTCAGGACGCCATGAATCCCAGAACGGAAGCCCGAAGCACTGTAATTTCTATAGCAACATATCTCCCTTCTTTATCCGTAAAAATTTGTTTTGGCTCCAAGCTTCCATTTACATAAATCACAACTCCTTTATTTTTTTTCTCTGCCAATGAATAAAATTCTTCTCCCAACTTTTTATTAATCAAATATTTATTGTCCCGTTTTTTTATATGGGTTTCTTGTAGACAGATGATATTAGATTTCTGCTTTTGTAGCCAATAGTTCACTACCTTTCTTTTGAAAGGTGAATTAAGTCCATTTACATTCCACGATAACAATTTGTAATCCATCATGAAGTGTTTTTAAATATCTCCGAAATCTTCAGGGTTTTCAGCTTTAAACCTGTACATATCTCCAGGTGTTTTAAACATATGTCTTTTCGAATTGTAGGTAAATGACAAACCTTGTGGTATCTCCCATCTGAATCTAATATTCAACTGCTTCAGCTTATCCACCAACTTCTTGTATTTCTTTCTATCCTGCAAGATGGTCCTTGGGAGTTCTTTCATTATTATAATCTTTTTACCGTCAATTTCCAATGGTTGTGTGAACTGCTTCTTAAATACATCCTCTTTCATTTTCCTTGTTACAAATTGAACAATGACATCTCTTGGTAGATTTTTTTTGTGTGTGCATAAGCTGAGTTCACTCTGTAGATTAGATCAAAATCCAAATCTATTTCTCCTTGATCTTCTCCCAGATATTCAGTCAAAGCTGCCATCACTTCCGTACGTATGTTTTCCCCCAACTTTTCTTCTATCCCTCTTAATCTCAGATGGTTTAACATTGCTTTATATTCTACCACTGCCTCAAGATTCTGATTATTTTGTGTATTTGTTTCAATTCCCCCCCCCCAAATCTTGTGTCTTTTGCTCCATTTCAGTTGATTTTGTTGCCAAACCTTTAACTTGGTTACTTGTATTTTCCACTTCTTTTTTTATCTCTGCCACTTCTGCAAGCATTAACTCTCTCAAGGCCACCACATTTTTTCTTGAACTTCTTCCAATTGTTCCAGCTGCTTTTCCATTTGTTTCTCTAATTGCTTGTCCATCTGCTTCATCATACCTTGAATCGCTTCGAGTATACGCTTCTCCATTGCTTCCATTGCTGCCTGCCATTCTTTCTTCTCTTTAGATGACATGCTTGGACTTGCAGCTGACGCCGCTCTTTGTCGAGGTCTTGGTTCTGTTTTGAAAATTTGTCGATGTGCTTCAGCTGTCTTCTCAGTATCCTTTAAATTCCGTTTTTTTCGCTGTTTTTAGTAGTCTATTTTGTTTTTAAATTACGTTTTAAAATTCAGTCCTCCACAAAATGGCAGGCGCAATTTCTCAATGGTTTCTGTGGCTAGAGTAGGGTCTCTTTAGACTTCCTGTTTCCGGTCCCACGTTAACAATGTCCTACCGGAAACACTTCCAGTCCATCTCCTTTTAAGTCCTCCAGCACACACTCTAGCCAAATTACAGTTTCAGCCGGACACAGATTTGTGTTACACCTTCGTCTCGCGATCTTTCCAGTCACATTCACTCATACACTTATCGCTCAGTCTCTGACCACAGGAATGTTAAACAAAGTCAATTTAATCCAATTTCAGCACTTTAACAAACTCTTCTAAATTCTACGATAGATCGATTATTCAACTTTAATCCTTATGCGCTTAACTGCCTTGTTCGAATTTTATTATATCTTCTCCCCGGTAAGCAAATCGTTTTTGTTACCTTAAATGTTTATCTTGGAACTTCGCATCGCTTCCAGTTGGAGTAAAGGCTTCCGGTCGGAGTAAAATGGCGAACTGACGCACTCTGCGAAAGAGCGGAGTGGACGGCAGCTTCTTCTGACAGTTTGGGCAGCTATATTGCCCAACGCAGCATCCCCCAGGCAGGGGGGTGACAGGCAAGCAACAAAGGTCCAAGTGAGAGTTGAGATCAGCATGCACAAGTCCTGGAGGGGGCTTGTTTACGCTTTGAACTCCTCTCAGAAGCGGGCTATTGCAAGACAGCACTAAAGAAGCCAGCCGAGCTGAAATATCAGCTTAAATTCGCCATTTCCCGATCTCTTAAGAAACTACTGGAAGAGGGAAACAAAAAAATTTTTTTGGACGTTGTTAATTCGTAGGGTCATCATGAACTGGAAGCAACTTGACAACACTTCACACAGAGACACGCACACGCACACACTTAGCAGAAAGTAAAGTGGCTTGATAGGCAAATGTTTTCTATTCTGCTGGCAACTCTTTACCTCAATCTGGGCCGTGTGATTGGCATAGTACTTCAAGGCTTCATCTCCTTCTGAATCGGACCCAGGCTTCAACATCTGCTGCAATGTTTTGTTGTGACGAGCCAGCTAGAAGGAGAAGGGGAGAAAACTGTTGAGTTCAATCCCTGCCAGTACGTTTTCACATTACCTTGTTTCTACTTAATACATGCACACACTGGCTCCACACCATAGAGCCCATTTCCTTCAATAACACCCAAAAAAGTCACTGGTACTGAATAACATAAATTAATTGGTTTACAGAGAAGGTAACAGTTAAGTAAAGCTTTAGGCAGACTTATGAAAGCCAGCCTTAGTAGTCAACAAATGCATGTTGAAGAAGTTTCCACAGAAGACGCTAAGTGGGGAGACCAGAGAGTTTACATAAAGGACACAAGATAAAGGAAGGTGGGTATTCTTCAGCTGCATGTAAACCAGCGCAAGGCAATGAATACAATTTGATGCTTTAGGAATTAGACATCCTTAACTTTCTCTTCATTGCTCTCAGAATCTGCATGCCTCACACAGGTCACAGCCACCTTGCAGAGACCAAGCCTCTTGTCCTACATGACCATATTCCATTTCACTGCCTGGGCCATCACTAAAAAGTGATTCATAGCACCCCAATAAGCCAGCATTCTGCCAGTCTGTGGGCAACACAGGAATATGATGTGGAGTGGAAGGATCTTCATGTAATATCAGCAGAAAAATCCGTAAGGTGTGTCAAGTCCATCCCTATTTATGGTTTTCACCAAGCAATGAGTAAGAAGAAGGAAAAATATAAACAGAAGACTATAAATGCCATATTAACACAGATGGGTACAGGAAGGGGACCCATGGTGACTACATGTGTTGCCCTGTACTTCTACCATCCTTCTCATTGTCATTGCCTCCCCTCAATTATCTCCCCATGCCCCTTCTCTCTTCCCTTCTCTATTACCCACCCCTTTCCCACCAACTGCAATCTCTGGCTGCCTCTGTGACTCTGCATTGAGTCCCCTTGACATGTGTAGTGGCAACTAAGGCAACAAAGGATAGCTCTCTACTTGCGCTGAAATCAACACATGTAGAGGGGTTGTGGGTACAAGTGTGCTGGCCTCCCCTCCATCTGTGCATGACTATCAGGTCATGAGCAAAAAATCTACACACGCAAACACACACAAAATATGTATGTGCACAGGCTACCTCCCTCTGCTTTTTCAAATGCATCTGGAGACTGTGTGACTAAGGTGATAATCCATGAAGCTCTTGTTGCCACTGTGAATGCAGAGGCATTCTCCGTAGCAGTGGAGCATCCACGTAATAGTTTCCCTTGCACTTATCATAGCTCCCTGTGGCTGCCATCTTCCCTCCCCACTACTGACGCATTCAGGGATTTTTTTAAAAAATGTGATTACTAGATTGCTGTAGTGCAATTGTCAGATAACTGCCATGTTTTCTGTATGATCTCATGCCTTGCTTGCTTGCTGAGTGAAGTGTGTTTGGACTTGCTTGCTGTTGAACCTGACAGCAATAATGATCTATTGCCACAATCTGCTAGCTCCTCTGAATTACCAATTTTCATTTTTTTTTTTTTTTAAAGTAAGCCTCTAGCCCTTTTTGAGGTTTGGGAAAGATGGAGGATTGATCGGAACTGAGAAACGGAATGTGGATGGAAGTGAGGGGCTCCCCTATGAGTTCACTGATTTTTTGGTGAGGGATGACAAAAATTGTATAAAGGGAAGGGATGAAATAGTGGAGCTGTTGGCTAAACAGATGTTTCTGATTGCTTGTACACTCCAGGAAATCCATTAAAAATAGGTACTATGACTCATAGATGTTTGAATAACCTACTAGTAAAATCTGATGCTTCTTCCCAAGATTTTAAGCAGGGGTGTAAAGAAATTGGGGAGAATCAATCTAATTTAATTATGGATACATATTCCATAATCTTCAATATTTTCCCTTACCTTAGGAAACATAGATTGTGCTGCTAAGCTATACATCACTTAAGGTTTCTTTTGAATATCACACATGTTGATTTTTAAATCTGTAAGGAGAGTCTATGGCTCAATCTATTATGAACATAAGAACATAAGAACATAAGAGAAGCCAATGTTGAATCAGGCCAATGGCCCATCTAGTCCAACACTCTGTCACACAGCGGCCAAAATATACCACGTGCCATCAGGAGGTCCAGCAGTGGGGCCAGGACACTAGAAGCCCTTCCACTGCGGCCCCCTCCAGCACCAAGAATAGAGTGCAGCACCTGCCCCAGACTGAGAATTCCCATCTATACCCTGTGGCTAATAGCCACTGATGGACTTCTGCTCCATATGTTTATCTAATTCCCTCTTGAAACTGTCCATGCTTGTAGCTGCCACCACCTCCTGTGGCAGTGAATTCCATATGTTGATCACTCTTTGGGTGAAGAAGTATTTCCTTTTATCTGTTCTAACCCGACTGCTCAGCAATTTCATGGAGTGCCCACGAGTTCTTGTATTGTGAGAAAGGGAGAAAAGTACTTCTTTCTCAACCTGCTCTATCCCATGCATAATCTTATAAACCTCGATCATGTCACCCCTCAGCCATCGTTTCTCCAAGCTAAAGAGCCCCAAGCGTTTTAACCTTTCTTCATAGGGAAGGTGTTCGAACCCTTTTATCATTCTAGTTGCCCTTCTCTGCACTTTCTCCAATGCTATAATATCCTTTTTGAGATGTGGTAACCAGAACTGTACACAGTATTCCAAATGAGGTCGCACCAATGATTTATACAGGGGCATGATGATACTGGCTGATTTGTTTTCATTTCCCTTCCTAATAATCCCCAGCATAGCATTGGCCTTCTTTATTGCAGCTACACACTATCTAGACATTTTCATTGAGTTATCCACTACGACCCCAAGATCTCTCTCTTGGTCCATCTCTGCCAGTTCAGACCCCATCAACGTGTATTTATATTTAGGATTTTTGGCTCCAATGTGCATCACTTTGCACTTGGCCACAATGAACCCCATTTGCCACGTTGACGCCCACTCACCCATCCTCGACAGATCCCTTTGGAGTGCCTCACAATCCTCCCTGGTTTTCACCACCCTGAACAACTTCGTGTCATCTGAAAATTTAGCCACTTCACTGCTTACTCCCAATTCCAAATCGTTAATAAACAAGTTAAAAAGCATCGGACCGAGTACTGATCCCTGTGGTACCCCACTGCTTACCACCCTTCACTGAGAAAGTTTCCCATTTATACTCACTCTCTGTTTCCTATTTATAAGCCAGTTTTTGATCCACAAGAGTTCTTGTCCTTTTATCCCATGACTATTGAGCTTACTTAGGAGCCTTTGATAAGGAACTGTATCAAAAGCTTTCCGGAAGTCAAGGTAAATAATATCTATTGGGTCCCCCTTGTCCACATGTTTGAATATAATATTCAATATATTATGATTGAATATATTTGAAGTTTTCCCCCCTGAAGATCCCAGCCCTTTTAGCAAATAGAAGAACTTTTTGAAGCCTTTTGGGGTAGTTCTGCAGCAGCAATTCTAAGACCTGGTTTTAAAACCCCTGATCCTTATAAGTTCCCCAGACAAGAGGAAAAAACACATAAAAGGAATCTAGACAAAGCTGTTCATCAACCTGTAAGGGGATCATTGACAGACCGATTAAATAAGAGGGAAATGGATTTAGAAAAGGAGATGGAAACAGAGGGTGCTGTTGAAGAAAATGAGAACTTTATTTTGAATAACAAGCAGGACAGAAATAAACCTGAAATCAGGTTCCAACTAAAGTGAATTTATTTGCTTCATTTAGTTCCCTTCCTTCTACTGAACAGGATAAAATGATCGATCATTTTAAATTTCTTCAGCAGAGTGTACCCTCATGCTCTTCCATTAGATGATAGGTCAAGATGGTTAGCCATGTTAGTCTGCCTGTAGCAACAGAAAAGAGCAAGCTGCTACTGGATTCTTGCTCTTTTCTACTGCTATTAGATGATAAGATCATAGATGAAAATCCCAGTCTTATTGAAGCTTTCCCTACTCTTATGCAAACAATGTCCTACTTTGGGTCCCCATAGATTTGGAATGATAGGAGTAGCCCCCCTCTTCCTCTGGAGCCAAGTATATTAATTAATAAGCTCTCATCTAATAGATGCATCTCTTATAAATTTAATGATTAAGTGAAGAATATGCAAGACTGACTTGGTTGTTATGTTATTAAAATCTTGTCATGGAACACTGGGGAGTGGTATTAAAAGGTTATGATCTCAGAAGTAGAGAATTTTCTGAAAAGATTTCATATTATCCTTCTCCAAGAAACATGGGCACTAGAGGAAATTTATTGGGGGGGGGGATATGTGTCATTTCTTTCAATGGCTCAAATAGGGGAGAAGGGTGGATGACCTAGGGCAGCCATAGCCTGTTTGATCTCCAAATGTATTTTGGTAAAAAGGAAATAGAAAAAACATATTTTTCCTTGTCTGTGTTGGATATTATTCTTTTGTTGTTAAAAAAAAGGAAACTTGGATTATACTATCAGTTTATATCCCTCCATCAGGGGATTTGAAGAGACACTGGGGGATGTTGAGTAGCTTGATGGGAAACCTGAGGGAGTTTTATCTGGATGGTAGGTTCTTAGTAGCTGGTGATTTTAATGCTAGGATTGGCACTAATGATGAGAAGTGGTTAGAGGCTTGTGATGTGACGAGCTATGGTGTAGAAGCCATTGACTATGGATGTAAGTATGATAGGAATTCCATATCAGTCTGGGATAGCAAATATAAATGGATCTCATCGTTAAAGGTGGCTTGAGGAATCTTTGACTATTGACAGAAGGAATTTCCTGTTAGATGAAAACTAAAAAAGGCAACTAGGCTCTTGAGAGGCTTTCTCTGCAGTTGTCTCTCTTCAGTCGAAGAAACTCTCTTGCTATGCCTCCGTCAATTGTTGGGAAGGGAGGCAGAGATTGTGGCAGTGTTGCACCCTGGTGTAGTTTCTGGAAGATATTACCCCCCTCATGCCATGCCCTTTCTAAGCCCAATCCTATCCTTTTTTGTGTCCCACGGGGCAGTTAAAGAGGTTTACCACTGTTATGTACTGGGTTATCTGTGTATGTAAAGCATGAGCTTCGGTCACAAACTCCATAGATTGTCAGCATCCTTAAATAAGCAATTGGATTGGTCACTGTTGCTACACAGACCAATCCGGAAATACTCTAACTTTCAGCAGGAACAATTCCCATTGGTCCTAAGTGTCACACCTCTTGCCACGCCTGAGCCTTCAGAGGCTGAGGAGGAGCTAAGTGTCAGCAGGAACGAGCTCGCCTCACCTGAAGCCTCCACACCTGATGACGTGGCAAGCTCCGAGTGCGGCCCAGCAATAGCTGGGGCAGATCGCCGCTCGCGTGACATGCCTCCTGACTCGCCCCCACCGGTGGGATCGTGTGGGTAGGCAGCCCCACAGAACCTGAGCTGATCACTGCAGTGGGCAAGGAATTGTCACTTTAGCCCACTGGAGCAACCAACAAGACACTGCAGCCTGCCGCTTCAGCACGGAACTACCAAGTGCCACTTTGAACCGTTTGATTCAGCTACAGAGGACTGGGAGACCTACGTTTCCTGGTTTGAATTCTACACTACTGCTCAAAAAATATCTGATGAAGATATCCAGAAAGCCACATTCCTCAGCATCTGTGGAAAACACATCTTTGACATGGCTCGGACATTAGTGGCACTGGCTGAACTCAAGGCGACCGACTTCACCACAATAAAGTCTAAGCTTCGTGAACATTTTTCACCTAAGCCTTCTGAAATTGCATGTTGACATGCTTTCCACAAGCGTGACCAGGCTCCAAGGCGAGTCAATTGCTGATTACGTGATGGCCCTTAGGAAGACAGCATGGCAGCGCAACTTTACAGACTTAAACGATAGACTCAGAGACAGCCTAGTCTGTGGCCTTTGGAATGAGAAACTGCAACAGCAGCTTTTTGCCAAGAAAAAGCTTACCTTCCAAGCTGCATTCAAGGAAGCTGTTGCCACGGAGGCTGCTGAGCAGTCTACCAAAGATGTGCATCAATCCAGAAGTCCACCAACATCACACAAGTTACAACCAGTGCATCAGGAGAATATGAAAGACTCTGACAGCGAGAACAACTGAGTCCACTGAACACAGGCTGAGAGTTGAAAATGCTCCAATTGGCAACCTGCTACTAGAGCACCCTGTGCCAGTTGCGGTGGCAACCACAAATGCCAGAAGTGCTGGTTCCATGAGGCCCAGTGTCGAGATTGTGGGAAGGTTGGACACCTTGCCCGGGTCTGCCATTAATCAAAGGCCAAGACATTGCCTCAAACATTGCCTAGCAGACTCCGACTGCTGCCAGGATACCCCTCTATGCCTGCTGATTGTCATTCGATGTCCAAGTGCCTCTACCACTCGTCAAAGGCAAGAGACATCTCCAAACAAAAAACAAAATCAAGGTGACAGTAGTCCTTGACAACGCTCCGTGCAAGATGGAGGTCAATTCAGGGTCGGCACTCGCCATCATCCTGATGCAGATGCTATGTCGGCTCTTCCCCAGATGGAGCAAATGACGGCTCGAGTCTTGTGATTTCTACCTAGTTGATTTCCAGAGACAGTGCATTCCCATTGTAGGAATCAGCAAATTCATGGTTCACTATAAAAAGTTCTATGACACACTGAGCGTTATAGTGGTCGAAGGGCACCATGCCAGTCTCCTGGGACTTGATTGGTTTGATGCACTTGGCATCCAGGTGATGGGAGTACAACAAATCTCCCACGAAATTTGTTCGCGAGGGATGCCTGCTTTGGGGGAACCGCATGGTCATTCTCCCCAAACTTCGCTGCTAGGTGCTACAAGCCCTGCATGCCAGACACCTGGGAGTTGTTTGGATGAAGGCATTAGCTTGTAGCTATGTATGGTGGCCAAGATTGGACCAAGAAATTGAAGGTTGGGTTCAGACTTGCCAACTGTGCCAAGAGTCGCGACTGGAACCACCTCAGGCACCAGTATAGCACTGGGAAACCACCCGGGTGCCATGATCCCACCTACATATAGACTTTGCTGGCCCTTTTCAGGGGCAAACCTTTTTGATTGTTGTGGACTCATTTTCTAAGTGACTGGAAGTAGTTCCAATGTCAGTAATTACCTCTGCATCGGTCATTCGGGTGTTGCGCTGCATCTTTAGTACACACAGACTGCCTGAAACTATCATGTCCAACAATGGGACACAATTCACATTGTCCGAGTTCCAGAAGTTTATGGATGCCAACTTGATCTGGCACGTCACGGCAGCCCCATTTCATCCATCCACTAATAGGCAGGCTGAACGAATGGTCCACACTACAAAGGACGCACTGCGAAAAATAGTCTATGGTGACTGGAATCAGAGACTAGCAGATTTCCTTTTGCAGCAGCACATACTGCCTCACACGACTACTGGGAGGAGCCCCGCAGAACTTCTGATGAACCACCACTTATCCACAATGCTGGACCGTCTGCACCCGGATCTCACATTGGATCGTCCGCCATGGCAAGAGGTTCCAGAGCCCCTCTGTTCCTTCCAGCCTGGCGACCTTGTCTACGCCTGGAACTACAGTGATGGGCCAATCTGGATTCCACTACCATGACGACAAGTACCAGACTAGTATCATATGTTGTGACCATGTCAGACAGGAGAAGCCTTCAGAGACACCTTGACCAGCTCAGGCGGCGCTGGGTCAGGGAAGCAGAGCCAGCAGACACAGAGACCCAAGCAGCAGAGCAAAATCCCATGCCGTGTTCAACTCCAATAGGCCCCCAGTCAAGTACCGAGTCGGAGGCGAGCGCTGCCTCAACACCCTGCTTGGGGCTAAA
The DNA here is from genome assembly GCA_029375565.1 of Gekko gecko. Lineage (NCBI taxonomy): Eukaryota > Metazoa > Chordata > Lepidosauria > Squamata > Gekkonidae > Gekko > Gekko gecko. The sequence continues at coordinate 171,018,350 of JAPDNY010000005.1, forward strand.
GAACTCTCTAGCATGGATGCCATCCATCGAGCCTGAGAGTCCTGGTGCTATGGTCCCTGACTGCACTATGGACTGTCAGCCACTGTCAGCAAAAAAAAAATTCTCCTTGTCTCCCCCTTCTTTAAACTTGCTCGTTTTCTTTCATTCTTTCCCCCTCTGCTGTTGAAAACTAAACTTTCTCTTTCAAGGAACTGAAAACTTTTCTCAAAGTGCCCCCTTCCCCTTTAAAACCCTCAGTACCATTCTTTGAGGATGGTGGCAAAAGGATTTTCTTTGCTTGCGATTTTCAGATGGGGGGTATGAAACAGGGCGGAGCCATTTAAAATGCTGCTTGTAAAAACTTTTAAGTTTACTTTTTCATATTTTAGTCTTATAAAGACACACTTCCTTTTAACAAAGGAAAGTAAAAGCAACTTTATATACTGTTTTTATACCCATATTAAAAACTTGTGATAAAAAAGAGTTTTATAAATCATTTTATTGCACTGTTTGACAGTGGGCTTCTCTCTCCCTGTATAACAAGATTGCCATTATTTCCAGAGATGAACTTCAGTGTCGTTTGCCCAAAATCAGCTACAAAATCAAGCTCGTTTCAGTCTTTTTCACATTGAAAGTTGCTATTTAAAACTCCATTTTCAAAGCAGTTGACTAAATTTTACATTTTTAAAAAAATCATTCAAATATCCCTTGTAAACCCTACTTTCTGTGGAGTGCTACTTTCTGTGTTTTCCTTTACTATGCAATGCTTTGTATAAACATTCAGATCTAGACTAGTAGTACAGGAAACAAAGATTTGAGATGTTCCTGGACAAGACCACCTACGGACCTGGTTCTGGCATAGAATTAAGCATCCACTCATGCTATGTTCATAAGACTGGAGGCAATGCTATACCAAGGGTAGAATTAAGACCACTGTATATGTTCCTCAGTGCACACACTCAAGTGTCACTTAACTCAGTTCCATATAAATATATGATCTGTAATATGAATGATAATAGTTTATATTTCATGTTTGTATGTTTTGTATGTTTGTAAATTGATTTTTTTAAAAAAATGTCGGTCTGTTGACGATTTTAAAGCCAGCACCATTTTTGGCTCACGAAGGAGAATTTCTGCTCACAGAGCTCTGCAGTTTAGGGGGAACACTGCCTGGGAACCAAAGAAATCTCCTCACACCAATATTTTATATATAATTTGTATTTTAATTATGCTTGAAATGTTTTCATATTTTAATGTTCAGCACCGTGGGGACAGTGTATTGGGTGGAAAGGCGGCACAGAAATGTTTTAAATAAATAAATAATCCATGACCCATATAAAAATTGCCAGGTCAGTTTTGAATGACTAGGACAGAGGTCCCCAACTTTTACATCTATCAAAAGGTACATGTAGGCAGCTTTCAAATTTTGACACAGAGCACGGATGCAACCACAAAATGGTCACTGTGGGGGCAAAGCTATACACACAGAGGAAGCACAAGTGCAAGGCACAAGAGGGCACATGATTTTAATCTGTACAGCCAATTGGCTAATGGCCAATCAGAAATCTTGCTGGCCAGGAGTCCCAACCGGCCCCACCCACTTTCTAAAAGCTCTTGGTGGGTGTTAGGAAAAGTGTCAGAAGACATCATGGTGCCCACAGGTGCCAAGTTGGGGAACCCTAGACTAGAGGATCTGATCTTGTTGAAAAGTGATTGATTTTACCTGCATTGTCTTTAGCTCTGCTGCCTAGGAGTCAGTTTGACATCATGCCATCCAGGATCCCTTTGGAATTTTTAAAGCTTATATCTCTTCTGCCTCTCTCTCTCTTTAGAGATTGTACTCCTCACCTTCTCTTCAAATTGTTATCAAAAGGCAAACCATTAGTTTTAAACCGTGGCTTGGGATGTGGAGTTTTATTATTTATTGTGAGCCATGTTAAGGTTGTTGGCAGTGGGGCTAGGAATACTGACACCTCCCCTCCAACACTGGCGCTGTGCAATGCCAGGTCTATAAATAAGAAGACCATGGTCCTTTGGGATGTTCTGCAGGAGCAGAATGTAGACCTGGTGTGCATGACCGAGACCTGGGTTCAAGAGGCAGAGACAGTATCTCTCTCCCAATCAGTTCCACCTGGATACTTGGTCCTCCACCAACCATGGACTGGGGGCAGTGAGAGGAGTGGCTCTATTCATCCGGAAGGCTTACTCCTTCAGGGTGCTCCCACTGCCAAAGATCACGGGCACTGAATGTGCAGGCCTGGTGTGGGAGGCCAGGGAGAGTTTGGCAATTTGGCTGGTGTACCGACCACCTAACACACTGGCCAATAGCCTACCATCCCTGACGGAGGCCGTATCAGGCTGGGCATTGGAACACCCTAGACTGATAGTCCTGGGTGATTTCAATGTCCATGCTGATGACACGGCCTCTACTCAGGCAATGGACCTGGTGTCATCCATGGTGACGCTAGGACTCTCCCAATATGTAACAACCCCTACTCACCGAGCTGGGCACATGCTCTATTTGATCTTCATGGTGGGGGTAACAGTGGACTGGGTTACTGCTTCGGCAGTCTCATGGTCAGACCACCATGCTCTGAGGGCCCATTTAATTGTTCCACCCAGCCCCTGTTTAGGCAGCGAGCATATTTTAGCTCACCCATGGAGTCCGATGGACCCAGTGTGGCTCCGAATGGCTCTGCAGCATCCAATGCCCTCTCATGGCTCATCGGATGAGCTTGTGGAGGACTGGCATAGCCAGGTCTCCGCAGCCATCAACGAGCTCGCTCCCCAGAGCCCTCTGCGCTCTCACTCTAGGCTTGCTCCCTGGTTTACACAGGAGCTGTGGCTTATGAAGCAAGAGCTGAGACGGCTAGAGAGATGGTGGCATCGTGCTTGAGATGAACCTACAAGAGCATCTTATAGGGCGTTTATGAGATCCTATGAGATGGCAGTCAAAGTTGGTAAGAGGTAGTTCTATGCGGCTACGATTGTGTCTGTGAGCTCACACCCAGCCCAATTGTTTAGAACGGTTCAGTCTATAACAACTCTGCCACAGGGCAGACCAAACACTAGGGAATTGGACATTGGCTGTGAGGCATTTGTGAGCTAATTTGTGGATAAAGTCTTGGCGCTCCACTGCAACCTCCCTGCCACAGTTTGAAACAGTGAGCGAACTCAAGGCCCCTTGCACGTCCTCAATTATGGTTTTGGATCATTTCAGCCCACTCAGCCTGGAGGAAGTTAACAGATTGCTTACAACTGTATGCATGTGCAGCCTTGATCTGTGCCCTTCCTGGCTTATTAAAGCTGGCCATGAAGGGTTCTGAGGTGCCCTCACGGGAGTTATCAACAAGTCCCTATCTGAGGGGCTGTTTCTGGGGGCACTCAAGGAAGCGATGGTCCACCCTCTCCTGAAAAAAACATCTCTTGATCTGGCCCAATTGGCTATCAGCCGGTTTCCAATTTGCCCTATTTGGGCAAGTTAATTGAGAGGTCGGTGGCAATACAGTTGCAGGGCTTTATGGATGACACTTCCACATTAGATTCCTTCCAGTCCAGCTTTTGCCCGGGACATGGGATGGAGATGGCATTGGTCGCTCTTATGGACAACCTCTGGAGGCATCTGGATTGTGGTGGTTTGGCAGCACTGTTGTTGTTAGACCTGTCAGCCACATTCAACATGGTCGACCACCAGTTGCTGACCCACCGCCTCACCGACATAGGAATCCAGAGGCTTGCCTTGCAATGACTTGCTTCCTTTCTCCAGGGTGGGGGACAAAGGGTGGTGCTAGGGAAACAGCAGTCCAGGAGACACCTGCTTGAATGCGGAGTGCCTCAAGAGGCAGTGCTTTCCCCGATGTTATTTAACATCTCTATGCGCCCCCTTGCCCAGATCGCCCGTAGGTATAGGCTGGGATGCCACCAGTACGCTATCTGATGTTGGGCGGCCAGTCGGACTCCAGACTGGAAGATCTGGACTGGGCAAGCTGTGGCTGGTTGGCTTAGACTGAGCCGGCTGAAGCTAAACCCAGCGAAGATGGAGGTCCTGTGCCTGAGTTGGGGCAGTTTGGGGGTAGGGATCCCACTCTTGACCTTCAGTGGGGCATCATTAGTGCCAGCGCCAGTGTTTAGGAGCTTGGGAGTGCTCCTAAATGCCTCCTTAACAATGGAGGCCCAGACAGTTCCAGTCTTGGCGATCGCCATGGCAGTCATCTTCTCCCAGGGTTCTGGGAGAAGTCTGCCAGCGTCTATGGCTGGGTGGGGGCATGTACGACCACATCACCCCAGGAGTCCCACGGAGGGACTCTCAGCCAAGGGGCGCTAGAGGGCCCCTCCCCTGGTGCATCTAGCCAGAGAAGGGGGGCTCCTCCTTGCCCCACTGGGCCCGTCGTAGAGTGTCCCGAATGCGAACGAGATCAGCACACCAGAACAAGCGGACGGTGATCCAGCGAGTATGAATGCGGAGAGACAACCACTGAAAGTGTGAGTCGAGTTTAAGCAAGAAGCACCCGCACATTTGCGTCCCCCCTAGCAAAAACAAGGAGGGGGGAGGGAACTTCCCCCTGATAAGGACTGCTTGCAGGCAATTTTAAGAAACCGGAAAAAAGGGGGGGGGAGCAAGAAAAAAGTGGTGGAAGTAAAGAGTTTGCGTGAGCTTACCGGCGGGATTAAGATCTTCCAGAGACTTTGATGAACTTTTGCTAACAGTAAACAATCCCCAAACATGGCACCGCCGAAAGATGTCAGGGACAAGATAACAAAACTTAAACCTTCTTCAGGAAGCTCCAGCCCCCTGAGTTCAGTGCCTAGACAGGACCAAACTGCGGAATTCCAAAGGTTGCTGGCAGAGGCACTTCGCCCTCTACTGGAGAAAATTACAGCTATAGATAATAAGCTTGACGCTCAACAGGCACAGACAGCAGTAAATGCAAAGAAAATCGAAAAAGTGGAGCAGGAACTTAAAGAGATTGGTTCCAACTCAAAAAAAATGGATAAAAAGCTGCAGGCACTTGATAAAAAGTGCCAAATTGAAGAGTCTCGTGTATTACAGCTGCAAATGGAACTACATCTTGAAACTTCAAGGGATTAAAGAGGAGAAAGGGGAGAATCTATACCAAATCGTGGGTGATTTGTTGGCCCCTTTGGCAGATATGACACCAGACCAACTTCAAGGCGAAATAGATATGGTCTTTCGATTATATTCGGAGTATATTCGAAAGAACAATCTGCCAGGGGAAATTACTATTAGATTCTCCCGAAGGAGAATAAGAGATCAACTCTTGAAAGCGACTAACGGGACTACCTTGAAGTGGAGAGACAAGGAAATTAAAGTTATGAAGGACATTCCATTTGAGATAAGAAGAAAGAGGAGGAAATACAGAGACTTGGTGACATTTTTACAAGGCCAGAAGGTCACATACAGATGGCTGATCCCCAAGGGACTAATCTTTCGGTATGCAAACGGTAAAGAAAGGATTGATTCAATGGATAAGGCTTGTGAATTTTTGTGTCAATATGGTTGTCCATCAGGAGAGGGAGAAGGCACCCTGGATGGCACCAAGGAGAGTGAAGAAGGAGAGACTGGATTTTCCTCAGAGGACTCAGACTCTAAATTGGGAGCGGTAGCCCCCAAATCAAGCTATCATTTAAGGGGGAAAAGAGGGGGGAAAGTTTGTTAAAGATCTCTGGAGGATGCTAGCAAGAAATTTATTAGTAGAAGGCAGCTCTTTATGACACTATATTCATATTAGCAAGTGAAAAGAATAACATTTGAGTGAGATGATCATTTTTAGTGGAAGTCAATTCACATTTAAGAGATAGATTTGTATTTAAACTGATTGTATGATCACCAACTCTTGGGTTTTTAGAGGTTATCTTTTCTTTCTCCTGTAGATTTTAGTTCCCCACCCTGGAATTTTCTGTTGTAGTTTGTAGTAAATAGAAAAAGCAATAAAAAATCCCCTTCGGGGGGCCCCCCAAAAGACACACAACAATAATGGAGGCCTAGATAGCAGCCACTGCTAAATCAGCCTTTTACCATCTTTGGCTGATCTGGCAGCTGGTTCCCTTCCTCGACCGTGATGACCTGTCTACAGTGATCCATGCGATGGTCACCTTGAAATTAGACTACTGTAATGCTCACAAGCTGGAGTTAAGATTGCTGGGGAAAAGATCAATAACCTCAGATATGCAGACGATACCACTCTGATGGCAGAAAGTGAAGAGGACCTAAAGAGCCTATTGCTCAGGGTGAAAGAGGAGAGCGCAAAAGTGGGCTTGAAGCTCAACATCAAAAAAACTAAGATCATGGCATCTGGGCCCATCACTCCTTGGCAAATAGAAGGGGAAGTCGTAGAAGTAGTGACAGACTTCACGTTCCTAGGATCCCAGATCACTGCAGATGGTGACTGCAGCCATGAAATTAAAAGACACCTGCTCCTTGGGAGGAAAGCGATGGCAAACCTAAACAGCATGATAAAAAGCAGAGACATCACCTTGCCAACAAAAGTCCGCATGGTCAAAGCAATGGTATTCCCCGTAGTAATGTATGGCTGCGAGAGTTGGACTATAAGGAAGGCCGAGCGCCAAAGAATAGATTCTTTTGAACTATGGTGCTGGAGAAGACTCTTGAGAGTCCCTTGGACTGCAAGGAGATCAAATCAGTCAATCCTAAAAGAAATCAACCCTGATTGTTCCTTGGAAGGCCAGATCCTGAAGCTGAAGCTCAAATACTTTGGCCACCAAATGAGAAGGGAGCATTCACTGGAGAAGACCCTGATGCTGGGAAAGATTGAAGGTCAAAGAAGAAGGGGACGGCAAAGGATGAGATGGTTAGACAGTGTCATTGATGCAACAAACATGAAATTGAGCAAACTTCAGTGGACAGCGGAAGACAGGAGGGCCTGGCGTAATCTGGTCCATGGGGTCGCGAAGAGTCGGACTCGACTGTGCGACTGAACAACAACAACGCTCTCTACGTGGGACTGCCCTTGGCGCAAATCTGGAAGCTGCAGCTAGTGCAGAATGCCATCGCTAGGCTCCTGATGGGCCTTTCTAGATGGGAGCACGTACAGCTTGCACTGAAGGCACTGCACTGGCTGCCAATAGCATACCGAATTCATTTCAAGGTGCAGGTACTTACCTTTAAAGCCCTATATGGCTAGGGTCCAACATACCTGAAAGACAGCCTTTCCCCATATATACCCCAGAGATAACTACAGTCGGGGTCACAACACCGATTGATCCTCCCAGGCCCCAAGGATGCCAGGCTTACTGCCGCCAGGGCCTTTTCAGTGGTGGCTCCATACTGGTAGAATGAGCTCCTGGAAGAGATCAGGGCCCTGTGGGATCTTCTACAGTTCTGCAAGGCCTGCAAGATGGAGCTCTTCCACCAGGCTTTCAATTAGGAGCCGCCCTCACCACTACCACCAACATCTGTGGTTATGGGCCAGCCCCAGCCTTGAGATCAAGCCAGATCATTGTGTGATGCCAGAAGATCGCTGAGTCGGAAATTGTCTGCTTGGTACATCATATAGCACGCCATCTTAGTTAATGATGGAATGATGATCACTACTAGCACTTTATGGTTATTTGATTGTTTTAAAATGTTTTAAATGTTTTTATGTGGATTTTATGGTACCTTGTACCAACTAATGTGAGCCGCCTTGCACCTGTTTGCGGGGAAGGCAGGATACAAATGGAATAAATAAATAAATAAATTGATGTCTATATACCATATGATCAAATATTGACTGGTCCTCAGTCCACTGAGTTATGGAAGGTGGGTTTTTATCTTTTAGCTGCAGTAAGGGCATGGAGGGCCCATTTCCATTCATGATCAGTTAGGCTACAGGACTCAGGCAAACAGGGTTGAATGGTGGAATATGAGAAAGAAAAGCAAATCATGACTGAACCCATAGGAGATAAGCGTAGGAACAATTTGGGTTAATGACCAACAAGCTGACAACCAATGGGCTGAATTATGAAGTGCTCAGTCTTTTGACTGGGTTAATGTGCATTCAGACTGCTGTCTACTATGGAACTGGCAGGCTTTAAAGAGGAGTCCTTTTCTCCCCCCACTAAAATGAAAACAAGGTAACCTGTGTTCAAAATCCATGCCATGGCTTCTCTCTCTCTCTTTCTTGGTGCTAATGTCTAATCACTCCAACCACATACAATGTGAGAAAAGATTCCTTTGTTAACCTTTGCTCTTTTGGTAGTGCAAAAGTTCACTCAGTTCACTCAGAAAAACTCCTCTGTATGACCACAGACTGTTTCTGCCATCTAATCCACCCCAATTTAAAATTCTTCAGCTCTCCAGAACAGATGAAAGGCAAATAGAGAACTTGTGTAAAAATTCAAGGGCAGATTCCATTTCATGCCAAATTGCCAGCTGTTTTTGGATTAAGACCTCATCTCATGCAGCACGTTTCTACTTAGCAGAAGGCACCTGTGCCAGTATCAGCCACAATATATAGTTTCCACAATAAGCCTGGTTTATTATACCACATGCCCCTCTGAGCACATCATTTAGATGCACTGCAGGGTAAGGTGATTTTGGATGAGGCTATGTTGAAAGGGAAATTAATTTAAAAAAAATGGCATGGCATATTTATTGCTTTTCAGTAACCTCTGGGTGACAGCTATTTGGTTTTTAACTAAAAAAGTACCCCCTTGCATATATACACCTCCACTGCATATCTGAACAGTAAGAATAGATTGTTTTTTTTGCAGATCCTTGATGGTTGTAACCAGTAAATCAGAAAAATAAAATTTATTTAAACCCTCACAATAGCCTGGCCAATACATTTTGGACCAATAGAAGTTTCTGAACCACTTTAAAAACAGTCTCACCTAGAGCTCACTACAGCAATCTAACTTGGATGTGATCAGAGCATGAATCAACTGTGGTCACAGTACACTTTTCAAGAAATGGCTATAGTTGGCAAGTCTGATGGAGCTGATAAAAGGTGCTATGTGCCACAGTGCCTGTGATCCATGTAGCAACCATAGGTCAGGGTCTAGTAGCACCCCCAAGCTTATGCACCTGCTCCTTCAGGTGAAATGCAGCCCCTTCAAGGACAGGCTGGCTCTACAGTCCCTGTACAGCTTCCCCATGATCCAACAGAGACTCAATCTTATTTGGATTGAGCTCCAGTTAACTGGCCCTCATCTATCCCATTACCTTCTCCAGACCCACCACATCCAGTCTTGATCTTTTGCTTCTTGTGACATACAGCATCATGCTGGGCTGGCTAGGTTGACTAGGTCCAGGAGGTAATAAATGCCTCTCTGTGGAAGGATATAGTTCCGATCGTTCTGAAAGAGGTGGTTGTGAAACTCCTCCTGAAGAAGGCATCCCTGGACTCAAATCATTTAAACAACTGTTTCCCAGTGGCTAATATTCCATTATTGGGAAAGGTGCTTGAGCAAGTGGTGGCTACACAGCTTCAAGCAATCTTGGAGGAGATGGATTATCTAGACCCATTTCAATCTGGATTCAGGGCTGGCTTTGGGGTGGAAATGGCCTTGGTCATCCTGACTGGCTATTTTCACCAGGAGAGGGGATTGGGAGTGTGTCCCTGTTGATTCTATTGGAACTCTCGGCAGCTTTTGATACCATGGAATCATTCTGGAATGGTTGCCAGGGCTGGGAGTGGGGAGCACCATACTCCACATGAGGCTGCCATTTTTAGAAATGTATTTATATTATTTATAGTCCACCTTCTCACAGGGACTCATGGCAGATTATGCAGAGTGCGTCAGTATAGTCAACAAAGGTCCTTTCTGCACTTGGATCTCATCTCTGGTTTTATCAAAGCAACTCGCGACACAATACCTTGCATTATCCCTGGTTATAACAGCATCCGTTTATCCTGGGACAAGTGTGGGGTAAACCTGGGGTGACCTCAATGTAATATGGAAACAAAAATTACCCCAAGATAATTACAGGGGTGAACTCGAGTGTAGTGTAGAATGTAAAAATACCCCGAGATAATTGTAAGGGTGAACTCATGTGCAGAAAGTAAGTTCGGGGACAGGGTTGAATTGTTTAGATTAAAAATCTGCTGATTAATTTAAAAAGTGGCACTTATGAACTGGCCAACAGCACTAGAACAGCAGGTGAAATTTAATAAGAACATAGCCTGCTGAATCTTGTTTCACAAAGGAGCCAAGTAATTGCCCTAGAGGGGCATAACTATTTTTTAAAAAATACCTACAATTGTTGCAGGTGGAAGGTGCCATGTTAGAAGAAACCTTCCCTCTTTTCCTCTGTACAAGGGGGAATATATGCATCATTTCAAGAACAAAGATTGTATGCTTTTTTCTCCAGGTTGTAGTCAAAGGCAAATGCACACAGATTTATTCAACAAATTAATCAATTAAAACCTCTGCGATTAATCAGTTAAAACTAGGCAACAGTCCTATTCAGATGATCTCTGTAGGTCACTAATATAAACTTATGAGACAATTCTCCTTTAAAATAAAGAAGAAGTTGGATGCTTACTCAAGCATCGTTGGAAACAATGTGATGTTGGATTACATGACTGCCTGTGCTCAAGTTATGACACTGAAGGATAATTTTTTAAGGGGGGGAAAGTCAACAAGATGTACAGAAGTTGCCAAAAGTTCTGTGTGTAACAGAATACCACCTACGGACATTTGTTTAATCTTTCTGGGGCTCATTAGTGTCAAACCCCAGTTGCACCTTCCATGAAGCATCTTTAGACTGAGCTGAAGGTAGAATTATATACCATTTTAATGAACTGCAAGATGGGTGATGCACATCCTTGGCTCCCATGACATTCTTAGCAATCCAGTGCCTCGCAACAATGATTCTGCTGACACTTAATTAGCCAGTGTCATTCTGACACCGTTACCTTGTCTCATCAGGATGATAACTATAAAACAAACACAAGGAGCATAAAAGTTCTATGACATGCATCAGGTCTGAGAAGCAAGCAGATTTAGTCTCCTGGGAGTCATGCTACTTGGGACACGTCTACATTAGCATAACTGTGCTCTGGCACTGTCAACTGATATGTGATTCTGCTCAGAAAGAAAACCGTGAACTCAGCAAGGTCCCACATAAACTTCGATCTGGGGTGCAAAATTTCACTCATTCTGCAGATAAGGACATTTTCTCCCACACAGAATGGGGGGGAAGTGATGCTGGGGAAGCAGAGCTTTAGGATTCCAAAATATACCATTCCATTTTTCACTCTTTATAGCACCACCTGGGTTTTCAAATGGGATTGTGATACTTCTGTACACAGAAAAACTTCTGGTTACAAAGAGCTGGGAGACAGGGAGTTGTAGAAACCCCAATCCAAACACTGAGCTCTTTTACACATGTATCTGAAACATGTTTTCTGTGGTTGCCTTTATCTGCCCTGTAGACTCCATCAAATTCATTGTGGATTGAAAGCTGGAATATACATTTTAAAAATAAGTAAATGATTGTAACCCCCACAAGGCAGGCTTCTGGCTGTGTGTGGGCATTTTTTGCCTTAGCTATTCTGTAAAGCATTTCTTATGTACACCAATGACAATCATGACGACAGCCCAGCAAGTCAATGCCAAGTGGCCATTCCACCATATTTGCTTTAAAAAATATCCAGTAGAACTCACAATTGGAGGGAAGGAGGCATGGCATAGCCGAACCCTGTCAGATCTCAGACACTAAGCAAAATTGGTACTTGGATAGAAGATTATTAAAGACTTTGCAGAGGAAGGCAATGACAAACCACCTCTGCTTCTCAATTGCCTTGAAAGCCCCTAGCTGGGGTCACCATAAGTTGGTTGTGATGTAAAATTCCTAATGCCATTACATTGGCTTCCCTCCTCACCATGTTTAACCACTCAGGAGCACACTTTGTGAACATCCATCCTCATGCTGGTGAAGAAAGCATGTTTTCATGGTAGTCCTGAACTAGCAGAGCATTGTTAGGTTTAAATATGTGCTTCTAGCCAATATCTGATTAGAAAAACCTATTGTTTTCAATATAATATAGCCAGGAGAATGGAATAGCCCTCCAAACCAGCAGTTGCATATTACATCATTATTGGGGCCAATAAAATATCACAGAAGAGCATATACAACTTTGAGCACTCCAAAACTCTTCACCAAGCTGAATTGTCAGTATTTTATTTATTTACTACGTTTATGAATCACCCCATCCCTGCTACCACAGGGTCCTGGGCAATGTACAATAGCCTTAAAAACAGTGACCAGATAAAACAATACATTATATTAGATTACATTTTAAAAAGACGGATGACGAATACTAGTACTTATTAATTAGTTGTTTCCATATTACAGACTGCCAGGTGCTTTGTAGGCAGTGGGGAAGAGGTTGAAACAAGCATGGAAAACTGAGGAGGGTGCCAGCCAAGATGAAACCATTGCTGTCCTCAAACAAAAGCCTGGCGGAACATCTCTGCCTTGCAGGCCCTGCAGAACTGCATAAGGCCCCGCAGGGTTCCACCAGGTTGGGGCCAGGACCAAAAAGGCCTTGGCACTGTGTTGTGTATGTGAACCACTACTAGGGGTCCACCACATAAGTCTGAAGCTTGGGACAAAAAGACAATAGGACCTAAGATCCTAGTCCACCTTGAGTCCACCAATTAGACCTTGGCGGGAAATTCAAACCTACCAATGGGACTAAGGATGTGCCGGGTGGGTGTATAAAGTTGGCCTTTGTAGGGCCGGGTTTGCAGTGTGTGTTATGTGAAGTACAATAAACGCGTCTGAATGCATGTCATAGTCCGAGTCTCCATATGATGAACCCAGTACTTTACACCCTGGTTGAGGACAGCTGGATATCCTTAGGACTGCGGACCACAAGTGTGGTTTTGTCCAAGGAGCGCAACACCCTTTCAGGGACATAACAGAGGAGACAGTCTTGTAGATACATTGGTCCCTGACCACTCAAGGCCTTATGGGTCAAAACCAAAACTTTGAACTTGACTCAGTATTCCACTGGGAGCCAGTGTTGCTGGTGCAGCACTGGATGTATATGTGCCATCCATGAAGTTCCCATCAGGACTTGAGTGGCCAAATTCTGTATCAGTTGAAGCTTCCAGGTCAGTCTCAAGGGCAGGCCAGTGTAAAGTATATCCAAAAGGATGTGTGTGTGTGTTTCAGGTAAGGTAGCCAAACTCCAGGTGGGGCTGGAGAGCTCCTGGAATTAGAACCTCTAAAGTACAGAAATCAGTTCTTCTGGAGCAAATGAATTCTTTAGAGGGTTGACTCTATGGCACTATACCCCACACAGGTCCTCCACAAACCATACCATTCCCAGGCTCCACTGACAAACCTCCAGGAATTTCCCAACCCAGGGCTGGCAATAGGAATGAGCATGAACCACATTTTTGTGGTTCAGTTTGCAGTTCATGGCTGAACCACGAACTCCTGCTTTTTGCTTCCCGCAAAAAGTGTCAGGGAGCAGAAAGCAAGGGTTTAAATGACTCCCAGCCATTTCACCACCAGCATTTTGCTTGATGCAGCTTTTGGTGGGAAGCAGAAAGCAGGGGGTGAAATGCCTCCCAGCCATTTCCCCTCCTTCTTTTTGCTCACCACCAAAAGCTGCAGAACGCTGGGGGTAAAATGGCACAGAGCCATTTAAAACTCCTGCTTTCTGCTTCCTGTGGGTTTTTGCAGGGAGCAGAAAGCAGTGGTTTAAATGGCTCCAAGCCATTTAAACCAAACAGATGAGCATTCAGCTGCTCTTCATGAACCACCACAAACTGCATCAAAATTCATGGACGTTCATGACAGCTCTTCAGTTCACGAATATTGCTTTGTGAACCACAAACTGGCCAAAATTTGTGACAAACTTTCATTCATGAGTAGGTTCGTGCCGATCCCTAGTTGGCAACCCTAGTTTTAGGGCACATTGCAGCTTCTATAATAGTGTTGCATAATTGTTCCTGGATTGTGTCACTGCAGGCTGTAGGTGCTGATAGGGGTTGACTGTTTCAGTACTTTCACATTAAATATTTTTTTTAAAAACCACCCTCTCTGCACATAGAAAACAGCATGTTAGGGAGCAGCGCAGACTGAAATTTTTCCCTGAACACACTGGTGCGTTTCCATTGGATGGCATCCGTTACATGACCCAACCCCTCTCTCTGCAACTTGAGGTAGATGCTGACTGAGAAAAAGCTTCCACCTCTTCATATTGCTGGCTGAATAAACTGGACCCATTCAACTCACTTATCTTTTAAATACTTCCCCTATTTAATGACACAACCCAACACCAGTAAAATCCAAACAGTTGTGCCAGTGGCAGTTGGGACTATATGTACCTCTCCAAAGCCTCTATTGCTATCCATATTGGAAACCATAGAAGGAGATGTCACTGTGAAATGGTGGCTAAGGACTGCAGGGCGCTAAACAGTCCTAAAACAACAATGAGCAAGGTGATGAGGCAGGAATGGCCTGATCCAGGTGGTATAAGCTGCAGTTGCATTGCCTTGGGTTGCCCCTGAGGAACATGGCACACCACATTGGCAGCCTGTGCCAGTTAATGGCTTCTGCAGTTTGCACCACAACTGAACCTTAGAGAGCTCTATAGGCTGGGTCTGCCCCATATCCTTGCTCATTGCCTAGCCATGGCTCTTTTGTTCCCTCTCCTTAGCCAACACTCTGCAGTGTTTTGGTACCACTGTGTCTACGTTACACTGAATATGTGCTTAGACCAGAAGGGTTGTGGCCATTTGATTTTTTTAAAGTTAGACAGGTGGAGCATCTCTCATGCCCTTGCTGGGTCAAACTGAGGTGCTTGTTTAGGAAAAAGCCTCTAGTATACACTCTCAAAATGGAACTAAGGCAAGGCTAAGCAGATGGAAAGGCCAGAACTATGTGAAAAAGGGCTAGCTCAGTTCTCAGTGGCTCTAACAACGGTCTCTAGGGCAAAAAATAAATGGCTGAAATCTGGAATACAATAGAGAGGAAGCAAGAGTCTTCATGCCAGGCACTGGGATCACTGGAGGTAGCAGAAAGGTTTAAGACACACACACACCCCAAAAAACAAGTGTGCTCTTTGCTTTCTCCCACCTAGCTGGACAGACACCATTCACTCACCTGAGGAAAGACCAATAAAACCTGAATTTGGAGAGGACATTCCAACATTTGGAGAAAACTGATGGTAATGGGGCAAAATCTGCCACTGCCTTTGACAGTCACCATTAGGTATCTCATGGAGGGTGTGTGCAACGTGTCTCTGTGACCACCTTGTATTAATACATCTATTTTTGTTTGCGGGTGGGTGGTTTTTTTGCATGATCTCAGGAAGTAACCACTGCCATCAATCAGAGTGCAAAACACAGTCTGCATTTCCAAGTATCACCCCCTTCCCCCACCCAAATTTATTTTGGTGCAATAATTATACTGTACATGCTAGCCTCACAAAATGTGGTTCAGCTCTATTACTGAAAATCTGTTATTTCATCACTGGTTCTAACTGCTAGCCTTGAGGACTGGAAGTTGCTAGGGTCATCACTTTCAAGATGAAGTTAAGACATTCATGAGCTACTGAAGCAAAAACAGCAGAAGGAAGGAAGATGAGGAAAAGAAGATAAAGAAAAAACAGATAAGCAAGTGATATATAAGAAGTTAAGATCCAAGAAGAATGGAAGCCAGCAAGATCTTGCACACTGGACAGTAAATCTGGAGTGTTTTTTATGTATCTTCCATGACTCCCCTTGAACACAAAAAGCAGGGTGATCCTATTTCCCACTTTATGGGGTGACATTTATACTTTGTAAGCACCGAAGGTCATCACTTACAAGAATATCTTGTGCTTCTGGTAAAATCAATCACAAGTAAAGGCAGGAAAGAATGCTGTGGCGGCAAAATGCAGAACCAGCTACTGCTCTTGAAACAGTAACAAAAACTGAGAGTCTGGACGCCCCCAAAATAAACCATCCACATACGAGGCTTTGAGAGCCAAAACAGGAACCTGCAGAACCTTCTGCAAGAGATGTACAACAGCACAGAGATTGCCAAGCACGGCCCACAGCTTTTGAGTATTCTCTAGAGGCTTCTGCTGGAGCGACAAGACCAAGTTAAGTATACTGTATTCCTCATGACTCATCAAGCCAAGCAAATCAACCATAGGCTGTGGCTTGACAAGGTCTTTTACAATCCCAGGTAAGCCTCATCAAGAGAGGGTGCTTATTGGCATACATGACTGTGAGCAGCCACAAGTTGCAAAGACCTGACTTATTATGGAAAGCTGAGTAAGACATGAGATGGAGATGAAGCCCATCTGGCATTCACTGCATGGCAAGTACCAATGAAAAGCCTTATACATGCTGGGAGGGTCACATCCTTTTAGGATCAAAATGACTGCAAAGATAAACATCTCTTTTAAAGAGAGAAAGAGAAAAGATACACTTGAGAAAAGTTTTGTGATCAAAAGTTGGCTTTATGATAGCCAAAATCACAATTTCTCAGCTGGGTACAATGGGCTGGATTCAATGGGCCCATTCCACCAAAGGGAGAGAACCTGAAAATAAAGAAGGGCTCTATCCAACACAAGAAAGCATTTCTGCTAGAAGAACAGACATTTGGAGTTCAGCCCAGTGCAATCTATTTGGGACTGTGCTGTGGCAAACATTTCCACATGATTTGGCAGGTTATGTTACACAATGTTGTGGCCAAACCAGAAAGGGAGATGGCTTTGACTTCTGAATTTGGAGTGGTCTTTGGGTTTAATATTAACTAGTTATGTGTAGAGGAACGAAGGTTTGGCGATTAATTTGTAGTGCAAGCAGCTATCTGGTTACATTCCCTAGCAGTGGTCCTAGCAGAGGTTTGTTTTTTTTTATAATATATCTAGATATATTTATAAAAGGCTAGCCATGTTCCTGACGATTCACCTTCTACCAGATTGGGCCAGCCTTTCAAGGTCATTTATATATGCAGGCTGATTGGGCCTTGCTCCATTCCACGCGTCATTCTCTTCCCCCCCAATAGCCAGTTGGAATATAGACGTTGTTTGTATATGCGGCCTTATTGGCCTTCATCTCCAACATTCTAAACAATTTGCTGTTGGGAGTCATTGAATGTGTCCTGAGGTAAAATACACCTCCCAATCTCCCCCCTAAACATTCACTGGGATTGCCAATCTCCCTGTGGAGCCTGGAGATCTACCAGAAATCACCAAGTTCCCCAGCCACAGCACATCATTTCCCCTACAGAAAATTTCCCAGCTATTACAACTAATCTCCAGATGACTAAGATCAGTTCTCCTGGAGACAATGGCTGCTTTGGGCAGTGGACTCTATGGCATTATACCATGCTGAGGTCCACCCCAAACCCTGCCCTCCCCAGGCTCTACCCCTCAAATCTACAGATATTTCCCAACCCAGAGTTGGCAACCCTGTAACTGGCTATGGAACTGCTTTCCAGACTCCTGGAACCCAGAAAACATGGCATAGGAGGAGGTGTTTTTCTACCTTAGCTGCACTGCATAGCCCCACATCAACAAAAGTCAGGGTTGGAGGGAACATGCTTGTTACTATGTAACATACTATGTAAAAACAGGTTGCTTACCTGTAACTGATGATCTTCGAGTGGTCATCTGTGCAGTACCACACATGGGTTGGGCGCCTGCGCACGACCTCGATCGGAGAAACTTCTAGAGCTTTACCTCAGAAGAGCTTTTGGCGGGCTCTCCCCCCACTCTGGGGGAGGAGACATGCACTGCGCATGCCCAGAGCGGGAGAGAGAGCCGCCTCCCACTCAGTTCCTTCGACCGCCACTGTCAAGGCCAAAGAATCCAAAACAGGACATCTGGAGATGCCAGCAGCGGGGAAGGCTGGGTGGGATTGTGGTACTGCACAGATGACCACTCGAAGATCATCAGTTACAGGTAAGCAACCTGTTTATCTTCGTCGTGGTCTCTGTGCAGTCCCACACATGGGTGATTACAAGAGCTGAACCAGTTGGAGGAGGGAGCTGGCAGCTGCAAAGGACACAAAAATACTGGTTAAGACACAGCATCACCATCAAAACAAATCACCCACGGGTCCTACCTGAGGGTGTACCAGGATCAAGCGAAGAGAGATCGCAGCACCGTCTGACCAAAGGCAGCATCCCGTCGAGCTCGGACGTCGAGTGCGTAGTGGGTCACGAAGGTCGATGCCGAGGACCACGTAGCAGCCGCACAGACGTCTTCCAACGGGACACCGGCCAGGAAAGCGGTGGACGTCGACACCGCCCGCGTGGAATGGGCAGTGAGACAGGTAGGAATGGGTTGACGCGCCAGCTCATAGCAAAGGGCTATGGTGGAAGTCACCCACTTAGAGAGACGTTGAGAAGAAATGGGTTCCCCCGCGTGAGGGGGGCCATAAGCCAGGAACAGCCGAGGAGATTTACGTATGGGCTGCGTCCTGTGTAGATAGAAAGAGAGCGCTCTGCGCACATCTAGACAGTGCAGGGCTCTCTGAGAGGCATCAGTCGGGTTCGGGAAGAATGTAGGCAGAACAGACGACTGAGAGAGGTGAAAGGCAGAGATGACTTTAGGGAGGAAGGAAGGGTCTGTTCTAAGGACCACCTTCTCCCTATGAAAAACGGTGTAGGGGGGATCGGCCCTGAAGGCAGCTAGCTCCCCTACTCTGCGTGCAGTGGTAATGGCTACGAGAAAGGCCGTCTTCCAGGACACTAATCTGAGGTCGGCGGTAGCCATCGGCTCGAACGGTTTAGCCATGAGCTGAGAAAGGACTAGAGACAAGCTCCAGGAAGGCACCAACGGTTTCCTAGGCGGGCACATGCGAAGAAGACCCTTGAGGAACGTCTTGGTGAGACGGTGGGAGAACACGGATGAGCCTTGGATGAGGGGTGGTAGGCGGAGATCGCCGCCAAATGAACCCTCAAGGACGAGTATGCCAGGCCCGCATCCTTCAAATGCACGATGTAGGCGAAGATCTCACGGAGAGATGATCGAATCGGATCGAAGGAGTGATCAGTAGCATAGGATTGGAATCTGTTCCACTTGAACCGATAGGAACGTCGAGTAGAAGGCTTCCTAGCATTCAGGAGGATTTCAGAGACCTGAGGCGGGAAGTCTAGGGCTGGATCTTCCAGGCCGTTAATTTGAAAAATCCCGGATTGGGATGGATGATTCTCCCTCGGGCCCGAGAAAGGAGATCTGGGACGACAGGGAGGGGGCGGAAGGATCGACAGGAGAGTTGAAGCAGGTGCGGGAACCAGACCTGGCGTGGCCACCACGGAGTGATCAGAATGCAGGAGGTGCGGTCTGCACAAATCTTCTGCACGACCCGAGAGATGAGAGGGAACAGAGGAAACAGATAAAACAGAGTTCCGTTCCATTTGTGGAGAAAGGCATCCCCGAGCGACCGAGCAGACGGGGGACCCCTGCTGAAAAACAGGCGACATCGAGCATTGTCGACGGACGCGAAGCCGTCGACAGATGGGTGACCGAACTCCCGAAACAGAGGCCGAAGATACCGGAGGGGAATGGACCATTCGTTGTCCGATGAGGCAGAACGACTCAACCGGTCCGCATCGACATTCTGATCCCCGGGAATATGGATCGCCGAGAGCGTGATGGAGTGGCGGAGGCACCAGGACCAGAGGTCTATCGCCAAGGTGCAGAGACGAACAGAGGCAGTGCCGCCCTGTTTGTTGACATAATAAACAGCCGTGGTGCTGTCGGAAGCCACTTGGACGACACGGCCTCGGAGGGTCGGAAGAAAAGACTGGAGGGCCAGGTAAATTGCTTGCAGCTCCAGGTAATTTATGTGGCGAGTTGCATCTCGAGCAGACCAAGCCCCTTGTACAGTAAGCGCTCCACACTGGGCTCCCCAACCCCAGAGGGAAGCGTCTGTGGTCAACAACAAGTCGGGAGGAGGAGGACGAAATGGCATCCCGGACAGGAGGTGGACAGGTTGAGCCCACCACTCGAGGAAGGCGAGGACGGTTTGTGGGATCGACAGAATCGTGTGCCAAGGCCTCCGGAGGGGATCGAAGGCTCGTAGGAGCCAGAGCTGAAGCGGCCGCATCTTCAACCGGGCGTTGCAGACAACGAACACCGTAGAGGCAAAGTGACCCAGAAGCCTCATGACCGAACGGGCGGATTGTTGGGGACACGTCTGAAAGGCGGACACCATCGTCCGAATGTCGGAAGCCCTGGACTCCGGAAGGAAAGCCGCTTCGAGGTTGGTGTCGAGTCGAGCCCCGAGGAATCGAAGGATTTGGAGGGGCTGAAGGGAGGACTTGGTGTGGTTGACGCAAAGGCCAAGAGCACGGAGGAGGGAGAGAGTCTCCCGAGTGTCGTGGAGCAATTGAGTTGGCGTTGGAGCTACGAGAAGCCAGTCGTCGATGTAAGGATAAAGAGTGACTCCCCGTCGGTGGAGTTCGGCTACCACCACAGCCATCAGCTTGGTGAACACCCGTGGAGCTGTAGAAAGGCCGAAGGGAAGCACCCTGTACTGGTAGTGGGCATCTCCAACGGCGAAGCGGAGAAACCGCCAATGTTGGGGACGGATCGTGACATGGAAGTATGCGTCTTGAAGATCGACTGACGCGAGCCACGCTGCCCGTGGAATGAGAGGGAGGATCGACTGCAGAGTGACCATTCTGAATTTCTGATACCGAATGTAACGGTTGAGATCCCGAAGGTCCATAATTGGTCTGAAGCCGCCGTCCCTCTTGGGGACCAGGAAATACTTCGAGTAGAAGCCGAGAGTTCGTTGCGCCTCCGGGACGACCTCGATGGCCCCCTTGGCAAGGAGAGCAGAAACCTCGAGATCGAGGAGGGGGTCTGGAGGCGTGACGACAAAGTGTGGGAGGATCGGAGGCGAAACGAACTCTATGGTGTACCCGACCCGCAGGATGGTGAGGACCCAAGAGTCGGTTGAAATTTCTTCCCAGGCTGGTAGAAAGGGGAAGAGGCGGGTACGGACGGAAGGAGTGAACGACATTGGAGAGAGACGGTGGGGACAGTCAAACAGACTGCTTAGGCTGCGGCGGCTTTTTGGTGGGTTGGGAACGGTGTTTGGAAGGAGGACGGGAGTCGTACGGTTTCCTCCTCCATTGGGAGTGAGGTGCCGGAGATAGGTATCGCCTGGAGGCGGAAGGTTTCCAGGAACGGTTTCTGGGACGGTAAGGTGCAGCCGAGACTCCAAGGTTTCGGGCCTGCTTACAACTCTCATCAACAGCCTTCAACACTTCGTCGGTGGTGGAGTGGAAGAGGCCGTTTCCGTCAAAGGGGAGGTCTTCTACACGGAACTTGACGTCCGGTTGTAGGGAGGTGCCCCGCAGCCAGGCATGACGCCGTAGAGCGACAGAAGACACCAGGAGTTTAGAGGAGCAGCTGACTGCATGACGAACGGAATTGATTTGTTGCTTTGATATGGCACAAACCTCAGACAAGGCAGCCGAGAGAGTGGGATGGTGCTCTTCCGGAACAAACTCCAGGACAGGGCGAATTGCATTGGCAACGTTGAATGCGTAAGCAGATAAATACGACAGATAAGTATCGACCCGGAGATTCATGGAGGCCAGAGAGTACATCTTCTTGGCCAGAAGATCCAGTTTACGACCCTCACGGTCAGGGGGCGTGGACTGGCAAGCAGGCTGCCTCGATTTCGAAGAAGAGTGAACCACCATGGAGTTCGGTGGTGGCTGAGAAAGGAGGAATTTGCCAGGAGCATCCTGGATCCTATACAACCCATCATAGCGCCTCGAAACCGGAGGGATCGAAGCCGGGTGTTCCCATGACTCTTTCAACATAGAAAGGTGGACAGGCAGCAAAGGCAAGACGGGAGACGGAGGAAGATCAGCCTGGACCAACCGGTGAACGACGTCGGTCACTGCTGGGGACTCCGTAAAGCCCTGAACTTGGAGGGCAGTCGCCATCCTGGTAACGAGCTCCAAAAATGCCTTAGGGCCTTCCGTAGGGGAAATCGACCCCGAGCGTCGGTGCTCGTCCTCGATTCGAGAGACCTCGGGATCGAACTCCGCCGAATCCGACCCGTCCGAGATCGACATAGGAGAGGAGGATCGGGGTTGGACACGGTCGACGACCGGATGGTCGACGGCAGGACGGTGTCGAGGTTCCATTGGGGAACTCCTTGGAGCGTCCCGATTTCTGGGAAGGTCAGAAGGCTGTTCCCGAGAGGCAGAATGAGCCGAGGCCACAGATGCCGAGCGCCGAGGGCGGTCAGGGGCGTGGGCCTGATCTCCGCGTTCCGAATGCCGGATTCGGTCATAGCGGTGTCTCTCCGGTGTCGGAGACCTCGAATAATAGTAGGCCGCATCCGGACGCTCCCGACGGTCTTCGCAGGACCAGCATTGGTGGTCAGAGGCGGAATCAGACGACGACGGGGATTGCCTACGGATCAGGCATCGACGACCAAGTCGAGATCGGGACCGAGCATGGCGGTGCACAACCAGACCCTCGTCCAAAGTGTGGATCGGGGTAGTGGAGCGCCTCCGTGGAGACCGGGAGCCTGTTCGCGGAGACAGGTGCGGAGGCGATCTGGTCAACTGGCCCAACGGTATCGTCCCCGTAGGTGACGAGTGGGGGTGCTGCGGAGTCTGTTGACGAGCCGCAGACTGATGAGATGTAGAGGCAAGGGCTGGCATCGACGTCGACAACCCAGTCACGATGATGGGGTCCACTTTCGAAACCGAAGCAGAGGGCGTGGCCTTCGACCTCGAAGGGGTCTTATCTTCAGCCCGCTTAAGTTTCTGTTTCGGTGCCTTCGAGGAGGTGTCCGATTTCTTGGCTACCGAGACCTGGGAAGCTCCCAAAGACATTGTGGGACGCAGAGCCGATTCCAGAAGAAGAGCTTTGAGCCTAGCCTCTCGATTACGGCGAGCCTGACGAGTGAAACTCGCGCAATGAGGGCAAGAATCTACTCTATGGGCCTCTCCCAAACAAACTAAGCAAAGGTCGTGCCCGTCGTTGGATGGAATTTTAGCAGGGCAACGATGACAGACCTTAAAGAATTGAGTCTTTCCCATACAAAAATCCCCACCCACCCTCCAAAGAAAGGAGAGGGGGGGAAGAGAGATAGACAAAGATTTTTTTTTTTAATGTTTTTTAGAAGAGAAGAAGCAGATGGAAAAAGAAAGCGAAAGCGAAGAAAGATATACTCAGCTGAGGTAAATGGAGGAACGACAGGAACGAGGTGTGAACACGAAGGCGGTCGAAGAAGAACTGAGTGGGAGGCAGCTCTCTCTCCTGCTCTGGGCATGCGCAGTGCATGTCTCCTCCCCCAGAGCGGGGGGAGAGCCCACCAAAAGCTCTTCTGAGGTAAAGCTCTAGAAGTTTCTCCGATCGAGGTCGTGCGCAGGCGCCCAACCCATGTGTGGGACTGCACAGAGACCACGACGAAGATCATACTTGTTCTTATGAGGCTGTCTTCCCATACTACCCACTTGGGGCAGCAAAATGACTTGGGACAGCCCTGCCTTATAGCTAAGCAGAAGGAAATAAACATGGCTTGCCTCCACAGTCAGGAGACTCACCTGGAGCTTCTTTCTAGAGCTTGTTGTATTTTTTCCCCACAACAGGCCTTACAATAATAACAGTTTTAAAAGGGAGTGTGATTCTTTGTTTGTAGAATAAAATGGGATTTGGATAAAACCACAGCTTCTTCCACATCTGAATTCCTCTGTTTGTGTACATGTTCAGTTCTACGTTAAAGTGCCTTAAAGGAGGTGCAAATGCAATGACAAGCTAGGGGGGCTGCAAAAGTGGCACCAATTAGTTATCTGGCCAGGTACAGCATGAGGAGGGAAGCGGGAGGAGATCAAGGGTGAAGCTTGGTCAAGGCTCAACAATGCAGTACCAAACCAGGATGTAGCCATTGCATCTAAACTACATGTGCCCCCATTAAAATAACTTAAATAATTGACCATAGGGAACCAGAATATGACTTATTAGCAGGGGTCATTTCAAGCCGGAACATCCAGGGACGGCGTTCCGGCAGTAACAAGCCCAGGGGTAGGCACATGCAGAAAGCCCTGCCCCCAGCAGTCATCAATCGGGCTGTGAGGAGTGGGAAGCAGCATGTGCTGCCTCTGCTTTCAACCACCACTGCCACCAGCCAGAAGGCAAGCTAAGTTGGTGGGGCCCTGGGGGTGTAGGGGGCAGGGGGGTTGTTTCAGGTGGGGTGGGTGAGAGCCCCTTGGTAGGTGAGCTGAGGAAGGCCCTTGAAGGAGCAGAGAGGCTTGTCCAAAGTGGGCAAGCTGAGGAAGGCCTAGAGAGAGCCCCCCCTGGCCTTCCCTGGCCTGGGGAAGGCCTTGCAAGGAGCGGGGAGATATTTATATGCCTTCCTTGGCTTGCCTGCCAAAGTGGGCATGCCGGGGAAGGCTTGGAGAGGCAGACACTCCCCCTTTCTTCCCTGAGCCTCTCCGCTTTTGCAGAGAAACTCAGGGAAGTGGGGTGGGGTTAAATGCCTTTCTTTCCCTTCCCCAGATGGGGAAGGGAAAGAAAGGCATTTTAAACATGCCTGGGCTCCCTGCCTGATCTTCTTCAGGTGCCCCATGGGTGCAGGGCACCTGGAGAAGATCAGGTAGGAAACCCAGGCATGCTTGCATGCCTCCTCCTCCTCCCTTCCCTATTTGAGCTTCTCCGCTACTGTAGAGAAACTTGGAGGGGAGGGGAGGGGGAGGGGAGGGGGGATGTCCTAATTCCTTCTCCCCACCCACCCATCCAAACTGGCAGGACCCCAGGGCAAGGGTGAAAGGGCTTGAATTTCTTTCTGCCTTGCCTCCCCACCCCAAGCCTGCAGGAGCCCATGGCTAAGCTGAAAGGGCTTGGATCTAGATCTCTTAGATCAGGGGGTGTGGCATATGCAAATAAGTTATGCTAATGAGTTATCCTAATGAGCTCCTGCACCTCTTTTTCTACAAAATGACCCCTGCTTCTTTGGTACTTTGCTGCAACAAGCATTTCTCTCATCACATCACCCAACCTTATGATTTTATTAAAATTGTCCCACTCTCTAACATAGGAATGTGAGGCATGTAGTTCTCCCATATACTAGCTTCACAACAGTTGATGTCTCACAAGGTAACTGCTAGAGTTAGTGGCTTGGATCCTGCAGCAAATCTCTGCTAATGGAAAGCATTTCCCTCAGTGGCATGGGACTGCTTTGCCTCCCAAATCATCCCCTAATCCTGCTCTTGGGGGACAGGGGAAGGAAGGAAAAAAACTGAGATCATCTCCCCCTTCCCTCCATTAGCAGAAATTTACTCAGGATCCAAGCCAGTGTGGCGTAGTGAATGCTGGGTTGGATTTGGACTTGAGATACACCAGGATTCATAAAACTCTCCAGATGACTTTGTACTGTCACTGGGTGATTCTGCATTGGCTTTTCCCTCCATTGTTTTACGAAACTCACATTGGAACAGAAATTCCCCTCTGCACTGAATGCTGCTTTCACTTTCTTTGGTCATTGGATTTTATGGTACACTCCACACTGCATGCCCCTTTTACTTTCTTTGATCATCCTGTATTATGGTACCTTCTGCATAGATTTATGGTCATTCAGGAGTGACTTTGCAGTCAGTATGCCATTGCTCCGAGGTATTTGAATGTGGTTTTGAGCTATACTTTTTCCTCCCAGGGCGATTCTGCATCTAATATTTGCTCCACATCTTCTCAACTGGGAGGAAAAAGTACAGCTCAAAACTACATTCAAGTACCTCCAGGCAACACTGTACTGACTGCAAAGTCACCCCTGAATGGCCATAAATCTATGCAGAAGGTACCATAAAATCCTATGATCAAAAAAAGTGAAAGTGGCATGCAGTGTGGAGGGTACCATAAAATCCAATGACCAAAGAAAGTGAAAGCAGCATGCAATGCAGAGGGTAATTTCTGTTCCAATGTGGGTTTCATAAAACAACAGAGGGAAAAGCCAATGCAGAATTGCCCCCAGTTGAGAAAATGAGGAGTTAATGCTAGATACAGAATCACCCACTGTCTCTCAGTCTAAATGACTTGTTTTTCTTGTAAGTATAAATCCCTAATATTATGACAGTTAATTCCATGTGCACTTCAAAAATCCTAAGAAAATTGGCTGGCTAAACATCTAATAAGTAAATGAATAATAAATAAGCCATAAATAAAATGAACAATAAACAAAATATGTGATGAAGAGAGCTTTGACTCTTGAAAACTTATACCCTGGAAATCTTGTTGGTCTTTAAAGGTGTTACTAAATTCAAATCTTGCTCTTCTACTACAGACCAACATGGCTACCCACCCCAAACAACTAAGTAAATTGTATCTTCTATGCAAGAATTGCATTTGCCATAGTACTCAGGGCGAGTAGGCCATGGAGACACGGGTATGGATCACCTGTTACCCCAGGACATCCAGAGGTGACAGGAAGGGTGAAAGGTTTGAGGTTCAAAGAGCAGAGATATTGGCAAGCTTCATCTGTCCCAGGGTTTTGCCTTAGTTGAGCAGCACTGCTGACCCACACTGCCAGGCCAGCACACAGCAAATATCAACACAGAAGTAACTTCCTGTACAGTAATAATCTCATGGAATGGATTGTCATTATGTGACTGTGGCTAACAACAAACAACATACAGAGGTGAAATGTAACTGATTAAATTGTATCCATGTAAACCCTACAAGTAGCGGCCACGATGACTCAGAGGTTAAGACGCCGAGCTGCTGACTGGAAGGCCAATAGCTCGGCAGTTCGAGACCCTAGTGCCGTGTGACAGAGTGAGCTCCCATCTCTGGTGCCAGCTCTTGCCAACCTAGCAGTTTGAAAGCAAAAAATTGCAAGTAGATAAATAGGTACTGTTTTGGTGGGAAGGTAACAGCATTCCGTGCACCTTGGCATTTAATCATGCCGGCCACATGACCACGGAAATGTCTTCGGATAGCACTGCCTCTTCGTCTTGGAAACGGAGATGAGCACCGCCCCCTAGATTCGGATTCAACTAACTTTCAAGCAAGGGAAACCTTCACCTTAAACCCTACAAACAACAGAAAAGTGGGATGATAACACACGAAGGAGGCCTATCAGTGGTATCTTGATTCTGTTGCAAAAATGCATAACTGAGAGACTTAGGCAGATCATGAGAGGGAGGGCAGGAAGGGTTGCATCAGTGCTTAGTTCTTGTGACCCTTTCTTACATGCCCAGGGAAACACTGATTGCCACTTTGGAGTCAGGAAGCAATTTTTCTCCAGGCCACTTTGGTAAGAGATCCTGGAGGTTTTTTGTCATTTTTTGGGAGTGGAACAGTGGTCACTGGGGTGTGTGGGGGGGAGGTATTTGTGAATTTCCTGCATTGTGCAGAGTGTTGGACTAGATGACCCTGGAGGTCCTTTCCAACTCTATGATTTTATGATTCTATGACCCCCCTTTGTGACCCAGAATTCAGTTCTCTCTTGGGCCCTCACATGCAATGCAACTGGAAATATTAGGGGCAACATCCAGATCCAGTCACAAGCATCTGACAAGCATGATGAGTGGTCCCCCAGAGATCTGTGGATACCTCACAAGGCTTCTAAAAACATTGTCCCATCATTTGGGGATTCCTGGCAGCAGGCCCAAATTTCACATGGTGTGCATACACCCACACACACCCACACACCCCATGCACACAAATGCATACTTTCCAGGATAATTTCCAATTATATTAACTGATGTATTCCTAGCGCAAGGAAATGGCATACCTGATGTGCTAAGATATAAATATTATGTCCAACATCTTTTGGTGAAATGCCATCATCTCCACTCTCTTCCTCATGGTCGCTCTCCAGACCCTGATTATATGCATTCTTCATTACATCTACCTTTAAAACAAATAGACATAATGCATTACTGGCTATAAACAGGCTAACTCTGCATAGTCAGATCAATCCTGGGGCAGGTCTCAGGAGGCTACTAAAGAGACACAATTAATTTTCCAAATGAAAAGAACCATATAAATATCATGGCATTTGTTTTTTTTAAAAATCTTTCTGAAAATTCAGGAAGAAAACCAGCAAATTATTATTAGCAAAAATCAAATAATAACCCTTTAAATGGGAAAAAGATGACAGTACAAAACAATGTTCCCTCTAAGCTCCACAGTGTTGTGAGCACAAGTTCTACCTCACAAGCAAAAAAGCTAGTAGCATTAAAGTTGTGAGCGAGTCTACATTTGACTAGTGTGTAAATTATTTTTTAGATTATTTCCATAACCTTGTAAAAATCTCAGAATGAATTCTTTTAAACTATATTTTAAGAATAATTTAAACATTATAAGAGAAAACAGAATCAAGTCAAATTTCATTACACAAAATGTTGTCCACTACAGGGGTAGACCAGGCCCCCGGAGAACAAGTCTCCCTGTCCCTTTCCACCATACTGGCAGACCTGTCCTATCCTTTCCACTATATTGGCAGATTTATATTGGAACAAGTCTGCCCACCCCTTTCCACTATATTTGTAGACCTGGCCTCCATAGAACAGGTCTACCCATCCCTTTCCACTATATTGGTAGACCTGGTCTCCAGAAAACAGTCTACCCACCCCAGTCCACTACATTGGTAGACCTGGGTTTGCACTGCTGCCTTGTGCTGACCCTTAGAAAACATACTAGCACTTAGGAGAGAAAAAACTCTTGCAGTCTACTTTGTTTTTTTAGTGAAATATGACAACCAGCATTACAGGTCAAGTATAACAGAGGTGGAACAATCACTGTCAGAACCCTACCTAACCTAACAAATAGGAAGGTGTTTAAATGCTATCAACCTGCCCAAACTACTTATTTATTCAAATGTTTATATCCCACTTTTCCCTGTGACTCAAGGCAGCTTACAAATCATACTGAAAAGCATAATAGGGGTATGCAAAAAAAATCAGTGATTCTGGCTCAATTATAGCCTATGGGGACTATTATAGTCAACGAGCCCCATAGGCTGTAATGGCGAATCAATCTGGCGGTATCTGGGGCTGGGGGGGGGTGCTTTTTGAGGTAGAGGTGCCACATTTGCAGCATAGCTGCTGGTACCTCTCCTTAACCCCCACCCCAAGTGTCAAAAAGATTGGACCAGGGGGTCCAATTCTATGGGCCCCAGAAGGAGGTGACCCCATCCTTCATTTTTTCCTATGGTAGGGTGAAAAAGTTGTGAGTTGAAGATAAAATGCTCTGAGAAGCCCTTTGAAATGTTGCGCACCAGTGCCCTTAGCACAGCTTAGG
Source organism: Gekko gecko (assembly GCA_029375565.1). Taxonomy (NCBI): domain Eukaryota; kingdom Metazoa; phylum Chordata; class Lepidosauria; order Squamata; family Gekkonidae; genus Gekko; species Gekko gecko. The sequence continues at coordinate 171,047,530 of JAPDNY010000005.1, forward strand.
GAGAACTGTGAGTACAATTCCTCTTTCCCAAGTCACTCACAAAGTAACGACATCAAACAACTTGCTTCAAGGAATATAAATAATTCATAAAAGTCAAGTAAACATTTTTCTCTTGAGTAATGACACCATATAGTCATGATATTTATTTGGTCTTTCCTTGAAAGAATCAGATAACATGTTTTAGAAGTTGGTGCTATGAACTGAAACATGACAAAAAGAGAGTTCGGGTGGGATGAATGTGCACCAGATTTCTATTTCAATAAGAAATCCTTGGGTTGTGTTCACACACAGCAACTCATTTTCAACAGGCAGAAAAGAGTTCTGTGGTTGTGTCTAGGAGTAAGTGGCAAGGGATGGAGAAGAACCATGACATATGGAGGTCTCAGCTCTGATGCTGCCTTAGTCATGAACTCACCCTAGTGGCCTTATATGGGCCTCTCTCAGTCTCAGGACTGATTTCCCATCCACACAATGGCAAAAATAATAACAAGTTCACAGAACCATCATAAGGATGACAACTAACTATTCTTTGTGAAAGAGAACTGTCCAAATGTGATTTCTGTTGGTTTTGTGAGTGTCCATTTCTCTCTTTCATCCCTCCCTGTATTTTATTCTGTGAAGGCATCAAGGCCCAGCAACCAGCTCTCTGCAAAATTGCTCTGAATCATTCAGATTTCACAGATCTTATTTTTGTTGGAGAGGAGGAGAACACAGGAGAAATAAATGCTTTATTTAGTTTCATCTTGTATTTTATTTGTGATGCCCATTTCTGTCATTAGGCTTGTCTCAGAAACCAAACAAATCCAGGTTCTCATCACAGAATGTTCTTTCAGATGACATGTGACTGGAGTGTAATGATTCACTTAACAGAACAATTACAGAAAAAGCAATGGGAATTAATAAAAATAATGAAGCCATAAAAACAGATGTCTAACAGGCGTGACCCTGTTCAAAGTCCTGTTTGCGAATTAGGGCTGCAAGCGTGTCAGTTTGGCAAAGTTCAGCTGCCCAAACCAGTAATCTGTAGCAAATAATTTATCTGAAAAATGATAGCATTTTCAATTATAAAGGTTATGAATATAGACCCATATACTTACTAGCTCTCTCGGTCTCATGTTGAAAAGTATTCTTTCCGCATTTTCACTGTCATGCCTGCTTTCCATAATAGCTAGCAAAAGCTTGGAGGCATTATTCTGAAGAAACAAAACAGAATTCATGAACAGTTAAAATCTATTTCATGGATTAAAGATCCATGCACTTGTTTCAGTTGAGATTACTTGAGTAGCTTTCTTTAGCTTTCTTTTTAATGACATGCATTTTTCTATTTGTTTCTATGGTGGGCATAATATAAATGTAGCATAATACCATCTAACTGAAGGAATATATCTGCAAAGCTGTGTGAACTGGAGGGATGTATTCACCTGCTTGCTCCTTGGACTTGAGCAAGCAAAAGGGCTCATTAAACAAGGAATCAAGGACATAGAGTGGCAATCTGATATCTCTAGTTCATCAAAACTTGGAGCACTGCTAAATGTCAAAAGCACTATTGAGCCAGCAACATATCTGTCCCCTGTGGAAACAAATAGTTTTGGAAGGGTGTTTTACTCCAGCTAGGTGTTTTGCTTTCCCTTCTGCAGTTATTGAAGCAGGTACAGAAAAATCTCCTATCCAGAGAGATTATGCTCTTGTTCCCTAGGAGAGGCTGAGTCTGTAGAGCACATATTCTTTAGCTATCCACTCTACAGGGAGGTACATCTTGGAATCATGTTTGACTAAACTGTATGCTGGTCTAAAGACTGTAATAAACAACTACTAGTACTACAACTACCTGCTTGCTCTTGGCTTAACTGCCAGCAAACTATACTGACATCAAAATGCAGTGTAGACACAAACATTCTCTTCCTCAATTGCCAAAATATATAACATGAATGCAACACTTGCCAGGATTCAGGACATGCAACCACTCTCTAATTAATCAAATACAAATATACAATTTAATCAAAACATACATTTGTGCAAATTAAGTATGCAGGCCTCATGCAAAGAGTATGGGAAGAGTTAGGTTTAGTTTTGAAAAATATTCAACAGCAGTACAAAGTTCTGCCTTGTATTTTTCCTCACAAAATGAGATCTCATATTGCTCAGGCGGTTACTGTCAACCCAAGCATTTGGATTAAGCATTTCAGATGCACATAGGGTTAGCAACATCCTGGAGATCTCCAAGAATTATAACTAACCTGCAGGTTACAGAGATCAGTTCTACTGGAAAAAATGGCTACTTTGGAGCATCATATCCAACTGAGCTCCCTCTCCTTCAAGAATTTACCAACCTGGTGTTGGCAACACTAGATGCAAGGGTTACATAGGCATAATCTTCATGGGGGCTCAGGGGCTTAGACTATCCCCAAAATTTTCCAGGGATGAATGAGACCCTCTGGGGCGCCAGTGCACCAATTTCCCTCTCAGCGCAGGGCTAGTGGGTCCCCCACTGCCTGAACTAACTATAAAGTGGCCGCCCACCTTCCAGCAGAGTGGAGCAACTTCAGAGCTGCTGCTGTCGCTGCCAAAACCCAAGTCGCCTTCTCACTGATGCTGCTGCACCCAGCCATCCTTAAGGTCCTGGAGGGGGAGGTAGCAGAGCCGGGATCAGAGTGCGCCTGGTTGCCAGTTGGTAGGAAGGACGAGGAGGAGAAGTGGGCAAAATGGAGGCGGCGGAGGTCAGGGAGACTTGGGCTGGTGATGCAGCTGGCCGGTGCTCCTCTGTGGCCTCCGGTTGCCAGCGCTGTCAGCAGTGAGTGGCTCACTTTCTGTGCAAGGAGCATGTTGTTCCAGCAGCACAGAAGATCCTAGAGTTTGCTTTCTCCTGCAGTCAGCGTGGGGGGGCTTTCTCTCTCTCTTTCTGTCTTTTTCTCTTTTCATTCTCTTTCTGTTGAGGTGTGTGAGAGCTGGAAGCAAGGGAGCTGCTTCCCCCCACATTCCAGCCTGACCTACCTACCTACCTACCTACCTACCTTCTTTCCTTCCTCTTTCTCTCTCTCCCATCTATTTGCTTTCTTTTCCTCCCTCCCTCCTTTTCTCTCTCTCTCTCTCTTTCCTCTCTCCACATCTATTTGCTTTATTTCCATCGCCTCCCTCCCTCTCTTTCCATCTCTTTCCATCTCCTTCCTTCCTTCCTTCCTTCCTTCCTTCCTTCCTTCCTTCCTTCCTTCCTTCCTTCCTTCCTTCCTTCCTGATTTGGGGATGTAGCCTTGGCAGGACAGGGGCCTCAGTGAGGTACAGTGAGAGTCCACCCTCCAGAACATCCATTCTCTCCAGGGAAACTGATCTTTGCAGTTTGGAAATGAGCTGTAATTCCAGGGGATCCCTGGGTCCCACCTGGAGGCCGGCATCCCTAGCTCCAGTCCTGAAGTTGGAAACTCTGGTTCTGCTGTGTGAGATTGGAGGGGACATGCAGATTAGAGACCTTTTAAAATTTCCTTTTGTCCTGTGTGCAGCCCAGGAAGAACATTGGCAAGAAATGTGCACTCGATACACGTTCATGCTCTTCATTTTGCTGTTACTTAAAATGGTGTGGTACAGTTTCAAAGGGACAACTAACTGGGATGTATAAAAGGAATGACAGGCTTGCCCACTGGAAACAATGGGAGAGGCTTGAAGGCCCACTGGAGATAATAGGAGCCAGAAATGCCAATTGACTTCCATGGGCTCCACTGAAATACATTGCAGCATAAAAAAAGTTGCAAAAAAAATGTTGAATGGTTTTTCCATTAAGGTCTTTGGTCCCAGATAGGCTACTCTGGGACTGGAATGACAGTTCCCAGAGTGGAATTACAGTCCCTAGGAATAGAATCTGTGCTGTGGGACTGGAATGACAGTCCCCAGAGTAGAATGATGATCCCTAACAATAGAATCTGTGCTGTGGGACTGGAATGACAGGTCACAGAGTGGAATGACAGGACAGTCCCTGGGAATAGGCTCAGTGCTCTGGGACTGGAATGACAGGTTGCAAAGTGGAATGACTCTGAACTCTGTACATTGCTCAGAAATTGAGTGCACAGCAACTCTTTGGTATTCTGGCTCAGAGACTTCAGCCACGCATTTACCAAACGAAGGCATTTGTGATGCCATAATTTAGTAAATTTCAGTACAAAGTCACCCTTATGAATAAGGCAGAAACAAGACTCCTGTGTTGCCCTTCTTACTTTTGACTTTGTGACCATTTGTTTGTCTTATGCACATGGTATGTATATTTGCAGAAGTGAATTTATAAAAGTGAATTGAAATAAAGGACTTAGCAGGAGACCGCTGAGATACCACTATAACCACTGACCAACTCCCACCTTTTCCAGGGTTTAGTCCAGCCCAGGAGCATGGTTAGGGGGATCCCAAGGGTTCTCAGCCCCCCCCCAATTTCTGGGGAGCCCCTTCCTAAATCCTACATGGCTCCACGTCCATAGATAGTGACAATGGCTTGTGATGTCACTGACTCCTCCCTATGATCTCACTGGGCCTCAGTTCATTTAAGGACCTAGCATAGCAATGCCTCTGGCCCAGCTCCAGCCCCTCCTCCCCCGGGAAATTGGAAAGTCTACGCCCTTGAAGGGATACATTAACAAATGTGTCATGCAACAGCCTTCCCACCATACAGATTCTTTCCCTTTCTGATATAGTTGAGAAAGTCTGCCACACACCTATAATTCCAGAGGGCATTATAACCATACTTAGGGTCAGTAAGGTTATAGTAAAGTCTGTGGAATTTAACAAAGTCTTCATTGTGGATATTATGCTGTTTTCCTCCCTTCAGTTTTGTAATCTGGCTTTATTAGTCTGTTACTGGTATGAGCAGGAATTGGGAGGCGCCAGACTGGGATTCAGAAGATCGACTATTACTGACATGATGATTTGGGGATATTAAATTGATGCTTGTTTAAGGTATTAGTTTTAATTAGCTGGGGACCTAACTGATTGATTTATTCAGAGGAAATTAATTATCTGGCTAATTGTGTTTGTTAATGAATTGTTTAATTATCTTGCTTTAGTTAATGAATTGTTAATTAATTTGTTGATGTTTGATTGCTAGGAGTTGATTCAGTTGCATTTGATGAATTGGGATGATGTGCAAATCGACTAGATACGTTTGGTTACTACCGTTTATGTAAGTTACTGGGTAGCTAAAGTGATTATTTGGCAATCAGACCATGCTGAATTTGGCAGGTTTAAACTAAAAGACAGGTTTAGATATAAATATATTGGAATTAGATGGTAGGATAGATTAGGGCTAAGCCAGGGACTCAGCAATATGGTGAGATTTTTTGGTTACTGCTAGTATTACCCATACTGGGAGGACCATCTACTAGTCAGCTTTATATACAAGAGCATCACCAATATAGGGTGATGACTGGGCTGTGGATTCCAGTACTCCTGGGGAGGGGAAAGTACAGCGGTGGGACCAGGCATGAATACAAGGAAAGGGGACAGAGAAACAGGATAGCTTGGCCACCTTCCAGCCTGCATCTCATCCCAACAGTAGCAGGTAGTGGGGCTAGGATAAATGACCCCACTCTGACATTGGTGTTGTATAATGCCAGGTCCATAAATAACAAGGCCATGATCCTTCGGGACTTTCTGCTAGAGCAGAGAGTGGACCTGGCATGCATGACCAAGACCTGGGTATGAGATGGGGAGACAGTAGCTCTCTCTCAACTGGCTCCTCCTCATTTCTTGGTCCTTCACCAATCGCAGACTAGGGGGCAGGGGAGGGGTGGCTCTGTTCATTTAGGAGGCTTACTCCTTCAGGGCATTCTTATCTCCAAAGATCTGTGGCGTAGAGTGCACTGGCCTGATATGGGAAGCCGGGGAGAGTGTGGCTATTTGGCTGATGTACTGTCCACCCAACACACCAGCCAATAGCCTACCATCCCTGGTGGAGGCCATGTCCGGCTGGGAGCTGGAGCACCTTAGGTTAATAGTCTTGGGTGACTTTAACATCCATGCGGATGGGACTTTCGGTTTCGGCGGAGCGAATGGCGGCCACCTCTCGGGACGCTCCCGGAGATGGTTAGCCCACGCGCAGTTTGGGGGGGTCTTCGCTTATGCGAAAGACCCTAGTGAGGCTTAGGTAAAGGCTCCGAACCGGGGGTGCTTGGGGAATAGCCTCTTTGCCGGCAGTTAGCCGAGAAATTGAGGCTTTCTCCCCGCCCCAATCGGCCCCGCTGCGTTGTGCCCGTAATGGGACTTAGCAACGCCACCGACTTCCAGGAGTGAACAAAGCGATTGAATTAAAGTCAAATGGAAAGATCTGGCATCGAACCGTGAGTTGGAGATCTATTTTGAAGCGAAAATCTGAAACCCCCCGCAAGCGTATAAGCGGATGGGAGGAGGGAGGATTCCCCACCCCCTTGAGAAACGGGACTTATAAAAGAAAAGCGGAGGGGGGTAAAGGGGGAAAAAGAGTTGGTGAAATTACCCTTGGGGAAACACTGAAGATTAAGAGTTTGCTAGTCTCCTGAGTGGCGCGGCACGAACTTTGATAAAGTAAACAATTAAAAAGATGTCCGCAATGAAAAAGGTCCCGCAGAAGCCGGAAAAGAAGGGGGGAGGGACTTCCGGTCTGAGCACCCCCCCACCGGAGCTAGCTGTCAATCAACAGAAAAGCGAGTCACTGCGCCCTCTGCTGGATCAAATGCAGAAAATCAGCGAAACTTTGTGTAACATGGAAAGTGTTCTCAACAGTCAACAAAAACAATTAACAGAAACATCAAAGAAGATGGAGAAGATTGCGCAAAAGTGTTTGGTCTCAACGGAAGACACCAAGAAAATAAAGAAAAAGGTCAATAAATTAGAAAAACATCAGGATATGCAAGAAAAAAGAATTTTAATGTTACAGATGGAAAAATCAAATCGGACTCTCCGCTTTCAGGGCATCAAAGAAGAGGAAAAAGAGGATCTCAGAACTATATTGGCGAATGCCTTGGCACCTCTAACTGGCAGAGAAGCGTTGGAATTGAAAGAAGAGATGGATATGGCCTACAGAGCCTATTCAACCTTTACAAAGAAAAATAATCTGCCAGCAGAAGTGGTTGTCAAGTTTACAAAGCAGCGTACTAGAGATCAAATTCTGCGTTCAGTTTCAGCGGTGCCCTTGAAAATTGGGGAGCAGACCATTAGAACTTTGAAAGATGTTCCCTATGAAATCCGTATGAAAAGAAAAGCATATAAAGGATTGACCACGTTCTTACAAAGACATCAGACAATTTACAGATGGTGCATTCCCGAAGGACTAATTTTTAAATATAACGATAAAAGAGAGAAGATAGACTCCGTCTTCAAAGCAGAAGAATTTCTGAAGAGACACGCCAGTACAGAGGAAGATGCAGCACTCGCAATCTGGACCGATTCAAGCAGCGAAGAAGACAGCGATCCGGAAGAGGGAAGTGCTGGAGCGGGAGACAAGAAGCCTAAAGAGGGCCCATCTTACAACTTGAGAGACGTAAAAGGAAGACACCTAAAGAAGTAGTTCGTGGAACGTCAGAAAGGAGCTGATTAATAACTAACCCCAATGGACTTTACTAACTATACTAACAGAGTTATTTTGGACTTTTGTAAGATGAAAAGAAGATCTTCCAACCGTGGTGGTTGCCAAAATTTGTAATTATACTAACTAAAACTAATCTTTTAACAGGAAAAAATTCACTCCACTCTTTTTCTTAATCCATCTATATACCTTCCCTTTTTCCTTTTATAAAAAGTAATAAAATTCTCTCCTCTTTAGGAGAGTTTATTAAAAAAAAAAAACAACATCCATGCGGATGATGTGGACTCTGCATGGGTGATGGAATTGGTGTTGTCCATGGTGATGCTAGGGCTCTCCCAATATGTAATGATCCCCACCCACAGGGCAGGGCACACATTCGATTTGATTTTTGCAGCAGGGGTTACAGTGGACCAGATCACTGCTACTGCAGTGCCATGGTTGGATCATCATGCCCTGAAGGCCTGTTCGAACATTTCACCCCAACCCAGTTTGGGCAGTGAACATATTTTAGCTCTCCCACTGAGCCAAATGGACCCTATGCAGCTTCAGATGGCTCTGTGGGATTCGATGCCCCCTGGTGGCTTGTTGGATGAGCTTGTAGAAGATTGGCATAGCTGACTTTCTGCAGCCATTGACAAGATCACTCCTCAACACCCTCTATGCCCTCGCTCTAGGCTAGCTCCATGGTTTACACAGGAGTTGCGGCTGATGAAGTGGAGGCTAGAGAGATGATGAAGACAGCTAGAGAGACAGTGGTGACATGCCCATGATGAAACTACAAGAGCATCTTATAGGTCATTTATGAGGACCTATGAGATGGCAGACAAGGCTGCAAAGAGAGAGTTTTATGCAACCACGATTGCATCTGTGAGCTCATGCTCGGCCCAATTATTTAGAATAATTCAGTCTCTGACTACTCTGCCTCAAGGTAGACCAAATGCTAGGGAATTGGATATTGGCTGTGAGGCTTTTGCGAACTCTTTTGCAGGTAAGTCTTGTCACTCCGCAATGACCTCCCCACCACAGTTGACACAGTGAGTGAACTTGAGGCTCCATGTATGACTTCTAATCAAATTATGGATTGTTTCAGTTGGCTCAGCCTAAAAGAAGTCAACAGAATGCTCTCAATTGTATGCCCCACCACTTGCAGCATTGATCCGTGCCCATCATGGCTAATTAAAGCTAGTTGTGATGGGCTTCGAGGTCCCCTAAGGGACTTGTGTTGTGTTGTGTTGACTTGTGTCAACAAGTCCCTTTCTGAGGGAATGTTCCCTAGGGCACTTAAGGAAGCAGTGATCCACCATCTCTTAAAAAAACCATCCTTGGATCCAGCTGAATTGGCAAACTATTGGCTGGTTTCCAATTTGTCTTATTTGGGCAAAATAATAGAGAGAGAAGTGGTGAATCAGTTGCAGAGTTTCATGGATGACACTTCCATTTTAGACCCCTTCCAGTCCAGTTTTCATACGGGTCATGGGACTGAGACGGCACTGGTCGCCCTCAAGGACGACCCCCGAGGACATCTGGATCAGAGCGGATTGGCAGTGCTACTGCTATCAGACCTGTCGGCAGCATTCAATACAGTGGACCATCAGCTATTGATCCACCACCTCGTCAGCGCCTCTCCTTATAATGGCTTCCTTCCTTCCTTCAGGGTCGGGGACAAACAGTGGCATTAGGAGAGCAACTGTCCTGAAGGCACCCCCTGGTTTGCAGAGTGCCCCAAGGGGTGGTGCTCTCGCTGGAAGATCTAGACCTGGTGCTACAAACTGTGGTGGGGTGGCTTAGACTGAGATGACTGAAATCGAATCTGACAAAGACAGAGCTGCGGTGGTCAGGTGTTAGGGATCTCACTCCTGACCTTTGAGGAGGTGCCACTGGTGCCAATGCCAGAGGTTAGGAGTTTGGGAGTGCTCTTGGATGTCTCTTTAATGATGGAGGCCCAGGTAGCAGCCACTGCTAAGTCTGCCTTTTACCATCTTTGGCTGATTAGGCAGTTGGTTCCCTTTCTCGAATGTAGCAACTTGACAACAGTGATCCATGCAGTGGTCACCTCGAGACTGGACTACTGTAATGCTGCCTACATGGGGCTGCCCTTGTCCCAAATCCAAAAGCTACAGCTGGTGCAGAATACAGTGGCCAGGCTTTTGTTGGGTCTCCCCTTGTGGGAACACATTCAGCTTGCACTCAAAGTACTGCACTGGCTACCTATAACATACCGAATTTGCTTCAAGGTGCTGGTTCTTACCTATAAAGCCCTTTATGGTAAGGGGCCTGCAGAGGCATAGAGGGACCGCCTGCCCCATATATTCCTCAGAGAGTACTGCGCTCAGGGTCACAAAATCTTCTGGCTCTCCCCAGCCCTAAAGACGCCAGGCTGGCCACTACCAGGGCTAGGGCTTTTTCTATGGTGGCTCTACACTGATGGAATGAGCTCCTGGAGTATATCAGGGCCCTGCAGGATTTACTGCAATTCGACAGGGCCTACAAGATGGAACTCTTCCACCAGGCTTTCAACTGAGGAGCTGTACCTAATAGTTCAATTCAGATTGAGACCCTGTGCCCTGGTGGGCCTATGCTGTGCTGAACTAACTAGGAATACATTATCATCGATTAGACAACAACCCTGTAACTGCTGCTGACTATGCCCACTATGGCAAATAACGAATTTGTACTTCATTATCATATATGTATAATTAGCACTTTACAATTGTTTTAGAACTGTTCCATGTTTTTAAATTTGTTCTTAACTTTTTATGTAAGCTCCCCTGAGCCTGCTTCAGTGGGCAGGGTGGGGTAAAAATTGAATAAATAAACAAAATAAATAAATACGAGGGGGCGGGGAGGAGTGGCGATATTCGTGCAGGAGGCTTACTCCTTCAGGGCGCTCCCCTCACTGGAGATCGCAGGCATGGAGTGCGTCAGTCTGGTGCTGGAGGCCGAGGAGAGTTTGGCAATCTGGCTAATGTACCAACCGCCTAATGCACCAGCCAGTAGCCTGCCATCCCTATTGGAGGTCGCAGCAGGCTGGGCGCTGGAGCACCCTAGGCTTTTGGTCTTGGATGACTTCAACGTCCAGGCCGATGATGCGGCTTATAGCCAGGCAATGGACCTAGTGGCGTCCATGGCGTCTCTGGGACTCTCCCAATATGTGTTGACCCCCACTCATCAGGCCAGGTACATGCTTGACTTGATCTTTGTGATGGGGATTACAGTAGAACGGATTACTGCAGTAGCAGTACCACTATGCCCTGAAGGCCCATGTGAATGTCCCACCCTGACCCTGTATAGGCGGCGAGCAGATTTTGGCTCGCCCGTGGAGCCAAATGGACCCGATGTGGCTTCAAATGGCACTGTGGGATCCAATGCCCCCTGGCGGCTTGTTGGATGAACTTGTGGAAGACTGGCATAGCCGACTTTCCACGGCCATCGACGAGATCGCTCCCAGGTGCCCTCTGCATGCGTGCTTTAGGCTAGCCCCCTGGAACTCCCAGGGGCTGCGGCTTATGAAGCAAGAGCTTAGACGGCTAGAGAGACGGTGGCATTGTGCTCGCGACGAGGCAACAAGAGCATCTTATAGGATGTTTAAGAGATCCTATAAGATGGCAGTCAAGGTTGCAAAGGGGGAATTCTACGCAGCTACGATTGCATCTGTGAGCTCACACCCAGGCCAATTGTTTAGAACGATTCGGTCTTTGACGGTTCTGCCACAGGGCAGACAAAATAGTAGGGAATTGGACATTGGCTGTGAGGCATTTGCAAGCTACTTTGCAGATAAAGTCTTGGCGCTCCACCGCGACCTCCCCACCACACTTAAAACAGTGAGTGAACTTGAGGCCCCTTGCGCATCTTCGATTTCGGGTTTGGAATGTTTTGACCAGATCAATCTGGAGGAAGTGCACCCAACCACATGCGGCCTTCATCCGTGCCCCTCCTGGCTCATCAGAGTGGGCCACGAGGGGTTTCGAGGTGCCTTGAGGGAGATTGTCAACAAGTCCCTCTTGGAGGGGTGGTTCCCTGAAGCAATCAAGGAAGCGATGGTCCACCCTCTCTTGAAAAAACCAACTCTGGACCTGGCTGAATTGGCCAGCTATCGGCCGGTGTCCAATTTGCTCTATTTCGGCAAATTGATTGAGAGGGCAGTGGCAACTCAGCTACAGGGCTTTCTGGATGACATTTCCGTCCTTGATCCATTTCAGTCTGGCTTCCATCCGGGGCATGGGACAGAGACAGTGCTGGTCACCCTAACTGACGACCTCCGGAGGCATCTGGATCGAGGCGGTGTGGCGGTGCTGTTATTGTTAGATCTGTCAGCCGCATCTGATACGGTTGACACCAGTTGCTGACTCACCACCTTGCCGACGTGGGGATTCAGGGGCTCACCCTTCAATGGCTTGCCTCTTTTCTCCAAGGTTGGAGACAGAGGGTGGTGCTAGGGGGGCAACAGTCCCGGAGGCACTCGCTTGAATGCGAGGTGCCTCAGGGGGCGGTGCTTTCCCCAACGTTGTTTAACATCTATATGCGCCCCCTCACCCAGATTGCCGGAGGTATGGGCTGGGGTGTCATCAATATGTGGATGATACCCAGCTCTATCTGATGTTGGGCAGCCAGTCGGACTCTGACCCAGAAGACCTCCACCAGGCTCTGCAAGCCGTGGCTGGGTGGCTCAGGCTGAGCTGGCTGAAACTAAACCTGGCAAAGACGGAGGTCCTGTGCTTGGGTCGGGTCGGTCTGGGGTTGGGGCTCCCACTTCCAAGCTTCAATGGGGCACCTATGGTGCCAGCGCCGGAGGTTAGGAGTTTGGGAGTGCTCCTGGACACCACTTTAACTATGGGGGCCCAGGTGGCAGCCACTGCCAAATCAGCCTTTTACCATCTTCAGCTGATTCAGCAGTTGGTCCTTTACTTGACCGCGATGACCTGGCCACAGTGATCCATGCAATGGTCACCTCGAGGCTAGACTACTGTAACGCTCTCTACATGGGGCTGCCTTTGGTGCAAATCCAGAGGCTGCAGCTAGTGCAGAACGCTGCAGCCAGGCTGTTGGTGGGCGTCCCTAGATGGGAGCACATCCGGCCAGTGCTGAAAGCGCTGCACTGGCTGCCTATAGCGTACCAGATTCACTTCAGAGTGCTGGTGCTTAGCTTTAAAGCCCTATATGGCCAGGGTCCAACATACCTGAGGGACTGCCTTTCCCCACATATGACCCAGAGAGCACTTTGGTTGGGGACAGAACATTGCCTGGTAATCCCAGGCCCCAGGGAGGCCAGGCTTGCTGCAACCAGGGCCAGGTCCTTTTCACTGGTGGCTCCTACCTGGTAGAATGAGCTCCCGGAGGAGATCAGGGCCCTGCGGGACCTTGTTCAGTTCCGCAGGGCCTGTAAGATGGAGCTCTTCTGCCAGGCTTTTAAGTAGGAGCCGCCATTACCCCTATCGCTATCGCTACTATGTGCGGTAGATGTAAGGGATGGCCAAGGAAGATCAATCTTGCCTTGCTGTGATCAATATCGCCAGATGGGGCTGAATAACATCGCGTGGTAGCCTTTTGTGAAACTGATCCCATCTGGTTGAGGTTTGTTTAATTGCTGAGCACTTTAATGTGGAATGTTTTATCTGTTTTTATGCTGTTTTATCCTTGGCACATGGTTGCCCCATTGTGAGCCACCCTAAGCCCATTCGTGGGGAGTGTGGGGTAAAAATGGAATAAATAAATAAATATAATGTTTCACTGCATTGCTCTCATGTCTAGTAATTACTGCTTTATTATTTTCATCATAGTGTATTTTCGTCTGATGTTCTCTAATTTTGTGTGTTGTATGTATTATACTGTTCTTATTGCATTACTTTTATTTGCAATCCACCTTGAGCCTCAGTGAGAAAAGTGAACTATAAATGAAGTAAATAAAAATTGCTCTGCTTAGGTTAAGTGTCTGTAGCAATTCCAATTCAAGTTAAAATAAGTAAGAGGAGCTTGGCAAATTTTCTCAAAGGAGTGCAGACAACTCCATGCCTTACTGAGGATGTAATGCTGCCATCTCCAAACCATATTTAAATCACCAGGAGAATGCCACTGACTTGTGTATTCTTTCCCCTTCCCCTCTCACTCAAAAAATCCCTTAACCATAATGCTGCTTTAAACCACCACTGGGATGAGTGGTCCAGTTTACAGATGATATAAAATTCTTCAGAATGGTGAAAAACAAGATAAACTGTGAAGAGCTACAGGATGAGTGAGGTATCATAGTGGACTCAAGGTAGGGTTGCCAGCTCTAGGTTGGGAAATTCCTGGAGATCTGGGGGTGGAACCTGGGGAGGGTGGAGTTTGGGGCATGGAAGGAGCTCAGTGGGGTATAATGCCATTGTGTCCATCCTCTAAAGCAGCCATTTGCTCCAGGGAATGTACTAAAAGGAATGACAGGATTGCCCATTGGAAACAATGGGCTCCATTGAAATACATTACAGCACAAGAAGAGTTGCAAACAAAATGCAGAATGGATCTTTTATTAAGGTCTCTGGGCCCAAATAGACTACTCTGAGACTGGACTGAAAGCCCCTGGGGTAGCAGATGTGTTCTGGGACTGGAATGACAGGTCCCAGAGTGGAATGACTGCCTCTGGGGGTAGGAGATATGTCCTGGGACTGGAATGGCAGCCCCTGGGGGTAGGATATGTGTTGTGAGGTTGGAATGACAAGCCCTAGAGTAGAATGACAGTGGGGCCTCTCAAGGCCTGGCCCCCCGACTTACTACCAAGGCCCCATAACATCCCATCCAGCCCTCTCCCCCCAACTTCCATTTTTAAAATTTTATTTATGGCATTTGGTGGCGGCTCCATCTCGCTGGCACCGGCCACTCTCTCTTGTTGGCTGGGCTTGCCTCCCCTCTGTGCTGTTGTGTTCAGCATTTGGGCTCGCTGTGCCAGTGGGAAGATGGCAATGGATGGAGTGACTGGAGAGCCCAGCTCCAGTGGCTGGGGGATCCAACGGCAGCAGTAAGTGAAGGATGCAGGGCTGGTGCATGGGCTGGCTGTGTTGGCATGAGGGGGGAGGAAGAGACAATGACCCCGGCTGTCAGGGCTGGAGATGGCCCTGCATGTGTGTCCGGAGCGCAGATTGCTGGCTTTTCCCCCAGGAGGCAAGTTGCTTGGATGTATTTGTGGGAAGCCCACTCACTTATTTAAAAAACCCTGGCTACGGGCCTGGCCTCTGGGGGTAGGAAATGTGTTCTGGGACTGGAATGACAGGCCCCAGAGTAGAACAACACCCCCTGAAAGTAGCAGAAGTGTTCTGAGACCTCCAAAGTCTATGCAACCACAAGGAGTACTTCTCTTCATACTGCAACAAAAATCCTGGATAGGGTGGCTAATGTTTCTGTTGCTCTAAGGATCCTTCTCATACTTCCAGTGCCATTGGCAAGTGGTGAACGCAGTTTCTTAAAGCTCAAACTTATAAAAACATACATATGCTCAACAATGCTGCAAAACAGACTACTTGGTATGGCAACTATATCAATCGAACACACAGAAGCACTTGACCTGAAGGAATTGGTGACAAAATTTGCAAAGGAAAAGGTATGCAAAATGAGATTTTGATGTGCCTGAAATGGAAACATTCAAGAGACTTAAATTTTAACATCACAATTCACAAGGTTATTCAAAATGATTTGTGATTTGTGTGCTAAAACTGTTTTCTATTTGAGAAGGAAAACCAGAGATTGTTGTATTACTTATTCACACAACTTTGAAAAATATTAGCAATTTCAAAATTTGTGCTTTTCATTTTCCCTACAATTCACCTGTTTTTGAAAACTGATTAGCCGTGTGGGAGGCACAAGTAGTTAGCCTTGCTTGGGACACAAAAAAGCCTGGCACCAGCCCTGGATATAACAGAGGTTTAAAAAATTATGCAAGGGGTAGAAGAAGTAGATTGGGAGAACTTTTTCTCCTTCCATCATAACACTGAAGTTTACTGGCAATAGATGCAGGACAGCTGAAAGCAAACATTTCTTTACGCAATGAGTCATTAAACTGTGGATTAGGGTTGCCAGGTTGACATACTTGGCCAGCAGGGGTCTCCCAACATCCTTCCAGGAGTCCAGAAGTGATGTTGGGCATTTTCGGGCCTACTTCCAGTTGGGGGTGACACTCTGGTTTTGGGGCAAAATTCTATGGTGAATGAAGCTTCAAACCATAGAGTTTTGCCCAAAAACCAGAGTGTCACCCCCAACTGGAAGTAGGCCTGAAACCAGAATTAGGCCTGAAGTAGGCCCAAAACTGGAAGTAGGCCCAGAAAAGTCACTTGGGGGCAGGACTTCCCCCCACCGATCAGCTGGCCAGTGCCAGGCAACAGCCTGCAAAAACTGGTCTGAGAACATGGGAAAAACTTGAAGAAAAACCAGGGCAGCAAAGACTGGCAAATGATACAGTGTGTAAGGGAGGGGAAATCCGCCACAGTTAAGATCCTGAACTGCAACAAAAACTCATCACAGAAAAGCCCACAATGGCAGGAAAAGAGTACTCTTGTAAAGGTGGCAGAACGGGCTGCTTTATAATATGCCTTGAGCAGAAATGCTCACATGGAGACACCAAAGAGGCAAATCATTCCAGATAACAGAGCTGCACCAATTCACAGAAAAAACAAAGGAAAAATATCTCCATATAACTACTTAAATAAGTTTATCCAAAGTATTTCAAGTTTGCTATCTTTTTCAAGGGTACTACAATATAAAAAGAAGAAACCTATTAGCCCAGTTCAGCTGTGTTTGTAGGGAAGAATTGCATTATGCCTCCTGGCTCCATCCCCAATTTCCTTGTGTTCAGTGGAAGGTGTGAAGAGAGCCCTGAATGTCTATAGAGCATATGTGAGGGTTCTGTATGGGACTTCAGGACTAGGGTTGCTGGGTCCCCTGGGGAAGCGGGGAAACCCCCGCTTGATGGGTCTGTTACCCACCAGCCCAGATCAGGCTGCCAGGGGGGAAACCCATCCCCAAAGTGCCAGGATCACGGAAACGTGTCCGGCATGATGACATCACCCAGAGGTGACATCATTGCGTTGGGCATGTTGCAGGGGGATGCTCTATCATTCGAGGGAAAACTCTATGGTTTTCCCTCGAATGATAGTGGTCCCAACCCCAACATGCCTGACGCAATGACATCACTTTTGGGTGATGTCATCGCAGCGTGCGGGCAAAAGAACTCCTAGACGGGCCACACGACTCCCCCGCTATTACATAGGTAGGACTTGGCAACCCTATTCAGGACCCAGCTTTTTACAAGAGTCCTGATCCATGGACATGTTTGCGTTTATTCAAGCCATACACTCAACATGCAGGTCAGGTGTGGAGCCAAAAGGAACAGCCCTTCTTCTCTCTGTATGCATTCACTGTGTACGTGAAAGAGAAAGAAAATGGAACTGAACTGTTAAGATGAAGTAATTACTCACATTACTATTTTATATGCATGGTATAGAAAAACAATACTATAATATTATTAAGCAGTTTGCAAAATAAGCTTATGCATATTAAATAGTAGATATAACAACATAACATTATATGAAGCACAAAAATTTAGATTTAAACTGTACATGCAATGTAGGAAAACTGAACTGTGACTGTAAATGGATCTTTCTGAATGCCTCCCCCAATCAATTCAGAAACACAGGACATTTATTACTGCCTTTCTATTTTTCACACATGCACATCAACTGCTAAAAAGTACCATAAGTAAAGACTAGATCTCTGAAGAAGCAAAGCCTTTCATAGGGTAGGATATTTACATGAGTAGGCAATTAATTGCTATACCTTCAACTGAAGCACTAGATCCATGCGGTATTTTCCAAGGGGGTTGATGTCATTCAGGATCAAGGCAATGATAATGTCTATCCCATTTGATTCATGTGTAGCTATACAGCTCTAAGAAGACAAAATAATGTACAAAACTAACAATACAAATATTCAGACATGAGGCCTTTATAGGTTTAATCTTCCTATCCACATGAAACAATGCCAGTTTCTGAGATGGTACTTAGACACAGGAAACATGATTGACCCCCCAACTTTTTTGTTTCCTACAATCATATGTATCTAAAGTCACCAATCCAAAGGAATCCATGGAAACAATTTACAGGGCCATTTTTCTGCAGGACCAATATATATCAGCTTTTTCAGTTGATTTACAGGTGATGAAAATGTTGTGAACACATGTCCTTTTGCAAAGAGAAGTTTGAATTCAACCCAGTGCTGTATGTGAACATGAATTTACATATGTAAGTGTGGATACAATCCCCTGCCCCCCAAACACACATCGCACTCGTACCACTTTCAACTCCATCCCCAGAGATTATCTGAATTAGGCCTAGTAGTTTCCTATTTCAACAGCAACAGCAAAAAAAAATCTAAGGGCTTGATCCCCAGCTCTGGATCACTGCACAGAATAAATAGGGCCTTCTACATTACCGAGTCAATGTTTAGAATATTTATTTAGAATATATCTATGATGGCTCTTCAAAGTCCTACTTGATGTGGCTTATATACATAGATTGCTTTGAACATTCTAAACCTTATTTAAATGGTAAACATAATCATCTATAAATTATTCATGAAACGAAATTAACTAGTTACATTGAAGACTTTATACTGCATCTACAATGTTCCTATCATATTGCATTACAGGCACAAGGTACCCCAAGTTGAGCACTTTTTAAACCCATTAATTTTAATGGGGGAGAATTAAGTACACATGCTGCAGTTTTTAACTTTAAATCACAGTTTAGGAGGTTTTGACACAGTAGGCCTGAGAGTCTGCTTTTAGATTCCTGTGTAAATCTGCAAATATGCATTTTTCCACTGTTGCAACTAATTTATAATTTTCAGTCTTGAAGCATAATTTATGAAAATCCAGAATAAATCCAAGAACAAACGGAACAGAGTTTGCAGCAGTTATTCTTTGGGATGCGCTGAGGTGTCTTACATCAAGCCTTTAGAAAGCACAAATCAGAAGGTCCAGTGAAGCCATGTGTTTGTCTATGCAATGGCTTTGGTATAAGCTGGCCAGACCCTGTAACCTCTGAATTGTCTCAGATTTTGAAATCAGTGAAATCTCTTTCTTTCCTTTTTGGCAAAACTCTGGTAAAAGCTGTGAAACTTAATATTTCCTCCCCCCTAAAAGTCAACTTAGGAAGAAAGGAAGGACATGTATGCTTATATAGGACTGATTTCTAGGGGGTATGCCAGTGATCTGTGTATCTGTTCAATAATGTTTTGCTTAATCAGATACAGAGATACCAGACTATTTTAAATAGAAGTTTAAATTAAAACATTAACTATTTATTGGCTGGAAAAGACAACAAACTGCAATATGTCTCTTAGGGAGTGATGGCTGTACCCTGCAAAGATCGAATATTGCAAGGGAGCATTCAGTCACCAAACAGTGCTGTGATTTAGTGATTAATGCATTGCAACAATTCAGTCAAAGGGGTTTTAGTAGTGCCCCCTCACTGGTGGTCGCAGCAACTGCCACACTTGCTTATACAGGAACACCTCAAGAGAAAAATTAAAGTTCACAGCACAAATCTCCATGATTAATACTGATAATACATACCAGAGAAAGCCTGATCTATATTTAAAAAACTGCTGGCTTCTTAGATAGCCAAGAACTATTTAAAAAGACAGCTGGTAATGTTACTAATTATTGCACATATTTGGAGCCCTAAAAATCTGCATGTTGCACATTTAAGTAAAAGTTAACTGGAAGTTAGAGCTACCTGGTTCTCATGGCATGGGCCTTGGCAATATTCAGTCAAGCTTTCCAGCGTTTGGTTGACCAGAGCAACATTCTTCTCATTGATGTACAGACCCAAAAGTCCGAGCCCACCTGTTGTACTGCCACAGATACAATCCAAAAACTGAAGGGTCTCGCAAACTAGGTTGTAGTTGGTCTTGTTGTTCTGATTTCTTAAAAAGTTCTGAATAAGTAGAGAAATGCTATAATTATTACACAATATTGCCGGAGGAATTACAGTGTTTAAAACAAATAAACAAGAACATCCACTGTGAAATATAGCGCTACTAAACACAAAATAATATTATAATCAAAATATATAGTGTGTAATTATTTCTAATAGTCTAGATATGACGGTCAGTATAAAAATATAAGAGTTTAGTCCTGTGTCAGTGAAACATATAAAAACCCGTAAAAGAATAATATTTCAGAAATATTACTGTCCTTATTATACAGGCATTATATTATTTCATTAGGTCATTTCCAATCTGCCTTTTCTCTATTGCAGATTCAAGACTCAGTTTAATATTATTAGACAGAACACTGGAAAAGCCTGACCTTGAAAGGCTAATCTAAAAAGACCTTGAAAGGCTAATCTCTCTCTCTCTCTCAAAACCAGCTGCTTCTGCATTGTTGTGCTTTTGCTCCAAATTAATTTCCAAGGCAAATAAATACAATATTACAGTCATTCATACTCTCAATAGCCATCTTTCTCTGGAGAGGAGAACCAACTGATCACCGGCCATATCTAGTTACATCAACGGGCCAGATTCTCCCTACGGCAAGCATGACTATTGATTTTATATGCTTTAATTTGTTTTAAATTTTATTTTATTTATTGAAATGTTGTGACCCGCCCTGAGCCCATTTACGGGATGGGTGGGATATAAATGCAATCAATCAATCAATCAATCAATCAGCTTCCTATGTTAATATGGTGCATTAACTGCATTCATACATTAATCCTTGGATCATAAAAAGCTGTACCAACAGTGAAAGAAACCATTGGCTGCAGAACAATAGGTTCATTGTTACATTCACTTTAAATTTATTTGCATCCTGAATCCAAGAGGTGGTACAGTGAGAGTGCCAGACTAGGATCTATGACAGAGGTGTCAAACATGTAGCCCATGGATCGGATCTGGCCCCCACAGGGCTCATATCCGGTCTGTGAGCAATTGGCTCTCATCTGCTTCCTTCTCCCATTCTCCTTCCTTCTGTGCCACAGCAGCTTGCAGATGCACACCTAAACAACACCTGAATAGCATACTCAAGATTGCTACAGGACATTGTCTCCAGATTTTGATGCAATAATTCAGAGAAAGAGGTGACAGTTACTGGAGACTGTTAAATAAACATATATTGCAAGAGTGCTAATGTTTTAAGCATATTTTATTTTAAGCTTAAAAAAATATTTGTGTTTGTCTATGTCCTTATAAAGTTTATATCTCCACTGGCATTCCATTTTATGACACACATGGCCTGGCCCAAGAAGGTCTCAAGTCCTCATAGCAAATGAGTTTGACACCCCTGATCTATGAGACCCAGGTATGAATTCATGCCTTGCCTTGGAAACTTGCTGGGTGACTTTGGGATAGTCACATGTTCTCAGACTAACCTACCTCAGAGGGTTGTGGTCCAGATGATGCTACTTAACAGATGGGATTTTGACTGCTCAAAACTTTTAGTCCAAGGAACTTTAATCGGATTAAAGGAAAAGGTTGTTGTAAGGATAAAATGGAGGAGCTGCTTTGGATCCCATTGGGGAGAAAGTTGAGATATTAAAAAAGTAAATAAATAGAATAAATTCAGTGATCTAGGGGTGGCACCACCCTCCCACCATCCTGTTTGCTCATCAGTTGCCTCCCATCTCACCTTCTTGCCACCTCTTCCCCTGAAGGCTGCAGCATATAACCCCTCCCCCTTTTCCTTCCCCAGTCCACCTTTAAAACAGTGCAACAAAGCATACATACTAAGGTGGGGGGGTTGCCAGGTGAACCAAAATGAAGGCAAGGCTTTCACAAAAGAAAAGAATGTCTCATGGGCAGGGTTGCCCTCTCTGGGTTGGGAAATTCCTAGAGATTTGGGGGTGAAGACTGGGAAGGACAGGGTTTGGGGTGGGACCTCAGCAGGGTACAATGTCATAGTCCACCCTCCAAAGCAGCCATTTTCTCCATGAGAATTGATTTCTGTTATCTGGAGATCAGCTGTAATTTCAGGAGATCTCCCAGACCCACTTAGAAGTTGGCAATATGTGGAAGTCCTGGTTTTAAAGAGGGTGGGAGAGCAGGGGGAGAAGGTGGATTGGTTGCTTGGCTCCTGGGGGAGGTGGAGCCAGACGAGGGGGAGACAACGACAGAGGGCGATGTAGAGGGACAGCAGTAAGGATGGCCTCAGGGAGTAAATATCTATTTATTTGTTTGTTTGTTGTATTTGTATCCCGCCCATACCACAAGTGGGCTGAGGGGGGTCACATCATCTTTCAACAATACAATAAGGTTTAAAAGCACAATATAAAACATTTAAAATCAGTAGTTACAGCTACTGGTGAAAGTTGATATTGATACAGATGGATATGGCCGGTTGCCAATAGATGGATGGCCAGCAGATAGGAGACAGCAGCCTCGGGGAGGCCCTATGTGGACGCCCAATGCCTCAACCAAAAGCACAGCAGAACAGCTCCATCTTGCAGGCTATGCGGAACTGAGTAAGATCCTGCAGGTCCCTGATCTTAATGGGAAGCATCTTTAGCTGGCACTGCCTGGGCCTAAGCACGGAAGGACATTCCAGTGAGTTTAAGGCCAGTAGCTGCTATGTCAATGAGCATGTGTTCACAGCCCTAAATACACACATACAATGCTCATCTGCAGCCAGAGAAGCAGAGCAAGTTTTTCACCTGGGCAGCCTTTCAATATCTGATAGATGGAATCTGGACCTTAGCACTCAAGGCAATTTTTGAGCCTGAGTTCAGTGGTAGAGCATGCAGAAGAACCCATGCCAGGGCTGGTTCGCCGGACAAGCCAACCAAGTGAATGCTTGGGGCAGCACAATGAAGAGGGTTCTCAGACTCTTTATCAGCCATCAACAGCACAAGAGGTGAGTGGCACTGCACTACCACAAGCTATGTTCAAGACAAGCCAAGTGTACTTTGCATGGGGTGAGCAAATACTTTGGACTAGGCTTGAGCCACATTCATTTCACCAGTATCTCCTGTCAAAAGGAGGGAGTAGGCCAGGGAAGGGCCCTGCCTGAGTCTTAGGAGAGTGAAGCCTATCAGAGCAGAGGGTACTGAGCTAGACAGACCACTGAGCGAGGCAGCTTCATATTTATATACAAAATTATATCCTGCCTTTCCGCCCAGTCAGGGCCACCAAGGCTGCTAAACAATTAAAAACAGAACATTATATTAGAGATCATAAAACCAATTGAAAGCAAAACTAAAGTATACAGGTAAAAACACAAAAACAACAATTAAATATCCATGGGGAGGGAGTTCCATAATTTTGGTGCCACTGCTGAGAAAGCCCTCTCTCGGGTTGCTCCCCACCTGCCCTCAGAATGCTAATGTTCATATACCTGTTGTATATAGAAATTTACTTAAATGCCTGCATTCAAAATTGTTTTGGTTTGGTATTCAAGAGCTATGTGCTGAGTACCAGCATGAAAGTTAGTTCTACCCCTTCAAATCTCTCTCATAAGTTTTCAAACCTGCTCCTAGAAAAAAAATCAGCTACTTTTTCTCCTTTAATCCTTTTTGGATGCTATTGGGTTTACAGTGTCAGAAAAAAACAGCATACCTGGAGTTCTCGATTATGATTCTCACACAACAACTGAAGGAACCTCAGGATTGGCTGCATGATTACAATGGCAGGACTCATAGTTATTTCCTCAGAAGACTTTTCTTCTACATTTGCTGCATCTGTTCCTGAACTTATTAGATCTATTTCAGGGTCCATTTCTCTACGGTACACACAGTAAGCTTTGGAGGTTGCTGTTGAAGCTTCTGTTAATTGCCCTTTCATTCCTTCTTTCAGTTGAAGATTTGAGTCTCTTACTGAGGGTAAGATAGCAGACACATCAGATGTAAATGAGGGAAGAGAAGAAGAGGAAAAAAAGGTAAAACTAAATGTTGTCCAAGCTAGGAAGCCCACAACTTAGTTGTGGGGATGAGAAAGATTACAAAACATTTTGGAAATGAATACATCTTGGCCCCAAACTGCTGAGATCTTGGAAACCCCACCTAGGCTTTAGACAGATACAGGCAGATAGAGTAAGGGCGATTTCACACAAAGTCTTGTGCCGGGGTCAATCCTCTGTTTCATCCGTTGCATTTTGTCAATTTCACACCATTTGTCCTGGGGCTGGCTTTTGGTCTGGAGCTTCCCCCCATTTACTCCAGATCAGCGTGATCCTTGATTCCCAGGAGTTTCCTGTTGCCCCGCATCAAATCAAACCCGCCCACCTTCCCCCCTCTATGTTAACTGCAGGATTTCTTGATCTCCACCCACGTTCCTTAACCCTTTCCCAACCCAACCTGCAGAAACATGTGCAACAATTCAAACCCACCCCCAGTTATTTTTCTGTGGTCCCTGTTCCGGTTTATTTTCTCCTGCACCATTGAATGAGGAAGACAACAGTTTCACAAATACAAGAAATTTATTTCAGATGTATCTTCACAAACAATTCACCTTGTTCTGCTAAGCTGCAGTTGGGAGCTGTACATTTACTTGAAGGAGCCTGAAGGCGAACTGTGTACTTTTGCCCTTTAAATCACTGTACTCAAATGCAAAGCAAACCACACAACAGAAGCATAGGAATGTTGCAGGAAGCCACGCCAAGGCTGTAATGGGAAAATGAAACCCCCAGAGCGGATCCGGGGCAGACGGCTACAGTGTGAAATTGACAAAAACGATCTGGGGCAGAAAACTCCAAGGAAAACCAGTGGTAAGTGCTGTGTGAGAAATCGGCCTAAGAGTGCGTTCAGACGGGCAGCTAATCCCGCCATTGTGCCAGCTCAAATTTGATCCCAATCTTTTTAATCCATCGTCGCATGACCAGACATCCCCCGGGGGAATTGCCTTACCGCGTGCTGCCTCCATTGTGAATTGTCTAGACGACATCCACTGAAGGATGTACATAGGTGTCACAGCGCATCCTTGTTGAAGGAGGCACACAGTGGTTTTTTAAAAAAATCTTTTTGTGCATGTGCATAGACGTGACAGCACGTCCTTGTTGATCCACACATGTGTAGAGATTTTTTTAAAATGGCTCCCGCTTGGGATGGTCTGATGTCAGACCACCCTGACAGGAGGATTGTGTGCTGGTGGAATGATCAGACGGATGAAAGTCCGAAGTTGTCCCGCAGGTAACCGAAACCCCCAGATTTAAAGTGGTATCTTTTAAGTACGGCTCTGAAGTGTGGCAAAACGGGATGCCCACGGAAGAGGGACATTTCCCAAATGTTTATGTCTGGACATTAACTTTAGATCTGTGAGGCATTCGTGCCTCATGCGGATCTAAAGAGCCATCTGATCGGACTCAGATATTGTCTTTGGTTGGTCAGAATGTTAAGCATGCTTGTCTTGTATGGTGGTCTTGGTATATCAATAAATCAATTGATCAATCATCTACCATAATCCACTTGCTTACCAGTGTGACTGTTCAGAAAGGCCACTGTGCAGAGAGACAATTAGCATGCCCTGTCCAGAATTCTGGGATTTCTTCCCCTGCTAGAGAATTGGCACACCCTCAGCACTTTCTGGGAATATTCTAAAGACTAATCTAGACAAACTGAGTATTTAGTATCATTATTATTGAGGATCACCATAGCACATCAATATGCATGGCTCTTTATAGAATCCAAGAGAGGTTATGATGCAGTAAAACTGTTTCTGGGCTGTACCACTTGAGAATGCATAACTTCATACTCTCCTTATATTTAGATGGAAAAAGCACCCTCCCTGCACATTTAAAAGGTTGGTGAAGACTACATGTCTACTCAAGTCCCACCTAAATATGCCTGGTTTCTAAGCCCAGAAATTTCTCTTTCATAAGAAAGCAACCAAAAATCTGCAGTCAAAAGTGATATAGGCCTTGAGGCCTGACCTAGGTGAGCCACACCTTATGGGGTGAAGGGCAGAGTTAATCCAATAAGGTGTTGGAGATCTTTAGCACCTATTATGCTAACAACAGGCTAAACTGGGGTGCAACAACTACATCATTATTAATGTAAACATTTTTACCTCACCCCTCAACCAAGAGGTTCTGCTAGGGTGGCTGACAATGGGTCCAGCATAAAACAACAAAACACAATAAAAATAAATGTTTATTAAGCAATTAAGCCAAGGAGAAAAGTTAAAACATTAAGATCAGCAGAACATTACAGATCTAGTAAAAGCACTAAGACAGCTCAAGGTAGTGACAGTTTATGCACTACAGTTGAGTACCAAATGATGCAAATAAAGCAGAGAGAAAACAAGCCAGTAATTCTTAATGGTGGAAGAGGGAAAAGAAAGTCTGTTAACAGGCCTGGGAGACAAAGTGTGTTTTTACCTGGTACCAAAAACTCAACAGGCCTAGCACCAGGCAAATAGTTATGGGAAAGCTGTGCTACAATTGTGGCACCATGACAGAAAAGGCCGTGCTTCTTGCGATGACCCGCCTCACCTCAGAAAAGCAGGGGGCGGGGGAGAGCAGGACTTCTGGAGAAAATCCCAGTCGACAGGCAGGTACATACAGGGCAGATGGTGATCCACAGTCAGCTTAGATAGTTACCATATGGTTGTCTGGGCCCAGTTCAAGGTGCAAGCATTTAAAGCCTTAGACCATCTTGGACCAAAGCACCCGAAGATCTGCTCCTCCTCACAGAAACATGCCTGGATGCATAGGACATTTGTATGTCCTTCTATTCTGGACTGTGTAATAATTGGTTTTCCTTGAATGTCATTATGTGCTGCTTTCAGCTGTCCATATTGTTGTGTTCACTTCCATTGCGCCCCACCCTTCATTGCTGATAACAGGGAAGAAGGCGGCATACAAAGAGTTTAAATAAACATACATTTTAATGTGCAGATGAGGAAAACCACTACGACCAAAGTGTGGAAGTGGTATCTAACTTTCATTCTATCTGCCCACCTTCAACAAGCTCTTCTCCTTCAGGATGTTTGGAGTCTGCATTGAAATGAGCCTAGCAGACAGAGCACACCCCCTTGTTCTCTTTACCTCTCTTTTTTGGAAGTGAGACTGTTACATCATTGTCCTCATCCTTCTTTTTGGTCCCCAGATCAACAGTGTTCACTGTTACTGTTGATCGGATTTCCTGCTGTGCTGTTTTCATTCGATCATGCAGGACTTTAAAAAACTTCTCAGACTTTTTTTGCTCATTCAGTTGATGATAAAAGGAATACTAGAACAAAATATTGGGTAACAGTACATTAATAGTGGAATAATTGTACCTAGCATAATACTAAATTATGCAGATAACACATTGAGACCTTGCAAAAGACTAAAGGAGCAGAAGACTACTGCCTGAATGAAAGACAAAGAAAATAACATCAAGGTTTGCATGGCACTGAGCTGAGTTTCCGTAACACCAGTCACCAGAAGGAAATCTTACTCACCATTGACCACCAGGGCATGGATCCTGTCAACGAATTCTGTGCATGCTTCTTCTCCCATTACAAGTTCTACTTGCACAAAATCACTAGTTTTCAATTGGCATTTATATAAATGGAACTTTTAGTGAAAGAGGAAGCACATTCTGCTGTGGAGGCTAAGTAGTACACATGGAACTCATTCACAGGATCTATACCAAACTGATGAGGAAAACTGCAAGTCTGACATAGCAGTCATTTCTAGTGGCACACAAATATTGTTAATAGCACTGAGAAGATAAGAAATGCCTTTCTGGCTCAGACCAAGGTTCATCTAGGCTAGTATTCTGTTACTAACAGCAGTGAGGTGCCTTTAGAAGTTCATCATCATGACTTCATCTTGCTGCTTGCTTGCCAGCATCTAGCCTCTAATAACGGAGATACCATTTATCATCATGTTTTTGTTTTTTTTTTAAAATACAATTTATTATTGGATATATCACATGTTCATACAATTTAAACAAACCAATACATATCCATTTTTCTTTCTCCCTCTCCCCCCCAAACAAGGCTTCCCGCACTGCTCCAACCCCATTGATATTTCTCTTATACAATTACATTTACTACTAAACATATTTCTTTTACTAATGGTAACAATTCAAAGATCTGAGTCTCTTTCCACTTCTCCTCAATAGCTGTCAAAACAAATCAAACCACGTTTTACATCCCAATTCTTCAACAAGTATTCTTGAAAGTCTTTCCAGTCTCCGAAAAAGGTTTCGTCTTCTTCATTGTTTAATTTTCTTGTTAATTTGTCCATTTCTGCCATAAACAACGTCTTTTTAATCCATTCCCATGTTTCAGGTACTTTATCTTGTTTCCAACATTGAGCAAAAGTCAGTCTAGCTGCTGTAATCAAGTACCATAGTAGAGTTCTCTTGGCTACATTTATTTCTTCCATTTTAAGACCTAACAATAACATCTGTGGGTCTTTCTTAAAAGTACATTTCAAAATTTTTTGTATCTCATTGTGGATCTCAGTCCAATACTTTACTGCTTTATCGCATGTCCACCACATATGGTAAAAAGACCCTTCATGTTTCTTACATTTCCAACATTTGTTAGACATACTTTCATTTATAATAGCAATTTTTTTAGGCGTCATATACCATCTGTACATCATTTTATAACAATTCTCTTTAACATTTACACAAGTTGAAATTTTCATTGACTTTTTCCACAAATATTCCCAAGATGTCATTAATATCTCATTATTAATATTTACCGCCCATTTTATCATTTGCTCTTTTACAATTTCGTCCTCAGTATACCATTTCAATAAAACCTTGTACAGTTTAGAAATCATTTTTTTACCTTTCTCAAGCCATACAGTTTCAATTTCAGTGTTATTTTCTCTAAAACCATATTCTCTTTTATCGGTCTTAAATAAGTCATAAATCTGTCTATACTTCAACCAATCATATTCAAATTCCACATCAAATCTGTCTTTTAACACAAAGTTTTTCCCTTCTAATTTTAAAAGACTTTTATAAGGTAGCCAATCTAACCCTTGATTTCTTGAATATGGATTAATCACTTCTGCTGGTACTATCCAAAGTGGTCTTTCTTCTGAGAAGAATTTTCTATATCTCATCCAAGTCTCGAACAGTGATCGTCTTATGAAGTGGTGTTTGAAAAATTTATCCATTTTTACTTTTCCATACCATAAATATGCATGCCATCCAAACTTGTTATCATGCCCTTCTAGAGCCAATAACTTTTTATTTTCTAAATTAATCCACTGTTCCAACCATGTTAAACAGACGGCATCATAATACAGTCTTAAATTTGGTAGTTGTAGACCTCCTCTTTCCTTTGCATCACATAAAATTTTCATTTTAATCCTTGGCTTTCTTCCTGCCCATACAAATTTCGATAGTTCTTTCTGCCACGTATCCAGTATTTTCCTTTGTTTTAATATTGGAATAGCTTGAAATAAAAACATCAAACGCGGCAAAACATTCATTTTTACAGTTGCAATTCTTCCCAATAACGATAGATTCAAGGTATCCCATTTCTTCATGTCTTGTTGAATCCTGTGCCAAACCTTTTCGTAGTTATTTTTGAACAAATCAATGTTTTTCATGGTCAATTCAATTCCTAAATATTTAGTCTTTGTAACTACTTCACATTGAATTTTCTCTTGAAGTTCTGTTTGTCTTTGTTTCTTCATATTTTTGCACATCACTTTGGTTTTACTTTTATTAACGTAGAATCCCGCAACTGATCCAAATTCTTCAATTTTTTCCATCAATTGTGGTATTTTGTCGATTGGATCTTGAATCATAAACATTACATCGTCTGCAAATGCCCTATATTTATATGCAAAACCTTTCACTGTAAGTCCTTCAATGCTGTTATCTTTTCTTATCGCTGTCAATAATATTTCCAATATCCAAATAAACAACAACGGGGATAACGGGCAGCCTTGACGTGTTCCCTTTTGAACTTGAAAGAAATCTGTTCTTTCTTTCTTTATATTCAAAGCTGCTCTCTGTTCTGAGTAAATTGCCACAATCATGTTTAGAAAAGACTGTCCTATATCCATTTTTTCAATAACTTGCAGCATAAACTCCCAATTTAAATTGTCAAAAGCTTTTTCCGCATCTAAAAAGAGGAATCCAACTTCTTTTTCTGGATGTTTGTCATAGTATTCGATTGCATCAATCACCACTCTTAAATTGTCTCTAATCTGTCTATTTGGTAAAAAACCAGCTTGTTCTTCCGCTATAGTATCTTTCAAATATTTTTTCAGTCTTTCCGAAATAATTTTCGCAAATAATTTGTAATCATTATTTAATAGCGATATTGGTCTATAATTCTTTACTTCAGTTAAATCCAAACCTTCTTTGGGTATCAATGAAATATTTGCTTCTTTCCATGAATCTGGGATCCGTTTAGTCTTTCTTATCTCGTTCGACAGAAGTACTAAGATAGGGGTTAGCTCCTCCTTAAATTTCTTATAAAACTTTGCTGTAAAGCCATCTGGACCTGGAGCTTTGCCCAAATTTGCGTCTTCTATTGCCATTGTCACCTCTTCCTTTGTTACTAAACCATTTAATAACTCTTTAATTTGTTTTCCCAGCTCTGGAACTTCAATAGTCTCCAAATATTTCTTAATTTTCTGTTGGTCAATTCCTTTCTTTTTGAACAGTTTGGCGTAGTATTTGAAGAAGACTCTTTTTATACCTTTCAAATTCAAAACATCCTTTCCGTCTTCAGTAATTTTACTTATAAAATTCCTTTCTTTTCTATTTTTCAATTGCCACGCTAAAAATTTTCCTGGTTTATTTGCACCCTCAAATGCTTTTTGCTGTAATTTCTTCAGATTCCAATATAATTCTCTATTTAGTAGAACATTCAATTGATCCTGCAGAAAGTGGATCTCTTTAATAATCTTTTTCTTCCCTGGCCTTTTCTTTAATTCCTTTTCTTTTTGTCTAATTTTTTCATGAAGGTCGTTTTGTTGTTGCATCCTTTGTTTTTTATCTTTAGAATTCAAAGAGATAAGCAAACCTCTCATTACTGCTTTGTACGTGTCCCATACGACTTGTATATCAGTACCTTTATTTAAATTCAGTTCAAAAAAACTTTTCGTTTCTTTTTTTAAAGTTTCATTAATTAATTTTTGGTCCAATAAGTCCTCATTAATTCTCCAATATAATTGTTTAGGTTTTTCTTTAGATATCCAAAGTAAAGGGTTGTGATCTGAGTTGGTTTTCGGTAAAATTTCTATTTTGTAGGGTTTTTGCGCCATCTCCTCTGACATCCAAATCATATCGATTCTAGAAAAGGAGTTATGTCTGTTAGAATAAAATGTATAATCCTTTGTCTTAGGGTTCCACTTCCTCCAAACGTCTTCTAGTTTCTCTTGCTTCATTAGCTGGAAAAAATTTTTTGGCAGCTTTCCAACCGCCTCTCCACTTGCTTTCGACTTTCTGTCCAATACATTGTTCACTGTGCCATTGAAGTCTCCAGCAAGGACTATTTGATCATAATTTAAACAGTCCAACTCTTTAGTCAAATCATTAAAAAAAGTCTCTTTTGCCCCATTGAGTGCATATATATTTACAAGCAATGTCTTTTTTCTATTCATCATTAATTCCACGCCAACATATCTTCCTTCTTTGTCTGAGAAGATTTGTTTAGGTTCCAATTCTTTGGTAATGTATATCACTGTTCCTTTTTTCTTATTAACTGCTGATGAATGAAATTCTTCTCCCAATTTTTTATTAAGCAAATATTTATTATCTTGTTTTCTGATATGTGTTTCTTGCAAACAAATTATGTTACATTTTTGTTTCTCTAGCCAATGATTCACTAATCTTCTTTTGCTTGGTGAATTTAGTCCATTTACGTTCCAAGATAAAAATTTGTAATCCATAGTTGTTTTGAATTAAATATCTTTGAAATCATCAAAGTTGTTCTCTTTGAATCTGTAGATGTCTCCTTCCGTTTTAAGAGTAAATCTCACCAAATTGTATGTAAATGATAATCCATATGGAATCTCCCATCTAAACCTGATACTCATTTCTTTTAACCTATCTGTTAGTTTCTTGAATTTCTTTCTGTCTTGTAAGATCGATCTCGGAATTTCTCTCAAAATTATTATTTTTTTCCATTAATTTCCAACGGTTGTGTAAATTGCTTCTTGAAAACGTCTTCCTTCATTTTAGTAGTCACAAATTGAACAATCACATCTCTGGGTAATTGCTTTCTCTTGGCATACGCTGAATTTACTCTGTAAATCAGGTCAAAGTCTGGATCCAAGTCTCCAACATCTTCCCCTATGTAAGTTGTCAATGTGTTAATTACTAGGGCCCGTAAATCTTGATCTTCCTCCTCTTCGATTCCTCTCAATCTCAAGTGATTCTGAGTGGCCCTATATTCCATCATGGACTCCAGTCTTGTATTTTCTAACAGGGTTCTTTTAACTTTCTGTTCCATTTCTTCTGATTTTGTCACCAGACTTTTGACCTCTTTTTTAACTTCTTCTGTATCTTTTTTATCCCTGCCACTTCTGTTAGTACCAGTTCTTTTAACTCTTCCATATTTTTTTTCTGTACTTGGACTTGTACTTGTTCTATTTGCTCCAGTTGTATTTGCAGCTGTTGTTGCAACTGTTGTTGCAGCTGTGATTCTATTTGCTTTCCCAAACTCTGCACCACTTCAGTCATCCGTTTCTCCATCGCTTCCATGGCAGCCTGCCACTCTTTTTTTCCTTTGCAGTCATTCTTGGACTAGGTGATGAGGCAGCCCTTGGTCTTGACCTCAAATCCGTCTTGAAAGCGAGTTCAGGGCTAATCAATCTTTATATTAGCAATCCTCAAGCCAAATCGCCACCTTTATAACTTCTTCCAGTGCTTTTTCAGCTTAAAAATAACTTTTTAAAATTTAGTCCTCCTCAAAATGGCGGGCGCAATTTCTCTATGATTTTCTGGCTAGAGTAGGCTCCTTCAGAACTTCCTGTTTATCTGTCCGTCACTGTAATCCAACTTCCGGTGCCACACTCTAAAACGTCCGTCTACTTCCTGCACAGCAACATCAAAAACATCCACTCTAGCCTACTTCCTGTATCATAGAATCACAGTCAGTTTCGTTTCTGCTACGCAAAGTTTAGTCTTAGCTGACCACAGGAATGCAAAACAAAATTACTTTTCAGCCGTTTTCTCTAAAGGAAAGCTTTCTTTTTACTTTTAAATCAAGCGGATTAGTTCATTGAAGCTTTTTACACTTATCCGAACGTTTAGATTTTGCCTTCTTCTTTAAACCGGTAAGCAATAGTTCATTTGTTACCTTGCTTGTAATCTCGAGGTTTCGCAGTGCTTCTTCTGTAACCAATGTTAAGCTTGATGTTAAAGAGGCCGGTAGATGACGGATTTATGCTGAATTCTCAGCCCAGCTGGTATCTGTAGTGTTGATTTGCAACTGCCCTCTTCGCGGAGGGAGATCAAGGTGTAAACAAGCCTCCTCCGAGGCTTATCCACACCGATCTCAACCCCCCCTTGGCTGCTTGCTTGCCACTCCCCCGCGTGGGGAGTGCTGCGTTGGGCCAGGTAAAGCCCAAACTGTCGCCAGATACTGCTGTCCACTCTGCTCAAATCGCAAAGTGTGTCAATTCGCCATTTTAACTCCGGCCGGAAGCCCCATTTATCATCATGTTTTAACATCTGTTGATATACCTGGCCTGCACAAATTTGTTCAATCCTTTTAAAAACCACAAGGAAATGGGGAAGCACTCCCTGGCACAGAATGTCCCCTTCCCCCCAGAGTCTAATAATCTTTTGAGAACTGGTTTAAAAGTGAGTCAGCACAATAGCAAGTTATTTTTTCGCTCGCAAAGAAAATTTGAGGGGCTGAACTTATTCCATTGCCACTGAAAATATTTTGGAACCTCTTTTTGATAGCTTTGTTTCTTTGTGGGTTTGTGTTTTTCTAATCCCTTTAAAAAATCCTTGTAAGAAGTCAGTGGCAACAGTTTCAATCGGTCAGTTATTTATCTGTTTTCTTACAAGATTTGTGCTGATCTTCTTTGCTGCCGGAGAAAAAGTGCCATCTTATTACATATAAAAGGGTCAGTGTCTGATAGCATATAAACTAATTTACTGGAGTCAGACAAGGAATAAACAGTAGATAAGATGTTCGCAAGACTTTTTTCCCTTGGCTCCAGATATAGAGGATAATTTAAAAGGTCCTCTACCAAACTTCTGCAGATACATATACATTGATCCAGAGGTATTTTTAGGTAGCGTCCAGCTAGCATCTCAGTGGGCATAGTCTGAAAGCTAGTCTGATGAGAGTGCCATTCTGAGATTGTAGGCTGAAATTTCAGTTAGATAAGATGTTCTAAGGTGATTTTTTTAATGATTTTGTACCATGGGCCAAACTTTGAATGACTGATTGAAAAATTGTCAATTTGGACATCCTCTCTCTATATCCATTCCCATAAATCACAAAAAGCACTGGTCTGGAGATATCTTAAGGAAATGACCCTTCATCTGGGCTGCTGGCAGCGCATTACAACATGTGATTATATATTTCTGCCTCAGTTTTGGAATTGCTAGCATATTGAAGTAGTGAGGCGAATCAAATTGGGTAGAGTACTTAATTCCCAGAAGAAGTGGGGAGCATGTCTATGCAGCGTCTTTTTGGAGAGAATCCCAGTTCTCTTTAAACAGCTTCTCTATAAGTAATGCTTGTCTTCTTTCAGTTAGATTTTTTAATTCCCATAAACCTAATCAGTTTATTTCTTCATTTTTTTGGAATTTTTTTGGTATTTTTCATGTGTGTGTGTGTGTGTGTGAGTGTGTGCACCTAGAAGTCATGGCGACCTCTGGTGACTGACCCCTACTGGGGGCCTGGAGTATATTCAGAGAGGTGGTTGAATAAAGCCTGCCCCCACCTCCTGACTGCTGGTATTCCAAGAAGCTCTCCCATCCAAGTACTTGCCAGAGTCGACCCTGCTTAGCTTCTGAGATCTGAGGAGATCGGGTTTGCCTGGGCTACCCGGTCAGGGTCTAATCAGTTTATTTCTATGTCCAGAGTTCTATTCCATTTTGACCAACAGCACTTATGGGCTTCTGATATGGTGAAAACTGGGAGGTCTTTGGAATTTAACAGTCTGTACTTAAAACTGACTATGGCTTTCCAGATCAATGCTGAAATATTCAGAAGGCCCACTTCAAGTCATACAACTATGGAAACTATACATGGTGGTAAAGCAAGTGTTTTGTGAAAGAAGGTTAGCTGAAGTTTATTGAGTTGTTCTATTGGGCCCAGGAACCAGATCTGGGAACCATACAGCATGTGCGGTATCACAAGAGCTTTGTGCAATGTGGAGAGGGAAGGATCACCTTGTCATGACACACCTTCTCCTTCCATTTTTCTCACTTCCCCCTCCCCATTCCTCTTAAACTCCATTTCCCCCTCTCCATTCCTTCCTTCAAAACTTGACCAGTCTCAAGCTCCAAAAAAAGACATGGGCAACTTGAAGGGTGCATGAAGACACATAGTTTGAGTGCTCAAGCCACCATGGAACTGTACTCATGCTGTTCTGGTCACACCTAAATCTTCCCTGCAGGATCTAACTTGGGAGAAAATTTCAGTTTTCAGTAGAAGCCATCTATGTGCAGTATTCTTTGTGACACCAAAGCCACCTCCATCCCATCTTTTACCAGAAGGGTTTTTCCAGTTTAAGAAAATGGCTCTTTAAAAATAACAATAAAGCCATAAACATTTAATAGGACAAGCTGGCACAGCACCTACTTAAAGTATGGTAGGAAGAGGTAAGGAAGGAGAAGATATCAGTGTTGGATTTGGAGGGAAATACATCTGGTGTCTTAGGAGCAACAGCGAGGTGAATCTGAGCACATTCCACACTCATTGCCGTGTGTACATAGGTCTATACAAACCCTAAGAATGCTTTCATAGTTAAGAAGGCTTTTAAAATTTATCTAGAGATATAAAAACAGTAAAGCAGCACTAAATAAGTACCTGAATCTGTGTGTTTCCACCTTCCAGCAAAGCAATGCCAAGCAAAATGGCTTCTGAGAATATCCTGTCATTTTTGGTACTAACTATGACATCTGTGACAAGTTCCGATGCTCCTTCTTTATCTAGAAGGCACTGGATATCATGCATCGACACACCAGACTTATCTGAATCTTGTCCTGAAAAGCTACCTGAAATAAATGCAAGTCAACAATTTACCAGAATCCCCAGGCCCCAATAATACATTTATATATATATAACATATAAAAACTGTGAATTCAACTCATCCACTGTTATGTACCATTTCCTGATTTTTCCAGTCTTAGAATCTGGCAATTACATAAGCGGCTATAATAATTAAAAGGACTACCACTTTTAACATAAAAATAGAAAAACCAACCATCAGGCTTTGTGCTGTATTGTTTTAGCTGTTATTTGATTTTAACTGAATTTAATTGATTAATGTATGTATTTATTGCATGTTGTACACCACCCTGAGCCTCCTGGGAGGATGGCAGTCTATAAATTATATTATTATCATTTGTCCTGGCGACGGGACTCCTGAGACCCCCTCTGTCACCTGGCTGACCCTGAGGCGCCACAGAAAAGCCCACCCTAGGCCAGCCCAACACCCACCTGGCAGAGCAGGGAGCAAGAGTCAGCAGTGGTCAGGGGGCAGGAAGAAGGCACAGTGGGCAGAGAAATGACAGACCCCCAGTAGTCTGTCCTGCAGGAAGGTCCCGGACAGGGCAGTCAAGCAGGAAAGGCCCTGGCTACAGGCAGAGCCATCTGCAGCAGGCCTGTGGCCCAGCATGAGAGCCCACCCATGCCCACTAGCCCAGCTCCGATGACAAGCTCAGCCACCAGGCCACGGGTAGAAGGTACCCGGATCCAGAAACCCTGCCCAACTGTTAAGTATGGGGGTGGGGAAACGAGGTGGCAGATTGGGGGCAGTCCAGGGAGGATGGGCCAGGAGCGGGGAAAGGTATAGAAGTGAGGCAGTGAGAATGAGTCGAGAAGGACCACCCTGTGATCTCCCAAGCTACTCCCAGAGAGAGAAACAGCTGGAGATCCTGGGAGGAGTGTAGCGGTAGGGTGCGGTGACAAAACCCCCCTCACCGCTTGAAGGTTTAGATTCTAGCTGCCCCGGGCAAGGGCACACTTCATGGTGCCCGGAATCCTCATGGGGTCGGACTCTAGCGATGGCGGAGGGGGGTTGGCTGACTCATGCAACATCATTGTTACTGTTGTTATTATCGATAACAACAACAGCAACAATAATACAATGTGAGCCAGGCTCACATGTGAAGTAAATGAACAACAGCAATACTATTCAAAAGGAACAGAAAATCTGACCTTGAGGGCTCCTGACGAGTATTGCATGGTCTACCCATTTTATTTTAGTAGAGCACCCAAGACCCCACTAATGCATTTAACATTTTCAAGCAAGAGTGCAGATTCAGATATTTTTCACAGTTGTAAGACATAGCTATCGAAGCCTTAAATGATCCTGAAAATACAGTCTTGCTACATGCAGAGTAGAGATCAGTTCATACTTGCTGACTCCCAGCATTCTAGTAAAGAACAATGAATAAGATTGACCTTGACATGATCCAGAAAAGTACTTCTTAAGTTTAACCTTAAGAACTTACTGGATCAGGGTAAGATTGCCTTATCCAACATGCTTTGTGAGAATATTAGAAGAAGAAGAGAAGAGATTGGATTTATACCCCACCCTTCACTACGCAAAGGTGTCTCAGAGCGGCTTACAAACTCCTTTCCCTTCCCCTCCCCACAACAGACACCCTGTGAGGTAGGTGGGGCTGAGAGAGCTCTTGACAGAAACTGCTCTTTTTTCAAGGACAGCTCTTATCAGAACTACGGCTTGCCCAAGGTCATCCAGCCAGGTGCAAGTGGAGGAGTGGGGAATCAAACCCGGTTCTCCCAGATTAGAGTCCGTGCACTTAACCAGCAGGCACTAATAGTTGATTTGAAATTGGCATCCAGTCCCCAAACAAATGGAATCTACCACCTGCAAGCCCAAAGTGTAAGCCTTCACATCTCTGATGTTACTAGTGAAGTCAGGCTATCATTGAATTCTGTGGTATTGGGTCAGTGTTCAGCTTCTGGGGATCTTACCTTTCATTAAAAAAGAAAGTGGGCACCATGAGATACAAACAAATTAGTTGTCTCTCAGTACTAATAAAAATAAGTGAGAACTCAAGTTCTGCTGCATTGGATCTAAGGTTTCTAGTTCTTGCAGCTTCACAGATGAACTTGAAAGTGTATGTGTGACAGAATGCCAAGGAAATTCTCAGAATGACACAGTCGTGGCTGAATGGATGATCCCAGGGTTCAAGAAGCAAGTACTTCCATGCCCAAGAAATCTCCTTGCCTCCCCCCAACCAGGGAAAATAGACTTGTGAATTTGGTACAAATGGGAGCTGGAATCAACTTGACAGCTTTCTCCTAAACACAACAGTGCTGAGTCCATCAGTGACTGGGAGCATTCCTTTTTAAAAACAGAGCTGCTTTTCCATAATCCTGCCAAGGAATCAAGAAAAGGACAAAGTCTTTATATTTGAGGAGAAAGAAAAGGGACACAGCTTCTGATTAATAAATAGAAGCAGAAATTCTTGTGGTTATTGATTTATTTAAAATAATGAAATCCCCCATCTCCTTAGCCTCAGTGCTGAAGAAGCACCTGACAATAGATGAAAGTCTCTAGCGCACCCTCCCAGAGCTAGTTTGCTGTGCAGAAATCAGAACAGGGCTGAGCGAGAAGGCCCTCACACATCACCTTAAGGCACATGCAGATGGGCATTACCCGTCCCCCAGAGGGGAGATTTGAACAATTCTTTGGCTGGAGCTGTAGAACTTTCTGGACGTGTGTCCTGGACCAGTGCAGAATCCACATTTGTCACGAAGGAAAATGTGCAAATTTGCCAACTAGTCACCAAAAACAGGTTTGTCTTTGTGCCTTATTTTGTTCCATGGATATATTTACATTATGTACTGGTCCATTAACTAATATATTTACAGTGCAATTCTGTACAGAGATACTTTGGTCCACTGAAATCAAAGGCTTTAAGTGAACATTAATTTTTAAATTCTTTTAGTACAAAACACAGCCTTGGCAAGACTCCAAGATAAGCTGACACTGGGTGTGTTCTAGCCGAATCAAGTGTCAGTCCTATACCTACTTACTTTCAAGTAGGTCAGTGGAATACTGTAGGACTTAGTTCTGAGCCAACACACAAGATTGAGCTGCATGACCCAGTGATTTCAAGGGGTGAGTCACACACCATCTAGTGGGACTTTTGAGACTAACATAATTTATTCTGGTGGAAGCTTTGGTGAGTCAGAGCTCACTTTGTCAGATGCATAAAGTATACATCCACAAGTCCAACTGCTTTTCTCCTCAACTGAAAGAGATGCCCTTTGCCTTTACCAGAAAGAGCAGTTATGACAGACCCTGTCCACTTCCCTTCCTTTGATGACTGAGCAGCCCTGGTAACGTGTATTCTTCTCTTTAAAGTAGCTTTAGCAGTCCTGCCCTGTGTCAGTAATATGTTAATAGCTATAGTCTCAGCCCAGGACCTGAGGGAAGGGTTAGGGTGGGGGTGTCAAACATGTGGCCCCGGGGCCGGATCAGGCCCCCGGAAGGGCTTCTATCAGGCCCGCAGTGGAATTGGCTGTCTTCTGCTTCTTCTTCCAGCTCTGCTGCTGGCTGCATCATCACAGGTTTGCAGCTTACAGACACACACCTGAACAGCATACTCAGGATTGCAACAGCACAGATATTCTGATGCAATAATTCAGAGCAAGAG
Source organism: Gekko gecko (assembly GCA_029375565.1). Taxonomy (NCBI): domain Eukaryota; kingdom Metazoa; phylum Chordata; class Lepidosauria; order Squamata; family Gekkonidae; genus Gekko; species Gekko gecko. The sequence continues at coordinate 171,086,809 of JAPDNY010000005.1, forward strand.
GTGTCAGTTATCAGTTACTGTTAAATAAACAAAATATTGCAAGAGTGCTGTTTTAAGCGTGTTTTTATTTTAAGTAAAAAAAACCTTTTGTGTTTGTGTCCTTTATAAAGTTTGTCTCCACTAACTGGCATTATGACATACATGGCTCAGCCCAACAAGGTCTCATTTATGTCAGATCCAGTCCTCATAGCAAATGAGTTTGACACCCCTGGGTTAGGGTCTCTCTTAAACTTAAATGACAGAAAATGGCACTTAAGGTGCTTTTAAAATTCAAAAATAACCAAAGATGTTATTTAACATCAAGAGGTAAGGTTAGGTGAAGTCAGAGGTTGAAAATACTGAGGTAAAATGGTATAAGCACAAACTCTTTTCCTTATAGATCATTCTAGTGGGAGTTTCTTGAATTATTCACCATTACTATGGTTATTTATTTTGAGAGGCTTTTGTTCTTGGGTTTTCCCAAACCACTCCAGCACACTTTTTTTGTATAAGAGCAGTCTCTTTTGGTGCCCAGAAGGCTGGTGCCCTCTTTCCAGTACCCAACCCCCTTCTCTTGAAACACCATTTTTTGACTGGCTCTTTAGGTCTCTCCATGCAGTTTTTAACTACACCAGACCAGGCATCTCTCCACTCTTAAGAACTAACTCCCTGCTCAACTGGGTAGGGAATCTTCTTCTCTCCCTAAAAGTTTCATCCCCGTTCCTTGGCCTGAATGGGAGTCTCAGTTTACTTCCCAAATCTTCTAGCCAACTTTTCCCCAGTTCTTCTGTCTGTGTTGACTTTCACAGTCAAGACAGAATTCAGACTTTGTCCAGTCAAGGCTCAAATCGGAATGAATCTCCTCAGCATCCAACTCTCTCAATCTCTGCTCAGATGATGCTGACCAGTCAGACTGCTCAGAGCAGCCTGTCACTCAAGGCTCTCCCAGCTCTGGTATTAACCTTTCACAATCCTGTAGTTTTATGTACAGCACTTTTAAGCCTCTTAAAAAGTACAGTGTGTCGCAGCAGTCATATTGAGTTCATTTGTCCTAAAGACAGTATTTTAATTTACCTCCCCCTTGTGCAGTTTTGCCATAGCTGCTGGGCACAGGGCCACTGATGCTGTTTCCATGATCGCCTTTAAAATAACGATTAAGCAGTATCTTCCTCAGGTTGCTGCCCTTTAAAAAGAAAATGGAAAACAGTGTAAATAGAAGCCATTGTTTTCTTTTTGATCTTCACTGGAGAGTAAATTCATCATCTGGAGACAGGTTCAGAAAAATAGGAAACTATAACGGCCCATATCCATAGCACATATAAACAGGTTTCTCCTGCCTTTTACATGTATTTATTTAGAAAACAGCAGAGATGTGACCCTGGTATGCACTGTGCACTGATCTGCCCTCTCTATTGGTAAGCATTTGCAGACAATGGAAGTCTGTGTGCATAGCAGAGTCCACATGGGATTACTGGACTGAGCAAGCTAGTGTGTTTAGCAAGAGCTACTTCTTCACCTAACATATTTTGATTGCAAATGTTCAGCTTCTCTTTCCATCCAATATTAGGAGAATAACATCTGTTCAAACAAAGAAAAATCTAAGTTGCAAACATGGAAATGTTTTCATGGGGGGAGGGGTGAACTGCTGTGAACTGCACTGAGAAATCTCATCTAATGAGAAGAAAATCCTCACATTCTTGCTTTCATCATACCAGCCCAAGTCTTATCATTTATCTCTCCTTATAAATAATTATCTTTTGGTTTCACAAGATTCCATGTGCTCCCATTGGCTGTAAAATGCCCTCCCTCAGCCATTGGCCCATCAGTCGCCACTCAAGAGTACTCGCGTGCCATTGGCCGGGTGCTGGGTCTGCTCCTCTTCCCCACCCACTCCCCCTGGAAGACAGCTCTCTGTCCTGAGGAAGACAGTTCTCTTGACTCCTGTGAGGGACTGTCCCCTCAGTGGCTGTTGGTAGGCAGCCAAGCTTGGTTCTGAGAGTAAAAAAACAAAGGACTTTCAGCATAACCCCCTCCCCAACAGCCACTTTCCTGTCAGAATAAATGGAAAAAGGCTCTCTCTCCTGCTTAGCTTCAGCATGGCTGGCTGGCTAACGAGGTCGGCCAGCGATCATCAAACCATTTTCTTCAACTCCTCGCTATGCGGCTGCCTTTCCCTTAGGGCTGCCAATCTCCAGGTGGGACCTGGAGATCTCCCACTGTTACAATTGACCTCCAGATGACAGAGATCAGTTCCCTGGGAGAAAATGGTTGCTTTGGAGGGTAGACTCTATGGCATTATACCCTGCTGAGTCCTTCCACACACACCCCAAATGCTGCCCTCCACAGGATCCACCCCCCCAAATCTCCAGGTATTTCTTTAATCAAAGTTGGCACCTGTACTTTCTCCTCTGTCAGTAAAAGGCCCTTTCCACACCTATGTTGGAACTTGGGAGAAAACTCATTGGGCCCAGTCCTGATCAGGTTGCCAACTCCAGGTGAGCAATTCCTGGAGATTTGAGGGATGGAGCCTGGAGAGTGTGAGGTTTGAGGAGGGGTGGCACCTCAGACAGGTATGATGCCATAGACTCCACCCACCAATCCAGCCATTCCCTGATGGGGAACCATTGTTGCCAATCTCCAGGTGATGGCTGGAGATCACTCAAAATTACAACTGCCCTCTAGGAGGGATGGGGGAGGAGATGGAAAATTAAAGGTAGGTTGATGGTTGACTGGGAGGGAGATAGGGTTGTGAACTCCAGGTTGGGAAATTCCTGGAGATTTGAGGGGTCGAACCTGGAGAGGGTGAGTGTTGAGGAGGGGTGGGACCTCAGACAGGTACAATGCCATAGACTGCACCCTCCAAACCAGCCACTCCCTCCTGGGGAACCACTGTTACCAATCTTGGGGGTGGGCTGGAGATCACTCAAAATTACTACTGCTCTTCAGGTAGCAAAGATCAGTTCCTCTGGAGAAAATGGTGGACTCTGTCATTATACCCTGCTGAGATTGCCACAGCAAATTGTCACTGAGTGCCCAAAGCCGGGGCACTCTCCCAGAGCCTCTTTCTAGGGCCCGTTGTATTTATTTCCACAACGGGCCTTATTCCTAGTCTATAAATAAAACCGTAACAAATAGCTTCCCACCGTCTTTGATGGCCTTAAGTGTAGACAGTTTTAAAAGTGGGGTCAGGGCCAGCCTGTGGTGTCTGGGCGCCCAAGGCCAGCTTGTGGCCACACACCCCTCCCACGATGCCAACCTCCCGGAAGGGCCTGGAGACGGGCGGGGGCGGTGCAGGCAAGCCAGGGAAGAGGCGGGGGTTCAAACCCCCATCTCTTCCCTCTAAGTGCGGCTTGCCTGCGCCACAAGGCCCCCCTCGGCCTGCTGTGGCGCTCCTCCTGAGCCCTGCCGGGGCTGCCTTCGCAGGAAAGCAGGCAGGCAGGCTGCTCAGCCATGGCGGCTCCGGCGCCCAAGGACTCGGGAGGGGCAGGCGGCCGGGTGGCTGCTGCGCAGTGGACACCAAGTGCAGGGAGGGGAGGGGAGGGGGAGGGAGGGTTAGGGTTCCCCGCCTGCCCACCCTGGCCAGCATTCGTCCCTGTCCCCCCATGATCAAGGGGAACAGGATCAGACAGGGGAGGCTCTCCGAGTCCAGCTTCCTCTGCCACCCCGCCACCCCCCTGGCAGCCAGCCGGATGTCTCTGGGATGCCCCTTGGCTGGGCATGAAGGCCTTCCTTCCTTCCCCTGCTCCAGCCTGGCGCCCAGAGGAACACTGCGCCTGAGGAGGGAGCTTCCACTGAGCGGCCACGATTAATTGTCCTTGACAGAATGCTCCCCCCACTGTGTCCTTCCCTCCCCTTTCCAAACTGTCAGAGCAGCCAGGGTCTCTCCTCACTTCTTGTGGCAGGGAAGCCCCCCCGGGCTCATCACGTTGGGAGGAAGGATGCCTCCCTCGGCCCGCCCTAACTCTACGACCCATCGCCTTCACTGAGCACCGCTGGCCCCCCATCACCCCCCTCCCACTCCAGGGGCTCCGACGCCTGAGCGGCCCACCCCAGATGGAGAAGCCAGACTCCGGAAATCCACCTCTGCCCGCGGCCCCCCCGGGCTTGTGCGGCACATCCTTCGACGGGGGTCCAGTCCTTCCCACGATGGAAGTCAGACAGACAGAGTGGCTCTTGTCCCGGCCGCTAGGACCACGCGGGGAGCCTCCCTCCCTCCCGAGTCGGGACCCAGCCGCAGCCGTGGCACCAGCCAGCAGCGCCTCATGACAGGAGGGAGACAGCTCCGGCGGCAGCAGGGTCTTGGGCGCTGTCTGGCACATGCGGCGGCCCCGTCGGTCCCCCCGAGGCAGCCCCAGATGCTCCACACCCACCAGCCCCCGCCTGGCAGGGAGAGGCCGGCCGAGCCCAGGCGCAGCCAGCCAGCCAGCGAGGCGGAGCTCCGCATGCATCTCTTGGTTACCTCCCGCCTCCCTAGGTGGTGGTGGGGTTTCGCGGGGGGGTGGCGGGCGCAGTTTGGCGCCCCTGCGGCCAGCGCGCTCTAGGCAAGCACCTAGCTTGCCTAGCAGGTGAGCCGGCCCTGAGTGGAGTTAGACAGATTCAAGGAGAAGAGGTCCATCAATTGCTACTAGCCATGGTGACTGAAGGCAGCCTTCATCTACAGAGGCAGCAAACCTCTAAATGCCAGTGACAGGAGGCAACATCAAGGGAAGGCTTGGTCCTCTATGCCCTATCATTGGCCTCCATAGTAACTGGTTGGCCACTGCATGAGAGAGAATGATGGACTACATGGACCACTAGTCTAATCCAGCAGGCTCTACATGTTCTTATGTTTACATCTCAGTGTATAATTCAGCCATTAAACATGTAAGTGCATATTCTAATACTAAGAATATTTGTATCTAAGCAGTTTGCTCAGTAACACTGAAGACTTCCTCTAGCCCAAGGTGCCTTCCTCTGATGGGAGGAGCTCTTTCTCTGGCCCCTCCATGATGTTTGCCTTAAGTTGGGGAAACAGTGCTACACAAACTGTGAAATGATACCAGCATCTCTAAGTAGATCACTCTTTCCTTGGCTATCCTGCTATGACGACCCCCTTCCCATTCTCTCTCACAGAGGCAAGATTTTCCCTCCGTTTCAATTTGCCTTTCTGACTAAGCCACCCTAGTGGTCTGTTTTCTTCTTCCCTGAAGAAGTCTGGCTGTCCCACCCTGTCTCGGTATGATATTTTACTGCTGGCTCAGTTCGGGAACTTGAGGGAAGGGTTGAAATCACCCTTTAACTTAAACCACTGAAAATGGCACTTGAGATGTTTTGAAATTCAAAATTAACAAAATATTTTATTCAACATAGAGGGGAAAGGTCAGGTCAAATCAGGGCTAAAATTTCTGTGGTAACTCAATATAGATAACTGAGGTAAAATCGATATATGCACAGACTTTAGTTCTTATATTTCAGGCTAATGAGAGTTTCTTAAGTTATTCAGAGTTACTTAAAATGCTTATGTTGAGAAGCTTCTGTTCCAGTGTTTTCCAAACACTCCAGAACATTGAATTTTAAGTATTCTCTGACTCTTTTGGTTTCCAGAAGACTGGTACACTCTTTCTAGTACCCCAAATCCTTCTCTTGAAACACCAGTACTTGACTTGAGTTTTTAACTGACTGTTAGGGTCTCTAAAGACAGTTTCTAACCGTACCAGACCAGGGATCTCTTCATTCTTCGGAACTGACTCCCTGCTCAACTGGGTAGGAAAATTCTCCTCTCACTAGAAGATCTATCCCTTTTCTTTGGCCTGAATGGGAGTCTTCGCCTACTTCCCAAACTTCCTAGCCAACTTTCCCCCAGTTCTCTATCAGTGTTAAACTGCTCTCAGCTAAGGCTCAAATCAGACTAAATTCTCCTCAGCATCCAGTTCAGAATTCTGTGTTTGCTAATGCTAACCAATCAGATTGCTTGGAGCAGCCTGTCACTCAAGGCTCTCTGCTTCTGTGAAGAATTAACCCTTCACAGTCCTTTGTCTGTTTGTACAGCACTTCTAAGCTTTTAAAAAGTGCAGACTGTATAACACCTGCCTTTAGGAATTATCATTAACCTTGGATGTGAGGGCCTGGTTATAATAGACATCACAGTGGCACATCTATATGTGCCATTTCATAATGATAATGCAGTATATAATCTTGCACACTTGCAAGAAAGCATGAGGCCAGTGTCTTGTATTTCCTGGGTGTCACTTTTTTGGGGTGTGTGTGTCTGAAATGTAATGTTGCTCACCAGAGATAGTATAGCACTTAGTATGTTGGACTAACACCAGGAAGACCCTGGTTCAAACCCTCACTATGATATGAAAGCTTGCTGGGTGACTTAAAGCCAGTCAGTCTCTCCCACAGGATTGTTGTGAGATAAAGAGGAGGGGAGAATGACATATGCCATCCTGAGCTCTTTGATGCAAGGGTGGGATAGAACCATACTGAATGAAATGACAATGAAACATATAAAGATAAGAAATTATTGCTGATTCCATGTGATGCACAATGCTCCCTTAGGAAGTGTAGCTAGGAAGTGTAGAAGACATCTACATTGCTAACTCTTGCCCTAGGTTAGTCTTGACACAGTTGTTCTTAGATGTACCACTGTTACAAACAACCTGTGAGCTGTACTCCTCTGTACTTAGAGCCCAAGATAAAACAAAACAAAACAAAAACAATAGAGGTAGGATCCAAGGAACTATTTTGGGCCTGCCTAGTGGGATTCTCAACTTTTGACATATCACCAGCCATTTTGAAACATCCCTCAGTTTCAAAACTTGCTCATCATAAGCACAAGACTTGACAAGCACAATTCCAAACAGGGATACATAACTGCTAATAGAACATATACACAAGCATCTATATATCTAATTCTTAACAGTATCCTCTGCGTGCGGATACTTATTTCCACAAACAGAGGGCATACTCTCCCCCAAACAGGTTTTTCTACAGACTCAGGGGACTCTGTGGGTCTACAGGAAAATCCAGAAAGTTTTAAAAAAACAAAAACTTGGGGAGGGTTGAATCCCCCTCGAAATACCTTTTGAAATGGCTGCCTCAGGGATCTACTCCAGGCCCTGATGCATCAGACTGGCTGATAGCAAGACAAAGAGAAAGAGAGAGAGGGGAGGAAGCAAAAGCAGAACTGGAGCTGGGTTTAGGGAGGATTCCTCCTGCAGTATGAATGGCTATATAGTCTGAGCTTCTCACCCTTACCTCTTTTGCTGTGGGCTCCACTGTCCTCTTAAAACTTTCTCGGGGGGGGGGCTTCTAACTGGTTCTGTCAGTAAAAGGCAAGGGCAGGTCCCTTTCCAGGCTTATTTTGGCCTTTCAGGGAGGGATCATTAGGGCAAGGCCTGACAAGGGTTGCCAGTGGCAGGCTGGGAAATTCCTAGAGATTTTGTAGTGGAGTCTAAGGTGGGCTGCATTTGGGGAAGGAAGAGGCCTCAGTGGGACATAACGCCCCAGAGTCCATTGTCCAAAGCAGCCATTTTCTCCAGGGAGACAGATCTCTCATGTCTAGAGTTCAGTTGTAATTTGGGGGGGGTCTCCAGGTTCTACCTGGAAGTTGGCAACCCTAAGCCTGGCAATACCCTGTGGGTGACTTGATACCACCTGACTTGTATGACTCAGGCCTGGCTGCTTGCTACTGTTCAACATCAGCCACCCTATGAAAGCCAGTGTGGTGTAGCAGTTAGGGCTTCAAAGCAGGGTCTGCAAGACCCTGGTTCAGATCCCTATCTTGTGGTGGAAGCTGACTGGGTGATTTTGGATCAGTCACATATTTTCAGCCGAACCAACCACATAGAGTTGTTGTGCAGATAAAAAGGAGAAGAGAATAATGTAAGCTGCTTTGGTCCCTGCTGTGGAGAAAGACTGTAATTTTCCTAGGTAGAGGACCTGGGGGAGGAGGGTGAAAACAGAGAGGTAGATAAAGGTAGTTTGATTGTTGAATGGGAAGGAAATATGATTGCCAACTCCAGGTTGGGAAATCCCTGGATATTTGAGGGGTGGAGCCTGAGGAGGGTAGGATTTAAGCATGGGAGGAACTTCAGACCAGTATAATGGACTCCACCCTCCAAACCAGCCATCTCCTCGATGAGAACTACCATTGCCAGAATTGCAACTGCTGTCCAGGTGAGAGAGATCGGTTCCCCTGGATAAAATGGCTGCTTTCGAGGATTGAATATATGACATTATACCCTGCTGAGGCTGCTTCCCTCACTGTCCCAAAGCTCCAAACCCAAATCTCCAGGAATTTCTCAACCTGGATCTGGCAGCCCTAAGGTGAATTGATCTCTGTAGATGAGAGATTCATTGTGATTCCTGGAGAGCTGCCACTACTGCTGTGGGGGAAAGGAAGCAGGTGGGTGGCTGGGATCACCACCACCTCTGCTGTTGTGTGGGGTGGGGGAGGAAGCAGGCAGGAGGTGGGAGAGTGACGGGGCAGAAAGAGAGAGTGAGGATGTGGGGCAGCAGAAAAATAAAGAGGATGATGAGGGGGAAGAAAGAGAGAGGAAGTAACATGCATGGAGGAGAGACAGAGCGTAAGAAAAGGGGACAGAAGGGATCAAGAGTGTGAGAGAGGTAGGGGGAGAGGGAGGTGTGAGGAATGGGATAACCACCCCGCAAGTTTCTTGCAGGTCCCCACTTGTCCTATATTCTAAAAGCAAAGTCAGGATATCTTTGGATACTTAAATCCGGCGACTGGAGCTGTGAATGGGCAAGACAGACCTTTCTACAAACCTGAAAAGAAGGACCCTCGGTTTGCAGGAAAATGTGAAATCTAAACACACACAACAATCTGAAAATGATAAAAGGATTGCCTGTAGCTCTAAGCAACACATTCCCTCAGGGGCTGTTGCTAGGCAACCATAGCATTTCAAGCTTGGCTTTGTCAGTAAAAGGTAGGGGAGGGGGCAGGGCCCCTTCCAGCCCTATTTTTGCCTTTGAGGGAGAACTCATTGGGGCCAGACATGGCTAGGGTTGCCAACTCCAGGCTGGGAAATTCCTGGAGATTTTGTGATGAAGTCTGAGGAGCATAGGATTTGGGGAAGAGGGGAAGAGAGAGATTTCATCATAGTATAATGCCACAGAATTCACTCTCCAAAGCACCAATTTTCTCCAGGGGAACAAATATCCGGAGTTCAGTTGTAATTCTGGGGTATCTCCAGGTCCCATCTGGAGGTTAACAGCCAAAAGAGAATCATGGAAAGAAGATCCTTAAATTCTACACAAGCAGTGGGACATTACAAACATAGTAGGTGTCTAGTGTGCCCCCTGGCACTAGCCCAAGAACTCAAGAAGTGTTCCCTTTAAAAGCTCTACCAAATTGTAATTCCAAGAATGTTATTTACATAATCATTTGTGGCTGTCAAAAAATGTATGTGGGCAGTACCACACACCCTCTTAAAGTTAATATTTTAGAATATCATTCACAGATTAAGAATAAAGTTATGGAGGCATCTCTTGTCTCTCATTTTGTCAAGCTGCACCACACAACTGATTATTTAATTTGTTTTGTCATCTATAAGTATCAAGGCAGTTTGGATGGCAATCAGGATGTATATAGAATACTTCTTTGGGAAGAAACTTATTGGATTCATAAATTAAGCCCCCTAACCCCCTCTGGATTAAATTTAAATATTGACTTTTCATGGTTTTTTTAATAGAATTGTTGTGGATGGAGTTTGTGTTCTGCCTGGATTCCTAGTAAGTATACTGTATACTGTAACTTTGAGAAGGAGACCTTTTGGATCCTAACAGTTGTTTAGTATTAATGACATCAATTGCTGTGTCTGTATTAAGAATGGTGTATGTTGCCTTTGCATATTGAAAGATCTGAATTGCGTGCTTGTAAGCAATTGTCTTATGAGTATTTTTGGAGTATTATAGTTAACTGTTCAGGTAAGTTCTTTTTTAAAAGATTTTAAAAGATGTACTGATTGGATGTTATACTATCATATTGTATTGATGTATATGATTGCAGTGTGATATGGCTTGAGATGGATACATGGGACTTTGTTCTGTTTGGCCTTGAGGAAGCTTTGTGAGAAATGAATACCAAGGCTGGCAGGCTCTGTTGGAAAACCGAACAATGGTGTCCTTGAAGGTTATTGAGACCTTTGAAGACTGAAACTAACATCCATTGTACCATTATTTGTTAGTAACCATCTTATGAAAGATGATTTATAATAAGGCTTAAGAAGCATCACAATTCATTGGCACTGTGCACTTTATTGGATTAGTCATTTCGATCTGAGCTCACCTATTTTGTGTGGTTCTGGAAAGTATTCTGAAATTTTGGATAGGATATTGATATGTATGGAATGAATTGTTTGTATGAATTTGTTTTCATGAATAGATACTGAAGTTTGTTGAATGTTTGACTTTTTCATAGTTAATTTTTCATGGTTGCCCTTTTTGGGTATGCAGTCTGGCATAGGATGCGGAGCACGGGGACTAACCTGCTAATCAGTAGAATATCAAGCTTTTCAGAAGGATGATATGCATATAACCTAAGTGGTTGGAAAATGACATGAGCAATTCTCCATCCAATGGAGGAATCCAGTGCATAGTACCCCAGTTGTATTGGGGTGTTAGGCTGTAACACAAAAAGTAGCACTGCTCTAGCAACAAATGTCACCAATGACCAAAACAGAACATACAGAAGAATAATAAAATATAGCCTTTTTTGCAATTTCATGCTTAAAAGCAGTGCTCCCTCTAAGCTGAGTCAGTGTGAGCTAGCTCACAGTTTTTTAGCCTCCTGCTCACACATTTTGTCTTGGGATGGCTCCAGAGGAAACTAACTTATGCAGTAGCCAATTCACTTGCTCACAACTTTAATGCCAGTACCTCACAAAGTAGAATTTTTGATTACAAGACTCCACAGCTTAGAGGGAGCATTATTTAGAAGGTGTTTTTAGCCACAAGGCCCCCTTTTTAAAAAATCTTTTAAAAACCAAAAAAGAAGAAGCAGTACAAAAAAATGAACCTCAAAACCCAGTTACTAATTTTTTTGAAGGGAGAAAAAACCTCACATATAAAGAGTGGAAATAAAAATATGATGTCAGTGCTGGCAGATTTATACACAAAATGCCTATAAAAGCATTTACCTCTCCAATGTTGTAATACCAGCCTTTTAGCTGTAGTAAGGGCATGGAGGGTCCATTTTAGCTGACCATCAGTTAGCCTCCAAGAGGTGGGCAGATAGGTAGGTAGGCAGGTAGGTAGGTAGGTAGATCTATCTATGTATCACTGCTCATACAGAGTTTGAGGAGGGGATAGGCCTCAGCTGAATAGAATGCCATAGACTCCATCCTCCAAAGCAGTTATTTTCTCCTGGGGAACCATTGCTGCCAATCTCCAGGTGAGGGCTTGAGATCACTCAGAATGAAAATGGCTCTCCAGATGGCAGAGATCAGTTCCCTGGAGAAAACGGCTGCTTTGCAGGATGGACTCTGTGTCATTATACCCCGCTGAGGCTGCTTCCCTCCTGCTCGGGTTCCCACTGTGGAGAATGACTACTTTTCCTAGGTAGAGGCTGCTGGGGGGGGGGGATGGAAAGCTGAAGTCAGAGGGGCAGATGAAAGTACATTTCCTAGGTAGAGGCTCCAGATGGGGAGGAGAGATGGAAAGCTGAAGTCAGAAAGGCAGATAAAGGTAGGTTGATGGTTGGCTGTGAAGGAGATAGGGTTGCCAACTCCAGGTTGGGAAATTCCTAGATATTTCAGGGGTGGAGCCTGGAGAGGGTGGGGTTTGAAGAGGGGTGGGACCTCAGAATGTACAATACCATAGACTCCACCCTCCAAATAATCTATTTCCTCCTGGGGAACCATTGTTTCCAATCTCCAGGGGAGGGCTGGAGATCACACAGAATTACAACTGCTCTTCAGGTAGCAGAGGTCAGTTCCCCTCAAGAAAATGGTAAGCTCTGTGTCATTATACCCTGCTGAGATCACCACAGCAAATTGATGCGGAGTGTCCAAGGCCAGCACTGCAAGAAGATTGAATCAGTCAATCCTAAAAGAAATCAGCCCTGACTGTTCCCTGGAAGGCCAGATACTGAAGCTGAAGCTCAAATACTTTGGCCACCAAATGAGAAGGCAGCACTCACTAGAGAAGACCCTGATGCTGGGAAAGATTGAAGGTAAAAGAAGAAGGTGACAGCAAAGAATGAGATGGTTAGACAGTGTTATTGATGCAATGAACATGAAATTAAGCAAACTCCAAAGCATGACGGAAGACAGGAGAGCCTGGCGTGATGTGGTTCATGGGGTCGTGAAGAATTGGACTCGACTGTGTGACTAAACAACAACAAGCCCAAGGCCAGGGCACCCACCCACAGCCTCTTTCTAGAGCTCATTGTATTTATTTCCACAATTGGCCTTATTCCTAGTATATTAATAATTTGGTTAGTAGTATAGATAACAGTGATACCCCCTTATTTTAGTAAACAGGAAAATCTTGGCTTTGCTATACTCTCTAGAACCCCAGTGGATTTGAAAAGAGTGCTTAAGGCATTTAGTTGTTATTGCAAAGAGAGCCAATTATAGATTAATTACCAGAAAACTAAAATCATATCCCTTGGCAAATGGTCTTGGAACATCAATGACCATAAGTTGGAACAAGTACCACATTTCAGGTACTTAGGGATGATGATTCATTCATCTGGGAACAGAACTGTTCATCATGAATACGTTGCAGCAATAAACCAAAAATCCTCTCAGAGTATTTTAAAATTTGCATGTAGTAAAGGAGGTCTCTATTTACCAGCAGCCCTCCAGCTATTCTAGGCAAAAACTTTGCCCCAACAAATGTATGGGACAATACTCAGACCTCCCTCTTCTTGTTTTGCCCCTTTAGAGCGAGTTTGATCAAGATTCCTGAGAACATTATTCCAAGTACCCAGCCATGTTTCCAGCACTAGATTACATCTTGATTCTGCTTTGGTTAAGGTGGAGGCTAGGGTAAGCCTTGCCTCTATCAATTTTTGGCTAAAGCTAGCATATAACCCACAGGGCCTGACACTCTTAGTTCTCCAAGATAATTACCAGTCTTCTTGGGTGAAGGCCATCCATTGCAAATTGTAGAATTTAGGATTTTCTTTACAAAATGTTATGAAAACAAGTTATGGCTAAGCAAAAGCAATGGTCAAACAAAGGTTGTTTAATATAGAGTGACAAAGAGACAATAACAACATCCCAAATTTTGATTTCAGAGAGATATATTGTCGCTTCGGCACCCTATCTCTCCTTTTTGGAGGTACCTCGCCAACAGAGAGGTTTTACATTGGCAGGATGGTGAGCTCTCCCCTCTGCAGTTTTGGAGAGGAGAAGTTTATGTGGAATTCCTTACCACCTTGGATTTCTTAAAGCAGAGTTAACTCCCATTCAATGAAGGAGGATTTGGTTTCCCTAATCTTAGTTTATATTGTCAGACATATTTGTTAACTTGTACTAATTATATTGTGAGCACTTCTCAGCTGGACTATCCATCTTGGGCTCTTTTCGAGGCATTAGAGTCTACTTATGCTAGGTTCCAATCAGACAGCTCTTTAGATCCACGACATGCACAATTTCCTGCTGGATTTAAGTGGAACAACCAGACACAAACATCTGGGAAATGTCCCTGTTCCATAGACATCCCGTTTTGCCGCACCTCATAACTGGACTTAAATGATAGCACTTTAAATCTGGAGTTTTCCAGGCCCGACAGGACAACAGCGGACTTTCACCCATCTGATTGTGCCACCAGCACGCAATCCTCCCGTCGGGGTGGTCTGATGTCAGACCATCCTGAAAAGGCACGATTTTAAAAAAATCACTACCCAATATGCGTTTAAACGCATTTTAAAATGAGGCTGCGGAACCCCAATTCAGCGCCATGAAGATTTTAATGTTTATGAACGACCCATCACTTTAAGGATGACCGGTTAATGGGATGGGACCTGGAGGGAGGATGAGTCTTCTAACATGCAAAATAGTCCCTCCATTGAGCATGAGGTCTGGGACTCCTTTAGGGTTAGGCCCTGCAAGTGCCTTGGATCTACAAGATCACGCAGTCACGCCTATACACGTGCAAAAAGATAAAAAAAACCCACCGTGTGCACCTCCTTCAGTGGATGCCGTCTAGACAATCCACAGCGGAAGCAGCATGCAATAAGGCGATTCCCACAGGGGATGTCTGATCATGTGAGGATGGATTAAAAAGATCTGGATCAAATTTGAGCCAACATAATGGCGGGATTAGCTGCCCATATGAACGCACCCCTAGAGTGGATTCCATTCCTCTTGCAGTTTCTGCAACTAGAAGACTATGGCACATAATGTCACAACAATATAAATTCCATCCATTTTCACATGCTAAATTAATGTTACGGGCCAATCCAGAATTAAAACTATGAAGAAATCTTTTTAATGGAAGGTTTGGACTGATAGGAGGATTTTTACTTTGGATCAATTGATGATCCAGATGACCACCAGTTATGATCAACTATCTGCTTTCTCTATGAAAAGCTGTGACTTATTCAGCAAAAAAATTAAATTTAGGATATACTAGACATCACAGTGACTCTTTAGTAAAGGGCTGAGCAAAGTTTTTACAAAGGGATAGGTCTATCAGTGGCTATTAGCCATGATGACTAAAGGATATCTCCATATTCAGAGGCATTCAACCTCTGAATCTCAGTGTCAGGAGACAACATCAGGGGAAGTCCTTGGCCTCTATGCCCTGTTGTTGGCCCTCCGAAGGAACTGGTTGGCCATTGTGTGAGACACAAAATGGTAACATAGGGTAATTTAATTAAGGCAGCTAAAGGTAAAAATGCCAAATTATTTTGGAAATTGATTTCTAAATACCCTCTTAAGGACTCTTCTCCTTTAGACTCATTAATTATGGCTGATATTAGGGAATCATATTTTTGAAAGATCTACTCAGAGACCCCTTAGGACTCCCACTAGCAAAGAATATCTGACTTACCAGATCGGCCATCAGTTACAGTAAAAGAAGTTATGGCTCTTATAAATCAATTGAAGAAAGGAAAAGCCCCTAGCATTGATGATATCTTGTTGAGTTCCTAATTATTAACATTGAGTGGTGGGCACCAGCCCTAGCCATGCTTTTTTCATATATTGATTCTACAGGATGTATTCCAGAGGACTAGAGGCAGGCAGTCATTGTACCATTCTATAAAAAAGGGAGGAGGGGTGATCCAGCTGATTATAGACCTATTAGTTTGTTCAGCATTATAGGTAAACTATATGCTAATCACCTGCTAGATAGACTTAAGTGCTGGATTGAACAAGAAGACATCCTTGTTATAAAACAAATGAGCTTTAGGGAGGGCAGATCAACTTTGGGCTATTGTCTATGCAATGCCTAATTGAGAAATTTGAGACTAGTTGATCTGTCTCGTCGTATGCTGTTTTTTTCACCTGAGATCTGCCTTCGACTCTATATCTAGGGGATTGCTATGGGAGGAACTAAAAGCCATGAGCCCTAATATGAGCCCTATATTAAAATATATCTCTCAAAGTTAGATGCAACAGAACTGGGCACCTTTCTAATCCCATAACAACAGCAAAAGGAGTAAAACAAAGCTGTGTCCTGGCACCAGTGATGTTCCCCCTATCCTATATATATAAAAGCCCAGTGTATTGGCACTTTCCAGCTCTCCCATTGGCTGTGCTGTGCACTCCATCAGTCATTGGCCCATCAACCACCACTCAAGAGTACTTGCATGCCATTGGCTGAGTGCTGAGTCCACTCCTCTCCTCCCACCTGGACACTCTTCCCTGACAGAATAAACCGCCAAAATGGCTGTCTCTCCTGATGAAGACACTTCTACTTCTGCTTTGCTCCTCTGCAGCAGGCTGGCTACTGAGGTGGGCCACCAGCTGTCAAACCATTCTCTTCTCCTCTGGCTGTGCACTTTTCCCACAGTGGCTATTGCTAGGCAACCAAGCTTGGTTCTTTCAGTAAAAAGGCAGGGGGAGGAGACCCCTTCCAGGCCTACTTTGGCATTTGTGGGGAACTCATTGGGGCCAGTCCTGACTAGAGTTACCAGCTCCAGGTTGGGAAATCCCTGGAGATTTTGTGGTGGAGGCTATGGAAGCCAGAGTTAGGGGAGGGGAGAGAATGCCACATAAAACATATATAATCCTAGATATAATTTTTTGAGCATATTTGCTTTGGCCCATAAAGAAAAGTTTAGGGTTGCCCATCTATCCAAATCCAAAGGTATATCAGCAATTAGCTGGTTGAAATTTAGCATAATCATATGCATAATATCTCTTTGAATCAATATTCCAGATAAATAATGACATCTGGGCACTATCGAAAATGTCCATGAGCAAATACATTCCCTGATATATTATTTCCAAATGGCATCAACTCAGCTTTTGTTCAATTAAACAGATATCCAGATGAGTCTCCAAAGGTGTTAATCAGAGGCCCGTTTAAAGAGAAAACTAAAAATACCATGCAGAAAGCTCAAGTCAATGCACGCTTCACCTTGTCTCTTGGTGTGGAACACAGATGGGTTCAGAAAATGAACAGTCTTTTGGAATGCTTTTACTCTTTCCCTTGAAAAAGCATCTCAGGATTTGAAATACACTAAAAAATGAAGGAAGTATACTTTACATGGACTGGTCATAAAGAGTCATTACTATTATGGACTACGGCTGTTTTTCCTACTCTAAGCTCTCAATTAATCAGCAACTGTTCTTCTGAGGACATTGTTAGTCAAATGCCCAATGCCCAAACTAACTATAATGAAATCAAGATGCAGTTTATTAGATAATCCTAACCAAGTCTACTCAGAATCCTACTCAAGTATATTCAGTGGAGCTTACTCCCAGGACACTGTTCATAGGATAGTATTGCAAGCCATGTTTGTTATTACTGAGTGTCTTACTTTGCAGCCACAATACAGATTTTCATATGTGTTATTAGTGAGATGGAAGCTACGAATTTGCACAGGGATTTGGTACTTCAGATCAAAGAAGGACCTGTCATATTAGCTGTTTTGCCATGTGTGTGCTTTTTCAATCTTCTGTTTCTGTTAAATATTTGGATGGCCTCAAAATCTGTTATGACTTGTATCAGGGGTTAACAACTTTTCTTCTTTCATGGAAGATGGGATTGGGAGAGGGGTACAGCCAGTACCCCCAAACCATTTTCTGAGCAGAAATCATATTTCCTCCCTCCCACCTATGTTGCTATTTGCCCATGGGAAACAATATACAGGTACCTATATTTTCCCCTATTGGACAAAAAGCAGCTTGGGTAGGAGTGATTTACACTGGGCAAACAGCATGGTTCACGGTTAATGACCCATGGTGCTGTAGGTACAACTTAGATGCTGGCATTCAAAGCATTGGATTGGGGAGGGGAGGGAGTAGGTTCTTCTCTTCCCATGTCTGTTGGCTGGCAATCTGGTTGCTGCTGCAGTAGTTAGGGTTGCCAGCCTCCAGGTGGGGCCTGGAGTTCTCCAGGAATTACAACTGATCCCCAGACTACAGAGAACAGTTTCCCTTGAAGAAAACAGTGACTTCAGAGGGAGGACCCTATGGCATTACAGCCCTGCTGAGCTTCTTCTCCCTAAACTTTACCCCAAAATCTCTAGGAATTTTCCAACCCGGAGTCAGCAACCCTTGCAGTAGCAAATAAGTTCAGGATGGAGGAGAAGGAAAGATAGGAGGGAAATTTCTTCTCTGTTGAAGACAGGACTACCCTGTGCAGACGGACACATGGGATTATTGCTTCTTGCCTTCATATTAAGGGGAGCACTATGAGCCAACAATGCTTGTATTCTGAATAAAAGACACCTGAGTTTCAACAGTGTTCGTCATTCTAGTTCTAGTTGGGTCCCTCTGTTCCTGGGGGCTTCACCATCCCACTTCTGGAACTGAGAACACACCCAAGAATACATCCCACATACCCAAGCAGCTGTGGGCTTCAAAACATGATGCCTAGTGGTTTGCAAACTGCTTTTCAGAATGCTTGTCTGTCATCTCATTGTTTCCATAGAATCCCAGACTTCACTCCATCATAGTCTGAAAAAAACTGCTCTATGGTTAAACAAATAAACAATAGGGAGAGCAAAGGTATGCTGTTAAGATATGTTCAAGTGAACGCTTTTATTTACATTTTGGAATGTGAAGTCATCCAATTTGGCTGTCACAGTAGACAGAATTCCTCTCCTAGCCCTTAAACAGTATATGGTTTTGGAATGTAAATAGGGCTCAGCTGAGTCTCAGTTCTTATATAATGGCCACAAGAGACATAGCATGCCTTTGAAGAGAAAGTATAACAGGCTGATTGTTATCCATTAATACCATTCTTTTGTCCTGAACAATGGTTGCAAGGAGATAAAAACAAACACTGAGGAAAGAAACTGTAATCTATTATTTTTTAAATAAAAACACTGATCAAAATGGGATCTGAGGAACAGAAAGGGACACATTTCAGAAATGGAAATATAGTTGGCATAAGACAAGTGGATGAAACAAAATTCTGTTCCTGGCATTCAATGTCATCACCTTAATAGCTTCTATAACCACCCCCCCCAAAAAAAAACCCCTTGTGTTTGCTCTTCACATTTCTTAATACAAAATAAACAATAATTTGCACAAACTGTACAGGTGAAGCAGTTGAAAAAGAGACAGGAAGAGAACAAGCAGTCCCCCGGGGACAAACTAGTTTGGGGTGGCCAAATCTGAGTATGCACCATCCTAGGTGGCATTTCAATATACAGGCAGTCCCATTCTCTGCATTGCTGTGGTTTTGTCCTCAATCAGAGCTGGAAAGCAGGCAAAAATAATCTCAGAAGAAGCAAACCAGACTGCAGGCTGGACTATGGTGTGGGAAACCCTCTTACCCCTATCTTGGCAAGCCAGTACTCCCTGTTGCCTGTGGCTCTTTCAGCATCCACGCTATGGGAGTCTGCAAACTTCTTTATTGTGGCATGAGATTAGTACGTCTATGGTGAATGAGACCTGTGTACGCCACAAAAATGTTCATCTTCCTTTCATAAAGTCAAGGCTTCAACCCAATAGTTATAGAGATACCACCATAATGGTATGATGGTGATCCATGAGTACCACATGTGCAACTGCGACTCTCTAATGGGCAGACTCCTCTTCCCCTATCCTTTCTGTCTTTTCATGTGTGGATAACCATTGTCCCTTTCCTGGTTTTCTGTGTAAGCATAGTTTGTCATAGAGATTCCATTTTTTTGTAAGTAAAAATTTTTATTCCATAGAAAAAAAAATATGTTTGAAAATAATGTCTAGGAGGTCCATCAGAAAATGTGTAGGAGGAGAGGGGTACATGGGTATGCTCCAAATGATCGTGGATAAGTATACGTACTTCCTCAAGGGGGATGATAGTATATAAGGATTTAATGTCCAAAGATACTAGATATGATTGTCTGTTATTTGAATACCTTCTGTTGGAAATAAGGGAGGAGACCTTGCCCAGATAGTCTAACATAAAATTAGTAAGTATATTATAGGGGAAATCCTAAATATGTGTTGGTCCAACAATTAATGTTTTAATGTTATAGTGACTATTGTTAATACATTTTCAGAATCAATGACAGTGTTTACTTGAATGTAAGACTGACTGTAAGATTCCTATATAGGGTAAGATGCATTTACTTATTTATTTCTGCATTCACTTTGTTTGATAGAGACTGATAAGCCAGTAAGATGAAATATCACTGTAATATTACTGAAATTCTTTGTCTATAGATTTGTTCCTGAGGAAAGACCATAGGTCTGAAACACTTAGATATTCAGAAAGAGTGCTGACTGAAAGAGATACACAGATTGAGTGTATTTGGAGCAGACTGCTGTTGTGAATTTGTACAAGGACAGAAGACTGTTACAAGTATATAGATTGGGAGAGACTGGAGCAGACTGCTATGTGAATTTTTATCGACCTTTGTATTTGTTCTATGAAAGAATATGTTGTTTGTCTTTACCAGACACTAAATATGTTATGGCTCTAATATAGTCTCATCTGTTGTTGTATTGTTCTGTGGGCATCGAGCACACGTCTGTATTTTTTTCATACCTGACTGTTTTGGGACTGTGTCTTATTTCTTTATATTGTCAAACAGAATGGAAACAGCATGTCTGGAATTTAGTAACCAGGGACTTTATGGCAGAAACTTTTTCAGGTGGTGGGAAGGCTTTCCCCCGCACTGAAGTCCAGGACAGAACCTATAAAGGTAACCTGTTGTGAAGGGGTCAGGTGGGATTTTTTTGAGATTAACAGCTAGACCTAGCCTGGACAAGAGGTCCAGAGTAAGTTGAATTTGTGACAGAAGCTTGCATTCCAATGAGCCTACTAGTAACCAGTCATCTAAATAGGGGGAAAATGTACAGCCCTTGTATCTCATGAGCTACTACCACTGCTATTTATTTGGAGAACATTCTTGTGGCAGTAGCCAGACCAAAAGGCAGTATCATGTTTTCAAAAACACTGGAACACTGAAAATGGAGGTACCTTCTGTGGGAGGGGTAAATGGCCACATGGAAGTAAGCATCCTTGAGATCTCAAACAGTGAACTATAAATTTAATTCAAGGGATTGAATAACATTAGGGAGAGAAACCATGCTAACATTAACAAACATGTTTAACTTTCTAATGTCCAGAATGGAGCAGGCCCCACCGTTCCTTTTTTCAAGCAAAATTTATCCTGAATAAAATCCACCCTGGATGTAGACTGACCAAACTGGTTGTATGGCACCCTTTGCCAGGAGGTCCTGAACAGCCTGTAAGAGCAAGGTTGGTGCAGAGTCTTCCCAAGCAGAGGGAGAAGGCCTTTAGATGAAGTCAATTCTATACCTCTGTCACACCATGGACAGGATTCAGGTGTCTGTCGTGATGGAGGCCCATTCCTCGGTGAACAGGGCCAGACTGTCTAGGAAAAAAGGCAAAGCATTCTGGTGAGGCAGTTCTAGTCAGAAGAGGGGCCTTTTTGCTGGGAATTCTTTGGGGATTGAGACTGGGATGGTCTGAGTTTCGACCTAGGGCCCTTGCACCCTGATTGCAGTGGAGACTGAAAAGAGTGATGGTAGGAGTAGTGTGAAGGCGTATGTCTGCCATACCTCTGGGGCTGTTGATGAGCAGGGCTGTGTGCCTGGGTTTGAATGGCTGTGAGGACTGCTCAGTGACCCTCAGTGACTTGGCCATCTGCTTATTTTATTTATGCCAAGGTGTCATCAGTATTGGATGAGAACAGCTGGGAACCTTCAAAAGGTAGATCTTCTACTGTGCCTTAGTTTCTGGAGGCAGGGCCATTAAGCAAGACCAGACATGCCAATAAAATGTGATGGCAGATGCTGTTGTGTGTACAGAGCAATTGGCGACTTGGTGGCTTGCATTCATCTGTTGCTTTGGCAGCTTTACTGCTTCAGCTTGTAGAATCTTAGTTAATTACTTATCCTCAGGGAGAATGTCAAAGCAGGCAGAAATTTGGTCCCATAAAAACAACTGGCAAACTGACATTATAGCTTGATAGTTTGCTATTCTCACGCTAAGAGCCAAAGAAGAGTAAAACATCTACCAAGGTGTCTAGCTTGAGCCCTGCCTTATCTTTTGGTGCTGAATGTGGGCCACGCCTAGACATAGTTTGTGCTTCCTCAATAATAAGAGATGACAGTGCAGGATAGGTATACAAAAAAAAGGACAGTCTTCTTGCCTGACCTTGTACAGGTTGTCCACCTTTTTGAAGGTCAGAGGAATAGTGGAGGGCTTTTCCCAGACAGATCTTGTGAGGTCCAAGAAGTCCTCTAACAGGGAATGCAATGGAGGCTGGAGCTTCAGAATAGAATGCACTAAGTATCTTGCTTTTGGGCTTCAGGCTTGAAACACATCCATTTCCATGGACTTAGCCATACAAAGCATCTGTTCGGAATACAGATGCAAATCCTCATTAGGAAAAGAGTCTGATGGATCAGCAATGGCCTCATCCAGTAACAGATCCAAAATGAATTCAGATCCGGGCTCCAACTGTGAAGCCCTCTCTTCATCGTCAAAGTCACAGGTTTGGCACTCAGAACCAATGGAGCCATGTTGGTTTATTTTGGGACATGAGGATACGGTGACTGAGGGATTCTGCGTTTCAATTTCGACTTTGACTTCTTGGGAGGCAGTTCCGATGTGCTCCTCCATGGAGACAATGGAATAGGTGATTGAGACCTATGCCAAGGTACATCTGATGATGGAACTGACCAAACGGATTTGGGTCTGGAGGACTGTGCCCATGTGGCAAATACTTCACTGCCAGGGTATTGGAGACAGTCAAGGCCTTTTCCCAAATGGCTGCTTTGAGCCTGAAGGCTCTATTGAACCAGGCTTTTGGGGTGAAGTGCTGGCAATGGTACATGACCAGCAATATGTGACTCTCCGAGGCACAATAAACAAAGAGAACATTTTTCGGTTGGGGTCATTTTTGTGCCACATTAGGCATATTTTTTGAATAAAGAGCATTGAGCCAACATAGAAAAGATTAAAAACAATCCCACCCAATGCCAGAGATGAGAAGGAAAAAGAAAGCTAGAAGCATACTTCTTCTCCAGGCAGCAGTGAAGAAGGAATTGAGGGAAAATGGAGGAAAAGCTGTATTGCACACCAGAGAAGGGAGGGTGCCCTTTTCAGTTCTTCGAGGATAGGAAGTTCTTTCTCCACAGCTGGCCTGTGCATGTGCTGTCCTAATGTGTGCCTGCATGGAGGAGGAAGACGAAAAAAGCTTCTTCCTCATGTCCTGAGTTTAAATAATCTATATGTTGTCAAAGGCTTTCATGGCCAGAGTTCATTAGCTGCTGTAGATTTTCTGGGTTGTCTGGCCGTGGTCTTGGCATTGTAGGACCTGACATTTCACCAGTAGCTGTGACTGGCATGAGGATGCCAGTCACAGCTACTGGCAAAATGTCGGGTCCTACAATGCCAAGACCATGGCCAGACAATCCAGAAAATCTACAGCAGCTAATTTAAGTGATCTCTTTCTTCCTCCCCTCTTGGGGATAACCTTGCTGTTTCTTTCTGATCCAAAGGAAGAGTTTTCCTTCCATCAATTCAGTCTCCCCAGGTTTATGGCTCTAGGTCTGATGTAGTAGCAGTGTGTAGGGTGGTAAACCATTGTCCTGCATCAGCCAGAGTTATTAGCAGAACAAAAACCTGAGTGATCTGTGCTTGGAGCTAGATGGCTCCTTCCTTCTCCCCACTCCTTGCTGTCAGCTACTAGTTTGCAGCTGGGTTCCAGAGCCCATACAGAGTGAACTCACAATGATTGAAATGAATTCCTGGGTAAATGGCATTTATCCACACCCTATATCAAAAGCAGCTTCAGTGAGTGAAGTGAAACTGGTAGAGAATGGTTCCCCCTTCTGCTGTAGCCCACTGAACTCTTCCAGTTTCTGCTCCTGAAGGGGGGTGTCAAAGGACTGAGGAGCAATGTGGGGCAAAGTAGGGGTTTGCAGTGAAAATCATGTTCCTCTCCTCCACCAACAGAATAATCATTATAGTGCAATGCCATCAACTATTAGGAATCAGTCCTAGCCTGGCTGCAAGGATTATTCTTATGGCAGGGCAAAGGACATATGCAAACCACCCCTGCCTCTTTCTTATAAAAGCTACACTGGGAATTGTAATATACACCTTCATGCATACAGAAGTTGTGCTTCCATGGCTTAGACTGTTCCGTTTCCAAAACATACTAGCCTGCCCTTTCATTGCAAACAGCTTTACCAGGTCATTCTCAACAGCAGGGATTGAATTAGGATGGGATTCCCTGGGACAGATTCATGAGCACAGTAGAAATCACCTCCATGCATCAAGCAGCCTGCCTAGGCACAACAGTGCCAATACAAAAAGTTGTTTACTTTCTCCTGTAATAAGTGTAATGAGCATGTGAAAACGGAGCATATGAAAATGCAAAAATGGATATTCCTCCCCTAATCGCCTTTGGACTTGGAACTTGGAAACTTGCAGTCTGAGACTGTGCCTGGGGACTGTGTGTGGTAAAGTCTTGCTGCTCTCCTTCTTCGAGCTCAGAAGGGCATCAGGGTGTGCACCATCTGTTTGCCTTGGCAGGCAGGATTAAACGATAGCTGCTGGGGGGGGGTGACCTTCTGCTGAAGAGAACAGAACAGCACCTGCTGCCCTGATCATTCCAGCTTTTTGTTGCTTTCAGATTTTCTGTGTTCCGTGTCTAGATTTGGGTCCTGATGCCAATGGCTGGACCATGAAACTCCTCTTCTTTCCCCTGATGTTTTCCCCAATGAAAAAATTTACAGTGTAAGTACCTTTGCACAGGAACCTGGCTTTGGCTATTTTTATTGCACAAATAGCCATGCACATTAATGGCACCACATAAATAAATAATAAAGGCACATATTGATGCTGTGGATTTTGTATGGTTCTAGCTGGACAGAGGAAGAAACTCGGCCACACAGATTTTGCATCTGGCTTGCCACTGTGAAAATCAACAATGGCCTAGCTTCTTTTCAGCCAGTGTGTACCTGTAGCTATGTGAGTCCAAAAATATACACCAAATTTTCCAGCAACTACTCATAGCCAATGTAGCCACCTACACATCTCAGCTGTCTTTCATTAAATTAGGATGCCCCAAACTGCAAACAGATATTCCACAAGAAGGATGCTACTCCCTTTTGTGTTGTCAAAGCATCTAAGAGAAATGATATACAATAAAACATGAGTTTGCTGAGAAACCATGAAGCAAATGAGTTCATTAAAAAACTCAGATCCACAGTTATCTACTTTTTCTCTTGAATTCTAAGGATTAACTTTTTTTCTGTATGTAAACAAACTCTCATTTTTCTTTTTGCCTCCAAAAGGATGGTAAGTTCAAAAACAGACCAATATGCATGTATGAGAATACAGACTTGCAAGTCCTGTTCCCTCTGGTCTGAGAATGTTCTGCAGCCATCCCAAGTTTCTTCCTGGCAAGACAATCTTTTCCCTCATTCCCAGCAGGGGAACTGTTATGTACACAGTGGTCCAAGGCTAAAGTAAGGAGCTTGGTCCCTGAACACAAAGGGACCTAGGATCCTAGACCACCTAGTGTCCACCAATAGCACCTCTGGCGGGAAATTCAAACCCTCCAATGGGACTGTAGGTGTGCTGGGTGGGATGTATATAGTTGGCCCTTGTGGGGCCGTTTTGCCAGTTTGTGTGTGAAGTACAATAAACGCATCTGAACACGTCGTTGTTCGAGTCCTCCATGCAGCAAAGCCAGTACTTTACAATGGTGACGAAGGTAGGATCCCGATGAGCGGGCCTGACTCTCCAACCAGCACAGCACCGAGCAATGATCCAGAGGAAGCCACCACGCCCTGCACTGCTCCCAAGCAGCACCGCACCATGCCCAGCTCTGCGCTAGAGTCATGGCCTCTGCTCCGGGACACCTTGAAGCTTTTGACCCCACTCATCCTGAGCTCTGGGATTCGTGGATGGACCAAGTGACCTGCTACCTCACCTTCCGTGACGTGACCGACGCAGGCAAAAGGAGGGCCCTCCTCCTCAGCTCTTGTGGCGTGAACACCATCCAGCTTGCGAAGAGCCTCCTGGCACCCAAGGCAATCCTCGAATGCATGTACGAGGAGGTTATTGATGCCCTGAGCAGGTACCTCACTCCCAAGCCCACGATGCTGGCAAAACAGATGGAATTCCAGGGGTGCATCCAGAAGCCCAGTGAGACAGCCGCAGCCTTCATTGCCGCGCTGCGCCAACATGCAATGGAGTTCACCAAGGTGGAGGAGAACATCTTGACCCAGTTCATCTGGGGAATCAGTGATGTGAAGCTCTGCTGAAAGATGATTGGCACCACTGACCTTAAACACAATGAGGCCCTTCAGCTCGCCATTGCTCATGAGGTCTCTCACCACGACTGACCACTGGCTACATCCCATCTACTGCTCCCTGACTCAGTGCCCGAGAACTCTGATGAGGATGACGTCATCTCTTCCGACCACACAACTGCCGAAAGCCACTGGGAACCGGAGCCACCAGACACCTGGGGAAGCCCGCCGGGCAGACCAAGTGCACCAGCTGCAGAGAGGCACACGAGTGAAAGTCATCCCGTTTCCGTGACACTGCCTGCCACACGTGTGGTAAACAGAGTCACCTTGCCCGTGTCTGCAGATCCAAGGGTAACCTGAACCACCCGCCCCAGCCACAGCCATGCTGCCAAACCTCCACGCACTATGAGGACACCACTGACGACCTCTGCCTCCTGACCAGCTGGCCCTCCCTACAGGTACTATGCCTCCCCAACCTGCCCACTGCCCTGAAGATCCAGGTCCAGGTCCAGATCGAGGGGTCCCCCTACTTGATGGAAATAGACTCCGGGTCAGCGGCTTCCATCTTAGCGGTGGAAACGCTGGACAGACTTTGCCCAAACGGTGGGCCTTACCTGCATCCCTCTCCTTTGAGCCTGGTGGACTTCCAGAAAAACCCAGTTCCAATACGGGGCGTGCGGACCTTCTGGGTGAAGTACCGGGGGTTTGAGGGTTTCCTGGACTTGATAGTCGTGGAGGGAAATTTAGTTAGTCTGTTGGGCCGGGCGTTGTTTGCACCATTGGGCATCATCATAGGTGAGTGAACAAATGTGTGCCGCAGGACTATGCAGATGTTTGTGGGGAATTCCTTGAAGTCTTTGATGGGGCTCTAGGATGCTACAAAGAGCCCTCGGTTTCATTACAGCTCGACCCCCAGGTTGCCCCCATCCGCATGTGGTTCCACAGCGCCCCAATCACGTTACGGCCAAAAATAGACGCAGAACTAGACCGCTTGGTGACACAAGGGGTCCTAGAACCCGTCTCACACGTGCTGTGGGAGACTCCTATAGTGACCCCAGTGAAGCCAAATGGAGACATCTGCATCTGTGTGGACTGTAAGTGCATTTTAAACAAGGCCCTCCATGACCACTCTTACTGAGTCCCGGTCATTAGCTATGTGTTGGCCACACTGGCAGGGACTACAATTTTTGGCAAGCTAGACCTTGCACAAGTGTACCAGCAGCTGCCGGTGGACAATGCCACCGCTGCCACGCAGACCATGTCACCCACAGGGGCACATTTAAGGTGAAGCACTTGCAGTATGGCGTTAGTGTGGCCCCAGGGTTGTTCCAGCAATTAATGGATTCTCTCTTAAAAGGGATCCCTGGAGAGACGCCTTTTTTTGACAATGTCCTTATTGCCATGGCCACCCCAGGCGACGTTGCCTCCCGACTCCACGCCATCCTCTGCCAGTTTGATGATATGGGCCTTAAGGTCAAGAGGGAAAAATGCCTCCTTGGCGTCCCAGAGGTGGAGTTCTTGGGTTTCTGAGTTGATACTTCTGGCCTCCACCCGGCAAGGGACAAGGTGAAGGCCATTGCGGAGGCCCCTCCACCCAATTCCAAGGCGGAACTCCAGGCATTTCTGGGCATCCTGAACTTCTATCACGCCTTCCTGCCCCACAAGTCCTTGCACAGATTCTTGGACAAGCTAGCACAGAGGTCTTGGGGTCCTAGAGAGTCTGCGGCATTCCGAGGGGTCAAGGCGCTCCTGATATCGAATGAGGTGCTGGCCCACTTTGATGAGCCACTGCCAGTCATCCTCGCTTGCGATGCCTCCCCCTATGGCATGGGTGTTGTTTTGGGTCACCTTCTTCCTGACGGCCACAAGGTCCCGGTCACCTACTACTCCCGGACCTTGTTGGCCGCCAAGCACAACTATGCCCAAATTGACTAGGAGGGCTTGGCGATAGTGGCGGAAGTAAAAAAAATTCACAACTTTGTGTATGGGTGCCCCTTCACTATCATGATGGACCATAAGCCTCTCCTCAGCCTGTTTGCAGCAGACAGGCAAACCCCCCAGGTACTCTCACCCTGGGTTCTCCATTGGTCCCTCTTCCTGGCAGGTTACAACTACCGCCTGGAGTATTGCCCAGGTAAGGAGATGGGGCATGCCAACGCCCTCAGTTTCCTACTGCTTCCATCCATAGACACCGCCAGGCACAGGCACACATGCTCAGGAAGCGGGTGAGGTTCCACCCCACATTCCAGGTTCCACTGATGCTCCTTACACTGGGGGTCTAGGAAGGTGAGGGTTTTCACACTCTTTCCTCATTTTAGCCAGGTCTGGGTCATCATGGAAGTGCGGAACACACCGCACCTCTCTCGATCCATTTCCCCACAGGTTCCGTGGAATCCCAGGGTACTTGGTAGCCATGGCGGGTCTTCCCAGAGGTCTGGTTTGGGGTGTTTGAAGAGGACATGCTTCTTTGGCTTGGCACCCACAGACTTACCGTCTCCCTTCTTGTCAGGGTTGTGCACGGGGTTCTCAGGTTCAGACCCAGTACTTGCACTTGTCCCTCTGTCTTCATCCCCATTCCCCATACCAAGAAGGATTGGGGTTACGGGTGAAGAGCAATATAGGAGTCCTGACAATCTGTCGGATCCCTAATTAAGACACTGTCCATAACACTTTTGACAGTGATGCTTTATTAGAGATATGCTTACTACAGGTAATGGATCTTTGTCAGGACTGAAGAAAGCATGCCAAATTCAGAGGTTATAGGCAAAACCCAATGCACCCCCACACCCCACGCATACATCAGCATTCAGCTCCTAGTGTTACTATGATAATCCTAACAGGTATATGGCGTCTTATCTATCCTAGCCTGGCAAAAGAGTCTCCAAGGCCAAATCCCATGGGAACAGGCTGAGGGGTGCAACTTGAGGGATGGTTATGACTACTACAGGCAAACACTCAACCTGCACACACTCTCCCCTCAGGAATTCCCTCCCCTCTAATACAGGACAAGGTAAGCAGTGAGCCAATAGAACAATCAATCACCATGTATAATTAAACAATTTTTGTTTGTTCTTTTATACATGCTATGTATGAATTTCAGTTATCAGCATGATTGCAACAATAATTCTACAAAGTAAAGTATACAACTTCGCAGTACATTCAAAATAATACAGCTCCTAATTTCAGAAACAATCCAGACAAACGACAGAGTTCTAGTACAATATCCGTTTACGTGTCCTTCATCAGGTTTGTCCTTCTGTTATTGTTTCTTCACAGGCATGAAGTGCTGCAAGCTGCAAAGGACTACCATACTTAATACACCACCAAAAACATAAAGAATTCTCTAATGATACAGAGAAGCATTTTACCCTTTATAAACTCACCCATATTTCAAAATGCTTAATTCTTATACAATTTTTGATGTGCGCTACCGCGCTTAGTTTATAGAAGAAAGCAGATAAGCACAATATGTATTACACAGTTCTCTAATAATAATGAATATAGAGTGAATATAGAGACTTGGCCAGAGTATTTGAGGAGGAAGAGGCTGACGAGTTACTGCCTCATCGCAGAACTGACTGTGCCATAGAAATCTTGCCGGGTCATAAGTTGCCTAAAGGAAAGCTATATGCTATGAGTCCCGTTGGGCTGCAGTGGGCCGCAGCAGGCCACAGCAGTGGCCAAGGTTTCCAGGCCATGTTGGTGCTGCGGGGGCCAGTAGTATCGGGCCATGGGATCGGCAGGCAGTGGCTTTGGGTCATGGCAGTGGTGGGCAGCGGTCTGCGGCAGCGGACAGAGGTGGGCCATGTCATCATCAGGTGGCGGCGGGCCGTGGCCAAGGGTTTCAGGCTATGTTGGTGCTGCGGTGGCCAGGAGCATTGGGCCGCGGTGGTGGTCGGAGCATTGAGACCATGTGGCGGTAGTGCGGCCCTGGTGGAAGCAGTCAGAGGACCCAAAGCAGCAGGTGGGCCCTGAGGCACTTAGGCCTAGGAACAGGGGGTTGGCAGGTTAGTTGGGACTCCAGGCCAAAGCATCACGGCAATAAGGAGCGGCAGCAGGGTAAGGCTGCTTCACCACCACCCCCGTCCCTCCCTTCCCTCTCAGACTTGAAGGGCTGCTTGTTGACTGATTGGGCTTTTTCTTGCTTTTAGCCCCCTCCCCTCCCCTCTATGTTGGCATTTGGGGGGGAGGAACAGGGGAAAGCACTGTACCTCTTGCTATTGGTATCGAAGTGCTGCTGGTTCCAGCCAAGTGTTCATGGTCAGCAGACTGGCAGCAAGGTAAGGCTGCCTCGCTCATTCCATGTTATATATAGTGGGCAGCTAGGCCCTTGATTTTCTGAAGACCAGTGTGGCACAGTTGTTCAGCATGTAGTCTCTAATTTGAGTGAACGGGATTGATTCCCTGCTCCTCCACTTGCAGCTGCTGGATGACTGCGGGCAAGCCATAGTTCTGTTGGAGCTGCTCTTTAAACATCAGTTTGCGAGGGTGCTCTCTTGGCTCAACCTACCTCACAGGCAATGCTCCCTCACAGGGTAGGGCATCTGTTGTGCGGAGGGGAAGGGAAAGATGTCTGTGGGCCACTCTGAGGCTCCGAGTGTGGAGCAGGGTATAAATCCTATCTTCCCCTTCCTTCCTTCCTTCCTTCCTTCCTTCCTTCCTTCCTTCCTTCCTTCCTTCCTTCCTTCCTTCATCTGTTGTTGCTGGCATGGTTTTTAAGGTAGGATTTATTAGGGAACTAATCTCTGCAATAACTGGAAGAGATGATTTCACTTTAAAACTCACAAGGCTGGGGTTGGTGATCAGTGTTCCCTCTAAGCTGAGTTAGTGTGAGCTAGCTCAGTTTTTTGGCCTCTGGTTCATACATTTTTGTTTTGGCTCGGGATGGTTGCTCCAGAGCAAACTGGTTTATGCAGTAGTCAAATCACTCAATCACAACTTTAGTGCCAGTGGCTCTCAAGGTAGAATTTTGCTCACAAGGCTCCACAGCGTGGAGGGAGTATTTGGAAGAGATGTCTCAGTGACAGACCATCTGCTTGGCATACATATGGTCCTGGATTCTATCCTGGCATCTTTAGTTGAAGGATTTGGAGATGGGTGATGTGACAGACTTTTGCCTGAGACCTAGAGAGCCTTTGCCTGTCTGAGTAGGCAATACTCATTTTATTAAGCTTTAAAGCATACAGCGCTATCGAAGGGGCTATTCCTAATGAAGAATAACAATGTTTACCTGCTTATTGCAGCAGGGCTTATTTATATTTGTGACTGTAGACAGGGGTTTCTATTCAAATAGCATATTTACATGGTTTTATTCTGAAAAAGACAGTATAAATTGCCAATCTTCCAATTACAATATTTGGCCCTAATGCAATAGGGATGTATTTCTGGTGTAGTGGTTAAGAGTGAAATCAAGTGTAATCTGAATGGAAAACAGCTGAACTTCTAAGGATTTCCTTCTGTGAAGGAATCCTTGTCAGCAACATGTGAATTTGACAGTGTGAATGCTAACTTATGTTAAAAACTCCCTGGAAACTAAAAACCAGTTGGCGAATTGGCTTAGTCTTTGTCATGTGTTAGGATTCAAAAATATCCATTGCAATATGTCATTTGTAACTTCTGTTTTCTGTTTTTGTAGGAATACAGTGTGACTTCCAACATGATGCTGTGATCTGGGAATTACCAGTGTTCCCTCTAAGCTGAGTTAGTGTGAGCTAGCTCACTGTTTTTTAGCCTTTGGCTCACTCATTTTCACCTTAGCTCAGGAAGGATGGCTCCAGAGCAAACTAATTTATGCAATGGCCAAATTGCTCGCTCACCACTTCAATGCCAGGAGCTCACAAAGTAGAATTTTTGCTCACAAGATTCCACAGCTTAGAGGGAGCATTGGTCGTTACATGTCATTGGTTGGTCCTAATGAGC
Source organism: Gekko gecko (assembly GCA_029375565.1). Taxonomy (NCBI): domain Eukaryota; kingdom Metazoa; phylum Chordata; class Lepidosauria; order Squamata; family Gekkonidae; genus Gekko; species Gekko gecko. The sequence goes on from JAPDNY010000005.1 coordinate 171,118,566, forward strand.
ATTCTTCACAGGTTTAATAGCGCATTTGTCTTTAAAGGGAGGTCCAGTGAGTTGCCGCAGCCTGCGAGAGTGGCGTTGGTCATGACAGGCTGTGGACGGTGCCAGCTGGGATGCAGTGGAGTTGCCACAGCAACAGAAATGAGGCAGGTGGCTTCCAGGGAGGTTCTGTGGGGGCTGTTCTGCCCATTCACTTGGCCAGGAAAGAACTACTTTCAGACATGGCAGCCCAGCCTTACTCATGTATATATGGAATAGGGTCCACTGAATACATGTTCCCATTACGGTGAATGAACATATAGCCTGCATGTAGGTGTATACACCTGTTTGTTAAAGGGGCCAGTGCACTTTAGTGTGTGCTTGTCCTTGGTCTTTAGGATAGGAACCCAGTTTCTACAAGAAATTATAGGTACTGTGTACTCTTCAGGGTAGGGTGTTTGTTTGTGTGTTTTAAAGTGACAACACATTAGGGATTGGCACTGTCATGTTTTAAAAGTCAAACTAACTCTTTGTTCTGAGGTTATGTTATGGGTCTCAATGGTTGGTAGAACTGGGGAAGATTAAATACCAAGTTGTATTTCAGAATGCCTTATGGGGGCAGTCACTTGACTTCTAAAACATTGAATGCCTGTGAAAAGTTCTTTAAGGAATTCCAAGGCTTAGAGATAATGTTTCCACAGTTTGACAATCCAGTGGATTTGGAATTGAATCAGAGATGCTCTCTTCTGGTACAGACCTTAGACAATGATAATTCTAGGCCTCAATTTCCTATCTTTCAGGGTGCAGGATTGCCAAACAATCTAATGAATTAAATCTTGTCTGCTTTAGAGACTTAATGTGTGAAAATGCGCAGCTGTAGTTTTTATGGCATGGAGGTAAATAACGTCACCAGACAATTAACATCCCTTTAGAGGGGTAGACTTCCTTTGCTACCCAGGAATATCAATAAGTTATTTCACTTGATCAGTGCAAACAGAAGCCCTATGACTATTGGGCAGTGCCTTGCAAATCACAAACATTGCAAAAGCAAACATTGTGTGTAAATGTAGCGGAATTTCTAAAGCACTCTATGAGGGTCTTGGGGAGAGGGAGCTCTAGAGGACCAGAGGCAACCCATTTCCTTGGCGTGAAAAAGGGTCATTTTGTGACCTGGGGTGTCGCTGCACTTCAAGTTAGGATGACAGTTACTGCTTTAGGCACATGGATGGAACTCCACTGACCAGACATCAGTTTGCGGCAGTTAGTGCCTGGACTTTGGGCAAGTTGGGCCTTTCTGGGGGTGAAGACTGGAACTCACTCTTCTCAGTTCAGCGCCGCTTCCACTGCAGCTGCTCTGGGCTACGCGTTCCCTTGCCAAATGGTAGTGTCAGTGGGACCTTGTTCAGGTCAGGACCTTTGTCCAGTCACTACACTCCTTTTTTGGAGGTAGCACTGTGGATCAGTGAGCTGTGGCAGGCTTTTGCCTAGCGTTCGAAGAATGGAATTGCAAAGTTTTAAGTTATTAATGAGGTCTTTCCTTCAGGTGCTGCTGGCTGTGGGGCGAGATGAAGAATCAATGTCTGCGGCCACAGCATGGTCTTTTGGGCCACCCACTGGGCCAAGAGGACTCCCTGGCCAGGAAGGCCCTTGTGTTACAAGCTGAGGCAGACCATGCGAAGATAAGAACAAGAGGCCCCAGAGTGTGGATAGTCTGGCCAGCAAGGCCCTTGTGTCACAAACTGAGGCTGACCTTGCGATGATAGCAGCAAGGTGGCCCAGAATGCAGATGGTCTGGTTGGCTATTCTGCTTCGCCCTGAAGGACAAGGCCCTTGTGTTAAAGCGGAGGCTGGCCTTGTGATGATAAGAGCAAGGTGGCCCGGAGTGCAGATAGGCTGGTGGCTTTTCTGCCTCACCATGAAGGGCAAGGCCCTGGTGTTACAAGCAGAGCAGTTGCCTGGGGTGCAGCCTCACTATGATGGGCAAGGTGGCCTGGAGTGCAGATGGTCTGGTGGCTATTCTGCCTCACCATGAAGGGCAAGGCCCTAGTGTTACAAGTGGACCGGTTGCCTGGGGTGCGGCCTCACCATGATGGGCAGGGTGGCCCAGAGTGCAGATGGTCTGGTCAGCTACTCTGCATTGTCATGAAGGGCAAGGACCTGGTCTTACAAGCAGAGGCTGACCTTGTGATGATAAGAGTAAGGTGGCCCGGAGTGCGGACAGTTTGGTGGCTATTCTGCCCTGCCAGGTTGGCACAATTTTGGGGACTCCGCTAGGCGTAAAGACAGCTGGTTGCCTGGCGTGCAGCTGTTCTTGTCTGCAATTTGGCTGTGCCAGATGTGGTGTAGCCTAGGGGCTCCTAGGTGCTTTGGCTGGGAGAGACGAAACACCAATTGGCAGCTTAGAAATGCCATGGAAGGTGGCTTGGGCCTCTTCTTGTTGCACCCTGATATATGGGTCGAGTTAACAGATCTGTATAGGGGGGACGGGGTGCACCTTTCTAACAAGGGCAATGCTATATTTCTGGCAGATTTGAGGCGAGGGGTGCTGTTGGTGTTGGATTGCTTGGTGGGGGCGAAGGCCTAAGCGGAGGCTTGGCCTTTGCTATGGTGGGGTAGCATGATCAGGAAGCTGAAAACAGTGAGCACTTGGACATTGTTATAAAGGAATTAAAGGGTCCTCCAAGAATGGCTTTCGGGCCTTCGCAGCTCAAGGCTGGGAAGGGGTGATCTTCCTTAGAACAATCTGTCCCGGCCTATCTCAGCAGGCCTTGCGGCTTCAAGGGTGGTGGGCCAGGGGAATCTCCTAAATATGTCAAGCTACTGGTCAATAGCTGCATTGGGTGGCTCGAGATTGGGGAAGGTGCATCACCCAGGAGATGAAGGTGGTCATGAGTTTGACACCGGTCATATTCCTCAGTACATTTTAGCAGCCCCTCACCAGTTGTTTATAAATAATTAATAAAGTGGCCCTTGTTAAATCCATATTGGTGTCCATCTCTTCATTCCGATTGTGGTGGCAAAGAGATAAAATCTTTGACCCAGAATCACTGAGAGAGGAAGTGTTGTCTATGGGACATGACAGCAAGATATCAGGGAATTTTGGTTATTTAAAAACTTTGCATCTTATTTAAAGACAGTTCTGGTGGCCCTGCATGTGGGGAGACATTTCCAAATATGTAGCTTCATGTCAGACCTGCCTTATGAGTAAGCACGGGGGTGGGGGACGAGGAGTTACCTGAATTACTACAGCCCCTAGAAATCCCTGAGCAACCTGGGGCAGTGCTATCCATGGACTTTATTATGAATTTACCACCTAGACAAGGCAAAATGGTCATGGGGGGATGGACTTATTTTCTAAACAGGCACACTTCATCCCATGTAAGCAAGTCCCACAGCCAGACAATTAACTCGGATGTTTATGCAAAATGTGGTGAGATTGCGTATGTTGCCGCGTAAGATAATTTCCAATAGGAGTTCTCAGTTCATTGCCAAATTTTGGAAAGAGTTGCTGGAATTCCTCGGTATAGAACAAGGATTGAGTAGTGGCTACCATCCTGAGACAGATGGGCAGAATGAACACACCAATCAGGTCTTGGAGCAATTTCTCTGGTGTTTTATAAACTACCAACAGGATGACTGGGTTCAGTTACTGCCTTGTGCGGAATATAGCTACAACAACTCAGTGCACAGTTCCAGAGGAATGTCCCCCTTCAAAGCAGTGCATGGTTATGAGGGGGGCCCTTTACCAACTCTGGACTTAAATGAACCCATGGCTGGAGATGCCCAAGTATGGTGATCCACTGTGATGAGGGGTAGGAGACCCTCCAGAAAACACTGACTAAAGCCAAAGAGGACTATAAGAGCTATGCTGACAAGCATTGTGGCCCTGAGTGGGACTTAGCTCCTGAAGACTTTGTCTACATTTCCACAAAGCACCTGAGGGGGTGCAACTGGGCAGGAAGTTGGGGTGGAAATATATTGGCCCTTTTAAAGTGACTCGCTTGATTAATAAAGTGACTGTAGAGGTACAGTTGCCAAAAAATCTGCATAATGTACATCCTGTTTTCCATGTTAATCTACTGAAAAGAGACCCTGGGCCCTCGCCTTGGACTCATCGTCCTCCTTATGGATGACAGCAAACCCCACCTGGAGGTGGAGATTATTCTGGATTCTAAATTGAAGGAGGCCAAATGTACTATCTAATCAAATGGAAAGACTTCAGGCCAGAACATAATGAATGGATTGTGGCCTCTAACATCAAAGCCTCTCACCTGATTTGGACTTTCCATAAACATAACTCTCAGAAGCCGGGTGGTTGAGGGGGCTTGGGGGGAGAGCAGAATGTCTAGGTTTCGGTTTTGTTTCTCTTTGTTTTGCTTCACTGCTTGCCTTGCCATGTATTAGGGGGAGGGAATTTCTGAGGGGAGAGTGTGTGTGGGTTGAGCATTTGCCTGTAGTAGCCATAACTATTCCTCAAGTTGCATTCCTTGGTCTGTTCTCATGAGAGACTCTTTTGCCAGGCTAAGATAGATAAGACACCATAGATCTGTCAGGGTTGTCATAGTAACATTAGGGGCTGAATGCTGATGTATGCATGGGGTGTGGGGATTCATTGGGTTTTGCCTATAACCTCTGAATTTGGAGTGCTTTCTTCAGTCCTGACAAAGATCCAGTACCTGTACTAAGCATATCTCTAATAAAGCATCACTGCTAAAAGTGTTGTGGAGAGTGTCTTAACTGGGGATCTGACACTGACAATCTCCTTTCCCTTCCTCTCCCCACAACAGACACCCTGTGAGGTAGATGGGGCTGAGAGAGCTCTTTCAAAAACTGCTTGTGAGAGAACAGCTCTGAAATAACTTGTAACTGACCCACAGTCACACCAGCAGCTGCATGTGAAGGAGTGGGGAATCAAACCCAGTTCTCCCAGATTAGAGTCCACACACTTAACCACTACACCAAACTGGAGAAAGTTCACCCACTACCCCCCTTTACTACTCCTTGGAAAGTGGGACCACATAAGCATGGTGCATTTACAGAGATCGGGCTTTGAGCATTCAAGATATAAGAAAGCTTAATAAACAAAAACAAATAGAGTATATGCAGTGTTGGCAGTCAGCTCTCCCATGAAGTTGGGTAGTTCGCACCCATCCAAGCCAATGCCAATAATGGGCCCCACTCACAATACAGGAGTGATGGAGATAACTGGGCAGCTCAGCCTCTCACAGGCTGGAGAGGGAATCAACTACATTATGGAAATGCAGAAGGTAATCGAAACTGGAAGAACCAACACAATGGTCCTGGTTCCAGCCCTCCTTGTCATTGCCAGGATGACCTCAAGTCTGCCCCAAAATATAGTCCAGGGAGTCCCACACAAAACAGACCTGCAGCAGCTCCTAGGCAGGCACCGAACACCCAAGAGCAACCTCATTCTAACTCAAACCAAGAGCAACCTCATCCTAACTCAGCCATCATTCTGGGACAAATTTCGTCCAGTAGTCTGGGCACAGCTTAGAAATACTGGAGTGGACATGACCCAGCATGACAAGCAGCCCACGGATGTATTGGCCACTGTTTTTGAAACCATGAAACACAACCAGAATAGGAAACACCAACCAGTTGTGGCTTTGATGGAAATACTTGCATTTCTCAGGCAATACCTGGACATAGCAAATGTACACTAGGGCTGTCCAAGGCCCAAACCCCTTCCCCAAGGAGTTGTGGCCAAGCTTGTTCCCGACAGCTGTTCCCCTGGTAAAGGCAGGCATCAGGACCTCGGAGAAAGAATCTCCTGCCACCTTTCTCATAGACACAGGAGCCTCTCTAAACACTCTGCACCCTACACCAAAAACTATGGCCCTTGTCGGGTTTGGAGGTGAGTTCCACTGAGCTAAAATCTGGGAAGAGATTCCCCTTTCAGTAGGAGACCTTAAAACTGCCATCATTGCTTGTGAGAACCAAGACAAAGATCTTCTTCTGTGAGCATAAGCTCACAATAGATATTGCTAATGGTCTACTCTGGAGTGTCAATGGTGGGCCTGATGTAGTAAACGCTATCCACCACTAGCTAATGATCCCTGGACAGAAGAATTTCCTGAAGTTTGGGTTAATGATAAAGCAGAGTGTAGCACAGTAAAGGATGATTTTGTCCTCCTTGGGGGGAAAGACACCCCCCCTCCCCAAAAGCAGGTGTAAACTGTAAACTTTACCTTTATTGACATAAGAACACCCAAATAACAACCATAATTCACTAATCACAGCATTCAAATACATTTCTTGCCTTTTAGATGCAAGATGTAAAAATTTGGCCACAGTTTTAATAATCACTGGATTATGAGTGGATAGTAGAAAAAGAATTTTGCCTTCATCAGGTTGCCCTTCTTCATTTCATAGTCAAGGTTCAATAAGTGAGGACTGAATATTAAGATAATAGGTACAATACGAGAAAACATGTTCAAGGCTTTCCACTTCACACAATCCACAAGCACAGAGCCTATTAGAGTACGGAATTTTCTGAAATCTCCCATACCGTACTGCAGAAGGTAGTACATTAAAGTGAGCTAACATAAGCTCTGTGCAAATGTGTGACAGTTTAAAAGGAGAAATACTCAACCTCAAGGGTGAACAACTACCTTAAGCCAGGCTCCTTATATCTTACAATATCTAGGAGTCTTTGTTTAATCAGGACACAGGCTGAATTTTCCGGCAAAGAAAACAGATAATCAAAACTAATCCCTATTGAAATAATTTCCTTTTCTATGTAGTTTAGTCACATGGATGACTGGGACTCAGCCAGCATATGAGTTATAAGGCTATTAGAGTTGTTCTTAAAGTGGAGATGTAGCCATAATTTAATTGTTAAAATCCAGGGTTTCATCTCTATGAGTCTTTGGTTAGTTTTCAAGCAAATGGCCACATAAGAAACACCTGATGGAAGGCCAACTATTTTTCATTTAAAAAGTGGATTGTATCCTTTCCACTTCCTTATTAAGGACCATGATCCAGATTGGGATCCCAAAGAGCAGTTTAGCACTAATCTTATGATTAAAAACTCTAATAGCTGCAGAGACATTTTGGTTACCCTTGATGTAAAAAAAAGAGTAATTACAAGTACACTACTGTTTACATATTTTATCATTTCCTTTTTATGTGTAACCCACCTGGCATGATGGTGAAATAAAACTCCTAAATATCTAAAGCTTTTGACCTGTTCAACCCAATTACCTCTTATGTTCCATTTTAAAAGTCTCCATGCTTTTCCAAAAACCATGTTTTTGTTTTCTCAAAATTCAAGGTCAGTTTGTTTAATTCACAATAATTTAGAAAGCAAGATATTAGCCATTTCAATCCCAGTTGCATAAGAGAAAGTAGTACTGCATCATCAGCATATAATATCAGGAACATGGCCATCAATCCCCTCCAAAAATGAGAACAAATCATTTATAAAAAGATTAAATAATAGGGGGGCTAAAATACAGCCTTGTTTCACCCCTAGATTAATTGGAATCTTAGGCGTTAAATCTCCAATGCTAGAAAACCTAATCTGACACATATTATTAAGATGTTACTTTTTAATCAGAAGTAACAGTCTCTTATCAATCCCTAAATCCCAGAGCTTCTTCCCAAGTAGTTCTCTTGGCACAGAATCAAAAGCACCCTTAAGATCTAAGAAAGCTGCAAATAATTTGAGACCCTTCTCTTTTCTATATTTATTCACTAGGTGACTTAGCAGTACACAATGGTCCATAATTGATTTCCCTTGACAGAATCCAACTTGTTCTAGATGCAAATTTTGCTGTTCTAACATCCACATAGTGAGTTTGTTTGCCAGATGTCTAGTGTATAACTTCTCCACAGTAAATAAAAGACGAATGGTTCTATAATTATTTGGGAGTTGACAGTCTCCTTTTTTAAAAATTGGGAAGAAGATAGCATTTGTCCAGGCGTCAGGCACTGAACCAGTCTTATTAATTACAGTGAATAGAGAAGTTAGAAAAGGAGCCCACCACTCTGGAAATGTCTTAAATAATTCAGGAGGGATTGCATCAGGCCCAGAGGCCTTACTGGACTTAAAGTGAGCAACGAGGGATTCAACCTCCTCTATGTTTACTGGAGGCCACTGTGGGACCAAAAGCAGCATAAATACCCTGCAGAGGCAGAAGCAGGAATATGCAAAACCATAGAAGGACTCTTAAAATGGAATGTAATCACTCCCATGCAAACCATCTGCAATGCACCCTTATGGCCAGTCCTTAAAGCAGATGGAGACACCAGGAGAATGACTGTCATTTAGAGCACTTAACGTAGTGACTCCTCCAGTTGCCCCAGTTGTAGCAAAATACAATGAGATCCTGTCAGCCATTCCCACAGGGGCCAAGTACTATAGTGTCATAGATTTGCCCAATGTGTTTCACTCAATCAGATTATATGAGTCCTACTGGTACAAATTTGCTTTCACTTTCCACAGACAACAGTATGCCTTTAAAAGAAACCCACAGGGTTTTCACTCAAGCCCCAGCATCTGTCATGCTCATATAGATCAGATGTGGGAACAATTGCAGCCTGCCTCACATAACCATGTTCTTTCTTACGTGGATGACATGTTAATATATTCAGTGTTAATACATTCAGACATGGAAGAACAGACACGTGATATAACTAGAGAAGTCCTCAATGTAATCAAAGACACCAGATTCAAAGCTACCAGGGGAAAACTGCAGCTGGTCAAAACAGAAGTTAAATACATTGGCCTTGCTCTAGGTACCCACAGGCAGGACTCCCAGCGAGTCAAAGTCATCTCAAAACTCAATGGGTATAAATCCCCCAGAACAGATAGTATGCACTAAAGAGTGCTCGAAGAACTTTCTAGACAGCTTGCAGAGCCTTTGTCCATCATCTTGGAGGATGGGAGATGTGCCACAAGACTGGAGGAGGGCTGATGTTATCCCAGTTTTCAAAAATGGGAGGAAGGATGACCCAGGAAACTACAGGCCAGTCAGTCTGACCTCAGTTCCAGGAAAGATACTGGAACAGATTTTAAAGGAATCAATCTGTGAGCATCTAAAGGAAAACTTGGTGACCCAAAGTCAGCATGGATTTGACCCCAACAGGTCCTGCCAGACCAACCTCATTTCCTTCTTTGATCGAGTAATGAGCTTACTGGATCAATGTTGATATTGATGTTGTTTACTTGGATTTCAGTAAAGCTTCTGACAGGGTTTCCCATGATGTTCTGATGGGTAAACTAAAGGACTGTGGACTGGACTCTAGGATAGTCAGGTGGATAGGAAACTGGTTGGACAACTGCACTCAGAGAATAGCTGTCGATGGTGTTTCATTTGAATGGAGGGAGGTGTCCAGTGGGGTGTCACAGGGCTTGTTCTCCAGGCCCCCGATCATCCTCGTCACTCTCATCTGCACCCGCTCCATTCTGTCCACATCTTTTTTGAAATGAGGCCTCCAGAACTGCACACAATCCTCCAGGTATGGCCTGACCAATGCAGTGAACAGCTGGACTATGACATCTTGTGATTTGGATGTTATGCCTCTGTCGATACACCCCAAGACCATTAGCCTTTTTTTATCACTGCATACACTTGGCTGCTCATATTTAACTTATGGTCCAACTGTACCCAGATCTTGCTCACACAACTTGTACACATCTGCCTACTTTTTTAGTGTGTTCAGAACACATTGAATTCTATCTCTATCTTCTAGTGTGTTCACTGCTTCTTCACTTTGTTTTTGTTGCATTGTCTTCTACATTTATAACCCACTTCCAACATTATGGCATATCACGCCTTAGACAGGTTTTTGTTTAAATAGGATTGTAACAGTGTACTGCTATTCCTATTACATTGTGCATTGGTGCTATTTGATTTTTTTAAAATGCAATCTATCTTGAGTCTCCGTGATAGAGCATTTGCTTTGCATGCAGAAGGTCTCAGGTTCAGTCCCCAGCACCAGGTAGTCAGCTTCATGAAAGACCTCTGTCTGAGACCTTGAGGAGCCACTGGCAGTCTGAGCAGACAATATTGACCTTGATGGACCAAGAGTACAAGGCAGATTTCATGTGTTCATGTGAAATAAATGAATATATTTTTAAAAATCACTGAAACAAGGTTTTTCCCTTAGAACAACAACGAATGTATCATTTTTCAAACTGATTTTTAAAGGTAAAGTCTTGTCCAGTGAAACAATAGAAGACAAATGATTTCATATCATCCCAATAGTCAGGTGTGTTTTTTAAACAGCTTTTTTAAAGGTTTCAGTAGAGAGGCCAAGCAAACTCCTTCCTAGCACAAAATCAAAACTGAAAAAAATCTAGGCATGCATTTCTTCAAAATGGAGTCATGAAGGAAGGCTCTTGTGAAAAACACTCTTTCAGCTGCTTGGAAACTATAGTGTGGAACTACTACCAGAGGCCTGTGACAAGAAATGGCCATTGACAAGTTTGTACCAATATTACCCATGATTAAACCTAATCCTGGTAGGATTCTAACCCACAATTTAAAGCTCATCCCATTATCAAGGGCTGTATGATGATTGCCACAGGCTTAGCATTAACCATGTGCAACACACCACTGCGTGCATAACCATGGGCACAGCGCACCACAAAGCGTTCTGCAGCATCATGGCTCAAAAACAAAACAAGTTATGCTGTTCCTCAGGAACAGGGGCCGGTATTCACTCCTACCACAAATCAGAGGAGGTTTTGAGGTGTGGAAATAAACATAGACATGGAAATACTAGAGTAGCATACACTTCTTGGTTTCTAGTTTGATTTGGGAAGTCCACCAATCTTTTCCTGATCTACCATCTGGGTGGGGCTGCCATCTTCTCATCAGCAAAAAGGGAGGGTGCAATATGATAGGTGAGGCCACCCATGATCAATAATTCAAGGGCCCACTATACCCTCTTGGAGCATAACAATGATGTAGACAGATATAGGACGGGGGAGGAAGTTCAGGATCCTGCAGGCTGCTCTTGAAACCATAGTTAAGGGATGGTAACCATCCCTTCTGTAATGTCCTGATGTTCCCCCTTCCCCTGCAGCAAAAAAGGAATTCTCCCTCTCACAGCCTTTTCTGTTGTTAGAAATCCTGGTGAGGCCATAGAAATAACTTTCTGCCAGGCCACATGGGATTCTCACATATGAAATAAATATGAAGCACTACTAATCAGCAACCTGTATTCGCAGGCATTAATGTCAGCACACCATGTTACGTTGCCAAAACTGTCAACCTACCAAGTACCAAATCATCCACCAACTGCCAGGTTCTGCAAAGGAACAGTCCCAAGTAAAAAAACCCAGATAGATAAATTCAGTGGCATAACATACGAGGGCTAATTCTCTCTGAGGGCATGCTGGCAGAAAATATTCAATCAGTCTCTGGATTGTTTTGGGGGGGCTGGAGGAGGAAAATCACAGAGAAGGGAAAGTGGGCAAGTAAACTTGTTTCTGTGTTTGAGCAGCCAGGTTACATAATATTCAGAATTTCAGCCTTCCCTGTGGGGCACAAAGAAGCATCTGTATCTGCAATGCAAAAACAGCCTGCCTAGAATTACAGGCAGGAATGCATCAGTTCCTGTGCAGCGGCTAATCAACTCATTGGCTTTGTAGCCTACAACAGCAGGAAGTTTATCTCATGCAGACTCACAGACCATTAAAAAAGCAGTCTAATTGAATTTCAGGGTCAAGAGCGTTGCACAACACGTGAGGCGTCTCCAGCCGGGCACTGTGCCAGACATTTGCAGGCCTTACATAATCAGATGCTGTTGTTGGTGACAAGCACCGCACTCTCAGCCAGCTCATTGACTTGGCAGCTGGTGTCTCCTCCAAACATGCCCGCTGCTTCAGTCTGCACACACAGCCTTCACATGGCCAGTCACATGTCTGAGGTGGGGGGAACTGTTGTTCCACCAGCCAAAAAAAAAAAATCACTTTACAAGGCAAAAGGAGATTACAGCAGGCTAAAACGTAGTGTGGGAGGGGCAGGAATCCTAACCTTACTTAGCTGAACACCTCAGGAAGGAGCAGCAGGCAACCCTGCCTTGGATCTGTGCTCTAATTGCTGACCCTAGGGGGTTTGGAGGGCCTGAGAACAGCAAGCAAGTCATCACAGCAGGCTCAGGTTCTAAGTGTACAGCCAGGAGTACAATTTATCTGTTTGTTCTCCTCACTGTTTATTTTCAAAACATCCTTGTAAGTTTGGGTAAGCCAAGCAAGAGTGACTGGCCCAAGGTCACCCAGGGAGCTTCACAGCAAAATGGGGATCGGAATATAGGTCTTCCCACTTCTACCCAAATCCCTAACTACCACCCTACAGTGGCTCTCTGCACAGCACAGATTCAATTGCAAAACCCATCATTTCCAGTCTCAGCGTCACAAACCTATATGTTTTCTCTCACCTGTGTTGCGAAATGAACATAATTCCCCTAAAGGTTTCTAGATTAGCTCATGATGTAAAAAAGAAAGATCTGAAGGATGCTGTCATGGGTTTGTGACAGACACTAATTGCAGCTCATACACTAAATGCAGCTCAGTCTCCACCACCCCCAGGCTCCACCCCATCAAGGAATTTCCCAACCTGGAGTTGGCACGTCCTTCCCACCCAACAGCCAACCTATCTTTATCTGCCCCTCAGTTTTCAGCTTTCTGTCTCCTTTCCCCCTGCAGCTTCTACTGAGAAAAACGATGGTCTTTCTCCACAGTGGGGACTAAAGCAGTTGACATAATTCTCTCTTCCTTTTTATCCACACAACAACCGTATGAGGTAGGTTGGGCTGAAAATATGTGACTGGTCCAAAACCACCCAGTGAGTTTCCACAGCAAGAAGGGGATCTAAACCTGGGTCTTGTAAACCCTACTCTGAAACTCTGACCATTATACTACACTGACTTTCATAGGGTGGCTGCTGTTGAACAGTAGCAAGCAGCCAGGCCTAGTTGAATCATGCAATTCAGGTGGTATCAAGTCTCCTAGAGGGTGCTGCTAGGCCTAGGTTTGTCAGCCTCCAGGTGGAATCTGGAGATCCCCCACAATTAAAACTGAACTCCAGATAACAGAGATCTGTCCCCCTGGAGGAGAAAATGGGTAGATTTTGTGGCATTCTATCTAGCTGAGGCCTCTCCCTTCCCCAAACTCTGCACTCCTCAGAATCCCTAGGAATTTCCCAACGTGGAGTGGGCAATCCTAGTCCTAGACCTGACTCCCAACTCCCAGCTATGTAGCCATTCATACTGCAGAATGAATCCTTCCCAAACTGAGCTCCAGTCCTGCTTTTGCTTACTCCCCTCTCTGTCCCTCTCTCTCTCTCTCTGGCTATCAGACAGTCTATCACTGTCAATGCAGTGGGGCAGGGAGTAGATCTCTGTGGCAGCCATTTCAAAAGGGACTGGGGGGATTCAACCCTACCTGAGGGTTTTTTAAACTTTTTGAAGTTTTTCTGAAGACCCATGAAATCCCCTGAGTCTGTAAAAAAAAAAAAACTGTTTGGAGAAAGTGTGCCCTCTGTTTGCAGAAATAAGTATCTGCACGCAGAGGGGTCTGTTGAGAATTAGGTATATAGATTTTAATGCCTTTATTTTTAGAAGAAGGGGGTCTGTTGAGAATTAGGTATATAGATTTTAATGCCTTTATTTTTAGAAGAAGGGGGTTGCTGTGATGCCAGCACCAATGATGACAGCACTCTACCGTGAAAATCCTCATTACTGAAGGCACGCACAGAAGAAAATAAAACTGACTCCACAACTGTGACAATATTTATTTTATTTTATTTATATTTCACCCGCCCCTTGACAGGCTCAAGGCAGCTCACATTTACTGTCACAATGTGCCCAGTCAACATAAAACATTTAAAAGCAAGTTAAAATCTTACATACAATTAAAGTGCTCACAGTAGACATTCTTCAATGGATTAAGATGGCATACTATTAGATATTATCTTCCATTCCCAACTCAGTGGTATATTGGTCTCCCACACTGCTGTGGCTCAATCATAGTTCAGGGCCATCCCGCTACTGCAGATGTTAATGATGGCAATAGATGGTGGTAGTGATGGGCAGCTCCTAGTTGAAAGACAGGTGGAAGAGCACCGTCTTGCAGGCCCTGCGGAACTGTACGAGGTCCTGCAGGGCCCTCTGGGAGCTCATTCCACCAATGAGGAGACGCCACCGAAAAGGCCCTGGCCCTAGTAGCAGCGAGCCTGGCATCCTTGGGGCCTGGAATAATTAGTCGATGTTGTGACCCCAACCGTAGTGCTCTCTGGGTATGTATGGGGAAAGGTGGTCCCTCAAGTATGTCAGACTCTGACCATATAGGGCTTTAAAGGTAAGTATCAGCACCTTGAAGTGAATTCAGTATGTTATTGGCAGCCAGTGCAGTGCCTTCAGCACAGGCCAGATGTGCTCCCATCTAGGGAGGCCCATCAGAAGCCTGGCCGCAGCATTCTGCACTAGCTGCAGCTTCCAGATTTGCAACAAGGGCAGCCCTATGTAGAGAGCATTACAGTAGTCTAATCTCAAGGTGACCATTGCATGGATCACTGTAGCCCGGTTATCACAGTCGAGGAAAGGGATCAACTGCTATATCAGCTGAAGATGGTAAAAGGCTGACTTGGCAGTGGCTGCCACCTGGGCCTCTATTGTTAAGGAGGGATCCAGGAGCACTCCCATACTCTTAACCTCTGACACTGGCACCAATGGTGCCCCATCAAAGGCCGGGAGTGGGACCCCCATCCTCGAACCACCCCGACTCAGGCACAGGACCTCCGTCTTCGCTGGGTTTAGTTTCAGCCGACTCAGCCTAAGCCAACCAGCCACGGCTTGTAATGCCTGGTCCAGATCTTCCAGGGCGGAGTCCGACCAGCCACCAACATCAGATAGAGCTGGGTGTCATCAGTGTATTGGTGACGTCCCAGCCCATTTCTCTGGGTGATCTGGGCAAGGGGGCGCATGTAGATGTTAAATAACATCGGGGAAAGCACAGCCACCTGAGGCACACCGCACTCAAGTGGGTGTCTCCAGTGGAGATCCACGCATGCGCTAGCAACAGAAGCCGTGCCTCAGACTCTCTCCGCTAAACTAAAAAGATTTATGGCCTAGAAGGACACAAAAAGGTAATTAATTACTCGGGAGGAAGAGGAACAAGCTCCTAATGAGGTCAAGATTAGGAGGAGGAAACATAGGAGAAAAAGAAAACAAATTGGAGATAAGGTAACCAGGCACGCCGCCAGAGTTACAAATCAAAACTATTAGGAATACAAGCTAGCAGCCAGAAGCTGTAAACAGAGCGACTATGGCCCGGAGCATTAAGGAACTATCAGAGCAGATAGCAGCATTCCAAAAACAAATCTCTGGAGATATAGAAGCGGTGAAAAAAGACACCACGCAGATAGCACAGGAGATAGGCATAGTGAGAGAAATTGCTGAGGGAGCAAAGAAGAAAGCCGATGCTAATGAAGAAAAAATTAAGGAATTGGAGAAAAATTTAGCAAGGCAGTCAGACCGGCAGCGAAGGAGGAATATGATAATATCGGGTATCAGTGAGGAAATACTCCCAAAACAATTAGAATCTGAACTATGCCTGTGGTTCAAACAAAATGGCGCCAGCGTGAACGAGGCAGAGGTAGAACGGGCACACAGGCTCTTTAGGAAACAGAGGGGAGGAGAGCCAAGACAAGTGATAATAGCATTTGCCAGAGAAAAATTAAAGGATGAGGTTTTTAGAACGCTCAGGAAGATTAAAGACCTGAACTTTAGAGGCAAGAAAGCATATGTCAGCCATGACTTCAGCCCAAGTACGCTCCAGGAAAAGAGGCAGCTGAAACCCTACGCACAAAAACTGTTTAAGGAAGGTATAAACTTTACGTGGGGGTACCCAACAACTCTGATTGTATTTCGAGAAGGCAAGAGATACAGAGCCAGGAATCCAATGGAGGCAGTCAGGATGCTTGATGAACTGGGAGTGGACTCCAGCAACTGTGAGGAAGGTGGAATGGACGAAGGCAGTGACTCAGACGCCGAGAGGGAGGACTCAAGGCCACATGGATCCAAGCGGCAAAGAGCTAACTCCCGAGGAGCTAGCAATTAAAGGGAAGTATACATTTAAAGCTGGGCCTAACATTGAATAAAGGTATAAGGGAAATGTGCGGGGAGAGGAGGGGGATGCAGGATCTCTGGAATGTGGAGAGAAGGGGTGGGGAACCCCAGAAGAATTTCTCTCACACAAGGGAAGGGGGAAGGGGAATGGAGGAATAATAGGGGAATAGGCAACATGCTTCAGCAGCGGGGGAGGGGCACGAAATGTTCCAAAGAATATGGCTAGACCTATCAGACTACTCTCATTGAATGTAAATGGCTTATCCTCAAATCTCAAACGATATAGGCTAGCAAAGATGGCAAGAGACGAGGGTATCAATGT
The DNA here is from genome assembly GCA_029375565.1 of Gekko gecko. Taxonomy (NCBI): domain Eukaryota; kingdom Metazoa; phylum Chordata; class Lepidosauria; order Squamata; family Gekkonidae; genus Gekko; species Gekko gecko. The sequence continues at coordinate 171,134,965 of JAPDNY010000005.1, forward strand.
AATATGCATACAGGAAACACATAAAGCCAAAAGGGACCCTAAGCCACTGTTTAACAACTTGGGGTGGGTGACTTTGAGTGAGTCCAGAGGGACCAACAAGGCCAGCGGAGTGGCAATATTAGCAAATAAAAATTTGAACATAGAGGTAATAGATAAATTGACAGACAAGGAAGGCAGGTATGCAGTAGTGAAGGGCAAAATAAACAATACGTATCTTACAATCCTTAATTTATATGCACCCAATAGAGGACAAAAGAAGTTCCTAAACAAAGTAATACTAAAGACCCAAAACTTCTTGCAGGGGGAGCTAATAGTAACTGGTGACTTTAATATGGACATTACAAAGCACAGCAAAAATCTGACAAAGAAATGGGGATTAAAGGAAGTATATGAGCTTAGTGGTCAAAAATCTACTCCCACCTTCTTTTCTAACAGGCATAGAACCTACTCCTGTATAGATTTTATGTTAATTAAGGAAACTAGAACACTCTCAGTTAAAGTGGTCCGAACTCATCCAATCTGGATCTCAGACCATGCCCCTATAATCCTGGAGGTGGACTTGAGCACAGAATGGACCAAGAGACCTTGGAGATACAATAACTTAGTTATAGCAAAAAAAGAGGATAAGGAATACATAAGGAAGCAAATCAAACTATACTTTAAAGAAAATAGGCATTCTGTAACTAGTAATACCTTGTGGGATGCGGCGAAGGCAGTGATTAGAGGAGTTTGTATTGGGAAGGAGATCAATATTAAAAAAGAGTGGCACCAAAATAGACAAAAAAAGATTCAGGAGTTGAGAGTGCTCCAGCAACAACAAGCGAGAGGCTATAACCCCCAAAGGCAGACCCAAATTAGAGAACTGAGAAGAGATTTGGACCAGTTAGATGCAATAACTCTGTGGAAAAAAGAGACATTAATTAAAAATGAATTTCGGAGGAATAGTATAAAGTCAGTCCAAAGATTGGTAAAGTACCTACGGGCTAGGAAAGAAAAACAAAGTGTGAAGTGCATAAGAGAAGGCTCCACAGTAATGCAAGGTTCAAGGGAGATTAGGGAGGCCTTTGCAAGATTTTATCAGGACTTATATAAAGAGAAAGAAACGACAAAATTTGAAGAAAGAATACAGTTCACAATAACATTAGAGGACAGACAGAAGCTAGGGAAGGAGATAACAGTACAGGAAATAGAAGAGGTAATTAAGAAATTAAAAAAAGGGAAATCCCCAGGACTAGATGGGTTTACTGCAGAATTCTATAAAGAACTGGTAGAAGTCTTAGCACCAGAACTCCAGATAACGTTTAACGCGATATTGAAAGGAGAACAAGCCCCAGAGTCATGGAGGAAAGCAGAAATAGTGGTCATCCCCAAACCTCAAAAGGATCCAGAAATGGTCGGCTCATACAGACCGATTAGTCTACTTAATCAGGACTATAAGATCTTTCTTAAAATTTTAGCAAATAGACTAAAGGAGGTGATACCGAAAATAGTTAAAGGGGATCAATATGGCTTTGTGAGAGGAAGGAATATAAGCCATCCAATTAGGAACATTCTCAACATAATAGAACATGGCCAAAAAAAAAGTTTGCCCTCCTTAAGTTGGATGTATATAAGGCCTTCGACACGCTCTCTCACGAATATATATGGAAAATGATGGATGAATATGGGATAGGTGAAAAATTTAAGGGTGCCATACAAGAAGTATATAAGGGAGGGAAAGCAGTGGTAAGGGTAAACGGAGGGCATTCAAGGGAGTTTAGCATACAGAGAGGAGTAAGGCAAGGATGCCCCCTCTCCCCATACATATTTATTATGGGAATTGAGGTCCTAGCAGAAAGAATAAGAAATAGCGGCAGAATAGATGGATACCATATTGGGAGTGAGGAATTAAAGATCAATTTGTTTGCAGATGATATAATGATTGCGCTGCTAAACCCTAAAGAGGGGATTAGAGAAATAAGGACTATATTGGAGGATTTTGAAGCATATTCAGGGCTAAGAGTGAACATGGACAAATCTGAAATTATGTACTTCAATGTCAGTAAAGCAGAGAGAAGAGAAATTGCAAAGATGACAAAAATGGGCCCAGGAGCTAAGTCAATAAAATATTTGGGGATCGAAATCAGGAAGAATTGGAAAAAAACAGGGGAAGGGAACTTCAAAATGGTCTGGAAGAAGATCTGTAAGGACATGAAAAGATGGGCAAACAAAAATTTGAGCATTTCAAACAAAATAAGAGCCGTAAAGATGTTCCTAATTTCTAAGATGATGTATCTATTCCAAACACTCCCAGTAGAATTAAGTATACAACAGTTAGAAAAATGGAATGGAATAATTAGGGAATGGATCTTTGGAAGTAAAAAGCCCAAAATGCAAAAGATGTTCATTTATAACCCGCAAAATGTATTGGGGTGGGGTGTACCCAATCTAACAGACTACTACGAAGCTTTTAACGTCAAGTCAATGATAGAGATAGGAGAAGATATAGAGCAGAAATGGGTTAGATTGGAAAATGAATTAAATGAAGGAGCTGGGAGGCTGGGTATATTTACAAGAAATGTGAAGAAGGAATACGGCAGAGCGGTGGGACCTAGGAGAACAGCGTTGAAAATATGGGAGAAATGGCAACCAATCTGGTTGAGCAAGCTCTCTGAGTGGGCACCAGTGGAAAGTGTATATGGGGAATCAGACGACCCCCATTGGTGGAAACCAAGAAAAAGGGTTCGCTAGAATAAGAGATATGTATGGGGAAGGAGGCCGGCTTAAGCCACTACAAACAATAATTGAGACAGTAGGGAAACAGTACTGGTTGAAGGCGACCGGTCTATATAATGCAATAAAAAAGGAGAGGCAAAAGAGGGAGGGGGACTCAGAAGAAGTCGCAGAAATCTTGTACAAAGAAAAGAGGAAGACAAGTAAGGGTCTAGCGGGTAAGATATATAAAATAATGACAACTAATGAGGAGTCAGTAATTAAAAGCACTCAAGCGAGATGGGCTAGAGAGGGACTAACCTCAGAAACAACCTTAAAAAAATTAATGGTGGGGGTCAAAAAGATCAAGTTCGATAAATTTAGAGAAATGGAGCTGAAGTACTTCACCAAATGGTACCGGACGCCAGCCCAGCTAGCTAATATGATATCGGGGATGAGTTCGAACTGCTGGCACTGCAATCAAGCTAAAGGGTGGTACTCACACATGTGGTGGGAATGTGCCAAAGTCCAGGAGTTTTGGAAGGAAATATTAGCCAGAATAAAGGAAAGGACAGGTGTATCAATACCTATAGATGTTAACTTAATGACATTAGGAACCTTAAAGATCGAGAGAATAGAAAGCACATATCAAGAGGTAGTTAAGGCAATGATACTAGCCGGAAAGGCAGTCATAGCATTAGGATGGAAAGACAAGAATAAGTGGACAATGGAGAATTGGAATAACTATCTGTTTGAATATATTCAATCAGATATAGTGACCCTGACAACGGAAGAGAACACCTGGGAGGAAAAGAAGACGCAAACAAGCAAGAAATGGTCATCGTATTTCGATTACATCAAGGAGGACGAAGCCATGAAGGATGCCTACTGGAAACTTCGGATTCTGTGCCCGTGGCTGAAGCAATGAAGAAAGAAGAGCAGGGGGAGGGACTGAGGGGAGGGGGGTGGGGTGGGGGAAAAAAAAATCTTGTATCACGGTAGTGGGAAGATTATATGTGTGAAAGCCTGTTGAAATAAAGAGAGGTTAAAAAAAAAAAAAAGTGGGTGTCTCCAGGACTGCTGTTCCCCAAGCACCACCCTTTGTCCCCGACCCTGGAGAAAGGAAGCAAGTCATTGCAAGGCAAGCCTTCATATCTCCATGTCGGCGAGGCAGTGGGTCAGCAGCTGGTGGTCGACCATGTTGAACGCAGCCAACAGATCCAACAACAGCAATACCACTGAACCACCCCGATCCAGATGTCTCTGTAGGTCATCAGAAAGGGCAACCAACACTGTGTCCACCCTGTGTCCCAGGTGAAAGCTAGACTGGAAGGGATCTAAAATGGAATCGTCATCCAGAAAGCCCTGTAACTATCGCCACTGCCCTCTCAATTAGTTTGCCCAAATAGGGCAAATTGGAAACCGGCTGATAGTTGGCCAATTCGGCCAGGTCCAGAGTTGGTTTTTTCAGGAGAGGGTGGATCATCGCTTCCATGAATGCCCTCAAGAACTGCCCCTCAGAGAGGGACTTGTTAATAATCTCCCTTAAGCCACCTCGAAACCCCTCATGGCCCATTTTAATGAGCCAGGAAGGGGACGGATCAAGGCTGCAGAGGGAGTACAGATGTGCAGCAGAACCCTGCCCAAATTGATTCCAGTGCTTGTAAATCAACTCCCAAGAAAATCAGGAGTAAATTGAGTGTGCAGAAAAGCCCTTTGCCCCTTCCCGAAACAAAGCCCCATGCAGCTACATGTTGTTGTTTTTCTGAGAGGCAGCTGTAACAAAGCCCCAATCTACTTTCTCTTAATCTCTCTGCCAGTGGAACTGAGCTCTCTGGAGCAGTTCTTGTCAATGGACAGTCTTGCTTATGAGCAGCCCAGCTGGTTGGGGCCATTTCTCTTCCATCTCAAGCCAAGAACAGAACACACTCCATTCAAGTTAAAGATACATTACAAAAATGACATGGAGCCCCGATTGTGAATGCATCTGGTTCTCTATCCTCTGCATCCACTGTTCCAGACTTGGAGGGGAAGAGCAGCCCAGTTTCTCTCTCATTCACTTGCTTTTCAGTGGAACAGCCAGCTGATGAAAAAAGGCCCACTTTTTCCTGAGCTGTGCCAGCTTCTTGTCCTACAGGTGCAACTCAGCACCTTTCTGAAAAGATGCCAGAGGCCAACTGTCACAAAAAACAAAGGTCTCAGGAGATTGCCTCTCCCTTCCATGTACTAGAAAACCTCATAACTGCCCAGTTCCCAGAGGACAGCAGGCAAAGTCAGCCATTTTGCCGCCTTGCTGCTCACTCTGGTAATCTGTTTGCAGAAGTAATATTTTTGCACATAGCTGGTTTTCATCAGAACTGCCTCTCAACAACAATAATGCTTGGGCTTTCACAGTACACACCAAAAGCACTGGCACTACCATCATTTCTAGAGAAAGAATGAAGAAAATGCAATACCCAAAAACTACAAGAAAAGAGGCAAACCAGTACTAAGCTAGAAACAGTTAACCTACTTGCAACCAGTGTTCCCTCTAAGATGAGTTAGTGTGAGCTAGCTCACAGTTTTTCAGCCACCAGTTCACAGATTTTTGTTTTAGCTCAGGAAGGATGGCTTCAGGGCAAACTAATTTATGCAGTAGCCAAATCGCTTGCTCACAACTTTAACACTAATAGCTCATAAAGTAGAATTTTTGCTCACAAGACCACAGCTTAGAGGGAACATTGCTTGCAACTTCCCCTCAAAATCTTTGCTGAGACAACAAGAGATCTTTTCCCTTAAAATATGTTAAGCTACCTTTCAACTCACTTTCTTAAGTGGTTCAAAAAGTAAATACAAATGTAAAACAACCCATTAAATCCAACAACCAGTTAAAACCAACAGCAAACAAGAATAAAGAATACACTGGCTGATGGCATTAAACACCATAGATGAAACCTGACTGTCCCTACGAGGGGACAAAACTGTTAGTGCACCTAAGTTGAGAATCCATTCCTTCAAGGGCACACAACCCAAATCCCAGACATGATGACTCCTTTCTTCCTGATGATGTCTGTCACTGACAAATGGCACCTCAGCCTTGTTCAGAATGAGCATCAATTTATTGGCCCCACACAATCCAACTTATTTTCAAGTACTCAAGATACTTTAATGGTTAAAAGCATACTGAAATAAAAACCAGAGTTGCACTTACTATAACTGTTGCTCATTGAATCTGTGCAGGCACACATTGGGACTGCACATGAGCAGGCCTGTCTCAGAGTAGTAATGTCAAGATCTTTGGTTCATTCAAAATGGAGTTTTGATTTAAAAGTCTGGTTCAGGCCTCTGTGGTCTGCTTTGGGTTGTTTTCCCAGAGACTAAAACTGCCTTCCTAAGAAAGGAACACACTGATGTTGCAAATAGGAGATAAGACAGCTGTGAAACATTCCATCCAATTAAGTACCTGTGGGAAACCAGTTTCGGCTGGCTGCAGACGGACCCATCACATGGTCACAGGCACAATTAAGTCATCTGGTCAGTGACTGGCTCATCCATTTGGCTATAGGTAATTACTGAGGGCCCTGATTGATGCAAAGGCCAAGCAACACTTGGGACCCGTTTCTTAAAAAAGTGATTCATTGAGTCAGCTCAAAACACACAGCTTTCATAGAACGATGCAATTTATACATTTTGATCTGGTGGGCCCACACCCCCTTAGTACCATAATGCCCAATCACAATAGCTTAGGACCAATGGGATTCATTCCCGCCACCGGTTAGAGCCTTTCCAGATTGGTCTGTTACGCAACACTGACCAATCTGACTGCAGGGTTTAGGATACTTGAGAGTCAGTGGAGCTTGTGCCTGAAGCTCCAGTTTAGATTACATAAGAACATAAGAACATAAGAGAAGCCAATGTTGAATCAGGCCAATGGCCCATCTAGTCCAACACTCTGTCACAAAGCGGCCAAAATATACCAGGTGCCATCAGGAGGTCCAGCAGTGGGGCCAGGGCACCAGAAGCCCTCCCACTGCTGCCCCCTCCAGCACCAAGGATAGAGTGCATCACCTGCCCCAGACTGAGAGTTCCCATCTATACCCTGTGGCTAATAGCCATTGATGGACTTCTGCTCCATATGTTTATCTAATTCCCTCTTGAAACTGTCCATGCTTGTAGCTGCCACCACCTCCTGTGGCAGTGAATTCCATATGTTAATCACTCTTTGGGTGAAGAAGTATTTCCTTTTATCTGTTCTAACCCGACTGCTCAGCAATTTCATGGAGTGCCCACGAGTTCTTGTATTGTGAGAAAGGGAGAAAAGTACTTCTTTCTCAACCTGCTCAATCCCATTCATAATCTTATAAACCTCGATCATGTCACCCCCTCAGCCGTCGTTTCTCCAAGCTAAAGAGCCCCAAGCATTTTAACCTTTCTTCATAGGGAAGGTGTTCGAACCCTTTTATCATTCTAGTTGCCCTTCTCTGCACTTTCTCCAATGCTATAATATCCTTTTTGAGATGTGGTAACCAGAACTGTACACAGTATTCCAAACGAGGTCGCACCAATGATTTATATAGGGGCATGATGATACTGGCTGATTTGTTTTCAATTCCCTTCCTAATAATCCCCAGCATAGCGTTGGCCTTCTTTATTGCAGCTACACACTGACTAGACATTTTTATCGAGTTATCCACTACGACTCCAAGATCTCTCTTTTGGTCCGTCTCTGCCAGTTCAGACCCCATCAACGTGTATTTATATTTAGGATTTTTGGCTCCAATGTGCATCACTTTGCACTTGGCCACATTGAACCCCATTTGCCACATTGACGCCCACTCACCCATCCTCAACAGATCCCCTTGGAGTGCCTCACACTCCTCCTTGGTTTTCACCACCCTGAACAACTTCGTGTCATCTGCAAATTTAGCCACTTCACTGCTTACTCCCAATTCCAAATCATTAATAAACAAGTTAAAAAGCATCAGACCGAGTACTGATCCCTGTGGTACCCCACTGCTTACATTGCTTACATTGCATAACACATAAGTAAATACATAGCACCCCTCCCCCCTAAGTTAGAGTCCAGGGTCTCCCGACTTGACGGAATGGCACTCAAACTCTCAGGGTCTGTGAGCTGTGTTAGTTCTGCATGAGTTCAGTGCAGGGTGTCAGTGTACTACTGCCTCTGACCCTGACCGTAGACTCTGGAGCGTTGCAAGTTGTCTCTGACCCAATAGTTGACTGGGGAGCATTGCAATTTGTAGGCGGTCACTCCTGTCAGGGTTGGAAGCATGCCAGGCCTCCAGCACCCTGTGGTGACATGAGGGGAGAATGGCCATGTGATTCCCCCAAAGCAGGCATCCTTTGTGAACCAACAGTTTGTGTTGACATGACTTGAAAATCTGGAACTCATGGGTCTGCCAGGCGGATGGCCACACCCAGTTGAGGACCCGGGAATTCATGGGCTCTTGCAATGCAACATCATATGCATGAAACAGTGGCTGCAGAATTTCCTCGATGGCCCTGCTTCTGCAGGCAGGGGATTGGTCAATGTCCAGTTCCTGGATCGGCAGGCGTCTATCTTCATCGGCATGACTGATGGCTTTTCCTGACCTGTTGTAGAGTTCATAGCAGTATGCTGGCCTGAAGACCTACCAATGAATTGTTTTTGGTGAAAGAACCGGAGGGGCCTGGTCTGCTGGACCCCTGTAAGGTGGATGCCTAGACCATCGAACCAATCACATCCCAGGAGACTGGGACGATGTCCTTCGACTATTACAATGCTTAATTGGCCATAAAACTTCTTATATCTAACCATGAATTTGCTGATTATCGCAACGGGAATGTGCTGTCTCTGGAAATCAATGAGTGGAACTCGCCAGGCTTGAGCTGTTGTTTGCTCCATCTAGGAAATAGCCAGCGTAGAATCTGCATGGAGATTATGGTGAGTGCCGATCCCGAATCGACCTCCATCTTGCAGAGAGCATTGTCGACGACTACGATAGCTTTGACTTTGTTTCTTGTTTGGAGATGGGTGCTGCACACCGACGAGTGGTAGATACAGTTGTTCATTGAGCGGCAGTCTGCAATTGCAGTAGTGTCACTTGATGACGATTGAAGTCTACTACGCGATGTTCTAGGTGACATCTTGGGTGACATCTTGTCTCAAGGCGAGCGGCAAACCCGGGCGATGTGTCCAATCTTCCTGTAATCCCGACACTGGGCCTCACGGAAATGACCACCACAACTGGAGCATTTGGAGCTGTGAGTGGAGTGCTTCCGCTTCTTGGTCTGTGTTCAGTAGACGGAGTCGTCCTCACTGTCAGACTCTTCCAAGATTCCCTGATGCACCGGCTGCAACTTTTGGGGCATTGGTGGCATCCTGGACTTGCGCACATCTCTGGTCAACTGGTCAGCAGTTTCTGCCGCTATGGCCCCTTTATATGCGGTTTGGAATGTAAGTTCTCTTGTGGCGAACAGCAGTCATTGTAACTTTTCATGCTGCAGGCCGCACACTAGTCTGTCACGGAGTCTATCATTTAAGTCTGTGAAGTTGCACTGTCGCACTGCTTTCTGAAGCGCCATCACATACTCAGCAATTGACTCGCCTTGAGCTTGGTTCCTATTGTGGAATGCATGCCGACATGCAATCTCTGAAGGCTTAGGTGAAAAATGTTCACGCAGTTTGGCCTTGATTGCGACCAACACAGTGTTCCTGAGTTCAGCAGGCACGACTAATGTTTTAGCCACATCAAAAATATTCTTGCCACAGATGCTGAGGAAGGTGGCTTTCTTGATATTTGTATCCGTAATCTGTTGAGCTGTAACGTAGAACTTAAACCAGGCAACGTAGGTGTCCCAGTCCTCTGTAGTTGATTCAAACGGCTCAAAGTGGCCCTTGGTGGCCATCATAGTGTCACGCTGGAGCGACAGGTGCTTGTGTTCTCTGGCAGCTTCTGACGACCAAGGCAACACTTCCTTGCCTACTGTAGTGATCAGCTGTGGTTCAGTGGGGCTACCTACCTCCTGCATCTCATCCTTGTCGTCAGTGTTATATACTGAGATCAAGGCAGTGTTTCTTAAGCAAGTGATTCATTTATTCAGCTCAGAACACACAACACAACGAGAACCTTCATAGAACTATGCAATATATACATTTTGATCTAGCGGGGCCACACCCCCTTAGTACCATAATTTCTAATCACAATAGAGAGCTTAGGACCAATGGGATTCATTCCCACTATCAGTCAGAGTCTTTCTGGATTGGTCTGTTATGCAACAGCAACCAATCTGACAGCAGGATTTAGAATACTTGAGAGTCAATGGAGCTTGTGCCTGAAGCTCCGGTTTAGATTACATTGCATAACACATAAGTAAATACATAACACTTAGCAATAAAGGAATCATCTTCAAGCCTATTCTTTAGCTTGGAAGGTGCCTGCCAAGACATGCTGGATCAAGCGAAGAGAGATCGTGCAGCAGGATCAAGCGAAGAGAGATCGTAGCACTGTCTGACCGAAGGCAGCATCCCGTCGGGCTCGGACGTCAATGGCATAGTGGGTCACGAAGGTTGATGCCGAGGACCACGTAGCAACCACACAGATGTCTTTTAACGGGACACCCGCCAGGAAAACGGTGGACGTCGATACCGCCTGTGTGGAATGGGCAGTGAGACAGGTAGGAACAGGTTGACGTGCCAGCTCATAGCAAAGGGCTATGGTGGAAGTCACCCACTTAGAGAGACGTTGAGAAGAGACTGGTTCCCCCAGCAGCGGGGGACCATAAACCAGGAACAGCCGAGGAGATTTACGTATGGGCTGTGTCCTATGCAGGTAGAAAGAGAGCGCTCTGCGCACATCGAGACAGTGCAAGGCTCTCTGAGAGGCATCAGTCGGGTTCGGAAAGAAAGTAGGCAGGACAGATGACTGAGAGAGATGAAAACCAGAGATGACCTTAGGGAGGAAGGAAGGATCTGGTCTCAGGACAACCTTCTCCCTATGAAAAATTGTATAGGGGGGATCAGCCCTAAAGGCAGCTAGCTCCCCTACTCTGCGTGCAGTGGTAATGGCTATGAGAAAGGCCATCTTCCAGGAAACTAACCTGAGGTTGGCGGTAGCCATGGGCTCGAACGGCTTAGAAATGAGTTGAGAAAGGACTAGGGACAAGCTCCAGGAAGGCACCAACAGTTTCCTAGGCGGGCACATCTGAAGGAGACCCTTGAGGAACGTTTTGGTGAGACGATGGGAGAACACTGAAGATCCTTGTATCAGGGGGTGATTGGCGGAGATTGCCACCAGATGAACCCGCAAGGATGAGTATGCGAGGCCAGTATCCTTCAAGTGTACGATGTAGGTGAAGATCTCACGGAGAGATGATTGGACCGGATCGAAGAAGTGATCAGAAGCGTAGGACTGGAATCTGTTCCACTTGAACCGATAGGAACGTCGAGTAGAAGTCTTCCTAGCATTCAGGAGAATTTCAGAAACTCGAGGCGGGAAGTCTAGGGCTGGATCTTCCAGGCCGTCAATCTGAAAAATCCCAGATTGGGATGGAGGATTCTCCCTCAGGCCCGAGAGAGGAGATCTGGGACGACAGGGAGGGGACAGAAGGAATGACAGGAGAGTTGAAGCAGGTGAGGGAACCAGACCTGGCATGGCCACCATGGAGTGACTAGAATGCAGGAGGTACCGTCTGCACGAATCTTCTGTACGACCCGGGAGATGAGAGGGAACGGAGGAAAAAAGTAAAACAGGGTTCCGTTCCACTTGTGGAGAAATGCATCCCCAAGCAACCGAGCAGACGGGGGACCCCTGCTGAAAAACAGGCAACATCGAGCATTGTCAGCGGACGCGAAGCCGTCGACAGATGGGTGACCGAACTCTTGAAACAGAGATCGAAGATACCGGAGGGAAATGGACCATTCGTTGTCCGATAAGGCAGAACGACTCAACCGGTCTGCATCGACATTCTGATCCCCTGGAATGTGTATCACCGAGAGCGTGATTGAGTGATCAAGGCACCAGGACCAGAGGTCTATCGCTAAGTTGCAGAGATGAACAGAGGCAGTGCCGCCCTGTTTGTTGACATAATAAACAGCTGTGGTGCTATCGGAAGCCACTTGGATGACATGGCCTCGAAGGGTTGGAAGAAATGACCAAAGGACCAGATAAATTGCGTGCAACTCCAGGTAATTTATGTGAAGAGTTGCATCTCGAGCAGACCAAACCCCTTGAGCAGCGAACGTTCCGCACTGGGCTCCCCAACCCCAGAGGGAAGCGTCCGTGGTCAGCAACAGCTCGGGAGGAGGAAGTCGGAAGGGCATTCCGGAGAGGAGGTGGACGGGTTGAGACCACCATTCGAGAGAGTCGAGGACACTCTGCGGGATCGACAGAATCGTGTGCCAAGGACTCCGTAGAGGATCGAAGGTGCGGAGAAGCCACAGCTGAAGTGGCCGCATTCTGAGCTGTGCATGGCGGACTATGAACACTGTAGAGGCAAAGTGACCGAGGAGCTGCATCACAGAACAGGCGGATTGTTGAGGGAACATCTGAAATGAGGACACCATCGCTCAAATGTCGGAAGCCCTCAACTCCGGGAGGAAAGCCGCTTTGAGGTTGGTGTCGAGTTGAGCCCTGAGGAATCGAAGGGTTTGGAGAGGCTGAAGGGAGGACTTGGCGACTTTGACGCAGAGTCCGAGAGCACGGAGGAGGGAAAGAGTCTCCTGAGTGTCGTGGAGCAACTGACCTGGCATCGGAGCTACAAGAAGCCAGTCGTCAATGTAAGGATAAAGAGTGACTCCCCGTTGATGGAGCTTGGCCACTACCACAGCCATCAGCTTGGTGAACACCCGCGGAGCAGTAGAAAGGCCGAAGGAAAGCACCTTGTACTGGTAGTGTGCATCTCCAACGGCAAATCGGAGAAACCGACAGTGCTGGGGACGGATCGTGACATGGAAGTATGCGTCTTGGAGGTCGACTGATGCAAGCCACGCTGCCCGTGGAATCAGGGGAAGGATCGACTGCAGAGTGACCATTCTGAATTTCTGATACCGAATGTAACGGTTGAGATCTCGGAGATCCATAATTGGTCTGAATCCACCGTCCCTCTTGGGAACCAGGAAATATTTCTAGTAGAAGCCGCGAGTTCGTTGTGCCTCCGGAACGACTTCGATGGCTCCCTTGGCAAGGAGAGTGGAAACCTTGAGATCGAGGAGAGGGTCTGGAGGCGTGACGACAAGTGTGGGAGGATCAGAGGCGAAACGAACTCTATGGCGTATCCGGCCCGTAGAATGGTGAGGACCCAGGAGTCGGTGGAAATTTCTTCCCAGGCTGGTAGAAAGGGGAAGAGACGGGTCCGGATGGGACGAGTATACGACGTCAGGGAAGGGAGACGGTGGAGACAGTCAAACAGACTGTTTGGGCTGTGGCAGCTTTTTGGTAGGTTGGGAACGGTGTTTGGAAGGAGGACGAGAGTCATAAGGCTTCCTTCTCCATTGGGAGTTAGATGCTGGAGACGGGTATCGTCTGTAGCCGGGAGGCTTCCAAGGACGGTTCCGAGGTCGGTAAGGGGCAGCAGAGACTCCGAGATTTTGAGCCTGCTTTCGACTGTCATCGACAGCTTTCAACACTTCGTCGGTGGTGGAGTGAAAGAGGCCATCACCGTCAAAGGGAAGATCTTCAATACGGAATTTGACATCACGATGTAAAGAGGTGCCCCGGAGCCAAGCATGACGCCGGAGAGCGATGGAAGAGACCAGGAGTTTGGATGAACAATTAACAGCATAACGAACCGAATTGATCTGCTGCTTCGATATGGCACAAACCTCAGACAAGGCAGCCGAGAGAGTGGGACGATGCTCCTCTGGAACGAATTCCAAGATAGGACGGACTGCATTCGCAATGTTGAAGGCGTCCGCTGCATTCGCAATGTTGAAGGCATATGCCAACAGATAGGAAAGATAAGTATCGACACGAAGATTCATGGAGGCCAGGGAGTACATCTTCTTGGCCAGAAGGTCCAGCTTGCGACCCTCGCGGTCAGGAGGTGCAGACTGGCGAATGGGCTGCTTTGATCTCCAGGAGGAGTGGACAACCATCGAGTTAGGTGGTGGCTGACAAATGAGGAATTTGCCAGGATTCTGCTGAATTTTGTAGAGGCTGTCATAGCGCCTCGAAACCGGAGGAATCGAAGCCGGGTGCTCCCAAGACTCTTTCAGGATCGAAAGGTGGACAGGAAGCAAGGGCAGGACGGTGGACGGAGGAAGGTCGGCCTGGACCAGCCTGTGAACCACGTCAGTCACAGCAGGGGATTCTGTAGAGCCCTGGACTTGTAGGGCAGTTGCCATCCTAGTAACGAGTTCCAAATATGCTTTGGGACCCTCAGTAGGTGAAATCGACCCAGAGCGTTGAGGCTCGTCCTCGATTTGAGTGACCTCGGGATCGAACTCCGCCGAATCCGACCTGTCCGAGATCGACATGGGAGAGGAGGATCATGGTTGAACCAGATCAATAACTGGGTGATCAATGAGAGGACGGTACCGAGGTTCCACTGGGGAACTCTTCGGGGCATCTTGACTTCTAGAGGGTTCGGAAGGCTGTTCCCGTGGAAGGGAACGGGCCGAGGCAACAGACGTGGAGTGCCGAGGGCGGTCAGGGACATGAGTCCGATCCACACGTTTGGAATGCCGGATACAATCATAATGGTGCCTCTCCGGTGTCGGGGACCTGGAGTAATAGTAGGCCGCATCTGAGCGCTTTCAACGCTCCTCGAAAGACCAACATTGGTCATCAGAAGGGGAACCGGATGACGATGGAGACTGCCTACGGATCAGTCTTCTCCGGTCGTATTGTGATCGGGACCGCGAATGGCGGTGCACGACAACAGGGCCCTCGTCCAAAGTGTGGACTGGGGTAACCGAACACCTCGCTGGAGACAGAGAACATCTTCGAGGGGACAATTGTGGAGGTGATCTCGTCGACTGGCCCAAAGGAATCAAACCCGAAGGCGATGAGTGGGTATGCTGTGGGGTTGCTGGCCACACCACAGACCATTGAGAGGTAGAGGCCAGTGTTGGCATCAACGTCGACAACCCAGTCACGACGATGGGGTCCACCCTTGAAACCGAAGCAGACGGCGGGGTCTTCGACTTTGAAGGGGTCTTATCTTCAGCCCGCTTAGGTTTCTGTTTCGGTGCCTTCGAAGAGGTGTCGGATTTTTTAGCCGCAGAGGCCTGGGAAGCCGCTGAGGACATTGTAGGACGTAGAGCCGATTCTAAAAAAACAGCCCTCAGCCTAGTTTCTCGATTATGTCAAGCTTGACGAGTGAAACTCATGCAGTGAGGACAAGTATCCACTCTATGGGCCTCTCCCAAGCAAGTTAGACAAAAGTCGTGCCCGTCATTAGATGGAATCTTGGCGGGGCAACAACGACAGACTTTGAAAAACCTAGTTTTTCCCACACAAAGTCCCCACCCACCCTCCAAAGAAAGGGGGGGGGAGAAAGAGAGAAAGACAAATTTTTTTTTAAGACAGAAGAGGACAAAAAGAGAAAGGAAACAAGAAGTGAAAGAGAAGAAAAAGATATACTCAACTGAGGCAACGATATGGAGGAACAACAGGAACGAGGTGTGAACGTGAAGGCGGTCGAAGAAAAACTGAGTGGGAGGCGGCTCTCTCTCCCGCTCTGGCCATGCACAGTGCATGTCTCCTCCCCAGGGCGGGAAGAGAGCCCATCAAAAGCTCTTCTGAGGTAAAGCTCTAGAAGATTCTCCGAACGAGGTCATGCGCAGGCGCCCAACCCCATGTGTGGGACTGCACAGAGACCACGACGAAGATCTGAAAGTGACCATCTTCCTCTTATAATCTCTTTAGACTGTAAAAACAACTTTGGTTTTAATTATATCACCATCCCACAAGATGACTCAGTATTTATTTGGAAGAGAATAAAATGGTCCTCTAAAGTTGATGAGAATTTAACCTCTTTACTAGAGCTCGATGCCACTGTTAACCTAAAGCATACCTTATCGATGACAAATTCTTTGGCAGAGGCTCTGGATATTTATGGCCAATTAATTGACCTGGTTAGTTCTTTAGCCAAATCACCTTCAACAACACCTAAGCCTCTCTCCTGGTTTGACGCAGATTGTTACACAGTTAAAAGGCAGGTTCGGTCTGCATATAAAGAATTTCATAGCTCAAATAACTGTGACAAATTAAAGATCTGTTGTAATCAAAAGGACTTCTATCATGATTTTATCCTTAACAAACGGAGGCTGTTTTATGATAAGAAATGGTCTGAACTACTCCAAGCTCTAAAATCCAACAACAATAAAACCTTTTGACAAGTTGTATCTTCTCACACGAACAATAGTGTAACTTTTCCTTGTCCTAATATCTCTCCTCAAATTTGGTTTGATTACCTCAGCACAATCTTTGACGTTCCAGATAATATCTCACCAGACACCAATAATATCATCCCAGCAGACATTCCCAACTGGCCTCCGGTAACAGCAGATGAAGTGCTTGATCTGATCTCAGAATTGAAACAAGGCAAGGCTCCAGGCCCTGACAGGATCCTGGCAGAAGTCCTTTCCAAGCACCCTCACTAGTGGTCCTTACCCTTAGCTAATCTGTTCACTTTAATTAATCAATCTGGGAGGATTCCCCAGTCATGGTTGAATTCTCTCATCTTTCCTATATTTAAAAAAGGAAATCCTAATTGCCCAGAAAATCATAGGTCAATTAGTCTTTTATCTATAATAGGCAAGTTATATGCCAAATTTCTAGAAAGACGGTTAAAAGCATGGATACATTCTCAGCCGATAATCAGTCCTGAGCAAATTGGCTTTTCGAAAGGTAATTCTACTGTAGACCACTGCTTTCTTCTAACTTTCCTGGCTGATAAATGTATGAAATCGGGCACTAAAAAATTGTATGCACCCTTTATCGATCTAAAAGATAATTACTTTGGAGAAAGTTGGAAACTTTGAATATTGATCCTCGATTATTATTTTTAAGTAAAAAGCTTTACTCATCTACAGTCTGTCAAGTTAAATATTTGGAATCTGGTCATTTAACCGCTAAAATACCAACTTTAAAAGGAGTAAAACAAGGATGTATACTGGCCCAACTTCTTTTTAATCTATTTTTGAATGATCTTCCAGCAAGGTTGGAGCATGTCAATGGACACCCTCCTAAATTGGGATCTCAAAGATCCCGCTTTTGTTTTATGCAGATGACACTACAATCGTTTCTTGTACCAGGGTCGGTCTTCTCAGATATTTGCATACTTTTCATGAATTCTGTGCTGATAACTCTTTTGGTCATTAATTATTCAAAGTCCAAAGTGCTGGTTTTTTCTAAACATTAGGAGCCTATGAAGTGGACAGTAGGGAAAACTGAGATTGCCCAGGTTAAAAATTTCAAATACCTAGGGATTACTTTTCAATATAACCTTAAATGGTCAAGTCATAAATCCTGTAAAATTTCTCTAGTTAAACAATCTGTTTCACACCTTAAACATTTCTTTTATTCCAGAGGGAATCAATATTTACCAGGCACCATAAAGATCTTTGAAATTAAAATTCTTCCCCAACTATTATATGGAATTCCCATTTGGATAACGGGCTTTCATAACAACCTTGAAAGTCTACAAGCCTGTCTTTTTCACCAACTTCTAGGCATTTCTGTGTTCCGTATTCCTCCCTTTGTTTAGAACTGGGTCAACATTTTATAAATGCTAAATGTTGGTTGAATATTAACTTTTAAATTTTGGTTGAAAATTCATGTCAGATCGTTACCAAATTCTCTAATCTCACATTTTAAAAATGATGCTTATAGTGCATCCTGGTTGGCATATATTGAGAAGAAAATTAGTCAAATTGGCTTTTCCTTAGAGTATTTCTACTCACTGGACTATTTTCCAGATTATTAAACAGAGACTGCTTGACCTTGAACTCCAAATATTACATCCTGTACAATTTTGCATATTTTCTCAGGCTCAGTTGAATCTCCTAATTCAATATGGCCAGATGGCTGATCTTCACAACTTAGTCCAGCCTTCGCACTGTAGTGCCTTTACACTAGCCCAACTAAATGTGTTCCCTTCAAAAGAGCTCTCAGGTTGGTTTAATAAAATTCCTCTTCATGAAAGGTTATGTTTTTGTGCTTTAAAATCCGTGGACTCAGTATATCATATTATTTTTGACAGTCAATTTCACTCAGTTTTACGTAAAGAGTTGTTGTCATCTTTATTTTCTTCTAATTATAGTTCTAATAGGGAAAAAGCTATTCAATACCTATAGGATGCTAATCCTAATATTACAGCTATAGTGGCCAAATTTATTGCTGAAGCAGTCAAAGTTAGATCTATTCTAGTAAACGATTGACTCATATTATGTTTATATATCCATACTGTGTTATTGTACATCCTTGTATCTTGCTGTTATGCCATTAAAGGTATTTGACTTTGCCTTACTACCTTGTGTGCCCTTGGAGGAATAGCCACTTGCCAACTGCTTGCCTTCCCCTGGGGCTCTGTTTAAAATAGCATGTGCAAGATAATTGAGGTCCATGTGGTACAGAGAACCACCACTAGCATCAAGAAAATGTTCACAAGCATACTTTGTCTCCAGTGTGCATACTGGAATAATTTGCAAAAGTATCATCTGATTCAACCCAGTGTGTATGATCAGTTTTAAGAGATTGTGGGTATTTAATGTATTAAAATCAGATGTTTCTTTTAACCTAGTAACTGTCAAAAAATATAACTGAAATTCTAAAAGAGGTGAATAGCAATATGACAGTATGTGTCCTTACAGTCTAGGACCGCAAACCAGGAATCAGAAGTAGGAAACTCAATCAAGAATGACAGAGAAACTATTCTAAACTTTGAAACCTTTAGAAACTTGTATAATTCTCTGTAGTCAAGTGACCTATGGCCTCCATCTGTTTTGTCAACAAGAAAATATCTGGAATGGAATTCACGTGACTTCAGGCCTCTGGGAACTTTTTCCACCAACCCTTTTTGAAGGAGCTCATCTAGCTGAAAGTGGAGCTTTGGATATGGGTTATCGACTGCTGTAAAAGTAGGGCAACAAGGAGGGAGAGAGACAAACTCTAACATGTAACCACTATGAACTATAGATGAAACTCAACTCTCAAAGCATATGAACTGCCATGCTTTGAAAAACTGAGCTAACCAATGCCTAAAAATGGGGGGTTCTGTAAGAACTTGAATGGATAGTCAGAATTTTGTTAGCTGTTGGCTCTGCTCCCACCAGTTCCTTCTGATCGCTGCCACAAGCCTCAAGAAACACAAGGACCAACAGCACAGGGGAAGGAGGGCAGGATGGTGTGAATGCATAGATGGCGACTTGAAGATCACCAGTTACAGGTAAGCAACCTATCTTCTTCTTGTCTCTGTGCATCACACCTCTGGGAGCATAAAAAGCCAAGGCCTACCTGGAGGAGGGTGCTGGAGGACCTCAAACACACACCAATTGCAACACAGAAAATCCCACTGAAGTCTATTGATGGAGACACACATCCAGGGCATAGTGTTTCATGAAGGTCTGAGGAGTAGCTCATGTCATTGCATTGAAAATGTCCCTGAGAGGCATACCTCTGAGGAAGGCAATTGAAGTGGCTGGTGCTCGGGGGGAATGAGCATGTAGAAGTCCAGGTAGCAGCTTCTTGGACAACAGATAACACAGTTTAATAGTCTCCACAATCCATTTGGACAGCCTCTGAGAGTACAGTTTGCAACCCAGAGTGAGTGTGCCATAGGATATAAAGAGGGCCAGAGTCTTACTAAAGTCCTGAGTCCTAATTAAGTAGAAAAGCAAAGCCCTTTTCATGTCCAGAGTGTGGAAACAATGCTCTGTGTCATCTTTCAGAGCGAGGAAGAACACAGGGAGAACAATGTCTGCTTGAAGATGAAACTCTGAGATCACCTTGGGAAGAAAGGTTACATCAGGAGTCAAGGAGATATCATCTTGATGAAACATCAAATATGGAGGTTCACAACATAAGGCTAACAACTTGCTTGCTCACTTGGTGGAAGTGATCACAACCAGAAAGGCTATTTTCCAGGAAAGGAGTTGTAGGCTGCAGGTAGCCATAGGTTCAGATGGTCGACCTGAAAGTTTTGCCAGGACGAGGGGGAGATCCCAGGCTGGTGAGGGACGATGTATTGGAGGAAAAAGATGGATGAATCCCTTAAGAAATTTTTTGGTAAGAGGGTGAGCAAATACCAAATATCCATCAACAGAAGTGTGATGGGTGGAGACAGCAGCCAAACAGAATCAAAGGGACGAGTGACAGGCTTAGATCCATTTGGGACACTAAAAAGCCAAAGATAGCAGAGAGGTCGGAGGAGGGTGGAGGTAGCCCTGCAGAGTCAAGGTAATTTAGGAATTTCTTCCATTCCATAGAATCATAGAATGTTAGTGTTGGAAGGGACGTTTGCAGGTCATCTAGTCCAACCCGCTGCACTCTACAGGAGTGTAGCCGAAATATAGCCTTACAACATACCCGAAAGATGGTCATCTAGCCTCCATTTAAAAACGTCCAACAAATGAGCATCCACCACCTCCTGAGGCAGTCTGTTCCACTGCTCAACCACTCTTACAGTTAGGAAGTTTCTCCTGATATTTAGCCGCTAACAACTCCCTTGTAATTCCCACCCATTAGATCTAGTCTTGCAATCCGGAGCAAGAAAGAATAGATCTACACCATCTTCTACATGACAGCCCTTCAAATATTTGAAGACTGCAATCATGTCCCCTCTAAGTCTTCTCTTTCCAGGCTAAACATACCCAACTCTTTCAGCCTTTCCTCGTAAGACTTGGATTCCAACCCTCTCACCATCATGGTTGCCCTCTTCTGGACACGCTCAAGCTTGTCAACATCCTTCCTAAAATGTGGTGCCCAAAACTGGGCACAGTACTCCAGGTGAGGCCTGACCATAGCAGAATAGAGCGGAACTACCACCTCCTGTGATCTGGACACAATGCTTCGGTTAATGAATCCTAAGATTTGCAGTCATAGGAGTTGCGACAGAGGGTTTCTGACAGTTCAACAAGACACAATCTAGTCTTTGCTGTAAGACTATCAAAGGCTGTGAGTTTCAGGTGTGGGACATTGTGGTAGAGCACCAGGCCTTCCTGAGAGAGTAGGCGATCTGACACTACCGGAAAGTGATGGAAGGAACCCTTGGAAAGGTGCAGAAGCATGGAGAACCAAAGCTGGTGAGGCCACCATGGTGTCACTAGGATGCACCTTGTGAATTCCCGCAGGATCTTGTTTATCACTGTGGTGATTAGAGGAATTGGGGGAAAGAGGAACAGATGCTGGTGGGACCAGGGGTAAAGGAGACTGTCCCCCAGGGAGCAGAAGATGTGACATTCCTTGTGCCTGGTTGCAAAGATGTCCATTGTTGGGTGGGCCCAGGCAATGAATACTGGCTGAAGGTATTTCCAATTGAGTTCCCACTCATGGAGTGATGGTCATCCCCTGCTTAGGAAGTCTGCAGTGATGCTCTGTACGCTGAGGAGGTGAACTGCTACCAAGAAAAAGTTTCAGAGTTGGCATTCATCCCAAATTTCCAGGGTCAGGTTGCAAAGGTATTTCAAAACTGTGCCACCCTGACAGTTTATGTAATAGACAAAGGTGGTGTTGTCCATCAGGATCTCAATCACATGATGCGATACAAGGTGATGGAAGGATTGAAAGGCATATCTTACTGTTAGGAGTTCCAGAAAGTTGATATGATGGTGTGATAGGTGAGTTTCCCAGTTGGCCCCTACACACAGACCATTGAGGTGAGCACCCCACCCCCATAAAGATGCATCCATCATTATTATCAAAGATGGGATGGGAGGGTGGAAGGGTGCTCCCGCCAGAAGATTTAGGTGATCTTCCCACCATCCCAAGGAGGTTAGAATGGGAGAGGGAATGAGAAATTGGTGTGACTGTTGCTGATATTGAGGACTGAACTGTGTCGGGAACTAGAGTTGCAGTAGTCTCATGTGGAGTCTGGCAAACTCAATCATGGAAGTCGTGGTGGCCATCATGCCCAGTAGACATTGGATTTGGAGAGCAGATGCATCACCCTGTTTTTTACTGTGACCCATCCACTAAACTACACTAAAAGCCATTAAATCCGCTTCTGTGGATTTGCCACTAAGACTTATCCATCAAAAACTCTCTTGAGCAGGTAATTCCGATCTCGTCAGATCTTGGAAGCTAAGCAGGGCCAACCCTGGCAAATATTTGGATGGGAGATCTCCAGAGAATACCAGGGTTGGGAGGCCAGAGGCAGGCTATCAAGCTACTTCTCTGACTGTCCTCCACACCCCAGTAGGAGTCACCAGAGGTCACCATGACTTTCAGGCATGGACACATACGCACAAAATGCAAAAATACCACCCCAACCCGCACCTCTCTTGCAAGTGTACTAGTACTCTTACATTTTATCACATTTGTCTCACTGTGAATGATTCCAGTTGCTGCTGCCAGAAGCCTGGAGCTAACCTCATTCACATATTTTGGAATTGCCCTAAAATCACACATTTCTCGCAAGAAGTTATATCCAGGATCAATCTCACTTTAGCTGCTAACTTAGACTTCACAGCCAATACTCTAATCCTAGGATATATACCAAATCTCAAAATACCACATATTTTGGCTCAAAAGGGCAACTTTAGTTGCTAAGCGAATCATTTTACAACACTGGAAATCTCATGTATCCCCCTCTGTAGATGTCTGAGTCAATTATATGATAGACCGTTGCACAAAAGAGAACAGCATACAACAGGCAAGAAATTCACCTCCATATCGCATGAATTCCTGTACCTATTAAAACAATATAGCCTCACCTTTATTCCCTGTTTAACTGAAGCCATAATGCTGCACCTAACTTTCCTAACCTACACTCTTGCCCTCCCCTTCCTTCTCTGCTAATTAGGGAAGATGGAGGGATGGGCTATATGGGGCTTGTTTGCTATTCTAACTTTGTGTGTGTGTGAAAACAATACAAATCTGTCTGTCTGTCTATCTATCTACACACACCCCTCACAGCCAAACTACCAACCTCAAAAACCCACCTTGGGTCCTGAGCTGCTCCAGAGAAAGTCAGGCAAAGAAATATTTTAAATAAATGAATATATTTTAAAACAAACAAACAGTAAAATTCAATGCATCACTAAAGCACACTTTGTTAATTCTCTTCCACCAGGGTCATGTTACAGCTGCCATGTAAGCAAATGACCATTCCTCATGTCTTTCGTCTGGGTGAAGTAGAGATACTGCTGAAAGATGCTTGCTGTAATTAGTAGTTACAGCTTTAGATGGCTGGTGGATACTAGTTACAATACACATCATCCCCTTTGGTGGGGCTGAGGAACACTGTGGGAGTTGCCAGCAACAAGACAGGTGGTGGGATTTCCCAGCTTGGGCTGGAGGCTGGAGCTGCTAGTGTATGCAATCTGCTTCTGAGGAGACAAACTGATGCTGCTTTGATGCATAGCTCTGTCTGGGTGTTTGCTTGCTCACCCACATCCAAAGCATATTTGTAAGCAAACAGATACTTAGAAACGGACCCTGCCTCCTCCCAAGAAAACCAACTTGCATATAAAAGGCTGACCCCTGGATCATCCTACTTCCCAAGGAAGCAGGGAGTTATAAAACATTATAACCTCAGTAAAAGACAATGTAAGCAGAGAGATACCCTTCTAGAGGATTATCTTCAGAAACTGAGACACTTGACTTTCTGCCTTGTGTTTTATGGCATCCACAGGAAATACTGTATTTGCTGAAGAAAGTGTTGCTCCACTGCCACCACTTCCATCCTCCCTATATAGAGAGGCCTCTCTCCACCCATACTAATATGATGCTCTACAGTCTTAAAAATAAAGTAGCTCAGCAGCTCAAATCAAAAGTTATACTGTATCTTTTAAAGCTCTATAAATATTAACACAAACAAAAATGTTGTTCTTTCAAGAATTTATATACCTAGATTTCAGTTTTGAATCGAAACATTTCCCTACAGTTTACAGCATCAGAGTGGTTTGTTACAAAAAAATTAAATCCCACCAATGCTGAGATTTTCTGCCCACTTTCCAAAAAGATGATCAAAAGTGATGTCATAAATGAAAGAATGATGAAATAATTCAATGTTGCAAGCAAAATGGTCCTTATCAAAACAACCTAAATGTCCAAAGTGCTGCTAGACCTCTAAACAGGAGTTAAACCCTTCTATGGCAGCTCTGTCAAACTGTTTTTTGCCCTGCACTATTGGACACTCATAATGCCTTTGGTCATTTCAAGACTTTCAAACAATGGCCCCAATTCAATTCAAAAATGGAAAAATAATATCCACAGAACACACCAGCTGGTACTTTGCAACTATAACATTAATGAATTGTCATCAGAATGCAAATTATGTCAGTCACAAGACCTTCACAAGCAGCTTAGTAATGGCCTTTCAGCTCAGAACATATTTCCAGTATGAGTGTTGGTGGTTCATCAGTTCTTGATTGGGCTATGTGGCAGACTGGGCATGGCTGGATGTACTTCCACGAACTGTTACCAGTTACAACTACACATTTCATTCTGGCAGCTGCCACTTGCTTCTCCTCCACTTGCCCAACAGACCCCCATAGTCTGCACAAACTTTAGAAAGGAAGGAGTCCCACACTGTCGGGTATAAAAAACTTTCATGTGCAAAGAATTCAAGGTGGTCATCTCTGACTATGAGTATGTTTCAGTACAGTTAGAAACAATGACGCTCTGTTTCACAGCTCCTGACCGTTTCTACTTCCAGGTGAAAGGTGAGAGAAAACATTCTGCCATTTCTACCAAGTTCCAACTCTGTTCTTCAGGTGAGAGAAAACATTCTGCCATTTCTACCAAGTTCCAACTCTGTTCTTCAGGTGAGAGAAAACATTCTGCCATTTCTACCAAGTTCTAACTCTGTTCTTCAGGGCCTTTCGATTATAATTTTTAAGGCAGCGTCAGATGTGCCGCATGACGAAGTGAGCTCCCGTCTCTAATTCCAGCTCCTGCCAACCTAGCAGTTCAAAAGCAAGAAATTGCAAGTAGATAAATAGGTACCACTTCGGTGGGAAGGTAACGGTGTTCTGTGCTCCTTGGTGTTTAGTCATGCCGGCCATATGACCACGGAAAAAATCTTTGGACAGCGCTGGCTCTTCGGCTTTGAAACGGAGATGAGCACCGCAACCCTAGAGTTGGATTCGACTGGCTTTCGAGCAAGGGAACCTTTACCTTTACAGATGTGCTTTAAAAAAATCTGGTGTTTTGGCTGTGAAATAGATTCGTCTTTATGATATTGATGATTGATTTTTGTTACTGATTTTGCTGTCTTGGGGATGACACTCATTCTTGTTGTAATCCACTTTGAATCCTTCTGGAGAAAGTGTGGTAAATTAAAAAAAAAAAAGTTGCAGAAGATAGTTAGAGGCAAGCCAGCCAAATTTGTGATCCCATAAAAGATAATAATTGTGAACAATTTGTGCTAGTACTAAATATATTGAGGGATCTAAAACACATTTTGTTGGAGAAAAAATAAAGGTTGTTTTTATTGTTGCTAGTTTATCTAGATCTTTCAGCTCAGTGGGTGGGGGGGACCCATTCCAAAGAACGATATCAATTGCAGTTTTCCTGCACGACTGTTCTCTTGAAGTGGAATGTCTCCTTTATGGGAATTCTGACATTTGTTATGACAGTGACCTACCTCCAAAGGTGTGTTCTATGTTGTAGAAAATGATAGTCTTAAAGCAACTTGTTTGCATGCATGAAAAATAGCTAGTATGTTAACAAAATCCCTTTAATCATCATGCATTCTAATCATCATGTATTTTTAATGCACAGAAACATCACAGCCTGTTTGACAAGCTATGCAATTATTTTTCAGGAGTTTTCATAAAGAACCTGAATTTTGATATATACATTTTTTAAAAAGACACTGCTTCTCATCCACAGAATTGAAAAGGTTTGATTCCAAGGGCCAAAATACATATTACATATGGGATGAGTGGAATCATGGGTGTCTGACTCAACTCCTTCCCAGTCACACATTCACATGGGGACTAACATGTAAAAACCTCTCCATTGCTCCATACAGTTCCAAACACTAACAGGGGAAGGAGGGAATTCAGGCTTCCCTCTTCCAGAGTCCCCACGTGTGGGGGAGGGTTACACTTTACTATGGCCCAGAGCAGAGGTGTCAAACTCATTTGTTACAAGGGCCAGATCTGACATAAATGTCACTGTGTTGGGCCCGGCCATGTGTGCCATAAAATGTAATGCCAGGTACCAGAGATACAAACTTTATAAAGGATACAGGCAAACCCAATTAATGATATTTTTTTATTCAAAATACAACCATGCTTTAAACATAAGAGCATAAGCAGAGCCCTGCTGGATGAGACCAGTGGTCCATCTAGTCCAGCATCCTGTCTCACATAGTGGCCAATCAGTTCCTCGTGAGTCTACACAACCAAATGAGGTTGCCACATAGATCTTTACAGGGGCATTACAATATCAGCTGTTTCATTCTCAATTCCTTTCCTAATCAGGGCCGGACCGTCATAGGCCAAATCTAGGCGGCCGCCTGGGGCGCTGGCCTGCAGGGTGGGCCATCCTGTGTTCATTTCCTGTCCGCTCCCGCCGGCCGAGGACTGATGCCGTGCCTGCCTCCCCAGGCACCCACCGCAGAGGTGCGTCTGCTGCACCCCGCCCTCCAGGCTGTGTCCCGGCACCTGCAGCATCTGGCGGAGCCCGTCTGGGGCGCCCTTTCTGGCCCTGTGCTGTGCTCCCCCCTCTCTAAAAGAACCTGGAGCCCGCCCTGCCTGGCCAACCCCTCCCTCCCTCCCGAGCCTGGTGCCACTGGAGGGCTTCTCCCGCATGCCAGGGAGGGGCGCCCGCAAAAGGGGGGGCAAGCAGAGATATCCCCCAACACCCCCCCCGCTGGGCTTCCCTGGGCTGGGGGGGGGGGCAGAGGCCAGCAAAGGAGCCCGCAGCTTCCTAGAGGGAAAAGGGGGAATCAGTTGCATCTTCGGGCTCCTGCCTCTTCTAGCCTCAGGAGCGGAAGCTGGCTGTCTTTGCTTGTTTTTTTTTGGGGGGAAATACATGCATTTTTTTGCATTTGCATTTTTTTGGAGGGGGGGATCTATTTGCATTTTTAAGCTGGGCCCACATTTTTGGTCGCCTCTCGCTGACCTGTCCGAGGTGCCTTTTCCGCCCTGCTTAAGGAATGCCCCCCCCCCGCCTTCCTCCCGGTGCTCTGCAGGCTGCAGGTGCAAAACTGGGGGGGCGGGGGGAGCTGGGCCGGGCTGGAGCAGCGGAACAAGGGCACCCCTTGGGAGCAAAGGTGCTCCCCCTCCCCGCCCTGCAGTCCCGGGAGCAGAAATTCTACTATTTAACTCACACACATCCCCCCCAAAAAAACCAAAGGTGTCCAGGAATTTGCCCTCCGGGAGATGGCAGCCCCAGGACAGCCACGACCCGGCAGGATCCCCGCCTTCCCCCCCAAGAGCTCCAACTTTATTCTCCACCCCACACACACACAGAGACTGCGGTGCATGCCCTTACTTCCAAGGAGACCTCCCTGCGGGGGGTCCAGCTGCACCGCTTTTCTGGGCTGCAGCTTCTGCAAAAGCAACCCCCCTCCCCGGACACGCATGCGCCCCCCCGCCCACCCACGAGGAGCAGAAGAGCCCCTCCTCTCCTCCACCCCCCCGCTCAGCTCTGAAAGGGTTAAAGCAGCCGAGCCTCTTTGCTGGAGGGGCCGAGCGGGAGGGGGGAGTGGAGCTCTTGGGGAGGGGGGGCGCAGGAGGGGTTTGCTCTCTGCAAAGAAAAGAAAAGGAGATCAAGCCCGAGAGAGGCTCCGGAGCAATATTGTGGGAAGGGCAGTGCAGGACTCTGGCGCTTCTATTCACCCCTTTCTGGTGCAAAAAGGACTCCGGAAAGGTGGGGCATGGGGTTGCCAGCCTCCAGGTGGGACCTGGGGATCTCCCGCTTTCACGGCTAATCTCCAGCTGACAGAGACCAGCTCTTCTGGGAGGGAAGGAGGAGGAGGAGGAGCCGCCACCACCGCCGCTGCCCAGGAGCCCGACGGCGGGTGGGCGGGTGGAGATCCGGAGAGTCCGTTTTTGCTTTTGCTCTTAGACAGAGGAGGGAGGGGCAGGGGCCACCCAGGGGGCCGCTGGCTGGCTGGCACACATGGCGGCTGGGCTCGGTGGGCTCCCCTCAGGGCGCCGTCTCTTCCACGTGTCCCTCTGCCGCCTCGGTGGAGAGGGCAGGGACTTCTTTGTCTCCAGGCCATGCCTGGAGGTTGGCAACTGCCACATAATTGGGCACGCGGGGGGGCGCCCGAAAGTAGCCCCACCTAGGGTGCAAAAAAACCTTGGGCCGGCCCTGTTCCTAATCATCCCTAACTTAAGATCAGGCCAACGGCCCATCCAGTCCAACACTCTGTATCATACAGTGGCCAAAACCCAGATGCCCTCAGAAGGTCCACCAGTGGAGTCAGAACTCCAGAAGCCCTCCCACTGTTGCCCTCCAAGGCCCAAGAATACCAAGCATCATCCTGGATGAAATGGCTGCTTTGGAGAGTGGACTCCCTTGCATTAGTTCCCAATGGAGTTGGCATCCCTAGTCAGAGTGTCCATAAAATAACCGGGGGGAGGTGGGCTCCAGCTGGGGGACGTGGCCACCTGGGGGGATGCAAGATCCAGCTCTGGAAAAGCCTCCTGGGGCATCCATGGAGCAGCCAGCCTTCTGCCCTCCTTCCCTCCCATGGTGGAGGACCAGCTAGGCTGAGCAAGGGAGGTGTGTCCAGTGCAGTGCAGTTTGGCTGGGCTCCACCAGTGCCATCCCTTCCCCAGGTTGCGAGGCAAATGCACGGCCACTGCCTCCTCTCCAGCAGGCGTGATGGTGTGATGCAGCAGCAGCAGTGATGGCAAGGTGCATCTTCCATCTCCAGCCATGCAGTAAGAGGCTGCGGAGTAAGCAAATGGGGGGCTGGGCATTGCCCCGCCAGCCTGCCTGAGGGGGCCAGCCACACAGGTCACTTTCTCTCCCTGCAAAAAGAAACTTGAAGTGGCTGCAGCTCCTCCCTCTTGTTTACCAGCCAAGGTGGCCACGTCTCTCTTCCCCACCCCCAAGAAGTCTGCAAGCAGCTGGGAAAGAAAGGTGTTCACATTTAGCACCACAGCATCAAGGTTCCCAGCACTGAGAAAGACCAGGGGGATTGCAAGCATGGCTTGAAGAGGCAGAGCTACCCCCCCGAACAGCCTGGTATCTTCTTTAGGTCCCTCTCTGATGCTCACTTTCTGTCATGGGCTGGGGTGCCAGTCCAGGACAGGCCAAGGTCAGAAGCCAAGAAGACTGTACAAAGTCCAAAAGCCAAGCTGGGGTCAAGAGCCAGAAACACAGAGCCAAGTCCAGAATCACTAACCAGAGGCTTCCGGTCGGAGTTAAAATGGCGAATTGACGCACTTTGCGATTTGGGCAAGGTGAACAGCGGTATCTGATGACAGTCTGGGCTCTACCTGGCCCAGCGCAGCACTCCCCAGGCAGGGGGGTGGCAAGCAAGCAGCCAAGCCTGAGAGGGAGTTGAGATCGGTGTGGATAAGCTTCGGAGGAAGCTTGTTTACACCTTGATCTCCTTCCGCGAAGAGGGCAGTTGCTAATCAGCTCTACAGATATCAGCCGGGCTGAGAATTCAGCATAAATCCGTCATCTACCGACCTCTTGAACATCAAGATTAACATCATTTACAAAAGAAGCACCGCGAAACCCCGAGATTACAAGCAAGGTAACAATTGAGCATTTGCTTACCGTTTTGAAGAACGCAAAATCTAAACGTATGGATAAGCGTAAAAAGCTTTAAGGAACTAATCCGCTTGATTTAAAAGTAAAAAGAAAGCTTTCCTTTGGAGAAAACGGCGGAAAAGTGACTTTGTTTTGCATTCCTGTGGTCAGCTAAGACTAAACTTTGCGTAGTAGAAACGAAACTAACTGTGATTCTATGATACAGGAAGTGGCTAGAGTGGCTGTTTTCGAAGTTGCTTTGCCGGACATAGACGGACGTTTTAGAGTGTGACACCGGAAGTTGGATTATAGTGACGGACAGCCAAAACGGAAGTTTTAAAAGAGCCTACTCTAGCCAGTAAATCATAGAGAAATTGCGCCCGCCATTTTGAGGAGGACTAAATTTTAAAAAGTTGTTTTTAAGCCGAAAAAGCACCGGGGAAAGTTATAAAGGTGGCGATTTGGCTTTAAGATTGATAATATAAGGATTGTTTAGTTTTGAATTTGCCTCCAAGACGGATTTGAGGTCAAGACCAAGGGCTGCCTCATCACCTAGTCCAAGAATGACTGCAAAGGAAAAAAAAGAGTGGCAGGCTGCCATGGAAGCGATGGAGAAAAGAATGACAGAAGTGGTGCAGAGTTTGGGAAAGCAAATAGAATCACAGTTGCAACAACAGTTACAAATACAACTGGAGCAAATAGAACAAGTGCAAGTCCAAGTACAGAAAAAAAATATGGAAGAGTTGAAAGAATTGGTACTAACAGAAGTGGCAGGGATAAAAAAAGATACGGAAGAAGTTAAAAAAGAGGTTCAAAGTCTGGTGACAAAATCAGAAGAAATGGAACAGAAAGTTAAACGAACCCTACAAGAAAATACAAGACTGGAGTCCATGATGGAATATAGGGCTACTCCGAATCATCTGAGACTGAGAGGAATTGAAGAGGAGGAAGATCAAGATTTACGGGCTTTAGTAATTGGCACGTTGACAACCTACATAGGGGAGGACCAAGGAGATTTGGATCCAGACTTTGACTTAATCTACAGAGTAAACTCAGCTTATGCCAAGAGAAAGAAATTACCCAGAGATGTGATTGTTCAATTTGTGACTACAAAAATGAAAGAAGACATTTTCAAGAAGCAATTTACACAGCCGTTGGAAATTAATGGAAAGAAAATAATAATTTTAAGAGAAATTCCGAGAATGATTTTACAAGATAGAAAGAAATTCAAGAAACTAACGGATAGGTTAAAAGAAATGAGCATTAGGTTCAGATGGGAGATTCCATATGGATTATCATTCTCTTACAATTCAGTGAGATACACAATCAAAACGGAAGGAGACATGTACAGATTCAAAGAGAACAATTTTGATGACTTTAAAGACATTTAACTCAAAACTATCATGGATTACAAATTTTTATCTTGGAATGTGAATGGACTAAATTCACCAAACAAAAGAAAATTAGTGAATCATTGGCTTGAGAAACAAAAATGTAATATAATTTGTTTGCAAGAAACACATATTAGAAAACAAGACAATAAATATCTGATTAATAAAAAATTGGGAGAAGAATTTCATTCATTAGCAGCTAACAAGAAGAAAGGAACAGTGATTTATATTGCTAAAGAACTGGAACCTAAACAAATATTCTCAGATAAGGAAGGAAGATATGCTGGCGTGGAAATAATGATGAATAGAAAAAGGACATTGCTTGTAAATATATATGCACCCAACGGTGCAAAAGTGACTTTTTTCAATGACTTGACAAAAGAGCTGGACTGTTTAAACTATGACCAAATAGTTTTGGCAGGAGACTTTAATGGTACGGTGAACAACGTATTGGATAGAAAGTCTAAAGCAAGTGGAGAGGTGGCTGGAAAGCTGCCAAAAAAAGTTTTCCAGCTGATGAAGCAAGAGAAACTAGAAGATGTCTGGAGGAAATGGAATCCCAAGACAAAGGACTATACATTTTATTCTAATAGACATAATTCCTTTTCTAGAATTGATATGATTTGGATGTCAGAGGAGATGGCACAAAAGACTTACAAAATTGAAATTTTACCGAAAAATAATTCAGATCATAACCCTTTACTTTGGATGTCCAAAGAGAAACCAAAACAACTATATTGGAGAATTAATGAGGATTTATTGGACCAAAAATTAATTAATGAGACATTAAAAAAAGAAACGAAATTTTTTTTTGAAATTAATCTAGACAAAGGTACTGATATACAGGTCGTATGGGATACGTACAAAGCAGTAATGAGAGGTTTGCTTATCTCTCTGAATTCTAAAGATAAAAAACAAAGGATGCAACAACAAAAGGACCTTCATGAAAAAATTCGACAGAAAGAAAAGGAACTAAAGAAAAAACCAGGGAAGAAAAAGATTATCAAAGAGATCCACTTTCTACAGGATCAACTGAATGTTCTACTAAACAGAGAGTTATACTGGAATCTGAAGAAATTACAGCAAAAAGCATTTGAGGGTGCAAATAAACCAGGAAAATTTTTAGCGTGGCAATTGAAAACTAGAAAAGAAAGGAACTTTATAAGTAAGATTACTGAAGATGGAAAAGATGTTGTGAATTTGGAAGGCATAAAAAGAGCTTTTTTAAAATACTACGCCAAACTGTTTAAGAAAAAAGGAATTGATCAACAGAAAATTAAGAGATATTTGGAGAACATTGAAGTTCCAGAGCTGGGACAACAAATTAAAGAACTATTAAATGGAATAGTAACAAAGGAAGAAGTAATAATGGCAATAGAAGATGCAAAGTTGGGCAAAGCTCCAGGTCCAGATGGCTTTACAGCAAAATTCTACAAGAAATTTAAGGAGGAGCTAACCCCTATTTTAGTACTTCTGTCTAATGAGATAAGAAACACTAAACGGATCCCAGATTCATGGAAGGAAGCAAATATTTCACTGATACCCAAAGAAGGTTTGGATTTAACTAACGTAAAGAATTACAGACCAATATCGCTATTAAATAATGACTATAAATTATTTGCAAAAATAATTTCGGAAAGATTGAAAAAATATTTGAAAGATACTATAGCGGAAGAACAAGCTGGTTTTTTACCAAATAGACAAATTAGAGACAATTTAAGAGTGGTGATTGATGCAATTGAATACTATGACAAACATCCAGAAAAAGAAGTTGGATTCCTCTTTTTAGATGCGGAAAAAGCTTTTGACAATTTAAATTGGGAGTTTATGCTGCAAGTTATTGAAAAAATGGATATAGGACAGTCTTTTTTAAACATGATTGTGGCAATTTACTCAGAACAGAAAGCAGCTTTGAATATAAATAAAGAAAGAACAGATTTCTTCCAAGTCCAAAAGGGAACACGACAAGGATGCCCGTTATCTCCGTTATTGTTTATCTGGGTATTGGAAATATTATTGACAGCGATCAGAAAAGATAATAGTATTGAAGGACTTACAGTGAAAGGCTTTGTTTATAAATATAGAGCATTCGCAGATGATGTAATGTTTATGATTCAAGATCCAATTGAGAATATACCACAGTTGATGGAAAAAAATGAAGAATTTGGAACAGTTGCGAGATTCTATGTTAATAAAAATAAAACGAAAGTGATGTGTAAAAACATGACGAAGCAGAGACAAACTGAGCTTCAAGAGAAAATTCAGTGTGAGGTAGTTACAAAGACTAAATATTTAGGAATCGAATTGACTATGAAAAATATTGATTTGTTTAAAAATAACTATGAAAAGGTTTGGCACAGGATTCAACAAGACATGAAGAAATGGGATACCTTGAATCTATCGTTATTGGGAAGAATTGCAACTGTAAAAATGAATGTTTTGCCACGTTTGATGTTTTTATTTCAGACTATTCCAATACAAAGGAAAATACTGGATACCTGGCAGAAAGAACTATCGAAATTTGTATGGGCAGGAAGAAAGCCAAGGATTAAAATGAAGATTTTATGTGACGCAAAGGAAAGAGGAGGACTACAATTACCAAATTTAAGATTGTATTATGATGCCGTCTGTCTAACATGGCTGGAGCAGTGGATTAACCTTGAGAATAAAAAGTTATTGGCTTTAGAAGGTCATGATAACAAGTTTGGATGGCATGCATATTTATGGTATGGAAAAGCAAAAATAGACAAGTTTTTCAAACATCACTGTTCGAGACTTGGATGAGATATAGAAAATTCTTCTCGGAAGAAAGACCACTTTGGATAGTACCAGCAGAAGTGACTAATCCATATTCAAGAAATCAGGGTTTAGATTGGCTACCCTACAAAAGTCTTTTAAAATTAGAAGGGAAAAACTTTGTACTAAAAGATAGAACTGATGTGGAATTTGAATATGATTGGTTGAAGTATAGACAGATTTATGATTTATTTCAGACCGATAAGAGAGAACATGGTTTTAGAGAAAATTATACTGAAATTGAGACTGTATGGGTTGGTAAAGGAAAAAAAATGATTTCTAAACTGTACAAGATTTTATTGAAATGGTATACCGAGGATGAAATAGTAAAAGAGCAAATGATAAAATGGGCAGTAAATATTAACAATGAGATATTTATGGTATCTTGGGAATATTTGTGGAAAAAGTTAATGAAAATTTCAACTTGTGTAAATGTTAAAGAGAATTGTTATAAAATGATGTACAGATGGTATATGACACCTAAAAAAATTGCTATTATAAATGAAAGTATGTCTAACAAATGCTGGAAATGTAAGAAACATGAAGGGTCTTTTTACCATATGTGGTGGACATGTGATAAAGCAGTAAATTATTGGACTGAGATCCACAATGAGATACAAAATTTTTTGAAATGTACCTTTAAGAAAGACCCACAGATGTTATTGTTAGGTCTTAAAATGGAAGAAATAAATATAGCCAAAAGAACATTATTATGGTACTTGATTACAGCAGCTAGACTGACTTTTTCTCAATGTTGGAAACAAGATAAAGTACCTGAAACATGGGAGTGGATTAAAAAGACGTTGTTTATGGCAGAAATGGACAAATTAACAAGAAAATTAAACAACGAAGAAGATGAAACCTTTTTCGGAGACTGGAAAGACTTTCAAGAATACTTATTGAAGAATTGGGATATTAAACATGGTTTGATTTGTTTTGACAGCTATTGAGGAGAAGTGGAAAGAGACTCAGATTTTTGAATTGTTACCATTAGTAAGAGAAAATATGTTTAGTAGTAAATGTAATTGAATAAGAGGAATATCAATGGGGTTGGAGCAGTGCGGGAAGCCTTGTTTGGGGGGGAGGGAGAAAGAAAAATGGATATGTATTGGTTTGTTTAAATTGTATGAACATGAAAATATATCCAATAATAAAATGTATTTACAACAGAATCACTAACCAGAAACATAGTCCAAATCCAAGCTGGGGTCAGGAGCCAGGAACACAGAGCCAAGTCCAAAGCCATGGGTCCGAAGGTCTAAGTGCAAGAGTCAAGCCAGAGTGGATGCAAACTGCACAAAGCTGACTTGTTGCTTCCA
Organism: Gekko gecko; assembly: GCA_029375565.1. NCBI lineage: Eukaryota > Metazoa > Chordata > Lepidosauria > Squamata > Gekkonidae > Gekko > Gekko gecko. Next base: position 171,169,975 of record JAPDNY010000005.1, read on the forward strand.
CGAAGAGTACTGCCCAGAGTGTGGAGTTAACTGCTGCTACCAATTAGCCAGCTGCACGATCGGCCAGGATCCTGTTAGAACTCTGGGCTAGCTGAGCATCTCCCTTGTAGCCTAGCCTCTCTTCGCCTGGTTGGTAAGTTTTGCAGCAATCACTCCCTTAAACGAGTCACACGTGGGGGTGAGTCAGGAGGACTTTCAGCTTGCAGTTCTTCCTTCTTATCTGGGCCAGGTGTAAAGATTGCTGTTACCGGCACTTGCCAGCTATCCTCTGCTGCTTCAGAGGGGCCAGCTGTGGTTTCTGCAGGCTCTGTCAGCTCATCCTCATCTATGCCCATGACACTCTCCCACTTCCACCAACCATTACTCCTTAGTATTGGGGCAGTATACAAAATGCACAGTTTCTGTCTGTCCAGGAGATGCGCCTCCTGGACCCCACATCAGCAAGGCACAGGCCGCAGGATCCACCGAGTCCCCTGCAGCCTCAACCCTGACCCAAGGCCAGAGAGGGGGAGGGAACAGGGTTGGCTTTCCTGGGCTGACTCGGGAGTAAAAGGAGGTAGGAAAGCCAGCAGAAGCAGCAGGATCCATTGGCCCTGCGCCACAGGCAGTGGTCAGGCAGGGTCCCTCACAGGCCCGACAGCCACCACAAAGCATGACAGAAGAAGGCCTGGCAGGCCTGAAGGGCGAGCCCGGGGTGGCTGCCAGGTCTGAGGCCTCCATCAAAGCAACCACGCCACAGATTGGCCATGTCCTGGCAGCCAATGCCACCCCATACTCCCAGCTGAAGCAGGTATGGGAAGGGTGGGCCTGACCCATGCCATGACAAGGCCTATGCAGGGGTGTGGGTTTGCAGCTGATCCCAGGGTGGCCAGTGCAGGAAAGGCAGGGCAGGATCAGGAGGCTGGGGAGAGAGAGAGGAGGTGGGATTTGAGGCAAGAGAGGGAAATAAAAGGAGGCCGGGGAATGGAGGTTGGGGAGGATAATCACTATGCCCCCATGCTTTTGGAAGAAGTGCACCATCCAAGAGGAGTCAGACTAGGATGAACAAAACCCCCACCTCTCTCTTTCTGAGACTTCTGGAAGGCTCCAGAAGGTATACCATGACAGCAGAGGGTGGAGGAATGCTGGAGAGGCACGACACTGTCATCTGCTAATAAAAGTTATGGCCAGTTGCTCATGGGCCAGATAAGAGCCCTGGATGGGCCAGATCCAGCCCGCGGGCTGTATGTTTGACACTTCTGCCCTAAATAACTGCCGGGCGAGAACTAGTGGATGCAATGGAGGCTGTATAAAATTCTCTTTTACCAGTCTTCACCACCATCTCATAGGATTTTATAAACGTCCTATAGGATATTCTTGCGGCTTAGTCACAAGACTGTTGCTAAACTCGCCGTAGTTGTCTAAACTCCCACTTCATCATCTGGAACTCCATGGTACACCATGGGGCTAATCTGGGGCGGGAGTGAAGAGGACATTGGGGAGTGATTTCATTGATGTCTTCAGAAAGATGGGCATACCAGTCTTCTATCAGTGCATCTAATTAATCGCTGGGGGGCACTGCATCCTGCAGAGCATTCTGGAACCCAACTGGGTCCAAGTCTTTATGGGCAAGCATAAACCCAGCTGGGCCTTCATGACAAAATGATCTGCCCATGGCACTCCATCAATAGCAATCAGATCTATATTTATCCCCATGCCAAAGACCACATGCTTGATGTGTGGAACCTGATACAATCCCAGTGCTGCCATGGAGGACACCAGGTCCATTACCTGCAAGGAGGCAGCATCATCGGCATGGACATTGAAGTCTTCCAGAACTATCAGTCTCAGGAACCCCAAGGCCCAGCCCAATACCACTTCCAGCAGGCTTGGTAGGCTATCTGCTGGTGTGCTAGGCAATTGGTACACCAGCCAGATAACCAGACTCAGCATCCCAGTCCAGGCCAACACAATCAGTACTGGAGATCTTTGGGACGGGGAGTGCCCTGAAGAAAAACAACTCTCAGATGTGTATCACTGCCACCCCCAACTATTTGTTTGAGACTGATGGAGGACTGAGAATTGGGGGGGAGCTCTTTCAAGGCGACTGTCTCACCCTCCCTTACCCAGGTCTCAGTCAAGCACAGGAGGTCTAATTCATGCCCTGCAAAATGACTGCAATGTCATGGTCTTATTATTGATGGAACTGGCATTACAAAACATCAGTGTCAGAAAAGGGTTTACTTTCCTGCAAATTTATTTGGGGGGGGGCGGGCTAGTTCATAATTTTGCAACAAAAAGTCAAGAAAGTAATACTTTAACTGGCCTGATCTTTGCAGCCATGTTGTTTATTAGATTTTTTTTAAAAAAATACATTGATAGGATAATCCCTTTTTCATGACAAAGAAGTTACAAAATAGGAAAATATTTCACAAACTGGGTGATATTATTAAACAAAAGTGGGCATTTTCCTGGATTGTAGAACATGCTTATCTTCTGAGATCTGATAAGATCTGGCTAGCCTGGACACAAGTTTGTACTGGCTCCCCTCCCCAAATAATGCTTGGCCCTTGCCCTCCCATGCCGTTTTTGTCATTGGAAATTGCCATGGGGGTGCTGTTTGCCTGTTCATTGGGCTCCACAAGCCTCCCTCATGGCACCTGAAGCTCAAGAAAGGGGCAAATAGCCCCCTGTGGCAGTTTCTACTGATGAAAACAGCATGGGAGGGAAGTCTGAAGCACTTCCCCCTTCCCTCCTGCAGAATTTGAAGCTGCATAAAGCAACTGAGAGGTTTTAAAGGTCAGTCGCAGTGTGAACATGGGAATCAGATCATGTAATATGTATTTTTGCCCTAAGGAATATAGCATTTGGATACTTAAGGCTAAAAACCAACAGAGAAGTTACAATTTTCTGGTGTACAAAAAATCCACTTTTGAAGCTAATGTCATTTTGTATACTCTTGGCACAGATATATTTGCTGCTGTCACTAACTCAGTTTTATAATGGCGTAAGGAGAAACCAAATTTCTGAGACAGGTTCTCCTCCTGTTCATATCTTTTCGCAAACTCCTATGCAAAGGTGTGCATATACAAAGAAACAAGCCAATAAATAATCCTGAAGATAGAAACGGGGAAGATGGATCAAATGTGTAGAACATGCCCCTGGCCCCAAAGGGATCAGGGTGTTTAACAGGCTGTTTTGTTGGTTACACCACAGTACAGACCAGCATGAGGTAATGTAACATTTCTGTGCGAACAGAAAAGAGTGCTCCAAATGCCATCTAATGAACTATTCTTAACTACTTTCAAATTCACTGAGAATCTATGATTCACAGAAGTGGAATGCAAGAGGAAGTCTAATGACATGATACAAAAGTGCACAACTTTTGCATTGTTAATTAGAACACAAGAAAGCCCTGCTGGATCAGACCAGTGGTCCATCTTGAGCAGTATCCTTCTCACACAAAGGCCAACCAGTTCCTCTGGAGGTCCAACAACAGGGCATAGAGGCCAAGGCATTCCCCTGATGTTGCCTCCTGGCACTGGTATTCAGCTTAATTAAGTGGAGGATCTGGGGATTAAAGAAAAAACAGCCCCAAAGAGAAATCACCGTCATTTTGAAAGCCACTAACTAGCACAATCTCCCTTTTCATCCCTGAAACCACTGGGATCATCTAAGGTTCTTCAGCCCGCAGTGTACACACGTTCAGGTGACATTAGCAACGGCCGCTGCCTGTGAAACCAACACCCTCTAGTGGTTTCCCCACATCAGAGCTTTAACATACAAATATCAAGAAGCCTTTGCTCTGCCTAGCTGAAATCAAATAATTGTTGATGAATAGGTTTCAAGGTTTGCACCTAATATAAAAATGAGATAGCAGCTTTTTGATCTTCACTGACACCCCAACTAGGTTGACTGCTTAACATGATAGCAAGCATGTTATTTCAAGGAGTCACAGCTGGCAGTAACAATAGGAATCACATTGGCTCAAAGTCACCTGGCTGTTCAAATCCTACCTCTTGGATGCCCTAGATCCAGGATCTTTCCCAGCAGCAAGAAAAAGCATGTTCAGAATAATGCAGGCAGAAGAACTGATCAAATGTGGGCCACATATTCAAATGTGGGCCACATATCGAACAACTGAGAAAGAGAGCTAGAATGACACTGAAGGGCAGAGTCTTGGCATTTACTAAGGAACTAATCTTCCTGAATAATAATAGCAAGTACGACACAGATTTCAGTGGAAAGCACTCGTTTTCAGGCTTATTAAAATCAAATTAGATTCATGCTCCTGAGCTAATGCGAATGCCAGCTGAGCATATCTGCACAGGATGCTTATAATACGGTAAAGACCATGACTAGTTCTCTTTTCTTTTTGCATCTGGAGATAACTCACATTTTACCTCAGACACAAAAGCTGTTTTACAATGGAAAACCAAAGATCTGTCATCCTTCACACCCCAGTTTTTCACAGATTTTGCTGAAATGCCCAGGCAAACATCACAAATATTTGTGCTCTTGAGAACTAAGATGCCCCACATACCTCTTCCGCAAAGCTGTTCTTCTTGTCAAGCATTTCTCGTAAAGTCTGCAGAATTTTGATACAGAGTTTTTCTTCCTTCTCCATTAGCCTCTTTGTGTGATTTATCAACCTTAAAAAAATGAAACAAAAACATAGCACTAAATGTAACATTTATGGGATAAGACCAGTTCGGATGAGCTCTTAGTTACCTTTCATTACATTTGCAAAAGCTAACAATTAACAATGTTCAAGCTATACTTTATTTATTTATTTATTTATGTATTTATGTATGTATTTATTTATTTATTTATTTGATATTTATCCCACCCTCCCTGCCAAGGCTACCACTTCCATACAAATTATACATATATTAATTTAAAACAGCTTAATATGTTCTTGCTAGGGTACAATTCTTCATTTCTTTTAATCTATTTCTTAATCCTTTTAAAATTTAAGATTTGTATATCGAGATGTGATTTGAAAATGTTTTCATTAACATCTTTGAAAGATATGACTATCTTTTAAAAGTAGTATTTAAAATATCTCATGTTATCTTTAAATCAAGTGCAATTTTCAGCTGATAAAGAAAATAAGTTTAGCTTCCCATTTTTACTTAGGCAAACAAAGAATAGGTATCTAGCACTCACATGCTATGCAGAGTTACACCTTTCTAAGGCCACCAAAGTCAATGGGTTTAGAAGGGTATGTCTCTTAGGATGGCACTTTAAGTTTCTATTTACCTAAGTCCTGACACAGATTGGCTAAAACAGAGCTAATGTCAGCTCAGAAGTTTCTAAAGGAGTGGATTTTATCATTCAGTTATGAACCTGGATACACCTTCTTCCACACCCACAAACAATTTAGCATCACCCCATCATTGGACAGCTTCACGAAGACATCAACAGGTCAAAGTGTTAGGCTGAAGGCAAAAGCCATAACCTCCATCACCATATTATACAAATAAAACACACCTCAAGAAAACTGTTGGAGAGAGAGAACTAACCTTGGACTTCGATAAAACTTTTCTTTGGCTGTTTGGTTTATCTCTTTGGGATATTTAAGCTGTAGTCAATGGCACAGCTTTTTGAAATGTGCCTCATGTACTTTTTAGTTCAAAAGGCATAATTTAAGGGAGCATGGCTACCTATAGTAGCCCGTTTGGTATAGTGGTTAAGTGCACAGACTCTAATCTGGGAGAACCAGGTTTGATTCCCCACTCCTCCACTTGCAGCTGCTGGATGACCTTGGGCAAGCCATAGTTCTGCCAGAGTTGTTCTCTCAAGGACAGTTCTGGAAAGAGCTCTCTTAGCCCCGCCTACCTCACAGGGTGTCTGTTGTCAGGAGGGGAAGGGAAAGGAGTTTGTAAGCCACTGTGAGACTTCAAGTGAAGGGTAGGGTATATCCAATTTCTTCTCTTCTTCTTCTACAATCTTTGTCTAGTCAAGGTCAGCAAATTAAGAAAAATGCCCTAATTCACAGCTCTCTAGGGTGGGATGTGTGAGAAGAGACAGGATGTGGCCCAGTCTTCAGTAGGAGAGGAAGTTGCATCCTGGTAAACTAGAAACTGTGAGTACATGATTAAATTCTTTCAGATAAGTGTTAAAAGATCACATTCCAACTACTTCAGCAAGTCCTACCTAGTATGCAAACTAGAAATGTGGAAGCATAACTATCTCAAATTACTACATGACAAATTACTACATTCAGAATGGTGTATCAAATAAACACAAAACAATAAGATTGAAGGCCCCTTACGTCACAAATAACCACGGAAAGGTTGAAAATCTTCTAACCTCTTGGTGAGATTTCCATGGTTTAAAAAATCCATTACGCTCAAGAATATTCCCAAACTAAATCTGTGTTTTATAGAACTACATGGCTTTTGCCGAAAGCTGTAGAAGTAGGAAACTGCACTTTTTCAACAGAAAAATCTTGGAGGAGCCAAACAAATCCAGATAGAGCTCTTCAAGGGCTTTGAGGACATGGGACAGCCAATATGTCAATATTGAAAGCTTTGGACAGGCACCCAGACTGCAAACAAAAACTCAAGCAACTGAAAACCAAGGAAAACTGGCCCTGACTTGGATAGCGCAGGTAAGCCCACTCTCATCAGATCTCACAAGCTAAGTAGAGCCGACCCTGGCAAGTACTTGGAAGGGAGAACTCCAAGGAATACCAGGGCCGGGACACAGAAGCAGACAATAGTAAGCCACCTCTCTGAAATGTCCAAGCCCCACTAGGGGTCACCAGAAGTCAACCATGACTTCCAGACACCCACACACACACAAATACTCACCAAAACAAAACAAAAAAGCCCAAGGAACACTGGAGGCAGAAAGCCTACTTATACTGAGCCATTCAACAATATTCAATAAATAACAGGGAATCTATTTACTTTTTCTCTGCCTCCAGATCAAAATGCCCAAAGAGAACAAGAATTAAACACTATTTTTTCATATGAAGTATCACTGAAATATAGTTAAATAAAGCACATTATTTAATATTTACTAAATTAATGCTTTGGTTTTTATATGAGTTCTTATTTGTGTTCTAAAACATATTTATTTCTCTTGGTTTTGCCTTTCAAACTTGGGGGTGGCTTTCAGGAAATTTATCAAGAGCTTCCGAGTTGCGGCACTACAAGGCGGTGGGTGTTCAGTCTCGCTCCTGAGCCCACTGGCTGTTCATTGCTTTTACTGGAACCCTGGGTCTTCCCGAGTTTCACAAGGCCTCCTGCAGAGAGGGCTGGAGCAGGAGACTTGATCTGAGCCCCCCGCAAGCGGCAGTGAGCAGGTAGGAGCCAGATCGTCTCGAAGTAGGAGCACCAACCAACACAGTCATGGTCTGCCATGACTGCTTAGTGGTGAACGCCTGGCTAAAAGAGCACCATACCTCACCTCCAACATCAATGAAGAAACAGTGAATACTCTTACAAAGCAACATCAAAGAAACAAAAGACCCTTTGATTAAACCCCCTCTGCATCCACGACGACAAGGAAAGGGGGAGGAGAAACTCCCATCCCCTTCGCCTTCGCATAATCGGCTAGCAAAACCACAAGATATAAAACTTTTTAAAGAACTATAAGGGGGGGGGAGAAAAGGGACATAAATAATATTACCTGATCATTCTGATACTCATACTGGAATTACAAATTAACCAAATCGCTGGCTTTTATCAACAAGAAGAAAAAAAGACAGGCATTTTAAAAGGAACTTCCTTATTTGGTAACAGACTTCCTGTAACATCAGTACTGCTTCTGAAGTTTTCTGGGCTCAGAAGATATTGGTTAAAAGCAATCACCTGGCTCTCTACTGAAAGACTCCAGGTTGTTATTATGTCTGCTATAACAACTTATCTAGCAATGTGGTTTAACTGCTAGATTGTTGACAGATTGAACTGCTTATACTTTCTTTGGTACGGGGGTGGCAGAAATGGTTTTTAAAATGGATTTCCAAGCAGGAAGTGAATCAAAAGCCCCAAACACAGATGATACTGCAGGTGCTGAGCTGACTCAACTTTCATGGGATGCTCTTAAACACATAATTCGGGACTCGATTAAGCTAGCAATCAAAGAAACATGTGCTGAACTATATGACACACGCTCAATTGCTCTACTGAAATCTGCAAGCAACCCAGATAAACTGCAGGAGCATTCTTTGAGAGACAGTGATCAAAACTTCAAGCAAGAGGACCTCTCTTCAGCTGACTAGAAGATATCCTACAAGAAGACAAACACACCAAAAAAGCAAACCATACCTCATATAGAATTCATGGAACTATGTTTTATAGAATCCAAGAAACAGGTGTATGCAGGAGCAACCAAACTCTTTATGCAAGAGCCAATTCAGGAAGGGAAGAAGATAAAAAACATCCAATCAAACTTTATTTTAAACTACTTACTGCAGCCCTTAAAACAAGTGTATGCAGTCCACAAGGGCAAAAGACACAGAGACAAGTTCCTTCTGAAGAGAAGATACCAGACAAAGAAAAAAGACATTAAGTTTTTTGTATAAAACTATCATTAGGGAAATTCACCCTCACTCCATATAAGAATGCCTTAGGGAGTTTTTAACAAAGTGTAACTAAACAGAATGGCTTGTTTTGATAAGAAATCAACTGAGAGAGGTGAAGATGTAAGGGAAAGATGTTAAGCTTTATGTTTAAAAATACTGATAAGAAATTTACCCTCTTTACATCTAAGACTGCCCTAGGGAGTTTTTGTTAAAGTGTAACCAAACAAAATGGCTTGTTTTGATAAGAACTCAACTGAGAAGCGAAAATATAAGGAAAAGATGTTAAGCTTTATGTACTAAAGTGTTAAGAAAATCTATCATCTCTCTACGTAAGAGTGCCTAGGGAGTCTTTATTAAAGAGTAATTAATCAGAAAGGCCTGTTTTGACAAGAAATTAATTGAGAGAGATGAAAATGTAAGGATTTTTGATAAAATAGTAGATAAGATAGATTTGTAGGTGAATTATAAAGACGGAGCATTTATTGTTATGTGTTTTAAATAAGGCAACAATTCAGAAGAAAAACTGATATATTTGCTTTATAGGGAAACTTGAACCTGTAAGGAAAAACAGGAGGGGAATGACCTTGTTAAAGCTAAGAATAGATTAAGAAAAGCTGAAATTTTACAGTAAGAGCCTCTGAAGATATATTACTAAAATATATTAATATTAGAATATTTAGGTAACTTTAAATGAAATAATTTATGTATTCTTGATATTTGTAGTGGTAACTATTATTAGGTTATTAGATAAATTTTCTGTTGTAAGACAAATAGGAGAGACTCAATCGGAATGTACCACAAGATATTACTCTCATTTTATTTGTATTTCTGGAAAACTAATAAAAACCTATTATATAAAAAAAGGAAATTTATCGATCTGGAGTTCTTCAAACTTTTATTTGTGTTCCCTGTTACTAGAATTGAAGAATGGCTGTCAAGTAAAGGCTTATAAACAAATTTTAAAGTTCCAGAATATTTTATCAGTATTATATATCAAAACATACACATAAAACATTTACATACCCAATTTCACAAATCCTTCTGGTTTTGCAAAGCCATTAAAAGGTCATATAGCATGACCCAATATATACTTACTCAAAAGTAAAAGTAAATCCCATTCTTTTCAGTGGGGCTTATATCTCAGTCAGCTCCCAACACCCCACACATTCATAGAATTGCAACCTTAGTCTGGAACACGGTGCATTATATGTTTACACATTTCAACCATCTTCAGGGTGTTGAACAGAAAGGCTAAAGGGGTTTTCATCCCACCCATCAGTTTGTTTGTATATATATAAAACCATTTGAAACCCCATCAGTGAGAAACTGGGCTTTTGTTTGTTGTGCAATGTCAACATTCTTCCATACAACTGTGAAATATCTTCCATCCAGGGCCGGCTCCAGGTATCTGGGCGCCCTAGGCAGGACAGCCTGGGGCACCCGCCACTGGGATGCCAACCTCCCGGTGGGGCCTGGAGACTGGCGGGCGGCGGAGTACTGGCTTTCCTGGAGGCTCCGCAGCTGCGGGGCCCCCAGGAAAGCCAGGGAAGGGGGCGGGGGTCTAGCCGCCACCCCCTCTCTCCCAGTGCCGGCTTTCCTGGGGGCTCCACGGCTGCAGGACCCCCAGGAAAGCCTGGAAGGGGGCGGGGGTCTCCCTCTGCCCCCCACCAGCCTGCTCACCCCGCCGCCGCCGTTCGCCCCCTACCCCCGACAGCCTGCTCGCCCCGCCGCCGCCGTTCGCCCCCTCCCCCCACCAGCCTGCTCACCCCACCGCCGCCGTTCGCCCCCTCCCCCCACAACCAGCCTGCTTGCCCCTTCCTCCTCCTCCTGGGCGCTCTTGCCACCTAGGGCTGCTGGAGGAATAAAGAGGCCGTGGGGGGCGGCTTTGGGGGGGGCGGGGGCAGCAATTTGCCACCCCTAAGAGCCCGCCGCCCTAGGCGAACGCCTAGTTCGCCTAGTGAGCGAGCCGGCAGTGCTTCCATCAAAACTAAATACATGACAGAGACCCACTGCCAATATTATGTTTATGTGACAGCTATAGAATACCACCTGTGGGAGGGGGAAATGGAGGCAGCCAAGTCTACAAGTGGGACAGCCCCCAACATCTCACATATCCCAGAGTCTCCTAGACTACAGCACAAGTACTTTGCAATACTAAACTCACTGAGCACCTGCAATGGACAGCCTCTAGTTCCACCCACCAGGCATCCCAGTAAATCCCTGCCTACAGGAGGATTAAGCAGATACTAAATGGCATCAGCCAGTGAGAGGCTGTGGAGCCTGGGGGGGGGGAGCCATTTGTAGGGAAAGTCTGCCATCCCCTCAGACAGGGCTTGGCAAGATTAGTTAGGAGATTAGTTAGGTAGTTGAGCTTTGCCAGATGAAGGAAAACAATTCAGACAACTATAGCAGAGGTACATAGGGCTCAAGAGCTGATGAAGAATCAGAAATAGAGCAGGTATCCTGTATTATCTTAGGGAAATAGCGGGTTAATAGCTTGTGAGGAGACTGAGGGAAATATCCCAAGAGACAAGCTAACCCTATTTTAATATGTTGAAATTCCTGGGGTTACAAAGAAGTTCCATGTGAAATCATTCTCTTCCTCTCTCTCTCTCTCTCTCTCTCTCTCTCTCTCTCTCTCTCTCTCTCTCTCTCTCTGGAAACAGAGCCTCTGTTCTCCCTTACCATCAATATCGGACACGTTCTTACACTCCTTGATTTATCCACTAAACCAATAAGCATAAGCCCTTCTAAAGAAGAGATAATGAACATTTTTTGTGTTATGAAAAGAAGGTGCTGGTGTGAATCACTTCAGAAAAGGAGGGTGAAAGCAATAGAAATTACTTCATATTCCTGTTCTACCTCCCCAGGCTTCTTCTATAATAGCTGCACATGGTCCAGCACAGTTATTTGTTAACATTGGCTTACTGACCAGTCACAATTCACACTGTTTAACTAAAATCAACTTGCTCGCTGCTACTGGAAGGTGCCACAGGTGAGACTAGAGAACTGAGAAAGCACCAGGTCATCACAGTGCCATTAAGAGCTGAACCGAAGGGGGGGTGTCTTTTTTAGCAAACCTGCTGAAATACTGCTGAAGCACTCCAGGAGCTTGGGCTATGCAAGCCATGCTTGAGGGCATGGAGGGCCTTTCTGATATTGATTGAAGTAGCACAGAAGCCATGAAAACGTGGCTCCACATTGCTTAGTAGCATAAGGGATCCACAATGTGGCTTCTTCCTACAGCAGCATTTCCCTTCCCAGAAAAAGGAAACAGTGGCATGGTGTACAGGTTTCTTGAACCTTCTCACCCCCAGTCCAGAGAATCAGAGAGGAACAATTCCTGATACTCTGCCAGCACATGCAAGATCTTACTTCTCTCCCACGCCAGTCCAGGAATGAAAGATAGCAAAATCCCACATGCTTAAACAAACCCAAGAGTATGTCTGCACATACTCCTGGCTGATACAGTAGACTGCAACCAAGATCTCTTACATCAGTGCCTTCACCACAGTTCAGAAGCAGAGATCTGAGCTTCTGCCTGGTCTAGGGGACTTATCAGGTTTACCAGCTCTGTGCTAGAGCTGCAGGTAATTAATTAACACACAGTAGTAGCTTTCTAGGCGAGCAGAGTAGACTACCAGATCTAGGCTTAGAGATCAGTTGCAATTACATGGACACAAACTCAGATAATATTAAGAGATATTATCTTTTTTCAGCAAAGCATATATATGACAAGAGACTTGCAAAGATTAGAAAGCAATTAACAAGGCCTATAGCTTTTCCAGCTCTTACTACACATAGAGATATGTCATAGTTACCAGTCTTTCAGAGTCCATTGTCCAGGTAGTACAAAGTCCATTGTCCAGGGACTCTTAAGGATGAACCACATGCTTGCAGTGAGCAGTTAAGGCCAGCTTTCTGCCCACTAGCAAAAATTCAGTGTTGCAGTTTTGTAATCCAAAAGGGAACTAACTCTTAGAAAGGGGCCCTCCTCCCAAGAGAGTTCTGTCTCTATTACCATAGGGTGAGCACAAGTCCCTCCTTCTCCCTGTCATAACTGGATATGGCCATTTATCCAATAACGACAGAATAGAAAGGCATGTCCAGCAGACATTGCTTATGCTGGCATCTCTGCTGAGCTTTGAAGTGTAGATGGCTTGGGACATCTGTTTCCCCTCAGCTAGAGAAGAGCCTCAATGTCTGGTCTTCTCCGCAAAAGTGTCAAAGTGGCTTTTGAAATGGATATCCAGGCTTGGCATCTGACATGCCATCTGTACAGGTGACAAAAGTCACGGGGATATGTCAGTGGCCAGACCATTTGGGCCTAGCAGGAATGAACCAGGAAAGTCTTTTCCTATACACATGGGAAGGAGCCACAGCATGGAATCCTTGAAGTTTCAGTGTTGCCAAGCAACATGAAAAGTGTTTGTCAGTAGAAGCTCCCTCATCACACAAAAGAACTTCATGAAGGGACCCCTTGGAGCACCTTTCCTATGAGATGACTAAGGGGGGACGTCATAAAGATTTATGAAGTTATGCACTGTGTGGAAAGAGTTGACAAAGAGAAATGTTTCTCCCTGTCCCAAAATACTAGAATTCAAGGGCATCCAATGAAGCTGGTGGGTAGTAGGTTCAGGACAGACAAAAAGAAATACTATTTTACACAGAGAGTGATCAAGATGTGGAATTCACTGCCAGATGGTGTAGTGATGGCCACAGGAATAAACAGCTTTAAAAGGGGATTCAATAGACTCGTGGAGGATAAACCTAGCAGTGGCAGGATAGGTCTATCAGTTGCTACTAGCCATGATGACTGAGGGGAACCTCCATACTCCGAAGCACTAAACCTCTAAATCCCAGAGCCAGGAGGCAACATCAGGGGAAGGCCTCTATGCCCTGGTGTTGGCCATCCAAAGGAACTGTTTGGCCACTGTATGAGACAGGATGCTGGACTAGATGGACCATTGGTTTGATCCAGCAGGGCTCTTCTTATGTTCTTAATTCAATACATGTAAACATGCCTTAGTTCTTCCCATGGTTCAAGAGACTTTTAAAATAGGACAGTGGCACAAAGTCAGATGGAACTGTAGAAAAACTAACCCCTTTCTCTACTTCAGAAGCATACGTTGGTGGTGAAAAGTGCTGTCAAGTCAGAGCCAACTCCCCCTTGCCTTGAAGCTGCTGCTGGCCATGCTCCTAAATTGCATTCTGTCCATGTCCCTCTGCTATTATATGCAGACGACACAGTACTGTTGTCCTGCCCAAAGTTGGTCTAAAACGCTAATTAAATAGATGTCTTTCATACTTTATAAAAAATAAATTACTTCTAAATCATGAAAAATCAAAAATACTTATCTCTTCCAAAACATGGGAACTATTCAAATGGACAATTGGAGGCAAACAAGTTAAAATTTTAAGATCCTTAGGTTTGCACTTCCAGTATAATGCATCTTGGGCTGTGTAACATAACTCAGCAATAAATAAGGCTAACATCAATGCTTCCGCCATTTCCTGACTTTTCTATATCAGAGGCAATCAATTCATACCAGCTGCATTAAAAGTCTTCAAGGCTAAAGTAATTCCCAGCTCATGTATGGCATTCCAATATGGATAAGCGCACTTAATGGCACCACTGAACATGTTCAATTGAAATTTCTCCGAAAGATCATGGGAATGCTGCACTGTGTACCTTATGCAGCTCTATGTTTAGAAACTGGGTTAAATTCAGTGGAATCTGGTGTGTGACTTATGACAATAAAATATTGGCTGCATCTACATTACAATATAGACCAAGGGAGCCTTACACAACAAATGCCCACAGAGTCAAACATATCTAACTGGCTATCATACATTGAGAATAAAATAAATACCATGGGTATCCCATTGGACTCACTGTTTATGCTTCCTTTTACAGGCGCTTTCCAGATGATTAAACACAGAGTCCTCGACATTGAAACACAAAGGCTTTACAGCTTAGCCAACAAATCTTGTTCCCCCCTGAACTTTGAGATGCCCCTCATGGTAGGCTGAATGGCCCCATATCTATCTGGTATACAAGCACTGCAACAGTATAGAGCCTTTTCTCTAGCAAGATTCGATGTAGTACCATCAGCAATCTTGCATGGGAGATATAACAACACAGTATATGTGGATAGACTTTGCCATTGTAACTTTGGATTCATTGAAACTGTTTTGTATATTTGTTTGCATCGTCAGTTTTATGTGGATTTATGTTCTAGATATTTAAATCCTATCTTAGCCAACATGATGAACCTTCCTGATGCTTTAAAAGTGCACCATCTTCTAAATTACTCTGTTCTGGAAATATCAATGAACATAGCCACGTTTTTATAATCAGTGATAAAGCTACGCCAGGAAAACTACCAATGAGTAATTGTTTTATGCAATACCATGCGATATTATATAGTCAGTAAAATGCTCGGCTCTCTATATATGTTTCTATACGGTTTTATAGCAATCCTCTTTTAAGGTATTTTTATGCCAATAAAGGTTAACTGAACTGAACTGAAATCAGAGCCAACTTATGGTGACCCTCTCAGGTTTTCAAGGCAAGTGACAAAAAGAGGTGGTTTGCCATTGCCTGCCTCTGTGTAGGAACCCTGAAGCTCCTTGGTGGTCTCCCATCCAAATACTAATTAGGGCCAGCCCTTCTGAGATCTGGCAAGATCAGGCTGGCCTGGGCCATCCAGGTCAGGGTGAGCATATGTTAGAATTCAAATGCTTCCAAGGCTTTTTTTGTTCTGCAGAAAGATATGAAACAAACTTGCTTTGGGCACTTACTTGGACATGAAAGCTCCACATCTGATTCGAGCATCACTCCCCTCAGGAAAGAGTAGCTCAGGGCTATGCAAAACATCAACCAACACTGAAAATTCAGCTTGCATCATTGGACTGAACTGCTGTTCCAAGGAAATTACCACATCCTAAATAACAAAGCCAAAGTCAGAACATGGACATCAGTGGGAATTCTATAGGACAGTCTCCAGTAACTGTCTAGTTAAGTAGCAGATAAATGCTCAGTTTTTATCATCTCATCACCTGAAATGTTCAGCTGGACTGACAAGATGAAAATATTTAAATGTGTTTAGGACATTTTTATTTGAAACAGATTTATATGCATTTTCTACGCACTCTAAACGGTGCATGGAATACAAGATTAATAACTATTACAAGAGTATGGAACCTAAAAACAAAGATACAAAAAAGAGATATCCCCAAAGAATAACTCATACAGAAAATCATTCCAGTGCTCATGGGAAAAGGAAAGCGCTGTTTCCTTTCTGGAAAATGGGAACAGGAAATTCTTTCTAAATAATTTGCAGAAGATCCCACAATTCAGGCACCATTACAGTAAATGCTCTCTTTCTGGCCCTTCTCACCCTTCCTTGGTGCTTCCTCTCTCTTTTTATTGTAGAAAGGTATTGAATGTACATTGCTAAGAAGCTCAACCTGTTCAGAATGCTATGAACTACTTCAGTATGTGTTTTAAAAGTGACATGTTAAAATAGTTCTTATGCACTGTCACAGTCTGTCAGATTCTCTGTGGATCATGAGCCATATTCACAATTCCCATTGATCAAAAGACCCACATGACTACTGTATGCCCTGGGCACCACCCCAGACAATAATATAGAATTGCTGGATTCCCACTGAGCAGGATCAGATTCTGAGGCTGTAGAGCCCTCCAGTGTCCCCTTTTTCTCTGGCTAAATCTAGGATGAGCCTCAGATTAGAGAGAGGAGGAAGGCTGTTTCTCCCTGATCCCCTCCCCCCAGGCCACCTGCTTCTCCCAAAGCAAAAGGGAAGTGATCTTGCCCTTTCTCCCTAGCTCCATCCTGAGCCACCCTTTAAAGAGCCTTCTGGGGGTGGGACACCCCAGCTCTCCTACTCCCCCAGGGCCTATGGGGCTCCTAGCTGGGCCTTTCCCCTCTTCAGTCCCACCCTCTTGGGCTACTTTCAAGGGCCCTAGTCCTTTCCACATTTGCCTTCCGCTTCAGATTTTCTCAGTGTTTGAGTCAAGGCAATTTAAGTCCATGGCAAAACAGCATCCAAACAATGCAGGGCAACAGCAGGCTGAAACCGGGCTGGTCACTAATAGGAGGTAATGTAATGCACAATGGGGAAAAAACCCAGAATAAAAAGAATGTTTAACTCTTATTTTAGTGTAGAATGGAAAGAAAAAACCTGGATTAATAAGAAGGCTGAATTTGATTTTAGTGCAGAATTGCTTGGAGGACACCACGGTGAACATGGATTAAAAGGAGAGTGCAGAAAGGGCTCATTTTCCACCCATGAATGCCTAGCAAGGCCTCTCTCCCCTGCTCCTTCCCCTAAAACTCTTCCCAGCCTGTGTCCAGTTGTGGGCCTATCCCCTGTTCTGCAGGCCCTAGCCCCATCTCCCCTGCTGGCTGTGCTGGTGCCACCATGTCCCTCAGCTACTCAGGTGCCACCCATCTCTGCAACGGGTGATGCTGCCTCTCCTCCAGCTGGGCATCCTGTGGTAGACCTGTCTGCTGGCATACCATGCCTCAGCCCAAACAGGGGAAATACACAGTACAAACTGACAACAAAAAACCCAACTGTGTAATGAAATCACACCAACGTATAAACTCTCAAAATTCAATATTTTTTAACCATGAAATCATAACATATAACTCATATACCAACATTTACATCAATACAATCAGGAGACACCACTAAATGCATAGGAAATCCTTAAGTAATGAAGAATCAAAATATTCCAAAGTGTTCAGAAAAAATGTTGGAGACAAATGACGAAGGAAGTAACATAACCACATAACTTCATTTAGAAAATGCTTGGCTGGTGTCCAAGTTCTCTTTGGCTGGTTGCCAAGCTGCCTTTTGACTGTTGAAAGGACCTGGGAGATGCCGTTCCCCAGTCAAGTTTATAAACTTCTATAAGAGAGTTATGTTTCAGTATGCTCTGATGAAGCTTCTTTGCGATGATTAGTAGTCGACCACACATCAGCAGCAGCTGGAAGTAACAGTGGAACCAGCCAGGCAGTTTGGCAACCGGCCAAAGAGAACTTGGACACCGGCCAAGCATTTTCTAAATGAAGTTATGTGGTTACGTTACTTCCTTCGTCATTTGTCTCCAACATTTTTTCTGAACACTTTGGAATATTTTGATTCTTCATTACTTAAGGACTTCCTATGCATTTAGTGGTGTCTCCTGATCGTATTGATGCAAATGTTGGTATACGAGTTATATCTTATGATTTCATGGTTAAAAAATATTGAGTTTTGAGTGTTTATACATTGGTGTGATTTCATTACACAGTTTTTTTGTTGTCGGCATACCATGCCTGGCTGCAACTCCTCCAACCACTGTTTCTCCATATCTTCTGGCTTCTTTGGGGCCAGCTGGCTTCACCACTCTCATTTTGGGTCCACTGCTTCTCCACTCTCCGTTCCTGCCATCGCTGCCTCCCAGAGCCCACTGGTCAGTAACGTCCCAGTGGTGGCTCCATCACCAGAAGTGAGTGCAGGGTGTATGGGTGCCAGCTGCAGACAATAACATAACCCCAAACATGCACAAACAATATATGATAAAACCCTTTTAATTAGTACAGCATCTCTGAGCATCTAGGGTTGTCTTTCCTCACTACTGGGAGTTTTATTTATGTCCCATATATCCACCTTATTCAGCTGCATATGTTGGCCAAGCCTCATACAAAGAACCCATACATCTGCCCAGCCCTGATATAACCATCATGGACAAGTTGTGTGGCACTTTAAAAATAAAATGGTTGAATCTTGGACCCATAGTAATGATGAAATGATTTCAACTGCTAAATAAATTGTCCACTTTCCTGGACATGGGGTGGGTGCCTTGGGGAGCAGTGTTCAGAAGAGCACATCAGAGAGGCACATGTGACTCCCAAGCCATTGAGTATCACTGTATCAGACCATAAAAGTCAACTGGAAGAGCTACAAAGCCAGACAATGTTAAGAATGGATATCGTGTCCCTTTTCTGGCACCAAAACCCTGAGCATTCATAACCTTGAATACCTTGCATACATTTAAATACTAATAGTTCATATATTCACCATTTTCCACAATACCTGTAGCTTCTCAATGATATTCCTATAATCCCAGGCAGGTCCTCCCAAGGCTTCTTTGAAACGAGGACCACTGCGAGCAGACATTCGCCAGCCCATTGCTGCTCTCTGGATCATATTGGTATGGCTCTTCATGAACAATGTATTGACTTGACTGTCCAAATCCACTGGAATGGCAATGCCACGGTTCTTTGCTTGAGAAGAACACATGCGTAATAAGAAAGCAAATGGATATTGATTAACAAGACAGGGGCTGCTCTTGGAAATGGTACTTCTTAGAAACCAATTGCAAGTCACAGCCTGAACTTTGAAAACAGATATTAGCCATTATTTTCTCTGGATACAAAGTAGAAGCACTCCAGGCCTTTGCATCTTTGTGTTAAAAGAACTATACTGTTTACACTGGAAGTTAAAGTGGAAAACCAGTTCTATTTTACAACAAATTTGCCAACAAGGAATGTAGTAGTGTAAAACAATAGTATTTTCCCCAATCTTGATGGTACTCCCCTCTCTCCTGGAAACATTTAGGCAGATATGTATATGGTGACTTGCCTATCTAAAGCAGCATAATGTGTGTATATTTGCACCCTAACATTAAAGTTGGGCTGAAAAGCTCCTCAGACAACATCTGGCAAATTATATATTTGAAAGCATTTGTTATAATTGCATTGCCATTTAGGATCTTTTAGACTTACAGAGAAACAAATGCTTGGAAGATGATCTGCTGGGGTTCTCTTCAATTTGTGCCAATAGTTAAAAAAGGCTTTGTGTGTATGTGGCCAAAGAGAAGGGAGGCCTGTTTCGGCTCTCAGCAACGCAACTGGGGTATTCGGAGGTAGTGCTAATAACCTTTTCAGAAAAAGGTTCTGGATTCTCTCTGCAATCAGGGCATCATTCTATCCCCAAACCTCCACATCATAGAGGAGTTGGGCAATTACCTTACTCTAAAAGAGCTTTAAGGCTGGGTCTGTCTGGAAACCCCCTTTGAAACAGTAACATTTAAGAATTGCCCCCATTGCCTCCATTGATTTTATAATTTTTGTGTGTGTCTTCCAGGACAGTGTGTCACTAAAAGTGATACCCAGATATTTAAAGGTTTGGCATTGATTTTTCAACCCGGTATAAATCAATTAAATTGGATCACCTTAGGGCACAATATCTGTCCAAGATTTTCTTTTTAAAATTACGTTCAGCTTTTACATCCTTTCATTTTCAAACAACACAAACAGCTATACTTGAAGGCTGCTGTACCCAAACTCCAGTTGCTCAGCACCTCTGCATAGCTGGAGGCCTAGATCCTGAAGACTTGTGCCATTATCAGTTGGCCTATCTACTTTATTCAGTCCCAAGAAAGGGATTCTTAGGTGCAATCCTGGCCAGTTTAGACCTCAGCACTGTGATGGAAAAAGTTATATTTTCACTTGCTGATGCAGAGCCAGAGGTTTCCTATAAGGTTGCCCTTTTTGCCTTAGCAGCAAAGAAAATTTGAGCCAAGCAATATGTCGAATAATTGCTGGAAGTATAAAAAAAATGTGGGTATGTTCTACCATATGTGGTGGACATATGATATAGTCCAAATGTTTTGGATTATGGTACATATGTTTATACACAGTTTTGCAGATTTCAGTACTTTTTGACCAGAATTGTTTTATTGAATTATGTACCAGATGACTTTGATAAAAACCAAAGACATTTTAAATTCATGTAGTAACTGCAGCTAGAATTTTATTTGCATCTTATTGGAAACTTCCAATAATACCTTCTGAATACGACTTAATAGTGAAGACAATGGAAAGTGCGGAAATGGACAAATTGACTTTGATGTTAAAAAGGCAAGTGGAAGAAGATTTCATTGGATTATGGACTCCATTTTATAACTGGATAAGAAAGAAATACAAAGACATGAACTCCTTAATATTATAATACAAAAAAGCCTTTATGAATTTTTAAAATCTCATAGTCTATCTCTGTATAATGTGAAATGATAAGTAGAGAAGATTTATACGCAGGACTTATTATTTTTGTCCCTTTCCCCTTCCCCTTTCCCATTACTGTATATCCTAAAAACTTATTAAACGTATTTAAAAACATAATAAACGTAAATAAGAAAATTCGAGCCAAGTGTCAGCATAGTCCAGTTAAGAATTTAACTAGAATTCAAAATACATCTCTGAATGGTTTTCTTTTTTTATGAAATAGGTTTTAAAATGTAATTTTTATAGTGTCAATCTGAACTGTACTGTATTTTATTGTATATTATTTTCTACTGCTTGTAACGGTCATTGGCTCTATGCAATAAAATTGAACTGATGTCATCACGTTGTGGACATCACACAACAATGGTCTGGTTTGAAGGCAAAATTGCCCTCAAACCATAGAGTTTTGCCCCAAAACCAAAGCGTTGCCACACGATGCCCCTCACATTTTCCCATTAGAGAAAGGCACCCCAAACTGCTTTTAAAAGTAGCCCAATACAAATTTCTCTCTTTCTCCCAATATTCTTCTCCTTCTTGATAAAACAAATCTGGAATCCAGATTTGCAAGGGGGAAAAAGAGTAAAACAAACAGAAGAAACGGTAACGTGTAGCTCAGCCCTAAGAGGATAGGCTTACAGTGCTAAAGAGTCAAACATTAGCTCCTCTATCAACAGAAATTCTTTGTACATAATTCTGGTTGTATTTTGGCCTCATCTGAAATGGGGGAGTTCATGGCAGCTACAGCTCAAGTGTAGAAGGCAAGTTAATCCCAGAGTGAAAATTGATATTCTGCAACATGGTAGAAATTCTGTGCCCTGAAAATAAATGCTTTGGAATGCAGCAAATGTGTGAAATAAATAAATAAATAAATAAAAACATTTCCACCACACTTCAGAAAATGTGTCCATCTTCAGCCTTAAAACGTCTGAGGCTAATTTGGGGGGGGGGGGGGTAACCTGTGACAAACTGGGATCTGACACTTGATTTAAATGCGAGGTCACTGAGGCAAAATTACATTCATCCATAATACTTTGTACTCATATAATGTCTCACTGGAACTGGGCTGCTACCTGTGTAAAGGAGCTACACACAGGGCCGGCTCCGCCAAGGGCGCAGATCCCAACCTCCCGGTTGGGCCTGGAGGCCCAGCCATGCCGCCACCCCTCCTCTCCCCCCCCAGGGAGGAGGGGGAGGGCAGGCAAGCTGTGCCCTGGCTGGCTGCTCCAGGCCGCTTCCTCCTCCTCCTCCTCCCCCCCCAGGGAGGAAGGGGAGGGCGACTTGCACCCTCGGTGGGCGCTTTTCCGCGGCGGCGGCAGCAGGGAGATCCTGCTGGCCGCCACCGGCCACTTCCTCCTCCTCCTCCTCCTCCTCCCCCAGGGAGGAGGGGGAGGGCGACTTGCGCCCTCGGTGGGTGCTTTTCCGCGGCAGCGGCGGCAGGGAGATCCTGCTGACCGCCGCCGGCCGCTTCCTCCTCCTCCTCCTCCTCCCCCCCCAGGAAGGAGGGGGAGGGCAACTTGCGCCCTCGGTGGGCGCTTTTCCACGGCGGCGGCAGCAGGGAGATCCTGCTGGCCGCCGCCGGCCGCTTCCTCCTCCTCCTCCTCCTCCCCCCACCAGGGAGGAGGGGGAGGGCGACTTGCGCCCTCGGTGGGTGCTTTTCTGCAGCGGCGGCAGCAGGGAGATCCTGCTGGCCGCCGCCGGCTGCCTCCTCCTCCTCCCTCCAGGGAGGAGGGGCAGGGCAACTTGCACCCTAGCTGGGCGCTTTTTCACGGCGGGGTGCCCGGTTAGGGCAGCAGCAGGGGGCTTTTGGGGGGGGAGTGGGGCACCATTTGGCGCCCCTGAGGCCGGCGCGCCCTAGGCGAGCACCTAGTTCGCCCAATGGATGATCCGGCCATGGCTACACAGCAGGAATAGCTGCTTTGAATGGGTAACAGCACAATTCCAGTGAGACACTACACGAGCACAAAGTTCCATGGATGAATGTTATCTTGCCTCAGCCTGTGCTTTGTTTATCTCAGGCCTCACTCTACAGGAAGGAAGGACTCCCAAGTTCTGCTTGGTTTGGCTAGAAACAGAGAATCGATAGCTCCTATGGCAGGAGACCTTTTGTGTTACTGAGCAAGCCACCCTCCCCTAAAAAAGCAAAAACATAACCTATAATCACTGTCCCTCCATTTTACTGTGTCAAAGAAATTTCCTGCTGTCATTTTCTTCTGATCACCCTCATTCTTTTTTTTGCATTATGCTCAGACTTGTGTCAAACTATCCACTGTACAACTAACAATTACTTATAATTATTGTTCCTACTGCTTCATTACTGCAATATTTTTAAACTATGCACTTCCACTATTGGCATTTCCTTGTTATAGCTGCATCCAATTAAAATGCAACAATGTTAGGAGGGAAATGTGACTTATCAATTCAATTTATTGTGGTGTTATTAGAAGCAATAGAAATGATGCAGGACAACTTTCCCCCAATCAGGTGTTATGTATGCAAAGTCCAGTACACCTACATGGGTAAATCAATCACAAAGCATGATCTACTAATATGTGCACACTCCTTCAGCTGCTCCAGATATTATTTGAAGTAGGTAACTTTCTGCCATCAGTTGTTGAACAGCCATCAATTAGTATAATTTTCTGAAGACTAGCAGCTAATTAAAACTATCACAAAAAGGGTAAGGGGAAATGTTTCTTTCTTTTGAACAAATTCTTTAAGGTATACTATTTATAATTAAGACCTGTATCAATTGTCACAGATAGCAGCTGAAGTTTTATCCTTTAAAACAAATCTTTTAGCTGCTTATTTCTGTGTTGCTTGTAAAAAGTTTATTTTTCATTTGTTCCAGATTTCACTACTTAGAAGCAACATAAAACATGCATTCCCATTTTGGCACACAAATGCCAAGATATTTATTTTTGTTTGAGTTAGCAGCAGCCTCATTTTCAGAATGTGTTGATCCCCTTTCAAATACAATGCTAAGTTATTAAGAAACATGTTGCTTTCCTGTTCAAGCTTGGGAGACTTTCAAAAGTATGCAAAGACCTGTAAAGTCAAGTCAGAGCACTGAGTTTTAATTAGAGACACCATTAGATTTCAAGTGAACCAGAACTGATGCTGAATTTGGGGATACTGCTAGAGAGTTTCTGGAATCAGTCAGTGATCTTAATATGTCCACAATTCCTCAAATGGTGCTAGACTTCACTGGACACACTTAGAGCTCTCTACCAACCATAACCATCAAAGATACTACTGATTCTACAAATGACTAGAGACCTCTTACAGTGAAACCTAGGGGCCACTCCAAGCTTCATTTTTAAAGCAAGATCATTGTGTCAAAACCCATGTGTCCAAGTACAAATCAGTTTTGAAAGCCTACTAGATGGACCAACACCATTTTGCTTAACCTAAACTATGAGACCAACCTAGCAGCAAATACTCCAATCACACATATGGCAGCAGTTGGGCTCAAAACTAGCAAAACTTTGTATAATTTCAATCAGCATTATTTATGTAAATGTATATCCCACCATCCCTGCCAGAGCAGGCTCAGGGCAGCTTACATGAAGTATATAAAACAGCTAAAACAGAATTTGAATAAAATCATAACAATACAGTTATAAACATAACATAATACAATATAAAGTGCTAGGACAGCTTATATCATGATGGCAGGCATTATCCAGCTAATATTATAGTCTGGGTTATATTGGGCTGTTGATGATGATGTTAATATCGGGGTCAGGGCCTCAGTTTCTTGGGTGCGGCTCCCTAATTGAAAGCCTGGTGGAAGAGCTCTGACTTCATCTGATTCAATTTCAATCAACTCAGTCTAAGCCAACCAGCCACAGCTTGCAACGCCAGGTCCAGGTCTTCTGGGTTAGAGTCAGACTGGCCATCCAACAACAGATAGAGCTGGGTGTCATCTGCATATTGGTGACACCCAGCCCATGCCTCTGGACAATGGGGTGCATATAGATGTTAAAGAGCATTGGAAAGAGCACTGCTCCTTGGAGCACACCGCAAATTAGCGGGTGCCTGCAGGACAGCTGTTCCCCAATGGCCACACTTTGTCCCCAACCCTGAAGGAATGAGGTAAGCCATTGCAAGGCAAACCCCTGAATCCCAGAGTCGGTGAGGTGGTGGGTCAGTAGTTGGTAGTTGACCGTGTTGAACGCCGCCAACAGGTCCAACAACAGCAACACTGCTGAAGTGCCTCAATACAGATGCCTCCAAAGGTCATCCATGAGAGCAACCAGTGCCATCTCTGTTCCATGGCCTGGTTGGAAGCCGGACTGGAAGGGATCTAATACGAAGATGTCATCTAAAAAACCCTGCAACTGAATCACTACTGCCATCTCAATTAATTTGCCCAAATAGGACAAATTGGAAACCAGCCGGTACTTAGCCAGATATGTTTTTTTTAAACAGAGGGAATACCACTGCCTCCTTGAGTGCCCCAGGGAACAGTCCCTAGAGAGGGACTTGTTAATAATTTCCCTTAGGGCACCTTGTAGCCCGTTGCGGCTGGCTTTAATTAGCCATGACTGGCACAGAGCAAGGCTGCAGGTGTTTGGATGAACAGTTGAGAGTAATTTGTCAACCTCCTCTAGGCTGAGTGGACCAAAATAATCCTGAACTTGACAAGAAGACGCACAGTTACTGTATCAACTGTGGCGGGAAGGCCATGGCAGAGCAACAAGACTTTATCTGCAAAATAGCTCGCAAAAGTGTCACAGTCAATCTCCAATTCCTTAGCATTTGGTCTGCCCTGAGGAAGAGTAGTAATGGACTGAATTGTTCTAAATAATTGGGCTGGGCCCAATTTGAGTTTGCAGAAGCAATTGTGGCTGCATAATATTCTCTCTTAGCAGCTTTGACTGCCATCTCATAGGATCTCATAAATGTCCTATAGGATACTCTTGTAGCTTCGTCATAAGCGTGCCACCACTGTCTCTCTAGCCATCTTAGCCCTCACTTCATCAGCCGCAGCTCTTGTGTATACCATGGAGTAAGCCTAGAGTGGGGGCACAGAGGACTTTGGGGAGCAATCTCGTCAATCTCTGCTGAGAGTCGACTATGCCAGTCCTCAATAAGCTCATCTAAGGAGCTGCCAGGGGGCATTGGATCCCGTATGGCCATCTGGAGCCACATAGGGTCCATTTGGCTCCATGGGTGAGCTAAAATGCACTTGTTGCCCATACAGGGTTGGGGTGGCACATTCACATGGGCCTTCAGGGCATAGTGGTCCAACCATGGAACTGCCGTAGCAGTAATCTGGTCCACCATAATCCCTGTAGCGAAGATCAAATCGAGAGTGTGCCCCACTTGATGAATGGGAGCTGCAACATATTGGGAGAGTCCTAGCATCGCCATGGACAACACCAGGTCCATTGCCTGTTTGGAAGCCACGTCATCGGCATGGACATTGAAATCACCCAGGACTATCAGTCTAAGGTGTTTCAGTGCCCAGCCTGATACGGCCTCCAACAGGGATGGCAGACTATTTGTGTTGGGCAGACAGTACACCAACCAAATAGTGAAACTCTCTCTGGCTTCCCACACAAAGCCTGTGAGCCGTGGCAGGAGCACCCTGAAGGTGTAAGCCTCCTGAATGAATAGAGCTACTCCTCCCCCCTCCCCTTAGTCCAGGATTGGTGAAGGACTGAGAATCCGGGAGGAGCCAACTGGGAGAAAGCTACAGTCTCCCCATCTCGTACCCAGGTCTCAGTCATGCACGCAGGTCCATATCCTGCTCCAAAAGGAAGTCACGAAGCACCATGGTCTTATTACTTATGGACCTGGCATTGCACAGCACCAATGTTGGTCATTAATCCTAGCCCCACTGCCTACTACCTTTGGGAAAGGATGTAGGCTGGTAGGAGACCGAACTCTTCTACTTCTCAGCCCCCTTCCCTTCCAGTCATGCCTAGTCCCACTGCTATACTTTCCCCTCCCCAGGAGCACGGGTATCCCCTGCCCAGCCATCACCAGTTAATGGTCTTTGCTAAGCCACAGACTACTAATAGGGGTGAGATGTGAACAGGGGTGCTACTAACTGTAGTATTTCTCCCAGTACTGTTAGTCCTAGCTAATCGTAACAGTTCTAATCTATCCTAACAGATAATTAAATTTCAAATGATCTAACACTTTGGTGCAAATACTCTAGTTCACTAGGCCAGTAAAATAAATAAAGGCCACTGATAATATATACACTACAAATTCTAACCCCCAATTTGTCAGACAAACCTATTATAAACAAAGGATAGTCCAATAGGATAGTCAGTCCTTAGCAATTAATTCTGATAAAATACAATTCACTTTAATAATTTAAGCAATAGCTCTCTATAAAAAAGAATTCAAATCATTAGTTCCTCCCTTCAATTAATGACATTCTCCCTCTCAATTAGACCTTAATTAATTAATTATAATAAATCCCTGCACATAAATACAACTGAATAATATCTAAGTTTAAATTAATTTGGTCTAACAGCGCTCTCTCTAGGGTAACATTACTGGGGATCTTGGTAGCCATTTACGATCTCCTAAAACCCATAATTATACTGTACAATATGTCACAGATATATCTATATTGCTATTCCAGTAAATTTCAAGCTGCATTAAAGAAACCCCTGGGGTTCTATAGCACTTATCAGAAGTTCTTTAATTAGAAGATAATTAATGCCCATCAATAGGGCTCTTTTTGTAGAAAAAGCAGGAACTCATTAGAATGACAGGCCACACCCAATAGCAAAAACTCATTAGCATATTAGGTCACAACCCTGACAGTACAACTCATTAGCATATTAGGCCACACCCCCATGTCACCGGAAGTGTGGTCATCCAGCCACACCCACCTTTTGCTTCTTATTCTGTTTACCTTGTTTGTTGTCAAAATGGTTTTGACAAAACCAATAAAAATAGTGTTTTCCATCCCATCTATACAAAATCTTGCCTGAACCAATATCTTATGTCCAACAATGATTCCCATACTGGATTGGAATCAATTCCTAAAGGTTCCTGTGAAAATCAGCTTGCCTTCCTGCAGAACTAGTATGCTGAATATGATTTTTTAGGGTTGCCAACCTATAGGTGGGGTCTGGAGATCTCCTGGAATTACAACTGAGCACCAAACTACAGAGATCAGGTCAATGGCTGCTTTGGAAAGTGGAGTCCATGGCATTATGCCTTGCTTAGGTCCCTCCTTCCCCCAAACCCCACCCTCCTCAGGCTCTACTCCCAAATCTCCAGGGATTTCTCCAACCTGAACTTGGCAACCCTAGTTCACTGGCAGAACAACCCTAGGTTTGTGGATGCCCTGGATGGGAGTAGTTTGTGGACTGTGCACCAAAGGAACCAGTCCAACAAAATTTTATTCAAGGTATAAGATTTCATGTGCCATCCACACTTCTTCAGATGGAAGAAGTGTAGCTTATACCTTGGATGAAACTTTGGACTCCAACTTTGTTCTGCTGCTTCAGACCAACACGGCTACCCACCTGAATTGTTACATTATAATATTTTTACAAGCAATTATGTACCAGTGGAGGGGTTACCATGCAGAGTCTGTCCCACAGGTAAAATGATCCTGTGAACAGGTGGGCTTTACCACATCAAAGTATCACTAACATCACAAGATCACCAATTGTTGGAAGTCTGCTCCTCAGAAGCAAAAAAATCTCTCTTATTAGGAGGTTTAAGAACATCAACTTTGCTGGCCCATTAAAGGCAGATGTCAGCCCAATGGCAGGAGAAAAGGGACAATCATCTTCTTCAGAAACTCTGCCTACTTTTTAAATTTCACAAAACAGGCAATTTCCAAAGTGCTGCTGACCATGCTCATTTTTAGTTACAACTCTGTTTCTCTGCAGATGTCCCCCAAAGTCCCCCATGCAACAGTCAAGTGTTCTGCCAACACACACAACAATGAAGCTACTTTTTCAGATGTTTTCTCTTGCATTGCAGTTAGAGTTAGCACCAAACAACTTTAATACAGATTTTAGACACACATATATTTGCAAGCCATTCCCAACAAGACACGACACCTAGGCTCGGGTTGCGAGTTACAGTCACACATTTCCCTTCCTTTTGCCAGTCTCCCCCCAAAGACATCAACCATGCATCAGTGAGGATGTGACTGTATTTAGGACTACAGTGTAAAATTGCAAAAATAAAACTTTTCTGGTTCGGTCCAATTTTGATTCTCAGAACCAAAGTCCTTCTGTACATTATTTCAGAAACCTTTTAATATTTTGAAAAGGCAGGTCAATAGCTATGCACTTGTGGTGTGATGTATATTCCTGTGCTTTGGGGACACAAGACACCTCACCACTTACCCTTTTTGCCATATTAAAGTGAAACTGATGTAGGGTTGTCATGCCTTGACAGGTACTACTGGTTGGAGGGCTCCTGCACAGCTGGCCTGCAGCTCGTGGAAGAGCATCTGGTCCCAGGTTCAATCCCTGGCAGCATCTCCAGTTCTCCAGTTCAAAGGACCAGTCAGTGGGTGATGTAGGAGACCCCTGCCCATGACCCGTGATCTTGGAGAGCCACTGCCAGTCTGAGCAGACAATACTGGCCTTGATGGTGTGATTTAATATCAGCCAGCTTTGTGTGTGCATGCATTTTCAGTGACACCCCCCTCGAATTTTCTGTAGGAATTTTTAAAAGTCCTTGGAAATCCCCCCCCATTTCCCCCAGAGCCCTAGATCCCCTCCTGGGTGACTCCTCTGAGGGGGCTCCCACCAGAAAGCAAGGAAGGGGCCAAGAGCTGTCTGCCTGTCCAAACAGCCGGATGAGTGAGGCAAAGGTGGGGCTGCAAACCTCCAGGCCCTGCTCACCAGGCAACAGAGATCACCCCCCCCCCGCCGGAAGAAAGTGGCTGTTTTCCATGGCGGTGCTGCATCCCAGCTAGGTTCTTCCCCTCCCCGGAGCCTGCCCTCCCCAGCCTCCACCCCCATCTTCAGGATTTTCCCAGCCTGAAGCTGGCAACCCTAAGCAAGGAAACTCCGCTCCAGCCAAGGGGGTGCTTCGGGGCCACACAAGGAGGAAGGGACAGAAGGCACGCCACCCCCCTCCTGGCTGCTGCTGCTGCTGCACCCTCCAGCCTCTGGCTCACAAGCACTGGGGCCAGCAGGTGGCAAGGGAGCCTGAGTGTGGCATTGTTGTTGTGGTGAGCGGGTGAGTGCTGGAACCCCATTGCAGGCAGCACTGGTCTCTCTGCGAGCTCTGGACTCAGAGGACCCCCCAGTCATGAAACTCACTCAGATGCGGTGAGGAGGAGGCAGTGGGGAACTCCAGCTGTCAGCCTGGAGGACGGCGGAGATGAGTCACGCAGCCGGGAGAGCACACAGGGAGAGTCAGGCCCCACCTGCAAAGGGCGCTCTGGGGTGGGCTTAGACTGGTTGAAGAGCAGCAACCGCCCACAGAGACAAAACCTGGGCCGGCAAAGTGACAACAAGAAGGAGCCAGCAGGGAAGCGAGGCCAGTGGTGAGGGACAGAAGGGGTGGGCTTGGAAGCCACCCGGAACACCATTCCAGGGCGTTCCAGCTCCAAAATAGCCCTGGCCTCCAAACTTCTCTGAAAAGAGAGAATTCATCCTCTAGTACACAGCTGCGCAGCCTGTGTCCACACACCACCAAAACTGAGTGCACAAGCTAGAACACACCCAATAATCTTTTGCAATGTTTTGGGGCTCCTGAACAGATTAGTCAACTGAAAGTTTGAATACTACATTAGATGATAAACAGACTATATGAGTTCAAGTTCAAGGCACTGTTGATTTGACAACTACCCTCACAAAGTATATATAGAATTAACAGCTATTTGAAAATCCTTACATTAAATTATATATGGAAAAAATTAGGCGTTCATCAGTGACCAAAGCAGAAAGCAGAGAAAAGATGGAAGCTAGGCTGAATACAGGTCACAAAATTATTGGTTATGTATTCCATGAATTGAGTGTTATGCAGGCATGGACCTGAATAGACCCAGGCTAGTCCAATCTCACCAGATCTCAGAAGCTAAGCAGGGTCAGCCCCCATTAGTACTTGGATGGGAGACCGCTAAGGAAGTCCAGGGCTGCTATTCAGAGGCAGGCAATAGCAAACCACCTCAGAGGAGCAAATTCATCAGAAAACATCTGTGCAGTCTTCACTGAGCAAAAGGCAAGTTGTGTTAGAAGGCAGCAGTTCCACCAGGAGATATCCCTGGAGGATGTCCCACAGCTCATGAATGTATACTATATTGTGCCTCTCCAGACACTGTGTATGCAGCAGTGGTCAGAGTGCGGGGTATTCAGTAACAATCTTCCTTCTTCTCCAGTTGACCAGAGGAGCAATGCCCTGAGTGTTCTCTCACCCCTGGCATGCAGTGTCTGCTCCAGGTATAAGATGGGCAGCTTTCAAGGCTTGAGTTCCAGCACCCCACCCCCTGCATGAGAGAGCTTCTGTCCCTGTAGCTTTCCATGGGGGCTGCTGTAGCCATTGAGGAATGGCATGTGTGTGTGCATGTGTGTGAAAGCTTCTTTTGCCTTCCCCACTCTTCTTTTCCCCAGCCCCCTGCTCCTCCACACAGGAAATGAGTTTCAGCCCACATGTATTAGGCAGTAAGTCCTAGAGTGCACAAAGGTACATAATGCCAAGGGAGTGTGCATAGTAGTATCAACTTAGGCTACAGTCCTGTGCCCTTGGAAAGCAAATATTATTGTACTCAGTGGGACTTACTTCCAAGTATAAAGTGCAAACGATCATGATATTAGCTAAGGACTGTGGAAGAGCAACCCAATTCCTGCCCTCCTGGCCCATATCAGAGTCTCTCCTCACAGGGATCCCTTTCTTTCCCTTATTTTGGCAGTAGCCCTCTGAGTCTTCATCATATGAAGGCAATGTTTGAAGTTGGGGCCTCTGGGCCAAGGAGCACAGAAAGGTGGGATGCCCCTGAAGGAACTAGGGACAAAAAGGGAGGAGGAACTTAACCCTGAAACCTGGGATCCAGAACCTAAAAAGGTAAGTCAAACAGAATAGAGGGTCAACAATAAAAACTTGATGTATATAGTATATAAAAAGATACATGTATTTATTAACAAAGAATTAAAAAACATATAAGGGCCCAATCACACCTCATGTAAAAATACCAAAATCTAACACACAAGGGCCAATGGACTTGACCTGACATGTTTTGGCTCTTTGCTTAAGGGACAGTTTTACTGAGGACACTTTGGCACTTTCTGGACAAGGCACTTTCTGAACCTGAAATTATCATCAGTGAAACACCATTTGGCATGTGATTGCATCTTTGGAGGCCTCATTTATACTGTTATTCTGTGCCTAGTGGTTTCACTTTGGAACAGTTCTTTTCTGGACCGTCTTGTATCTATGTTGCATAATTGTGTGATTGTACTGTATTATGATACAAACCAATATACTCCTCATTGTGTTTGACCTCTGAAGAAGGCCTGTACAGGCCAAAACATGTCAGGTCAAGTCCATTGGCCCTTGTGTGTTAGATTTTGGTATTTTTATATGAGGTATGATTGGGCCCTTATATGTTTTTTAATTCTTTGTTAATAAATACATGTAACTTTTTATACTATATACATCAGGTTTTTATTGTTGGCCCTCTATTCTGTTTGACTTACCTTTTAAGGTTCTGGATGCCCCTGAAGGAACCTGGATTTCACATGCTGGTTATAATTTATCAGCCAGATCAGTGTCTGGCAGCCTGTGGTAATAACATCTCAGTTGTTAGCATTCCATCTCAAATTCAGCTCATTAGAAGTGAAATTGGATGGATTACAGGTGCAGTGACTTCAGGTGTAAAATAACTGCAGCAATATATTTATTTCACTAAAGTCCCTCAAAAGTATGCTATCTTTTAAACAGTGGTTGACAAACAAAGCTGGAAAAATCCATTATCTGAATACCAGCTGGATCCTGACTTCCTGCTTGCCAGTCTACACTTCAATTCTAAACACCTGGTCTGATGTATTTGCATTTGATATCAGAGTCAAGCCCTCTGCAGATATTATGTTCCTGTGAAATGGGAGCATAGAAACCACATGCATCCAGATGAGTTCATGTGTATGGGGACAATGTATGCATGGAAAATTCATGTAAGACAGCAATCAGACTTATTGTGTGCATCACAAAGATCATGTGCTCCCACTATACATTGTTGGTGGGCTTCAAGTTTGCATAAATGTAACTTGCATTCCTAAGGGCAGTGTGAAGGAAACAGGAATTACAAAGTAAACAGACATCAGATTGGAGCAAAACAGGCCACAGCTTTCTTGATTACAGCATTTAGAGCATTTGGCTCAGCACAGGGCAGGATCCAAACATCGAGTGACCTGACTGTGGCTGATAAAACCCCATCCCATGTGCTGGGAGAACCAGGAGTGACAACCATGTGGTCCCACAAAGGCACAAGTCACTGTGTGGAACCATTGTCAGTGGAACTCTGGTTATTTTCATGACTGGAGTCTCCAGGGAAATCAGAGGAGTGGAGCCAGCCCCCGAGCTGAGCATGCTGCTAAATGGCTCGACTTCCAGGACCGCATAAGAGGGTCTCCACTTGAGGAGGCAAGCATGCAGGCACAGATGTGACCAAAGAGCACATCCAACCATTCAAAGAGCGGGGGGGGGGGCACTGACCTGCTCTCACCAAAGCTCCTAATGCTGTAACCAAGAAAGGAAGGTGTCCTGTATACTATGAAGTCAAATGTCCTGACCCCAGCAGGGCAGATGCATCCTGTTGGTCCTGTACAGAGCAGACAGCCTAAAAGACATGTCTGGGTGACGGATGAACAAGTCATCAGCTGACACCACAAAGCAAGCTGCAGCCTTGCACACTTTTTTCTTTGCAGTGGCACCTTATCGGGGGCAACATCACTCCTCCAGGATCTCTTGCAAATGAGTTCAATTCTAGATCCCCGCTTTCTTGTCACATTTCTGGCAGATGCTGAGAGGAACATTTTACGAAATTAAACATTTTACGATGTTAAACATTTTATGATGTTAAACTCCAGCCATGAAAGCCATTTTACGAAGGCTTTCATTGCCAGAGTTCATTAGCTGTTGTAGATTTTCTGGGTTGTCTGGCTGTGGTCTTGGCACTGTAGGACTTGACGTTTCGCCAGTAGCTGTGACTGGCATCCTCAGAGGTACAACACAGAAAGATGGAGTACTCTCTATGTCAAGGTGAGAAGAAAAATGGTAGACAGGTAATTTATATCTACTCAGGAAGGTGGGGTAGGGCTGAGTCATTATCATGTAGGAGTTCCCCAGGCTGTGAAACATTCTAATGGACGAGCTTTCCTGAGGAGGTTCTTTTGTATATGGATTGGCTGTTTCCTGAGGAGGTTCTTTTGCATATGGATTGTTTCCTGAGGAAGTTTCCTGTTTCCTGAGGAGGTTAAGAGAAGCCAATATTGGATCAGGCCAGTGGCCCATCTAGTCCAACACTCTGTCACACAGTGGCCAAAAATACCAGGTGCCATCAGGAGGTCCAGCAATGGGGCCAGGACACCAGAAGCCCTCCCACTGTTGCACTCCCCCAAGCACCAAGAATACAGTGCATCACTTGCCCCAGCCTGAGAGTTCCTATCTATACCTTGTGGCTAATAGCCACGGTTCTTGTATGCTGTAGGGCAGGGTTGTCAAATATATGGCCCATGGGCTGGAACCAGCCCCTGCAGGTCTCCTATCTGGCCCGCAAGCAACTGGCTCCCTCCTGCTTCATGCATTGCAGCTTGCTTTTGCCCAGTTCTCTCCAGCTTCCTCCTTATGGCAGATATGGCCCAGTCCGACAAAGTGACAGCTATGTCAGATCCAACCCTTGTAACAAATGAGTTTGACATCTTTGCTGTAGGGGTTTGGATTAGTGTGGTAACAGATAATATGGATGGAACATTACTAAGGTTTTTACACAATATCCCAGGAACTCTGAGATGTTTAGTAGGAATAGCTTTGAGAACTGAGATTAGGGAGATGTTTTTTGAAGCAAAGGCTTGGTGAAGAGCATTTAATCTGAAAATTAGGATGTTGAAATTGAATCCAGAACCATGTATTTTTGGTTTAGTGATGCTGGATCATCATATAAGTGATTGGTACAAATACTTGGAATTTAAATTATTTTGTCTGGGCATTACCAATGATATGATAGAAACAATGAGTAGTTGTGAATTGAGAGTCAATTAAAAGACGTTATAAGAGTATACTGGTTAGAGTGCAGAGAGTATGTTCATTCTTTTCAGTTGATATTCTTCCTCTGATAAAAATGTCAAATTATCTGTTTGAATTATATCTTCCAAAGTATAGAAGGGTATATGTTTGCACGACTGAACACCTTGCCATCAGCAGTGTTGTTAGGAAGATTAGTTTTGGATAGGTGCATTAGTCTTGATGATTTTGTTATTTCGGTGGCTCTTGACAAAATTAGTGGATCTATCTGCCTGCTCTCTTAGACAGAAAAAGTAGCCCAGTTTTCCCAGCTGGCAGATTATCAGGCTGTTGATAACACTTTGGTATTTCTGCCTGATGGTGGAAAGTGCCATAAAGTTGCAGCTGACTTATAGCGACCCTATAGACTTCTCAAGGCAAGAGACAAACAGGCGATAAAACTGTGAGTTAACTGATCCCCTCTACAAGTGGCTGAGCCTTTAAGGTGAATGGCAGTAATTCATGAGAAAAGCGGCAGGTGGAGGAGGAGTTGGGGATCCCCCCCCCAAAACTAAAAGGTTCCCGAATGATAAACTGAGAGAGAAAAAAAGTGAAACTGACCATGAGAGACAGCAAAAGAGACTGAAAGAAGCAAAATAGTCCAAAGCACTTTTAAATCAGAGAACTTTCATTTTAAGTTTGAAAACTTTCTTCTTGTGTAAACAATGTCTGGTAGAGGGAGAAGAATGGCGCTGGAAAAGAAGCCTCTCACAGGAAATAACCAACAACTCCTTTCCAGACACAGGAAGCAGCTGCTGACTTTCCTAATATGCTGACACTAGAATTGCACCCTCTGCTGGAGCAGATGTCAGATACCAATAGTAAGCTGGATGGAGTCCAAAAGCAACTGATACGGATGGATAAAAGAGCAGATGATACCAAGAAAGCCATTAAGAAAGTTGAGACAAAAACAAAGGATATTAAACAGAAACTGAGACAAGTTGAAAAAGAGAGAATCTCAGATAAAGGTCAACTGTTGCAGCTTCAAATGGAAAGATCAATGTATGTCTTGCACTTTCAAGGCATTCCAGAACAAAAACGAGAAAATTTAAAAGAACTTTTAAGCAAAGCATTAGCACCAATGACAGAACTTAAACAAGATGTACTGCAAAATGACATGGATCTGGCTTATCGGACCTACTCAGATTTCATCAAGAAAAATAAGCTACCTGGTGAAATATTTGTGAAATTCTCCAAGAGATCTACTAGAGAAGCTGTTTTGAAAGCTACATCTGGGAAAATCTTGAAAGTAAAAGATGAAGAAGTGAAAATGTTAAAGTATATTCCATTTGAGGTGCGGAAGCAAAGGCGACAATACAAAATTTAACTTTCTTCCTTCATAATAACTCAATTGCATACAGATAAACATTTCCAGAAGGACTAGTGTTCAACTATAAAGATAAGAAGATCAAGATTGACTCTGTTCAGAAAGCCAAAAAATTTTTGGAACAGCAACAAAATCCAAACAAAGATGAAAGAAAGATCAATTATAACAGTGAAGAAGACGATAAAAGTGACTCTGAATCTGAAGATATGTCAAGTAGCTCTGGCAGTACTTCTGAGGTCTCGGATTCAGAAAAAGGAGCAGCTGCTCCCAAACCACTTAAAGTTAAACTGAAATACAAGAAGAAAAAGCGTGGAAAATGAACTGGAAGTTCAATAGAACATAATTTGACTATAAAACACCTATAGATTTGTATTAAAGACTCAAGCCAGCTTCATTTAGAAATCAATATCTTGACATAATACCTTTGTTATTATTGTAGGGCCGATATATAAGAATGCTATTTTTTGAAATTTGATCCTTGTCTTAATTTAGCTTCTGTATTAGTTTTAGTATTTCCTTTGTCCCCTTCCCTTAGGATGTAGTATATAAAAGCAATAAAAAAGAAAAAAAGAAATATAATGTGCACCTACCAACTTCAGCCAAAGTTTTGATACAAGACTCCACTGAAGATTTCTGTGTTGGGTTTGGCCAAGTACAGTTGTAAATTCTAAATGCCGACTGCAGCAACTGAATAAACACAGGCTGATGAGTCTGAAAGCAAAACAAAACAAAAAAGTTCAGTTGGGTAATCTAAAATATTTCATAGGTAAATAATACTTGCCTTATGTGCTGGTACAACCACAAAAATAAATGAATTATCATTAATTTATTCCACATTTTTACTACATCTCTGAAATAAAATCAGATTCAGCAATAATGTCTCTTTGGTTTGTTTACACAAAATGAGACTGACTGGTATTCTTCTACAGGCCCAAATCAGTGAGAATAAAAAAACTTCCAAGGGCCAATGAATCCTGAACTATCTAGACCCAGAATTTGGTGTCATTCAGACTTAGCATTTTCACTAAAGACAGGGATTGGTCTTTGAATTCTTTGGCTACATCAAATGCCCACAGCTCTTCAGCATTTTCACATTCCTGATCCCCACCCTATGCTTATTTTAGGAGAGGCTCCCGGAGAATAGCCCCTCAGAGGGATTTCTCACAGTAATGGCACTGACATTTTTGTGCAAGTCCCATGAAATCCACATTCATAGTATCTTGCAGGTTTCTGCACTGGAGGTCAGAAGAGTCAGGCAAGCAGGCCTTCTGGAATGAATGCCTATCATCACTGTTAGCAGGTTCCTCCTTTCTTCTGGTGCTGAGCAGGTGAGAGGGGAAAATATCCAGGACCCATCACCTGTTTTTGTGCTTTGCTGATCTAAGGGAGGGAGAAAATGGCATGGGGGAGCCATCCGGCACGTCAACTCTCTCAGAACCCACACCAGTATAAAATACCCAATATTCTACCACTCTCTTGCTTAGTTCTGGAAGCCAAAGGGCCTGGAAGGTCTCAAAGAGGAAGCAACAGGCAAGGCAGGTCAATCATCTAGAACAGGTCACATATCCTGTCATGCTCCCTTGGCAAGAACATCAGAGGCACCAGGCTAGGCTTGTCAGTAGGAATAACTGACCACCTATTTCCAGCTTCCCTCTGGGGAACACTGTATATGTGCAAGTACGATTTAGTTCAATTTTTAAAATGTTTCCATCTTAATCTGAAGTGCTGTCCCCAAAATACTCTGCAGACTGTGGCTTTGGAATCCAGAATCAAGTATTTGAAAATCTGATCCAATAAAATTCTTTTTTTTTAATTCAACTCTCCTAAAGAGGAGAGAATTTTATTGCTTTTAATATAAGAAAAGGGAAGGTATATAGATGGATAAGAATAGCGGAGAGTGAAGATAAATTCAGTATGTTAATCTTTTGTTAGTATAAGTAAGTTCTTAGGCTTCTTCTGCGTTTGACTGATCATCTTTCATTATGCTGTAAAGAATGAACATATTAGCAGTTTTAGTAATGTCCTTTTGGGCTATTATTAGTGAAGTCCGTTATTGCGCATTACGAACATATCTTCACGTTTTGGGCTGTCTCCTTTTTAAGTCTCTCAAGTTGTAAGATGGTCCTTTAACTGCTCCTCCATCTTCCGGTTCTTTATCTCCCCCTTCCGGGCCACTGTCGTCATCGCTGCTTAAAATTAACCATTTGGCGAGTTCTGCTTCTTCCTCTGAGCTGGCGTGTCTCTTCAAAAAGTCTTGAACTTTAAAGATGGAGTCAATCTTCTCCCGCTTATCCTTAAATTTAAAGACAAGTCCTTCTGGGTTCAACCATCTATAATTAGTTTGGTGGTTTTGCAAGAATATGGTCAATCCTTTGTAAGCCTTCCGTTTCATGTGAATTTCAAATGGCACATCTTTTAAAATCCTTATATTCTGTTCTCTGATCTTCAAGGGCTTTGATGACGTCACTCTTAAGATTTGATCTCTAGTACTTTGCTTAGTAAACTTGACCACCACTTCTGCTGGCAAATTATTTTTCTTTGTAAAGTTGGCCAAATCCATCTCTTCGCTTAATCTTTCCGCTTCTTTGCCCGTCAGTGGTGCCGAAGCAATCGTCAAAATACTTCTGAGATCCTTGTTTTCTTCTTCCTTTAAACCCTGAAATCGGAGAGTTAAGTTTGATTTTTCCATCTGTAGCATCAATAACTTTTTATCTTGTGTTTCCTGATGTTTTTCCATTTTATTGACCTTCTTCTTGATTCTTTGTGTGTCTTCTGTTGAAACCAGACATTTCTGTGCTATCTCCTCCATCTTCTTAGCTGTGTCTGGCAGTTTCTGCTGATTACTGAGAACACTTTCCATGCTAGACAGCGTTTGATTGATTTTCTGCATTTTGATCCAATAAAATTCTGAATGGGCATTAAATATATTCATACCACAGCTAGATCTGAAACCAGTAGCACCTTAGAAACCGAGAAAGCAACCTTTGTCTGATACCAGAAGGGAGCTCAGAAGCTCAGGCCCCCAAAAATCTTGTTGGTCTCTAAGGTATTACTGGACTCTAGCTGTTCTACTGCAGACCAACATGGGTATGGGTATGAATAAGAGATTCCCTAATATTTCCCATTAAGATTTTTCACCTCTGCCTTTCCCCTTTTTTTCTTTTAAAAGACATTTAGCTTCTGACTGAAAGAAGTAAAAGAAACATTATTGTGAATTCAGGCATTCCTAAGGGGGGGGGGATGTCAAAAGTATAAAATGGCATCTTGATTTGAATAGACATTTGTCCTTACCTGGAGGCTTGTGGTGTTGTCTGAAAATGGAGAACTGAAAAAGCCACTCACAATGTTCATGACGGGCTCAGAGACATATTTCTCCAAAGATGTGTCCGCATGCTTTCTGTCTGTGGTTGTGTTACAGACCTAGAGTGCGTAGAGGGATTACACAGAGAAGGTGTGGAAATTGCAGGGGCAATTCAGTTACACTGGTAAACAATGTCCACAGTAATGGAACACAAATGCACAATTCAAACCATTCATATTTGCATATCCTCTCAGAATAGATTAGAACAGAACCTAGACCAGGAGTGAATACTGTCTGGCCACTGCTTGCCATCGAACAGGTCAAGATTGCACACTACGGTCACCCCATCTGTGCCTAAAGAAAGTTCTGGGGATACTTAGTCCATAGTACCTCAGCAGGCCAGATTCTAGCAAAAAATGCTTGTACACTCTGCCACCCTAAACATTCTTTCTTGGAAGGAAGTGTATTAGCAGGATTTCTGGGTAAACATAGGAGGCAGCTGTCAAGATGCAAAACACATGAGCCACCCTGGAAAGAGTTCATACAAGACACTTCCCAAATCTTCCTGACTCACTAAGGACAAGGAGCAGTGAAGAGGGACTCAGATCCAGTCCAAGAGCAGCTGAAAAGTTCCCTCTTTAAGTATGTGGGAGAATAAGGTTATAAAGCCCTTCATGGCATGAAGCCATCATTCTTATAGGTCCACTTCACTCAGTATGAGCCTTGTGGCAACTTGGTTCAGCAAAGAAACCACATTGATAATTTCACTCACACACATCCAGTGAGGGTGTGCTCTGCTGCTGCCTTTTTATAGGCTTTTTCAGTAACCGCTTTGGCCCTTTGGACTGCCTTGCAGAAAAAATTAGGAGGGTTCCAATTCTGATGCAGTTTAATACGGGATGCAAAACTAAAGCTTTAAAGAAGGCCTTTCTGACTCTTGACATTTTAAGGTTCGTTATTGCAGCTTCTCTGCAGTACTGCATTAGGACTGCATGTACACAGGCCAATCACAGAAAAGATTTCCAAAGCTTTCTAGCTGACTAGGAGCACCTCACTGAACAGGGCAAAATAAAAAAAGATGGGAACAATACACTAAAGAACTATACAAAAGAGATGAAAGGAAGACAGATTCCTTCCAAGATAAATCAGGAGTTTCCCTCAGGAGTTGCGAGCCACACAACAGAGGTTGTAGCCATGAGGGAGGTAGCAGCTGAAACTCTAATGGCATAGGCCATCACTCCTTGAGTTCTGCCTAAGGCTGCCTCTCTTTTTAAAAATCTGTGGAATCCTTTAAGAAGCTTTCCCCTTCTTTAGGTAAGAGCACACCAGAGACCAGACTGGCCACTGGGGCGTCTACCACCAGAATTTTGAGGAGTTGAGAGACCTGTGGTGGAAAGGTTTTGGCAA
Organism: Gekko gecko; assembly: GCA_029375565.1. Lineage (NCBI taxonomy): Eukaryota > Metazoa > Chordata > Lepidosauria > Squamata > Gekkonidae > Gekko > Gekko gecko. The sequence goes on from JAPDNY010000005.1 coordinate 171,210,828, forward strand.
GCTCAATGTAGAAGCACTGATGTGAAGATTCAGTCTGTTCCTCCTTGACCCCTTTAGTGAAAAATCAAGGAAAAGGAAAGGTAGAACCCCCAAGGTTTGGAGCATACCAAACACCATTGTGGACCCATCCTCATCAGGCTTGGAAATGGAAAGGTGAAGAGTCTGTAGGGTCTTGTAGAGTAATAGTGACAACTCATCATGTGAAAACAGTCTGTGAAACTGAGCAGCCTGGTGAGGAGGGTCTTCATCTGACAGTTCCCCTTCTTCCCTATCTGTCAGACTCCAAATTCTCAGAATGAGGGCTATAAATCTCCTCCCCCAGGTAGGAAGACCTTGGAGATGAAGTCTGGGAAGATGGAGGGTAAGCTTTTTGGGGGGTGCCACTTTAGGGAGGATTTTTTGGAAATCCATGCCTGGCTTATAAAATCATCTAGTCGTGGAGACTAGTCACTCAAGCAGAGCAGAGGTGAATGTGGGAAGGATGAACAAAGACAACTGAGACAAAAAACACAAAGTAAGGCACATGACCCCAAAAAGGAACTCTGCAGCAGAAAAAAGGCTAAAAGGCAATCGGAGTTCCTCTGAGTTCTGCACTTGCAAAGGAGGCAGGGAAAGAACTGAAGAAAGAGGTACTCCTCTCCTTAGGGATGGGAAGAACACATTCTGCTTCTAGGGGTAGTGAGAATAGGAGCACCCAAACTCCTCTCCTCAAATGAGAGTGACTTTCTTGGTTTTTGGTCTGATAGGGACCAAACAACATTGTATTGGTTTCTCAGGCTCCAAGAAGGACTCAGCATCCTCACACAACCTATCCTTATGGGTTGGCAGAGGGTATCACACCCTGTCTTGGGTGCTAGGAAAATGTTCATTGCCACTTTATATGTCCCAGCTCTCTCCAGCAGCACTTTTTTGCCACATTCCTGCATGTATTTTGGTTGGGACACTTGCAGGGAACTCCCTCCTCCATTATAAAGCACTTTTGGGTGAATGTCAATATAGGATGCTAAACAACTGTTGAGAAGGTGGTCCTCCATGGTCTCGTCCTTTGAGAGCTTCACACCCACCTCCATCAGTGAATAAGCTTACTATTCTCCCAAAGTAAGACCACACAGAAGCCCGACAATGAAAACAGGGTTGCACTTCCCTGTAACTGCTGCTCATTGAGAGGTCTTTTGTGCAGGCATACATCCCCCCCCCTCCTGCCCTGCTCTGAACTCTCTGGAGCCTTAGTTTCTTGGGGTCTCTGGTGACATCATGAGGAGAACTGAGGGAATAGTGCCCCTCCTCCTGGCCATGTGATGGTTTTGATGAGAAAGCACCAAAGGGAGGAGGGGGGCTCCTAGTCTGCTAGAAAGCTTTAGGGGCTTCTTCTCTGCGGCTGGCCTGCACCTGTGCATTCCCATGTGTGCCTGCATAGAAAACCACTCAAACAACTATTACAGGTAAGGGCAGTCCTGTTTTCCATTGGCTGTCTGAATTTCTTGGGCAGTGATCTGATGAATGGGCAATATAAATTATAGTTTTTCCTGGCTGACTGCGCTGTTTTTATTGTTCTTTGTTCTTTGAAGTATTTAGTTGTTACTTGCCTTGGGTCCCAGTTGTCTGGGATAAAGAGAAACAAACTTCTATTCCTGATTTTTACTGCTTTCTTAAAGAGCAAGGCAAAAGTGATACATTTACATCACATGAGCCATGATGCAGCCTAAAATACACATCCCTGATTTGAACAAACAAGCTCAATAACCTGGAAGACTTGCTTACTTACAAAATGTATAGCCTCCCTTTCTGCCCTCATCAGGGCCTGCAAGGCAGCTAACATATTAAAAACATACAAAATAAAAACATTCCTTAACATCCATTAAAACCAAAATCACATAATTCAACAATTAAAAACATATTAAATCATACACAGATATAAACAACAATTAAAAATACTGCAGGAAGGAGGTATCACTAAGGGAATACAATAGCTCAAGACTCAGCTGTGTAGAGGGCTAAGAGGCAAACCAGAACATGAAAGAGCACTTTTTGCTTATATAAATCTAAATAAAACAGGGTTGCACTTACTTGTAACTGTTGTTCATTGAGTGGTCACCTGTAGAATCACACATGAGTATTGTCCATACACAGGCTTTCCACAAAGAGGATTTTTGAAACTCAAAATGCCTAGAGGCACTCCATCCTCCTCCCGTACACTGTTTCCCACGTTTTCCAGCATGATATGGAAGGGGGCAGAATGCCCTTCCTTCAGTTCTTTTCTACCACTACTGGTGTGTGATAAGTTTTTCAGGTTATGTTAAGAGCTCACAGCAGGACAGGAGAGAGAATCGTATGACTACACAGGTGACCATTCAATGAACAACGGTTACGGGTAAGTGCAACTCTGCTTTTATTGTTGCAGTACCTGTGCACATGGGAGATTAGTGAGCTGACTTACCAGTCTTTCCAAAGCAGTTGTGAGCTCTCAGTTGAACTGAGATTGTAGGACTGCTATTTACACTGCCATATTTCTCATGGCATCTATGGCCATAGAGTAATGCCTTGTGAAGGTGCAGGATGATGACCACTTGCAGCCTTGCAGATGGATTCGATAGAGTCCACAGTGAAAAGCAGCTGAAGCAGATAGGGCTCAAGTAGAGTGGGTGTGCAGCTGCAGCAATCTACATGTACCAGCTTGTAACATAGATTAATACAAGGTACTATCCATCTGGAAAGGGATTGTGATGACTGTTTCCTGCCCAGGTTATGGTCTATGAAGGATATAAAAATGTCGCTGTCCTTTCTGAATGGTTTTCTCCTTCTGTATAGAAGAAGAGTGCTCAGCATATGTCCAAAGAGTGCAGGGCTCACTCTTTTTCATTTTGCTGTTGTGGATATAATATTGGCAAGGTAATGTCCTGATTTAAATGGAATTTGAAAGTCACCTTAGGAAGGAATTGTAGTGAAGTTCAAAGGACTACTATTGTCAAAGATTTTTAGGAGCAGAGGGTAATGTTTTAACACCGGGAGTTCACTAAATCATCTGGCTGATGTGATGGCTATTAGAAACACAGTTTTCATGGTTAAGAGATGGACGGAGCATGTGGCCATGGGTTCAAACAGTTTACCAATTAGTTTGGAGAGAACAAGGGACAAGCTCTATTGGGGGACTGGTGGCTGGACCACGGGAAATTGATTCATTAACCTTATAAAGAACAATTAGGATTCCCTTTGTGCAAAGAAGGATCTCCTTTCTATGTGTGTGTGGAAACACACTAGAGCAGTTAAGTGAACCTTTATGGAAGTGGATGATAACCTCCCTTGAACGAGGCTGAGGAGGTATTCAACAATATTTTTGATGGGACATGTGGCCAGATCTAAGTCCTGTTCCTTGTCCCATGGGCAGCAATGTTCCCATTTGGTGGAACAAGAGCACCAGGTGGACAGTTTTCTGATATTAAGTAGTACCTGTTTTATGGGTTTGGAGAATTGCCAGTTGGTTATTGAATGAGCCACACTGCTAAATGCAGGCTGCCAATGTTCGGATGTAGGAAAGATCCCTGTAGAAGGAGATCATGTTCCTGGGGAAGGAGGATGTACCCACTGTGGGCCATGCATAGCAGTGTAGGGAACAAAGTTTGCCTTGTTCCAAAGATAGCTATCAAAAGCTGTAGTGTGTTCCTGAATTGTCTTGTAGAGGGCCCAGGGAATGAGTGTGGAAAGGGGGAATGCATACAGAAGGTTTCCCATCCACTTGATCTGGGAGGCCTCTCCCAGGGAGTTTGGATCTTGTGAACCCTGGGAACAGAAGAATTTGCATTTCTTGTTCAGATTGGTAGGAAACAAGTTTATTGTTGGTACCATCCAATACTGCAAAACCAGGGATAGGAAGGTCCAATTTAGTTATGATTCATGTGGCACTAAAGCAGTACAGCTGAGGAAATCCGCTATGTCATTGTTGATCCCAGCTATGTGAATGGCTTGGATCATGGCATTGTTGTGAATGACCCATTTCCAGATCAGTCTAGAAAAGTGGCAGAGAGTTAGCGAGGATGTGCCACACTGACTATTTATAGCTGTGAGGCTGTCCATGGCTATCTGGACTTTCTGCCTGACACATGGGTACAAAGGGCTAACAGACTGCAGTAAATGGCTTTGAGCTCTAGTACAATGAAGTGATTGAGCGTTTCTTGAATGGTGCATGTCCCACTGACTGATATTTGCCCACCATCCATAATGGCTGTGAATTCTGGTAGAGATGGGTGAACACGGACCCCTACTAAGAAGCTTATGTTTTAAGTCTACCATTGTAGGAAACATAACACCTGCCTTGGGATGTTTAACCTGTAGGGTTGATGGTGGTGATGGAGACTGAAAATCCCGATGAACCACAGTCGCAGGGGGCACATGTGTAGCCTTGCATGTGGAACCACTGATACTCTGGAAGCCATTAGCCCAGGCAGCCTCTGAATCTTTATGGTGGGCTACAAGCATAATTTCTGGCAATGGGGTATATGTATTCTGATCATCAAGACCCTTTCTGGGGGTGGGAAGGCACTGGCTAGGTTCAAGACAATTTTGGTGCCTATGAAAGACTTTCTGCAAGGATTCTACGTTGGATTTCTTTGTTTTGGCCTAACACTTCTAGCACCTATAATAGGAGGTCTGTCCTCATTTATTGTTTAGTGTTGGCTATGTTTAGCCAGTCATCAAGATATGTGTATATCTCACATCCTAGTTTTTGTAGGTAGGCTATTACTACTGCTACTATCCTCGACACTGTGGCCAGCCTGAAGGGAAGGACCCTTTATTAGAAATGGCAAGAAAAGCACTGAAAGTGGAGGTATTTCTGGTGGTCTGATCTTCAGGTAGAAGTATGCATCTAGTAAACCTAGAATCACAAACCACATGGCCTGGCACCACAGAGGAAGAGCATCAGGAATCAATAGCATTCTGAACTTTTTTATTAACAGAAACTTGTTTAGACCTCTCAGGTCTAATATGAGTCTCATTCTTCCCTTCTTTTTGACCAGGAAGTATATGGAATAGAACCACAAGTGTAAATCTTTTGCAGGCATTTCGGCTACTGCTTTTTTATTCAGTAATGTGTGAACTTCCACCAGGAGTTTTGGAGATGGGGCAGGGAGAGACTAGATGGTGGGGAAGTGTAGGTTGGAAGAGAGGCTAATTCTGTTTCATAACCCTTTGTCATGATGTTCATTGCTCATCATTCTTGTGAGACATCCTGCCATGTGAGAGGTTCGGGTAGTATGTCTTCCACTGGATGATGTGCCAGGCATGGGCTGTAGTTGTCAAAAAACCTGCCAAGTGAGTTGTTGGGCTTTAATTGGAGTCTCATATTGCCCCAGGGGAATCTCTTCTGCTGGACACGTGGTTGAGCAGCAGATGTATAGGAAGGCCTCTGGAGGTATGGAGGAATGTCCAATGGAAGTCCTCTCCCTCTAGGAGCTGGGTAATATGGCCTATAGTAGGGTCTTGGCCTCGAGTTGGAAGGTGTCGATGGAAACACTATCAATGTTTTGTCTGAGAGTTCGTCTTTTCTCATTTTATTGAGGACATTAGTGCAAGCAATGAAAAGGACTGTGCCATCAAATGGCCTATCTTCATTATTGGTAGGCATTTCAGGAAAGACCGCAGAGGCTCTCAGCCAGGAGTGACAACATAGGGCACTGGCAAGGATATGAACTGCACAGTCAGCTGAGCTCTTTCCTGACGAAATTCGATGTTTGGAGATTTTGAGGGATCAAGCCATGTGGACAAGTTGCATAGGTCTTCACTTGGGGACAGCCCCATAGCTAGACAATTTTTGTGGGGGGGCCACAGGGGGCATGACATCTGACATCGAAAAAAGAATTAAAAAATTAAAATAGAGAAAGAAACCATTGCAGCAGGGCCAGCCACAACAGTTTCTCTCAGTCTCTTTTTAATGTCACAAATGGGGAAGTCAGGCTTTAGAGAGGACTGCTCAGCTCTGCAGCCTGCGCCATACAGCAGGGCACATGGAGGGCTGGTGCACTGTGTAGAGAGATGGCCCACAGGCCAGCCTCCCTCCATCAACCAAGGGCCCTGCTGCCAACTGTTGCTGCCCAATGGCAGCAGGGAACGGACGGCTCTGAAAGTCACCCCCCCAACCCTGCACCCCAGTCATCTGAATCTACCTCGTAGGGCTGGAATCCAAATTGCCACGTGGCAGCAGTCAAGCCCCACAGAGCAGCACAGGGGTGCCCACCCAGCATTGCATTGTGTTGCATTGCACTGCAAGTGCTGCAAGCCTGCCTCCTCCTCCTCCAGCTGTCCCTGTTGCATGGAGTGGGGCTGGGCTGGGAGCCCCCTTGTTGCTGCCACCCTTGCCTGGCTCAGGGCTCAAGTCAAGCATGCAAGAGGTGCTCGCCTCAGCCAGGAATGAAGGCTATGCCATGACCACTCCACTGGGGCCAGAGGGAGGGCATGCCCCCTGTTAAGACAAGTCAGCCCAGCCTCCCTCCCTCCAGCAAACAGGGACCCCACCGGCAGCAGGGAAAGGTTGGCTCAGAAAGCCACACCCCAGCCCTGCCTGCTTGGTCTGCTGTCTCTCTCCTGGGGTGGACTCTAAGTTTTGGTGGGGGCATTGGAAAATCAGGAGGGGGCATCAGCCCATATGCCCCGCTCTAGCTACAGCCCTACTCAGGGAATATATGGACAGTCCTGGTAACACATCTTCAGGTGATGTTTTGGTGGCATACTTGAGTTCTCTTAAGCTCTCTGTCATCAAAGGCTGATGGGTCCTACACAAAGGCTATATCAACACAGGATCCTTGCTCTTCGTGTGGGCCCTTTGTGAATTCTGAACTCTAGGAGACAGTGGCCTGTTTCAGCCAGGTTGAAACCTAGGGGAGTATAGGCACCCCAGCCCTGGTCATAGCAGTCAGACTGTCCTTGGAATGGCGATCAGGACAACACCAAATATAAATCTATCAGATCTGATTGGGGTGGTGGATCCACACAGTGAGATGGGTGTGTGTGTTGGGTTGATGATGATAAGGTATTGGAGGTTTCAAATCCTGTACCTCACCTTCTGAGACAGATTGGGATGAGAGTGCTGAGCAACCCAATGGAAAGAGAATTCACACTTGGGGTGAACTGGTGACAGACAGAGCAGCATGAGACATTGTGTTCTTTGCCAAGGCACAGGAGGCATTTATCAGGGTTGTCTCTGAGGGGGATTTACAACTCACAGGACCCACATTTCTCAAAGAGTGCTTTTTGCGCCATTTTCAAAGCACTCAGATCTAAAGAGGAAGTAAGTTGAAATAGATTTTATCACAGTATTGTTCTGTTGAAATGGAGTTTCAACTAACAAATCCTCTGTCAGCAACTGCAGAGAGAGAACAGAGGGGAGGACACTCAGCCCCCTCTATATCACACTGGAAAAACTAGAAACAATATGGGGAAGGGTGACAGGGAGCCTGCACATGCACAGTACTCATGTGTGAATGCACAGGTACCACAACAATGAATAAATATCATTAGCAGAAACATCACAGTTGCCCATATAGCTGTTGCAATAATTAGCAGAATATGCAAGCCTACCCTTGCCATATCAACAAGGAAGTTTTCAAATAATTTCCAGATGTGGTTACTAGTGTAGATTTCCTTCATTTCCACCTCAGTGTCCACGTAGCAATGATTGACAAAGTTCACATATGCAATCTTGACCTGAAAAGTCAAATACAAAACCAAAGCAAAACAGGTAAACTAAAACCATTGTCAGGATGCTTTTTTGCCGTGCAATCCATAAAATATTTTTGGAAATGACAGCCTTCAAACTTGTACAAAAAATTCATCATTTTAGGTATGGACCTGGGCAGGGCTGTCTGTTAGTTCCTTTGTTCCTGTAATCCATATGTTCTGACATTTCTTTTGCCTAGGCTGCTCTCAATTTTCTGCAATATGCACTCTATTTCTGGGGAGGAAAAGGTCTATTTTATTTTATTTTCTATTTCCTCCACTTTAATGCATATATCTTATTGAATTTATTTCAGTGATTTATCAAATCAGCTGAATTCAGACAGGAAGAGTTTTTTAATATCCTCCAGTGTTGGCATTGTTGTGGCTTCTGTTCCTTTCTTTTTAGTGTACCTGATGTTCATTCTATCTACTCAATTTCTTATGTCAACTTTCTGTGACATCTAAAAATGTTGTTACCTCTACGGAAAACTAGATTTATCTATAAAGAACATCCAATCTTCCCAATGCTTCATAAAGGTAGTAGGAGGGGAGAGAAAAAGAGAAGAGGGGAAAAAACCCTTTACAATACATGTATATAACCTCTAAATGAGTAAATTGTTAGCTAATTACTAATTATTACCTAGAAAATTAATTTCTTATTGTAAATACTTATTAAATATGCAGTAGCCTTAGATACATATATGTATAATTAAATATATTGGTAAATAGACAGAACCTCACAAGACCTATTTAAATATATGTTAAGAGCTGCCAGAGTAATATTTGCAATGAAATGGAAGACAGAAGACTGTCCTACAACAGAGATCTGGAAAGAAAAACTAGCTGAGTATGCAACATTGGCAAAACTAACCAATTATATAAACAAAAGACCACTGAAAGAATTTCAGCAGAAATGGCAAGCTTATTATTCATACTATGGAAATAACTTTTTTTAAAAAAATTCTGGGAATATCTGAATATCATATTAAAAGTGATGGAAGTCTGTTCCATTGTTAAGTGATGGAAGTCTGTTCCATTCCTCTATTGTTAATCGATTGTCGTTAATCTTATGAAAGTTTTTGTCTATTCTTTAAAGAGAGACTCTATCCCAAATTTTGTAATTCTGTAATATTCAGGTTTTATTGTTTGCTCTTATATTTGAAATATTTAATACATTTGGTAATATATCTGATTTTAACAATTCATAATACTTTACAAATTTGATGAATCTATATTTCTCCCCTACCCCTTTTTCCTTCGTATCCCACCCTTTTAAGAGAAAATAATATTCATTTAGAAGAAGAAGAAGAAGAAGAAGAAGAAGAAGAAGAAGAAGAAGAAGAAGAAGAAGAAGAAGAAGAAGAGGAGGAGGAGGAGGAGGAGGAGGAGGAGGAGATATTGGATTTATACCCCGCCCTTTACTCAGAGTCTCAGAGCGGCTTACAAACTCCTTTTCCTTCCCCTCCCTACAACAGACACCCTGTAAGGTAGGTGGGGTTGAGAGAGCTCTTTCTAGAACTGTCCTTGAGAGAACAGCTCTGACAGAACTATGGTTTGCCCAGGGTCATCCAGCAGCTGCAAGTGGAGCAGTGGGGAATCAAACCCAGTTCCTCCCAGACTAGAGTCCGCACACTTAACCACTACACCAAACAGGCTCTCTAGAAATAGTTAAGTGAATAAATAATTAGAATAAATAGTAGAATGACAGCGCAGAGACACAAAGAGAAAGGAAAGGAAGCAAAAGTAAAGTACAGCACAATCACAACAAATTGTTTTTAGAAGATGGGGTGGAGTCCAGGGCCATAGCTATGGTGAGATATTTTGGGGGCATACCCCCTTAATTTATAGCTACACCCAACAAATTTACATCACAGGAAACATGATTTTTAAATAATGAATCCTGGCACTGCCCCAGCAGCGATCCTGCAGCCAGCAGCCCTGTGGACTGACTTGGCTGGGTTTACTCGCTGACTCGCTGGAGAGCCTTGTTTTTTTTCATACTCCAGGCCAAACCATCCCCTGAGAAGGGGAAGTGTCAGAGACATGTTTGCAGGGTGGGGGGAACATTTCCAAAGGAGCTACTTTCTTCCTGCCTGCTTACTAAAGTCTCCACTTGCTGGAGAGCCTCACACAGAGGGCTTCAGCCAGAGAAAGCAGAGAGCTTGAGGCAAGGAAACTCGGGGTGGGGTGGGGGGAGTCAAATTTTGCAATTCTGCCTGGGGCAGAAGACAGAAAATGTATGTCTCAATGGTGTGCAAAGCCAGTGCAAAGACACAGCTGCCCCTCTGCAACACACCTTTGGTTCCTCCAGGGCAGTTATTTTTGGCCCTCCTGAGCAGTGGTGGAGGCTGTCCCAGGGCTTCACTCAGAGGGAGCTGGAGAACATCAGGGTAATTATTTTTTAAAAGCTGGTGGGAACTGTCTCGATGCTGCTGCTGCTCTCGACAGCCAAGTGCAGGTACTGCTTTCCTTCCCTTTAGACAAGGTGGCTACCTTCCCATGGGCCAGGCTGGGGAGATGCTGCAGGAGGGGAGGTAGAGTGCAGCCTTCCTGGAATCCAAGGTGAGGCGAGGCGGGAGGCCAGGCTGTTGACTTGCCCAGCGTGCTTGCAAGCCAGATACAGGGCTGGGGTGAGGTGGCACTGCTTCAATTTAATCAACTTTGATTAGATTAACTGCCCCCTAAAATTTTTAGTGGCCCCTGAAAAGTACTGAGACTGGAGGCTCAGCATGGTGAAATCAGCAAGTCATTTATTGATTACATCGCAGAATGAAGCATGGATTAAGCCGTGCCGTGCCCGGTTTATATGCATAGCCAAGTACCACACCCACACACACCCATCACCCATAATTGGCTCTATTTACAAGTCTTAGTTTCAATAGGTTCCCTGTCAGATCCGGACAAGCCCATTGGTGCACCCTAGAATTCAAGGTGGCTATTGTCGTCAGGACTGAAGGTCCAAGGGTCTGCCTGACTGCATGGCCCGGCTAGCTGGCCGTGGCCATCTTTTACATCTTAATATACAACACCCCTCCCCCCATAGTTCAAACGCATCAGCATACATAGTCCTTTAAATATCCGGGCGGCCACCGCTCCCAAGTTGATCTGCATGGCTCTGTTCTGGGCTGGGCCAGGGTGTGCCAGATGACCTCTGGCTGGGCCGTTGGTTCTGCCTATACCGCTGGCATTTCTTCTACAGCGATGCTGGGTACCTGGGTCTCCTTGACTGCTGGTCTGTGTTCTGTGTCCTCCCCTATGGGCTCTCCAATAGGCACCTCAGGTTACGGTTTGGTCTCACTGTCTCCTGCCTCCCCCATCTGTGGCTCGGCTAAGGGCAGCAGACGACTGTGTATCTGGTCCACATGCCTACGGAGCAATTGGCCATCCTGTCGAGACCTCATAGGGTAGAGGCCCTGTCACCCGCACTATCTGGGCTGGGATCCATGTTGGGCCACGTGCATAGTTTCAGGCATACACGGGGTCTTCTGGGAAGAACCCCCAGGGTGCATCTCATTGTTCCGAGCCCAGAATTTGTTCGGGTGCTCTATTCGGGTGCAGGCGATCTAGCTGGGTCGTCAGTCACTTGCTCGTGAGTAGCTCCGCACGGTAGCAGCCAGTGGTGGTGTGGGGAGTCATCCTTCAACTGACTAGGAAGGCAGCTAACCCGTAGTCCCAGCCACCTTGCACAATCCGCCAAAGTGCTTCTTTTGTTGTCTGCACCATCCATTCTGCCTGCCCACTGGTGGCCGGATGGAAGGGCGCCGAGCGGATGTGCCGAATTCCATAGTAACCATATGAAATCCCCAAATTCTGCAGATCTGAAGGCCACCACATTATCTGATACTAACGAGTCTGGGATCCCATGGGTACTGAAGATCCACAACATGGACTTGATCGCGGCCCGGGACGACATGGAGGAGACCGGGATGACTTCCAGCCACTTGAGTATGCATCTACAAGGATAAAAAATATCTGCCCTGGAATGGACCTGTGACGTCCAGATGCAGGCGAGACCAGGGTTTGCTGGAGGATTCCCAGGGATGCACGGGGGCTCCGGGTGGGGCTGGCCTTGATTCTTGGCAGGTCTGGCAGCGTTTGCCTAGGTCCTCTATCTCCCCATCCAACCCAGGCCACCAAATGTAGCTACACACTAGGGCTTTCATGCACATGATTCCCAGGTGGGTCTCATGCAGCGCTGCTAGTTTGCGTGCATGTAGGGGAGCACGGATGACTACCCAGGTACACCACAAGAGGCATCCCTTGTGGGTGGATATCTCATCCCAGTGGGACAAGAAGGCTATGAATTCCGGGTCCACTTTCTCTGTGGGCCAGCCCCTCCCCACCCAGTCCAGCAACCGGGAGAGGATGCGGTCTTTCCTGGTGTACTTGGCAACCTCAGAAACTTGGATAAGTTGGTCAGGGAGTTCCTCCAGGAGCAGGGCCGGGTCACAGGAAGGCGGCTGAGAGCATCAGCATGTCCCATGGCCTTGCCCGGCCAGTGCATCAGGCTGTATTGGTACCCTGCGAGGAAGATTGACCACCGCAATACCCATGGCGACAACATGTGGGGAGTTTGGTGGTCAGGAGCCAGGAGACCCAGGAGCGGCTTGTGGTCTGTGACGACAGAGAAGGAGCAGCCATAGAGGTAGTGGTGGAACTTGCGAACACCCACTATGATGGCCAAAGCTTCTTTGTCGATCTGGGAGTAGTTGTGCTCCGTGGATGACAGTGTTCTGGAATAGTATGCCACCGGCACCTCCTGCCTATCTGGCAACTTGTGTCCCAAAACCGCCCCCACCCTGCAGGGCAATGCATCACATGCGAGCATGACTGGTAAATTCTCATTAAAATGTGCCAGCACTGCATTCGAAACCAGCAAGTCCTTGACCGCTCGGAAAGTGGCAGCGTGTTTAGGGCCCCATATCCAGGGGGCATTCTTGTCCAGGAGCCTGTGGAGGGGTTCTGCCATGGCTGCCTTGTGGGGAAGAAAGGTGTGGTAAAAATTAAGCAGGCCCAAGAAGGCCTGGAGTTCCGCCTTGGAGGAGGGTATTGGGGCGTCCATTATAGCCGCGATCTTCTCCTGAGTTGGATGGATTCCACTCTTGTCTACTCAGAATCCCAGGAAATCCACACTTGGGACACCCAGCAGGCACTTTTCGCACTTTACCTTTAACCCGGCAGTGGCAAATCACTGTAGAACCTCCCTCAAACAGTCAGCGAAGACCTCCGACTATGGCGCCATGTTTAGAATGTCATCGAAGAAGGGCTGTACCCCAGGAATCCCTTTAAGTAAAGAGTCCATCAGATTTTGAAAAGTTCCTGAAGCCACACTCACCCTGAACTGTAATCTCTGCACTTTAAAGGAGCCCCGATGTGTCACAATAGTTTGGGCCTCGGCCGTGGCATTGTCCACCAGCAACTGTTGATAGGCCTGCACCAAATCCAACTTCCCAAAAACTTTTGCCCCAGCCAGGGACGTGAGGACATGGCTGACCACAGGAACTGGGTATGCGTTTATAGCGCTTTGTTTATTGTGCACAGATCCTCACGTCCCCGTTGATTTCACCAGAGTGACTATTGGCATCTCCCACACGGTATGCAGAATGGGCTCTAACACCCCTTGGATGACCAGATGATCCAGTTCCACTTCTATCTTTGGCCGGACCACTAATGGGGGATGCCTGGCTTTCACTAGGACGGGGCACACCGTTGGATCCAGGGCCAGCGTTACTGGCGGCCCAGTGTAACATCCGAGCACCCCTCAAAGACAGCTGGGAATTCTTGGCACACTTGACCTGGTTGATCCCGGTTACCACTCAGCCGAGTGCCTCGAACCAGGATAGGCCCAACAAACTGGTGAGGGGGGAATTTACTATGATCAATTCTAAGAGGCCGTCAAACACCTTGTACTGTACGCAGAACTGGCCCACCCCCTTAATATCCACTGGGTTTCTCTGAAAGTCTCTTAGCTGGAGGCCAGTGTTACCAAGAGGGGGTCCCCCGTTTGGGCAAATTCTCCTGAGGGTATCCGCAGAAATAATGGAGAGGGACGATCCCATATCTAACTCCATTTCACATGGGGTCTCCTCTATTAACACGGTTACAGTCAGTTTGTAGGCCGACCCCTGGGGCAAGTAATGTACCTGATTCTGGTTGACCCTGGTGGACTTGAATTCGGTCGTCCCGTGGTGTGCCGAGGAGTTCCAGTGATTCCCCTGTGAACGGCAGGCACAGGAGATGTGGCCCTGCTTGCCATGCATGTGGCAGATGGTATTGCTGAATCTGCAGGACCTTCATTCATGGGGATCTCCGCAGCTGGTGCACTGATGTGACCCGGGTTGTTTCATGGACCCTTGTGTGGACATGCAGCTGGCCGGTGCTCTGCTCTTGTGAGCACTGGACTGGGCATGGTGCCAAACCTGATGGGCTCCTGTTCCTTCCTCTTCTGAGAGGTCCGAGTCCTGAGCGGCCAGAGTCCTGAGCGGCCATGGTCTGGTGTGTGGAGCATGGCTGTCAGTCCTTCTGGGCTTTCTCGAACTGTTTGCAGCACTGAATCGAGTTTCAGGTCGGTCTGGGTGATGAGTTTCCACTGTAGTTTCAGTTCGCTGACCCCCCGAGATGAATTGGGTCAGCAGAGTGTCCTCTAGGGAGGGAAACACACATTCGCTGGCGAAGCGGCGGAGGTCAACAAGGAATTCTGCAGTGGACTCCCCGAGCTTTTGTGTGAGCCCCTGGAAGTCCATCTTTATGGCCCACTTTGAGGGTTTTGGGGCATAGTAGTTTGTCAGGGCAGTGAGCAGCTCATCGTAGGTGGCGGTTTCCGGAGTCTTTGGCACAAAGAGATTCTGTGCCAGCCGGATTGTGGCGATGCCACACGTACTCAGCAGCCATGATTTCTTGAGTTCCACGTCAGTTTCGCCCTGTACGTTCAAGAAGTGTTTCAGCTGAGCAACCCAGGCTCCCCAGTACTCAGGATGGGTCAGGTCGAAGGCTGAGAGGTGCTGTCCCAGAGTGGAAGCCATGACTCTTTATGGTGGAGCTGGGGCTGGTTGCAATGATGCGGTGGCCATGACCTGTGGATCGTCAGTGGATGGTGGTGCGGGGCTGAAGTTCTCGGGCTCCGTGGTGGTCGCCAATGTTGTGCTCTTGGGTGTAGAGGAGTCAGGCTTGCTCACGGGATCCCACCTTCATCGCCAGTGAAAAGTACTGAGACTGGGGGCTCAGCATGGTGAAATCAGCAAGACGTTTATTGATTACATCGCAGAATGAAGCATGGTTTAAGCCGGGCTGTGCCCAGTTTATATGCATAACTAAGTACCACACCCACATACACTCATCACCCGTAACTGGCTCTATTTACAAGTTTCAATAGGTTCCCTGTCGGATCCAGGCGAGCCCATTGGTGCACCCTAGAATTCGAGGTGGCTATTGTCTTCAGGACTGAAGGTCCAAGGGTCTGCCTGACCGCATGGCCCGGCTAGCTGGCCATGGCCATCTTTTACATCTTAGTATACAACACCCCCCCAAAGAAAAGAAATCCTGGCTACAGGCCTGGTGGAGTCTGTAGCTCATATGAAAAAATGGCAACACCTGCCAGAAGCAGCATTTGAACTCAGACAGGAATTTTAATTAGCAATGCACCAACCGTGACCAGTGACCCATATCAGGGTAAGGTAGATCTGCTAGGATATAGGATCTTGCACTCTTTCTTCAACTACTGAGCCTCCTTCAAATTCTGTTCCAAAGCATTTACACTGCAGCACTGGTCTCTCAACAATACTTGGAAATGTGGAGTTTTGGTGAAAATATTAAGTGGGGCCAAGTGTCAGAAAAGACAAGAGAAAACACCTCCATCTCCCAGGATCAGGATTTGAATATGACCTCCCACTTCAAAGTGCAACCTTCTATGCCACTATAACCTACAGGACCACAGCTAAGATGGCACATAGAAGGCTGTCATTGGCCCTTCCTGTAACCCTCCCTGTCCGCAGTGAGTTTATTTATTTAAAACTAGGAATAAGGCCCGTTGTGGAAATAAATACAACGGGCTCTAGAAAGAGGCTCTGGGAGAGTGCCCCGGCTTTGGACACTCAGTGACAATTTGCTGTGGCAATCTCAGCAGGATATAATGACAGAGTCCACCATTTTCTCCAGAGGAACTAATCTTTGCTACCTGAAGAGCAGTAGTAATTTTGAGTGATATCCAGCCCACTCCCAAGATTGGTAACAGTGGTTCCCCAGGAGAGAGTGGCTGGTTTGGAGGGTGGAGTCTATGGCATTGTACCTGTCTGAGGTCCCACCCCTCCTTAACACTCACTCTCTCCAGGTTTGACCCCTCAAATCTCCAGGAATTTCCCAACCTGGAGTTGATAACCCTATCTTCCTCCCAGCCAACCATCAACCTACCTTTAGTTTTCCATCTCCTCCCCCCTCCCTCCTAGAGAGCAGTTGTAATTTTGAGTGATCTCCAGCCCCCATCTGGAGATTGGCAACAATGGTTCCCCATCAGGGAATGGCTGGATTGGAGGGTGGAGTCTATGGCATTGTACCTGTCTGAGGTGCCACCCCTCTTCAAACCTCACCCTCTCCAGGCTCCATCCCTCAAATCTCCAGGAATTGCACACCTGGAGTTGGCAACCTGATCAGGATTGGGCCCAATGAGTTTTCTCCCAAAGGCCAACATAGGTGTGGAAAGGGCCTTTTACTGACAGAGGAGAAAGTACAGGTGCCAACTGCGATTAGGGAAATACCTGGAGATTTGGGGGGGTGGATCCTGTGGAGGCCAGCATTTGGGGTGTGTGTGGAAGGACTCAGCAGGGTATAATGCCATAGAGTCTACCCTCCAAAGCAACCATTTTCTCCTGGGGAACTGATCTCTGTCATCTGGAGGTCAATTGTAACAGTGGGAGATCTCCAGGTCCCACCTGGAGATTGGCAGCCCTAGGGGAAAGTCAGCCACACAGCGGGGAGTTGAAGAAAATGGTCTGATGGTCGCTGGCACACCTCATTAGCCAGCCAGCCATGCTGAAGCTAAGTAGGAGAAAGAGCCTTTTTCCATTTATTCTGACAGGAAAGTGGCCACTGGGGAGGGGGTTATGCTGAAAGTCCTTTGTTTTTTTACTCATAGAACCAAGCTTGGGTGCCTACCAACAGCCACTGAGGGGACAGTCCCTCACAGGAGTCAAGAGAACTGTCTTCCTCAGGAGAGAGAGCTGTCTGCCAGGGGGGAGTGGGTGGGGAAAAGGAGCAGACCCAGCACCTGGCCAATGGCACGCGAGTACTCTTGAGTGGCGGCTGATGGGCCAATGGCTGAGGGAGGGCATTTTACAGCCAATGGGAGCGCGTGGAATCTTACGAAACCAGAAGATAATTATTTATAAGGAGGGATATTTATATCCCATTTTTCTTCATGGCTCAAGACAGTCTGGGGATGATGGTGAAGGAACAGGATCAATTTGCTGTCACAGGAATTATAACCTGATGGGTGCTTTTCTTGCTCATTGGGGAGTTTTCTGGTTGTAAGCTCATTACTGGTGGATGACTATACAAATGTACAGCTCTGAAGTCTGCAGTGGATGTGTTGCAGCTCCTGCAACAAGTGTGCTTTTACTTTTTTTGTGTTTGTGTGCTGTTGATGGCCAAACATAGGATATTCTGTCCTGCCTCAGGGCTGGCAAAAGTACTGCATTGCCAGCTTTCTCTTGATGTAGTCTTTCTGAACTCACAAGGCAATCCAAGGCCAAAATATTTCCATGGGCACTTGGATATGAATGGAGAAGTGATATACAGCTGGTGTTTCGTATGTTCCCTGCTAGACATGTCTTCCTTGGTGGCCTTCATACATCAACCTTCTTTGTTGCAGCCAGACCAGCATTATGATAGTGTAATGGCAGGAATCACAATAGAACTGCACCTCCAAACAGCTGGCGATATGGGAGATGAACACACAGACACACAGTCCCATAAAAAAAATTGCATTCGTGCCAATCAGATATTTGATGGGCAGAGGCAGCGGGGGGATGGCCCGACTCCATCATTCATTTCTCCCACTTCTCTCATTGACAGGACTATTTTCTTGTAGCCTCCATTTCTGCAATTCTTCATCCACCTAGGGGATAGGCCTATAGACACATACAGTCCATAGGGGCATGGTGGCTTATGTGTGTTTCACAAAATACCCTGGTAATACTCCACAGTAGTTGTATGGCAGACATGACCTGCACATCAAGCATAAAGTGGTCCTTGGTATCAGATCATAAGACTCTGTTTAAGTGACTTGTTAAGGCCTTGAATGACAGAATCATCTGGACTCAAAGTTGACCTACTCAGCTGATGTCAACAGAAGCCCCTCCTGTTCATGTACCAGAAGAATTCTAGAGAATAGAGTTGCACTTACCTGTACCTGTTGTTTATCGATGTCTTCTGTGTAGACATACATTGGGACTGTGCTTTCAGAGGCCAGCCGCAGGACATTTTTCTAGCATAAAAACTCCTAAAAGCGGGGGGGGGGGGGCTTCCAGAGCTAATGAGAGCAGGCCTTCCCATCCAAAGTGTCATGTGTTCCAGCACCCTTCCCTCCATTTCTGTGGTGCCACTGAAAGCCCCACATGGCAAGAAGGAAACTATGTGAGAGCTCTCAGAGGGGCAGAAGGGAAGAAATGTGTGTCTGCACAGAAGATGTCAATGAACAACAGTTACAGGTAAGTGCAACCCTGTTTTCATTTTCTGTCTTCAGTGCAGCCCCACATTGGGACCATTAGCAAGCTACTCACCAGAGGAGGTGAGGTGAACCTCTCACTGGAACAGAGCTTGAAGGACTGCTTTTTCCACATCTGCATTCCTTCTGGCTTGCTGGTCCAAGACATAATGTTACACAAATTTATCCTCTGCAGACCAGGTTGCAGTCTTGCAGATGTCCACTAGGGGGATTCTCCTGTGGAAAACAGCCAAGGAACCTTGTGCTCTAGTGGAGTCTGTGGTCATGTCTAGCAGAAATAGCTTCTCCGCTGCCACACAGCAGGAGCATATTGCAGCAACCACCCATTGGGACAAGGGCTGGGAAGAGCCAGCCTATCCCTTCTTAGGGCCCCAGTAGCATACAAAAAGCACCCTATCCTTACAGAATGACTTGGTCCTATCAATCAGTAGAGCCCTCCTAACATCTAGCATATGTAGGGCCTTCTCAGCATCGGATTCTGAGGAAGGGGAAAAAAAGTAGGACAATTTCCTGCACCAGGTGAAATTTGGAGACTACTTTAGGGAGGAAGTGCAAGCTAGGATGGAACACCACCCTTTCAGCCAATAAGGCATGCAACCTGACAGAGTCCACGGAAGCTCCAATAAATTGTACCTGCCGGGAGGGTTCCAAACGGGATTCAACTCAGTTCACAACTATGTCCAGTTGGGCTCAAATGGAAAGAACTAACTCAACATGATCCCTCATGAGGTCTCTATTGGGAGCCACAATGAGCCAATCGTCTACATAAGAGAAGGTAGTACAACCCCTTGTGCGCAGGTGAGCTACCACTACAGCCATATATTTGGTAAAAACTCTTGGCACAGTAGCAAGGCCAAACGGGATAACAATGTACTGGAATACCTCCAGACCATGTCTGTGTGAGGGATGGATGGCCACATGAAAATAAGTGTGCTTTATGTCTAGGAGCGCAAACCATGATTCAGGAGAGAGGAACTCAATATCAGAAGACAGTGAGACCATTCTAAACTTTGATCAGGGCCGTGCCACATTTTCCCGCTTTGAAAAAGGGGAAGACTGATAAGGATATTGAGCATACAAATGGAAGTTGTGCCTGTTGAGGTCTCTGTCCCTTGAAGAATGGAGTGGCAAAACTGTGATGCCTCTGGATAAAACGCTGCCTAGGAGTAGGAGCAGAAAACTCAGGTCTCTAGCCGTCTGACTATTCCTTTTCAGTGTTGACAGAAACTCATCAGTGGTCTGTGAGAACAGAGTCAACCCTTTAAAAGGAAGGTCCTCTACATTGCATCACATCTCCAACAGGAGAGCCTTCATATACAGCCAGGAGTGTCTTCTGAGGACTACTGCAGAGGCCATAGATCTGGTTGATACATGTGCAACATGTCTTCCCACATTAATATCTTGTTTAGAGAGTCTGAATGCTACACACTGGATCAGCATGGTCAGTGACTTAGACTCATCAGGTAATTTGTCCAAATATTGAGAAAGATTCTCCCAAAGGAAAAGTTGGTACCCACCTATAATCGCTTAGTAGTTTGCGACTCAGAAGATGTGGGCAGCTAATGAGAAAAACTTTTGCCCCCAGGCATCCAGCTGGCAGCTCTCTCTATCCACTGGGGATGAATGCTGGCCTGGTCTCTGGCGTGCCTGCATGTCCTCAGTAACTAATAACGAGGAAGGAGGGTGCGTGGTCAGGAACTCACAGGAGTCCTGCTTAACATTGTATATATTTTCTATCCTATGAGGGGTGGCTAGAGTAGAGGCTGGGTTCTGCCGAACTGGGACTGTAAGATCTGTGAGATCCTCCAGGATGGGAAACACTACTATGCCCGGGGAGTTGGGGTTGAGGAAACTCAGGAATCTGTCCTTCAGTCTGTTGTCTGAAATGACAACATCGATATTGAGTGCCTTGGCCATCCTCAACATTTGTTCCCCAGATATTGGGGTCTGATTCCCCACCATGTAATCAGGTGATGGGTCAGATGCACTTTCAGAACTGTAACAAGATGCTACTGAAATCTCATTGGGCTTGCAATAAGGGGATTGTAATGGAATAAAGCTGGAATGGGCCTCCATGCATTGATGGTCACATGGTTCATGCCCAGTCTCCAAGTACTGGGGTTGGTGGCCAGCCCATCTCTTAAGGTATGTAAGTGACATATAATAGGAACAGCCCTGAGGTGAATATGTCTGCTGCCAAGATAGCAAGGAAGCTGGTTTAAGATCTCACAAACTGGCCTGACAAAATGCTAAACTGGTCCTCATCTATATCTGCAAGGGATCCACCAGGAGAGTCGAAGTGTAGTGACAGATTACAAAGAGGAACCAGAATAACATTCTGATTGCCCATGGATCTCTTAGGGGGTGATTGATGCTTGCCATGCTTAGCAACCAACTTGGCCTTATCCTTATGTTTAGATTTTTTGTGTGTTTCTTCACTGGAAACTCCGACCAAGAATGGAAGATTTTATTCATTTACTGTGAAGCTTCCTTCTCGGTGGTCCCGGAGTGGGTCAGTCCTTGACTCATTATGCCTGGGATTAGCGCCTCCTCTCTGCTTGCAGGGCCAGCAAACTTTCATCCTGGAGGGGAGGGGCTTGTCCTCTGGATCCTCAGTCATGCACCAAGCTGATCTTCCCAACAATCTGTACAACACTGAACCAAATGAACTACCTGCCACCCAACCAATAACAGGTTCGAGCACCAGGGTTTCAACACCAACAGTAAACTTTATTGGAACAACAATCAAGACATAAAGACTTTCTCCTGAAAAAGTATACCAGCCAAGTAACAGCCCTCTCATCAGAACCAGAAGACACTCCCTCAGTCAGGGCAGGTAGGACTGACCCACTCCGGGACCACTGAGAAGGAAGCTTCATGGTACGTGAATAAAATCTTCTGTTCTCCAGTGGTCCTGGTAGTGGGTCAGTCCTTGACTCATTACGCCTGGGACATAAAAGAGCAGTACAACCCAGGGTGGGTCTAATGACTTCCAGTCCTTACAAGGCATGTTGAAGCACCCTCCGACCAAAGGCTGCCTCGGCCAAAGCCACCTTACTATATGACAATGCTTAATAACAGAATGGATAGACCTCCAGGTCGCTGCTTTGCATATAACTTCTGGTGATGGAAACACCCTATATGATGCTGACGTGGCTGCCCCCCTCAAGGAGTGGGCAGTGATACCCTTTGGTGGCACCAGACCCAGAGCCTTATAGGCCAGAATGATAACCCCTTGATCCATCTACTAATGGTGGAAGTAGAGATGGCTTCACCCAGGGCCTTCTTCCTAAAGGAAACAAACAGAGAATCCATTTTCCTCCACCCCTTAGTCATGTCCATATAAAAGCTCAGGGCCCTGCGCATGTCTAACCGATGCCAGACCCTTTCCCTCTCGTGTTTGGGCTCTGGGCAAAAAGAGGGAAGGACAACGTCCTCTGACCTATGAAAGGTCAAGTTTACCTTAGGAATGAATGTCGGATCCGGCCTCAGCACCACGTTGTCATTATGGAAGATACAAAGCTTCCTGTTCACTGACAGCACCCGTAACTCGGATACCCTGCGTGCTGAAGTGATACCTATCAGAAAAACTGTCTTAGATTTCCGATTTTGGCATCTGCTATGGCGGCCATAGCTTCCTGTTCTCCCTGGAGCCATGCACCAGTGCCTGCGGCTGGGAGGGGGTGTGATTGTCTGCACCACCCCCAGAGCCCTGGTGTTGGACTCCCAGCCATGGGGCGCTATGAAAGCTCTTCCTTCGGCGACTAGCCAGCCAAGGGGGGCTACTCCATGCCCCGAAGGTCCTGCTGTGGAGCGTCCACAGGAAACTAAGTTTGCACACTGGAACAAGCATTTGGTGACCAAGCGTACCAGCTAAAAGTGGATGAAAGCATCTTTATCATTGAAATGTGAGTCTAAGTGAAAGCGAGAAGCACCAAAGATCTAGCCGAAAACCTCCCCTTAAAAAGCGAGGGGGGAGGGAACTCTCCTCCAATAAGAAGAAAACAAACAGATTTTTAACCACAGACTTATAGAAGCAAGATGGACTAAAATAAAGAACTTGTAAGAACTTACCAGGCTTTGTAAAAAGTTCTAGAGACTGTGATAACTTTTATAAAAAGTAAACAATTTCTCAACATGGCACCTCCACGGAGGGACGAGAAAGATAAGCAAACAAAACCTAAGCTGCAGGCCAGAAATGCCAGCCCAGTGAGTTCTGTCCCTAGACAGGACTCAACAACAGAGCTTCAAAGGATGCTGACTGAAGGGTCACGACCTCTGCTGGAACAAGTCACGGCATTACACCATAAGTTCGATGCACAGCAAACCCAATTGAATGAGACTGTTAAAAAAACTAGAAAAAACGGAGCAAGAACTTAAATAGGTGGGTGCCAATACCAAGAAGCTTCAAAAACAACTGCAGATGACGGAGAGAAAGAGACAAACCAATGAATCCCATTTGTTACAGCTACAAATGGAAAGGGCAAGCTATATCCTAAGATTTCAAGGCGTCCCGGAAGAGAAGGGGGAGGATCTGGAGCAGATCATGTGTGATGCTTTGGACCCCATTGCAGATGTGAAAACGGATACATTACAAAGCGAAATTGATACGATCTTCAGGTCATATTCAGAATTCATAAGAAAAAATAATCTTCCCAGGGAAGTTGTAGTGAGATTCTCCAGAAGACAAGTGAGGGATCGAATACTTAAAGCGACAAATGGAGCTATCTTGAAAATCAAGGACAAAGAAATAAAAGTCTTGAAGGATATTCCATTTGAAATAAGAAGGAAAAGAAGGAAATACAGGAACTTGGTTTTATTTTTACACAAAAACAACGTCGCCTACAGATGGACTACATCCAAAGGCATAATCTTCAAATTTATGGATATAAAACAAAAAATTGACTCTGTTGAAAAAGCACATGAGTTTCTGCATCTTCATAGTCATCCAGCAAAAGGAGAAGAAGAGGAGGAAGATAACAGCACCAAAGAAAGTGATGAAGAGGGAGCAGTGGCACCTTCTGACGAGAAAGACTCAGCATTGGGGGTGGCAGCCCCAAAAACAAGCTACCATTTTAGAAAGAAAAAGGATAAAAAATGAGCAGTTATTACACTCTGGAATGTCTTAAAAATTATTCTGTATAATTATGTCTTACTAAGCTCTTTATGAAGGCAGACATGGGGGAGCTTTCAATTCTATTATTTTTCAGTTTAAATAGATTAATAGATGAACATATTCAATGAATTTTAACTGTAATCTTGAGCTAATAAGCTGATTTTGTAAGCATTCTGTATGACTACCATCTCTTGTGTTTTTAGTGGGTTTTCTTTACTTTCACCATTAGTTTCTAGTTCCCTTTCCTTTTTTTTCACTATTGTTGTTCAGTCACACAGTCGAGTCCGACTCTTTGCGACCCTATGGACCAGATCACGCCAGGCCCTCCTGTCTTCCGCTGTCCTCTGAAGTTTGTCCTCTGAAGTTTTCATTGTAGTTTATAGAAAATGCAATAAAAAAAATCCCCTTTGGGGGGCTAAAAAAAAAAAAAGTCTTAAAGGTCAACTCTTTCAAGGGGCAAGAAGCCATGGCATCAAACAGGGCATGACACAGGGCTCTCAACACTGTATTCAGGTTCCACGTGGGGAACCTATGAATCTGAGGTGGATTAAGGAGTGACGTGCCCCTCAGGAAATGTTCAACATGTGGGTGTTGCACCAATGAAGTACCTTTCTTAGCCCTCTGATGGCTGAGAGGGCCACCACCTGCCTCTTCAAGGTGCTTGTACTCAGACCCTTGTCTAACCTGTGCTGTAGAAAGGCCAAGATATCCCCCATCCTTGGCCGGAGGGGGTCCACCCCTCTTTCCAGGCACCATGTCTGAAAAACCTGCCAAGTCCTATTATATATACGGTTAGTAGACCTCTTCCGAGAAGCTAAAAGAATGTCTACCACCTCTTTCTCATAGCCCATGTCCTCTAGCTGCCACCTTTCAATGTCTAGGCTGCTAATGTTAACAAGTCCAGTTTCAGGTGAAATGTCTCTCCTTGCACCAACAGGCCCCATGACAGAGGAAGATGCCTCGGTTCCCTGACAGAGAACCGCCATAGATCTTGGAACCACACCCTTTATGGCCAGAAGGGCGCCATTAGAATCAGTGCCACCCTTTGTTCCACTGTCGCCTGTATCACTTTCAGGATCCATGCGAAGGGCAGAAGGACATACAGGAGGACATACAGGAGGACATACAGAGAGGTGATGCACTCTATTCTTGGTGCTGGAGGGGGCAGCAGTAGGAGGGGGCTTCTAGTGTCCTGGCCCCACTGTTGGACCTCCTGATGGCACCTGGTATATTTTGGCTGCTGTGTGACAGAGTGTTGGACTAGATGGGCCATTGGCCTGATTCAACATTGGCTTCTCTTATGTTCTTATGTTCTTATGTAACTTTTGGGCAGGGGAAGTTCAACCTGTCAAGTGCAATGACCAACTGAAAGCGCAGGAGAAAACTCTGAAGAGACGACGTGTGGAACCTGGTCCAAGGCACTACCTCCTGACATGAGACCAGCATTCTCAACAGGCAGGCCAAGGTCATTAAGTCTGGAGAGCTCACCCCCAGTCCGTGGTTCAACACCTGCAAGATCTTCCTCTGCCTCTCCTGAGAGAGGAAAACCTTATCCATTGCTGAGTGAAACAGTACACCCAAATGGATCAGAATCTGTGATGGTTCCAGGATACTCTTGTCCAACCACTTGCAACCCAGTATTACGCTAATGTCCCCATCCTTTTTGAGCACCCTGAAGTAAACAGAGTATACTCCTTGTGATCTCTCCGCTTTTAGAACCTTTTCCATGGTCCCAATGTCTCTGAGATGTTGAACAGCCTGCTTTAGCAAGCTTTGTTTGTCTATGGGACGATTCTTCAGGAGTTCCACAAACCGACTGAGTGGGGATCTCTCGAACTCCAAGGCATATCCCTGGGAAGCCATCTGCTGCACACTTCTATCCGTGCCTGACTGATGCCACAGATGAAAGAACTGTTGCAGATGGCCCCCCACCTTGATTAGTTCTGAGATGGCGACATAGTCATGCCGTGGTTTCCATTTTGGAACCTTTTGGACCCTGACCTGATTTTCCTGAAAGTGGCTGGGGTCTTGGATCCCTAGAGCTTTTCTGCCATCTGCCCTTGAATGCTCTGCCATAGTTCTGACTGTCATCTCGTCTGAAATGCCGAAAAGACAGAAAACACCTCGTAGGTTTCCCATCTTTCTTCTTTGATAGTAGCACTTTTTTCTTGTCCTTGTCTTCAACTAGATATCTCTCCAGACCTGCACCAAACAAATTAACTCCCTTGAATGGTACTGCCGCCACTTTGGCTCTGGCCACTGGGTCAGCATCCCAGTTTCTGAGCCATGTATTATGTCTAGCAGTCACACTACTGCCCATGGCTCTAGCTGTTAACTGGAGTGCATCCAGAGAGGCATCCCCCGCGAAGCCTGTTGCCAAAGCAATCTTCTTTAATTCTTCTATTAAACTCTTTGGTATGCCACTCTCTGCCGCTGTAAGATCTGAGGCCCAAGTGTAGGCCACTCTGGTGAACAAGGATCCCGTGGCAGACGCTCACAGGGAACTGGCAGAGGCTTCAAAATCCCCATGCAGCACCTTTTCAACATGTTTGTCACAATTGTCCTTGGGAAGACCATCGGCATCCATAGGCAGAAGAGACGAGGATGACAGAATTGATCAGGTCATCAACCACCGGGAGTTTAATCTTTTTTGTCGCTTCTGGAATAAGAAAGTACAATTTAGCAATCATAGGGTTATTAGTCTTGGGGTTAGCAGGGTGTTCCCATTCAGCCATGATGATGTTATAGAAAGCTGCTGGCAGAGGTACTCCTGCTGCCTTGGTGTTAGGCTTAGGAATGGCCTTGTCAGACCCAACTGGAAAATCTGCAGCCTCTGTGTCTTCCTTTGTTTTAGGATTATACGAGAGCTCCAGTGCCCTTAAGACCTTTGGCAACAACTTATTATACAGTTCTTGAGGAAAAAGCCAGGACTGGCTAAGAGGAACTGCTTCTTCTTCTTCCTCAGACAATTCTCCCTCCTCCTTGACAAATACAGGAGCATCAGAATCGGACTCTTCTCCCATGTCACTAAATAAAGGGCTATGATCTCTGTCCGCAGAGGGAACCTTCCTATCCTTCTTCCTAGGAGGGGTGCTGTCCTGAGAACTGCTGTGTCTACACCGCTTGCCCCTTATGGATTGAGAGGTGGATTTCTGCTGCCATAAATCTCTAAATACCTTTTTCATCTCCTCCTTCAGCCAAGACCAAAAGTTAGACTGAGCCTCCTCCCTTGATAATTCCAGACCCAGGGAATCCTTTTTGGAAGCTTGTGTGGATTCACTGTCATCTAATGGAATGGAGCTTGAAGGGCCAGCTTTATCTACCATTTTCTGTAAGCCTAAAAGTGAAAGCAACTCACTATCACTTGAATGAAGCAAAATGGCCACCATTCCTGCTATTTTTAGCGTCCCTCGTGCCAGCCCCAAGAGAGGAGAAGGGGTGGGGAGGCTAAGAAACATCATCTCCCTGCAGAACTGATGCCTGCCCCATAACAGTTCCCCTCCATAACTCCAAGGGGAGAACTATTCCCCCCCTCCCCAAGTGCCAAAGCTAACGCAGAAGCATTGGGAAAGGGCAGAAAAAGGGGGGGCAGGTTGGGAGCCTCCACTTTCAGTAATCAGCTTGGCCAGGCCACTGGATCCAATCAGCACAGCCCAGCTCCCGCCCCACCGAACACCCCCTACCATGATTCAGCTGAGAGAGGATGAATTGTTTGGAGCCACAACACCCAGCCCAGTCATCCTGTGGGCAAAAGAACTCGGCTCCAGCACTACACGGGATCGCGCTGGAGCTCAGCCGCACCACCCATGTGCTTCCCGGCCTCCGCTTCTCTCTCTCTCTCGCCTCCCCACCGTCCATAGGCGGAAGCAAGGAATGCTGTACATTGCTGTGAGTCATCTTGGTCTCACATTTTCTGCACTTCTTAAACAACTAGGGAGGACCAAAAAAAAAGGAGGGGGACTAACCCTATACAGGAAAGGTAACCAAAAAGGCTGAAACAAAAGCAATAATCAAATATGGCTAAACACACACTGTGTATATAAAAATATACAATATATTTTAATTATGCATAAGAAATATTAAAATCACAATAAAAACACGTATCTCTAGTTCTGTATATAAGTATCTATACCTAATATCAGGACAAATGTTAGAATATATAAATACAGGTTAAAAGGTACAAAATGTATCCAAATACAAGAACCAAACACATTTTTGCAAGAAAACCTTTCTCAGTGGTAAAATAAAACCTGAGCACTCCGTAAGTTAAACACAACTTTTGGAGGTTGTTAATTCATAGGGTTGCCATAAATTGGAAGCAATTTGACAGCACTTAACACACACACACGCCCTGGCTTGCTTATACTGGCTGTTTTTTATTGACTGGGTTTTCTTGCTTGTGTTTTTAATTGGTATGACTAATTATTTATTGTCAAAGGCTTTCACGGCCAGAAAATCTATAGCAACTAATTATTTATTGGTTTTATTGCTATTTTCTTCGCTCTGTTTTCCCGTTCTAGCTGAGAGTTGACTTGAGCATGTATAGAGAGATAACATACACATTTTCTACCCCAAACAGCATTGAATCATACTGTGAAATATTTAAATATCTCTGTGTTGTACCTGTTGTAAGAACAATGAATGGGATTCTGGCCTCAGTTTATATGGCATCACTGTTGCTTGTGAAGTAGAAGCAGGGACAGGAAATGTCATACTTTAGTGCTGCAATAGCAAGGAAGAAAATCTACACAGCTTCTCTTAATCATTTAGTAAGGACAAATGGCCTACTTTACCTCTTCACCATCAGCAACTTAATGCAATATGAATATCTGGGGCTATTTTTAGCCCAGTGACTCTGCATGCTGTCTCTATTTCTTCAGAGGCTCTGGAAGTATGTTTACACTGAATCACCACTGTGCTGCAAAATCCAGCTTACCTCAGGTATGCAGTCATCATGAGTAACCACTCTCACAATGTCATCCAGTGGCAGGAGGGAATTACATTTGATCTCAGTATACACATTCTTTCCTTCAGTGCATGCTGCTAGCAACTCCACCAGGGTGATGTGGTAAGCCAAAGCCCCATTCTCATCTACTCTGTCTCTCTCTGAGCACATCATTTGGAGAAGGATTGGAAAGGAGGCTCTGTCATTATAAAACACCAGCACATCTTCACCTCCATTCACGAGCTGAAATGGTAACAGGGAAAACTGTCACTTCTTTAAACACTTCAAGCTGTCTTTCCCCACTTCACTTTTAAGTAGCCCTCAGGGCCTGGTATATTTACCCATATCATTTCTTTTGGGAGAGTTCATTCCCCTGATGTTTTCTAACTTATTTGATTCTATGCCCTCTTTGATGTACAATGTAACACCTCCGCCAACCCATCCCTCCTTGTCCTGTCTATAGAACTGATACTCAGGGATAACTGTATCCCATAGATTTTCCCCATTCCACCATGTTTCTGAGATATCCACTATATCAAAATTGTTATTGAGCACCGAGCACTCCAGCTCCCTTATTTTCACTTGGAGATTTCTAGCATTGGCATACAGACACCTGTGTTTCTATTTCCCGCAATCCTCACTTTCCTTGACCCCTTTGTCACCACACATGGCCCTCCATTATCATCCTACCCTCACTTCCAGATTCTATTATGCTCCTATCAATATTACCCTGAGCCTTTATGCAATCACCCCTTGCAATCACCATGGATGTGGAAAAGGGGTGTGCAAGAGAAAGAAATTGATATATTTTCATTTTGAGTATATCAGACCCCAAAAATATTGGTAATATCAAATGTTCTGAGTACCAATACTGGTGTAGTACTGGGTTTTGGGAAATATTCAGTATTTCTGAATATATTCTGGTCTATATATCCGGGGGTGAGCAAGAAGGTATATTTAAATGCCTTCCCTCCCCTCTCCAAGCACCATGCCACATCCACTGATCAGTTTCACTCCCTCTGACTCAGCTGATAGGTTTAGGCCATTTAAACCTAACACCTGACTGACCAAATGGGATGAAACTGACCAGTGGATATGGCCAGGTGGCTTGGAGAGGGAAGGGGTTTAAACATGCCATCTCGTTCTCCTTTCCCTCCCCAAGTCCCCGTACTGCGGCTGGGGAACTGAAGGGAGGGGGGCCTCCCCACCAATGTTTCCTCTAAGCTGTGGAGTCTTGTGAGCAAAAATTCTACTTTGTGAGCCACTGGTATTAAAGTTGTGAGCAAGCGATTTGGCTGCTGCATAAATTAGTTTGCTCTGGAGCCATCCTTCCTGAGCTAAGACAGAAATGTGTGGGCCGGAGGCTAAAAAACTGTGAGCTAGCTCACACTAACTCATCTTAGAGGGAACACTGCTCCCCACTTGCTTCCCCAGACACTTGCCAAGACGGGTGGCTCAGGAACCAAGGGGAGGCATTTAAAACATCTCCTACTTCCTTCCCCAGCCACCTAACAGCTGACCAGCACTACCTCCTCAGTCAGTTGTTAGATTTAAAAACCTTCCAGGAGCTGGAGGAGGGAAGGAAAGTTGGCAGTATCAGAAAGCTGGAAAAAAAGCCAAAGAAATTCGGGAAACTCTATTCGGTAGCCAAAATTTTTCCTGAATTTGTATTTAGCTTAGGAATACCAAATAAATACAGATAAAGCATTTATTTAGTATTTTTTTTGGCTTGGGGAGCTGAATGCACACCCCTAATGTGGAATCTCTGTACAACATCCCATACAAAGATGGATTACAAGCCATAAGGATCATGATTACTGACAATACCACAGCTGATTTTGCCACCAAACTCTGCCATTTTGTTCTTACCCATATCCACTTCAAATCAATCAATTAACCAACCTTTATTGGCATATTGTATTAGAACTGACAGGCAAGGAAATACAAAAGTCATATACAGTTAATGATACATTCTCTCCTCTTAGAAGCCAAAACCAGAAATTTGGCCACCATTTCCATAATCACTGAGGAGCGAGTAGAGAGTAAATAAGATATCTTCCATTCAGAATGATTTACTAGATTTCTCCGCAGTATGCTGACACCTTTATGGTTGACTTGAAGCAATGTTTCCTAGATTCCTACACTCACACCTCTGTTATACCTGTGATACACTGATGACATCTTTCTTGTTTGGACACATGGTAAAGAAGCCCTGGACATATTCTACTAGGCATTCAAACCAGACAGGCCCAAAAGAGACAATAACAGAACAACATTAGTGTTTACATACAGCTCTCAGCTTCTGAGAATGTTACCTCTGAGATTCTGGCTTTTAATTTTCTGCATAGTAACCTATTTTTTTCCTCCAGGACCACACGATTACATTTCCCAGTGTCATTACTGCCAATGAGCACCACAACTGCTGACACCTCCCAGCACTATCTATCAACCTATCTAGGAAGTGGGTCATGTAGCAACCTTTGCACCAGGCAGGCAAGTCACCATGCATCCATCACAAACCCCTGTCTCTATATTCCTAATAATAATCAGCCACTGCCAAAAGCCCACCTCCCAGAGAGGTATCCTTAGTACAAGAGGATATTAGCCCATCACTCAAGGAAGGGGCCCCTTCTAAGGGATCACATCCTTCCTCCTCAGACAGATGCCCTCGGACCTCAAGATTCTCACTCTCCGCAACAGCAGAAGACCTGTTAGCAGAGTGAGTAGATAATCATGCATGTGGCACTCCCTGCAAAACACTGGAGAGCCCTTGCTCTCCTGCTTGCTTTCTACCTTCATAACTTGTTAGTTTTTAAAAGATATTTTAAAGTGAAATAAGGTGCTTACCTGAACTTGTGTGGACTTCCATAGCAGGAAAGATACAGCAGCACACGACCCTCCCTGCTGATATGACACTCATATGTTCTTTCTCGGGAAATTTGGACTAGAGGTGTTCTCTCCTGTTCCTCCTTCCTTCGCTGAACTCCCAAGTTCAGCTTCCCCTGTTAGAAGCACTGGTTGCAAGACCTCAGGAGCAAGCCCCACAGGGGTCCTGTGTGCCTCTTACAGGATCAGCCCTATAACTGCCTTCTAATAATTGCAGTCTCTATCACCCCTGTGTCACAAGGATATAATCATTGTTTAAAGGGATGTGCTTCTAGCAAGCCTTGAAAACTGCTGGATGGCAAAACATCACAACATGCTAAGGTAAAAACTCTTTTGGTGATAAAGGTTTCCCTTGCTCGAAAGGAGCCAGTTTGGTGTAGTGGTTAAGTGTGCAGACTCTAATCTGGGAGAACCGGGTTTGATTCCCCACTCCTCCACTTGCACCTGCTGGATGACCTTGGGTAAGTCATAGTTCTGGCACAGCTGTTCTTGAAAAAGAGCAGTTTCTGTTAGAGCTCTCTCAGCTCCACCTACCTCACAGCGTGTCTGTTGTGGTGAGGGGAAGGGAAAGGAGTTTATAAACTGCTCTGAGACTCCTTTGGGCAGTGAAGGGCGGGATATAAATCCAGTCTCCTCCTCCTCCTTGAAAGCCAGTCAAATCAGACTCTAGGATGCGGTTCCAATCTCGTTTCCAAGCCGAAGAGCCAGCGCTGTCCGAAGATGTTTCCATGGTCATGTGGCCAGCATGACTAGATGCTGAAGCGCACAGAATGCTGTTACCTTCCCACTGAAGCAGTACCTATTTATCTACTTGCAATTTCTTGCTTTTGAACTGCTAGGTTGGCAAGAGCTGGGACCAGAGACGGGAGCTCACTCCATCATGCAGCACTCAGGTCTTGAACTGCTGAACTACCAACCTTCCGGTCTGCACTTTAGCATCTTAACCACTGAGCCACCTTTCTGTGGTAGGAGAACCCAATTCACTAAGCAGAACATAACAGAGTGGAAAGTGAGGACTATAAGTAATGTACATAGAGAAATAAATAAGTGGAAAGCAATGGAAGGAGCTGGACCAGCTTGGAGAGTAAGCCCTTTGGGCTTGTCTTTCTTCCCCCACAAAGCACCACAACCATTGATTGCATTATGTAACTAATCAAGAATTGTAATAATCCCATGGAAAAAGTGCCTATAGGATGTTTGGTTTAACATACCTCTGTCATAACCATATCTTGGCACTTTTTGACGTATTTGCCATCTGCTTTTACAATGGTTTGCAGGAACCGCAGATATTCCACGTGGCGGCCATGTGTCTCAATGCAGTGTACAAAGTGCTGTACTGCTCGCTCACTAATTTCATTGCACAGATGGTAGTTGTTTGTGAAGATGTGCCGCATGGTTTCGGCTTCAAGGAGCTAATTTAAAAACAAACAGACCAAAAAAGCCCCACAGAAGAATGGTGAAGATGGAGCACTCATAAAATTCTGATTGATGTAAGTAGGGAAAAAATACATGGAAAACACAGGTCTCCAACACATATAAAATCACTCTGCAAGGAGCTTGTAAAGAAGTTGTAACTCCAGGGACTCACTCTGATAATGCTCTTCGTCCTGGCCATGAGCTATTTGCTGCACAAAGGAGGGAACTCCACATTCAAAAAATAAACAGTTCTCTTTATTTACTATATCTGAGGATGAAGCAGGAGAGGAGACAGGAAAACAAGATAACAGTCCCGTACTTAGTGCAATTAAAAGCCAAAATTTCACAGCAGTTACCGTAAGCAACAATCCAAGCCTTCAGATGAATTCATCATACAAGGCTCCTGAAGAGGGATGAATTCCAAAAGTCTCTCGGCTCTCCTTCAGTTTCTTGCATTGCCTTCTCTGTCTGACGACTAACGGCTGATAGTAACTACACCAGCTTACTCCCTCTCTATCCACCCCATTTATTAAGCTATTTCAGCCTTAATCTATCACAGCTGTTACTACCACGCTAAGAGTTTACTCTACCCTCCACAGGGCCTAAAGAAAAGAGGAAATCATAAAAGGCTTGAACACTGCTGCCATACCCAAAACCCCATACACATAATACTTAATCCTTTACAGAGCTGTCAGGGAAAACTAAAGGAAAGAGATTTCCAAATGCCCCCAGGTAAATTACTTCAGACACCACAACTGAAGGCAAATGAAAAAGATCTGAGAAGTGATTCTGAAATTATTTCACAGTATAGTTCTGTCTATGCAATACAGCCCTATGGTCATATGCATCCTCTTAACTTCGCCAGGTAATCAGATGTCCCGGCCACATGGCCACCTGACATATATCATGTGGACTTGATTGGGCCAAGAAAAAGGGCTGCATAAGGATATAAAAAAGGGAAATCTGTGTACAACTGGCTTCTAAGCAGGGCCCGCTCACTCACTAGGCTAACTAGGCATTTGCCTAGGGAGGACTGGCCCTTAGGGCACCAAACTGCTCCCCCCCACCAAAAACCCCTCCCGCCCCCACCAAAAGCCCTGGCTGGGTGACCGCCACCACCGCCTCTTTCTCTCCAAGTCCGGCAAGTGCACCCAGAAGCGCTGACTGCGAGTGCAGTGTCCTCTGCGCCAACCCCCATTTCTGCTCTCCCTGAGATCTGGAATGGCGCCCCCGCAAGAAGGGCCACCTTGAACAGAAGGGGTGGGGGAGTGGGCCCCCGGACATGAAAGAGGCCGGGGGGGGAGATGGCGAATGAAACCCTGGCCAAACAAGCTGTTTGCAATTTGTTCGCCTAAGTTCCAGCGCAGCTTTACCCCTTCTGCAAAAGTGCCCAGCCAAGGCATCTGCTGGCCATCTCTGGGGAAGTTTGGCACTCTGACGAGATGTCCCCCTTGGGAAGTGCTCCCCACCCAGACAGAGCCGGCCACGGGGCTGGGAAGAGATGGCCTGGTGTTTCCTGTTGGCCTGGCCTGGCTGGACCATCTGGGGCTTCCAGGTCCCAGGAAGCCAGAGAGGACCATCTTTGCCTGGTGCGGGTGGGTGGCGACGCTTCGGAGAGTGTCCCTCCTTCGGCCTACTCCCACTGCAAAATCTCCCCTTGCAATGCCGGACTGGGGGGGCACTGAAGCATCCATTCAAAGGGATGGCATTTGGTGGGGGAGGGGGATTTCGGGTGTGCACGCAAAAGTGTGTGCGCAGGCCAGGAGTTGTCTTACTAGAGAGTTTGTGTCGGGGAACAGCTGGTCTCGCCTGCACTGCACAAAATGCTTTTAACAAACTTGCCTGGATAAATGGTTACACTCCTGTGCAATGTTCCCTCTAAGCTGTGGAGTCCTGTTAGCAAAAATACCAATTTCTGAACTACTGGCATTGGGGGGAGAGGGGGCGGCGCCCAGCGGGGGTTGCCAGAAGGGATCCTCACCTAGGGTGCAAAATAACCTGGGGCTGGCCCTGCTTCTGAGACTAGTCCTGCATATTGGGTTTAAGATACTATTCATGCTAAGAAGGAGATCCTAGAGAATGGAATATTCATTCCCAAGGCTCTTTGCTCCTCACTTCCAAGGGACTGAAGACAGGAGAAAGGGCACCCCAGCCTCTGTCACTAGACAAAGAAATCAAAGTCATAGGATCAGATGAGGATGTCAAGCTGATTTCTCTTCCTCTGATTTTTCCATCCATCCGTCTTCATTGTGCATCTTGCCTCTTTACTGTCTTTACTGATGTAAGGCTACTTTAGGAGACTGAAAAGCAGCATATTTAACTAACAAACAAGAAGGAAACTGAGGTGCCTGTCAAGGGAATTGTGCTGCCTTGGCTGGTAGCCACTGAGGCGATAAACTAGAAGCTGAAGACACGAGCCAGAATCGAGGTCAGTGAGAAAGCCAAATGTCGGATAGCCAGGAAGTCATTTCAAGAATGCAGGTTTCCAAAGGCAAGGAGCAGCTGCTGCACACTCAGAAGCATGTCTGATTTTGCAGAGTTGTTGCTGCACCGGAGCAGGTGCATCAAGGGGTTTTAAACAGATCCTCCCTCCCTTGGGAGTTGAGTCTGCAAAGGCTTACAACTCCTCTCGTTGACATTGCTGGAGATGCAGCCTGGCACTTCTCCTTCATTCCTGCAAAGTCAGCCTCTGACATGCCCATCGTCTGGGGCACTCAGGGGAACTAGGTGGGGAGTCTGGCCTTGGGGTGTCTGCAGCTGGGGTTGCTGGCCCAGGCTCACGAATGGTCTCTCCTTCTGGCTGCACCTCTTGTGCAGCTGCTGGGGACTCTTCCTCCTCAGGTACTGCTAAAGGTTCTTCCTCTGGGCTGACTCTAGAGGAGACTGAGTTGTTCCCTGCCTTTTCCTCATCTGAGGAGGAGTCAGCCTCAACCAGACCTGGACCCATAACAGGAATCTTGGATTTTGATCCCCAGGTGTTACATGGCAGAAAAGTATGTAAGACCATCTAGTGACAAAACCTACAAACTTAGCAGAGCTGAACTTCCTAGGGTAAAAGCACTGCTTCTGTCAGGATTCATCCATGTCCAGCATTAGAATGGGCCAACACCTTCAGCAGACCTTACTACAAACGGGAACTTTTAGGAATCCAGGGCACCTAGATGGAAAACCAAACTCGGCCACCAAATAAAGAGCTCCCAATGAACCAGCAGAACCCAGGAACCAAAGACACCTGGACTGTACCTGTACTCAGGTTTTGGAGGCGACCAGAGCATTGCCTGACATTTACGTCACATCTGATTTTTCAGGCAGATATGATATCATGCAGCACCAGATGTGATTTTCAGTCTGTGTCTTTTCTCCCATGGCTCAGAGGAGCAAGTGCAGAAGGAA
This sequence comes from Gekko gecko, assembly GCA_029375565.1. Taxonomy (NCBI): domain Eukaryota; kingdom Metazoa; phylum Chordata; class Lepidosauria; order Squamata; family Gekkonidae; genus Gekko; species Gekko gecko. The sequence goes on from JAPDNY010000005.1 coordinate 171,247,008, forward strand.
GGCCCAACTACCAGTAGGCCTCTTGGTATAAGCAGGCAAATGATCTCCCTGCATCTACCTCTAGATACCACTAGGACGTCTACCAATTTCATCTGAAGCCTAAAACAGAAGATACAGCACTTATGCGGCAGCAAACCAATGGGAAGGAGCTTTGCTCCAAGCAGGCCCCCAATAAAGAGGCAGGAAGAGTGGAGCTACTAGGCATAATACAAAATCTCTCCACTAATGCCTGGAAATTGCTGATAAAACACTCCTGTAGACCAGATCCTGCCTCTAATGCTTGCAGCTGTATGGACAGCTCCACTACTGTTTAGCCCGCCAGGTCACTGACCCTTTCCAAGCTTGCTGACACTTCTGCCCTTGCTGTTCAGACCCTGGCTACAATTCCTTGACTTTAAACTATTCTTTCCAGAAGAACCAGACTGTCCTAGCCCGGGCCAGACAAGACACAACCCCAATGACAACTATGGTTAAGGCTATCCAGAGGTTCCCAGCTTAAGTAAGTTTCTTAACTATCCTGGTAAAGCAAGGCACCCAGATAGCCATAATATTGGCACCAAAGTACCCTTTAACTGTAGTAAGGGGAAATTATCTCTAAGAAAAAACTATAGAGAAGGAACTCACATCCTGACCTCTGAACGGTAGTTAGGCAATCAGTCCCATTAAATTTCCAGTGACTCACTATTAGGGGACTATTAGGTTTGATAATTTTTAGAATACTATTACTGAGTTGTCAAGTCTTGATTATACAAGCAGTCTTGGCCTCTGCCTAAACATTTATCATCTGAAATGTCCCCTATACTCAAAGACTCTGTATAGATAAGGTTGGAAACCCTGAATATGTTGCCCATGTACTACTTTACTGTGATCTCTATGCTGAATTACGCCACTCTCTAATCAGTCCATTTTTGTGTAAGATGAAAGGGTACTCTGATGAGAGGCTTGTCTCATATCTTCTAGTACACCGAAGTGCTCATATTACTGGCCTGGTAGCAAGGTATTTGCTAACTACTATGAGAATCCGGGCATTTAAGGCAAAGCAACGTAAAGAGGAATTTGCCCCTCTGTAATATTTTAACTGCATTCTTCTTTTTTCCTCCTGATAATTATAATCCAATTTATTATCTACTCAGATACTCACACCAGGTGTTAAGAATAAGTTGATATGTTTATGAAGCAGAATTTGATTCTGAGGGTTTCCACGACAGAAGTTCTGAAGGAACATGTGAGCCAAGTTCATCACTTCATTCATCTTCTCATCTGTCTGCAGAAAAATGTAATTATTAAAATGTACCACATGTATGAACTGTGAATACTTTATTTCCAAAAGACCAGAAAAGCCTGGAATAAAGCCAAGAGACAATCAAACTTAATTACAATAGTTAAACATTTGTTTCTTACCTTCTCGTAGGGTATCTGTAAAAGATCCAACACTACACAGTGTGCTCCCATGTTTTTAAGCAATCGCTGCTGCTGATTTCGACCCTTTTTATTCTGGACACAGAGTTTACTTAGGCGAATCAAAATCTGGCAATACAAGGAATTATGTATCATTCATGAATAATACATGCAGGAGACTATATGTCAGATAATTCATAAGCTACCACTGAGACACATCATCTACAAAGGCACAAACCTTCATAACAATATTGTAGTTATTACTCTTATTGCTGTCAATCTGAGGCTTCTTGCTCCCATCCTGAACTGGACTCAGAATACTTGATTCCTGTAATTAGAAAAAGAGAAATACCAAACATGAGCCAAAAGAGTGCAATACCAACAGGCAAGGAAATTACATAAAATAGATGGTAGACAACTTTTTGTTTGCAATGGGCAAAATTTGGAGACAGGGCCATGGCCAACTTCAAATTTCAAAGGGTCCAAAGTTTAGTCCTGTTATTTCCAGTTAAAGAATTTTAGGTAGCAACTGTTAGCATCAGATATGCATCTGATTGAGTGAGCTTAGACTCACAAAAGTTTATGCTGGAAAAAATGCTTTAGTCCTTAAGACGCCATTGGACTCCTGCTACAGACTTTCCATCTGGAAATGTAAAGGAAGACATTTCTCTGCCAGAGATCCTAGACAGCTGCTGCCAAGCACAGTGTCAAGGTAAGGTAACATCAAATGCACCCAGATGACCCAGAGTTACAAATATGTAAACTATGACTGACAAAGGCTGCTGTACAAAATCTATGGGATTTTTACATGGTCATACAAAAAGATTACAGAAAAGCTGAAGAAAATCCAATATCAAAAAGAGCCATATGAAGCATCTATCACCTGCATCCTGTGATTTCTTCCTTTTTTTGTTATTAGTTCTTAACAAGTGGGGATCCACAAGCAAGTGCAGGGGAAATCTCATTTCCCCCTTCCCCACTACTTTCTTTTTCTCTTCCCTTCCCTTCCCTGAAAACCCCCAGACCTCCCCTTTTCCTATTTCTTTCTCTTCTTCCCACCCACCACCAAACCTACCTTTATCTGCCCCCATCTTCAGCTTCAGCCTCTACTCAGGATAACTGTGGCTTGGTTGTGTGGTACCAGTCACTGCGCCAGGCCCAACTGCGTGGTGCAGAACCCACAAGGACTTGTGAAGGGCACCTTGATTTCCCCTGTATCCCCTTCTCCTAAGGTTGCCATCTCCAGGTTGAGAATTCCTGGAGATTTGGAAGTGGAACCTGGAAAGGGTAGGGTTTGGGCATTGACCTCAGTGCGGTATAATGCCACAAACCCCACCCTCCAAAGCAACCATTTATTCCAGGGGAATTTATCTCTATAGTCTGGTGATCATTGTAATTCTGGGTCATCCACAGGCCTCACCTGGAGGTTGGCAACCCTATCTTACCCACACTATTTCCTCTTTTCCTTCTTCTGGCCACTGCAATATCCACACTTTTCCCTGCTTCCTTCCTTTCTTACCATCCACCAACTCTAACTTTTACCTGCTCCCCCTATCTTCAGATATATATATTATTGATTTGTTTCATTTATACCCTATCCTTTCCCCCAATGAGGATTCAAAGCAGTTTACATCATTCTTCTCCATTTTATCCTCCTAACAGCTCTTTGAATTAGATTAGGCTGAGAATGAATAACTGGCATAAGGTCACCCAGTATGCTTCCAAGGCAAAGCAGTGATTTGATCCTGGGTCTCCAAGATCCTACTCTGAAACTGTAACCACTACAGCACACTGGCTTTTGTGCAACAGCTGTTGTTGAGCAGCAGGAAGCAGTCAGGCACAGGCCTGGATAAATTATGCAAGTAGAGTGGTATTAAGTCACCCAGTGGTAGCTGCTGGCCCTGGCCCTGCTAAGTCCTCTCTTTAAGGTCAAAACAGCCCTGGAAAAGGCCCTGCCCTCTCCCTGTCTTTTACTGACAGACACCTTTCCTTTCTTTTCTTTATTAGCTTTACTGACAGAAACCAAGGCTTGAATGCTGGCAATACCATTGTGGTTGTGTAGCATCAGCCACGGACAGCATTTGTTTCTTAAAGCTACAGATACTGCTTCTATTATTTTAGAGATTTTTAACCCACCCATCCCCAATGAATGTTCTTTTAGATTTCAGGTTTTTTCTGAAAATCTGGGACTGTTTTCAGATTTATAGAAAGATCTTTCTTGTCCCTCCATGGCTCCAATTTCTGGATTTACATATCCAAAGATTTGGCCACTATGACAATTAGATATATAGAAATATTAACAAAATTACTGCAGTGATATATATTAACGTTACTAAGCGTGAATTCAAATGCTGCCAAAGGCCTCCTTTCAGACTTGGAATTTAAGAAACTCAACACACAAGGGAAGGAGTATGCAGGGAAAGGAAGAGAGTACAGCTGTGATGGACAGGTCCCATACCACCTCTCTCTAAGATCAACAATGGTAGATAACAGAATGTTGGAGGAATTGATATGTGGCAGTTGACAGTTAAGAGAGTGTGAAGAGAAAGTGGTGAGATTGAACAGCTTGAGCCAATGAGGGAGAGAACAGTAGCCTTATGCTGGCTGAATGATAACTTAAAGAGGGTTGGAAGAATGAATAGAGTTAGAATTCAGAAGTTTAAGTGATTAGAGAGATTGTATACAAATTACTCCAATGTTATTTCAAACCTGCAATACAAGTTAACTTTTTTATGGTTAACCCCACTGATTGAATGTGTATTCTCTCAGAGGAATAAACACATATGCAAATCTATAAGATCTCTGGTTGTGTGTGTGTAGATATTGCTAAATGGTGGTAACATAAAAGGGAGGCAAGTATTTAGTTCCCAAGCCCAATTGTCTGGAAACATCTGGTTGAGGGGTGACTGACAGGGAGCTGGGTGGCCCAGTCTAGTGGTGTCAGTAGAACAAGGGAGAATGAGACTCTGGTGCATGCAGCTGGATCAGGGCTCTCAGCATATTAATTAGAGAGAGGTCACAAACTGTGATTGCCTGGCCTACGTGTATCCCTGAACCTGAGAGGTTTCACAACTAAATGGCTAAGATGCTGTTTTATGCACAGTTTATGAAACACTCAGCATTTCATTATTATATGTGTACAGTTCTGGTCACCACATCTCAAAAAGGATATTATAGCATTGGAAAAAGTGCAGAGAAGGGCAACTAGAATGATAAAAGGGTTGGAACACCTTCCCTATGAAGAAAGGTTAAAATGCTTGGGGCTCTTTAGCTTGGAGAAACGACGGCTGAGGGGTGACATGATCGAGGTTTATAAGATTATGAATGGGATTGAGCAGGTTGAGAAAGAAGTACTTTTCTCCCTTTCTCACAATACAAGAACTCGTGGGCACTCTATGAAATTGCTGAGCAGTCGGGTTAGAACAGATAAAAGGAAATACTTCTTCACCCAAAGAGTGATTAACATGTGGAATTCACTGCCACAGGAGGTCGTGGCAGCTGCAAGCATGGACAGTTTCAAGAGGAAATTAGATAAACATATGGAGCAGAAGTCCACCAGTGGCTATTAGCCACAGGGTATAGATGGGAACTCTCAGTCTGGGGCAGGTGATGCACTCTATTCTTGGTGCTGGAGGGGCAGCAGTGGGAGGGCTTCTGGTGCCCTGGCCCCACTGCTGGACCTCCTGATGGCACCTGGTATATTTTGGCCGCTGTGTGACAGAGTGTTGGACTAGATGGGCCATTGGCCTGATTCAACATTGGCTTCTCTTATGTTCTTATGTTCTTATACATTTTTGTACTCTGCCACTGACTAACAGGGTAACTTAGTAGGCACACTTCGCACTGCCTTGATATACAGATCTACATATATGCTAAGTGCCATTTATAATTCTAGCCATATAAACAGAAATTAACTATGGACATCCCTCCTTATAAATACTTATCTTTTGGTTTTGTAAGATTCCATGTGCTCCCATTGGCTGTAAAATGCCCTCCCTCAGCCATTGGCCCATCAGACACCACTCAAGAGTACTCGCGTGCCATTGGCCGGGTGCTGGGTCTGCTCCTTTTCCCACCCACTCCCCCTTCAGACAGATTTGCTGGCTGACCAGCTCTCTCTCCTGAGGAAGACAGTTCTCTTGACTCCTGTGAGGGACTGTCCCCTCAGTGGCTGTTGGTAGGCAGCCAAGCTTGGTTCTGTGAGTAAAAAAACAAAGGACTTTCAGCATAACCCCCTCCCCTGCCCATAATCCCCTCCCCAATGGCCACTTTCCTGTCAGAATAAATGGAAAAAGGCTCTTTCTCCTGCTTAGCTTCAGCATGGCTGGCTGGCTAACAAGGTGGGCCAGCGACCATCAAACCATTTTCTTCAACTCCCCGCTGTGCGGCTGCCTTTCCCCTAGGGTTGCCAATCTCCAGGTGGGACCTGGAGATCTCCCACTGTTACAATTGACCTCCAGATGACAGAGATCAGTTCCCCGGGAGAAAATAGTTGCTTTGGAGGGTAGACTCTATGGCATTATACCCTGCTGAGTCCTTCCACACACATCCCAAATGCTGCCCTCCACAGGATCCACCCCCCCAAATCTCCAGGTATTTCCCTAATCACAGTTGGCACCTATACTTTTTCCTCTGTCAGTAAAAGGCCCTTTCCACACCTATGTTGGCCTTTGGGAGAAAACTCATTGGACCCAATCCTGATCAGGTTGCCAACTCCAGGTGTGCAATTCCTGGAGATTTGAGGGATGGAGCCTGGAGAGGGTGAGGTTTGAAGAGGGGTGGCACCTCAGACAGGTACGATGCCATAGACTCCACCCTCCAATCCAGCCATTCCCTGATGGGGAACCACTGTTGCCAATCTCCAGGTGGGGGCTGGAGATCATTCAAAATTACAACTGCTCTCTAGAAGGGAGGGGGGAGGAGATGGAAAACTAAAGGTAGGTTGATGGTTGGCTGGGAGGGAGATAGGGTTGTCAACTCCAGGTTGGGAAATTCCTGGAGAGCTGAGGGGTCGAACCTGGAGAGAGTGAGTGTTGAGGAGGGGGTGGGACCTCAGACAGGTACAATGCCATAGACTCCACCCTCCAAACCAGCCACTCCCTCCTGGGGAACCACTGTTACCAATCTTGGGGGTGGGCTGGAGATCACTCAAAATTACTACTGCTCTTCAGGTAGCAAAGATCAGTTCCTCTGGAGAAAATGGTGGACTCTGTCATTATACCTTGCTGAGATTGCCACAGCAAATTGTCACTGAGTGCCCAAAGCCGGGGCACTCTCCCAGAGCCTCTTTCTAGAGCCCGTTGTATTTATTTCCACAATGGGCCTTATTCCTAGTATATTCATATATCAGCTTTGGTTCATTTATGACTATTGCTAAAAAGCATGATGGGAAAATAAAAACTGCTAATTCTGCTGAAGCTTATGGCCTTGGCAGGCCAGTTATAACTGCGCATGTCTCTGATACCAGTTAGCTTAGCTAAATGAAGAAAAACAACAGCCTGTAAACATAGTCTAAGAAAAAGAAGCGCTTATTGTTTAGCTAAAAGGAAAAAAGTTTACCTGGGAAAGCCCAACTCACAGGTTTTAACCCAATCAGAAATAGGTGACAGAAGTTTGACAAAGCTTGACGGAACCAATAATTCTGTCTTATTTCTCTGAATGCAACGTGAAATATAAAATGCTATGTCACCCATTGTAACACTCGAAAAGTCTGTTGGGTATTCAGGGGTTCCAAACCTTGATATTTGTACTCTTCCTTATTAATTAATAATAAGGTTCTGTGTCTCAATGCTGACTACTGTTTGACAGGATACAGACAGAAGGACAAAGCATCTAGACCATCTCCTCTGATATGAATGGATTATGTTTGTAAGCAACTTACTGTCTCAAATCCTGTCACACTATGGACTCGATGGCATTTCTTCCTTCTGGCTAATAACTTCATTCCTGTCAGAATATTCCAGTTGTTTGTCCTGCATCTGCATTTCCCCCTTCTTTCAGGTTCACCTGAATAATCACCATTTAGCTTCATTCTCACACCTATTAGGAAACATCTCACCTTTTGTGATGTACTTGGGAAATTCCAAACACTTCTTTTGTCCAGCAACATGAATCCCATCACATCATTGTCACACTAGCTCATCTATGTCATCATACCACCAGGATACATTTTGGGGTATAAATATACCCAAGTCCTCCACATGCCCAATGTGACTGAGCTTGGGTGCCCGGAGAAGCTATCACCCCGATACATATCAGGTCTTTGTGCGTGGCATGTTGATTGCTAGTTCCAGAACCTCAGGCTTTAGCCAGGTCTCCAAGATATGTAATGTATCACCTCCCAAAACTCCCCACTGCCTCCTTTTCTTTCCAATATCTTGTGTGTATGTTCTATCTGTGTATATATATTTAAATTCTGCTATTTTTCTAAAATAAATTTATTCTCTTTTAATTTTGCCCTGGTTCTTGGCTCCAAAAAAAAGGTTTAATGGGGCTGATCTCCATAAACACTGGTAGCCAGATCTTGCGTAATACCCCACCTCTCACTGAGGCTTGCCATTTAGCTAAATTCCCCCAAAAAACTGAAGGCAGCAATTCAGCTTCTTAAATCTAAGCTGATAGGGATAACAAGAAGGGCCAGAATCTCTGACCCCTCTCATTATTTGTTGTATGGAACAGACTATGTCATTCAACCACACCTGGTTTCTGACACCAGGTCTCTCTTTGTTCCCTTCTATAATTTTCTGTGTAAAAATGAGAAAAGAGATTTTCTTTTTTAAAATTGCACCTGAAGAAGTGAGCTCTGACTCACAAAAGCTCATGCTGGAATAAATGTTAATCTTTACAGTGCCAAAACATGTAGACAGGACTTCTCTTTTGTTTTGGTCCACAATCACCCAGGAAGCTTCAAATCCAAGTAAGGTCTGAACTTGTATTTTTCATACTTTAGTCTGATACTCCAACCATTACCTCACCCCGACTCACTCTTAAATTGCTTAACATGATAACTTTCATCACCTCAGAAGCCTTGAAACAGCAATATTAAACAGGCAACAGAATTTCTTGAGGAACTCCTCAAAAGAGAACGTCTAAAAGGAAACCTGAACAAAGTTTGAGTCCAGTGGCACTTTTCACTCTGTCATCCTCTAAATCCAGAATTTAAGGAACATTTTCTGCTTTGGTTATCCTATGAGAAGCTGTCCTGTGTCAACAGCCTGTTATTAAACCGGCTTCCGGCCGGAGTTAAAATGGCGAATTGACACACTTTGCGATTTGAGCGGAGTGGACAGCAGTATCTGGCGACAGTTTGGGCTTTACCTGGCCCAACGCAGCACTCCCCAGGCGGGGGAGTGGCAAGCAAGCAGCCAAGCCTGAGAGGGGGTTGAGATCGGTGTGGATAAGCCTCGGAGGAGGCTTGTTTACACCTTGATCTCCCTCCACGAAGAGGGCAGTTGCAAATCAACACTACAGATACCAGCTGGGCTGAGAATTCAGCATAAATCCGTCATCTACCGGCCTCTTTAACATCAAGCTTAACATCGGTTACAGAAGAAGCACTGCGAAACCCCGAGATTACAAGCAAGGTAACAAATGAACAATTGCTTACCGGTTTAAAGAAGAAGGCAAAATCTAAACGTTCGGATAAGTGTAAAAAGCTTCAATGAACTAATCCGCTTGATTTAAAAGTAAAAAGAAAGCTTTCCTTTAGAGAAAACGGCTGAAAAGTAACTTTGTTTTGCATTCCTGTGGTCAGCTAAGACTAAACTTTGCGTAGCAGAAACGAAACTAACTGTGATTCTATGATACAGGAAGTAGGCTAGAGTGGATGTTTTCAATGTTGCTGTGCCGGAAGTAGACGGACGTTTTAGAGTGTGGCACCGGAAGTTGGATTACAGTGACGGACAGATAAACAGGAAGTTCTGAAGGAGCCTACTCTAGCCAGAAAATCATAGAGAAATTGCGCCCGCCATTTTGAGGAGGACTAAATTTTAAAAAGTTATTTTTAAGCTGAAAAAGCACTGGAAGAAGTTATAAAGGTGGCGATTTGGCTTGAGGATTGCTAATATAAAGATCGATTAGCCCTGAACTCGCTTTCAAGACGGATTTGAGGTCAAGACCAAGGGCTGCCTCATCACCTAGTCCAAGAATGACTGCAAAGGAAAAAAAGAGTGGCAGGCTGCCATGGAAGCGATGGAGAAACGGATGACTGAAGTGGTGCAGAGTTTGGGAAAGCAAATAGAATCACAGCTGCAACAACAGTTGCAACAACAGCTGCAAATACAACTGGAGCAAATAGAACAAGTACAAGTCCAAGTACAGAAAAAAAATATGGAAGAGTTAAAAGAACTGGTACTAACAGAAGTGGCAGGGATAAAAAAAGATACAGAAGAAGTTAAAAAAGAGGTTAAAAGTCTGGTGACAAAATCAGAAGAAATGGAACAGAAAGTTAAAAGAACCCTGTCAGAAAATACAAGACTGGAGTCCATGATGGAATATAGGGCCACTCAGAACCACTTGAGATTGAGAGGAATCGAAGAGGAGGAAGATCAAGATTTACGGGCCCTAGTAATTAACACATTGACAACTTACATAGGGGAAGATGTTGGAGACTTGGATCCAGACTTTGACCTGATTTACAGAGTAAATTCAGCGTATGCCAAGAGAAAGCAATTACCCAGAGATGTGATTGTTCAATTTGTGACTACTAAAATGAAGGAAGACGTTTTCAAGAAGCAATTTACACAACCGTTGGAAATTAATGGAAAAAAAATAATAATTTTGAGAGAAATTCTGAGATCGATCTTACAAGACAGAAAGAAATTCAAGAAACTAACAGATAGGTTAAAAGAAATGAGTATCAGGTTTAGATGGGAGATTCCATATGGATTATCATTTACATACAATTCGGTGAGATTTACTCTTAAAACGGAAGGAGACATCTACAGATTCAAAGAGAACAACTTTGATGATTTCAAAGATATTTAATTCAAAACAACTATGGATTACAAATGTTTATCTTGGAACGTAAATGGACTAAATTCACCAAGCAAAAGAAGATTAGTGAATCATTGGCTAGAGAAACAAAAATGTAACATAATTTGTTTGCAAGAAACACATATCAGAAAACAAGATAATAAATATTTGGTTAATAAAAAATTGGGAGAAGAATTTCATTCATCAGCAGTTAATAAGAAAAAAGGAACAGTGATATACATTACCAAAGAATTGGAACCTAAACAAATCTTCTCAGACAAAGAAGGAAGATATGTTGGCGTGGAATTAATGATGAATAGAAAAAAGACATTGCTTGTAAATATATATGCACCCAATGGGGCAAAAGAGACTTTTTTTAATGATTTGACTAAAGAGTTGGACTGTTTAAATTATCATCAAATAGTCCTTGCCGGAGACTTCAATGGCACAGTGAACAATGTATTGGACAGAAAGTCCAAAGTAAGTGGAGAGGCGGTTGGAAAGCTGCCAAAAAAATTTTTCCAGCTAATGAAGCAAGAGAAACTAGAAGACGTTTGGAGGAAGTGGAACCCTAAGACGAAGGATTATACATTTTATTCTAACAGACATAACTCCTTTTCTAGAATCGATATGATTTGGATGTCAGAGGAGATGGCGCAAAAAACCTACAAAATAGAAATTTTACCGAAAACCAACTCAGATCACAACCCTTTACTTTGGATATCTAAAGAAAAACCTAAACAATTATATTGGAGAATTAATGAGGACTTATTGGACCAAAAATTAATCAATGAAACTTTAAAAAAAGAAACGAAAAGTTTTTTTGAACTGAATTTAAATAAAGGTACTGATATACAAGTCGTATGGGACACGTACAAAGCAGTAATGAGAGGTTTGCTTATCTCTTTGAATTCTAAAGATAAAAAACAAAGGTTGCAACAACAAAACGACCTTCATGAAAAAATTAGACAAAAAGAAAAGGAATTAAAGAAAAGGCCAGGGAAGAAAAAGATTATTAAAGAGATCCACTTTCTGCAGGATCAATTGAATGTTCTACTAAATAGAGAATTATATTGGAATCTGAAGAAATTACAGCAAAAAGCATTTGAGGGTGCAAATAAACCAGGAAAATTTTTAGCGTGGCAATTGAAAAATAGAAAAGAAAGGAATTTTATAAGTAAAATTACTGAAGACGGAAAGGATGTTATGAATTTGAAAGGTATAAAAAGAGTCTTCTTCAAATACTACGCCAAACTGTTCAAAAAGAAAGGAATTGACCAACAGAAAATTAAGAAATATTTGGAGACTATTGAAGTTCCAGAGCTGGGAAAACAAATTAAAGAGTTATTAAATGGTTTAGTAACAAAGGAAGAGGTGACAATGGCAATAGAAGACGCAAAGTTGGGCAAAGCTCCAGGTCCAGATGGCTTTACAGCAAAGTTTTATAAGAAATTTAAGGAGGAGCTAACCCCTATTTTAGTACTTCTGTCGAATGAGATAAGAAAGACTAAACGGATCCCAGATTCATGGAAAGAAGCAAATATTTCATTGATACCCAAAGAAGGTTTGGATTTAACTGAAGTAAAGAATTATAGACCAATATCGTTATTAAATAATGATTACAAAGTATTTGCGAAAATTATTTCGGAAAGACTGAAAAAATATTTGAAAGATACTATAGCGGAAGAACAAGCTGTTTTTTTACCAAATAGAAGATTAGAGACAATTTAAGAGTGGTGATTGATGCAATCGAATACTATGACAAACATCCAGAAAAAGAAGTTGGATTCCTCTTTTTAGATGCGGAAAAAGCTTTTGACAATTTAAATTGGGAGTTTATGCTGCAAGTTATTGAAAAAATGGATATAGGACAGTCTTTTCTAAACATGATTGTGGCAATTTACTCAGAACAGAGAGCAGCTTTGAATATAAATAAAGAAAGAACAGATTTCTTCCAAGTTCAAAAGGGAACACGTCAAGGCTGCCCGTTATCCCTGTTGTTGTTTATTTGGATATTGGAAATATTATTGACAGCGATAAGAAAAGATAACAGCATTGAAGGACTCACAGTGAAAGGTTTTGCATATAAATATAGGGCATTTGCAGACGATGTAATGTTTATGATTCAAGATCCAATCGACAAAATACCACAATTGATGGAAAAAATTGAAGAATTTGGATCAGTTGCGGGATTCTACGTTAATAAAAGTAAAACCAAAGTGATGTGCAAAAATATGACAAAACAACGACAAACAGAACTTCAAGAGAAAATTCAATGTGAAGTAGTTACAAAGACTAAATATTTAGGAATTGAATTGACCATGAAAAACATTGATTTGTTCAAAAATAACTATGAAAAGGTTTGGCACAGGATTCAACAAGACATGAAGAAATGGGATACCTTGAATCTATCGTTATTGGGAAGAATTGCAACTGTAAAAATGAATGTTTTGCCGCGTTTGATGTTTTTATTTCAGGCTATTCCAATATTAAAACAAAGGTAAATACTGGATACGTGGCAGAAAGAATTATCGAAATTTGTATGGGCAGGAAGAAAGCCAAGGATTAAAATGAAAATTTTATGTGATGCAAAGGAAAGAGGAGGTCTACAACTACCAAATTTAAGACTGTATTATGATGCCGTCTGTTTAACATGGTTGGAACAGTGGATTAATTTAGAAAATAAAAAGTTATTGGCTCTAGAAGGGCATGATAACAAGTTTGGATGGCATGCATATTTATGGTATGGAAAAGTAAAAATAGATAAATTTTTCAAACACCACTTCATAAGACGATCACTGTTCGAGACTTGGATGAGATATAGAAAATTCTTCTCAGAAGAAAGACCACTTTGGATAGTACCAGCAGATTAATCCATATTCAAGAAATCAAGGGTTAGATTGGCTACCTTATAAAAGTCTTTTAAAATTAGAAGGGAAAAACTTTGTGTTAAAAGACAGATTTGATGTGGAATTTGAATATGATTGGTTGAAGTATAGACAGATTTATGACTTATTTAAGACCGATAAAAAAGAATATGGTTTTAGAGAAAATAACACTGAAATTGAAACTGTATGGCTTGAGAAAGGTAAAAAAATGATTTCTAAACTGTACAAGGTTTTATTGAAATGGTATACTGAGGATGAAATTGTAAAAGAGCAAATGATAAAATGGGCGGTAAATATTAATAATGAGATATTAATGACATCTTGGGAATATTTGTGGAAAAAGTCAATGAAAATTTCAACTTGTGTAAATGTTAAAGAGAATTGTTATAAAATGATGTACAGATGGTATATGACACCTAAAAAAATTGCTATTATAAATGAAAGTATGTCTAACAAATGTTGGAAATGTAAGAAACATGAAGGGTCTTTTTACCATATGTGGTGGACATGTGATAAAGCAGTAAAGTATTGGACTGAGATCCACAATGAGATACAAAAAATTTTGAAATGTACTTTTAAGAAAGACCCACAGATGTTATTGTTAGGTCTTAAAATGGAAGAAATAAATGTAGCCAAGAGAACACTACTATGGTACTTGATTACAGCAGCTAGACTGACTTTTGCTCAATGTTGGAAACAAGATAAAGTACCTGAAACATGGGAATGGATTAAAAAGACGTTGTTTATGGCAGAAATGGACAAATTAACAAGAAAATTAAACAATGAAGAAGACGAAACCTTTTTCGGAGACTGGAAAGACTTTCAAGAATACTTGTTGAAGAATTGGGATGTAAAACGTGGTTTGATTTGTTTTGACAGCTATTGAGGAGAAGTGGAAAGAGACTTAGATCTTTGAATTGTTACCATTAGTAAAAGAAATATGTTTAGTAGTAAATGTAATTGTATAAGAGAAATATCAATGGGGTTGGAGCAGTGCGGGAAGCCTTGTTTGGGGGGAGAGGGAGAAAGAAAAATGGATATGTATTGGTTTGTTTAAATTGTATGAACATGTGATATATCCAATAATAAATTGTATTTAAAAAAAAAAAAACAGCCTGTTATTAAACCCATGCAGCATGCACAGATTAAAGCCAAGAGACACACCTCAATAGGCTCGTCGCCCCCTTTGACTTGACTTTCACCTAGTTCACCACTCTCATAACTGCTGTTCTTATCAACCCAAAGTTCAGATTTTTCTACTGTCAGTCTCAGCTGGTCAAGATCAGCTTTTATTTGCTTGTAGTTGTCCACATCCTGATTAGACACCAGCAACTGAACCTGTAAAAAAATATTTTCACAAAAATATTACTGGAGTACCAATGGCAATTGTTACAATTAAGTGCTTCAAGAATCACAAAGGTGTTCCCTCTTCCGAAAGATCTCAGGATGGAATGTTCACAGTTCAAAGATGTCTATAGGGCTGGCTCATAAATATAAGACTATTGATTTCTCAGTTATGAATTACTCAGAACAGATCAAATGTTGATGAAGCCATGAAAGGATTTCACTGAAAAGCATTCTACTTGGGATATTTATTGCCACACAAATAATTCACATGCATGAGTGAACCTGCTGGAAATTAGAGGTGCTGCATAATGCAAAAGCACAGTAAAGCACTCTTTTTAATTGGTGTTCATCAGAAATACACATCCAAAGGAAGCACACACTAGCAGTGCAGTGCTAAGTATACTTTCCTGAGAGTAAGCACCATTAAATAATGTGGGACATACTTCTGAGTAGACCCACTTGGGATTGCTCTCCTTGAATATGAACAGGGATAAGATTATATCTTTTGAATGCAAATCAAAACAAGAGGGGGGGAAACCCAACACAAAGAAACAATGAAATTGTGTACTCTAAGGTTGGGTGAGAGAAAACTATAAGAAATTGATTAAATAAAACATATATATTTATTCCAAAGGGCACTAAAACCCTACTTTAAAAACATAGGCATATTCCACCCTTGAAGTAGCAATTATCTGGACTAAGAAGTCCTGAATCTATGTAACATGATACAATTTATTATCTCTAGGTTAAAAGCCTTGAGCTAATAAAACAGGACATACAATACAATACCTCTAGGCTGATAACTTTGAACCACATTAAAACAGCACCAAACACATTTTGGTCTCCAAGGCCTTCCTCACTGGTGAAATTATTATATATGTGCACACTGTGACATGCAAACATGAAGACAGAATCAGGTGGATAGCCATGTTGGTCTGAAGCAGCAGAACAAATTTTGAGTTCAGTGGCACCTTTAAGACCAACAAAGTTGTACTCAAGGTATACGTTTTATTCAATTGTGCACACACACTTTTTCAGATACAATGAAATGGAAGTTACCAGTCCATACATATAGGTAGAGGATGGGCAGCAAATCAACATACAGCATAATGAAGATATTTAACAGATGCAAGGACCAAACAGGAATAACAAGCTTAGTTTACCATTTGTTTGGGATTAATTCTGAGGGGAAAATAGTGAAGGAAATAAAAATGTCAACATTGTAGACTGATGAGCATATGTATCCTTAACTGTGGAATGCTGAGAGTAATTAACTGAGCCCCTGCCATTATTCTCTATCCATCTCTTCTCAAGCATCGATATGACCTTACAGTAGTGGCACGATTGGCTGTGTACAGTTATATCCCCTGTGCCCAGACCAGAGAAACAGATTCCAATCTACCATTCCAAATTACATTACATTCTACTATTCATTATGTTACAATCTACTACTCTAATCTATTACACCAAATAAGAAAAAAAAATAAAGAGGATTACGAAACTGCGGGGGAAATCAGGCGAAGCTGCGGGTCAAAATGCAGCCCCGTGGCTTCGGGTGTGAAATTGACTAATAGTATCGGGGCAAACGGCGGTGCAACCCCGAGGCAGCTGTAGTGGGAAATCAGCCCTAGCTTTTAAAGGCACTGGCTGAAAATCAGAACAGTGGAAAAAGATACTATCTCATAACAGCAAATACACCTTCACTGCAGAGGACTGTTGTTCTATGGAAGATGAGAGAAGGAGAGAAATCACTGTTCAGAAATAAAATGTCAACTGTACGCTGTCATAAACTCATGCCTGCTTCTCCCCAACAATACAGATCCTTATCTTTTAAAAACTGGATTTATGGGGAGTTCCAAGCTTGTTTAAAAAAAATTCTGAACCAGGGTTACTCTAACTTTATGGGAAAAGACCTGAATTCTAGATAAATGATGGAAATTTGCATCATTTTATTTTGCATAATTTATTGTACAAATTTTGCATAACACCTTACTTCTGCTAGTCAGGGAAGGGGCAGGAAAATGTACATAAAAGAAAACCCACTTCTTCCCACTTCTGGAAGAATTTTGATTTCTGCAACTTCATTAGACTTTTCCAACTTATTTTCCCAAGCATATTTTTGCATTCATAAGGGTGAGAAATTTCTAAAACAAAATGTAAACAGAGATTCTTGAGAAGTTGAGAGTTCTGGTCTATATTACATTCTGCACTTCTTCCTGTGTGGCCACAAAGGTAACATATAGACAGTCCTGGCTCCTTCTTGTCCACATATAATCATTTTCCACTTTCTCTGGAGCTGGTTTAGTTTCTTTCCTAATTAGATCCTCCTTCTACCACAAAAAAAAATGTCAGCTACTGAGCTACTGAATTGCTGTTTAACAAGGAACAATACCTGTTTATGTGCCTCATTACCATAGTCCTATTTTAATAGCTGGTGAAAGATCATTAGGCAGAAACTATCAAATACTAAACAAAACCCCTGCTGCTTGTTCCTTATACGGGTTCAGAAAAGGGGAAGCCTTGTCCATCATGTTTATGTGATACAGCCCAGGTCAAACCTTGCTTTCTACTAAATCCTATGGGGGAGCAAGACAAAAGCGCAAAGCCTAGTATGATGCCAGTAACTGTAGATAAGAACTCTAAAGTTTTGCAGGAAGTAGCACATATGCTATTAACTTGCAGGTAAGTACAGAAATTAAAACCTCAGTGCACATAAAGCATGGATTCTGATGTCTCTATGTTAATGTGCAGAGTATGGGAAACAACCAGGAGGAACTTGAAGCCTTAATACAGGAAGGGGACTATGACCTAATAGGCATTACTGAAACTCGGTGGGATGACACTCACAGTTGGAATATTAGGATTGAGGGATACAACTCATTTAAAAGGGACACACAAATAACAAAGGGTGGGGTGCGGGAGTAGCATCATATGTAAAGAAGGTATATAATTGTGAGAAAATACGTGAATCTGAGCATGAAACTCCAGTTGAGAGTCTCTGGGTAAAAATAAAAGGAGTAAGAAATAATAGTGATATAATGGTGGGGGTCTGCTGCAGACCACCAAGCCAGGCAGAAGACTTGGATGAGACACTCCTAGAACAGATTACAAAGTTCTCAAAGAGATAGGACACAGTGGTCATAGGAGACTACAATTACCCTTCCCAGGAGGGCTGAAGGAGGCGGTAGTCTGCCCTCTCCTTAAGAAATCTTCTCTGGACCCAACAGTCCTTAATAATAACTACCGCCCAGTGTCCAGTCTACCATTCCTGGGTAAGGTGGTAGAGGGGGCAGTGGCATCACAACTTCAGGTTTTCTTGGATGAGACTAAGGTCCTGGATCCCTTCCAGTCTGGCTTTCGCCCCGCCCATGGGATGGAGAAGGTCCTGGTTGCCCTGGTGGATGATCTCTGGAGACACTTGGACTGAGGCGGTTTGGAGCTGCTGATTCTTCTCAACCTATTGGCAGCGTTCGATATGGTTGACCATGAGGTGTTAACCCACTGCCTCGCCAATGCTGGGATATGAGGGCTTACCTTGCAATGACTAGCCTCCAGGGGCCAGCATACCTTTGAGACCACCTCTCCCAAAATGAGCCCCGGAGGGCACTGAGGTCTACAAGCCAACATCTTTTAGTGGGACCCGGTCCCAGGGATGTCCAATTAGCCTCAGCCAGGGCTTTTTCAGCCCTGGCCCCCACCTAATGGAATGAGGTCCCTTATGAGTTCCGCAGGGCCTGCAAGACAGAACTATTCCACTGAGCATTTGGTTGAGGCAGCGGATGTCCCCCTCCCCCCCAGCTGTTGTACACCACTCTAAGCCCGTTTGGGGAGGACGGTATATAAATCTAATAAAATAAATAAGTAAAAATAAATCTGTCGGAAGTCTAACTCTGCTAAAAATGAAAAGTTCAATAAATTCCTGACTTGTCTTGCTGACAACTTCATTTTCCAGAAAGTGGAGAGGGAAACAAGGGGATCTGCTATCTTCGACTTGATTCTCACCAACAGGGAAAAACTGGTTGACGAGGTGAAAGTAGTGGGCACCCTGGGTAGTAGTGACCATGTACTTTTGGAATTTACTATCTTGGGTAAGGGAAAAGCTGTACATAGTCAGATATATAGGCTGGACTTCAGGAAAGCAAACTTTGACAAACTTAAAGTTATGCTGGGAAAAAATCTAGGGGGGTGCATTCGGCTATAGCTGAACTGAAAAGACACCCAAAAAATACTTGTTGGTATTTTTCGGGTATCATATAAGCCAAATATAGATCAGCCGAACACTGTCTCCACTGACTCAGATGAGTCTGAATTTACATCATTTCTAAGAACACTTACAGACAATACACCAGAAACTGCTCAACTACTACTTTTCCTCAGTCTTCTCTTGCAACAGAAAGAGTGCTCAACATGGCAAAAACAGAACACATGATGAGGGAAGGGAGCTGAGGCTAGGATAGCCATGGGGTAGTAAATAAACAAAACTAAGTCCTCAGGGCCAGATGAACTGCATCCAAAGGTACGAAAAGAACTCACGGATGTAATTTCTGAGCCTCTGTCTATTATTTTTGAGAATTCTTGGAGAACAGTTGAGGTGCCAGAAGACTGGAGGTGGGCAAATGTCCCCATCTTGAAGAGGGGGGAAAAGGAGGATTTGGGTAACTACCAACCTATCAGCTTGACACCTATATCTGGGAATTTTTCGAACAAATCATCAGTCAGTCAGTCCTTGAGCATTTAGAAAGGACAGCAGTGATTACTAAGACCCAGCATGGGTTTCTCAAGAACAAGTCATGTCAAACTAACCTTTTTCGGAGAAAGTTACTAACGCTGGATCAGGGGAATGCTGTCAACATTTATTGACATTTATCTTGATTTCAGTAAGGCTTTTGATAAGGTTCCACATAATATTCTTGTTGACAAATTGGTAAAATGTGTTTTGGATCCTATGATGGTTAGGTGGATCTGTAAGTGGTTGATGGATAGCACCATAAGAGTGCTTGTGAATGGTTCCTCATCCTCTTGGAGAGGTGTCACAAGTGGAGTGCCTCAAGGATCTGTCCTGAGACCTGTTTTTTTCAACATCTTTTATAAATGATTTGCATGAAGGAACAGAGGGAATGCTTATTAAATTTGCAGATGACAGTAAATTCAGAGTGGTAGCAAATATGGTAGAAGACAGAGTCAAGATACAGGATGATCTTGACAGGCTGGAAAACTGTGCTAAAACAAATAAAATGAGTTTCAACTGGGATAAATGTAAAGTTCTGCATTTAGGTAGGAAAAATCAAATGCATAATTATAGGACGGGGAGACCTGTTTTAACAGTAGTATGTGCAAAAAGGATCTAAGGGTCTTAACAGACCATACACTGAACATGATTCGGCACTGAGATGCAGTAGATAAAAAGGCAAATGTGATTTTGGGTTGTATCAACAGAAGTTTCTCTTCAGACTGCATATATCTTTCGCCTTTTACTAAAGATTTCCATGGGTAGAATACTTATGAGCGTTTTGTGATTTTTTTTAAGGCTCTGCTCTGGTAGTATAGTGTCCAGACTATGTGAAGAGATGGTATCATTTTACTCTGCTCTGGTTAGACCTCACCTAGAGTATTGTGTTCAGTTTTGGGCACCACAATCTAAGAAGGATATAGACAAGCTGGAACATGTCCAGAGGAGGGCAGCGAAGACGGTGAGGGGTCTGGAAACCCATGAGGAAAGATTGAACGAGCTGGGTATGTTTAGCTTGGAGAGAAGATGACAGAGAAGTGATATCTTCACGTACTTGAAGGGCTGTCATAAAGAGGATGTGTGGAGTTGTTTTCTGTTGCCCCAGAAGGTCGGACCAAAAGCAACGTGTTGAAACTAAATCAAAAGAGTTTTCAGCTGGACATTAGGAAGAACTTCCTGACAGTTAGAGCAGTTCATCAGTGGAATAGGTGTCCTTGGGTGGTGGTGAGCTCTTCTTCTTTGGAGGTTTTCAAACAGAGGCTAGATGGCCATCTGACAGCCATGCTGATTCTGTGAACCTAGGCAGACCATGAGAGGGAGGGCAGGAAGGGATGCATCAGTGCTTAGTTCTTGTGGCCCTTTCTTACACATCCAGGGAAATGTTGATTGCCACACCAGGGTCAGGAAACGATTTTTCTCCAACCAGTTTGGCCGGAGATCCTGGAGGTCTTTTTGTCATCTTCTGGGCATAGAACGGGGGGCACCGGGGGAAGGAGTATTTGTGAATTTCCTGCATTGTGCAGGGGTTGGACTAGATGACCCTGGAGTTCCCTTCCAACTCTATAATTCTATATGCATTCAGTAACACGGGTGCCTGTATTTTGGAAATCTGTCCCCACCATTATCTTGTTGATCTTCTCTACTGAAAAATGAAGCCTGAAGAACTGTCTTCACTGACTCAGATGAGGGTAATGGGTAAAAATTGTGACTGAATTTACATCATTTCTAAGAACACTTACAGACAATACACCAGAAACAACTTAAGGACATATAGAATAACAACCTTTTTCAAAAATTATATACAGATTTCAAGGCACTCTAGTGACTATACCTGTTTAAATGCTTGCAAAACTTCTGCCCGTTGGCTGAAATGTTTGAACAAGAGGTGTAGAGCTCCTGACAGCAAAGGGGGATAGTCATGCATAATAAGGTGGATGAGGACGCGCAAAAAAGTCCTGCCCCCTTCATCATCCAACTGCACCGCATTCTTTTCTTTTCTGCACACAAAAAAAGAAAGTAAAAAGATGCTGGTAACAAAGCATTTGGAAATCTCAGCCCAGGACAAATTACAGGCTCCTGCATACATGCCTCTATCTCACCAATGAGACAAAGTAAGAACTAGAAAATATTGAAGGCTCAGCTTACCCAATAAGATGCATCTGAAGTGGTGATTAAAATAGCAGTTGCAAGCCATGTGCTAGTCTCCCACTGAAATCAATAAAATCTTCAAGTGTTCTACCTTATTATTTATTGTAAGTGTGTCAGCTAGTCTGGCCTGGCACGCATGAGAATGGGGGGATGCTTTGGAATGATGATCTGTCCTTTGGAATGATGAGTTTCGTTTCTGCTGTGCCTACACTGGGTTTATTAACTGTCTTCTGTGTTATATGACCTTGAGTGCCTGGTGTAGTCTTTCTCCTGTGAAATGTTACCTGTTACTTTGGCAGGCTTCTGCTGACTACCTGATTGGCTGGGGGCCATCAGGGAACCCCTTTGAGTTATGTATATCTATTTGCTTTGCGAGCTTTCTCTTTAGTTCTTTTTTTTTTTTAAGAAAATTTATTATTGGATACGAAATAACATATTCCATCATTTGTTTACAGTTCTCGTCATATCCTTTTCACATTCAAATTTACTCCCCTCCTCCCTCGGCTTCCCACGATGCTCCGCCCCCGTTAACATTCCACCCAATATTCTCATATATTCAATTTGTTCTCCATATACAAGTCTTAAATTTCAATATCTAACTTTTTAGTTTTAACAATTAAGTAACTTATCAGATACAATCTATCTTACTAAAACACTTCTCTCATTAATAGCTATCAAAACACAACAATCTGTTTTTAACGTCCCAATTAAGCTCTAAATATTCTTTAAAGTCTTTCCAGTCAGTTATAAATTCTTCGTCTTCTGCTCCGTGAAGTTTTCTTGTTAATTTGTCCATTTCAGCCATAAAAATCATTTTTTTAATCCAGTCCCACTTATCAGGTACCTGCTCTTGTTTCCAAAACTGAGCGTAGGTCATTCTTGCCGTCGATATGAGATACCATAACAGAGTTCTTTTTGTCATTTTAACCTCTTCTAACTTTAGTCCTAAAAGCAACGTTTCTGGTTCTTTTTTCAACGTACATTTAAGAATTTTCTGAATTTCGATATGAATCTCTGTCCAAAAAGTATTTGCCTTTTCACATGTCCACCACATGTGGTAAAATGAGCCCTCTTTCTTTTTACATTTCCAACATTTGTTAGACATGTTCTCATTCATATTAGCAATTTTTTTTGATGTCATATACCATCTATACATCATTTTGTAACAGTTTTCTTTGACATTAATACATGTTGATATTTTAATCGACTTTTTCCACAAACATCCCCAAGATGACATTTCTATATCTCTATTTACATTTATAGCCCATTTCACCATCTGCTCTTTTACACTCTCATCTTCAGTATACCATTTTAACAAGATTTTATAAATTTTGGAAATCGTTTTTTTACCTTTTTCACGCCAAATCTTTTCAATTTCATTATTTTCTTTTCTGAAACCGTATCTCATTTTATCAGTCTTAAATAGGTCATAGATCTGTCTATAATTTAACCAATCATACTCAAAACCCAAATCTTCTCTAGCTCTCATTGCGAAACTTTTCCCCTCAATTTTCAGAATGTCTCTGTAAGGTAACCAGTCCTTCCTTTTGTGCCTTGAAAGTGGTTTTATTACTTCCGCCGGTACAATCCACATTGGTCTTGCTTCAAAGAAGAATCTCTTATATCTCGTCCATGTCGTAAATAGTGCTCTTCTTATGAAGTGGTGCTTAAAAAGGTTGTCTACTTTGGATTTCTTGTACCATAAGTAAGCATGCCAACCATATCTTCGATCATGCCCTTCTAATGCCAACAATTGTCTATTCTCCAAATTAATCCACTGCTCCAACCAAGTTAGGCACACCGCGTCATGGTATAATCTAAAATTAGGAAGCTGCAGGCCTCCTCTTTCTTTCGCATTGCAAAGTATTTTCATTTTAATCCTGGGCTTCCTTCCCGCCCATACAAATTTGGAAATCTCTTTCTGCCATAAGTTCAGCACTTTACAGTCTTTTACAATTGGAATCGTCTGAAATAAGAATAACAAACGAGGTAAGATATTCATTTTGACTACCGATATTCTATCCAGTAAAGATAAATTCAAAGTGTTCCATTTCTTGATATCTTGCTGGATTTTACTCCAAACCTTTTCATAGTTATTCTTGTATAAGTCTATGTTCTTTGCTGTTACTTCTATTCCAAAATATTTAACTTTTTTCACCACTTCACATTGAGTCTTTTCTTGTAACTCCAACTGCTTTTCTTTTCTTAGGTTTTTACAGAGTATTTTTGTTTTGTTCTTATTAACATAAAATCCCGCCAAGTCCCCGAATTCTTTAATTCTTTCAATCAATAACGGTACATTCCTTAACGGTTCTTCAATTATAAACATCACATCGTCAGCAAAAGCCCTGTATTTATATTCAAAGTTTCCAATTGTAAGTCCTTTTATGTCATTGTCATCTTTTACTTTATTCAGCATCACTTCTAGGATCCAAATAAATAACAGAGGGGATAACGGACATCCTTGTCTTGTACCTTTCTGTACTCTAAAATAATCCGTCAGCTCCTTATTCACATTCAGCGATGCCTTTTGTTCACAGTATATGGCCCTAATCATATTTGAAAAGGGCTGTCCAATGTCCATTTTATCCAAAAATTGAAACATAAACTCCCAATTTAAATTGTCAAAGGCTTTCTCGGCATCCAAAAATAAAAAAGCCACATCTTTTTCGGGATGTTTGTCATAATACTCAATTGCATCAATCACAATCCTTAAGTTGTCTCTAATTTGTCTATTTGGTAGAAAACCGGCTTGTTCTTCTTTGATAGCATTCTTTAAGTAAACTTTTAATCTTTCTGAAATAACTTTGGCAAATAATTTATAATCATTGTTAAGTAGCGAAATTGGTCTGTAATTTTTCACATCTGTTGGATCTTGTCCCTCCTTAGGGATAAGAGATATGTTGGCTTCTTTCCAAAATTCTGGTACTAGTTTAGTTCTCTGGATTTCGTTAATTAAAAGTTCCAAAATCGGGGTTAGCTCCTCCTTTAATTTTTTATAAAATTTCACTGTAAATCCATCTGGTCCTGGAGCTTTCCCCAATTTGGCCTCTTCTATTGCATTATATATCTCTTGTTTCTGTATTGAACCATTAAGTATATCTTTGATATCACTGTCCATCTCGGGTAAAGTTACCTTATCCAAATACTTTTTAATCTTTGTTGGATCAATCTTCTTTTTTTGGAATAATTTAGCATAGTATTTGAAAAAAGCTCTTTAATTCCATTCATATCAACAATTTCTTTGCTCTCCTCAATTATCTTGGTTATTGTCCTTCTCTCCCTCCTATTTTTTAATTGCCAAGCTAAATATTTTCCTGGTTTGTTTGCACCTTCAAAGGATTTTTGTTGCAACTTCTTAAGGTTCCAGTAGAGTTCTCTATTTAACACTACTTTTAACTGTTCTTGCAGGATTTGTATTTCTTTAAGAAGCTTTTTTTTACCAGGTCTTCTTTTCAACGTTTTCTTTTTGATGTATTTTGTCCTGTATTTCTTGCTGCTGCTTCAAATTATTTTTCTTATCCGCTGCATTCATTGAGATCAAAACTCCTCGCATGACCGATTTATACGCATCCCACACTGTCTGTATATTGACCTCATGATTCAAATTCGTTTGGAAAAAAAATTGTGTTTCTTTCCGCAGAGTCTCCACTAGTTTCGTCTTGTCTAATAAGTCTTCATTAATTCTCCAATTATATTGCTTTATCTTTTCTTTTAATATCCAAATTAATGGATTATGGTCTGAACTGGTCTTTGGCAATATTTCTACTTTCCGAGTTTTTAATGCCATTTCATTCGACATCCAGATCATATCTATTCTTGAAAAGGATTTATGTCTATTCGAATAAAAAGTGAAGTCTTTAATTTTTGGATTCCATTTTCTCCATACATCTTCCAACTTTTCCTGCTCAATAAGTTTGAAAAAAGTTTGGGGTAACTTTCCAATCTTTTCAACACCTTTAGTTGACTGTCTATTCAATTTGTTACCAGCAACAATTATCTGTTCATAATGCACTTGGTCCAATTCACTCAGCAAATCCTTAAAGAAATTCTCTTTAGCTCCATTAGGAGCATACAAATTCACGACCAATGTCTTTTTTTGTAGCATATTGATCTCAACAGCCACATATCTTCCTTCTTTGTCTGTAAAAACTTGTTTTGGCTCCAACTTTTTATTTACATAAGTCACCACTCCTTTATTTTTTTCCCTGCCAAAGAATAAAATTCGTCTCCCAGTTTTTTGTTTATCAAATATTTATTGTCCCGATTTCTTATATGTGTTTCCTGCAAACAGATAATATTAGAGTTTTGCTTTTGTAACCAATGATTCACTACTTTTCTTTTGTTAGGTGAATTAAGTCCATTTACATTCCATGATAATAATTTGTAATCCATCCTTGAGGCTTTTTAAATATCTCCAACTTCTTCAATATTTTCGGCTTTGAACCTGTACATATCCCCCGGTGTTTTTATCACATGTCTTTTTGAGTTGTACGTGAAGGACATTCCTTGTGGTATTTCCCATCTGAATCTGATGTTCAATTGCTTCAACTTATCCACCAGCTTCTTGTATTTCTTTCTGTCCAGCAAGATAGATCTTGGGAGTTCTTTCATTATCATTATCTTTTTACCATCGATTTCCAATGGCTGAGAAAACTGCTTCTTAAATACGTCCTCTTTCATTTTCTTTGTCACAAATTGAACAATGACATCAATTTTTCCTTTGAGCATAAGCAGAATTCACTCTGTATATAAGATCAAAATTGTAATCCAACTCCCCTTTGTCTTCTCCCATGTATTCAGTCAACATTTCCATCACTTCAGTACGTATATCTTCACCCATTTTTTCCTCATTGCCTCTCAATCTCAACTGGTTTGACATTGCTTTGTATTCCACAACTGCCTCAAGGTTCCGATTACTCTGTCCATTCACTTCAATTTTTTTCCCCAGATCTTGTGTCTTTTGCTCTATTTCCGTTGATTTAGTCGCCAAAGCTTTAACTTGACTACTTGTACTTTCCACTTCTTTTTTAAATTCCGCCACTTCTGCAAGTACTAATTCTCTCAAGGCCACCACATTTTTCTCCTGAACTTCTTCAAGATGTTCCAGCTGTTTTTCCATCTTCTCATCAAATTGTTTATCCAATTGTTTGATCATAGTCTGAATTGCTTCTAACATACGCTTCTCCATCTGGTCTATTGCTGTCTGCCATTCTTTCTGATGCCGCTCTTTGCCGAAATTTAGGATCCGTTGTGGAAATTTATCAATACTGCTCAATCAGTTTCACACTTTCCTTTTGGTTCCTCCTTTTTTCGCTGTTTCTGACAATTTTTTTCCCTTTAAAAACACTTTTCAAAGTTTAGTACTCCACAAAATGGCAGGCGCAATTTCTCTATGATTTTCTTGGCTAGAGTAGACTTGTTTTAAACTTCCTTTTTCCAGTCCCCCTTTTAAACTGTCCTACCGGATACACTTCTGGTCCGCTTCAATCTTAGTCCCACTGGATACACTTCTGGTCACTCCAAATTCCGTCCTCCAACACAGTCTCTAGCCAGTTTTCATTTCCAGCCAGACACAATTAACTGTTACACCTCAGTCTCGCGATCTTCCCTGTTACTTTCAGTCCCACTTATCTCCGCCTCAACCGCAGGAATGTTCAACAAAGTTAGTTTTATCAGGGGGGGGGGGTTGCACTTTAAACGGCTCTTCGACTTTATCAATGGATCAGCTCAACAGTTAAAGTCTTATGCGCTTAACCGCCTTGTTCAAATTTCGCTAGATCTTCTCCCCGGTAAGCAAATCTTTACAGTTACCTTAGTTGTTTATCTTGGGACTTCGCATCATTTCTTTGTACTTCCACTGTTAAACCGTTTCTCAAGAGATCGGGAAATGGCGAATTTAAGCTGATTTTTCAGCTCGGCTAGCTTCTGTAGTGCTGGATTGCAAAAGCCCGCTCCTGAGAGAAGATCAAGGCGTAAACAAGCCCCCTCCGGGACTTTGCGGACGCCGATCTCGACTCTCACTTGGACCTCGATGCTTGCTGGGCGACCCCCTGCCTGGGGGTTGCTGCATTGGACAGAAAAACTGCCCAAACTGTCAAAAGAAGCTGCCGTCCACTCAGCACGATTGCAGAGTGCGTCAATTCGCCATTTTACTCCGACCGGAAGCCCCCCTTTCTCTTTAGTTCAACATGAAATAGTTATGATACCTGCAGCACTACTGTCTCAATAAACTTCACTTCTTTGAATGAACGTTGTTGGGAACTGATTGCCTCAGAAGTCTGACAAATGATGTAACAAGACAGCGTGGATCCCATGGTGAATTTCCACTAACAGGGAGGGATTTCCTACAGCAAAGAAGACAGCAAGAAGGGAAAGCCAGATGTCTAAAATGGAAGGGGTAAATTGGGGGGGGGATCACACACACTTCCATCTCTCTCTCTCTCTCTCTCTCTCTCTCTCTCTCTCTCTCTCGCACACACACACACACACACACACACACACACAGCTTCCATTAGCAGAAATTTCTCATGGGATCCAACCCTGTGTAGAGGACAATAGTTGAATTACAGTCCTGCCCTTCACAGTGACAACCTAACAAGCAAGTGGCATGCATCCAACCATCCTCCCTAAGGAGACACAAAAAAGGCAGCCTATACCTAAATACATTTTTTCAGAGGAAAATCCCAACAAGTTCAGCAGTACTAACTTCCTAACTCTGGCTGTTTTACCTTAGATTCAGGGCTGGGCCTGAAGTAGCTACTATCTCCATCGGCCCTACTGGGGTAGCTCCTGGCTTTCTCTTCCCACTGGCTGAGATTCCTTCCACCCTTGCAAGATTTAGGCTGCTGGGCAGGAAACTCAAGGCCAGGGCCTCCAAGGTAGCCTTCTCAGAAGTGCTACCTGTTCCATGCGCAGGGCCGGAGAGACAGCCACAGATCAGGAGTCCCAATGCGTGGATGAGACGGTGGTGTAGGGGGGAAGGGTTCAAGTTTGTTAGGCACTGGGATGCTTTTTGAGACAAGAGGGAGCTGTACAAAAGGGACGGTCTCCACTTGTCCCGAGAAGGAACCAGGCTGCTGGCACTCAAAATCAAAAAGGTGGCAGAGCAGTTTTTAAACTGAATAATGGGGGAAAGCCGACAGGAGATGAAAAGTCTCTGGTTTGGGATGGCTCATCTCAAAGAGATGAAGGGGTAACTATTACTTTTGTACAAGGAAATGGATTACAATTGTCCACTGAGACTGTGGCTAATGATAGGAACTGCCTGGCAAGGTCACGAGGCAGCAAGAGGAAGGCTGTGGGCTTAACAAACATGGGAAACAATAAGTGTTTATACACAAATGCTAGAAATCTCCGAGGTAAAATTGGGGAGTTGGAATGCTTGGTGTTGGGGGAGGAAATAGACATTGTGGGTATTTCAGAAACTTGGTGGGATGAGAAAAATCAGTGGGATACAGTGATTCCTGGTTATAAATTACATCAGAAGGATAGGGGGGAAGGGTTGGAGGTGGGGTGGCTCTGTATGTCAGAGAGGGTATACCGTTCAGTAAGATTGAGCGGGTAAGAGAATTGGATTCACTTCTGGAAATGCTATGGGTTGAAACAGTGGATTTAACACTGGGAGTTTGTTATCGCCCACCAGATCAAAAAATAGAGGAGAATTATAAAAGGATGAATGAATTAAAGATAGCGGCTAGACAAAAAAACTGGGTCATAATAGGTGATTTTTAACTACTCACACATTGATTGGGTCAATATGAGTACTAGTCGGGAAAAAGAGATTGAGTTTTTAGACACTCTCAATGACTGTGCTATGGAACAGATGGTCACAGATCCTACCAGGGGAGAGGCGATCCTGGATTTGGTCCTAAGTAACACCCAAGACCTGGTGAGAGATATAAAAGTGATTGCTCCACTTGGGAATAGTGACCATAATGTCATTGAGTTTAACATTTGTACAGATAGGGAGGTGCCCAAAAAGACTGACGCAACCACTTGTAACTTTAAAAGGGGTAACTTCTCTGGTATGAGGGGACATGTGAGGAAGAAATTGAAAGGAAGAGTTGAGAAGGTCAAAACGATTGGGGAAGCTTGGAGACTATTTAAAAATACAGTCCTAGAAGCTCAGAAAAAATATATACCGCAGGTTAGGGAAGGTACAAATAGGTATAGAAAAAAGCCTGCATGGTTAACAAATAAAGTAATGGAAGCTGTAAAAGGTAAGAAGGATTCCTTTAAGCGGTGGAAAGCTAGTCTTAGTGAGGTTGATAAAGGAAACACAGACTATGGCAAATAAAATGCAAGTCTGTGATCAGGCAAGCAAAAAGGGAATATGAGGAGCATATCGCAAAAAACATAAAGGCCAACATTAAAACTTTCTTCAAATACATTAGAAGTAGGAAGCCAGCCAGGGAGGCAGTGGGGCCCTTGGATGACCAAGGGGTAAAAGGAGTAGTGAAGGATGATAGGGAAATGGCTGAGAAGCTGAATGCATTTTTTGTCTCTGTCTTCACTGTGGAAGAGGAGAAGTGCTTGCCCACTCCAGAACCACTGATTTTGGGAGGGGGTTTGAAAGATCTGAATCAGATTGCGGTGACAAGAGAGGAAGTCCTCTGACTGATGGACAATTTAAAAACTAATAAATCACCAGGCCCGGATGGCATTCATCCGAGAGTTCTGAAAGAACTCAAATGTGAACTTGTGGATCTCCTGAAAAAAATATGCAATCTTTCATTAAAATCTGCCTCCATTCCTGAGGACTGGAAGGTAGCTAATGTCACTCCCATCTTTAAAAAGGGCTCCAGAGGAGATCCGGGAAATTACAGGCCAGTCAGTCTGACATCGATACCGGGTAGGTTGGTGGAAACTGTTAAGGAAAGAATTAGTAGGCACACTGATGAACAAAAACTATTGAGGTGGACTCAGCATGGGTTCTGTAAGGGAAGATCTTGTCTCACTAACCTGTTAGTGTTTTTTGAGGGCGTGAACAAACATGTGGACAAGGGGGGCCCAATAGATATTATTTACCTTGACTTCCGGAAAGCTTTTGATACAGTTCCTCATCAAAGGCTCCTAAGTAAGCTCAATAGTCATGGGATAAAAGGACAAGTCCTCTTGTGGATCAAAAACTGGCTTATAAATAGAAAACAGAGTGAGTATAAATGGGAAACTTTCTCAGTGGAGGGTGGAAAGCAATGGGGTACCACAGGGATCAGTACTCGGTCCGATGCTTTTTAACTTGTTTATTAATTATTTGGAATTGGGAGTAAGCAGTGAAGTGGCTAAATTTGCAGATGACACGAAGTTGTTCAGGGTGGTGAAAACCAGGGAGGATTGTGAGGCACTCCAAAGGGATCTGTCGAGGATGGGTGAGTGGGCATCAACGTGGCAAATGGGGTTCAATGTGGCCAAGTGCAAAGTGATGCACATTGGAGCCAAAAATCCTAAATATAAATACACGTTGATGGGGTCTGAACTGGCAGAGACGGACCAAGAGAGAGATCTTGGGGTCGTAGTGGATAACTCAATGAAAATGTCTAGACAGTGTGTAGCTGCAATAAAGAAGGCCAACGCTATGCTGGGGATTATTAGGAAGAGAATTGAAAACAAATCAGCCAGTATCATCATGCCCCTGTATAAATTATTGGTGCAACCTCATTTGGAATACTGTGTACAGTTCTGGTCACCGCATCTCAAAAAGGATATTATAGCACTGGAAAAAGTGCAGAGAAGGGCAACTAGAATGATAAAAGGGTTGGAACACCTTCCCTATGAAGAAAGGTTAAAATGCTTGGGGCTCTTCAGCTTGGAGAAACGACGGCTGAGGGGTGACATGATCGAGGTTTATAAGATTATGAATGGGATTGAGCAGGTTGAGAAAGAAGTACTTTTCTCCCTTTCTCACAGTACAAGAACTCGTGGGCACTCCATGAAATTGCTGAGCAGTCGGGTTAGAACAGATAAAAGGAAATACTTCTTCACCCAAAGAGTGATTAACATATGGAATTCACTGCCACAGGAGGTGGTGGCAGCTACAAGCATGGACAGTTTCAAGAGGGAATTAGATAAACATATGGAGCAGAAGTCCTTCAGTGACTATTAGCCACAGGGTATAGATGGGAATTCTAAGTCTGGGGCAGGTGATGCACTCTATTGATGCTGGAGGGGGCAGCAGTGGGAGGACTTCTAGTGTCCTGGCCCCACTGCTGGACCTCCTGATGGCACCTGGTATATTTTGGCCACTGTGTGACAGAGTGTTGGACTAGATGGGCCGTTGGCCTAATTCAACATTGGCTTCTCTTATGTTCTTACCTAGGCCTATGTGGTAGGGAAGCTTTGCCTGCTGCCTTCCAGGACTCTTACCCTTGCCAGCAAGTTGGCCCTTCCTCACTATTCTCTCTGTTCCTTTTGCCTCTGACTTTTAACTTTTTTCTCCCTGCCACACCCAATTCCTATCTCTATCACCCTACTCCTGACTCTGGAGTAAGCTTTTCCTCCTCAGCAGAAATAAAAGCAAAGTTAAAAATACTGCAACACGAAATGAGTTTGACTCTAACGCAGGAAATAGCAAAGAAAATGGAATTTACAAAGCAATATTTCTTTGAAAATGTTAATGTCTAGATGGTTGGCGTATAAATAAGAAAAGAGAGGGAAAAGCATTTAATAGTAAAACTGAGAAATGGAAAAAATGAAGAAAAATTTGAAACACAGGAACTGATAAAGATAGTGGAAGATTTTTTTAAATCCTTATATTACCAAGAAACACAAAGTTTGGATGGAATTGTTGAATACTTGGAACAAAACAATAAAGATGGATTTAACGAAGACCAAAAACGCATATTAAATCAACCTATATCGATGTGCGAAATAACAGAAGCAATAAAGAAACAGAAAAAGGTGCCCGGCCCTGATTGACTCCCAGAAGAGATATATCAATTATTTGAAGACCAGATTACTCTTCCATTTAAAGAGTTGTTACACCAGATTGGAGAGGTAGGAAAAATGCCAGAAACATGGAAATACTCAGTTATTTCTTTAATACATAAACCAAATACAGGAGAGGATATAAAAAACTATAGGCCAATTTCCCTATTAAATGCAGATTATAAAATATATGCTAATATTTTGGCAGCCAGATTCAAAAAGGTGTTGGTACAAAAGATTCATTCAGACCAGATGGGTTTTTTACCTAAGAGACAAATGAAAGTGAATATATGCACGGCGATTAATACCCTGGAATATTATGAACAACACCCAGAGAAACAGATGGTATTAATGTGTTTGGAAGCTGAGAAAGCATTCGATAATTTATCTTGGGAATTCCTGATTCAAAAATTCATCAGGGATCCTGGTGAGAGGTTTTTGTTACTGATTAAAGCAATTTATACAAAACAGTTTGTTCAGGTCATAGTAAATGGAGAAATGACACAGGTCATTGAAATATCTAAAGGTGTAAGACAAGGTTGTCCATTGTGCCCCTTGTTTATTTATTTATTTATGCATGCACTAGAAATGCTGAATGACTTAATAAGAAATAACAGATCTATACAAGGATTGAGAATACAAGGTGAAGGGGTTTTTCTGGGAGTCGACAAGAGCAGACGAGAGTCTCTTACAGCTCAATTCTCTACAGTCTTTTAGAGCTTATCCAATGCTCTAAGGGGACTCTTCTGGAGGAAGAGCCTGGGCAAAAGGCTTACTTTGTAGGTCAGACAGGAAAGGCAATCCTGTCTGGTTTCTGAAGGTTGCCTTGAGGCAAAGACTGTGGAGGACGCCCGACGCGAAGATGGGCATTAGCCGATTCCGCTAAGAACCAAGAGAGTCAACAGCGGACGAACAACTGAATATGGAACCAACAGCCGAAGCTAAGTATCTTTAACCTTACTCCGGTAAAAGGGGGGGGGAAGGCTCTGAAGTTTGCTCCAAGGCAAAGAATTAAACTGGCGTGGGGCTTTAAGGCGGCCATTATAGCAAGGAGTTGAGACGAGGCAAAATTGAGTTGGAGCAAGAGGGGAAACAAAAAAAAAAAGCAGGAGATTTAAACCGAACACCTTACTAATTAGTGTGCTTCGTTGTAGCCGGACCACTTTTATGTCGATGGAGGAGTCGGGATGAGGCTGAAGCGGTGGCAGAAGTGGCGGTAGATCGGTGGAAAGACCCAAAGAAGACTAGTGGTGGGGACAGAGTTAACCTGAGGAGCGGAGAAGAAGCCGAGGAGGAGCGAACGCATTCGGGAAGAGGAAGGCAGAGCGAGCCCGATCGGGGAGAGACGAGGACTGCCGAGCATTGCCGAAGGAAGCCGAGAGGACAAGAACGTGTAGTGAAGTACTAGGGCAGCGCCATCTAGTGGTGGAAAGTAAAAGGAACTGAAAACTGTCTGGACTTGGGACTTTAAGCCAGGAAACAACTGATAGGTTGGAGATTACAGGGGAAGGGAGAGAGGAAAAAATAGTAGTAAAGGTGTCTGTAAAGTGTCAGTAAATCATACAGGGAAAATAAATAAATAAATAAATAAAAAGTAAAAAGAGGAAAGAGAAGATAGAGCTGCAAGGTGTAAGGTGGTATTATGTGGTGATTTGGACATAGACAAACATACAATAATAGATCTGTAATAAAGTTGGGAGGTGATAGCAAGGTCAGGGAAGGGTCTATAGACAAAGAAATAAATACATAAATATATCTAGGAAACGAAATCAAGAGACCAAAAGAAGGAGGCCAGTTATAAAGAGACTTTATTCACAGCAGTGCTATATCAGCAAAACTATATAAGGTCCTGATAGAAATAGCCGAATGGCCACAGGAGGCAGTGGTCAAAGTGGAATCAGGAAATTATCAATAAAGTCACCAGGACAGACATCCATTCTAAGTCAACTAAAAACAAGTACAATGAATGTAACACAAATGAATATAAAGAACTTAAAAAGTCTGATGCAAGAATGTATTGCTGCAGAAATGAAGACTTTTGCAGAGGTGATATTGCCTCCATTAATTAAGCAAGAGATAGAGCCAATACAAAACCAAATGCAAAGTCTGGCTCAACAAATCAGGACAGAAACGGATGAGATTAAAAAAAACAAATAAATGAGAACAAACAAGAAATTTTAAAAATAGCCACTGCCAATGTGGAGATGGACGAAAGAGTACAGAATTTAGAACAGGAAGTACTAGATACCAGATGCAAAACAGATGGAATTGAAGAGGCGTTAATGGGCCTAGAGATGGAGCGAGCTTCTCTAATCATTAGATGTCAAAATGTGCCTGAAGATATCGGGAAAAGTTTAAAAGATGAGATGGTTAAGAATATTTCTGAACAACTTAAAGTAGGAACTTGTGAAGAAATCGAAAAAGAACTGGATCAAGTATATAGGAAGAATAGCTCGTATTCCAGAAGGAATAAAACACCAAGAGAAGTATATATGAAATTTGTAAGGAAAAGTATGAGAGATAAAATTCTTAAAGAAGCCAACTCAGCTAAAATGATGATACAGGATGCGGAGATAAAATTCCTCAAAGAAGTCCCATGGAGGATACGAGAAAAACGACAGAATTATGCTACCCTAGCAAAGTTACTAAGAGATAATGATATTAATTATAGATGGGTGGTACCAGAAGGCCTATTATTTAATTATGAGGGTAAGCATTATAGAATCGACTCGGTGTTCAAATTGGAAGATTTTATGGAGAGAAACGGAGAAAAACTAGGGTGGCAGAATGAGGAGGAGAGTGGAAAAGAAGAAGAGTCAATAGAGGAAACGGGGAAGGAGAAGAGAGGAAAACCAAGAGGAAGGAAAAGAACATATTATACGCCTTCCCAGGTCTTAACAAGATATCAGCAACGAACAAGAGAACAAGAGAAAGACAAGAAAAACTAAGATGGAGAAGAGTAGAAAATTCAATTTAATTTCTATTAATGTTAATGGTTTAAATGGCCCGGCTAAAAGAAGGAGGATATTTCATCAACTTGCTAAACTACAGACAGAAATCATATGCATACAAGAGACACATATAAAGAAAGAGGCCCAGAAATACTTGGAAAATAAAAGATTGGGGAAACTTTTTGTAGCATCAGATACACTAAAAAAAAGAGGAGTTGCAATCTATGCAAAAACACATCTTTGTCCGGAGCTTATATATTCAGCAGATGATGGTAGAGTGTTGGCAATATCGGTTATGAAGCAAAATAGGAAAATTATAATTGTAAATATCTATGCACCAAACCAAGCGCAAGAAAAGTTTTTCAACGCATTAAGAAATCTAATAGTAGAATATAATATGTCAGAAATTTGTATCATAGGAGATTTCAACGCAGTTTGGGATCGGAAAATGGATAGGAAGACTCATGTCACAAATAAATTCTCAGGGAATATATTACCTAAAGATTTTTTGGAATTGGTGGAAGAGCAATGCATGGTGGATGCATGGAGAATAAGAAACCCTGGGAAAGCCGACTATACATTTTATTCGGCTAGACATAATTCCTGGTCCAGAATTGATATGGTCTGGATCTCAGCTTCACTTGTAGCAGACATAACTGATGTAGAAATACTTCCCAACACATTCACGGACCACAGCCCATTAATGATATCTTTCGTGATAGACCCAGGAGGATTAGGTGGAAACTGAACAAAAATTTATTAAGGGACAAGAATTTTGATAAGAAAATAGAAGAAGAAATTAAGGACTTTTTTGATAGGAATATGCAGTCAGAAATATCCATAGAAATAGTCTGGGAGGCATTTAAAGCCTATTTAAGGGGCTGGTTTATTAGTCAAGAAGCATGGGTCAAGAAACAAAGGAAAAAACAATATGAAGATCTGACAAAGCAAATACGGAAAGAAGAAGAGAAACTGAAAAAATCAAAGGTAGAGACGGGAAAAACTAGACTTAATTTGAAATTGTTGCACCACCAAATGAATCTTATACTATCCCAGGAAATAGCTAAAAATATAGAATTTGCAAAACAATATTACTTCGAGAATGCCAATAAACCAACAAGACGGTTGGCATATAAACTTAAGAAAGAAGGCGAGAAGAAGATAATTAAATCTTTAAGAAATGGGAAGGGAGAAGAGAAAGGCAATATAATTGAAATGAAAAAAATAGTGGAAAAATTCTACACAAATCTGTACCAGCAAAAAGAACAGGATAAACAGCTGGTATCACAATATTTGGGCAGTAAAAATATCAAAAAGTTTAGTGATGATCAAAAACGAATTCTGAATGAACCGATTAAAATATGTGAAATTACTGAGGCAATCAAGAAACAGAAGAAAAACAAAACTCCTGGACCAGATGGAATCCCAATTGAAATCTATCAGAGGTATATGGACCAGATAGTGCTAATACTTAAACAATTATTTCAAAGAATACCGGGAATCCAAAGACTTCCAGATTCATGGAATCATGCCCTAATAGCTTTGATTCATAAAGTTGGAACAGATGACAAAGAAATTAGGAACTATAGACCAATTTCATTGCTAAATGCAGACTACAAGATCTTCGCATCAGTTATAGCAGCAAGATTCAAAAGAATTTTGGCACAGGTGGTACATCAAGACCAAGCAGGATTCCTTCTGAAGAGACAAATTAGGAACAACATTAGAACGTTAATTAACGTACTAGAATATTATGAAGTGCATTCGGATAAATCTATGGCATTGGTATTCCTTGATGCAGAAAAGGCATTTGACAATGTCAATTGGCAGTTTATGTTACAAAAGCTTGAGGCGTGGGATTGTGGTACAAATTTTTTGGCAATGATAAAGGCTATTTATAAATCACAAACTGCAAGAATACAAATAAACGGGGATATGACAGAGGATATCAAGATTCAGAAGGGTACTAGACAGGGGTGTCCGCTATCCCCCCTGTTATTTATCTTTACGCTACTCTAATCGATTTAATAAGAGAAGCCGAAACAATTAAAGGACTTAAGATTTAAAAAGATGAGGTACAAGCATTTGCCGATGACCTGTTGTTTATACTAGAAAACCCAACGACATCATTGACCAACTTGATAGGCATTATACAGGAATATGGACAGGTAGCAGGGCTAAAAATTAATCTTAAGAAATCTAATATTATAGTGAAAAACTGTACAGATTCTCAAATGGAACAAATTAGAGATATCTCTAACATGGAATTGGTGAAGAAGGTTAAATATTTAGGCATAATAATATCTAATAGGAATAGCACGTTGTTAGAAGATAATTATATTAAGTTATTAGCGGAAATAAAAAAGGACCTACAAAGGTGGAAGGATTTAAAAATCTCATTTATGGGGAGAATAGCGGCTATTAAAATGAATGTCCTACCTAGATTTTTATTTCTAGCGCAAAATATACCTATTATAAGGAAAGATAACTACTTTCGTGAACTGGGGAAAATTTGCAGCAAGTTTATATGGAACAATAAACGAAACAGGATTAGCCGTAAAGTCATGCAAGAAAGGAAAGAAAGAGGAGGGTTTGGTATACCAAACTGGGGAATATATTATAAAGCGGCGGCTTTAAGTTGGATAAAGGAATGGATAACACTGGAAAACACCAGATTATTAAATTTAGAAGGGTTCAACCTAGTAGTGGGCTGGCATAAATATCTATGGTATGATGAAGACAAATCAACCAAGAGCTTTACGTGTCATACATTAAGAGGGGCACTAATGAAAGTATGGAAGGATATTAGGAAAGAGCAGTACCTGAAAACGCCAAAATGGGTAGCCCCTTTAGAGGCCAGTACAAAATTGACGTTGATGGACAAAGATAAACAAGTGACATATAATGGCTTATTAGACAAACATAATAATTTAAAATCGGAGGATGAGTTGAGGGCTTTGAATATCAAACTTACCTGGTGGGATTACATGCAGTTGACATCAAGATTTAATAAAGATAAGAAAACAGGTTTCTATGATAACAAAAACGAGCTTGATAAGATATGGCTCTCCTCCAATGATAAGCAAATACAAAAAATCTATACTTTCCTATTATCCAGATATCTATTAGATGAGACCATGAAAAAGAACATGGTTGCTTGGATGAAGGATTTAGAACATACCATAGAGATAGAGCAATGGTCAAAAATTTGGAGGGCTGTTAGTATGATGCGAAGAATCCCATTCAAAGAGAACATACTTAAATTGTTCTACAGATGGCACTGGACACCGGACAAGATTGCAAAATGTTATGGGAATTTAGACACAAACTGTTGGAAATGTAAGAACAATGTTGGTACATATTTGCATATGTGGTGGCGTTGCGAGAAAGTACATAAATACTGGCTTACTGTGTTTAACTTTTTACATGGAATTACGGGAATTGAGTTACCCTTTACGCCTGAAAGTGCCCTTTTGAACTTACTCCCAGATCAGATTAGGAGGGAGGACGAATATTTAATTGTTTATACATTTACTGCAGCAAGAATTCTGTTAGCCAGAGGGTGGAAAGGAGAAAGAATGCCCTCTAAGGAGGAACTGATTGACAAACTGCTGTTAATGGCGGAAATGGATAGATTAAGTCTACTGTTACAGGGAAAAGAATATGAAGTATTTGAAAAAAGATGGGAAAAGTTGTATAAATGGTTGGAAAGGAAGAAGTTGGGGGGAAATGACTCGTAAAAATGTAGATATGAGATATATCCAATGTATGTATAATGGTTGAAATATAAATAAATCTGGAAGAAAAAAAAAGAGAATACAAGGTGAAGAATATAAACTGCAGGCATTCATGGATGATCTTCTGTTTATTACAGAAAATCCTCTAGAATCTATTCCATACTTACTTAAAGAATCTATTCCAAACTTACTTAAACAAAAAATATGGGCAAGTGGCTGGCCTCAAGATCAATACTAGAAAAACCAAATTGTTGACTAAAAACTGTTTACTGGTAACATTGTCAGAGTTGCAAGATTTAACTAACATGGAAATCGTGAAAAAAGTAAAGTACTTGGGCATAATCTTATCCAATAAATGTAGTACGTTAATGGAAGATAACTATAATAAATTGCTGGAAGAAATTAGAAAAGATTTGGTTAAATGGAAAGATATACATATTTCTATGATGGGAAGGATTGCAACGCTAAAAATGAATATTTTACCAAGGCTTTTGTTCTTAGCACAAAATATACCAATAATTAAAAGGATACAATATTTTGAAGAACTAGATAAAATAACTAGGCAAGAATAAAATGCAAGATAATGCAAGGTTAGAAAGAAAGGGGTGGATTAGGTGTATCAAACTGGAGGTTGTACTACCAAGCAGCAGCGTTAAGCTGCATAAGAGAATGGATACTATTGGAAGACACAAGATGTTTAACATTAGAAGGCTTTGATCTCTGCATGGGGTGGCACGCCTACATTTGGTATGGTAAGGATAAAATACATACCAACTTCCAATGACATATATTAAGAGGAACACTGCTTAAAGTATGGAATAGTATAAAAGAGCATTGCTACAAGAAAATTCCTTTATGGGTATCACCATTAGAGGCATTCGTGAGGCCTGCACTAGTTACAAAGGTGCATAGGGAAAAATATGAAAATCTATTAGATAAAAGGAGAAAGTTAAAGTCTACAGAAGTGCTAGAGGAGAAGTATAATATTAAGCTATCATGGTGGGAATATACCCAATTAAGATCTAGATATGACAACGATACAAAGGAGGGGTTTGAGGAAAGTAAGAATGAATTGGACAAGATCTGGTTGTCATCAAGTGATAAATTAATCCAGAAGATTTATAATTGGTTACTCGAGGATTATATGCAGGATGAAGTGGTGAGAACGTCTATGATCTTGTGGATGCAGGATTTGGGTCATACAATAAAACTAGAGGAGTAGCATAGTGTTTGGAATAAAATGAAACTTCTAAGGGCAGTATCTCTCAAAGAAAATGTTTATAAAATGTATCATAGGTGGTATTGGTCACCCGATAAAATTGCCAGATGTCAGAAGAATATTTCAAACTTATGTTGGAAATGTAAGTCAAATGTTGGCACTTTCTACCACATGTGGTGGAGATGCCAAAAGATACAAAAATATTGGAAAATAGTGCAAAAGGTAATAGAAGAAACCTTATATATAACTGTGGAATTAAAGCCAGAGATCTATTTGTTAAATATAGTACAAGGTGACCAACAAATACAACGAGAAACTTATATTTTGCTGTATATCGTAACAATTTCTAGGATTTTGTTAGCAAAATTTTGGAAGACAGATAGATTACCCACTCGAGAAGAAATTGCCTTAAAACTTATGGAAGCCGCAGAGATGGATAAGATACATGCATAATTAAATAGAATTGATGATAAGATTGTGACTAAGAGATGGTCAAGAGTAAGAAACTGGGAAGAATGTAATGTGTAGAGGACTCGCAATATGAGAATGTGAAGATGAAACGTATTTGTACATAATGTTAAAAATCAATATATATACATAGAAAAAGAAGACATGTTGTATACATATGTTCAAAGTTTCACTTTATAAAGTTTCCTTCTATTGATATTGTATTTAACTTTAAAATAATTATCAGACAAATAAGATTGCATAAGTCGTTATTTATATATAATTGTTAGAAATTGCTTTTTCACAGTGTATTTTGTTTTCCTGGCTAGACAATTGTTGGAACAGGCTTGGAAGCAGCCATGCCTACCTGACATGGATGTACAGATTCGTAAGATATGGCATGTGGTCCCAATGGATAAAATTACAGTATATAGAAAGATTTGTGTGGGTAAAATAGACTATCAGGAAAGGCTTGTTGAGACTTGGCTTCTACTCATCAAGTACTGGAATAGATAAATCAAAAGAGCAAGCTAAAGAAGAAATCCTAAGATATATCTAAGTAGGGGTTCTAGCACATATAAACATAGTGCTAATGAAGGGCTTCTTTAGAAGCAGCAGTTTTGATAGTAGACTTTGCTTTTAGTTGAGTGTGAAAGAATTCTGGATTGTATTTGATCATATTTTTGTGCTGTATAAGATTATTTTTATATTAATGGGAAGTAGTGTCAGAAAATGATGTCTTTGATGTTTCTCACTGCATCCATTGTGTTATGTTTCTACCCCGCTTTGCGCTTGCGTAGCTATGCAGCCTGAAACGTGGGAGCTTCTTCCCTGCCGCTTTTCCTTATCACGGTGGCCTTGAATGTAGGCTTTGGACTATTCTTGTTTCGCTGAGAATTTTCCAGTCCTGGGAAGGCAAGGGGAGGGGGGAGTAGTCTCCCGCTTATGAAGTATTTCTCCCGCCGGGAGTTCCCGCGCGAGTGCTCAAGTTTTATTCGCTAGGCGCTTCATTGCATCACACTATAAGTTAGCCGGCTCTGCTTTGCTCCCCATTCCTGACAATGACCTCCTACTGTGGGTTTTAGCAAGTTAATCCTAATAAACCTTTCTTTGTGCAAGAATGACTGGATCTACTTGATTTTACACCTGACAGAAATTGTCAGGAATCTACATCTTTCCCTCACCGTCGACGACCGCCATCCACCACGATGAGCGGGGCGGGAAAGGGAGCCCCGGGCGCAGTCCCGTTGATTACCACCTCGGGAGCCGCCGGGGCAGTTCCAACGATCACTACGGCGGGAGCCACAGGTGTCGTTCCAGTGACTACTGCATTAGGAGCCACGGCTCCCGTTACCTCTGTGGCTGCCCCAGTGGTTACCATTCCGACTACCACCGTGGTTCCTGTGACTACAACTACAGTGGTGCCGACACCAACTGCCCATTCAGCAGCCGTGGTGGCTACCCCACCATCGATTGGCACAATTGGAGCCACGTACGCACTCCCGATCTACAGCCCGGCCGGGCTGATACCAAGTCAGGGTGGTGCGGTTCCACGAACCTATGTGCCAGGAGTCCCAACACCCTGGGATAAAGGGGTGACATTTCGCAGATCGCGCGATTGGACTAAGAACCTGCTGGACACTACCCAGACCACTTGGACTATGCCGGGAAGCCAGAGCCGTGACAGCCTCCTGGATCCCAGAGGTAGTTTTGGTCTTCCCCAAGGGCGGGTGTCCCGGGGATCTCCCAGAACGGGGTCCAGCCAGGACACTGATGCCCGCATGGATTCTATCCAGGAGGATACCCGACGGCTGGTAAGGGATATGAGTAAACTAATGCAGTCCCTACCCCAGATGATGGACCAAGCTATTAGAGCCCATCCGCTGACACAACCCAGACCTGCCCCTGCACCGGCTCCAGCCCCGGCGCCACCGTTGGTGCCGGGACGGCCACCTCCTCCTCCTCCGGGCCCGGGGCCAGGCCAACCAGTACCGCCGGGTCCAGGGCCGGGCCAACCAGCGGCTCCAGGGCCAGGGCCGGGCCAGCCAGCACCAGCCCCACCTCCAGTAGTAGCCCCAGTACCGGGAGCAGGGCCAGGGCCACCAGGACCTGTCCAGCCGCCAGTTGTGCCTCCACCTCAGCCTCCGGCTCCAGCACCCCTCATGCAGCCGGTACCGATCATGGCGCCGGCCCCCCCGGTAATCCGCCCCAAAGACATGCTTGAGATCACTTTTGATGGAGATCCAGAGACTGTGTCCGTTTTCATATTACAAGTTGGAAAATTTGTACAAAGATGGGGCTATGTATTCCCAGATGAAGAACAGCAGGTGGAGTTTATTGCATCCAGGTTCCGGGGGAGTGCTACTAGCTGGTATGTAGCCCTTCATGATCTGGAGGCGGAGGAGCTGGGGAATGTGGATGACTTCATGTGGGCTTTGAGAAACCGTTTTGAAGATCCGGGGGCGGCCCAAAAAGCTGAAGCCTTCCTCCGCACTTTCAGACAAGGCAAACTCTCAGTACGGGAGTACTCCAGGGAGTTTCAAAGGCATGCTGTAAAAATTCGAGACTGGA
The DNA here is from genome assembly GCA_029375565.1 of Gekko gecko. Lineage (NCBI taxonomy): Eukaryota > Metazoa > Chordata > Lepidosauria > Squamata > Gekkonidae > Gekko > Gekko gecko. The sequence continues at coordinate 171,290,342 of JAPDNY010000005.1, forward strand.
CTGATGCGGTCTTGGCCCAACAATATAGAATGGGACTGGCAGTTGACGTCCGCAATAATGTTCTCAGCTCTCAACAACCTCGTACCCTCCAGGGGTGGATGGAGGAAGCCGAGAAGGCCGAAAGTCGCTTGCAAATGATGAAGCTGGATCTATCCTTGGGTAACAATCGTCCAAGTGTTGCGGCGGGCCAGGCCAGACCCAAACCAACTTCCACCCCAAGTGGCTTGAGGGACCAGCGGATGCGACAGGGGCTCTGCCTGCGATGTGGGGAGAAAGGGCATTTCGCCGCTGCCTGCCCGAAAGGGGATCCCAATAGAAATCTACCACAAGAAGAGCCTAGAAGGTGGGCAACCTCTACCCCGAGAAAAGGTACCGCCAAACCGCGCAACACACGGGCTCTGTTTGCTAGCCCTGACCAAGTGGATACCTTGATGCTAGAGGAGGAGAGTGAGATGCAGGGAAATGAGATGGTCCTGTTGGTGAACGGCGCTACACAGCAGGACCCAACACCAGAGGCGCCTAAAATGGTGAGCAACTACCCCTCTCTCTTCTTTGTGACTGTTTTGGTGATGAACCCAGCAATGATGACCCACATTCGGGTCCGGGCTCTCATTGACTCAGGGTGCGGGAGGGATCTCATAAACCCTTCTATGGTTATGGGGTTGGAGGCAGCTGTGGTTCACCTGAAAGACCCAATAACTTTCACACAGATGGATGGGTCTCCGATGAAAAAGCCATGCCAATTTGAGACTGTTCCTTTAAGAATAGGCATTGGTGACCACTGGGAGCTACGCTCATTCGTAATAGCTCCGCAAGCCCAATTTCCTTTGGTATTGGGTAGCCCCTGGTTACATGGACATAACCCGTATATTTTATGGGAAGAAGGGGAGGTACAGTTTATCTCCCCAAAATGTACAGATCACAACTGGGACCCCGGGTGGGGAAATCCCCCATGCAATGAACCTCCACGAGCTTGTTTGGCAACGGAGGAACTTAACCGCATCCCTGAGGATTACCAATATATAACCCGGGTGTTTGAGGAGGAGGAAGCAGATGAATTGCCCCCCATCGTAACTCCGACTGTGCAATTGAGATCCTTCCGGGTCAAAAGTTACCAAAAGGGAAAATTTATGCCATGAGTCCAAGTGAAAAGGAGGAACTTCGCCGATTTATTGATAAAAATCTGGCCCGTGGATTCATTCGGCCAGCATCATCCCCTTTTGCAGCACCTGTCTTATTTTGTAAAAAAAAGGATGGGGGGCTCAGACTCTGCACGGATTACCGGGGACTTAACGCAGTGTCTGCTACCAATGCCTACCCGATGCCCCTCATCAAAGACCTACTGGCTGAGGTGGCGAAAGGGAAAGTGTTCTCTAAACTGGACTTAAGAGATGCCTATTTTCGGGTTCATATTAGAGAGGGGGATGAATACAAGACTGCATTTAATACCCCGCTGGGGCAATTTGAATACCGGGTGATGCCCTTCGGGTTACAAGGGGCACCAGGGGTCTTCATGAACTTAATCAATGAAGTGTTACACCCCTATTTATTCAAAGGAGTGGTTGTTTATTTAGATGATATCTTGGTCTATACCCCGGATCAAGAATCCCACACTACCCTTATGCGGGAGGTATTGGAAAAGCTTTTAGAACACAAACTGTTTGTTAAGCTGTCAAAATGTGAATTTCACCAAGAGAGCATTGACTTTTTGGGATACCGCATATCCTCCGCGGGGTTGGAGATGGACCCAAAAAAGGTCCAGGACGTTTTGAGATGGGAACCCCCCAAAACCAGGCGCCAGCTCCAAAGTTTTCTCGGCTTCGCCAACTTTTACCGTCAATTCCTGCCACACTTCGCCCAAGTAGCCCTTCCCCTCACGGAACTTTTAAAAACCAAGGGGAGGGGATCTAAGGCTTCGGTCCCAGGAGCCCCGTTGGACTGGACTCCGCAGTGTCAGCAGGCGTTTGAACAACTTAAAAGATTGTTCACGTCTGAGCCCATACTAGCCCACCCTGATGAAACAAAGAAATTCGTAGTGCAAGTAGACGCATCAGACACTGCTATGGGTGGGGTGATTTTGCAAGAGAATGCTCAAAAGCAACTACAACCCCTGGCTTATGTGTCGAGAAAATTTAATGACACAGAAAGATTCTGGCCCATTTGGGATAAGGAAGCAGCGTCTATCCGTTTAGCCTTGATCACATGGAGACATTGGTTAGAGGGGTCCCGAATACCTTTTGAAATCTGGACTGATCATAAAAATCTTGAGGTATTGCGAAAACCCCGGAATCTAAATGCCAAACAGTTCCGGTGGGCTGAGTTTTTCTCCAAATTTCAGTTTACCCTGCACCACTTCCCAGGGAAAGCCAACCATTTAGCGGACGCTCTCTCTCGCCTTCCTCAGCATTTTTCTAAGAGGGTCGAAGTTCGGGAATCTATGTTCACCCCGGAACAATTAGTTGGTGCAGTTGTAACCCGTAAAGCTAAACAGGCACCTATAAGTCACATCCAGACATTGAATTGGGAAAAGCAGTTTTTATCTGACATCACCCCACCAGAGACGAGTGAGTTACAAGCCAGGGATGATGTAAAGTGTGATCCTAATGGCTGCTGGTACAAGGGAAATAAAATGTTTGTTCCAGAAGCTACCCGAGCCCAGGTTTTGCGCACAGTTCATGATTCAAAAGCTGCGGGACACTTTGGATATGTAAAATCCTTAAGGCTTCTGCAACGGAGCTTCTGGTGGCCCAGAATGAAGCAAGAGTTGTCTCGTTATATACAGTCCTGCCCAACGTGTAATCGTTGTAAAGCCAGACCAGGAAAACCTCCAGGCCTCCTACAACCACTACCCACCCCGAGCAGACCCTGGGAAGTAATCTCTATGGATTTTATCACTGATCTTCCCCCCTCTAAACATATGACTGTTATTTGGGTGGTAGTGGACCTATTCTCTAAGCAAGCCCACTTCATACCGTTCCCCAGTATGCCGACAGCAAAAGGCCTGGCCAAAGCATTCATTCAACACATTGCCAAATTGCATGCATTGCCCCTCAAGATCGTTTCCGACAGGGGGTTCCATTTGTTTCCAAATTTTGGTCTGAGCTAATGACTCTAATGGGTATTGAACGTGCGCTTAGTACTGCCTATCACCCTGAGACTGATGGCCAGACGGAGAGAGTGAACCAGACGTTAGAACAATATCTAAGGTGTTTTTCTAATTATCAACAAGACAATTGGGTAGATTTGTTGCCATTGGCGGAGTTTGCTTACAACAATTCATGGCATGCTTCCACGAAAATGTCACCATTCAAAGCTGCCATGGGCTATGACAGCCCCCCTCTTCCTTTCTTAAAACCTGGGGAGACTGGTGGGAAAGCCTCGACATGGTGTCAAACTCTCCGTGACTCCTGGCCCCTAATTATCGAGACTTTGAATGAGGCCAAGGCACAATATAAAAAACAAGCAGATAAGAAACGGGCCGGGGGATGGAACTTACAACCGGGAGACTCTGTCTATCTCTCGACTAAGAATCTAAGACTAGCGCAACAATCCAGAAAATTGGCGTGGAAATATATTGGTCCTTTCCGAGTGCTAAGATGTGTGAATCAAGTAACTGTACAACTAGACTTGCCTAAGTCTCTTAAAGCAATACATCCAATTTTCCATTACAGCCTTCTCAAGCCGGCCTTTCCCCCAACTAAAGAGCATCCTGAGACGTTGGATCCTCCCCCCTCTGATGGTTGACGGTGAAGAGCACTATGAGATCGCTGATGTTTTGGACTCTAAGATACTTCGTGGACAACTTATGTACCTGGTGCAATGGGTACACTTTGGGCCCCAATACAGGGAATGGGTGAAAGTTTCTGATATCAACGCACCTGATCACCTTAGAAACTTTCACGCTCGATACCCTGATAAACCTGTAGATATGAATCTGGCTCACTGTGATATGCAATATATGAGAATGTAATATGAGTCTGTAATGAAAATTATTTTTGCAAAAAAAATATCTATTCTAGCTCCTTCATTGCTACCCTTCGCAGTGTCATTTCATGGTTGTAGACTCCCTTTTGGTTGATGATGGAGCCAAGGAACTTGAACAATTTCCATTTCTTCATGGTCAACCTAAAGTTGTATAATTCCCCAGTACTCATTACTTTTGTCTGCTTGATGTTCAACTGTAATCCTGCTTTGGCACTCCCTGCTTTAACTTTCAGCAGGAGCCATCTCAAGTCTTCACTGTTTTCTTCCAGTAAGGTGGCATTATATGCATATCACAAATTGTTAATGTTCCTTCCCCCGATTTTCATTCCACCTTCATCTAAATCTAACTCAGCTTTCATTATGATATGTTCTGCATATAGACTAAAGAGATAAGTAGCCTCTTGTCCAGAGTACAGGTTGCACATCAAAACAATCAGGTGCTGTGGCACACCCATTTCTTTTAAAAAGAACCAGAGCTTTTTGTGATCCACACAGTTAAAACCGTTGCTGTAATCTATGAAACATAAACTGATTTTCTTCTGAAATTCTCTCGTATTCAGACCTGTAGTCATAATTTTTTTGCGGGGGGGGGCAACAAGGGCTCAGTTTAGTATAGTGGAGCTGAAAGTACAGGTTGGTGGGCAGAGGGTGAGTGGGGAGGTCAGAGGGAGGAAGAGGCTGGTGTGGAGCATGGGGGAGGCAGGGCAGAGAATTGCTGGAACCTGCAGAATTCGCTCACCTGGCTCACTGTCCCTTTTCTATGATCATCTGTCACTATTGCCACCACTGCTGGAAGCAGAAACTCTGGCCCAAGGAGGATGCCTGGTGCAAAACTGCTGGAAAGATCTCAAAGGAGAGAGAGCAAGCACACCACGCAGTGGGGGGGTGAGGAGTAACAGTGGATGACTGCCTACTGCTGGCTGGCCAGCCAGTCCTGCAGCAATGTGAGTGGGTTCTGACTCAGCCCACAGGAGAGAAGTGAGCAGATGAGGTGGAGGCTGCAGCACTTTTGGCCCCTGACCTGACCTTGCTGAGCTGGGCCGAATGCTTTCCCCACAAAGAAAGACCAAATCACTTGCTGCCTGTGCAGCGCCGGGATGCCCGCATGCTGGTTGCAGGGAAATGGGGGGGGGGGAAGCAGCTGGCTTTCCTTCTCTGAGGGAAACGTCCTTCCCCAAAGCAGTGCAAAAGCAGCGGACCTCATAAGGAGGAGGGCTTTTCTTCTCTGAGGGAAACATCCTTTCCCAAAGTGGCATAAAAGCAACAGACCTCATGAGGAGGAGGGCTTGTGCTATGGCGGTGTGGCCACTGAGCAAGAGACTGAGAGAGGGAAGAGCCACTGTGCACAGCCAGTCAGGGCTGGCCAAGGGCTGGGGGGCTTCCAACCCTCCCCTCCACAGGGTGAACTGCCCCAGGCATTATTGCAGGGTCTTCTTCCCCAGCCCCAGCTTTGGTGACCTCTAGCCAGATGAGAAGGCCAGGTGGGCACAGGGGCTTTGCACGCACACCCACCTCACCACCAATGCCCACCCCACCAGGGAAAGCAGCCCACAGCCTGTCTCAGGCATCAGACAGCCCCCTTGTAAACCCATCAGCCTATAGCCAGCTCCCTCTACTTCTCCCCTGTGTTCACAAGGCTCCAGCTTGGCTTGCACCTCGCTGGGAAGCTAAGGGGGGAATAAAAACAAAAAACACAGCTGTTTGGTGAGAGGGTGTGGCAAATTAAGGAGGGGCATTGCCCTATTGAGACCCTGTGGCTACAGGCCTGTGTATACTCAAGTAAGCTACTTAAATTTACAACATGATCTCTAGTGGCACTTCCTTTTCTAAATCCAACTCAAATATCTTACATTTCTCTTTCCACATACTGTAAGTGTACTGATGTAGCTTCCCCAGGAGGCATGGGCTGGGCAGGTCACAGGCAAGGTTTCAGACAGTAACCAAAGTCCAGTCCGAAAGTCAGGGGTTCCAGAGAACAGATTTACCGAAGTCCAGTCTAGGGTCAAGGAGTTCCAGGCAACAAGTCCAAGTCAGGGTTCCAGAAAAGCCAGTTGTCAGGTCCAGTCCAAGGTTGCTGCTAGGATGGCGGCTCAGTAATAAAGTGTGCTTGTTGCATCTACAAACTGTTGCATCTCCCGGCTGAATTTATAGCCAAGTCTTAACAAACTAAACTCCCAGTCAGTTCCTTGGTAATCATCTTGAAACTACTCATTCATCTCTTCAACTGACAGCTGACAATGGGCCATACGTCTCACACTTCTTCTTTCTTGCAACTCTAAGCATCTCTAACAGCATCGGCACTGCAAGGGTATGGCTAAGCTAGGTGAGCTGGGTGTGGCTTCTGGAGACTTCTTTACAGCTTCAAAGCTACAAGGTGTTGGCTCAGTTTCAGCTGTAGGCTGTGACTCCTGATCAGCTGGTAACTTGATCTCTTATTGTTTATCTGGTTCTGAGCCAGCTGCAGCCAGCTGTTCAATTACTGGCTGAGGGCTAGCAGGTAGCTCTTAATCTGAAAAATCTGAGCCCTCACTCAACACATATTGACTTATGACAGTAACTGTTCTTGTTGTAAGATTTTGAGCATGCTCCGTGAGTCATGTATTATGATGAGAAGGGAGGGGAAGAATGCTGGAAGAAAGTATACAAGCAGAGGCACTTCTTTTATCCAAGAGGGAAAAAGGATCTTACATAAGCATGGCTTTGAAATTCTGTAAACCGGGTTCAGGTGTTTAATAAAGATAGCAGCACTTTTTTACCACAGGAATAAAAAGCATACAAAACAGTATTACGACACATACAGTATTTTGTCGAAGGCTTTCATGGCTGGAATGCATTAGTTGTTGTAGATTTTCCGGGCCGTATGGCCATGGTCTTGGCATTGTAGGTCCTGATGTTTTGCCAGCAGCTATGACTGGCATCCTCAGAGGTATGACACAGAAAGATGGAGTACTCTCTGTGTCAAGGTGAGAAGAAAAATGGTAGGCAGGTAATTTATATCTACTTAGGATATATATATCAAAGGAATCACTGATCAGATGGGGAAACGTATGAAAAAATACAACCTACAAACAGTATTCAGACGCACCAGAAAAATACAACAGAAGCTACAACTGGCAAAAGACAGAAGAGACCCCCCACACTTCTGCAGGAGTATACCGCATACCATGCAGTTATGGACAGGTTTACATCGGGACCACACAGTATAGCATTCAGACAAGAATAAAAGAACATGAAAGACACTGCAGACTGGGCCAACGTGAAAAATCAGCAGTGGCTGAACACAGCCTAACTCAAACAGGACACAGTATCTTATTCCAAGACACTGAAAGACTGGACAACACATCCAATTACCACGCCAGGTTACACAGGGAAGCCATTGAAATTCATAAACATAAACACAATTTCAACAGGAAAGAAGAGAGTTTAAAAATAAATAGAGCATGGTTTCCTGTCCTGAAAAACACAAAATGCTCTACATCTTACAATAGCACTACAAATAAGATTAGAATTTCAACAGCCAATCTATATGCAAAAGAACCTCCTCAGGAAAGTTCCTCCATTAGCATGTCACAGCCTGGGAAACTCCTGCAAGATAATGACTCAGCCCTACCCCACCTTCCTGAGTAGATATAAATCACCTGCCTACCATTTTTCTTCTCACCTTGACACAGAGAGTACTCCATCTTTCTGTTTTATACCTCTGCGGATGCCACTCACAGCTGCTGGTGAAATGTCAGGACCTACAGTGCCAAGACCACGGCCATACAGCCCGGAAATCTACAATAACTAACATATGGTATTTATTTATTTACATTATTTATAGCCTATCTTTCTCACTGAGACTCAAGGCAGATTACACAGTGTAAGTCAATGAAATTAATATGATAAAGCATCTAATAAGCAATGTAATAAGACTGGAACTGATGAAACAAGGCAAAAATCTGAACAAACAAAATGTAAATGATATTACATAAATAGGAATGCACTGAGAACAAGATAATGCATACATACCACACACAGCAGTAAAGTCCACAGACCATGCCACCAGACAGGAAGTAAAGTTAATTCAAAGCAGTAAACATCCACACTGGGGAAGACATTCCCAACCCCCCCAAAAAATAGTAATGGGAGAGATCACAAACACTAAGTGGAACATTAAAGAGCAGGAAGACAAAAAGGTTTGGCTGAGAGGAGAGCAAAGGAAATGGCTCCTTTTGAAGCTTACCTGCCAGCAAACATAGTCTCTGCTTGAGCTGCAATTTCATCTATGTCAGGAACAACAGCTACAAAGGAACATAAAGTGGATGAAGGGCAGAATTAGCTTTTCAAGAACAGTCATGATTCCTCTCCCATATTACACTAAAAGTAAACAATCACCAAAAACTGGTATCACTCAGGGAAATTGGGTCAGTACCATTCTTAACTCATTGTTGAGGAATACATACAGCCAGTTTTCACATGACTCCACACTGACATTGACCCATGTTACACACCAGGCATCAGTAACAACAGAATAACTGAATGGCATGTGACTGAAATAATAAAGCTTAGCAGCGATTTGTTCTCTGAATGCCTGTTCATGCTGCCCTACCATTTCCCACTCAAGAACCATAACTGCTGAACTGGGAGATACTACATTAATGGAAGAATAGGATCTGTCTTGACCCTGTTGTCATACCATGGACTGAAAAGGAGGTCCACTAGGGGCCTACATGTTGGTGTGAAGGGCAAATTCTCCCTCCCGCCACTGAGTGTCATTGAATGGGAAGAAGAAAGTAGTGCCCTTAAAAAGTAGTGCATTCAAAGGTTGTGACAGGGACAACAAGGTTACAGCATCACATGGGCATTCAGCTACTGAATAGACAGCAGAACCTGATGCCCAGAGTAAGCACTCAGTGGCTGTGTACCTGCACAGTGCTTTCAGCCATAACCATGTCATCTCCATTTCCTGAAGCACTCTAATAAGGACACCACAGCCCATTCCCCCTTAAGTGGCGCTCAGTGTTTATATTCTTTATAGTCACCTTTCAACGCAGAGACTTGATGCAGATTACACATAGTGAGTCAGTACGATCAACAACAATTCAATGAAAGATGCAATAGGTTTGTAAAAGTCTGGAACCACCAGAAAGAACTGAAGCACAGTATATGTATTAACATGACCCCTTAACAAATACAAAAATTACATAATAGGAACCTACTTACAGTAGGCTATGCACAGCAGTATAGACCACAGTCCCTAATAATTTATCCAACTAAGTTTGTTAACCATTTTGAACAGTGCAACCCTATTACCTGCACAGAAAAACCCTCTTGAATAATTTAGTTCTGCATAGTTTGCAGAAAGCTAGGAGAGTGGGAGCTTTCCTGACCTCCTCAGACAGGTCATTCCATAAAATGGTAGTAGTGGGACAGAGAGTCTTTCTTACACCCTCATACAAGTTACTGCTGAGGACATCTCATAATCAAATAAATGCAATACTCATTATGTTCTCTGTGCAATAGAGAGGAGGCATATGACCAGGAAACCAACTTGCAAATTTGCTATATCTACAGGTTCTGAGTGTGTGACTATTAGCTAAAGGCTTCATGTTCTCTGCTTAATTTTCTGAAGCTTTTGGTTCAAGACAAATGCATGGGCAACTTTTCCCCTCCCAATGCTAATTAAAAGGAATCCTCACTTATTTTGAATTATGCTATTTTAACCACTCTACCTGAGGTGATAATTGGTGAATCAGGAGGAGACGCTACAGAACTATCAACATTTTCACTGCTCTCTCCAAACTCCTTCTTGTAAATAGACAGCATGTAGGATATTCTGTAGTCAAGTCGAACACTTAGTATGAACTAGAAAGCAAAAGGGTAATAGGTCATTTTTTTTAGAACAAAGTTTGAGTCCAGTGGCACCTTTAAAACCAACAAAGTTTAATTCTGGGAATAAGCTTTCATGTGCATGCATACTTCTTCAGATATATTTTTGACAGTTTCAGGAGCATTTAAAGATAGTGTATTAAAAAAAAAAGATCCATGCAAGCACACATGGGACTGCCTCAATGCAGGCCTGCAACAGAAGAAAAAACTCCACAAGCTTATAGAAAGCTCCTCTGATGAATTCTCTCCCTTCCGTCTGTCGGAGCCCTTTTCCCACCAAAATGGTCACGTGATGGAGAAAGAAGATGAACTATTCCCTCAATTCTCCCATCGCTGCCGTGGAGCACAGAACAGAGCATAGCTGTGCTAGACCACAGCGAGAAAAGGAGGAAGGGATATGTGCCTCCACATAAGACAATCGATGAACATCAGTTACCGGTAAGTGCAACCATGTTTTCATCTTCATGTCTTCTGTGCAGTCTCACATGGGAGAACAGCAAGCTCACAAACCAAGGAGGTGGATGTGGGATGATTATCAGAATGACCATAGCACTGCTCTTCCCACAGCTGCTTCCCTCCTGGAATCCATATCAATCCAATAATGCTCGCAAATTTGGATGGCGATGAACAAGTCACTGCCTTGCAGATCTCTCATATATTGATACTGCATTGGAAAGCTGCAGATGATGCCTTAGTCTCCATTGAGTGAGCTTTCATGGTGAGCAGACAGTCCACCTTTGCTCTGCCATATGCAGTTCTAACAGCTGATGTCACCCATCTAGAAAGTGTCTAAGCTAACACAGTCCTCCTCTTACCAGGACCCTTAAAGCAGACAAACAAGTTGCTGTCTTTTCTGAATGACAATGTACAATCTAAATAAAATAGTAATGCTCTCCTAACATCCAGTGTGCACAATGCTTGTTCTCCTGCAGAGAGTGATTCTGAGAAAAAATACAATTAATATAACATCCTGAGACATATGAAATTCTGAAACGAAGACGAAGAACAAGAAGAGATTGGATTTATACCCCAACCTTCACTACCTGAAGGAGTCTCAAAGTGGCTTACAATCCCTTTCCCTTCCCTACAACAGACACCCTGTGAGGTAGGTGGGGCTGAGAGAGCTCTCTCGAGAACCACCCTCGAGAAAACAGCTGTAAGAGAATTTATGACTGACTCAAGGTCACACCAGCAGCTGCATGTAGAGGAGTAGGGAATCAAACCCGGTTCTCCCAGATTAGAGTCTGTGCTCCTAACCACTACACCAAAATGGCTCTCAGAAATTACTTTTGTGAGGAAATTTAGACTTGGATGTAACACAATCTTATCCCTATGAAACCCAGTAAAAGGAGATTGACATCTCAGAGCATACAATTACTCCAAAATTACTTCAAAAAATGGAGGCAAGGAGGGAGGAGGAGGAGGTTGGATTTATACCCCACCCTTCACTCGGAGTCTCAGAGCAGCTTACAGACTCCTTTCCCTTCCCCTCCCACAACAGACACCTTGGGAGGTAGGTGGGGCTGAGAGAACTCTGACAGAAACTGCCCTTTCAAGGACAGCTCTGACAAAACTATGGCTTGCTCCAAGCTGCAAGTGGAGAAGTGGGGAATCAAACCTAGTTCTCCCAGATTAGAGTCCACACACTTAAACACTACACCAAACAAAAGTATCTGCGGGTTGCTAGGCGCTGTAGGTCAGTCATCAGAGAAGTCAAAGCTCACAGTGAGCAAAAGCTGGCCAGAAATGCTTGCTACAACAAGAAAAGAAGAGAACAGGCTCATCTAGAGATGGTAGTAGGCAAGGCATGGCGTCCGCGCTGCTGGTTGACATGGACAGAGAGGTAGTTGAGAAGCACCTGGCTGCATTGAATGAGTGTAAATCCCCCAGACCAGATAGTATGCATCCAAGAGTGCTCAAAGAACTTTCTAGAGAGCTTGCAGAGCCTTTGTCCATTGTCTTCCAGACCTCTTGGAGGACAGAAGACGTGCCACAAGCCTGGAGGAGGGCAGATGTTATCTCGATTTTCTAAAAAGGGAGGCAGGATGACCCAGGAAATTACAGACCAGTCAGTCTGACCTCTGTCCCAGAGAAGATCCTGGAGCAGATTTTAAAGGGATTGATCTGTGAAAGTCAGCACGGATTTGTCCCCAACAGGTCCTGCCAGATCAACCTCATTTCCTTCTTTCATCGAGTGACAAGCGTACTGGATCAAGGGAATGCTCTTGGTGTTGTTTACCTGGATTTCAGTAAAGCTTTTGACAGGGTTCCCCATGAGGTTCTGATGGGTAAACTAAAGGACTGTGGACTGGACTCTAGGATAGTTAAGTGGATAGGGAAGTGGTTGGAGAACCACACTTAGAGAGTAGTTGTCAATGGTGTTTCATTTGAATGGAGGGAGGTGTCCAGTGGGGTGCCACAGGGCTCAGTTCTGGGCCCAGCACTATTCAATATTTTTATAAATTATCTGGATGAGGGTGTGGAGGGGCTACTCATTAAATTTGCAGATGACACCAAAATGGAAGGAGCAGTGAACACTCCAGAAGATAAAACATAGAATTCAATGAGATCCAAACACACTGAAAAAGTGGGCAGATGTAAACAAGATGCAATTTAACAAGGATAAGTGCTGAGCTACATCTGGGTAATAAGAATGAAGAACACGCATACTGGATGGTGGGAAAAAATAACTGCAACCTGTTTGGGGGCCCATAGAATTGGACCCCCTAATCCAATGTTCTTGAAACTTGGTGGGTATCTTGGGGAGAGGCTACCCACAAGCTACCCTGTGAGTTTGGAGCCTCTCCCTCAAACCTCCTCCCCTCCAGCCCCCAGAATATACCTTATGTTTTCACCATTGACTTCAATGGCCCATAGGATATAATGGGGCCGAATTGCCGCCAAATTTCTTTCATTCCCTCCTTTCCTTCTCTCCTTTTCCTCTTTCCCTCCTTCTCTTCTCTCTTTCTTTCCCACCTTCTTCTCTTCTCTTTTTTCCTCCTTTCCCTTTTTCCCTCCTCCTTTCCTTCTCTTTCTTTCCCTCTTTCCTCCTTCTGTGGCCCAACTCTAGTGAGAAGGAGTTTAAACTTTAAACCCCTTCTCTCTTAGGTCCCCCACCCAGGCCAGCTGGGGAAGAGAAAGGGAGGCTTTTGAAGATGCCTCCCCCCCTTTAGCCATTCTGATAAGTTGTTCCGAATACAACTGAAGGTCCTCCTTCAGTAACACCAGCACAGGATCTCCCACAACTTCACTGAAGAAGGGAGAGAGGTGCATTCAGATTCTTCTTCTGATGGAGGAGTCTTGTGGATCATCTGGATCCAAGGACAGCAGGTCCAAAGTGACCTTTGGAAGGTGATGTTGCATCTCAGGTGCACTGTGTGAACTCATGCCAGGGTAGGTTGCGCTTGGTGGAGGTTGCCAATGTGGAAAGGTTTGAGATGCATCCCATTGGCCCAGGGTGGCATTACCCAAGGAGGCTGAAGGCAATACTCACTGTGGTTGAGGGAGCCAGTGTCCTGCCTGAGGCATTTTGACCTTATGCCCTCAGGTCAAAACGATTGGGGAAGCTTGGAGATTATTTAAAACTACAATCCTAGAAGCTCAGAAAAAATATATACCGCAGGTTAGGAAAGGCACAAATAGGTATAGAAAAAAGCCTGCATGGTTAACAAACAAAGTAATGGAAGGTGTAAAAGGTAAGAAGGATTCCTTTAAGTGGTGGAAAGCTAGCCTCAGTGAGGTTGATAAAAGGGAACACAGGCTGTGGCAAATAAAATGCAAGTCTGTGATCAGGCAGGCAAAAAGGGAATATGAGGAGTATATAGCAAAAAACAAAGAACAACAATAAAACTTTCTTCAAATACATTAGAAGCAGGAAACCAGCCGGGGAGGCAGTGGGGACCTTGAATGACCAAGGGGTAAAACGAGTGCTGAAGGATGATAGGGAAATGACTCAGAAGCTGAATTCATTTTTTGCCTCTGTCTTCACTGTGAAAGATGAGAAGTGCTTGCCCACTCCAGAACTGCTGATTTCGGGAGGGGTGTTAAAAAACCTGAGTCAGATTGAGGTGACGAGAGAGGAGGTCCTATGACTGATAGACAACTTAAAAACTGATAAATCACCAGGCCCGGATGGCATTCATCTGAGAGTTCTGAAAGAACTCAAATGTGAACTTGTGGATCTCCTGACAAAAATATGTAATCTTTCTTTAAAATCTGCCTCCATTCCTGAGGACTGGAAGGTAGCTAATGTCACTCCCATCTTTAAAAAGGGTTCCAGAGGAGATCCAGGAAATTTACAGGCCAGTCAGTCTGACATCAATACCAGGTAAGTTGGTGGAAACTGTTATTAAGGAAAGAATTAGTAGGCACATTGATTAACAAAAGCTATTGAGGCAGACTCAGCATGGGTTCTGTAAGGGAAGATCTTGTCTCACTAACCTGTTAGTGTTTTTTGAGGGAGTGAACAAACATGTGGACAAGGGGTACCCAATAGATGTTGTTTACCAGTTTGGTGCAGTAGTTAAGTGAATGGACTCTAATCTAGGAGCACCGGGTTTGATTCCCCACTCCTCCACTTTCACCTGCTGGATGACCTTGGGCAAGCCATACTTCTGGCACAGCTGTTCTTGAAAAAGAGCAATTTCTATCAGAGCTCTCTCAGCCACACTACCTCACAGGGTGTCTGTTGTGGAGAGGGGAAGGAGTTTGTAAGCCGCTCTGAGACTCCCTTGGGTAGTGATAGGCAGGGTATAAATCCAATCTCTTCTCTTCTTCTTCTTCTTCTTACCTTGACTTCCAGAAAGGTTTTGATAAAGTTCCTCATCAAAGGCTCCTAAGTAAGCTCAATAGTCACGGGATAAAAGGACAAGTCCTCTTGTGCATCAAAAACTGGCTAATTAATAGGAAACAGAGAGTGAGTATGAATGGGCAATTTTCTCAGTGGAGGGTGGTAAGCAGTGGGGTACCACAGGGATCAGTACTCAGTCCAATGCTTTTTAACTTGTTTACTAATGATTTGGAGTTGGGAGTAAGCAGTGAAGTGGCTAAATTTGCAGATGACACGAAGTTGTTCAGGGTGGTGAGAACCAGGGAGGATCGTGAGGTACTCCAAAGGGATTTGTCAAGGATGGGCGAGTGGGTGTCAACATGGCAAATGGGGTTCAATGTGGCCAGGTGCAAAGTGATGCAAATTGGAGCCAGAAATCCTAAATGTAAATACACGTTAATGGGGTCCGAGCTGGCAGAGACTGACCAAGAGAGAGATCTTGGAGTCATAGTAGGTAACACAATGAAAATGTTGAGACAGTGTGCCACTGGAATAAAAAAGGCCAATGCTATGCTGGGGATTATTAGGAAGGGAATTGAAAACAAATCAGCCAATATCATAATGCCCCTGTATAAATCAATGGTGCAACCTCATTTGGAGTACTGTGGACAGTTCTGGTCACCACATCTCAAAAAGGATATTATAGCATTGGGAAAAGTGCAGAAAAGGGCAACTAGAATAACAAAAGGGTTGGAACACTTTCCCTATGAAGAAAGGTTAAAATGCTCGGGGCTCTGTAGCTTGGAGAAACGACGGCTGAGGGGTGACATGATCAAGGTTTATAAGATTATGGGATAAGATTATAAGATTATGGGATAGAGCAGGCAGAGAAAGAAGTACTTTTCTCCCTTTCTCACAATACAAGAACTCATGGACACCCAATGAAATTACTGAGTGGTCGGGTTAGAACGGATAAAAGGAAGTACTTCTTCACCCAAAGAGGGATTAACACATGGAATTCACTGCCACAGGAGGTGGCGGCTCCAAACATGTACAGCTTCAAGAGGGAATTAGATAAGCATATGGAGCAGGAGTCCATCAGTGGCTATTAGCCACAAGGTATAGATAGGAATTCTCAGTCTGTGGCAAGTGATGGTCTGTATTCTTGGTGCTTGTGGGGGTGGGGACAGTGGGAGGGCTTCTAGTGTCCTGGCCCCACTGCTGGACCTCCTGATGGCACCTGGTATTTTTGGCCACTGTGTGACAGTGTTGGGCTAGATGGACCATTGGCCTGATCCAACATTGGCTTTTCTTATGTTCTTATTTCAGGGCCTGATCAGGTGGAGAATTGCCCAGCCAAGGGTCCGTCTCATACCTTCAGAATTGGAGGGGGAACCCCAACAATATTGTCCTCTGAGGACTGATAGTCTGTTGCTCCCAAAGTGGGGGAAATGGCATATGTAGCTTCTGCATGTAGATCCTCTCTCCCTTGGAAGACACCCCATGGTGTCAACAGGCATGAGAACAGAGTTGAGGCAAGCAAGACCTTCAAAATCGAGGCAACTGAGCTCTTCAAGTCCAATCCAGTGACAGAGATCAGCATTGTATGGGCAAAGCCAAGTGCTCACTCAGAGGCAAATGATGTCAATTCCAAGGGGAAGGTGAGCATCAGGTCTGAGTTAGAGACAGACCTCAATGCCAAGGAGCTGAAGCTGAATGGCACTGAGCAGGGGATCGAGGTGGAGACAACTGTTTTTGTGCTGGGTGATCAGTCAGGTTGTGACAACGCCAACCCCAAATGCTTAGATGTCTTCTTAGCTTTTTAGCTGAGGGCTCTGAACACTCTTTGCGTGGGCAAGTCCTCTTCAACATCAGGCTTAGATTGCAATGCTAGGATTAAGGCTACCAAGGCTACCAAGGGAGTGCGAGATCCTTTGTGGGAGAACTTGGTTGATTTTGACCTAATGATTTCTCCCAGTCTTGGCATGCTCTGGGGATTAATAGTTGGCACGCGTGGCAAGAACCCATATTGTGCCCATATTGTGTTCATCATTCTGAGCCATTTTGGTGCCACATGGTTGGTACTTTCTAAAAAAGGCCATGATGTTTAAAGGCAGGTAATTTTGCTCTCAATAGTCACAAAAAAAAAAACCCACTCACAATACCTGGAGAAGTTTTCTCAGAAGAAGCTCATGTAATGCCCTCTATCCACAATGGCAGAAGGAAAACTGAGGAAAGAGTGCTCCCTCCCCCTCTGTCATGTGACCATTATGGCAGGAAAAGGGCTCCAACTCTGACAGAAGAGAGGGTAGCACTCATCAGAGGAGCTTTCTAGAAGCTTGTGGAATTTTTCCTTCCATGGCAGGCCTGCACCAAGACAGTCCTATGTGGGACTGCACAGAAGGCACAAAGATGAATCAAATTTACTATTTTTGCATCATAGAACATTTTAGAGAAAGCATTTATTTTTGAAAAACTGCCATTCACATAAAATTTGTGAACATTTGAAAAATACTATTACTGCTATTGTAAAAGGAACTGTTCTGACCCAGTCTTCTACTACCAGAATGCACAAGACTCATAACAGAACCCCAATCTAGTACAAAAAGCTGGTGAAGTAACTTTATGCTCAAGTCAAAACTTAATGCTGCAGCTCTACAAACCAGGTCATGAGTCCTCATGTATGTTTCTTTGAAGATATCTGACATGGCTTTTCCTAAAAGTCCAAAGTGTCTTACCAATAAAACCAACTTAACAGTATTCAATAATACTTTAAAAGCAGAGTAAATGTCAAACACACTACCAAGAGCCTCAAACAAACTATATCAACATTAAAAGACTCCTTCAACTGAATTACTTTGGTCTTATGTGCCTTCCTAGCTCTAATAAAGATGGATCAGCCCTCATGCCATAGTGCTGGTGCAGTCACAGAGCAAGCCTTGAAGGGGGTTGAAACAGTCTTCACCTCCTTCAAGCACAGGCTGGAGAAGCAACATAATGGCCCGAGTTCACAGTAAAATAAATTATATTAGTGCTGCTGTTTAGTTTTAGAACAAAGGTCTTTTTACCTGTAAAATCTCAATGATTTTTAGCTTGGTATCCATCACAGTAATATCTTCACTCTCTACAGTGCCCATTTGTTTGCTTGGGTGGACACTTGGAGGAACCTCAGGTGCAACAAGAGGGAAGATGGAACCTCTGCTCAGGACCATTTGTGTCATCATCTCTCCTACACCATGGATGGTCCTCATAACATTGTTCCCTACATATCAGAAATATGAGTTCAACATCAATAAATGGTACTGTATACTTAATAAATAGGCCCAGTTCTCACCTCTAAAGCCTGATATGGTCAGAGACCGTCTTTCCCCATATGTACCCCAGCAAGCACTGTGTTCAGGGTCCCAAAATCAACTGACCCTCCCAGGTCCCAAAGACGTCAGACTGGTAACAGCCAGGGCCAGGGCCTTCTCAGTGGCAGCTCCATACTGGTGGAACGAGCTCCCCAAAGAGATCAGGGCGGTGCAGGACCTTTTACAGTTCTGCAGAGCCTGCAAGATGGAGCTCTTCCACCAGGCTTTTGGTTAAGGAGCCACCACCACCACCACCAACATCATCACTAATGTCACCAACAACAACTACTGAGAAAGACAGAGCCCTGTTCCCTGGCTCCATTGTTTACAGCCTGTCTCTGCCACATATGTATGATAGAGATCAAGAAACTGATGAAAAATATATTAACATGAATGCTGCCGCCATCTCTAAGTATTTCGTTTACATCTAGCTAGCACTTTATGATATTGGATTGTTTTTAGATGGTTTTATCTATGTTATAATTGTTTATGATTTATCTTTCTGTAAGCCACCCTGAGCCTGCTCTGATGGGGACAGTGGGGTATAAATTGAATAAATAAATAAATAAATATAAATCTTCAGCAGTGAAGACCAATGAGAAGAATACATTTAATTTCACAGCTATCTCCTTATCCTCCTTTGGTACTCATTTAATTCCATTGTTATTCAATGGTCCAACTGCTTCCCTAGTTGGTTTCCTGTTCCTAATGTATTTTTCACATCCCTAATTGTCTGTCTGCATTTCAGTCATGCCAGTTTGTGTTAGTTTTTGTTTGCCTCATTTGGGTAAGACTTCCAGTTTCTGAAGGGAGACTTTTTCATTCTAATAGCTTCTTTCACTGCTTGTTAGCCATGCTGGTGACCTCTTAGACTTTGTACTACCTTTCCTGACTTGTGGTATACATTCTGAGACTCTAGTATTGAGGTTTTGAGTAACCTCCATGCCTTTTCAAGAGATTTGACCCTCTTGACTGTTCCTTTCAACTTCTTTTTTAGCAGACATCTCATCTTAGCGAAGTTTCCTCTTTTGACATCAAAGTGTTTGTGCACACTTGTGGATGCTGAAAAGATTCATAATTCTTTAAATGATATATTAAGTTAGAGTTTTGATATGTAGTAACAGCAAGCAGGCTACAGGCAGTCTTACTGAGGGTTATTAGTTACCAACATTATAGAAAAAATATTTAAACATTAAGTATCTTTAGCACATCTGCTGTTAGTTTCTTCTTCACTGGCATAGTTAAGGGTGACACTACTAGAGTTAACCCAGAAGTACCTATATTATTATTATTTACAAAATTTATATCATGCTTTTCCTGCCCAATTAGGGCCACCAAGGCAGCTAACAATTAAAAAAAATTGTAAAAGTGTATCATAAAATCCATTAAAACCAAAACCAAAACTAAAATATAAATATAAAACACAAAAGACAGTAATTAAAACATAAAGCAGGAAATAGGGGCCACTGTGGGAATAATGAGGGAACACCAGATGAAACAAAAGCCTTGAACCCACTAGCAGAAGAATGTGAGAGAAGGGGTGGCGTAAGCATGGACAGGACTTCTGCTGCCCAAACAGACTGAATCTGCCTACTCTTTCTACAGATGTTGGAACCATAGTAGCCTTTTTCAGGGGTTATGTTTCATCATGCCCTACATGCAGTCTTCCTAGCATGCACAATCACTCTTCTCTCTGAAAGGGGCACTTCTGAACACTAGTGATGATACACCTGTGAATCAGAGGCTACTCAACCCATACCAGGAAGTGAAAGACTTTGAGGGCTGCCAACTTATCTTTCTGATAGGGCTCCTGTGCCTTCAACAGCTATGCAACAAGCATGCCTCTTATTAAACAACTTCTTGACCAAGACACTAAGGAACAAGAGCCCCACTGGAAAAGATAACAACTGCACAAATAATTCCATTTAAAATTCTGAAAGAGATTTAAAAAGAGAGATTGAAGCAAACAGTTAGGAAGCCTACTTTAAAGATTGTCAAAACCCTTCTATTTAATGTCGCAATTTTATACCTCATTTAATTAACACAGCTGAAAGGAATTTTAGCAAGGGCACAAAACTGCTTAATTAATTTTAGTATTTGTAGTTGATATGGGTTATGATTCTCCTTGCCAATATATCACTTATGTCAGTCAATAACCCTAGTGAGAGCCAAAGGAATAAGGAAACCAATCTTCGACAAAACTTTCTTCCCAAAGGCACCAAAGAATTTCACAAAGCAAAAACAACCACTGAAATGCAGCTGAGCTGCTGGGGGGAATGACAGCTACTTAGTATATAAGGACCAAAGGATGGAAAGACACCACTACAGATCCAGCTCTAGCTGTTTATGCATAACAACTGTGGGATGTGGCAAAGGAGATGTGCATATAGTCAAAACAATTGAGCCCAGACAAGAATCATGAGGCAGGTGAGCACACGTAGCTTGATACACCCATGCACCCATACAAGCTGCACATCTCGAATTCTGCTCACAGTCTTTGCTTGCTGGACCAGCACATTTGGCTCCAATCTATATCCTAGTTTTTAGTTTTGTAAAGAGAAACAAGATGCAAACATGAGATACATTAATGTGTTGCCCAGGGACAATTTGCTAGACTCCACCTGTCTCCATGGAGGTCACCCTCACAGGGCTCAGTGTTGTCAGAACTCAGTGCCAGTGAGTCACAGCCTTAAAGGACCTGGGCTCAAAGTCTAGCTGAGCACCTTCTGCCGCACGGTGGCATTTTGATGCCCTACACAGAGCTTAACATAAACAAAGGGGTTAATTATCAAAAACATTAGGGTTTTTCAGCAATGGAAGGGTGAGATCAGGGTTGAAGATGATCTCAATTTAAGCTGAGTAGAAACTGGCAGGTATTAAAATAAGAGAGGGGACAGTGTGTATGTCTGTGGGTGACACAGTTTAGAAAACACTTGTATGCCTTCTTTCATTACATCTGATTTTAATTGTCATGCTCCTACTGAGTATCTGACACAACAACTGGAGCAAACCAACTTGTTTCATTTGGCATCATTCAAAATTCCTGCATCTCACAAAGGTATATTTTGAGATATTTTTTCATTATTTTTGTCAATGCCGAAGCAACTATGTACATGGCACTTCAATATATCTGCATATGGAACTCCTCCAAAAGTCAATACCAGCCTCAACTATGCCTGATTCTTGCTGAAACTAGTGGTACTAACAGGCTTGTGACTATGCATGAGATCTGAACAATTCTCAACACCAAATGATCTTTCTTCACATCTGAAGTCTAGAAACCCACAGTCAAAGGGAGATGAATAAATAATGTATTAAAATGTTAAGCTGTTTTCCCCCCCTCTTACCTCCATCCTGAAATTTGCTTAACCTTTCAAAGTAGGATGACATAGGGCCTTGCACAATATCAAGAATAGCCAGGAGTGTTCTGGTCAGCCTCAGCAACTCACTGAAACTATAAAACCCAAAGTATATGAGATTGCGAGCAAGGTGCACCACCTACAGAAAGGTAGGGAAAAAAGACAGAAAGATCAAAAAAGAGAACATGATGCCAACACTAAACTAATAATGAATGGATCTGGCCAAGTGCCATTGGAAGGATTTACTTTCCAGATGTTTCAAAATTGGCTCTTCCTCAGGAAATATTCTGTAGTGTACAAAAATACAAGTCTTTAGAATATATACAATGTAAACAATGAAAAACAGTATAAAATCCAAATGCAGTCTTACTTATATAGTACAAAAGTTCTGTTAGGTGATTCCTAACAGCATGCAATTTAAGGGGTCTGGCAAACTGCTGACAGGTGATAAAAGGCTGTGCACTTAAAGAAACATCACATAGTAGTTTACAAAAAACATGAAAGGTACATTTCTGCATTTAGTCCATTTGGAGATACACTGTTCAACCGGTGAATCCAAAACATTTCTCTCTGTAAGAGGCATCATCTCAAGTCAGTCCTTTCTCCAGGAATTTTTGTACAATTTCTAATACAATATATTGAAAACTATCATAACTGCAGAGTGCAGGAAGTTGGACTAGATGATCTGCAAGGTCCCTTCCAACTCTAACGTTCTATGATTCTATGATTAAACTGTTTAAAATGAATCACCAGTGGGGTATCTAAGTTTTGAGCCTTCAATTTGGATTTGTGTTCTGTAATTCTTGTTCTAATAGGCCTAGAAATGGACCCAATGTAAATCTTTTGGCAGGAACATTTTAATAAATAAATAACCCAGCTCGTATTGCATGAACTGTAATGTTTTAATTTCATTCTAAACCCAGATAAGACTACTTCATCTGTCCGCCAAACTTGTTTGCAGCAGCTACAGTGAAAACATTTGAAATGTCCTATTTTTGGTACATTCTCAATAGTTGTTTTTTTGATGATTAGTATGTACTAAAAAATCCTTAAGGTTTTTGGTTCTCCTATACCCAGTTTCTGGTCTCTCAGAACAGCCAGTTATGTCACTGAGCACATGCCAGTGTTTCAGTACTATGCTTTTAATTCTGGATGCTAAAGGGTTATATTCTATTGCCCAGAAAATATTACTTTTGTTTCTTGTTATAGTCTTCTTATTTGATTTCAATAAGTTTTCTCTATTTGCACTTATTACGCACTATAGTCTCTGGATAGCCCCCGTTTCTAAACTGTTGGCAGATCTTCCTGCTATCCTTTCTGTAATCCTCCTCCTTAGTAGAGTTCCTTTTAGCCCTAATCAATTGACTGAATGGTAGTCCATATTTTATATGGGACACATGATGGGATTTGTAATGCAAAAAGTTATTTTTATCTGTGTCCTTTTTGTAACTTTTAATAGCCAGGTGATTCTCCGTATCTTTATAAACTGTGGTATCTAGAAATTGTATTTCCTGTACATTGTAATTGGCAGTAAAATTTGAAGATGGCTGGAGATTGTTAATCCATAACACAAAATTACCAACATTACAAAAATCATTTTGATATAAGACAAAAACATAATCAATGAAATGGAAATATAATTTCATATTTTCATAGAAAGGATTGACAGCCTGATTAAATATATACATCTTTTCAAAGGAATCCGTGAAAAGGTTAGCAATGGATGGTACTGCAGCACTCCCCATTGCTATACCACTGACCTGAACAAAAAATTGACTTTCCTGTAAGAAGTAATTCTTCTCAAAAATGACATCAGTTATGTCCATAAAAAAATGGGTGGGAGGATTTTTATTATTCCTTTTGCTTAATGTATATTCAATAATGCTCCTCACTTCATCTAAAGGAACATTAGTATAAAGAGAAGTCACATCAAATGTTAGAAAATAGGTTTGCTCTATTACTAGATGACCCTCATCTTTATTAATGAAATCTGTTGTGTCTTTTAAGTATGCTTTACCTTCTTGGGCAAAAGATTGTAAAAAGGAGTCCAAGTACTTTGATAAGGGTTCTAGCAATGAACCACAGCCAGAAATTATTGGATGTCCTTTTGGTGGTCAGTCTGGCTTATGGATTTTTGGAAGAATGTAAGATCTAGGGCAGGGGTCCTCAAACTACGGCCCGCGGGCCACATGCGGCCCGCCGAGGACATTTATACGGCCCGCCAGGTGTGCGCGGGGGACATGCCCTCGGGGGGCGCGCGTGGGGCTCTCGCTTCTGCAGGCGGGCGGATGCGAAGACCCGGAGGGCAGGGCCTGGTGGGGTGCGGCCGCTGCCATGGCCCCGCCCTGAATCTCCAGGAGCCCCCCCCTCACCCAGCCCGGATCGCTACCTTCTTCCTGTGGCAGAGCAAGCCTGGTGGGCGGGCGCCGTGGTCTGGTCCCGGGCCGGTCCCACTCAGCGGAAAGCCCCCCTCCCCCCCTTCGCCGGCGAGCCGGGGGTTGCAGCCCGCAGTGCCGCCCGATGCACGAGCGGACCTCGGGTGGGCTCGGGAGGAGGCGACTCTGCGGGGATCCCGCGGGGTGGGAACCAGGCACCGGGGAGGGGGCGGATCGCGCGTTGCCCGGAGGAGCCTCCAGGGAAGGACCCCGCGCTGCCTCCCACTTCCTGGTGTTGCCCTCTGCTGCTGCTGCCGCCTCTGGACAGGCGCTCGGTGTGGGTGCAGACGCGGACTCAGCCTGCCTGCCTGCCGCATACCTCCTCTCCCTCCAGGGCTCTGCATGCGTGTGAAGAGTCTTTGGGTATAACGGAAGTCGAACATCACCTTAAAGATGCTCCGTCCCTCCCCGGTGTAAGCGGCGCCTGAGAGTCAGTGCTTATTTCACCAGGCACCTGCAGTGTAAATCCATGGCATTTATTGTGATGTCAATGGATTTCCTTTCCATCCGTCTCAAGGCACCTGATGAAGCAGGCTTTTGTAGTCCATGAAAGTTTGGGGCACCATAAATCGATCAGTCTTTTAGTATGCCACTGGACTCTTTGCCACTGTCTCTCAGTAGATTGATCGTGGTTAAATACATGCAAGGAAGGCTGGGCACGCAGCTGAATACTGCCTCCCCTTATTTTTGATCCAGGTCCCATTATAACTTTATTTATTGTATTTAACTTTGTTGTAAGCTGCCCTGAGTGCTGCTTGCAGGGAAGGGTGGCCTAAAAATATAAATAAATAAAATATTATGTGCATCTGGAAATAAAATGCATATATTTATTTTGAAACATTCCTTTCTATCTTGTAAAGATCTTGGTGGTTAAGCGCCGTGCAATTTAAAAAAAAATACAGGGAAGTGATTGCTATGCTATGGTTTCTTCACTTGTTCTGGATTAAAGGGATGAAATTTTGCTCTGGGCCTGTATACTGATTGTGACAGGATTCTCTGGGGACTGCTCTGTTCCATAATCCGGCCCTCCAACGGTCTGAGGGACAGTGAACCGGCCCCCTGTTTAAAAAGTTTGAGGACCCCTGATCTAGGGATTCTAGGCGTATCATTAATAAAAAAAACTCATAAAGAGTGCTGTATATATAACCTAAAGTAAGAGCTTCATTGAATCTGTATCTTTTCATAATATGAGGAACATTATTATATTGCAGATCTTTCATGACTTGTAAAGCACTTTATGAACAAGAGAACTTTTGTACTACTCTGTAAGTAAGACTGCATTTGGATTTCATACTGTTTTTCATTGTATTTTTGTACACTACACAATATTTCCTGAGAAAGATCTGATTTTGAAACGTTGTTATATAACCTGGAGACAACGTTGATGATGTAACTTTGTAATAGGATTTTCTTATGATTTGTAGGAATTTATTTATTGCGTTCTAGTGCTTCAGACTGTAATACATTGTAAGCATTTTCTTTGCAAGTCTTGTTGACTGCTTGATTTGTGGGTCAGATTCTCATGACTGTTTTCTTTATACTTGTTCTCTGATTAAGTTGTGTTTGTCCACATTTGTCTTTTAGTGCAAAGTATGACAGATAATCTTTTAAAGGCATCTGTAGCAAACTGATGTCAGCTGACCCACATTTAAGCATGACCCAGGAAGGAGTCTGCCCTGTGCATTTCTTCAGGATGTAGCTGAAAGCCAGTTCACACAAACACTCCACAGCCTAGCTCTGTCATGGTGTGGTGTTTGGTTTGGATTGCACCGCTCTACACACCATGCAGGCTGAATTGTTCAATCTAGATGAACTGTACACATCAAGCATATGTGAACATAATGTGACATAATTTATTCTGCTTTTGTTGGTCATGGAGAGGGACAAGGTGCAATATGGGGCAGCATCCCATGATCTCTGACAAGCTTTTAGCTCTGAACCCTGTGTCTGGCTTCTGAATCTTTACCAGGCAGGCTGGTTTTTTGCAAGCTCTGCAGCAGTAGCTAGATTTTCAGGGAACTTAATTCTGTATCCAACCCTGCATGTCTTCTGTGCATGTGAAGAATCATATGCACTCTTCCATCAGTGCATGGGCATGATGAAATGCTGCACTTGGCGTCATGCCCACAAAATCTGAGCAGTGTTACATTACCCCAGTGGAGCATGAAGGAAGATTCCAAATCTTTGGAGTAATTCAAAGACTGGGCTATTGCTATAGCTAGGAGCTATCAAAAAATGACCATGTACACAAGACACCACATGAGAAGATTTATTTATTTATAATTTATATACCACCCTTCTCTGAATTCATCAGTCTCAGGGTGGTTAACAACAAAAAACTGTACAATTTAAAATTCCAAAATTAAAAATAGCTAAAAGTAACATCAGATGGTACCAAAGCAATCATACAATATGCATTACTGTCTCGCAATAAGCAGGAAAAGCAGGGTGGGAGAGGGGAAGGACTGCCAGATAAGGTGGTACCCATTGCTGTCCTCAACCAAAAGCCTGGCAGAACATCTCTGCCTTGCATACCCTGAAGAACTGCATAAGGTACCACAGGGTGCGAATGTTATTTGGCAGAGAGTTCCACCAGGTAGGAGCCAGGGCTAAAAAAGCCCTGGATCTGGTCGAGGACAGCCGGACATCTTTACGGCTAGGGATCACCAATAAGTTGTTCTCAGCACAGTTTAAAACTTTATGGGGGACATATTGGGGGAGGTAGTTGTGAATTTCCTGCATTATGCAGGGGGTTGAACTGATGACCCTGAAGGTCCCCTTCCAACTATATGATTCTATATCAGAAGAGGCTGTCCTGTAGATACATGGGTTCCAGACAGCTCATGGCCTTAAAGGCCAGTACCAAAACTTTGAACCTGACTGGTACTCCACTGGGAGCCAGTGCAGCTGACACAGCATAGGTTGGACATGTGCAGTCCATGTTTTTTCCGTCAGGACCTGCGCTTTTGCATCTGGACCAGCTGGAGTTTCCAGATTAGTCTCAAGGGCAAGCTAGCAAAGAATAGTAAGGAAAGAGCAGAGAAATGTGAGTTAATCAGCTTTACTACTTTGCTATTCTTTTCTGACAGGTCTTATTTGAGAAGCATATTTGGTGCTGGTCTAGGTAATACAAAAATTACCTCAAAAGTTAGCTTGTTCTTATCTTTGTCTCCAAAAGGAAATGGCTGATTCACAACTTCCTTCAGGTACTCTTCTACAAATTCCATGGTCAAAGCAAATTTTCTCTTCATGTCATTCCTTGATGAATCCGTGAAAGAGTCATACCTACATAACAAGGCAGTGAAAAAAAACTGAAGGAGCAGCATTCTCTAGGAGGCAGAAAATGCTCAATACTTCCCCATAATTAACAAGGTTTGGTACATGATATGGGGAGACTGCTAGGGTAGCCGGCTGCCTGAAGAAAAAAGTGCACTGCTCCTTTAATAAAGGCTTACCTCCATGCCACGAAGAACGTCAGCTACCCATTTAGAAACATAGAGCTGGAAGGGATCCCAAGGGTTATCTATTCCACTACACAACACAGGAAATTCACAACTACCTTCTCTGACCCCTGACCCTTGCTCTATGCCCAGAGGAAGGCAAAAAACCTTCAAGATCCTTGGGTCAATCTGGCCTGGAAGAAAATTCCTTCCTGATCCTGAACTGGCAATCAGCATTACCTGGGCATGAAAGAAAGGGCCTGGCTTATTCGTTCCTGCCCTCCTCTCATGATCTCCCTAAATTCACAGAATCAGCATTGCTGTCAGATAGCCATCTAGCCTCTCCTTAAAAACTTCCAAAGAAGGAGAGCCCACCACCACTCAAGGAAGCCTGTTCCACTGAGGAACTACTCTGTCAGGAAGTTCTTCCTACTGTTTAGCAGAAGACTCTTTTGATTTAATTTCTATCCATTGATTCTGGTCCAACTTACTGGGGCAACAGAAAACAATTCTGCTCCATCCACTAAATGACAGCCCTTCAAATACTTGAACATGGCTATCACCTCTCAGTCATCTCTTCTCCAGGCCAAACATATCAAGCTCCTTCAACATTTCCTCATAGGGCTTGGTCTCCAGACCCCTCACCATCTTCACTGCCCTCCTCTGGACACGTTCCACTTGTTAACATCCTTCTTAGAGTATTGTGTTCAGTTTTGGGGCACCATAGTTTGAGAAGGATAAGGTGACATCTAACCAGAAGTGAGGTCTATCAGAAGGAAGTAAGATCTAACCAGAAGGAAGGTCTAACCAGACTAAAGCGATACAATCACTTCGCGAGATCTGGACACTGTACTTCTATTGATGCAACCCAAAATTCCATTTGCCTTTTTAGCTACCACATCATACTGATGACTCATGGTCAGTGTGTGGTCTACTAAGACCCCTAGATCCTTTTCGCACATACTACTGCCAAGACAAGTCTCCCCCATCCTATAATGATGCATTTGATTCTTCCTACCAAAATGCAGAACTTTACATTTATCCCTACTGAAATTCATTTTATTTGTTTTAGCTCAGTTTTCCAGCCTATCAAGGTCATCCTGTATCCTGACTCTGTCTTCTACCGTATTTGCTACCAATTTAGTGTCATCTGCAAATTTAGTAAGCATTCCCTCTATCCCTTCATCCAAATCATTTCTAAAGATGTTGAACAAAACAGGTCCTGGACCAGTGTTCCCTCTAAGCTGAGTTAGTGTGAGCTAACTCACAGTTTTTCAACCTCCGGCTCACACATTTTTGTGTTAGCTCAGGAAGGATGGCTCCAGAGCAAACTAATTTATGCAGTAGCCAAATCGCTCACTCACAACTTTAATGTCAGTAGCTCACAAAGTAGAATTTTTGCTCACAAGACTCCACAGCTTAGAGGGAGCATTGTCCAGAACAGATCCTTGAGGCACTTGACTGGTCACTCCTCTCCAAGAGGATGAGGAACCATTCACAAGCACTCTTTGGGTGCTATCCATCAACCACTTACAGTTCCACCTAACTGTCATAGGATCCAAACCAGATCTTACCAATTTGTCAACAAGAATATTATGTGGAACCTTATCAAAAGCCTTACTGAAATCAAGGTAAACTACATCTAGAGCATTTCCCTAATCCAGCAAAGTAGTAACTTTCTAAAAAAAAAAAAGTGAATCTGACATGACTTGTTCTTGAGAAACCCATGCAGTCTGTTTGATGATTTGTTCTAAAATTTTCCCAGATATAGATTGTAAGCTGACAGGTCAGGAGTTACCTAGATTCACCTTTTCCCCCTTCTATAAGATAGGGACAAAATTTACCTGCCTCCAATCTTCTAGCACCTCACCTATTCTTCAAGACTTCTCAAAAATAATGGATAGAGGCTCAGAAATTACAGCCACAAGTTCTTTTAGTACCCTTGGATGCAGTTCAACTGGTCCCAAGG
Source organism: Gekko gecko (assembly GCA_029375565.1). Classification (NCBI taxonomy): domain Eukaryota; kingdom Metazoa; phylum Chordata; class Lepidosauria; order Squamata; family Gekkonidae; genus Gekko; species Gekko gecko. Next base: position 171,319,521 of record JAPDNY010000005.1, read on the forward strand.
GCTGAGTTTTATTTAACGGAACTAGGTGTTTATGTACTACCCCTCTACTGAACCTAGGCTGCAACTCCCTTCCCTCGTCAAGTGTTCTGTTTTTGCCATGTTGAGCACCGTTTCCCTCATAAGAGAAGACTGAGGAAAAGAAGGAATTGAGCAGTTTTGCCCTCTCTTCATCACCTGTTACAATTTCACTTTCCTGCCCCCGCAATGGGCCTACCATGTCCTTGCTTGTTTTCTTGCTTTGAACATAAAAAGAACCCTTTTTGTTGTTTTTGGAATCTCTTGCTAGCTTAAGCTCAGACTGAGCTTTAGCTTTCCTAACTCTCTCTGTACAAGCACTGGTTATTTGTTTATATTGATCCCTGGTTATAAGGTCCTCCTTCCACTTTCTAAATTAGTATTTTTTATTTCTCAAATCTTTAGAACAGAGGTGTCAAACATAAGGCCTGTGGGCCGGAAATGGCCTGTGCAGGGCTTTTATGCGGCCCACAAGCAACTGGTGCAAGGCAGGGAGTGCTGGGGGAGTAGGCAAATCCACTCCATTGTGGCTTCAGCACAGCAAAACAACCTCATTTACAGCAGTCAAGCATCATGGGAGCCATGTGACCAGTGCTGCACTGCTGCCTCTCCAGTCCGCCTATATATGGGTTTTCCTCTACACCCCCTCCCAGCCCATGGGGCCTTGCACTGAGGATATGCCAACTTGGAGCTTACCAGCTGCTGTCCTTTATACAGTTTCTATTTCTGGTACCTGGCATTACATTTGATGGCACACATGGTGAAGCCTGACAAAGTGATATTTATGTCAGATCTGGTGCTCGTAACAAATGAGTTTGATACCTCTGCTTTATAAAACTGTTTATGGAACCACCTTGGCTTCTTTAGGCTCCTCCCATTTTCCCTTCTCATAGGAATCGTTTGTGATTGTGCCTTCAATATATCACTTTTAAGAAACTCCCATCCCTCTTGAACTCTCTTCTCCTTAAGTATTTCTGACCGTGGGATTTTACCCAGCATAACTTTAAGTTTGTCAAAATTTGCTTTGCTGAAGTCCAGCCTATATGTCTGAATACATACAGCTTTTACCTTCTCCTAGACGGTAAATTCCAAAAGTACATGGTCACTACTACCCAAGGTGCCCACTACTTTTACCTCATCAACCAGTTCTTCCCTGTTGGTGAGAATCAAGTCGAAGATAGCAGATCCCCTTGTTTCCCTCTCCACTTTCTGGAAAATGAAGTTGTCAGCAAGACAAGTCAGGGATTTATTGGACCTTTCATTTTAAGCAGAATTGGAACTTCCAACAGATATCTGGGTAATTGAAATCTCCCATGACCACTGTGTCCCATCTCTTTGAGAACTTTGCAATCTGTTCTTGGAGCGTCTCATCCAAGTCCTCTGCCTGGCTTGGTGGTCTATAGCAGACCCCCACCATAATATCACTATTAGTTCTTATTCCTTTTATTTTTACCCAGAAACTCTCAATTGGACTTCCATGCTCAGATTCACGCATCTCCTCATAAGTATATACTTGCTTTACATATAATGCAATTCCTCCACCCTTCCTTGTTTGTCTGTCCCTTTTAAATAAGTTGCACCCATCAATCCTAATATCCCAATTGTGAGTATCATCCCACCAAGTTTCAGTAATGCTGATTAGGTCATAGTCCCCTTCCTGTATTAGGACTTCAAGTTCCTTCTGCTTGTTTCCCATACTCTGCATATTAGAGACATTGGAATCCATGTTTTATGCACCCTGAGGTTTTCGTTTCTCTACTTACCTGTGAGTTAATATTACCTAGCATACCTGTGAGTTAATATTACCTGCCACTCCCCGCAAAACTTCAGAGTTCTTACCTATAGTTACTGGCATCATAGTAGGCTTTGCATTTTTGTCTCGCTCCCACATAGGGTTTAGTTTAAAGCTCTCCTTATTAGGTTTACAAGGCTGTTTCCAAACACAATTTTTCCTATCCTCGTGAGATGCAAACCACCTCCCAATAGAAGAGGTTCATCTCAAAAATGTAGGCTATGGTCCAAAAAACCAAACCTTTCCTGATGACACCATCTACATAGCCAGTCACAGGATTCTTCTTTCCCTTCCTAAGCCATGGCCTTCGACAGGAAGAAGTGATGAAAACACAACCTGCACTTCCAATCCCTTCACCTTTTTACCCAGAACCACATAGTCTCTTTTAATACGTTATGGGCTGTGCTGGACGGTATCATTTGTTCCCACATGGATGAGCAAGAAGGAATAATAACCCATGGGCTTGATGAGTCTTCCTACCATTTCCATCACATCCTGGGTGCGTGCACCCGGTAGACAGCATACCTCTTGAGATGACATGTCTAGTTGGCACACTTTAGCCTCTACCCCTCTCAGTAGGGAATTCCCAATTACCAACACATGCCTTCTCCTATATTGGGGAGCAGAAGCTCAAGTCCTCTCATCCACAGGGGTATGAGAAATTTCCTTCAAACTTCTTGGTGGCTGGGGGAGGAGCCCTAGTTTCAGTGGTTCAGAATCAATATCTGGGGAGATCCAGGAACTGACTGCTCAGTAACAGAGGCTCAGAATGTCTCTTGATTTTCCTGCTCCTTTTGGTTACATTCTTCCATGTGCCCTTCTCCTATGTTGGGTGCAGCTCTATTTGCTGAAATCCCTCCCCCCACTCCTCCTGTTGCCCTCTCAGGAGTGCTTCATGCATTCTGTCCATGAAATCTTCATCTTCTCTAAGAAACTGGAGTGTGGACAAGTGTGCCTCAAGTCCCTGTATCTTCTCCTCCAGTAGGGCTACCAGCTTACACTTGCTGCAAGTGTAATTGCTGTTACCCTCAGGTAAGAAAACGAATATGCCACAGACTTTGCACATCACTGCCTCAGCTCCCTCACCAGTCATGCTGCTGCAATCCATTTCAAAATTAATTCAGTTTAACTAGCTTGATAGTTAAACTGAACTTGATAACTTCCCTGCCAAACTGCCTCTCTCAAGACTACTTGTGAAAGGTTTGCAGAAGCAAAAACAAACTTAAATACAGAATGTGAGAGCTACTCAGCTTTCTACCCCCCAGGCTAAGAGCCACAGGGCAAGAGCCCTTGAGCTCTCATCCTTCGGTTCACACCTCTGGCAAGGAGGAGCCTTGATACAATTAAAGGCTCAACCAGCAGACGGTGGGGCCAGCAGTCAGCCGCAGGCAAAACAGCTAAAATCCACAATCAGTTACACCCAGGCAAAAGAGACAAACACAAACCACACTCCCTCAAACAAGCACGACTCTCCAACAGGCTATACACACCCACACACTCTCAAACACTGTCCTTCCACACAGTAACCTCAGTTACTTCTCCTCAGGTAAATAATAAACCACTCAAGCAGCAGCTCCTTCTCCTGCCCCTTATCAGAGCACAGCTGGCTATTAGAAGAAGAAGAGATTGGATTTATACCCCACCCTTCACTTGGAGTCTCAGAGTGGCTTACAAACTCCTTTTCCCTTCCCCAACCCACAACAGACACCCTGTGAGTTAGGTGGGGCTGAGAGAACTTTAACACAAACTGCTCTTTCAAGAACAGCTGTGCCAGAGCTTGTGACTGACCCAAGGTCACATCAGCAGGTGCAAGTGGAGGAGTGGGGAATCAAACCCAGTTCTCCCAGATCAGAGTCCGCACACTTAACCACTACACCAAACTGGCTCTCTATTAACACAGCTGTGTAACTGCAGACCCTACCCCCCAATCAATTCAATTCAGGTGACTCAACTTTAATCAGCAGACTGCCTTAATCAGCAGACAGAAGAAAAGAAAAAACACACACTACACAAAACAAGTCTCAACTCATTCAAGGTAGAACCTAACACCAGAACCAAGCAGCCAAGAACAAACTGTACCAGAATCAAACAGCCAAATCAAACAAACTAAGCATAACCTTAGTTTTACCACCTGCTTACTTCCACACAACCAAAACCACACCAGCAATATTACCACCTGCTTTACTCCCACACAAAACTTCATTTGGTCATCCCATTCACTCACTCCACAAATTATGCCTCTATTAAAGGGACAAGACTCTTTTTTCCAAGCCTGTTGGCTACCATTAAGACTGCAGATGTCCCCAATTGGTTTGTCAGACTCCCAAGAAAGTAATTTCCATCATAAACATCAGTTCTAGTTTCCCACCCATGAATGGCTGCTATTTGTGATTTTGATGGATTATAATTTTGCTACATGGCTTTTCAATTTATTTCCCTGTTTTATCTCCACTATAAGTGACTTAGTACTTGCATAAAATGGGCAGAATAATTAAATAATTAATTAACTAAGAAAGTATGCCATTTGTTCTAACACAGATGGAGATAAAAAAGAAGTCCAAGGTCAATGGCGATTTTGTAGTCTTTTTGAAGAATCACTACAACACTAACAGATTTCCCTGAAGAAGTTTCTTGGCAAAACGCATAGGGAATTGGGGGATTTTAACTGGGTAATAAAATATGTTTTTACTTCATTCTACACCATTGGCCTTCACTTTATTTTTATCTTTTAGTGACTGGTGCGTCCCATTTATTTTCTCCTTAGAAAAGGTGGGAATGGTATATTCTACAAATCTACTGACAAGCAATATGTGAACATGACAGTCTTCTCTAGTTGGTCATCCTCTATAGATAGTATTCAGAGGTCTCCTGCCTCTGCACAACAAGCACATCACCGTGCTTATCATGGCTAATAGGCATTGATAGATCTATCTTCCATGTGTTTATGTGAGCCCTTTATTTTGTCTATCTGAGAGCACCACCAATCAACCTGCTCTGCTAGTTTCACAAGGGAACTTACTCGTGGATGGTTATCTTAGTAGGGATTTCTGTCCACAATCGGGCATATTTCACAGGCACAACTGTCTCCTGAGGATCTCTATCCACATGCATATGCAACATGAGGCGGCAGAAAGATGCTCGCAGGTCATAAGGCAGGCTCTCATCTGACATGCAGCGCAGGATCAGATCTACTGAGAGCTGGATGGAAATCTGGTTGATTGCCAAATACTGGCGGTCCAAACACATCCTTGCAAAAAGGTTCAATTGATACCTTAAGAGAATAAAGAAACTATGTCATTACCACTCCACAGTGGTTTCTCAGAGGACTTGCCTGCAATCTGACTATGCATGTCTGTTGACATAACATCACTTACTTATAAGAGGCCTACAAATACACAAGCACAGCAATTCACCTGCTAAACCCCAAGCAGATTTAGTAACCTAGTCACACAGCACACTTTTACACTTCTGTAAAATATCCCTCCAAATGAAAAGTGACACAGACTCAAAGCCCAGTCAGTTGACACTTTCATGCAATAGGGCAAAGCCCACTCAAATTAATGGACTGATCTCTGCAGGTAGAAGCAACAACACAGGCCTTGATCAGAGGTTATTTTTTTCTTCACACTGTACCCACGAATAGGCCAGTGGAGGGCAACTAGAGGCTGGAGGGATCCCAGAGCTGGGGGACAGCCTTGAGCCAGGGGTAAGGAAATGAGGTGTGGGGGCAGCTTCCTGCAAGAATTGCTCAGATTCCATAGAAGTTGCAAAGGAATGGAACCTCCAAAGGAGTTGGTGTCAGGACAGGTCCTTTACAAGGCAGAGGGAAAATCACCCATGAAGGACACATCAGCAGTTGCTCCTCAGGCTGAAAGGAGCAGGGTCAGGAGAGAGGTGGACGAAAAGAATGAGGGAAACACCTTCCCCTCTCAGAATTAGACATGTGAGATGGTACACAGCACTCAGGGCTAGCAAGTCTACCAGACTCAAGTGGAGACCTCAGGCTCATATGCTCCCCCTCCCCTAGACAGCTCCTGTCACAGTGGGGAGAAATGTATGCCTGAAATGAACCAAGAGATCCTACATTTATTTGAAGGGGGGATCTCACCTGATCTTGCAAAATTAAACCTTTTGAGATTTCTTTTCTACACAGCTATGGACTTCAGAAGCAGCTACAGATTTTCTACCACAAAAAGATATATTTTAACTAGCACATACATTACAGCTTATGTGGGGCTGTCTGTGAAGTCCCATTTAGGCACTGATTTGGGTCCACAGCTTCAATAATTCTACTGCAGTATTGGCTTTACAGCACTGTGAGATAATTTCAGCTCACTCTGTCTTGTCCAAAGCACCCCTTCCCAGGTGGCTCATACTCACAGGACAAAAGTCATAACTTTTGGGTCCATCTGTTCCATGTAAAGCAAGATTATAGTAATGCACTCTAGCAGCTGAAAAACCAGATGGCAGCAGTACTACTGAGGTTTTTTACAAGGCTTGGACTTCTCAGGGAAGGAGAGCAAGAATTTTAAATTTTATTTCTTTACTTTGTTTATACCTACTTGTCTCCACAACATGGCCCCAAAGCAGCTTACAACATTCTCCCCTCCATTTTATCCTCAGAACAATCCTGTGAGGTAGGTTAGACTGAGACTGGACCAAAGTCACCTGGAGAGCTTCCACAGCAGAGTCTTCCAGAACCCAGGTTTTCCAGATCCTAGTCCAAATACTCTAATCACTACACCACTTTGAAAGGCAAACTTCCACTCATCTCCCTTCTGTGGGATCGATCAGGGATTAGTCTTGAGAACTACTGTAGTTTCAGGCATTCCCAGATAATTCACCAGGCCCAGAAGTTAACACCACTTCCATCACATCTCTTTATTTATTTATTTATTTGATTTGATTTGTATCCCACCCTCCCTGCCAAGACAGGCTCAGGGCAGCTCACATTAAAAGTTAAAATACATTAAAACACAATACAACATCATAAAAGCTCATAAGCATAAACAAGCATCAACATAAAAACAGTATCACAGCACCTCTGGTAACAGCATTAATTGATTACAGCTTTATTTTTACAGTTTTCCCCAATTTCCAACTTAACATTACTGAAGATGGGTCTGGGTACATTTTCCTCAAAGGGTTATTTTCCCCCAGGCACTGATTTAATTCCTAACTCAGGCCGACGTTAACTGTATATTGTAGCCTGCCCCAGGTGCTTGAGAACATGTCTGTAGAGCCTGGCAAGCAATTAAAAAAGAAGCTTATTGAAGTACTAGTGTCCCACCAATCCTTTTGGTGGATCATAACTTGCACATGTCTGTCATAACTCCAGTAAGATTTATCTGGAAAGTTTGCAAGTTTGCTGAAATTCTGTGTTTCAGTCCAGGCCTGCTAATGGATCCAGAGAGAATGGAGAGAACTCAGCATTAACAGGGAAACCTAGAGTTAACTCATGTTCCGTAGGCCCCCACTGTGTTCCTCATATGAATATTACATTACCTGTAATAAGTAAGGACTTCTAAATCACTCTTGTTGCCCTCCTTTGCTTCTTGAGCAAGATGTCGGATTGCTTTGCCATGTGGTTCCTTATTGCTATCGATCCAGTACAGCCAAACCTCTTCCTCATCAATATCATCAGAAAGGGCAGAACATTCCATGGGACCATCCACTTGCATCGAAACCAACCTTTAAACAAACAATCCATGCAATACCTAGTAATGATCTACGTAAACAGTGAAAGACAAAGTACATGTAAAAGGAAGATCCCAGTTAGCTTACTTGGTCCGAATGAGAATGTCAGCATTTCCTGGGTTCAGCATATATTTACAAATCAGCTCCTGAGTTACTGGGATGGCTGTTGTGTTGGAAACACACAAGTCAGATAGATAGTCCAAGAACCTTGTAGGGAAGGGAGGAATTAACAAAAAATCATCCACAAAAATCACAGTTGGGATTTATGAAAAACAATTGACACAATGATCAACAACAGTACCCTGCTACCAAAATAGGGATATGGGTTCCTTTAGTTAATCCAATAAATTCCTTACACACACACAAAGACATGTTTGAAGTTGCTGTCCAAATAAAGAAAGCTGTGTTTAGAAAGGGGGTAGAATCAAATGTTGCTTCAAACCTTGGCTCTCTGTTCCTCCTGAGTAAATTCACAAACGTCTCTATTTCTTTAGCTGTGATGTGTTTCTCTAGTAGCTTCCTGTTGTTGTGCAACAAAGCTGTGATCGTGTCTTCTGCCAAGATATCATAGCCAATCTGGGACTGCATGATGCAGAAGTTCTTCGCAATGTATTCCTGGAAGAAAATCCCAGGGTGGTCTGTCAAATCTCTTCAAAGTTGGAGGACTACTTTTCCCCCTGCCCCTTTTGAGGTTGCAACAAGAACAATGGTTCTTTCAGTTTATTTTTAGGATGAATTGCATCATCCCAGTTTCTTTATTGATTTCAGTTCAATCACTATTCTGCCCCTGCCCTGCCCCTATTTTTAAAATAAAACACCCACATTAGAGAAAACAAAGTACCTAATAAAGTTATTCCACATCCTTGTTTAATCCTGGACACCAAAAGCCAGTGCAAGGAATAACCTATAGCTCACCCAGGCCTTTGATGGAAAGCCTCAACTGTGAAAGCAGCCATAAACCCCACCTGTCTTTAAGCACTGAGTGTTCAAATTCGGCACATGGATGAAGTCAACAATATATCCTCAGTTGATTTAACAGCCATGACTATGCAGAAGACTAGAAAGAATGCGATCTTGGAGATATTTTGACCTAGCCACAAAGGACTAAAAGTCAAAGCCAATAATCTTGAATTGGGATCAGAAGGCAACTGAGAGCCAGTACAGTTGCTGGAATTCTACAGGATGAGAATAAAAAGTGTGGTTCCCTTATCCAAAAAAAGTCTGTATTGGAGATCAATGTAACTTTTAGTTCTAGACTACACTTGAACTCATGAGCTAGTGTGGTGTAGTGGTTTAAAAGTGTTGGACTAGTATCTGGGTGACCTGGGTATGAATCCCCACTCATGCCATGGAAGTTCAATGGGTGATCTTGTGCCAGTCACTTTCTCTCAACCTACCTCACAGGGTTGTTGTAAGGACAAAACGGAGGAGAGGAAAACAATGTACACCACTTTGGGTCCCCATTGAAGGCGAAGTACAAGTGGATTAAATATATAAATACTGAATACCAAACTATGGCATTGTGCTTACATGAAAACAAGTGGTGGGGGGCTCGATTCTCCCCTTCTCTTTCTCCTTTGTGCACCATGATCAAATTGGTTACTTCTTCTTTCATGGCAGACCCAAGTTTGCCATTACATCCAAATTGATATGTTATGGTTTGTGTTTGCAAAGGATCGCAAATCATGGTGTGTTCCCAGCTGTTAACCCTGGTTTGCAGGACAGGCACATGGTTTGCTATGAATTTTAAAAAAGCAACTCACCTCTTACAGGTAGGGTGGGAGGACCAGGAAGAGCATGCGAGCCCAAGAATTACTTATGTAGCACCAAACCAACAAATCTTTAGGTCCCCATCCGTACCAGCCCAATACCTGAGGGCCATCCACCAAAGGCAGATGACTATTCCATAACAACTATGGACCTTTCCAATACGACTCACCAAGACAGAGATGCTTCAGTATACTGAATTTGTCACTGCCTACTAGAAAAAAGTAGAATATGACAGACAGAAAAGGACAGGAACAGGGCCCCATGTTAAGAACAGAGGAATTGGTCTCAGGTCAGATCACTTCCCTATTCCCTGCTTTCTCCCTGGTTTGTTTGTGTGTGTTTGTTTGTTTAAAGATTTGTCTCATTCCAAGCATGGGTCCATGGAGGCCCCAATAGAAACTAACACCATATATAAAAAAACAATAAAAAATATAAAAGAAACAGCAGCAAATCAGCAGGAGGCATAACAATCTATGCCTTCCAACTCTATGATTCCATGGCATCAGTTTAGTAAGGAAGGGCTCACCAAGTAATCCAGAGTCACAGGCCTGTCTTAGGATCACCCTGCTCTGGTGTTTATTTCAGAGGAGGCACATCATGCCACAGAAATGCCAGCAAGCCTTAAGAATCAGGCACCTAGCATTATTATAGTCACCATAGTTAAACACAGCTGAAAGTCAAAAAATTGAAAGTAAAACTGTAGCTCTTGTATCCCTCTACACTGTATATAACTCCAAGCATGACCAAGCAGTTCTTGAACTGCCTGTTGTATTCAGTTATGCAGGCACATGGAAAAGCACCGAGTCCAACCTGATTTTTCCGGTAGTCCTGCTGGGAATGCCGGAGCACTCTATAGCAAAGCCTCAGTATGTATTTGTATGGTGCATATCTTTGGTCGCCCAGATCTTCCAGTCTCAACATGGCTCCCTCTCCTGCTTTATCTTTAAATGGAGCTTTGAGGATTCCAAATATCTGTTCAAAAACAAACAAAAAAGGTACAACTGAAGGTGACAGCAAGCCTGGAGTCCTTTAATTAAGTCCTGTAAACACAATATTAAAAACAGCAACTCAAGCCAACATAAAGAAAATAAATGCTGAATAATTCAACAAATAAAACATGGAACATTAAATGTAGTTTTCATTCTAAATACATTTTTCTCGTCAATAAGCCGTAAAAGGACTTCTGTTTTGCATACGGATAGGGCAAATTTCAGTCTTCTGGATTATTCTGCTATGATCTGTATGCAAAAAGTATTACATATGCATACAAGAGGAGGGTGTTCCCGGAAATTAACATCATGGCAATATTTGTAACACTGCTAATATATATTCGTCCTGAAGAAGTTTTTGCACAACCAATGAAACATAGATATTAGTAACAACAGCACAGCGCTAGCGGGAGACGCTTTTACAACCGCCCTGCCCTGCCCAGCCCCACCTGCCTCAGCTGCACTGAGCCCCGCCTGGCAGGGAAAGGAGCAGGATAAAAGTTGAATAAATAAACCAAAAACAGACACGTCATCTTAGTGCCTGGAAGGAAGTTCTATTGGAAATTATTTTTATTAAATTCAAACTAATGCTATTCCAGAAATTTCTCTACTATCCTTCTGTCATAAAGGAAGGAGCAGACAGGAAAAATGCTTGTGGTCATTAAGTCCACAATATCTCGTTCACCAAAAAAATCTCTCTTTAGCCAGAATCACACTTAAAATATTTCCACAGATTTTATATTATCTTGTTTACATAAAAACAAAAGGGGCCCCTACAAGGACTTCTATGGAAGGTAAACATCTCATCTCCCTATTGGCTACCCCACTTCTTCTCCACCTGCTTACCTCCATGTCTCCCAAAACTGCTTTTTCCTTCCTCCTACCCTTCCTGATGCTAAAACTTTCTCCCACCACCACCCCACTCCATACTTGCCTTACAATTTTTTTGTTAGTTTTCTTTTGGGAAATCTCTGCAAACCTGAGTTATCCTCCAAATTTGTTGAAATATATTCCTTTTCTGCACCTGGTCTCATTGCACAGATTTTCTAATCTGCACTCTGAGACCAAGTTCAGTATTAGATACAGGATTTCTAGCTTGCTTCTTCACATGAAACATTACTAAGAACAATTACTCCACATAAAACATTACTAAGAACAATAAAAGCAAAACAAGAAGATATTGTCCCAACAGTCAATCTAGAAATACAAATGTACCTCCCATTAAAGAAACTCCATGGCCCAACAACATGACCCAGCTGAGTTCTGAGAAAGAGCAGGAGACAGAGCTGCTAGAGGGGTGAGTGTTTTTTATTTGCTTTCAGCTGAGGGGATTTACCTGACGGTATTGTGTGGGAGGATTCTGTTTGGGAGTGTGTGGAAGAAATTAGAGTTGTTGCAGAGCCCTGACTGCTTGAGACAGGGTGAGAAAGGGTCATTGTTTGAATGTAAATTGAGTGCCTGGGTGAATTTGAATAGCTGCTGCCCTGCTGTTTCCTGGGGGAGGCCTCTATTTAAGGTAGCACCTTGTCAGAGGGACTCTGACTAGGGGCTCTATAAGAAGCCCAGGAACAGCCAGAAAGCCAAGGCCCTAGTCTCCTTGTGTTCCCAGTAAGGTAAGTAGACTTCTACAAGGAGAACCACATAAATACAAAGGGTTTTAAAAGGGAGATTATATTTAATTATTTTAAAAGCAATTATGAAGCCAGAATGCCAGCAGGGGGTTGAGGGCTATCCAGTGTTTTGCACGGAGTGTCACATGTATGACTATCTGCCCAGAGGACAGAGGTCTTGGGGGGGGGTGCTTGGTGCAAGGAGCTCCTGGTTCTCAGGAAATGAGTTTGCTCCCTTGAGGTCACCTGACCTGGAGAAGCAGAGACAGTCAGTTAGGCACACGGAGAAGACTCTTGGGGACTGGTTAGATATGTCCCACTCTGGATCTGGCAGCCCCGCCACTGCCAGGGAGCATGAGGTTCAAGGGGAAACAGGGCACCATGCTGAGGATAAGGGGAATGTGCCCTCAGAAGGGACCTCTTCTTTAGCTAGTGAATGGGTATCCTTTCGCACCAAAGAACCATCCCTGGGCAGGGTGGAAGGGGGGATCTTGATGGTTGGTGATTCAATCCTTAGGCAGGTAGACAGCTGGGTGGTGAATCCACGTACTGATCATATGGTGACTTGCCTGCCTGGTGCGAAGGTGGCGGACATTACATGTGTTGTAGATACATATCTACAATGAGCCAAAAATCCTAACTATAAATACACAGTGATGGGGTCCGAACTGGAAAAGACTAACCAAGAGAGAGATCTTGGAATTGTAGTAGATAACTCACTGAAAAAGACAGTGTGCAACTGCAATAAAAAAGGCCAGTGCTATGCTGAGGATTATTAGGAAGAGTATTGAAAACAGATCAGCCAATATCATCATGCCCCTGTATAAATCAATGGAGTGACCTCATTTGGAGTACTGTCATCATACTTTAAAAATGATATTATAGCTTTGGAAAAAGTGCAGAAAATGGCAACTAGAATGATAAAAGGATTGGAAAACTTTCCCTATGAAGAAAGGTTAAAGCGCGTGGGGCTCTTTAGCTTGGAGAAACAATGGCTGAGGGGTGACATGATAGAGGTTTATAAGATTATGCATGGGATAGAACAGGTAGAGAAAGAGGTACTTTTCTCCCTTTCTCACAATACAAGAACTCGTGGGCACTCCATGAAATTGCTGAGCGGTCAGGTTAGAACGGATAAAAGGAAAAACTACTTCACCCAAAGAGTGATTAACACATGAAATTCACTGCCACAGGAGGTGGTGGTGGATACAAGCATGGACGACTTCAAGAGGGAATTAGATAAACATATGGAGCAGAGGTGGCTATTCAGTGGCTATTAACCACAAGGTATAGATAGGGACTCTGGGGCAAGTGATGCTTTGTATTCTTGGTGCTTGGGAGGGGTCAACAGTGGGAGGGCTTCTAGTGTCCTGGCCCCATTGGTGGACCCCCTGATGGCACCTGGCATTTTTAGCCACTGTGTGACAGAGTGTTGGACTGGATGGGCCATTGGCCTGATCCAGCATTGGCTTCTCTTATGTTCTTATGTAGATAGGCTGGTAGATAGCGCTGGGGAGGAGCTAGTGGTCGGGATGCATGTCAGCACCAATGATGTGGGGAAATGCAATCGTGAGATCCTGGAAGAGAAATTTAGGCTGCTGGGCAGGAAACTCAAGGCCAGGACCTCCAAGGTAGCCTTCTCAGAAGTGCTACCTGTTCCATGCGCAGGGCCGGAGAGACAGGCACAGATCAGAAGTCTCAATGCGTGGATGAGACGATGGTGTAGGGAGGAAGGGTTCAAGTTTGTTAGGCACTGGGATACTTTTTGGAACAAGAGGGAGCTGTACAAAAGAGACCGTCTCCACTTGTCTTGAGAAGGAACCAAGCTGCTGGCACTTAAAATCAAAAAGGTGGCAGAGCAGTTTTTAAACTGAATACTGAGGGACAGCTGACAGGAGATGAAAAGTCTCTGGTTCGGGATGGCTCATCTCAGAGAGATGAGGGGGTAGCTGTTGCTTTTCGACAGGGAGGTGGACTGGAATTGTCCACTGAGACTATGGCTATTGATATGGACTGCCTGGCAAGGTCTCGAAGCAGCAAGAGGAATGTTGTGGGCTTAACATGCATGGTGTTTATACACAAGGTGTTTACACACAAATGCTGGAAGTGTCTGAGGCAAAATCAGGGAATTGGAGTGCTTGGTGTTGGGGGGTGGAAATAGACATTGTGGATATTTCAGAAACTTGGTGGGATGAGGAGAATCAGTGGGATACAGTGATTTCTGGTTATATATTATATCTCAAGAATGGGGGGAAGGGTTGGAGGGTGGCAGAGAGGGTATACAGTCCAGTAAGATTGAAAGGGTAAGATAATTGGATTCGCTTCTGGAAATGCTATGGGTTGAAACAGTGGATTTAACACTGGGAGTTTGTTATCGCCCACCAGATCAAAAAATAGAGGAGAATTATAAAAGGATGAATGAATTAAAGATAGCGGCTAGACAAAAAAACTGGGTCATAATAGGTGATTTTTAACTACTCACACATTGATTGGGTCAATATGTGTTCTAGTTGGGAAAAAGAGATTGAGTTTCTAGACACTCTCAATGACTGTGCTATGAAACAGATGGTCATGGAACCTACCAGGGGAGAGGCGATCCTGGATTTGGTCCTAAGTAATGCCCAAGACCTGGTGAGAGATGTAAAAGTGATTGCACTGCTTGGGAACAGTGAACATAATGCTATTCAGTTCAACATTTGAATAAATAGAGAATTGGCCAAAAAGACTGAAACAACCACTTCTGACTTTAAAAGGGGAAACTTCTCTGATATGAGGAGACATGTGAGGAAGAAACTGAAAGGAAAAGTAGAACGGGTCAAAACCATTGGGGAAGCTTGGAGACTATTTAAAACTACAATCCTAGAAGCTCAGAAAAAATATATACCGCAGGTTAGGAAAGGCACAAATAGGTATTGAAAAAAACCTGCATGGTTAATAAACAAAGTAATGGAAGCTGTAAAAGGTAAGAAGGATTCCTTTAAGTGGTGGAAAGCTAGTTTCAGTGAGGTTGATAAGCAGAAAGGGCCCGGGTAGGCCGGGCCCGCCATTTGCGGGGACGGGCGGGGACAGAGAGGACGGACGGACGGAAGTGGGGGAGGGGCCCGGCGCGTGGCGGGAAAAGACGCGCCTCCCCCCCTTCCCCGGCCAATGGCAGGCCAGCGGGGTGGCCAGGGAGGGGAGGCATTAAAAGCAGCAGGGAAGCTGCTCCCCCTCACCACTTGACCACGAGACGACCCTGGTTTGGGACCAGGGGGCGAGCATGGATCGCAGTTTTAGGTAAGGCACCAGGGCTGTCCGGGTGAGAGACAGCCTGCCCATCTTCCCATCCACTCTCTCCCCGGTGGATACGGGCCCCAGCTCGCCCAGCATCTGGACACAGCTTTTTGGATGGTCCGGGGACCAGGCAGATGGCTCTCGGCAGCAGGGATCTGCTCCGGCAACCACGGGCGGCTGGGGGGGGGCAAGAGATGGCCTAACCACTTTTTCCCCCTCCCCAGCTGACACGGGCATTGGCCACGACCAGCCCAGCGGCCGGATGCTGCGTTCGGCAGCGGGCCATGAGCTGGGCAGACGGCCCCAATGGGGGCACTTCTGGGGGGCGCATCGGGTGGCAGGGCCAAGGGGCCGGCTCTGGCGGGACCCAACAGGCCATGGTGGGTGCGACGTCACTCAACAGCAAGGGAGGTCCACCTGTTCCCAGGGTGACTCACTGCCCCCCCCTCAGGCCGTCGCCACAGAACCGCCTGCCCCCGCTCTTGACTGTGGCCAGCCCGTACCTCAGTGGTGGGGCCTGGCTGGTCCGCAGTGGCCAGTGGCGGCTACACGGCACTGCATTGGGTCCTCTCCCCCTCCACGCCGCGTGGACTGCGGCATCCACCCCCCCACTTCCCCGCCATCACTTGGCGTCCCTGCCACAAAGGCTGCATGTTCAGGCCCACCCCCCTCCGGCCATGGCCGAGCGATGGCGGACGGGCAACAGGACTAGCATGGTCAACTGCTCCCTCAGTGTTGGAAACCCCAGGAGGCGCAGGGGTGGAGCCGGGGGAAGAGGGACGGGGGACCTCAGGGGGTACAGTCCACTCTCCACAGCACCCTTCCCTTGTTCCAAGGGAACCGAGCACATTATCCTGGGGATGTGCTGTAATTCAGGGAGCCCCTTGGGTCCCACCTGGAGGCTGGCATCCCTGGAGGTCACTCTGCACCTCCTGCCTTTTTTGTAGAGAAGGTGGGGTGATACCTGGGGCTACCAGGTCACCACCTGGCCGCTGGCGGGGAATCGGGACGGGGCGTTGCGTTCTCCGAATACCCAGAATTTGTGCAGGGAAGTCTGGGAGAGGTGGGGGACGGAGCCTGGGGTGGACAGGGGTCCAAGGGGGTGAAACACTGCAGGACCCGTCCTCCGAAGCATCCATTTTCTCCAGGGGAACTGATTTTACACAGCTCAGAGGAGAGGCTCTATGCCAGGTATCCCCAGGCTCCACCTGGAGGCTGGCATCCCTGGGGGACACGTATGCGGACCATGGGGGCCACCAGCAGTTAATACAAGAGTATCTCTGACGGCTCCCCTCCCTTTAGCCAGCTAGCAGGTAGTTCGACAGGCAAGGCACGAGTGCTAGGCAGTCAGGCAGTCGTTAGGTAGGTCAGGGACTATTCATCAGTTTGACCGCGGCATGGTTTCCCCACCATCCATGCGCACACCTGCCTTCTCAGGGGCAGGACACTGGGGAGTGCGGAACTTAACGTGTTGTGTTTTTCAGCTGTTCTGAGCAGGTATGAAGCCCCCATCACACAGCAGCAGCAGCCCACGAGCCAGGGCTGCCAGCCTGGGCTATACACCACATGGCACTGGCTACTCGGGCTGAGCGGGATCCAGGGGTGGTCTGGGATGACATCGACGTCTCTGATCCTTCTTCCATCCTCTCCACGTACACGAATGGAGAGGAGCCACCAGAGCTCCATTTATCTGAGGGATAGCATTCTGAATGGGTATTATGTTAATGTCTTTAACTTGGTTCAAAAACGGGGGGCGGAGGCCCACACACTGAAATCGGACAAGAAGGAGAAGAAGGAGAAGATCGAGGAAGCGGAGCGCACCTGCCTCAACTGGGTCTCCAGGTATTTGGTATATGCGGGGGTAATCACTACCGCATACCCCGAGAGGGGGTGGCATCTGCTTAACCACATGAGTAACGTGGTTGAGGCCAGGGTTTTAGCAGGCGAGGGGCTGGCTATCGATTATGACGAGACCTGCCATAAATTAGCTTCACGCAATGATAGGGCATGGTGGGATCTGCTACAGGACAAGGTCTGGCTCAGGGAGGTTGGCCCGTGCATTAAAGGAAGAGGGGAAGTAAAGAACGATCGCTGGGCCCTGCGCAAGGACCGGTCGCGTGGGGTCTGCTGGGAGTACAACCAGGGCCGGTGTCACCGGGCATGGTGCAAGTTCAACTATAGTTGCAAAGTGTGCGGGGGGGGGGCACTGGCGGGTTTATTGCCCACAGTCCTCTGGCAGCCAACAGCCCTTTCAGGGTGGAAAACCCTCCTCCAGTAGTGCCAACACAAAAGGGGGAGGGGGTCTTCAGGCACTGTGGCCACTTCCGCTGCCAGACGCTAGTGGTCCGCGGGACTTGTTGTCCTTGGAGGTCACCCCAGTTCAGGTGGACGCCTTGAGACCACTTCTGGCACAATACCCCTTGCGGGAGGCCGGGCAGTATATCTTGGATGGGTTCACAAAGGGTTTTCCCATTCCCGCCAGTGGCCCATGCATTGCAACCGATTACAACAACCTGAAGTCAGCCAGGGAGATGCCTGAGGTTGTTGCTGCAAAACTGCAGAAGGAATTGACCTCGGTGTCCCAAGTAAGCCATGGAACTGCAAAAGAGAACACAGGCTGTGGCAAACAAAATGCAAGTCTGTGATCAGGCAGGCAAAAAGGGAATATGAGGAGCATATAGCAAAAAACAAAGACCAACAATAAAACTTTCTTCAAATACATTAGAAGCAGGAAACCAGCCAGGGAGGCAGTGAGGCCCTTGGATGACCAAGGGGTAAAATGAATGCTGAAGGATGATAGGGAAATGGCTCAGAAGCGGAATGCATTTTTTGCCTCTCTCTTCACTGTGGAAGATGAGAAGTGCTTGCCCACTCCAGAACTGCTGATTTCGGGAGGGGTGCTGAAAGACCTGAGTCAGATTGAGGTGACGAGAGAGGAGGTCCTATGACTGATAGACAACTCAAAAACTGATAAATCACCATGCCTGGATGGCATACATCCGAGAGTTCTGAAAGAACTCAAATGTGAACTTGTGGATCTCCTGACAAAAATATGTAAACTTTCATTAAAATCTGCCTCCATTCCTGAGGACTGGAAGGTAGCTAATGTCACTCCCATCTGTAAAAAGGGTTCCAGAGGAGATCCTGGAAATTACAGGCCAGTCAGTCTGACGTCGATACCAGGTAAATTGGTGGAAGCTGTTATAAAGGAAAGAATTAGTAGGCACATTGATGAACAAAAACTATTGAGGCAGACTCAGCATGGGTTCTGTAAGGGAAGATCTTGTCTCACTAACCTGTTAGTGTTCTTTGAGGGGGTGAACAAACATGTGGACAAGGAGGACCCAATAGATATTGTTTACCTTGACTTCCAGAAAGCTTTTGATAAAGTTCCTCATCAAAGGCTCCTAAGTAAACTCAAAAATCACGAGATAAAAGGACAAGTCCTCTTGTGGATCAAAGACTGGCTAATTAATAGGAAACAGAGAGTGAGTATAAATGGGAAATTTTCTCAGTGGAGGATGGTAAGCTGTGGGGTACCACAGCGATCAGTACTCAGTCCGATGCTTTTTATCTTGTTTATTAATGATTTGGAGTTGGGCGTAAGCAGTGAAGTGGCTAAATTTGCAGACGACAAAGTTGTTCAGGGTGGTGAGAACCAGAGAGGATTATGAGGCACTCCAAAGGGATTTGTCGAGGATGGGTGAGTGGGTGTCAATGTGGCAAAGGGGATTCAATGTGGTCAAGTGCAAAGTGATGCACATTGGAGCCAAAAATCTGAACTGGCAGAGACTGACCAGGAGAGAGATCTTGGAGTCATAGTAGATAACTCACTGAAAATGTCAAGACAGTGTGCGACTGCAATAAAAAAGGCCAATGCTATGCTGGGGATTATGAGGAAGGGTATTGAAAACTAATCAGCCAATATCATAATGCCCCCATATAAAACAATGGTGTGACCTCATTTGGAGTACTGCGTACAGTTCTGGTCACCACACCTCAAAAAAGATATTATAGCTTTGGAAAAAGTGCAGAAGAGGGCAACTAGAATGATAAAAGGGTTGGAACACCTTCCCTATGAAGAAAGGTTAAAACGCTTGGGGCTCTTTAGCTTGGAGAAACGACGGCTGAGGGGTGACATGATCAAGGTTTATAAGATTATGCATGGGATAGAACAGGTAGAGAACAAGGTACTTTTCTCGCTTTCTCACAATACAAGAACCGTGGGCACTCCATGAAATTGCTGAGCGGTCGGGTTAGAACGGATAAAAGGAAGTACTACTTCACCCAAAGGAAGTACTACTTCACTACTTCACACATGGAGTTCACTGCCACAGGAGGTGGCGGTGGCTACAAGCATGGATGGCTTAAAGAGGGAATTAATAAAACATATGGAGCAGAGGTCCATCAGTGGCCATTAGCCACAAGGTATAGATAGGGACTCCGGGACGAGTGATGCTCTGTATTCTTGGTGCTTGGGAGGGCTTCTAGTGTCCTGGTCCCACTGGTGGACCTCCTGATGGCACCTGGAATTTTTGGCCACTGTGTGACAGAGTGTTGGACTGGATGGGCTATTGGCTTGATCCAACATTGGCTTCTCTTATGTTCTTAAAGCCACCAGTCAAACCAATTCATTAACAACAGTATTAAGAGGCAAAGCCATACAAATAGCTAACTTAAGTAAGAGTCTTGGTTGTCCAAAGACTAGTGGCATAGGGTTACATAAAACATAAACAAGAAGGAGCTCCAAGGGCTTCTCTAACAGGCTTCTCCAGAAGGTGGGCAGTACCACCAAAAAGGCCACCGGTCTTATAGAGGCTAAAGGAGGGAACCACTAGTTGGAGGCATTGGGTAGATCCTAAGACATTAATAAGGTCTATATAAGAGAGAGGAGGTCTGTGTAGTTCACAAATAAATGTAAAACAAGCAACTGGATTTTTGTCCATAAAAAAAATAGTCAGAGAAAGCAACTGTTGCAGAGTTGTACTAAGATGCATCCTGAATCAAATGCCTACCAAAAACAGAGTCACAGTTTTCACTGGCAGTAATTTCCAAGTCTCCTTCAAGGATAACTGCATGTACAGAATTTTATGTTAGCTCAGTCCAGAGGTTATACAAGCATGGATCAATGTGGCTAGGTCAGCAGAATCCAAAAGAGGAACGACAAATTGAATCATATGTAGATGATCATGCCTGTTCATGGCACCAAACTGCCTCTCAGAGGGAGGAGGAGGAGATGAAGAAGAAGTGGTTTTTATACTCTGGTTTTTTTTTTACCCTAAGGGGTCTCAAAACGACTTACAATTGCCTTCCTTTCTCCTCCTCACAACAGGCAACTTGTGAGGTAGGTGGGGCTGAGAGAGTTCTGAGGGAACTGTGACAGGCCCCCAGTCACCCAGCTGGCTATAAGTGGAGGAGTGGGGGATCACACCTGGTTCTCCAGATTAGAGTCCACCACTCTTAACCATCACACCACACTGACTCTTCACTTGGACAGAGCCAATGTGACTCCATTTATTTATTAATTATTTCTATCCCATACCATCTCTCTTCTGATGAGGGGATCAAAGCTGTTTACAAAAATTATACTAGGTAAAACCAATAAACACTGGAATATGAGAACAGACAATGTAATTAATTTTTTTATTTATTCAATTTTTATCCCACCCTCCCGCCTAACAAGCTCAGGGCGGCTTACAACATCAATAAAACCAATATACATAAAAACATGCACAATTCATATAAAACAGTTTAACCAAAAATACAATAAATATAAATAAACAGCTCACAAATAAAAAGGCCCCACAAAGTCCACCATTTACTAAGTACTCCCTTCACTAAAAGTATGCTTAAAGGGCACCACCTTACAAGATCTCATAAAAATCAATGGAGAAGGGAATCATTTAATCTTCTCCAGAAAGCAATTTTTAAGTCAAGCACTGCTTTAAAAAAAGGCCATTAATGGTCTGAGATCACACTATACTACAAGCTAACATAGCTAAAGTAACTGCTGGGAACAGCAGTGTTGTTACACCATATACCAGGGGTGGCCCAACTTGCTTAACGTAAGAGCCACATAGAATAAATGTCAGACATTTGAGAGCTGCAAGACATGAACAGATATTACACACACATTTTTATTGAAAAATATGCAAATTTGCTTTTTATTAACATGAAATGAGACTGCCAAACATAAAAACAAAAGGGGTAAAAATAGATATTGATAATGACATTTATTTGTCCAATGATATTTGTTTGCTAATGATGTTTATTTGTCTAAGAAAGAGAAAGAGACAGAGACTGAAAGAAAGAATGAAAGAGGTGGAAAGAAAGAGAGAAACAAAGAAAGCAAACATAGGGGGAGGGATGCAGGGAGAAGGGAGGGAGGGAGAAAGAAAAAGAAAAAGGTGGAAAGAAAGTAAATAGATGGGAGGAAGGAGAAGTGGAAAGAAAGCATCGTCCAACCCCCCAACCCCCACCCAGGTGGCTTGGTGAAGAGATTTAAAGAGACAAATGCCTTCTTCAAGCTGGCAGGGGGTGTGTGGCTTTGAGAATGCATTTTAAATTAAAGCTGCTTTCTTTCTCTGTTCAAGCCTACCCGGGGGGGGAACACTGGCTGGGGAGGCAAGCCTCCCCTTCACTTCCCCAACTGCCCTGCCGGGAGCAGCAGAGTATGTGTGAAAGAGCCGCATGCGACTCCCAAGCCACAGTTTGGCCACCCCTGCCATATACTCTAAGTATGTAGAGTAATTCCTCCCAGAGTCTCCACCATCCCAACCAACATCTGATCTGGATTCAGTTTGAGTCTGTTCTGCCTTGTCCACTTGATCACAGCTCACACACACTAGTTCAGGACAGACAACAGCATCTGGAGTAAAACAAAGTTGGGATTCATCAACACATTGATGATACCAGCTCTAAAGTTCTAGATCTTATTCAACAGTTTCAAATAAATACAGAAAAGCAAAGAGGAAATATGGGGGTGCAATGCCCAACAGTTACCAAGGAGCAGACTACCCCTCTCCAAGGGAAACTGCATATAAAACAGACCACAACCAACAGAGAACCATGCTCATTATTCAAAAAATTCCTCTGTAAGTGATTTAAAAAGATGGTGTGATTTACTTTGTCAAACACAGAGAACAGTTTCCCCTATCCATTTGCAATTGAAAATTGCCAAGACAACTGTTAACTGTCCCATAGCCAGGCCAGAAGTCCAACCGAAATCAAAGGAAGGTAGAGAGTGGATGTTACCACACTCCTTTGCCAGCCGATAGTTCTTTCTTTGATCTCTATTGACATGCTATGTGCAAAACAGTTGCTCCATAGAAAGCATTATTCGTTGTCAAACACATACCTGAGCTAGTATGTTTTGTTCTCTCATTAACTTTTGCCTTTCCCGGTTGGGTTTAGTGACTACTACATCCAAAACCTCCTGAACATTATTGGATACATCAGCAATGAAGAAAATAAGATCTTCTAAGAGCTTGGTAACAAACCTGAGTTCGGAGAAATACAATATGGTAATAAGTGTTAATTATCAATAATACATCCTTCAGTCATGTTACAAATAATGTTAAGTTGGATCCAGCATAAAGGAAACACTTCCCACAGACCCAAGTCTTCCGTCCAAATCATTGCCTCATACACACACACATCGCTTTTTAATGTTAAAGAAAACATAACTTCAGGTTTGGTTTCTTTTATTCCAAGTTCCATATTTAACAATACATTCCTAAGCAATGTTACATCCTTCTAAGTCCATGGACTAATTTTGCTTAGGATTTCACTGTAAATCACTTGCGTGGATTTTACCAAGGAACGCAATGAAACGCCATATCACGCCCCAATTCAGGAGTCCTGATCCTGGACCTCCCATATAATGTAAAGCTTGGCCCTAACAAAAACAAAACCCTGACTGCAGCTATGCTGATGAACTATCATGAAGCCATGTAAAAAGGACCATGTTTGATTCTTCCACATAAGTAAATGGTATTAATTAATTCATTCATTTTGATATAAGCAAAGAAGAACACTCAAAAGTCACAGTTGTAATGAAGAGATCACCTGCCCACCATCCTCACGTGGGACATCCCAGACCTGACTGACAGAGACTGTGAAAGGAGGTGCGACAGGACTCTGTGCACAGAGCATGCAGAGATGCACTGGGATCCCAACAGCAGACAAGTTCAGTGTACACAAAAATACTCCAGCCAAAATTAATTACTGACATTCTGCTGGCTTGTCAGAATTGTTACTGACAAGATGATGTAGACTCAGTGTACAGACTTATTGTTCTCCCTCTGGTGGTGAAAAGTGCTATCAAGTTGCAGCTGATTTATGACAATCCTGTAGGGTTCTCAAGGCAAGAGACTTTCAGAGTTGTTTTGGCACATCCTAATACTGATCAGGGCCAACCCTACTAAGCTTCCAAAATCTGACAAGATCAGGCTAGGCCGGGCCATCCAGGCTAGGGTTCTCCCTGTCACATAACACAATTCTCAGCCAAGCCAGCCTTTCAACCCCTCCCCCGGCCAGCCAAAGTGACATATAGGTTCCTCCACAGAAGTGAGCTGGGCCTGGGGGTAGGGCCAGGATGGGTAAGATTCTACTACACATGCAACAGACACATTTGCAAAGGTGTAAACAGACCCCATCCTGACCTGGATGGCCCAGCCCTTACATGATCACGTCCATTCTCAGAAACTAAGCAGGGTTGGCCCTGGTTAGTATTTGGATGGGAAACCACCAAGGAACTCCAGGGATGCAACTTGCTACATAGAGGGAGGCAATGGCAAACCAACTCTGGACATCTCTTGTCTTGAAAACCCTATAGGGTTGCCATAAATTGACTGCAACTTGACAACTCCACCACCAAATAGACCTGAAAGCAGCCACATACTAGGATTTCTAGTAATCTGAAATAATCTGTAACAAATAAACCATCATAATTTCTACTCACACTAAAATGCCAAATTCTCTCTTCCAGGTGATTCTAGGTCTAGTATTATGATGTGTATATGCTACACTATACACACATATATTTGCTTGCCAGTCAGGGATCGATCGGGACATTACAACAACCCTAGAGCAAATCAAACCAAATGCCCCAAGAGCCACTTAGATCAGGCCCAGAGCTGGTGGTCAATATGACCCCAGCCCACATCTGAACTGAGTAGCCCCTTCAGCACTGCCAGCACCTGCAAGGGTCTCTTGGCTCAGCTGTCCCCTACCCATCAGTTGGTGTGCAAGGCACCAGTCCATCAGGAACCTTCCCCATGAGTTCAATGACCAGTCCACACCTGTCACTAGCATTCTATCAAGGACGGGGTAGGAAGAAGGCAGGAAGCAAGAACACTGACCTCCGTTCATTTTGTGATATTGAGCCATTCTCCAATGTTTTTACTGATGATGCTAAAACTTTGTTGGCATCATTGGCGAAATCCAGATCTCTCACCTCAGACAGCGGAACAGACACAATAGCAAAAGCTTCCTTGTCTTCCTTTGTTTGGCAGGTTCCAATCTACAGCAATGAAGGGAAATGGGGCAGAGGGTAAACCATCATCAATACTTAACAGTGTAAAATACTTTTTTTCATCTACGTTACAGTGACTGCTCTCAATACTTACCTTTAACATCACAGGCCTTTCTTCATCTTTGTCTATTGGGATGTTGGTACTGGTAACCCATGTATTGGTGCAAAGATGTCTCAGTCGAACATATGAATTCCTAAAAGCGAACAGGAAAAAACACTTCTCAAGGAACAACTTTAAGTCATTTGAGAATGCTGTATCATTTTTCAAAACCACTGGCAAAGAATTTATATAGGCTGCAATTCCATTGACAAAGTATATTAAATTGAGAACAAACCAGACAAGTAGCAAAATAGGACCAAATCCTAGAAAACAGGGTTGCACTTAGCTGTAACTGTTGTTTCTTGAGTTGTCTCTGTGCAGGCTCACATTGGGGAATGTGCATGCGCAGACCTGCCACTGGAAAGATTTTTGTAGCTTCTTAGGAATAGAGAGTGCGTCCCTCCCCTCAGTGCATGCCCACAGTGTTCCTGCTAAAATTGCACCAAGGACATTAGATGCCATTTTCCCTCAGTCCTTCCATACTGCCAAGACCCCCTGAGGCACAAAGCATAGTCACAGAAAGAGCTCATAGTGGGGCAGGAGAGAGGGAATGTGTGCCTCCACAGAACACAACTTGATGAACAATAGTTACAGCTAAGTGCAACCATGTTTTCGTCTTCGGTCTTCTGTGCAGTCCCACATTGGAGAGAGTAACATGCTACTCATCTGGTAGTGGGTGTGGAGCTCTATTCAAACAGGGAGTGCAGGACTGCCCTGCCCACTGCCACATCTCTCCAGGCATCTGCATCAATGGTGTAGTGCTGGATGAAAGTGTCCTCTGACAACCAAGTAGCAGCTCTACAGACCTCATGCAATGATATGCCTCTGCAAAAGGAGGTAGAGGAAGTTTGTGCCCTAGTGGAGTGAACTCAAAGGGATGAAGGGCATGTTCGTAGCACAGCCTAATAGCTTGAACTACCTACTTGGATATAGTTTGTGAAGAGGCAGGACATCCCATCCAGTGCCACCAAAAAACAGAAAAATAAAGAATGACATTTCCAAACCAGCTCTATGGGGTGAAGGTAGTATAATAAAGCCCTTATTACATTAAATTTGTGCAGTGCTTTTTCTGCTAGGGAAACAGGCCATGGAGACAGAATGGGACAAGTGGAAAGAAGAGACCACCTTGGGCAGGAATTCCAGACTAGGGTGAAGTACCACTTCATTAGGGAAAAACTGAATGAGCGGGGGATCATCTCTGAGGGCAGCCAGCTCTCCCACCATCCTAGCAGAGATGACAGCAACTAAGAAGCACACCTTAAGGGAGAGCAAGGTGAGGGAACAGCTGTGAAGTGGTTCAAAGGGGGCATCAAATGAGACAAAACCAAAACCAGAGACCATTGAGGTACCACATGCAGTTTTGGAGGGCGTATATTATAGAGACCCTTGAGAAACTGCTTAGAGAGCATTCTCAATTTCTGCAGCTTCCAATAACCTGGCCTATAAACTGATGAACAAATACAGGTCATAAAGGACAGATTGGAAGGCGGAAGCATAGGGTTTTTCTTTGGGGAAACTGAGAGGGAGAGTGTTCATTGTTCAATGGTTGTTTTCTTCCTGTCCTTTTTTCTTTTTTTTATATCTCTTCTCTTCTTCCCTTTGAATTGACTATTCTGGGAAAAGTGCCAAGAATACTAATGTTTTGTAAACATTAAGTAGTTTTGTCTAGAATATTTCTGGGAAAACTGCCAGAGGGAAGGTTAATCTAAACAATAAGTTTAATTTTCTTTGTGGTAATTGTTAAAGTACAACAGTCTGGGCATTGAGCCAGGAGTATATGCTTGTTCCCAAACAACTGATAATAAGCAAAAATAATACTACTTCATTTAGGCAAAGCCAATGAAAGCCAAAATTTTTGACTGAAATTTAAAATTTTTGAAGAAAATTTCAATTTTAAAAGTTAAGGAAAAGAGAAGATAGAAGAATGTCAAATGCTGGAGGGAGAAAACCATCATTGGTCTCACCAGGGATGGCTAGCTCAGTGGCAGCAAAAGTGAGAGGCTCTACACAAAAGGAGACACAGAAAGAAATGCAAGCTCTTGTGCAAGCTACTATATTAAGTACCATTAACGATGTAGTAGATCCTATTAAACGCAGTATGGAAGAAATCAGGAATTCCGTTCCACAGGCAATACAGCCCATTAAACAAGCGGTCCAAGAAGTTAGAGATATGATCCCTCAAGCTGCAGAACCCATACAAGCTGCTATGAAAGATATTATGGTACAATTTGCACAGAGTTTGCAAGCACTTCAGAAGCAAATAACAGAGAATACTTCAAAAATCAGAACTCTTAATACAGTAGCGGAAAAGGTGGAGACGAAGAAATGGAAAGTAAAATATAGAAAAATGGAAATGGAAAGTAAAATATAGAAAAACGAAGATAAACAATCTATTCTGGAACAAGGTGTGATGAGACTACAGGTGGAAAGAGCAGCATTTGTTTCAAGATTCCAGAATATTCCAGAAGAAAAGGGGGAAGAATTGAATAAAAAAAATGGCAAAGTTGTTAGCGGAGCATCTCCAAATGGAAGATTCGAAGATGATAGAAGAAGAAATAGATACAGCTTTTAGGATGAATTCAGCATATGCAAGAAGATTCAAAGTTCCGAGGGAAGTGCAGGTGCGCTTCCATAAAAGAGCAGTGAGAGATAAAATACTACAAGAAGTTAACGCATCACCGTTGAGGATGAATGAAGAAGGGATAAATGTTCTGAAAGAGATTCCATGGAGAGTAAGAGAAAAAAGAAAAGCATACGAGTTGACAAGCCTGTTGAGAGCTAACAATATCACATACAGGTGGCTTTTACCAGAAGGAGTCTTCTTTACTTTTGAAGCGAGAAGATTCAAGATAACATCAGTCTTTAAGGCATTGGACTTTTTCAGAACATATGGAGAAGAACTTTCGGATGACCAGGAGGAAAGTGAGGAAAAAGAGGAAAGAGAAGAGGGAGAGGTAGAGAAGGAAACAGAAATCGAATCTCAAGGAGCAGTGGCACCATTAACACCTTTAAGACCTCCTAAACCACCAAGACAGAAAAGGTTCAGATTGATAAGATCACCAATAAATATGAGACAAAGGGCAAAAGACGAAAAGGAACAACAACAGAAGACAAATCAGGATGGATAAAAGGAAACTGAAGATGATCTCAGTTAATGTCAACAGCTTAAACGGACCTCAGAAAAGAAGGAAAATCTTTCATCAACTCAAAAAATACAATGCAGATATTACATGTATTCAAGAGACCCATATAAAAAGAAAAGATGGAAAATACTTGAACTACAAAGGCTTAGGGAAAGTATTTATAGCTTCAGATGAAGAAAAGAAGAAAAGAGGAGTGGCTACATACATTAAAGAGCATTTACAACCTGAATTAGTTTATGACTCAAAGGATGGAAGAATTTTGATGGTGGCCATACAGAGACAAGCCAAGAGAACATTGATTGTCAATATTTATGCTCCTAATCAAAACCAAGAAAAATATTACCAACAAATTCAGAAGATTATTGTAAAACAAGATTTCCAGGAATTGTGTATTCTTGGAGATTTTAATGCAGATTTTGACGATAAACAGGACAGAAAAATAAGCGGTAATAGAAAGAAAACAAAAGGAAATTGTTTTCCCTATTCATTGTGCCAGATAATAGAAGAATGGCAATTAACAGATGCATGGAGAGTAAGAAATCCCAAAACACATCAGTATACATTTTATTCGGCAAGACACAACTCCTGGTCTAGATTAGATATGTGTTGGATGTCCCCTTCAATTATTAAAGATTTACTGGAATCATAAATTGAAGCAAAAACATATGCAGATCATAATCCAGTAACTTTTGAAATACAAGGAATACATAGCAGAAATAGATGGACATTAAATCTCTCAGTTTTGAAAAATTCTAAATTGGTGGTGAATCTAAAGAAAGAATTTACATCCTTAAGGAGAATCTTACACCAGATATGCTGAGAAGAATAGTATGGGACACATTCAAAGCTGTTGCTAGAGGTCATTTAATAAAAGAAGCAGCAAGAGTAAACAAGAAGAGGAACAAAGAATATCTTAATTTGAAGAAGGAGATACAGGAACAAGAGAAAAAAGCAATAGAAACGGGAACAATGAAAGGTAAAAGAAATAAGATTATGTTGCTTATGCACAAAATGAACTGTTTATTGTCATTAGAAATAGCAAAAAAAATTGACTGTCGCCAAACAATTTTTTTTGAAAATGCGAATAAACCAACTAGATGGCTTGTATATCAAGTTAGAAAGCAATCAGAAAAGACCTTCATAAATACTCTGAAAAAGAAGGATGGGGAAGAAACAAATAAATTACAAGATCTGAAGAGAATAGTAGAAGATTTTTATAAGGAATTATACAGAAAAAATGACATTAATACTGAGCAAATAACTCAATACTTGGGAAAAACATAAAATACAAAAATTTACTGAAGATCATAAGAAGATATTGAACCAACCAATTACAATGATGGAGATGGTAGAAGCGTTAAAAAGGCAAAATAAAGGCAAAGCACCTGGTATGGATGAACTTCCATTTGAATTTTATTTAATATTTGAAGAAGTACTTCTCCCATAATTGCAAGAAGTATGTAAGTCAATCAAAGAAGGGGAGGAAGTCCCAGACACTTGGAGAGAAGCCACAATTTCCCTAATACATAAGCCAAATACGGAGGGAAATGAAATAAAGAATTATAGACCAATCTCCCTCTTAAATGTGGACTATAAGATCTTTGCTTCTATCTTAGCAGAAAGGCTGAAACGTATTTTGGCAAAAATAATACATAATGGCCAGGCGGGTTTTCTCCCAAAAAGACAAATTAAATGCAATTTAAGGTGTATTCTAGATATACTAGAGTATTATGAAGCACATCCGGAAAAGGAAATGGCTCTGATTTTCCTTGATGCAGAAAAAGCATTTGATAATCTGAGTTTGTCATTTGTAATAGAAACGTTGAAGAAGGCCGAGGCCAGGGAAAAGTTCATCCAGATGATACAGGCACTATATTCAAATCAAAGAGCTATGGTTACCATCAATGGTGAAAGGACGGGACAATTTCAGATACAAAAAGGCACAAAACAGGAGTGTCCTCTACTACTTTATATTTATGCATTGGAGATATTGGCAGAAGAAGTAAAACGAAATTCTAAGGTGAAGGGGCTGAAATTACAAGAGGAGTTCAAACTTTTGGCCTTTGCTGATGACTTGGTATTTATACTGGAAGATCCAGGGCACTCTATTATAGAGTTGAAAAAATAGTTTAAAAGAATATGGCCAAGTGGCAGGATTGAAAGTCAACATCAATAAGACCAAAGTGTTGACGAAGAATATGAAATAAGAACAGCAAGAACTCCTACAAAGAACCTCTGGATATCAACTTAGTGACAAGGTTAAATACTTAGGGATACATTTGACAAGTAAATGTAGCTCATTACAAGAGAATAATTATAAGCTACTTTTGAAAACAACAAAACAAGATCTAGATAAATGGAAAAACCTACAAATTTCACTGATGGGACAAATTGCCTTGATTAAGATGAGTATTTTACCAAGGTGGATATTCCTTTTCCAAACAATCCTAATATTGAAAAATTACGGAGTCTTGAAGGAGCTAGATCAAGCTATTGCCAAATTTATTTGGCAGGGAAAAAGGGCTAGAATTCGGTTGAAAGCTTTACAAGATTGAAAAGAAAGAGGAGGACTTGGTCTTCCTAATTGGATCTTATTTTACAGAGCTAGTACATTGGCATGGATTAAAGAATGGATTATGCTGGATAATAGAAGAGTACTAAGCCTGGAAGGACATGATCTTTTAGCGGGTTGGCATGCATTTCTATGGTATGAAAAAGCGTTATCCCATAAGAACTTCAAACAGCATTCAGTAAGAGATGCTCTGATGAGAGTATGGGAGATAATTCGAAAAAGATGGTTTGCTAAAACATCAAAATTAATAGTACCTTTAGAGGCAATGACCTTTCCTAAGGTATATTGTGAGAATCCCCCAAGAAGATATAGACATTATTAATACAAAAGGTGAGATTGAAATCAATAAAGAGGTCACATGGTGGCAAAGAGCGCAAATAGAATCAAGATTTGCGAAAGATAAAAAAATTGGTTTTGAAAAATCCCTCTCTGAAATGGAAAAAATATTATATGCTCCGGAAGAGAAATTTATATAAAAAATGTATGCTTTATTGTTGGCGGACCTAATGGTAGATGAAGTGGTCAAGAATAATACGATTCAATGGGCTCAAAACTTTGGGTATAATATAGAATTAGAACAATGGGATCAAATATGGAATAAAAATGTAAAAATAACGAAGGCGGTAACTTACAGAGAAAATATGTATAAAATATTTTATAGATGGTATATTACGCCCGATAGAGTTGTGAAATATGATAAGAAATGTTCTAATAAGTGTTGGAAATGTGAAAATAAAACAGGTACATTTTACCATATGTGGTGGACATGCGATATAGCTAAGAAGTTCTGGATCTGGATTCATAGAAAGATCCAAAGAATTATAGGGCATGCTATATCTTTTAAACCTGAAACGCTGTTATTAGGCTTTTTGCCAAAAGATACAGTTAGAAATGATCGTTATTTGATAATATATTTAGTAACAGCAGCTAGGATTTTATATGCAAAATATTGGAGGACAAAGCAGATACTGTCACAACAAGAATATATGGCGAAGATATTGGAGGCAGCAGAGATGGATAAACTGACTCTGAAAGGATATGAAGATTCTGCTTTTCAAAACACATGGCTTCGGTTTTATGAATGGTATGAGCGGGAAAAACAGGATGGAGTTGACTCTGGCAGAAATGAAAATAGTTGATTGTTTAGTTTATATAATGAACAATTAAAGTAGTTTTTAAGGATACTGATGTAAGAGGTATGTAAAGATAAGGCAGTCAATTGACAGTAGGCTAAAACAGATATCCCCCCACATGAGAGCCAGTTTGGTGTAGTAGTTAAGTGCGTGGACTTTTATCTGGGAGAACCGGGTTTGATTCCCCACTCCTCCACTTGCACCTGCTGATGTGACCTTGGGTCAGTCACAAGCTCTGGCACAGCTGTTCTCTCAAGGACAGTTTGTGTTAGAGTTCTCTCAGCCCCACCTACTTCACAGGGTGTCTGTTGTGGGGAGGGGCAGGGAAAGGAGTTTGTAAGCCACTCTGAGACGCCTTTGGGCAGTGAAGGGCGGGGTATAAATCCAAACTCTTCTTCTTCTTCTCTATGTGTTAAGTGTTATAGGTGGTATTTTGTAATGTTACAAATAATGTTTCTGTATTGTTAGTGTGTGTTAGATATATGTTGTTGTAGTGTGTGGTGTATTATAAAAATAAAAATTGCCCTTCGGGGCACTTTTATAAAAAAAAAAAAGAGAGAGAAACTGCTTAGAGGTGCAATGGGGAAAAACTGATACCCCATTCACAAAATTCTGGAAGGCTGAAATCACAGACGAGGGAACTAAACCCAAGTCCTTGAGAGACAGGAGGTACTCTAAAATCAGTGGAAGGGGGCTGGATGAAGAGGCAGACTCTTTCCTCTTTCCTAGTTGGAAAAGAGCTCCCATTTCCAAGCACAGGAGTTAGGAGTTGAAAACTTTTGAGTACTTCCAACACCCTAGGAAAAAAATGTTAAAAAGGAGGGTTTAGAAGCCATGCTGTCAGGTGTAGCCTGGCTAAGTCCTGATGCCTGAGGGGCCCATGGGTGAGGAGGTCTGGTGCAGGCTCCAAAGGAATGCAGTGCCCCTTGGATAGGAGGAGCAGTTCTGCAAACCAGACCTGCCAGGGCCAAAAGGGGGCAACCAGAATGCAGTCGGTGCCCTGTGCCTGAATTCTGCTCAGCACTCTTCCTATTGAGAAGACGATGGAGGGAGATCCCCTGTCCAGGAAACCTGAACAGCATCCTCCAGGGACTGCACATTGAGGCCTGCCCATGAACAGAAAAGTGAGACCTTCGCATTCTGTGAGGTGGCAAACATTTGGGAAACCCCACTGCTAGAAGACTGGAAGGATGTACTTTCTGGACAGTGACCACTTATGGTAAGGGAGGGTGAACCTGCTCTGTGTATCCACCATATTGTTGTGGGCCCCAGCAGAATGAATTGCATAGAGGGAAACATTGTTCTGGTTTGCCCAATTCCAGATCTTTGCAGCTTCTGTGGAGAGAAATGACTCCATGCCCCTTGCTTGTTGACATAAAACATGGCTGTGGTGTTGTCTGTCTGCACCTGCATGTGTTTGTTGCAGAGCAAGTCTACAAAAGAAGCAAGAGCATATCAGATTGCCCCTAGTTCAACAAAACTGATATGCATGGAGGACTCAAGGGCAGATCACGTGCCCTGCACCATGAATTCACAGCAATGGGTGCCGCAGCCAAAGAAAGAAGCATCTGTGGTGACCATATGGGTATGGAGCTGTACCCCAAAAGGAACGCATACTAACAAGTTAGCATTTAAGATCCACCATGACAGGGATTTAATGATGGCCCTGGACATAGACAGATGGTTAGACCGTGCCTGAGAGGATGGGATGAATTTCTGCAGGAACCAGTTTTGCAAGGGGCATAAATGCAACCTGGCCAAGTGGACCACAGCAGTCATTGAGGCCATAAAGCACAGCAACCATTGCACCTGACGTGTGGACTGGAACCAATTAAATTGGAAACTGGAGATTAAGGTTCTAATTGCACTAAGGCAGTCAAGAAGATGTATAAGTCCAGCTCTTAGAAGAATCCAGATCTTCACCAATAAAGTGGGCTAACCTACAAGGGGTCAGTTTAGATTTCTCCCAATTAACTGCCAGTCCCAACCTGGCTACCATTGCCAGGGCCAGAAATAAATGGTCCCACAATATGTCCTCCAAGTGAGCAGTTAGCAGCCAGTTATCAAAGCAGGGGAAGACGGTATAACCCTCTGACCTCAAGAATGCAATGACTTTGTTCATGAAATTGTTGAAAACAGGTGGGGAAGTTGCAAGCCCAAAGGGGAGGATGGTATACTGATAAAATGAGTCATCATACTGGAAGCAGAGATATTTCACATGGTCCAGGTGAATCAAGATAGGGAAATAAACATCTTTTAAATCTAAGACTATGAACCATCAATTTAATTTTAACAATTGTAACACTTGAGAAAGAGAAACCATCTGGAACATTCCATCAGACAAAAACTTGTTTAGGTTAGGTAGGTCAGGGATGGGGCATAGACCGCCATCCTTAAGGATGGGAAAATAATTGGAGTAAAAACCCCTGGCAACTATAGAACTAGGGACTAACTGAACAGCACCCTTTCAGATAAGCATCATTGGGCTCCTCCCTACTAAGAGGGGGAGGGCCCAAATAAGCTTCTGTATAAACTCCAACTTGTAGCCCTCTTTAATAATAGCCAAAACCCAAGCAGCAGAGGTGATCTTCTGCCACTCAGTATGAAAAGGAGTCAGTTTGTCCTGGAAGAAAAGTTCAGACAACAGTGTGCTGTCATATACCTTCTGTCCCTGTTCCTTAGGAGAATGCAACTGGGGGGTTTCAGCTCAGCTCTGGAGTGTCAAAGCTTGCCATGTGACTGGGCTGAGAAATGGCAGCCATGACCAAAACAAGAATAGGAGGGAGGGGCAGCAGTAGCTGGTGGTAGGTGCAATCTCACAGAGGGAAAAGTTCTGTAGTGATGGACCAGATGTCACACCCAAGGACCCTGACATCTGCTTGTTCTTTTTTATTTGCTCCATGGTCTCATCTGTCTTGACTGAGAATAGCTGGTCTCCATCAAAGGGCACGCCCTCTATTTTAGCATGAGTATCTCGAGGCAGGGCAGTAGAAAGTAGCCATGCGAAGCACCGGAAGGCAATGTCAGATGCCACAGATCTTGCAGAACAGTGTACTGCATGCTTCCCTGCATTCATTTGCTGTTCGGCAAGATGTGTTCCTTCAGCATGCAGGAGCTTGACCACTGAGTGATGCTCCTCAGGAAGGGTGGCTCCACAGGTTTTTGTCTTAGCTCAGGAAGGGTGGCTCCACAGCAAACTAATATATGCAGTGGCCAAATCATTCACTCACAACTTTAATGCCAATAGCTCACAAAGTAGAATTTTTGCTCACAAGACTCCACAGCTTAGAGGGAGCATTGCTTACAATATAAATGGGCAGCTCTGGATAGTAGACTGTATGACATTAGATCCCTCCTGAGCCTCCACCCCCCCACCAAGTTTCACCCTCACTCACACTGCCCTCCCCAACATCCAGGAACTTCCCAACCTGGAGTTGGCAACCCTAGTAGAGGAACATAAGATAACAACTAGCTTGGACTGGTGCAACCTGTACGACTGATTTGTTAATTAGCCATCTTTGTGCTAACTTATGGAGCTTCTCTCTATTGAGAAGTGCTTATTCCTGAAAATATACAATTCTTGGGGCTGGGGTAGGGGGAAGAGAGAAGAAGGGATTGATATGGGTAAAATGCTTTGAAAATCAGAGCCAATTTCATCTGAAACTCCTTATTTCCTAACTTGACCCATCCTCCCAGTTAACAATCAGGTTGTTACATTCCTTGTGACATAATTGATTGATTTGATTGAATAATAATAATAAATTGACTAAATCAATTTATTGTTATTTAATGAATTTATAGCCCACTCTCCTGAAGACTGGCTCAGAGTGGGTAACATCAGTTTATAAATATACAATTAAAATTTCCAAATATCATTTATTCAGTCATCAATAAAATACATTAAGATACATACAATACAATACAATCAGTTGTATAAAATCAAGATGGCATGAACCCAATGTGAAGGGGGGATGTTTACCCACTGAAGAAAGGGGGAACAGTGTGGGAAATGAGGGGGAAGGGGGAGGCCAATCCATTAGGTCTTATCAATTGAGACCCCCCCTACTGCCCTCAACTCAGTATAAGTCCACAGTTTTGCAGGCCCTGAGGGCCCTGATCTCTCCCACCCACCCCCAAAGGGCTCTGAAATCTTGTTTCTTAATATCATAATTATTTCACTGCCAGCTGCCAATACCAGTGTCATGTTTAATATATTTTTTGTTTGCATGACAGCATTCTTGACATTTATCACTGGCACAAAGGGAAGCTTTTGTTTTTCCTTTACTTTCTGGCACTGTTGAAGCAATCCTATACACAAGCCCATGTACCTGTGCACAGACATACATCTGTACAGAACATTTCATATCTGGAATAGTACCTGGGAACTAAGCAGTCAGCTCGCTGAAGGGTAGTTGCATCCAGCTCAAAAAGAGAGGCAATATCATTTCCATGCGGCACAGACACCAAAGTGTACATAATTTTCTCCCCTGCCTGCCGTTTCTTCTTTGAAGCAAGAAGTTCGCCATCTATCTGCTGATGAGGAACAAGAGTTATGTGCCTTACACTGCATCCTATTGTATGTTCCACAGGTTGGTTGGCTTTTGCGCAAATCACAACCATGGAATTTTAGGCTTTGTCTGGACTATGAAACACAGAAGGAACAATTTGGTTCAGAGCTATAAGGAGACAAGCAGCCACTACCTCACAAACAGGTCAAAATGCCCTCCATGACTGTGCACATTATTATTCAATGTGATCTACATAAAAACCAGATAGGTATTTTTCCAAGGCTGTTGTTCTTTCTATGCAGCAAGAGCATTTTTAAAGGACAAAGATAAAGCAACAAAATAAGTAGAAGGCAGGATGGCAACAAAGATTTGGGCAGAACTCGTGTTTTGTCTCTCTCAACCCTATGCTGCACATTTTGCTGAGCTACAGATTATGTACTACCAGATGCCTGATATTAAAATTCTCAGCACAAACAGATTTCACTCAAGGTCCTACGGGAAGTCCAGGGTCTTCACATTAGAATTCAGAGAACACAGGCCACACATGGATTTCAGGGCCAACTAATATGTCAACAATTATATGGTACAATCTTGCTGGGACTATGCCATTTCAGATTGCAGGCAGGACTAAGCCCCAACCCAGCATATAGAAAAACAGCATGTTAGGAAGAAGAATTCTAAACTAGCCCTTTCCCTTACTTGTCACTTTTCTACAAAAAGGGATTTGTTTTTACATGACATTGAAAAATGTGCTTTCCCCACCAACAATTGGTAGTGGTACTCGCCCAAGGAAGGATGCACAGATGGTTTTTCTGCATGTATCGATTGGCCCACAGTATAGTATAAAACTAGCCCTGACAGACCCATTCCATTAAACTGCAAACTTGATCACTGCAGAGCCGCTAGACAAACAGGCTTACAATACATCCTTCTATGTCCACTGAAGTCAATGGGTTTAGAAGGGCACCACATAACTTAGGGTAGTGATGTTAATGTCTTTTCACTACTTGAGTGCATCAAGCTAATGTACACACTGCATCTGAAATTAAGAGGAAGAAAAGGAGGAGATTGGATTTACAACCCACCCATCACTACCCAAAAGAGTCTCAGAGCGGCTTACAATCCCTGTCCGTTCCCCTCCCCGTAACAGACACCCTGTAAGGTAGGTGGGGTTGAGAGAGCTCTCCCAAGAACTGCCCTTGCGAGAACAGCTCTGACAGAACTATGGTTTGCCCAAGGTCATCCAGCAGCTGCAAGCAGAGCAGTGGGGAATCAAACCCAGTTCTCCCAGACTAGAGTCCGCGCACTTAACCACTACACCAAACTGGCTATTATTATTATTAAGAGCTGAAATTCCAGAAACCCCTGTTAAATTGAGCATAATCCAGCATTTCAGTGTTCAAATTACTTCTGTGAGTGTTTACAAAACACACAAAGGTGAGAAATGTCAGGGATCACAACTGAGTCTCTCTCTCTCTCTCTCTCTCTCTCTCTCTCTCTCTCTCTCATGTCTGTACAAACAGCAAGCAGAGCAAATTAAGGGGCAGCCTCACACTCCAAAGCTACTAGAGCATAGCAGAAAGCACAGTAGTTTGCCTCCTGTAACCCCTTTCATGGATCTTCATATTTATTGTGAGTCATAGTATTTTTAGTAGAGAGACATCACATTGCAAATTCTATTGAAAGGAAGAGGAAGAAGAGGCAGGGATGTTTTGTAACAAGATATATACCTTATCCAAGCTGATGCAGACATGTGTGCCTCAGCTGAATACAAATCCAATATATCATAAATAGCGTGACTGTGTACATGTGGGCATCTGTTCACCTCCACAAACAGCTCTTACATGATTTGAATATTTACATCAGTATATACACAAATATATACACACATATTGCTATTTTACAGCACTGGGGATACTTTCCTTTTAATTTTTGCTTCTCTGACTTTATCACCAAGTCTCTTCCCAAGTGAGCCCTTAAAAAAAAAAAACAGCAATTGTGCTGCTGGCATTCCAGAGACTGAATTGTTAACTATGACTGCATTTGGCAATGACTACAGAATGCTAAGGTGACACAAAGATGAATTCCCACAACCTTAAGGGTCTCAGTGGGCAGATCTGAGGCCTAACCCATCATTCTGTGCTATCATGAGGACACCACTGATGCACATCTACCTTCCCACCCAGCCCAGCTTTCACAGGCCTGGCAAAGCTCAGCCATAGTTCAGAGGTAAAGGGCATAAGCCCTGCTTTTCTTGGCAATGTGTAGCAGATTTTGTTGGCTACTGTTAACTCTGCATGCAAGACAATCTGGGAGGAAGACAGTTAAGAGAATTCCCTCACTCAGGTACATGTGACAGGTGTCCCCACCCTCTCATCAGTTGGATGCTGAGCCGCTCTGGCCATTGCTTGCCTTCTGTTTTTTCATCTTATATAGGACCTCTCTTCTTTTCTCTTTTACATGGGCTTGGAGCAGTAGTAAGTTAACCTTTTTGAAGTAAATCTGTTCACAATACATTAAATGTACCTACATGAATATAGCTTGAGTCCATTGGCACCTTTAAGACCAATGTATGAGCTTTTGTGCACTTGCAAACTTCCTCAGATAAAATGAAATGGAATTTACCAGTCCATATATATAAAGGCAGAGGGTAAATTCGCAAGCAACATAATGAAGATCTTTATCATATTCAGGAATAACAAACTTAGTTTATATGGTTACCATTTAACATTATGATGTTTTAACAGATGCAAAGACCAAACAAGAATAACAAGCTAAGTCCACATGGTCAACACTTGTTTGGATTAAATTCTGGGGGGGAAACACAGAGAAGCAAATAAATATGTAAGAATTGGAGACTGATGCATCCTTCTTAATTGTGAAGTGCTAAGAGTAATTAACTGGACCCTGTTACACTCCATTTGTCTCCTTTTAAGCATGGAGGTAACTAACAGTATCCTTTTCTTTGAGGTGGGGCGATTGGTTGTACAGTTGTTATGTATCATCTGTCACCAGACAAGTGAAATACATTTCAATTTACCATTCTAAATAACATACATTCTAATATTCGTTGCATTACAATCATTATTCCAATCTACTATTCCTAATAAGAAACACATTAAAATAAAGAGGTGTAGAGCCCTTCTTGGTGAGAATACAGATGTAAGGACTAGGGATGTGGGAGGGGGGAAGCCAGTATTTTTCTACCTCGGGTAAATCAGACCAGAAAAATATTGGTAAATGCCGAATTTCCCCAGTCCAATACCAGTAAAGTATTTGGATTGGGGAAATATTCGTTACTGCTGAAAATATTCAGGTCTGATATACCCCACCAGAGGGAAAGGAGGCATGTTAAAATGCCTTCTTTCCCTCTGGTAGCCCCTGCAGATTTCCTTGCCAATTTCACTCCCCACCAGTCAGATGTTAGTGAAATTGACAAGGGAAAGCCCAGGACAAGGGACATGCCTCTTTCCATCCTTGAGCCTCTCAGCTGGTGCAGAGAAACTCGGAGAGGGGAGATAAAGTCAGAGAAGACATGTTTAAATGCCTTAAACATGCCCCCCCCCTTCCCTCCCCTTCCTGAGTTTATCCACAGCAGCTGAGAGGCTCAGAGAGGAAAGGATGCATGTTTCCATGCCTGCCCTTCCCTTCCCCAGCCAACCCACTGCAGCGGGCTGGCTGAGGAAGCAAAGGGCAGGCATGGAAACATGCCTGGGTTCCCTGCCTGCTCTTCTCCAGGTGCCAAGATCAGGGAGGGAAAGAAAGGCATTTCAACCCAACAGCTGACTAGCAGGTCAAGGCTATTAGGCTTAACTGATGCCTTGGATTCGGTATAGCAGAATGAACCCGGAAAAAAGCCAGATAATATCGTTTTTTCAGGTTCAGCTATACTGGTAGCCAAATATAGATCTCCCCACCAGCCTCTCCCCCCCCCCGCAAAGAAGCACTGTCTGGTGGTGTTTCTTCAGATGGTTCTTGAGTCCGGTAGTCAAGAACTGAGCCAGGTCTCTCCCTCGACTGATCCGGGCTCTACACAACTAGCACTGTACAAACTGGGAGGCCTCCATTCGCTGGAAGTGCATCCAGAGTATGGAGATGTAGGGGCAGCCACACTGACTAGCCACTGCAGTAACCCCTTGAGCCACCACCTGTGAGGAACTTGGGACAGACATACTGTGTCTAGAGGGAACAGAAAGAGATGCCAAAGGGAAAAGGGATTGAGATGGTGCAGCACCTGCATCTCTTCCTCTTGTGCCATCTCTGG
The DNA here is from genome assembly GCA_029375565.1 of Gekko gecko. Classification (NCBI taxonomy): domain Eukaryota; kingdom Metazoa; phylum Chordata; class Lepidosauria; order Squamata; family Gekkonidae; genus Gekko; species Gekko gecko. The sequence goes on from JAPDNY010000005.1 coordinate 171,359,922, forward strand.
CCTCCACTCCTGTCTCTCCTCAGAAGTCCTGATGGATTCTGGAGGAACCAGAGAAGGGGAACCCAGTCTATCTTCTAGCTTCTCCAGGAGCCTCTGCATCCTGGAGCTGGAACACTCTCACCCCCCAAACTCTCCACAAAAGACAGCTCAGGCTGCTCCTCTCCCTGCTGCTGAGTCTCAACAACAGCTAGAGAAAGGGGCAGCCAGAGCAGCAGACTCCTGCCCAGTGCCAACACCTGCAGCTGTGCTTCAGCAGCTGCCTCGATGAAGATGGCCTTCTGGGGCCTCTTTCATTGCACCATCCCAGCCAGAGCTCAGGGTGGTGGAAGGTGGCTGTGGAACAGGCCTCTGCACAGATGGTGGGAAAGCCACAGCCCTCCCCTTCTCTTCCACCCCTCTAGTGTTCTCCGTTGCCTTTCTCCCAGGGTCCCACTGTATCAGGCCCATAGCCAGGAATTTTAAGTAACGGGGCATTTAAATTTCTTAGGGGGCACTGGCTAATTGAGTTGAAGGAACACCCAGCTCCTTCCATGTACCTGCCACCACTTGGAGGCCCTGGGCTGGATGGGAAATTGTGGGACCTTCCTAGTAAGTCAGAGAGCCTAGCCCAAGGTGCCCCACTGTAGCTATGGGCCTGCACTGCATTCCCGTCCTGTTGCTCTTCTTTCGCCAGGCCAAACTCCATCTAACTACCTGAGGGAAGTCAGGTACCAAACTACCTGCACTACAACCAAACAGACTCTGAAACCTTTTTAATCACCAAAAAAACTGTTCTTATTCTGTAAAAATGCACCTTACCTTATTTCAATTTTTTTGTTTTACTTTAATTTTTTAAAAGAACTAGTGACTTTCTGTTCTAAAACCTAAGGTTTAATTGAAACTATCCTTGAGATGGAATTTGGAAGCCCACCACTTGCCCCCCGGATCCATGCCTGTCTTGGCTGGTCAAGGCCTACATAGATGGTGTCCAGGCCCCTCTGGGAGAGATCGTCAACTTATCCCTGTCTTCAGGGATATTCCCAGTGGGACTGAAAGAGGCTCTACTGCATCCACTCTTGAAAAAGCTATCATTAGACCCTACGGTCCTTGCCAACTACCACCTGGTTTCAAATCCTCCATTTCTGGGTAAGGTGGTTGAGAGAGCGATGGCTGAGCAGCTGCAGGCTTTCTTGGATGAGGCCTCCATCCTGGATCCATTCCATTCCAGTTTCCGCCCTGGCCATGGGGTGGAGACTGCACTGGTCACCCTCACAGATGACCTCCAGAGACTTCTGGATCAAGGTGGGTCAGCGCCGCTGTTGCTCTTGGATTTAACAGCAGTGTTCAACACAGTTGACGATCTTTTTACCCACTGCCTCACTGATGCAGGAGTACAAGGGACTGCTTTACAATGGCTCTCCTCCTTCCTTCATGGTCAGGGACAGAGGGTGGCGCTCAGGGAGAGGATGTCTCCAAGATACCCGCTGGAATGCAGAGTGCCACAGGGGTGATCTTCTCTCCAATGTTGTCTAACATCTATATGTGCCCCTTCACCCAGTTGGTCCAGGAGTTTGGGCTGGGTTGCCATCAGTATGCCAATTACACCCAGCTTTACCTGTTGATGGACAGCTAGACAGACTTCACCCCAGATATTTTGAACAGGGAATTAGGGTTGTGGCTGGATGGTTATAGCAGAGCCGCCTGAGATAAAATCCAACAAAGATGGTGATCCTGTACCTGAGTCCAGCTCCTGACCCATGGTAGGGCATCATTGACCCTATCACCAAGGGTGAGGAGCCTTGGGGTGATTCTGAATGACACAGTTTCAATGGAGGCCCAGGTCACCACCATTGCCAGGTCAGCCTTTTATCACCCTCAGCTGGTCGGGCAACTGAATCCCTCTCTCACCTCCTAGAACTTAGCTACTGTGATCCATGCAATGGTCACTTCCAGGCTAGATTACTATAACTTGCTCTATGTGGAGCTACCCTTGAACCTGATGTGGAAGCTACAGCTAGTACAGAATGCAGCAGCGCACTTACTGATGGTGACGTCTGTGCAGGCACACATTTAGCTAGTGCTGCACCAACTGCACTGGCTGACAATTGAGTACTGGATCCAGTTTTGTTTTTAATATACATTATTTAATTGTGTATTACTGGGCAAAGCCACCAACAGTGTAAGAAATCTCCCACTAGGCCACAGAACTTCCAGCAGTATTTGTTATTTTCTGCCTTTACTCTATTTATTCTATGTAATCTGGCAGGTGTCATGTACCAGCGATGCATCATCTTGAACATGTTGAATCTTATAGAGCATATTTTGGACGCATTATTTGGTGAGTTCCAGATGGTATCCCAATCAGCTGGGTTAATACGGTTTGCACAGTCCATTTGCCATGATGTCATATATTTATCTTGTTTGGGAGTCAACGTAGATATCAGAATCTTATAAATTTTTTAAATAAGGCCCTTATAGTTGTTTGGTGGGTGTGCTATCAATTGTTCAAAGGCGATCAGAGGTGTCTCAAATATTTGCATTTGTTTAAGCTCATGAAGTAAGTGTAGTATCTGTAGATAGCTGAACCATGGGATCCTTTGTCGCATTTTAGCTTCCAGCTCTGCTTTTGTGAGTGGGTTCCCTTTTTCCGTTAAGTCCATTAAGCGAGATATTCTCGCCCTCCTCCATTCTAATGGGGATGATTCTTCCTTTCCAGGAGGGAACCAAGGTTGATTCAGAAACGAGGAGGTTTGTGAACGGGCAGGCATCGGATGTTTTCTGTATTACATGTCAGTAGTGCTGCATATAGATATTGATTCTGCTTGCAGTCCTTTGGTCTGTCATTTGAAACCATCCAGAATATATCCTGTAGAGGGATCGCGTTGGTATTAGATTCCTCTATGTGTTTCCAGGTAGGTTCTATGTTGCAGTTGATGATTTTTACTGTAGAAGCCATGTTGGCCGCAGCGTAGTAGAGAGGGAGGTCTGGGATGTCCACTCCTCCTTGCTTAGCTGATTTTCTCAGAATTGAACAAGAAATTCTATGTTTTTTATAGCTCCAAAAAAAATTGAGGATTTCTTTTTGCCATTTTTTTTGTGGTGAAACAATTTTATTGGTTTCATAGATAAAGATTAAAGAAGAGAAATAGAAAAGAAATAGAAATAGGCACAGCATAGAAGTTACAGAAAACGGAGTCTGTACTCTTAAAACAATTTGGTTCACATATTATCTGTAGAATCAGATTCTTTTGAGCCGTCTGCACAGATTATAGCCTATAATTGAGTCCTCCTAAGTAAACTAAGTAAACTTGTAACCATTTATAAAATCTTGCCCATTTAAAATTAGTTCTTCCTTCATAGGTGTCTCTTCTTTCCAACATTTTGCATATAATATTCTGGCTGTAGTAACAACATGAACTATCATATGTACATCATGTAAGTTAAAATTTTGCAGTATAATATTCAATAAAAACACTTCTGGTATAAATGGTACATTTGTGTCAAGCATTTTTTGTAATATGTCATGTATCCACATCCAATATTTTTTTCACCGTGTCACATGTCCACCACATATCGTAAAAGGAACCTGTTTTTGCTTTACATTTCCAGCATACATTTCTTTTTGCCATTTTTTGAGGTCTTTTTGTGAGATCTTGATTGGCAGCACTCTGAATATGAAGAGAAATTTTGAAAGTATGAAGCTTTTGATTAGTCCAATTCTATCCATCCATGAAAAGTTTTGGAGGTTCCATTTTTCCAATAATTTTTTTGTTTCTATTATGGAGGTTGCATTGCAATAAATCTTTTAAGTCTGGGGGAATTGTGATGCGTAAGCACCTCCAGTTATATGTTGCCCATCTGAAGGGGAAATTGGATTGTATCCGATCTTGCACTTCCCTCTTAATCGAAATCAGTATTATTTTGGATTTCTGTAAATTTACTTTCAGTCCTGTTATCGTCTGGATGAAGAGAAATAGTCATTGCAGTTCAGCAAGCGAAACCTCTGGCTTCAAAAGAAATATAATCAGGTCATCTGCATACATGCTGACTGAATGCATCACTTTGTTGACTGTGATGCCTTGTACCAAGGGGTGCGCTCTGATGGCAGATGCTAAAGTTTCAATTGCTATGTCAAAGCGGTGACAAGGGACAACCTTGTCTAGTGCCCCTTTGGAGATTTATAAATCTGCTTGTGTGGTCCTTTGTTAACATCCTGGCTTTCGGGTTAGCGTAGGTAGACAGAATGGTGGTGAAGATGGGACCAAAATTCATGCCAGTTAGTAGTTGCTGTAAGTCGTTATTTTCCATGTTGTTGAACGCTTTCTCTAGGTCCACTGACAAGAGTAGTGTGTCTGCTGTCTAAAGTTTTCTGCAGGAGATGTTTAAAGTGCACTGGATATTGTCAGTAAGTGCTTGGTTCAGAATAAAACCCATCTGGTTGGAATCAATGTACAGATGTAAGATGGTTTGTAGCCTAGTTGCCAAGAGTTTTCATGATTGCTATAGGATGGTAAGCAGCCAGAGATTCTCTATTTCCATCTAGTTTAGGGATGGATAGTATTAAAGAGTCTTCCCACGAAGGTGGCATCTTGCCAGTTGTCAGGATGTGGTTACAGGTATCAGCCAGTTGTTCTGCAATTGAATGTTGGAATACTTCGTAGAATTCCGGGCCAAAGCTGTCAGTGCTCAGGGCTGTATTAGATTTCATAAGATTGATTTCCGGATTTCATCAGGGGTGATGGGTGCATCCATGAGAGACCTGTGTTATGATGTTGTTTGAAAAGGTTTATGTTTTATAGAAAGTGTTGGATATCTTCCATTTTAGGTTTGGTAGATGTATAGAGGTCCTCGTAGAATTTTGCAAAACACTCTCTGATGTCAGTAGCTTTGGTCAATACAGTATTACTTTTATCCTTTAGTGCAGGGGTCCTCAAACTACGGCCCACAGGCCACATGCGGCCCACGGAGGACATTTATGCGGCCCGCCAAGTGTTTTGCCGCCGCCCCCCAAAGCCGTCCCCCCCCGTGGCCTCTTGCTTCCTCCAGCAGCCCTGGGCGGCAAGAGCGCCCAGGAGCTGAGGAGGAGGAAGGGGCGAGCAGGCTGGTCGTGGGGGAGGGGGCGAACGCGGCGGCGGGGCGAGCAGGCTGGTGGGGGGGGAGCAGGGGTCTTTTGGGGGGAGCGCACAGGAGCGCAGCTCCGGGAGCTCAGGAGCCAGGCCCCGCCCCCAGCCGGCGTCCGGGAGACTCTTTCAGGCAGCGGAATGTCAATTTCAGCTCCATTATATTCTATGGGCCATTGAAGTCAATGGTGAAACATAGGATATATTCTGGGGGCTGGAGGAAGGGGGTTTGAGGGAGAGGCTCCAAACTCACAGGGCAGCTGATGGAGCCTCTCCCCAAGATACCCACCACGTTTCAAGAACATTGGATCAGGGGTCCAATTCTATGGGCCCCCAAACAGGTTGCCCCTATTCCTCCATTGTTCTCTATGGTGGGAAAAAAGTTATTTTTTCCCACCATAGAGAACAATGGAGGGAATAGGGGCAACCTGTTTAGGGACCCATAGAATTGGACCCCCTGGTCCAATGTTCTTGAAACTTGGTGTGCATCTTGGGGAGAGGTTCCACCAGCTACCCTGTGAGTTTGGTGCCTCTCCCTCAAACCCCTCCCTTCCAGCCCCCAAAATATATCCTATGTTTTCACCATTGACATCAATGGCCCATAGGATATAATGGGGCCGAATTGCCGCCAAATTTCTTTCATTCCCTCCTTTCCTTCTCTCTTTTTCCTCTTTCCCTCCTTCTTCTCTTCTCTCTTTCTTTCCCACATTCTTCTCTTCTCTTTTTCCTCCTTTCCATGTTTCCCTCCTTCTTCCCTCTCTTTCTTTCCTTCCCCTTTCCTTCTCTTCCTTTCCCTCTTTCCTTCTTTCTACTCTCTCTCTTTCCTTCCCTCTTGCCTCCTTCTGTGGCCCAACTCTAGTGAGAAGGAGTTTAAACTTTTAACCCCTTCTCTCTTAGCTCCCCCACCCAGACCAGCTGGGGAAGGGAAGGAGAGGCTTTTGAAGATGCCTCCCCCCCTTTTGCTTCCCCTTCTGACATCACTTCCGGTGATGTCAGGAGGCGTGGCATATGCTAATAGCCTAATAGCTCATTAGCATATAGCTCCTGCAGCTGTTTTTCTACGAAAAGACCCCTGGGAGGGAGCGAACGTGGCAGCGGGGCGAGCAGGCTGGTGGGGGGAGGGGCGAACGCGGCGGCCCTCCAACGGTCTGAGGGACAGTGAACTGGCCCCCTGTTTAAAAAGTTTGAGGACCCCTGCTTTAGTGCATATATCCTGCACTCTGTTTGCTTCTGCTTAACCCTCCAAGCTAAGAGTTTGATATTTCTAGGGTTTTTTTGTCATTGAGGTATAAAAGACATTTCTGGATCCCCTGTGTCTCTAAAGTTTGCAAAAAAATTCTGCTAGCTTCCAGCTCTTTCCATGTGTTTTTGTGTCTTGTTTTCTTGTGTGTCTTTTCCAGCTCTTTAATTTTCTCTGTCAGCTTAACTACTTGTCTCTCTTTTTTCAGGTGAGCAGCCATGGGTATGATCTGACCTCTCAGCACTGCCTTGAGTGCATCCCATACTATGTGTTGTTTCACAACATCAGTCTTATTTTCTTTGAAGTACTTTTCGATGTATTTTTTAATGCCTTCCTTACATCGGTCATTTAATAAAATGAATTTATTTAACTTCCAGTGTCTTTGTAGTCTTGGTCATGTTTCCGTAAGTGTAATTGTACATACATGAGTTCAGACCACATAAAGGGGCCGATGTCCATCTTATCAACACTATGAGCAAGGGAGCCAGAGATCACTACGTAGTTGATGCGTGTGTACATTTGAAATCTATGTGAGAAATACATGTAGCCACGCTCTCCTTTGTGGAGCAACCTCCAGGCATCATGTAGATCATGTTTCTCCAAAATCTCCAGTAATCTTGTCCTGCCTCTGTTAGTCGTTTTCTTCAGTTTATTTCCCGATCTGCCTAGGTGGTAAACCAGGATTAAGTTGAGATCTCTCCCAATTATTACATGTCCTTCCTTAAAATTATCTAATGCTGCTAGGGTATCTTCCACAAATTTTTCTTGTGCATCATTTGGAGCATATATAGAGGCAAACGTGAAGGGCTTGTGATCAAGTGTGCCCTTAATGAAGATGTATCTGCCATGTGGGTCTGACATTAGAGCTGTACTCTGGAAACTGACAGTCTTCGCAAAAAGGATGGCTACGTCTCGGGATTTGGATGGCCCACTAGCGTGAAATTGTTGTACACACCAGGGGCCTGTTTTGTTTCCGCTCTTAGATGAGTTTCTTGGATGAAGAGGATAGACAGTTTTTCCTTTAGAATGAACGATGTCATGAGTTTGTGTTTGAAGAAATTGTTCAGGCTGCAAGCATTGATGGACCTAATGGTGTAGTGGTCTGCTATTTGGTTGATTCAAAATTACACAAATTTTCTTAAACGTTCTGAGTGGTAAAAGTTACTGCTCCGCCATGCAGTACCGTGTCTATACAAAGGAATACCTTATAATGAACACCTCTAATCTATTGTAAAAAACAGTCTAACCAGATACAAGTGAAAAGGAAACTTATCTCTTACCCCCACCCCATCTCTACAATACTTTCTACTTCCCCACAGAGAGCACACTATTTAAGTGAGTTGTGAGGAGCTCAGAGGATCAGTTATGACACTGATCAGCAGAAAAGGAGTCTGCTGTTCAGGAGCAAATCAGGAGAGCAACACAGTCTGCCACTTCCCCCTCCCCCCCATATAGCAAGGCACTAAACAGATGAACTACATGAACATAAGTACATTTAGGCAGCCTTTAGGAGATACACACATGTGGTCAAATAAGTCAGGCCTTTTGTCTTCCCATAGAATCTGGGATTGGAATTTTGCTATACTTCTCAGTGAGACTGGGAAAAGTCTCTTCCTCTTAAAGGCCATCTTTTCATCTAGTTCCATGAGGGCGTCGTCTTGGAGTGCTTGGAGCAGTGCCTTACCAGATTGTTCATCCCAAGCATATAGGTGTAAATTTTGGGAGGCCACATATAATTTTCCAGATGGCAACCAGCGATATTTCTGTTTCATCGCTTGTAGAGAGGTTGTTACTGATTTTAGCTTTCACCTAATTGTGATAGCTTCTTTCAGTATGTCAGGAAAAGTTTGGAAGGTATTCCCATCAAACTGCAAGGCCCCTGGGTTTCTGGACAAATCCAAGATTGTCTTCCTGACTCTGGAGTCTGGTATTGTTAATAGAATATCCCTTGGAGTGAAGCGTTTGTTTCTGTTCCCTGAGCCCATTCTGGCTGCATACGTGATGACTCATTTAAAGCTGTAGCTAAGATAGAGGCCATAAAAGATGTTAGGTCCTTATTGTTCTCTGCGTTCCCCAGCAACCCCCTCACTTTTAAATTGGAGGCTTTCATTTCGGCTTCTAGTGATGTCAGGGAATTTCTTTGGGCTGCCAAGTCATCCTGTAGGCCTTTAATGGATGTTTTATTGACCTGTCCTAGATCCCATGCTGCTTCTGCCTTTTGTGTTGTTGGGGAGACGGAGGATTGAAGCACCACTAACTGCTCAGAGAGAGTTGACATTTCCCCCAGCAAGCCTGCCTCCATTGATGTTCTAAAATGATATTTGAGGAGTAAGGCCTTACCAGGTGATCTGAAGTTTCCGAGGGAGCCGCCATTTTATTTTCAAACTTCTTCTTTTTTTACCATTTTATTTATATTTTTAAGAATACAACAATATCTTCTGTTTACACAATGATACATAGTCTAGTTTTGGAGTCAACTATACACATTTTGACTCTAACCATTTATAAACTCTATCCCATCGTTCCTGGAACCACTTTCCATCTCTCCCTTGCAATATCATACTTAATTTGTCCATTTCTGCAGTCTCTATTAGTTTCTTAATTAGTTCATCTCTTACTGGTAATCCATCTGACTTCCAATATTTAGCTACTAATATTCTGGCCACAGTAAGTATATGGGTTATTAAACATACATCTTTTTGCTCAAAACCTTCGGGTACAAAATTCAACAGGTATGTTTCTGGTAACAGTTCTAAGTCAATATTTGTAATTTCTCTTATCATTTTATTAATATTGTGCCAAAATTTTTGTATTTTTCCACACTTCCACCACATATGGAAAAATGTACCAACATTAGTATTACACCTCCAACAATTTCTAGATATAACCTTATAACTTTTAGCAATCTTGTCAAGCATCCAATACCATCTATAGAATAATTTGTAAATATTTTCTTTATATGGAACTGCCTTTACATACTTCATCACTTTCCAAATTCTTAGCCAGTCATCAATTTGGATATTATAACCTGTATCTCTCATCCACGATATCATAGAGGTTTTTACTAACTCATCTTGCATATAATCATCTAAAAAATAACTATATAACTTCTGTATCAACTTATCACTGGTTGACAACCATAATTTGTCTAGGTCTGTTTTCTCTGTGTAGAAACCAGTTTTTTTATCTTTCATAAATCTTGATTGCAACTGGGTAGTCTCCCACCAAGAGAGATTTATATTGTTTGACTTTAGATTTTCCTTTGTTCTTAAATTATTAGCTTCATCTAACAGAGTGTCATACGCTCCTATATTACTCTCTGTCATCAATGTCGGTTTTACAAATGCTTCTAATGGTGACACCCATTTAGGAATCTTGATATAATACCTTTCTCAATTTTTTTTCCATATCTTTATCAATGCTCCTCTTATTATATGATGCCAGAAGTTAGCATGCACTTTTTCTTTTTCATACCAGATGTACGCATGCCATCCCATATGTAAATCGTGACCCTCCAAGTGCAGAGTTCTCCAGTTTTCCAGTAGAATCCGATCTCTGATCCATCCCATTGCCGCCGTCTGGTAATATAATTCCCAATTTGGTAATCCAAATCCTCCTCTTTCTTTCTTGTCTTGCATCATTTTCCCTTTAATACGAGCTTTTTTGGGAAACCAAATAAAAGCCCTAACTATTTTATCTAGTTCCGAAAAGTATATGTTCCTCTTTAAAATTGGAATATTTTGTGCAAGAAATAAGAACCGTGGTAATACGTTCATCGTTACTGTTGCAATTCGACACAAAGAAATTTGCAGTTCTTTCCATTTATGCAGATCTTTCCGTATTTCTTCTAACAATTTATTATAGTTATTTTCTAACAGCGTACTGTTTCTATTAGTCATCACTATACCTAGATATTTAACTTTTGAAGTAACTTCTATTTTTGCCACATCTTGAAGCTTATCTGTTTGGCCAGGAGTACAGTTTTTTGTTAACATTTTTGTTTTTTTTAAGTTTATTTTAAGTCCTGCCAGACTTCCATATTCTTGCAGTACCTCCATCAAATGCTCAATTATTATTAAGGGATCTTCTAAAATAAACACTAAGTCATCAGCAAAAGCCTGCAACTTAAATTCTTCGCCTTTTGTTTTTAGACCTCTTATTTTCGGGTTTTGTCTTATATTGTCATTCAACATTTCCAATATAAAAATAAAAAGTAATGGAGATAATGGGCAGCCCTGTCTCGTACCTTTTTGGATCTCGAAACTACTTGTCATCTCCCCATTTACTATTATCCTTGCCTGTTGTTTTTGGTAAATAGCCAAGATCATTGTTAAGAAGTTATATCCGCAATCCCATGCCTCTAATTTTTGTCTTAAAAATTCCCAAGATACATTATCAAATGCTTTTTCGGCATCCAAGAAGAGTAGCACCATTTATTTCTCTGGATGCTCTTCATAATATTCTAAAACATTGATAACTGTTCTTATATTATTTTTCATCTGTCTCTTGGGCAAAAAGCTAGCCTGGTCTTGATGAATATTTTGTATTAATACTCTTAAATCTTGTCGCTAGTATATTTGCAAATATTTTATAATCAGCGTTAAGTAAATATATAGGTCTATAATTTTGTATTTCTTTTTCCTCTGTCCCCGCTTTGTAAATTAACGTTATGAGTGCTTCATTCCATGATTCCGGTAGACTTGCACTTTTTGTAATGTTTTGTATCACCTCCTTGAATGGCATCGTTATTTGTTCCTCAAATTTTTGGTATACTTCCACTGGCAGTCCATCTGGGCCTGGTGTTTTCTTCTTTTTTTGCTTTTTAATTGCTTCCACAATTTCACAAGTTGAAATTGGCTCATTCAAAATTCTCTTCTGCTCTTCCGCTCTTCCGTAAACTTTTTCTTATTGTACCTTTTTAAATATGCTTCTATTTGCGTAGGATTTTGTGTTCCTTGCCAATATAGATTTTTATAAAAATTTTCTACAATTTCTTTCAACTCTTTACTTTTATATTTAATCTCTTGCTTTCCATTTTTTAGTGCCACAATTATTCTTTTTACCTTCTCTTTCCTTAATTTATATGCCAACCATCTGGTGAGTTTGTTCACGTTTTCAAAATACTCTTGTCTCGCAAATTCTATTTTTTTAGCTATCTCTTGCATTGTCAACATGTTTAGTTGATGCTGTAACATTTTTATTTTTAACCTTATTTTTTCCACCTCTACACTCTTGATCATTCTACTTTCTTCAACCTTAATTTTCTCTTCTAATACTGTAAATTTTTGTCTCTTTTGCTTCTTTTTCCACACATCTTGGTTAATACACCATCCTCTCAGAAACGCCTTGAATGCATCCCATATTACATTGATCGATGAGTCTTCTTGTCTATTCCTTTTAAAAAAATCTTGTATTTCTATCTTTGTTTTCATAATAAAGTCTTTATCTTTCAGGATCCTGCATTCATTTTCCATCTTGTTGTTCTTTGTTTCCCATGTATAACCAACAACAACGGATTATGGTCCATGTATGTCTTGGCTAATATGTCCACATCCTCTAACTCTTTTATCATAGATATAGATAGCCACGCCATATCAATTCTAGACCACGAGTTGTGTCTACAAGAATAGTAGGTATATTCTTCCTTTTCTATATTTCTAGTTCTCCAAGCATCTATTAAACTGTACTCTTCCTCTGGCCATTTATAGCACACCTCTACCCTTGCTTAACAAAACCTTCCTGAGCTAACCTTTCCTAGCCGCTTTCTGTACTCTTATTGCTTCTCTAGACCAGTGTTTTTCAACCACTGTGCCGTGGCACACTAGTGTGCCGTGAGATATTGTCTGGTGTGCCGTGGGAAAAATTCCAATTTCATCTGTAACATATGAACAATTATAAAATAAAGTATTATTATTTCATAATAAAGTAATTATAAAATAATTTCTTTGTGTTTATTTGATTCCTATTCAAGAGAATTACTTTATATATAGTCAATATAGGCACAGAGTTAAATTTTTTTAACATTTTCTAATGGTGGTGTGCCTCGTGATTTTTTTCATGAAAAAAGTGTGCCTTTGCACAAAAAGGTTGAAAAACACTGCTCTAGACTACCGGGTGTCCCCCTCCCTCCCTTGGAGCTTCCCCTTTAACTTATTGCAAGCCAAGTTATTTCTACTCCTTCCAAACTTCACTTTTCTGGAGTTGATATTAATTCACAATGCAATACAATACTTAGCTTCAGTTTTCCTTTTTTGAGTTAATCCCTTGGACTCCTTGGGTTCCGTTAGGTCCCTTCTTATGCTGGAACAGGCGAAAACTTCGTCTCTTCTAGCTTCCACAACCTTTCTGCTTCTGGAGCTGGCTGAAAAAAAGCTTGGAGGGGTTGCTGCCTTACTCCAGCTTCAGCAAAGCTCCTTGCAAAGGTCTCTCTCTTCGGGAGAGCACTTTGACTGGTGAAATTGTCCAAAAAAGGTTTGGAAAAAGCTGACGGTGCACGGAGCGCACTCTCCGTGTGTCTGCTCTCAAAGACACCGGAACTCCCCTTATTTTCAAACTTCTGAGGCACCGCTCTGTGAGGCACCATTTCCAGGAGCTCTTTAACTGTTTTAACTGGCCCCACCATTGCCTTGAGTCTTGCGGGGTCCGGTTTGCCCATTTTCAGGGATTTAAAAGTCATCTATAGTGTTATAGAGTCCAGGGAGAGATGGGTAAGCTGGGAGCTGTCAGACTATGTGGCCACCATGTATCGTCGTGGCACCCCACCCATGAGTACCGGATCCAGTTCAAGGTTATGGTATTGACCTTCAAAGCCTTATGTGGCCTGGGACCAGTATACCAATGGGACCGTCTCTCCTTGTATTTGCCCCAAAGAGCCTTGTGCTCTGCTGATCAACATCTACTGGTAGTCCCTGGGCTGAAAGACGTCCACTTAGCCTCAACTGGCCTGGTGAAACAAACTCCCGTGTGAGATCAGTGCCCTGTGGGACTTGTTACAGTTCAACAGGGCCTGTAAAACAGAGCTGTTCTGTCAGGCCTTTAGCTGAGGTGGTGGACATTCAATCCATCTTGGCCTCCCCTGCCCACAGGAATACATTACTGGACTAATCATTCTGCAGAAGGCATTATAAACTGCCCTGGAGCTTTTGTCTCTGTTTGTTACTGTCTTGCCTTTGATTGTTTGAACTTGATTTTATTATATGTTTTTGTTATTTATTTATATTCTACCAACTGTGAGCCATCCTGAGCCCATTTTTGGGATAGGGCGGGATATAAGCTTAGCAAATAAATAAATAAATAAACAAAGCACTGTTTTTCTTGAACCACTTAGTTTCAAGTGTTTTGAAGTTCAGAGCAGAAACTAAAAAGTTTTTTTTACAGTTAATCTATGCTGATTACTGTTTGACAAACAACCTTGCCTCATCTTAACTGCCTAACACTAGCCTAATTAGGGATGAACACAAGTCCAATGTAGAAATTTAATTTGAAGTTTTAAAACCAATCCCTAACAGACCCTTATTAAAAGTAGCCTTTATTTAAAACCTTAACTGACTTAACAATTAAACAACAATTAAATGGCTCTACTGAAACCTAGAGGAGCATAACAGCAAAATAACTTCACCGACCATAAAGACACTAAATTTCTAAAGAACAACCACTCCCCAAACCAGCCCTCTAGAAATTAAAGGGAGAAAAGGCCAAAAGAAAGAGACCCAAGTCCCCTAAGCAACTGAAAAGTGGAACAGAAATCTTTCAACAAAATGTGAACACAAAGTGGGGGGGGGAGAAAGCAAGCTGAGCCACAAAGCTCCCCCCACTGGACCCAAAAAAGAAAATGGGGAAAACCAGCAAAAGATGGTGGGGAGGGAAAAACCTCAAAGTGCAACAGCTTTAAAAAAAACACAAGCAGAGCTCCCACACACACACAAGTCCTCAAAAAGTACAAAAAAGGAAAACCAACAAGCTCAACTACAAGTCCACAACACAAACAACAGCAAAAGCAAACAACAAAACAGAAGGAAACAAAAAAGGCCTTTTAGGCCTGAGGCCCATTGACTTCCCCACAACTCACCACCAGACAAATGAACAACTGTAAAGATAACAAAATGAAATACTTTTAAAATGATGTTCTCAAACTAGTCACTGATCAATCTTCTCCTGGCAGGCAGGATCTGAAGTCCCAGTTGCAGCAGATGCTCTCATGCAGGAACAGCAGACCTCCAAAAGCTCAGAGAAGCAGCTAAAGCCAAGCCAGTCATGCACACTCTCCAAACCTCTCTATGGAATGGAGTCTAGCTGCAGCCAAGGCCTGCTTTTATGCTCTTTGCCCATGCTCAGAAGGATTTGAAAGAAAACCAGCCATGAAACAACTGCTGTGATTGGGCAAAGGCATTGCTTCCCTAACATGCAATCCTATTTGCCATTGCCTCCTTCCCCCCTCCCTCCTGTTCCCTAGGAAACTTGCTTAGGGGGAAAATAAGGCTGTTGGACTCTACATCTGAAGCCAAACAACCCTGTAAAACAACTGTTGTGATTGGGCAAACACTACAGCTCCCCCTAATATGCTTTCCTATTTGCCTGTGAGGCAGGAAAGGGGCACAGGGCAACTCTGGAGACCTTTAAGAGTTGCTATTCAGCATTTCCCAATAATCCCAATAAATCTGGATTGGGGGGGGGGATCAGGATAACTGGCTAGCACTGAGGATTCTCTAACATGTATTCAGCTTTAAACAATACCTGAAAAAATACTCATCCTCGGAGGCCTCAGATGGAAGGGACAACCAAAGCAGGGCCTCCGAGGGAGTGCAATGCTCATTCAGACAAAGCTGTCTTATACTGAATTAGACCACAGGTCCATCAAGGTCAGTATTTTCTACTCTGACTGGCAACAGCTATCCAGAGTCTCAGATGGAAGTCTTCCACAACACCTACTGCCTGGTCCTTTCAACTGGAGATGCTGGGGCTTGAACTTGGGACCTCCTGCATGCAATGCAGAGGCTCTTCCACTGAGTTATGGTGTCATGGGTCAGCCAGGGCTCAGCGAGAATGAGGACTTCTCAGGAAAAGAGGAGCCCCATTTAGCCAGCTCTGAATCAGCAGAAGCTGACAAGCAGGAAGGTGAGCTGCAGGCTTGTTAGGATTCACAGCCAACAACTGGTAAAGAACCACAGCCTTGATTCAACAGGTGAAACTCAGTTAATTGTTTCCTCCAGTATACATCCTTAGAGCCCTGCAGATGGAGCAGACAAACAGAACTATAGGAGAGATGACAAAGTGCTTGCCTCCTGGCCCAATGCCAGCTGCTTGAGTAGTTTCAGGATTACTCCCAAGCAGCTGGCTGCAAGCATGACCCTTAACCATATGGCTATAAAAACCAGCCACGAGAGGCTGTTAGGTGTGGAAACAAGGAGTTAAAAGCTTTCTGATAACTGCATTAGAGTTGGTGTCTACACTGACTTTTCAGACTGTTTCCTGACTCTGCATCTTGCTTCTAAACCTGCTTGTGAATAACCATTGGATTCTCAGACCTTGCTGTATGGACTGACTCTCAGAGTAGATTGCTGACTCTGTGCTTAACCTTAGACTGGATCTTGACTATGCTCCTTGCATTGGTGCTCTTGTCTTACTTGCTCTGTGCTCTGACAATGTGTCCTATGCTGTTCCTGGCCTAGCTCATGACATATAGGCCCTCCCTTTCAAGTTCATTTTCTAGTCATCAGATCAGGATATGGGAGAGGGCTCTCTGAGTGGTGGCTCCACAGGGCTAGAGAAATAATTCTGTACATAAATTTTGATGAGAAATAAATATATTTCTTTTAAGTTATCTTTTTGTACAAAGTAAACATGAGGATTGTTTTTATTATTTTTACTGTTGGGTTGCAGTTGATTGCCCATTTTATTGCAAGTTGCTCCAATGACTTTTGTCATGAATAGCTATTGACATATTTTAAAACAAATAAAAGGCTAATGACAAACTCCTAGTTCTTTAACAGAAAAATAATTTCTTAGATTTATTGTTCCATGTGTTTCTAGAGCCTAGCTGCCTCCCTACCTCCAATTTGGTTTGACTGTACAAGGAACTATTCCACATTATATTTAAAGAAGAAGTACTTACCACAACCTTTTCCCCATTATTGCCATCTGGATAGTGTGGATTTAACTGCAAAAGGAAAGCACTTAATTAAAATTTACAGTACAACTCTTCTTTTAAAGCTGAGTTTAGACTGAAGAGTGTCCAAATAGCCATGTTTAATATTCCACACACACCCAATGACTTCTGAGTGCCCCCCCAATAACCCCCACAGCCCACAAGAAGCTGCTCCTGAGGGTTGGGAGATTTGGGGACAACACTGAATGTGTTTTAGGAGTTTCTCCCTACTACTGTCTTATACATATGCCTTTGGATTTTGACACAGTCAACTGTAAAAGGGGCTTAGACAGATTTATGGAGGATAGGTCTACCGTAGCTACTAGCTATGTGGATTAAAGGGAGCTTCTACATTCAGAGGTAGAAAACCTCTGATACACCAGTGGCAGGAGGCAACACCAGGGGAAGATCTCAATCTCTGACTTCTTGTTGGCCCTCCAGGGCAATTGATTGGTCATTGTGTGAGACAAGATGCTGAATTAGATGTACCACTGGTCTGATCAAGCAAGGCTCTTCTTATGTTTCTCGATAATAATTTGCACCAGAACTAAACAGAACAAGGATCTGTAGCACCAGAACTAAACAGAACAAGGATTTGTAGCACTATTCAATTCATGTGAGCAACGCAATGCGTTAGATGATAGCTCACTCATCAGAACCACTCAAGCATAATTTCTGGAGCCCAGTACAACCCAACCACACTTATATACCTAGACTGTATTCCATCAATCATGCACAAAGTTGCCTCTCAATTTCATCCAATTTAAATGCACAAGGACTAGAGTTGCCAACTTCCAGGTGTTGACTGGAGATCTCCTGGGATTACAATTGGTCTCCAAATGACAGCAATCAGTTCCCCTGGAGAAAATGGCTGCTTTGGATGGTGAACTCTATGGCATTATACCCCACTGAAGTTCCTCCCAAAACCTTTCCCCTCTCAAGTTCCACCCTGAAAATCCCCAGGTATTTCCCAACTTGGAGCTGGCAATCCTAACAAGGACAAATTCTGTGTTCCAGGCTGGAGTAACCACTCACTGTTTGGAATGTTGCTTGTTCTGCTCCACTGCTGTTTCTCAATGGCTCCAGAAAAGTCTCATGTTATCTGGACACCCCACAGATACATGGGGGAAAGTTTCCATAAATATCCTCCAAGATTGCCTACAATTTAGTCTTTTTCCCTCATGGTAATTTATTTATTTCATTGGGTTTCTATGCTGCCCTCTCTGTATGGCCTGCAGGCCGGAACTGACCTGCCCATGGCTTTAATCCAGCCAGTGTTTTTTTTTCTCCCCCCCTCCCCTGCCTGTCCTCACCCTTTGAAGCTCAAGGCTGCCAAAGTTCCCAGCTCCCTTGTTTTTGCCTGCTTTGGCAGAAAGCTCTTCTGGGCTTGCAAAGCTGCAAAGAAAATGCAGAATGGATTTTCTGTTAAGGTCTCTGATCCCAGACAGACTATTCTGGGACTGTTGCTAGCAATAGAAACAGTGCTCTGGGACTGAAGTGACAGGCCCCAGCGTACATTGATGGTCCCTAGAAATAGAATCTGTGTTCTGGGACTGGAATAACAGGGCACAGAGTGGAATGACAGCCCTTGGGAGTAGCAGCAGCGTTCTATGAATGGAATTCCACTCTGGGGGCCCTCATTCCAATCACAGAACACTTCTGCTACTCCCAGAGACTGTCATTTCACTCTGGTGGCTGTCATTCCAGTCCCAGAATAGTCTATCTGGGCCCAGAGACCTTAATGGAAAATCCATTCTGCAATTTCTTTGTAACTTTATCTGAGCTGCACTGTATTTCAATGGAGTGAAGCTCAAGTAGTTTCACTTTCCAGTATTTGAATGCTAACTGAAGCTGTTGCTTGCTGGAGTTGCCTCCTTGCAAATAAATGGTTGATATTTTGAGCCAGCTTGTCTCTGCTCAGTGGACTTGAGAACAGCTGTCTGAGTGAGTAATCTAATCTGCGATCCCACAGCCAAAGGGGGATATGACACTGGAGAGCCACTGCTACTCTAAGTACTCCTGGGGGAGAGAACCTTGCAATGCCCAGCCATTTCATGTTTTCCTAGGCAAAGAGTTTTTTATATTTTAAGTTAGTTTCACTTTCTGCTATGATTCTTGATGCTTTATTTAAAAACCTGCACTGCCAAATCCCACTATTCCCCCACCTTCCCATTTTAGGCAGGCATCTTTTAAGGGGAGGGAGGTTTGGGACATGTCAGTTATCAAAGACTGCTAAATAAACAAAAACAAGAGTTTTAAGCACGTTTGTATTTGAAGTGAAAAAATAGTATCTTTAATTGTGTTTGTATCCTTTATAAAGTTTATATCTCTGCTACCTGGCATAACATTTTATGACACACATGGCCCAGCCCAACTAAGTCCCATTTATGTCAGATCTGGTCCTCATAACAAATGAGTTCAACACCCCTGCATTAAACAGTCTCAGTTTGGAATCCATAAAACCTAACCTCTGTATGGTGCCATAATACAAATGTCTGACCCCCCAATTTCTGACCCCCCCCCAAGTTACATCAGCATGGGGGAGAGTGGGTGAAAAGCAGTTAAAAGCCAGATAGTTGAAACCACTAAGAAACCATCAATGAGGATACGAACTTGTGCCATCTTGGCCCCCTGGATCTCCAGGCCCCCATGAAGTGTACACACATGGATACGAACACACACTTTGGCTCTAACTGCAGCATTTTCAAGAACCTCTGAAACTTCAGGCTGTACATTAGCTAATGGTTAACACTGCACATTGATCATGCTGGCAGAAGTTTCACAAGTCAAAAAGTGTATCTGCCATATCCTGTAAGTCCACCCCCACATATATATAGTGAGCAAAACCAGGAAGTAAGATCACATTTTCTCATGAAGGCAATGCACATACAAACAGAAAAATCTGCCTGTATAGCTGATATTTTTCTTGATACTTCCAGAGACATTCCTCCCCCATTCAGCATCATTTTAGCTCTTCAATGGTTTTTAAACATGAGATTTGCAGATTTCCCTACATGCTTAATTACCTGCCTAAGAGGGATTGATGGAATAATAAGCATGGTTACTGTTTATTACAGATACTGAAAGTGTCTCTTTGTGGTTTCATCTCATCTCTCTCACTGAGTTCTAAAACACTGCAGTATAGCCATCCTTTCCATCATCTATAAAAATGGAACCAGGACTACACCTCTGGCAAAGGATGTCGGAAGGGAAGAACAATTTTTCTACCCTTGAGATACTTTTTTTAAAGTAATCTAGGAGAAATTGAAGGTCAAAGAAGAAGGGGACGGCAAAGGATGAGATGGTTAGACAGTGTCATCGATGCAATGAACATGAAATTGAGCAAACTTCAGCGGACAGCGGAAGACAGGAGAGCCTGGCGTAATCTGGTCCATGGGGTCGTGAAGAGTCGAACTCGACTGTGCGACTGAACAACAACAAAAAGGAGAAATTCATTGAGTTAGCTTCCCCCTGCTATCTGAAGTGTTACAATCCAGGCATGGTTTGACTCCCTCCTTTGCTTTCTGCAAGAACAAGGCATCAGAGCTTCCAAGGGGAAGAATCTCTGGGCTAATAGGAGAAATGTTGGCTTAACTGTGATTCTGACACTGGGAGTTGTCTGCAGGAAGCCCATCCCCTATCCAAAGAAAATTTCCTGCCTCCTTCCTTTATCAAAGTTAAAGGTTGCATCTTCATTACTATAAATTACATTGGGGTACAACTATTGTGATTGGTTGACTGGTCTTGCATAATTCTGGGTTAATGCATAGGAATATCACAAATTATACCTCTTGCCTCCCATAGAATTCATTACTTGTATCTGATGACATGGGGTTTAGCTCACAAATGTTTCGGCTTCAATAAACCCACTAGCCTTTAACCAGCCACAAGGCTCTCTTTGCATTATTTCAGATCACTGACTTCCATGTTGTGACAAAAGAAACCCTTCCCAAATTATGCTGCCGTTATAAGGAGAATACAGCATGACAGGATATTTTCGAAAAAGTGGCAAGTTCTTCTTGAAAAATCACAATGGAGTCTTAAGTTTTGCCTGTAAGGATAGACAAGCTTCACCTGTCTGTCTCAGGAAAGCACATTACATTGGCCAGTTTTTACTTTGTGAATATTTTACTTGCTGGCTTAGTAACAGGAGTCAATGTGGAAGCACTTTTGGGACAGAAAAAATCCCATGGAAATGTTTCTTCAGCATTTGGTGCTCAGCCACAAAGAGACAGAACTCAATCAAAAAGGCCAAAGCACAAGACAGAAAAAAACACACTTCCAAGGCTTTCACCTTCATTACACTGGCTTTATTTGCTGCTAATAGCACACTGATTAGCTTTCAATATTCTCAAAGGACTTTAACTCGCATTCAAATATGCCAGAGTTATTTAGAGGCCTACTGCTATCATGGTAACTCACTGAAGCACTTGTTTGTGGCATCTATCCCCTGATTTAATCTATCAAAAATTCTAAAAACTGATATTCTAACAATGAAATGTTGCCCAGGAAAAGACAGGTTGCTTACCTGTAACTAGTGACCTTCGAGTGAATATCTGTGTATTCACTTCTATGGGACATAGTGCACCTGCACTGACCCCGATCA
Source organism: Gekko gecko (assembly GCA_029375565.1). Classification (NCBI taxonomy): domain Eukaryota; kingdom Metazoa; phylum Chordata; class Lepidosauria; order Squamata; family Gekkonidae; genus Gekko; species Gekko gecko. The sequence continues at coordinate 171,381,011 of JAPDNY010000005.1, forward strand.
GTAAATTTGAAAGCTAAAGGAATTTTCACACCCACTCCCTGGGTCACACACAGGGGGCTCCACTGTGCATGACCACAGGGAGGGGCATGACAGTACCACCAGTTCCTTCTAACAGCATAGGATGAGTAGTGTGAATGCACAGATAACCACTCGAAGATCATCAGTTACAGGTAAGCTATCTTCTTTGTGGTCTCTGTGTATCACACCTCTGAGAGAGTAACAAGCCAAGGTCTTCCTGGAGGAGGGTGCTGGAAGGCCTCAAACACATACCAATTGCAACACAGAACACCCCACCAAAGTCTGTTGATGGAGACACACATCCAGGGCACAGTGCTTCATGAAGGTGTGAGGAGTAGCCCATGTCACTGCATTGCAGATGTCACTGTGGGGCGTAACTCTGAGGAAGGCAGCTGAAGTGGCTAGTGCTCAGACGGAATGAGCACATAGAGGTCCAGGGAGTGGCTTCTCAGCCAACAGATAACAGAGTTTGATAGTCTCCACAATCCAACTGGGCAGCCTCTGAGAGGGCAATTTGTGATCCAGAGTGGGTGCGGCATAGGATATAAAGAGGGCTAGAGTCTCATGAAAGTCCAGAGTCCTATTTAAACAGAAAAGCAAAGCCCTTTGCATGTCCAGAGTGTGGAAACAATGCTCTGTGTCATCTTTCGGAGTAGGGAAGAACACAGGGAGAACAATGTCTGCTTGAAGATGAAACTCTGTGATCACCTTGGAAAGAAAGGTGACGTCAGGAGCCAAGGAGACATCATCTCAATGAAACATCAAATATGGAGGGACACAACATAGGGATAACAACTTGCTCACTCGCTTGGTGGAAGTGATAGAAGAAGAAGAAGAGACTGGATTTATACCCTGCCCTTCACTTGGCATCTCAGAACAGCTTACAAACTCCTTTCCCTTCCCCTCCCCACAATAGACACCCTGTGAGGTAGGTGGGGCTGAGAGAACTCTAACACAAACTGCTCTTTCAGGAACAGCTGTGCCAGAGCTTGTGAATGACCCAAGGTCACATCAGCTGGTGCAAGTGGGGGAGTGGGGAATCAAACCTGGTTCTCCCAGATGAGAGTCTGCACATTTAACCAATACACCAAACTAGCAACCAGAAAGGCTGTTTTCCAGGAAAGGAGTTGTAGGCTGCAGGTGGCCATAAGTTAAAATGTACGATGTCAAAAACTGTATCAGTGACTGTAGGTGGGGGTTGTACTGTGGACAGGATCAAGGTAGTAGCCATGCATTTGATGAAGTCTCCCTGTATGATTTCAGGTTTTCTGAAGGTGAAATGAGATCTTCTGAGACCTTTTATGGAGGAGAGGGGTTTGTGGGTTGCTCTGAGCCTTCATCTCGAGTCTTGGGCGGAAGCACAAGAAGAGTCAGCTGGCCCAGATAGCTCTGAGTAGCACGTTGGTGTCGGGACCTTCGGTATCGGTATCAATGGAGTAGACTTGTCCTTGGGTTTTCTATATTGCTTGTCCATCGGTGTCAACAGTTTTGGTAGTGGTGTCTCCAGTGTCAGGAGAAGGTCTCGGTACCAAGAGAGGCAAGAAGACGTAGACTGTCTATCCCAGTCCATCGGTGGACAGGGCTGGAAGCCAGGGGATACTGATGGAAAGTGGGTAGGTTCCATATAGGTAAAGCTACTGACACTGGTCCCACAGGACAGGAGGTGGCAGAGGAGGATGAAGCCCTGGAAATTGATCCCGATTGTCAAAGGGCTGGTAATGTGGAGAGGGAGGATGGAAAGATATTCCAATCCCTGTGCTTGGTATGGAAGCTCTTGGAATTAGAAGATCGGGATCATTGTGTCAGGTCCATTTCATGCTCAAGAGTCTGTGAGCTGAATGGGCTGTATCAGGAGTAAAGTCAGTCTGACAAACGATTATTTATGGACAGGGGAGTCAAGTAGTTTGAATGGGGGGTACAGAGGATGGCTCCGGCATGTGATGAGGCATCGAGGTAGCCTTAACCAGAGAACTCTTTGGTTTTTCCGTATCGCTCTTGTGCTTCTTCTGCTTGACTAGTTTGTGATCCTTACCCTCTCTGCATTTTTTGGCAGGAGTGAGGGTGTCAGACTCAGTGCTGGGACTGGGCTTTTCAGTACTGGTTGGTCAGCATCAATGGAAGCTGGTATTGGGGACAAAACTACTGTCAAAGCCAAAGTGGGAGTTGATATTGAGGTGTGATCAGAGGTTTCTTGTGATGATGCCATCGATGGGAAAAGTGCCAACTCAAGCAGTGCAGTGTGAAGTCAAGCAGCTCAGTTCTTTCTCATTTGCCTCAAGAATTTCAAGCAATGTGTACAGGAGCTGACATGGTGGGCTTCCCCAAGGCACAAGAGACAAAGAGAATGTCCGTATGGGGGTGCAACCTTCCTGCCACACCTCAGACACCTTTTGAAAAAGCCCCAACTTTTGGCCATAGGCCAGAAGCCAGTAGAATAGGGTTGGGGGGGTGGTTCGTCTGGCAGGGACCGTAGCCCCATCATAAAAGAGTCACTAACCCTCAATTTATTGTCCAACAGGAGGAAGAGATGAAGAAATCTGAAGAAAATAAGTAAAAGAAGTGGAATTTACCGACCAAAGCTATGGAGGATTCAAACAACACAGCAGTCAAAAAAACTGGCAGGATCATTGTGCCCCTCTCTGTGGTCACGTGCAGTGGAGCCCCCTGCACGTGAACCAGGGAGTGGGCATGAAAGTCCCTTTAGCTTTCAAGTTTACTGATCGGGGTCAGTGAAGGTGCACTATATCCCAGAGGTATGATGCACAGAGACCACAAAGAAGATCTTCTAGTTCTAGTTTCACCTCAACCAAGTTAGCCACAATCCCTCAGCCTACCTACTCCATCATATGAGAATTATAGCACTGAACTCCCTACAGGGTTATTGTAATATTCCTGAAGCATTTCACATTCTTTTGGAATGCCATGCTAAGCAGAGTTACAGCCTTCTACATGCAAGAAGGAAGTAACTCTGCTAAGGATGGGCGCTGTTCATCAGGGATGGGTTGAAGACAGTTCAGTTGGTTGATGGGCCACCAAGTGCCTGTTCATTGTTAGACTACTTGGAAAGAATGCTAGACTTGGTAGACTATGATCTAATCCAGACAGGCATTTCTTGTATTGTTATTTTTGTAAACAAAAGTGTATGTTCAGAATCACTTAACAGAACATTTCTGCCTTAGCTGTAGTCCACAGAAAATTCAGGGTGGCGGGGAGTGGGGGGGAGACCACAGAACTTAGAAGTAGTTTATCCCTACTCTGAAGGGCAACATAATTATTGTGATAATATCAATTTCATGCTAAACAATGAAGTGATCCTTGCTTCTTCTGCCATTCAAAAAAGCCTGATAGCAGCTGAAATCTGCCTCTGAAATAAAGCCAGCAATTTGAATCATCATTTGAATGTAATATGGTATTTCTCAAGTTTTAAAAAACTCTAAAAGCTGGGGGAAAGCCTTTTGAGCATCATTAATACTTCAGGACTTCAGCTAGACCACCCTCCAGTTTTCCAAAGCTGAACACCAAGAAGATGAATGAAACAGTCTGGCCCATTAATATATCCCCCAATACTATAATTCTTCTACAGGATGGTAAGACTATACTAGCCTGCTTGGGAATCAGGCATGGTGCAGATATAGCACTTCCCAACTTTGTAGCCATGGCTAAAATTTAACTTTATTTATACCCCACCCTCCCCACCAGGGCAGGCTTAGGGTGGCTTGAAAAGGTAAAGGTTCCCTTGCTCGAAAGCCAGTCGAATCCGACTCTAGGGTTGCAGTGCTCATCTCCGTTTCCAAGCCAAAGAGCCAGCACTGTCCAAAGACATTTCTGTGGTCATGTAGCCGGCATGACTAAGCACCAAGGCACACAGAATGCTGTTACCTTCCCATTGAAGCAGTATCTATTTATCTACTTGCAATTTCTTGCTTTCGAACTGCTAGGTTACATATATGCAAAAGCTAGAAACAGCAATATAATAAAAGCATTAAATCTTAAAACAACAACATATCGTGCTAATAACAATTTAACAATGGGGAACACAGAGTAGCATCAACACACTAGTAAATGCAGTTGGTTTTAGATTCTAGTGTCAGCAGAACTCAGGCAGTGAGTGATGGTATTGGGCCAAGGCTCCTTAATTAAAGGCCTGGTGGAAGAGCTCCGTCTTGCAGGCCCTGCGGAACTGTAAAAGACAAGGAGCGCCCCATAAGACACAGGTTCCTCCTCTTCTACACAATTTCCGTCCCTCTGCTTTCTGCTCTAATACAAATATTAATCAGAGTTCAAACCAGAGTCTAAAAACAGGATGGTTTTAAAAGCCTGGTTAGAAGGTAACTGTGGAGACCAGTGTGGTGTAGTGGTTACAGTATCAGACTAAGATCTGAGAGACCTATGCTCAAATCGCCACTTTGCCATGGAAGTTTGCTGGGTGATCTTGGGCCAGTCACTCAGCCTAACCTATCATACAGAGTTGTTGTTGTTCTGATGATAAAATGGAAGAAGGGAGAACAATGTTAAGCCATTTTGGCCACTGGGGACAGAGTATAAATGAAGTAAGTTCTGCACCATGGTAAAAACTGATGAGGAAGGGAAGAGAGAAAGGCTAGGGAGAGAGACTGTATGAGCTTTGAGGTACTCACAATCTTTTAACCAAGGTTAATGGAAGATGCTGCATCTGCATCAGCTTCAAGTGGCAAATATATGATTATGTACCACGCTGCACTGACATGGCTGATATTGGGAAGCTGAAACCTCAAAAACATTGCACTTTTGTTAACTGAATTCTGCTGTTTTTTATTATTACTTTACTGTTACAATGCATTTTATTCCAAGAACATTTAAAAAAAAATTGCAAGGTGCAGCAAGTATGTAAAAGCAGAATGGCACATTATACATTTTGGCCTTGATCCCCATTACTCTTCCCATGGAACTGAAAATAAAGAATCAACTTCCGGGTATGCCCTGGAATTTCAGCTGCCAGCCTGCTACTTGCTTTGATCACACAGCCCAACAGATAAAAATTTATCATGCTTCTGGGCTAACTTTTAACAAGGCTATTTTCTCCCCTAATGTTGGCTTAACCTAACAGACCATCTGGAGGCAAACAAATTGAATTTCAATGCTGGAATGAAACTAACTCAAAAACAGTGGTTTTACTACCATGACTGCCTTAGTCACAGTCTTGTGCGCACAACTTTAGAGCTTAATGTTTTAAATAGTGAGAATGCACTGCCACCTGGTGGAATGATGCTTCATTTTCCCAAAAGCAAAATAGCCACAATTTAATAAAGTCTTTCAACGAATACAAATGCAAGTTTTGAAGCTGTTGGTAGAATGAAAAAGTAGACATCTCATGGCTACAAAGAGAATTAGAGGTAAAAGTTAAGCACTTAGACTACAGTGGGCGTAAACCCTAATTTAACTCAATGAGATTTACTTCTAAGTAAACATACATAGAATCACACATAGGGTTGCTAAGAATTACAGCTGATTTCAGCTATAGAGATCAGTTCTCCTGAGAAAAAGCCTACTTTGGATGATGGACACTGAGGTCCCTCCCCTCACCAAACCCTATCATCCCTAGTCTTCACCTGCAAATCTCTTAAGAATTTCCCAACCCAGAGCTGGCAACCCTAATCAGGCCCCATGTCAACATAGGATGACCACAAATTGCATTGCAACATCTTAGAATCCCAGATCCCATATATAAAATCAAATATTCCAGTGATAAAGGAACAACCCTCACAGTACTAATTGCATATGAACTTCAAGGAATAGTAAGAGTCAATACTAACTTCAATCCTGGGTCATGTATGTTTTAGTTGAGTGCTATCAATAAAGCTGCCATCCAGTTCAAAGAGGCTCTTATCATGGTGATTATAACAATCAGAAGGTTAGCTTCGGCCATGAGAAAGACCCAGCTGTGTGGATACCAACCTGGAGCATATGATCCACTTGTCAGACCAAGCACACACAGCTTTGTGGCCATGGAGACTGAACTGGAAACATTCCCCAAACTGGGATTGAGAATACATGCAAAAACACTGAAAGCAGGATGGATTTTACAATGTGCTACAAAAACACAAACCCAAATATAAATTATGCAAAAGTTAACATTTTTTATTCTGCATAATTTGTTTTGCCTCTGCTAGTCATGGGAGAAGACAAAAGGATACACAGGGTACTGAAGTCCCTAATCTGTGATTTTACTCAGCTGCCTCACTCACAGGTTTTATTGGGATTGCCTACAAATTTTCATACCTGCCCACTTCCTTAAGAACGAAAAACTTTGGCATCTACCACCACTACCACTGAAAGTGGAGATCCTCGGGATAATTAATTCTTTTCATTCCCCTGTCTTGGGATAGGTAAATTCTAAACCTCTGTGCAAAGGTCCTTCAAAGCACAACACAAGAGGGCTTGCATTGTGAAAAGCAGTTAACAGTCCTTGCCAAGGACTCCTTGGAACAGTGAACATACCCAGCAGTGTCCTAGTCTGGAACACAAAAAACTTTTATGCAACATGGAAAACTTTCAGCATCCACCATATTTTGTTTTGGAGTAAGGCTTCAAGTAACTTTGAGGAAGAGGATTGCTTCCAGAACCATCACCAGACTTCCTTAAAATTCACCAGATTCTAGGAACCTGCTAGAATAGGCAGATTCCCAAGGATTTTGAAGCTTGTTACATCTTCAGTGGATCTTTCCTTTTTTTCTGGCATATTTTCATTCTGACAAGAGGCTTCCAATCAAAGTCATTTGGCACGGCCTAAACCAGTTGTGCTCCCTAAACATATCACTATTGACATCTGTTAGAATAGTTACTTGATTAGAACATCCTGTAGAGTCACATAAGAGAATCAGGTTCTGTGATATCATGGCCACTCACACTAATTTTACCACACACGCACACACACACAAAGCAGGAAGCAAGCTTTGGAATGCTTAAGCAAGGAAAGTCGTTAATAGGGAGACTCTTTCAGGGTTCTGAGTCTCACCCTGGAGTGCATCTGTTAATTGTATAGCCTACCAAGATAACCATGAGACACAAAACCCTGCAAGATTTCCTAAAGGGCCCATATCTACAAAAGAAGTCCAGCTAATTTCATTGTCTGAATTTATGTGAGGTAGCTGCTCACATGCCAGGCAGAAATTCCAATGTCTACACAGTCATTTAAAACAAACAAACAAACAAACAAACAAAAACACTTCACTGGATGACCCTGGACCAGTCATTCTCTCAGATTAATCTACCCCGTAAGACTGTTGTGTAAGTAAAACTGCATGTGCTATTGTAAACTCTTGGGAGGAAAGCTGAATTTAAAAAATATGCACATGCTTTAGCAGGGCTGGCTCCATGATAAATGGCCTGATAAATGGGATAACCAGAAGTAAGGCAGGACAGCCACTGGAACCATTGACTGCTGTACTTGGGCTCCAGAAGAGACCTCAAGTGGAAGTATTCCAGGGGAATCATTTACAGAAGGCAGGGAGGAATCGCATGTGATTATTCCTCAGGAAAAACCTGTATTTCTAGCCTACCCAATGGTCTTATATACCAAATGATTATTTGTAACAAGGGCAAAGATACAAATCCCTTTTTGTTTTGAAAAGAAGGAAGCAGGGTTGATAGGTATTGAAAACAATTCTATAGCCATAATAAAGAATAAGACAAAATAACTGAGACATTGGTCTTACCTGAAGGTTCCTTCTCTTCAGTGGGTGAGAAGTCATCCAGGAACTGGTTAGGTCACACCTCTGCTCACTCAGATAGGGCTATTTAAATTTTTATCTGGCCCCTACTGGAGAGATCTCAGGTTGACCCTCCAGTTATGTCCAAGCCTTGCTACTTCACACTGAACATACTCTTCACTTTATATCCCAGTCCCTCCAGTCTCTAACAACATCCCCTCTTACTGCATGGATTTATTTATTTTGGGTGGGAAGTGGATGACTTCTCCTCCACTGAAGAGAAGGAAACTTCAGGTAAGACCAATGTCTCAGTTATTTTGTCTTATTCTTTATTATGGCTATAGAATTGTCTCATTCTCTGGTGGTCCAGGAGTGGGGCAGTCCTCCAGACTCCTTACTCCTGGGAAACAGCTCCTCCTCTCCGTACGCACGGCCGGCAGACTCTTTCGTAACGGAGGGGAGGGGCTTGTGCTCCTGCTTCCCAGTCTATCTGGCCCTGCCTTTCGAGCAGGACGTTGCAGACTGGGCTCCAGTGAAGCACGCTAGTAAGAGAAGACTGAAGAGAAAGAGAAGAAGAAGACAGCAGGAAAGGAGCAGATAGAGGTTTTTTCCTACCCTGCACCCCCCTCCCTTTTTCGCTTCATTTGGGAAGCTCAGCGTATGTGGACCTAGGAGATCCCTGGAGAACCTCGGCGCTGCCTCCTTGACTCCCACACCTCACTTCTAGCCAGGGGAGGGGGCTAGTTGAGCTTTTCCCCCCGGTCCCTGCCTGTGGCTGAGGGTTCTGGAGGGCAGCGGTGGAGTATAGCTCTCTCGGAGGGACAGACACGGCTGGCTGCAGAGTCCTGAAGAGGTGCACCAACGACCGGCTTTTCTTTCCATTGTCCCCGCGCAGTCTCAAGGAACTTCGGACAACTTGGAGAGCTGGTCGTTTTGGAGGTGGTAAGGAAGTGCTTGAAATTACCTCATGGGGGCTGGGGAGCCATGGGAGGGTCTCTTCCCCCCAATCCCCCCCCCCATGGTTCCTGGTTTCCCATAGCAGCTGTTGAATTGGGGAGGTGGCTGAATGGGTAAAAATCACCTTTCAGTGAAGCACGCCTGATTAGAAGGGGCTGATGAAGTCTTCTTACCCACACTCCCTTGTTCACTGGGCTTACAAGGGTTAGGAGGACAGTTTCACTTTCCCCAGTCCTTGCCTGGGGGTTTCCTTTTCCCTGTAATAGAAACTGGGAGGGAAAGGAAAAAGGTGAGAGGCAGTCATTTGCAGTGAATCATTGCTTTCACTTTTGCAGAACCCTCCTCAACATGGCTGCCAAAGCTGAGACTTCCTCCAACCCAGAAGTACAGGAGGCTACATGCCAGTTTGATTTGCCTGACTCCCCTAAAGCTCCATTTACTCAAACACTGGAGCAACCTGGAGAAGAAGCTCAAGCAAATCTTCTCTCATGGATTAAATTGGAAATGAAAAAGGAGGTTAGGGCCCTGTGGCAGGAATCCCAAAACTCAACAAAAGCTGGAGAAGAGACCTCTCAAGTCCCCACAGGATCTAAAAGACACAGTACTAGTGACATAGAAAATCCTATACCCAGCAAACATCAAAAGAGAGGCCGTAAGTCTAGCAAGAAACTTAGTCCTCTATTGAGTGATTTAGATTCTGAATCTGATTCTCCAGTTTCTGATTCTCCCAAAGAAGGGGGGAGTTATCAGATGAGGAAGAAGAGGTGGTGCCAGTGGTGCAATCTAGGCTTTTTCCTCAGGAGCTTTATAATAAGCTTCTTCCTAAAGTCATTAGAACCTTAGAATTGTCATATACTCCTAAAGAACAGGAGGAAGATAACTCAGAGTTCCCTACAGGTTCAGATAAAACCATTCCTAAGACTCACAGTAAGTCAGCAGGAGTACCATTACCAGCAGCCTTTCACAAAGTTATGAAGGCGGAGTGGGAAAACCCTGCAAAACTAAAAGCCACTCATCCTGTGTTTGGGAAGTTTTATTCTCTCATTCCAGAGGCATCAAAGAAGCTCAGACTACCTACTGTCAATGATCCTATCAACAGCCTGATATCTACCTCAGTGCTTCCCATAGGAGCAGATGCGCTCCCAACAGTGATAAAAGAATAGAGCAAGCTCTGAGAAGGGATTTTGAGGCCTCTCTGAATGCTCTAAGGGCCTCGGTGACTAGGTCCTTACTCACAAGAGCAACCTATGCACGGGCTTCGGACTTGGCCAAGGCAGATAGTGGCATCCCGAAGAACCTCAAGGCTGAGCTGAAGAAAATCGCCTTAGCCACGGCTTTTGCAGCAGATGCCACTCTTGATGCAGTACAACAATCTGCTAGAGGGATTGCCTGAAGCATCACAGCAAGATGTAATACCTGGCTGAGAAGCTGGGATGTGGACCCTTCGGCATGCACTAACGTTGCAACAGTGCCCTTTAAAGGCACCAACCTATTTGGTGGAGGCCTAGAAAGGTACCTTGTGGAAGACAAGGACAAAAAGAAGGTTCTCCCTTCGAAACAGAAGGAGGGCAGAGACAGAAGACGTTCTCAGTCCTTTTGTGACATAAGAAGGTAGTCTAAACCCACTTATGCCAGGTCTTTCAGGGATAAATGGCAGTCCAAGTCCAAGGATGCCAGAACACAGCCTTTCTCATCCAAGCAACGTCAAAATGCCAAGGGTCCCAAGAAGAGAAATTCAGCATGACTATTCCGAAGAATACCATTAGGAGCTGGAGGACGCATTCTGGAGTTTGCTCCAATATGGAAGAAGTCGATTACGGACAGGTGGGTCCTGGAGTCAGTTTCAAAGGGCTATTCACTGGAGTTTCACACTTTGCCCCTGAACCGTTTCCTGGGAATACCAAGAAAGAAGTCCAAAATAAAACACACTTCACAGCATTTGGCGATTTCCCATCTAATAGAAATAGGAGCCATAGAACCAGTCCCGATCTCAGAGAGGTCTCAAGGAGATACGCTGTTGGAAGCATATCTGCATGTTCCGATCAGGGAAACACATTGGAAGTATCTGAGATTTGCATACGACAAAGAGCATTACCAACTTATTCAGAGGATGGTCCAACGAATAATCGATCTGAAGGTGGAAGTATTACTTGTTGCCCCCTTTTGGCCCAGAAGGGCATGGTTCCAAGACCTGAGAAGGTTGTTGATTGAGGAACCATGGCACCTGCCTCCAGTAGTCGATCTGCTAACCCAAGGGGGAGACAGTTCATCCTCAGTCAGAACTATTAAAACTCACAGTTTGGAGGTTGAGAGGCAGCAGTTGATGGGTGTAGGTTACCCAGATAGTGTGGTTAAAACCATGTTGGCAGCGAGGAAAGACTCTACAAATAGGGTCTACAACAATACATGGCAGACCTTCCACACCTAATGGAGGGATAGGAGACTTGACCCCATGGGATATATACTGGCCTTTTTGCAAGTGGGGCTCAACAAGGGGCTTAGCACCAGTACCCTGTGCAGACAAGTGGTGGCCATATCTGCCATAAGGGGGGCTGGGAAAGCTAAATCCCTAGCTAGACATCCACACATCAAGAGATTCTTGAGAGGCGCATCCCTGTTGAACTCACCACAGGTTCACAGATTTCCAACCTGGAGCCTCAACACTGTTCTTAGGGCCCTATGTAAGGCTCCTTTCGAGCCCATGGCAACATGTCCCCTCAAAGAACTAACATTCAAAACTATTTTTCTGGTTGGCATCACTTCCACTGGGCGGGTGTCAGAGGCCTGCACACATCGAGTTTGTGACACAACTTTTCCTTGGCCAGAAGGGGGCAATAAAGATGATCTCTACTTCTTCCCTCCTTATCCTGTTGAGCATCTTACCTGTCAGTGGGATTGGCAGAAATGCATAAAGTAGGCCTGCAGGCCACAGGTGCATTAATGCATCCATGTCCTCTGCTGCCCAGTCGTGAAATCTCGGTATGAATTGGCTGGCGTCGCTAGCAGGTCTATCACCAACCTTCTGAATTTGATAGTGAAGTGGTTGAACACCTTCTTGTTCTGGCTCCATTCGCCTGGGTCCAGGTCCTCTCTGCTCAACCAGTCTGCTTGTTGGTTTGCTAAGCCTTTCAGGTATTCCACCTTGATGCTTGCCAGATTTTCTTTTGCCCATGTTAGAAGTCATTTGGCTTCCAGAGAGAGAAAGCGTGATCTGGTGCCCCCCTGGCAGTTTATATGAACCTTTGGTCATATTGTCCATGCTGATGAGCACAAGCTGATTGCATAGTTGATGCTGAAAAGTTGCCAGTGCTAATCTCACCACCTGAAGTTCCAGCCAATTGATGCTGTGTGCTGTTTCTTTCTTTTACCATTTTCCCTGTGCCACCAAGTGTATACAATGGGCTCCCCAGCCCCTCCTGCTTGCATCTGTTGTGATTATGCATTGTGGTGGTTGGGAAAAGCTGGTGCCCTTGGACAGATCACTGCATACCATCCACCACTTCAAATCCCATCACAGTTTGCCCATTACTGCCACCTTCCTGTGTCTGCACTTTGAGATGTCTTTTTGGAATGGGAGAAGAGTCCATTGCAATGCTCTGAAGTGAAAATGGGCCCATGGAACCAGGTCTATCATCAGACCCTGTACCCCAGCAAGGTACATGAGGTCCACTGTGCTTTGTCGAGTGATGCTGGTCACCAAATTCTGCTGCTTTTCCTCTGGAAGAAAAACATTGGCTTGTGTACTGCATACCTGGCTCCCAGGTGTACTACTTGAGAGGAGTAGCTGGCTCTTCTCCCCATTGATGAGGAATCCATGTCTCTGTAAGAAGCACACCTCCCTCTCTGTGAAGCTTGCAGCTGGTCCTCTGTCCTTTGCCCTTATCAGAATGTCATCAAGATATGGTCTAAATATGGATCCCCTCTTGGTGCAGTGCCACCGCTAGCATCACCATAACCTTGGTGAACACCCCGGGTGCTGAGGATAGGCCAAAGTGCAAGGCCTTGTATTGGAAATGTTGTCCCTTGTAGAAGATATGGAGGAAGCACCTGGAAGCTGCATGTATAGGGATGTGTAAGTACACCTTCCTCTGCTATAAAACCTACAAGATATGTCAGAGACTCCATCCAGAACTTCTGTTTCTTGACCCATCTGTTTAGGCCTTGTAGGTTTAACACCGCTCTCCAGTCCCCTGATTTCTTTGGAATGATGAACAGGATGGAGTACACCCCCTTGAACTGCTTATCTATGGGTACTTTTTCTACTGCCCCTATGTCTTGTAGGTGTTTAATGGTCTGTTTCAGACGTACTCATCTGCTCTGTAGCCTTGGGACCAGCAAAGGTGTGAAGTGTCGAGGCAGGTTTGCATCGAGCTCTATTTTTTAACTGTCTGTTATGATTGAGAAGGCCCATTTGTCTGACATTGAGGCCCTCCAGGCTTCTGCAAAGAGGCCCCCTATGACACAGTCAGGCAATCTGTTTCTTGGACGAGGGTGTTTTGTCCTGTCTGAAGGACTGTGGTTTATATTTATTTTATTTATTTTGAGATTTATACCCCGCCCTATCCTGTAGCTCAGGGCGGCTACCTGCCGTGGCAGTTGTCTGTTGTTTGTTCTGGGGCAGTATTTGAATGACTGGAATCCCTTGTAGTACTTGGTGTCTCTTCCATGGCTAGGTGCCATGAATCCCTGAAAGGACTTGGGGGTGTTTGCCCCTATAATCTCTGTCCTTGCTTGAGGACAAAGAGGGCATGGCTTTTTTCCCCTTTTGTTTTAATCAGGACCTTGTCTAAGTTTGAGTCCCCAAAAAGCAGTCTGCCTGAACACCTTTTCCCCAAAGGTTGCTTTTGGACAGGGTATCCACTTTCCAATGCTTCAGCCAAATAGTTCTCCTGATAATAATGTTCGCTGCCTGAGCCCTGGCACAGAATTGTCCAGGGATGCACTTCAAATCCAGCAGGCTCACCTCAGGGTTCTGAATCCGATTGTCTGCCCATATGACTATAACCCTGGTGAAATTTGACAGAGCTGCTGAGGACTGAATGGCCAGTGAATTAGCCTAATGTGCCTTCCTTAACACTGTCTCATTTTTCCTGTCCATGGCATCTTTTAGGGCTTTCTCATCAACCTTCGGGAGCACAGCTCCTGAGTGCAATGCCACCAGTGGTGCGTCTAATAAGGGGATCTTCAAGTTCTCCATGGCCTCCTCCGGCAGTGCATACAGCTTCTTAGCCAGTGACAACAAGGAGTTCCCACTGCCTGACTGTGCCCATTCTGCTTTCATGATGTCATCAAAGTATTCTGGGAAGGGGGAAACAGTCTGGACTTTTATGGGCTTCTTAAATCCCCTGCTGTCCAGTTTTGCTATTACTGCAGATCTGGGGTTTTCTGTCACCTCAATCTGGTAGGTCAAGGTAGTGATCACTTTGTTCAATAATCTCTGGAAATGTTCCACCCAAAAGAGTCTGGATGATGACTCCTGCATCTCAATCTCTTCCCCAGACCATTCCCCCTTTTCCCTCTCAGCAGTGTCCTCCACAGAAGCTACTACAGAAATTGCCTCTGTATATTCAGATCCAGGGGAGGGGTTTGCCTTCCCAGTCCTCCCTCGCTGTGTGGGCTGCCACATTCCTCCCATCTTCCCAGCTCAGTGTTGCTGGAGCCATGAGCCTCATCCTCCCCTGAAATTTCTGGGGCATTAGCCTCTGGCCAGCTGTGCAGTCTTGTCTTTGCACACTTGTTGGGGGGAGGGTAGGATGTCTCAGCCTGATGAGTCCCTGGAATGAGAGGGGGATGCCTCCCCCTTCCTATTTTTTCTCCTCTCTAGCACTGTGAGATCCCTGCCGCAGTGTTGGATCCAAACCACCCCCCCCAGACCACTGAAGGAGGGCTATGCCATCAGGAATGCCCAAGGCCCTCCTACCATCAGCCACCACCAGCCTAGGCTCTGCAGTGCTGGGGCAAAGGGCCCCTGCGCCATGCCAGGTGCCATGCTGGGGCCAAGTTGTGGACCCAGGAAAACTTGCTGGAAAGTGCCCAACTGTTCCTAGGGGTGGACGTCCAATTGCCCCCCAACCCCTATCTGCCATGTCTGGTGGCGGGGTGAACACACCTCCCAGGCCCTGCTCCAGCACAGGGTTTGTCTCACCAGGAGGGCGTGTTTCCGCTACTGCAGCAGCATTCAAGCTGGAGCTGATCTCCTCCCCATTACACCAGGCTCCCTGTTCCTGCCGTTCTCTGAAGTGTCAGATTATTTTAAGTCAGGATGCCCTGGGCTTTCCTTTCTATCTCACTGCCCCCCCTTTAAAGCACAGATGGAGTTCAAGTGCCCAACTGAGCAGAAGAGCTATCCAGAACTGGAGGGTCAGCCTGAGAGGTCTCCGACAGGGGACAAAAATTTGAACAGCCCTATCTGAGCAAGCAGAGGTGTGACCTAACCAGTTCCTGGATGACTACCCCCCCCCGCACTTAGGATAAATGCACTAGTTTTATTGCAATCTTAAACTTACATCCAAGAGCAGAACTTTAAAGCTTGCTAAGAAGCTTAACCAATCACAGTGCCAAAGAAATCTGGAAAAGTACCTCTGGCATACTAAACCAAGGACAAAGGAGAGCCAGTAGAGAACATGCCAGAATCAAGACAGACACCAAAAGACCCTCTGGTCAGCTTCAAAATCTATGAATAATGTTTGCTTTTAGACTTAAAAACCCTCTCAATATCCTTATAAATATATCAGCTCTCCATTAGAACAGCAGTTCCCAAACTTTTTGTTTGTCCAGCTTTACTTAGCATGAAGACCCATTTTTTTAAAGAACAAAAAGCATACACAAATCAATAAAACTGCAAAAGCTTGGGACCCACTTTCACAAGCTTTGGAACCCACCTTTGGGTTGGGACCAACAGGTTGGGAAACACTGCCTTAGAAAAGGCACAACATGATACACCCCTGCAAACTTAAGTGAAAAGCAGCATTCAAGCTTTGACTGGACTAGTCTACACCTGTAGCCTACTGATTTCCCAGATGCAGGATCCCCCTAAACAGTAGCAAGGGTACCACTAAGATGCAGCATAAAACAGCGCAGTCACATAACAAGAGATGGAAGTCAGAGGGAATATGACCACAACCACATCAAGGCAGAAAACGAAGAAAGCTGAGGACAGGAAACACAACCTGAGCATCTGGACACTGAACTACAGAGAAGAACAAGCCAGGCATTAGAGCCATAGATGAATCTTCTCCACCTCTGAGAAACCTCATCACCCCAATGCCCCTCTCAGGTCACATGTGGCACCCTCACTCTCTATGCAAGCACAACAGAAACAGTTTCTTGCAAAGGGCAGTAATAATAATATCTACAGCTCAATCCAATTTTACCACATGAACAAAAAAGAATTTCCCAAAAATCCCAAGGAACTAAAGATTAGTTACTGATCGATAAAACAGTTTTACAAAATTGTAAAAGGAGTAAAATCAATCTGAATGTTGTTGGGATCAATTACAAGAAGGCATTTGATTCACTCCCTCATACATGGATCCTGAAAAAACTAAAAATGGTAGGCATCAGCAAATATAATATGTAATAACATTTGCCAAAAATGCCATGAATAAATGGAACATCAGGTTGATAGCGAATGGAGAAGAAATTGGAACTGGCAGTATCAAACAAGGAATCTTCCAAGGAGACTCACCATCACCACTGTTCTTCGTTATTGCCCTAATATCACTCCCCATCATTCTTAATAGCAAAGGCCTAGGATACCAGCTTTCAAAGACAGTGCCAAAGATTTCACACTTATTATATACTAACCTGATATTCATGCTTTGCTACGGTATTTAAGTTCTGTAAATGCAGATATAATACTAATGATGTGATGTTTGAAATGTAACATTTGTTATAGAGATTCTAACGAAGAAGAATGTAGTGTAAAAAAATGAAGTGAGATATATGTACTAGGTTTTTTTCCCCTCTAACTGAAGGACCTCTCTGTGATTGCCATGCCGGCTGTTATGAGAAATGTCTATGTAGGAGTCTTGAACTGCTGATTTCTGTAACTGTCTTCAACTGTCTGCAGTCTCTTTTAACTGTGTTTTTACCCCAGAACATTGAGATCCACAGCTGAACAATCAGAGGGAGGGAGGTGCAAGCAGGCAGGTTTTACCTCAGAACTCTGAGCTACACAGTTGACCAATCGGGGGGGGGGGGAGCAGCAGCACATAGAAAACAATTGGGGGAACACATTTTGCCCCTTTTCTACCCACTTAGGGATCGTGTTTCTCAGAAATCTCTTTGTAGTGGGGGCCTGACATCATGGTAGGAATGCACTCCCCTTATTTTGGGTTTCTTGATGAAGGGGTTTGGCCTGGGCATTGATTTTTTTTTTTAGGGCAGAGCATACTTTTTTTTTTTTTTTTTTTACAAAAATGCTTCTCCTTTATGTTACATTTAAACAGTGGAATGGCCATTGGTACTTACCATGAAGGGTCCTTCTCCTCTGAGGTCAGGAGGACATCTCCATGGGTTATTCCCATTGTGCCTTTAGGGAGGCAGGAAATAGTTTTTTCCCCTTCCTGTTGGCGCCTCCAGAATAGCCCATCTCCTGTTCTAGGACTCGAAAAGCAGTGCTTGCAGCCTAACTAAAATGGCCTTGCCCTAGAAAGCATAACTTCAAACAGTAATTTCAACTTGCCAACAACAAAAACTCTGCAGAATCAATCAGAGTAGGAGTGAGAGAAGAAATCAGCTCAGAGAAAACAGTAGAGAGAAAGATGACACCGGGAGGGCTGAGATGTCCTCCTGACCTCAGAGGAGAAGGACCCTTCACGATAAGTGCCAATGGTCGTTCTCCCTCTTAGGTGGAGGACATCTCCATGGGACCTCCCAGAGCAGTGTCCCTCATTCGGGTGGGTTGTCATCTTCCTCCAATGAAACAATGTGCTGAAGTATTCTTCTCCCAAATGCTGCATCCACAGATGCAACAGTGTTGACCTTGTAGTATCTCATAAAGGTGGATATGGAAGACCATGTGGCTGCCTTACACACTTCCTCCACCAAAGCCCTGTTAGCGAATGCTGTGTTGGTTGCCGCGCTCCTCAGTGAGTGGGCCATGATGCCGCTGGGAACCTCCTGCACTGAGGCCTGGTAGGCTTCCGAGATACATGACTTCAGAACCAAACTGATTGCTGACACAGACATCTTCTCCCCCTTGCATGGCAGGGAAACACTGATGAACAGGAACTCCGTTTTCCTCCAAGCCTCCGTCCTCACGATATAGATCTTGAGGGCTCTTTTAACATCCAAGGTATGTCAAAGCCGCTCCTTGGGATGCTTAGGATGAGGACAAAATGTAGGTAAACAGAGAAATGTGGAAGATACCTTTGGCTGAAAGGTAGGATCCGGACGAAGCACCACCTTGTCCTTGTGGAAGACACAGAGGGACGATTTTACTGACAATGCTTCGAGTTCCGAGACCCTCCTTGCCAACGTGATGGTGACCAGGAACAGGGTTTTCATCCTTAGCCATTTCAGCCCCACCTCTCCGGTGCCTTGGTGAGAGCATTTAGAACTGTGTTCAGCCTCCACGTGGCAGAGATTTGACCCTAATCTAGAATACCATGGAGGGTCACAGTCACATCTAAGTGCAAATAAGGACCAAAAGGAAACTGTGCAAAAAGCGCTTATATTACATACATGTTCATAATATTAAATATCATTGCAACTAATGCCATCCAAGAAAATCCAAGCAGTGTACACATCATAGTTAATAAATAATCATACATACAACAATGTCTTTTCTTATTTCATAAATTGCAATTCTTTCAAATGGGGTAATTTACAAAATCTGAAAAGGCGGAAGACACATACATTACATTGTTAACATTTTACATATTACAAAAATGTTGCAAACAGCATAATCCATTAACAATATTAAAAAGGTAGAGAAAGGACTCCTACCCTAATCCATTATGTGTAGTAATTCTTACATCAATGGGCAAGTAGATACAAACATGCCTTAACAGGTGCAGCCAATCAAACCTCTTATATATCCAATACAGTCTTTACTTTTAAAGAAACATACCCAATACTGGTTCCAAAGCTGTTAAACATACCCAATACTGGTTCCAAAGCTGTTATCCAGCATACAGCTGTGAAACTTACAAGATGAAAAAAGAAACTTACAAAAGGATTACCCAACACAGACTTACAGAAAAACTTACTCACAAGAAACAAGCAAGATCTAACAATGCATTCAAACCCTCGGGTTGACAGGTATTAAGGCGATGAGTCCAGAAAGCCTCCATATGGAGTAATGTCCTATGTATATCCAATCCAATCTGAATCCACACGTGCTATCAAGACAAGCATGTTGGAACACAGATCCCGCATAAAACATAAATGCCAAGACGCTCCCCTGGTCCAGCATTTTCTGGAAATGGGACACAGCCCTGAGGATTTTAGATTTGTAGTATTAGAAGTGATCCGCCTTCAAAAATATAGCAGATTGGATATGCATAGGGCATTACTCTGTATTGGATATATTGTATTTTTCTTATCCCTGGTTTCCACCAGGATGTTATCTAGTGCCTCTCCAAACAGACGGTCCCCTTGAAATGGGTAAGCAGTCATGATGGATTTGGACAAGGCCTCAGCCTGCCAAGCATGTAGCCAAAGGAGTCTTCTGGCCACAGCCGTGGATACCATGGCCTTAGATGCAAAGGAAATAATGTCCAAGGTGGCATCTGCCGTGAAGGAGTTTGCCTTAAGAATGCGAGAAGCTCCCTCTAACAGACTGCAGTTGTTCTCCGGTATGAGTTGAATCAGCTTCCGCACCCACACGATGGCTGCCCTAGAAGCAATGGAGGCTGTAGATGCTGCTCTCACCATCATGGTGATGGCCTCATGGATCCTTCTGAGCGTTGCCTCTACCTTCTTATCAGTAGAATCCTTGATGGTGCCCAGCCCATCCTCGGAAACTAGACCTGAAGTCTGGATTGCTGCCACTGGACCATCCACGGGGGACACCTGCAATAACTCATTAGCATAGTTAGGCAGTGCATACAATTTTTTTGGCAAAAGCAGGAAACTGTTTATTAACCACGGGCTTGTCCCATCCTGCTCTGAGCTGACATTCAAAATACTCAGGGAAAGGAAAAACCTTCTCTGTATACTCCTCTGGAGGAAAAAATTCAAAGTTGCCCCCCAATTTGGACTTAAATTTGGCTCTGGCTGCCTTCTGATACTCTGAAGGTGGCAAATCATGTAATTCAAGAGTCGTGATGGCTTTAGTTAGAAAATATTGGTAGTCCTCAGCCTTGAAAAACCAGCTGGACTGCTCAGGGAGCTTTAATTCCTCCTCCTTCTCCTCTGACAAAAATTCACCCTCTTCTCTGTCCTCAAGGGAAGAGGCATTAGACTCCATTTCCTCCCTCCACCATTTCTCTGTGGGTCTCCTAGGGGGTGGGGGGGACCTTTTTTGCTGCCTTGGTTGGCTACCCAGGAGGAGGGGGGAAAGGGACTCTGAGGAGAGGGCTCTTGCTGTAAGGGAGCCCTGGGTCTGGGCTGAAGGTGAGCCATCTCCTGTTGAATAGTTTGTCTAATAATAGCCATGAGGTCTGAAGAGTGAACCAGAACCCCTTGTTCAGGGAGCTTACCCCTCAGGAAGCCAGCATCAGAGTCCTCCTCTTGTTGGGAAAGGGTCTGGGAGGTGCATGGCCACACTCCCTCTGCCCCTGCAGCTTCAGGGATGGCTCCATGGATGGTTCCCGGGCTCAAAGCCGGACCCTCAAAATGGCCAGTGGCAGCCTGAAAGCGTGCCAAAAAAATGGTGGCTCCTCCTCTTCAGGCTGCTGGTGGTGCTTCTGGGCATGCAGCACCACCACCGAGCCAGCCACAACCGTTGGAGGCACACGATCATACTGTGAAGGTAGATTGGCCCCGGAGTTGTCTTGCGCTGCTGCACCTGTGGCAGCGCACACCTCTTCCTTGTTGCCCAAGGAGAACTCCTTGAGAAGCTCCTTTGCCGCCATTGTGACTGGCGCCGATCTTCTCTTCGGGTCCAGAGACACCTTGAAGCTTCGCTTCAAGATAGGAGCAGTAGTAGAGAAGAGGAGAGAAAGGAAGAGAAAGGAAAAAGAAAGGACAAGACAAGAAGCAACAAAAAGAAAAAGAAGAAAAAACTAGAACTACAGCTAAAGCCTTGCAAGTCTTTTGCTGTTTCTCCCTACTGAGGCAGGAACAGAACTGGAGATGCGCTATTCCCGAGACGCCAACAGGAAGGGGAAAAAACTATTTCCTGCCTCCCTAAAGGCACAGTGGGACTAACCCATGGAGATGTCCTCCACCTCAGAGAGAAAATATATAGGTATTCAAAACAACATCCAAGCAATCAGATATTAAGCAAGTTCATACGAACCAATTTTCTAGAACCCACATTGTGAGAAGTTAAATCACCTGATACAGGAAACCACTTTTCTACAATTTTGGAGCATATTTCTTTTTTTCTTTTTTTTTTGGGGGGGGGCGCGTAGGGGATTTTTAAAATTTATTTTCGATAAACTACAACAGAAAAACAGAGCGGGGACTACAAACTATAGGATAAAGTAAAGCAAATCTAACTAAGAACCCATGGTCTGGAAGTTATACAATGCTTTTAACCAATGCTATTTTCTCTTAGAAAATTTTTGACATGAGGAGTATTCAGTATTAGTTCTCTAGTCATCAAGTTCCGCTTAACTAGTACAACAATGAAAATTTCCATCCTTATTTCCCATCAACAGACATCTGCTGACTATGACTTCACATTATACATATATCCCCCCCCTCCAAACTCTCAAAGTTCAAATTCCATTTCTTCTAAAATTAAAGACAGTCCGATTTGTTTCTTATAGTGTCTTTCCTCTAATCTTCTGGCTCTCAGCACTTTTTACATCCTTGTTCCAGATGTTACATGCTTGTCTGTAGTCTAAAGAGTCCATCGCTTCATTTTTGCAAGGCAGTTATATTTTGGATTAGTCCAAGTCCAATCCTTCACTTAAAGATAAAATGCTTTTTAACCAACCTGCCTGTCCAATTATAATTCATCTTCTTTAGAGACATTCCATAAGTAAATGCTTTTCTGGTAGTAACACTGTCTCTTTAAATCCAATGCCTTCTGGGGGCCAGAAGAGGGCGAAAAAAGTTCACTCCAATAAATCAGGAAGAGTCTCTAAAGCCAGCTAAACCACCTGACCCAGATCGGCTAGGTCATATGATATGCTTCTTTCGGTCTCTTCCTGAAGAAGGTGTAATTTCATTTTCTTCCTATGCCACAATCTCCATGTTGGAAAGGATGTTTACTTTAACCGCTACGAAGTCAAAGTCTCACAGTTCTGTTTACACTTAAAATCCCTTGGAAATTCCCCTGTTGCAATCCATTTGTTGCTCTGCTTAGTCTCCTCCTTAATGCTTCGATAAATCACTTGGGGGGGGGTAGGGCATTCCCTCCCCCCTCCCTCTTCTACCGTGGGGACTTTGCAGCACACTGGTTGATGTCTTGCTTCCACATAACTCACTCATTAGTCAATCGATCCAACAGGTCTCCCTGGGATCTCACTTGTTGTAGATCCAACAGATCTCCCAGAGTAGAGATAAATCCGCTAAACTTCCAGATCACTTGCTGGAGCGGTTGTTTCTATGCCATTACTGGGAATCAGCGATGGACTGTTGGAGCAGGGAGAAACCCTCCTACGCCAGCTACAACCAAGGGGAAGGGCTCTCCTCAAAGCTCCCTGGCTTGACACCCATCAACAAGGGTGTCATGGAAGGCACACACCATCGTGCCTTCTACTATCCCTGATTCATGGCACACATCTCTCACTATTACAAGAAGCCGCGGCCATTTCTGAAACGCCGAAGCTCCGCCCCCCAATTTTGGGGTATATTTCCATAGTGGGTGGGAGTGTGGCTAAAGGGCAGCCTCCCTGATGTATTAAAGTACCCTGGCCCTGCTCCTGCACATAACACCCACCTGTGTGGTATAAGGGGGGATTGTGTTCAAAGGCATCGGGGAGGCCCGGCCAATCCTGCTAAGCAAGCCTCCCTGATGGCTTTAAGGACTCTGCACCCCTTCCAACCCTTGACAGCTGGTTGTCTGTCAGGTGTAGGAGGGGTGGCATGTCTGAAGGCATTGAGGAGGCTGGACCAGCAGGATTGCTAAGGCAATGCTATTTGGGCACCCTCCCTGATGGCATTCAGTGCTCTGCCCCTGCTCCTGCACCTGACAGACAACCACCTGTCAGTTGGAGGAGGGGTGGGTGGGAGTGTGTCTAAAACCATTGGGGAGGCTGGCCCAGCAACATTGCTAAAGTGTTTCTGCTTGGGCAGCCTCCCTGATGGATTAAAGTACCCTGGCCCTGTCCTACATGTGACAGACACCTGCCCGTCTGGAGTTGGGGGTGGAATGTGTTTAAAGGCATTGGGGAGGCTGGGCCAGCAGCAGCGCTAAGGCAATCCTGCTGAGCAAGCCTCCCCTATGGCTGTAAGCATCCCACTCCCAGCTGCCTGTCCAGTATAAGGGGGAGGGGTATTGCAAGTCATTGTGGAGGCTGGGCCAGCAGGATCACTAAGGCATTACTGCTTGGGTGGGCTCCCTGATGGCTTTAAGCACTCTGCACCCACTGCTGCACCTGACAGACAGCCACCTGTCAGGTGTGTGGGGAGCATGTTTGAAGTCATCAGGGAGGCTGGGCCAGCAGCTTTACTGCACCTCACAGGTGGTTGGCCATTCTTGATTTCCTCAATTGTTGTTAGCTGTCTGCAGTCTCCTGTAACTGTTTTTAACTCAGAACACTGAGCTCTGCAGCTGACCAATCAGAGAGTGGGGGGTGCAAGGAGACAGCAGCCTGGCAGCCACATAGGAAGCAATGGGGGGAGCACATTTTGCTCCTTTTAACCCCCTTAGGGGTTTAATTTCTAAAAATCCCTTCTTAATGAGCATCTACATCATGGTAGGAGTGCTCTCCCTGAATTTCATACTTCTAGATCCAGGGGTTCAACCTGGGCATTGATTTTATGGTGGGGGAGGTCTTTCTTTTATATATATAGATAGTTGAATGGATGGCATGAAGACATATGGAAAGTCATCATCAGAGATTGATTCTTTACTAAATGCAGTTTGAATATTTAGCAAAGATATAGCAATGGACTTTGGCCTTGACAAATGTGCAGCATTAGCATTGAATAGAGGAAAGATTGTTGAACAAGAAGATATAAAGATGCCAAACAACAACATGAAAACACTGGACTTTGAAGAAAACCAGAAGTATCTTGGAATTTTGGAAGCTGACAACATCAAACACACCCTTGTGAAGAAAAATACAACCAAGGAATACTACCAAAGAGTTTAATAGATATTGCAAACAAAATTAAATGGAGGAAACATGGTAAGGGCAATTAACATGTGGACAGTCCCAGTTCTAAGATACACAGCTAGCATTATTGATTAGAAACCAGCAGAATTAGAAGCAATAGATTGCAAACCTCGCAATCTTCTGGGCGTGCAAGGTACCTCGCAAGGTAACAATGATGCATCACTCACTACACCCTAGAAGGGATGTTGGTTATCTTTACTTACCAAGAAAATTAGGTAGAAGAGGTCTCCTGACAGTTAAGCAAGTAGGTGAAGAAAAAAAACACTGAATGACTACACCAAGAAAAGCAAACAGAAGCTTCTAGTTGAAGTATACAAGGCAGACTTATTTAAGTAAAAAAGAGCAAGAGTCCAGTAGTACCTTACAGACTAACAAAATATGTGGCAGGGTATGAGCTTTTGTGAGTCAGTGCTCACTTCTTCATATACAGCAGTGACTCATTAAAGTTATTTTGGTAGTCTTTAAGGTGCTACTGAACTCTTGCTTTTTTCTACTGCTACTGACAGACTAACATGGCTACCCATCTTGACTTATGTAAGGTTTCAGAAACCAAAGAATATTACAAAAAGATTTAAATCAAAACTCACTTTGACAACTGGAATCAAAAGCACTTGCATGGGCAATATTTGAAAGACACAGAGAACAAAAATGATTATGAAAACACCTGGAAGTGGCTCCAAAATGGACACTTGAGGAAAGAAACTGAAGGTCTCATTCCAGCTGCATAAGAGCAGCTGCACAAGAACCCATTCGGGGAGGGCAGTATATAAATCAAATAAATAAATAAATAGTATGAAAGACAAGATTCAGAAGACCAGTGACAACACCAAATGTCAACTTTGCAAGACAAAGGATGAAATAGTCAACCATATGGTCAGCGCCTGTTGTAAAATCACTCAAACTGACTATAAAGAACATCACAATAATGTTGCAGCTATGTTGCACTGGACTCTTTGCAAGAAATATGGCTTACCATCACTCAGAAATTCATGGGGGCCTAAACCAGACAATATCATGGGGAATGTTGAAACAAAGTTTTTTTGGGGGACTTCCAATTACAAACAGATAAACACCCGGAGCGTAACACCCCTGATATCACAATTGTAGAAAACATGAGAAATAGGGTTTGGATCTTTGACACTGCAATCCCAGGAGACAGCGAAGTAGAAAAGAAAGAACAGGAGAAGATCACAAAATACCAAGACCTACAAATAGGGTTAGAGTGCCTCTGGGAGAAGACGGTTACCATCATGCCAGTTATTGGAACCCTTGGAGCAGTGCCTAGAAGTCTCAAGAAACACATGGACATTCTGGGCATTGAGCAAATGACACCAGCTTTACTCCAGAAGGCAGTGTTGCTTGGAATAGCAAGAATCCCACAAAGATACATCTGCAAATCCCAAGAACTTGGATAAATCACAAATTGCAGACACTATCTACCAGTCAAATATCTGACTGTGAATAATAATAATAATAATAATAATAATAATAATAATAATAATAATAATAATAATAAGAAGAAGAAGAAGAAGAAGAAGAAGAAGAAGAAGAAGAAGAAGAAGAAGAAGAAGACGACGACGAAGACAGCTCTTTAGGTGCTGACAACGCAGCACATAGGGCCTCCCTGACACAACCTGCAAGTCCCAACCCATGCACCTAAGATCACACTGGTTTATACCACGTGCCTCCCTCTTTCTTCCCATCCACCTGTTTCCTTCCCCCTTTGCTTAAATCAGTGTGACTACCTTAAGCTGGAATACAACCAGGTTGTAAGTCCCAGTTCATCAGATGAAGACTGAGAGTCTCTACAACATGCTTTGCAGAGGGCAAGACTTTTGCATTCATTTGTCCTGCATGGTCTAATTCGAAGGAGAAAAAGGCTAAAGGCAAGCACATTAAAAGGTCTGACCAAAAGAGAACAACCCATTAGTTCTTCAATGTAGCCAAGATGACCTGCATAAAGGGTCTTATTGAAAGACAACCAGGAGAAAAAGCTGTTATGGAAGAGAAGATGTCTTCTCAACCTAATCTGCAAGCTCCAGGTTTCTTCCAAAGAGAACTGGAGTCCAGCAACGTAAAAAAAAAAAAAAAGGCAACAGACTTCATATTCCAAACCTGTTCAGGCTGTTCCTGCAGTAGTTTGTTCTTCATATTTTACTGCAGATTTCTTTATTAGAACAAAGCAAACAATGGCCATGTGTGTAACGTTACTGATAAACCACAACCTGGCCTAATATCTCTAAGATGAAAGAACAAAGATAAGCAGTCACTTTGCTTTGTCTGAATGATTTACAGTCTAGCTGCAACACATAATGAACCTTCATGCCTGTTCCTTTAGAAATCTGATGTTCTTAATCCTGTTCTCACATTTCTAATAGCAGTGGCTGCCCCCACAGTGCAGACCAACAAAAACTGCAGGGGGAGGGTGTCATCCAGTGTGAGATCATATGTTTCTGCAAAGCTAGAATAATATCAAAAGTTAAAGAATAAGGGCTTCCGGTCTGGGATTCATGGCGTCCTAAGGTGTTCTGGCTTGCTCGTTAGAGCTCCCAGAGCAAACGGAGGGTCTTGACGACAGGGTGGGCTTCAAATAGCCCACCGCAGATCCCCCCAGGCAGGGGGGTGACTGGCAGAGAGCCTGGCCCGAGACAGGAGTTGAGATCGGCTGATAGCGAGGCTTTAAAGAGCGCCGCGACCAGCCTTGATCCCCTCCCCCAGAGAAGGCACTTCGGAAAATCTCTACAAGACCCCACCGAGTTGGATTCTCAACATAAGAACGCATGACCCAGACCTCCAAGACATTCTACGGAAACTGATATCAAGGAAACACTGCTATAACAAGACACGGACTTTGAAGGTAACTTTTTAAAATTGCTCACCGGAGACGCGTTTCGGCCGAAAATAAACAACATCCGATGAAGCGCATGATCGTGCTGTATCTGTTGTACTAACATTGGAGCGGAAAAAGTGCAGTTAAACAGCTAAAAAAGGCCAAAAAGCCGAATTGTTGATCATTCCTGCGGTTAGATTATTGACTTTAAAATAGAAATTAACAGTAACTCCGCGAGAACTGCAGTGGAAAAGTACTGTAGCTGCTGCAGCAGAAATCGGCAAAACAGGAAGTGACTTCAGAACAGACAAGTAATCATCCTAGAGAAGACCAAGGAGGCCGGAAGAAGGGAAGAAATCAGGAACAAGGGGGACCATTAAGAGTGCCGGACAGGAAGTGAGTACCCGGAAGAACCATTTACCATAGAGAAATTGCGCCCGCCATTTTGGGAAGGTCAGAAAAATTTTCTTTGATTTTAAACGAAAGACTTAATATAAAAAAGTGAAATTAGTGCGATTTAGGTGGGCACAAGAAGGACTTTGATTTAGAGTGAGTTGGAGGGAAAATTCTGAACAACGGCTTACGACCTGCGGCAACGACAGAGGGCAAATACCTGGTCCTCCCCGAAAATGGCTGGGAAAGAGGAAAAAAAGCTACAGGGCATGATGGAAGCTATGGAGAAACGAGTGATGGACGCGATTTTGAAGCTGGAAAAGACTGTAATAACCGAAGTAACAGAGTTGAAAAAAGAAATGTCTGGAATTACAAAAGAGATACAGACGCTGACCAAAAGAGCAGATGAGATGGATGTAAGGGTGAAGGGAGTAGCATCTAATATAGCTGAGGTCACTTTAGAAACAGATAAAGTGAATGTGATGGTCCAATATAATGCAATGATTAACCACATGAGATTCAGGGGGATCCCTGAAGACAAGAATGAGGACATCCATTCAGTCATGGTAGATGCTGTTGCAGACTTTTTGAAAATGGAAGAGGAGAGAGTGGCGGCACAGATTGATGTGGTATACAGAGTCAATTCTGCGATTGCGCAAAGGAAAAAATTACCTAGAGATGTAATTGTCCAGTTTATATCTAAGAAGCTGAAGGAGGATTTGTTCAAGCAACAATTTCAGGATGACTTCATAATTGACAACAAGAAAATCATGGTCCTAAAGGAACTACCCAGAGCGATGCTTCAGGACAGACGACTTTTTAAAGACCTGATTGACAAGCTGAAAACAGAGGGCATAAGATATAGATGGGAAATTCCTAAAGGTGTCAGTTTTTCGTTCAAGCAGAAGAGAGTCACCATCAAGTCAGTTGACCAAATGACCAGATTCATCAATGATAATTTTAAAGACTCTGATAAATAATTACAGAATCAACATGGAGAGTCAAATAATTTCATGGAATGTTAATGGACTGAATTCACCCCAAAAAAGGAAAAATATCAGACTCTGGTTGGAAAAACAGAAATGTGATATTGTTTGTTTGCAAGAAACACATATTAAAAAATCAGATGCCAAATTTTTGATTCAAAAAAGATTAGGAGAGGAATTTTATTCACTCTCCTCTCAAAAGAAAAAAGGAGTTGTTACATATATTAAAAAAGAGCTGGAACCAAAAGAAATTTTTAAAGACGATGAAGGGAAATTTTTGACGGTAGAAGTTGTGCTGCAGAACAAAAAGACATTAATTGTTAATCTCTATGCTCCCAATGGGGCAAAAGAAAACTTTTTTCAGGATCTGTGGGAACAACTACGACAGTTGACCTATGAGCAAACGATTTTAATGGGCGATTTTAATGGTACTGTTGACAATGTTGTTGATAGAAAATCAAAAAAAGGAATTGAGGCCATGGGCAAACTTCCTAAAGTCTTTTTCCAATTGACTAAATATGAACACTTGGCAGACGTTTGGAGAATCAAACATCCCAGAGATAGAGAGTACTCTTTTTATTCATCAAGACACGAATCTTTTTCCAGGATAGATATGATGTGGATGACAGAGAATTTAATCTTGCAAACACGCAAAATTGAGATATTGCGCCTAGGATTCTTTCTGACCACAGTCCGATAAAATGGTCAACGTATGTTAAGAGGAAAAAATTTCGATGGCGACTTAACGAAGATTTGCTGGACAAGCAAAATATCGTGGATAAAATAAGGTCAGAAACCCAAACATACTTTCAATTGAACTTAAATAAAAGTGTACAGACGCAAACGGTATGGGAAGCCTACAAGGCTGTGATGAGAGGACATCTGATTGCAATTAATAATAATGAAAAGAAACAACAAATGAAGATAGACAAAGAAATTATGGAAAATATTCGGAAAAAAGAAACAGAACTTAAGAAAAGGCCTGGTAAAAGAAGATTTTGAGAGAATTGAGGATTCTAAGGGAGCAATATGAGGCAAGGTTGAACAAAGAAGTATTTTGGAACTTGAAAAAATTGCAACAGAAATCATTTGAAGGTACAAATAAACCTGGCAAATATTTAGCATGGCAATTAAAGAAAAGAAGAGAGAATAAAACAATCACCTGTTTGAAAGATGGAAATAAAGAGATTTTAGACCCAGGAGGAATTAAAAGGGAATTTTTTAAATATTACGCGACTCTCTTTCAATCGAAGCAAGCGGATCCTCAAAAAATGTTGGATTACTTATCCAAAGCTAACTTGATACAACCAAACCTCGAAATGAAAACATTTTTAAATGCTGCAATAACTAAAGACGAAATCAGTAAAGCAATAGCTGAGGCAAAAATCTCTAAAGTCCCAGGCCCGGATGGCTTTTCAGCTAAATTTTATAAAAAATTTCATGAAGATTTGGTCCCGGTGTTGGAGATTCTTCTAAATGAAATTAGAAAGACAGGAAAGATCCCAGACTCCTGGAATGAAGCTGCAATCACCTTAATCCCTAAAGAAATGCAAGATTTAACAAATGTTAAAAACTACCGGCCCATTTCATTATTGAACAACGATTATAAAATATTTGCAAAAATATTGGCAGAGCGCCTTAAAAAGTTTTTGAAAGATACTATTGTTGAAGATCAAGCTGGTTTTTTACCAAATAGACAAATTAAAGACAATATGAGGGTTGTTTTGGACGCAATTGAGTATTATGATAAACACCCTGAAAAAGAAGTTGCTTTTTTATTTTTGGATGCAGAGAAGGCCTTTGATAATTTGAATTGGGAATTTATGTTTAAAGTGCTTGAGAAATCTTTGATGGGCGTAGAATTTACAAGAATGATTCAATCGATATATAAAGAACAAAAAGCTTCGGTGATTGTCAATGCAGAATCAACAGATATGTTCCGGGTAAGAAAAGGTACTAGACAAGGTTGTCCCCTGTCACCATTGTTATTTATCTGGATTTTGGAGATTTTGCTACAAGCGGTCAGAGATGATGATAATATAAAAGGTTTGAATATTGGAGGTTTTTCATTTAAATTAAGAGCATTTGCGGATGATATTATGTTTATTGTTGAAGATCCTGTTAATAATATGCCTAAGGTATTTGAAAAAGTAAGAGAGTTTGGTGATCTTGCAGGGTTTTATGTCAACAAAAATAAATCTAAGATACTGTGTAAAAATATGATTGGTACAAAGCAACAAATGTTACAAAATGTGACAGAATGTGAAGTGGTTAAAAGGGTTAAGTACTTGGGAGTTGAAATTACAATGAAAAATATAGATTTGTTTAAGAATAATTATGAAAAACTGTGGGGTTCGATAAAGAGTGATTTAGAAAAATGGGAAAAACTAAGGTTATCTCTTCTTGGAAAAATTGCCGTTATTAAAATGAATGTACTGCCCAGGTTAATGTTTCTGTTTCAGACAATACCAATTGTGAAAGATGGAAAAGTGTTGGTAAAATGGCAAAGAGAAATCTTTAAGTTTATCTGGGCAGGGAAGAAGCCAAGAATTAAAATGAAGATAATGTATGATATTAAAGACAGAGGTGGCTTCCAAGTCCCGAATTTGCGTTTGTATCATGAAGCAGTATGTATGTCTTGGTTATCTGAATGGGTAAATTTGGAAAATAGAAAACTTTTAGCTCTTGAGGGGCACGATTGCAGATTTGGCTGGCATGCCTATCTTTGGTATGGGAAAAACAAAGCTGACTCTATGTTTAAGCATCATTATGTAAGGAGGACACTGTTTGATGCATGGATCAGGTATAAGGATACAATTTCGGATGAAAGGCCTCTGTGGATTGTTCCAGCTGCAGTTATACATTTGTTTTCAGAATATAAAGGTAATGACTGGTTGAAGTATCAGGAATTGTTGCAAAAAGAAGGGGAAAAATATGTTTTAAAACCAAATAACGAATTAGAATTTGAGTATGGTTGGCTACAATATTGTCAAATAAGGGACATCTATAAAAAAGACTGTAAAGAGTTTGGTTTTAGAGCTATGAATGATGATATTGAAAATATATGGTTGAAAAAAGAACGGAAAATGATATCAAAAATGTATAAAACTTTGTTGACTGTATATACTTTGGATGAAACTGTTAAAGAACAAATGATAAAGTGGGCCATAAATATGAACAAAGAAATTTCTATGGAATCGTGGGAATTTTTGTGGAAAAGATCTTTTAAAATGTCTACCTGTATCAATGTAAAAGAAAATTGTTATAAGATGAACTTGAGTAATAAATGCTGGAAATGTAAAAAAGTAGAGGGTTCTTTTTACCATATGTGGTGGTCATGTGATAAAGTGAAAGCATACTGGTCTAATATACATTGTGTG
Organism: Gekko gecko; assembly: GCA_029375565.1. Classification (NCBI taxonomy): domain Eukaryota; kingdom Metazoa; phylum Chordata; class Lepidosauria; order Squamata; family Gekkonidae; genus Gekko; species Gekko gecko. Next base: position 171,412,667 of record JAPDNY010000005.1, read on the forward strand.
ATGCAGAAAATACTGAAAATCCCAATTGAGAGAAAGCCAGAACTTCTTCTCCTCGGTTTGACAATGGAAAAAATTCCACAAGAAAAAAGGACATTGTTATGGTACATGATTACGTCGGCGAGAATGGCCTTTGCTCAGCATTGGAAAATGGAGAAGGTGCCAGATGTACATGACTGGTTGAGAAAACTGTTATTTTTAGCGGAAATGGACAAAATGACAAAGAAATTAAATGGACAAATGGCAGAACAATACCTAAAAGACTGGGAAGGATTGAAATTGTATCTAGAAACTGAATATAGAATGAAGGGGAAAATATATAACTTGGATACGTATGGATATTGAACGAGAAATGAAATGAATTTTGAACTGTTTGTACTGTTATATACAATATGCTGAAATTGTAGAGGTTATATATAATTCAAATGTGTTACCTGGTTTGTCGATGTACTTAAGTCTAAGCTTGATTGCCTTATAATTTTTCTGTTTGTTATTAGCAGTGTTGGAAGCCTATTGGGGGGTGGGGGGATTGGGACGGGGATCTTCTTTTCTGAAATTGTATTGGTAACGTGATTGGAAATGTTGAATGTATCCCAATAAAAATTTTGTTTCAAAAAAAAAAAAAAGTTAAAGAATAAAACTACCAGGGGTTAGCCCTCCCTCCCCAGTAGCCACAGACATGTCAAGATGGAAAGAAGTCAGAAACACAACTATTCCAGTTTCCTGATAAAGAAGCCTTTTTAATATCAGGTTTACACTTACACAAAAACTCTGCCTGGAAGCCAGGAGCCACTTAAATCAGCAGCAGACTTCATGCTCCTCACACTCAAAAACAGGCATCCTTCCTCATCATTCTGTTTCTTAGACAGGCTGACTCCTAGTTACTCATATCTCTCCACAGCTCAGAAGAGGATGTTCGGGGAAGGTGGGGGAAAGTTACAGTACCACAAAGTACTGGGAATTTTAACACAGGCTTGCCCAAGTTGCACAGTAAGCCCAGTCTATTCACAGACATACACTAAAGAAAAGTCTACTTTATTTAGCTGCTGTGGCTGTCTTGGAAAACCATATCAAGAATAACATAGTTATCCTCTGCCCAAAGCAGATGGACAGCCTTTCACACAAACAACTAATCTTGCATACAAATTCTCATGAAACTTGACTTTTCAACAGCAGCTACTCTGCTGGGACTCTACTAGGTATAAGCTGGCCACAGACAATTCCAGGACAGCATTCTTTACTGTATTCAGTAGAAGCAATTCCCACCTCTGCAGCCAAATAGTTTCCAGTTGCCAGATGTTTAAATCTGAAGAGGCTGTTCCACTGTCCCGCACCTCCACGGCATGGATCGTGGTGCACCACCTACAGGAAAGAAGGCCCACAGATAATAGTCACACAGAATAAGATGGCTGTAAAATGGTTATAATTCTTCATCATCACCCTAGGGAGTTAAATAGTGTGAGGTCTCTCAAGTTAGGGAAAACATCAGTGTTAGTGGCCACACCAACCTCGATTTCCCACAGGGCTTTAGAACTTGTTGCAGAAGTAGCCGATTGACGCAACGTTGTCCGAAGAAAGATGTGCTGCTGCTTCTGATACTCATCACAGGTAAGAAACTTCTCTTGTTCAGCATGGAACAATCTGACAACATCCCCCTGGATAAACAAAAGGGACATTTTACCAGTGTTATTATTGCTATTGCTCTGCCACAATCAGCCCTCTATGTATTATGCAAAATATTATTCTCAATTTCAGACAACTGCCAAAAATGATGATAGCCTAAAACTGCCATATTTCTAAATCTCCCTCCATTAGAGAAGGAATTATTTTAAAAGTCTGACAAATGACAAAACTAGCTAAACTGACTGAATGTGTACATTAGAAAGTCAGTATAAAGAAATTCAGCAAGAAAACCTCTTGAAGGTGATTAAGATAGAGAAGAACAAATATGACCAAACTGATGTGTCCTCCCCCTATAAAAGGATGCTTTACACAAAGCAAAGATTCTTTGAAAATAGTGATAAAGGTGGTAAATTATAAGCTGCAAAGTTAAGAAAGAACAGGCTAAAGAAACATGAGAGATGGATCAATTGTGTCAAATAATAGCTTAATTATTAAGGCCTTTACTGAGTATTATCTAAAATTATACAAAGCAAGTACTCCAAATATAGAGTTAAACATTTCTTAAGTAAGCTTAAGATACCTAAATGAATAGAGAAAGATAAAAAGTTAGTGGATGAAAAATTACATCTGCAAGTAATCACAGCAATTCAAAATCTCAGATTAAGTAACTGATGGTCTAACTCCAGAGTTCTATAAAAACTTTCTTCAGACAACAAGGTTACCTCTGTTACAAGCCATTAATAACATACTTGACTCTGGTTACTTACCTAAAACATGGGCTGAAACTAAAATTATAGTGACCCCTAAATCCTCAAAAGATCCTATTCTCGTTAGTTCCTATTAACCTATCAGCCTTTTAAACCTAGATTACAAAATCTTAACATCTATCCTAGCAAGTCAATTGAAGAATATAATTGGTAGGTACATATCACCTGACCAAACTGTCTTCATACTTGGTCACCATATTACCACCAATATGCAAAAAATTGTTAATCTATTTGATATTAAAAAAGATAAAATTTAGTCAGCTTTCTTGTTCTTAGATTTGATAGAGCGCAACACAGCTTTGTGATAGAATCTCTCATAGCATTTGGTTTTGGAAATAATTTAAAAAAATGGGCAAAGCTGATTTATTCACAGTGTTTTGCTAAGATAAGCATAAACAGGTGTCTGTCTTCACAAATAGATATTACTAGAATTGTAAGTCAAGGATGTCCTCTCTCTGCTCTCGTATTTACTCTGTCCTTAGAATCACTAGTAAATTCAGTGAGAGAAGAACCAAAAATTCATGGCATTAAAATAGGAACAATCCAATATAAAATTGATCTCTATGCAAATGATATTGTCTTTTTTTGGACACTGAACAATCCAGTAGAACACTAGAAAATCTTATTATACAATATGGGAGTGTTTCTGAGTATAAACTGAATCCAGATAAATGGGAGATTATCTGTCTTAAAACAAATTTAAATGAAGGTAAAAAAGGTAACTGGATCTGGGATATGAAGATTATTGGCCATATTAAGTATCTCGGTATCTGTTTAAATAAGAATAATGATGGATGTTTAAAGATCAGTGGATGTCCAGTTATAGACAAAGTAAAAAAAAAAACAGTTACAACTTTGGGAAACCTTAAATTTATCTTTCCTTGGACATGTAAACATGATAAAAATTATGATTTCCCCAAATTAATTTTTTTTACTTGGCAATCTCCTAGCAGAAATTTCATAAAAGATGTTAAAAACACGGCAGCTATTATTAAATGTCTTCATCTGGGATAAAAATAAACCTAGGATATGATGCAGCAACATGTATAGTAAAAAATTAAATAATGGCTTGGAGATACCCAATCTTAAACTATACTACCAATCTGCCAGAGTAAAATGGTTGAAAGACTGGCTATCAAACACTGCTGAAAATACACCAAACTTTATAGCACGATCTTTTGAAAAGGTACCCCTGAGAAGTTGGCCTTCAGTGAGGAAAGAAAATAGGAAGAAATACTATAATAATGGTAATACCATCATAAATGCAATACTTGATGTTAAAAATAAATTGTCATCAAGATTCTCTCCTTTAGCATCTGTAATTAGTGACATGATTGATGAAATGAGCCCAGAATTTCTCCCTTTGAGAAGGTGGGACTTTTCAGTATTTAGTGATTACAGAAACTTGATAATCAACAACTAAGTAATCCCATATAGTGATATTAAAGATATTTTAGAGCCTAGTATTTCAGTATTTGAATATCTCCAAGTCAGAGGCTACCTTTGCGAACTGATTTTAAAAAATGCTATTTTAAGACCTACAACAGAGTTTGAGGAATAGCTTTTAGATCGTGGTAATAGTTTTATTTTCAGAATATATTCTTGTTTATTAAAAATGATGCTCACACCTGATCAAAACTTTTGCAGTAACTGGCAAAAAATGTAGGTAATGACTTATATGATTTAACATGGAAATTTATCTTTATTCATGGTACTACCTTTACAGTTTGCCTCTATTTTAAAGAAAACCTGTTGAAAATTATGTATAAGACTGTTCAGCAAAGATGTATAAGATTGCTACCAGCTTATGCTGGTTCTGTAAAGAAGACAAGGCAGATTTCTGTCATATGCGATGGGAATGCATACATGCCTCCAGTTACTGGAAACAAGTCATGAAAATTATATCCATTGGGTTGGAAAAACAAATCCTCTATAGACCAGAGACTCTGCTGCTGAATTACCAACCTGATATCCCTAGAGATCAGCAAATGGTTGCCTTACATATGATAATTGCTGCCAGGCTGGTTTTTGCCAAGCAATGGAAATAAAAAAATATCTTTGAACTACAAGACTGGTTGTTAAAAATAAAGGAGATCTATACTTTAGTGAAATTAACCACTTATCAGAAAATTAGAGATACATATAGAGTAGACCTTTTATGGTCAAGAAAAATACAAAGAATGGAACTTGTAATTGTATAATTAACAGTATTAATAATGTCAGTTGCTGGTGAAGGGTTTTCTATGTCCATGGAGGCAGGATGAAAGGAGGTTTAGACTGGCAATATATCTTCTGAACTTTTTGTATTTTTGTATGTATCTGTAATTTGTTTATTTTAATAAAATTTTAAAAGAAAAAAGAAACAGGAGACAATCTAAAAGCAATGTTTGCTATCATTTGGGAACGTTAGACAATTTTGGAAATCTACACTTAATTTGCAGATTGATGTTTACAATTGTTTTTCTCTTTTCTCAGGTTTTGCAATCTTAGATGTTTATATTCTGTCACCTTCAGTGTAATTTGTAAAAAATTAATAATTTAAGAAAGTATTGCTAAAGTTGTTACAGCTATTTGTTTTGTCAGATTTAGACATCTATGTGTTTCTCATAAATAAAAATGTTTCAAAACCCAAACCATGGAAACTCTCCATAGCTGAGAGACAGAGAGTGCGGTCACACGGAAGGAATAAAATGCTGGCAGGAAGTGAGGCTGTTTGCCCCGCCTACACTGAAGCACGTTTGCACGATCATATGTCCCGCTGCGCACCTGCAGTTCCCAATAATAGTGAGTTTTCGGCAGTAGCTTTTTATCACGCTACTGCGGCGTGAAACGACGCCATGACAACGACTCCGGGACGCCAGACAGAGGTGTCTGTCTGATTGCGTCCCTTTAATCCGCGGGGGAATCGCATGGCTACCGCGGCTTCCAGTAAGTATGATCGCACCCAGAGTGTGTTTTCTTTCTTTCTGAATACAGGGAGAAATATAGGGGAGACCACCACCTGACAAAGAAATAATCATTCTGCATAATTGATGAACAAGGACAATATGGACCAGCCATGTTTCTTATATTTAGCCACATTCATAGCAACATAATTTGTGATCTCTCGTAAGAATAGCTTCAAAAGACTACATGAAGGGACCTATGAGGAGAAATCTAATGGTCCCCTCCTAGTCTGCTCCTTGCCAGTTTGTCTCTCTCCCCAACTCACCACTCTAGTTATGGGTCATCCCTCCTTCCTGCTGCTGCTACATTTTTGTGCACTATTTTGGGTTCTTATAGCAACCCCAAATGCCACCAGAAGGCTGGCTTTTGTTCTTTTGCAATGTATGCAAATATGCAAAAGTCACTGTTCAGCATTTTGGGGTTTTATGCTCAAATTAGCTTTTTTGAAGAAGCAAGGAATTTTCTTCAAAGCTGGATGTTCTCCAGCTCTAAATGGTAGCCATAACTGGTTCCAGAACACAGTCCCTGTCCTTTTACCAAACATCCTTCTGAAAAGATTTCATTACAGTAGTCTTCTTACCTATGTAAAAAAAAGCCCTCCTGAATAATTCAGTCTTGCATAGTTTGATGAAAGCTAGGAGAGTAGGAGCCTTCCTGACCTCACCGGGCAGACCACTCCACTAGGTGCTCAAATGTTTGTGTCATTCATACTTACCCCTTTAAGCACATCCTCTCTGTAGCAACTGTATTTCATAAATAACGTTATTTTCCAGCTCGTGTTACAATTAACAGCATTCACCTGCAGCCAAACACATACAGAATTGTAGGTTTCATTGTGTAAGATGCACACTATGTTTCCATAACCCCACAGCCTGCCTAGGTTTTTGCTTGCCAATATTGAGTACAACATCTATTTTTACTAGATTAAAAGATAATGGGAGGGTAAATAATCAAAATCATGGGGAGGAAATCTTATCAGGCAGGTAACCTGGCACTCCATACTCTGAAGCTGTATACTAGACAACAGAAACAAACAAAAGCGGAAAGGTATCATTTTTATGCCCTATTTATTAACTCCAGACAGAAATATATAGCTGGTGCCTGCTGGAAATAGAACACTGGACTAGACAGGGATTGGTTCCAGCAGCATCAGTCTTATGTTCTTAGAGTTTCAGCTGATGGGCTCCCCCAAGACTCACTGTGACCTTCTGTAATAGAATGTAGCACAGGGGGAAGCTGCAGCCAAGGAATCCATTCCCTCCCAATCTAAAAACATTCACCTGGTTCTCAAAATGTCAAAGCTCAGGTGCATTTTGGACAGCAGCAGAATAACCGTACATGAAGGGAAACAGCAGTGGTGGCAGGAGGGTAGCGGCAGCAGCAGATAAGCTGTGGTGGTTAGTTTTGCTCCCCACAACTCCCAGATACTGTGTCCCTAGTCCATTTTTTCAGTAAAAGCCTCCCCATTAATAGAAAGTCTTGCAGAGCAAAACTAAACACTACAAAAGTTTAGAGCTGCTGCCAAAAATGGCATCCCTGGGCCAAGTTTTCATCTTGTCCCCAGTTAAAGAAAAGTGCAACTCACTCAGTGTTCACACACTTGGGTGTTCCTAACACACTTTCATATATTTGCCTAATGCACACAGCACCACATGAATTCGCCCAGAAGTGAACAGGCAGCCAGTTCAGACAGAAAAGTAAAGAAATACTATCTCTATAACTAATGTTGGTCAGCAATCCAGCTGCTGCATTGTGCACTAGCAAAACCATATGCAAAGGAAGCCCTGCTCAGAGCACATTACAATAATCTAGCCAGGATGTTCTCACAGCTACAATACCAGGAAATGGGCTAAGTGGCATTACACAGCATACAGACGGAGTGGGAGACTCCTGACATGAAAGCATCATTTTTGGTAACAGCCTTTTATCAGGTCCAATGTTGCCTTCCGTGCAGCAATTCTGCTGGCTCTCTGCTCACAAACTGTATGGGCTATGAAGCACTGAGCGTAGAGGGGAGCAGGCTCAAATGTACTGGCTCCAGTTTCCCAACTTACAACACATGATCAGTGGCTCAGGAGCACAGCATCTTTGTGTCTAGGAAGCATACATCCCCACGATCAGGTTTTTCAATTATTCCTAGCCACAATATTCCTGGCCTAGATGCTGTTCTCATAAGTCAGAGTTCATATGTATGCAGGAAGCTGAGCCCAGCACACTCATAACCACTCCCCCTCTAAGCATGTTGATTCAATATGTGTATGGATTGTGCATAGAGGGCTGGCTGTTACCTGCTTAAAAGAACTCACACATAGAATGATAAATGAATGAAGAGCCTCAGAAAGGGATGCTATCATAAGCCTAGAAGCAAAGCTACCAAATGCTATATGTTGTCGAAGGCTTTCACGGCCGGAGTTCATTAGTTGTAGTAGATTTTCCGAGCTGTATGGCCGTGGTCTTGGCATTGTAGGACCTGACGTTTCACCAGCAGCTGTGACTGGCATCCTCAGAGGTATAACACAGAAAGATGGAGAGTACTTGACACAGAGAGTACTCCATCTTTCTGTGTTATACCTCTGAGGATGCCAGTCACAGCTGCTGGAGAAACGTCAGGTCCTACAATGTCAAGACCACAGCCATACAGCCCAGAAAATCTACAATGACTAACTACCAAATGCTGTTTCATAGATCAGACCATGGTCCTCCCTTACATTGTCTGCTGTGAATTTAACCTCTAGATCCTTGACCCTGAGGCTGTATACACCTTGCTTATTTAGTCACAGTTCAATTGTCCTAAGACTGGCTTTCCTTTCCCCTCAATCTTCTATTAAGATTGAACCCTACTCCTACTTGCTAGGTTCCTGGCTTCTCAGCAACATCAGCTCTTGACAGACTCACCTCTTTGCATCCTGGGTTGTCCAGGAGTTCAATGTTGCTGGCATGAAGAGGCTGTCCTGCATTGACCGGCATGAGGACCACTTTGTCTCCAACAACAATCTAGAGAATCAAAGCAGTTCAATGCAATTCTTATACTTTCTTTCACTGTGTTATTGTTTTAAGGGTTGTTGTTTTTAAGGAGTCTTAAGTTCAGCATATTACAGAACTATGGAATCACAGCTTTGAATTCTTAATAGGTTCCAAAACTTCAAAAGGCTATGGAAGATGAATGACCACCAACATGAAGAATCCCCTGTATTTTGCTTTCTGGGAAGGTCTTAGAAAGTGCAAAGTATTTGGCCCTTTCATTTTAATCTGAACAGAAAGTTCATATAATCTGCTTAAGGAATTCTACTGTTTTTGAATTTAAGAGAACTGAGTATCTGTATATCTAATTCTCAACAGTTCCCTACATGCGGATATATAAATCCGCAGATAGGGAACATACTTATCCCAAGCAAGTTTTTCTGCAGGTTTGCAGAAAAATCTGATTTATTTATTTTTTAAAAAATACATTGGGGGGTTTAAATCCCCCTCCAAATCCCCGCTGCCAGGCTCAAAGGCAGGGAAAAAGAGGGAGGGAGAAAGAAGGGGGATTAGTTTAGGATGGGAGAGAGAAAGGAAAAGAAGGAGGGATTGACTTGGTGGAGGGTTGGAAAGAAAAAGGGAGGATTGGCTTGGGGAGAGAAAGAACAGGGAAGATGGGGGGAGAGGGAAGGAAGCAAAGGTGGGGGGATGCCCCCTCCCCACAAGTTTCTTGCAGATCCCCACTTGTCTCCACCAATTAAAACAGAATCCCTATACAAATGCTTAATTGAGATCTGATACTGTGAGAAATGCCCATTTATGGAAAAAACTTCTTTAAAAAGCTAAAAACAGTATTCCTTTAAATAGGCAAGAAGAAGAGGAAGAGGAGGAGGAGGAGATTGGATTTATACCCCGCTCTTCATTCAGAGTCTCAGACCGGCTTACAAATTCTTTCCCCTCCATGTCCCACAACAGACACCCTGTGAGGTAGGTGGGGCTGAGAGAGCTCTTTCCAGAACTGGCCTTTCAAGGTCAGAACTATGGCTTGCCCAAGGTCATCCAGCAGCTGCAAGTGGAGGAGTGGTTCTCCCAGATTAGAGTCCGCGAACTGAACCATTACACCAAACCACTACACCAAAAATTTAAGTATGTTTTCAGATTTTCCCTGGAACTGTTAGGACAATGGGGGGGCCTTCTATAGTCTGGCAATTTTTTACAGATTCTTGAGGACACAGGTCCAATTGATGGTAAAAGTCCCAATCATTTCCACAACTCTGGAGAGTATGTGATGTCAACGACTTCCAAAATTGCCTATCCTGATACCAAACCCCAAATTGTGGGGATTTTTCCACTGTCAGCTTTATTTAGTAATATATCCAGAAAAACTGACCCCAAGAAAATTAACCATTAAAACTGCCCTTCATCTAAAACCAAGAATAGCAACACTGTTGTACAAGTTCATAAAAAGACAACTTATTAACACACACTACAGCAAGAGCTGGTGAAGTTTAACCTACAAGTGAGGGTTGTGTGCACAGCAATTCAGTGTATATCCATATCCCAGCATACACAGAAGCTACCACACACAAAAGCTAGAACCATGAAGTGACTAAGAAAAATGAAAACCATGCTCGCTATGTTTAGAACACATGCATAAAAATGGCTTCTATTTTGCTTAACACAATGGCAAACATTTGATAAAAATCATCCTCAGAATAGCATCAGTAAAATTAGCATCAGGATGCTCCTCAAGTGACCAAGGTCTAATACTACCAAGAACAGCCTTGCGCATGCACATGGAAGCTTGCTCTTTAATGCATCATGAGGTCACCTGACAGCAGGGGTAAGATTGGAGGTCCCTTGCTCTCCAACACTGCAGGAGACAAGAGAAATGTGCCTACCTGTAGGTGTCTGAGTGTGGGTGCACAAACACAAACTTTTTTGTACACTTTAGTGCTTAGTTTATGGCCTCTCACCTCTCAGTTAAGCCATATCTGATTCTTGGCTCTATGCAGTAACTGCAGAGGACAGAAGGCTTAGGAGAAAGCACAAAGCAAACACAAATACACACAAATCACACCAGCATAGATCACAAGGTCACAAGAGCCAAGAATTCCACCCAAACCACTGCATTTGTGGTAGGGAGGAAGGTCCTCCCTGTGATGTGCAATGCTTCTCAACAAAGCTCGGAAAGATAGTGGGGCACCCAGAGTCTTTCAGAAGACCATCACTTTTTTTTAATGTCCATCATTTTCTATGGCCTTTATTATATCCTAATGTTTGAACATATGAAGCTGGCATGAACCAAACCATCTGCTCTGATTGAGAGTGGCTTCCAAGGGTCTCAGACAGTGATCTTTTAGATACTAGGGACTGAATGTGGGTCATTCTGCACACAGAGTAAGTGCGCCACATTTCCTCTCCACCTTGACTGATACCTGACAATATCTGACCAGGCAATGAACCAAGATTTTTAAAATGTATTATACCAAACGCCACCCTTAAATAAAGTCAAAATTAATTATTTGGATTCATTTTTCCCACTACTTATTTTCACAAAGATGAAACAGGTATTGCTAACCAAGCCTGGAATCACCATACTCATGAACACACACATACATATACATTGATGTGTATCTTTTAAACAACAAAGCATTCAATTAGTTGCTGTAGATTTTCCAGGTTGTGTGGCCGTGGTCTTGGCATTGTAGGACCTGACATTTTGCTAGCAGCTGTGACTGGCATCCTCAGAGGTATAACACGGACAGATGGAGTACTCGCTATGTCAAGGTGAGCAGAAAATGGTAGGCAAGTAATTTATTTCTACCCTGGAAGGCAGGGTAGGGCTGAGTCATTATCTTGTGTAGTTCTGATGCCAGTCACAGCTACTGGCGAAACGTCAGGTCCTACAATGCCAAGAGCACGGCCACACAACCCGGATAATCTACATCAACTAATGAACTCCGGCCGTGAAAGCCTTCGAAAGCATTCAATGATGAAAAAGTGCCCGCCGTTACTTATTGCAACATGTTCTCACATGCCATGCTTGTACATAAAGTTTACTTACAGTCATGTAAGACCAGATAAGGCATTACACAAAACAAACCTGTAGAATTGAATTAGTCATTCAGAGACAGAAATCAAGAGCCATAATTCCCTGAAAAATTCCTGAAATAAGAGAACCAATACTTCTGCTGCCTTATTCTCACTGCCACTTCCTCCATGCCCCCCATGCCTTGCCCCATTCCCAACCACCCTGACACCACTCTCTTCTCATCCCCTTGGCCATGCCTTACTTTCTTTGGTTTAAAATGCCTCATTGTGTGGGGTTGCTAGGCATAATGCCAACCAAGATCTTGGAGATCATGTCAACATGGCTTCTCTATTTTGCTAGGGTTGACTACCCCCCCCCCCGGCACGTCATCCATCTTTTGGAATACTTTTGTGCACTTCGGGCTTCCCAAGGCTTGTAAAAATACCTTCCCTTTCTGTACCTGGCCTCTGAAGCCAAGTTCAGACCTAGATATATGATTTCTCCCCCCTTTCATGGCCTCATGAGATTATATAAATGGGAGGTACTCATACATTTAAAGCCTTGTATTCCAAAAGAACTCCTGCTTGGGCCCTGTTTGAACATGGAATCTATTCTATAGTGGCGGTCACATGCGCGAGATAATGCAGGGGGGAAGCAAGGCTATTTCCTGCGGAGGAAATAGCCTCACTTCCCCCCTGCATTGTGCAATCACACAGTCCTTTAAAGCTGCGGAGGCAGCCTGCCACTGTGTGATCAGACACAACCACAGGTGAGTTGGGTGGGGGTTTTTTTTGCCATTTGTTCCCAATGCGCTTAAACAGGGAATCGATGAATCGAATCTCAGCACTGAGGGCTCCCTATGGAGTGTGCAATGATGCGCATATTGAGAAGGGGGGGAGAACAATGGCATGGAGTTGGGATGGCCTGATCAGACCATCCCAACGCTATGAGAGCACACTGGAGCGATCAGACGGGGAAAATGTGCCAGTGGCCCGTAGCAACCCGTTTGTTACTGGACTTAGCCTGGTGTCTTTTTACTCTGCTTCTATGGCAGAGCAAAACGGGTTGCCAACGGGTGCAGGACGCTTCCCAGATGTTGTTGTCTAATTGCACCCTTTAAATCTGCCCGGCATTCACGCCTATGGCACGGCTAATTGTCTGTGTGATCGCACCCTATAGCTAGCTTTTCTAAAGGACATTCTAAGATGCACTGAATCCCATTTTGAGCATACGGCATTGAAGAGTTGACTGGCAAGAGATCCACAAGGGTCTTACAAATGGTTCAAGATTCTAGAAACATTTTGGATGTGGAGAAGTGACCCTGGCCTCTGTTCTAGCACCACTCAATTCTCCCCCTAGAAACATTTTATTTTCCATTCACTTACATTGTCACCTTCACTCCTCAGCTTCCAAAAGGGTTGGATGTAAAACCATGACCCCTCATTCCCAGCAGCATCCAGGGAGACCCGCATCGCATTCTTCTCCAACAGGGCTGGCAATCTCTTGTTGACAGTAAGGTACTTGTTGCTTTTGATGTGAAGTAGCTGTCAATAGTACAATGAACACATACATACATACATGGACACTACAGCCACAGCCCAACATGGAACTGATATTGTTACCTCTGGGGTTCCTCCTGGGCTGGTTTGGGTCTGTGCAAAGACTTCCAACTCTGCTGCCTGGTGGTCCATGTACAGAGCCAGCACCACATGAACCTCCCCTTTCCTTGGTGACCCTGAAATTCTACTCCAGAAGGTCATGGAAAAAGTGTGGGAGCAGAGTGGGGTCCGTGGCAAGAGGGAGTATTCAGCAAAAATCACCCTTACCTCCTCCTCAATTATAAGAGCCCATGCCAGCATGACTGCTATTACAGCAATAGAAAAACATATTTGGATTCAACCCTATTTATACAGTTTCATCAAAGTACATTAACAAAGTACACTGGTAAGAGCTGAGTGGTAGAGCACCTGCATTCTATAAAGCAGGGGTGGCCAAACTGCAGTTTAAGTTCCACATGTGGCTCCTTCACACAGTCTAATTTAATATGTTGTCGAAGGCTTTCACAGCCAGAGTTTATTAGTTGCTATAGATTTTCCGGGTTGTGTGGTCGTGGTCTTGGCATTGTAGGACCTGATGTTTCTCCACAGCTACTGGCAAAACATCAGGTCCTACAATGCCAAGACCACAGCCACACAACCTGGAAAATCTACAGCAACTAGTCTAATTTAATGTTAATAAAAATCAAATTTGCATATTTTCCAATAAAAACGTGTGTGTGATATTTGTTCATGTCTTGTAGCTCTCAAACATCTAACATTTATTTTGTGTGGCTGTTTGGCCACCCCTGCTACAAAGGATATCCCGTGTTCAATCTCCACTTAAGGGGTCTCAAGGAAGCAGGTGTTAGAAGACCAGGTTTTGGAAGACCAGGTGTTGCCCAAGATCATGGGAAGCAGCTGCCATGCTAAGCTAGATGGATCCATGGCCGGGCTTGGAGGAAGAGAGCTTCATACATACAGGACACTCTACATAGTAACATAACAAGGCCAGCAGCTCCCGCCCTCAGTGGTGACATAATGGAATTTCTACACAAAAGGGACTCAGAAAGATGCAAAGAAGAGGACAAAAGGGATTTTGAAGAGAGGACTGGGATCAGTGAGGCTTGCCATGAAGGAGTGAGGAAAGCACCACTTGCTCAAATACTCTCTAGAGACAGGTGCCCAGCCCTCCTCATCTGCTTTGGGGGGGAGCAACAGTGGGAAGACTTCTAGTGTCCTGGCCCCACTGATGGATCTCCTGATGGCACCTGGTATTTTTGGCCACTGTGTGACAAAGTGTTGGACTGGATGGACCATTGGCCTGATCCAACGTTGGCTTCTCTTATGTTCTTATGCTTTCGGGTAATGTGATCAAAGGTCCGGCCTACTAATTTTACCCATCACAACAGTTTTTTTGCAACATCCATTATGGAGCTGAGGCACAACTGAGTGGCACAGTGTATTGATTTCAGTTTCTTGACTGCTAGTGACATTAAACCCCCATCAGCCCTCCCCTTTGGAAGGGTGGAGATAAGAACTCACCTGTATGACGTTACTGTACTTGACAATTTCTCCAAGCAGCTTCCTGTTCTCACATTCATTCTGTTTTTGCTCCAGTTCCGCAGCATGCTGCAAGATTGGCAAGGTTGACGCCAAAGACTATGAGCAGGCCTCAGCCTCTACAACACTAAGAGAGCTACATCCATCTCTAAGGACCTGACTCACTTGCCACGCAGCCACACTATCACATAGATTCCTCAAACTCCCCAAAACCATGGTCCTGAGCTGATTCAAGGCCCCACAGACTTTTAATAAGCCATTCCCCACAACCACTGAGTGGCTGAGAGAAAAGCAACTCTGCTCCAGGAATCTCAGACTAACTCATTAAAAATCACATTGTGCAATTTGGCCCTAAGTCCATTTTAATCAATGGACTTAGAGGGACATAATTCTGCTCAGGACTGCACTGAGTGGAATAATGCACTACACACAAAGCTGCCATGGGCACTTCTTCTGGGACAAGCCTTTTGAGGAGGTGGTCATTTCAGTAGGGAAGTGCAAGAGGGGAGGGAATGTTGAGCCCCTACTTCACCCACCAGCTTTCTACTACCCCTTCCATGCACCCCACAAACAGTTGAGAAACGTATTTACCCACACAAGCACACACTGGGAGCCCTTAGGAGAAAACCATTTTTCCCCCAGATCTGAAGTAAACACCACCTGTAACTCTCAGGCTTGTTTTATATGCATTATCATAAGGCACACAGTTCTGCTCTTAGAATGCAAAATAAATGCCCAACATACACTTAGGGCTCAACCACACACTAGGAATGGTTCCATATTTGAAATAAACTACCTTTTTTTGTTGCCTTTTCCAAATTCAGCCACCAGGATTGTTTCATCAAGGAGAAGAATGGTTTGGGGAGAGAGATAAGTCTTAATCCCTCCCTCTACAGCCATTTTCTAGCTGGAAAAGAAATACCCCTCAGACCTCGGCTACTTTACCTCCAGGGTGTGTGTCAAAAATGAGATTAGGTTCTCAAAATGACAAAGAATTGCTTGACCTTGCTGGTGTTCATACACTGTTCATTTCTTCTCTGTCTCTTAAAATGCATATGAGCACTTGTGTGTCCAAATGGTTCAGTAGCTGGCATTCTACCTCTGAAAACTAATAAAATGACTGATTTTCTTAAACTCAATTTTAAAGTTTTATAAACAACACGAGAGGAAAAAGGAGTCACTTGTCAGTAAGGATTTTATAGGCACTAGCCAGTAGGTATGCATGATGTTTATTCGACTGCATTCCACTGCAACTGCCAGAAAAATAGACATGCTATTGGGAAGAGAAAGACAACCCCCCCACCACCGGTATAGCCACTTGAGAAATCAGAATTTGATTTCTTTTTAACTATCTAGCAATAGATAAGCCAGCTGGGAGAAAAATACTTTGTCCTTCTCATCACCAGCTAGCATCATTGCATTTACATCACAAATTAATCACCAATGCCTGAAATGTTCTGGATGCCAAAGTGCCTCTTACCTGCAGCTTCTTCAGCAGAGCCGCTTCCGTGTGATTCCCTTGTTTTGCCTGCTTGGCTTTCCAGTATTGCTTCTGTGCAGAATATCGGTTCATAGGACATACTTTAAAGAGGCAGTCTGAGGATAAGAAAACATAATCACTTTTAAGGCTGCAATCCTATCCACAATAACCAAGAAGTAAGCCCTACAAAACCCAGTGCAGCTTACTTCTGAGGTCCATACTATAAGATCTCTCTCTTTTTTTCCTCCTTGCCACGTCTGTGTATGAAAGACTGTACAGCCTTTTGATGATACCACAAAGGCTGACAAAAACCCCACAGCCATCAATCCAGCTGCCTTTCTTGTCCCCACAGGCAGGCATTTTTTTTTCTTTCCGAGAATTTTTTCCATGTTGACTTCTTGTCATGGCCCTCCTTGACTGCTGTTGACTGAGTGCTGGTCACCACCATGTTGCCATGTGCCCCCCTTGCCTTCACCTGACTGACCTGGCATGCAGAGGCACAGAGGTGGGAGTGGGGAGGAGAAACAGGAGTTGCCTCAGTGCTAGAATCACAGAGTCGGAAGGAAACATACAGGCCATCTAGTTCAATCCCCTGCTCAGTGCAGGATCAACCTAGAGCATCCCTGACAAGTATTTGTCCAGCTGCTGCTTAAAGACTGCCAGTGAGGGAGAGCTCACCGCCTCCCTAGGCAGCTGACTCCACTGTTGCACAACTCTTACTGTCAAAAAGTTTTCCCTAATATCCAGCTGGTGCCTTCTCACCCTTATTTTAAACTCATTATTGCAAGTCCTCTGCTGCCAACAGGGACAGCTCCCTGCCCGCCTCTAAGTGACAGCCCTTCAAATATCTAAAGGGAGCAATCATGTCCCCCCTCAGCCTCCTCTTCTCCAGACTGAACACTCCCAAGTCTCTCAGCCTTTCCTCATAGGGCTTGGTCTCCAGGCCCCTGATAATATTCATCGCTCTCCTCTGCACCCGCTCCATTCTGTTCACATCTGTTTTGAAGTGAGTCCTCCAGAACACAATACTCCAGATGCAGCCTGACCAATGCAGCATACAGTGAGACTATCACATCTTGCAATTTGGATGCTATGCCTCTGTTGATATACCCCAAGATCGCATTAGTCTTTTTTGTCACCACATCACACTGGCTGCTCATATTTAACTTTTGGTCCACCCTTACCCCAAGGTTCACATACACTGCTACCCAGAAGCATACCCCCCCATCCAGTATGTATGTTCCTCATTTTTGTTACCCAGATGTAGAACTCTGAACTTATCCTTGTTAAATTGCATCTTGTTCATGTTTGCTCACTTTTCCACTTTTCCTCCTACCCCCGGGATCCAGCTTCCTTCTGTCTTCTCTCTTTTTCTCTGTCAATTCTCTGGATTTCCAGGCTCCTCATCAACTGCCTCCTTCCTCCTTTATACCCCTCCCCTCTCCTGCTCTGCCCCCTCCCTTATCCTGGCCTGTGTCTTTGGGCTGGCCCCACCTCCCCATAAACCTGAGGATGCTGAGCCTTGCCAGGGTGGCCTTACTCCGCCCATGCCTGCCAGCACCTAGCCAACTTCCCTGCTGGACCTGCCTCTGGGCCTCTGCCTCCCTCCCCAGCTGGCCCTTGGCCTCCACCCCTGGGGCCTGCTGCTGCCAGGGCCTCCCTGATGACACGGGCAGCCTGGCAGCACTCTCCTCTGGCCAAGAGCACTGGGTCTCTGCTGCCGGAGCCCTCCGGCATGGTGTCACCATGACCAGTGGATCCCCCTTCTTCCAAGTAGGCTGGTGGGCTGCAGATAGCCCTCCCGCTTACAGAAACTGCCACCCAGGGAGCCCCATCAGCATGCCAGACATGGGGCCCCTTTCGCCACAGGAAGGCATCTGCATGACTGCCGACAGCCCTTCGTTTTGCCACAACAGAATGTTGCTGGCTGCTTCTGCATCTATTTTGGCCCATATGCAGGTGCCAAGCCAACAGGGAGAGGCAACACCCCAACAGCACAGCTGAAACATCATCAAGAGCTCAGCAGCAGAAGCTGCTCCGTGTAAGCACCCAGACACATCCAGCATCCTGGTCGTTCCCTCTCCACTGCCATCAAGGAGGCATCTCTAGCAGCAAAGGACCAAGTGGGCTACTGGTTATAGGGGTCATGATCCCATGAGAACTACTCCATTGTCCCTGGATCAATGTAATAAAGTTGAATAATTGTGCCTGTCTGAGGTGTTGGTGTTTGTTAGGGACTCATGGGGGAGTGAGTGGCAGGAGGGTGTCGATGGGGCAACAAAGACCCGGTGGAGACAACAGGGATGGGGGCCTCATCCTGGCAAGACTGCAGCCACAGAAATGGACACATATGGGCTGGAGGGTACAGCAAGGTTTCCCCAGCCACAGCCACACTGTACACAGACATGATTGGTGGATTGGCCAACTCACTTTGTGGAAGGTGGGAGACATCCTGGGATGGTAGGGTTCTGTGGGGGCAATGCCATGGGTGGGTGCTTCCAGCGCAGCCCTGGAGGAGCTGGCCGGCCCAGGTGGGCTGTCATGGCTCAGCAAGGAGTACTGGACTCCTTGCTGGAACAAAGCCATTGGTATAGAGGACCGCCACCACAGTGAGGTTCAACCAATAGGTGAAAGCACTGCAGAGCTGATATGGTCAATTTCAGAGGGCACAGTCCTACAAAGCCTTGCTGTGGCCATCTGGATTCCAGCCACCTCAGGGAATATTTGGATATGCAAATAAAGGGCTCAAACAGCAAACAACAGCCCACTGCACCAGCGATGGGCGCTGCAAAAAAAAAAATGCACGTCACTCTTTCAGATGGCCCTCCAACAGCATGGCAACCATGACAGTAAATAAAGTCACTGCTCGCCAGGTTCCAGAAAGGCACTAGCATCCTGGACTCCAGGGCCCACAGAACTAGGAGCAACTACCCGTCATGGGCTGGATGCTGGGGGTCTGCACCATGGAGGGATCGGTCATCTGTGTGGATGTGCAGTCCTATCCATAACCCCCTCCATCTCAGTTCTGTTTGCCAGAGGTGCTACTGACGCATGGCTTAATTGTTTCACCTGATGGAAATTCCTAGCTCTGTAGTCCCTGTAGTCCCTGTCGTCCCTTCACTTTTTTAGAGGATTCTAAGCAAAGTGAAAAACAGAATGGCTGACAAGGCCTGGCCATCTCCTGGCCACAGCCATGGGGGCCACATGGCAGCAATCTTGCTGACCCCTCTGGATGCCAGAGGCTATCACAACTCCAACAGTGGGGCCGCAGACACATGTCCACAGACCTAATCGAGCCCTGTACCTGGGCAGGTGTGCCCAGTGGCAGAGCTGTGTTTGATCTGTACTAGCAAGCAGTTTAGTTTGGTTTATTGTAATTAGCCATTGGCCATTACAAAATTACAAAACACAAATTGTGAACAAGCAATAGGTTAAAAGTCAGAATACACAAAAATACCAGAGATCAGTAACAAAATATGACTACTTTAATACAGTAGCCTAAATAATGCCCTTTCCTGATGCCACCTTGGAACGTATATTCTTTGCAGCAAGGGCAAATAATGAAACTTTATAAGAGACATATGCATCAGTGTCAGATAACAAAAATGAAACTATTTCCTCAACTGGGCAAGCACTAAGACCAGATAAAATACCTGTTAAAATTTTAGCTCTCTGACTAGAATACAATGGGCAAAAGAGAATGTAATGAGGTAAATCCTCAAGTTTGTGGGAACCACAAACACATAGATGATGGGCCAATGGAGTTTGATTGAATCAGCCCTCCAAAATTACTGTTGGCATTGGTTGAAACCGTAGAGAGGTAAAGGATGCTCTAAGTACGTGTTTAGAGATATTAACTAGGTATGGAGTTCTAGTGTGGTCCGATTTAATTAATTTGTACCATGGTGCCACTTTTTATTTTAATATCAAAGAGCTGTCTAACTGAGCATCAAAGTCAAAAATCCAGTTTCCAAGTTGGGATTTATCAACTGATGTTCCCAAAAGATCATCAGGAATAGGGTATTTTGAACGTATGTTGTTAAGAAAGTCAAGGTGCCGCAAGTCTTTAGCTAAGAGCAGATTAAAAGATTGGTGACTGAGGGAATTAGAATGTGAATTTTCCATTCTTTTCCAGTATCTGATAATTATAAGGTGTGCCCGAGCCTTAAGAGAAGGAATACCAGTTTCGGCTCTCATCAGGGCAGCTGGGGACCCCTTGAGAAGTGCTAAAATGAGCCTTAAAAAATAATTCTGGACTACTTTGATGCTGGCCAAGACAACGTTGTTCCATCCCCATACTTCAACTCCATACAAGAGATGGGGTGTAACCTTGCTCTTGTATAGTTTCAGAACCGGGTCTATCAGGTGACCTCCCTTGGAGTAGTAGAAACTCAAAATATACCCAACCAGTCTTAGTGCTGGCGATTTGACCAAAGCAGCATGAGTAGCCCAGTTTAAAGACTCTCTAAAGGTAATGCCAAGGTATTTAAATGAATTGCATTGCTTGATTGGATTTCTGAGAATATTCCAGAGGAGGTGTTTGCCCTGTTCCTAAAAACCACGACCATGGTCTTATCAAAGTTTATAGTGAGAGCTTCTTCTTTGCAATGTCACTAACTGATGCAATAGCCTCTTCAGACCAATTTTCGTGAGAGAAATTAAGACCATGTCATCTGCATATAACAAGATTGAAATTTTTTGATGGCCCAGTGAGGGGGGGATGAAGTGGGGCCCTGAGAGTTTCCCAACTATATTATTGATGTAAAGATTAAACAGTAAAGGGGTCAACACGCAGCCCTGCTTCACACCCTTCCAGATCGGGATTCTGTCAGTTAGAGAGCCAGAAGTACCAACTCTGACCTGTGCATATGTATCTGGATGTAGCTCTTGGAGCAAAAATTACAAGCGATTGTCAATGTTTAGGTCTGCAAGCTTTGACCACAATCGGGACCTATCAATCGAGTCAAAAGCAGCAGCCAGATCAACAAAGGCTACATATAGGGCCTTCAATGGGCCTTGAATACCTGAAAATGCCAATTGATGAAGTGTTAGGCAGTGAACAATGGTACTTAATCCTTTCCTAAAACCTGCTTGGACAGGGTGGATAATTTGGTTCTCAACTACCCAGTCTTTCAGTTTAGTCAGCAGGTATTTGCCATATAGCTTAGCTGCTATGTCGAGCAAACTGATTGGTCTGTAATCTTGTGGGGCAAATTTGCTCCCTTTTTTATGTATAGTGACAATAATACTTAATTTCCATCCAGCAGATATCAAACCTGTGTCACTGATCTGTGAAAAGACTCTAGCCAGCACGGGGGACCACCAATCAGGGAAGGCTTTATAAGGGTTCCCATTTTCAGCCATTGCTATGTGTCAATGTGTATATTCCTCCAAGGGGTCCTGGTTCTCAGCTAGGGAGCTGTCTATGGGATTTATCTTCCATATTGGAAGAGCAGATCCCCTGATACTCTATTGAAAATATTATTTTATGTGGCAATTTTAATGTAAGAATAAGTTTGGAAGATACTGAAGTTAAAGTAGGTTTGAATGCACAGATTGCAACACATGCCCACTTTCTCAATCACTCAGCAAAAGATACAACTGCAAATAAGTTTGGCCTAAAATTCTTGGAACTTCTCTCAGCGTTTAATTTACACGTTCTTCATGGTACTTTTTTTTATGTAACTAGAGGGTCCTTCACCTTCTTTTCCACTTATAGGGCCAGTATCATAGATTATATAGCCATCTCTGCTTCTTTAATGAATTTGATGGCTAGGTTTGAGGTAGTGGACACTTTCTTGAGTGATCATTGCCCCCAACAGCTGATAATTAACACCAATCCCAAGACTTTACTAATTCCAGACCAGGGCTTTGCTGAAGGCATTACATCTAGCCTTAGGAGGCTTAGATGGTCTGAACATTTATATAACTTACTAGACCAAGTCCTCAAAAGCCCAGAACTGACTGCATTGAGATCGGCTCTCTTACATCATAGTATTGATGTCATAAAGATCATTGCTGAAATCAATGCACAACTTAAGTCATACTTTATAAACAATAGGCTCATAAAACCCTCTTCAACTGTAAAGAGGGGATGGTATGACCATGACTGTAAAGAGCTTAAGAAGGTGCTAGTCCATACCCTGAGACAAACTAGACATAATACAGATGGGGCATTACTGTCCCGCCTTTTACAATTAAGATCTCAATATAAAAACCTAATCAAGCAGAAGAAATTAAATCATACGAAACTACTCTGGAATGAGCTGGAATGTGCGGTCATTGAAAAGAACGATTCTCGTGTCTGGGAATTAATGTCTGATAAAAGATGTGGCTCTCTCTGTCAGCCTGATTCATGCATATCAGGCAAAGGTTTTTTTATACTTTAGCTCTGTCTTTGGTAATGAACCTCCCATTTCTTGTACAGATGTAGCTAGTCTCCCCAAGTGGGATCCTGTCCCGGAATCTGAAATTAGAAACTTAATAACCTCTTTAACATCTGGAAAATTGCCCAGGGAAGATTTGATTCCCCCAGATGCATACTAGCAAAACAGATCACCCTGTCACTTCCAACAACACGCAAATGAGGGCATGTGCTGGGGGGATCAGGCCCTCATTTGGGGCCAGTGGCACCCTCATGCACCATGGTGGGGTCCAGGCATTATGGGCAGGCCACCAGTGGGTCCATCATTCCCTGTCTGGGCTGAGGGGAAAAGAGGCTCCCCAACTGCCAGTGCAGCCATCAGGATGCCTCTGCCGCCAGATGTTTGCCCACACATGCTCCTGCTCGAGATGGCCCCTCTGGTCCCGCCTTGCAGAAGTCCCTAGTGACAACATGGGGCCCCATACCCCAGCCCACGGACCCTCCACATCAGCCCCACCAAGGGGAGGTGGGAGGTGCTGCAGATGGAGATGTTGTAGAGCATGGCACAAGCTATGAACAGCTTCGCCACTGCCAGAGGCTATATAGCTCTGCAGCCTCCTGTGTGGTGGAGACATCGAATTGCATTTTCAACTGTCCGAATGCCCGCTCAATGACCATGTGTGTTCGTCAATGGGCTTGGTTGTAGGTTGTGTGGTCTGGCAGGTCATCTTCAGGATATGGCATCAGCAAGTATGGCAGCAGGGGATACCCTCAATCACTGAGAGGGGGGATGGCACATGAGGCATCGGGGTGGTGTCCTCTGCTATATGCCCATCCAGCCATAACCCCCATACGAATGCAGGAGCCATCCTTTACCCTCCAGCCAGGCAGCCAACAGACGACTGAGGCTGGATGCTGCAAAGATCTGGGCATCATGAATGCTGCCTGGGAACTTGGCCACGAGGTCTGTAAAGATGCCCTGGTGGTTACAGGAGGCTGGAACATTCAGGCTGTAGAAGTGGTGGTGATTACAGTATACCTGCAGCTCCTCCTGAGGGGTGGTGAGAGCTATGTGGGTGCAGTCAACAGCCCCCCACATTGGGAAAGCCTTTGAATGATGCAAACCCTGCCCTGATGGGCGCAATGTCGCTGTCCTTGGCTGAAAAGTGCACATGCTCCTGGAGGTGCACCAGCATGACATCCAGAAAGTTGTGTAGGCAGTGGCTAGCTGAGGACTGTGACACTTCAAGCACCTCTGCGACAATCCCTGGAAGGGTCTGGTGGCCAGAAACCTCAGGGAGAGCAGGATTTTCTGCAAGAGAGGAATGGCACAAGGAGTGGGAGCTTGGCCCTGGAAGGCTGGCCTAAACTCCTCGCACAGGGCCTGGATGGCAGCTCTGTCTAGGTGAAACCAATCAAAGCAGGTGCTGTTCGAAAGTCAGACAGTGCTGATGCGAGTCCTGTACCAGCAGGCATAGCGCCTCCTCCGTCATCACTGTGCCACCCAGACATACAGTGCTGGTAGCAAGTGAATGTGGCGTATTCCAAGCATGGTTGGTAAGGGTAGGAGGAAGCACCATCCCACCTGCAGCTGGCCTGGCCCTGCGGATAAACAGGACAGTGTTCATGAAGGTGGCAGCAGCCAGAGCCACAGTCATTCATGTGGCTGGCATCCTGCTCCCCCCCGGACACAATCTACCCACTTTGAGTGGCCCAGCACCTGCAGCCACCTTATGGCAGGTGATGGCCATGGTGGGAGAATGGGGAGTGGGGCAGGCGAGGGGGTCAGCATCTTCCCATGGTCGGACAGCCTAACTCCACATTCCCTTGTGTGTGGGTGGCATGGCTGCTGCAACATCTGGTGGCAGGGACAGCCATCGCCAGCCGAACTGGACTGAAGCCAAGGCACTACTGTACCTTTTGGTAGACAGGCATGCGAGTGTTGCCCTTGCCACCACCAGGAGCAGCTCTGCCACCTCCGACTGCCATGATTTCTGGTGTATGGCCATGGAATAGGTGTCTACCCTGGGACATGCCGTCTGGATGGAGATGCCCACTCTGAAGTGCTGGAATGATTCCTTCAGTCCCACTCAGAAGAGTGTCCAAGCCCTCATGTCCAAAGGTGTTCCTTATGAGCCAGCCGTGGAAAAAAGTAGCAGAGTCTGTCATATTGGCTGTCATAACCCTGTAGTGGTGGGTAGCTATGGTATTAAGGCAAATGGTGAGTGTCATGGTCGCCACTAACACCTGGCCCTAGCTGTTGGAGCCATGCCTTGCCACCTACCACCTCCAACCGCCCCCCATTGTCCTGACTGATGTCCCTCCACCCCGCAGGCAACTCGCAGGGTGGGGATGCTGCTGTAGGCCCATCCTCCAAGGTTGGCGAGGAGGGCCAAGGATGCAGTAGCAGCCAGAGCAGGCTGTACTGACCCCTGACCCCCACAGAGGAGGGCAACTCTACCATCATCATGCCCCCATCTCCACAGCCAGGATGCTCCTTTGACACCATTGGGACCCCTCGCCAAGGACCCTGGCCCTCATGTGTCTAGTGAGGAGGAGCACAGCACAGGCACAAAACAAGCACAACACAGGATTGCTCTGCCCATCCACCAACTTGGAAGGTTATGAACAGCTTTGCTTCTCCCCCTCCCCATTAACTTCTTGAGCACCTATCTCCCACAATCCTGTTATTTACCAAAATAAACAAAATCTACACCAAACCAATTTACTCAAAGTGAGCCAGCCAAGACCTCTGTAATGATACAGCTAAAACAGGCCACAGCCAGAATTCCAGGGGCACCTGACTGAGTAATGTAAAAGACAGACAGACAGACAGACAGACAGAATGAACCACCACCTGCCATTCTGCATATACAGCTTATTGGCAGTGTTGCTTTCCTCACAGTTCCAAAGGACACTATTGAAAGCCTCAACAGATGCCCACATGGCAAAGGCACAGTTGCAGAGGAGAAAAAGTAGAGACTGGATTTTGAGAGGAAATTGAGATAACAGTGCCCCAGTTGGCTCTTGATCATTTACTACGCAGTCCTCTGCAGAGCTGCTCCAGTCAAATCCCACTGAAATCAGACAGCAGTAACACCATCTAGAACTGCACTGTTAGGGTGCCGCTGTTAGACTGCTGATAGCATAAGAAACAGGAAAGGAGAGCATGGCAACTTTTTAATTCCCCAGAGCAGCAAAAAAGTGATCGGCTGGCCCTGTATACAATCCCAGAGATGCACATTTGAATCATGCTCCCTTTCTCAACCTACAGACATACTTTGGTACTTCAAATGCAACAGTGGGCTGTTTTAACATGCTATGCAGCTCTTGAACTACATTATTGGAGATTCCTACACCTAGGGTTGCCAACTCTGGGTTGGGAAATTTCTGGAGATTTGGGGGTGGGGAGAGATCTCAGCAGGGATGTGATGCCATAGAGTCTATCCTCCAAAGCAGCCATTTTTTCCAGGTAGTCTGGTGATCAGCTGTAATTCCAGGAGATCTCAAGGCCCCACCTGGGGGTTGGTGACCTCATAGGCCCACAGTGCCTTAGTGGTGCAGTTTTTTTCCTGCTTTGTAGGCTGGTGACAGAGGCCGGCAGCACAAGCCGACTTCATCTATGAATTAGTGCAACTACATTAGCCTCTCACATGAGGAGTATCTGAACAGCCTTTCCCCAAACATATTACAAATTATGCCCCAAATGCCATTGATTGAGGTATTTCTTGGGCTAATTCAGAATTCTTTCAGCTTGAAATCAATAAGTCAACATGCCTTTAAACTCTCCTTTTCTTCACAGCAGTGAATCTGCTCTGGCATTCAAGTATTTCTAAACAAAACAAAGCCAATCACTATTAAGAGTGGACCCCTAATTGGCAGGGAGGTCAGCAAGCCTTTGTGCTGTTGTTGTTTTTTAATATGAAATGGAAATATGTCAAATTTTAAAAACACAGACTAACTTTAAATAAACTAGGAAGAGCAGGCAATATGTCTTTGGAAGACTACTACAAAATGGAAATGTGCTATGCCAGACTTGAAAGTGAACATCTGAGTGAAGCTCTGTCCTTCAGAACAAAGTACATTGTTATGTTACAGTTTCTCTTTCATTTATTTTACAAGTTCAAGCCATCCCATTCATCAGTACAGCATGGCTTCTGCAAGGGGAAGACCTACCTCACTTTGGAAGTTCTTTGAAAAAGTGAACAAGCATGTAGACAATGGTAACCCAGTAGACATCATATACTTGGACTTTCAAAAGGCTTCTGACAAGGTACCTCACCAAAGACTCCTGAGTAAATTTAGCAGTCATGGCATAAGAGGGCAGGTTCTCTTATGGATTAAAAATTGGTTAAATGACAGGAAGTAAAAAGCAGGAATAAAAAGACAGTTCTCACAGTGGAGGGAAGTAAGCAGTGGGGTCTCGCAAGGATTAGTATTGGAGCTGGTACTATTTAAGTTGTTCATAAATGATCTGGAACTAAGGGTGAGTAGTGCAGTGGCCAAGATTGCAGATGACACAAAATCATTCCAGATGGTAAAAACCAAGGCTGGCTGGCTGTGAAAGGCTCCAAAAGGATCTCCACAAAGTGAGTAAGTGGGCAATAATGTGCCAAATAGGGATGAGCACAGACCAGAAAAATACAGGTTCATACTGGTCTGCAGTTTGTGGGTTTCACAGACCACAATTTTTTATGTATGTTTTTGTTTATCAGAACAGTCTGTGGTTCACGTAGTCCGTGATTTCAGGACATGCTGGAATGCTCCCCATGTGGGCTAAAGACACCAAACTTGCATTGAATCTCCAGCTGACTCTCCTCTACCTGCCTTCCAAGTTTGGTGAGGATTGGATTAGGGGGCTAGTTATGACCCCCCAAAGCAGGTGCCACCAGGAATGTGCTCTTGGGGGAAACCACAACCACAGGTTCAGGAGTGTGTCCAATGTCCATCCTGCAATTTAGAGGCATCAAAGTTACAGCTGACCTCCCCAGGATGGCGCTCTACCTGCCCTCCAAATTGCTTGCAGATTGGCATGGGGGGGAAGGGAAATCCTAGGTGTAAAAGGGAAAGGAGTCTGTCAAACACCCACCCCCCAAGCTGGACATGAAAGTAGCTGTGGACTTCACTGGTATGGCCCTCTACCTGCCCACAGATTGGCATGGGGGGGAGATCCTAAGGTCCAATGTGCAAAAGAGGAAGGAGTCTGTCAAACACCTCCCCCCCCCCCGCAAACTAGAGGCATCAAAGTTGCTGTGGACCTCACTGGGATGGCCCTCTATCCAACGTTCAAGTTGCCTGCAGATTGGCATCGGGGGGATCCTAGGATCCAATGTGCAAAAGGGGAAGGAGTCTGTCAAACACCACACACACACACAAGCTAGTGGCATCAAAGTCATTTCCAAGGCTGCAGAAGAGCTGTAGAAGAACATCCCGCTAGTTGCTTCAACAATTAATGCTTCAGCGCTGGGTTGTCTGGCCCACAGACAGCCTCCATGGACCAAACAGACTGCCTGGAAAAATTTGTGGTTTGTGGTCAGTCCATTGAAAACCTGTGAAAGCACAGACTGGGCAAATGGACCATGACACACCCCCCCAAGTCCGTGACAAAATTAGGTCAATGGCCCGGTCCATGCCCATCTCTAGTGGCAAATAAAGTTCAGTGTTGGTAAGTGTAAGGTGATATACACTGGGACAAAAAATCCTAACTTTCAAATATGGGGTAATGGGACTTGAATTTGCCGAGACTGAGAAGGAAAAATGTCTTGGGGTTCTAGTGGACAGGTCAATGAAAGTATCAACCCAGTGTGTTGCAGCAGTGAAAAAGGCACACTCTATCTTAGGAATTAGTGGGAAAGGGATTGAAAATAAAATAGCCAATATTATAATGCCCCTGTATAGATCAGTGATGCAGCCTCATTTGGAATACTCTGAACAGTTCTAGTTGTACTTCAAAAAGGATATCACAGAGCTGGAAAAAGTAAAGTAGAAGGCAACCAAAATGGTTAGGGGGTTGGATAACCTTCTCTATGAGGAAAGGGTGAAGAGTGTGGGACTTCTCAGTTTAGAAAAGAGACAACTAAGGGGGAACATGATAGAGGTTTATATAATTATGCATGGGCTGGAGAGAGTTGACAAAGAGCTTTTTTCCCCTCTCCCAAAACACTAGAACTCAAGGGCATCCAATGAAGCTGATGGGCAGTAGATTTAGGGTAGACAAAGGAAATACTTCTGTACACAGAGCGTGATTAAAATGTGGATATAGAAGACTAAATATCTTGGAATTGAATTAACCATGAAAAGTATTGACCTGTTTAAAAACAATTATGAAAAGGTGTGGCACAGGATTCAGCAAGATATGAAGAAATGGGACACTTTGAATTTATCATTGATGGGAAGAATCGCAACTGTAAAAATGAATATTTTACCGCGTTTGATGTTTTTATTTCAGACCATTCCAATACTAAAACAAAGGAAAGTATTGGATTCGTGGCAGAAAGAATTATCCAAATTTGTATGGGCAGGAAGAAAGCCAAGGATTAAAATGAAAATTTTATGCGACGCAAGAGAGAGAGGAGGCCTACAATTACCAAATCTAAGACTGTATTATGATGCCGTCTGTCTAACATGGTTGGAACAGTGGATTAATCTTGAGAATAAGAAGTTATTGGCTTTAGAAGGGCATGATAACAAATTTGGATGGCATGCATATTTATGGTATGGAAAAGTAAAAATGGACAAATTTTTTAAACACCACTTTGTAAGGCAATCACTGTTCGAGACATGGATGAGATATAGAAAATTCTTCTCAGAAGAAAGACCACTTTGGATAGTACCAGCTGAAGTGATTAACCCACATTCAAGAAACCAAGGGTTAGATTGGCTACCTTACAAAAATCTTTTAAAATTAGAAGGGAAAAATTTTGTGTTACAAGATAGATTTGATCTCGAATTTGAATATGATTGGTTGAAATACAGACAGATTTATGATTTATTTAAGACCGATAATAGAGAACATGGTTTCAGAGAAAAGAACATTGAAATTGAAACTGTATGGCTTGAGAAAGGTAAAAAAATGATTTCTAAACTGTACAAGGTTTTATTGAAATAGTACACTGAGGATGAAACTGTAAAAGAGCAAATGATAAAATGGGCTGTAAATGTTAATAATGAGATATTAATGACATCCTGGGAATATTTGTGGAAAAAGTCAATGAAAATTTCAACTTGTGTAAATGTTAAAGAGAATTGTTATAAAATGATGTACAGATGGTATATGACGCCTAAAAAAATTGCTATTATAAATGAAAGTATGTCCAACAAATGTTGGAAATGTAAAAAACATGAAGGGTCTTTTTACCATATGTGGTGGACATGTGATAAAGCAGTAAAGTATTGGACTGAGATCCACAATGAGATACAAAAAATTTTGAAATGTACTTTTAAGAAAGACCCACAGATGTTATTGTTAGGTCTTAAAATGGAAGAAATAAATGTAGCCAAGAGAACACTACTATGGTACTTGATCACAGCAGCCAGACTGATTTTTGCTCAATGTTGGAAACAAGATAAAGTACCTGAAACATGGGAATGGATTAAAAAGACGTTGTTTTTGGCAGAAATGGACAAACTAACAAGAAAGTTAAACAACGAAGAAGATGAAACTTTCTTTGAAGACTGGAAAGACTTTCAAAAATACTTGTTGAAAAATTGGGACATTAAACTTTGTTTGATTTGCTTTGATAGTTATTAAGAAGAAAATGAAATAGAATTAGATTTTTGAATTGTTACCGTTTGTAAGAGAAAATAAGTTTAGAAGTAATTGTAACAGAACAAGAGAGACATTAATGGGGTTGGAGCAGTGCGGGAAGCCTTGTTTGGGGGGGGAGAAGGGAAATTAGAAAAATGGATATGTAGGTAGGTTTAAAATGTATGAACATGTGATATATCCAATAATAAACTGTATTTACCAGAAGGTAAGATAAGCTAAAAAAAAAAAAAAAATGTGGATATAGAGATGGCCACAGGCACAGACAGCTTTAAAAGAGGATTAGATAGATTCATGCAAGATAGGTCTCTCAGTGGCTACTAGCCATGGTGACTAAAGGGAACCTCCACTTTCAAAGGGAGTCAACCTCTAAATTCCAGTGCCAGGAGGCAACATCAGGGGAAGACCTTGGCCTCTATGCCCTATAGTCAGCCCTCCCAAGGAACTGGTTGGCCACTGTGTGAGACAAGATGCTGGACTAGATGGGCCACTGACCTGATCCAGCAGAGCTCTTCTTATGTTCTTATGAGGAAAGTTGTTTTTATTGCAGCCACCAACAAAAGTGACCATGAAGCTACACATCTGAGTACTTCAAGCAGAACTCTCAGGAAAGTTGTCTCAATACACTCTTATTTGGAGGCTGAAAGCCTGGAACCAAATCAGGACTTGTAAGTGGCCCTGGCCAGGAGCTCCAAGTCTGCAGAAATCCCAAGGAATTGATACACAAGATCTAGTTTTGCTTACAGAGAGATTTTTAGTAAAGCATCAAACTTACAGAAAATGCAATCTAAACTTCCATCAGCTGGGCATCAAGTGTGCACATGCACACACAGAAGTTTGCCAGAACCCGAAACCATGTGCATAACTAAAACCAGGCATCTTATACTCTAAATGCTGGCTACCAGTCAAATAATCATTAATTACGCTATCCCAAATATTTTGATGAGCCAGGCCATCTTGCACCTGGCATCCACTGGTGGGAAGAAACAACCCAGGCTTTGAAGATAAGCTCTGCTAATAAGCATGAGAGGGAGGAAAGTTCTCTTGGGAGCAGCTGAACATCATTCTCTCACAAAACTCAGCGCAGCTAAGCACCAGCAAGTAACAAAGACATGCAGGCCATACAGGACTCCATACAGAAGATGAGCCATCACTTTTTTAAATCTTATAGTTTGCTTTGTATGTTCTACTTGCACTAACAGGAAGGAGTTTAGCAACTAAAGCTAGACGTTTTAAGTACTTCTCATATAAATAATGTCTTAAATGCTTTCCTGTTTCCCTGTTACAGAGAGACATTAGATTAGTTGTAGTGAAGACCAAGAGCCAATGGGCTTTTCGAACAGTTCCCAAATAAACAAGGTACACATGTATGTGAATGGAAACAACATTCTGAGATGTAACTGTAGCTAGAAGGCCAAGAAGGGCTACTAGTCGCTCATAGGGAAAAGTGGTGAACATGAAAAGGACTCATTCCTGAGCAAATCCTTGGCAAACAATGTCACAGAAGCCAAATGAGCAAGTCAGAATTTGGCACGTATCAAATTCCCCTAAAGCCCAAAGCAAGAAGTTCACCTTTGTTTACGGGAACAATACAAAACATCATGTGGAGTTATGAAACAGAAAAGACAATTGTCAGCAGGCCACTGTAAAAATAAAAGAACCAGCATACAAAATAGAAAAGGATCAGCCTACTTTTCTTTAACAATCCCTGCTACGTGCTTTTGGCACCAGCAAGTAACAAAGACATGCAGGCCAGTTTTGCAGCTGAGCACCCAGGTTTGGACTGGAAGCAGGATCCTCCTAAAGACCTTGGCTCTAACTAGACAGGAGGGCAGTGCCACCTGGAACTGAGCACATGAGAGATGAAACCCAGCTGGAACTCAAGAAGCTAGGAGAGATTACAAGCAAAAGAGCTGCAGGCCACATGGAATCCTTCCTCCACCAGTCTTTTTTGCTATGAATTGCCCCCTCCAATTGCATCTTTCCCAGCTGGAAATCAAGAGGTTGGAGGAGGAGGCTTGCAAAGGGAATGTGCAGCAGAGGCACACTGGAGGCACACCACTGGCTTCATCACGAGGCTGAAGTTGGTTCCTTATTTCCAGTTCCTTATTCATTCCTTATTCCTTATGCATCCAAAAACAGTGAGGAGAGTTTGAAAGCTCTGAACCCCAAAATAAGATCTGGACCCCCAAACTTCATTCACCCCCATGTTCAGCTAATTCTCCCCTTTGAGGGGACATATGCTGTGTCCTGGTCCAAAGTGTGGTTCTTGTGCCAGCTGCTCCAAAGTGAGGTGCCCCCAGGACAATCACACAGGCAGACACTGGGGCCAAGCTGTACCTCAAAACAATCTTTGGACCACCCCAAAGGACTCATCCCCACGCTCTGGAGACTGTCCCCTACAAGATGTCATACAGTGATGCTCAGTCCAACACTGGTTCCGGAGCCACAGGCTTCCATTTCAGGTGCACGCAAGAAGCCTCTATTTGAAAAAAATCTGAATAAGGATCTGGTTTGACTGTTTGCCCACTACATCCCAGAATAAGGTTTGGACCACCACATGTCATACACTCCCATGCTCAGTGAACTCTCCCCTTCAAGGGGACATTGCTGTATCCTGGTCCAAAGCGTGGTTCTTGTGCCAGCTGCTCCAAAGTGAGGTGCCCCCAGGGAAGTCACACAGGAAGACAAGTGGGGCCTGGCTTTACCCCAAAACAATCTTTGAACCACCCCAACTAACACATCTCCATGCTCTGGAGACTGTCCCCTGGAAGATGACATACAGTGAGGCCCGGTCCAAACACTGGTTCGGGCACCACGAGCTTCTATTCAGAGTGCCTGTGATGCCCCCAGAACAATCACACAGGGAGAGACTGGGTCCAAAACGATCTTTGGACCACCCCAATTGACACATCCCCACGCTCTGGAGACTGTCCCCTGGAAGATGGCATACAGTGAGGCCCGGTCTAAACACTGGTTCTGGCGCCATGACCTTCTATTCAGAGTGCCTCCCTGAGGCCCATATTACAAAGAAGATTTGAATAAGGAAGTGGCCCCTACATCCAAAATAAAGATTGGACCGCCACATGTCATACACTCCCATGTTCAGCGGACTCTGCCCTTCAAGGTGATATATGCCATGTCCTGGTCCAAAGTGTGGTTCTTGTGCCAGCTGCTCCAAAGTGTGGTGCCCCCAGGACAATCACACAGGCAGACCGTGGGGCCAAGCTGCACCCCAAAATAATCTTTGGACCACCCCAACTGACACATCCCACGCTCTGGAAACTGTCCCCTGCAAGAAGACATACAGTTGTGCCCGGTCCAAACACTGGTTCTGGTGCCACGAGCTTTTATTCAGAGTGCCTCCCAGAGGCTTGCATATTGAAGAAAATTTGAATAAGGAAGTGCCCTTTGCATTCAAAATACAGTTTGGACACACACACTTCATACACCCCCTTGTTCAGCGGGCTCTCCCCTTTGAGGGGATATATGCCGTTTCCTCATCCAGAGCACAGTTTTTGTGCCAGCTGCTCCAAAATTTGGTGCCCCCAGGACAATCACACAGGCAGACAGTGGGGCCTGGCTGCACGCCAAAAGAGCCTTTGAACCATCCCAAATGACACATCACCACACTCTGGATACTATCCCCTGCAAGATGACATGCAGTGTTGCCCAGTCCAAATACTGGTTCTGGAGCCACAGGCTTCTATTTCGGTTGCCCCCAAGAAGCGTGTATTTCAAAAAAGATTTTAATAAAGAACTGGTATGACCTACGCCATGTCCTGGTCCAAAGCATTGTTCTTGCACCATCTTTGATAGTTGAAAGCTCATTTTTATTTTACTTTTCCAACATATTCACGTTGCCTCACAAATGCGTCTAAAATTGTGTACAGAGCTGTATAAAACTTATGAAGTCAATGCACCTAATATTGATTTTTGCTGTGTTATCTGGAGATTTATGTTTCCCAATAAAAATTATCCTTCTCGGACCATGGTTGGTCTGATGGCAGCTCCTATGATAGCAGTGGTTTACTTTTGTTGTCACCAAGGTGTTGCGAAGCCACCTCAGGTTTGCACAAAATCTTGTTCTACACACCTGGGGAGTGCAGGGACTTATTGAAAGTCAGATTTGAAAGCCCCTCAGGAGCACTGTGCTAGTGAACAGAATGTTGAGGAGGATCCAGGTCAAGACTATTGTGTTATAGGGCCCAAAGTGTATCTTTAAATGCCACCTGGTCACTGGTGGCCCTTATACCCTGGAACCTCACAGTACAATTAATTGCAAGCCCAGTATGGATGGACTGAGAAATAAAAGGTCATAGAAAATTTGAACTGCAACCTTGTTTCCCACACTCGTGTTGGTCTGAAGCAGTGGAACAAAGTTTGAGTCCAGTGGCACCTTTAAGACTGACCCAGTTTTATTCAAAGTGTAAGCTTTTGTGTGAAAAGCACAGTTGTTCATACAAACTGGGACAAAATCTCAAGGACTACTTACAGGAAAAAAGTGGGTGGCAGACATCAGGAGGGGCCACCAAGAGCCAAATTGTATATGCAGAGCTGAAATTGGACCATTTGGCCAAGATCAATGGATGGCAGCAAATTAGCACATAAATGCAAGAATTAACAAGGAGATATGAGAATGAGGCTACAATCCAATGGCACCCCTAGACAAACCAGGCTCAATCCTGTGTACATGTGAGAACAGAGACTCAGCGCGTGCACACTTCTTTACATACACTGAAACACATTGCCTCAAATATTACATGCAAAGGGGGGATGTTTAATTGCTAGGAAGAGCTGATTAGAGTCAAGATACATAAGTAACACAGCAATAAATGTAGCTAATACTGGAATAACACATGTAGTAGGACATGTAAATAGCAGTATGTTGGCATACAGATAATGAAGACCCTTTCTTACACACCCAGGGAAATGCTGATTGCCACTTTGGGGTAATGAATCAATTTTTTTTTCAGGCCAGTTGGGGTGAAGATCTTGGAGGTTTTTGTCATCTTCTGGATGTGCAGTAGCAGTTACTGGGGGTATGTGAGGGGGAGGTATTTGTGAATTTCCTGCATTGTGCTACGGGGTGGAATAGAGTACCCTGGAGGTCCCTTCCAACTCTGTGAATCCATTATTCTATGAGTGAACAACAGATGTGAGAACCAAATTTGAGATGATCTTGGGCAAGCCATAGTTCTGGCACAGCTGTTCTTGAAAAAGAGCAGTTTCTTTCAGAGCTTTCTCAGCCCCAACTACCTCACAGGGTGTCTGTTGTGGGGAGGGAAAGGGAAAGGAGTTCTGAGACTCCTTTGGGTAGTGAAGGGTGAGGTATAAATCCAATCTCTTCTTCTTCTTCTTCTTCTTCTTCTTCTTCTTCTCTATAAGAGCAACAAACTGTGACATCTGGGTATAATTAATAACAGAATGACTTGGCATGTATAGTGTGATAAGCAGCCGATATCTCTGTCAAGCCCTGGGAGTTCCATTATCCGGAGTGTTGCAGTAATTTATTTATTTATTTATTTAACTTTCGATTTATATACCACTCTAACCCCAAAGGGTCTCTGAGAGGTTTACACAATTTTAATTCCATCTATCTAGGGCCACAATTTTATAGGGGGGGTGACATCCTACCAGCACCCAGGCAGCAGGGCTTTTTGTCTCCATTCCGGCGGGCTTGCCATTCTGCAACTTGCCATTCTGCATTAAATAACTTGCCATTCTGGAATCTCACATTCCAGTCTGTTTCTAAAATTCCTTTGATATCAAGCAGGTACTCTGGGGTCCCCCATAGAGTGACATGAGAGGTCGAAACGTTATCCTAGAGGTTTCTCAGTTTTGTGATCCTGGATGTCAGATTTGAGTCCATTTATCCTTTGGCATAGGGTTTGACTTGTTTGTCCTATATAGAGAACTGAAGGGCATTGTTTACATTTGATAACATATACAATGTTAGAAGATGAGCAGGTGAATAAGCCTGAGATGTCATAGTTCGTGTTGTTAGGTCTAGTGATTGTGTTATATGGGTCTATGTGGCAGCAAAGTTGGCATCAGGTTGTGTTGCAAGCTCTGCTACCAGTCTTCATGTTTAAATTAGATGCTGTATTATTGACTGTGGCTTAGATCATGAGCTACTCATTGCAAAATTCAGACTTAAATTGAAGAAAGTTGGGAAAACCACAAGGCCATTCAGATTTGACCTAGATCGCATCCCCGATGAATATACAGTAGAGGTAAAGAACATGACATTGTAAAGGAGGCAGCAATCAGCACCATCCCAAAGAAAAAGAAAAGCAAGAAAGCAAAGTGGCTGTCTGATGAGGCTTTACACATAGCAGAGGAAAGAAGGAAAGCTAAAGGCAACGGTGAAAAGGAAAGATTTGCCCAACTGAATGCAGATTTCCAGAGAACAGCAAGGAGAGATAAGGAGGCTTTCCTGAATGAACAATGCAAAGTAATAGAGGAAAACAATAGATTGGGAAGGACTAGAGATCTCTTCAAGAAAATTGGAGAAATCAAGGGAACGTTCCATGCAAAGCTGGCCATGATAAAGGACAAAAATGGTAGGGACCTAACAGAAGCAGAAGAGATTAGGAAAAGATGGCAAGAATACACAGAAGAACTATACAAGAAGGACCTCGATGGCCTTGACAACCACGACGGTATAATCACTGACCTAGAGCCAGACATCCTGGAAAGCAAAGTTAAATGGGCCTTAGAAAGCATTACTAACAACAAAGCTAGTGGAGGTGATGGTATCCCAGCTGAGTTATTCAAAGTCTTAAAAGAAGATGCTGTTAAAGTGCTGCACTCAATTTGCCAACAAATTTGGAAAACACAACAGTGGCCATAGGATTGGAAAAGGTCAGTTTACATTCCAATCCCAAAGAAGGGCAATGTCAAGGAATGTTCAAACTATCGCACAATTGCACTCATTTCACACGCTAGCAAGGTCATGCTCAAGATCCTACAAGCAAGGCTCCAATAGTACGTGGATAGAGAACTGCCAGAAGTACAAGCTGGGTTTCGAAGAAGTAGAGGAACGAGAGATCAAATTGCCAACATTCGCTGGATTATAGAGAAAGCAAGAGAGTACCAGAAAAACATCTACTTCTGCTTCATTGACTATGCTAAAGCCTTTGATTGTGTGGATCACAAAAAACTATGGCAGGTTCTTAAAAAGATGGGAGTACCAGACCACCTCACGTCTCCTGAGAAACCTGTATAAGGGTCAAGAAACAACAGTTAGAACCGGATATGGAACAACTGATTGGTTTAGCATAGGAAAAGAAGTACGACAAGGATGTATATTGTCACCTTGCTTATTTAATTTATATGCAAAGTACATCATGCGAAATGCTGGCCTGGATGAATCACAAGCTGGAGTTAAGATTGCTGGGGAAAAGATCAATAACCTCTGATATGCAGACGATACCACTTTGATGGCAGAAAGTGAAGAGGACCTAAAGAGCCTCTTGCTCAGGGTCAAAGAGGAGAGCGCAAAAGTGGGCTTGAAGCTCAACATCAGAAAAACTAAGATCATGGCATCTGGCCCCATCACTCCCTGGCAAATAGAAGGGGAAGTCGTAGAAGTAGTGACAGACTTCACGTTCCTGTGATCCCAGATCACTGCAGATGGTGATTGCAGCCATGAAATTAAAAGACGCCTGCTCCTTGGGAGGAAAGCAATGGCAAACCTAAACAGCATGATAAAAAGCAGAGACATCACCCTGCCAACAAAAGTCCGCATGGTCAAAACAATGGTATTCCCCATAGTAATGTATGGCTGCGAGAGTTGGACTATAAGGAAGGTCGAGCGCTGAAGAATAGATTCTTTGAACTATGGTGCTGGAGAAGACTCTTGAGAGTCCCTTGGACTGCAAGGAGATCAAATCATTCAATCCTAAAAGAAATCAACCCTGACTGTTCCCTGGAAGGCCAGATCCTGAAGTTGAAGCTCAAATACTTTGGCCACCAAATAAGAATGGAAGGTTTCTTTCACTTACCATGAATCTTCCTTTCTCAGTGGTTCTGAAGTGGGACATTCCTTACATCCGGGATAAGCTCCTCCCTCTTGTTCAGGGTCGGCTCCGATCTTTGATCCAGGCAGGGAGGGGCTTATTCCCTTGCAGGCAAGCCAGTCATTACCAAGCCCCTGTATTATACCCCGCCGAAAAAAGGAACTAGGAGAAAACAGACAAACAACACGTCCCCTCCCCCAACATGGGAGACTAACTGTTCCAGCAATTTAAGAGGAACCCAAACAGAACCCCGTGGTTAACAATGAGGGTTCACCCCAAGTTCCGCCCCTTCACACACTCTGTAAGTCTAAGATGCACCCCCAATGCAGAAGGGCGGACAGGAATGTCCCACTTCAGAACCACTGAGAAAGGCAGATTCACGGTAAGTGAAAAAAACCTTCCATTCTCCAGTGGCTCTTCGTGGGACATTCCTTACATCCGGGACGTACAAGAGCTACTCGGAAAAAAGGGTGGGTAACTGCATCCCCAACTTACAGAGTGTGTTGGAGTACCCTACGTCCAAAGGCTGCCTCAGCCGAAGCTAAGGTATCCACTCTGTAGTGCTTAGTAAAGGAATGTACCGATTTCCAGGTAGCTGCCCTGCAAATGGTTTCTAAGGAAGGGAAAGACCTATATGCTGCAGACATAGCTGCACCTCGAAGACAATGCACCACGATTCCCTCCGGAATCCCCACCCCTTTAGCCTTATATGCCAGTATGATGCATCCTTTGATCCACCTGCTAAGAGTGGACGGAGAAACTGGTGTTCCCAAAGATGATTTCCTAAAGGACACAAAAAGGGTCTCAGATTTTCTCCAATCTTTGGATCTATCTATGTAGAAGCTAAGAGCTCTTCTAACATCTAGGCAATGCCACTCCCGTTCTTTCTCATGTTGAGGATTGGGACAAAAGGATGGAAGAACCACTTCCTCCCCCCTGTGAAACACCGAGTTGACCTTTGGTACAAAGGCCGGATCCATACGTAGCACCACCTTGTCCCTATGGAAGATGCATAGCTCCTTGTTAATGGACAAAGCTCGCAATTCCGAGACCCTCCTTGCAGATGTGATACCTATTAAAAACAGCGTTTTAAAGGTTAGTTCTTTTAAGGGGCATGAGGCCATAGGTTCGAACGGGTGTTTGCATAAAGCCCTCAGGACCGTGTTAAGATTCCATGTAGGGAACCGATGTACTTGAGGGGGATTAATGGCCAATGCTCCCTTCAAAAATCTCTTAATGTGTGGATGTCTAAGGAGAGACCTACCATGTTTAGCCCCTTGGATGGCCGAAATAGCGGCCGTTTGTCTACGGAGGGTACTAGCGCTGAGTCCCTTATCAAGGCCCGCCTGTAGGAAAGCCAATACTGTGCCTACAGAAGCCTTCACCGGTTCATGTCCCATATGTAAGCACCAGGCCTGAAAAACCTTCCATGTATGGTCATATGCTTTGTTAGTGGAGGTCT
Source organism: Gekko gecko (assembly GCA_029375565.1). NCBI lineage: Eukaryota > Metazoa > Chordata > Lepidosauria > Squamata > Gekkonidae > Gekko > Gekko gecko. The sequence goes on from JAPDNY010000005.1 coordinate 171,452,188, forward strand.
TTCTAGCTGCCAACATAGTATTCACTACCTTGTGAGGGAACCCTGCTCCTTCTAGAATTTTCCGCTCAACCTCCAAGCCGCTAATTTTAGTAACTCCAGTTTCGGGTGTCTGGTTGGACCTTGCGTTAGGAGGTCCGTCTGAACTGGCAGATGCCATGGTTTTGCTATTGACAGAGTGATCAGTTCCTGAAACCATGTTGGACGAGGCCAGAATGGCGCTATTAACACTACTTCCGCTTTGTGGAAGCGTATCTTTTGTAAGACCTTGTGTATTATTGGGAGAGGCGGAAAAGCGTAGAGTAGACCTGGAGGCCAAGTAAGATTCAGGGCATCCGTCCCTTTTGCTAGCGGATTTCTGTGTTGGGACACAAAGTCTGGAACCTGGCAATTTTTCTCCATGGCAAATAGATCCAGATCCATCCTTCCGAACTTGTTGCAAATTTGTTGGAAGACTGTTCTGTTTAGCATCCATTCCGCTTGGTCTATGCGTTTCCGACTCAGCCAGTCTGCTAACTCGTTGTCTTTTCCTGCCACGTGGGTGGCTTTTAGAGACAACAGGTGTTTCTCCGCCCATGATATTAGTAGTGATGCCTCCGTATGAAGGGACTGGACCTTGGTCCCGCCTTGGCGGTTCACGTAGGCTTTGGCGGTCGTGTTGTCTGTCTGGACTAAAACATGGTTCCCTGATAAGAGATCCTTGAGTTGTAGGAGACCAAGTTGAATCGCCCTGAGCTCCAGCAGGTTGATACTCTCCATTGTTTCCGTCTCCGACCACTCTCCCTGGGCCATCCTGGTCCCGGAATGTGCCCCCCAGCCGAACAAGCTGGCATCTGTTGTCATCACAGACCGTGATGGTTCTCGGAGGTGGATCCCAGCTTGGAACCGTGTTGGCGCTATCCACCATCGTAATTGATCTTTCACCTCCTCCGATAAAGGTATCAGTCTGGACTTTTTGAGTGCTATCGCTTTTTGATGGGGAAGTAACAGTATTTGTAGTGGACTTACATGGAAGCGGGCCCAGGAGACTACATCCTGGCATGAGACCGACATCCCTAATAGTTTTACTAGAGTCATCAGTTTGGATTTGGATGTCTGTAAGACTTGACCAGTAGGGACCTGATCTTTATCTCTCTTTCCTGCGATAGGAACACTCGGTCTTGTTTCGTATCTATTTCCACTCCCAGATGTAGTAATCTCTGTGTTGGTAACAGGTGACTTTTCTCCAGATTCACGATGAGACAGTGATCTTTCAGTGTCCAGATTGTCAGGTCCATAGCCTGTGAACATTTCGGAGCATTGGGGGCCTTGATCAAAATATCGTCCAGATAAGGAAATAACCCCATAGCCATAGGTGAGCCACTAGGGTCACCAAGACCTTTGTGAACACCCTGGGTGAGGATTTGAGGCCAAAGGGGAGTGCTTTGTATTGGAAATGATGTTCTGCATAGCTGAACCGGAGAAACTTCCGATACCTGCAGTGAATGGGAATGTGGAGATAGGCTTCCGAAAGATCCAGAGATGCTAGAAAGTCCCCTTGTTGTATTGAAATGAGGACGGATTTCAAGGTTTCCATCCTGAATTTTTTGTTCCTGATGTGTCTGTTGAGCCATTTTAGATCTAAGATGGCTCTCGTGGAACCATTTTTCTTTGGAAACACGAAGAATATGGAGTACACGCCTTGTCCCCGTCGGGGCAAGGGAACTTCCTCGATGGCTCCTATGTCCAAAAGGTGGAGTATAGCCTCCTTGATTTGGATGTGTTTGTCCTGATTCCGGTATTTGGGTATTCTTATAAACCTTTGTTGGGGAAAGGATTGAAACTCCAGCTTGTATCACTGGGATACTGTCTCTAATGCCCATTGGTCTGAAATGGTTAGGTGCCACTTTTCCGAGAAGGCTTGAAGTCTTCCCCCTATCTCCAATTTTCCCGGGCGGGCCATATAGTCATGCTGAGGATCCCGGTTTAGGACCCTTAGCTGAGGATGGCCTGCTTTCGGTGGATGGGAATGGTTTTCCCCCCTGTTGTCTAGTTTGCCATTTTCCCTTGAAAGATCTTGTGTATGAGGGTTTTTGCTCTCTTTTTTGATCTCGAAAGGGCTGAAAGCATTTTCTGGGTTTAGGGTCTCTTTCTTTGAGGGGAGGACTTTCTTTTTGTCCTTCTCCTCAACCAGATATCTGTCCAGCCCATCTCCAAACAGATTAGACCCCTTGAAGGGAACTGCTGCCACTTTTGCCTGTGAGGATGAATCCACGTCCCAGTGGTGTAGCCAATTGTTCCACCTTGCAGTTACACTACTTGCAACTGCTCTTGCAGACAATTGGAGGGCATCTAGGGTGGCATCTGTCGTAAAGGCTATTGTTGGTGCTATCTTTTTAAATTCATCTTTTAATTCCTTTGGCACTTCGCTATCTGCTGAGGCCAGTTTGTCTGCCCAGTCGTAGGCCGCCCTGGCAAAGAGAGACCCTGCTGTAGACGCCTTAATGGCCAAGGATGAGACTTCGAAATTTTTTCTTAGAGCCTGTTCTATCCTCCTATCCGTGTGATCTTTTGGCATTCCGTCAGCGTCCATCGGGAGCACTGAGTTAGAATACAGGCTAGTCACCAGATCATCTACCACTGGAAGTTTAAGTTTCCTGTTGGCTTCTGACGTTAGAGAATATAATTTAGAAAAATTTTGGTGATTGGCCTTGGGTTTAGCTGGTTGCTCCCACTCTGCCTTCATAATATTATAGAAGGAGGCTGGTAGAGGTAGGCCTGTTTGAGTGACTGAGATCTTAGGCATTAGTTTTCCTGCACCTTGTTGAAATTCAGGGTCAGGAGTGTCCTCCTCCTTTGGCCTAGATGAAAGATCTAGGGTCCTCAATACTTTTGGTAAAAGGCGAGAGTATAAATCTTGAGGAAAAAGCCTAGATTGCACTGTGGGCAAAGCTACCTCTTCCTCCTCGGCTGAGAGTTCCCCTTCCTCTTTCCCTGAAGAGGAGAAAGAAGAGTCTGGTTCTGACTCTTCAATATCCAGGAGGGGGCTTTGATCTCGAGAAGCCTTATGTTTTATTTGTTTTGCTCTTACAGAAGACCTAGATTTGCTGAAGGACCGGGCTATAGGTCTCTTAAGGGGTCTTCCCCTTTCTGTTGCAGTCTCCTGTGTTGCACTGCCTTGGAGGGTCTCTATAATCAACTCTTTAAATTCCCTCCTCATTTCTCCTCTGAACCAACTTAGCATTTCAGCAGAAATAGATTCCCTGGGTTCTGGGCCCGAGATATCTCTATGGTCCTGGGAGTTCTGAGAGGTGGATGGCCCTGACTGTGAAGTGTCCTCGTAGGGACTGTCCCAGTTTTGAGGTGCCTTCTCCTCCATGACTTGTTACCTGTGTGTGGGGGGGGGGAATGAATCTTAATCCGATTCTGAGCCAGCCAGCCAAGATTAGTTGCTCGCCTATGTGCTTGGAGCGGGCTCCACAGATATCCAAAATGGCGGCCACCAGGGTTTTCCCTCTTAAATCACCCGTCTATGGGCAATGCAGGGTCAGGAGACCTTTCCCCGTTCCGTGCAATGCAAAGGGAACCTGGCGCGATTTTTCTCCCCCCCTCCGTTTTTTTTTAAAACCATTTATTATAGAGTATGTTTCACATATTTAAAATTGCATCTTATACATATCATATACCTTTTTCTTTCCTCCCCACCCTCCCCAGTACAAGGCTTCCCGCAATGCTCTTACCCCCTTATAAACTCTATTATCTAATTACCATTAGCAAAATGTCTCACTTCCATTATCAAATTAGGTAACATTTTAACAATCTTATAATTCTTTTTCTTGTTTTCTCCTTAATAACTATCGAAGCAAATCAATTTGTTTTTAACGTTCCAGTTTTTCTCAAGATAGTCTTTGAAATCTTTCAATTGTTCATAAAACGCTTCGTCTTCTTCATTATTAAGCTTTCTTGTCATTTTGTCCATTTCTACTATAAAAAGCATCTTCTTAATCCATTCCCATGTTTCAGGTATCTTTTCTTGTTTCCAGAATTGTGCATAAGTCATTCTAGCTGTTGTAACCAAGTACCATAGCAATGTTCTTTTGGTTACATTTAATTCTTCCAGTTTAAGACCTAACAACAAGATTTGTGGATCTTTCTTAAAAGTACATTTCAAAATTTTCTGTATTTCATTATGAATCTCTGACCAATAACTCATGGCTTCACAAGTCCACCACATATGGTAAAATGAGCCTTCTTTCTTTCTACATTTCCAACGTTTGTTAGACATACTCTCATTTATATTAGCAATTTTCTTTGGGGTCATATACCATCTATACATCATTTTATAACAATTCTCTTTGACATTAACACAAGTTGAAATTTTCATTGACTTTTTCCACAAACATTCCCATGATGCCATAGTTATTTCAGTATTTACATTTACAGCCCATTTTATCATTTGTTCTTTTACAATTTCATCCTCTGTATACCACTTCAATAAAACCTTATACATTTTTGAGATCATTTTTTTCCCTTTTCCACCCATATAGTTTCAATTTCATTGTTCTTTGCCCTAAAGCCATATTTTCTCTTATCAGTTTTAAACAAATCATAAATCTGTCTATAATTCAACCAATCATAATCAAATTCCACATCATCTCTGTCTCTCATAACAAAGCTTTTCCCTTCAGATTTTAGAAGATTTTTATAAGGTAACCAATCTAGGTTTTCGGTTTCAGCGTTGCGAATGGCGGCCACCTTTCGGGACGCTCCCGGAGGTGGTTAGCCCACGCGCAGTTTGGGGGGGTCTTTGCATCTATGCAAGACCCTAGTGAGCCTTAGGTAAAGGCTCCGAACCGGGGGCACTTGGGGAGTAGCCTCTTTGCCGGCAGTTAGCCGGGAAATTGAGGCTTTCTCCCCGCCCCAATCGGCCCCGCTGCGTCGTGCCCGTAATGGGACTTAGCAGCGCTCCCGAATTCCACGAGGAGTGAAGAAAGCGGCATGAGTTAAAATAAAAAGAAGAATTGCATCGAATCGTGAGTTGAAGATCTAATTTGAAGCGAGATAAATCCCCCCGCAAACGTAGGGAGGAGGGAGGAGTCCCCACCCCCTTTTGAGAAGCGAGATTAATAAAGGGGCGAGGAGGGGGGTAAAGAGAAAAAAGCGTTGGTGAAGATACCGTTGGGGTTTGGCAGGCGATTGCGACATTGTCAGCCTCTTGGAGGATGCGGCACGAACTTTGAAAAAGTAAACAAAAGGGAAAATGTCGACGCCGATAATTTTCCTGCACAAACCGGAAGAGAAGGGGGAGGGACTTCCGGTCCGGGTAACCCCCCCCAGAGCTTGCTGTCATTCAACAAGAGGAGCTACTGCGGCCCCTGCTGGAGCAAATGCAGAAAATCAATGAAGCTTTGATTAAAGTGGAAAGTGCTCTTCTCTGTCGGCAAAAGCAAATCTCGGAAACATCAAGAAAGGCTAATCTGATGTTAACCCTTTTGGGCAAGAAAGAAGAAGAGAAAGAAGATCTCAGTTTTATCTTGACGAATGACTTGGCACCCCTAACTGGCAGTGAAGCGAGTGAAATAAAAGAAGAGGTGGACATGGCTCTAAAAGCCTATTCCACTTATATAAAAGAAAATACTCTGCCAGAAGAAGGGGATGTCGAGCTGAGCAGGAAATATATCAGAGATCTAATTTCTTCTGTGATTATGGAGCCCGTAAAAGTTGATGGTCGGAAATATAAGAAAAAAAGAAACGAGAGAAGATGGAATTCATCTTTAAAACAATAAAACCTTTGAAGAGACACGCCAGCAGGATGGAGGCAGCACTCAAAACTGGGATGAATGCAAGCAGCGAAGAAGACAACGACCCAGGGGGAAGAGGTGACGGAGCGGGAGTCATCAAGATGAAAGGGACTCAACTTTTAGTTGAAAAGACTTAAGAGGACACTTTGAGCAGCGGCTGTTCGTGTAACATCTGGAAGGAGCTGTTTAATAACTAACCCCAATGGACTTTACTAACGGTATTAACAGAGTTATTTTGGACTTTGGATTGTTAAAAAGAAGATCTTCTAACCATGATGGATGCTAAAAATAGTACTAACTAAAACTAACCCTTATTAACAGAATATTTTCACTCCATCTCTTTTTTTCTTTCTCCAGCTGTCTACCCTACCCTTTTCCTATAAAAAGAATAAAATTCTCTCCTTTTTAGGAGAGTTTTACCACATAAAAACCAATCTAGTCCTTCATGTCTCGAATATGGTTTAATCACTTCTGCCGACACTATCCAAAGTGGCCGTTCTTCATAAAAGAATTTTTTGTATCTCATCCAGGTCTCGAACAGTGATGTTTAAAAAAATTATCGATTTTTGATTTTTCATACCACAAATATGCATGCCATCCAAACTTGTTGTCATGACCTTCTAACGCCAACAGCTTCATATTTCCAAGGTTAATCCATTGTTCTATCCACGTTAAACAGACAGCATCGTAATAAAGTCTTAAGATTTGGTAGTTGAAGTCCTCCTCTTTCCTTAGCGTCACATAAAATTTTCATTTTAATTCTTGGTTTCCTTCCTGCCCACACAAATTTTGATATTTCTTTCTGCCATCCATCCAATATCTTGCTTTGTCATAGTATTGGGATAGTCTGAAACAAAAACATTAACCGAGGCAAAATATTCATTTTAACTGTTGCAATCCTTCCCATTAGTGATAAATTCAAAGTATTCCATTTTTTCATGTCTTGTTGAATCCTACACCAAATTTTTTCATAATTATTTTTAAATAAATCTATATTTTTCATAGTCAATTCAATCCCTAAATACTTTGTCTTTGTAACCACTTCACACTGGATTTTCTCCTGAAGTTCCATTTGCTTCTGTTTCGTCATATTTTTACACATCACCTTTGTTTTGCTTTTATTAACATAAAAGCCAGCCAAATCTCCGAAATCTTTAATTTTTTGCATCAGTCGTGGTATATTCTCTGTTGGGTCTTGAATCATAAACATTACATCATCCGCAAAAGCTCTATATTTATATGTAAAGCCTCTCGTTGTCAATCCTTTGATGTTCTTGTCCTCTTTTATTTTCCCCAATAATACTTCCAATGTCCAAATAAACAATAGTGGAGATAGGGGGCAACCTTGTCTCATCCCTTTTCGCACTTTAAAGTATTCCGTTTTCTCTTTGTTAACATTCAATGCCGCTTTTTGGTCTGAATAAATTGCAGTAATCATGTTTAAAAAAGATTGACCTACTTCCATTTTCTCTATCACTTGCAACATAAAGTCCCAGTTCAAATTATCAAAAGCTTTTTCTGCATCCAAGAAGAGGAATCCAACTTCCTTTTCAGGGTGTTTGTCACAATATTCAATTGCATCTATCACCACTCTTAAATTGTCTCTGATTTGCCTATTCGGTAAAAAGCCAGCTTGTTCTTCTGTTATAACATCTTTCAAATAATTTTTCAGCCTTTCAGAGATTATTTTAGCAAACAGTTTGTAGTCATTATTCAGGAGGGGTATTGGTCTATAGTTCTTCACATTAGTTAGGTCCAAACCTTCTTTAGGTATCAGCGAAATATTTGCTTCTTTCCATGACTCTGGAATCCGTTTTGTCTCTCTTATTTCATTTGACAAAAGTACAAGAATTGGGGTTAGCTCATCCTTTAATTTTTTATAAAATTTTGCAGTAAATCCATCTGGACCTGGAGCTTTCCCCAATTTTGCTTCTTCTATCGCACTAACAATTTCTTCATTTTTAATTGGACCATTAAGCACTTCTTTCATTTGTTGTCCCAATGTTGGTACTTCAATATTCTCCAAATATTTCTTAAGTTTCTGTGCATCAATATATTTCTTTTGAAACAATTTGGCATAAAAATTGAAAAAGACTCTCTTTAAGCCATTCAAGTCCACAATATCCTTTCCATCTTCTATTATCTTGTTTATAAAATTTCTTTCACGTCTATTTTTTAATTGCCATGCTAAGAACTTTCCAGGTTTATTAGCACCCTCAAACAATTTCTGTTGCAACTTCTTTAAGTTCCAGTACAATTCTCGATTTGACAATACATTTAACTGGTCTTGTAGCATATGGATTTCTCTTATAATCTTTTTCTTCCCTGGCTTTTTCTTTAACTCTTTTTCTTTCTGTCGGATCTTTTCCTGTAAATCATTTTGTTGTTGCAATCTTTGCTTTCTATCTTTAGTATTTAATGAAATAAGCAGTCCCCTTATAACCGCTTTATATGCGTCCCAAACAGTTTGTAATTCCGTGCCTTTGTTCAAATTTGTTTCAAAAAAGTTCTGTGTTTCCCTACGCAATGTCTCATTAACTATTTTTCTGTCCAATAAGTCCTCATTAATTTTCCAGTATAATTGTTTAGGTTTTTCTCTCGACATCCAAAGTAAGGGGCTGTGGTCAGAATTATTTTTTGTTAAAATTTCAATCTTTTGAGTCTTCGATGCTAACTCCTCCGACATCCAAATCATATCAATCCTGGAGAAAGAGTCATGTCTACTGGAGTAAAAAGTATAGTCTTTTGCTTTGGGATTCCATTTTCTCCAAACATCTTCCAGTTTCTCTTGTTTCATCAGTCTAAAGAAAACTTTTGGTAATTTCCCCGCCACATCTCCAACTTTTTTTGAACGTCTGTCCAATAAGTTGTTCACTGTACCATTAAAATCTCCTGCGAAGATAACCTGATCATAAGTTAATTGTTCCATCTCATTTGTCAAATCTTTAAAAAAAAATTCTTTAGCTCCATTGGGTGCGTACAAGTTTACAATCAAAGTCTTTTTCCTGTGTATCATTATTTCTACTCCGATATACCTCCCATCATTGTCCACAAAAATTTGCTTGGGTTCCAATTCCTTTTTAATATAGATCACTGTTCCTGTCTTCTTTTTAGTCGCTAGTGAAAAAAATTCTTCTCCCAATTTCTTATTTATCAAATATTTGTAGTCCTGTTTTCTGATATGAGTTTCCTGCAAACAAATTATATTGCTCTTTTGTTTTTCCAGCCAATGATTTACTAATTTTCTTTTGTTAGGTGAATTAAGTCCATTTACATTCCAAGATAGCAATTTGTATTCCATGGTGTCTTGATTTATATATCCAAAAACTCTTCAAAATTATTTTCTTTGAACCTATACAAGTCTCCTTCCGATTTGATCGTAAATCTCACTGAATTGTATGTGAATGACAATCCTTGGGGTATTTCCCATCTGAATCTAATTCCCATTGACTTTAGTTTGTCAACCAATTTTTTATATTTCTTTCTGTCTTGTAACATGACCCTTGGGATTTCTCTTAATATTATTATCTTTTTGCCGTCAATTTCCAACGGTTGTGTGAATTGCTTCTTGAAAATATCCTCTTTCATTTTTCTTGTCACAAACTGCACAATGACATCTCTGGGTAATTTTTTCCTCTGAGCATACGTTGAGTTTACTCAGTAGATTAAGTCGAAATCCGAGTCTAGATCTCCTTGATCCTCACCAGTATATGCCGTCAATGTTGTTATTACCAATGCACGTATATCTTGGTCTTCTGCCTCCTCAATTCCTCTGAGCCTCAGGTGGTTTTGTGTAGCTCTGCACTCCATCATAGATTCTAACCTTGTGTTCTCCTGGAGGGTATTTTTGATTTTTTATTCTAGCTCCGTCGACTTAGCTGCTAAATCTTGGACTTCTTTTTTGACTTCTTCTGTATCTTTTTTAAACTCTGCCACTTCTGCTAGGACCAGTTCTTTCATAGCTGCCATATTCTTCTCTTGCATTTGTACTCGTATTTGTTCTATATGCTCCAATTGTTTTTCCATTTGCTGTTTTATCTGTAATTCCATTTGTTTAGTCTGTAGTTCCATCTGTTTTCCAAGACTCTGTACTGCCTCCATCATCCTCCTCCCCATAGCCTCTATTGCTGCCTGCCATTCTTTTTTGTCCTTTGCTGCCATCCTGGGACTTGATGTAGAGGCGGCCCTTTGTCTTGGCCTCAAATCCGTTTTGAAAACTTTTAAATGTCACCAAATCTCTTTTCTTCTAGGTATTCAGTCAAATCGCCGCCTTTATATGTTTCTTATCTTTATTTTTATAGTTCAAATTCAATTTTAAAAATTAGTCCTCCTCAAAATGGTGGGTGCAATTTCTCTATGTTTTTTTGGCAAGAGTAGGCTATTTTATAACTTCCAGTTTGATGTCCGTCCCGCAAATCCAACTTCCTGTGCAGCGCACTAACTCTTCCTTCCGGTTACTCAATCTTTTCAAAAGCCTCTCTTGCCTCCAACTCGTCTTTTCTCAGCCGGGACTTGTTTTTAGTAACACAGATTACAGCTTGCCGTTAATCTCTGACTAGCCACCGGAATGCAAAACAAAAGTCTCTTTTTCACTATTTTCACGTTCTAGAAAGCTTCTTTCGATTCCAAACAAAGCAGATTACATCAGGAAAACTTTTTTACGCTTAACCGCTTGATTCAAATTTCTCTATATCTTCAAATCGGTAAGCAAAAGTTCTTTGTTACCTTGAAGTTCGATCTCGGGGTTTCGCATTGCTTCTTCTTAACTTAAAGTTGACTTTGATGATAAAGAGGTTGGTAGATGACGGGTTTATGCTGAATTGTCAGCCCGATTAGCTCCTGTAGTGTTGTTTCGCATCTGCCCGCTTCGCGGGGGGGGATCAAAGCTTAAACAGGCTTCTTCCGAAGCCTGCCCACGCCAATCTCAACCCCCGCTTGGACTTAGCTGCTTGCTTGCCACTCCCCCGCCTGGGGAGTGTTGCGTTGGACCGATAAGAGGCCCAAACTGTCAAAAGGGGCTATCGTTCACCCTGCACAATTCGCAGAGTGCGTCAACTCGCCATTTTAACTCCGACCGGAAGCCCTTAACTCCGACCGGAAGCCCCCCCCCTCCGTTTTATCAGACCTAGGAGGCTCAGGAGAGACGTTTGCCAAGTCGTTTTAAAATAAGCCTCTAGGAGCCTGAGTCACATCTCATCCTCCTTCAGGAATACTGAAGAGGGTAGAGATTGGTGGAGGCATCATCCTTACCGCGTTTCAGACGTGGAACAGGGGGGAAAAGTAATCAGAGAGAGAGGGAGCATACGTTTCCTGCCCTGCTCTGTCGTCGCGCCTCGTTTCTGCTGCGCTCCCTGAGTCGGGAGCAGGCCCTCCGCCTCTGGGACGGGTCAGGCAGGCGGGAGAAAGCGCGGGACTGAGGGAGAGCGTCGGTGCCTCGGAGGATCCTGGCGCCGGTCTGCTAATCCCCCAATCTTTCTTCACTTTCGTTTTTCTTCACTTTCGTTTCTTCAGTGCCGTCAGAGCACGTCCTGCTTCAGCAGGGCCGGCTAAAGAACTGGGTTGCCTGCAAGGGAATAAGCCCCTCCCTGCCTGGATCAAAGATCGGAGCCGACCCTGAACAAGAGGGAGGAGCTTATCCCGGATGTAAGGAATGTCCCATGAAGAGCCACTGGAGAAGGGAGCAATCACTGGAGAAGACCCTGATGCTGGGAAAGATTGAAGGTCAAAGAAGAAGGGGACGGCAAAGGATGAGATGGTTAGACAATGCCATCGATGCAACGAACATGAAATTGAGCAAACTTCAGCGGACAGCGGAAGACAGGAGGGCCTGGCGTAATCTGGTCCATGGGGTCGCGAAGAGTCGGACTCAACTGTGCAACTGAACAACAACATTATTGCGGGTGATTAGTAGTTTGAGATTGGGGGGCTGTCTGTGCACTGGAAAAGGTTCCCCCACAAGTACTTCTGTAAGTGTACTCTCAGTATCCAGTACAGCATGTAAATCACTGATGATACATCTAACTGTTTTGAGTTGAGGGCTGTATGTGACCACTAGTGGTGTTCTGTTATTGTCTCTTTGGGACCTGACATGTGGCAGTCCATACCTTATTCTGGGATGCAGAGAATAGTTCCTTATTAAAATCACCATTGAAATACAGGTCTCATGGTGGTAACCAAAATAGAAGCTTGTGGCACCAAAACCAAACTTTGGTACACCATCTTAAAAGGGTCAGTCTCCAAAGTGTGATGATGGGTCACTTGGGGTGATCCAAGATTTTTTGCTGTGGAGCCAGGCCCCACTGTCTGCCCGTGCGACTGTGTGGGGCCGAAATGAGCGTTTGGACAGGACACTACTGTATGTCTTCTTGCAGGGGACAATCTCCACAGCATGCTGATAAGTCCTTTGGGGTGGTCCAAAGATTGTTTTGGGGTGCAGCCAGGCCCCACTGTCTGCCTGTGTGACTGCACTGGAGGCACCACACTTTGGAGCAGCTGGCACAAGATTTGGGTGCAGAGGCCACTTCCTTATTCAAATTTTCTTCGATGTACAGGCCTCTGTGAAGCACTCTGAACAGAAGCTCGTGGCACCAGAACCATTGTTTGGACCGGGCACCACTGTATGTCTTCTTGCAGGAGACAGTCTCAAGAGTTTGAGGGAGTGTCAGTTGTCCTTTCTCTCCTGCGTCAAGAAAACTCTGTCCATTGTTGAATGAATTAACACTCCCAGGTGTGTTAATACCTGGGACGGTTCCAGTACACTCTTCTCCTGCATCATCAAATCCAAGTGTTGTCTCGTTTGCTGGGACAACTCTGCCTGAATCAAATGTCGTTGAGGTAAGGAAACAGAGCAACTCTTTTCAGACGCAGAACTACAACCAATGTCACCAAGACCTTGGTGAACACTCTCAGCGATGACTTCAGACCAAATGGGAGAGCCCTGTACTGGAAGTGTTTCCCATGATAGGCAAATCTGAGAAACTGACAATGCATATCCCAGATTGGAATATGTAAGTATGCCTCTGAGAGATCTATCGAGGCCATGAAGTCTCCCTTCTGAATGGACATTAGGATCTCAAGGTTTCCATCTTGAACTTCCATGTTCTGATGAACTGGTTTAACCATTTCAGGTCTAATATGACCCTGACATCCCCGTTCTTCTTGGGGACCATAAGGAAGACAGAATAAACACCTTTCAATCTCTCCATTTCTGGAACTGTCTCTGTTGCCCCAATATCTAGAAGATGCTGCAGGGCTTGTTTGAGTAGATTGTGTCGGGTCGCAGAATGTTTTTGTGGAAGTTCCAGAAAACGACTCGGTGGGAACCTCACGAATTCTAGGGAGTATCTGAGAGAAACTGTCTCCAACACCCAGCTATCCGTGATGGACTTCTGCCACTGAAGAGCAAAGTGTTGGAGATGTCCCCCTATTCTTATCGGTTCCGATCTCCCAGCATAGTCATTTTGAGGTACTCTTCTTGAGGATGTGCTGTTTAAAATACTTATGTGTATTGTCTCTACCATACCATACAAATGTGTGCCAACCCAGTACTAAATCATGACCCTCTAACTTTTCCAGTGTAATCCATTCTTTCACCCACGTCAATTAAGATGCTTTATTATATAAAGACCAATGTGGTACGGCAAATCCAACTCTTTCTTTTGTATCCTGCAACGCTTTCTACTTTATTCTTGGTCTCTTGCCTTGCCATATGAATTATATCATCAGTTTTTCCAGTTCTTTAAAATATTGTTGGTTTTGAAGAATTGGAATTGTTTGAAATAGAAAGATCAGCCTTGGTAAAATGTTCATTTTTATAGTAGCTATTCTTCCCATTAATGATATTTGCAAGTTTTTCCACTTTTTCAAATCCTTCTTAATTTCTAATACAGTTCTTGCATCAGATCTGTGGTATCCTGAAATATGTGGCTAGTACTGCCAATAGACTGGAACTTGGCCAGCATTCTATTGAATCTAGGGCTTGGATACTGGATTTAATTTGGAACTCAAAATAACGTTCTCTGAAGATAATGGCTTATTATATTATATGAAACAAGATAATTTCTCCAGTCTGTGGAATGGGCTATAATAGAAAAACTGAGTATCATACAATGCCCAGAGAAAGTAGTATTTGTGTTAGGGTGGCCCCTAGCTTATATGGCTATAAAGTAGTTGATTAGGAAGACTAGTATCAATATTACTATCTGTCGGGCTAGGTGTGTTTGCTCTTCTCTCCATATGGGAAATCCATCACTCTTTACAATTCCAAAACAGAGAGAAGAAGAGAGAGACCGAATAAGAGATTGAATTTATACTCCACCACTACCGAAGGAGTCTCAGAGTGACTTACAATTTCCTTTCCCTTCCCCTCCCCACAACAGACACCCTGAGAACTCTCTCAAGAATTGCCCATGAGAGAACACTTCTGAAAGAACTTGTAAATTATCCAAAGTCACACCAGCAGCTGCATGTGGAGAAGTGGGGAATCAAACCCAATTCTCCCACATTAGAATCCGTGCTCTTAACCACTACACCAAAAAGGCTTTCTCTAAATACTTGTTTAGCCTTACAGTTCCAAGATACAGGTGAGCAATTATGCTTGCAAGATTAAATGTGTTACCCTCTGCAGTCTCTGAAGACCATATATTAGGTATACCATTTTCAGAAAGATATTGTGGTTGTGGCTTAGGGAACATAGAAACTGTGGAGCATGATTTATTTTAATTTCCATGATAGAGGCTAGAGAGAAATAGATTGAGCCATTTCTGTGCCAGCAAAACAAGCCTCCCATAAATATTTTAATTCTAAAATTGTAATGGATCCTAGGCCAGCAAATATGTTTAAGCTAATTTTTTTGTTCAGGCCATGAGAATTCGGGCAGTTTGTGACAAGACATCTTCTCTAATATAGTATAGCCTGCCTCTCTGGCTTGAATCCTTCCTTTTTTCATAGTTGGGATAGACTGATACTCCTCAAGACCTGTAGGTCAGAGGAGTAGAGAAACAAAAGAAAGATGTGAACATGTAGTACTTTTATGTTGCAAAATAAACATTTACCAGCGTTTCACTATTTATCCAGATCACTGAGGCTCTTACCTACATGAGAAAATGCGTTTTCTCAACATACAGTAGTTAAAAATTACTCTAAAACCCCACAAAGCAACACAACCAAGGATTTGACTTTAAGATGTAGAGCAGCTCTGACAAAAAAGAATCCACTGATTATTTGCTCATATACAAATCAACTCTCACTTGCTTACCTCTGAATTTCTTAGGAGGATTACAAAGATCACCGGCGTCTGGTTGAACAACACATCTGTCATCCACCAACCTGGAAGGAAAAGCATATTTCCTATCATTTTCATAACTGATTTCAGACCACTCATATAAGCAGAAGTAGAAAACATTTCAGTGGAGTGGATCCATTCAGCTAATATAGGAAAATGCCCCCACAGAAAGAGCTTTCCATTGACACAAGAGACTCTTCCATCAAGAGAAGAACCCCTTGCACCAGAGAAAGTTTTATTCTGCTGGGGAAAAGCACCTCCATTAGGAGAATGGATCCGTAGGATCCAACCAATATATTTCTTTCAAATAATCACGCAATCACATCTCCAGCACTAAAAAAGAAAAAAGTATTCTCTCTGAATCAACTCACTGAGCCGATATGCCTCTAAATTGCAAAACAAATATTTTTACCATTTGCTGTGGAAGAAATGTTGGCAAGCTTAAGCAAAATTTAATCACACTATTCTTTTGCCAGGCTCTACATTGTCCAACAACCCTGCATCAGGTACAATGTGATTTAAACCGTAGTTCTGCATACTGGCTACCTGTTTTCTTTGCCAGACAAAAAGACTTCTGTACACCAATGCATTTCTTACATGTCCCCTTCTTTAGGGACCACAGAAACAACCCTACACTTGGAATTAAACCAGATGTGACCAATTGAGGATCCCAGTGGGCCCAATCAGCAGCTGGGGCTCTCCCATTGCTTGAACAGGATTAAGGATATCCATGCTTGGGAGGGAAGCAGCCACCACCAGTTGGAGGGAGGGATATGGCCATCCAGTTGGGACCTTCAAAAAACATTGCTCCTATAGCCAAGGAGGAGCTCATGCCAGCACCTGGAAGACCAGCAGTAACAGACGGAAGCCTGAGCAACAGACTCACAGAGGCAGTAGAGGAGTCACTCTCAAAGGTGGCAAAGGCCTGAGGAAACAGAGGCAAGCCCAGGGGTCCTGGGAACCTCCGGAGAGACTTTTGGTCACCAGATAGCAAGCTGGTAGAAAAGAAGTCCCCAGACAGATCAGACTAAACTGCAGAGTCAGAGCTAGGGGCCAAAGTATGCCTAACAGGACTGAGGAAAGATTTTTAAAGAGGGACTTGAGGACTCTAGGGTAAAGACTCATTTGAGACAAAAGAGTTCCCTAAGGCCTCTGAAGACTGTACAATGCCCAGGAAAGTTGAGTTGGGTGGGCAGCTGCAGTGAGCAAAGTGTTGGGCATTTGATGTGTAAATGGTAAGTCACAGTGGCTGAATGGGTACTAAGGAGAGTGTTCCCAGTGTACTCAAAGGAACCCCTGGTCTGAGGCTACAGCAAATTGTGACACCAAGTTTAGCCACAATGATTTCAACAACAGCTGTCTAAAATCCAAGAAATCTGGATTTACTGGGCTGTTTACGGCAATATCTGTGTTGAAGAAAAGCGGAAACAGTACAGTACAATCAGTGGAGTGTTAACTAGGCTGGGAAGACTCAAGTTTGAATCCTTATTCAGCTATGATGCTCATGAGGTAATCCTGGGTCTGTTACTATCTCAGCCTAACCACCCTCATCAAAATGGAATAATGATTAAGGAAGGACAATATATGCCACTGTGAGCTCCTTGTAGGAAGGATGGAATAAAAATGTAATAGAAAATACAAGTGCTAGCTGAAAATTCATAATTTGTGTTCATTTTGAAGAATCATTCGATATGGTATAGTGCAGGCAGGGCCGGTGCATCCATAGAGGCACAGTTAGGCAATTGCCTATGGGCACCACGTTCAGAGGGCGCTGGCCTACCTATATGGATGCACACCAGCCCTGCTCGCCAGCTGACTCTCAGAGCAGCTCTGTCTGACCGTCCGCCTTCCCCCCCGAGAGCATGTGCCCTGACAGAAGGGAGAGAGAGCGCACACCCAGTGGCTATGAGGCACCCAGCAGCTGCTGCCAACTTCAGCAAGGTCCTGGGGGGATGGGGCTAGGCAAAAGCGGGGTTTCGGGGCCTAAGGAACAGTGGCTGGTCATGGAGTTTCTCACCCTGTGGCTCCCTCCTCCCCCACTTCAACTCTCTGTGTGTGTGGCGGCAAGATCTTTTTTCTACTACCGTGGCGCTCCCCCATCCCATCCCTGAATGAGAATGCTGCTGACATAGTGCTCCCCCCCGGAAGCCAGGCACAAGCAGTGGGCCATAAATCAGTGGTAGCTGCAGCCTTCTACGGCCCTCTTGTCGGCAGCTCCCTCTCCAGCCCCGGCCCATGTGCAAAGCTGCGCCTTCCATTGGATGGACCATGTCGCTGGCTTGTCAGCTGAGGTCCGGGTGGGGAGATTATTTGCAGCAGGCACTGGAAGGGGAGGCTGACCCACGGGGGGGGGCTCCTCTTTTTTTACCTCCCACCCTCTGGATCTGCAGGGGAGGCCAAGGATGGTCCACGCATGCCCCCATCCCCCAGGGCGACCCGCTCCCACCTCTTCCTGGGTGCAGGATCTCCAGGGTTCACCCCCAGAGCCCCTTGATCTGTGGCAAGCACGCTTTTCAATGCTGGAAGGGGGGAAATTATGTCGCTCAGGTGGCCAGCCTCCAAAGTCGAGATCTCCCCCTCCCCCTCCCTTTGTCCACAGCCCAACCCAGGGGAGTCTCATGCCCTTCCTTCCCTTCCCCACAGAGCCCGCGTGGTGGACGGTGCAGCATGCAGCATGCCTGGGATTGAAACTTTTTTTTATTTGTGAGGTTACAAGTTGGCAATAGAAGAGGCCCACAAAGTTTGACTGGCCTTGCAGCCAGCCAGAACTGTGCTTCCCTACCTATCTCAACAAGAGTAAGGAATGGGTTTTGAATGCCACACTGAGTTCTGCAGACACCCGGCCCTCTTCCGAAGCTCAGCACACCTGCAGGACATCACCTGCTCTCTGCTCCACATCTGAACTGAGGAAGGGATCTATTGATCAGAGGAGCTCTGAAAAGGCAAGAATGGGGAAGGAGCTTGAGATTCATGTGGTTCTCCAAGTTCAAAAGGAGGCCAGGGACCCTACCCAAAAACCCTGCCAAATTAAAAGATGTGCTTGCCAGGAGTAAGCAGATTTGTGGACCAATCAAAAGAAAAAACACAGATAAGACAAAGAACTTTCCTTTTTTTTTTTTTTGGTCCCCCGAAGGGGATTTTTTATTGCATTTTCTAAAAAACTACAGAAAAGGGGAAGGGTACTAAAACACACTACAAGAAGGGAAGGTAGAAAAGAAAATCCAAGGTGTGATGATTGTATAGAATGCTTACAAATATGGCACTAAGAAAAACTTTCAGTTGTTAACCTTGAAGGTGACAGTTGAATAAATCACTTATAGAAGCTCTGGCTCATATTGACTGTTTGGAATATACTTCTAAAATACACCTAAATTTCTTTTATGCAAACATCAGGCATCCTCATCATCTCATAATAATAATTTCTGCCCATCTGTCTAATACATTCTGCCCATCTGACATTACCTGTGATCCTCCCAACATCCAAAATTATTTAAGTGAAATTACTAAATACATCGAAATTAGGCTTGAATATACTTCTTCTAAAAGCTCACTCCATTTATACTCTTATTAAAAAAACAAAAAAGAAAAAACCTAAATAGGCATCAAGTAACATCCCCTTCACCTCTTCCATTTAAAATACTAGTCTAAGTTGATAAAATACATTTAAATTTCATTTGCACAATCATCATCAAACAGCCATCTTTTCTATATAAGCCCTTCACCCCTATTTTATCCATACCTCCCCCCTTAACCAAAAGTCTTATCTCCAAAAAATCTTCACTGTAGAAACTTATTCTCTCGATCTTCTTCAGCTCTCAGTCCATATTATTGATATCTTCTAGAAATCCACTGTCTCCTGAACAACTAACCCACGTAGCCACCTTTCACCCAACATTTCATTAGCTCCATCCCCCCCATTAAAATACATAGTAACTTTATTTTTGGGAGGAGAATTCCCTCTCCCCCCTGCTTGTCAAGGGAGGACATAGCTGCCACGCCGCCACGCCAATCTTTCTCAGTAAAGTTTATTGTTCAGTTAAACTTTCAACTTCCTGAAGAAGATTCAGTTTCGTTTTAATTCTTTCAACGTAACAGGCGCCATTTTAGGGGTCTATCTTCTTCTTTTTTTGACCAAATTGCCAGGGTCCCATAAATTCATCAGATCGTTCTCGCAGCCACCACTCACAGAGATGTTAAGAGTTTATTTTAAAAGGAAAAGGATGATTTCCAATGCCTACAGAGGTTGTTTTCAAATGTTTACATATTGACTTTGTCTTTGGGGGCTGTCTACTAGAGGATGGTTCTGCTTTATTTACAGCCGCCATTCATAAGAGCACTTCAACACTCGTAAGTTTTCCCATTCAATCCTTTCTCTCTTTTCACTCCATCTACCCCCTTAAGAGTTTTATTTTAACATTGTTATGAGGGAGGAGGGAACTCCCTTCCCCCCACACTTCTTTTTTTTGAGGGGGGGGTAGACTTTGCTTCACTCTGACTTTACTGTGAAGTTAACAGTCTTTAAAAAGAAAACTTCTTCAGATTATTTCAAGTTGATTCCAAGGTGTTTTATTTTTGAAAGGGAGGTTCCCCCCCTCTATTTAAACAAAGTTTCGCCACGCTTCAAAGCCACCACTCACGGAGATGTTTAGAGTCTCTTTAAAAATAAAAAGGACGATTTCCAATGCCTAAAAGGGTTGTTTTCAGGTGTTTAAATAGTTTTCAGATGTTTACATAGGGTTTTCCCACCCTCTGTCTGCTAGAGAAAAGTTCTGCTGCTTTTACAACCACCATTCACTCGTAGGTTTTCCCATTCAATCCTTTCTCTCTTTTCACTCCGTCTACCCCCTTAGGACCTTTATTTTAACACTGTTATACTGGGGGAGGGAATTCCTTCCCCCCCCCGCTTCTTTTTCTGAGGGGGGGTAGACCAGAATCACAAGCACAACACATAGTGAAAAGGATGCCAGAGCCTCCCACCTGAAATCTGAAAGTAATAATGCCAGTCGAATGTTGACCATGGGTCACAGGCAGAGATACACAGTACAGCAGGGTCAGACTGAAATACTGCACCAGAGAGTTTATGTAACAGCCCCAAATGGGAGATGGGGATATAAGGTGGTAGTGCCAAAAGAGGTGTCACCACTCTAGGATGCCCTGTATTTCATCATTTGTCTGCCCCTATTTAACACACCATTTGCCTTCCATCACTCAGCTGAGCAATGGTGAACTGAGATGGGAGGGGTTGGAGGTCTCCGGCCGCCAGTGGGCAATTGGCAAACCTAGTTCTACATCAAGGTAGTACAAGGAGGCCATGTAGGGCCAGAGTCAATTTCCAGGCCAGGGAGTTCATTCAAAAGGAGCTAGAACAAGGATATAACAAGACACCATTGAAGAGTGTAGGCAGGCAAGGAGACTGGTAGCCTTGGAGGGCAGGTAGCAGACTAGATTGACAAATACCAGAAAAGTCCCTAATTTGATTTGATGCACTTATTTTTGTTTTACTCTCTTATAATCTGCCTTTCTCACAGAGATCCGTGGACTACATGATGTAAAACAATGCAATCAAATTGCATGAGAGCTCTAACTAACAAAGCAATTGGGCTAGGCAAATACAAAAATTAGGAACAGTGCAAAAGACTAGCAAACAGAAAATGGAAACACAAAAGTCAAAAGGAATGCAGTAAGAGCAGGTTAATACAACAACAAAGAGATAACATATAGCATACACCATGGCAGCCCTGTTCTCTTTATAAAAGTGCCTTCCTGAAAGGAAAACAGGCAGAGCAAAACAATAACTCTGAAATAAAAGCAGGGATATAATCAGTGTGGAAGATGCAGGCCTAATAATTCTCATTACAAAAGCTATAACTATGATAATGCTTGAACATATTTCCTGTGTGCCACTTCTCCCTAATTATCTTTAAAAAAAATACTGTCTAACATTCTGCTTCTTTCAGCAATTTTTGTAGGAACTAGAAAAGAAAGAGCTGTTGAACTAGGAAGCAAGAAACAGCTGTGCATAATTTGTGAAGGTAAAGGGTTAATCGAACCACAGGGTATCATGGGGAAAGGGGATGGATTATTCAGATCACAGAACAATGGCTTTCAGAGCCAGAACAACCAAACTTGTGAAAACAACAAGGTAGAAAGAATCTATAAACGATGAGATTAAACTATTTGGTAGGAAGCTGATGTCCAGAAGGTGTAAAGGGTAATATTTGAGGAATAGATCTGGGGCAGTTGTGAACCAGACCCTCTTGACAGTAGCATAAGGTATCTCAGGTTGGTGGTGTGTTGCTCTCACATATCAGAAATCACAGTTGGATGATATAGCTGTTTATGAAACAGTTTCTTCATTGTTTCTCAGCCTTTTGTCTTAAATGTATAAATATGCTGTATTAAAGTCATTCTATCACATTAATACCTGATATCCTCTGAACGACCATTGGCACTTACCGTGAAGGGTCCTTCTCCTCTGAGGTCAGGAGGACATCTCCATGGGTTATTCCCACCGTGCCTTTAGGGAGGCAGGAAATAGTTTTTTCTCCTTCCTGTAGGTGCCTCCGGAATAGCCCATCCCTCAGTTATGGGACTCCGAAAGCAGTACTCTCCAGCAACTGAAAAGCCTTGCTCTAAATGAAAATTATAACTGACAAACGAAACTGTAACGAGAAGTATAACATGTTAAAAAGGAACAGTATACTCAGAGAAGGAGGAGAATAGGTCAGTACGAGAATAGTAGGAAGGAAGATGATGAAGGAACAGGAAGGCCGAGATGTCTTCCTGATCTCAGAGGAGAAGGACCCTTCACGGTAAGTGCCAATGGTCGTTCTCCCTCTGAGGTGGAGGACATCTCCATGGGACCTCCCAGAGCAGTGTCCCCTTATCCGGATGGGTCATCATCTTCTTCCAAGGACAGAATGTGCTGTAGCACCCTCCTTCCAAATCTTGCATCGGCCGATGCAAAACTGTGTTAATCTTATAGTGGCGTACAGACGTGGAGACAGAAGACCAAGTAGCTGCCCTGCAGACTTCCTCGACTGAAGCTATGTTGGAGAAAGCTGCGTTGGTGGCAGCCCTTCGCAGGGAATATGCGGTGATCCCAGAGGGAACCTCCTGATCCACGGTCTTATACGCCTCCGCGATGCAGGAACGAAGAACGGTAGCTATTGCGGCTTTGGTCAATTTGTCTCCCTTTCGGGGCTGACAAATATTGATGAACATAGTGTCTGTCTTATGCCAGCTTTCTGTCCTCTTGATGTAGGCCTTCAGGGCCCTTCTGACGTCTAGGGAATGTCATACACGTTCACTTGGGTGAATGGGTTGAGGACAGAATGTAGGCAAGCAGATCTCCTGCGACCTATGAAAAATAGATGACACCTTTGGCTGAAAGGTAGGCTCCGGGTGAAGAACGACCTTGTCCTTGTGAAAAATGCATAAGGACGCCTTGATGGACAAAGCCCCAAGCTCCGAGACCCTGCATGCTGGGGTGAGGGAGACTAAGAACAGCACCTTCATGCGCAGCCACCTCATCCCCACTTCTCTTAGGGATTCGAATGGAGGTTTAGTGAGAGCCCTTAGAACCGTATTCAACCTCCAAGTCGGGAAGCAATGTACCTGAGGTGGAGATTTCACTGTCACGCCCTGAAGGAAGAGCTGTATGTGGGGATGTTTAGTAAGACTGAATCCCCCCAAAGACGGAAAAACCATAGTCAAAGCTACCGTCTGTCTGCGCAATGTGGTGGCCCTCAGACCAGAGTCCAGGCCCTCCTGTAAGAAAGCTAAAACAGAAGCTACCAAAGGAGATAAGGGGTTCACCTTCTTTCTTCTGCACCACCGGACAAAGGCTTTCCAAGTCGTGTTATAAATCCGTATGGTGGACTGCCTTCTGGAAGACAACATAGTTTCTGTGACGCTCTCAGAGTAGCCTAAACTGCGGAGATTGCACCGTTCAACCTCCAGGTGGTCAGACACAGCCATTCTGGGTGTGGGTGCCAAACGGGACCTTGTGATAGCATGTCTGGTCTCGTCGGAAGTACTAGTGGAGGGGCAGTAACCATCCTGTTCAGCGCTGAGAACCAAGGACGACGCGCCCATCTGGGAACTACTAAAATTACCTCCGCCTTGAACTCTTGGATCCTGCGGACAGTCCTTGAGATCAACATGAATGGCGGGAATGCGAAGAGCAGATCGTTGGGCCAAGGGGAACTCAGCGCGTTGGTTGCTTCTGCAGCTTGGTGGAAGTATCGAGTGAAGAACCGGGGTAGCTGGTGGTTCACTGGAGAGGCAAAGAGATCCACTGCCGGTTGACCCAACCGGTTGCAAATCAGAAGAAACAGATCGAGATGGAGAGACCTCTCTGCCTCTTGAATGGTCTCCCTGCTGAGCCAATCTGCTTGAACATTTTCGATCCCCTTGATATGTTCCACTCGAAGAGACCTGACGTTCTGCTCTGCACATTAGAGAATTTTCATCGCCTCTCGATGAAGTTGGGAAGATCGAGATCCCCCCTGTTTGTTGATATACGCCTTGGCGGAGATGTTGTCCGTCCTCACCAAGATGTGCAGATTGCGGATAAAGGTCTTGAAATGTGTCAGGGCATGGAAGATCGCTCTGAGTTCCAACAGATTGATAGGTAACTTCGCCTCTGCTGGACTCCATCTCCCCTGAACTGGAGAATGGTCTAGGATTGCTCCCCAAACAAGCAGACTGGCATCCGTAAAGATTTCCTTGATCAGAGGAATTTAGTACTCCATTCCTGCTGTCAAGTTGCCAGTGTTCATCCACCAACGCAGACTGGTTTTGGTCTTGAGAGGACTCGAAGGTTGACGGCCTTGTCCTCCATGATCAGACGCTGGCATGGACGTAGAAACCTTTGAAGAGGCCTGGCATGTAGACGTGCCCACTGGACCGTGTCTATGCAGGAAATCATCAGACCCAGCAGTCTGGCCCAGGCTAGGAAGGAAGAACATCTGCTGCGGTAGACTAGCGATGCCATCTCTCTGATCTCCTGCGCTTTGGATAGTGGTAGAAAGAGAGCATTGCGAGTGGTGTCGATGATGGCTCCCAGATGCTCGAGCCTCTGATTAGGTTGAAGAGAGCTCTTGTCTAGATTGATCAAGAAGTCATGATTCCGGAAGCAATTCAAATTAGTCTCCGTGTCCCGGAGAGATGCTGCTTGACTGTGGGCCTGCACTGGAAGGTTGTAGAGGTACGGGTGAACCTGCGTTCCATGGCTCCTGAGAAATACGACCGGATTGATGACTAATTTGTAAAATATCCAAGGTGCTGTAGAAAGACCCAACGGGAGAGCTCTGTATTGGAAGTGGTAGTTGGGAACGCAAAAAACGGAGAAATCGCTTGTGAGCTGGATGTATCGGGACATGAAGGTAGTCCTCTGTGAGATCGATGGAGGTCAGGAACTCGTTTGGTAACAAGGAGTCTGTGATGGTCTCCAGAGTTTCCATCCAAAAAGGACGCAGTTTCACCAGCTTGTTCAGATACCTGAGGTCCAGTATGGCCCGTCAATCGCCATTCCGCTTGGGCACCATAAACAGAATTAAATACACACCCTGACCCCGTGTGAGGTCGGGAACAAGTTCTGTGGCCCTGATTGGTAATGTTCCTCCTGTCCACGGATTTGCTAGCAGGGGATTTTACGAACCTTTCTGGTGGCAGCTGAATGAACTCTATGGAATACCCTTGAGACACAGACTGTACCGCCCAGGCGTCCGCCTGGGACTGCGTCCAAAATGGAGAAAAAAGGAGAAGACGTGTCCCCCACCGGAAGGAGATTGGAGTCATGCCTGTTTGGGCCTTGCGTCACGATCCCCTCTATCGTTTCTGGTGAACAATGGTTTGTGGAACCAAGAAACAAAGGAGCCTTGGGTGCCAGACACCTTGGAAGGATCCCACTGTGGTCTCCTGGTCTCTTGGCGAAACCTGGATCGGGTGTGTTGCGAGCGAAAGGAATGGTTACTCCTTTTGTCATGCCGTCGGATGGACCTGGGCATGGACCTTATTCTTGTCTCGTGTCTCGACTAGGATCTTATCAAGGGCGTCACCGAAGAGACGATCTCCCTGGAACGGGTAGGCCGTAACTATAGATTTGGATAGGGCATCAGCCGACCATGCCCGTAACCAGAGAAACTGTCTAACCCCAATGGTAGAACCCAGGGCTCGCAAAGCGAAGGCAATGATGTAAAGAGTGGCGTCAGCAGTAAAAGAACTGGTCTTAAGGACGCGAGAAGCTCCCTCAAGAAAACCTCTGTTTTCCTCGGGATTAGTCTGCGCATCCACACTATTGCAGCGCGAGAAGCAACAGATGCAGCAGTGGCTGCCCTTACCCTCATGGCGATAGCCTCGTGGATTCGTTTGAAAGTCGCTTGTGCCTTCTTGTCTGCGGGATCTCTGATGGTACCCTGGCCGTCCTCAGAGAGAAGTCTAGAAGACTGCAGAGCAGCTACGGGACCGTCCACAGGAGACACATGCAATAACTAGTTAGCATAATTAGGTAAGGCGTAAAGCTTTTTTAAAACCGATGCAGGGTATTGTCTGTTAATGACCAGTCTCTCCCAGTCAGCTCTCAGCTGACACTCAAGGATTCTGGGAAAGGGAAAACCTTTTCCGAATATTCCTCAGGGGCAAAGAATTCTACGTTACCTTTGCACTTGGATTTAAATTTGGCCCTAGAGGCTCTCAGGTATACAGAGGAGGGGAGATCCTGAATGTCCAAGGCCTAGATACCTTGCTTAATAAAAATTGATAGTCCTCTGTTTTGAAGAAACGACTGGCCTGATCAGGAAGACGAACTTCTTCCTCTTCGTCCTCAGATAAGGATTCCCCTTCCTCTCTGTCCTTGATGGACTAAGAAGAGGAATGATCCTCCCCCTACGCTCCCCCCGTCTCCCTCCAAAAGGGGGAAGAGACCTCTGTGCTGCGTCAGTGGGCCGGGAGGGGGCTGGAGGATCCAATCGGGGCAGGGAACCATGAGCCATACTGGCCTTGGAATTGGCAGCGGAATTCTCCTGCTGCACAGCCTGATGAATAATGACCATGAGGTCAATGAGCTGTAACAGGGGCCCCGTCGCGGTTGCCTTATCGCTGAGCTGGTCGAGTTCCACGCCGGCCTCGATGCCGGGTTGATCAGGCAAACAACGCTGCTGTGAACCTGCAACTCCCAAGGAGCCCAGGAGAGAGCGTTGGAGGGTTGCGGGGGCGAGCACCGGACCCTCAAAATGGCCACCGACATGTTTGGCACGCGCCGTTAGAATGGCGGGCTCTGCATCCGAAGTTACTCAGCGGCGCTTCTGGGTGCATTGTGCCGCCGCCGAGACTGACACTGCCGGGGTTGTTGGGGGATCGCGATCTGGCCTGAAAGGCAGGTCAGCCCCTTTGGCTCTGCCGGGAGCTTCCTCATCTCCAGAGGAAAGGTTGTCAGGGATCTCCCTTCCTGCCCTGGAGACGGTCGTCGGAGATCGTAGTCTTTTCGGGTCTAAAACCCCACAATCTTCTATCTTCGCCGCAGGCAGAGATAGAAGGCAGAGAAATAGATAGAAAAGGCAAGGCAAGGAGAGAAGGAATAGAAAGTGAAAGAAATCCTAAGGAATAGAAACGAGCTGAAGCTAGCTGTGACTATGCTGCTGCTCCCTAGTGAGGCAGGAACAAAACTGAGGGATGGGCTATTCTGGAGGTGCCTACAGGAAGGAGAAAAAACTATTTCCTGCCTCCCTAAAGGCACGGTGGGAATAACCCATGGAGATGTCCTCCACCTCAGAGGGAGAACTGTATATTATATGGACTTTTGGAAACAGGACATGGATGGGCTGCAGATAATAATATTTCTTAAAATACTTAAAAATGCATTAATATTTTCTCTTTACTCAATTTTTTTGCTATTTTTTTTACGTCTGCCTTAATTTTCACTTTTCTTTACTCAGACACTCCAAACGACAACAGAAAATATACACTATTCCTATAGTTATTTATCCTCTGGCCTGTGTTCTGTCTTTTTTCCTATTTCAAAGGAAACATTTTAAAAAGATCTCCATCACTTTACTGTGCAACAGATTTAACAAATGAAAAGAAAGCATGTCTGTGTTCACACATACTAAATAATCCACTTTCAATGCACTTTCAAACTGGATTTTGCCAGTTCACACAGTAAAAATCCAGTTTGAAAGTGCATTGAAAGTGGATTATTTAGTGGGTGTGAGCACAGCCCATGGCTGGCAATCACTGTAGTTCAGGTATTATAAGAATATCATGCTAGATACTTCTGTGCTTAACTGAAAAAAATATTTGACTAAAGAAACTTATCTATACAAGGGCCAAGCTTGTGAAAACAAAACACTTACTTTATGGCTTCGTCAATCCAGAACATGCCAGGCTCCTGAATATTAAACAGGCTTGTAATGAAGAGGCTGAACTAAAGTTTCTCTACTGATTCAGTGTTATAAAGCTGCAGTAAAATACAGCACTACAAAGAGTTTCAAGTGGTTAGCCATTTTAATCTATAACAGCAAAAGAAAACAGGCATCCAGGGGCACTTCAAAGGCCAACCATTTATTCCAGTACAAACAGCAACACAAACTCCATGTGAGTTAGAGCTCACTTCATCTGTTGAAGTTGATCTGACCCATGAAAACTTACATTGGAGTAATTTCATTATCTTTAAGAAACCGCTACTTTTCTGCTACTACATTCCAAGGTGGTTTACAACTCAAAGTTATACCTGCCATGTAATATACACAACATAAAAATAGTAATGGGATAAAAGGACAAGTCCTCTTGTGGATCAAAAACTGGCTAATTAATAGGAAACAGAGAGTGAATATAAATGGGAAACTTTCTCAGTGGAAGGTGGTAAGCAGTGGGGTACCACAGGGATCAGTACTTGGTCCAGTGCTTTTTAACTTGTTTATTGACGATTTGGAATTGGGAGTAAGCAGTGAAGTGGCTAAATTTGCAGATGACACGAAGTTGTTCAGGGTGGTGAAAACCAGAGAGGATTGTGTGGCACTCCAAAGGGATCTGTCGAGGATGGGTAAGTGGGTGTCAACGTGGCAAATGGGGTTCAATGTGGCCAAGTGCAAAGTGATGCACATTGGAGCCAAAAATCCTAAATATAAATACACGTTGATGGGGTCTGAACTGGCAGAGACTGACCAAGAGAGAGATCTTGGAGTCGTAGTAGATAACTCAATGAAAATGTCTAGACAGTGTGCAACTGTAATAAAAAAAGGCCAATTGGGGATTATTAGGAAGAGAATTGAAAACAAATCAGCCAGTATCATCATGCCCCTGTATAAATCACTGGTGCGACCTCGTTTGGAATACTGTGTACAGTTCTGGTCACCACATCTCAAAAAGGATATTATAGCATTGGAAAAAGTGCAGAGAAGGGCAACTAGAATGATAAAAGGGTTGGAACACTTTCCCTATGAAGAAAGGTTAAAACGCTTGGGGCTCTTTAGCTTGGAGAAACAACGGCTGAGGGGTGACATGATCGAGGTTTATATGATTATGCATGGGATAGAGCAGGTAGAGAAAGAAGTACTTTTCTCCCTTTCTCACAATACAAGAACTCGTGGGCACTCCATGAAATTGCTGAGCAGTCAGGTTAGAACAGATAAAAGGAAGTACTTCTTCACCCAAAGAGTGATTAACACATGGAATTCACTACCACAGGAGGTGGTGGCAGCTACAAGCATGGATAGTTTCAAGAGGGAATTAGATAAACATATGGAGCAGAAGTCCATCAGTGGCTATTAGCCACAAGGTATAGATAGGAACTCTCAGTCTGGGGCAGGTGATGCCCTCTATTCTTGGTGCTGGGGGGGGCAGCAGTGGGAGGGCTTCTAGCGTCCTGGCCCCACTGCTGGACCTCCTTATGGCACCTGGTATTTTTGTCCACTGTGTGACAGAGTGTTGGACTAGATGGGCCATTGGCCTGATTCAATACTGGCTTCTCTTATGTTCTTATCCCAAAGTATCTACACAGCCAATTCAGCTGTTGCCTGGCAAAGAACCAGAAAGTGTTTATTGCCAGATGAGGTGAGAATGAACCAATGGAACGTCTTAGGGGTACAGACCCAATAGTCACTGTTCTACAAAAAGAAAGAAAGAAGAAAGGGGAAAACTTCAAAGGAAATATACAAAGTGAATGTGCTAAAACAGAATTCATTAAAAAATTAAACATTACTTCTAATTCAGCTTAAACAGTGACTTGGATTTTCTTCAGCACTACAGTGGCTTTACAGGACCCACATTTTTTAGAAATTTGAATGGCTGTTCTTAGTATATCTTTTCATTATACTAGTATCAATTAATTTTCCCTTAAACTATTTCTTTAGGTGTTTGATCCTCTGGCCTCCCTGAGCATCCAGTATGTGTAACTGCTAATTCTGTTGATTTATGATGGGATCCACATCTAACCTTTCTACAATTCCTCCCTCTTCCCCTCAGACTGAAATTTATACTTAAAACTTAATTCACACCAAGCCTTGACTCCTCCCACCTCCTAACTGGCCCCATAAAATTTTGCCAGTATGTTTTTCTATCACATCTATCAGATGAAGTGAGCTGTGACTCACAAAAGTTCATACTGAAGTAAATGCTAGTCTTTAAGGTGCGACTGGACTTTTATTTTGCTTCAACCAACTAGTATGACTATATCCATTTGCACTCACTACTATGCCAACCAGCAAGTTCCAAATTTGAACATCAGCTAATCCTAGCTCCTCAGTTACAGGACTTTGTAAGGTATTATTATAAGTGCTCAGGAACACTTGAAATGTATTATATAGTCAACAGATTAAGCTTATATGTTATTTCATCAAGTGAAAACATCATCATATTTGGTTAAAAATTACAGGCCTTTATAGAATGATTAAGGAAGTTAATGAAAAAGGAAATATTTGGACAGAAGAACCAATTGAAGAAATACATAATAGGAGGCAAAAATTTAAACAAGGATTAGCAGGATATATTTACAAGAAAATGTTATCCAATAAAGATAAGGTGATACTATATTTACAGAAAACATGGTGTAAGGAAGGCCAGATATCGGAAAACGATGCAAATAGAATAATGAAGGGAATAGAAGAAACCAAAATTATTAAATTTAATGAACTGGAACATAAATTTTTCACAAAGTGGTATAAAACACCAGCGCAGATAGCAAACATGTTTCCGGGATCGAGTTCTATGTGTTGGCACTGTAAACAATTTAAGGGTTGGTTCTCCCATATGTGGTGGGAATGTCCAGAGGTGAGAGTCTTTTGGTCAAAAATAATACAAATTATAAAGAAAATATGTAGAATCTCACTGAATGTAGACTTTAAACTAATGTTAATGGGTATATTAGGAAATAAGTCAGTCAATAAGGAAACCCAGGCTATACTCAAAGCTATGGTGTTAGCAGGCAAGGCAGTGATAGCTCTGGGCTGGAAAGATAAGAGCAAATGGACAATAGATACCTGGCACACTTATTTGTTTGATTTTGTGCAGTCGGACATCATTGAGAAATTGCGCCAGAAGACCACATGGGAGGATAAAGCCGAAGAAATTAAAGCGAGATGGAAGACCTATCTAAAGTGGATAACAGTGGAAGGAAGACAGGACATTCGGTGGAAGATTCAGACTTTGTGCCCATGGCTGTGAATAAAGGATCAACAAACAAGGGGTAGAGGGAGGGAGGGGGGAACTTATTGAGTTATGTAAAGTAAGGAGACAAAAGATATTGTGTAATATATAGAAAATTCAAAAAATAAACCTATTAAAAAAAAGAAAACATCATCATATTAACAAACCCTCTGTTTCATGATGGAGAATGAGGAATGCGATATATTGATACGAATTCGTCTATTAAACAAACAGTGATTGATAACTCTCAGTAACCATTCCAGGAACTCAGTAACAATGGGTGTCAATTGCTAAAATAAAGTGACTGTTGTAAGAATATCTGGATGTTAAAAATAGAAACTTCAGCAAATCTTGAGGAAAGAATTTGTACAGTAAGATCTATTAGTATATGGAACAGAGATGGACATGAACTGGCCCACAAACCTAAATTTGTGACATAAAGTGCCTGGCTCATGAGCCAAGGTCCATGCGATCTTGCCCGCAACAAACCTCCCATGACCCTCCATGTAGTTTTCGAAGGTTTGTGCAGTTCATATTGGTGCATGTCAGTGGCATACACGGCAGACATTCTGGTGCAGATCAATTACGTTCGTCAAAGCAATGGGGGGCAGACTTCTGCAGCCCTGGAAATGCCGATAGTGGCCCTCCAAAGCTCAACAGGCAGCACTAGCCACCAATAAGAAAGCTGCCATTGATCTCTACAGGAAAGTCGCAGCCAGCAGACAGGAGAGGGTGAACAGCTAGAGATATGAAAGCCTGGAAAAAAACTGGAAAAATTCTGGAAAAAAATGGTTCCCCACCCCATTTTTTTCCTGAAGACTTTTTTGTTATGTTTTTTCAAAAAATTGGAAAAATTGAAAAAAGAAAAAAAATGGTTACGGAACATTTTATTTTAACATGATGAATAAAATATTTTAAGACAAGGTGTCCAAATATTTTCCAAATCATTTCTAAGAAATATGTATGGTATCAGATTAATCTAATTTCTGTGCACTGAGGACAAGCAAGTCCTAGGTTACAAACTGAATTCTCCAATGCAAGAACAAGATGCATTTCTTCCTTTAAGAGGTGCTATTGTCACAAGAAAAGAAAAAAGGTTTCAGTTTTATTTTTGCATGTTGGTGGGTATACTGGCACTCAGGCATCACTAGGTTTAAAAGCATTGGAAGAAAATACAGAGCAACAAAAACGACCTGAAAGTATATACTTAATTTAAAAACTTTTCATTTATCTGATTCCAGAAAACTGAATCATTTAGCTATATTAGTTTATCTTTATAACCTTTGTGTAAATAATAATTTAGTTACTACTAATCTGGTTCTTTACTCCCCCCACAACCATAGACTTCTTTCAAACTAACCATTAAATTATTTTTATTTCTTCCTACTCTCCTCAGGAAAATGGTAAGACCAACATCTAGCATATGGAGGCATTTTCACATTACAGGTTCTCAGAAGAATGTGATTTGTAAATATTGTCAGATGAAATATTCATTTCCAAATGCTACCAGGATGACAAATTCTTGTACATAACAAGTGTCCTGTAGATATTAAAAAATCCTTCATGGATCTAAGTGAAGAGAACCACAATGATGAAAATGCACATAGTTTTTCTCAACGTTCTCATTCAAGAAGTCCTCTTTCTACTCCATCTGTAACATCAGCAGCAACACAAAGTGTTGTTCCATCAGCAGCATCTTCAAGTGAACAGATACTGAAGACAGCTGCATCCAAAAATTATTCAATTAATTCATTTGTAGACAAGATGACACCTGAAGATCAGGAAAAGATTTATCAAGCTCTTGTAAGAGCAATATATTCTTCTGGAACACCATTTTCAATAACTGAAAATACATACTGGCAGGAAGCTTTCAAATTACTAAGACCATCATACCATTTGCCCAGCAGATATTCTTTGAGCAAGCCTCTTTTCGAGTCGGAATATGAACATGTAATGGAATATGTGCAAGGAAAAATTAATGAAGCACTGTGTCTTGCACTACTTACAGATGGATGGACAAATGCGAGAGGAGAAGGAATTATAAATTTTGTTATAACAACACCTCAACCAATTTTTTTACAAAGGCATTGAAACAGGAGAGAACAGACATATTGCAGAATATATCAGCTGTAAAATATGTGAAGTTCTATAGAAAACTGGGAGTGGTAAAGTATTTGCTTTGCTGACTGACAATGCAGTATGAAAGCAGCATGGGAGATCAGAATGTATAAGTATCCACATATTATTGCAATAGGATGTGCATCTCATTGCCTAAACTTTCTTCTTAATGATATTATGAAACTGGATACCCTTCAAATGATCTACAGACAAGCAAAAGCAGTTATAAAACATGTAAAAAATACTCATATTGTAGCTGCAGTTTTCAAGAAGAAGCAAGTAGAAAAAATGCCAAAAATAAAATAGTGACACTGAAGCTCTGTAGTAAAATTCGGTGGGCTGGAGCGGTGATCTCCTTTGAAAGTTTACTAAAAAAACAAAGATGCTCTTCGAGAAACAGTAGTTGTTGAAGATCTTAAAGTACCCAGGAGTGTAAGAAACACTGTTCTTGATCAGGATGTCTTCTGGGTTCAGCTGCATAATTCCCTGAAGATTTTAAAGCCAATTGCTTTAGCAATCACTGCATCTGAATCAGATAGTGCACTTTAGTCAGAAATTCTTTATCTAATGACTAAGATAAAAACAACTGCTTTTGAAAATCTCAGTATATCTCCACTTACAACTATAGAAGAAAGTAAAGTAAAAGATTTTATTAAAAAAGGGAAGAATTTTGTTGCCATCCAATTCATGCTGCTGCAAATCTGCTGGATCCAAGAGTTAAAGGTGGAAATATAAGTGATGATAGCACTGTTACTGCATTTGACTGGATTACAAAACAAGCATCACATTTAGGAGTTGATGTTGGGAAGGTACTTTCAAATGTTGCAGAATATAGAGCATCTTCAGGGATTTGGTCCAGGAATGCAATCTGGGATTCTGCCAAACATATTCCTCCTGCAACATGGTGGCAAGGTCTTTGCACAACACAGGCTCTGACTCCTCTTGCTTCTCACCTTCTTCAGATCCCTCCATCTTCTGCAGCATGTGAAAGAATCTGGTCTATGTTTGGAAACACTTACACAGGAAAACCTTCAGGGTTTTTTTGTTGTCGCACAGTCGAATCCGACTCTTCGCGAATCCATGGACCAGATCATACCAGGCCCTCCTGTCTTCCACTGTCCTCTGAAGTTTGCTCAATTTCATGTTTGTTGCATCGATGACACTGTCTAACCATCTCATCCTTTGCTGTCCCTTTCTTCTTTGACCTTCAATCTTTCCCAGTATCAGGGTCTTCTCCAGTGAGTGCTCCCTTCTCATTTGGTGGCCAAAGTATTTGAGCTTCAACTTCAGGATCTGGCCTTCCAAGGGACAGTAAGGGTTGATTTCTTTTAGGATTGAATGATTTGGTCTCCTTACAGTCCAAGGGACTCTCAAGAGTCTTCTCCAGCACCACAGTTCAAAAGAATCTATTCTTCGGCGCTCGGCCTTCCTTATAGTCCAACTCTCGCAGCCATACATTACTACGGGGAATACCATTGCTTTAACCATGCAGACTTTTGTTGGCAGGGTGATGTCTCTGTTTTTTATCATGCTGTCTAGGTTTGCCATTGCTTTCCTCCCAAGGAGCAGGCGTCTTTTAATTTAATGGCTGCAGTCACTGTCTGCAGCGATCTTGGATCCCAGGAATGTGACGTCTGTCACTACTTCTATGACTTCCCCTTCTATTTGCC
Organism: Gekko gecko; assembly: GCA_029375565.1. NCBI lineage: Eukaryota > Metazoa > Chordata > Lepidosauria > Squamata > Gekkonidae > Gekko > Gekko gecko. Next base: position 171,486,681 of record JAPDNY010000005.1, read on the forward strand.
AAGGAGTGATGGGGCCTGATGCCATGATCTTAGTTTTTTTGATGTTGAGCTTCAAGCCCACTTTTGTGCTCTCCTCTTTCATCCTGAGCAAGAGGTTCTTTAGGTCCTCTTCACTTTCTGCCATCAGAGTGATATCGTCTGTATATCTGAGGTTATTGATCTTTTCCCCAGCTTGTGATTCATCCAGGCCAGCATTTCACATGATGTATTCTGCATATAAATTAAATAAGCAAGGTGACAATATACATCCTTGTCATACTCCTTTTCCTATGCTAAACCAATCAGTTGTTCCATATCCGGTTCTAACCGTTGCTTCTTGACCCTTATATAGGTTTCTCAGGAGACATGTGAGGTGGTCTGGTACTCCCATCTCTTTAAGAACCTGCCATAGTTTATTGTGATCCACACAATCAAAGGCTTTAGCATAGTCAATGAAGCAGAAGTAGATGTTTTTAGAGTTTTTAGAGGTCCATAATAACTGTTTTTAGAGGTCCATAATAACTGTGATAATGATAGACACAACAGAGTAGCTGCAGAAGCAGAGACTGAAACAGATACTGATAATTACAGCTCAGAAAATGATTCTGATTAAATTTCATGCCAATTCATTGAAACTTAGTCCCACACTCCCTTCTATACAGCTCCCCCCTCTTCAATTCTTTTTATGAGAATGGGGTGTGGTTTTTTATTTAATACTGTGGAGAGGAAATATGAATAATTGTTACTTCTGGATTTTTAAAAATTGTTTTGTAGAGGGTTTTTTGTCTGTTCCACATAAACTAGTAAACAGTTCAGGAGATTGGTGCTCCATTTGTTACAATTACAAATAAATATTATTTAAAAAGTAAATTCTGTTTGTAATAATTGTTTGGATATACTATATTTTAATAAGCTAGTTGTGATAATTTCATGCCAAATAAAATTGTCCATAGTCATATTTTATGTTCCTAAAGTAACAGAATGACTTTCAATCTGGAAAAGAAAAAAGAAGTGCTAATGTAGCACTTTTTTCAATTTTTCTGAAAATTTCCGTTTTTTTCCAGAAAAAAAACTGTTTTTTTTCCCAAGCTTCAAAATTTCTGGAAATTTTACATCTCTATGAACTGCCCTCCAGGAAGCACTTCACCTCTTCATTTCTGCTGGCTGGGGAAAGCCATGGCCAGCAGACAGGAGGGGGTGAAATACCCCATGGGAGGCTATGACAGACCCCTGACACTTCCCCACTCCCAGGCAGACTTCCCAGCAAAAAATATTTGTTGTTCCCCTAAGTGACTGAGCTGCCCTTCAGTAGCATGTATTTCTTCTTTATTTTATATGATTTAACTGTCCCACCCTGTCACAGATATTAGTTCAGGCTTATGACCCAGTATAGGATCTAGTGGGAATATAAGAGCTGTCTTGTTTTAAAATACCCTCATGAAATGGCACATGAGGCAAAATGAACTTTCAAAACTGAATAAAAACTTCAGTAAACAGGCAGGCAATATATAAATATGAGGATTCAAGGCATAGACGTTGCTGAGGTAAAAACTTTCTAATATATACAAAATTGAGGGTTTTGTACAAGAGAGTGTTGTTATAGATTAATTTCTGAGTTTCAAGTTCCTTTCAGTGACAGTTTTTTGCTTATTATATGTTTCAGCTATTACACAGAATCTTAAATACAGTTTCTTACAGAATAGTTTTGTCTTAGTGCTTTTAGGTTTCTCACTTCAGAGATCTAGGTTTTCCTTTTAGCTATTATAGCTTTCCAGTAAATCTTGAGGCATCTAAGCTCTTGCCCTTTATCACAGACCAGGGTTCTCTTCCCACTGCCTTCCTACTGGCTAGAAATTATTCTTCTTGTACCTAAGAAGCAGTAACTCCTTTCCTATTTGGCTTGTCTGGGAGTCTCTCTAAATCTTCAAACCTCCTGCCAAATCCCTCTTCCAGTACTATATGTCTGTATAAAGCAGTGTTGTAGCTTTCTTGACTGAGAATCTGAATTCTCCCTCAGAGTAGTTTTAATAGATCTTAGACAATGGAGTCCCTCTTCTTCTCTCTACAGAAGTACTTTTCTGACAATTCCTTGATAGAAATCTCTGACTCCCTCTTCCCTCAGAAGACCAAAAGTGACTCAAAAGGCGAATGAATCTTTTCCCTCCAGATCAGCTGTTTTATTCTCCTTCTAAGCTGAGGATGGCCAATCAAAGAGTTAGTAGAGTAGCCAATCATTAACTCATAACCTCCCTGACTCTGTGTCCCAAGCAGCATTTCAAAACCTGCTTTGTCTTCAATTCCATCACAGAGGCACTTTACCCCTTCTTTTCTGCTGGTTGCAGAAAGCCACAGCCAGCAGACAAGAGGGGGTGAAATGCCTCACAGGAGGCACTTCACCCCTTCCTTTCTGCTAGTCATGGCTTTCTGCAGCCAGCAGAAAGGAAGGGGTGAAGTGCCTCCCATGGGGCATTTCATCTCTTCCTGTCAGCTAGCAGCAGCTTTCCCAAGCCAGCAGAAAGGAAGGAGTAAAGTGCCTCCCATGGGGGATTTCACCCCCTCTTGTCTGCTGGCCATCAAAGCAACAGGGGAATGGACTTCTGCAGCCCCGGAAAAAACCATAGTGGCTCTCCAAATCTTAAAAGGCAGCACTGGCCACCAATAAGAGAGCTCCCATTCTGCTCCATGGGAAAGTTGCAACCAGCAGACAGGAGGGGGTAAAGTGCCCTATGGGAGGCACTTCACCCCTTCCTTTCTGCTGGCTGGGGAAAGCCATGGCCAGCAGACAGGAGGGGGTGAACCGCCCCGGAGGAGGCACTTCACTCCTTCCTTTCTGCTCCCTATGGAAAGCCACGGCCAGCAGGAAAAAAAGGGGTTAAGTGCCTACTGGTATATATACCCCCAGCTCACACAAGCCGTTTTTTCTGGCAGCAGTAGGCATGCTGCGCGGCAGTTAAGAGGCAGAGAGGGAAGGGAACTGGAAGTCATTCTTCAGTGTGAACGGTGGGGTTTGGTGCTTAACTCAGGGCTCTGAGCTACCTGACCTGCTCACAACTGGAAACTCGCTGCAAGTTTGGTGTCTGTGGCCCACAGGGGGGCCATTCTACCACAACATAAACTTCACAAAATGAATTGGTTCAGTAAATGGGAAGGTTTGTAAAGGTCCGTGGTTCATGTGGCCGCATGAACCGAATTGAACCTCGATTTTCCTGGTTTGTGTCCATCCCTAATACAGAACACTCTTCCAAGGGAAATTGCAGAAACCCTTTCATCTATGACATTTAAAACCACAAGAATTATTTAGGTTGATTAACTATCAGAGAACTATTCTCAAACACCAGAAAATGGGACAACTGACCCAGCCTTTACATTTTCCATTATGCATATGTGATAGGCTGTGCTTTAAAAGCAGGTTTCTGAGTGCAGCTAAATCAGAGAACTGGGAAGTAAAGAGTTAACTTTTCCATGGAATCGCCAGTTTGAGTGACAGGCTGCTCCTGTTCTTTGATTGGCCAGTACCAGCTGAAGAAAATATGTGATAAGCTGTGTGCTGAGGGGAGAGTCAGTTCAGTTTGGAGCTGTTCTGTCAGGTAGAACCATTCTGAAGGCAGTCGGTTTCTGACAGAGTTTGGAGTCAGTGTGTCTGACAGGATTGTCAGACTGGTTCATCTACTGAGTGAAAGAAAATGCTCTTTGCCTTAACTGTGTTATATCTATAACCTGAGGAGGAATTCAAATTAAGAATTCATGTTCTCATTGTTAGCATAGGCTGAAGTCCACTTACACAGACACCAGAACTGGGAGAGGGTTTTGGCAATAGTGATTGGGTTAGTGTGGAAACTCTCTTTCAAGCCAGAAAAGGAACAGGGTTTGTTCTTCTGAGGAGAAAAGATTAATTCCTGCCCAGTCTCAAACAGGATTTAGGTCTGAGGAGGACCCTGGTATGCTGTTAAGTGAAAGCAGTTTTGGACATCTAAGGAAATAAAAATAAACTGTAATTTTAACAAAGGAGTAAGTTAAGTTCACAAAGACAGTGACCACCTCCAGGAAATCTGAACTACCATAGAAAACTCTCTAAGGAAACATTATTTCTGTAACTAATATACTAAGTAAAACACCTCTTACTGCTAAGAACTAAGAATACCTGAAAAGAAGTTTTAATAATATCATTTTCCCTGTTTAAAGAAGTGAATTCTGTACCATCAACAACTATTACCTCAGCAATCCCCATCCCTAACTACACTTATTCAATCGCTGCCTGTTGAATAAATTTGTTCTTTTGTTTTACTGTTAATCCCTCTCCAGTGCCATTTCAAAAGGAAAATAAGAAGAGCACTCCTGCTTTTCCACAGAAAGTTTCTTGGGCTGGGCTAAAAGCCAAATTGTATTCTGTAGACAGGGTAGGACAGGAAGTCTTTTATAAACCACATTCATTTACACGCTACTTGGGGGCTGCTCAATCACAGCAGGGAACTAAAAAGAATCTTGGCGGGAAAATCTGCCTCAGAGTGGGGAAAGTAACAGGGATCTGTCATAGCATACAACTTGGCAATGGTCCCTATAACCAGCACTTTCTAACCTAGGTTGTAACCTCTGGGGGTGAAGTTGAAAGCCAGTTTCAATTTATAAACTGAAGCAATCCATACAAGACATTTACCCTTCTGAATACTTAATTTTCTGTTAAATAAAAACTTGTGGTTTATCTCCAATAGTGTTGTGATTGTCCAGTCCAAATCCCTATGGAAAAAGGATTCATACTTAAAGTGTAAATAATTACAACAGAATTCTAGCAGGGTCCAAGTAAGAGACCTGTGGGGGCATGCAGCTTACACACTACCAACACTTCAATCTTAACTTGTATCACCCATTTACCTTATTGTGGGTGGCTGGGGTTCAAGAGAGACAAGAAGAAGCTAGTTTGTAGAATTGGACATTATAAAAAAGGGCCCATGAACTTGCAGATGGACCTGAGGCACATCAATTCAGTATACTAGTAAACATAATAAATCCTTAACCCAAGCATGCAGTTGCCTCAGAGGTACATTCTCTCTCTTATCTCCCCTATAGCTGCCACAGTAGCCATCTGGTCAGCTTTTTGAACGCACAGCAGGATATATCAACAAATGTCACACTGCCCAAATGCCCAGTAAGTGAATACAGATAATAAGATGATATCATATTCACAGACATTATAAACTGAAGTGTCATTTGGGGAAAGAAGCTCTACAGCAGTAGCACTCGCTCCACAGTTCATAAAGAGCCCCATTCACAATTACCATCAACCAAAAGAGCCACATTTACTTCCACCACTGGCACCCTACACTTCAGGGTGTCTTGCAGTTTATTTGTTTCTCTGGCAGTGGCTGTTTCAAGGTGGAAACCAGCTGGGAAACACAAGCCTCACTGGGCAAGAATCATGCCTACTCTTCTGAAGCAAAGGGCTGGTGCCATATTGGGGAACAGTGCTCAGAACAGCCACAAGTGGTCTGTCAAAGAGTCACATGTGGCTTCTGAGCCACTATCACTGCTCTACGGAATGCATCGGAGTTGAAAAGCATGGGCACCCTTCACCCCATACAGGCTGCTAGTTCTTCATCCTTCTGGCCTAGAATTCTGAGTTACAAACAGCTGGCAGCAGAACAAGCAAGTTGTCAGCAATCCAAGCTCTTAACATGAACATTTTCAGTGTTTCCTAAGGAATTAGTACCCAGGACAAGCCTTGGAGTGGGATCTGGAATGCAGAAACAGGATGAAAAAGATCTCAGAGGTAACGTGCTAGAAAAATTTTGTAGATCAATCAGTTATTACAAAGCTTCCTGTTAAGTATGAGAATCAACAACAGGATTCAGCAAAAAGTGATTTCAGCTTTATTTAACAGCAAGACTTCAACTCAGGAACACACAACAAACAAGTGGAGCACAGCTCCCTTTTTAAACTCTCCCGGGCTGTCAAAGCCACACCCACAGTTAGCTAAAGGCCAATCACAACACAGAGATAAAGGCCAATCACAACACAGGGATAAAGGCCAATCATAACACAGGGATAAAGGCCAATCATAACACAGGGATAAAGGCCAATCATAACACAGGGATAAAGGCCAATCATAACACAGGGATAAAGGCCAATCAGGACTGTTCCCTCTTTGCAACGTATTTACAAGATGATTGGTTCTGTACAGAGGTTTCTTAGAAACCAGCCAATAGTAATGCCACAGCTGAAGAGCCACATTTGAAATCAAGCTTAACATAGGAATGTATAGCCCAGATTCACATTCCAATACATAACAATTCCTCCCCCCTAAGATGGCACATTACCCCGCCAAACATAATCCTTCAGATAGGAGGGGGCACAACGACTTCAGCTTGACCGTCGCAGCGGTCTCTGCTCCAATGGTGGAGTTGGAGCGGCACATACTTCGGGGACCCTGGTCACTTCTCTCGCAGGAGAAGGAGGAACAAAGACAGGGGTCCCAGGCTCTGGAGTTGGGGTCTGCCCAGACTCCGAATTCCCTTCTGCAGCACTCACCTCCTCAGCAGGAGGCCCCTCCTGCTTGGGGACCAGCTCAGAGTCAGGCAGTGACTCGGCACTTGAGTCTGCCCAGCGCTCTCTGAGCTGGTCTACGTGGCGGCGTATCTCCCGTCCGCTGGGAAGCTGGACCACGGACAGCCTGGATCCTGTGATTTTGGTGACTATGGCTGGTAGCCACCGATGACCTTCCGCATAGTTGCGGGCAAACACCTTGTCCCCCACAACGAAGACTCTCCCCTGCTCTGGGGTCTCTGACCGTTGCTTTGACTGATCTAAGTTGGAGTGCAAATGGTCAAGAAGTGAAGCCAGCTTTCGGCCCATTACAAGTTCAGCTGGGCTCCTCCCCGTTGTCGAACACGGGGTGATGTGATGCCTCAAGAGGAATGAGGCAAGTTTCTGGCTCCAGTCCCCACAAGTCAGACGCCCAAGTGACTCCTTTGCCATCCGAACCATCCGTTCAGCCTGTCTGTTAGAGGCCGGATGGAATGGGGCAGAAGGCACACGGCGGATGAGGTTGTCTCGCAAAAACCCCTCAAACTCGGCCGACACGAACTGTGGCCAGTTGTCAGAGACCACACAGTCCAGCAGCCCATGTGTTGCAATCAGTTTGCGGAGGGCCTTGATCACAGCCCCGGACCCAGTCGAATACATATTTACAACCTCCAACCATCTGGAGTAAGCGTCCACACATATTAGAAACATTTGCCCATGAAAAGGGCCCACAAAGTCTATATGGAGGCGGGACCATGGCCTCCTCGTCTTCTCCCAGGGCTGAATGGGAGCCTGTGGTGGTTCTGGACGGGACTGCTGACACGACATACACTGCCTTACCCAGGCCTCGATGTCCTCGTCCAGTTTCGGCCACCACATGTACTCTCTGGCGAGGGCTTTCATGTGGACCACATGCAACGCCTCCAAAACATCCTCCCTTAGTTTGGCGGGAATCACCACCCGACTCCCCCAAAGCAGACAGCCCTTGGTAACTGACAACTCATTTTGGCGCGAACAGAAAGGTTTAAACTCAGGCGCCATTTTCCCTGCCGGCCACCCCCTCCATGCCCAATTAAAGACACGGGCGAGAACAGGGTCCTTAGCCGTTGCAGCGGCAATGTCTGAGGAGGTAACTGGTGCCTCCGGGAGCTCCTCAAGCGCCAGAACGTCCAGTTCAGTATCAGAGTCAGAGTTAGTCAGCGGTGCGGGGCAACGGCTAAGGGCGTCAGCATGCCCGATAGCCTTCCCCGGGCGGTGCTCGAGTTCAAAATCGTACGCCGAAAGGAAAACTGCCCACCTCAACATCCGAGGGGACAGTATGTTCGGCGTCTGTCGGTCCGGGGAGAAGATGCCCAGGAGTGGTTTGTGATCGGTCACAAGGAGGAACCTCCACCCATAAACAAAGTCATGGAATTTCTTAATTTCGGCGATTAAGGCGAGGCCTCCTTGTCAATCTGGGCATAGTTTTTCTCCGCCGTTGTGAGTGATCGTGAATAAAAAGCAATTGGTGCCTCCGATCCGTCCGGCATCAGGTGGCTGAGAACAGTGCCCACCCCGTAAGGGGACGCGTCAGCTGCAAGAACCAAAAGTTTGTTCTCGTCAAAGTGGGTCAGCACCGCACTCGACGATAGAAGTTCCTTCACAGCCATGAAAGCTCACGCCTGCCGCTCTCCCCAATCCCATTTTGCATTTTTGTGGAGCAGAGCATGCAGGGTTCAGCAACCGATGCCTTGTGGGGCAGGAAGGCATGGTAAAAATTGAGGATTCCCAGGAACGATTGGAGATCCTTCTTTGACCGTGGTGGGGGCGCGTTCTTGATTGCGGTGACTTTGTCGGGCGTGGGGTGGACCCCATCCGCATCAATGAGGAATCCGAGGAACTCAACTCGGTCCACCCCGACAACACACTTAGAATGCTTCACCCGCAAACCAGCCTCCCCAAAACGGCCCAACACTGCTCTCAAGCGAGCCATCAGTTGACATTCGTCAGCACCAGCTATTAGGACGTCATTAAAATAGGGCACTACGCCTGGGAGCCCACGCAGGAGCCCCTCCATAAGCCCTTGAAAAATACCTGGGGCAACATTCACCCCAAACTGAAGGCGTTTGACCCTGAACGCCCCTTTGTGGGTCACAATCGTTTGTGCCTCAGCAGTTGCGTCGTCCACCGGCAACTGCTGGTATGCTTGAGCAAGATCGACCTTGGCAAAAACCTTACCCCCTCCCAGCGATGCCAGCACGTGGCTGATTACCGGCACAGGGTACGAGTGCTGTTGAAGGGCTCTATTTACAGTACATTTATAGTCAGCACAAATTCGTATTGACCCGTCAGCTTTTACGGGTGTCACAATGGGGGTCTCCCATCGACCATAGGGCACCGGCTCGAGGATGCCCTGGTTCACCATTTTGTCTAGCTTGGCCTCAATTTTTGCCTTTAGGGCGAGCGGTACCTTTCTGTACTTCAGCCGTATGGGACGCACTGAAGGGTCAAGATCAAAAGAGACCGGAGGACCGGTATACGTACCAAGCCCTTCCCCAAACACATTCGGAAACTCTCTATACAATGAGTCCCATTTATTATCACAGATCTTATTTACACCGGTAACAGCAATGCCCAATGCCTCGAACCAATTGAGGCCCAATAGACTGACTCTTTCCCCCTCAGCAACTATGAGGGACAGCTCAGCCTTCCGATCCTTGAAAACTCGGAAAGTCGCCTTTCCCGCCAATGGAATGCGCCTTCCTTGGAAGTCAGTCAAGCGGGTCGACACGGGTGACAGCCGGTGGCGACTCCGTGTCGGGAACAGGCGTTGCCACGTTTGTGTGGAGATGACTGTGACGGACGATCCGGAGTCCACCTCCATCATGCAGGGAACGCCGTCCACTCGAAGCGTGACATGGATCTTCCACGTGGCCTTGTCACCGGTAGCCAGGACGATTGACGGGCAGGTATCGGTCTGATGACAGTCGGGCGACCTGCCGTCATCTCGGGGTCGAACCTTGGGGTCTGTATGTCGCGAAGACAGTGGCGATTTTCTGGCCGCTCGACAAACTCGGGCCAGGTGACCTCTCTTCCCGCAGAAGCGACAGATCAGCTCCTTTGCCCAACAGAGGTCTCTGTCATGCTTACCGCCACAGCCAGCACAGGGACGGGTCATTGTAGTTCTCGGTCTGGTCTGCGGTGGGTGTGTCTCCCGAGTTCGGCACACGCCATCGGCATCGCTGGCGGACTCGCTGGCGGACTACTGGTGAACTGCAGGCTCTTTGCTGACCTGGGTCTGCCGCTGCCGAACCTCTCGCGTCGACTTGTCAGCCGCCTCTGCTGCGATGGCCTCAGCGTAGGCAACCACATACGTGAGTTGGGTGCGGGCGAAGAGACGCTGTTGAAGGTGCTTGTCCTGGAGGCTGCATACCAATCGGTCGAGGAGGGCTTCCTCTAAGTCAGCGAACTCGCATGGCCTCGCCGCCTTCCGTAAGGCGGTGATGAACTCGGCTATCGATTCAGATGGCCCTTGGCACTGCTTGTAAAAGGCGTGCCGGCATGCGATTCTTGATGGTTGCGGCGAGAAATGGCCCTTCAGTTTGGCAGTGATTTCAGCCCATGTTGCCGCACTTAGTTTAGTCGGGGCGACCAGGGACCGGGCGATGTCGAAGGCGGCCTTGCCGCATGAGCTCAGGAGCGTCGTCTTCTTTCTCGCCTCGTCGGTGATCTGGTTCGCCTGAAGGTGGAACTCAAACCGTGCCAGGTAAGAGTCCCAGTCCTCTGTCGCTGGGTCGAACGCTTCGAATGCCGGGTTGATGGCCATCTCGACCAGAGAGGTGACCACTGCTTGTGGAGCCTCAGTCGGCGCAGCCGAGTGTGTGTCCTCGTCTGCCGTTCTGCGTTGGTTCAGCGGGGCTGCCTACCCGCTCTCAGTATCCCATCCTCGTCACCAATTGTTAAGTATGAGACTCAACAACAGGATTCAGCAAAAAGTGATTTCAGCTTTATTTAACAGCAAGACTTCAACTCAGGAACACACAACAAACAAGTGGAGCACAGCTCCCTTTTTAAACTCTCCCGGGCTGTCAAAGCCACACCCACAGTTAGCTAAAGGCCAATCACAACACAGAGATAAAGGCCAATCATAACACAGGGGTAAAGGCCAATCACAACACAGAGATAAAGGCCAATCATAACATAGGGATAAAGGCCAATCAGGACTGTTCCCTCTTTGCAACATATTTACAAGATGATTGGTTCTGTACAGAGGTTTCTTAGAAACCAGACAATAGTAATGCCACAGCTGAAGAGCCACATTTCAAATCAAGCTTAACATAGGAATGTATAGCCCAGATTCATATTCCAATACATAACACTTCCTTTCATTGTGTATAGAAAAAAACCTCATTTCCCCTTCTCTGCTGCAGCAGAACAGCAGACACTGCTGTGGCTTCAGCAGGCCAATGGAAGGCGACACTGTGGAAGGGAACGTTTAGAACCCAGTGAGGGTCTGTGTTTACACAAAGGATCAAATATTCATTCCATGAACTTTCCTATATCCCAGCCTATCCTGGTTCAGCATACAAGCTTAGTGTTTTGTTCGGGATGTGGTGGGGGGGAGACTGGTTTAGGAAGGGCAATCAAAAGAAGCCCTAGGCAGAGAGTGACAGATCAACCAGGTCTCTGCTAGACAACCTGGTCCTCCTTCCTTTTGAATAGCCCTGCAGCAGCAAAACGAGTCGCAGGGTTTTAGTACAGCCACCAGCAATGCTCCCTCTAAGCTTGTGAACAAAATTCTACTTTGTGAGTTCCTGGCATTAAAGTTGTGAGCGAGCGATTTGGCTGTTGCATAAATTAGTTTGTTCTGGAGCCATCCTCCCTGAGCATAGACAAAAGTGCATGAGTCGGAGGCTAAAAGATCATGAGCTAGCTCACACTAACTCAGCTTAGAAGGAACACTGGCCACTAGATATGCTCCCCTCCAGAGCTTTGCTCTTCAAACATAGCAAATAAAAATTACTCAAAAGGACATCATCACAAAGTACTACAAAAATCTTGGACACAGCTGACTGTCCACTTCAAACTTTTACTCATCGCCTCCCTTATTGCAAGCAGGCAATAAAACCCCAGGGGACTGGTATTCAACTGGTGGATCAGTGCCAATGGCCCACCACTATTTACTCCATCATCCTTCCTTCCTTTCATTTACTCTATCTTCTATTTAAAGCAGAGAGAGAAAGAAAAAGATGAGATGAATACTCAGATACAAAGGGAGACATCCCTCCTGTGTTGTCATCTTCTGCTTCTGCTTTGAAGGTGCAAGAGGCCTCCTCATTGCATCTAATCCCAAAAAAGTCAGAACAAACAAGATGTTGGGAGAAACAAGACTGAATCTCCCCACTGTTTTATTGTCAATTACAGCCACATGCAAAGGGCCAGCAACTGCATGGGAGACCAGTTCCAATCAGCACAACTGGAGGAGGAGAAATAGTTAAACTCTCTCTCCCCATCCCTCCAGGCCTGATCTGTACTGAGACCCTTCACAGTTACAATCCCCTCTTCTGCATTACAGGTGTAGGACCAAGGCTTGCCCACCTATGCAGCTGATCACCCTATGTCTGAAAGGATACATCAGGAGGCAGGCCACCATATTCTGAGACCTCAAGACAAGGGTATGTCATAGAGGGATCAGAACAGCTACAGAACTCACATCCAGAAACGTGGGATGGGAAAAGATTTTACATTTTATTTTTCTACAGAAAATTTTCAATTTCTAAAGATTCACTATTTCATAAAATTATCAACAATTAATAGAGGCCATTGCCAATACAATACTAGGTAAGCTTGGCCATCTTAAAATTGTAGTTAATGTTTTTCAGGTACTTATCCCTAAGAATGGTGAGAGGGAATACACGTATGTTCTATTGACTTGTGAACCAGGAGATGAAGAGATAAAACCATATACACATACGATAATCCAAATAAGATCAAGTTATGAATTCACCTGACTGGCTGCACAGGTCAAATCAAAACAAAAGCTAAAATTCTTATTTATTGGTCTCCTTTCACTTGATAGAAGGGATATTTTAAGCACCAATACAAGTAATGCAAGTGATGCCACAGCAAGCGGTCATACTAACCCTGTGCATGTGAAATAAGCATTATCGGTATGCTTGATTTATTTTTTTGACCATGCCTTGAGTCATTTTATTATTTATTTAGTTATTTGTTTATTTATTATTCATTCATACCCCACCTTTCTCCCCAAAAGCAGCTTACACCATTCTCCTTACCTCAAATTTATCCCCACAAAAATCCTGTGAGGTAGGTTAGGTTGAGAGTACGTGACTGACCCAAGGTTTTTCATGATCTCTAACTACTACATCCTACTGGCTCTCTCAATGGATGAATTATCCCAGCTGTTTCTGCAGTGACAAGTGGTGACAGAAGCACCCCAGCATTGTTAAAGCGCCTGTCATTACACAAAATTAGTTCTACATGTGAGCCTTGTGCAAGTTCAAATCCCTAAACTGCACCAGCTTACCAGAGCAACACTAGCTGGCCAATCTAATGGCAATCCACTTCTAATTCATTTGCACTAAGGAACAAGCAATGCCCTCTTCCACACAGCTGGGGGCACTCCACCCCAAATCAGTGCTGAGTCTGCAAACGCATTTCCAAATCTCATTGCATAATAACCACCCAAAGCAACACAGCTGCCTTCTGAGGCAGAGGTGCTGTGTTCTGATTACACAAGGTATTCTTTTGCCAGAGAAAGAATAGCATTGCTTTGAACTATCTTCTGCTACCATGAAAACCAGGATCTTGGTTGCTAAGTAGCTCTCTAATCAGAGAATGGTCCCTCAAGACACATCTGTCTGACAGGTTACCATTTGCTGCCTGGTTCTGCTCTCTGCCTTGAAGAACAGCCTATCTTCCCAAGCATAAAGACAAAGCAAAGGGAAAAGTTTCACCCAAGTAAGCAAGTCCTGAGGGATGGAGAGGCATAAAACTTTCCAAGTGTCAAACCGAACATGACAGCGAGAGGAAACCAGCATGGAAATTAAGGAAGGTGGGTGCACCTGTACCCCCAGGGGGCCAAAGATGAATTTTGCAGACACATTATGAATCACCTACAGAGCAGATAAGGGAGGCAGGCAAAAAAAGCTAACCAGGAAGGGCTTGACTGTAGCAGCCTGAATAAAGTTTTTGGTAATATGTGGACAGGAAAAGGAGAAACTCGAAGAAAACTAGGAGTTCATAAAAATTGATCAGGGAGGATAATTAAAGACAACTCTAAAGTAGCAAGCCTGTAAGCAACAGGAGATAAAAGCTTGTTTTTTTCCTTGCATGTTGGCATATAAAATATTAGCAAACATTTGCACTGTGTATCTTCTATATAATTAGCTGCCAAATTGTAGTCAGTGGAATTTCATTGGTAAACACACATACCAGCAACATATACTACGAACCCTAAATGTCCCAAGTGCAGAAACATCAGGGATCAAACACTTTTTATATGCCAAGCCACATGGCTGAGTAAATACTAATACTGGTCTTTATGTCTTTCATCCCAGTGTCCCCCAAATCCTCCTTCTCCCCTCTTTTTGACAGTTTACAAGTAACAACAATTGATCTGTGAACAGGAATAAGGCAGCTCTGTCACAAATGCCTAAAGGAGAGTTTTCAGTATACAAAGTGAAGTGGCAAACTTTTACTAACTGCCAAACTTGAGCAGGCTTACTTGGATATAAATTCAATTGAAATAGGCAGGACATTTCCAAGTCCATATCTCTGGCACGGTGGTAGATATCTTTTCCAAAATGTGACAACTGTAGCAAAAGCTGTGGATAGCAGACGCTAAAGATAACAATTGTTTATATATATGTACATTAGATATATGCAACAATACACAATAATGTTCAGTACAAAATGCAAATTAAACAATAAAGTTTAAATTAATGATAAAGTTCAAATTTGCAATGAAGTTCTTAAATTTAATGTTATAGGGTGGCTTTTCTGGAAACTGATGGCCCATTAAGAAAGCACTATAATTCCTTGAAAAATTCTGGAATTCTATTGAACATTGAAAATTGACTGAAGACATAATATTATCTGTAGATGTAAATGAAAGGAAAGCTAATAACATATCTGCATCTTTCAAGAAGACAGTCGAAATGAAGCTCATATCCGGAATCCTTGTCTGCTACCCACAGCTTTTGCTACAGTTCTTACTATTTGCTGTGAGGTCTCCTTTTTGTCTTTTCTAAAATGTCACAATTTAAGAAGAGCTTCCAAGGACACTGAATTGATTCTAATGAATTTTGTGGCTACGCGTGGTGCAGAATCCTACCCATATGCCATATCCATTTTCTGATCTCCAATCTACCAGACGTTCTGGTTTGTATAGAGTCTACACATAAAAAATGGTTCAACTACAGGTACAGATTACACAATCGACCTCTTCCACGCAAAGTCTGAGAACTGATCCCTTTATTTGACCTGGGCCTGCATCTCACATATAGGCACTGTCCAAATGAGATGCCTGAGATTTCTAGAGCTCGATTTTGGCGCTGACACACTGATGCCTCTCCCTGCCAAAATTGTAAAAGGATGTGTAGAGAATAGGCACAAGCTCTTCTGTACCCTGTCAAATGCAATCTTCCTGCTAAATATTACATCCAGTGATGTGGAGCAGAAAATTTTTCAATGCTATATTTTTTTCCTGACCTGGATAGCCCAGGCTAGCCCAATCTCATCAGATTTTGGCTGTTAAGCAGGTTGGCCCTGGCTCATATTTGTATGGGAGACCTCCAAAGAATACCAATCATGACACAGAGGCAAACAATAGCAAACCACCTCTGAATGACTCTTACCTTGAAAACCCTATGGGGTCGCCATAAGTCATCTGTGACTTGACAACAATTTTTCCCCCATGGAATATTTCCCACCCCACATTTATAATTACAGTATTTATCTGTACTTGGTAGGGTTATTGTGCTGCCAGTCAATCATGGCAAATGAGCTAAGTAAGGGTATGAAGCCTGGACAAACCCAGTGTTTGTACATGGCCCAGATTTGTACAAGGGGTATTTGCCTTCTTTTGCTAACATTGTTTAACTACTTATTTATTTAAACCAATTCAAGTTTTCCCAGAAAACCAACATCACTGATTATGGCCCACCAGAAGCTTGACAAACCTGCTTTTATTCCTATCTGATGCTGGGGTTGTAAAAACAGACGGGCCATCAAGTACTTAACAGGCTAATACTCCTGATGCTGGCTTGGTAGGTCACATAAACGCTGGCTGTTGATATGTCTGTATTGGCTTCAGCACAAAGGACAGACACAACCAAGCTAGTTCAAAAGTTCATTACCTGTTGAGAGCTTTGATGAAAGATGCACACACCGCATTTCTTTTTTTTTAATTAACCTTTATTAGCATAAAACACCACATTTCAATAAAAAGCACTTGCCTACAAAAATATCATCGGCGTTCTCCTTTTAAACAAAGCCAATTATGGATAGCAAGACTTTATACTGGGTAGTCAGGACAGATTAAGTATTTGGATTTACATCATGTCCTGCAAGCACATAAAGCCAGCATTTTGTGATGTTTTCAGTCTTGGCATGCCATCCCTATCTTGTGAAATTGAGCACAAATGGGAATAGTTGGCTATGCTGCTTGGGAATATGCTTAAATAACCAGACAACTAAAGTTGCAACCCAAGTTGCACATGCACAAAGATTCCAGCAGGAATGGTCACTTATCTGTGTTGGGCCCAACTAAAAAACAATCTCTTCCATCTTCAGTCCCCAAACAAGTGGAAAACAGGTGGTCAAATAACCCTGTCTCCACTAGCAAAACATGGATGTGCTTAAAGATAATCCATGGGCATCTGGATTTAACTTTCTCTTGATTAACAGAGAATAAATGCTAGGCATAGGCTGTGCACAAAGAATAGCTACATGTGTTATGTAATATGTAAAAGGGCCTGGAGTCTCTGGACAACACCCCCCCCCCAACACAATGCCAGGCAACACCTTTCCTGGAAACCACTTAGCGTGCTTGGAAAGTGGCTGGGACAAGGTAGGGCTCCTGCCCAGCAAGACTTCTAACTGGCTACATAGATTTTTAAAAATGTTATTTGGGGAGCAGCTGCCACTACAGTGTTGGTTTTATTCTCTCTCACTCCTCACTCCCATAATGATTTTTTTAATCACTCCTCTTGCCCCTTGCACTTGGGCTTCCTGTGTGTGTGTGGGTGGCTCCATCTCCCATGATGGCCATTTTGCGGTTGTGCCTATCACCCCGTGCAAGAATTCCAAAGATGCCCACAAGTCCAAAAAAGGTTGAGGACCCCTGTTCTAGACTCAAGGCACTTTTACACATTATGCACAACAAACTCAAGATTGCCACCAAGCACACTAGAGCCAAAAGGCAGCAGCCATGCATCTGCAGGAACACTTATTGACCAAGCACTTATGGCAAAAAAAACCTACCTCCCTTTTACCTTTTACCTTTTTTTCTCTTTTTTTAAGGGAGGCTAGAAGGGAGTCAGTGCCTGCAAGTGGACAAACCCATAATTCTGGGAGGAGAAAGCACAAGTATGTAAGAAATGCAGAAATTGTTTGTACTGGGGTAGCCAGTAACAAAACTGAAATAATTTAAATATGATGGAAGTGCTGGTGTGACCACACCCTAAGAAGCAAAAATTAAATGCATGACAGATTTATCCAGCCCAAGAGGTGGTGTTTATATGTTATTTATAGAAGTGCCTCCCCTAAGCTTTGTTTACGGAACAATTAGCTTTTGGCAACATAAAATAAACAGGACAAATGCACACTCTGCTCGAAAGCCTTTCTACTAGAGTTGAAAATCTTGCAGGTGGTTGAAGAGTCCTTTTAAGAGCAAATATTAAATCTTATTCTCCTCAGAACACTGAAATTACAGGTAACTTTTCAACTGTATGCTGGAAGGCAGCCTTCTGACAACACAATTAAGCAAAGAGGCTGCATTCTGTTCCAATGCTGATCTTAGTTCAACATCCTGCATACAGAGGTATGAAACTGCTACATCTGAGAAATACTTGCTCTTGTGACAATACAGCATTTGGAGGTGTAACCTGGGCGTCAGAAATAAGGGCAAGTTCAAGGCTCAGGGCCTCCTTTCTTAAAGCCCCTCCACACACACACACACACACCTTGGCTTAAGCAAAGTATGACAAATCTCCTTGCATATCACTCTCTACAGTACAGAAGCCCAAGTCACCACCTTCAGCCTCTGAGTCACTGTTTTCACTTATGTGGACTCTTAGGTGGCCTGTGTTTCAGCAAATGGGACTGTTGATTATGTGCCATGTCTTTTTCTACCACACCTTCATCCCCTGTTGGTCCTATCGCAGACATGCCAACCAACTGTCCAATTGGGAGTTGATGGTTCCTATGAAATGTTTTTATGGGTCCAATTCCATCTTCAGGCTTTACTCTGTAGACAGGTAGTGTCCCCAGTTTCTCCTCTACAAGGTAAGCTTGTGCTTTCCATCTAATGGCCAGCTTAGGCTTCCCAGAAATACCTAGATTCTGAAGCAATATCCAATCTCCAGGCAAAAGTTCATGCACACATACTCTAGCATCATATTGATATTTGTTGCACTCAGCATGTTTCTGGGCTGTGGCCATGGCAATTCGATATGCTGTCTGTAGTTGCTGTCTCATCTTCTCCACATACTGGAGGTGTCGTGAGTCAGCCTGAGCTCAGCATAAAGTCCTCAGAGGAGGAGGACTCCTCAGGGGAAGAGGACTGCTCAGGAGAAGGGAAGTCATACATGGCTGGTTTTGAGTCACCAGAAGCCAGAAAACAGGCTGATGAGCTGCAGGCTGACCAAAACTCATCGCCAACTGCTGATCCAGAGCCACCCCCAGCTCTGATGCAGCAGGTGAGACTCAAGTGATTAAGACCAGTCCACCAGGCTCACCTCCACCCTTCAAGTGCTGGAGACAGAACCTTAGAAGGGAGCTGCAAGCAAGGAGGCGAAGTGCATATCTCCTGGCCCATTGCCAGTTGCTTGCTGATGACAACCTGGTGTAGTTGAAGTACTCCCAAGTAGCTGGCTGCTAACAAGGGCTTGTTAGGAACTGCTTATAAAACCCAGGACTGGGAACCTGCATTTTGTGGAAGTAATAAGCCATTTTGCTGGATTCTGTGACTACACTGCCTGATCTGCTTTCTTTGTGCTACCTTGGACCAGCCTGGGACTTTAGTTTTGTGATTCTCTGGCTTGTGGATGACCCTTGGACCTCCTGACTATGCTCTCTACTTCACCCCTTCTGGTAATGACTCTCTGGTTTGTGCACTTTTGGCTTGTGGACTTCTCGGACTGAACTCTAGAATTTGTGTGAGCACTTGTGTTAACAAAAGCCTCCCCTTGCAACGTGAAGGACAGTATCCCGGACAGGTTAGGGCCAAAGTTGGCATAGGGCAAGTCTAGCGCTCTCTGTGTACAAGGCCAACAAGCCCAGACATGTACTCAGGACTGCCACTCTGACTCCTTCAGCCATCAAGCTCAGATACAGCCAACATGTAGTTGTCATTGTGAAAGGACAATGCCTTAGTCTCACCATTTCAAAAGGTGTCAGCATACCTGCATTCCAGCATTATGTCTCACAATTGCACCTCTGGACTTTGCCCCTGATACTGGGACCATCCTGGACATGGTCTATTGTCATCATTGTTCCTATGACAGCTCAACGATTAATAGAGCCAAGACTATACAATTGCCCAGTGCCTTACTAACAAAGTTACCCCTTCCCCAAACCAGGACTTTTGGTGTAGTGGTTAAGTGTGCAGACTCTAATCTGGGAGAACCAGGTTTGATTCCCCACTCCTCCATTTGCACCTGCTGGATGACCTTGGGCAAGCCATAAGAGCTGTCCTTGAAAGGGCAGGTCTTGAAAGAGCTCTCTCAGCCCTAGCTACCTCACAGGGTGTCTGTTGTGGGGAGGGAAAGGGAAAGGAGTTTGTAAGCCACTCTGAGACTCCAAGTGAAGGGCAGGGTATAAATTCATTCTTATTCTTCTTATTCTTCAACCCCTTTTGAGCAATTACTGGCCATTATGGTCCCTTCAAGACCATTTCCCCTGTTGTGCCTCACTGCCTTACAGGCACAATTTTCCTATATCAGAAATCCCAACCCAGCCATTTTTGGGTTCGATCTCCTGGGACACATACCAGCTGGATCCCCCATCTCTCTTAGGTCTTCACAGACATGCTTGCTGGCCAAGCTGTCTGCTCTTCACCACAGACTCTTATCTTCGGAAGGTCAACACTTTGCCCTCTTTCATCTCTGATCGCTTAAGACCACCTCACTCTTTATTTCTTAGCTTCTTGTGTGGCTGCAATATTTTTACTGAGTTAGCTAATTGTATTAGATGTTTTCTTAATAAATTTCCAAAAGATATTTCCTGTCTGTCACCTGTGCTGCTCTGAGAGGGTTCTGACTCTGGTATAGTTGGAGTACGATCCCTAGCTTGCACACCCTATTAAGCAAAGGTCTCTCAGCTAAATTCCCCCATCATAATTCAAACAGTGCCCAGTGTTCTGGCTAATACCTGAATGTGTCTGGCTTGCCTGCCTGTGCCTGCTATGTGACAGGAGGTAAGTCCCTATATCCTCATCATCTCCAACCTTCAAGGAATCCTGCTGATTTCAACCCATCTTCTCCACATAGTCTTTACTCTTTCAGCAAGAATCACTAGCAGCATGTTAACTTGCTGCCATTGGCATAAAGCATCTGCATCCTTGTAAGCCTTTCCAACTCGATAATGAATGCTGAAATAGTAGTTGGACAGGGCAGCCACCCATCTGTGACCAGTAGCATCTAACTTGGCAATTGTGAGCACATAGGTAAGTGGGTATTCGTCAGTCCAGACCTGAAATTTAGCACCATATAGGTAGTCTCAGAATTTCTCAGTGATAGCCCACTTTAGAACTAGAAACTCCAGTTTGTGTATGTGGTATCTGCTCTCACTATTGCTGAGTCCCCTGCTTTCCATCACTCTCTTGAAATAATACTGCCCCAAATCCAATTGCATCTGTATGCAGAATGAACGGTTTACTGGGGTCTGCATATGCTAAGACTGGGGCTTCTGAGAGACTTTTGATAATCTATTTAAATGCCCTCTCACAATTTCACCCCAAAAGGTTATAAAGGGTCATGGTAAAGTTCCTCTGTGGTTCCTTTCATGGACCTCTTTTTCTGCCACTTTGAGGGGTCATCTTAATCGACTGGCAACCTCTAGTTAAGCCATTTAGGGGCAGGCCCGTAGCTAACAACTTTTTGCTCAGGGGGCCCATATTTTTCTCAGGGGGCCCACCACCAATGTTCCCTCTAAGCTGTGGAGTTTTGTGAGCAAAACTTCTACTTTGTGAGCTACTGCCATTAAAGTTGTGAGAGAGCAATTTGGCTGCCGCATAAATTAGTTTGCTATGGAGCCCTCCTTCCTGAGCTAAGACAAAAATCTGCAAGCTGGAGGTTAAAAAACTGAGCTAGCTCACACTAACTCAGCTTAGAGGGAACACTGCCTCCCCCCCCCCCCCCGAAAGAAAAAGGCTACCGGGAATCGCTCTGTGGCAAAGCCCCTGCCTGGAAGTGGAGGGGGGCGGAGAGAAAGGGGCTGGCAGCAAAAAAAATCCCCCTTCCACCCGAAGGAGCCAGAGATGGGGGGGATTCCCCGCGCGCGCCCCCTCTTCCTCCTCCTCGCCCTGCGCGTAGCCCCCAGGCTGGCGAGGCAACTTATAGTGGCAGCGGCACTAGCACCACTCCTGCAAGGCGTTGCTGGACTGCAGAGGTGGGGAGGCTGCAGGAGAAACTGCAGTTGTCACCATCTTGGTGCGCTGCCTCCCCTGCCTCCCCCCCCCCCGTGCAGCGCGCCCTTCCCTTGCATAATTGATGATTCGCAGCAGAGCGCTGGGGGGAGGGAGAGGACGCCCTGCGCAGGGCTGGCCCGAGGGTTTTTCGTGCCCCCCCACATGCACCCAATTACAGGGTTGCCAATCTCCAGGCAGGGCCTGGAGAGAAGGACCCCCTCCTGTTCCTGCAGGGCAAGCCAGGGGAAGGGCTAAATTTGCAGAGAGAGGATTCCCATGGTCTGCCATGGAAACTTGCTAGGAGACTTTGGGCCAGTCATCCTCTCTCTCAACCTAATCTACCTCACAAGGTTGTTGTGAAGATAACATGAAGGAGGCGAGAGTGATGTAAACTGCTTTTCCCACTGGGGGGAAAGTGGAGCATAGCTATCTAAATAAATAAAACACGACTAGTATTTGACTAGACTTGATTAAACAGGCCAAAGTTCTTTTCTCCTAATTTAAAAGTGTCTGTGGACCTGTAACTAGGTCCAATTCACAGGGCCTGTTTTTGCAGCATATTTGTGAACTTGCTGATATGCCTCACATAGATTGATTATGCACAGGACAAACCTGCAGTCAACTGCTAGGAACATCAGCATGGCAGAATGAAGTAGACTTTAATTTTCTCTAACATCCCTTGGTTCATATGTTAGTCTTTAAGGTGCTAGTGGACTCTTGCTGTTTTCTATTTAAAATTGGGGGGAAGCTGTATTTTTTTTTTTTTTATGCATTTACATCTTAAGTGCACTTAATTTTCAAATCAATTTGGAAGAGAGTATCTGTTTACATATACAACCCCCTCCCCCCAACAAACTCTCTCTCCCAGTCCCAGGCATGCCTAAAACCCTTCCCCAGGATATGGGTGTCAGCTCACAACAGTAACTTGTTGAGAAGCTCAACAATAGATACTGAGCGGTGATGAAGCACTGAGTCTAGCGCCTGCCTGCCTTCCCTCCTCGCACCTATTGTACCAAAGCTTTGAACCAGTATTTCCTGTTCCATTTGCCAATCAGTCATGACATGAGGGAGGATAAACAGAGAAAGGGCGGGAAAAGCCCCTACCTGCTGTTTGCTTGTGGCTAACACTCGAAGAGTCGGACTCGACTGTGCGACTGAACAACAAACACTCGAAGCTCCGCCTCGGGGTGGGGGGATGGCCGGGCTGTGTTGGAACACGATTTAAAGTGGCAAGCAAATCAAAACCTCTGCAGTAAAATTGGGGGAGGAAACATAACCTGATAAATTATTACATTGGAGCCTGGTTCCCCAACTTCTTCTTCCTCAGCAGATCGGACCACATGCCTGCCTGCCCGCCACCCCCCCCCACCAATCTTTTCCCAGGTTCCTCGATCCATGTGCTGACTCAGGAAATAGCCTGACTTAGAAGGCAGGGAGCTACTGGAAGGATTTCTGACCCTGCCATTTCCCAGTCGGAAACTGTGCAGGTTTGTCCCGCGAAGCGCCCAGGATCTCTAACAGGGATCCCTCCCAGGCCTTGTGCATTCGGGGCCACTGGGCAAGGCCACAGGGGCAGGGGCTGTGGCTGTGGGGGGGGGTAAACCGAAAGAAGCCCCCTACCCGCGGGATCCAGGGTGGGGTCCCCTGGGTGTGCGTTGACCAAGCAGACCGCTCTTGACTGCCCCTTCCTTGGTCTTCACGTGGCTGCTCTCCATCTGACCAACAAAGGCAGACAGGGACTGACCATCCTTGCTGTCTGCTGGCCTCCCTCCCTCCCTGCCACCATTGCCGCCGGCGGGCTGCAGTCGCAAAGAGCGAGCCGGGAAGAGGCGGGGATTTAAACCCCGCCCCTTCCCTCCCAGCGCCTGAGGGGGAGGGCGGGCAAGCTCTGTGGCTGCCTCCTGCGCCCCGCTGGGGCGCTCTTTACCAGCGGCGGTGGCCGCGAGGAGGAGGAGGAGGAGGAGGTGGCGGCAACGGGGGCTTTTGCAGGGGGCGCGGGGCTACGAGGCCAGGCAGACTCGTGAGGGCAGCCAGGCGCAAAGCGAGTTCCCCTCTGAGCCCCTTCGAAGCACGGGGGGGGGAATGAGAGAGACAGTGCGCAGAGCCCCGGCCTCGACGGGTGGAGTGGAGGGCAAGGTGGAGGGCGGGGGGGGGGAGCAGGGGGGAGCAGAGGATCGGGGGAGGGGGCCCAGAAAACCCACGGGGGGCCGGGCCCCAGGGCCCCACGCAGGCTACGGGCCTGTTTAGGGGTTTCATGGCAGCAGAATAGCCATGGACAAGCTGTCTATAATAACCAGTAAACCCTAAAAAGGTCTTCAGATCCCTATAATGCTATATATATGGCCAGTAAGTGAGTGCACATTATTTCTGGGTCTTTATTAACCCCCTCCTGTCACACTATATGTCCTTCGTACTTGACAGACGTCCTACAGAAATAACATTTCTCAAGTGACAACTTTAAGTCCATAGGTTTCCAATTAGTTCAGCACCTTTAAAAGCCTTTCCTCATGTTCTTCAAGCGTTTCCCCAAAAACTATGAGATCATCTAAATCAGGGGTGTCGAACTCATTTGTTATGAAGGCTGGATTTGACATAAATGAGACCTTGTTGGGCCAGGCCATGTGTGTCATAAAATGTAATGCCAGGTAGTGGAAATATAAACTTTATAAAGGACACAAACACAAAGGTTTTTTTTTTACTAAAAATAAAAACATGCTTAAAACATTAGCACTCTTGTAATATTTTGTTTATTTAATAGTGTCTGATAACTGACATCTCTTGCTCTGAATTATCGTGTCAAAATGTCTGTGCTGTTGCAATCTTGAGTATGCTGTTCAGGTGTGTATCTGTAAGCTGCAAACCTACAATGATGATGCAGCAGCAGAACTGGAAGAAGAAGCAGAAGACAGCCAGTTCCACTATGAGCCTGATAGAAGCCCTCCAGGGGCCTGATCCGGCTCCTGGCCCACATGTTTGACACCTCTGATCTAAATAAACCAATACTTGCAGCAGGTTCATGTTCCCCACAGCTTTTTCCATGAGCCTCTGTAAGATGGCAGGGGCCTCAGAGATGCCTTGGGGCATCCATTCAAATTGATAAAATCCCAGTGGACACATGAAAGCTGTCTTTTCATTTTCCTCTGCAAGAGGAATCTGGTAGTATCCACTCTGAAGGTCAAGTACTGAAAACCATTTACTTTCAATTAGACAGTTCAAGGCATCTTGCACATGAGTCATAGTGTACTGATCAGGTTTTGTATGTTTATTTAGCATCCAATAATCAACCACATTCTGATTTTCCCAGTCTTTTTCTTTATTACAGCTCTGGTGAGGCACAGGGGCTGCATGACTCAGTGATAATGTCGTTAGCCTGTAAGTCCCAAAGGTGTTGTATTACAACTTCTGTCTTGGATAATGCCAGTTTCCTAGATCATTCACAGAAATGAGAAGGATCTAGTTGTTGTTTTTTTAAAAAAAAGCTTTTTTATTTCATACATATAGAACAAACAATCAACATATAAATTTCAAGACATTAAAATTTTGGGAAGATTCATTGTATAATTTTTTTCCATGTTGTCATTTGACCTCATACTGTAACTAAAGAGTTTGTTTCTTTTATACACCTTGTAATCTTAGTAAACACCTTTTGCTCATAAGTATATATATAGTTCTCATTCCTTTTAAATTCAACTGTAAGGCTAGGAATTTGATATGTTATGTTCTTCTATCTATTTATAAAACCTTAACCATCTCATGTATCCAACTCCAATATTTTTTAGCTTTATCAAAAGTCCACCACATATGGAAAAATGAACCAACATTATTTTTACATTTCCAACAATCATTTGATAGGTCAGGGTAAAACTTAGCTAATTTATCTGGGGTAATATACCATCTATAAAACATTTTGTATATATTTTCCTTATGAAGTCACTTTAGTAATCTTTACATTTGTTTTCCATACACGTGACCATTGGTGGAAATGAGAAGGCAAATGAGAAATAATGTGAGAAATATTTTGAATGTAATAAAGTTTTTTGAAGCACACCCTTAAAAGCAAATGGCCCTTTTATTTTTGGATGCAGAGAAAGCCTTTGATAATTTAAATTGGACTTTCTTGTTAGAATAATTTTAGCATGGAAATGCAGAGAATATTTCTACACTTTGGTTAAAGTAATATATACATCACAATCAGCCAAAATCATTGTGAATGGAGATCTTACACGAAATATTTACATTGGAAAAGGAACAAGACAAGGATGTCCATTATCACCATTGCTATTCATCTTTGCATTGGAAACACTAAATAACACGGTCAGAGAAGATGAGTTTATAAAAGGGATTAAAATTAAAGGAGAGGAATATAAATTACAAGCTTTTGCAGATGACCTGGTGTTTGTATTGGAAGAACTTCAAATGTCAATAATTTCTCTCTTGCAAGCAATAAGAGAATATGGCAAATATGCAGGATTGAAAATTAATTAGAGAAAACAAAGTTGATTCTAAAAACTACGTTATCTCAAAAACAAGAAATACAAAACCTTTCAGGACTAGAGGTACAAAAAAAAATTAAATATCTTGGAATATCAAATAGATGCAGTTCTCTGTATAAGGCTAACAATATGAAACTTTTAATAGAAGTTAAGAAAGACTTGGAGAACTGGAAACATAAATATCATTTATGGGTAGAATAGCAGCAGTAAAGATGAATATTTTACCAAGATTACTTTTCCTATTCCAGATAATTCCAATTTTAATTAATCCAAATTATTTTACAGAGGTTGAAAAATTGATAAGGAAATTCATAAGGGAAGGCAAGAAACCAAGAATTAAATTGAAACTACTTCAGGAAGTCAAAGAAAGGAAAGGATTTGCACTTTAACACTGTCAACTATACTACAAGGTGGCAGTACTCACCTGGATAAAGGAATGGATCACATTGGAAAATACAAAACTTTTGAAATTAGAAGGTCATGACTTGAAAATGGGTTGGCATGCATTTGTATGGTATAGAAAAAGCGAAACAATATCTACTTAGAACAGTACTTGAATAGCTGCTGGCCACACCCTCTCCTGGGGGAAGCTTCTATTTAAGGCAGGAAGCTTGCAAGAGGCACAAGCCTCTGGCATGAGCCGAAGGGTGAGAGCCAAAGTGTGAGGCTCTTGGCCTGTGGCTCTTAGCCTAGGGATTCTTAGACTAGGGGCTCTGTAAGAAGCCCAGGAAGAGCCAGAAAGCCAGGGGCCTAGGCTCCTTGGGTTCCCAGTAAGGTAACTAGACTTCTACAACAGGAACCACATAAATACAAAGGGCTTTAAAAGGGGGATTATATAAAAGTATTATTTTAAAAGCAATTATGAAGCCAGAATGCCAGCAGGGAGTTGGGGGCTATCCAGTGTTTTGCATGGAGTGTCACATGTATGACTATCTGCCTACTGGTCAGAAGTCTTGGGTGTGTGCTCGGTGCAAGGAGCTCCTGGTTCTCAGGGAACGAGTTTGCTCCCTTGAGGCCAGGGTGGCTGACCTGGAGAAGCAGAGACAGTCAGTTAGGTGCACGGAGAAGACTCTCGAGGACTTGTTAGATATGTCCCACTCTGGATCTGGCAGGGAGCATGAAGGTCAAGGGGAAACGGGGCACCATGCTGAGGACAAGGGGAATGTGCTCTCAGAAGGGACCTCTTCTTCAGCTGGTGAACAGGTATCCTTTCGTACCAAGGAACCATCCCTGGGAAGGGTGGGAGGGGGGCTCTTGGTACATAAGAACATAAGAGAAGCCAAAGTTGAATCAGGCCAATGGCCCATCTAGTCCAACACTCTGTCACACAGTGGACAAAAATACCAGGTGCCATAAGGAGGTCCAGCAGTGGGGCCAGGACGCTAGAAGCCCTCCCACTGCTGCCCCCCCCAGCACCAAGAATAGAGGGCATCACCTGCCCCAGACTGAGAGTTCCTATCTATACCTTGTGGCTAATAGCCACTGATGGACTTCTGCTCCATATGTTTATCTAATTCCCTCTTGAAACTGTCCATGCTTGTAGCTGCCACCACCTCCTGTGGCAGTGAATTCCATGTGCTAATCACTCTTTAGGTGAAGTAATAATTCCTTTTATCTGTTCTAACCCGACTGCTCAGCAATTTCATGGAGTGCCCACGAGTTCTTATATTGTAAGAAATGGAGAAAAGTACTTCTTTCTCAACCTGCTCTTTCCCATGCATAATCTTATAAACCTCGATCATGCCACCCCTCAGCCATTGTTTCTCCAAGCTAAAGAGCCCCAAGCGTTTTAACCTTTCTTCATAGGGAAAGTTTTCCAACCCTTTTATCATTCTAGTTGCCCTTCTCTGCATTTTTTTCCAGTGCTATAATATCCTTATACTCTTGCATGACCACCAGCAATGAAGGAAGGAAGCTTTCCAACATGAGGGGCTCGTAGATGGGTATATATAGTGTAGTTTTTGAGGTGACAAGTAACATCTTGTCAGAATCTTAAAAGATTGTAAACTAATATTTATCGAATGAGATTGTAAAGTAGAAGACCTCCAAATGAGCTGCCATTGTTGAGGTGAAAAGACTTTAATACAATCTTATTCCCAGGTATTCTAGTAGGAAAATTATTTTTTGATGTTTATCTGCCCCAGGATGTTGTATAATACAGAAATCAAACTTTTAAATGACATGGTCTCAGATTTTAGTAAGATCTCGAATGGTGTGAGTGGTTCTGTCCCAAGGTTTTTAAACTGATTTGAGCTGAATAAATGCTGTAATTGCATATATTGGAACCAGGGAAGCCTAAAGCCTGCTTTTTGCTCCAGTTCATTTTTGTCTAAGAGAATCCCCTTGTGTGAGTTATCTATTAATCTAGTTAGATTTGCTTCTTTCCATATTATGAAGTCGGCAGGGTTAAGTGCAGGAGGAAACCATCGCTGACCCACAAACGGAGAAAGTAAGGATGGGTTCAAGACCAATTTTGAACGCTTTGCATCCCAAATTTTTAGAGAGGGTAGCAGATATTTTGCCTTGTTTATACTTAGAGGTCTATGTTGTTTTCTAGCCCATATTACTTCTTGTAAAGATAAAGGAAAGGAGTAAACTTGTTCTGACTGCTTCCAATCAGTGTCAGCCCCATGAGAGAGCATTATCACTAGTTGAGATAATTGAGCTGCCTCGTAATATCTTTTGAGGTCTGGTAAACCTATCACTCCCATGGTTGCATGTCACCTTAGGATTTTAAAGTTGATTCTTGAGTTATGAAAGCCCCATATAAATTTGTTCAGCATAGACTGCTATTGCCTAAAGTAGGAATCTGCAATTACAATAGGGATTGTTCTGAAGTAGACTAGGAGCTTAGGGAAAGTGAATGCTTTTACCAAGTTTAGTCTGTCAGCCCAAGCCAGTGGGAGTTTGTCCCATCTACGTAGCTCAGATGTGATTTCTTGAAAAAAAATTGTATGATTAACTTTCAAGATATCTTTTAGATTCAGTGGGATCCAGATGCCCAGTTGTCTCCAGGAGCTTGATATCCACTTATATCTAAAATGTTTTTCTAAGATTTCTTTAGTATTAGATGTAATGTTAATTGGGTAAAGTACTGTTTTGTCTGAATTAACCTGTAGACCTGTGACCTCTTTAAATTCCTCTAAGACTCTTTCTACTTCCATAAGAGAACATAAGAACATAAGAGAAGCCAATGTTGAATCAGGCCAATGGCCCATCTAGTCCAACACTCTGTCACACAGTGGTCAAAAATACCACGTGCCATCAGGAGGTCCAGCAGTGGGGCCAGGACACTAGAAGCCCTCCCACTGCTGCCCCCTCCAGCACCAAGAATAGAGTTCCAATAGGGATCTCTCCAGATCTGTTAAATGTAAGGACATGTCGTCTGCAAAGAGGCAAGCTTTACATTCTGGATTATTGATCATAACCCCAGATATAGTTTTATTGTTTCTGATATTGGAAGTGAGTGGCTCTATGGCCAAGGCAAATAGAAGAGGTAACAGAGGGCAACCTTGCCGTGTTTCTCTTGTAATGCAAAATTCTGTAGTTGCATGGCCATTAACTCATAGATGAGCTGTGGGAGCAGTGTATAATGCTTCTATTGCCCTACAAAAGTTTTCTCCAAAGCCAATTGCCAGTAAAGTTTCCTTCAGAAATAGAGGTTCCATTCTGTTGAAGGCTTTTTCTATATCTAATGATAATATGGCTGCCTGTATGTTGTTTTGATTACAGTGAGATATAACGTCCAAAGTCTTTCTTATATTGTCTGCCAGATTCCTGGAAGGCATGAACCCCAATTGATCTGGGTGAACATACAATGTAATAAATGTATTCATTCGTCTTGCTAATAGAGACGTAAATATTTTCATGTTCTGATTAAGTAAAGAAATAGGTCTAAAGGAGCTCAGGTTTCTTAAATCTTTACCTTTGGTATAACCGATATAGCTGCCTCTGACCATGATCTAGGCAGTTTACCTTGGGTTAGGACATAGTTACAAACTTTCACTAAGGGTCAGATGGAAACCCATCTCTTCCTGGACTCTTATTAATTTTGAGTGATTTAATTATTTTAGATATCTCTTCAGGGGTAACAGGCTTTCCAGGAGTTCTTTATGGATACTATCTAGTTTTATATTTCCAAAAGTTGTAGATCTAAGATATCGTTTAATTCGAATGAGGTCTGGCTTCCCTGTTTTGTAGAGTGCCTTATAAAAGGTCACAAAAGAATCCATAATTTTTGGTGTGTTTGTTTGCAGGATCCCTCTGTTGTCTCTCAGCATGGCTATTCTATTCAAAGAGGACTTTTGATTAATCTTCCAGGCCAGTAGTTTTAATGTACGAGGAGAAGAGTGCCAATATTTCTGCTTAATCAGTAGTAATTTTTTGTTTATTTGGTTAGTTTCCAAAGATTCTAAAACTTTCCTCTCAGCTTGTAGGAGTTTGTATACTTTTTTACTATTTGTTCTTTTGTGATCTAACTCTAGCTTTTGTATATTTAATAGAGTTTTTTCTCTGAGAGCATTGCATTGTTTTTTACGATATGAGGCAATAGCTATTAACTTACCACGGACTGTGGCTTTCTTCGCCTCCCAAATTGCGGTTACGGGTAAGTCATCACTACTATTCTCTTTAAAGTAATTTTGAAGATCTTTTTCTATTTCCTGGCACGTTAAGTCATTAAGTACTAAAGAGGTATTTAACCTCCAATATGTATTGCAGGCCTTATCATCTATAAGTCTCAAAGTACCATTTACCCACACATGGTCTGACCATAGTGGTGTGCCAATGCCTGTTGCCTTAAAATGATTTATTAAAGAAGAGGATACCAAAAGGAAATCAATCCTAGTATAAATATCATGTCTACCTGAGAAACAAGTGTAGTCTCTATCTTTAGGGTGATGAAGATGCCAAATGTCATGCAGATCATATCTCTTAAGTAAAGCAGCAAAATTCATAGTGAAGTTCTGCTTGTGCATCAGTTTTGGCTGTTTCTTATGTGTTCTATCTATTTTGGGTCTGGTATCTGATTGAAAATCTCCCCCAATTATAACTTTACCTTCGCTGAAGACTTCTAATTTGTTAAAGACCTCTTCTATAAAAGCTAATTGAGTTTGGTTAGGAACATATACTATCGCTACAGTCAGCTTTTTTCTTCTAGAAGCCCCATTAGAAAGATAAATCTACCATTGGGATCTATTACAAAGTCTTTTAGAGTGAATTTGACATTCTTGGGAAAAGTATGGCTACTCCCCTTGATTTTGATGTACCAGGGGCTAAATGTTCCTGCTGAAACCAACGCAACTTAAAGAGTTGAGAATTAGCTTTGTTTATATGTGTTTCCTGAAGAAATGTTACATCTGGGCGTAGTATGACTAAGTTAGTTGATATGCTCTTCATTTTGATTTTGTTATTCAACCCCCTACAGTTCAGAGAGATAATTTCCATATCATTAACCATTACTGTATGACTTTGTAGAAGTCATATTTCTAAGAAATCTGCAATACCTTCTGCCCATCCAAAATGGAGTAAAACTCAAAATTTTATATCGTTTCCTATCTGGTAGGGACCATAATAGATGCCTAAAGAGAAAGCACTATATCAAGGTTCCAAACAAATAGTACTAGAAGTGTCTCCAAAGTCCAGACCTTATTAATTAAACTTGTAGCTCTAAAACTATTATAGTAAAAAGAACGGTTACACCAACTGTGAGTTATAAGCTTTAAAGATAGATGTAAATTACTAACATGGTATATTTGAGACACCTCCCCCCACCCTAAACCCCACTCTCAACAGTAACAAAGACAAAAAAACAAGATTGACTTTATGAAAAAAGTCCACCTGAACAGTCCAACATGGACAAAAAGCACACCATACCTGAGGGACCACCTTTCCCCACATAGACCCCTAAGAGCACTTCGGTCTGGGACGCAACATCACCTGGTGATTCCAGGCCCCAGGGAGGCAAGGCCAGGTCCTTCTCACTGGCGGCTCCTACCTGGTGGAATGAGCTCCCGGAGGAGATCAGGGCCCTGTGGGGCCTAGTAAAGTTCCACAGGGCCTGCAAGATGGAGCTCTTCCACCAGGCTTTTATGTAGGAGCCGCCACTATTACTATTACTACCACTACCACCACTACCAACGGTGTCAGCAATAAATGGAGTAAGGAGACGGCCCTACAGAAGATCTGGCCACAATACAGCGCTGGGCAGGTATCGCTGGACTGGGTAGTTTAACATCTACTGGACATTACCTACCTCCATGAAAAACCTTCTACCTCAATTGAATGACCATCTTGTTTAAAATTGAGCACTTTATTTGTAATATTTGTTGGTTTTTACTGTTTTAACCCCATTTTATGTATGGGCATATTTTGCCCTCTTATAAGCCGCCCTGAGCCCATTCGCAGGGAGGGCAGGGTATAAATACAAAAATAAATTTAAAAAAACAGTGCCACAGGAAGAACCTATGGCATAGAAGGCACCTACCTTCTAATTCTAAGGTGTACTAAAAACTAAGGAGGCTGGTGGAGAAAAACCCCTATTCCCTCCACCCCTGCATAAATAAAATAGTTAAACAAAGCTATCTTTATGCCATAAGTAGATATCTTAGTAATAATTAAATAACAAAGCATTGGGAATAAAAACAGAGCTGAACTTATGAAAGGAAACTTAATCATTATACAACAAACCTGAAGCTTATCTATTTATACACTATAGATCATCTGAGAACTCTTGAGAATGATCAAGTGGAGGCAGGTATTAGGATATTGTTTCCCTTGTGTGTAGTAGCTGGCTGATCCATCTTCCTTTTAAACGATTTCTTCCGATGGTCACTAGTAGGCTCCACATTTAGTTGCTGCAGCAGAATGTTCCCTGTAGCAAAATCTTTAACGAAGTAGACTTTCCCTTGGTGCTTCGTCTTTGGTGTTCCTGCTCCCACCCAGACATAAGAAACATTCAGCTTCCTTAGCTTAGAAGTAATAGGCTTCAGCTCTCTCCTCAGAAATAAAGTCTCAGAAGACAAGTCTTGCAATATCTGTATTTGTTTGTCTCCAAGTAGAAGAAAGCCCTTTCCTCTGGCAGCTGACAATATATTCCTCTTAACATATAGAGAAGAAAATGAGGCCAGAATATCTCTTGGAGGTCTTATTTTCGGGTTAGCCAGAGAGCCCATTCTGTAGGCAAAATCAATAAAGAAGGAAATAACTTCTTCAAATCGCACAACTGTAGATAGCCATTTAAATAAGATGACACATAGATCTGAAGCATTTTCTATTTGCTCGTCTATGCCATGAAATTTTAGGTTACAGCAGCGGGAGACATCATCTAGGCTCATAGTTTTAGCTTTAAGCTCACTGTAGTACTTTTTAAAGCGATATGTTTCATCCTGTAAGGCATAGCCTAACTGCAATGCTGTGTCTGCTGTTTTCGCAACCTCCTGGAAGGACAAAGTAAGATCCTCTAGTTTTGCTGTTAGAGGCTCAATTATTTTTTTAATTTTGGATGACATAAAGTCTTCGAAGTTATTAAAGAGACTCATTAGGTCGGATTTTTTAAACAGATCCTCGCCTCCGTGCGTTGGAATCGTTGCAGCCGCCATCCTAAGCTCAATCGTCAGCCCATTGGAGGAGAAGCATTCCCTCTCATCAGAGGGCAGACAAGTGCTGGAAGCCACTGGCATTGGTTTTAATTTAGATCCATCACATGAGCACTAAAGTATACGTTTCCCAAAACTTTAAATGCTTTAAAATGTTGGCAGGGGCAAGACGGGGTCCGGAGCTCTACTCCTCCGAGTCTACCATCTCCTTGTGATGCCCCCCCCCCCCAGCTTTGTAAATGTTCAAGACTGATCCATCTGAAGATTGACCCATCTGAAGATTTATGCTCTATTGATCCATCTGAAGATTGACCCATCTGAAGATTTATGCTCTATTAAGAATAATACTGTTGAGTTGTGCCTAATGATTGTCAGATAAGGGTTGCGTATTTTAAATTTAATAACAGCATTTGTAATATGGCTATTGTATTTATTTTTATTGTCTGTACTTTTAGCATTTGTATAAAAATGTCCATGAAGAAGAAGAGACTTGAAACAACCCAGGATCTTCATTCTACATTCATTCACAATTTTGTATTGTATATTTATTCTACTTTGTATTCTTTCCATATTGTAATTTGCATTTACTGGTTACTTAAATTGTTTCATAGCATAATAGGCTTTTTGCCTTGTTTCATGTCCCATTCCACAGCTTTTTCTTTATTTGTACCTAGGAAAAGGTGACACAGGCAACCTTCTTTTTCAGCATCTCACAGGGTCATTCTAGACTCTTCCCTGGTCTGCAAATAGGATCAAAATAAGTCCTACAGTCATATGGAATGTATGCCATCAAATATCAATCAGAGGTTTGTCTGGAAAAACTGATCACAAAGGTACATTGTAAAAGGGTCTGGTTTCTGGCAGCCTCCTTCCTCTTTACATCCATCAGTGTCAAAGATTGATTTCTCAGAAAAGGCAGCAAACTCCCTATCTCGCCTGACCTTTCTTTACCTGGATATCCTAAGTAAATATCTAGTAGAAATCATTTTAATCCCATAACATTCTAGGAATAATTATGTCATGCTCCAAAGCAGATGTGTCAAAAATATGGCCCACAGATCGGATTCAGCCCCTGCAGGGCTGCTATCTGGCCCACAAGCAACTGGCTCTCTACTGTTTCCTGTTCCATCTTCCTGTATCACAGCTCCTTTTGCCCAGTCTCCCCTATTTCCTACTTTGCAGAGGACAGAAAGAAAGCCAAGCTTCCCTTCCTCCAATTGGCTAAGGGTTCTTCCCCCCTCCTGATGAAAGAGCCAGAGAGAGAGAGAAATGAAGTCCCATGGCACTTTTAAGAAGACCAACAATATTTTATTTCATGTATAAGCTTTTGTGTGCAAGCACACTTCTTCAGGCAGGGGGGAGAAAGAAACAGAGTCCCCGGGGGGGGGGGTGCCTAACAGCACAGCTTGCATTCTTTATTAGTGTAAGGGAGCAAGAGTCCAGTAGCACCTGAATGACTTAACAAAATTTGTGGCAGGGAATGAGTTTTCATGAGCCACTGATCACTTCTTCAGATACATCTAGAATATGAGTCCATCTCTCCTTATATCTCGGAGAGTGAAGTGATTTCAGATGCCAAATGACCGCAGCAGCCATTGGTAATCAGAGAAGAAACCTAGGTCTCAGTCCAGTCCAGGAGAATGTATTGTCTTGACCTTCATTATCAGTTGCAATTCAGCAATCTCTAATCTCCCTTTGGAATTCCTTTGTAAGAGTACTGCTGCTCTTAGGTCAGCAACTGAATGTCCTGGAAGGTTAAAATATTCCCCCACTGATTTTTGAATGTTGTGTTTCTAACAGCGGTAGAAAGAATACAAGTCCAGTAGCACCTTAAAGACTAAGAAAACTTGTAGTAGGGTATGTGCTTTCATGAGTCACTGTTCACGTCTTCAAACTTATTTCCAGGCCTTGGTTCGAGCAGGAGCGCACCAGAGCGCCACTCTGCCAGGAAGGAGCCCAGGGGGCAGGCACATAAGCCCCGCCCCCTGCTCCCAGACCCACCCACTGCTCTCAGTCGGGCCACAAGGAGAAAGCAGCAGGTGGCTAAGTTCCCAGCGGCGCCCTCCCATCTGCCCAGGGCCTGGCAGAAGGCCATCAGAGCCCCCCTACCGCCTTCTACAGGCCCTGTGCTGGAGCGCAGGGCCTGTAGGAAGGCCATTGGAGCACCCCCCTGTAGGAAGGCCATCGGAGCCTGTACCCGCTGCCTTCTACAGGCCCTGTGCCAGAGCACAGGGCCTATAGGAAGTCCATCGGTGCCCCCCACCACCTTCTACAGGCCCTGTGCTGGAGTGCAGAGCCCGTAGGAAGGCCATCAGAGCCCCCCCTGCCGCCCCTGCCACCTTCTACAGGCCCTATGCCGGAGCGCAGGGCCTGTAGGAAGGCCATCGGAGCCCCCCTGCCACCCTGTGCTGGAGCACTGGCATGGCTGTCAGGGACTGTTTTGGGGGGGTAGCCAGGGCACACAGGCTGCAGGCGTTTTGTGTGCCCTGGCATGGACTGGCGGGGACTGCTTTGGGGGGTAGCCAGGGCGCACAGGCCAAAGGCGGCTCATGTGCCCCGGCGTGGGCTGGCAGGGACTGCTTTGGGGGAGGGTAACCAGGGCGCAGAGGCTGCAGGCGGCTTGTGCGCCCCACCATGGGCTGGTGGGGACTGCTTTGGGGGGGTAGCCAGGGTGCACGGGCTGGCGGGGACTGTTTGGGAGGGGTGACCAGGGATGCTCCAGGTAAGCAAGCCCAACGGTGCGTACAAGATGAAGTTTTGTGGGTGTGAATTCATCCGCCCGTCATCTTTATCTGCAGAGGGTCCCGATGGAAGAGGCTTTCAGAAGATCGTGGGGCGGAAGAAGAGCCGCTGCTCAATGATAGCACAAGCATTGGTGAGTAGGCAGTTGGCAGAAAAAGACAGCAATGGTGGAATGTGCATGTGCTCTCGGGCTTCCCTCCTTTCCCAGAGTGAGGGAATTTGCACTTGCTACTACATGATTACAAAACTACTTACTCGGCCAGTCTCTGGGGTTCTGTCCCCTCCCCTTTCCCTACTGGCATTTTTGCTAAGATGTTTCAACAACTTTAGAGTGGCTCCCATCCCAGGCTGTTATGCATTACCCTGTCTACACACACCCTTTCTCTTTTTGTGCTACATGAACTGTCCAGGGAAGGAAAATGGGGTTTTAGGAATCACTAAGTCCTATGCACATCTCCCAGTGTTTCTTTTTCAATAGCAAGTTGTGGTATATATTTTCACAGAAGAAAAATATGTTTTTAACCATCTTTGTTCACCATCACATTTACTTTACTGCACCACAAGGTAGAGGAAAAAAACCCGCGTCACTTGCTGTCTTTGCTACTTTGTAGTTTCATCTTTTTTGTTTGTATTTAACATTTTATTAATTTCCATAAGAAGGGGTAGTTTCATCTTCTTTAAAGCCCTTTACTCCCTGCATGACTGTTGTTTTTATAGACAATTAAATCGACCTGTGTTCTGCATATATACACCAAAGGCAAACCCCCCTGAGTTTTAAGAAGAAAAAAGGCTGTTCTATGTTGATAACATTGCTATAGTAGTACATTACAAGGAATAATTTTCCACCCCCCAAATTAATTTAGTGTACATCCTGCTCTCTTATTCCTGGGGGGGGGGCAATGGAAGCTGAGTGATAGGGTCTCTCCAAGTGATTGCCAGACATGAGATGCATCCTCGTCTTGTGTCTTACAGATAGTCTTACAAATAGTCCTTTGCATTTATATTGTGCTTTCAACTTTAAAAGGATCATAATGCTGATTGTGTGAACTTAGTTTGGTGTAGTGGTTAAGTGCGTGGACTCAAAAATGGGAGAACCGGGTTTGATTCCCCATTCCTACACTTGCACCTGCTGGATGACCTTGGATAAGCCATAGTTCTTCTGTCAGAGCTGTTCTTGAAAAATAGCAGTTTCTGTCAGAGCTTTCTCAGCCCCACCTACCTCACGGGGTGTCTGCTGTGGGGAAGGGAAAGGAATTTGTAAGCCACTCTGAGACTCTTTTGGGTAGTGAAGGGCAGGGTATAAATCCAATCTCTTCTCTTCTGTTCTTCTCCTCTTAGGCAAATCATGAGAGGTAGAGCAGGAAGCGTTGCCTCAGTGCTTAGTTCTTGTGGCCCTTTCTTACACGCCCAGGGAAATGCTGATCGCCACTTTGGGGTCAGGAAGCAATTGGCCAGTGATTCTGGAAGGTTTTTGTCATCTTCTGGGCATGGAACAGGGGTCGCTGGGGTGTGTGTGGGGAGGTATTTGTGAACTTCCTGCAATGTGCAGGGGGTTGGACTAGATGACCCTGGAGGTCCCTTCCAACTCTATGAGTCTATGATTCTATAATCCACCCAGCCTGGGGCTCTGGTGAGGCCAGCAGTCTGGCAGGGCATGCTTTTGGGGCGAGGGGTAGTGGTGGAGAAGCTGCCAGTCTGGTGGGGACTGCTTTCAGTTTGGGGAGCAGGCTCTGGAGAGCATCCAGGCTGGCCACAAGCACACCAGCCCCTCTGTCAGGCAGAAGCGCCTGAGATCCTTCCCCCCTCCCTTTTTTCCCTTCAGCCTGCTTGGAAGGGAAGGGAGAGGAATGGATCCCAGGCGCTTCTGCCTGTCGGAGGGGCTAGTGCACATTTCTGGTGATGTCAGGGGGTGTGGCATATGCAAATAAGTTATGCTAATGAGTATGCTAATGAGCTCCTGCACGTCTTTTTCTACGAAATGACCCCTGCTTATTTCCATTTATTCTTTGCATCCTGCTGGGCTGAATCCTCCTGTATCAAACTGAGACCTAGGTTTCCTGTCTCATTACCAATGCTGATATCTCCACACCTACCTCCCTTCTGCATATCACACCTAATCCAATCACACTTACTATTGCCATTTGGCATCTGAAATATCTTTATAAAGTTTATATCACTGGTACCTCATGTTACATTTTATGTTACACATCGTCTGGCCTGACAAAGTGACATTCATGTCAGATCTGGCCCTTATAACAAATGAGTTTGACGCCTTAGCTCCAAAGGGTATATTCGACTACACTATGCTCAACTGTGTGTGTGTGTGTGTGTGTGTGTGTGTGTGTGTGTGTGTGTTTGAACATCCCCTAACCTACACCCCCAATGCACCTCCTTCCTTGAGTGGAATGCTGGTTCATTCTGCTCGTCCTTCTTGGATCTCTGCCTCTAAGGATAGGTAAATATAGTCTCATAGAATAAGCTCCCTTCTCTGTCTCTATAAGCTACCACTTTTATTTTCTGAACTTCTATGTGTGTTTATAGAGTGCTCTTCAATTAATAGGTTTTGATTTTATTCTTTACTTCTCTTTAATAAAAACCATTTCATCAATCATGGCCTGGTTTATGTTGAGAGTTCTATAGGGGAAATATCCTGGTGTATATATAGGTGGAGATCCTGCTTAGTCTCCTCTTCTGTTCTGGGCCTCCTTGCTACCCTAATATACTCAGGAGACCCTCACAACCACTTAGGTAACAAATGAAGGGTTCTCTTCCTCTTGACACCAAAGAGACAAATGCCCATCCTTACCACACTTACAGAAGAAAGGTCTTCCTCCTTTTTTCTTAGTTGTGGTAAAATGTGTTCCTCAAGGTTTCCCTGCAGCTCCATCTTGGGCTCTTCTTTGAACCTTGCTTCTTTTAGCTGCTCCCATACCCTGAAGCACTGTTATTGACTCATTATGGTCAGAAGAAAAATAATCAGCATTTGTTATATATGAAACTGTTGGAGCATAGGCTATTGATTTGGTGGTTCTTTGAGCCTGTTATCTAAAGACATCCTTAGTCATCTCCTCTTCCTCCTCTCAGACTTCTTTCATTAGCTGGGAGAAAGTTGGTGGATTCTTTCAGATGGATTCTCACTAGAAGTAGTTCACTGCATAGAATAGTTCATTGTATAGAGTCCCCTTTGGCAACTCTCACTTGGTCCATCTGGCTGGAGGGGTCAGTGCATCTTTCTGAATTACTTTTTGCAGAATTCAAATATGATTATTTAAAACCTACAAAGAAGATCTTCAGCTTTTTCCATGATACCAAACATGTTCCATTCCTGTACGCTAACCTAAGCATTACCGGTCTTTAGATGATATCCATTACAGCCCCCCCTCAGACTCTCAGTAAGATGTCTCCTTTTTTCAGCCTCAGGCACTTGCCAGTCCTGCATCATTGTTTTGACATGCTGGATCCATGCATCGTACTCTTCTTCTGCCAGAAGAATGCCAGAAAAGAGCCTCTGCTTCCAGTAAAAGGTGGCTTCATGATGAACCAGTAAGGTTATTCCAAGTATTTCTCCCATAGCTTTTATCATTTCTGTACAAACTCCACATTGTGGGTGCTGTGTCTTACAAACACCTACTCTCTAAACTTAGTTGGAATACTTCCAGGTATCCAGGGCTATTTTGGGGCAGGAACACACAGGAATGGAGTTCTGGCTGGCTCCTGAGTTCGCCACGTTCAGCAGGAACTCATTAGCATAATAGGTTACACCCAACAGCAGAAACTCATTAGAATTGGCTACATTAGGGGTGTGTGGTCTAACATGCAAAGGAGTTCCTGCTATAAGAAAAGACCTGGGTTTTGACAACAAACAGGTAAACAGAATAAGAAGCAAAAGGTGGGTGTGGCTGGATGACCACACGTCTGGCAACATGGGGTGTGTGGCTTAATATGCTAATGAGCTGTGCTATCAGGGGTATTGCCTAATATGCTAATGAGTTTCTGCTGCTGAGTGTGGCCTATTATCCTAATGGGTTCCTGCTGGATTTATTCTACCAAAAAGCCCTGCAGGTATCTGTAACTGTTCTGCAGGTATGTGTAACTCAATTAAGGCATCATAAGCATGGTCTTCATGCCTAAAGAACAGCCCACACACTTTGCACTGACCCAAAGCTTCAATGAAGTATACCTATTTTTCTACCATCCCAATATCACATCCTTCAGCAATCTGAGGAACCAAAACAGCTTTCTGAGTATCAATATACAGACTCTTGCACAACCCTTCCAGCATTTAGATGGCTATGTTACAGGGTACAATATATGCAGTGTATAATCCAAGGTGTTTGAAAAATTTACACTGTAAAAATACAGATATCCCAGACAAGCCCCCACAACTTGGGCATTGGAAATAATGGCAAGTTCAAGGCATAGGGCCTCCTTTTTTAAAGCCCCCACACACACCTTGACTTAAGCAAAGTATCTATTTATTACAACAGGGAAAATACAATTTTGCACACAGGGTGTTGTACTTCCCACTCACAAACTCCTTTCCCTTCCCAACCCAAAGGTCCAATAGTCAGTGTCCCAGAAGAACTATTTTCTTGTTGAAGCTGGTCCAGCCGCAGTCCCTCAGAAGCAGGCCTCCAGTGTGAAGGAAAGTTCTCAGGACATTCCTTGTCACCACCCAAGAGAATAAATCAGCTTCAGTTCAAAGACTGATGGTCTGGGGGCTAACTCCTCCACAAGAAGTGATTTCCAGAAAGGAAGTCTCACACCAGACAAAAATTTCTTCAGCTGAGGCCTTTCAACAATTCAGTCCTTAGAGAGAAAAAATCCACTAGGCCTCATGCTCAACACCCTTCAATCACTAGCTACACACAGTCCTCTCAATATGCAAATTGAGTAATTTCATTTCCACCCAACAGCCTATATTCCCAAAACTCTACAGAGGTGAATGCCCTGCCTCGGCTTATTTATATATAGGGGACACTTGTTAAGGTAGAGACCAGCCCGACCATCCATACCGAATAGTGCCACACCAGATCAGTTTTGGGGCACACAGAGCTGGTTCTTTGCCCAAGGGCCCAAAAAGAAACCCCCAGAAAGGCAAACACCATTATTTTGGCAGGATTCTACATATTCCAGGGATGAATAATTTGTATTCCAAAGAGGTTCAAAGACTCTGCCTGGGCCCCAGCTCATATCACAAGCTCTGGCTTATTGTGTCTTTACAGGAGATGGAACAAGACAGGTATCTCACACGCTCATTTACTCTAACCCACAAGCTTAAGCACAACAGATGAGAACAGACGTCAGTTAAATTGTTAGACTTGCTACAACTTCTGTAAGATTTTAATTGTATCTGTATCCCACTTTTCTTGCAAGATATCCAGTAGGGTATAATCTCATTTTATCCTGATAAAGGCCTGCAAGTGATGCTAAGCTAAGAATCTGACCTGCTCTGAGCCACCAAGTGGATGCTGTGGCATTGCTGCCATTTGAACCCAGGACTTCTCAGCCCAAGCCAATACAACATTATTGTTCATCTGCCCTTTAAGCCATACACCATCATGGGTAATGACCTATTGGTGGTGCACTACAGAATTCTCTGCTGCATTTGTGGTGCAAAAACAATAACAGAAATAAAATGGGACATGCAGTTCCTGTAGAACTTAATTTCATTCCTTGCTTTTCAGTTGCTGACTTACTCAACCACTCTTTGGCGTTCAGCTCTCTATTCTGGACAATATTGCTAATGGGATTTCTCACTTTAGTTCTAAGCTTTGTCAGCCTGTTCATTTCATACAGTCGTTCCAAATGTCACTTCCAAGGATAATTTTGCTTCAGTCATTTCTCTCTCTTTGAAATGCTAAGAGATGGATTTCAAAGAGACCTCTGACTAGCAGCTCAACTGTTTTGAAGAGAGACATTTAACAGGTGGTACATTTGAAAGCCCACATGAAGGAGAAGGAGAACAAGCCTAGTTACATTTTACAGAACTCTCTCCTTACACTTGCTAACATTTCCCAGCATACTGTAGCCCATAGGTCATCATCTCCATAAAAATGCCCTTATATATCACAATCAATGGTCATTACCATTCTTATGTGAAATGATGCCACTGATAAAATGCCTACTGGTAGCAACTTTTTTTTAGCATCAGTTTGGAATGTAGAAACTGCATTTTCCATTGCTTTATCTTCATTTATACCAAGAAAAATACTATTAATTAGTGTACATCTGACTACAGTAAAAGGCAGAGGCACAGAGCCACCAAAAAGAGTTGGAAACCCTAAAAGTCAACTCTAACATCATTACAGAAGAAGGAGAAGAATTTATGCAGGATTTAATTGAGTAAATACTTTTTGTGCCCCACAAGAGAGAAGACTGGAGTGCTGGCTTTGAAGAGGTCAGCCAGATCAGCACCGCTCAACCTTATTTCTTTCCATAGTTTTCTGTTTCCTCCACACTTTGCTCTGCTCTCCCTTCTCTAGGAATTACCTGCTGGTGTTCCCTGACCCATATCCAGCACTGCCTATGCCACCCATTGACAACTGCAGGGATAAACTGGAATTTCAATAGATTACAAGCCTCTTTCCCATCAACAGCAG
Organism: Gekko gecko; assembly: GCA_029375565.1. Taxonomy (NCBI): domain Eukaryota; kingdom Metazoa; phylum Chordata; class Lepidosauria; order Squamata; family Gekkonidae; genus Gekko; species Gekko gecko. The sequence goes on from JAPDNY010000005.1 coordinate 171,529,459, forward strand.
TTTTAATATGTTTTATTATTAAACTGTTTAGTCACTGCTTTGATCTTCGTCGTGGTCTCTGTGCAGTCCCACACATGGGTTGGGCGCCTGCGCACGACCTTGATCGGAGAAACTTCTAGAGCTTTGCCTCAGAAGAGCTTTGGCGGGCTCTCTTCCCACCCTGGAGAGAAGGCACGCACTGCGCATGCCCAGAACAGGGGAGAGAGCCACCTACCACTCAGTTCTTCTTCGACCACCTTCACGTTCACACCTCGTTGTTGTTGCTCCGTCGTTGCCTCAGTTGCGTATTTTCTCCTCATTACAGCTTTCTTTTCTCTTTTCTTTCTTCATCTTTCACAAAAAAATTATATATATATATATATATATATATTCTTTTTTCTTGTCTTTTCTCTTCCCCCCTGCTTTTTTCTTGATGGGTGGGGTCCAGATTGTATGGGTTCTTTAAAGTGTGCCGTCGTTGCCCAGCTAAAATCCCCTCGAATGATAGGCATGACTTTTGTTTAATTTGTTTGGGTGAGGCCCATAGGATCGATACATGCCCACATTGTGCAAGTTTTACTCAACAGGCTAGGCGTAACAGGGAGGCTAGACTTAAGGGTGTCCTTTTAGAGTCAGCTTTATGCCCTACCATGTCTTTGGCGGCTTTCCATGCATCCTTAACAAAAAAATCAGACGCTTCCTTGAAGGCACCGAAACCAAAACCTAAGAGGGCTGAGGAAAACACCCCTTCGAAATCGAAGGTTAAGCCATCGACATCGACTTCAGTCATTGAGCCTGTCGTTATTACTGGCCTGACAACTTCAACACCCACATTGGCGTCTATGTCTCTAAAGTCTTCTTTGCCACCTCTGACGCCGCAGCACACTTTGTCCTCAGCTTCTGGCTTGATTCCTCTTGGCCAGCCAACGAGGTCACCTCCAGCATTGTCTCCTCACAGGGATTCCCGATCTCCTTCCCGGCACTCTGATCTCCCACTCCACCATTTGGAGGAGAGACATGTTTTAGTTAAACGACGATCTCGGTCTCGCTCCCGATATGACTGCAGGAGGCTGATTCGTCGACTGTCTCCGTCTTCGTCGGGCTCGCCTTCGGACGATCAATGTTGGTCTCCTGATGAAAGTAGGCGACCTCCGTATTGTGCCTACTATTATTCCAGGTCTCTGATGCCTCAGCATCATCATTATAATCGGATTCGACACTCCGAATGTACTGAGCAGAGTCGTGGCTTCGGCTCGCTCAGTTACTCTTGACCAACCTTCTGAGCCCTCGAGACCTAGGGATGCCGCAGCCTTCGAAGAAGTCACAACAGTCCAAACAGTCTGTTTGACTGTCTCCACCCCCTGTCCTCTCCACCATCATACACCCCTCCCGTCCAGACCTGTCTCTTCCCCTTTCTACCAGCCTGGGAAGAAATTTCCACCGACTCCTGGGTCCTCACCATTCTACGGGTCAGGTACACCATAGAGTTCATTTTGCCTCCACTCCTACAACACTTTGTCATCATCCTCCTGCTGATGACCAAACGGCTACTGATCTGGTTCAGCCATTAAGGTCCTCATCTCCGATGTCGATTTCTGACCATTCTGACTCTGCGGAGCTCGATCCCGATGCCACTCGAGTCGATCCTAAGCCTTGCCGCTCGGGTTCTGTTTCACCCACTGAGGGTCCTAAGGCTTATTTGGAGCTCGTTACTAGAATGGCCACTGGCCTTCAAGTTCAGGGTTCCATGGAGTCTCCTGCTGTGACCGACATAGTTCACAAGCTGTTCCAAGCCGACCTTCCTCCTTCTACTGTCCTCCCTTTGCTCCCAGTCCACCTTTCGATTCTTAAAGAATCGTGGGAGCACCCAGCATCGATCCTCCCAGTCTCTAGACGGTATGACAGTCTTTACAAAATTCAGCAGAATTCAGGCAAGTTTCTTATTTCTCAGCCACCGCCGAATTCGATGGTCGAGCATTCTTCGTTGAGGTCGAAGCAGCTCGTACGACAGTCTGCACCCCCTGACCGAGAGGGTCGTAAACTTGACATTCTCGCAAAGAAGGTCTATTCCTTTGCCTCCATGGGTCTCCGTATCGATACCTACCTGTCTTACCTCTCGGCGTATGCCTTCGATGTTGCAAATGCTGTTCATCCTGTCTTGGACTTTGTCCCAGAGGAGCATCGTCCTGCCTTGTCCGGTGCTTTGTCAGAAATCTGCTCCATCTCGAAACAGCACATTAATTCAGTCCGTCACGCTGTCAGTTGCTCTTAGAAGGTTTTGGTTTCTTCGGTCGCTCTTCGGCACCATGCTTAGCTGAGAGGCACCTCTCTTCAACCTGATGTCAAGTTCCGTATAGAGGATCTCCCTTTCGATGGCGACAGCCTCTTCCATTCTACTACTGATGAGGCCTTGAAAGCCGTCGATGACAGCAGGGAACAGGCTCAAAACCTCGGGGTCTCCACCTCTGCTTATTGGCCTCGGACCCGTCGTTGGAAGCCCTACAATTCCAGGCGCTATCCATCGCCGGCATCCAATCCCCAATGGAGAAGGAAGCCTTACGACTCCCGTCCTTCCTCCAAGCACCGACCACAGCCTTCGAAGAAGTCACAACAGTCCAAACAGTCTGTTTGACTGTCTCCATCCCCTGTCCTCTCCACCATCATATACCCCTCCCGTCCGGACCTGTCTCTTCCCCTTTCTACCAGCCTGGGAAGAAATTTCCACCGACTCCTGGGTCCTCACCATTCTACGGGTCAGGTACGCCATAGAGTTCATTTTGCCTCCACTCCTACAACACTTTGTCATCACGCCCCCAGATCCCCTCCTCGATCTCAAGATCTCCGCCCTTCTTGCCAAGGGCGCTATCGAGATCGCCCTGGAGGTGCACTGGACTCTAGGCTTCTACTCGAAATATTTCCTCATACCAAAGAGGCTTCAGAGCGATTATGGAGCTTCGAGATCTCAATCGATACATCTGCTATCAAAAATTCTGGATGGTCACTTTGCAGTCTATTCTCCCCCTAATTCCAAAGGGGGCATGGCTAGTGTCGGTTGATCTCCAAGACGCATACTTCCATGTCACTATCCATCCTCAGCACCATTGATTCCTTCGTTTCGCAGTCGGGAATGTTCACTACCAATACAGGGTCCTTCCGTTCAGTCTCTGCACCGCCCCAAGGGTTTTTACCAAGCTGATGGCTGTCGTCATGGCCGACCTTCATTACCGTGGGATAACACTTTATCCCTATATCAACGACTCACTTCTGGTGGTGCCGACGCAAGCCCAACTATTTCACCACGTCCGAGAGACTCTCTCTCTCCTTCATGCCCTCAGCCTGTGTGTGCCAACCTCTCCAAGCCCTCTCTTCAGCCCGTTCAGGTCCTTCAATTCCTCGGTGCCCGGCTAGATACCAACCATTGGCCTGATTGACCCTGCTGCTTCCTCAGGTAGGACCATTGGCTGATTTATTTTGCTACTGCTGCTGTGTCTTAACCAGTGTGCTTATGTCTTTTTCAGCTGCCAGCTCCCTCCTCCAACTGGTTCAGCTCTTGTAATCACCCATGTGTGGAACTGCACAGAGACCACGATGAAGATAAACAGGTTGCTTATCTGTAACTGATGATCTTCGAGTGGTCATCTGTGTAGTACCACAATTCCACCCCACCTTCCCCGCTGCTGGCATCTCCTGATCTCCTTCTTTTTGGTTGATGGGACTTGCCGGTGGCAGTCGAAGGAACTGAGTGGGAGGCGACTCTCTCCCCTGCTCTGGGCATGCGCAGTGCATGCCTTCTCTCCAGGGCGGGAAGAGAGCCCGCCAAAGCTCTTCTGAGGCAAAGCTCTAGAAGTTTCTCCAATCGAGGTCGTGTGCAGGCACCCAACCCATGTGTGGGACTGCACAGATGACCACTCGAAGATCATCAGTTACAGGTAAGCAACCTGTTTTTTTTTAATCTGATTTTATTCTGGAAACCACCTCACATAAACACACTATAAAGAATGCAGCTTAAGCACAGACACATATTAAATGTATCAAATAACGAACCCACAGGCTGCCTAAGAGAGTCTGTGATACCAGTACTTCCATCCACACAGCTTCTTTTCAAAACACTCTGCCAAACTTGTTTGTATTGAAGTGTGATGGGAACAAGCATTTTGCAGGACAACAAGAAAGGGGAGAACACATGGAAGAAGAAGAATGGACACCACAAGAGGCAGAGCAGAACACCAGCATGGGGGATACCAACTCCTACTACATGCTGAACTGACTATTGGATGTTTTCATGCCATCAAGGGCAACCTAGGGGAACATTATCTATTTTGCAGGCATAATTGTATGCCACAAAACATGCAGGAACAACCGTAAGTGAAGCAAAGGATCTGGACTAAATTGGCCACTCCCGTTACTTTGCACTTTGGCCCGTTACGCACTTATGGTGAGACCACTACTAGGCCATAATAGCTCCAAGTTACACTCACATAAAAAATTACAGCACAGTCCTAAGCAGAGTTACACCCTTCTAGATCTAGTGAAGTCAGAGGGCTCACAAGTCATCATCATCCACCAACATTTATTCATTTATACCCCACTTTTCTCTTCAGTGGGCACACAAAGTGACTTACAACATTCTCCTCTTCTCCATTTTCCTCAAAACAATGCTGTGAGGTGAGGCTAGGCTTAGAGTGTATAACTAGCCCAAGGTCACCCAGCAAGCTTCCATGGCAGAATGGGAAGTAAAACTTGGATCTTCTAAATCCTAATCTGATGTTTTATGATCATTATGATGATGATTTATGGTTTTATGTTGTTTTAATCTGTTATTAAACAACTGTTTAATAGTATTGATGTAAACCACCATGAGCCCATTCATAGAGAGGTCGGTATATAAATCAAATAAATAAATGTTCTAACTCAGGGGTCCCCACCGTCGTGACAGGGGCACCATGGTGCCCACTGTCACCTTTTCTGGAGCCCACCAAATATTTTTAGAAACTGGGTGGTATTAAGTGGGGCCTTTAGAATCACAGAGTTGGAAGGGGGCATACAGGCCATCTAGTCCAACCCCCTGCTCCACGCAGGAGTAGCCTAGAGCATCCATGACAAGTGTTTGTCCAGCTGCTGCTTGAAGACTGCCAGTGAGGGGGAGCTCACCACCTCCATAGGCAGCTGATTCCACTGTTGCACAACTCTTACTGTCAAAAAGTTTTTCCTAATATCCAGCCAGTACCTTCCCACCCTTAATTTAAACCCATTATTGTGAGTCCTATCCTCTGCCACCAACAGGAACAGCTCCCTGCCCTCCTCTAAGTGACAGCCCTTCAAATACTTAAAGAGAGCAATCATGTCCCTCCTCAGTCTCCTCTTCTCCAGACTGAACATTCCCAAGTCCCTCACCTTTTCCTCATAGAGCTTGGTCCCCAGGCCCCTGATAATTTTCATCACTCTCCTCTGTACCCGCTCCATTCTGTCCACATCCTTTTTGAAGTGAGCCCTCCAAAACTGCACACAATACTCCAGGTGCAGCCTGACCAATGCAGCATACAGTAGGACTATCACATCTTGCAGTTTGGATGTTATGCCTCTGTTGATACACCCCAAGATCACATTAGCCTTTTGTGTTGCCGCATAACACTGGATACTCATATTTAACTTTCAGTCCACCTGTACCGCAAGATCTTGCTCACACACACTGCTACCCAGAAGTGTATCCCCGTATCCAATATGTGTGTTTCTCATTCTTGTTACCCAGATGTAAAACTTGGCACTTATCCTTGTTAAATCGCATCTTTTTTTTTTAAGTACCCTAAGGTACACTTTTATTATTTTTCAATATACACTACAGACATACAAACATATACATACCTAACATACACTAAACTACTACATATAATACATATTCCAAGAGACTTATTTCTTATTCCTTCTTCAGTTAACTATTTTTTCCCCAGTTTCTATATTCAAACCAGGTTTGTCCTTTCTGTGTTCTCAAATCACATCGTTTAATGTCCATTTGCGCTTACATTATAACATTCATAAAATCTCTTCCACGTTTTTTGAAAGGTCCACTCTGTACCGGCTCTCATCTCTAAAGTCAGTTTGTCATTCTCTGCCATTTCAAAAAGTTTATTCACATACTCACACTTTGTTGGTATCTCCATTGTTTTCCAGTATTTGACATACAAAATTCTCGCAGCTGTCAACATGTGAACAATCAAATATCTATCTGCTTTATCAAAATCTTTTGGAAATATATTCAACAGCAATATCTCTGGGGTAAATGGAACATTATTTCTTGATATTTCTTTCATCATCTTATGAACCCATCTCCAAAATCTTTTTGCCTCATCACACAACCACCACATATGATAAAAAGTACCAGTTTTGTTTTTACACTTCCAGCATTTATCTGAGCAATTTACCATCTACAAAACATCTTATACATATTCTCTTTATATGACACAGTATTAGTCATTTTAATATTTTTCAACCAAACTTGTTCCCACTCCTCTAAGTCAATATTACGCCCAATGTTTTGAGCCCATACAATCATATTTTTTTTCACTATTTCATCTGCCATCACATTATCTAGTAAAATCTTACATATTTTCTTTATCAGTTTAGTGTCTGTTTTCAAAATAGCCTCTTCCAGCTCAATTGTTTTATTGTTAAATCCAAGTTTGCTGTCTTTCACATATATCGATTCTAATTGTGCTTTTTTCCACCAGATTAATTGTTCTGGTAGTTTAAGTCTGTCTTTTTTATCCAAAATGTCCTGATATCTTAATAATTCTTCTCCATCGTATACATTTGGTAATGTACAAGCTTCTAATGGTATTATCAGTCTTGATCATTTCGTATAAAAAATTTTGTGTATTGAGTCCCATACCTTCAATAATGCTGCTCTCAGCCAATGCTGCTTAAAGTATTTTTGAGAGCTTGCTTTTTCATACCATAAAAAAGCATTCCATACTAACAGTAAATCATGCCCCTCAATTTTCAACAGCCTTTTGTCTTCCATAGTAATCCATTCTTTAATCCACACCAGTGCTGCAGCTCTATAATACAGTAGCCAATTTCGTATGCCAAATCCTCCTCTCTCTTTTACATCTTGTAGCATCTTCAACCCTATTCATGCTCTCTTCCCTTGCCATATAAACTTCATTGTCAATCTATCCAAATCCTTGAATACATTCTGGTTTTGTAGTACAGGAATAGTTTGAAACAGAAACATCCATCTAGGCAAGATATTCATTTTTAATGTGGCTATTCTTCCCATCATGGAGAGCTGCAAAGTTTTCCATTTTTCCAAATCCTGCTTAGTTTTTTGTAGTAGAGCTTTATAGTTATCTTCAATTAAAGTACTGCATTTATTCGTGGCTGTATTTCCCAAATACTTTGCTTTATTTACAATCTGGAATCCGGTACTTTCTTGTAGTTTACTTTTTTGTTTTTGATCTAAATTCTTTACTGTTATTTTAGTTTTTTCTGTATTTATTTTAAAGCCCGCTACTTCTCCATACTCTTCAATCTTTTCTTCCAATGCCTCTACTGCTTCTGTCGGATTGTCTAATATAAATGCTATGTCATCTGCAAAGGCTAAGAGTTTAAAATGCTCTTTCTTTATTTGAAGTCCAGTTATTTTACTCTCCCTTCTTATAGCTTCATTCATTATTTCCAGCACCAGTATAAATAAAAGTGGTGATAACGGGCATCCTTGCCTCGTGCCTTTCTGAATCTCAAATTTATTTGACAGCTCCCCATTGACTACAACTCTTGCCTGCTGTTCATTATAAATTACTTCAATCATAGTAATAAAGCTTTCTCCTGCTTACAACATCCTGAGTGTCTCCATCATAAAAGTCCAATTAACATTATCGAATGCTTTCTCCACATCCAAAAAAACTATTGCCATTTGCTTCTCAGGATGTATTTCATAATATTCTAGTACATTCATCAATATTCTCAAATTATTCCGCATTTGTCTTTTAGGTAAAAATCCTGCCTGGTCTTTATTTATTGTTTCTGCTAGCATCTTTTTCATTCTTTACACCAAAATTGATGCAAAAATCTTATAATCCATGTTTAGAAGAGATATCGGTCTGTAGTTTTTCATTTCTTTTTCATCCGAGTTCTGTTTATGTATCAAAGAGATAATTGCTTCTTTCCATGTATCTGGAATTGCTCCCTGATCTCTTGCCATGTTACATCTGTCCTTAAAAGTCATTGTGATTTGTTCTTCAAATATGTGGTAGAATTCCACTGGAAGTCCATGCGGGCCTGGGGCTTTACCTTTATTTTGTCTTTTTAAGGCTTGTGCTACTTCCATCATTGATATCCATTGGTTTAGTATTTATCTTTGTCCTTCTGTCAGTTTTTGCAATTTATATTTTTCTAAATAATTCTTAATGCCCTCCTTGCTGACATTCACTCTTCCATGTAAAATTTTGTTTTCATTTTTTTTTAATTAAAATTAATTTTTTAAAACATTTAAAGCATTTTAAATTTCTATAAATTTCTTTTCCTTCTTTTCTCAATACTATAATAAATGTCCTTTCTTTCTGTTGATTGATTTTATAGGCTAACCATCTTGTAGGCTTGTTTGCATTTTCAAAGTAGTTTTGTTTTGCAAAGAATAGCTTCTTTGCTAGTTCTTTCAATAGACAGTTCATTTGATGCTGTAACATTTTTAATCTTTTTTCGATTCCATCTTTATTTTCTAAAGACATCATAGTGTTCTCTTGTACTCTTATTTGTTTTTTCAGTTTCTCATATCTTTGTTTACTTTGCCTATTAATTCTTGCTGCTTCTTGTATCAACAGTCCTCTAGAGAATGCTTTCATTGCATCCCATATCACCTGTAATGATGTGTCTTGCTTCTTGTTTTCTTTAAAGAAGACTGTTAATTCTTCCTTCATTTTAATTACAAACTTCTCATTTCTTAAAGTCTTTAGATTCATGGTCCACCTGTTTCTCCTCCCTATTGCTTGTAGTTTCATATACACCAGTTTATGGTCCGCATATGTCCCCACCTGTATTTCTGCTTCTAACAAATCCTTAACCATTAATGTTGAGATCCATATCATATCTATTCTGGACCATGAGTTGTGTCTAGCCGAATAGGATGTAAACTGTCTTGAAGAGTAGTTTCTTATTCTCCAAGCATCCACCAAGTTTAATTCCACTAATAATCGTTTTAGACTTTTTGGTATTTCTGTTCTCCTTTTCTTCTTCCTCTTCCCACCTGTCTGTCTTTATCTTTGTCAGCAATTGTATTAAAGTCTCCAAGTAGGCATGTATTCTGATAATCCTGTTCAACTATAAGATTATGTAGTTCTGAATAAAAATTTTCTTGGTCTCTGTTTGGTGCATAAATATTCACGAGTAGGATTTTTTCACCGATTCTGAATTTCCACCTTCAAGATTCTCCCATCATCCAAAGCATATACTTTCTCTGGAAACAGGTGCTCTTTAACCATCGTTGTCACTCCCCTTTTTTTTTCTTTTTATCTGAAGCTGCAAAGGTTTTCCCCAATCTTCTATTTTGTAAAAATTTCTCATCCTTCTTGCAAATAAGTGTCTCTTGCATGCAAATTACATCCAAATTCTGCTTGAGTAATTGGTGAAATATCCTTTTTCTTTTCTGCAGTCCATTCAGTCCATTGACATTCACCGATAGGATTCTAAGTTTTCCCTTATCCATTATACTTGTCTTTCTGTTGGTATCCTTTCCCGTTGTCACGTGTCAGTCGGGGATTGTCTGGTCCTAATCCTTCTTTCTTTGGGCTTTAAATCAGCTTCTGCTTGTTCCCCATCTTTTCTCTCCTCTTCTTCTTCTTCTTCCTCATCTTCCTCCTCTTCAATTCCCAATTCCTGACCATGTCTTTTTAGAAACTCTTCCGCTTTAAAAATTGATGTAATCCAGTACTTTTTACTTTGATAAGTAAACACCAATCCTTCTGTCAGCAACCACCTGTACTGGAGATCATTTTCCCTTAGTAAGCCTGTTAGTCTGGAATATTCTCTTCTCACGTACTCTCCAAGGGATTTCTTTTAAGACTTTTATTTCTCCTGTATCGGTCTTTAATGGTTTCGCATTGACTTCCATCAGTACTTTGTCCCTTGTCATCCTTTTATAGAAACGCACTTGTATTTCTCTAGGGACTTTCATACGCCTTGCATATGCTGAATTCATTCGAAAAACTTGATCAAATTCTTTTTCAATTTTCTTTTTTCCAATCCCTATATGGTCAGCCAATGTTTCTGCCATCTGTTTCGAGAGATCTTCATCTTTTTCTTCCAGGATATTCTGGAATCTCAATACATAAGCCGCTCTTTCCACCTGTAATCGTGTTAATGCTTGCTCACATTCCCTTTGTTTCTCTTCCGTCTGTCTCGTGTCCTCTTCTACTGCTTTAGTCCTCTTTTCCATTTTCTCATTGTTTTTCTTCAAGTCTGCTATGTCCTTTGAGTTTTCTACCACCTGACTCTGGATTGCTTGCATGTTATTTACAAGTTGTTCAGTTAGTTGTGTCAGCTGTTGCATCACCCCTTCCATCTGTGCTTTGATTGGGTTGACTGCATCGGCAATCATGCTCTGCATTTCCTTTTGTATAGGATCAGCCAGTATACTGTCACTCCCGCCCCTGGTGACATTGATGGAGGTTTTGTGGTCTGGATCATTTTAACATTAACATTCGACATTTTGCTGGTTTTTCTCTGAGCTTTATACGTTCCAAGTCAGATATCTTATTTCCTCTTTTTTTTTTACAATTTATTTCAATCCAGCTTCTCTCTCAGACTCAGTTATCTGCTTGTTTTCTTCAGAAAGGCTGCCTTGGCAGTGTGCCCAATCCTTTGGCTGTATGCCCAGAGCCTTGGTTGTCCATTTAGGCCGATTTTTTTAATTATTATTTGTTCAAGGTCAACCTTTCCAGCTGTTCCCAACACAGACTCAATCCAGTTAAAAGGGAAGGGGGGGAGTCAAATTTATTTCCTTAATAATCAATAGTCAGTTTCTTGTCCATAGACATAGCAGGCTTATTAGTCTCTATTGGGTTAAAATTAAATTCCATTGGGTTGTCAAATCTGCCCATGGCATCACCCCACTGATTTTGTAAGGGCTCCAGCCCCCCTCCTGATGGAGGGGAAAATTTGAGAGCATAGAGTGAGAACTTATATTCTCTCAAACCCTCAACAATCAGCAACCCTCATTGATCAATAGTCAGATTCTAATCCACAGACATAGCAAGCTTATTAGTCTCTATTGAGTTAAAGTTGTTTTATTGGGTTGCCAAATCAACCCATAACTTCACCCCACCGATTTATAAGGGCTCCAGCCCCCCCCCCCCCAATGGAGGGAAAAGTTTGAGAATGTAGGTTGGGGACATGATCTCTCAAACCCTCAACAAGCTTCAGATCCATCTATCTCCCAGAAAATTCCAAAGAGCCCAGTCACTTCAATACAGTTTTCTGCTTGCTCTTCTACTAGAAGTTCTTTGGTAGCTTTAGTAACTTCACCCCGCTTCCCCTCTACTCTGCCAAAAACCCAGCCGGGTTTTGAAGTATTCCCTTCAATTTTGGCCATTTGAATAGATTTGGGGATGATTTCAGTTTGAGGGGCTACCAGTATGACAGTCTTTACTTCGGGAACACAGAAAAGTTTTCTCCACTCATGTTTATGCGCTCCTGTTCATTTCCACTTAATCGTCTCTTGGTTCTCCACGGTAACGAAGGCTTTGCCCATTGAAATGGACGTCATCCCCCCGGCTTGCTTCAGAGCGAGCCCACAGGTCTCCTAGCGAGTTGCCTTCTCACTAGGACCTCAGCTCAAGCTCCTTGCCCTCATTGCTCCTACCCCAGAGCGTGGGGGTGGTCTCCAATCTGCCAGAGACCCTCTAAAACCGAGGGATCGATCAGTCACTTGGAGCGAGGCTCTCAAGTGACCACTAGTGCCTCGCTGCAGCCATGCTGTTAAATCACATCTTGTTCACAACCACCCATTTTCCCAGCAGGTTCAGATCTCACTGAATTCTATCTCTATCTTCTGGTGTATTTGCTGCTCATCCCAATTTGGTGTCATCTGCAAATTTAATGAGTAGCTCCTCCACACCCTCATCCAGATCATTTATAAGAATATTTAAAAGTACCGGGCCCAGAACTGAGCCCTGTGGTACCCCATTGGACACCTCCCTCCATTCAGATGGAATTCCATTAATAATAACTACTCTTTGAGTGTGGTTCCTCAACCTATGCACCTATGCACCTAACTATCCTAGAGTCCAGTCCACAGACCTCTAGTTTATCCATCAGCACCTCACAGGGAACTTTGTCAAAAGCTTTACTGAAATCCAGGTGAACAACATTGACAGCATTTCTTCGATCCAGTAAGCTCGTCACTTGATCAAAGAGGGAAATGAGGTTGGTCTTGCAGTACCTGTCAGGGACAAGTCCATGTTGACTTCCCTGGATCACCAAGTTGTCCTTTAGATGCTTGCAGATCAACCCACTTAAAATCTGCTTCAGTAACTTCCCGAGGGCAGAGGTCAGACTGACTGGCTTGTAGTTTCTGGGGTCATCCTTCCTCCTTTTTGGCTGGGAGGCTTTTGCTAGCTATTTTGCAGATAAAATCTTGTCACTCCCGTGTGACCTCCCTGCTACACTTGACACAGTGAGTGAACTCGAGGCTCTCTTGTCAAGTTATGGATCATTTTAGTCTGCTCAGCCTAGAGGAAGTTGACAAATTGATCCTGACTTAATGCCCTACCCCTTGCTCCCTCGATCTGTGCCCCTCATGGCTAATTAAAGTGGGCCATGAAGGGTTTTGAGGTGCCTTATGGGAGATTATCAACAAATCCCTCTTGGAGGGAGTAGTCCCAGAGACACTTTTTGAAAGTGTCTGTCAAAGATTTCCAGAAAGAAACTTAAGGTAACAGTGGCCCACCCTCTCTTCAAAAAGCCATCTCTGGATCCAGCCACATTGGCAAACTTGTCCTTTTTCTTTTTAACAATTCTTTATTTTCATAACAAACAAATATAAAATTGGGGTACAACATTTCAATCTTTCTTTTCCTCTATTAAACTACCTCTTACAGTAACCAAATCTATATCATTTTTCCACCTACTGTTATCATATAATATTTGCAGATATATAGGTATACAGTTTCTTTTATTCTACTAATATAGATTTTGTCTAAACATATGAATTTTTTTCTTTGGATATATAAAAAGGCATAATTCTTTATTTTCTTCTGGATATTAATGTAATGATCTTACTCCCACAGAAGTTTCCCATCCCTCTTGTAGCTTTCCTCTTCTTGATTTTCTGATTTCTTCTCTTAAGTTTTAAAGTCTTAATTCTGTGTCTTTTTCCCTTATAAGTGTAGAAATCTTCTGCGTATAAACATCTGTACTCAATCTTTAGAATAGTTTGTGGATCCAAGTGTTGATTTCTTTTGACTCTCTGAAGTAACATGTGACTCCTTATTTTGGCAATTTCATCACCGATGGTTCTTTTATAAAGTCTCTGATGCACATTTGTGGAAGTTTTGTTTCTCTTTATAGGTGCAAACTCCATTCTGTGGATCATGTCATCTTGATTGTAGGTTTCCTCTATATCCTCTACACAGTTGTGTCTTTTTTCTTTCTCTTTCCAGGCTATCTGAACTGTTTCCTTCTTAGTTTGCTGCATCAGCATTTCTGGTTCCTCTTTTGTAGGGTAAAAAATTTCTTTGACTGCCCTTTTTACAGCTATCATAGCTGTGTTTTGAATTAAACTATGCAGATCTTTTAAGGAGAGCTGTAATAATTCAATGCTTATAAGCTCCATTGTATATGAGAATAAAGCCTGACACTGTTTGAAGTCTATCTGTGCCATCCATTTTTTTCAACAACATGTTAAAACCAAAGAATCTCTAAAAATATTTTCCAACAAAGTTTTACAATGGCACCATGCCTAATAAGCATATATCAACACTTGTTATAGTCATATTAAACACAAAGACAATATCACCATAAGTCAGGAATGTTATCTGTTATTTACATTTCAAGACATTGCAGTCGGAACAAAATGGAGATTTGTAGTTTCAGTAAAAGAAAACATAAAATTGTTATGGGAATGTAATAAGTGAAAAAATCAAAGTAAGGTCCAATTTTCTTTTTCCCCTTAAGAGATCAAGTCCTTATATTCCATTTATTTAAAATATAATCAACTTTAGTCCTTATTTCAGCAGATTTGGTTTAATGCTTTAGAAGGTCTTCATGTTGTTCCAGCTGCTTTCTTTTTATTTCCAGAAAGAAAAAAAGGGGGAGCAGGAGATTCCACTTCTGTTCACTAAGATTCAGAGTCAAATTCAACTAGTTTTTCTCCAGTTTTATATTTTATATTATACAAAATACAGTCTTAGACAAGATCTTTCTCTTTATTTTCTTTGCCCAGGAGGCTATTTGAGAAGTTGCTTTGAATTCTTTTTGTAGCTGCCAGAAAGGAAGAAGGGGGCAGGAAATGAATTCTTCACGCCTCTATTTCAATGTCTTTTTAAACTTTAAAGGGGCTTCACAAAAGATGGTAGACTCTCTCATGTTGTTTTACAATGTACTTACAGTATTGTACTTCATCGATGGTATGGATGAGGTTCCAGCTTGTCCCCAGCTCCTGCATCGGTGCAAATTCGGACCCTATGCCTAAGTGCTGCCACTTGCGGGGGGGTCCAAATTAAGCCCCTTGCAATGAGCTTCTCTATGGGAAGCTCATTTGAGTTTGGGAGCCCCCAAACCTCCCCAAACCCAGCCAGCAACCGGGAGCTCTTCCCAGTGCGTCTGTTCTCATCACGCTGAATCCCACCTCCCCCAACTTGTCCTATTTGAGCAAGATAATAGAGAGGTGTCCCGGCCCTGGCAGTCCGGGCCGGGCTGCAACCCCCCCCACCACGACGCAACCCGAGCACTCACCCGAGGAACCAGGCCAACGCTGGGCACCCAGGGCACGCCCCGGCCCCCCTCCGACGGAGAGGACGTCAGGACGAGCAAGGCCCCGTCGGCACGAGCCCTGGGAAGCGACAGAGGCGAGTCATCCTCCCCAGACGACCGGAGGCACCGACGGCGCAGCCCTCGGGCCGGCAAGGCCGACGCCGGCACAGGAACGCACGCCCCTGACGCGAGGAGGGCGTCCTACCTTATCAAGGGGGGCGGGGCCTGGGGAAGGTGGAACCGTGGAGGAGCACGGGCGGTGCTAGGCAGTGGGAGGAGGATATAAGGGAGGAAGGACGGAGGGGCCGGGGAGGAGACGCATGT
This sequence comes from Gekko gecko, assembly GCA_029375565.1. Taxonomy (NCBI): domain Eukaryota; kingdom Metazoa; phylum Chordata; class Lepidosauria; order Squamata; family Gekkonidae; genus Gekko; species Gekko gecko. Next base: position 171,544,726 of record JAPDNY010000005.1, read on the forward strand.
CAAGGAGAAGAGAGCCGTGTGTGTGCGAGAGAGAGAGCCCAGCAAACCGGCCGCTTCCCTGACACGGGACAGAGGGGCAAGAGGGGTGAAGTCAACCCCGCCCCCTGTCATTCTGAGGCCCCCCTGTCTCCTTGTCCCTGGGACTTCCCCCTGCTTCCCAGGACCGCGCCCCCCGGTTTGGACTGCCCGACGCCACGGCGACTGGAGGAAAGGTACCCGGGGCCCAGGGGGAGCGCGACAAGAGGGCAGTGGCAATTCAGTTACAGGGCTTTTTGGATGATGCTTCTATTTAGATCCCTTCCAGTCCATTTTGCCTAGGCTACAGGACGGAGGCATATGGATCGAGGCAGGACAGCAGTGCTGTTGTTGTTGGACCTGTCAGCAGCGTTCGACATGGTCGACCATTATCTACTGACCTACCGCCTCGCTAACACTGGAATTCAGGGGCTAGCCTTACAATGGCTTGTCTCCCTTCTCCAAGATCAGGAACAAAGGACTGCACTGGGGGAACAGCTATCCCGAAGGCACCCACTGGATTGTGGAGTGCCTCAAGGGGCAGTGCTGTCCCCGATGCTCTTTAATATCTGCATGCACCCCCTTGTCCAGATTGCTCAGAGGCATGGGCTGGGATGTCACCAGTATGCAGATGATACCCAGCTCTATCTGTTGTTGGGTGGCCAGTCTGACTCCAAACCGAAAGATCTGGACCGGGCGTTACAAGCTGTGTTTGAGTGACTTAGGCTGAGCCAACTGAAACTGAATCCAACGAAGATGGAGGTCCTGTACCTGAGTTGGGGTAGTCCAACAGTAGGGATCCCACTCCTGATCTTTGATGGGGCACCACAGGTTCCAGCGCCGGAGGTTAGGAGTCTGGGAGTGTTCCTGGATGCCTCCTTAACTATGGAGGCCCAGGTAGCAGCCACTGCCAAATCAACCTTCTACCATCTTCGGCAGATGAGGCAGTTAGTTCCCTTCCTCGAACGCAACGACTTGCCAACAGTGATCCATGCCATAGTCACCTCAAGACTGGACTACTGTACTGCTCTCTACATGGGCTGCCCTTATCTCAAATCTGGAAGCTGCAGTTGGTGCAAAATGTTGCAGCCAGGCTTTTGATGGGAGTCTATACAGGAGCACATCCAGCCGGGGCTAAAGACATTGCACTGGCTGCTGATAGCATCCCAGATTAGTTTCAAGATGCTGGTTTTAACCTTTAAAACCCTCTATGGTCAGGGGCCTACATACTTGAGGGACTGCCTGTCCCCGCATATTCCCCAGAGAGCACTGTGATCAGGGGCTCAGAACTGACTGGCCCTCCCAGGTCTCAAGGAGGCCAGGCTGTCTACAACCAGAGCCAAGGCTTTCTCGATAGCATCTTTGTCTTGGTGGAATGAGCTCTCAGAAGAGATCAGGGCCCTGCAGTACCTCTTACAGTTCCACAGGGCCTGTAAAATGGAGCTCTTCCATCAGGCTTTTGGGAGCCGTCACCACCACCACCACCAATCACGATCAACAACTATCAATTAACAGTGGGAAGACAGAGAGCCCTGCCCCACTGGAATGCCCATCAACTGCCTGGGCCAACTGCCTGAAGGACAACCAAAAAGAAGATCTAGGAGCCAACTGTGAGCTGGGAGTGTTGAATAAAGGTCGCCATAATCAAATTAGCACTTTACTACATTAGATGTATGATTTTAGAATTATTTTAATCATAATTTATGTTTTACTGTAATTTACTTATCTAATTTTATGTAAGCTGCCCTGTGCCGGCCTTGGCTGGGAGGGCAGGGTAGAAATTTGATAAATAAATTGAAAATTGGGATAACATCTGCCCTCCTTCAGTCATGTGGCACATCTCCCATCCTCCAAGAGGTCTGGAAGATGATGGACAAAGGCTCTACAAGCTCTCTAAAAAGTTCTTTGAGCACTCTTGGATGCATACCATCTGGCCCAGGGGATCTGTATGCCTTCAATGCAGCCAGGTGCTTCTCAACTACCTTTCTACCCAGGTCAACTAGCAGCCCAGACTCCATGCCTTGCCTACTACCATCCCTAGATGAGCCTGTTCTCTTCTTCAGGGGAAAAACTGAGGCAAAATAGGCATTAAGACTTTCTGCTTTCTCCCTGTCTTCCGTCGGAGTTTCTACATCTAACCCAACAGTGTGCCCATCACCTTTTATCTTGTGTTTGCTCCTCACATATCTGAAGACAATTTTCTTATTTTAGCAAGCTTCCTTGGCCAACTTTAGCTCACTGTGAGCTTTGGTCTCTATGATGGCTGACCTACAGTGCCTAGCAACCCACAGATACTCTTCTTTAAAGGTATGTCCTTGCCTCCATTTTTTGAACATTCCCTTTTTCTCCTTTAGCACATCACACAGTTCTCTGTTCATCCACATTGGCTTGTTAGATCCTCTTCCATGTTTCTTTCTTGTTGGAATAGCTACAGCTTAAGCTTGCATGAACTCTTGTTTTAGGAGAGCCCACCCTTCACTTGCTCCTTTCCCTTCCAGCAGTGTTGCCCATGGAATGATTCTCATCATGTCCCTGAGCTTACTAAAAACTGCCCTACTGAAATCTAACATACACATGTGGCTACAAACTTTCTTGGTCCCCCACAGCAAAAGGAATTTTAGCAAGACATGATCACTTCCCCCTAAAGTCCCCACCACCTTCACCCCATCTACTATCTCTTGCCAAGCTCCTTGTAGCTTCCTCCACCATTTGATGAAGAAAGTTGTCAGACAGACAGGTCAGGAACATGTATGACTGGACGCTTTGCAGAGTTTGTCTCCAAGCACAAATCAGGGAAGTTGAAGTCACCCATAACTACCAGGTCATGTTGTTTGGATACCCTGTCAAGCTTTTCAAGGAAGGCAGCATCCACCTTCTCATCCTGGTCAGGAGGTCTGCAGCAGAATCCAACCATAATACTGTTTGCCCTTCCTTCCCTTATCCTCACCCAGATACTTTCCACTGGGCTGTTGCCCTCCCCTTCCAGTATTTCTTGACAAAAAAACCCCTCTCCTCACATACAGTGCCACTCCGCATCCTCTTCGACCCTTTTGGTTTTTCTTGAACAACTCATATCCATGCACTATTACATTCCAGTCCTGGGAATCATCCCACCAAATCTCTGTAATGCCTACTAAATCATATCCCTCTGTCTGCATTAGAAGCTCAAGCTCTTCCTTCTTATTGCCCAAGCTTTGGCCATTGGTACTTAGACACCTGAAGCCCTGCACCTTTGGCTCCGTTAGACCCAGTCCTCCCAGGTAAGCTGCTGTTATTTTCTCTCTTTCAAATCCCTATGTTGGTCATTTCCTTCCCCTTGTGGTTTCAGTTTAAAGCCCTCTTGATAAATCTTCCCAGGTTTCCACCAAACACATTCTTCCCTGACCTTGACAAGTGAAGTCCATCACATGCTAATAGGCTGCCATCCAGAAAACCTAGCCCATGGTCCCAGAATCCAAATCGCTCCTGCCGACACCAGTAACACAGTCAGTGGTTCACCTCCATTATTGTCTGTTCCCATCGTACTCCCCTTCCTATGACAGGAAGAATCAAAGAGAACACCCCCTATGCCCCATTCCCTTCAGCTTCCTCCCGAGAGCATCAGAGTCCACCTTAATGCTTTCAACGCTGTCCACGGCCGTGTTGTTGGTTCCCACATGGACCATCATGAATGGGTAATGCTCTGTAGGTTTGATTAGTTTAGGGACCCTGTCGGTAATATCTTTAATTTTCGCCCCTGGCAAGCAACACACTTCTCGGGCCAGGGGGTCAGGCCTGTACACATGATGTTCCATACCCCCCTGCAGGGAGTCACCTATGACCAACACCTTCATTTTCTTTCCAGTGCCATTTGTTTGTATCTCCCTGTCCTCCTCCCTCTGTCTTCCCTGTGCTCACTGGTAGTGCTTCCATCTCTGTCTCCACCACAAGAGCCTGGAATCGATTCCTGAGTTCTAATGGCACTGAATGCCATCTCCCTTGATGCCTTTGGAGTCGTGCTGTAGCACTCTGAGGAGTCTCATTACGACAGTCAACCATACTGTTGTATCTTTGACTGGTCTCTTCTTCCCCATGCAGGACAGCAAGGCTTCTGTTAATGAATTCTTCCCCTTCCTTTTTTTTAGTTGATTTTTATTGCATTTTATCACTACTCACTACAGGGTACGGGATACTCTGAAGTAGAATACAGAGTAGCAAGGATCATGAGTCAGTTAAAACATCAAATTCTTGGAGTTTCCCCATTACTTAAACAAAAACATGTAAAAGATAACTATTAATATGACTACATCAAACAAGCAAAATCATAATTAGCTCTAGTAAGTGTATTTTAGTATTTCAATTATTTTTTTAAAAAGTGCATCAGATTTTCAGAGTTAACCTATTTTATAGCTTTCTTTCCTCTAGGCTTATTTTTATCAAAGGTCAGTTTAACATTAAGAGGTTTAGGAGCAGCTGCTCCTAATTCTGATTCTGAGTCAGATGCTTCTTCTGAAGAACTGCCCGAGGAGCTGTCAGAACTTCCTGAACCATTTCCGCCATTTCCATCCGCAATGTTTTTGTCCTCTACTTTCTCAGTTTCTTTCGCTGGTCTCTGTTATAAAAGCCAAAACATTTCTTGAGCAGCAACTTCCCTGAAGTTGAAGATAAGTCCTTCTGGTACCATCCATCTGTAGGGAGTGAAGTTTTTCTGTAAAAATAGTGTCAAGTCTCTATATTGCTTCCTCCTCTTTCTGATCTCAAAAGGAACATCCTTTAGAACTTTAACTTCTTCTGTTTTGATTTTTAGGGTAATCCCATCGGTCGCTTTCAATATTGCATCTCTTGTTGACCTTTTAGAGAATTTCACGAAACTTCACCAGGCAGCTTATTTTTCTTAATAAACTCTGGATAGGTACGATATACCATGTCCATGTCACTTTGTAGAACTTCCTCTTTGAAGCCTGCCAGTGGAGCTAAAATTTCGCTTAAGATCTCTTTCAAATTCTCTCCTTTTTGCTCTGGGATACCTTGAAATCTCAGGACATATGTTGACTTTTCCATCTGTAGTTGTAGAAGCTGTTGTTTCTCAGAGGTCTTGTCTTTTTCCACTGCCTCCAGTCTTTGATTTAGCCTATTTGTCTTAGCATCAACCTTTTTCAGCTTTTGGGCTGTCTTCTCTGTTCTTGCAGTCGTTTCTTTCAGTTTCTTTTGAAACACATCAAAGTTACTATTGAGATTAGTCATCTGATCCAGCAGAGGGCACAGTGCTGCAGCAATCATCTTAGGGAGGTGTGGCGCCCCTCCGTGGCCCCAGGGCCCGCAGCCGCACCCCCTTGGATGGTCCCAGAAGCCAGGGGAAACTTCAGGAGGGCTCTGGAAGGTGAGGACTCAGAAATGGCAGGGGGTGGGGTTGAACGGCACCCCGGGTGTCCCTATGCCCGCTCGGCATCGGCTTTGTCTACAGGAGGAGCAAGCCGCACCCCTCTCTCTCTGCCTGTGTGCTGATGTCACCCCCTTCTGCCTCCGCCCATTGCGCTTCCTCCCCGTCCCCTCTTCCTGGGCCTCTCTTTATTGTCCCCTGATCCCCAGCACCAATCCCCGACCACCCTCGTCTCCTGCCCTCCTTGGCTCCTCCCCCCCTCAAAGGTCTGAGCCATCTGCCCGGCATCCTGGGGCGGGGTCGAGTTCCAGGTGCGGTCCGCTGGGTCCTGGGGTCTTGCCGTGGAGATTCGTCAAGCCTCCGCCACCCTGGCGGCGGGTCCCACGTTGCTCCTGCTTGGTGGCCCTCCGGCGAGGCCGTCCTTGGTTGCCGTGCTCCCGCCGCATGGGTCTCAGGGTTGGGGCTGTGCCCAGCCGGGCAGTGGTCCAGTGGGTGGCGATGGCAACTTCGGGGTCCTGCTGTTGCTCCTCCTCCGGTTGCTGCCTCCGGCCAGGTGAGTCCAGCATCTCTGGGGGTGAGCGGGGAAGCTTCTGGCTCTCTGGGGGGGCCCCGACCCAGCCTGGGACAGAGAGACCGGGACAGGAGGTCTGTACTTGCTTCTGGTTTAGAAGCTGGAGTCGATGAGCTGGCAGTTCCTGAAGAAGTTTTCACCCTGGTTGCCATTTTTTCAGCTCGATGTGACACTGTTTTCATTAAAGGAAAAGTTCTAAAAGTCTCTGAAAGTCTGTTGAATTGCGTTCTTGTTACTAATCTGCATGCCACTTGGCTAAGTAATCAGTCTCACTTTCAAGCTGCCCTTCTGCCCCCTGCTTTTTTCTTTTAAGATGCTAGTCTCCTCAAGGTATGGCAAATTTCCCCCCCTCCCCCGCTACATTTAGGGCTTCGGGGTAGCTTTTCAGATTTTCGCTTGGGCACCTGTTTGGATGAAGGAATATTGACTCACGCTTTACTTCTCGCTTCACTTCAAAAGGTAGGGAACATCTTCCATCACCAGATTGCTTGCACTCTCTCTCCAGTATGCGTCTTTGGTGCCATAGCTGGTGTCACGCCGGTGGGACCTATCAGGGCAAAGAGGCACCTCGATCCTTCAGCCAGTGCCTCAGGAGAGGCACCTCTCAGGCCCCAGGCTGCAAGCCCCCTCCAAGGGCTCTGGGGGGTACAAGATCAACTTGGACCCCTCCCAACCAGCGCAATTGTGGGCCGCTCTCATCGGAGCTTCGATGAAGCACACCCGCCAGCAAGCCACTGAAACAGGAAGTCAATTCTTCCCCTTCCTTGATCTCATGGAGAGTAGTAGTCCTTTCCTCCAGGCTCCGAACCTTCTCCTCTAAGAGTCCTATCAACTTGCATTTCTGACAAGTGAGGTCCATCTTGTCTTCAGGCAGGAAGACAAACATGGCACACTCCCTGCAGGTGACTGGAAATGGTCCGTGAGCATTCATCATTACTTCCTTCCCAAATGGATTCTTTCACCTAGAAATACCTTGGGTGTCCTAATATACCCTGAAACTTAGAAAACTGACCAAAAGGCTATCTGAGCCAAAAGAGGTAACAAGCACAACAATGTACACTTTTTTTAACTACTTTTGGGATCCCCCAGCCTTATCCCTAGGCTAAGGCAAGAGCTCTTTAGCTCTCACCCTTCAGTTCGCGCCAAAGGCTCGCATCTCTGGCCAGCAAGGCTTCTGATTGGCTGTGCAGGTTTTTTTAAATGTTGCTTCAACACCAGATACCATCACAGCACAAGGATTTTCACTGTATGATTGAAGGTAAACTGCAGCAACCATTTGTATGGCTGGCTCTGCCTTGTGTGGCAGCCATTCTGTGGCTGAGCCCATCATACTGCGTCAAAGTTCCAAAGGTGTCCACAGGCTCCAAAAGGTTGGGGACTCCCAAAGTTTTTATATTTATTTAGAGTGTTACTATATATATCTCACGTCAAGACCTGTAGAAATGGCAGAGTATCTTAAATAAATTTAATTGGGCATATAAAAGGCATAGAATTTCATTTGATACAATTAGAAAACCTAAACAAGAAGGGGGGCTAGCTTTTCTGGATTTGTCACTTTATTATGAAGCAGCAGTCCTTTCCAACCTTCCAAGAATTCAGGCTAGGTTTTCTAAAATAGATTGGAAAGACATTGAATCTGAGTACTTTTTGCCATTGAATTATGTGGAACTGATATGGTTAAGCAAAAAAGAACATCCTAAGCAAAGCTATGAAAATCCCTTTGTGAAGGCCCTACTTTTTATTTGGGATATTAAAAAACCAAAATTGGCCCCAAAAACCTCTCCAGTGTCTTCCTTTTTAGGCCAACCTTGGTTTAAACCAGCGGAAGCACCTTCTACCTATAAAATATGGAGAAAGGCCTGCATTTATAGACTATGCGATGTAACTAAAAAAGTGGATATTTTGACTAAAGCCCAATTAGAAAAGAAAACATCACATCTTATCCCCTGATTTGAGTATTTACAAGTGCAGAACTTAGTAGGTACACCAGAAATAAAACAAGGTTTATCGAGACCACTTACAGATTTTGAAAGATTGTTGTGAAAGCCTAATTTACAGCTTAAAGGAACAATTTCTAAGGTATATTCAATTTTATTGAATCTAGACTCAGTTAAGGTTCCAACTTATGTCAAAGCATGGCACCGCGATTTAGCCACTAACCTGACAGAGTCACAATGGCAAGAGATCTGGTCCTCAGCAGCATATGCTACGAACTCTATAAACATTATTCAGCAAAATTACAAACTTTTGTCAAGGTGGTATATAACTCCAGTTCAACTCCACCACTTGAACACAGCTAATTCTCCTCTATGTTGGAAATGTGGAGAACTAGGTACCTTCAAACATAATTGGTGGGACTGCAAGGTAATCCAGTCCTTTTGGAAGAAAATTATTGCACATATAAAAGATTTGACAGGCCAGCTGCTTCCCTTTAATCTAGAATGTATTCGATTAAACTGGTGGCCTAAGGACAATATTACTAAGGCTAAAGAGGATTTGTGAACTATTTTATTAACTGCTGCTAGGACGTCGATAGCACAGTTTTGGAAAAACCCTCTTCCCCCTTCTATAAACCTATGGTATTCCAAGGTTTGGGATTATTATGTTATGGATAAGATTTCTACGACTATTAATGTCAAAAATACATATAAGGCATACCAGATTTTTCATAGTAAATGAAACACAGTGTTGGAAAAATTGGATAATAATCCTATTAGCAAGTCTTCATTTGAGAATCATAAATACTATGAGTTGATGAAACTGCCTTGATTATGATACTAAAATTGCTGTGAAGTAAATGGTTTAAGTAGCAGTATGGTTCAAGAGATTTAGATTTTATACATGTAATGTTTTATAATTCGTCAGTTTAGTTTTATGGAGTGTAGCTTTGATTGATTGTATTATTTTATGTTAGAACGTAATTTTAATGTTTATTAATTGCATAGAGTGTAACAGTTTTTAGCCCTTTTTTTGATTGAGTATATTTAAAATAATTTAAAAAAAAAAAGTTGGGGACTCCTGTTCTAACTGCTAAGCCATTCTGGCTCTAGGGAGTCATTCTGCACAGAATGACACTGTTAGTGGCAATCCTGTCCTTGCCCAGCCAGCTTAATATAAGCACAGGATTATTATTATTTATTGTTAATTGTTTATTATTTATTAATTACAATATTTCAGTTCTACATTCTCCAGTCACACAAGTTCCTAAAATGGATTAGAACACCAAAAACACAGAATAAAATCATGACAGACTACAAGAAATAAAAATCACTAAAAACACACAAAAACAAAATGCTACAGCCTACAATATTAGAATACCACAACCTGTTTTGCCATGACAATTCTCTGGAAGACACCAGTTAAACTGGTATATGATATTAATGAGCAGTGTTGATGTACTCTGGAAGTCAGATCTAGTTTGGGGTGGAAGAAGGGAGATATATTTAACAAGTTTGACCATAATTCTACACACAGTCTGCTTAAATCCACTGCAATCTGTGGAATTTAGACAGCCTAACTAAACACAGGATTGCAGTATTTGCCATATTATATGCTGGAATTTCAAATAATTTTTTTTAAAAACTCACACCGCAAATTGGATACAGCTACCATGATTCAGACAATCCATGAGACACTTCTACTGACTAGCTAAGGAGTACATGTGTTTGCTTTGGACTTGATAAAAAATCAAGTTAATTGTTACAACATTTTTCACTGCTGGTCAGAGAGAAAGACAGACCTAACTGCATAGAGTACTGGGGCTATAAATAATGCAACTTGCTCCAATACCCTCCAACTGCCCATATTTAGCACTGACAATTTTATGGTTCCTACGTATGATAAAATAATGTCCAAATTTCACTATGTAGATATTGGAATACCTTCTAAAAGTACCATTTGTGTGCACTCACAGAATCTCCTGAGCATCTAGACTGCTGTGTGGGAACAGGTACATCGTGAGTCTAATGTGCAGATCTGTATAGGAGCATGGACATAGATGCAAAACACCAGTATACAGCATCCTTTCCACAACTGCCTATATAGATCATCCATACTGCTCAATCTGTTTGAGTTGCTATAACCAGATCCACTGAAAGTAGACTCTAAATTGTTTTTTAAAAGTTGGCCAGAGTAGGGCTTTGGCACCATGCAAACCGTGGACAGAGCCCAGAAGAACGATCCTTGGTGTGAGAATATAAGAACACAAGAGCATCCTCTACATTTGCAACATGATGCCTGATCAACAAGTTATCAATCAACTTGATAACTTGATTTTGTATCAAGTCCAAAGCAATATATGTACCAAATCACTAAGACTATTCAAGGAACTTGTACATACTATATGTGTATATAATATCTTTAAACAAAGTTACTTTCTAAAGAAGCTTCTTTAATTATGGACCATTTGAGAGGTAAAAAGCCATTACCAAGTTTATCAAAGCAGTGCCTTTTCTATGTTTACAGAAACATTAAGATCCCATTTAAGGTTTAGAACAAACATGTAATTCAATAAGAATAATGGAACAACACTTACAAAGATGAGCACAAAATTAAGAAGGTACGGAACTGGAAAACTCTATGGCTATTCCTTCAAGTGCAATTCAAACAGGTAATGTGCATGTGTTTCAAAATATAGAGTACAATCCTGCACAGAGTTTCTCCAGTGTAAGCCAGTTACAGGAATAACTTTGTAGAAATAACTCTGCAAAGTACTGCACTGTGAAAACCAGCATCTGCAAATTAAAGACACACACAGCCAAGCAGTCCATTCCTATACATATCTACTCTAAAATAACTCACATTAATACTTATTGGGACTTAGTCCCACATGTATCACTGCAGCCACAAACAGCCTGTTTTTTAACAAGGCCCTGCTGTCAACTTCCTCTAGTGAAATCTGGATGCTGCCTCGTTGTGATCAGGGATGCATCAGGACCATCCCCTCCCACACTCCATCCCAAGAACCTTAAGTCAGTTTAGTGGACACTACGGTGTTGTCAGAATTAAGCTAATGAATGGTCCCTTGAGTCTTCATGTTGTGGCAAACTGAAGGTCCCTTAATCATGTCGCAGTGATGGGGTGTGTTTTAAGTAAGTGAAAAGTTATCCTCTGACAAACACAAAACTTTTGTGTCTGCTGGAAGTGTCCTGATTTGATTATAAGAAGTAGTTTAGTATGTTCCCTAGCCTTCTGATTGTACCACATGCCATCTACGCACACACCCCTAGCCTGTTTTGAACACTCATATGTAGACACAAAAGTGATGTAAAGCCTGCAAACTGACTCCAGGTAACCTTGTGTTGTGGGAAGCTCCAGTGTGGCCCAACCCTGAACCCTGGCAGCTGGAAGTGGTAACTGTGTATACACACACAACTCTATTTATTAGTTTAAAGGAAATGTTTTATCAACAGCGTGTCACTATTTGACCGTGTCACATGAACCATGCTGACCTAGTAATTGTAATTCGTACAAGGTAGTCTTTTCCAACAACCAGCCTTCAAAAATCTGCTATCACAAGGGCTTTAGATCAAAAGAGTACTTGTTGTTATCCTCAATGGTGGTAGAAAGTGCAGTCAAATCGCAACCAATTTACAGCAGCCCTTGGGGTTTTCAAGGCAAGACACAAACAGAGATGGTTTGACTCTGTGTAGCAAATCTGACCTTCCCTAGTGATCTCCCATTCAAGTACTATCCTGGTCTGACCCTGAACTAGGAGATAATCTCTGAGATCAACTCAGGCCTTGAAAATTGCTCCTCCACTGACTTGTGTGATTTTGTTCATACCCATGCAGGCAGATTCTATTATTCCTTTTAGAAATCCAAATCTAAGAAAAGGGACGATATTTTAAACATTTCTGCTATCATGCAAACATGCTCCAGATACTTGCATAGTTTCCTAACACTAATTCACACATGCAAGTCATTGCTTGATGCTACATTCAAGGTGTGAGAACCTCCCTATGTAAACTTGTTCTTGGGTCAAAGGAAATCTGTGCAGATAAGGAGACATATTTCTTTGTTGAAGAGGGCTTGCTTCAAAGATGAAATGTATGAAAATGTTCACACATGACATTGAGTGCACCTTCTGGGTTATGGGAGCAGGCATATCAATGGGACATAAAACTAAAGAGGGGCATTTTGACATTAAATGCATTCTCGACTATGTAGGCATTATGTTTAATTACAGGAGTGCAGAGTGTAAAACCCATTTCACTGTCATCAGTCTGAGGCTATATTTATTTTAGTGCTCCAGTACTCAAATTCTACACAGCTCCCTGCACATGTATGCCATTAAATAAAAGTTAAACATCAGCTCTGTGGCGGTAGCATAATGTTTTATGCAGAAAGTAACCCCTGGTGAATTCACTTATAAACTTATACCACAGCACACTTGTTATTCTTCAAGGCGCCACAAGACCAACTCGGGGCGGCGAGTTCGCCGGGTGCTTTCTCCGAAGGAAGCGTGTGCGTCCTCCCAGCCTCTGGTGCCCCGCGGCACCCTTCCTGTGGTTCACTTCCGAGTAAATATGCAGCGGCTCGCGCCAATGCGCAGCCACATTTCAGCACCGAGGATCTCAGTGTGAGTAGCAAACCACTCTTTCCCACATCGCTAGCGTATGGCAACCGAGCTTCTCTTGGGCTCGGTCGCCCCGAACCATAGGGAACTGTCAGAAGGCAGAGGTAGACCCCCCCCCCCCAAAAAAAAAAGCCTGCACGCCCCTGGCTCTTTTAAAGCACTTCCTATTTTTAAGCACCACCCCCCCCCGTTTCTCCACATTCCTCTCCGTTTGCTGTTTCCTGTACGTTAAAAACTTGACATTTTCTCTTTCTCTTCCCATTACGAAGCCACGAGACGGCTGCAGGAAACAAAGCGGAAGGGCTTTAGCAAGGCACAAGATTCGTAAGATATTTGTAAGATCCAGACGTGTTCCAAGAGTTCCCAGACATTTTTTAAAACTCAATTATCCGGCAGTCCAGACGTACGCTGGGAGTTGCGTGTCTGGAGCTCTCAAAGCACGTCTGAAGGGTCCCTTCCGGGGCAGCAGTGGATGAGGATAATCCCCCTTCCCGGCTCAGTCACCCTGTTAACGCGCTCCTTACCCCAAAGTGCTGATGAAGCCGTTGACCGAGCCCTCGGCGTAGAGGGAAACAATGTCCCCGATGTAGAGAAAACTGGACATTTTGTCAGACATCTTCAGTCATTTTCAGTCATTTTTGGCTACACACGCAACTCACCCCCTCCAAAAAAAAAAAAAATCTGGCAGACGATCCTCCCAAAAGCAATTTAAGGGACTCCAGCCCAAACTTGCCCAGATTTGAGCCAGCCCAATTTGCTGAACGCCCACCCCCTTCCAAGAAGCTGCAGGAGTTCTAGTCTTCCCGCTGCATTGCCACCTCCTTCTACTTGCAGCTGGTCCTCTTCTTCCAGCCCTGCTTGTAATCCACCTAGGTCGCCTCTCCCCGCCCGCGTCTGCCCTGCTCCGACAAGCGCCTACATCCGACTTTTCCTGCGTAAAACGAAACCCTTGAGACCGACAGCTTCCCATTAAACCAGCTAAGAGGGCGGGGCGCCTACCGTCCTTTCAGCTAATCAACGAGGACAAGGGGCGGGGTGACAGGAGGCAAAAGAGAGGGAAAGGGCTGGTGGGAGGAATGCCGCCCTCTTCCGAGGTGTTCGCGCGGCGGTCTTGGAGTATTTTTGAGAAATCCGAGAGGTTTTATTTAGACAATCCACTTGCGAAAACGGCGAAACGAGGGCGTCGAAAAACACAAACCTCGTGCTGCAGCCGTATTTAAAAAAGGCCTGCGGACATTTGAGGGTGTGCCGCTTTCTGGTGTATTTCTGTACACCCACTAGCTATGGCTGGGCTGTAGAACCTCAACATTCTCTCCCCCCCACATGTCTTCCAGTGTATTCCCTGGCAAAGGGTGGGGTGAAAATATGTGATTATGCTGTCTGTTGACATTTTAAATCCACTCAGCTGTGAAGTTCACTCAGGCCCCTTTTGACCTAACCGACCTGGCAAGCTTATTGTAAGGATCAGGCAGGGTGAACCATGCATGCCACCCTACCCTGTATGGAAATATGACAGGCAGATAACAGATAACTGATGCAAAGTTAGGTGGGAGAACATAAGAGCAGATATGTCATAGCATGGAAATTATCCATCTGTTCCTGCATCTCATCTCTCAAACTGTGGCCAGCCAGATGCCTGTAGAAGGCCAATAACACAGGATATGGAGGGGATATGGGCATAAACCTCCTGTGCAACATGCTCCCCCATGCACAGGTCCTGGTTGGTTTTGTGCTTCTGAACACTATGCTATGAAGCCATTGCAGCTAATGACCATTGATAGACCTCTCCTCCATGAATCTGTCTACTCCTCTTTGAAAGCCAGTCCTGCTTGTGACCACAATGGCCAAGGGCAGTGAATCCCACCATTTATTACTTGTTGAGTTAAGAAGTATCTCTTTTTTATCCCTCCTGTTATGTACAGGGACCGCCACCAGGGGTCCGGCGGGCACAGTATGGAGCTTGGCTCCCCTAAACAAAAGGATCCTCGGATCCTAGTCCACCTAGTATCTACCAATTGTACGTGGGGCAGGAAGTTCAAACCCACCAATCAGGGCCGGACCGCCCATAGAGGAGATTAGGCAGTCACCTAGAGCGGCCTCGTAAGGGGGCGCCATGGTGACCTGCCACCATGCCCACCCCCGCCCCTCCCTTGCCAGAGCCCTGCTGCGCCTGCACTGCTCCTCCTCCATAAAAGTGGGACTGAAGCGGCACATGCTGCACCCACGCAGTTGCTGCTGCTCTTTCAGACGCCCGCTGCGCCTTCCGAGTCCCGCCCGCTCCCGGGAGAACATGTCGGAATTCGGGACCTGCACCCCAGCCCCCCCGGAAAGGTTGGTTTGCTTAAGCAAGCAAGCTAGCGAAAGGGGCACCTCCTCTGGGCCTGCCTCGCCTGCACCCCCGCCGGCCCTTCCTTCCCCAGGAGGCGAGATGCTTCCAAGCCTGGCCACAAGTCGGGGGAAGACCCTTCCACCCCATGGCTGGCTGGCCAAGAACAAGCCCTTTCCCTGTTGGGCCTCCCTCCGGACACAGAGGCAGGTCCCCTTCCCCCGATGCTGTCGAGGGAGTGAGGGAGGAGACCCCCATAGTGGCCACTCCGCCCGGCCGAACCCAGCCACCGCCTCTCACGGTCCCCAAGTGCTTGTCACACCCCACAGGACTGGCCGGGTGCTCCCTGAAGGGGGCTGGGGGAGGGCAGTAGGTTGCGCCCCGCCAGCAGAGGAGAAGGAGCCGCTTCCAAGAGGAGAGCCGAGCCTATGCTGCTGGGGGTTCTCCAGCCAGCAGTCAGCCCCTCCAGAGCATGGAATGGTCATAGGGCGCCTGCCCCCCTGCCACTTGCCTCTCCAGGAAGAGGATCACTGTAGGCCCCCCTGCATGCAGAACGGGGGAAGGGGGGAGAGCTTGGAGAAGCATGCACGCACGCACACACACACCCCAGTTGGAGAAGGCGAGATGGGGAGGTTCACCCCGAGTACCTTTGCGGCACCGCTCCTCCCCTGCTTCCTATCCCGCTGTTCCTTCTGGGGGGAGGCGGTAGCCTTGCGCGTGCTGCAGGAGGGGACCCTTCCGCACCCCCCCACACACTGTGGCTGGGGTAGGCAGGCAGGGGAGGAGGCGGCAGGAGAAGCACACCCCCTTTGGGAACCCAACGGCAAGGCACGCTCCTTCGCCGGCTCCCAAACAGCTGCGAAGAGCAAGGGGGAGGAAGGCAAGCAGCTCCAAGAGCACCCGGGACCTGTAGGCAGGGCCGGACCGCCCATTGACATTTTTAGGCGGCTGCCTGGAGCGCCCCCATATGGGGGGTGCCGGAACTGCACTGGCCTCCCACCCCTCCCTCTCCCTGCCCAGCCCCCCCTCGCCTCACCAAAAGCCCATGTGAGTGCTGCCTGCTCTGCTTACCCTGTGCTTCTGTGTGCTCCTCGGCTCCTCCTCCTCAGTCGCTGTGGAAGCTGCCATGGAGCACGTGCTGCACACACCGTGCACATGCAGTTGCTACCCGACCGCCGTCTCACAGCCGCCCACTGCGTGCCTCCTGCCCACTCCCAGCCAGGACCAGGAGGAAAACTTGGAGGAAGGCACTTAACACCCAGGGCTGCTAAGGTGTGTGTGGGGGGTGAAAAGCCTTGGAGAGGGGGAGAGTGAGCGGCTTGGCCCATGGGAGAGAAGGGCATGGGAAAGGCCCAGGGTTGCTAAGCTCCAGGTGAGACTTGGAGATCTCACAGAATGACAGCTGATCTCCTCTTGGATTTGAATCCAGTCACACTTTAGAGACCAACAAGAGTTTCAGGGAATGAGAGCTCGAGTCAAAGCCCCCTTCGTCAGACACAAGCAGAGTAGAAATGCTGTTTGAGTACTTTTATCTTAGAAGATGGCAAAAGTATTGGAAAGAATGCTTGGGAAGGACGCAGAGGTACAAGACATATTGCAATCAGCTTGATTAGAGTGGGGGGGGGATGCTTAGGGGCAAGCAGACAGGAGTGTGTTTGGCCACGGGGAGAGGGTTCTACCCAGGAGGCAGTGGCCCTTGGTGCTCTTCGGGACATTCCCAAGAGTTTTAAGCTGCCCTGGTGTAGATGCCTGTTTCCCTGAGGGCACTTGAAGCAGGGCAGAGAGCCCAGCTTAAATGACTGGGGGGGGGGAGTCTTTTGAGTACAAAGCCCCAGAGGAGGGAGGGACAGGAGTGGGCTTTGCCCCAATGCTGCGAAGGGTCTGCCTGCCACAATCCTGATCCCTGGCCCCTTGGGAGCCCACTCCTGGGGCCTCTTCCACACCACATGGATGCACAGGGAGACAAAAAATCCCAGCTTCAGCTCTCTGCTAGTGGGGTTGTGGTGGAGAGCACGATGACAGTGTCTGCCCCGTGTTCTGCAGTGGCCCCTGTATAGATCCATGGTGCAGCCTCATTGGGAATATTGTGTAGAGGTTTGGGCCTGCGTAGCTCATCAGTAAATACCGGAGCATAGCCGGCTACAGGGTTGGTGGGCAGAGCAGAAATTAAAGCAAAGAGTCTGAAAATTGGCTCCCAGCTCAAGAGGATTTGTGGGACCCAGGTTGGAATCCCTATTGCATTATGGGAGGCTGCTGGGTCATTTTGGTCCAGTCACTCTCTCTGAGCCTAATCTACCTCACAGGGTTGTTATGTCAATGAAAAAGGTGTCTGTATGTGCCTTCCTGCTTGAGTTCAGTATTTAGAAGCCAAGTCTGTGTAACTGATAACTAAGACTGGGGCTTCAGGGCATGGTTCTAGGCCTAAAATCTCTGCTATGGGCATATTGTCCGGTGAATGTCGTGTCATCTCAAATACATCAAAATTCCCTGACCTCCTAGACTTGACAGGTATGCAGTTACCCTGTCCACATTTTTTAAAAAAAGGTTCAGCTCCCCCATGATTTTAGTATGGTTGCCAACCTCCAGGTGCTGGCTGGAGATCTCCTGGTATTAAAACTGATCTCCAGGCAACAGAGAGCGGTTCACCGGGAGAAAATAGCTGTTTTGGAAAGTGGACTCTACACCTCATTGAAGTCCCTTCCCTCCCAAAGCCTGAGAGTCCTGAGATCAGCAGTCGGGTTAGAACAGATAAAAGGAAGTACTTCTTCACTCAAAGAGTGATTAACACATGGATTCCACTGCCACAGGAGGTGGTGGCAGCTACAAGCATGGGCAGCTTCAAGAGGGAATTAGATAAACATCTGGATCAGAAGTCCATCAGTGGCTATTAGCCACAAGGTATAGATAGGAACTCTCAGTCTCGGGCAGGTGATGCACTCTATTCTTCGTGCTGGGGGGGCAGCAGTGGGAGGGCTTCTAGCATCCCCACTGCTGGACCTCCTGATGGCTCCTGGTGTTTTTGGCCACTGTGTGACACATAGAGTGTTGGACTGGATGGGCCATTGGCCTGATCCAACATTGGCTTCTCTTATGTTCTTATGTTCTAGCTCTTGTGAGGCTTTGGGGATGCTGATTATGCTCATGTAGTTTGTGGCAGTGGCCTGACAAAGACTAATAATAATTGGTGGGTGCAAGGCGGGGTGGTGTGTGCCAGAAGGTAGCCTCGCCTAGTGTGCAAAAAACCCTGGGACCGGCCCTGCCACCAGTGGGACACTGGGGGCACCAGGTGGTTGTGTATATGGTTGGCCTTGCAGGGCTGTTTGTTTGTCTTGTTGTGAAGTACCAATAAACGCGTCAGACCGCATGTCATAGTCTGAGTCCTCCATGCAGCCAACCCAATACTTTACACCTCCTGAATCTGTTGCCCATCAACTTTGTTAGGTGCCTCTGGGTTCTAATCCTGTCTGTTCACTTTCTCTACCCCTTATATCATTTTATAAACCTTTACCATGTATTCAGATTCTTTAGCATTTCTTTTCCTCAGAGGAAGGCCCGTTTTCCAGTACTACGCTATTTTTTATGATGTATGGTGTGTTGAGAATACACAACTCCAAATGCAGCTTCACCATAGAGCTATACAGGGACATTACTATATTGTTTTGTTGCCAGTCCTAAGAATCCACAGCATGGAGTTTCTCTTTTCTGTTTCTACTACACACTTGTCCTGTTCATATGTTACAGTGAATACACATAAAATCTGCCTGTATATGCATACATCTGTTTGTAAAAACGAGCCAATGTGTGTTCATTTTATGAACAAAACAGGACCAATAACAGGATAAATGTGGGGTTTGTGTTTGTTTGCTTGTTTCGATTTTTATCCAACTCCTTTCCTGGCTATTGGAGCTTGGGATAGTTAACAACATAAAATCAAAACATAAATAAAAATACAAATATTCTATTAAAAATTAACAGACTAGCTGTACATCAATTATCTGTGCCATGAGAATTACTCAAGGTACATACAAAAAATTGTACATGGATTGTAAGTAACTTGTGAACAGGGCTACTGTTGACTGGAATCATGCTCCATAGGACTTGTTCCTCAATGTGCTTATTATTTTTAAAAATAGTTACATAAACTGTCTTTAGAAAAAACCTTTTCAAAGAGGCTACCCCAAATGTTTCCTCAGTGTTGTTTGTTGGCTTCCCTGCTACATCTTCCCCATCTGGTTTCAACCTTTTGCCAGTTACTCGATCCACATCTTGAATTTGTTCCATGAACACAGCCTACCCTTGGGAAGAAATTCAACAAATAGAACAGATACCTTGGGGCCAGTCAAGTTTGATATCTAAGGTATCCCCTGTTATGTAAACAAGCAGACTACTTATAAGAAGACAAGCGGGGTCATGGTTCAGTAAATTTGTTAGTCTTGAAGGTGGCACAAGACTTTGGTTGTAGCTGCTCCTCTGGAATAGTTCCATTGGCTTTCTTGTTGAAACCTTGAACCTTATAGCTGGGGAAGAGGCAGATGAATATCAAGGTACCATCACTAGAGATGCCATGAACGTAGTAGAAAAAATATGTTCAGCAAGTGCACATTCTGCATTTGATGGGCACAATCACTCATATGCCAAACCTCAGATCGCTTTGCCTTACTGTCATCTGACCTGAACAGCCACCAAACAGCTTTGCATCTTCTCTATAGCTGGGGGGAGGGAGTTTCATTTCCTTCTGCCTAGTGGGCACTTTGTCATCTGTGGAGATTATGATGAATTGTCACAGTCAGATATCTAACTGGTAGATGGCATTCTGCAATTTGAGATCTAGCCAACTTCTTAGGAATTGCAACATACATTTGCAGCGTTCTTGCTGTTCCAAGCAACACTGTCTTCTGGAGCTAAGCTGGTGTTATTTGTTCAGTGCCTAAAATGTCTGTGTGTTTCTTGAGACTTCTAGGCACTGCTCCAAGGGCTCCAATGAAAAGCGGCACGATGGTGGCTTTCTTCTCCCAGAGCCACTCTAACTCTATTCATAGGTCTTGGTATTTTGTGATCTTCTCCTGCTCTTTCTTTTCTATTCAGCTGTCTCCTGGGATATTATTATTATCGTCATTGTCGTCACCATTGTCATCATCATCATTATGTATATAGCAACTAAAATTGGCAGGTGTACAAAGATTAAAAATAATGCCTTCCACACAAGCCTAAAATTGAAAATTATCTTTGTTTCAGTCCCTGGAGGCAGTCATGTGTAAGTTTATTAGTAGAAAATTGCTTTTTATGGATTCATGGATTATATTTTAAATGAATGAAAAGAAGGAAAAATCACCACTATCCATATTTTCTAGCAAATAACTGCTGTTTAAAGGTCTGGAGTTGCTGTCCTTAACCAGGCAACCATTCTTTGTGGGGATTTTGTATTAATTCTTTTTTTTTTTTTTAAGTGCCCCTAAAAGAGGCATTTTTATTGTTTTTCAAACAACAACAAAACTACTACATTACACAACATAACACACAATACAGTTACACAAAATACTTAACACACAATACAGTTACACAAAATACTTAACACTACACACTACACAAAAAGGACAACTACGACATTCAGCATTCACGGGGGGGTACAATTCCCGTTACAAAACCACTGATTAAATTCCCTCCCACCTTACCGGCCTAAGTACTATACTCCTTTACTTCTGTATCCACAAATTCTATCTTTCTATCTTATCCGTTTCTAGTTTAACATAAGTTGATAGTATTCAGTCCTTATTGTTTCTCTCCATCCTTCCCTCCCTGATCATACCAGTCATAAAAGCGTTGCCACGTGTTTGTAAAGGCTGATTCATCATGCCCTTTCAGCGTCAAAGTCAGTTTGTCCATTTCTGCTGCCTCCACTATCTTCTCAATCAGCTCCCGTTTAGTTGGTACCACTGTAGACCGCCAATACTTCGCATACAAAATCCTAGCCACGGTTGCTATATATATTATCAAGTATCTCTCTTCTCTCTGCACCTCCTTTGGAAGTATTCCCAACAACAGTACCTCTGGTTTGAACAAAAGAGTATTTTTTAAAATATTCTGTATCATTCTATGCACCTATATCCAATACTTTTTAGTAACCTCACAAGTCCACCACATGCGATAGAATGAACCCACCTTAACATTACATTTCCAGCATTTGTTAGAACATTTCTCATCATATTTTGACAATGTATCCGGCGTGATATATCACCTATACAGCATTTTATACATGTTTTCTCTATATGAGACCGCCCTAGTTATTTTCACATTTATTTTCCATATTTGATCCCACTGTTCCAACTCAATGTTGTAGCCAAAGTTTGTTGCCCATTGAATCATATTATTTTTCACCATCTCATCTACCGTATAATCAGCCAGCAACAATGCATACATTTTTTTAATAAACTTCTCTTCCGGCTCATATAGTATTTTCTCTATATCTATTAATGATTTCTCGAACCCTATCTTTTTATCTTTTTTATACTTTGACTGAATCTGGACTCTGTGCCACCAACTAATATCGTCATCCAGTTCCAACTCCCTCTTCACATTTATAATGTCCAAATATCTTCGCGGGGGTTCTTCACAGTATAGCCTAGGTAGAGTCACTGCTTCTACAGGGGCTACCAGCCTAGAAGTTTTGGTAAACCACCTCCTTCGGATGGTCTCCCATACTCTTCCAAGTGCATCATGTATCCAGTGTTGTCTGAAGTATTTACGTGCTGCCACATTCTCGTCCCATAAAAAAGCGTGCCAACCTTCCAAAAGATCACGGCCTTCCAATTTTAAAAGCCTTCTATCTTCCAACATCACCCATTCCTTAAGCCATGCCAAAGCTCCAGCTCTGTAATACAATGTCCAATTGGGCAGGGCAAGTCCTCCTCTTTCTTTCGAATCCTGTAATGTTTTAAGCCTAATTCTTGCTCTCTTCCCCTGCCACATAAACTTAGTAGTAGTTTGTTCCAACTCTTTCAGAATTGCCAGATTTTTCAACACAGGAATCGTTTGAAACAGGAAGATCCATCTTGGTAAAATGTTCATCTTTATCAGAGCAATTCTTCCAATTAAAGACAGCTTTAAATTCTTCCATTTTTCCAGATCATGCTTCGTTGCTCTTAGCAATTCTCTGTAATTGTCTTCTTGCAGTGAACTACACCTATTCTTCAGTTGAATTCCTAAATATTTTACCTTCGCACAGAGTTTGTATCCCAATTCTTCTTGCAGGGACTCCCTTTGCTCCAGTGTCATATTTTTAGTTAACATCTTTGTTTTAGCCAAATTAATCTTCAAACCTGCCACTTGCCCATAACCTTTCAAAAGCTTATTCAACTCCGCAATTGAGGATCTGGGCTCCTCCAATATAAATGCGAGATCATCTGCATAAGCCAATAATTTGTATTGTTCTCCATGTACTTTCAGGCCCTTCACTTCTGGATTCTGCCTTATCTCCTCTGTTACACTTCCAGGGTGAATATGTATAACAAAGGTGAAAGAGGACAGCCTTGTCTCATACCCTTTTGTATCTGAAATTGTTCAGTCTGTTCTCCATTTACCATGACTGCTGCTCTTTGCTTTGAGTAGATTGCTTAAATCATTTGAATAAATCGCTCTCCCGCTCTGACCCTCTTAAGCATCTCTATTAAAAACGTCCAGTCCAGGTTATCAAAGGCCTTCTCTGCATCCACGAAGATGACCACCATTTCTTTTTCTGGGTGAGCTTCATAATATTCCAGCACATTCAATAAGCGCCTTACATTATGCTTTATCTGTCTTTTCCGCAAAAATCCAGACTGATCTTTATGAATTGTTTTTGCCAGAATACGCTTCAATCATAATGGAGGCAAATATTTTATAGTCCACATTTAACAAGGAGATTGGTCTATAATTCTTAACATCATTCCCTTCTGTGTCTTGTTTATGTATCAACGAGATCAGGGCTTCCCTCCACGTGTCCGGCACCTCCTCTCCTTCCCAAGTTTTCTTATAAACTTCGTGCAGCTGTGGGAGCAATATTTCTTCAAAAGTTATATAGAACTCCACCGGTAGACCATCCGTCCCTGGTGCTTTACCTTTATTCTGTCTTTTCAGCACCTCCACCATCTCCATCATTGTAATTGATTGATTTAAAATCTTCTGGTCTCTCTCCGAGAACTTTTGTAGTGTACGCTCTTGCAAATAGTGGGATATTTTTTCTCTGCTTATGTTCTCATTTGCATAGAGCTCTTTATAAAAGTCTTCCACAATCCTCTTCAGATCTTGTATTCCACTTTGTTCCACCCCATTTCTGTCTTTCAATGACTTTATCAATGTCCTTTCAGACTGTTTTCTTACTTGGTAGGCCAACCATCTAGTTGGTTTATTGGCATTTTCAAAATAGTTTTGTTTGGCATAACTCACTTTCTTTGCTAACTCTGCTGTCAATAAGCAGTTCATCTTGTGCATAAGAAGTTTGATTTTAGCTTTCCTGTCGAGGTCTCCTCCAGTCTCCATTTCCTGCTTCTCTTGTTCCAATATTTCTTTCTTCAGATTGAAATATTCTTCATTCCTTTTCCTGTTTTTCTTTGCCGCTTCCTTCATTAAAACCCCTCTAGCAAAGACCTTAAACGCGTCCCATACCGTTCGTATCGGGATGCCTGGGGTATTATTTTCCTTAAAAAAGAATGTAAACTCCATTTGCAGACTTCTGACCCCTTTACTGTCCTTCAGTAAAAAAGGGTTCAATGTCCATCTTCCCCTATGGTTTATTCCTTGTAATTCCACGGTTATCGGATTATGATCAGCAAATATGCCTGCCTCAGTTTCCGCCTCCTGTAATTCCCTTACCATTGAGGATGATACCCAACACATGTCCAATCTAGACCAAGAAACATGTCACGCTGAATAAAACGTGTATTGTTGCTTTGGGGGGTTTCTTATTCTCCAAACATCCACAAGTCACCATTCCTCTATGATCTGTAAAAGTGATGTGGTGAATTCATTACCTTTTGCCTTCTTCTTCTGAGTATTCGCTTTCCGATCCAATTTATTGTCAAAAACCGCATTAAAATCGCCAATTAAATAGATCTCATGAAAGTCCTGTTTCACTATCAAGGTTAATAGCTTTTCATAAAAATTTTCCTGGTTTTGATTTGGGGCGTAAACGTTAACAATTAAAACCTTTTTATTTTGTCTCTGGATTGCAACCATCAATAGTCTCCCATCCTCTGAGGCAAATATAAGTTCTGGTTGCAAATATTCCTTGATAAAGGTGGCCACTCCACGGTTCTTCTTTTCTTTATCCGTTGCCATGAATGCCTTGCCTAATCCTTTATAGTTCAAATATTTTTCGTCTTTTCTCCTAATATGAGTTTCTTGAATACACATTATATCCGTCTTGTGTTTCTTCAATTGATGAAATCTTCTTCTTCTTTTCTGGGATCCGTTTAAGCCGTTCACATTAACCGAAATTATTTTTAGCTTCTTTTTATCCATCTAAGTTCTGTGTCTGTCTATGTTCCTTTTCACCTTTTGTTTTTTGTCTTGTGACAATTGGAGATCTCAGTCTAAATCTTCTTGGTCTCTGGGGTTTAGCAGAGGGAGCTGACGCTGTTGCTCCTTGGATTTGAGTTTCGAGTTCTCTTTCAACCTCTCCCTCTTCTCTCTCCTCTTTTTCTTCTTGGTCGTCCGACATCTCTACACCATATGTCTCTAGGAAATCTTTGGCCTTAAAAACTGAGGTAATTCTGAATCTCTGTCCTTCAAAGTTAAAGAGGACCCCTTCTGGCAAAATCCACCTGTAAGTGATATTATTGGCTCTCAACAGTACTATTAACTCCGAATATGCCCTTCTTTTTTCCCTTACTCTCCAGGGTAGCTCTTTCAACACCTTAATTTCTTCTTGTCCCATCCTCAGTGGTACAGCATTTACTTCTCTCAGTATCTTGTCCCTGACCGCCCGCTTGTGGAACTGCACCTGAACCTCCCTGGGCACCTTGAATCTTCTTGCATAGGCCGAATTCATTCTGAAAGCCACATCAATCTCTTTTGCCACCTCGCTTACATCCTCCAGGTATAAGTGATTTGCCAGAAGTTCCGCCATCTTCAGGTTCAAGTCTTCCTCTTTTTCCTCTGGAATATTTTGAAACCTCAAAACAAATGCCACTCTCTCCACCTGCAATCTCATCACGTCTTGCTCCAATAGTGATTGTTTCTCTTCATTTTCTTGAACTTTCCTTTCCACCTGTCTCATCTTCGTCTCCACTTCCTCTACTGTATTACTCAACGTCACTATTTTTGTAGTGTTATCGGCTATTGTTTCTGCAACAGCTGTAAACTCTTGGTGAACTGTTCAGTAATATCTTTCATAGCATTCTGTATTAGAACAGCCGCTTGGGGGATCATATCTTTCACCTCTTGGATAGCTTGATTGACGGGGACAATCGCTTGTGGAACAGAGTTGCGGATTTCTTCCATGTTGACTTTAACCGGCTCTATAATGTCATTAATTGTACTCAGGATAGTGGCCTGCACCAAAGCTTGCATTTCTTTTTGGGGTTCTTTCTGACCTGTGCCCCCCAACTTCCCTGTTGTGGAGCTAGGCGCCCCTGGCGAAACCAAAGATTGTTTTCTTCCTCCTCCGCTAGCCATTTAAGAACAATTTCCAAATCACAATCTTAACATGCACAGAGGATATATAGAGCTTATTGTTTATCCTTATTCCTTATCTAATGTTTGGGAACAGCACAGACCTCCTGGCTCCCTTCCCAGACCTTCTATCTCAGAGAATTTCTGCAACTTATAAACAAGTAAGAATGTTTAGGCTATCTTATTCTTTTGGCAAAATCCCCAGAAATTATTTCCACTATCCTCCCCGGATGTTTACGAAAACAAATCCTCTGTTGGCAAGTCTCCCAGACTGGCTGACTTGCCCGTCTTCCCCCTCCTTTATTCCCCCCTATGACGACCGCTGATCCAAAAACCAGAGAAGAAAACAATAAACCAGCTCACTGTCAATCAATAATCAAACGCCTTATTGTCAGTTGAAAACCCTTCAACAACTGGGCTTTACCATCTTTGCTTGACCATAATCTATCCGTCTCTCCAGCCTCAGAAACTGTTAATGGTTGCAGCAAAAATTGAGAATGCAGTAAACACTCTCTCTTCTCTTGCCCTCTTACTCTTCCACCCTGGCCCTCAAGGGTTAAAAATGAGCGTGCGATGAAATGGGCCTCCACCTCTCCGTTATTCCTGATTCTTCTACCCTACCCCTGTTAGGGTGAAAATTTGAGCGCGCTGCAAAGGGGTCTCCCAACAGCCGTTTCTTCTCAAAATTCTATATTTTTACCCAACAGCACTCTCACTGGACGGTTCCCCCTCCAACACTCGTTGCCCGCACTGCTTATAAGTTCCCCATCCAAACCTTCAAACTTTAAAGCCGGCTTAGGGTGAAGCCCAAATTCCTTCCCAAGCCGCTGAGAGCCAGGTTAAGCAGTTCTGTAGTCTGAACGCTTCACTCTCAGCCTCCACCGCTCCGTTGCTTTTGGATGGTATTTACTTTCACTCTTGCCCTTTCCACTGCAGCCTCGCCAAGCTCACTTTTGCTTACAAGCCATTTATTCTTCACGGGGAGAACCCTCCCCACTTATGCTACTTCTTAGGGCTAATTATATTAAATCGCCCTTTTCAAACCGCATAGTTTATTTCACGGATACTCACAGAAGCGCTCTGTTGGTAAGGTTTCTCTTCCCCCCCTTCCGGTGCAGGAGCATTGGCTTTGCTCAGACGAACTGAGCCCAGAACTTCGATCCCACGTCGGGGGTGATCCAGTCCACCCCATGAGTTGCAACTCACACAGGGTTTCGGATCAAGCCCCTTGCAACTGCCTGCCCCTTCCTGGGGCAGCAGGGGGTCCTTTTGATGATCAAAGAGATCAGAAGGTCGCCACTGCACTCAAGCGCGTGTGTCTCGCCACACCGCGCCTGCGCGCCGGATTTTGTATTAATTCTGACTAGATTCACCCTATTGTGTCATTCTAACATTATCATTAAATAAATTTAATTTAATTAATGAAATATATAAAAATAAAATTATTGACATTCAAATCAGTGTCACTTGAACCACAAGGAAAGGTGGGGTTATAAATAATGTTTAAGATTTTCATTGTTTTCACACACAAAAGTGAACATAGCAAACAAGCCCCATATAGCCCACCCCCCTGCTTCTTCCCTAATGTGTCCTATTAACAGAGAAGGAAAGAAATGGAGGGAAAAGGTAAGACAGGATTGTAGTTTAGGAAAGTAAGGTGCAGTGTTATGGATTCAATTAAACTGGGAATAAAGGTGAGGACTGAGGAGATATCATTGCTCAAACAGATAGAAACAATCATGCCAAATGGAGGTGAAGATTCTGGGAGCTTCTTGACTGTTATGAGTTATTCCCTCTTGTCCAGACCCGGAGCTCCTGCATCTGGACTCCCACATCCCCAGGCCATATGTGGGAGTGCCCCACCTTTCCCCAATCTTGGAGCATCAAGCCTCGGTGGAGGCGACAGTGCTAGAGAGGATGCCTTGGCCCACAAGTCTACAATACTCACCTGATGAAAAGCCAACAGGGATACCACCTGCGAGCTGGGGGGGTGGGTCTGGGAGGTTGGAGAGAGGCAGAGGGGAACAGTGGAAAGAGGCCTTGATAACTCCTTCACCTGAACATACAATCTACTGGTGGAGATGGTGCTGTCTAGAGGATCCCCAAGTGGCAGGAAGCAAACGTGACACCCAGTCAGGTGGTCACATCCTCCAACAGCCAAACACAAGGAAGAGTGAGAACAGGCAGGATAGTGGGTGGACCCTGGATGGGCTCCACCGGTAGATTGTATTCAAGTGAAGGGACGGGGTGGGTATCCAATAAAGAGGGGGGAGGGGATAAAAGGAGAGCCTCTCGAGATGGCCAACATCTTTTATACAAAGATCTAGTATATCATTGACATCTAAAGAGGGTGATACTTGAGATTTCCAGAGTTGTAAAATTATTCGCTTAACAACTAAAGCTGTCCTTTGGATCAAAATATGTGGTATTTTGAGAGTGCCCATAGAGTTGGTATATATCCTAGGATTAGATTATTGGCTGTGAGGTCTAAGTTGGCAGCTAATGTGAGATTGATCCTGGATATAACCCCTTGCCAGAAATAACTAAATAAAATTTTGCCTGTACTTTCAAAGAGACAAACACCAATTTAATTAGATCAGAAAACCCTTCATGACCTGGGACCCACATATCTGAAGGACTATCTCCTTCCATATGTCCCTGTGTGTCAATTACAGTCCCCAAGTAGCCATCTGTTGCCAATTGTAACATTTATGGTGGTCCATCCGGCACTGACCAGAGCCTGGGCCCTTTCCATTGTGGCTCCTACTCCCAAAGAAGGTGTCGTCCTTGGACATCTTCAGGAGCTGCTGCAAAACTTGCTTGTTTGCCAGGGCTTTTGATGGGGTTTTAAATGACACGCATCTTTTAACGGCAGGAGGGAGAGAGATTTGGGTTTGTTATTTTATTTTGGTTTTAATTGGAGATATTTTCTTTATATGACACAACTTTAGTAAGCTTAATATTAACTTTCCATATCGTTTCCCATTGTTCTAGTTGTATATTATGGCCTAAATTTTGTGCCCATTTAATCTTTGCTTCCTTTACTACCTCATCTTGCATTTTCATTTCTAACAAAAACCTATAAAATATTCTTATATGCTTCCCTTCAGTAGACCATACAATTTTATCTAATTCTGATGGTACATTGTAAAACCCCACACTTTTGTCTTTCGCAAATCTGGAATCAAGTTGTGCTTTTTCCCACCAGTTCAATTTGATTCTTTTTCCTTTTAGTTTTTCTTGCTGGATTATCTTGATCATCTAGCAAGTCTTGATATCTCCACAGCTGCTCTTTAGAAAATGTCATCAGATTTATAAATGCTTCTAGTGGAGAGATCCATTTTGGTATCTTATTATAATGCTGTTTTTCAATTTGCTCCTAAACCATAAATAATTCTGTTCTAAGTATATGTTGTTTGAAGTATTTATGTTTGCTACTTTTCCCGTACCAGACAAAGGCATGCCAGTCCATTTTTAAGTCATGCCCTTCTAGTTTCAAAAGTCTCATATCTTCCAAAGTAATCCATTCCTTCACCCATGTAAGAGCTGCTGCTTTATAATACAACCGCCAAACCGGTAGTGCAAAATCTCCTCTTCCTTTGACCTCTTGTAATAGTTTGCCTTCCCATATAAATTGACTTATCAGTTTTTCTAATTCTTTAAAATAGTTTTGATTTTTTATTATTGGAATTGTCTGAAATAGGAAGATCAGTCTTCGTAAAATATTCATCTTTACTGTCGCTATTCTTCCCATAAATGATAATAGTAGGTGTTTCCATTCTGCAAGATCCTTCTGGAGTTCCATCAAAAGCTTCATATAGTTATCTTTATACAATGAGCTGCATCTATTGGTTAATATTATTCCTAAATATCTGGATTTTTTTTTGGATTTCTATTCCTGAAAGATTTTGTATGGTTTGCTTTTGTCCTTGGGTACAGTTTTTTAACATCAATTTTATTTTTTTGAAGTTTATTTTCAATCCTGCATGCTGACCTTAATTCTCTATTACTTGCAAAAGTTGAATAATTGAGGTTTGTGGTTCTTCTAATATAAAGACCAGATCATCCACAAATGCTTGTAATTTGTATTCCTCTCCTTTAAGTCCCTTAATTTCTCCATCTAGTCTAATCATATTATTTAGTGTTTCCAATGCAAAAATGAATAAAAGTGGGGATAAAGGACACCCTTGTCTTGTTCCTTTATCAATTTTAATATTTTGCGTAAGATCACCATTTACTATAATTCTTGCTGATTGTGTTGTGTAAATTGCTCTAACCATTGTATAAAAATATTCTCCACAATTCCAAGCTAACAGTTGTTCCAACAAGAAAGTCCAGTTTAAGTTGTCAAAGGCCTTTTCTGCATCAAGAAATAGAAGTGCTATTTGTTTTTCTGGGTGTGCTTCAAAAAGTTCTAATACATTCAAAATATTTCTCACATTGTTTCTCATTTGCCTTCTTGGTAAAAAAACTGGATTGATCCTGATGGATTGTTGTAATCAATATCTTCTTCAACCTAACTGCCAATATAGAAGCATAGATTTTATAGTCCACATTGAGTAAAGAAATTGGTTGATAATTTTTAATTTCTCTTTCATCTGTATCCAGTTTATGTATTAGTGTAATCAGTGCTTGATTCCATGACTCTGGTAATTTCTTCTGTTCAAATATATTTTGAATAGTATTCTTCAATGGTAATGCAATTTGATATTCAAATATCTGATAAAATTCTGCAGGTAGCCCATCAGGGCCTGGTGTTTTCTTCCTCTTTTGATTTTTAATAGCTTCAATTAATTCTGCAAAGGAAATTGGTTCATTTAAGGTTTTTCTTTGATCCTCAGTAAATTCTTTTTGTTATGTTTTTGTAAGAAGTCTCTGATCTGATTGAAATTCTGTTCCTGGTATAAATTGCTATAAAACCTTTCAGCTATACTCTTTATTTCTTTATGAATGTTTTCATCTTCACCTTTTTAATTTTTAAAACTTTTTATATGTTTATTTTCTGCTTGTTTACGTAATTTATATGCCAGACATTTGGTAGGTTTATTAGCATTTTAAAAAAACTGTTTTGCAAACATTATTTTTTTTAGCAATTTCTTGTGTTAGTATACAGTTGAGTTGATGTTGTAGATTTTGAATCTTTAATCTTATATATTCTGTTGTAGATTCTGAAAGCATTTTTTGTTATTTTTTAATTTGTTCTTTAATCTGTGTATACTTTTGGTGCCTTTTCTTCCTGACCAGTGCAGTTTGTCTAATAAACCATCCTCTCACATATGCTTTGAAAGCATCCCAGATTATATCTTGTGAGGTCTCTGATTGGGTATTTATTTTTAAAAAATCTTGAAATTCTTCCTTAGATCTGGTAATAAATTCTGGATTTTTTAGTAGCCATAGATTCATTCTATTTTTTCTTGGTGTATCCAGTAAAGTCAAAAGTAGGGGATTGTAATCTGTATATGTCAAAGGGAGAATTTCTACTTCTATGATATCATTAGCCATACTAGTTGATATCCATGCCATGTCCAATCTTGACCATGATTTATGCCTTGCTGAAAAAAAGTAAATTATTTTTTATTCAAATTTCTAATTCTCCAAGAATCCACTAGAGTACATTCTTCCACCAATTGTAAAAAAGAATTTGGCAGTTCATTGCCTTTTTTCTGTTTTGCCATTTGTCTCTTCCTATCCACACTTTTGTCAAATACTGCATTGTAATCTCCAATAATACATATTTCCTCATAGCTTTGATTTGCAATGATTTCCTGTAGGCCTTGGAAGAATTCTTCCTGTTGTTGGTTCAGTGCATAGATGTTTACAATCACAGTTACTTTAGCTTGTCTCTGTATTTTCACAATCACTACTCTTTCATCTTCAGATTCATTTCTGGATGTAAATGTTCTTTCGCATAGGTAACCACTTCTCTTTTTTTCTTATGTTTATCCACTGATACAAAAGATTTCCCAAATTTTTTAACCTCCAAGTACTTTTTATCCAATAGTTTAATATGAGTTTCTTGTAGGCAAACTACATCCGCTTGCATCTTCTTGATTTGTTGAAATACTTGTTTCCTTTTCTGTGGAGCGTTCAAGCCACTGACATTTCTGGAGATTATCTTTGTCTTGTTCCTATCCATCTTTATACGGTTTTTTTAATTGGTTCCCAGTTCTATTCTTCTCTTGTAATCTTGTAACTATGCTCCATGGTAGAGTCTTGTCTTTTTTCTTTGATCTCTGTGGTTTTGCGCCCGTGTCCTGCTGGTCACCTTCTTCTTCATCCTTTTATTCTTCTTCTTGCTCCTCTTCTTCTTCTTCCTCTCCTTTGGCTTCCAAATCTTCTTCATATTTTTTTAGGAAACCTTTCACTTTGAATATTGAGTTTATTCAGAATCTTTTCCCCTCAATGATAAAAAAGACACCTATAGGAAGTAACCATCTGTATGTTATTCCATTCTTTCTCAGCAGGTTTGTGAGTTGGGTATAATTTCTCCTCTTTTCTCTTGTGCTCCATGGAATCTCTTTAAGGATTGTAATTTCTGTCTTCTGTACCTTTAATGTCTTTTTGCTTGCAGTTTTCAGAAAATCATATATCTCATTGCTTTTTTGTGAAATCTCACATGAATCTCCCTGGGGAACTTATTTCTTCTTCATATGCTGACTTCATTCTATAGGCCACATCTGTCTCACCTGAAATATCCTGAGTACACTCTTCTTCCAAATATGTTGTCAATAATTTAACCATTTCCTCTTTAACATCTTCATCCACTATTTCTGGGATATTCTGGAATCTCAGCATGAATTATGCTTTGTCTAACTCCAGGCTAATTATAGAATCTTATAGAAGATCTTGCTTGACCTCTATAAGTTGACATCTTTGATCTAACTCTTCTGACTTTCCCTGTAGTTGTGTGGTAGACTGTTTCAGTGTGGTAATATGATGAAGAACTTTTTGCAGATAGCGGCAGAACAAAATGCGGATATTATCAAAAAAGAATTGGAACCTATGCAAAATAAAATGGACCTGATAGCAAACCAATTAAAAAGTGATACAGAGGAAATTAAAACAGAAATTAAAAAACTGATAAAAACTACAAACCAACTAAAGGAAAGGGTGGAGGACATAGATCAAGAGGTAATGGATTTAAAGGTTAGGTCAGAGAAAATTGAGGAATCATTAATAACTCTAGAAATGGAAAAATCAGAAATGATTTTGAGATTTCAAAATGTGCCTGAGAAATTAGAAAAGAATTTGAAGGAAGAGCTTGCTAGAAATATTAGCGAACAGTTTAGCATCTTCAATGAAGCAGAAATAGCCTATAACATTGAGGTGGCTTACAGGAGAAATTCGGCATATGCCAGAAGAAATAGAGCCCCAAGGGAGGTCCATGCCAAATTTATACGGAAATCCGTGAGGGACCAGATATTACAAGAGGCAAATAAGAAAACATTAAAAATTGCAGGGGAGGAAATAAGGATCCTAAAAGATATCCCTTGGAGAGTGAGGGAAAAGCGGCAAAAATATAACTGTTTAGCAGAGTTACTCCGTAAGAGCCAAACCCAATACAGGTGGTTGATACCAGAAGGCTTGCTGTTTACATATAAAGCTCAAAGGTGGAGGATTGACTCCACATTTAAATTGGAGAACTTTTTAGAAAGGTATGGAGAAGAAATGGGGTGGCAAAAGCCATCAGATTATGAAGAAGATCTGGAAGATGAAGAAGTGGAAAGAGACCCAAGGACAAGTGAAGAAATGGAAGGAAAGACTAGGGGTCACATGGTAGCCCCAATAAGAGAACAAAAGAAAACAAGTTACAGGAAACAGCAAATAAAGGACAGAGCGGAATCTCAAATACAAACTAGGCAACAACTTAAGAAATTTAGCTATCTGGGAAAGAAATAATAAAAAGATGGTAAATAAAAATGTATCCTTAGTATCAATTAATGTTAATGGACTGAATAGTCCCTAAAAGAGAAGAAGAATATTCCACCAGGCTTCTAAATTAAAAAGTGATATTACATGCCTACAAGAAACACACATTAAACAACAACAAGAAAAGTATTTGTTATGCAAAAAATTAGGGCTAGCATTTGTTGCCTCAGATGAAACAAAAAAGCGAGGGGTAGTTACCTATGTCAAGGAAAAACTGAATCCAATATTGAGGTTCAAGTCCCCCAATGGAAGGATTGTGGGGGTACAAGTTAAGATTAATGAGACAGATATACTAGTTGTAAACATATACGCACCGAATCAAAACCAAGATAGTTTTTTTTTAGAACTTACTAATCTTATCACTAAAGAAAACCCTGAGAACTTATGCATTGTTGGAGACTACAATGCAGTACTAGATGCTAAGGAAGATAGGAAAAAGGGAAAGAAAACTCATAAAGCAGGGCTAGTATTACCAAAAAAATCTGTTGAGTATTTTCAACAATTTGCTGCTTGCACTCTTGAGTTTGAGACATTACTTTCAGCATCAAATTTTGCTTGTAGGGATTCCATTTGCAAGGCTAAAACATCAAATTTTGCTTGTAGGGATTCCACCACCATTGGTAATGCATTGCATATAGCCTGGGGGATTGTGGTCTCTATTGCTTTATTTACAGCCTCCAAAATCCTAATTTTGCATCTTAGCTAAATTAGAGGCTATTGATTTTAATGCACCTGGGGAAGGCCCAGTTGAACCAGAGGCCATTTTCCATTCACAAATCACTCTTTTTTTTTTTCAAAACCTTCCACCTCCCTTTTGTTTTTTCTCTTGGCAATGTCACTATGAATTCTGTTGTTTTGGTATTATTTCAACAATGTCTACTCCACATAGGTCTCAGTGTTCCCAAACAATTTAGTATTAGTTTCCAAACACAGCCTCTACAGTTCTCCTTATCTTATTCAACAGTCTAAACACTCTAACATTCAAAGACTATATTTTAATAAAGATAATTTCAGTCCTCTACTTTCTTTTTTTTTTTAACAAAGATTTTTTATTGGAATATATTCAACATTGTTAAACACAATTTCCAAATCCACTTATAAGCTATATCCCTTCCCCCTTCCCCTCCAATAGGCTTCCAACACTGCTATTGCCAATAACAAAGAAAATTTAAAAGTAATCAGGTTTAAACTTATAGCAATCGATAAACCAGGTAACATATTTTTTATATACAGAAATCTGACTCATCTAACATATTTCCATTTTCAATAAGAATCAAGGTTATACATTTTCCCTTTCATTTTATATTCAGTTTCCATATATATTTTCAGGTCTTCCCATTCATTTAAATACTGTTCTGCCATTTGTCCATTTAATTTTTTAGTCATTTTGTCCATTTCAGCTAAAAATAGCAGTTTTCTTAACCAGTCCTGTATATCCGGTAATTTATCCGATTTCCACTGCTGCGCAAAAGCCATTCTAGCCGACGTGATCATGTACCATAATACTGTTCTCTTTTCTTGCTTGATTTTTTCCATTGTCAAACCTAAGAGTAGAAGTTGCGGACTTTTTCTAATAGGGATTTTCAATATTTTCTGCATCTCACAATGAACATTTGACCAGTATACTTTTGCTTTTTCGCATGTCCACCACATATGATAAAAAGAACCCTCTATTTTTTTACATTTCCAACATTTGTTACTCAGGTTCTTATCCATACTTATATTAGCAATCTTTTTTTGTGTCATGTACCACCTATAAAGCATCTTATAACAATTTTCTTTTACATTAACACAAGTTGAAATTTTTAGAGCTTTCCTCCATAAAAATTCCCTAGATTCCATTGAAATTTCCTTATTCATATTTATGGCCCATTTTATCATTTGCTCTTTAACAGTTTCATCCAAAGTGTATACAGTTAACAATATTTTATACAACTTAGAAATCACTTTTCCCCCTTTTTCCAACCAAATATCTTCAAACTCATCATTTTTAGCTCTAAAACTCTTTTACTTTAGAGCTAAAACTCTAAAACTTTTTTAGCTCTTTACAATCTTTTTTAAAAATATCTCGTATTTGTCCATATTGTAACCAACCATATTCAAATACTAATGCATTGTTTGGTTTTAAGACATAATTCTTCCCATCTTTTTGAAGCAACTCTTGGTACTTCAACCAATCACTACCTTTATGTTCTGAAAAAGGATGAATAACTGCAGCAGGAACAATCCATAAAGGTCTTTCATCGGGAACTGTATTCCTGTATCTGGTCCATGCTTCAAACAGCATTCTTCTTATATAATGATGCTTAAACATTGAGTCCACCTTATTTTTCCCATACCAAAGATAGGCATACCAGCCAAATCTGCAATCGTGGCCCTCAAGGGCCAGTAGCTTTCTATTTTCCAAATTAACCCAATCAGACAACCAAGACAAACATACAGCTTCATGGTACAAATGCAAATTCAGGACTTGAAAACCACCTCTCTCTTTTGCATCATACATTATTTTCATTTTAATTCTTGGCTTCTTTCCTGCCCAGATAAATTTAAAAATTTCTCTTTGCCATTTTACTAACACTTTCATGTCTTTCACAATTGGTATTGTCTGAAACAAAAACATTAACCTGGGCAGTACATTCATTTTGACAATGGCAATTCTTCCAAGAAGAGATAGTCTAAGTTTCTCCCATTTTCTCAAGTCATGACTTATCGATATCCACAGTTTTTCATAATTATTCTTAAACAAATCAATATTTTTTATTGTAATATCAATTCCCAAATATTTAACTTTTTTAACCACTTCACATTCTGTCACTTTTTGTAACCATTGTTGCCTTGCAGTAGTCATATTTTTACATAATATTTTCGATTCGTTTTTATTTACATAAAACCCTGCGAGTTCACCAAACTCTTTTACTTTTTCAAAAACCAACGGCATAGTGTTAACAGGATCTTCCACAATAAACATAACATCATCAGCAAACGCTCTTAATTTATATGAGAAACCTCTAATGTTAAGACCTTTTATATTTTTATCCTCTCTAATTGCTTGCAGCAATATTTCCAAAATCCAGATAAATAACAATGGCGATAGAGGACAGCCCTTCTAGTTCCTTTTCTGACCCAGAATATTTCCGTTGACTCTGCATTAACAATCACCGTAGCTATTTGCTCTTTATAAATCGATTTAATCATTCTTGAAAATTTTTCGCCCACCTGTAATTTTTCAGTCACTCTAAACATAAATTCCCAGTTCAAGTTATCAAATGCCTTTTCCGCATCCAAAAATAAAAAGCCGACTTCCTTTTCAGGGTGCTTGTCATAATATTCTATTGCGTCCAGTACAACCCTCAGATTGTCTTTTATTTGCCTATCCGGTAGAAAACCAGCCTGGTCTTCGGCAATGACTCCTTTCAAATACTTTTTAAGGCGTTCTGCTAATACTTTTGCAAAAATTTTATAGTCATTATTCAGGAGCGAAATAGGTCGATAATTTTTAACATTAGCTTGGTTCTGTGAGTAAACCTCACAGGGGCGAGTAAACCTTAGTTAAATCTTGTGACTCTTTTGGTATCAGGGTGATTGCTGCTTCTTTCCAGGAATCTGGAATGTTCCCATATTCTCTGATTTCGTTTAAAAGAATCTCTAGAACCGGCACCAGGTCTTCTTGAAATTTCTTATAGAATTTGGCTGAAAATCCATCTGGTCCTGGGACTTTGGAGATTTTTGCTTCCCCTATTGCTTTGCTGATTTCTTCTTTAGTTATTGCAGCATTCAAAAATTTACCTTTTGTAGATAATCCTGAATTTTCTGTGGATACACTTGTTTTGCCTGAAAAAGAGTAGTGTAATACTTATAAAATTCTCTCTGGATTCCTCCTGTGTCTGTAATTTCCTTGTTCCCATCTTTCAGTTTGGTTACTATTTTATTTTCTCTTCTTTTCTTCAATTGCCATGCCAAGTACTTACCCGGTTTATTTGCTCCTTCAAAGGACTTCTGTTGCAATTTTTTCAAATTCCAATAAACTTCTTTATTTAACCTTGCATCATATTGTTCCTTTAAAATCCTCAATTCTCTCACAATTTTCTTTTTGCCAGGTCTCTTCTTAAGCTCTGCTTCTTTCTTTTGGATATTTTCCAAAATTTCCTTATTCATTTTAAGTTGTTCTTTTCTTTCATTGTTATTAATTGCAATAAAATGTCCTCTCATCACAACCTTGTAGGCGTCCCAAACCGTCTGCGTTTGTACTTTATTCAAATTTATTTGAAAATACGTTTTTGTTTCTGTCCTTATCTTATCCAAAATGCTTTGTTTATCCAGTAAATCCTCATTGAGTCTCCATCGATATTTCTTTTTCTTAACGTAGGTTGACCATTTTATCGGACTGTGGTCGGAAATAGTTCTAGGTAATATTTCTACTTTGCGCGTTTGTGTTATTAGGTTGTCAGACATCCAAATCATATCAATTCTTGAAAAAGATTCATGTCTAGATGAATAAAAAGTATAATCTTTAATCTTTGACTTTTTTACTCTCCATGCATCTTCCAAGTGTTCATGCTTTGCCAATTGAAAAAATACTTTCAGAAGTTTACCTAATTCTTCATTTCCTTTTTTTGATTTTCTGTAAATTGCATTATTAACAGTACCATTAAAGTCACCCATCAATATCATTTGTTCATAGGTTAACTGATGTAATTCTTCCCATAAATCTTGAAAAAAATTTTCCTTGGCTCCATTCGGAGCATAGAGGTTTACAATTAAAGTCTTTTTATTCTGGAGCATAATTTCCACCGCCAAAAATCTTCCTTCTTTATCTTTAAAAATTTCTTTTGGTTCCAGTTCTTTTTTTACATATGTGACAACTCTTTTTTTCTTCTGCGAGGAGAGAGAGTAAAATTCTTCTCCCAATCTATTTTGAATCAGAAATTTGGCATCTGTTTTTTTGATATGTGTTTCTTGCAAACAAACAATGTCACATTTTTGCTTTTTCAACCACAATCTGACATTTTTCCTTTTTGGGGGGGAGTGAAGTCCATTTACATTCCACGAAATAATTTGACTCTCCATATTATTTTGTATTTACTTATCGGAATCTTTAAAATTGTCTCTAATAAACTTGGTCATTTGTTCTGCTGATCTGATGGTGACTCTCTTCTGCTTGAATGTAAAGCTCACACCTTTCGGAATTTCCCATCTATATCTGACACCCTCTGTTTTCAGTTTGTCAATCAGGTCTTTAAAAAGTCGTCTGTCCTGAAGAACTGTTCTGGGTAGTTCCTTCAATATCATTATTTTCTTTTGCCCAATCATGAAATCTTCCTGAAATTGTTGTTTAAACAAATCTTCCTTGACTCTTTTGGATATAAACTGGACAATCACATCCCTGGGTAATTTCTTCTTTTGAGCAATCACAGAGTTGACTCTGTACACCAAATCAATATGTGCCACCGCTTTCTCCTCCTCCATTTTTTAAAAATCTGCAACATTTTTATCTTCAGGGATTCCCCTGAATCTCAGATGGTTCAGCATTCCATTATACTCTACCATTACATTAGCCTTTAGTGCTTCTTTGGTAACTTCCACTACACCAGTTTCCACTCCTCGTACTCTCTCTTCCACATCAGTTGTTCTTTTGTTCAATGTCTGCATTTCTGTTGTAATTCCAGCTAGATCTCTTTTCAAATCAGCTACTTCAGCCACTTTACCTAGAGTTTTTTCCATTTTTTGCATGACATCCATCATCCGTTTTTCCATAGCTTCCATCATGCCCTGCAGTTTTTTCTCCTCTTTAGCAGTCATTTTTGGGGAGGCCGTTGTTCAAAGCGATCATAAAACTCACATCAAATTAAAGCTCTTTAAATACCCAGTTAAACCGCTCTATTTTCACTTTTTTTACTTCAGGCGTTTAGCTGTAATTTTATTAAAAAGTTTCGACCTTCCCAAGATGGCGGGCGCTATTTCTCTATGGTGTTTAGCTTTTCCTGTTCCTTACTTCCTGTCCGGCAGTCTTATTCGTCCCCCTGTCTTCTGGTTCCTTCCCGTTTTGACTGCAGGTCTCAGCAAACTCCTTCCGGCCTCCTCAGTCGTCTCTAGGAAGCGCAGCTTGTCTCGCCTGAAATCATTTCCTGTTCTGGTGTTTTCTGTCACAGCTTGAGTAACTTTCCACTTTGCTTCTCATGGGATTTAATGTTAGTTTCTATTTTAAAATCAATATCCCGACCGCAGAAATGATCAACAAACTGGCTTTTTGGCTTTTTTTAGTCTTTAAATCGCGTTTTCTGGAATCGGTATTAGTACATAGTATGCCGCACGATCATGCGCTTCAACGGCTGTTGCTTATCTTGGAAATCAACACGTCTCCGGTGAGCAATTTTTAAAAGTTACCTTCAAAGTCAGTGTTTTGCCATAGCAGTGTTTCTTTGGTATCAGTTTCCGTAGAATGTCTCAGAGGTCTGGGTCATGCATTTTTATGTTGAGAATCCAACTCGGTGGGGTCTTTTAGAGAAATCCCGAAGTGCCCGCTTGGGGGGAGGGGATCAAGTCTGGTCGCGGCGCTCTTTAAAGCCCCACTATCAGCCGATCTCAACTCCCTCTTGGGCCGATGCTCGTTGCTGGTCACTCCCCTACCTGGGGAGATCTGCGGCAGGCTGGTAGCCTGCCCTGTCGTGAAGACCCTCCGTTTGCTCTGGGAGCGAAGCCAGAACACATTAGGATGCCATGGATCCCAGACCGGAAGCCAGTCCTCTACTTTCCACAGTACACACACACACAGTATATGTATCACCTGCAAGCTTCTTATAATTTTTTTTAACTCTCTTCAGTTCCCAGCACCTTTATTATATGCAATAGCAAACGTTTCCAATTCCACAGTACAAGGAAAGCTTTAAAGCTCTTAATTATGTACTATTTGATATAATTAACTCCTGAAATAAATCCACACAATCTTTGAAAAGGGTTCCAATAAATAGAATCTTATTTTAGAGTTCTTATATCCAGGTTTTTAAATAGATAATTAAAAATTTGATGACACTCACAGGTCTTCCACAAAATCAAACCAACTTAAAATAAAAACCAGGCTATAGGAGAAAGAAAAAAGAGCAAATTAATCCATCTAGCCAGACCATGTATAATCCAGATGATTCAGGCAGCTCCAAAACTCAAAGTCAATAGGTAATCCACAAATCCAGACCAACAGAACAAACAAAAAAATAATAAAAGAAAATTAATCCATCCCATCAAGCCAGGTGTAATCCAAGCATCTCAGTCAGCTCCAAAAATCAAAAATAGATAGGTTCCAAAGTTAAACAAAAAATAAAAAGGGAGTAATCCAACAAGAATAGTTCAGCAAAATTAATCCACCAAAACCCAAGGCATAACCTTCCTTTCATCATTTCCATCAACTCCAGCAGTATTGCCACAACAGCAAAGAAAAAAACAGAAAAACCAAAATAATCCAGCTGATCAGGTTAAGTATTGTACAAGCATCTTCCTCTGGGCCATAGAAAAAAGAAAACACAGGAAAGCTTCACCCAACTCAAAATCAATAACCATAAGCCTCAGTCAGTGGTCTACCAATACAGTACAGTGCAGGAAAAGTTAAATTTTATAAACAAACAGAAAAAAGAAGAGATTTTTTCAGCTACTTTCCATTCCCAATTTAAACCAGCTCTTTTTTCCCCTTTTGCACAGTCAATAGAATGCCTGGGCTACTCTTCTCAGCCGAGCCGCGAGGTGGGGGGAATCCACTACCTCTCTTGTTTCCCCAGGTCTTTAAATTTTAAATAGCCTTCTTTAAAAGCAGCTTAGTTCTTCAAGATCCATTCAACATTCAACCATTCAGTACTCACCACAAAAATAGATAGTTGAAAAGAAGATTCTTTAGTAGGAGTAAAGCTCCGAAATTGGCTGATCGTGCCTCCGTTCCATGGCTCCCCAGGAGCGCTCCCTTCCTGGGCTTCGCAATGGAGCAATTTGAGGTCTACTTGGTCACCGCCGTGGCTGAGAGCCCCCAAATCAAGCTTCCCTCCAGGAAAGCTCTCTCGGAGACTGGATTGGTTTGGTCCTCCTGCTAAGCCCAGGAGGTTCAGGAGTTCTCCGGGAGTCACCCGGGAGCCCTCTGAAGATGTCGGGTTGCAAACCAGAACTCCCAAGTGCGTGGACTCTAATCTGGGAGAACCAGGTTTGATTCCCCACTCCTCCACTTGCAGCTGCTGATGTGACCTTGGGCAAGACATAGTTCTGACAAGAGCTGTCCTTGAAAGGGCAGTTCTTGAAAGAGCTCTCTCAGCCCCACTTAACTTACAGGGTTTCTGTTGTGGAGAGGGGAAGGGAAAGGAGTTTGTAGGCTGCTCTGAGACTCTGAGTGAAGGGAGGGGTATAAATCCAATCTCCTCTTTTTCTTCTCCTCTAAAAATGTTTTAATAAGTAAGTTAATTAATTAACTAATTATTAAGGTACTTTTAATGAGTTTCTGAATTCTGCACAACACAAGCTTACAGATACCACTATTCCATTGGTCCATTGCTCCCTCCTCTTGTTGTTAACAGTGCACATCATAAACAGGGGAGGGGAAAATATCAGCCAGATGGCAGCAATAGCTATGTCTGTATAACCCATTTTTCCCTCAGAGCTGGGAAATAAATGGATCTCCTTGGTCAGAGGTACTTTCTTTGACCATATTTCCACATGTTACTGCACAAACATACACCCCTTCTTGGCAGCTATAGATATGTGGAGCAGAGGAAATATTTGATCAAATTAGATGCCAGACAAAAAGCAAGATATTGACAATATGTTTACACTTAAATTTAGGATGTTGTTTTCCCACCTACCCAGTGTTATCACATTCTTAGTTAAGAGCTCAAATGTGAAGTAGCCAAAGAAAGCAGCTTCAGAGTCAGAGTCTGCTGCTTTCTGAGTCTCCTCCCTGGTTTCTCACTGATGTGCTCATATTGGGTGTTTGTTGTAGTCATCCTGCTTGTGGGCTTCCTAGAGGCAGGTGGTTGGCCACTATGTGAACTTCATGGGCCTTTTGGTCTGATCCAGCATGGCTTTTCTTATGTTCTTATTTGTTCTATCCCTCACATAACAGATTTTAAAACATAGCATCATGATATGGAGCTAGCGCAGCATAGTGGTTAAAGTGTTGGACTAAGGAATGGGTGACCCAGGTTTGAATCCCCATTCATGCCATGGAATCTTGTTGGGTGACCCTGGGCCAGTAACACTGTCTCAGCCTAAACTACCTCAAAGCATTGTTGTGAAGATAAAATGGAGAAGAGAAAAACTATGTAAGCTGCATTAGGTCTCCATTGGGGAGAAAGACTGGATGGATGGATGGATGGATGGATGGATGGATGGATGGATGGATGGACGGATGGACGGATGGACGGATGGACGGACGGACGGACAGACAGATGGATCAATAAAAAGAGCCTTGTGTGTGTGTGCAAAGGATGTGTGAAGTGATCTGTATAGGAGGAGGAGGAGGAGGAGATTGGATTTATATCCTGCCCTTCACTACCTGAAGGAGTCTCAGAGCAGCTTAACAATCTCCTTTCCATTCCCCTCCCCACAACAGACACCCTGTGAGGTAGGTGGGGCTGGGAGAGCTCTTTTGAGAACTGCTTGGGAGAGAACAGTTTTGAAAGAACTTGTAACTGACCCAAGGTCACACCAGCAGCTGCAAGTGGAGGAGTGGGGAATCAAACCTGGTTCTCCCAGATTAGAATCCGTACTCCTAATATACACACACACACACACACACACACAGGGGTCATTTCGTAGAAAGAAAGGTGCAGGAGCTCATTAGCATACCTATTAGCATAAATCATTAGCATATGCCACGCCCCCTGACATCACCGGAAGGGACAATCCTTCCATTCTATTCTATGGTCCCATAGAATACAATGGAAAGATCGTGCTGCCGCTGTGGCACAACTTTAGAGTTTAAACCCCTTCTCACTTCACTTCCCCCCCCCAGCCTGCCTTTACAAGTGGCGGCACAATCTTTCCATTGTATTCTATGGGGCCATAGGATACAATAGGAGATTATGCCACTGCAACAGCACAACTCTAGAGAGAAAGAGTTTAAACTTTAAACCTCTTCTCTTTTCGCTTCCTCCCCAAGCCCGCTGGGAGCTGGGGGCAGGGCTTGCCACCACCACCATTTGTGCCTGCTCCTGGGCTGCCGGAGCACTGCTCCGGCCTGCTCCAGCCCCAAATGACCCCTGTATATATATGTCCCTGGGTGTCCTCTGCACCTGCAGAATTTGACATGAATCCTGGCAGCTCCAGGCTCTAGCATCAATAAATGTCTGGTGAAAGATGAAAGGCAAGGAGACAGATGTTTAACCAGAAAATAATTTTATTGTAGTGAGTAGTTAAAAAAAAATAAAATGGTGGTAATATGAGACAGTAAGGTGATGTAATGGGAGAGATAGATGGGTGTGACTGAATTACCTGTGCAACAAGTATGACTAATACTTGACAACAGTGGGTCAGGAGATGAGTAGATGATTCTGACCAGGCCTGTTGCAGTGAAAGCAGAGGGACAGATCTATGCAGTATCAGTGGCAAAGGACAGCCAGACTTCTAGCTATCATGCCTCTCTTCCTCTTCACACTCAATACGTTCTTGTGGCACATCTCTACAGTACTGTTTTTGTGCATGTTGCTGTTCTAAAGATTTTATCTAA
Source organism: Gekko gecko (assembly GCA_029375565.1). Lineage (NCBI taxonomy): Eukaryota > Metazoa > Chordata > Lepidosauria > Squamata > Gekkonidae > Gekko > Gekko gecko. The sequence continues at coordinate 171,588,846 of JAPDNY010000005.1, forward strand.
GAAAAAACAGATATCTAACACTGAGGTCATTTTTTCCATTTCAAGCGCACAACCCAAGATGATGACAGAAATTTATGGCTAATATGTCTAAGTGAAAGTTAAATAGGTCTGGCTCTGGATTAGTAGTTGAAAAAGTAAAGTGGTTTCAAACCCTGTAATTAGCACCACCACCCCTGTGGGGGAGTAGGAGCGGCTGCTGAGTCAGTAGTATTTCATAAATTTTCCACTGTTTTCCTTTTTTTAATCTTTGAAAATCTTCTGTTCCAAGGTAAAGACATTAGTTGATTTTCTGTAAGGGAATCTGCTGATTGAGAAAGGAAGGAAGGAAGGAAGGAAGGAAGAAGAGATCAAATAAATGGCTTTCTTGTAATAACAACAGTCCATTGGTTGTGGAAAGTGCCATCAAGTCACATCTGATGGTGTTTTCAAGGGGGGTTATAGAAAAGTATTTGTTTAAAAACAATTATGAAGCCAGAATGCCAGCAGGGGGTTGGGGGCTATCCAGTGTTTTGCATGGAGTGTCACATGTATGACTTGGGTGTGTGCTCGGTGCAAGGAGCTCCTGGTTCTCAGGGAACGAGTTTGCTCCCTTGAGGACAAGGTGGCTGACCTGGAGAAGCAGAAACAGTCAGTTAGGTGCATGGAGAAGACTCTTGGGGACTTGTTAGATATGCCCCACTCTGGATCTGGCAGCTCGGCTGCTGCCAGGGAGCATGAGGGTCAAGGGGAAACGGGATACCATGCTGAGGATAAGGGGGAATGTGCCCTCAGAAGGGACCTCTTCTTCAGCTGGTGAACGGGTATCCTTTCGTGCCAAGGAACCATCCCTGGGAAGGGTGGGAGGGGGGCTCTTGGTAGTTGGAGATTTGATCCTTAGGCAGGTAGACAGCTGGGTGGCGAACCCGCATACTGACCGTATGGTGACTTGCCTGCCTGGTGCGAAGGTAGCGGACATTACGCGTGTTTTAGATAGGCTGGTAGATAGTGCTGGGGAGGAGCCAGTGGTCGGGGTGCACATCGGCACCAACGATGTGGGGAAATGCAGTCGTGAGGTCCTGGAGGAGAAATTTAGGCTGCTGGGCAGGAAACTCAAGGCCAGGACCTCCAAGGTAGCCTTCTCAGAAGTGCTACCTGTTCCACGCGCAGGGCCGGAGAGACAGGCACAGATCAGGAGTCTCAATGCGTGGATGAGACGGTGGTGTAGGGGGGAAGGGTTCAAGTTTGTTAGGCACTGGGATGCTTTTTGGGACAAGAGGAAGCTGTACAAAAGGGACGGTCTCCACTTGTCCTGAGAAGAAACCAGGCTGCTGGCGCTCAAAATCAAAAAGGTGGCAGAGCAGTTTTTAAACTGAATAATGGGGGAAAGCTGACAGGAGATGAAAAGTCTCTGGTTCGGGATGGCTCATCTCAAAGAGATGAAAGGGTAGCTATTACTTTTGTACAAGGAAATGGATTACAATTGTCCACTGAGACTGTGGCTAATGATAGGAACTGCCTGGCAAGGTCTCGAGGCAGCAAGAGGAAGGCTGTGGGCTTAACAAACGTGGGAAACTATAAGTGTTTATACACAAATGCTAGAAGTCTCTGAGGTAAAATTGGGGAGTTGGAATGCTTGGTGTTGGGGGGGGGGAATAGACATTGTGGGTATTTCAGAAACTTGGTGGGATGAGGAAAATCAGTGGGATACGGTGATTCCTGGTTATAAATTATATCGGAAGGATGGGGGGAAGGGTCGGAGGTGGGGTGGCTCTGTATGTCAGAGAGGGTATACCGTCCAGTAAGATTGAGAGGGTAAGAGAATTGGATTCACTTCTGGAAATGCTATGAGTTGAAATAGTGGGTCCAAAAGGAGACTTAACAGTGGGAGTTTGTTATCGCCCACCAGATCAAAAGATAGAGGAGGATTATAAAATGATGAATGAATTAAAGAGAGCGGCTAGACGAAATAACTGTGTCGTAATAGGCGACTTTAACTACCCACACATTGATTGGGTCAATATGAGTTCTAGTCGGAAAAAAGAGATTGAGTTTTTAGACACTCTCAATGACCGTGCTGTGGAATAGATGGTCACAGATCCTACCAGGGGAGAGGCGATCCTGGATTTGGTCCTAAGTAACACCCAAGACCTAGTGAGAGATGTAAAAGTGATTGCACCACTTGGGAACAGTGACCATAATGTCATTGAGTTTCACATTTGTACAGAAAGGGAGTAGCCCAAAAAGACTGACGCAACCACTTTTAACTTTAAAAGGGGTAACTTCTCTGGTATGAGGCGACATGTGAGGAAGAAATTGAAAGGAAGAGTGGAGAAGGTCAAAACCATTGGGGAAGCTTGGAGACTATTTAAAAAGACAATCCAGAAGCTCAGAAAAAATATATAGCGCAGGTTAGGAAAGGTACAAATAGGTATAGAAAAAAGCCTGCATGGTTAACAAATAAAGTAATGGAAGCTGTAAAAGGTAAGAAGGATTCCTTTAAGCGGTGGAAAGCTAGTCTTAGTGAGGTTGATAAAAGGGAACACAGACTATGGCAAATAAAATGCAAGTCTGTGATCAGGCAAACAAAAAGGGAATATGAGGAGCATATCGCAAAAAACATAAAGACCAACAATAAAACTTTCTTCAAATACATTAGAAGTAGGAAGCCAGCCAGGGAGGCAGTGGGGCCCTTGGATGACCAGGGGGTAAAAGGAGTAGTGAAGGATGATAGGGAAATGGCTGAGAAGCTGAATGCATTTTTTTGCCTCTGTCTTCACTGTGGAAGAGGAGAAGTGTTTGCCCACTCCAGAAGCACCGATTTTGGGAGGGGGTTTGAAAGATCTGAATCAGATTGCGGTGACAAGAGAGGAAGTCCTCCGACTGATGGACAATTTAAAAACTAATAAATCACCAGGCCCGGATGGCATTCTTCCGAGAGTTCTGAAAGAACTCAAATGTGAACTTGTGGATCTTCTGACAAAAATATGTAATCTTTCTTTAAAATCTGCCTCCATTCCTGAGGACTGGAAGGTAGCTAATGTCACTCCCATCTTTAAAAAGGGCTCCAGGGGAGATCCGGGAAATTACAGGCCAGTCAGTCTGACATCGATACCGGGTAAGTTGGTGGAAACTGTTATTAAGGAAAGAATTAGTAGGCACATTGATGAACAAAAACTATTGAGGCAGACTCAGCATGGGTTCTGTAAGGGAAGATCTTGTCTCACTAACCTGTTAGTGTTTTTTGAGGGCGTGAACAAACATGTGGACAAGGGGGACCCAATAGATATTATTTACCTTGACTTCCGGAAAGCTTTTGATACAGTTCCTCATCGAAGGCTCCTAAGTAAGCTCAATAGTCATGGGATAAAAGGACAAGTCCTCTCGTGGATCAAAAACTGGCTTATAAATAGAAAACAGAGAGTGAGTATAAATGGGAAACTTTCTCAGTGGAGGGTGGTAAGCAGTGGGGTACCACAGGGATCAGTACTCGGTCCGATGCTTTTTAACTTGTTTATTAATGATTTGGAATTGGGAATAAGCAGTGAAGTGGCTAAATTTGCAGATGATACGAAGTTGTTCCGGGTGGTGAAAACCAGGGAGGATTGTGAGGCACTCCAAAGGGATCTGTTGAGAATGGGTGAGTGGGCGTCAACGTGGCAAATGGGGTTCAATGTGGCCAAGTGCAAAGTGATGCACATTGGAGCCAAAAATCCTAAATATAAATACACGTTGATGGGGTCTGAACTGGCAGAGACGGACCAAGAGAGAGATCTTGGAGTCGTAGTGGATAACTCGATGAAAATGTCTAGACAGTGTGTAGCTGCAATAAAGAAGGCCAACGCTATGCTGGGAATTATTAGGAAGGGAATTGAAAACAAATCAGCCAGTATCATCATGCCCCTGTATAAATCATTGGTGCGACCTCATTTGGAATACTGTGTACAGTTCTGGTCACCACATCTCAAAAAGGATATTATAGCACTGGAAAAAGTGCAGAGAAGGGCAACTAGAATGATAAAAGGGTTGGAACACCTTCCCTATGAAGAAAGGTTAAAATGCTTGGGGCTCTTTAGCTTGGAGAAATGACGGCTGAGGGGTGACATGATCGAGGTTTATAAGATTATGAATGGGATTGAGCAGGTTGAGAAAGAAGTACTTTTCTCCCTTTCTCACAATACAAGAACTCGTGGGCACTCCATGAAATTGCTGAGCAGTCGGGTTAGAACAGATAAAAGGAAATACTTCTTCACCCAAAGAATGATTAACATATGGAATTCACTGCCACAGGAGGTGGTGGCAGCTGCAAGCATGGATAGTTTCAAGAGGGAATTAGATAAACATATGGAGTAGAAGTCCATCAGTGGCTATTAGCCACAGGCTATAGATGGTAACTCTCAGTCTGGGGCAGGTGATGCACTCTATTCTTGGTGCTGGAGGGGGCAGCAGTGGGAGGGTTTCTGGTGCCCTGGCCCCACTGCTGGACCTCCTTATGGCACGTGGTATATTTTGTCCGCTGTGTGACAGAGTGTTGGACTAGATGGGCCATTGGCCTGATTCAACATTGGCTTCTCTTATGTTCTTATGTTCAAGGCAAGAGACATTCAGAAGTGGTTTGTCATTGTCTGCCTCTGCATCATGACCCTGGTATTCCTTGGTGGTCTCACATCCAAATACTAGCCACGGCCAACCCTGCTTAGCTTCTGATATCTGACAGGATTGGGCTAGCCTGGGCTATCCAGGTCAGGGGTTTTAACAACACTCCATAACAACACTCTCATGTAAGTCAAGGCAGTATCTTACATTTGCATCCCACCATTCTGCCAAACGGACTCGACTGTGTGACTGAACAACAACAACAACAACAATTCTGCCAAAGTTCTCAAAGTCATGTTTTGGTGCTACAGCCACCTTATGCCAAGAGAAAAGGATAAGTCCAAAGGAACCCAGTAAGTACCAGGAACTCTGCACTGTCTGTTTCTGAAGGCTGTCATCTAGGGCTGAAATGAATGGGTCTCCCCAACTGGGAGACTCCCAACTCTCCTTTATAAGACTTTTTACATCAAACATTCTTCAGATATTTTCTGCAAGCCTAACTATTTCCCAGGTATTGGGGTCTCTGTATTTGATAACACATGATGTATTGTTCAGATATTGTCATAACCAAACAACAAAAATCTCCAAAAGATTACATACTAGGATTACCAGATGTCCTCTTTTTAGAGAACATGTCTTATTGAAAATACTTAATAAAATTTATGTTCCAATGGGGCATATAAAAAAACAGAGAGAGATGGGAGTACCAAACTACCTCACATCTCTTGAGAAACCTGTACAAGGGTCAAGAAGCAACAGTTGGAACCAGATATGGAACAATTGGTTTAGCATCGGGAAAGGAGTACAACAAGGATGTATATTGTCACCCTGCTTATTTAATTTATATGCAGAGTACATCATGTGAAATGCCTGCCTGGATGAATCACAAGCCAGAATTAAGATTGCTGGGAAAAACATCAACAACCTCAGGTATGCAGATGAAACCACTTTAATGGCAGAAAGTGAAGAGGACCTAAAGAGGCTGTTGCTGAGGGTGAAAGAGGAGAGCAAAAAAGTTGATTTGAAACTCAACATCAAAAAAACTAACATCATGGTATCCAGCCCCATCACTCCTTGGCAAATGGAAGCAATGACAGACTTCACATTCCTGGGATCCAAGATCACTGCAGACAGTGACTGCAGCCATGAAATTAAAAGATGCCTGCTCCTTGGGAGGAAAGCGATGGCAAACCTAGACAGCATAATAAAGAGTAGAGACATCACCCTGCCAACAAAAGTCTGTATGGTCAAAGCAATGGTATTCCCAATAGTAATGTATAGCTGCGAGAGTTGGACCATAAGGAAGGCCGAGCACCAAAGAATCGATGGTTTTGAATTATGGTGCTGGAGAAGACTCTTCAGAGTCCCTTGGACTGCAAGGAGATCGGATCAGTCGATTCCAAAAGAAATCAATCAACCCTGACTGTTCCCTGTAAGGCCAGATACTGAAGCTGAAGCTTGAATACTTTGGCCACCAAATGAGAAGGGAGCACTCACTGGAGAAGACCCTGATGCTGGGAAAGATTGAAGGTCAAAGAAGAAGGGGATGGCAAAGGATGAGATGGTTAGTGTTATTGATGCAATGAACATGAAATTAAGCAAACTCTGGAGGACAACGGAGGGCAGGAGGGCCTGGTGTGATGTGGTCCATGGGGTCGTGAAGTGTCAGACTTGACTGTATGACTGAACAACAACGAAAAGGAATATTCCTAACCTTCCAACCCAAAAAGAGGACGTTTTCATCAGTTTGCAATTGTTCCATATCTGGTTCTAACTGTTGCTTCTTGACTCTTATACAGGTTTCTCAAGAGACATGTGAGGTGGTCTGGTACTCCCATCTCTCTCTCTCTTTCTCTATTTTTTATATGCCCCATTGGGACATAAATTTTATTAAGTATTTTCAATAAGACAAAATAATACTTGTCACATACAAAACATACAACACAAACACAAAACATACATGGGGGTAATTTAACTAATACATAATCGATTTCTATACCAATAGTATCTAACTGCTGTAACAACATGTGTAACAAAAACTAACAATAATCTTCTAGCCAAATTTGTAACTCTTGTACGCGTCTTTATTTATTTATACTTTCAATTTATATACCGCTCTAACTCTGAGGGGTCTCTGAGTAGTTTACATAATTCAATTCAATTCCTATCTAGGGCCACAATTATAGAGGGGAGTGACATCCTACCAGCACCCAGGCAGCAGGGCTTTGTCTCCTTCCGGCAGGCCTTGGGTGTCAGTATTCCACCTGCGATGTCCTGGGGCAGATCTTTTTCTGGTCCAGCAGCTTCTTCCCGGTAGGCCCATCTCGGTGCACGGCCTCATGTCAGCTGCAGCTCCAGCCAACGTCCGTTCCGGCTCCGCCACGCCGCACCGACACGCCGCTTGTACCTCCATGGCTCCGCCTCTGCCGGATTCAGCTGATTTAGCATTGCACTCCCAGGGACACTTGCCAATCATTCCTCTCCATCGCCTCCACCACCGCTGATGCCTCTGCTGCACACCCCAAGGAGGGAGGGTGCCCCCCCGCCACCTACAGGCAGGTACCCATTTATCTACTTGCTATATTTAATGCTTTCAAACCGCTGGGTGGGCGAGAGCTGGGACTAGGGCCTTGAGCTCACCTCGGCTGCGGTGGGTCTCGAATAGCCATAGTGGCTGTTCATTGATGTTATAGCAGGCGTTCTTTTACTGCCTGCGCCACTGCTCCCTGAATATCTTGAATATCCAGTCTCTTATCATTAAACGTTATTGTAATTATTATACCACGTATAGAATCTTGACCACGTATTTTGAAAAGTGGATTCTGTCAGACCTTTCAAATGTAAGGTCAATCTATCCATTTCTGCCACCTCCAAAAGTTTGTTAAGTTCTTTCTTCTTTGGAACTTCCAACATTTTCCAGTATTTAGCATATAGGATTCTAGCTGTAGTAGTCAAATAAACAATACGATATTGATCATCTTTTTTATAATTGTCAGGCAATATATTTAACAGCAATACATCTGAGGTAAAAGGAATAGAGCAATCTAATATCATTTGTAACATTTCAATTACCCATGCCCAAAATTTTTTTATTTTTTTTTATTGAGCTGCGGTGGCTCAAGTGGTTAAGACGCTGAACTGCAGGCTGTGGAAGGTCAGTAGTTCAGCAGTTCAAGACCCAGGTGCTGCAAGACAGAGTGAGCTCCTGTCTCTAGTTCCAGCTCCTGCCAACCTAGCAGTTCGAAAGCAAGAAATTGCAAGTAGATAAATAGGTACCACTTTGGTGGGAAGGTAACAGCGTTCCGTGCACCTTGGTGTTTAGTCATGCCGGCCACATGACCACGGAAACGTCTTCGGACAGCGCTGGCTCTTCGGCTTTGAAACGGAGATGAGCACCGCAACCCTAGAGTCGGATTCGACTGGCTTTCGAGCAAAGGAACCTTTACCTTTACCTAAAAATTTTTATCACAGTGCCACCATATATGATAAAAGGATCCCAACTTATTCTGACATTTCCAACATTTGTTAGAACATTTACTATTATATTTAGCTAACATCTCTGGAGTTACATACCACCTATAAAACATTTTATATACATTCTCTTTATATGGGACAACATTTGTTATTTTAAAATTTTTCTTCCACAGTTGAGCCCATTGATCAAGTTCAATTTTGTGTCCTAAGTTTGTTTGTTTGTTTGTTTGTTTTTGGCATTTTTACCCCGCCCTCCCTGCAAGTGGGCTCAGGGCAGCTTACAAGGGACAAAGCCCACATAAAACATAATAAAAACAATAAAATCATTAGATAACACACATACAGTAAAGTGCTCCATGAAACAGGATGGTCCCCAAATATATCTCATGATGGTAACAATCAGTTCTTTGGGGGTAATCTTGTCCTGTAGTTGGTCCCAAGTAAGTCCGGTGGTATCAGTGCCATGTGATGTTATAAAAGATCTTCCTGGGGCCATCCCTAGACCTGTAGTTATCCACCCCATCGGTGGTGGTGGCAGTGGCGGCCCCTATGCGAAAGCCTGGTAGAAGAGCTCCATCTTGCAGGGCCTGCAGAACTGCATAAGATCCCTGATCTCCTCCGGGAGCTCATTTCACCAGGTAGGGGCTGCCACCGAAAAGGATCTGGCCCTGGTCATGGCGAGCCCTGCCTCTCGGGGGCCTGGAATCACCAGGTGCTGTTGTGTCCCTGAACGAAGTGCTCTTGGGGGTATATATGGGGAAAGGCGATCCCTCAGGTAAGTTGGCCCTGGCCATGTAGGACTTTAAAGGCAAGTACCAGCACTTTGAAACAGATTCGGTATGCTATTGGCAGCCAGTGGAGTGCTTCCAGCCCAGGCCAGATGTGCTCCCACTTGGGGAGACCCATCATCAACCTGGCTGCCGCATTCTGCACCAGCTGCAGTGATCACTATGGCCAGGTTGTCATGGTCGAGGAAGGAGACCAACTGCTGAACCAGCCTAAGATGATAAAATGCTGATCTGGCAGTGTCTGCCACCTGGGCCTCCATAGTTAAGGAGGGATCCAGGCGCACTCCCAGACTCCTAACCTCCGACGCTGGCACCAATGGTGCCCCATTGAAGGTCAGGAGAGGGATCCCCAACCCTGATCCATTCCAACTCAGGCACAGGACCTCCGTCTTCACTGGGTTTAATTTCAGTCAGCTCAGCCTGAGCCACTCAGCCACTGCCTGTAATGCCCATGTCAGATCTTCTGGGTCAGAGCTCGACCGGCAGCCCAACATCAGATAGAGCTGGGTGTCAACTGCATATTGATGGCAACCCAGCTCATACCTCCTGGCAATCTAGGTGAGGGGGCACATGTAGATGTTAAACAACATCAGGGAAAGCACTGCCCCCTAAGGCACCCCGCACTCAAAGTGCCTCCGGGACTGCTCCTCCCCTATCACCACCCTCTGTCCCTGACCTTGGAGAAAAGAGGCAAGCCATTGAAGAGTGAGCCACTGTATCCCCATGTCCGCAAGGCGGTGGGACAGCAACTGGTGGTCAACCGTATCGAACACGCCAACAGATCTAACAGCAACAGTGCTGCCACACCACCTCGATCCGGATGCCTCCGGAGGTCATCAGTAAGGGCAACCAGCACCATCTCCATCCCATGACCTGGGTGGAAGCCAGACTGAAATGGATCAAGGACAGAAGCATCATTCAGAAAGCTCTGAAGCTGTATCACCACTGTCCTCTCAATCACTGTCCGGCTGATAGTTGGCCAATTCAGCCAGGTCCAGAGTTGGTTTTCTCAGGAGAGGGCGGACCATTGCCTCCTTGAGTGCCTCAGGGAACCGTCCCTCCAAGAGGGACTTGTTGATAATCTCCCTTATGGCACCTCAAAACCCCTTGTAGCCCGCTTTAATGAGCCAGGAAGGGCACAGATCAAGGTGGCGCATGGTTGAGCGCACAGTTATGAGCAGTCTGTCAATTTCCTCCAGACTGAGCAGGTCAAAACATTCTAAATTCCACAGAGACATGCAAGGGGTCTCAAGTTCACTCACTGTTTCAATTGTGGCGGAACATCAGGACTTTATCTGTGAAGTAGCTTGCAAAAGCCTCACAGCTGATTTCCAATTCCCAGTTATTTTGTCTGCCTTGTGGCACATCTGTCAAGGACCGAATCATTCTAAACAATTGGGCTGGGCATGAGCTAGCAGATGCAATCTCAGCTGCATAGAACTCTCTCTTAGCAGCCTTGAATGCCATCTCATAGGATCTCATAAATGTCCTATAAGATGTTCTTGATACTTCATTGCAGGCATGCCGCCACCATCTCTCTAGCCGTCTTAGCTCTCGCTTCATAAGCTGCAACCCCTGGGTATACCAAGGGGCAAGCCTAGAGTGAGGGTGCAGAGGGTGCCTGGGAGCGATCTCATCGATGGCTGTGGAGAGTTGGTTATGCCAATCCTCCACAAGCTCATCCAAAGAGCCACCAGGGGGCATTGGATCCCGCAGAGCCATCTGAAGCCGTACTGGGTCCATTTGGCTCTGCGAGTGAGCTAAAATCTGTTCGCCGCCTAAACAGGGTTGGGATGGAACATTCAGACGAGCCTTCAGGGCAAAGTGGTCCGACCATGGTACTGCTACTGCAGTAATTCGGTCCACTGTAATCCCTGCTGTGAAGATCAAATCGAGTGTGAGCCCGGCCCTGTGTGTGGGGGTCAACACAAATTGAGAGAGTCCCAGTGCTGCCATGGATGGAACCAGGTCCACAGCCCGGCTGGAGGCCACATCATCAGCATGGACGTTGAAGTCGCCCAAGACCACAAGCCTAGGGTGCTCCAGCGCCCAGCCTGATACGGCCTCCAGCAGGGAACTGCAGGCTACTGGCCAGAGCATTTGGTGGTTGGTACACTAGCCAGATCGCCAAATTCTCCATGGTCCCCAGCATGAGGCCAACACACTCCATGCCCGCGATCTCCATCGGGGGAGTGCCCTGAAGGAGTAAGCCTCCCAAATGAACATCACCACTTCCCCCACTTCCCTTGGTCCGCGATTGGTGTCAGACCACAAACCCAGGTGGGGCAAACTGGTAGAGAGCTACCGTCACCCCATCCCTCACCCAAGTCTCGGTCATACACACCAGGTCCACGTGCTGTTGCGTAACGAAGTCCCAAAGGACTATCGTTTTATTATTGATGGGCCTGGCATTACACAACACCAGTGATGGAAAAGGGTCCTTCATCCTAGCCCCACTGCTGGCCTCCTTCGGGATGGGTCGTAGGCTGGAAGGGTGTCGAGCCCATCTTTTTCTCAACATCCTTCCCTTACCCTTTTGCCTAGACTCACCGCAATACTTTTCCCGCCCCCAGAGCACCGGAATTTGCTGCTCCAGCATCGCTGCACCGGCCAGTCTTTGCAGTGGCCACAGACCGCCAGTACTGACTAAACAGGGTAGTTCCTCCATCCAGAGCTGGATGCAGCTTCAGGTCCTGATGCTGGTGTATCGGATCAACTAACTAACTCCCTGTTTTACCTATCTACCTCCCTATTGTACCAATTAAAAGCTTAATACCTCTCTAAGGCACAATATATAACTAAGTAACCTACCAGAAAATACATAAGAATATAATACAATTACCAGGAGACCCACCGTCCTGGAAGCAGTTACTACAAAATTTCAGCTATATTAACCATTCCCAGAATGGTTATCGACAACTTGGATCAAACCTAACTCTTCCATTTTAACCTGGCAATCATACCCATTCAATCAACCTCTCTCACAATCATCATTCCTTAGCAGTCAGTCAGCATTCATCTTCCACATCCATACTACAGGTCCAACACTAAACACAAAACGTCAGCATAGCATAGCAGGAACCACTGCTTGCACAAGTCACATTCCAGATATGTGAGCCACAGATCCCAGGTATGGAGGCACTATTGCTTTCCCTCCCTGGTCGATCTTATTCCATAGGCCCACCGCTAGGGGCTCTGCTCCCTCGACAATTCCACAGCTGAGGGCTGGTTTCCCCATGGTCCTTCTGCTTGACCTGCTTCCACAGACTAGGGAAGGGAAGGAAAGAGTCCCCCGATCTGTACTTCTCCCTCTCAGGGGCTCTCCACTCGCTCTTCTTCCACCCATCAGGGGATGGAGCACTAGGCCTCGCCCCCAGTCCTTGCTCCCCTCCTCCCAGCTGGCTTGATGGTCCATACTGCACGCTGGCTTGGTGCTTCTCCTCGCTTGGCTGCACCGCCGTTGATGTTTATCTGCGGCCCACTGCACCGCCCCATTCTCTCACTGTCCAGGGGGTTTCAAGAAGAGGAGACCCGCTCCAAACGTCCCCACCAGCAGCCACAGGTCTGGTGCTGCCACCATTGTCGCCAAACGCCCAGCTGCCAATGGGAGGTTGCCGCCCTGGCTGCAGTCCCACAGGCCACAAGGCCATCACTCAACCCGCCAACTCCAGCAGTGCTTGTACAGCAAGCCGGGGTCATGGGAGGTGGAGCTCACGCCAGGTAGGCCCGCCCCCAGTGTTTTGTCTAGAAAGGGTCGTGCCGTGGTAAGAAATCCCAGATAGGGTGATGTTATAGCCCACTCAGGTCGATAGTCCACTAACCCTCTTACACCTCCTCTGCTCACAGAAATTAGTGTTAGAAGTGCATTCCAACTCATTTTCGGTTTTCCGTCGCAGGAACGTGAGCACCAATGTCCTGCAGCGTCGCCATCTTGGATCTCCTTGCCCACTGAACCATATTAGTCTTTACAATTTCATCCTCTGCTCGCAGAAATTAATGTTAGAAGTGCGTTCCAACTCATTTTCAGTTTTCTGTTGCAGGAACGTGAGCACCAACGTCCTGCAGCGTCGCTATCTTGGATCTTCATGCCCATTGAACTATATTAGTCTTTATAATCTCATCTGCCATCGTATAGTCAAGAAGGTACGTACACATTTTCTTAATAAATCTTTGATCTGTGGAGGTCAAAATCTTTTCAATCTCCAGCAAGTTTTCATGGAAGCCCAACTTTTTATCTTTTGAAAGTCTAGATTCAATTTGAGCTCTTTGCCACCATGATAATTCCGGCAATGGTTTTAGATTTAGATTAGAGTCCAAGATATTAACGTATCTTCTTACCTTCTCCTCAATATAAACTCTAGGATAAGTGAGCGCTTCCAGTGGTGCAATTAATTTTGATGTTTTTGTATAAACTGTTTGTAGATTGGCTCCCATACTTTCAATAAAGATGCTCTGAGCTAATGTTGTTTAAAATATTTTTGTGACGCCACTTTTCCATACCACAAGAATGCATGCCATCAAATCATAGCCTTCCAATTTTAGTATTCTTTGATCTTCTGGAGTGATCCAGTCTTTAATCCAAGCTAAGGCTTCCACTCTATAGTACAAGAGCCAGTTGGATAAAGCGAATCCTCCTCTTTCCTTGAAATCTTGTAATGCCTTTATATTCTTGCACGCTTCCCTTGCCAAATAAATTTTGATATAACCTTGTCTAAGTCTTTGAAGATTTTTTGACTTTGCAAAATTGGTATGGTTTGGAAAAGAAACAACCATCTAGGTAATACATTCATTTTGATAATCGCTAGCCGTCCCATTAATGATACTTCAAGATTTCTCCATTTTCTCAAGTCTTCCTTAGTTGCCTTAAGTAGTTCTTTATAATTGTTTTCTTGCAATGCACTACATTTATTAGTTAGAGTGATATCTAGGTACTTTATTTTCTTTTGCAAATGAAAGTGTGATTCCTCCTGGAGCTTTAAAGCTTGTTCATTATTCATATTTTTGTCATTATTTTCGTTTTATTTATGTTTACTCTCGGGCTGGCTGCTTGTCCATATTCTTGTAACTTTCCTTTTAAAATATGAATTGAGTCATGGAGATTTTCTAGAATGAAGACAAGGTCATCCGCAAATGCCAAGAGTTTATATTCTCCTCTCAATTTAAGTCCAGAAATTTGTGCATCATTTCTGATTGCCTCATTTAAGATTTCAAGTGTGGAGATAAATAAAAGAGGTGATAATGGACATCCTTGCCTCATACCTTTTTGTATTTCTATATTCTGAGTCTGACCACCATTAAAATCTTAGCTGTTTGTTTTCTATATATTGCCTCAGTCATCTTAGTAAAGTCTGTGCCTGCTTGAGCCTTATTCAGAGCTTCCAACATAAAGTTCCAGTTAACATTATCAAATGCTTTTTCAGCATCCAGGAAAATTAACACCAACTCTCTTTCAGAGTGTGCTTCATAATATTCTATAACATCAAGAATACATCTGAGATTATTTCTAATTTGTCTTTTAGGTAGAAAGCTGGCTTGGTCTTTATGTATCATTTGAGACAGAATTTTTTTCAGTCGTAGCTAAGATGCAAGCAAAGATTTTATAATCAGCATTCAAAAAGAAGATAGGTCTATAATTTTTAATTTCCTTTTCATCTGTGCCTTGTTTATGGATAAGCGTTATTAATGCTTCATTCCAAGAGTCAGGAACTTCACCTTTTTCCATTATACTTTTGCAAACTTCTTTTAAATGGTTTAATATCGGATCTTCAAAAATAAGATAAAATTCTACAGGCAAACCATCCGGACCCAGTGCTTTCTCTCTTTTTTTTATTTTTTAACATCTCTACGAATTCCACCATTGCTATTGGTTGGTTGATGATTTTCTTTTGTTCTTCTGTAAAGATCTTAGGTTTGTAAGTTTCCAGGTAATACTTTATACAGTTGATACTCCCATATCTTTAAGGACTTGCCATAGTTTGTTGTGATCCACACAAGCAAAGGCTTTAGCATAGTCAGTGAAGCAGAAGTAGATGTTTTTGTGGTACTCTCTTGCTTTCTCCATAATCCAGCCAATGTTGGCAATTTGATCTCTAGTTCCTCTACCTCTTCGAAACCCAGCTTGTACTTCTGGCAGTTCTCTATTCACTAACTGCTGAAGCCTAGCTTGTAGGATCTTTAGCATGACCTTGCTAGCGTGTGAAATGAGTGCAATTGTGTGATAGCTGGAACATTCCTTGGCATTGCCCTTCTTTGGGATTGGAATGTAAACTGACCTTTTCGAATCCTATGGCCACTGTTGCATTTTCCAAACTTGCTGGCATATTGAGTGCAGCACTTTAACAGCATCATGTTTTAGGACTTTGAATAGCTCAGCTGGGATACCATCACCTCTGCTAGCTTTGTTGTTAGTAATTCTTTCTAAGGCTCATTTGACTTCACATTCCAGGATGTCTGGCTCGAAGTCAGTGATCAAACCATTGTGGTTGTGAAGGACACTGACGTCCTTGTTGTATAGTTCTGTGTATTCCTGCCATCTTTTCCTAATCTTGTCTGCTACTGTTAGGTCCCTACTGTTTTTGTTCTTTATCATGGCCAGCTTTGCACGGAATGTTCCCTTGATTTCTCCAATTTTCTTGAAGAGATCTATAGTCCTTCCGATTCTACTGTTTTCTTCTATTATTTAGCATTGTTCATTTAGGAAAGCCTCCTTGTGTCTCCTTCCTGTTCTCTAGAAATCTGCATTCAGTTGCGTAAATCTTTCCTTTTCACCTTTGCCTTTCACTTTCCTTCTTTCCTGTTATTTGTGAAGTCTCATCAACCAGTAACTAGGAATATTCTTAGTTACTAGCAATTATCATAGTTTAAATAGTAGGAGTATTTAAAATTAGATTTGTCATAGTGATCAGCAGTGTAGGGAAATATGTCCTCTTTTCTGCTTTTCAAAATATGGTAACCTATTACATACATAAAATTAATATAGATACAATATTATCTTAAAGAGAGTTATCTTTGATTCTGTAGAAAATGTACACTCATGGAAGGGATTTATTTCCATGTTACTGCCTCCCAGAGCCCCAAATAACCTTGAAAATGCTACTCCTGTTTGTATTGTATTTAATATAATAAAAATTATTTTTTATCATAGCAAGTATGTCTAGTAGCTTAGAATGAGACTTGGTTCAGACATAATGTGAAACCAGGGTTCAACCCATAGGTGATCATTCAAATCCTGGTTCATTTCAACAGGTTCTGGCTTAATTGCCATAGTTAGTGGAGTAACCCTAAGTGTAGTTAGCTCACTGAAACCATGGTGTCATGGGACGTCTGAACTGAACCTGAGAGACAGTAGCTAAATTTAGACAACTTAGAACCATGATTTCCTTTTCAAGGTCAGTGCTTGGATGAGAGACTGCCAAGGAAGGCAATGGCAGAGGAAGGCAATGGCAAACCCCCTTTGCTTCTTACTTGCCTTGAAAGCCCCTTGCTGGAGTTGCTATGAGTCAGTTGTGACTTGACAGCATTGACATATGTAGTTTGTAAAAGTAGGCTATGAATTGTTCAGATCCTGCTGTTCTTTGACAAATGTTAGTTTCAACACCTTTGCACTTTCCCCCACCTGTCCTGCAAGGAGTCTGCTGGAATCACAGCTTGTGATGAAGGTGGTGCTGGGAATCAAGGAACAGTGTTCACATTCATATATCATACCAAAACCATTGTGCTTAATAAATGAACTTTCAGTCTGGTTCCAGATCCTGGTTTGATGTATTCTAATTAACCATAATTAGTGCAGTGGTAAACACCGCAGTATGGACTGCGGTGGCTCAAGTGGTTAAGACGCTGAACTGCAGGCTGTGGAAGGCCAGTAGTTCAGCAGTTCGAGACCCGAGAGTGCTGCATGACGGAGTGAGCTCCCGTCTCTGGTTCCAGCTCCTGCCAACCTAGCAGTTCGAAAGCAAAAAATTGCAAGAAGATAAATAGGTAGCACTTCGGTGGGAAGGTAACAGCGTTCCATGCGCCTTGGTGTTTAGTCATGCCGGCCACATGACCATGGAAACGTCTTCGGACAGCGCTGGCTCTTCGGCTTTGAAACGGAGATGAGCACCGCAACCCTAGAGTCGGATCCGACTGGCTTTCGAGCAAGGGAACCTTTACCTTTACTAAACATCTAAAAATCACACACACACAAATTAGTTTAATTAAACTATCACTTGCTCAAGGCTGCCTGGTACATGCCGTTCCTTAGTAAGGGTTTGAACCTGAGTGTCTATGGTACATTATTGTGTATAATATTGCATGATACCACACTAGATCCAAAGTGTAATTTGTATACAATTTGTTTAGTATTTACTATAGACAGAGAGCATTGGAAATTCATTCTTTTTAACACTTCTAGGTAGGTTATATCAAGTTAAGGGGTACTTTGTAGAACTCCTGATTATTACTCCAGAGGAAAATCTCTCCACTTCTTGTCCGAGATAGCACATACCAGTAATTTGCAGCAGGATTAATCTCTGTTTTAAATGTGGAAAAGATACAGTTTGACCCAATGTAGCGCTGATCCAAATTCCTCTCCAGTTCTACCTCTCAGTGTCTAGGGTTGGCATTCAGAAACAGGTAAATCCATAATATATTTTAAAAGTGTTTCTCTTCATAAAATGAAAAGCAGAATTCAAATATGGGTGGACTTCCTTAATGGAGCAAGTGACTGGTACACTTGTTTCTAAAAGTTAAACATTAATGGGAAAGGCAGTGAAGCAGAGGGTGTCAAGGAAGCATGCATATTGTGCATTACATATCATAGAGAGGCATCTGGATGGAAGGACACTAAAATATTAGATGGAGAACATGCCACAGCATTGTTGGGACATAATGTTTTACCTTTCATGCCCGAATTACTTAACTTCTTACACTCCTGTTCCCAGCGCAAAGCCCCAGCTGGGTTGTATCAAATATAAGCCACATTAGCACAACTTGTATCCAAATGGCAAACAAATCAGTTGATTAAACAAAGAGATACCATGCACCAGTGATTTACATCAAGGGCAGAGGTGTCAAATATACAGCCCATAGGCTGGAACTGGCCTGTCCAGGGCTCTTATCCATCCCACAAGCAACTGGAGCAAGGGGGAGAAGGCAGGAGGCTGGTTGTGGGGACAAGCAAGCAGGCATATGTGGTGGCAGTGTTCCCTCTAAGCTGAGTTAGTGTGAGCTAGCTCACAGTTTTTTAGCCTCTGGCTCACACATTTTTGTCTTAGCTCAGGAAGGATGGCTCCAGAGCAAACTAATTTATGCAGCAGCCAAATCACTCACTCACAACTTTAATGCCAGTAGCTCACAAAGTAGTATTTTTGCTCACAAGAATCCACAGCTTAGAGGGAGCATTTGGTGAGGTGTATGTAGTTGAAGCTGTCAAGAAATAGAAAGGGGGGGGCTTGGAGTCAGGGCTAACAGCCTGAGGTAAAATAGTGGGGGGAGATTGTTTATTATTTATTTATTAAATTGGATTAACAGACCCCAAGTACAGTGATCAGCTCTCTTTATTAGTGATTTCAGCAAGAAAAAGGACTGAAAATCCTTGGCAGAAGCTGGGTTTTTATGCATGCAAGACACTACACGCCAAACACACCCCACTCCCAACAACAGGCTATTTACATTATATTGTTTCTCTATTGGTCCAGTCTAGGATCCTTATTTCTCTATTGGGCCATTATAGGATCCTAGCCAGCTATTGTTTGTGGATGCAAGCTCAACCCGACTCCAGGGCTAGTTGAGGCTGACTCATCCTTAGTACACAACACCCCTCCCCCCTAAGTTCCAATACACCCTAACATACAAAGTCTCTTAGGTATGCTGGTTGATGTCTTTCTCTGGTTGAATGTCATGGTTCTGTTTGAGGAGCTGCTGTCTCTGGAGCTGGGCTCTGGGTCTCTGCTGCTGTTGCGGTGCTAACAGACAGCTGCAGGGCTAGTGTGGCAGCTGGACCAGGCATTTCGTCTTTTTGGTAGTCTGGCTGAACACTGTCACCCAGGAACTCACTCGCAGTGTCTGACTCTGGCTATTCAGCAGTTCCCCCTTACTGTATTCCTCAACTGCTGACTGCAACTCCGGGTCTGCTGTGAGTAGACGGCGGCGAAGCTGGTCTATGTGTCTGCGAAGGACTTGGCCGCCATCAGTTGGTACCTCATATGACAATGGGCCAGTGACTCAAACAACCTTGGCAGGAACCCAGGCAGGACCGCTGGAAAAGTTCCTTGCATAGACAGGATCGCCGGGGAAGAATCCTCTGGGTGCTTCCTGGTTCTCTGGTGTTGGACATTTCTCTGGGACTCGATCTGGTTGCATCCGGTCCAGGCAGGTGGTCAGACGCCAGCCCATGAGAAGCTTAGCTGGGCTGTGCCCTGCTTATCCCTGCTCAGGGTCACCCAGTGGCCGAAAAGGAAAGCCACAAGTCTATGGTCCCAATCCCCATGGAAAATCTGCCGGAGGGACTCCTTCGTGGTCCACACCATTCTTTCCACTTGTCCATTGGTGGTAGGGTGAAAGGGAGTGGAATGGACATGCCTGATGAGGTAGTGGGCCCATAAATTCCTGGAACTCCCCGAGGTGAAGGTAGTTCCGTTGTCCATCACTACTGTGTCTGGCAGGCCATGTGTGCTGAAGATCCATCTTAGGGCCTGGATCACTACTTTGGTGGAGGTAACAGGCACAACCTCAAGCCACTTGGTGTATGAGTCCACCAAGATGAAGAATATTTGTCCCTGGAAGGGGCCAGCAAAGTCCAAATGTAGCCAGGACCACGGTTTTTGGGTGGACTCCCACTACTGCATGGGTGCCCGGGGTGGTGCTGGTCGGGTTTCTTGGCAGGCCTGGCAGTGCTTGACCCATGCCTCAATCTCTCCATCCATGCCAGGCCACCACACATAACTATGGGCAAGTGACTTCAATCGTACTATTCCCAGGTGAGTCTCATGCAGGGCTGACAGCACTTGTTGACATAAGGGAGTGGGAACTATCACCTGGCTTCCCCACAAGAGGCACCCCTTGTGGGCTGATAGCTCATCTCACTGGGAAGAATAAGCTGTGAACTCCGGGCCCACCCGGCTGGTGGGCCATCCCCTCCCCACCCAGTCCAAAATGCGGGAGAGGGCCTGGTCTTTCACGGAGTGGCGGGAGACATCTCTGGTGTGCAGAGGGCGATTCGGGAACTCCTCCATGAGCAGGATCTGGTGTGCGGGAGCCAGAGCCAGATCGCAGGAGTGGAGTGGCAGGCTGCTAAGGGTGTCAGCATGCCCCATCACCTTCCCTGGGCAATGGAGAAAGGAATACTGGTAACCTGCTAGGAAGATGGACCAACGCAGTACCTGGGGAGAGAGCATCTGGGGGGTCTGGTGATCTGGAGCCAGCAGACCCAGCAGGGGCTTGTGGTCCATGACCATGGTGAATGGCTGCACATAAAGGTAATCGTGGAACTTTTGAACCCCTTGCCATGATGGCCAGCGCCTCTTTGTTGATTTGCCCATAGTTGCGCTTGGCTGAAGAGAGGCTGTGAGAGTAGTAGGCCACAGGAACTTCCCTGCCATCCAGCAGCTGATGCCCCAGGATGGCACCGACACCATAGGGGAAGGCATTGCAAGCCAGGATGACGGGTAGCGTCTCATTGAAATGGGCCAGAACTGCGTTGGGGGTGAGCAGCTCCTTGACAGCCCAGAATGCAGTGGCTTGTTTTGGGCCGCAGACCCATGCAGCTTTTTTGTTGAGGAGGCAGTGAAGCAGTTCCGCAAGGGTGGGTTTATGGGGCAGGAAGGAATGGTAGCAGTTCAATAGTCCCAAGAAGGCTTGGAGCTCCTGCTTGGAGGCGGGCTCAGGGGTGTCAACGATGGCACGCACCTTGTCTGGAGTCAGATGGATGCCTTTGGCATCGACAGAGAACCCCAGGAACTCGACCCGCGGAACTCCAAGGAGATACTTTCCCCTTTTTACTTTTAGACCAGTCAAGTGGAATCGCTACAGGACAGCATGAAGTCAGCAGGTGAAGTCCTTTTCCATGGGGGCAGCAATCAGAACATCATCAAAGAATGGCTGGATTCTGGGGATTCCTTTGAGGAGAGAATCCATTAAGTTTTGGAATATCCCTGGGGCCACGCTGACCCCAAACTGCAACCGCTGCACCCTGAACGCACCTTGATGTGTTATGATGGTCTGTGCTTCTGCGGTCGCATCGTCTACGGGAAGTTGCTGGTAGGCATGGGCCAAATCCAGCTTTCCAAATATCTTGGTGCCCACTGTGGCTGACCACTGGAACCGGGTAGGAGTGGTCTTGCAGTGCTTTATTGATGGTACATTTGTAGCCTGCGCAGATCCAGATGTCCCTGTTGGGCTTCACAGGAGTCATGATCGGGATTTCTCAGAGGGCATGTGGGACCAGTTCTAAGATGCCTTGACTCCAGCAAGCTTCCGAGTTGGCCATGCCCACGCCTACAGCCAAAACCTCTGTGCATGCGTGGCTACAGAGGGAAGGCCTGGAGTGTGACCACTCTGATGACTCTGAGGCAGGCGGGCCAGGAGGGCCCTGGAAGGATCAGAGAGGCATTTAAATGCCTCACTGTGCCTCCCCTCCAAGGGCCGGCTTGCCCACAGCTGCAGGGCACCCGGGCAAGCCAAGGGAAGGCAGTTTAAACTGCATCCCCCCCCCCTCTGAGGGCCAGCTTGCCCAGGCTCCCCACAGCCATGGGGTGCCTGTACAAGCCAAAGGAGGGCAGTTTATACTGCCTTCCCTTCCCTTCAAGGAGGGGCTTGCCTGGCTCCCCTCAGCTGTGGGGCACCCAGGCAAGCCAATGGAAGGCATGGGGTGTGGCCTAATATGCTAATGAGCTGCACTGTCAGGGGTGTGGTATAATATAATGATGAGTTTCTGCTGTTGGCTGTGGCCTATTATGCTAATGAGTTCCTGCTGGCCTTTTTCTATAAAAAAATACCTGATCTTACCTATGTAGAATTCAGCCCCGTCCTGTGCCCAGCCAACCTGCCGTGCAACAGGAGGGCCAGCTTTGCCTTCTTGGAGGAGAGAGGCAGTGCAAGCTCCAAATGGGGGCAGAGTTGGCTGTTTAACAGCTAGCTTACCTCCATCCCAGCCAGTCGGCAGCTAGTGATCGGAGGCTTAGGAGGTCCAATTATCAGCTGTTTGAGTGGCTTGTCTGCGGGGCCCTGGGCTCTCCTTCTTCAGCAGCTGAGTGTAGGAGCATGCAGTGGAAGCGGCTTATCTTGGACCCTGGGCTCCTTTTCCAGTAGCGAAAGAGTGCTTCTGGCGATGAGGCTGCAGTGCAAGGCCCAGCGGGGCCCAGGGGGACTTCGGAGGGAAGCGGTGGGCCATGAAGAGGCAGCATACACAGCAGCAGCAATTAGTGATGATGGTGGCCTGCTCCTGCCAGCTGGCATTGAAGAGGATCAATGGTTGGCCCTGGGCAACAGCCCGAGCCTCAGGCCAGAGGGCGGTCGGAGGCCTTAGAGCAGGCTTGGAGGCTGGGGCTGGGCTCAGGTGGGCCGGAGATGGGCAGATAAGGGCGCCTTCTTCCCGCCTCCCCCCAACTGATCGATTTAGGCTGCACTCCCCCCCCCCCCAGCGACAGAGAGCAGCGGCACTTGGGAGAGCGTGGATTTTACTGGCCCCAGGCATTAGCCTGACACATAAGCTATTTCTTGGTCTGTTAGGAAGGGGCAGCTGCAAGCTAAGCCCTTTAATTATAGGGCATCCCGGGGAAGTGGACCCTTTTGATTTAACCTGCCTGAGAGGCCTGAGCTCTTATCACCTGTAGCAGGCCCTGGGGGGGGGGTTGCTTAGAGGCAGCTGTTAGGCCATGCCAAAATAAATAAATAAAAGTAAAAAGGCCGGGTTTATTTTGCTCTGCAGCCAATTCGCCCTGCTTCAGTGGTCAATTTAACTTCAGCAGGGGCCTGTCTCTAGGGCATCCATTGGTGCTTCAGAATAATTGTAGCAATTGCAGCTAATCTACCCTCTGCAGGACCTGTCTTCACAGGGCCATATTGTATAGGTGGTTGTTTCAGCGGTTGTTGCTGGGGCGGCCATTTTACATTGGCAGATTCCAAGGTGTTACTGCGGTGGCCATTTTAGGAGGGCAGATTCCACCTGTTGCCGGGGTGACCATTTTCATTGGGCAGATTCCAAGTTACCAGGGCAGCTATTTTAGGAGGGCAGTCTTTGGGTTGCCAGGACAGCCATATCAGTTTGGCAGATTTCAAATTGCAGC
This sequence comes from Gekko gecko, assembly GCA_029375565.1. Taxonomy (NCBI): domain Eukaryota; kingdom Metazoa; phylum Chordata; class Lepidosauria; order Squamata; family Gekkonidae; genus Gekko; species Gekko gecko. The sequence goes on from JAPDNY010000005.1 coordinate 171,611,944, forward strand.
GGCAGCCATCTTAGGTAGGCTGATTCAATTCTGTAGATGCGATGGCTTCTAAGAAGGGTTCCGGTCCCTCAAAGGATAAGCAGCCTGCACCAAAGGCTGCCCCAAAGCATCCTCCTTCTCCCCCCCCATCCTCCTCATCTGACGAGGAGGAAGATGTTGTTAACAAGGCTATTTTAGATAGGCTGCAGGCTTTTAACAAGATTGTCTCTCCTTGAAGGTAGATCTGGATCATCAAGTGCAGCTGGTTGTGTGGTCCAAGAATCTTCATCTAAGGAGAAGGCAAGTGGAACTGAGCTGGTCCCTTTTGTGGCTGGCACACTCGAGGTAGCCAGTAAGTCACCAAGCAATCAATCACAGGGCTTGGTCTGGCTTTGAGGGCCTGCAGCCTCTAGTTCAGGAGATTCAACTCAGATGTTCTCTCCTGCTGCATCTGGCTCCCAGCCATAGGCATGGCCACTGGGCCATAATGACCCACTAATGGCTTGGTCTGGTTACTCAGGACAGACCCATGGGATGCACTGGGGTGGATGGGGTATCCCTCATCCTTGGGCACCCCTTATGCTTCTGTGCAATTTAGTTCTCTACCTCCAGGCGAGGTATCACTACCTTTGGGTGATCATCTGTTGCCCACCATGAAAGAAAAAAATACTCAAAGGGGAATATGTTGATGTCTTCTCCCTCCTTTACTGGGAAATAGAGAAAAAGAATAAAGAAGAATTAGATGATAGGGAAAAGGAGAAACTGAGGAAGAGGAACAATGGTATCCCTGATCATTTATGTTCAGTGAGGCATGCCACCTTCGATCAGGCAGTGCGTATGGTACGACATTGTGGTCAAGGGGCTGTGATGGGAAAATATGATATTAAGTCGGCCTGTCACCTTCTCCCAGTCTACCCATCCAACTTTGAACTTCTGGGCTTCTCTTTTGAAGGTCAATTCTACATGGACAGAGCACTTCCTATGGGGTGCTCTGTCTCGTGCGTGGTATTTGAGCATTTTAGCACATTCCTAGATTGGGCTGTACTCAAAAAAGCCAGTTTACAGGTTGTGGTCCACTATTTGTACAATTTCTTGTTTGTAGGTCCAGCAGGATCAGGTCGCTGTGCCCAGTTATTGAAAAGTTTTCAGGAATTGTCAGTGGAGCTTGGTGTTCCATTGGCACATGAAAAAGCAGAAGGTTCAGTTCAGAGGTTGACCTTCCTGGGTATTGAATTGGACACTATAGCACAGCTGTCCCACTTGCCTGAGGCCAAGTTGTCAGACTTGTGTGACAGACTTGCTTTATTTCTAGCCAAGCGAATAACTACATTATTGGAGTTGCAGCAACTCACTCGACTCCTCAACTTCGCTTGCAAGGTTGTGGCACCTGGGCGGGCATTTCTGTGGAGGCTAAATGACGCCATGGCCGGTTTAAGGCTTCCCCAACACTGGATGCATATAACTAGGACTATGCGTGCCAACTTTCTGGTCTGGCAAGAGTTTCTCGAAACCTTTAATGATGTATCCTTCTGGAGGTAGGACATGAAGCTTGAGGATGAGCTTCAAGTTATGTCAGATGCAGCCAGTTCTCAGGGTTTCGGAGTCTACTTCCATGGATATTTGTGTGCTGAGAACTGGACGGAGTACTGGTTGAGGGCAGGTATAAATAAGGACCTGACTTTTCTTGAATTTTTCCCCATTCTGGTGGCAGTTTGGTTGTGGGGGGAGGACCTAGCCAACCATACAGTTCACTTCTGGTGCAACAGCTTGGCTGTGGTTCATGTCATTAATTCCCTCTCATCCAAATCGCCATGAGTTATGAGGTTGGTTAGGGCCTTCAGTCTGAGATGCCTTCGGCTTAATATACTGTTTTTAGCCAGGCACATCCATGGGGTCAACAATGGAGTAGCTGATGCTCTCTCTCACAAACAGATGGAGAGGTTTCGTCAGCTGGCCCCAGAGGCCGATCAGCATCCAGCTGGGATGCTCCAGGAGGTATGGATGATTGGAGAGCCGAGGCCTGCAGAGTGATAGGCCTTGCCATAGCCCCCAGCACCAGGAAGTCATATGAACATGCTGTGAAGCAATTTGAGGAGTTTAGGTTGGAGGTAGGTATTGTGTGACTTGGCCCTTCCTGGTGGAGCAATTGCTCCATTATGGTGTTGCCCTCAAGGGTAAGGGATTGGCTGTGAGATCAATTCGAGGCTGTCTTTCCACACTAGCGTTTGCTAGCTTGGGTTATACTGAGTACACGGGTGACTTCCAGATTCAGAAGATGCTCGAAGGGTGATCTAGAGAGATAGGTCCTCAGAAGGATAGAAGACAGCCTATTTCCCCAACAATTCTAAAAGGTCTATTGGGCTCCTGGGGGGAAGTTTGTGTGTCTGGCTAAGAAGCCAGCTTGTTTCATGCTGCTGCTCTGGTTGCCTTTTTTGGTGCATTCAGTGAGTTGGTAGCATGCTTTATTAGTCTTGGATGTTAGGCTGGAGGTGAAGAAGGCTTTAATTATGGTGTGGTGTTCTAACACTGACTAGCGCCATAGGGGCACGGTTATCACATTGGGCTCTTGTTCAGACAGGGAGATGTGCCTGGTCACTGTGCTGGTGAATTACTTGATGGCACGGGGTTCAGACCAGGGTTTGTTGTTTTGTCATGTGGATAGCAATCCACTGACTAAACATCAATTTTGGGCCTTGACATCCTGGGCTTTGGCTAGGCTAGGTTTGTCAGGGGTTAAATTTGGAACACATTCATTCCAGATTGGAGCAACATCTACAGCATCAACCATGGGCTATTCTGCTTTGGAGATTCAGAGCTTGGGTAGATGGCGTTCATCGGCTTACAAGTCCTATATCTGGCCTTTTCTTGGCCTTTGAGTTTACGGGTTGCTGTTCTGCATTTAATGGATTCATTACCAATTAACTGTTTTCTCTTTTTAGGAGCTGTTGTGGCTGTCCCTGGTGAAAGGAGCCAAGTTCTCATCTGCAGGCACAGCTTTGTGTTCTGAGCAGCTCATCGGGCTCAGAGAACTACTTTTGGCTCTCAGCTGGGACTCAGCCAATGGGTTACTATAGAGTGGTGTGGATGCTGGGGCCTGCATTGGCCTGGTCTTATGTCCTTGTTAATTCATGGGGAGCAGGGCTCCCTTCCTCAGGTGGTGGTTAGTCACTTGGGAGGGAACGACCTAGGATTAATGAAAGGTAAGGCCCTGGCTGTGCAGGCTAAGGAAGATTTGCAGGCTCTAAAGATAAGATGGTCCAGGGTTCAATTCATTTGGTCTGCAATGATCCCCCACATTGTGTGGCGTGGTGTACTGGACCCCATGGGGATCAACAGAGACCGCTGTAAAGTCAATAGAGAGATCAAGAAAGCTATGGAAGGGGGTTTGGGCCACTACATACCCCATCCATGCATTTGAATGGAATGTCCAGACCTCTAACAAGGTGATGGGGTTCATTTGTCCAAGAAGGGCAATGATCTCTTCTTAGAGGATCTGTGGCAAGGGCTCCAGTTGGCATTAGGCCTGTCGGTGGGTACAAAGGCCTAAGCTGAGGCTTGGCTTAGTCATGGCAGGAATGTCTTATGACTGATGATTTGCAGCTGGGGTACCAGATAGCACCCAGTTTTGGGGGGTTTAGGGTCTGGCATGAGAAACCTTTGGGTTGTGTGATCCGGGGTGGAGGAATGCATACTGCCTTTATGGGGCTGCCTGGAGGGTTTGGCCATTGAACTGTACGACTTGTGGACTGACCTGGGTGGTTGCCCATTTGCTGGGCTGGCCTGGGTTGAGCCATAAGAAGTTGGCTCCCGTCAGGGGACTGAGTGATCCGCCCGTAGCATCACAAGGGAGGGGTCTATTGAGACCCCTGGCCTTGTATGAGCCACAATTGGTTTAGCCCTTGCCATTTACTGATTAAATGTTAAATAAAGTGGCCATAGTTTTACCCAAGTATTGGCGTCTGTCTCATTATTCCGACTGGGGGGCAATGTTTTTACCCTGCTGTTCCTCCAAGGAACTCAGGAGCAATACGTGTGGTTCTCCTGTCCTATATTGTGTCCTGCTCATTGTGGAGGCAAGCAGGCAAGCAAGTGCACATGGTGAGGACACACCAACTCAGAGCTTACCAGTGTTAATGTTTCAAGCATGTTTGTATTTTGAGTAAAAATAATATAATTAATTGGGTTTGCCTGTGTCTTTTACAAGTTTGTATCTCTGGTACCTGTTATTACATTTTATGGCACACATGGCCTGGCCAGATGAAGTAACATTAATGTCAGGTCCGGCCCTTGTAACAAATGAGTTCAACATCTCTGATCTAGGGTGTTCTTTTCACAGTCCCAGTTGCACAGTTATCATTTGGTGTTACATCTTTGGGCCAGCCTACACTCACGGTCATGTAATGCATTCTCCTGTCACCAGCAGTGGCAGGTAGAGATGTAAAAAGCAAGAGGGAGAAACTAGGGCTGCCGAGCCCCCTGTGGGATTCCTTGCTCCCCAGGTCCAGTTGCCCTAAGGTTCCCATTTGCCCATCTACATCCAGAGACCTCCAGGCCTTTTTTCCAGGCCTTGCTGATGATGATCAGCTGATAGATGGTCAGAAACTGGGGCTGTAGGCATGCAGTTTTTCTGGGCAGAAAAATTAAAAAGAAAAATGCCTTGTGAACTTACTGAAAGTTCTGGCCATAGAGTTCCTGACAATTCCTACCCAGAAATGACAAAGGGTAGCTCTAGCAATCCCCAGAAACACTATGGTAATCTTTCCATAGATTTTCTGACAATTGCTACAGCTACTCTTTGCCACTTCTAGGTTGCTCCAGAAATAGCCAGGAACTCTATGATAAGAAATTTCTGTATGTAGATGAGGCCTTATTTTTCTTTTTCTCCCAGGACACTTCCTCTCCACCCCCCATGCCAACACTCCTGCCAGTTGCCAGTACATACAGCATCATAGAATCATCATGCTACCAGTCAATGGAACTACTTTTAAAGAGAGTAAAATATGATGTAGAGAAGCAGGGCTCTTTTTGTAGCAGGAACTCCTTTGCATATTAGGCCACACACCCCCTAATGTAGCCAATCCTCCAAGAGCTTACAGTAGCCCCTGTAAGAAGAGCTCTGTAAGCTCTTGGAGGATTGGCTACATTAGGGGTGTGTGGCCTAATATGCAAAGGAGTTCCTGCTACAAAAAGAGCCCTGTAGAGAAGACATTGTAAGTGGCTATCCCAGGCTATCCCAGGCCTGTTGAACCACAGAGTTTGCCATTTGCAAAGGCTGCCAACTTTAGGTTTGGAAATTCCTGAAGAGTCCAACCTCCAAAGCAGCCATTTTGTCCAGGGGAACTGATCTGTGTAGCGTTCAGATGACTCCTAATTCTAGGACTTCTCCAGACCCCACCTGGAGGTTAAATCAAAACAAAGAAACACTGTGATAAAAGTGACAATAACATTTAATAATTCCGATGAACATCAATTTGTATATCCATTAAAACTTTTACAATATTGCTCAGGAAATTGTAACATTTTCAAGAAAATGTCCAACATCCTCAAAGAGCACCTGGTTATACACTCATTTCACCAATCTTCCTCAGGAGTAATCCTATTATGTTAGAAGGTGTCAGCCTCTTGATACAGCTTAACTACTTTTTTTGCTTCCTTCAAATAGTTACAGCTTAAGTTCTTTTTTACTTTCTTCATATCATTGCAGCTTAACTTCTTTTTTAATTTCCTCAAATTATCCTGGAACAAACATGGTTATTTATAATGGAAGAAACATGAAGCTGAATGGAATATAGTTTTGTTCTAATTTTTAATTTTTAAAAAAGTTATTAATAATTTTTAACTTTAACAGTTTTAAACTTACTTCCAGTTCCATTTCAAGTATTTGAATTAGGAGCAAGTCAGTTAATTAATTTCTTAATAGTAGCAACCAGTTCTCTTTTTTTATTTGCCCCCACAAATGCAGGATTAGGGATGAGGGTTTCCAGGATCCTTCAGCCTTAGCACCTCCTGCATAGAAAGCGCTGGTCTTGGGACTCAACACAAAAAAAGATTACTTTGATTTAAAAAAACGTTTAATAGAGCCAAGCAACAGCACACAGGCACTTGGAAGTCTGGACTGATCCCACACCCTCCATCAACTAAATACTGCCACCCAAATTGTCTCCCTTTTACTTTCTAGTGAACCGTCTAAATTTGTTTCCCAGTTTTGAAAATATAAAGATCACTGTGGTTTTCACCTGCACTCAGCCTTATACATGGAACTAGAGAAGGGACTGATAAACACTGCATTTGGGTTTGCATTGTGTGTGTGTGTGTTAAGTGCTGTCAAGTTGCTTCTGACTTATTGGAACCCTATAAATTAACGACCTTCAAAATGCCCTATTGTTAACAGCCTTGCTCAGGTCTTGCAAACTGAGAGCCACAGCTTCTGTGATTGAGTCAATCCTTCTGAAGTTGGGTCTTTCTCTTTTCCTGCTACCTTCAACTTTTTCTAGCCTTATTGGCTTTTCCAGTGAATCTTGTGACTAAGTACAATAGACTCAGTTTGGTCATTTTTGCTTCTAGGGAGAGTTTCAGGCTTGATTTGATCTAGAACCCACTGATCTGTCTTTTTGGCAGTCCACAGTATCTATAAAGCTCTCTTCCAATATCACATTGCAAATGAATCAACTTCCTTTCCGCAGCTTTCTTTATTGTCCAACTTCCACGCCCATGCATGGTAACGGGGAATACTATGGTCACCACCAACACATTGATCTTGGTTACCACCAACACATTCTTATATGTAAGGATATTTTCTGGCTCCTTCATGGCTGCTCGTCCAATCTCAATCTCCTTCTGAATTCTTGGTTTCAGTATCCCTTTTGGTTGATGATGAAGACGTAATCCTGCTTTGGCACTTCCTGCTTTAAATTTTATTAGGAATTGTTTCAGTTCTTCCCTGTTTTCTGCCAGTAATACGGCGTCATCTGCATATCTCAAGTTGTTAATGCTCCTTCTCCCAATTTTCACTCCACTGTCATGTAAATCTAATACAGATTCTTTATATGTTCTGCATATAGATTGAACACATAGGGCAATAAAATACATCCTTGTCTGACCCCTTTGCCAACAGGAAACCATTTTGTTTCTCCATATTCTGTCCTAACAGTAGCCTCTTGTCCAGAATATAGGTTGCACATTAAAACAATCAGATTCGCGGCACAACCATTTCTTTTAAAACCCACCATAAGCTTTATATGATCTACATAATCAAAAGCTATGTTGTAATCTATGAAACACAAATTGATTTTCTTCTGAAATTCTCTAGTAGGTTTCAGTAACTAACATAAATTTGTAATATGATCTCTAGTGCCTCTTCCTGTTCTGAATCCAGCTTGACTATCTGATATTTCTCATTCTATATATTGTAAAAGTCTTTGTTGCAAGATTTTGAGCATCATTTTACTTGTGTGAGAAATTAATGAAATGGTCCGATAGTTGCTGCAGTCTTAGATGTCTCCCTTTTCAGAATTGGGATTTAAATTGAGTGTTTCATGTCTGTGGGTCATTGTTATCTTTTTCAAAATTGTTGGCATATTCTTGTTAAGGTTTTGATGGATTTTGTTTTTGTGGCTTGAAATAGCTCTATTGATATCTCATCTACTCCTTGTGATTTGTTTCTCCCAATTGCTTTCAGTGAAGTTTTTGATTCACTTTCTAAAATTGCAGGTTCTTCTTTAAAAGATTCTTCTTTGAAGGAATCTGTCATCTTTTCATCTCTTCTCTACAGTTCTTCAGTGTATTATTTCCATCTTATTTATCCTGTTCAATTAATGTTTTTCCATGTTGATCTTTCAGCATGACTAGCTGTGCTTTAAACTTCCCATTGATTTCTTGTGGAACAGATCTCTTTTTCTTCTTTTTTGTTGTTCTCTTCTATTTATTTATACTTGTTTTATAAGAGTACTCTGTACATGCATGCAAGTTGCTGGAACGCTGCATTTAAACTTCTGATTTTATTTTGGTAATCTTTTACTCTTGCCTCTCATCTATCTTTAGCAATTTTATCAGTTATCCATCAAGGGTTTTTATTTCTTCTGGCTACAGGAATAGTCTTTGTGTACTGATGTAGCTTTTCAGAAGCACAGGCTGGGGTTCAGCAGGGCAAATCACAGGCAAGTTTGCAGAGAGTAACCGAAGTCCAGTCCAAAAGTCAAAAGTTCCAGAGAGCAGTCTAGGGTCAAGGAGTTCCAGGCAGCAAGTCCAGGTCCAGTCGAAGGTCAGGGGTTTCAGAAAAGCTGGTGGCCAGGTCCAGTTCAAGGTTGCATAGGTCCAGTAGCAGCAAGGTTGGTGGCTCAGTAGCAAAGTGTACTTGTTGCATCCACAAACTGCTGTGTCTCCTGACTGAATTTATAGCCTAGTCTTAAGGAGCTAAACTCCCAGCCAATTCTTTAGCAGTTATCCTAAAACTACTAATTTGTCTCTTCAATTGACAGCTGATGACAGGCCATGACTCTTGCACTTCTTCTCCTTTCTTGCAACTCTAAGCATCTCTGACAGTGTCAGCGCTGCAAGGGTGTGGGTGAGCTAGGTGGTCTGGGAGTGGCTTCTGAAGACTTGTTTACTGCTTCAGAGCTATGAGGTGTAGGCTCAGTTTCAGTTGTAGGCTGTGACTCCTGATCAGCCAGCCTGATCTCTTGTTCTCCTTCTGGCTCAGAGCCAGCTGTAGCTGGCTGTTCAGTTTCCAGCTGAGGACTAGCAGGTAGCTCTTCATTGGAGAAATCTGAGCCATCACTCAACACAGATTGACTTATGACACTTTGAGTATTCTTCTTTGATAATATCTCTGGATTCAACACATAGTTCTTCTGGTTCACATTCACTTTAACAATGCAAATCTGTTTTTAAAGTGATCTTTAAACTCTTCAGGTATGTTGTTTGGACTGTATTTTGGCACTGTGGATGTTTAGTGTTTTTCTTCAGCTTTATTCTAATGTTCAATATTAACAATTCATGGTCTGTACCACAATTAGTTCCTGGTCTTGTTTTAGCAGGCAAAATAGAACTTCTACACCTTTTGCTTCTGATTACGTAATCTATTTGATTTCTGTATTGGCCATATAGTGATGTCCACATACACCGTTGTCTGTTTGCCTGAAACATTATTGTTGCTTCTTGGAAAAATTTGGAAATTCCCATCAGTGCTTGAGATATGCTCTCTTAAAGTGACAGCAACTGCAGACCGTCCACAAAGGCCTGCTCAGAAGAAACAGCTCCTTCCAGCACGAGAGCAAAGCATTGTGCCCAGCTTCCCATACCTGTCAATTACAGCCACAGGTTCTCCCATTGGCTCAAACTAAGGGAAGGCAGAACCAGCTTGTTTCCTCTGCAAAAAATAGCCTTCACACTTTTGTCTCCAGATCTGGAAGGACTAGAGACTGATTTTTTAAAACAGAAAGCTGGGGATCTGGGCCAGCTAATGGGTCTAACAGGAACTGGGTATCAGGCCCAAATTCCAGGTAAAACCCAAGCTAGTGAACAATATGGCAGTCATATTTGTGGTTGCTCACTTGATGATTCAGTATACCTCATATTCAGTCATGGGTCAAAGTCATCAAGGAAATGTATTCTATAGCTCAGTAGATAGGCTGTGGCAAAGCTCTGTTAGCCAGCATTTGTTGAGTCAAGAGTTCCTCTCCAGACCAGCTTTTGTTTGCCTTGAAGGCAGCACAGCAGCACTGGGACAGGATGGAACTGGTTACTACAAGCAAAACACTTTCCATACAACTCTAAAAATCTGAGGGAGGGAACCTGATATTCCAGATTGAATCACACTACTTTCTTATGGCAACCTTCCATTTGCTCTTCTCTGATTGGAAGAGACAGCAGAAGCTATGAACAACCCTATATATCAAGAGGACATACGAAGTCAACAGTCTCTGTTGTTTAGGGCATGGCTGTCAAGCAACAAAAAACAACTGTCACTATGGAGACCACCAACTAGAAGAAGGAGATCAAAGTTTGTGGTTGGGGGAGATTTTTGATCTTTCTTTTAACAAATATATACATAGACAGAGGAAAGAATTCCTTCACTTTTGAGATTTTTGAAATATAATGTTTTGATATTATTCTATTGCCATGGAGAATGACTTCAAAAACAAACAACAGGAATTCTGTTATCACAGACTGTCTTTGCAACCTCATTTTCTGTCTTCTGAATCCAACTGGAAGGGCCAGGAAGGCTTGCTGCATCATGACAGGAACCTCTCATTTAATGTTATTATCTTTCACCCTTGTTTTCTAATGTGGTGAAGGCAGGTTGTACACACACAGTAGGAATGTCACATCCCTGGGCCCTGCAGCCCTGGGGGAGAAGGGATGGAACGTGGGTACCAGCAGCACAGTAATGAGGCAGGAGGAGGCACCCCAGGGGTCGGTAAGCCACAGATAGAAGGAAGGACAACCAAGGCCAGCTACCCAAGGAGAAAAGATCTACTCGAGGGCAAAGGTCTCCTTGGGGGAAAGGCATAAAAACACAAGAAGAGCCCTGCTGGATCAGACCAGTGGTCCATCTAGTCCAGCATCCTGTCTCATACAGTGGCCAACCAGTTCCTTTGGAAGACCAACGAAAGGGCATAGAGGCCAAGACCTTCCCCTGATGCTGCCTCTTGGCTCTGGAATTCAGGGGTTTAGTACCTCTGAATGTGGAGGTTCCCCTCAGTCACCATGGCTAGTAGCCATTGATAGACCTATCCTCTATGAATCTATCTAATCCTCTTTTAAAGCTCCTGTGGCCATCACTACATCCTGTGGCAGCGAATTCCACATTTTAATCACTCTCTGTGTAAAAAAAAAATCCTTTTGTCCATCCTGAATCTACTACCCATCAGCTTCATTGGATGCCCTTGAGATCTCGTATTTTGGGAGAGAGAGAAAAAAAATTGTCCACTCTGTTCAACCTATACATCTGATATATTTAAAAGCCCTAACACTCTGGTGGCGAACCTATGGCACAGGTGCCAGAGGTGGCACTCAGAGCCCTCTCTGTGGGCATGGACGAGCAGGCGGCTGAGCCTGCTTATTGTGCTGCTGCAGCTGCTGCACCAGCTGGCCCTAGGCCAAATCCTGGGCCCTGGTTGGAAAGCAAACACCACACATGAGAGGGAAAGACATGCAACCCCCCCAGTGCTTGTTGACATGGGGGAGGGAGAAGAGGGGAATCACTTTCCCCGCCGGCTCCACCTTTCTCACAGCCTGACACCAAACCACAATCCCTGCCAACTCAAAGCCCAGGAGCTGCTCAGCAAGGAATCCCCACAGCCTGACCCCGCCCCCTTAGCCTGGGAAAGCGCAGCAACTCCCCTTCCTTTGCAAATGTGTGCTCCAATCCAAGCCCCTTCTGCCCCAGAGGAGTGAGGCTGAGCATTCCCAGAGATGCCTACTCAGGCTCATTGCCAAAAGTTGTATCTGCATGATTGCGCCACTTTCCAAACCCGCCTTCTTTGGGGAGGTGCGCTATTCCTTCTCCCCCTCCTCCCTCTTTGGCTCTCTGCCTGGTCTCTCTCGCTGCACCCTCCAGCGTCCTGTGCTGTAACCTGGAGTCCGAAAAAACTTTAGTACCCACCCCCTTTGCTTCCTTTTGGGGCTGCCCCGCTGTTTTGGGTGGCATGTCTTGTGCGCCTGCTCAGAGGCTGTGATTAGAAGGGCTGTTCAAGGACATGGAGACTGTTTTGGAGCTGGTGCTGCAGGAGTGGGGTGGCAGCCAGTGCTGTGGTGAGGTGGCTCAAGGCGAGCCAGAGCTCCCGCCCTGTGGAGGTAAGGTGCAGCACCCCTCCCCCTAATTATAGCTTCCTGAGAGCTTCCAGGGAATCACACATAGGGCACCCCCCCCCATGATGAAAGACTGTCCCTGAACTTCAGAGCTCCCGACTCTCCAGTGATGAGCTGGGACGGAGGGACGAGGCAGAAATGAATAGCTGCTTCATACTTATTCACAATTAAGCACCACTGAGACAACCGAACTTGCTTTCAAGTATGAGAGCATAGGATTGTGCCTTTAGTCACATTGTAAATTTGCTCTGGCTTTTCACACTCATGGGAATAACTAAAATGCCGTTTGGAGGAGCCGTGTAGGAGGGCGGATGTATGGGATGTACTAAAAGGAAGGACAGGATTGCCCATAGGAAACAATGGTAAACACTTGAAGGCCCACTGGAAATAATGGGAGACAGGAATGCCAATTGACTTGCATGGGCTTCATTGAAATACATTACAGTACAAGCAGGGTTGCAATAAAAATGCGAAATGGATTTTCCATTAGGGTCTCTGGGCCCAAATACACTACTCTGGGAATGGAATGAAAGACCATGGAGTGGAATGACAGCCCCAGGCTGTTGCAGGGTGTTCAAGAACTGGACCCAGAGTGGAATGACAGGTCCCAGAGTGGAATGACAGCCCCAGGGTGGAGCAGGAATGTTCTGGGACTAGGATGAGAGACCACAGAGTGGAATGACAGCCCCAGAGTGAGCAGGAGTGTTCTGGGATTGGAATAAGAGACCACAGAGTGGAATGATGGCCCAGGGTGGAGCAGGAGTGTTCAGGGACTGGAATGAGAGACCATGGAGTGGAATGATGGCCCCAGGGTTTAGCAGGAGTGTTCTGTGACTGGAATGAGAGACCATGGAGTGGAATGACAGCCCCTGGGGGTAGCAGAAGTGTTCTGCTACACCCAGGGGCTGTCATTCCACTCTGGGGCCTCTCATTCCAGTTCTAGAACTCCTGCTACCCCCAGGGACTGTCATTCCACTCCGTGGTCTCTCATTCCGTGCAACCTTGATCTGCTTTGGGGGTAGGTCACCTGGTTGAAGTGCTCAAATTGAAGTGCTTTATTTGTTCATCAGTCAAGATTTGCAGGATCAAAATTTAATTTACTTCGAATCAATCTAGAAGTGGCAGATTCCACTGAGTGTGCTGTTTTTCTGTCTCTTTCCCATGGAAGGCGGAAGAGGGCTGTCACTTTGGATGTGAAAATGTGTAAGATCATGTTGAGAAAGACAGACCAGGTAAATAGGAAGGGTCCTGTCCTGTACTAACTGGAAGGAGTTTGTGTGTTTGATGTCAAATGCAAACTTCATGCTAAATGCAAACTTTTACCTTTCAATAAAAAGCTGTTTGTATAATTGAAAGCTCTGTTATTGTGCTTTCCTTTTAAGACAAAAGATGTTAATGAATTGTTTTTTCTAAACTAAAACCTCAGTATTCAGGTTAAATTGCCATGTTGGCACTTTGCAATAAATAAGTGGGATTTGAATTGCAGTTTGGGCACTCGGTCTCTAAAAGCTTCGCCGTCACTGTTTTATCTCATGACTGCTAAGTTTACTCAGGAGTTTTGGGTGAGATACCTTGTCAACAGTCTTTTGAAAGTCCAAGTATGTAATGTCTCCCGGGTCACCGTTTTCTACATGCTTGTTCATTTTCTCAAAGAACTACAAACGGCTGGTGAGGCAGGACTTCCTTTTGCAGAAGCCATGCTGATTTTTCCTCAGCAGGCGATGTTCTTCTATGTGCCTAATATTTCTATTTTAGGTTACAGTTTCTACTAATTTGCCTGGGACAGACACCAACAATCTCTCCTTATATATAAAAGAGTTCTGGTGTCTCTCCTGGATGTGCTTCCATAGCCTTTGGCCCACTCCGCTGCCACCCTCACAGTCACCCAATCTTGTGGCTGCATTGGCTCGCTGCATTGGCTTGGCCCCACCCACCAAGCTGGCGGACAGCATTTCACCCTCAGTCTGGAGGGAGCCGGTGAAGGGGATGGATACTCCACCGAGAGTGCGGCACCCCTTCCATGGGGGAGAAGGAGGCAGACCTAGCGAGCAGCAGCAAGCAGGAGAAGCACTCACCTTCACTGCCCCTCATGGCCCCTCTCCCTCTGCCACAAGATCTGCACTTCGTCAGGGTGATAGCTCAGTGGGCTGCACCACAGAGAAGGCTGCCCAGTGCCTTTCAAAGGCTCCCCCGCCTTCCTTCAGCAGCAGCACCAGCACCAGGGAGGGTCTGGACTAGAGGAAAGGAAAAGTATTGAGACTGACGAGTTATTTCAGCTCTCACATACTTTATTAGTTGAAGAACAAGACAAGAGAAGCTGGCTCACAGGCCAGCTTTTATTCCCAAGGAAAACCCCACACACACACACACACCACACACACAGACACACCGTGATTGGGCTATTTACAGTGATTGAATTATCTCCTAGAATTCCAGCTCCCCAATTGGAAGGGAGCTAGGATCCTGCAATCCATTGTCTTTTGGAGCGAAGCTCAGGCCCTTCGCCTGGCTGCATGTTGGACCGGTTGGAACCAGTCCGAGCACATGGCTGTCCTGAGCACATGTTCTCTGGTGGATACATTACAGGAAATGAGCTGCGGCTCCTGGAAAGTTGGACTCTCTTCTGAGAAAGACTCTTCTCTTGGCTACTGTGTGAGACTAACTGTGACTAACTGTCTCCTCAGTGGCTGTTGGTAGGCAACCAAACAACCAAGCTTGCTTCTGTGAGTACTTTCAGCATAACTCCCTCCACCACTTGGCCACTTTCCTGTCAGAATACACTTAACATGCCTCTCACTCATTTTTGGTTCCACCATGGCTAGCTGGCTAATGAGGTGGGCCAGCAACCATCAAACCATTTTTTAAACCCCCTGCTGTGTGGCTGACTTTCCCCTAGGGTTGTCTTACCTGGAGATCTCCCACTGTTACAATTGATCTCCAGATGACAAAGATCAGTTCCTCCAGAGAAAATGGCTGCTTTGGAGGGTAGACCCTATGGCATTATCCCCTGCTGAGTCCTTCCATCCCCCCCAATGCTACCCTCCATAGGATCCACCCCCCAAATCTCCAGGTATTTCCCTAATCAGAGGTGGCAACTGTGTGCTTTCTTTGCAGTGCCTGTTGCTAGGCAACCAGGTTCTGTCAGTAAAAAGCCCTTTCCACACCTGTTCTGGCCTTTGGGAGAAAACTAATTGAGGCCAGTCCTAATATGGTTGCCAACTCCAGGTGGGAAATTCCTGGAGACTTGAGGGATGGAGCCTGGAGAGGGTGAAGTTTGAGGAGGGGTGGGACCTCAGATAGGTACATTGCCATAGACTCCACCCTCCAAACCAGCCATTCCCTCACAGGGAACTATTGTTGCCAGTCTCCAGGGGAGGGATGGAGATCACACAGAATTACAACTGCTCTTCAGATGGCAGAGATCAGTTCCCCTGGAGAAAATGGTGTCATTATACCCTGCTGCGGTCACCACAGCAAATTGGTGCTGAGTGCCCAAGGCCGGGGCACTCTCCCAGAGCCTCTTTCTAGAGATCATTGTATTTATTTCCACAACAGGCCTTATTCCTAGTAAAACAATAAATAAAATGAAATATACAGTTAAACATGTAATTAAAAAACCTAAGATCCAAGATGGTGCCTTAATAAATCTTATTCCCATACTGGACTGCACTGCTGCCCCATGGGGAGGGCAGGAGGAAGGAAATAGATGAAAACAAGGAAAAAGAGGGAGAGAGGGTAACCAGCAGAACATCTCTGCCTTACAGGCCCTGTGGAATTACATTAAATCCTGTAGGGCCCTGATGGTGTTCAGCAGAGTTCCACCAGAATCGGTGCTGTTGGAAAAATTAGCCAAATAGTTAAACATTCAGAGATTGCAATGGATCTTTGCTTCACTGGAGAGGAGGCATTTTCTTCCATGTAAAAATCTTTCTTTCTAAGGGAAGGGTTCACAGGAAATCTACAAAACAACAAAGACAATTAAGGCTACATCTTTACACTTTGACCACACAGTCTACGACAATGGAGATTCTTCTTCTTCTTGACCCCTAGAAGGAAATCACCTGAATACATTAACCAATGATTGTAAGTAAACAAACTTCAGTTTTGTAAGCTTTGTTTCCATTAGCTCTGTGCCAGGTTTCCTTCCAGGTCAATCTAAACGATAGCCCACAAGGTAAACACACATTATCCCTATAATGACTGGATTTTAGGCCTTGCAACACACATATTTCCAACACCCCTTCTCAAAGTCTAACATTTAAGTCATTATACATGCACATACAACAAACATCATTCATGATTCACTTTAACATTTGCATCAACCATATTCAACAATTTATGAAGACATTCAAGTTTTTCTTTGGTCAGTAGCTTAGTCAAAATGTCAGCCACCATTTCCTCTGTGCAACAATGTTCAGTCTCAATTAGCTTCTTCAGGTACAGATCTTTCACTAGTGCACACTTAATACCAATAGATCTACTTTTTGCTGTGGTGCTTTCTCCCTTGCATATAGTAATACATGCTTGATTGTCCTCAAACATAATTACAGGCACAAGTTCTCTTATTCCAAAGTCCTTCAACAAATGAGAAATCCGTTCAACTCTACTGCAGAAACATGCTGCTGAGACACACTTGGCTTCTGCTGTAGACTGCGCCACAACAGTTTGCTTTCTACTAGTCCAGTCTATTAGTCCATCTCCATAGAAGAATAATTATCCACTTGTTGACTTGAAATTGTTTGATTCTTCTCCCCAATTGGCGTCCATATATTTGACTAGTCTTGGCCCTTCAGATGGTGCAATTTTCAGTTGTGAGTCCATTGTTCCTTTCAGGTACCTTGTTAGTTTCTTTATTGCACTCCAGTCATGATGGTTAGGTGAATGCACCTTTATGCATAAGATGCCAACTGCTGCTGTGATGTCAGGCCTTGTGGTTTTGCTCAGGTAGAGAAGTTTTCCAACTGCTTCTCTGTATTCTCCAATGTCTCTAAGAGGTGTTCTATCCTTTTCCTTTAGATATACAGGTTCAAGTGGTATGGATGACACTTTGCATTTTTTCATACTAACAAATTCTATAAAGTCCATAATTTTTCGTTTCTGGCATAGAAGAAAGGTTCCATCCTCTAGTCTTTCAACTTGTATTCTGAGGTAGTGTTTTACATCTCCAAGCTGTTTGACTTCTACTTCCTTGTTCAGCCCATTAGCTATTTCTTTAATATCCTCTTTGTTTTGACAAGACACAATCAAGTCATCAAAGTAAACAAGAACTTACTGGTACTGTCCATTTTTAATTCTAGTGTGTAGGCAAGGTTCAGCTTTCCCGTGCTCAAAGCCTTGCTTCTGCAGTAGTCCTGTAATTTTGTCATACCAAGCCTTTGCTCCTTGTTTTAGTCCACAGAGTCCTTTGTTGAGTCTGTACATGTAATTTTCTTGTCCTTTGACTTTGAAACCTTCAGGTTGTTCCACAAATATTTCCTCAGATAGTTCTCCATTGAGGAATGCAGTCTTTATATTTATATGCTCTACAATCATGTCTCTTGATCCTGCGACACTAAGAAATGTTCTAAACGTTGCTTGATTGATAACTGGAGCAAAAGTTTCAAAGTACTCAGTCCCATATTCTTGTGAACAGTCTTTGGTGCTTTGTATAATTCTACAATCCCATCTTCTTTATACTTGATTCTGAATACCCATTTGCATCCAAAAGGTCTTCCGTATGGAGATAACTTTGTAAGAGTTCATGCTTCTTTCTTATATATGGATAGTATTTCCTGTTCCATTGCTTCAATCCATCTGTCTCTTTCACTTGCAGGTAAGTTGCATATTTCTTTCCAGTTCTTAGGTTCTTTTGCAGATTGTACAGTTTCACGAAATTCACATTTCTGTGGTGGTTGCCCTTTAGTGCTTCTTTCTGATTATCTCACACTGGTTGTGGGTTCTGTCATGGGTTCTGCTGCGTCCTCTGGTGCGGTTCCCACTTCCCCTTCTGTTCTGGTAGCTTCTTCAGAAGGTAGATCTGCCGGTTTCCCAGTGGTCACCACAGGTAACCATGCAATCAACTCTTCAGGAGCAGTCTCAGAACTCTTTGGATCAGTTGCACTGGAAGCATATGGCAAATTGCTTTCATCTACATATATAACATTAGTTCCCCAACTTTGTGATTTTGGGGGTTGTATATCCTGCATCCTTTCCCACCAACAGGATACCCAACTACAAGTCCGATTTCAGCTCTGGGGTCAAGTTTTCCCCTTTTCTCCTTTTGTATCTGAGCATACCCTTTGGAACCAAAAACTTTGGTATGCTTTAGTTCAGGCTGCTTTCCAAACCAAGCCTCAAATTGAGTGGTTCCAGTTACCTTTGAGGGTACTCTATTGTGTAAATACACTGCTGTGTTGACAGCCTCAGCCCATAGGGTATTTGGTAGACCAGAATGTATTAGCATAGCCTTACAGATGTCCTGGATTGTTCTGTTCAGCTTTTCTGAAGAGCCATTGTGTTGAGGTGAGTGTGGGCTAGACACTTTGTGTTCAATCCCTTCAAGTTTTAGAAATCTTTTAAATTCTGCATTGTAATATTCTCCACCTCCATCAGTGCATAAGCTTTGAGGTGCTTGGCCAAACTTGTTTTTAATTGTGGCCACATAGCATTGAATTTATTCAACGTTTCATCCTTGCTGTTCATCATATACACAAAAGTATATTTTATTTTGCATTCAGTAAAAGTCACAAAATATTTGTTCCCGCCACACAATGGCACTAGTGGGCCAACAAGATCACTATACACAGTCTCTAGGAACTTCTCATTGTGAGTAGTGGACATGCCAGTGTATTTTGAAGCAGTTCCCTTTGCTTTGAGACATGTGTCACTTCTCTCCTTTTCCTTGTCATGACTTACAGCAGAAATTCCACATTCTTTTAACAACTTTTCAATACTCTGCAACCCATGATGCACAAAATTCAAATGCCATGCATACAAGCAATTCCATTGACTACAAGAGCCATTGCCAGTTTGATAAAGTTGTATCTCATTAGCACCAGCATCAACAACTTCTGATTTTCCACTAACATCCACAAGATAATGAAATCCATTTCTCTCCTCCACTTCAAATTCTGTTCCAGACATTTCAGCAACAATCTTACTTCCTTTCCTTCTCTTAAGCAATACTTTATGATTACTCTCCATAAGTCTTTTGGTTGAAATCAAATTATCAGCTGCTTCAGGAATCAGAGCCGCATTCTTTAATTTGACATCCATCACTTCTCCAGTTCTAGTGAGGAGTTTGATTGGCACTGTTCCAAAACCCTCTACATTAAGAGGTTCCTTATTAACTTGGTACACTTCAGGTCTATAGTTAGCATCAAGTTCACAAAACAAGTCCTTATATTTGCATATGTGTGTACAGGATCCAAAGCCTACTAAAAATAGTCTCTTATTTTCATTATAATCATCACAGATTCTAAAAACATGACCTCTGCTAGCAGCATTAAAATTTCCCTGTCTGAAGTCTAAAACCTCTGTGGTTGCTATGATTTCCTTTTCCTCCAAATGTTGCTCTTTCAGTCTGAACACACGTGCACCAGTGGACTTTTGACTGGCATCCTTTTTAAATTCACAATTTCTGGCATTTTTAAATTCACAGTCTCGGGCCAGATGATTTTCACCACTTATAAAACATCCAATTTTCTTTTCCCTTTTAAATCTGTGTGCATGTTTCAAACTCAAAAGAGACATCTCATTAGACAAAGCATCCTGACTAATTCTGGAGTCATATTCCTCCTTTAAAATCAACAAACCATCTAGCATTAGATCCTTTTGGTGTCTTAAAGACATTGCTAGTCCTCTGTAGGGAGTCCATTCAGTATAGCAGCAATCATGTCTAACTGGTCAGGAGTCTTCTTTCAATTGATTGTAAGTCCCCATTAGCTTCTTTAATTTATCAGGTAAAGGGTCACTTTCCTTTATTCCACTGGTTCCCAAAGTGGGCCATACTGCCCCCTGGGGGGTGCTGGAACGATCCAGGTGGGCGGTAGGAGCCTTGGGTGTAATTGGGGGACGTTGAATAAAAATAAGGGGGTGGTGGAAACATAAAGAAAGAAGAGTCCAGAACCTATCTAAAGCAGCCTTTTCCTGCCTTCTCCTGGTCTTCTCTGGGATCAGGGAGGGAAGAGGAGGGGAGAGGGGTCCACACAGCCAATCACAGCCATGCATTTGCAAATTGCAAATATATGTGCACCCCTGTAAGGCTGGTGTTGCTGCTGGGCTATTGTGTGGTTGCTGCTGCTGGCCTCTGGCTTCAGGCCTTCAGCTGCTGCTGCTCTGTTTGGTGTAGTGGTTAAATGTGCGGACTCTTTGGTGTAGTGGTTAAGTACGCGGACTCTTATCTGGGAGAACCGGGTTTGATTCCCCACTCCTCCACTTGCACCTGCTGATGTGACCTTGGGTCCATCACAAGCTCTGGCACAGCTGTTCTCTCAAGGACAGTTTCTATCAGAAGTTCTCTCAGCCCCACCTACCTCACAGGGTGTCTGTTGTGGAGAAGGGAAGGGAAAGGAGTTTGTAAGCTGCTCTGAGATGCCTTTGGGCAGTGAAGGGCAGGGTATAAACCCAATCTCTTCTTCTTCTTCTTCTACTCTGTCCCTGCCTTGGCCTGCCTGCCAGCGTGGATCGTGGTGGACTCTACCTGAACTGAAGAAGACATCTAAAAGGTAAGGTTTGGGGGAAATACATATTATTTTTAAAGAGGGATATTAGTAAAAGGACCTTTTAAATTAGTGTCCCTTTACTTTAGGTTGGGTTGCCTTCTTGGGGTGGCTTTGGGTAACAGTTCTATTGAGTGTGGGGTGGAGACTGGTTAAACCTTATTCTCTTACAGTTAATAATTTTGAGAAAAAGTTTTAAAAGTTTGCTTTGCATTTAAAAGTATTTCTGTTGGATTGTTTTTTTAAATTAACTGTAGTAATTACTTGTTGGTGTGGTGGGGGGGTTAATTTTGTGATTCAACTTTTGTTATTGGTTGTTGTTTAAATATTGCAATTTTCTGTTTGGTTTTTAAATATATTTCTTGAGACTGTACTGCTGTGTGCCTCAAAGAATGCCGAATTCTTTATAGTCTGCAGAAGTTATGCAAATGGAATACATTTAATGGGAAAAGCCAAGAATTGCAAATTCTGACTCCTTTGCTCTTGGACTTGTGAGATTCACTGAGACTTTGTTGCATGCTTTGAAGGAGTACTTTGTAGCTGGGAAACCAGAAGTTAAAGTGGAAGTTCTTGAGAAGCTTCTCTTTCTTTTTGGGACAGCCATCTGGTCAGTGTGGTACAGTGTTTAAGTGTCAGACAAGGGTCTGGGAGATCTGGGTTTGAATTCCTGCTCTGCCACTGATAAGTAATGATTTCAAGATTAAAGAAACTGAGGTATTGGATTGCTCTTTGGATTGCACTATGTAAACTGCCCTGCACCTAGTGTGGGGATGCAAGAGAGTAATGATTTCCAGATATTTCAAAGCTGGCTTTCCCCCAACAATTTGTGTGTGTGTGTGTGTTATTCCCTAGTGGTGGGAAGAACTATAATTCATGCCCACTGCCAGTAATATTGTTTTATAATTGTTTTATAAATAAAGAAATTTTACTTTTTACAGATAATATCATGGCTGAACCTAAGAAAATGTGTAGACAATATAGTATTCCGTATTTGAACTATGGCTTTATTCAGTCGCCTACAAACACTACATTTCCAATGTGCCTGATTTGCCAAAAACTTTTATCAAATAAAGCTATGAAGCCTTCAAGACTACAAGTACATTTGGCTTCCGGTCAGAGTTAAAATGGTGAGTTAACACACCTTGCGATCTGTGCAGGGTGTACGGCGGTATCTGCTGACAGTTTGGGCTTTATCTGGCCCAATGCAGCACTCCCCAGGCGGGGGAGTGACCAGCAAGCAGCATAACCCAAATGAGAGTTGAGATTGGTGTGGATAAGCTTCGGAGGAAGCTTGTTTACACTTTGATTCCCTCTCGTGAAGCGGGCAGTTTGCAGAACAGCACTACAGATACCAGCCGGGCTGAGAATTCAGCATAAACCCGTCATCTACCGACCTCTTCAACATCAAGATCATCAATGATTGCAAAAAGAAGCAATGCGAAACCCCGGGATTATAAGTAAGGTAACAATGAACTTTTGCTTACCGGATTGAAGACGTAGTGAAAGTTAAAACGAATGGAACAGCGAGCAAAGTTTTAGTGAAATAATCCGCTTGGTTTGAAACTAAAAAGAAGTCTTTTAAACCGAAAAAATGGCAGAAAAATAACTTTGTTTTGTATTCCTGTGGTCAGCTAAGACTAAACTCTGTGTAGTAAAAACAGAACTGATGCGATTCTGTGTTACTGAAAATAAGTGCCGACTGAAAAAAAAGACAAGTCTGGGGCTAGAGTGGCTTTGGAAAGGAACTGAGTAATTGGAAGGAGACGGACGTTTTAGAGTGTTACACCGGAAGTTGGATTATTGGGACGGACATTAAAACAGGAAGTCTCGAAATAGCCTACTCTAGCCAGAAAACCATAGAGAAATTGTGCCCGCCATTTTGAGGAGGACTAAATTTTAAAAAGTTATTTTTAAGAAGAAAAATAAGTGGAATAAAATTTTAAAGGTGGCAATTTGGCTGCTGTACTGGAAATATAAGGACTTGTTAGTTGTATTACAGATTTCAAAACAGATCTGAGGTCAAGACCAAGAGCCGCCTCATCACCAAGTCCAAGAATGACTGCAAAGGAAAAAAAAGAGTGGCAGGCTGCAATGGAGGCGATGGAGAAGAGAATGATGGAGGCGGTGACTAACTTGGGAAAGCAAATGGAATCACAGTTGCAACAACAGATGCAGATACAGTTGGAGCAAAAAGAGCAAGTGAAAGGTCAAATACAAGAGAAAAACATGGCTGCAATGAAAGAATTGGTACTAACAGAAGTGGCAGGAATTAAAAAAGATACAGAAGAAGTTAAGAAGGAAATTCAAAGTCTGGAAACAAAATCAAATGAGATGGAACAAAAAGTTAAAAGAAATCTTCAAGAGAATGCACGGTTGGAATCTATGATGGAATA
The DNA here is from genome assembly GCA_029375565.1 of Gekko gecko. Classification (NCBI taxonomy): domain Eukaryota; kingdom Metazoa; phylum Chordata; class Lepidosauria; order Squamata; family Gekkonidae; genus Gekko; species Gekko gecko. The sequence continues at coordinate 171,634,826 of JAPDNY010000005.1, forward strand.
TAGAGCAACTCAAAACCATCTGAGATTGAGAGGAATAAAGGAGGAAGAAGGGCAAGATATACGAATGGTAGTGACAAACGCGCTGACAGCATACATTGGAGAAGATCAAGGTGATTTAGATTCAGACTTTGACTTAATTTACAGAGTAAATTCAACGTATGCTCAGAGAAAGAAATTACCCAGAGACGTAATTGTACAGTTTGTGACAAGAAAAATGAAGGAGGATATCTTCAAGAAGCAGTTTACACAACCGTTGGAAATTGATGGTAAAAAGATAATAATTTTAAGAGAAATCCCAAGAGTGATCTTGCAAGACAGGAAAAAATTCAAGAAACTGGTTGACAAACTGAAAGAAATGGGAATCAGGTTTAGATGGGAGATACCACAAGGGCTCTCATTTTCATACAACTCAGTACGATTTACAATTAAAACAGAAGGAGACTTGTGCAGATTCAAAGAAAACAATTTTGATGATTTTAAAGATATTTAAACTAGAACATCATGGAATACAAACTGCTATCTTGGAATGTTAATGGACTTAATTCACCAAATAAAAGAAAACTAGTAAATCATTGGCTAGAAAAACAAAAGAGCAACATAACCTGTTTACAGGAAACTCATATTAGAAAACAAGACAGTAAATCTCTGATTAATAAAAAATTGGGAGAAGAATTTTATTCATTAGCAACTAAAAAGAAGAAAGGAACAGTGATTTATATTCCTAAAGAATTAGAACCAAAACAAATCTTTGCGGACAATGAGGGACGATATATTGGAGTGGAAATAACGATGTATAGAAAAAAGACTTTGCTAGTGAACTTATATGCACCCAATGGAGCAAAAGAGCTTTTCTTTAAAGATTTGACAAAAGAACTGGACAGTTTAAATTATGAGCAAGTGGTTTTTGCAGGAGACTTTAATGGCACGGTGAACAATATACTGGATAGAAAATCTAAAACAGCAGGAGAAGTGACTGGGAAACTACCGAAAAACTTTTTTGAATTGATGAAGCAAGAGAAATTGGAAGATGTCTGGAGAAAATGGAACCCTAAGGTTAAGGACTATACTTTTTATTCTAACAGACATAATTCTTTTTCCAGAATCGATATGATTTGGATGTCAGAAGAGATGGCTTTAAAAACCCAGAAAGTTGAAATTTTGCCAAAAATTAATTCAGATCATAATCCCTTACTTTGGATATCAAAAGAGAAACCAAGACAAATATATTGGAGAATTAATGAAGATTTATTGGATAGACAACTGATTAATGAGACTCTAAAAAGGAAACGCAGAATTTCTTTGAAACAAATTTGAATAAAGGTACTGACATACAGATCGTGTGGGATGCATACAAGGCAGTAATAAGAGGGCTACTTATTTCATTAAACTCTAAAGACAGAAAGCAAAGGATGCAGCAACAAAATGACCTTTACGAAAAGATTGGACAAAAGGAAAAGGAATTAAAGAAAAAACCAGGGAAGAAGAAAATTATTAAAGAGATACATCTTCTACAGGATCAACTTAATGTTTTGTCAAACCGAGAATTATATTGGAATCTGAAGAAACTACAACAAAAATCTTTTGAAGGTGCGAATAAACCAGGAAAATTCTTAGTATGGCAGTTGAAAAATCAAAAAGAAAGAAATTTTATAAACAAGATAACGGAAGATGGAAAAGACATCATAGACTTGAATGGCCTAAAAGAGTTTTTTTTAACTACTATGCAAAGTTGTTTAGAAGGAAAGGTATTGACCCACAGAAACTCAGGAACTATTTGGAGAACATTGCAGTACCAGAGCTGGGACAACAAATTAAAGAAATGCTTAATGGTCCAATTAAGAAGGAAGAAATAATCAGTGTGATAGAAGATGCAAAGTTGGGCAAAGCTCCAGGTCCGGATGGTTTTACAGCAAAATTTTATAAAAAATTTAAGGAAGAGCTAACCCCAATTTTGGTACTTTTGTCGAATGATATAAGAGTGACCAAACGAATCCCAGAGTCATGGAAAGATGCCAACATTTCACTCATACCCAAAGAAGGTTTAGATTTAACTAGTGTAAAGAACTACAGACCAATTTCTCTGTTGAATAATGACTATAAATTATTTGCAAAAGTAATTTCTGAAAGATTGAAAAAATATTTGACAGAGGTCATAGCAGAAGAACAAGCTGGTTTTTTACCAAATAGACAAATAAGAGACAATATAAGAGTGGTGATTGATGCAATTGAGTATTGTGATAAACATCCAGAGAAAGAAGTTGGATTCCTCTTTTTGGATGCAGAAAAAGCCTTTGATAATTTGAATTGGGACTTCATGCTACAGGTGGTAGAAAAAATGAATATAGGCCAATCTTTTTTAAATATGATTGTGGCAATTTACTCAGATCAAAAAGCGGCTTTGAACATAAACAGAGAGAGAACGGAATATTTCAAGGTTCAAAAAGGAACACGGCAAGGCTGCCCGTTATCACCGTTACTGTTTATTTGGATATTGGAAGTATTATTGGGAGATATAAGAAAGGACAACAATATTAAAGGACTTACAGTGAAAGGTTTTTCATACAAATACAGGGCGTTTGCAGACGATATAATGTTTATGGTGCAAGACCCAATTGAGAATATACCACAATTGATGCAGAAAATTGAAGAATTTGGGGAGATAGCTGAAAGTGGAAGGGAGAAATTATGTGATAAAAAATAGAGATGATGTTGAATTTGATTATGATTGGTTGAATTATAGACAGATTTTTGATCTATTTAAGACCGATAAGAAAAAGTATGGTTTTAGGGAGAAAAATAATGAAATTGAAAATATATGGGTTGAAAAAGGTAAAAAAATTATTTCAAAAAAATGTATAAGGTTTTGTTGAAATGGTATACTGAGGAAGAAACAGTAAAAGAACAAATGATAAAGTGGGCTGTTAATATAAATAGTGAAATAACTATGTCATCATGGGAGTATTTGTGGAAAAAATCAATGAAAATTTCAACCTGTGTTAATGTTAAAGAAAATTGTTACAAAATGATGTATAGATGGTATATGATTCCGAAAAAAATTGCTATTATAAATGAAAGCATGTCTAACAAATGTTGGAAATGTAAAAAAAAGAAGGGTCATTTTACCACATGTGGTGGACTTGTGATAAAGCTATAAGCTACTGGACTCAGATACACAGTGAGATACAGAAAATTTTGAAATGTACTTTCAAGAAAGACCCACAAATGTATATTTGAAAGATACTATAGCGGAAGAACAAGCTGGTTTTTTACCAAATAGACAGATTAGAGACAATTTAAGAGTGGTGATTGATGCAATCGAATACTATGACAAACATCCAGAAAAAGAAGTTGGATTCCTCTTTTTAGATGCGGAAAAAGCTTTTGACAATTTAAATTGGGAGTTTATGCTGCAAGTTATTGAAAAAATGGATATAGGACAGTCTTTTCTAAACATGATTGTGGCAATTTACTCAGAACAGAAAGCAGCTTTGAATATAAATAAAGAAAGAACAGATTTCTTCCAAGTTCAAAAGGGAACACGTCAAGGCTGCCCGTTATCCCCGTTGTTGTTTATTTGGATATTGGAAATATTATTGACAGCGATAAGAAAAGATAACAGCATTGAAGGACTCACAGTGAAAGGTTTTGCATATAAATACAGGGCATTTGCAGACGATGTAATGTTTATGATTCAAGATCCAATCGACAAAATACCACAATTGATGGAAAAAATTGAAGAATTTGGATCAGTTGCGGGATTCTACGTTAATAAAAGTAAAACCAAAGTGATGTGCAAAAATATGACGAAACAAAGACAAACAGAACTTCAAGAGAAAATTCAATGTGAAGTAGTTACAAAGACTAAATATTTAGGAATTGAATTGACCATGAAAAACATTGATTTGTTCAAAAATAACTATGAAAAGGTTTGGCACAGGATTCAACAAGACATGAAGAAATGGGATACCTTGAATCTATCGTTATTGGGAAGAATTGCAACTGTAAAAATGAATGTTTTGCCGCGTTTGATGTTTTTATTTCAAGCTATTCCAATATTAAAACAAAGGAAAATACTGGATACGTGGCAGAAAGAACTATCGAAATTTGTATGGGCAGGAAGAAAGCCAAGGATTAAAATGAAAATTTTATGTGATGCAAAGGAAAGAGGAGGTCTACAACTACCAAATTTAAGACTGTATTATGATGCCATCTGTTTAACATGGTTGGAACAGTGGATTAATTTAGAAAATAAAAAGTTATTGGCTCTAGAAGGGCATGATAACAAGTTTGGATGGCATGCATATTTATGGTATGGAAAAGTAAAAATGGATAAATTTTTCAAACACCACTTCATAAGACGATCACTGTTCGAGACTTGGATGAGATATAGAAAATTCTTCTCAGAAGAAAGACCACTTTGGATAGTACCAGCAGAAGTGATTAATCCATATTCAAGAAATCAAGGGTTAGATTGGCTACCTTATAAAAGTCTTTTAAAATTAGAAGGGAAAAACTTTGTGTTAAAAGACAGATTTGATGTGGAATTTGAATATGATTGGTTGAAGTATAGACAGATTTATGACTTATTTAAGACCGATAAAAGAGAATATGGTTTTAGAGAAAATAACACTGAAATTGAAACTGTATGGCTTGAGAAAGGTAAAAAAATGATTTCTAAACTGTACAAGGTTTTATTGAAATGGTATACTGAGGACGAAATTGTAAAAGAGCAAATGATAAAATGGGCGGTAAATATTAATAATGAGATATTAATGACATCTTGGGAATATTTGTGGAAAAAGTCAATGAAAATTTCAACTTGTGTAAATGTTAAAGAGAATTGTTATAAAATGATGTACAGATGGTATATGACGCCTAAAAAAATTGCTATTATAAATGAAAGTATGTCTAACAAATGTTGGAAATGTAAGAAACATGAAGGGTCTTTTTACCATATGTGGTGGACATGTGATAAAGCAGTAAAGTATTGGACTGAGATCCACAATGAGATACAAAAAATTTTGAAATGTACTTTTAAGAAAGACCCACAGATGTTATTGTTAGGTCTTAAAATGGAAGAAATAAATGTAGCCAAGAGAACACTACTATGGTACTTGATTACAGCAGCTAGACTGACTTTTGCTCAATGTTGGAAACAAGATAAAGTACCTGAAATATGGGAATGGATTAAAAAGACGTTGTTTATGGCAGAAATGGACAAATTAACAAGAAAATTAAACAATGAAGAAGACGAAACCTTTTTCGGAGACTGGAAAGACTTTCAAGAATACTTGTTGAAGAATTGGGATGTAAAACGTGGTTTGATTTGTTTTGACAGCTATTGAGGAGAAGTGGAAAGAGACTCAGATCTTTGAATTGTTACCATTAGTAAAAGAAATATGTTTAGTAGTAAATGTAATTGTATAAGAGAAATAGCAAGGGGGTTGGAGCAGTGCGGGAAGCCTTGTTTGGGGGGAGAGGGAGAAAGAAAAATGGATATGTATTGGTTTGTTTAAATTGTATGAACATGTGATATATCCAATAATAAATTGTATTTAAAAAAAAAAAAGAAAGAAAAACCCACAAATGTTACTGTTAGGTCTTAAATTTGAAGAAGTAAATGTAACCAAGAGAACATTGTTATGGTATTTGGTTACAACAGCCAGAATGACTTATGCACAATTTTGGAAGCAAGAAAAGACACCTGAAACATGGGAATGGATTAAGAAGATGTTGTTTATGGTTGAAATGGACAAACTGACAAGGAAGCTTAACAACGAGGAAGATGAAAAGTTTTTTGAAGAATGGAAAGACTTTCAAGACTATTTGGGGAAAAACTGGGATGTTAAGAATAACTTGATTTGTTTTGACAGTTATTAAGAAGAAATTTTAAAATGATTTTATTGTTAGAGTGTTACCGTTATATGATAATGAAGGTTAAAAAGGATCAGTAAAGTAAATGTTTAACAGAGACTATAAGGGGGGTAAGAGCATTGCGGGAAGCCTTGTATTGGGGAGGGAGGGGTATAATGAAAAGGATATGTATTTTACTTTGTTTTTTATATAATATGGAACATGTTAAATATATCCATTAATAAAGTGTTAAAAAAAAAAGACTACAAGTACATTTGACAAAAGTTCGTGCTGATAAGAAAGATAAGGATTTATCTTATTATCAAGCACTTAAAGAAAACTTTTTGAGACAGCCAACATAGGCAAAACTCTTTGCAATAGCATCCAAACAAGATGATGATGGGCTGCGTGCTTCTTACAACATTTTGTTACTGATTGCTAGAACAGGAAAACCACATTCTGTTGGTGAAGAACTAATTCTACTGGCTATCAATGAGGTAATATGCACCATGCTACACAAGCCAGCATCTGATATTACCAAGAAAATTTCTTTGAGCAATAATACAGTGCAACGAAGAACTGATGAAATGGCTCAAGATGTTGAAGACTCATTATGTGAGTATTTAAAAACATCCCAGTTCTCTATACAACTTTATGAGTCAATTTTGCCAGGAAACGATGCTTTGGTTTTAGCATACCTGTGATTCATAAAAGAAGGAAAAATTTGCCAAGAATTATTATTTGCTAAAAATTTGCAAACTGATACCAAAGGAGAATCAATATTTCATGCATTGGAAGAGTTTTTTTAAAGAAAAAGAAATTCCCCAGAGTAATATACTGTCAGTTGCTCTGATGGTGCTCAAATGATGATGGGGCACTACAGGGGGTTTCTTGCATATTAAAAAAAGTGGTTCCAAATGTATTCACTGTACACTGTGTCATTCATCGTCAACATCTAGTTGCCAAAAATCTGAGTGAACGCATACATAGGTCAACAAAATATTATGTCATTAAAGCGGTCAACAAAATCAGAAGCAATTCCCTGAATGTTTGGACAACTTTGTATTGAAAATGATGAAGAATTCAATTGCTTGCTGCTTCATACAGAAGTTTTTTGGCTATCAAAAGGTGCCTGTTTGGATTGGTTTTAAAAAATCTTTGACTCAGTGCTACAATTCCTAGAAAACAAAGATGATGCATTACGAGCCAACTTGATTGATTCCAAAAAAGACATAACTTATTTGACAGACTTGTTTAATAAATTTAATGAAACAAATCTACAGCTCCAAGGCAATGAGCTGAATTGAATCAAAACAAAAACTGTCATTTCTGCATTTGTGGCAAAACTTCTTCTGTACAAATGAAATTTAGGATGAGGGGAATTCAGCCAGTTTCCAAGTTTATCAACAGAAGAAAAACATGATGAAGACTTGCTTACCTATTGTCAGCCCTTGGAGGCTCTCTATTCTGACTTTAATCAACAATTTGAAGATATTCTTAAAATGAACATACCCAACTGGGTTTGGGACCTTTTTCCAAGTACAGACACAGAAGAATCTCCAGAATTACAAGAAGAACTTACAGAAGTAACAAGAAATGAGGAACTGAAATTTAAATTCAAAGATGGCTACCAACAGTTCTGGCTGCAAAAGCAGATACCTACACTTTATCCTGGATTATGGGCTATAGTACAAAAGTTTCCAATTGCATTTCCATCAACATGTTTAGTGGAACGTGGGTTCAATGCAGTCACAAATCTGTTAACTAAAAAAAGAAACCGACTGCAAATAGATAATCACAGTAATTTAAGATTGCTGCTGACAAAAATAGAGCCAAGCATTAATAAATTGAAAGCAGTGCACCAGGTTCATCCTTCTCATTAGGATTATTTTTAATGCCATTTGTGATTTCTATTTCAATATTATCCTTTGTTATCTTACTTTTCTGGATGTATGCAAATGTTACTATGTTTGATTTTATAAAATAGTTTTATGATTTCGAGCTTCAAAGTGTCTTATTTATAACAACATCTTTCTTTACTATGTGCAAATTTGTCACTGCATCTTTTTGTCCACTTCTTGAAGGTAGATTTCCAGGGGGGCACTGAGTAATTTTTTTTCTGAAAAGGGGGCAGTAGGCCAAATAAGTTTGAGAACCACTACTTCACTGTAAAGTCAAAGATCTGAGCCTCCAAGTAATAAATCTTACTTGTTGTCTCCCCTTCATACCTCTCTTTCAGGTGTTTAATCATTAGCTTGGAAGTTTCTATGGTATGAAGGCTAGGGACATCATGGCAATTAATTGAACCCATAATCAAGGACTTGGCATAGCCATCTAGTCTTCTGAAGGCACTTTTCTCTGGCTCAGTTGCAGGGACTTCTTTTGTTAAAATAACTTCAGCCCCATATATTTGCAGTCTATTCTTTAGGAAGCTGAGCCACCAATTAAAATTATGTTGGGTCAACTTGAGTGGACCTAACCTCCCTGGGTTGGGATTTCCAGCGCAGAACATATTCACATCTGCAGCTGATTCAGAAGACGTGCTTGGATCACTCATTCTGATCTGCAGGCTTTAGCAGGCATTTAGCAGGGACTCACGGGGTTAATCTCCTCTTCAAAGCAGGGATGCGAGAGCTGGCTGTAAGCGATCAGTTCCCAGAGTTCTTCCTCCTCAGCTGGGATTCCAAACGCACAAAAAAGGCAAAAAAAAAACACCTTCAAAAGAAATAGTTCTCAGTACAGTAGCACAGGCAGGCTGGCATAGGGAGATTTCTTAAATCAACATAAACCTAAGTCACCTTTCACAGCTGCAGTGTGCCTGGCAGAGAGAGTAAGAACTTGTGAGAAAAAAGTGGTCATTTTAAAATCAAGCCTCTCAGCTGCTAATTAGCTCTTAGCCTTTCTCTCTCAATCCAGTGAAGCATTTAAAAATTACTTCTCTTAAGCATATCAGGCAAAATCAGCTAACCAAGCCATCCTCTGCTACCAGAATACGTTGGAAAAATGGGCAAAATAGTTAAATACTCAGAGATTGCAACAGATCTTTGCTTCACTGGAGGCATTTTCTTTTATGTAAAAATCTTTATTTCTAAGGAAAGGGTTCACAGGAAATCTACAAAACAACAAAGACACCTAAGGCTACATCTTTACACTTTGACCACACAGTCCACAACAATGGAGATTCTTCTTCTAGACCCCTAGAAGAAAATCACCTGAATACATTAACCAATGATTGTGAGTAAATAGACTTCAGTTTCACAGGCTTTGTTTCCATTGGCTCTGTGCCAGGTTTCCTTCCAGGTCAGTCTAAACAATAGTTCACAAGGTAAACTCACATTAACCCTATAATGACTGAATTTTAGACCTTGCAACACACATATTTCCGACAGGGGCCAGGACTGAGAAGGCCCTATCACCTCAATTTGACTCAGTTCTTCTGACTCCCTTCCTGAAAATAGTGGCTGTGGCATGGGTACATACTGAGCACAGAAACAAAAAAATCAATTGAGCTTCTCTGCCATCTCCCCATTCTATCTGGGCCTCAATTAGTGTGGTTTTAAATAGCTTCCAAGCATCCTTTTGGGATTTAACTCTGTTGTGGTTTCATTTCAGGTTCCTTTTATTTTATTCCTGTTATTTTAATATTATTTTAATTGTAAATTTTAATCGTTGTACACCACCCTGAGCCCATTTGGGGAGGGCGGTATTTAAATCTAATAAAATAAATAAATAAATAAAACCTTGAGAACTGCTGTTTGGAACTGAACTAATCAATAAAAAAGGCACTGTTGGCATCTCTTGGGTGTCGTCTCATCTTTGATGATATGGATGCATCATGGTACATCTCTGGGGGGATGGGGCCCTGTCAGTGGAGACATCACAATGAGCAACTAAACTTAAACACTTATACTCATTAGGGGATGAAGAAACAAACAACTGGAAGACTGGTGTATTTAATGCCCCCAGTTGCAGCATGACAGGATGTTACAGTGGAAGGTGTAGCTCCGGTTGGCCTCTAGTCCTATAAACTCAATCTAACAAGAAATAAAAATTTTCATTGTCCCATGCTTTGTAGTCATCTCTTCTTCACCCTTTTCACTAAGCAGCCAGGGTGGTTCTCTGGTCCTGCTTCGTCTGGCAGCCGCTATGCCCAGACTAGTAACTGCTTCCTATGCACTTCCAAGAGAAGCCAGCTGCACAATATGAACATTATGGGTTTGCTATCTGATGCCTGTCAATGAGTTTATCATTAAAGTTTAGTCTGGGGACACATATGTGGTGGGAGGCAGGACCTAGAACAAAATAAGCTTTCTCTCAGCTCCATGTTCCTTAATAACAGTAGATGTTTCTTCTATGGGGGCTGGTTGTCAGGAGATGGTCTCCACTTGTTCAAGGAGGACTCATGAGAGTTTGGAAGAGGTCATACCCCTCTTCCTCACTGATAGAAAGGGAGCACATGCTTGAGGATTTGATAAAAACCCCTGCAGTTTAGAAGAATGAGAGAAGCTGAGAGAGAAAGAGAGAGAGAGAGCGCACTGTGAAATTGTTGAACAAGAAAGCATCTTGGGCACATTCTCTTTCCTCATCTTTCCCTAATCTGGATATTGTCTGGAGGTCATAGCAGATCTAAAGGTAAAGGTAAAGGTTCCCTTGCTCAAAAGCCAGTCGAATCCGACTCTAGGGTTGCGGTGCTCATCTCCGTTTCAAAGCCGAAGAGCCAGGGCTGTCCGAAGACGTTTCCATGGTCATGTGGCCGGCATGACTAAACACCAAGGTGCACGGAACACTGTTACCTTCCCACCGAAGTGGTACCTATTTATCTACTTGCAATTTCTTGCTTTCGAACTGCTAGGTTGACAGGAGCTGGAACTAGAGACAGGAGCTCACCCCGTCATGCGGCACCCGGGTCTCGAACTGCTGAACTACTGACCTTCCACAGCCTGCAGTTCAACGTCTTAACCACTTGAGCCACCGCAGCTCCCATAGCAGATCTACTGCCTACTAAAAGTGTCTTCATCTCCCCTTGTAGTAGCTGATATAATTACAGAGTCTCCAGTACCCTGTCATCCAAAGGCAACTATATGTGGAAAGAAAACTGATCCTGGATCTTCTTGCTCTCATCCATGGTCATGATACCACTCACTTTCCCCATATCACCTATGCATAGACAGGACTGCTTAACTAGTGCACAGTTCCCCCTGATTGCAGAGGTTGGAGTGGCTACAAGTGTCCAAGTGATGGTCGCTCTTTTCCTGGAGTGGGAAGAGAAGAGAAGACAGTCTTTTCTAACACCCACTATCTGAAACCCTTTAGTGGAGATGCCAAGATGGAACTTGGGACCTGCTGCATGCAAAGTGAGCTCTCTACTGCTAAGCCATTCAGGGGGTGGGTCCAGAGCAGACTGGGAAGCATGGGAAGTCAGCTTGGGCAAGTAGGCCCTGGCTACCCTATGGCACACACTGCTCCCATCTCTCCAGGCAGGGCCGGCCCCAGGTGTCTGGGCGCCCTAGGCAGGCCAGCCTGTGGCGCCCACCCCACTGGGGATGCCAACCTCCCAGTGGGGCCTGGAGACCAGCTGTGGGTGGGGGTGGGGAGCGAGTCCCTTTGGGACACTCCCTGCCGGCCCCAGAGAGTGCTGGGGAGGCTTTGGGCAGGGGGCGAAACCAGATCCTTGGCTAACGGTATGAGGAATGATTGGGAGAGGAGGGGAGGGGGAAAACGAAACTTTCCTCTAAACTGGGGTCCAGCCTCCTTAGGGTGGCTGCCTTCCTTCTCCAAGCAAACAGGTTTAAGATGGGGGAGGGGCGGATGGGAACTGGTTCTGGCTCAGCTGGATTACTCGTCAGTTGCAACTTGATCCCGGCTCCATTGCCTTCCCAGTGCATGGTGGGGATCTCGCTGGGAAGCAAACGACTTCAGTCTGGATCTGAAAAGTGCTCTGGGATGCTTGCAAACCGAAGAAGGGGGAGGGGGAGGGGGGAGGCGCACCAGCGGTGTAACTGGCATGAAAATAAAAATCGGTCCCATGTCCACATGGCTCCCTGGTTTGCCCCCTTCCCAGTCCCCAGCGTCACAACCCAAACTCGCGGCCGCTTTCTGGACGTGACAGAATCAGCCTCTGGCTGGAAACCGAGGCGCCTCCTCGGCTCGGTGTCCCCCCCAACAGCCGTCGTCCCCCCTCGGGAACTGCAGGGCGTGCCCTGACGTGGGTCCCCTCAGCCGCCAGGCCCCAGGAGGACTCCGAGAGAGAGCCTACTTCTTCTACCCTGCTTTTTCTGGTGGCTGGGGGGTGGTGGAGCTGATCTGGCGACCACTACAGATTTCTAAAAGGCCATCGGAAAGAGGGGGCGCCTAGAGAGAGGAAGGCAGACGAGGAGCCCCGCTTCCCTTCCAACCGAGAGGTGTGCATTCAGTTGGGTAGCCCTCTTGGAGGACTGGGCAGGAATAGGCGCCGGACTAGCTCAGCTCCCGATGCCCCAGCCGGTCCCTTGTTGATGTTCAGTGTCGCTGGCTCCTGCGTTGTACAGGGTGCGCGAATTAAGGAGACATTCACCACCCCGCTGCCTCCGAGTTGGCTCAGGACTGGCGGCGGCGGCGGCAGGGAGAGTCCCCGCTGGCAGCCGCCATGTCGCTCCCGCCTCTTCCTCCCCCCCAGGGCACCTCCTGCGCCCCAGTCGGGCGCTCAGGACACGACGCCCTTGCCTCTTCCCCCCCCCCAGCTGGGCGCTCTTGACAGCGGTGGTGGGGAGGCAGCGGCGGCGCCCAGTTAGGGTGGCGGGGGGGCTTTCTGGAGGGCGCCATTTGGTGCCCCTGAGGGCCGGCGCGCCCTAGGCGAGTGCCTAGCTCGCCTAGTGAGCAAGCCGGCAGTGTCTCCAGGGCTTCAGGGAAAGCCTTGGCCACCTGATACTTGACTGCAGCAGCAGCAGCAGTGTAGTGTGGCATTCAAGGCTGTTGCTTGCCACAGCATGGAAGACTCTGCTCCAGGAGGTGCTAGGCTTCTGCTTGCTGTGGGATGTGGCTGATCCTGCAATGTTGTGAGAGGGCTGGGTTGGCATAACATTGCCAGACCCCTGGTCCAGGTGGGGTTTCCCCTGATTTTTGGGGCTTCAGCCCACCACTGGCCACCTGGCCAGTGGGGAAGCCCCATCCCAAACAGGTACGTCACACGTCAACACTGTTGTTGTGATGACATCACATGGAAGTGACATCATCACACCAGGGATGTCACACAGTGATGCTCTAGCATTCTGGCCTTAACTCAATGGTAACCACAGAGTTTTGCCCAAAATGCTAGACTGTCACTATACAGTGTCCCCGGCGTGATGATGTCACTTCTGCATGATATCATTGTGCTGGCAACATCACCTTGCCCCCCACTCCCGGAAGGCTCCTTCCCACCCACCCCACCAGCAGAAGAATTGGACCTGGCAACCATAGGTTGGTGGCCCTCCACATCTGGGGTTACTGGCACCCTAAGCAATTGCCTAAGTACACCTAGTAGCTGGGCTGCCCCTGGAGATAGGCAGGCAGACAGACAAAGGAAAAAATAAGACATTTTGATTGGCAGCTGCCCTGAGGAGGTGCAAAACAATGATTGCTTTCGGAAAATGTCTACATCTTTAATTTTCTAGAATTGCCTATTTTTTGTCTCTCCTTAAATTATATATATTTTAAATAACTACTATAGAAGCTCCATCTGGGCTAAGGATGACTCAGTGTTAACAACTGAATCATTTGAAATTAATATTTACCATGGTTGCAAAGCCTGGTTTCTGTTGAGTTTTGTGCATCACATGATCACCATGATAATTTGTTTGCAGTTTGAAATGTACAGCATTGAGAGTAGTTTTGCATCTGTGCAGTGTGGCTTTCAGTATGGCAGTTTTTGCTGCACACTTACACTGTATATCTCAAGATTGTCTTGGGCAGGTTATGCATCATTTAAAATCAAATACTTCAGTATGCATGTGATGTTTGTTTTGTCCTGCATTCCATCAGTCCATGGTATTCCTCCTGCTAGCCACATGCTCAGAATTTACTGAACTGAACTACAGCTCCCAAGAGGCAGTGCCTGAATACTTAAACCTAATTAATATAAATGAATGAGGACATACACATCTATTAGTTTAGTGAGTCAGGCAGTGATGTGAAGGGGGCAAAGCTGCAATATTAGAGGAACAAGTCTGACTAAAATATTAAATTTGTTTCTCCCACTCCACTGTGTCTGAGCAAAACCAAAACCAAGACAGTATTTACTAATTTCATAGTGAACGACAAATTAATATTAATACTTGGCAACACTGGTATAGAAACAGATCCCCAGTGGGCTATTCCTGTCTTTGGACTGGAGCTTTGCATTTTGATTTTTATGGGTTGCCAACCTCCAGGTGGGGCTTGAAGCTCTCCCAGATTATGGAGATAAGTCCCCTCCCCCAAGAAAATGGAGCTTTGGAGTTTGGACTATGACGCTATATCCAGCTGAGATCTCTCTCCTTCCTCAGCTACCGCCCTAAAACTCCAGGAATTTCCCTCCCTGGCATTGACATATAGGGTTGCCAGATCTCTTCTGGTCACCGGCAGGGGATGGGGGAGGTAAGGTTGCTAGATCCAGTTTGGGAAACTCCTGGAGACTTGGGGGTGGAGCCTGGGAAGGACAGGTTCCTCAGTGGGATACAGTGCCATAGAGCTCACCCTCCAAAGCATCCATTTTCTCCAGGGGAACTGATCTCTGTAGTCTGGTCCTACCTGGAGGCTGGCATCCCTAGGGCAACCTTAGGCTAGGATGAAGACAGATGCAGAGAGCACATCTTGCCCTCATGGAGATTCGACAACCAAGCAAGAAGTTCAGGTATTAGCCTTAAGGAAGGAAGTCCGTGGAATAACAGGAGTGAAATGGGACCAAAACTTGGGGTCACGTGACATTCTAGAGATTCCTCAGATCTCTGTGGTAAAAACCAGAAGTGGTGTCACAGCATCACCAATGTCAACTTTTTGAAGTCTCCACCTTCATTTTGCATTTAGGATTGGCAACTGGAAGCTGGCAACTCTAGTCAACAACCCCTACTCCAGGGGTGTCAAATCAAATGTATGGCCACAGGTCGGATTCGGCCCACACAGGGCTCAAAATCAGCCCCCAAGCAACTTCCTTCTCCTGCTTCGTTTCCCAGGAGTGCTCCTGCAGCCTTGCCCTAGCTTGCTTTTCCCCCAGCTCTCGCAGTGGCTCTTTGCTTCCTGCCTCTTGCCTCCCTCTCCCCAACTTCTCTCTCTCTCTCTCTCTCTCTCTCTCTCTCACACACACACACACACACACACACACACAGAGCTTCTGCTTTCTTTTCCAGGGCTGCTTGTCCTCTTTTTGGGGGGAGGAAGGGAGGAGGAAGAAAGAGAGAGAAAAAACCAAAACTGGAGCCAACAGCATTTTATTCCAGGTATAAGCACTCTTCTTTGGAAAGAGGGATGGTGGGTGGATGAATTCTTCTGACAAGCACAATGTGCGTTGAGGAAATTATTTTGACTTATTCTGAAAAAAAAATTAAAGAAATAATTGGATTTCTCTGTTCCTATCTGGATTTATTTTCTTTCAGAAACACCCTGATTAGGAATTAGAACACTTGGATTGGTCCTTGTATCTTGGAGAGTGTAGTGATTTCAGATGCCAAATAATGCCAAATGATAATAGCACACATTGGTCTCAGGAAAACTAGGTCTCAGTTCAGTCCAGGATGATGCATTGTCTTGAGCTTCATTATCAATTGCAATTCAGCAGTCTCTCTTTCTAACCTCACTTTGGAATTCCTTTGCAAGAGCACTGCTACTCTTAGGTCAATAACTGAATGTTGTAGTTTCTAATGTCACACTTATATCCATCCTCCTGAATGGAATTGAGATCTAGGTTTCCTGTCTCATGACCAATGCTGATATCTCCACGCCTACTTCCCCTCTTTATCACACCTAATCCAATCATGCCTGCTATTGCCGTTTGGTACCTGAAATCATCTTTACAGAGTTTATGTCTCTGGTACCTCGTGTTACATTTTATAGCACTCATGGCCCGGCCCAATAAAGTGACATTTTTGTCAGATTCGGCCCTCATAAGAAATGAGTTCAATGTCTCTGCCCTACTCCAAATATTAGGATTGCCAGCTCTGAGTTGGGAAATACCTGAAGATTTTGGGGGTGGAGCTGGGGAGGGTGGGGTTTGGGGAGGGGACAGACCATAGTAGAATATGCCATAGCATCCATTGTCCAATGCAGCCATTTTGTTCAGGGGAACTGATCATTGTCATCTGGAGATGATTAGTAATAGTGGGAAACCACCAGGTTGGCAACCCTACCAGGTATTCATTTGGATGTTCTGGTTCTGGTTTTCATGCTCCTACTTCTCTCAAGATGGGGACAGAATTATGTGGTCCTGTCATGAGTCTAGGCCTGAGGCTGAGGAGTAGGGTGGCTGGTAGACAGTCTTTCAAGACAGTCTTTCCCTCACCCACAGGCCGGGCCAGCTCGCTCACTAGGCGTTTGCCTAGAGCGCACCAGCCCTTAGGGGCGCCAAAAGGCCCCCGCCCCCCACAAAAGCCCCGCCAAACCCCCCACCCCTTCCCCTGGCTTGCCAGCACACCCCGCAGCTGCGGGGCACGCCGGTACTCCAATGAAAGGGATGGGGGTTTAAACCCCCACCCCTTCCCCTGGCTTGCCAGTGCCCCCCACAGCTGTGAGATGCCGCGCCCCGGGGGTGGGTGAGAGGGGGAAGGAGGAGGGGAGCCCTCCCTCACCCTGGGAAGCCCCAGCGGTGGCGGGGGTGCCAGAAAGTAGCCCCACCTATGGCACAAAAAACCTCAGGCCAGCCCTGCCCACAGGCCTGAGGCCTTGTTGCTAATTTTCCCTAAGCCAACATATCCTGGATACCCTCCAAGCCCAGAACTGGGTCTGGTGGAACTAGGGTTGCTAGTTCCGCCCTGGCCACCAGCAGGGGATGGAGAGGTATAAGGTTAACAGATCCAGGTTGGGAAACTCCTGGAGATTTAAGGATGGAGCCTGGGGAGAACAGGGACTTCAGTGGGGTGCAATGCCATAGAGTCCACCCTCCAAAGCATCTATTTTCTCCAGAGAAACTGATCTGTGTAGTCTGAAGATGAGCTGTAATTCCAGTGGATTCCCTGGTCCCACCTGGAGGCTGGCATACCTAGGTGGAACTGAATGAGAAAGGTGAGCCATTTGCTGTTCAGGAAGCAGAGACCACATAAGATGCTGCACATAGAATGTGATTATATAGGATTGCCCACTGTGGGTTGGGAAATTCCTGGAAACTGGGTAGCAGAGCTTGGGGAGGGGAGGAAGCTCAGCAGAGCTGTGATGCCATTGAAGCCCCGCCCCCCTTAAAAGTTGCCATTTTCTCCAGGGTAACTGATTTCTGTAGTCTGGAGATTAGTTATCACAAGTGGGGGCCCACAAAACTCTTGGGAAGGGGAATCTCATCCCCCCCACACCATTGTTGAGGCTTCGTGAGCCTAACCATCCACCTTGAAGCCTGGCGGTGGCAGTGTCTGGGACCCACTCCGAGCCCAGAACTGCTCTCAGTGTCTGCTGCTGCTGCTGAGCCAGAAGTGGCTCCCAGCATCCTGCTGCCAGGATTCAGGCAGCAGAGAGGCTGTCATCAGAGGGAGCAGATCCCTCAACCAAGGAGGGTGAGATTGATCTCTTGGTTGCCAGCTTTTGGTTTGGGAATACCTAGAGATTTGAGGGTGGAGCCTGGGAGCCTGGAGTTTAGGGAGGCTACCTTCCAAAGATATATACAAACATTTGGGGAGATCTCTAGCCCCTACCTATCTGTAGGGTATTGAGTATTGCAAAAGAGCTAGAAGCCCAGTAAGACACTTATATTAGGGGACTTTATTGTTTTCCAGTCAGTTTCTTTCTGTGAGAGTTTTGCCCTGTGTGTTTATAGTGTACCCTGTGTCAATTCTCAGTTTCCCCAACTGCTATCTTATTTAGTTGTTACAGCATTTGGTTAATAAATATTTTCTATTTACTCTGCCTTTGCCCTTTATGACTGGTATTGTACAGCAGATCATGGTGTGACTAAAGAGGGAGCTGCAGGGGAGGGGGTTCTGAGGCTGAAAGGGGAAGGAAGGAGGGGGCTGTGAGGCTGGAGGGCTCCTTGGGAGGTACTTACTGTCCATTACGAACCCCGTACAACTTCACCCTTTCCAGCAACAGACCGTATGCCACAGGTCTCAACAGATGTTACCTATGTCCTTTGTCCTGGGTATGCTTGGATGGCTACAGTGTTAACTGGAATCTTATCCGCCAATATGACTAGGATGCATAGTGTAGTCTCACGACAAAACGTGTATCTGTTTTCCCCAAGTCATACTAGTTGTCCAAGGCCTTGTAATAAGAGAAGCAGCCTGCAGATGCATAAGTGTAACCAGGCAACATGAGCACAAAGGCTTCTTCCTAGAACACTCTGAATGGCAACAGAACAGGGAGAACAGTATCTCCAGGCCTCAAAACCTTCTTTGTACTTAGCCGCTTGACTTCACAACAACAGTAGTTTTCCTGGATACTGCTCCCATTTCTTCTTTTGCACAGAACAACTTTCAACTTGTATCCAGGAAATTTGGGTCCAACTGAGAGGTCTTGGGAAAGGCATGGTCTCTTAGACTCTGTTCCATAGTTTGTAAAAAGAAAGTTGTAGTGAACTACCCCACATGGGAGATATGAAGTTAAATCATATGGCATAGCCATCTCTGGGGCCCACTCTCAGAGGATGGTGGTTTACCATATGCCTGCTGCTGCTTGGTGGTGACTTTATTATAAATACAAATTTATTATAAATACAAATTTACTATTTACTACATTTTAACAGACCAGTGTGTACATGCAACCCTAGGAGGAGCAGAGGCAAATATAATCATGCAGCATTTGTCACATGGATTTCATTTAGGATTGCCAACCTCCAGGTAGGGCCTGGGATTCTTCCAGAATTACAATTGCTGTCCAGACTACAGAGATCAGTTCTTCTAGAGAAAACAACTGTTTTGGAGGGTGGACTGTATGGCATTATAACTTGCTGAGGTCTCCCCCTTTCCCATCCTCTGTCTTCCTTAAGTGCCACCCCTGAATCTCCAAGACTTTCTCAATCAAGAGCTGGCAACCCTGATTCTACAAGACCTCTCCTACAATAAAAAAATGCCAGCACTATGCTGGGGATTATTAGGAAGGGAATTGAAAACAAATCAGCCAGTATCATAATACCCCTGTATAAACTGATGGTGCAACCTCATTTGGAGTACTGTGGACAGTTCTGGTCACCACACCTCAAAAAGGATATTATAGCACTGGGAAAAGTGCAGAAAAGGGCGACTAGAATGATAAAAGGGTTGGAACACTTTCCCTATGAAGAAAGGTTAAAGCGTGTGGGGCTCTTTAGCTTGGAGAAACAACAGCTGAGGGGTGACATGATTGAGGTTTATAAGATTATGCATGGGATAGAGCAGGTTGAGAAAAAAGTACTTTTCTCCCTTTCTCACAATACAAGAACTCGTGGGCACTCCGTGAAATTGCTGAGCAGTCGGGTTAGAACAGATAAAAGGAAGTACTTCTTCACCCAAAGAGTGATTAATACATGGAATTAATACATGGAATTCACTGTCACAGGAGGTGGTGGCAGCTACAAGCACGAACAGCTTCAAGAGGGAATTAGATAAACATATGGAGCAGAGGTCCATTAGTGGCTATTAGCCACAAGTTATAGATAGGAACTCATCATCTGAGGCAAGTGATGCACTGTATTCTTGGTGCTTGGGGGGGGGCAATGGTGGGAGGGCTTTTAGTGTCCTGGCCTCACTGCTAGACCTGATGGCACCTGATATTTTTGGCCACTGTGTTACAGAGTGTTGGATTGGATGGGCTATTGGCCTGTTAGCCTGATTGCCTTGAATTATTACTAATAATGGGGAATTCGTGATATTATAAAATTGGCAATAGGCAATAAGGGAACAACACCTTTATATACAGGGGCCCTGCTTCTTCCAAAGATACCAGAAATAGACCAGAGGCTGGCTTCAGTATAAAATGGTTTCTTTTATTGAAGAAACTTCACACTCAAACAATACTCAAGCATACATCCAGTTACACAGCTTCTAAGAAACTTAGATAGAAAACAGAGACATTTGCATGAGTAGGATATCGTTGGGGGGCAATATTTACCTGTCCAGCAAGATGATGTGTCCCAGTGGAAAAATAGGGGAGACTAATAGGAAATGGGGATCGTTCTTTGAACTGGCAGAAACACGTGGAGACTCTGGCTGCAGTCCAAAAGGCAGGGTGGGTTTTAGGATAGAAAGAGCTAGAGTGAGAGCACACTGCTGGATGCCCACTTTTATGAGGGGGCATTGGGGGAGGGCTTTGCTGGCCACCTCCCTTGAGACAACCACTTGGTGGTCTGTTCCAAAAGTCACATCCACAATGGGTAAAGGGCTTAAGGGGTTGGTCAATGTTAAATTCTATCTGAACTTGTGACAGAGACACCTCAAGGGTCGTGATGACTCATCGGCTAGCACCTATTGTGTTCTTTGTCTCAGGGCAGCAGAACTGGTTCCTTGAGTGGATTAGGTAGGCCAAGTCATATGCCAAATGGGAGGTGGGAAGGAGTCTTTTGTGCCTTCGATGCAGAGAAGGTTGGGGGGGGAGTTGGCCTGCATGATGAAGGACGGACTCCCTTGACGGCGTTGGGAGTCCCTGGTTTAAACAGCAATGGCAAATGGCTGTTTTGGAATGCTTCATGTGTCTAAGGATACATCTCGGGATGAGCAACCTTGGGAACCATGGGCACATTGTCTCAGGCTCCTGCTGGCACGTGTCTGGCATCACAAACTGGTCACCTTACATCAGAGTCCCTTTTGCACATTTTATACACAGTCCATTTATGTCCATAGGAACACACAAAGCTCCTTGCTGGGCAACAGGCCTGATCCAACATTGGCTTCTCTTACGTTCTTATGTTCTCCTATTGATCAGACATATCAGAGCAGGGGCTTCAAACATACAGCCCAGGGGCTGGAGCTTGCCCATCCAGGGCTCTTATCTGACCCAGAAGCAACTAGTACAAGGGAGGGAAGGCAGGAGGCTGCTGCAGGGGACAGCGGGTGGGCACACAGTGAGGTGTGTGTGGTTGAAGCTGTCAAGAAATAGAAAGGAAATGGCTAGGGGGAGGGGCTAAAAGGTTGAGGTAAAATAGTGGGGAGGGAATGGCGGTGAAGGTGGAGGAAGAGGAGGCATGCTATCTTTCCCCTCCCAACTCCTCTGACCACAGCTCAGTAAGGATCGTTGAACCCACAGCCACTACATGGGGGGAGCCAAGGGGCTGGTACTGCCACCACCACACCAAATGGCAACCACAAGAGGGACTGGCAAGAGCAGGTGTGCAGAGTGGTGGTTTGCCCATGAAGGGATGGGACCAGCAGGGGAGAGAGGAGGAGGAGGACCGGTTCATGGACTGGGAGGCAACTGGGCTGTCTTGTGCATGTCTCTCTGAGGGAAAAGATGTCCCAGCCTTAGAAACAAGTGGAGAAGCGAAGGGGGAAAAGGGTGCCATCATGGCTGCCATGCATCTGAAAAACTGCAGAGCCAAGAGGCAGAGTGAGTGATGGGGAGGGTGGGGGAGGGTGACTTCCCTTCTCCCCCTACCTGTTCTCAGCCTATGAAGGAAAAAGGGTCTTGGGAGGACAAAAAGCACCCCTTGGAGGTTTCAGAAGCAGCCTCTCCATCAGGCCTTCTCTTCAGCCCTGCCGCTTCTGTGGGAAATGCAGGACAACTGGGGGTGGGGGCTCTGGAGAGCCAGGTTCATATCCCCCTCCCTGAGCCAGGACCCTGTTGCCTGGGTCATCTGGGGCCAGTCACTCAGCCTGGACCACCTCATAAGATTATTGTTGATGAGAATGGGGTGGTGGTGGTGGTGTCTGGTGTGCCTTCTCAAGATCCTCAGAGGTAGGACAGGGAAAGAGAGGAGATAAAGAGTGAGAGACTAATAGAAACCATGCTCAGCTGCTTACGCTGGGTGTATGGGAGGGGTGCTAAAAACTTCTGACTAGTCTCCTAAAAGTGCTATATATACAAAAAGTAACTAATTTGTCTGGGAATGTAAGATACCTCTGCCTTTTATGGTAAACCTTGGGAGAAAAACTAGGCTTGCATATGATTAAATACATTTATTGGGGATTTTGTGGATTCCCCATTAACTTAAGAACATAAGAGAAGCCAATGTTGAATCAGGCCAATGGCCCATCTAGTCCAACACTCTGTCACACAGCGGCCAAAATATACCACGTGCCATCAGGAGGTCCAGCAGTGGGGCCAGGACACTAGAAGCCCTCCCACTGCGGCCCCCTCCAGCACCAAGAATAGAGTACATCACCTGTCCCAGACTGAGAGTTCCTATCTATACCTTGTGGCTAATAGCCACTGATGGACCTCTGCTCCATATGTTTATCTAATTCCCTCTTGAAACTGTCCATGCTTGTAGCTGCCACCACCTCCTGTGGCAGTGAATTCCATATGTTAATCACTCTTTGGGTGAAGAAGTACTTCCTTTTATCTGTTCTAACCCGACTGCTCAGCAATTTCATGGAGTGCCCACGAGTTCTTGTATTGTGAGAAAGGGAGAAAAGTATTTTTTCTCAACCTGCTGAATCCCATTCATAATCTTATAAACCTCGATCATGTCACCCCTCAGCCATCGTTTCTCCAAGCTAAAGAGCCCCAAGCGTTTTAACCATAGGGAAAGTGTTCCAATCCTTTTATCATTCTAGTTGCCCTTCTCTGCACTTTTTCCAATGCTATAATATCCTTTTTGAGATGTGGCAACCAGAATTGTACACAGTATTCCAAATGAGGTCGCACCAATTATTTATACAGGGGCATTATGATACTGGCTGATTTGTTTTCAATTCCCTTCCTAATAATCCCCAGCATAGCGTTGGCCTTCTTTATTGCAGTTACACACTGTCTAGACATTTTCATTGAGTTATCTACTACGACTCCAAAATCTCTCTCTTGGTCAGTCTCTGCCAGTTCAGACCCCATCAACATGTATTTATATTTAGGATTTTTGGCTCCAATGTGTATCACTTTGCACTTGGCCACATTGAACCCCATTTGCCACATTGACGCCCACTCACCCATCCTCGACAGATCCCTTTGGAGTGCCTCACAATCCTCCCTGGTTGTCACCACCCTGAACAACTTCGTGTCATCTGCAAATTTAGCCACTTCGCTGCTTACTCCCAATTCCAAATAGTTAATAAACAAGTTAAAAAAGCATTGGACCGAGTACTGATCCCTGTGGTACCCCACTGCTTACCACCCTCCACTGAGAAAGTTTCCCATTTATACTCACTCTCTGTTTCCTATTTATAAGCCAGTTTTTGATCCACAAGAGGACTTGTCCTTTTATCCCATGACTATTGAGCTTACTTAGGAGCCTTTGATGAGAAACTGTATCAAAAGCTTTCTGGAAGTCAAGGTAAATAATATCTATTGGGTCCCCCTTGTCCACATGTTTGTTCACTCCCTCAAAAAACACTAACAGGTTAGTGAGACAAGATCTTCCCTTACAGAACCCATGCTGAGTCTGCCTCAATAGTTTTTGTTCATCAATGTGCCTACTGATTCTTTCCTTAATAACAGTTTCCACCAACTTACCTGGTATTGATGTCAGACTGACTGGCCTGTAATTTCCCGGATCTCCCCTGGAGCCCTTTTTAAAGATGGGAGTGACATTACCTACCTTCCAGTCCTCAGGAATGGAGGCAGATTTTAAAGAAAGATTACATATTTTTGTCAGGAGATCCACAAGTTCACATTTGAGTTCTTTCAGAACTCTTGGATGAATGCCATCCGGGCCTGGTGATTTATTATTATTATTACTAAATTGCTTTTGTTTGAATTTTGGATAAAAATAATCTGGTTAACTGGGTCTGCCTGTGTCCTTTATAAAATTTGGTATCTGGGATTACATTTTATGGCATACACAGCCCAACCTGACAAAGTAACATTTATGTCAGATCTGGCCCTTGTAACAAATGAGTTCGACACCTGATTGTAGAGACTGGTAAAGTTCTCTTCACTGCATCAATGGCTGCTACACAGGATGGATACAGTCAGTTGTTAACCCCAACTGGTAACTCTCCACATTAATTGGGCTGCCTACCTCATCCATTCAGATGATGATGAGAATGCATCAGATCAGACATCTGCAGAAGTGTGTGGGAGGTAGCATTCCTTTAACCTTTTGGCAGGATAATACAGATCAAATGATTACAAGAACTCTGCTTGTGAGTTACCCTATTATAAAAAGTTCTTTATATTCAGTGAATACCAATGTTAATCCTACTTTGCCTATCTTTCAACAATTGGGTGTTTCTGAGTAGAGTTGCGAGACTCTGGGTGGGGCCTGGAGATCTCCTGAAATTACAACTGATCTCCAAAATACAGAGAACAGTTCACTGGAAAAAATGGTTGCTGTGGAGGATGGACATTATGGTATTATACCTCACTGCAAACCCTCCCCTCCCCCAAGTCGGCACTTGAGTGCATAAATTACTGTTTTGATTGGATATTGTTTGACTGGCCTCTGTTTTGGAGCATGTCTGCCTGCCCACCGCACATATACACACCTGTCTGTTGTTTGCAACTTTGAATATAAATACATCTGCCTAATGGCTGAACAATTCATGCTTCTGCTGAAGTGAGCTCTGCCTCACGAACCCCACTAACATTACAGATCCAAATGGTGCATTACAGATCCAATGGTCCACATTGAATACCGGATCAGGTTCAAAGTTCTGGTATTAACATTTAAGGTCTGGGACCAACATACCTTTAGGACTGCCTTTCCTGGTAGTCCAGCTGGGGACTTCATGGGGCATTCCCAGAGGGGATGGGCCATCCCCAATGTGATGATGATATGTTGGGGATGTCCCTGCTCCAAACCCCGCCCCCAAGAACAATCGCCAGGGCCATCCCTCTCCCTAACCTCTTGCAAGATTTAAAGGGCCCACCATTCAGGTGGAGGGCCCTTTAAATCTTGCAAGAGGGGAAGGAGACAGGTGGCCGCCAGCCACGCTTCTGAACTCCAAGCAGCAATGCCACTTAGAGTTCAGAAGCTTGGGGCCAGTCCCTGCCAGTCAGAAGCACTTAAAGGTGGGGCCCTATGTGCCTAATCTCCAAGTGACAATGCTGCTTGGAATTCAGGCTCAGGGCCCGCAGCTGCCCCTCTCCCTCCCCTCTGCAAAATTTAAAGGGCCCTCCAGCTCCTTTAATTCTCTAAAGAGAGAGTGAAGAGGGGTGGCTGTGGGTGTTTGAGCTTGGGGGTGGGGCTTCCCCCACCGGCCAGTTGGCCAGCGGTGGATTGAAGCTTAAAATATTGGGTAAACTTGCACTGGGCCCGGAGGTCTGGCAACCCTATTACAGGGCCTGTAAGGCAAAGATGTTCCACTAGGCCTATGGCCGAGGACAGCAATAGTCTTCATTTAGCCTGGCCTTCCTCCCTTTCACTCCCCCTTGGGGTAGGGATAATCTGGTTTTACGTGCCATCTGGAATGGTTATTGTATTTGTTATACTGTTTTTAACTTATTTCAATCTGTTTATTATTGTATTTTCTCAAAAGTTATACACTGCCCTAAGCCCCAGGTATGGGGGACGGCGGTTTAGAAATTGAAAGTATAAATATATACATATAAATAAATATAAATGAATCTTCAAGGTGCCACTGGACTTTATTTTTATACTAGGGAGCAAAGCCCATTGTGGTGGAAGACAACGGGCCCTAGAAAGGAAGGGAGGGAAGTGGAAGGGAGAGAGGGTTGGAGAAAGGAAGGAAGGAAGAAAGGAAGGAAGAGGGGGAAGAGTGAAAGAAAGGCGAGAGGAAGAAAGGAAAGGGAGGGAAAGGAAGGGAAGAGGGGCAGAAAAGGGCTTCTCTGGGCCCAGAGAAGGCCTTTTCTGTTCCCCACACACCATCCCCTGGGCCTTCTATGGGGGCAGTAGGCAGTGTGTGGGGAAAAGGGCTTCTCTGGGCCTACTGCCCCCATAGAAGGCCCAGGGGATGGCGTGTGGGGGTGGAAAAGGCCTTCTCTGGGCCTAGTGCCCCATAGAAGGCCCAGGGGATGGTGTATGGGGGCGGAAAAGGGCTTCTCTGGGCCTAGTGCCCCATAGAAGGTCCAGGGGATGGCGTGTGGGGGACGGAAAAGGCCTTCTCTGGGCCTAATGCCCCATAGAAGGATGGCGTGTGGGGGACGGAAAAGGCCTTCTCTGGGCCTAGTGCCCCATAGAAGGCCCAGGGAATGGCGTGTGGGGGACGGAAAAGGGCTTCTCTGGGCCTAGTGCCCCATAGAAGGCCCAGGGGATGGCATGTGGGGGACGGAAAAGGCCTTCTCTGGGCCTAGTGCCCCATAGAAGGCCCAGAGGATGGCGTATGGGGGGCGGAAAAGGCCTTCTCTGGGCCTAGTGCCCCATAGAAGGCCCAGGGGGTGGCGTGTGGGGGACGGAAAAGGCCTTCTCTGGGCCTAGTCCCCTCATAGAAGGCCCAGGGCATGGCGTGTGGGGGCGGAAAAGGCCTTCTCTGGGCCTAGTGCGCCATAGAAGACCCAGGGGATGTCGTGTGGGGGATGGAAAAGGCCTTCTCTGGGCCTAGTCCCCTCATAGAAGGCCCAAGGGATGGTGTGGGGGGGCAGAAAAGGGCTTCTCTCACTTGCCTCAGCCTTGAGGGCCTGTCCCTGCGCTCACACTCCAGACGGTCCTCTCCCATCGGAGGACTGGAGCAGACTGAGCTGAAAACACTGACCGGGGCTGACATGGGCGGGACTTTGCGAAGCAGCCAGTCAGCCCTGGCCAGTGTCTTCTCACTGCCAGTTCTTGAGTCGAATCAATTATGGCAAGCATAGAATGCTGTGGAACCAAAATTCAAATATATATAAGGACAGGATTTTAATGTATTTTATCCTTAAAGTTAATTTCCCTTGACAGAGTGCCATTCCAAAATGACATTAGTCAGGACTACCTGGGATACCCTAAAGAACCAACAATATCATGTTTTTGCTTCTAGATCTCCATCTTCTGGGTCTCATGAGAATGGGATACTGCAAATCCTCCCTTCTTGCCTGTGCATTTATTCTCTGCTTCTGGAGAACACAGATTTCCCCATGGGGGGATGTAAAGGCAACTAGAAGCATGTAGGACCAAGAAGTTAGCCACTCCCTCCCTCCCTTGGCGACCATTTAGGGGGCTGATGTGGTGAAATGTTTTGATCGTTCAACTGTATTTATATGTCTGATCTAGTATCCCTGAGTTTTACAAAAAACAACAACCCAATCTTGAATAAGTGAGCTCAGTTTATTTGGCTCTTATTTTATTAGGCTGTTAGTTGAAGACCTCCCTCAAGGAGCCCTAGTGTAGTATTTCATCTCCCTGAGAGACCCATGAGGCCTTCTTTATCAGGACAAGGGAGAAGAACTGACTGGACTGTCTAAAGGAAGCCGTAGCACTGTGGGATGAATTTCAAGTAAAGAAGCCTTATTTTAGTGGAAGAGTGAGTGTCTGGCTTATTTTAAAAATTGTTGTCATTTGTCAATCAGTTGCTGACCTTGCCTAAAACTAAATGTTGTTTCTCAATAGTATCTTTGAGAGCTTTTTATGCAGGGCTTTTTTCTGGGGGAACGCACTGGAACACAGTTCTGGAACCTCTTCGACAAAATTCTTTTTAAAATGTTTAAAAGTTCATGAGTTTTTAGTATACAGATTGAAAACTTAATTTCCCTCTTGAGAGTTCCAGCGCCTCTTTTTTAAAAGAAAACAAAAAAACAACCCCCCCACCCTGCTTTTAAGGCTTTTAAAGCTTCCTCTTGAGCTGACTTCAGGTGCCTTTCATTTTTCTCCAGTTCTGACGACCCTGTTGCATCCATCATCCCTGATTTACAGACTAAGAATGGAGGACCCCTTCACCCTCACAGTGCCCTGTGACTGCAGCCTTGCGTTTGGTGCCACTCTGCCACCACAGAGGCAAATGCTGCCAGCTCTGTCCCTGTTCTTCATAATGGTATCTCTTGCCACCATCAGGCCTGCTGCTGTTGCCAAGGAGTCACGTGACACATGTGAAGAAATACAGGCCTTTCAAGGTGTTCAAGACACAAGAGCACTTCCAGGGAAATTATTCTTATACCCCATATCACCATTTGCTTTCCATGGAACAATAACTCACTACAAGGTACTGCTTGTTTGCCGTAGGCCAGTAAGAATGCCCTCGGGTAGCTAGACTTGAAGACTGATGCTTTTTGTTCCTGTTGCAGTACAGTTGTTGAAAACCAGAAGGGCAGTCCTTGATGGAAGGAAGGGGAAGGCATCCTCTAGGGTAGTGTTTTTCAACCACTGTGCCGTGGCACACTAGTGTGCCGTGAGATATTGTCTGGTGTGCTGTGGGAAAAATTCCAATTTCATCTGTAACATATGAACAATTATAAAATAAAGTATTATTATTTCATAATAAAGTAATTATAAAATAATTTCTTTGTGTTTATTTGATTCCTATTCAAGAGAATTACTTTATATATAGTCAATATAGGCACAGAGTTAATTTTTTTAAACATTTTCTAATGGTGGTGTGCCTCGTGATTTTTTTCATGAAAAAAATGTGCCTTTGCACAAAAAGGTTGAAAAACACTGCTCTAGGGCCAGTTCTTTGCCTAAGCCCCTTTCCCCCAAGCAACTACACAAGGAGGACATTGCCAGGGCACTGCAACAGCTCAGCTTGCACTCAGCCATCAGCAGAAGGGAAAGTGACTGGCACCCCTAAGGTTGCCTATTCTTGGTTGGGGAAGTCTCAGAAATCTAGGGGTGGAGCCTGGAGGGGGGCATTAGGGAGGGTGCAAGGGCGTACTTTCCAATTTTCTGGGGGCTGGGGCTGGGCCAGAGGCAATGGAGATACACTTTCCCCGAAAATGTAAATTGGAGCTCAACAGAGGCTTTGTAGTCTGACAGTTGCTACATTGAAAGTGGATGGAGACAGCCAGCATTAAGGACTATACTTTCTTTTCCCACAGACAGCTCTGGTCTATAGTTGGATGGGAGACCATAAAGGAAGCCCAGAGCTGGTACACAGAGGCAGGCAATTGCAAACAACCTTTGAATGTTTCTTGCCTTGAAAACCCTACAGGATTACCATGTGTTTGCTATGGAGCTAGTGTTAAAATTGTGAGCAGACCAACTTAAAAAAAAATATATATAGAAAGTATTCAAATATAATCTCACTTCCGAAGGAAGGAAGGAAGGAAGGAAGGAAGGAAGGAAGGAAGGAAGGAAGGAAAGAAAGAAAGAAAGAAAGAAAGAAAGAAAGAAAGAAAGAAAGAAAGAAAGAAAGAAAGAAAGAAAGAAAGAAAGAAAGAAAGACCAGACAAGGTTAAAGAGGAAATATATGGTCAAGTGGTAATGGTCAATTCCAGCAGAAAATGGGGATTAGGCAGTTGTTCCAAACAATTCATAGAAAAGATGGACTTTAAGGAATCATCTGGAAGAGGTGACAGAAGTGGCATTGTGTGTGTGAGCTGAAGGAAAGAAGAGAGAGAGGAAGAAAAACGATAGGAAGGAAGATTCCAGTTGAGTGACAACATCCCTGCCAGGCTTGCCGGCATTGAAATGTTCCCGCTTCCGCCTGGGCAGGCCAGCCCTCTCTCCCCTACCCCTCTCCTTTGTAAACGCTCTTCAGTGTCTCTCCTCCTGTCCCCCCCCCTTGACAATTTACATTCCTGGAACCCGGGCAGAATAGATGTAAAGATAGGAACGGCTCCTTTTTTATTTGTGTGGCTGGCTCCCATTGAAGTGGAGCATGGCCCTTCCACCTGCATCTGCTCCCCTGTGCGGAGAAGGCACCTTCTTCACCCCCAGAGATGCGTGGAGGAAGCCACTTCCCTGCTTGCCTCTCTGCCATGGCAGGGCACGTGTGCGATGCAGGCAGGGCAAAGGATCAACTCAGAAAGTTGGACTCCCCCCTCCCCCCTGCTGGATCTCCCTCCCATTCTTAAGTGGGGGAAGTGAAAGGAAGCTCTAAACTGGCTACCCGCACTTTAAAGCAAGCAGCTGGCAGGTGAACCTGCTGGGCTGCTCACTTTAAAGGGCAGACAGCCATTGCAAGCCTCCCCTTTGCTCCCTCCCAATCTTAGGTGGGGGTTGGGGGGGAGCAAAAGGGTGCCCTGAACTGGCTGCTCACGCATTAAAGCCTATGTGCACTGGTTGCCCTGGGGGAGGCTGGAAAATTTCAGCGGGGGCCTGAGCCCCCCCCCCCCGAAGATGATGCCTATGGGAGCGGGGAGGGAGCTCAGGGGAGATGTGATGTCATGGAGTCCCATGTCTGAAGTTGCAGGGGAACTGATCTCTGTAGTCTGAAGATCAGTTATAAATTTGAGAGATATCCAGGCCTCACCTGAAGATTGGCAACCAAACTCCTGTACCCCCACCAAGCTCCTGCAACACTTGCATTCACCAAACAACAGCAGGAGGAGAAGTAGGAGACAACATTTTAATTTCTTCTCAAAACAGTTAAGGTTTCTCTCCCTACTCTTGTTTTTAAACATGAAATATTCTTGGTCTTAAATATCCTTCCCCAATTTCCTTGTTAAGACTTATGGCAAGAATTCAGTATCTTTCGGTATATTTCTGTCAAGTGTCCATACAACATTCTCACCTGTCTTTTTAACAAAAATTCTGTATTCTCAGTTAGTGGGGTGGCAGGGAAGAGGCACATTAAAAGACTTCCAGATAGAATTGCTTCATTTTTTATGATTTTGGAACAAATAACAATATCATGTCTATTATGGTACATGCCAAGACATTGTTTTTTCTCCATCTGTCTTATAAACAGGTCACTCTGGCTAATGGATCAGTGTTGCCAAAATGGCTGGAATATAACCCTAACACCAGCACCCTTCAAGGACTGCCAATGCTAGAAGAGAGCGGAGAATACCATTTCACTGTAGCAGCACATGGCGAGGCTTGTGACCCAAATACACCAGCGGCCACTGCCAATTTTGCACTTCATGTTCACAACTACATAACTGTCTGTGGAAAGCAAACAAGCACAAATCAAAAGCCCATGAATTACAAGTAAGTTGAAGGTCTTTCCCCCCCAAAAAAGCATGTAACTAAATTCACATGACTCAGTTTCCTCTGGTGTTTGCTGCATTCTTTGCATTAACAACAAAGTGAGAAGAAATAATGTTTTGGACTCAGTTGTCAGAGGGCAGAAAGGAGGAGGAGGAGGAGATTGGATTTATACCTCGCCTTTCACTCGGAGTCTCAGAGTGGCTTACAAACTCCTTTCCCTCCCTCTCCCCACAACAGACACCCTGTGAGGTAGGTGGGGCTGAGAGAGCTCTGACAGAAATTGCCCTTTCAAGGACAGCTCTGACAGGACTATGGCTTGCCTAAGGTCATCCAGCAATTGCAAGTGGAGAAGTGGGGTTCTCCCAGATTAGAGTCCACGCACTTAACCACTACCCCAAACTGGTTGGGGAAAGAACACCCTGGGGACGGGACAGAAATGAAATTACCCTCTTTTGCTGCAGGACAGGAACAACATAAGGAATTTTATTTTACTTATTTTACTTCACTGATACCCTGCCTTTCTTCCCAAAGTGGGGCTTTGAGAAGCATCTGCACCCTGAAGATATACTCCCATGCTAAACCTAGTGGCTGTTATGCAAGTAGGCTATAGTCTTAGTAATCTATATGCATGTGTAGGAGAGAACAAAGAGCCAGTGTGGTGCAGTGGTTAGAGCAGGGGTGTCAAATGTGCAGCCCGTGGACGGGATTCGGCCTGCACAGGGCTCAAAACCAGACCCGAAGCAACTTACTTCTCCTGCTTCCTTTCCTTTCCCAGCAGCCACACCCTAGCTTGCTTTTCCCCCAGCTCTCTCACACTCACTTTTTTCACTGCCTTCGCCCCCCTCAAATGAGAGGGAATAAAGGGGCGTGGAAGAGAAAGTGGGGTGCATGTGAACATGGTACCCTGGGGAAGGCAAGATTGTTGGCTTCCCCCCTTCCTGCAGTTGCTTGCTAACTGAGCCTCGCTGCCACCTTTGAAGTGGCGAGGCTGACTTCAGGTGAGACTTAAGACGTTGGCTGGAGTGCATAGCCAGGAGTCATAGGCAAAAAGCCGGTATAGGTTCTTAGAGTGAGGTGTGACGTCACCAACATGCCTACGTCACTTCCCATTGACGTAGGCATGTTTGGTTTATTTTTGGCATTCCTCCCTGCTCCCGGTATTTGCCTCCCTAACAAAATTTTTCTGGCTATGGGCTTGCCTACCTCATAGGGTTGTTGTGAGGCTAAAATGAAGGAGAGGCGAATGATGTAAGCCACTTTGGATCCCCATTGGGGATAAAGGTGGGGTATAAATGAAACAAATAAAGAAAGAACTGTGCTGTAGC
This sequence comes from Gekko gecko, assembly GCA_029375565.1. Lineage (NCBI taxonomy): Eukaryota > Metazoa > Chordata > Lepidosauria > Squamata > Gekkonidae > Gekko > Gekko gecko. The sequence goes on from JAPDNY010000005.1 coordinate 171,667,157, forward strand.
CACTTGCACAGCTGAACAGGAAAACATTGCCAGTTTGTCTTAGGGAGTGGCTGTAGTAGAAATACCAAAGACAACTCCAGCTGAACATATAATCCCTCTGCCTGTACACATATCTTTCTAGGATTGTGACCATAGTCCCTTGAGCCCCAGGCATGGCTTCTTGTTTTCTCCCAATGGGAATGTCATGCATGTAAGTACATTTATCATTATAGAAGCAAGATGTATATTATATTATTTTTAATTTAGAAGTTTCTCTCCTAGTATAAGAAAATTGGAAGATTCAACCCACATAGTGCTTGGTCTCTGAGTCTAATGTGCACGCATTATAAATTGCAAAAAGCTTGAAATATGAATCTGATAGCCAATCAACTTTCCATCCATTCAAAATCTCAGTTCTAGTGTAATTCAAACTACCTGGATGTGCACAAATCAGAGACCTGATACTTGGGCATTTAGAAGAGCCAGTTTCGTACATGTGCACGAGGACAGTAGGAATAGGGCTAAAAAGTACAGTAAGTGATATGCATGAATTCAGCCAACAGGAATAGTTCTGGATGGGATGATGTTTAAAAAAATGTGAAGTAGTGTCCTGGCCCGTGGTGACCCAGCTGTGGCTCAGGGAAGCCGGAGCCGCGCCTGGCCCTCGACCCGGGACCCAGGAACGGAGGGGCGGCAACGCCCAATGCCCGGCTGTTCTGCGGGCCCGAGGAGGACGCGAAGCTGACGCCTGAGCGCCCAGGTCCCTGCCCAAGTCCGTCGGGACTCACACCACCCGGCCGCCCCTTCCCAGTTGCAGCCGGACAGTGGGGGAATGAGGGAGGTGGCGGTGGTGGGCACAGACAAGGAGGGCTGCGGTCTGCCCCGCAAGAGGCCCCGTCCAATCCAGCAAATGGGGGCGGTGGGAGAAGAGGCAGGCAGCCAGAGACGCCGACCTCAGAGGCCCCACCCGCTCCATCGCCCAGCGACAACCCACCCCCGCTGGCCCCACCGACCAGGACTCGGGAGTGGGAACAAGCCTGGGTGGAGGAACCACGGGGGGGAGCATCAGGAGCAGCAACAGGGGGCGGGCAACCTCAGCCAGCTCAGGGAGAGCTTGGGGGGAGGGAAACCCGGGAGTGACAGCCTAAGGGCATGCTCAGGACCGTCTTCGCGGCCCTGACTATCTGCTTCCCAAGCTGGCCGCAACCAAGGACTTCTTACCTTGGAGCCCCCAGCGTCAGGTCCAGTGCGGGGAGAAAATGAGCTTGCGGCTGGCTCCCACCCTGGGAGTCCAGAGGGGGCGTGGCTACCAGCCAGCCTTAAAGGAAGAGGAGCCCAAGCCAATGAGAGCCAGAGGCCATGGAGACAGACAACGCAAAGAACCAATAAAGCAGCAGGCAAGGAGGGAGGGAGGGGACATGTGTTGGTGGAAGGGAATAAAAGAGTGGTGGAAGCCAGAGCCAGGGAGGAGAGAAGGAGTCTGAAGGAAGAAGCTACCAGCTCAGTGAGATACGGAGGTTCTTCCTGATAAATGCTCCAGGAGGGAAGGCTGCCGGGGTGACGTAACCCTGGGCCCTCTCCTAATTCTGAGGCTCACGGTGAGAACCCTCGGAGTTACCCTTTGACCGGCCTGTCCCCTGAAGCAGCGTCCACCCTCTCAGGCTGGACCCGGCGCGCAACAAGTAGTTTAAGCAGAAGGGAAAAAAGCAGTCATAATATCAAGATGGCAACAGAGAAGAGTCCATGGAGTCCTACAGTTCTTCCATGAGAAAGGAAACTGCTGCCACACAGATGGTTTCCATGTTCTGGTAATAATATACCTGTGAGAATGAGATCATATGGGTGGGATGGACAGCACGAGAAGTAGGAGTGGGCCATCAGACTGACATGAACATGAGAAGTGAACCTATTGCCAGACTCTCCCATGTGAACTTACAGTTCCCATATCACAGGGGCAGTGTGGGTGGGAATATTGAATATGAAAAATAAAGGAGGGCAAACAAAAATGACCAAGAAATGACCAAGAAAGCATCTGGTTCTAGATGGAACATTTAAGGTGACCAATCTGGTTCTAGATGGAACATTTAAAGTGCAAATGTCCAAGTTTTGACAAAATGTCTTCTCCAAAGGCAATTGTTACCTATTGTCCTGTTTCTGAATAGCCCTTTGCTTTCTGGAATCTCTTGTCAGTGAAGTTAAAATCCAAATATAATTTAAAGGTCTCTGATTGAAAAGTAAAGGTGCATGTGTTTAGGTAATAATTATGGTGAAGGGTCAAAACAGATGTGATGCAGAAGATTTACTGATTTATTTAAAACATTTATATGCTATCTTTCCACCCAAGTATGATTCCCATAATTCATTATCTGACTTCTTAAATATTTTTTTCTTTATTCAAAAGTTGTCTTGTGAGGCTGCTAAAGCTGACGGGACAATATTATTATTGTTATTATTTAGTTAATTTATTTAATTTATACCCTGCCCTATCCCACAAGTGGGCTTAGAGCGGCTTACAACACAAGATCCATAAAACAATAAAACCAATAAAACAACAGATGGCACAATAAACAATAACAGAAAGGACCCTTGCCTCATGTCAGTTGAATAAAAGCTCCAGTGCCCAAGTAACATTATCTAAAGCAGTATGGCACTGGGAAGGGGCCATGAACAGGAGAGGCCAGAATGGTTGAATGTCCACCGCCTCAACCAAAAGCTTGGCAGAATAGCTCCACTTTATAGGCCCTGGGAACTGAAATATGTCCTGCAGGGGAGCATGTTCCATCAGGTTGGGGCAAGAGCCAAAAAAGCTCTTGCCCTGGTTGAGGCTAAGCAGACATCCCTCGGGCTGGGGATCACCAGGAGGTGCTGATTGGAAGAGCGTAAAGCTCTCTGAGGTTCATATGGGTAGAGGCGGTCCCACAGGAATGATGGCCCCAGGTTGCAAAGGGCTTTAAAGGTCAAAACCATAACTTTGAACTGGATCTAGCATTCAATCAGCAGCCAGTGCAGTTGGCACAACAACAGCTGAATGCACACCCATGAAGGTGTCGCTCTCAGTAAGAGTGCCGCTGCATTCTGCACTAGGTGCAATTTCTGGATCAGGCCCAAGGGTAGCCCCACATAAAGTGAGTTACAGTAATCCAGCCTGGAAGTGACCATTGCATGGATCATTGTATCTAAGTCCTAAGTGGTAAGATAGGAAACCAGCTACCTGATCAGCCAAAGAGGATAAAAGGCCGATCTGGCAGCCAAAGTGATCTGGGCCTCCATAGTAAGCAAGGGATCTAGCATTACCCCGAGACTCCTTACCCATGGTGCTGGCACTAATGGTGCCCCACCGAAGACTGGGAGTTTGATTCTTGATCCCAGTCCCCTATGACTCAGGTACAGGACCTCCATCTCCTTTGGATTCAACTTCAGCCAGCTCTGCTTCAACCAGCCAGCCATGGCCTCTAACACCCTGTCCAAAATGTCTGAGGTGGCATCTGGCCATCCATCAACAGATAGAGCTGGGTGTCATCTGCATATTGGTGACAAATCAGTCCAAACCTCCAGACCAACTGGGTGAGGAGGTGCAAGTAGATGTTAAATAACATTGAGAGAGGATTGTCCCCTTTGACAATCCGCATTCAAGCAGGTAATGTGGAGACATCCTCTCCCCTAGCACCACCCTCTGTCCCCGACCATGGAGAAAGGAGGATAGCTACTGTAAAGCAGTCCCTTCTATTCCAATGCTGGCAAGGTGATGGGTCAACAGATCAAAGATGACCGTGTCAAATGCTGCTGTCAGATCTAAAGCAACAACAGCACCGACCTGCCTTGATCCAGATGTCTCTGGAGGTTATCCGTGAGGGCAACCAGCGCAGTCTCCCCCCATGACCAGGGCAGAAGCTGGACTGGAAGGGGTCCAGAATGGAAGCATCATCTAAGAAAACTTGGAGCTGCTCACCCTCTCAACTACCTTACGCAGAAACAAAAGATTCTAGACTGGGCGGTAGTTGGTAAGGACTGCAGGGTCCAGTGATGGTTTTTTTTAGAAGCAGATGTACTACAGCCTCCTTCAAGCCCTTTGGGAATACCCTTGAAGAGAGGGATAAATTGATAATCTCTCCAAAGGGCGCCCAAACCCCATCTCCGCAACCTTTAACTAACCAGGATGGGCACAGGTGAAAATCAACCTTTTCACCTCTTGTTGTTTCCCCAGTCTACTCCTCCCTCAAGTTGCTATTAGGACCAATGAACAAAAAATATAAAGGCCCTTATATTGTCCAGTCAGCTTTTGGAAATAAAATAACAGCATTTGAGATTTAGAAAACAACACAGAAAGAATGGGTTAAACATATCCTCTTTGAGGATCACTTCCGCCATCAAATTAGCAGTCTCACATTTAAAAAAAAGAAAAGAAAAAGATGTTGGGAGATCTAGTCCTGGATTGTCTACACCAATGTTTGTTGACCCCAAGAGGTGTTTGAAGTTAGTGTTTGAGGCTTCATTTTGAATAAACATGAATAGGATTGAGCCATAACAAAAGTTTTAATAAAATCAGTGTATACTAATACTGTATATTCTGGGAATTTCAGTATCTGTTCTGAAGGACTGTGTGCAAATGACATTTCTGTCACCTTTGCTGAGATCATAATCTACCACGCAACTGGTTCTCTAACCTTTCAAGAACGGTTCTCTCTCATCTACGCGATGGCAGAATATCTCCACTTGGACCCATCCTTCTTGACACTTATTCCATTCAAAGACTCAGTTTACAAGCACTTGTGGAATCTGACCATCCTAAGTGAAGATACTAAATACATCAGCACTGTGGAAAACCACTATGTTGGACTATGTTGGCCAGTTGGGTTTGGAGTGTTTGCTATGTTGTATGAATTAATACAAGTTCTACAACACAATGTTCAGTCAAGCCATCTCTCACAGTTGCTGGGTTATGAAATTGCTGGCTGGAGGATACTTCAGAAAGGCAGCAATGAAAAAAAGCATGTAAGAAAACAACAAAGGAGGCAATTAATGGTCACCCCAAGGCCTACACTGAGACCAACTAAAATAGGAGTGAAACCAACAGAAATGGAGGCCTTCACTTTTTGGTCCGCTACTCTGATCCATACAAAATTTGCTGTAAGACCTAGTGCAAGTTCATCATTTTTGTACAAAGACAGTGAGACAGCTGTTCCCAGCTACACTGATATCTCTTTCTATTCTGTTACAAGCCAGAGGGATTTAGGAACCTTGCATATTCTCAGTGTTCATCCTAGACCCCAAGCATTGACTGTTTCCCAGTCTCTTTCTTCTGCTGTTCCTGAACTTTCACCTTCCTTGATGACAGCATCATTAACAGAATTTGGGAGACAGGAGAAGCTGTCTTCCAGAACACCACCAATATCAGAACTCCCACAGTCTCAAGTGCAACAGCAAGATACTCACTCCACACCTAAGAAATCTGAGCCAAAACCTCATTTCACTCAGTATTATTTAAGTTTTTCTGTGCCAACCAGCAAAACCCAGGCCTCAAGACCTCTTCAGCCCACAAGTGTTTCTGTTTCACAAGAAGATACACCATATGAAAAAATGCCTATAGCACACTTCCCAAAAGAATTTGTGACAAAGTCAGCATATAGCAACCCATATACTTATCTAACAACATCTGGATTAGCATTTGAGGACAGGTTTTTTACAACAAATCTCCCTGTACTCTCCACGATGTCCACACTGTCAAAGCTAAGGCTTCCGTTTTCCAGTGTGGCCACATCTTTGTTCTTCTCAGGTTGCAGCCATCAAAACCAAGACCTATTTAGCAATGGCAGATATGCCTCAGAATTATTTACGTCAGGTCCACAGATGAAAGAACACTTCTTTACGGAAGAAAACTCTCTCCCACTCCCTGCAGTCCTGACTGAAACATCCAAATGGGCCATGGACTTCAACCTGGTGGATGCTACAATAACACCTGATTCAGCCAGTACAGGCAGTGCTTCTGACCATGAACTTCAACTGGCTCCTGATACAAGTCCAATACCACAGTTATATTACAGTGACAAAACTCCCGCCTTGACAACATATAGCACACAAGAATTCATCATTTCCCTGTTTACCTCTTCAGTAGAATTTGGATTACTCTCCAGAACAAGTAGTATCCACACAGAGCATCCTTCCCTGCCTTTATCAACATCAAAAGAACTGACAGGTTCATTTAAGTTTCATGATATATCACCAGTGGAAGAATTATGGGTCACTAGCAAATGCTTGAGCCAAAAGGTATTGAAGGCTAATGAACATACATCAGAGCCTTTTATGACTGTTCCACAGACAAACAGACTTTTCTTTATGAAGGACAAAGCCTCAACTCTTACCAAGATGCATGTGAAAACTCCCCTTTGGAATAGGCTATGCTGTTTAATTTGTATTACAACATCCGGTGGTGGTGTTTTAAGCAGCCAGTTTCTAAGTGTAGACAGCCTATATCAGGGGGCAAGTCAGTCATATTTGTGGTATTCCTATGATACTCTACTGCTTTCATTGCCTGTAGAATCTGCTGGTACTCCCACATTACAGTGCTCTACGAATTATTTTAGCTCGTATGCCAGTGGTGGTGTTAGAATCCCTGTGGCATGTCCTGGTGTTTTACAATTGGAGACAAGTGATTTAATTTTAAGTAGCCCACTGGGAACCAAAGCAGCCTTCCCCATCACCAGGCAACTTACATCACAGCTGCTGGAAGATTCAACTGTTACATCTTTGCAGGCTGAACTTCATGTCACTTCTGTGTTTCCAGAGGAACAAGGTAAGCTCTGTTCTGTTTTCTTAATATTTACTAGCATGTTCACTTTGATTTCACTTTGACAAACCACTCACCTCAGATTTCATTTTATGGGGAAACTGTATTCTTGTCAGTCCCTAACACACTGTCAACAGCCATTAGCTACAGCAGGAAAAACAGTTAACTAAAAACTATTCACAGAACATGCATTCTAAAAACTTTTACTTCTTTGGGAAAGCTGTGGTCAAGAATCTCATCATATCCACAGGTATGCTAGTTCAGATCCAGAATCAAACTCAGGATCCAGTTTGCCCCAGATAGCAGCCAGGTGCTTTCCCAAGACTCACCAACAGAGCTGCCATGGCCCATTCTTCGTCCCCAGTATATTGCCTCTGAAAATGGAGGTTCCATTTTGTTCCATTATCACTGGTAACAGTCAACAACAGAATTGCTACCTACTTCATCTGCACAATTACAGGGTGCATCTCATGCAGGTCCGACAAGACTTGCTGATGCAGGGGAGCAAGAACCACTACCCGACTACCCCACAGTAAGCACCCTTTGTTAGCTGAGAGCTTGTCCCAGTGGGATGAGAAGGCAGTAAAGTCCAGGCCCACCCAGCCAGTGGGCTAGCCATTCCCCACCCAGTCCAGAACGTGGGAGAGGATCTGGTCTTTCGCAGTGTGGCGGGAAATGTCCGTGACATGCAGAGGGTGGTCAGGAAGCTCCTCCAAGAGCAAGATCTGGTGCGCAGGGGCCGGGTCTGGATCGATGGAGTGGAGTGGCAAGTGGCTCAGGGCGTTGGCATGCTCCATTGCCTTTCCAGGATGGTGGAGGAGGGAGTACTAGTAACCCACAAGGAATATGGCCCAATGAAGAACCCACAGTGAGAGCATCAGAGGGTTTAGCAATCTGGGGCAAGAAGTCCTAGCAGAGGTTTGTGGTCTGTCACAATGGTGAACGGCTGCCCATAGAGGTAGTCGTGAAATTTCTTGACCTCTGCAATGATGGCCATTGCCTCCTTATCAATTTGTGCATAGTTGCACTCAGCCGAAGACAGGGTGCAGGAGTAATATGCCATGGGGACTTCCCTGCCATCTGGCAGCTGGTGGCCAAGAACAGTGCCAACTCCATATGGAGAAGTGTCGCAAGTGAGCACGACAGGCAGCTTTTCATTGAAATGGGCCAGGACTGCGTTGGAGGTGAGCAGCTCCTTCATGGCCCAGAACACCACAGCTTGTTGCGAGCCCCAGACCCACAGGGCCTTCTTGTCAAGGAGGCGGTGAAGTGGCTCCGCCAGCACAACTTTATGGGGCAAGAAGAAATGATAAAAGTTCAGTAGCCCCAAGAAAGTCTGTAGCTTCTGCTTGGAAGTGGGTATGGGGGCGTGGACAATGGCACTAACCTTGTCTGGGGCCGGATGGATGCTGTTGGTGTCTACAGAAAACCCCAGGAACTTGACCCATGGTACACCCAGGAGGCACTTCTCCCTCTTCACTTTCAGGCTGGCCAACTGGTACTGCTGCAGGACAGCGCAGAACTGATAGATAAATTCCTCCTTTGTGGGGGTGGTGATCAGAACATCATCGAAGAAGGGCTGGGCCCTAGGGGTTCCTTTGAGGAGAGAGACCATGAGATTTTGAAAAATCCCTGGGGCCACACTGACACCAAATCGTAGTCGCCGCACCCTGTGCATGACTATGGTCTGGGCCTCTCCTGTCACATCATCCACTGGGAGTTACTGGTAGGCCTGGGCCAAGTCCAGCTTCCTGAAAATCTTGGTGCCTGCCAAGGAGGCCAAGACGTGGCTGACTACTGGGAATGGGGTAGGCGTGGTCCTGCAGTGCATTATTAATGGTGCATTTATAGTCTGCACAGATGCGGACATCCCCGTTGGGCTTAATGAGCATAACAATTGGGGTTTCCCAGAGGGCATGCGAAACTGGTTCCAAAACCCCTTGGTCCATCAAACGATGCAGCTCCTTGTCATTTTTTGGCTTCAGCACGAATGGGACGCGCCTGGCCTTCAGCCTTACGGGCTGCACTTCAGGGTTGAGCTGGAGGGAAATGGGGGGTCTGGTGTAGCAACTGAGCATCCCATCAAATATGGCCAGAAACTCATCGCACACCCGCTGAAAGTCTTCTCAGGCAATGTGCTGTACCCCCATGACCCGGAACCCCAAGGGCTCGAACCATGCTAATCCTAGTAAACTCGTGCGACGGCCCCCTACTACCAGCAAGTCCAAGAGTCCTTCAAAATTCCAGTATTGCACTGAAAACTTCCCCACCCCTTTCACGGCCACTTCATTCTGTTGGAAGTCCTGTAGGGTGAAACCGTCCGGACTAAGGCGAGTGCCCCCTTTTGGGCTGAGCCTGCGGAGGGTGTCCTCTGAGATTATGGGAATGAAGGACCCTGTGTCTAGCTCCATCATGCAAGGGGCTCCCTTAATTAAAACAGTTACTTTAATTTTATCTGGGATGTCCTGGGGCCAGTGCAATACCTGGTGCGGCTGGACGGATGTAGTGTGCAGTTCCGTGGCATGCGTAGACTCCAAATGGGCAGACTGTCACCTCCGGGGTCCCTTGGAATGGCAGGCATGGGTGATATGGCCAACCTTTCCATAGCTTTGATACATGGCATCTTGGAAATAGCAAGATTTCTGCTCATGGGGCTCCCTGCAGCTGGCACAGGGTGTCAAGGTGGTGGGTTCACCAGTGCAAGCTGTGGTGGCTGTGGAGTGCTATGTATTTTCAGGGCCTCCTCATTGGAGGTGTACACGTGGTGGGCCACAGTGTTGAGTCTCCATGAAGATGGTGGGCTCTCTGCTTGGCGCACTACCATGGAGAACTGGTTGGCAGCTTATGTGGAGAGGGCTTCTTCAAGTGTGACCTTGAATGTGGGGTCCCTCTTAGCTATGAGCGGCTGTTGGATCCGCTTGTTCCAAAGTCTGCAAACCAGCCAGTCACGAAGAGCTTCCTCGATGTCATGGAAGTTGCAATGCCGGGCAGCACTCTGGAGGGCTGTAACGTAGGCCATGATCATCTCACACGTGGCCTGGTTCCTTGTGTAGAATGAATGGCAAGCCGCAATGACGAAGGGCATCAGCGTGAAGTGCTCCTTCAGCTGGTCTATAATCGTTTTGTATGGAGTGGTTCGTAGCTCTGCTGGAGCCAAAAGCAAGCGGGCAGTCTTGAACGTTGAGCGGCCACAGACCCTGAAGAAGGTGGTGCGCTTCTTCTCACCCTTGGTGATCTCAGAGAACTTTTTTTTAAAATATATTTATTGGATTTTATAAATGCAACACCACATATACACAAAACATAAACATGAAAACAAACACATACACTTAAAGTACCATTATCATCTATCTATGGCAACACTACTTACTTCTTAAACCTAAAATTAAAGCTTTACCATTAAGTAATTAAACATTATTTCCAATAACACCTATTAGAGTATGGCTATTCAGTTTTTGCTCAAAATACTTCCAGCAATTCTTCGCCGGCCTTTTTCCTTAAGTAGGATACTCACAAACCTTTCACACTATAACTAAACACTAATGTCAATCAGTGCAAGTACTGAGCAGACCTGCTAATGCCTGCTACTTACTCATCACTAACAATTTTCAAAAATCTCCTACCCCTATATTTTATACTTTTAACACTATAGTCCAGATTATGCACACATTTTCTCCATAACAAATTACATCAACAAAAATAAACAGTACAACCCACTTCATTATATTCCTCTCCATACAGCTTTTTCATTCTTTTTTTATATTATACAATAGTGGCAACTTATATAGGACTTTACCCATTCCTATCACTTTATGGATCCATATTTCCTATTCAAGTAGTTACCATCCCTCTTAATCCCACTTTCCAAAATGTTTAAAACTTTTATTGTTTTAAATCAACTTAAACCAAAACCAGGAAACAGTTTCCAATTCCACATAAATCAGCTTAGCCCACCAGATATTCCCCAAGTTTTTTCCCTAGCTACAAAAACACAATACCATATCTCACTACTTATATTAACCAAATTAAATATGCATACCTCCGACGAATAAACAATCAAAACTTTCTTTCCTAATTAATTTATTTCTAACATTTCTTAGTCCTAAATATTCCTCTATAATTACTATTGCTACTTGATTCAACGTCTACCTTTATCATTCACACTTATACAAAAAAAGGTTTATAAACAAAACACAAATCAAGTAAACAAAGAAAAACTTCTTAATGCACAATAATCAGTACCATATTAACACAGAGACCATAATTTCATTTCCATTTAAACAAAAATCAGCAACAGTACACTTCATCCTTTGTCTAACTTAACTTTTTTTCTATGAATTTTTAACCTATTTTTTAACATCAGTGAGTCCACATGTCTTCTTCCTTTATATATGCACAAAGTCGCCCCTAGACTCCTCTCTCTAGGTTTCAGCTTCCCTGTGTTCCAAGTTTTATTTTCAATCTCACATTTCCAAACGTATCGTTTTAGTCTCTTTTCTTTCCTCTTTCTCTATAGATGGTTCTTTTTTTAAAGCTCTTTCTTTACATAACACTTTCTCATTAGTTTCTCTTCCATTTCTATGGCTACTACAGGCTGGCTTTCAATCTCTTTAGTCTGGCAAGCCTGTTGTTCTATATCCCTCTGTACACTCTGTTGCAATTCCTCCTCATTTTCCGTATTTGATTGTTCACTCTGGGATTTTTCAAGCATTTTAACACGTGCTGCTTCAAAACCTTTTTGTATTTCATCTCTCAGCACTTTTTAAAATTGCTCCACTGTCAACTCTCCCATTTGTGTGTTATCATCAAACACGTCTTCTCCTGTTCCCTCTTCTTGCGCCCTCTTCACTACTTGATTGTTCTCCATTCAAATAAGTCAGTCTTTCAATAGCCGGCTTATATGAAGTTCACAAACCCCATAAATACAAAAGACAAAACAGTGACAATATTTTCCCATTCCTTCTCTGGCCGCCAGTCTTTCCCACACTTAGACATAAAACTTCGGGGTGCGTATATAAGCAGTCCACTCTTCTATTAAGTCTTAGAAATAGCCATACTCACAAAACCCTCATATAAACATTGATGCGTTGCTGTAGAAACCCTAAGCCAAACTTAATTATAACTCCAAGTAAATTTTAAAAAAAGGATGGTTGCAGCTGAGAAGAACATGGCACCCATGTTCTATCCTGCTAGATGCTCCCGCCTTGGGGCAAACCCAGTCACCCCCCCACGTTTGCCAGGCGCGGGGAGAGGGCAGAACCAAGCCCCTTGCCCCCAGACCTCTCTCCGGGAGGTCTGGTGAAGACCACCTGACAACTGGGGGGCTCCAAAAAGAGTGAAAGGGGAACAAACGGCACGGAGGAAGCCCGCATGCCACCCGTCGCCACGCCGTACTGACCGGAAGTTTTCACAATGTGATCTCAGAGAACTTGAGGAAGAACTCGAAGTGGGAAATGTAGGCATCCCAGTCCTCAGCAGTGACATCAAATGCGTTGAAGTGTCCTGGAGTGGCAGCCATGGTCCCGGTTGCAGTTTGATGCACATGGAACTGGAGCTCGGTGTACGGTGTGGTGCAGATGGGCGCTAGGCTTGCTCAACAGGATCTCACCTTTGTCGCCAGTGTTAAATAATGGGTTCAAGACTCATTGCAGTGAACAGCTCTATTTTATTAAGTGACTTTAGGAACAAGACTGGACTTCTGGTTTGTGGCGTGTTGGCTTCTGACGATCCCAGGGGAGCTCCCATGAATCACCAAATCTCCAGGTCCTTAAGAGGGGATCCAGACCAATCTGGACCCCACTGAGCCTTTCAGGGGGGGGCTCTTTGCAGAGGACTTGATCTGGGACTGCTCACGCACAGCGGTGTGTGAGAAAGCCCCAGATTGTCCTGATGCAGGGACCTGTGAGAGAACGCTCTTTGGCAGCCATTGAGCAAAAAGACGTGATCAGCTGCTTGCAACAAGAGTTATTTTGTGCCTCATCCATAACACCGATGAAGAAAACTACTGTGAGTACTTGTAAAAAGCAACATTGAAGAATCCACCAATTCTTTCATTAAGCCCCCTTTAAATTTTTAAAAGGACAAGGTAGGAGAGGTGGAATTCCCCCCCCCTTCCTCTGCGAAGCAGCTAGAAGCATACCAGTAAAGTTGTGTTAAATTTTCTTGTGGGCAAATAGGATACAAAGACTGTTGTTCAAACATTTCTTAGCTGTATTCATGATATAACCTGAACAATCCCAGACTCTTGGTCTTTGCTACTCTCAGTGGATATAACTTGTTATTTTTCTTTTTAGTTTTGCTTAGATTTAAACGGAAGCACAAGTGACTTTAACTGAGAATACATTTCATTAAAAGGAGTACAGACTGTCCTTGGAAAAGAAAAGAACAGATACATTTAAAATCGATCATTTTATTTTGTAATAGTACCCTAACTATTAAGGTTCTTATTGTAAAAATATATGCTGTTTAGACACCATCACAAATACTGTGAATTACCTGACTTGTGTTGAGGGATTCTTGCTTGTGGGTTTGTCTGGAACAGTTGCTATCTGGGAAATGTGGTCAGCCTGGTGAGATTACTGCAAAATAACTGGGAATTTTTGGTGTGCTGGGCTAAACTGGGTTTTTTGACTTTGTATTAAAATAAGCCTGCAAGCTACACTAGAAAAAATGCCAGATGATGTGTCTAGAGACAGCCCTGTTGATAACTACTGGACACAGACTTTTCGGGAGAAGCTTAAATGCATTATTATGGAAACAGTCAGCCTGGCAGTGGACAAGATCTTTGTTTCAATGCAGGATGAATAGGAGGCTACACCAGTACAAATTACAAATAAGACGGAAAAATCCCAGAACCCAACTTTTCAAGACATGAATCAAGACTTCAAGCAAGCGGATGAACCTCTCAAAGGGGCGTATTTACCAAAAAATAGAGGCAAGATGGACACAGGAAAATACAGCAGTGCTGTTATAGAGCAGTTAAAAGTTGTAATTCTTAAAACTCCTAAGGAAAAATCATCCCAAAGAGAAATAAAATCTACAGAACTCTTAACCATTTCAAGAATGGAATACAGATGGCGAGATTTAAGTGAAAATCTCTTCACTTATAAGAATAGAAGACATAGAATTAATACTAAATTGAAGAGAAGGAATCAGGAAAAAAGGAAAAGAATTAAACCTTATAAATAAGAATGGGTCTAGGAATCTCTTTGTTGGTGTAATTGGTTAAGTCTAGTTAAGGTTCTGTATGAGTAACTGGTTAAGATTGGTTAAGTAACATTTAAGGGTTTTTTGGTATGTCTATAAATGTTAATGGCAATTAGCTCTGTATAAGGGATTTACAATTTTAAAATTCTCTGAAGGGGACCTTTTGAATTTATAATGATTTTTAAAAATGTACAACAAACTATATAAATGACAAGTGAAAGTGACTTCTTGTACTTCTATAACAGATTAAAATTGATTAGGGAAAAGATATGATGCATATTGAATGAATGTAAGGGGAAAGTAACTTTAAAACTTTAAGACTATCATGTATAACAAATGATAAGATTAGAAAAGATAACATGTATATTAGTTTATGTATTTCTGAAACTTTGAAAAATATTCAAATATATTCATTGAAAAATATAGTAAAATGTTTAAACAACTCTTAAATCGTAACAAGGTATATGATCAAACCATTGAGCTGCAAGAATTATAGTAGGCTAAATAATAGGCAGATTATCTCTCTATATTAATAATTGAGTTTTCATGTGACTCTTTCCCAAACATTCCACACACTTCCCCAGCATTTGGCTCCCTGATCTGTCACTCAGAGGGTGTCCCTAGCCACTGGCTGCATTGCCTGAGTCTCACCCAGCCGCCACTCAAGAGTACTCATATGCCATTGGCCGGGTGCTGGGTTTGCTCCTCTTTTCCGCCCACTTCTTCAGCCACTGTGCCCTGTCAGAATTTCTGGCAAACAGCTTTCTCTCTTGATGAAGACGCTTGCCTCCTGTGTGGGACTAATTTTTCCCTTAGTAGCTGTTACCTGTGTCTGTGAGATGGCTGCTGTTTATGTGTTTAAAATGTTCCCCCATAAGGCTTAGTTGAGCTGTAGTTCCAGAGAGGGGCCTGCAGGGGTATCACTCACTGGGTTGAATGGGGCTTCCTCATCTGATGGCCAACAGTTCCCAGCTGCCCCAAGTCCAAAAAGTGTGGGAAAAGAGGGACTGTCCCAAGGGGCAGGGCAGCATCAATACAGACTTCAGCTGGGCCACAAGCCAGAGATGTGGGGGAACCCTGGGAGGCAGCAGAAATTCAGCCACTCCACAGTCAGCTGGACTGGGGAATGAATGGAAGTTTCCCTGCTCTCTTGGTCATGAGAGAGAGGCTGAAGCAGAGATCCTATCCTGAGCCCACAACCTCCAGGGGTAGAGAGTACTGTGTGTAGGGAAAGAGGATTGCATTTAACCCCTGTTGATTTATGCTGTATTGGTTCACAGTGTGTACTTACTCCTACAGTTTTGCCTTATTCATTTAGTGTGTGTGTGCTCCATAATTGTGTAAATAGTAAATAAATTCTGTTATTTGGGCTAATAATCTGTGTTGTGTTCTGACCACATAGTCTCCCCAACTCTGCACAATACCAAAGAGAGGGGGTAGCCCAGGGAAGCAAGGAAAGGCCAGACCCTTGGGTTGCCAACTTTCCAGGAAATCCCCCAAAGATTGGGGATTCCACCTCCAAATAGGCAGATTCTGCCAGAGGGGTCTCGCTGTCCCTCTAAAAGGCAGTGACAATTCAGTGAGTGGTGGCAGTGAATTTCAGGAGTGAGATACGCCCACGGGACAAGGGTGGGAGGCGAACAGCTGAGTTGTAAACTGGAGCCCGTTTCGCCACAGTAGCCAACCAAGCTTGGTTCAGATAAAGGAAGGAAATCCTTTGCAGATCTTTGTGAGGAACTCATTGGGGCCAGTCCTGACTAGGGTTTCCAGCTCCAGGTAGGGAGATTCCTGAAGATTTCCTGGTAGAGTCTATGGAAGCCAGGGTTTGGGGAGGGAGAGGCCTCAGCTGAACAGACTGCCATAAAACCCACCTTCCAAAGCAGTTATTTTCTCTGGCGGGGGAGAGAGATCTTTTCTCTGGAGTTCAGTTGTGATACCTGTTGATCTTCAGGCTTCCCCTGGAGATGGCTACCCTGGGTGTCACAGTCAGTGCTTCAGAGCAGGGTCGGCTAAATCCAGGTTCTTGCTGTAGAAGCTGAGTGGGTGATTTTGGGCCAGTCACACACTTTCAGCCTAACCTACTTCACAGGGTTTTTGTGCAAGTCAAAAGGGGAGAGGAAAATGATGTAAGCTGCTTTTGTCCCCATTGTAGAGAAAGACTACTTTTCCTCCTGGGAAACCATTGTTGCCAATCTCCAGGTGAGGGCTGGAGATCTCAGAATTACAACTGCTCTCCAGATGGCAGAGATCAGTTCCCCTGGAGAACATGGTGGACTCTGTGTCTTGATACCCTGCTGAGATGCCCCCCCCCAACGGCCAATATGACGTGGAGGTCAGGGTTTTAGAGCACTGTAGAGTTGTCAGCTAGCTGCCATACTTTCTTTGTTTTCCTTTGTCCCCGACCTGTATGCATGCGCACATGCTTGCTTTGCTTGGCTACCGTGGGTAACAGAAGGGAGGTGCTTCTCTGGCTGTGCGAACTGGCTTAGCCAGATGGTGCTATCAGTGTAACCTTGATGAGAAGGGAGGGCTTGAGTTCCATTATCGGTGTGAATGTTTCTGCTCTCAGGGGATTGGGGAGAGTCTCCCATTTATGATGTAATGTCCCACCGGGAGGATTCCCGCACACTTCGATTTCATTTGCTTAGCTAGAGGAAGCATCAGAGTATATGTATTGAGTCCCTTGCAATAAGCACTATTCCTGACAATGTACCTGTACTACTTGGCAATGGAACAGTATTCCAATAAAGCACAACTTTCCTTGGAGAGTGTGTGTGGACCTGCTTGCTGTTGACCCTGACAAGAGGCTACAGATGAGGGGGGAGATGGAAAAATGAAGAGGGGGAAATAAAGGTAGGTTGATGCTTGGCTGAGAAGGAGATAAGGTTGCCAACTCCAGGTGGGAATTTCCTGGAGATCTGAGGGATGGAACCTTGAGAGGTTGAGGTTTGAGGAGGGGTGGGACCTCAGACAGGTACAATGCCATAGACTCCACCCTCCCAATCAGCCATTCCCTCCTGGGGAGCCATTGTTGCCAATTTCCAAGTGGGGGTTGGAGATCACTCAGAATTACAACTGATCTCCAGGAGGAAGGGAGGAGGAAATGGAAAGCTGAAATCAGGGGCTGATAATGGCAGGTTGATGCTTGGCTGGGAAGGAGATAGAACTGCCAACTCCAGATTGGGAAACTCCTGGAGATTTGAGGGGTGGAGCCTGGAGAGGGTGAGGTTTGAGGAGGGGTAGGACCTCAGACAGGTACAATGCCATTGACCCACCCTCCCAACCAGCCATTTCCTCCCAGGGAACCATTGTTGCCAATCTGCAGGTGAGGGATGGAGATCACTCAGAATTACAACTGATCACCAGGAGGGAGGGTAGAAGTCAGCTGCAGTCAGAGGGGCAGATAACAGTAGGCTGATGGTTAACTGAGAAGGAGATGAAGTTGCTAACTCCAGGTTGGGACATTCCTGGGGATTTGAGGGGTGGAGCCTGGAAAGGGTGGGGTTTGAGGAGGGGTTGGACTTCAGACAGGTGCAATGCCATAGATTCCACCCTCCAAACCACCCATTTCCTTCTGGGTAACAATTGTTGCCAATCTCCATGTGAGGGCTGGAGATCACTCAAAATTACAACTGCTCTTCAGGTAGCAGAGATCAGTTCCTCTGGAGAAAATGGTGGACTCTGTGTCATTATACCTTGCTAAGGTCGTCACAGCAAATTGATGCTGAGTGTCCAAGGCCTTGGCACTCTCCCAGAGCTTCTTTCTAGAGTTTGTTGTGTTTATTTCCACAATGGGCCTTATTCCTAGTTAATTAGATATATATGTATGAGATACATAGCTATGAATTCTCTAATTTATGTTTGTCTGTTTGAAAATAATAACATTGTTAAATAGCATGCAAAACCCACACCCCAATACACCCAACTTCCAGTGATAGGCTAGTTCCTCATTGGTCCTCATTGGTCACCTCCAGAGTCCGGATGGGCTACTGTTCTAGAGTTCCAAGCTCAGCCAGTCTCTGGTAAACAGTCCTGGAATGTCCCAGCCCTAATACATAACACAGGAAAACTTCATCTTTCCTTAAAAACTGGAGTGTGGACAAGCGTGTTTCAAGTCCCATTATCTTCTTCTCCAGTAAGGCTACCAACTTGCTGCAAGTGTAATTGCTATTAAACACTGATAAGAATACAAACATGCCACAGAGTTTGCACGTTATTGCCTCAGCTCCCTCACCAGCCATGCTGCTGTAAGCCATTTTAAAATTACTTCAGTTTAACTTGCACTTCCTTGATAACTCCCCTGATAAACTGCCTCTCAAGACTACTTGTGAAAGGTTTGAAGTAGCAAAAGAACTTAACAAGTATAGGATGTAAGAGCTATTCAGCTTCCTATAGGGCCCCACGGCCAGACTGTACCAAAGGTTCATGCCTCTGTTAAGGAGGAGCCTTACACAATTGAAGGTTCACCCAGCAGAGGGGCAGGGCCAGCAGTCAGCCCTAGGCAAAACTGCTAAAAGCTACAATCAGTTACACCCAAGCAAAAGAGACAAACAGAAACCACATATGACAAACCCCTGCTTCTTCTCTGTG
This sequence comes from Gekko gecko, assembly GCA_029375565.1. Classification (NCBI taxonomy): domain Eukaryota; kingdom Metazoa; phylum Chordata; class Lepidosauria; order Squamata; family Gekkonidae; genus Gekko; species Gekko gecko. Next base: position 171,685,716 of record JAPDNY010000005.1, read on the forward strand.
AGGCAGATTTTCCCATTAAACATTGTTCCCCACTCTGACCAAACAGCTTCTTAGTAGCATATTCGAATTATAGAATTATAAATTTCTGCCCATCCCACCTTGTGTTAAAAGGTTATTTGGCTTTAACACAGGCTAGAGATTTTTTGTAACTCAGCAGGAGCCCTCTTATAAATCCCTTTTCAAAATGGCACTTGACATGAGGTAAAGTTCAAACTGAAAGGTTGATTTTATTGAACAGGCACAGTTAGGAATAGGGTAGGGGACAAGAATAGGGTTGCAAAGTACTTACCGTAATTCGGAGGGGGACACACAGTCCCCGGCTGGAAAATTCCTCCTTGTAATACCCACACCACATGAATGCCATCACCAGGAAGTGACGCCCACACTTCTTCAAACAGGCACTGCTCTCCAACAGGATATACACGCCCACATTCCCTCAAACACTGTCCTCCCAAACAGTAACCTCAGCTAATTCTCCTCAGCAGTTAAGGAAAGATAAATAATACACTCACCACTCCAGCAGCAGCTCCCTCTCCTGCTCCTCAAAGCCGAGCTGACTTTCACTTGTGAGGCAAAAGATGGTTTGTTGCTAAAAGCTAGGAATCAAATCAAACCGTCACCCCAAAACCAGTACAGAAATCCATTTAAAGATGCTGCAGTCTTTGAAGGCAAAGCAAAGGACAGGAATTTCATGTCATTTAAAGACAAAATCGCATTGTAATGCAATCAGTATTGTGTTTTTTTAAAAATGGCTGATGTCTCCAGGACAACTAGGGAAGAGGAAGGGCAGTAAGCAGGGTGAACATATGTCGCTAATGACCCAAAATGGCAGTGCAGTGGGAAAATAAGTCAGAATACAAGAATTCCTCACGGAATGTATGAATGAATATTTATTTGCAGTCAAAAACCATTAATCATAAGAATACATTCTTATAAAAACTGAAGAGATTAATTCTAGCACAAAAATATGTTTAGTCATAAAACCTTACACATATTTACAAAGTATAACTATCCAAAAAATCTTAGATAAGTCTAAAAAGTCTACTATATATAAAATGATTACGAAACATCCAAATAAAAAAACTGTATGTGATCATGCTTCTTATTGTGGAATTTTACCAAGTGGAAGCAGAATTTGGCTATTTGTCTGGAGATAGTCAGATTTTCATTGATTAAAAGTCTTTCCAGGCAGGCTTTATCTGCCTCTACTGTTGGTCTGTCTTAAAAAGGGGAAATAAGCTTATCCCTATAAACTTGATCAAAAGGCACCAAAAGAATATATGAACCTTTGATTCTACTTCTTCCAGTGAATTCCTCACTGGGAAACTGTGAGTTGAGATCTGAAGAAAAAACATTGTGGAAAATGGGTATTTGGAAAATGTGGGGTAAGGGGCACTGACTTTGAATCTACTGTGACACCATCTTTCTCTATGCTTGTTTGAATGTTGTTTGGAGAAGATTCTTTTAAAGCAGTGTGGAGGTGCAATGACAGTGGAGCCACCCCAAAAGGACGATAAACGTATGTGGACATGTGAAAGTATGCTAGCACTGTTGAGGTGTAAACATGACACCAAATGTGGACAGCTTTTTTGAAGACAGAGTCAAAAGGCAGGGACACAGGTGGGAAAGACAAATGCAGATTCAGCCTATGTCTTTTTGTGGGCTCTTCAGAGTAGATTTTTTTCCTTCAGTGAGAAAAATCTGAAGAGGATTTTGCGAAGCTTTATTTGGATGAGTAGAACATAACTCAATTGCAGCTACTTATACCAGCAAAAATAGTTAGGAACAAAGAGTTAATATGTAGGGCCAACTTCCAGGTATTACAGTTGACCTCCAGACAACCAATATCAGTTTCCTTGGAGAAAATGGCTACTTTGGAGGGTGGCCTATATGGTGTTGTACCCTGCTAAGGTCTCTGCTCTCCCCAAACCCTGGCCTCCCCGGGATTCTCCCCCTCATTCTCCAGGTATTTCCTGACCCAGAGCTGGCAACCCTATTAGTCTTACAGAAAACACAAATAGGAACCTGCAAGGACTTGCAGGAGGCATCTCATTTTGCCCCTCCACCACTATTTCCTCTTTCCCTTTTCTGAAAGTCTTTCCTGAAAGCCCCCATAGCATCTCCCCTTTTCCTGCATCATTGTCTCCTTAGGGTAGCCGAACTCCACTTGGGGCCTGGAGATCCTCTGGAATTACAACAGATCTCCCAACTACAGAGATCAGTTAAGAACATAAGAGAACATAAGAGAAGCTAATGTTGGACCAGGCCAATGGCCCATCCAGTCCAACACTCTGTCACGCAGGGGCCAAAAATACCAGGTGCCATCAGGAGGTCCAGCAGTGGGGCCAGGACACTAGAAGCCCTCAGACTGTTGATCCTCCCAAGCACCAAGAATACAGAGCATCACTTGCTCCAGAGTCCCTATCTATACCTTGTTGTTAATAGCCACTAATGGACCTCTGCTCCATATGTTTATCTAATTCCCTCTTGAAGCCATCCATGCTTGTAGCCGCCGCCACCTACTGTGGCAGTGAATTCCATGTGTTAATCACTCTTTGGGTGAAGAAGTACTTCCTTTTATCTGTTCTAACCCGACTGCTCAGCAATTTCATTGAGTGCCCACGAGTTCTTGTATTGTGAGAAAGGGAGAAAAGTACTTCTTTCTCAACCTGCTGTATCCCATTGCATAATCTTATAAACCTCGATCATGTCACCCCCTCAGCCGTCGTTTCTCCAAGCTAAAGAGCCCCACGCACTTTAACCTTCCTTTATAGGGAAAGTGTTCCAACCCTTTTATCATTCTAGTTGCCCTTTTCTGCACTTTTCCCAGTGCTATAATATCCTTTTTAAGGTATGGTGACCAGAACTGTACACAGTACACCAAATGAGGTTGCACCATTGATTTATATAGGGGCATTATGATATTGGCTGATCTGTTTTCAATACCCTTCCTAATAATCCCCATCATAGCACTGGCCTTTTTTATTGCAGTCACACACTGTCTTGACATCTTCAGTGTGTTATCTACTACTACTCCAAGATCTCTCTTTTGGTCAGTCTCTGCCAATTCAGACCCCATCAACGTGTCTTTATAGTTAGGATTTTGGCTCCAATGTGCATCACCTTGCACTTGGCCACATTGAACCCCATTTGCCATGTTGATGCACACTCACCCATCCTCGACAGATCCCTTTGGAGTGCCTCACAATCCTCCCTGATTTTCACCAACCTGAACAACTTCGTATCATCCGCATATTTAGCCACTTCACTGCTTACTCCCAACTCCAAATCATTAATAAACAAGTTAAAAAATATCGGACTGAGTACTGATCCCTGCGGTACCCCACTGCTTACCACCCTCCATTGAGAAAATTTCCCATTTATACTCACTCTCTGTTTCTATAAATTAGCCAGTTTTTGATCCACAAGAGGACTTGTCCTTTTATTCCATGTTTTTTGAGCTTACTTAGGAGCCTTTGATGAAGAACTTTATCAAAAGCTTTCTGGAAGTCAAGGTAAACAACATCTATTGGGTCCCCCTTTCCACATGTTTGTTCACCCCCTCAAAGAACACTAACAGGTTAGTGAGACAAGATCTTTGGATACAGAACCCATGCTGAGCCTGCCTCAATAGTTTTTGTTCATCAATGTGTCTACTAATTTTTTCCTTAATAACAGTTTCCACCAAGTTACCCAGTATCAACATCAGACTGACCGACCTGTAATTTCCCAGATCTCCTCTGGAAAGCTTTTTAAAGATGGGAGTGACATTAGCTATCTTCCAGTCCTCAGGAATGGAGGCAGATTTTAATGAAAGATTACATATTTTTGTCAGGAGATCCACAAGTTCACACTTGAGTTCTTTCAGAACTCTCAGATGTATGCCATCCGGGCCTGGTGATTTATCAGTTTCTAAGTTTTCTATCAGTAGTAGGACCTCCTCTCTCATCACCTCAATCTGACACAGGTCTTTCAACGCCCTTCTGGAAATCAGCGGTTCTGGAGTGGGCAAGCACTTCTCATCTTCCACAGTGAAGACAGAGGGAAAAAATGCATTCAGCTTCTCAGCCATTTCCCTATCATCCTTTAGTCCTCCTTTTACCCCTTGGTCATCCAAGGGCCCCACTGCCTCCCTGGCTGGTTTCTTGCTTCTAATGTATTTGAAGAAAGTTTTATTGTTGGTCTTTGTTTTTCGCTATATGCTCCTCATATTCCCTTTTTGCTTGCCTGATCACAGATTTGCATTTTATTTGCCACAGCCTATGTTCCCTTTTATCAGCCTCACTGAGACTAGCTTTCTACTGCTTAAAGGAATCCTTTTTACCTTTTACAGCTTCCATTGCTCTGTATGTCAGAGAGGGTATACAATCCAGTAAGATTGAGAGGGTAAGAGAATTGGATTCACTTCTGGAAATGCTATGGGTTGAAATGATGGGCCCAAAAGGAAACTAGGTAGGAAATTTAAATAGTGAATTTTGATGGGAAGATGCACCCTCACATGAAGCATTGGGAAGATCTGACTTTGAGCTAGATGTCGTATCACAGGATATGACATCACATGGCAGGACATCACATCCTGCCAAGCTCACTCCCTGCCAAGCTCACTCCCCTAAACTCTACTCTCCCCAGGCACTACCACCAAATCTCCAGGAACTTCACAAGCCAGAGCTGGCAACCCTGGTGAGGGAGTACATGTGGGTGTGAAGAGAAACATTTTTGAATCTAAACGAGACAGAAGAGCAGACAGATTTATGGGAGCTGGCTGAAGCACCTAGAGGGTGCAGAATTGCTTGCTTGCTCTCTGGGGATCTGATGTGGGGTAGTGGACCTGCTGTCCTGTTTGCCTCCACCTGTGCTGTACCAGCACAATTATAAATTTAGCAAAAAATTTATAAATGCTTATGGACAACACCATAAGTCTCTAGTGCTTTCTTCTCTAAAGGGAAACAGCCCAGATAAGCAATGCCCCTGGAACTTCTCAATGCTCAGAGGAGCAAGGGAGCATATAACTATGTATATGAACAACCACATAGGAAAGACTCTAAGGGAAATGTTATAGATAAGGTAGTAACCAGAGGATAACTTAATATTTAAAGTGACTCTGAGGCACATAGCACTGGGGCTTACAGTAGTGTGGGATGGTATCGGGGGTAGCTGTATTAGTTTGCAGCAGTAGAACAAAATTCAAACCTAGTAGCTCCTTAGAGACCAACAATATTTTCCAAGACATAAGCTTTCATAGGCGAAACCTCACTTTGTCAGATATCTACCATACCTGACAAAGTGAGCTTTGACTCACAAAAGTTTATACTATGGAATATTTAGTTGGTCTCTAAGGTGCAACTGGACTTGAATTTTATTTTAAACTGGTGGATGTCACCACTTTTCCATTTAAAAAAATTGGTCAGAATAATTTCTTCCTCAGTTTGACCTGTCCTGCTTTTCTTTACATTGACTTGCTACTAATAAAAGGTTGTTTCCTCCCCTTCCCCCCCAAAAATAAAATAAGGTGGACTCCTCATCCCAGTCAGTTTTGTGTCTGGCTTACCATTGGTAGCCACACTTTTTAGGACTGACCTGATCAGCAGGAATCCATCCGTTGCCAGAGCTATTGAAGTTAACTGGTGTGGTTAGTCCAGTCACCATGAGTTAGCAGAGTGCTTAAATAAAGCTACAAATGCAGGAGCATCACTTTACCACATTACTCAGCTTACAAACCTACACAGAGCTACATTGCAAGTTTGAAGATAAATGCTTCTCTCTTTATTTGAGAAGTATACTTTGGATAGGAAAGAGCAGAGATAGATAGATTACTCATTTAATAGCTAAAGGATGGAAGCATATGGTGAGAGGACCATCTGCCTCATGATGCCAAGAGAGGACCCCATGTCCCTCTTTTGGTGCATGCAGGTAGAGAGCATGTCTTCATCCAGAGTGTGAGAGAAGGAGGAAGGGGAAATTGATCCCTGAGAACACAATCTGCATTTCAAAGAGGACAGTGGCAGAAGAGCAGATACAGGAAGAGATTTTTAATTATTAGATCTATTTTACTTATTAGACTATTAGATGTCCTTTTGACAATCTTTTCTTGCTAATACATTAGCCGCCAATCCATTTACATAGTCCTGGATGCATCCTTCACTTCACTGTACGCAGGTAAAAGCATCCTTCCACTTACCCCATCTGAGGAATTATTTTGTGGCACAGGAGCAATATATACACCTTGGTTGCCCACTTCCCAGATGATGCCCACAGGTAAGCCTACACCCAATGTCAGTCCATTTCCAAGCATGGCAGGCTGTGACACTTCCTGCACCTCAGAGGCCACTTGGCTAACCTTGCTCCTGGTCATGAGTGCAAAAAGTCCAGGGAACTTTCCCAGTCAATTAAGGGCCAGTCTTCCCCTATACTTGAGATGACATATTCTAAGGTGATGGAGCCAGGTGCCTGGCATTTCCATTCTAAGGTGATGGAGCCAGGTGCCTGCATGTTTCCAAGGGCTTATCCTAAGGCTACCAAGCCCCTATGGGGACAGGAGAAAAAAATGCAGCTTTGTGTAGAAGAAGAACAGACAAAGCGGCTTACAATCGCCTTCCCCTCCTCTCCCCACAACAGGCACCCTGTGAGGTAGGTAGCACTGAGAGAGTTCTGAGAGAACTGTGACTGGCCCGAGGTCACGCAGCTGGCTTCATGTGGAGGAGTGGAGAATCAAACCTGGTTTTCCAGATTAGGGCCTGCTGCTCTTAACCACTAGTCCACAATGTCTTTCCCTACTGGAAGTGATGAAAGGTAGCTCTAGGACATTTTGTAAAACATTAATTCCTAGGGTTGCCATAAGTTAGAATTGACTTGACAGCACTAAACACACACAGGCATCGCTCAATGGTAAAGCCATACTTCCAGTAAGAACCTGAGCCTGCATTAAAAAAAAAAATATCCTGCAGTGTTGTGTTCCCCAACCCCCCTCTCCAGCTGCCAGGCACTGCCTGACAACCCTGGCTTCACCATCAATCAATGCTTAGTAAATATTGCCTCAGGAGAGGGAACTGCCAGGGCTTATCTCTGATTAATTCTATAAGACAACCTGGCATAGTTTGACAAGGTCTTTTTGTCATTCAATATTCTTTTTTGTTTTCTTCACTTTTTCTTAGGTCAGCCAAATACCTCCCCAAGAGTTGTCAATGCCATTAATTGGATAACAGCAACCATTGGACACAAGTTCTCATTTTCAGTACCTCCAGACACATTTTATGATCAGGAGGATGGAGATACATCTCAGTTGACCCTTGGAATGAGCCCAGTTGATGGTTCTCCTATAGGCCTGGGGAACTGGTTGCTCTTCAATTCACATTTCCAAACCATGCATGGCTATCCACTTGGTAATGATTTCCAGTATTCACCTCAGGAATTTTTACTGTTTGCCACTGATTCTGAAGGGCTGAAGACTTCTGATATGCTGACAATAGAACTACTCAGACCTACCACTATCCCATGTCACAATTATACTATAAGAACAAAAAATAGCTACGACTCGTTCCTGAGGGAAAGGGAAAGAGTTTACTTGTTTTTTGATAAGCTTTCCAAATATTTGAGCTCTAGCAGTCTGACATTGCTGCATCTCAGACCTGGGTCCACTCTAATCACGTGGTATGACAATTCTTTTTGCACAAGGAATAACAGATGTGCAAGAGATGAAATCCAGGAAGTGCTGGTTAAACTAAGACTACCAGGTGGAAATGTTAATCCCGATTTTGTTGAGGCAATGTTGCCAGAATACAATATCTATCATACAGAGGATGTTGCATATGCTGGAGCCTGCTCTTCTAATGAGTCCTTAATATCAAACCTAACCATAACTGCATTTAAGGATTGTCATTCCTGGACAAGAATTTTTTTTTTTGCCTTGCTAATCAGCATTTGTGTTGCTATTATGATAATATTGATTATGACCTTCTGGTACTGTAAATACAACAAGAATATAATTGGATCACAAACTATGTATTTTCATGGAAAGCATTTCATTAGCTATGCTGACTTGGAAATGGATGTGCTGAAATCCCAGAAATCAGCTATACTTGAACAAGAGGTTCCTTGGCCAGCTGAATTATGGTTACCTGTGCCAACACCATCCCAACAGCACCCCTGCAGACCAAGTGCAAATCTTGCTGCCTCCAGGTTGCCTCCATCCCCAAAATACAGACTTCCACCACTATATGGAATGGATGAACCTAGCCAGACTTATGACAGCCATAACCATTTGAAGTCCAGTTCCAAAGCTAGGCTATACTGAACATAGTCCAGGAAGATGGAACAATTCTTTGTCTTTATAATGCAATAAAAAACCCAAATAAACTAGTTTGCTTTTTGGAAACTGCTAGCAGGGATGCCTATGAATTTGGATATGCTGGTAATTATTTCATGATGGCATAATGCATAATAAAATAGTTAATGAAGTACCAAAATAAAACACATATAAAGCCCTTCATGAAGCAAAATGTTTACCATAAACACATGCACCTACCATGCACAGTAAAGCCTAAAAATCTGCCTATATTGCAGACAAGGCACAAAGTTAGCAACATAACTAGTTGCATCTGTTTTCTCTTACATACATTCTGGAGTAATAAAACATACCAAAGTGTAATGTAGATGTTAATGACTACAGGGTACTTATTTTCCTGAAGATTCTGTAGGCAATTATTGGCATAACTCCCAACCTTTAACTAAACAAAATCAGTGGCTCTTCCTTGAAAGAGCAATTCTTAAGTTATAGGTGTGGTGCAGGTGCTGCTATCCCATGAGTCCATCCCACACCAATTTGGTCAGCTGTAGAAGCCACATGGGAAGTTTTTCACTGGGAGAATGATGCTCATACTTGCCTTCTTCTGATCAATACTTTGATGATAGCATGGCTCTTTCTATGTGATTTGCTCCCCTACAGAATATTTATGTCCTTATGCTATTGGACAATGCCACGGGGAATAACAATCATCCTCAATAAGATTCAAGTGGGTAGTCATGTTGGTCTGAAGAAGCAGAACAAAGTTTGAGTCCAGTGGCACCTTTAAGACCAACAAGGTTTTATTTAAGGTATAAGCTTTTATGTGCCCGCCCACACACTTTTTCAGATACAGTGAAACAAGTGGTCTCCAGAGGTACCAAGTTTTTACCAGCTGCTACTATTGTATAGCATGTCCATGCAGTTAAAAGCTTCATCTGTTAATTTCTGCACACCAGTTAGCTTTAAAAGTACAGAGTTAGGCTAGCCTGCATTTCCTCTTCATTTAGCTGTTGCTTGCTAGAATGGCCATAAACAGAGCACAAGTTTGAAAGTATTTTAAAATTTGGTGTTCTGAATGTACCCATGGTCAGCTTTCAAAAATTACTTTCTTATTTGCATTCCATTTGTTTATAAAGCATTTAAAAACTGTAACTCGTTTCAGCAAGTTGCTAAATACATGGAACAATCATATCCACTAAGAAACCCAAACCTAAAAGAATAGTAAGAATTTGACTGGGATAAGAAATTAATAGGGAAATAAATGAATCTAAAAGGTCTCTTCCACAAGATCTCTTACAATATAATTCCAGTTCAGTGGTTCACCCCTTTTTTAAACAACCAATTCTGTAGAATTGTGCCACTTACTTAAAACAGGGAACATTTCCAAGTGCCTTCAATACATTACATTGCAACAAAAGGGGCGGGGAGGAGGGAGTCCTCAGCAGTTTAAGACCTGTTGATACAACAAAAAATTCAGGTGACTTCAACATAAAAGAGATACCAGGAATGATGTACCATACCATTCATGAAGCTTGTTTCAATATTCAAGGAACCAGAACCTATGCTTAAAGAACAGACAGGAGTGAAATCCCCATATTTGGCATTTTCCTCTGGCCGCTAGCCAGAACACCAGTCACCACTGATTTCAAAAGGGTCATCAAAATCCATCAAGGAGCCAGAGTGGGGGATATGTGGCTGGATAATGTGCTTTAGAAAATTAGAAAAAAAATTAGGAACAACAGGAGATTGCTTTTAATTTAAGGAAAAGTAGCAACTAAAATTTTGACTTACTAAATGTGGCATTTCTCTTGCAGGCCAGGTTTATTTTAAAACTAGTGTGTTCCAACTTTTCACTCTTCCCACCTCTCAATCCTAAAGCCAGCCAATAATGAGTTACATTGAAACACACCATCTGCATATTACCACAAATATTGCTGGTTTCGCAGACGTGATACAACAGCATTGTTTTTGAGCATAGGACATAGCTGCTTTTTGCTCTGAATTCTATCACCAGTGAAAAGACTCCATCTCAGAAATTAGCTGTGGTTGCCGAGCAATCCTTCCTTATATATATTTGAGTTTTGGTCATACCTTATATGGTCAAAATGCGCGCCGGAATCAGTTGGCCGAGGGACTTGCCAGTCAGAGACGGAGTCCCTCGCCACTGGCTGCTTAGCCTTCCGGCGTGGCTGTGTGCCCTCCCACTCAGCCACCGCGCAGCCTCACGACCCCAGTCTGCTCCAGCCGCCGATCGCTTCGGGCTGGGGGGGGGGCGGCGGCTACCGGCTCGGAGGGACTTCACCCAAAGCTGGGTATGGAGGCTTTGTGGGGGAGGGCGCAGCGGGCCTCGGGAGCGCTGTGCGGCCACCCCTCCCTGAAGGCTTTCGGGAACGTGATGTGCGGGGGCGGGGTTGCCCATTTCGGAGGGCCCTCCCGAACGGCGGGGCAGGGAGGCTTGCGCGTGGAGTCAGCGGCGGGCCTCGGACGCTTCCCTTGCTCGGAGAACACCGCCCCTCCTCCCTGCGTGACGGGGCCAGCCCAGCCGCCTTGCCCACCCCCAAGGACTCTCCCTAGGGCCCGTTGCCTCGGCCGCAACGGGCTTCCCCCCCTAGTCTACAATAAACAGCAAGCCAAAATATGTATTAATGGAGACCTATCTCAAATGGTAGAGATAAATAAAGGAACCAGACAAGGATGTCCCCTGTCACCATTGTTATTTATCTTTGCCCTTGAAATCTTAACTAACCAAATCAGAACAAAGAGTCAAATTAGAGGCCTGCAACTAAAAGGAGAAGAATACAAACTATTGGCATTCACAGATGATCTGGTCTTTATCTTGGAAAACCCAACTAACTCCATCAGCACGTTGACATCGACCCTACAAGAATATGGAGATGTGGCAGGCTTTAAAATTAACTATAAAAAAACAAAAATGCTAGTCAAAAATATGACAAAGATTCAAGCTGACCATTTACAAGAACTTACTGGTTTTGAGATACAGAAGAAGGTCAAATACATAGGAATAAGCATAGCAAATAAATGTAGCTCTCTAATGGATAATAACTATAGGGAGCTACTAAAAGAGATAAAAGCTGAATCTGCATTTGCATTTTTAAATCAGTTTCATGCTGCTGTGATGCCATCAAGCATAGAGAAAGACAGCATCACAGCAGCATGAAACTGATTTAAAATGCAAATGCAGATTCAACCAAAGAAAGACCTAGAAAAGTGGAAAGACCTTCATATATCTTTATTGGGGAGAATAGCCACCATTAAAATGAACATACTTCCAAAGCTGCTATTCCTTTTCCAAACAATACCAGTAATGCAAAACCAAAGATGCTTTAAGGAACTAGACAAAATCACAACATCGTTCATCTGGCAGGGGAAAAAGCCAAGAATCAAACTTAAAATACTGCAAGATGCTAAGGCTACAGGTGGCTTTGCACTTTCAAATTCATCCCTATACTACAAAGCAGCAGCATTGGATTGGATCAAAGACTGGATAATCCTGGATAACACTAGACTTCTGAAACTAGAAGACTATGATTTACTCTTAGGATGGCACACATTCACTTGTGGGTATGGGAATGGTATGGGAAAGCTGATGGCCATAAATACTTTAAACAGCATTGGCTTAGGGCCTCTCTATTGAAAGTCTGGGAACAAATTAGAAATTGTTTCTGCACTAAGACTCCAAGATGGGTGGCTCCTCTGGAAGCCTTTACTAATCCAGCTGTTCCCCAAGAAGGAAGTGTTCTCAGGTATCAAGAATGGCTAGATACGCGGCTTGAACTTAAAACAATACAAAGGTGTTAATTGGCAGGGAAAGGTTCAAATCGAATCTCAATACAGCAAAGATAAATCAATAGGTTTCTACGCAAATTATTTGGAAATAGATAAGATCCTGGTAGATACAGATCAGAAATTTATATTAAAAAATGTATAACGTGCTTCTAGAAGACAAAATGCAAGATGAAACGGTTAAGAGAGTTATGATAAAATGGGCACAAAATTTGGGCCACAGTATTGACCTAGACCAATGGGCACAAATTTGGGGAAAACCCCCTATAAATTACAAGAGCAATTCCATATAAGGAAAATATCTACAAAATGTTCCACAGATGGTACATTACCCCTGACATTCTGTTAAAAAATGGTCCAAATTGTCCTAACACATGTTGGAAATGTCAAAGTAAAGTAGGGTCCTTTTTCCATATGAGGTGGCAATGTGAAAAAGCTAAGAGGTTCTGGGCTTGGATACATGAAGTAATACAAAAAACCATGAAAATGTCTATCCCCTTTGTTCCAGAACTATTTTTGTTGAGTATAATGCCTGATCAATGCAAAAAAAATGATTTATATTTCATACTGCATGTGATTACTTCTGCTAGAATATTATTTGTAAGTTTTGGAAGAGAACAGAACTACCATCTAAAAGAGAAACCATTAACAAAATACTGGAAACAGCAGAAATTGATAAATTGTTGTTATTTTTGAAAAACCAAACGGAAGACATATTCAAGAAGACATGGTCAAAATTCTATATTTGGATTGAAAACTATGAAAAGTCAAAAATTACATTCAACTAGAACTTGAGGAACTGTACTTATAAAAATTATCCTGTAATAAAGAGATGCTACCGGAACGGTTTATTAGTGTGTAATGAACAATATTAATAAGGCAAAACATTTATTAAGGCATGAAATTCCCCCACATTTTTATTTATTTCTGTATGTCATGTTTGAAATAAACATATATATACAAAAAGAAATTAGCTGTGGTTCAGAACAGATAAAATATCTTTTATTTAGGGAATCCTGTTGCAACTTTCAAAGACTGTGGAAAATGTTCAGTGGTTACTGATACCAGAGTTGCTGTCTTCAGGAAAGATATTGGAAGAACTGAGTCAGAGGTGATAATTGAAGACGTTCCAGAAGAAGAAGAAGAAGAAGAAGAAGAAGAAGAAGAAGAAGAAGAAGAAGAAGAAGAAGAAGAAGAAGAAGAAGAAGAAGAAGAAGAAGAAGAAGAAGAAGAAGAGGAGGAGTTTGGATTTATACCCTGCCCTTCACTTTGAGTCTCAGAGTGGCTTACAAACTTCTTTCCCTTCCCCTCCTCACAACAGACACCCTTTGAGGTAGGTAGGGCTGAGAGAACTCTAACACAAACTGTTCTTTCAGGAACAGCTGTGCCAGAGCTTGTGGCTGACCCAAGGTCACATCAGCAGGTGCAAGTGGAGGAGTGGGGAATCAAACCCGGTTCTCCCAGATTAGAGTCCGCACACTTAACTACTACACCAAACTGACTCTCAGGGCTAATAGGTAAATTAAGAAATTACAAGTCTGGATGGTGTGCACCCAAAAGGTCTTAAGGAGCTCCAGACTGAAGCTTGATGTAAGAAAAATATGCAGTGTTGTTAAAATGGGCATCCTTTCTGAATAGTTGGAAGGTAGTGAATTTTAAAAAAAGTATCCAGAAAACTGCAGGCTAGGTAGCCCAATGCTTGTTTCCGATAACCTTGTGGAAACTGTTATCCTATCTCTATATATAATAATTCTATTTTGATGTGAATGCTCCACACGGTCTCACAGCCTTTGGCTCCCTCAGCTGCCATTGCAGTGGAAGAGGTGTGAGGAGGGGGAACTTCTCAATTATCTCATGCCCCAGAAAAGAATATGATGGAGGGGGCAGGGCTGTTAAGACTTACATTGCAATACTAAAGAGGCAAAAAAGTTTCCAGGCAGCTGCTCAGGATAAGCATCACAGGTAAAAAAGCAGTGTCTAAAAAGCAGTAGGAGTTCCAAATAAGGTTGCCAACTGAATAAGAAAGAGGGTTGGTTTGTACCTGTGCCTTTAATGGCAGCTTGATCTATAGAAATCACCAGGACACTTATTACTGGCTTGTTCCTGCAGTTCAAGCTGCTGTGAGACGCACAGGATTAGGTGCTAGTAAGAAAAAAGTTAGCGACCCTAGATCTGGGTGAAAATAGTTGCGGGGGATGGGGGGAGACATTTGGTGCTGGTGAATGGAAAGAGATGGATGCTGGATGGATTTGGGGGTGGGGAATCAGGGGAAAGAAGTGAGGGAGGGAATTCAAGGCTGCAGTCCTCCTGTGCATATTTACATGCAAATAAACCCCATCACAGTTATACTTTGAGTTAACAAGGACAGGATCCAGCTAACTGGAGCAAGGGCTAGGAATAGGGAACGTGCTTGATATTTTAAAAATCAGAAATCTGGCTGTGAGAGAAGGATGGGGTGGTCCCTCTCTGTTCTCTCCTGCTTTTTTGTTTTGTTTAAGGAGGCAGAAGCAGAAGGGGAATGGAGGGCTGGAACCCATTGGATTTCAGTATCCAGGGTCTAGAGTTGCTTTCTAAAGTTAGTGCAGATGCAGGACTCTGAACATCTGAGGAGGAAGATAGGGTACCCTCATGTCAAATTGTAGGCATATCAGCCAATCAGAATTGAGGATTTTGAAAGTGACGGGTGCCTCACCCCTTCCCCTGGAAGTCTGCCTCCTCCTGCCATGGTATTGGTGGGCACTGCCAACTAATTGGATTGCCATACAAGGTGGAATTCCTGGTTGTCACACAGGGTGCTTTTCACCAATGGCATTGCCGCTGGGCAGCGGGTGTTTTGTGACAGGTGGCTGCTGGGAGAGAAGTAGCATGAGGCAAAATACTGACAGTAGTGGCTTTTTTTAGAAGGGGAGGAGTGCTTGATGGTACATTGTGCTTTTCAAACAGAGAGAAATAAAAGTTGGAAAGAAATGGCAATCCTCTGGTTGTGCTTTTTTGTTTTTTTGTCTTTTTTTACAGGGGAGGAGTGATTTGGTGGTATGTTGTGTTTTTCAAACTTGGAGAGAATAGAAGTTGTAAAAAAAAAGCCATTGTCCCTGTCTGTTTTTCTGCAAAAACAGTAGCTGGAGGCATGAACAAGGAGTTTTCTCAGCTTTCCACTTCCCCTCGATCAACAGAGGAAACACATTCCACCTATCTCTCTTGGGGAAAGTTCCACAGGCATTTTTCGGCTGAGTTGACAAAACCATAAGAGAGAGAGAGAGAGAGAGAGAGAGAGAGAGAGAGAGAGAGAGAGAGAGAGAGAGAGAGAGAGAGAGAGAGTTGTGTCCGCTGACTGCTTCAGGGCATCAGCGACAGAGCCTGAGCTTGAGTCCTGGAGAACAATGGGACTGGGGCTCCTGGCTCCAGCTTAGGGGAACCAATGGGAATGGCGGTGGGAATTCAAACCTGCCAATGGCACCAGGGGGTGTTCCCCTTCACTTGTATATAGTTGGCCACCTGGCTGGTAAAAGTGTCTTTTGTTGTGTAATAGCAAACCGTGCTGATCACTACATCAGTGTCTGTGGTTTCATTATGCGTCCAACCCACTACACAATAACGGCGACAAAGGTGGGATCCTGTTGAGCGCCCCAGCCAGTCTGATGGACAATGCTACCGATGACAACGCTCCGTTGCCCCATGCGCATCGATCCATGAGTGCCCCAGGGGGTGAACTGCAAGCCGCGTCTCAGCCACCAATCAGCACAATGGCCGTCACTCCAGGATCCTGGCTGCTGCCGCAATTCAACGCCTCCCAGCCTCAGTGATGGGGAGCCTGGGTCACGGGCCTGCGGCAAGCCCTCGTGTTTTACCAAATCACCGACGAAGACAGGAAAAGGGGCCTGCTACTCTGCTCATGTGGCCCCACGATCGTGGACCTGGCTCAGTACCTTCTCTCTCCCAAGAAGGTGGAGGAGTGCATGTTTGAAGAAATAGTAAAGGCCGTGCAAAACCACTGTGCACCGAAACGGTCGGAGATGACCTGCCACATGGTGTTCCAGCAATGGAGCCAGCAGGGTAGGGAAACCGCAGTGGAGTTCCTCACGGAGCTCTGCCGCCTGGTGGCTGATTGCGCATTCGGTGTGCACTTGGACATGGCTCTCTGAGATTGGTTGATCGCCAGCCTCCAAGAGGAGAAACTCCGACGCCAGATAATGGAGGAGAGAAGGTAACTATCGCATTGGCCCTGGCCACTGCCACTGCATGGGAGAGGTCTCACCCAACAACCACAGTGCACAAGGCAGCCATCACCAGGAACAGTGACCCCGAGGACTCGGAGGTCCACCGAATGCAAGCACCGCACCGCTCATGAGCCCCATGCATGAGCTCCGCATGCCAGCAACCCAGCTCAGCGGCCCAGGAGTGTGTCAGCTGTGGCGGTCAGCATAAGTGAAAATCGTGCAGATTTCGGGACGCCACGTGCAGAGACTGTGGTCGCACAGGCCACATCGCCAGGGTCTGCTGATCCAAGGGATCCTGTGCACTGCTGAAGCAGTCCTGCCGCAAGGCCAATGCACACTACAAGGAGTGCGCGGCACAGGAGAATCTCTATTTCCTCACCAACGCACCGCAAGCCACCGAACAGGTATTGAGACTCCCCAGCCATTCCTCAGCCCCCAAAATCCAAGTCCGGGTTAAAATAGAGGGGGCTCCCTGCCAAATAGAGCTCGATTCTGGCTCCGTGCAATCCATCATTTTGGAGGCCACACTCAAACAGCTATGCCCAAGGGGGCCCCCCGCTTGTGCCCATCGCCCGTGATGCTCATGGACTTCCAGAGGAATTGAGTGCTGATAAAGGGGGTTGGGAGTTTCCGGGTGCAGTACCATGGCTTCAAAGGTCTCTTGGACTTGATTGTGGTTGAGGGCGACCTAGTCAGCCTCCTGGGAAGGGCCTGGTTTGAACCCCTCGGAATCTCGATCGAAGGGGTCCAGCTTTGTGCAGCACATGACTTCCAGGAGGTTTGCCAAGAATTTCCATCTGTCTTTGACTGAACGCTTATCCGGTACATGGCCCCCCTGTTGTCACTGCAACTAGACCCCAAGGTGGCCCCCATACGCATGCATTCCAGGACGGTCCCATTTGCGCTGAAAACTAAAATTGACGCGGAACTGGACTGCCTAGTGGCCAAGAGGGTCCTGGAACCAGTCTCCCACGTGGCATGGGAGACCCTGATTGTGATGCCCGTAAAGCCAAATAGGGATGTTCGCATCTGCGCGGACTACAAATGTATGATTAACCGGGCGTTACAGGACCATTCCTACCCAGTTCCTGTCATGAGCCATGTACTAGCCATCTTGGTGGGGGCAAAGATCTTTGGCAAACTAGATCTCGCCCAAGTTTACCAGCAGCTGCCTGTCAACGGGCCGACTGCAGAGGCCCAGACGATTGTAACCCACTGGCGGGCTTTCCGGTTGAATCGGCTACAATTTGGGGTGAGCGTGGCACCCGGGATATTCCAACAGCTAATGGACTCTCTCCTCAAAGGAATACTCGGAGTCACACTGTTCTTCGATGATGTGATGATAGCTGCTGCCACACCAGACGAATTCGCCATCCGCCTCCGCATGGTCCTCAGCCGTTTCCGGGATGCTGGCCTCCAGGTCAAGTGGGAGAAGTGCTGGCTAGGGGTGCTGTCTGTGGACTTCTTGGGATTCACCGTCGATGCGGACAGCCTGCACCCGGCGCCCGAGAAAGTGAAGGCCATTGTGGAGGCTCCCCCCCGACATCCAAGGCCAAGTGCCAGGCTTTTCTAGAACTCCTCAACTTCTACCATGCCTTCCTCCCCCAGAAGGCGGCAGTAGCCGAAACCCACCACCGTTTGCTCGACAAGCGGGTGCCCTGGGTCTGGGGTCCCTGCCAGGCTGCCACGTTCCGGGACGTGAAGGCTCTCTTGATTTCAAACTCGGTCCTGTCCCACGTCAATGAGTCCCTGCCCGTGGTTCTGGTCTGTGACGCATCTCCCTATGGAGTTGGCGCTGTGCTGGCACACCGTCTCCCAGATGTGTATTCCTCGCGGACCCTATCTGCAGCTGAGTGGAACTATGCCCAGACAGACGGCGAGGGACTGGCAATTGTGGCTGGGGTGAAGAAGTTCCATGACTTCGTCTGCGTCCGGCCCTTCACCATCGCCACGGACCACCGCCCTCTGCTGGGCCTCTTTGCGGCAGATCGCCGGACGCCGCAGGTCCTCTCCCCTCGGGTCTTGCGGTGGTCCATCTTCTTTGCGGGTTACAACTACAACCTGCAGCACCGGCCAGGCAAGGTGATGGGCCACGTCAACGCCTTGCCTGCCGGACGTGGGGGAGGACCCGGACCCGGCTCACCACATCCTCAAGATGGAAGGTCTCCCAGATGCTCCCCGCCGCTTGGCCAGGGACCCTGTCATCTCCTGGCTGGGTGGTGAGGGGGTGGCCTGTGACCCCAGCAGGCCCGGAGTTCAGCGCATTCACGGCTCAGCGGGAGGAGCTGTCAGCACACAAGGGCTGCCTACTGTGGGGAGACCGGGTCATGGTCCCCAGCGTGCTATGGATCCAGATGCTGAAGGCTCTGCATGAGGCATACCCTGGCATCGTGCGTATGAAGGCCCTTGCCAGGAACTACGTCTGGTGGCCAGGCATAGACGACGAAGTAGAAGCCTGGGTGAAGCACTGCCAGATCTGCCAGGAGGTTAGCCCAAGTCAGCCGAGCACACCCATGCAGTCCTGGGAATTGACAAGGACCCTGTGGTCCCGGCTTTACATTGATTTTGCCGGGCCCTTCCAGGGACTGACATTCCTGGTAACAGTGGACGCGTACTCCAAGTGGCTGGAGGTTAGTCCCGCCTCCACCATTAGGGCTCTCCACAAAATCTTTGCCATTCACGGCTTGCCTGACACGATCGTCTTGGACAACGGGTCAGCATTCACGTCCGAGGAGTTCCAGCAGTTCCTATGAGACAACTTGATATGACACATCAGTTCAGCGCCCTTCCACCCCACAATGAACGGCCAAGCGGAGCACATGATCTGCATGGCAAAGGAAGCACTCAGCCGCCTCACCAAAGGGGACTGTGAGTCTTGCATTGCATGGTTCCTTCTAGCACACTGGACCACTTCGAACCCCGTAAGCGACTGCTGCCTCGCAGAGCTCCTTGTGGGTCGGAGACCCGCAATCCTCCTGGACCACCTGCACCCCAACAGGCCTCCCAAGGTGCGCAACATGGCCGAGCAGCAGGAGGCGCCACGGGGGTTCTTTCTGGAAGACCTGGTGTTTGTGAGGAACTATGGCAAGGGGCAAGAGTGGATCACAGGCAGGGTCATCCATGTCACCAGACCCATCTCCTATGAGGTGTCGACGGACTGTGGACAGATCCTGCGCCGCCATGTGGATCAGCTGAGGTGGCGCCTGCTTCCGAACTTTGGTGAGTTTCTGAATCAAGGGGACAAGCGCGAACCACCAGTAGCTGAGGGGGCCCCCGAAAGGGAACGGGACCCCAGGGAGGTGGGCCAACATGAGGTGCAAGCCCCAACCCTGGAGGGAATGCTGGACAAGTGCCCACCGGCGCCTCCAAACCCAGAGGTGGGAGAAGAAGTGGTGGCTCCTTCCACGCAGCCACAACTCAGCAGAGGAGAAGCCCCGACTCCAGCACCATGGCAGTCCACTAGGGAACGCAGAGCCCCAGCATACCTGAAGGACTAGGTCTCCTAGGCAGGGTCCGAACTATGGGGGGAGGAGTGTTGTGTCCGCTGACTGCTTCAGGGCGTCAGCGACAGAGCCTGAGCTTGAGTCCCGGAGAACAATGGGACTGGGGCTCCTGGCTCCGGCTTAGGGGAACCAATGGGAATGGCGGCCGGAATTCAAACCTGCCAATGGCACCAGGGGATATTCCCCTTCACTTGTATATAGTTGGCCACCTGGCCAGTAAAGGTGTCTTCTGTTGTGTAATAGCGAACCATGCTGATCACTACATCGGTGTCTGTGGTTTCCTTATGCATCCAACCCACTACACAAGAGAGAGAGAGGGAGAGAGAGAGAGCGCAGCCCTCCACTCCGCAAAAGCCTTTGTTCTCCCATACACACTGGGGGGGAGGCTTGCTTTGCAGCATAGAAGAAGAAGAAGAGATTGGATTCATACTCCTCCCTTCACTACCCAAAGAGTTTCAGAGTGGCTTACAATCTCCTTTCCCTTCCCCTCCCCACAACAGACACTCTGTGAGGTAGGTGGGGCTGAAAGAGCTCTCTCGAGAACTGCCATTGAAAGAACAGCTCTGAAACAACGTATAACTGACCCAAGGTCACACCAGCAGCTGCATGTGGAGGAATGGGGAATCAAATCCAGTTCTCCCAGATTAGAATCCGCACTCCTTACCACTACACCAAACAAAGAATCCAAGTCCTTTTAAAATCTAAAGCCACATCAGACTCACACTGCAACAACCAAGAATTGAGCTCCAGTTGAGCTTCAAGCCCATTTAAAATTTAAAGCCTCCACAGACTCACAGTGGAGAATCCAAGCTCTGTTTAAACTAAAATAGGGTCTTTCTTTCATATGTGGTGGCAATACAAAAAGGCGAAAAAGTTTTGGGTGGGGTGCACAAAATACTCCAAAAAACCTTAAAAATTCCAATACCCTTTATTCCAGAAATATTTCTGTAAAACATAAGAGCAGAGAGATGTGAAAAGAATGATTTATATTTTATATTGCATGTGGTAACTGCTGCCAGAATATTATATGCTAAGTTTTGGAAGACAACAGAATTGCCATCTAAGAATGATATTGTTAACAAAATACTTCAAACAGCAGAAATTGATAAACTTTCATTACGTTTAAAGGAGCGAGCAGAAGAAATCTATGAAAATACCTGGGCCAAGCTCTATAGTTGGATTGGAAAGTATGATAACTTGAAAATGTTGGCTAATTGAAACCCGAGAAAAGATATTGTTAAAATCTTTCTATCCTGTATAAAAGATAAGATTACTTAATGAATAGCATTGACAAAGCAAAATTCTTAGCCAATAGAACAATCAATCACCATGTATAATTAAATAATTTTTGTTTGTTCTTTTATACATGCTGTGTATGAATTTCAGTTATCAGTATGATTGCAACAATAATTCTACAAAGTAAGGTATACAACTTCGCAGTACATTCAAAATAATACAGCTCCTAATTTCAGACAAACGACGGAGTTCTAGTACAATATCCGTTTACGTGTTCTTCATCAGGTTTGTCCTTCTGTTATTGTTTCTTCACAGGCATCAAGGTTTTTTGATGTGCGCTACTGTGTAATACAGGGGTCCTCAAACTTTTTAAACAGGGGGCCAGTTCACTGTCCCTCAGACCGTTGGAGGGCCGCCGCGTTCGCCCCTCCCCCCCACCAGCCTGCTCGCCCCGCTGCCGCGTTCGCCCCCTCCCCCCATGACCAGCCTGCTCTCCCCGCCGCCGTGTTCGCCCCCTCCCCCCACGACCAGCCTGCTCGCCCTGCCGCCGTGTTCGCCCCCTCCCCCCACCAGCCTGCTCGCCCCGCTGCCGCGTTCGCCCCCTCCCCCCATGACCAGCCTGCTCTCCCCGCCGCCGTGTTCGCCCCCTCCCCCCACGACCAGCCTGCTCGCCCTGCCGCCGCGTTCGCCCCCTCCCCCCACCAGCCTGCTCGCCCCGCTGCCGCGTTGGCTCCCTCCCCCCCACCAGCCTGCTCGCCCCACCGCCGCGTTCGCCCCCTCCCCCACGACCAGCCTGCTCGCCCCTTCCTCCTCCTCAGCTCCTGGGCGCTCTTGCTGCCCAGTGCTGCTGGAGGAAGAAAGAGGCCGCGGGGGGGTGGCTTTGAGGGGGCGGAGGTGGCAATTTGCCGCCCCTAAGAGCCTGCTGCCCTAGTGAGCGAGCCGGCAGTGCCTCTCCCAATGGGGCTACTCAGGAGGAGGAGCCTGGCAGGCGGGCAGGGGCGCTGCTGCTGCGCTCCCCGAGGAGGAGGCGGCTCCGGGCGGGGGGGCGGGCATAAACACTTGGCGGGCCGCATAAATGTCCTCGGCGGGCCGCATGTGGCCCGCGGGCCGTAGTTTGAGGACCCCTGGTGTAATACATATTGTGCTTGTCTGCTTTCTTCTAGAAACTACGCGCAGTAGTGCACATCAAAAATTATATAAGAATTAGCATTTTGAAATATGGGTGAGTTTATAAAGGGTAAAATGCTTCTCTGTATCATTAGAGAATTCTTTATGTTTTTGGTGGTGTATTAAGCTCCTTTGCAGCTTGCAGCACTTCATGCTTGCAGCACCCCACTATCATATTTGTCTATCAACTTGTAGAACTGAGCCATATCTGCTCAGAACCTCCTGCACTTTTTCTACAATCATTTCTTTCTCCTCTATTCATTTCATGATCTCATGATCTCATATACCCCCAAGTAGTATTCCCTCCACTTTTTAGAACTGTCTTAATCAGTTCTCACTGCATCTGCCTTTCTCTTTTTTGGGGTTAGAAGCCCTCTGAGTATTGACCAGCCCTGATGGGCATCTCTGGGGGGTGTCAGTGCCTTGCCCCTATGGGGTAGAATAGGAGGTTTCTGGTACAGCACCTAGGAAACAGACATAGACAAGATTTCCTCTCAAAATGCTCTTCTGTTCATTTTTAAGGCTATATAACGGCCTCTCCCAATACAAGGTCTAGAAAGCTTGCAATATAGCTGAACATACAAACTTTTAAAAACCAATACAAATATATATATACCATTGTATAAGTCATGTCTGAAAATACTATAGTACACAGAACTACTCAACAAAATGGGGCAAAATCACTGATTTTGAAGCTTTACCCCCCCCCCACACACACACACAAGAGAATGTCCAAATTCTAGTTGAGGTTATTTCAGCAGCATCACATGTCATGTTTCAGAATTGCACTCAGACTATTACTTTTAAAGAGAATTTTTGAAGTCTAAAGGTATGAGAACTATAAAAGTAAAAGGATAAAATAAAGGACAAATTAAGATAAAACAAAGAGCAATGCACAGCCTCAGGCAGTTAGTCTCTCCCCCCACTGCTGGAAACCAGAAGTCCACTTACTGTTTTCAAAACCAAAGGAAAACTTGTGCCTGGAATAAAACTTTGTTCGTCTTAAAGGTTGCACGGGACCCTGACTCTTTCTCTAAATACTAAAGGGACCATAAAGTCAAGTGAACTAAATATAACCAACTCTTTGTGTCAAGAATCGCCAAAGTATAATATACAAAGCATGAAATACTAACTAATTCATTGTTATCAAATTATCTACATAATTACAGTGATTAACATAGATAATTCTATAACAATGAATTAGTTAATAATTTTTTTCTGGCCATACAGCCCAGAATATCTACAACTAATGAACTCCAGCCATGAAAACCTCCTAAAATGCCGAAACCACGGCCATACAGCCTGGAAAATCTACAACTACTAAATTTTTCACGCTTTGTATATTGTACTTCGATGCTTTTTCACATGGAGTGTTGGTTATATTAAATCCAAGAGGCTATATTTCTAAAAACCAAACGAAATAAATTAGAAAAACAGCTTTTCCCACGCTGTCTTCAAACCTAGACCCAAAAGCCCTGAGAACACCTGTTATACCCACTTTGAATCTATCCTGTGGATGTTGCAGATCCAAGGAGCTCTCTGCAAGCTATCCACCCTGCCAGCGTGGTCACTTGCTCAGCGTACAGCTTTCTGCCTGTTCTCCCTTTTCGTCTGATGAAGCAAAAAAGCCATTCATTCTCCTTGTCAGTCCCTACTTTTTCTTCATCATTGTAGCTATGAACCTCTGGTGTGCTCTCCATGGTGCAGAGGCCTGGCAGCAACAGATAACCTGCAGTCCTCCTCGCCCATTTTAAAGAAACCCCCGCCTGAGCCCCAGAGGCTCATTGCTGCATTTAAATGCCATGGGATACTCCCCCACATGACGGAGGGGGGTACCCTGAGTCTGCAGAGGGGTAACATGGTACTCTAACACTCTGGTTCATTTTGGGGTCCTGGGGAGCCCCCAAAATCCTTCCCTGGGGTCTGCGTTGCTGAGCTCATAGAGAGGTCATTTGATACCACAAAATGAAACAAAGTGTCAGGGTACCAGTCACCCCCAAAATCACTCCTAGCCCACCCCAAACCACTCCCAGCACCCCAGGACACCCAACAAATCTCCACCATAACTCCCCAACCTCCCACAGTATGACTGTACCCTGTAACTCTGTACAACAGCCCACACCACAGGGACTGTGGTTGCCCCAGGTGTCCGAATTTATTTCATACAGAGAATGGAGAAAAAGGGGGAGGGAAGTGGGCTGCTTTTTTATAGGCTGAGAAATTGGGTGCTTTTGGACACACATAGGACACAAAAAGGCAGGCAGAGAAACTGTTAATGACACTTGCAAAAAACTCCAACTTCAAACATGTATCTGATTTAATTTCCTTATTGTTTATTTCATTTCATAGAGTGCATGGAGAGAAGAATGGGGGAGGGGAATTTGGAGCACTTTTGCCATGTAGAGAAAAAGGGTGCTTTTTGATGGTTAGAGGGATTTGTGGGACACGCTGTTAATGAGCCCCCCAAAACTCCAACTGGCTTCCCCCTCCCCCAGCTTCAAACAAGATGGTTGGATGGCCATTTCCCCTGCCTCCCCCTCTCATCGCTTCAAACACAAAGCAGATTGGATGACCATTTTCATGCCCCCTCACTGCAGCCGAGCCAGGGCTGCATTCTCTCATTGGAACTCATTTGCCTTGCTCTCACATAGGACCCTAAAAATTTGGTGTTCTTTATTATTTAAAAGCTGCTGAGGACTGGAAAAAACAGGATTTTTTTTTAAAAAAAACTGTCAGCCAAGCCATGCTGGGGGATTCTGTTTGGAATCTATCTTGATCTCTCTGCTTGGAAAGTAATTCTGCTTCAACTCTATTTGGAAGACAGCTTGCTTTATTCTTTAAACAGAGCTTGGATTCTCAAGTGTGAGTCTGAGGTGGCTTTAAATTTTAAAGGGGGTTGGATTCTCTAATGCAAAGCAAGTTCCCCTTGTGTATGGGGGGAAATGGAAGTCTTTTGGGGACTGGAGGGATGAGCACTCTTCTCTCTCTGTCTCCAGGACGGTTTTCTCAACCCAGCCAAAAAATGCCTGCGGAGTGTGTTTTCTCTGATGATTGGGCAGAAGGGGAATGCTGAGAAAACTCCTTGTTCATGCCTCCAGCTACCATTTTTGCAGAAACACAGACAGGACACAATGGCTTTTAAAAAACAACAACTTTTATTCTCTCCAAGTTTCAAAAGCACAACATACCACCAAATCACTCCTCCACTGTAAAAAAACACAACCAGAGGACTGCTGTTTCTTTCCAACTTTTATTTCTCTGTTTGAAAAGTGTAACACACTTTTTGCTCCACGCTACTCCTCTCCTAGTGAAAAGTACTGAGACTGACGAGTGATTTCAGCTCTCACATACTTTATTAGTTGAAGAACAAGACAACTAAGCCGGCTCACAGGCCGGCTTTTTATCCCCCGTGAGCCCACACCCCAAAACACACAACACCCAGTGATTCGCTATTTACATTGATTGAGTTAACTCCTGCTCCTCAATTGGAGGGGAGCCAGGATCCTCTAGTCCATTGTCTTTCGGGGCGAAGCTCAGGCCCTTCGCCTGGCCACATGGTGGACCGGTTAGAACCGGTCCCAGCACATGGCTGTCCTAAGCCCATGTCCTCAAGTGGATACATTACACCCCTCCCCCCTTGGTCAGAGATACACCCGCACACAAAGTCCTTTAAGTAAGCCGGAGGCTTTCGTTCCCGGGTTGAGCGCCGGGGGACCAGGACGGGAGGAGACGCAGGTGCCGGTGTCCTGGCCGGGGAGCCAACCGGTGCTGGCGGAAGGGACCTGGCCGCCGAGGTGTCGTCAGCTGTGGTCGAGGCTTCAGTAGACGGGGCGAGGGGGGTCGTGGCTGTGCTTTCCGCCGGGCTGTGTTCCTGCGGAGAAGATCATGGCTCCTCTGCTTCCTGAGGTTCGGGGTCCTCGAAGTCGTCCGGCTCCCGTGGCACCACCCTGCGGCGGAGTTGGTCGATGTGGCGGTGGAGCACGGTACCATCTTCGCAGGAGACCTCATACGAACGGGGGGCCCTGACCCGGACCACCCGGGCTGGAACCCAGGGTGGACCCTTGGTGTAGTTTCGGGCGTATACCGGGTCCTCTGGGAAGAACCCCCTTGCCGCTTCATGGGACTCAGTGACCGGTGCCTTTTCTGCAGCGCGATCGGGATGTAGACAGTCTAGCCGGGTCATCAGGTGACGGCCTAGGAGGAGTTCAGCCGGACTACGCCCTGTTGTGGTGTGGGGAGTGATCTGCTGGCCAAAGAGGAATGCTGCCGGCTTGTAGTCCCAGTTCTTTGAGTCCAAGTGCTGGAGTGCATCTTTGGTCGTCCTGACCATTCGTTCCGCTTGGCCGTTGGTCGCGGGGTGGAAAGGGGTGGACCGGACATGGCGTATTCTGTAGTAACGGGTGAAGTCCATGAATTCGCTGGACGTAAAGGCTGTCCTGTTGTCTGTGACTAGTGTGTCGGGAATGCCCTGGGCACTGAATATCTGCCACATGGCTCGGATAGCAGCTTTGGAAGAGGTGGAGGGTACTGGGACCACCTCTAACCACTTGCTGTATGCATCCACTAGGATGAAGAACAGCTGTCCCTGGAACGGGCCCGCAAAGTCCAAGTGCAGCCGGGACCAGGGGCAGTGTGAGGATTCCCAGGCACACTCAGGGGCCCTGGGTGGTTCCGGGCGGGATGACTGGCATGGTTGGCATCTCCAGACCATGTCTTCTATGTCTTTGTCAAGCCCCGGCCACCATACGTAACTCCTAGCCAGGGCTTTCATCCGAACCACCCCCGGGTGTGCCTCGTGGAGGGCAGCTAGGACCCGTTCCCTCAGTGGCGCGGGAATGACCACCCGGCTTCCCCACATCACGCAGCCTTTGTGAGTGGACAACTCTTCCTTCCTGGAGGTGAAAGCTGTGAAGTCTGGGCCTGCCTGGCCTGCGGGCCACCCCCTTACCACCCAGTTGCGAACGCGGCTGAGGACCTTGTCCTTTGCGGTGAGGTGCGCCACCTCCCTGACGTGCACCGGCTGGTCCGGGAGCGCCTCCAGGAGGGCGACTTGGTAGGCCGGGGCTGGGTCGGGGTCTGTGGCAGGCAGTGGAAGGCGGCTCAGGGCATCCGCATGACCCATCGCCTTGCCTGGCCGGTGAACGAGGGAGTACGAATAACCAGACAAAAACACAGACCACCGGATGACTCGTGGCGACGTCATTTGGGGGGTCTGGCAGTCCGGGGCCAGGAGACCGAGAAGAGGCTTATGGTCGGTCAGGATCGTGAAAGGCCGGCCATACAGGTAATGGTGAAATTTTTTCACCCCGGCCACTATTGCGAGCGCCTCCTTGTCAATTTGCGAATAGTTTCGCTCTGCCGGCGACAAGGTCCTGGAATAATAGGCCACCGGGACCTCCTGGCCGGCCGGCAGTTGGTGGCCCAGAACTGCCCCAACCCCATATGGTGAGGCATCACATGCCAATACCACGGGAAGCTGTTCATTAAAATGCGAGAGCACTGTGTTAGAGGTTAACAAGTCCTTGACTGCTTGGAACGCGGCGGCGTGTGTTGGCCCCCAAACCCAAGGAGCCTTCTTGTCAAGCAGGCGGTGGAGCGGCTCCGCCACCACCGCCTTGAGAGGGAGAAAATAATGATAAAAGTTCAAGAGGCCCAGGAAGGCCTGTAGCTCCTGTTTGGATGAGGGCGGGGGGGCTTGTGTGATTGCCTTGACTTTGTCCTCCGTGGGATGGAGGCCATGTGCATCAACCACAAAGCCCAGAAATTCTATGCGTGGCACCCCTAGAAGGCATTTCTCCCTCTTCACCTTGAGCCCTGCCGAGTCAAACCTTCGCAGCACCGCCCGGAGCCGGTCTGCGAATGAGGATGAGTCTGGAGCCGCAATGATCACGTCATCCAGGAATGGTTGGACCCCAGGAATCCCCTTCAGGAGGGAGTCCATGAAGGACTGGAAAATCCCTGGCGCAACGGACACCCTGAACTGGAGCCGGTGGACTTTAAAAGCTCCTTTATGAGTGACTATCGTTTGGGCTTTGGCTGTGGCGGCATCAACGGGTAGCTGTTGATACGCCTGGGCGAGGTCTAGTTTGCCAAAGACCCGGGCCCCTGCTAGTGCCGCCAAAACATGGCCGACCTCGGGTACTGGGTATGCGTGGTCCTGGAGGGCTTTATTTAAAGTGCATTTGTAGTCTGCACAAATGCGAACGTCACCGTTTGGCTTTACGGGGGTGACTATCGGGGTTTCCCAGCGTGCTGACGCAACCGGTTCCAGCACCCCCTGTTCTACAAGGCGGTCGAGCTTGGCCTCAATCTTAGGCTTCATCGCAATCGGGGGGTGGCGGGCCTTGATGCGTATGGGCCGGACGCTGGGGTCGAAATCCAGTGAAATGGGGTCCCCAGTGTACCGCCCCAGTGTGCCGTCAAAAACCCAGGGAAATTCGTCACAGACCTTAGCAAAGTCCGGCGCCCGCACATGATTCACCCCTGTAACCGTGAGTCCTAGGGGCCTGAACCATGAAAGTCCGAGCAGACTCGAAAGATGTCCCTCCACCACCAGTAGATCCAGGATCCCGTCAAAGTCCTTAAACTGTACCCGGAACTTGCCCCAGCCCCGGACCGCCACAGGGTTCTTGTTAAAGTCCCGTAAGGTCAAACCCCATGGCTTTTGCAGGGGGGGTCCCCCCTGTGGACAAATCTTGCGGAGCGTGTCCGCAGAAATTATGGAGAATGACGAACCCGTATCGATCTTCATTGAACAGGGGAACCCCTCAATAAGAACTGTCACGTGTAATTTGTTGGGGCCATCCGGGGGCAAGTTACATACCAGGTGCGGCTGCTGGGTGGATGCGAGGGTGTGGAGGCTTGACGGTCGATCCGTTTCGGGCGGGCGGGGTGGAGATGACCTCAGGCGCTTACCCCGGGAGCGGCAGGCCCGGGCGATGTGGCCCGTCTTTTTGCAAACTCGGCAGACGGCAGTCATGAAGTGGAATGACCGTCGATCATGTGGGTCACCACAGCTAGCGCAAGGGGCTGGTGAAACGGCACGATGCTGGCGAGGCATGTTGCTTATGGAGATCGATGCTTGCGAAGAGGGCTGCTTTCGATGGGCGGCTGCTATTGCGAGGTGGTCAAAACACGGAGCGGCGGCGGCAGATGAGTGTGGCGTGTGGTGGTGCTGCGCTCAGAGTCCACGAGGCGATGCGCATTGCGAGGCGGGCGGCCCTTGGGGATGCGGCGTGTAGTGGGGCCGTGTGGTGAGCGGCGGGAGATGTGGCGCAAGGTTGGGTGGCATGCGGTGATCACGGCGCTGCGGAAGAAACGGCGGCGGTGGTGGTGAGCGGTGCGGTGCTGCTCTCGGGGTCAGCGATGTGATGCTCTGGAGTGGTTGTGGTGAGTGGTGCGGTGCTGCTCTCGGGGTCAGTGATGCGATGCTCAGGAGCGTTGGCGGCTTTGGTTGCGGTGAGCGGTGCGTTGCTGCTCTCGGGGTCAGCGGTGCGATGCTCGGGAGCAGTGCGATGAGCAGCTGGGCTCGATGCGATGCTCTTCGTCGTGGTCGTTGTTCAGGGAGGGAGTTGGCATCCCATCCTCGTCGCTAGTGAAAAGTACTGAGACTGACGAGTGATTTCAGCTCTCACATACTTTATTAGTTGAAGAACAAGACAACTAAGCCGGCTCACAGGCCGGCTTTTTATCCCCCGTGAGCCCACACCCCAAAACACTCAACACCCAGTGATTCGCTATTTACATTGATTGAGTTAACTCCTGCTCCTCAATTGGAGGGGAGCCAGGATCCTCTAGTCCATTGTCTTTCGGGGCAAAGCTCAGGCCCTTTGCCTGGCCACATGGTGGACCGGTTAGAACCGGTCCCAGCACATGGCTGTCCTAAGCCCATGTCCTCAAGTGGATACATTACACCTAGCAACCACCTCTCATGAAATACCACCACCCAGCGACAAGCACCCTGTGTGATAACCCCTAACTTCCACCTCCTACGGCAATCTGATTTGCTGGCAGGAGGAAGAGGGACATCCAGAGAAGGGGTGGGGCACCTGTCACTTTCAAAATCCTCAACTCTGATTGGCTGACCCACAATTTGACATGAGGGTACACGATCTTCCTCACTTGCCAGGACTTGTTCTTTGTTTCAGAAAAGAGATGCTTTGAGGGAAGAAGAAAATACTTGCTAAAAACACACATCTATAGGTGCCATGGTGCCCATGAGTGCCAGCTGCAAAAAATAATATATCTATTAGCTCTAATCAGCTTCTCCCTTCTTTTCCAAAGGAAGTCAGTGAGACAGAGAGAGAGCGTTTGCAAAGTATTATGAGCTAGATTTCTTCAAATCTGTCTCTTCTCTAATGTTGGGAGATAAAAAATAATGTCATTAAATGAAGTTGTTTTCTCCTAATCTCTAATGTTGATATGTGCTAGGTGGTTGTTGATTGAAAGTGGGGTTTTTTCTGCCATACCTTATTTCAATGTGCACTGTGTAAATGAGTTAACCCCCCCCCACTCTTTAATAATCCTGTCCATTTTCCTTTGATGTTTCTTACCTAACAAACAATTCAAGTTCAAGTCAGCCTTTATTGGCATAAAGTCATCAGTACAATACTAGGATTAAAAACCAGTTAAAACACCTGTATAAACCAGTTAAAACCTACATATAAAATTCTAAGCAATCCTTTGATGCTGCTGTGAGGCCAGGCAGAGAAACTTAGCCACCTTCTCCGTGATGTCTGGACTAAAATCACTTAAGAGCCTGTGCACCTTAGGTGCATCAGAACAAGCTCCCATTTTGATTAAAAAAGGATATAAGTATCTAATCCTTAGGTCCACATATAAATTACAGTGCAGAAGCACATGAGTGATGGATTCCACACAGTTCTTTCTGCATGGGCAGAATCTGGCCAAATGGGGAACTTATTGAATCTGCCGGCTAGAATGGCAGACGGCATGGCGTTACATTTGGCCAAGGCAAATGCTCTACGCTGTTGGGGGACCTGCAAAGAGGATAGATATGAAGCTGTCATCCCTGTTGTAAGGGGAATCTCGAAATTCAGAGAACAGGATTTATTAGCTAGGCTATATAAATTTTGACACTCCACATCTAACAGTCTGGTTTTGGTCTGTTGGAATGCAACAGCAAAAGGCAACATGGAGAGAGATTCCAGGGAAAGGCCCAGTATTTAAATGTTGTAAGCCACGCACAGGTCTCCATCAGGGACGAGCCTGTTTCCAGATATATAACAGCGTTCGGTATGCAATTTCGTAGAGCCATAATTTTCCGTAGAAATTTGGATTGGACTTGTTCGATGGCATGGTCAAAGGCTCCAATCCAGATTGGAATGCCATACATTAACTGTGAGCTGACTTTGGCCCTGAAAATTTTTATTGCAGCTGGCACAAACTGGTTGCCCCTGCAATAAAAGAAACGTGCTATGGCTGACGCACTGGCGCTAGGGACCTTCACCGCATATTGGCGATGGCCATACCACCCTGACACACGCCCAATCTCATCTAACAAACAATTATTATTCTATTCATGGATGGTAGCAACAAGCTGATATTTAGTTTTGATCAGGGTCACATGGGGGGCCCCAGGTGCAACCTTTGTCCAGGGACCCATGGTGGCTCTCAGCTGCTCTGACTGCACGTATAACTTCTGTGAAGGGAAGCCTGGCCTCTCCAGACTTTTAGAGGGATTTTGAGAGGATTAAACACATGGACAAGATTGATACAGTAGACATGTACTTTCCAAAAGCTTCTCACAAAGTTCCTCACCAAATGTTGCTGTGTCAATTTAGCAATAAGCAGATGAGACTTTTGATGGGTTAGGAATTAATTAAATGGAAAGCAGAGAGTAGGAATAAATGGTATCTCTTGTAGGAGAAGAAATAGTGGGTTCCAGAGAAGTTGGTACGAGTGCTATTTAATTTGTTCATAAATTATCTGGAAATAGGGATGAGCAGTGGGATAGCCAAATTTGTACATGATACCATGTTAGTCACAATGTGGAGAACAAAATCAAATTGTGAGGAGCTCTAAAATAATCTCTCCAGACTGGATTAATAAACAATATGAAGTTCAATGTGAAGAATTTTTACTTTAAATACATACAAATGGGGTCTGAGCTGGCAGTGTGAGCTGGAAAGAGATGTGCTGTACAGTTTAGTGAAAATACAAAGTCAGCGTGTGACAGTGGTGAAAAAGGCAAATAAGAGCCAGTTTGGTAGTTGTTAGAAGCAGCAGACTCTAATCTGGAGAACCGGATTTGATTCCCCACGCCTCCATATGCAGCTACTGGGTGACCTTGGGTCAGTGAAAGTTCGCTCAGAGTTATTCTCTTAACAGCAGTTCTCAAAGAGCTCTCTCAGCCCCACCTACCTTACAGGGTGTCTGTTGTGGGAAGAGGAAGGGAAGGAGATTGTAAGCTGCTCTGAGACTCCAAGTGAAGGGTGGGGTATAAATCCAATCTCCTCTTTCATAAGCAATCATCAATATCCTTGTAAAGATCTATGACACAGCAATATTTTAACTGCTGTGTACAGTTCTGGCTGATGTATCTCAAGAGAACAATGTAACACTGGAAAATGTGCTGTGTTGACCAAAACAATAGGAGGGTCTACGGCTCACTGGCAGAGCATCTGTTTAGCTTGCAGAAAGTCACTGGTTCAATCCCCAGCACCTCTGTTTAAAAGGATCAGGTAGTAGACAATATGAAAAATCTCTGCCTGAGATCCAGGAGAGTTACTGCCAGTCTGAGTAGGCAATACAGAACTTGATATACCAACAGTCCAATTCAGTATAAGGCAGCTTCATGATTAAGGAGTTGAAGTGCTTCCTCTATGAGAAAAGGAATGGAAGGCCTTTTATTTATTTATTTATTTAAACCGTCCGAAGGGACAGGCTTTTATTTTATTTTTCCACATAACATCACAATACAAAACAGTACAATACAATACAATACACAAACGTACAACACAAAACATACACAGGGGTGTTCACTTCACTATTGCTTAACATCACCCTATATGTTATTGCCTCCAGACCTTTTCCATTTATGTGAGTGTCTTTTTCAGCTCTCAGCTTACTTATATTAAAGTTTTTCCAACCACTATCTAGTTGCTTTTAATCTAATACCTTCTACTTGTTTTTGAGAACATTATAAAATTATGCATGGAATGAAAAAATGGAGAGAATTTTTTCTGTATCTACTTTAATACTAAAACTTACAGACACCCAATGAATTTGATGAATAGTATGTGCAGGACAGGCTAAAGGAAGTCCTTTGGCACGCAAAAGAGTAATTTACTTGTGAAATTCACTGTTACAGGATGCAGTGATGGCCACCAGTTTAGATGGCTTTAAAAGGGGATTAGATATAGACAAGTGGGGGACCACAATACTCACAGGGGGCAATCTCATCCCCACTTTCTCCCCAGGTTCTGCTGCAGCCACCAGAACCACCACCTGCCCTTTGCTCTCAGTGGCTCATCTGGAGCTGTTCTGGGTGGGCTTGCCTAGAATCCCTCCCCCCATCCCTCTCTTCAGTGGGCTCACAGAGACTTCCTTCCCCCCTTCCCTCTCTTGGCAATTCATCTGAAGCTGCCCTGGGTGGGTGTGCTGAGGCTTCCTCCCCCCTTCCCTCAGTGGCTCGTCCAAAGCTGCTCTGGGTGGGCTCGTTGAGGCTTTCTTCCTCCCCTTTTCTTCAGACTGTGTCCGGAGCAACAGCTGGCATGCCCTGCTACCATGGTCAGGCCTGGAGCAGCAGCTGGACCCTGCCATCGGACCCACTGCTTCCCCTCCCCACTCTCAGCAGCTCATCTGAAGCTGCTCCGGGCAGGCTTACCGGGGCTTCCCCCATTTCCCTCTCTCAGTGGCTTGCTTGGCGCTGCTCTGGGTGGGCTTGCTGAGGCTTCCTTCCCTTCAGACCACATTCAAGCTCTGAACAGCAGCTGGCATCCTCTGCTGCAGCAGTTGCATCCAAGCAGCTGCCAGCAGAGCTCCTAAGCTGTGCCATCGCCACTGCCGAACCTAGTGCAGTTCCCGTCCCACTGCCAATGGATTTAAACCCCTGTGTATTTTTGTTATTTTCATTTTTCTGAGGAGCGCCCCAAGTGTGCAGAAAAAAAAATCTCTTTAGCCTTCATGTGGCTCTGATCCGCAGATTTAAGTATTAGCACTTATTGGCACTCCACTCACCCCCACCTTCGCAGCTCTCCCTATCTACCCAGAAATGGCTACTAGTATATAGATAAACAAAGTTTGAGTCCAGTGGCATCTTTAAGACCAACACAGTTTTATTCAAGGTATAAGTTTTTGCACATGTAAGCTTATACAAGGGGTGGCCAAACTTGCTTAATGTAAGAGCCACACAGAATAAACATCAGATGTTTGAGAGCTGTGAGACATGAACAAATATTACACATAAGTTCTTACTGAAAAGAGAGAGAGAGCAACAAAGAAAGCAAATAGATGGGGGAGGGAGAGGGAGAAAGGAAGGGTGAGAGAGAGAGAGAAACAAGGAAAGAGAGCAAATAGGGAGAGGGGAGAAGGGATGGAAGGAAGGATGGAAGAGAAAGAAAGGGAAAGAATGAAAGAGAGAGAGAAACAGAAACAAAGCAATAAATGGGGGGAGAGAAGGAGGGGAGAAAGGAAGGGAGAGGTGGAAAGAAAGCAACTTTAACTTTAAATGTGTCCTCCAAGCCCCCCCCACTGGCTGGCTTGGCGAATTGATTTAAAGAGACTAATGGCTTCTCCAAGCTGGCCAGGGTGGATGGGTGAGAATACATTTAAAGTTGCTTTCTTTCTCTGCTCCTCCCCAACCTCAAGCCTACCCAGGGA
Source organism: Gekko gecko (assembly GCA_029375565.1). NCBI lineage: Eukaryota > Metazoa > Chordata > Lepidosauria > Squamata > Gekkonidae > Gekko > Gekko gecko. The sequence continues at coordinate 171,720,767 of JAPDNY010000005.1, forward strand.
AGGGAAAACTGGCTGGGGAAGACTGACTGGGAGCTGCACAATGTGTGTGAAAGAACTGCATGTGGCTCCCCTCCTGTGACTTTTGGAGACCTCCCTTTGTGGGAAAGAAGTCCTTGCTGCTCCCACTGGGCCAACAGCCTACTGCACACCTGTTGGAAGGTAGGTGGGGAGAGCAGTTAAGGGTGGAGGGAGTGAGTGAATGCCAAGGGTGTGAGAGGTAGCGGAGTGCCAAAGGTGGGGGGTAGACAGGGAGAGCTGCAAAGGTGAGGCTGAGAAGGGTACCAAGGGGGAGGAGATAAGGAGGTGACAGGGCAATGACAGGGGTGAGTGAAGCGCCAAGGTTGGGGGGTAGTTGGGGAGAGCAGCAAGGGTGAGAGTTAGTGAACGCCATGGGTGTGGGATAGTGGAGTGCCAAGGGTGGGGGTAGACAGGGACAAGCATAAAGGTGGTTGAGTGGAGTGCCAAGCGTGGGGGGTAGATGGGGAGAGCATGAATGATAGGGGGTGAGTGGAGTGCCAAAGGTGGGGGGTAGTGGAGTGCCAAGGGTGGAGATAGATAGCAAGACCTGCAAAGGTTGAGTGGCATGGAGTATCAAAGGTGGGGGGCATGTGGGAAGAGCAGCAAGGGTTGGGTGACTGAATGCCAAGGTTGGGGGTGGTGAGCAGCAAGGGGTAGACTGATGGAGAAAAGAGATGGGGGTAGGTTAACAGAAAAGGAAAATGGGAGAAAACGGGATATAGGGGGGTAAATTGACAGAGAAGGGGAGGAGTAGATTAACAGGTAATGAACAAGGCAAGAGAAATGGGGCGAGATTGACAGATTGGGGAGAAAGTGGGGGAGGATAGTTAGGAAAGGGAGAAGGGGGAAGGAAGCAAAGAGGGGGAAGGGATGCACTCTCTCCACAAGCATCTTGCAAGTCCCCACATTTACAGAGAACTCTATAAAGCTTTTTATGGATTATTTTTGTTGTTGTTCAGTCACACAGTCGAGTCCGAATCTTCACGACTCCATGGACCACATCACGCCAGGCTCTTCTGTCTTCTGTCGTGCTCCGGAGTTTGCTTAATTTCATTTTTGTTGCATCGGTAACACTGTCTAACCATCTCACCCTTTGCCATCCCCTTCTTCTTTTACCTTCAATCTTTCCCAACATCAGGCTCTTCTCCAGTGAGTGCTCCCTTCTCATTTGGTGGCCAAAGTATTTGAGCTTCAGCTTCAGTATCTGGCCTTCCAGGGAACAGTCAGGGTTGATTGATTTCTTTTAGGATTGACTGATCTGATCTCCTTGCAGTCCAAGGAACTCTCAAGAGTCTTCTCCAGCACTATAATTCAAAAGCATCTATTCTTCAGCACTTGGCATTCCTTATGGTCCAACTCTTGCAGTCATACATCGCATTCCTCCCAAGGAGCAGGCGTCTTTTAATTTCATGCCTGCGGTCACTGTTTGCAGTGATCTTGGACCCAGGAATGTGAAGTCTGTCACAGCTTCCATTTGCCAAGGAGTGATGGGGCTGGATGCCATAATCTTAGTTTTTTTGATGTTGAGTTTCAAGCTAACTTTTGTGCTCTCCTCTTTCACTCTCAACAAGAAGCTCTTTAGATCCTCTTCACTTTCTGCCATTAGAGTGGTATCGTCTGCATCTCTGAGGTTGTTGACGTTTTCCCCAGCAATCTTAATTCCAGTTTGTGATTCATCCAGGCTGGCATTTCGCATGATGTACTCTGCATATAAATTAAATAAGCAAGGTTGACAATATACATTCTTGTCGTATCTTTTTTCGATGCTAAACCAATCAGTTGTTCCATATCCGGTTCTAACTGTTGCTTCTTGACCCTTATACAGGCTTCTCAAGAGACATGTAAGGTGGTCTAGTACTCCCATCTCTTTAAGGGCTTGCCATAGTTTGTTGTGATCCACACAATCAAAGGCTTTAGCATAGTTAATGAAGCAGAAGTAGATGTTTTTGTGGTACTCTCTTGCTTTCTCCATAATCCAAAATGTTGGCAATGTGATCTCTAGTTCCTCTACCTCTTTGAAACCCACCTGGCAGTTCTCTGTCCATGTAATGTACTGCTGAAGCCTAGCTTCTAGGATCTTGAGCATGACCTTGCTAGCGTGTGAAATGAGTGCAATCGTGCAAAAGCTGAAACATTCCTTGGCATTGCCCTTCTTTGGGACTGGAATGTAAACTGACCTTTTCGAATCCTGTGGCCACTGTTGCATTTCCCAAATTTGCTGGCATATTGAGTGCACCACTTTAACAGCCTCATCTTTTAAGACTTTGACCAGTTCAGTTGGGATACCATCACCTCCGCTAGCTTTGTTGTTAGTAATGCTTTCTAAGGCCCATTTGACTTCACACTCCAGGATGTCTGGCTCGAGGTTAGTGATTACACCATTATGGTTGTCAAGGACATTGAGGTCCTTCTCGTATAGTTCTTCTGTATATTCTTGCCATCTCTTTCTAATTTTTTCTGCTTCTGTTAGGTCCCTACTGTTTTTGTCCTTTATCATGGCCAGCTTTGCATGGAACTTTCCCTTGATTTCTCCAATTTTCTTGAAGAGATCTCTAGTCCTTCCCATTCTATGGTTTCCCTCTATTACTTTGCACTGTTTATTCAGGAAAGCCTCCTTATCTCTCCTTGCTGTTCTCTGAAAATCTGCATTCAGTTGGGTAAATCTTTCTTTTTCATTTTTGCCTTTCGCTTTCCTTCTTTCCTCTGCTATTTGTAAAGCCTCATCAGACAGCCACTTTGCTTTCTAGCATTTCTTTTTCTTTGGGATGGTGCTGATTGCTGCCTCCTGTACAATGTCACGAACCTCCACCCATAGTTCTTCAGGCACTCTAACAAATCTAATCCCTTAAAATTATTTTTTACATCCACTGTATATTCATCAGGGATGTGATCTAGGTCAAACCTAAATGGCCTAGTGGTTTTCTCAACTTTCTTCAGTTTAAGTCTGAATTTTGCAATGAGTAGCTCATGATCTGAGCCACAGTCAGTTCCAGGGCTTCTTTTTACTGACTGTATAGAGCTTCTCCATCTTTGACTGCAAATTATATAATCAATCTGATTTCGGTGTTGCCCATCTGGTGATGTCCATGTGTAGAGTCACCTCTCAGGTTGCTGGAAGAGGGTGCTTGCTATGACCAGTGTGTTCTCTTGACAAAACACTGTTAGCCTTTGCCCAGCTTCATTTTGTTCTCCAAGGCCAACCTTGTCCATTATTCCGGTTACCTTTTGACTTCCTACTTTAGCATTCCAGTCTCCTGTGATGATGAGGGCATCTTTTTTGGTGTTAGTTCTAGGAGGTGTTGTAGGTCTTCATAGAACCAGTTCACTTCAGCCTCTTCTGCGTCAGTGGTTGGGGCATAGACTTGGATTACTGTGATGTTGAATAGTTTGCCTTGGATTCGGACCAAGATCATTCTGTCGTTTTTGAGATTACTGCCTCTTGCACTCTCTTGTTGACTATAAAGGCCATGCCATTTTTTCTACGGGATTCTAGGGTGGCCCTCCATGGCATAGCCCACAGCCTCATTGAACCACGCAACCCCCCTCGCCATGTCAAGGCAGTGATCCATGAGAGATTATGGATTATTAGTAATTTTTAATCATCATCACCCAAACAATTCTGCTCAGCAGGTTATACTTACACTTAAAGCCCTATCTGCAATGCTAAGAGCTAGATTTGCTCAAGGACAACCCGTTACTGAGTTTGGACCAAGGAATCTCAAGTCTAATAGTGGATTTTATGTACCGTCCCCCTGCTAAGACTAAAAGTATGTCCCATAAAGGATTTTCATGCACCTAAGGAGTACTAAACATTAAGAACTTTCACTCAAATATATTGTGTTCGTCCAACAAGCAGTAAATGAGATCTATAAAGACCATACTACTAGTTTGAAACAGAAGTCTTGCTTTATTCAGTGACAGAATAAAAGGGGATTAGAGGTTAATGATTTACATTTTACATTTTCATAGAAAAGGGCTAAAATTAGAAAAGCATGTAAAACTATGCAAAGCAACTGAATCTTAGAATACAGGTACCACCACAAGCATAAAAAATTATGCAGCATGACCAATTATAGATCTTAGATTCAGTATTCATTGCCGGCTGGCTTTTCCATTTTCTGTTGTTTCCATTCTGGAACAAAAAAGAGGTTTGGTGAGACTTTACAATGTACTCACGCATTTGGCACAATTATACCTTGAAGAATTTTCTAAAGAGATAATCAAACCATTCATAGAATTCTGAATTTACAACTGAAGTAATGATTACATTCCATAAAAATTAATGTTTTGTTTTCTAATAGACCAGAAGAAAAGAAGGTGGGTGGGTGAGAGTTCAAAGCACAACAGTCCCTCCAAACCTCTGTTGCTTTCATCCACTTGTACCACATATTTAATATTCTCCTTCTTATATTTTTAAGCACATGACACATATATATTAATCCATGTCCATATTAATCCAAAGACCCCTTGGTGTTACAGTTGACTGGAGTGATTGCACTGGTATAGAACAAAACATTCTCTTTAGAAAAGGACAGACCCACATCCCATTTGCTGTCAGAATGGCAGAAAAGATCTCATGAAGGCTAAATGAAACCCTTGTTCTTCGTGTAAAATAAACTACACAAGAAGATCCCCAGAGAGAACCTCTTCTATAACATGGTCTTGGGTCATCAACATTCTGCAAAGGATCAGAACTGAGGGAAAGTCAGCATTTTCCCAAATAAACATCTGCTACCCCATGAAAAGATATATTTCTATACTTCTGAACATTATGTTCATATATCCCACTGGCTACCAGCACTTGATATGTAGAAATACAAACCCATTCTCCTCTTTAAGATGTTGATACAATTCAGCTTTGTTGTTTACAGAGTTCAAGCGACCAATAAATTCTTGATGTTTCCTAGAATTTGCAGTGTTAATTCTGTTGCTCCATAAGGATAATAGAGATGTGGGCCCTAAAAATAAGGTTTTAAAACCAGAATTAGAATACATTCATTAGTTTCTATTTGCAAAGTCTAGTTTAGAACTACTCATATGACATAGTAAGCATATACATTCAAGAGTAATCATGTACATTATATTTATAACCAGGGCTATTTTGGGGCAGGAACGCACAGGAATGGAGTTCCGGCTGGCTTCAGAGTTGGCCACGCCCACTACAGCCAAAACCTCTGCATGCATGGCTACAGAGAGAAAGCCTGGAGAGCAACCCCCTGGCAACTCTGAGGCTGGTGGGCTGGGGTGGGGGGCTGCCTTCCTCGGTTTGTCCAAGCGCCGGCTTGCTTGGGTGCCCTGCAGCCATTGGGCATCCAGGCGAGCCAAGGGAAGGCAGTTTAAACTGCCTTCCCTTCCCTCCAAAGGCTGGCTTGTCTGGGCTCCCTGCAGCCGCAGTGTGCCCACGCAAGCCCAGGGAAGGCACAGGGGTGTGGCCTAATATGCTAACAAGTTTCTGCTGTTGAGTGTGGCCTATTATGCTAATGAGTTCCTGCTGGGCTTTTCCTACAAAAAAAGCCCTGTTTGTAACCAACTACAATACTGACTCAATTTCTACAAAGCAATCAGAATAACCAACATCTCTATTGAGAGCAGATGAGGAAATGTGTTGTAACCTATGCTCTCACTAAGCTGTGCTAGCATGCCCTGGCTCACAAAATTTTAACCCCCAGTGCATGGATTTTAACCTCAGTGCAGAGCGGGAAGGAAGGAAGCAGATGGACTCTTTGATCTAAAGAACAACACGCCACCGCTGCAGCAGCAGCAGTAGCAGCAACCCACAGTGGCCACCAGCAGTTGTTCTTTCTTGGTGGGAGGAGGAGGCGAGACTGGGCCAGGCCTGAAAGTGGCGAGTCCTGCCTTTCCTTTCTGCCTCCTCCTTCATCTCAAGCTCCTTCATCTCAAGACTGGAGCACATGTTATTCTTCTCTACTCCATTTCTTAAGTGTAGACAGGGCCAGCCCCAGGTATCTGGGCGCCCTAGGCGGGACAGCCTGGGGCGCCCACCCCACTGGGGATGCCAACCTCCTGGTGGGGCCTGGAGATGGCTCAGTGCCATTTTCCTGGGTGCCTCGCAGCTGCGAGGCACCCAGGAAAGCCGGGGAAGGGGCGGAGTTAGAACCCTCGCCCCTTCCCTCCCAGCACTGGCTTTTCTGGGTGCCTCACAGCTGCGAGGCGCCCAGGAGAGCCGGGGAAGGGGCGGGGTTAGAACCCTCGCCCCTTCCCTCCCAGTAGCAGCGCCGGCTCTCCTGGGTGCCTCGCAGCTGCGAGGTGCCCAGGAGAGCCGGGGAAGGGGCGGGGTTAGAACCCTCTCCCCTTCCCTCCCAGTGGTGGCGCCGGCTTTTCTGGGCACCTCGCCGCTGTGAGGCGCCCAGGAAAGCCGGGCAGCTGGCGCTGGGCGGGAAGGGGGGCTTTTCACGGGGGGGGGGGCATTTTGGCGCCCCTGCAGGGCCGGCGCCCTAGGCAAGTGCCTAGCTTGCCTAGTGGGCGAGCCGGCCCTGAGTGTAGATTTTTAAAAAGGCAAGTGGGTAAAAAGCAAACAGAGAGGGAGGGTTACTTTCTTTTTCAGGCTTCCCACATTTGCATTGACTTGCCCTTTAAATGGTACCCCAGAGATTTAGCAAGTGAATCTTCCCTCTGCACATTGTATCTCCATGCCAAGAAAGGCTGTAAATGCTATAAAGGCGGTAAATGCTAGATTACTGAAGGGGCTAGGCACAGGGACAGCACCAAAATACTTGGCCCATATACTGAGGAGCTTTACATAGATCATAACTGCTGCAAGCAATTCTTTAGTTGGGTTACATTTTTCAGAGAGTGTATTGCCCCACAGTGTAAATATTTTACAGGCATACTCTTTATTCTCTTAAAATAGCACACAATAGTCTATTTCAAAACCAGCGTAAATTTTCACATTTCATGACATGCACATGTAAATTATAAGTTTAATGCTTAAATCATTAAATCATATACAGTTTAAAAGAATTCATTCTGAGATTTTTACAAGGTTATTACTAGAAAACTAATTTATGGGATAGTCAAATATAGGCTCACTCACAACTTTAAAGCTTGTAGCTCTTTTGGCTCATGAAGCAGAAGTTTTGCTCACAACACTCTGCAGCTTAGAGGGAATATTGGCTTGTAACTGCTTGACTTTTTCACTCACATACAAAAATATAAAACTAAGCTCTAGTAGTCCAATCTGATAGCTGGGCTTAATGTACCTCTAGTCCTCCCATGCAGCATTCCTCAACACAATTCAGGGAATATATCAATATGAATTTCTAACAGAATTCCAGTCAAATAATACTTCAGACCTGGAGATAGACACATTTTTGACAGTTGAAAGTGAAATAGCTGACAATTACTTTATTTATTTTAAGGAGCTACTACACCCTATACTTTTTATTTTAAAGAAAGAGTTATTACAGTTATATCAGTATTAACCCTGGAAAGTAATTAATTGTACCAGCAGGCATTGGGTTAGAGAGAGGATAGGGAAGGGACCAAGCTTCCCCCCAGTGGCCTGCTGGCAAGATGAGCTTCCACTTGCCTTTCTTCCTATAGGAGATGAAGCAAATAAGAAACTTGATGTGGGTGCATGTCACAGACAAAAGTCAACGATTTCAGCAAGACAAAAACTTGTGTAATTCTGTGCTGCATTGTTGCCAGCACTGTTTAATAAAACTCAATGAAAGAATCCTACATCTAGAAACATGGAATACAAAATGTGCTTATAGGATGTGGCAGGTTGCCTTGGGAAGAAATGACTCATAAAAGGTCTTAAGAAGCATTGCAAATGAGCTTCCAGTCAGAGTAAAATGGCGAACTGACGCACCTCGCAATCATGCAGGGTGGACGGTGGCTTCTTCCAACAGTTTGGGCATCTATATTGCCCAACGCAGCCTCCCCCAGGCAGGGGGTCGACAAGCAAGCATCGAGGTCCAAGTGAGAATTGAGATTGATGTGTATAAGTCTCGAAGGAGGCTTGTTTACGCCTTGATCCCCTCTCAAAAGCGGGTGTATGCAAGAGAGCACTGAAGAAGCCAACCGGGCTGGGAATTCAGCTTAAATTAATCATTTCCCGACCTCTTAAGAAAGAGAGTTGAGTTGAAAGTGAGAAGAAGCAATGCGAAGCCCCAAGATAAACATGCAAGGTTACATAAACAATTTGCTTACCGGAATGGAGATCTAGTGAAAATTGAAAAAGGCGTATAAGGGTAAAAGAATTAATCTTGAATAATCGGGCCATTGAGGATTTGAGAAGTTTGTCAAAGCGAGCAATTTGAGAAAAATAGACATTGTTTAACATTCCTGTGGTTAGAAAGAGCTGGAGCGAAATCTAAGACTGAAACTAATGAGAGAAATCACGAGACTAAGGTGTTGCAACTATCTGTGTCCAGCTAGTATTGTGTATAAGGACTAGAGTGGCTTCCGGAGGACTGTAAAAGCGGTTGAACGAAGTTTCCGGTAGGAAGGATTTTGAGGCGGACAGGAAACAGGAAGTTCAAGAACAGCCTACTCTAGCCAAAAAACCATAGAGAAATTGCGCCCGCCATTTTTAGGAGGACTGAACTTTAAAATCGAATTTTCTCACTGGAATTGCTTTAAAAGAGTGGCGAAAAGGCAACGATTTAAGAGAAGACAAAAAGAGGACCCGGAATATATGAATTTGGACTAATTTTAGAAACTCCAAAATGGATCCAAAACAGCGTCAAAGGGCCGCTTCGTCTGTCAGTCCAAGTATGGCAGGGAAGGAAGAAAGAGAGTGCAAGCTGCAATGGAGTCAATGGAAAAGAGAATGCTGGAGGCGATTCAAGGATTGGTGAAACAGATAGAACAACAGTTAGAAAAGCAAATGGAAAAACAGCTGGAGCAGTTAAAAGAAGTCCAAGAAAAGAATGTGATAGCTCTCAAAGAATTGGTGGTAGCAGAGGTGGCGGTAATTACAAAAGAAGTGGCAGACACAAAGAGCCAAGTGCAAGGTCTGGTATTAAAATCGAGTGAATTAGAGCAAAAAACACAAGATATAGACAAAAAAATGGAAACAACTCTTCAGGAAAATCGTAAATTGGAGGCAATGATGGAGTATAGAGCGATGTTAAACCATCTGAGGCTTAGAGGGATTGAAGAAAAGGCAGATGAAGATATACGTATGATAGTGACGACTGCTTTGATGGAGTATCTGGGAGAAGATCAAGGAGAATTGGAGTCTGATTTGACTTGATTTATAGAGTAAATTCAGCATATGCTCAGAGAAAGAACTTGCCAAGAGATGTTATTGTGCAGTTTGTAACAAGGAAGATGAAGGAGGATACTTTCAAAAAACAATTTACACAACCATTGGAAATCGATGGCAAAAAGATTATAATAATGAGAGAACTCCCAAGAATGATCTTGCAAGAAAGAAAGAAATATAAAAAGCTGGCAGACAAATTGAGGCAGCTAACCATCAGGTTTCGATGGGAAATACCATATGGTCTGCCTTTACCTACAATGTGAAGAGACATACGATCAAGACTCTGGGAGATATGTATAGGTTCAAAGCAGAAAATGTAGAAGATTTTGGAGATATTTAAAGTCAAGACATGATGGATTACAAATTGTTATCGTGGAATGTAAACGGACTTAATCCACCCTCTAAAAGGAAATTAGTAAATTATTGGTTGCAAAAACAAAAGTCTAATATTATCTGCTTGCAAGAAACTCATATTAGAAAACAGGACAATAAGTATTTGATTAACAAAAAATTAGGAGAAGAATTTTATTCACTGGCAGAAAAAAAATAAGGGAGTGGTGACCTATGTAAACAAATAATTGGACCCAAAACAAATTTTTAGCGATAAGGATGGGAGATATATTGGAGTGGAAATTACAATGCTTCAGAAAAAGACTTTGGTAGTTAACTTGTATGTGCCTAATGGAGCTAAAGAAAATTTTTTGAAGGACTTGACAAACGAATTGGATCAAGTGAATTATGAGCAGTTAATTTTGGCAGGGGACTTTAATGGTACGGTTAATAATAAATTGGACAGGAAATCTGAAAAGAAGGATGAGAAGGTTGGGAAATTACCAAAATTTTCTTTAAATTGATGGAACAAGAGAAACTAGAAGATGTTTGGAGAAAATGGAATCCTAAAGTTAAAGACTTTACTTTTTATTCCAATCGTCACAAATTCTTTTCCAGAATAGATATGATTTGGATGTCAGGTGAAATGGTGTTAAAAACCCAGAAAGTGGAGATTTTGCCAAAGACTAATTCTGATCACAACCCGGTGATTTGGACGTTAAAAGAAAAAGTGAAACAGTTTCATTGGAGAATAAATGAAGATCTATTGGATAAGAAGAAAATAATTGAGATATTACATAAGGAGACTCAGTCATTTTTTCAATTGAATTTGAATCAAAACATTAAAATACAGACTGTTTGGGATACATACAAGGCTGTGATGAGAGGATTACTTATATCGTTTAACGTGGCGGATAAGAAACAGAATATAAAGCAGCAAAAAGAGTTGCAAGAAAGAATTTAGCAAAAAGAAAAAGAATTGAAGAAGAGACCTGGAAAAAAAGAAAATTATTAAAGAAATTCAAATTTTACAAGAGCAATTAAACGTGATACTTAATCGGGAACTGTATTGGAATTTAAAGAAATTACAACAAAAATCCTTTGAAGGAGCAAATAAACCACGAAAATTTCTGGCATGGCGACTGAAAAATTGAAGAGAGAAAAGATTAATAAACAAGATTATTGAAGAAAGTAAGGAAATTGTGGATATGAATAGTTTTAAAATAATTCTTTTTAAGTATTATGTGAAGTTATTTCCAAAAAAGAATATAGACTCTGAAAAAATTAAAAAATATTTGGATATGGTAGAAATTCCAAAGATTGGAATAAAAATTAAGGAAATGTTGAATGGTCCAATCCAAAAAGAAGACGTTTATAAGCCAATAGAAGATGCTAAATTGGGGAAAGCTCCAGGCCCAGATGGATTTACAGTGAAATTTTATAAAAAGTTAAAAGAGGAACTAACCCCAACGTTGGAACTTCTAGCAAATGAGATACAGGCGACTAAAGTGATACCCGAGACATGAAAGGAAGCCAATATATCACTCATGCCAAAAGAAGGACAGGACTTAACAGATGTTAAGAATTACAGACCACTTTCTTTACTTAATAATGACTATAAGTTGTTTGCCAAAATAATTTCAGAAAGACTGAAAAATTATTTGAAAGACATTATAACTGAAGAACAAGCTGGTTTTTTACCAAATAGACAAATTAGGGACAATCTAAGGACAGTGATAGATGCTATTGAATATTATGATAAACATCCAGAAAAGGAGGTTGCTTTCCTATTTGTAGATGCAGAGAAAGCCTTTGATAATGTAAATTGGGACTTTATGTTTCAACTGATGGAGAAAATGGATATTGGACAGCCCTTTTAAAATGTAATTAAATGTAAAATCCCCTCAGCTGAGGGAGAGAAGGGGGGGGAAGAGTCTGAAGACTCGAGGAAGTTCTCTCCTCTCTTCACCTTTCCGCCTCTTTTAAAAAATGAAGTTAAACTGAAGAAAAAAACTGAAGAAAAACAACAAACTGAAGAGGAGGACGAAGAAAGATCCCGATGTGAGGAAAAATTTTCACCGACCGACAGAGTAGCTCTTAACAGCACGGCAGTCAGAGAAGAACTGGCGGGATGTCCGCACCCCACCCTCCTGGGCATGCGCAGTTGGGGTTCCCGCGGAGGCTCAGGGTGGAAGCGCAAAATTCCCATTGTGAGCTTTGTACAACACCGATCAGATCAGCGCAGGTGCACTGGATCCCATAGGTGCGATGCACAGAGACCACGAAGAAGATCAGATAGATCTCTTCAAATTACAAGTTAAAAGATGTTTCTCCATCACTGACATGGCAGTGGCTACTGAGGCACCTCAGGCCTGGCAGTGATGGCTCTTAAGCTCAAGGGTAGCCTTTTCAAGCTTTTAACTTGAAATTTGCTGCCAAAGAGCTAAACAGAAATGCCAAAAAGTGTGATAAAGAAGAAAAGCCTGAAATAGCTAAAATTAATAAGGCAATTCAGAAAGGTAATACTGACGTTTTAAGAATACATGCCAAAAATGCAATCTGGCAGAAGAATCATTCATTCTTATGAATGAGTGCTCGGTTGGATGCCATGGCAGCAAGGGTTCAGACGGCAGTAATAATGGGCAGGGTAACAAAGTCAGTGGCTGGCGGGGTCAAATCAAATGGGTGCTACCTTGAAAAGTATGCACTTGAATAAGATTTCTGCTTTGATGGACAAATTTGAACAGCAGTTCAAAACCTTAGATGTTCAGATGTAGCAGATAGAAGACATGATGAGCAGTACTAGCACACTAACACCACAGAAACAAGTGGATCTACTTCTTCAAGAAATGGCTCAAGAAACAGGCCTTGACTTGAATATGGAGCTACCTCAAGGACAGACAGGTTCTGTTGGCACAAGTGTTGCTTCAGCAGAACAGGATGAGCTCTCGCAAAGACTGGCCCACCTTTGTGATCAAGTGTGATGGGAAGAATTGATTCAGCAGTTCTTCATGTATGCATCTAAAGCATTCTTTGTGTACAGTAAGATCCCTGCGTCTAATACATCTGGATATTTAACCAGCGTACTAAAGAGTGCTATTCTTTGTCTTGCTGTGCTTTCTAAAATACATTAAGTAACTCAAAATGTAGTATTAACCCTTCAATGTGTATGTGGTTTCCTAGTTATGTACAGCACATCCCACCCACCCCGGTTGAAGGATATATTTTTGCAAATATCCTTTCTAAAGACTCCGATGGAAATGTCTATTTAACCAACTGTAATGTCAGATCATCTCATTAAAAGGAAAGTAGCATCCCTAATTATCTGGCTGAAAACAAGGCTACTAAGCTGGGAAAAACAATCTGAACAGGTAAAACAGCAGTCTGAAGAACCTCAATGTAATGTAGAAACAAAAAATACCCTGAGATAATTACAGAGGTGAACTCGAGTGTAGTGTAGAATATAAGTTTGGGGACAAGCAGCTTGCTGGCCATCCTCCCAAGCAACTCAGAAACTTAGCAAAAGCCAAAATGAAGTTACAGAAGCTATACACCAGTGCAGAGGAGTGAACAGCCCATTGCAGTCTTTTGAAGAAAACTACTAGTTTTTCTTTTTTGCGCATCTTCAGTATTATGCTTTATCTGTTTGGGCCTATTGCCCCCTTACAGATAACTGTCTGGGCACCTAACCATCTCTTTCTCTTTGTATTTACTTTTTAGGATTTAAAAAGACTCATTATCCCCCCGAATTTGTTTTAATTGCTCATTATTGGAATTGGTCTACATATATCTCGAAAATTAAAGGGATGGGAATGGCCAGCGCTATGGAGAACACTGGCATTTTACCTGGAAGCAAAAAAAAAAAAGTTTATTTTGCTTTTTTTTTAGTTTTTCCCCGTTACTTTCTTTTTTTTGTTTAGGGATGGGGATTTCCACCCCTCACATAGGTGATAGTGAGTTTACAAATATATTTCTCCCTTCTTTCTGCTCGTTTTAGTAGCTTTTATTTCATATATATTTTATAGTAAATGCTGCATGGATAGTAAGGTTCCCAGTGATACTTTGTAACTTTTCTATGGCCAGGGAACTGGGAATTGTGGATCAGAAATGTTATTTCCAAGGGGTTATTTCCAACATGATATCATGGAATGTTAGGGACCTGAGGGATTCAAATAAGCATAAAAAGTTTATTTCCAAGTTAAAGATCTCAAAGCTGATACAGCTTTTTTACAAGAAACTCATATAATTGTAAACAATAAGAATTATTCGTGTAACCATTGTTTTGGTGAGATATATGTTACTGATACATCTAATCGATTTGAAAGTGTTGCTATATTAATACATAAGAGTGTTGCTTTTCAGGTCCAGCATGTGATTACAGATCCAAATGATTGCTTTATTATTTTGGTACTGAAAAACTCTGATTCTATTATTGTTATGAATGAGTGACTGATTAACGTATGGTTCAAATGTGGATTCTCCAGACATGTTTCATCAATTTTTCAGCCACTTGTTAAGTTTTACCTATGACTGTTTGTTGGTGGTGTGTGTGTGGGGGGAATTTAATGACATACTAGATACAATGATGGATCAAAGCACACCCGCATGCAAAGAATATTCTTTGGTGAGATCTACAGTTAAAGCCTCTATGGCTGAATTAGGTTTAATTGATCTCCGGCAGATATTACACACAATAGATGGAAATTATACTTCTATTTCTTCTGTGCATCCTGCTTTCAGTTAGACTACTTTCTTGTTTCAGCTTCTCTGATGTCCAAGATTATTGCCTGGGAAATAGATGTTATTGTTACTTCTGATTATGCCCCCATATCATTAGTTCTTTGGTTTCCTGATGGGTCAGACCACCTGGTTTATGGTGTTTTAATATTTTTCTTCTTAATGACAAGACTTTTAAAAAACAGATGATGGCTAAGTTATCAGAATATTTTAACATGAAACAAGGAACAGCTAGTACTCATGCTATTGAATGGGATGCTTCTAAAGCTTTTATTAGAGGAAGAATTGTTGCGCACACTTTATGTAAGAAGACACAAATGAAAGAAAAAAACTTTGAAAGATAGATTGAAATATCGTTTAAGCCAATCTGCCATAACTCCAATATCAGATATTTATCCAGAATTGCAAAAGATTAAATATGAATTAAGAATATACTATAAGTGAGAGCACAATACGCTTTAACATGTTTGCACCAGTCATACTGGGAAAGTGATGAGAGACCGAGTAAAATTTGGCATATTGTTTAAGACATAATAGAGCAATCCGGGAGGGGTGGCCGTCAAATGCCCCACAAGTTGCCAACGAGGACTGTTGGAAGCTAATCAATTGTGTGTTCCCCCCACATGCAGGAGCTGATCCAATAGGGAGAGCTGTTACCCCACCAGTAGAGCCAAAATCCTGCCATGTGCCCTCCCTATACCAGAAACTGGATCTCAAGAGCATGTAGAGACATCCAGCCTCCTGGCCATTCACAACTGAAAGCCATCGGTGAGGCGCCCCAGCACCAGGACTGAGTGGAGGTACGGACGTCAACATTGCAATCCCAGCCCATACCACACTATAGCACTAGGTTCCCTCCAATAAAGCTCATCCATTGTGTTCATCCCAGGTGTTGGTGACTGTTGTGGACCATGGGAGATGGAAGTGCATGGGGGGGTGCAGTGCAAGTCAGATGATCTTGCAGACCAAACTCTGGCAGGGGGCCTATACTGAAAATGATGCTTCCATAGCAGTGCACAGAGGGATGGGAAAGGAAGGCAAAGCGAGAGGCCTCTTTTCCCTCAGCCCAAAGAACAGATCACACACCCAAAACCCACAGGGCCGCCCCATGAATCATCATGAATCAGTTGGGGGGCACCCCAGGGGGAGATGGACTGCTTGGCAGTGAGCACAGACACAAATGCCATGGTCATAAGCCAATGGATCAGCCGTGGCCCCATAGGGTCTGTGTGGGCTGATGACCCATGCAAGAACCACCACACTAACAAAGTTATTGGTTGCAGGGGCTGCCACCTCTTTAAAAGGCATTGAGGTGCATTCAGAATCAACCTTGGATCCTTGGTCGAAACCTTCCTCTGAATCCAATGGTGCCTGCTTGCTAGATGCTTAAGTTCCTGTCTCGATGTCGAAGGCACTGGACACTTCTCGAAACTGACCGTTGAAGGTATGGTTGGCAACTGAAAAGGATAATGAGGTTACTACTCCCACTGGCTCAATGGGGGGTATGGATACCAAGGTCCTTGAGGTGGCCATCACAGGAAAGGAGGTTTGGTCATGTTGCCTTGCAACAAAGGGTGTGCTGAAATGCCCTTCAGCTGTGGGTCTGCAGGAGCTGTTGGAGGAAGCATTTCAAAAACACTGTCATTCAAAGAGGAAGGAGAATCCAGGGATGGGGATAGGGTCCTCAGGTGGAGCAAATGCTCGGAATAGATCTTCAATGGCAAATATAGGTGTCAAGGTGATGGAGAGCCCTGGGGAGATGGAGACTTTTGTTTTTCATGTCATCTCTGCTCTGAGGAGAAGACGCCTCTCAACATCAAGGCGATGGTGCTGGAAGATGAAAAGGGGAAGGTGACAGCTGATATTAAGGTGAGAGATGGCACCAAGGGGAGGCTAAAGGGAACGAAAAGCTGAAAAATCTACTTTTTCTGGACTAGCGCGGCCATCGATGGGGAGAGGTCATCGGATGGCCTTGCTCTGGCGGGACCGATGTCTAGATCCTTGGGCTGACGCTGGGTCCCTCCTGGGACTGGAGATGCGGTTGGTGGCTGGACAAACTTTGTGCCACTGGGGCAGCCACCATCTTGGGGTGCACACCGGGATGGCTGGGACCAGTCTATTTTGGTCTGGCCGGCAGTGAGGGTGCTTTCAGTGGAGTGGTCAGCGCCGAAAGTGCAAGCAGCCGTGGAAGAGCACTGGGCGACTGGGGTGTCTAGAGGAGGAGGTAACTTACAGGGGTCCCTCCTTCCCCCTCCCCGAGCCGAGTACCATCGGGTGCAGGACGACGGGACGACCACACAGAACATCGCGTCTGTCCTGGTCCAGGCTGATTTGGCGCTTTGGAAATTTGGCGCTTGTTCTGGGAGCGGCAGTATCCCGCTCTCCCCCCAGCAGGCTGGCATTGGGACAGTAGGACTTCAATGTCACTAGACCTTTGTGACCAATCGCAGCAACAGGAGTGGGAGGGGTGGAGGACAAGCGGAGTGATATCCAACACTAAGAAACGGCTGGAACAACATAGAGCGGGGGTCCTGGAGCTGTCTAGAACTGTTTTTAACCGCCCTGGAACATCAAGAAAGAACTGGAGACACCATCAGATGCCACTGGGTGTGGGACATTGGGCTGGAACAACATAGAGCGGGGGTCCTGGAGCTGTCTAGAACTGTTTTCAACCGCCCTGGAACATCAAGAAAGAACTGGAGACACCATCAGATGCCACTGGGTGTGGGACATTGGGTCCAAGCATCAAGGCCAACCCACCGGAAGTCATCCAGATCCACCGAGGTGAAGAAGCCCGAGGAAGACCGAACAGAACTGGATTGCTGCTGCCATTTTTAATTACTGTTTGTAACTGGCTGCTTAAATTTAGGAATTAGGTTTTTGACAATTAATTGGGGGATAGTTATTGGTAATTAACTGTTGTTTGTCAATTAATTGGGGGGGTTGGCTTAGAGAGGGATTTCTAACTGATTGATCATTCAAATTGTCCAATTAATTGGGGGGTTGGATTTAAATAGGAGCTTTTACTGATTAATTACGGTCTAATTATACAGCTGATTGTCAGTTCTCTCATAAATAATTGGGCTCTACTGGAATGAATTGACTAAATGTATTAACTGCCCTTACATTTGATTTATTATTCAATGGATTTGGCTGCAAATATAAGATAATTAGCTTTAGTAAATATGCCCTTGACATCTCAGCCTTTATGTAGCTTACTGACTGAGAAAACAGGATAGGAAATATAGAAAATGGATAAATAGAAAAAAGGCAATCATAAGCTATAAGATTAAAGTGTTGGGCTGTAAGAGTAGCATCAGAGTAGACCCTATATTGTGATTGGAACTTAAATTAGGAACAGGCAGCAGCGAAGTAAACGGGGCATTTCCTACCTAATAGTAGCAGTGGACCCTGATACCTGCCAACTAAGCTGGTAAGTCTGCGGCTAGAGTCGAGTGTGGCCGGCGAAGACCACCAGGCGTAGTAATGGCCGGGCAGGGAATTCCAGTGCTCCTGGGGAGGGGAAGGTATAGTGGTGGGATCAGGCGGAGATGGAACGGAAGGGGGCAGAGAAATGGAAGAGCTCGGCCACCTTCCAGCCTGTGTCCCATCCCAAAGGTGGCAGACAGTGGGGCAAGGATTAAAAACCCCACTCTGACATAGGTGTTGTGCAACGCCAGGTCCATAAATAATAAGACCTCAGTCCTTCGGGACTTCCTGCTGGGGTAGGATGTGGATCTGGTGTGCGTGACCGAGACTTCGGTACGAGACTGGGAGGCAGTTGCCCGCTCCCAGCTGGCTCCTCCCGGGGTTCTCGGTCCTTTACCAATCCCGGACTATGGGGTTGGGGGGAGGAGTGCCTTTGTTCATTTGGGAGGCTTACTCCTTCAGGGTGCTACTGGCGATGAGGCTCTCAGGCATGGAGTATACTGGCTTTTTGTGGGAAACCGGGGAGAGTTTGGCTGTCTGGCTAGTGTACCATCCATCCAACATGCCGGTGGACAGCCTGCCATCTCTGGTGGAGGCCATGTCAGGCTGGGCATTGGAGCACCCTAGGCTATTAGTCTCGGGTGACTTCAATGTCCATGCCAATGATGCAGCTTCCTCACAGGTGGTGGACCTGGCATCGTCCATGGTGGCGCTGGGACTCTCCCAATATGTAATGGCCCCCACTCACCGAGCCGGTCACATGCTTGATTTGATTTTCGCGGCGGGGGTTACAGTGGTCCATGGCAGTTCCATGGTTGGACCACCATGCCCTGAGGGCCCGAGTGAATATGTCACCCCAACCCTGTTTGGACGGCAAGCATATTTTGGCTTGCCCACAGAGCCAAATGGACCCATTGTGGCTTCAGATGGCTCTCTGGGATCCGTTGCCCCCTGGGAGCTCGCTAGATGAGCTAGTCGAGGATTGGCATGGCTGACTTTCAGCGGCCATCAACGAGATCGCTCCCAAACGCCCTCTGCGCCCTCATTCAAGGCTGTCTCCATGGTACACCCAGGAGTTGAAGCTGATGAAACGAAGGCTCAGACAGCTAGAGAGACAGTGGCAGCGGTTTGCGACGAGGCAACAAGAGCATCCTATTGAACGTTTATGAGGTTGTATGAGGTCAAGGCTGCGAAGAGGGAGTTCTATGCAGCTATGATTGCGTCTGCAAGCTCACGCCTGGCACAATTTTATAGAACGATTCGGTCCTTAACAGCTCTGCCACACGGCAGACAAAATACTAGGGAATTGGATATAGGTTGTGAGGCTTTTGCAAGCTACTTTGCAGACAAAGTCTTGTTGCTCCGCCATGACCTCCCGGCCACACTTGAGACAGTGAGTGAACTTGAGGCTCCATGCGCATCTTCTGCTCCCATTCTGGATTATTTCAGACCACTCAGCCTAGAGGAGGTTGACAGACTGATCTCAACGGTACGCCCAACCACATACAGCCTTGATCCGTGCCCCTCCTGGCTAATTAAAGCTGGCTGCGAGGGGTTTTGAGGCACCTTTAGGGACATTATTAACAAGTCCCTCTCTGGGCTGTTCCCAGGGGCTCTCAAGGAAGCGATGGTCTGCACTCTCCTAAAAAAACTATCAGCCGGTCTCCAATTTGCCCTATTTGGGCAAATTAATAGAGAGGGCGGTGGCAATACAGTTGCAGAGCTTTCTGCATGACACTTCCATGCTGGATCCCTTCCAGTCTGGCTTCCGCCCAGGTCACAATACGGAGACAGCACTGGTCGCCCTCACAGACGACCTCCAGAGGCATCTGGATTGGGGCGGGATGGCAGTGCTGCTGCTGTTGGACCTGTCTGCAGCGTTCGACATGGTCGATCATCAGTTGCTCGCCCACCGCCTCGCCAACGTGGGGATTCGGGGGCTTGCCTTACAATGGCTCGTCTCCTTTCTCCAAGGTCGGGGACAAAGGGTGGCACTTGGGGAGAAGCTGTCCCAAAGGCACCCACTAATCTGTGGAATGCCACAAGGGGCAGTGCTCTCCCCAATGCTATTCAAAATCTATATGCACCCCCTTGCCCAGATTGCCTGGAGGCATGGGTTAGGGTGTCACCAATATGTGGATGACACCCAGCTCTAACTGCTGTTGGGCGGTCAGTCTGGCTCTACCCTGGAAGATCTGGACCGGGCATTGCAGGACATGGCAGGATGGCTTAGGCTGAGTCGATTAAAATTGAATTTAAAAAAAGACCAAGGTCCTATGCCTGAATCGGACCAGCTTGGGGTTAGGGGTCCCTCTACTGGCCTTCGGTGGGGCGCTGTTGGTGCCACTGTTGAGGGTCAGGAGTTCGGGAGTGCTCCTGGATGTTTCCCTGACAATGGAGGCCCAAGTAGCAGCTGCTGCCAAGACAGCCTTTTTCCATCTTTGGCTGATTAGGCAGTTGGTCCCCTTCCTCGAACGCAATGATCTGGCTTCAGTGATCCACGCTATGGTCACCTCGAGGTTGGACTACTGTAATGCTCTCTACATGGGGCAACTCTGGAAGCTGCTACTGGTGCAAAACTCAGTGGCCAGGCTGTTGATGGGCCTCCCTATGCAGGAGCACATCCAGCCTGTGCTAAAGCCGTTGCACTGGCTACCAATAGCATTCCAGATTCGCTTCAAGGTGCTGTTTTTGACCTTTAAAGCCCTTTATGGTCAGGGGCCTGCCTACCTGAGGAACCACTTTTCCCCGCATGTTCCCCAGAGAGCACTGCGATCTGGAACACAAAACCGCCTGGCCCTCTCTGGGCCTAGGGACACCAGGTTGGCGGTGACTTGGACCAGGGCGTTCTCCCTGGCAGTGCCGACGCTCTGGAATGAGATCCCCAGCAAGATCAGAGTACTGCAGGACTTCCAGCAATTCTGCAGGGCCGTGAAAATGGAGCTTTTTCACCAAGCACTTCAGTAGGAATGATTCTTTCGCCTATGCTGCACTTGCACTTTATTATATGACACTGCCACATTTAAACGGTTTTAACTGTATTCATTTGGAATTTTATTGAGTTGTATTTTATGTATGTATTTATACTGGTTTAATAATTCTTTGTAAGCCGCCCTGAGCCACTTCGGCAGGAGGGCGAGATAGAAGCCTAACTAATAAATAAATATAAATAAATAAGTGTTCTAACTTTTTCTTAGCCTTTTTCAGTGGTGGCTCAGAAGCAGCCTTTGGAGCTGAGGTCTGTTTGACAGTTGATGCCATGGTGGGGGGGTAGAGGGAGCAGAAACAACAGAAGACATATGAGCCCTCTTCTCTAGCATAGTGGGTCACTTCTCCAACTGAGGTGGAAGGGGGCACCCAGGGCTTTCTCACACAATGTAGTCTTTAATCTTGCAGCTCTTTCATGGTGCACTTTGGGAGTAAGAAGGTGACAGGACTCACAAGCTACAGTGTTGTGTTCCTTCCTGAGACAAAGCAGACAAGCATCATGCTCATCATGCGGTCCCACATTCCTTGCACTTTTTGACAAGTGCCATTGTGAAAAGAATTCTTTACCAGAAACAACAATCCTGAGGTAAGAAGGAAAGCTTCAGACATGTGTCAAATCTTCAAGGCAGCGAAGAGAGAACTGAGGGAGGAGTACTCTTCCCACCTCCATTGAGTGCTTGTTTGGACAGGAAATGCCAGCTTGAGATGGAATGGAGGGGGAGCGCTTCAAACACTTTGAATCTTCTAGGAAGCTTTACAGTCTTCTCCATGGCTGACCTGTGCAGTCTGATGAAGTAACTGTTCATCACAGCTACAACAGGAGAAGTCCCATAAACAGTAAGGATCAAAATCACACACCAGAAGATGGCAAATTGCTCTTCTCACTCTCCAAAAGCTTTTCTTTTCTCAATTTTTTTCCACCCCAAATTCTCTACTCCCTCCTTGTGCTTCAGTGACCTCTGGAAATCATTTGTCCTTGGCACCCATGCTGTCCTTCCCTCCTGTAGCCAAGCAAACCACTCAGCCTAGAGGCAGGGTTCCTAATCCAGAACCCATTAGTCAGATAAACATTCTAATAATAAACACTTTACAAGGCTTACACATCACTGATGATAATGGATATCAACTCAGTTCTTACTTTGTCATTTTTAAATATATAGTAACTATTGTAAATTTACCTTTGTTTTTTTCAGTAGAGGGCATTTCACCCATTGTAATGAGGGGCTTTTTGTTTGGTGGTTCAGGAGAATCGGGTGAATCTTTTATTACTTCTGCTTCTCCCAATTCCTCTTTTTCACGATCCAATAAACCTTTTATCCTTCAGAGATAAAGAAAGAGATTACTACTGCACTTCTGATTTTTAACATATCACACTTCAGTTTTGGAAGCTGAAATATCCCTAGAGAATCATCATCACCTATATATGTATTTGTCAAGTGTGGGCAGATCTGTGGATATCTAAATCTGTGGATCAGGCCCACACTGAGAGAGAAGAAATTTTTCTCCAAACTTGGGGGAATCCACAGGTTTACAGTAAAGTCTTAAAAGTTTTAAGAAATACATCAGGGGTGGGGATTAAATCACCCTCAAAACAAACAAGGTCCCTGTACAAGTGCAGCATCTCCTGCAGGCTCTGCAACCAAGTGTGGCATCTCCCAGGGCCCTGGGAGCAGGGGCCCTGTGGACAATGCAGCATCTCCTATCCCTGTTGTGGTGGCTCCCAGAGGCCCTGCAGTTAGTCTGGAGTCTCTTGATGCAGCTGCCATGGCTCCAAATGGGGAGACTACAACCACAGTGGCTCCTGGGGGGGGGAAGCCTCCCACAGCCACTGTGGATCCCAAGGTAGGGAAAAAGAAGGGAGGGGATTGTCTAGGGGGAGACAAAGAGAGAAAGAAGGGCGATTGTCTGAGGGAGAGGGAGCAAAAGAAGGAGGATTGTCTGAGGGAGGGGGAGACAAAGAGGGAGGAGAGCCGGATATGGGGGAAAGCCGACAGGAGATGAAAAGTCTCTGGTTCGGGATGGCTCATCTCAAAGAGATGAAGGGGTAGCTATTACTTTTGTACAAGGAAATGGATTACAATTGTCCACTGAGACTGTGGCTAATGATAGGAACTGCCTGGCAAGGTCTCGAGGCAGCAAGAGGAAGGCTGTGGGCTTAACAAACATGGGAAACTATAAGTGTTTATACACAAATGCTAGAAGTCTCCGAGGTAAAATTGGGGAGTTGGAATGCTTGGTATTGGGGGGGAAATAGACATTGTGGGTATTTCAGAAACTTGGTGGGATGAGGAAAATCAGTGGGATACGGTGATTCCTGGTTATAAATTATATCGGAAGGATGGGGGGAAGGGTTGGAGGTGGGGTGGCCCTGTATGTCAGAGAGGGTATACCGTCCAGTAAGATTGAGAGGGTAAGAGAATTGGATTCGCTTCTGGAAATGCTATGGGTTGAAATAGTGGGTCCAAAAGGAGGCTTAACAGTGGGAGTTTGTTATTGCCCACCAGATCAAAAGATAGAGGAGGATTATAAAATGATGAATGAATTAAAGATAGCGACTAGACAAAATAACTGTGTTGTAATAGGCGACTTTAACTACCCACACATTGATTGGGTCAATATGAGTTCTAGTCGGGAAAAAGAGATTGAGTTTTCAGACAATCTCAAAGACTGTGCTGTGGAACAGATGGTCACAGATCCTACCAGGGGAGAGGCGATCCTGGATTTGGTCCTAACTAACACCCAAGACCTGGTGAGAGATGTAAAAGTGATTGCACCACTTGGGAACAGTGACCATAATGTCACTGAGTTTAACATTTGTACAGATAGGGAGTTGCCCAAAAAGACTGACGCAACCAGTTTTAACTTTAAAAGGGGTAACTTCTCTGGTATGAGGGGACATGTGAGGAAGAAATTGAAAGGAAGAGTGGAGAAGGTCAAAACCATTGGGGAAGCTTGGAGACTATTTAAAAAGACAGCTCAGAAAAAATATATACCGGAGGTTAGGAAAGGTACAAATAGGTATAGAAAAAACCTGCATGGTTAACAAATAAAGTAATGGAAGCTGTAAAAGGTAAGAAGGATTCCTTTAAGCAGTGGAAAGTGAGGTTGATAAAAGGGAACACAGACTATGGCAAATAAAATGCAAGTCTGTGATCAGGCAAGCAAAAAGGGAATATGAGGAGCATATCGCAAAAAACTTAAAGACCAACAATAAAACTTTCTTCAAATACATTAGAAGTAGGAAGCCAGCCAGGGAGGCAGTGGGGCCCTTGGATGACCAAGGGGTAAAAGGAGTAGTGAAGGATGATAGGGAAATGGCTGAGAAGCTGAATGCATTTTTTGCCTCTGTCTTCACTGTGGAAGAGAAGTGTTTGCCCACTCCAGAAGCACCGATTTCGGGAGGGGTTTGAAAGACCTGAATCAGATTGCGGTGACAAGAGAGGAAGTCCTCCGACTGATGGACAATTTAAAAACGAATAAATCACCAGGCCCGTATGGCATTCATCCGAGAGTTCTGAAAGAACTCAAATGTGAACTTGTGGATCTCCTGACAAAAATATGTAATCTTTCTTTAAAATCTGCCTCCATTCCTGAGGACTGGAAGGTAGCTAATGTCACTCTCATCTTTAAAAAGGGCTCCAGGGGAGATCTGGGAAATTACAGGCCAGTCAGTCTGACAACAATACCGGGTAAGTTGGTGGAAACTGTTATTAAGGAAAGAATTAGTAGGCACATTGATGAACAAAAACTATTGAGGCAGACTTAGCATGGGTTCTGTAAGGGACGATCTTGTCTCACTAAACTGTTAGTGTTTTTTGAGGGCGTGAACAAACATGTGGACAAGGGGGACCCAATCGATATTATTTACCTTGACTTCTGGAAAGCTTTTGATACAGTTCCTCATCAAAGGCTCCTAAGTAAGCTCAATAGTCATGGGATAAAAGGACAAGTTCTCTTGTGGATCAAAAACTGGCTTATAAATAGGAAAGAGAGAGTGAGTATAAATAGGAAACTTTCTCAGTGGAGGGTGGTAAGCAGTGGGGTACCACAGGGATCAGTACTCGGTCCGATGCTTTTTAACTTGTTTATTAATGATTTGGAATTGGGAGTAAGCAGTGAAGTGGCTAAATTTGCAGATGACACGAAGTTGTTCAGGGTGGTGACAACCAGGGAGGAATGTGAGGCACTCCAAAGGGATCTGTCGAGGATGGGTGAGTGGGCATCAACATGGCAAATGGGGTTCAATGTGGCCAAGTGCAAAGTGATGCACATTGGAGCCAAAAATCCTAAATATAAATACACGTTGATGGGGTCTGAACTGGCAGAGATGGACCAAGAGAGAGATCTTGGAGTCGTAGTGGATAACTCGATGAAAATGTCTAGACAGTGTGTAGCTGCAATAAAGAAGGCCAACGTTATGCTGGGGATTATTAGGAAGGGAATTGAAAACAAATCAGCCAGTATCATTATGCCCCTGTATAAATCATTGGTGCGACCTCATTTGGAATACTGTGTACAGTTCTGGTCGCCACATCTCAAAAAGGATATTATAGCATTGGAAAAAGTGCAGAGAAGGGCAACTAGAATGATAAAAGGGTTGGAACACCTTCCCTATGAAGAAAGGTTAAAATGCTTGGGGCTCCTTAGCTTGGAGAAGCGACGGCTGAAGGGTGACATGATCGCGGTTTATAAGATTATGAATGGGATTGAGCAGGTTGAGAAAGAAGTACTTTTCTCCCTTTCTCACAATACAAGAACTCGTGGGCACTCCATGAAATTGCTGAGCAGTCGGGTTAGAACAGATAAAAGGAAATACTTCTTCACCCAAAGAGTGATTAACATATGGAATTCACTGCCACAGGAGGTGGTGGCAGCTGCAAGCATGGACAGTTTCAAGAGGGAATTAGATAAACATATGGAGCATAAGTCCATCAGTGGCTATTAGCCACAGGGTATAGATGGGAACTCTCAGTCTGGGTCAGGTGATGCACTCTATTCTTGGTGCTGGAGGGAGCAGCAGTGGGAGGGCTTCTGGTGCCCTGGCCCCACTGCTGGACCTCCTGATGGCACCTGGTATATTTTGGCCGCTGTGTGACAGAGTGTTGGACTAGATGGGCCATTGGCCTGATTCAACATTGGCTTCTCTTATGTTCTTATGAGAGAAACGGGAAGAGGGGAGAGAAAGAGAGGGCTGAGAAAGGGTGCAAGAAGGAGAGGGGGAGACTGACATACAAGGGGTGGGGGAAGAAAGGGGGCAAGAGAAGACTGCTGGAGAAGAGGGTGGGGGAAAGAAAGGGGGAAGACAGAGAGGGGGTGAGGCAGATAAGGGATGGGGCAGAAAGAGAGAGGGGGGAATACTGACAGAGGAGGGGGAGAGTAAAGGAAGCAAAGGTGGGGGAATGCCCCCACAAACTTAAGGGTCCCCACTTGCATATTCTAATCGCCAAGTTGGCCAAATCTGAGGATACTTAAATCCAGAGACTGGAACTGTGAATTGACAACAGAGATCTTTTTTACAAATGTGAAAAACACCTCAGGTTTGCAGAAAAACTTGAAATCTAAAAAAATACGTGGGAGGTGGATTAAAAGACCCAAAATGATAAAAGGAATGCCTGTAGCTTTAAGAAACAGAAGACCTCAGTGGCTGTTGTAAGGCAACCACAGCATTCTAGGTTCAATTTCTGTCAGTAGAAGGTGGGGGAGGAGTCCTTTTCAGGGCTGTTTCAGCCTTTGTGAAAGGACTCCTTGAGCCAGACTGGGCAGCAACTCAATACCACCACTGTACAATTCACTGAGGACTAGAGGAAATAATGTGGAGCGTGGAATACAGGGGAAAGTGATGTTCCTCCCCACAAGTTCCTGACAGCTCCCTACCACACAAGTGGGCCTTGCCCAGCAGCCGGCACCACACAAGTGGGCCACAGTCTTCCTTGGCAGAGGCTTCCTGAGGTAGGGGAGGGAAAACTGAAGACAGAGGGACAGATAAAGGTAAGGTTGGCTGTTTGGTGGGAAGGAGAGAAGGAAACAGAAATAGAGAATAGTACTATGGGGGCTTTCAGGAAAGGGAAAGAGGAAAAGAGGAAGAGGGGAAAATCAGATGTCCCCCCATGTTCCCATTTGTCATTAGCATAATACACACAAGATCAGGGGGAATGTGTGGGAATGAAGTCAGTAATGCAGCAAGTTGTTACTTCTGAAATGTAAAAACAGGTTGCTTACCTGTAACTGATGATCTTCGAGTGGTCATCTGTGCAGTCCCACACATGGGCTGGGCGCCTGCGCACGACCTCGTTTGGAGAAATTTCCAGAGCTTTACCTCAGAAGAGCTTTTGGCGGGCTCTCTTCCCACCCTGGGGAGAAGGCATGCACTGCGCATGCCCAGAGTGGGAGAGAGAGCCGCCTCCCACTCAGTTCCTTCAACCGCCACCGGCAAGGCCAATCAAACCAAAGAAGGAGATCTGGAGATGCCAGCAGCGGGGAAGGCTGGGTGGGATTGTGGTACTGTACAGATGACCACTTGAAGATCGTCAGTTACAGGTAAGCAACCTGTTTATCTTCGTCGTGGTCTCTGTGCAGTCCCACACATGGGTGATTACAGGAGCTGAACCAGTTGGAGGAGGGAGCTGGCAGCTGCAACAGACACAGAAATACTGGTTAAGACACAGCATCATCATCAAAACAAATCACCCACGGGTCCTATCTGAGGGTGCAGCAGGGTCGAGCGAAGAGAGATCGCAGCACTGTCTGACCAAAGGCAGCATCCCGTCGGGCTCGGACGTCAAGGGCGTAGTGGGTCACGAAGGTCGATGCCAAGGACCACGTGGCAGCTGCACAGACGTCTTCCAACGGGACACCCGCCAGGAAAGCGGTGGACATCGAAACCACCCGTGTAGAATGGGCAGTGAGACAGGTAGGAACAGGCTGACGCGCCAGCTCATAGCAAAGGGCTATGATGGAAGTCACCCATTTAGAGAGACGTTGAGAAGAAACTGGTTCCCCCAGCCGCGGGGGACCATAAGCCAGAAACAGCCGGGGAGATTTACGTATGGGCTGTGTCCGATGCAGGTAGAAAGAGAGCGCTCTGCGCACATCGAGACAGTGCAAGGCTCTTTGAGAGGCATCAGTCGGGTTCGGAAAGAAAGTAGGCAGGATAGACGACTGAGAGAGATGAAAGGCAGAGATGACTTTAGGGAGGAAGGAAGGATCTGTTCTAAGGACAACCTTCTCCCTATGAAAAACAGTATAGGGGGGATCAGCCCTAAAGGCAGCTAGCTCCCCCATTCTACGTGCAGTAGTAATGGCGACAAGGAACGCCGTTTTCCAGGAAACTAGCCTGAGGTCGGCGGTAGCCATGGGTTCGAACGGTTTAGACATGAGCTGAGAAAGGACCAGTGACAAGCTCCACGAAGGCACCAACGGTTTCCTAGGAGGGCACATCCGAAGGAGACCCTTGAGGAACGTTTTGGTGAGACGATGGGAGAACACTGAGGATCCTTGTATCAGGGGATGACTGGCGGAGATCGCCGCCAGATGAACTCGCAAGGACGAGTATGCAAGACCAGTACCCTTCAAGTGTACGATGTAGGAGAAAATCTCACGGAGAGAGGATCGAACCGGATCGAAGGAGTGATCAGAAGCGTAGGATTGGAATCTGTTCCACTTGAATCGATAGGAACATCGAGTAGAAGGCTCCCTAGCATTCAGAAGGATTTCAGAAACTTGAGGCGAGAAGTCTAAGGTCGGATCTTCCAGGCCATCAATCTGAAAAATCCCGGATCGGGATGGAGGATTCTCCCTCGGGCCCGAGAGAGGAAATCTGGGACGACAGGGAGAGGGCAGAAGGAATGACGGGAGAGTTGGAGCAGGTGAGGAAACCAGACCTGGCGCGGCCACCACGGAGTGACTAGAATGCAGGAGGTGCCATCTGCGCGGACTTTCTGGACGACCCGGGAGATGAGAGGGAATGGAGGAAAAAAGTAAAACAGGGCTCCGGTCCACTTGTGAAGAAAGGCATCCCCGAGCGACCGAGCAGATGGGGGACCCCTGCTGAAAAACAGGCGACAGCGAGCATTGTTGGCGGTCGCGAAGCCGTCGACCGATGGGTGACCGAACTCGAGAAAGAGAGGCCGAAGATACCGGAGGGGAATGGACCATTCGTTGTCCAACAAGGCGGAGCGGCTCAACTGATCTGCATCGTGTATTGCTGAGAGCGTGATGGAGTGATCGAGGCACCAAGACCAGAGGTCGTTGCAGAGACGAACAGAGGCAATGCCGCCCTGTTTGTTGATGTAATAAACAGCAGTGGTGCTGTCGGAAGCCACTTGGATGACACATCCCCGAAAGGTCGGAAGAAATGACCGAAGGGCCAGATAAACCGCTCGCAACTCTAGGTAATTTATATGGCGAGTTGCGTCCCGAGAAGACCAAACCCCTTGAGCAGAAAGCGTTCCGCACTGGGCTCCCCAACCCCAGAGGAAAGCGTCTGTGGTCAACAAGAGCTCGGGAGGAGGTGGTCGAAAGGGCATCCCGGAAAGGAGGTGGACGGGTTGAGACCACCATTCGAGCGAGTTGAGGACACTCTGCGGAATTGACAAAACCGTGTGCCAAGAACTCCGTAGAGGATCGAAGGTGCGGAGAAGCCACAGCTGAAGCGGCCGCATTCTCAGCCGGGCATGGCGGATTACGAACACCGTGGAGGCAAAGTGACCGAGGAGCCTCATCACAGAACGGGCAGATTGTTGAGGGGACGTCTGAAAGGAGGACACCATCGCCAGAACATCGGAAGCCCTCGATTCCGGGAGGAAAGCCGCTTCGAGGTTGGTGTCGAGCCGAGCCCCAAGAAATCGAAGGACTTGGAGAGGCTGAAGGGAAGACTTGGCGACGTTGATGCAGAGACCGAAAGCATGGAGGAGGGAAAGAGTCTCCTGAGTGTCGTGGAGCAACTGAATTGGCGTCGGAGCTACGAGAAGCCAGTCGTCGATGTAAGGATAAAGAGTGATTCCCCGTTGATGAAGCTCGGCCACCACCACAGCCATCAGCTTGGTGAACACCCGCGGGGCGGTAGACAGACCGAAGGGAAGCACCCTGTACTGGTAATGTGCATCTCCAACAGCGAATCGAAGGAATCGACGGTGTTGGGGACGGATCGTGACATGGAAGTATGCATCTTGGAGGTCGACTGACACGAGCCACGCCGCCCGTGGAATCAGGGGAAGGATCGACTGCAGAGTGACCATCCGGAACTTTTGATACCGAATGTAATGGTTGAGATCTTGAAGATCCATAATCGGTTGGAAGCCGCCGTCTCTCTTGGGAATCAGGAAATACTTCGAGTAGAAGCTATGAGTCCGTTGCGCCTCCGGGACAACCTCGATGGCTCCTTTGGCAAGGAGGGTGGAAATCTCGAGATCGAGAAGAGGGTCTGGAGGCGTGACGACAAAGTGTGGAAGGACTGGAGGCGAAACGAACTCTATGGCGTACCCGACCCGTAGAATGGTGAGGACCCAGGAGTCGGTGGAAATTTCTTCCCAAGCTGGTAGAAAGGGGAAGAGACGGGTCTGGACGGGAGGAGTATACGACGTCACAGAGGGCAGGTGGTGGAGACATTCAAACAGACTGTTTAGGCTTTGGTGGCTTTTTGGAAGGTTGAGAACGATGCTTGGAAGAAGGACGGGAGTCATAAGGCTTCCTTCTCCATTGGGGATTGGATGCTGGAGACGGGTATCGTCTGGAGGCGAGAGGCTTCCAAGGACAGTTCCGAGGTCGGTAAGAAGCAGCAGAGACCCCGAGATTCCGAGCCTGCTTCCGACTGTCATCAACAGCTTTCAAAACCTCGTCGGTGGTAGAGTGGAAGAGGCCATCACCATCGAATGGAAGATCCTCTATATGGAACTCAATGTCAGGTTGTAAAGAGGTGCCCCGCAGCCAAGCATGACACTGGAGAGCAACGGAGGAGACCAGAAGCTTGGAGGAACAGCTAACAGCATGACGAACCGAATTGATCTGCTGCTTCGATATGGCACAAACCTCAGACAAGGCATCCGAGAGAGTGGGACGATGTTCCTCTGGGACAAAATCCAAGATAGGCCGAACAGCATTTGCGACATTGAAGGCGTACGCCGACAGATAGGAGAGGTAGGTATCGATGCGGAGATTCATAGAGGCCAGAGAATACATCTTTTTGGCCAGAAGGTCAAGCTTGAGAACCTCGCTGTCGGGAGGCGCAGACTGGCGCACGGGCTGCTTCGATCTCGAGGATGAATGGACAACCATCGAATTCGGCGGTGGTTGACAAAGGAGGAACTTGCCGGGATTTTGCTGGATCTTGTACAGACCATCATAGTGCCTCAAGACCGGAGGGATCGATGCTGGGTGCTCCCAAGATTCCTTCAAGACCGAAAGGTGAACAGGAAGCAAGGGCAGGACGGTAGGAGGAAGGTCGGCTTGGACCAGTCTGTGAACCACGTCAGTCACAGCTGGGGATTCTGTAGAGCCCTGGACTTGAAGGGCAGTTGCCATCCGAGTGACAAGCTCCAAATATGCCTTAGGACCCTCAGTGGGCGATATAGACCCGGAGTGCCGAGGCTCATCCTCGATCCGAGTGACCTCGGGGTCAAGCTCCGCCGAATCCGACCGGTCCAAGATCGACATGGGAGAGGAGGACCGTAATGGTGGAACCAGGTCGATAACTGGGTGGTCGACAGGATGGTATCGAGCTTCTAATGGAGAACTCTTCGGGGCATCCCTAACCCTCGAGGGCTCGGAAGGCTGGTCCCGAGGAATCGAACGTGCCGAAACCACCGATGTAGAGTGTCGAGGGCGGTCAGAGACGCGGCCCCGATCCGTACGCTCAGAGTGATGGACACGATCATAATGATGCCGCTCCGGTGTCAGAGACCTGGAATAATAGTAGGCCGCATCCGGGCGTTCTCGATGTTCATCGAAAGACAAACATTGGTCATCAGAAGGAGAACCAGACTACGATGGAGACTGCCTACGGATCAGTCTTCTCCGGTCATATCGGGATCGAGACTGTGAGTGGTGGTGTATCAAAAGAGGCCTCTCGTCCAAAGAGTGGACCGGGATATCAGAGTGCCTTGACGGAGATCGGGAACGTCGACAAGGGGACAATGGTGGAGGCGACCTCGTTGACTGGCCCAGAGGGATCAAGCTGGAAGCCGACGAGTGCGTGTGCTGCAGGGTTGTAGGTGGCACTGCAGATCTCTGAGAGGTAGAGGCCAACACAGGCATCGACGTCGATAACCCGGTAATAATGACAGGCTCAACCGGCAGGGCCTTCGATTTCGAAGGGGTCTTATCTTCAGCCCGCTTAGATTTCTGCTTCGTTGCCTTCGAGGAGGTGTCCGATTTTTTAGCCGCAGAGGCATGGGAAGCCGCTGAGGGCATTGTGGAGCGTAAAGCCGACTCTAACAGTAGAGCTCTAAGTCTAACCTCCCAATTGTGTCGAGCCTGCCGAGTAAAACTAGCGCAGTGGGGACAAGTATCGACTCTATGGGCCTCTCCCAAACAAATTAAACAAAAGTCGTGCCCGTCATTAGAAGGAATCTTAGCAGGGCAACGATGGCACACCTTGAAAAACTTAAGTTTTTCCCATACAAAGCCCCCACTCACCACCCAAGAAAAGAGGGGGGGGGGAGAAAAGAGAAATCCTTTTTTTTTTTTTTTAAGATAGAAGAAGAAGAAGAAGAAAAAGAAGAAGCAAAGAGAAGCGAAATACCAATAAATGACAAATACTCAGCTGAGGTGACGATACGGAGGAACAACAATGAGGTGTGACCGCGAAGGCGGCTGAAGAAGAACTGAGTGGGAGGTGGCTCTCTCTCCCACTCTGGGCATGTGGAGTGCGTGCCTTCTCCCCAGGGTGGGAAGAGAGCCCGCCAAAAGCTCTTCTATGGTAAAGCTCTGGAAGTTTCTCCAAATGAGGTCGTGCGCAGGCGCCCAGCCCATGTGTGGGACTGCACAGAGACCACGACGAAGATCTGATTATTTCATGTGTATTGTTTGGAGTAACACTAAACTACTTTTTTTTTTTTTTTTTTAAAAAAAGCTGTTCTAGTTCTAAAGTCGCCCTGACCTGGATGTTCCAGGGTGGCATGATCTCATAAGCTAAGTAGGATCAGCCCTGGTTAGTATCTGGAAGAGAGACCACTAAGGAAGTCTAGGGACATGATGCAAAGGCAGGCAATAGCAAACCACCTCTGAACGTATCTTGCCTTGAAGACCCTATAGGATTGCCATAAGTGATAGCACTTTCCACCACCACCAGTTCTAAAATCATCCCCTTCTTCCTAAAAAAGAAGATAAGCACACTGCGTAGTAACCACATCATACATTTTTCTCAACTACGTTTTGATTCTCAAAGGTAGCATGAACCTCAGATGAAGAGAAAGGATAAATACAGTTTGGCCCTTCTTCTTCTGACAATGTCAGGTCCCCTGGAGATCTCTCACACCAGCACTTTGGGTTTCATACTAGAGTTGTCTTGCAACAAATCAGACCAGAGGCAGAAAAAGAACTGGTCCTCTGGGGAAAGAGGAGCAGCCTCCTCACTCAGCCCCAGCATGATCTTTTTCTTTTAAATACACTGGTAGATTTTTAAAACAGCAATAGTAAGCATACATGTGCAAGTATTGTGTAGTGTTTAGATTGTTGGACTAGGGCCAGGGAGATCCAGGTTGAAATCCCCACAGCCATGAAACTCACTGGGAGACCTTGGGCTAGTCACACTCCAAGGGTGCTTTCACACACACTGAATAATGCACTTTCAATATACTTTCAGTGCATTTTGCACCAGGATTTTACTTTGTGAAATGGCAAACTCCACTTGCAAACAATAGCTAAAGCACATTTAAAGTGGATTAAAGTGCATTATTCAGCATGTATAAAACTGCCTACAGGGTTGCTATTAGGATAAAATGGAGGAGGGGGAACTATTACACTCTCCTGAGTACCTTTGAGGAAGGACATGATAAAAATGTAATAGCTAGCTACCCATTCTAAAGCACAAACCACCAGTTGAAAATCAGTGCTCTAACATAAAGGGTTACATTACAGCCAGTGTGGTATAGTGATTAGACTGTCAGATTAGGATCTGGGAGAACCAGGTCTGAATTCTCCCTGTCATGGAAGGTAGCTAGGTGATGCTGCGCTAGTCACACACCCTCAGGTGAACCTACCTCACAGGGTTGTTGCTGTGAGGACAAAATGGAGGAGAGTTATGTAAGCCACCTTAGTGGTGGTGTATAAATGAAGTAAATAAATAAAATAAATAAATGAGGGTAACTTCAACATGTGGTAAACACATCCATTGCAGATTCAGGTTCTGTCCATTAGGTGTTACCCACAAAGGCATAAGACACAGAATAATACTTCTGGATTTGTATGTTACATTCATGTCATTACATAAATACTGGAATAAAGTTCTGCCAATCACCTTTCTGATTCCTGCCAGGATTTTTCTGCTTCATAGTCTTTTCCTGCTTTCTCAGATTTATCTTCTTTCTCCTCCCTCTTCCTGCCTCGTTTCTTGCGTTCCTCTTCTTCTGGAGGCTTGCTCCTGCAAGCTAAAAGACACTCCAGGACTCGCTGGTGTTTATCAGAGTTGACTATATGAGCTCTTACAAGAGTTTCCAACTCATTCCACATAATCCTGTATTGTTCATCTCTACAAAAAAGTATGTACACAGATGCTCTGATTAATAACAATTGAAGAAGCCTAAAATATTCAGTTACTTCACTTCTTTTTAAAACTTCTAGTTCCTTCTTAACACCCTGTTCTGGGGTCAATGGAGCTTGGCCGTGAAGTGGAATCACTATATTAATGCAACGCTAGCTTCCAATGGTAACTTACTACAACTGTAGTGCATTTTAATGAACATGGTGCATAGTACAATAAGTTTCTTAAAAAGGTGATGATGGTGGTTCCTCTGCTTCTGAAAACTGTGAAAATGGAAAAGTAATCTCTACCTTTTAGGACCCTTTCCTCTTGTCCCAACTGTCGATATTGGCAGTGGATCATTTTTCCTTTCCATGTCTACTAAATTGTAAATTGTTTTCTGACAATTCAGCACGTCTTCATCAGTCAGTGCTTCTTTCACAATAACACTCGCTAATGGCACTACCTGCAAGACATTTAAAAAAAAACAACAGTCTTCAATTCTTCAAAAGCAAGAGAGTTGGAAACCAGAGACGGGATTTTTTCTGCAGTAGCACCATGTTTATGGAATGCATCCTCCTTGAGGCTTGCTGAGTTCCTATGTTGCTCTATTTCAGGCACCTGGCCAAACCATTTCTGTTCACACAGGTTTTACATCAGGGGTTGATCTTTTAACGTGTTTTTAATCTGGACACTGTTATTTTGAGCTGCTCAATGGTCTATTTTTAATGCTGTGGCTGGATTTTAAATAAATGTTTAATTAATTAAATTATTTAATGCTGGGTTTTAATTAACAGGTTGCTTACCTGTAACTGATGATCTTCGAGTGGTCATCTGTGCCATCACACCTATGGGATTATGCACCTGTGCTGATTCAAATCAGTGGTGTTGTACAAAGCTTCCCAAAGGGATTTTCGTGCCTTCCCCTCAGGCACAAGCAGGAACCCCACTGCACATGCCCAAGGGGCGGGACTCGGACATCCCGCCAGTTCCTTCTAACCGCTGTCATGCCAATAAACAAATAAACGTACTGAAGCGACAGCAGTGGGGAAGGATGGGTGGGTGGTGTGACTGCACAGATGACAACTCGAAGATCATCAGTTACAGGTAAGCAACCTGTTTATCTTCTTTGTGGTCTCTGTGCATCACACCTATGGGAGACTGAAAAGCAGTGTCTCACCTGGAGATGGGAGCTGTCTCAAATTCAATGCTCTGCCGACGAAAGGACTAGGCGACCAAGGCCCACTCTGCGGTGTTCATGAACATCAACAGTGTAGTGCTTGATTAAAGTGTTTGGAGTAGACCATGTCGCAGCCCCACAGATTGCCGACAGGGAAGCACCCCTCAAGAAGGCTGTAGATGTAGCCATGGATCTTGTGGAGTGCGCTCGCACGGGCAAGGGCAACGAGCGTTTAGCCAACTGGTAGCACAGCTTAATAGTTTCGACAATCCATTTGGATAGACGTTGTGCTGATATCCTTTTGCCCATGGAGTGACTGGAGTAGGAGACAAATAAGTTCTCATCCTTCCTACTGGTACATGTCCTGTTCAGGTAAAAAAGCAGTGCCCTCTTTACATCTAGAGTGTGGAGGACTCACTGTTGTCCATCCTTCAGATTAGGAAACAAGTCTGGAAGCAAGATTTCTGAGCTGAGGTGGAATTCAGAGACCACTTTAGGCAGGAAAGAGATGCCAGGCAACAATCTAACTCCATCCGGCAGGAAGACAAGGAAAAGTGGGTCATGGCAAAGGGCCACGAGTTCACCCACCCTCCTGGATGAGGTAATGGCAATGAGAAAGGCAGTTTTCCATGCTGCAAACCTCAGATCACAAGTTGCCATAGGCTCAAACGGTCTCCCCATCAGCTGGCGCAGTACCAGCGGTAAGTCCCATAGGGGTACCGGCGAATGGATTGGTGGATACAAGTGAAGGAGACCCTTCAGGAACTTTTTTGAGATTGGGTGAGAGAAGACCGTGAAGCCCTCGACACCAGTATGGTAAGCCGAAATGGCAGACAAATACACTCTGATTGAGGAGTGCGAAAGGCCCCTCTCGGCCAGCGAAAGCAAAAATTCTAGGACCCAGTTGAGGGCTACAGAAAATGGGGATGCGTCGGTGGGCTGTAAGAAGGTCAAGAAACGAGACCACTTTCTACTGTAAGAATGCCTGGTAGAGTCCTTCCTGGCATTGAGTAATACAATGTTGACTCTGTTCAAAAAGGTCATGTGTCCACGAGGTAAGCCATTAGTTTGAGCTTGTGGACCTCGTGGAACAGTAGAGCACCGTCTTTCGCTAGGAGGAGATCTGACACCTGTGGAAGTTGATGGCGAGCCTGGTCATGGAGAGGAAGTTGGCATACCAAGGTTGTCTCGGCCACCAAGGAGTGATGAGAATGCACTTTGTGCGGATTCTCATGAGTTTTTGAACTGTCTTCAACAACAACGGTAGAGTGGGAAACATATACAGAAAATTGTCGTTCCATGGGTAAAGGAGCCCGTCTCCCAAGGCCTTGGGATTGTCAGCTCCTCTGCAACAGAACAGGCTGTGCCGGGTGGCAAATATATCGATGTGAGGCGTGCCCCATTTTTTGAAGATGGGATGTAGGTAGGCCCAGTTCAGCTCCCAGTTGTGACGGTGAGATAGTCCTCTGCTGAGCAGGTCTGCCTGTACATTGGCACTGCCAGCAATGTGTGAAGCAATGGGAAAAATGTGCAGAGGTATATACCAAACCCAAAGTTCCAAAGCTAGACAGCAGATACTGCGGGAGACCATTCCACACTGCCTGTTGATGTAACTGAGGACAGCTGTATTGTCTGTCAACATAGTCACACATTGCCCCAAGAGAAGAGGCTGGAAGCATTGTAG
The DNA here is from genome assembly GCA_029375565.1 of Gekko gecko. Taxonomy (NCBI): domain Eukaryota; kingdom Metazoa; phylum Chordata; class Lepidosauria; order Squamata; family Gekkonidae; genus Gekko; species Gekko gecko. The sequence goes on from JAPDNY010000005.1 coordinate 171,758,043, forward strand.
GGCCAGTTTGATAGCCAAAAGTTCTAGAAAATTGATATGGTTCTTTGAGGTTGAGGCATTCCACTTGTGACCTATGGAGAGTCCGTTGAGGTGGGCTCCCCAACCCCACAATGAGGCATCAGTTGTAAGAGTATGGCCAGGAGTGAGGGGGTGGAAAAGAACTTCTTCCGTCAGGTTGTCCTGTAGCGTCCACCAAAGAAGTGAGTCGCGGGCATCCCGTGATGGAGAGAAACAAATTGATTGGGACATCCTGAGGGGCTTGAGGTGCCGGAGGAACCAGAGCTGAAGTGGCTGCATGTGTAGCCTTGCAAAGCGAAGAACAGCTGTTGTCACTGCCATGAGGCTCAAAAGGCGTTGAATCTGGAGAGCAGACAATGTGTCCTGGATCCGGATTTGTTCTGCAAGAGCAGCTAGAGTAAGGGCTCTGTCCTGGGGCAGGAAAGTTTTGCCTTCCCTGGAGTTGAGTATCGTCCCTATGAACTGCACTCTCTGACAAGGAACCAGCTGTGATTTCTTGTGGGTGACCTGGAGGCCAAGATTCCAAAGGACGTCTAGGGCTTGAGACACTTGACATGTGAGAAGGTCTCTGGAAGGTGCCACGAGAAGCCAGTCATCCAGATACAGGAACACCGTCAAGCCACAGACTACCATGGTCTTGGTGAAGACCTGAGGTGCCATACTGAGGCCAAATGGTAGAATTCTGTATTGGTAATGGCTGCCTCCTATCGCAAAGCGGAGATATTGTCGATGGGAAGGGTGGATGGTCAGGTGGAAATAGGCATCCTCAAGATCGAGAGTAGCCATCCAACAGTCCTTGGACAGAAGGGGCAGAATGACCGGTAGAGATGTCATCTTGAATTTTCGGTATTGTATATAGGCGTTGAGGCCTCGAAGGTCTAAGATCGGCCTCTGTCCACCGTCCCTTTTGGGAACCACGAAGTACTCTAGTGGTCTAGAGGCAGAGGTTCTATGGCCCCTTTTGATAGGAGTGTGGCAACTTCTTTGAGGAGGAAGGGTGATGGAGGAGTGGTGACGACTGTAGGAAGAGGTGGGAAATCCAGGAATTCTATGAAGTAGACATTGGCCAGGATAGAAAGGACCCATTGGTCTGACGCAATGGTGGTCCAGGCATGTAGATACAGGTAGAGCTGGGTAGGTACAGAAGGTAGGTGGGAGTCGAAGACCCTGTTTGTTTGACTTCAGTTGTTTCAGTCTGGGCTGTTGTTGTGTTGCCCTGAACCTCTGCCTGGATTGATACGGCCGTCTGTTTCCAGATGTAGACTGGCGTGATCTGTATCCTCCCTCCGGCAATGCCTTAGTATATTGCCTTCTGGAACCGTTCCTGGACCAAGAATGAGGACAAAAAGACTTTGATGGGGTGGTGACACTCAGTGACCTAGACGCCTTGATACTTTTATCCATTTCCTGCAGAGCAGAGTCCGTAGACGTGTTAAAAAGACCTTGACTGTCGAAAGGTAGGTCCTCGATGTATGCCCTGGTATCTGTAGGGAGCAAAGTGGTTCTAAGCCAAGAATGCCTGCAGAGGGCTACTGCTGAAGACATCGTCTTTGAAAATGTGTCCAGTGAGTGTTTAGATGAGTTAATGATTTGCTTAGAGAGTAGCAGCCCTTCCTTCTGTAATTTCCTGGCCTCCTGAAGCTTGTCTGCAGGAAGTGACGACAAGAATTCACTAAAACGCTCCCAGAGAGAGTATTCGTAACATCCCATGCAGGCAATGTAATTTGATGTTTTGATTCTGAGGGCTCCCGCAGAATAGAAACGTCTGCCCATCGAATCCAATTTCTTACTCTCCTTATCCGAAGGCATAGCCAAAGTTTGCTTGCCTTTCGAGGAGGACGATACAACCATTGAGTTCGGTTTCGGATGAACATGAAAGAATTCTGTGTCAGTCTCCTGAGCCCTGTACATATGGTCCAAGCGTCGAGAGGACACTGGAACGGAAGATGGTTTGTCCCATGGGGCCCTAGCAGCCTAGAGCAAGACAGACGACGGGGCGATTGATGTGGAGGTATCTAGTTGTACAACATCGAAGACTGCGTCTGATACCGACGGTTGAGGCTGGAGAATGGAAAGTCCCAGCAAATGAGCCATTTGTTTGATCATATCTCCATATGAAGAGAGATCTTTGGAAGGGGAAATGGGCAGATTGGCAGCCACCACAGAATCTGGCGAAGGTTCATCAGGGGACTTGGGATGGTCAGAGGCATTGGTGTCGGACTCGGAGCCCCAAGATCCAGAGGGCAACAATAGTGCTGGCAGTAAGGGCTGTTCCTCCACTCCGACGGGGATCTCTGATATCGGAGCGGACTGAGAAGGTACGGAGGGCACCAGACGTAAAGGAGATGGAGGACACAGAGGTTCTTCTGGAGGCTTAGAAACCATCGTGGAAAGCTTAGCTCTGTGTTGTGGAGAGCGGGAAGGACATGCCCTTCTGTCCCAGTCTGACTGTGGTCGAGGAGTCATCCACGGTATCGATGTCAACACCGGGTATGATGAGAACCAGTAAGGCATATGTTGCCAATGTTCCCATGGAGGCAGCATAGGTGGCTCGAAATAGGTCAGAGAATGCGATCTCAACTCTCATCTGGGCAAGCAGGAAAACCTCGGCCTGGAAGGATGGTAATCTTCCATTCGATATCGACGGTCTTCTCGCCTGGGAGACTTGGTGGATGGTCCCCCCATCTAGGAGATCTGGATTGATACCAGGAATCCACCCGGGAGCATCTACTCGTCCAGGATGATGCCGAAGGTGAACGATCCTTGCGAGGTCTGTGGGCTACTTCTTCCACATTGGACAGCGAGAGCGAGATAGGTCCAGCATCGAAGGGAGCCTCTGATACCAGGGGATTCAGCTGCTAGATAGGCGAGTTGAGTAACTCGATTAGTAGCACAGGCAGCTCCGGCTTGGTAGGGTTGATGAAGTCGGGTTGCACCCGCTGAAGAGGGGGTAATGCAGAGCCCGATTGTTTGCCAATGCCACTCTTGCTGTGAGGCTTATGCGTGGACGTTTTTGAAGCAGACTTCTCCTTGTCGTTCTTCTCCTTCTTCTTCCTCTTAACTGGGTTCAAGGCCGAAGAAGTGTGTTTTGGGGCACGGAGGTTGGATCGATGTCAAGGTCTCCAATGTTGACAGAAGATAGGCGGGATGGGTGTCTGAGGACTTCTCAGCCGACATCATTCTGGCTGATAAAGGAGCCGAAGCAGACTCCCAGAGAGCTAATCGGAACTTGCGACTCAGTTCTTGCGGGTCTGATTAGAGAACTTGAAGTAGTGCCGGCAAGTCTCTGGGCAGTGGGCTTCCCCAAGACAAATAATACAAAGAGTGTGACCACAGCCGGCACAACTCTTAAAGCACCCCCACTGTTTGGCCATAGAGAGGCATAAACAAAAATAAAAGAAAAAATACGCTGAGGTGAAAGCAAATTTACCTCAGAGCGAGATTTACCTCAGAGAAGCAGGCGGGGGGGGGAGCCACCAGAGGAGGCGGCAACCAGTAAACAAAAGCCTTTTTTTTTTTTTAGATGAAAAAGTGAAAAAGAAAAAACGAAGTGAGCAATTCCTCTTAAGAGGGAAAAGTACTTTCACACCAACCGGCACAAAATGAGCTGTTAACAGCGTGGCGGTCAGAAGAGAACTGGCGGGATGTTCACACCCCGCCCCTTGGGCATGTGCAGTGGGGTTCCTGCGCATGCCTGAGGGGAAGGCGCAAAAATTCCTTTGTGAGCTTTGTACATCACCAATTTGGATCAGCGCAGGCACATAATCCCATAGGTGTGATGCACAGAGACCACGAAGAAGATCTTTTAATGTTTTTATTTTATAAGCCACTTCAGGCAGACTCAGATGCATACTATCAATTCATGAATTAATTATGCTAATGTGTCCAACAGTAATTTCTGAATGATGCTGTTTTGCCAAGGCTTCATATCATACTTGCTTCAGCAGTATTTCTATAATACATGCAACTGAATCCAAAAGATAATCAAGACATATTTCTAGCTCATTCTGTGAATAGCAGTCTTTTCTGTGAAAAAGGAGCCAAACATCGGATTCATTTAAATGAAAATATTTGCAAAAAATACAAGACTAATATAAGTCAACCCCATTTTAAAACTAAGCATACTTACTTGAAAGGCACACTAAAGCAGGGATGCAAGAAAAACCACCAGTTTGATTTGTGCCCTGTATGCCAGTTGTGAATAGAGACATGACTTTTCGAAGATCGTTTCGATAGTTCTTGGATCAACGAGCTGTATTGCTGTATTCCTTACCACCTCTGCAGTACAGTGTGATTGGCTTTTTGTACATGTGGGTTCTCACACAGCCCAGCTGAGATCTATTTCCTCCCCGTCCTTGCTGCATAACTGCTCTGCTCAGCAGAAAACTACTTAATTAAATCACCCATAAATTATAAATCAGTCATCAATAAATGCTGTGTGTTCATCTTCAATGTTTATCTAGGTGGTCCTTAATCAGTGGTGTCTTTGCACATGCAGAACTTTGGGAAAACCTGATGTAAACCTTTTCAGATCATTCAGATCAATCATATATATCAGTCATCAATGAATGCTTTTTTCCAATGAAATCCTACCCTTTAGTGTTTGGCCATGTAGTTCTTAATAATGATAATGGCTGCTGATCAGTTTGAATCAGTAGTCTTCTGCGCAAATGCAGTTTTCGGAAAAGCCAACACACACTGGTTTGATAGGCATTCATGTCCGTACAGCAGAAACCAGACAAACCAAGTGATTGGCTCCCATCTGATGACTACACTTGAACATGCTAAATTCAACCACTGCATGTGTTCACAGCACAATTTGCAGCATCTCAACACCGAAACTAGATTTGTTTGTTTCCAAATAAATATGGATAGGATGGGGATCTAAAAATAACTGATGGCCACTTACAGCTTGCATGTTGAATATGGTCGTCTGTGAAATAATCATGGGCCAGTAGCGAGTATGCTTCTCGAGCTGATCTTTTGCTCGTTCCAAAGGAATCTCAAGACTTCCATCATTCTTATATCTGGGTTCTAGAAAAGGAGTTAGTCTGTTTTCCCTCATAAATTCACCAAAATCCTAATAACCAAACAAGATAAAATTAGAAGTTTTCCTCTAAATGATATTTTCTGGTACAGTTCAACTATATTTTTATTTTGGGGGGCAAACCATATTGGGCAAGTCATATTTTTAACAATATTGCATGCAATTCAGTAAAAACAGCTTTTCATAGTGTTCGCAGAGACTGCAGATGAAAGGAAGTACTTCTTCACCCAAACAGTGATTAACACATGGAATTCACTGCTACAGGAGGTAGTGGTGGTGGTGGTGGCTGGCATGAACAGCTTCCAGATGGAATTTGACAAACCTATGGAGGCTGGAGCAGACAGGAAAAAAACCAACCAACCCCCTCCAAGCAACAGCAACCAGCAGAACCAAAAAACCTTTCATCTGTTCTAACTTCTAACCTGACTGCTCAGCAATTTCCTTGAGTGCCCACGAGCTCTTGTCTTGTGAGAAAGGGTGAAAAGTACTTCTTTCTCTACCTGCTCTATCCCATGCATAGTCTTGTAAACCTCTTTAACATGTCACCCCTCAGTCATTGTTTCTCAAAGCTAAGATCCCCAAACGTGATAATCTTTCTTCATAAGGAAAGTGTCCTCCTCTTATTATTGCAGCAGCCCTTTTCTGCATTTTTTCCAGTGCTATAAATATTCTTTTTGAGGTGAATGTGGTGTGAATGGTCCAATGAGGTTGCACCATCAATTTATACATGTATAAATGATGTTCCTTTTGGTCTTTTGGGTTTTCTGTGTGGCACTGTGGCATGCTTGCACTGCCATAGTGCCACTTGTTCTGGAGTGTGCCACTTGTTCTCATGGCAAACAAGCACCTCCCAAGACAATTCACTTTCCCTGAGATTCTCTGGGAGAGTCTGACTGCTGGGTGGCTGACTGCTTGCCTGCCTTAAATGCGGCTGGCTGGGTTTCCCCAGTGGAAACAATGGAGGTAATGGGGTGTAACCTGTTTGGGTGCCCATAGAATTAAGCCCATTGGTCCAATTGCTTTGAGACATGGGGGTGTATGTGGGGAGAGGCTCCCAAAGCTACCCTGAAAATTTGGATCCTCTCCCTCAAACCCCTTCACCCCCAGAGCTACTAATAGCACGGTGGGGAAAAGTAACTTTCTCCCCACCATAGAGAACAATGGAGAGGATGGGGGCAACCTGTTTGGGGGCCCATAGAATTGGACCTCCTTGTCCAATGTTCTTGAAACTTGGTGGGTACCTTGGGGAGAGGCTCCAACAGCTACCCTGTGAGTTTGGAGCCTCTTCCTCAAACCCCCTCCTCTCCAGCCCCCAGAATATACCCTATGTTTTCACCATTGACTTCAATGGCCCATAGGATATAATGGGGCTGAAATTGACATTGGGCTGGCCAAAAGACTCCCCAATGGCTTGTAGGACCGAAACTGACATGCGGGAGCCTTTCTGCCCTCCAAAGCTGCTAGAGCTGCGCTCTGGTGCGCTCCCCCCAAAAAAAGATCCCTGTGTACGATCAATTGTAACACTCAAGTTATAGTTACCAAGGACTCACCAAAACATGTGGGCCCAATAATGATCTCATTCAAACTTAGAAGGATGCCATAAAAGTTAAAGCTATTTTGTTAAATCATCAAGGTCAGGAATTAATCTGCTTTGTTTCTCCTAAATTTCTTAATGTTGAAATTTTCCTGTGCATGTATGTGGGGGTTTAACCTTGAATTTTTCTCATGAGCCAGCTCTTCTGTAGCCAATGTAAGCATTTATTTGTCAAGTAATCCTTGGTGATGCATTACACAAAGTTAGGGATGGGCACGAACCTCATCATGAACCTAAATTTGTCATGAAAATTGCCTTGTTCCTGGTTTGTGAGCTGAGATTTCTGTGATCTCGCCTGCACAAACCACCATGCGTTTTTCAGAGGTTTGTGGCAGTTTCGTGTCATCGGACATACTGGTGCTGATCAACTGATTGTCAAAGCAATGGGGGGGGGGTGGACTTCTGCAGCCCTGGAAACACAATAGTGGCCCTCCAAAGCTTGATGGGCAGTGCTGGCCACCAATAAGAGAGCTCCCATTCTGCTCTATTGAACAGAATGGATATACCTCAACTCACACACAGCTGTTTTTACTCGGCAGCAGGCAGTTAGAAGTAGAGAGGGAAGGGAACTGGAAGTCATTCAGTGTGAACAATGGGGTTGGGAGTGTTTGGTGCTTATTCAGGGCTCTGAGGCACCTGTCCTTCTGTTCACACTGAGCAGAGGGGCTTAGCTTCATTGGTTCCTTGGCTGAGAACCCTCCCCCCATTGGGCTTTGTGTGACTACTAGCTCTGTTTGGCTAGGATTGTGTGAGGTGGAGTGGATGCAGGGCTCTGAGCCACCTATCTCTTTGCTCAGGCTGTCTTTCTGCTCACCCCCATCTTCATACTTATTTCTGAAGGGACTGGGTAAAAGTCGGAGCTAGATGATTTTAAACAGATCCTCATAAATTCATATGATTTTTAAATCAAAACAAAATAAAACCACCATTATACTGTAGACCATGTTTTAGTCTATAGGCAGCACCACAAAAATCATGCATCCACGGCATTATGAGGCTGCAACGGTGCAAAAAAGTAGTTGCTATCCATGGATCCTCACAGATCCTCATGATTTTTGCACTAGGTCATCCCAAACTCACCATCAGATCACCTATAATGTCGAGAGCCACAGACTGCATAGCAAAAATCACAGAAGTGCTTCTTTGTGGCACCACAACAGTGCAAAAACATGGTTCCATGGATCCTCAGGGTTTTTCTGTTGTGTCACCGCAAACTCACCATCAAATCACGTATCAAGTCAAACTGAGCAGAGGGGCTTAGCTGCTGGATTCCTCAGCTGGGGGGAGATAAAGTAAGTGCAACAAAGGAAGTGTATGTGGGGGTTGCAATAAAGCACCCCCATATAATTGCACCAAGCATCTATTGTGAGAAAAACTCTATCTTTTCAGCTAGAGGGACTCAGATGACAGCCTACCAGTTTTGATCAAAGCTTCATTTAATAATGATTGGTTTTGTGGGGAGTGTGGGGGGGGGGTCAGTGCAAACCACCTTTGGAGATTGTGGAAGAGATTCTCCTTCTCTAACATGATTGTCCTGCACCCAGAGTCTTTTTGCAAGGAGCACAGCAGCAGTAGGGAAGAGCAATTACCCTAGAAGAAACCACATCATAACTGAGGGGGTCCTCACAAAACTTGGACGGCAGGTAGAGGAGCATCTGGGGGAGGTCCTCTGCAAGTTTGATGCCTCTAGCTTGTGGGGGCGTTTGACACACTCCTGAGCCCACGGCTGTGATTTCCCCAGAGAGCACTTTCCTGGGGGTCACCTGCTTTGGGGTAATGTAACTTGGTCCCCCAAACCTAATCCTCACCAAACTTGGAGGGCATGTAGAGGAGAGACAGCTAGAGACTAGCTGCAAGTTTGGCATCTCTAGCCTGTGGGGGGGGGGGCATTTTACTGCATCTCGAACCTCACAAAATGAACCCGTTTGCCAAACAAGAAGGTTCGTGGTTCATATGGTCCCATGATCTGAAATGAACCTCCATTTTCCCAGTATGTGCCCATCCCTATGCAAAGTATCACCCTCAATACCACTTGTTTCCCAAGTTATATTTGTTTACATTAATATTATTACTTCCCTTCCACCATTCCCTGCTCCTGCTTGTTTTCTTCCTCCCCCTTCATGACAATGCCACCCAGCAACTTCCTTTTTAGTTACTCCCTTTACAGAAAGCTTTGCTGTAACACCAAACAAAAGTAAGTTCAAAGGGACTGAATTCGTATCATGGTGCTTTTTTAAATTAACCTTAAGAATCTTACAGTAATCCTGTAGTCTGTGACTCTGCCACCACAACCTTCACTAATTGAAGGAGGATCTTCCAGAGTGGATCTAGAACTGCTTAACACATGCAGAAAAATCTCTCCTCCATGGCTACTAAGCATATGACTAATTACTTTGGAGCCAGACTTCCGTGGTTGTTCCAAAAGCACAGAGCGACCTATTGAAAGAGAAGTCACTTCATTAGTTACTCAGCATAACAATTCTACATAGCAGCACTCAGCATAACAATTTTACATAGCAGCACTTGCAGAAAAATCTGGTATCTAAATACACTCATACACATTGAGGGGTTTAAAATACCCAAAAATGATATAAGGAACACTTGTAGCTTTAAGCAACGGATTCCGTCAGTGGCTGTTGCGAGGTAACCACAATATTTCAGGCTGGAGTTCTGTATGTAAAAAAGCAGGGGGTGGGGACAGGGTCCTTTCCAGGCCTATTTTTGGCCTTTGAGGGAAGACTCATTGTGGTCAGCCTGACTAAAGTAGCCAGCTCGAAGTTGGGAAATTCCTGGAGATTTTGTGGTAGAGTCTGAGGAGGACAGGGTTTGGGGAGGGAAAAGGCCTCAGCTGGATATAATGGCATACAGTCAAACTACCAAAGCAGCCATATTCTTCAAGGAAAGATATCTCAGTTGTTTGGAGTTCAGTTGTAATCAGTGTTCCCTCTAAGCTGAGTTAGTGTGAGCTAGCTCAGTTTTTTAGCCTCCAGCTCACACATTTTTGTTTTAGCTCAGGAAGGATGGCTCCAGAGCAAACTAATTTATGTAGTAGTCAAATTGCTCGCTCACAAAATTAATGGTAGAATTTTTGCTCACAAGACTTCACAACTTAGAGGGAGCATTGGTTGTAATTCTGGGATATCTCCAGATTCCACTTGAGGGTTGGCAACCCTGGACCTGGAAGCAACCTCCAGGTGACTTGATACCACCCAACTTGCATGCTTCAACTAGGCCTGCTGCTTGCTATTGTTCAACAGCAGCCACCCTATGAAAGCCAGCATGGTGTAGCAGTTAAAGCTTCAAAACAGCATCTGTGAGACCCAGATTCAAATCCCCATGTGGCTCTGAAAGGTCAGTGGGTGATTTGGGGCCAAGTCACATACTTTAGCTCAACTTACCTCATAGGGTTGTTGTGTGGATAAAAAGGAGAAGAGGAGAATAATGTAAGCTAATTTGGTCCCCTCTGTAGAGAAATGTGGGGTATAAATGAAGGAAATAAATAATAAATATAGCTGAAGATGGAATACAAATATAAAGTAGAATGAATGGCTGAGATGAGCAAGAAGCAGGGAAAGGGGAGAGCACCATGGGGTTGCCAGAAGGGAACAAACAGGAAATAGTATGGGGAGGGGGATGAAGGGGAAAGTGATGTGCCACCCCACAAAGTCTTTGAAGTTTACCTACCATGCAAGTGGGCCTGGTCTAGTGGCCAGCACCACAAAACTGGGTCACAGTTTTCCTAAGTAGAGGGGGGATGGGGGGGAGAGGGAAAGCTTAAGACAGGATGTGGGGAGATGGAAAGTTTAAGATAAAGGAAGGCTGGCTGTTAGGTGGGAAGGAGATAGGCTTGCCAACTCCAAGTTAGGAAATTTCTGGAGATTTGGGGAGGGTTGAGCCTGAGGGAGTGGGGTTTAAGGAGAGGACGAACCTCATAGGAGTATAATGCCATAGACTCCACCCCCCGAAACAGCTAGTTCCACCAAAGGAACTTGGGTTGCCAATCTCCAAGTGGAGGCTGGAGATAATCCAAAACTACAACTGATCTCCAGATGGCAGAGATCAGTTCACCTGGATAAAATGGCTGTTTTGGAGGGTGGACTCTAAGGTGTTATACCCTGCTGAGGTCCTTCCTTAACAAATCTACCCCTCCCAAGGCTCCACCTCAAATCTCCCGGAATTTACCAACCTGGAGCTGGCAACCATAAGAAGAGGAAGTAGAAAAGGTGGGGAGTCTATGAGGACCTTCAAGAAAGGGAAAGAGGCAATAATGGGGGATGGGGAAATGAGGTGCCTCCTGCAAGTCCTTCCGGGTTTTTGCTTATTTTCCTCTATTTCTATACCATTAAGCTGAAATAAGATTGCCCCCCTCCCCTCCTGTCAATTCCAAGAAACACCCAAGTTTGAATCACCTCTCTGCCATGGACGCTCACTGGTTGACTTTGGGCAAGTCATAGGCTCTCAGCCTAATCTACCTCACAGGGTTGTTGTTGTGAGGATAAAACAAAAGAGAGGAGAACAATGTAAGGCACTTTGGGTCCTCATCAGGAAAAAAGGTGGGATATAAATAAAGTAAATAAATAAATAATATTCCCCATGAAAACCCATGTTTAAAAAATGAAAATGTGCCAATAGTACAACTGTATGTACCTGTCAAAAGCAAACAGCAAGTTCCTATAACATTATCTGAAACTACATTTTACTAGCACTTGAAAAATGTAATTGTGCATGATGAGACACATTATTATACCTGCATCACAAGGACAGAAATTTTGGCCTACTTTCTGAAAGTGGTCACTACTGACAGACCAAGAACTTCATTCAAGAACATCCTTTGAACTATACATTTCAAAGACTGGTGCTCTCTCTTAAGAGACCCTTTCTGCATTCAGACATGATTTATATACCACAGTTTCATTAAATTCCAGTTTATTGTGATTTAGGCTGCCTCACAATGTATGGTTTGTAGGTGGATATTAGAACAGGATTCTAAACCACAGCTTTTACCAGGCTTGTTAGCAGCAGTTTGTATTAACTGGTTCATCATTATGTCCAAATTCAGAAATCCGTCTGTTCTTTACTGCCACTCCACTCAGGCTCAGACAACAGCACAAAGAAACAGAAAATCCTAGCTGCTCCAACATCATTTGGCTAATGGTGTTTTCTCTCTCCTTTCTTCTGTCTTCTCTACAGACTCTCCCACCCTACTAGTGATGAGTACCAAGTAGGCCTGTGTGGCTCCAATCTCTCCCAAGAGGAAACTGTTTCCCAAGACACTAGAATAAAAGATTTTACTTAATAATCAACTTTTATTAAATTTGCGGTCATACAGCCATCAGTTTAGGTAAAAGCAGTTCACAGCCCATCTATTACCATACCTTCCTTCCCATAAAGACAGCTCTCTTTCCATCTAACCATTATACCTCAGGAAAGAGTAAGTGAACTGCTCATGATTATGTGTTTTTCCCCATCTTTAATTTCTGATAATAAACTAGGAAAAAGTGGATTTCCCCATTTAGGATTTGATTCTTTCCCAGTCTTGGAGATCTGATCCAAAAGGAGGACGCTCCTCCCTTTTCTTTGGATAGATTTTTTTTTTTGGGGGGGAAGGGGGGATAAAATCCATAATTTTACCCTGGTTTCTATGGCGACGGTGGACACTAGGAGAAAATGCTAGGTTCCACGGTATTGTTGCAATCTAGAGACCCTAGCAAATGCTCTCTCACAGCTTCCCTATGATTCTGAGAACTTTAGGGAAGTCAAGGGAGCACAACGGAAGTCAAAGGAGCACCCAAGGTCCCTAACATTCCAAGACTGTAAAAACGAGTTTCTATAGCAGAAAGAAAACAAAGAATCTTATAGTATAATCATACATTTTAAGAAGAAGTGCTGCAGGAGTCTGATGGGGTACAATTCAAAGATCAAAAGAGCACTTCAGCATTTGGACACACTTCTCTTTTTTTTAAAAAAAACAATTTATTATTGGATATATCACATGTTCATACAATTTAAACAAACCAATACATATCCATTTTTCTTTCTCCCTCTCCCCCCAAACAAGGCTTCCCGCACTGCTCCAACCCCCTTGCTATTTCTCTTATACAATTACATTTACTACTAAACATATTTCTTTTACTAATGGTAACAATTCAAAGATCTGAGTCTCTTTCCACTTCTCCTCAATAGCTGTCAAAACAAATCAAACCACGTTTTACATCCCAATTCTTCAACAAGTATTCTTGAAAGTCTTTCCAGTCTCCGAAAAAGGTTTCGTCTTCTTCATTGTTTAATTTTCTTGTTAATTTGTCCATTTCTGCCATAAACAACGTCTTTTTAATCCATTCCCATGTTTCAGGTACTTTATCTTGTTTCCAGCATTGAGCAAAAGTCAGTCTAGCTGCTGTAATCAAGTACCATAGTAGTGTTCTCTTGGCTACATTTATTTCTTCCATTTTAAGACCTAACAATAACATCTGTGGGTCTTTCTTAAAAGTACATTTCAAAATTTTTTGTATCTCATTGTGGATCTCAGTCCAATACTTTACTGCTTTATCACATGTCCACCACATATGGTAAAAAGACCCTTCATGTTTCTTACATTTCCAACATTTGTTAGACATACTTTCATTTATAATAGCAATTTTTTTAGGCGTCATATACCATCTGTACATCATTTTATAACAATTCTCTTTAACATTTACACAAGTTGAAATTTTCATTGACTTTTTCCACAAATATTCCCAAGATGTCATTAATATCTCATTATTAATATTTACCGCCCATTTTATCATTTGCTCTTTTACAATTTCGTCCTCAGTATACCATTTCAATAAAACCTTGTACAGTTTAGAAATCATTTTTTTACCTTTCTCAAGCCATACAGTTTCAATTTCAGTGTTATTTTCTCTAAAACCATATTCTCTTTTATCGGTCTTAAATAAGTCATAAATCTGTCTATACTTCAACCAATCATATTCAAATTCCACATCAAATCTGTCTTTTAACACAAAGTTTTTCCCTTCTAATTTTAAAAGACTTTTATAAGGTAGCCAATCTAACCCTTGATTTCTTGAATATGGATTAATCACTTCTGCTGGTACTATCCAAAGTGGTCTTTCTTCTGAGAAGAATTTTCTATATCTCATCCAAGTCTCGAACAGTGATCGTCTTATGAAGTGGTGTTTGAAAAATTTATCCATTTTTACTTTTCCATACCATAAATATGCATGCCATCCAAACTTGTTATCATGCCCTTCTAGAGCCAATAACTTTTTATTTTCTAAATTAATCCACTGTTCCAACCATGTTAAACAGACGGCATCATAATACAGTCTTAAATTTGGTAGTTGTAGACCTCCTCTTTCCTTTGCATCACATAAAATTTTCATTTTAATCCTTGGCTTTCTTCCTGCCCATACAAATTTCGATAGTTCTTTCTGCCACGTATCCAGTATTTTCCTTTGTTTTAATATTGGAATAGCTTGAAATAAAAACATCAAACGCAGCAAAACATTCATTTTTACAGTTGCAATTCTTCCCAATAACGATAGATTCAAGGTATCCCATTTCTTCATGTCTTGTTGAATCCTGTGCCAAACCTTTTCATAGTTATTTTTGAACAAATCAATGTTTTTCATGGTCAATTCAATTCCTAAATATTTAGTCTTTATAACTACTTCACATTGAATTTTCTCTTGAAGTTCTGTTTGTCTTTGTTTCGTCATATTTTTGCACATCACTTTGGTTTTACTTTTATTAACGTAGAATCCCGCAACTGATCCAAATTCTTCAATTTTTTCCATCAATTGTGGTATTTTGTCGATTGGATCTTGAATCATAAACATTACATCGTCTGCAAATGTCCTGTATTTATATGCAAAACCTTTCACTGTGAGTCCTTCAATGCTGTTATCTTTTCTTATCGCTGTCAATAATATTTCCAATATCCAAATAAACAACAACGGGGATAACGGGCAGCCTTGGCGTGTTCCCTTTTGAACTTGGAAGAAATCTGTTCTTTCTTTATTTATATTCAAAGCTGCTTTCTGTTCTGAGTAAATTGCCACAATCATGTTTAGAAAAGACTGTCCTATATCCATTTTTTCAATAACTTGCAGCATAAACTCCCAATTTAAATTGTCAAAAGCTTTTTCCGCATCTAAAAAGAGGAATCCAACTTCTTTTTCTGGATGTTTGTCATAGTATTCGATTGCATCAATCACCACTCTTAAATTGTCTCTAATCTGTCTATTTGGTAAAAAACCAGCTTGTTCTTCCGCTATAGTATCTTTCAAATATTTTTTCAGTCTTTCCGAAATAATTTTCGCAAATAATTTGTAATCATTATTTAATAGCGATATTGGTCTATAATTCTTTACTTCAGTTAAATCCAAACCTTCTTTGGGTATCAATGAAATATTTGCTTCTTTCCATGAATCTGGGATCCGTTTAGTCTTTCTTATCTCGTTCGACAGAAGTACTAAAATAGGGGTTAGCTCCTCCTTAAATTTCTTATAAAACTTTGCTGTAAAGCCATCTGGACCTGGAGCTTTGCCCAACTTTGCGTCTTCTATTGCCATTGTCACCTCTTTCTTTGTTACTAAACCATTTAATAACTCTTTAATTTGTTTTCCCAGCTCTGGAACTTCAATAGTCTCCAAATATTTCTTAATTTTCTGTTGGTCAATTCCTTTCTTTTTGAACAGTTTGGCGTAGTATTTGAAGAAGACTCTTTTTATACCTTTCAAATTCATAACATCCTTTCCGTCTTCAGTAATTTTACTTATAAAATTCCTTTCTTTTCTATTTTTCAATTGCCACGCTAAAAATTTTCCTGGTTTATTTGCACCCTCAAATGCTTTTTGCTGTAATTTCTTCAGATTCCAATATAATTCTCTATTTAGTAGAACATTCAATTGATCCTGCAGAAAGTGGATCTCTTTAATAATCTTTTTCTTCCCTGGCCTTTTCTTTAATTCCTTTTCTTTTTGTCTAATTTTTTCATGAAGGTCATTTTGTTGTTGCATCCTTTGTTTTTTATCTTTAGAATTCAAAGAGATAAGCAAACCTCTCATTACTGCTTTGTACGTGTCCCATACGACTTGTATATCAGTACCTTTATTTAAATTCAGTTCAAAAAAACTTTTCGTTTCTTTTTTTAAAGTTTCATTAATTAATTTTTGGTCCAATAAGTCCTCATTAATTCTCCAATATAATTGTTTAGGTTTTTCTTTAGATATCCAAAGTAAAGGGTTGTGATCTGAGTTGGTTTTTGGTAAAATTTCTATTTTGTAGGTTTTTTGCGCCATCTCCTCTGACATCCAAATCATATCGATTCTAGAAAAGGAGTTATGTCTGTTAGAATAAAATGTATAATCCTTTGTCTTAGGGTTCCACTTCCTCCAAACGTCTTCTAGTTTCTCTTGCTTCATTAGCTGGAAAAAATTTTTTGGCAGCTTTCCAACCGCCTTCTCCACTTGCTTTGGACTTTCTGTCCAATACATTGTTCACTGTGCCATTGAAGTCTCCGGCAAGGACTATTTGATCATAATTTAAACAGTCCAACTCTTTAGTCAAATCATTTAAAAAAGTCTCTTTTGCCCCACTGGGTGCATATATATTTACAAGCAATGTCTTTTTTCTATTCATCATTAATTCCACGCCAACATATCTTCCTTCTTTGTCTGAGAAGATTTGTTTAGGTTCCAATTCTTTGGTAATGTATATCACTGTTCCTTTTTTCTTATTAACTGCTGATGAATGAAATTCTTCTCCCAATTTTTTATTAACCAAATATTTATTATCTTGTTTTCTGATATGTGTTTCTTGCAAACAAATTATGTTACATTTTTGTTTCTCTAGCCAATGATTCACTAATCTTCTTTTGCTTGGTGAATTTAGTCCATTTACCTTCCAAGATAAAAATTTGTAATCCATAGTTGTTTTGAATTAAATATCTTTGAAATCATCAAAGTTGTTCTCTTTGAATCTGTAGATGTCTCCTTCCGTTTTAAGAGTAAATCTCACCGAATTGTATGTAAATGATAATCCATATGGAATCTCCCATCTAAACCTGATACTCATTTCTTTTAACCTATCTGTTAGTTTCTTGAATTTCTTTCTGTCTTGTAAGATCGATCTCGGAATTTCTCTCAAAATTATTATTTTTTTCCATTAATTTCCAACGGTTGTGTAAATTGCTTCTTGAAAACGTCTTCCTTCATTTTAGTAGTCACAAATTGAACAATCACATCTCTGGGTAATTGCTTTCTCTTGGCATACGCTGAATTTACTCTGTAAATCAGGTCAAAGTCTGGATCCAAGTCTCCAACATCTTCCCCTATGTAAGTTGTCAATGTGTTAATTACTAGGGCCCGTAAATCTTGATCTTCCTCCTCTTCGATTCCTCTCAATCTCAAGTGGTTCTGAGTGGCCCTATATTCCATCATGGACTCCAGTCTTGTATTTTCTGACAGGGTTCTTTTAACTTTCTGTTCCATTTCTTCTGATTTTGTCACCAGACTTTTAACCTCTTTTTTAACTTCTTCTGTATCTTTTTTTATCCCTGCCACTTCTGTTAGTACCAGTTCTTTTAACTCTTCCATATTTTTTTCTGTACTTGGACTTGTACTTGTTCTATTTGCTCCAGTTGTATTTGCAGCTGTTGTTGCAACTGTTGTTGCAGCTGTGATTCTATTTGCTTTCCCAAACTCTGCACCACTTCAGTCATCCGTTTCTCCATCGCTTCCATGGCAGCCTGCCACTCTTTTTTTCCTTTGCAGTCATTCTTGGACTAGGTGATGAGGCAGCCCTTGGTCTTGACCTCAAATCCGTCTTGAAAGTGAGTTCAGGGCTAATCGATCTTTATATTAGCAATCCTCAAGCCAAATCGCCACCTTTATAACTTCTTCCAGTGCTTTTTCAGCTTAAAAATAACTTTTTAAAATTTAGTCCTCCTCAAAATGGCGGGCGCAATTTCTCTATGATTTTCTGGCTAGAGTAGGCTCCTTCAGAACTTCCTGTTTATCTGTCCGTCACTGTAATCCAAATTCCGGTGCCACACTCTAAAACGTCCGTCTACTTCCGGCACAGCAACATCGAAAACATCCACTCTAGCCTACTTCCTGTATCATAGAATCACAGTCAGTTTCGTTTCTGCTACGCAAAGTTTAGTCTTAGCTGACCACAGGAATGCAAAACAAAGTTACTTTTCAGCCGTTTTCTCTAAAGGAAAGCTTTCTTTTTACTTTTAAATCAAGCGGATTAGTTCATTGAAGCTTTTTACACTTATTCGAACGTTTAGATTTTGCCTTCTTCTTTAAACCGGTAAGCAATTGTTCATTTATTACCTTGCTTGTAATCTCGGGGTTTCGCAGTGCTTCTTCTGTAACCGATGTTAAGCTTGATGTTAAAGAGGCCGGTAGATGACGGATTTATGCTGAATTCTCAGCCCAGCTGGTATCTGTAGTGCTGATTTGCAACTGCCCTCTTCGCGGAGGGAGATCAAGGTGTAAACAAGCCTCCTCCGAGGCTTATCCACACCGATCTCAACCCCCTCTCAGGCTTGGCTGCGTGCTTGCCACTCCCCCGCCTGGGGAGTGCTGCGTTGGGCCAGGTAAAGCCCAAACTGTCGCCAGATACTGCTGTCCACTCTGCTCAAATCGCAAAGTGTGTCAATTCGCCATTTTAACTCCGGCCGGAAGCCAGCATTTGGACACACTTCTCTATGCTACAGAAGTTTTCCAAGCTTAACCAAAGTTTTAGATTGTTCTAAAGCTCCTATAGGAGCTGCAGTGGCTCAAGTGGTTAAGACGCTGAACTGCAGCCTGTCGAAGGTCAGTAGTTCAGCAGTTCAAGACCCGGGTGCCGCAAGACGGAGTGAGCTCCCGTCTCTAGTTCCAGCTCCTGCCAACCTAGCAGTTCGAAAGCAAGAAATTGCAAGTAGATAAATAGGTACCACTTCGGTGGGAAGGTAACAGCGTTCCGTGCACCTTGGTGTTTAGTCATGCCGGCCACATGACCACGGAAACATCTTCGGACAGCGCTGGCTCTTCGGCTTTGAAACGGAGATGAGCACCGCAACCCTAGAGTCGGATTCGACTGGCTTTCGAGCAAGGGAACCTTTACCTTTACCTAAAGCTCCTATGAGGCAGAATATTATTCCCCATAGGCGCACACTTACTGTCTCCAATTTAGGGACCTTAACAAAATGCACTCCCATGGTTTCCTTACAGTTCAGGGAAATCACAGGAGCACATTTCCCAAGATTCTTATACTGTCAGTGCACTTCCATGGGACTTTCAAAAATGTTCTAAGTGCCCATGAAGTTTATTGGCCACAATCCCACAATTTAGGGATTCTGGCAAATGTACTTCCAAAGTTTCCCAAACGTTTCCTGGGCACTTGAGAATCTTAAGAAACCTGGGGAGTGCATTTGTTGTGATTTGTAGCTGGCTAATATTAAGTGAGCTGCATATGCAATGATGCTCAGAAGCATCCAGGCAACATAAGGAAGCAGGAGAGGACACCTGCTGGAAAACCTGCTGGAGGTGGAAAGGAGGTAAGTAGAAGATTGATTGCAATTTATGAACAATCTGTAATATATTGGGAAGACTAACCAGGGTTTGTGCAACTAACTAAACAACCCATGGCTATACAGATATCTAAATTTATTTACTTCAATTCTCACCAATGGGGAACCTTACTAGTTTACATTGTTCTCATCTTCTCCATTTTATCTTCAGAACAGCCCTGTGAGGTAGGTTAGGCTGAGAGTGTTACTAGTCCTAGGTCAGCCAGCAACTTTATGGCAGAGTTGGAATCTGAAGATGGGTCTTCTAGATCCTAATTTGACACTCTAACCATTAACCCACATTGAATGGAGCCAATATAGTGGAACTTTGATACTAGCTTCCTCTCACCCAGGTGGTAAAATTAATTTCTAGAACAAAGTGATATTTGTGAAATTCAATGCAGTAGATACGAAACAGGCAAGGCCATCCCTTCGTCTTCCTTTATATGGACCTACAGAGGCCTTCTAGGAAAAAGCAGTAAGACCAGGAAAGAAAAGATCAACTGTAAACCAAGTTTCCTGCAAACATTTACTATTGAAGAAAGGAAGATCTTAGCTTCTGTACTACAAATTCTAGTGTCCCACCCAGTCATATTCCAGCTAACTATATTAATCCAACAATGCCTTGTCTGTCAATTGTCTGCAAACACTATTAGATTGGGCTCGTCAGAAAAGATATTTAGACTTGGACTATCGGCATTAACAATGACAGTAGGTTCAAAGGGAATAGGGGGTTTCACTCTCAGTGGACTAAAATCCCAGAACGCTCTCTTCTGTATGAATAAATAGTAATTCTTCCTACTATTCTGAGAGAGGGCTTTAGAACGAAGTTATATTAAACTAGGAGTAAGGCCCATTGTGGGAATGAATTCAATGGACTCTAGAAAAAGGCTTGAGGTGAGTGTCCTGGCTGTGGCTGGTGGGACAGTGGAGGGAAGGGGAAAACAGACGGAGGCGAGCCATGTTTACTTCATTCTGCTTAGCTAGAAGGCAGGACTGTCTCTGGTCATTTTGCTGCCCCAAGTGGGTAGTATGGGAGGAGAGCCACATGGTAACAGATATGGTTCCCTCCACCCCTGACTTATGCTGATTTGGGGCTATGCAGTGGCAGCTAAGGTAGAAAAGCACCTCCTTCTATGTCATGTTTTCTGGGTTTCAAGGGTACGGAAAGCAGTTCTGTAGCCAGTTACAGGGTTGGCAATTCTGGATTGGGAAATACCTGTAGATCTGAGGAGTAAAGCTTGGGGAGGGACCTCCAAATATACAAATACCACTAGTAGAAAACACCATCAAAGATTGCCAAAACTATATATTAAATAATTATAAAGTTGGTGGTGTCACAACAACAACATTAACACATACTGTAACTATAATAAGGCATAAGATACAATATTTTCTCCTTTGAAGATAAGACATAAAGTCCATGTAGACAGTGTAACTTGATAGGAGGAGTCCACATAGTTGTAGCATTTTCCAAACAGCCTTTGCAAAGATGCCCATTCTAGTTACTTGGAAGATGAGTTTCCTTCGACTTCTTCAGTTTGCCAGCTATGTAAGTGGAACCTGATTTCAGCAATTTCAACAGACCACAAGGTTCATAGTGTAAGAAGTTAATCATAGGTTCTCTGTTGAAATTGCTGAAATTTTGTCTTACTAGGACAATGCCCTACTTAGTAATGCCCTACTTAGAAAAAAGTAACTAAGGTGGGCTTCAGAAGACATCTACAGTATAACTAATCCATTCCTCTTAACCAAAGGAACCCTTTGGACTGTGACCCCTGCCCTAAAACAATAGTTTCTGTTTTCTTGATTAGAAGTCTGGTTCACTGGCCTATGTTTCCAGGATCACCTCTAGAACATTTTTATTTTTAAAAAAATTAGTACTCATTTTGAGTACTGGTATAAAAGCAGGTTGCTTACCTGTAACTGATGATCTTCAAGTGGTCATCTGTGCAGTACCACACATGGGTTGGGCGCCTGCGCATGACCTCAACCAGAGAAATTTCTAGAGCTTCAAGTGGTCATCTGTGCAGTACCACACATGGGTTGGGCGCCTGCGCATGACCTCAACTGGAGAAACTTCTAGAGCTTTGCCTCAGAAAGCTTTTGGCAGGCTCTCTTCCTGCCTTGGGAAGCAGGCACGCACTGCGCATGCCTGGAGCAGGGGCGAGAGCCGCCTCCCACTCAGTTCCTTTGACGGCTACAGGTAGGTCCCATCAAACCAAAGAAAGGAGATCAGGAGATGCCAGTAGCGGGGCAGACCGGGTGGGATTGTGGTACTGCACAGATGACCACTCAAAGATCATCAGTTACAGGTAAGCAACCTGTTTATCTTTGTCGTGGTCTCTGTGCAGTCCCACACATGGGTGATTACAAGAGCTAAACCAGTTGGAGGAGGGAGCTGGCAGCTGAAAAAGACAAAAAAATACTGGTTAAGACACAGCATCATCAGCGAAAAATCACCCAATGGTCCTACCTGACGAAGCAGCAGGGTCAAGCGAAGAGAGATCACAGCACCGACTGACCAAAGCCAGCATCCTGTCGAGCTCGGACGTTGAGTGCGTAGTGGGTCATGAAGGTCAATGCCAAGGACTATGTAGCAGCTGCACAGATGTCTTCCAATGGGACACCAGCCAGGAAAGCGGTGGATGTCGATACCGCCCGTGTGGAATGGGCAGTGACACAGGTAGGGATAGGTTGACGTGCAAGTTCATAGCAAAGGGCTATGGTGGAAGTTACCCATTTAGACAAATGTTGAGAGGAAATTGGCTCCTCCGCACAAGAGAGGAACAGCCGAGAAGACTTACAGATAGGCTGAGTCCTATGTAAATAGAAAGAGAGCGCTCTGTGCACATTGAGGCAGTGCAAGGCTCTCTGAGGTGCATCAGCCGGGTCAGGAAAGAAAGTAAGTAAGACAGACGACTGAGACAGGTGAAAGGACTTTAGGCAGGACTTTAGGCAGGAAAGAAGGACAATCTTCTCCCTATGAAAAATTGTATAGGGGGGATCAGCCCGAAAGGCAGCTACTTCCCCTACCCTGCGAGCAGTAGTAATAGCTATGAGGAAGGCCGTCTTCCAGGAGAGTAACCTGAGGTCGGCCGTAGCCATGGGCTCGAAGGGCTTGGACATAAGTTGAGCGAGAACAAGTGACAAACTCCACGAAGGCACCAGAGGTTTCCTAGGGGAACAAAGCCAGAGGAGACCCTTGAGGAACGACTTCATGAGATGGTGGGAAAAAATTGTGGATTACATCATATAATGTGCAGGTCCATAAATAGTACAAGTCCAGAAATGGTACATAGACAAAATGAATAGTACAAGTCCATAAATGATACACAGACAAAAAGGACGAAGACTCCGGATTTTGATCTTCGTTTCGATAATTTTGATCTTCTACTTGTAAGTAACATAGGTCCTGCATCAGAAACTCACGTCTGGCTTCACTTTTACTGCAACACTATATGAATATGAAGCACTCTCCTAATGATTTTCAATTTGTGGTCCTGGAAGTACTTAAAACTCACCAATATATTAGTTTAGATGTTCAAAAAAGGCTAAGACAACGTGAAACATTTTGGATTTTTAAACTTAAAACATGATCCTTATGGTCTTAACCAATCATTGGAATTTGGCTGCTATTTATGACTTGTTGCAACTTATCTCTATAATTTAGCTGTAGAAATAGTTACTTGGTTTTTTCATTTATCCTTATGGTCTTAATCAACTATCAGAACTTGACTACTACTTATGAGTTGCTGTTACATAGTTGTTACTTACGAGTAGAAATAGTAATTGTTTTCAACTCTTTGTCACTTTAAACCTTTGACTGCTATGGTGCCTAATAGATATTAGCTATAGTACATTAAACCCTAGGTGTTATTCTTTGAGGCTTACCGACTATTGGAGAGTTTGTGGTATTTTTGATCGGGTGCCTGGCTTTGGATGATTATAATAGGAATGGTGAGCATCATGACCCTTTTATGGTTTTTGTATATTGTAACTGCAAATAATAATATTGTAAGAGTATTTTCCTCTTCTTCCTTGTTTCAGAATTTTTCCCTGTAATATTGGTTTGAAGGCTTTTATACACCGTGAGTGCTATGCTAAGGACTTTTCCTTCTAAGAGTCTTCTGTACTTTATGAAGATAATTTTTTTGCCTCTTAGTATTCAGAACATGGATTTGACTGTAATATATGATATTAATAGTTTGGTTTTACTTGTAATTGTAGTAGTGTGAACTTCTTGAAAAAGAATTATTGAAACGAAGATCAAAATCCAGAGTCTTCATCCATTTTGTCTGTATTGTTATGGACTTGTACTATTCATTTTGTCTATGTACCATTTCTGGACTTGTACTATTTATGGACCTGCACATTATATGATGAAATCTGGTTTTACTGATATATGTGGTCCCCTATTATATATATTGATTTTTGTGCATAACTTCTTGAGCACTTGTGGCCTGCGTTATTTGTACAGTGCTTGTCTACCTGCTGTATGTTGTATACTGTGATATCGCATTTGTTAATAATAAAAAAACCGTGGATCCCTGTATCAAGGGATGGTAAATGGAGATGGCCGCTAAATGGACCTTTAAAGGCCACTGTTCTTTAAAGAGAAAACATAGGAAAAAAACTCATGGAGAGATGACTGGACTGGATCGAAGGAGTGATCAGAGGCACAGGACTGGAACCTTCTCCACTTCAAATGATAAGTGACACGAGTAGAGGGCTTCCTGGCATTCAGGAGGACTTCAGACACCTCAGGCAGGAAGTCTAGTGCAGGATCTTACAGGCCGTCAACCAGAAGAAGCCCAGATCAGGGTGCAGGCTCCGCCCTCAGGCCTGAGAGAGATCAGGGACGACAGGCAGCAGCTGGAATGTCCGATTGGAAAGACGGAGGAGGTGCGGAAACCAGACTTGGCGTGGTTACCAGGGAGTGACAAGGTTGAACGACGTGGCATCGGCCACAATCTTCTGAACGACCCGGGAGATGAGAGGGAACGGAGAGAAGAAGTAGAATAGGGTCCCCTTCCAGGTGTGGAGAAAGGCATCTCCCAGCGACCAAGCAGACGGCGGATCCCTGCTGAAAAAGAGATGACACCAGGCATTGGCTTCAGTTGCAAAGCCATCAACGACAGGGTGACCGAATTCAACAAAGACAGGTCTCAGATATCGAAGGTGGATGGACCATTCATTGTCCGACGACTGGGAATGGCTCAAGTGATCGGCATTGATGTTTTGAACACCCGGAATGTGTATCATGGAGAGCATGATGGAATGGCAGAGGCACCAACTCCAGAGATCGATGGCTGACTTGCAGAGGCGAAGGGAGGCAGTCCTGCCCTGCTTGTTTATGTAGTAAACGGTGGTGGTATTGTCGGAAGCAACCTGAATGACCCGGCCTTGAAACACCGGGAGGAAAGAGCGGAGAGTGAGATGAATGGCCCGCAGCTCCAGGGCATTGATATGAAGGGTGGCCTCGCGACGAGACCAAATCCCCTGTATTGAAAGCATCCCGCACTGGGCTCCCCAACCCCAGAGAGATGTATCGGTGGACAGCGATACCTGCGGAGGAGGTCTGGAACTGTGACACCAACGAGAGTATGTCCAAAGCCCTTGAGTTTGGGAGAAACATGGTCTCAAGGTTGGTATTGAGCCGGGCACTCAGAAATTGAAGGACCTGGACAGGCCAGAGACGACTTGGGTAGGTTGACACAAAGCCTGAGGACACAAAGGAGAGAGAGGCTTGTGTGGACCTCTTGGAGGAACTGGTCTTGCATAGCAGCCACGAGAAGCCAGTAGTCGATACAGGGACACAGAGCAATCCCTCGACGATGAAGGTGTGCAGCCACCACCGCCATCAGCTTGGTAAAAACCCTCAAGGCAGTGCAGAGCCCGAATGGGAGGACTCGGTATTGGTAGTGTGTGTTTCCCACAGCAAAACGAAGGGACTTTTGATGTTAAGGATGGATGGTGACGTGAAAATATGCGTCTTGGAGATCGACTGATGCCAGCCATGCAGCCTTGGGAATGAGTGGAAGAATGGACTGTAAGGTGACCAATTGGAACTTGTGGCATCGGACGTACTGATTCAGATCTCAAAGATCCATAATCGCTCTGAAGCCACCGTCCCTCTTTGGTATGAGGAAATACTTGGAGTAGAAGCCTAGGGTTCGTTGTGCCTCTGGGATAACCTCGATGGCGCCCTTGGCAAGAAGCATGGAAATCTCAATATCGAAGAGAGGATCCGTGGCCATGATGACAAAATGAGGTAGGTTGGGAGGTGAAACGAAGTCTATGGCGTACCCGACCCGTAGAATGGTAAGGACCCAGGAGTCGGTGGAAATGTCTTCCCACTTTGGAAGAAAGGGGAAGAGTTGGGTCTGGATGGGAGGGGTGTACGACGGAGGAGACAGCAAGTGATGGAAACGGTCAAATGGACTGCTTGGGCTGCTGGGGCTTTTTAGGAGCCTGTTGGTGCAGCCTATACGAGTGACAGGAGTCATAGGGCCACTTTCTCCACTGGGAAGTGGACGCCGGAGATGGCTGGCGCCTTGAATAGTACTGCTTCCAAGAGCAGTACCGAGATCGAGGTGTCGCAGTTCAGACCCCCAGGTTTCGAGCCTGCTTTCGGCTATCATCAATGGCCTTCAAGGCCTCGTCAGTGGTAGAGTGGAAGAGACCTTCACCATCGAACGGGAGGTCCTGAATACGAAATTTCATATTGAGCTGCAGAGGTGCCTCTTAGCCAAGCATGATGACAGAGGGCAACAGAAGAGACAAGGACCTTTGAGGAGCAGGTGACAGCATGATGGACTGAGTTGATCTGCTGTTTTAAGATTGTACAAATTTCCGACAAAGCCCCTGACAACGTGGGACGGTGTTCCTCTGAAACAGACTCCAACACAGGACGCACGGCATTCGCCACATTGAAAGCATAAGCCGACAGGTATGACAGGTAGGTCTCAATATGAAGACTCATGGAGGCGAAGGAATACATCTTCCTCACAATAGCATCGACTTTATGACCCTCGAGATCGGGCGGCGCCAAGTGCCGAACAGGCTGCTTCGATTTCGACGAAGAGTGTACCACCATCAAATTTGGCGGAAGGTGACGGAAGAGAAACTTCCCCGAGTTCTCCTGGACATGTAGAGACCATCATACCATCTGGAGACCAGGGGAATCGAAGCCGGGTGGTCCCACAACTCTTTGAGGACAGAAAGGTGGACCGGTAGCAGAGGCAGGACCGTAGAAGGCGGGAGATCAGCCTGAACTAGCTTGTGAATGACATTGGTCACAGTAGGGGACTCAGTCAAACCCTGGACCTGAAGTACAGAGACCATCCTGGTCACAAGCTCCAAATAAGCTTTCAGGCCCTCAGTGGGGGAAATAGAACCCAAGCACTGAGGCTCATCATCGACATGCGAAATATCGGGATCGAAGTCTCCCGACTCCGAGTGGTTGGAAATTGGTATGGGAGAGGATGATCTCAGTGGCTGAGTGAGATCAGCCGGCATCTGGTCATCAGCAGGGGGACGATACTGAGGTTCTAAGGGAGAATTCTTTGGGGCATCCCTAGGTCTTGAGAGTTCAGGAGGCTGGTCAGGAGCCACGGATCAAGAATGTCTGGAGTAATCCAGCATGCGCTGTTGGTCAGTACATTCAGAGTGATAAAGCCAATCATAGTGGTGCCGCTGAGGGGTAGGAGACCTCAAATAGTAGTAGGGATAATACACAGGTCGACTGCATTCATTGGGAGACCAGCACTGGTTGTCAGATGGTGATCCCAAAGGGGAAGGCGATGGGTGACGAATGAGACGCTTCCGATCGTAGCAAGAGCGAGAACACCAGTCCACAGAATGCTCCCTGCCGTCCAAAGCGTGGATTGGGGTACCGGAGTGTCGAGATGGAGATTGAGAGGCCCGATGAGAGGACAATTAGGAAGGCTACCTCATAGACTGACCCAGCAGAATAAGGCCAGATGCCGAAGACAGCGTAGGTGGTGGCGTCGGAGGCCGCAAAGTGGACTTCTGGGAAACAACTACTGTAGAAGTTGTTAAACCAGTAATGATGACTGGATCGATAGCAGAAGTCAAAGCCAATGTCGAGGGCTTGACTTTCGATTTCAAAGCAACCTTATCCTCGGGTCTTTTAGGTTTAAGCTTCGGTGCCTTTGAAGTCCCATCCGATCTTTGAGGGAGGGAAGAGTGAGAAGCAGCCAAAGACATCGTAGGGCGTAATGCTGCCTCTAAAAGTACAGCCCTAAGCCTAGCCTCTCTATTACGCCTAGCTTGCCTAGTAAAACTAGAGCAATGGGCACAGCTATTGAGCCAGTGGGATTCACCCAGACAGCGGAGACAAAAATCGTGACCATCATTCGAAGGTATCTTCGCTGGTCAACGACGACACACCTTAAAAAACTTTGTTTTGCCCATACAATCGCCACCTTGCCCACCAAATAGGAGGGGGGGGGTGAAGAAAGAAAAGGAAAGTGAAGAAAAAAGGTTCTTTTTTCTGTAGAAGAAATAGAGAGAAAAGAAAAACAAAGTAAGGAAAGAAGGACGGATGAACAAATATACTCAAGCTGAGGCAAATATGAAGCAACAGGAATGAGGTGTGAACATGGAGGCAGTCGAAGAAGAACTGAGTGAGAAGCGGCTCTTTCCCCTGCTCCAGGCATGCGCAGTGTGTGCCTGCTCCCCAGGGTGGGAAGAGAGCCCGCCAAAAGCTTTCTGAGGCAAAGCTCTAGAAATTTCTCCGGTCGAGGTCATGCACGGGCGCCCAACCCATGTGTGGGACTGCACAGAGACCACGATGAAGATCACCAGGTTTCAAAGTAGCCTGCTGTGTGTCCAGTGAGATGGGGTAAATGGTGTGTGTGGGGAAGTACCTGAAAGTGGGGGAGGTAAGAAAAAAGAGTTATGTCCTACTAGCAGCATGTATTTGCACTATTTTTGGAAGAGTTGCCAGAGCTCTTAATGTGCAGCAAGTGGTCTGAGACAGAAGGCCTCTTTTTATTTAGAAGTCAGGCCAATCCAGAGACTTAACTCAAGTTGCCAACTGCAAGACCAATATTGCACACCCTTAGTCCCTTTTGCATCTAAAATGGGTGTGGGGCCTAAGCACCTGCTTTCCTGCTAGGAAGTTCATTAAGTTAAACCAGGGATGCCAAACTCATTTGTTATAAGGGCTGGATCTGACATAAATGAGATCTTGTTGGGCTGGGCCATGTGAGTCATAAAATGTAATACCAGGTAGCGGAGATATAAACTTTATAAAGGACACAAAAACAAAGGGTTTTTTTTACTTAAAATAAAAACATGCTTAAAACATTAGCACAGTGTCTGATAACTGTGTGTCTGATAACTGACACAGTGTCTGATAACTGACACAGTGTCTGATAACTGACACCTCTTGCTCTGAATTATTACATCAAAATGTCTGTGCTGTTGCAATCTTGAGTATGCTGTTCAGGTGTGTATCTGTCAGCTGCAAACCTACGATGACACAGCAGCAGAACTGGAAGAAAAAGCAGAAGACAGCCAATTCCACTGTGGGCCTGATAGAAGCCCTCTGGGGGCCTGATCCAACCCCCGGGCCGCATGTTTGGCACCCCTGAGCTAAACCCCAGCCTCAGACACTGTAGTTCCTCAGTTCAAGCTCTAGAGTTCCTTATAACTAAAATTCAATTAAATTTTCATTTAAAGTGTTGCCCCCCAAATATATTTACCATTAAGAAGAAAGTTAGTAAGGCAGGAGGAAGGTCGGCTATTTACATCTACAGGAGATATCCTGTACGCACCAGTACAATAATGCAGCTCTGAAAAAAAGGGAGTAAATGGTTACAAGATAGAAATATCATCCTAATTTTAATACACACATAGTATTAACCATTCTAAATGAAATAAATATCATAAAGGATTTGGCATTTAAACAATGTATACTGGGGTTAATAAGAGTTGAGGGGAAAAATACATTTAAACTCTGCTGGGATTATATAACTTATTTGTACATACACTCCCACCCCCCAGTTTAACCAGAGAGAGAGTGAGACAGATTCCAATACATTTACACTGACAATCTGCACACATTCTCTCCTATCAATCATATACCGATCTGGCATTGTGCTCAGTTCCTTATTCGTGTTCTGTTTGCCATCATGAGAACAAGCTCATTCTCCACTCAGCCCACTTTAACTTGAATTATTACAATGATATGTATCTTATGTACATTGCAAAGCTCTTTGAGGATGATCTCTGATGTCAATAAATAGTCCTATCTGTCAGTTTCTGATATAGTTGCTAAATAAGGTTTTAAGGCATTTTTGAGGAACAATGTGCAAAATAATCTTCTTCAAAGGGTTCCAATATGCTGAAACCAAATTTTGTTTGTATTTTAAAGGGCAAAATTCTCAAAAACAGCCAAAACAGCTTTCACTTCAAAATGGAGGGTGATATTGATATGGTTTTTGCATCTATATTTTTTGATATCCCCAGCACAATTAACATGTAGGAAAAAGAGGTGTACCTTTTTTGGAAAAAACGTCTTGAACAAAAAATGTAGTTGGAAATGTTTGAAAAATGATGGTTTTTATTACACTGTATGAATTTTTAAAGGTAATTTGAGCCTTAAAATATACCAATAGATTTAATCAGACTTTTAGGCCAATCTTAGCTTTCCTCTATCTCATTGGAGTAGAAGATACTTAAGAAAAGCTCAGGAGGCATCACCTTTGGGTCAGCAGGAAGCATCCATTTGGAAATAGCTGTCCCTCATCACAGAAAGATGCTTGGCATCTTCCAATATTTTGTGTTTGCCCCCCAGCAACCATTTCGTGGTTTGTTTACCCCCACCCCAGTAGCCATTTTGTGGTGGTGCCCACTACACTTTTGCAAAACTCCTATAGGCTCGACAAAGCTGGGGACCTCTGGTCTAGGGTAACTAATCCAATCAGCAAGAAAGGGATTATGAAAACTGCATATGCATTGAAATCATACAACCTCAGGACATGCATTGCAAGCCAAATGAGGGCTATTTTCATGACTAGAAATGATTACAAAATTATCTAAAATGAAACCACTCTAGTTCAACTGAATATGAATACAATATTATGTCATCTCTGCAGTTATTCAACATGTTTGTATAAGACCTTCCATGTGACAGTCTTCATAAAATTGCTATTAAGAATTTGGAAACAGGCAATATTAAAAAATCTCTGTTGAACACTGAGATGGACCCCATACAATTAAACAATCTTGTGAAGGAAAGACTCGCTATAGCTGGTGACAATCATGAAAATGAGGTTTACAGATCTACTATGCAGGTGCCAACCTTCTCATTCCCATGTGAAGGACAGAGGCAAAAGCAAATGAATCCAAACTGAAGGCAGACAGAAATGTACTTCAGCACCTAATAACTGCAGATCAATGCAGAGGAAGGTGGATCTATACAAAATAGTACAACATAAGCTCATGATTGTTCCAGTTTTCTCTTGCATACACAAACAACCAGGCAAAAGATTTCTGGAAGACGTTTTGACAGAAAGTATAATATCCACCAGAGATGACTCTTGATAAAACATCAAGATGGCAAAGCCCTAGCTGTTATGCCTGGAAAGCCTCCTGAGGCATGAAACTTTGGTGATCTTGAATATTAATTTCTGGAATTCATTATGAAGGCTCTTTGACAGAATCGGTATTATTTTTGATCAATACAGAGAATTCAAATACATCCAGTTAGAAAAGGAGAGGAAAACAGAGCTGTGCCTGACAAAAATACAAGCATCAGGACTGTGCTTGTGCAAGCCAGCCACTGGAGGTTTTCTTCTAGCACTTTCTAGATCTTAGAAACACTCTGGAGGAGCCCCTCCCCTTCAGAACATCTCAGTGACCGTTTTCCCACTCTAATGGTCAATGCTCCAAAGGGCTGGGCTCAGTGTTCCCTCTAAGCTGTGCGTGTGAGTGGCCACTCATTAACACCGGAAGCCCCACTCAGCAGCAATCTGTAGCCACACAGGGTCTTGCACTTCCCATTGACCATTTTAAGGATTACAGCAGTTATGCTCTGCTCAGTGGGGGGGGGGAACTAGAGGGAACATTGGATGGGCTTCCCCTTTCCCTCAGTTCTCCTAAGCCACTGTGAGCTAGTTACCAACAGAGTTTACAGTGAGGCAGGTGGGAGGGAATGTGTGCTTGCACAGGAGACACCACAATGAACAAGTTACAGGTAAGTGCAACACTGTTTTCAGCTTCAGTCTTCTGTGCACTCCCGCATTGGGCGACTTAGAAGCTACTCACCACCATGGTGGGGTGAGCTTTATTGAAACAATGAATGAAGAACTCCTCTGCCAACTGATGAATATTTTTCTTGCATTTATATGTATAGAGTAATGCTTGATGAAGATATTAGAGGACAACCACATATATGAGAATGAGAAGTGGCCAAGGACATTGTAGGGCGTAACGCTGCCTCTAAAAGTACAGCCCTAAGCCTAGCCTCCCTGTTATGTCTAGCTTGCCTAGTAAAACTAGCACAATGGACACAGCTATCGACCCAATGGGATTCACCCAGACAGAGGAGGTGATGGTGGACTGGATCACTGCTGAGGTAGTGCCATGGTTGGAGGCCCTTCTGAAGGCCCTTCTGAAGGCCCTTCTGAATGTTCCACGCTGACCCTATGTGGCTCCAGAGGGCCCTGAGGGATCCGAGGCCCCCTGGCTGCTCGTTGGATTAGCTAGTGGAGGACTGGCATGGTCGGCTCTCTGCAGCCATTGACGAGATCGCTCCCAGGTGCCCTCTCTGCACTCGTTCTAGGCGAGCACCCTGGTATATCCAGGGGCTGTGGCAGCTGAAGCGAGAACTGAGACCGCTAGAGAGACGGTGGCGCTGCGCTCGCGATGAAGCGTCAAGAGCATCTTATAGGACATTTATGAGAACCTATGAGATGGCAGTCAAGGCTGCAAAGAGAGATTTCTACGCGACTGAGATTGCATCTGCGAGCTCATGCCCGGCCAAATTGTTTAGGACAATTCGATCTTTGACAGCGCTGCCACAGGGCAGGCAAAACATTAAGGAATTGGACACTGGCTGTGAGGCATTTGTGAGCTATGTTGCAGATAAAGCCCTGGCGCTCCGCCGCGACCTCCCTGCCACAATTGAAATAGTGAGCCAACTCAAGGCCCCTTGCGCGCCTTCGGTTCCAAGTTTAGAACGTTTCGGCCTACTCAGCCTGGACGAAGTTGACAGATTGCTTGTATCTGTATGTCCAGCCACGTGCAACCTTGATCCGTGCCCCTCCTGGCTCATTAAAGCAGGCCACGAGGGGTTTCAAGGTGCTCTGAGGGAAATTATCAACAAGTCCCTTTCGAAGGGGCGGTTCCCTGGGGCACTCAAGGAAGCGATGGTCCACCCACTCTTGAAAAAACCATCTCTGGACCCGGCCAAATTGGCCAGCTATTGGCCGGTGTCCGATTTGCCCTATTTGGGTAAACTTATTGAGAGGGCGGTGGTGATACAGCTACAGGGCTTTCTGGAGGATGCTTCAGTCCTAGATCCTTTCTAGTCCAGCTTTCGCCCGGGTCATAGGACGGAGACGGCGTTGGTTGCCCCGACAGACGACCTCCAAAGGCATCTGGATCAAGGCAGCGTGGCGGCACTGTTATTGCTTGATCTGTCAGCCGCATTTGATATGGTTGACCATCAGTTGCTGGCTCGCCGACTTGGGGATTCAGAGGCTAGCCCTTCAATGGCTTGCCTCTTTTCCCCAAGGTCGGGGACAAAGGGTGGCGATAGGGGATCAGCAGTCCCGGAGGCAACCTCTTGATTATGGGGCAGTGCTGTCCCCGATGTTGTTCAACATCTACATGCGCCCCCTTACCCAGATTGCCCGGAGGTCTGGGCTTGGGTGTCATCAATATGCAGATGACACCCAGCTCTATCTGATGCTGGGCGGCCGGTCGATGACCTTCAACGGGCATTGCACACCATGGCTGGTTGGCTCAGACTGAGTCGGTTGAAACTAAACCCGGCAAAGATGGAGGGCCTGGGCCTGGGCGATTTGGCGTTGGGACTCCCTCTCCCAACCTTCAATGGGGCGCCTTTGGTACCAGCATCGGGGGTTAGGAGTTTGGGTGTGCTCCTGGACTCCTCCTTAACGATGGAGGCCCAGGTAGCAGCCACTGCCAAGTTGGCCTTTTACCATCTCCGGCTGGTTCGGCGGTTGGTTCCCTGCCTCAACCACGATGACCTGGCCACAGTGATCCATGCAACGATCACCTCGAGGTTGGACTACTGTAATGCTCTCTACATGGGCTGCCTTTGTCGCAAATCCGGAAGCTGCAGCTAGTGCAGAATGCGGCGGCCAGGCTGTTGATGGGCCTGGCTAGGCAGGACCATATCTGGCCTATGCTGAAGGCGCTGCACCAGCTGCCAATAGCGTACCAGATTCACTTCAAAGTTCTTACCTTTAAAGCCCTATATGGTCAGGGTCCACCATACCTAAGGGACCGCCTTTCCCCATATGTTTCCCCAAGGGCACTACGGTCAGGGGCCCAACATCTTTTGGTCACCCCGGGCCCCAGGGACATCAAACTTGCGGCGACCCGGGCCAGGGCCTTTTTGGTGGCGGCTCCTACCTAGTGGAATGAACTCCCGGAGGAGATCAGGGCCCTGCGGGACCTTGTGCAATTCTGTAGGGCCTGCAAGACAGAGCTCTTCCACCAGGCTTTTGAGTAGGAGCCACCACTGCTACTATACCACCATCACACCGTCACCACAAAGGTGTGGATACCATCAAGGTGCAAGATGGCCCTGGGACAAAGACTGGATGGCAATGTTGCTCTGGAACTTACATCATTGTTCTGGGTCTATCTGCCAGAATCCATCTTGGAACTGTGGACATTTGGAGCACCAGCACTTGATTGTATATTGTATGGTTTTATATTGCTTTTAGTTGTTTTAATCATGGCTTTGAGCCCTAATTGTTAGCCACCCTGAGCCCGTTGGGGAGGGCGGGATATAAATTGAATAATAAATAAATAAATAAATATAAAAATCGTGACCGTCGTTGGAAGGTATCTTGGCTAGGCAATGACGACACACCTTAAAAACTTTGTTTTGCCCATACAACCGCCACCCCACCCACCAAACAGGAGAGGGGTGGGGCGAAGAAAGAAACGAAAGTCAAGAAAAAAGGTACTTTTTTTTTTAAGTGAAGATGAAATAGAGAAGAAAGAAGACACGAAATAAAGAAAGAAGACCGAAAGGCAGACGAACAACATACTCAGCTGAGGCAAATACGGAGCAACAGGAACAAGGTGTGAACATGGAGGTGGTTGAAGAAGAACTGAGTGGGAGGCGGCTCTCTCCCCCACTCCAGGCATGTGCAGCGCGTGCCTGCTCCCCAAGGCTTGGGTTGTGTGAGGAAGCTGACCATGTGGGACACGAGGATTGAAATCTTATGTTGGTAGAGCCCTGATCCGCTGGATCCCTTCATTACTGCCTGAGCTAGTCACCCTAGATAGCCGACGAAAATTAAAGAGCTGACTATAAAACAAGGAACTAAATTTGCTAGCACTTTATTATGTTTGATTTTAATGTATTATATTAATTGATGTTGTGATTTTATGTACACTGTTGGAATGTTATTCTGTTTTGTAAGCCACCCTGAGCTGGCCTTGGCCAGGAGGGTGGGATAAAAATCTAATAAATAATAATAATAATGAGGACTGAGAGACAATCCTTGTTAGGGGAGCTGAGCCAGGGCATCACACACCCTAACCTTGTGAAACTTCATAAATGGAGAGGGCACAGATTAAAACTGTGAAACACAAGCTTAGAGGTGCCATACAGACTTGCCCAAAGTGCTTCACTTGTTGCTAGGAGATAGTAAGGCCTGAATGATAACAAGACAGCCCAGCAGCTGTCTTGGAGGAAGTGTCCTTGGCACATTCCATTCTTATCTACATAAGCCGTGCCTTCTTATTTTCGCTAGTACTAGGATACCAAGAGGGGGGCCTGAAGACAAAAGCAAGGTATGCCTAGTGTTCTAGGTGAAAGTAGTGGTATAACTAACTAATTTTGCAGAAGACCAGGAACTACTGGGAAACACACTACAGGGAAGAAGACATCTGATATGACACTAACTTCCAGAGGCTCAGAGTCAAAAGAAGTGCTCTGAGAAAAATGCAGTGCCAAGAGCACCAGAATAATACACATTAGATCTGTCTCAGAAAGAAAGAAAAACAAATCTGGAGATCCTCTGAAGGGTGAAATATACAGCAAAAAATACAAATTCTGTTATGGTATCACTGAAAATGTCGAGTCAGTGTGCGACTGCAATAAAAAAGGCCAGTGCTATGCT
Organism: Gekko gecko; assembly: GCA_029375565.1. Taxonomy (NCBI): domain Eukaryota; kingdom Metazoa; phylum Chordata; class Lepidosauria; order Squamata; family Gekkonidae; genus Gekko; species Gekko gecko. Next base: position 171,793,634 of record JAPDNY010000005.1, read on the forward strand.
GGGGATTATTAGGAAGGGAATTGAAAACAAATCAGCTAGTATCATAATGTCCCTTTATAAATCAATGGTGCATCCTCATTTGGAATACTGTGTACAGTTCTGGTCACCACACCTCAAAAAGGATATTATAGCATTAGAAAAAGTGCAGAAAAGGGCAACTAGAATGATAAAAGGCTTGGAACACTTTCCCTAGGAAGAAAGGTTGAAGGGCTTGGGGCTCTTTAGCTTGGAGAAATGACAGCTGAGGGGTGACATGATCGAGGTTTACAACATTATGCATGGGATAGAGTAAGTAGAGAAAAAAGTACTTTTCTCCCTTTCTCAAAATACAAGAACTTGTGGGCACTCAATGAAATTGCTGAGCAGTTGGGTTACAGCAGATAAAAGGAAGTACTTCTTCACCCAAAGAGTGATTAATAAATGGAATTCACTGCCACAGGAGGTGCTGGCAGCTACAGGCATGGACAGCTTCAAGAGGGAATTAGATAAACATATGGAGCAGAGGTCCATCAGTGGCTATTAGCCATAAGGTATAAATAGGAACAAGGGGCCGTGGTGGCTTAGAGATTAAGACACCCAACTGCAGACTGGAAGGTCTGCCACTCAGCAGTTTGAGACTCTAGTGCCGCGTGACGGAGTGAGCTCCTGTCTCTAGCCTCAGCAACTGCCAACCTAGCAGTTCGAAAGCAAGAAATTGCAAGTAGATAAACAGGTACAGCTTCAGTGCGAAGGTAACAGGGTTCCATGCACCTTGGCGTTTAATCATGCCGGCTCTTCGGCTTGGAAATGGAGATGAGCACCACCCCCTAGTGTCGAATTCAAGTGGCTTTTGAACAAGGGAAACCTTTACCTACTATAGGTAGGAACTCTTGGTCTGGGGCAAGTGATACTCTGTATTCTTGGTGCTTGAGGGGGCAATAGTGTGAGGGCTTCTAGTGTCCTGGCCCCACTGCTGGACCTCCTGATGGCAACCTGGTATTTTTGGCCACTGTGTGACAGAGTGTTGGACTGGATGGGCCATTGGCCTAATTCAACATTGGCTTCTCTTATGTTCTTATGAGTGTCAAGCTCCCTTCAAAGGGAATAGTAAAAGGCCATATTGATCTGCTGATTCACAACTTAAAAGGGAAAGGGTGGTAGAGAAATTCCACTTCCCTTCTAGGGTTACGTTTACAGCACTCACCCTCTGCAGTGGTTTAATTAGAGATGAAGTGCTATTTAACCTGTAGGCCATCAAGAACAATAGAGATGACCAATGGAGTCAAGCATATTTTTGCTAAAGGATTGTAGCAGAGGCTGTAACATCAGCTAATAATTACAGTTTGCACATCAGAGACTCTGTCCCATGGGACTGCTGTTTTGAGGAAAAAAGCATAAGACATCCTTTAAAAAGATGAGTATGGAGTGTATCTTACTCCCTAACAAGGACTCAGAGTGCCTGATAACATTTTATACTTTTCCATTTCTTCCTCACCAGAACCCTGCAAGCCAGGTCAGGATGACAAAATGTGATGTCCCAAGTTCACAAACAAGTTTTCAGACAAAATGGCATTTGAACCTGGGTCTCCCAGATCCTAGCCCAACACTGGCTTTTACAACAAATGGTTTCACATAAGACTGACTCCACAGACACTCTGAACCCAGTTAAAGTAAGAGCTCTCTCCCAGAAGCAGCAGTGAAATTGAGAACACTGTGGACAGTCAGTGCCATTCCTTGGTAGGAAGAAGAGAGTGTGGGAATACATGAAACCGACAGGGGGAAATTGCCAGGGTTCCTTCAGTCAGGCATAACTATGCCTTTAAAAGAGGCTCCGATCAAGCCACACCTCCAAGCTTCTGGTCCAATCTGAGAGAGGGCAGAGAGGGGCATGGTTTCCTTCAGTCAGGAAGTGTCTGCCAGGCCACACCTCTAGGCTTCTTCCTTCCAAAGGGAGAGAAGTGGGGAGGGAGTTCTTCAATCAGGCAGCCTCTGCCAGGCCACACCTCCAGGCTTCTGGTCCTATTGGAGAGAAGCCAGGGAGGGGAGGAGGGAATCTTTTAGTCAGGCAGTCTCTGCCAGGCCACATCTCCAAACTCTCAGATCTGCCAGGAAGGGGAAGGGATTCCTTCACACAGGCTGCAGCCTCAGTCAGACAACACCTCCAGGTTTCTCCCTTCAGAGCAGACAAAGCCAAGAAGGCAGAATGTGCCTTAATTCAGGCTGACACACAGCCAAAGCCTTTGAAAAAAAGCCATTGAATCCAAGGCTCTGTCACACCACATCTCATCAGGGAAGGGAAAGTTGCCTTTATGCAGTCTGGTATGCAGCCAGAGTCTTCAAATAAGAGTTCTTCTGAGTTCAGCTCTATCAAACCATGCATTCAGAGGAAACTAGTGACAGAAAGAGCAAGTAGCTCTGTTGTGTGAACCCCTAGGCAGGTAAGGCACAGAGAATGGGCATTTATCAGCACCATTTTAAAGCCACAGTTGGCACAATCCCAAGGAAGCCTCTTTTGAGCCATAATGACACAACGGAAATCCAGAATTTTTTCTTCTTTGAATGTAGTTTATTCTTCATTAGAATGAATACTGATGACAAAGAGAAAGCTTTTGAGAGAAAGAAATCTCAGCCTCAAGAATGAGGTGAGGAAAAAACACAGAACAGCAATGGAGATCCTGTCTTCACAGTAGCAAAAAGAGAACTGAAGGAGGAGCACCCCTCCTCCTGGTTGAGATCATTTTGATAGGAAAGCAACAGAGGAAGGAAGGGCACTCCTAGTCTACTAGAAAGCATCAGAATTTTCCCCATGGCTGGCCTGTGCACACACAGTCCCAATGTGAGACTGTACAGAAGCCACAATGATGAACTGTGCTGTTATCAGCCTCCATTTGGAAGTTATGATCAACAGCATTTTAGTTTAGTGGCCACTTTGTACCTTTAAGGGCCCTGATATTCAGCTTGGTGAACAAGGAATTCAGTTTCAGCATACCTCAAATCTTTAGAAAAAATGGTTTGCCCACTTCACCTCATAAATGCTTTCGATATTCACATTTTCTGAAAATAGTTCCCAAATAAGAAGTCTATACACATTATACAAGGTGCTCAAAGTTATGAAACAAAGCAATCAGATAATTAGACTGGAAACAAATGCATGCTGCAGAATTCTCCAAGCTGTTTGCAAGGTATGTTCTATGAAGTACGGTAATCGGGGGGGGGGGGGAGACAGGGGAAAGAGGAAGTACATGACCAGGGGTCTTTTCGTAGAAAAACAGCTGCAGGAGCTCATTAGCATATGGTATGCTAATAAACTATTAGGCTATTAGCATATGCCACGCCCCCTGACATCACCGGAAGTGATGTCAGAAGGGGAGGCAAAAGTGGGGGAGGCATCTTCAAAAGCCTCCCCTTCCCTTCCCCAGCTGGTCTGGGTGGGGGAGCTAAGAGAGAAGGGGTTTAAAGTTTAAACTCCTTCTCATGAGAGTTGGGCCACAGAAGGAGGAAAGAGGGAAAGAAAGAGAAGGAAAGGGGAGGGAAACAGGGAAAGGAGGAAAAAGAGAAGAGAAGAAGGTGGGAAAGAAAGAAAGAGAGAAGAGAAGAAGGAGGGAAAGAGGAAAAAGAGAGAAGGAAAAGAGGGAATGAAAGAAATTTGGCGGCAATTCCGCCCCATTATATCCTATGGGCCATTGAAGTCAATGGTGAAAACATAGGGTATATTCTGGGGGCTGGAGGGAGGGGGTTTGAGGCCCCAAACTCACAGGGTAGCTGATGGAGCCTCTCCCCAAGATACCCACCAAGTTTCAAGAACATTGGACCAGGGAGTCCAATTCCATGAGCCCCCAAACAGGTTGCCCCTATTCCCTCCATTGTTCTCTATGGTGGGAAAAAAGTAGGTTTTGTTCCCACCATAGAGAACAATGGAGGGAATAGGGGCAACCTGTTTGGGGCCCATAGAATTGGACCCCTGATCCAATGTTCTTGAAACTTGGTGGGTTCTTGGGGAGAGGCTCCATCAGCTACCCTGTGAGTTTGGAACCTCTCCCTCAAACCCCTCCCCTCCAGCCCCCAGAATATACCCTATGTTTTCACCATTGACTTCAATGGCCCATAGGATATAATGGAGCTGAAATTGACATTCGGCTGCCTGAGGGACGCCGGATGGGGGCGGGGCTTGGCTCCTGAGCTCCCGGAGCTGGGCTCCGGTGCGCTCCCCCCCAAAAAGACCCCTGTACACGACATAGTGAACATTATGCAACTGCACAAACAGCTTCAAAACAAGTACCTACCAACACTGTTTGTTCTTGGGGTGCACCATTTCAAAGTTACCGTTTCCTTATTTGTGCCCTCTTTGCTACTGCTACCCATATGGTTGTCACCTGCAAAACCAAATTAACAAAAAAAAGGCATGAAACAACTATCAACAAATCACTATAACAGGACTAAATACTACCACCAATATCACCAATTACAAGGCCTGTCATTCATCAAGAAAAGGTTATTTCAGGAACAAACAACATTTTCAAAAATGCCATCTCCATTCTAGCCAACAAAGTCTTACTTGTCACCTTTAGGTCAACAACTTTCCTTCTTCATACGTTTCACAGTTATGACCTGCTGTTCTCCAAATATGCTATTTCCAGTTCCCAGTCATTTTAATCACTCTCTCTCAACATTCCTAGCTGGGTCATATCACTCATCTTTAAAAGTTGTTAAACTACGCATCTTCTGTACCAGAAATTTTGAAGACACCCAACAAAGGTCACCCCATGCCACTTGTCATTCTCCCCTCTTCCACTGAATGATTTTTGCATTTGAATTTACAAAGGGCATCCCAGTAGAAACCTGGACTCCTACAAAAATCTCTATCTGCACTGACTTTTTAGCTGCAGTCATCATTAATCCACATCTTTATCAATATCACTGTTATCAGAATCATCCTAACGCAATGAAATAATGTAGCAGGAATTCCTGTTTTTACTCATTTTCTTTAGTACCAGAATAAGGAGGACAGGACACCAAGAAGAGAAGATCTGCAACAGTTCATGTTCTCTAAAGTATTTGATGTAAACTATATTAACAGTGCAATCTGGGCGGCTGGGAGTGCTCAGGGAGCCGCCGACTCATCATTATGCTGCCATATCTCAAAGATACACCAGTGTAAGTACCCCAGAGCAGCTCTGCCACTCCTGGCCACCATTGCAGTCCTGTGGTGGCTGCCCATTGGTGGTCTGTGGTGTAGGCTCCCGTGCTGGTATGGAAGTGGGTGGGTCAGGGGGTATGGTGGGAGTTAGTAGACTCTCTGATCTGTTTCAGCCTAGGAATTCCCCCCACTCAGCCGTGGAGAGTTACATCAGCAAAAAACAAAATGCAGCCCATAGGCAGCCTTGCAAATCCAAAACTTGAGTGTCCCACCAGTGGTGCACCCCCCCCAAAAGGTCCAGAAGAGTACAGGATGTCAACTGCAGGGACAATCAATCACCTCCCTCTCCTGTGGCAACCAAACCCCCTCCCCAGCACCCAGCCCTACAAATACCCAGGCCAGGACACCCCATAATTCATTAAGTAGGGCATGCAGCATGGGACTGTTGCAGAGCTTCCTGCTGTGTGGACTTAGAGGGAACAGTGTGGCACTTTGACAGCAGGAAAAGCAGAGTGGGCACTTAACCCTACTGGGCAAGAACCTAGCACAAACGCCCAAAAGGGAAAGCAAAGTCCATACTGTTTGGCTAACGTGTCTTAATGCAGAACCCTAAAAGATACCCCCTCTCTGGAGGCTTGATCTGAAGGGGCAACCACACACTGACAGGTAATGAAGGGCCGGTAATCAAGACATTCTTCACTGTTCCCCTCAATAGACTAACACAGCTATCCTTTTGCAACTATAAGTCATGAGAAACACTCTCCTTCTCTGTATGTGTGTGTGTGTGGTAAGTATATAAACAATTTGGAATCTCCCTCTCCCCTACACACACAACAGTATAAGATTGTTTTGAACCCATGTGCTATGTTTATGTTGTCAATGAACAATATGGAGGATAGGAGGATATTTTAACATGTCCCTCCCTTCATTGTAGGACAGTCTGGGGAAGGGGTAGCTTAGATGTGAAGGGAGGGAAAGAGAGGAGAAAAACAGAACAAATGCTTTGCATTCCAACACTATTTTCACCCTCCAGTCTAACAACATGACCACATGAATATCTTAATACAATGATATTCAGTGGCTCAGGAGCAATATAAGGCTTTTTGACATGCCACCTATGACTCTTCTGAGCACCATTCCCTTTGTTGCACCTGTCCCATGTTTCAGGAAAGTGAACAAGGCCCTTGCCTGATGGGGCTTCTGACTGGCAGGCCTGGTACTAGGGACAGAAGTAAATGCGGCTCTTTTATTTGATGGTAATTGTGAATGTGTTCAGAGCTGTGGAGTGAGTACCATTGTCTTAGTAGAACTACTGGCAAAAACCATCAGATTACAAACTGATACTGTCTGATATTCCAAATGTATCCTCCTACTTATTGCATAAATCCATCACTTTACATGTAAGTAGTTTTAATATATGCAAAGTCTGTTTGAACAATAATAGTATATTACACATAACAATTATATATAAACGAGAGAGCGAGATCAAAAATTGTACCAATTATTGGACCACTGCATTAATTTCTCACATGAGTAAAGTGATGCTCAAAATCTTACAACAAAAACAGTTACCATATATGGAATGAGAAATGCCAGATGTGTGGATCATGAAAAGCTATGGTTGGTTTTAAAAAAAATGGGTGTGCATCAACATCTGATTGTTTTGATGTGCAAACTATACTCTGGATAAGAGGCTACTGTTAGGACAGAATACAGAAAAGCAGAATGTTTTCCAGTTGGCAAAGGCATCAGACAAGGATGTGTTTTATCTCCCTATCTCTTCAGTCTATATGCAAAATACATCATAAGGAAAGCTGGATTAGATTTACATGAAGGTGGAGTGAAAACTGGAGAAAGAAACATTCACAATTTGAGATATGCAAATGATACCACATTAGTGGCAGAAAACAGGGAAGAATTGAAACAACTACTGATGAAATTTAAAGCAGAAAGTGCCAAAGCAGCATTACTGCTGAACATCAAGAAGACAAAAATAATGACTCCTGGGGAATTATGCAACTTTAAGGCTGACAATGAAGAAACTGAAATTGTTTAAGGTTTTCAATTCCTTCACTCCATCATCAACTAAAAAGGGAGACTGCAATCAAGCAATCAGAAGGAGACTGAGACTGGGAAGGGTGGCCATGAAGTAGCTACAAAAGATCCTTAAGTGTAAGGATGTGTCGCTGATGACCAAGATCAAGTTAATTCATACCATGGTATTCCCCATTACTATGTATGGGTGTGAAAGTTGGACAATGAAGAAAGCTGACAGGAAGAAAGTAGATTCCTTTGAAATGTGGTGTTGGAGGAGAGTTTTACAGATACCATGAACACCAAAAAGACAAATAAATGGTTTCCAGACCAAATAAAGCCTGAACTCTCCCTAGAAGCTAAAATTACTAAACTGAAGCTATTGCACTTGTTCACATCATGAGAAGGCAAGAGTTACTGGAAAAGACAATAAAAATGGTAGGAAAAGTTGTAGGCAGTAGAAAAAGAGGAAGACCCAACATGAGATGGGTTGACTCTATAAAGGAGGCCATGGCCATGGTCAGTTTCCAAGACCTGAGGAAGGCAGTTAATGACAGGACGTTTTGGAAGTCATTAATTTATAGCATTGCTAGAAGTTGGAAGCAACTTGATAGCATTTAACTCACACAGTAATAATGCTACCAATTTACGATATCCACAACCGTGGTACTACTGTAAGCAATTTTCTGATTATACCTCAGAAGGAATTTTACTTTTCTGTCTTACCACTTTTTAAGAAGTCTACATGTGCTTCCTTGTGATGAAGCAGTTCCACATCATAATTGGCAGATGTATTGGCATGTTGTTCTTCCTTTTAAAGAAAAAGTGCAAAATATAAACAAACTTCTAAAAAACAAGCTTAGACCAATGCACAGAAAATGATACATCAAGCCTTTCAATAAAGAAGCTGAAGAGAAAAAAAGTACTCCAAGATCAGGCAACAACTGTGGGTTGGAATGCTGAGGAAACTTGTTTGCTTACTAACCTACTTAAAGACGCACTAGTATGTACTCATGTGCAGCATGATTCCATGCATCTTGACTCAGACTTACTGAGATCAATAGGGCTTACTCCCAGTGTTAAGTGTGGGAAGGCTTCAAGCCTTATATACACCTATAAAGAGAGCTTCATAAAAAATTTTTGTCTTGCCTTTTCTCATTTCTATACGTATAAACTAACTGTGATGCAAGAACAGAACCAGAATATACTTCCATTCAAAGACAAGTTATTCATTAGAGAAGCTCTGTCATTTCCTAAGCAAAAAATGTTAATTAGGACTACACCACCAACAGTAGCCAGTAAGGTCATTTTTTCATTTTGCAGGGATTTCTCTCTGTCCCTTTGGGTTAACAAGAGAAACCACATATAGTTTTATCTGGCTGTCACAGCTGAAGACTAGCAGCTACTGCAGTTCAAACTTCATGTATAAGAGTAAAAGCAAAAGTAAACAGCATCTTTAAATAGCTGCGGCAGACTAACAAACGCCATATACAGCAGATAGCAAAAAATTCAATTAGGACTTTTGTTTTCAATGAATAATGTACATGGAGCCCAACATACACAGTACTACTAGAAAGAACAATGGCAAGAAGAAAGAGCATACCAGCAACACACAGGTCACTAAGCTGCAAACCAAGTATTTGCAGACCTAAGGAGTTACATCACTGGCCCATACAAAGTTATATTGCAATGGTCAGAGCACATTAAATCACAAAAGATAAACTGCTGCTTTAACTTATGCAATCCAGGCACTACAAGTACCACTTAGCTAAGGACATTGGCTATTAACATTATTACAGTTTTTCTTTCTCTTTTTCCAGTAGGGAATAAAGATGCTCTTTTTTCATTCTAATGTCTTACCATTGAAGCTTAAGAATAATGATGTCTGATTTCACTGCTGGCCAGAGTAACACAAAAGACCAATAATGAAGAAAAAACACACTAAGTATTGGTGGGGGGAGAGCGCCACATTTTGATATTTCTCAACAGAATTGTATTCCTCTTCCTAAATCCCTTGAAGAAATCAGTTTTACCTCTTCTCTGCACACTGGTTTCTACTTGTTACAAATACCTTTTATGTTGGGAGAGCATGGGAATGACAGAGGAACAAAAGGCTCACTATGCCACTAAAATACACAAGGGGACAGAAATTTCTAACACAAGTATAAAAACAAAAGAATCACAGACAAAATAATTTGAATAAACAATGTTATATTTACTCAAAACAAGGAAACAAATACTGCTTTCATAAGTAAAGGTAAAGGTTCCCTTGCTCGAAAGCCAGTCGAATCCGACTCTAGGGTTGCGGTGCTCATCTCCGTTTCAAAGCCGAAGAGCCAGCGCTGTCCAAAGACGTTTCCGTGGTCATGTGGCCGGCATGACTAAACACCAAGGTGCACGGAACGCTGTTACCTTCCCACCGAAGTGGTACCTATTTATCTACTTGCAATTTCTTGCTTTCGAACTGCTAGGTTGGCAGGAGCTGGAACTAGAGACAGGAGCTCACCCTGTCGTGCGGCACCCGGGTCTCGAACTGCTGAACTACGGACCTTCCACAGCCTGCAGTTCAGCGTCTTAACCACTTGAGCCACCGCAGCTCCATACTGCTTTCATAATTGACTCTAAATTGCTGGAAAACCAATATGGCCATTTGTTCTGTGATCCTTTTTAATCCTTCATAAAATTTACTAACCTGGTCACAGACACTGAATGTGGGCTAATAAAAACAGAAAAGAAAAATGATATGGGGAGGAGAAAAACGTAAAAACGTCCATTAAAGTAAATATTAAAACCATTCAACTAATTTAAAATAAATAGTGTAAGTACATTAACAGCATACTGTTGATGCAACTGTACCTTCATAGGGATGTTGGTAATGGTGGTTGAAGCCAGATCAAAATGTTGTTGTACTAAAAGATTTAGCCTAGTGGCCAGGTGCCGTCCAGCTCGAACACTGTGCACTTCACTGGTTAAGACAGGAGAGAGCTTAAAGAACAAACACACACAGAGATTAGAAGAAGAAACACATGCACATAAACAGAATACGCAGTAGTAGCAATTATGGTATAACAGCAAGACTAAATCATCCTTGAAAGCACTATTATCGAGGTAGTAATTGTGGACAATATTTCTTTCCTATAATATCGTCTTCTGTCCTATAATATCCTCTATGCACCCATTTTTCCTTCTAGTGTGCATACATCCAGAGATACACCACTTACTCTATGCCATGGGACTCAAAAAATCATTGTGGCAACCAGATGCTTTAACCTAAGAAAGTTCTCCAAAGAAAGTTCTCCATCAATCTGTCCTGCCAATGGTGCAGTTTTCATCCAGTACATGTTTACTCAGTCTTAATTTATTTTTTACCTTACTACAGCCTCTGTCCCACAAAACTTTGTCCCCTGATACCCAACACAGGCTTTTCAGCTGTTATAGCGACTCTCCCACTATGAGAAAAATAGGTTGGACTCAACCAAATGTCTTATAATACTGGAGATCATTCCCTCTTCCATTGTGACAATAGCATTTTCTCACTGTACTGTTCTCTAGTTCTCAGATACGTGGTATAGATATTTATGCAATATTCTGGTCACAACATTAGGCTACACAAAAACTTAACAACCTTACCTCTTTTTTAAGACATTCTGAAACAAGATTGTCTTCACCAACAGGAAAAGTGTGAATTAAGACGAGCTCACATTTCTGGATCTGCATAAGGCTAAAAAGAAAAAAAGCAGTTACAAAGCCAGATATAGAGCAGCAATTACATAACAAAAATTATACAATAAATTATCTATATACTATTTCCCAAGTGTGCCCCCTATCTGCAGATACCTAGATTGGCTGATTGTGGCAATTCCCCCCCCCCACTAAAAAATCCCCCTCTTTTTCTTTCTAGCTGTTGGCAACAGATGCTGGTCAGCGTCCTCGAACCTCTTCAAGCCCAGCCTTATCGTTATCGGCACCTAGGAGCTTCTCCGTGGCTGGCCGAGTCAGTATCAGTGCTCGGGAGTCATAGAATCATAGAGTTGGAAGGGACCTCCAGTATCATCTAGTCCAACCCCCTGCACAACGCAGGAAATTCACAAATACCCACCCCCACCCCCAGTGATGCCTGCTCTATGCTCAGAAGAAGGTAAAAAAAAAAAAAGACCCCTCCAGGATCCCTGGCCAAACTGGCCTAGAGAAAAATTGCTTCCTGGCCCCCCAAAGCATTTCCCTGGGCATGTAAGAAAGGGCCACAAGAACTAAGCACTGATGCAACCCTTCCTGCTCTCCCTTTCATGATCTGTATAAGTTCACAGAATTGGCACTGCTGACAGATGGCCATCTAGCCTGTGTTTGAAAATCTCCAAAGAAGGAGAGCCCACCACTTCCCGAGGAAGCCTGTTCCACTAACGAACGGCTCTGTCAGGAAGTTCTTCCTAATGTTCAGTCGAAAACTCTTCTGATTTAATTTCAACCCACTGGTTCTGGTCCGACCATCTGAGGCAACAGAAAACAACTCCACACCATCCTCTATATGATAGCCCTTCAAGTACTTGAAGATAGTTATCGTATCACCTCTCAGTCATCTCCTCTCCAGGCTAAACATCCCCAGCTCCTTCAACCTTTCCTCACAGGACTTGGTCTCCAGACCCCAGTCTCTCTGAGCCCAACCGATTTGGTGCCCAGGAGACTCTCTGGGCCCGACCACAATGACAGCAATGTCCAGGAGCCTCCCTGGGACCAAAGCAGCTCCCAGATGCTGCCAAGGCTGGGCCTGGAGTCACGCCTGGCTCAGCAAAAGAAGAGCCGTTCTGGGCATGGAGCAGTTTCCCAGCACTGCAGCTACCATTGCTGGTAAAGTAATGAGGGGGGAAAGAGAGGTTGACAGATAAATAGGTTGAAAGATATGGGGATGGGGGGTGGGGGAGGGAATAGGGGGTACACTGACAGGGAAGGCTAAGGGTAGATTGATGGAGAAAGGTGGGAGGAAGGAAGATGGGTAGATAGATAAGGGGAGGGGAGAAAGGGGGGAAATGGGTAGGTTAACAGATAAGGAGGCCAAAAGAGATGGTGAGAAGGCTGACAGATAAGGGAAGGGGTATGATGGAGAATGGTGGGGGAGGCAAAAGAGTTGGGTGGGTTGACAGATAAAGAGAAGGGGTAGATTGATGGAGAAGGGTGGGGGGGAAAGAGAGGTGGGGAAGACTGACAGAAGGAGAGCTGAAAAAGAGGGGAAAGATTGTTAGGGAAGGGGGAAGCAAGGGGGAAGGGATGCATCCTCCCCAAGTATCCTTGTGGGTCCTCGTGAGTTCCTTGTGGGTCCCCACTTGTACAATAATAAATTATATAGTAAAAAACTTCAATTTGTTAGAGTTAGACAGAAGTACCATCTGCATCTTACAGCAAAATTTTTCTTGAAACATTAATGGTACAACTTTATGCAGGATGACGCCAACTATTTTCTATAGACTTAGACTGGAGCAACTCTGCACAGAATTACACTGTAAGATTATAAATACTTAAAAACAAGGAATGGGTTCAGTTTCAATATCAAAACTACAGGAATGAGATTTGGTCTTGCATGCCCCCTTCCCTCCAAGTGTGTGATTCTCTCCTGTGCATTCTATTTGACAGCAAAACTTGACCCAACTGTACTCTACAAAACTGGTTTCCAGGCAAACTATGGTTTAGAACCAAGTAGTAGTGCAGGAGGTAACTCAAGGGCATGAGTCAAAGGCTCGTGAGTGTTAGACAAGCATCTGGGAGGCCGAGGTTGAAATCCCTACTCTGCCATGGAAATTTGCTAGGTGACTTTCAGCCATAGAAACTTGCTAGGTAACTTTGAGCCAATTACACACACACAGCCTAACTTACTTCACTTGGTTGTAGTGAAGATAAAACGGAGGAGAGGAGAACCACAATAATGCCCTTAAGCTCCTTAGAGGAATGGTGGAATAAAAGTGTAATAAATAAATAATAAATATGGGAATAAATATTGCTAAATGAAAAAGCTTGAAATTACCACAAGTCCATCTTTGACCCTCTCCTATCAAACTTTAACAACACAGGAGTATCATGTACCTAATTCTGAACCTAGCCCCAGAGTACAGATCCCAAAATCTGCATGATGGGGCTAGGTTAACTCCCCTCCATGTTGAACTTTAAAAATGCCAACTAAGATTATTAGATCACAATAGGCATTATGAGGCTGCTCAACAATAGCATACATCGAGGCATTTAACTCCCCTCCATGTTGAACTTTAAAAATGCCAACTAAGATTATTAGATCACAATAGGCATTATGAGGCTGCTCAACAATAGCATACATCGAGGCTGTGGGAAAGGAGAGAAAACAGGTGGGAAGGGAGATGGCAGTGGCAACAGGATGGTGGAGAGGCAGTGGTAGCATTAGTGATGATGGAAAGGTTGGGGTGCAGGAAGAAGCAACAGGAGGATTGAGAGGTGATGAAGGGGAGAGGAGGGGAACCATTGTGGGGATGAGATTTCCCCTCCAGTGAGTCCTTGCATATCCCCTGCTTGCATTTCATAAAAATGACAAATTCAAACAGAAAGAAATAGTCACAGTGCTACAGAGGCACACACTTACTGATCTGAATTAGCTGCTAGCTTGTTATGTTCATGAATTGTTTCCTGGACACACTCCTCAAGCATTCGTACATGGCTATCACTGGAAAGAAAAAAGCCCTTATATAAAAATAAGTATTTTACTAGTATTAAAATTCTTACACCCCAACTTTCCCATTATCCGTGGTGACTCAAAGACATAAGAAGGACCACAGAGAAGCATGAAAGCAAGTCCTTGATTCAGTTGTGGCTCAAAATAAGGACTAATTATTTCATATACAGTCTGTAATCTATAATCCTTTTCATATTCCTCAGCTGTCAAGCGGCAGAATGATATGGAGTGAAACTGCACTTCCCTGTCCTATGGGGACAGCTGCAAGAGAAGCAGGAGCAGCACACATGTATTTGCAAAGGTCACTGAGGATATGCGGTCAGCCACACTTTTAACTCACCTGCACCTTACTCACCTTGGGAGACGTGCAACAAAACATGAATGCCTACACTCTGTACAAGTGCCAGTAATGTTCCACTACTCTATAAAACCCTGCAGGTAAAGGTTTTACTCAGTTATAAAATCAGTACATTAATAATGCTGGGGCACCAAATACCTCTTTGCGTTAGTAATACAGATTATTCGTCCTCTGTTTCCAACACGGTCAGCATTCTCCATTAACATAGTTCTAGCCTCATGTTGGTATTCAGTAATTTTGCAGAGAGCTTGTACTGCTGCACCTAAGCCATGAAGTATACTGCAGCATTCGGGATCTGCCCGAGGATTGGGAGGTCCAACAGCTGCTAAAGCAGCCATTAACTGGTGAAGGAATGAAGATGCTTTGTTAAGTTGCACATTTGGTTCTTACTATTTATTAGAGAAACAAAGTTCTTACAGAAATGATTCCACACACAAAAAGCATTAGCAGGGAAGAAGAAATCTCCAGACTTTCAATTACACACACCTGACTTTAACACGTAGCAACATGCTAACATATGCAACACAAAACATTTCAAGAAAGCAGATAAAATGGTATTATCACTCTGTAAAAACGTACCCATTTCAGGAAACACAGTGTAGTGGTTAGAGCTTTTTGAACCTGTGAGCATCTTTGGAATTCTGACACAAGGTGGTGGGGCAATCACAAAATGGTCACTGTGGGAGCTGGAGCCAACCACAAAATAGCCACCATGGGAGGCAGAGCCCTACCCCCACAGAAAACCCAAGTACAGAGAATATGAGTAATTAAAAAAAATACACAGTGAAAGAGGAATGTGAGGGAGAATAAAACTATCACTGTGGTGACAGCTGTAGCTGAAACAAAGTTACTTTAATTAACACACGCTGATCAATCTCCAATGGCCAACCAGAAATCCTGCTGGACAAGAACCCCACTTGGGCCCACCCATTTTCTAAAAATACTTGGCAAGCACCAGGAAAGGTGCTGGTGGGCACCATGGTACCCACAAGCACCATGATAGGGACCAGTGGGCTGGAGTGTTGGACCAGGAAACCCTGTTCTGCCATGAAAGCATGCCAGGTGATCTTCGGCCAGTCCCACACTTTCAGTCTTACCTCACAAGGTTGTTATGATAATAAAATTGGTTCTCCATGGGGGGGAAATGCAGGGTATAAATGAACTAAATAAAATGTTCTGGCATCATCATCATCACCCTCAAACTCAAAGCGGTTTACAAAATATGAAAAATTCAATCAAACAGCACAGATCTCTAATAATAGTAAAAATGCCGTGGGTTAGGATTGAAGCACTGGAAAAGAATGCAAGTGAATGGAGGAGAATGTCTAAGGAAACAAAACAATCAATGTAGGCAAAGAGCTACAGCAATAGAATTCTCTAAGGTTTGACATACCATACTGAAGTATGGGCAGGGGTGGATCTACATTTTTGGGGCCCTGAAGTTTGAACTGTTATGGGGGCCCCTTTGCAACCAGCAACAATAGGGTAACATCCAACAAGGTCCAAATGGCCTTGCTGCCCTTGAAAGGATCTCAAGGCTCAAATGGCAGAGAACAGGGTGTTGGGGTGGAGCCCTTGAAAATGGGCCATACATTGAGCCCCTTCCCACCAGCAAGGAGGTCTGGGTAACTGCTGTTATCTTCTTCAATGGGGTTATTCCATGGCAGATCACATTTTTTTTTTTAATTAACCACTACATCTCAGATTTTGATTAAAATTGCTGTACTGGTTTATCTTACATGTCAAAGTCACTTGTGTGAATAAAAATTTCCTAGGCTATGCCTTATAGTTTTCAGGTTATGGGGGATGAAAATTAGGGAAACATATACATGCATGATGCATCATAGAGTGATGAAATAAAACATAGCAAAGACCACAGTTAATATATTTTATTTTAGACACCTATGAGAATACATACTACATGAAGCACATTTTACAAAATACTTTTTTCTGTTTTTTCTAGCAATATATTCACATAGTTTTGTCATATGAGAGCTTTCTTGCAATGTCATTTTCTACAGACAATATGCAAAAAGAATTTAAGCGCTCTTAGTCAAGATCGAAATTTGTTCTTTATAAAGGAAAGCTTTGAGAAATTCCTTTCTGCTTAACAGCATGTGATAGGCATTGTCAAGTACAGCTTAAGCACAGCAGTAATATTAGGGAACACTTCAATCAAGTGTTGCTTATTAATAAGCTGAAGAACTTCTGCACATTGCATTTTAGATGGCATGTTTTCTTCTGTGTTCTGGGATTTCCTCAGGTGTAAATATTCTTTGAACAGGTAACACTCATTTTCTAATTTATGGTCAATATCATCTTTGTAATGCAATATTATAAGTTTAATATTGTCCTCATCAATTCTGAGAGGAATTTGAAACTTTTTGCAATCTGCTCATATGGGTCACTCCACTTGCCTAACTGGATTACCAAGTAGTAATAGAGTTGATTTAGAACTTCTATCCTAAATTTATCAGCTCCTTTCAAAGAAGCCGTTCCACTTGTTCCATCTGAAAATTTCTTTGTAACCATGTGTTTGGAAGCATCAAAATAACTTGGGATAATATCTTCACACAAATCTTTTGCTTCTGATTTATAGTGTAGAATCCAGTCAGCTGAATTTTCTCGGAGTTCTTTAACAAATGAAAGCAGAGGATAACCTTCAAATACATCGAAACCAGGAGTTTGTGGAGTTCTTGCTTGTTTTGTTGAAATGCTCAAGAACTTCTTCCCAAACAACTGTTAAAATAACATATTCCAACCTTACCAACTTGTGGTATAAATTCTTTGCATCTCGTTTACATTCAGGCTTCTCTTCTGAGTTTTCAAAAATATGTTTGAGAGTTTGTAAAATACCTGAATATCCATTTTTAATTGCCCAGACTGCTTCAAATTGTGCGGAGCATCTAGTTACACTTAAGCTCTTTAGAGAAAAATCTAGATTGCCATATGCGTTTAAAATTCCCCATCTTCATGGAGAACCAGAAAAGAAAACATATAGCTCCTGCAAAATGCCAAAATAGTCTACAACTTCAGGCATAATAGACACCATCTTTACTCCAACAAGGATGAGTGAATGGGCTACACATGGTACATAATCTACATACCTGTTAATGTTTTTAAAGAGTGCTTGCAGCCCTTTCTCTGAGCCCTTCATGTTAGATGTGTTATTGTAGGCCTGACCATGGATATTTTGAACTGACAGCTTATGTTTGCCCAGAACATCTTGTATTTTGTTGAACAAGGTCATGGATGAATGGTTTCCTATTGGTATAAACATTAAAAATTTCTCACAGGGTTTTCCATTATAGCAGTATTGAACCACAATTACCAGCTGGTCAAAATGTGTCAGGTCAGGCATAGCGTCAACAATAATAGAGTAGTATTTGGTGTCTAGATCGTTGATTTGAGTCACAATTTCATCTTGCACATTTCCCCATGATTTCTATCAGTTCTTCATACACGGTTTTGGATAGATAAGTAATATTTACTTTTTCATTTTTACATTTCTCAAGATGTTCATGTAAAAATGGGTCAAACTCTGCAATAAGTTCAATGGCCCCCATGAAGTTTCCACTATTTGGTGAGTCCCACTGAGCCCCACTGAGCCCCACTTCTCCTCATCTCCCTCATGGATCACTGCCTTGATGTGGCAAGGGGGCTTGTGTGGTTCAATGAGGCTGTGGGCTATGCTGTGCAGGGCCACCCAGGACAGACAGGCCACAGCAGAGAACTCAGACAAAATGTGATCCACTGGAGAAGGAAATGGCAACCCACTCCAGTATCTTTGCCAAGAAAACTCCATGGAAAGTAACAAAAAGCTAAAAGATAGGTTGCCAGAAGATGAGCCCCGCAGGTCAGAAGGTGTCCAATATGCTACTGGGGAAAAGCAGAGGGCAAGTACAAGTAACCCCAGAAAGAGTGAAGCGGCTGGGCCAAAGCCGACAGAACGCTCGGTTGTGGATGTGTTTGATGGTGAAAGGAAAGTCTGATGCTGCAAAGAACAATACTGCATAGGAACCTGGAATGTAAGATCTATGAAACAAGGTAAGCTTGACGCGGTCAAAAATAAGATGGCAAGACTGAACATTGACACCATGGGAATCAGTGAATTGAAGTGGACAGGAATGGGTGAATTTAACTCAGAAGACCATTATATCAACTACTGTGGCCAAGAATCCCATACAAAAATTGGTGTGGCCTTTATAGTCAACAAGAGAGTGCAAAAGGAAGTAATGGGATACAATCTCAAAAACGACAGAATGATCTTGGTCCGAATCCAAGGCAAACCATTCAACATCACAGTAATCCAAGTCTATGCCCCAACCACTGACGCAGAAGAGGCTGAAGTGAACTGGTTCTATGAAGACCTACAACGCCTCCTAGAACTAACACCAAAAAAGATGCCCTCATCATCACAGGAGACTGGAATGCTAAAGTAGGAAGTCAAAAGGTAACCGGAATAAAGGACAAGGTTGGCCTTGGAGAACAAAATGAAGCTGGGCAAAGGCTAACGGAGTTTTGTCAAGAGAACACACTGGTCATAGCAAGCACCCTCTTCCAGCAACCTGAGAGGTGACTCTACACATGGACATCACCAGATGGGCAACACCGAAATCAGATTGATTATATAATTTGCAGTCAAAGATGGAGAAGCTCTATACAGTCAGTAAAAAGAAGCCCTGGAACTGACTGTGGCTCAGATCATGAGCTACTCATTGCAAAATTCAGACTTAAACTGAAGAAAGTTGAGAAAACCACTAGGCCATTTAGGTTTGACCTAGATCACATCCCTGATGAATATACAGTGGATGTAAAAAATAATTTTAAGGGATTAGATTTGTTAGAGTGCCTGAAGAACTATGGGTGGAGGTTCGTGACATTGTACAGGAGGCAGCAATCAGCACCATCCCAAAGAAAAAGAAATGCTAGAAAGCAAAGTGGCTGTCTGATGAGGCTTTACAAATAGCAGAGGAAAGAAGGAAAGCGAAAGGCAAAAATGAAAAAGAAAGATTTACCCAACTGAATGCAGATTTTCAGAGAACAGCAAGGAGAGATAAGGAGGCTTTCCTGAATAAACAGTGCAAAGTAATAGAGGGAAACCATAGAATGGGAAGGACTAGAGATCTCTTCAAGAAAATTGGAGAAATCAAGGGAAAGTTCCATGCAAAGCTGGCCATGATAAAGGACAAAAACAGTAGGGACCTAACAGAAGCAGAAAAAATTAGAAAGAGATGGCAAGAATATACAGAAGAACTATACGAGAAGGACCTCAATGTCCGTGACAACCATAATGGTGTAATCACTAACCTCGAGCCAGACATCCTGGAGTGTGAAGTCAAATGGGCCTTAGAAAGCATTACTAACAACAAAGCTAGCGGAGGTGATGGTATCCCAACTGAACTGGTCAAAGTCTTAAAAGATGAGGCTGTTAAAGTGGTGCACTCAATATGCCAGCAAATTTGGGAAATGCAACAGTGGCCACAGGATTCGAAAAGGTCAGTTTACATTCCAGTCCTAAAGAAGGGCAATGCCAAGGAATGTTTCAGCTTTTGCACGATTGCACTCATTTCACACGCTAGCAAGGTCATGCTCAAGATCCTAGAAGCTAGGCTTCAGCAGTACATTACATGGACAGAGAACTGCCAGAAGTACAAGGTGGGTTTCAAAGAGGTAGAGGAACTAGAGATCACATTGCCAACATTTTGGATTATGGAGAAAGCAAGAGAGTACCACAAAAACATCTACTTCTGCTTCATTAACTATGCTAAAGCCTTTGATTGTGTGGATCACAACAAACTATGGCAAGCCCTTAAAGAGATGGGAGTACTAGACCACCTTACATGTCTCTTGAGAAGCCTGTATAAGGGTCAAGAAGCAACAGTTAGAACCGGATATGGAACAACTGATTGGTTTAGCATAGGAAAAGGAGTATGACAAGAATGTATATTGTCCCCTTGCTTATTTAATTTATATGCAGAGTACATCATGTGAAATGCCAGCCTGGATGAATCACATATCGGAATTAAGATTGCTGGGAAAAACATCAACAACCTCAGAGATGCAGACGATACCACTCTAATGGCAGGAAGTAAAGAAGACCTAAAGAGCTTCTTGCTTAGAATGAAAGAGGAGAGTGCAAAAGTGGGCTTGAAACTCACCATCAAAAAACCTAAGATAATGGCATCCAGCCCCATCAGTCCTTGGCAAATAGAAGTTATGGAAGCAGTGGCAGAATTCACATTCCTGGGATCAAAGATCACTGCAGATGGTAACTGCAGCCATGAAATTAAAAGACACCTGCTCCTTGGGAGGAAAGCGATGGCAAACCTAGACAGCATGATAAAAAGTAGAGATATCACCCTGCCAACAAAAGTCTGTATGGTCAAAGCAATGGTATGCCCAGTAGTCATGTACAGCTGTGAGAGTTGGACCATAAGGAAGGCTGAGCGTTGAAGAATAGATTCTTTTGAATTATGATGCTGGAGAAGACTCTTGAGAGTTCCTTGGACTGCAAGGAGATCAAATCAGTCAGTCCTAAAAGAAATCAACCCTGACTGTTCCCTGTAAGGCCAGATACTGAAGCTGAAACTCAAATACTTTGGCCACCAAATGAGAAGGGAGCACTCACTGGAGAAGACCCTGATACTGGGAAAGACTGAAGGTCAAAGAAGAAGGGGACAGCAAAGGATGAGATGGTTAGACAGTGTTATCGATGCAATGAACATGAAATTAAGCAAACTCTGGAGCACAACGGAAGACAGGACGGCCTGGCGAAAAGTCAGACTCGACTATGCAACTGAACAACAACTTCTCCTCATGACCTCTAAATGCTAAACCTCTTTCACTTAAAAACTTTCTAACAGCTACAACTCTTTTCAATCCTTCAAAATAGTACTGTATGTTTTTTTCTCATCTGTTCCTCAAGTTGCTGATCCACAATGTTCTTATTTGACTTTCTTGTTATCCAACACAACATTGCCCTCTTATGTTCCATGCTGTCTTCATGATCCTCCAGAGTTCTGAGTACATTCATCCAACCAGAATAACCACGTTATAAGTAATGTTGGCATTTAGAAAAGAGTTTGCAAGCAAAACAGTATATACAGCTTTTGTTCTTTGAGTAAACTAACCAGGATCTCATCACAGTCTGACCATTCTTCAATCTTTTTTCAAAGTATTTGTTTGAGAAACTTTTGTTTTGCTCCTTTTAAACCTTGCTGGATTTGGTATATACATCATCTGTTTTTTTATTTTGAAAAAAACTCATGTCTTGCGTTAAGCAATTCTGTATAAAAACATTATCAACTGTTATGGGCCAGTTTGTCAGGTCACTGTATTCTTTGAAATCACTGAATTTGCTTCCTGTTTCCTGTTTCTGCTCTGTCTCTTCTTGTTCCATGGTGCTTTCATGTTGACCACTGTAAATGTATCAAAGGTGTCAACAGTGGGTTGATGATTGCTAGAAAGAGCTCCTACGGTTTGTGCACCATTACTGGCTTCACTGATGCTTGCTTGGCTTGTTTCAGCTGTAGGTGTTGACAAAGTTTGACTTGACATTGTAAAATAGTTTGATAATTTTTGACATTTAGAAATTTCATCAGATCGTTTCTCCTTGAGTTTGCATTTTTGGTATCCACAAGTACTTTCTTAAACTCACTGCTATTCCTCTTGGGGTCTTGATGTCTACAATTACAGCCATAAAGTTGTTATTGTTATTAGTTCTACTAAAACTACATGTATTTGTGAATAACACACTTAAACACAAACATAAGAGAGGCAATGCAACAGATGCAATTTAACATTACAAGAGACTATATAAACAAAAACATGGAGTTTTTCATAGGAGTCCTTGTTGATCCTGTCCAGTTGGTATTACTTCATAGCAAGGCTTTTTACGATATTATTGGTTACAAATATCTCCAGCATCCACAAATATGCACAGTAGAAAAAGTCTAAACACATAAGTAATACGTATATTGTAAGTCCACATTAACCGCATAATATTGGAACATCAGATAAGATCTCCAGGTTGTATCTGGGAGGCTGCAGTTCTTCTCACTTGGATCCTGAATCCCACTTCACCTTTGTTTTAAAAGATCTCTAATACTTGCACAGATTACCAACATTTACTTGCAGTAATCCAAAGCAGGCCTTGAAACAACAAGATCTGTGCAGGCCTTTCCCTCCCCTTACGGTGCAGCTTCTTCCTGGGCCAGGCCAAACTCCTCAGAAGCATTAACAAACAGGATACTAAAAACATGTATTGTAACAGTTCTAAATAATAATAATTTACCTGCAATAATCCAAAGCAGGCATTGAAACAACAAGATCTGTGCAAGCCTTTCTCCACCCTTATGGTGCTGTTGCTTCTTCCTGGACCAGGCTGAACTGCTAGGCTGCTGGGAACAACCAGCTCGCTTTAGGGGAAACTACAACACAGAGCATGCTCCATTCCAAGGTCAGTGTTAAGTACTTCAACCCACTGGCTTATGATTCTGTGGCTCATGGTGGTGCACATTGGTGGTGTCTGTGGCAGACTTGCCTGTGCCAATCAATTAGGATCGTCAAACCAATGGGGGAGGGGACAGACCCCTGCAGCCCTGGAAACACTAAATAGTGGCCCTCCAGAGCTTGACAGGCAGCACTGCCGGCCAATAAGAGAGCTCCCATTCTGCTCTACGGAAGCAGAATGATATATATCTCCACCCCAGCTCACATGCAGCCTTTGTTCTCCATTGGCAGCAGGTGCGCCATGCGGCAGTTAGAAGCAGAGAGGGAAGCGAACTGGAAGTTTCCTATGAACATTGGGGTTGAGGGTGTTTGGTGATTACTCAGGGCTCTGAGGCACCTGTCCTTCTGCTCACACCAAGCAGAGGGGCTTAGCGTCATTGGTTCCTTAGCTGAGCCCCCTCCCCGTGTGACTAATAGTGATTCCTGGAAAGCTACCGCCGCCACTGCTGCTGTGGGGGGGAGGTGCAGGTGGGCTGCTGAGAGTGCTGCCACCACTGCTGCTGCTATGGTGGGGAGGAAGCAGATGGGAGGCTGGGAAAGTGATGGGAGAGAGAGAATGTGACAGAGAGAATGTGATAGAATGTGACAAAGAGAGAATGTGACAGGCACAGAGGAGGGTAAGAAAAGAGCTGGCAAGAAGAAGAAAGAGTGAGAGACTGAGAGAAGTATAGAGAGAAAGGAGGAAGCAAAAATGGGAGGAATTAAATAGTCACTCTCACAAATTTCTTGTGGGTCCCCACTTGTATTTTCTATTTTAGAGTGAGTGAAATGCTTTTAAAGACAACGTGGGCATGCTGTGGATTAATACAGCTCTTAAATCCAAAATGCATTTCTGTACTTTGAAGGATACCTAATCTTCACTAGGGGAGCGTGCACTGATTCTCAACTGTTGCATGCCTTCTGTTGTCCTTTTGACTTGACTGTTCTCTTGCAGTTGACCTTTTCATCTCTCCCTCAAACCACTGTGACACATACACCTATAGATTGGGTAACAAGTAGTTTATTCCCCTACTTTGCTGGAGAGAAAAAAGGAGGTGAAGCAGAAACAGCATCAAAGCCTCTAAGGAAAATTTCATTCAGCACTGAACTCTTTCTAACCAGTAGCCATGGAAGGAAAAAGAAAGCATCAAGCTGGAACTAAGGTGTTGTATCCTCTGCAAAGACACTTGAAAAATGAAAAGAAGATTTACTGCAGTTCCATAAAACACAGATAAAAGTCTTTACAACAGCTGCAGCTGCAACAAAAAAAATCCACAGACGAAAACTAGGGCATGGAGTGTAAATCAGCCTAATTAAGGCTGAGCTCCAACGCCTTGCATAGGGCAAGCCAAAGAGGCTAATACATTACACTATGCTGGATCTAAGGTATATGTGCTGAGATAGCATTAGGTACATCAGCTTGCAGTTCCCTCTCAACTATGGGATATCTTTGCAATTTTTCTTGTAGAAAATGAAGGCTTTTACAGATTTAAATTCCATAAATATATGCAGACTGGAAGGTCGGTAGTTCAGGAGTTCGAGACCTGAGTGCCACGTGATGGACTGAGCTCCCGTCTCTGGTTCCAGCTCCTGCCAACCTAGCAGTTTGAAAGCAAGAAATTGCAAGTAGATAAATAGGTACAGCTTTGGTGGGAAGGTAACAGCATTCTGTGCACCTTGGCATTTAGTCATGCCGGCCACATGACCACAGAAATGTCTTTGGACAGCGCTGGCTATTCGGCTTGGAAACGGAGATGAGCACCACAACCCTCGAGTCGGATTCGACTGGCTTTCGAGCAAGAGAACCTTTACTTTTACCTAAGTAATTTATAAATGACACATTTTATGTTGTTAAAGCAAAAATGTATTTTAATGTATTTTATTGTATTGTAAGTTACTAGACTGCACTGATTTGTTTTAGAGGGGATTGTATTGTGGCTGTATTGTATATTAGTCTACTGTTGTAAGCCGCCCTGAGCCGCCTCGACAGGAGGGCGGGATACAAGCCTAACAAATAAATAAAATTAGTTTAGGCTTGATAGGTCAGTAAGTATTGTATATAGTTTACTTTTACCCCACATTTCCATTTTTCTATGGAAAAATAAACAGAAAAAAAGCCCATTATTTTCCTGTGGCTTCAAAATTTCCAGACCATTTACATCTCTAGTGATGGCTGTTAGGACTTTTCACTGCAATCCAAAACATGTTTATTCAGAACTTCAAGTGGGCTTAAGTCCCTATTAAATACGCTTGGGACTGTAACCCTGCTTCCTAAACCATACATGGTTCACAGAAAGAGCTGAATGCTGCAGTGTAAAGAAGATGCTCACAACTCGAACCTTTGTGAGGTCCCTTCCAAATTTTGAATACTCTAGATTCCAAAAACTAACTTTGTTTTTACAACAGATCATTTCGTGAAGAACCAAGGCACCATACTGTTAAGTCTCACTTTCGGTCAGCCTTAGGAAACCAGGTTTTCCCAGTACAAATGTTAGACAGCTATATATATTAAATATTTTTTAAAATTGTACCTCCTGCAAATTTTGATCTTCTTGGTTCCAAGAGTTTAAAACTTGAGGTACAGAATCACTTACAATGAAGTTCACCTGAAAGTTTACAACAGATAGTTTTAGGAACACTTTACATTTTAAATATCTTGATACAGTAACAGCAGACGCACATTTTCATGAGGTTAAAAAAATGCAACTGTGAGGGACCAGAGGCTGTCCTGCCCTGAGAGGTAAAACTGCCAACTTGAAAATCTTTATAAGCCCTTTTAAATCCAACCAAAAGAAAACTTCAATATTTCTCCTTTCTGAAATTTTGGAAATTTCTTTTCATCAAGGTAAAATGCTTTACCATCTAGCCTTGTATTTCCTAACAGCATTTAACCACAGTTTATGACTCAACAACCTCTTCCTGGCTGTTGCCGTGACCAAGCTGGGGGGTCCCTATATATATATTCATACTGGATTCAGAGATTGTGCTCTGAAATCACTGATCACCTTTACTTTCTCAGGGCTGACCAGTTCACACTAAAAAGTAGTCTTTTTGGGGTTTATATTTCTTGTGGATAGATTGAGCACAACTGCCAGATGTAGATTGTTATCAAAAAGTCAGGCACTAGTGCTTGTGAAAGGCAAACAGCACAGTTCTTTATTTCACAGAAAACTCAACAGGGGGATGGGATATTTACACAGGATATTTTGTTTCTTTATAGAATAAAAGCTTCACTCTGCTTGCACATAGGCTGTAGGCTTATTACTCTACATTTGTCACCAATTGTCTTTAGTACACAGAAACCATTTGTGATTCCACTCTCCGGTATCTGACAGTGGTTAGCCTTTGGACTTTATCTGCCTGGTTCCCTGAGACTGACTGGTGCAACTACTCCAGCTTTTCCAGCCTCCTCCAGACTCTTAGTCCTTCCTATAACCATCTTACAGGTTCCCTTGGAGCAGTGTATCTAGTGTTTCGTGACTACTGAGGAGTTATACTATTTCTCCTCTCCATTCACTCTCCTCTCTTTTTAGAGATTACCAGTTAGGATTGTTATTTAGCCCCAGTTTTCCTCAAACTGCTGGCTTACTGTTTAATTCAGCTCCAGCGGCTCTTTTCCTCTCAAGAGCTCTTCAGCTAACTCTCTTCCAACTGACTCTGTCAACTGTCAGTTCTCAACTGTTAACTGTCACTTATTGAGAATTCCGAGCAATCTTGCCCCATGTGACTCAGCAGCTCTTTTGTTTCCCTGCTGCTGTTCACCAAACCTTTATTTCCGTCACACAGTTCTTCCATTTTTAATTTATTTAATTTGATTTCATGCTGCCTTTGGGCTTCTCTCTCTTCCCTCTCTTGTGCAATTCTGTTCAACTGTAACTCTCTTTCTGTTTCTCTCTTTCTCAAGTCAATTTCCATTTTGGCTGTTGTCTTAACATCTCAAATCCTTTCTCTAACTTAGCCATTTTAATTTCCCACTTTATTTTCCAAATCTCTACTTGATCTATATTCATAAACTCCTCAGCTTCTGTGCTATCACCTATAGCCACCAACTCAGCATCAGCTTCAGAGGGTGGGCTGGAACACAAAGACAGTATGAATTGGGAATATTTATATTAGTACATTTGGGACATAATTTTGTAACATTGGTAGATGCAAGTTAGAGTATCTTGTGTCAACTACATGTCATAAAAGGTGTATGAGAATCTGAGTCACTCCTTCAGGAAGCTTGCTGGTTAAACAAATGTGACTCAGAACAGGTAAAAGATATGAAGGCTTATGCACACAGTGGACATAGTGGAAAACATAACAGGATGCAGCCTATTAATATCTGTGGTAATTGTACTTGCATGCACTAAATCCCCTCCAGGTTTAGGGCCATAGGCAGACAAGAACCAATTATCCTAGTTCAGAACATATTATCTACTTGGCAAAAGTACAGTAATACCATTGCTGTTCAGTGTCAGGTGATTAGTACATCAAAATCAGTATTGTCTACTCAGACCGGCAATGGCTCTCCAGGGTCTCAGGTATACATGTTTCACATCATGTGCTACATGAAGATGATCCTTTTAACTGGAGGTGCCTGCAAACCTTCTGCATACCAAGCAGATTTTCTACCACTGAACCAAGGCCTCTCCCCACTGATTTCAAAAGACTTAAACTGCACTAACTCTGCTAGGATGGGACTGTTAATCCCATGTCGGCAGTTTCTGAAGTCCTAAAGGCAGGGATGGATTACACTGATCTGCTTAATTTCCCTAACTCAAGAAATTCATTTGCTAGCAAAAAAGCCTCTTCCAGTTGTCATCTTTCAATGCCAATATTTGCAATCCAACCCAATATTTTTTGTTTTTAAAAAGTACTTTTCTAGACATACTAATATTAAAAAACATGAAAGCCTGTTGCATTTTTCTGCTAAATCAAGTCTGAGAAAGACAATTCCAATGGGCGTTTATGGGACTACTTAGTTCAGAGTAACTATCAGTTCTTCATTGTGGGATGCTATAGCCTCATTGTCCACCTCACCTGTATCTCCCACTGAATAGACCAGCTTAGGATGGCATGGTAAATAAGATAAAACAACAACAAATTGTACAACTAGACAAGATTGTGGCTGTAAACGAGAATGTATAGTGCCCATAACTATAAAATATAATTAACAGTGACTTACTAGTTTTTTAAAAGGAAATATATCATACATTATTCTACAGTATTCCATGGATGATTCCACTGAACAGGTCCATAGCGATCTTGATATAGGTGCAAGAGGTATGATTCCTTGTGTTCGATTCTTGATTAACATATCAAATTCAACATGCTGTTTGCAAGATTCTGCCATATAAGGGCAGTGATCCACCACAAACACAGTTTTGTGAGACTCCGAAAAAAGTTTCATTTTCTTTCTAAAATACATAAATGCCAGAATTAGGAAAGTATTACGCAAATTAAAAATTGAATGCTACTAACTGAATTAGACAATAATCATGCAATCTACAAGGGTGGTGACATATTTAAGATTATTTACATAACAATTTGCAAATATCCAAGATCTACAGCATTTTCATTACAGCAGAGGCAGATATATAAAATACTAAAAGAAACTACAAATAGTATGTAATATTTTAATTTTTAAAGTATAAAGCAGGTGCATTTAGCTCATTGTATTTTTTAACTAAAACATGCTCTGCCTCTTGCCATATGCTCCAAGGTGGCTTACAAATACATCCACCACAATAATCTCAAAACCTAGTAAGTTAAAAACAAAACCAATAAAACTAAACGAAACAGAAACAGGAGAGCAAACACAGCAAATCCCAACCCTGAAAGCATATCTAAAATGTGCATGCTCTGGAATTTTAAAAAGTCTTTGCCCATCATCCCAAAATAATGAATAAGGAAGTAAGTGAACTTCCATGGGGAAGGTAGTGTCCATTTTGATGGCACTGCTGAGAAGGCCCTATTATAACCTTATAATGCTTTAGATAGCAGAGGCAGATGGAGCAGAGCCTCAAAAGAGGATCTCAATCTCCAGAGAGGTTTATATTGAAGAAGGCAGTCTTTGAAGTACTCTGGATCAAGACCATTTAGAGTTTTAAAGGTCAATGGCAGCATTTTTAATTGAAAGGTAATGAAGATTTTGCAGGTATGGAATGGGGAAAATGGAGTTCAGTTTGTGGTATGTGTGGTTCAAAAACCATGTACCATTACGAACTTTATGATGCTAGACAAACTAGTTGTGTTTGTGACACAATAGGCTGTGCCCTCTTCCCATATGCTAGAGACACCAAACTCGCAGTGTATCTCCAGCTGACTCTCTTCTACCTGCCCTTCAAGTTCGGTGATGATTGGATTTGCAGTGTCTGAGTTACGGCCCCCAAAGAAGGTGCCCCCAACCTCCATTGTTTTCAAAGGGGGGAAATAAACAGCAAAAAAGCAAGGTTAATAGAAGCCCAGCAGAACAGAATCAAAGCCTCAGAGAATTTCTACAGTAGAAATTGAAGGAGAAGGGGCATTTCTGCAAGCCCAGCAGAACCAGTGTAATGTGCCCATTAGAACCAGTGCCACTGGGACACTGCAAACCCAAGAGGACTAAGGTCAAGCCAGGAAAGTGTTTTTCATGGAAATGTCAGGCACAGGTTCAAAAGTGTATAGAATGGACCCCCTGCAACCTACACATACCAAATGCACAGGGAACCTCACCCTGCTGCCCACTCGTCTAGAATCTCTCCAAGTTCAGAGCAGATTACATTCCTGAGGTTCCAGTTACATCTCCCCCCAGGTCTCCCTAGTGCTCTCTCTGGAAAAGATAGCTGCACTTACAGGAGTCTATGAAATGGCTCAGGAATAAGCCAGTCACACCAAACTTCATCTGAGCAGATCCCCCCCCCCCCAGTCAGACAGTGGAAGCAAGGCAAGCATCCCCCCTACGCTCGCAGCCCCCCCCCAATAGTCTCCAAAGGCAGATTTGGAATGACAAAAAACTTTCAACAAGGGCTCCCCAAAGTAACCCCATGACAGCTTGAAAGGACCGCAGCTCCACCAGGCAAGCAAGAGAAGCATGCCCACAACTCTCATCCCCCCCCCAATGGCTGGAACAACCCATGGCGAATTCTTCTACTATGCAGAGGAAAAGAAACAGCTGTCGGGCTGGCTGGGCTATGCACAATTCTCCAAAGGACAGAAAGCAGACATGCAAAACTTCTGACAGGGGCTCCCCAAAGTTACCCCATTACAGCTTGGTAGGCACACCAGCCCTACCAGACCAGTAGAAATCAGAGTTTTCTATTTCAAGTGATTAGTGATGCAAACTGTCTTGCATAATAAAGAAAGACTGCAGTTTCTTGCCCATCTAAGTATTTATGCATTGAAATGTTGACATATGTTCATACACTGAAATAATGCACGGGGACTATTCCAAGTATGTTTCTAAGTAATAGTTATGCCTCTAGGGTTCCTTCTATAGTGGATGTTAAGACTGATTCCTCTACAATCTCTTCAAGTTGGAGGCAGATTATATTTCTGGAGATCTCAGTTATAGACACCCCCCAAAAAAAGGTCTCCCACATTTATACCCTAGCAGGGCATCACCAGGGGTCTCAGAGCCTCCTTCCCCAATCTCTTCCTGGCCCTGGGGCTCTCCGCAGAGGCAGAAGAGTTGTTAGCAGCACTGCCCAGACACACCAGCACTTGCTAGCACTCTCTAGAGAGAAGGACTCTGATAGCAGTGATCCTCCTTTTCCACATCCTAACTCACTGTTGTTGCTCCTGCCTTGAGTGCACCCCTCCTTGGTCCCTCCAACCCAGCACCACAAAGCAGCTGTGACCCCCAACTTCTCCAATCCTGGAGCCACACTATGGGAGCATTTCCGCATCCTTCCCTATGACACCTATGTGGTAGAGTGCCAGGTGTGTCACACACATTTGGAGAGCTACAAATCCATGCCAACAGTTGCCCTCCTCCATCCTCCACAGGCACCTGCAATGGGTGCACCCCAGTATGTTGCCACCAGAGGAAAGAGTGAGGGCCAGCAGAAAGAAGATGAGGCCCACTCCCCCTCAGCAGGGAGAAGTGAAGAGAGAGCAGGAGGCACCTCCAAGAAAGGCTCCCCGCACTCAGGCTACCATGAGTGGTTCATCAAGGTGGGCCACCCACCAAGAGGTCAAAAGGGCTACATGAAGGGTCCAGGAAGCAGTCACCTGCCGCATTGTCGGCAAGATGATTGCTGTGGATGGCCGAGCCTTCTCCCTTGTGGAGGACATAGTCTTTCACTGGCTGCAGCAGTGATGGTCAAGGCTCAGCTCTTCAGAGTGCAACACAGAACCATGCACTTCATGGCAGACCTCTGGAGCAGCCAGCAGGAGAGGACAGTCTTGGTACTGGGCTACAAAGTGGTTCTGCTCCATGTGCAGGGGATGGATGCAGACCACACAGCACAAAACATTGCTGCTGTGCAATGCTCCCTCTAAGTTGTGAACTCTTGTGAGCAAAAATTCTACTTTGTGAGTTACTGGCATTAAAGTTGTGAGTGAGCAATTTGGCTACTCCATAAATGAGTTTGCTCTGGAGCCATCCTTCCTGAGCTAAGACAAAAATGTGTGAGCTGGAGGCTAAAAAATGTGAACTAGCTCACACTAACTTACCTTAGAGGGAACACTGCTGCCGTGTGATACGGAGGCGCGCGGGAGCGTTCAGACTGCCATGCCGGAGGCGTGCTATATTCGCCGTTTCCCCATTAATTTGGCTGTGGGTGTATGGGTGTATGTGTGCATGATTTTTTTTTGTTTTTGCCCTGCAACGCCAGCACCGCATTGGGCAGTGGAGCGGAGCGCAGCCAATCACACCGCTGCTGCCTCGTGCCCAACGCGGGTTGCTCCCGGCTTTTCGGCTGCATGTTCAGACTCCCCGGAAGCGGAGAAACGTGCGACACATGCAGACTTTCGGATTTGCTATGGCTTTTATCAGGTGTTTTTTTAATCCAGCAGTGAAGCGCAACAGCACCGGTTGGCTACGGGTGGGGGACGTCAGGCAGATGTGCCTGTGTGAACGTCCCATTTACTCCGGGATTGAATCGTTGTTGGCCCGGATCCCTTCCCGGGGCAAATTGCCAGTCTGAACTCAGCCTATATTCTTTTTTTGAAATAACTTTGCATAATACTTTAAAAAAATTCTTTTTAAACCATTCATATCCACAATTTCTTTACCTTCTTCAATAGTCTTGTTTATTAACCTTTTCTCTCTTCGATTTTTCAATTGCCATGTTAGAAATTTTCCTGGTTTATTTGCTCCTTCAAAGGATTTTTGTTGTAATTTCTTTAAGTTCCAATAAAGTTCCCTATTAAGTATCACATTCAATTGCTCTTGTAAAATTTGAATTTCTTCAATAATTTTCTTTTTTCAGGTTTCTTCTTCAATTCTTTTTCTTTTTGCTGAATTCTTTCTTGCAATTCCTTTTGCTGCTTTATATTCTGTTTCTTATCCGCCACGTTCAACGATATAAGTAATCCTCTCATCACAGCCTTGTATGTATCCCAGACAGTCTGTATTTTAACGTTTTGATTCAAATTCAATTGAAAATTGACTGAGTCTCCTTATGTAATATCTCAATTATTTTCTTCTTATCCAATAGATCTTCATTTATTCTCCAATGAAACTGTTTAGCTTTTTCTTTTAACGTCCAAATCACCAGGTTGTGATCAGAATTAGTCTTTGGCAAAATCTCCACTTTCTGGTTTTTAACGCCATTTCACCTGACATCCAAATCATATCTATTCTGGAAAAAGAATTGTGACGATTGGAATAAAAAATAAAGTCTTTAACTTTAGGATACCATTTTCTCCAAACATCTTCTAGTTTCTCTTGTTCCATCAATTTTTTTTTGGTAATTTCCCAAACTTCTCATCCTTCTTTTCAGATTTCCTGTCCAATTTATTATTAACCGTACCATTAAAGTTCCCTGCCAAAATTAACTGCCCATAATTCACTTGATCCAATTCGTTCGTCAAGCCTTTTAAAAAATTTTCTTTAGCTCCATTAAGGTAAAGGTAAAGGTTCCCTTGCTCGAAAGCCAGTCGAATCCGACTCTAGGGTTGCGGTGCTCATCTCCATTTCAAAGCCGAAGAGCCAGCGCTGTCCGAGGACGTTTCCGTGGTCATGTGGCTGGCATGACTAAACACCAAGGTGCACGGAACGCTGTTACCTTCCCACCAAAGTGGTACCTATTTATCTACTTG
The DNA here is from genome assembly GCA_029375565.1 of Gekko gecko. Classification (NCBI taxonomy): domain Eukaryota; kingdom Metazoa; phylum Chordata; class Lepidosauria; order Squamata; family Gekkonidae; genus Gekko; species Gekko gecko. The sequence continues at coordinate 171,826,553 of JAPDNY010000005.1, forward strand.
CAATTTCTTGCTTTCGAACTGCTAGGTTGGCAGGATCTGGAACTAGAGACAGGAGCTCACCCCATCATGCGGCACCTGGGTCTCGAACTGCTGAACTACTGACCTTCCACAGCCTGCAGTTCAGCATCTTAACCACTTGAGCCACTGCAGCTCCTTTAGCTCCATTAGGTGCATACAAATTAACTACCAAAGTCTTTTTCTGAAGCATTGTAATTTCCACTCCAATATATCTCCCATCTTTATCGCTAAAAATGTGTTTGGGGTCCAATTCTTTGTTTACATAGGTCACCACTCCCTTATTTTTTTTTCTGCCAGTGAATAAAATTCTTCTCCTAATTTTTTGTTAATCAAATATTTATTGTCCCGTTTTCTTGCAAACAGATAATATTAGCCTTTTGTTTTTGCAACCAATAATTTACTAATTTCCTTTTAGAGGGTGAATTAAGTCCGTTTACATTCCACGATAACAATTTGTAATCCATCATGTCTTGACTTTAAATATCTCCAAAATCTTCTACATTTTCTGCTTTGAACCTATACATATCTCCCAGAGTCTTGATCGTATGTCTCTTCGCATTGTAGGTAAAGGCAGACCATATGGTATTTCCCATCGAAACCTGATGGTTAGCTGCCTCAATTTTTTCTGCCAGCTTTTTATATTTCTTTCTTTCTTGCAAGATCATTCTTGGGAGTTCTCTCATTATTATAATCTTTTTGCCATCGATTTCCAATGGTTGTGTAAATTGTTTTTTGAAAGTATCCTTCTTCATCTTCCTTGTTACAAACTGCACAATAACATCTCTTGGCAAGTTTTTTCTCTGAGCATATGCTGAATTTACTCTATAAATCAAGTCAAATCAGACTCCAATTCTCCTTGATCTTCTCCCAGATACTCCGTCAAAGCAGTCGTCACTATCATACGTATATCTTCATCTGCCTTTTCTTCAATCCCTCTAAGCCTCAGATGGTTTAACATCGCTCTATACTCCATCATTGCCTCCAATTTACGATTTTCCTGAAGAGTTGTTTCCATTTTTTTGTCTATATCTTGTGTTTTTTGCTCTAATTCACTCGATTTTAATACCAGACCTTGCACTTGGCTCTTTGTGTCTGCCACTTCTTTTGTAATTACCGCCACCTCTGCTACCACCAATTCTTTGAGAGCTATCACATTCTTTTCTTGGACTTCTTTTAACTGCTCCAACTGTTTTTCCATTTGCTTTTCTAACTGTTGTTCTATCTGTTTCACCAATCCTTGAATCGCCTCCAGCATTCTCTTTTCCATTGACTCCATTGCAGCTTGCCACTCTCTTTTTTCCTTCCCTGCCATACTTGGACTCACGGACGAAGCGGCCCTTTGTCGCTGTTTTGGATCCATTTTGGAGTTTCTAAAATTAGTCCAAAATTCATATATTCCGGGTCCTCTTTTTGTCCTCTTAAATCATTGCCTTTTCGCCACTCTTCTGAAGCAATTCCAGTGAGAAAATTCGATTTTAAAGTACAGTCCTCCTAAAAATGGCGGGTGCAATTTCTCTATGGTTTTTTGGCTAGAGTAGGCTCTTCCTGAACTTCCTGTTTCCTGTCCGCCTCAAAATCCTTCCTACCGGAAACTTCATTCCGCCGCTTTTACAGTCCTCCAGAAGCCACTCTAGTCCTTATACACAGTACTAGCTGGACACAGCTAGTTGCAACACCTTAGTCTCGTGATTTCTCTCATTAGTTTCAGTCTTAGATTCCGCTCCAGCTCTTTCTAACCGCAGGAATGTTAAACAATGTCTATTTTTCTCAAATTGCTCGCTTTGACAAACTCTTCTCAAATCCTCAATGGCCCGATTATTCAAGATTAATTCTTTTACGCTTATCCGCCTTTTTCAATTTTCGCTAGATCTCCATTCCGGTAAGCAAATTGTTTATGTTACCTTGCATGTTTATCTTGGAGCTTCACATTGCTTCTTCTCACTTTCGACTCAACTCTCTTTCTTAAGAGGTCGGGAAATGACGAATTTAAGCTGGATTCCCAGCCCGGTTGGCTTCTTTAGTGCTCTCTTGCATACACCCGCTTCTGAGAGGGGATCAAAGCGTAAACAAACCTCCTTCAAGACTTATACACGCCAATCTCAACTCTCACTTGGACCTCAATGCTTGCTTGTCGACTCCCTGCCTGGGGGAGGCTGCGTTGGGCAATATAAATGCCCAAACTGTCGGAAGAAGCTACCGTCCACCCTGCATGATTGCAAGGTGCGTCAGTTCGCCATTTTACTCCAACCGGAAGCTCTGAATGAAGGAAAATCTTATGGACCTTCAGAATAGATCCAGACAAAATAATTTGAAATTTAGGGGGATCAAGAAATCTGTGGAGGGCCTACTGACCTGTATATTTTTTTGGCGTCATGGCTGGCAACAGTGCTTGAACTTGAAGAGGGCACTGCTCCCGTCATAGACAAAGCTTATAGGTTATAATGCTTGTTTTAAGGCTCCAAGAGATATCATTGTTACATTTTTGGATTACTGCACCAAAGAGAAGATTTTGCATGAAGCCAGGTCTAAAGGCATGTTGGTATACTAAGGTAAAAAAAAATCAAGTGTTTCAGGATCTATCATTGGAGACACTACAAAAATGCTGTGAAATGAAGCAGATTAATCAAGGCCAGCATTCGATATAGATGGGCTGTCCCCTGCAAGCTTCAGGTCTACCATCAGGGAAAGTTACTTGAAGCAACAAATTTAGACACTGAATATAAACTACTGAAGTCTCTAAATCTTGAAATCCCACAGGAATCAACAAAGAAATCGCAAAAACAAAAGCCTGCAATTCCAGCAGCACCTCCAAAATGGAGCAAGATTCCAATCAGACAATCACCTAAAGTGTTATATTTTATTGTTATTATGTACAACCTATTGTCATGCTGTTGTAGCCTCATTTGTTATCTAAAAATGTATTTTTAAAAAAATTGTTAACACAATGGTCGGGTGAGGGGGGGAAGTTTAGTCTTTGTAGCCTCATTACAGTTAGGAAGTCCCAGAAATAGGTATTTGTTGCCTTATTCCCCTGGTTTGTCTTTCCAAGGTTCTGGTGAGGTATGACTGATAAAATTAGAAAAACTTCAGGAAGGAGAAATATTATTAGGCTGCAACACTAACTATATTATGAACCCTAGCATGGATAAAACCTCTCTCCTGTATCATCACTTCTTAGTTTAAACAAAACCATAGCACAGTTTAGTCTGGTTTCTGGACTATCTATTAACCAAACAAAAACTGAAGTATACCCGATCTATATTAACCCAACCACACATAAATTATATAAAAAATAACACCTAGCGATTGACAGTCCCAAAGATTTAAAAGATCTATTCCAATATAATCATAAACAACTAAGCAAAAAATAAAATAAAATTGATTTTAAAAGAGTGGGCAAAGATTTTTTTGGCCAGAAAGAATAGATCTGATTACAATACTTATATATCTTCCAATCTATACCCATCAATATCCACATCAAAGATCTAAAGACTTGGCTACAAAGATTAAATAATTTTAAATGAGAAAATTAAAAAACACGATTTAGTTACTGAATTTTGAATCACCCAACTAATTTAAGTGGTTATACTCTAACTGACCTTAAATCATACTACGAAGCTGTGCAACTTAAATATATAATCGCATATACTGTTTAGACCAGAAAAGCTGGGTAGCAATAGAATAAATATTTATGGACTGTTCCTTTAGGCGAAGTAATATGGAATAAAACAGGAGAGAGATCTAGCCTTATACAGTTAAACCCTTTTTTAGATAACACTTTACGAATATGGGATAAGACAAGAGAACTACTTGCACCTAGTATTTCCCCCATTTCATCATTTCTGGGGCAGAACTGGTTTAGTCAAGGTAAAGCTGCGAGTACCTAGGATTAGTGATATAACATCAAGACCAAGCCCTATGAGAAAAGGCTGAGGGACTTGGGAATGTTTAGTCTGGAGAACAGGAGGTTGAGGGGGGACATAATGGCTCTCTTAAAGTATTTGAAGGGCTGTCACTTCGAGGATGACAGGGAGCTGTTCTTGTTGGCAGGAAATGAGAGAACTCGCAATCATGAGTTTAAATTAAGGGTGGGAAGGTACCGGCTTGATATTACGAAAAATATTTTTACAGTAAGAGTTCTTCAACAGTGGACTCAGATGCCTAAGGAGGTGGTGAGCTCCCCTTCACTGCCAGTCTTTAAGCAGCGGCTGGACAAACACTTGCTCTAGGTTGATCCTGCATTGACCAGGGGGTTGGAGTAGGTGTCCTCTATGGCCCCTTCCAACTCTCTTGACTCTATGATTCTATCTAAAGGTTGAATTATGGCAAATCTCAACTGGAAACTAAGACCACAGACAAAATGCCCTGGTTTGAATATCTACAGGTGCAGCATATAATGAATACTCCAGAAATCAAAAAGATCTTAGGTAGAGACCTTACAGTCTTTGAAAAACTAATAAAAGACAACAAAAATGCAAATAAAGGAGAGGAATCTATATTATATAAATCCTTAAATCAAAATCAATGGGGAGGGGGGAACTTAAATACCAATCCAATTGGCAAAAAGACTGTGATAACAACATTACAGGAAAACACTGATTAAAAGAAATATGGACATCAAACGTTTCGCTTACAAGAGCTATAAACATAAAGATCAAATTCTATAAATTAATGGCCAGATGGTACACGACTCCTTTGAAGCTACATCATATAAACCCATGTATTGATCCACATTGTTGGAAAGAATGTGGCCAGATTGGCTCATTTTCCCATTGCTGATGGGAATGCTCTAAGGTTCAGGACTATTGGAGGAAAATATTGGAAAAGATAAAGTGTCTTACTGGACATATAAACCCACTGTGCCCTGAAATTATTTTGTTACAACTGTGGGAAAATAAAAACATACCCAAATTGAGTAAAGAATTAATTGCGATACTGCTGGTGGCAGCTAAGGTGACAACCATGGATACCTGAAATATTGCAAGCGGATATGGACATGGTTTACAGAACATATTCAGAGTCTGTGAAGAAAAATAATCTTCCAGGGGAAATATTTGTCAAATTTGCAAGAATATCAACAAGAGATTTGACACTCAACGCAACAACCGGGACAGTATTAAGAATCCTTGAGGAAGACATAGAAGTGTTGAAAGATGTTCCATTTGAAATATGGAAGAAGAGGAAGCAATATAGAAACATCACAAAATTTCTTCAAGGAAGTGACATTCAATGTCATTGGATTTTACCAGAAGGGCTGATTTTCAACTATAGCGGCAAAAACGAAAAAATTGACTCTCTCACCAAAGCAGAATTATTCTTGAAGCAGCATCAGAGTTCAACAAAGAAAAACAAGAAAGCAGAGGAAGAAAAGACTAGAAGAAAAAGCGAACAACAGGAGATATCTAGTGATAGTTCTTCCTCTACCTTGGTGTCTTTGGGCAAAATCTTTGACTCTGACCTTGATTCTGATCTGGGAGCAGCAGCCCGCAGAACATACAAGATAAAAATCGCCTGGCAAAAGAAGAAAAAATGCAAAGAGAAGAAGACATCTAAATGAAGACCTAAGGTTTTTTTTTTTTTTTTAAATCTATAGATCATATATTATTGCTCATATGATGTGCCCATTAGAACCAGTGCCACTGGGACACTGCAAACCCAAGAGGACTAAGGTCAAGCCAGGAAAGTGTTTTTCATGGAAATGTCAGGCACAGGTTCAAAAGTGTATAGAATGGACCCCCTGCAACCTACACATACCAAATGCACAGGGAACCTCACCCTGCTGCCCACTCGTCTAGAATCTCTCCAAGTTCCTCCAAGTTGGGAGCGGAGGAACTGCAGCCCAGCACCTCTGCCTCAAAGGGCCCAATCAGAGAGAAGCCCCACTACTGGTTGTCAGTGGTGAACTGGGAAGACAGCAGTGGTGGGGATGACAGGTGTGCAATGGTGGAGGATTTGGCAGAGGTGATGATGAGGGAGTACCTTGCCAAGTTCCCTGTGATCATCAACACTGATCCCTGGGGTACTAGTCATGGAATACTATCATCTGGCCTGCAATGTTCCCTCTAAGCTGCAGAGTATTGAGAACAAAAAGACTACTTCATGAGTGCAGGGTGACTAATTGTGAATGAGCCTACATTTGACTACTGTGTAAATTACTTTTTTAGAAGGTTATTACCATAACCTCGTAAAAATTTCACAATAAACTATATTTTAAGAATTATTTAAGAATGAAATATTTAATGATTTAAAAATGACTTAAGCGTTAAACTTGTAATTTACATGTGCATGTCATCATGAAATGTGAAAATTCACAAATTTTGAAATATTGTGCTGCTATTTTAAGAGAATCAAGAGTATGCATGTAAAATATTTACACTGTGGGGCAATGCACTTTGTCCAAAGTGGGATCATATGAACAATATCTTTTAAACACTTATTTTCTTTCCTATTTATGTATGAAAAGCAGCATGATTCACTAAACCATTTCTGGTACTGTACATAAATTTTGCCAAGTATCTGGTTCTGTACATTTCTGGTTCTGTACATAAATTTGCCAAGAGAAATGAGTAATATAACACAGCATAAGAATAGTGGGCTAAAAATCTTGATGGTGGTTGTGGAGGACAGTGAGGAAAGCCACACCATCAGCAGAAAAGCCCTGGCTTGAGCACTGGGCAATCACTTCTTCTGAAACTGAGAGAAATGCCCTGGGATGCAGGGAAGGGGTAAAACGGGCCATCAGGCCATCTGTCTGTTGTATGCTTCTGTGAAGAAGGGAGCCAGAGAGAGAGAGAGAGAGTTCAAGGGAGTCCAGGAGAAAGTGAGTGGGGGGGAATCCCAGGGCGTTTCTTTCCTTACCCTCATTCCACCATGTGAGCACTCCTTACATTTTATTTCAGCTCCCCCCCTTCCTTGACAGTCGGGCTTCCTTAGGAGAAGTCTGTTTAAAGTGCGTGTTGGGGCTTTCTTAGAGGAGTTGGAGACAGATTCCCTAGGAAAGGAAGGGGAGAGGAGAAAAGAAGAAGGGAGGGAGGGAAGGAAGTAAAGGGGATTCCCCCTCCCTTCAGGTTCAGGGTGATAAGGGGGGAAGGGCTAAAAGTTTCTTGCCTACAGGTTTGCTGGAGCAAGCTAATGATCCCGACTCTTCTGCTACTGTTCCAGTGAGCAGACCTATTAGATTCTTCTCTTCCAGTCACCCTCTGTCTCTCTCTTTCCAGCTCCCCCACCCCATCCCCGCTGTTGTCTCTTCCTTGGTTTCTCCCCCGCCCCATTACTGCCTGCCTGCCCACAATCACTGCTTGCAGACAATCCCATCTCCGCTCTCTTTCTCCCTGTGAAGCAAGTGAGCAAAAAAAGATGAATCAAGCAGGGGTGAGAGGAAAGGACTTTTTCAAAAACCATTTTCAAGTTGCTACTCTTAGAGAGTCAGTTGTACAGCCCTTCCTTGTGTCACAAAGAGGTGGCTGGGGGGAAAGGGTTTCTTTTTAAAAGCTTCACAAATCCCACAACATCTCCTGAAGAGGAGGAGATACATAAACAGCTGAGGCCGGGGGGGGGGGGGGGGAAAGCCTGAGGGCGTGCAGGAAGGAGCCCATTTGTGACAGAGCTTGACTGGATAAGCAAGGGTGGGAGGCAGGAATCACCACTTTCAGGCCTGGCCCAGTCTCAAGGAGCCTCCTCCTACCAAGAAAGAACTGCTGGTGGCCGCTGTGTGTTGCTGCTTCTGCATGTTGCTAGATCAAAGGGGAGCACATCTGTTTCTTTCATTCCCACCCTCTACTGAGGCAAAAATCTACGTGCCAGGGGCTGAAAATGTGTGCACCCCCCCCCACACACAGTAGCACAGCTTAAGAGGGAACACTGAGCCTGACCTCCCTTGCATGAACATGACCCCTGAGTTCATCTAAAACCCAAACCCCAGCAGGGGAGAGGAGTTCACAATCAGGAGGATATAAAATGTGGGTTGACAGCTGAGGCACTCAGTGTGAGCAGAGAGACAGTGTGGCTCAGAGCCCCGAATCCACGTAACGCGTAACCCCCAACAGGGGAGAGAAGTTCACAATTAGAAAGGTACAAAACATGGGTGTTCACTGAGCCAAGACACCCAGTAGCTAAGCCTCAGCACTTGGCATGAGCAGAGAGACAGGGTGGCTCAGAGCCCTGAGTCCACCTAACACCTAAACCCCACCAGAGGAGAGAAATTCAGTCATGAGGGTATAAAATGTGGGTCCTTACTCAGTCACAGCACCCAGTAGCTAACCCCTCTGCTCGGCATGAGCAGAGAGACAGGGTGGCTCAGAGCTCTGAGTCCACCTAACACCCAAACCCCACCATGGGAAAGAAGATCACAATCACGAGGGTATAAAATGTGGATCCTCGTTTAGCCAAGGTACCCAGTAACTAAGCCCCTATGCTCAATGTGAGCAGCGAGATAGAGTGACTCAGAGCCCGGAGTCTACCTAACACCCAAACCCCAGCAGGGAAGAGGAATTCACAATCAGGAAGGAATAAATGAATGTGCTCTGCTAATTGGCTTTTAACAAGTTCCCTGTCTTTCTTTGTAACTGCAATGCGAACAGCCAAAAGACAAAAAGGTGTGGAGCTGAGCTGAGCGTATATACAGCTTTCTGTTCCCAATAGAGTAGAATGGGAACTCTGTTATTTGCATCCAACAATGCCTGTTAAGCTTTGGAGGACTCCTATTGGTGTTTCCAAGGTTGGAGAATTCCGCCCCCCCCCTGTTGTCTTGAAGTTTTGTAAACACATTGAGCAGAGACAGTCTTTCTGGAAATATACCCATTCAGAAACCACCACAAACAGCAGCAAAGTTCGTGGAATGTTCGTGACGGGCGCTCTTATAAGAACATAAGAGAAGCTAATGTTGAATCAGGCCAATGGCGCATCTAGTCCAACAGTCTGTCACACAGCAGCCAAAAATACCAGATGCCATCAGGAGGTCCAGCAGTGGGGCCAGGACACTAGAAGCCCTCCCACTGCTGCCCCCTCCAGCACCAAGAATAGAGTGCATCACCTGCCCCAGACCGAGAGTTCCCATCTATACTCTGTGGCTAATAGTCACTGATGGACTTCTGCTCCATATGTTTATCTATTTCCCTCTTGAAACTGCCCATGCTTCTGTGGCAGTGAATTCCATATGTTAATCACTCTTTGGGTGAAAAAGTACTTCCTTTTATCTGTTCTAACCCGACTGCTCAGCAATTTCATGGCGTGCCCACGACTTCTTGTATTGTGAGAAAGGGAGAAAAGTACTTCTTTCTTAACCTGCTCAATCCCATTCATAATCTTATAAACCTCGATCATGTCACCCCTCAGCCGTCGTTTCTCCAAGCTAAAGAGCCCCAAGCGTTTTAACCTTTCTTCACAGGGAAGGTGTTCTTCCACGAACATCGTTTTGCAAAGCATGAACTGGCCAAAATTCATGACGAGCTTTACTTTCTGAGCCAGTTCATGTCCATCTCTAATCGCAGGACTAACACTCTGTGTTCCATGACCCTATCTGGCAGCCTTAGTAAATCAAAATGAGCAAAGTTCCAGAACACTTGTGGTTCTCAGATTTCTAAAAAATCTTGCTCATATCCTCAAGTTGAATCAACTACAAGGCATACATAATAATATACAAATAATAATAGGAAAAGCAGAACCCCTAGTATCTAGTTTGATCTAACTCAATAATATGGCATCCGAGAATGATTTAGAGTGATATTAGCACCAAAATGCCCAGCAAAATGGGAGGGAGGGTTCCTCTACTCTTCCTTGAAATTAAAAAAAAATTAAGGAATAGTTGAAATTGCCAGTGGGCAATACCCTGCAGACATACTGGTGGTAGAAACACAAGCTTTTTTTATAGGATCATAGAATCACAGAATTGGAAGGGGCCATACAGGCCATCTAGTCCAACCCCCGGCTCAATGCAGGATCAGCCTTACAGCATTCCTGACAAGTGTATGTCCAGACACTGCTTAAAGACTGCCATCAATGCCATAATAGGTTTTCAGATAATAACATATTTGCTCAGATTTCCTCCCTGCCACTATTGCTCCAACTGTCACTCTTCCCATTTCATTAACCAAAGTTACTCAGGGACTAACTGGAATGCAGGCAGATGTGGGACACCTCAGTGTGATCAAATTGCCTGCTTGGTACATTTCCAAGGTTGACCAGGGTTTGAAAGGACCACAAGTAACATTAATAGGAAAATCCCCAGGGCTGTTAAGAAGCCATTTAGTTCTATCAGTCTCTGAAGATTATCTTCAGTATCAGGGTTTCCTTAAAAATAACATTATTCATTAAATAACCAACTGCACATGATGAAGCAGTTGCTTTCCTTGTCTAGATTATTTTCTCAATGCTTGGGGCAGAGTGGTAGATGAAGGGAATCTCCAGCAACATTAGTAGATCCAGCATATTCATCCCCATAGTTCTACAACACCACACCCAAGTGGTGAATCATACTGAATTATTTAAATATCAGTTATTCTTCTGAGGGACAGCTTCCAATTAACACATTTATACACAGTCCTCTTTTGATAGTTTCTGAAGATGTCAGAACTCCAGTTCAGCTGGCAACTGTCATTCCTATAATGACAATCACCTTCTTATTATGCACTTATCGTTACTTGCCTTTGTAAAATAACTTCCTTTGTTTTTATTCAAGAGGACACTCAAACACATTTGCCTAGGACAAAACAGCCTTTAAAACACTGTTCCTTTCCCATCACCGTTATGGGAATTTTTCATTATTACCTGTTTAAAAGGAATATCATTCCAAGCTATTCTGTCAAAGTACAGATGTCTCTCCATTAACAATTTTACATCAAAAAGCACCAACAGTTAACACCACCTTTTAAAATATTTTTCTTCATCCCTACCCAAAAGGCATCAGTAAATGGTTTAAAGTACTCTGTTCTATGAAGATCTCTCCGTTATTAATGTAAAACACTGTTGTTTATAGTTCATGCATTCACTCACACAAAGTAAAAAAGACACCTGCTGAGAACAAAGAATATGAAAGAGGAAAATAGGATTCTTGGATTTCTCCTTTCCTCTATTATGGATGCTACCTTATGTGTCTTAAATGACATGCAGATGGAACTGTATGGGTGCTTTATGGCTCCTGCAAGCACATGAACACTCACATGAAGCTGGTCCATCAAGGTTACTCTTGTCTAGTCTAACTTGCAGCAGCTCCACAGGGTCTTATGTAGAGATCTTTCACATCTACCTGATTCTTTTAACTGGAGATGCCAGAGATTGAACCTGGAACCTTTTGTATGTCAAGCAGATATTCTACCATTAAACCATGGCTGCTCTCCAGTTGCATGTTTCTTGGGTCGATACAAAGAAAAAGGCCATCCTACCAGGCTTTGCTAGAAAACACTGCATGCTCTGTGGAGCCACAGGGAAAATGCACGTTTTCTACAGTGCGTATTTTCCTTGTGGTTTAATACGGCCAACTTCAGTGCATTTGAGAATCCACAATGTGAGGTTTCTCTACCTGTTTTCCGAGTCTCTGATGAATAGTGAGGATAGTGAGAGGTTATGTAATTGCACCAAGAGCTTCAGGGAATCAGGAGCGATTTCCTCCGCCTCAAGATTGTACATTGCAAGGGGCTTCCATGGACCTTAGAAAAAATTGGGAGGGGGACAAAAAGGATGCTTACAAGAATGTCGGGGGGAGGGCTCCACGGGCTGGGGGTGTTTTGTGGTTATATGTCGCTTCGAGGAGCATTCGGGGGCCTGGTGGGACGCACGGAAAGTCTCTTACGGTAGCCCATCTCTTTTCTCATGAAGCGGTTTTCCCGACAGCGGCTGCACTTCCGTGCCCGGCTGAGGGAAATTACTGCGCAGAGACAGAAGGAGCGGCACCGACCTCCTTCCCCCCACCCCCGGCAAGTCTTGCCTCGCTTCACCCACCCTTTCGGTGAGGGAGAGCTGCCACAAACGTCGCTAGTCAGTCGCCTCTCTCATCCGGAGCCTCTGCCTATCGCCTCACGCCTGCCAGGGCACCAAGCTCTCGAAAGTATCGCGAAAGCTGGAGGGAGGAGCCCTGTGAGAGAAGCAAGTGACAGTCTCTCAATATATCGACGCGAAAAATGACTGGGTGAAATAGGAAAAAGGGGCGTGCCGTTCCTGCCCCCCTCTGAAGCAAAGAAAAGATGAAACAGGAAACTGAAATCTCGCGACGTTTGGAAGTTGCACTCCTCCCGCGGTTGGAAGGTAGTATCGCGATGCTTAATACCTAATACACTAAAGCAGACGTTGCTTGCCAAATCTCGCGATAAATGGCACCGTGAGCCTCCGGCTACCATCCCTTTCCTAGTCGGTTGTGTCTGCTGATCGCGGTGGTGACTGCGTGTAGGCGCCTGTTGAGGCGGATCCTTCTTCCCTTCGTCCCCTGCCTACCTGACCGTGCCTTCATGGGACTGCTCGGCAGGCCGGCGCTTCCTTCGCCTGTCTCTTGAGCTGCCGCTATTTAAGAGGGCGACTGGACCCGAAGTGGGCTCGCAGACACCTCTCCACATCGTCCGGCTGTGCGCGCTGCCTGGCGAGGAATGAATGGTGACCATCGGTGGGTGAGGGGCTGCTGCTGCGTTCTGATTGGCTCCTGGCGAGGCGCGAGCGGGGGCGCGCGGGCGGGGAGCTTTTATCGCTAGGCTTTCGTTTCAAGTATTGTCGCGTGGGCGAGGCGCGCTGAGCTCCCTCATGGAGGACCGTGAGGAGACGGACGCTAGAGAGCTACTCTACGGAGCCCTACCCCTGCTTCTCGGGCGGGAGGCGATTGAAGGGGCGAGGGGATAATTTTCATCCCGTGTCCAGGACTGAAGCATTTTCACATGTCACGTAGAGGGAAAGCTTCTCCGAGACCACTTCCCATGTGTGCCGCTGTCACACCGATACTTCTTAATACATATGCTGATTTTTAATACCAGAAGTGGACGTTGCATGTTATTTATTATTGTTAGGTGTTATTACTTATACTTCAGTGAAACCCACTGTTCTCCCTAATGGGGACCCAGACTAGCTTATCTCATCCCTTCTCCATTTTATCCACTCAACAGCCTTGTGAGGTAGGGCCCAAGGTCACTCAACAAGCTTCCATGGCTGAGTAGGGATTTGAACCCTGGCCTCCCAGATCTGGGATTGTGTATTGAATTTGCTCATTTTTTATTTCTTTCACAGGTTAGGGCTTTCTGTGGTTTCCAGGGGAGGAAGGGAACAAGTTCCATCATCCCCCTCCCCCCCAAATCACTTCTTAGCTGCTTTTACCAACAAAGGGAGAAGAGTCATTAAGGATCTCTGAACCCAGGGTAACACATTTCTAACTCAACACAGACCCTCAGAGGCTCTTGTGTTGCTACTCATCATTGCTTTGAAGACAAACAGATGTCAGGTGTCCCAAACCTGACACAGTCTCCCTGCTCAGATTTAAGTTTCAGCGAGATTCAAGTCCAGTAGCACCTTATAAAACAATAAGATTGGGGGGGGGGGTATAAGCTTTTGAGGGTCAAAACTCCCTCTGTAAGATACAAGCTTATACCCCCCAAATTTTGATGGTCTCAGGTGCTACTAGACTCAAATCTAGGTGTTCTACTGCAGAGCAATACAGCTACTCTCAGAAACTACTGTCACCAGGGCAATTCTCAGCTGAGCTGCCAAGGGTGTTAGCAGTATTTCTTCTTGGCTCCATGATCAGCCTTGATTTTTATTCTGACTGCAATTTATGAAAGGCTTTTGGCAGCTAGAAGAACCAATCACCTTTTACATGCTCCTGCACTTGAAGAAAGAGTTCTTTTGGCACAAGTTTTTGTACATTGCTATCACTGGGGGGGAGGATTCAAAAGCACTTAACATAAATGTCCTGTTTGTAATAACTGAAAAATGGTTTACGTTTTACTCAGTACCATTCCAACTTGTTGCCAACTTTTGAACACTTTTCCCTCATCAATGCCATTTCTTCAATGTTATTAGTACTGTTTAAATTTCTTTAGTGTCTACATTATGATGTCATATAGAACAAACCACGTGCAATTGCTGCATAGGGAGTTTATGATCTGCAATGTTTGAATGCTTAGTACATAGTTTTAGCTTTCCATTGCTTTCTGGTGGAAATTTGGGTTACATTGCAATTTAGCTGAAAACAGAAAGAAACCCAGCGCTGTGCTCTGTATTGGGTATTGCTGGAATAGGTGTTTACTTGAATTGTGCTCATAAACTAGAAAAGTTAAGAACTTAGGGAGCTTCTGCCTTGTTTAGCTGCTGGTTTTGTTTTTTTAAACTTGGAGTTGTCATGATTTGAAAATATTTCTCAGATTTGAATTTATGAACTTCATTAAGACTGAAGAATCAATGTTGGTTGTTTTATCCATGATGTAGGCTACATTAATTATAGCTTTGCCAGGAAGGGTATTACAAAGCAATTGTGGAGTAAATTGTTGCCTTCTCATTTGTTTGGAGCTTAATGGTCAGCAGTACTTCTCAAGCAGGTATGTGTTGCCACTTGTCAGTGCATTACTAGCATGTTTTCAGTGTTGGTATTTGGCAGTTCAGGTGTTGATGATGGTATAACTCTGCAGCCCACTCTAAAACTGGTGTTTATGCAACTAGATTTGTAGTCGCATTTTTGTTAAGGACTCTGGTGCACCATTTCATATGATTACTTTTATTGTTTTCCACATCTAAGAGCCCATTCATATGTGACGTGGGAATTAAGCAAATGTAACATATGAAGCATTTGTTTATGCAGCTTATTCACAATGAGACCTAGGTACTCCAGAAGTAATTGTGAGTGCACGTGTGCATTGATTTGCTTCATACATTCTTTTATCTATGTATGTAGATGCATGATTGGCATATGCATACTCAAAAATGTACTGTATAACTTGCTTCTTAGAATGAAATCACTGAGTAGAAAATGTTTGTATTTATCTACTTTTTATGAAGTGACTGCTTTTTATTGCAGAACTACATTCAAAGAGAGAGGAGAGAGATTGGATTTATACCCTGCCCTTCACTTGGAGTCTCAGAGCAGCTTACAAACTCCTTTCCCTTCCCCTTCCCATAACAGACCCCTCCCCACAACAGATTACATTTTGCAGCAACCTTTACAGTTCAAAATCTAAAAGTTATTCAGTGGAGAGAATTGTCTCACCCTTTTTGACTCACCAGCCACGCTCCACACTTTCTGTCCCACAGGTTCAGGGCTACAGGTAGGTCAGGCAGTCACAGTTCACTACCTGTCTTGCCTCTTTCAAAATAATCTAGAGAGCCATGACCCTTTCACATACCAGGTTCCCTCTCTCACTCACAGAGACATTACCAGACAGGATAGCTCAGTTCCTTTTAATAATTACCCCTTACTCAGAGACTGCACAGAGTTGTTGGAGACTGGGACTCAACCGCAGCTTCATTTACATACCATTTATTCATATCCTTATATCCTTATATATATTTATATATAGGCAGAGATCACAGATCATGTGTATACTTTGTTCCCTGAGACCATAAATATCCAGCTCATGGGGTTAAAGAAACAAGGAGTTAACTTTTATTTATTGTTTGAACATACCTTTAGAGTAAATCCAGTAGAGGTTACAACATTTCTTTTCAGTTGAACTTCTGAACTGTTCCCCTATTCAGGCATTTGAATTTCTTTGTTACAATTTGACCATTTCCTAGTCTGCTTTAAACTGCACTTCTGGCCACATCTTCATTCAGCCAGACTCAATCCCAGCTGAACTAATGGCTGTTTTTTTCAACATAGTGTTGAGCCAAAAAAAGTCAAATTTCCCATGCAAAATCCATAAAATTTCTGTGATGGACAGATTAAGTCAGGGGTCCCAACATGGTGCCTGCCAAGTGTTTTTAGGAAGGGGGGCAAGGTAGGGCTTTTGCCCAGCAAAGCTTCTAATTGACCACTGGAGATTTGAGTGATTGTGCAGATTTTTTGGCAGCAGCTGCCACCACAGCACAAGGATCTATATTGTATTACTGAAGTTAAGCAGTGGCAATCATTTTGTGGTTGGCTCCACCTCCTGAGGCAGCCACATTGTTGTTGTGCCCACCATGCCGTATCAGAATTCCAAATGTGCCTACATGTCCAAAAAGGTTGGGAAACCCTGGATTAGGTTCTGCCTTTCCCTAAAAGCAATCCCATTGGCTGCTCATAGGAAGAGGCAGAATCTGTCCATCACAGGAATTTTATGGATTTGGGCATGAGAAATTTGACTCTGATTCTTGTTCAAAGCTGTGTTGCTGGGTTACCTTAGTTGTTTATCTACAAGTTTACACATGAGGTGACACCCAGTGTGATCACTTTAGAAGCATACAGGATCATCAAGGGCCATGTATACACCAATTACAGGGGGCTGCTGTATCAAACAAACAGCACTGCGACATGATGCTTGGCAGTAGCACTCAAGTCTCCTTGGTTAGTTTGCTGAATTTGGGTTTCTAATCAGTGAGTTTGTTTCCCGCTGACTGCTAGTTTCATGGAGAATTCTCCTGCATATTGATTTTTCCAGCAATAAAAGAACTGGAGTTCTACAAGAAGTA
The DNA here is from genome assembly GCA_029375565.1 of Gekko gecko. Taxonomy (NCBI): domain Eukaryota; kingdom Metazoa; phylum Chordata; class Lepidosauria; order Squamata; family Gekkonidae; genus Gekko; species Gekko gecko. Next base: position 171,843,143 of record JAPDNY010000005.1, read on the forward strand.
TACTGTTATACTAAGATAAGGGAGTCCAGGCATTTTAAAGGTGTCTTTTGGTTAAGAAGGAAGACAAAATTATGTCAAAATGTTCCAGAGTATAGGAAAACTTACCTGACATGTTAAGTGAAAGAATGAAGACTATTTTATAAAAACATTTGTCTTATTTTTAGAAATGAGCTGCACAATTGAGAAAGCCCTAGCAGATGCCAAAGCACTTGTGGAGCGACTGAGAGAACATGACAATGCAGCAGAAGCCCTGATTGAACAGACTACAGCTCTCAACAAACGAGTGGAAGCAATGAAGCAGGTTGGAAATTCTGTTCCTATTTAGAAAGTGACAATGAGAAAATAACCATTCTAAAGACTAACATAGGCCTGCACTATGCAGCCAGTTTGCTATTTCATAGTACCCGTTAGCTTGTAGATTTTGTTTGTACTGTTACAGACCTCTAGATTTTCTACCAGTTAGAGTAGTATAATGCTGTGTAATCTTGTGAGCCCATAACCAAGACCAGTATTTGTCCTGCAGTCTTCACTCACCCCTCTTCAAGTCTTCCTTCTGTTATTTATAAGTGATTTCACTCATAAAATCCTGGCTTTCTGCAGTTGGTAAGTAGAATCTTTTGTACCTATGTGTCTATAAATAAACCTAAGTAACTTGAGTTTCCTTGTCCTTATTCTGATACACTTTTATAAAATATAATCTATTTAGTTGTTGTAGATTTTCCGGGCTGTATGGCCGTGGTCTTGGCATTGTAGTACCTGACATTTTGCCAGCAGCTGTGACCGGCATCTTCAGAGGTATAACACAGAAAGATGGAGTACTCTCTTTGTCAATGTGAGAAGAAAAAATGGTAGGCAGGTACTTTATATCTACTCAGGAAGGTGGGGTAGGGCTGAGTCATTATCTTGTAGGAGTTTCCCAGGCTGTGACATGCTAAAGGAGGAGCTTTAAACTCTTTTCTTTCCTGTTGAAATTGTGTTTATGAATTTCAGTGGCTTCCCTGTTTAACCTGACATGGCAATTGGATGTGTTGTCCAGCATTTCAGTGTCTTGGAATAAGATACTGTGTCCTGTTTGAATTAGGCTATGTTCAGCCACTGATGATTTTTCAGGTTGGCCAAGTCTGCAGTGTCTTTCATGTTCTTTTATTCTTGTCTGGATGCTACATTGTGTGGTCCTAACATAAGCCTGTCCACAACTGCAGGGTATGCGGTATACTCCTGCAGTAGTGAGGGGGGTCTTACAACAGCACTACAGATAAGATTAGAATTTCAATAGCCAATCCATATGCAGAAGAACCTCCTCAGGAAAGCTCCTCCATTAGCATGTCACAGCCTGGGAAACTCCTACAAGATAATCTCAGCCGTACCCCACCTTCCTGAGTAAAGATAAATTACCTGCCTACCATTTTTTGTCTCACCTTGACACAAAGAGTACTCCATCTTTCTGTGCTATACCTCTGAGGATGCCAGTCACAGCTGCTGGGGAAATATCAGGTATTCCAATGCCAAGACCATGTTCATACAGCCCAGAAAATCTACAACAACTAATGAACTCCAGCCGTGAAAGCCTTCAGCAACATATAATCTACTTAGTTTGTTAAAACTAACTCTGTAGTTGTGATTCCTAAGTATACTTGCAGGTAAACTGAATTGAATCAGTAAGATCTATTTCCAAATAAATGTTTTCAGAGCTTCCTGTCTACCTGAGTGTTTTAGGTGGCTTGAGATCTGCTAGCTCCTACATCCATCCTCTTAGAAAGGGGTACAGTGGTAGTATACTGCAATGCATTTGCTAGATTTTTTTTGCTACAAAAGTCACTGAGATAGCCTTAACACCAGATTAAATACAAATTTTATAGTAGAAGCACTGGCATTACTCCCTGGTTGTAGAAGCTTCAGCTCTTTTGGGTTGCTCTTCCTGACTTTGGACATAGTTCTTGAAGGTCACTACATGTATCCTAGATCTTGACCCAACCTGGCTGATTATATCTTGCTAGGGGAAATTGCAGGCGCTAGCCTGATCTTTGCAGACCTCAGAACCTAAGCAGGGTTGGGCCTGGTTAGTACTTGGATGGAAGACCACCAAGGAAGTCCAGGGTTGCTACACTACACAGAGGCAGACAATGCTGTTTGTCTCTTGCCTTGAAAACCCTATGGAGTCACCATAAGTCAGTTAAAACTTGATAGCACTTGCCCTGAACTGGATAGCCCAGGCAAGCCTGATCTCGTCATATCTGGGAAGCTAAGCAGGATTGACTCTGGCAAGTACTTGGATGGGAGACCTCCTTGGAATACCAGCAGTCGGGAGGACAGAGATAGGCTTTATTCAGCCACCTCTCTGAATATCCTCCAGGCCCCCAGTAGAGGTCAGTCACCAGAGGTTGCTATGACTTCCAAGTGTGCACACACTAAGACATGTGCACACACACATATGAAAAATGCAAAAAAGACATCCCCCCAAAAGAAACTTGACAGCACTTTACACACACAGGGTGGGAACTGAGAGTACATTTAGTCAAGATAATATAAACCACACTTTAGTCAAATATAGCTTTCCATAGTCTTGAAAGCACTGCTTAAACAACTTCTGAAAAACCATTTCTAGATGGAAAGGCCTTAGTTAAATAGAAACTGTTGAGTAATATACTGATTTCAGTCAGATAGCTTTAATCAAACTAGTGGGGTTGTCAATGTTTGTTGATTGACAGGGTTAATTCTTCAGTGTTAGCATTACTAGATCTGTTGGTGGCCCTTGTTGCTGTTAGTCATGTAGTATTATTGAATCATTTGGAGTGTATAGCAGAAATTTCAGATACTGTTCACTCTTTTCTGTGCAATAATACATAGATTTTCCACTGAGGAAACTGAATCACTTCCTGGGACCTATTTTGAGGAGCTGCTTGAGGCTCTGTGTTATCACAAATGCTCTTTAACATCTACAGTATGTCAGTGAAAGATCAACTGGAGTTTTGCCTGACCAGTGCCTGGATGCCATGGCCAAGTTGATTGAGTGGGGGGAAGAAGCTGAAATGAAAATGTAGATAAGACTGAGGTCACAGAAAATATTAATTTTCTGTTTAGTTAATTATGACCAGGCAAAGACTTTGGGGGTACTACTGAACCCACCCTTGCTGTCAGAGAAGCATGGGCTGTTTGCTGTCTACATCCAGTTTTGTAAATTGGTCCCTCTTCTAGACTCTACTGACTTATCCAAAGAGAGGTCATAAGTATGCCCAACAGCTAGGATGTGCCTAGTGGAGTTTTGAACTTGAAAAAATAGCAGACCCCAAGTCATGTTCATCTGCTTTTGAAAATCTCCACAGATATGTGGAAGGCATGTTCTTTGAGAAATAGAAGCTTGAAGTCCCATTGAGTGAGCAGAATTAGCTGCATTATTCTTTAGATTCCAGCCAGTGGTCCTGAGTTCAGTTTAGTAATTAATATCAAAGGTCTGATATCTGGACACCTTTTTCTTTGTTTTAAAATTGATTGTAGTACCAGGAAGAAATTCAAGAACTGAATGAAGTAGCAAGACACAGGCCTCGCTCTTCATTGGTTTTGAGTATCCAGCAGGAAAACAGGCAGATCAGGGAACTGCAACAAGAAAATAAAGGTACCTAAACTGATTTCTGTGGGTTTAAAAGAAAATTGTTCAGTGGTATCTCACTCGGCATAGATTAGCCAGTACTAATAGAAATAGACAGGATCAGTGTTGACAGTGTGACTCCTCTGTGGGGGGGTTTAATATTTTTTGTCATATTCAAAAATATAAGACTTTTAGAAAGTGGTAATTCATTTTGGTATTGAGACTACTTACAGCTGCTTAATTAACAATAGCAACAAAATGAAAAAAGTTAGAACCTCTCTCAGAGGATGCATGGTTCCTCCACAAGTGGAGCCTTAACAAAGTTATCAGTTGGGCAGAGACATAATGGGCAATGTTCAGATAAATTTACTGAGTGTTTAGATATGGGGTTTTTTTGGAATAAAAGGTTAAGAAAAAGTCTTTCCTTATGTGTTTTATGAGTTGCTTTAATGCCTCTTATTTCTTTCTGTAGTTGGAAGTATTCAACATTATATATGCTGTGTTTTGATTGTATTTTGTGTGATTTTGAAAAATAAGAAAAGTTCAACAGAACATAAGCTAAACTTTTGGAAACTTAGTATTAAGTATTCCAACCAGTCTAGCCTTTATAGTGCCAGTGGCCTCCTGTTTTGCTAATAAGAGTGTTCTTTTTGATTTGTACATAGTCAGATGTAAGGTTTTTTTTAGATTCAGTAGAACTTGTATCCCCATAACAGTGAACTAACAGTGATTAATTGATTGGGCAGTCTATTGTTGTTGGCAAGAAATTATTTTTCTAAGTAAAGGTAAATGCAGTTTTTAAATTTCAGTAAAATATTTCCTTTAGTATAGGTTTAGAGAGAGAGAGCAAATAAGTGGCATCTGAAATAAAGGAGTCATTTCTGTATGCTTGATTCTTTTTATGGTGGTAGACAAAATTTGGGTTGATTTGACATGTTCAAGAATGCCAGTTTTCCATTCTGCATAACTGTAATTGAATGGATGACTATCTTGTAGCTGCTGTTCTTAAACGAGAACCTTCTCTTATATTGGGACAGAGCTTACTGTTCACTATGCACATATTTTCATTTACTTTTTATTTTTACAGAACTACGCACGTCTCTTGAAGAACATCAGTCTGCATTGGAGCTAATAATGAGCAAATACAGAGAGCAGATGTTTAGACTGCTCATGGCCAGCAAAAAAGATGATCCAGGTATTATAATGAAGTTAAAGGAGCAGCACTCCAAGGTAGTAAGTCTTTAAAAATTCCATAAACCTGTTGCACTAGAGTGTGTTGTTCAGTTATCTGCTTTATGCTTTATATCAGATACTACAGTGTTCTTTCTGATTTTAGTTGGTGTTGGAGGCCAGAGCTACATGTTACATGGTTAAGTACCATTTCCAAATCCCTGCTGCTCTGCACAGTAGCATTGGAGGGCTGATATGCAAGGAAATAGTGATTGGAAGAAGGCGGAGGAGAGAGTCTCTTTCTTCATCCTTTTCATCAGCCTCTATTTCAGACTTATAATTATTTTAGTTGACATCATTCCATATGTCTAAATTAAAAATCCAGTTAGTGGTGCTTTCACAATTAAGAATATCTTAATTAAATAGTTGGTCAACAGGGCTCAATCTAAATGTGCTCTTCTATGTACAGAATACCACCTCTGGATACAATTCCAGTTTGGATTTAACCCATAAATTGTGGAGGATTAAACAGTCAATTCAAATTTGTATACAAATTAATCATTCTGAAACAAAATACACTTAAACTTGTGCTGTAGTTAGCAAAATCTTAGAGTTTTCTCCTATAGGGGAGAATGTGGGAATGCCTATTCTAACATGACACTTTCCACTTGCAGATTTTTATTTATTTATTTATTTATTTATTTTAAGAATGATATTGTCTGGTTAATCTGGGAGAAGGGCATTTAGTTGATTTTGTTTGTTGATTTTGTTAACTTCTTGATCTAAGCAATTACTTATTTATTCAGATTTATACCCTGCCCTCCCAGCCAAGGCCAGCTCAGGGCGGCTTACATAAAATCAGCAAAAACATTTAAATAGTGCAATAAAACATTTAAAACAGTATGTACTATGAATCTGTTCATTGACAGATGAGATGACACTGAAATGATTCTGTTGACTAACTCCCCAAAGTACTGTGTAAAGGCAATAAAAATCTGCTTCCTTTGATTGGAAAATTAGCTGTAAAACAGATTAGTAAACAGGCTAGTGAACAAGCAGCAATTAAAAATAGATGCAGTCCTTTACATCAGGTTGATGATGATAAATTTCAAAAGATGCATCATTCAGGCATAAAGTGTGGTATTGGAGGGGGGAGCTGAATTACTTTATGACTGCAAAGCTATGGTTAAAAGAAGAGGCTTGAATTTTTACAGTATGTTGGCTTGTGTTGCACTTTTGACAGGACTAAGTTGAAGTGTGTCATTAACATGTTAGTATGTATAAGAACAGAACTTCATCCTTTTGGTCCAAAGAACTGAGCTGTTTTCCTTGAGCACTGATATCCCAAGAGACTTTCAGCCTGAGCAGTTGTTTACTGAAACTAATTAACACATTTGTTTCTCTAGTTTGTGAAAGCACTGTGAATATTTTCCTAAGACTGCGTTTGTATTTTCTGTATTGACTGCTGGATGAAATTGGCTTGGCTTCCCAAAACAGGACACAATTGTTACTACTTGTGTGCTGGGAGGAAGAGCAGAGTTTTGTGGCTACTTCATTCAAACTGTACCTTGTCACTAATCCAGCATGCCCAAGCAGTTCCTGGAAAGCTGATGCTGGAGGTGGGGGAAGCCTCATGGGAAAGATTCTACAGAGGTATGGGGAGTGTCACTAAGGAGGGAGTTCTGAGCAATATGGCCTCCACTTCCCTCTGCTGGTGGTGCAGGAAGAAGGTAGGGGGTGATCTTTCTTCATGAGGTTCTCCCATTCTCTAATACAAGCTGCTGAAGAAGAATAGTAGGAAATATCCACAAGGACATTCTGTTTATGGCTTGTAGAATCGAACCCCCAAGTATTGGACCACCTTACCCCTTTTTTCTGGATTGTTGATCAAATGTGAGCCTCTGAAAACAGCTCAGTGAACACTAGAGCAACAAGTTATTGGCACTAAGATATTGTCAAGTCTCTAATCTTGCTGTGGGCAACAACATTATTGGAGGAAATCAGTGTCACATACGTTTTCCAAATTATTTAGGAAAGCTGTGCGAATTTCTGTTACACTATGTTTTCCTATATTGCAATTGATTATTGTCATAAATGTATACAAGTCATAGAAGCATTCTTAATTTTTTGACATAGGAGCTACAAGGTCATGTGGATCAAATTACAGAAATGGCAGCAGTAATGCGAAAAGCCATTGAAATTGATGAGCAACAAGGTTGCAAAGAGCAGGAACGAATTTTTCAACTAGAAGTAAGTAATAAATCACATTGAAATTGTGCAAGTTAATATGACTTTTTAAAATTGCAAAAGTATAATTGACAGTAAAACAGATTCTGAATGCTTTTGGGTTCCTTTTGCATGCAAAATTAGGCACCATAGTTTTAAGGGAAATTTTAAAGCATCATTAATTTAGGAATCTGATTACTGCATTAGATCTGAAAGCTAGTTGTATAACAAACACTATACAACATGAAAATAAACTTCACGAATTGTGTGGACTAGTTTTAGATGTGGTGGCAAAAGTTGTGCTTAGTCTTTTGGGAGATGGCGTGTGTTTTGCTGTCCATGGTCTGTTGTGGGAGTAAAGGCAAGTATTGCTGTTATCCTATGAGGTTTAAATCTATTGAATCTTCATTCAACAAAGAGAGAGACCCATGTTCTTGCTCTCAGTTCATATACTGTTGGACTGCAAATAAAGGTTTTTGTCTTTATGGGAGAACATGTGCACCAACAAATGTCTCTGTTTAAGATATACTCTGCAGAGAGAGCCTGTGTCTGGAGTTATAGCTTTCTCCAAATTATTTCCTTTAGGTACATAGAATAGTATACTCAGTTTTCCTTTTCCACCTGTTCAAATATTCTTTTACCTTTTGCAGAAATACTCTGCAGAGAGAGCCTGTGTCTGGAGTTATAGCTTTCCCCAAATTATTTCCTTTAGGTACATAGAATAGTATACTCAGTTTTCCTTCTCCACCTATTCAAATATTCTTTCACCTTTTACCAGATTACTTAAAGCAGTCTTTCATTGGTTGCAGCAAGAAAACAAAGGACTGAGAGAAATCCTGCAGATAACAAGAGAATCATTCCTGAATCTCAAGAAAGAAGATGCATCAGAAAGTACCTCTTTGTCAGCATTAGTAACAAACAGTGACTTGAGCCTGAGGAAGAGTTGAAGATCTTGTGGAGACTCTGAATGACTGCTGCCAATAACAATTGAAAGTATCAGGGTTGACTTGTCAAGCACCTGTTTCCAATGAGGCATTTACAAGTTAATGCATCCTAAACTGGATAACAATTTGATACTTTTATACCACGTATAGTACATTAAAATGACTTATTTAAACTTATTTAAAATGACTTATTAATATCCAATATTAGTTGATAGCCATACATGCAACATCAGTAGAAAATGGGCTATGGATGGCTGTTTTTTATGAAGCTAGTCAAACAACTTCACAGGCTAGACACATACCTAGAAAGTTAAAAATACTGGTCCTGTAGCATATGTGCATACAGAATAAAAGCTGTGTAGTCAAACATACTTATCATGTTGATGTGCATCCTTGAAGGAAATCGTATCTGTGGGTTTTGCTTGCACAGCACTCTGTAGTGGCTGGCTGTGCAATGCTGATAAGCTGACAGTGTTAATCTTTCCTTCTTTCTCCCCTGAAGTAGTTTTGAAAATAGTGTGTTCTTTTTCTAAAAAAGAAATTTCCTAATGCATTAAACATGTGGCACCCTGCTGTAGAAAGTATAATAAGAGTACAAGTTTCTGGAAGAGTACTTGCCAAACATTGACTGCTCTGTAGAGCAGAGATAGGAACTACAGTGTCTCACAATCAACACTATGCATAGCCAACTGCCAGATAAGTGGTGTGTACCGCAAAACTTGCAGAATCAGCAATTGTAGGAAGAGTCTTCTTTAGTGGTGAGGAAAATCTGTGTGACTGGTGTTAACAGGTACATCAGTATAGAGCTTGGGAGATGTTATGCCATTTAAGAGCAAAGAACTGCTGTTAGACTGGAATCTACATATAGGGCTACCAAAGGAGAGACCAGAGAGTAAAATTCCAGAGTCCCTGGTTACTTTAGGGACCCATGCACACTATGTGAATTGTCTGCATAGACTGTTTGGTTTGGGTCTCCATAGTGGGACAGGGAAGCTTATCTGTGGGGCCATGGTGGTTCTTGGCAGCCCTCTTTGTATCTCTGGTATACCTCACACACAACCTTTCAGCAAGAGATTGGTCACAGCTGCTTATACTAGAAATTAGAACGAGCCATTTTAAGCAAAACTAAAACGGAAACAGGAAGAAAAAACTTCAACCCAGAAAAACCAGGTAACCAAGAAGGTTGGCAAAAGGCCCAATAACAATAAGTAATGAGTTATATAAATTAACCAAATTTTAATACAATACAAATGGTTAAAAATTCTGTTAAAACCAAACACATTTCAGCCACAAGGCTTTCCTCAGTGTTACACATTTCTTGTGTAAAACAATTTTTATTAGTTCACAATTTTATACTTCACAATTTTAGCTAAAATAATATAAATCATATCCTTTTCTTCGGATTCCCCTCCCCTGTTGACTCCCAGCATTGTTTCCACCATTTTACCAATACATAATGCCTATTAATTCACTGTTATATAAATTCTACAGGTAACACAATTTACTTATTTGCAATTACTACTAATACTTATTTATTATACCTGTCACACATTTGTTACATATCTAGTAGCTTTCCAAACTAAATATGTTATCTTTCATTTCCCAATATTTCTCTAAATATTCTTTAAAGTCATTCCAGTCTACCAAAAAAGTTTCTGCTTCTAAATTGTTAAGTTTTCTTGTCCATTTGTCAATTTCTGCCATAAATAGCAGTTTTCTTAGCTAGTCCCAGAGTTCAGGATTTTTTTCGTTTTTCCAACTTTGAGCATAGATCATTCTGGCGGTTGTTACCATATACCACATCAGTGTTCTTTTACTCACTTTTATTTCTTCTAGTTTAAGACCTAGAAGGAACACTTCAGATTCTTTCTTGAAGGTACATTTCAATTTTTTCCCATCTCTGTATGTACTGCAGTCCAGAATATTTTTGCTTTATTACAAGTCCGCCACATATGGTAAAAGGAACCTTCGGCATATTTACATTTCCAACATTTGTTAGGTAAATTTTTACCTATATTAGCTATCTTTTTTGGTGTCATATACCATCTATACATCATTTTAAAACAGTTTTCTTTAAAGTTGGTACATGTAGATATTTTTATAGCATTTTTCCATAAGAATTCCCAAGATGACATAGATATTTCCTTATTCATATTAATTGCCCATTTAATCATTTGTTCTTTAACTACTTCATCTTCTGTATACCGTTTTAACAAATTTTTATACATTTTTTATATCATTTTCTTCCCTCCCTCCAGCCATAAATTTTCAATTTCATTATAATTTCCCCTGAACCCAACCATTTTCTTTTGTTGGGTGAATTTAGTCCATTTACATTCCAAGAAATAAATTTGTAATCCATAATGGTATGTTATTATTTGTCTCCAAAATCTTTATCATTGTCCAAAATAAATGTCAACATCTGCTCTTGGTCTTTGATGGTATGTCTCGCACCGTGAAAGTTGAAGCTAAACCTTGTGGGATCTCCCATCTGAATCTCATATTCTTTTGTTTCAGCTTGTCAGTTAGCCGTTTAAATTTCTTTCTTTCTTGGATAATTGCCCTTGGGAGTTCTTTCATAATTATTACCTGTTTTCCATCTATTTCCAATGGTTCCTTAAATTGTTTTCTAAAAGTCTCTTCCTTAATTCTCTTAGTCATGAACTGAACTATCACATTCCTTGGTAAATTTTTCTTCTGGGCATAAACTGAATTCACTCTATAAATCAGATCAATATTATATTTTATTTCTTGTGCTTCAATGATCACTGTATAGATATCCTCATTCAAATTTTCTTCAATGCCCAGGTTTGTCTAAGGTTTGTCTGCATTCCCCTGTATTCCATCATTGTGTCAATTCTGTGAGTTTCTTTTGTCATTGATTGGACATTCTTCTCCATTTCTTGCATCTTGTTCTCCATATCAGTAGATTTTTGTGTAAGATTCTGTAGTTCCTTTGTGATTCCTGAGATCTCGTTTTTAAGTTCAGCAGCCACTTTGTCTAAATTGGAGGTTTGGACTTCTTCCATCTTCTCCATTTGTTTCCCCAGTCCTTGTATCGCCTCCATCATTCTTTTTTCCATCGCCTCCATTGCTATTTGCCAATCTTTGTCTTTTTTCTGTGACATCCTTGGTGAGGACCCCGAGCCCGCTCTCTGCCTTGGTCTTAAATCCGTTTTTAGTGTTTCAGTTAAGCAGTTTGACAAGCCTTGTGTACTGTAGTTTTAATCAAATATTAAGGCTTAAGAAACTTAACTTCAATGTCCTTGTTCTTTAATTCTTTATGCGCTTGTCCAAATCGCCTGCTCTTCGCATCACTAAACTTACAGATTACTTGGCAATTTTAAATTAAAGTTTTACAATTTAGACCTTCTCAAAATGGCAGGCGTCTTTTCTCTATGGTATAAGGTCAAAGTCCACCACTTCCTGTTGCTTCTTCCTGTCCGTCTGCTTCTCTTGTCCTCCTTACAGTTCCGGGTTGTCCCTTCCTCTTTTAAAATAGTCCTCGAGCCTGTCTTTTACAGTCCTCTTGTCTCCTCTGGTAACAGTCATCACATCCGGTTATACGATCCGTCGATTGGGGCCACCCAGCAAGGAAGTGTTGCGTTAAAATACGTAGTTTTCAGCCCCTTATCTCTCTGCTAATCGCAGGAATGGTAAACAAGCTGTCCTTTTTGGTTCTTTTAGCTCTAATTCTCGACTTTTTTCATGGGAAAATACACAGTAACTTTTGTTATGCTGCAAGTGCTTCTCCAGATATCTTTACCAATCGTTCCTTACTGGTTCCAGTAAGCAAATTGGTTTTCGTTACCTTTGCTGTTTCTTCTAAGGTGTACACAATGCTTCTTCTTTTATACTCTTTCTTCTTGTCTCAAGAAATTGGGGGGTGGCAGTTTTAAGCTGGATTTCCAGCCCGACTCAGTCCTCTAGTGATGATCGCAACGCCCGCTTAGAGAGAGGGGATCAAAGCGAGAAACAAGTCTCCGAGGCTTATCTCTCACCAATCTCAACTCTCCCTTGGGTCTTCAGTGCTTGCTGATCTTTCCCCTGCCTGGGGAAAGCTGCGTTGGGTGCAGAATTCGCCCAAACTGTCGAAAAGGACAGCCGTCCACCCTAAATGATTACAGAGTGCATCAAACCGCCATCTTACCCTGACCGGAAGCCAAAAAATACAACATTTCTGACCTAAACTTTAAAACCTGAATAAAAGAAGAAATGGGGGGAAGAAAAAATTAGATTAATTATTGTATGAGTAATATATAAAATTTAAAAATGTAATTGTTAATCTATATTACTCAAACACAAGAAGGAGAGCCAGTTCATTTACAAGATAATTCCCCCTTCATTAATGGGGACCACCAAAAATAATTGTTGTTCATGGTCCAAATATCTAATACATAATAATAAATAATTATTAATTAAAATTATGACGGTAGGTAGAGGAATCCTCACAAGGTAATTTTGCGTGTGGAAATTGTTCTGTTTGCTGTCTATATTTTAAAACCAAGAGTTATTACATAAGATCATTTATAAACTGGTGTGTATTTGAACAATTTGTACCACTGAGGACGGCATCTGGTTTTAATGGAATTTTTCACTATTTGTATTGGAGTAGAGCTAAATTAATTTATCATATGTAAGCCATTATTAATTATTCTGTTATCCCTTTTGTCAACGTTCTTGGTTACATAAAAGCTGTCTTAAGTCCATGAAATAAGATCAGTTTCACTTTATATGATAAGCAGGAGGCCTGCAGGAGAAAACCCAATCACAAACCTACCTGTAAACAAGGAATTTAACATATTATGGGTTTAGATGCTTCATCTTGTGATGTAAATAAAGTGTGCAAAGACACACCCTTAATGCTAAAGATTTTTAGAGATACAGAATAACTTATTCAGTTACTTACATAAGATGAAGGACTTTGTATTGCTCCACCAAAAACCAGATACCCCTTGGCTCTGAAAACCTGAGTGTGGAGTCTGCCCACATGCTAATGAATGCTCCTTTGAGGGATCCTCCACAACAAAATTCAAACCATCATGATAGGCTGTTCCTAGCGGAGATACAGAAGAACTTTCTGCTCATGCATTCAGCTCGAAGCTAGAAGACAAAAGCTTTATATATGATGTAAAAAAATCTTTTTCCAAAAAGGCACTGAAAATTTCTTTTCCTACAATCTCAAAAATGAGAGTATTGATCAAATTGCTTTAACTGCTTTAGAAAATAGACTCAAAACAGTTCAGACAGCCTGGATGAAAGTTCTCCTCTCTCAGTTTCAAATACTTTACTATAGGAATATAAAGCTGAAACTGAAGACTTTTTGTAGCACTCCAAAATAACCAAGAGAATTCCTGTAAATCCTTGAGGCTGCACAATGTAGAATAAAGTCTGCCCTCTAGAACCTATACGCAAACATAACTTTTATAAGGAAAATGGCAATAAATCTCATACAGCTTGACAGAGACTTACTTCAGCATGCTCTTGCATTCACAACTGGTACAGTTCATATTAGCTGATACAAACACCTTCACCAAAGTATATGCAAGAATAATTTACTAATAATTTAAATATGTCATCTCAATCCTAAATGTTTGCATTATTTCATTTCAGTACAGAAACTTACAATGGTACAGTTTTTTAAAAAAACTGCTAAATGTGTAGCTAACTTTCATTGTTTATTTTATCTTCCTTTGAATTGATGGTCTCCTATCTTTTTTAAATACCTTCTCTTTTGGAACCTTAACCAGTCAGTCCTGGTTGTGGGCAGAGAATTCTTAAGCACTACAAACAATGTCAATAGAACCGAGGTGTAGATCTACTTATTGCTTATGACTAAATTTAATATGTACTTCACTCTGGTTTGATGTGCTTAGAAATTAAGTGTAACATGGGTTGGATCTTCCCAGCTAGTATAGAAGTGCAAGAGGAGGGCAACTTGGGAAAGTATGGGATTCTGATGGACAAAAAGCCACTGAGGCTGCAGTGAGGAGAGGAATTGGGTGCTCATCCCTTCTTCCCTTCCCCCACTAGAAAAGTTAGTAGGGTCTAACTCTATGAACGTCCCAAAAACATCCTAGGGAAAAGAAATATTACCTTAAGCACAAATTTTTTATATAAATTTCCCCTCGTCAAGCTGAATAGAATTTCTGGAAGCTATACCTATCCCTTTTGTAAGGTAAAGTATTTTTGTAAATAAGAGTTCAACCACTAAGACTTATTTTCTTTATCTGTAGATTGTAAAGTAGTTGCTATCCTCTTACATTTGGTACAGCACTGTCTAAATGCAGTATGTTGTTTAGTAAATGTGGAGAATTCCAAGATTATGTGGTGGATGAGGTTGTTAACTTGCTGTAATTTTTTAAAAAGAAATGTTTTAGTAATAATAATTTGTAACTGTGAATTGTATCTGCCTAGCTCAAATCTTTAGGTGTTTGAGAGATCGATGTGTTTGGTCCATGCCCAAACACTAAGATTTTAAGTTGCTTTCCTTGTGTGTGACATGGCAGTGTTTCATGTCTCAGTTTTGTAATGCACATGCTTGAAATGAACTTGTGTGGGAATGCATCGTATAGTAAACTTATCTTTTTCAGTGTTTGTTGGACAAAAATGTGAGTTTCTGCAACAAATCCAATTTGCCGGATTCCACAGAACAGAAGCTGACTGTGTGGTCTAGTGCATCATAGTCCTGACCTGGATAGCCCAGGATAGCCCAATCTTGTCAGATCTCAGAAGCTAAGCAGGGCTGGCCTTGGTTAGCATTTGGAAAGGTGAGCTTCAAAGAATACGAGCGTCATGACGCAGAGGCAGGCAATGGCAAACTACCTCTAAAACATCTCTTGCCTTAAAAACAAGTCTAGCTTGCCACCTAGTGGTACATAATGCTAAAAAAGCTAAAACTTTTGTTTGCCAGACAGGCTTAGGATCTCCTGGCTATACTACACACAATGCCATACAATCATCATCATCTTCATAGTCTTTGCTTTGAAGAGATCTAGAGCAGGCACCTTAGTGGTTTAATTACCACACTTAGGTTTTATAAAAAATTTCTACATTTCAGTATTTAGATTGGTATAGGAAAAGAGTTGGATTTATACCCCACCCTTCACTCAGAGTGGCTTACAATCACCTTCCTCTCTCCACAACAGACACCCTGTGAGGTAGGTAGGGCTGAGAGAGCTCTTTTTTTTTAAATACAATTTATTATTGGATATATCACATGTTCATACAATTTAAACAAACCAATACATATCCATTTTTCTTTCTCCCTCTCCCCCCCAAACGAGGCTTCCCGCACTGCTCCAACCCCCTTGATATTTCTCTTATACAATTACATTTACTACTAAACATATTTCTTTTACTAATGGTAACAATTCAAAGATCTAAGTCTCTTTCCACTTCTCCTCAATAGCTGTCAAAACAAATCAAACCACGTTTTACATCCCAATTCTTCAACAAGTATTCTTGAAAGTCCTTCCAGTCTCCGAAAAAAGTTTCGTCTTCTTCATTGTTTAATTTTCTTGTTAATTTGTCCATTTCTGCCATAAACAACGTCTTTTTAATCCATTCCCATGTTTCAGGTACTTTATCTTGTTTCCAACATTGAGCAAAAGTCAGTCTAGCTGCTGTAATCAAGTACCATAGTAGTGTTCTCTTGGCTACATTTATTTCTTCCATTTTAAGACCTAACAATAACATCTGTGGGTCTTTCTTAAAAGTACATTTCAAAATTTTTTGTATCTCATTGTGGATCTCAGTCCAATACTTTACTGCTTTATCACATGTCCACCACATATGGTAAAAAGACCCTTCATGTTTCTTACATTTCCAACATTTGTTAGACATACTTTCATTTATAATAGCAATTTTTTTAGGCGTCATATACCATCTGTACATCATTTTATAACAATTCTCTTTAACATTTACACAAGTTGAAATTTTCATTGACTTTTTCCACAAATATTCCCAAGATGTCATTAATATCTCATTATTAATATTTACCGCCCATTTTATCATTTGCTCTTTTACAATTTCATCCTCAGTATACCATTTCAATAAAACCTTGTACAGTTTAGAAATCATTTTTTTACCTTTCTCAAGCCATACAGTTTCAATTTCAGTGTTATTTTCTCTAAAACCATATTCTCTTTTATCGGTTTTAAATAAGTCATAAATCTGTCTATACTTCAACCAATCATATTCAAATTCCACATCAAATCTGTCTTTTAACACAAAGTTTTTCCCTTCTAATTTTAAAAGACTTTTATAAGGTAGCCAATCTAACCCTTGATTTCTTGAATATGGATTAATCACTTCTGCTGGTACTATCCAAAGTGGTCTTTCTTCTGAGAAGAATTTTCTATATCTCATCCAAGTCTCGAACAGTGATCGTCTTATGAAGTGGTGTTTGAAAAATTTATCTATTTTTACTTTTCCATACTATAAATATGCATGCCATCCAAACTTGTTATCATGCCCTTCTAGAGCCAATAACTTTTTATTTTCTAAATTAATCCACTGTTCCAACCATGTTAAACAGACGGCATCATAATACAGTCTTAAATTTGGTAGTTGTAGACCTCCTCTTTCCTTTTCATCACATAAAATTTTCATTTTAATCCTTGGCTTTCTTCCTGCCCATACAAATTTCGATAGTTCTTTCTGCCACGTATCCAGTATTTTCCTTTGTTTTAATATTGGAATAGCCTGAAATAAAAACATCAAACGCGGCAAAACATTCATTTTTACAGTTGCAATTCTTCCCAATAACGATAGATTCAAGGTATCCCATTTCTTCATGTCTTGTTGAATCCTGTGCCAAACCTTTTCGTAGTTATTTTTGAACAAATCAATGTTTTTCATGGTCAATTCAATTCCTAAATATTTAGTCTTTGTAACTACTTCACATTGAATTTTCTCTTGAAGTTCTGTTTGTCGTTGTTTCGTCATATTTTTGCACATCACTTTGGTTTTACTTTTATTAACGTAGAATCCCGCAACTGATCCAAATTCTTCAATTTTTTCCATCAATTGTGGTATTTTGTCGATTGGATCTTGAATCATAAACATTACATCGGGCTGAGAGAGCTCTGAGAGAACAGCTCTAAGAGAACTGTGAGTGACACAAGGTCACTCGGCTTAATGTGGAGGAGTGAGGAATCAAACCCAGTTCTCCTTCAGTGGGGGAAGTCATCCAAACTGGTTAGGTCATGCTTTCCTCTCGCTTCAGGCAGGGCTATACAAATTTGTGTAAACTCTATTGATTCAGATCGAGGCTAACCTCCAGTTTCAATAGCCCTGCCGCTCCAGCAGGATGTTTGAGCCTAGCTCTGTTTTCTCAGAGACTCTCGCCTTACTGGTATGGAAAATGGAAAAGCCTTGAAGAAAGGAGCCATCGCCAGCCTTGAAAAAAGAGACCATTAAGACAAACCAGGCACTGAGACTGGCCAATGGCAGATACATCTACAATGTCACAAGCTGCAGTCAGTGGGAGACCATTGTGGCAGGCCTCTCCCACCTGAAGCTTCAGGCATGGGACTGGCACATGCCCCTATCGGTGCTGGAAGACCTGAGGCTTCGGGTTATTTCCCAGCCAGCTCTCAACTGTGCTGAAAACACCCCATTGCCGATCTTAGAAAGAAGAGGGAGGCCATTGTGGGAGGCCTCTCCCACTTGAGGCTTCAGGCATCAGATACTAATGAGGGTCTCAGTCGGTGCTGCCAGAGCTATGTCTTCAGGTCATTTCTGCAGCCAGCCCCCAACTGCACTGGAAAAACCAAGCAGAGCTCTACCCAAAAACCCCATACAGACTCAGAGGCTTCCAGGCCTACAAGGAGCAAGAAGGTTGGAGCTGAAGGTCAGAAAAAAAACCCCAATACATAGGGGCAGTGGGATAAGGACCCCCAAGGTGAATAAGGGGCAGATCCAAGCAAGGGTGGCAGTACAGCAGAGCAGCTCCCCCCTCCAAGCATTTAGTACAGCATGGGCCTCTTCCAACTCTTTGCGTATGCTACCAGGAATCATGTTGGACTTTCTGTGACTAGGAGTACCTGACCAAGTAGTGGCTGTTCTCACCGATAAGGACATGAGCACTGGTGACATCTGGAGCTTTTGAGAGCTAGTTAAAGAGATGTTCCCCTTCTTCCTTACCCCCCGTGTCAGGCTTGGATTCAGGGGTAGAAGAGCTCTTTTCAACCATAGGATATATGGCAACAAGCTCTGATAAACAGGAAGGGGAATGGTCAGAAAATTCTAGGACTTTCCTATGGAAATTCCCCTATGACTTTCCAGTCGGAACATCTTTGACTTTTCTTAACTACCAGTTGGATACCACAGAAAATCCTAAGTCATCAGCTTCATCTAATTTAGATACTAGAGGGTTTGAGAGTTCATCTGCAGGGTCCTCAAATTGTCCATCTCTGAATTCTTTGATTACATACTAAAGGCAGAATAGGCAGTTCCAGGCAACAGCACTTTCTTTCAGGCATTAAAAAAAAGTTTTCACCTTTCCAGCAGGCAACATGAAAGGCTTCAGGTCCCTCTGCTAGATGCTGCAGTAGTAGTCTTACATTCGGGAGCAGTTTTGCATAAGGCTGTGGCCAACACATGTAAGAATTCAGTGGATAAAAATATTAATGCTGAGATGGCCCTAGGGAATCCCCTGAAGCAGCCTTTCTGACAATCTGAGCCACCTGATTGAAGAAAAAAACTGTAGACAACGCTAAAAATTCACCAAAAGGAACAATTTCACTATACAAAATTACAAATACATATAATTGTGTTACTAGTATCCAATAGGTAAGTCATAGACTGACTTTCAACAGGTAAAGACAATATACTTTCAATTCTGTCAGCAGGTAATCTATACATCAAAGACTGTAACAAGTAGTATTCAAGTGTGTATAACTTCCAGTAGGGCAGGGACAAAGATTCCAGATTTCAAATTTCATTTCAGATAATCTTCCTCAGTAAGCTGATAAAATTGCATCAGATGCATTCAACATGGATTTCCAAGATAAGTCTCAGTGAACAGCTTTCCATTGTCTACTGGAGAGCATTTGTGGGCAGCCAGTCAATAATCACAAAAGAACATTTCCATAGTCTTAGATTACTGGAATGCCTCAGAATGCCTTAGATTGCTGGAATGCATTCTGTACTGAATGCCAATAAATCCATGTTGAATGTGTTTGATGCAATTCTTAGCGTTGTCTACAGTTTTCTTCTTCAATTGCATGTATATTATAGTGTTATCGCTTGATGGACAATCAGAGCCACCTGCCATGCTCTCAAATTCTGCCAGGGCCATCATGGTTTGGGCTGCTAACCTCCTTCAAGAGCCCAACACTGACCCCTTGACCCTTAAGAGATCCATCCTAAAGATTAAAGGGTTACAAAATTTGCAGCAGACATATCGCAAGAGGTCATACAGTTCAGTGCCAGAGCACAGGCTACTAATGTAATGCTTAGAACAAACCTATGGTTAAATCATTGGATGGTGGACCCTCTATTTTGGATTCATCAGCATTTTTTAAAAAAGGGAACAAAAGAACTTTTAGGCATTCCCACACCTTTGGTTATAGGTCCAGATTCCAACAGAGAAAGTTCCCTCCTAACAAACAGGACAGGAACCAACAAAACAAAGACCAACCACCTGACTATATTGTTGTGTGGGTCAATTACAGTAGTTTCCTCACTTTTGTGATTCCCCACTTTCCAAGACAGAACAGAAACACCTTTTCTTCTGTTGTGACCTATTCAACATTTAATGCACATAAGAACAGTGGGACCAGTGCCCTTAGAACAGCATTTCCATGGGACTTATTTCATTCTATTTGTAGTCCCCAAAAGAGCTGGGTACTGGAGAGCAATTCTAAAAAAGAATTGAAGCTATGGGTATCTGAAGAAGTGAGCAGTGTCTCACAAAAGCTCATACATATTTTGTTAGTCTTTAAGGTGCTACTGGGCTCTTGCACTTTTCTACGGCTACAGACAAACACAGCTGCCCATCTTAATCTATGGGTAGAGAAGCAGTAGTTCCAATTTAAAATCACTTCACTGCATTATGCACAGTATTAGCAGGATGACCACATGACGTCCTTAGATCTTCAAGATGTTTACCTGCATATTCCACCTTCCAGAAAGTGCTTCCCTTTTTGATTTTCAGAGCCAGCATTTCCAATATAGGGCCTTACCCTTGGGGCTGACATAATCTCCAAGGGCGTTTGCAAGGGTCCTGATAGTTCTAATAGCCTACCTACAACAACAAGGAATCCACCTTTATCCTTACCTGGATGATATCTTCCACAGAGCCTAGGAGGCAGAGGAGATAAAGAAGTCTGTGTTAACTTAATGGAACTGACAGAGAAAGAGGAAAATTTGGGACAGTATTTGCAGAGGGATGTAGAGACTATAGAATGTTATCAAACAGAAGAGCATTTGGAGTTTCAACTTATACCAACCAAAATAAAAGGAAAGAAATCAACAAAATCTCCCCGTTTAAAACTAGAGGCTCCAAAAAAGAAGGTGTATGGATTTTGTTTTACAGGACAAAGGAAACTGAAAAGAGAGAGAAAAGTCATGTTGGGAAACTGAAAATGGACAATAAAACTTTGGAATTGATATGGCTGAAAGTTAGAAGAATGAAGCTAGGAAAAACATTTTACACATTCAAAGAAAGGAGACATATAGACATGTTACTCCAAAAATGTAGAATACTGATTCATAGAAGAAAGATTAAATTATATGAACTATATATAATGTTTGTCTTTTGTAGATAGATGTCTAGCAGGGAAAATTTTACCTATAACTGCGTGTTATAATGGAATAGTGAATAGATGGAGTAAGTTAATAAGTTATGTTTAGTGTTAGCTGATTTATATGAGTTGATGTTCAAATTTTTAGTTTCTAGTATAATGGCTTAGATAGGATAAGTTGGTTGTATTATTTTTGTGTTTCTGTCACAGGGGTGTTTGGTGTTAGTTGTTGGAACTTCTAGATTATGAAATATATAACTAGAAGAAAGCCAATAATAGGCATAAGAGTGGAAATGCTAAACAGTTAAGAAGAGCCTGAATAGTTAAGAGTGGAAGTACTAAACAGCTAATAAGCAGGTAAGAGCTTGAATAGTTAAGAGAAGTTTGCCTTGGGAGAATGAAGTAGTTCCAGGTGCTTTAAAATTCAAAGGGTATTGTATGTTTACTTTTGACATGGTTGATATATTGAAAAGCTGAACGTAAAATTTTTTTTTCTTATCTCCTTGATAGGGTTAGGAGATTTTGTGGGGAACAATATTAATTTTAGATATATGTTAATTTATAAAGCCCATATGAATAATTTTTTAAAAAAAGTTACGTAGTGTGAAATTTGTATTGTTAAATCATAAAATTGGTGTTGTTAAATCTTAAAAAATAGCATTAATAGAAGAATGAACTCAAATGTGAAATATTTTAAATACCATGGTATAGGAGTTAGTAGGTGTAATGGAGTAAGAACTATTTGTTTGTATTTTTTCTCTTTTGGTTTGACTGTATTGCGATACAATATTTAAGTTCAAAGTTCATGTATGTGTTGTTGGGTATGTCAGTGTGTATATGTATGTCGTGTTTTGTTTGGAAACTTAATAAATATATTGAAGGTGAAAAGGGGGGGAAAAACCATGCAGCCCGGGGACCAGATCAGGCCCCTGGAGGACTTCCAGTAGGCCCACTGTGGAACTGGCAGTCTCCTGCTTCTTCTTCCAGTTCTGCTGCTGCTGCGTCATCATAGCATGCTTTTTTTATATATAAAGTATCCTAAGGTACACTTTTATTATTTTTCAATATACACTACAGACATACAAACATACACATACCTAACATACATTACACAACTACATACAACACATATTCAGAGACTTATTTCTTATTCCTTCTTCAGTTAACTATCCCCCCCCCATTTTTCTATATTAAAACCAGATTTATCCTTTCTGTGTTCTCAAATTACATCGTTTAATGTCCATTTGCGTTTATATTATACCATTCATAAAATCTCTTCCATGTTTTTTGAAAGGTCCACTCTGTACCGGCTCTCATCTCTAAAGTCAGTTTGTCATTATCTGATGTTTCAAAAAGTTTATTCACATACTCACGCCTTGTTGGTATCTCCATTGTTTTCCAGTATTTGGCATACAAAATTCTCGCAGCTGTCGACATGTGAACAATCAAATATCTATCTGCTTTATCAAAATCTTTCGGAAATATATTTAACAGCAATATCTCTGGGGTAAATGGAACATTATTTCTTATTCTTTCTTTCATCATCTTATGAACCCATCTCCAAAATCTTTTTGCCTCATCACACAACCACCACATATGATAAAAAGTACCAGTTTTGTTTTTACACTTGCAGCATTTATCTGAGCAATTTACATTTTGTTTAGCTAATCTATCTAGTGTAACATACCATCTATAAAACTTCTTATACATATTCTCTTTATATGACACAGCATTAGTCATTTTAATATTTTTCAACCAAACTTGTTCCCACTCCTCTAAGTCAATATTACTCCCAATGTTTTGAGCCCATACAATCATATTTTTTTCACTATTTCATCTGCCATCACATTATCTAGTAAAATCTTATATATTTTATCACTTTAGTGTCTGTTTTCAAAATAGCCTCTTCCAGCTCAATTGTTTTATTGTCAAATCCAAGTTTGCTGTCTTTCGCATATATCGATTCTCATTGTGCTTTTTTCCACCAGGTTAATTGTTCTGGTAGTTTAAGTCTGTCTTTTTATCTAAAATGTCCTGATATCTTAATAATTCTTCTCCATCGTATACATATGGTAATGTAAATGCTTCTAACGGTATTATCAGTCTTGATCTTTTAATATTTTTTTTTGTGTATTGAGTCTCAAACCTTCAATAATGCTGCTCTCAGCCAATGCTGCTTAAAGTATTTCTGAGAGCTTGCTTTTTCATACCATAAAAAAGCATTCCATCCTAACAGTAAATCATGTCCTTCAATTTTCAACAGCCTTTTGTCTTCCAAAGTAATCCATTCTTTAATCCACACCAGTGCTGCAGCTCTATAATACAGTAACCAATTTCGTATGCCGAATCCTCCTCTCTCTTTTACATCTTGTAGCATCTTCAACCTTATTCATGCTCTCTTCCCTTGACATATAAATTTCATTGTCAATCTGTCCAAATCCTTGAAAACATTCTGGTTTTGAAGTACAGGAATGGTTTGAAACAGAAACATCTATCTAGGTAAGATATTCATTTTTAATGTGGCTATTCTTCCCATCATGGAGAGCTGCAAAGTTTTCCATTTTCCCAAATCCTGCTTTGTTTTTTGTAGTAGAGCTTTGTAGTTATCTTCAATTAAAGTACTGCATTTATTCGTGACTGTAATTCCCAAATACTTTGCTTTATTTACAATCTGGAATCTGGTACTTTCTTGTAGTTTACTTTTTTGTTTTTGATCTAAATTCTTTACTATTATTTTAGTTTTTTCTGTATTTATTTTAAAGCCCGCTACTTCTCCATACTCTTCAATCTTTTCTTCCAATGCCTCTACTGCTTCTGTCGGATTGTCTAGTATAAATGCTACATCATCTGAAAAGGCTAAGAATTTAAAATGCTCTTTCTTTATTTGAAGTCCAGTTATTTTACTCTCCCTTCTTATAGCTTCATTCATTATTTCCAGCACCAGTATAAATAAAAGTGGTGATAATGGGCATCCGTGCCTCGTTCCTTTCTGAATCTCAAATTTATTTGACAGCTCCCCATTGATTACAACTCTTGCCTGTTGTTCATTATAAATTGCTTCAATCATAGTAATAAAGCTCTCTCCTGCTTCCAACATCCTGAGTGTCTCCATCATAAAAGTCCAATTAACATTATCGAATGCTTTCTCCACGTCCAAAAAAAAACTATTGCCATTTGCTTCTCAGGATGTATTTCATAATATTCTAGTACATTCATCAACATTCTCAAATTATTCCTCATTTGTCTTTTAGGTAAAAATCCTGCCTGGTCTTTATTTATTGTCTCCGCTAACACTTTTTTCATTCTTTGTGCCAAGATTGATGCAAAAATCTTATAATCGGTGTTTAGAAGAGATATCGGTCTATAGTTTTTCATTTCTTTTTCATCCGAGTTCTGTTTATGAATCAAAGAGATAATTGCTTCTTTCCATGTGTCTGGAATTACAACCTGATCTATTGCCATGTTACATATGTCCTTAAAAGTCATCGCACTTTGTTCTTCAAATATATGGTAGAATTCCACTGGAAGTCCATGCGGGCCTGGGGCTTTACCTCTATTTTGTCTTTTCAAGACTTGTGCTACTTCCATCATTGATATCCGTTGATTTAATATTTGTCTTTGTCCTTCTGTCAGTTTTTGCAATTTATATTTTTCTAAATAATTCTTAATGCCCTCCTTGCTGACATTCACTCTTCCATATAAAATTTTGTAGTATTCCTCCATAGCTTTTTTAATTTCTTCATTTCTATAGATTTCTTTTCCTTCTTTTCTCAATACTTTAATAAATATTCTTTCTTTCTGTTGATTGATTTTGTAGGCTAACCATCTCGTAGGCTTGTTTGCATTTTCAAAGTAGTTTTGTTTTGCGAGGAATAGCTTCTTTACTAGTTCTTCTTTCCATAGACAGTTCATTTGATGCTGTAACATTTTTAATCTTTTTTCGATTCCATCTTTATTTTCTAAAGACATCATAGTGTTCTCTTGTACTCTTATTTGTTTTTTCAGTTTCTCATATCTTTGTTTACGTTGCCTATTAATTCTTGCTGCTTCTTGTATCAACAGTCCTCTAGAGAATGCTTTCATTGCATCCCATATCACCTGTAATGATGTGTCTTGCTTCTTGTTTTCTTTAAAGAAGACTGCTAATTCTTCCTTCATTTTGATTACAAATTTCTCATTTCTTAAAGTCTTTAGATTCATGGTCTACCTGTTTCTCCTCCCTATTGCTTGTAGTTCCATATACATCGGTTTATGGTCCGCATATGTCCCCACCTGTATTTCTGCTTCTAACAAATCCTTAACCATTAATGTTGAAATCCATATCATATCTATTCTGGACCATGAGTCGTGTCTAGCCGAATAGTATGTAAACTGTCTTGAAGAATAGTTTCTTATTCTCCAAGCATCCACCAAGTTTAATTCCACTAATAAACGTTTTAAACTTTTTGGCATTTCTGTCCTCCTTTTCTTCTTCTTCTTCCCACCTGTCTGTCTGTCTTTATCTTTGTCAGCAATTGCATTAAAGTTTCCAAGTAGGCATATATTCTGATAGTCCTGTTCGACTATAAGATTATGTAGTTCTGAATAAAAATTTTCTTGGTCTTGGTTTGGTGCGTAAATATTCACAAGTAGTATTTTTTTTCTCGATTCTGAATTTCCACCATCAAGATTCTCCCATCATCTGAAGCATACACTTTCTCTGGAAACAGGTGCTCTTTAACCATTGTTGTCACTCCCCTTTTTTCCTTTTTATCTGAAGCTGTAAAGGTTTTCCCCTATCTTCTATTTTGTAAAAATTTCTCATCCTTCTCGCAAATATGTGTCTCTTGCATGCAAATTACATCCAAATTCTGCTTAAGTAATTGGTGAAATATCCTTTTTCTTTTCTGCGGTCCATTCAATCCGTTAACATTCACTGATAGGATTCTAAGTTTTCCCTTATCCATTATACTTGTCTTTCTGTTGGCATCCTTTCCCTTTTATCCGTTGTCGCGTACCAGGCGGGGATTGTCTGGTCCTAATCCTTCTTTCTTTGGGTTTTAAATCAGCTTCTGCTTGTTCCCCATCTTTTCTCTCCTCTTCTTCCTCTTCTTCTTCCTCTTCAATTCCCAATTCCTGACCATGTCTTTTTAGAAACTCTTCCGCTTTAAAAATTGATGTAATCCAGTACTTTTTACTTTGATAAGTAAACACCAATCCTTCTGTCAGCAACCACCTGTATTGGAGATCATTTTCCCTTAGTAAGCCTGTTAGTCTGGAATATCCTCTTCTCTTCTCACATACTCTCCAAGGGATTTCTTTTAAGACTTTTATTTCTCCTGTATCAGTCTTTAACGGTTTTGCATTGACTTCCATCAGTACTTTGTCCCTTGTCATCCTTTTATAGAAACATACTTGTATTTCTCTAGAGACTTTCATACGCCTTGCATATGCTGAATTCATTCGAAAGACTTGATCAAATTCTTTTTCCATTTCCTCTTTTCCAATCCCTATATGGTCAGCCAATATTTCTGCCATATTTTTCGAGGGATCTTCATCTTTTTCTTCTGGGATATTCTGGAATCTCAATAAATAAACCACTCTTTCCACCTGTAATCGTGTTAACTCTTGCTCACATTCCCTTTGTTTCTCTTCCGTCTGTCTCGTGTCTTCTTCTACTGCTTTAGTCCTCTTTTCCATTTTCTCATTGTTTTTCTTCAACTCTGCTATGTCCTTTGAGTTTTCCACCACCTGACTCTGAATTGCTTGCATGTTATTTACAAGCTATTCAGTTAGTTGTGTCAGCTGTTGCATCACTCCTTCCATCTGTGCTTTAATTGTGTCGACTGCATCCACAATCATGCTCTGCATTTCCTTTTGTACAGGGCCAGCCAGTTTACTAACTGTCACTCTCACCCCTGGTGACACTGATAGAGGTTTTGTGGTCTGGATCGTTTTAACATTAACATTCAACATTTTGTTGGTTTTTCTCTGAGCTTCATACAAGTTCCAAGTCAGCTATCTTATTTCCTCTTTTTGTTTACCCTTTATTTCAATCCAGCTTCTCTCTCAGACTCGGTTATCTGCTTGTTTTCTTCAGAGAGGCTGCCTTGGCAGTGTGCCCAGTCCTTTGGCTGTATGCCCAGAGCCTTATCTGTCTGCTTAGGCAATTGTTTTTTGTTATTATTGTTCAAGGTCAGCCTTTCTGGCCGTTCCCAACATAGACTCAATCCAGTTAAAAGGGGGGGGGTGTCAAATTTATTTCCTTAATCATCAATAGTCCATAGACATAGCAGGCTTATTAGTCTCTATTGGGTTACAATTAAATTCCATTGGGTTGTCAAATCTATCCGTGGCTTCACCCCACTGATTTTGTAAGGGCTCCCACCCCCTCCTGATGGAGGGAAAAATTTGAGTGCATAGAATGAGGACTTATATTCTCTCAAACCCTCAACACTCAGCAAGCCTCATTAATCATTAGTCAGATTCTAATCCACAGACATAGCAAGCTTAATTGTCTCCATTAAGATAGAGTTAAGTTTTATTGGGTTGCCAAATCAGCCCACAACTTCACCCCACCAATTTATAGGGGCTCCAGCCCCCCTCCTAACGGAGGGAAAAATTTGAGAACGTAGGGTGGGGACTTATGATCTCTCAAACCCTCAACAAGCTTCAGATCGATCTATCTCCCAGAAGATTCCAAAAAGTCCAGTCACTTCAATACAGTTTTTTTACTTGCTCTTCTACTAGAAGGTCTTTGGTAGCTTTAGTAACTTAGCCCCGTTTCCCCTCTACTCTGCCAGAAACCCAGCCAGGTTTTGAAATATTCCCTTCGATTTTGGCCATTTGAATAGACTTGGGGATGATTTCAGTTCGTTTAGGGGCTACCAGTATGACAGTCTTTACTTCGGGAACACAGAATAAAAGAGTTTTCTCCACTCATGTTTATGCACTCCTGTTCACTTCCGCTTAATCGTCTCTTGGTTCTCCAGGGTAACGAAGGCTTTGCCCATTGAAATGGACATCGTTCCCCTCGGCTTGCTTCAGAGCAAGCCCACAGGTCTCCTAGCGAGTTGCCCTCTTGCTAGGACCTCAGCTCAAGCTCCTTGCCCTCATCACTCCTACCCCGGAGCGTGGGGGCAGTCTCCAACTTGCCAGAGACCCTCTAAAACCGAGGGATCGATCAGTCGCTTGGAGCGATGCTCGCAAGCGACTGCTAGCACCTCGCTGCAGCCACGACTCCATCATAGCATGCTTTGCCAGACTCTCTCAAAACACTCAGGAGAGACAGATAGGCAAGCTTCTGTTCCCTGCACTGGGTAAGACTCCCCTCTCCCCCTTCCAGGGGAAGGGAGGGAATGAGCTAGAGCTTACTTCCTGGCAAGGCTGCCTCAGTCGCACAGGAGAGGAAGGCAAGCTTTTCTTCCCTTCCATTGGCTGTGGCTCCTCTCTGAAGGGAAGGAGGGAAAGCTTGTTTTGCTTGGCAGCCTCAATTGCATGGGAGAAATACAAAGCACCTTAAAGACCAACAAAGTTTTATCCAAAGTATGAGATTTTGTGTGCCTTGCTACAGTGCGTGTGTGTGTGTTTTGTTGGGTTTGTTATGCTGTGGCTCTCCTGAGTGTAACTGGGTTCCCTCCCCCTTCTCGTTGTATTCATGCCCTCATGATCCAATCTTGTTCAGTAGGAAAGCAATGTGAATTATTTAGATGAGGAATAACAACAAGCCAGTGAGATGGATTAGGCTGAGAATGTGTGTCCAGACCAAGTTCACCCGGCACATTTTCTTTGGGGATTTTGAATTTAAGACTTCCCAGGTAGTAGACTGATACTGACCACTAAGGAAGACTATAGTTTTGTAGACAAACACATAGCTCTCAGTCTGTGTCATGGTGCCTTCTCATGTTCTTGACCAGCACATGAAGCAATTTATGTACAAAAGCTCACAAGGCACAGCTGTCTGGTCCAGAAAACCCTGGGGATTCGTTTATGTAGATAAATGCAGTCACTCAGCAAAATAAATTCTGGACACAAGATTTAAAAAGACGACTACTGGATTTAATTGAATAAAAACAGTTAAAGTTGAAGGGATGTATGCAAAGCATGAAACATCCCCTCATAACAAGCAATGGCAAAACAAACAGTAAAAAGCCAGGTGACAGGACCAATGAAAATAATAACTCACTTTTGTGAGGCCAGTTCTTAAGAAAAGTCCATTATCAGGTTGGAGAGACTTGGGATCATTTCAACACAGAGTGTAGCTGGCCCCACTCTGCAAAGCCTAATAAGAGAGCCAATAACACCAGTGACTCGCTCTTCTTATGTCCCTTCTCCTGCCATAAGGCGGCCAGCTGAATTCAACTCCCTAATTAGCCCTTCTGGCTTGTAAAAAGATTAGGGAGGTTTTCAAGGACGATTCTCCACCATAACAAAATCTTGCAGCTGCATATAATGATTCTGCAAAAGATTGCTTCCAGCAACAGGCAAAGCTAGGTCCTCCTAAACTTATAAACCTAAACAATCTCTGTTCTTACACCTCCCACACTCCATTAGCACAGAAAGTGAACTATGCTGATGGAGTCAACAATAAGAATAAATACAAAGCACCCAGCCGATCAAACCACCAACAACTGCCTAGAGCTGCAATGCTACTGAGTGCTAACAATATATTCAGGCTGAGGACAATATGTCAACTTCTGAAGCTCCATCAAGATCTTCATAGCACCTAGATAAAGAGTCAGCCAAGACATTATCCTTTCCTTTGACATGGATCACATCAAAGGAAAAGTCTTGGAGCTTTAATACCACCTCAGGACTCTAGAATTATTCTTTCATTTTATGTATAAATGTCAAGGGATTATGATCTGTTTCGAGATTGAAAGGTAAAGGTTCCCTTGCTTGAAAGCCAGTCGAATCCAACTCTAGGGCTGCGGTGCTCATCTCCGTTTCCAAGCCGAAGAACCAGCACTGTCCAAAGATGTTTCTATGGTCATGTGGCCGGCATGACTAAACGCCAAGGTACACAGAATGCTGTTACCTTCACACCAAAGTGGTACCTATTTATCTACTTGCAATTTCTTGCTTTCGAACTGCTAGGTTGGCAGGAACTGGAACCAGAGACAGGAGTTCACTCCGTCATGCGGCACTCAGGTCTCGAACTGCTGAATACTGACCTTCCAGCCTGCAGTTCAGTGTCTTAATGTACCTCCCTTAAATAAAGATTGAAATGAACCCCCCTTAAATATATTTTAGGCTTATTCAATCCCCAAACCAATGCTAATGATTCTTGTTCCATTATGCTGTATCTTCTTTCTCTCGGCAACATCTTATGGCTAAGGTAAACCACTGGGTGAAGACACCCATCGTGGTCTCCTTGCCTAAGGACCACACCCAACCCATTTTTAGATGCATAGGTTCTTACGATAAAAGGTTGGTTGTAGTCCGGGGTCTTAAAATAGGGGCATGAGCCAAGTGTTGTTTTAAGGCCTGCTGGTAAGCAGGTGTCCACCGAATCCTGACAGGGGCATTCTTTTTACATAAATCTATAAGCAGGGCCACTAACTCACTGAATCCTGGTATAAACCGGTGATAAAACTCACATGCCCCCCAAAAGCTTAGGACTTGCCTCTTTGTTATTGGGGATGGCCATTTAACTATGGCATCCACCTTTACCTGATGTGGTTCAATTCTTCCACCTCCTATTTGATGTCCCAAATACAAAACGCTATCACTAGCTATCTGACATTTTGCAGGTTTAATGGTCAGTCCGGCCCTCTGGATCCATTGAAGAACTGCATCAAGGTATTGAAGATGCGCCTGCCATGTTGAGCTAACAACAGCTCTGTCATCATGATAAACAAATGCATAATCAAGACCCTCTAAAACTCGATCCATCAGCCTCTGAAACACTTTAGTAGTGGAACTGATTCCAAATGGCAAAACATTAAAGCGGAACTGTTACAGGAAATGTGAATGATGTCCTATCTTTAGCTCTTTCAGTTAAAGGCACTTGCCAATATCCACTAGTAAGGTCTAAAGTGGTTATATACTTAGCATGAGCCAATCTCTCCAAGATCTCTTCTATATTTGGAGTTGGATATTGGTCAACTTTGGAAAGCCTATTAAGTCTTCTATAATCCACACAGAGCCTATATTGCAAGGGGTCCTGCCTCACTGAGTCTTTTCTTTGGTACTATGACTAGATTACTAGACCACTGGGAGGAAGTTGGTTCAATAATACCCATTTGCAGCATCTGATAGATTTCCTCCTGAACTATTTGCTACAACAGCCCACAGATTAGGAAGCTGGGAGATTTAACTGGTTCAGCATTCCCAGTATCCAGATCATGTTTGATTAAGTTTGTTCAGCCCAGCCAATTAGTGAATATTTTCTCATTGTTCCTGACAAGGCTAAGAAGCTCAGTACATGGTTGAGCAGTTAAATTTTTCCCCAAGGTCAAATGAGCCAAACCATCAGGTCGTTGACTATCTGTTAACAAGTCAGGTAGTTCAAAGTCTTGCTCTGGCCAGACATCTATAGAGAACTGTTTGGCCATTCTGAGTACAAACTTTTTTAGCTGGTTAATGGGGAGCAATAAGACACATCTAGAAGAGTCATAGATCTTATAACTGTTATCTTCACAACACTCCACTACTTCATAAGGCCCAAGCCAATATAGATCTAACTTTCCTACAGTTCCTGGATTTAGCACTAAGGCCAAATCTCCCTTTTGTAGGGTTCGAGGTGTGGCTGTCCTATCAAAATACATCTTCTGTTTACCCATGCCTCGGCAGAGCAATCTCATGCACTCTCTTTAAATTCTCTTGCAAATTAGCAAAGTACCAAGTCACAGCTATGGGAACTTCCGATGTAATCACTCTCTCCCAATTTCTCCGCAACAGGCTCAAAATGTCTGGCAGTTTTCTTCCGAAAACTACTTCATTGGGGGACAATCCCCCAAGGGAAGGATGTGGAGCTTCCCTAAAGGCACTGATCAACATACCGAGTACTTGATCCCAGTCCCCTTGGTGCTCATGACAAAAAGCCTTTACAATCCGTACCAAGGTTCCACCCCAATGCTTACTCTGTCCATGGGATTGCGGATGATAAGGAGTGCTCGATTTTTTACTTATGCCAGCGATCTCATAAAGCTTTTGCATTAGTTTATTAACAAATTCAGTTCCCCTATCTGAGGTTATAACCTGTGCCATTCCATAATTACCAAAGTATTCAAGCAAGGCCCTAGCCACACTTGACGCTGTTATTGTCCGCAAGGCTATGGCTATGAGGAAAAAAAAAAATGATCTACAATTACAAGGCAATACCTCTTGCCAGAGTGAGAAACTAAAAAAAGCCCTTGCACATTGATCTGAATCTCTGCAAAGGGCACAGGGAAGACTGTATCTTCTGCAGGGGGGCCTTAGGATGGTCTGTAGCATGACCCACCTGTTGACAAACTGAAAGAGTTGTAACATTTTTTCAGTGTCTTTGCTATTCCTGGCCAATAAAATGCAGAACTAACCCTAGCAAGAATTCTACAATAACTCTGGTGTCCTGAAAGGGGGATATCATGTCCCACCCATAAAATTTCTTGCCTGAATAGTTGTGGAACAATTAATTGCTTCACCTTTGTCAAGGGCCTTGAAGAAGTCCTAGAAGAACAACTGATGTCATCCAGCCGAGCCATTCAAATGCCTCTGAAATGTCTCTGGAACATGACTGACCCTCGGCTGAACATATCCCCATCGGCTGCAAATGTGTGCAACTTAAAATAGATTTATATATTGTGTCTTTCCCTCACCCCCAATGAATCACTGTTAGTCCATTGTCTCCATGAGTAACTGTAATATCGCTCAGAGCCAGCAGCTCTGCCGGATTGGGTAATTAAATAAATCGAAAGGTATAAGTTTGCCCCTCCTCTCTTGGATAAAAATTCCCTATACAGCAAACCATTTTCCAAAAAAATCTGTTTATCTCCTGGCCAGGGCTGGCTCACTCACTAGGCAAACTAGGCGTTCGCCTAGAGCCCCGGCCCTTGGGGTGACAAATTGCTG
The DNA here is from genome assembly GCA_029375565.1 of Gekko gecko. Classification (NCBI taxonomy): domain Eukaryota; kingdom Metazoa; phylum Chordata; class Lepidosauria; order Squamata; family Gekkonidae; genus Gekko; species Gekko gecko. Next base: position 171,875,854 of record JAPDNY010000005.1, read on the forward strand.
CCTCCCCCACTGCCAAAAACCGCCCCTCCCACGGCCTCTGGCTCTTTCTCCTTAGTCCAGAGGCCCCGCGGCAGCAGGGGCACCCAGGAGCTGAGGAGGAGGTACGTGGAGGAGGAAGGAGCGGAATGCTAAGCCAGCTGGGGGAGAGCTTCCAGCCAGGAACAGCCCTGCACCGCATCATGCTGCTGATGCTTATGTCCGGAAGTTCTGCTTGGGGGCGCAACCTCTTTCTCCTTGTTCCTGAGTCCGCTGGCGCTGGGGGGACGGCAAGTGCACCCCAAGGAGAGGAGGAGAATTTCCGCTGGGGAAACCAGGAGGAGCAGGTGAGCAGCCAGGAAGGACGGAACAGGAGGGGATGGACGCCAGCTGGGGCTGGGGAGCGAGCAAGAAGGTAAGTTCTGCAATGCTTTCAGGGCGGCGAGCAGGCAGCGGGGGAGGGGGAGAGCAGGCGGCAGGGGAGGGGGAGAGCAGGCGGCGGGGCGAGCAGGTCGGTGGGGGAGGGGGTGAGCGACGGCGGGGGGAGGGGTGAGAGGGGGAGGGTGAGCGGGTCAGTGAGGGGGCCTCTTTCTCCTTCTCCCTGAGTCGCCCTTGGCTCTGAGTCCCACAGGGCCACACAGATAATAAAGCCGCCCATCCCCCTTCCTCGTCCCTGCTGCAGCCGGAGCCATGGCGCCCCCCATATTCTCGTGCACCCCCTGGGGCTGGGCCGAGCCAGAGTGCCGTCCCTCCCTCCCAACGAGGCCTGCTGCCTACAGACTCTGGCCAGCAGGTAGGTTTGGGTTTGCAGGCGGGGCCCGCGGGGGGGGCACACATGAGGACGGTAATGGTGGTGAGAGGAGGCAGGAGCACGAGAGGCTGCGTTTCTCAGCTAGCTCATGCTGTGGCATCTGCTCCACTGTTCTCTTGCCATGGAGAAGACTGAAATTCTGCTCCGAGCCACTTTGCAGAGGGGGTCGGGATGGGGCATCCCTTTCCAGGAGGCCAGAGGAAGAGGGGGGGGGCCTGTGGAGTATCAGCGGGGTGGGAGGGCATCCCTGTGCTGCCTTTTATCCCTAGGGGTCCTCCAGGGAAGCTTCCCCCCCACCCCATTTGGAGAGAGCTTGATGGGCGGCCACATCAGTCTGTCTGTAGCAGAAGAAAGGAGGAAGAGTCCAGGAGCACCTTCAAAGACGAACAAACTATGTCGGTGGGGGAGGGAGGAGCTTTCGGGAATCACTACTCACAAAATCTGAAGACGTATCTGAAGAAGTCAGTGCAGTGACTCACAAAAGCTCCTATCCTGCCACAAATTCCAGGACTGAGTCTGAGCTCCCTGGCATCTTGGAGACCAACAGAGTTTTATTCAAGCGATGAGCTTTGGTGTGCAGCAGGCTGGCACACTTCCTCAGATACACGGAAATAGGAGTGAACAGTCTAGTAATCCTGGCGCTGAGGTGTGACCCTCCCACACACTTCAAAGTTTTTTCCCACCATAGAGAACAATGGAGGGAATAGGGGCAACCTGTTTGGGGGCCCATAGAATTGGACCCCCTGGTCCAATGTTCTTGAAACGTGGTGGGTATCTTGGGGAAAGGCTCCATCAGCTACCCTGTGAGTTTGGAGCCTCTCCCTCAAACCCCCTCCCCTCCAGCCCCCAGAATATACCCTATGTTTTCACCATTGACTTCAATGGTCCATAGGATATAATGGGGCCGAATTGCCGCCAAATTTCTTTCATTCCCTCCTTTCCTTCTCTCTTTTTCCTCTTTCCCTCCTTCTTCTCTTCTCTCTTTCTTTCTTTCCCACCTTCTTCTCTTCTCTTTTTCCCTCCTTTCCCTGTTTCCCTTCTTCTTCCCTCTCTTTCATTCCCTCCTTCTTTCCTTCTCTTTCTTTCCCTCTTTCCTTCTTTCTACTCTCTCTCTTTCCTTCCCTGTTTTCTCCTTCTGTGGCCCAACTCTCATGAGAAGGAGTTTAAACTTTAAACCCCTTCTCTCTTAGCTCCCCCACCCAGACTAGCTGGGGAAGGGAAGGGAAGGCTTTTGAAGATGCCTCCTCCCCTTTTGCTTCCCCTTCTGACATCACTTCCAGTGATGTTAGGGGTGTGGCATATGCTGATAGCCTAATAGCTCATTAGCATACCATATGCTAATGAGCTCCTGCAGCTGTGTTTCTACGAAAAGACCCCTGGCTTTAAGAAAACTATTTTATACAGGCAGGTTGTTGCAGAGTTTGCTTCTCAAAAAAAAACCCAACATACTCTGGGTCTTCAGTATTTGGTCTGTGTGCTCCTAGGTCAGATCCTCATAACAAAAGAGTTCGACACCCCTGGTTTAGAGATTAAACTAGTGAATTTAGTAGGACTGAGCCTTCCAAGTTAAATAAATAAATAAATGTCAACTACTTATTTGTTCTATTTGTATCCCACCCTCCTCGCCAAGGCAGGCTCAGGGTGGCTTACAGGATATATATAAAATAAGAAAACAGCAAGTTTATATATATACACACCCAGCAAGTTTAAAATCAAAGCACAGCATATAATCATTAATACTAATAAGCACCGATGTTAATAGGCAATGGTGGCATCCTGTCAAAATCCAGAAGGTCACTACCATCACAGTTGAGGTTCCTGCCAGGCTGTTGGTTATTAACTTGGTGCTGATGTTGCTGATGTTGGGGCCAGGCCACAATATTGGGAGGCGGCAACCTAGTCGAAAGCCTGGTGGAAGAGCTCCGTTTTACAGGCCCTGAGGAACTGTACAAACTCCCACAGGGCCCTGATGTCATCCGGAAGCTCATTCCACCAGTTAGGGGCCACCACAGAAAAGGCCCTGGCCCTTGTCACAGCTAGCCATCTTCTTTAGGGCCTGGGAGGGCCATATGGTTTTGGGACCCCAATCTTAGTGCTCTCTGGGGAACATATGGGGAAAGGTGGTCCCTTAGGTAAGTAGGTCCCTGACCATATAGGGTTTTGAAGGTAAGAATCAAAACCTTGAACCGAATCCAGTATGCTACTGGCGGTCAGTGCAGTGCTTTTAGGGCTGGCTGGATGTGTTCCCGCACAGGAAGACACAATAACAGCCTCGCCACTGCATTCTGCACCAGCTGCAGCTTCTGGATTTGGGACAAGGGCAGCCCCATGTAGAGAGCATTACAGTAATCCAATCTCAAGGTGACCATTGCGTGGATCACTGTTGCCAGGTCACTGCATTCAAGGAAGGGAACCAACTGCATAACCAGCCATAGATGGTAAAAGGCAGACTTCGCGGCGGCTGCTACCTGGGTCTTCATCATTAAGGAGGAATCCAGGAACACTCCCAAACTCCTAACCTCTGGCGCTGGCCCGCTCCATCAAAGGTCGGGAGAGGGATCCCTAACCTTGGCCCGCTCCGACTCAGGCACAGGACCTCCCGTCTTCGTCAGATTCAACTTCAGTCGACTCAGTCTAAGCCAGCCAGCCACAGCTTTCAATGCCAGGTCCAGATCTCCCGGACTAGGGTCTGACTGGCTGTCCAACAGCAGATAGAGCTGGGTGTCATCCGCATATTGGTGACAACCCAGTCCATGCCTCCAGGCAATCTGGGCAAGGGGGCACATATAGATGTTAAGTAACATTGGGGAGACCACCGCTCTTTGGGGCACTCCACAGATTAGCAGGTGCCTTCTGGATAGCTGTTCCCCAATAGCCACTAACGAGGACAGCCATTGCAAGGCAAACCCCTGAATCCCGGTGTCAGTGAGGGGCGGATCAGTAGTTGATGGTCGACCATATCGAACGCTGCTGACAGGTCCAACAACAGCAACACTGCTGTACCGCCTCAATCCAGATGCCTTCGGAGATTGTCTGTGAGGGAGACCAAGACCGTCTCTGTCCCATGGCCCAGTCGGAAGCTGGACTGGAAGGGGTCTAATATGGAGGCATCATCCAAAAAACTCTGCAGCTGAATCGCCACCATCCAGAATACCTCCAGTCATCTCTATAATCGTACATGGCAGACATTCAGAAGTGAACCAGTACCAAAAAGCTGGATCCACTGAAACTTACTTACAGAGACATCATCCCCTTTCTGCACGAAGGTTGGACTCAGGTTCTAAGATGGGATACCTTAAAAGGCTGCTATGTGGGACTGCATAAGATTGCCTAGTTTTTCTTTTCATACACACATCACGCTTTCCTCAAAGGAACCATACAGTTGGCACCTCCCATTAGGCATAGGTTACTTACTGGGAACCTTTCTAAAGAGTTACAGGCCTTGAGCAAACCTCCATTTGAGCCTTTCAAAGTGTCAGAACCTAAAGTCTCCTTTTCTTGCAAAGATGACTTCTGCAAGAGAAATTTCTGAATTAGGGGTTTTATTGGCCAGGAAGGACTTGTGTATATTTCACAAGGTCTCGGTGGTACTCAGGAGGGATACTTCCTTTGTGCCAAAGTTTTTTTCCCTTATCACACCAAAAGTTGATACTACTGTCTTCTTGTCCCAAAGAGAGAGTCTAGCACAAACCAGACATGCACAAGGCTCCCTGCATCTGCTTAATAAGACAAAGCAGATTAGACTAAAGGATTTTATGTCTGTGTCTCACAGCCTTTAGGTAAAAAGGGTCTCAAGCTATATATCTGAGAGGCATATGAAGTGCAAGGCCTAAGACCCCCCAAAGGATGTTATGGCCCAGTACACCAGATCTGCAGCAACATAGCAACCTTTTCCACTGGCATTCTGATGGAAGAAATTGGTAAAGTCGCATCCTGGTCTACCTTTTATACCTGTGTGAGACACTATAGGTGGGACCACTTAAAATCAGCAGAAGCTTCATCTAATAGAAAGGTATGCAGCCGAGAGATGGAATAGAAAATAAGAATGAGAATCTCACCCAGGTTGTAGCTTGGGCATATAACCAGTTTAGATTACTTCCCCCACTGAAGCAGAATGAAACATTGGTACTTACCTGAAGGTTTCTTCACCTCAGTGGGATGAAGTCATCAACCTCCCAATCAAAATAAAATAAAATACAGTCTAGTAAAGGTAAAGGTTCCCTTGCTCGAAAGCCAGTTGAATCCGACTCTAGGTTTGTGGTGCTCATCTCCGTTTCAAAGCCGAAGAGCCAGCGCTGTCCGAAGACGTTTCCATGGTCATGTGGCCGGCATGACTAAACACCAAGGCACATGGAACGTTGTTACCTTCCCATCGAAGTGGTACCTATTTATCTACTTGCAGTTTCTTGCTTCTGAACTGCTAGGTTGGCAGGAGCTGGAACTAGAGACGGGAGCTCACCCCGTCATGCGGCACTCTCGGGTCTCGAACTGCTGAACTACTGACCTTCCACAGCCTGCAGTTCAGCGTACAGTCTACAAAAATTTGCATAGCCTTGCCTGGAATGAGAGAAAGCGTGATCTAACCAGTTTGGATGACTTTGCCCCACTATAGGTTGCAAAACCCCCACCCCCAATTTGTAAGAATTGGATGGCGGGGGACAAAATGGTGGCCACATTGTGCCACTCTAGCACAAACCTCGATGGAAGCCATACAGCTGGAGACTAGAGTACCTGCACCACAGCCGGAGGCTTTTAAGGAGCGCCGGCAGCAGAGCCAATTCCCCTCCCTCTAGGGTGCACTAGTGCACACCACTGATTTCCACCACCCCAGCTAACGCACAGGACTCCAACGACTGGCCAGCACCCGCAAGTTTGGTTCTGAGTAGGCACCAGGCTCAGGCAGCCCCGCCCTACTATAAGGGCACCCCCACTCCCGGCATCCCTCATTTGGCCATGTGTTGCTGGTGGGCAATCATCGTCACTCAACCTGTTTGCTGGCTGTCTGGGTCCTTCCCACCACTTCAAGTCCAGTCCATACCGCCCGAGCTGAGCACCCAGCAGCCATCACCAGCAGCCATCACCCAGCAGCCATCACCACGCACTCCAGAGCTGAGCTGATAGTTGGAGGTTGTGCTGCGGTGTGTTCTTCCTGGGAAGGTAGCTCTTTTTCTCCGTCTTGTTGGGGCTGGGGCAGGCAGGCAGGCTGGGTTCTGAGCGACGACTAGCCTCTGGAATTCCAAGCTGTGGGTCTCCCCTGGCCCAGGACTGGGAGGGAGGTCAGACACACAGCCATGCGCTCTGGGCAGGCGGGGGTTGCCCACACAGCTCACTTCGCTTTGGAGCCAGGTTGCGGCTGGGGGGAGGGAAGAATAGGGCTGGGCCCCTCACTGCCACTGGGCAGCTTAGCTAGGGAAACTGGGGTTGAGGTCCGAGGCTGTGGCCATTCTTTCCAAGCAAGCATAGGCAGTAGGGGGTGTCCACGCCGTGCTTAAGTTCAGAGCCATTGGGGCTGGGGCAGCAGGGGTTTGGAAAGCCTACTTATGCCCAGATCCTCCTTTTCTACCTATGCAAGACTCAACATCTGCACTTTTTCTTTTTGGGAAATTCTCCCATCGCTGCATGCTTATGCCCCTCGTAGTCTCATCTGCACCTGTCTGACATGGGTATAAGCTGAAGGAGAATGGCTGGGGCATTTTGTTTTCTTTCCACCCCATGATTTGGAATGAAGAATGACTGTTTTTTAGTTGCTGAGCCATGGATTGGACTGCCCCTTTTGGTTTTACCCCCCGCCCCAGTTGTGCTTTTCTATGGATTTTGCATCTCCGATGCTTATGTACAACTGGCTTTTGACATTTCCCTTTCCTGAATGTCTTCTACCTCGTGTCCAGTGTACAAAGAGTTAATGGTTTTGACTGCTTACCTGTATGTTGAGTTTGTATTTTTGGAGCAACCTGGTCTTAAAGTGGGCATAGAAAGATGGGAGGGGAGCAGAGGACTGGAGGAGGAGCAGAGTCCTTAAAATGTTCGTTTTGATGCTTTTTGCTGCTCTATTATTTAAGGAGAATCTGTATACTGAGAGAGCACCAAATAATGACAAAGGTGATTTCCCAAGCCAGTTCACGGATAGATTCATTTGAAAGGCTGCCCTTCAAAGTCATATTAACAGAGTTGGATGCACAAAACTCTGCTGTGTCTGGATCCAGTTGCCAACTTCCAGGTGGGTCCTGGAGATCTCCTGGAATTACAGCTGAACTACACACTACAGAGATTACTTCCCCTAGAGAAAGTGGCTGCTTTGGATGGACTCAATGGCATTATAGAGTGTAGGAAGTGACATCAGTAGGGGTGGAACTTGGGAGGTGACATCACAGGAAGTGACATCACAGGGCATGACACCACAAAAGTCTCCTACCTCCACCTCCAAAGTCCTCAGATATTTCCCAATTTGGACCTGGTGATCCTGCCCCACTGAAGAAAAGAAACCTTCAGATAAGTACCAATGTTTCGTTCTCCAGATTTGAGTCCACCGCTCATAACCACTACACCAAACTTCCTACTGATTTTGACTTACTGAACTTGTTATGTGTGAGCTAGTGGGAATTAGTGAGGCTTAGGGAGGCTGGTAGTTTCTACTGTTAGCTTAACATTTACCTTTGAAATTTGATAAAACAGCTGGGTATTAGATGCATGGTGTAGACTGTGCTAAAGTGGTAAGGCTATACCCAAGCAAACAGAATCCTCTACCAAAATGAACTGAAAACCACAATGGATCCATTATAAAAATACAGTTTGTGCTTTCATACAGCTGATTATGAGGTAAAGAAGCAAGGAGCTAATACCCCCCCAGGCTATTGCCCCCTTCTAAATGTCTCATAGCCATACTAACTAGATGCTTGCTCTTTAAAAAGAGAGCAAGAGAACTGTAGAATTGTTTTTGTTTTGTTTTTTTAAAAATCACAATATATAAATCCCAGCTCTCAATAATATTTAAAATTAATTAGGAAATAGCACCAGGTCTGCCAGGATAGCAATTTATAAACTCATTACACCTTTGTTTGTATTCTGCTTGACAATATAGTTCAAGGATACCTGCATGGCGTTTTTTCTGGGGGAACGCACCAGAACAGAGTTCTGGAACCTCTTTGACAACTTTTTAAAAAATGTTTAAAGTTCACGAGTTTTCAGTATACAGACTAAAAACTTCATTTCCCTCTTGAAAGTTCCAGCACCTCTTTTTCAAAAAAACCCCAAAACCCTGGATACCTGTAACACAACAGGAGCCTCATAGAACCACTTCAGTGAACTGCTTTGTGCTGGATTCCTAATTTGATAATCTCTGAAAAGATGCTTGTAAAGAGGGTGCAGTATTTCAAGTTGTATTTAAATTAGAACATAGCCAAGAGAAGCAATGTTGGATTTAATTCCTCAGACTATGGCTGCCTTTCAATAATTCTGGGAGCAGCTCTCCTGCTTAGACACAAATTTGCTTTAACTACAGTATTAAGGCACAGGATTCAACCCTTCAGTTGCAGCAGCATACCCACTACCCTAACAAGTCAAGATGCCAGGCATCTCTGGCTTGCCTCAAATGCCCACTTGCTTCTGGCAGTAATGTGAGGAAGAGGTGGAGGGACAAGGGGGAACACAGGCCGCCTGGGGCCTATAGGAGGACAGGATCAAGGAAATGAGTAGAGCAGACATTGGGGGAGCAGCACAGGGTGAATAGGAGAGAAAATGTGGGGAGGAAAGTAAGCCACCACACCAGTGAAGGATAACAGTCCACAGAAGGGGAGGGAACTGGTAAAGGGAAACTGAATTTTCTTCCCTTTGAGTTTCCTTTAGTAGTCATCCACACAATCCCAGAAGGCTTATAAATAGGTCACAGAGGGCCAGACCATCTCAAGTTTACCCCTCACAGCACTACTACTGAGATGGTTACTGCCTCTGGAGATTTCAATCAGTTATCTTGATTTGTAGTAACTGATGGAACTATTCTCATGTATTTGTCTGATCCACACTTAAAGACAACTAGTGGCTATCTGCACCATTCAAGGCAGTGAATCCCACAACTTAATTCATGAGTTGAAGAAATATTTCCTTTTGTCTGTACTGAATCTATTCCATATCAACTATCATCTATTCCACATCAATAACCTCCGTTATTGATATCCGATCTCTCCCTTTCCCTCTCAACATGTGTATAGTTTTATAAACCTCTACCACATCCCCTTTCCCTAAATAGTTTTTCTCTCACCTAAAAAGCCCCCAATGCTTTAATCTTCATAGAGAAGGAGCTCCAACTTTGGTTGCCCTTTTCTGGTGCTCCAGTATCCTTTTCCAGTACACAGTATTCCAAATTTGGCCACATAATATACAGGGGCATCATAATTCCAGTCATTTAGTTTTGAATCCCTTTCCTAACAATCCCTAGCATAAAACTGGTATTTCCATTAATCTACACAGGGTCAACATCTTCAACTAAATATTCCACTACAAACCCAACATTTATTTCTTGGTCATCCACCACCAGATCCCATCAACATATATTTAAAGTTATAACTTTTTACCACAATGTGCATCACTTTACACCACTGAATACCAGATCCTCCTAACCTGCATTGTTTCTCTTCATCCTGAATAATTTGGCACTATCAACAAACTTGGCCACTATGGTCAAGAAATCAGACCAGTGCTTCAGGAGTATGGACTGGATTACAAGGCCACTTTAGGTAACACCCATTCATCCAATCACCAGGAGTTCACTGCCCCTTGCAACTCCATCTTGTTCTCTGTGTTATTCTATGCCAACTCCAGGTAGGGAGCATCACAAGCCTTCCAGAGGACCACCTTTGAACCAGTGTCTTTTTTTGGTTCATTTTGGAGCAACAACAAAAATAGGATATGCAAACCATCCTAGACCCAAAGTGGCTAAACTGTTTGAGGAACACACACTTCTGGATGGGAATCTTCTAATCCATAATCTTGGCACATCATCACCATGAGTTCATGGCATCTATCAGTAAGTTTTCCTTCTTTGTTTTGCATGTTTCCTTCCCCTTCTGAGGGATACACAACCCATTCTACCTGTCACTGGACACCCAGAGCCAGACATGCAAGTAATGGACTCTAAAGTTATTTGTCTGTGAGATACACACACCCGTTCCCCAAAACAATCACAGACCATAGCTATTTCTCCTAGAAACATGATTGGCAACTGCTCATCAAAATGATACCCTAATCTCTGTCATAGTTGCCAAATTCCTTTCAAATCTCAGAAACATGGAAAAGCCCATGTACATTTTCCATGGAGCAGGCAGGAGAGCAGAGCTGTCTCTACAAGGGAATGCCCACACAGGATGCGGAAGAGAAGCTCTGATTCAGTAGACTTTAGAGTTCACCCAAGTTAGTAAGTGCAGTGGTTGGAGACCCACCGCCTGAGGTTTGATTACTTTAGATGCTTTGCTTTCTTACCAGTCTCTTTTCTGTCAAGACTCCCCCTCCCCCCACTGCCTCAAGCTTCCCTTTGAATAAAACTAGTTTGATTTCCTAGTGAACCAGTGTATTTTGCTCAGCACATTTGCATAAACAGGATGAACCCAACTACTAGGCAAACCTAGGCTAAGATGCCAGCTTTTGAAGGGGCACCAAAAAGGCAAGAGGAACCCCTTCTACTGGCTTGAAGGAATGCCTGGCATTAACTGGTTTCTAGAATTTCTATTTTTGTAGCAGTAGGACAAAAATGGAGTTCAGTAGCATCATAGAGGCCAAAATTTTCCAGAGTAGACATTTTTGTGGGTGAACTATCACCTTGTCAGATACAAATGGATCTTCTTCATTCTATGAGCCCTTATATCCAGGTGAGAAGGTGGGAGGAGTGTTACAAAGAAGGGCCAGTTGGAGTCAGGATGTAGACGTACAATACAAAATGTAGTTTCAGAAGGTAGCCATGTTGGCCTGCAGTAGAATAACAAGATTTGAGTCCAGGAGCACCTTAGAGATTAACAAGATTTTCAGGGTATGCGCTTTTGAGAGTCAAAGCTCCCTTCATCAGAAACCATAATGTAAAGGCCAAATGTAATGAGCCTGATCTCCAGAGCAACAAGAGGTCCTGATCACCTCTCTCCTGAGTGCCATTCAGCAGAAGGACCCTGCCTGTTTCCAAAAGGGAAAAGGCAGCCAATTTTCTACTTTTGCTCTTATGTACTGCTGCTGTTGTTGCATTGTTTACCAGAATTCAGTGCTCTCTTCCTTTGCAATCTAGACTTCTATGCCAGGCTTTGCATTTCACTGGGGACAGCCAGAATGACAGACTACTACCTTCAAAGGAGGAGGAAGGCAGGATGAACACTGATCGGGCTCCCATCCCATGTATCGCACAAAAACAGTTTTAAATTTCAAGCACATTTATTATAAAAAGATAGAAAGTTGGTTATTTTTTCTTTTTCCATAGTAATCATGCCAGCTATAATTCCCCCCAAAAGTAGTTGCAGCTCTGACCAGATATGGCAGTTTCTCAGTACTAAGAAATGGCAAGACAACAAGCACCAACAGTATTTCATCTACTTCTTTCACTTTACAAAATGAAGGCCTTGATCTCCAAATAGTTGCTAAGAATCCCCCCATCTTCTATGATCACATTTATTTAGTGCCTTATAATCTAGTTTTTCTGAATTTAAAATACTTTTGAGATCACCTACTTTGATCCATCTGACACCGCCTTGCAGATATTCAGAAAATTGAACAATACTGATTTGTTTCTTCATTTGAGGCCATAGAGTTGCCAGGATGCAACCCCCAGATCTGCACTATAACATGAAAAGAGACAGTAGCAGCATCTGCCTTCCCTATTCAGCAAGAATACTGGCACCCCACTAGAGCTTCCAGGGTGTGGACTAAAGAGGATAGGCATGTCACAGGCAGGAGTAATTGGCTGCCTCATCTCCTGCTGCAATCCAGTGTTTCCTGGGTCAGTACTTCTCCCAGAGCTCTTCCTGCCAATCCTAAATCTGAAAGGTGAATTGAGCATGTCACAGATGCTCTCTTGTCTCAAGAGAGATGTCTGTACAGTTGTGTCAACAAGTCCTATGCTTCCTCCACATTCTTCAAATATAAATCAAGATGGGTAGCCGTGTTAGTCTGTAGCAGTAGAAAAGAGCACGAGTCCAAGAGCACCTTAAAGGCTAACAAAATTTGCGGCAGGGGATGAACTTTCATGAGTTACTGCTCACTTCTTCAGATAACAAGTATCTGAAGAAGTGAGCAGTGACATGCGAAGGTCATACCCTACCACAAATTTTGTTAGTCTTTATAGTGCTACTGGACTCGTGCTCTTTTCTACTGCTTCAAATATAAAGCAACAAAGTCACCAGTCCAAGAATGTATCAACAGAAACATACAGCCTCCATGGTAAACTCAATGAGGAAGGCTTGTATTTAACCAGAAAAGGGAGAGAGAGAGGAGTGTTGCTAGTACTGCTTGTCTGGGAGGTATGTTACAAACAGAATGGTGCATACTACAGGGATGGATTCTCCTGCAGCTTTTGAAAAGTTGATAGAGTTGACAGGCGCAGCATCTACTACTGACACACAGAAAAGGAACTTCCTGAAATTTCAATTCTAAGTGCTTACTGAAGGCATCACACCCTCCCATCCACATAAATGGGGAGGCATCGCAAATTCCCAGATTAAGAAGCTTCCTCTCCCACAACCACACAGTTTCCAAGAACATGGCTTAAGTCTGGGGATTGGTTTGAGTGACAGGCAATGTCCTAACCTAGGGGGCTTTATATTGGGGATGGCCTCCCTTTCTATCCTACCCACCACATCTGCCTTTGCATACTAGTCTCACAGGCAGCTGTTATATCAGCCTCCACTACTCCCACAAATTCACAGCAAGTGTGTACAATCTGCCACATTCAGACAAAACCAGCTGCTGCTTTCTGCTCACCTTACTGCGAGTCAGAAGGACACATATGGACACTTAGGGAAGGCTCCTCTGTGTCTGAGACTGGCAGCGATATTCTGGCCTAGGACAGTCTGTCTCCTTTGCAAGGTATCTATGGCCTCTGAACAAAAGTACCCTGGATGCCTGCAAATACATTTAATCTTTTCAAATATAAAAGCAAAAAAACCGAAGTGACAATTAATTTTGTGGGCAAGAATAGTACTCTTAAGCAATTAAGAACTACTGTAAAAATATCCACAAGAACAGCTGCCAAATCTATCCATTCCTGGATATTCCAAAATTTTTCCTTCCCAAGAAAGGACTTCCACTTCAGAGCACACAACCATTTTTTTCAGCCTTTGCAGCTGCCGACTTCATCTACCATACCTGGCAAGACCCAATTAACACTCTGCTTAGAGAATAAAGTGTCTCCCCTTCCAAAATTTTACAATCAGAACTGCTCATCTTCCACACACAGGAAGTGAATACAAGTAAAAGCTTGTCAAAGAGGTCATCAGCCAGGAGGAATGGTGCAGGTTTTGTACCCATACTGAATAGCTGTGACAGTGCCAACATCATCAGTGTTTGTTTATCTTTTCACTTTTAGAACTCAAACCATGCTCAAGGATGGCATTCCATACAGTGTTCAAAGGAAAGGAAAGAATTAACTGAGCATGTGCTTGAAATAACCATCTCTCAGAGATTTGAGATTTTAAAGTTGCACACTTCACCACAAAATTCTTTCCGCATCCAATGCCCCCCTCCACAAGCACACACTCCTCCACAGGTTGCATATATGTGTACTTGATCCTTGCTACCCACAGTTAAGTGCCTGCATGCTACTGCACAGAATGCAGGACTTCTCAGACAGTAGAAGTGTTGGTCTTTATCTGGCCCATTTTAGCTTCACTGAGCTAGGCAAAACCATGATTTCAGTGCCACTGGATACCTCCTGAAAATCTTCATCCACATTTCTGCAGTCTCTTTCCAATGGCCGACCAGGCTACAGAAGCAGCGGTGTTCTTTCCCCTGCCAGCTGCTCTTTGTGGAATAAATCCTTAATCTGGGAGAGCTTGCTAAAGATCCTCTCTTTCAGGGGTGGGACATGATGACTTGGATCCAGGATGTTTGTTATTCTACGGTCTCTCTCCCGCCTCCATAACTGATAAGGGTGCGTCGGGAAAGGCGCCTCAGATCTCTCACGGCGCAGCTGCATAGTTATTCCACCAATTGCCAGCATGGCCCAGATTGCCAAAAGGATGAAGTCTGCAAGATGAAGAATTGGTTCAATGGAGTGTCCCCTACCCCAAGGCCTCCATTTGCTTGTCCTGCTCATTTTCCCTAGGGGTCAACTTGTCCCCTGCTGGCCATCTCTTCTTTGAAACCTGTCTCCATATCTAATATTTCTCATACACCAACAGAATCCAAGAGCCATTCTGATGTCATATGCAAAAGGAAGGAAAATATGAAAGTCTTGCTTCCCTTCCCATACAATCTCTAGATCATCTCAGAAGGGGCAACATCTTTCCCTAGTGGAGACCGTATGTATCTCCCCTTCTACTTTGGTCACAGAGGGAAGCAAGAATTAGCATTCATTCTTCCAAGGCAGCTCTGAATGCAGTTTATTTGCAACTGCAATCATAAAGCGAAGTCCTCCCCTCCCACTTGTCTAAAGTAAGGTCTCTGGGGTACATGAGGCTACATATTCCTCCCCAGAGGCTCTCAAACTTTCTGGGCAAGTCCCCTACTCCTAGTCAAGAAAACAGCCTGAGCATCCAAGGTTAATATACTAATAGAGCTAAGAGGGTCTGAATATAAGCAACATTCCATCAGTGGGCATTCTTCCAAATCTCCAGTATAGGCATACGAAGCAGCCTTAAGGCAAGTCAGACGACTGGTGCATGTCATCTTGGGATTTTTTTCAGCTGGCAGCAGCTGTACAGTGTCTTATGCCTTTGTAACCTAACCTTTGCAACAGAGCAGCACAGAGCAAGAGAGAATTACTCAGGGCTTCATCTAATAGCTCCTTCCTGTAGTGCTGCCAGTTTCACATTCAAACTCTGGTTTTACCCTGAAGCGCACTGCCCCAGAGAGCTTCACTGCTGTGCAACATTACCACCATACTGTTCTTCCTCATTTGTTACAGTTGAAAATCCACTTACAGTCAAGCTGCATGGATAGCCAAGCCACAGTATGCAGCTCTTTCTGGAGAGTAGGTAGGAGAGCAAATCTGAATGTTACAACCATGTAAAAGACCAATCATAGCAGGCCAGAATCCTCTTCTCTGCTGTGACTACCTCTCAAATGCCAGTTCTTTTAAGAGCACTGAGTTTTTAATGTAAGAGGGGCATTCAAAACAAGTGACCCTTTGAAGTCAGTCTGAAGAGGCACAATTCAGCCAGAGCTGAACCATGAAATTCGACCAATCATGTAGCAAAGCTCTTTCTTCCAAAGCATTCAGAAGCACCAAGTAAAGACTGGAAAGAATGCTCTTCCCACAAGGTAACTTCAAGATTTACTCACCATTAGGCTGAAAGGGCACACTAGAGTAAGCTCTTCTGAAGTCATCATTCAGAATCCGCCGGAGCAGGTTTATGCCAATGTAAGAGAGGCTGGTATACAAGTAGCAAGCAGCAGCCAAGATTACAGTGTAAGATCCAACGATGCCACATGCCAAGATGTTCAGCTGTAAAAAAAAAATCAGATAATGGGAGTTTACCTTCCAAACCATTCATGACAAGTGCCTGATGTTTAATGCACTTCTCAACCAGGTTGTGGCTACTGAAAAACAGGGTTGCACTTACCTGTAACCATGTTCATTGAGTGGTCTCCTCTGCAGGCACACATGGGAACTGCATGATTGCAGGCCAGCCACGGAGAGGAGCTTCCAAGCTTTAAAGAACATTCCAGATCTTAGGAGTGCGTCCCCCTCCCCTCCATCTAGAGACTTCCCTCAAGAGTCATGTGATGGAGGTGGGGAGAACATTCTGCCCTGAGTTCCCTTCATCACTGTGAGGAGCTATAGGTATTTGAGAAGTGTCTCTGCACAGAAGACTACTTGATGAACAATGGTTACAGGTAAGTGCAACCCTGCTTTCATCATCATAGCTTCTGTGCAGTTCCACATGGGAGATTAGCAAGCTCACTTAGTAAGGAAGTGGGTGTGGGCTGATCAGCAGAAGATTGATTGCAAAACCACTTTTCCCACAGCAGCCTAATTTCTCGAATTTATGTCCATTGAGTAATATGTTTTTTTAATAAATTTTAATTGTTTTTATACTCTACATCCGAAAACCTAAAGGTAAGGATACAAGGGGAACACTACCACTAACTTAAGACAAGAACTTTGTGTTAGGTTACAGATAAATAAATCACTCCTGCAATAACAATGATATACTGAAAAATATAAAAACAGAGAATTCAAACCTCTGTCAAGTAGAATTTAATTACACTAAAGTCAAATATTTTGTAATCCAAAATAAATTGTTTACTTCTTGCGCTTCTACTTCTTCACTTTTGGTGTCTTGGGTGCTGCTGCTCCTTTCTTAGACTCTGAAGTAGAACTGCTGGAGTCACTTGAAGTATTATCCGACTCTTCCTCGCTGGGTTCCTCTCCTTCCTCCAAATTTGGATCATCATCTTTATCTGCGCCCAATTGTTGCTTCACAAAGTTTTTGGCCTTTTGGACAGAGTCAATTTTAATTTTCTTATAATTATATTTGAACACAAGTCCTTCTGGAAAGCTCCATCTGTAGGTTATTAATTTATTTTGCAGGAAAAGAATTAAGTCTTTGGATTGACGTCTTCATTTCTGGATCTCAAATGGGATGTCTTTTAGAATTTTTCTTCCTCATTAACTTTTAATGTTTTTCCTGTTGTAGCTTTTAGAACATTGTCTCTCATTGTTCTCTTAGAGAATTTGGCGTAAATTTCGCCAGGTAGTTTGTTTTTCCTTATAAAATCACGATATATATGGTATGCCAAGTCCATGTCACTCTGGAGATCCTCTTGTTTTAGGTCCAAAATTGAGGCTATCACTCCACTTAACATTGTTCTTAAATCTTCTCCCTTCCATTCAGGAACTCCTTGGAAGCGTAGAACATGCATAGATTTTTCCAGCTGAAGTTGTAGTAGTTGGTTTTTATCTGTATTTCTTTCTTTTTTAACTTCTTCAAGTTATTGCTTAATATCTATAGTCCTTGTTTCAACTTTCTTGATCCTTTTGTCTGCCTTGTTGGCCCTTTTTTCCATGTGGGCGAATTGTTTTTGCATAGAATCTAGCTTGGCGTTGATAGTTGACATCTGCTCCAGCAGAGGGCACAATGCTGCGGCCAGCATATGGGGAAAGTCTGCAGCCACTTCCTGTGCCTGGGTGGGAGTTGTCGGTACAGTACTTCCAGAAGGAATCTTTTTTTCTGCTGCCATTCTCCTCCCTCTCCCAGCTATTGTTTACGAAGAAGAAAAGTTTTATTTTTAAAGTAAAGTTTATCTGAATTCAACGTTTCTTGACTTAAAATGTAGCTTTCAAGCTCAAAAGGAATCTCGTACAGTTAGTTCCGTTCTTTCTCTCTTTTCTATAATACTTAGAAACTGCTCCGTTTCGAGGGGGGGTGGATATCCAACCCTTCCCTGCCCACTGCTCCTTCTCGGGTCGATCTGACAGACCGAGACTTCTTTGCTTATACAGAGGTTTGATTGACTGTTTCAATGAGTTTGATTATTGCTGGGGTTACTTTCACTTATTTTCTTGTCCGCTCGTTTGGCGGTCAGCTCTGATCGCCATACTGGCTCCGGGGCATCAGGACCTCTCAGGGACAGGCAAGCCTCGATCCCTCAGCCGTCGCCTTGGGAGACTCCGGGGGGTGGGGTCTGGAACCAGCCATGACCCTTCCTGATCGCCTCGTGTGGTGTATCCACAGGGAAACATGGACGCAGGGCTACCGTGTGCTCGGACCGGTTCTGACCAGTCCGCCACATGGCCAGGCTAGGGCTTGAGCTGCGTGTCTTTAGACAATAGACTGTAGGCTCCTCACGCTCTTCCAATCAAGGAGCCCGGGGTAACTCAATTAACTGTAAATAGCAAATCACAGGTGTTGTGTGTGTTTGGAGTGTGGGCTCACTGGGGATAAAAGCCAGCCTGCAAGCCGGCTTACTTGTCTTGTTCCTGATCTAAATAAAGTATGTGAGAGCTAAAATCACTCGTCAGTCTCAGTACTTTTCACTGGCGACAAGGATGGGATGCCAATTCCCTCCCCGAACAACGACCATGAAGAAGAGCATCGCATTGAGCCCAGCCGCTCATCGCACCGATCCCGAGCATCGCACTGCTGACCCCGAGAGCAGCAACGCACCGCTCACCGCAACCGAAACCACACTCCCGAGCACCGTATCGAGCCTGCCACTCCCCGCACCGCTCCCGAGCCTCACCGCTGGCCCTGAGAGCAGCGCGCCTTCTGTCCAGCAACTGCAGCCTCCGACAACTCACAACGCCGCTCACAACCCCATGCTAAGATGGCCGCGCCCACCACTCACCTCAGCGCCTTCGATCTCTCCCAACCGCAGAAATGGGATGCCTGGCTGGAAACCTTGGAGAACCACTGCGGTTATCATGATATGGTGGACACCAAGAAAAAGAAGCAGTTTTCTCACAGCGCAGATTGAGACAGAGGACCTCCACACCGTTTCCATCAACCACTAGACAGTATGTAACTTGCCCCCCGACAGCCCGGATAAGGGGCATGTAGCTGTCTTAATTGAAGGGTCCCCCTGCTGGATGGAAATCGACTCCGGCTCCTCGTATTCCATAATTTCGGTCGAGACTCTCCGCAAATTATGCCCAAGGGGGGGACCCGGTTGTGCAAGCCGCAGGGTCTACTGTTACAGGACTTTAACAAAAACCCTGTGGCGGTCCGTGGCTGGGGCAAGTTCCGGGTCCAGTTCAAAGGATTTTCGGGGCAGCTGGACCTGTTGGTGGTGGAAGGGTGCCTCACCAGCTTGTTAGGACTTTCATGGTTCAAGCCCGTGGAACTCCAGATATCGGGACTTAACCAAATCCGGGCAGCCGACTGGGAGGCTGGCTGCTGGGAGTTCCCAAAAGTGTTTGATGCGTCCCTAGGACGGTACACCGGGGACCCCATTTCCATGGACCTGGACCCGACCATCCGCCCCATCCACATTAAGGCGCGGGTCCCGCCCCTGGCCATGCAGGCGAAAATAGAGGCCGAGCTGGACCGCCTTGTTGAGCAGGGGGTGCTAGTGCCAGTCGCATCCGTGCACTGGGAAACCCCGATTGTCACGCCAGTAAAGCCGAACGGGGACATGCGGATCTGCGCAGATTATAAATGCACCCTGAACAAGGCTCTGCAGGACCACACATACCCAGTCCCAGTGGTGAGCCATGTCCTTGCTTCCCTGGCGGGGGCAAGAATCTTTGGTAAGCTTGACTTGGCACAAACTTACCAACAGCTGCCCGTGGACGATGCCACCGCAGAGGCCCAGACCGTCGCGACCCACAAGGGGGCTTTCCGGGTCACAAAGCTTCAGTTCGGTGTTTGTGTAGCTCCCGGGATTTTTCAATCTTTTATGGACTCTCTCGTAAAAGGCATCCCCGGAGTACAGCCCTTTCTAGATGATGTGATCATCGCGGCGCCGGACACCACCTCCTTCGCAGATCATCTCCGCCAGGTCCTACAATGATTCGACGCGGCTGGCCTCAAGGTAAAGAAGGAGAAATGCCTCCTGCGTGTGCCCCGCATCGAGTTCCTGGGGTTCACTGTGGACGCGCAAGGGATCCACCCCACGGACAACAAGGTGAAGGCCATCACGCATGCCCCCCCACCCTCCTCCAAGGCGGAATTGCAGGCATTCCTCGGCCTGCTCAATTTTTACCACTCGTTCCTGCCCCTCAAGGCGGCTGTGGTGGAACCGCTCCACCGCCTCCTCGACAAAGACGCGCCTTGGGTTTGGGACCCGGCGCAGGCAGCGGCTTTCCAAGGCGTCAAGGACTTACTCGTGTCAAACGCGGTCCTCCGCCATTTCTCGGAGTCACTCCCGGTGGTCCTCGCCTGCGATGCCTCTCCCTACGGAGTCGAGGCGATCTTGGGGCACCGGTTGCTGGACGGCCGGGAGGTCCCAGTCGCGTACTACTCCCGGACTCGATCTTCGGTGGAGCAGAACTACGCACAAATTGATAAGGAGGTGCTGGCGATTGTGGCTGGGGTGAAGAAGTTTCACCATTACCTCTACGACTGGCCTTTCGAGATCTTGACGGATCATAAGCCACGTCTGGGCCTCCTCGCCGCAGACCGCCAAACGCTGCAAATGGTTTCGCCCTGAGTCCTGCAGTGGTCCATTTTCCTGTCGGGGTACACGTACTCCCTCACGCACCGACCTGGGAAGGCTATGGGACATGCGGACGCCCTTAGTCACCTCCCCCTGGCCACCGCGGACCCTGACCCGGCCCCGGTGCACATGGTTGCTCTCCTGGAGGCGCTCCCAGACCGGCCGGTCCATGTGCAGGAGGTGGCCCACACCTCGGCCTGGGATCCAGTCCTTTGCCGTGTCTTGGACTGGGTGGGGAGGGGGTGGCCAGTGGCTACGGAGGGTGCAGAGTTCGCCCCATTTGCATCCCGCAAGCACGAACTGTCCACACATAAGGGGTGCTTGATGTGGGGAGGCCGAGTAGTTATCCCAGAGCTGCTACAGCCACAAGTCCTGGAGGCGCTACACGAACACCACCCAGGCATAGTCCGCATGAAGGCGTTAGCACGAAGCTACCTCTGGTGGCCAGGCCTCGATCGGGACATCGAGGACAAGGTGAGGAAATGCCAGCCCTGCCAGATCTAACGCCCAGAACCACCAAGAGCCCCGGACCGAGCCTGGGAGTCGTCCCACCACCCCTGGTCACACCTCCACTTGGACTTTGCCGGCCTGTTCCAGGGGCAGCTTTTCTTGATATTGGTGGACTTCTATAGTAAGTGGTTGGAGGTCGTCCCTGTGTCGTCCACCTCCTCCAAAGCCGCCATCAGGGCACTGTGGCGGATCCTGAGCACTCATGGGTTGCCTGACACGCTCATCACAGACAATGGCACAGCATTCATCTCTCGAGAGTTCCAGGAGTTCACCGCGTATTATGGAATCCGGCATGTACACTCCGCGCCATTCCACCCCGCCACGAACGGGCAAGCGGAAAGAATGGTCCGGACCACCAAGGATGCCCTCTGAAAGTTTGACTCCCCGGACTGGGAGTATAAGCTTGCCGCCTTCCTGTTTGGCCAGCGCATCACCCTGCACACTACCACGGGACGCAGCCCGGCGGAACTCCTCCTGGGTCGCCGCCTCACGTCACGCCTGGACAGGCTACATCCAGACCGGGCACCGAAGTACGAGCCGGACACCGAGGACCAACTAGCCAGCAGGGGGTTCTTCCCGGAAGACCCTGTGTACGCCAGGAGCTACACCGCGGGCCCACCATGGGTCCCGGCACGGGTGGTCCGGGTCCGGGGACCACGATCGTATGAAGTCTCCTGTGAGGATGGCACCATGCTGCACCGCCACATAGATCAGCTCCGCCGCCGGGTCGAGCCACGGGAACCAGAGGACTACGAGGATCCCAGCCTGTAGGAAGCAGGAGAGCCGCAAACCGCAGCGTGGGACCCCAGTCCGGCAGAGAGCTCCGCGGCCGCACCAACGGCCCCGGTTCCGGACATTCCGATGGCCGCAGACGCCACCACGACAACCGTGCCACGCCCCGTGGCACCAGCAGGCTCCCCGACTCAGACACCGGCGCCGGCACCTTCCCCGGCCCCGGCTCTCCGACGCTTGATGAGGGTCAAGAGGCCTCCGCCCTATTTACAGGACTTTGTTTGTGGGTGTCTCACGGACCAAGGGGGGAGGAGTGTGGTGTATCCACAGGGAAACATGGACACAGGGTTCTGACCGGTCCGCCACGCAGCCAGGCTAGGGCTTGAGCTTCGTGTCTTTAGACAATAGACTGTAGGCTCCTCACGTTCTTCCAATCAAGGAGCCCGGGGTAACTGAATTAACTGTAAATAGCAAATCACGGGTGTTGTGTGTGTTTGGGGTGTGGGGTCACTGGGGATAAAAGCCGGCCTGCGAGCCGGCTTACTTGTCTTGTTCCTGATCTAAATAAAGTATGTGAGAGCTGAAATCACTCGTCAGTCTCAGTACTTTTCACCTCGGCTTGGCACGTCTCCATCAGAGGATCGATGAGACACGTCCAAGAGCAAGCAGCCAAAAACCAGAAGTCCCTCTATTGAGTAATGTTTGATTAACGGAGAGAGAGAGTTGACCAAGTGGCAGTTTTACGGATATCATCTAGTGCCAATCTGAATTGGAACACTGCTGACAAGGCTTGAGCCCTTGTGGAGTGAGCCTTCAGGGCAATGGGGCAAGGCACCTTCACATCATTGTAAGTGTATCTGATGCTAGAGACTACCCATCTGGCAACAGTGATCCATGCAATGGTCACCTCGAGATTGGACTACTGTAATGCTATCTACATGGGGCTGCCCTTGTCCCAAATCTGGAAGCTGCAGCTGGTGCAGACTGCCACAGACAGGCTTTTGTTGCATCTCCCTATGCGGGAGCACATCCAGCCTACGCTGAAAGCACTGCACTGGCTGCCTATAGCATACTGAATTCAGTTCAAGGTGCTGATTCTTACCTTAAAGCCCTATATGGTCAGGGACCTATCTACCTAAAGGACTGCCTTTCCCCACATGTTCCCCAGCAGGCACTAAGATCGGGATCCCAAAATCGTCTGGCCTACCAGGCCCAAAAAAAGTCAGGCTAGCTGTGACGAGGGCCAGGGCCTTCTCAGTAGTGGCCCTGGACTGGTGGAATGAGCTCCCGGATGACATCAGGACCCTGCGGAACCTTTTACAGTTCCACAGGGCCTGTAAAACAGAGCTCTTCCACCAGGCTTTCGACTAGGGTGCCACCCTTCCAACAACCAGGCCCTGGCCTCAATACCAACACCAACTCAAGATATGATCAATAGCCTGACAAAACCCAGACTACAGTGGTAGTTGATCACAGGGATGCTGTGAATGCTGCCATCGGCTATGAATTATACTAGCACTTTATGATATGTTTTATTCTGTATTGTTTGTCATTTTAATTTAATATGGTGTTTTAACTGTTTTAACATATTGTCTGTAAGCCACCCTTAGCCTGCCTTGGTGGGGAGGGCGGAGTACAAATTAGAGGAATAAATAAATAAATATAAATAATAACTGAGTGAATGCAGCTTTACCCTTATGCCCCTTAAAACAAATAAATTCTCATCCTTCCTAAACTCTTCTGTTCTTTTTACATAACAAAGGAGTGACCTTCTCAGATCAGAGGTGTGTAGTGTTTGCTCCGATATGAATGTTGGGAGGTCAATGTCATTTCAAATGGAACTGTGACACCACTCAGACCATGCTGGGTCTGAGCACTACCTTGTCTACATGGAACTTAGTAAAGGGAAGGTTGCAACTCAATGCACGTATCTCACCCACCCTCCTACCGAATGTAACAGCTACCAAGAAGGCCGTACTGTAGGACAGCAATGACAAGTCAGACATAGCCATAGGTTCAAAGGGTTTACACAGTTACCTTGTTAAGACCGAAGACAAACTCCACTGAGTGGTAGGGGGTACAACAAGCAGATACATATTGTGCAAGGAACCTTCCTGATTTGGGTATAAAGAACACCAAGTATGCCAAAATGGCTGCCAAATGAACTTTAATGGAGGACAAAGTAAATCCATCATCCTTCAGTGCCAGAAGATAGTCAAATATCTGTAACAACTCACAAGTTCTTGGGTTAATTCCCTGCCTACTGGCCAGAGAGTAAATCTTTTCCATTTGAAAGTGTATGACTTCCTTGTGGAAGGTTTAAAAGATTCTACCATGGGCTCTTGAACCCTTTGGGTTAAGCTCCCTACTGCTGGATCAGTCATGGTATAAGGTGAAGGGACTGTACATCTGGGTGACAGATCTGTCCTGTGTGAAGGAGGTCGTCTGCTGGAGGAAGGGTTCTGTACACTCACTCGGCTAGTGTCCATAATGTGGGAAACCATACCCTCCTGGGCCAGTATGGGGCTAGCAAGATGCATGTGGCTTTGTCTGCTTTTAGTTTGGCTATCACCCTGTGTAGGATCCCAAAAGGGGGATCCTTTTAGTCTGCTTTTAGTTTGGCTACCACCCTGTGCAGGATCCCAAAAGGGGGAAGCACACCACAACTGGAATGCATCCCCAATGTAATTTAGGCCAACAGTCACCCTGAAACAAAATAGGTGGCACTTGGCATTGGCCGGGAAGATGAAAAGATCCATCTCAGGAGTTCCCACTCTGTAAAAATAGGATTCAGGTAGTAGTCGGCTATCAACTACTCCTGATCCATATCCCTGTTCCTACTTAATGAACCTGTTATGGTGTTTTCTTGACCGGCAATGTGGATGGCCATCAGCTGAACCCCTTGATTGGTTGCCCACTGCTATATGAGTGTAGTCTCTCTGCAGAGATGGATGGAGCCTATGCCCCTTTGTTTGCTTAGACAGAATTTTGCCATAGTATTGTCTGTCACCAGCAGAACACAGCAAGAACCCTTGAGGAGCTCTGTAAAAGAAATAAGAGCATGTCTGATAGCCCTTGATTCTAGCCGATTAATGTGAAGTTTTGATTCCCACTGACACCATGTACCTTTTACTTCAAAAACCACCATAATGAGCCCCCCAACCCATGAGGAAAGTATCTATAAAAACCTGTACATCATGGGACTGAGTCCCCAGAAAAGCCGCTTTAAGCCAATGATGTAACTTAGACCACCAGCCTAGGGTCTTTATGATGGTCCTGGGGATTGACAGCCTTTTCCATTGAGGGTCAACACTGGGATCATCAGATATCGGTACGATGGCCTTATTTTAAAAATATGAAGGTAGATCAAAGATGGCACAAAATGACAAACACAAATGGTGCCTCTTATGTCTAGGTAAGGGCCAGAACACAACCTCTTGTCTGGTCTGCAGCCATCTCCTCAAACTCCTGAAAAAAACTAATTGAAGAACAAAGCTCAAGGAAGCTTGTCCTCTTCTCAAAGTGGCAAGACGACAACTGAAGGAAGAGTGCTCTTTCTGCCTCCACCATGTGACCATTTGGGCAGGAAAGGGAAGCTTCTAGATGGAGTGAAGGGGGACCACTCCTAAGGTCTGGAATGTTCTTTAAAGCTTGGAAGCTCCTCTCAGTGGCTGGCCTGCAATCATGCAGTCCCCATGTGGGACTGCACAGAAGTCATGATGATGAACTTTTGTTATCTCCATTCAAAATCTGTGTCTATAGCAACTGGACTCAAACTAGAGACAACTGACCAGAAGAGATCTTGGTGGATAGCTCAATGAAAGTGTTGATAGTATGAAGCATCAGCAAAAACAGCAAGGCCTACTCTAGGGACTGTTGGGGACAGGGATTGAAAATGCAGCCATCAGCAAGGTCACTAACTTATACAGATCTGGAAGACTGTACTTCCATGAGACACCAGAACTGTACTTCCATGAGACACAGCTCACCTCCTTGCCTATATTTTATTTTATAACAGACTAATGCAGCTGCTCCTTTACAATTGTTTGGGTAAGCCCCAGTAAAAGGTTGTTCAGTTACAAGGTTCTTCTCTCACCTCCCCCAAATAGTTAAGGCAAAATCATTGAGACAAAAATGCCACTTACAGCTCTGGGACAGCCAACAAAAACAACCGGAACCATCAATGCAAAGCAACAGAATGTCACCCAGAACACAGCATCATCTTGGAAAACCTTGTAGTCACCTGGGGAAGGATTCATAACATGAACCAAAGGCAATATGTCTGTGCAAAGCCAAAATTAAAAAGCACGTTTGAAAAGAGAAATTTCTTACAAGAGATTCCTCTAGACCACATTCACATCCCAGTTATTTTACAGAAGTTCAGCTGCACTTAAAGGACACTTTAGTTTTTACACTTTAATTCTGCTTAAATGCTAACTTTATACATGGGATTATTTGCAAACCTCTGTTTCACTCATGGGAAATAGGCAGCAACTTTCAAGTCTGAAGTGTAGTTTGTATTCCAATGTCACAACAAATTAAAACAGGTACGGGGACATTGTATTTGCATCCTTTTGTTCCTCTAGTTTGCAAAATTTAACTGAAGTTTCATCAAACCTGGAAGGGTTCTATTCAACACCACATGCTAGAGGACAAGGGGAGCCCTTGAGCACAGCAAAGAACCCATGTGTGCCCACTTGTCAAGTCCATGTTTCATTACTGTTTGCCATGCATTCCAAAGGCAGCCTTAGGAGTGGAAGTCAGAAACTGGGAAAGGAGTTATCTAAATACTCAGCTTCATGAAATATTCAATGTTTTCCAGGGGATGAGAGCAAGATCACAGGAAGCAATACTGTTCGGCTTACCCAAGGGAGTGAAGAACATGGTAGCTGCAACAAGGAAGCCCAGCACTAGTCCTATAACCAACATACAGAGGAACACAATGCCAAATCGCCACCAGTACAATACCAAGAGAAGACCACCAACAACTCCGGCGAGTGCTGTAAGCCCAAGATTCACTGGCGGGGGTGGGGGTGGGGAGCAAGAGGAAGATAGGCAGTTTACAAACAGCAACAACAACAATTATCGGCAGCATTTTGCCCTCTTTTAAAATTACAGTGTAGTACTTCACATTACATTACATACCAAATATAACTGTTAGGAGTTGAACAGGGAAATCACAATTCTCTGAAAACAAACACAGCTCTTGGGAAACACAGTGCTTGGGAAATACACTGAATAAAGGATCCAACCACAAACAGTCACACTGAACTGGCACAGTAGAAATGCCATTAACATGTAGCTGGAGCCAGATATTTCAGAACTACCTGAAGCTCAGTGGAAAGGTGATGGGAGTCACATGTGCTAGAAGTTATCCCTTTAAGAAGTTATTTTAAAATCATCTGTATTCCAAAACAGAGTCTACAAGTGGATGCAGAGAGTCATGTGGCTCTCTAGTTTGAAGCCTGAGGGTTTAAAATGTATAAGGGGGAAGGAAAAAAACTGTTAGAAGATAAGAAATTCAAGAATTCATTCTGCTGTATTTACTTAGAACTGGCCTTCTTAACTAGTCAAGCAGAAGTCTGACATTAGAAACTTAGGTGTAGAATCAACTACTTCTGGCCAGAACTATAGAAAAATTCAAAAAAGTCGCATCCTGCTCCCTGTTGTATCATGCAGAAGTTCTTATTCTATAAGCATTACTTTCTTGCACAATTTATTCCAGTTTTTGCTACTCACAGTTAAGGGCCATGAAGTCATTTCTAGCCACTGAAAATCTTACTCAACCGCCAGTGTGGCTAATGAGATTCCTGCAGGCCTCGTCCACACAATGAAAGCAAACCTCTGCAGGCATTTGGGCTAGAAACTTGCTTTTAAGAGAATTCTGCACAGCTTCAGCACTGCAGCACAATTCTAGCTGTATTTTCACAAAGACCTGATGGTGGTGGAAAGTGCTGCCAAGTTGCAGCCACCTTCTGCTGATCCTGTAGGGTTTTCAAGGCAAGAGACATTCAGTGGTGGTTTGCCATTGCCTGCCTCTGCATAGCTATCCTGGACTACCTTGGTGGTCTCCCATCCAAGTACTAATCGGGGCCAACTCTGCTTAGCTTCTGAGATCTGATGAGACTTGCCTAGCCTGGGCCACCAAGGCCGAGGCATGAAGAGCTAGAATTTCCAGTTCTAATTTAAAAGCAGTCATCAGCTCTCAGGGCATAGTGTTTGTTTCGTTTTCTCCTGGTGAAAACACCAACAGCATCTTGTGTTAAAGGAGGAGACTCAGTGATGATCTTAATGCACCCTCAATCTTGGCCTGATCTGATTGGCCCTGGCCCAGGCCCAGGCTAGTCCAGTCTTGTCAAATCTCAGAAGCTAAGCAGGGTTGGCCCTAGTTCGTACTTGAATGGGAGACCACCAAGGAAGTCAAGTGTTGTTACACAAAGGCAGGCAATGGCAAACCACCTCTGGACATCTCTTGCCTTGAAAACTGTATGGAGTGACCATAGGTCAGCTGCAACTTGATGGCACTTTCCACCAGCAATCTTGGCCACTTTACTCCCAGACCTTGTGTAATGAGCTTGTTTTGGCCTACAGGTGCTACCCAGGAAGACTGCCTAAAGTGCAATTGTTCAGTAAGCCAAGACAGAGATGCAACAGCATAGGAGACAGGCTTAAGCTGCTCAAGTCTTATTACCAAAGAGACACATTTTCAAATTGGAGACATGAAACTAGTATTTTCAGACAGACCCATCTATACATCTTCTCTTACCATCATAATGGAGATCAGCTGTTCTGGTAATCATGATAAAGAAAAAGAATGCCATGAAAATGAAGCCCATGAAGAACAGATCTAAGAAAAAAATAGAATCCTTTATTAAAACGGTGCATCAGGAAGAGAGCCAGTGAGATTAGTACTTAAGAGGAGGGAGGGCTTCAGTTCAAATCCCTGCTCGGACATGAAGCTCAGCATGTGACTGTGGATCCTCACAATTCCCCAACCTAACCTACCTCAAAGGATGAAAGGATACATATAAAATAGAAGAGAACCAAGAAGCTAAGCTGAAGAAAAGGTGGGGAAAAGGCACTAAAAATATTATAAAGCACAAACTGGACAAAGCCCCACTTCTTTGGAGCCCTTAGAGTATCATCATGCCCTTCAGATAGGCATGGGGGCAGAGCATAGGATCTAAGTAAAGTTACAGGACTGAGTCTGTGAATTCATTCTACTAACAGAGGCACCCACTCGCTGATTTGCTACTTTCACTATACTTCTTTACAATCAACCACTATTGTTGCAGAAGCTAATTCTGGTCAAATTCTGGGTTGGTGAGATTGATTGTTCAACCCTTCTAGGGTTGCCAGGTCCCCTCATCTCTCTGGCAGGAGGATTTGGGGGGTGTTCCAGGAGTAGGTGGGGATGCCCTCAAGCCCTGCTTCCAAGAGCATCCACCCACCCGGCCACCCCTCTCCCTCCCCTCCTGCCCAATTTAAAGGGCTTCAGCTGATTGGTGGGAACCATGTGGACCACCAACCAGCTGGAGGGCCCTTTAAATCTAGAAAGAGGGTGGGAGGGGGGTAGTCATAAGCCGCACACTCAGCTTACAAAAAGACCCTTTAAAGGGTCTTTTGCAGGACATATGTGCAGCCCGTGATGGTCCCTCTCCCTCCTGCTACATTTAAAGGGCCCTCCAACTGGTCAGCAGGCCATAATGCCCCTATATAAATCAATGGTACGACCTCATTTGGAGTACTGTGTACAATTTTGGTCACCACACCTTAAAAAGGATATTATAGCTTTGGGAAAAGTGCAGAAAAGGGCAACTAGAATGATAAAAGGGTTGGAACACTTTCCCTATGAAAAAAGGTTAAAGTGCTTGGGGCTCTTTAGCTTGGAGAAATGATGGCTGGGGGGTGACATGATCAAGGTTTATAAGATTATGTGTAGGATAGAGCCCCAAGGTAGAGAAAGAGGTACTTTTCTCTCTTTCTCACAATACAAGAACTCGTGAGCAGTCCATGAAATTGCTGAGCGGTCGGGTTAGAACTGATAAAAGGAAGTATTTCTTCACCCAAAGAGTAATTAACACATGGAATTCACTGCCACAGGAGGTGGTGGCGGCTACAAGCATGGACGGCTTCAGGAGGGAATTAGATAAATATATGGAGCAGAGGTCTATCAGTGGCTATTAGCCACAAGGTATGGATCACTCTGGGGCAGGTGATGCTCTGTATTCTTGGTGCTTGATCAAAAGTGGGAAAGCTTCTAGTGTCCTGGCCTCACTGGTGGACCTCCTGGTGGCACCTGGTATTTTTGGCCACTGTGTGACAAGAGTGTTGGACTGGATGGGCCATTGGCCTGATCCAACATTGGCTTCTCTTATGTTCTTATGTGGTCCCCACCAATCAGCTGAAGCCCTTTAAATCAGACAGGAGGGGAGGGAGAGGGGTTGGCGGGGGGTGGTTGCTCTTGGGGGTGGGGTTTCCCTCACTGACCAGGTGGCCAGGGGCAGACTGGAGCCCCCAAATCAGGTGATTTGGGGTGGACCCCAGGGGCGGACTGGAGCCCCTGGACCGGGGGCTGGCAACCCTAAACCCTTCCCAGTGTGGGGCCACACCAGTATTACCCACCATGAAAAATTACTGTTGGTCCTTGCTCTGAGTTTTCTTCCTGCCAATCATAGGCATGCCCAAGTCAGTAAGCTTACAGAAGCTTAGGCCCACAATCACTGAAAACAGGCTCTTCCTGTTGCAAGAAGCTTGTGTAACTGGGGTTGCCAGTGGGGAGTCAGAGGTGGAAGGGAGCTCTCTGGGTGGGGCGATATTGCCACGCACAATGTCACCGACATGACTTCACTTCTGCACGATGTCAGGATGATGCATGATGTTCGGGATGTTACGCCAGGTCATGGCTGTTGGGGGTGCAGCTTCCCCCTGCTGGCCACCTGGCCAGAGGTGAGGCAGGAGCCCAAGAAAATGTAGGATCCTCCACTCCCACCTGGGGGCTGGCAACTCTATGTGTACTATCTGATTTTGTTTGTCAGAATGTTGTCAGGTTTCACAACAGAGGACACAAGCTAAATTACCCTAAAGGATTCCAATTAGGCAAATACAGTTACAGAGGGAACAGAGCATCTATGAAGTGCAGCCTCGCTCTTGTAAATACCTGTTTTCCAGAAACGGTGTCCAAAGAAACAGACAAAGAGACTAAGGATGGCAAATGTGGTAAAGAAGACTTTGGTGGAGAGTCTTCCTGCAGAAGGAAAGAAGGGTAGGCTGAGTTCAGGCTCTTCACAGTGAGGCACTAAGCAATGATCAGAGACAGTTTTCCTCCAAGGAATGATTGAGAGCCAACTTCAGCCAGCCAGCCACCATTTCAATCCAGACACAATTATACAACTGGAGAACTCCGTAAGCAAAGGGCATTGTTTGTACATAACAGGGAATGATGATCGGCCATTCCATGAGCAAGTCTGTGGATCCTCTGGCCCACACACTCCCTCCTCCCCAATGTCCACAGTATCAGTCATTATGTCTGAACCACAAATGGGTTTGCTGCAAAGACTGAAGTCTTTCCATCACCATGTGTGAGCAATGAGCATGCAAATCATAAATTGCCACTAAGCTCGTCCAGACTGGCAACTCTGTGAACAATGTCAAGACCAAGTCAGCCTTCTACAATTATCAAATGATTTGAAGACAACTTTCAAGAGGCCACAACCAAAACTAAAGATACATTTTGAATCACTCCTAATTGGGGGGAAAAAATCAGTTTTAAAACAATATATAATCTGAATAGTCAAGGAAGACTTCTAACCGAGCAAGGAACTTCTGGACTAACACAATGACCATTTTAAGCTTAAGTTCCCAATTATTTCCTTCATAGAATGAAGTCAAGCCATGTTAGCAATGCTGCCTTCCAAGAGAACTTCCTTTTAAGCTATAGAATGTATGACTACAACAGCACTTCCTCCATTCAGTTAGTTTTTGTCTCTACTCATAGACTTCCTCCCAGTTTCTATTTCCAATATAGACAAACGAGAATGAAACAACCAGTCTCTTTCATGGTGATCCTGTGAATCCAGCCAAGGTAGGTAAGACTGTCGCATTTAAAAACAGGAAGGAAGATGCAAATCAATGTTTTCACCCAAAAACAAAGCTAGTCTGACATCAAGAGGCACTCGGGGTGTTGGCCAAATGAAGATAGTGATGCATCTAGCATAGCATCCCACCAGTCCCAGCAATGCTGAATTTTAGTTATTAATTATAATCTACAAAATTTATACCCCACCTTTCTGCCCTCATAAGGGCCACCAAAGCAGCTAATGAAAACACACATAACAAAATGACACCTTAAAAACCATTAAAACTGGCTTCCGGTCTGGGATTCATGGCGTCCTAACGTGTTCTGGCTTGCTCTCAGAGCTCCCAGAGCATATGGAGGGTCTTGACGACAGGGTGGGCTCCATATAGCCCACCGCAGATCCCCCCAGGCAGGGGGGTGACTGGCAGCGAGCCTGGCCCGAGAGGGAGTTGAGATCGGCTGATAGCGGGGCTTTAAAGAGCGTCGCGACCAGCCTTGATCCCCTCCCCCAGAGAAGGCACTTCGGAAATTCTCTACAAGACCCCACCGAGTTGGATTCTCAACATAAGAACGCATGACCCAGACCTCCAAGACATTCTACGGAAACTGACATCAAGGAAACACTGCTATAACAAGACACGGACTTTGAAGGTAACTTTTTAAAATTGCTCACCGGAGACGCGCTTTGGCCGAAAATAAACAACATCCGATGAAGCGCATGATCGTGCTGTATCTGTCGTACTAACATTGGAGCGGAAAAAGTGCAGTTAAACAGCTTAAAAAGGCCAAAAAGCCGGATTGTTGATCATTCCTGCGGTTAGATTATTGACTTTAAAATAGAAACTAACAGCAACTCCGCGAGAATTACAGTGGAAAAGTACTGTAGCTGCTGCAGCAGAAATCGGCAAAACAGGAAGTGACTTCAGACCAGACAAGTAATCGTCCTAGAGAAGACCAAGGAGGCCGGAAGAAGGGAGGAAATCAGGAACAAGGGGGACCATCAAGACTGCCGGACAGGAAATGAGTAGCTGGAAGAAACATTTACCATAGAGAAATTGTGCCCGCCATTTTGGGAAGGTCAGAAAAATTTTCTTTGATTTTAAACGAAAGACTCAATAGAAAAAAGTGGAACTAGTGCGATTTAGGTGGGCACAAGAAGGACTTTGATTTAGAGTGGGTTGGAGGGAAAACTATGAACAACGGCTTACGACCTGCGGCAACGACAGAGGGCAAATTCCTGGTCCTCCCTGAAAATGGCTGGGAAAGAGGAAAAAAAGCTACAGGGCATGATGGAAGCTATGGAGAAACGGGTGATGGACGCGATTCTGAAGTTGGAAAAGACTGTAATAACAGAAGTAACAGAGCTGAAAAAAGAAATGTCTGGAATTACAAAAGAGATACAGACGTTGACTAAAAGAGCAGATGAGATGGATGTAAGGGTGAAGGGAGTAGCATCTAATATAGCTGAGGTCACTATAGAAACAGATAAAGTGAATGTGATGGTCCAATATAATGCAATGATTAACCACATGAGATTCAGGGGGATCCCTGAAGACAAGAATGAGGACATCCATTCAGTTATGGTAGATGCTGTTGCAGACTTTTTGAAAATGGAAGAGGAGAAAGTGGCGGCACAGATTGATGTGGTATACAGAGTCAACTCTGCGATTGCGCAAAGGAAAAAATTACCCAGAGATGTAATTGTCCAGTTTATATCTAAAAAGCTGAAGGAGGATTTGTTTAAACAACAATTTCAGGAAGATTTCACAATTGACAACAAGAAAATCATGGTCCTAAAGGAACTACCCAGAGCAATGCTTCAGGATAGACGACTTTTCAAAGATCTGATTGACAAGCTGAAAACAGAGGGCATAAGATACAGATGGGAAATTCCTAAAGGCGTCAGTTTTTCGTTCAAGCAGAAGAGAGTCACCATCAAGTCAGTTGAGCAAATGACCAGATTCATCAATGATAATTTTAAAGACTCTGATAAATAATCATAAAATCAACATGGAGAGTCAAATAATTTCATGGAATGTTAATGGACTGAACTCACCCCAAAAAAGGAAAAATGTCAGACTCTGGTTTGAAAAACAGAAATGTGATATTGTTTGCTTGCAAGAAACACATATTAAAAAATCTGATGCCAAATTTTTGATTCAAAATAGACTAGGAGAGGAATTTTATTCACTCTCCTCCCAAAAGAAAAAAGGAGTTGTTATATATATTAAAAAGGAGTTGGAACCAAAAGAAATTTTTAAAGACAATTAAGGGAAATTTTTGGCGGTAGAAGTTGTGTTGCAGAATAAAAAGACATTAATTGTTAATCTCTATGCTCCCAATGGTGCGAAGGAAAACTTTTTTCAGGATTTGTGGGAACAGCTACGACAGTTGACCTATGAGCAAATGATCTTAATGGGTGATTTTAATGGTACTGTTGACAATGTTGTTGATAGAAAATCTAAAAAAGGAATTGAAGCCATGGGCAAACTTCCTAAAGTCTTTTTTCAATTGACTAAACATGAACACTCGGCAGATGTTTGGAGAGTTAAAAACCCCAGGGATAGAGAGTACTCTTTTTATTCATCAAGACATGAATCTTTTTCAAGGATAGATATGATGTGGATGACAGAGAATTTAATCTTGCAAACACGCAAAATTGAGATATTACCTAGGATTCTTTCTGACCACAGTCCGATAAAATGGTCAACATATGTTAAGAGAGAAAAATTTCAATGGCGACTTAATGAAGATTTGCTGGACAAGCAAAATATTGTGGATAAAATAAGGACAGAAACCCAAACATACTTTCAATTGAACTTAAATAAGAGTGTACAGACGCAAACGGTATGGGAAGCCTACAAGGCTGTGATGAGAGGACATCTGATTGCAATTAATAATAATGAAAGGAAACAACAAATGAAAATAGACAAAGAAATTATGGAAAATATTCGGAAAAAAGAAATACAACTTAAGAAAAGGCCTGGCAAAAAGAAGATTTTGAGAGAATTGAGGATTTTAAAGGAGCAATATGAGGCAAGGTTGAACAAAGAAGTATTTTGGAACTTGAAAAAATTGCAACAGAAATCCTTTGAAGGTGCAAACAAACCTGGCAAATATTTAGCATGGCAATTGAAGAAAAGAAGAGAGAATAAAACAATCACTTGTTTGAAAGATGGAAATAAAGAGATCTCAGACCCAGGAGGAATCAGGAGGGAATTTTATAAATATTACGCAACTCTCTTTCAAGTGAAGCAAGCGGATCCTCAAAAAATGTTGGATTACCTATCCAAAGTTAATTTGATACAACCAAACCCTGAAATGAAAACATTTTTAAATGCTGTAATAACTAAAGAAGAAATCAGTAAAGCAATAGCTGAGGCAAAAATCTCTAAAGTTCCAGGCCCGGATGGCTTTTCAGCTAAATTTTATAAAAAATTTCATGAAGACTTGGTCCCGGTGTTGGAGATTCTTTTTAACGAAATTAGAAAGACAGGAAGGATTCCAGATTTCTGGAATGAAGCTGCAATCACCTTAATTCCTAAAGAAACGCAAGATTTAACAAATGTAAAGAACTATCGGCCCATTTCATTATTGAACAACGATTATAAGATATTTGCAAAAATACTGGCAGAGCGCCTTAAAAAGTTTTTGAAGGACACTATTGTTGAGGATCAAGCTGGATTTTTACCAAATAGACAAATTAAAGACAATATGAGGGTTGTCTTGGACGCAATTGAGTATTATGATAAACACCCTGAAAAAGAAGTTGCTTTTTTATTTTTGGATGCAGAGAAGGCTTTTGATAATTTGAATTGGGAATTTATGTTTAAAGTGTTTGAGAAATCTTTGATGGGCGCAGAATTTATAAGAATGATTCAATCGATATATAAAGAACAAAAAGCTTCGGTGATTGTGAATGCAGAATCAACAGATGTGTTCCGGGTAAGAAAAGGTACTAGACAGGGTTGTCCCCTGTCACCATTGTTATTTATTTGGATTTTGGAGATTTTGCTACAAGCGGTTAGAGATGATAATAACATAAAAGGTTTGAATATTGGAGGTTTTTCATTTAAATTAAGAGCATTTGCGGATGATATTATGTTTATTGTTGAAGATCCTGTTAATAATATGCCTAAGGTATTTGAAAAAGTGAAAGAGTTTGGCGATCTTGCAGGGTTTTACGTCAACAAAAATAAATCTAAGATATTGTGTAAAAATATGATTGGTTCAAAGCAACAAATGTTACAAAATGTGACAGAATGTGAAGTGGTTAAAAAGGTTAAATATTTGGGAGTCGAAATCACAATGAAAAACATAGATCTGTTTAAAAATAATTATGAAAAATTGTGGGGTTCGATAAAGAGTGATTTAGAAAAATGGGAAAGGTTAAGACTATCTCTTCTTGGAAAAATTGCCGTTGTTAAAATGAATGTATTGCCCAGGTTAATGTTTTTGTTTCAGACAATACCAATTGTGAAGGATGGGAAAGTGTTGGTCAAATGGCAAAGAGAAATCTTTAAGTTCATCTGGGCAGGAAAGAAGCCAAGAATTAAAATGAAGATAATGTATGATACTAAAGACAGAGGTGGCTTCCAAGTTCCGAATTTGCGTTTGTATCATGAAGCTGTATGTATGTCTTGGTTATCCGATTGGATTCATTTGGAAAATAGAAAGCTGTTAGCTCTTGAGGGACACGATTGCAGATTTGGCTGGCATGCCTATCTTTGGTATGGGAAAAATAAATTTGATTCTATGTTTAAGCATCATTATGTAAGGAGGACATTGTTTGATGCATGGTCTAGGTACAAGGATACAATTTCGGACGAGAGGCCTTTGTGGATTGTACCAGCTGCTGTTATACATCGGTTTTCTGAACATAAAGGTCATGACTGGTTGAAATATCAGGAATTATTGCAAAAAGAAGGGAAAAAATATGTTTTAAAGCCAAACAATGAATTCGAATTCGAATACGGTTGGTTACAATATTGTCAAATAAGGGATATTTATAAAAAAGATTGTAAGGAGTTTGGCTTTAGAGCCATGTATGATGAATTTGAAAATTTATGGTTGAATAGAGAGCAGAAAATGATTTCAAAGATGTATAAAATTTTGTTGTATGTATATACACTGGACGAGACTGTAAAAGAGCAAATGATAAAGTGGGCCATAAATATGAACAAAGAAATTTCTATGGAATCATGGGAATTTTTGTGGAAAAGATCTTTTAAAATGTCTACTTGTACCAATGTAAAAGAGAACTGTTATAAGATGATGTATAGATGGTACATGACACCAAAAAAGATTGCTAATATTAGTATGGATAAGAACTTGAATAACAAATGTTGGAAATGTAAAAAAATAGAGGGTTCTTTTTACCATATGTGGTGGTCATGTGATAAAGCGAAATCATATTGGTCTAATATACATTGTGTGATGCAGAAAATATTAAAAATCCCAATTGAGAGAAAGCCAGAACTACTTCTCCTCGGTTTGACAATGGAAAAAATTCCACAAGAAAAAAGGACACTGTTATGGTACATGATTACGTCGGCGAGAATGGCCTTTGCTCAGCAATGGAAAATGGAGAAGGTGCCAGATATACATGACTGGTTGAGAAAACTGCTATTTTTAGCGGAAATGGACAAAATGACAAAGAAGCTAAATGGACAAATGGCAGAACAGTATATAAAAGATTGGGAAGAATTGAAACTGTATCTAGAAACTGAATATAGAATGAAGGGGAAAATATATAACTTGGATACGTATGGATATTGAACGAGAAGTGAAATGAATTTGGAATTGTATTATACTGTTATTTGAGAATATGTTGCAATGGTAGAGGTTTTATATAATGTGTTACCTGGTTTGTCAATGCATATAAGTTTAAATTTGATTACCGTCTAACATACATTTTTGTTTGTTATTAGCAGTGTTGGAAGCCTATTAGGGGGGTGGGGGGA
Source organism: Gekko gecko (assembly GCA_029375565.1). Classification (NCBI taxonomy): domain Eukaryota; kingdom Metazoa; phylum Chordata; class Lepidosauria; order Squamata; family Gekkonidae; genus Gekko; species Gekko gecko. Next base: position 171,913,208 of record JAPDNY010000005.1, read on the forward strand.
AGGGTTGGGAACTTTTTTTTCCGAAATTGTATTGGTACCGTTATTGAAAATGTTGATTGTTTTTTCCAATAAAAAAATTTTGTCTAAAAAAAAAAAAAAAACCCATTAAAACCAACAAAAAACATTAAAACCAGAGCTGGTACACTAAGAACAATAATTAATTAGGCAAGAAGGATGGATCATGAGGGAATGCTAAATGAAACAAAAGTCTTTACCCGCTCGTGGAAGATAACAATAGGAGGGATCAGACTAATCTCCCTGGGGGCGTTCCAGAATTTTATTGTCATGACTGAGAAGACTCTCTTCCCAGGTTGTCACCTGTCTTAACTCAGAAGGTGGGGCACCCGAAGCAAGACTCTGAAGTGGTCAGGTAGAATTGGGAGTGAAGTTTACTCCTATGGCTGGCTCCTATGTGAGTTGACCTAGAAGTTGTACAGATACATATATTCCAAGGAAATATGCTTCCCTATATACAACCGCTACTACACTGTAACATAGGAGGTGAGTATGCTGACCATAGCTAAGATTACTGTCAGAGGAACTTGTAGCTCAGCAGAACAGTAAATCTTCACTATTCTGTTGACCCACACAAATCTATGACACAATTGGTTTCGTTTTCAGGCCAGACAAGTTTTATGGAGCTTTCTTTCTTAGGCTTCTGGACATAATCCTCAACACAGGCAAGTAAGCAGCTATTTACAACCATGAACTGTTGTGATGGGCCACCCCATGTGTTCTCCCCTGTTCCATGATTGCTCCATGTTGTACTTGTACTTGATACCATGGGACTCCCGCTCATAAGGGACCCTCCACTTTGGATCCCCATATACTTGCACATCTTAGCATGGGCCTAGCAATGAAAAATGGAGTCTGGATAACTCCAAAAAAAGCCCTGGTTGTATATATCCATACAGCGTTATTGTACATCTATGTATCTTACTGCTATGCCATTAAAGGTATTTGACTTTGACTTTATGCAGAAGCCATATCTGGTGGAAGTCACTCGGATGGCGTTTACCCCAAGGACCTGTTCTCTCCCTGATAATCTGGCCTTAACAACCCAAATAATCAAGACAGTACGCAATGGGCCAGCTCCAGCCATTTCCTCCTTATCTTAATTGCTGGATAGGAAGATTTCTCCCCCTACTCCATAATGTAAGGTACTCAGCCATCTACTTGCCTATCTAAACTCTCAGTTTCTAAAGGAACACTTCTCCTTGATACTTTTACCTGTAATGCAAAAGAAGAAAAACTCCCCTCCACAATGTACACCAAAAAAACCCTTTTCAAATTAGCTCATCTCCAGAGAGATGGACTTTTCACTACTCACACATTCCAATGCCAACACCTTTTCCTTTTCTCAATCTTAGAAAAATGTATAAAAAGTTATCCCTCAGTCCATCCAATTTGTAGCAGGTTTTGGATCCCAGCCTGTTACCCCAACTGTATGGCTGGCTTCTCTACTTTTCCATTCTATTCTACTGTGCTCCAGAACTGCCCAGCTGTCTTCAGGAAGCAGGCTTGTATGTCTTTGATTCTCCCCTTTTATTTTCTCCCTTAGTAGCAAGTAGTTTGTTAGGGAAAGGGTTTAAACTGTGTTTGTACTTCACACATGCAGCTATTTCCTTTCTGTAGTGCCTCTGTTTTTATTTACCTGACTTAATGTGGTTAGGGGTATAGCCGGAAAAATTTGGTTAGTGGGGTGTTGTGAAACCTGAAGGGTGGGGTGCTGGAGAGAGGGAGGGGGAGAGATCCCATTGACAGTTGGCCGGTGGATTCCTCTCCCCCCCTTCCATGTTAGGAAACTCCACCTCTTGCCTGCACACTTGCCATGGAGGAAGGACCCCCCCAAACACAAGTCATGCAGCTGAGACTGCCTTTGCAGCCTTGCTGGAGCTGCATGAAGAGAAAGGCTGTCTGGGTGGGCAGGGAGAGCCTGCCACCAGCCCTGACCTTGGCTTCAGTTTGCTTGCACCAGGGGAGGAGTCATGTGATCCAGCCACCATGACTCCTCACTGGTATAGGCACACTACAGCCTGATCCGCCTGCTTGCTGCACTGCCAGGCACCTGACCTGGGAGAAGGAAAGCTGGCCAGAATGTGCTCTCTGCTGCAGAGTGGAGAGTGCATCTGACCAGCTCTCCTTCTCCTGTACCAAGGCAAACAACCACAGCAGGCATTCCCATCACCCTGCCATAGCTACACCCCTGAACATGGTTCTCTTCCTGTTAATTTAATAAACTTATTTTCTTATTTAAAATGCTTACTCCTTCATTTGTTTTGAGTGTTGGTCTGTATCTCAGTCCCCACATACACCAGTTATGGTCTCAGCAATTAATAACTCACAATACACATTTCCTCTTTGCTAACAGAAGGATACTTTTGCTAGCTACAGGGACTGCATGTGTATTGGTGATCTGGGTAACAAACTGGACTAGCAATGGGGAGTGGGAGGACCACAACCATGCCTGTTTCTGTACTCTAAGAGCTAGCTTTGACTCCCAACCCATTAAATCAGAATCTCATTCATAAAGAACAGGTGCAAGGAGGGAACCAGGTGAGACATTCATCTTCCCACAGGATTTGGCAAAAACTCTATCACCTTGAAAGCTGCATTCTCTTATATCCATTCTATTGACTTACTAAGAGAGGAGCAGTTATCAACTACAGCATTCAGGTTACAGGCATATGTATGAATAGGTACATATGCTGCAGACGTGTTCCACAGTGGATCCCTCACTATGACATTGTAAATCACTCCTTGTCCAGGGAGTGATGAGAAGAACAGGTCCGTTTTGTCTTCACTACTTAAGGTCATCGTCTGGAGAGGGAAACAAAAAAGCAATGGGTCCATCAGTTGTTAGCAACCATTTCTACTCCCCTCCATCTTTCCCCACATTCCAGTTGGAAGACAAGCATCTGTTTTTTTGAGTTTCACCTAAACACAAGAAAGGGAATCGAGGAAAAGTCAGCCATTTCAAAACTGATATAGTTCTGCTGTGTACCATCATATTTGAATCCTGCCCTTCAAGAAACAAGAGCAGCATACATAGGACAATCCACATCACTCCAAGGAAGCTTATGCTGAGGAAAGAGACTTGCCCAAGGTCATATCAAACTTACAGTATGACTATAGCAGTAGAAAAGAGCAAGAGCCCAGTAGCACCTTAAAGACTAACAAAATTTGTGGCAGGGTACAAGCTTTCATGAGCATCCTGGGAATACAGGCAGAGCAGGGCAGGCAAAGCAGGGCAAGAGTGCCAGATCATAGTCAAAGAGTCCAGTCGAGATCAAATACTGGTTCAGCAGCAGAGTTCATGGGTTGTCCAGGAAAGCAGAATCAAGTCATTCCAAGGTCACTGATCAACAACATTCAGGCAGATCCAAAAAGCAGAGTCAGGAGTCAGTCCAAAGATCACAAGGCAGAGTTCAGTCACAAAGTTCACAGGGTTGTGACACGTTGCTTCTACACTGCAGGTCCCCTGGTCTGATTTATATAGGTCTCTCCTAACAAGCACTATTTACAATCATCGGCTTGGAAGTGTTTCTACAGTTACTCAGAGCTGTCATCAGAAAACAGCTGACACTGAGCCAAGAGCCAAGCACTCTGTCTACGTGTCTATAGTTCTTGCCTACGTGTCTGTAGTTCTTGCCAGAGCCTCTGCCTATGCCATTCAACAGGTGAGGGTGAGTCTGATGAGCTGCTTACAGGCAGCTGTGGTTCGTCGGCTGCTTCAGAGCTGAGTGTGGTGGCACAGGGTCAGCTGCTGGAGATTCTTGTATTTCTGGCTCATTAATCTCACTGGCTGGCTGCATGTAGTGCCCCAACTCCTGAGAAGACTTCAGCCATGCTGGGGAAGCCATGCTGGGGAAGGCTGACCCATGACAGTGAGTCACTGCTCACTTCTTCGGATATAGTTAGAATGTGAGTCCATCTGTCCTTATATCTTGAAGAGTTAGAGTGATTTCAGATGCCAAATGACAGCAGTAGGCATGATTGAATTGGGTGTGATATGCAGAGGGGTAGCAGGCATGGAGAAATCAGCACTGGTAATGAGACCGGAAACCTAAGTCTCAGTTCAGTCGAGGAGGATGCATTTTCTTGAGTTTCATTATCATTTGCAATTCAGCAGTCTCTCTTTCTAATCTCTCTTTGAAATGTCCTTGTAAGAGAACTGCTACTCTTAGGGTCAGCAACTGAATGTCCTGGAAGGTTAAAATGTTTCCTCACTGGTATTTGAATGTTTTCAGTTTTCAATTTTCTATTGATTTTCTGTTGATTTTGACATTCCCCACCAACTTCAGGTAAAGGGAATACTGTATTCCCCTCTATACAAGGCAAAACCACACTACTTACTCTGATGCCATTTGCTACAATGTCTTGTACCTCGGACATCTTCCGCATATGGCTCACAAAAGCAGCTTCAGACAGATCATTCTCTGGTAGGAAATACTGATAGATGTCATAGTGCAGTCTCCACCTCGTGTCTTGGCCAGTCCCAGAATCACAAGAGGGTGGGCTTGCACCTCTGGAAGATTGCAGAATATTTACTTAAACAGCAGTAACCTGATATTTAAACATTGATTCACTCTTCTGAAGTTGCTTAGCATTAGCTACTGTTGTTCCCTCAACTCCCCCCCCCCAATACAACACTGGAAAACCACCCAAATGAATCACATTAAATACATCTTGAAATTCATGACATAACATTAAAGAAGCTGGATGTCTTAGCTGCTGCAGATATTTTAATACCTCATCAGCAAGTAATTCTGTCAAAGTTCTGCTTGCGGGAAGTGGAAAGTAGAGGCCCAAAAGCCTTGGAAAAGTTAGAAAAAAAACATTATCTCTACCCCCAATAGAAAAGTTTATTTGTTATGACAAAATATTTTCTGTTTGAATGAGAAAATGCTTTAGATTTTAATAACAAAGTGCATAGTACGAAGACTTGTGTAAAACAATCTAAAGCATTAGATATCCATTCCTGTATATGCTGTAGACAGCAGAACAATTTCCATATTGTTTAAACATGGCTAATTCTGCCCTAGTTAATTTGTCACATTTTGCATGATAATATACCATTAGAAAATTTAATTATTAAAGTTAAATTAGATACCTAAATATGCTTAGTCTTACTGTGACTGAGACTGCTTTTGTCCAAATTATACATTCTTATTTACTACAAAATTTAAGATTTCCAATAATTATTTTTCTTGCTCCTGATATGTGTGCTAAGGTAGCACAGAGTACAGTGGTTTGCAGCTCTCTCTAGTAAGGGAATATTCACTATTTTTATTATAAAAACAAATTTTCATAATACCATTGAAAAAATAGGAAAATGTTGCTATACATCCAACATTTTTAAGGCAGATAAAATAAGCTTAGATCTGATAAGCAAGTTTTCATATGCTTCAGTTTTTCCCAAAATTTCAGCATCCTCCCCATAGCTTCAGAAATCCTGTTGAAGTCCAGGGGTTTTTTAAAGACTAACAGAAATCCTGGAAATCTAAATATCTAGTCCCCACATCTTTGTTTTGCCCTTTGCTTGGCCATGTGGGAAGGGGACACACAATAGCCTTTATTTTTATTTTTTTACATATCTGTGGTTTGTATCCTGCAAGTGAACTCAAGGCAGCTCACATCATACCATAAACAACAGACAATTCTAAAAACATCAAGTAAATAACATCATACAAATAACAGTTGAGGACAGAGGGTGGTGCTAGGAGAGAGTGTGTCCTCTAGATACCTCCGGGAATGTGGGGTCCCTCAGGAGGCAATTCTCTCCCCAGTGTTATTGAACATATATATGAGCCCCCTCTCCCAGCTGGCACAGAATTTCAGGCTTGGGTGTCACCAAAATGCTGATGATACCCAGCTGTATCTGCTTTTGGATGGCTACCTGGATGCCGCCCCACAAAATCTGGCCATACGTTTGGAGGCTGTGGTGGAATGAGCGTCAGGGTTCAGGCTCAGCTTATCTGTTCCTGACGGAGCGCCATTGACACAGGCACAGTCTGTTAAGAGCTTAGGTGTGATCCTGGATGCCTCTCTTAACATGAAGGCCCAGGTCACACATACAGCCAGGGAGGAATTTTTCCATTTACATCAACCCTAGCAGCTGGCCCTTTTCCTTTCACAAACCAACTTGGCCACAGTAATCCACGCGATGGTCACCTCCGGGCTACACTACTGTAACTTACTTTATTCTGGCATACCCAGAAGCTCCAACTGATCCAGAACATAGCAGCATGAGTCCTGACAGGAACACTATGGACTGCACTTATTCAATCTGTCTTGCACCACCTGCACTGGCTGCCGGTGGAGCATCGAGGCAAGTTCAAGGCCTTGGGTTTGACCTTTAAGACTTTGAGCGGTCTGGGACTAATGTATCTGCGGAACCGCCTCCTCCAGTACACTGCCAGGAGAGCATTATGCTCTTCACACAACAACTTGCTGGTGGTCCCTGGTCCTAGAGACATCCAGCTATCCTCAACCAGGGCCAGGGCCTTCTTGGCCCTGAACTGGTGGAACTCTTTGCCAAACAACATCCAGGGCCCTGAAGGATCTTATGCAATTCTGCAGGACCTGTAAGGCAGAGATTTTCCACCAGGCATTTGGCTGAGGACAGTGACAGCTTACATCATGGCTGGCACCCTTCCTGGACCCCTATCCCCTGAAAGATCTACTCCTCTCCCCATGCCCATGAAGCCCCCACAGGCCAGAAATGGGAGGGAACCACAAAATCTCACCATTTGTTTTTAATTAATGAATTATATGTTCTTATGATGGTTTTATTGTTTTTAAATTTGTACATCACCTAGAGCCCCACAGTTGTGTGGATTAGGCAATTCAAAATATAAATAAATAAATAAATTTTAAAGAGAATCTATTTAACCTAAAGAAATAATCACAGTTTCCTAGCCAGCAATTCGGTGGTTGGTGTCTTTCAATGCACACTAGCCCCATGCTAGAAGGGCAATGGATCAGGACAGATTATGTCAATCACTCCTTGCACCAATAATATGAAATGCCCTGGTCAGCCTGAGCAGGGGAGGCTGAAGTTATTTGGCATCCGCTGCCTCAACCAAAGGCCCGACAGAACAGCTCCATTTTACAGGCCCTGTGTTCCACCAGGCTGGGGCCAGGGTCAAGAAAAGCCCTGGCCCTGGTTGAGGCAAGACAGACGTGTTTCAGGCCAGGAACTACAGGGCAGTGCTGGTCAGTGGAGTGGGGCATATATGGGGGGGGGGGAGGAGGAAGAGATTGGGAGTCTCAGAGTGGCTTACAATCTCCTTTCCCTTCTCCTCCCCACAACAGACACCCTGTGAGGCAGGTGGGGCTGAGAGAACTCTGACAGAAACTGCTCTTTTTCAAGGACAGCTGTGCCAGAGCTTGTGACTGACCTAAGGTTACACCAGCAGCTGAAAGTGGAGGAGTGAAAACCAGGGAGAATTGTGAGGCACTCCAAAGGGATTTGTCGAGGATGGGTGAGTGGGCGTCAACGTGGCAAATGGGGTTCAATGTGGCCAAGTGCAAAGCGATGCACATTGGAGCCAAAAATCCTAACTATAAATACACGTTGATGGGGTCTGAACTGGCAGAGACTGACCAAGAGAGAGATCTTGGAGTTGTAGTAGATAACTCAATGAAAATGTCTAGACAGTGCATAACTGCAATAAAGAAGGCCAACGCTATGCTGGGGATTATTAGGAAGGGAACTGAAAACAAATCAGCCAGTATCATCATGCCCCTGTATAAATCATTGGTGCGACCTCATTTGGAATACTGTGTACAGTTCTGGTCGCCACATCTCAAAAAGGATATTATAGCATTGGAAAAGTGCAAAGAAGGGCAACTAGAATGATAAAAGGGGTGGAACACCTTCCCTAGGAATAAAGGTTAAAACGCTTGGGGCTCTTTAGCTTGGAGAAACGACGGCTGAGGGGTGACATGATTGAGGTTTATAAGATTATGCATGGGATAGAGCAGGTAGAGAAAGAGGTACTTTTCTCCCTTTCTCACAATACAAGAACTCGTGGGAACTCAATGAAATTGCTGAGCAGTCGGGTTAGAACAGATAAAAGGAAGTATTTCTTCACCCAAAGAGTGATTAGCATATGGAATTCACTGCCACAGGAGGTGGTGGCAGCTACAAGCATGGACAGTTTCAAGAGGGAATTAGATAAACATATGGAGCAGAAGTCCATCAGTGGCTATTAGCCACAGGGTATAGATGGGAACTCTCAGTCTGGGGCAGGTGATGCACTCTATTCTTGGTGCTGGAGGGGACAGCAGTGGGAGGGCTTCTAGTGTCCTGGCCCCACTGCTGGACCTCCTGATGGCATCTGGTATTTTTGGCCGCTGTGTGACAGAGTGGTGGACTAGATGGGCCATTGGCCTGATTCAACATTGGCTTCTCTTATGTTCTTATGAATCAAACCCTGTTCTTCCAGATTAGAGTCCGCACACTTAACCACTACACTAAACTGGTCCCATAGGTATGTTGGTCCCTGGCTGTAAAGGACCTTAATGGTTAACACCCTAACCTTGAACCTGACCCGGTATTCAACCAGCAATCAATGCAGTTGGCACAGCACTGGCTGGATATGTGCCCACACAGGCATCCCAGTCAGTAGCACACCACTGCATTTGGTACTAGCTGAAGTTTCTGGATCAGGTTCAAGGGTAGGCCCATATAGAGTAACAGTCATCAATTCTGGAAGTGACCATTGCATAGATTACTGTCGCCAATTCACATGAGGAGAGGTACGGAACTAATTGCCCGACCAGTCTAAAATGATAAAAGGCTGACCTGGCAACACTGGTGAACTGGGCCTCCATGGAAAGTGAGGATCCAGAGTCACTCCCAGGCATCAATGATGCCCCACCAACAGCTGGGAGTCAGATTCCCGACCCTATCCCCCCACAGCTCAGGAACAGGACCTCCATCTTAGCTGGATTTAGTTTCAGCCCACTGAATTTTAACCAATCAGCCACAGTCTTCAAAGCCTTGGCCAGATTATCTGGAGCAGATTCTGGCCAACGATCCATTAACAGATGCACCAGTCCAACTCCCCGGATTAACCAGGCCAGGGGGCACATATAGATGTTAAGTAACATCGGGGAGAGGATCACCTCTTGCAGGATGCTACATGGCAAAACCCTCTCCCCAAGTGCCATCCTCTGTCCCAGTCCATGGAGGAATGAGGACAGCCATTCTAAGTCCGTTCCCCAAATCCCCCATATTGGTGAGGTGGTGGGTCAAAAGGTAGTAATCAACTGTGTTGAATGCTGCTATCAGATCCATTAGCAATAGCAGCACTGACCTGCCTCAATCCAAATGTCTCCAGAGATCATCCGTAAGGGCTACCAGCACAATCTCCATCCCATGACCAGTTCGGAAGCCATACTGAGATGGATCCGAGATAGAGGAGTCATCCAAGAACACCTGGAGCTGCTCAGCTACTGCTTTCTCAACCTCCTTACCCAGGAACAGAAGGTTCGATACTAGGTGGTAATTGGCTAGGACCATAGGGTCCAAAGAAGGTTTTTTTCAAGAGCAGTTGCACCACCACCTCCTTCAGGCAACCTGGGAACATCCCTGAAGACAGGGACAGGTTGATGATCTCTCCCCAGAGGAGCCTGAATTCTGTCTTCACAAGCTTTAATGAGTCATGATGGACACAGATCCAGGATGCAAGTGGTGGGCTTCACAGCTGCCAGGGTCTTGTCAACTTTCTGGGTGTGTCAGCTGAATCGGTCCAAGACCAGATCGGAAGATGGACAAGGGGCTTTCAGTTCACTTTACAGATGTTGGATTTCACCGAGGGGTCTCCGCAGTTCTTGACCCTCCACTTTTATTATGTCCCCCAGAACTAAGCTTCTTTGCAAATGAGAGCTAGCTGCAAGTACCTGGGGTATCCAAGATTTGCTGGGGCAAATTTAATGTGCATCTCAGCTAAGTTATACTCTAAATAAATATTGGGATCAATTTCCAAGGCAAACTCCAGATTACAGCCACCAGGGACTGGATCTAGGCAGAAACAAAGATAACAGTTAATGCCAGGAAAAAGAAGTCACTTCAGAGAGAAAAAAAGAAAGGTGATTTCATGAGACTGGCTCTCAATTTGTAAACCATCACCTACTGGAACATAAACCTGGAGATGGTGGAACACAGGTGACAGAGCTTGCTCCCAGAGACTATCAACAACAAGAAGAAACACAAATAGTTCTGACATGGAATTTCAGGCATGGATGGCCAGCAGTGCAAAAAATACAGAACCCTTTAAACCCACAGGTGATTTCTGGGCAATGCTTGGTGGTAGAGTTGAAGAACATAAGAGTCATCAACAAGGAAATAATAGGAAATCTAGGCAGAAAAGCAAGGTCAAGGCCATGGAGACCTTTAAGTATGAGGATAAATAAGACCAAGTGGAACATAGTGGAGTGATTCACATGCCATGAGACAAGCCATTCTTTATTGATGCATCAACAAGCTTAACAAATCCATGTGGTGAGAAACCCCTCCTGCCTTGTGTGCAGCTCAAACATCTGATCTGCTTCTGTAGCAAACCACAGTTTGCCATGAGACGCACACCACAAACTATGGTAATTCTCTCTTCCTTACAAACAAGAAGAATTCAGAAGAATTCAGAATACAAAACAACTGGCTGGTTGGCTTAGACTGAACTGGCTGAAGCTAAACCTGGTGAAGACAGAGGTCCTGTACCTTGGTTGGGGTGCTCTGGGGATGGTGATCCCTCTCCCAACCTTCAATGGGGCACCACTGGTGCCAGTGCCAGAGATGAGGCATTTGGGAGTGCTCCTGGATCCTTCTTTAACTACGGAGGCCCAGGTGGCAGCCACTACTAAGTCGACCTTTTACCATCTTTGGCTGATTCAGCAGTTGGTTCCCTTCCTCGGCCTTGAATAACCTGGCTACAGTGATCCACACGATGGTCACCTCGAAATTAGACTACTGTAACGCTCTCTACATACGGCTGCCCTTGTCACAAATCCAGAAGCTGCAGCTAGTGCAGAATGCTACGGCCAGGCTTTTGATGGGTCTCCCGATGGGAACACATCCGGCCTGTGCTGAAAGCGCTGCACTGGCTGCCAATAGCATACCGAATTCGCTTCAAGGTGCTGGTACTTACCTTTAAAGCCATATATGGCCAGAGTCTGACATACCTGTGGGATTGCCTTTCCCCACACATACCCCAGAGAGCACTACGGTCAGGGTCACAACATCAGCTAATGATTCCAGGCCCCAAGGAAGCCAGGCTCACCACAACCAGGGCCAGGGCTTTTTCGGTGGCGGCTCCTACCTGGTGGAATGAGCTCCCGGAGGAGATCAGGGCTCTACAGGAACTTATGCAGTTCTACAGGGTCTGCAAGACGGAGCTCTTCCACCAAGCTTTTAATTAGGAGCCACCCACCACTACCACCAACTATTATCATTAGTAACATGGGGGTAGTAGGTGGCCCTGTATGGAGACAGAGTCATTGCGGCATGGAAGCCATAGTAGAGTGGGATATTGCTGAATCTGGACTTAGTGTTACATCTATAGTACACAATCTTTATTTGACTGAAGGACGGACATTATTCCGAGCACTTTAACTGTAAAATGGATTGTTTTATCTTGTTTTTATGTTTTATATGTCTGGGCATATGTTGCCCCTGAATGTGAGCTGTCCTGATCCTGTTCGCGGGGAGGACGGGATAGAAATGCAATAAAATAATAAATGTGTCAAAAAAATCCAGAAGCCTTTGAACTGCACATGATGGAAGGGGAGGAGGAAGACAGCATGCATGTCGTCCAGTCTGACTCCAAGTATGAAACATATCCATATCTCAGTTTGACTTCCTTGTAAAGCCTAGACACTAGTGGAACTAAGAACAAAGCAGAACAGGAGAATTGAAATTTCTATTCTATACCAAAGTGTTATACAAATAAATTCCCAGTCAAAAATTGGAGTCAAAATGACGAAGAAGATCTTAGTGTTTTAACTGCAATCAAGACACCTGAAAACAGTTAGACCAGACAGACCTATCAAAAATTGACTGCTTTCTGAGCACAACCAAGAAATACATAATGTTTTATACTTTAAATGACATCATCATGATAGCATCATGAAAATAACATTCAAAACCATAATTGGTTACAAAAAATTACACATCATTTGAATAAAAATCCCCTTATTGGTCAAATGTAAAGAAAGGTGTGTCTACACAATATCGTCAAATGTTTACTTGTCCTAACCTGAATAATATTGGCCAAGGATTCTCTATACCCAAACAAAGGTATCTTTTTCTGATATGGAGCTAAAATCCATTTTAACCCAGACACTGCAAAGTTTTACCCTAAAGAATTAAAAACCATGAACTTTATATCTATCTTCTACCAAAAGAATGTTATTGTCTTGTCTGCTAACATCAGCTAGAAAATTAATCTAACCTACAAGAGGAAGACCTATTATTTAATAGGCCTTCATTACATCCTTAGAAAATCTTACCTAAGGAAAAAAATCTATAAAACCAGAAAAATATGAATAATCAGAAGAAAAAAATCTTTATAATCCCATCTATACTACAAAAGTGATAGGACCGCATTACAGAACATCGCAATATAAGTGTAAGAGAATGAAGGAGATGTACCTTTTTCGGTATAGGAGAGAGACACAGCCGTACTCGACACTTGATCAGCATCCACAGCTCGCAAATACCAAGTACACACATTCTGCTGAGGCCGAAGGAGAGAAACCAACCCTCGGTCTACACCAGTTCCTGAATTGTTTGCAGAAGGTTTCTGAGAAGCAGAAGAAATAAATGTCTATAGAGGGACATGTCAATCTTTTCCATATATTGGTGTGCATGCCTTTTGCAACTGAAATATTGAAGGCTGTAGATACGAGAGTATGTGCGGCCACTCTGAGGGCCCAGCAAACAGAACTGCAAGAGCCATACCGCACAACCAGCTTTTTCCTTTTTTAAACCAAGAACAAGAGACCAGGAACTTGGCCTCTTTGTTAGAGAAAACTTGGGATGGGGAGCCTGAAAAGAATCTTGTAAATATGCATATGCCTGCACTGTGCCTGTTCCCAAGAATAATTCAAGGTTTTGCACCTAGTGATTCAGCCCAAAAAGGCAACCTTATGGTACTGTGTGCGAATGTTGTTGTAATAACAAGGAAAACGAAATCTATTTTTACTTTCAAACTTCATCTTTGAGGAATAAGATCAAATTGTTTGGTGATAAAAAATGACAGCCAAGACACAAACACAAACAGTAAAACAGTCAAAATAAAACATAACAATAAACAACAAGCTTAACAAAAATTGGAACAGTTTTTAATCTTCCTGGATGCAGCAAATATTTAACACTGCTGGCAGCTTCTATTACATTTTCAGGAAGAGTGTCCAAGAAAATTCTAGAACTAGCCTCCTGTCTGGGGAGCAGGCTGCAAGTGCACATGCCTGAAGCTGAGGAGAAAGCAATCCTCCTGCTCAGTTCCTTTGGACCACCACTAGTAAGACCCGTTAACATCAAGAAAGCAGACAAAATATGCCAGCAGTGAGGAAGACTGGGCAGGCGTGTGTGACTGCACAGATGACACTCAAAGATCATCAGTTACATGTAAGCAACCTGTTTATCTTCTTTGTGGTCTCTGTGCAGTCCCACACTTGGGTGATTAGGGAGCTGAAAAGCAAAAAAAACAGGATAGAGGGTGCTGGCAGTAGAGTAAGCCAGAGATCAAAAGAACCTTTACCTGTTACAAACCTACCTGCCAGACATCGAGGAAAGCAAAGCTCAGTGGAAGATCAACCTCAAAACCACCTGTCTAAAACAGGCGTCCCGACTGGTTCTCACATCTAGAGCATAGTGTGACACGGAGATTAATTGAGAGGACCATGGGGCAACTGCACACATGCTTCAAGGGATACACCCCTAGAAAGGCAGTAAAGGTCAACCCTGCACTGGTTGAGTGGGCTTGTAGGCAGATAGGTGGTGGGTGTTTGGCCAGTTCATAGCAAAGGAAGAAAGTGGCCATGACCCACTTGTCCAGTCTTTGGGGGGAAGCTCCCTGGCCTTTCTTAGATCTCCCAAAGGCAATGAAAAGGTAAGGATCTCGCCAGAATGGCTGAGTCCTATTTGAGTAGAATGAGAGCACCCTCTTGATGTCAAGTGAGTGTAGAGCTCACTGACCACCATCCTCCTGTCGGGGGGGGGGGTTGGAAGTACCATCAGTTGTGATAGGTGGAAACTTGAAACTACTTTTGGCAAGAAGGAGGGATCAGGCCACAACACAACCTTATCCTTGTGGAAGACAATGTAAGGAGGGTCGTCCCGGAAAGCATAAAGCTCACTAGCCTGTTTGGCCAATGTGACTGCCAATAAGAAGAATGTTTTAAATGTAAAAAGTCACAGATCTGTAGTTGCCATAAACGCAAATGGCTTTCCCATGAGTTTTGCCAGAACTAGGGATAGGCTCCAGTTAGGCAACAGTGGTTTCTAACGTGGGTGGAACCGCAACAGACTGTTCAGAAATGACTTGGTCGTATGGTGGGAGAAGAGGGTGCCACCATCCACCAGATTGGGATAAGCTGAGATGGCTGCCAGATGAACCTTCAACAATGAGAATCCAAGACCAGACTCTTGTAAGGAAATGAGATACGAGAGACCATTCAGTAAGGAGGTGCCTTTTGGATCTGTCTAAAGGCCGCATAGCAGGGAAAACATGTCCACTTCGCCTCAAAGGTTCAGCAGGTGGAGGACTTCTTGGCATTCAGTAATATATGATGGACACGTGGAAAGAAAAATAAGGCACTGTCTTTCATGTCATGACCTTGAAAAAGTTGGGATTGGGGTGGAGAACTTTACCACGTTGCTGAGATACCAAGTCAGGAGCTGGAAGGAACCATAGGTACACATTGTTGGAGAGATGCAGAAGATGCAGAAATCAAGGCTACCAGGGCCAGCAGGCAGTCACCAAAATACAGTGAGTTCAGTCATGAATGATTTTCTGGAGCACTTGCTGTATTAGTGGAAATGGAGGGAATAGATAGAAAACGTTGCCTGTCCAATGATGTAGAAAAGCAACCCTGTAAGATCAGTTCTGAGACAGTCCCCTAGTGAAGAAGATATGGCATTTGGAGTTCTCTACTGCTGCAAAGGCATCAATCTCCAGATGGTCGAAAGTGTCAAAAACCAGAGTCAAGAAAGTCAGATTCAGGGCCCATTCATTGTTGTCTGGCATTGTCAAACTGGGGATGTCTACTTGAGTGTTCTGAATAACATGTACAGCTATGAGGAGAATGTGCCTATCCAAGCACCAGTGCCAAAGGTCCATCACACAGCTGCAAAGCTTCTTTGACACAGTCCATCCTTACTTGTTAATGTAGCACATGGTCACCATGTTGTCAGTTGTGACCTGTACTACACAACCTGACAGTGCTGGGAGGAATGATCTCATCGCCCAATGTACCACCAAGAGTTCCAAGCAGTTTATGTGCATATGTCATTCCTGTGAAGATCATCTCCCCTGTGCACAGAAGGTCTCACAACCCCAAAGCAAGGCATCTGTGGATAAGAGGACCGTCAATGGCTTTTGATGAAATGGCATGTCAGTCAAGAGATTGTTCAGAGAAGTCCACAAATTCAAGGAGAGAATGCTTGATGGGATGGACAGTCTTGTGAACTGAGACTGTTGCTGGGACCTGAAATGGTGTATGAACCAGAGTTGGAGAGTTCTCATGCTCAGATGCGCAAAAGGGACCATGAACATAGTCGGTGCCATGAGTCCCAACAAGCCCTGGATGGATCATGCCAACTGGGTCGGTATTGCCAGAAAGGCATGTACCATAACCTGCAGGGTGAAGGCCCTTTTCTATGGGCAGATAAGCTCGTTGGTCAACAGTGTGAAGTTTGCTGCCAATAAATTGAAGGGCCTGCAATGGTTGTAGGAATGATTTGCTCAGGTTCACACATAGCCCCAACTTGATCAAGAGGCCAAAAGTCACACTGATGTTCTTCTGCAATCAATGTCGGGACTGGATGACCAGGAGCCAGTTGCCAATGTGAGGGTAAACAGCAATCCCTTGCCTTCTCAACACCACTGCTACTACTGTCATGCATTTGGTGAATATTTATTTATTATTTCATTTTCTATACCGCTCCATCCCGGAGGCTCTGAGAGGTTTACATAGTGATTTTATATTTCCTAGCTAGGGCCACACTTGAATGGGGAGGTGAGTGCCTATCAGGCACCCTATCGGCTTGTTGTTTTTTCTGCGGCTCTTCTGCTACAGTGTCTCAGCGTGGACCGGCTTCTGCGTGATTTTTTTTGGCACGATCTGGCTTGGCGTGGCTCCACAGCGGCTCCTACTGGGCTTGATTCCACAGTCCACGACTGTGTGAAGACTGCTGCACTAGCCTCCGTCCTGATTGGTTCCGGCTGTGCTGCGTTGCCGCGTTGCCTCATCTCTGGCCAGTCCCATCCGGAATGCTTGCTCGGCCGATGTTGATTCGCCACGATGTTTTTTCAGCTGGAACGCCTTGCTGCCCATCACCACCACCAGCACTGTTGCTCTTCCTCGCTTCTCCTTACCGCCAGAAGGTGGGTGCCCCCCTGCACCTAGGCAGGTACCCATTTATCTACTTGCTAGGCTTTGGAACCGCTGGGTAGGCAGGAGCTAGGACAAGGGCTGGGAGCTCACCCCGGCCGCGGTGGGACTTGAACAGGCTTTATGGCTTGTTCGCTGATGAATTACTGGCTGATGAATACATGGGGTGTGGTTGAGAGGCCGAAAAGAAGTATCTGGTATTGATAGTGCTGTTGGCCAACTGTGAAGCATAGGAAATGGTGGTGTTGTGGCCTGATCATGATGTGAAAGTAAGAGTCTTGTAGGTCGATGGACGCTAGACATGCATTCGCAGGAATAAGAGGGTCACCATATGAAACTTGGGTCACTTGATGTTTCGGCTGAGAGCTCGCGGATCCATTATGGGGCACTTTTCCCCATTCCGCTTGGGGATGATGAATTATCAGGAATGGGAAGTGGAAGGAGGAGTGGGCTCAAAGTGTGGAGTGGGGGAAACAGAAATGAACTCTATGGTGCACTCTACCCATATGATGATGATAACCCAGGCATAAGTGGTGATTGTGTCCCAGGTTGATAGAGAGGGACTGAGCCTGGTACCCACAGATGGAGTGGTGAGTGGAAGAGAGGCGAGTTCACAGTAATGGGCAAAGAGACTGCTTAGGATTCTGTGAGGATCATTTGCAAGTCTGAATTAGGCCATGATTGAGAGAATTGCTTGGAAGGAGCAGATTTCTTTTTCCAGGTTTCTGGATGTGGAGGAGATCATTGCCGCTTCAGGTACAGAGTCTTCCCTTAACAGGACTTGAAGTGGTGTGGAGTATGCTGAGACACTCCCAGGTTCTTGGCCCTTTTTCAGCTATCGTCGAACATAGTGAGTGTCTCATCCATGGTGGAATGGAAGAAACTGTCCCCATCAAATGGAAGGTCTTCTGTTTTTGCTTTGCCTGGCATTAGTGATGTGGAACAGAGCCACACATGGTCTTAGAGCTATAGCCATAGCCAGAATCTTTGAGGAGCAAGAAACAGTGCGCTTGATTGTGTTGATCTGTTGTTTGGAGACATAGCAGATTTCAGTAGCAGATGCAATGTTGTGCAGAATCTGGCAGCTCTGGCAGAAGAGGAAGAATTTGGCTTGCCAGGTGATGGTTATATGCTGACATATACAACATGTAGACCTGCATTTCTGCAACTAGACAAGTCAGGGCATACACTTTACAAGCCAGGGTGTACACTTTCCTGCCCTCCCAGTCTGTCAGTGTAAAGTGACGTACTTGCTTGGTTTCTGTGGAGGAATGAACTATTACGGAGTTTAGTGCAGGACGTTTGAAGAGGAACTTGGAGTCAGCTTACTGAATCTTGTACATAGCCTTGGATCTTTTAGAGAATGATGGTACTGAAGCAGGTTTGACCCCAGCTTCCTTGAGGCCTTCAAGGTGTACTGGCAGGAATGGGAGCACTGCAGCAAGTGGAAGATCAGATTAGACAAGTTGATGGGCTTGATGGCAGCCCTTGATCTTGATGGCAGCAAATTTACCACTCTTAGAACCCATACCAATCAGGTTCTATATCCACTCTAATGGAAACGAGCCCAAGAGACATTAAGTCTTTGGAATGCCATCTTGTTTATTAACAGGAATTTGGAATGGATGTTTTTAGAGTTTTTAAAGTTGATTGATCTTTGTTAGTATTTTGTATGTTGTGTGCCACCCTAAGCCCACTTGTGGTGAGGGCAGGATAGAAATAAAATAAATAAATATACAAGCCACTTTCGGCTTATCCAACATCATTTGAATATGCAGGCTTTTGCTATGAGTGTGACCAGTTCTAGGTAGGCCTTGGAGCCTTCCATAGGGAAAAAAGACCCCTGACAAGGAACCTCTGATTCTGGAGAGGTGTCTATGAGTTCCTAATCCTCTGGCTCAGAACCTTCAGTATCATGCCTGAGGGACAAAGAGACCCAGAAAACTATGAGGTCCAGTGGATCCATGTGAGCAAGGCCTCCTTCTTACTGGGCAAGTCTGTGGCAACAAGCTTTGAAGCTGAGATCTCTGATGGGGAGCCATTCAATCTTGGAAAAGGTGGGTGGTTTCTGCCCTTGACATTCTGGGTAGTGACAACAGGACGCTGAACCCAACGGATGACAGAGGTAAGCGGAGGCAGAGTGTCAGTGCCAATAGGCCAAGTAGGAGGACTCATGGGAGGGCAAACATTCATGACGGTGTCTGTGTGGTTGGTGAGCATCCTGGTAATGAAGAGTAGAATGTCTGGAAAGTATTTGAGCATAAGCGTTGTAGGAGCACTCAAGACCAAGGCAAAGACAAGCCCAGTGCACTGAAGATCTTGAATCCGACAGATAGTAGGGTCATTTAGGGTCCTCACAGTAGGAGGGAGAACTTTCAGAATGATCATGAAGACTAGAGTTGACTATGGGACCAACAATGAATTTTCGATCCTGAAGGAGCATTCCAGGAGACAGAGAGAGTATGAAGATCACTCAACCACGACCAGGAAGATTGGTCCTGGGCATCTGTGTGGGTTCATTGCAGTGGAGAATACCCAATGGACCATGGGACAGTACTGTAATGGTAGTCTGTCCCAATGGCAGCTGCTCAGAAGCACTTGAGAGAGGGCCTATTTGAGTACTCAGGTGCAGACACAACCGTAGTAGCACCCTGCCAGTCGGTACTACTAGTTTGTGCAGTCAGGCGGGTGGTCAGTGTCGAGGTAGACAGCCCAGGAATGACCAACAGCTCAACCGATTTTGAGGAGAGTCGAGGTATGCTTTGGATTCTTGGCAATCGAGCCTGTCAGGGTCAAACCTGAAGTCCTTTTATAGGGCTTGTCTCTCATAGTTTTGGCAGCAGGAGCTTCTGAAGCTGCCGAATGAACAGAATCTCCCCTTGAATGTGGAGGAGACAGTGTTGAACAATGCAAACATATCCGTGGGCAAAGTGTGGACTCTAAATGTTGAGTCTGAAGTCATGCAGCTCAGTTTTTCCTGGCTTGTTTAGTAAATTTTGAACAGTGGGCGCGAGATTCAACCTGGTGTTCCTCCCCAAGCCAGAAGAAACAGAAGTTGTGGGCATCTAAGGAGGGGAGTTTCAAACCACAGCAACGACACTTCTTGAAAAATTTAGTTTATTCCATGCACTACCTATCCCAGGGTGGGGGGAACATGAGGGGAAAAGTGGAGGAAAAACTAAAGACCTTTTTTTGGGGGTACATTTTTGATGAAGACAAAAAAGGGAAGAGGCAACTGTAAGAAAGTGTGAAGAGAAGAGGTGACTAATGAGGAACTCTGAGCGAGAGGTGTGATCAATGTGGCAGTCAAAAAGGTACTGACAAGAAAGGTGCTTTCTCAGCCCCGGGCATGCTCAGTTGTAGCCTGCTCCCCAGAACATGGGAGAAAAGCATGTCAAAACGCCAGAGGCTAGCGCTAGAGTTTTCCAATGTTGGGTCCAGCACAGGTGCAGAACCCAAATGTGGGACTGCATAGCCAACCCCAAGCTTGCTCTTTCAGAAGGACTGGAATGATTACCGTTTCTTTTCTTTCCATAAGTCCTTTTCACAGGAACAATATGTTCTCTGGTATGAATGAAGTAAATCAGGCTCAAACCATCACCATCCCACTCTGTTCTCTAATAACAGAAAGTACCATATGACCCAGCACAAAACTAAATTCATGGTACGTGAGACCTAGGATTGCTAGCTCAGGCTTGGAAAATAATTGGAGATTTGAGGGTTGGAGCCTGGGGAGGGTGAGGCTCAGGGAGGGGAGGGACCTCAATGTGATATAATGCCATAAAGTCGACCCTCCAAAGCAGGCCTTTTCTCCAGGGGAACTGAACTTGGTCATATGGAAATCAACTGTAATAGTGGAAGATATCCAGGTCCCGCCTGGAGGTTGGCAACCCTACCAAGACCTCTCCTCCTCTGCAATCCTTGCTAGACTTTCAATCCTCATACAGCCAGTTGTAGGGACAGCAAGCAGGATATTGGGTCTGCCATGATCCTAGCCCAAAGAATGAACAGCCTACAGGCTTCAAGGGACCCTCTCCCTCACAAAGGCATGAGGCCTTGTGTAAATTCTGTAATAGGCCTACAATTCCCAGGCACCTTCTAAGCTTTATGACTGGATTGGAGAAAAATGTAGGGAAAACAGATACCTAACACTGTTAATTAGGCAGATCTCTAACAGGGAACATATAATAGGGGTGTGCATGAAAAAATTGGCTTTTTTCAGATTTGAGTCCATTGGACCCTAAAAATATCAGTATTTCCTGAATCCCAATATTGGTATGATATTGGGATTCAAGTAAATAATAGGGAAACTCAAATTTATTCAGCATTTAAAAATGCCTTCCTTTCACTTGTGGAATTGTGCCACGTGGCAGCACACCTCCACAAGTGAAGGGAAATTAAATGCCTTCTCCCTTCACTGGCAGAGGCATGCCATGCCAGAATACCTTCTCCAAGCCCTGCTGCCACAGCTGTGACAACACAACTTGATGATATAGGGCCCAAATAAAAGATGAATAATATTGACTTTTATTTTGGGCCAGCTATATCAGTAGGCAAAGCAGATTGTCTAATCTGAATTTGGCTCAATAAATACCCGAAAAATACAAATAAGGTATTTTTTCAGGCATTTATTCAGTTTGGTTTATACCAAATGTTCACCGCTAGCATATAGGGCCCTACTGTGACAGACAGAAGGCTGCCTTGCCCCTGAAGGGAAAAACAGCTGTTCAGCTGAACCTATGGGAGTGCTGCTCCAGCATCCAATCACCTTTCAGAGGGGGGATAGAATGCTGGAGTAGAGTTGCCAGTTCCAGGTTGAGAAATATCTGGAGAATTTTGGGGCGGGGCCTGAGGAGGGCGGTTTGGGGAGGGAACTCAGTGGGGTATAATGTCATAGAGTGCACCTTACAAAGTGGCCGTTTTCTCCAGGTGACCTGATCTCTGTCACCTGAAGATCAGTTGTAATCCCAAAAGATCTCCAGCTACCATCTGGAGGTCCCAGTCACACATGGACCACAGTGACTCAACCAAGGTTGCACTCCACCAGTGTTCACTGTCCATGACATAAAATAAAGAAACAAAAAAGGGAGAAGTAAATTCATGGACTGTAATTGGACTATGAATCATTTTTGCACAGTGAACATTGGTGGGGTACCACCTGGAGGTTGGCAACCCTATCCTGGAGGGATGCACAGCAGGAGGGAGGATTCCAGATCTGCCTCAGGGAGGGAGCATGCTTAGTTTGGGTCTGCCTCAGCAAGAGAGCAGTGTGAAGGATAGCTCTGTGTGGTAGTGTGGCAGAGCAGTTTAGCTCAATCTCTGGGAGAGAAACAGAGTTCCTGATTGTTAGGCCTCTCTCTGGTAATGAACACACCTCATATCATTTAGTCTGACTCTTGGGAAAGGGCAGGCTGGTGTGGATGGAATCCGGTGTGGAGGGAGAGAGAGAGAGAGGATCCAGCCTAGTGGCTACTCAGTGAAAGCCTATTTGTACCTGCAAGCATTTAAGAGGATTCAAACCACATTAAGTCACAGCTAGCTTACATTTATGTGCCTCAGCCAGGCTTCTCCTTTGACTACCTGTGGAGACTTGTGCTGCTGATCTGTTCTCTAAAAACAATCTAAATAAATAAATCTTCTTAACATACTTTATGGCAGCAAATCCAAAGCCTTTACTCTTGCTACCCTAATAGGGTTGCCAGGTCCCTTTTGTTAGCTGGCAGTGGCAGGAGGCCTAGGTGCGCTGGAAGGGACATTAGCATGTCACTGGATGCTCTGGAATTTGGGCAAAAAACACCAGAGCATCCAGCAATGTGCTGATGTCACTTCAGTGCATGCCAGAAGGGATATTGCCAGCCTAGGCCTCTCCCCACTGCTGTAAGTCCTCCTGCCAGCCAGCTGATCAGCAGTGGGTGTCTGGAAGCCCTATACCCTAATAAAGGTAAAGGTTCCCTTGCTTGAAAGCCAGTCGAATCCGACTCTAGGGTTGCGGTGCTCATCTCCGTTTCAAAGCCGAAGAGCCAGCGCTGTCGGAAGACGTTTCCGTGGTCATGTGGCCAGCATGACTAAACACCAAGGTGCACGGAACGCTGTTACCTTCTCACCGAAGTGGTACCTACTTATCTACTTGCAATTTCTTGCTTTCGAACTGCTAGGTTGGCAGGAGCTGGAACTAGAGACGGGAGCTCACTCCGTCATGCGGCACCCGGGTCTCGAACTGCTGAACTACCGACCTTCCACAGCCTGCAGTTCAGCGTCTTAACCACTTGAGCCACCGCAGCTCCTAATATTCTAATAGCACCTTGTAATTGAGGGGAAGGTTTACAGTTTTAAACAAAATAGTTCTCCAGAATCACAAATGGTTGTATAGTTCCCCTTGGTTATAAGAAAAGGCCTGTCATACCTGCACAGAAAAGAAGCCGAGCACCAGTGAGGAGGCTTTTTGGGGGTAGTCAGTCCTTCATCTCACGGATGAGTTTGGCCTACTGGGATCTGGTACTGAGATAGGAATAGGAGCCAAGTAAGGCAGTTCCATTTGGGTGCTTTGCTGATTTCTGGCCAGTATCTTCCTTTGTGGTAATTCTACCCCATTTTAAAAACTTGTTTCCTATTTGCTAATTTGCTATAATATTTGTTTAATAAACTGTTTCTCCTTCACTTTGCCTGGGTTCTTCATGCTTGCAATTTGGCCATGTATCAGGGCATGCCACAACTAAAGAGGCAGTTGCCTAGAAGCAGAGAGAGTGCTCTGGGCCCTCTTTAGTAAAGTCCTAAATCCAGAGTGGAAACAGTTAAGGCTCTTGCCTGCTCCAGGTTTGAAGGCAGTAGGGGAAAAGGGGAGGGTGTGTGGAAAAAGAGAGATCCCTATTAGGGACATCCTTTTCTGACAAATCTGCTCAGCCCTGCCCCCAAACCCTGAATGACATATTATTTTCCAACCAACAGAAGACCAGGAAGATGTGCTCAAGCTCAGGACTTGCATCCCTCATAGCAGGGCAACAGTAGCTGTGGAAGCAGAGCCTGCATTACAAGAAATCAGCTACAAAGCCAGTCAACAGGGTCTGACGCAGTGCCATAGACATTGCAGATACTAAGTTCATGTCAAATAACAGTATTGGAAATACCTTATCAAAGGAAATGGTTACATTCTTCTGATGGGTGTGGATC
The DNA here is from genome assembly GCA_029375565.1 of Gekko gecko. Taxonomy (NCBI): domain Eukaryota; kingdom Metazoa; phylum Chordata; class Lepidosauria; order Squamata; family Gekkonidae; genus Gekko; species Gekko gecko. Next base: position 171,936,998 of record JAPDNY010000005.1, read on the forward strand.
TGAAAGATAACGAGTGTCACATTGCTGGCAATATTTCTCAACACTGTTTCTGTCGGAATGGTTCTGTTCAGCAAGATAGTCTTAAATTTTCCCAAAGAAAGTTCAAGGGGGAGAAAATCTGTTTAAAAGGGAGAGAGAGAAAATTACATACACACTGTCTTTAGTGGGTGCAAAAACAAATGAGATTGGTTACCTGTGGCAGGGAGGTTGGTTGCTTCAACACTGAGTTTTTGCCAGATCTGGCACTGTTCCCCCACTTCCCAACCCCCTCATACCCACCATTCCCCTAGGAGGTTTCATAGCTTTAAAAAAATCATCAGTGACACTAGGAGAGATAAACCTTCTATTGATCCAAGAAGTAGCTGGTTAAAAAGCCTGCTCGTAGCAGAAGGGAATGATAGGTGAGAGATAGCCCACGTGGACAGTCCATTGCAATGAGAACACAGCAGGGACTGTTTTCATGTGGAAGTAACTTTTGTTACAACTGACCTGGTGTTGGGATGCCACGGACTTACCTTTCTTAATAACGACTCATTCATTTACCTGGTTGCAAGTCTGTTTGGAATAGAGACCGCTTTGCTCCTCAGCCTTGCTGAAGTCAGGATCACAAGATGCCATCATCTGTCCTGAAACTCTAATTGGGATCAGTGATGAACTGGTGAACCTTTCCCCTCTTAAGATCCTAATCTCATGCCTGACTCTATGCCCTGCCTGCCTGAAGAGATGAAGCATATAGCAAGTAGAGACAAGGCTTTCTCAATGGTGTTCCCCATCTCTGAAATTTCCTCCCACTGGAGACTCAGCTGGTGCCTATCCTCTTGTTTTTTATACATCAGGCCACGGGCATAACCAAAAAATTGTGATTGGTGGGCCATTGAGAAATTCGGGGGAGCAGGGGAAAGAGGAGAATAGGGGAAAGAGGGGGACATCCCATTGGCAGGTGGCCAGGGAATTCCTCTCCCCCTTTTCATGCTAGGCAACACCCCCTCTTGTTGGCTCGCCGCACCCTGCCTGTGCCCTTGCTGCAGACGGACCCCCCCCGCCCGCCAAGTCATGTAGCGGAAACTTCCTCTGCAGCAGTGTTAGAGCTGCACAGGGAGAAAAGCTGTCTGTGAGGGCAGGGAGAGCCTGCCACCAGCCCTGACTTTGGCCTCAGTGCATCTGCACCAGAGGAGGAGTCATGTGACCTGATCATGTGACCCAGGCATGACTCCTCCCCTGGCACAGGTGCACTGCAGAGACACCTGCTGGCCTGATCCACCCACTCCTCACCCACCTGGCTCACTCACTTGTTGCCCTGGCTGGCACCTAGCCTGGGAGAAGGAGAGCTGGCTGGAATGTGCTCTCCCCTACAGAGTGGAGAGCGTACCAGCCAGCTCTCCTTCCCTGCACAGCCAGCTTTGGGGGCAGGTGCTGGGGCACGGATCATGACTGATGGGGCGTGGCCCTGAAATGCCCCACCATAGCTATGCCAGGCTGGCATATTTCCACTCATCCAGGCTTTTAACTAAGTTTCATCCCATCAGTTGAACATTTTCATGGCATGTTCTACATGCTGCAGCTGATATTTGTTTATTCTGCTGGGGCTTTTGACAGTCTTATAACTGCTAGTTTAGGATAGTCCCCTTGCGGAGGATGGTTGTTCACAATATTTTGTTATTTGTTGTAGGACTCTGCAGAGAAGACATGCAAATTCAGTACATGAACAAATTATTCTGATTCCGCTCTCTCCCTCATTCTACCACATCACCTAGCTTCTCCTGGTTATTGGAAGACAACTATTGGAAGACACCTTGCCACAGAGCAGAAACACAGAACTCAAGAAACAGCATATCACAAAGCCAGCACATGACTAGCCACCACAGTGCCACAGGTTGTGTTACTGCCTCGACAGGCAGCAGCGTCACAAAGTTCATCATGCTTCTTGTCAGAGCGAATGGAGGCCTTCAGGCACTCCATAAATCAATGATACTCAGTGGTTTGGGAGCCACATGTGGCTCTATGTCATGCTACCTGTGGCTCTTCTGAGCACCATTCCCCAATATGGCACCTGCTCCATGTTTCAAGAAAGTGGGCAAGGCCCTTGCCCAGTGGGGCTTGTGGTTGGCAGCTGGTTCCCATGTTGTAACAGCTGCCACCAGAAGAACAGGTAAGGTATGAGCCTCCTTGAGGTGCACACCTCACACCAGGTGTGGAAATAAAATGTGGTTCTTTAGGTGAATGCCATTTGTGAATGTAGCTCTCCACAAGCCACTGAGTACCACTGCTGTAAAGTTTCCAAGAAGGATTCAAGACAGCCATTTTATGACCTTTCCTACAGCAATCAACAAGTTATTGTACTGGGCATTATTCTATCATATTTGGACTAACATTTGACTCTAAATGACAACCCAAGTTTAATCTAGCTGGCCATTCAGCCAGCACTTTTGATTTGCTACAGCTGTTTGTCTCATTCATTTTGGCTTCCAGGTTTGAGGAAATGTGCTTTCATATAACACTATGGGAATGTTAGTGAACTGGCATAACCCAGAAAATAAAGAGACGTCAGATACCTCTGCTGGCCCACAGAAAATTCCAAAACACCAAAGATAGAATCCAACAGCAAGTCCACCCAGCACCACCAGACTGTTCAGAATGTCTTGCAATAGACAAAACCTACCATATTCTCCCCCACACACATAACCCTCCTGATGAAAAGTTAGAGAGACCTTGAGACACTCACAAACTGTTGTAATTTCATTTTGGCTGGTACTTTAGACAACTATTTGTTACATGGTTTTTCTTCTTAGAAAAGAAGATACTTGCTTGGAGAGAGAGACAAAATGTAGTAATAACTCAAAGAAAATGATTTCCTCCAATATATTAAAATGAAACCACAATGTTTCATGTACTAAAGTTTTGTATACCCAGTCCAGTCACCCCCAAAATGCTTCCCCATCTTTCTTTTCCCCCCTCTTTATGGTAAGGGAAACAAGGTAAATAAGCACTGCTGCCCTAAGGAGAGTTACACCCTTGTAAATCCATTGAAGTTAATGGGCTTTGAAGCAAATGAGTGGCAAGAACAACATTTTTGGGGGACCTTATCTATTCCCTGCACAGAATTGTGCAGAGGGGTGCTGAGCTCCACCTACGTCCCCCACACACCATACAGCAGCTAAAGTTCAGTTGACTGCTGCCCAGCACTGAGTGCCCTCCCAATACCCCCACCCCCATCTTTCCTTCTTGTGAAGAAGCAAGAAGCATCCCAGCAGCCTCCTGGCCTGGCACAACTTGCAAGAGAACAAACTGCACATGGGTTCCTCCCTCAGCCAAGAACTTCAAGCCTCTGATTTCTGCTGCCTTTGTAAGACTGCAAGAAAGAAGGAAGGTCAGAACGCCTATCCCCAGCTGTATTTTATAGCCTCTGTTTCATTTTGTGTGTCACACATTGCATATGGTCTATAGAACAGGTCAGCCTTGCCAAACAAAAGCTCCTTTACCTGGAAGATTCATCAGATGCCTGGCATGCATTACTCAGCTATAACCAGCCGGAATCTTACCATCTTTCCCCTGTTTCCGGAACTGAAGGACAGAAAAAATCAGGTGGGTAGCCGTGTTGGTCTTCATTGTGGAGAAAGGCAAGGTATCAATGAAGTAAGTAAACAAAGCAAAAAAGGTGATGCAGATGAATGGTAGTATGATCCACTTCCCCATGCTTACAGAGCTTTCAATTATACAACAGGATGGCTGTTTATCCACATATCCATGAACAATCCTCTAAAAAGAAGGCAAACAAGATTTTATTCCATTTTGTCTGAAGAAGTGTGTTTTACACACGAAAGGTCACACTTTGAATAAAACTTTGTCTTAAAGGTGCCACTGGACTCAACCTTTGTTCTGAAAGACAGAAAGGGAGCCAGCGTGGCATAGTGGTTAGAGTGAGACCCAAGCTCAAACCCCCACTTTGCCATGGAAGCTAGCAAGCTGGGGGGGAAGAGACCCTTGGGTCAGTTAAATACACTAAGCCCAGCCTACCTCACAGGGCTGTTGTAAGGATAAAAAGAAGGAAGGAAAATGATGTAAGCCACTTTGGGTATTGTGGAGAAAGGCAAGGTATCAATGAAGTAAGTAAAGAAAGCTAAAAAGATTTTTTTTAAATAGCTGATGCAGATGAATGGTAGTATGATCCAGTTCCCCATGCTTACAGAGCTTTCAACTATACAACAGGAGGCTATCCACATACTCAGGAACAACCCTCTAAAAAGAAGGCAAACAATTCCAAGCTGCCTGTTTACAACCAACAGTGCCCAGTTATTTCAAGGCCTTTTAGTATTTTAAAATTCATTATTCCTTAAGGAGGTAGTACTCCACCTACCCAGCCATTCTCTAGTGTCAGGAAAGGATGAATGTGTCAAAAAAAAGAAAAAGAAAAGAAAAGGCTGAACTGGGTCCCCTATACAACCACACACATTATTCCATTTATTGCATATATAATACTGCAAAAATTACTGGACTAGCACAACTGCCCTGAGAGTGTGACCAGTGGTACTGAAAGCCCAGAGAGAGACTAATGGACCCAACTCGGTTCCAGAATGCTCTGCGGGAGCCGATGCCCTCCAGCAATTCATTAGAAGTGCTGATAGAAGACTGGAGCTCCCATCTCTCTGAAGCCATCGATGAAATCATTCCTCTACATTCCCAATCAAAATCATCCCCCTGGTATACTATGGAACACAGGAGGATAAAAAGAAACTTAAGACAACCACAGCGAGTCTGGCAGTGTACTCGTAACAAAGCTGCAAGGATTTTTTTACAGACTCCATCTGCTAGCTCGTGCCCAGCACAATTGTTTAGCTTAACCGAATCCTTAATTTCTCTCACTCATTGTTAGGAATTCGGCTATCAGCTGTGAGGCTTTTGCAAGCTTCTTCGTGGATGAAGTCTTGTCACTCTGCCACGACCTCCCAGCCAATATTGAAATAGTATGTTTCTGTAGTTCAGTAGTTCGAGACCCTAGTGCTGTGTGATGGAGTGAGCTCCTATCTCTGGCCCCAGCTCCTGCCAACCTAGCAGTTCAAAAGCAAGAAACTGCAAGTAGATAAATAGCTACAACTTTGGTGGGGAGGTAACAATGTTCTGTGCACCTTGGTATTTAGTCATGCCAGCCACATGACCACAGAAACGTCTTCGGACTATACTGGTCTCTGGCTTGGAATCGGAGATAAGCACCGCCCCCTAGAGTCAGATTTGACTAACTTTTGAGCAACTTCAGCCACCTGTCATGGGCCGATGTCAACAGGATTCCGGGCCGACCACATGCCTCTTGGACAAATGTCCTTCATGGCTGGTGAAAGTCGGTGGCAAGAGAACACGGGGCCCTCTGGTAGACATTATCAATCTGTTCCTGGATTTGGGGGTCTATCTGGAGGAATTAAAAGAGGTTGTGGTTGTACTGTTCTTTAAAGGAGCCAACTTTGGACCCTTCGGAGCCATTCAATTACCATCCAGTCTGGAATCTCTTGTTTCTGGGAAAGGTAACTGAGAGAGTGGTGGCAGAGCAGCTTCAGAATTTTCTGGATGACACATCGACATTGGATCCATTCCCGTCCAGTTTCTGCTCTGGCCATGGAACATAGACGACACTGGTCATTCTCACAGGCAGCTGGACCAAGGCAGGTCAGCGCTGCTGTCACTTCTTGACCTTACAGCAGTGTTCAATGCAGTTAATCATGATGTTTTGACTCACCGCCTCACCAACGTAGGAATCCATTGGGTAGTCTTGAAGTGGCTTACTTCATTTCTCCAAGGTCAAAAACAGAGGGTGGTGCTAGGGGAGAAGATATCATCTAGGCACCCCTTGGTATGTGGGGGTGTTTCAGGGGGCAATCCTCTCCTTGATGTTGTTTAACATCTACATGTGCCCCCTTGACCAACTGGTGCAGAGCTTTGGGCTGGGGTGTCATCAGTATGCTGATGACACCCAGTTATATCTGCTGATAGATGGCCAGCCAGACACTACCTCAGCTGTTTTGGCTGAGAGGCCGTAGGCCGTGGTGGGATGGTTAAAACAGAGCCAGCTGAGATTGAATCCAGCTAAGATGGAGGTTTTGTGGGTAGGCTTCAGATGTGGGGTGCCAACTCCGAGCTCTTGATAGTGTTCCCTTAACACCAGCACCAGCTGTCAAGAGCTTGGGTGTCATTCTTGGATGTCTCTATATCAATGGATGCCCAGATCACAAAAGTTGTCAGACTGGCATTCTTTCAGCTATGCCAGGTCAGAGCCACAGATCCATGCAATGGTCACCTCCAGACTGGACTACTGCAACTCACTCTACATGGGCCTACCCTTGAGACTGACCCAGAAACTTCAGCTGGTCCAGAATGCAGTGGTGCAGGTCCTTACAGGGACCCTGTTAAAGGCATAAATTTGACCTGTGCTACGTGAGCTGCATTGGTTACCAGTTAATCACCAGATCAGGTGCTTACCTTAACAGTCTAGGACCCAACACCTCTCCTGGTATATCCCTCAGAGAGTATTACACTCAACTGATAAGAACTTGCTTGTGTTCCCCAGCCCAAGAGATATCCGGCTGTCCTCAACCAGGGCCAGGGCACCCAACCTGGTGAAACTCTCTGCCAAGTAACAGCCGTGACCTGTGAGACTTGATGCAGTTCCACAGGGCCTGTAAGGTGGAGATGTTCCACCAGGCATTTGGCTGAGGACAGCAATTGTGTCCATCTGGCTGGCACTCTCACCCCTCTCCACTTGCAAGGCAGTAGCACAACTGGAAATTTTGACCACCATCTGTTTAATTCTAAATTGACTCAAAAGTATTAAAAGTTATACTAAAATTCTAAGTTGTATGAAATGCTGGTTTTACTGTGTCGTTGTACACCGCCCTGAGCCCTGCCTCAGGGAATGGGCAGTATACAAATTGAATCTAATAAATAAATATTTGCATTCATTGGTAATGTTAGTTCTAGAATCAGCTTCTCCCTTAATAAAGCCACACAGCTACCACTGTGGAATTATTATTGCAGAGATCCCTTCCTCCTTAAGAGAGTGCACACCTACACTCCAGACTACTGTAGCTCAAAGAAATGCTTTAGGAGAACTGCCAGGCAGAATCACTGACAGCAGAGCAACATGGGTTCAAACACGCCATTCCAGCACCCAGTACCAAGTTTTACATCTCTGAGGCAGAGCCCACATCAGTCACCAGCTTGACAGGGCCGCATTATGACTTGTGGGCACTTTTGCCGTCATGGGCCCCTCCCACCATAATAATAGCAATAGTAAAAATATTTTTGATATGATTTTAAATACTTCAACATCTTATGTTTTTCTTCCAGATTTGTTCCCACTGTTCCAAGTCTATATTATATCCCACATTTTGAGCCCACTGAATCATATTTCTTTTAACCATCTCCCCTAGCATCATCTCGTTGAGTAACAATGTATAAGTTTTTGTAAACTTCTGATCCAGAGCAATCATTACCTTCTCAATCTCCATCAGCTCTTCAGAAAAGCCAATTCTCTTATCTTTTGTGTATCTAGAGTCTATTTGGGCCTTTTGCCACCACGATAAACCTTCCATCAGTTTCAGCTCATTCTTAGAGTCTAAAATGTCCAAGTACCTTCTTGGCTTATCTTCCCCATAAACATTTGGTAACATAAATGCTTTAAAGGGGGCAATCAGCTTCAAATTCCTTGTAAAAAAAATTGCTTATGTATACCTTCCCAGACTTTTAACAACGATGCATGCAACCAGTGCTGCTTAAAGTACTTGTGCGATGAGGTTTTGCCGTACCACAAAAAAGCATGCCACCCCATCATCAAGACATAGCCTTCTAATTTTAGGATTCTTTTGTCCCCTGTGGGTCTGAAACCCCAAATCCAGGTTAACAATGTCCATCAGAGGGTCCCAGATTCCCTCACAACAGGCTTTCACCAACCATGAGGGACATGGATCTAAGAGGCATCTGGTAGGCCTGACAGCACCCAGGATCCTGTCGACATCGGCTGGAGAGAACCAGCTGAAGTTGCAAATACTGGATCCAAAGACGGCCAAGAGGCCTCCAGTTCATATACTGTATCAACATTGACTGGAAGGTCATGGTGGAACGACAGGATCTTATCCACAAAAAAGCTCGCAAATGTCTCAATTACTAATATTTGGTGCTGTCTCCATAAAGGAAGTTAAGGATCAAATCCCCCTAAACAATTGAGCTGGGCAAAGCTAGCAGATGCAATGGAGGCTGAGAAGAATGTTCTTTTTGCAGCCTTCACCACCATCTCATAGGATTTCTTAAACGTCCTATAAGATGCTCTTGTACCTTCATTGAGAGCACGCCACCAAACTCACTCTTGTCACCGCCTAGACAGATCCATAGCGCTAAAGATGTCCAGCTGACTTCGATCAGAGCCAGGGCTTTTTCAGCCCTGGCTCCTACCTGGTGGAATTCTCTGCCAAATAACATCCATACCCTGTGGAACCTTATTCCATTCCGAAGGTGTGCAAGGCAGAGATGTTCCGCCAGGCTTTTGGCTGAGGACAGCAACAGGTACCACCTCATCTGGCACTCCCTTCCCCTCCTCCACTCTGCCTTTCTCACTTATTGCAAGACAGTAATGTATATCATATGATTGCTTTGGCACCATCTGATGTTGTTTTCAACTATTCTTGTTTTTTGGATTTAAAGTGTACAGCTTTCTGTTAACTGCCCTGAGCTCTATGAATACAGAGAATGGCAGTTTATAAATAATTAAATAAAAATCTAGAGCAAATATTTTGATTGTAACCCACAATATACAAGTAAAAGATATTATAGTATTACTGCAAAGCTAGCAGGCCAAAGTGGACCTAGAATAAGTAATTTTTTACCATCGCTGGCCAGCAATTTTGTGTGGATTACATCAAAGTTAAAACTATCACAGAAACTGATTGTGAACACCCTTGAACACCACAGAAGACTGTGCAGTGAGAGTTTTCCATTCTTCCCATCCTTCAATGACAAGTATGTTGACTGAAAAGAACAAGAGTCCAACGAACATGAAATTGAGCAAATTTCAGAAGACAGCGGAAGACAGGAGGGCCTGGAGTAATCTGGTCCATGGAGTCGCGAAGAGTCGGTGTGACTGAACAACAAAAGCACCTTAATGACTAACAAAATTTGTGGAAGGATATGAGCTTTCATGAAGCTTTGTGAAATGCATGTTAGACAAGAGACATCAAACAGAAGAGAGTTGGCCAGTGCTGAAGTCCTGATCTGAGGACTTAGCAGAGGAGTGTTTTCTCCTATGTCACATGACTACCCAACCCAAGGGCAATATGTACAAAGTGTGCTTCTGTGCATAGGATGACAGGAATAAGACTCAGTGGCTGTGTGGAGCTTCACATGTGTACAATGGGTCTCTTGATTCTCTCAATGTGATTTAGATCCAAGTCCAGCATGCTTCAGCTTCACTGCAATCAATGACATTCCAGCATGTGGTCAAAACTCTTAAGATCCATTCATTTCAAGGAGCCAGGGGCACACTGGCTCTGGACTGTACTCATTACATCCAGTACAGACAAGATATTCACCACAGCTAACACAGCAACAAGTTACCTATGACTCAAAACGGACTCCTTTCCTACTAGTAAGACAAATTTGTTGTAGCTTTCTGCTTTACAAAAAACATACTGAAGGCACATAAATGGCTCATAGTGGCAGCATATTCACAGTTTTCCCTGCACTCAATCTCCTGCGGCTACCATTCCCACCCACCCACCGACTGCCATAACACAACCTCGTAAAACCTCCTACTTTAAAAAAGAAAGAAAGAAAGAAAGAAAGAAAGCTGTGAAGTCTAACTCCTTTCACTGCAGAACTATAAGGAGAAAGGTGCACCCTACACCTTTCCCCTTCCAACTCTGGAGCCAAATGGGCTGGAAATAAACTGCTTAAATAAAGAACATTGGGAAGTAATCAACAGACAGTTACGATGTGTTCTAGCAATTCCTATTTTTTTCTTAAAAAACTGAAAAAAGCCCTCGAGTGTGTGTGTATGGGGGGGAATAGCATCCTTGAGGATGAGAGAAGGACAGCAGCAATGAAGTGCGCAAAACCTGCAAAAATGCACACCTTCCCAGACTCATCATTCACACAGCATACAACCAGTGTTCTGTCTAAGCTCCACAGTGTTGTGAGCAGAAATTCTACCTTGTGAGCAAAAAAAGTTGGTAGCATTAAAGCTGTAAGCAAGTCTACATTTGACTATTGCATAAATTATTTAAGAAGATTATTTCCATAACCTTGTAAAAATATCAGAATGAATTCTTTTAAACCATATTTAAATTATATGTTAAGAATAATTTGAACATTATAAAAGAAAACAGAATCAAGTCAAATTTCATTACACAAAATGTCCCCTATAGGGGTAGACCAAGCCTCTGGAGGTCTACCTGCCCCTTTCCACTATATTGGTAGACCTGGCCTCAGGAGAACAGGTCTATACTATACTGGTAGACCTGGCCTCCAGAAAACAGGTCTACCCTCCCCAGTCCATTGTATTGGTAGACCTGACCTTGGACCATTGCCCCGTGCTGACCCTTAGAAAACATACCAGCATTTGGAGGGGGTGACTCTTGCAGTCTACTTTGGGTTTTTTAGTGAAATATGACAACCAGTATTACAGGTCAAGTATAACAGAGGTGGAACAATCACTGTCAGAAGCCTGCCAAACCTAACAAACAGGAAGTTGCTTAAATGTTATCAATCTGCCCAAGCTACTTATTTATTCAAATATTTATATCCCACTTTTCCCGGTGACTCAAGGTAGCTTACAAATCATACTGAAAAGCATAACAGGATGTGCAAAAAAAATTTTTTTCCCTGGCTCAGTTATAACCTGTGGGGACCATTATATGCTCTGGCGGTGTAGGGCGGGATATAAATTAGAATATAAATAAATAAATAATATAATCAATGGGCCTGCAAGCTATAATGGAGAATCGATATAGGAGTATCTGGAACTCTGGTGGGTTATTTTTTGAGGCAGGGGCACTGAATTTGCAGCATAGCTGCTGGTTCCTCTCCTAACCCCCCCCCCAAGTTTCAAAAACATTGGACCAGAGAGTCCAATTCTATGGGCCCCAGAAGGAGATGCCCCCATCTTCCATTGTTTCCTATGGAAGCTTGGTTGTGAGCAGAGCAGAAATCCTTTGAGCTGGCCTCTGAAATGTTGTGTGCCAGGTCCGCCTAGTGCAGCTTAGAGGAACTGTGCATCCAAACATACTTTGTTTGCAATCTTTCCAAAAAGATGATACCAAACCAGGTTAAGGAATAATGACAGGAACAATGAAGGGAAAACAAAGAAGCAGGAGGATGTCATGTGGATGTTCTCCAACACAGCACTGCTATGAGGACACTAAGACAAAGCTGGAGATCCATTTGGTTCAGGAAGTCTTCAGTCTAGGTACGAAAAGCAAATAGAAAAGGCCCATGAAGTAAGGATTTCAAGTTTTGTAGTCTTGTTTGCGATCTCTGAATGCAGTCAGTATGTTACATTTCCAGAGATGCTCCCTCTATAGAAGCTGTAGAGTCCTGAGAGCAAAAATTATACTTTCTGAGCTACCAGCATTAAAGTTGTGAGCAGGTGATTTGACTACTGCATAAATTAGTTTGCTCTGGAGCCATCCTTCCTGAGCTAAGACAAAAATATGTGAGCTGGAGGCTAAAAAAAATTGTCAGCTAGCTCACACTAATTCAGCTTAGAGGGAACACTGAGCATGAGGCAGAGCTTGTGGAAAGCCAATCAGGGAGGCTTACTATAAAAGGAAAATTCTATTCCTCATATTACAGAAGATCATTCTGAGTTAAGTCAAATGTTTAGGCCAAGGAGGACAGGGTCTGACAGATGGTTCCCTTAAGTGGTCTAAGTCTGTGATCTGTAACACTTTGGCCAAGGCCAGCCAGAGAGTCACTATTTTGTCCTCTTTTTTGGAAAGATCCACTGCTTTTCAATCTCTATGTAAAGTCCTTAGGACAAATCATTTGTAGCTTTGGGGTTGGTTGTCATTAATAGGCGATACACAGCTCTTTATATCCTTATCCAAATCTCCTGCTAATGTGGTAAAAGTCATTACTGCCTGGCCATGGTGGTTAACTGGCTCAAAGTGAACAATTGAAACCAAATCCTGAAAAGACAGAGGTAATGCTGGTTGGGAAGGAGGAGGTCTTGAAGGACATTGTTCTTCCCCACTTTTTGATGGTGTGCAACTGATCCTTGCAGACTCAGTTAAAAGGCCTGGGATCATACTGGATCCAGCTTATTCACTGGAGATGCAAGTTAATGCTGCTGCAAAAAACAAGGCTTTCTACCAACTTAGCCTAGCCCATAAGATTGCCCCTTACCTTGATATGGCTGTCCTGGCCACCCGGATCTATGCCCCAGTAACATTGAGACTCGACTACGGTAATGCAGTGTACCTTGGTCTCTCCAAATCAACTTGGAAACTCCAGTTGGTCCAGAATGCTGCAGGATGGCTACTAACTAGAGCTAGATGAAGCATGCATATTACTCCCATTCTGCAGACACTCCACTGGCTGCCCATCTTTTACCGGGCTCAGCTTAAAGTATGGGTTATCACATACAAAACCCTTCATGGCCTTGGCAGGGCCACCTCTCTCCCTATGCTTCTCTATGACAACTTTACTCAAGTCGGAAGGGCTTCTGCAGCTACCAGCCTTCAAATGAGCAAAATCAACAGCTGCCAGTACACATGATTTCTCTATTGTGGCTCATGCCTTGTGGAAAAGTTTGACCAAGGAGGTCAGGAAAACTCCCAGTGTCCTGGCTTTCCACAAAACTGTGCAAAATTGATCTGTTCAGGAGAGCTTTTTTCCACAGGTAATAGAGTTGCACTATACAAAATGGTTTTACCAACTTGCTTGAATAAATGATTAGAGACTATGGCCTATACTTCTGTGTTTAGCTTATTGTAAATAAGATCCTATTCATGTAATTTCTGTGAATATTTATGCTATACTTCAGTTCTTTCTGGTGGTTGCAGACTCCTAAAATCCTAATGTGTTGATTATTCAATGTCCCATTTTGTTGACTGTACTGACTCACTCTGTGTAATCCGCCTTGAGTCCCTGTAAAAAAGGTGGACTATAAAAATGTAGGAAAGCAGCAGGAAAGATTTTAGTGCAGGAAGAAGGCACAAAGATCCCCTCACTGCAAGAACTATTCCTTGTCTTCTCCCCCACCCCACCTGCCTTGCCTTTCATTCCTCTGGGCAATCCTCCAGTTCGCCATGCATGCAGCACAAAGACTACCATTCCATCAATGAGGTCCCAGCTCTGGCTCTTTTTCTTTCCACTGTCACATGATCAACATCACATCACTTCCAGTAATGTGCTTGTGGCTCAGTGTGCCCCATACGGCAATGTTGGGGATTGGTTCTGGGTCTAGAAAGGCTGAAGGGCCTCTGGACAGAAGGAATACCGATAAGTAACAGACTCAATTTGCTGGTTCACTAAAGGGAGCCACTCTGGCATTATAAAAACAGCTATGGACACATCATAGCTGAGTCAGTTGGGCTGAGGCTGGAAGTGGAGAGCACCTGAGGAGTTGCTGAGAGAAGGTAAGGGATTTTTCTTTCTCCCTTTGCCTTCCTTGTTGCTGTGTGGGGACTGAGAGAGAGTGGGTTGTTTTGTAGCCTGATAGAGAGTGGTTCTGTGTTAGTCTGTGAGGGACTGTTTGTGCTTTGGGGGCTGTTGGTGGCTGAGTGTGTTGCTGTAAGTGGATTACTGTGAGTGGATTGCAGGCCCCGCCCCCTATTGTGCTGGGCTCTGCTCTGCTGAGCAGCAAGGGGGCTCTTGGAATAAAGGGCTGCTCCTCATCAGAGGCACGAGCCCTGTGGCTCTTAGCCTGTGGGTCGCAGCCTGTGGGTCGTACTTGGAGGCCTTGTAAGTGCTTCAGTAAAGCACTGCTTCTGAGTTCAGGAGGTAGACGTTCTGGTGAGATAGACATTTCGTCAGTCTCAAAGTTTTCAGGGTACATCATAAAAAGAAGAGTTTACATCAGAGTTTGAGGGAAGTTCCTGAAGCTGTAGAAGAAAGCATAGCTCCTGGGATAATGGATAGCGAGGGATCTACTCCAGTGACCTGCCTGGGCTGTGCCATGATTATTTTTCTGCCACACCAAGAAATGAATTATACATGCTGCAAGTGCAAGCTTGTAAAAATGCTTGAGGAGAAGGTGGGAGAACTCGAGGCACAAATCTATGCACTGAAGAACACCAAGGAGGTGGAAAACTTTTCAGACATGACAGAAGAAGAGCCCCTGAAAGAACAGCGAGAGGAAGGAAGTAACAAGGACCACATGGGTGAGTGGAAGAAAGTAACTTTGAGGAGTAAGATACTCAGAAAAAAATCACAGCCAGTGGAGCAGCAAAATCGATACCAGCCACTTCTGTTGATGGAAGACCGACGGAGAGAATTCCAAGACTGATCAAGACCTCTGATCCCTATCCACTCCTTCTGATCCACGTGGGAACAAACGATACGGCCCGAAGAAACCTTGAATGGATCTCCAAAGACTATGAGGCTCTGGGCAAGAAGGTGAAAGATCTGGGGGCTCAGGTGGTGTTCTCCTCCATTTTACCTGTTAAGGGCCAAGGAGCTGGAAAGGAGAACAGGATACTGGAAGTGAATGGCTGGTTACGTAGATGGTGCCATCAAGAGGGCTTCGGCTTCCTGGACCATGGTATGTACCCCCGACACGAAGGACTGTTGGCGACGGATGGGGTGCACCTGACAAAGAATGGGAGGAATGTCTTCGCTGGAAGACTTGAGAACCTGATCAGGAGGGCTTTAAACTAAAGACATCGGGGGTGGGAAGAAAAAGCGGCATCCCCAACACTAAGTTCAGGAAGGGGAATGACCAGAGAATAAATGAACGAGAGAGAGGTGAGTTTAGTAATCTTCAGGTAAATTTGAAGAGACCTACGGTAGGAAGGGATGTCTGTAATCTGAGGTGTCTTTATACTAATGCACAGAGTATGGGAAATAAACAGGAGGAACTTGAACTCCAAATATTGGAAAATAGGTATGATCTGATAGGTGTCACTGAGACTTGGTGGGATGACTCTCATATATAGAGCACAGTGATTGAAGGATATACCTTGTTCAAACGGAACAGAATAAACAAAAAGGGGGTGGGGTGGCACTGTATGTCAAGAATGAATATGCTTGCACTGAAATTCAGGATTTTGAGAGTTGCCCTGTTGAAAGTGTGTGGGTAAGGATAGAGGGGGAAAAGAAGGGGATATTGTTCTGGGGGTATACTACAGACCTCCAAATCAACCGGAGGAACAGGATAATGCATTTGTACAGCATAAGAACATAAGAGAAGCCAATGTTGAATCAGGTCAACGGCCCATCCAGTCCAACACTCTGTCACACAGCGGCCAAAAAATACCAGGTGCCATCAGGAGGTCCAGCAGTGGGGCCAGGACACTAGAAGCCCTCCCACTGCTGCCCCCTCCAGCACCAAGAATAGAGTGCATCACCTGCCCCAGACTGAGAGTTCCCATCTATACCCTGTGGCTAATAGCCACTGATGGACTTCTGCTCCATATGTTTATCTAATTCCCTCTTGAAACTGTCCATGCTTGTAGCTGCCACCACCTCCTGTGGCAGTGAATTCCATATGTTAATCACTCTTTGGGTGAAGAAGTATTTCCTTTTATCTGTTCTAACCCGACTGCTCAGCAATTTCATGGAGTGCCCACGAGTTCTTGTATTGTGAGAAAGGGAGAAAAGTACCTCTTTCTCTACCTGCTCTATCCCATGCATAATCTTATAAACCTCAATCATGTCACCCCTCAGCCGTCGTTTCTCCAAGCCCCAAGCATTTTAACCTTTCTTCACAGGGAAGGTGTTCCACCCCTTTTATCATTCTAGTTGCCCTTCTCTGCACTTTTTCCAATGCTATAATATCCTTTTTGAGATGTGGCGACCAGAACTGTACACAGTATTCCAAATGAGGTCGCACCAATGATTTATACAGGGGCATGATGATACTGGCTGATTTGTTTTCAATTCCCTTCCTAATAGCCCCCAGCATAGCATTGGCCTTCTTTATTGCAGCTACACACTGTCTAGACATTTTTATTGAGTTAACCACTACGACTCCAAGATCTCTCTCTTGGTCCGTCTCTGCCAGTTCAGACCCCATCAACGTGTATTTATATTTAGGATTTTTGGCTCCAATGTGCATCACTTTGCACTTGGCCACACTGAACCCCATTTCCCACATTGACGCCCACTCACCCATCCTCGACAGATCCCTTTGGAGTGCCTCACACTCCTCCCTGGTTTTCACCACCCGGAACAACTTTGTGTCATCTGCAAATTTAGCCACTTCACTGCTTACTCCCAATTCCAAATCATTAACAAACAAGTTAAAAAGCATCGGACCAAGTACTGATCCCTGTGGTACCCCACTGCTTACCACCCTCCACTGAGAAAGTTTCCCATTTATACTCACTCTCTGTTTCCTATTTATAAGCCAGTTTTTGATCCACAAGAGGACTTGCTAAACTTTCACAGAGACAGGATGTAGTGGTTATGGGAGATTTTAACTATCCAGATATTTGCTGGGAATCTAACTCTGCTAGACATGGGACATCCCGCAGATTCTTGAATAGCCTTGAGGACAACTTCATCTCTCAAAAGGTGGAGGTGGGAACCAGAGGATCTGCTATCCTAGATTTAATTCTCACTAACAGGGAAGAACTGGTTGATGAAGTGAAGGTGGTGGGTTCCTTGGGGAATAGTGACCATGTCAGCTTGGAATTTGACATAGAGAAGACTGTGAAACCAGGACATAGCAGAACTCATATCCTGGACTTCAGGAAAGCTGATTTCAATAAACTCAGAGATCTAATAGGTAGGATCCCATGGCTGGAAATGCTGAAGGGAAAATCTGCACAGGAAGGATGGGTGATGCTGAAAAATGAAGTGCTTAAGGCACAATCTCAAACTGTTCTGGTAAGACAGAAAGGTGGGAGACGGGTAATGAAGCCAAGGTGGCTGAACAAGGAACTCTCTGAGGAGCTGAAACTAAAAAGGGAAATGTACAGGAAATGGAAGGAGGGTCAAATTACTGAGGGTGAATACAAGACACGAGCACAAATCTGTAGGAATGGTGTCAGAAAGGCTAAAGCACAGATGGAGCTGAGGCTTGCAAGGGATGCAAAAAATAACAAGAAAAATTTCTATGCCTGTGTTCGGAGCAAAAAGAGGAACAGGGATGGAGTAAGCTCATTGCTAGGGGAAGATGGTCAAGCCTTAACAAGGGATGAAGACAAAGCGGAATTACTCAACTCTCATGTTGCGTCGGTCTTTAACCGTAAAGTGAGCTGTATACAAACTGAAGAATGCAGGGTATATGAAGGAAAGGGGAACTGCCAGTTCAGAATAAGTAAGGAAATGGTTAGAGAACATCTAGCTGCCTTAAATACTTTCAAATCCCCAGGGCCAGATGGCTTGCATCCGAGGGTGCTAAAAGAAATTGCAGATGTTATTTCAGAGCCTCTGGCTATAATCTTTGAGAGGTCCTGGAGTACGGGTGTTGTGCCGGAAGACTGGAGAAGAGCGAATGTTGTCCCAATCTTCAAGAAGGGGAAAAAGACGGACCTGGGAAATTATAGGCCTGTCAGTTTGACATCAATACCTGGGAAAATTCTTTGCATATAAATACAGGGCATTTGCAGACGATGTAATGTTTATGATTCAGGATCCAATTGAGAAAATACCACAATTGATGGAAAAAATTGAAGAATTTGGTTCAGTTGCGGGATTCTATGTTAATAAAAGTAAAACCAAGGTGATGTGCAAAAATATGACGAAGCAAAGACAAACAGAACTACAAGAGAAAATTCAATGTGAAGTAGTTACAAAGACTAAATACTTAGGAATTGAATTAACCATGAAAAATATTGATCTGTTTAAAAATAATTATGAAAAGGTGTGGTACAAGATTCAGCAAGACATGAAGAAATGGGATACGTTGAATTTATCATTATTGGGAAGAATCGCAACTGTAAAAATGAATATCTTACCGCGTTTGATGTTCTTATTTCAGACTATTCCAATATTAAAACAAAGGAAAGTATTGGATACGTGGCAGAAAGAATTATCCAAATTTGTATGGGCAGGAAGAAAGCCAAGGATTAAAATGAAAATTTTATGTGATGCAAAGGAAAGAGGAGGTCTACAATTACCAAATCTAAGACTTTATTATGATGCCGTCTGTTTAACATGGTTGGAACAGTGGATTAATCTTGAGAATAAGAAGTTATTGGCTTTAGAAGGGCATGATAACAAGTTTGGATGGCACGCATACTTATGGTATGGAAAAGTAAAAATGGACAAATTCTTCAAACACCACTTTATAAGACAATCACTGTTCGAGACTTGGATGAGATATAGAAAATTCTTCTCAGAAGAAAGACCACTTTGGATAGTACCAGCAGAAGTGATAATCCATATTCAAGAAATCAAGGGTTAGATTGGCTACCTTATAAAAGTCTTTTAAAATTAGAAGGGAAAAACTTTGTGTTAAAAGACAGATTTGATGTGGAATTTGAATATGATTGGTTGAAGTATAGACAGATTCATGACTTATTTAAGACCGATAAAAGAGAACATGGTTTTAGAGAAAACAATATGGAAATTGAAACTGTATGGCTTGAAAAGGGGGAAAAAATGATTTCTAAACTGTACAAGGTTTTATTGAAATGGTATACTGAGGATGAAATTGTAAAAGAGCAAATGATAAAATGGGCGGTAAATGTTAATAATGAGATATTAATGACATCTTGGGAATATTTGTGGAAAAAGTCAATGAAAATTTCAACTTGTGTAAACGTTAAAGAGAATTGTTATAAAATGATGTATAGATGGTATATGACGCCTAAAAAAATTGCTATTATAAATGAAAGTATGTCTAACAAATGTTGGAAATGTAAGAAACATGAAGGGTCTTTTTACCATATGTGGTGGACATGTGATAAAGCAGCATGTTATTGGACTAAGATCCACAATGAGATACAAAAAATTCTGAAATGTACTTTTAAGAAAGATCCACAGATGTTATTGCTAGGTCTTAAAATGGAAGAAATAAATGTAGCCAAGAGAACATTATTATGGTACTTGATTACAGCAGCTAGACTGACTTTTGCTCAATGTTGGAAACAAGATAAAGTACCTGAAACATGGGAATGGATTAAAAAGACGTTGTTTATGGCAGAAATGGACAAACTAACAAGAAAGCTAAACAACGAAGAAGATGAAACTTTTTTTGAAGACTGGAAAGACTTTCAAGAATACCTGTTGAAAAACTGGGATATTAAACGTGGTTTGATTTGTTTTGATAGTTATTAAGAAGAAAATGAAAGAGAGTTAGACTTTTGAATTGTTACCGTTAGTAAGAGAAAATAAGTTTAGAAGTAATTGTAATAGAATAAGAGAGACATTAATGGGGTTGGAGCAGTGCGGGAAGCCTTGTTTGGGGGGGAGAGGGAGAAAGAAAAATGGATATGTAGTGATTTGTTTAAATTGTATGAACATGTGATATATCCAATAAAAAACTGTATTTAAAAAAAAAAAATACCTGGGAAAATTCTGGAGCAGATTATTAAACGCTCTGTCTGTGAACACCTTGAACAAAATGAGTTAATTGGTAATAGCCAGCATGGGTTTATGAAGAATAAGTCATGCCAGACTAACCTTATCTCCTTTTTTGACAGAGTTACTAAAATGGTTGACTCTGGCAATGCCGTGGATATAGTGTATCTAGATTTCAGTAAAGCATTTGACAAAGTTTCTCATGATATCCTTGAGGATAAGCTGGTTAAGTGTGGGCTGGATGGCGCAACCATTGGGTGGATTCATGGTTGGTTGAAAAATCGTACCCAACGAGTGCTCATAAATGGCTCTGCGTCTATGTGGAGGGAAGTCTCGAGTGGAGTACCACAGGGCTCGGTCCTGGGCCCGGTGTTATTCAATGTTTTTATAAATTACCTGGATGAAGACATAGAGGGGATGCTTATCAAATTTGCAGATGACATGAAGCTGGGTGGGATTGCTAATTCTGAAAAAAACAGAGTCAGGATTCAGAAGGATCTTGATAGGCTGGAACAGTGGGCTGAGACAAATAAAATGAATTTCAATAGAGATAAGTGCAAAGTTAGGTACAAAAAATCAAAGGCACAGATATAGAATGGGAGGGACTTGGCTTGACAGCAGCACATGTGAAAGGGATCTAGGTGTTATGGTTGATCACAAGCTAAACATGAGCCTGCAGTGTGATGCGGCTGTGAAGAAAGCTAATGCAATCTTAGGAAGCATTGTGTCCAGATCATGGGAGGTGGTAGTTCCGCTGTATTCTGCTATGGTCAGGCCCCACCTGGAGTACTGTGTCCAGTTTTGGGCACTACATTTTCGGAAGGATGTTGACAAACTCGAGTGGGTCCAGAGGAGGGCGACCAGGATGGTGAGAGGGTTGGAGTCCAAGTCTTATGAGGAAAGGCTGAGGGAGTTGGGTATGTTTAGCCTGGGAAAGAGAAGGTTTAGAGGGGACATGATTGCAGTCTTCAAATATTTGAAGGGCTGTCATGTAGAAGATGGAGTGGATCTATTCTCTCTTGCTCTGGATTGCAAGACTAGATCTAATGGGTGGAAATTACAAGGGAGTCGTTACCGGCTTAATATCAGGAGAAACTTCCTGACTGTAAGAGTGGTTGAGCAGTAGAACAGACTGCCTCGGGAGGTGGTGGATGCTCCTTCGCTGGACGTTTTTAAGAGGAGACTGGACAACCATCTTTTGGGTATGTTGTAGGTATGTACGGGTTTCGGCTGTGTTCCTGCAGAGTGCAGGGGGTTGGACTAGATGGCCTGCAAGGTCCCTTCCAACTTTAACATTCTATGATTCTATGATCATGCAAGCTCAGACCCACCTCCGTGGTCATTTAAATTCTTTCCCTAGTAAAAATTATTTAAAGTTGTATGCCATCACTCCCTACCTTCTGCCTTTCCTGATCTAGGGCTGCCAGACATATTCAATTAATTTTGCTAGCACTTCACACAGCTTTTTTTTCCTTTGACTTTATAACGTTCTAATGAAGCTTACTTAAGTGGGGGGAGGAATTCCCAGCCATATGTTTCAAACCTATCTCCGCAATCAACTAGCAAACTGCATCAGATATGCTTTGCCATTCTGTTACTAACCTGCTCTTCTAAAGCTCATTAATTAACAAGAATACTCCCACAAAAGTCAGCCAGAACCAGTCTGAGCATTTAATGAACTTCTACTCTCCAGAGGCATGTGGAGCTTGCTCCTTCTGGAGCACAGAGATCTCAGGAGTGAGAAAGTCATGCTTCTTCATCAATGGAGGAAACAGAACACAGCACCATGACCACGACACATGACCAACTTTTTGAAGGCCTTCAGTTCCCAGGATCATTGGGCTTCCTCTGGAAGACATCCAGCTTAGGGAAGTACCAACAGTGATCACATGCCTTGTCCTCTGCCTAGAATACTCTTCAGAATGCCACGGCATAGCATTCGAGAGCCTTTTCACCCAGGGCAAGGTACAGTCTTAACCTCCACCAAACTTATGGTTCTATCATCATCTAGTCTCTTGGAATCCTGTTGAGGTTTCTTCACACTTGGAGGCTTTTAACAGGCCATCAAAGCCAAGGGGCTAAGAAATGCAAAATTCTTCTTCAGATCACTCCACAAGCCTTCCAAGGCACCAAAACCCACAAGTGGGACTACAGCAAACGAGCATCAGAAAACAATGGAACTATAGCGAATAGGCATCAGACATGTACACATCCAACTCAGAGCCAGGCTCAGCAGTGGCAGCTCCCTCCTAGATAGTGCATAATCCTAGGCCAGGGCCAATTTAGCCACATGACTGCCACACACCCAGAGATGCCTTTTGGCCAGCTTCTCCACACACTGGAACACCAGCCACTAGGCCAGTGGAATTAGGAACAGCCACCCCTGCAGGTGCAAGGCAACTTGAGAACCCATTCTCCCCCTGATGAACCCAAGACAAGGCTGCCCCTCCCTCAGGAGCTCCCAGTACCACAGCCTTGGTGAGATGCCCCTGGTCCATGTAAGCCCTACCGGGAAATTTCCCACCAGGCCATTGTCCTTGAGGGCTTCTGGTAGCCAAGAGAAAGCAGAGGCTGGCTCCAGAAACTCTACCACCACCTTGGGAGTCACTTCACTCGCAGACCCTTCAACAGCAATGCCAATGGGCGTCAGCTCACAAGTTACCCTCGCCAGCAGTGCTGCCTATTTGGAGAAACATACAAACGGCGAGCTAATATCCACTGTTTGCCCCACTGAGCCGAGGCGCTCCAAAGCACTGGCTTATAGTACCACTAAGGCCACTCAGCCGGGCGTGCTCCACAGACATGTCCATTTCCCAAGTTCCCAGCCTGCTCCAGGCCAACCCCCAGCGGGAATAACCTGGATCTAGTGGGACTGGGATGCTGGCCACCGCGGTTTGCCGAGATACCCTTCACTGGAAACACTCTCCCCGCAGGAACCTCTGGTCACTCCACAAGGCACCCAAGATCTCTGAATCCTCTTACCCTCGAGGCTGTCCTCCGCAGTCGCCTTCCTACAAGCGGAGCACAGCAGCAGCACTAAACCGGGCAGCCACATGACACCGGGCGACCACCGCGCGTTGCTTCGAAGAAAAGAGAAAGGCGGGCAGATGCAGGCGAGGCGGATCCGCAGGAGACCTTCCTACGAACTCGGTTCTATCCCGGGCGCCTGCCCATCTCGGCTCAAGGCCAGGCTACACCGCCTCCTCAACACAGCCGCCCGACCTGGCCGCTCTAGCTACGTCGCGCCTCCATTTCTATGGTGCCTTCCGCTCACAGCTGCAGCCACCCATTTCCGGGGCTTAACCCTTGAGATGACTCCCCGCCTACTCCTGTTTGGACCGCTAAAACAACCCAGCTACTCTTCGGCGAGGGCGGGCTGCTGTCCCCTGGCCTTAAAGGACCTTAAAGGACCTTTCGAGGGCCTTTCTTAAGCTGCGCCTGTGGCAGTGCGCACCCCACCCCGGTCTTAGTACGCCACACGCCACTATATGGAACTGCTGAAAATAAAATCCAATTTTAATGGCTGAATTGTCCATTCAAGGGTATTGAGCAATAGCTACTCGGTATGAAGAGCAGCATGGTGTCGTGCTTAATGTATTAGATAGAAGGTCGGACCGAACGGAGTGTGCCTAACGACCGCCAGTTCTGCTGATATTTTTTACCCAACCTTGCAACACAGTGCCTTCTCATTGGATGGTTGCTCTCGCCGGGAGCGTCCGTTTATCCCCGGCGGTAGGTGGCGTGGGTCTACTGTAAAAGGGAGACGCTATGGCCGATCGCCTAACACAGCTTCAGGACGCCGTGAATTCGGTAAGGGGGGGGGAGAGGGGGCACTAGGTGCTCTGTGAATGTGTGGCTGAGTAGGAGGTCGAGAAGGTTGTAATGGAAGCCCGAATCTGGGAAACGCGGGTTCAAGTCCTTCTCGCCATAAGTTGGAGTGGTTATTCACATGATGTAGCTAGAAGAGACGGCAGGATCCCTCAAAGGACGAAATTTGCATTAAACGTGCTTATACTAATCTTGTTCTTAGATGCAGATGTCACCCTGAACTAGAACGAAACATCTAAGTCCCTATAGTGCTAGCTCAGTGCTTATTGTTGTTGCTAGGGAGCTTTTCCGCTCTACTCTCTTTGGTGCTGTCTAAAGAGCCTGTGTAGCTTGAGCCGCCCTTCTGGTCGCTCGGGACACCTTGGGGGAATGGAGTCTCCACATCCGATTTTACTGGGTGGAAACAGAACCCAGCCATTTCAGGGGGCAGGCCTAAGAGGGGGGGGGCTATCTGGCCTTGAAGCTGGCTTGGGCCTGAGCGTGGCTCTCTAATAATTAATCGAGGAGAGGGAGGGTATGTAAATTGTAATGGCAGGCCAGTAAATTTATAACTGAGTGGGGCAAGGGCGTAACTAACTCGTACATAATGAAATGAAGGAGAGAACAATCACGTGTGCTGCCCTACAATGCTTGAGAAATCATAGGATAGAAAGGTACTACTTTGGTAGGTAGACAAAACACCCCCCTTTCTGCTGTTGAAATATTTGATAAACTTCTTTGTCAGGTCAGGCTAAAAGTTCAGCAGTGGCCAACCAAGATACCATCTGGGAGCAGGGTAGGAAGGTAGGGACTCTCCCCTGCTGTCCATGCATAATTGGGCTGAATAGCACAAAAGCTTTGGAGAGCTGGAGTTAAAAATGGAACATTTCTGTTCCTCTCATGTATCCAGTTTGCAACTTTAAATCCTGGGCTGTCTCCCTGTGTGTGGTTCAAGAGCTAATTTGAATGTATGGGGGCCAGTAGCCTCTTGTGCTTGTGCTGTTGCATGCTTTGCAGTTTGTTTGTAGCATTACATCCCATTGATCTCCTCTGGACCTAGTTGGCCATTGTGATGTCTGTATCTAGAATTCTGCTTCATCAGTTCTGCCTGCAGTTCAAAGGATTAAATGTATGTTATAGTTTTCAGCACAGATGTCTTTGCCAGGTTTTTCAAATATGTTTCTATTTAACTGCTATTCTGCTATCATGTAGTATACATTCATAACATAATTTTGGAAATTAATCATTCTCTGTTTACCAGTAGCTTGCAGATCAGTTTTGTAATGCAATTGGAGTCTTGCAGCAGTGTGCCCCACCTGCATCTTTTAGCAACATACAAACTGCAATAAACAAAGACCAACAAACTAATCCCACAGAAGGCAAGTAAGCTTCATTTTTTTCTGTCTACTTCTGTAACTCAGGGAGAGAAAACTATTGCATTCTCAAGGACCACACAGGAGGTCAAGCATTGCTGAGTCCTTAACTTTTTCTAGACAGTTGTTTCTGGTTCTGTTTGCTTTCTCAAAGGCTTACAGAATGTAGGAAGCTGGCATCAATACACAAAATCATTTGTTTATTATAGTCAAAGTCTGCTTTCAGTTTGGGATACAGCTTTGTTAAGAGTGATCAGCCGTGCATTCCAAGAACATTGTTATCTTGGCAACATGTGGTGAAAATATTGGTTGGGAAACTGGGAGATATCCTGGTAATTTAAACTGAATATAAAACTTGCTATTGATAAGGTTAATTAAGACTATTAGAACAGGTGCTTCTCAGCTTTTAAATTGTATTTTAGTTTTTAATCTCAAGATTAGTGGGATGATACTCTTACTCAAGGAGCTGCGGTGGCTCAAGTGGTTAAGACGCTGAACTGCAGGCTGTGGAAGGTCAGTAGTTCAGCAGTTCAAGACCCCGAGAGTGCCGCATGACGGAGTGAGCTCCCGTCTCTAGTTCCAGCTCCTGCTAACCTAGCAGTTCGAAAGCAAGAAATTGCAAGTAGATAAATAGGTACCACTTCGGTGGGAAGGTAACAGTGTTCTGTGCACCTTGGTGTTTAGTCATGCTGGCCACATCACCATGGAAATTGTCTTCAGAGAGCGCTGGCTCTTCGGCTTTGAAACGGAGATGAGCACCGCAACCCTGAGTCGGATTCGACTGGCTTTCGAGCAAGGGAACCTTTATCTTTACTCTTACTCAAGAGTATGGTTGAGAGTACATGCTAATTATTGTTCTCCCCAGCTGATGGTTTCCTGTAAGCTGCAATAGCTAATGTAGTATATTTGTTTAAGAGCATTTAGGGAAAAAAGCTTTATTTTTTGTTGTTGTTGCCTTTCCATGGGCATCAGTGGGCTCCTGCTTAGAATGTAATTCTTTATTCATAAATAAACCTCTCAGTGTACTTTAAATATCTACAGTTTATCCAAAATGTGATGTTACCATTTTAGACTTTCCATGCTCAGTCTCCATTGGGTGTATTTGAAATGTCTGTTTAAAATAGTTGGTCTTGCTATCTTTGTATTTTATATAAATCCATCATGAACACATGAAACTCCCTTATATTGCTTTGTTTAGCTTGGTGTTGTTTATGCTGACTGGCAGTGACTCTCCAAAGTCCCAGATGGAGAAAGGTCTCTTTGCCAGTACCTTTTGTCCTTTAATTGAAGATGCTGGCAGTTGAACCTGAGACCTTCTGTGTGCAAAGCAGGTGATCTGCTACTGAACCACAGCCCCTTAACTTTGCCCATCTATTGAGAATACCAGCTGTGCTAAATATTCTCACATATATTGTCTTTTAAAAGCCCTTCTTTTTAAAGTACGATCACTGGAACCTGGTTTTATATTCTTATATTTATATTTTATATTCAACCTGGTTTTATATTCTTAAATAACAAATGTTGTTGCTTTTCCAGAATATGCCCAGCTCTTTGCTGCCTTGATTGCCAGGACTGCGAAGGATATTGATGTTTTAATAGATTCCTTGCCTAGTGAAGAATCCACAGCTACGTTACAGGTAAGAGTGGCTTTTAAGTTGCTCATGTGCTTTGTGTTTCATTTCAGTGAGTGAAACAGTATTTTATCAAAATGCCTTGACCACTTATAAAAGCGTTTATTTGGCTTTAGCCATAAGCTGATTCTTTGATACAAAAATTTTACAATCAGCAAGCTGCCTGACTCATTCACAAGCCAATCCAGTGCTGACAGTCTCTGAGAACTCAATGAATACATGATGTACAACTGTCTCTATAGACTCAAACGTTGATAAAGCGACAGTCTCTAAAGACTCAAAAAGTGTTGATGAAGCAACAGCATGCATCCTGGGCTCTATACATTTTTCCAGTTCTTCATGTTCCTGATTGTATCACAGTCTTCCAATTGGAAGCAATACTCAGTAAAATTAACTTAGTAGCAGTAATATGCTGATGGTGCGTTGCTGCTAGTAAGTTAAAAATGATTGACAGCATTTTGCTGCTAGCAAGTTAATTTTATTGAGCGTTGGTTCTGATTGAAAGACTATGATGTAATCGTGACAGTGAAGAAGATCCAGAAACATGTATACTGCCCAGGATGCATGTTGTCACTTCATCAACACTTTTTGAGTCTATAGAGATTGTTGTACATCATCATTAATTGAGTTGTCAGAGGCAGTCGGCACTGGATTGTCTTGTCGTCTTCACTAGAATTCATCTGCATGTAGTCTTTTGGTTTTTTCAATGTGAGAGGATTCTAACACTGGAACATAACAAATGCCTTTGGTATAATCTTATAAGATGTTTATTATTGAATAGCAAGTCTATATATGAATATAGACATAATAATTGGTTTAATTATACACCATGCTTTCTTGTTTTGTTGATTTCATACACTGTGGTTTTCCCTTGTTTTGTGTGACTCATTCTCAAACAACCCAGTACAATGTTGTTCAGGTTGCTCATGCAAATGTGTGCAGTTAAGAAGTGATTAGAATGGATGCTTGGAACATCAAATAATATCTAATGCAAACAGCTGCGCAGTAAGCATTTCACCCTGGGGTAGGCAACCTTTTTCATCCCCCACCCCCCAGTGAAGATACTTGTGTGTCAGTGCGTAAAGGGGGACAGGAAGCTGAGGGTGGCCAGTCAGGTGCCTAGATGAACTGTACATGCTGGCAACAATCCTCAATTACCTTGATGGCTTTAAAGAGGGAGTGGAGACCCCAATGAATGGAGGATGGCCAATGGGATTTCTACATTTATCACTTGCTATAGGGAGGCAGTGGCAGAATCATCAGGGCCAGCAATGGAGCCAGTGCTTCAGGAGCTTACCTTTGTCTGGCATGCAACTGTTTGGTACACATTCCTACTTTCACCTACTACATTCTAGTAGTAGCCAGTTTGGTGTAGTGGTTAAGAGCACAGAGTCTAATCTGGGAGAACCGGTGTCAGGTATCCCTGCCATAAGGGATGGAGAAGGGAGGGAGGATGGGACTGTATGGAGAAGGGAGGGTGGATGGGACTGTATGGTGTTACTTGATGTATCTGAACTGGTGGGATGGAATGTGGGGAGTTGCCTGGGCAACCGGGCCATATCTCATCTCCCAGGCCAAGAGTTCTGTTTGCTTCCATCCCCTCTGCTAAGAAGTTGGCCTCAGCGTTCTTACAACACGTTGTGAGGCTTCACACTTTGCCAGCCAAAGTGATCTCAGACAGGGGGGTGCAGTTTGTGTCCCAGTTTGATTCCCCAATCCTCCGCTCACACCTGTTGGATGACCTTGGGCAAGCCATAGTTCTAGCACAGCTGTTCTTGAAAAAGAGCAGTTTCTGTCAGAGCTGTCTCAGCCCCACCTACCTCACAGGGTGTCTGTTGTGGGGAGGGGAAGGGAAAGGAGTTTGTAAGCCGCTCTGGGACTCCTTTGTATAGTGAAGGGTGGGGTATAAATCCAATCTCCTTAACCCCAAATTCTTTGGGTTGTACATTTAGATATCTCCCCTCCCCCCTCGGTTAAGTGGACTTTCTCTCTACAGGTTCTAAATAGTAGTATCTGTAAAAGTCTGTATTAACCAGCTGCTTGTATCTAGAGTAAATGTGAGAGGAGCGCTCGTTCAGCTGGTGTTTTGCCACTGTCTTGCCACTTTCTGGAATAAGTGGTTGTCAAAGGTTACGATAACTTCTTTGTCCAGATGACATTCAGACTGGATATTTGTCCTTAAATTTAGGAATTAGGAACAACTGCTTAAAACATTCTCTTCTGTTGAGCACGATACAGTTTTATGTTTCAGGATGCCATTTTGTCTGTGTCCTGTGTAGGGTTCCCTGCAGACTAGACCAGATTATCCCTGCAGACTAGACTAGATTATCAGT
Organism: Gekko gecko; assembly: GCA_029375565.1. Classification (NCBI taxonomy): domain Eukaryota; kingdom Metazoa; phylum Chordata; class Lepidosauria; order Squamata; family Gekkonidae; genus Gekko; species Gekko gecko. The sequence goes on from JAPDNY010000005.1 coordinate 171,965,807, forward strand.
TCTGGTTAGCACTGTGATCAAGGTGTGCCTTTAACCTTCTGGGTAGAAGGCAAAATAGTAGCTTCCACTTGAAAATGTAAAAAAAACAGCAGTTGGTTTCCCGAATATTATCTTCTACCACAAATCCTGCTCAGTTTTATGTATAGCAGCTGTAAGGTAGTACTGCATGAGCTCTGACTAGTGAAATAATGGGCTAGCTTTGAAAATGTCACTAGATCTGTCACACTGCATTGTTAGAGCATTGCAAGACATCAGAAGTGTGTGGATGTAAAGGGAGGACAGCTAAGGGATGACTGTCTCCCCCTGTGCCCTGGGTCTGTGTGTTCTTCCATATGTGTTGCATGTTCCCTCTTCTTGGGCCACCACTGTAAGTTACAAAAACCAAGCCCATCATAACCAGTGCCTTGGGGTACCCTAGTAAAACTGCTTCTAAGCAAGTCCAAAGGGCAGGATTTTCTAATTACTGTAGCCCACCCTTGCATGCGTGTTCTTAGAATGTGGGTGAGCAATCTAGGCATGTGGGTAGGATTTGAATTAGTCTGCTTTCTTAAACAGGAAAGAAACTTTATTACTAAAGATTAAACTAGAGTATGTGCATGGAACATAGCTGTTATGGCTAGTGGTTACAGATCTAAGTAAATAATATAAACCTAGGCATAAGCTGAGTTACAGTACAAGAAAATTACCTCTGATGACCCAACTGGTTGTCATGGAGCAAATACAACCCTACCCCCATCCCATTTCCTTGCAGAGCAGATTAGATCCCTGTGTGTAGCCGCAGCATTTCAGCAAAACATTTGAACAAAGGAAAATTCCACCTTTTAAACCTTTGTGTCTACTCTGGCATGAAACTTCCCGAATCCAGCTTTGGGGAAACTTTCTCTAATCAGGTTATCTGGCATAGCCCACATCTCCATACCCAAGATCATAATTCATAGTGTCATCCATTCTGTTCCCCTAGGAGGTGAGCAACCGAGTTGTAACCCATCTCCTGCCTCTCTGAACTTCTGTATTTTAATGCCCTACCTCCTTGTGAAAATAAACAGTTTTCATGGTCTCAGGAATTCTCTGATGTGCAAAGTGCTTCAGATCACCTAATATCTATGAATTCACAAGTGTCCATTGTAGTGTGAAAAGTAAGACTTGGGTGTTTTTTACTGTCCAGGCTGCCAGTCTATATCGTTTGGAGGAAGAGAACCATGAAGCAGCAGCACGCCTGGAAGAGGTGGTTTATCGTGGGGATCTGCTCTTGGAGAAGATACAGAGTGCCTTAGCTGACATAGCCCAGTCACAGCTGAAGACCAGAAGCAGAAGCCATAGCCACCCTAGTCCAGATTAACAACAGCAGGTGGCAGGACTTCACTGTGGAATTCAGTCCTCTGGCATGTGTTGGGTGGGGAACACAGGGATAACCACCTCCTTGATCCCAGATGCTGTGGAAAGACTTACGATATGGTGCTTCTGATTCAAGGAGTCATTGCGGATGTTTGTTACTCATCTGTGTCATTGAAAGGAGAAGCCATTACAAATGGCAAGTTGCTCAGCATTTATTTTCATGATGTCTCATTTACAGTGTATGCTGTGCTATGGAGTGGATGCTTTTCAAGCGGCTGGCGTAGTCCCTTCAGATCATCTGTTCTTGTCATTAGGGGTTAACTTCTTGGGGCCCTGAATGATTGAACCATACTAGTCCTGTGTCTCAGGTTAAGAAGGGTGAACAGCACACCTCACCATGGGTGAAGATTAGTCTAAGAAATCTCTCAGGGCTAGGAGCCAGTTTTTAAAAGTACTTTAAGCATACCCAGAAGAAGACAAATGAGGAAAAATGGGAAAGGGATATACAGAATTTGGAAAGCAAGATAAAAGTTCGGTTTCTCTTTCAAAATGTATTTTTCAACTTTACCCCTGTTCCTGTAAGGTTGGGTCAAGTATTCCAAGACTTGTGGCTGAAAATTGACCAAACTTGCTAGCACATATTTTACAGATTTGGGGTGTGTGCTTCTTCTGTACTTGAATTAGAATGTACAGTTCTCGACCAGGCAGCCTTGTATATTCACAGTGAGGAAGACAAAATGCTCATATCTGTTAAGCATAGCAGGCAGTTCACACATAGGTTGCATTGAAGTGTTCTCCATCTGGGCAACTGATATGATGTCGTTCAGCCCTGGCTTTTAACCTGCTCTTGAGACTGGTGGGGGATGATAGCCAGAAGCCTAAGAAATACTGTAGCTTTCCCCCTATAAGATTGTGCTGCACTGAGAGTCTGGCTTCTGTTTCGTGTGGGAAATCCACCACTTTTTTATATATATAGATATGCCCCAGCCGAAACTAGGACGTTTTATTATTTTCAGAAAGAAGAGAAAATCACTACACAAGATAAAACAACAGTAACAATAACAACAACCACAAGACAATAACAAACTAACACCTACTACAATAATGGAGCTCATACTTAGTCTCTGGTTAACATAAACAATAACATTGAATCTTATCTTAAACACCTGTATCTGGTTTTCAATCAATTTTAAGTGATAGCATTTGTTTTTAGATTATTTTCAAGATTTCTGGCTATAGTCCTCAATCCATCTATAAAATCCCGACCAAATATTTTCAAAAGTTCCATCTTTTTTCCCTTGTAACTGTAAAGTTAATTTGTTCATTTCTGCAGCTTCAAGCAATTTACTTATTTCTTCTTTCGTGGGTATTTCTTGTTTTTCCAGTGTTTTGCATAGAGTATTCTAGCAGATGTCACAACATATACAATCATGTAAACATACTGTTTTGTAAAATTTGGGGGAATAATATTTAATAAAAACAGTTCAGGATTAAATGGTATGCTTATTTCTAATATATTCTGCAGTATTTCGTGTATCCATATCCAATATGTTTTTGCTATCTTGTAAGACCACCACATACTTTTACAACATAAATTCGACATATTAGGATACCATTTAGCTAAGTTTTCGGGCATTATGTACCATCTATAAAACATTTTATATATTTTTTCTTTATAAGAAATAGCTTTTATAAATTTTATATTCCACACCCTAGACCATTCCTCCATTTGTATATTATGGCCTAAATTTTGGGCCCACTTAATCATTGATTCCTTTACAACTTCATCTTGCATTTTCATATCTAATAACAAGGTATAAATTCGCTTTATATATTTTCCCTCTGTCCCAAACATAATTTTATCAAACTGTAAGGGTGAATCATAAAAACTGGTTACTTGGTCTTTAGCAAATCTGGAATCTATTTGTGCTCTTTCCCACCAATTCAAACATATACCTCTTTCCCTAAATTCATCTTGATTGAGTATTTGATTTTGTCTGTTTAACAAATCTTCATATGTCCAAAGTACGTGTGTGAACGCTTCTAATGGTGAGACCCATTTGGGTATTTTAGTATAATTTTTGTATCTCTTCCCATGATTTCAATAATGCTGCTCTTATAGCATGTTGATTAAAATATTTATGAATACTGCTTTTCCTATACCAAACAAAAGCATGCCACCCTAATTGTAAGTCATGTCCTTCAAACTTTAATAGTTTTGAATTTTCTAATGTAATCCATTTCATCCAGGTTATAGTGGCTATTTTGTAGTATAGTTGCCAATCTGAAAACGCAAAACCTCTTTCTTTTGTGTCTTGCAGGACTTTCATCTTAATTCTAGGCCTTTTCTCTTGCCAGATAAATTGCCTCACCAGTTTATCTATTTCTTTAAAGTACTATTGGTTTTTTATAATTGATTTTGTTTGAAATAGAAAAATAAGTCTTGGTAATATGTTCATCTTCACTGCCACTATTCTTCCCATGAATGATAGCTGTAGATATTTCCAATTTTGTAAATCTTTCTTAATTACACCCAGAGCTGCATCTGTTGGTTAAATTTATTCCTAGATATTTTATTGTTGTCTTTACTGCAATCCCCGAAGGCTCCTGGATTATTTGAATTTGCTTCTTAGTACAATTCTTTGTTAAAATTTTAGTTTTCTTAAAACTGACTTTTAATCCTGCATATTGTCCATAATCTTTTATTGTATGAAAAGGAGTAGCAATTGTTGTTTGTGGATCTTCCAAAATAAAAAACAGATCATTTATACACTTCCCCTTTGAGTTTAAGTCCTCTAATGACATTATGTCTTCTTACCATATCACAAAGTATCTCTAAAGCAAAAATAAATAGAAGGGAGACAGTGGGCAACCTTCTCTTGGTTCCTTTCCAAATTTCTATATTTTGTGAAAGATCTCCATTTACCATAATTTTAGCAAACTGCTTAGTACATATTGCTTTAACCATTGTATAAAAATAGTTGTCACATTTTCATGTCAACAGTTGTTCCAACATAAAAGACCAAGCAAGATTATCAAAGGCCTTCTCTGCGTCTAGAAAAATCAATGCCATTTGCTTTTTAGGGTATGCTTCAAAGTATTCAAGTATATTCAAAATTGTTCTCACATTATTTCTCATTTGTCTCTTTGGCAAAAATCCTAATTGGTCTTGGTGTATTATCTGGACCAACACTTTTTTCAGTCTATTGACTAATATAAATGCATAGATCTTATAGTCCACATTAAGCAATGAAATTGGTCTATAGTTTCAAATTCCTTTCTCATCCGTGTCTGGTTTGTGTATCAGTGTAATCAGTGCCTGATTCCAATGCCTCTGGTAACTTTTTTCAACTATATTTTATATTGTCAGTTTCAGTGGTAAGGCAATTTGATCTTCAAATGTCTGATAAAATTCTGCAGGAAATCCATCCGGTCCTGGTGTCTTCTTCTGGTTTTTAATTGCTTCAATCACTTCCATAAAAGCAATTGGCTCATTTAACATTTTCCTCTGTTCTTTAAATTCTTTGTTTTTTAGGAATTCTCTGATCTGGTCTTGATCAACCTTTCCCTGCTGATATAAATTTTGATAAGTTTTCAGTAATATCTTTGAAATCATTATGATATTCTTTTCTTCCTCGCTTTCATTTTTCAAGATCTTTATATGCTTCTTTTCTGAGTCTCTCCTTAATTTATATGCTAACCATCTTGTGGGCTTGTTTGCATTTTCAAAAATTTTGTTTTGCAAACATCATCTTTTTTGCAGTCTCTTGTGTTAGTAGACAATTAAGTTCGTGCTGTAAATTTTTGGTCTTAATCCTTAAGTGCTCGGCTGCAGGTTTCATCTTCAACTTTTGTTCTTCCTGCTTAATCTGTTCTTCAATCTGTATAAATCTTTGCTTTCTTTTTCTTTGCACCCACACATCTTGTTTGATACACCAACCTCTCACAAAGGCCTTGAAAGCGTCCCATACAATATCCATGGCCATGTTGGGTTGGATGTTCAATTTAAAAAATTCCTGAAATTCATTTTTTGATTTTTTTACAAAATGTAGATTCTTTAGAAGCCACGTATTCATTGACCATCTGTTTCTTTTTGGGGTATCTTGCAGAGTCAGAGCAGAGGATTATGATCAGCAAATGTTGAAGGCAAAATTTCTACATCTATAATGTTGTTAATCATGCTTGATCAAAAAGATATCTAGTCTTGATCAAAATTTATATCTTGCTGGAAAAAAGTGTAGTCTTACTTGTGTATATTCCTAATTCTCCATGCATCTGCTAAGGCCAATTCTTCCACCAAGTTTTAAAACATATTTGGTAGCTCATTACCTTTTTTCTGCCTTCCTTTGTGGCTTTTCCTATCAATAGTTCTGTCAAATACTGCATTGTAATCTCCAATTATACAAATTTCCTCATATATTAAATTAGGGTCTCATGTAAAGTTTTATAAAACATTTTCCTGATGTTGATTTGGTGCGTAAATGTTTACTATAAGTGTAGTTTTGGTTTGCCTTTGAATTTTAACTATCAATACTCTTCCATCTTCTGAGTCATAGACCAATTCAGGCTGTAAATGTTGTTTCACATAGGTTACCACACCTTTTTTCTTTTTCTGTTTATCTGCGGAGGCAAAAAAATTTCCAATCTTTTTGACTTCCAAGACTTTTTTATCAGATTCCTTAATATGCGTTTTTTTGTAAGCAAACTACGTCTGTCTGTAATTTTTTTATGTGTTGAAAGATTTTTTCCCTCTTTTGTGGAACATTCAAACAATTGACATTAATGGAGATTATTTTCAGCTTCCTTTCCTTTTATTCATCTTTGGTATTTTTTTTATCCATTTTTTTTCTTGTGGAATCTTGTTACTATGTGACGTGGTGGAATTTTACGTCTTTTCTTGACGTTGCCTGTTTTCTGACCTGTCACTCCTTGAGTCTGCAGTTTTTCTTCCTCGTTTTTTTCTTCTTCCTCATATTGCTCTTCTTCCTCCTCCTCCTCCTCTTGATATCCAAGCTCTTCATATTCTTTTAGAAAATCTTCTACTTTGAATATTGAGTTGATTCTAAACCTCTATCCTTCATGAGTAAATACCCATTCAGGAAGTAGCCATCTATAATTTATTTCATTTTCTCTTAACAGATTGATAAATTGTATGTAGTCTCTTCTTTTTTCTCTTATTCTCCATTTCTTTTAAAATCTTAACTTCTAACTCTTGTAACTTCAGAGTCTTTTAGTTTGCTGTTCTTAAGATGTAGTCTCTTGTAGTTCTCTTGTGAAATCTTACATGTACCTCCCTGGACAGTTTGCATCTTCTTGCATAAGAGGAATTCATTCTATAGGTGATATCTATATCTTCAATTGCAAAATGAATGGTCTCCCCTTCCAAATATTCTGTTAAAATTTTTGCCATTCTTTAATATCTTCTGTGTTTTCTGGTATATTTTGAAATCTCAGTACAAAGGCCGCTTTCTCTAATTCCAGCTTCATCACAGAGTCTTCCAGGGAATCCTGTCTAGTTTTCAGTTCCAGGGTTCTTTGAACTAACATTTCTGATTTGTCCTGAAGTTGAGTGGCAGTCTGCTTCAAGGTAACAATCTGTTGAGTGTTTCCTAGGATCTGTTGCTTAAAATCCTCAGTTTGGGAAGTAACCTCAACTTTGGCCTCTATCGGCTCTACAGCTACTGCAATTGCATTGTTTACAGCATTGCTCACTGCTTGAGGGATAATATTATTAGCAGCAGTACTAAGGGCAGTATTAACAGCTTGAGGGATTGCAGATTCTATTGCCTTGGCCACCGCATCTTAGATCAGAGTATGCATCTCTTGTCCTGACATCTTTGTTAAATATGTGGCTACCAACTTGGCTATATTTGGGGAAGGCCTATCTGCACCAGAAGACATGATTCAGTTAAAATCACTATACACCTCCATGGCCCACCTCCCAATCTGTAAAGCAAAGCAATATGTTTCAATACTGGTTATTACACAGTGTTCTCAATGTTCCCAAACAATCCAGTCCTTCAATATCAATAAAGACACAGTTCTCTTATCTCATCAGCTAAAATTATAGTTAACAAAGCAAACAAGCCCTATTTTGTCTTTTAGTTAGAGCAGACAGCCTCCATTAAAAATAGTCCAAGTTAAAATGTTTCTTGTTAAGGCTTAGAATTCCAAGAGAAATTTTAATAACCTTTGACAGTCAAAGTTAGTTTTCAATCTTACCCGTCTTCAATTCATAAGTTCTTTCTCAATACTTATAAAAATAGTGTAATATAGGTCCATAAGGGTGGCTTTTGTAAATCCAAAAAAATACAAGGTTCAGATCACAAAGCTGATACAGATCCATCAGACAGAGGAATCTTCAGAAGTCAACCAAAGCCAGAACACCAAAGGGAAACTTGAACCATTTATAAATCCACTGAGATAAGCCAAGGATTTTAAATCTACTGAGTTACTAATTGTATTCCCAAAAAAGAGATTTTTGTAATTCCAACACAGTATAGAAGTTCAAATCCAGGGGGAGGTTAATAATAAAAGCAAAAAAAATCAAAGCTGTATTCCAAAGGAGATTTAGTCTTTACATCAAAGTTGTCCAGTTTCTTCCATTTTATTAAAAAAACCCAAATGTGCTAAATTTAAAGTCCCAAATCCTCATCTGTAGAGTCCAATCTTAAGTAAGTATACCAAACTTAAAATCCACAGGTTCCAAGAGTAGGAGACAAACAAAGCACTTCCCAACAAGCTTAGCAAAAGTCAGTCTGCAGTCTTCTTAAACATCCAGATTAAAACAGTCTCCAAAGTCTCTTAAGTATCTCTTAAAGGTTTCTAAGATGTAGAGAACACTAAATCTAAAAGAGGGGAAAGTGTTTACTCCATTTCTTGCAATTCCACAATCTAAAGTTAATTTAAAAAAGAAAACAAAGCGTCCACCTTTCCTTATGGTGTAATAGTGCAAGCCTGGTCTTCTGTTCCGAGCCAGAAGAGGAGGTGGGGTAGTTTTACTCCCAGGGCTTTAAACTTTAAATGGACACTTTTCCCTCACTGAGAAGTATCAACGTCAAATTTTGCTATCAAGGCTTGAAGTACTCACTGTGCAGTGTTGTTAAAAAGAAAGCTGAAGATTCTTTAGTATTAGTAGAGCTCCAGAAGTCTGTCACTCTCGCCTCCACGCTCAAATGGCTGCCATGAGCGCTGTCTCTCTGGACCTTGCTTCAGGGTGATGAGGGGTCTACTCAGGCACCATCATGCCTGAAAGTCCCCAAATCAAGCCTCCTGCACAAGCTCCCCTCCAGGAAGACTTGTGGGAGACCAGGGCATACTGGATCTTCCACTAGGTCCAGGAGACTTGGGTTCCTTGGGAGCCGTCCTGGGAGCCTTCCGATGATGGTGGAACACAAACCAGAAGTCCGGAAATCCACCACTTGACTGCACAGAAGGAAGAGCAGAGCCCAACAAGAGCATCCCAGCAGCCACTGAATCAACCACAGCCTATAGATATCTACCCTTAGGATAAATATGTACATCCTTCCAATCACTATACTGTTATTGGGAGTATGGAAGAAGACCAAAGGTTTGTATGCCATTTTACAGGGTACTGAATTTTGGGGGAATTGGATGATGTAATTCAGCTTGTAGTCTCTGCAGGAAAAGTATTGCTGCAGTTGCAGTTTTGCTAGTAGTTGAAGCCAGAGCTAAAACAGTTGGAATGAATAAGTATAATTAACTCATCTAATCTTTGAGGCATATCCCTTTCCTACTCAGTATGTTACATAATGGGGTGGGTGGGGATTTTGGGGTGTCTGCATCAAATTTGTAGTCCCCTATTTGCTATTATTTTCTCTCTTTTCCTTCTACCATTTCCCCTGATACGCAAGATAGAAATTTAATCTAGTCTTGAAATTATTTCTACTGTTCTGTTATAAATATGCCAACAAGTCTATTAAAAAGTCTGTGTTTACGTATCTGTACTGATTCAGGGTCTGCTGTTTTGCTGTCTAATCTCTGCATGGTTTAGTTCTGTTGCTTCTCATGTGAAGGAATGTTGAAGATTCTTGAGCATTTAAACAGGCTGATTGAAAAACATGTGTAAACCATCCTTTGATTCTCTACTGCTCTAGCATTGGATCCATCTCATATGTGCTGCTTTTGTTTAGAGATGAAGTGCTATTAAGAAACAGAAAATGAAAACTATTACTGTACAATGTATCTAATGTGCATAGAATCGAATATATAGCCTGCCTAACTTTTGTTGATTGGCCTTGTCTAGTGAATATGTAACCTTGCTCAATTGAGTGAGGAGCAAGGTTTTTCTTGGCTGTAGTTTGCTGGCTTTATGGCCACCCCATTTCACTAGTAAACAATTATAGCTATAAATGACATTAAATGCCCTTTTCTTGGGACATCACTTTGTAGCCATCACTGCACACTAGGTGGAGCTTTGTTTTAACAGCAAAAAGGTCTAAAGCTAAATACCCTACATTGCTAATGGGTTTTCAGATTAACATATGAATACATGAAGCTGCCTTAAACTGAATCAGACCCTTGTCCATCAAGATCCAGACTGTCTACTCAAACTGGTACAGGCTCTCCAGAGTCTTAGGTAGAAGCCTTTCATGTCACCTACTACCTGATACTTTTAACTGGAAATGCTGAGGATTGAACCTGAGACCTTCTGCACACTAAGAAGATGCTCTACCACTGAGCCGCAGCCCTTCCCCAAAGTATGAAACAGGTTTGTGGGCTAAAGCAACCAGATTTGCAGTCAACAGTCATACCCCAGGCTTAGTGTATACCAAAATGCTAATCTGGGTCAGACTGGAGAAAGGGGTGTGCATGACTATCCCATACAATAAATTCCCTCCTGATAATAAACTAGCATATCAGGCTAGACCAGAACCCTTTTTGCCACCTCATTTTCTGTATAGATGTTGTTGCTTTGGTATGAAGAAGCCTTCAATTGTGTGATTCTGACAGCTTGAAAGAGAGCATCCCAGATACAGTTTTGCCAGTTTTGAGAATTAAACCAGCTTGTCCCTTTCAATTGTCATAAACTTTTCCTGTAAGAATAGGTGTCATGCTGCACTGTGAGCTTTTTGAGTAAACAGTGATAAGACTGGAGTCATAAGCCTGCATTAATGCAAATCTAGCATAGTTTGATATAAATCTGGAGGCCTCTACCAGACTGGAGACCTCTTTCTTTGGCCTAGTGCTGTATCTTTAGTGGGCCCAATGCAGTGTTTCATAGGAAATGCTGGATGACAGTAGTGATATGCCACTTGCTGAAGAAGTCATTGCTTTTTCTTCCTCATCTATATGGCTGAGTGTCCTTGTAATATGGAATGTTTGTGAAACCTGCATCCAGACCTGCCCTAGGGCTACCTCTTTGTGGAAGACAGTGTTCTTGGAGAGTAGGTTTTGCACATTCTCTCCAGCATCACCATATTCACATGTTCCAACACTTCTGGGACAGCTGTTCCTAAAGCCAGTAACCTCTGTATCTGAACACCAGCCTGTACTTACCAATATTTCTGGTCATCGATCTCAGCCAGCCATCCTCTGAGCTCTTCCACAAAATCTGGATCCACATCAAAATTAAATCTCTCTGCCTTTAAAGGGGGGGGATTAAAGCAGTTCAATACATTAAATCAGACAATGGTTTATGCAAGCTTTGTTGAAGCACAACTGTCCTTCAAGAACACTTCCCACTTATTTTGTCCCCAGTCTCCTAGACCTTGCTAAAAAGTTGGAATCTGCAAACTTCCACAGTGTTGCCAGGCATGGAAAAACCTTGATACATATACAAAGAAGCCATTAGAGTTGGAGAAACAATGAACTTATGCTTTACCTCAAAAATTCTTCATCATGTAGTTTTCCCATATTGCAGATGGGACTTAAAAGTATAGTGGCTTGCCTGTGGCTGAAGCAGGACTTAGGCTGAAGTAGGATTTCCCTGCTTCCATCTTATCCAGTCCTAGTCCCAGGCTATTAATGTTTAAGTACAAGTTATGCCTAGTGAGTTCAAAGTGACCTACTCCCTGTTACCATTGCAATCCCATGTGGTGCTGTTCCAGCCACAGCAGTGCCCTGATTTTCTAAGGGGACTGCTGTGTCAGGCAGCACTCCCAAGATGCAAACCTGGCTTTTCAAGGGGAGTGTAACCCAAACCAAGACAAGACAGAGCTGAGGTTCCTGGTCTGGCTTTCTACTACACGAACCTCTGTCTTGTCAGGATTAAGCTTTAGATGGTTCACTCTCATCCAGCCCATTACTGACTCCAAGCACTGGTTCAAACACTAACAGCATCCTCAGAATTCTATGGAAAAGAAAGGCAGAGCTGGGTATCACCCACATATTGGTGACATGACAGCCCAAACCTCCTGATGACCTCTCCCAGTGGCTTCTGCATTAGTGGCAGACATCCATGGGATCTGCCTTACACATTTCCTACATTTGGTAAACATTAAGGGCTATTTATTAAATGATTGTGCGAAGTTCTTTAAAATTTAGACTTGATCCCATTAACTCTCCTCTCTTGACAACATGGAGATTGTTTTCTCTCACTCCTGTGCCCACACCACAAAAGTGTAAGGCAATCATATTCGCAGTTATCAATTAATGAGATGGAACAATCTATATAAGTTTGGGGGGCAGTTGCGGTTAAATCTTCCCAGGAAGAGTTTTTATATGCCTATAAGTGTTTAAAGGTTTCTTGGATGCCTTTTTGACTTAAACCCATGCCTTCATTCTTGTCAGTGTGTCTTTTTCTGTGGCTCACTTATTCTTGAAAGACTTCTCACTGTCCAAGCTTATCCCATGAGATGGTCAGCTTTTAGCAGTGCTATCAATAACATGCAGTGCTGGAGTAAACCCCTGGTTGCAGAAATATATTCTAGGGCCTTGTCTCAACATTGTGAATCAAATGTGAAAAATCAACTTACCTGCCCTGATATAGGAATGTTGTACCTCATCATTGTGGCAAAGTGTTCGCAGTTAGCTTTGGCCAAATCATATCTCATAACCTTGTCCACCATGTGTTCTGCTCTTTTTATCACACAGTCCTGAGGCAATGGTACATAATCTTGGTCATACTTATTGTATACAGCAGAAGCCAGGACCCCTTTGATATCCTTCACTTTTTCTTTTCGGACTGCATATTTTAATGGAAAGAGGCTGACAGCTGAAAATACAAGTAGTGAGAAAAAGGTTCTGTTGTACATGATACATAAACATCAGAGTTACCAATGCATGCAAAAATGTCAGCCTGAGCCAGCTTTTTGAAACTGTTCTGTGACAACATAATGTCACCTTGAAACATAGTAATTTCTCTGGTTTATATGTGACAAGGAGACTCTGGTGTCATCTGTCTATGTGAGACTGGTCAGAGCCAAAAAAAAATTAAGCAATAATCAAGGTGTCAATTAATGATAGGAATTGTAGAACACTCTATGACCTATATAGAGTCCCTCATGATTCTACATATGTAATATTTTCTCTTTCGTAAACACATACACATACCATTGTCCTCTTATTACCTGGCCATGCAAAATGGACTAAATTTCCATCTCCCACATAGATGCCCCAGTGCTGGAATCCTGGCATCTGAAACTGCATCATGTCCCCAGGCATTGGTTTGTCTTTGTTCCAAAGTACATGATCAATATCTTTTGTTATACCCTGAAAACCATCCTGCATTCAAACATGAATGATAAAGTTAGACTGGATATAATCCATATAAATGAAATACTGGTGTGATGAAAATCTCAGTTTTCCTCTTTGCTACATAAATACAAAGGTGGTGTTCATTATTTTGGCAGCTACATCGCTGGAAAACATCAGAAGGATCTTCTCTCTGCTTCTGATTTCCATCGCTGTATAATTTTTTTGTAAGCTAAAGGCAGCATTTAACTATTAATTTTTAAAAATTAAACAAGTATGTCAGTATTTTATCATATTATAAGATGTATGGAATGAAATTCATGTGGCTTCAACCACTAGTGCCCTGGGCAATCGCATCCTCTCCATCCCATACTGTTCTGTAACAGCTCACAAGTTGTGTGTGACTGCCTGCATGACCATATTTGGCTGGCAAAGTTTATTGGTGCTAAATGCTGGTCTAAATGGGCAGGCAAATTTGTTACACAGCATTTACCCCTGCAGATAAACCTGTTGATTGTTTCTTTGAAATCACTCCAAGGACTTGGACATGTCTAGTATAAAGTACTGAGGCTGATGCACTGGAGAGTGATTTCAGCTCATACCTTATTGCTTACAGTCAGATCTTGAGATACTTTAGCCAGCTCGCAGACCGGCTTATATTCCTAAGTCACACCACACTCAAACACACACACACACCTGTGATAGGATATTTACACTGTACTTTCATCCCATAGGTCTCTTCTTGGATCCTAGCCAATAGGTGCAGGCTAGGATCCATTTAGGCTACGGTCTTTAGGAACGAAGCTTTGGCCCTTCGCCTGGCCATGTGTGTATCCGACCGTGTGTGTGGTCGTCCTGGGTACATAACACCCCTCCCCCCTTGGTCCGGAGTGACCTAGCTGACATAGTCCTGCAGGTATGCGGGTTTTCTCCACTCTCTTTTTTAATTTTTTTTTTAAATACAATTTATTATTGGATATATCACATGTTCATACACGGGTTTTCTCCACTCTCTAGTGGAGCAGCGAACTTCTGTAGCAGGGACTACGCTTTCCTTGGTTGTTCTTGCCAGCATCAGGGCCGGTGCAGGTGCCGGTGTTGATGGGGCTTCTCCTGGTTGTTCAACTGTGACAGTTGTGTTGCTTGGTCCCTGGTTATTGGGTGGATCTCCGGAGATGGTTTCTTCTGCCTTGGGTACCGTGCTCGTGGCCAGTTGCACAGGAGCAGTTGCCTCTTGTTCTTGGAGGTTGGGGCTTTCGTATTCGCTGTCATCAGGGTCTGCTGAGTAGGCGGTGGCGCAGCTGATCGATGTGCCACTTTAGTACTTGGCAGTGTTGAGAGCCACATGTTTTGTAAGTCTGGCTAGATGTATTTGATTTGGTGACAGGTAGCTGTCAGCCAGGAATCTCTGTTAGAGCTGGCTATAACCGGTTCAGGGCAGTCTTGCCACTGCTATCACAGTGACTCAGCACTGAAGCCTGATTGGCTGGTGTTTGTATAAATGTACAGTGAGTGGTGTACAGTTTCTCCTCCTCATTTGTATGATTGCAGCAGAGCACTTTGAAACTCTGTTTGATGGTGGCTGTGATGTGTAAATAAATGTATATAGTTTGCACCTAGCTGAAGCCTCCAGTATTTATTTGGATACTCACACTCTCTTCTGGCCCACTCCATGCCTACCACTTCTGCTGTTCGAACCCGTGACAGGGTTATGGGCCCAGCCTACGGTTGGCTGTGCATGGAGTAAGTTGGAGCTGTTGGGAGCTGTGGAAGCAGTATCTGTGGAGTTGTCTGTCTGCTGTGGCTTTCTTTGTTGGAGAGAAAGCAGTGTCTGGCCGTGCTGTCTGAGAAGCAGGCTGGAGGAGCTGTGAGCTGGAGGAGCCGGAGGTCGGTTGCAGTGTGTGGGAGTCCTGTGTGGAGGAGGACGCCAAGCAGCCAGAGCCGAGAGACCAGCAGCCGGGAGCCGGGAGCAAGCATCATGGCTCAGGTACCTACTTCCCAGCTGGTTGAAAAGCTCACTTCTACAAACTATAACAATTGGGCTCTTAAAATGCGGTTCTTTCTTGTGAAAGAGGGGCTTTGGAAATATGTAAATGACCCCCCTGAAGACCCAACACCGCTTGATGAGAAAAATGATGAAAAAGCCCTAGCACTGATTGTTCTGAGTGTCAGTGACGATCAGCTTGTTTATGTTGCTCAAGCTGAAAGTGCTGAACAGGCTTGGTCTTCACTTAAAGACGTTTATCAGCAGGCTAATGTCGGGTCTCTTATCTCATTAACCCGGCGTTTGTATAGAAAGCTGCAAGCACCCCAGGAGCCTGTGAAAGACCATCTCAAGGTCCTGATGGATTATTTTCGTCAGCTTCAGGAGCGTGGCAAAGTTTTTGAGAAGATTGATAAAACGTTCATAATCTTATCATCGTTATCACAAACTTTTGACACAATTTTGCCTGCATTCGAGACGGTGGATGAAAAAGTTTTAACAGTACAGTTCGTAACTGGAAAGCTGCTGCAACACGAGGAGCGACTTGTTGAATCTAGGCAGCATGCCAAGGAGTCTGGGCAGTCGGCCAAGGTGACCGGGCACAGTTCCAGGCAATCCGCAGAGGAGATAGCAGAAAGCACCTGTTCTGTTGCTGTTGCCACCCTCCAGAAACAGTCCAAAGATACTTCCAGAGGCAGCAAGAACAAGAGGAAATGTTTTTTCTGCGGCTCTACAAACCACGTGGTCCGTTTCTGTCCTGAGAAGCGGAAGCAAGGAAAGAAACAGCCTGAGTCTCAGCATTCTGTAGCTATGGTGGGCCCTGTGGACAATTTTGTGGCTTCATCCTGGCTACTCGATTCAGGCGCATCCCAAATGTATTGCAAGGATGAGGGGCTTCTACACAATATTAGGACCTCTCTCTTAACACACGTGAGTCTTGCAGATGGGACGCCTTCCCAGGTTACAGCTGAGGGGGATGTGTTTTTCCCCAACTTAAACCATACTTTAAAGGGGGTGATTTGTGTACCTGGCCTACAAAATAATTTGTTAAGCATTATGAGCTTGGACACTGCAGGGTTCCAAGTGGTATTTGCTAACAAAGAATGTAAAATTATGAAAGCAGGTAAAGTGTGTGCAATAGGCAGGTTGCATAATAATGTTTATGTGCTTAACAATACAAAGGAAAATGTACAAGCTGTTACCAATGTTAACCCCCACAATAACTGTCAACATTTGTTACACCGTCGTCTAGGTCATGTGAGTTACAAAACTATTCAAAAGACTCTGGTCCTGACAGGCCAAAAGGGTGTAAAAGAATGTAAAAACTACCTAGAATGTGAAATATGTAAGATGGCAAATTCTAAAGCATTTCCAGTCGCAAAACAGAGCTTAAGAGAGTCTCAAAAGCCTTTGGCTTTGGTTCATATGGATATGGTTGGTCCTTTTCCAAAAAGCCATTCAGGTAACAAGTATGTTCTCATTATTACTGATGACTGGTCGAGATTTTGCTGGGTGTATGTGATGAAGTGTAAGTCTGATGTCTTCTCAACCTTTAAATATTGGTATAAAAGAGTAAAGAACCAGTTTGGCAATGTGCTAGCCATCCAAACTGACATGGGAGGGGAATTTACCTCCAATGCCTTTGAGCACTTCCTACAACAAAAGGGAATAAAACATAGGGTTGCCAATGTTTGTACTCCAGCAGAAAATGGTGTAGCCGAGTGCAAAGGTGGGGTTCTTCAGAACATGATGTATGCAATGTTGAAGGATTCTGGCCTGGGTATTGCGTTTTGGGCTGAGGCAATGAAAAATGCCTGTTATGTAAGCAACCGGATTTATTCATGCTCTGTAGAGGATATACCATACAGATTATTGTACAAACATTTACCAAATCTGGAATATCTAAGAGTTTTTGGCTCCAAAGCTTGGGTAAACATACCTCTCGAGCGCAGGAGGAAAGGGGGAGCCAAAGCCAAGAAATTGGTCTTCCTTGGTTATCAGTCTGGCATGAAGACCTATAGGTTTGATGATCAGTACAACAAAGTGAGTTTCAGCAGGTCTGCCTCTTTTTGTGAGCATGAAAACTGGGGAAAGATTCATGCTAATGAAGTACCACAAATGGTTGCTTTACCTAGCTCTGATATCACTGAGGGTGTCAGTAATGAGCCTGTGATTAAACAAGAGCTACAACCTGTAAATGTGCAGTCTGATGGTGTGCAAAATGAGAAAATACTACCAAGGGTTTCTATGTGCAGTACTAAAGGCATACCTCCTGTAAGATATGGCTATGATGTCAATCATGTTTTCATTAAGGAGCCTCAAACCTACCATGAAGTGTTGCAAATGCCTACAGTTGAAAAGGAGGCTTGGTTTCAGAGTGGCCCTCATAAAAGCAGGGCAAAATAACATGGGAGTGGATCTTTTGGCAAATACATCTATCTCTGAGAAGGTTTACATAGCACAAACTTGCTAGTGTTGTGTGCAGTTAGAATGAGTTTTACAACTGCTAACTGACTTCAGTGTAAACTATGTATTACCTGTCAATGTTTTCTGTGACAATGTGGCTACACAACAGCTGGCTGATACACAGAGTATTAGAATAAGAAGCAGGCACATTAACATAAGGTACATGAATGTTAAAGATGTACTACAACGAGGTTTAATTAAGTTAACCTATTGTGCTTCCAAGTCAAATGTAGCTGACTTGTTTACCAAGTGCCTTGATGTGAAAACGTTTACTGATTTGAAGATCAAATTGAACATCCAGATGCAGACTTAAGGGGGAGTGTTGAGATCCACATGTTTTGTAAGTCTGGCTAGATGTATTTGATCTAGTGACAGGTAGCTGTCAGCCAGGAATCTCTGTTAGAGCTGGCTATAACCGGTTCAGGGCAGTCTTGCCACTGCTATCACAGTGACTCAGCACTGAAGCCTGATTGGCTGGTGTTTGTATAAATGTACAGTGAGTGGTGTACAGTTTCTCCTCCTCATTTGTATGATTGCAGCAGAGCACTTTGAAACTCTGTTTGATGGTGGCTGTGGTGTGTAAATAAATGTATATAGTTTGCACCTAGCTGAAGCCTCCAGTATTTATTTGGATACTCGCACTCTCTTCTGGCCCACTCCATGCCTACCACTTCTGCTGTTTGAACCCGCGACAGGCAGTCCTCACTGGAGACCTCATAGGAGCGTGGCCCCATCACCTGGGTCACCCTGGTCAGAATCCATGCAGGGCTCCTTGCATAGTTCTGGGCATACACGGGGTCCCCTGGAAAGAATCCCAGCACGGCTGCTTGCTCTTCAGTGCCCAGGCTAAGTTCTGGTGCCCAGTCTGGGTGAAGGCGATCCAGCTGTGTCATTAGGTGCCAGCCCAAGAGTAGTTCAGCTGGGCTTTGCCCAGTCGCCATGTGGGGGGTCATGCACTGGCTGAATAGGAAGGCAGCCAGTTTATAGTCCCAGTCCCTGGGGTCTATGCGACATAGGGCCTCCTTCATGGTTCTGACCATTCGTTCCGCCTTGCCATTTGTTGCTGGGTGAAACTGGGCAGAGCATATGTGCCTGATCCCGTAATATTGAACAAACTCTTGGAACTCTGCGGAGGTGAAAGCTGTCCCATCATCCACGACCAAAGTGTCGGGAATACCTTGAGCACTAAAAATCCGCCACATTGCACGAATGGCTGAGTGGGAGGAGATGGAGGGAACTGGCACAATCTCCAGCCATTTTGTGTATGCATCTACAAGGATGAAGAACCCTGGCCCTGGAATGGTCCTGCAAAATCCAAGTGTAACTATACCCAGAGTTTGTGTGATGACTCCCATGGCTGCACCGGGGCTTTCAGTGGCTCAGGTTGAAATTCCTGGCATTTCCAACATTGCTTTACCTTTTCCTCTATCTCGCTATCTAACCCTGGCCACTACACATAGCTACGTGCTAGCGCTTTCATTCTGACAATCCCTGGATGTGTTTCATGTCAAGTGGTTAAGACCTGTTTGTGTAATGGAGTGGGAACCACCACCCAGCTACCCCACAGCAGGCACCCTTTGTGGGAGGACAGCTTGTCCCTGCACGATGAGAAAGCAGCAAACTCAGGCACCACCTGGCCAGTGGGCCACTCCCTCCCCACCCAGTCCAAGACCCGGGAGAGAATGTGATCTCGGGCAGTGTGGCGGGTCACCTCCGTGACCTGGACCAGCCTCTCGGGCAGGGACTCCAGCAGGGCAATGTGAACAGCCAGGGTGGAGTCAGGATCAGATGGTGGCAACAGGAGGTGAGGTCCCCTGGAAAGAATCCCCGCACAGCCATGTACGCCCAAAAGAATCCCCAGCAACCAGGGCGGTGGAGGAGCTAATATTGATATCCCTCCAGAAAGATCAACCAGTGCAGCACCCTGGGAGACAGCATCTGTGGGGTCTGGTGTCGGGGGCGAGGAGGCCTAAGAGGGGCTTGTGATCTGTGACAATCATGAAGGGCCGGCCATACAAATAATCGTGAATTTTCTTCACCCCAGCCACAATCGCCAGAGTCTCTTATCAATCTGAGCATAGTTTCACTCCACTGCCCACAATGTTCGAGAGTAATAGGTGACTGGAACCTCACGGCCATCAGCCAATTGGTGCCCCAGGACTGCCCCCACCCCGAACGGAGACGCATCACAAGCTAACACCACAGGCAAGGTCTTGTCAAAGTGGGCAAGGACAGCATCGGAAGACAACAGTTCCTCGCCTGCCCGGAAGGCAGCAGCATGTTTGGGGCCCCAGACCCAGGGGGCATACTTATCTAGGAGGCGGTGGAGGGGCCCCACCACGGCAGCCTTGTGGGGGAGAAAGGAATGGTAAAAGTTTAATAGGCCTAAGAAGGCTTGAAGTTCCACCTTGGACGAGGGGGCAGGAGCTTGCACAACGGCCTGGATCTTGTCATCCGTGGGGTGGATTCCCTGCACATCCACAGCGAACCCCAAGAAGTCCACCCTTGGCACTCCCAGGAGGCATTTCTCCCACTTCACTGTGAGGCCAGCGGAGTCGAAACATTGAAGCACCGTCTGGAGCCAGGCCATGAAGAACTTGGAGTCTGGGGCCGCGATCAGAACATCGTCAAAAAATGACTGGACTCCTGGGATGCTTTTAGGAGACAGTCCATGAGATTTTGAAAGATCCCCGGGGCCACACTGACCCCAAACTGCAGCTGCCGAACCTTGAAAGCCTCCCTGTGTGTAACTATCGTCTGGGCCTC
The DNA here is from genome assembly GCA_029375565.1 of Gekko gecko. Taxonomy (NCBI): domain Eukaryota; kingdom Metazoa; phylum Chordata; class Lepidosauria; order Squamata; family Gekkonidae; genus Gekko; species Gekko gecko. Next base: position 171,986,013 of record JAPDNY010000005.1, read on the forward strand.
TGCGGTGGCATTCTCCACCAGCAATTGCTGGTAAGCCTGGGCCAGATCTAGTTTGCCAAAAACCCACGTCCCTGCTAACAAGGCCAAAACATGGCTGACCACTGGTACGCATGGTCCTGTAACGCCTTGTTTAGGGTACATTTGTACAGTTGGGGGTTTCCCACGAGCTGTGAGGCACAGGTTCTAGCACCCCTGTTCTACAAGGCGGTCAACTTCCACCTCGGTCTTGGGCCTTAGTGCTATTGGGGTCTGCCTGGTCCTCATACAGATGGGCCGCACCACCAGGTCAAGGTCGAGAGAGACCAAGGAACAGGATTATCAGCCGAGCTTGCCATTGAACACCCCCGGGAATTCATTACATACAGAGTCAAAGTCTGGTTGTTGTATCGTGTTTACCCCCATCACCCGGAAATCCAGCGGCCCAAACCAGGAAAGTCTCATGAGTCTCCCTTTGACCATTAGCAAGTCTAAGAGCCCGTCAAAGTCCTTGTATTGCACCCTGAACTTGCCCCACCCCTGATGGCCACTGGGTTCTTCTGAAAGTCCAGCAGCGTCAGACCCCAGGGCTGTTGGAGAAGGGGTACCCCCTGTGGGCAAAGCATCTATAGGGTTTTGGCTGAGATTATGGAGAAAGCTGAACCCATGTCTAATTCCATTCTACATGGGGACTCCTCTGTTAACACTGTAGCATGCATTTTGTTGGGGGTGTAAGGGACAAGTTCAGTACCTGGTGTTGCTGTTGGTTTATGAAGAGGGTATGCAGCTCCATTGATTCCTGGTGGGTGGACACCTTCCGTTGGTTCCCTCGGGAGCAGCAGACTCTGGCGATGTGTCCTTGTTTGCCGCAGGACTGGTAAACGGCATCACAAAGACGACAGGTCTGGTGTTCGTGCACTTCCACACAACTGGTGCAGGAGCTCGGAATATCCGGCTTCTTGGGTTTTGTGGGTGTCTGTGGTCGTGGGCTCTGCCTCGCTGGGTGGCGGAACCTGTAAGACTTCCTCCTCGTCTGAGGCATCGGAGGCCGGAGAGGTACTTGCAAAGTGGACGCGGCGCTCTTGATGAGATTTCTCTTATGCCGTGGCTTCTTTGAGAGCATTGTTGAGGGTCAAGTCATCATGGCTGGTGAGCTTTCAGCGTAGCTTGGGTTCCCAGAGGCCCACAACAAATTGGTTCATCAACATGTCGCTGAGGCTGGGGAACTCACATCGGGTGGTCGCTTGATGAAGGCCCACCAGGAAGTTGTTGGCGGTTTCCTTTGAGCCCTGGCGGCATGCAAAGAAGTCTATGCACCCGGCTATTTTCGTTGGCTTTGGCACGAAGTGGTCCATGAGCACCTTCTCAATTTCTGCATAGCTGTCCTCTTTCAGGGTCTTTGGGGCTATTAGGTCTTTCAGTAGCCGGAGGGTATCGATCCCACAGGAACTTAGCAGAAGGGATTTCTTCTTACCCTCATCTGTTATGTCGTGGAAGTCGACATAGTATTCCAGGCACTCAAGACATGTCTCCCACTTCTCTGGATGGGCATCAAATTCTGGGATGTTCCCTTGAGTGACCGCCATGACTCAGGCATCATGTGGCATGGAGTTGCTAGGAGCGGTGCGGGATGTGGTGACTGGAGGATTGGTGTTCTCTGCGGTGCTAGACTCGGGGTCAGCGATGCTGGTCGCAGCTTTCAGGAGGTCAGTGCGCAGTGCAGTGCTTGTGTCGGTCTCAGGTTCTGAATCGCTCATTCAGATCCCATCCTTATCACCAGTATAAAGTATTGAGACTGATGCACTGGAGAGTGATTTCAGCTCATACCTTATTGCTTACTGTCAGATCTTGAGATGCTTTAGCCAGCTCACAGACCGGCTTATATTCCTAAGTCACACCACACCCAAACACACACACACACCCGTGATAGGATATTTACACTGTACTTTCATCCCATAGGTCTCTTCTTGGATCCTAGCCTTCTGATAGGTGCAGGCTAGGATCCGTTTAGGTTATTGTCTTTAGGAACAAAGCTTTGGCCCTTCGCCTAGCCACATGTGTATCTGACTGTGTGCGCGGTCGCCCTGGGTACATAACACCTAGTGAGATTTTTTTTTTTACTTTCCCCTTGGATAACATCCCACGTGTGGCCTGCCTAAAATTGCTTTGGGAAATCTCAGTTTCAAATGTGGCTTGCCATGTGGTGTCAGCAGCTAGAAAGGTCATATAATCCACTCTGGGATACTAGCTGTATGTGGTCCTATCAGTTGATATATAAATAAATTTACCCCAATTTTCTTGAAAAAGTTGGCCATCTCTGCTTTTCTCCTTTGTGAATCTCCAGTCTTCTCTGCTGTTACTTCAAATTTCTTTCATTCTTTACTGTTAATAACAATGGGGAAAAGAATCTGAAATGTTAAAAATAATCTTGCTTTTTTTTATCCCATCATTCATCCAAGGAGCTCCGGTTTCTGTATGCAGATCTCCATTATATCCCCACAACAATCACATGAGGTCAAGTAGGCTAAGTGGGTTTGACTGGCCCAGATGAGGTTCTGTGGCAGAGTGAGGGTTCAAATCTGGATCTCCCAAGTTTGTCACTCTAACCACTTTACTTTGTCAAGAGGTTTTTGGATGTTCAAGATATGTCTCTAATCAGATTACTGCAGTCTATGTGTTTTTACCTTCTCAAGAATGATAGAGAGTTTATAAGCAGAAGCCATGCTGAGTTTTTCTTGGAAAGTTTTTTTTCTTCTGTATGTTTAATAACTGTGAGACAGTGTAGTATAGTGGTTCAAATCTCTGCTTAGCAGTGAAGCTCATTGGTGACCATGATCCAGAAAAATAGGGAAAATAACCCCAAAGTCACCAAAAAGAATAAAGAAAATGTTGAATGAGCTTCACTTTATTTATGTGTCCCTTTCCCTGGAGAATTCTTTGCCAAATGAGAGAATAGACAGCATTTTGTGCTGCTTATCAAAATAATTACTCTTGAGCATTGGTTCCATTAACTGACAACCTGGAAGAAGGCTACTGAAACATGCAGAAAACCTGCACACTTGTTGGCCATTGATAGCATCTCCATCGTAATTGGACTACACTATCCCCAGTTTAATATTGGGAGCAACTCCAAAAAAAACCCTTTTGGCTACTTTTACAGGCTTTGAAATAGGTGTTAACCATTTATTGTTCCTTCCTTGTGAAACTATATTTGTGAAAAATGTGCAAAGTGATGCACATTGGAGCCCAAAATCCTAAATATAAATGCACGTTGATGGGGTCTGAACTGACAGAGACTGACCAAGAGAGAGATCTTGGAGTCGTAGTAGATAACTCAATGAAAATGTATAGACAATGTGTAACTGCAATAAAGAAGGCCAACACTATGCTGGGGATTATTAGGAAGGGAATTGAAAACAAATCAGCCAGTATCATCATGCCCCTGTATAAATCATTGGTGCGACCTCATTTGGAATACTGTGTACAGTTCTGGTCGCCACACCTCAAAAAGGATATTATAGCATTGGAAAAAGTGCAGAGAAGGGCAACTAGAATGATAAAAGGGTTGGAACACCTTCCCTATGAAGAAAGGTTAAAACGCTTGGGGCTCTTTAGCTTGGAGAAACGACGGCTGAGGGGTGACATGATCGAGGTTTATAAGATTATGCATGGGATAGAGCAGGTTGAGAAAGAAGTACTTTTCTCCCTTTCTCACAATACAAGAACCCGTGGGCACTCAATGAAATTGCTGAGCAGTCGAGTTAGAACAGATAAAAGGAAGTACTTCTTCACCCAAAGAGTGATTAACACATGGAATTCACTGCCACAGGAGCTGATGGCAGCTACAAGCATGGACAGTTTCAAGAGGGAATTAGATAAACATATGGAGCAGAGGTCCATCAGTGGCTATTAGCCACAAGGAATAGATAGGAACTCTCAGTCTGGGGCAGGTGATGTACTCTATTCTTGGTGCTGGAGGGGGCAGCAGTGGGAGGGCTTCTAGTGCCCTGGCCCCACTGCTGGACTTCCTGATGGCACCTGGTATTTTTGGCCACTGTGTGACAGAGTGTTGGACTAGATGGGCCATTGGCCTGATTCAACATTGGCTTCTCTTATGAGACTTATACCTTTGAATTATTGTAGAATTATATTATTGGAATTTCATATGCTATATGATAGTAAATTCTAATAATCAGTAAGCAGTAAATATTGTACATGATATTACTTTGTTACTTATAACCTTTCCCTGGTCTGACAGGCTTGTAAATTCTTGGATCCTTTCTAAGAGAATCACTTCTGCTTTGTAAAGGGAGCTTTCTTGCCTTATATAGCCTCTTTGGTTTTTTTCCTTAACTGTGCACGCAGTGGCAGATTAACCATTACGCAGACTAAGCACATTCTTAGGGCACCAGGGCCAAAGGGGGCACCATAAAGTTGGGAAAAGGGTGAAATATTAAAAATAGATATTGTATTGCATTTTGTAGAACTCTATGTAGCCAAAGCTTGGCTTAGTTTGTACAGTATATTGTGTTATCATATGAATAATTTTTTGTATTGCTGCAACCTGCATTGTATATCTGGTCAGACAGGTCAACAACCAAAATGGACTGGGTCAGTGTGGAAAGGGAGGGGCACCAAGACTGGTCAGTGCTTGGGGCACCAGTGAGCCTTAATCCGGCCCTGTGTGCAGGCATCCTCTTGGATTTGATTGTATGTTTCCCAGTCTGTGATATAAAGTTATCTAAGTCTTGTTTGCTTCCACATGGTGGCTCTTCTCCATTGAGCTCTCATTGCTGCTGTGAATACAAAGAGGAGTCTTAATCCAGCCCCCCTCTCCAGTCACCAAAAGGCTTTGGGGCCTCAAGAAAGGCAACTGCTGTATTGCTATAGCAATTAGTTTTTTTCAAGTCTGAAAAAGTCCTCAGGTGGTACAAGGGTAGGGGTGAAAGCTGTGGGGGCCTGAGGCAAGAGAAATGGCCCTGATGTGGGCAGGACCTGTAAAAAAGCACACTTTTACATTCACACCATGCAAACACACGTAAGATTCTAATCTTTTGTAAAAGATCTTATCAAACCAGGTTTGGGAAAGATTAGAGGAAAGCAGGGAAAAACCTGGATAGCGGATGATTAAGAGAAATATCATAGGGATGTTCAAAAAACAAAAGAATCACCCCCTCCATTTTGGAGCAAACTAGAGCAAAACCTCCATAGCCAAATAATTTGCTGTTATACAGGTTTTATGTAATTCATAGGTGTCCTGAAAATATTTGACTCTGCTTTCATTTTTAACTTCCTTGCAGGTAAGTTCCTAGGTCAGCATATAGTCTCGAAAGTGAAAGGCTTTGGCTCAGTGATAGAACTTCTGCTTTGGACCTTGGTTCAATCCCCAGCAGCATCTCCAGTTTAAAAGCATCAGGTAGTATGCGATGTGAAAGGCCTCTGCTTCACACCCTGGAGAGCTGCTGCTGGTTTGAGCAGATAAGACAGGCCAGGAGTCTGACTGGATAAGGAAGTTTCACTTGCCCTTCTTTTGAAATTAAATGTGACCATACTGGTTTTCTTGGGTAACTTTCCACCTAGATATACATTGGACTTGACTGCAGCATGGCGATTGTTCCCAAACAGTCTGATAACACCCTCTTATCACCCCAAATCATGGCCCCTGTTCAGGGTTAAGTCAGGTGTTGCCTCCCCTAATCAGGTACATGGCTTATTTTAAGGCACAATCATACGTCAGTCTAGAATGACTGTAATCTGCATGTACCCTTACCCAATATACAATATGAGTAGCTGAACTTGCCACTCCTACAATACTTGCTAATTTGGCTGCCTCCCAGATTTCTTTCACCCTCAGTTTTGCTCCAACATTAGTATACCCATAGTCACTGATTACTTACACACACACACACACTTTGTGGAAAAATTTGTTCCCTCCTCAAGTTATCTAAATTCTTGGGCATGAAGCAATCCCTGACAACCACTCCCTCTCGCCCACCCATTCTGCAGACCTAATAAGCATCGATAATTGTATTCTGCCCATTCTATTTCACCACTATACATTCACTATATAACCATTCGGCACAAAGCACTTCAATTCCCTCATCTTCCCTTCGAAGACTGTAACAGATAATCACTCACGTATTGCAGCCCTCTGCAAATTACCTTTTTATATGCAGTTTCTCACATGGCTATTTGGTCCCTTTCAAACAGCTATCGTCTGCTTCTGTATGTTCATTGCCCAGTTCTACCTCATTCCCACCATTAGGACCTGATGCACCCTCCCCCCATGCATTATCAGAGATAGGTGCTGTCCTGTGCCACTTGGGCCCCCCCCCAGCCAGTTTCAGGGCAGCCTTCTAAGCTGAGCCTGCCTCTAATGAACAAATCTCACTGTATCCCGAGATGATCTTCCCAACAGGCTCTCATCCACATGGGGGGGGGGGACGACGACGACAATGACAACACAGTTTTGCCTGTCCTGCATATGAAATAAAAGCAGTTCTGAAAATCCTGCCTTGGACGTCCTGAAAGTCCACATATCTAGTAACCTCAATTCAGCTTCCAGGACCTCCTGACTTATTTTCCAATATGAAAGGCGCCAATATGTCCCATAAACACTGATTTCTACCACCCCTGTCTAGCAGCCTGCCTACCATTTTGTCAACTCACACCTGCCTTCCTGTGATAAGATCACATGGATGCTATCATGAAACCCCTGCACCCACAAGTATGTATCCACTTTGAGAGGAGGTGTAAGTTCCTCACCCAAAAAATTGGTCTCTTCTATGGGATTTTCCCTCCTCCCATTTGGTATGGTGCCCATCAGTCCCAATTGTTTTGTTCTCCAGAATGTCAAAGGAGACCTATCTGCCCTATATTGCCTACATACCTCTCAGCTTCTCCAGGTCAACCACCTTCGCCTCCACTGAACAAGCTTGTTCACCGAACAAGAGCCCAGAGCTCATTGTGCTGAGAACATAGCCACAATTTCTGCCAGGCAAGCAGTTACACATGACACCTTGCGAAACTACAGATCCCCCCCCAACACACAGTACAGCCAGCTTTCCAGTTTCACATCAGTTTAGTATTGCTGTGAAATTGCTTTTAAGCTTTCTGTGATGATTTGGTGTGTGTGTGTGTTTCCTTCTCTCTTTTCCTCCGAATGCTAAACTAGTCACATTTGAACTCTGTCCTTCCTCTGAGGTGCTGAGGGCAACACACATGGTTCCCCCTTCCTTCATTTTGCCTTCTGTTATGTCTTAACAGTGAATGCTGCCTATTCTTTACCATGTAAAGCTTGAGTTTATGTACAGGATCATAAGATGTAACATTCCTATTGGCTCTTCCTGTGGAAGTGTTTAAAACAACCAATGACAGTGTAAATATGTTGTATGGAGAGAACAAAGCTGATTGGCCTCTATCCTTGTAATCTGATTGGACCTTAACTTATTATGGGTGTGGCTTTGACAGCCTGGGAGAGTTTAAAAGAAGGAGCTGTGCGCCACTGTTTTGTGGTGTGTTCGTTGTGGTGTTCTGAATTGGAGTTGCTGTTACAAATAAACTGAAATCACTTGCTGAAATAATTTCGTTGTTGAGTTCCATACTTAACAATTGACGACGAGGATGGGATACTAGAGCGGGTAGGCAGCCCCGCTGAACTGACGCCGTAACAGCAGGCAAGAACACACTCCCGGCCATGCTGGCTGAAGCTCCACGGGCAGTGTGGACACTCGACCAGCCAAGATGGCCGTCGACCCGGCGTTCAAAGCATTCAACCCGGCGATGGAGGACTGGGACTCCTACCTGGCACGGTTTGAGTTTCACCTCCAGGCAAACCAGATCACTGACGAGGTGAGGAAGAAGGCGACGCTCCTGAGCTCCTGCGGCAAGGCCGTCTTCGACATCGCCCGGTCCCTAGTCGCGTCCACTGAGCTTAGCACAGCTACATGGGCTGATATCACAGCAAAGCTCAAGGGTCATTTCACGCCGCAGCCGTCAAAGATCGCATGCAGGCATGCTTTTTACAAGCGGTGCCAGGGTCTGTCTGAATCGATAGCCAAATTCGTCACTGCCTTGTGGAAAGCAGCCTGGCCTTGCGGGTTCACCGACCTTGAGGAGGCCCTCCTCGACCAACTGGTGTGCGGCCTACGGGACGAACGCCTTCAGCAGTGCCTTTTTGCCCGCACTGAGCTTACATACACTGTGGCCTACGCTGAGGCCATTGCCGCAGAGGCCGCCGACAAATCGACCTGAGAAGTGCGCCAATGACAGCCACCAGTGAGTAAAGAGTCTACAGTCCACCAGCAATCTGCCAGTGAGTCCGACGGTGAGGCTGACGGCGTATGCAGAACCAGAGAGACAGTCCCACCGCGGACCAGACCGAAGACTCCAGTGACACGATTTTGTGCCGGCTGCGGAGGCAAGCATGAGAGAGACCTCTGTTGGGCCAAGGAACTGATCTGCCACTCCTGTGGCAAGCGGGGTCACCTGGCCCGTGTCTGTCAGGCAGCCAAGAAATCTCCACCATCTACGCGACGTGCAGACCCCAGGATTTGTGTTCAAGATGGCGACAAGGCATCCGACTGTCATCAGACTGACTCCTGCTGCTGCCCATCAATGATCCTGGCCACCGGAGGCAAGCCCAGCAAAAAGATCCATGTGACGGTTCATCTGGACGGTGTTCCCTGCTTCATGGAGGTGGACTTCGGATCATCCGTCACCATCATCTCTACAGAGACGTGGCAGCGTTTGTTCCCAGGTTGGAGCCACTGCCGCCTGGCACCAGTGTCGACCCGCCTGACCGATTTCCAAGGACGGCGTATTCCGTTGGCAGTGAGAGCGACCTTCCGTCGAGTTCAAGGATCGGAAGGCCAAGCTGTCTCTCCTAGTAGCAGAGGGTGAGCGAGTCAGCCTGCTAGGCCTCGATTGGTTCGAGGCTCTGGGCATTGCTATCACTGGCATTAACCATGTGTGTTCTAATAAAAGGGACTCACTGTACCATGAGTTTCCTGAGGTGTTTGGGGAAGGGCTCGGCAAATACACTGGTCTTTCGAACTAGATCCTTCAGTCCAGCTGATCTGGCTGAAGTATCGTAAGGTACCGCGTGCTTTGAAAGCGAAAATAGAGGCGGAGCTGGACAAGCTGGTTCAGCAAGGTATCTTAGAGCCTGTCCCTTATGGGAAATGGGAAACCCCAATAGTGACACCTGTCAAGGCAGACGGATCGGTACGTATACGTGCTGATTACAAATACACAGTGAACTGAGCGCTGCAACAGCATTCGTACCCAGTGCTGGTCATTAGCTACATTCTGGCTTCGCTGGGGGGAGGAAAAATTTTCGCTAAGTTGGACCTGGCACAGGCTTACCAACAGTTACCTGTGGATGATGCTACTGCAGACGCGCAGACTATTGTGACCCACAAGGGGGCATTTCGAGTAAAACGTCTTCAGTTTGGGGTAAATGTTGCCCCGGGTATTTTTCAGGGTTTGATGGAGGGGCTCGTGCGTGGGCTACCTGGGGTTGTACCCTATTTCGGCGATGTTCTTATTGCGGGTACTGATGAAACAGAACTAATGGCTCGATTGCGGGCAGTATTAAATCGCTTCAGGGAAGCTGGATTACGTGTGAAGCGATCAAAGTGTGTTGTTGGTGTACCGCAAGTTGAATTTCTTGGGTTCCTTATTGATGCCAAGGGAGTCCACCCCACTCCAGATAAGGTTGCTGCCATAAAAAACGCTCCCCCACCAACATCAAAAAAGGACCTCCAATCATTCCTTGGCATCCTGAACTTTTACCATGCCTTTCTTCCGCACAAGGCGTCCATTGCAGAACCGTTGCACGCCTTGCTGCATAAGGATGCCAAATGGACATGGGGGGACCGCCAGCAGTGAGCCTTTGAGGCAGTAAAAGACCTCTTACAGTCAGATAGTGTACTAACTCATTTCGATGAGGAAAAACTGTTAATCTTGGCTGCCGATGCGTCCCCTTACGGGGTTGGCGCAGCGCTCAGCCACCTGATGCCGGACGGTACTGAGGCATTGATTGCATTCTATTCCAGGTCTCTGAGAAATGCCAAGAGAAATTACGCCCAAATTGGCAAGGAGGGCCTCGCCCTGATTGCAGGCATCAAGAAGTTTCATGACTTTGTTTATGGGTGATGGTTCCTCCTTGTCAAGGACCACAAACCTCTCTTGGGCATTTTCTCCCCCAAATGGCAAACACCTAACATTCTTTCACCAAGAATGTTACGCTGGGCAGTGTTTCTGTCCGCATATGACTACGAACTCGAACATCGGCCAGGAAAGACCATAGGGCATGCGGACGCCCTCAGCTGCTGTCCTGCACCACCCACGGACTCGGACATTGTCGAGGACTGGGACGTTCTAGCTCTTGACGAGCTGCCCAAGGCGCCGGTTACCTCAAAGGACGTTGCCGCTGCGATGGCACGAGACTCTGTGCTCGCCCTTGTGCTCAATTGGACGTTGAGGGGGTGGCTGGCAGGTAAAGTGGTGCCAGAATTCAAACCATTTTATTCGCGCCAAACGGAGATTTCTGTTTCAAAGGGTTGCTTGCTCTAGGGAAACCACGTAATAATTCCCACCCAACTGAGGGAGCGGGTGTTGGAGGCAGTCCACGCAGGCCACCCCGGAATTGTACACATGAAGGCCCTCACCAGAGGGTACGTGTGGTGGCCCAATCTGGATGCAGACGTTGAGGTGTGGGTCAAGAACTGCATGGCTTGCAAGCGGTCGCACCCAAAACCACCTCAGGCACCCACTCAGCCCTGGGAAACGGCGCAGAGGCCGTGGTCCTGCCTCCATATTAATCTGGCTGGTCCTTACCATGGACAAATGTTTTTTATATGTGTTGATTCTTTTTCAAAATGGTTAGAGGTTGTTCATTTAAGGTCGACTGGGTCTGGGGTTGTGATTAATGCACTCAGGAAACTCTTTGCAACGCACAGGCTGCCGGATTGTGTCATCTTGGACAACGGGCCACAGTTCATTTCGGCTGAGTTCGAAGGGTTCTTGCAGGACAACCTCATCCGTCATGTGACTCCTGCGCCGTTCCATCCGGCCACCAATGGACAGGCTGAACAGATGGTTCAAATGGCAAAGGAGTCACTTGGGCACCTGATGTGTGGGGATTGGGGGCAGAAGATCACTTCCTATCTCTTAAGGCAGCACATCATGCCTAGTTCTATGACTGGGAGGAGCCCAGCAGAGCTGCTAATGGGCTGCAAACTGGCTTCTCTTTTAAACGACCTGCATCCTGATCTCGACCAGTCCAGGCAGTGGTCAGAGACACTGGCCCAAGGGAGAGTGTTCACTGAGGGGGACAGAGTGTTTGCCCGCAACTACGCAGAGGGTCATCAGTGGCTACCGGCTGTAGTCACCAAGGTTGCGGGGTCCAGGTCGTATGTGGTTCGGCTACCTAATGGCCGGGAGATACGCTGCCACATAGACCAGCTTAGGGAGCGGTGGGCTGACTCAAGCGCCGACTCCCAGCCCGACCCTGAGCTGGTTCCCATCGGGCAGGAGGGGCCTACCGGAGAGGAGGTGTGCACTCCCGATGGGGAACTGGAGGCTGGGCAGACCTCAACTCCAAGTCCTGAGACCCATGTCCCTGTTCCTTCACTCTCTCCTGCGAGAGAGGTTCCTGAAGAGTGTGCCGCTCCACCTACACTGGAGCAGAGACCGCTGCGTCGGTCACAACGAAGCCGCTGTGCCCCCCCCACCTTAAAAGATTATGTGTGGCAAGGTAATGTTCCATCTTAGGGGGGAGGAATTGTTATGTCTTAACAGTGAATGCTGTTAAGAAGCAACAGTTAGAACCGGATATGGAACAACTGATTGGTTTAGCATAGGAAAAGGAGTACGACAAGGATATATATTGTCACCTTGCTTATTTAATTTATATGCAGAGTATATCATGCGAAATGCTGGTCTGGATGAATCACAAGCTGGAGTTAAGATTGCTGGGGAAAAGATCAATAACCTCAGATATGCAGACGATACCACTCTGATGGCAGAAAGTGAAGAGGACCTAAAGAGCCTCTTGCTCAGGGTGAAAAGAGGACAGTGCAAAAGTGGGCTTGAAGCTCAATATCAAAAAAACTAAGATCATGGCATCTGGGCCCATCACTCCTTGGCAAATAGAAGGGGAAGTCGTAGAAGTAGTGACAGACTTCACGTTCCTGGGATCCCAGATCACGGCAGATGGTGACTGCAGCCATGAAATTAAAAGACTCCTGCTCCTTGGGAGGAAAGTGATGGCAAACCTAAACAGCATGATAAAAAGCAGAGATCAAATCAGTCAATCCTAAAAGAAATCAACCCTGGTTGTTCCTTGGAAGGCCAGATCCTGAAGCTGAAGCTCAAATACTTTGGCCACCAAATGAGAAGGGAGCATTCACTGGAGAAGACCCTGATGCTGGGAAAGATTGAAGGTCAAAGAAGAAGGGGACGGCAAAGGATGAGATGGTTAGACAGTGTCATTGATGCAACGAACATGAAATTGAGCAAATTTCAGCAGACAGCGGAAGACAGGAGGGCCTGGCGTAATCTGGTCCATGGGGTCGCGAAGAGTCGGACTCGACTGTGCAACTGAACAACAACAAAAACAATAAATTGGATAGGAAAGCAAAGAGAATTGATGAAAAGACCAGAAAATTACCAAAAGGTTTTTTTAAATTGATGGAGCAAGAGAAATTGGAAGATGTGTGGAGAAAGTGGAACCCTAAAGTTAAGGATTTTACTTTTTACTCCAATCGACATAATTCTTTTTCCAGGATTGACATGATTTGGATGTCTGGAGACATGGCGTTAAAAACGCGGAAAGTGGAGATTTTACCAAAGACTAATTCCGATCATAATCAGCTGATATGGATGCTGAAAGAAAAGGTTAAACAGTTTCAGTGGAGAATGAATGAAGATCTGTTAGATAAGAAAAAAACTATTGAGATATTGCGTAAGGAAACCCAAGCATTTTTTCAAACGAATTTAAACCAAAATGTGAAAATACAGACTGTATGGGATGCTTACAAAGCGGTTATGAGAGGATTACTCATATCGTTAAATGTGACTGACAGGAAACAAAATATGAAACAACAAAATGATTTAGAAGAAAAGATCCAGCAAAAAGAAAAAGAATTAAAGAAAAGACCAGGGAAAAAGAAAATTATTAAAGAGATACAAATTTTGCAAGAACAATTGAATGTAATACTTAACCGGGAGCTGTATTGGAATTTAAAGAGGTTACAACAGAAATCCTTTGAAGGCGCAAATAAGCCAGGAAAATTTTTGGCATGGCAATTAAAAAACCGGAGAGAAAAAAGGATAATAAGTAAAATAATTGATGAGAATAAAGAAATTGTGGATATGAATGGTTTGAAAAGAGTTTTTTTAAGTACTATGTGAAATTATTTCAAAAAAAGAAGATAGAAATTCCAAAAGTTGAAACAAAAATTAAGGAAATGTTGAATGCTCCAATCCAAAAAGAAGAAATCTATAGAGCGATAGAAGACGCAAAGTTGGGGAAAGCTCCAGGTCCAGATGGATTCACTGCAAAATTTTATAAAAAACTAAAGGAAGAGCTGACCCCAGTTTGGGAACTTTTATCAAATGACATACAGGAGACCAAGTTAATACCGGAGACATGGAAAGAAGCCAATATATCACTCATACCGAAAGAAGGACAGGATCTAACGGACGTAAAGAATTACAGACCAATTTCTTTACTCAACAATGACTACAAATTGTTTGCCAAGATAATTTCAGAAAGATTGAAGAATTATTTGAAAGATGTTATTACAGAAGAACAAGCCGGTTTTCGACCAAATAGACAAATCAGAGACAATTTAAGAATGGTGATAGACGCAATTGAATATTATGACAAACACCCTGATAAAGAGGTTGCGTTTCTATTTGTGGATGCCGAAAAAGCCTTTGACAATCTAAACTGGGACTTTGTGTTTCAAGTGATCGAGAAAATGGATATTGGACAGCCCTTTTTAAACGTAATAAGGGCAATATATTCAGAACAAAAAGTAGCATTGAATGTGAATAAAGAGGTGACAGAGCATTTTAAGTTTCAAAAAGGGCCTAGACAAGGTTGTCCGCTATCACCTTTATTGTTCATTTGGATTTTGGAAGTACTCTTGGGGAAGATAAGAGAAGAAAAGTATATAAAGGGACTTACAATTGGAGGTTTTACATATAAATATAGGGCATTTGCGGATGGCATAATGTTTGTAGTTGAAGAGCCAATAACCAACTTACCATTGCTGATGCGAAGGATTAAGGAATTCGGGGATTTGGCGGGATTTTACGTTAATAAAAACAAAACAAAGGTGTTATGTAAAAATATGATAAAAGAAAAGCAAGTGGAACTGCAAGAAAAAATACAATGTGAAGTGGTCAAATAAACAAAATATTTAGGAATTGAGTTGACAATGAAAAATATAGATCTTTTTAAGAATAATTATGAAAAGATTTGGAGTAAAATTCAGCAGGATATAAAAAAGTGGGACACTTTGAATTTGTCGCTATTGGGAAGAATATCGGTGGTCAAAATGAATGTTTTACCTCATTTGATGTTTTTATTTCAGACCATTCCGATAGTAAAAGAAAGCAAGGTGTTGAATCTATGGCAGAAAGAAATTTCCAAATTTGTATGGGCAGGAAGGAAACCAAGGATTAAGATGAAGATTTTGTGTGATGCAAAGGAAAGAGGAGGATTTCAATTACCAAATTTCAGACTTTACCATGATGCGGTGTGTTTATCATGGTTGGGACAATGGATTAACTTGGACAACAGAAAGATGTTGACGCTAGAAGGACATGATCGTAAATTTGGTTGGCACGCCTACTTGTGGTATGAAAAATCCAAAATGGATAATTTTTTTAAACACCACTTTATAAGAAGATCACTGTTTTTGACTTGGATGAGATATAAAAGATTTTTTTCGAAGCAAGACCATTATGGATAGTACCGGCGGAAGTAATTAAACCATCTTCAAGGTATAAAGGACAAGATTGGATACCTTACAGAGACATTCTTAAAGTAGAGGGGAGTAGTTTCGTGATAAGAACAAGAGAAGAACTGGATTTTGAATATGACTGGTTAAACTATAGACAGATTTAGGATTTGTATAAAACAGACAAAAAGAGGTATGGTTTCAGGAAGGAGAATAATGAAATTGAGGTGGTTTGGGTGGAGAAAGGGAAAAAAGTGATTTCAAAAATTTATAAGGTTTTGTTAAAATGGTATACTGAGGATGAAATTGTAAAAGAACAAATGGTAAAGTGGGCTATAAATGTAAATAGAGAAATAACTATGTCATCGCGGGAGTGTTTGTGGAAAAATTCAATGAAAATTTCAACATGTGTTAATGTGAAAGAAAATTGTTTTAAAATGATGTATAGATAGTACATGACACCAAAAAAATTGCTAATATGAATGAGAACATGTCTAACAAATGTTGGAAGTGTAAAAAAAAGGAAGGCTTATTTTATCATATGTGGTGGACTTGCAACAAAGCTGTAGCTTACTGGATGGAAATTCACAAGGAGATACAGAAAATCCTGAAATGTACCCTGAAGAAAGAGCCAGAAATAATGCTTCTAGGTCTCAAAATGGAGAAAGTCCATGTGACAAAGAGGACATTGTTTTGGTACTTGATCACAATGGTGAGAATGACTTACGCTCAATGTTGGAAGCAAGAGAAAGTGCCGGAAAAATGGGACTGGATAAAGAAAATGCTTTTTATGGCAGAAATGGACAAATTGACAAAGAAACTTAATGATAAAGAAGATGATGATTTTTTTGCAGACTGGAAAGATTTCAAAGACTATGTTGAAATGAACTGGGATGTAAAAAATAATTTACTTTGCTTTGACAGCTATTGAGAGTAGAAGATAGAAAATAATGGTTGAATAGTAGTTAAAATGTTACCTAAGAATTAGATTAAGTAAAGGAGAGTGTTTGAAATGAAGAATTGGAAAAAAAAACACAGAAGTTTTCAGTGTAATTTGAAAATTGAACTGACAAATAGCCGGGGTGGGAGCTTTGCTGGAAGTCATGAGGGGGGGATGGAGGGGATAATTGAAAAGAATATGTTTAAAGAAATACTTGGAAAAATGGAATATGTCATAACAATAATATCCTATTAATAAAATTTCTTTTTAAAAAAAGAAAAGAAAAAAGAAAGGCAACATCCATGTTTTTTAAATATCCCATATCTGGATGGATTTGGTGATGACCTGGGGACCACACACACCCCTCTCTGACCTCAAACAGTGCTTCTCACTAATGCTGTCTGTTGGGATAAGATAGCCCCATACCCTCCCCGGCCCAATTCTTAACTTCTGAATCTTGCTTACTTGTCTACAAACACACTGGAAATGTTGGTTTCAATGATATTCTTTACTGATACAGAGATGTGGCTCATCTGGGAAAGCGGAAAGGGAGTGCTATGCTTTTGTTGTGGCACTGGATCTTGTACACCAAGACAATGGAGGGAAAGGGGGAGGGGTAGATGGGTAGATGGGTAGAGCAGTGACAGTAGATGGGTGGAGCTGTTCCCACCTGCTTCCATGCCACTCACACAGTGGGGGGTGCCTTTTCCCAGCACCAGGTAGATGAGAAAAAATTCCCTTCCCAAAGGTATTTAAGATGAGCTAGAATAGTTCTGTCACACACAGAGACCTTTATTGGCATTACAGCACAAATCCAAATAAAATACACTTGAATCTGTGGTCAGAAAGAACATCACCTCCTAGAGGCCTGGTAGAGAAATTTTGCTACAGGTTCAATGATTTCGCTCTTATTTGAGACTAAAAGTATAAAGGTCTTATGTTCCTTGGAACGACCCTCCAAAGGTAGCAGAAAAGGCTTTAGAAATACAGCACGAAGATCATCATAAAACTTACAGTGCAAAATAACATGATTGTTATCTTCAATCTCACTCATCCCACATGGACACAACCTATCTGTATATGGAATTTTCTTGAATCTCCCCTATAACACCATAGATGGGAGAACATTAAAACGGGTTAACATAAACACCCTACGCAGATGAGGATCACACAAACAAGATAGGTATTCGGGAAGGGAAGGGCCAGATGAAAGCTCCCAACGCAGTGGGGAACAACGACCAGGAGCCAGGCTTTTCAATTCTTGTATCTCAGTATCAATAAGTCTTTGTTTAATCAAGGCAAAAGCCTGATTCTCTGAGAGCAAAATCATGTCATTAATGTTAAATCCAATTACTTAAATTTTCTCAATATAGCTCAACCAATCAGATAGATGAGATTCAGAAAGGATATGTATAATGAGGCTGTTAGGATCACATCTAAAATAGAGGCGTAGCCAAAATTTAATGGTTATAATCCAAGCCTTCGTAACTACCCATCTCTGATTCAACTCCAAGCATATGGCCACATAAGATATGCATGCTGGGAGCCCTAAGATTTTCCTGAGGCACTTAGCTTGAACACATTCCATCAATGCGTTGAAGGCAGAACTCCAGACTGGGACACCATATAACAATTTGGCACAGATTTTATAGTTAAATACTTTAAGGGCTGCAGGAATATACTGATTTCCTTTGGTGAAGAAGAAATGGGAAATTACAAGAACTGTACTGTTAACAGATTTTTCTGTTTCCATGGTGTGTATGGCCCAACTGGAGTTATAGTAAAAATGAATGCCATGGTATTTAAAACTTTTGACCCATTCAATGGATTTGTCTTGTATAATCCAATCTCTGGGCTTCCAGTTCCACCCAAAGATCATAATTTTGGACTTATCAAAATTTAGGGAAAGTCTGTTTCTATCACAATAAATTAGAAAACAAGTTAGCATCCTTTTTAGCCCAATTTCAGGTAATGAGAGCAAGACTGCATCATCCGCATACAGGAGCAGTGGGACATGCTTATGTCCTATTTTTGGACAATGGCCATCAATTCCATTCATGAAAGGGGCCAAGTCATTTACAAAGAGGTTAAATAATGTAGGCACTAGAATGCATCCTTGCTTAACACCAATTGTGGTTAAGATTTTGGGGGTTAATTCATCTCTAGAGCACCTTACCTGACAAGAAGTATCAGAGTACAATTTTTTTATCAAGAGTAGAAGGCGCTTATCAATCCCCATATAATTTATTTTTTTCCACAGAATACCTCTGGATACAGAATCAAAAGCTCCCTTTCGATCTAAAAAGGCAGCATATAATTTAGGTCCCTTCCCTTTCCTATATTTATTTATGAGATGGTTTAGGATGACACAATGATATAAGGTTGACTTGCCCTGGCAGAAACCAATCTGTTCTAACCCCAGGATTTGCTGATTGGATATCCAGGTTTTAAGTTTATTAGCCAAATGACTAGCATACAGTTTCCCAAGAGAGGATAAAAGGCTAATCGGCCTGTAGTTAGATGGAAGCTGGGGGTCTCCTTTTTTATAAATGGGGACTATTATAGCATTCTTCCATTCATCTGGCATCAATCCGGACCTATCTATAGCTATAAATAGGGCTACTAAAAAGGGGGCCCACCACTGGGGAAAGGTTTTGATAGCATCAGAAGGAATGGCATCAGGGCCAGGAGCTTTACCCGGCTATATTGATGCAATCAGAGATTCAGCCTCCTCAAGCTGTACTGGAGCCCGGATAGGACAATCATCTGGATTAAAATCAAGCTTCTCTTCCAAATTACCTCCCTCTTCCTGAAAAGTCATAATAAAATACTCATGCCAAGAGTCAGCGGTGATTACACCATTGACCAGGACATTTCTACCCATTGAGCTAGCAATCAATGACTAAAATTTTCTCAAATCATTATTGATTGAAGCTTGTATAAGGGAATCCCAACTCTTAATCAAGAAATTATTCTGTTTAGTTTTATATAGGTGATGTAAAGCCTTTTTAAGTTCAAAATACTCCATCAGGGGTTGCAGTAAATTTGAATCTCTATAGCACTGATAAATGGAATGTAATTGCCACTTCTGGCTATTCTCATATGGGAGGCTTACTCCTTTAGGGTGCTCCTGCTGCTGGAGATCATGGGCACTGAATGTGTCGGTCTGGTGTAGGAGGCCAAAGAGAGTTTGGTGGTTTGGCTGGTGTGCCAACTGCCTAATGCACCTGCCAATAGCCTGCCATCCCTGATGGAGGCTATATCAGGCTGGGCGCTGGAACACCCTAGGCTGTTGGTCTTGGGTGATTTCAGCGCCCATGCCAATGATGCAGCCTCCAGTCAGGCAGTGGACCTATTGTCGTCCATGGTGGTGCTGGGACTCTCCCAATTTGTAATAACCCCCACACACCAGGCCAGGCATATGCTCGATTTGAACTTCGCGGCTGGGATGACAGTGGACTGGATTACTGCTTCAGCAGTACCATGGTCAGACCACTATGCCCTGAGGACCAGTGTGAATATTCCAACCTGACCCTGTTTAAGTGGTGAGCAGATTTTAGCTCACCCATGGAGCCAAACGGACCCAGTGCAGCTTCAAATGGCTCTGTGGAATCCGATGCCCCCTGGCGGCTCATTGGATGAGCTAGTGGAGGACTGGCAGCATAGCCAGCTCTCCACAGCCATCAAAAAGATCACTCCCCAGCGCCCTCTCCACCCTCGCTCTAGGCTGCCTCCTTTGTTTACCCAGGAGCTGCGGCTTATGAAGCGAGAACTGAGATGGCTAGAGAGATGGTGGCGCCATGCTTGCGATGAGGCTACAAAAACATTTTACAGGACATTTATGAGATCCTATGAGATGGCAGTCAAAGCTGCTAAGAGAGAGTTCTATGTGGCTATGATTGCGTCTGCAAGCTCACACCCAGCCCAATCGTTTAGAACAATGCGGTCCATATCAGCTCTGCCGCAGGGCAGACAAAATGCTAGTGAATTGGACATAGGCTGTGAGGCATTTGCGAGTTACTTCACAGACAAAGACTTGGCACTCTGCCATGACCTTCCCGCCACAGTTGAAACAGTTAGTGAACTTGAGGCCCCCTGCATGTCTTCGAGTCCAGGTTTGGACTGTTTCAGCCCACTCAGCCTGGAGGAAGTTGACAGACTGCTTGTGCATGTATGCCCAACCACATGCAGCCTTGATCCATGCCCTTCCTGGCTCATTAAAGCAGGCCAGGAAGGGTTTTGAGGCGCCCTTAGGGAGATTGTCAACAAATCCCTCTCTGAGGGGCGATTCCGGGGGAACTCAAGGAAGCAATGGTCCGCCCTCTCCTGAAAAAAAACAACTTTTGATCCGACTGAATTGGCCAACTATCAGCCAGTTTCCAATCTGTCCTATTTGGGCAAACTAATCGAGAGGGTGGTGACAATACAGTTACAGAGCTTTCTGGATGACACTTCCATCTTAGATCCCTTCCAATCCGACTTCTGCCCAGGACACAGGACGGAGACAGCGCTGGTTGCCCTTACTGATGACCTCTGACGGCACCTGGATCGGGGCAGTTCAGCAGTACTGTTGTTGCTAGACCTGTTGGCTGCATTCGACACGGTCGACCATCAGTTGCTGACCCACTGCCTTGCCGACGCAGGGATACAGGGGCTTGCCTTGCAGTGGCTCGCTTCCTTCCTCCAGGGTCAAGGACAAAGGGTGGCGCTAGGGGAACAGCAGGCCAGGAGACACCCACTTGAGTGCAGTGTGCCTCAGGGGGTGGTGCTCTCCCTGATGTTGTTTAACATCTACATGCACCCCCTTGCCCAGATTGCTTGGAGGAATGGGTTGGGGTGTCACCAGTACTCTGATGACACCCAGCTCTACCTGATGTTGGGTGGCTGGTCAGACTCAAGCCTGGAAGACCTGTACCGAGCATTGTAAGCTGTAGCTGGTTGGCTTAGACTGAGTTGGCTGAAGCTGAACCCGGTGAAGACGGAGATCCTCTGCCTGAGTTGGGGTGGCCTGGGGATGGGGATCCCACTCCTGACCTTTGGCGGGGCACCATTGGTGCCAGCACAGGAGGCAAGGAGTCTGGGAGCACTCTTGGATCCTTCCTTAACTATGGACGCCCAGGTGGCAGCCACTGCCAAGTTGGCCTTTTACCACCTTCGGCTGATCTGGCAGTTGGTTCCCTTTCTCAACTGCAACGACCTGGCTACAGTGATCCATGTGATGGTCATCTTGAGATTAGACTACTGTAACACTCTCTACATGGGGCTGCCCTTGTCACTAATCTGAAAGCTGCAGTTATTGCAGAATTCCGCGGCCAGACTTCTGATGGGTCTCCCTAGATGGGAACACATCCAGCCTGCACTGAAAGCACTGCACTGGCTGCCAATAGCATACCAAATTCACTTCAAGGTGCTGGTATTTACCTTTAAAGTCCTATATGGCCAGCATACCTGAGGGACCACCTTTCCCCACATATACCCCAGAGAGCACTGCGGTCGGGGTCGCAACATTGTCTAATGATTCCAGGCCCCAGGGAGACCAGGCTCACCGACACCAGGGCCAAGGCATTTTCAGTGGTGGCTCCTACCTGGTGGAACAAACTCCCGGAGGAGATCAGGGCCCTGTGGGACCTTCTACAGTTCCGCAGGGCCTGCAAGACGGAGCCCTTCCACCAGGCTTCCAATTAGGAGCCACCTACTGCTACCAACAACTACTACCAACTATTATCACTATTAACATTGTGATACTAGGCCGGCCCTTTTGGAGGTCGAGATACAGCATCGTGTGAGGCCAGATACCACTGAATTGGGACATGACCTTACAGCTTATTGCCTGCCATCACTAACTGACCAGACTGAACATCATTGCGACCATTTTAACTGTAATTTTAACTGTATGATATTTTTAACTGTATGATACGTGATTGTTTTATCTCATTTCTAGGTACTTATATGTTTATTTGACCCAGCACATGGTGCTGCTGAATGTGAGCCGCCCTGAGCCCATCCTGTGGGGAGGGCGGGATAGAAATTTAATTTAATAATAATAATAATAATAATAATACATCATATAGCACCCATTGTCAAACCAGCCGTGTCTGAAAGCATTCCTACCAAGCTGTTGTTGTTTCCCTTAGTCCCGTAATACCTCGGAAAGTTGATTCAACACCTCAGGGGTCTTTTTGTAGAAAAACAGCTGCAGGAGCTCATTAGCATATGGTATGCTAATGAGCTATTAGGCTATTAGCATATGCCACACCCCCTGACATCACCGGAAGTGATGTCAGAAGGGGAAGCAAAAGCGGGGGAGGCATCTTCAAAAGCCTCCCCTTCCCTTCCCCAGCTGGCCTGGGTGGGGGAGCTAAGAGAGAAGGGGTTTAAAGTTTAAACTCCTTCTCATGAGAGCTGGGCCACAGAAGGAGGAAAGAGGGAAGGAAAGAGGGAAGGAAAGAGAGAGAGTAGAGAGAAGGAAAGAAGGAAGGAAAGAAGGAAAGAAAGAGAAGGAAAGGGGTGGGAAAGAAAGAGAGGGCAGAAGGAGGGAAACAGGGAAAGGAGAGAAAAAAGAGAAGAGAAGAAGGTGGGAAAGAAAGAAAGAGAGAAGAGAAGAAGGAGGGAAAGAGGAAAAAGAGAGAAGGAAAGGAGGGAATGAAAGAAATTCGGTGACAGTTTGGCCCCATTATATCCTATTGGCCATTGAAGTCAATGGTGAAAACATAGGGTATATTCTGGGGGCTGGAGGAGAGGGTTTGAGGGAGAGGCTCCAAACTCACAGGGTAGCTGATGGAGCCTCTCCCCAAGACACCCACCAATTTTTAAGAACATTGGACCAGGGGTCCAATTCTAAGGGCCCCAAACAGGTTGCCCCTATTCCCTCCATTGTTCTCTATGGTGGGAAAAAACGTTACTTTTTCCCACCATAGAGAACAATGGAGGGAATAGGGGCAACCTGTTTTGGGGCCCATAGAATTGGACTCCCTGATCCAATGTTCTTGAAACTTGATGGGTATCTTGGGGAGAGGCTCCATCAGCTACCCTGTGAGTTTGGAGCCTCTCCTCAAACCCCTCTCCTCCAGCCCTCAGAGTATACCCTATGTTTTCACCATTGACTTCAACGGCCCATAGGATATAATGGAGCTGAAATTGACATTCGGCTGCCTGAAAGACTCCCCAGGACGCTGGCTGGGGGCGGGGCTTGGCTCCTGAGCTCCCGGAGCTGCGCTCCGGTGCGCTCCCCCCCAAAAGACCCCTGCAACACCTTATTATACATCAGGAGCCTGTCTAAAATCTGAGGCGAGTTCTCTACTAAAGATACAAATTTATCTAAGGTATAAGGGTCCAAAAAATTTGCAACCCCTGGGCACTCTCATTGGACCAGAAGACTCTAGGTAATTTGGTTAATGCTTTTTCACTCATCACATTCTGCTGACTTATCTCCAATGAAGAACTAGAAAAGTTTAAGGCTAGAGTCAAAGGAAAATGATCACTTTCAACCCTCTCCAAGATTGAAAAGGCCCTAACCTCATCTTTCAGAGTTGGTGAGATCAAGATATAATCCACCATGCTACAACCATGGACAGAGGTGAATATAAACTCTCCCGGGTAGTCATAAAGAGGAGAACCATTCAAAATAGTTATATTAAATCTCAAACATAATTGGACTAGATGAGCCCCAGCATCATTAAATATTACATCTCTGGAAAATCTATAATTAGATAGACAAATAAAAGGAGCATCTTCAGAGGCAAGACCTAACCTCTACTACCTCGGAGCCATTCTGGCCCACTCTGGCATTAAAATCACCAGCCAGAATAATATTAGGAGTTGGAAATTCCTGCTCTAGCTCCACTAGATAATCATTGAACTTATTCCAATAAAAGGAAGGGGATTCCTTCATAGGGCATGGTGGTAAATAGATATAAATTAATAGTAGAGATTTCCCTAAACATTTCAACAAACAAGCCTGAGCCAGGTGATCACATTCTTTTAGGGAACGAACTTCAAATCTGCATGAATTAGACCAAAGCATAGACAATCCAGCTTGGAACCAGCCAAAACATTGAGATTTAAAAGCAAATAGAGAATGGGACCTAAACCCCTCTAGGGATAATTCAGAGCAAGCCCAAGTTTCCTGAAGCAGCATAAAATCAAATTTAGCTAGAAAACTTCTAAAAGTAGGATCAGCACACTTATTCTTCCAGCCAGCAATATTCCATGATAGGATCTTAAAACTGGACTTTGACTCAGATCTTAGTCAATCAGATTCTGTTATTCGGTTGAGAATTTCATCTTTATCAAAGAAAACACTGCTGCTCCTCATGTCCTGTGAATTGGCATCCCCGAGTCCAACAAGGGTCCTTAATCACTGACTCATTATCCTTAATAAGATGATGTGAACCAGGTAACTCCTCTTTTTTTTTGTAAAAACCCCTCCTAAAAAGGAATTTTATTGCTTTTTTTTGTGGAAAAAGGTAGGGTATATAGATGGATTAAGAAAATATTTTGAGTGAATTTTCTGTTAAAATGTTAGTTTTAGTTAGTACAAATAAAGTTTTTGGCTTCCACCGTGGTTGGAAGATCATCTTTTCATCCTACCGAAAGTCCAAAATAAATCTATTAGTTAAATTAGTAAAGTCCTTTGGGGTTAGTTGTTGATCAGCTCCCTTCTGCCGCCTCACGAACAGCTGCTATATCTTGGGGTGTCTTCTTTTTAAGTCTCTCAGATTATACGATGGGCCCTCTTTTGCCTTCTCGTCTCCCGCTCCGGCACCTCCCTCCTCCGGGCCGCTGTCCTCTTCGCTGCTTAGCACTGTCCAATTGGTGAGTTCTGCATCTTCCTCTGAGCTGGCGTGTCTCTTCAGAAATTCTTGAGCTTTGAAAATGAAGTCAATTTTCTCTTTTATCCTTAAATTTAAACACTAGTCCCTCGGGAAAGCACCATTTGTAAATGGTTTGGTGTCTTTGTAAAAACATGGCCAATCCTTTATATGCTTTCCTTTTCATACGAATTTCATATGTAACATCCTTTAAAGTTCTGATAGTCTGCTCTCCAATCTTCAAGGGCACTGCTGATACTGCACGCAGAATTTGATCTCTAGTACGCTGCTTAGTAAACTTGACAACCACTTCTGCTGGCAAATTATTTTTCTTTGTAAAGCTGGAATAGGCTCTATAGGCCACATCCATCTCATCCTTTAATTCTTGTGCTTCTCTGCCAGTTGGTGGTGCCAAGGCATTTGCCAGTATAGCTCTAAGATCTTCTTTCTCTTCTTCCTTTATGTCCTGAAAGTGGAGAGTCAGATTTGATTTTTCCCTCTGAAGCATTAAAATTCTTTTTTCTTGCATATCTTGATGTTTTTCTAGTTTGTTGACCCTTTTCTTAATTTTCTTGGTGTCTTCCGTCGAGACCAGACACTTCTGTGTGATCTCCTCCATTTTCTTTGCTGTTTCCGTTAGTTGTTTTATCCAGCAGAGGGCCCAGTGGCTCGCTTTTCTGTTGATTGACAGCTGGCTCTAGGGGGAGGTTGCCAGGACCAGAAGTCCCTCCCCACTTCTTTACCGGCTTCTCTGGGACCTTTTTCTGCCCCAACATTTTTTATTGTTTACTTTAACAAAGTTCGTGCCGCGACACCCAGGAGACAAGCTGGCTTCTTAATCTTCAGTAAAGCCCCAAAGGTACTTTTACCAAACCGCTTTTTTGCTTCGCCCCCCCTTCACTCTTCCTTTAACAGGCCCATTTTTTAAAGGGGGTGGGGATTCCTCCCTCCTCCCATGCGCTTATATGTTTACAGGGGGGAGCGCATTTATGCCATTTCAAAACAGATCTCCAACTCACGATTCGCTGCCAATTCTTCTTTTATTAATTCATTCCGCTGCTTCTTCACTCCTGGAAGTCGGTGGCGTTGCTACTTTCCATACGGGCACAACACAGCGGGGCCGACTGGGGCAGGGAGAAAGCCTCAATTTCCCAGCTATCTGCCGGCAAAGAGGCTACTCCCCAAGTGCCCCTGGTTCGGAGCCTTTGCCTAAGGCTCACTAGGGTCTTTCGCATGAGCAAAGACCCCTCCAACCGTGTGTGGGCTAACCATCTCCGGGAGCATCCCGAGAGGTGGCCGCCATTCGCTCCGCCGAAACCGAAACTGAACCAGGTAACTCCTTGACACAGTCCCTCATAGGCAACACTGAAGAGGTTGGTATGGGAGAGCCATGATTAATATCCATTTCTACAGCTGACAAGGCTAGAGATGGAATTGACATCTTCCATTTAACTGATCTAAGCTTACCCAGCTTATCCATCAGCCTTCCGAGTCTGTTGATCAATCCCTGTTGTTCATGATCAGGCAATTCCAGAAATGCCTTCTGTATATCTTCATCAATGTTGCCATCGTCTGCAATCGAATTTGTGAGAGCTGAGCTCAAATTATCTATCATAGAGATTACTTCCATAGCTGGGGCCTTCACTGAGTCCTTGCAGTGATTTTTATTTGAAGTCACAATTCTCCGATGGTATTGAGAGGTTGAGGTATCCTTCATCAATAAAAGGGGTCTAAGAGTTACATTCGAGTAAACCCTAGTTTGGAAGGTGCCTCTTGTCCTTAGGATCCCTTTGTGTTGCAGTAAAGATGATGGAATGTGCGAAGTATCAAAAGTGAAAAGAACTCTACTGGCCTGGTTCACTTTAGTTAAGATTTCTAAATCCTTTAGGTCAATTATTTCAAGCTGATTCCCCATTAAAGCTTTCAGATGTCTCTTAACAGCTGTTTTAGTATTCCAACTAGGAGTATTACCCTTATAAGGGCAGACAGTCTGGCAAACTTTAGTAGGTTGAAGTACTAGCTGAAAAGATTTGTTAAAGTCATCAAATTTCAGATCCTCCCAATACGTTTTAGTCCTGTGAGCCCCCACAGGGGGTCCAACATGACAGCTAAATTTATTAAATTACTGGTACAATTGCATTTATCTAAATTTTCCACCTGTGTGCACAGGGTCTCTATTTTGTTAAACAGCTCCTGCAACCTTTTGCAGATATGATCCACCATTCTGGCTGTGAGCTGTAACAAATCAGGGGGATTCAAGGTTACATTGGAGGAAACATCCTCCTCATTACTCTGCATTTCAAAGTTCCTGTCCATCGTATCACCCACCAGATCCTCTTCTGAGGTTGAGCCATTTAGAACAGAAGGGGAAGTCTCCTTGGCTGGCTCCTCCAGACCCCCCAGCACATCAAAACAATTTGAAATGGTAACTTGAGGAAGGTAATAATCATCAATCTTTAGTTATTTTGAGAAAGGTGGGGAAAGATCCTCTTCATCTCTAATAGGCTTAACAGTTTTCATTTGGAGACTCGAAGCTTATAGCAGTATATCCAGAATGGGTCAACCATAAGAAAAACCAGGTTTTAAATCAGCTGGACACTTCACTCCTTTCTGGCAGCTTGTTGTTTACTTAACTCATCTGCCAGTCATCAGCCACCCCACTATAACTCGTGTCCTTCAAAATTCAGCTGAGCACAACAGGATAGTCCAGATAAAAGCATAAAATAAAAGATTTAGAAAATAGCAGGGCTGGAAGCCAGGTTACAAAATGAAGGAGGAAAAAAAATTATGAACGTATTTCAGGCGGCACCGAAGCCTGCAATAATCTTCTCCTGCTGGAGAATAGCCAGGCTAATGAGTCAAAACAAAGATAAAGCTAATCTAGAGCCTTACTTCCCAGCATTGGGTGAGTAGTTTGTCCAAAGAAAGCTAGTTAAAATCTATAAAAATATTAAAAGCTTTGGAGCAGGTACCTATAGCGTCTTTAGTGGCCGCCGCCCAAAACTGGAAACCAAATAGTTCTGTCTTTCCCTCTGGGACTTATACCTCCCTCTCAAGATTTGGCTCTGCTTGTGCATAGCAGAAATCCTCAGAAGTCTCAGGCATAGAAACCCTGAGGCTGAACTTGGGACCTTCTGCAGGTGAAGGAGATACTCTACTATAGCCCCTCCCATACCCACAGCTTAACTATATGGACATGTGGGACTGAGATGAAGATTCTT
Organism: Gekko gecko; assembly: GCA_029375565.1. Classification (NCBI taxonomy): domain Eukaryota; kingdom Metazoa; phylum Chordata; class Lepidosauria; order Squamata; family Gekkonidae; genus Gekko; species Gekko gecko. Next base: position 172,013,938 of record JAPDNY010000005.1, read on the forward strand.
TTTTCTAATCCCACTTTAATTTAAAATCTGAAAATACATTGAGAGCCTCTAAATTCTAATCCAAATCTGATCATTTTAATGAAAATTCCCCCATACCACCTCACACAATTGACTTCAGCTCGAATAGGTGCTGTTGAATGGAACTCTTGATACCCACAGCTTTCCAAAGTTATACCAGACAGGACAGAAATGTCAGAATTTTAAAAGATGTTCTTAGCATGTCTCAGAACTTATGTGAATCTATTCCCTAGGGCTTTTCTATTTGAGATGAGGTTCCAGGGAATGCTGAGTCTGATTTCACTGACTCACTCCTGGCATTTCTTCTTCACCGCTGTTTGCATGCTGGAAACAGAGAAGTTGCTGCTAGATAGAGGGCAATAAACCCCTCAGTGACTATTTTTGGAGATACTTTCATATAGGGCTGACCATGGAGATCTATGGAACTACAGCCAGATGGAGCAATTGACCAAGAACTTTTCCACATTTTAAAAATCAGCTCTGGCCCCATACTGCTTCAGTTTATCCCCTAGCTTTTGCATGCATTTTTGTATATTTAGTTTTCACTTCAATTCCCCTCACCCCAGTTTTTTTGTTTCTTTTGAGACTTTTACCATGTTCTTTTTCTGAAAGCTGATTTTGAGTTACCCTTTTCCTCATGTGTAATGTTTCTGTATGTTTTCTTTGTCTCACCCACTCCTACCCGCCTCCAGCCCACTCTTCAATGATTGGACTGTCTTCATCGTGAAAACAGCTCCCTCTCCTCCCCCCTGCCCTGAAGATGAGTGGTTTCAGTTTTAATTTTTTTTAAAGGCACAACCTGTGCAATCCTAAGAAAAGTTACTCTGGTCTAAGCAGACTAAAATAAATGGCTTTAAACTGGAGTAATTCTTAGGATTACACTGTCAAATACTGATGTAACAATATACTGCTGTAATGATAGGTTAAACGGGTTCTCTGAATCCCTAGCTTTCATTTTTAAAAGTAGGTCTCTGCCACTTCCATTGCAGAGAGATGCCTTTTATGCCTTTTTCCTTGCATCTTCACAAGGGAAGGGGACTTTTTTTTTTTTAATGAAAACTGGGATTCAGCTATCGTTACCACATTTCACAAGTGAAGGGGACTTACTTTTTTAATGAAAATTGGGATTAACCTATCATTACAACAATATATTAATATTTTAGCGCCTTTTAAAAAAACAGAATATATATCAATATATTGATAGAAGCGTGCACAAAATAATAAAAAGAGGGGAAGCTGTATTGACTCCAATGATGACAGCACCATCTCTTTAAAATCCTGATTATTTAAGGCACATGCTGAAGAAAACAAAATGACTCCACAACTATAAAAATGCAGAGGGAGGGCAGACATGCAGAAAAACCATTCCTAAACCAATTCCAATGCTTGTGGATCAACTGCCAAAAAAATCAGGAGCAGGCTGAGAGTGGGTGGGAAAGCACTGAGCCAAGGATCATGTGTCTCTATGTGAACCTGTTGAAAGCCCTTAAGGGCAGCAACTTTCCCTTCAGCACCAGCTTGCTTTACAAATGTAGATTTCAGTTGAAACTGTAGCATAAACAGTAGCTTGAGTGTCAGAGATGATGAGAAACACTATACAAATTTCCTCCCCAACAGACATTTTCTGTAACTGCATCTTGGAGATGTTTGGTCTAGTTCTATCTTCAAATAAGGTCAATGAAAAGGAAAATTAAAATATTAATTTCTCTCCATGTTTTGCATAACTGGGTCTGGAGTTTCTTTGCTCAAGGAAGATCCTGTTCAGATAGATATCATTTATGGGGAACAAACCAAGCCCAATCCACTCCCTCATTGCAGGGATCCAGGTTAAAAAAATTACAGATAAAGGAACAAAGCTTGTGGACAGGACTATAGGATAGTTAGGTGGATAGGCAACTGTTTGGAGAACTGCAGTCAGAGTAGTTGTCAATGGCATTTCATCTGAATGGAGGGAGGTGTCCAGTGGGGTGCCACAGGGCTCAGTTCTAAGCCTGGTACTTTTCAATATTTCCATAAATGATCTGGATGAGGGTGTGGAGGGGCCCCAGGATATCTTTTTTGAAATACAGTAACCAGTGCTGTGCACCAGATTTATAAAATGACTCTTCCTCACTGCATGGAGAGATTATAATGAGAGTTGCCTGGACTTAGCCAAAAGTGGTGGTTTCCATTCTGGATGTTCTAGGTCACATAAAACTAAAAATTGAGTTTAGTTCTGTTTCCTCTGTCAAATATAACACTTCTCCAAAAGTGGCTTTAGAACACACAGACTACAGTAAGAGACGAGGCGAAAGAAATCACAGCATTGCTACTTGCAACTGCAAAATTAGCAATAGCAGCAGCATGGAAAACACCAAACCCTCCAACTCTCAAAGCATGGCAAGATAAAACATGGGAACAGTTTGTAATGGCGAAAATAATAGACCTGAATCACAGTGTGCAAATGCAAAGCACTAAGTCACATGCAAAATTCAAGTAAAAATGGGAACCAGTAATAAATTATCTGACAAGACATTAAATAATCCCATCTAATCCACAGTACCATAAATGGTTATTTGTCTGAAAGTACCAACAGAAAATGAAAAGACTCAATCAAGGAAAAAGGCAAAATAACATGCTTAGTTCATTCTACACAACATGAAACCCAGCAGCAGCCACATTAGTGATAAATAAGAGAGATATTGGAAAACTGTTATAAGAGGTGGTAGAGTCACTCTGGTGACTTTGCAGGTTGCATAATTGTAAGATTGTAACACTTGGTTCATATATGTATTTATGTGGAAAAATAAATAAAAAATAATTCAAAAAAAAGTTTATGTTTACATTTTGTCATGGTTTTATAGGAGCTACCAGAAGCTGTTAGCAAACTGACTATTTTAAAGATAGCCTCAGACCCAGAACAGAAAGTTGAAACAGATGCAAGAGCCTGAATTAAGCCTAATATGTGTTAACAATTAGAGACACTGCTGCCATCCACCTGCACCTCCTCAGCTGCCTCCAAATTTGCTTGGGAAACCAGCAGCCTCTAAATGGCTTTCTTTGCCCTGGGCCCTGCTCATGGCTCCAGAGTGATAGTAAAGGCTGAAGCAAGATAAGGTCAATCACTGCCAGCTCTGATCTTGCTTATGTTTTTCCTTGGACTCTGGAGATGGATGAAAGGTATCTAGGCCAGCAATGGCAAAGGCAGGTACATTGTTATCTATTCTAGCTGGGATTGGTGGCATGCCTCTTACTAACCACTTAAAGGAGAAAAGGTGTTACTGGTGGTCTAGGAGGCAACCATTTATGCTTTTCCCTCTCCTCTAAGGAAACTCTCTCTGCACTTTGAGAATCACTAGGCTCCAGCAAGAAACAAAACTAAGGGCAGAATTGCCAAGGGAAATGACAAAACCCCTAACCAAGAAAAGCAGTTGCTGGCTAAAACCTTGAGAAGCAGCAATCTGACAACCCACGGGAATGGTGTCCTGAAGAAGGTTCCCTTAAAGCCCATGTGAACCAGCAAGATAAATGTGCGAGCCAATCTAAGGTAGTACTTGCTCACTTAAATGAAATGAAGAAATCCAGCAATATCAGTATTAGAATGGCAAGAAACTTTTGGATCTCTTTATGATATGAATAAACAAGCTGAGCAGTTCCTGGAATTCAGTCTCTTACAGGAAAATGAGGTACATTACTTGTTTTTCCCACTGGGACAAATTGCAGTTGGGGGTGAGTTGGTGGGAGATGAGGTTGGGAAAACAGCACAGGGAAAAGGTTAAACTTTGTCTTGTCTTGTCCTCCCATTGGAGCCATGGCCCTCATCCAATTTGGAGGTCTCTTCAGCGGCTTTTAAATAAAACTGAAGATACTGGGGATCCAGTCACAGATTTTGGCTCGCTGCACCCACATTCGCACAGGCTGTCACCAGCTGGATCACCTGGCTGGACTGGAAACAAATGCAGACCCTTTTAGAAGGTAGGTCCTGTAACTCTGATTGGAGGAAGGGGCTAGAAAGAGGAATAGGCTTAGGGACTAGGGAGATGGGAGTGCTGGAAACCCCAAGGAAGGCTCATCAATGAAGACCCACAGCCTGAAAGCAGCAGGAAAAAATTAACAAGTCAAGCATATTAAACCCCTGTGTGAGTCAATGTGGTGTTGGAGTAAGACAGAGTAGGGTTGCCAGTGTCTAAGAGGGGGCTGGAAATCTTCAAGAATTACAACTCATCTCTAGATAGAGATCAGTTCCCCTGGAGAAAATGGCTGCTTTGAAGGGTCAACTGAAGGGCATTATGCCCTGCTGAGGTCCTTCCCAAACCCTGCCCTCCCCAGACTTTGCCCCTAAATCTCCAGGAATTTCCCAGGCCAGTGCTGGCAACCATAAAGACAGAGGATACCTGGATTCTGCTCATCCAGCAAACTCACCTACTTTATAGGGTTGTTATGAAGCTGTTAAGTATGGAACTCAACAACGAAATGATTTCAGCAAGTGATTTCAGTTTATTCGTAACAGTAACTCCAACTCAGAACACCACAACAAACACACCACAAAACAGTGGAGCACAGCTCCTTCTTTTAAACTCTCCCGGGCTGTCAAAGCCACACCCATAATAAGTTAAGGTCCAATCAGATTACAAGGATAAAGGCCAATCAGCTTTGTTCCCTCCATACAACATGTTTACACTGTCATCGGTTGTTTTAAACACTTCCACAGGAAGGGCCAATAGGAATGTTACATCTTATGATCCTGTATTCAAGCTTTACATGGTAAAGAATAGGCAGCATTCACTATTTGTTGTTCAGTCGCACAGTCGAGTCCGACCCTTTGCAACCCCATGGACCAGATTACGCCAGGCCCTCCTGTCTTCCGCTGTCCTCTGAAGTTTGCTCAATTTCATGTTCATCGCATCGATGACACTGTCTAACCATCTCATCCTTTGCCGCCCCCTTCTTCTTTGACCTTCAATCTTTCCCAGCATCAGGGTCTTCTCCAGTGAATGCTCCCTTCTCATTTGGTGGCCAAAGTATTTGAGCTTCAACTTCAGGATCTGGCCTTCCAGGGAACAGTCAGGGTTGATTTCTTTTAGGATTGAATGATATGATCTCCTTGCAGTCCAAGGGACTCTCAAGAGTCTTCTCCGGCACCATAGTTCAAAAGAATCTATTCTTCGGCGCTCGGCCTTCCTTATAGTCCAACTCTCGCAGCCATACATTACTACGGGGAATACCATTGCTTTGACCGTGCGGACTTTTGTTGGCAGGGTGATGTCTCTGCTTTTTATCATCCTGTTTAGGTTTGCCATCGCTTTCCTCCCAAGGAGCAGGCGTCTTTTAATTTCATGGCTGCAGTCACCATCTGCAGTGATCTGGGATCCTAGGAACGTGAAGTCTGTCACTACTTCTACGACTTCCCCTTCTATTTGCCAAGGAGTGATGGGCCCAGATGCCATGATCTTAGTTTTTTTGATGTTGAGCTTCAAGCCCACTTTTGCACTGTCCTCTTTCACCCTGAGCAAGAGGCTCTTTAGGTCCTCTTCACTTTCTGCCATCAGAGTGGTATCGTCTGCATATCTGAGGTTATTGATCTTTTCCCCAGCAATCTTAACTCCAGCTTGTGATTCATCCAGGCCAGCATTGTGCATGATGTACTCTGCATATAAATTAAATAAGCAAGGTTTTTATTGTTTACTTATTTATTGTTTATTTATTGTTTACTGTACCGTTAAAGTCTCCTGCCAGGATTATCTGATCATAATTCATTTGGTCTAATTCCTTCATCAAATCTTGGGAAAAGTTCTCTTTTGCTCCATTAGGCGCATATAAATTGACAATCAGTGTTTTTTTCTGAAGCATTGTAAGTTCCACTCCAATATATCTCCCATCTTTATTGCTAAAGATTTCTTTTGGATCCAATTCTTTTTTCACATATATCACAACTCCTTTGTTTTTTTTCCCTGCCAATGAATAAAACTCTTCTCCTAATTTTTTGTTAATCAAATACTTACTGTCCTGTTTTTTTTATATGGGTTTCTTGCAAACAAATAATATTACATTTTTGTTTTTCCAACCAATATTTCACTAATTTTCTTTTGTTAGGTGAATTAAGTCCATTTACATTCCATGATAGAAATTTGTAATCCATAGTGTCTTGTTTTATATATCTCCAAAGTCTACTTTATTATTTGCCTTGAACCTATACAATTTGTCTGGTGTCTTGATCGTGTATCTTAGTGTGTGATAAGTAAAAGACAGACCTTGTGGTATTTCCCATCTGAATCTAATATTAAACTCCTTCAGCTTGTCGATCAGCTTTTTATATTTCCTTCTATCCTGTAAGATCATTCTTGGGAGTTCTCTCATTACTATTATCTTCTTGCCGTCAATCTCCAATGGTTGTGTGAACTGCTTCTTAAAGATGTCCTCTTTCATTTTCCTTGTTACCAAATGCACAATCATATCTCTTGGCAATTTCTTTCTTTGAGCGTATGCTGAGTTCACTCTGTAAATTAAATCAAAATCCGAATCCAACTCTCCTTGATCTTCTCCCAAATACTCTGTCGGTGCTGTCATCACCACCAACCGTATATCTTCATCCTCTGTTTCCTCAATCCCTCTTAGCATCAGATGGTTTAACATCACTCTATATTCCATCACTGACTCAAGTTTCCGATTATCTTGCTGTGTCAATTCCATTTTTTTATCCATAGCTTGTGTTTTTTTGCTCTAAGTCTGTCGATTTTACTACCAGACCTTGAACTTGAGTTTTCATGTCTGCCACTTCTTTTTTAATTTCTGCCACCTCTGCTACCATCAATTCTTTCAATGCCGTCACATTCTTCTCTTGTACTTCCTCCAGTTGCTCCAGCTGTTTTTCCATTTGTTTCTCCAACTGTTGCTCTACCTGTTTCACCAGTCCTTGAATTGCGTCCATCATTCTCTTTTCCATTGCGTCCATTGCAGCTTGCCACTCTCTCTTTTCTTTCGCAGCCATGCTTGGACTTGCTGCAGAAGCTGCTCTGTGCCTTGATTTTGGATCCGTTTTGAATTGTTAATCTCATATTTAATTCTTCTCTTATATGTATTCTGATTGTCCTGAATGTGTTTTTGCAGATTGCCACCTTTTAACATGTTTTTAAAGTCAATTAAAGTCTCAAAATTAAGTTTCAAAATTTAGTCCTCCTCAAAATGGCGGATGCAATTTCTCTATGGTTTTTCTGGCTAGAGTAGGCTCTCTATAAACTTCCTGCTTCCTGTCCCTCATTTTAAACTGTCCTCCAGTAAGCTTCTCAACCTACTGGCTTTCCGGTCCTCCAAAACCACTCTAGCCTTCTTTCTTGATTCCCTGGTCACAGTTCCAGTCGGGAACAGTTGCCTGCAACTCCACTCTTTCACAGTCTCGCAATCTTTCTTGTTAGTTTCAGTCTCTGACTTCGCTCTCTATCTTTTCACGACCGCAGGAATGTTAAACAAAGTCAATTTTTCACTATTTTAGCGCTTTGATGAACTCTTTTTTAATCCACGATGCACCGATTGTTTTCTTACAAGTTTTTTACGCTTAACCGGCTGCTTTAACTTTTGCTAGAACTTCATCCCAGTAAGCAAAATACATCCGTTACCTTGCATGTTTATCTTGGGGTTTCGCTTTGCTTCTTTTTACTATCCAATCGATCTTCTTATCTTAAGAGGTCAGGAAATGGCGAATTTATGCTGATTCTTCAGCTTGGTTGGCTCCTGAAGTGCTGTCTTGCAGACGCCCGCTTCGGAGAGGGGATCAAAGCGTAAACAAGCCTCTTCCGAGACTCATACACACCAATCTCAACTCTCACTTGGACCTTGCTGCATGCTTGTCAGCCCCCTGCCTGGGGAATGCTGCGTTGGGCATTACAAAGTGCCCAAACTGTCAGAAGGGGCCACCATCCACCCTGCATGATCGCAAGGTGCATCAGTTTGCCATTTTACTCCGACCAGAAGTCCTGGATGTTGCCTTTCTAGGAAATGGTGACTGTCATGATGCCTGAGAAAATATGGCACAGAAGAAGTGTTCTGACATGGGAGTTAGCCAATTTCCCCAAATGTTTCATCTGACTTTCTTCCCCCAGCAACGGTATTTGGCTACAATTCCAGAAGGATCATCATGTTGGGCTGTTGCAGCAACAATAAATGGGAATCCTGTGGTATCTTGGCATTTTTAAAACCTTTGCTGGTCTTGAAGGTGCCACAAGACTCCTACATGTATTTGACAAACCACCCAGCAAACATACAGATGCAAGCTGGTGTTCAGAATTGTCTATTAATGTCGTAAAATAACTGAAATCATGATAGATCCCATGAACCCACTTTCCTTATTTTGGACTTCCAGAAATAACTTCAGTAGCAAAGGAAATGCTTACAGATGGTTACTTTTACTTTCCAAGTGTCATTACACTGACCTTTTCATAAAATCCCGTCAGTTCCAAGAAATCATATGTTCCTACTGTTCCATTCCTCCTTATGTGTATACACCCACAAAGCACACTTTTATTAATACATGCATCTGTAAACTAATGGTAGATCTGAAAGGATTCGGTAAAGCGAATGCCTTACTTTTACTGAAATAAGAACTCTTGACCATTTTCTCAGATGACAGGAGCTGCAAGGGAATCAAAAGGAAGAAAATGTGGATGGAATAAAGATTGTGGAAACTTTTTCTTTCTCTGCAACTTTCTTTCTTTCTTTTAGACTTTCCCTCAATACTGCACATCAATAATTTCAGAGGAAGGCTTTCAGACAAACTCAGATGTAGCACCTATGGAAAGGCCCTGCCTTGAGGCTGCACTCAGATCTCATGGGAGATGCCCCTAGCGTCAGTTTGGTGTAGTGGTTAAGTGCACGGACTCTTATCTGGGAGAATTGGGTTTGATTCCCCACTCCTCCACTTGCACCTGCTGATGTGACCTTGGGTCAGTCACAAGCTCTGGCACAGCTGTTCTCTCAAGGACAGTTTCTGTTAGAGTTCTCTCAGCCCCACCTACCTCACAAGGTGTCTGTTGTGGGGAGGGGAAGGGAAGGGAAAGGAGTTTGTAAGCCGCTCTGAGATGCCTTTGGGCAGTGAAGGGCGGGGTATAAATCCAAACTCCTCCTCCTCCTCCTCCTCCTCCTCTTCCTTCTTCTTCTTCTTCTTCTTCTTCTTCTTTTTCTTCTTCTTCTTCTTCTTCTTCTCTTTCTCCCCCTTTCCTTGTAAGGTCTCAATAGATCTGCAAAGGTCAGAAGACTCAAGAGATGAACAAGACCTCACCTAGCCTTACGAAACTCCTTGCTTTGGTCTTCTTGCGAACATGCCCTTTTTCTGGAATGCCAGCTTAGGTCTAGACAGGCTGCCCTGATAAATACCCCTGTTTAGAATATTCAACATGGTATCACCTCATGTAAACATGATTTTTTCTCTCTTTCAAGCAAGGATGCTTCTCATTTGAACTTTTGTTCTTTTAGCTGTTCAGATATCATTTCTGAAATACATGAAAAAGAAGAAGACATTACCAATAATTATTTTCAGTTTCAGAGTGATGATGTGGCAAATGTATATACTTCAGGAACCTAGAAGGTTGAGCAGCTAAAACATATAACAAAATATATCTATTTATTGCAAAGTGCACAGTAACTACAAATGGTAGTACAGTCCACTAATAAAGAATGCAAGCTGTGCTGGTAGGTTCCTTCTCTCCTCATCTGTTAGAACTGGAAAGGGGGATCTCTCCAAGTGTCATGGGACTCTCTTCCCCCTCTTCCCCCCCTTTCTAGTGTGCTCTCTCTGGCTCTTTCCTTCACCCTCCCCCCTCTCTGAACAAGTGTGCTTGCACGCAAAAGCTTCTACCTGGAATAAAACATTGTTGGTCTTCTTAAAAGTGCCACAGGACACTCTCTCTCTCTTTCCCTTCCCTTTCCTCCCCAGAGGGGGAGCCCTCAGCCAATCAAGGGAAGGGAGGCTTGGTGGCATTGGAGTAGCACAGGATGGATGCCTAAACCCAGTGCTCTGAACTACCCACTTTCACCTTGCCAAAAATATAATGAAATGAAATTCAAACCTCACTTCCGAAAAGATGAGCACCCCAGGGACGGAAGGAGAAGTGAATTTGGGCTGAAAGCAGCTCTTGGGAGGCATGGGAGTCATGAAGACCCTGAGGCAGTGCACTGTGGCTGGTGAGGAACACTGATGAAACAAGATGACTGCCAACAGCGAAACAAGGCAAAAAGAGCAACTGGAGGATCCAATTACTTTAAAAGTTCTGCAGTCTACTCTTAAAAGCTCTTTGCTGCAGTTGGAACAATCGATGCTTGGCAAAATCACAAATAAAATGGATTATATTCTTCAACCTCTGACAGAACAAATCAATCAGATGGCTCTGATCTTACAAGCTACCAAAGCAATGGCTGAAACAGCTATCACTCTGGGAAGAACAATTCAAACATAAAACCAAAATTTACAAAAGGAACAACAAAAGAAGCTTAATTTTGGAGACTGCAGTTCAAAAAAACATCTGAAATTCTGCGGTTTTAAAGAAAATCCTGAAGAAACCTCTACTTTACTTAACACCATGACTGCGTGGTTGGCTACAGTGCTTCAACAGTTACCCAGTCATACTTAAGGCATATAGACTTGGCTTGCCTAATAAACCTTCCCACCATTTTCCCAGAGACATTTTAGTTGAATTTGCAGATACACAGGAAAAAAATGCTATTTTAAACATGGCAAAGGAACATGGACATTTTATATTCCAAGACACAAAAATTACAGTTTTCCCAGATCTACGTACTGAAGCATTACAAATTAGATAGCAACTGAAAGCAACAACAGCAAGGCTTACAGAACAAAAGATAAATTATCGCTGGGTTACCCCAGAAAAAAATCAAGGTCATCTACCAAGGCAAACACCTTTTTGCACAAGATGAAGATACTGGAAAACTATTACTACAAACGCTACAACTTGATACTTCTACGGAAACCTCGTGCCAAACAAGCAAGAGAAGACTAGAGTTTACTCCATCACCACAGAAACCTACTAAAATTTCAATTTGGGAGTCACTTCACGAAGGAACATCTACTCCTTGAAGTTGATCTTCTTCCAGAAATGAAGATACATGAGTATTATAAGGAACAATAGACTGTTTAAATTTAAATATAACCTATGGGGTAATATAAATGATGTAAAAAATCCAAAGGAAGGTGGGAACTTAATATATGGGGAAGGTGGTGGTGGGGTGTGTGAGGGAGCCAAAAAAGGGTTATAGCTCATAACAATAAAAGAACAAATTAGAATTTAGAGGGTAAAAGTGAGGTTACTTTGAAAACAACTAATAGAGTGGGTTAGTATACGTCTTAAGAGTTATTTTAGAAGTTAGTTTAGTATACAGGATAGCTAGAAAATATAAGAGATAGGGTTAACTTGGGGTGGTGATACAGGGGAAACCAAGTTTGTTTCAATTATTGTCAAATGCTCTTCAGAAAAGTTAAGAGAACGAATTATATAGTTGTGAGTAATTGATTTACGTTTTATTGTAATTCTGGTTAAAGTGCATTAGTTTAAGTTTTAGAAAGAATATAAAAAAAACATAAATCTGGTGATGGGTTATAAAATTGTATTGTGGAACGTACGTGGTTTGAATAATAGAATACAACAAAAAAGAATCACCTCTCAAATCTTAAAAATAAAGCCACAAATTATCTTTTTAGAAGAAACACATCTATAAAGTAACTCATACCCAATTATAAAGTTAGTATGGTACAATAAGTAGTATACATCCCCAGGTTTGTCAAAATCAAGAGGAATGGCAATAGTCTTGGCAAAAAAATGTTTATCTTAAGAAGATAGATGAAGCAAAAGATACATTTGGCTGATACATATTTGTGAAGGGGAAACTGAATGGCAAAATGGTAACTTTAGGCTCTATTTATGCTCCTAATAATCAACAAATAGCTTTTATTAAAGAAGCCCTGGAATATTTAAAACCATTTCAGGAAGGAGAGGTGATTCTTGGGGGAGACTGGAATTGCATTTTGAATACTCATTTGGATAAGTCAAAACAAAAGAAAATCAAAGGAAATAATGATAATACATCTGAGTTACAAAAGTTAATAAGATCATTTGGTTTATGCAATATATGGAGATTAATGCATCCATAAGAAAGAGACTATACGCATTATTCTTCTAGGTTTGACTCATATACTTGTATTGATTTTATATTAATTTCACATTCTTTAATTCATAAAGTTATAGATTCAGACATTGGGTTAGAAATCTGGACAGACCACCATCCTACTCAGTGTACGATTTCTTACATAGGAAAAACACAGATAGAGAGGAAATGGAGGTTAAATAAATCTATTTTATTGCAGCAAGATTTGAAAGATCAATTAGCACAAAACATAAAATTATACTTTGCAGAAAACAAAGCTGAAGAAACTTTGCATCAAAACACCTGGGATGCCATGAAGGCAGTCCTCAGAGGTCAACTAGTCTCAATGACTTCATTTCTGAAAAAAGACAAGAGTCAATTTTTAGAAGCTACACAAGAAAGAGTTAAAAGAATAGAACTATTACATAAACAAACTGAAGAGAAAAAACATATAAGTTAATAGCAGAATGGAACATTTTGGAAACTACTACTATGAATAAAATACAGAAAGATCTAAACTATACTAGACAACAATATTGGAGAAAAACTTAAAAAAACCTAAAGTTACTCTCTTGGAAAGTTAAAGAAATTAAAATAGCTAGGTATATTCACACTATTTGAAATACAAAAGGCCACATTTGCACAGACAATCAAACGATTAAAAATATCATAGAAAACTTTTATAAAAACTTATATAATACTAAAAATATAGAAAAAGTTAGAATAACAAAATTCTTATATTAGTCTGATGTTATAAAAGTTATCTCAGCAGATCACAAGAAATTTCTGGCTTCTCCAATAACAAAAACAGAAATTCTAGAAGCTATAAATCAACTAAAAAATAACACAACCCCTGGCAATGATGCTTATCCATTGGAATTCTATAAAGCATTTAAAGGGGAATTAGCTCTTTGTAGAAACATATTTGAAACTGGGAAAATTCCAAATTCTTGGAATAATTCGGAAATTGTCTTAATCTCTAAACCTGGTAAAGATCCTGCTAGTGTAACATTATACAGACCCATAGCATTGCTGTATACAGATAATAAAATCTTTACAAAAATTATAGCGAATAGATTAAAATCAGTGCTCCCAGACTATATAAATATAGATCAAACTGGGTTTTTACCAAAACGTAATACAATAGATAACATCAGACAAACTTTGAATTTAATTTCATAATGTGAAAGCAAAAAAATAGAGGGACTAATCATGTCATTGGACATGGAAAAAGCTTTCAAAGCTATGGATTTTGGAGAAAATTTTCAAAAAACAATACATGCAATCCATAATTCACCTATTACAAAGATTAAAATCAACAATGAATATACTAATAGCATACTGCTAAAAAGGGGCACTAGACAGGGCTGCCTTCTTTCCACATTATTACTTATTATAGCATTAGAACCATTGGCAGAGTATATAAGAAAAAATAATAATATAAAAGGCATTCAAATTGGACTACAGGAACATAAAACTGGGCTATATGCTGATGACATGATTTTATTTGTTACAAAACCAGAAGAATCAATAGAAGAGATACAAAAAACATTATCTGTTTGGTAATGTCTCAGGACTTTCTTTTAGTAAAGAAAAATCTTTGCTTCATCCAATTAATATAGACAAAAAAAATTAAAGATCTTAAAAACAGTTATCACTACACAATTATAGAAAAACCATGGAGATAGTTATGAATCTATATCCCAGTGAATTTACAAGATTTAGTTAAATACAACTTTAATACTTTACATGAAGAAATTAAAATAAAATTAAAACAATGGGATACTAAAACATTATATTGGGAATACAGAATAAACTTAATAAAAAGCTTTGTCTTACCAAAATATATATTTTTCTTCAGAGCACTACCAATTTTCTTATCAAAGACCACATAAAAATCTGGCAAGCTAATTTAAGTAGATTTCTTTGGGCAGATAGGAAACCAAGGATTAAATTTTCAGTTATTTGAAGACCAACACATAGAGGAGGCTTAGATATCCCTAATCTACAATGGTATTATGGCACCATTAATATAAGCACTCTAATAATGGCAGCCATGGCAAACCAAATACCAAAATGGGCCCAAATAGAACTGGAATCATTGTACCTGTTATGTATTGAAGTGTGAATCACTCCTATACTTTACAGTGTTAAGCTTCAGTCTGAATGTGGCTCTTCATCTGTCGCATTACTATTGGCTGGTTTCTGTGAAACCATTGTAAATATCCAATCATTGTATGAAAATGTAGCAAAGAGGGAACGATCCTGATTGGCCTTTATCCCTGAGTTATGATTGGTCTTTAACATGTTATGGGTGTGGCTTTGACAGCCCGGGATAGTTTAAAAAGGTAGCTGTGCTCCACTTGTTTGTTGTGTGTTCCTGAGTTGGTGTTTGCTGTTAAATAAAGTTGAAATCACTTCTTTGCTGAAATCTTGTTGTTGAGTGGCATACTTAACAGTACCCACTTACCTTATATGAAACATTATGGAACCAAAAGATTCTGAAATCTTGTGAACAATAAAGTAATCTTTTTTATATATAATTCATTAAAGATATGGTATAAATGGAAATCAAAATTGGCACCAGGAATCTCTAGACAATCTAAATATACTAGACAAGAATGGTTTATCCCAGGACAGGACTGGAAAGAATATACAACATGGCAATGACGATAGTTTAGAGATAAATTATGCTAAAACGTTTTTGCTAAAAGGTCACCAAAATCTTATCACTGGACTCTAAATTCCTCCTCTATAGAACAGGTTTCTGGTTTTAATTATCTGGGGGTTTTGTTCCAGGAAAATGGCTCAAGATCTAGCAATATAAGCAGGGTAGCACTAAAGGCTAGCAGAAGTGCTAGGGCTATTCAGAAATTTTATTGGCATAAAGAGGATAAATGCATAATAGCAGCTCTCTATTTGTTCAAGGCCAAATCTCTTAGCCAACTCACTTTTTTTTAAATGCCCCTAAAGGCAATTTTTATTTTTATAACACACCACAGCACATAACAACATATACATAACATACAAACATTAACAATAACACCAACCAAACAAATAACAACATTAAACATTTACAGGGGGGTATATAACCATTTCATTCTACTATCCAGCTTAACTGCCATGTCATTACATAACTCATACCTCAGTATCCTTAAATTCTACCTTAATTACTATTACTTCAAACTATATATTAATTTTTCTTTTTGTTTCTGTCAAAGGCATTTCCATTCTGTTTTTCTGAATCGTACCATTCATAAAACCGCTGCCAAGTATTCTGAAAGGCTAAATCTTCATATCCTTTCAAAGTCAAAAACAATTTATCCATCACTGCTGCCTCCAATATCTTCATTATATATTCTTCTTGTGACGGTACCTGGTTTGTTCTTCAGTACTTTGCATATACAAGCCTGGCTGCTGTTACCAGATATGTTATTAAGTAACAATCATTTCTGGCTATATCTTGTGGCAGTATACCCAATAACATAGTTTCAGGCTTAAAAGGTATGGCTTGTCCTAAAATTTTTTGGACCTTTCTATGAATCAAGATCCAGAATTTTTTAACAATGTCACATGTCCACCACATATGATAAAATGTGCCTGTCTTATTTCCACATTTCCAGCATTTATTAGAACATTTCTCATCATACTTCTCAATTCTGTCAGGCGTAATATACCATCTATAAAACATTTTATACATATTTTCTCTATACGTTACTGCCCTTGTTATTTTTACATTTTTATTCCAGATCTGATTCCATTGTTCTAGCTCTATATTATAGCCAAAATTTTGTGCCCATTGAATCATATTATTCTTAACTACTTCATCTGTCATGAGATCCATCAACAGTAAAGCATACTTTTTTATATAAACTTCTCCTCCGGAGCATACAATATTTTTTCCATATCAGAAAGGGATTTTTCAAACCCAATTTTTTTATCTTTCACAAATCTTGATTTGATTTGTGCTCTTTGCCACCATGTAAGATCTTCATCAATTTTAATCTCACCTTTTGAGTTAATTATATCTAAATATCTCTTTGGAGGGTTCTCATTATATACCCTAGGAAAAGTCATAGCCTCTAAGGGTACAACCAATTTAGATGTTTTAATAAACCATCTCTTTTGAATTATCTCCCATACTTTCATCAATGAATCTCGTATCCAATGCTGTTTAAAGTTCTTATGGGACGCCACCTTATAATGCCACAGAAATGCATGCCATCCAGCTAAAAGATCGTGTCCTTCCAGGCTTAGTATTCTATTATCTAACATAATCCATTCCTTAATCCATGCCAACGCTCCAGCTCTGTAATAAAGCATCCAGTTGGGAGACCAAACCCTCCTCTTTCTGTTGAATCTTGTAAGGCTTTCAACCTAATTCTAGCCCTTTTCCCTTGCCATATAAATTTAGCAATGGTTTGTTCCAATTCTTTAAGAATTCCATAATTTTTCAATATTGGGATTGTTTGGAAGAGAAAAATCCATCTTGGTAGAATATTCATTTTGACCAGAGCCATTCGTCCCATCAATGAGATCTTTAGCTTCCTCCATTTGTCTAAATCCTGTTTTGTCCTCTTCAGAAGCTCTTTATAGTTATTCTCTTGTAATGAACTGCATTCATTTGTCAGGTTTATCCCTAAATATTTAACCTTATTGCAAATTTGATATCCAGAATCTTCTTGGAAAAGTTCTCTCTGTGTTTGCTTCATATTCTTGGTCAATACTTTAGTCTTGTTGACATTCACTTTTAATCCCGCCACTTGGCCATATTCCCTTAAAATTCTGTTCAACTCTTCAATAGACTGTCCTGGATCTTTCAATATGAATACTAAGTTGTCTGCAAAGGCCAATAGTTTAAACTCCTCCTCTTGTAGTTTCAGGCCCTTCACCTTTGGATTTCGCCTAACCTCTTCTGTCAATACCTCCAATGCATAAACATAAAGTAATGGTGATAGGGGACAACTCTGTCTTGTGCCTTTTTGTATCTGAAATTGTTCCATCCTTTCACCATTAATCATAACTGTAGCTCTCTGGTTTGACTATATCGCTTGCATCATCTGTATAAATTTCTCCCCCGCCTCGGCCTTCTTCAGTGTTTCTAATATAAAAGACCAACTCAAGTTGTCAAATGCTTTTTCCGCATCAAGAAAGATCAGTGCCATCTCCTTTTCCGAATGAGCCTCATAATATTCCAATATGTCCAAAATACACCTTAAATTGTTCTTAATTTGTCTTTTTGGTAGAAACCCCGCCTGGTCTCTATGTATAGTTCTCACCAGAATACGTTTCAATCTTTCTGCTAAAATGGACGCAAAGATCTTGTAGTCCGCATTTAGGAGGGCGATTGGCCTATAATTCTTTATTTCATGTCCCTCTGTATTTGGTTTATGTATTAAAGATATTGTAGCTTCTCTCCATGTGTCTGGTATTTCTTCACCCTCCATTATCAACTTACACACTTCTTGTAATTGTGGAAAAAGCGTTTCTTCAAATATTGAATAGAACTTGACAGGAAGTCCATCCATACCTGGTGCTTTACCCTTATTTTGTCTTTTTAAGGCTTCTACCATCTCCATCATCATAATTGGTTGATTCAATATCTTTTTATGCTCTTCTGTAAATTTTTGTATCTTGTGTTCTTCCAAATGCTGAGTTATCTGTTCAACTTTAATTTCATTCTTTCTGTACAACTCCTTACAGAAGTCTTCTACAATACTCTTCAGCTCTTGTACCCTATTTGTTTCTTCCCCATTCTTCTTCTTTAAGGTTTTTATAAAAGTTTTTTTCTGATTGTTTTCTAACTTGATATGCAAGCCATCTAGTTGGTTTATTTGCATTTTCAAAGAAATTTTGCTTAGCGAAAGTCAATTTTTTTGCTATTTCCAGAGATAATAAACAATTCATTTTATGCATAAGTAATATAATCTTGCTTCTTTTTCCTTTCATTGTACCCATCTCTATTGCTCTTTTCTCTTGTTCCTGAATCTCTTTTTTCAAGTTAATATATTCTTCATTTCTCTTATTTATTCTTGTGGCTTCTTTTATTAAATGGCCTCTGGCAACAGCTTTAAAGGTGTCCCACACAATTCTTCTGGACATGCCCAGTGTAACATTTTCCTTAAAAAAGAGAGCAAATTCTTTCTTCCAGAATGTCACCAATTTAGTATTCTTGAGAGTTTTAATGTCCATCTGCCTCTGCGATTTGTTCCTTGTATTTCAACAGTTATTGGATTATGGTCTGCATAGGTTTTAGCCTCAATTTCCGATTCCAATAAGTCTTTAATCATTGTGGGGGACATTCAACACATGTCTAATCTGGACCAAGAATTGTGCCTTGCCGAGTTAAATGTATACTGTTGTTTATTGGGATTCCTTACTCTCCATGCACCTGTTAGTCGCCATTCTTCTATTATCTGACATAATGAATCGGTAAAACAGTTTCCTTTTGCTTTCTTCCTGTTAGCATTTACTTTTCTATCTTGTTTGTTATCAAAAACTGCATTAAAATCTCCAGTAATGCATAATTCTTGGAATTAAGAACATAAGAACATAAGAGAAGCCAATGTTGAATCAGGCCAATGGCCCATCCAGTCCAACACTCTGTCACACAGCGGCCAAAATATACCAGGTGCCATCAGGAGGTCCAGCAGTGGGGCCAGGGCACCAGAAGCCCTCCCACTGCTGCCCCCTCCAGCACCAAGAATAGAGTGCATCACCTGCCCCAGACTGAGAGTTCTCATTCTATACCCTGTGGCTAATAGCCACTGGTGGACTTCTGCTCCATATGTTTATCTAATTTCCTCTTGAAACTGTCCATGCTTGCAGCTGCCACGACCTCCTGTGGCAGTGAATTCCATATGTTAATCACTCTTTGGGTGAAGAAGTATTTCCTTTTATCTGTTCTAACCCGACTGCTCAGCAATTTCATAGAGTGCCCACGAGTTCTTGTATTGTGAGAAAGGGAGAAAAGTACTTCTTTCTCAACCTGCTCAATCCCATTCATAATCTTATAAACCTCGATCATGTCACCCCTCAGCCGTCGTTTCTCCAAGCTAAAGAGCCCCAAGCATTTTAACCTTTCTTCATAGGGAAGGTGTTCCAACCCTTTTATCATTCTAGTTGCCCTTCTCTGCACTTTTTCCAATGCTATAATATCCTTTTTGAGATGTGGTGACCAGAACTGTACACAGTATTCCAAATGAGGTCGCACCAATGATTTATACAGGGGCATGATGATACTGGCTGATTTGTTATCAATTCCCTTCCTAATAATCCCCAGCATAGCGTTGGCCTTCTTTATTGCAGCTACACATTGTGTAGACATTTTCAGCGAGTTATCCACTACGACTCCAAGATCTCTCTCTTGGTCAGTCTCTGCCAGATCAGACCCCATCAATGTGTATTTATATTTAGGATTTTTGGCTCCAATGTGCATCACTTTGCACTTGGCCACATTGAACCCCATTTGCCACGTTGATGCCCACTCACCCATCCTCAACAGATCCCTTTGGAGTGCTTCACACTCCTCCCTGGTTTTCACCACCCTGAACAACTTCGTGTCATCTGCAAATTTAGCCACATCACTGCTTACTCCCAATTCCAAATCGTTAATAAACAAGTTAAAAAGCATGGGACCGAGTACTGATCCCTGTGGTACCCCACTGCTTACCACCCTCCACTGAGAGAGTTTCCCATTTATACTCACTCTCTGTTTCCTATTTATAAGCCAGTTTTTGATCCACAAGAGGACTTGTCCTTTTATCCCGTGACTATTGAGCTTACTTAGGAGCCTTTGATGAGGAACTGTATCAAAAGCTTTCCGGAAGTCAAGGTAAATAATATCTATTGGGTCCCCCTTGTCCACATGTTTGTTCACTCCCTCAAAAAACACTAACAGGTTAGTGAGACAAGATCTTCCCTTACAGAACCCATGCTGAGTCTGCCTCAATAGTTTTTGTTCATCACTGTGCCTACTAATTCTTTCCTTAATAACAGTTTCCACCAACTTACCTGGTATTGATGTCAGACTGACTGGCCTGTAATTTCCTGGATCTCCCCCTTGTTATGCAATAATTTTTTGAAGTTGCTGGTAGTATTTTTCTTGATTTTGATTTGGGGCATAAATATTCACAATCAGTGTTTGCTTAGTTTGCCTCTGAATAACCACTATCAAGGTTCTTCCGTCTTTTGAAGCAAAAACTAATTCTGGTTGCAGATGATCTTTAATATAAATGGCCAGTCCTCTTTTCTTCTTTTCTTCATCTGTAGCTGCAAATACTTTCCCTAAGCCTTTAACATTTAAATATTTTTCGTCCCTTCTTCTTATATATGTTTCTTGAATACATGTAATATCTGCATTGTGCTTTTTTAATTGATGAAAAAAATTTCTTCTTTTCTGAGGTCCATTTAAGCCATTAACATTTACCAAAATCATAAGAACATAAGAACATAAGAGAAGCCAATGTTGAATCAGGCCAATGGCCCATCTAGTCCAACACTCTGTCACACAGCGGCCAAAATATACCAGGTGCCATCCGGAGGTCCAGCAGTGGGGCCAGGGCACCAGAAGCCCTCCCACTGCTGCCCCCTCCAGCACCAAGAATAGAGTGCATCACCTGCCCCAGACTGAGAGTTCCCATCCATACCCTGTGGCTAATAGCCACTGGTGGACTTCTGCTCCATATGTTTATCTAATTTCCTCTTGAAACTGTCCATGCTTGCAGCTGCCACGACCTCCTGTGGCAGTGAATTCCATATGTTAATCACTCTTTGGGTGAAGAAGTATTTCCTTTTATCTGTTTTAACCCGACTGCTCAGCAATTTCATAGAGTGCCCACGAGTTCTTGTATTGTGAGAAAGGGAGAAAAGTACTTCTTTCTCAACCTGCTCAATCCCATTCATAATCTTATAAACCTCGATCATGTCACCCCTCAGCCGTCGTTTCTCCAAGCTAAAGAGCCCCAAGCATTTTAACCTTTCTTCATAGGGAAGGTGTTCCAACCCTTTTATCATTCTAGTGGCCCTTCTCTGCACTTTTTCCAATGCTATAATATCCTTTTTGAGATGTGGTGACCAGAACTGTACACAGTATTCCAAATGAGGTCGCACCAATGATTTATACAGGGGCATGATGATACTGGCTGATTTGTTATCAATTCCCTTCCTAATAATCCCCAGCATAGCGTTGGCCTTCTTTATTGCAGCTACACATTGTGTAGACATTTTCAGCGAGTTATCCACTACGACTCCAAGATCTCTCTCTTGGTCAGTCTCTGCCAGATCAGACCCCATCAATGTGTATTTATATTTAGGATTTTTGGCTCCAATGTGCATCACTTTGCACTTGGCCACATTGAACCCCATTTGCCACGTTGACGCCCACTCACCCATCCTCAACAGATCCCTTTGGAGTGCCTCACAATCCTCCCTGGTTTTCACCACCCTGAACAACTTCGTGTCATCTGCAAATTTAGCCACATCACTGCTTACTCCCAATTCTAAATCGTTAATAAACAAGTTAAAAAGCATCGGACCGAGTACTGATCCCTGTGGTACCCCACTGCTTACCACCCTCCACTGAGAAAGTTTCCCATTTATACTCACTCTCTGTTTCCTATTTATAAGCCAGTTTTTGATCCACAAGAGGACTTGTCCTTTTATCCCATGACTATTGAGCTTACTTAGGAGCCTTTGATGAAGAACTGTATCAAAAGCTTTCCGGAAGTCAAGGTAAATAATATCTATTGGGTCCCCCTTGTCCACATGTTTGTTCACTTCCTCAAAAAACACTAACAGGTTAGTGAGACAAGATCTTCCTTTACAGAACCCATGCTGAGTCTGCCTCAATAGTTTTTGTTCATCAATGTGCCTACTAATTCTTTCCTTAATAACAGTTTCCACCAATTTATCCGGTATCGATGTCAGACTGACTGGCCTGTAATTTCCTGGATCTCCCCTGGAGCCCTTTTTAAAGATTGGAGTGACATTAGCTACCTTCCAGTCCTCAGGAATGGAGGCAGATTTTAAAGAAAGATTACATATTTTTGTCAGCTTCAATTTTGTCATATTTTTATCAACTTCAATTTCCTTCTATCCATCCTGATTTGCTTTCATTTGTTGTTCCTTTTTGTCTTTTGCCCTATGTCTCATGTTTATTGGGGATCTCTTGAATCTGAACCTTTTCTGCTTTTGTGGTTTCGGGAGTCTTATAGGAGTTAGCGATGCTGTTGCTCCCTGGAGTTTGGCCTCTGTTTCTTTCTCTACTTCACCTTCCTCTTTTTCTTCTCTTTCTTCAGTTTCCTCCTGGTCATCTGAGAGTTCTTCTCCATAAGTTTTCAGAAAGTCTGCTGCCTTGAAGACCGATGTTATCTTGAATCTTTTCCCTTCAAAAGTAAAAAAGAGCCCTTCTGGGAGAAGCCATCTATATGTAATATTATAGGATCTCAATAAGGTTGTCAACTCAGTGTATGCTTTTCTTTTTTCTCTCACTCTCCATGGGATCTCTTTCAACACATTTATTTCCTCTTCATCCATCCTCAACGGAGATGCATTCATTTCTTTCAATATTTTGTCTCTCACTGCTCTTTTATAGAAGCGCACCTGCACTTTCCTCGGTACTTTAAATCTTCTTGCATATGCTGAGTTCATTCTAAAAGCTGTATCTATTTCTCCTTCCATCAACTTTGGATCTTCCATCTGAAGATGATCAGCCACTAACTTCGCCATTTTTAAATTCAAGTCTTCCTCTTTCTCTTCTGGAATATTTTGGAACCTTAGAACAAATGCTGCTCTTTCCACCTGTAGCCTCATCACATCTTGCTTTAATAGAGACTGTTTATCTTCATTTTTCTCTACTTTGCTTTCCATTTCTCTCATCTTAGTCTCCACATTTTCCACTGCTGTATTGAGAGTCATAATTTTGGATGTGTTTTCTGTTATTTGCTTCTGAAGTGCTTGTAGACTCTGTGCAAATTGTACTGTGATATCCTTCATAGCAATCTGTATCGGTTCCGCAGCTTGAGGAATCATATCCCTAACTTCTTGTATTGCTTGATTGTGGCTCTATCACCTGTGGGATGGAATTTCTGATTTCTTCCATACTGCGCTTGATAGGATCAACTACATAGTTAATAGTGCTTAATATAGTTGATTGCACGAGAGCTTGCATTTCTTTCTGTGTCTCCTTTTGTGTGGGGACTCCCAGTTTTGTAGCTGCTGAGCTAGCCATCCCTGATGAGACCAATGATGCCTCCCTACCTCCAGCATTGGACATTTTTCAATCTTCCCTTCCACTTAAATTCAAAAATTAAATTTCCCTTTAAAGGGAATCAATTTTTTTTTCAAATTTCAAATTAAGACTCTAGTCCCCACTGAGATGTCTAAATCAAATAATATTATTTTTACCTATTATTGGTTGTTTAGGAACAAGTATAAATTTCTGACCCTATGCCCAGACTATTGTACATTTAGGAACTATCAACAAAGCAGATTAAACTTATTATTTAGGTTAGCCATTTCTTTGGCAACATTCCCAGAAACTTTCTAGACAAATCTACTCATTTTTTACAAAACATCTCTATTCTTGGCAATTTTCCCGGCTTAACCAAGTCTTGTTGTGATCCCTCTCAACAAAGACAACAGAAAAAAAGAGAATGAAAAAAGAAGCAGTTGAACAATAAACAATGATCTGTTACCAATCTCCTTCCCAATTGACCCAAATAGAGTCCCTACACTTTATCCTTCTAACCTGTTTTTTTACAACAAATATTTATTTGTTTGTAGTTCTGTTTATTGGAAGCTGCAAAAATTGAGATCGTTGAGAACCATCTTTGAAGTATTGAATCTTCTACCCTGCCCCTAAAGGGTTAAAAATTGGTGAGCGATGAAAAGGGGCTCCCTCTGTTGAGATTCTTCCACCTACTCCCCCTTATTAGGGTTAAAATTAGAGAACGCTGCAAAGAGGGATCCCTGCTGATCTTCCTCTTTCCCTCGTTACTAATACAATGTAATTTCCCCTCTGTTCTAACCGGGGGGGCTTATCTAACTCAAGCCCTCTCTACCTCTATAAAGGCTAGGCAGGATAGAACCATTAAATAGTACTTGTTTTCCACCGTTTTGACCAGATCTACTCCAGCATAATTGTGCTTTTTGACAAGCAGGATGGAGTGAATCTCCCACTCTCACCCACCTCCCGTTTCCAATCTATCGAACTTCTGCACTTCCGCTTATAAGCCAGTCGATCTTCGGGGGGGAGGAACCCTCCGATCGTCTGCTATTCCTTGGGGCTAATTATTCTTTTTATAACTGCCCTACACCTTCTGTTTCACTTTTACGGATACTGACAGGAGCGCTTCATCGGCAAAGTTTCTCTCTCCCCCCCTCCGTTGCAGGAGCATTGGCTATGCTCTCAAGAACCCCGAACTTCGATCCTGCATCGGGGGCGATTCAAGGGACCCCTTTAAAGATCAAAAGTTGCCATCGCATTAAAATGCATGTGTAGCGCCACGTTGCACCTGCGCACACTATCCTAGCCAACTCACTTTTAGTGCCTCCTTTAATATCACTTCAAATTTTAAAAAACTGGAGGTTGTTCAATCTAATTTTCCAAAAACAGTCCTCGAAGTTTCCCCTGGTACTTCAAACACCTTGATCAGAATAGAAACAGGAAAGATCCCAATGGAGGCAAGGCTTTGGATGTTGGCCATTCAATACTGGCTGAAACTTCCATTTTTTTCCTAGAGGGCTGGCAAGTTTAATTTTCCAGGATACTTTTGTCCCGCCTTGGCTAAGGGCCATTGGAAAAAAACTTTCTCACCTTGGCCTCTCAAAACAATTTCTTAGCTCTCTTAGTGAGACAGAGAATCCAGGACATAGCTAGACAGGAGGATCTTAATAACTCATGCAAATTGTGAACTCTCTTAGAACCATTGTATAAGTTAGTGCCTATGCCCTATCTTTTTTATTTAGAAAATCATGAGTTAAGGAGAAAGTTTACCCTCATGAGATGGGATGCCCTCCCTTCAGTGGTTACAGAGGGGAGGTTTAATTAAAAAAACCCTTGCTGATCGTCTATGTCGCTGCTGCAATGACGGAATTGAAACCTTAATGTATGTTATATATGACTGCAGGGCATATAGCCACTTTCGTGATATTCTCCCACTCTCTACAACTACTCTATCCTCAACTAGTCAAAAGCAATTGCTGAAGAACCTCCTAGAAAGTAGGTGCCCTGAGG
Source organism: Gekko gecko (assembly GCA_029375565.1). Taxonomy (NCBI): domain Eukaryota; kingdom Metazoa; phylum Chordata; class Lepidosauria; order Squamata; family Gekkonidae; genus Gekko; species Gekko gecko. The sequence goes on from JAPDNY010000005.1 coordinate 172,039,319, forward strand.
TTACAGCTAAACTTTCCAAATTTGGCTGGTTAGCTGTAAGGACTAGAAAGCTGCAAGTAAAAGACAAATAGATCTAATTTTTTATATATATATATTTCTATATATATATATATATATATAATGTACATTACATTCAAACCCATCCCTATTCCCATACATGTTGTATACTCTGCCCTCCCTCCCCGCAAAGTTTATATGCTATTTCTGTATCTTCGGCAAAGATCCCTTATATAAGTCCTCCTTCTGTCCTTCTTGCTTCATCTATTTCCTCGTATCCAGTTGAGCAGAGTTGGTCTTTAAATCTTCTTCCTTTTTAATCCTTCTTAATTTCCTTTTCTTCTTCCTTATGCTCTTTAAAATCGTAGCCGAAGATTGTTCATGTCCTGAAATCGGAGGTGAGAAGTTTTAATATGACTTGGATGGTTATTTTTCACACATATATTCATCTTCACTTTCATGCTTTCTGTTCCTCCCCCCCATCTTAACTACTTGTCCCTTCTAGCCAGGGGCACAAACCTAGGAGCTTCCACTGAACGTCTCACCTTTGACCTTCCATGACCCATTTTAAGTACAAATGCCATTTTTTCCTAATCTTTCCTATTCTTAATTCCCATAGTTGATCTTGGTTAGAGATCGCTATTATGTCTAATCGGATATATTCAAATAAATAATTCTGCCAGTTTACCTCTGTCCATTTAGTTTTATCTTTCCAACTGAATGCTATTACTGCTTTGCCAGCTAGCACCATTGCTTTAAATAGAACCTGTCCTCCTTTTCCAATAACTTGGTTTCCTAAGGTGCTACTTAACATCAGTTCCAAGTCTATCTTTGGTCTTATTGAAAAAAACTTATAAAGCTGCTCTGTCACTTTCTCCCAAAAACCTTTAGCTTCTATGCACTCCCACCACATATGGGAGTACCATCCTTTCCCATTCCTGCAGTGCCAACAGTTTGAGCTTAGTTGTGGGAACATATTAGCTAATATAGCCGGGGTTCTGTACCATTCGGTGTAAAATTTTAATTCCAGTTCTCTAAATTTATTTACTTTTATCTCCTGTATACCATCTATAATTCTATTAGCTGTTTGATCCACTAAACATGTTTCTGCACTCTATTTTCCCTGAAACAGGGTTCTTATTTGATCCTTGTCAGTCACCATCTTCCTGTATATTCTGCCTGCTAATCCTCTCTTTGCATTTGTCATTGATCATAATAACTCCTCCATTGGCTCCCCCATAACCAAAGTTTTATTTTCAATCATCTTTTTGAGTCTGTTATACAAACCTGTAATCTTCAACCAATGTTTCCCTCCTATTTCCTCATATAATTATTGGTAATGATTTAAGTGTCTGCCCACATATTATATTTTGTAACCTAGTATACCCTTTCTGTTTGAGTAATAGCCACCATTTCTCATCCTCTTCCTCTTCATCCAAAGTCTCTAATGGAGTGTACTTAGATATTCCCTTTAACCATTTCAGTTGCCATTTCCTCCAAATCATTAATGCTGTTCTTCTCGGTCCCCTTTCTAATGTTTCATATTTAAATTTATCTCCTGTGAATACTCCAAATCTTCCCACCCCTTTATTTGCTTCATTCTCAACTCTGATCCATTTTTGTTCGCCTTCCTCTCCAATTTCCATTAATGCTTTTATCTGAAATGCCTCATAATAATTCCCCATTTCTGGGAGGCCCCATCCCATACCTGAAGCATGAGCGTATATAAATACCTGGAGATCCTATTTTTTTTGCTACCAAAAACCCACTCTTTTATTTTCGCATTCCAGCTGTTAATTTTTTGTCTATGAATTTCTAAAGGGATCGTTTGAAACAAGTATAATAATTTTGAAGCCCAAAACATTTTCACCATGTTAATCCTAGCTGTTATATTTAACATCTTCTTTCCCCATCTCTTCATTTCTTTCAATATTGCATTCCATATCCTTATAATTCTTCTCTACCATCATTAATATTTTTAACTATGTCTATTCCTAGATACCTGAATTTCTTAACACCTAAGCCTATTCCTGTCCACTTGTGTATGTATCTCCTTTCTTCCATTCTTCCATTAATATACATTATTTCAGATTTTCCCATGTTAATTTTTAATCCTGAGTTTAGTTCAAAGTCTTCCAATATAATTTTTATTTCTTTAACTCCTTCTTTCGGGTTAGATGTAACTATAATCAGATCATCTGCAAACAGGTTTAATTTAATTTCTTCCTTACCTAGCTGGCATCCCTCTATTCTCCCAGAGTTCTTAATACGCTGGGCAAGTTGTTCTATAGCCATTATGAAGAGAGAGGGGGAGAGCGGGCATCCTTGCCTAACTCCTCTCTGAATTAAAAGTTGCGGAGTGTGCTCCCCATTAATTCTGACTACCGCTGTGCCTTCTCTATATATCTCTTGTAGTGCTTGTATAGTTGATTGACTAAACCCGTATTTGGTCATAACTGTCCATAAAAATTGATGTGGCAATGTATCGAAGGTTTTATAGACGTCCAATTTCAACAATGCTATTTTCCTAGATTGGTTATGGCACAGAACATTAATTACATTTCTTACTGGGTGTGCAATATTTCTACTTTCCATGAAGCCATATTGATCTTCTTTTATCACTTTTGGAATAATATTCTTAAATCTGTTTGCCATTATTTTGGCAAAGATTTTGTAATCTTGATTCAATAGACTAATCGGTCTGTATGAAACCACTTCTTGGGGATCTTTCCTGGGTTTCAGAATCACCGTTATTTTCTGCCTTCCTCCATGTGTCCGGGGCTTTTCCTCCCCTCAATATATTATTAAAGACTTCCTGTAATTCAGGGGCCAGAACATCTTTCATTTCCCTATAAAATTCAGCTGAAAAGCCATCCAACCCCGGGGTCCTCCCTGTCTTTAAACTATTACCTGCTCAATCTCCCTTCTCGTTATAATTTCTTCTTCCCCTTTCAGTTTCTGTTAACATTATCTCTGTCTCCTCCTCGAACTCTCTTACTTCTTTTTTCTCATATAGTTTCTTATAGAAGCTTTCAAATGCCCCCTTTATCTCCTCTGGGTTCTGTGTCACTGTTTTATCTGTCCTAATACTCCTCACCCTTTGCCTCTCTTTTTTCTTTTTCAAATAGTTTGCTAATCTTTTAGCTGAATTGAGTGTGTTTCTCTGATATTCATTCTTCACCATAACCTGCTTTTTCTATAATGCCATGGAATCGAGAGCGTCTAGCTTTTTCCGTAGTTCTCTAATTAACCTATGTCTGTTGGGGCAGAATTTCTGCACTTGATCCCTTTGCAGCCTACTCAATTCCTGTAATTTCTCTTTTCTATCAGCATACTATTTTTTCTTTATCTCCTTTTCTTTCATAATACATTGCCCTCTAATTACCGCTTTAGCTGCATCCCATAATATATTTGTTCCCACTGTCCCCTTATTCTCTTGAAAATACAACTTTATTTGATCTTTAATATGTCGTTTGTTCTCCTCCCTAGCCATAATCATATTCTTATATCTCCATGGTTTTCTAATTTGTTTATGCACTAGTATAATTTCCACACTTATACATTAACATCTTCTGTAGCACTTTATCTGAACTAAGTGCTAATACATGAGTTTAAGGTCAGTGAAAACGGAAATGACAAGAGGGAAAGTGCAAGGAATACAACTGCTGAGGTAACTACTCCAACCACTTGGTGAATGGGTTACTAACAGCGCAACACTACAGTGCATACTGCCACTTTCCACACACTTAAGATACTCAGTAAACATGCAGTGAGCAAACTTCGAAGAGGAAAGCTCTAGTCAAGGGTATTACAATATCTGATTCCTAGCCTCTGCTCCACTTGTTAGAACAAAATCTCATCTCGCGGGCCCAGGGGCACTGAGACTTTATCATTAGAGGGGCAGCCCTAGAGAGCATTCAGATGAGCAACCAATTTCTGAGAGTGCCAGTTTTCATAAGAACATAAGAGAAGCCAATGTTGGATCAAGCCAAAGGCCCATCCAGTCCAACACTCTGTCACACAGTGGCCAAAAATACCAGGTGCCATCAGAAGGTCCAGCAGTGGGGCCAAAATGCTAGAAGCCCTCCCACTGTTGCCCCCCAAGCACCAAGAATACAGAGCATCCCTTGTCCCAGACATAAGAACATAAGAGAAGCCAATGTTGGATTAGGCCAGTGGCCCATCCAGTCCAACACTCTGTCACACAGTGGCCAAAAATACCAGGTGCCATCAGGAGGTCCAGCAGAGGAGCCAGGACACTAGAGACCCTCCCACTGTTGCCCCCCAAAGCACCAAAAATACAGAGCATCACTTGCCACAGACAAAAGAACATAAGAGAAGCCAATGTTGGATCAGGCCAGTGGCCCATCCAGTCCAACACTCTGTCACACAGTGGCCAAAAATACCAGGTACCATCAGGAGGTCCAGCAGTGGGGCCAGGGCACTAGGAGCCCTCCTACTGTTGCCCCCCCAAAGCACCAAGAATACAGAGCATCACCTGCCACAGACATAAGAACATAAGAGAAGCCAATGTTGGATCAGGCCAATGGCCCATCCAGTCCAACACTCTGTTACACAGTGGCCAAAAATACCAGGTGCCATCAGGAGGTCCAGCAGTGGGGCCAAAATACTAGAAGCCCTCCCACTGTTGCCCCCCAAGCACCAAGAATACAGAGCATCCCTTGCCCCAGACATAAGAACGTAAGAGAAGCCAATGTTGGATCAGGCCACTGGCCCATCCAGTCCAACACTCTGTCACACAGTGGCCAAAAATACCAGGTGCCATCAGGAGGTCCAGCAGAGGAGCCAGGACACTAGAGACCCTCCCACTGTTGCCCCCCAAAGCACCAAAAATACAGAGCATCACTTGCCACAGACATAAGAACATAAGAGAAGCCAATGTTGGATCAGGCCAGTGGCCCATCCAGTCCAACATTCTGTCACACAGTGGCCAAAAATACCAGGTACTATCAAGAGGTCCAGCAGTGTGGCTAGGATGCTAGAAGCCCTCCCACTGTTGCCCCCCCAAGCACCAAGAATACAGAGTATCCCTTGCCCCAGACCGAGAGTTCTTATCTATACCTTGTGGCTAATAGCCACTGATGGACCTCTGCTCCAGATGTTTATCCAATTCCCTCTTGAAGTTGTCCATGCTTGTAGCTGCCACCACCTCCTGTGGCAGTGAGTTCCATGTGTTCATCACTGAAGAAGGACTTCCTTTTTCCATTCTAACCCGACTGCTTAGTAATTTCATTGAGTGCCCACGAGTTCTTGTATTGTGAGAAAGGAGACAAGTACTTCTTTCTCAGCCTGCTCTGTCCCATGCATAATCTTATAAACCTCAATCATGTCACCCTTCAGCCATGGTTTCTCCAAGCTAAAGAGCCCCAAGTGCTTTAACCTTTCTTCATAGTGAAAGTGTTCCAACCCTTTTATCATTCAAGTTGCCCTTTTCTGCACACACAGCCTGACATCAGGGGAATTATTGCAAGCTGGCAAGAAATTGAGAAAGAAAGAGAGAGAGAAAGAGGGAGAAAGAGAGTGAGAGATAAAGAGAGTAAATAAAAGAGAGAGAGAGAGAAAGAGAGAGAGAGAGAGACAGAGAGAGATATGGGGATGAAGGAAGGAAGGAAGAGAAAGAGGGAGGGATGGAAAGAGGGCAAAGAATTTTGGGAAAGAAGAAAAGAAAGGGGGGAAGAGAAAAGAGATGGGGAGGAAGGGAAAGGTGGCAAAGAGTGGGAAAGGAAGAAAGAGGGAGGGAGGAAGAGAAAGAGAGAGAGGGAGGGAAAGAAGAAAGCAGGGGGGCCGAGAAGGGTGGGTGGGTGGGCGGGCCTTGGGAGGCCTTTCTCTGCGGGCATGCCTCGGTGCGCCCGCAGAGAAAGGCAGTGGGCAGGTGGGGGGGGCTTGGGAGGCCTTTCTCTGTGGGCATGCTTCGGCGCGCCCGCAGAGAAAGGCGGCGGGCAGGCAGGGGGGCCTTGGGAGGCCTTTCTCTGCAGGCACGCCTGGGCGCGCCAGCAGAGAAAGGCGGTGGGTGGACGCTCCAGGGCACGTGCCCACAGAGAGGGCTCTGCGTGCCCTCTCTGACACGCGTGCCATAGGTTTGTCACCGCTGGTCTAGGCACTAGACTAAGGGCTTTATGTACTTCTATCAAGTCCCATTGTCTCCAATTAATTATGTTGTCCTTATTAAGATCCTTGTTTAAGTCTCCCGCTAATCTTACTTCTCCTTCAGAGAAATTATGTGCTTTCTTTAATACCTTTAACAAAAAGGTTTACTGTCCTGTATTTGGAGCATATATATTTATCAATGTTGTTAATCTATTTTCAATCAGACACTTAATCATTAAATATCTCCCTTCAACATCGCTTATCACTTCTGTTATTTTTATATCATTTCTTTTATGGGCCAAAATTACCACGCCTCTTGCCTTTGCTGATCCTCATGCTTCTGCCAAAATCGCCCAGTTCTTTAGCCCAGGTCTTTAATCAAAGTTTTTTTTGTCTTTCTTTGCCTTGTGTGTTTCCTGAAGCCATACTATATCTGTGTTCTGTTGTTTAAGAAATCTAGAAAGTTTGTACCTTTTTAAATCTGAACCCAGACCATTGACATTCAGTGTCAGCATCTGTAGTGTTTTAGCCATGTTCAAACTTAGATTTGCTTTCCCCACATTCCCCTGGCCAGCTATTTGACTTTATATTCCTCTTTATATTACCTACCCTCCCCTTCCTCTCCTTCCCCCTCCTCCCTCCCCTTGTGTAGAGCCGACAGTTGGGGATGGGTACTCATCCCTTTTCTACACATCTGGAGCAAGCGCACCCTCCACTCCCCGAGTTATGCTAATAATCACTTAAGATATTGTTTTAATTCCATTTGTATACTTCCCTTAATATGTCTTAATCTTTAGAGATTCTTGGCCTCTTTTCCTGACGGGAGGATGGACCTTCTCCTGATTCCGACTGTGGTAGCTGAGGTTGATAAGATTCCTTCATTGGTGCTGTCTCAGCGTTCCTCGTATCCACTCTCAAGGTCTCTAGCAGTTTCCGTGCCTCTTCAGGGTTCCTCACACAGAGCCTCTTCCCTCCTTGATAGATGACCAGTGACGCTGGGTACTCCCAGCTAAATTTAATGTTGCTTTGATGAAGCTTCTGTGCATAGGGCTTCATTTGACTCCTTTGATAAAGAGTCTCTTTGCAAAAGTCTTCCTTCACAAAGACCCTTCTGCCTTTAAATGTCAAATCTTTATTTTTCTTGAGTTTTAAATATTCTCTGCTGCAACTTCTCTCTCGTAAGCTTCATTATTACCGGGCATGGTTCCCCCCCCCATTCTTTTTGTCTGTAGTCTATGGGCACGCTCAATCTCATCTGCCTCTATTTCCAGCCCCTGTATTGATAGCCACTCTACTAAAGTTTGCTCTAAATCACTTATCGCCACTTCTTCTGAAATACCAAAGAGAATGATATTTCCTCTCCTGTTCCGGTCCGATAAATCTATATATTGTTTTTTCAATAAATCAATCTCTTTTCTATTCTCCTGTGCAAGAGCCTTGGCCTCCAACGCAACCCCGGCTACTGCCTTAATCTCTGAGCCCAGGTTTTTCATCTCCGTCGTTAATTCAGTCAGTGAAGTTTGTATTTTGGCTTGGGAGTCAAGCATTAAAGCTTGAAATTGCACCAATTGTTCTGATAAGCTTTTCACTGTAACCGCTATGTTATCTCAGCCTCGGCTCAGCCTCCCTTTTCTTTAACGCTACAAACAGTTTAATTATCTTCTCACCAAGTCCTTCACTGAACTGCCTCTTGTTATTCCAGATGTCTCATAAATCAGTTTCTGCAGTTCCAAACAGCAATTCACATTCTTTTAAAACTTTTTTACTTTGTTTTCCTCGGGGAGTGGGGACAAGGCGACTAAGTTGCTAGCGCATGCGCATTGTCTCCCCCCTCGAATAAATGTAATTTGTTATAGGACTTAAGATGTTTTACATGCATGCTCTATTTGATGTTCATTTTATATATTTCAGTTATGCTTGTGGTTGTATGAATTTAGTTTGAGTTAGTTTGACTGTTGTATTAGAGTGCTAGCTTTTTGCTGTGAATAAATTTGTACTTGTACAACATGGCAAAAAGCAGGAATTACTCGAACTGCACATTTTTTAAACAATCACGAAACAATAAAATCACAATTAGAACTAAAGGTAAAACATCCAATTCATTGGTACAAATACTTCCAAATTAAACATTTGCTGGAGTCTCCTTTATTGAGACAAACTAGATATAGGCCAATGACCCTTTGGAACAAATATTAAATCAAAAGACAAAACAAAAAGAAAAAGAAAGTATAATTACTATTTTATATAGACAAATAAATAGGAATATGGAAGAACCTGAAACACTGTACCAAAAACAATGGAAAGCAGACTTAAATATTTCATTAACAGAAGAAGATTGGACAGAAAATTGGGAAGCAGAAAGTAGAAAACCTAAAATACTTTCTATTAAAATTCAAGCAGGAAAACTTTTAAACAGATGGTATATACCACCACCAACAATGCATCACGTACATAAATCTTATAACCCTCTTGGCAAAAAACAATGTGGCAAAATACTGGATTTTATTCTTGGCTGGTGGTTCTGCCTGTTAATTAATAAATTTTGGCAAAGTGTTATTGAACAAATTAAGGAGATTACAAAAGTTAATTTACCTGCTACTCCAGAATTATTTCTTTTAGAGAAATGGCCACAAACTACAGTTGGAAATAAAAACAGAGAATTAAGCGTTTTAATTGCAATTGTACAATTGCTTATAGCTTCCAAATGGGTAGATAAAAAAACCCTTCTACAATTACACAATGGTATAATCGTATATGGGAACACTTTATAATGCAAAAATTGTCATTTAATTTATTGGATCACCAGAGAACTATAACAAAAAAATTGTTGCCATTTGGTACCCTGTTATGTTTTTTGTTAGAGAAGGAGATTATTCCAAGTAACCCGCAATATCAAAAGGAGATTTACTTTTGAATTCATTTTAAGTCTATAGTATTGTTTTTAAAATGTTTTTAAATATCTGTATTATTAAATATCTTATCAGGGCTCTTTTTGTAGAAAAAGCCCAGCAGGAACTCATTAGCATAATAGGCCACACCTAATGGCAGAAACTCATTAGCGTATTAGGCCACTCCCCTAACAACGCAGATCTGCCCTCACAGAGAGGGGAGAGCTTGTACCTGAATAAACCTTGGTCTTAAAGGTGCCACTGGACTGTTTTGGATTGCTAGTTATGGGGGGGGATGGGACGTGCAGATCTGGAAAGAAAGAACCACAATGCTAGCCTAGATTCTTGCATAGTTCACTGTAGAAAATGCACGACAAGCTACATTCAGCAGGAAGGGTGTCAGTTTCCATAATACTGGATGGGTAGGAGAAAAAAGCTACTTAGACACTATCATTCTCATGCTTGCAATTGGCATCTAAAATAAAGCCTGAGTAAAGTACCCATGTACGCAGGGTAGAGCTGGTTTGTTTTGGGCGTACTGCTGGACTCTAGCTTTATTCTCACATCTTTTTGTTAACGCTTGCATTTCCATGCTAATTTGCTGCTATCCATTGGCTGAGTTCAGACTGGCAGTTTGAAGTGGGAGTCAGTCGTGGCAAAAAAGCCCCGTATCAAGCTGGAGCAGGTTTTCCCAGTCACACTGTGCCGACTGATGCAGGAGCATAGCGGGAGAAGGCACACGGGAGTGTTCAGACTGCTGGCCTGGAGGCATGAATGTAAATGGCTTTTCCCTGATAATTTGGCTTTGTGTGCATAAGCACTTCTGGCCGATTTGGGGAGGATCCCATAGCGCTGGCACCGCATTGGGCAGCAGAGCGGAGCACAGTCAATCATATTGCTGCTGCCTTATGTGCAATGCGAGTTGCTCCCGGCTTTTCGGGTTGGTGTTCACACTTCCCAGAAGTGGAATGAAGCGGGATAAACAGGCTCGCAGGGATTTGCTACCACTTTCACCAGGTATCTTTTAAACGCAGGAGCGAAGCGGAACAGCACAGGTTGACTACGGGTGGGGAATGCCAGGCAGATGTGCCTGTGTGAATGCCCCCTTTAATTGGCTTGTAAAACTTGGCTGAAATGTGGCTATAGCTGGGCAAACTGCCAGTCTGAACTCAGACATTGATTTTACCAGCCACCTGATCCAATTTCAGCTCTGCATATGTATCTTGGTTTTGTTTACCCCCCCAACAGTTGCCCCACCCTCTTTTTTCCAGCAAGTAACCCTTGAGATTTTATTCCATTTGTCTAAATAAGTGTGCTTTGCACATGAAAGCTTACACTTTGAATAAAACTTTGTTGGTCTTAAATGTGCCACTGGACTCAAACTTTGTTCTGCTGCTTCCGACCAACACAGCTACCCACCTATATTTAACAACATTCATTTAAAATTACTTCTAGTTTGATTTCTAATTCTTTTTTAAAAATTTCGGTTCTGTAACTCATCTGCAGCAATTCATCTGAAGTTACTGGAAATTTTCACTCTGAGGATGAGCATGCTATGAAACCAAACACAAAGATGAACCCAGACAAATGGAATAATCTACCAACCCCTCTACCCCCAAACTTTACTGAATTCCTTCAGCCTTGGACCTCAGACAGCCCAGTTCACATGCATCAGCCAAACCAGAAGGTGGCCAAGAGCGCCATACATCAGAGCTATGTGCTCCCTGTTCTCCTTGCATGCTCTCGTATCTTCCTATGCTTTGATAAAAACTTCTTAATTTACCTTAAAAAATGCTAAATCTGTAAACAGTCTTTGCGTTACAGAAAACAAAGCAGTTACTTATTCCCATTCTGCTTAAATAACATCATCAAAAAGCAGGGAGGGAGGGATACTTCTCCTTTCTTTTTCTAAGAGAAATTGATTCTGTAATAAGTATTAAATGGAAGAGGGAAAGAAAGAGAAGGGAAGAAGGAAGGACAGACAGAAAGAAAGGAAGAAAGGAAGAAAGGAAGAAAGGAAGAAAGGAAGAAAGGAAGGAAAGAGGGAGGGAAAGAGGGAGGGAAAGAGGAAAAGAAGGAGGGAAAGAGGGAAAGAAAGAGAGAAGGAAAGAAGAAGGAAAAGAAGAAAGAGGGCAAAGAGATGGGGATGGAGGGAGGCTCCCCCTCATTAAGCCCCCCCCCACACCCCTTGAGAGAGAGAAGGGAGAGGGGTGCCTGCACGCCACACGTCCACTCTCCGCTCAGAGATTGGGGGGGTAGGGGCCTCTGGCTCCCTGCACTTAAAGGGGCTCCCTTTAAGTGCAGGGAACTGGCGGAGATCAGGCATGTGTGGCATCCCGGCTGCCTGCACTTAAAGGGAGCCCCTTTAAGTACAGGGAGCTGGCAGGAAAGGGCCTCACTACCCCCTCCCGTGGCCCACCCCCACCCCCGATCAGGCCTTGCCTTACCTTACCTTACTTCTTGTTCAGGTGGCCTGACTGAGGACTGCTCAGTCGGGCCACCAGAGGGCTGTTGGGAGCAAGGGGTGTGGCCAAGCAGGAATGCAGCTGGAACATCGTTCCAGTGCATTCCACCCCCAAAATAGCCCTGTATTTTATGTTATATTTTGTAAAATAAAAAATGATAATTAAAAAAGGGAAGGGAGGCTTCGCTTTCTTTCTCTCCCCTATGAAGCAGGAAATAGGAGAGACTGGGCAAAAGGAGCTGTGATACAGGAAACAGGAAGCAGCAGAGAGGTCTGTATCTCCTCCTTGATCTCAGCTCTCGAGCCAGACCTAAAAATTCTCTTCTTTCCTCATTATGGAGTGGTTAACATTATTATGTGGCAGTCATGTCGAATGAATGGATATATTTTTTCTATGTTTTAGATGTTCAACCTTCTGTTTGAAATATGTGTGTTGCAAGGTCTAAATTCAGTCATTACAGAGTTAATGTGTTTACCTTGTATACTATTGTTTAGACTAAGGGTGGCCAGACTGTGGCTCAGGAGCCACATGCAGCTCTTTCACACATATTCTGTGGCTCCCAGCAGGGCGGCTGGGGAAGTGAAAGGGAGGCATGCTTCCCCAATCAGTCTTCCCTTCCCCAGCCAGTGTGCCCCTCCTTGGGTAGGGTTGAGATGAGGGGGGGAGCAGAGAAAGAAAACAACTTTAATTTTAAATGTGTTCTTAAAGACCTTGGAAGATGCATTTATAGTTGCTTTCTTTCCACCTCTTCCTCCCTCCCTCGATCTATTTGCTTTCTTTCCACCTACCTTTCTTTCCACCTACCTTTCTTTCCACCTACCTTTCTTTCCACCTATCTTTCTTTCTTTCTTTCTCTTTCTTTCTTTCTTTCTTTCTTTCTTTCTTTCTTTCTTTCTTTCTTTCTTTCTTTCTTTCTTTCTTTCTTTCTTTCTTTCCACCTTTCTTTCTTCCTTTCTTTCCACCTTTCTTTCCACCTTTCTTTCCTTCTTTCTTTCTTTCTTTCTTTCTTTCTTTCTTTCTTTCTTTCTTTCTTTCTTTCTTTCTTTCTTTCTTTCTTTCTTTCTTTCTTTCTTTCTTTCTTTCTTTCTTTCTTTCTTTCTTTCTTTCTTTCTTTCTTTCTTTCTTTCTCTCCTCCCTCCCCATCTAAAGTTAAATATCATTATCAATATCTGTTTTTACCACTTTTGTTTTTATTTTTGACAGTCTCATTTAATGTTAATAAAAAGCAAATTTGCCTATTTTTCAATAAAAATGTGTGGGTTATATTTGTTTATGTCTTGTGGCTCTCAAACATCTGACATTTTATAAGAACATAAGAACATAAGAGAAGCCAATGTTGAATCAGGCCAGTGGCCCATCCAGTCCAACACTCTGTCACACAGCAGCCAAAAATACCAGGTGCCATCAGGAGGTCCAGCAGTGGCACCAGGACACTAGAAGCCCTCCCACTGCTGCCCCCTCCAGCACCAAGAACAGAGTACATCACCTGCCCCAGACTGAGAGTTCCTATCTATACCTTGTGGCTAATAGCCACTGATGGACCTCTGCTCCATATGTTTATCTAATTCCCTCTTGAAACTGTCCATGCTTGTAGCTGCCACCATTTCCTGTGGCAGTGAATTCCATATGTTAATCACTCTTTGGGTGAAGAAGTACTTCCTTTTATCTGTTCTAACCCAACTGCTCAGCGATTTCATGGAGTGCCCACGAGTTCTTGTATTGTGAGAAAGTACTTCTTTCTCAACCTGCTCTATCCCATGCATAATCTTATAAACCTCGATCATATCACCCCTCAGCCGTCATTTCTCCAAGCTAAAGAGCCCCAAGCATTTTAACCTTTCTTCATAGGGAAAGTGTTCCAACCCTTTTATCATTCTAGTTGCCCTTCTCTGCACTTTTTCCAATGCTATCCTTTTTGAGGTGTGGCGACAAGAACTGTACACAGTATTCCAAATGAGGTTGCACCAATGATTTATACAGGGGCATGATGATACTGGCTGATTTGTTTTCAGTTCCCTTCCTAATAATCCCCAGCATAGCATTGGCCTCCTTTTTTATTGCAGTTACACACTGTCTAGACATTTTCATTGAATTATCTACTACGACTCCAAGATCTCTCTCTTGGTCAGTCTCTGCCAGTTCAGACCCCATCAACATGTATTTATATTTAGGATTTTCAGCTCCAATGTGCATCACTTTGCACTTGGCCACATTGAACCCCATTTCCCACGTTGACGCCCACTCACCCATCCTTGGCAGATCCCTTTGGAGTGCCTCACAACCCTCCCTGGTTTTCACCACCTTGAACAACTTCGTGTCATCTGCAAATTTAGCCACTTCACTGCTTACTCCCAATTCTAAATAGTTAATAAACAAGTTAAAAAGCATCGGACCGAGTACCGATCCCTATGGTACCCCACTGCTTACCATCCTCCACTGATAAAGTTTCCCATTTATACTCACTCTCTGTTTCCTATTTATAAGCCAGTTTTTGATCCAAAAGAGGACTTGTCCTTTTATCCCATGACTATTGAGCTTACTAAGGAGCCTTTGATGAGGAACTGTATCAAAAGCTTTCTGGAAGTCAAGGTAAATAACATCTATCGGGTCCCCCTTGTCCACAAGTTTGTTCACTCCCTCAAAAAACACTAACAGGTTAGCGAGACAAGATCTTCCCTTACAGAACCCATGCTGAGTCTGCCTCAATAGTTTTTGTTCATCAATGTGCCTACTAATTCTTTCCTTAATAACAGTTTCCACCAACTTGCCCGGTATCGACGTCAGACTGACTGGCCTGTAATTTCCCGGATCTCCCCTGGAGCCCTTTTTAAAGATGGGACATTAGCTACCTTCCAGTCCTCAGGAATGGAGGCAGATTTTAAAGAAAGATTACATATTAATGTAAGGAGATCCAGAAATTCACATTTGAGTTCTTTCAGAACTCTCAGATGAATGCCATCCGGGCCTGGTGATTTATTAGTTTTTAAATTGTCCATCAGTCGTAGGACTTCCTCTCTTGTCACCTTGGTCCGATGCTTTCAAACCCCCTCCCAAAATCGGTGGTTCTGAAGTGTGCAAGCACTTGTCATCTTCCACAGTGAAGACAGAGGCAAAAAATGCATTCAGCTTCTCAGCCATTTCCCTATCATTCTTCATTACTCCTTTTACCCCTTGGTCATCCAAGGGCCCCACTGCCTCCCTGGCTGGTTTCCTACTTCTAATGTAGTTGAAGAAAGTTTTATTGTTCGCCTTTATGTTTTTTGCAATATGCTCCTCATATTCCCTTTTTGCTTTCCTGATCACAGACTTGCATTTTAATTGCCGCAGCCTGTATTTCCTTTTATCAACCTCACTGAGACTAGCTTTCCACCACTTAAAGGAATCCTTCTTACCTTTTACAGCTTCCATTACTTTATTTGTTAACCATGCAGGTTTTTTTCTATACCTATTTGTGCCTTTCCTAACCTGTGGTATATATTTTTTCTGAGCTTCTAGGATTGTATTTTTAAATAGTCTCCAAGCTTCCCCAATGGTTTTGACCTTTTCCACTTTTCCTTTCAATTTCTTCCTCACATGTCCCCTCATACCAGAGAAGTTACCCCTTTTAAAGTTAAAAGTGGTTGTGTCAGTCTTTTTGGGCAACTCCCTATTTGTATAAATGTTAAACTCAATGACATTATGGTCACTGTTCCCAAGTGGTGCAATCACTTTTACATCTCGCACCAGGTCTTGGGCATTACTTAGGACCAAATCCAGGATTGCCTCTCCCCTAGTAGGATCTGTGACCATCTGTTCCATAGCACAGTCATTGAGAGTGTCTAAAAACTCAATCGCTTTTTCCCAACTAGAACTTATATTGACCCAATCAATGTGTGGGTAGTTAAAGTCGCCTATTATGACACAGTTATTCCGTCTAGCCGCTATCTTTAATTCATTCATCATTTTATAATCCTCCTCTATCTTTTGATCTGGTGGGCGATAACAAACTCCGAGTGTTAAGTTTCCTTTTTGGCCCACTATTTCAACCCATAGCATTTCCAGAAGCGAATCCAATTCTCTTACCCTCTCAGTCTTACTGGACTGTATACCCTCTCTGACATACAGAGCCACCCCACCTCCAACCCTTCCCCCCCATCCTTCCGATAGAATTTATAACCAGGAATCACCGTATCCCACTGATTTTCCTCATCCCACCAAGTTTCTGAAATACCCACAATGTCTATTCCCCCCCCCAACGCCAAGCATTCCAACTCCCCGATTTTACCTTGGAGGCTTCTAGCATTTGTGTATAAACACTTATAGTTTCTCATGCTTGTTAAGCCCAGAACCTTCCTCTTGCTGCCTCGAGACCTTGCCAGGCAGTCCCTATTGTTAGCCACAGTCTCAGTGGAAAATTTTAATCCATTTCCTTGTACAAAAGTAACAGCTACCCCTTCATCTCTTTGAGATGAGCCATCCCGAACCAGAGACTTTTCATCTCCTGTCGGCTTTCCCCCATTATTCAGTTTAAAAACTGCTCTGCCACCTTTTTGATTTTGAGCGCCAGCAGCCTGGTTCCTTCCTGGGACAAGTGGAGACCGTCTCTTTTGTACAGCTCCCTCTTGTCCCAAAAAGCATCCCAGTGCCTAATAAACATGAACCCTTCCCCCCTACACCATCGTCTCATCCACGCATTGAGACTCCTGATCTGTGCCTGTCTTTCTGGCCCTGCGCTTGGAACAGGTAGCACTTCTGAGAAGGCTACCTTGGAGGTCCTGGCCTTGAGTTTCCTGCCCAGCAGCCTAAATTTCTCCCCCAGGACCTCACAACTGCATTTCCCCACATTGTTGGTGCCAACACGCACCACGACCACTGGCTCCTCCCCAGCACTATCTACTAGCACTATCTAAAACACACGTAATGTCCGCTACCTTCGCACCAGGCAGGCAAGTCACCATATGGTCAGTACACATGTTCACCACCCAGCTGTCTACCTGCCTAAGGATCGAATCACCAACTACCAAGAGCCCCCCTCCCAGCCTTCCCAGGGATGGTTCCTTGTTATGAAAGGATACCCATTCACCAGCTGAAGAAGAGGTCCCTTCTGATGGCACATTCCCCCTATCCTCAGCATGGTGCCCCATTTCCCCTTGACCCTCATGCTCCCTGGCAGCAGTGGGGCTCCAGATCCAGAGTGGGACAGGTCTAACAAGTCCCTGAGAGAGAGCCAAAGGCATGAGAGGCACGAGAGAGAGCCATATCTATGTGGCTCTTACGTTAAGCAAGTTTGGCCACCCCTGGTTTAGACTGACCTGGAAGGTAACCTGGCACAAAGCCAATGGGGAGAAAGCCCGGGAAACTGGAGCCTATATACTTACAATTATTGGTTAATGTATTCTAGGGTCAAGAAGAAAGAAGAATCTCCATTACCAACTTTGTGGTCAGTCAGTCTGTTGTTGTACTTATAATAGTAAGGATATAGTCTTATGTGTCTGTTGTTTTGTAGATTTCCCATGTACCTTTCCCTTTAGAAATAAAGATTTTTACATAGAAAGAATATGCCTCCTCTCCAGGGAACAAAGATCCATTGCAAGCTCTGAATATCTAACTACTTTTACCAAATTTTCCAACATATTCTAGGTTCCTGACTTGACTCTCAGGTTAGTTTTCCCCCTTTTTGCTGTCTCTAACTGTATATATGTCAACACAATAGGCAAGATAGGGGATATGATTCATTTCCGGAGGTTTGGATACCAACATCAGGGTATCTGTATAGAATGGATATTTGATTAATTTCACATTACCAGGTATGAATGGGGTATGGAAATGGCAACATGATTTTCAAAAGAATGCAGATATTTTGTTTTTATGCATGTTTCACCTACAGTTCAGCACAACATAAGTGCATTCTCTTCCTCCTCCCACAATCTCATTAGAATGAATACAGAATACAACCCAGATTGATTGAAAACATTGTCATAGACTTTAATGGGATATGACATGAATGGTGGTTGTGCGTACTAACTGAAGCAGAGTATTTTGTGTGATAATTACATGGATCCATTCAGCTAGGGGAGGTGCTTCCCTGGATAAAAGGTGCCTTCTTCTGATATAAAGAGGCTCTTCTGCTGGGGTAGGTCTCATTTCACGGGAGCCACAAAATCAAACCCTTTTGCTTAACTCTCTACACTTTACATGGTAGCAGATATTTCTTTCTTTGTCTATACCTTTCCTCCGTAGTAAAAGGACATTCAAAAATAAAACATTAAAATAGCACATAACTTTTCTGCACAAAATGAAACATTTGCTTTGTTATGTTTCCAATGATCAGTTTTTGTTTTGTTTCAGTTCAGAATTTACTGAAATTACCAGAATCGCTGTCACATTGAAAACTTTTTTCATGTTACCAGCTAACAATGCTTGTTCTGCTTTCAGAGCTATTCCTGCCTACGTTTTGTATGGTTTTGCTTCTGCCATACTTCTGCTCTTCTCCCCTGTTCTCCACTCTCCACCTCTTCTGAAAGCATCTGACTCAAGCACAGACCAGCTAGCTCAAGAGATGTGCTTGTTTCAGTGTTTGTAGGCTGACTTTCTGCCACAATATATTCAAGGCAGTTTACAAATTTTAGTGCAATGTACACAACAGCACCTGGGGCTGAGAGGGCTCTGTTGTTTGACCAATTATGACCTTTCATGAAAGCAGCCCAAGAAACTGACCCTTCTTTCCAAAATCACACCGAGTATGTATCTCTCTACCCCATAACCTTCTTTCCCCACAGTCATAAAGGATGACTTTTTGTGGCAAGTTCTTGTTTGCCACTTCTACAACACATCCCCTACTGGAAATAATAAAAAGATGGGTGCTAAATGCTTCTTGCAACTTGATGTGTCATTACATTTCTTGGGAGGACTATTCCCTTTTAAAAACCCTTCTTTTTGATTGGGGACAGAATCCAGCAGGGGATGACCCATGGTATATTGACCACTACTGTACAAAGGGACCATCTGGATGAAGTGGCAGTGGGTAATCCTTATGCTGTGAACAACAAATTTGGTAACAAGCAAGATCCATTATCTCCTGAGGAGATAGTAAGGAGAGCACAATGAATGGTGGGGACAAAACTTATTACGTGAGATCCAACTGTGAGCACTTTGCAACAATGATGAGATATGTTACTCAGTCTGGATGGGTGAGATTTGCTTCTTTGCTAGGGAAAAAACACCTCAGCCACTTCTTTGTTTTGATGTCAGTTCAGTTTTTCTCTCCTACAATTGTATGGCTGTGGCCCTGTGCCATTTCTCCTAAGACTCTTTTTTGTTCAGCACCACCAGGCCCAGCATGTGCCATACAAACTCATTCTTAAAATGCTAAACTGGCTTGTCGTTCTGTATGGGATTTGGGGTGGTCCAAATATTGTTTTGGGGTACAGCTTGGCCCTAGAGATTACATATGCATTTGTCCTGGAGACACCCCACTTTGGAACAGCTGGCACAAGCACTGGATTTGGACCAGGAAACAGCATATGTCCCCTGAATATCTGGGGGGGGGTGATGTGTGGTAGTCCAAACCTTATTTTGGGGTCCAGAGCTTTTAAATTCTCCTCAATATTGGTCATTGAATTTATGTATAAAGAACATATGAATTGGGAACTGGGAACCAACTTCAGTCTTGTTGCACTTCTACCCCGTTCTCCCAGCACCATTCTCTCTCAGCACACTGCTCAGGCTATAGAAGAAAGGGAGACTGAAGGAGATGGCCTCTGCCACAACAAGGTGGTGTGGTGAGTAAGACAGCCTTTAGGTGGGGTATGCGTGTGCGTGTCTGACAGCTGGACGAAAAGAGAATGCTGTGTTAGTGTGAAGAGAAGCTTCTGAGTGTCTCTGTTTTCCATAGGGCCTATACTTTGTCTCAAGCGTGTTGCAGTGGTTAGAGTATTAGACTAGGATCTGGGAGACCCACATTCGAATCCCAAATCTGTCATGGAAGCTTGCTTGGTGAACTCAGGCCATTCACATGCTCTCAGTCCAAGTCTACCTCATGGATAAAATGGAGCATAATGATAGAGCCATTTTGAGTCCCCATTAAGAAGAAAAGAGTGATATAAATGAAGCTAGTAAAAGGAAACAAATGACATGTGAGAAAGCTGCCTGTATTGTTGTTGTTAAACAGAAAGATTAAAAACATACACACCATATCATATGTAAGAAAGGTGGACTGTATAATTGTAGTTAGGCTGCTAAGCAGAGTTTTAGTTCCCATTTTCAGATTCAATCATTTCAATGCCTCTTCATCCACCAGACAGAAACTGTTCTACATGCAGAAATACAAATTTCTGTTATTTGGTTCACAAAGTTTGGGTCTACATTGTATAATAGCTGTTAGTTCCTTCCCACCACAGCACTCCTAAGTGTATACACCTAAACATGTCCAAAATAAATCCCTTTTCTAGACTGTTGCCCTGGCTGTTGTGTTTTGATAGCTGTAGTGTATTCTATGTTTAGAAATTTATCCTATTAAGGAGACCATGGTCTGTTGCTAGGCAGCTTGGACACAAGGCTGAAGTTGTTTCCCAGTGCCTTATTTGAATTTCCTGGTTCCTTATTTGTGAATCCACTTCACCTTCCTTGGAGTGCGGCTTTTGAAATGGATGAGTCTCTGTTGTGGGGAAGAAGTTTGATAGCACCTTGCCACAAGACCTTTTTTGATGCAGTGGACTAACATTGTCACCCACAGGAAGGATATCCTCAAGGCAGTTGCACTGGTAGGCTTATAGCTATATAGGAGATGAAAGGAGGGAACTTCTTGCAAATGTAAGACTCTGTTGGAGGACTGTGGATTCTCCATCATCTCCACTGTGTGGCAATGGCTGAGCAGATCAGAGGGACCGCTACCTGTTTCTCGCAGTTCTTTTTAAACAACCATG
Organism: Gekko gecko; assembly: GCA_029375565.1. Classification (NCBI taxonomy): domain Eukaryota; kingdom Metazoa; phylum Chordata; class Lepidosauria; order Squamata; family Gekkonidae; genus Gekko; species Gekko gecko. The sequence continues at coordinate 172,059,680 of JAPDNY010000005.1, forward strand.
CAACAACTCTGGAATTCTTGTTAGGCTTGCCAAGCCCCCGCTGGGGGCGGGTAAATTCCCGCCCGGGAGGCCCGTTAACCACCGGCAGTGGATCGGGCCCTGGAGGGAATTCCACCCCCTGCCAGAAGGCGTCCCCAGCATGATGATGTCACCTGGAGGCGACATCAACACACTGGCCACGTTGTGGGGGGACACTCTGTGAATTGAGGGAAAACTCTATGGTTTTCCCTCGAGTCACAGTGCCCCGCCCCCAACATGGGCGACGTGATGACATCACTTCTGGTGATGTCATCATGGTGCGCGTGCGGGGAGACTCCCGACAAGGCCCAGAATCCCCCCACTTCGTGGGTAAGTCAACTTGGCAACCCTAATTCTTGTCCTTTTTGAGCTTCTCTTTAAATGACAGGTAAAGTTAATTTCTATATACATCTTTTCCTTTTTTTAAAAAAGTGAACAATTGAAAGGCAAACCATATTGGTTTTAATAAAAACAGGAAATGTAGTGGTCAATTCCCTCTCCCCAGAAGTTTTGCTGAGAATTGTTAGACAGAATCCAATGGTGCCTTAAAGGAGCTTGAAGAAACCATCAAATGTGATTAAGACATAAACATACCTCTTCAATAGATATTGTCAAAATATTAGCAAATTACTTTGAGACCTTGTATACCTCAAACCATAAGACACCTGTTCCCTCAAATATATTTTACAAATTAGGGAAGTTAATGAATAGACTGACCGGGGAACATCAGGCACTCTTAGACAAAGAATTTACCTTACAAGAGGTCATGGACACAATTAAGCTTCTAAAAACAAACAAAACATTGGGTAATGATGGCCTACTGGCTGAGTTTTATGCTTACGTTTTACGTTTAAGCTTTCTTTAGTTGGCCCTTTAACCATCACTTGTAATAAGATTTTAGAAAGAGGCCAAATGCCAAAATCTTGGTCAGAAGCTATGTTAGTGATGATCCCTAAACCTGATAAAGATCTCACACAACCTAGTCCCTTCAGGCCTATTGTACTTCTCAACCAGGATGCTAAAATATTCACTTCGATGCTGGCCAATTGATTAAAATCTATAATATGTAATTACATCTTAACAGACCAAACTGGTTTTATGCCTAATCACCAGTTGGTGGATAATATCCGTAGGGCCTTGAATGTGATAATGTATGGAAGAGCTAATAGTATTGAAAGTGTCCTTTTGTCCTTGGACATTCATAAAGCCTTTGATGGTTTAGAAATTTTCTATTTGAAACAACTTCTATTTGAGATGAACTTTGGCATAAGATTCCGGAAAGCGATTGATGCAATATATAATGTTCCCTCAGCTAAAATTAGAACAAATGAAATGTTTTCATATAAATTTTTACTTACACGTGGGACATGCGAAGGCTGTCCCTTGCCGCCTCTTCTTTTTGCCTTGGCAGTTGAGCCACTTGCAGAAGCGATATAAAGATCAACCTCCATCACAGGCCTGGTAATTGACAGCAGAGTGCATAAAGCTTCCATGTATACAGATAATATAATTTTATTTCTAACTAATACTCTGACATCTCTACCTTCTTTAGGCCAAGTCCTGCATGACTTTAGTTATATTTCTGGACATTCAATTAGCTCCTCAAAAACATTATTATACCCTATTTTTTTGACATTGGATCTGGAACAGAAGATTAAGGTACATTACTCTTACAAATGGGTTGAAGATTATTTTAAATATCTAGGGGTGTATATTCCACTAAACCTGAAAGATATTAATAAATTTAACCTCAGGAAATCCTTCTCAGAAATTAGGTAACAATTACACTCATGGCATTATAAATCCTTTTCATGGCCAGATCGAATTCACATAATAAAGAACTTTATAATACCTAAATTTTTATTTCTTTTTCGATCTATTCCTATATATATACCTCAAATTGATCTTCAGAAATGGCAGAAAGAACTAAACAATTTTATTTGGAATTATAAAAGACCAAGGTTCAGGAGCTGTATTTTATATAGACTGACTGCTTTAGGTGGTCTTAATCTCCCTAATCTATCAAATTATTATAAGGCAGCAAATCTAGAACAGGTAATTAAAATAATGCAACCAGACTCCAATGAGGTCTGGATACAAATTGAATCATATTATGCTCAACCTGTACCTCTTTGGGTAGCTATTTGGATGAAACCTAAAGATAGGCTTTAGAACTGCAAACTAATGAATTGTTAAATAATACATTTAAAATTTGAGATGGAATTAGGAAAAAACTCCTTCCTGAATACTCTTGGTCATCTACATTTCTGTATCAATCCTGGTTCAAACCAGGTACATGTACCTCAACTTTCCAAGATTGGATTACAGCTGATGTTTTCCAGCTTAGTGATGTCCTTAATAACGGAATGATCCTAGAAAAGAAACAACTGGAGGAGAAATTAAATAACCCTATTTCTTGGTTTCAATACTTACAGTTATCATGTTTCTTATTCTCATTCAAATCTAAAAAAATGTTACCTACCTCTTCAAATGATCTAGACCTGGTAATATGAAAATGTTCAGAAAATAAAAAAGGAACCTTATCAACATTTTACAAAATATTAGTACAAACTTCTACAGGAGATAATATCCTAAATTATTAAAATACATGGAATAAAATGATACAATTACCTACTGACATAAAAGTTTGGTAAGAAATCTGGGCATCGCCCAATAATAGATCGCCAATTTTTAATGTACACTTTCAGTTTGTCAAATTGATGACCTGCTGGTATTTGACTCCTCAGAGGTTACACCAAATAAGTAAAAAGTACCCAGAACTGTGTTGGAAGGGGTGTACAAAACCTGGGACATATTTCCATTGTTGGTGGACTTGTCAGGTAATTCATCCATTCTGGGATAAAGTTCACCAACATATAAAACACATAACTACTGGAGAGGGCTTCCAGTTTTGGTGGGCTGATGGTGGCCACATCTCCTGGGTGATTCCAGAGATGTGGACCGCAAACCAGCGGGTAGAGAGGGGGTACGATTGTGCGCATCCCCCCAGGGCCTGTGGGATGGGTCCTGGATCAGAGGGCATTGAGGTTTGCCACCCCCCCAGCTCGTTGCAGGGGGGTAGAGGCATCCTTTTGCCCCGATGGTCTCTCCACTGTGTTCCAGTATTGGACTAAGCTACACATACTGGCCAAGTGAGTGGTGATCAAATATCAAATAAGCAAACTGGCAAAATCGATGACTCATTGGAAGAAGAGTGAGTAAAAGTGAAATGAAGCGCTAGAGAGAAGTGAAGTTTATCCTGGCAAGCATGGATATGTAAACATGCCCCCCCCGCCAGATGATAGAAATAATTACTACTGGATGAATGGAGCTTGAAGGGACTGTGATGGAGAATTGTTGAGATTTAAGAACTGAGTAGCATTTAAGTAAACATTTGGGACTTTAAAAATATTAATTGAAAAAATATATTATCTGTGTGGCTGGAAAGGGTCAGAGTGAAGCAAGATTACTGGCTGTGAAAGGCTACAGTGAAGTGGCAGAAGTTTTTAAAGATTGTTAACATCCTTGAAAGGGTCAGAGCGAAGCAAAGTCTATCCCTAAAAAAGAAGCAAGAGGAGAGGCAACTCCCCCCCTCGTATAAAAAAATATGGAAAAAATAAAATTTATAAGGGTATAGACGGAGTGAAAAGAGAGAAAGGATTGAACTGGAATACTTACTGGTATCTCCAGAAACGGCAGCTGTAGGGTGTGGAGTAATCCGTTCTCAGCAGACAGAGGGAGGGAAACCTCCCTTGAAAGATAAAATAACTGTGCAAACATCTGTAAAAATCTCCAACAGGCATCGGAAATTTTCTTTTCAAGGAGGCTGTAAATATCTCTGTGAATGGGAGTTGTAAAGGGTGGTGAAATCCTCCCTTAATAGACAGAGGGGGGGAACCACCCTTCTAAAAATAACATAATTTTGAACTCATAGGGAAGATGGAGCAAAAAGGGGGGGAAAACAGGAATGGACAAAAGCAGAGAATCACGAGAGGCAGCGAAATTAACAGATAAATATATGGGACTTTCAAAACTTGGAAATAAAAAGAAGATAAATCCTGAAAATGGTGCCAGATGGCGTCGTAAGAATTAAAATGCAACTGAGTCTCCTCCAGGAAATGAAAGAAGGGCAGTGATGGAACAAAGTCCTCCTCCGATAGGCGGGGGGGGCAATTCTCCTCCCAGAAAACAAAACAAAACCAAAATATATATATATTGGGGGGGGGGGCAGCGTTAAAAGGAGGAATTATTTACATCACATGAAATGCTGAGAGAAAGTTTGTTATTCGGTTTAATTGTTCAGGAGAAAGCTTTATTTTTTTTCTTTATACTCCCAGGGACTCCCAGAAGATATGAATAATATGGCCTGCTGACTGAAGAAGACTGAGGGAAGAAGACTTTTAAGTGAAGACTTTTTGGGACAAGATTGTGATTAAGGGGGGATGTTTTATGTAAAAGGGGGGTGAAGGGTCCATATAGAAAAGGAGGATGTCTTATAATGATTGTTCAAATGAAATTTAAATGTAATTGGGGTTTTTCTGAAAAATAATATCATAATGATTCAGGTTAGCATTATAAATGGGAGAGATATTGAAGCTTTCTTGAAAGGATTTTACTAAATTCAACTAAATTAGGCTCTGTTAATTTTAAAATATGAGATTGATGGGATTGTAACAGTGGTCTAAAGCGAGGCCATTTGAAGCTCATATAAGTTTTTGAATATAAGATTTCAAATGATATGTGTTTTTGGAAGAAATATATTTAAGCCAAGGTCTGTTGTATTTAGTAATTCAATTTAAATAATTTTGGATGTTGGAAGGATTGTAGCTATTCGCTGATAAAAACTTTTAAACAGCCAGATTTGCAAAATATAACAGCCAGACGGGTAGAAATTGTTAACATAAAGGTTATGAGATGATGAGGATACCTGATGTTTTCATAAAAGAAATTTAAATGGGTTTTAGCAATATACTCCAAGCAGTCAGTATGGGCCAGAGCTTCTACAAGCGACTTATTTAACTGTCACCTTCAAGGTCAACAACTGAAAGTGTCTGTTTATGCCATATTTGTAAGCATTCTGTATGGTCACTGCATTTTGGATCCACTTTTCTGTCTCCCTTTCTTGTAGTATGTATTAATACCCTTCCTTTTTTCTGTAGTTTTTAGAAAATGCATTAAAAAAATCCCCTTTGGGGGGCATAAAAAAACAAACAAACACATAACTACTATTGATTTACCAATTACTCCTGAAATATTTCTCTTACAATATTGGCTGGACAGAGAATGCTCAGACTCCACTTGGAAGCTAATTTGTTTATTATTGGCTTCTGCTCAGCTAGCTATAGCTTCAAAATGGAGATTGCTTAGACACCCCCCTCCATGATGTCAGAGTGGTATGAGAAAATTTGGGACCAGTTTATAATGGGGAAAATAACACACAACTTAAAAATGAAATCTCAAATGTCGCATTATTCCTTATTTACAGAGATGTGGCTTGCTATATTATGCTTTTTTGCTGAACGTGACATCTTACCTAGCAACTCAGTCTATCAGGATATGATTTGTCTATAAGAGTTCATATTAGAATTTGAAATATGACTTGACTGTTTATTTTGTGCATTTTGTGTATCTGTTACTTGATTATTTATTATGTTTCACTGTTTGTAGATTCTTGAATTGATAATCTGATAAGATTTCATACAGAAGGTTGTTATTTTCTTGGTGTTTTAATTTTTGATTGTTTTGTATTTTGATTGTTCTTTATGTGTATGCAAAAAAATTTTAAAATATAAATTTAAAAAAATGTGATTAAGAGTTCTATTAGGGAGGGGTTGGGGCTCGTTGGGAAGGACCTTTGTATGCTGAGGTTCCCTGGTTCAATTCCCAGCACCTCCAGTTGAAGACTGTCAAGGAACAAGTCTGGAGAAAGACTGTTTTCTGCCTGATACCTGGAAAGCCTTCATTGTGCAGAAAAGTCAATATGGTGCTATTATCTGACTCAGTGTTAGGCCCTCTTCAGGGGGGAAGGGTATACTTAATTGGGGACTGGAGTTGAAGAGGGGCCCAGCCCCAGCTGCAATTCCAATTATCATAAGGAAAAAATTGCAATAAACTGTAGATCATGCCTGAGGATATTTATAGAAACTTCTATTATTTTTGTACCTATCTATCTGTTGTCCAAATCTTGTGAGATTTGATGGAGCCAATCAGAAACTGTTAAGTATGCAACTCAACACTGAGGATTTCAGCTTTATTGTAACAGCAAAACACCAACTCCAGAACACACCACAAACAAGTGGAGCACAGCTCCCTTTTTAAACTGTCCTGGGCTGTCAAAGCCACACCCATAACAAGATAAGAACCAATAATAATGCAGGGATAAAAGCCAATCAGGACTATTCCCTCTTTGATACATTCTCACATGGTGATTGGATATTTACAGAGGTTTCACAGAAACCAGCCAATAGAATGTGACAGATTACAATCCAGATTTGGCCTGAAGCTTAACACAGAAAAGAATAGGATGGATTCAGCTAGCTTCAGGACATAACAACTCCCCCCTAAAATGGAGCATTACCCTTCCATAAATAGTCCTTCAAATAGAAAGGGGCACCACGGCTTCTCTGTGACCACCACAGCGGTCTCTGCTCCGGAGGCGTTGGAGTGGCACAACTTTTGGGGACCCTAGCAACCTCTCTCGCAGGAGAAACAGGGGTCTCAGTTTCTGGAGCTGGGGTCTGCCCAGGCTCCTGCTCCTGACCGGCAGCACTCACCTCCTCATCTGAAGATCCCTCCTGCTCGACGGGGACCAGCTCAGAGTCATGCACCAACTCGGCGCTTGAGTCTGCCCAGCGCTTTCTGAGCTGGTCTACGTGGCGCCGTATCTCCCAACCATTGGGTAGCCTGACCACATACAACCTGGACCCCGCAACCTTGGTGACTACGGCTGGTAGCCACCGATGACCTTCCGCATAGTTGCGGGCAAATACCTTATCCCCCACGATGAAAACTCTCTCCTGCGCTGGGGTCTCTGACTGCTGCTTTGATTAGTCTAAATCTGGGTTCAGGCGGTCTAAGAGCAAAGCCAGTTTTCGGCCCATAAGTAACTCAGCCGGGCTCCTCCCCGTTGCTGAGCAGGGTGTGATATGTTGCCTCAGTAGATAGGAGGCAATCTTTTGGCCCCAATCCCCACAAGTCAGGCGCCCAAGTGACTCTTTGGCCGACCGAACCATCTGCTCGGCCTGGCTGTTGGAGGCGGAATGGAACAGGGCCAAAGTCAAATGGCGAACGAGGTTGTCCCGCAAAACCCCCTCAAACTCAGCGGACATGAACTGTGGCCCATTGTCCAAGACCACACAGTCCGGCAGCCCATGGTTGCAAATAACCTTCGAAGAGCATTGATCACTGCCCCAGAACCTGTTGAACACATTTGTACAATTTCCAACCATTTAGAAAAGGCATCTACAATGATAAGAAACATCTGTCCCTGGTAGGGACCCGCAAAATCAATATGGAGGTGGGACCACGGCCTCTGCGACTTTTCCCATGGCTGAATGGGAGCCTGAGATGGTGTCAGCTACCTGCCAATTCCTTCTCCTCAGAGGAATTGGTGGAATCGGGCCCCACACCAGTAGAATACCCACCTGAGCAGCTGGGTCGAGAAACGGACCTAACAGGGGAAGCATCGGGAAGTGAGAATGCTTCCCAGTCATGGCCAGGCTGCTCATTCTGGCAGGAGACAAAAGAAAAGACACAGAAGCTGGGGCCTCAGTCTCCACTGGGTTCTCCTGAACCAGCAGAACGTAGAAGAAGGAAGGAGTGCTTGACAGCTTTAGAAAGAAGACAGAGCTCTCTCCTAATTGCACAGCAGCAATCAATATTGGTTCCTGGAGTGGAATCTTTACAGGATCAGGATTGACAGGCTTATAGAGAGCAGCAAGGGCCTATACCTGGAGGATGGGAAGACATGACACCTGGGCTGTAGGGGATGAGTTAGCAAAAGGAGGCAGTTAAAAGGAACATGCTGAGTAAGGCTTGGTGTGGAAGCAATTTTGGTTGCCATGCCCCTCTGTGAGCTGTCCTGCTTAGTGAACAGAGTGTTACCCTGCATTGCACTACGTCCTGGTTAACCTGTGCTTGTTTTTACAGTTTCACCCAGACTGCATATCCTGACCTTGTTTCCAAACCTTGAACCCTGAACTCTGGACCCTCTTTTCTCCTGACCTTTGGACTGAACCTTTGGCTCTCTGATTCTGGACTGGTTTGTAGACCATGGTCTTGTATTCTGTTTTACTAGTTACTGATGTTTTACTAGTTACTGAAACCCCAGGCAAAATAAAAGCACCAGGCTCTGCCCTGAGGTTGACATGATGTTTGATTGGAAACATGTGATGGAGCAACCTTGCTGAAGCTAAGTAGGTATGGGATCTGCTCAGAAGCTATAGGGGAAACTTCTTGGGGGTCACCATGAGTTCCATAAGAGGAAAAATATAGCTAATAATAAAGTTCATGTGGCTCCGTCTCTATAAAATATACAGATATTTTATGTAAAAAGCATGGCCAATAGCATAGAATCATCAGAGAAAGATGGAGTGGTTGCTCTTGGGGGCCCACTCATAAGAACATAAGAAGAGCCTTGCTGGATCAGACCAGTGGTCCATCTAGTCCAGCATCCTGTCTCATGCAGGGCCAACAACAGGGCATAGAGGTTGAAGCCTTCCTTTGATGTTGCCTCCTGGCACTGGTATTTAGAGGTTTACTGCTTCTGAACATGAAGGTTCACTTTAGTCACCGTGGCTAGTAGCCACTGACAAACCTGTCCTCCATGAATCTATCCCATCCCCTTTTTAAAGTTGTCTATGCCTGTGCCCTCCACTCGGCAGTTGCCACAGCAATCTCCTGGCACTACCTTTTGTTTATTGGTTTGTGAGGTGAAGAGTAGCAGCCTGCTATAGTCAGTAGTCTTATTCTGCTTTTATTCTTCCCCACCACTTAGTGTGCTGTGGAGACCAGTTCATGGACAAGTTTGCCAAAGATCTTCCTTCAACTTTTGGCCACCAGCTGCTGAGCACGAGGTTATTTACCCATAGAAGAAACTGAACACTATTCACATGGCGATGAGCCAAATAAGTGGAGTCCGGTATCCTGGATTGGATTGGATTGGTACCCTGTCTAGATGGTCTGCAGGGCAGGCACAAACACTTCACTTCCCTGGAGGTCAGATCACCCTGCCTCCTGCAGATTCCAGCCACCAGCCTGACTGCCTCCAGAGTTCTCTCAGACTGGCTTCCCGCCCAAAAGCTCCACTGTATCCAACCCAGCAGTTTCCCACCCAGGAAGTGGCTCCCCCTCCATCATGATGGACTTCCTGTCCTCTCTAGGGAGCTGCACTCTGACTACTGGTTGGAGACAGGAGGGGGGGGGAATGAGGAGGAGACTAGGCCCAAGCCTCCCTCAAGTTTGATGGCCCCCTCCTATCCAGGCCCCACAAAATGGCGTTTCTCCACACCTCCCCCTCCTTAGATTCTGAGTCGGAGGGGTATCCTCATCCAGAGATAATCCCGTAGCAGAATCCAATTAACCGGGGAGAAACCCATTAACAAAACATAACATTTAAAGTTCACAAGAGTCCCAAGAATACAAAGTGCAACACCCTAATTGTCCACATCTTTTCTGGACAGAAAGTCTGCGATCACATTGTTGTGTCCAGCAATGTGCTCAATCTTCATGTTGTATTCCTGAATCCTCCAGGACCACCTCTGCAACTTGGAATTGGTGTTCTTCATGGTCTGCAACCATTGCAAAGAGGAATGGTCAGTCAGGAGGGTGAACTCTTGTCCCCACAAATAAGGCCGAAGTTTGTCCAGAGCCCATACAACTGCCAAACATTCCTTCTGCACTGAGGACAGGTTCCTCTCTCAGAGGATGAGCTTTCTACCCAGGTAGGCTACAGGATGTTTGGTCCCATGGTCTGAGGCATCTGTGGCAACAAAGAACCTCTCATCAAAGTCAGGAGCTCTGAGTACCAGCATAGAAACCAGAGCTGCCTTCAGCTGCTCAAAAGTCTCCTGACAGCTAGGAGTCCAAGCCACTTTGTCTGGTAAATGTTTCTTGGTGAGAGAGGAGAGTGGGTCTGCAATAGTTCCAAAATTTGGGACAAACCGTCTGTAGTAGTTAGCCAGTCCTAAGAAGGCTCTGACCTGCCTTTTAGTCTTTGGGGCCTCTCACTTTTGGATAGTCTCCACTTTGTCCCACATTGGAGTGATTCTCCCACTCCCACCTTATGTCCAAGGTACACCACCTCTGGCATACCAAATTGGCATTTGTTTAGCTTGATGGTGAGACCTGCTTTGCGGATGGCCGCTAACACTTTAGTCAAATGTTCCAGGTGCGAATCCATGTCCTTGTACAATGTCATCAATGTAAGCCACTGCACAGTCCGACATGCCACTTAACAAATTGTTCACTAGCCTTTGGAAGGATGCCAGGGCATTTCTAAGGCCAAAGGGCATCACCATGAACTCATACAGTCCATCTGGGGTAATGAAGGCTGATTTAGCCCTTGCCTCAGGCTCTAGTTCCATCTGCCAATAACCCTTGCATAAATCCACAGTAGATATCATCCTGGCTGAACCTAGCATATCTAGCAGGGCATCTATCCTGGGCATAGGATAGGCATCCGGTTTTGTGATACAGTTTAACTTTCGGTAGTCCACACAAAACCGAACTGAACCATCCAGTTTGGCCACTAGCACAACAGGTGCTGCCCAATGACTTACTGAGGGTTGTATAACTCCCATCCACAGCATTTCTGCCACCTCCCTCTGAATATCTGTCAACACCTTACCGTTGACTCTGTAAGGGGGGGCACCTGATGGGTCCCTGAGAGCCAGTATCAGTTCCATGCTTTGCCAGATCTGTCCTCCCTGGATCTTTCTGGAAAATGTCCTCGAACTGATGTAACACTGAAAGGATATTTTCCTTGTCTTGCCTGGGCATTCCTGTAGGCCACACCAGCTCTTCTCACTCTGCAGGTTCTGAGAAGTGAGCTAGAACATCCAGTGGGTCATCATCCAGCATCTCATTTTCTCCTTCCCTTCTAGTTATATGCAGCACCACGAGCCTCTCGAGGAATGGTTTAAGCATATTCACATGCACCACTTTAGTTTTCTTTCCAGACCTCTCCATGGCCACTGCGTATGTAACATCATCCAGTTTATCTATAATTACATGGGGTCCCTCCCATGCAGCTTTAAGTTTGTTTGTGCGAAGGGGCAGGAAAACCATTACCCTGTCCCCCATCTCAAAAGTTCGAGACCTAGCAGTTTTGTCATACCAACTGCTCTGATTGCTTTGCGCTTTGGCTAAGTTCTCTTTAACAATGTGCATCATCCCCTTCAGTCGTTCTCTGAAGGATAACACATAATCCACCACCGATTTCCTTGCCTTTGGGATTTTCTCCTCCCAGCTTTCCTTGACCAGGTCTAGAGGTCCCCTGACCTTTCTGCAAAACATAAGTTCAAAAGGGGAGAATCCTGTAGATTCTTGGGGTACCTCCCTATAAGCAAATAATAATTGTGGTAGTCTCTCATCCCAGTCTTGGGGGTGAGTATCCACATAGGCTCTTAGCATTCCCTTCAAGGTCCCATTAAACCTCTCAGTCAACCCATTTGACTGAGGATGGTAAGCGGTAGTCTTCAGATGCTCCACCCCACAGCATTTCCACAAACACTCCATCAGTTCAGACAAAAAGTTGCGCCCCTGTCTGTCAGAATTTCATTAGGAAACCCCAGTCGACAAAATACCTTGATCAAGGCTTCTGCTACCACTGGAGCTTCAGTGGAGGCTAGAGGTACTGCTTCTGGGTACCTTGTCGCATGGTCCACTAAAGTCAGAATAAACCGGTTGCCTCTCTGAGTAGGCTTTGGGAATGGGCCCACTATGTCGATTCCTACCCGTTGGAATGCTTCTCCCATGATAGGAAGGGACTGCAAAGGAGCTCGGATTTTGCACCCACTCTTGCCCACCTTTTGACATGTTGGACAAGACTTGCAGTAATTCCTCACATCCTGAGCCAGCTTTGGCCAGTAAAAGTTTAGCAACAGTCTCCGTCTGGTCTTGTTAACCCCTAAATGCTCTGCACAGGATATATCATGAGCCAACCCTAAGAGCTTTAGCCTATATTTCCTGGGAACCACAAGCTGTTGAACCACTTCCCAAGACTCTTGTCTATCAGGTGGCAACCAGAGCCTATATAACCGACCCTGTTTCCATACCACCTGCTCAGTGAGAGCTTCTGAGAACTCCACTTCATGGTCCCTTGCCACATTGTGCAGTGGTTCCAGACTAGGGTCACTCTGAACCTCTGATAAGAACATTTCTGGTTCCCCCAAACTTCCTGCCATCTGTCCCTCCAAGCCACCCCTAGTCCCACTGTTTCCAGGACCTTCTGCAAAGTTTTCATTTGTTTTCTCAGTTACCTCAGTTGGTTCTTCAGCATTCCTCAACTGAACCCCTTCCTGCCTGGAAGGTTCCACAGCTTCCAGCTGTTCTTGGGTGGAAAGGCACCCTTCTTCCCCTTGGGAATGCCCTCCCTCAGGGTTTGAGATGGGCTGGTTCTCCCCTTCCTGAGTGACCACCATCTCCTCTTTCTCAGTAACCTGGGCTACTTCCCCCTCCCTAGTTGGTGATGAGCCGGCTTCCTTGAAGTTGTCTTCCTCCTCCCACCTCCCTCTGAGGGTCTGGCTGCATGTTACTGCATTAATAGTGTACTGGCCAGCCAACAGATCCTGGCCTAATAACACTGGAACTGCCTGTTCCTTCATTACCCCCACTTCTGTGAGACCTGCTGACCCTTGCCATTCTATTGGTATCTGGGCCACAGGAATCGTGGCAGGTGGTCCCAGAACCCCCTGGATTCTGAATGCCATATTAGGGACAATATCAGTTTCTGACACCAGATCTGCCCTCACTAAGGTTACTGAGGAGCCAGTGTCAGCATGTCCCAAAACCAACCAGCCTTTAACCTTACCGGTTCTACAAAATCACTCCAGGCTTCTGCTGGTTCCATCCTGGTGAAGAGGCACTCATGGCTTACCACCGCAACACGCTCCTCCTTCTCCTTTGGAGTAACTGGTGCTTTTGGAGTGGGTTTGGAGGTCTCAGCTTGCAGCTTTGGGCAGGCTGACTTTATGTGCCCAGCCTACCCACAGCTGTAACACCTTCGAATCTGGGGCCGATTCCAATTAGTCAAATCAGGGGACTTCCTAACCTCTGCCTGGGCAGGGGCCCCTTCCCCTTTGGGGGGAGGTTGTATGTTCCTACCCCTCTGGAGGCCTTTCCCTTCCCTTCCCAAATGGGCAGTCCTCCAATCCAACCCCTCCCTGTTCAGCACCAGTTCATCCGCCAGTTCTGAGGCCTCTGCAACATTTTTTGGTTTTTTATCTTTTACCAGGCATTTCAATTCTTTGGGGAGTTTACAGTAGAATTCGTCCAGGACCAACAAGTGGAACAAAGCCTCATAATCCCGGGCTTTGCCTCCTCTACCCATCTCCTCCCCAAGTCATTCAGCTTTACCCCAAATTCAACATGATTTACACTGTTGTGGGACCAAGCCCCAAAATTGTTTCCGAAAGTGGTCTGCCCCTAGTTTAAATCTTTTAAAGACGGCGGCTTTAAAGGCTGCAAAAGTTATCCTCCCATCCTCCATAGGCATGCTGTGGTAAATAGATGCAAGTTCCCCAGTCAGGATGTTACAGAGGTAAGCCATATAGTCTTCCTCTGCAACTCCCCACTGCTTGGCTGCCTTCTCAAAGTTGGAAAGGTATATGGAGGGGTCTTCTCCCTCCTTGTATGTAACGAAGTCCTTGGGGGTGACTTTTATTTTCTGGCTTTGTGCAGCTTTCAGGCGCAGCATCTCAAGTTCATGCTTTCGTTGCTCTTCTTGTGCCTGAAGATGCTGCTTCTCCATCTCCATCTCTGCTTTCCTCATCTCCATCTCTGCTTTCTTCATCTCCATCTCTGCTTTCTTCATCTTCATCTCCATCTCCCTCTCCTGCTCCAGTCTGCGGGCCTCGGCTTGTTGCTCTATCTGTAACAGCCGTAGCCTTTCCACTTCTACTGTGCTGGGGGAAACGGGCTTCTCAGAGGTGTCAGCTCCAGCTGCAGCTTTATAATGAGATGTTAGGTGGTATTTAAGTTCATCCACTGTCATTTCTCCTGGTTCAATGCCTTGGGTCCTGCACTTCTCCTGGAGTTCATGCTTTTTCAGAGTGGAAAGTCTAGCAAGGATCTCTTTCTCCATCCTGTCTATCTAAACTGTCCCTACTCTGGTCAACCCGAAAAAGAAAACAAATCTTCCGTCACTGTCTGGTGGATACACCAGTTCTTAGATGCCTGTTCATTCAGACTCTCAACTAAGTCTTCTGTCCCCTCTGTCTGTCCTATATCACCGCTATGCCACCAAACTGTGGCAGAACGGGCCCACGTCAGCTGGCAGGCCCCGTTCTGCCCACCCCTCCTTCGCCTGACCCGGTACCTGAAGGGGCAGTTTTTCTCTGCTACTTCCGGGTATCGCTGCCACCACTGTCCCTGTCTTGGGCTCTGGTTAGGCGGGACAGCCTCCTAACCTCCCTCTGGTGTTGCTAGGAACTCACCCTGAGGCTTCCTGATAATCTTTGGGGCTCCCCTGGAGAGTTGGCAACTGGCCTTTTGCCCCTGTTCTCCTCCTCAGGGAGTCCCCGACCCACCTCTAGCGTGTCCAAGTGGCTGGGGGAACTATGTGGTACAGAGGGACTTCTCTAGGTCAACAGTAAAAACTTAACTATTTACAGGCTTGTTAACACTGAATGGAAGAATCAAAAGAAAAGTGACAAAAACGCTCCGTCTCTCCCTTCTCTAAACTCATACCCTGTCTAGATGGTCTGCAAAGCAGGCACAAACACTTCACTTCCCTGGAGGTCAGATTGCCCTGCCTCCTGCAGACTCCAGCCATCAGCCTGACTGCCTCCAGAGTTCTCTCAGACTGGCTTCCTGCCCAAAAGCTCCACTGTATCCAATCCAGCAGTTTCCCGCCCAGGAAGTGGCTCCCCCTCCTGCAGCATTCTGGGGCAGATCTCCTCACCATCATGATGGACTTCCTGTCCTCTCTAGGGAGCTGCACTCTGACTACTGGTTGGAGACAGGAGGGGGAGGGGATGAGGAGGAGACTAGGCCCAAGCCTCCCTCAGGTTTGATGGCCCCCTCCTATCCAGGCCCCACAAAATGGCATTTCTCCACAGTAATATATCCATAATGATCATTTTATATCCTTGACAAAACTTGGAAACTGTAAACTGATCATGAATTTAAAGAAAGGTCCTATTTTAGAGGAGAGTGCTTGGGAAGTCCTTTTTTATGGAGCCTCCATGTTCAGTGAAAGTTTATATGTTTATTTGGACAGGCACAGGTTTTCAGAGCAAGAGAAAGTAGGTATAGTAGAAAGGATTTTTTTAAATTTTTCAAAATTTATATCCTGCCTTTCTGCCCTCACAAGGGCCACCAAGGTAGCTAACAAATATACATAATAAAATCACATTTTAAAACCAACTTAGACACTCCAGTTTCACTGTAGGTTAGTGGAACCTTCTTATCCAGTGGCAATGTATCCCACTGGTGCAAGATCTACGATATACATGAGGCAGGTATTGAAAACACTGCTTTGTTCCAGGCAAGGACAGCATATGTTCTTTTATTTCCTCAAGGAAGGAGATCAATGGAAGGGTGACTTGAGTTACAGCCTCTGCTGTCCTTGGTAGAAAACACAGACATTCTTCTTTACAGTCTTTTCCTCACAAACTCCAAAGTTTACAAAAAATCCAAATTCTACCCATGCACTATTAAGAAAAGCAAATCCTCAGTGTATATATACTGTCTCCCGCTGTGTATATTCAAATTAATTATGAATCAAGTATGCCTATCAGAGCAGGTAGAGCAGGGGTGGCCAAACTTATTTAACATAAGAGGCACTTAGATATAAATGTCAGATGTTTGAGAGCCACAAGACATAAACAGATACAACCCACACATTTTTATTGGAAAATATGCAAATTTGCTTTTTATTAACATTAAATGAGACTGCCAAAAATAAAAACAAAAGTGGTAAAAACAGATATTGATAATGATATTTAACTTTAGATGGGGAGGGAGGGGAGTAAGAGAGAGGGGGTGGTGGAAAGAAAGTGGAAAGAAAGCAAATAGATGGGGGGAGGGACAGGTGTAAAGAAAGCAACTTTAACTTTAAATGCATCTTCCAAGACCCCCCACCCCTGACTGGCTTGGCTTGGCGAAGCGATTTAAAGAGACAAATGCCTTCTTCAAGCCAGCCAGTGGGGGGGAGGTCTTTAAGAACACATTTAAAGTTAAATTTGCTTTCTTTCTCTGCTCCCCTTCATCTCAACTCTACCCAAGGAGGGGCAAACTGGCTGGGGAAGGGAAGACTGATTGGGGAGTGTTATGTCTGCTGACCACCACTAGGCGCCAGCGGTATGCAACTAGAGCTTGGCTCCAAAGGACAATAGGGACTAGGTTCCTGAGACTCCTAGTCAGCACCTATAGGAACTGTGGCAGGAAGTTCAAACCCTCCAATGGGACCTATGGATGTCACCCAGGGACTGTATACAGTTGGCTGGCTTGGCCGTTTAGTATTGTTGTGTGTTGTGTGCAGTAAACCATGAGCTTATAATCACTGAGCATCTGTCTTCATTACATGCCGAACCCAGTACACAACAGGGAGGCATGCCTCCCTTTCGCTTCCCCAGCCACCCTGCTGGGAGCCACACAATATGTGTGAAAGAGCCGCATGAGGCTCCTGAGCCACAGTTAGGCCACCCCTGAGTTAGAGAAATACATTGCACTGGCCGATGCCAAGTTCATGACTGAATTTCTGGTATTTAGAATCCAAGAAACTCATAGAAACAAATTATTTTGTATGTTCATTCCACTAGTGATTCAAAAGTGTGAATTCATTATTTATTATTTTAAAGTTTATTAAATTATTGCTAAAACATTTCTATCCACCTTTCCTTGTGATTCAAGGCAGCTAAAATCTCCCTAAAACATCTGCAAGTCTTGAAACATACATGTAGTGACCAAGAGCACCACCAACTGGTTTCCATTGTGATATGCAACATGGTGCCTTAGAAACAGGCATAAACGGAACCAGATGTTGACAATCTGTTATGCAAACTTGTTGTTCTGCAGCCATGGATGTACAGAATGTGAACTTAGAGCTGGTTTGCACAGCAAAAGGGAGATGCTGCCACATGAGGATTGTTGTTTTAGGAAAGAAATTAAAGTCCTTTATTTTTTTTTAAAGTGCCCCGAAGGGCATTTTTATTTCAATTTTATACACAACACTACAACACAACACAACATACCACACCTATACATATACAACATATACTAAACGAACAGTAACAAACATGCCTAATAACAACAACATAGAACATAAAACATTTATGGGGGGATACAAATCTATTTTATCCACGATCTATATTTCCTACCTTGCCTCTAATTATCTCTTACATGAGTAACCCTACACTCTATCTAAGATTAATTTGTCATCACCATTCCCGCCAAAGTCAATTACTTCCATCCTGTCTTTTTGAGTCATACCACTCATAAAAACGATGCCATGTATTCTGGAAAGCAGAATCTTCATAACCTTTCATAGTCAGAGTCAATTTGTCCATCTCTGCTGCCTCCAATAGTTTCACTATATATTCTTGTTCTGACGGTATCTGGGTTGTTCGCCAATATTTTGCATATAGAATCCTGGCCGCTGTTGTCAGATATATTATCAAATAACGTTAATTTCTGCTTATCTCTTTTGGCAGTACGCCTAATAATAAAGTCTCAGGATTGAAAGGTATAGCTTGCCGTATAATTTTCTGTATCATTCTGGGAAACCTATATCCAAAACTTAACAATATCGCATGTCCACCACATATGGTAAAATGTACCTGTCTTATTTCCACACTTCCAACATTTATTAGAGCATTTCTCATCATATTTTGCAATTCTATCAGGCGTAATGTACCACCTATAAAACATTTTATACATATTTTCTCTATACAACACCGCTGTAGTTATTTTAACATTTTTATTCCATATTTGATCCCACTGATCCAACTCTATATTATAACCAAAGTTCTGTGCCCATTGAATCATATTATTTTTAACCACTTCATCTGCCATAAAATCTGACAACAATAAGGTATACATTTTTTTAATAAATTTCTCCTCTGGGGCATACAATATTTTTTCCATGTCTGATAGGGTTTTTCAAATCCAATTTTCTTGTCTTTCGCGAATCTCGATCCAATTTGTGCTCCTTGCCACCACGTAACGTCCATATCAAGTTCAATCTCACCTTTTGAGTTTATAATGACCATATATCTCTTTGGAGGGTTCTCACAATATACCCTAGGGAGGGTCATCGCCTCTAAAGGAACTACTAATTTAGAGGTTTTAGTAAATCACCTCTTTCAAATTATCTCCCATACTCTCATCAATGCATCTCGTACCCAATGCTGTTTAAAGTACTTATGGACTGACGCTTTTTCATACCATAGAAATGCATGCCACCCGACTAAAAGGTCATGCCCTTCCAGGCTTAATATTCTTCTGCCATCTAACATGATCCATTCTTTGATCCATGCCAATGCCTCAGCTCTGTAATATAAAGTCCAGTTGGGAAGGCCAAGCCCTCCTCTTTCTTTCGAATCTTGTAGAGCTTTCAACCTAATTCTAGTCCTTTTCCCTTGCCATATAAATTTAGTTGTCATTTGATTTAGTTCTTTAACAACTCCATACTTTTTCAATATTGGAATTGTCTGAAAGAGAAAAATCCATCTTGGCAGGGTCTTCATCTTAATCAAAGCAATTTGCCCCATCAATGAAATTTTTAAGTTCTTCCATTTATCTTAATCCTGTTTTGTCATTTTCAATAGTTCCTTATAGTTATTATCTTGTAAGGAGCTACATTTATTTGTCAAGTTTATCCCTAAGTACTTAATCTTGTCACAGAGTTGATATCCAGAATCTATCTGGAGAAATTCTCTCTGTGCAGACTCCATATTCTTAGTTAATATTCTTGTCTTATTAATATTGACTCTTAATCTCGCCACTTGACCATAGTCCCTTAAAATTCTATTCAACTCTACAATTGAGTACCTAGGATCCTCCAGTATGAATACAAGGTCATTGGCGAAGGCCAGTATTTTAAATTCCTCGCCTTGTATTTTCAGCCCCTTCACCTTTAGATTCCATCTTATCTCTTCTGTCAATATCTCCAATGCGATAAGGGACAACCCTGTCTTGTACCTTTTTGTATCTGAAACTGTTCCGTCCTCTCGCCATTAATCATAACTGTTGCCCTCTGATTTGAGTATATCGCTTGTATCATCTGAATAAATTCCTTCCCAGCCTCGGCCTTCTTAAGCGTTTCTAGTATAAAGGACCAACTCAGATTGTCAAATGCTTTTTCTGCGTCTAAGAAGACCAATGCCATTTCCTTTTCCGGGTGAGCTTCATAGTATTCCAGTATGTTCAGGGTACATCTCAAGTTATTTTTTATTTGTCTTTTAGGTAAAAAACCAGCTTGATCTCTATGTATCGTTTTTACTAAGATACGTTTCAATCTTTCAGCGATAATGGAGGCAAAAATCTTATAATCTGAGTTTAGGAGGGAAATTGGTCTATAATTCTTCATTTCTTTTCCATCTGAATTTGGTTTATATATTAGGGAAATCATAGCTTCTCTCCAAGTATCTGGAACTTCTTCCCCCTCCATAGTTTTTTTGCATACTTCTTGTAATTGTGGAAGAAGCGTTTCTTCAAATATTAAATAAAATCCAACTGGAAATCCATCCGTACCCGGTGCTTTACCCTTATTTTGCCTTTTTTAGCGCTTCCACCATCTCTATCATCGTAATTGGTTGGTTCAATATCTTTCTATGATGTTCTGTAAACTTTTGAACTTTATGTTCCTCCAAGTATTGGATTATTTGTTCAGCTTTAATATCATTCTTTCTATACAACTCTTTATAAAAGTCTTCCACAATGCTCTTTAAGTCCTGTATTATATTTGTTTCTTCCCAGTCTTTTTTTTTAAAGTTTTTATAAAAGCCTTTTCTGACTGTTTCCTAACTTGATATGCAAGCCATCTAGTCGACTTATTTGCTTTCTCAAAAAAGTTTTGCTTGGCAAAAGTCAATTTCTTTGCTATTTCCAGTGACAGTAAACAATTCATTTTGTGCATAAGCAACTTGATCGTACTCCTGTTTCCTTTCTCTACTCCTTTTTCTATTACTTTTTTCTCTTGTTCCTGAATCTCCTTTTTCAAACTGGAGTATTCTTCATTTCTTTTCCTGTTTATTCTTGCTGCTTCTTTTATTAAGTGACCTCTTGCAAACGCCTTAAATGTGTCCCATACAATTCTCCTTGGCATATCCGATTTGACATTCTCTTTAAAGAAAAAAGCAAATTCCTTCTTTAAGTGTGTCACCAATTTGCTGTCCTTCAGTATTGAAAGGTTTAATGTCCATCTTCTTCTAGGATTTGTTCCCTGAAGTTCAAAAGTTACAGAATTATGGTCTGCATAGTTGTTTGCCTCAATTTCTGATTCCAGTAATTCTTTAACCATTGAAGATGACATCCAACACATGTCTAATCTTGACCATGAGTCATGTCTTGTAGAATAGATTGTGTACTGTTGTTTTCTAGGATTCCTTACTCTCCATGCATCTGTCAATTGCCATTCTTCTATTATCTGGCAAAGTTTTCTTCCCAATGGTATTTGCTTTTCTATCTTGCTTATTAACAAAAACTGCATTAAAGTCTCCAATAATGCACAATTCTTGGAATTCCTGTTCTGCAATAAGTTTCTGGAGTTTTTGGTAATATTTTTCCTGGTTTTGGTTAGGGGCATAGATATTCACTAGCAATGTCTGTTTAGCTTGTCTCTGGATGGCCACCATTAAGGTTCTTCCATCTTTAGAAGCAAATACTAATTCTGGTTGTAAATAATCTTTGATATATGTGGCTACCCCTCTTTTCTTATTTTCTTCATCTGTGGCTGTAAAGACTTTCCCCAATCCTTTAATATCCAAATATTTTTCATCTCTTCTTCTTATATGTGTCTCTTGTAAACATGTTATATCAGCATTATATTTTTTAAGCTGGTGGAAAATTTTCTTTCTTTTCTGAGGTCCATTTAAACCGTTGACATTTACCGATATCGTCTTCAATTTCCTTCTATCCATCTAAATTTAGTTTCTGTTGTTGTTGTTCCCTTTCGTCTTTTGCCCTTTGTCTCGTAGCAATTGGAGATCTCTTGAATCTGAATCTTTTCTGTCTTTGTGGTTTGGGAAGTCTTAGGGGTGTCAGTGGTGTCATTGCTCCCTAGGGTTCGAATTCTATTTCTTTTTCCACTTCTCCTTCTTCTCTTTCTTCACAGTCATCCTGGTCATCTGATAATTCTTCTCCATATGTTCTCAAGAAATCTGTTGCCTTAAAGACTGATGTTATCCTGAATATTTTCCCTTCAAAAGTAAAGAAAACTCCTTCCGGAAGAATCCACCTATAGATGATATTATTAGTTCTCAACAAAGTTGTCAACTCAGCATATGCCTTTCTTTTCTCCCTCACTCTCCATAGAATCTCTTTCAACACATTTATCTCTTCTTCATTCATCTTCAATGGTGAAGCATTGACTTCAATATTTTATCTCTCACCGCTCTCTTATGGAAGCACACCTGCACTTCTCTTGGCACTTTAAATCTTCTAGCATAAGTTGAGTTCATTTTAAAAGAGGTGTCTATCTCTTGCTCCATCATACTCATATCTTCCATCTGTAGATGGTCTGCCAGTAGCTTCACCATTTTCTTATTCAGATCTTCCTCTTTTTCTTCTGGAATATTTTGAAATCTTAAAATAAACGCCACTCTTTCCACCTGAAGTCTCATAACATCTTGTTCCATCTAGTTCCAACATGGATTGTTTATCTTCATTTTCTTGTAGCTTCCACTCCATCTCTCTGGTCTTAGTCTCCACACTTTCCATTGCCGCATTAAGGGTTGTTATTTTCGATGTATTTTCTGTTATTTGTTTCTCCCTACAGCTTCAGGCACTCCAATCCCTCAGGGAAAATTGTGCCTTTTTTCCTTATAAGGAATACCCAAACTCTTTAATTCCCTCTACTGGACTCAGGGTTACATTGACACAAAATTATTCAGGATGGTAAAAACCAAGGCTATCACTAACAGCCTTGTTCAGGTCTTACAAACTGAGAGCCCTGCTTTTCTTGATTGAGACAGTCCATCTCATGTTGTGTTTTCCTCTTTTCCTGCTGCCTATAACTTTTCCTAGCATTACTGCTTTTTCCAGTGACTTCTGTCTTCTCATAATGTGACCAAAATACAATAGCCTCTGCTCATTTTAGCTTCTAGGGAGACTTCAAGCTCAATTTGATCTAGCACCCACTGATTTGTCTTTTTGGTGGTTCAAAGTATCTGTAAAACTCTCCTCCATTACCACATTTCAAATTAAACAACTTGCTTCCTGTCAGCTTTTTTCATTGGCCAAATTTCAGACCCATACACGATAATGGAGAATACTATCATATGAATTATCTTGATCTTGGTCTCTAGTGACACATCCTTAGACTTAAGAATCTTTTCTAGCTCCTTCATGGCTGCCATTCCCAGTGTCAATTTCTTTCTGGTTTCTTGGTTGCAGTCTCCCTTTTGATTGATGATTGAGCCAACAAACAGAAAATCTTTAACAATTTCCATTTCTTCATCATACCTTAAAATTGTATAATTCCTCAGTAGTTATGACTTTTGTCTTCTTGATGTTCAGCTGTAATCCTGCTTTGACACTTTCTGCTTTAACCTTCAGTATAAGTTGTTTCAAGTCTTCATTATTTTCTGCTAGTAATGTGGTGTCATCTGCATATCTCAGATTGTTAATGTTCCTTCCTCCAATTTTCACTCCACTGTCATCTAAATCTAATCCACTTTTCCTTATGATATATTTATTTATTTATGATATGTTTTTCATATAGATTGTCTGACCCCTTTGCTAATTTTTCCATATTCTGTCCTAACTGTGTTCTCTTGTCCGGAGTATAAGTTGTGCATCAAAACAATTGGATGTTGTGATGCACCCATTTCTTTCAAAACCAACAATAGTTTTTCACAACCTGATTTTCTTCTGAAATTCTCTTGAATGCTACAGTAACCAATGTAAATTTGCAATATGACCTCTAGTGCTTCTTCCTTTTCTGAATCCAACTTGAACATCTGGCATTTCTCATTCCATATATGGTAGCCATCTTTGTTGTAAGATTTTGAGCATCATTTTACTTGTGTGAGAAATAATGCAATGGTCCAATAGTTGCTACAGACTTTGATGGTCCTTTTTTGAAATTGGAATGTAGATTGAGTGTTTCCAGTCTGTGGGCCATTGTTTTCTTTTCCAGATTTGTTGACATATTCTTGTTAAGATTTTGATGGACTCCATTTCTGTGGTTTGGAATAGTCCTATTGATATCCCATCTATTCCAAGTGATTTGTTTCTCTCAGTTGCTCTCAGTGCAGCTTTCATTCCACTTTCTTAAACTGTAGGTTTGTCTTTAAAAGGTTCTTCTTGAAAGGAATCTGTCATCCTTCCATCTCTTCTGTATAGTTCTACAGTGTATTCCTATCATTTCTTTATTTTGTTCCATTCAGTTAATGTATTTCCATGTTGATTTTTCAGCATGCCTAACTGTGCTTTAAATTTCCCCTTGAACTCTTGAATCTTGTGGAATAGATATCTTGTTCTTCCTTTTCTGTTCTCTTCTATTTCTTTACACTGGTCATTATACTAGTTCTCTTTTTTTACGTGCCAGTTGCTAGAACGTTGCATTTAGAATTCTGAATCTTTCTGTCACCTTTTACTTTTGCTTCTTGTCTATGTTTAGCAATTTTAAGAATTTCACCAGTCATCCACTGAGACTTTACATTTCTTTTGGCTACAGGAATAGCCTTTGTGTTAGTGGTTAAGTGTGCGGACTCTAATCTAGAAGAATCGGGTTTGGTTCCCCACTCCTACACTTGCACCTGCTGGATGACCATGGGCAAGCCATAGTTCAGGTACAGCTGTTCTTGAAAAAGAGCAGTTTTTGTCAGAGCTTTCTTAGCCCCACCTACCTTACAGGGTGTCTGTTGTGGGGAGGGGAAGGGAAAGGAGTTTGTAAGTCGCTCTGATACACCTTTGGGTAGGAAGGGCGGGGTATAAATCCAATCTCTTCCTCCTTTTCCTCTTCCTCCTCCTCTTCTTCTTTCCTTGATAATGGCCGAGGACAGACTGGCAATTTGCCCCGGGATGGGACCCGGGCCGACAACGACTCAATATTGGATTAAATGGAATGTTCACACAGGCACATCTGCCTGGCGTCCCCCTCCCGGAGCTTACTGGAGCCCTCGCGCTTCAGTGCCGGATTAAACAAACACCTGATAAAAGCCTTCGCAAATCCAAAAGCCTGCGTTCATCGCGCGTTTCTCCACTTCCGGGGAGTCTGAACGCGCAGGCGAAAAGCCGGGAGCAACCCGCGTTGGGCACGAGGCAGCAGCACTGTGATTGGCTGCACTCCGCTCCACTGCCCAATGTGGTGCCGGCATTGCAGGGCAAAAAAAAAAAATCGGCAAAATGCGCTTATGCGCATGAGCGCATGAGCGCTCATGCGCACATACACCCATACACCCACAGCCGAATTAATGGGGAAACGGAGAATATAGCACACCTCCAGCGCGGCAGTCTGAACGTTCCCACGCGCCTCCGTCCCGTATCTTCCGGCAGTGGCCCTCGCTGTGTGGACGGGAAAACCCGGTATAGTTTAATCCGGGTTTTTTTTGCCGCGACTGGCTACCGGGGCAAATTGCCAGTCTGTCCTGGGCCAATATCTCTGGTTTCAACCCACAGTTCCTCTGATTTCCATTCAATTAAACTTAGTAATAGAAATTTGTTTTTACATGGTCTTTAAACTCTTCATGAATGTTGTTTAGATAGTATTTTGGCACTATGAATGTTTTGGGTTTCCCTCTAGCTTTATTGCAATTTTCAATATTAACAATTCACTGTCTGTGCCACAATCAGCTCTTGGTCTTGTTTTCACAGAGAGAATAGTTTCTCCATCG
The DNA here is from genome assembly GCA_029375565.1 of Gekko gecko. NCBI lineage: Eukaryota > Metazoa > Chordata > Lepidosauria > Squamata > Gekkonidae > Gekko > Gekko gecko. The sequence goes on from JAPDNY010000005.1 coordinate 172,084,918, forward strand.
TCTACTTCTGATTATGTAATCTACTTGATTTCTGTATTGACCATCTGGTGATGTCCACATATACAATCATGTCCACAATGAAGAAGTTGTCTTCACAGAATTCTATGAGTAGCTCTCCTGCTTCATTTGATGCTCCTAGCCCTATTTTTCTGAAAATATTTGATTCTACTTTGTTTCCCACTTTTCCATTCTAGTCACCTATGATTATCAGCACGTCTTATTTAGGTGTGTGATCAGTTTCTTCCTGGACACTTGCAAAAAAGCTTTCTGTTTCTTCCTCTTCAGCATCTGTAGCTATGGCATGAACTTGAATGATGATTATGTTCAGTGCTATTTTTGGACAGGAACGCACAGGAATGGAGTTCCGGCTGGCTCTTGAGTTGGCTGCGCCCAGCAGGAAGTCATCAGCATAACAGGCCACACCCAACAGCAGAAACTCATTACGATTGGCTACATTAGGGGTGTGTGGCCTAACATGCAAAGGAGTTCCTGCTACAAAAAAAGCCCTGGGTTTTTACAACAAACATGGTAAACAGAATAAGAAGCAAAAGGTGCATGTGGCTGGATGACCACACTTCTGGTAAAATGGGGGTGTGGCCTAATATGCTAATGAATTTCTGCTGTTGGGTGTGACCTATTATGCTAATGAGTTCCTGCTAGGCATTTTCTACAAAAAAGCCCTGGATAGGCTTTCCATGAAGTCTGATTGATATTATTCAGTCAGACTTTGCATTATAGCCCATGAGTGCTTGTGCTAGATCTCACCTCACTATTAGAGTAACTCTGTTTCTTCTGTATTTGTAATTTCCCAAGTAAAACACTTTATAATTTTTTGACTGAAAATGTTCTAATCCAGTCCACTTTAGTACATTCACTTCCAGGAATGCATTCCATTCCTCATTTTACGATTTCCAGCTTACCTTGACTCATACTTCTCACATTCCATGTTCCTACTGTATGTGTTGAATAGCTTTGCACTTCCCTTTTGCCTTTTGCATCCATTCACATTGGCAACTGAATCTGGCTTTAATCCATTTGGCTTTAATCCAGTTGTGTCATCCTCCGGTATATATAATTCTGTTTTGGTCATGGACTCCCCTGAACATTCCAACATTCTCCGAAATCAGTTCGCTCCCTGATCTGTCATTCAGAGGGTCTCCCTATCCACTGGCTGCTTTGCCTGAGTCCTGCCTCCAACATTCTAAACAGTTTGCTGTTCCTCCCCCCCCCCCACAGCCAGTCAGAACACAGAGGTCATTTGCATATGTGGCCTGATTGGCCTTCGCCTCGGAACACAGAGGTCGTTTGCATATGCGGCCTCACTGGCCTTTGTTTCTAACATTCTAAACACTTTGCTGTTCTGAGGTAAACTACATTTCCCCTTAGTGCCTGTTGGGGGAAACCATCGTTGCCAATCTCCAGGTGACAGCTGAAGATCACTCAGAATTACAACTGCTTTCCAGATGGCAGAGATCAGTTCCCCTGGAGAAAATGGTGGACTCTGTGTCCTTATATCCTGCTGAGATGGACCCTCTATGACAGCCAATGTGATGTAGCAGTCAGGGATTCAGAGCATGGTAGAGGCTGCAAGTGTGTGAGAGGTGGAAAGCTGAAGAGTGAGGAGAAAATAAAGGTAGGTTGCCAACTCCAGGTGGGAAATTCCTGGAGATTTGAGGGATGGAGCCTGGAAAGGGTGAGGTTTCAAGAGGGGTGGGACCTCAGACAGGTACAATGCCATAGACTCCACCCTCCAAAACAGCCAATCCCTCCCAGGGAACCATTGCTGCCAATCTCCAGATGGGGGCTGGAGATCACTCAGAATTACAACTGTTCTCCAGGAGGTAGGGGGGAGGAGATGGAAAGCTGAAGTCAGAGGAGCAGATCAAGGTAGGCTGATGGTTGGCTGTGAAGGAGATAGGGTTGCCAACTCCAGGTTGGAAAATTCCTGGACATTTGAGGGGTGGGTCCTGGAGAGGGTGGGGTTTGAGGAGGGGTGGGACCTCAGACAGGTACAATGCCATAGACGCCACCCTCCAAACCAGCCATTTCCTCCTGGGGAACCATTGTTGCCAATCTCCAGGTGAGGGCTGGGGATCACTCAGAATTACAACTGTTCTTCAGATAGCAGAGATCAGTTCCTCTGGAGAAAATGGTGGACTCTGTGTCATTATACCCTGCTGAGGTCACCACAGCAAATTGACACTGAGTGCCCAGGACCAGTACACCCACCCAGAGCCTCTTTCCAGAGCACATTGTATTTATTTCCACAACGGGCCTTAGTCCTAGTTAAGAATAATGCTAATAGATGTGTACCTCATTACTTTCCCTAGTGCACAGTGGGAACTCATGAGTTTGGGAGGCTGTGGAAACAGAGCACTTTAACGCAACTATGAAGTGCTCCTATGTCCAGTTTGTAGGAGACACTGCTACACTGTTGACTAAAGGAAGGGTTGTTTAGATCCAGCATGGGGTAGTGGTTGGAGTGTCAGACTAGGAGCTGGGAGAGCTGGGTTTAAACCCCAACTCTGCTGTGGAGCTTGCTGGGTGTCTTTGGGCTAGTTGGCCTGATCTACCTCACAGGATTGTGGTGAGGAAAAAAAATGCAGAAGGGAGCACTGTGTGCATTACCCTGAGCTCCTTGAAGGAAGGGAAGGATAAAAGTGTAGTAGATAGATACAGCCCTTGATGGGCAGTTTCCTTATATTTCCAGACAGGGGGAGATATTTGATGCTTATTTGAATGCTCTGTACTAGTTAGATTGCTATGGAGCGGAGAATGGAAGCTATTCAGAAGCCTTGCTTTGCATTATTGGCTCCCACTCCCCAATTAGCCCTTTTCCCAATTACCTATGTGGAGCATCTTATTTTTGCAAGCCCTGTGATAGTGGAGATAGGATATGTGGTGGATATTGTGCTTGAGGCAGGAAACCCAGAGACAACATACCGAAATGACCCACCTGCTGCCCTTCCTTCTCTGCTTTGAGCTTTGCTTAGTTGTACACAGCGTTCCCTTTCCACACTGCCTCATCACCAAGTCCCAGCTCCTGCCTGTCATGAAGGCCAGATAATTTAGGTTGAGGGCTTCAGCTGGAGCACTGGTGATGTCATCTCTTTGGTTAATATACTGTTGAACTAGCATACGGGGCTGGAAAGGGAATGGGATTCAGACACAGCTGCATCCATTTCCAGCATAATTGACAAGAGACTTAAAAGTATACCCATGTAACCTCACCATGCTGAAATAATATTGTTTCACGATACCAGCTGAACTTGGAGTTCCATTGCTGTAAGAGATTTAATAGCAATCCTACCCGCCTCTGTCCATTAGAATTTGAGATTAGGATTGTACTGTTAATACTTGGGAAGGGGGATACGGGGGGAACCATCCCACCTTCTTTTCCATTCTGTTCCCAAGATCTGAAGAATTAAAATATGTCAGATCTTTGCTTCCAATTTGTAAACAAGCCTTAGAATCTTTAACTTGTCACAACAACTAACATTAAAGGTGTTGTGGCCTTTCAAAGCAACATTTCCTGACTGGCAGACGGGCTCAGAATTAGAAAGTAGGTTTCAGTGTGAACTGGTAAAGGTGGAACCAAGAACGAGGCCAAGGCAAGATGTCTTGGGGTCACACAGGGGGAGGAGTTTTCTCACTTTGTAGTCCCTTCATTCTGCTTACCCATGACTAATAATGCCATTCACAGGCCTCTCTTGGGGGAGTTACCTGGACTCCCCAGAAACCCTGAAAGCTTGACAGATGTGACCATTCCTTCAGTGGCAAAGGAAAAGTGCTCTGCATATCTTCAGAAGCACTTTCAATTTCAAACCAGCCTGCATACATAATCAAAGGTAGGGCCTTCTGAAAAAGATTCTAGGGCCCTGATATTAAAAGCCACAGCTGAGATTAGGGAAGAAGTTATTCCTCTAGAAAAAAAAAACCCTTTTAAACTGTGGATGTGATCTATTTGACCACAAATTTCTATCTGAAGGACTATTATGTTATTGTGGGACAAACAGATTAAGGATGAAATCTTAAAGCCAGTGGGTATATTGCTTAGGTTAGCAGCTCAGCCTTACAATGGCATAATTCAGACATGCGTTAGCATGCTGCCCCTCCAGTGCCACGTTGGTGCAAACTTGGCCAACTCCGTTGATGCACCAGCCTACAGGCCAGAAATGGGTGGTGTTTGGGGGAGCAGCTGGGCCTAGTCAACATCTGACCTCAGCCCCTTCAATTCATGTTTTGTTCCTGATTTAAAGCGTAGGACTAGGATCTGGAAGACCTAGATTCAAATCCTAACTCTACCGTGAAAGCTTTCTGGGTGAGCTTGGGCCATTTACACACTCACAGCCTAACCTACTTCACAGGGTTGTTGTGAGGTTAAAGTGAAGGAGAGGAGAACCATGTAAACTACTTTGGGTCCCCATTGGGGAGAAAGGCAGGTAAATCTTAACAGTGTAATCCTAAACAATGTTACACACTTCTAAATTCATTGAAGTCAATAGATTAATTAATTGTGTGAACCCCAGCCAGGACACCTCATGTGTGACATGAGGCAACAGCCCTCTGGCTTTGTGGTGGGGACATTTAGAATGCACGCAAATGTCATGGGAACTTTAGAGACACAGGCATTTGGCACAAACAGTCGAGAAGGAGACACAGGCTGTAATAGCATATTCCTGACACAATATACCCCACATTTCCAGTGTCTTCAAAGACACTAAGGTAGTTAACATATTAAATACATATAGGGCTTTTTAAAAAAAAATGAGGTGCCAGAACTCTAAAGAGGGAAATGAAGTTTTCAATCTGTATACTGAAAACTCATGAACTTTAAAACATTTTTAAAAGAATTCCGGCACATCTCCCCAGAAAAAAAGCCCCGAAAACATACATACTATATTTAATGTCATGTTTAATAGTTATGTCTGGTTTCATTTTTGAATCCTAATCTTGTTTTTTTTTAATAAGTCTTGTCATCCTATTGACTGTACTGACTAAAATTATGTAATCTGCCTTGAGACTCCGGTAATAAAGGAGTACTATGAATGACATAAACAATAAATAGTTTTAGTTCTGGGAAATCTCCAGGCCCTACCTGGTGTTCAATAACAGTAACCTTAGTAGCAGCATCCAAGTGGAGTTGTTGGTATCTGGTACAAGCAACAGATACCAGACCAGTTCCCATGAGCTCCAGTGCATGTGCAGCATCACCACACCCAGTGCCCACTTGAATCCTGCCAGGCTCATTCACATCAGCAACTGTGTGCAAAAAGGGACGGCGCCCATCAATCATTTCTGTGAAATCTGTCACAGTCTTTCAAGCATAAATTTTCTTTGTAAAAAAGGAAGGAGTTGAGGTAAAAAGTGTGAATCCTGTTATAAATCTTCCAAGGGTTAATTGTTTATGCAATTAGTAGTTAGCAGGGCTGAAGACGTCCTGATTTTAAAAGCCTGCAGGTGGGGGGATGTGAAATCATGTTGGCGTAAAGCAGAAAGAGATTAAGGGATGAAAAGGTGTAGCAGACTCAGAAGAAAGTAGAGAAGAAGACAGAGAGAACAGGACAGCGTTTCACAATAGTCCTGTAGAACTTTTACTGCTGGGGAAATTATTTTTGAAAGAACAGGAGACACATAATAAAGAATTTAGGTCCAGAGATAAGTGAGCACAAATTTTCTTTGGCTAATATAAGCTAACCCACAGGAATGTCATTCACAGAGGAGAGGGTTGTGGTGTCTGCTCTGAAGATGGAAAGTTGCTAGAAAGGATCCCACCTGTGGCCTCCTCAGGAATCATGCCACTGTTGCTTGACCCTATGTTTGTTCACGTAGAAAAGAATCCTACTCATAGCCTGATCCTGTACATGTTATTTATTTTATTTACTTTATATATAGTCTACCTTTCTCACTGAGACTCAAAATGGATTACACAGTATAAGTCAATGCAATAATTCACATGAGACATCTAATAATGCAATAAGACTAAAATTACAGCAATTTTAAATGGAGCAAAAATAATTGCATGCAGTATGTCAAACAATGCAGAAAATATTACAAAGGTTAGGCCCATAGTTACACTGAGGCATTTTGGTGCTCTGCCCCCTTAAATGAGAGGCAACAGCTACTGCCTCCCTCCCTCCTCCCTCCCCTCCTGTGACATTAAAAGGGCTCCCCAGCTAATTGGCAGCAGCATGTGGCCCACCAATCAGCTGGAGGGCTCTTTAAATCTTGCAGCCATCTTTAAATTTTGCAGGAGTGGAGGGAGAGAGGCAGCTGCCCGGTGCACTCCTTCCCTGAACTCCAAGCTGCAAAATCATGGCTTGGAGTTCTGGAAAGAAGTGCAGCTGCCCTTTCCCCTCCCTCCTTCCTCTCCCCTGCTGCCCCACAAAATTTCCTCATACCCCACCAACCCAAAATTTCTAGCTAGTAGGCTGACAAAGGTAGGAGGTAATGCAGTAAGAGCAGGATAATACATACAGGAAATAGATATAGTATACATAATGTAGTATGATACAGTTCACAGTCCTGTTCACTTTATAAAAGCCCCTTCCTGAACCATTCCATTATCCTATAGCCCTATTACCTTTATTAAAATGCCCTCTTGAACCATTCTGTTTTACATAGTGGGCAGAATGACAAAAGTGTGGAAGCTTTCCTGACTTCCTCAGAAAGGCCATTCCACAAATGGGAACCACAACAGATCTGTCCCATTTGTTGTTCCTTTAGAAGCCTTGAATTAGTGATTTACAGAGAAAAGGAGGTTGAATTTACCGTTTCAGGTTTCAGTAACTGGAAGAAGGCTCTCACACTTATTTAATTCTGCAAACTATGTAAAACAATTGCTTGGGAGGTCATTTTTATGAAGTTTATACAGAACAGGACTGTAGTGTACACTATATATTATTGATTTGTTGTATGTTCTTATCATGCTCTTACAACATTGTTTTCATTTTTTTGCAATTCCATTTTCTGCACTGTTTGACATAGCATGTTTGATTTTTTTTGCATTTTTGTAAGCCTAGTCCTATTGCATTGTTTATTAGATCTCCCATGCTGTTTGATTACCATGTTCTATACCATGTAATCCACGTTGAGTAGAAAACTGTGAAATAACTAATAACTAAAAAAGTAAATAAATAATCATGGGCTGACCATCACTGTACTCCTCCCCCACCATTTTATGGCTAACAGCCTACCCTGCTCGCCATGCCCTGCTCTCCCAGCCGCAAGGCAGCCTCTCTGGCCACACGTGGGCTGCCACTGCCTTGGCCATTGGGCAGCCGTGCCGGGCGCTCAGCTCCTCTTCGCTCCGCTCCGCTCCGCTCCACGCTCTCGCGAGAGCTGCCTCTCAACAGCGCGGTGCTGCTTGCCTCCTTCCATTACCAAGCCGGGCAGTGGAAGCGGCTGTAGTCGGGTACAAAGGGAAAGCGGCCGGTTTGGTGAGTGCGCGCGAGAGCTCGCCTGGCGAAGGAAGCTCGAGGGGCCTGGGTGCTCCCTCCGGATTGGAGGGCAGTACTCCCCATGCTCCATCACGAGCCGGATGGGTAGAGGACGAGGCTGCATGGGTAGAGAGAACGGCAGCGCTTGGGACCGAGGCCAGGCAGTGCGTCAAGCCTGATCGGGAAGCCAAAAGGGACTGTATGGTTGTCTGAGCGCTGCGGGGGATGCCCGAACGGTGGGCGGGGGTCTATGGTCCCCTGGAACCGTTTCAAGCCCCTAGTTTCTGCTCCCCCCCCCCCAGGAAGAAGAAAGATGGTCTCGGTTTAGGTTGCCGCTTCGGACTCTTCCCCACTTACTTGCTTAAATGGCGGCGCCCCCCCCCCCCCGAAACTGGGGAGCCAGGTTGGTCAAGAGTAGAATCCCCAAAGGAAATGTCGGCCGCACCTTTGATTCAGACCAGCCTGGGGATGTCAGGTCCTCCCGGCTGTTAAGTCACCTTCAGAGCTTGGCGGCTCTCGGGTTAAACGCGGGCGGGGCGGGGTCCAGGTCAGGCAAAGTTGTGGCCTCCACCCTCTGCCCACACCTGTTCTTCAAGCATCCCAAGTTCTGCTAGCGAGATAAAGGTTCCCATGTGGAGTGCATTCTCACATTCCTGCAGATGTTGAAACCTTGCTGAGTTTTAGACCTTGGGAATCACTGAGTCCTAAAGTCTTTTCTTATTGAAGGGTTTGGATTTTTTTTTTAACAATTCCTGTTTTTCATTTTTTTCCTCCTGTCGTCATAATCCAATGTGTTGGTAGCATGATCACCAATTGTGCTCACTTCACTTTAAAACAAATTAACCCTTTTGTATGACAAGTTTCAAAGACCGCACATAAGGCGGACTTTGGAAAGAGTAAATGGACTTCTTGGTCTAGCCCAGGGGTGGCCAAAGTGTGGCTGGGGAGCCACATGTGGCTCTTTCACACATATTGTGTGGCTCCTGGAATTGGTGCAGCTGGGGAAGCACTGGGGGAGGGAAGGGGGGCATGCCTCCCCATTTGGTATTCTCTTCCCCAGCCAGTGGCCCTCTCCCTGGGTAGGCTTGAGGTGAGGGGGAGGCAACTTTAAATGTGTTCTCAACCTCCCCCCAATTTAGAGAGAGCATTTGTCTCTTTAAATCCCTTCAAGCCAGCTGGTGTGAGGGCCTGGCAGGGGCTGGAGAACACATTTAAAGTTAAAGTTGCTTTCTTTTCACTGCTCCCTGCCTCCCTGTTTATATTCTCTCTCCCCTCCTCCCTCCCCGTCCCCTATCTATTTTCTTTGTTTCTGTTTCTCTCTCATTCTCTCCTTCTCCTTTCTTTCCACCTCTTTCATTCTTTCCACCCTTTCTTTGTTTCTTTCTCCCTTCCTTCCTCCCTCTCCTCCCTCCCCCATCTATTTGCATTCTTCATTTTTCTCTTTCCCCCTCCCTCCCTCCTTCACCCATCTATTTGCTTTCTTTCCACCTTTTTCTTTTTTTCTTCCTCCCTCCCTTCCTTTCTCTTCCTTCCTTCCCCCTTCCTCCCTTTCTAGCTATTTGCTTTCTATGTTTCTTTCTCTCTCTGTTTCTTTCCACCTCTTTAATTCTTTCTTTCCACCTCTCAGACAAATATCTTTTACAAACAAATATCATTGGACAAATTAGTATCATTATCAATATCTGTTTCTACCTCTTTTGTTTTTATTTTTGGTAGTCTTTTTTAATGTTAATAAAAATGCAAATTTTACGTATTTTCCAATAAAAATATGTGTGTAATATTTGTTCATGTATTGCGGCTCTCAAACATCTGATGTTTATTCGATGTGGCTATTACCTTAAGCAAGATTGGTCACCCCTGGTTTAGCCTATAGCTCACAAGTCTCTCCTTGGCCTTTCTCCTTTAAAACAAGATTGGGAGACGCTTAAAAAGCATAAAAAATAGAACTGTATTCCTCCTTTAGACCTGATCATTTCCAAAGGTAGAGGGAGCAGATGTATTAGAATAGGCTTTTCAGATGCACTCATGTGGCAAAATAGTCCATGATATGAAGACTTCTTAAACAAATTTGAATTATGCATTAATTTACATATCTGTCTTAGGAGTTAATTTTTAAAAAGGTTGCTGACCCTCAGCCTCAGTTGTTTTTAAGGGGCATACTGTGCCTGTGCTCCTTCCATTTTTTTTGAGCCCCCTGAAGGGGATTTTTATTGGTTTTTTTTTTTTTTTATAACTACAAAAAACTACAACAGAAATGGGAAAGGGAAACTACATCTAAGGGATAAAGTAAAGAAACCCACACTAACTAAAACCCCAAGAGTACGAGATCTTAATTTCATTGTCTAAATATCCCTGTTGGTATGAAAATGTTAGTAAGCAATATACTTGTTGAGTATCTAACTTAGTTTTTATCCTAACAAGTTACTTGTTATGAGGAGACCTCCAGAGCATCCCCTCTATGCTCGCTTCATAAAGGCACCTTTCAGAGTCTTTCAGCCTTTACCCTATCTAGGCTTTCTATCTCTTAGTTTATATTTTATTTTCGGGACCGCCACTTCTAATTCCAAGTCAGAATCTTTGTCTTCCTCTGAGGGAACCAAGTCACCTTTGCTGCTCAACTTGGTTTCTTCATCTTTCGATTCTTCCTCAGCTCCCAAGTGGCATTTCAGAAATTCTCTTGCTTTGAGTATGGAGTCAATCTTTTCCCTTTTATCGTTTAATTTAAAGATGACACCCTCAGGGACGTTCCATCTGTAACTGATACTGTTTGTTTGAAGAAAAAGAATTAAATCTTTATATTTCTTCCTTTTCTAATTTCAAATGGAATGTCTTTTAGAGTTTTAATGCTTATATTTCCCAATTTCAGTGGAGTTGCTGAAGTTGCTTTCAGTATTGCATCTCTGGTCTGTCTTCTCGAGAATTTGACCACAATTTCACCCAGTAGACTGTTTTTCTTGATATAATTGGAGTAAGCTCTATAAGCTACCTCCATATCGCTTACAATGTCCTCTGCTTTTAAGTCTACTACTGGGGCTATTATTTCACTTAATATTTTCTTCAGATTCTCATTGCTTGATTCCGGAACTCCCTGGAACCTGAGAATCATGTTTGCTTTTTCCATTTGTAGATGCAACAGCTGTTTCTCTTGTATACTTTGCTTTTCCACAATTCTCGCCATCTTTTTCTTCATTTTCTGGTTTGTGGTGTCCATCTCTTTAACTTTTTCAGCCGTCTGCTCCATTTTTTTTAGATGTTTTTGCAAGTTGGAGCTGCTGAGCTGTAAAATACTAGCTGTTCCACCACCAGCCGCATAGCTTCTGCTAAAAGCCTGGTGACATCAGCCCCCTCTTCCGGTCTCGGACTCTGACTCCCTGGCGGTTTCACTTTTGCTATCTTTTTTCCTATGCCCGCCATTTCCCGGAGTTTGTTTGCTCTTTAAAATAGCTTCTTCACAGATTCTCAAAGTAGCCAAAAGCTAATTTTAAGCTCGGGTAAGTCTCTCAAAACAAGTTGTTAGCTTGTATTCTCTCCCCCTTCCCGTTTACGCTTCTTTGTTCAAGTGCTTGAGAGGCATCCCTCTCTTTGTGCATTTCTCTCGACGTCCCGTTTTTTATGGAGGGAGGTTTGAGATGCTTTTAAAAGTTCATAGATTTGCTTATGCAGAACTCAAGTTCATTGTTGGTCTTCTCCGACCACGCTCTGCTCCGCTACTCTGCTCAATCTCCTGTGCTTGTTCTGGTAGCATGGCTCATTCCCAAAGGACACCAAGTGGCAGGACCATCAGGGCAGAGGGAAGCCTCTATTCCCCGGCATCGGGCCAGCGAAGAGGCTAACCCTCAAAAGCCCTATGGCTTGGAGCCTTCCCCTAAGGTTCCATGGGGGTGCCGGTCCACGGCACCCCTCCTAACCATCAGTGCGCAATCCGCCTCCCCGGAGAGTTCGGGAGAAGCCGTCGCTAGTCGCTATGCCATGACTGGAAGTTGTGCTCCTTGGATGATGGCTCTATATAACAGAGCAGCTTATGTTTGAAGCCTGGTGTATGTATGTGTGACAAATATCCTGTTGTAATTTTGATCACAGTTCTGCAAAATCACTTTCAGCAGCTGGATCTCAGATGGCTCACAAATAAGTACAGTACCATAAAGTTATAAAGGCAACAACATAAACTATCTGTATTGAAAATGTCAGTAGAACTAGTTGGGATATTAAAAAGTGTAAAATCAGCACTGAATAGCCTAAAAATATTCTTAGAACTGTCATAATTCCAGAAGCACTGTCAAACAGCTGAAGTAAAAAGAAATGTTTTGGCTTAGCACTTAAAAGACAGTGAGGCAAGATTCAGCAGGGAAAACCTTTCAAAGTCTTCTGGATGCCTTGGAATATACCGTGAACTGCATTCTCTTCCCTTTGGACAGTGGGAAAGACCAATAAACAAATATCTCTCTAGCTAAAGCAGTCTCTATTGTACATGTGGAAAAGTTTCATCAACTTCTTGTTGAACTCTAGCCATGCTACTTAAATATGAAAGCACTGAGGTTGCAGGGAATTTGATACATTTTGGGATATGTTCCTACTGGTAAGTTTACTTAATACCAAATTTATACTTGTGGTGGTGTATGTAGCATTTATGAGGTTGCCTTGATGAGTTCAGGATATTGGGGAAGTATATTGCAATTTGTTGTATTATAGTTTTTGATGGGGGGTTACTAGAAATGCTGCCAGTATTGTCATAAGAATATTATATCTAATCTAATAGCCTAAGTTAAAATCTAAATAATGTATGCTTTTTAACAATAAATATTCAGATATCAAATCTAAGTGTGTTTTTTGTTTTTGTATTATGAAATACCAACAAAGGACCAACAAAGCATCAAAAACCCATGAAGAATTGGAGAGCTTGACACTATTCCTCACAGGTTTTTGAAGCTTTGTTGGTCCTCGGAGGGGTAAAGTGCTTTTAATGTTTAATGATAAGCTCCAAGACTGCATGAATTATACTCTCTGATGAAGAAATGAAATGTCTGAGATTACCTGGGATCTGCATTAGTAGTAGTTCAATTTAAAGAGTTTAAGGATTACCACATCTGTGTGGACATTGTGGAGTTCTAAGCCTTGCCAAGCTCATATCGGCACATAGTGGATGTTCCATGACTTTTGAAAATATTGGTTCAATTCAAGGTTTATATCTTTACTGATACCATTTTTTTAAAAGGACCTTTTTCACTTTGGTGACTTTGTAAATACACACCCCAGTTTTGTAATCCATGAGCTTTCTATTTTTTGATTGGTTTATGTTGTTGTATTTTTTTCATTGTGTATGTATGAAACAATAGAAAAATGGATATTAGAATACGAATGAATATTTCATAATACAAAAACAAAAAACCTTAGATTTGATATTTGAATATTTATTGTTAAAAAGCGTACAGCATTTAACTTAGTCTATTAGAATAGATTCTCTGTCTGTATTCCTTTTCAATTAATATGAATATTATAGGCAGGCACGTTGGTAACTTCACTATTTGCTTGGAAACCAGTCCAAATGTCAGTAGCATTTTACTGAGTTTGAAGAATTTTGACAAGTGCCCACGACGAAGCAACAAGAGCATCCTATAGGACGTTTATGAGATCCTATCAGATGGCAGTCAAGGCTACGAGGAGAGAATTCTACGCAGCTATGATTGTGTCTGTGAGCTCACGCCCAGCCCAATTGTTTAGAATGATTCAGTCTTTGACGGTTCTGCCGCAGGGCAGACAAAACAGTAGGGAATTGGATATTGGCTGTGAGGCATTTGCAAGCTATTTCGCAGATAAAGTCTTGGCGCTCCACCGTAACCTCCCTGCCACAGTTGAAACAGTTAGTGAACTCGAAGCCCCTTGCACGTCTTCAATGTCGGGTTTAGAGTGTTTTGACCAGCTCTGCCTGGAGGAAGTCGACAGATTGCTCTTATCTGTGTGCCCAACCACATGTGACCTTGATCCGTGCCCCTCCTGGCTCATTAAAGTGGCCATGAGGGGTTCCAAGGTGCCTTGAGGGAGATTGTCAACAAGTCCCTCTCAGAGGGGTAGTTCCCTGAGGCACTCAAGGAAGTGATGGTCCACCCTCTCTTGAAAAAACCAACTGTGGACCCGGCTGATTTGGCCAACTATTGGCTGGTGTCCAATTTGCCCTATTTGGGCAAATTGATCGAGAGGGCGGTGGTGACTCAGCTGCACGGCTTTCTGAATGACACTTCTGTCCTTGACCCATTTCAGTCCAGCTTCCACCTGGGGCATGGGACCTAGACAGTTCTGGTCGCCCTTACTGATGACCTCTGGAGGTATCTGGATCAGGGTGGTGTGGCAGCTCTGCTATTGTTAGACCTGTCAGCCGTGTTTGATATGGTCGATCAGCTGCTGACCCACCGCTTTGCCGACGCGGGGGTTCAGGGGCTCGCCCTTCAATAGCTTGGCCTCTTTTCTCCAAAGTCGGGGACAGAGGATGGGACTAGGGGAACAGCAGTCCCGGAGGCACCCACTTGAATGCGGAGTGCCTCGGGGTGGTGCTTTCATCGATATTGTTTAACATCTACATGCGCCCCCTCACCCAGATTGCTCAGAGGAATGGGTTTAGGTGTCATCAATATGCAGATTACACCCAGCTCTATCTGATGTTTGGCGGCCGGTTGGACTCCGGCCCAGAAGATCTTCACTGGGCTTTGCAGGCTGTGGCTGGGTGGCTCAGGCTGAGCTGGTTGAAACTAAACCCAGCGAAGATGGAGGTCCTGTCGAGTTGGTTCGGCGTTGGGGCTCCCACTTCCAACCTTGATGGGGCACCTTTGGTGCCAGCATCGGAGGTTAGGAGTTTGGGAGTGGTCCTGGATCCTGCCTTAACTATGGAGGCCCAGGTGGCAGCCACTGCCAAATTGGCCTTTTACCATCTTCGGCTGATTCGGCAGTTGGTTCCTTTCCTCGACTGTGATGACCTGGCTACAGTGATCCATGCGACGGTCACCTCGAGATTAGACTACTGCAACACTTTCTACATGGGCCTGCCTTTGTTGCAAATCCGGAGGCTGCAGCTAGTGCAGAGTGCTGTGGCCAGGCTGTTGGTGGGCGCCCTAGGCGGGAGCACATTCGGCCTGTGTTGAAAGCGCTGCACTGGTTGCCTATAGCATACTGGATTCACTTCAAAGTGTTGGTGCTTACTTTTAAAGCCCTATATGGCCAGAGTCTGACAAACCTGAGGGACCACCCTTCCCCACATATGCCCCAAAGAGCACTTCGGTCAGGCCCCAAGGAGACCAGGCTTGCTGCAACTAGGACCAGGTCCTTTTCAGTGGTGGCTCCTACCTGGTAGAATGAGCTCCTGGAGGAGATAAGGGTCCTGCGGGACCTTTTACAGTTCTGCAGGGCCTGTAAGATGGAGCTCTTCCACCAGGCTTTTGAGTAGGAGCCACCACTACCACTACTAGTACCACTACCACCATTGGTAGATTAGTGGGGCGGCCCCATGAAGAACGACCATGATATTGTTGTGGTCAGTACTGCTGGGTGGGGTCGAATAACAACTATGGGTTTTAATCCCCTTATTGTTATGTAAGATTTGGGGGAGTCTATCTTGTAAATGTGATTCCATGTTGTTAGATTTTCATTGTAACTACTGAGCACTTTAATGTTGATTGTTTTATCCTATTTTATGCTGTTTTATGTGTAAGCACTTGGTGGGGTAGAAATGCGATAAATAAATAAGTAGGGAAGATTTGATAAGGATATGGGTCCCAGTAACACTCAGTAGCCTACAGGACGAGTGTTTGAGT
This sequence comes from Gekko gecko, assembly GCA_029375565.1. Classification (NCBI taxonomy): domain Eukaryota; kingdom Metazoa; phylum Chordata; class Lepidosauria; order Squamata; family Gekkonidae; genus Gekko; species Gekko gecko. The sequence continues at coordinate 172,100,156 of JAPDNY010000005.1, forward strand.
AACATGAGAGCCTTGCTTGTTACATTGGGGTGCAAAACTATCAATTCAAACACTTTTGGGAAGTCCATAAGCCAGGCATAAAGAAAACAGCCTTTGGGCAAGATGCGCAGCACAGCAGTGCCCTGGCAACTTGGTGGGAAAACCCCCCCCCCACTCTAGTTGCAAAGCTCTGGAGGCCTTGGCTATCCATCTCCAGCTGACCAGCAGGCAGTTGCTCTGGGCACCTTCTGGGAGGACCGCATCACTGATGGCGGAGTCTTTTTCAGGATGTGCAGCAGCAGCGGTGCCCTGGCAAGTTGGTGACCCCCGCCCCCATTCCAGTGCCAAGCTCTCATTGGAGGGCTTGGTGTTCCATCTGTGGTTGACCAGCAGGCAGTTGATCTGTGTGCTTTGCAGGAGGACCTCATGAAAAAATTCACTGGTGGCGAAGGCTGCTCTGTTGGCAGAGAGGGCAGGTCACTTTCTTGTATGTCATCTTTGCTTACCTAACTTGGAGGATAAAGTAAGAAGATTTACAAGAATGAGTAGAGCAAAAGTAGAAGAGCTGTGTGACTTCGTGGAATATAGAGGGCATTATATAATTAATACCTAATTAATTAATATACAACTCCAATCCTAATTGATGTAAATTTTATGACTGATTGAAAATTGAAGTGTGGAAAAGATCCAAAGTGAGATATTAAGATGCATTTAAATGACTCTCTTTGAATTAGCTTTCTGTTTGAAGCAAGCTCTCTTGTCTGCCTAAAACAGTGTTCAAAGTACTGTACTACTAAGGATTAATAAAATTAATGGGAATTGTATATTTGTAAATGAGAAGACCTAATTAAATTAGCAAAATTAAGGAAAGACTTCATTTTTTGGTGTTCCTAATTCTCATCTCTCCCGCCCCATATAATTGTAAATTTAGAAATTACATAGAAAGGAGTAGTTATGGGATATATGATATGGTGTTTTCCCTTTTCTCTTTCTTTGTAGTTTTTGGTTCCCCCCGCTTGTCATTCTTTTTAACTGTAAAGAAACATTGTCACTATTTTGCATGCTAATTTAACAACTCACCCCCTATATGTACAACTGCGATCTTTAATTCCATTCCAGTGTCTTGATGAAGTGTGCTTTGCACACGGAAGGTCACACCTTGAATAAAACTTTGTTGATCTTAAAGGTGCCACTGGACTTTAACTTTGTTATATTTGTTTGCTATTCAATTGGTTTTGGGTAGCGTATTAATTGATACATTACAAGGTTCTCACTTGCTTACTCTGTCTGCTTATTCTCTTTTGAGTAAATAAAGATGCTTCTGATTAAATTGTAATCCAGCAATATAAATCGATAGAACAACGAACTTAAAATACTTTCTAAGTTACTGCAAGGGGAAAAGGCTGATAATATTTGCCTTCAAGAACTGCATAGTAAGGATGGACAGGAGACACTATTAAGAGAAGTTTACAGGTGCACACCTTTTCATGCAGCAGCAGAGGACAAAACTAAAGAGGTCATGATAACTTTAGATAGACAATTCCCATTAACTTTCGCTAGGACGAAGAGTGATAGACCTCAACGCTGTTCTAGATTCACAGTGGGTATCCTCAAACAGTAATACCTCTCATTTAAAAATTCTAAAATTTTTTAGAGATTGGTTGCAAGAACATAATGTAGTTTCAGGTTTTAAAATTAGAAAAAGAGAGACTACTCTTTCTATTCCAACAGGCATTTAGTGTACTCTATAATAGATCTTGCCCTTGCACCAATTCATACTCTGTCCAGAAATGCTAAGGGTGAAATAGTTCCTCAATCTACAGTGACCATGACCCAATTAAATTAAAATTTGGTATTGAACATCCTGTCCATCAGACAGAAATCTTGGAGGCCAAATAATTAGGCAGATTAAAGAGGAAATGAAGAAGATAAATAACCATCAAGAAATGTCATTTCATAGAATTTGAGATGCTTTTAGGGTATATCTCAGGGGCTTCTTAATATCTCTGCAAAGCCATGCAAATAAACAAAAAAGACAGGTGAAAGAGGAATTGGTCTTAGAAACAGAAAGAAGATGAAACGATTAGATGCTCATGATGCTGTTAAAGCCTAAATATTTTATTTGAATACGCAAATAAATCAGGGAAAAGTTTGACCAGTCTTTTATTAAAGAAGCCATAGTTAATAAAATATTGACTCTGAAATCAAGCCCCAGAGGAATAATAAAGTATTTACTTAAAATAGTTGCATTCAAAGATTCCCACCCCCCAAAAAAATTGTACTTGCAAGAAGAAGCACAAAATAGCAGTCTGAAAATACCAAAAAAAATCTGGGGATCATAGAGGTCTTATGGATAAACCTATAACAATTGAGAAAATTAAGGAAATAATTGATGATTTAAATCAAACAAGACACCAGGCCCAGATGGTTTTTTAAATGAACTGTTATCTTTAAAGAAGAATTGTCATCTTATTTGAAGGAATTGCTTGACTCTCTCAGTAGGGAAGGGATTAGAAACAGCATATGGGCAGAGGCAAATATTGCATTAATTCCCAAAGAAGGGAAGGACAGGAGCAATGTAGCATCATACAGACCCATATTAATATTAAATGGCGGTTTTTACAATTTTTATGGCCAAACTAGCAAAAAGACTACAGTGTTTTGGGACAATATTTAGGTGAGGACCAAGCAGGCTTTTAAAAGGGTAGACAGCTGCAACGTGACCGAGTGGGGGAGTGTGTCTTCTAATCTAATATACACTGGATTCAGATTATTACTCTATTATGACTGATCACCTCGCCTTTCTGAGGGATGACCAGTCTTCACTTAAAAGTCTCTTTGGGATTTGTATCTCTTGTAGATGGAGGATATCTGCCAGTATGAATCCTTATCAAGAAGTCAGGCACCAGTGCTTTTTAAAGTCAAACTGCACAACTCTTTATTTCACAGAAACACAGCAGGGGGTGGGATATTTACATTTGATATGTTGTTGCTATTTGTATGAGTGCTTCTCTCTCTCTCTCTCTCTCTCTCTCTCTCTCTCTCTCTCTCTCTCTCTCTCTCTGTATTAACATAGGCTGTTGTTATAAAACACTAAGTTGGTCACAGACTGTCTTTGGTACACATTTCACTCTCCAGTAACTATCTGTGGTTAGACCTTGGCCTTTCTCTGTCTGGCTCTCTGAGACTGACTGGTGAGGCTATTCCAGCTATTTCCCAGTCTCTTCTAGGCTCCTAGTCCTTCTACTTAACCATCTCACAAGTTCCCTTGGAGAAGTGTGTGTTTTGCTTTGTGACTACTGAGGAGTTATTTAGTTTCTTCTCTCAGCTCACTACCCTCTCTCTTTAGAGATGACCAGTAGGAGCATTATCCTGCCCCGGTTTTCCTTGAATGGATGGCTTGCTGTATCACTAAACTTCAGAGGCTCCTTCGCTCTCAAGAACTCTCCAGCAAACTCCCTGTCAGCTGTCAACTGTTAACCATCACTTCATTGGGAATTCTGAGCAACTTGCCCCCACCATTCTCAGTCGTGTGACCCAGCAGCTCTCTTGTTTCGCTGCTGTTGATCAACTAACCTTTAGTCTGTCACAACAGCTATCATGGAACACAAGAAGATTAATAAATCTCTTAGATCTTGTGAATAGCAATAAAGAACTACCTGTTTTCTTCTATGTAGTTGTAGAAAAAGCATTTGATGGAATAAGCTGGAGATTTTTACCGCAAACCCTGGAGATATTTGGCTTTGGCAAGGAGTTTCAAGAAAAGGTTGGCATTTGTTATACCAGTCCTAAGAATGGGATCATTGTAAATGGTTTCCAGTCCTCAGTGTTTGCATAAGAATGTGGGGTTTGGGAAGGGTACTTTCAGTTTTTGCATTGAAATCATGGGCAGGAAGGCCTGGCAAAATAAATCAGTTGTGGGGATCTGGTACCAAAGTAAAGAGTCTAAAATATTGCTTTATGCAGATGGTGTTATCTGAACCCAAAGACTCCGGTGAATAACTTATTAAAATTTTAAATCCGTTAATTATCTGGCTATAAAAGAAATTATAAGAAATCAATGTTGTTGAGTGTCAACTTGAACGGTGAGGGAAGAAAAGTGAATGCTAGAATTACGGGACCCACATGGAAATCTAAAGACAGCAGATGTTTAGGAATATTTTTTTCTGAAAAGTTAGATACACTGGTACAAAAAAACCCCCAATACTGGTTATGAGCAGGACAGAATTTAATTTAAAGAAATGGTTCAAGCTTAATTTGTCTTGGCTAGGTAGAATCGCAATTGTAAAGATGAAAATTTTGCCACAGTTCTTACTTCGTTTCACTGTTATTACTGTACTGATTCCGTAAGTGTTTTTAGTTGATACCCAGAAGGTGATAGATCAATTTATTTGGAGGTACAAAAAGCTTGGATAGGCAGAATTACAATGCAGACTCCTAGAACGAGATGTGGCCTTGTGGCCCCATCAGTTGAAAAGTACTATAATTCTACAAGGTTTATTGTATCATGGTATTGGTTCAGAGGTTCTCAATATGGGAAGATCTTCATGGTCTCTGCGCATCACACCTCTGGGATATAGTATGTCTCCACCGACCTCGATCAGTTCCTCTTGAAAGCGAAAGGGATTTTCGCACCCGCTGCCCCGTGACACGCCAGCCAGCCCCACTGCGCATGACCAAGGGAGGGGCACGACAATCCCGCCAGTTCTCTTCTGACCCCTGTGCTGGTAGGATCATCTCCGCTTTGGTGGGTAAAAAATTTGGGCTTTTAGGCCTATGCCTTGTTTTTCTTCAAAGTTTTCTTTGTTTTTTCTTGTTTGTTAAATGAAAGGACTTTGTTTCTACGGAATTATTTCTTTGAACTCTGTAGTGTTCCCCCCCCTCTCCCGGCCTATGGCCAAGAGGTGGGGTTTCTTTAAACGGTGCCTTAAAGACACTCATTTTGTCTTTTGTGCTTGGGGAATTGCACCGAGTGGACTCTTTTGCTCTTTGCACGAAGTTCTTGAAGCAGACAAGGAAGAACAGAGCTGCCAGACTTCGCGTTGTGCTTTTGGAGTTAGCGCTTTCACCGATGTTGTCACAGGACACTTCAGGGCATGCGCCTATGTCGACTGCCGCCTCGGCATCGACGGCTGCGCTGTCCCCAGTACCGACTCACTTAGATGTCAACTGCCCGATGCTCAAATGCTCGGCCCAGACATCTCAGTCTGAAGCCCATACTCCCTCTATAAAAGGCAGGGAGGGCAAGGATGATCAGCCAGTCAAGCTAAAAAAGCATAAGAAAACTCCCCCTCTGCAAACTCCACTGATCCCTCGGAGGGTCACAGAAACGAATCCTACGGAGGCTGCTTCACTTGACTCTCTGAGCTGAGAGCAGCCACAAGGTGTACCTCGCTCGCCTTCACTGCGTCCTATCCAGCTCACCGACTCCAAGCAGGATATGGACTTAACACAGATCTCCCGGTCCTCCAGTGTCGAAAGCCTACACTCCGACCGTGGAACCGAAGCCTTTGTCCATCCATCACAGCTCCGACCTGATGATTGGGGAAGGCCATTGGCACCGATCCACCCACCGTCACCGCCCTCCTGGGACCAACGGCAGTGGCAATACATGTATGGGACCTATCGATTTACAGGCAGTATGCCATGGTTCCCACCCCAAACAATGAAGTAGTACTGTCTGTTCTCCTCTTCACGTCTCTCCCAGTATCAAGATCCACCATCGACACCAGAGTTTGTGAGGCCCCAACCATCGAGGCCAACAGGCAAACCTCCCAAACTGTCGCACCCAACAATTCCAAAGTTTAAAGATTCTTTGACTCTGACTCCATCAGTACCAATGTTGCCTATGTCTTTTTCTGAGTCGTCTGAGCACTCTGCCTCTTCAGACACCTCCTCCCAATCGGGACGAAAACCCCGATCCTCTGGTGGAACCCTTGCCACCTCTACAAGTGGGCAATGATCTCCCAATTTCCCCTTCGGATCCTATGGAGATTTTATAAAGCGGATGGCTAACACGCTCACTCTGTCTACAGTGCAACCACCACCTGCTGTGGCCGATTCCGTGTTCAATATTGTCCAGATGGACACCTCTACTTTGATTGCCCTACCAATGACTTCAGTCCTCCTTCAGGCAGCTAAAGTCCCATGGTCTCACCCGGCATCTACCCCCATCTCGAGCCGAAGAGTAGATCATATGTATAAGGTGCAGGAACAGGGTGCTGAATTTCTGTTTACTGACCCTAAACCTAATTCTGTTGTAATTACCTCTTCCTCCAAGGGCAGACATAGTCATTCCACCCCCTTACGAGAAAGAGGGAAGGAAACTTGATTCGTTTGGAAAAAAAATTATTCTGCAGGAGCCCTCGGCATCAAGACCTCAAACTATGCGGCATGTATGGGGAGATATCAGTTTGCTCTCTGGGAGCAGATGTCTGAATTTATTGCCACCCTCCCTGAGGACTCTTAACTGTCTGGCTCACAGGATCCAAAAGAAGAGAATGCTTTTGGCTAAGCATCAGCTCAGTGCAGCTAAGCACACTTTGGATGTGGCCACCAAAACACTGACTTCAGCAGTCACCCTCTGATGTCATGCTTGGTTGCGTTCTGTTGCCATACCGCAGGACACTAGGACTCTCATTGAAGACCTTCCATTCGAAGGTGAGGGCCTTTTCAGTACCACGACTGATACGGTCCTGCAAGACCTAGACAAAAGTATAAAGACATCAAGAAATTTAGGAGTCACGTCGGCTCCTAAACTCTGCAAGGTGAAATCTGGAACAAGCCATGATCTCGCAGATCCTCTCTTAAGTCATCTCCGGAAACACAGTGGCAACGCTCACCCACTGTGTCTTCCTGCCCTTATGGGTACAAACCAAAATTCTCATCCATCTCACAGCCTAAGGTTAAGACTCCGAAAGCTTCCAAACAGAGCCTTTGACACCTGTCACCCCACCCCTACCTGCCTGTCTCCCTACCTGCCTGCTTGACAGTGCATAACATCAGACTGGTGGGTCCTTTCCGTCATCGAAAAAGGGTACCTCTTAGAATTTATCCAGGTACCCGAGGGCCCCAACTTCATATCTACTCCACCATCCACTAAGCTCCTGGAAGAAATCCAGAACCTTCTTCAAAAGGACACTATAGAACCAATCCTGACAGCAATTTCAGAGTCAATATTTATCCAATAATATTTGTAGGCTGAGGGCGGGCTTTGAGAATTCATTTAAAGTTAAAGTTGCTTTCTTTCTCTGCTCCTCCCTACTTCAATCAGGCCCAGGGAAGGGAATGCTGACTGGGGAAGGGAAGACTGATTGGGAAGGTATGCCTTCCCTTCGCTTCCCCATCTGTCCTGCTGGGAGCCACACAATATATGTGAAAGAGCTGCATGTGGCTCCCAAACTGCAGTTTGGCCATCTATGCTCTATGAGGTTGTGATGGACAGTAAGCAGGCTTTTAAGCAATGTTGCTGGGAAAAGGATAAGCTATCTAAAAAATTATTGACAGCTCACAGAGCTCATTCTGATTGGGCGAAGACAGCTTACTGAGGAATGGAACACTGAGCTGTTTAAAAATTCAAATGGGAAGGAGTTATTAGATCAGTTGGTGTGGATCAGTTGGATTTGGAGTAGAGCTAGAGAGGGAGTTAACAGAAAAACCTCCTAGTGAGAGACTCTGAAGAGAAAAAGGGTCTGATAAGTCCTGTCTGGAGTGGAGCAAGTGTGCTGTGGCCTCTGCAAATAACAGAGTTGAGGTAGAGACAGTGAGTCTGGCAAAGAATTGTCAGTATCTCATCTGTTCAAGGAGTGGAGAGAAATCTCCTTGTGTGAAACACAGAAACACTACTTGAGTGAAGAATTAGCCATACTCAGTATGGAAGCAGATTAAGCAGTTTACAGAGACTGTTCTTCTGAAAGATAGGGAGGTGACCAAAAGGATTGAAGAGGCACTAACTCTCAAGCAAGTCAAAAGAGGTTATTGCGCTTAAGGAGAAGAGAATAAAAATCTGGCCAGAGGAAGAGGGGGCAGATAGGAAAAACCCTGGTATATAAACATAGGGTTTGTTGTTGTTGTTGTTGTTGTTGTTGTTCAGTCGCATAATTGACTCCAACTCTTCACAGCCCCATGGACCACATCGCGCCAGGCTTTCCTTTCTTCTGCCATCCTCCAGAGTTTGCTCAATTTCATGTTCTTTGTATTGATAACACTGTCTAACCACCTCATCCTTTGCCATCTGTGTGACCATCCAGAAACAAGTTCAAAAGAAGGTATAAAGGGACTCTAGTAAACTCGGGCTTTTTTTTGTGGAAAAAGCCCAACAGGAACTCATTAGCATGATAGGCCACACCCAACAGCAGAAGCTCAGTAGCATATTAGGCCACACCCCTGACCGTGCAGCTCCCTCGCAGGATTGGCTTCCCCAGGTGCCCTGTGGCTTATGGGGCGCATGGGGAACCTGAGGAAAGGAAGGCAGTTTAAACTGCCTTCCCTCCCGGGATCGGCTTGGCTTCCCCAGGCACCCTGCAGCTTGTGATGCGCCTGGGGAACCCAAGGGAGGGAGGCTGTAGGCATGGCCAACACGGAAGCCAGCCAGAACTCCGTTCCTGTGCGTTCCTGCCCAAAAATAGCCCAGAGTAAACTATCACAGTAAAAGCAGTGAAACATCTCTAACAGCATCAAGCCAAAAAACCCCAGGGAAAATAACTCAAAAGCAGTGTTGGATATATATTTGAATCTCCTTACCAAACCTACCCAAAGTTCACTTGTAAATATAATTTCCCAACTCCTGCCTTTTTATTCCAATAAATTTGGTTTGTTTCAACTTTCAGTTTGCCTAGATGCCTAATTTTTTTTTACAAATAATTTTTATTTTCAACACATAATCAATGTATAAACAATAATCAGGAGTACATTCCATTAGTGCTTAAGCTTTCCTTTTTGTACATCAGTAGTTTTGCACCTATGCTTTATATATGCCTATATAGTAGCTTCAATTTCTATTAGTATTTCTATATATACTTTTTCATGGTTATCACAACTATCACTTAAAGTACCACTCAATTCATTTATTAAGTCTTGATCATGTTTTTTCAAAGATATCTTCTCGCATGCCTTGTAAGAGCAAAGTCAGTTTGTCCATCTTAGCCATTTCTAAAAGTTTATAGATTATTTCTTCTTTTTAAGGCGTTTCTTCTTTTCTCCAGTATTTAGCATACAGAATTCTAGCAGTAGTTACAACATGTATAATCATATAAACATCTGTTTTTTTATAACTTTCTGGTATTATAGTCAATAAGAACAATTTTGGTACAAAAGGTATATCTGTTTCTAATATTTTTTAACATCTCAGGTATCCAAATCCAATATTTTTCACTTTTATCACATGTCCACCATATATGAAAAAAGGATCCAACATTCTGTTTACATTTCCAGCAATCATTTAACATATTTGGATAAAATTTTGCTAATTTGTCTGGTGTCATATACCATCTATAAAACATTTTATATATTTTTTCTTTATATGAAATTGCTTTGGTATATTTTATATTTGTTTTCCATACTTTAGACCATTGATCTAATTCAGTATTATGTCCTGAGTTTTGTGCCCATCTAATCATAGCACATTTCACCACCTCATCTTGTGTTTTCATTTCTAATAATGCTACATACAGTTTTTAATAAGTTTTTCATCAGCATACAGCAGTATTCTATCCAGTTCTGTAACCTTTTCATAAAAACCAGCTTGTTTATCCTTAACATATCTGGATTCTAGTTGGGCTTTTTCCCACCAACTCAATTCAGTATCTTGTTTTTGGAGAATATCCTGAGTTTTTAAATTGCTTTTATTATCTAACAAGTCCTTGTACCTCCACATTGAATGTCTTTTAAATAATCTAGGATTTGTGAAAGCTTCAAGAGACCCATTTTGGAATTTTAGTATAATAAAGTTTTTTTGTTTCTTCCCATGTTTTCAACAATGAGCTTCTAAGAGTATGTTGTTTAAAATGCTTATGTGAATTATCTCTACTATACCATACAAAAGCATGCCAGCCAAGCAATAGGTCATGTCCTTCCAGTTTCAAGAGTCTTGAATTTTCCAATATAATCCAATCTCTCACCCATGTCAAAGATGCCACTTTATAATATAGAGACCAATTCAGTAACAAATCCTGCTCTTTCTTTCATATCTTGAAATGCTTTCATCTTTATTCTAGGTCTCTTCCCTTGCCATATAAAATGTCTTTCAAGTTTATCCAAGTCCTTAAAATACTGTTGATTTTTAAAAATTGGTATAGTGTGAAATAAAAAGATGAGTCTTGGTACAATGTTCATTTTTACTGCAGCTATTCTTCCCATAAAAGATATCTGCAGATCCTTCCATTTTTCAGGTCCTTCTTGATTTCTGACAGAAGTTCCACATAGTGGTCTTGCAGTAGAGAACTGCATCTATTTGTCAAAGATATTCCTAAATATTTCACTTTCTTTTGAACTTCAATGCCTGAAACACTCTGTAATTGTTGGATTTGGTCTTCAGTACAATTTTTTGTCAATATTTTAGTTTTCTTGAATTTGATTTTAAGACCAGCTACTTGTTCATATTCTTGTAATGTATTTATAAATTGAATAGTAGATTCTATTGGATCTTCTAAGATGAATGCTAAGTCATCTGCAGATGCTTGTAATCTGTATTCTTCTTTTATTTTAAGTCCTTTAATTCGAGTATGTTTTCTCATTATATAATTTAGTGTTTCCAGAGCAAAAATAAAAAGTAATGGAGAAAGTGGACAACCTTGCCCGGTTCCTTTTTGTATTTCAACATTTTGTGATAGGTCCCCATTTACCAAAATCTTTGCTTGTTGTTTGGTGTAGATTGCTCCCTAACCATTGTATAAAAATCTTCTCCACAGTTCCAAGTGGTTAATTGTTTTAACATAAAGTTCCAGCTAAGATTGTCAAAAGCCTTCTCAGCAACTAAAAAGACCAAAGCCATCTGTTTCTCTGGATGTACTTCAAAATATTCAAGTACATTCAAAATAATCCTTACATTATTTCTTATCAGTCTTTTAGGTAAAAAACCTGCTTGGCCTTGATGTATGACTTGCAAAAGAATTCTTTTCAATCTCAAGGCCAATATAGATGCATAAATTTTATAATCCACATTCAATAATGATATTGCTCTATAGTTTTTAATATCCTTCTCATCCGTATCTTGTTTATAAATTAAGGTTATTAGAGCTTCATTCCAGGTCCCCGATATTTTCTTCTCCTTTGTAATATTTTGTATTGCAGATTTTAATGGCATTATTATTTGATCTTCAAATGTTTGATAAAACTCTGACGGAAGGCTATCTGGACCCAGTGTTTTCCCTTTCTTTTGATTTTTTAAAATAATTTTTTTATTGCTTTTATTCTAAAAGCTATATAGAAATAATAGGGAAGGGTATCTAATATCTAAGGGAGAAAAAAAATAAAACCACTAAAAACCCAAGTGGCAATGGTCAATCGATTTTACAAATGCTTATAACAATTTCTTCTTCTATTGTAATAGTTACAATGAAAAGGAGTAATTAGTTAATTTTCAAAAAGAAAAGAAAAAACAATTGCTTCTAGCGAAGGAAGAAGTATCTCAATATCTAAAATAAATTTGGTTCAGCTCAAGTAAAAGAGAAATAGTTTAAGGTTTACCAATTTTTTTTTTAAGTCGTGGTCTCGTCTGGCTTTGGAAATTTGGGGGGCAGCCACCCCACGGTCTGATTCAGATTTTTCTCCAGAAGATGTAGTTGAAGAACTTCCATTGCTTCCCGTCTCGCCATCGTCTTCTGCTACTTCCTCTTCCTCTCCTGGTCTTGGTGGTTTTTCTGGTTTTTGAAACTGCTCCAGAAAAGCTTTGGCTTTAGTAACAGAGTCTAGTCTTTCTTTCTTGTCGTTGTATTTAAAGATGATCCTGTCTGGTATAATCCATCTATAGGGTGTGGATTTTTTCTGCAAGAACAAAATCAAGCTTTTGCACGGTCTCCTCTTCTTCCTTGTCTCGGATGGAATGTCCTTTAAGACTTTTATTTCTTTATCTTCGATTTTTAGGGTAGTCCCATTTGTTGCTTTAAGTATCTGCTCTTTTATATGCCTTTTGGAGAATTTCACAAAGATTTCACCAGGCAGATTCTTCTTTGTGTCTTCTGGATATGGCCTACAGAACATCTCACTTTGTAGAGAATCCGCTTTTATATCTGTTACTGGTTCTAATGCTTCGCTTAAAATTATTTTGAGATTTTTTCCTTTCTTCTCTGGAACCCCTTGAAATCTCAATACATAAATTGACTTTTCCATTTGCAGCTGTAACAAATGATGCTCAACAGAGGATGTCTTTGTCACAGTCTCTAATCCTTTATTAAACTTTTTGGTCTTGGCATCAGCTTTCTTTAACAATTTGGAAATTTGCTCTCTCTTAATATTAGTCTCTTTTAGCTGTCCTTGAAGGGTTTCAAAGTTGTTGTTCGATGTAGTCATCTGATCCAGCAGAGGGCACAAAGCAGCCGCTAACATATTTGGGAAGTCTATGGCTGCTTCCGGTCCCATGATCGCAGCAGCTGGATTGGCTCTGCCTGGATTAAGTTTCACTTTCAGTGGCACTCTCTTCCCCGCCATTATGCTTTTGTTTACTTTTAGAGAAAATTGCCAAGAGTCTCTATGACTTCAAAAAACAACCAGAGTTTTCTCGAGTGCACTCTGCCTTAGTTAATTCAAGCTTTACTTTCCGTCCCCTTCCTTTGCTATTGTTTTAAGAGATTTTTCTCTTCCACGGGGTGGGTCCTCCCCCCCCGTTTGGTTTGAGCGCTTGGATATTTATCTTGTTGTTCGACTCATCAGAACTCACAATTCGTCGGGATTTTCCGGTTTAAGCATTTTGCTGCTCGGTCACATCCCCGTCTCACTCCGATGGGGTTGTGCTGAGACTCGGCTGACGAGAAGGGTCCGAGCAGGTCCCGGATCCTCCCGGGGTCTCTGTAGGAGACCCCCAGCCTGGAGAGCTGAGGAGAGCCTCTTCCAAGGCGACGGCCAAGGAATTAAGGCTCACCTTTATCTCCGAAAGGTTCCATCGCCGAAGAGCCAGCATGGTGCCGAGAGACGACTGCCAGATCAGCGGACACGATCAACAGCTGCTGAAAAGCTTCTGAAAGATCTCCAAGGCTGTAAAGCATGGGTCAAGCATTGTTCAGGTGATTTAAGCGAACAAAAGCCTTGGTAGTAATTAGAAGCGCCTAAGGGCAAAGCGGCAGGGGAGAGGGAGATGCTCAAGAGTTCACCCCCCCCATTTAAAACAACACGGTTTTAAAGCGATCTTTAAGAACAACCTGGAATTAAGCTATGCGCATAAGAGGATTGGCGAAAACAAAAGCTGCAAAATAAAGAAAAGCAGATTAATTTCTGCCAACTTTTACTTTGTTTTGGGAAACTTACTTCTTGTTGGTATTATGGCTGGGAGAGGGCGGAAGCCAGGTCTGGAGAAAAAAAGTCAACCGGAAATGGTATACCAACGACTCCCTCCCACAACCAGGAAGTAGCTGCAGAGATGTCTACATTGCTGGCGAATGCACTGCGCCCCCTAATGGAGCAGATGACTAATCTCAATGCGAAAATGGATAGTTTGCAAAAGCAGATGACTCAAATGGATATAAGGACCTCAACAACGGAAAAGACTTTAAAAAAATGGAAAAACAGACTGAAAGTATTAATAAAAGAGCGGATGAAGCAGAAAAGGAGAGACTCTCCAATAAGAATCAACTAATACAGCTACAGCTGGAAAGATCTATGCACATTCTACGATTCCAAGGGGTTCCAGAAGAAAAGAACGAGGATTTGAAGAATATTTTATCAGAGACTTTGGCTCCAATAATGGATTACAAACAGGAAGGCCTATTGAAGGAGATGGACTGGGCCTACAGGGCTTATCCAGATTTCATCAAAAATAATAAACTCCCTGGAGAAATATGTTTGAAATTCACGAGAAGATCTACCAGAGATCGAGTACTAAAAGTCACGCAGGGGAACCCTCTAAAAATTAAGAATGAAGAAATAAGGATCTTGAAGGATATCCCCTTCGAAGTTAGAAAGGGAAGGAAACTCTACAAGGAGCTTACTTCTCTCTACAGAAGAAGGGGATCCCGTACAGATGGCTGTTTCCTGAAGGACTGAGTTTTAAATATGGAGACAGAAAATACAATATTGACTCTGTTCCTAAGGCTAAAAAATTTGTGGAGCAACACTTGAATCCAAAGCAGTACAACAAAGACAAGAAACCAAGAAAAGTTGAGGAGGAAAATGAGGAAGAAGAGGAATCCTACTCACAGGATTCAGAAAGCACTAGTCCAATACTCTCTAGTTCTTCAGGCACATCGGAATCAGAGAAAGGAGCAGCCGCTCCCAAACCCCGAGGAAAGAAGAAATACAAGAAGAAGAGACCCTAAGACCAAGATAATCATGGAAGATGCAGTTTTTGATTAACTAAGCGGTTTTTACAATTTTTTACTTTTATAATTTTTTGTTAACTTTTTTATAAGGCTCTGTAACACCAGGTGACAAATGATACAAATGTAACCAGATTGTGTCACTTTGTTAGTCTTTCCTTCCCCATGTCCAGTAGGGGTTTGTTTGTTTTTTTCCTTAGAAGTAGGGCTTAGTTTCCTTCCCCCATCCTGGTAGAGTTTTTTGTGTGTGTATTAGTTTTCCCTACCCATGTCCCATAAATTTTTAGAGGCAGAGATTAGCAACCTTTCCCCATATCCCGTAGTAAAGCAAAATCAATAAAATCCCCTTCGGGGGGCATTAAAAAAAAAAAAAGAACTCACAGTTCATCCAGAGTCATTCACCAGGTAAGGAAAAAATGCTTGACTGTCTGCCCGCTTGTCCTGGTGTGTGTTTCAAGCACCGTTGCTGGTCTGTGGCAGCAGGACCTTCGGGACAAAGAAGAGCCTCGATCCCTCGGCAATCAACCTTGGGAGAGGCACTCCTCGTGCCCCATGGCTGGGAGCCCCCTTCAAGGGCTCTGGGAGGTCCGGATCAACAGAGACCTCTCCCTACCGCCACAGCACAATCATGTCCCTTGGAGCTACAAAGGAACGTGTCTGCCATTCGATTCACCAAAACCAGAAGTCCCTTTCTTTTGATTTTTGACCGCTTTGGTTATTTCAGCAAATGAAATGGATTCGTTTAAGATTTTCCTTTGCTCTTCTGTAAATCTCTTGTCATATTTTGTAAAGAATTCTCTGATTTCTTCTTGGGTGGCTTCTCTTTTTTGGTATAAATTTTTATAAAATGTCCCAGCAATCTTCAAGTCTCTAGGAATATTCCTTTCCTCTCCCATTTCATCTTTCGGTATCGTTATATGTTTCTTTTCTCTTTCTTTTCTTAGTTTGTGTGCTAACCATCTAGTTGGCTTGTTCACATTCTCAAAATAGTTTTTTTGCTATTTCTTGAGTTAGAAGACAGTTCATTTGATGTTGTAAATTTTTTTATCTTAATCCTTGTTTGTTCTGTAGAGGGTTCCCTTTTCATATTTTCTTCCTCTTTTTTAATTTGCTGTTCAATCTGGGTAAATTTTTATTTCTTTTGCTTCCTCATCCAAGCATCTTGTCTAATAATCCATCCCCTTGCATAGGCCTTGAAAGCATCCCATACTACATCAATGGAGATGTCGGGTTTTATATTTTCTTTGAAAAACTCTTGGAATTCTGTTATTTTTTCATTTTTTAATAACCAAGTATTCATAGACCATCTAGGTTTTTTTGGCATGTCTTGTAATGTCAAAAGGATAGGATTGTGGTCTGCAAAAGTTGCTGGTAAAATCTCTGCATCCAATAAATCATTTGTTATACTTGTTGAAATCCATGCCATATCTAATCTTGACCATGACCTATGCCTAGCTGAAAAAATGAAGTCCTCTTTGTTAATATTTCTAATTCCCCAAGAGTCTATCAAATTAAATTCTTCTATTAATTGTAAAAATGAATTTGGTAATTCATTTCCTTGTTTCTTTTTTTCTGTTTGTTTTTTCCTATCAAGAGTCTCCAATTATACAAATTTCTTGAAAATTTTGTTTTGATATGATCTCCTGTAGCAATTTATAAAAAGTTTCCTGGTCCTGATTTGGTGCGTATACGTTGACAATCAACATTGTTTTAGCTTGTCTATGTATTTGTACCATCACAATCCTGCCATCTTCAGAGTCATATACTAATTGTGGGTGAAAGTGTTCTGTAATATATGTTATACTATTCCTCTTCTTTCTTTCTTTTTATCTGCCAAGATAAAAGCTTTTCCAAGTTTCTTTATCACTAAAAACCTTTGGTCTGAATATTTAATGTGGGTCTCCTGTAAGCATATAACATCCAATTGCATCTTAATTTGCTGAAATATCTGTGTTCTCTTTTGTGGGACATTCAATCCATTTACATTAATTGAGATTATTTTTAGCTTCCTTCTATCCATCTTGCATAACTTTGGGATTGCCATCTTTATTCTTCTGTTTCAATCTGGTAACCACTTGGAGTGGAACAGTCTTTAACTTTCCTGTTTTAGGTCTTTGTCTTAATCCAGTATAGGCTGATGCACCTTGTTCTTGGGTTTCTTATCCGCCTCCTTTGCCTCTTCCTCTTGAATCCCTAAATTCTCTCCATATGTCTTGAGAAAGTCTTCTATTTTAAAAATAGAATTTATTCTATGTCTTTTGCCATCATAAGTAAAAAATGTACCTTCAAGAAGTAGCCATCTATAAGGAATCCCATTTTGCCTTAAAAGACTTGCCAGGCATGTGTAGTCTTGTCTTTTTTCTCTCACCCTCCACAGCACTTCTTCTAATATTCTGATTTCTTTTTCTTCTATTTGGAGGGGTGTTTCATTTGAAGTTTTCAAGATCTTGTCTCACATTGATCTCTTATAAAATTTGACATGGACTTCTCTGGGTAATTAATTTCTTCTCACATGTGCAGAGTTCATTCTAAAAGCCACATCAATTCCATCATATATTTCTTTTACTGTTTCTGTTTTCATATAATCTGCTATTATCTGTGCCATATCCACTTTAATATCTTCATCTTTGGAGAGAGCAGCTACAGCACGGTGAGAGCAGTCGCACTGGAGATTTCTCCAGGTGTCTGAGCTCCTCCAGGGTCTGAAAAAGATCTCTGTGCAAAACGGAGACCACCCCATGCCCCAGGGAAGGGACCAGTGGGGAGTAGGAGGCTTGAGCCAGTCCCCAGTGGGTAGCCAGGCTCGCCCCGAAGCCAACCTGGAAGGAGAAGCTCACCGGGAGGAGAGCAGAGCTGTCGTTCTGCTGATGGGGGAGACCTGGTAAGCAAAGGAGAAACTGTGAGTCAAACAAGTTGTACTGTATTCTCAGACTGGGAAATTTAAGAAATATAAAGTGGATTGCCCTGGAAGAGTGATTGCTATTGCTCAAGTGGCCAAGAAACGGCGGAGACTATCTGAGCTGTCTTTGGCAGAGCTGAGGGGCTACAAAAGACTAATATACCATCTAATGTCTAATAGAAGCACATGCAGAATTGTAAAGTTGGAAAACTGAGCTTTAGAGACTTGAAAGGCTCTAAACTTTAATTAGTGGATTATAAGCCCCCACTAAAGGCTGGTAAGCTCATTTCGGCATACTCAATTTTTCCTCCTTGGGAGGTGGGCTGGACCCAATGGGGGGCCCTTTACAAATAAGGTGGGGTGAAGCTAAAAACAAAGAATATCAAGTAAATGTACAATTTATTGACAGTTTAAAGAAAATCTAAGGGCTGAATAAGTGTGACTGTGATCTGTGCTACTCCCCCCCATACTTGAAGTGAAAAAAAAGAGAGAGAGAGCTGGGAAAAAAGCAGTGACCTTGGGAACTCTATATTCAAAGCAACTTTCTATGCGAGTTGCCAAAGCAATGCTGTTGATAGCTCCGTTCTGACTTGAAGCCAAAACAAGAGAGATTAAAAGTCTGGGCTGAGTGCCAGACTTGGAAAAGATATAAACAAAAGGCGATTTGTAAAAATAAGGTGGGAAAGACCCAAAGTACTCTTATAAGGCTCAGAGAATGACCAGCAAAATGTCTAATGTCAAAAATACTCAAACAAAAACATCACAATCATCACCAGGGGCTGGGGGAGGAGTCATGATATCTAAATTTTCAGGCCCTGCTCAAAAGGAGTTACAGACACTGGTCCAGGCATCTGTCGTGGAAGCAGTAGAGCCCATTAAAAGATCAAAGCAATTACAGAGCAGTTCACAGTCAGCATGCAAACATTACAGAATCAAGTGATGGAGAATTCAAAAGAAATAAAAGAGCTGAAGAAAAATACAGAAAAAATGGAGAAAAGAACACAAGGAATGAAAGAAGAAATAGGAAACATGGAATCAAGCCAGAAGGAGTATGAACAAGATTTGATAAAATTGCAGGTGGAAAAAGCAGCCTATATATTGAGGTTTCAGAATATACCAGAAGAGAAAGATGAAGATCTGTCTGGCAAGCTGGCTAAGATCTTAGCAGACCACATGCAGCAGGGGAAGGAAGAGATAGAAATAGAGTTGGATCAAGTTTACAGAATAAATTCAAGATACGTGAGACGGATGGGAGTCTCAAGAGAAGTGCAAGCACGTTTTTATAAAAGGATGGTTAGAGATAAAATATTAAAGGTAACAAGCGAGAAGCCATTGAAGATGAATGAGACTGATATAAATGTTTTGAAGGAAATTTCTTGGAGAGTCAGAGAGAAGAGAAGAGAGTACCTGAAACTAAGATCACTGTTGGGAAAAATCAGATACCATATCGATGGTTGCTTCCAGAGGGCCCCGTCCTCACTTATGAAACTAAAAAGCACTGGATAACATCTATATTTAAAGCAGAAAACTTCTTGGAAATATATGGTCAAGAACTAGGATTGGAAGAGGAGGAGGAAGAAGAAGATGAAGAGAAGGAAGAAGAGGATGAAATGCAAGCAGGTGGAGCAATGGCAGCTTCAAAACCCAGAGAGAAAAGAGCAAAAGATAATACCAGACAATCCCGCATCGAAACATGGAATTGAACAATGGGAAAAATGCAACAACAGAATGGTAAAAATAATGGATAAGGGAAAGCTGAAAATTTTATCAGTGAATGTGAACGGCTTAAATGGACCGCAAAAAAAGAGAATGATTATGCACCAATTGTGGATTTAATCTGTTTGCAAGAAACCCATATCCGCAAAAAAGATGAGAAATTCCTACAAAATAAAAAGCTAGGATGGACTTTTGCAGCATCTGATCAAGAGAAAAAACATCATAGTTAAAGGGAATCTTCACCCAGAAACGGTTTATGCATCAGAAGAATATTAATGGTGGAAATACAGAATAATGGGGAAAAAATTTTGGTAGTGAATATTTATGCCCCAAACCAAGAACAAGAAGAACTTTACAAGAAACTTGAAGAAATTATCATTGACCAAGATTTCCAAAATATATGTTTGATGGGAGATTTCAATACAGTCTATGAAGAAGATAAGGATAGAAAATCTAATATAAAGAAAAAGATGAAAATGCCAAAAAACTTGGAGAAACTATTAGAAGATTTAAATCTAGTGGATGCATGGAGAATAAGAAACCATTCAGCCAAGCAGTTTACATATTATTCAGCAAGACATGACTCTTGGTCAAGAATTGCTATTATATGGATCTTTACAACAATGGTAAAAGATTTGAAAGAAGCTGAAATACAGGCGGGAATTTTTGCGGATCACAGGCCAGTTTACATGGAATTACTAACAACTGGGGGAAAAAGTAGATGGACTTTGAATATCTCAATTTTAAGAAATGAAGATTTCCTGCAGGAAATGAAGAAAGAGCTGACTACTTTTTTCAAAGAAAACAAGAGACCAGAATCACCATTGAATGTTGTTTGGGACACTATGAAAGCATTTATTAGAGGATTAATGATACAAGAGGCAGCAAGATTAAACAAACAAAGGAAACAAAAATATATTTATTTACAAAGATAAAGACAAAACCAGGAGAAAATAATGATGGAAAAGATATTGAATGAGGGAACAAAAAGAAGATTAATCCTGCTACACCACCAAATGAATTGCTTGTTAAAAGATGAATTAGCTAAAAAGTTATACTTTGCAAAACAAAACTTTTTTGAAAATGCCAATAAACCTACAAGGTGGTTAGCATATAAACTTCAGCAACAGAGAGAAAAATCATTTATTAAAACTTTAAGGAAAGATGGAGAAGAGACAAGTAGAAGCGATGAGGTCAAAAAAATAATTGAAGATTTTTATAAAGTTCTGTATGGAAAACCCAAAGCAAAGACAGAAGAAATAAAAAAAAATTGGAAACTCATCTACTGGAAAAATTCTCAGAGGAACAAGAGGAATTATTAAACCAACCAATTTCTATGATGGAAGTGGTAGAGGCGATAAAAAGACAAAATAGTGGGAAAGCTCCGGGACCAGATGGCCTGCCGATAGAATTTTATCCGGTGTTTGAAGAACAAATAGGATTAACCTTTAAAGATATACGTAATTTAGCGAGACAAGAAGGGAAAACTCCAGATACTTGGAAAGAAGCAGTTATAATATTAATTCATAAACCCAACTCAGATGAAAAAGAGATTAAAAATTATAGACCAATTTCACTGTTAAATGTGGACTACAAAATTTATGCATCGATACTAGCTCAGAGACTGAAAAGAGTTTTGGAAAAAATAATTCATAAAGACCAAGTGGGGTTTTTGCCCAAAAGGCAAATGAGAAACAATTTGAGGTATCTAACAAACATACTGGAATATTATGAATTACATCAAGAGAAACAATTGGCTATAATATTTTTGGATGTAGAGAAAGTTTTTGATAACGTCAACTGGACATTTATTATAGAGAATTTATAAATGCTGTAAGCAGGTGAGAAGTTTATCACAATGATTCAAACAATATATGGCGAACAAAGAGCAAAAATTATGGTAAATGGCAATTTGACTAATAGCTTTGAGATTCAAAAAGGCACAAGACAGGGATGTCCGTTGTGCCCGCTTTTATTTATTATGGCATTGGAAGTTCTGAACGAAGAGGTTAGAAGAGATACAAAGATCACAGGACTGAAACTGAAAGGGGAGGAATATAAATTGCTTGCGTTCGCTGATGATGTGGCATTTTTACTAGATGATCCGAGTGGAGCAATCAACAAACTAAAAGAAAAAATTGAAGAGTATAGATTAGTGGTAGGGCTTAAAATAAACGTGGATAAAACAAAGATTTTGACTAAAAATATGGATAATAAACAAAAAGAATATGTACAAAAAATTTCTGGATGCCAAACCATGGAAAAAGTGAAATATTTAGGCATTACTATAACAAATAAATGTAGTACACTATATGATGACAACTATAAAGTTCTATACAACAAGACAAAACAAGATTTAGAAAAATGGAAAAATTTACACCTTTCTATGATGGGAAGAATGGCTGTATTAAAAATGAACATATTACCTAGATGGATGTTCTTATTTCAAACAATTCCCATACTTCAAAATCAGAAACTTTCCAAAGAGCTTGATCAACTAACATCCAGATTTATATGGCAAGGAAAACGAGCACAAATAAGGCTAAAAAAGTTGCAAAATGCAAAAGAAAAAGGTGGATTTGGAGCACCTAATTGGCTATTGTATTATAGAGTGGCAGCATTAACATGGATAAAAGACTGGATTACGTTAGAAGATAAAAGACTATTGAAACTTGAAGGACATGACATTATTGGGATTGGATGCCTTTCTTTGGTATGAGAAGGCCATAACACAAAAATATTTTAAACAACATTGGTTGAGAGTGGCATTATTAAAGGTATGGGATCCTATTCATAAAGGGCAGTATATAAGAAGATCGAGACTTATTGCACCATTGGAAGCCTTTACCCTACCAAACGTATATGTGGGAAAAGAAATCTTAAGGTACCAGGATGTGTTGGACGAGAAAAACAATTTAAAATTGCCAGAACACTTAACTTGGTGGAGTAAAGCCCAAATGGAATCCATATATTTGAAAGATAAAAAAAGCAGGTTTTAATAACAAGTTAATGGAGTTAGAGAAAGCCCTTATATATTCTGATGATAACCTGATAAAGAAAATTTATAAAATTTTGTTGGATGATATGATGAGTGATCAAGTAGTTAAAGATAATATGATTCTGTGGGCTCAGAATATAGGGCGCAGTATTGACTTAGAAGAGTGGGAACAGGTATGGGCTAAAAAGGTTAAAATGACTAAAGCTGTGTCATATAAAGAGAATATGTATGTTTTACAGATGGTATGTTACACCTGACAGACTGGCCAGACAAAATGACAAATGTACAGATAAATGTTGGAATTGTAAAAATAAGAGGGGCACATTTTACCATATGTGGTGGCTGTGTGAGGTAACAAAAGGATATTGGAGATGGATACATGAAATAATGCAAAAAATAATAAGGGGTAAAATTCCTTTTTCCCCAGAAATATTGTTACTGAACATTTTTCCAAAAGATTTTGATAAGAATGATAGATACTTGATAGTACATCTCTCAACAGCAGCACGGATATTGTATGCAAAATACTGGAAGACAACGGAAGTCCCGAGGAAACAAGAGTATATAAATAAACATAAATAAATAAATAGATTAATATATGGAATTCATTCCCCCAGGAGGTGGTGGCAGCTATAAGCATGGACAGTTTCAAGAGGGAATTAGATAAACATATGGAGCAGAAGTCCATCAGTGGCTATTAGCCACAGGATATAGATGGGAACTCTCAGTCTGGGGCAGGTGATGCACTCTATTCTTGGTGCTGGAGGGGGCAGCAGTGGGAGGGCTTCTAGTGTCCTGGCCCCACTGAGGGACCTCCTGATGGCACCTGGTATATTTTGGCCACTGTGTGACAAGAGTGTTGGACTAGATGGGCCATTGGCCTGATTCAACATTGGCTTCTCTTATGTTCTCTTATGTTCTTATGTAAACTTTTTGAGATGGCAGAGAATGATAAACTGACATTGTTAATGAGAGGTACATCAGAGGTGATTTTTCAAAAAACTTGGAAGAGATTTTATGATTGGCATATTATAAACTCATAAGTTAGAATGGAGAAATTTTAGATAAAATACTTATTGTCTTACTAAGAAGATTGAGCACACAGAAAAGAGGGTAGAACTTGTGGAACAAAAAGTAAGTATATAAGCACTAAATAATATTGGTGGTCTCCCTGTATATGTTTTGTATGTGTGTAATGTTAGTGTACATGTTTGTGTTATTGTATTGTTTTTGTTAAAATTAATAAAAGTGTACCTAAGTGTATCACGTTGGGCACGTTGCTGGCTGGCGCTCTAGCAATCAGCCTGGAAACTATGGTACCTTAGAGTTTTCAGGCTGATTGCTAGAGAATCACCCGGAGGTGATGTAATCACACCAGGCACGTCGTCCCAAACCGGGCACTTTGGGGGCGGGGTTGCCCCGCTGGTCTTTTCCAGACCGGCTGATTGGGGACCCTTTTAGCGGGGGAACCTCCACCCTCCCGGGGGACCTGGCAGCCCTACTTTTAGGTGATACACTGTGGATATGTGATACATATGATGTGACTGAAACACTATCCTAGACAGATAACTCTGAAACTGTAGAACAGGAGGATGGTGATCTCGAAGGTGAATAGTTTCCAGAATCCTTTATGTTGATGATGGATTTCCCCTAAACAAAAAAGTCATTGCTATTATTTTATTATTTATACCATTTCTGTTTATTTAGTATTATTCATTGTATTCATTTCTACTCAGTACTGCCCAAAAAAGAAGTATTTGCTTGTTTCAGCTTTTTATTTCTTCATCAAAAGGACAGTAACAGGCAGTAATAATCATAAGAAATATAATTTTGCTCAAACATGACAGTTCCTCAAGGCAGTCTTTAAGAAATATGATAAAATCAAAACATTTACCAACCTGAAGATCCTGCCTGTTCAAACATGTTCTTTTTGTCGCCTTCATCACAGCACTTCTCCTAATTTTGTTTCATTTGGGCCACGAGGCCTTGCATTTCTTTGTTGCAGTGTTTGCATTTTACACGCATGCCTGTCTTCCCAATGGGTAGAGGAACTTCATTAAATATTCCCAAACTGGGTCTTTTATGGTCTGTTGTCATTATAGTTTTCTGCTCCAGGGAAAGAATAATAGGATAAACCTCAGGCTATACAAACAAAGATCCAAAGACTTGTGGAGTATTCTGCTCAAAAAGTTTCACTTTCATTTTTACTGCCTGCCCCTCCCTCCTCAAAGTTTCTTGTGCAGACCTATTCCAGTCCCTACAATCTTCTATTCATTGAATTTTTTTGAAATTTAGCACTTAAGAGATAAGGAGCCGATTCTGTGTACATAGATTTGCAAAGGAACAATGGGATTAAGGTCTTTTTCTCAACTCTGTATGTTTCTTTTATAATATTTTTGCTGTGGAGAAGAGGCATGTGATCTCTGCAGACATGAATTCATAGTTTTGTGAACTGTAAAACCAAGCATCTTTGATAATATCTTCTAAGTAGAAACGCTGACCAATAATCTTTCAGAAACATTGTGAATCAATTAACGGAATTCATTTTCTAAAACATTTAAATTAGCATACAAATACAAGCATTAAGAAATGGATATGAAAACCAAGTTTAAGTCCAGTGCCACCTCCAAGATAACAAAGTTCAATTCTGGGTATAAGCGAGAACTGAGAGACTTAGCATGTGTAGATGCACACTCCTTCATTAGTATTAGTATTATGTAGATACACATTCCTTCATTAGTATTAGTATTTGTATGCTAATTAATTGCCATTCACAGATTTTACCAACCGGCTTAATCCGATTTCAGCTATAATTGCCCAGTTACTCATGCATCTTGACTCTAACTAGGCATTCCTCGGAACTAACCCCCCCACCTATATGTAATGGTTATGGAAATTGTTTCTTTGTATCTAAAGAAGTGTACTTGCTTGTGAAAGCTTATACCTTGAATAAAATTTGGTTGGTCTTAAAGGTGCCACTGGACTCAGAGTTTGTTCTGCTCCTTCAGACCAACACAGCTACCCACCTGAATTTATTAGCATGGTTTCAGTTGAGAACTAGTACTAAATGTTACTTTTGTAACCCTAGTGGCTTGCAACCTTCCTGCACCTTGCGACTTGTTACTACTACTGTCACGTAGAATGTTTGAGTCCAGATGCCATTTCTTTGTCATTTAAATGGTGTTTCTTTCTCTTGTGTTGGAACTTACTCATGTGCATTGAAGGGGTTAAAGGTCTTCTTCATCTTTGATATTGGTAGATGCTGTTTGGCACACAGCCTAAAAATATCAAAATTAATTGCCATATTCTTGCTCTTATGATTCAATCCTTGCTCATTCACATCACTTTTTTTATAGGTGGGTGAACCTCACCCACATCTCTAAATAGCCAATTATAACTAATATTCTTCATCATCACAAGTTTATGGGGGGGGTTATTCTACTGAGTAATTATTATTTTCTGTGCTGTTTCAGTTCATGTTACTATGGCAATGACTGCAGGGACTCCAGCATCCTTCCCCATGAGCAATCACAGCCGGGAGAGGGTGACCGTGGCCAAGCTAACACTGGAGAACTTCTATAGTAACCTAATTCTACAACATGAGGAGAGAGAAACCAGGTAGCATGCTGGGGTTTCTTTTGCACTAACAGTTCCTATATAACGTATATACACATACGTACTAGCTATTTGGGGAGATAGGAGCCTTGAAAATGTACACGATCCTGCACAGCAGATTACTTTTAACAGGAATGTCTTTTGAATTAACCGAGAGCTAAATAGCCAGCAAAATTAACTCTGTCTGCTGATTCTGACCAAGGTGGAGGCAACATGTTCATGCTTCCTGCTCTCCTCTGTTCTTCCTAACACTTCCTCAATTTCTGGGTCAGCAAGCTACTGTCAATAAATGGCACTGTGTGGGTAGAGCTAACCCAGCTCTAGGCTGTGTTTCTTTTGTTGCTTGGTGAGTGTATTGGATTGTTGTTCGGGGTAAGACTCAAATCAACAAGAATAATCTCATTGGCTTTTAGCATGTTTTTAAAAGAAATACATTTAATCTCCTTTTAAAGCTCCAGCCAAAATGGAATACTCCCACCCCTTGTAATGCAGTACTTAAGCATAGGAACCCTTGTTGGGAAATCCTGTCCCAGGCTAGTAAAAAGTTGGCCTGAGAATAGTGATTGAGAAGGAGGTCTTGCAAGGGAGGCATTTTGTCCCAGAGATGGATAGAATGACATTAATCTTTCCTGTGAATGAGACATGAACTGTCCCTAGAGATCCAAGATGTTGTTTTTTATGTCAGGCTTGAACAAGTGACTCAGAATGCCTTTTCAGCCTTTTACTTCATTGGTCTTTGTCCTCAGTTTGTCTTCCAGTAGTAGTATAGAGGGTATACACTACTTTTTATTCAGAGACCGGAAACATTTGACAGCTGCCCCAGCCCCCCCCGCAGAAGCCTTGCTTCTGCTAAGGGGGGGCCTGCTTCAAAAACAGGGATGGGCAAGATGGCCACCAGTGTCAGCCCAGAAGTGAATGGAGGAGGCTGTGCTATGGGGCTGTTAGCAATGGGAGGTTTGCTGGGGGAGAAGGAGACTGGTACAATGGCAGCCATTTGTGTTGTTGTGCTTGGTGCAAAAACTTTAAGCTGTGGAGGACAGTAAAGCAGAGAGAATATCCAAGGAGAAGCATGTGTACAAGTTTGTTTTTAACAAAGTATTGTTGAAAAAAGTGTGTTTGGTGTAAGTTCAAGCGCTTGGAGTTTTCAAACATCCCAGCTCTCTCTCACTGGAAACTCAGACTGGAATGAGAAGGGGGAGTTTTCCACCCCCTGCTTGAAAGAAAAAAGGAGAGCTGAAATCACTATGGTCCCCCCCAGTCATTCTCCACTGAGAAAAAGGAATGACTATTGGTTCTAATGTGTATCTAGTAACAGAAATGGACTGTTGAGCACATTTGCTAAGACCTAACTAGGTATTTTAGAAGTGTGGTTAAGATATTTTCCTAGAGGCTGCAAAGAACTTTTTTAAAATTTCCAAGTCTTTTTAAAATTTCCAACTATTTTAAAATTTAGTTTGGTAATGGACTATTGTCACATCTCAAGACTCTAATTTACATTTTACAGGTTCCTCTGCCTGACTTCTAGAAAGTATCCTCAGTGCAACCAGTACCCTGCATAACTACACCCCCCCACACACACACACAGTACAGAAAGCAAAAAGATGACATGACTTACTGAATATTAGTTTTTCCAGACCCTGCAAAAAAGCCCAAAACAAAAACTGAATTCCATGGTGAATTCTTAGGGCTCTCTTGAGAGAGAGGCTCCCTATGCAGCTTAGGCATGGGGGGGTGAAATGTTTCTTTTTCTCCAAAGGCTTTTCTTTTAAAAAATAAAATAAACAAGGCAGAGTTTTTCAGTATAAAATATTCCAGCTTCATGATGGTGCATTGGTAACATTCCTGCGCTCTGTGTAGGGAGAAGACTGTTTTTGTTCAGGGAGAGATAAGAATTATAGTTAACAATAAGAGATTTTCAAACGTCATTGTCTAAAAGTTGGGTGTCCGGTTTAAGATGGTGATTGATTGCTGTTCAGAGCTATCTGTGATGTCCATCTGGCATTAGAGATAACTGGACAAACAGGATGACGTCACCGGTGATTGCACAGTAGTAAAAAAACACCATCACAGTACAATGTAAATTTTAAAAAAAGATTGGAGGAGGGATGCATTAATACAAACCCTGATGGTTTTTATACCTGCAGTTAGGTCTCTGCCACAATCTCCACTGATTTCACTCAAAATGTGTGTCACAGTTTAAAAAACTGTTTTATTTAAGATATGAGAATGTTTAAGAACACTGACCATTTTACAGCAATATTCAGTGTCTCTGGTGGAAAAGGTTAATTACATATGATTGTGCCATAATATCAGATTTTGGGTAGTCCTTGTGCACATAAAAGCACAAGGCATTTTAGGGTCCCCATTGATCAGAACCCACCCACAGTATGTAAAGGGGAGAATGACACTGATATCATGCCCTCCAAAATCCCAGCACACATGTTTTGAGACGGGGCAATATAAGGAGAAAGAGTGGCCTCCACCTCCCCCCTTGAAACTAAAAGGCCACCACTGAGTTCATGCCCAGTCTCTTTCCCTTCCGTGTGAAGTGAAATAAACCCTGAGGAAATAAATCATAGGGGAATTGCAATAAACAAAAAAACAGGTCCTGCAGTGTGCACCGTGGTATAGAGGCATGCTCTAGAGAACCACAACCTTTTAGGAGAGGTCAGGGGGAGTGTCCTGAGGCGGCAGGTGTGATTTGGGGGCGGCAGGAGCTGTTTTGGCAATTTTAGCCTACGCCGACCCTGTGAGGTAGACAATCCAAGCGGCACTTTGTTTCCTTTCGGGTATCAAGTGACCCCTCAGTGGTCTCATCTTGAGAAGGAGGACCTCTGGGCAGTGATTTTGGGGTGACTAGGGGTACCACAAAAAAATGGGTTTTGGGGCACCCTCCTCCTGAACACACACCCACAGCATTCCAGCTTCCTAAAAGGCACACAGATCAAAACTACAATCACTTTAAAACAAGGATAATCACATCTATAGCACATGCGTTGCCATTACGCCTATGCCGGGGGAATGAACATGATCTGTGCAAAATTAAGGGAAAGCAGACATTCCTTCTGACAAAGTTAATACAGCTGCCCCCACCCCCTAAATACTGAAAGAAGACATATAGCTTTGCAGCACATGAACGTTGGTTTTATGAAAATGTATTTTATTTGCTGTAGCAGGAGATCCCTACAGCTCATGTTAAATTTTATATCACAAAAAAATGCTTATGTAAAATACCCTCATGCTAATTCTAAAAGAAAACCGCAGCAACAGTTTGCTTGTAGTTCTATATCATCATGATAATTCCCATGGTCTGTTGCCTCCAGTATGTCTGGAGATCCTGGAGGTTTTGTGTCATCTTCTGGGCGTGGAACAGGGGTCACCAGGGGTGTGCGGGGGAGGTATTTGTGAATTTCCTGCATTGTGCAGGGGATTGGACTAGATGACCCTGAAGGACCCTTCTATGATTCTATGATTCTGTGTCATTTTTTAAAGCAAGGTTTGTTGTATCTCAACATTCCCTCCCTTTCTGTCTTGTTTGAATGATAATTATGTTCACACATACCAATTAGTATTTCCTATAGCAAGCAATCCTAAAGAAGCAAAACACCATCCAAACCCAAGCAGACATAAGATTTGAAGGTAATTAACAAAAAAATCCCTTCACTTCCTGATCAGTAAAACCCCTGAAGTTCTTGAAAATGCAATGGGAGTCTGGTTTGGGGAACGCCGAAATAGGTTGCCTCTGAACGTGTATATGGGGCTGAGTTTCCCAAGTACTTCACCCCCCCCCAGTGCGTGCATGTTAGCATGAGCGAAGACCCTGGTGCACAGGGAGGGAGTTTGAAGGGAAATTACAGTTGTGTCTACTAGCTACACAGATTTAAGGAAAGAAACAGCAAAATCATATCACCAAGCTAAACTTAACAGTACAGTAGTTGCCAACACACCTTGCCACAGATGTTCATGGAGCAAATACATACCCCCCCCCGCTCCATGTTGGGGAACCCAGTTCCTAGCATTTGGCCAAAGAATACATTCAAATGACTTATGCTGAAATTAGTGGGATTTTAAAAATTTGAACGTCGGCTGAACCATGGTCTCTTCAGCTTATGCCTATCAGACCGATTTAATATCTAGAAATGGCATTCTTCTAGACAAAGGTGTATTTCATACTGTGTGGTTTTGGACTGCATTATTATATACAAAATTTCACATAAATCATGAATAATATGTTTTTGTTTTAAAAGAATAATGAGGATATAGAAGGAAAAAAGGAAAATGGGGTATAGAGAGAGAAATAATTGTATAAAATTCATATTATGTATAAGACAAAAAAAGAGATAGTCAGGGGAAACACTTCTGCAGCGATAGTCCAGTTTCTTTTTGCATAGTTCTCTAGATTACTGTTTCCTTAAACTGAAGTTCTACACACACACACATAAATTTAGGCCCGCCCCAAAGTAAGACTGTACTTATAGTATGAATCAATTATCTAAGAGCAATAATTTAGTGTTTGCATTTTTATTTTCTACTAGTAGAATAGTTCAAAAGAACTTCATTAGATCTTCAATGAGAATTCAGGAATTACTATTTGCAGTTTTCAGGTGGGAAAGTAACTTGTTGCAAGATATATTATGATTTACTAATATTTCTAATCTTTTGCACAGGTCCTGTAATCTATGTGGCACATACGTTCTTTACAAAAACAGGAAACCATGTTGGATGGTTGGGAATACAAAACACAGGAAGAAGTGGTACAATATATTGCCTGTTTTACAACACTTGAATTCCAGAGAGGTAGCCCTGTGTTGTGGCTAAAGTATTCTGCAACAGGTTTTGCTGTTTGTTTGTTTTTAAGCGGCTGTTGGACTTCCTAAAATGACTTGGTATTCCCAGCTAGGAGAGAATTCAAACTGGGAACACATTACCCTTGCCTTTCTGAAAAAGAGATAGTATGGATCAGAGCTTTGCTAATAAATTTCCATTTGGACATTGCTATCTGCCATACTAATAGGCTCATCACTTTTCGCTAACGAGAACAACATAGAGCGTGTCACCCACAGTTCCATCAGGTTGCCCACAAGATCACATTTCATCTCAAGCAAAAACATAGCTGCTAATTTACACTGGATCTGAGCTAAAGCCTATGGAATGGGTGTCTTTATTGTACAGCCTCTTTCCTTTCCTACTTTCTCTGTCCCATCCTACTCGATAGGGCTCTCCCACACAGATTTGTAAACACTTTTTCTGTCAGAGTTCCAACAGAATGATCTCAGCTGCACAATGTGCTAGAGAATCCATTTTTCTTTCGGTACAACCATCGCCAGCAAAAACATCCGCCATCTGAATCAAAACAAGGGACCAAGCCTAACCATCATACATCACAATTTATGAGACAATAGCCACATGTATAACACCAGAAACAGACTCTCTGGCATAAAAAAATATAATTATATAGCGGAGTTCGGGTGGTCCATAACCGATTAGTGATAAAATAAATGGTTTTTAAGGTGTATATAGGCATTTATTTCCTTTGAGGTACCAACGTTCTAGAACATAATAGCGTTTGTATACAATGTATGTTACACATACCATGAATAAATGGAAGCAGTTCTAGCAAATAGCTTGTTTGAAGGTCCTATTTTAATACAGAGGTGTTCAAATGGTTCTTTTGCTGTAGTTTCTAAAGCATCATTGCAAATCCATGTTTTGCAATGGACCCCGATTGTTTTGATTTTGCCTTCTAAGCAAGCGTCTCAGCCAGTCACAGTACTCATAACTGAAAGAAAATATAATATGTAGTCATATTGTAGAAAACTAGATAGCCTTGTTACTCTTTGATTTGCCAAACAGTAGTATGCTTAATGGATTAACAATAGAATGCATTGTGGCGGTGCTAAGTAATACAATATATTCCGGTAATTACATAGTTTTGGTTTGTTTTCAGTTAGGTGTTGCTGTTTGCTTGAAGAACTGTACAAATGTGCAGGTGGGACAGGCAAGTTAAGAGCATCAGATGTGTTTCTGTTCAATGCAGTTGGTAGTTCTTACTTTATTGATCTATAACCACGGTTTAAAAATTATAGTTGGATATGGGGCTTCCGGTCAGAGTAAAATGGCGAGCTGATGCACCCCTGCAAATGAGCGGGGTGGACGGCAGCTTCTTCTGACAGTTTGGGCAGTTTTACTGCCCAACGCAGCATCCCCCAGGCAGGGGGGTGACCAGCAAGCAACAAGGTCCAAGTGAGAGTCGAGATCGGCATGCACAAGTCCCGGAGGGGGCTTGTTTATGCTTTGAACTCCTCTCAGAAGCGGGCATTTACAAGACAGCACTAAAGAAGCTAGCCGAGCTGAAGAATCAGTTTAAATTCGCCATTTCTTGATCTCTTAAGAAACGATCTACAGGTGGAAACAAACGAGAAGCGATGCGAAGTCCCAAGATAAACATTTAAGGCAACCAAAACGATTTGCTTACCGGAGAGAAGATATTAAAAAATTTGAACAAGGCGGTTAAGTGCATGAAGCTTTAAGCTGTATAATTGATCCACCGTTAAAATCAGAAGAGTTCGTTAAAGCGCTAAAAACGGATTAAATTGACATTGTTTAACATTCCTGCGGTTAGAGACTGAGCGATAAGCATACAAGCGAAGGCGGTGGAAAAGATCGCGAGATGAAGGTGTATCATATAACTGTGTCCAGCTGAAACCGGAACTTGGCTAGAGAGTGTGTTGGAGGACCGAAAAAGAGGCGGACCGGATGTGTTTCTGGTAGGACATTGTTAACGTGGGACTGGAAACAGGAAGTTTAAAGAGAGCCTACTCTAGCCAAGAAAACCATAGAGAAATTGTGCCTGCCATTTTGTGGAGGACTGAATTTTAAAATGCTTTTTTAATATAAAATAGACTGCTAGCAATAGCAAAAAACAGTGGAATTGGAAGGACAGTGAGAGAATAATCAAACTGTATTGACAAACTTTCAAAACGGAATCAAAACTTAGGCAAAGAGCGGCGTCAGCTGCAAGTCCAGGGATGTCATCTAAGGAGAAGAAAGAATGGCAGGCAGCAATAGAAGCAATGGAGAAGCGCATGCTTGAAGCGATCCAAGGTATGATGAAACAAATGGACAAGCAATTTGAGGAGAAAATGGAAAAACAGCTGGAACAGTTGGAAGAAGTTCAAGAAAAAATGTGGCGGCCTTGAGAGAGTTAGTACTTGCAGAGGTGGCAGAGTTTAAAAAGGAAGTGGAAAATACAAGCAATCAAGTGAAAGCTTTGGTGACAAAATCGACTGAAATGGTGCAAAAGACACAAGATTTAGAGAAGAAATTTGAAGCAAATGTACAAAACAACCGGAATCTTGCGACAGTGGTGGAATACAAAGCAATGTCAAACCATCCTGAGACTGAGAGGAATAGAAGAAAAATTGGGAGAAGATATACGTACCGAAGTGATGGCAACTTTGACCAAATATATGGGAGAAGATCAAAGGGAGTTAGATCAGAATTTTTATCTAGTATATAGAGTGAACTCTGCTTATGCACAAAGAAAAAATTTACCAAGAGATGTTATTCAATTTGTAACAAGGAAAATGAAAGAGGATGTATTCAGGAAGCAGTTTACACAGCCGCTTGAAATTGATGGAAAAAAGTTAATAATAATGAAGGAACTCCCAAGGTCCATTTTGCAGGACAGAAAGAAATATAAGAAGCTGGTGGATAAGTTGAAACAGTTGAATATCAGATTCAGATGGGAGATACCACAAGGACTGTCGTTTACATACAATTCGAAAAGACATACAATCAAATCATTGGGGGACATGTATAGGTTCAAAGCCGAATATCCTGAAGATTTCGGTGATATTTAAAAACACTTCATGATGGATTACAAATTGTTATCGTGGAATGTAAACGGACTTAATTCACCTAACAAAAGAAAAGTAGTGAATTATTGGTTACAAAAGCAGAAATCCAATATCATCTGTCTACAAGAAACCCATATAAGGAGACGAGACAATAAATATTTGATCAAGAAAAAATTGGGAGAAGAATTTTATTCTTTGACAGAGAAAAAAAATAAAGGAGTTGTGATTTATGTAAATAAAAAATTGGAACCTAAACAAATTTTCACAGATAAAGAAGGGAGATATCTGGCTGTAGAGATTACATTGCTTCAAAAAAAGACATTGGTTGTTAATCTGTATGCTCCTAATGAAGCCAAAGAGAATTTTTTTAAGGATTTGTTGAAGGAATTGGACCAGGTGCATTATGATCAGATAATTCTAGCTGGAGATTTCAATGGCACTGTTAATAACAAATTGGACAGAAAATCACAAAAGGGTGATGAGAAGATTGGAAAGTTACCTCAAATCTTTTTTAAACTGATTGAACAAGAAAAATTGGAAGATGTATGGAGAAAATGGAATCCAAAGATTAAGGACTTTACTTTTTATTCTAACCGACAGAACTCCTTCTCAAGAATAGACATGATCTGGATGTCGAGTGAAATTGCATTAAAAACTCAGAAGGTAGAAATTTTGCCAAAGACTAATTCAGATCACAACCCATTAATTTGGATATTAAAAGAAAAGGCGAAGCAATACCATTGGAGAATTAATGAAGATTTATTGGATAAGACAAAACTAGTGGAGACATTACGGAAAGAAACTCAATTTTTTTTCCAAGTGAATTTAAATCAAGAGGTTAATATACAGACAGTTTGGGGTGCTTACAAATTGGTGATGAGAGGAGTACTGATTTCAATGAATGCAGCAGACAAGAAAAATAATTTGAAACAACAGAAAGAGCTGCAGGAAAAAATTCAACAAAAAGAAAATGAGTTGAAAAGGAGACCAGGTAAAAAGAAACTTCTTAAGGAAATTCAAATTTTACAAGGACAATTAAAGGTGATATTAAATAGAGAACTTTACTGGAATTTAAAGAAATTGCAGCAAAAATCTTTTGAAGGAGCAAACAAGCCAGGGAAGTATTTGGCGTGGCAATTGAAAAAACGAAGGGAGAGAAGGACAATAAACAAGGTAATTAAGGAAGGTAAAGAAATTGTAGACATGAATGGAATAAAAAGAGCCTTCTTCAAATACTATGCGAAATTATTTCAAAAAAAGAATATTGATCCAGGGAAAATTAAAAATTATATGGATAAAGTAAATTTACCTGAGATTAATAGTAAAATCAAAGAAATGCTGAATGGTCCAATAAAGAAAGAAGAAATATATAAAGCAATAGAAGATGCCAAATTAGGGAAAGCTCCAGGACCAGATGGATTTACTGTAAAAATTTTATAAAAAATTAAAGGAGGAGCTGACCCTGATTATGGAACTTCTAATTAATGAAATTCAACAGACGAAGTCAATATCAGAGTCTTGGAAAGAAGCCAACATATCACTTATACCCAAAGAAGGACAAGATCTGACAGATGTAAAAAATTATAGACCAATCTCACTACTGAACAATGATTACAAATTGTTTGCCAAGGTAATTTTGGAAAGACTGAAGACTTACTTAAAGGATGTCATTAGTGAAGAACAAGCTGGTTTTTTACCAAACAGACAAATCAGAGACAATTTAAGGATTGTGACGGACGCAATTGAATACTATGATAAACATCTAGAAAGAGAAGTTGCCTTTCTATTTTTAGATGCAGAAAAAGCCTTTGACAATTTAAACTGGGAATTTGTTTCAAATGTTTGATAGAATGGAGATTGGGCAGCCCTTTTCAAATATGATTAGGGCTGTATATTGTGAACAAAAAGCGTCGCTGAATGTAAATAAAGAGTTGACGGATTATTTTAAAGTTCAAAAAGGGACAAGACAAGGATGCCCGTTATCTCCTTTATTATTTATTTGGATTTTGGAAGTGATGCTGAATAAAATAAAAGAAGATAAAGAAATAAAAAGACTTACAATTGGTGGTTTTGAGTATAAATACAGGGCTTTTGCAGACGATGTAATGTTTATAATTGAAGATCCAGTAATCAATGTATCGTTATTGATGGAAAGGATTAAAGAATTTGGTGACTTGGCTGGATTTTATGTGAACAAGAATAAAACAAAGATACTTTGTAAAAACATGAGAAAAGAAAATCAACTGGAGTTACAAGAAAAAATTCAATGTGAAGTGGTGAAGAAAACTAGATACTTGGGAACAGGTTACAGCGAAAAATACAGACTTGTTTAAGAACAACTATGAAAAGACCTGGATTAAAATCCAACAAGACATAAAAAAATGGAATACTTTGAATCTATCACTTTTGGGCAGAATCTCGGTAGTTAAAATGAACATTCTACCTCGTCTGTTATTTTTATTTCAGATGATCCCAATAGTGAAGGACTGTAAGGTGTTGAATGTTTGGCAAAAATAAATTTCAATTGTGTGAGCTGGAAAGAAACCAAGGATTAAAATGAAAATTCTTTGTGATGTGAAAGAAAGGGGAGGTTTTCAACTCCCTAATTTCAGACTATACCATGATGCAGTGTGTCTGGCGTGGCTGGAACAATGGATCAACTTGGAGAATAGAAAGCTGTTGGCGCTAGAAGGACACGGTCGAAAATTTGGTTGGCATGCCTATTTATGGTATGAAAAGTCTAAAGTGGATAACCTTTTTAAACACCACTTCATAAGGAGATCACTATTCATGACATGGATGAGGTACAAGAGATTTTTTTTCGAAACAAGACCACTATGGATTGTTCCGGCGGAAGTAATTAAACCACTTTCAAGGCACAAGGGCAAAGACTGGTTACCCTATAGAGACATTTTGAAAACTGAGGGGAGAAGTTTCGTGATGAAACCCAGAGACAAACTGGATTTTAAATATGATTGGCTAAACTACAGACAGATTTATGATTTATTTAAGACTGACAAAATGAGGTATGGTTTTAGAAAAGAAAATAATGAAATTGAAATGATCTGAATAGAAAAAGGTAAAAAGAAAGATTGCTAGAATTTATAAGATTTTGTTAAAATGGTATACAGAGGATGAGATTGTAAAAGAACAAATGGTGAAATGGGCTATAAATATAAATAGAGATATGGAAATGTCATCATGGGAATGTTTGTGGGAAAAATCGATTAAAACTTCAACATGTGTTAATGTGAAGGAAAATTGTTATAAAATGATGTATAGATGGTACACGACACCAAAAAAAATTGCTAATATAAATGAGAATATGTCTAACAAATGTTGGAAATGTAAGAAAAAAGTGGGTTCGTTTTACCGTATGTGGTGGACATGTGAAAAAGCAAGTGCCTTTTGGACTGAGATTCATAATGAAATTCAGAAAATCTTGAAATGCACTTTGAAAAAAGAGCCAGAAATGTTACTTTTAGGACTTAAATTAGAAGAAGTCAAAATGGCAAAGAGAACCTTGCTATGGTACTTAATTTCAATCGCAAGAATGACTTATGCTCAGTTCTGGAAGCAGGAGCAAGTACCTGACAAATGGGAATGGATAAAGAAAATGATTTTTATGATTGAAATGGACAAGTTGACAAAAAAACTTCAAGGAAAAGAAGATGAAGAATTCCTAGCTGATTGGAAGGACTTTAAAGATTATTTAGAATACAATTGGGATGTAAAAAATAGATTGCTCTGTATTGATAATTATTAAGAATAGAAGTGTTGTAAGAAAAAGGAATTGTAATAGAAAAGTTACCTAATAGTGAAAAATAGAAAAGGAAAATAGTGAAAATTGAGATCTGATTATCGAATATGAATTGAATGTAAGAATGTAAAAAATATTGATAGAAATGTTAACGGGGCTGGAACATCGCTGGAAGCCGGGGGAGGGGGTGATAAAAATTTCTTAAAAAGGATATGTAATGAATTCGTTGTCAAATATGGAACATGTTATGATGTCCTGTTAATAAATTTTCTTTAAAAAAAAAATTATAGCTGGATGTAAGTACCACCGGCATGCCAATATGTTTGTAACTTTGGCATGGGTCCATGGAATCATTTTTATACTGACTTTTTAATTTGAGCGCATAAAAATAGTGTGGTATTTTATTTTACTTATTTTATACCGTTCTCCCCAGAGAGAACCGAAAGCAGGCCCCTCTACAAATTCATCTCGGCGTGCCACAGCCAATAAGAGAGTTGTTGTTCAAATGCACTAATGAGTGCCTGCAGGCTTGGCAGGGGATTCTCTTTAAAATGGGAAAGACGGACACCATGCTGCAGGTCACCTGCTGCTGCCGGTTCCCCTGCACCATGGAAGAGACGATTTATGAAGAAATGAAGCCTGTGGTGCCTGAAGGATCTGAATCCGTAAAAGAGGCAGCTATTGAAGAAATGCCACCAAGAGTCCTCTGCAACAGGGATGTTCAAGATGGGAAGAAACCAGATTCTAGATTTGATGGACCAAAGTGTGTTCAATTTTTAGGACAAGGGGTAAGTAGCAGGGGAAAGTGGGAGAAGGGAAGGATTTCCGCAGGAGAGGATTGGGAAAAAGGCTTGTTTTTTTCTTTTGTAGCTGGATGAAAAAGAAGTGAGTTGGTGCCTCTTTTGAGATATAGTGGAAGCTGTGCACCAGCCAGTGAAATGGGACTATTGTCAGTATTGCTCGGAAATAGCATAGTATCAACATTACAGCTGTTTGAGAGAGGATGCTGAGGATGCAGAGTTCCAAGAAAACATGAGAAAAGATGAACCTGTGAAAGAGGCGAGCTGTAAGGGTAAAAAAAGCATGACAGAGGTTGCCCCCATGGAGGATCCGGCTCCCCTGAGAACAGACGTTAAGGCAAAGGACCAGGCGGATGAGAGAAATGATGAATCTAAGATGGAAGAGCCTGCAAAACTATCGAGGCCCCCCTGCGTACAAGTGTTATATCCCGATGTAAGTCCTAAAAATGGGGGAAGGGGGGAGTGGAGAGGTGCCGAGTCATGAGACAGGATACTTATTTTTTTCTTTTGGGGGTGGTTGTTTGCTTCCCCAGACTCCCAGGTAGAGAAGTCGCAATGGTTTTCAGATGTGGCCACAGCTGTCCATGAGAAGGTAGATCCACATTGCTGTCACTATTGCGAGTGTCTATCTTACTTTCAACATTCGGACACTGAAAGTGATTCTTCAGAATATTCAGATTCTGAGGATTCTGGGGCAGATTCAGAGCGTGAGACCCTGGGATCGATATGGAGCCCGATGCTGTGGGAGAAGTAAAAGAACCGCCACTTCTCAATCACAAACCCCTGAACCTGAGGCGGCTGATCCTGCCAAGGATGAAGAAGAGAAGTGTCTGTGTGTTCAGGCTTTATTACCAGATATAAGTGTGTCAAAAAAAGAGCCCACTGTGTGAATGTAACAAAACAACATGTGAGCTAAAAACTGTTTTTTCTTTTAACAGGTGTGGGATGGTCCTGTTGATTTTACACTTCTGGCCAGTTGCGTCAGTGAGAAGATAAACCCCGAATGCTGCTATCGCTGTGGTTTGATCGAACTGGCCCACAAGCTCAGAGATGGAGAGTTTGGAGCTGATATAGGTTTGCCAAAGGTTACACTGATTGAGATAGAGGGGAAAGACCTGTGTGAATTCCTGCAAGGGAAACTGATGGATCGTGCCGAAAAGCAGAACCAAGGTGGAGAAGATGAAAAACGGGAGAAGACAGAGTGAAGATTGGGGGGGGGAGTCTGAGTCTCAGTCATCTGTATATTTGTTGTCTAATAAAAAATCCTTACGTTGTGGTAAAAGAGGGTGAAGCGTAATGGTTCATCACCTGGATGTATTAAAAGGGATTTATTATAACCCAGAATTTTGGAGGGGTTGAATCTCTTTATCGGGCGGCTTCTAAGAGGTGAGCAGAATAGGGGCCGTATTCCACATAAGTTGCAGACCAATCGTGGAAAAGAATAGAATCCGGTTATCTCCAAACACCTCTTCCTATCACCATAGCACCACCCCCTGTATATTTCCATCTTCCTTTTTACAGTCCTTATGCCAAACCTCCCCACCCAGTTCTTAACCCACCCTTACTCCAACTGGTGCTCCAAAACAACAATCTTTCTTGTCTTCTTTCTCTCACTATCCCTGCCAAAACTGATACCTCACACACTTAATTTTGGCTTTTTCTCTACCCAAATCCATGCATCTTGACCTCTACGAAAAATGGCCAAAATTAGACAATGCATGATATTATATATAAAATGGCTAAGACAATATTAGCATGATATTTTACTCTTCCTCCCTTCCTGCATTCCTCCCTTCTCTTCTGCCCCGAATATTTTAGTATCATGTGTTTGATTTTTTCCTGCAACATTGATGAGATGGGTTCTTTTTTCACCAAAAACACTTCAATTTTTTTATTTTTATACAAGAGATAATAGTTACAGACTTTTTAGCAGAGTGCAAATGCTTTTTACCTTTTATTATAGAAAGGTTGTCAAAGGCATACGATTCTGAAATGTATTCCACAGAAATTTTTCAACAAGTTTCACATAGGGTTGGTGGCATTTCTGAAACAATGCTCTCAAATGTTCACAGGGTTTGGGTGCAGAACGTATGCCTTCCGCAAGATTGGCCAGTGTTATATGATTTTGGTTCATGCTGAAAAAATTCAGGGAACAAGTTACCACAGTGATTACATACAGCACGGGACCCATGTTCAGATTGCAACACACATATTTTAAGTTCTCGTCATAAAAAGCAGAAGGCCATGTCAAACATTCGTGTGCCAGCTAAGCAGGTTCATCTAGCATGCAACCTTCACATATGGAGTAAGAGAAGTCATTGGCACAGTAATTGATAACTGAATAAGCTGCCGCTGTAATCAGTTTGTACATTGCTGAACGTGACTTTTGTCTCTCCACAGGTGGGATGTCATCAGCGGTCATTCCCACATATTCTTTTTTTTATTGCCCCCCCGAAGGGGATTTTATTGATTTTACTTTACTACGAGATATGGGGAAAGGTTACTAATCTCTACCTCTAAAAAGTTATGGGACGTGGGTAGGGAAAAATAATAAAAAAAACTCTACCAGGATGGGGGAAGGAAACTAAGCCCTACTTCAAAAAAACACACACACCCTACTGGACATGGAGAAGGAAAGACTAACAAGGTGACACGATCTGGTTACATTTGTATCATTTGTCACATGGTGTTACAGAGCCTTATTGCTTATAAAAAAGTTAACAAAAAATTATAAAAGTAAAAATCTGTAAAAACCGATTAGTTAAAAACGCATCTTTCACGATTATCTTGGTCTTAGGATCTCTTCTTCTTGCGTTTCTTCTTTTCTCGGGGTTTGGGAGCGGCTGCTTCTTTCTCTGATTCCGATGTATCTGAAGAACTAAAGAGTATTGGACTACTGCTTTCTGAATCCTGTGAGTAGGATTCCTCTTCTTCCTCTTCCTCCTCCTCATCTTTCCTCGGTTTCTTATCCTTGTTGTACTGCTTTGAATTCAGGTGTTGCTCCACAAATTTTTTAGCCTTAGGAACAGAATCAATATTATATTTTCTGTTTTCATATTTAAAACTCAGTCCTTCAGGAAACAGCCATCTATACGAGACCCCCTTCTTCTGTAAAGAGAGAGTGAGCTCCTTATAGAGTTTCCTCCTCTTTCTAACTTCAAAGGGGATATCCTTCGGGATTCTTATTTCTTCATTCTTAATTTTTAAAGGGTTCCCCTGTGTGGTTTTTAGTACCCTATCTCTGGTAGATCTTTTCATGAATTTCAGACATATTTCTCCAGGGAGTTTATTCTTTTTAATGAAATCCGGATAAGCCCTATAGGCCCAGTCCATCTCCTTCAGTAGGTCTTCCTGTTTGTAATCCATTATTGGAGCCAAAGTCTCTGATAAAATGTTCTTCAAATCTTCGTTCTTTTCTTCTGGAACCCCTTGGAATCATAGAATGTACATAGATCTTTCCAGCTGTAGCTGTGTTAGTTGGTTTTCGTTGGAGAGTCTCTCTTTCTCTGCTCCATCCGCTCTTTTATTAATACTGTCAGTCTGTTTTTCCAATTTTTTTAAAAGTCTTTTCCGTTGTTGAGGTCCTTCTGTCCATTTGAGTCATCTGCTTTTGCAAGTTATCCATTTTCGCATTGAGATTGGTCATCTGCTCCATTAGGGGGCGCAGTGCATTCACCAGCAATGTGGACATCTCTGCAGCTACTTCTTGGTTGTGGGAGGGAGTCGTTGGTATACCATTTCCAGTTGACATTTTTTTCTCCAGACCCGGCTTCCGCCCTCTCCCAGCCATAATATCAACAAGAAGTAAGTTTCCCAAAACAAAGTAAAAGTTGGCAGAAATTAATCTGCTTTTCTTTATTATGCAGCTTTTGTTTTTGCTAATCCTCTTATGCGCATAGCTTGATTCAAAGTTGTTCTTAAATTTCGCTTTGAAACCGCATTGTTTCGAACGGGGGGGTGAACTCTTGAGCATCTCCCTCCCCCCTGCTGCTTTGCCCTTAGGCGCTTCTAATTACTACCAAGGCTTTATTCGCTTAATCACCTGAGCAGTGCTTGACTCACGCTTTGCCGCCTTGGAGATCTTTTAGAAGCTTTTCAGCAGCTGTTGATCATGTCTGCTGATCCAGTAGTCGTCTCTCGGCGCCATACTGGCTCTTCGGCGACGGAACCTTTCGGAGATAAAGGTGAGCCTCAATTCCTCGACTGTCACCTTGGAAGAGGCTCTCCTCAAGTCTCCAGGCTGGGGGTCTCCTACAGAGACCCCATGAGGGTCCGGGACCTGCTCAGACCCTTCCCGTCAGCCGAGTCTTGGCGCAACCCCATCAGAGCGAGACGGGGATGCGACCAAGCAGCAAAATGCTTAAACCGGAAGTCTCATTCCCACATATTCTTGTAGGACTCTGTGAACTGGACCATGATTCTCAACCAAATCCACAAGGTGGAATTTTTAAAAACAAACAAACACATGAAAAATTAGGAAGAAGCTCCATACCACATCCCCAAC
Source organism: Gekko gecko (assembly GCA_029375565.1). NCBI lineage: Eukaryota > Metazoa > Chordata > Lepidosauria > Squamata > Gekkonidae > Gekko > Gekko gecko. The sequence goes on from JAPDNY010000005.1 coordinate 172,142,751, forward strand.
AGCCTTCATACATATTTTCCATTCAGCTATACACACCTGGAATAGCACCTCTGGTTGCTGATTCAAAGCAGAGCTCTCCCCACCCTGGAAATGTTGCCTCTTCACAGGGGTACAGATTTCAGTCCCTTCTTGTTTCTTTTTCTGTGGTGAAGTAAAAAGCCACTTTGGAAGACAATCTAATTCATTCTCCTTGTTTGAATCGCTGCTAACCTTTTGCCTTTTGGCAGTAGTTTTCCTCTTCATTGGTGCTCTGGGGGCCACAGGTTCAAAAACACTTACTGGTGTGCTCTGCATGGTGGGGGAAACCAGCAGAAGCAGTGGCAGGTGACCTGCAACACGGCACCCGTCTTTCCCATTTTAAAGGGAATCCCCTGCCAAGCCCACGAGCGCTCATTGGTGGTGATCCATACTATCTCTTTTTCAGAAAGGCAAGGGTAATGTGTTCCCAGTTTGAATTCTCTCCTAGCTGGGAATACCAAGTCATTTTAGGAAGTCCAACAGCCGCTTAAAAACAAACAAACAGCAAAACCTGTTGCAGAATACTTTAGCCACAACACAGGGCTACCTCTCTGGAATTCAAGTGTTGTAAAACAGGCAATATATTGTACCACTTCTTCCTGTGTTTTGTATTCCCAACCATCCAACATAGTTTCCTGTTTTTGTAAAGAACGTATGTGCCACATAGATTACAGGCCCTGTGCAAAAGATTAGAAATATTAGTAAATCATAATATATCTTGCAACAAGTTACTTTCCCACCTGAAAACTGCAAATAGTAATTCCTGAATTTTCACTGAAGATCTAATGCAGTTCTTTTAAACTATTCTACTAGTAGAAAATAAAAATGCAAACACTAAATGATTGCTCTTAGATAATAGATTCATACTATAAGTACAGTCTTACTTTGGGGCGGGCCTAAATTTATGTGTGTGTGTGTAGAACTTCAGTTTAAGGAAACAGTAATCTAGAGAACTATGCAAAAAGAAACTGGACAATCATTGCAGCAGTGTTTCCCCCGACTATCTCTTTTTCTGTCTTATACATAATATGAATTTTATACAATTATTTCTCTCTATATACCCCATTTTCCTTTTTTCTTTCTATATCCTCATTATTCTTTTAAAACAAAAACATATTATTCATGATTTATGTGAAATTTTGTATATAATAATGCAGTCCAAAACCACACAGTATGAAATACACCTTTGTCTAGAAGAATGCCATTTCTAGATATTAAATCGGTCTGATAGGCATAAGCTGAAGAGACCATGGTTCAGCCGACGTTCAAATTTTTAAAATCCCACTAATTTCAGCATAAGTCATTTGAATGTATTCTTTGGCCAAATGTTAGGAACTGGGTTCCCCAACATGGAGCGGGGGGGGGGGAGTATGTATTTGCTCCATGAACATCTATGGCAAGGTGTGTTGGCAACTACTGTACTGTTAAGTTTAGCTTGGTGATATGATTTTGCTGTTTCTTTCCTTAAATCTGTGTAGCTAGTAGACACAACTGTAATTTCCCTTCAAACTCCCTCCCTGTGCACCAGGGTCTTCGCTCATGCTAACATGCACGCATTGGGGGGGGGGGTGAAGTACTTGGGAAACTCAGCCCCATATACACGTTCAGAGGCAACCTATTTCGGCGTTCCCCAAACCAGACTCCCATTGCATTTTCAAGAACTTCAGGGGTTTTACTGATCAGGAAGTGAAGGGATTTTTTTTGTTAATTACCTTCAAATCTTATGTCTGCTTGGGTTTGGATGGTGTTTTGCTTCTTTAGGATTGCTTGCTATAGGAAATACTAATTGGTATGTGTGAACATAATTATCATTCAAACAAGACAGAAAGGGAGGGAATGTTGAGATACAACAAACCTTGCTTTAAAAAATGACACAGAATCATAGAATCATAGAAGGGTCCTTCAGGGTCATCTAGTCCAATCCCCTGCACAATGCAGGAAATTCACAAATACCTCCCCCGCACACCCCTGGTGACCCCTGTTCCACGCCCAGAAGATGACACAAAACCTCCAGGATCTCCAGACATACTGGAGGCAACAGACCATGGGAATGATCATGATGGTATAGGACTACAAACAAACTGTTGCTGCGGTTTCCTTTTAGAATTAGCATGAGGGTATTTTACATAAGCATTTTTTTGTGATATAAAATTTAACATGAGCTGTAGGGATCTCCTGCTACAGCAAATAAAATACATTTTCATAAAACCAACGTTCATGTACTGCAAAGCTATATGTCTTCTTTCAGTATTTAGGGGGGTGGGGGGCAGCTGTATTAACTTTGTCAGAAGGAATGTCTACTTTCCCTTAATTTTGCACAGATCATGTTCATTCCCCCGGCATAGGCGTAATGACAACGCATGTGCTATAGGTGTGATTATCCTTGTTTTAAAGTGATTGTAGTTTTAATCTGTGTGCCTTTTAAGAAGCTGGAATGCTGCGGGTGTGTGTTCAGGAGGAGGGTGCCCCAAAACCCATTTTTTTGTGGTACCCCTAGTCACCCCAAAATCACTGCCCAGAGGTCCTCCTTCTCAAGATGAGACTACTGAGGGGTCACTTGATACCCGAAAGGAAACAAAGTGCCGCTTGGATTGTCTACCTCACAGGGTCGGCGTAGGCTAAAATTGCCAAAACAGCTCCTGCCGCCCCCAAATCACACCTGCCGCCTCAGGACACTCCCCCTGACCTCTCCTAAAAGGTTGTGGTTCTCTAGAGCATGCCTCTATACCTCGGTGCACACTGCAGGACCTGTTTTTTTGTTTATTGCAATTCCCCTATGATTTATTTCCTCAGGATTTATTTCACTTCACACGGAAGGGAAAGAGACTGGGCATGAACTCAGTGGTGGCCTTTTAGTTTCAAGGGGGGAGGTGGAGGCCACTCTTTCTCCTTATATTGCCCCTGTCTCAAAACATGTGTGGTGGTATTTTAGGGGACATGATATCAGTGTCATTCTCCCCTTTACATAGTGTGGGTGGGTTCTGATCAATGGGCACCCTAAAATGCCTTGTGCTTTGGAGAAAAAGCCTTTGGAGAAAAAGAAACATTTCACTCCCCCATTCCTAAGCTGCATAGGGAGCCTCTCTCTCAAGAGAGGCCTAAGAATTCACCATGGAATTCAGTTTTTGTTTTGGGCTTTTTGCAGGGTCTGGAAAAAAAACAGGTTGCTTACCTGTAACTGATGATCTTCGTGTGGTCATCTGTGCATTCACACCTATGGGATCCAGTGTGCCTGCACTGATCTGGTCGGTGTTGTACATAGCTCCCAATGGGATTTTCACTCCTCTGCCCTGGGCCTGTGCGGGAAGCCCTACTGCGCATGCCCAAGGGGGCGGGGCACAGACATCCCGCCAGTTCCTTCTGACCGCTATCAACCAGAGCCATGTATGAGAATAACTGAGGATGACAGCAGTGGAGAAGGATGGGCGGGTGGTGTGAATGCACAGATGACCACTCGAAGATGATCAGTTACAGGTAAGCAACCTGTTTATCTTCTTTGTGGTCTCTGTGTATCACACGTATGGGAGATTAAAAAGCAGTGGCTCACCTGGAGGTGGGTGCTGGCAGACTCAGCTAGCGGCCACGGAGAGGACCAGATTACCCAATTCACCCTTTGTGTTGCGCACGTACGTCCAGTGTGTAGTGTTTTATGAACGTGGTTGGTGTGGACCACGTAGCTGCTCTGCAGATGGACAAGAGTGATGCGCCCTTCAGAAAGGCCGTAGAGGTCACTATGGACCTAGTAGAATGTGCCCTCAGGTGAGGGAGGAGCGACTGCTTTGACAAGGAGTAGCAAAGTCTGATTGTTTCAACGATCCATTTGGACAGTCGTTGGGGGGAGATGCGCAACCCCAAGGAAGCTGAACTGTAGGAGAGGAACAGCGAATTGTCACGTCTGGTAGGTAGAGTCCGATTCAGGTAAAAGAGAAGTGCTCTCTTGACATCAAGGGTGTGGAGTAGGCGCTGCTCTTCTCCTTCAGGACGTGGGGAAAAGTCCCGCAAAAATATTTCAGTATTGAGATGGAATTCCGAAACGACCTTCGGAATGAAGGAGAGGTCTGGCACCAGATGTACTCCGTTTGGAAGGAAGACCAGATAAGGTGGGTCATGGCATAGCGCCATGAGTTCGCTGACCCTCCTGGCCAAGGTGATTGGCCACCAGGAAAGCCATCTTCCAGGCTGCATACTGGAGATCACAGGTAGCCATCAGATCAAATGGTCGTCTGGTGAGCTGACGGAGTACCAGCGGTAAGTCCCACAGTTCTGTAGGTGCAGTTGCAGGGGGATGCAGCCTAATAAGGCCTTTCAGAAATTGTTTTGAGGTTGGATGGGAAAAGATTGTATAGCCATCCAGGCCTTGATGGTATGTGGAGATAGCCGCCAGGTAGACCCTGATGGATGAGTGGGAGAGACCCTGGTCCTTGAGGGAGACAAGGAAGTCTAAGATCCTGTCAAGGCCGACAGAAGTTGGTGACTCTGTAGGGTTGCAGAGGTATGAGAGGAACCTGTGCCATTTCCTCTGGTATGACAGACGCATGGATTCTTTCCTCATGTTGCAGAGGACCTCAGAGACCCTGGCAGAGAATTTCAAGGCTGTATTCTCCAAGCCGTCAGTTTTAAGGTGTTCACTTCCGGATGGAAGAGCGCTCCATTCTCCACTGAGAGAAGGTCTGGAGCCCTGGGGAAGTAGTGGTACCTGCCCCTTGCTAGATGAAGCAGGACAGGGAACCAGGGGTGCCTGGGCCACCATGGCGTCACCAGTATGCAATTCGGACGGAGTTTGGCCAGTTTATGTACCACTCTCAGAAGCAGGGGCAGAAGGGGAAACATGTAGAGGAAACCCTGTTCCCATGGAAACAGGAGGCTGTCTCCTAGGGAGAGTGGATCCTTTCCTCCCTGGCTGCAGAAGTGCATGCATTTCGCATTCTCCCTGGAAGCGAACACGTCTATAGTCGGAGTGCCCCATTGATGGAACAGTGGCAGGAGGTATGATCAATTCAGCTCCCACTCGTGATGGTGAACACGACCCCTGCTGAGGAGGTCCACCTCCACATTCAGGATGCCCGGGATGTGTGTGGCTACTGGGACAATTTGGTTGGTAGCGCACCAATGTCACAAGTCCATCGCCAGGCGACATAGACTCCATGACACCGTCCCTCCTTGGCGATTTACGTAGCTGAGTGCCATAGTATTGTCCATCAGGACAGCTACGCAGTAACCTCGAAGTAGAGGTTGGAAGGCTTGCAGAGCCAGCTTGATGGCCAGCGGTTCAAGGAAGTTGATATGCTTGGCTGCTGTCCCTGCATCCCAAAGGTATCCAATGCTGACGCCATTGAGATGGGCTCCCCAGCCCCATAGGGAGGCATCTGTCGTTATGGTGTAGAGAGGGTTGGGGAGGATTGCGTGATGTTCGGAATGGACATCCACCATATTAGAGAATCCCGTACACTCTGAGGGGGAGTGAGGGATCTGGATTGAAGCATAGAGGCTGGGCTGAAGCTCTTCAGAAACCAGAGTTGGAGGGGCCTCATATGGAGCTTCGCTAGTGGAAGGACAGATGTAGTGGCCGACATGTGCCCCAACAGGCACTGGATGTGGAACGCCGTGGACAATGGGGAGGTGCATACAGACCTTGCAAGGGAAGACAGGGTTAGAGCTCTGTCTGCTGGTAGGTAAGCCCTGCAAGAGACCGTATCCAAGAGTGTCCCTATGAACTTCACCTTCTAGGACGGCTCCAGGTGGGACTTCGGGAAGTTGACTTGAAGCCCTAGGGAGGCTAATAGACACAAAGTCTGAGCGATATGGTTGCATAGGAGCATTGGGGTGTCTGCTACCAGAAGCCAGTCGTCGATATAGGGGAAGATGGTGATCCTCTGGAGATGAAGGTGGGCCACCACCACCACCATGGTTTTGGTGAAGACCCTCGGTGCAGTAGATAGACCAAAAGGGAGGCACTTGTATTAGTAATGCTGATCCCCTATGGCGAATCGGAGATATTTTCTATGGGAAGGGTGGATATTGAGGTGGAAATAGGCATCCTGGAGGTCAATGGTAGCCATCCAGGAGCCTCGAGTTAGGAGAGGGAGAATAATCTGGACGGTTGTCATTTTGAATTTTCGGTATCGGATGTAAACGTTGAGGTCTTGAAGATCCAAGATGGGCCGTAGTCCCCCATCGCGCTTTGCTACCACAAAGTAGCAGGAGTAGAACCCTGTCCATTCCGATGCCCTTGATACCGACTCTATCGCATCCTTCCGCAGCAAAGAGTCGACCTCTTGTAGAAAGATGAGAGAGGGAGGAGGGGTGGGCAGATGACTGGGAGGGTAGGGACATCGACAAATTCGATGACATAACCGTGGGTCACTATGGATAAGACCCAGGCATCGGTGGTGACAGTCCTCCATGCGGAGAGGAAAGGGGAGAGACATGTTGTCTGTATCGACATGATGTGGAGAGAGTCAAAGTCCCTGCTTGGGGCCATGCTGGCTTTTCCGTCTGGGCTGCTGTTGTTGGGAGCCCAATTTGGACCTTGGCTGATAAGAATAGTGTTGGTGACTCCCCACAGGAGACTGACAGGGCCTCCAGGTGGTGTCAGGAGAAGGCTTGGTTGGATACGGACGCCTGGGTGCATACCAGGACCAGGATCTCTGACGATAGGAACGCTGGGGTGCAGATACCCCCAAGGCTTTGGAGGCTTTAATGCTCTTATCAAGCTCTTGCAAGGCAGAGTTGGTCGATGAATGGAAAAGACCTTCTCCGTCGAAAGGGAGATCCTCAATGTAAGCCCTGGTGTCATGTGGCAGGGAGGTGGTTCTAAGCCACGCGTGCCACCGGAGAGACACAGAGGATGCCATCTATGTGGAACAGGCATCCAACGTATGCTTGGCAGTATTAAGGAGCTGTTTGGCCACGAAGAGACCCTCCTTTTGGATCGATCGTGCCTCTCCCATCTTATCCTCCGGTATGGAGGGTAGAAAATTGGCCATCCTCTGCCATAAGCAGTATTGGTACCTCCCTAAGCATGCCAAGTAGTTTGATGCCTTAATCCCCAAGGCAGCGGAGGAGTAGAAGTGGCAACTGAAAGCATCAATCTTTTTGCTTTCCCTGTCCACAGGAGTGGCACTCGAACGTTTGTTCTTCAACGACGTCGAAACAACCATTGAGTTAGGATGGGGATGTGTGTATAGGAATGAGGCACCCTCTTCCTGAACTCAGTACATGTGATTGAGCCTCTTTGTAGACACTGGAGCCGAGGATGGTTTGTGCCAAGGCGCTTTAACAGCACGAAGGAGTATGTTCGACATGGGAAGGGCTATCAGAGTGGAGGCATCAATCTGGATGATGTCATAAACCTCATCGAAGGTAGAAGGTTTTGACTGGGTTACCGGCAGTCCCAAAGAGTGTGCCATATGCTTTATGAGGTCTCTGTAGGAGGTCATATCCTCTGACAACTGGATAGGACTGTCCCCCGATACATTCAGCTTGGGGGGCAGATCCATGGGAGAAAGGTCATTGTCAGAATTCTCCACATCCGACGTTCCCCATGATGATACAGAGGGAGAGGCTGTCACCTGGATTGGAGTCGGTGTCAACAAATGCTTGGGTGGAGATAGATGAGGGTGGGTCGACCGGGGAGGGGAGGGCAGTGGCTTGGAGATCGACGCAGACGGAAGACGACGAGGAGGAGAACACGAGCGATGACGATGGGGCTCGCAGGTCTCCTGTTTTCTTGGTGGCAACCAGGGAATGGAGGAAAACCAATATAGCAAGTCAGGACGATGCTCATAAGAGTACCCTGGTGGTCCATATGGGAATCCTGACGGGGATTCACAAGGTGATCGAGAGGGACGATATCTATCCACTTGCGGGTCGTAGTCATCCCAACGAATGCGATCAGCACGGTATGGAGAGCGAGACCGTTCCCTAGGTCAGTATCGAGGATGGGAGGACCACTCACTGGCCCAGGAAGCCGTCGAGGGAGAGCAAGGACCAACCTCCTGCGTCTCAGAAATCAGGTCGACCTCAAGATCAGAGGGTGCGACCGAGGGGGCCTTTTTTGGTAGGCATCGAGAGTCCAGCACCGGAGGGTTCAGCTGCCTTGGTGGCGAGTCCAGAATCTCCACAGGTGGCTCGGCATGGACCTTAGGCAGCTCCGGTATAGCACACTTGGGTTTGCAGGGATTGCTGCTGCTTGTCGACCTGCAGAGCAGAGCCCTTAGGAGGAATCTCACTACCCACACCGTGGGACTTACGTGCATCTCCTGTCTTATGGGTGTTATTGCCCTTGGATTTATCTTTCTGCACCTTTTTAATGGGCATCGACACTGAAGAAGTCGACTTAGAGATGTCATTTTTCTTTGAGACGAGTGCCGTATCAGAGGTGGACTTGCCTGGTTTAGGTGGTGTCAAAGGCTCTTTCAACATCGATGTCAATGCCGTCGACAGTCTCGGGGCCGAGTGCTCCTCTTCCATTGCTGAGGAGAAAGGTGTGAGAGCAGACTCCTAGAGAGCAACTTTTAGTCTTGCTGCCCTGTTTTTCCGAGTTTGGTTTGAAAAGCGGGCGCAAAAGGAGCAGGCCTCCGGCCATTGACTTTCACCGAGACACAAAATACAGAGAGAGTGCTCGTCTCGGGGTGCGAGTTTGCTACCACAGGCGGAGCACCTCTTAAAACACCCCCAACGTTTGTTTTCTGTAGACCAACTCACTTGAGGCAGTCTGAGGGGGGAGGGAATGGGCCCGAAGACCGCAAAAAACTCAGAGAAAAAAACTCTCCAAGCGTCCCTTCACACAAAAGACAAGACAGAAGAAAAAAGGAAGCAAAAAACTGAAGGAAAAAATTGATCCAAAGATCCCTGCTGTGAGGCAGAAAAATTCTCTGAGCACCAACCGACAGAAGCTGCATACAGTGAGGCTGTCAGAAGAGAACTGGCGGGATGTCCATGCCCCACCCCCTTGGGCATGCGCGATAGGGGTTCCTGTGCAGGCCCAGGGCAGAGGTGCGAAAATCCCATTGTGAGCTTTGTACAACACCGACCAGATCAGTGCAGGTGCACTGGATCCCATAGGTGTGATGCACAGATACCACGAAGAAGATCTAATATTCAGTAAGTCATGTCATCTTTTTGCTTTCTGTACTGTGTGTGTGTGTGGGGTGTAGTTATGTAGGGTACTGGTTGCATTGAGGATACTTTCTAGAAGTGAGGCAGAGAAACCTGTAAAATGTAAATCAGAGTCTTGAGATGTGACAGTAGTTCATTACCAAACTAAATTTTAAAATAGTTGTGTTTTTCTTCCCCCCCCAAAAAAAGACTTGGAAATTTAAAAAAGTTCTTTGCAGCCTCTAGGAAAATATCTTAACCATAAAAAGGTGTCTGCCCTCTGTGGCGAACTATAGAACATAAAATAAAGACATAATGCACACACAAGAAAAAAAACACAGAGATATACACAACCCAAGGAAAAGGAGTGTTGCCGTGCACATTTTCCCCACTTTTAAAATACCTAGTTAGGTCTTAGCAAATGTGCTCAACATCCCATTTCTGTTACTAGATACACATTAGAACCAATAGTCATTCCTTTTTCTCAGTGGAGAATGACTGGGGGGGGAAGCATAGTGATTTCAGCTCTCCTTTTTTTCTTTCAAGCAGGGGGGTGGAAAACTCCCCCCTTCTCATTCCAGTCTGAGTTTCCAGTGAGAGAGAGCTGGGATGTTTGAAAACTCCAAGCGCTTGAACTTACACCAAACACACTTTTTTCAACAATACTTTGTTAAAAACAAACTTGTACATATGCTTCCCCTTGGATATTCTCTCTGCTTTACTATCCTCCACTGCTTGCACAAATGGCTGCCATTGTACCAGTCTCCTTCTCCCCCAGCAAACCTCCCACTGCTAACAGCCCCATAGCACAGCCTCCTCCATTCCCTTCTGGGCTGACACTGGCAGCCATCTTGCCCATCCCTGTTTTTGAAGCACGCCCCCCCTTAGCGGAAGCGAGGCTTCTGCGGGGGGGCTGGGGCAGCTGTCAAACGTTTCCAGTCTCTGAATAAAAAGTAGTGTATACCCGCTATACTACTTCCAGTTATCTATTTGAAATAAACCAGGGCAAGGCTTGGCCAGCTTTATGTAAGGTAGCATTTTTTAAAATTGAACTGGTAGGCAGATGGTACTTCTGCTGGTGGACAAGCTTCTGCTACATGGGAATAACATAGGGTAAGATAACCCTGATGTTTTGAGGCACCAGTCAGCAACTGGATTTGATGTGGGGCAGAGAGGGATGAGTCCCACTAGTCTCCAAAAAGTCCTCTGTCAACCCCACCACTAGTATAGCTGCCCAATTTTCTTCCTCTCTTTTGCTTCGGTGGAAGAATGTGTAGAAAGGTGTTACCTAAGCACCCCTAGATGTACATAGTTCCCTAGTGGATGAAAGAAGGGGAAGGCAAGTCCACTCTTCATGTTATTGGCCATTCTTTCTGGTGCTAGTCTAGTGACTGGGTTAGCAGCCCAAGGCTGTTGCCCAGGGTATCCAAGGGCTACCCCATGTCAGAAGGGAGACAAGATAGGGATCCCAACAGAAGCAAGAGATAGGAATCCCCTGGGCCCATGTAGGAATATAGGTGAGCAGTCTTTTCTACATAACTTTTCTGTTTTCCAGCTTCTCTTCCTAATGGATAAAGTAAGAAAAAAATCATATTGTAGAGTAACGTGGGTTGTGTGTGTATTTGTTTATTAGTTGGATTTATACCCCGCCCTTCCCACCAAGGCAGGCTCAAGGTGTGTGTGCATGTTTGCATGAACACATGAAACTGCCTTATACTGAATCAGGCCCCTGGTCCATGAAAGTCAGTGTTGTGTACTGAAACTGGCAGTGATTCTCCAATGTCGTAGGTAGAGGTCTTTCACCTCACTCTTTTTAACTGGAGATTGCTGGGAATTGAACCTGGGATCTTTTGCATGCCAAGCAGATGCTCAACTACTCATCCATGGCACCTTAGCTATGTTTAATATGTGGATTTTTTTTGTGTGTGTGTGTGCACCAATTTAGGCAGAAGAAACTGGAGGTAGCTATGGAAGAAGAAGGCTTGGCCGATGAAGAGGTAATAGAATTGCGGTTTAAGTGGAATTCTTTATGTTAGTTGACCAAGATTAGTGCTTGGACATTCTTAAATGTGATGTGAATAATTTTTGTTAAATTGCAGAGTCCAGAAAAACTGAACAGTGCAGAAAGGTGCAAGATGTCATTTAGCATGAATGCAAGAAATAAGTCCCATCTTTTTGCAAAGTAGGAGTCTTAGATTTGGTATGTTATAGAAATGTAAAATTTCCAGAAATTTTGAAGCCAGCCCCACAACACATTTTTTTCTGGGAAACAAAGTGATATTTGGGGAAAGAATGAAATATATGCCATCCTTTCCTATCAAATCTAAACTTCTTTTACTGATTTTCCAGTAAAATAAATCATTTGTAACTTAGCATATAGAATTGTACTACTTGGCATATCTGTGGAATTGCAAATTATTAATACACTTTCTATAAGAAAAAAATTAAGTATACTCAATACTTGAGAAAGTTGTTTGTTTAATTACTTTATTTGTAAAATTTTATCATATTAACAATTCTATACATGTAAATTGGTTTATGCACTCAGAGTCTTATACAAGATTTATTCCCCATCATTTATACACTCTACTCCACCTTTTTTGGAAGAAGATTTCATCTTTTCCATGAATTAGCATAGTTAGTTTGTCCATTTCCACCATATCTAACAATTTTGAAGCTATTTTTTTCTCTAGAAGGGAGCTTATCTGTTTTCCAATATTGGGCTATCAGAATTCTTGATGAAGTTAATACATATGTTAACAAGTATCTATCCTTTAACTCATAACATTCGGGAATTATATTTAGTAGATATATTTCTGGTAACAAATTAAGGCTAACGTTCAAGATTTCTAGTATTATCTTATTTACAGATCTCCAAACTTTTTGGATTTTATCGCATTTCCACCACATATGAAAAAAGGTTCCAATACTAGTCTTACATTTCCAACAGTTTTTTGAAACCGTGGCAGTACATTTAGCAATTCTATCAGCGGTCCAATACCACCTATGAAACATTTTGTGTAAATTCTCTTTGAAAGACGCAGATTTAAGGGATCTCATTGATTTCCGTATTTTGTTCCAGTCATCAATATCTATAGTGTGTCCTATGTCTTGCATCCATGCTATCATAGGGCATTTGACACTATCATCCTGCATATAATTCTCCAGCAAAAATTTATATATCTTTTGAATCATCTTGTCATTGGATGAGAGCCATATTTTATCCAAGTCACTCTTTGTTGTGTAGAAACCTACAATTTTATCTTTGTTATATATAGATTTTAATTGCATGCCTTCCCACCATGTCAAATTTATATTCATTAGGCGTAGCGATTCAGAATTTTTCAGTTTACTATTTTTGTCCAGTAACTTTTCATAGGGTTCCCTCTTATTTTCAGTCAACAAAGTAGGTTTAATGAATGCTTCTTGAGGAGATACCCACTTCGGAGTTTTTGTATAATATTTTTATTTTAACTTGTTCCAACATTTTATCAAGGCAGTTCTTAGAATATGTTGATGGGAATTCGAGTGTATTTTATCTTCGTTATACCAAACATAGGCATGCCAGCCCATGTTGAGATCATGAATTTCCAGTCTTAATGTTCTTCTATCTTCTAGCTTTAATCAATCTTTAATCCAAACTGCGGATGCTGCTTGGTAATAGAAGCTCCAATTGGTACCCTGAATCCGTCTCTTTTATCTTGTAAATATTTCCATTTAATTCGCACTTTTTTGGGGTACCAAACAAACTGCCTAGTGATTTTGTCAAGCTCTACAAAGAACTGATTCTTCTTCAAGAGTGGTAAATTTTGGGCTAAGAATAGAAATCGAGGAAGTATGTTCATTTTTATAGTAGCTATTCTGCCCAGTATAATGAGAGTTGAATATCTTTCCATTTCACTAGATCCTCTTTGAATTCTTCTAGTAACTTTTTGTAGTTGTTTTCCATTAATGCACTGTTTCTGTTTGTCATTATTATACCTAAGTATTCAATTTTGTTTGTGACCTCTATTTTTGAGGTATTATAAATCTCACTTTTTATTTCTTGAGTACAGTTCTTGGTTAATATTTTTGTTTTTTTTAAGTTTATTTTAAGTCCTGCTACTTCCCCATATCTTTGGATTGTCTCCAGGAGATGTGTAATAGATGATAGTGGATTTTCTAATATAAAAACCAGATCATCTGCAAACGCTTGTAATTTAAACTCCTCCCCTCTAACTTTCAATCCTCTTATTTGCTCATTATTTCTCACCAGGTCATTTAGTGACTCTAACGTAAAAATAAATAATAATAATGGGGATAAAGGGCCGCCTTGTCTTGTTCCCTTCTGTATTTCTATACTCTCAGTCATCTCTCCATTAATTATAATCTTTGCGTGTTGTTTCTTATATATTGCTGCAATCATCGAGTGGAAAGTGATCCACAGTGCCTAGACTAGTTTTGCTATCATAAATTCCCATGATACATTATCAAATGCCTTTTCTGCATCTAAAAACACTAAGGCTAATTGTTTTTCCGAATGTATTTCTTAGTATTCTAAAACATTGATGATGGTTCTTATGTTGCTTTTTATCTGTCTTTTCGGGAGGAAACCAGCCTGGTCTTGATGAATACATTGAGATAATACTTTTTAAAATCTTGATGCCAATATGTTCGTGGATATTTTATAATCTACATTCAACAGGAAATCGGTCGATAATTTTTGATCTCTTTTTCATCCATTCTTGGTTTATGTATTAAAGTAATAAGAGCTTCATTCCATGACTCAGGGACTTTTCTTGATTTGGTTATTTTTTGTAATAATTCTTTAAATGGTAAAAATACTTGTTCTTCAAATTTTTGATAAATTTCCGCTGGGAAACCGTCTGGGCCTGGAGATTTCTTCTTTTTCTGTTTCTTAATCGCCTCTGTAATTTCGCAGGGTGATATTGGTTCGTTTAGAGATTACTTTTGACTTTCATTAAACTTCTTTTGAGTATTTTGTATTATTTTTTTTTTTATGTGGACTTCATCTTGTAGCTTTTGTTGATAAAGGTTTTATAAAAGTTTGCCACTGTCTTTTTTAAATCCTGGGGATAGTATTTTATTTTATTCTTAACATCTTTTAATGCTATAATTACTCATTTCTCTCTTTCCTTTCTGAGTTTGCAAGCTAGCCACCTTGTCGATTTATTGGCATTTTCGAAATAATATTGTTTGGTGTATTCTATGTTTTTAGCGATCTCCTGAGTAAGTAAGATATTCATTTGGTGTTGTAACATTCTTATTCTGGTTTGTATTATTTCAGGTTCAAGGGAGGTCTTCATTTTCTCTTCTTCCAATTTTATCTTTTTCTTTATATTCTCAAACTTCTTTCTTTGCTTCATCTTCCAGGCATTCTGATTAATAAACCATCCTCTCAGGAAGGCTTTAAATGCATCCCAGATCGTATTTATTGATATTTCTGGCTGCAAGTTTCTTTTGAAAAATTCTTGTATTTCTATTTTTGTTTTTGCTACAAATTCTCGATCTCTCAACAATCCTGTATGTATCCTCCATCTGACCTTTTTGTGTAGTGAATGGAATGTCAGCAAAAGAGGATTATGGTCAGCAAAAGTACTTGGTAGGATTTCTACTTCTTTTAGGTCTCTTATCATTGAGGACGTTATCCAGGCAATATTTATCCTGGACCAAGATTTATGTCTAGCTGAGTAAAAGGTGAAATCTTTTCCCTCTAAGTTCCTAGTACTCCAAGTGTCTAACAAGGTATATTTGTTTGCCATTTCCAAAAAGGTTTTTGGTCAAATCATGTCAGTTTTTTTATTCTTATCTTGGCTTGTTCTATCAACTTTCGGATCAAAAACTGCATTGAAATCACCCACTATACATCTTCAACATTCTTCCTAGCCGGTATATTTCGTATTTCTGGGGGAAAAAATCTTGGTTTTGGTTAGGAACATATATGTTTATAATTATCATTTCTTTCCCATCTTTCCTTAGCATTACCGCTATAATTCTTCCATTATCTGATCTATGAAATAATTCTGGGTGAAGGAAATCTTTAACATGAAGTGCTACCCCTCTTTTCTTTTTGTTGTCTGCTGCTATAAATGGTTCTCCTAATTTTCCATTTATTAAATATTTTGGATCATTTTTCTTGATATGCGTTTCTGAAAGACATGTTATATCTGGATGAAGTTTTATTATTTGGTAGAAGATTATTCTTCGTTTTGGGGGGCTATTAAGTCCATTAACGTTAATGGATAGAATCTTCAATTGCTTAGTTGTCATCATTTACTTTTGTATTGTCTCCGTTTCTGCTCTTGTATTGAAATCTGGTCACTATCTGTGATGAGATTGTTCTTTTGGTATTCTTTCCTTTTTTCCACCTGGTGTTTTTAGTCTCTTCCTTCTTTTGCACCAACTCCTCATCTCCTGTATCTACCTCGTCTTCTCCTTCTTCTCCTTCTTTCTTGTCTTCTTGTTACCAGCCCAAATCCTCTCCATATCTCTCCAGGAAGTTTTCCACTTTGAAGATCGAGGCTATTCTTTGTCTTCTACCCTTATAGTTGAATAACAGCCCTTCTGGTATTAACCATCTATATGTTATGCCATTTTCTCTCAGAAGATTAGTCAAGGTGGTATAATTTTGTCTTTTCTCATGAACTCTCCATGGTACTGCCTTTAAAATTTAATCTCTGCCTCTTTTATTACCATTTTGTTTTCATTGGCAGCTTTTAGTATTTTGTCTCCAGTTTCTTTTTTATAGAACTTTATATGAACCTCTCTTGGTGTCTTGTTCTGTTTCACATACGCCGAATTTCTCCTGTATATAGAATCTATGTCTGCTAGTAAGTCTTCCTTCATTCCTACTTTGAGTTGATCCACTGTATTGTTGACTAGGTCTTCCTTTAAATTTTTGTCTAGTTCTTCAGTTATATTTTGACACAATATTAGGCCAGCTTTGTCAATTTCTAGGGTAATTAATGTTTCCTCCATTTTATCACTTTTTACTTTTAATTCTTGTAGTTCTTGATTTATATCTTACACTTTTTCTCCTAATTTATTCATAGTTGTATTGATATTTGTGATTTCTAGCCTATTTTCCGAGATTTGTTTTTTAATTTCCTATGTCTCATTCTTTATTTGGTTGGCAATTTCTTACTTTTTTTCCTGAATGGGCTCTATTTCTTTTTGAATTAGGGCCAGTAAGGTGGACTCCGTTGTTCGTTGAAATACCTTCTGGATAAGGGATTTTAGGTCTTTAATTGACATTTGTGCAACACGCATCTTTAAATGGCTAGCTATTCCTGCCTGTCCTGAAGATGGTATGAACCCTTTTCTAGTATTACTAGATACTGATGCCATAGACTCTATTGTCTATTAACTAATATCTGTTGAAACCTGTTTTCCCTGTATCAATACTTCAATTTTTCTATTTTTCCTTCCTGCAATTTATATTGTAAATCTTTGTTTTTCCTTCCTTCAATTTATAGCGTAAACCTTTGTTTTCACTATTATTATGCCACCATTAGTATTTAATTCAGTTTGTCTCTTTCATTGTCTCTTAAATCAATGTAGTTTTCTCCTATTAATTCTGTAGTTTCTCAAGTTCAACACTTCCTTTCCTTGTATTCTGTTCTGTACTGAATCCATGTCGACTTGCTTTGTTAGTGTCCCTTTAAATACTTCTTCTGTTTTTCCCATTGCGTCGTGATGCAATGATTCAGTCCATAGCAATACTCCATGTTACTCTCTGGCGCCTTTTCCTTTGTCTCCTTGCTTCCGCTCTCAGCTTCGCTCCGAAAAAACACCTTGTCACTATTACACGACCTTCGATCTCTCTTAAAGGGACAGTAGCAACAACAAAAAAGGAGAGAAAGAACAAAAGACAAATCATGTAGCAACTTGTATCTTAACTCTCCCAGCCTCTATCAATTCTAACCTGCATTGTGACTGGTAAGAGTTATCTGAGGTTTTTATTATTTTAACATCTGCTAACAATGAGCTCGTTGAAAATGCCTCTCAGAACATCCCACAGTTACAATTCTGCTCTTTGTTTGCCTCAATTGCTTCTCTACCCTCTTTAAAGAATTTTGAATAGTACTTAGCTTCGTTTGTTGCTAGTCTTATGCTTATTTAGAGTTCCATTGATGTAGACTCCTTTGGCTCAGCCGGAACACGCACTAACGAAACCTTGTAGCGGCGGTCGTCCTGCTGGCTTCTTGCTGCTGGAGCAAACCAGACAAACTAAGTGGGTTGCTACCCTTCCTAGCTCTGGTTGAGAGCCCCTTGCAAATTCTCTCTCTCCAGGAGAGTACTTTTGGCTGGCGTTACTGCCAAAAGAAACGTTGAGAAAGTTGTAACTCTATAGCACATGTATCTTTAATTTTTGCCATCTGAGGTACAGGAAGAAATAGAAATAAAAGCTAGAAAAAAATCTGTAGTAAACAAAAGAAAAGATATTTGAACAAAAACTGTCTCAGAATAACAAAAGGTAGGACTATCAGAAGCATGTTTGACTATTATACTAAACTTGGTAACATTGAAAACACTGGACTCTGTAATAATGTATCATTATTATTCAGTGCTTCATAGCATACAAATTGTTGTCAAAATTATTTACATTTCAACAAAAAAAGTTCTTAAATGTTTTATAAATCAGTATGAGGGTATTTTCCCAATTTTTCCATTGGAAAAAAATGAGAAAGATGTCAGATTTTTTGATGCTGCACATTGAGTGAAATGTAAGACAAAAGTTTTCTCAAAATATTTCATAGGAGGGTTTTTTCAGTGCTCCCCCAGAATTTCTTCAGACTTTTTCATATTGTACATCTTGAATGTGAAAAACCTTGCCTTAAGAAGCATTCCACTCATTCTAAAAGAGAAAATATTTCATAGTATTTTTCAACACCCCCCCTCCCCCAATTTTTCCATTGGAAACTTTTTAAACAGTTCTTGGGAGAAACCTTCCCTCAGATTTTTCCTGGGCCTTCACATATCTGGTCCTTTGCAAGGGACAGATAAAACTGTTCACTACTCTGCCCTTAAGGTATTTAAACCTAGACTGGTCTTTGTGTTGACTTGTAATATGTATATACACACCCTCCCTATTTGTGTGGTAGACAAGGCAGTATCTAGTATTTACATTTATTTGTTCAAACAAGCAGCATTGTTGAAACATCCAAATGTTGTACACTGTAGTGTAGCCTTTCATGTTTCAAGAAAGCTCTTCACACCCTTGTTGACACACAAGGGGGGATAGCTATATGATTTGTAGACTGTAGATAAAGCTGAAGCTAAAAGGCTGAAAACATTTTGAGTAGTGGTGGTCAGCTTTTCCTAATCCATGTCATACTAAGCTGCAACATGTGATAGGAAGTCATGTGACTCTGGGCAGAGTTATGAGTTTATGAGTTTAACACTGTCAAGGCTAGGATTAAGAACATAAGAACATAAGAGAAGCCAATGTTGAATCAGGCCAATGGCCCATCTAGTCCAACACTCTGTCACACAGCGGCCAAAATATACCAAGTGCCATCAGGAGGTCCAGCAGTGGGGCCAGGGCACCAGAAGCCCTCCCACTGCTGCCCCCTCCAGCACCAAGAATAGAGTGCATCACCTGCCCCAGACTGAGAGTTCCCATCTAATAGCCACTGGTGGACTTCTGCTCCATATGTTTATCTAATTTCCTCTTGAAACTGTCCATGCTTGCAATAAGAACATGCTGTGGGCAGCAGACCAAGAGATCTAGGGACAGAAGATGCAAGCTGAGCGATAGGAGCAGTACTGTATTTAAGAACAAGCTAAGGGTCAGAATCACAGAGAATTCCTCTTCATCACTGACTGACCCTGCCTGAACAAGTGCACAAAGGGAAGCCACAAGCCTCTTCTGTACACATGCTCACTAGTGGCAGGTTCTTCCAAAACAGCAGCTCTGTAGAGACATGCTTCTGCAGATGAGGCGCTGTGATCCACCCATGGACTGAAGACAATTGATTTTAGAGGGGCAAGAATACATTCAGGTACTTGACTGGTCTGAACACTTAAGTTATCAGGGTTTCTTTTGTACCCCACCTTTTTTTCCATCATGGAATCCAAGGAGATCAACTTGAAGGCACTGACCAAGCCAAGAACTGTTGCTGTAGTGGGTGCCTTGCAAATGTGTATTGGCTGTGTTCTCAAATTGTTAAGGTAATGCACACAAGAATTTGTAGAGAAGAGGGGTCTAGAGGGTTGTTTAACTTTTCCTGTGCCTGCAGGTTCTCCATGCATGCTTTTCTCAGGCTTCAGGCTCTGTTTTCCCACTTAGAATTCTTTCAAGGCTCAGGTCCAGGCTTGGGAAATAACATCAAAAAACAGACCAGGAGAACTGACAGGGAGACAACAGGATGGTTAAAACAACTCCTTCCCCCAGCTGAGTTTTCTCGTAAATGTTTGTCTTGGCATAAACTCTTTTGCTGCTGTCCCCACTGACTGTAATGCATCAGGTGGGGATCACAGCAAGAACAAAGTGTGGGGGTGGGCCCCCTGTTCCATATCTTAGATTTATCTGAGAGAAACAAAGGTGCCTTTCACATTAGCACTGTCAACATAAACATATTTTCTCTAAAAGATACATTCAGATGACCTCTAGAAACTGAATCTACTGATTCTTAGGCAGTTCTCCAAAATTATTAACAACCTGTTTTAAATTTTAGAATGGGTTTATATATCTGATACATTATTTGCTGGTATGCAGGATGCCATCTTGTTCCAATTTAATATTATAAAAATTACACACACACACCAGTTTTCAAAATTGCCTGGTATTTCTAAAATAATTTGCACATTATATCTTGCCATAAGTGAGTATAATCCATAGCTTAACTCAAGTTTATGATTTTTTTCCAATTTGCAAAAACTAGATTAATGCGTGACTTGCTATCATCTTGTAATTACCCAACTTCTGATACCAAACAAGGTCTTGTAATAGTGAAAGAACATTTTCCTATAAAAATTGATAATATCCATAAAATATTAACCCATTTATTATATCAGGCAGCCTGCATGCCTCATAGTAGAAAAGAATGTTAGGGAATCCCACACTTCCTTCTTCCATATTTCTAAACTATGCTAATGAAGAAAGTTTGGAAGCATGTTTCCCCCATTCTCCCTTAGAACCTCAAGACATGTTTTTTGTCTCCTTTTCAGAACTGATTTAAAAAGGATGTTATTCTGTAAGAAGAGTGTTCTGAGTAGTTCATTCACTTCTGTGACAGAAATTCTGCCTGTGCATTTTAATTTCAGTTTAGACTGTGCCTTAACATTTATAGTGATTTCTTCGTATAACTTTTTATGATTCATTTCAGCTGTTTTCTCCACATTTCCCTGATCCATATTCCCAGGTATTTGTATTCAGATACTTTCCATAGAATATTACAAAGTGCTGATATACTAGTTTTTGATTGTATAGTCATATTGATTCTTAACTAGTCTGATTTTTCAAATTAACATTGTATCTCAAAATTAAGCTACAAATTTGCCACAGAACTGTTAGCTTAAAATATACATCTTTCAGGTCACTAGCATATTTTCCATTTTTTATCCCTTTAATATTTACATCGTATCTAATGGCTATCACCACTGGTTCTATTTAGTGTGTAAAAAGAAGGGGCGATTGGGGACACCCATTTTATTCTTATATCCAAATCAATTCTCACTTGGATAACAATTTATAGAGATGGTAACTGTGTATCTATCCACTTTCAGCTGTGTTGAACACTTTTTGAACATCAAGAAATAACACTGCCCCTCTGTAACTTACTTCTTTTTAAAGTGACAATAATGATTAGTCTTTTAAAATGATAATCTTGCACAGTTTTGTCTCATTTATAGATCTATAAATGATCAAATCAACTATTGCTAGAATAGATGTTCATATTTTAAAATCTTGTTTCAAAAGGCAGCTAATAAAAATCTGTATCCCTAAATACAGTACATCATTCCTTATTAAATCTTCCAACAATCCATTCTAAAATCATTAACTTGATGAATAATTGCCCCCCTTCCATCCCCTCCCCCTAAACTGACCATCTTCCAAATGCTTACAAGATGATTGGATAGTTGCTATAATAGAGGATGATTGCCCTGCGAGAAGCCCCCTGTTTGCCTGGAAAGAGTCTTTCCCCAAAAAGGGAGGGGAAGAAGTGGTGAGCCAGGCACATGCTTGGGGGGTGGGGGGAGAGAAAATCTCCACAGACAGGGGAGGCTGCTGTGAGAGCTGAGTGTCACTGATTTGGAAAGGGCTTTCCAGATGTAAAGGTCTCTTCCCCACCCCATTTGTCACTGATAGGCAGAAGGGAACCTATGGGAAACTGTTCTGCTTATCTCTCCTTATAATAATTATCTTTTGGTTTCGTAAGATTCCATGAGCTCCCATTGGCTGTAAATGCCCTCCCTCAGCCATTGGTCTATCAGCCGCCACTCAAGAGTACTCGCGTGCCATTGGCCGGGTGCTGGGTCTGCTCCTCTTCCCCACCCACTTCCCCTTCTGACAGATTTGCATGTCAGATTTACTGGCTCTCTCTCCTGAGGAAGACAGTTCTCTTGACTTCTGTGAGGGACTGTTCCCTCAGTGGCTGTTGGTAGGCAGTCAAGCTTGGTTCTGTGAGTAAAAAAACAAAGGACTTTCAGCATAACCCCCTCCCCAATGGCCACTTTCCTGTCAGAATAAATGGAAAAAGACTCTCTCTCCCGCTTAGCTTCAGCATGGCTGGCTGGCTAACGAGGTGGGCCAGCAACCATCAAACCATTTTCTTCAACTCCCCGCTGTGCGGCTGCATTTTCCCTAGGGTTGCCAATCTCCAGGTGGGACCTGGAGATCTCCCACTGTCACAATTGACCTCCAGATGACAGAGATCAGTTCCCCGGCAGAAAATGGTTGCTTTGGAGGGTAGACTCTATGGCATTATAGCCTGCTGAGTCCTTCCACCACCACCCCAAATGCTGCCCTCACAGGATCCACCCCCACAAATCTCCAGGTATTTCCCTAATCAGAGTTGGCACCTGTACTTTCTCCTCTGTCAGTAAAAGGCCCTTTCCACAGCTATATAAGCCTTTGGGAGAAAACTCATTGGGCCCAGTCCTGATCAGGTTGCCAACTCCAGATGGGCAATTCCTGGAGATTTGAGGCATGGAGCCTGGAGAGGGTGAGGTTTGAAGAGGGGTGGCAGGTACGATGCCATAGACTCCACCCTCCAATCCAGCCATCCCCTGATGGGGAACCATTGTTGCCAGTCTCCAGGTGGTGGCTGGAGATCACTCAAAATTACAACTGCTCTGTAGGAGGGATGGAGGAGAAGATGGAAAACTAAAGGTAGGTTGATGGTTGACTGGGAGGGAGATAGGGTTATGAACTCCAGGTTGGGAAATTCCTGGAGATTTGAGGGGTCGAACCTGGAGAGGGTGAGTGTTGAGGAGGGGTGGGACCTCAGACAGGTACAATGCCATAGACTCCACCCTCCAAACCAGCCACTCCCTCCTGGGGAACCACTGTTACCAATCTTGGAGGTGGGCTGGAGATCACTCAAAATTACTACTGCTCTTCAGGTAGCAAAGATCAGTTCCTCTGGAGAAAATGGTGGACTCTGTCATTATACCCTGCTGAGATTGCCACAGCAAATTGTCACTGAGTGCCCAAAGCCAGGGCACTCTCCCAGAGCCTCTTTCTAGAGCCCGTTGTATTTATTTCCACAACGGGCCTTATTCCTAGTATAGATATAGATTAATGATCATGATGATGATATAGAAAAGCACTTTGAAAAGTGCCTGAAGCAGTGAAAAAGGCAAGCTCTATGTTAGGGATTATTAGGAAAGGGACTGAGAATAAAACAGCCAATATTGTAATACCTCTGTATAGATCTATGGTGCAGCCTCATAGGGAATACTGTGTACAGTTCAGGTCACCAGATCTCCAGAAGGACATTGCAGAGCTGCAAAAAGTACAGAAGAAGGCAACCAAGATGATTAGAGCATTGGACCAACAATAAGGGGGGGCGGCATGATAGAGGTTTATAAAATTATGCATGGAGTGGAGAGAGTTGACAAAAGAGAAATCTTCCTCCCTCTCCTAAAATACTAGAACTTGAGGGCATCCAATGAAATTGATGGGCAGTAAGTCCCGGATGGACAAAAGGAAACACTACTTTACACAGAGAGAGGTTAAAATCTGGAATTCGGTGCTAGAAGATGTAGTGACGGTCATGGGAATAAACAGCTTTAAAAGGGGATTAGATAGATTTATGGAGGTTAGTCTATCAATGGCTACTAACCATGGTGACTGAGGGGAACCTCCTCCTTTAGAGGCACTAAGCCTCTGAATCCCAGAGCCAGGAGGTAACATTGGGGAAGGTCTCGGTCTCTATGCCTTTCTTTCACGAAATCTTGGGACTCCAAGAATGGGGGGCAGCAGCTGGGAGTGAGCTTCTTGTCTCCCTTCCCTCTAGGACCAGCTTGGTTTACAGTGAGGGCCCATGTTATCCTGTAGTGTGTAATTCTGCTATAGATTCTTGCATGCCAAAAGGAGTTTCATGAATAGTGCCATTCGCTCTGTAGCTTAAGAAAAGTAGGAGGATGTCATTCGTTTTGTAAACTAACTCAAGGCAGTTATGATTTCTTTGTATGTACTTATCTGCCACCCTATTGGAATCCTGAAAATTGATGGCTCTCCATTATGGTGTCATCCCACAGCATTGATGGTTTCTATTATAGTATGTCTTTCCATTACACTATAAAATGCAGTCTGGAGCTTAAGAGTCAAAATATCATTTAGCTTCCTTTCTAATAGTAGATAGCCTGCTGAATGTTAAACACCAGCTGTTTGCTTATTTTCTGCTGAAGAAGGGAGGGGCTTGGGCTTTAACTACAGAGGGCAAAGTATCTAGGAATGCTTGTGTCAAGTGTATTCCCTATACCAAGAGTCCACCAGAGCTTTGTCAGAATAGCTAGCACAATCAGCTTCTCCAACCACCAACAAACTGCACAGTACCATCACCCTTTAGGGGTGAACAATTGGTCCTTTAGAGAAAGTTATATCCCATGCTGTTGAATGCTTGATACCATGATAGCAGTGTTAGAAATAGATTATACATTCATACTGTTCACTTTTGAAGTTTTCTGGTTATTTTAAATTGTCCAATACATAATTCTTTCCTTCAGAAAAAGCTACGAAGGTCTCAGCATGCCCGCAAAGAAACTGAATTCCTGCGGCTGAAGAGAACTAGGCTAGGCCTAGATGACTTTGAATCTTTGAAAGTTATTGGAAGAGGTGCATTTGGAGAGGTTCGTAATGTATGCTTTTCTGGAAGATAATAAATTTTAATAAATAAATAAGAAATAAATAAATGTTTATTTATTTAAAACATTTCTAAGCTGCCTGTTCACCAGTTCAGGGTTCCCAAGGCTCTATTTCAAAATATCTTTATTTGTTAAACAGATTGCTTAATGTTTCAGATGAAAATGACTACAAAGATGTTCCATTTTGATTTTTTTTCTGCTGTTTGTCCAAGGAGCTCAGGGTGGCATACATGATTTCCTCCCCCCACCTTTTCCCTCCAACAGCCCTGTGAGGTAGGTTAGGCTAAAGGGAGTGACTAGCCCAGGGTCACTAAATGAGCTTCATGACCAAGTGAGGATTTGGATCCAGGTCTACCTAGTTTAAGTTTCACACACTTTAACTACTACACTATATCAGAGTTCTACATTGCTTGTATTTTCCCCTAGGGTTTTCAAATTATCTCTTTTACAACTAGAGGAAAATATATGTACTTTAAACTGAATATATCCACTCCTGGCCTGGATGGTCCAGGCTAGTTCAGTCTCATCAGATCTCAGAAGCTAAATAGGGTCAGCCCTGGTTAGAATTTGGGTGGCAGACCACCAACGAAGTCCAGGGTTGAGGACTTCTGGTAGACATGGCTGCCTGCTAGGAGCACTAAAGGATCTTGCCGCACTGGGGGCGTGTAGATTCAAGTGCCAGTGAAGGAAGGAGTGTCAACTTTCTTTTCACCCCTCCAAGAGGAGGCTTTTTCGACAGGTGAACCTTTCCGGACTTGAATTATTCAGTTCCAGGCTTGTTCTAAAGACATCAAGACGGTGAGGCAAAGATAGGCTTTTATGCCTTTAAGTCTGCCCCTCTTCTTTTTTGGTTTCTCTTTCCTGTGCACATCCTTGTGCTTTCTTCTAAATTCTCTGCTATTATAAGGACATTGGAAAAAGATGATGAAGATTGTGAAAAAATATTATCTTCTTAATTTACTGGAAACGGGTGAAAGAACTGCACTATTGCAAGCTATGAATGAACAGAAACATGACATCCTCAGAGGTATAACACTCAGCCCAGTTATAGCAAACTTCTACATGGAACATTTTGAAAAAACAGCTTTAGAATCTGCACCCCAGAAACCGACAGTATGGTTCCGGTATGTAGATGATACCTTTATCTTTTAGAGCCATGGAGAAGTAGAATTGATGAAGTTTTTAGACCACTTCAACAACATCCACCCAAACATACAATTCACCATGGAAAAAGAAATCAAGGGTAAACTCCCATTTCTAGATAACATGGTCATCCGCAAAGCTAACCTTCAATTAGGTCACAAGGTCTACAGAAAACCAACTCACACGGACTGTTATTTACGCAAACTCCAATCACCACCCTTGATAAAAAAAGAGGCATAATCAAAACATTAGTAGTCCACGCAAGATGGATATATGAACCGCACTTTCTCAACGATGAACTAAATCATCTAAACCATGCACTTCAAGTAAATGGCTAGTCCAAGAATGAAATCAGAAGAGCAATTAAAACAAAAGTAAAAGAAACAACTGAAGAAAAACAGTATCCCACAGGAAAAGTGTTTTTGCCATATATCAAAGGAATCACTGATCAGATAGTCTTACATAAAGTTTTAACTCTTTGCTTTTTTACTCTCTGCTTCCTAATTATACTGAAATGGGTTGGGGAAAGTGACAGCGTGACTCTGAAGGCACAGAGGACACAGACGATCCTAAAAGCCTCCCAGTTTACAAACAGACCATGATGGAGGATTTTTTTTGTACCAGACGATACTGTTGTTTTTAATCTTCTGGTTGCTAATCACTATAGCCTTCTGTCTGTAAGCCCAGAAAAAGGTCCTTCTCATAGTAAAAGAAGAGAGGTTTCATCAAACGAGTCAATTAGTTACTCAAATGAAGGGGAGCCAGCAAACTCGAAAACATAAGGAAAGCCCCAGAGCTCAACACAAAGTGTCATATCAACTGATACAAATGTAGTACTGGCAGATATGGTAGTTTTAATTGCCAACTCAGCAAATAAACAAGCACTGCACAAATAACGCAGACCACAAGTGCTCAAAAAGTTATGCACAAAAATCAATTTATAATAAGAAGACCACATATATCAGTGAAACCAAAATTACATCATATGGTGTGCAGGTCTATAAATAGTACAAGTCCATAAATGGTATACAAACAAAATGAATAGTTCAAGTTCATAAATGGTACACCGACAAAATGGATGAAGACTCCGGATTTTGATCTTCGTTTCGATAATTCTTCTTCAATAAGTTCACACTACTTCATACAGTGCTCATAGTGTACAGAAGACTCTTAGAAGGAAAAATCCTTAGTAGGTATCTGTTTATTCACAGTCATAGACCAGTATACATACAAAACTGGATTACAAAGTTAAAAATTTTGAAGAAAGCAGCTCTAAAATAAGCTACTACAAACCAATAAAATGTTAAAAAAGTATATACATATATTTTTCCTTTTAAAACCCCTGTTCATTCATCTGTTTGTGAAACTAATAAATTTCTAATCCTTGATGCCAACCAACCGAATCTAGCTATTTGGAGGGTTACCCTAGGAAGCCTGTCTGAAAGGAAGCTTCTCAAAAGGCAAAGTCTTTGTCTATGTGTAAGTGGCAATGTCTTAGAAAAAGGGAGAGAGTCACGAAGATCACTGTAGGCTATGCAATCAAAAATAACGTGTTCTAGGGATTCTATCCCTCCCCCACAGCATGGGCATAGTCGTTCCACATATGGGATTTTTTTTATATCTTCCTTCAAGGACTGCAGAAGGAAGAACATCAAAACGCATTAAAGTGAACATTCTCCTATACTCTGGATTGGATAGATGGGTAAGATAAGGCATAGAGATTATTCTGTTCATGGGTTCCAGCAGAGCACACCATTTCCCCAAACTATTTAAATCATGCTGCCTCTCAACGTCGAAAATCCTTTGTTTTACTAAGGCCTTGGCCTCATCATAACCCAAGGAACATAAGTATTGTTTTGAGAGACCATAAAAAGGTAATTTCTTTTCCACGGCCTTTATCCAAGAGGGGACAAAAGAGTCCGACAAAATTAAACTTATTAGTCCCCTAGGAAGCAATATTAATTTCAGCCAATAATGGATCACAGCGATCCACAACCTCGCCTCCACTGAAACCATACCCATTTCTACACGGATAAGGGCATTTGGGACCCCATGAGGGACCTGTAAAATTGTCCTCAAGAATTTAGATTGGACAATATCTAATTTCTTATGATTTGTTGTGATATTATAGGGGGCACCGTAGGTAAGTTGAGAAAGAGATTTCGCTTTAAATAGTCTAAGGGCAGCTATAAGACATCTGCCCCCCTTATGCCAGTAGAAAGCTTGAATTGCCCCTGAACTCCTTTTAGCATTGGAGACCACTGTGTCTATGTTGACTGTTCTTAATCCATTCGACTGGAAGTAGACTCCTAAATACTTAAAACACGATACTTGTTCAATGACATTGGAGTTTAAAAACCACCGATGAGACTTAGGGGATTTTTTTGCAAAGATCATTACCTTTGTTTTAGAGTAATTAGCCTCTAAGTTGTTATTAAAACAATACTGTCCGAATGAGCTCATAGCTCTCTTAAGGCCTATAGATGTCCTAGAGAGAAGGACAGCATCATCTGCATAAAGAAGCACCCCTATCTGTTTACAGCCCAACCGGGGAGGATGAAGCTCAGGTTTATTCAAATGCAAAACCAGATCATTAATGTAAAAGTTAAAAAGGAGGGGGCAAGAAGACATCCCTGTTTAACACCCCTATCTGTTCTAATATTACCCATGAGGTGGCCTTGGGGGGAGCACTTAACCTGTATAGAGGTATGACTATAAAGAGCTTGAATAAGGAACAATAATCGTCTATCAATGCTAGTAGCTCTTAATTTGGCCCATAGAATATCCCTGGAGACTGTATCAAAGGCCGATTTTAAATCCAAAAAAGCGGCATGTAGCGATACACTGGAATTAGAAGAATACTTCGCAATCAGGTGGTCCAGCAGCATACATTGATCTAAAGTAGCGCGGCCCTCCCTGAAACCAGCCTGCTCTTCTGCTAAACCTTCCTCATATTCTAGCCAGTCCCTAAATTTCCATAAAAGATGTCTTGCATAGAGTTTGCTCACTACACTGAGCAAGCTAATTGGCCTATAATTGTTAGGATTGTCCTTATTGCCCTTTTTAAATAAAGGAATAATAACTGCTACTCCCCAATCCTTTGGAATTTTCCCAGTCTGGTCAATCTGTGTAAATAAAGAGGCCAGAACTGGTGCCCACCACTCTGGATTTCTTTTTATCAGCTCTGGTGGGATTAGATCCAGACCTGGTGCTTTTCCTGGTCTCAGGGTGTCTATAAGCCGTTTCACCTCAAAGCAGTTTACAGGGGGCCAATCGGGAAGGTTATTACAATCCTCGAGGTTAGGATCACTTGTGACTGTTTTCCCCTACATTTGATTATAATAGGATTCCCAAGTTCCCGGTAAAATAAAATTACTGGAAATGTTTGAGATACTACCTGGGGAATCTGTAACCAGCTTCCAGAACAAAGCTGAATTTTTATCTGCTACGGCCTTTCTAAGTTCCTCCCAGGATTTCCAGGTAGCTTCCTGTTTCTTCTTTCTGATAATGGCCTTATATTGGGCTTTCTGAAGCTTCAGTGCTGATAAAGGAACAGCTACTGGGTTACATCTGTAACTAAAATAAAGTGCATTGAGGGCTTTCTTAGCTCTTTTACACTCCTTGTCAAACCACGAGCTCTTCCCAATTACCCCTATTCTTGAAGACTTAAAGTTTGAACTTTTCAAAGTCTTTTGGAGTTCAGCCACAATTAATTCATAATCCTCAAGGCAGGATACAGCACTTTCTGCCGTCAGTAACCGATGTAACAATAAATTAAGAGGCTCTGATTGTAGGATTTTGGCCATTGAGCTCTCTAAGAAAGCTTTCCACTTGGGGCGAATGTATTTATTGTCCTCTACCAGGCCTAGCTTAAAGTTAAAGGGTTGGTTGTCAAACAACTCTATCTTTTGTAAATCAATTTTCAACACAATGGGAAGATGATCACTTTCACAGAAAGGAACAACCTCGAAAGACTCTATATAACAAACTATGCCTTCTGACACTATTATATAATCAATAATACTCATTTTTTCACCTGCCCAGTATGTAAATTCTGCAGGGTGATCAGTTGTAATCAATCCATTCAGAATATAAAGATTATTTCTTCTAGTAATTTGACTTAACAATAGACCCGCGAAGTTAACCTTTATATCTTTTGAGCATCTTTCTAGGGGCAAAATGCTGTCAAATGCCATAGGGACACGACAATTATCCTTTTCATAAAGACTGTTGTCAGACCTGCCAATCCGTGCGTTAAAATCACCACCCACTATGAGATGAGCCATGGGGTAAACTGACGACAAATGCTGTAGATATTCCTCAAGTCCTAGTAAAGTTACCTGAGTGTGTTCCTTAGCTCTACCAGGGGGCAAATACACATTTATGACTAGACAATAAACATCCTGGAATTTAAGTAGCAGGGCCATAGCAAAATGTTTATAATGAGGAAGCACCTCCACTGTAAATTTCAGTGAGGTGGAGATCAAAATACAAAGCCCTCCCTTTGCCCTGCCATGTGCAGAGGCTTCTGCCGGTAGTAAAAAGGTTCTATATCCATTTAAGGAAAATTCCTCTGTATACCATGTTTCCTGACCAAAGATTATGTCAAATGAACAGACAAAATCAATTGCACTAGATTCTCTCATTCTGCAATGCCACCCCCTTAAATTCCATGATAACAGGGAAAGAGAGTGGTTAATTAAGGGTTTCCTTTGAGATTTCTTATCCAGCCATATCATTGGTGAAATGGAGTTTAAGTCCCCCCTCGTCCAAAAAGATGCATCCATTGTTTCCTGGCTTCCTCTTTGAAGGAGGGATCGTGGTTTCTTCAGTAGACTGTTTTTCCTTGTATATCTCTGATGCGGGGGAACATTCCTCAACAGATGGCATTCCTAGTGTTAAGGGCGAGTTAACCAAGGTGGCAATATTGGTGCTCCTATCAGCAGGGGCTACCGTGTCAGATGTCAATGAGGATTCTGATGTCGTCAGCAGTTTAGTTCTCAGTTCCTCCAGTCTGTCAGTAATCCTCCGCTGAGATTCTTGTGGGAGGCTTTCAAAGGAGAGTAACAAATCTGCCTCCAATGAGTTGTCCAGGTGTAAAGCCTCCGCTTCCGTTGGTAGTTGTTCCAAATAAGTGAGCTCGGCTTCTGCCAGAGGATGTTCCACAATCTCATTGTGAGTAGTTAAGTCCTGGGAACTCTCCTCCCGCCGTTCCTCCAGGGGATTGGCTGATAGATCCATGGGCCTGCGCTGTTTACGGCAAAGAGGGGTGATTTCTGTATTTATAAAAACTCTTGTTGGAAAAATCATTTTAAATTCTAGTGTAGGCTTCTGGGCTAGAATCAAAGAAGGCAACACAGAACTCCCAAAGGTAAGCACTACTCTTTGGGAGTTACAAGAAGAGTATAGAGTTTCCACGGAGATAAGATCCAGTGGTTGTCTCAGACCATTAAGCACATAATCCAAGTGCCTAGAAGCCAACCGTTTGGAGTTCCAAGATGGTAATAAACCTTTGTAAGGACGAATGGTAAGGCACACTTTATGAGATTGTAAAATTAGCCGAGAAAGACTCTGGCCCCTGGCTCCACTTTGGAATGACAGTGAAGGCTGTAGGAGAGAGCAATCAGCAGCTACCGGGGAGGAATCCACGCCTTGTATCCTATCATCCCCCTGGGCTGTAGGCAGAGATACAGCTGTGTTGTCTCTTTTCCCCATAGACAGCCTCGCAACCTCTCGGGTCAGTTTATCAAGAGATTTTTCAATTTTCTTCAGTGATTCAAATATATAAGCCACAGTTACTGCTGTGAGTTCAGGATAGTAGCTCCCAGTTGCAGTTGTTAATTCTACGTTTGCTAGCTCTGGGAAGGGAGCTGAGACTTCTGTTAAAATTTCCACTCCTACACCTTCACTATCAAGATCAGCCAGGGGAGCATAACGATTGCACACAGGAATGTTAAATGTAACTGGGTTTTTAGAAGGAAAAAACTCCCCAATCTTCGTTTGTTTCAGAGCTGGTTGTAAATTAGGCTCATCAGCGTCGCGGGGGCATTTGCCTACACCCATAGCTGAGAGTATTCCTTATCAATGACTCAACTGTCTCTGCTCTGTTAATAAAACAGTAAATTAAAACAAACTGAGGTAGAACAAATAAAATAGAAAAGGTTTATAAACTTGCAAGCATTCGGCATTCCAACTTGGGAGCTGAAGCCAGGGAACATCCGCCCTCCGTTCTAGGCAGACGCCATCTCGCCCTAACAAAAATCCTTAGTATAGCACTCACAGTGTATAAAAGCCTTCAACTCAATATTACAGGAAAAATTCATTCCTATTGTAATCATTCAAAGTCGGGCATCCGATCAACAATAGCACGTGCTCTGCAATAGTCAGTAAGCTGTGGGATGTCTAGCAAGAAACTAGTTAAAGAAACCACGCAGGACTCTGGAATGCCCACAGGAAAAAGTATTTCGCCCCAAACCTTGATTTTTACAAAGCAATAAAATATGCCTGACAGTCTGCCCCTACAGAGGCCAGTGTCCTGATTGGAGCTAAAAATATATGGCTATTAGGCATCTCAGAACTTTACTCCAAAGAAAGGTCTCGCAGATTGACTTGCTGTCCATAGAGTTTCTTAATAGACTCCCCAAAAATGCGGAAAGTGCTGCTCTCTTTCAACTCATCCATGATACCATCTTTACCACTTTCACAGAAAAATAGGCTGAGTCAAAAAGGGATCTGCTTAACTTGAGCTTTTCGGAAAGTTTATTATTCATATTTTGGGTAAAAGTCTGGGTAAAAGATGTTATGTATAAATTGTTATGCCATATATAAATTAGTATATGCTTGATGTAAAGTGTTCTGTTTGATCTATCTGAGGCTTAAAAACTATGGAAGCATGAGAAATATATATAATATTCATTATATAATAGTTCCTTATTCTATTAATATAGTGTGTTTGATTTTAAAATACTATTTTTAAACAGTTAAAGAATTCATAGGGCTCAATATAGAGGAAAATAGTTAATGTCTATGTCACAATTAAGTATCACCATTCCATTAATATTACTTGAGTTCTGTTAAATAATAAGATTCAGTTTAGCATGATCTTTTAACATATAGGATATATAGTGTATGTGGAAATGAAACAGAATCAAAATATTCTATATCTTCATATAATGTTGTTTGATGTAGCTGTAGCTATAAATGTTCTGTCAAAAACTGTAATAAGGGGGTTGAGAAAGAAAATATTTCTCAATATGAATAGGTTTTATATATGCATTATAAATTGTAAACAATGAATGTCCTTTGAAAAATGTAAATATTTTATTATTTTATTTAATTCTATATTTCTCTTTTAATTTCCCTATATTCCTTTTTTCTTTATTTATCCCTGTTTTTATAAAAAATATGAACAAAAAAACCAAGTCCGGAGTCACTATGCAAAGGCATCTTTGTTAGTCCCTTGCCTTGAAGACGCTACAGTGTTGACATAAGTCAGCTGTTATTTAAATGCACTTCACACACACACACACACACACAACCAGTCATATGTCCTGTGGTCCTACCTGGATTTAAAGGTTCAGATTCGCTTGGAGGCTTCTCTCTTTCCCAGAGCAGAATGGTGGAAGTTTTTCCTTTCCTAGCTAGAGTCTATCATCCATGTTGACAATGTCAGTTATCCTTTTCGTTTCTTGGGTTCTGGAATTGCTTCTGAAGTACCAGCCATTGCATTTTCTTCTACAGCACCAAACTATTTGCTTAAAGCCCTGCTTTAATGATGTTTTTTCCCCATTTTTTTAAAAAGGTGCGTCTCGTTCAGAAGAAAGATACAGGTCATATCTATGCAATGAAGATACTAAGAAAAGCTGATATGCTGGAGAAAGAGCAAGTATGTGTTTGGTGTATGTTTTGGCACTTTTTAAAGAAGCCGTGAGTGAATATTGTACTGTGCTCCATTCTCTTAGAAGGACCCAGTCACCTGGTTCACAGTCCTTCATTCTCCATTAGTTTCCTGTGCCATATGTTACTTTCCATGACAAGCTGGGCTGATGGGTTAGTGTGAGTTGAATGTATTAGTTTATGAAGATGTTCGGTATGATAGGGGCATGACTCAGTTGAGCAGGAGATGTTGAGAAAAAGGTAAAGAAACTAGAAAAAAGTTCAGAAGAAAGCTGAAGGCTCAGTTCATTAGTACATGTTTTTAAGAAACACAGAGACTCGTCAGACTACGTCCTGTTGTGTGTACTGTTACTTCCTGTTCTTATGTGGTGGGAAAAATTGGGCTCCAAATTAAAGTGAGTTTTAATTTATAAATTTATTGGGAATAGTTAAACCGCACTTTTTGTTTTGGTTAATTTGAAAATGATATATGACTTGAGCTCTGTGTTAGCAGAATGTGCAAAATTCTATCCCCAGTGACTGTATCAAGTTGTCATTTGCATACCCAGAATGACCTTCCCCTCCAAAATATGAATAGTAGAGCCTCCCAATGTGCTCGGACATTTGTGTCAGCAGTGCCTATCACTGCTTAAGTGCTGATGTACCATGAAAGCTAATTGTAGAAATCCCCTTAAGTATTTAGTGGGATTTAGTTCTGGTATTTTACACTAGAACTAAGAACACTGTGGCCTTGATTCTTGAATGGTTCCAAGTAGATTCTCATGAGTGTACATACCACATGATAGTTGCATCTTATCATATCATTGCTTGGTGGTATGAAACCATCTTTAGTAGAAGTGCATTTGTAGAGTAATTGAGTTTATCAGAAAACTGTCACATCAACAGATTGTGTGGATTGACTGTATGCAGAATTCATTAAAGTGTATTGCATAGAAGGGTGGCTATGTAGAGTGTATTGTGTGTGCTGAAATCCCACTGAAGTACAATTCTGACTCTAAGGCTAAATGCTAAATTTCCAGTTATATCTGTCAGCTACAGCAGAAATTGCACTATTTTGCGGCACGTTAAAGATGAATGAATTTATTGTGACAAACTTTTGGGGGCCAAACCCCCTTATTAGGTTTGATCACTGAGACTTCAGCATGCTGAGCTTCTTCTGGATGGCTCCCAAGCAGGGTTGCCAGGTGCCCTTGGTGTTCCAGGATGTCCCTTATGCGATGGCGTCACCCGGAAATCATGTCATCATGTTGGTGATGTCAGGGGTGACACTTGGCATCAAACCACAGAGTTTGGTCCTCAAACCAGAGTGTCACTGCGCAACATCCCAACATGATGTCACTTCCAGGTGACATCATCGTGTCACTGTTTAGGAGTAGGGTTTCCCCTACTGGCCAGCTGGCTGGTGGCAGGCAGAAGCCCCAAAAACTGGCAGAACCCACACTGGGACCTGGCAACCCTATTCCCAAGAACAGCAAATCACTTGTCTGTCTGGGGAAAGAAATGTGCATGTCTGGTAATATCTCTGTACAGCATCAAGTTTAAAATGTTTGTAGTAGATACTTCCATCATGCACAAAAGTAGGCCAAGTGATTCTACAGGAAGATATTTCAGTAGTAAGCCCTCCTGACTAACGTGAGTATTCTGGTTTGTTGTTCAAAACTTTTGCTGTAGGTGGCTCATATACGAGCAGAAAGAGACATCCTCGTTGAAGCAGATGGTGCCTGGGTGGTGAAGATGTTTTATAGTTTTCAGGACAAACATAATCTTTACCTGATAATGGAGTTTCTGCCTGGAGGTAAATAAACAGTTCATCTTAGTTTAGTTGAATCACTATTTATCTGTCTGAGCTGGACCTTGCAAAGGAAGTGTTCACTCCTCATCCCCTAATTATAACTTAAGAACTGGAAAGGTTATGTTTGCATTGGCCTTGACTACAACATAAGTTTAAAAAGTGGAAGAGACTGGGGAAAAGGAAAACTGCACAGCTTTAAAAAGTGTTTAGACACACTCATTGAGGAAAGTTCTATCAGTGGCTGCTAGCCAATGTGACTGAAGGGAGCTTCCATCTACGGAGGTACCAGACCTCTGAATCCCAGTGCTGGGAGGCAGCAGCAGGGGAGGGCTTCTGTGCCCTGCTTGTTGGCCCTCCAGAGCAACTGTGTGAAACAGGATGCTGGACTAGATGGACCCTCACTGGTTAACTCAGCAGGGCATCTCTTATATTCTTTCATGAGTGTACAGAAAGTGTTTTTTCCTGTAATGGAAGGTGTAATGATTTCATGTTTTGGTGTGCGTGTTTCTTTAAGCGTTTAGTTTGACTGCAGTAATGTAAGGAGAGTGATAGAGGGAGATGTGATGTGACCGGCTGATGACAGAAAATGTGGGAGGAGGGGGTCTTGGAGGAGATTCTGGGTTTTAGAGAGAGGAGTATGGAGAGAGTTTTTAGTGTTTAGCCTGTATGGCAGAAGAAGCAGTTTGAATCTATCCTGTGTGCCTAAGACAGACAGTTTAGCATATGTGGCTAAGAGAGGCAAGATTTAGCCTGAGTAACTAAGGCTGTCAGAGTTGGGTTTTGGTGTTTTGAGAGACAATGTTTGATGCCCAGCTTTATCAGTTATATTTATAAGTTCCTTTTTTCAACAACAGTTCAAAATACCCAGAAACCTATTTTATTCTTTTATAAATAAATCATTATTTGTTTAAACTTATCCCAGCAGTCATAACAGTCCTTCCCTCAGAGCCACATAGTCCTCTGAAGTGCCCAGACACATGGCCATTCTACCATACGAGAGTTGGTATTTTTAATTCCTGGTGGCAGCAGTAATCTACCAAGTTTATGTGAACATAGTGTGTTTTAAAATAAAAACAGTCTCCCCAATAAGGAGGATGTCACAGAGGGGCCTTATGATGAACCATCTGAACCCCATCCTTACTGAAATTAATAGGGTGCGTGCCACATTCAGAGATCATTGAATTTTAAATGCTTCTGACCACATTAAATGTCCCTTTCTTTTCCATTCAGGAGATATGATGACTTTGCTTATGAAAAAGGATACCTTATCAGAGGAAGAAACACAGTTTTACATCTCTGAAACTGTACTGGCCATTGATGCCATTCATCAGCTGGGCTTCATTCACAGAGATATTAAGCCAGATAATCTACTGTTGGATGCAAAGGTATGAAATGGGTTTTAACTTTCCAGTGTTTGAGACCTTTGTTTTGTTTTGGTTTTGATATTGGATATTGGGGGTTGGTGGGGGGGTTGGGGAGGAAGAGAGGGAAGAGAGCCAGTACCCTTAACATTTGTTCTTCAGAGGTGCCAGAGAAAAAGAGTTGAAAAGGAATCTCCTCCCATTAACTGATGTGCTGAATTTGTGTATAAATATCAAGAGTATATTTCTTCCTTCCTCCCCATTTTCACTGCACCCATTGAAAACTAGTGTGGAGCCTGTCGGTGAAAAACCACACTGGAATTCTGTAAACCTAATCCCAATACATTATGCTAAAAGGTACCTTGTTTTATGTGGCTTGTACAATTGTACAGTTCATAGCCATGCTTTCAGTCTGGTTTTGGGAAGGCAGAGTGAGGGGTGGGGAGAACTGAACTAAAAAGGCAGAGAGGTGCAGGAGCTGAGCTATGTGCAGGAGCTTAGCTGCTCTGTTGATCTGTTTCCTGACTGTCAGCTGTTCTGCCTATATTCTTTATTGTTGGTGCCTGCAATCCCTAGTCAAGTACAGCTATGGTGGAGCAGGAAGGGGAGTATTGTATAGCTGACGAAAGTTCATTGCAGTCTTGCTGAAAAGCCTAATAACTAGATTGTTGGCACTTAGGTGCATCAGTGTGTTGCTGGTTTGCAGTGTCGTGGTACATGGAAAGCACACAGCTAAGTTTTTTCCTAGCCCTGTTCTTGTTTCCAGCAGGCCATTTCTGCGACTATAGGATCAGTCCCCAACTTTTAGCAGAAGTTGTTTTGATCCTGGATCTGCCCTACCACAGTCACCTGTCAGAAGAGCACCCAGAACCATGCTTCGTTGCACTTATCAGCAGGGGTTGTCTTTTATTTCCTATTGTGATAGAAGGGTTCAGAACTCCTTTGAAACAACGTAGGAAGTCCCAGTGACATATCATTATTTAAAGAGAAAACAGAAGAGCTCACCAATCATGGAGATAAAAAACAGGCAAAAAAGCCTATGATGAAGAATATTTTATTGTTCAGGTTTAAAAAGTTCCTATATGTTTTGCAATGAAGCTTCTTCAGAGGAATCTGCTAGTCCTTCAGTGTTTTTAGAGTGAGAATGCAAAATCACTAGTAGTTACTTAGTGATACGAACCTTGAGATATAGTAATATTTCACCTTATTGAGAAACACATAGGGAATTTTTTACCTGAACAATAAAATATTAATCACTTGCAATATTGTTATATATGTGTCATAGGGTTTAATCAATGCCAGTGGTCATCTTTATAGTAGGTATTACAACCTCCAGATCCCAAAACCTGGCAACAGGAATTGCTACAGTCTTTTACTGTTGCAAGCATAAAAGGGGTGTAGATTTGTTTTCCTCTTTTTTTAAAAGAAAAAAGTTTACGGCCTGCGGGAATGGTTAGGTGTCAGATGTTGAAAGAAAAAATGTCAAAATATTCTACTGGGTGTGCAGGCATAGTTCAGAAATAGGGGCTAAACCCTCAGACTCATGTGCTTCCAGAATCTAGACAAGGCAGTTTGTGGTTCAGATACTGTGACAGTTTGCCCTGAATCTGGAAGGCTGCCTTTAGATGGCTTTGTGGGAGGGAGGAGTATACACATGAGCCCAAGGGCCTCCCAGGCTCATTCCTGCATCAGCTAATCATGACTGAGTCCAGGCAACACTCCACAAATTCCTGAAGAACCCCAATAGCTTTTGGGATCCCAGCTTCTGTTTGAGACCAGCACTGTGCCCAGGAGCCTATTGGGATTGTAGTAGTAGTTACTAGACTGATTGGATCCTAGACATGTTTACTTGGATGTGAATCCCACTGAATTCAATGGGGCTTACACCCAGGTAAGTGGGCACAGGACTGCATCTGTTAGTGTATTTAAGATAACATTTCCATAGCCAGAGGTTTACAAGTCACATGAAATAAAGCTTCATGGTTTCCTTGTTCGGGCTATAGCCAGGTAGCATCATTTTTTAAGCAAATATCATGTTCAATAGGAAGGGAGGGTATGAAAGGGTTGCTGTACTCGGGTTGGGACTGTACCACCTGCCCTGGGCTTGCTCAGATTAGCTGCCTTCCATGTGAAGCCCAGTGTGTTACAAATGGGAAGAGCAAAATCAACATGCCTAACATGTGAAACCTTCTGAGCATGATCCAAGAGGCCACTTTCCCATGTTTCCTGTGCTTTTTTAGGGCTTATCCCTTCCTATCCCCCTATTGTATTATTTATTTATTTATTTTATTTATACCCTGCTCTCCCCAACGAAGCAGGCTCAGGGCGGCTCACATAAAAATTTTAAAACAGATAAAACACAGCAAATATAAATATAAAGCACAACATAAGGTGCTAGTATGTCATTTGTGTAACACTGGCGTGGCATTAGTATCAACCATTACAATGAAGGTATGGTCAGCAGTTGATGTCAGTTCATATCGGCGGCACACAGGCTGTGCCCCATAAAAGCAGCTTCTGAAGGCTGTAGCAATTCCTGGAGAGCAAATCAGTAGAGCCTCTGTATGCTGTAGAAGCACTTTAGAGGCATCTTTGAAGTCTTGGCCGTGAATGGAAGCACAATTAGGTATTTTTTCTCCTTCCTGGTTCATTTATTCCTTTGTTCTCAGCTAAAAGTAATAACAAAAAAATCCCTTTTGAATGGTAAATAGTGGCTCATTCACCATAAGCAAAGATTAGCCTGTTGGGTGAAAATCAGGCTTCCTTTTAAACCAACCTTATTTTGTTGTAATATCCTCTAGTGCCAGATCAAGCAATTTATGTGTAAGATTGCAATAATTTTTTAAAAAATTACAACTTGTTTAATACCTAAGGTCAACTCATGTTTTCTCTCTGTAGGGTCATGTAAAACTGTCTGATTTTGGACTATGCACAGGTTTAAAGAAAGCTCACAGAACTGAATTCTACAGAAACCTTACTCATAATCCGCCCAGTGATTTCTGTAAGTTTTAGCCTGCCCTGCACTACTTTAGCAGCCTTGATTTGTAGGTCTTGTATGCTAGGCCTGCTACATTATTTGTGATTTTATTGGAATGCATGTTGGGATGGGAATCAGTCCAGAGTAACGCTGTGGGATGGAGAAGAGGGCACTGTAGTTCCCATCCTTGCACCTTCTTAGCTCAAGAGTATATTGTGCTATTGGAGTTGCTGTTGGCTGGCTAACATTGGTAGTTGTGATTCATTACTGTGTCTGAAAACCAAATACAGAAGAAAAATGATAATTTAATGAAGAACTTTTCATAATAACAGACTACAAAATGGGACCTGTGAAAATATGAATGCTGAGCATCACCCCCCCACCCTGAGTCCTTCTGGTGATGATGGCAATGATGCAGCTTAACTGTTGGGGGGGAGGTGTCTTGGCTTCAGGGAACAGGCACCCCATCGGAGATAGGCATCGATCTTTGATGTGCTGCTTCACAGCTCAGATCTCAGATCTTCACTTCCAAAACATCTTGAAGTTCAGTCTTTCATAATCCTTTTGCCATTCGAAGAGGGGCAGCAGCAAAATGGGGTGACACAGGGTGACCGTGTACAGTGGGAAGCAAGCTATGCATATTTCCTTCTCAGCAGACACAGATCTCCCATAGGATAGTTCCTGACAGCATTAGAGAAAGTTAAATAGCTGTTTTTGGGCTTCCCCACAGTCTTGAGTTGTGGCAGCTGGACTCCCCTCAGTTAAAGTAGCAAATAGTTCAAGTACTGCAAACTGTACCTGTAAGCTTGGAGTAGGGGGGCAAGGGGAACACTTGCTTTTATTGGAAGTTCTAAATTAATTGACTTTTTGCATGAGTTCATACTGCTGCATGAGAATTGCAGGGCTAGGGGAGGCAATATGTTGCCTAGGCAATTGTGAAGTGCTCTCTTTTCCGCCACATATATGTCATAATGCCTCACACCAGTATGGGGGGGGGGCATTCCCCCCAAACAATCAGACTGCTGACTTTGTTGTCTTAAAAGTTTGCATTTACATGATCATAGAATCATACAGTTAGAAGGGATCTCCAGGATCATCTAGTCCAACCCCCCTGCTCAATGTAGAAAATTCACAAATACCTCTCACCCCCAGTGCACTTTGTGCCCAGAAAAGGGCAAAAAAAGCCACAAACCCCTCCAGGATCCCTGGCCAAACTGGCCTGGAGAATAATTTCTTCCTGACCCCAAAGTGACAATCAGCATTTCCCTGGGCATGTAGGAAAGGGCCACAAGAACTAAGCACTGATGTAACTAATGCTCTCTCTTAAGCTGTGGAGTCTTGTGAGCAAAAATTCTACTTTGTGCACTACTGGCATTAAAGTTGTGAGCGAGCCATTTGGCTGCTGCATAAATTAGTTTGCTCTGGAGCCATCCTTCCTGAGCTGAGACAAAAATGTGTGAGCTGGAGGCTAAAAAACTCTGAGCTATTCACACAAATTCAGCTTAGAGGGAACACTGGATGCAACTCTTCCTGCCCTCCCTTATCATGATCTGCGTCTGTTCACAGAATCAGCATTGCTGTCAGATGGCCATTTAGCCTCTGTTTGAAAACCTCTGAAGGAGAGCCCACCACCTCCTGAGGAAGCCTGTTCCACTGAGGAACCTCTCTAATTGTCAGAAAGTTCTTCCTAATGTTCAGCTGAAAACTATTTGATTTAGTTTCAACCCATTGGTTCTGGTCTGACCTTCTGGGGCAACAGAAAACAACTCCACACTATCCTCTATATGACAGCCCTTCAAGTACTTAAAGGTGGTTATCATATCACCTCTCCATTGTCTCCTCTCCAGGCTAAACATACCCAGCTCCTTCAACCTTTCCTCATAGGACTTGGTCTCCAGACCCATCACCATATTTGTTGCCCTCCTCTGGACATGTTCCAGCTTGTGAATATCCTTCTTCAATTGTGGTGCCCAAAACTGAACACAATACTCTAACCAGAGCAGAGTAAAACAGTAACATCAGTTTGTGTGATCTGAACACTATACTTCTGTTGATAAAGCCCAAAATGGCATTTGCCTTTTTAGCTACCACATCATAATGCTGACTCATGTTCAGTGTATGGTCTGCTAAGAACCCGAGATCCTTTTTGCATGCCAAGTCCTTGGAGTGTTTATGAAATTTCCAGCCATGTTCATTGCTCACACTTAATACATTAGAAGTTGAAATGTTTTTTTAAAAATCTCAAGTCAGTTTCCTCAGTTGGGAGACATGGGTCTACCCAGCAAACGCTCTTTTGGAATGTCCTGAAGAACACAAATTGCACAGATACAAAATTAGCATTTGTTGTTGTTCAGTCACACAGTCGAGTCCGACTCTTTGTAACCCCATGGACCACATCACGCCAGGCCCTCCTGTCTTCCGCCATCCTCTGGAGTTTGCTCAATTTCATGTTCGTTGCTTTGATAACACTAACCATCTCATCCTTTGCCGTCCCCTTCTTCTTTTACCTTCAATCATTCCCAGCATCAGGGTCTTCTCCAGTGAGTGCTCCCTTCTCATTTGGTGGCCAAAGTATTTGAGCTTCAGCTTCAGTGTCTGGCCTTCCAGGGAACAGTCAGGTTTGATTTCCTTTAGGATTGACTGATTTGATCTCCTTGCAGTCCAAGGGACTCTCTCAAGAGTTTTCTCCAACACTATAATTCGAAAGCATCTATTCTTTGGTGCTCGTCCTCCCTTACAGTCCAGCTCTTGCAGCTGTACATTACTACTGGGAATACTATTGCTTTGACCATGCAGAGTTTTGTTGGCAGGGTGATGTCTCTACTTTTTATTATGCTGTCTAGGTTTACCAGAACGTTCCTCCCAAGGAGCAGGCATCTTTTTATTTCATGGCTACAGTCACTGTCTTCTGTGATCTTGGATCCCAGGAATGTGAATGCTGTCACTGCTTCCACGATTTCCAAGGAGTGATGGGGCCAGATGCCATGATCTTAGTTTTTTGGATGTTGAGTTTCAAGACAACTTTTGCACTCTCCTCTTTCACTGTAAGCAAGAGGCTCTTTAGATCCTCTTCACTTTCTGCCATTAAAGTGGTATTGTCTGCATATCTGAGGTTGTTGATGTTTTCCCCGGCAATCTTAATTCCAGTTTGTGATTTATTCAGGTCAGCATTTCACATGATGTACTCTGCATATAAATTAAATAAGCAGGGTGACAATATACATTCTTGTCATACACTTTTTCCTATTCTAAACCAATCAGTTCCATATCCGGTTCTAACTGTTGCTTCTTGGCCCTTTTACGAGTTTCTCAGGAGACATGTGAGGTGGTCTGGTAGTCCCATCTCTTTAAGGACTTGCCACAATTTGTTGTGACCCACACAATCAAAGGCTTTAGCATAGTCAGTGAAGCAGAAGTAGATGTTTTTCTGCTACTTCCTTGCTTTCTCCATAATCCAGCGAATGTTGGCAATTTGATCTGTAGCTCCTCTACCTCTTCGAAACCCAGCTTGTACTTCTGGCAGTTCTCTATCCACATATTGCTGAAGCCTAACTTGTAGGCTCTTTAGCATGACCTTGCTAACATGTGAAATAAGTGCAATTGTGCGATAGCTGGAATATTCCTTGGCATTGCCCTTCTTTGGGATTGGGATGTAAACTGACCTTTTCTAATCCTGTGGCCACTGTTGCATTTTCCAAATTTGCTGGCATATTGAGTTGCAGCACTTTAACAGTATCATCTTTTAGGACTTTGAATAGCTCAGCTGGGATGCCGTCATCTCCACT
Organism: Gekko gecko; assembly: GCA_029375565.1. Taxonomy (NCBI): domain Eukaryota; kingdom Metazoa; phylum Chordata; class Lepidosauria; order Squamata; family Gekkonidae; genus Gekko; species Gekko gecko. The sequence continues at coordinate 172,186,137 of JAPDNY010000005.1, forward strand.
AGCTTTGTTGTTAGTAATGCTTTCTGAGGCCCATTTGACTTCACACTCCAGGATGTCTAGCTTGAGGTCAGCGATCACACTGTCATGATTGTCAAGGCCATTGAGATCCTTCTTGTATAGTTCTGTGTATTTTTGCTACCTCTTCCTAATCTCTTCTGCTTCAGTTAGGTCCCTACCATTTTTGTCCTTTATCATGGCCAGCTTTGCACAAAATATTCCCTTGATTGCTCCAGTTTTCTTGAAGAGATCTCTAGTTCTTCCCATTCTATTGTCTTCCTCTATTACATTGCATTGTTCATTCAGGAAGGCCTCCTTATCTCTCCTTGCTGTTCTCTGGAAATCTGCATTCAGTTGGGTAAATCTTTCCTTTTCACCTTTGCCTTTCACTTTTCTTCTTTCTTCAGCTATTTGTAAAGCCTCATCAGACAGCCACTTCTCTTTCTTGCATTTCTTTTTCTTTGGGATAGTGCTGATTGTTGCCTCCTGTACAATGTCATGAACCTCCGTCCATAGTTCTTCAGGCACTCTCTCAAACCTAGTCCCTTAAACCTATTTTTTACATCCACTGTATATTCATCAGCAATGTGATCTAGGTCAAAACTGAATGGCCTAGTGGTTTTCCCAACTTTATTCAGTTTGAGTCTGAATTTTGCAATGAGTAGCTTATGATCTGAGCGACAGTCAGCTCCAGGTCTTCTTTTTACTGACTGTATAGAGCTTCTCTATCTTTGACTGCAAATGATATAATCAATCTGATTTCGGTGTTGCCCATCTGGTGATGTACATGTGTTGAATCGCCTCTTAGGTTATTGGAAGAGGTTTTTTTCTATGACCAGTGTGTTCTCTTGACAAAACTCTGTTAGCCTTTGCCTGGCTTCATTTTGCTGTCCAAGGTCAAACTTATCCATTATTCTGGTTACCTTTTGACTTCCTACTTTAGCATTCCAATCCCCTGTGATGATGAGGACATCATTTTTTGGTGTTAGTTCTAGGAGGTGTTGTAGGTCTTCATAGAACTGGTCCACTTCAGCCTCTTCTGCGTCAGTGGTTGGGGCATAGACTTGGATTACTGTGATGTTGAATGGTTTGCCTTGGATTTGGACCAAGTTCATTCTGTCGTTTTTGAGATTGTATCCCATTACTGTCTTTCTCACTCTCTTGTTGACTATAAGGCTACACCATTTTTTCTATGGGATTCTTGGCCACATAATGGTCTTCTGAGTTAAATTCACCCATTCCCGTCCACTTTAGTTCACTGATTCCCAAGATGTCGATGTTCAGTCTTGCCATCTCATTTTTGACCACATCCAGCCTACCTAGATCTTACATTCCAGGTTCCTATCCAGTATTGTTCTTTGCGGCATTTCCTTTCACCATCAGACACATCCGCAACTGAGCATCCTTTCAGCTTTGACTCAGCCGCTTCATTCTTTCTGGGGTTACTAGTACTTGCCCTCTGCTCTTCCCCAGTAGCATGTTGGACACTTTCTGACCTGAGGGGCTCATCTTCCGGCATCGTATCTTTTAGCCTTTTGTTATTGTCCATGGGGTTTTCTTGGCAAAGATGGAGTGGGTTGCCATTTCCTTCTCCAGTGGATCGTGTTTTGTCTGAGTTCTCTACTGTGGTATGTCCATTCTGGGTGGCCCTCCATGACATAGCCTGCAGCCTCATCAAACCATTCAAGCCCCCTTGCAGTGTCAAGACAGTGATCCATGGGGGGGGGGAACTAGCATACAAGGAAAAATTAACATACAAGGGAAAAAATAGCATACAAGCTCATAATTTTAATTTACAAGTGGAACACCATCTTCAGGTATAGCAGAGCTGGATTGCAAAATCAATAAACCAATATGTTAATTAATACATTACGCATGCCTTTGTTTTGTTTTTACTAACCAACAGCAAGGCTCGCTATTACCCAAAATGTCCGCAGATGAACTTCAGCCTACTAAGTGTATTTATTTATTGCTTTTATCTCTTCTCCCTCCTGTCCCTCCTTCCATCATGGGACTTAAAAAGCCTACCATCCAGACAGTAACCAGTCCCAGACCATACAGGAAGTGATGAGTGCAAAAAGACTATTTTAAGGATACATTTACCTCTTTAGCTATTAACTTATTCTTCTCAGTTGTAGCCAGGGACTGTTTGCTCAGGCACTGGCCACTCTTGGCTAGTGGGATGAGGTCAGCTGATGCTGGAGAACATGGCTAATGGTTTCTTGACGAGCCTCCCCCCCCACAGCTGAGGATCTTTGGGGGGCAGCAGCTGCTTGTCTGTCCCCCTGACCAAGGGAGTGTGGGTGGCCCTATCAGCTCTTCAAAACATGTGAAGAGCACCTCCTCCTTCTCTTCTGAGCCAGCTTCGGCCGTGTGGGATAGAAGTCTAATATATCAAATCTTCCAAAGAGAAGTGTAGCATATACAGTCAGCTGAACTGCTTATTTTAAAGCCCAAGTACAGCTGTCTGCTTTTAGTACAGGACTTCAGTTTATATGAATGTTGATATTAATGGAAATCTGGAGTTAACTTAGAGTTCAGGAAATCATTTGGGATCTCCATCCTTTACTTCTCTAAACCCCAGTTCTAATGTTACCTTTGTAGCATGGAGCCACTCCAGTGCGCTGCTAAGGTGTATGTACAGTTGTGATGATTTGGCTGTGGGGGAGGTGACTGAAGATAATGGAGTTACTTCTCATGCCCATGTTGTGGTGGTCATCTGGGAAGTAATAATGTTATCTCCTTACCCAAATATGGTGTGTGTTTGCACATGACACTGGAGCAGGCTGTACTATAATGCAGGGGTGACACTGGAATTGGCCATCAGTTGAAAGTTTCTTATGTTCCTCAACAAATCTGAATTAATGCCTTTTTGTTTTACATTGTGCACCAGCATTTCAGAATATGAACTCTAAGAGAAAAGCAGAAACATGGAAAAAGAATAGGAGACAGCTGGTATGTACCTTTGGGAGAGCTACACTTTAATGTTTGAGTTCTCTTTATGGACAGATTTTCAGCACAACACAAAAACCTGTTGTTGAAAATGCATGCTTCACGTACCTACCACCCTGCTAAGCAGTCCATTAGGAAGGTTGTAGTGGGATGGTGGGGGAATTTACAGACACTCTTTTCTGAAGACTATCCAAGTACATTTAGATTTTGTCTAAATACCTTAATTTCTTATTTTCAGGCATATTCTACTGTTGGGACCCCAGATTATATTGCTCCAGAAGTTTTCATGCAGACAGGGTACAACAAATTATGTGACTGGTGGTCTTTGGGAGTAATTATGTATGAAATGCTAATAGGTAAGAAGAACTCTTTACACCATTCTCTGACCAGTAGCTATGGTGCAGAACCTTATTGTGCTGATGGTTCTTGTGAGAGTCAGCAGTTGTAATAGAGTGTGAAGCTCCTAACAGTTTTTGTGTATGTTTAAAATTCTTCAGGGTATCCCCCATTCTGCTCTGAAACTCCACAAGAAACGTATAGGAAAGTTATGAATTGGAAAGAAACTCTAATATTTCCACCTGAGGTGCCCATTTCAGAAAAAGCCAAGGACTTAATTTTAAAGTGAGTAGTTAACTTGTTTCTCAACATTTGAAATTCTCTTCTGTTGTACTTCTTGCTGATTGGAGCATACTTGTTTTGTTCAGAAATTTGTAATTTTGGGTCCCTTCTGCCATTGTTCCAAGTAGGTAATACTGGAAGCCAGAATTTGTGCGGGAGTGCCTACCAGCATGTTCATTATAGTACTGCCTCTCATGGAAATTGGGACTATAGTGGAGTGGAAGGTAGCCAAACTGGTAACATGCCTGCATGTGTATAGGCTTGCAATGTCACCCGAGTGGCCTGTGAAGGGAGCCATGTGACACCACCTGCCACATTGTTGGTGTAACTGCTGAAAGTTTCCCTAAACCTCATAAAACCAAAGAAAATCAGCTTCATCATGTCTTGTCCTGAAGCAGCATGGAAATCCAAGAGCTGTTACTGAGATCCATATGGAAACAAGAATGATTACTGATCTGATGAAGTGGGCTCTGTTCTGCAAAAGCTTATGCTAGAATAAAAATGTCTTTAAGGTGCCAAATAACTTTCCTTTGTCTTTGCTAAAATCACTGTTAGAATTAAGAAAAGAAGCAAGGTACTGTTTGGAGAGGGACGCACAACCTCTCTTTTTGGCCTTTCATTGCCCTCTTTTGTGCCTGGATCAGCACTGAACTTGGTCCCATTTAGCAATGCTGTTTCTGGCTTGTCCAAATGTTAAAATTTACGATCTTCGTCATGCAGTCCCACACATGGGTTGGGCGCCTGCGCACAACCTCGATTGGAGAAACTTCTAGAGCTTTATGTTGTCGAAGGCTTTCATGGCTGGAGTTCATTAGCTGCTGTAGATTTTCTGGGTTGTGTGGCCGTGGTCTTGGCATTGTAGGTGCGAGCCAAAAGGGGCTGAGTTAACACTGTATATTATAAAAGTACAGATATTTATTAAGGTGTACACATGTTAAAACATATTATGATTAAAAGAAAGAGTCTAAATATCAGACTTATAAAAACTTTTCAAGTACAGATACATATGACGGGTAAACAATTTCAAACTTTAGGACCAAATGTGTTTCGGCCTTGTGGGTCTTTCTCAGTGGTCACTGTTCTCTATATTGCACTGACACACATCCAAATACATGTATAAAAGATTTTTAGTATACATATATATCTAACCAGATGTTGTTTCCTGAAATTATATAAAGGAAAAAGTGAAAGGGGGGGAACCTCATTATAATATACCAAATGCATATAAAATCATTAATAACGAAAAAAAAATAAACTGAAATTAGAGATTTCATTAGTCTGGATGTGTGTCATCTCCATCAAAGTAAAAGATCAAGTTACAAGCTGTTGCAGTGGCCTCTCTATATAGTGAACCTGGGATGATGCAATCACCCACATACATTGCACAATGCTTGCCAAGAAGGAGATACAAGGTGGGAGGGGGTAATAAGGAGAGGGAAGGGGAAAAAAGAAGCAGCTGTGGGGGGAGACGGAAGAGACCCCCTCACTTCTGCAGGAGTATACCACATACCATGCAGTTGTGGACAAGTTTACATCGGGACCACACAGCGTAGCATTCAGACAAGAATAAAAGAACATGAAAGACACTGCAGACTTGGCCAATCTGAAAAATCAGCAGTGGCTGAACACAGCCTAACCCAAACAGGACATAACATTTTGTTCCAAGACATTGAAAGACTGGACAACACTTCCAATTACCATGTCAGATTACACAGGGAAGCCATTGAAATTCATAAACATAAGCACAATTTCAACAGGAAAGAAGAGAGTTTAAAAATAAATAGGGCATGGTTTCCTGTTCTGAAAAACACAAAATGCTCTACAGCTGGCAATAGCACTACAGATAAGATTAGAGTTTCAATAGCCATTCCACACACAAAAGAACCTCCTCAAATCTCCTCAGGAAACAATCCATAGACAAAAGAACCTCCTCAGGAAAGCTCCTCATAGCCTGGAGAACTACACAAGTTAATTGACTCAGCCCTACCCCACCTTCCAGGGTAGAAATAAATTACTTGCCTACCATTTTTTCTGCTCACCTTGACATAGAGAGTACTCCATCTTTCTGTGTTATACCTCTGAGGATGCCAGTCACAGCTACTGGCGAAACGTCAGGTCCTACAATGCCAAGACCACGGCCACACAACCGGGAAAATCTACATCAACTAATGAACTCCAGCTGTGAAAGCCTTCGACAACATATTAGCACCTTTTTTTCTTCACTTTGGTTTCTTTCTTCGCCCTCCCTCTCCTATTTGGTGGGCGGGGTGGCGGTTGTATGGGAAAAACAAAGCTTTTTAAGGTGTGTCATCGTTGCCCAACAAAGATACCTTCAAACGACAGTCACGATTTTTGCCTCCTCTGTCTGGGTGAAGCCCATCGGGTCGATAGCTGCGCCAATTGTGCTAGTTTTACTAGGCAAGCTAGACGTAACAGGGAGGCTAGGCTTAGGGCTGTACTTTTAGAGGCAGCATTATGCCCTACGATGTCTTTGGCCGCTTCTCACTCTTCCCTCCTTCAAAGATCAGATGGGACTTCGAAGGCACCGAAGCTTAAACCTAAAAGGCCAGAGAATAAGGCTGCTTTGAAATCGAAAGTCAAGCCCTCGACATGGACTTCTGTTGTCGATCCAGGCGTCATTACTGGTTTAATGACTTCGGCTCCTGCAGTAGCGATTGTTTCCCAGAAGTCCAGTTTGTGGCCTCCGACACCTCCACCTACGCTCTCTTCGGCATCTGGCCTTATTCTGCTGGGTCAGTCTATGAGATCACCTCCCGAATTGTCCTCTCATCGAGACTCTCAATCTCCATCTCGACACTCCCATACCCCGATCCATGCTTTGGACAGCAGGGAGCATTCTGTGGGCCAGTGTTCTCAATCTTGGTCTCAATATGATTGGAAGTGTCTCATTCGTCGCCCGTCACCTTCCTCTTTGGGATCGCCTTCTGACGACCAATACTGGTCCCCGATGAACGCCATTGCCCTCTCTATTGTTCCTACTACTATTCGAGATCTCCTACCCCGCAGTGGCACCATTATGATTGGCTCCATCACTCTGAACATACTGACCAATGGCACATGCCGGATTACTCCAGACGTTCTCGATCCGTGGCTTTGGCTTGCTGTGTGCCACCTGACCAGCCTCCTGAGCTCTCGAGATCTAGGGATGCCCTGAAGAGTTCTCCCTTAGAACCTTGGTATCATCCCCCTGCCGATGACCAGATGCCAGCTGATCTCTCTCAGCCACTAAGATCCTCCTCTCCCATATCGATTTCCAACCATTCAGAGTCGGGAGACCTCGATCCCGATGTTTCGCATGTCGATGATGAGCCTTGGCGTTCGGGCTCTATTTCCCCCACTGAGGGCCCGAAAGCTTATTTGGAGCTTGTGACCAGGATGGCCTCTGCGTTTCAGGTTCAGGGTTCGACTAAGTCCCCTGCTGTGACTGATGTCATTCACAAGCTGGTTCAGGCCGACCTCCCGCCTTTTATGGTCCTGCCTCTGTTTCTGGTCCACCTTTCTGCCCTCAAAGAGTCATGGGACCACCTGGCTTCGATTCCCCCGGTCTCTAGACAGTATGATGGCCTTTACGAGGTCCAAGAGAACTTTGGGAAGTTTCTCTTCCGTCACCCTCCACCAAATTCGATGGTGGTACACTCTTTGGCGAAATCGAAGCAGCCTGTCCGGCACTTGCCTGATTGCATGGGTTGTAAGGTCGATACTATCGCAAGGAAGATGTATTCCTTCACCTCCGTGAGTTTCCGTATTGAGACCTACCTGTCATACCTGTCGGCTTATGCTTTCAATGTAGCTAATGCCATGTGTCCTGTCTTGGAATCTGTTCCAAAGGAACACTGTCCCACATTGTCAGGGGCTTTGTTGGAAATTTGTACGATGTCGAAACAGCAAATCAACTCATTCCGTCATGCTGCCACCTGCTCCTCAAAGGTCCTTGTCTTCTCTGTTGCCCTCCATCACGCTTGGCTATGAGGCTCCTCTCTACAGTCCAATGTGAAATTCTGCATTGAGGACCTCCTGTTCGATAGAGAGGGTCCACTCCACCACTGACGAGGCCTTGAAGGCCGTTGATGATAGCCGGAAGCAGGCTCGAATCCTGGGTGTCTTGACCTCAACACCTCAATCTCGGTACCACTCTTGGAAGTCGTACTATTCAAGGCGCCAGCCATCTCCCACGTCCACTTCCCAGTGGAGGAAGCGGCCCTATGACTCCCGTCCCTTGAATAGGCCGCGCCAACAGGCATCTAAAAAGCCCTGGCAGCCCAAGCAATCTGTTTGACCGCTTCCATTACTTGCTGTCTCCTCCGTTGTACAGCCCTCCTGTCCGGCCCCGACTCTTCCCCTTTCTTCCATTGTAGGAAGACATTTCCACCAACTCCTGGGTCCTTACCATCCTACGTGTCGGGTACACCATAGAGTTCATTTCGCCTCCCGACCTACCTCACTTTGTTATCACACCCCTGTATCCTCTTCTCGATATTGAGATTCCGTGCTTCTCACCAAGGGCGCCATCGAGATCGTCCCAGAGGCGCAACGGACCCTAGGCTTCTACTCCAAGTATTTCCTTGTACCAAAGAGGGATGGCGGCTTCCGAGCAATTATAGATATTTGTGATCTGAATCGGTACGTCTGGTGCCACAAGTTCCGAATGGTCACCTTACAGTCCATTCTTCCACTGATTCCCAAGGCTGCATGACTAGCGTCAGTCGACCTCCAAGACACGTATTTTCAGGTCACCATCTGTCCCCAACATTGAAAGTTCCTTCGTTTCTCTGTGGGAAACTCGCGCTACCAATACCGAGTCCTCCCATTCGGACTCTGCACTGCCCCGAGGGTTTTTACCACGCTGATGGCTGTGGTGGCTGCACACCTTCATCGTTGAGGGATTGCTCTGTATCCCTTTATCGACGACTGGCTTCTTGTGGTTGCTACGCACTACCAGCTTTTCCAAGACGTCCACACGACCCTCTCTCTGCTTCATGCCCTCAAGCTTTGTGTCAGCCTCCCCAAGTTATCTCTCCAGCCTGTCCAGGTCCTTCAATTTCTCAGTGCCCAGCTCGATACTAACCTCGAGACCGCATTTCTCCTGAGCTTGAGGGCGTTCAACATACTCTCCTTGGTGTCACAATTCCAGACCTCTCCCCAGCAGTCTGCGCGGTCCATCATACAGCTCCTGCGGCACTTTGCATCTACTGTCTTCATAGTCTGTCATGCCAGGTTGAGGATGCGTCCCCTTCAACTGTGGCTTCTTCATGTCTTTGACCCTCTCCGCAGTCCATGGCACAAAATCCTGTCAATCCCATCCCTTGTTGTCAACTTCCTCACATGGTGGTCCCATCCTCAGCACCTCTTCTCCAGCATGCCCTTTCAGCATCCTCCTCCGCAGGTATTGCTGTCCACCGATGCATCTCTCTGGGGTTGGGGAGCCCAGTGCGGGATGCTTTCAGCACAGGGGATCAGGTCTCATTGCGAGGCCACCCTTTATATCAATGTCCTGGAGCTGCGGGCCGTTCATCTCGCTCTCCACTCTTTCCTCCTGGTGCTTCGAGGCTGGGTCGTTCAGGTTACTTCCGACAATACCACCATCATTTACTACATAAACAAGCAGGGTAGGACTGCCTCCCTTTGTCTCTGCAAGTTGACCATCGATCTCTGGAGTTGGTGCCTCTGCCATTCCATCACGCTCCCCGCGATACACATTCCGGGTGTTCAAAACATTGATGCTGATCACTTGATCCATTCCCAGTCATCAGACAACAAATGGTCCATCCACCTTCGATATCTGAGACCTGTCTTTGTCAAATTCGGTCGCCCTGTCGTCGACGGCTTTGCAACTGCGGACAATGTCCACTGTCGCCTCTTTTTCAGCAGGGGTCCCCCGTCTGCTCGGTCGCTGGGAGATACCTTTCTCCACACCTGGAATGGGACTCTATTCTACTTCTCTCTGTTCGCTCTCATCTCCCAGATCGTTCAGAAGATTGTGGCCGATGCCATGTTGTGCATCCTTATCACTCCCTGGTGGCCACACCAAGACTGGTTTCTGCACCTCCTCCATCTTTCCAATCGGATGTTCCAGCCCCTGCCTGTTGTCCCCGATCTCCTCTCTCGGGCCCAAGGGAGGGTCCTGTACCCCGATCCCAGCTTCTTTCGGTTGACGGCCTGGAAGATCCTCCACTAGACTTCCCACCTGAGGTGTCTGAAGTTCTCCTGAATGCCAGGAAGCCCTCTACTCGTGTCACGTATCGTTCGAAGAGGAGGAGGTTCCAGTCCTATGCCTCTGATCACTCCTTCGATCCAGTCCAGTCATCTCTCCATGAGATTTTTTCCTACGTCGTCTCTTTAAAGAACAATGGCCTGGCATACTCATCTTTAAAGGTCCATTTAGCGGCCATCTCCGCTTACCATCCCTTGATACAGGGATCCACAGTTTTTTCCCACCGTCTCACGAAGTTGTTCCTCAAGGGTTTTCTCTGGGTTTGTCCCCCTAGGAGGCCTCTGGTGTCACTTGTTCTTGCTCAACTTATGTCCAAGCCCTTCGAGCCCATGGCTACGGCTGATCTCCGGTTACTCTCCTGGAAGATGGCCTTCCTCATTGCAATTACTACTGCTCACAGGGTAGGGGAATTAGCTGCCTTTCGGGCTGACCCCCCCCTATACAATTTTTCATAGGAAGAAGGTTGTCCTTAGACCAAATCCTTCTTTCCTGCCTAAAGTCTTTTCTGCCTTTCACCTGTCTCAGTCGTCTGTCTTACCTACTTTCTTTCCTGACCCGGCTGATGCACCTCAGAGAGCCTTGCACTGCCTCGATGTGCGCAGAGCGCTCTCTTTCTATTTACATAGGACTCAGCCTATCCGTAAGTCTCCTCGGCTGTTCCTAGCTTATGGCCCCCCTCATGCAGGGGAGCCAATTTCCTCTCAACGCTTGTCCAAATGGGTAACTTCCACCATAGCCCTTTGCTATGAGCTTGCACGTCAACCTGTCCCTACCTGTGTCACTGCCCATTCCACATGGGTGGTATTGACATCCACTGCTTTCCTGGCTGGTGTCCCGTTGGAAGATGTCTGTGCAGCTGCTACGTGGTCCTCGGCATCAACCTTCATGACCCACTATGCACGCGACATCCAAGCTCGACAGGATGCTGCCTTCGATCAGTTGGTGCTGCAATCTCTCTTCACTTGACCCTGCTGTTTCCTCAGGTAGGACCACTGGGTGATTTTTCGCTGATGATGCTGTGTCTTAACCAGTATTTTTTTTGTCTTTTTCAGCTGCCAGCTCCCTCCTCCAACTGGTTTAGCGCTTGTAATTACCCATGTGTGGGACTGCACAGAGACCACGACGACGATAAACAGGTTGCTGACCTGTAACTGATGATCTTCAAGTGGTCATCTGTGCAGTACCACAATCCCACCCGGCCTTCCCCACTGCTGGCATCTCCTGATCTCCTTTCTTTGGTTTGATGGGACTTACCTGTAGCGGTCAAAGGAACTGAGTGGGAGGCAGCTCTCTCCCCCACTCCAGGCATGCGCAGTGTGTGCCTGCTCCCCAGGGTGGGAAGAGAGCCCGCCAAAAACTTTCTGAGGCAAAGCTCTAGAAGTTTCTCCAGTCAAAGTTGTGCGCAGGCGCCCAATCCATGTGTGGTACTGCACAGATGACCACTCGAAGATCATCAGTTACAGGTAAGCAACCCGTTTTTGAGGTTACTTGTGTTCCTGAGTATCCTTCATGATTCACAGACAACCTTGCTGGTAGAGGCTGTGTTGTACAGTGTCTTGTACTTCTGTATGGATAGGGATATAAGAATTATTTGTGTGGTTAACGGTGAAGGTTTTCATGGTGACCATTATTGTAACACACATCTGGTGAACGGCATCAAGAGCCATATAGATGAAGGCCATGTTAGGCTTAGAGGACTACTTGAAGCTGGGTGGTGGTATAGAGGCAAAAAGCCTCCCATCAGGAAGCACCATGACCTGGTAGTAACTATCCTTCTGCTCCTGTATACTGGGCTGCAAGCACTATTCTGAACAGTTCATTTTCTGTTCCCTTAAGCCCAGTTTCTTGACTCCCCCAAGAGCTCTGTTAAACCCACATTTTTACTTCTCATTCCAAGTGGGTTCCTCTTGCCCCATGGGCAAAGGTTTGAGTAGCTTACCTTCTGGAACATGGAGTACTTAAAAACAGTCTCACCTCTTAGCTTCCATTTGCCTGATGAAGAAGGAACATTCCAGTCTGTTATAGTATTAGTGAGTTGATGATAATGTGGGTAACTCACCATGCTGTTGGACTGCCAGTTGAACTTGTGGACATATGGCTTCTGTGCTGAAAATTTACAGGATGTTATTAATTATGACTATAAAAACCAAGTTGCCTATTTTGGCTCGGAGAACATGGTTCTGTTGTGCAGATAAGCAGTTGGCCAAAATCATCTCTTTCTGGTAATTCATTAGAATTCAGAAACTGACAAATGCATAAACGGACAAAAGCCCACATTCTGTGCTGCCATCTTACACAGTGGTAGAGGCCATTTGATCCTTTTATCTCAGTGTTGTTTCCCTGACTGGCAGTACTCTCACCAGCTGTGGTCCTTTAACTGGAGGAGTCAAGGACTTCACCTAGGACCTCCCTAACAGGTGCAAAGTCTGCAGTCCACTGCTGAGCTATTATAACCAGAAGGAAATTAATTCCTTTAACTCTGAATCAAAATGATTGGCTGTCCAGGCAGCTAGGTATAATGTATGTTGTCACATTCAGGGGCCAAGCCTGGTGCTGTTGCTCTACTTGGGGTTTCCAGGATACAAAAATACAGTAACAATAAGCACAACAGTAGGTACAGAAGCAAGGTCTACAAACCAGTCTGGAGTCAGAGATCAAAGGTATAGTGTAAGGGTCAGGGTAAGGAGGGTTGAGGGTTCAAAGGCTGGGGAACAGGTGCAGGATCCAGGGTCTGGGTCCCAGGCTGTAGGAGCAAGCACAGGTTACCAGCAACAAGGTACAAGACAGCAAGTCAGGTTGGAGTTCTGTTTACAAAGCAGTTTCCTTCCACATAGAGCTTTGCTCAGCATGTTCCTTTTATCTGCCTCCTTTGCTGACTTATCCCCCAAGGCCCAGGTGTCATTCCTTACAGTTGCATTCAGGTTCCTACAGGTGCAGGTCTTTACTGTTTCTCTGTCAGTCCTGGTCCTGTAAGAACTCTGCTCCAGAAATTAACAGTGATTGTTGCTGAACAATTAGATGAGCGCTTTGTCTTCTCTCTAGAGTGCTCTGCTGGTTTTGGAGAGGCCAGCTGTCAGAGTCTAGGTCCAAGCCAAGTCAGAGTCCAAAGTCAGAGTCAATATTCAGTCCAGAAAGTCAGTTACCAGAGAGCAGAGTCCAATTCAGAGCATGGTTCAGAAAGCAAGGTCTAGCAGTCCAAGGTCATACACAAGAGCAGGCAGGTCCAATATCCACGTCCAAAGCTGGACCAAAGGTCACTGGAGTGGAGCAGAGTCCAACAGGTGTTGACTTGTTGCTTCCACACGGAGCAGTTTCCCTTGACTGGCTTTTATAGGCATCTGCTGTGAGGTCTGTCTTATAGCCACCTGCTTGGGAGTAACCCTGCAGTTACTCATCAGCAGCAAGCAGCTGGCATCGGGCCAGGAGACATGTGCTTTGTCTTCTGTCCTGGAGCTCCATTCTAAGCTTTCATCTCCAGTGCTTGAAGGGTGTGGGTGAAACTGGATGGCTGGTAACAACCACTTGGGGTTTATCTGTTGGAATGGGGCTGGAAGGTGCTGATGGCTCTGCCTCAGCTGTTGGCTGTGAACTCTGACAAGCCTGCAGTTCATCTTCGTGCTTGCCGGCTTCTGCTGCTTCAGATCTGGCTATACCAGGGCCCCTGTTCTCCTGAGGAGTCCTCTCCTCCTGAGGAGTCCTTCTCGCCTAACTGACCCACAGTGCTGGTGGAGATGGAGATGGCAGCCTCTTTGGCATCTCTTTCTTCTCCTGGAAGATTGAGCAACCTGGCTGTGACTGGAAAGTGTTCTCACTTCCCGATGCTTCCCCTGTTGGGTCTGCTGCTGGACCCAGCTGCTCAGATGGGGATTCCATTGATGCAGGGCCCAATTCTTCTGATTCCTCTGACAAGGAGGAGGTGGCAGCTGGGCGGCCCATGTCATAGAGTTTTAAATGTTTATTTCCTAAAATTGTTGGTCATCACTTTAAAGTGTGCTGAATTTGCTGTAATTGGTAGTGAATCCTATGATTTCACGTTTGTTCTGAACCTTCATTTTCCATATACAGTAAAATTACCTATCACATTAGGGATAATATTAAATTAATAGCATGGAGATGTGTTAGGAAAACTACATTAAGTATATTTCATGTTAATTTAAAATATTATAGCTTTACAAGAGATATAAAGCAACTGATAGGTAATCCAACAAGTAATGTGATTTATTTGCATAATAGTACTTTCTTCCATGCCAACAGGCAATACACAGCATCAGCTACTGGGGTGGAGAAACAGAAACAATTATCTGCTCAATAATTTTTATGTAAGCCGCCCTGAGCCTGTTTTGACAGGGAGGACAGGGTATAAATTCAATAAAGGGAAAAGATTTTTCAAGTAGAAAGCTAAAAGTGGTCTGTTTTTGTCACTCATTTGATGGAAGGAATGTTTTCTACAAAACACATCCTTGTATACCTTTCATTGTTGTTCATCCTGACTGTAACCATTTTTATCTCCTCTCTCTTTTAGATTCTGTATTGATGCAGAAAACAGGATTGGTAGCAATGGAGTGGAGGAAATTAAGATGCATCCATTTTTTGAAGGTGTTGACTGGGGACATATCAGGTATATGCGATGAAACATTAGTGTGGTGTGTGGGAAACCTCAGAGCTTACTTCTCCCTGATCTTAGGAACCTCTCTAGAAAGCTGTTACAGTTTCAGGGCCTCTTTGGCAAATCATTGCATTATCTGTGTACCTCCACACATGCTTGTGTGAGTGGGCCTGTTAGCTCCTCCCCCCCATCTTTGATTGTGAGACAGTGAATGTCACCCTGTTCGCAGTCCCATCTCAGGATTCCATGAATTAATATGCAGTCTAGTATGTATTATTCTGACTGGAGGACATTGAGATTAAGCAGCCTTCTGCCTAATCTGAGGCTGAATTTATCTGTCTAGTTCTGTGTGAATTCCAAAGAATTCCAAAGATGATGGAAAGAGTCAATTCCTGATCGAATACTGGGCTACACCAGGATAGTGTGCCTTCTTTGGTGTGGTGGCGTGCCCTAGTTTTCAGCTGAAGTAGCTGGCAGCAGAGCAAAGGGAATATCCGAGATGGAAGGAATTTAGTGTTGGACATGACACCAGGCTTCCACGCTGTAAGACTAAGGTGTGCTCTTTCTGAGGAAGCCTCCTTGTTGAGCAGAAAAGAGTCATTTCCTCGAAGCCATTGAGGTTATGGGTAGAAGAAGCTGAAAACAAGAGGCATGAGCAGGGGAAGGGAAGGTGTTAAGAGCTATGCAGTGCTGTCAAGTTCTACCCTGGACCACTGGAAACATTTCACAGAGCCCTCTGATTATTAACTGTTCTGTGAGGAACATCCTTCGAAAGGAGTAGCAGAGGCAATGGGACCCTTCTATAGTTAGCCACCAATGGCCAAGCCACATGCAGCACAACTCTTAAGTGTGGCAGTACCACAAGATTAAACGATGTTCAATGGTAGTGACATTGGTTATGCTGACTACTACTCTTCTGGTTGTTTTTTTTTCTTTTGCTTTAGAGAGAGGCCAGCTGCAATCCCTATAGAAATTAAAAGCATTGATGATACTTCCAATTTTGATGAATTCCCAGAATCTGATATTTTACAGCCAGGTGAGAGAGGATGTCTATTTATAGAAGAAAATGATGATCACAACTTTTCTAATCTTCCTGATGACCTTGCAATTCACTAGACCAGCCTCTGCTCCCTGCCTCTCCCAGCCTAGTGAAAAAAGATCATGAGTCTCTTCATGCACACTTCAGTGGCGCCCACTATACTTTTATGCCATCAAACAGCTCAGTTCTAAATGCTGCATATGTCAAAACAATTTCAGTTGTAAAGAAATATGGAATTTAGTGCCTGTGGCTGCAATTGTCTGAATGGACATGACTTTCTAGAGTGGCTGTGTAAGCAGAAATGATCTTTGCCCATCATTAACTGAGCTGTTCAGAGGGGCAGGGAAACAAAAGAGCCTAGAGGAAATAGAAGCAAGGGACAGAGGGGCAGGAGAAAGGAACTGAAGGGCCCTAGGAGAAGAGAAAGAAAGCATTCTAGAGGTAGGAGAGGGCGAGACAGCTAGAGGGAGGAGTCTGAGAAGGACAGCTAGGAGACAGAATGGCCAGAGAACACAGCTGCAGGTGAGGAAAGCTGATAGTCCCATATAGGTCTAAATTGGATCCCCAATGTGGTGCCCTTCAGTTCCATGGCACCTGCTGACACCTCTCCTGGTGCTGGCTCAGTGTTGTTAGAAAGGGGCCAGGGGCAGGTGGGGCTTTTGCCCAGCATTGTTTCTGATTGGTCATTGGAGATGTGATTGCCTGTACAGATTTTAAAAGTTGCTTTGGCAGCAGCTGCCACCACAATACAACGATGAAGGTAAACTGTATAAGGATGACTGAAGGTAAATTGTGTGTATGCAAGATATTCAATAATATATTCATTTTTAAAAAGAAAAATAGCTTCTGCCTGAAATTTTGAAAAGTTGCAATTAGAGTTATGCATAATCTCACTTCCTGACATTTTGTGTTTGGCTCTGCTTCTTGTGGCAGCTGTTCTGTGGTTGTGCTCACCACGCTATGTCAAAAGTCCAAAGGTTCCTGCATGCTCAGAAGGGTTGGAGATCCTTGATCTAAGTTAACTAGTTACATCTTAGTGACCTCACAAGAATTACATTTCTGCAGGAGAGTACTAAATGATTCACTGAAGTGATACTTTTTGCCCAGAGAGTTTGTGACCCAGTTTGGTAAGAGTGGAGAGGTAGCAGGAGAGTTTTACTGCAAGAAGACAGGGTAGAGAAAATGAAGCATTATTTGTTCTCGGAAAACTTTTGTGAACAAATTATGTTTTTATAAAGTAGAAAACTAAAGGAGGAACAGGAGATGACTATGAAAAAGAAAGTTGTTTCGAGGCTTAAGGAACCATATTGGAAGAATGCATAAAAGATAGGTGTCAAAAGAAGGAACATGGTGGGACAGGTAACTGACGAGCTCGCAGAGAACTAAGTGGGATGATTTGAAATATAGGGGAAGTTGATTCATGGAATGGCCTGATCAGAAATGTGTTGTTCAGTGTAAAGGAGAGCCGCTTATCCATTCTCTTCTGCTGACAAATGTATTTGCCACAGACACCAAATGTTTCTTGCTTTCCTATTGTCTCAGAGAAGAAAAGCAGGTGATATACCTTAGCACAATGCAGTAAAAAGACAGGTAACATGTATAATGGGGGGGATGGGATGAGGACCATATGGCTGAAAAAAGATGACGCTGTATGAGGTCCTTGCCTCTGTGGGTTTAGTTTTGTGTTGCTTATTTATTTGTCAGATTTCCCCCACCACCCAAAGCGAGGGAATTTAACCCAAAATGAATTGAATTAAGAATCAAAAGGTTAAGGAACTCATAATATAAGGGCCCAATAGTTCTGTGTCTAAAATTGAAGCACAAATATTATTATAAAAATTTTTAATGTATTTATTACAAACAATGCTTCCTCTAAGCTGTGGATTCTTGTGAGCAAAAATTCTACTTTGTGAGCCACCAGCATTAAAGTTATGAGCGAGCAATTTGGCTCTGCATAAATTAGTTTGCTCTGGAGCCATCCTTCCTGAGCTTAGACAAAAATGTGTGAGCCAGAGGCTAAAAAACTGTGAGCTAGCTCACACTAACTCAGCTTCGAGGGAACACTGGTTACAAATTTAATAAAAACAAATATAAGCCCAACTAATAGCCTCAATTCAGAATAAAATAAATCAGAATGATGCAATTAGAATGGGGAAATATTTTTAAAAATATTTGAATTTTCTCCCCCTTCATCCCTCCTGTAACCTGTGGTTGGTCACATGCGCTGTGTTTCTCCCCCATTCTGATTACATCATTCCTTTGCCTGACATATAAGGGGTGTGGCACTTTGCACTATGTATATACTGCTTCCCAAACTCTGTTCTCCATGCAGATACTTATTTCTGCCAACAGAGGGCTCACTCTTCCCCAACAGCTTTTTCTACAGACTCTGGGGACTTTCTGGATCTACAAAAAAATTGAAAAAGTTAAAAAAACAAAAACTTGGGAAGTGTTTGAAATGGCCTCTGCAGGGATCTGCTTCAGACATCAGTGGGGGAGGGGGGCTTCTAATTGTTTCTGTCAATAAAAGGCAGGGGGAGGGCCCTTTACAGGCCTATTTTGGCCTTTGAAGGAGGGAGCCTTGGGGCCAGGCCTGACAAGGGTTGCTAGTGCTAGGCTGGGGAATTCTGAGAGGTTTTGTGGTGGACTCTAAGGAGGGCTGGGTTTGGGGAAGGGGAGGGTCTTCAGCTAGGTATAATGCCACAGAGTCCACCCTCCAAAGCAGGCATTTTCTCCAGGGAGACAGATCTCTGCTGTCTAGAATTCAGCTATAATTCTGGGGGGTCTCCAGAAGTGTTCCCTCTAAGCTGAGTTAGTGTGAACTAGCTCACAATTTTTTAGCCTCTGGCTCACACATTTTTGCCTTAGCTCAGAAAGGATGGCTCCAGAGCAAACTAATGTATGCAGCAGCCAAATCGCTTGCTCACAACTTTAATGCCAGTAGCTCAAAAAGTAGAATTTTTGCTCACAAGTCTCCACAGCTTAGAGGGAGCATTGGTCTCCAGGTCCCACTTGGAGGTTGACAACCTTAGGCCTGGCAGCAGTCTAGGGTTGCCAGGTCCCCCTGACCACTGGCAGGGGATGGGGGTGGGTAGATTGCCAGATCCAGGCTGAGAAACTCCTGGAGATTTGGGGGTGGACTCTGGGGAGGACAGGGACCTCAGTGAGGTATAATGCCATAGAGTCCATCCTCCAAAGCATCCATTTTCTCCATGGGAAGTTATCTCTGTAGTTTGGAGATGAGCAATAATTCCAGGGGATCCCCAAGTCCCACCTGGAGGCTGGCATTCCTAGGCAGGCACCCTCTGGGTGACTTAATACCACCTGATTTGCATGACTCAACTAGCCCAGCCGCTTGCTACTGTTCATTAACCACCCTATGAAAGCAGTGTGATGTAACAGTGAGATCTTCAGATTAGGGTCTGTGAGACCCAGGTTCAGATCCCCATCTTGCAGTGGAAGCTGACTGGGTGATTTTGGACCAGTAACATACTTTCAGCCTAATCAACCTCACAGGGTTGTTGTGCAGATAAAAAGGAGGAGAGAATAATGTAAGCTGCTTTGGTCCCCATTGTGAAGAAAGACTGTAATTTCCCTAGGTACAGGATGTGGGAGAGGGGGGTAGAGAGGGAAAGCTGAAGGCAGATAAAGGTAGGTTGGCAGTAGGGTTACCAATCCAGGTTGGGAAATTCCTGGACATTTGAAGGGGTGGAGCCTGGGGAGGGTGGGATTTGAGGAGGGGAGGAACTACAGACCAGTGTAATGCCTATAGACTCCACCTTCCAAACCAGCCATTTCCTCCATGAGAACTACTATTGTCAGCCTCCAGGTGAGGGCTGATGATCACCCAGAATTACAACTGTTGTCCAGGTGACAGAGATCAGTTCCCCTGGATAAAATGGCTGCTTTGGAGGGTTGGGTCTATGTCATTATATCCTGCTGAAGCTGCTTGCCTCCCCCAGCCTCACTGTCCCAAGGCTCCACCGCAAATCTCCAGGAATTTCCCAACCTGGAACTAGCAGTCCTAAGGTGAATTGTTCTCTGTAGGTGAGAGATTCCCAGATTTCCCCACTCCCTGTGGGGGGAGAGGAAGCTGGTGGGTGGCTGGGAGTACTGCCACCACTGCTGCTGCTGCCTTGTGGGGTGGGGGAGGAAGCAGTCAGGATGCTGGGAGAGTGACAGGGGCAGAGAGAGTGATGGGGTGGGGGGGCAGAAAGACATAGAAAGTGATGAGGTGAGGAGGCAGAAAAACAAAGAAAATGATGATGGTCAGAAAGAGAGAGGAAGTTACAAGTATGGAGGAGAGAAAGAGAGAGTAAGAAAAGATGCAGAAGGGAGAAGGAGTGTGAGAGAGGTAGGAAGAGAGGGGAGAAAGCAAATGTGTGAGGAATGGGATAACCATCCCATGAGTTTCTTGCAGGTCTCCACTTGTCTATATATTTAATTCTCAACAGTCCCCTCTGTGTGTGAATACTTATTTCTGCAGATAGGGGGCATACTATCCCCCAACACATTTTTCTACAGACTCAGGGGATTTTGTGGGGCTGCAGAAAAATCCAAAAAGTAAAAAATAAATACATCAAGGAGGGTTGAATTCCCTCCCAATATCTTTTGAAATGGCTGTGGCAGGGATCTACTCCCGGCCCTGCCACATCAATAGTGAGAGATAGCCAGAGAGGGAAGAAGCAAAAGCAGAACTGGACCTCTGGGATTGGGAAGGATTCCTCTTGCAGTATGAATGATTAGATAGCAGAGGGGTTGGAGCCAGGCCTGGAACTAGGATTGCCCACTCCAGGTTGGGAAATTCTTGGAGATTCTGTGGTGAAGCCTGAGGAGTGCAGACTTTGAGGGAAGAGGCCTCAGCTAGATAGAATGCCACAGAGTCCACCCATTTTCTCCAGGGGGACAGATCTCTGTTGTCTGGAGTTCAGTTGTAGTCTTGGGGGATCTCCAGGTCCCACCTGGAAGCTGGCAAACCTATGCCTAGCAGCACCCTCTGGGTGACTTGAGACCACCTGACTTGCATGATTCAACTAGGCCTGGCTGTTTGCTACTGTTCTACAGCAAGCTCCCTATGAAAGTCAGTGTAATATAACGGTCAGAGCTTCAGAGTAAGGTCTGGGAGACTCAGGTTTGAATCCCCATCTTGCTGTGGATATTTGAGGGGTGGAGGAGGGACTTCAGACAGATATAATGCCATAGACTCCACCCTCCAAAGCAGTCATTTCTTCCAGGAGTGTGAAGCAGCTTGTGTAGCATCCCTCCTGAGCGAGGAGGAGACAGAATGCACCCGCTTCTCCTTTCCTCCCCCCCTGCTCCAGCCCTGGCTCAGCTGCTGCCTCTAGCAGGCGGCCCACCTGCCGGCCGCTCCCCCTGTATTGCCTAAGCCCAGCAAGCCCTGCTTCCGCCTCACCTGCCAGAGCTCCCCGCACGGCCGCAGGCAAAGACTCAGCCGAGGCGCCTCACACCTCCAACTCTCAGTTGGATGCCGCGGCCCCTTCCTCTGGCTTAGCAGCCTCTGAGTGAAGGGAACAACGTGGCGTCATGGCTTTGCTGCCAGGGGTTACTGCACCACCGCTGGCCATCCGAGGCAGGTACATTGGAGACCTCGAGCTCACCTCTGCACCTTGCAGATGGTGGCAATGAGCCGTGGACATGAGGTGCTGCACTCCTCTCCTTTTCACTTGGGAGCCAAACGGGAACGCCCCAGTGCTGATTTCTCTTAGGAAGCACTCCTGAGGTTGGTGTTCTTGGCCAGCAAGAACCTCTGGTGGGCTGCCCTCGAAGGCAAGGGGAGAGTGTAAAGGTGAGGTTGGTCTAGGCCAGGCATACCACACTCGGTCTGTTCTGAGAGAGGCATGAAATTGTATTTGAATTTACAGTAGCCCAATGGAGAGGGAGGTTTCCCATTGGTTTTAGGTGATTATTGGCAGTGGTTAATAATGAATTATTTATAGATCTGCAGTAAAATAGAGTTCTTTTTTTGCGGGGGGGATTATTTATATAACCTTGATGTCAGCATATAAAATCCCCATCACATGTTGTTAATTTCTAGGTTTATCTGTTTTGCCCCCACCCAGATGGTTTTATCAAATTGAGTTGGTTTTTCTTTTACTGACCTCATCATCTGGATGACAGTCTGAAGTGGAGCTATAAGTACATTGATTTTATTCCACGTCTCTTAAGGCCATTTGTTGAAAAACTTTGGACAACTTGACTGTATCAGAGTTTCCGTTGACGCTTACTTGGGCATGTTTCTTGAAGCATTTGTAGTGCTGTTCTTTTTTTCTCTTTTTTAATTTTTGTTAACCACTTAACAGGTTTTAAGTACTGAATATGTCATGCGATGTGCGAGTTTTGCAAAGAGAACAAAGTGCCATCCTGCACACTGCTGTATCTGCATTATTGGCCGACATAAAGCTGCATTTGACTAAGATCCTTGGTCTGTCAGGGTCTGGATTGTCTGCTCTGACAGGCAGTGGGTCTCCAGGATTTCAGGGAAAGGTATTTTGCATCACCTCCTACCTGATCCTTATAACTGAAGGTGCCAGGGATTGAACCTGGGGCCTTCTGCGTGCAAAGCAGATACTCTACCATGGAGCTATGGCCTCTTCCCTTAAAGGGGTTCAACAAAAGACTTTTAAAATTTCCAGAGACACTTTAAAATTTTCTTTTGCCCTGTGTGCAGCCCAGAAAGAACATTGGCAAGAAATGTGCACTCGGTACATGTTCATGCTTTTCATTTTGCTGTTACTTAAAAAGGTGTGGTACAGTTTCAAAGGGACAACTAACTGGGATGTATAAAAGGAATGACAGGATTGCCCATTGGAAACAATGGGAGAGGCTTGAAGGCCCATTGGAGATAATGGGAGCCAGGAATGCCAATTGACTTGCATGGGCTCCACTGAAATACACTGCAGCACAAAAAAAGTTGCAAAGAAAATGTGGAATGGTTTTTCCATTAAGGTCTTTGGGCCCAGATAGACTACTCTGGGACTGGATGACAGCCCCCAGAGTGGAAAGACAGTCCCTAGGGGTGGAGCCTGAGCGGTGGGTGTTGCCTTCTGACACACTTTCAGTGATGTCAGGGGGTGTGGCATATACAAATAAGTTATGCTAATGAGTTATGCTAATGAGCTCCTGCACCTCTTTTTCTACGAAATGACCCGTGTGTGTGTGTGTGACTGGCCTGTTGGCCATTGGGGAAGCTGCCTTGGTGTGCTATTGGCCTGTCCCACTAGTTCCTCTATTCTTACACCACCACTTTTGACATGTTGCACCTTGGGAGTTGTAGTTCTCAGCTAGCCTTACTGTAACCATAGCAAAGGGAATTAGAAGTACAGCTCCCAAGTTGGGAGTCCCAAGAGGCCACGAGGCATTAGTAGGGAGAGTTAAACTGTTAATCCGTTACAGTGTTAAACAGGAAGCGGCTTTGGAATTGAAAGAGGTTGGGGGAAAGGGGAAGGCATGGACATCTCTCTGAATTACAATTGATCTCCAGACTACAGGGATCGGTCCCCATGAAGAAAATGGTTGCTTTGGAGGATGAGCTCTATGGCATTATACCTCACTGAAGTCCTTCAACAAACCTGGCTCTTCCTTTAGTATTGCCAACCTCCAGGTGGCACCTGGAGATCTCCAAGATCAGTTCCCCTGGAGAAAGTGGCTGCTTTGGGCAGTAGACTTTATGGCATTATACCCTGCTGAGGTCCCTTCCCACCCCAAACCTTGCCCTCCGCAGGCTCTACCCCTCAAATCTACAGGTATTTCCCAGCCCAGAGTTGGCAGTCCTCCCTGTAACTGGCTATGGAACCACTTTCCAGGCCCTTGAAACCCAGAAAACATGGCATGCAGCTCTCCTCCCATACTATCCACTTGGGGCAGCAAAATGACTTGAGACAGCCCTGCCTGATAGCTGAGCAGAAGGAGATAATGGCTCGCCTACCTCTATTTCCCCCTTCTCTCCATTGCCCCACCAGCCACAGCCAGGACACTCACCTGGAGCCCCTTTCTAGAGCTCATTGTATTTCTTCCCACAACAGGCCTGACTTGTAGTTCATAATAATGTACCAATTCTAATAATTAGTAATTTTGGTTTTTTCCCTTTCTTCTCCAGAACAATTTCACCTTGGTCTAAGTTTAAGAAATGACTATATTATTGTAATGTCTGAAGCCATTCTGTAACAACATTGTTTGACCACTGATGAAGGCCAGTTGGCCAAAATATTTTTGGTCAAGGTCAATAATGGTCTATCTTTGGGATTAATGTGTGATTTTATTCTGAATTGAGGCTATTACTTGGGCATATATTTGTTTTTATTGAATTTGTAATAAATGCATGTATATTTTTGTATATTTAATAATATTTATGCCTCAGTTTTAGACACAGAACTATTGGGCCCTTATATTCTGAGTTCCTTAACCTTTTGGTTCTTAATTCACCTCTGGATCCTAGACAAACTTTGTTATGTGCTCACATGGCATAGGTGATTGAGTTTTGATATTAGTGTGTTACCTTGCGGTTGCTGGGAGTTTTGGAATGTATATATGCTAATTCCTTCTGTTTTTGTCTTCTAGTGCCAAACACCACAGAACCTGACTACAAGTCCAAAGATTGGGTTTTTCTCAATTATACCTACAAGAGATTTGAAGGGCTTACTCAACGCGGCTCCATCCCTTCCTACATGAAATCAGGGAAGTTGTAAAACACAGCAAGGGGGATAAAAATCCCTCCCAAATAAGAACTCAGGTAGCTGCTGCATCCTCAAGATCTGCTTGGCCTAGATCAATAACACTGAAATGTCCACACAGACTGTCTGACGCACATAGATTTTGTGGAGACATTAGGAAATCCTACTGGATTAGGATTTCTAAGAGTACTATGATAATTAGTTGGCAGTGCCAGCAGGCTTCTCCCCCCCTTTAATAGTAAATATTTTTGTTAACTTTATTATAACAAAAGTACTGGAATGAAAGGATCTTTGTATCTGCACTGCCTGCGAGTATATAAAGATTAATTGTGCCTATGTTTGCACTGTGGATTTGTTGGTACTATAAAATATCTAATTGGCCCAGAGGTTGAAATCATATTGCATATGTAAGAAGCATCACTGGCAGTTCCCTGGTAAAGTTGCCTGTTGTGTGTTTAATTGTTGTCCTGGGTGTGGGTTTAGATACGCAATATAGAAACCATGAGCCACTTTTTTCAATGTTGTAGAAAAGAATCTGCCCAATAGATGAAGTGTAATGACATGTGAAGTTATCCTGGAATAATTGTTTTGAAGAAAAACAATACTGGTTCAAATAAGTTGTTTGAAAGGTTTACTTTCTGTGTGCTTCAGGCTTATACTTGAGGGCAGAGCACATGGTTCCTAGTAAAGACACGAAAGAGGAGTTGTACTTCAGGGAGGCAAATGATATTCTGGTTGGCATGCAAAGGGTATCTGAAAGACAGTACCTTTAGCATAATAAACTTCTGTTGAGTGAGTTGTAATTCTTTACTTTCAGAGAAGAAAATTCCACTGTCTTCAAATCAGACAACTTAATTCTAAGTAAAGCTTCTAGAATGATAGTAGGGAACTTCTAGAGAAAGGAGGGGAGTGCAGGGACAATGCCATTCCTTCTAAGAAGCAGGGAAATGTGCTTTTAAAAATGACTAAGACCATATCTTTTCTTGTTTTTGTTTTTTTTCTCCTAAATTATTTTTTGTGGGATGGTTTGTCACTGTGTCATTTATTCTGCTCTGAGTACCAAAGATTCTAAAATGGCTTGATTGCAAATTTATGCAGTTGTTTTCTAGAAGTGTATGTGATTCACTTATTTTCAAAATAGGTGTTGAATGATGAAAACCTTTGTACAGATGCACTTAACAAATGATTTAATTCTTCTGAGCTGAAGTCCTGGAAATGGGAGTTTATGGTGGGGGTGTATTAGATGTCATATCTTCCTGAATGTGGAGAGTGTTTTAAGATTACCATGGCTTTGGGCTGAGTTACAGAAGTATCATGTGGTACAGTCTTCTGGCAGTGTGCCACTATAGTATGTGTGACATGCTCTAATTTAAAGACAGAGGGAATTTCTGTGCGTAGACTACTAGCAGCATTTGTGGAGGGAGAAGAGTTAGACATCTTTTCCTTGACATGCCGGCTTTCCACAGGCAGTGGTTTTAGACGTTAAAGAGCATTCAAACATGCACACTTTCATGTGCAATCTCCCAAGCAGGACAATCCCAGGCAAGCTGTACAAGAAGCAAATAATGGGTGGTTTTAGCTGTGAAAAGGATGCAAAATCAAACCAATATTGCCAACATTTTAATAATGTGGTCACGGGAATTGCATTGTTAATTTGTCTTGCTAGAGTGTTAGGTCAATTTTATTTTTATATGTTGATTACTGAATACCACAGTTGCTAGATGCAGTGTGGGAGAGAAATGGTGGCTGTAATTTGAGCTTAAAAGTGAGAACTGACTGCAAGAGGCTGTACACCCTAGTTGGGCCCATTGTTAAAGCCAAACTTTCATTTCATTTTTGTAAAATGGCAAACACGCTACTTGCGCTGGTCAGCAAGGGCAGTGTAAGACAGGATAGGAGAGGCAGGGGCACCACTCCCCAGAGTGGACAGTTTTCAAATCACTGGAGCCATCCCTCCCTCACCACCTTCTTCCCTTGCGGCTGGGTTGACATCCAGGTGCTTGATTTGGCCCTGCAGTTCCTGGATGCTGAGCTGTATGCCAGAGAGGTTAAACATTTAGCCTTTGACTAGAATCTTGGACTAGAGTCTACATCCCTTAAAGAATACTTTATGTTGGGCTTCTAGTTTTGCTCTTGGATTGTTTTTTTGTCTCAAACATACAAAGCCTTGAGTTATTCTCCAGTATATAATCAGTGCTTCAAAATGACTCTGATCTTTATGAACATATAAGCACCGTAGCCTGACCTTCTTTAATGCTGATTGCATTTCAAAAGTTCATTTTAAGAACTGAAATGGCAACTCTCTTTCACTAATAGAGTGATTCACTAGTTGTGGTTTGGGGAAAGTGACAATAGAAAGCATTACAAAGATTTATATAAGACTTTTTACAGTGTATTAAATAAACCTGACTTTTTTTTGGTAAAGTTGTAGTTTTGTAAAATATTTGTGTGGGGTGATAATGTTTTTATTGCACTGTGAAACATCAGATGCTTCTTTTGTGTATCCTGAACACATATTTTTATGCCATAACAGATATTTTGAACTGCAGCTGTGTGGCATTAGTTCTAAAATGATCAATATTTTTCAGTTGGTTCAGAAGTGACCTTTCCTTTTCATAGATTAATTTTGAAGAGGTCTTCAACTTTCCTTATGGATTTACAGCCTCTCGGCCTCATGCTCACCAATAAACAAGCACCACAGCCCATGCCAGAAACAACCCCTATCGTGCACAGCTTCTCAGCTACTCACATGAATCATTTAAAGGTTGTGGGACTAATCCTGTAAAATGATCAGTCTTCAAACACTCTAGTAAGAAGTACACAACAAAAGCTAATCATTGCAAGTCAAATTAAAGTTTTATAGATATGATCTTGCTACTTAGTCATTCTCACTCTGAAGAGGAGGGCATCTTGATGGGTGAGTTCCATCCATCCAACCATTCATCCCACCATCCAGGAGGCAGGAATAAAATTCTTCTAGACTTCCTGTCTCCTGGGCAGAGTCCCCCACTTTCCTCAGCTAGCCTTGTCAGGGAAAGCAGACATTTGGTAAGAGCTGCTCAGCAAGGCCCCTACAATTCAGCAGAAGGCACCGAATACCTCTGTTTCTACCATTTTAATACTTCTCATAGCCTTATTCTATACTTCAATGCCTCCTTTTGGTCTACTCCCCCCACTTCTGAGGATGGCATGGCTGAGGCAATAGAGGACATTGAGAACTCCAACAAAGCCTCAGATGGCTTCATTTCCAAGGAGGATGGAGACTCCCTTCTCCTCACAAAGCAGGAGAAAGGGACTACTCTCCAGAACAGTTGAGCAGCCATGGACCCAGGGCTATTTTTGGGCAGGAATGCACAGGAACGGAATTCCGGCTGGCTCCCAAGTTGGCCACACCCAGCAGGAATTCATTAGAATAACAGGCCATACCCAACAGCAGAAACTCATTAGGATTGGCTACATTAGGGGTGTGTGGCCTAACATGCAAAGGAGTTCCTGCTACAAAAAAGCCCTGGGTTTTGACAACAAACAAGGTAAACAGAATAAGAAGCAAAAGGTGGGTGGGGCTGGATGACCACACTTCTGGCGACATGGGGGTGTGGCCTAATAAGCTAATGAGCAGTGCTGTCAGGGGTGTGGCCTAATATGCTAATAGGTTTCTGTTGTTGGGTGTGGCCTATTATGCTAATGAATTCCTGCTGGGCTTTTTCTACAAAAAAGCCCTGCACAGACCTACAGAAGAGTAGCCAATGGTAAATGTGCAGAGGTGGCAAGAAGAGCATGCCGCACAAGTAGACCGCATCTTGGAAAATGCCTCAATGGCAGAGGCCAAATTGGCGGGAAGCTCTTCCATGCCAACAAAGATGCCAGACACTCTGGCTCAGTGCATCTGACTGCAGTGGAATAGTCAGGGAGATGGAATACCACCACAGAGGAAGGTAGAGACGCCTCTCCTCCCCCTCTGTCTCCATTTTCTGAATGCCCCCTGGAGGTAGTAAGCTAGCTTCACCATGCAGTGCTGGAGGAATTTTGGTCCCTGCAAGAGCAGGCCACACTTCCCCCATGAGGAAGCCAGAAAAGTTATTGTTCAAGGTCCTCTTCCAGATCACACACCCCCTTCCCATGGGTCGTTAAGATGAGGGAGCAAGGACAATTCCTTGATAGGGGGCAGATTGCAGGGCACAAGCCCTGACTGGCTAAGGGAGAACATAAAATGGCTGTGCACAGACCCACCCTTCTCACAAGAAACTCAGGGGAATAAGACAGTTCTTCCACTAAGGAAGAAGGGGAAATGTCTGAGGAAGAGATTATGGTTCTAGAGCAACCCAAGCCTCTCTTTAAGCAAGAGAACTATCAAGGACTACCAGCCAAGGCTGTGAATGCAGTAGACTTCTCAGAGCTCCCAGAAACGGGAAGAAGTGACCAATCCTAAAGCCAAACCCAAAGGGAATTTCCCCTCAGGTTACCTAGTATGGGAAAAGTAGTGCCACTCCCAGAATTCTTTTAGGACTCAAATGGAAGAGGAATGGGCAAAACCTGAGTTTAGCAAAAAAGGTTTTATTCTTTGCCTAACCATGCTATAGATCTCTTGCAGGTTCCATTAGCAGATGCTACTGTCATAGCTCTCTTCTCAGTAGCCTGGTTACTACAGACAGGAAAGGATCCCTATGTGACCAACTGGACTGTAATTCAAATTATGCTCTAAGAAAACCCCATGAGACCTCAGTCGTTTCAGTTAGGAGATCAGCCACTTCATCTTTGTTTGAAGTAAGCAGTGGGATCTTACAAGGATTGTTATTGAGGCCAGCACTTATTTAAGTTGTTTATAAATGATCTGAAACTAGGGGTGAACAAGAGGGGGCCCGCAACAAAATGTTGCATAATGTGTTGTGACTTGTTTTAACTTGTAATTGCTGGTTACCTACCTACCTACAAGCCTGCCTGCCTTCCTCCTCCTCCTCTTCTTCCTTTTCCAAAGATCATAGTTTGGCATTTATATTCTATGCATGCAAGCAAACCCTTGAAAGAAAATGAAAGTGAAGAAGGGGAAGAGTGAAGGAAAGAGAGAAGAGCAAGACTCTTATTGTGCCTAAAATGAGGAGCACAATTTTGAGCATATCTATAGGCACAAATCAGTCCATTCCCATACAGAGGGATTTAGCTCCTTTTGGGAACAGGATGTTTGAGAATCACCTAAAGGTCCCCTCCCCCACCATTGCCCAAATCCATCCCTCACCCCAGCGTTATTACTGAACACCCCCTCTTTGTTCTCACCGGGTTCCAGCAAGCTTGTGTGATGAGGATGCTGCATGACCCGCTCTCATCTCCACCTCCTGCTCCTCTTACTGGGAGAGAAGATGCACCCTGCCTAGAGTTGGAATCCCAGTAACAACCAACCAGAGTAAGAAACTGTCTCTTTTTCCAGATATGACCTTGCCAGTATTATCCAGTCACTTGGAGCATTTGGGAATGCAGTTTGGGGGTGGGGGGCAATATGTAACCTCTCTATTGGAGAGGGAAGAAGGCATAAATCACTGGGAGCTGTAGGATTTTGGAAGCCCTTTTCTGACATATACATACCGTTCGGCACAAACACTGAAAGAGGTCTTATGCTAGCCCCACAGACAGATGAGTAGTAGGGGAAGGTGGTGGCTGCCAATGCTCCCTCTAAGCTGTGGGGTCTTGTGAGCAAAAATGATACCCTGTGAGCTACTGGCATTAAAGTTGTGAGCAAGTGATTTGGCTGCTGGATAAATAAGTTTGCTCTGGAGCCATCCCTTCCTGAGCCAGAGGCTAAAAAAATGTGTGAGCTAGAGGCTAAAAAACTGTGAGCTAGCTCACACTAACTCAGCTTAAAGGAAACACTGGTGGCTGCAGTCCAGAGAAACCCCACGGTTTAAAATTAATCATTGTTATCAGAGCTCTGCAGTTTTAATAGCATTTCCATGACTAAACTTAGGCAATACCACTTTGGTCAGAATGAAGCTCTAAAGAGCAGCATCGCTTGGGGGGGCGGGGGGCTACATTTGAAGCCTCTGCCATCCTCACCCTATTGGCATTCCAACGCAGGGAAAGAACTGGGCAGGCTGACCCACCTCTGGGCAAAATCCTTCTCTTCCAGACTTCTTTGCAAAGAGTGATGGAAAAGTGTGCTGGCTCTAGCATCTAGTATCTGAGAAAGAAGTTTGGCACACACACTCTTGCATTCTCCGAAGAAAAAAGGTTTTCCTCCCTGCCCACTCTGTTTTTTTCTGTTTCTATCAGTAAACCTAAAACTAATTAGCCAAGAGGAGGCAAAGGAAAGAGGAAGAGCGGAGGCACCGGGAACTTCTCCTGCCTGCTCCGGTTTCCCCCGGGGGTGGGGGTGGAGTGTGTGTGTGCTTCCTTATTGCAAAGTGGAAGGAGCTGCCCCAGCACAGTGAAGAGAGCCGAGAGTTACTGTAGTTTGCTTTAAATTGCAACGTTGTCAGTTGGAGACGTGACCGTTTGGTGGAGGGGGCGTGGCCATGGGGAGGAGAGAGGGACGGGGAGACAAGGTTCCTCCTCCTCTGCCTTGGTAAGTCCTTTCTCTGCGCAGCCGTAGTGAACTCTGTTTTACTTTTTGGTTGTTTTTAATCTCCCCCCTACATATTTTAAAGTTTTTAGATTTTTGTGCACACCTGGAGAGCGAGCCACGTGTGCAGGATATTCTCTTTTGCTTTCATGCGGCCCCAGTCTGCAGAAATAAGTATCCGCACAGAGAGGGAGCCCTTGGGAATTAGATATATAGATAGTAGTGGCCAAGGTTGCAGATGACACAGAATTATTCAGGATGGTGAAAACCAAGGCTGACTGAAGAGCTCCAGGAGGATCTCTATGAAGTCAGTGAGTGGGCAGGAATGTGGCAAATACAGCTGCAAGTGTGAGCTACTCCAGTCTGAACTTGCTGGGACTGAGAGGGAGAATGATCTTGGTGTCATAGTAGACAGTTCAATGGAAGTGTCAACCCAGGCCCTGACCTGGATAGCCCAGGCAAGCCTGATCTCATCAGATCTCAGAAGCTAAGCAGGGTTGACTCTGGCAAGTACTTGAATGGGAGACCTCCTTGAAATACCAGCAGTCGGGAGGACAGGGGCAGGCTTTATTCAGTCATCTCTCTGAATATTCTCCAGACCCCCAGAAGGGGTCAGTCACCAGTGGTCGCCATGACTTCCAGGTGCACACACAGTCACCAGAGGTCACCATGACTTCCAGATTCACACACACACACAAATACCTAAATAAATAACTAAAGATCTAACCCCCCAAAAAAGTGTCAACCCAGAGTGCTGCAGTGGTGAAAGGGAAGGCGCTGAATGTAAAATGGCTGATATTATAATGCTCCTGTACAGATCTACGATGCAGCATTATTTGGAATACTGTGTGCAGTTCTGGTCACCGTATCTCAAAAAAGACATCGCAGAGGTGGTAAAGGTACAGAAGAAGGCAACAAAGATGATTAGGGGTTGGAGCACCTTCCTTATGAGGCTGAGACTCTTCAGCTTAGAAAAGAGACAACTAAAGGGGGGCAAACTAGAGGTTTGTAAAACTATTTCTCCCTCTCTCAAAAGGAAATACTTCTTCACACAGTGATTAAAATGTGGAATTTGCTGCCAGAGGATGTAATGATGGCCACAAGCATAGACAATTTTAAAAGCAGATTAGATTTATGGAGAATAGGCCTATCAATAGCTACTAGCCATGGTGACTAAAAGGAATCTCTGCATTTGGAAGTCAGTATCAGAGGGCTTCAGCCTCTATGCCCTGTTGGTGGACCTCCAAAGGAACTGGTTGGTCACTGTGTGAGCCAGGATACTGAACTAGATGGAACTCTGGTCTGATCCAGCAGGGTTTTCCTTATATTCTTACTCTTTGAGCTAGGTACAGCTCCAAGGGTGTTCTTCAAAGTGATGGTGGCCATGGTAGCTCTTCTCTGGCATCAGGGAATCTACGTTCATTCTGAACTGGAGAACCTGCTGAACAGATCTCTAATTCTACTTTGTGAGCTACTGGCATTAAAGCCGTGAGCAAGCAGTTTGGCTACTGCATAAATCAGTTTGCTCTGGAGCCCTCCTTCCTGAGCTAAGACAAAAAATGTGTGAGCCAGAGGCTAAAAAACTGTGTGCTAGCTCACACTAACTCAGCTTAGAGGGAACACTGGTTAGCCCCCCCAGAAATTACTTCGAGAGTGGGGTGCACACTTGCCACGGGAGACAACAAACTCTGAGGTGAGAGACTTCACCAACCCAGGAAGGCAGGATGCAGAAAGAGGAAAAGACCCACAGCCTGTGCTCAGGGGAGTTTGCCAGTGCCAGCTCCCTGCCCCAGAAGGTGGTTTGAGACTTGGCCACTGAGGGGCGAAGCGGGGGGAGAGAGAAGGAACTCTGAGGTGGAGGGCTTCAGCAACCCAGAGAGGCGAGGTGCAGAAAGGGGAGAAGATGCACAGCCTGTGCCCAGGGGACTTTGCCAGTGCCAGTTCCCCGCCCCAGAAAGTGGTTTGGGACTTGGTCACCGAGGGGCGAAGCGGGGGAAAGAGAAGGAACTCTGAGGTGAGGGACTTCAGCAACCCAGGGATGTGGGGTGCAGAAGGGAGAAGACCCACAGCCTGTGCCCAGGGGACTTTGCCAGTGCCAGCTCCCCGCCCCAGAAGGTGGTTTGAGACTTGGTTGCCAAGGGGCAAAGGTGGGGGGGAGGGAGAAAAGGAACTCGGAGATGAGGGACTTCAGCAACCCAGGAAAGCAGAAGGGTGCAGAAAGCCAGTGCTAAGGGCAGTCACCAATTACGCCGCACCCCCACCCCAAGAGTGGTTGGATGGTTGGTCGCAGGTGTCCTTTTGGGATGAGCGGAAAAGTCATACCCCACCGCCAGCAGGCAGAGAAGACAGCCGCTTGCGGAACCCACAGAAGGGATGGGGTGACTCTGCTGCTTGACTTGCCAAGGAAACAGGCAACTCCAGAGTCAAACCAAAAACACGTTGTGAAAGCAAAAGAATTCAAGCCCAGTTTCCCACCCCTTGCAGGGAAGAGAGAAAAGGCATGCAGCAACCAGGCAGTGCAGCAGAGAAATGCTGAAAGGGGGGAAATGGCAAGAAAAGGCAAGTGGAGGATTTTTTTGTCTGGTGATTGGTATCGTCATCAGAAGGTCCAGCTGGATTCTCCACCCAACCACCCAGCGGCTCCAGTAAATTTTCCCCCCACCCCAGGCCCACCATGAGATTTTTTTCTGTGCACAAAAGGAGCACTGCACTGCAAGAGACCATGACACAAAACAAAGGACGGTCACGTGCCACCTGGGAATATATACACACACCCCTCCCATTCCAAGGGAGAAGGATGAACGTTTCTGATTGGAAATCAGAGATGCCTGTCAGCCTTGGGTGCCCGGCATTAGTCCCCGACAGCCGACAAATCCCACCCATACCCGCTTTTCCACGCAAAATGGCAAGGGTGGGGTTTCTCTGGCGAAAGTACCCAAGCTGAGCATGAAAAGATTGGGTGCTCGAGCTTCCAGAGCCGGTCCATCCGAGCCGCGAAAAAGGCAAAGTTCAGCCTGGATTTTGGTTTGGAGTTCATGTCTGTGCCCATCCTTAGTGGGTTATCAATAGAAGTATTTTGACAGATTCCAAAATAAGGGCCACTGTGGCACCCACCTAGCATGGCTACACCTGACTGCATGGAAACTGAAATGGAAAGACTTTGAATGCTAGGGTATTCTACATGGGTCAGAAGCATCATGCTAGACTCTAGAAGAGTTTCTACAGAAAAATGAATGTTGGCACTTACTATTAAGGTTCCTTCTGCTTTGAGGAAGAGAGGGTGCCTTGTCCCACCCTGATTTACAGGGGGATTACAAACTTTCCCCCCACATTTCCTCTTTCCTAAAATGTTGAATGGTTTTTTACTTAGTATTTTAGTATAGCTACTGCTTCAGGAGTAACTGAACTGAGGAAAGTGGGTTACTCTGCCCAGGAGACACGAAGTATAGAAGAATTTTAGTCATGTCTTGATGGATGAATGGGAATCACCCATGTCAGGATCAGTGTTCCTTCTAAGCTGAGTTAGTGTGACCTAGCTCACAGTTTTTTAGCCTCCAGCTCACACATTTTTGTCTTCACTCAGGAAGTAATTCATGCAGTAGCCAAATTGCTCGCTCACAGCTTTAATGCCAGTAGCTCACAAAGTAGAATTTTAGAGGGAGCATTGATCAGGATGCCCTCCTTCTCCAGTGATCCTGGGAGTGGGGCAGTCCTGACTCCTGGGATCACAGCTCCTCCTCTCTGAAGTCAGGGGCAGCCAACAATTTTATCCCAGAGGGGAAAGTGTTGTCCCCTGGATTCCCAGTCCTACCGGTCCTGCCTTCTAAGCAGGATGTGCTTGACAGTGCCTTAGAGCACAACTGTATCCCAGACAAACAGAAGAGAAGGAAGACTTGGTGAAGAGGCAGTTCAGGAGGGGGAGGCTTTTATTTGGCCTCAACTCCTCCAAAAGACTGCGGCATTGGCACGACATGCAGCAGTGAGGCCTCTTCAGATTCAACTGCACTGGGAGAACCCTGGTGGCCGCAGACAGTACTGGCTGCCACGGTGGCCACCTTCCTCTAGGTAGGCACAGTCCTCCTCCAGTGGCAGAGGGACTGGCAGAAAGTGGTGGAGCGGGTAGTGAACTGTGGAGAGATGAGGAAGCTCCTTTTATCTTCTATGAGGCTTGGGACCCCAGCCCGGCTTTTTGAGAGTGAGTGGCATATGGAGGTCCTTCTCATTCCAACCAGCCACCTCAGTCAAGGTAAGACAGAGGCTAGGGGTGAAGCACAGACTCTCCATGCTATATCAAAGTCTGCAGATAAGTCCAACAAGAGCAACAAGGAGGCATGGACTTTGTAAACACTCAGATGAAGGTTGTTAAAGCTAGCAGAGAGAGGTTGGAGATTCAAATAATATTCTACCCCCTACATGGCCTATCATCTTCTACCATAGCTAAGAGAGTGAGTGCAACAGGATATGGAGTACTGGCACTACAGTTCTGGAACTGAATGGGAGGAGCATTTCAGACTCTCACTCCATCTTTGCCTTTGTGATTGCACTCCTCAATTTAGATATTCAGTAACCATTACTCAGTATTGAGTAATCATGTGCTGGACATTAAACAATGTTGGTACCAACCCACCCCCATTATCCTTATTTTCCAGTACCAATGCTGAGACCTATAGGCAGAATGCACAAATTTAAAAAAATAGGATTGTTTCTGGTTGTAGTCTTATTGTTTGCAGATATGAACATGTTGTTCAGTTATATAACCCTCTTCCAAATAACCTAATAAATCCTATATTAGTGATGAGATTAATTCACTAATAGTTTTAAAATATTGTTTCATCCCCTCCTTCTCTAAGAAGTGAGAAATACCATGGTCAGCACATGAAAGAGCTCTAGGGACTTGTCATTTTATTTATTTGTCAGATTTATACCCCACCCTCCCAGCCAAAGCTGGCTCAGGGCGGCTTACATAAAAGAATAAAAACACATCAGTAACAATTTAAACAGTCTAAAAACAGTCCGACATTATAAGGTGCTATAAACATTAAGTGATACTGATTTTAAAGCAAAATGTCTACAAATCTGGATGTCTGGAAATCTGTCCCCCATGGCTTCTTCTAGTCAGTTGCAAAGCTCAGCCTGATTTCTCCATTGCTGGTTACAGAGCATCACCTCAAACTTTTTCTATGTGCCATATACACACTAGGAAATTCAGAACACAAGGTTCAGCCTGACTGACAGATGTGTCCTGGCTAGAATCTGCCAAAAGAAATCCCATTAATTTTGGACTAACAGGTTAGGTCAGTGAACACATTGTATTCAACAGCAAGCTTGGATCTGTTTTGGGTCTGTCAAATAGCAATGCTGTAGTTGTGCAGCCATGCAACACCGTATTATATGAATGCACGAAAAGTAATCTCATGAACAAGCTCAAACTACTCACCAACAGTCAAATGATCAGAAAAAATGGCTCCCTTTTTGTGCCCAGGCAGCAAACAAACCATGAGGTGACCTGCTAGATGCTCAAGCAGCCACTGGTCATCATGGACTGTTGAAGAAACCTCTTGCAGTCATTAAATGGTTGCTCTCTGAAGAAAGATCGGCCATTGTTTTCTGGCTATTAGTCAGCATCACCCCCCCCAAAAGTAATAAAATGTCTGTGGACACTTTAAAATGTTCCTATGAGGAAAGGCTTCCAATAATAATGGGAGTGTTGACGTGGGACTCAAAGCAAGGATCTTCCACAATACTAATGAATCATTCTAGACAGCACAGTAAAAATCCAAATAGAATACCATTGAACACACTAAGCTGTCATTCTAGGTGTTCTATAATTTTCTAAAGCATCTTTTGTATGATTGTACAATGCACTTTATTTTTAAAAGCAGCCTCTTCAAGAGATTACCTTAATTATGAGAGTAAAGAAAGAATGGAGGGAACTTAATCACTGCAGCTACCTACTGTGACAATACTTAAAATGAACAGGAATGTTTTCCTCTGCATGACCCCCCTGAGTTTTAACTGCTTCAAAGATTTCATTTCTAGGGCTTGCTACTGTTGCTAAAATTAAATCAAATCCATGGAGGAAAAACCCACACTGGTAATCAGTTTTTATGGACTCTGATGTTCTTTGGATGTATAAAAACTTTATTTTTCATTAACAGGTTTGAAAATAATTCTGACTACAGAAAATAATTCTGTGTTATTATTAGAACACTGTTATCTTTTGATTCATTCTTTCTCCCAAAGTATATCAAGAAAGATTACAAAATGCATATTTCTATGGTCTGGAACTACATGTAGGCTTGTAGCCAAGAAAACAAACTATAATCTTTAGGGGATGTATAATTCTTCCATTTCTGAGCAATGTGCAAGGGAAGAAAGGGGAGCAAGTGGATCTCCAGGGCTTGTTCTTGTTTTCTTGTTATATCTGAATGTACCTATAGAGCGCTAGAGAGATGTTCTACAAGGCAACTGTCAGAAGGAAGCTGTCAAGCACAGGAAAGGGGAATTTGATACCATCTATTCCTCCAATTAATCCAGGATGGCTGCCTTAGATCTCTCTCCCACTCATTTTATTCTTCCAGCATCCTCTATGAGGTAGGTGAGGCTGAGAAAGAGTGACCCAGTGAATTTATAGTTCAGTAGATATTTGAACCCAGGTTGCAACCACTACTGATAGTCAGTTTGATGTAGCAGTTGAGTGCAGACTGGGAGAACTAGGTTTGATTTCCCACTTCTCCACATGCAGCTGCTGGTGTGATCTTGGGTCAGTCATAAGTTCTTTTGGAGCTGTTCTCTCAAGGGCAGTTCTCAAGAGAGCTCTCTCTGCCCCATCTACCTCATTGGGTGTCTGTTGTGGCGAGGGGAAGGGAAAGGGATTGTAAGTCACTCTGAGACTCCTTTGGGGAGTGAAGGGTGGGATATAAATCCAATCTTGTCTTCTTCTTCTACTCCACACTGGCTTTTTCAGGAAAGAAAAAGGAACAGAAAACTACAGGCTAGGACAGATGCTAACATAATAGATTATTTTAGGAGCTTAAAGTTGCTGAGTCTGTTATTCATGAGAGGGAAATAGTGTAGGAAAGGCAAAACACCTCCCTAACCCAAAGTAAAATCTGTTTATAGGGCTCTTTCTGCTTCATCTATGGTGGCCACTCATAAATGTCCATGCTCTGCATAAGGAAGATTCCCTCCCTGCTGGCAAAAATAGTTTTGTTAAAGCATGTATAATGGAACAGATGAAGCAGGACCCAGTACAGTCCATGAAAGCTGATGCTAAAATAAAATCTTATTGGGCTTCAAGGTGCCACAAGCCTCCTATTTATGAAAGCTGCCAAATGGTAATAGCATGGTAAAGCCCCCATGAGCATGGGATAAAGATACAACTACAATTTGTCTGACAAAGGAAGCATTGACTCTCGATACCCTGAATCTTTTGTTGGTCTCTAAGGTGCTACTGGACTTGAATCTAACTGTTCTACTTCAGCCCAACACAGCTACCCTCTGAAACTATCTTCATGGATGACACCACATTCAGCTACGTGGAATGGAAATCCATCAACCTCACAAAAAAACTTGCACAGGTACACACTGGCATTATTTTTCTTACCAAATGCAGAAGACTTGATATCATACTTAAAGGACTGAGAATAAAAATCCACTATAATTCACTTATAATACTGTGACGGACTGCCCTTAGCAAGTTTCTTAGTGCAGCAATTTCAGAGACCTGAGTGAAGAATTAACTCTTTGCTGGAATGGAGAGCTTGAGTAACAGGCTGCTCCCTTTCCCCTCTTCAATCTGATTGGCCAGCACCAGCTGAGGAGAACTATATGATTAGCTGAGTGCTGAGGGCATGGTCTTTTTGGAGTCATTTGGCGGATTGGTCTTTGGGAAGTCAGGCAGTCAGTGGGCTTCTGACAGAGTCAGCTGGAGTCAGTGAGTCTGACAGAGTGAGTCAGACAGATTCACCTTTGGAGTGAAGGGAAACGACTCCTTGCCTTAACTGTTTTCTATCAATTCTGAGGAGGAATCAGAACTGAATGTCTAAGGGTCAGCCTAAGCTGAAGTCCGTTTTACACAGACACCAGAACTGAGATTGAGATTTTGGCGAGGGTGATTGGGTAGTATGCTGAAACTCC
Organism: Gekko gecko; assembly: GCA_029375565.1. Lineage (NCBI taxonomy): Eukaryota > Metazoa > Chordata > Lepidosauria > Squamata > Gekkonidae > Gekko > Gekko gecko. The sequence continues at coordinate 172,224,960 of JAPDNY010000005.1, forward strand.
CATTCAGGCCAAAAGAAAAGGGCTGCATGCATCTTCTGAGGAGAATAATAATTCCTGCCCAGTTACAAAGTGGTTTTTGCTCTGAGGAGATCCCTGATCGGTTATTAAGGGAATCGGACTTAGACACCTCGGGATATTGAAATAAACTGGTTTCCAAAATGGGGGGAGTTTAGGTACACAAATAAAGAGACCATCTCCAGGAGTCCTGGAGAGTAATAGGAAACTATATGAAGAAACATTGTAACTGTAACTAAAATACTCACTCAAAAGTCTCTCACTGTTAAGATTCAAGAATACATGAAAATAAGCTTCAACAACACTATTTTGATTGTTAAAAGAAGTATAATTTGTATTAACAACAATTTTTACCTCCGCATATAATCTGTATTAACAACAATTTTTACCTATTCAATCCCTGCCTGTTAAATAAAATCATTATTTCTGTTTGAATGTTTGACCGTCTCAAGTGCCATTTGAAAGTGAAAAACAAGATGGCTGTTACTTTTCCCATCAAGTTCCCGGGGTGGGCTAAAAGACAAATTAGATCTTCATGACAGGGTGGGACAGACAGACTTTTTAAACAATAACTAAATCCATGCTACTGCTCAGTCACGGGAATAAATTTTTGGGAGGAAAACCTGCCTGATTGTGGGGAACTGCCAGGGGTCTGTCATACCAACAAACTATGTGGAAAATTTGTGCTCTGCTTTGTCCAAGAAACTGCTTAAACATCTGATCATTGTCTTATATTGCAAGCAGAAATAGATCAACGAGAAGCTCTCTGAAGTGGACACTTCCATAAGAAACCAATCCATTTACCAGGATTTTTCAAAAGAAAACAAGCTACCTACAACTCACAATTCACCTCCCTAAAGAAACAAAAGACATGAAACTGTCTAGCCTCTTGTACACTGTAGGCTACAACAATAACAATTCCTTCAGCAATATTGTCCCCTCTCAGGCACAGGAATCTGTTCTTTTAAAAGGACTACCCTTCTACCACATTAAATCCACACCAACAATACAGTTCTGTGGTGACTTGGAGGATTTTTTTACTGCCTGCGTCGGAAGGAGTACTTTCATCAAGCCTTTGGACAGAACAGACAACATCGTTATAACAGCAATTTACAATCTACTGCTGTACAGCTGCCACCTCTTCAAACCACCATAGGACAACACATTGACCACCAACTGCAACTGACCCAACAAAAAAGACTCTACATGGACTACCACCACAGCTATAATGCAACACCTGATCTCTCCATAGAATGTTTTTGCTGTGATTTACAAACATCGTATCTTACAACACAACCTCACCCATGCAGAAAGAGATACAGTAAATAGCCTCATAAACAACCCAGATATTATTAAAGACACTGACAAAGGAAGAGTAGTTATCATGTACAAATCAGACTACATTCAGGCAGCCGAAAGACAACTCTCCACTACTGCTTTCTACTAATAACTATCCTCAGACTCCACTCAGGAATACCAAAAAAAGAGCAAAACAGGATTATGAAGGAATTACCTACACACACACAGGGACAGATCTATATGGACACATCACAAGAATCTCGACCAGGCATTTTTTTAATCTTTTGCCCAAAATACACAAGCCCGGCAACCCAGGATGTCACTGGCTGCAGTCACACACACTAAATAATCTACTTTCAGTGCATTTTCCAGTGGGATTTTACTGTGTGAACTGGCAAAATCCAGTTTGAAAGTGGATTATTTAGTGTGCGTGACCACAGCCACATTGTCTCAGGTATAGGCACCATCGCTGTAGGGCGCTATTCTCAGTCTTTATGCCATCAAAGCCCCCAGTTATGTATGAGACACCACAGACTTCCTGGAAAAGTACAATCTGGTAACAGTTTTCCAGAAAACGCTATTTTGGCCACCACGAATGCTGAGTCTCTATACACCAGCATCCCTTGTGGCTGTCCTCACTATCCAGCTCTGCCAGTTTGTCCTCACTCAAAACTACGCCAGATTTGGTGAAGATTTATTCCTTCAGATCAATGGCACAGCCATGGGCACCTGCATGGCACAACAATATGTCAACATTTTCATGGCTAACCTGGATGCAGCACTTCCTCGGCTCCCATCCGTTAACTTCCTTCTTGTACCTGAGATTTATTAATGACATTTTCATCATTTGGACAAATGGGAAAGAAGCACTGGAGAAATTTCACCAAGACTTCAGCAACTTCCACCCCATCATTAACCTGACCATGAACCAATCCATGCAAAAAATACACTTTCTTCTTCTATCTTCTCATGCAGCCCCCACATTTGGACTGTTCCTGCACAGGCTGGCCACAGACATTTTCTCTTTAGCTAAAAGGCTCCAAAGAGGGGGCGCTCTGCCCATTCCAGAGCCAATGCATGCAAGCCGCCAGACCTTGGTGAGTCATGCAACCTGAGAAGTATTGAGTCCCCCAGTGGTTGATGAATCCTTTCTCAATGGTCAAAACAACCCTGGAAAGTTCCCTATCCCCCTCCCCTCCCTTTTACTGACAGAAACCAGGCCTATTGTCATTGTCAGCAACAGCCATGGAAGGCATCTGTTTCTTACAGCTACAGGCCCTCCTTTTATCATTTTGGGGTTTTTAATACCCCCCTTTTCAAAGATTTCTAGATTTTTCTGCAAACTTGAGACATTTTTTCAGGTTTGTAGAAAGATCTGTGTTTTGCATTCATGGGTCCAGTCTCTGGATTTAAGTATCCTCAGATTTGGCTGACTTAGTGTAGAGTACCAGACTAGAAGATCCAGATTCAAATCCCCATTCGGCCATGGAAGCTCACTGGGTGACTTTACATAGCCAGAAAGTTGCTTTCTCAGTTTCATCTTCACAGAGTTGTTGCGATTATAAAATGTGAAAGGAAGATCCATGTATGCTACCCTGGGGTCCTTGGAGAAAAAAAGAGATAAAAGTACACCAGATCAATAAAACAAAAATGTTCCACTAGGCATACAGCTGAGGCATACAGTTTCCATCTAATTTGGCCTCCCCCCAGGTCCCCCCTGCCATTCATTGCATTGTGTACCAACTTTATAAACCGCACAGCTTGCACAAACTCATCCAGATAAATTATGTGTTCAGTGCCTAATGGCGCCATCTGATTTTAGCTTGTTATTGTGGTAAATTGTTTTAATGTTTATGATATTGTTTTAGCTTGGACCCCACCCTGAGCCTTGCGGTGCAGGGGAGGGCAGGCCAGAAGTCTAATAACATAAATTTAAAAAATAGAAGTGTTCAAACTCCCCTCTTTCTTTCTTCTCCCCTCTTTCAATGTGTTTACGCTTTGCTCTCACTTTTTAAATTCGCACGCAACACTGGAAAAGATGGTAGCAATTCTGGACTAAACCAGTCAAGATCTCTTGCCATACAGTGGAATTACAACATGGGCAAAACCAAGCTGGGCATATATCTGTCAGCAGTCTCTTGGCCCAGAGTGTTCCAAGCAGTGTTCCCTCTAAGCTGAATTAGTGTGAGCTAGCTCACAGTTTTTTAGCCTCCGGCTCACATTTTGTCTTAGCTCAGGAGGGATGGCTTCAGAGCAAACTAAGTTATGCAGTAGCCAAATCACCTGCTCACAACTTTAATGCGAGTAGCTCAGAAAGTAGAATTTTTGCTCACAAGACTCCACTGATTAGAGGGAGCACTGGTTCCAAGAGCCTGCATAGTAAGCTGGGAAAAAGAATTCTGGGCCTGTGAGTACCAAGCTTGCTCTTCATGATGGAATTTAGACTATATGGGTCAGTGGGCAATAAAGGTGGCTCACTGCCTGGCACCTGGTTGTTCACAGTGCAAGCTAAGCCTGCACCCACATCCCTAACTTCCTCAAGGATTTAAGTTATGCACTTCTAACTGTGCCCATGGTCAGGCCAAGGGGAGCCATGGGCAAGACACTCAAGCAGCTTCTTGGAGCAGTACAATAAGGATGGTGCTCTGCAGGGGCTGTGCTCATTCCCAGCCCCCAGTAGCAGTAGTAGGGTTGCCAGCCTCCAGATGGAGCCTGGGGATCTCCTGGAATTATAACTGATCTTAGACTACTGATATCAGTTCACCTGGAGAAAACAGCTGCTTTGGAGGATGGACACTAGGACATTATACCCCACAGAAGTCCCTTCCCCTCCCCAAACCCTGCCCACACCAGCCTCCACCCCCACCCCCATCTCCAGGAATTTCCCAACACGGAGGTGGCAACCCTAACCCTAGAGCTGATCATCATCCCTCTGGGGGGAGGTGGAGGTAATGTTTGTCCCTTTCTTGGGGTGGCGAGTGGAACGATCCTACGGAGGTCTTTCTTGGGGTGGCTAATAGAGCGATCCTATGAAACAGGACCCATTTTGTTCAATGGGGCTCACTTACAGGAGAGCGCATCGTAAATATTTGTAACGGTGGAGTGACGGGAAAAAGCCATTTCAGCAGGCGCTGCAGTGCCGCATGCCGAGAGGCACTCTTCATCAAGCAGGGGCCTCGCGTGTCTGACCTCATCAGCTTGCCTGAGGTGGGTCAAGGCAGGGGGCGACCACAGGAACGTACCGGATGGGGCGGACAGACGTTGCCTAGCAACTCCTCCGTGCAGCCGCGAGTGACAAAAAAAAAAAAGCCTCCCAATCTTAAACGAGCCTAGCCGACGTAACCGAGTTAAAACAGAGTCTGGCCGCGTACCTCTTTCTCCTGGCCTCTCTCGCGAGAAGTGAAGCCGGGAGGCGGTGCTGAGGTGCTGTCCTGTTGTGGATCGCAAACTGGTCGTGTGTTCTCTTTCTCACTCCCTTTCTCTGCCAGCTCGCCCCTTTTCGCTGAGGCAGTGTCGGTGCGTGCCCAGTGTGCCCGCTCGTCCTCCTTCATGCCTTTGAGGCATCGGGGCGCTGCTGTCACCGCCGCCACCGAGCGGGCTCGTTGCGGGCGCTCGCCATGGCTGAGGCAGCAGAAGAGCCCGGAGGAGGAACGGCCGCGGTGGAGATCCGGGAAGGGCTGAGAGTGGCGGCAGGGGAGAGAAGTAAGTACGCTTCTGGGAGGGCGGTGTGTGTGCGCTTCGCGTTGTATTGTCTTGTGGGAGTCATTGTGTCGACAGCCACCGCTAGCAACTACCGTGCGGGTGTATGGGTGTGTTTGTGTGGAAGCAATCCTGCCATGCAGGTTGAAATCAGTGGGCTTAGGCTGCGAGAGGCGCTCTGCATAGGACTGAACGGAGCCAGGGGACTCGGTGAGAGGGTGACGCCGAGGGCGTTGGGGCAGACGGACGGCGAAACTTCTTTGCCTTTGTTCCTCGTGACCTTTCTGTCGCCTGCCCTACTTTTCCAAGTGAATGCCTTCTTGCTTTAATGTGCGAAGGCTGGGGAGCTCAGAGTCGGGGCTAGTCCCGTTCTCTTCAGGAATAAGAGGCGAAGAGATTCTGGAAATGATTGTGGACCTAAGGAGCTTGTGAGAGATCCTGAATAGATTCAGTCTACTCGTGATTTTCCTAAGTATTTTCAGCTCGTCCCAGAACTTATATATGTCCGTGGGTTTACATTGGAGGAACTTTGCGCCTGATGTGGAGTCACTGCATTCTTAAACCACTTGGAATCGATGAGTTTAGACAGAAATAGCTCTGCATAGAATTGCACACTTGTATGATTTTTTAAAAATATCTTTTAGAGCTGCCCAAATAAAATTAAAGGTTGAATTTGTCAGTAACACCAATTAATATCAGGTTATTTTTGTTATAGATATTGTATTTTTTGTTTGAATGTACTGCACAATAGTTTGTATGTTTACTGCTCCACTGAATTCTTGTGAACATTTAATGGTAGGCCTTGTAGTGGCATTGTGTATATAAAGTGCTGCCAAGTCACATCTGTCTCATGACAACTTCCTAACATTTTCAAGGCAAGAGACAAACAGAAGTAGTTTGTCATTTTCTGCCTCTGGGTAGTAACCCTGGACTTCCTTGGTGGTCTCCCATTCAAGTACTAGTCAAGGTTGAACCTGTTTAGCTTCTGAGATCTGAGGAGATCAAGCTAGCCTGGGCTATCCCGGTCAGGGTTTGGCATTGTATAGATCAGGGGTGTCGAACTGATTTGTTATGAGGGCTGGATCTGACATAAATGAGATCTTTGGGGGCCAGGCCATGGGTGTCATAAAGTGCTTAAAACACTAGCACTTTTGCAATATTTTGTCTATTTAACAGTTTCTGATAACAGACACCTCTTGTTCTGAGTTATTGCATCAAAATGTCTGCTGTAGCAATCTTGAGTATGCTGTTCAGGTGTGTATCTGTAAACTGCATACCTACTTCTGATTTATTGACAGTCGTTACAGAAATCTCATGCTCAGGGTGAAAACATGAAATGGCTGGGCTTTGCAAGCTTTTGTACATAAGTTGCTTCATGTGCTGGTCAAGAACATGAGAAGGCATCCTGACACAGACTGAGGGACATGTGTTTGTCTACAAAACTATAATCTTCCCCAGTGAAATAACTACAACTTCCTACAAAGCAAATATGCTGGGTGAACTTGGTCTGGATACACATTCCCAGCCACAGAACCACAGAACAAGGAGATGAGTTGCTAGCAAGCATTTTCATCCAGCTGGGGCCAGGTTGGGCTTCCCTTGCTCCTGAGCTCAAATCAAATTTTTATTGTATATAATCTCAGCCTCAACCACCTCACTGGCTTGTTGTTATTCCTCCTCTAAAATAGTTAATATTGCTTCCTTACTGAGAGAGACTGGATCATGAGGTCATGAGTATAGTGAAAAGGGGGAGGGAACCTGTTAAGAAGCGACTTAACAATGAGAGTGATTTCAGAAGTGATTCCAGCTTTATTAAACAGCAACCAGACGATCAGACAACGCACACAAAACAGTGAAGCATAGCTCCATTTTTAAACAATGCGGGCTAACATAACCACACCCCTTCGTAAGTTAACGTCCAATAACATTACAGGGATAAAGACCAATGAGGTCTGTTCCTTCCATAACTATTTATACAGTTCTGATTGGTTACAATATTTACAAGATTACAATCAACCAGTGGGATTGTCGAGGCTTATGAGCCTTGTCCTGACTCCAAGCTTAACATGGGAAGGAATATAGTTGATTCACTAGTCAGGACATAACAGTTCTTCCCCCCTAAGATGAGACAATCCATTACAATTATAGTCTTTCAAACAGGCGGGAGCACAACGGTTTCTCTGAGACCTGCGCAGAGGTCTTTGCTCCGGTGGTTCTGGAGCAACCAAAAGTTCGGGGGCCCTGGCAGTGAGCCTGGGGAGTCAGTTTCAGAGGGACCGGTCTCAAAAGTCAGGGTCTGCCCAAACTCTTGGCTAGCCTTGGGCTCAGCAACACTCACCTCCTCGTCCGGAGGCCCTCGTTGCTCCTTGGGGACCTGCTCAGGTTCTGGACTGGACTCAAGGCTTGAGTCAGCCCACCATTCTCTGAGTTGGTCTATGTGGCGCCGTACCTTTTCTTCTGTCAGGAAGCTGCGCCACATACATTCTTGAACCCAGGACCATTGAGATTATGGTGGGAAGCCACAATTGACCCTCTGAATAGTTCCGAGCAAAGACCTTCGACTGTAAAAGATCTCACCCTTTCCGGGACCTCAGTTCGCTGGGGTTTGGCATCCGTGAGGTCCGGATGGAGCAGGTCAAGCAGGGTGGTTAACTTGTGGCCCATCAACAGTTCTGCTGGGCTCCACCCTGTGGCTGCACAAGGTGTAATGTGCTGCCTCAAGAGGTATGAAGCCAGCTTCTGCCCCCAGTCCCCACTTGACAGGTGCTGAAGTGCCTCAGTGAACCGAGTGAACCATACGTTTGGCCTGCCCGTTTGTGGCTGGATGAAACGGGGCTGAAGTCACATGTTTAATCACATTGTCCTCTAGAAATTTTGCAAACTCCCCAGAGGTAAATTGTGGCCCATTGTTGGACACCAGGACGTCCGGTAGTCCATGGGTGTTTATTAGCCAATGCAGTACATTTATAACAGCTGTGGCACTCGTAGAGTGCATATGGACCACCTCCAGCCACTTAGAAAGAGAATCAACTATAATTAAAAATATTTGGCCTTGAAAAGGCCCAGCAAAATTTATGTGAATTCGTGTCCACAGCTTTTGAGTACTCTCGCAGTGTTGAACAGGAGCCTGAGGAGGCTCTGGTCACGATTGCTGGCATACCATATACTCTTTGACCCAGGCTTCAATCTCAGTGTCCACCACACATATCTCCTGGCAAGGGCTTTCATCTGCACTATACCAGGGTGACCAGAATGCAGAGCCTCCAAGACCTTTCCCCGCAGTTTGGGTGGAACCACAACCTGATTCCCCCAGAGCAAGCACCCTTTGCTCACTGACAATTCGTTTTGCCTCGTATAAAATAGCTTGAACTCAGAATCAACCTGCCCCAACGGCCACCCCCTCCAGGCCCAATTGAGAACTCAGGCAATCACAGAGTCTTTTGCTGACTCAGGAGCAATGTCTAAGGAGGTGACGGGTTTGAGGCAGTTCGTCAATAGCCAGAATTTCAGAAGCTGGAGCAGGCTCAGTGTCTGACGATAGAGAAGGGCAGCGGCTCGGCATCGGTGTGCCTGATGGCCTTTCCCGGCCAGTGCTCTAAATCAAAATCATAAGCCGCCAAGAACACTGCCCATCGCAACATCCATGGTGACATAATGTTCGGCATTTGGCGGTCAGGGGCGAAAAGGCCCAACAGTGGTTTGTGGTCTGTCGCAAGGAGGAACCTGCGCCCATACACAAAGTCATGGAATTTCTTTATTCCGGCTACGAGGGCAAGGCCCTCCTTGTCAATCTGGGCATAGTTTTTCTCCGCGGCCATCAGGGACTGTAAATGATAGGCAATAGGTGCCTCTTTACCGTCCGGCATAACATGGCTTAATACATGTTATGCCAGTACCAACAATTTTGACTCATTGAAATGAGTTAACACAGCCTTGGAGGACAGGAGCTCTTTAACAGGGGCAAAAGCTTGCTCCTGCTTCACACCCCACTCCCACCATATATTCTTGTGAAGAAGTGCATGCAACAGTTCTGCCACCGTTGCCTTGTGTGGCAGAAAAGAATGATAAAAGTTGAGAATTCCTAAGAATGATTGCAGCTCTTTTTTCGATGTTGGTGGGGGTGCGTTTTGAATAGCAGAGGTGAACACCATTAGCATCAATTAAGAAACCTAAAAATTCCACTTGATCAACGCCAATGCAACATTTCGAACGTTTTACCTTGAGGCCAGCCTCCCTGAACAAGCCCAATACTGCTCTTAGGTGAGCCATCAATTCGTTCTTGTTAGCCCCTGCGATTACAACGTCATCAAAATAGGAGATGACCCCTGGCAGCCCCCTGAGTAGCCCTTCCATGAGACCTTGGAATATACCAAGGGCAACGTTAACACCAAGTTGCAGCCTTTTCACTCGGAATGCCCCCCGGTACATTACAATAATTTGTGCCTCAGCAGCCACATCATCTACTGGGAGTTGCTGGTACACCTACGCAAGGTCTAACTTTGCGAAAACCTGGCCCCCCCGCAGAGATGCCAGCATGTGACTAATAACCGGCACCGGGTAGGAGTGCTGCTGCAAGGTTTTGTTGATTGAACACTTATAGTCGATACATATGTGTACAGAGCCATCAGATTTCACAGAGGTTACAATTGGTGTTTCCCACTTTGCATGTGGGACCGGTTCGAGAATACCTTGTGCCACAAGTTTACCCAGCTCTGCCTCTATTTTTGCTTTCAATGCAAGAGGCACTTTTCTGTATTTTAACCTGATAGGCCTTACAGAGGGGTCTAGGTCAAAGGTTACTGGCGGCCCCGTATACCGACCAAGCCCTCCACCAAATACCTCAGGAAACTCATCATATAAGCATTCCCCTTTACTCAAACATATTTGATTTACACCAGTAAAAGCAATGCTGAGAGCCTTGAACCAATCTAGGCCCAATAAACTGACCCGATTGCCCTCGGCAACCAGAAGGGGTAGCACAAGCTTCCGATTTTTGAACTCAACCTCAAAACTTGCCCTTCCCGCCAGCAGAATGCGCTGGCCCTGGAATCGGACAGGCGGGTTGAAACAGGTTGCCAGTGACGGCAGCTCCTCTGTGGAAACATACGCTGCCAGGTCTGCGTCGAGATGACAGTGACGGACAATCCAGAGTCCACTTCCATCGTGCAGGGAACGCCGTCCAAGCGAAGCATGATGTGGATCTTCTTGCTTGGCTTGCCTCCGGTGGTCAGGATTGTTGACGGGCAACTGCAGGTGCCGGTCTGATGGCAATCAGCCGCTTCGTCGCTGTCCCAGACACGAACCCGAGGCTTTACACGTGGAGATGATGGCGGTGATTTCTTCTCGGCCCGACAGACCCTTGCCAGATGGCCGCGCTTACCACAGAATCAGCAATCGAGGTCCCATGCCCAGCAGCAATCCTTCTTGTGCTTGCCGCCACAACCAGCATAGGAACGCCGCGATGCAGTCTTCAACAAGGTCCGCGAAGGGCGTGCAGCTCACATCTTGCAGACGTCATCAGCCTCCCCCTCAGACTCGTTGGGCGACTGCTGGTGCACCGACGTGTCCTTGCTACTCAGAAACGGGCGCTGACGGACCTCACATGTTGACCTCTCGGCAGCCTCAGTGGCAATGGCCCTGGAGTACGCCATGGCATAGGTCAGCTCAGCTCTGGCAAACAGGCGCTGCTGCAAACGTTCATCTCGAAGTCCACATACGAGACAATCGAGGAGGGCCTCCTCTAGGTTGGTGAAGTTGCAAGGCCGGGTGGCCTTTCTCAGGGCAGTGACGTACTCAGCTATGGTCTCAGTAGTGCTTTGACTTTGCTTGTAGAATGCATGCCTACAAGCGATTTTGGACACCTGCGGCGACAAATGGCCCTTCAGTTTGCTGGTGATGTCCATCCACGAAGCCGCGCTAAGCTCGGACCAGGGACCGGGCGACATCAAGAACGGCCTTGCCACAGGAGCTGAGGAGTGTTGCCTTCTTCTGTGCCTCCTCAACGATCAGATTCACCTGGAGGTGAAACTTGAACCGCGATAGGTAAGAGTCCCAGTCCTCCGTGCTGGGTTCGAACGCCAGGTTTACGGCCATCGCAGTGGGTGGGGTGACCAATACAGCAGATGGCGCTTCAGCTGGCCCAGCCGGGTGTGTGTCTTCGTCTGCCATTTTTGCGTTGGTTCAGCGGGGCTGCCTACCCACTCTTGAATCCCATTCTCATCGCCAATTGTTAAGTAAGCGACTTAACGAGAGTGATTTCAGGAGTGATTTCAGCTTTATTAAACAGCAACCAGACGATCAGACAACGCACACAAAACAGTGGAGCATAGCTCCATTTTTAAACAATGTGGGCTAACATAACCACACCCCTTCGTAAGTTAACGTCCAATAACATTACAGGGATAAAGACCAATGAGGTCTGTTCCTTCCATAACTATTTATACAGTTCTGATTGGTAACAATATTTACAAGATTACAATCAACCAATGGGATTGTCGAGGCTTATGAGCCTTGTCCTGACTCCAAGCTTAACAGGGGAAGGAATATAGTTGATTGACTAGTCAGGACATAATAGAACCAAGTTGCACCCAGGAGAGCCCTGGCCTAACAAGCCCAACAAAACACACACACTGTAGCAAGGTACACAAAGGTTCAAACCTTGAACAAAACTTTGTTGGTCTTAAAGGTCCTTGATATTTCTCCCATGCAATTGAGGTGGCCCAGCAAAGCAAGCTCTCCCTCGTTCCCTCCCTTCCTTCAGGGAGGAGCCTCAGCCAGTGGAAGGAAAGAAAGGTTTCCCTTTGTCTCCTACAGCCCAACCAGGAAGTAAACTCTGGCTGTTTCCTCCCTCCCCCTGCAACAGCCATGTGAGGTGGGTTAGTCTGAAAGCGTATGACTGGACCAAGGTCACTCAGCAAACTGACAGACTGGAGATTCGAACATGGGTCTTCCAGATCCTAGTCCAACACTCTAGCCACTATACCACACTCGCTTTCAGTATGTGCTTATTTTATCAGGTCTTCATCTTTTAAATTATTGCTTTTCCACCTTAATGTATTGATAGTTGTATATGTATAAAAGTAACTTCTTGACATGTGTTAATTCATCATTTTAAGGGCTTTTAATTTTTGAAAATTAACCCATATTTGTGCTGTAAGACAAAAAACAGCATTAAGGAGTAGACACTGCCGGCTCACCCACTAGGCGAGCTAGGCGCTCGCCTAGGGCACTGGGGCCCACAGGGGCGCCAAAGCGCCCCCCGCCCCCGTGAAGCCGGCGCTAGGAGGGAAGGGGCAGCCGTGCTCAGGAAAGCCAGCGCTCCCCCCCCGGTCTCCAGCCGGTGCTGAGGCTGGGAGGGAAGGGGCGCCTGTTCAAACGGGCGCCACTTCCCTGGCTTTCCTGAGCATGCCGCTACTGCGGCGTGCTCAGGAAATCCGGCGCTTCCCCCGCGTCTCCAGCCGGCGCTGGGGCTAGGAGGGAAGGGGCGCAAGCCGGCGCTGGGGCTGGGAGGGAAGGGGCGCAAGCCGGCGCTCCCCCCCCAATTCCAGCCGGTGCTGGAGCTGGGAGGGAAGGGGCGCAAGCCGGCGCTTCCCCCCCGTCTCCAGTCGGCACTGGGGCTGGGAGGGAAGGGGCACAAGCTGGCACTCCCCCCGGTCTCCAGTTGGGGCTGGGAGGGAAGGGGCGCAAGCTGGTGCTCCCCCCCGTCTCCAGCTGGGGCTGGGAGGGAAGGGGTGCAAGCCGGCGCTTCCCCCCCCGTCTCCAGCCGGCACTGGGGCTGGGAGGGAAGGGGCGCAAGCCGGCGCTTCCCCCCGTCTCCAGCTGGGGCTGGGAGGGAAGGGGCGCAAGCCGGCGCTCCCCCCCCAGTCTCCAGCCGGCCCTGGGGCTGGGAGGGAAGGGGCGCAAGCCGGCGCTCCACCCCCCCTCCTGTCTCCAGCCGGCCCTGGGGCTGGGAAGGGGCAGCCGTTCAAATGGCCGCCCCTTCCCTGGCTTTCCTGAGCACGCTGCTAGTGCGGCGTGCTCAGGAATGCCGGCACTCCACACACACACACCCCGTCTCCAGGCCCCACTGGGAGGTTGGCATCCCCGTGAGGTGGGCGCCCCAGGCTGTCTTGCCTAGGGCGCCCAGACACCTGTGTTAGGAGGTGAACTTTGAAAATGCTTTTATTTGTTATTTTCTGACCTGCATGCACACCAGGAATGGTGCCAGCAAGAGTCTTTGCTTTGGGAGAATGTATGCATGAGTTAATGTGACTCTCTCTGTAAAATGAGGTACCACACAGCCTGTATCTCCATGCAAATGAGGTCACAGACGTCTCTTGCACATTTACCCAGCAGCCTTTGGGAACAAGAAGCATCTCCATTACAGCCCTTCCACAGAATGTAAAAAAACAACAACTTTCCACCATTGAGGAATCTCTACCTCGCATGTACCCACAGGATGCTTGGCATTTGCATGTATAAAGACCCGGCCAGATCCATCTACATACCTAAAGGTTTCCATGCCAACCTATCTTGACACCTGGACCAAAATCCTCCCTTGTAGAAAGGTGTAGATTTTCAGCATTGCCCCACCTTAGGAGGAGGGAACCCCCACATCCTTTAGCCAATGGTATAGGGATGGGATGGACCCAGAAACACCCCAAGCCAGCCCCCAGACTAACTGATAAAAGGGGGTGCAACCTTTTGTTGCGGGGTTTTTGCTTGCTCTGACTTCTGCAGCCGCTGCTCCTTCTTCATATCAACAAGATAGCTAAGGTAACTTATTGTGGTAACTTGGAGTCGCGACCAAGGAACCATCACACATATAGCTGGCCTATCTGTGTGTAGCAAAAGTAAGGAATCCTTAGTTAGAAACAATCCTTGTTCCTGAGCACTGGAAGAACCAACATCTCCTGAAGCAGATAAGTATAATTGCTTTCCCCCTCCTGAAGACATACCTTTAGCTTAAATCCCAATATTGTTTTCCATTTCTACTGTATCTAAAAGGAACTTGAATGTATGTGTGTGTGTATCTGTTTTTGTATGACTGTAATGATAAGAACCTTCAGTAAAGAGAATCTTGATTCAAATTAAGAAACCTTTGTCAAGCATCATTCCTTGAAGAAATAGGCTTCTCAGCCGACGGACACCGGTTTCTCTGTATACATTGGCAAAAAGACCTCAAAAGTTAGTCAGCCATTGCGTAGATAAGCAGTTCGGCTAACAGATTTAATTGGTGCCCCCTCTGAGGTTTTGCCCCTTGAGCTCTGAGAACAGGTGACCCGACCCACCCCTTCTCTGAGCTAAGGACGTGGAGAGACCGCGTCGTGCTGAGAAGTCAGCTAGAGTGTGAAAGGTTTCTGTCTGCGTGTTTGGCCGTTAGAAAGGCAATCTATCGTGGGTTGGAGTTTCCGCATCTTTTCTCTCTGCCCCCTGGAGCATCCCGCGCCACGCTCCGCTCTCTTTCGCTCTGGGTGGAACCGAGGCGCGACCACGAAGAGGACCAGACGACGGAGCCCCGATGTTTGCACAAGCACAAACACACACGCTCACACACGCACATACATGCAGGCACATATAATCCCCCCTCCCTTTAAAAGCACTTAGGAACGGAAAGGAAGGGAAGTCGAGTTGAGAGGTAAATCTCGTCCCCCTCCTAAGTGGCCAGAGGGTCGCTTTTTGGAAACCTCTTCATTTGGTTCAGTGGGTGACCCAAAGGCGGTAGATCCGATCAATCTGCTTAGCCAAAACCCGCATCCAGGCTGTCTGGGAGCTGGAATGCCCTAGTACAGGCCTTGAGACCAGGACGGAAGGGGCCAGGTACTCAGAACTGAGCAGCGCGAGGACCGAGAGGGTATCTGTGGCCAAGCTTTGGTTTCTAGGTAAACCAGAAGTAAGAGGGTAGAGCCCCGCTTCCAAAACCTATAGCTTTTTGGTTAACAGGATCGCCAGTGGGAAGGATGACAGTCCCCACCCCGCAAAAAACCTGCATCTTGGTTCCCAGGTTATCCTAGAGAGGGTGGAAAGCCCTAAAACCTGTAGTCTGGTTTCTAGGTACTCCAGAAGTGAGAGAGGTAGAGCCCCCACTTCCAAAACCTATAGCTTTGGTTATCAGATTAACCACGGAAGGGAGAGATCCTTTCCCAAAAATCTGCCCTCGCCTTTGTGGAGGCAGAACCGCAGGCCTGTTACTGATTGCATATAAAGGTCTCCTGCTACAGGAGTGAGCTAAAACAAGCTCTTCCTGAAGGTGAGATTCCTTTATAGCAACAGGGGACAGAAGAGGCGTCCTTCTGCACACAAACGCACTTTCTTTAAGGTTACCAGGCCCCTCCTCCCAAGCCAGCGTTTGTTTGGGTGAAAACCTGTCAGGAGTTTAAGGGTTATTGAGCTGCAGCTCACCCTTGGCCCCCACCTTTTCTTGGACGGGAACTCCCGCTCCAAAACTAAGACCAGCCGGTCGAGATCAGGATCCGCAGCTAAACTCTGCGGAGCTCCTGTCGCGACCTGTCAGAGCACAGTTGCTCTCAAGCATCATGGAAATGCTGAAGTGGACAATGAATTTCGGTGCATCCACCCTAGATGATATGGGAGGACACTCAAATGTGCAGGATGTAATTTCAGTGGGAAACGTGTTTCTCTGGCATGGACTAGCTGGAGTGGTATGCTTTCTCATAGGATTCATGGCATGCCAGCGCAGAGCCGAGAGAACCAGGAGAAATTTAGGGAAGGAACTAGGTGAACTCAAAAAGATTTTAGAACTGCAGACTAGACAGATCACAGAACGTGCGCAAGAAATCGCACAAATGAACCACACGCACAGTGCGGAATTAGCAGTACTGAGAGCAGAACAGACTAAACATCTGGAGTCACTAAAGGAAAACTATAAAAGGAAAAAGGATGCGATTTTGGCAGACGCAGAAAAGCAAAGATCAGGACACGTGCACGAAATCGATTCCCAGAGACAGTATTATGAGATGATATTAGAAAAGAAAAGGGGAGAATTTCAATTAGAGATGGAAGAGCTCCAAAAAGCCTCAGAGGAAGAACTCTTTCGCTTAAAGGCGGACAGGGTGAATTTAGTAATGGAAAAACAGATTATGGCAGATTCCTTGAAGGAAGCTAGACTCTCTGCCTCAGAAGCACAAGAGAAACTAGCAGAGGCAGAGCTGGCATTAGAAAGCATGACTGATAATTTTGCATCTGCCCAAAAGGCCGCCAAATACCTCGCAGAACAGATGCAGAAACGAAGAGAGCTAGCTTCTCATGATGCCTGTCTTAAAACCATTAATGACCTAAAGGAAAAACTAGGGCTCCAGCAAGCAATCATTTCTACCATACATCCTGAAGGGGTGATGGACTTAGAGGATTGGGAGTCGGGCTCCGACGAGGTCAGGCAACCCATGCATGTTGTGGAAACCCCTCGGAACCAGGAGGTCCCTCCCTCTAGCCCTCACAGTTTAGGAATCCCTGCCCCTTTACCAATGAACCCAGTCAGTACCACCAGACACACGGTACGTGGGAATGGCCGGACGACCACGACCACCATTGTTGAAAATCGCCTCTGGCACCCTGAGGAGGTGAAAGCTGTCGCAGAGGAGCTAGGCCCCCTTCACAGAGACAATGTGGTACACTGGATGACCGCAGCGAACACTGCGTATGGAGGTCTCAGTGGGGAGGACTTAACGCAAGTGGCCAGGAAATGTGCCACTGGAACTCAACTTGCTGCCGTTAATTCTGCAGTCGCAGCAAAGGATCTGACAGCTGAGACGAAGTACAATTGGTTTAGACAAGTGCTAGGCTATTTAAATCCTGCAACCACCATTAGCGCCCTTTTTCATTTGGAAAAGCAAGGTCCCAATGAGGATCCAGAGATTTACATGGCTCGCAAACAACTCTTAGGGGTGGTGGCCAACATAATTGATGACTCCACTGACCCCCTTGACTTTAATGTACCCGCCTTTCGGGAATCATTAGTGAAGGGACTCAATGGACAGACTCAATTAGCTCTGCGCACTTCAGATATCGCGCAAGGAACCTGGGACGAGTTAAGAGCAGACATTGCAAGAGTGGCAGCAATCATGAGGAGGTCTGGCGATTTCAAGCCGCCCAAGACAGGGAGAAGAAAAGACAAGGAGGAGGAAGATGCAGCAATTTTTACAGTCACGTATGCCAACAATGGACCTGGTCCACAGAACCAGAACAGCCCCACAGGGGAACCAGGGACCAAAAAGGTTAGGTTTAACCAAGGGTACCAGGGCAAGAGAGGACGCGGTCGCTCGTGGAGAGACAGAGACACTGTGTACCACGGTAAACTGGGAGAGCGCTCCGCTCCAGACGCTGGGTACACAAGACCTCTTCCATCCGCGCTGCCCTCGTCCTATCGAAGCCAACCCCAAGCACAGGGAACCTACCAAAGATCTTCCAACTCTCCCCTCCCTCTTCTCCCCCTCCTCTTCCCCCTCCCCGATCAGCCTTTCAGACCAGATCACAGTATGACCAAAGAGAAGGAGGCTGTCCACCAACCGTGGATCCTCTTCGCTGGCATGCGTGGATGCGTCTGAAGGACTGGGGACATGACATGACTCATTTTGATGGCCAGCCTAATGACATCCTCTTCCAAGCGCTTGCGGAGGAAGAGAGAGCTGGGAGGAACCAGAACACTCCCATTGCAACGCGCCATCCCTTAGAGGACACAAACCCCTTTAAGGAATCGCCCGAACCCACAGCCTAGAGGTGCCCGAGTCGCATGGATCTCCCCCAGAATGTCGTGGCAAAACTTACGCCGGACAGATGGGGTAGGCCCACGATCGAAGCAGGGATTGGCGATCTCGGGAACAGGACCCCTGCCACTTTGTTAGTTGATACAGGTGCTGCTACGAACATTCTGCAGCCACATTTGGCTAAGAAAGGTGAGCCCACAGGAAAAAACGTTTCACTTTCAGGTTTTGCTGGAGGCAGCCAGAAAGCCCCAATTTGGAAAAATATTCCCCTCACAGTTGGGAAAGTTTCCACCAGGATTTCTGCCTGCTCAAGCAAAGATGACAGTGATGGAATTTTGGGCGCCCCGTTTTTGAAAGAGCACTGTTTCACAGTAGATCTAGCCAACGGATTTTTATGGGAAATTCCGGAAGGACCCAGAGAAATAAACGCCATACACAGATGCTCAGCCATTAAAGTCCCTATGCCACTCTCCCCAATCACTGGAGACCCCTGGGTGGAAGAATTCCCAGAAGTATGGGTTAAGGACAAGGCAGAGTGTGGGACTGTGAAGGACGCGTGTGTTCTCATTACAGGTCGAGACCCCAAGCCACAGAAGCAATACAAATTCCCTGCAGACGCAGAGGAAGGAATTGCCAAAACCATTCAGGGACTTTTGAAATGGGATGTTATCACCCCAATGCAGTCCATCTGCAACGCACCCCTCTGGCCCGTCTTAAAAGCAGACGGAGTGACTTGGAGGATGACAGTAGATTACAGAGCTCTAAATGCTGTAACCCCTGCAGTTGCCCCCGTAGTAGCAAAGTACAACGAGATCCTAGCCGCCATTGCAGCTGGAGCACGCTATTACAGCACGGTGGATCTTGCGAATGCATTCCATTCAATTAGGCTCCACGAGTCTTGCTGGTACAAGTTTGCCTTCACCTTTCGTGGCAAGCAGTACACTTTCAAAAGGACCCCCCAAGGGTTCCATTCCAGTGCATCAATATGCAACTCACACGTGGTCCAGATGTGGGACCGTCTAAAACCCGAGTCACGCAAACACGTGATCTCGTATGTTGATGACGTGTTGGTCCACGCACCTACAGCCGAGAAAGCCACGGAAATCACTAGAGAAGTGCTTGGTATAATCAGAGACACTGGGTTTAAAGCCAGCCGCCAGAAAGCGCAGCTAGTTCAAACGCATGTCAAATACTTGGGTTTAGCACTAGGACCTGACGGAAGAGCCCCAGACACACAGAGAATGGAAGTCATCTCACGCCTGCCCGCCCCTACAGATGTTCCTTCCTTAAGGGCGCTGCTAGGCACTTTTAATTTTTCTAGAGACTTCATAGAATCCTTTGCAGATAAGGCAAGACCTCTCTATGCCTTACTAAGGAAAAATGCCTCTTGGCAATGGGGACCTGACCAGCAGCGAGCATTTGCCGCTCTCAAGGACAGTTTGGCATCAGCCCCTGCCCTCGCGCATCCCGATTCCGCACAGCCCTTCTACATTCAATTGGCTCACTCAGAGACAAGCATCGGAGCCACACTGAGTCAGTTTCAAAACGGAGGACAAAGAGTCATTGCTTATGCCTCCAGAAATCTCTCTTCAGTAGAACAAAAATACACTCCTTGTGAGAAAGTCTGTCTTGCACTAGTTTGGAGTTTGTCACATTGGGAATTCATAATAGGAGGAGCCAGAGTCATTGTGCAAACCACGCACACTCCCCTAAAATACATTCTTTCTGGGAAGGTACAAGACGGCCAGGTGTCCAATACCAGGATTGCCCAATGGACACTTGCGCTTGTCAATAAAGGTATTGAGTACAAAAAGGAGAAAAATGAGCCTCCAGCACCTTACGGGCTTTTAGTCACTGGGGAAGAACATGAATGCCCTATACCTACAGTGGACCACGAACCTTGGCCCGCTACCTGGGGAGTAAGCCTTGAAGAAGCCAAGCAGCAAGGATTCACCTGCTGGTTTTGTGACGGGTCTTGCTTCCATGTAGCAGGCAAGGCACACACAGGGTTTGGAGCAGTAAGAATTCATGACGGGTACACTTTACAAGCCCCTGTTCGCCCGCACTCCAGCCAAGCAGCCGAGGTCGCAGCCTTGAAGGCAGTTTTACAATTTGAGCCACTAGATTGCCCCTTAGCAATTTATACAGATTCAGATTGGGCCGCAAAATCAGCGACAATTTGGCTAAAATTTTGGGCCAAGCATGAATGGAAGAATGCAGAAGGGAAGCCCATAGCACATCTAGATTTATGGAAGGAAGTAGCTGACATCCTCCATGAAAGGAGGGCTCCCACGCAGATCTCCCATGTCAAAGGACATCAAAAGACAAACACCGAAACTGCCTACTGGAATGAGCAGGCAGATAAATTAGCGAAAGAGGCAGCCTGCCTTGAAATAAAAACTCCCCCGCTTGAGAAGCACACAGAGCTGCGAGCAAGCGCAGACTCCGCAGACCTGTCAAACGAACTGTCAAATCATCTGTCAAACGAACTGTCAGATGAAGCAGACACACAGCCAATTTTTGCTGTAATTACACGCAGTAAGACAAAGTCCCAACACAACCGTGAACCCCTCCCTCCCATTCACGTGGACCTGGGTGAACTGCAGAGGAATGACACAGATACTTTGGACCTGTTATCCAAAGGGAAAGATCCCACGGGTAAGCTTAAAATTGAAGAGCATGAAGGAGTTATATGGGCTATAGATTCATCAGGAAAACGCCACTGGGTAGTGCCAGTAGAAGTTAGAGGAGACCTTATACAATTTATCCATGAGCAAGGTCACAGAGGCAAAGAGCCAACACTTGGAAGGATACGTGAAGTAGGCTGGTGGCCAGGCGTCCGTGACGACGTGGACCGCTGGGTGGACAATTGTCTTGCGTGTGCCACTGTCAATGCCGACTCCTCTGGCCCAAAAGCCCCAATTCAGCACCAAAGAGTGGAAGGTCCTTGGGCTCGGATCCAAATAGATTTTATAGGTCCTCTTCCTCGCACTCGAAATGGTAATAAGTACTGTTTGACGGTCATAGACCATTTTTCTAAATGGGTAGAAGCACTCCCCTGTAGGACCAATGATGCTCGCACAACGGCAAGGCTAATACTCAACCGCCTAGCGCCAATCTGGGGATTACCCAGGGTAATAGATTCAGATTTAGGAGTCACTTCTGTGGGGCAGTTACCCAGGAACTGTGCAAGGCACTGGGCATCACCCAACGCTTCCACATAGCAGGGAGACCACAATCATCAGGTGCTATTGAGCGCACAAACAGGACTCTGAAAGAAGCCCTTTCTAAAGTTGTAAAGTCCACAGGAAGGAATTGGGATGAAAAACTCCCCCTAATACTCATGGCCATACGTGGTACCATGGCAAATCACGGGTACAGTCCGCACATGGTGATGACTGGTAGGAAAATGCGCCTACCAGAGGCTTTCTGGATGGAGACAGATCTGCCACCAGAGCAAGAAACCAGAGCTGTCAATGATGAATGGATCAGCCAGCTGCTTGCTGAGCTATTAAAAATCCACCTGCAGGTTGCCAAAGAGATAGGAAGAAGCACCCTTGCTGTAGACAAAAAGCTAGGATGGGTCAGGAATCCAAGGATTTGGGATCCAGGAAAACAGGTGCTCTACAGAAAATTCTCAAGGAAACAGCATGCACTCATGGCTAAGTGGGCTGGACCGGTGGAAATTGTCGCCAGGATAAGCCCTGCTGTGTATAAGGTAGCTATTCCAAGAAAGAATGGCCAGTTCTGGGAAAAATTCTTTCATTCCTCACAGCTCAAGGAATGGAAAGGAGAACCAGTCTCCCAGCCCCTGCAACAACAGCAGAACCCTGTGAGCAAACTGACAACCACTAAGGTGTACAATACTTCACCCTTTGAAGCTTTGAGTGAAACTTTTCTCTCTACTATCTTTAATGACACCTTCCTGATATAAAAATCAGAAAGTGTCATAAGGGGGAGATAAGGCACTCACTGACACAACCACAAGCAAAGGGGGAGCAGCAGAATTAAATTTTTGTATCTCCCGGAATCTCCCGGAATCTCCCGGAATCTCCAGGTAAGGTACATTGCACACAGGAAATTCCACCCCCTCTTCACTGAGACAGTAATTTTGAACAGCTGACAGCCTAAGAACTCAAGTTTTGCAGCTTGGTTCAAACAGAAGTCCGACAGGCAGCCAGTTACTGTAAGTCTTTGCAAGATCTTTTCTTTAACACAATTGTCGGGACTCCCCTTTAAACACAGGGAATCCCTCCAAAAATTTCAGCAGTACAAGGTTTCTGGTAAAATGGAACAGCTGTCGTGCTTGGAAGGCACACGGACTGTCCTGACCCCCAGCCAAGCCAATGCCATCTCCTGGGCAGGAGAAATGCAAAAGGTGTACTTTCAAGCCATGTGGTCTAAATGCTTGCAGAGTTTGTATTCAAAGAGTGCATCAGCATGGAAAAGGAGAGAGCGCCCACACAAAGTTTTTGTGCTCACTTCAAATTTTAAAGAGACATGTTTTGATAAGCCACCAATCTTTAGATAGCAACATTCAAAAGATTTTGCTGTGAGGAAAAAAAGGAGAGAGAGGTCCCTTTTTCTCTCTCTGTGGTTGGGCACAGCAAAGCAAAAGCTCAGGGAACTATGCAAATTCCCCCCCTTTTTCAATAACCTGACTTCATTTACAGCAACCAGCTGGGAACCAACTCGTTTGTTTTCCCACGCTCAACCGGACCCCCCTTCTTCACTGTGATCAGCACAGGAAGACAAAAAGAGAGCCAGATGCCCCTCGAGGCGAGCCCAACTTTGTCTCCATGCCTGTCAGCGCAGGAATACAGCTTCAAGAGAGAGAGAGAGAGCATTTACTGATCAAGATTTGTCCTTCTAACTAATTACTACTAAAGGTATTAATATGTAGGGAATGTACTAATGATTAATGTGTACTAATTTTCTTCTGACTTTTCTGTCTCAAATTGAAGAGGAAAATGTAAGACTCTCACTCTCTATTTAAAAATTCAAATGAACCCGCTGACTTGCCACCTTCCAGGGGAAAACCCAAAGGAGGACTCTGTATTTTAAGTTCTAGCAGTGAGCATTGAACTTAGAGGGAACTAGAAACTTAGAGATCATTCTTATCTCATTTCTATCTAATCAATCTTTTTGCAAAACAATTATTTTTGTTTTCATTCATTTTTGGGAAAGTTTTCTTTTTAAAACGAAACTTTTATCTTTCCAGAGGAAAGCAGCTTTAGAAACTGCTCTTCTTTTTGTTTTCACTTTTGAAATTGCTTTATTAGAAAAGGCTCAGGTTTGAATTGCCAACTTAAGTCAAGGACATGCAGCCTTTTCCCCTTTCTTTTGGGAAAAGGAACCCTTGATACAGTCAGCAGCCTGGAGTCTGCTTTACTCATTTTCCCAAATTTTTCTGGACAAGAGAGAGTTCACTTGTTATTTTTGTAACTCCAATAGCAACCCTTGCGTGGAAGTTCATTTTTTTTTTAACAAGACAAACAACAAGTAACATTTATTCTTATTGTAAGTCTGGCTACACAAATCTAGAAGACAATGTGCAGAGTGTGTCTATCTATACGCGTATTCTTCCAGAACATGTCTAGCTTTCATCTTAGTACAAACAAGACCTCTTTGGACTATACCCTGTGTTACAAGTGTATAGGAAGGTCTACGTTTTGGATTTGTTGTTTAGCTTAACTTATTCAGAATTTTCTCAGGGTAAAAATTTCTGAAAATGCTGCCAATATTAGTGTATGAATGCTTGAATGACCACTAATAATTTTTATTATGAGTCTGAATGGATTTATGAATGCAAAATGATTGAAAAACAGCCAAAATGCTTTGTTTAATGTCATGAAATGCAGTTATTTTTGCTAACTGTACTCCTATGGTACAATGCGTTACAACAATGTGAAGGAAGAAACTGGTTTGCTATGCAAAGACATCCCCCTTCCTTTTGTCATTGAACATGTGCAAGTTCTAGACAGACATGCCATAGTTCAGTAACATTAAGGAATGGAAACTTCTTTTGTAGGAAGAAAAGAAGAAACTTGAAGACTTTTTCAGTTTACCTGTTGCGTAAATAACCAACTTGGTTCGCTTTGAGTTGACACAGCTAATGTCAAGAAAAGTGATCTGAAGAATTGAAGATGGTGTACTAAACACTAAAGAAACATGATTGTATTTCTTGCATGTTTTTCTTGTTTGTAAATAATTTCAAATGTTTACAACTACCTCCCATAATGAGGACTGCCCTCAGGGATATATGTATCAATGCAGTATAGTTTATGCTACTGATTTTTATAACTAATTTTCTAGTTTTACATGTTTGGTACAAATAGTAATGAATAATAGTCTACCTCATTAATGCTATTGGTTTAAAGCACATAATTGTTATGCCTCACCTTAGCAGTGTTAATGCACATAGCCTATGGAAAAGTCATATGCTTGTTTGCTTCCGGTGTCCGGTATTCACAGTGACAATTTGGCTTTTTGTAGGGCTAGGCATTTTTAATTTTTGGTCCATCCCCAACGAGTAGACTAGATAGATGGTCATAGGTGGAAGGAAATCTTTTCCAACTTGGATCCAGACCAGACGGGACTACATCGCCACAAGCAATGGGTTACCAACGATACTGGACTGTTGGACTTTTGTTGTTGTTTCATCATGGACTATCTGACGTGTTCCCGTTACACACGTCAACCCCACGTGTATGGAAGTCATGGCGTTCACACCGTTTCACTCAGTGAAGCCATGAAAGGGGGACTGTTAGGAGGTGAACTTTGAAAATGCTTTTATTTGTTATTTTCTGACCTGCATGCACACCAGGAATGGTGCCAGCAAGAGTCTTTGCTTTGGGAGAATGTATGCATGAGTTAATGTGACTCTCTCTGTAAAATGAGGTACCACACAGCCTGTATCTCCATGCAAATGAGGTCACAGACGTCTCTTGCACATTTACCCAGCAGCCTTTGGGAACAAGAAGCATCTCCATTACAGCCCTTCCACAGAATGTAAAAAAACAACAACTTTCCACCATTGAGGAATCTCTACCTCGCATGTACTCACAGGATGCTTGGCATTTGCATGTATAAAGACCCGGCCAGATCCATCTACATACCTAAAGGTTTCCATGCCAACCTATCTTGACACCTGGACCAAAATCCTCCCTTGTAGAAAGGTGTAGATTTTCAGCATTGCCCCACCTTAGGAGGAGGGAACCCCCACATCCTTTAGCCAATGGTATAGGGATGGGATGGACCCAGAAACACCCCAAGCCAGCCCCCAGACTAACTGATAAAAGGGGGTGCAACCTTTTGTTGCGGGGTTTTTGCTTGCTCTGACTTCTGCAGCCGCTGCTCCCTCTTCATATCAACAAGATAGCTAAGGTAACTTATTGTGGTAACTTGGAGTCGCGACCAAGGAACCATCACACATATAGCTGGCCTATCTGTGTGTAGCAAAAGTAAGGAATTCTTAGTTAGAAACAATCCTTGTTCCTGAGCACTGGAAGAACCAACATCTCCTGAAGCAGATAAGTATAATTGCTTTCCCCCTCCTGAAGACATACCTTTAGCTTAAATCCCAATATTGTTTTCCATTTCTACTGTATCTAAAAGGAACTTGAATGTATGTGTGTGTGTATCTGTTTTTGTATGACTGTAATGATAAGAACCTTCAGTAAAGAGAATCTTGATTCAAATTAAGAAACCTTTGTCAAGCATAATTCCTTGAAGAAATAGGCTTCTCAGCCGACGGACACCGGTTTCTCTGTATACATTGGCAAAAAGACCTCAAAAGTTAGTCAGCCATTGCGTAGATAAGCAGTTCGGCTAACACCTGGGGCCGGGCCTGGGAGTAGAGCTTCCTTCTTATACTTCTTTTTAGCTTTTTGTAATATTCATTTAAAAGTGAGTATTAATTTTGTGCTTTTAAGACACAATAATCCTTCTGTGCTTGAGACTTATACTCTACGTTGTACTAGAGACACTGCATGCTAGGTTCAGCTATTGAAAAGTAGGTTAATGGTGGGGAATCTGATTTTTCAGACTGGTATCTTGCTTCCAGAGGTTATGCTGGGATGACAGAGTGAGCTCCTGTCTCTGGTTCCAGCTCCTGCCAACCTAGTAGTTCAAAAGCAAGACATTGCAAGTAGATAAATAGGTACCACTTCAGTGGGAAGGTAACAGCATTCTGTGCGTCTTGATGTTTAGTCATGTCGGCCACATGACCACAGAAACGTCTTCAGACAGTGCTGGCTCTTCGGCTTGGAAACAGAGATGAGCACTGCAACCCTAGCGTCAGATTCAACTGTCTTTCAAGCAAGGGAACCTTTACCTTACTGTCAAAAGCCTTTTAGTTTTCCAAAATAGTCTGTCACAGATCAGCATCTAGAGGTCTTACAAATGACAGAAGCCTTACCCATTTCCCCCAATCTAGAGGTAAGAAAGAGGTTCAGAGTGAATGGTGGCTGTGACATCAAGATTTGGACCAGAGTTTTGACCTCAAAATGGCCCTCCAGTAGACTAGAGGATTGTGGCAACATTCTTTAAGCTTGGTATAGGCTGAAACTAATAAATGTTGGGTAGGGCAGAAGAAAATTATATGTTCCACAAGATAGGGATATGCAAAAAACTTTTTATTTTTAAAAATAAAACACATCCAGGATGGAAAATTGCTTACCTGGGATTTCTATAGTTGGTATGTTCTATCTAGTCTGTATCCTGCCTTTCCTACAGGGTGTGGGTGTTAAAGGAGAGCATACATGACCTCCCCTCCTCCATTTTGCCCTGAACTGGATTGCCCAGTCTAGCCCAGTCTCATCAGATCTCAGAAGATAAGTACAAATGGCCATGGTTAGTATTTGGATGGGAGACAGCCAAGGAATTCCAGGTTCACTATGCAGAGGAAGGCAATGGCAAACCATTTCTGTTAGTCTTCTGCCTTGAAAACCGTACGGGGTTGCCATAAGTCGCTGCAACTTGATGGCACTTTACACACACATACCCCTCCTTTTTGTCTTCACAAGTTTGTTAGGTGGGTTAGACAACTTCATTAATCTTCAGTAATCTGAGGTGTCTTTATACTAATGCACAGAGTATGGGAAATAAACAGGAGGAATTTGAACTCCAAATATTGGAAAATAGGTATGATCTGATAGGTGTCACTGAGACTTGGTGGGATGACTCTCATATATGGAGCACAGTGATTGAAAGATATACCTTGTTCAAACGGAACAGAATAAACAAAAAAGGGGGTGGGGTGGCACTATATGTTAAGAATGAATATGCTTGCACTGAAATTCAGGATTTTGAGAGTTGCCCTGTTGAAAGTGTGTGGGTAAGGATAGAGGGGGGAAAGAAGGGAATATTGTTGTGGGGGTATAGTACAGACCTCCAAATCAACCGGAGGAACAGGATAATGCATTTGTACAGCAGCTTGCTAAACTTTCACAGAGACAGGATGTAGTGGTTATGGGAGATTTTAACTATCCACATATTTGCTGGGAATCTAACTCTGCTAGACATGGGACATCCCGCAGATTCTTGAATAGCCTTGAGGACAACTTCATCTCTCAGAAGGTGGAGGTGGGAACCAGAGGATCTGCTATCCTAGATTTAATTCTGACTAACAGGGAAGAACTGGTTGATGAAGTGAAGGTGGTGGGTTCCTTGGGGAATAGTGACCATGTCAGCTTGGAATTTGACATAGAGAAGACTGTGAAACCAGGACATAGCAGAACTCATATCCTGGACTTCAGGAAAGCTGATTTCAATAAACTCAGAGATCTAATAGGTAGGATCCCATGGCTGGAAATGCTGAAGGGAAAATCTGCACAGGAAGGATGGGTGATGCTGAAAAATGAAGTGCTTAAGGCACAATCTCAAACTGTTCCGGTAAGAAAGAAAGGTGGGAGACGGGTAATGAAGCCAAGGTGGCTGAACAAGGAACTCTCTGAGGAGCTGAAACTAAAAGGGAAATGTACAGGAAATGGAAGGAGGGTCAGATTACTGAGGGTGAATACAAGACACGAGCACAAATCTGTAGGAATGGTGTCAGAAAGGCTAAAGCACAGATGGAGCTGAGGCTTGCAAGGGATGCAAAAAATAACAAGAAAAATTTCTATGCCTGTGTTCGGAGCAAAAAGAGGAACAGGGATGCTCATTGCTAGGGGAAGATGGTCAAGCCTTAACAAGGGATGAAGACAAAGCAGAATTACTCAACTCTCACTTTATGTCGGTCTTTAACCGTAAAGTGTGCTGTATACAAACTGAAGAATGCAGGGCATATGAAGGAAAGGGGAACTGCCAGTTCAGAATAAGTAAGGAAATGGTTAGAGAACATCTAGCTGCCTTAAATACTTTCAAATCTCCAGGGCCGGATGGCTTGCATCCGAGGGTGCTAAAAGAAATTGCAGATGTTATTTCAGAGCCTCTGGCTATAATCTTTGAGAGGTCCTGGAGTACGGGTGTTGTGCCGTAAGACTGGAGAAGAGCAAATGTTGTTCCAATCTTCAAGAAGGGGAAAAAGACGGACCCAGGAAATTATAGGCCTGTCAGTTTGACATCAATACCTGGGAAAATTCTGGAGCAGATTATTAAACACTCTGTCTGTGAACACCTTAAACAAAATGAGTTAATTGGTAATAGCCAGCATGGGTTTATGAAGAATAAGTCATGCCAGACTAACCTTATCTCCTTTTTTGACAGAGTTACTAAAATGGTTGACTCTGGCAATGCCGTGGATATAGTGTATCTAGATTTCAGTAAAGCATTTGACAAAGTTTCTCATGATATCCTTGAGGATAAGCTGGTTAAGTGTGGGCTGGATGGCGCAACCGTTGGGTGGATTCATGGTTGGTTGAAAAATCGTACCCAACGAGTGCTCGTAAATGGCTCTGCGTCTACATGGAGGGAAGTCTCGAGTGGAGTACCACAGGGCTCGGTCCTAGGCCCGGTGTTATTCAATGTTTTTATAAATGATCTGGATGAAGACATAGAGGAGATGCTTATCAAATTTGCAGATGACACAAAGCTAGGTGGGATTGCTAATTCTGAAAAAGGCAGAGTCAGGATTCAGAAGGATCTTGATAGGCTGGAACAGTGGGCTGAGACAAATAAAATGAATTTCAATAGAGATAAGTGCAAAGTCCTACACTTAGGTACAAAAAATCAACGGCACAGATATAGAATGGGAGGGACTTGGCTTGACAGCAGCACATGTAAAAGGGATCTAGGTGTTATGGTTGATCACAAGCTAAACATGAGCCTGCAGTGTGATGCGGCTGTGAAGAAAGCTAATGCAATCTTAGGATGCATTAGCAGAAGCATTGTGTCCAGATCACGGGAGGTGGTAGTTCCGCTGTATTCTGCTATGGTCAGGCCCCACCTGGAGTACTGTGTCCAGTTTTGGGCACCACATTTTCGGAAGGATGTTGACAAACTCGAGCGGGTCCAGAGGAGGGCGACCAGGATGGTGAGAGGGTTGGAGTCCAAGTCTTATGAGGAAAGGCTGAGGGAGTTGGGTATGTTTAGCCTGGGAAAGAGAAGGTTTAGAGGGGACATGATTGCAGTCTTCAAGTATTTGAAGGGCTGTCATGTAGAAGATGGCGTGGATCTATTCTCTCTTGCTCCGGATTGCAAGGCTAGATCTAATGGGTGGAAATTACAAGGGAGTTGTTACCGGCTTAATATCGTTGAGATGTAGGATAAAATAAGCTGGAACCCCCTAGAAATGGGGGGAAGGGATTTCTTTCTGCTGCTATCAGCTGCAGGATTGTGTGTGTGTGTGTGTAAAGACTACATCCCTGCCTTTGGGTCACTCAGCATACCTTGTCTGTGCTCTGGCAGGAAAAGGATAAGAACAAACTTAGGTGGAAAGCAGGGCTGACTCTTTCCTTGCTTCTGTATGTTAGCAGTGCTGAGGGGTTTCTGGTTGTGTGCAGTTGTTCAAAAGGGAGATGTAACAACAGTTTATTCCAGGTAAAAGCAAAGAAATGTACTGACTTTAAATAGAGCAAGGATAAGGGATTGTTTCTGGAAACAATACAGATCTAACTGGAGAGTCAGCCAAGACTCAGAATCCCACAAAGGCAGATGGAGAGATAAAAACTTAAACAAATCAATTATCTAGATAAAGTTTGTAGTCATCTATGATACCCTGTGCTGGGAAAGCCTGCTGGGGTGTAGTCTTCCCTTTTGTACCAGCATCAATAGGTGAGAACAGCACAGGATTAAACCCATTTAACTGAACACAAGATGGATCTTCTTTGTGTAGGCTAGTTGAAACTGGGCGCATAGCCATCCCATTGGTTTAATTTCCGTTTGGTAATTGAGGCTCATCTCCCTCACCTAGGTAGTTGTGGGGAGGATCTCAGGAACCTCTCTAAAGCTGTAAGGGGAACCAGTCACAAATTGTTCTACTTGTTGGATCTGCTACTGTATATACTATCAAACTTTGGAACAATCATGTCAGTTTTTGTGGGATGTACCATCCCATTCACTATATCACCACAACCCTTCCTGAGTTGTGATGATATAGACAAACCTTTATATCTTGTATACAGAGGAAAGGGGAATTTTTAGGAGGGGACTGTAGCAGCTCACCTTGCTTCTGCTACAGATGGAAGCTGAAGCATGGCCTGCAATGCAGGTGAGACAGACTGTCAAGGGGTAACATTCTAACAAAATCTGAGAACCTGTGAGTAACGGGCAGTTCAAAAGGAATTCTGTTGAGCGTAAGTTAAGAAAGACAGTTGGGAACTGGCAGTTGAAGAAGAGACAGTTTAGCAGTGACTGCAGATTGGGAAAGTGGCTGAAAGAGTGAGTGGATCCCTATTCAAGCTGAAAAGGGACAAAGCTTCTGGT
The DNA here is from genome assembly GCA_029375565.1 of Gekko gecko. Lineage (NCBI taxonomy): Eukaryota > Metazoa > Chordata > Lepidosauria > Squamata > Gekkonidae > Gekko > Gekko gecko. Next base: position 172,255,538 of record JAPDNY010000005.1, read on the forward strand.
CAAGAGAAGTAATCCTTGCCCAATGGAAAGGGAAATAGCTCTAAAATGAGGAGTGATCCCTGCTCTGTGTATAAAGAAAGATTTTGGGAATTTGTTTGTATGTTCTTGCCTTCTAAATCTTAAGAGTCAGTAGAACTCAGGAACCTGTGTTTGAGTGTTTAAGCAGACACTGAAAAGAAAACATCTCTCCTCAAAGTTTCAAAGACCTTGTTGAAAAGCAAAAACACTTACTTGTTGGTAACATATCTGGATTTAGTGTGATTGCAAAGTTACCTCAGTTTTTAATATCTGTTCACTTCATATATCCTATCCCTGATTCCACCTGACCTTTCCCACTTCAAGTTAGATAAAATATTTTGTTTATTTTGAAATTTCCAAAGCCTCTTGTATGCCATTTCAGAAGTATACTATAAGCAGGTGATTTTGTCTTTTTTCTCCAGCCCCTGGGGTGAACCAGCATCAAAATATCAAAATATATAATAATGTACTGTGGCTTGGCCAGAAACCAATTTTCTCTGTACCAAGAATATTAGAAACCTGCACCCAGTCTTGCAATTTGTCCAGCAAGATGGAAGTGTAAAGCTTCCATAATATAGACAGCAAAGTGATAGGGTCATGATTTGCTGGTTCAACCCTAGAGGCAGTTTTATATATTGGGATAATGATGCCCCCTCTGCATGATGCAGGGATGTGCCCTGTATTGTAACATGAGTGAATAGGGATGGACATAAACTGAAAAATTCTGGTTCTGTTCAGGGTTCAGGATGGTTCTGAGCTGAACCCCAAACCGAACCAAACAAAAAATGCCCAAACTGAAATGGCCACGTTTGGGTCGCCCTTTCTTCTTCCCCAATTTAATTTTTATTGCATTTTCAGAACTTTAACAAACATAATGAATTGGAATCAAACCTTGCAAACAGAGTGTGAGATAAACTTATGCATCGTTAAACCCATATTCAAACTGAGTTTACAAAAACGGTTGCACAATAATGTTTTAATAACTTCAATATTTTGTAGTTTAGAAAATTTAAAAACCTGACAGTCCTTTATTCTGCAACCAGTGTCTGAAATACCCAGTCAGTATTGATAAGGAACAGAATAAACACATTTATGTAAACAGTCATATCTTGTAGTAAAATCGATTTGGTATAACATTATTGGACTTAAAATGAGCAATAACTGGATCCCAGTAGTTATGCATATGGTCAGTTGTAGTTTATAGAAAATCTTCTAAAAAAGAAGTTTGGGGTAATTTGAGACATGATTAATGTTTCCCAAATCCTATCATACCATGCTTCAAGCGTGAGTTTTGCTAAGTCTTTCCAGCAAATGGCGATGGTGTGCCTGGCTGCAGCTACCAGCGGAGAAATAAACACTCTCTTACATTTTTGCACCGGGATATCTGGCCAGTAGTCTAAAAGCAAAAAATCAGGATTAAAAGGGATATTCACTCCCGACCATTCTTCAATTCGATTTCTGACTTCCAACCAAAAGGATGCCACCTCCCGACACTCCCACCATAGATGAAAGTATATTCCCAACTGGCCACATTTTTTCCAACTATATAGAGCATAGTTAGTATCAATCCTATGGAGACAACTGGGTGTCATATACCAATTTGCTATGTGTTTTAAAAAAATGAGTTTTAACAATGAAAATCGGAGATGAATTAGATGGAAAACACCATATCTCATCCCAATCCTCTAACAACAAATCAGTTGGGAGGATTTTTGCCCAATTGTTTACATATAGTGGAGAAGATGAAATATAAGTATTCAAAATAGTTTTGTAAATGTGTGAGAGAAGAGCTTTTGTATTAGACCCATATTTGTCAAATAATGGTCTCAAAAGCAGTCAAAGGTTTAAGGTTGTATTTCCTGAGGTTGATTTCCAACATGATAGTATGGATTTGAAGATACTGAAACCAGTGAACTTGCTTATGTAATATTGATTCCACCTCTGCCTTAGTTAACACTGCATTGTTTTTGAACCATTGAATAGGTTTATCAAGACCTGCCCCTTGCCATGACAAGAAAGACTTAAAATCACTACCCTGAGGGAGCCAATGTAAGTTTAAAACAGGTGATATCTATGCCAGATTTTAAGAGTATTGCTCAAAATTGGGTTTGAGGCAACTGTATGTGATCTAAAATTTGGTTTTGACCATATTGTCCCTGGCATTGAGAAATGTGAATTATAGACCGATTCTATAGCCATCCATTTTTCTTTCGGGCTAGTTTGAAAAAGTTGCATCAATTGAATAAGTTGAGCAGCCCAATAGTAGAATTTTAAATTGGGCATATATAGGCCTCCCATTTTAGTCGGTCTACATAAAGTATGGAATTGAATCCCTGCTTTCTTCCCACCTCAGAAAAAACTGTTGAAAGACTTTTTCCATTTTGCCAGTTTGGAATTTGGGAGTTCAATAGATATCGTCTGAATAAAATAAAGAAATTTAGGAAGGGCAAATGTTTTAAGAATTGCCAGTCTATCTGCCCATGAAAGGTGTAATTTATTCCATTGGGCCAATTTGTTAGAGATGTCTTGGAACAATCTCTCCTTATATATAATTCTGTTTTTGAGTGGCAATGTTTCATACACTCCTCAGCCACTGGCCCATCAGCCGCCACTCAAGAGTACTCATGTGTCATTGGCTGGGTGCTGAGTCTGCTCCTCTTCCCCGCCCACTCCCCCTATAGCCACTTGCCCTGTCAGAATTACAGGCAAACCGCTTTCTCTCTTGACGAAGATGCTTTTGTTGCTTGCCTCCTGTGTGGGACTAACTTTCCTCTCAGTGGCTGTTGGTAGGTGTAACAAAATGGCAGTTATCTGTGTTTGTAAGATGGCTGTGGTTCTTTGTTTAAAATGTTCCCTCATAAGGTTTAATTGAGCTGTAGTTCCAGAGAGGGGCCTGCAGCGGTATCACTCACTGGGTTGAATGGGGCTTCCTCATCTGCCCCAAGGCCAAAAAGTGCGGGAAAGCAGGGACTGTCCCAATGGGTGGGGCGACATTAATGTAGACTGCAGCCCATCCATGGAGGAGGCAGTCTTCGACCCTGGGAGGCAGCAGAAATTCAGCCACTCCACAATCAGCTGGAATAGGGAATGAATGGAAGTTTCCCTGCTCTCTTGGGCAAGGGAAAGAAGCTGAAGTACAACCAGCAGCCAGTCCAAGGAGAGATTCTATCCTGAGCCCACAACCTCCAGAGCTAGAGTGTTGTGTGTAGGGAAAGAGGATTGTGTTTAACCCCTGTTGATTTATGCTGTGTTGGTTCACAGTGTGTGCTTACTCCTACAGTGTGTGTGTGTGCTCCATAACTGTGTAATTAGTTAAATTATTTTATTTGGGCTAATAATCTGTGTTGTGCTTTGACCACACAGTACCAAAGGGACAGGCTAGCCCAGGGGAGTAAGGAAAGGCCAGACCTTGGGTTGCCACCTTTCCAGGGATCCCCCAAAGACTGGGGATTCTGTCTCCAAATAGGGAGATTCAGCCAGAAGGGTTTCACTGCCCCCTAAAAAGGCAGTGATGATTCTGTGAGTGGTAGCAGCGAACTTAAGGAGTGAAATACGGGACAAGGGTGGGAGGCAAACAACTGAGTTGTAAACTGGAGCCCATTTCACCACAGTAGGCAACCAAGCTTGGTTCAGACAAAGGAAAGAAATCCTTTGCAGGCCTTTGTGAGGAACTCATTGGGGCCAGTTCTGACTAGGGTTGCCAGCTCCTGGTAGGGAGGTTCCTGGAGATATCCTGGTAGAGTCTATGGAAGCCAGGGTTTGGGGAGGGGAGAGGCCTCATCTGAACAGAATGCCATACAGCCCACCTTCCAAAGCATTTTCTCTTGGGGGGGGGGAGATCTGTTGTCTGGAGTTCAGTTGTGATACCTGGTGATCTTCAGGCTCCACCTGGAAGTTGGCTACCCTAGGTGTAGCAGTCATTGCTTCAGAGCAGGGTCTGCTAGATCCAGGTTCTTGCTGTAGAAGCTGAGTGGGTGATTTTGGACCAGTCACAGACTTTCAACCTAACCTACCTCATAGGATTGTTGTACAAGTCACAAGGGGGAGAGGAGAATGATGTAAGCTGCTTTGGTTCCCATTGCAGAGAAAGACTACTTTTCCTCATGGAAAACCATTGTTGCCAATCTCCAGGTGAGGGCTAGAGATCACTCAGAATTACAACTGCTCTCCAGATGGCAGAGATCACTTCCCCTGGAGAAAATGGTGGATTCTGTGGCAATCAGGGCTTCAGAGCATGGAAAATGGTGGACTCCGTGGCAGTCAGGGCTTCAGAGCACGGAAGAGGCTGCAGGTGTGTGTGTGTGGGAAATGGAAAGCTGAAGGGTGAGGGGGAAATAAAGGTAGGTTGATCATTGGCTGGGAAGGAGATAGTGTTGCCAACTCCAGGTGGGAAATTCCTGGAGATTTGAGGGATGGAATCTGGAGAGGGTGAGGTTTGAAAAGGGGTGGGACCTCAGACAGGTACAATGCCATAGACTCCACCTTCCCAACCAGCCATTCCCTCCTGGGGAACCACTGTTGCCAATCTCAGGAGAGGGGTGGAAATCACTCAGAATTACAACTGCTCTACAGGAGGGAGGGGGGAGGAGATGGAAAGCTGAAATCAGAGGAGCAGATAATGGCAGGTTGATGCTTGGCTGGGAAGAAGATAGGGTTGCCAACTCCAGGTTGGGAAATTCATGGAGATTTGAGGAGAGGGTGAGGTTTGAGGAGGGGTGGGACCTCAGACAGGTACAATGCCATAGACTCCACCCTCCAAACCAGCCATTTTCTCCTGGGTAACAATTGTTGCCAATCTCCAGGTGAGGGCTGGAGATCACTGCAAATTACAACTGCTCTTTAGGTAGCACAGATCAGTTCTTCTGGAGAAAATGGTGGACTCTGTGTCATTATATCCTGCTGAGGTCACCACAGCACATTGACGTTGAGTGCCTAAGGCCTTGGCACTCTCCCAGAGTCTCTTTCTTGTTTTATTTATTTCCACAATGGGCCTTATTCCTAGTACACCATAATTATATTTTAGTGTCTTGGGGAGATCAATTGGTATTTTAACACCCAGACAGTTCCAACTTTCAGTGATCCAAGTAAAAGGAAAAACCTTTTTAAGGGCTAGAAAAGTGTTGTGAGGTAAATTGATTGGATATATTTCTGATTTTTGTGCATTTAATTTTAAACCAGAAATTTGACCAAAGTGGTTCAGAAGAGAGAGCAAGGGAGGAATAGACTCAGTAGGAGATGTAATATACAGCACTACATTGTCAGCAAAAAGGGAAATGAGATTAAAAAAAATTATTGAACCAAGCTGCTATTTCTTCTATTTCCTCCCAGGATAAGGAAATATTAAACCTTCCTGTAACAGAACAAGAAGTATTAGATGCAATATCTTGTATGAAAAATAATTCTGCCCCAGGGGAAGATCCAGCCGAATTTTATAAAGCATTTAAGACTATATTAACTAAATATCTAGCCCTTGCATGTAATTCTGTACTCTTAACTTAAACTGGCATTACTCCTCCATCTTGGCTCCATGCTACCTTGGTTCCAATACACAAACTAGAGAAAGACCCAGTAAATCCAGCCTCATATAGGCCTATAGCACTTTTAAATAATGATTATAAGTGTTTTTTTTTTGTAAATACAATTTATTATTGGATATATTTTCCACGTTCATACAACTTAAACAAGTAAATACATATCCATTTCCTTTCACCCTCTCCCCCCCAAACAAGGCTTCCCACAGTGCTCCAACCCCATTGATATCTCTCTTATTCAGTTACATTTACTACTAAACTTACTTTCTCTTACTAATGGTAACAATTTAAAAGTCTAGTCCCTTTCAATTTCTCCTTAATAGTTGTCAAAACAAATCAAACCACGTTTAACATCCCAATTTTTCAACAAATATTCTTGAAAGTCTTTCCAATCTTCAAAAAACTTTTCATCTTCTTCGTTGTTTAATTTTCTTGTTAATTTGTCCATTTCTGCCATAAACAACATCTTCTTAATCCATTCCCATGTTTCAGGTGTTTTTTCTTGCTTCCAACATTGTGCAAAAGTCATTCTGGCTGCTGTAACCAAATACCATAATAGTGTTCTCTTGGTTACATTTATTTCTTCCATTTTAAGACCTAACAATAACATCTGTGGGTCTTTCTTAAAAGTACATTTCAAAATTTTTTGTATCTCATTATGAATCTCAGTCCAGTAACTTACAGCCTTATCGCAAGTCCACCACATATGGTAAAAAGACCCTTCTTTTTTCTTACATTTCCAACATTTGTTAGACATGCTATCATTTATAATAGCAATTTTTTTAGGAGTCATATACCATCTGTACATCATTTTATAACAATTCTCTTTAACATTTATACAAGTTGAAATTTTCATTGACTTTTTCCACAAATATTCCCAAGATGACATAGATATTTCATTATTTATATTTACTGCCCACTTTAACATTTGCTCTTTTACTGTTTCATCTTCAGTATACCATTTCAGTAACACCTTATAAAATTTTGTAATCATTTTTTTACCCTTTTCGACCCATACAGTTTCAATTTCATTATTTTTTCCTCTAAATCCATATTTCCTTTTATCAACTTTACATAAGTCATAAATCTGTCTGTATTTCAATCATATTCAAATTCAACATCAGTTCTGTCTTTTAATACAAAGTTTTCCCCTTCTATTTTTAAAAGGCTTTTGTAAGGTAATCAATCTAGACCCTGATTTCTTGAATATGGATTAATCACTTCTGCCGGCACTATCCAAAGTGGTCGCTCTTCCGAGAAGAATTTTTTATATCTCATCCAAGTCTCGAACAGTGATCATCTTATGAAGTGGTGTTTAAAAAACTTGTCTATTTTTACTTTTCCATACCATAAATATGCATGCCATCCAAACTTATTATCATGACCTTCCAAAGCCAACAACTTCTTATTCTCAAGGTTAATCCACTGCTCCAACCATGTTAAGCAGACGGCATCATAATAAAGTCTTAGATTTGGTAGTTGTAGTCCTCCTCTTTCCTTTGCATCACATAAAATTTTCATTTTAATCCTTGGCTTTCTTCCTGCCCATACAAACTTCGATATTTCTTTCTGCCACGTATCCAATACTTTACTTTGTTTTAATATTGGAATAGTCTGAAATAGAAACATCAAGCGAGGCAAAACATTCATTTTTACAGTTGCAATTCTTCCCAGTAACGATAGATTCAAGGTATCCCATTTTTTCAGGTCTTGTTGGATCTTATACCAAACTTTTTCGTAATTATTTTTAAACAAATCAATATTTTTCATAGTCAATTCAATTCCTAAATATTTAGTCTTTGTAACTACTTCACATTTAATTTTCTCTTGAAGTTCAATTTGTCTCTGTCTCGTCATGTTTTTACACATCACTTTTGTTTTGTTTTTATTAACGTAAAATCCAGCAATTGTTCCAAATTCTTCAATTTTTCCCATCAATTGTGGTATATTCTCAATTGGATCTTGAATCATAAACATTACATCATCTGCAAATGCTCTATATTTATACGTAAAGCCTTTCACTGTAAGTCCTTTGATATTATTGTCTTTTCTTATCTCTGCCAATAATATTTCCAATATCCAGATAAACAATAACAGAGACAACGGGCAGCCTTGTCGTGTTCCCTTTTGAACTTGGAAAAAATCTGTTTTTTCTTTATTTATATTCAAAGCTGCTTTCTGTTCTGAATATATTGCCACAATCATGTTTAAAAAAGACTGTCCTATATCCATTTTTTCGATTACTTGCAGCATAAAATCCCAATTCAAGTTATCGAAAGCTTTTTCCGCATCAAGAAAGAGGAATCCAACTTCTTTTTCTGGATGTTTATCATAATATTCAATTGCATCAATCACCACTCTCAAATTGTCTCTTATTTGTCTATTTGGTAAAAAACCAGCTTGCTCTTCCGCTATAACATCTTTCAAATATTTTTTCAACCTTTCCGAAATTATTTTTGCAAATAGTTTGTAATCATTATTCAATAGCGATATTGGTCTATAATTCTTTACATTAGTTAAGTCCAAACCTTCTTTAGGTATAAGTGAAATATTTGCTTCTTTCCATGAGTCTGGGATCCGTTTGGTCATTCTTATATCATTTGACAGAAGTACTAAAATAGGGGTTAGCTCCTCCTTGAATTTCTTATAAAATTTTGCTGTAAAGCCATCTGGACCTGGAGCTTTGCCCAATTTTGCATCTTCTATCGCCATTGTTACCTCTTCCTTTGTTACTAAACCATTGAGTAGTTCTTTAATTTGTTGTCCCAGCTCTGGTATTTCAATATTCTCCAAATACTTTTTAATTCTCTGTTGGTCAATTCCTTTCTTTTTAAACAGTTTTGCATAATATTTGAAAAAAGCTCTTTTTATACCTTTCAAATCCACAACGTCTTTTCCATCTTCAATAATCTTACTTATGAAGTTTCTTTCTTTTCTATTTTTCAACTGCCACGCTAAAATTTTTCCTGGTTTATTTGCACCCTCAAACGCTTTTTGTTGTAGTTTTTTCAAGTTCCAATATAATTCTCTATTTAGTAAAACATTCAATTGATCCTGTAGAAAATGAATCTCTTTAATAATTTTTTTCTTCCCTGGTCTTTTCTTTAATTCCTTTTCTTTTTGTCGAATTTTTTCATGAAGGTCATTTTGTTGTTGCATCCTTTGCTTTCTGTCTTTAGTATTCAATGAAATAAGCAAACCTCTCATTACCGTTTTGTATGTATCCCATACAATCTGTATATTAGTACCTTTATTCAAATTCATTTCAAAAAAATTTTTCGTTTCTTTTTTTAATGTCTCATTGATTAATTTTTGGTCCAGTAAATCTTCATTGATCCTCCAATATAATTGTTTTGGTTTTTCTTTTGACATCCAAAGTAAAGGGTTATGGTCTGAGTTATTTTTTGGCAAAATTTCAATTTTATGAGTTTTTAACGCCATCTCCTCTGACATCCAGATCATATCAATTCTAGAAAAGGAATTATATCTGTTAGAATAAAACGTGTAATCCTTGATCTTAGGATTCCGTTTCCTCCAAACGTCTTCTAATTTCTCTTGTCTCATCAACTGAAAATTTTTTTTTGGCAATTTTCCAATCGCTTCTCCAATTGCATTAGACTTTCTGTCCAATGCATTGTTGATCGTGCCGTTAAAGTCTCCTGCGAAAACTATTTGGTCATAGTTTAAACAATCCAACTCTCTTGTCAAATCATTGAAAAAAGTCTATTTTGCTCCATTGGGTGCATATAAATTTACAAGCAATGTCCTTTTTCTGTACATCGTTATTTCCACACCAACATATCTTCCTTCATTGTCTGAGAAGATTTGTTTGGGTTCCAATTCTTTAGAGATATATATCACTGTTCCTTTCTTCTTGTTAATTGCTGATGAATGAAATTCTTCTCCCAATTTTTTATTAATCAGATATTTATTGTCTTGTTTTCTAATATGTGTTTCTTGCAAACAAATTATATTACATTTTTGTTTCTCTAGCCAATGATTCACTAATCTTCTTTTGTTTGGTGAATTTAGTCCATTTACATTCCAAGATAAAAATTTGTAATTCATCAGTGTTTTGAGTTAAATGTCTTTAAAATCATCAAAATTGTTCTCTTTGAATCTACACAAGTCTCCTTCTGTTTTGATTGTAAATCTCACCGAATTATACGAGAATGATAGTCCCTGTGGGATCTCCCATCTGAACCTGATGCCCATTTCTTTTAGCTTATCAGTTTTTTGAACTTCTTTCTGTCTTGTAGAATCATTCTCGGAATTTCTCTTAAGATTATTATTTTCTTTCCATTGATTTCCAGCGGTTGTGTAAATTGCTTCTTGAAGATGTCTTCTTTCATTTTTGTTGTCACAAATTGAACAATCACATCTCTAGGTAATTTCTTTCTCTTGGCATAAGCTGAGTTTACTCTGTAGATTAAGTCAAAGTCTGAATCCAAATCTCCTTGATCCTCTCCTATATAAGTTGTCAACGTGTTTATTACTAATGCACGTATATCCTGGTCTTCCTCCTCTTCTATTCCTCTCAGTCTCAGATGATTCTGGGTAGCCCTATATTCCATCATAGACTCCAATCTTATATTCTCTTGGAGAGTTCTTTTCACTTTTTGTTCCATTTCTGCTGATTTTGTCACCAGACTTTGAACCTCTTTTTTAACTTCTTCCGTATCTTTTTTTATCCCTGCCACTTCTGTTAGTACCAGTTCTTTCAACGCTGCCATATTTTTTTCTTGTACTTGGACTTGCACTTTTTCTATTTGCTCCAGTTGTATTTGCATCTGTTGTTGCAACTGTGATTCTATTTGCTTTCCTAAATTCTGCACCACCTCTGTCATCCTTTTCTCCATCGCCTTCATGGCAGCCTGCCACTCTTTTTTTTCTTTTGCAGTCATTCTTGGACTTGGTGATGAGGCGGCCCTTGGTCTTGACCTCAAATTCGTCTTGGAGGCAAATTCAAAACTAACCAATCTTTATATTGTCAATCATAAAGTCAAATCGCCACCTTTATAACTTTTTCCGTTGCTTTTTTGGTTTAAAAATAACTTTTTAAAATTCAGTCCTCCTCAAAATGGCGGGCGCAATTTCTCTATGATTTTCTGGCTAGAGTAGGCTCCTTTGAAACTTCCTGTTTTGCTGTCCGTCTCGGTAATCCAACTTCCGGTGTCACACTTTAAAACGTCCGTCTACATCCGGCAAGACAACCTTTAAACATCCACTCTAGCCTACTTCCTGTACCATAGAATCACAGTCAGTTTCGTTACTACTACGCAAAGTTTAGTCTTAGCTGACCACAGGAATGCAAAACAAAGTCACTTTTCTGCCGTTTTCTCCGTAAGAAAGCCTTCTTTTTACTTTTAAATCAAGCGGATTAGTTCTTTAAAGCTTTATACGCTTATCCGTACGTTTTAATTTTGCGTTCTTCTTCAAACCGGTAAGCAAACATTCATTGTTACCTTACTTGTAATCTCGGGGTTTCGCAGTGCTTCTTCTGCAATCAATGTTAATCTTGATGTTAAAGAGGTCGATAGATGGCGGATTTATGCTGAATTCTCAGCCCGGCTAGTATCTGTAGTGCTGTCTTGCAACTGCCCTCTTCGCGGAAGGAGATCAAGGTGTAAACAAGCTTCCTCCGAAGCTTATCCACACCGATCTCAACTCCCTCTCAGGCTTGGCTGCTTGCTCGTCACTCCCCCGCCTGGGGAGTGCTGCGTTGGGCCAGGTAAAGCCCAAACTGTCGTCAGATACCGCCGTCCACCTTGCACAGATCGCAAAGTGCGTTAATTCGCCATTTTAACTCCGACCGGAAGCCAAGATTTTTACATCTATTTTGGTAAATAGGTGGAAGAATGTTATTACTAAACACATAAAATTAGATCAAACGGGCTTTATGTCTGGTCAAACTATATCTGACAATACAAGAAGAACTTTTATTGTGATCCAACATTGTAAAATAACTAGAACTGAGACATTATTATTCAGCCTAGATATGCAAAAAGCTTTTGAGACGATCAAAAAGCCTTATCTCCTTCAACTCCTTGCCATAATGGGCTTGGGACCAAATCAACAAAGAGCTTTTCAAGCTCCCTATAAGAACAACCTTGCTCAGGTCAAGGTAAACAATGTACTATCCAAAGTCTTTCCTATTATAAGGGGCACCTGTCAAGATTGGCCCTTATCTCCCCTCCTTTTCACTTTATTGCTTCCCTCCACTTGGAGGCCGGGGGGGGGGAGAGCAAGATGGGTCATTCAAATTATTGTGGGTCAGTCTGGGCTCAGTGAGGACTCCTCAGGAGGAAAGAAGCCACATGTAGCCATCTCTGAGTCAGCAGAAGCCAGCAAGCAGGAAGAAGAACTGCAAGCTGATCAGGATTCACAGCCAACAGCTCATGCAGAGCCAGACAGTCTCCCTGAGTCAACATGTGAAACCAAGTTGATCGTTCTCAGGTCTCTAATGTCACCCACACCTTTTGAGTGCTGCAGAGAGAGGCTGCAAGCAGAACTACAGGAGAAATGACAGAGTGATCACCTCCTGGCCCGATATAGTTGTTTGAGTAGCTGCAGAATTACTCCCAAGCTATGTTCCCTCTAAGCTGTGGAGTCTTGTGAGCAAAAATTCTACTTTGTGAGTCACTGGCATTAAAGTTGTGTGCGAGCAATTTGGCTACTGCATAAATTAGTTTGTTTTGGCGCCATCCTTCCTGAGCTAGGACAAAAGTGTGTGAGCTGGAGGCTAAAAAACTGTGAGCTAGCTCACACTAACTCAGCTTAGAGGGAACACTGCTCCCAAGCACCTGCCTGCAAATTTGATCCTTAGGCACATGCCTATAAAAACCAGCCAAGGGAGGCTGTTAGCTGCAGAAGCAACAAGTCATTCTCTTACTGACTCTGTGACCACAGCCTCAGATCCTGCCTTGCTTGTGTGATCCTTGGACTGGGTTCTGACTGTGGCTTTCGGCTCTGCTTGACTCCTGCTCATTAGTAACCCCTTGACTGCTTGAGCGTGCCTCTTGGAAAACCCCTTGGTAATGGCACTTTTGGCTCTGAACCAGAGTGGATTTCATTTCAATCAAATCAATTTAAATAATGATTGAAATAACTAGTCAGTAAGACTAGATTTAAATCATGGTTCTCTACATAAAGGCTCATTCTTGCTGGTATACTCTTAATATTTACAACCAGATGAAGGTTTCATTTTTAGAATAACAATGTTTCAGATTAGTTTTACAGTTATATAAACAAATTACTGATTTGGCTATAATATTAGAAACACATCATAGATAGATAATTATGAAATTGTTGCAAGATGAACTATCTCCAGTTTAATAGGTTAATCATTCATATTTGGACAACTTTTCTGCTGTACTTGATTGGAAGTAGAAAAATAATTATTGCCTTGATAATAACTATTTAAATAGTTTTATTTAACTAAAACAATAACATTATAGCATATATATTCTTGTATTTGCTTAAACATCCATGTTTGTTAACTGATGAGGTTAAACAAAATATCTTTAAAAAGAAAAAAAAACATAGACTATCAGCCTGGTCCACATACGAAAAACTTAAAACACTGTCCTCTATAGTTCACTCATCTTCATCTTCTTGTTTGTTCATAATCAGGAAAAGAAAAACAAGCTTTCCTGCTTTATCAGGTCCCAAATCATTTCAAATGAGTCCAAAGGAAGAAAATATTCTTTCCACACCAGCAGAAGAAGTTACTACTGTTAAAAGTGAAATCATAACTTCAACAGTCTCTAAATCCAAGTGTTTAAGTGACTTCTAACAGTTCACTGGAGAAGGTTTGAAGCCTGGAGAAAAGAATTACTAGCCTCCATGAGATCAATGAAGGGGAGGAATTAATTAACAGAAGCCTTGATAGCCTGCATAGGGGAGGAGAGACCAGTCAAATGGACATCAGTGTAAGTGACTGCCCTAACAAGACTCCTCAGAGTGCTACAGCAGGACCCCAGAGGCATTGAGTGAGACAGCACTCCATGCTATTAGAACTGAGGAATCGATTCCAGGCCCTTGTGGTGGAAGAAGAGATGGAAGTATCACAAACACAAGGAAGACAGAAAGAGGAGGACAGGGAGATATAAAGAAGTGGTACTGGAAGGAAAAGGAAAGTACTGGTCATAGGTGACTCCCTGCTGAGGGGTATGGAGCATCATGTGTCCAGACCTGACCCCTGGCTGGAGAGGTGTGTTGCTTGCCAGGGGCAAAAATTAAAGATATTACAGAGGATCCAAAACTTATCAAACCTACAGAGCATTACCCATTTGTGATGGTCCATGTGGGAACGAACAACATGGCCATGAAAAATATCAAAAACATTAAGGCTGACTTTGAAGCTCTTGGGAGGAAGTCGAAGGGAATGGGAGCACAGGTGGTGTTCTCTTCAATCCTTTCTGTCATAGGAGGTGGAATATGACAGGAACAGATGATAATGGAGATGAACCACTGTGTCAGTGGTGCTGGCAGGAGCGCTTTGTATTCTGGGACCATGGGCTAAGTTTTCTGGATGACAGCCTACTAGCACACAATGGACTTCACCTGTCAAGGTCAGGGACAAATGCCTTTGGCAGAAACCTGGAGAGATTAATCAAGAGGGCTTTAAACTGACACCACAAGGGGAAGGAGACAACCAATGTAGGGATCTAAATGAAGGAGAGCAAACAACAGAGATCCACCTGGGAGGGCTGGTTCTAATGGAGCCACAGGCTTCAGGTGTCTATGTTAAAGGTAAAGGTTTCCCTTGCTTGAAAGTCAGTTGAATCTGACTCTAGGGTTGTGGTGCTCGTCTCTGTTTCCAAGCCGAAGAGCCAGTGCTGTCTGAAGATGTCTCTATGGTCATGTGGCCAGCATGACTAGATGCCAAGGTGCACAGAATGCTGTTGCCTTCCCACCGAAGTGGTACCTATTTATCTACTTGCAATTTCTTGCTTTCCAAGTGCTAGGTTGGCAGGAGCTGGAACCAGAGATGGGAGCTCACTCCATCATGCAGCACGCAAGTCTCAAACTGCTGAACTACTGACCTTCCAGCCTTCAATTCAGCGTCTTAACCACTGAGCCACCGCAGCTCCAGGTGTCTATGTACCAGTGCTCAAAGCTTGGGCAATAAGAAGGAAGGGCTTGAGCTTCTAATGCCTGTAGTGGAATATGATTTAATAGGCATTACTGAGACTTGATGGGATGATTCCCATAACTGGACTGTAGCAGTGGATGGATATGAATTGTTCAAGAAAAAACTAAAGGGTCAAAGAGGAGGTGGAGTGGCTCTGTATGTGAAGAGAGGGTTTGTTTGTCAGGAAAAACTGGAGAAGTGGATGGGGGGCGGAGTGACAGCAAATCTGCAAAGTCACACCCAACACAACCTCCACATCGGGTTCCTACAAAAGAATTAAAATTTTAAAAACAGGCTGCAATTTAAATAATACAGCTTTACCAAAACAATGGGGAGGAACAGGGGAGCAAAAAGTAGAAAGAATTCCTCCAAACCGATGCCTAGAGCAATGCAAGAAAGCCAAAACTCTTCGGACAAAGACTCTTCCCCCCCATTGGAAATGGAGGAAGCAGAAGCTTGTGTAAGCAAAAGGAAAAGAGAAGACTCTTTAACCAAAAAGCATTTACAGGAGATGCTTACAGACTTAAAACAAGATTTAAAAGAAGAGATAAGAAACAGCATTACTTCTATTATGAATAAGTTGGATGAGGTCAACAAAAAGCTGCAGGAGGCACAGGAGAAGGCAGAGACAGCAGCTGCCAGCATGCAAAAGAATTCTAAAGAAATAGCTGAACTGAAAACTTTTGAAGGATGGGTGAAAAGCAAACTAATGCTGTTAGAAATTAAATCACGGGAAACCAAAGTAAAATTCCGTGGAATTTCTTTGAACTTTGAGTTAAATAAGGACCTTACTGTTGCTTTAAACAAGTGGTTAGAAGGAATTATACAGCTTCTGGGGCCAGTGGTAAACAATGCTTTCTGTGTAAACCCTCCCCAAACGGGCTCACTAGCACTGATACCTGGTATTGTGGCAGGTATCCACAAGGACACAAAGATTAAGTGGAAACACTTGGAAATTGCCAGGAAGAACAGAGGTCTGAAGCTTGAGGACACTTTGGTCCAGCTGTACCCAGATATTCCTTTTGAAATACTAAATGCCAGGAAAAATATGCGCCCAATTGCACAAAAGCTTGCAGAGAAGAACTACAGGTATCATTGGCTCCTGCTTGGACATATATTGATTACACACCAAGGATGAATACTCACAGCCCATGACATCTGTTGAAGAACTTCTGAAGGTGTTGGAATCGGACTTGGGCTAGGAATCCAAGAATTTGTAATCAAAAGAAGAGGAACGTATCATAAGACTGTAAAGAACAACATCAGAGGAGATTGCAGCTATAGAGCTACCATTTTTTCTTTTGCCTTCTATATTTTCCCCCAAGTAAAGTAGCCTGGTATATAAAACATAGGGGAGCACACGGGAAGGGCCATTGGGTTACCCCCCCACACCTCCCCAGTGGGCAAGACTTACATCGAGAGTCTTCTTCAGAATTGCTCCGGAGTCCTGGGAGAGGGAACGCTGATCAGAAGAGCTCCAGTTAAAGAGGAAGAACAGAATTTAGTAAAAGATATTAAGAGACCAGAGTAATGAGATGGAGGAATATATTTCTATCTTATTTTATTGTAATTCATCTTATTATATTGATTTTGAAACTAAATATATACAGAATATATGGTTATAAACATAAGGAGATCCAAAGGGAAATTATGGGAGATAGAGTTTATAATTGCATTTGTACTGGAGTAATTTTGAGAGGCAGAAATATTTATTTAGGTGTGCCAATTTCTATCGGACTTAATTATTATAATTTGCAAATGAAGTAGAAGCAGAATAGAATTGGCAACTTATAGAAGAATATTAGAAAATAATGTTAAATTTATTTCCTGTTGTAGAATAACTTGTAATTAATTTGTAAGAGTTTGAAATTAATAAAAGTTTATTTTTTTGAAAAAGGAAAGACTACAGGAGGAGGGCGACAGCCCAGTGGAAAGTATCTGGGTGAGGATAAGGGAAGGAAGGACAAAGAGTATTGTGGTTGGAGTCTGCTACAGACCTCCTGACCAGGATGAGGAAGTGGATGGTGCCCTCCTTGAACAGTTATTTTTTTAAAAAAAATGTATTTCATATATAAGACAAACAAAGACAAGCATTTGCAGATGATTTGGTATTTATCTTAGAAGACCCATTGGATTCAATTACACAATTATTAAAAGCATTGTAGAAATATGGCCAGGTTTCTGGATTGAAGATCAACCAGACTAAAGCAAAAATGTTAACTAAACACCTAGTCCAAAAATTACTAGAGAAATCAGGATTCAAGACCCTCCTTGAACAGTTTGACAGGTTATCCAAACAACATGACCTGGTAGTTATGGGTGACTTCAGCTTCCCTCATGTGTGCTGGGAGACCAACTCTGTAAAGTGTCCACAGTCACACAACTTCCTGACCTGTCTGACTGACAACTTCCTTCATCAAATGGTGGAGAAAACTACAACGTGCTCGGCCGTACTGGACTTAATATTGACTAACAGACAAGAGATGATTGATGGGGTGAAGGTGGTGGGACCTTATTTTTTATTATTTTATTCAGTTTGCATCCCGCCCTTCCTACCAAAGTGGGCTCAGGGTGGCTTACATTAAAAGTTAAAATACAGTAAAACACAAATTCAGTGCATACAAAACACATCATAAAATTCATATGCATTGAAAGTAACAAGTCACAAATAAATACAGTAAAAGTGCTAGTGGCGGTAAGTATAGGCCATGATGTAACAAATCTGACAGAATGTATGGCCAAAAGATGTTACTGTTGACATCACAGGCAGTTACTGTTGTCATAAAGGCCTTATCCCAGTTCAGTGTTATTGATAGTGGCTCCTAATCAAAGGCCTGGTGGAAGAGCTCCATTTTGCAGGCCCTGCAGAACTGTAAAAGGTCCCGCAGGGCCCTGATGTCTTCTGGGAGCTCATTCCACTAGTATGGAGCCACTACTGAGAATGCCCTGGCCCTAGTAGAGGCCAATCTGGCATCTTTTGGTCCAGGGAGGGTCAAGCGGTTTTGAGACCCTGATCTCAGTGCTCTCTGGGGAACATGTGGGGAAAGGTGGTCCCTCAAGTAGACAGGCCCCCAACCATATAGGGCTTTAAAGATCAAAAAACAGCACCTTGAAGCGGATCCGGTATGCTATTGGCAGCCAGTGCAGTGCCTTCAGCACAGGCTGGATGTGCTCCCGCAGAGGGAGACTCATCAGTAGCCTGGCCGCCACATTTGGCACCAGCTGCAGCTTCCAGATTTGCGACAAGGGCATTGTAGAGAGCCCATGTAGAGAGCATTACAGTAGTCCAATCTCAAGGTGACCACTGCGTGGATCACTGTTGCCAGATCATTGTGTTCAAGGAAGGGAACCAGCTGCCTGATCAGCCGAAGATGGTAGAAGGCTGTCTTGGCAGTGGCTGCTACCTGGAAAGTGGAGTGATTTCAGATGTCAAATGACATTAACAGGCAAATGACAATAACAGATGTGATTGAATTAGGTGTGATATGCAGAGAGGGTATAATAAAGATTGATTGCCTCCCCATGCAACATGTGGCCTGGCACTGTGTCCTGTATGGGGTGGACTGGCTGGTGACAGGAGCTGGTGTCTGAGGCTGGGACTATGTAGAGGATCCTGCCTGATTGGAGAGTGAGGGCTGATTGGTGGTGGAGCCAGGGAGTGTCAGACTGATTGAGTCAGGGATAGAGGTCAGGCTAGGTGAGGTCTGACTGGAGGGTGCATCCAGGATGAGGGCAGATGCCAGGCTGGGGGCCAAAGACGAGGGCTATGGCAGACAAAACAAGTACTGTGACTTCTGTACTCAGAGGGCTTTGTGGGGATGAATCAGGTGCAGGTCTGGAAGAAACTGTCAAGGTGTGTGTATGATGTATTCAAGTAAAATGGAGTCTGGTGGATTTAATAATACAAAGCTGAAAGGGAGCCATGAGGACCAGGCAGAAAAACCACTTATCTGCAGAAGTCTCTGTTGCCTGTACTTTTCTGTTGCTGTTTCAAGGTTCAGATTAAGCTCAATCTGCACACAGACCAGTCTAGGCTTTCCTTTTCTCCCTCCAGTAAAATTAAATAAATGAACTGTCTTTCAACACCAGCTACTAAGCCTTCAGAGAGATGCACTTGGACTGGACAAATAAAGATGGTATCCCAATCTCAGTAAAATATTCACAACATGTAAGAAGACAGCAGGCATTAAACAATGCTGCTTAAAACCTATTATTATAAGGAAGGACAAGGTCCAGACTTTCAGTGAACAAGCAATATACAGTTCTCAAACAATACAATAAGACCTTCATTCAAGCACTGTATGACCACATTATTATTATTATTATTTTTAGGGGGTTGAAAATCAAGGTCTTTCATAGTCCAGTTCTGTAACATCCAAGTCTCACAACAAACTAACAATTTTAGAAAACAGTATTAAAAAGAAACACACTAAAAGGCATGATGGCAAAGTCAGACCTTGATAAAAAATTCCATCTTCCCAGAAGCAAACCTATTCAGTTTAGATATCTTCTAGAGCAGGGGTCCTCAAACTACGGCCCGCGGGCCACATGCGGCCCGCTGAGGACATTTATGCGACCCACTGAGTGTTTATGCCCGCCCCCCCCCGCCCGGAGCCGCCTCCTCCTCAAGGAGCGCAGCAGCAGCGTCCCCGCGGCCTCTTTCTTCAAGAGCGCCCAGGAGCTGAGGAGGAGGAAGGGGCGAGCAGGCTGGTCGTGGGGGAGGGGCGAACGCGGCGGCAGGGCGAGCAGGCTGGTGGGGGGAGGGGGCGAACGTGGCGGCAGGGCGAGCAGGCTGGTCATGGGGGGAGGGGGCGAATGCGGCGGCGGGGCAAGCAGGCTGGTGGGGGGGAGGGGCGAACGCGGCGGCCCTCCAACGGTCTGAGGGACAGTGAACTGGCCCCCTGTTTAAAAAGTTTGAGGACCCCTGTTCTAGAGCTCTGGCAACATCTTTGAGGGACCCAAGGTTACTTTTATTCTTGTAACTTAGCCAGTTTGACACTGAACTTAAAGAAGCTGCCCAGTTACAATAATAAATCAGAAATTGTGGCTGTGAATAAGTGAAAGACCGTTCAGGGATCTTTGGGCTGAGCTTCTCCTATCTGTGTTAATTGCATTATGTATTGTTGAACAAGCCAGACTTAATTTTTTTTAATACAGCCATATCAAAAAGCACACAGATATACAGATTTAAAACAGTTTTTCAGTAACCAGTTCCTATGATATAAAAACAGCAGAAAGCTTTCTTAAATTCAGAATAGATCCTCCCCAAGAAGAAGAGAGAAAGAGAAAGGGAGAAGGCTTTGCTCTGCAGTTGCGTGCCTGTCTCCCCATCAGATACAGGTCTCAGAATCCTAGCAGTGGGTTTTGCACCCACCAAGAAAAACAGAGCAGAGATAGGGAGGAGGCTTGTAAAACAACACTTTCAGTTCAACTTGCAAATCTTCTGGGACACTGGGTGCCCCAATGTCACCTGAGGTTGTTCCCGTTTCTTTGATTTGCATTGTGGGCAGTAGTTCGGTGCAGTAGACCTGACAGCAGTAGTACCTGGAACAGCTAAACAGGGACTGGCATTCTGAAACCTCTAATAGGATTAGTTATTTTGCTATTACGCTTCTGGAACATAGAGAAGAAACAGATTAAACATCTGAACATTTTCTTTTAACATTACATTCCTTAACATCTGAACATTTATTTATTTTATTTTTTAACAATGTATTCTTTATGTTTAGAACTGCCCCTTCACTATGCCATTTGGAAAGCCCACTATGAATAAAAATTAAACAAAACATACTAATCTTTTTCCCTGGGAAGACCCTAGTGCATGTAGGTGAGGGACAAAAGTTTGCATGCATGAACAGGTAGATATGGGGTTAAGCTTATCAGATAAAAGTTCTGTATAGTAGAATTAATGTGGTTCAGACAGTCTTTTCTTTTCCCTGGTTACCTGTACATCTTCTATGTACAGACTCCGGTCATCTACAGGAACAGTGTATTCTTGAAGGAATCTAAGTTGTCTGAGTAGAAAGATACAAATCTGGAGGAGGAGAATTTTCTCCTTTCCAG
Organism: Gekko gecko; assembly: GCA_029375565.1. Taxonomy (NCBI): domain Eukaryota; kingdom Metazoa; phylum Chordata; class Lepidosauria; order Squamata; family Gekkonidae; genus Gekko; species Gekko gecko. The sequence continues at coordinate 172,276,286 of JAPDNY010000005.1, forward strand.
TGAGAATAAATCCTTTTTCCATAAAAGAAAACAGTTATTGTATTAACAGAACAGTGTCAGGATTGCTTTCAATATTCATTTCCATTATCTCCAAGGCAATTTTGCTCTGTCTCTGAATGTAGACTGAGTGGAAAAAAACAAGAGTTCAATCTTTTAGTTCCAACCAATTGCAATAAGTCTATGTAAGAAGTGGGGGAAGGGATCGAGGACAACTTGCCCATCTCCCCACTTGAGAGTCCAAATGTAAACTGATAAGAACACAAGAGAAGCCAATGCCAGATCAGGCCAACGACCCATCCAGTCCAACACTATGTTACACATCATTCCTTTAGTAGCCATAATTTGAGCTGCCTGTTTCTTTTCATAACTCATTCAATTCAGGATAGCATCTCAGAATCTTTTCCGCAACTCTTTCATCATTTCAATTCAGGGGGGTTAACTTTCATGTTATTCCCCATTCATTCATGTTCTGAGAGAAAGGGAGACAGCAGTGCATTTTCTCTTACCTTTAAACAACTTTGCTTAAATCTTTGAAATCATTACTGTCCATGTATATTCATAACAGAAGGAAGGGTATGGTTCCTTTTTCTTTCCATCGTCTTTGCAAGGCAGTGATGTATTAAAATCCAGTACAGACCTTGAATGGCACCTTCCACTCCTATAAACAGATGAAGCTCAGAGAAACTGATGAGAAAGGGGAATAAAAATGCAATATGGAAAAACAAAAACAGGAAAATCAGTCTGGAAGCAAAATGCATATTTCAGGGTGTCTCCTGGCCCCTTGGATGTTGGCATCCCATGAAACAGTTCCATCTTGTGGCTGACATCCTGTCAGAATAAACGCTAAAGGCAAAATATTTAGACTCAGGAGAGAAAAATATTTAAAACTTAAAACTGAGTCAGGGGTACCAATACTACAGAGAGGGTCTAGGTCCCCCCCCCCCCATATATCCTGAAATCTAAACTTACCCAGAGTGTTTTACAAATAGCAATGCTTTAACCTCCTGGCTTAGCAAGAGTTTTTCTTTTACAATTTTTCCACAATTCTTAGACCAACCATAATCTGTCATCAGGATACTGACATTAGGGATAAACATATAATTATCTGAACATAAGCTGGAGACCATTTGGTCAGATTCTTTTCTGGGAGAGGAAAAAGAGAGAGATAGAGGGGGGGGAACAGCAAATCTTTCCTGCACAGCAGGGACTTTACCATTTATTTCATCATCACTTTTCAGAAATTAAAACTGCAAACTAAAACATGAGTACATGTACTTTGTATTCCCCCCCCTTCTTTTTTTTACAAAGACATTGAAATTAAAACTCATTTTAAAACCATTTTACACAAATAGTATACCAGAATAAAACAAAGTATATAGGGGGCTAAGTGGATGCCCCTCCTTCTTGCTCTGCTTCGTTTGCAGTAAAAGAACTATATGAACAAGGTTACCTTTAATGCTCAATACAATTTGACTCTAATTTTATTTATATATTATATGTATAAAAATCTTTTCTCATTGTTAAAATAAAAAGAAAACAAACTTTGCACCCTTTTACACACTGAAAGGGAAGGGTGTGTACTTTCAGATCTCCAGTAAGTAAGCATTTTTCAGTAAAGCTCATGCATGACTTTGTTCTGCTTATTCGACTCTGACTTATCTGTACTACTGGAGCACCAGAAGCCAACACATGCTGATGTTTGCAAAGTCTGGGTGCCAGCCTCCTGACAGACATTTCATTTCTTTGTTTAAAGAATTTTTACACAGCTCTATACACAAAATAATTAACTCTGCTTAAGCCAGATGGAATATAGACATCAAAACAAACTTTTAACTTTTACTGACTTCATGAATCATTTTTCTCTTTAAAAGTGTCAGAATTCTGCTCGGCCCCAGGCGCTTCCCCACCTGTGGCCGTGGCGTCGGGTGCCGGGGTGAGGGCACGGTGCTGGGACCCGGGTCGATTCCAAGGGTTGAGGGGACAGTGAAGCCTCAGATTGGCAGGGGATGGGGTTAACTTCATCCCGACCGTCCCACTGCCCTGTGCCCGGAAATTAGCCTTGCTGCTTAGTCCTCTCTCTCTCGCTCCCAGCTGCTTCTCCTTGGCACGCTTTTCCTCCCCAGCCTTTCCGTCCCCGCCACCTTATATCCTTCCCACCCCTCCCAGCACCACTCATGCTCCTTTCTGGCTTCATCTGCCCCAAGCCCCACCCCCTTGATAAGGCAGGACGCTCTCCTTGTGTCTGGGGTGTGGGTGCTCCTGTGCCGGTGGCAGCCGCGCTGGTCCGAGGGCCGCGCCGCCATTGCTGTCACCACGGATCCTCAGGGGCGGGGCGCCTGCCTTCGCCGCTTCCCAGGGGTCGTGGCAGCGGGGTCTTGCTCATCCCAGCTTCCTCTCTTTCCCCAGGCTGTCAGCGGCCCCGGCCACGCTGCTTGCTGCTGGATGGGCGGCGGGGGTCTTCCCGGACGATCTGAGCCAGCTTGACTGTCCCGAGGCTCTGCGCTTTGTCCTGGGTGAGTGTTCCAGCTGAGTCGCGGTGGGGAGGGGCGTTGCCCAGGACCAGGACACAAAGAGGCTTGTACTGTTGAACAAAACATCCAGAAGATTGGCAAAGTAAAATTGACTCAAAAAGTTCTAAAAACCAACAGCCTGAGCTGGCAAATCAAAGGGCTGAGACCCTGGAAGTTCAGAGCAGAATTTCTAACCTTTGCTTAACTTCAGCAGGCAAAACCATGGAGTCTCTCCTTCTCAGACCACTCATTTTCTCTACAGAGGAGGGAACTTTGCAGATTCTTTTGTAACTCCAGGACACCTCCATTTATTTATTACTGACATTTATACAGCAGAATCTCTTACAGTTGTATACATTTGAATAAAATTTCCCTTTTCAGTTGGAGGGTATTCACACCATATTATTCATAATCTGTCTCTGCTACATATCAGCATGGAAAACCTCATGTTACTCATTACAACATATCTCCCATTCTGTATCAATTCCCTAATAACAATACCCACAAAAACACAATATCCAATACAGATCCAAAAATGCAGTCTCAAACATGGCTCAAGCCAAACACACGCACATGCGCTCAGACAAACGGAGCAGCAAAACAACTGATTCACACACAGTTCCTTGAATAAACTAAAATTGACAAACTGAAGCACCAGTTTACTGATGACTATGAGGAGGCACATTTCCCAAAACAGACTGAGACAGATACAGACTAATGCAGGTACGGGTGCTGTTAGCAAACTGAAAAACTAACAAAAACTTGGGTTCCTAAACTTCCAGACTTTCCTGGGGCTGACACCAAGCACACAAACACAGGCACACGCTCACAAATGCCCTCATAATCAGTGGGGAAACCACAGTTTCCCTTCTCCTGCCTGACAGAAAACTAACCCAATAGGAAGATGATCAGGCTTCCTCTTCTCTCCACCTGGAGAGGACTGATTACCGATAAATACTGACCTGAGCTCCAGAGCTGTCTCTGAATTTCTCCTCCCGGCTGCAACTCGCAGAATGAGCAGCTTTAGGGAGAACCAGCCCCCAGCAGGGAGCGGATGATTGGCCTCTCAAAATCGAATGGGCGCCTGCCAACGAGCAGTCCCCAGCAAGCACAGTTCACTCCAAAGCTGTGGCTCAGGGGGGGTTCCAACAACCCAGCCTCCAGTTGGGTGTTCCCCCCGTTTCCTGGCCAATGCACCAGAGAATGTAGCACAGGAAAAACGAGGCCTAAGCTCATGCGAAGGCGGCCAGCAGACAATGGGAGGAGAAAAGTTGGAAGTTTACTGATGTCAGGTTCAGCTGCAAGGAGTGCTCAAAATGGCTGAATGCTTTGTGTAGCACTTAACAAAGCTTTTATACAACAAGCACAGTCAGCAGTTTCTGGCATGTATATGTCACAACAGTGGTGTTTTCTTTCAGTCCTGCCCATTTCCTGTCTGCTCAGTGAAACGTGCTTTTGCCCTTACTTGGGGCTGAAATGTTGCCAGTAGCTATTTTAACCCTTTGGTTACAGTGTTAGCTGAGTCAGAAAGTTAGCAGATGCACAATATTTGCTGAATGGGGTTTTGCTTCAATATTAGATGGAAAAAAAATGGATATATAAAATGACAGATCTGTATGTAGACCAGACTCCCTTTGCTGTGATGCAATTAAAAGACAGTTGGGCTCTGTTTTATGTTTTTTAACCTATATTAGGGCCACATGTTTGAGCTGCATTGTTTGGCATGGTTTGTTTCTCTTCCTTTCATTTTAGCTAAAATAAATAGACTAGAACTCTGCTTTCTTTATTCACAGATAATCTTCAAATGGAAGGAACCCAGTGTGTTTCTGTTGCCTCAGGCCTTATGACTCCCATAGCAAAGCTTGCCGATTCCAGTTCTATCAATACGTTTGTGGTGGAGTTTCCAAGGAAACGCAAAGGAAATTATTCTGATAACCAGTAAGTGAGATGGTTTACATTTTGCATCACTGTAAGGGAACTGGATCATTCAAGCTTCTCTTTGTTAAATGTATTAACCCAGGACTCAGTGAGTCCCGGGCGCCAGGTCACCATGGCAACTAGAATTTCACTGACAACTAGTATTTTCAGCAGTTATTTGATGGTATTTCACATCAGAATGTTTTGTTGTATAACATAAAAATATATGCATGTGAAACTCTGGTAATTGCTTGTTTGTATGTTAATGTTACATCATTCAATGGTGGAAGGTGATTTAATTTTACAACCAGCTGGTTTCTATTCTGGTTCCAGTATTTTGAATAGAGTTTTTTAAAGCAATAATGAAATTATGAGAAATGGGGAGAAGTTAGGTTAGGGGTTAGAAGTTAGCTTTTTGTTATGATTATGATGACTTGGGTTACCCCATATTTTTTTAGATACTACAACACTTTTGTTTCATTTTAATAAACTTACAAAAAACTGTGAAGAGTTTAGGCTTACATTTTTGGTAGCACTAACTAGAAAATATGGGTGTTATAATGCAAAACCCTGATTACTGAAAAATGAGAAGTACTGAGGCTGAGTGCCAATTGGGACCAGCTGCCTGATGGGCAGAGAATGAGGGAGGAAGGGCAGGGCTGGTTATTGGACTGGACACTTAAGGTAGTGATATGGTGAAGCTGGGAGGCAGTTAAGTACTGAGGCAGAGTGGAGCATACCAGAAATGGGCTTGTATGTCTGGAAGTGCAGTAAACTACTTGGATCAAGTCGGGGATCAAGTGCTGTGCCAACTTGGCAAGCCCAGTAAAGGCAGTAGCAAATGTTGAAGGTTATGACTCCTAATTCGAATGTAGTCTCAACCCTAGTCCAGCCTATGACAGAAGGAATTAAAGTAGATACTTCTAGTATGCTCAGAGCGAGGCATGAACAGATTCATGTAATGTTAATCGTATGGAGAGTCTTTTGGGGGCAGTTGTCCTGGGCTTTTGTAGGAAAAAGCCTTTGAGTAATATCTGCCATCTACAAATAATATCTGTAATAGTTGTTCAGGGTATAAGACAAATATGCTCATTATTTAAATATTTTTAGACTTGCTTCTGGGAGGGACTCAAAGAGGCTTATGAAGACAAAAATTTCAAGTTACAAAATAAGCTGAACAAATACACAGACAAAAATCTGAGCTACTCCGGATCTGCCAAACTGACTGCAGAGGCCAACTGCCCTCTGGCTTGTGTCTCTGGCCTGTGCAGACTAAGTACAAAGTCACTTGTTGCTAGCTCTGCCAGATGGATCTTCCTCACTTCACCCTCTGTGAGGAATGCCTCTGGCCCATTCCAAGCAAAATACTGCAGGATGGGGGGGGGGGGTGTTCAACCTATATGGAGCTTGGTTGCTGCTTGCTTTGCTGCCACCTAGCCAGCAGGACATTCATTTGCTAGCACTCTCCAGTTTTTCCTGTTCCCAGATCTCCTTTATAGGAACAGTGGGATAAAATCAAATTTATTTTATTTATTTATGCTATTTATAGTCTGCCTTTCTCACGAACTCAAGGCAAGTGAAACAGAGTGAGTCAATGCAATCAGTAGGGTGGGACATTCAATAAACAATACAATAGAATTAGGGCTGTAGAACCAATCAGAAATTTAAAAACAGAACTAAAGAAAAGCATAAGTATTAACATGATGCAAATGATGCAAAATTCCATATATAAGTTCAAGCTATACAAGAGGAGGAGGAGATTTATACCTTGCCCTTTGCTACCCAAAGGAGTCTCAGAGCAGCTTACAATCTCCTTTCCCTTCCCTCCCCACAACAGATACCCTGTGAGATAGATGGGGCTGAGAGAGCTCTTTCGAGAACTACTTGTGATAGTACAGCTCTGAAATTACTTGTAATTTCGATGTCAGAATGGCTCCTGGCTTCCAGAATAAGTATCTGGTATCTCTCTCTCTCTCTCTCTCTCTCTCTCTCTCTCTCTCTCTCTCTCTCTCTCTCTCTCTCTCTCTCTCTCTCTCTCTCTCATAAGAACATAAGAGAAGCCAATGTTGGATCAGGCCAATGGCCCATCCAGTCCAACACTCTGTCACACAGTGGCCAAAAATACCAGATGCCATCAGGAGGTCCGCCAGTGGAGCCAGGCACTAGAAGCCCTCCCATTGGTGCCCTCCCACTGGTGCCCCCCAAGCACCAAGAATACAGAGCATCCCTTGCCCCAGACCGAGAGTTCCTATCTATACCTAAGAACATAAGAGAACATAAGAACATAAGAGAAGCCAGTGTTGAATCAGGCCAATGGCCCTCTCCCCTCTCTTCCTCCTCACAACTGTAGGGGGAAACCTTCTTCTACTTTTTGCATATAGTGCCTGGGTCCTGGCTCTGCACCATAGGCCAAGAGCTCTTGTGCTCTTGCCTTTTGGCTGGGGCCTTTGTGCAGAGCTCGCTTTTCAAGTACACCACAGATCCCAATGACCTGTTAAGGACAAGGAGAGGTGATGCAGCAGATGGAGCATCCTTAGCCAGCGACACAGGGGAAAAACAAACATCCCTTGGCTCAATAGGCTACTCTGGCGAGAGCTTGCTTTTCAAAAATTAAAAAAAAACTTGCTTTTCTATTGTACTGATTTCTCCATATGTTAATGTTTTCTAATTAGTTTAACTTCTCTTAGGTTCACAGGTGACATTGAAGCTGATGATCTCCAGAGCAGGTATATTGTTTATTTGTTGCCTATATTTAAATTTATTTAGGGTATTGTGCTTTTGTACAGGGTCATTGTGGAATCTCTATGCAGCCACCTATGTACTCTTGCAGGGTCACTAAGTTAGTTTGCTTAATTCATATTACTGTATACAAAATGAAAAGTAAATATCCTTGTTTGTTTGATAGTCATTCAGATCTTGAGAATTAAACACCTTACAGAACTCAGCATAAAGCAAAAAGATCACTCAGGGAGAGTCTGGTGAGAAACAAGGTGATAATTTAGTTTGAATTGTAAATCAGGTTATTTTCATAAAATACTATTCTATAACCAGTGTGTTATTTAAAAAAATCATACCCTTTTTTAGCTATCTATAGTATTTTATTCACTCTGGATAAGTATCTGTAGTATTTAATTCAGCCTGGATGCTTGCCTTCTCATTATTCTATAACCAGTGTGTTATTTAAAAAAATCATACCCTTTTTTAGCTATCTATAGTATTTTATTCACTCTGGATAAGTATCTGTAGTATTTAATTCAGCCTGGATGCTTGCCTTCTCATTGGTTTGTGATTTTTTTTGTCCTTCTATCTCTAGCTGTGAATCACAGATGTAGTGTGAATGTTCTCCTGGAGATCATATGGTTAAAAAAAGGTTCACTGTGTTGAAACTTGTCCAGCTATTTTTTTCCTAACTTCTTTACAGAAAATTTTATAAAAATAGTGGAAGAGGAATGTAATTAGCATTGTTGTTCCCTCCTTCTTTTTTATTTGGATAAAATAATTCTTTAAAAAAATCTTTTAAGTGCTTTCTCCTGGTGCTGACTGGTGTACTTTATTATTGTATTTTGGAAGTTCCCAAAGAAAACTAATATTTGAGAGAGATTTATGCAATAATAAATAGTATCATCTAGTCCATCTTTCTGTAACTAAATTTTGGCATTTTCCCCCCTAGGAGTGAAGATGAAGAACATGTAAAAATTAAATATTTCAGGTATTGCAACTTGCAAAAGTACAGTTTCCTAGAAGGGAAGTATTTTAATTTAACCTTGAAGTTTTGCATTATGAGCAGAAGCATTTGCATGTAATCTGCCTGTAGTGTTAATATAATGACATAGGACATTATCCTATCACAGTTAAACATATAGTTAAATTTAAAGTTCTAAGTATCTGCTTGGACAAAAGGTGTGTGTGGGGGAGAAAACTGAGCCTAAAACCTAGAATTCAGAAACTAAAAAAGGTTAGTCAAATGCAAAAGAGGGCCAGCAATAAAAGCTTAATATATGAAATATATAAAAAAGTACATGTATTTATTAAACAAAGGTTTTAAAATTATATATAAGGGCCCAATCACACCTCATATACAAATATCCAATTATAACACACAAGGGCTGATGGACTTGGCCTGACACGTTTCGGCCTGCATAGGCCTTCTTCAGAGGTCAAATACAGTAAGGCACATATTGGCTATAAAAATACATTACAATCATACAGATACAAGATATAAAATCAATAGGGACCAGAAAAAAGTTGTTCCAAAATTAAACCACTAGGCGCAGAATAAAAGTACAAATGAGGCCTCCAACAGTGCAATCACTTACCCAGTGGTGTTTCTCTGGTATAAATTTCTGGTCTAGAAATTGCCTTCCTATGATTGTGCAGCCAAAATGTCCTCAATAGAAATCTTTGACTTAAGTTTGTAGGCTGTTTTGAATGTGGTGATAAAGTGGCATGGTATATTCCTGCTTTTAGAGTGGTGGAGAGGCTTCCTGAATAATGATGATTATTTAGGCATTGAAAGACCATGGAGGAGACTTCAGAAAATTTTTCTGCATTTTGTCAATCCTTTGTGTGCAACAGTAAAACAAAACAAAACAAAATCAGATTTTCAAAATTTTGTGGGAGTTGCCCTATTCTCAGTTGGTGAGATTACTAGCATGCAGAGTTGGGTTCAACAGTTGTGATACCAAAATTAGACTGCAGTTTTTACCATGGCCATTGGAGTTTGGGCCCAATGGAATGCTCCTGAATTAAACAGTATAAAAATTGTTGTGGTCAGGCTGTGCACCTATCTGATTAGTAATATTGGGCATGCATGTGAAATCCTTACAAATAATTGTGGAACTCAGCTGTGAAGCTTGAGAAGCATCACTGACCTTCATCATCGTGGCTTCTGTGTGGGCACACATGGGGCTGCACGATCGTAGGTCAGCCACAGAGAAGAGCTTCCAAGCTATCTAAAGAAGTTCTTGGTTCTGGAGTGTTTTCTCTCCCCTCTGTCTATAGCAGGGGTGTCGAACTCATTTGTTATGTGTTAGCCTGATTACTCGTAGTTATTAATAATAATAGGGGGAATATGCGTAGTTATTAATAGGCAGTCGGCTGCGGGAGCAAACACCAGTGTATACAGAGGTCCTGCCCTTCCAGAGGGTATCAGCAACAGACACGGAGACTTTATAAGGTTGAAAATAAAGTCTTTTATTGGAATTCTTCACAAGCAAACAATACACAGTCACACACACAATTACTCAAGTCTAGGAATATTAAGAGAGCATCACAGCACAGTTGCATGAGCAGGGAGTCGTTGGTGGATAATATTTACCTGTCCTGCTGTGTAGGACATTCCTCTGGAAAAATGGAGGGGAAGAATGGGGACCACGTGGCCTGAACCAGCAGGTAACACGTGGAAACTCAGGCTGCAGACCTAGAGTTTAAAGATGGAGGCAAGGGGTTGGGATAGCAAGCTGAACATAAGAGGGTCAAAGATTCGATAGAGGTCATAGAGTGGAGAGAGAGGGCCTGGGGCCAGGTGTCCCCTTATATGCAGGAGGGTGGGGGCTGGTCATAACCCCTGGTCATGCCTCCTGGCTAGTCCGTCCCTGAAAATACCCTATTGGCTTGCAGGTATAGGGGAGGGGGAACTGAGGAGTGGTCAATATTGAGGTTTAGAAGCTTAACTCATGACTGGCACCTGGGAGTAGGCAGGATGAGTCACCGAGCCGAGTCCATTGTTCTCCTGATTACTTTAGCCAGGCTCCTGATGGCGAGCAATTAGTTGCCAAGCAACAATGAATAGTCTCTCCCTGGCTTATGTGAGGTCTGGTAGGTGAGGGGGAGGGAAAGAGGTTGCCTGAATGTGTTGGAGGGAACTCCTAATGGCAGCTCCGGAGTTCTCTTGCCTCTGTGCTCTAGCATGGCAGATTCTGGTGCTTGGTACATACTGGGGCTGGTCCGTTCTGTTTCAGAAAAATGGGCTGGTAACCTTGGCTGATCAATGGAGCTGCTTGGAAAGGTCAGGAGGGTGTCCCTCGCCTAATGTGCAGTCTCATCTGGCATCATATTAGGGTCACCATGTTGCACAGTCCCTTCATCATACTTTTTGCACAGTTCATTATTTTATTACAGTTCATAGACCGGCATAAAAACCTTGCAGGGCAACATATGAGGGCTGGATCTGACATAAATGAGACCTTGTTGGGCTGGGCCATGTGTGTCATAAAATCTAATGCCAGGTAGCAGAGATACAAACTTTATAAAGGACACAAACACAATGGGTTTTTTAAAACTTGAAATAAAAACATGCTTAAAACATTAGCATTCTTGCAATATTTTGTTTATTTAACAATGTCTGATAACTGATACCTCTTGCTCTGAATTATTGTATCAAAAATGTCTGGGCTGTTGCAATCTTGAGTATGTTGTTCAGATGTATATCTGTAAGCTGCAAACCTACGATGATGCAGCAGCAGCAGAACTGGAAGAAGAAGCAGAAGACAGCCAGTTCCACTGCAGGCCTGATAGAAGCCCTCCAGGGGCCTGGTCCGACCCCCGGGTTGCATGTTTGACACCTCTTGTCTATAGAGATCCCTTTTCCCTCCCAAAGGGTCATGTGACAGGGGCAGGGCAAGCACTCCTCCCTCAGTTCTCTTCTTGCTGCCATCAGGAGAGGACATGCTTCTACAATTTAAATCACTGCTTCTGCTTCAGTGCTCACTGGTCTATCCCTGAAATCCATTGCCCTTCCTAAAACAGGAGGTCACTTCTGTTTTGACTAAGGGCGCAATTACAAAACTTGCCCCTGGGGAAGACTTGAAGGGCTTCTTCGTTAGATATTTTGCTGTTGACAAAAAAGGGGTTGGGAAGATATCTGAATAAATATTTACAGGTCCCAGAATTCAGAATGTTGTCTATTCAAGAAGTGATGTCACTCACAGGCCCAAATGCCTGGTTTGCTACTTTAGACTGGCTCTTCGTAGATGACTCTCCAGATGCAAGTTTGAACTTCACCCTAGACGCTATTCAGTCCCTGGGCTTCCTAGTGATTTGCAAGAAGTTCCACCTAATCTATTGAATTCATTGGTGTATCGTGGAAGGCCTTAGAAGGAAAGGTGTACCTGCCCCTAGTGAGGGTCGGATCCACGTCAGCCTTTGTGAAAAGGTTCTTGTCAAATAGTTATCAATCAGCTAAGTCCATTCAAAAACCAAAGCAGTGGTCCCGGTACACACACTTACGGATGAGACCATTACAGAATTTGTTTGGAAGGAACTTTGATCCACATTCTGAACCCACTGAAAAAAAATGTATCAGTCCCGAGACCCATTGTAAGGTCCCTGAGCTGGTGGTCCATATCTGGGAATCTTCTCAAAGGAGTCCCCCTAGGGATCCAATTCCATGAAATACACCTTTGTTTACTGACGCTTCCCTTCCCTCACAGGATGGGGTGCCCACTGTTAGGGATTAAGGGTGAAGGGTAAATGGATGAAAAGGGAGTCCACCCTTCACATCAATTTATTAGAATTGAGAGCCATCAAACTCACTTTCACTTCTTTTACAGAGATCACCAGAGGAAAAAACATTCTGGTAGCAACAGACAACGTCACATCAAAGTTCTACCTAAACAAGCAGGGAGGCATGGGATCCTTGTGCCCATCCAGAGAGGCTACACTCATCTGGCAATGGGCAATAAGACACAGGGTACAACTAACAGCAGTTCACATAGCTGGTCTAGACAACACTCTAGCAGACAGCCTGAGCAGGGATGCAGGCACAGAACGACAGTGGTCCGTATCAGACCACTACCTGACCCCAGTCTTCAGTGAATATGAGGTCCCTGAGATAGATCTGTGTGCAGCAACAGACAACAAAAAATGCCATCTTTTCTGCTCCAGAGCAGTCAAGGGCACAGGTTCTTTGGGGGATGTTCCCCCCATTGGTATCTTCCACAGGGTGAAGGCAGACCAGACATCATGTATACTTCAGGCCCCTTGTTGGCCCAGAAGGGTGTGGTTCCCCATGCTGTGAACACTGGCCAGAGGGCAGTACATAACACTGCCCCAGAGGATGACCTCCTTTACATAGGTCCAATTCACCATCCAGAGGTGGGATCCTTGCACCTGGCAGCTTGGTTGATCCTTAAGTAGAAAGGTTTTCACAAAAGGTAGAACAGGTTATTATGGCCTCCCATAAACCCATGACAAGGAAGTTATACGGGTACAGAGGGAAGATGTTTGTTCGCTGGAGTGACAAGCAAGGGATTGATCCGCAGTCTTGAAATTTGGGGAGGATTTTTTACTACTGCCTGGAATTGCAGGAAGGTAGCAGCCTCACCAATAAAAGTTCACTTGGCCGCAGTGTCCGCCCACCATCACCCTGTTAAGGGGTGGTCAGTTTTCTCTTAACCTGAGTCCAAGAAATTTCTAAAATGGTTACTTAACATGTTCCCACCTGTTGCACCCCCGGTTCCCCAGTGGCATTTGTCCCTAGTCCTGTCAAAATTAATGTATAAACCTTTTGAACCTATGACCAATGCTGAGTTGTTGTTTATTTCTTATAAGACCACCTTCTTAGTGGCAGCACCTCTGCCAGAAGGGTAGGTGAACTCTGTACATTTCATTGTGAAACCCCCTTTATCAAGTTCTACCCAGACAAGGTAGTCCTTAGGTCTAGCCTGGAGTTTCTCCCTAAAGTGGTGTCACTATTCCACCTCAATCAGGACATCATCCTCCTGGGGTTTTCCCCATCCCTGACATCTCCATCAGAACAAACACTATACACTCTAGATGTGAGGAAGGCACCGCTTTTTATTTAAAAAGGGCACAAGAATTCAGGAAAGGTAAGAACTTATTTGTATGTTTTAGAGTCCCAAATAAAGGGAGAGCTGCCTCAGCACAGTCTCTCTTTAGATGGGTGGTTTCAACAATTAGAACAGCCTATGACAAGGCTGCTAAGGTCTCTTGCCCTGTGTCCCTAAAAGCTCATTCCACGAGTGCCCAGGGTTCTTCAGCAACTTTCCATGCCAGACTTGTACTGGAGAATGTTTGTAAAGCAGCAATGTGATCCACTCACTGTACATTCATCAAACAGTATTTGATGGATGTGGACTCCACAAAAAAAGCTATAGTGGGGAAGGAAGTGTTGTAGGTGATGTTTCATTGATCAGCCCACACTCAACTCCTTGTAAGTAAGCTTGCTATTCTCCCATGTGGGACTGCACAAAAGCCACAACAATGAAAATGCAGTTTCACTTACCTGTAACTGTTGTTCATTGAGTAGCCTTCTGTGCAGGCACACATCCCTCCCTTCTTTCCCTGCTCTGGGCTGCAGACTATGCAGAGGCCTCCTCACGGTGGTGAAAGGAATGGAGGGAGGAGTATTCACCCCTCCTGTCACAAGATTGTTTGGGCGGGAAAAGGGATCTCTATAAACAGAGGGGAGGGGGAGCACTCCAGAGCCTAGAAACTTCTTTAGAAAGCTTGGACGCTCTTCTCCATGCCTGGCCTGCAGTCATGCAGTCCCATGTGTGACTGCACAGGCCACTCAATAAAAAAATGGTTACAGGTAAGTGCAACCCTGTTTTTCATTCCATGAAACAAAATTGCATGTCATGTGGTCATAGGGTTGCTAGGCCTGGGTTGGAAAATAGCTGGAGACTTTGGGGGTGGATCCAGGAGAGGGTGGGGTTTGGGGAGGGGAGGGACCTCAGCAGGGGACAGTGCCACAGAGTCCACCCTTCAAAGCAGCCATTTTCTCCAGGGGAGCTGATTTCTGTCAGCTGGAGATCACTTGTAAAAACGGGAGATCTCTAGGCCTCACCTGGAGGCTGGCAACCCTATGCGGTCAGCATATTCACTTTGGGCCATCACAGTATGCAGTGTATAGTATACGGTTTCAGAGATGCCTGAATGCATCCTTTGCTCTTTTCTGGCTGCAATCAAGTTCCATTGAAATTATTGGGCTTACTTCCATGGAAATGTGGAGGATCAACCCATGTGCCTTACTGTACAATCCTCAGCAGAGTTACACCCTTCTAAACCCATTGATGGCACTGTATTTTAAAAGGTACTTTCTTTGAAAGGTACACTATTTAAGACTGTGCTGTTTATGTATGTGACTAAAAATGACAGAGTGTTTTGTACAGTAACAGTTTGCGTTTTGATACAAACAGATGTCACTGAGTGTGCCTCCAGTAGCATGGCTGAAATTGAAAAGGAAGGTACATTGTGTAACTCTCAGTTCTTTGAATATATAGTTCCCCCAAATAAAGTTCAGGAATGCAAAGAAAGTTGTTCATCAGGAGAGCATTTACACACAGAGACTGAAGTGAAAATCTACAATAATGGCTGAATCCCTTCAGAAGAAAAAATAAGAGCGATAGTAGATGTTACAAAATTTCAACATACACATTTATAGAACGTTTCTGAAATCTTGTTTCCATTTCCCTCTAATGACAAAGTTGATTTGTAGGAGAATATTTGAATTTCAGGATGGCAGACCTTTTTCGTGTAACTAGTTTCAGTTTCATATTGCTAAAAGTTAAGTATGGTACATAAAGGTTAAGTATGGTATGTATAATTTTTAACAAAAATAAAGAATGTATTTTAGAAACCAGTGGCATGAGAAAGACTAGTCTAAAGGAAATATGTTTTTGTGTTACATTTTTCTTAGGGAGGCTCATAGCCAAACAGAAAAGCGAAGGAGAGACAAAATGAATAACCTGATAGAAGAATTATCTACCATGATACCTCAGTGCAATCCAGTAGCACGTAAACTGGATAAACTTACAGTGTTAAGAATGGCTGTGCAGCACTTAAAGTTGTTGAAAGGTGAGATACAAAAGAATTTTATAATAACCATTTGTTTTTCCAACCTTCTGAGGAAGATGGAGGTAGGGTTATCCTGTCGTGCTTCCTGTTGGCAAAAACAAAGAGAGAATCATGGAAGTGAAAACAGCAAAGCAAAACAAAACCTGTGATCGTATTTAATGAGAAGTATATAGTATAACATGAGACTTATAATATTTAATTAAGCTTAATAATGTCAACATTCTTTAGATAACAGGAACGATAACATCATTCCATAGATAACAAGAGCAATAACACATCCAATGTACGGGTAATATCATGACTTATTTTTACTTCAGAGACACAAAAATCACAGCTCACTCCAGCAGGATCAACATGCAGAATCTTCAGAAGGCTTCAATAACACAACAGCAATTGTGCTGTGAATCCAATAAAGTGCTTCACAAATACATTTTGTCTGTCTGCATTCATAAAGTTGTAGACCACTGAATATTAAAGTGCTTCTTAGTATAAAGTGCTTTACTGCTTCATATATATCATATCATACTCTTATGTTCCAAGTGCAATAATCCATCCAACAGAATTTGCCAGCATAAATCTCTCTGTTTCATGAAGGCTTCCTCATAAATGGAAAATTACATCACACTATCAAAATTAAAATCAAAAGATACATCAGCAACAATATAGGGCACTCATACCATGGCAGAAGCTAAAAGCATCAAAATTTGAAATACAGAGCAATTAATGTAACACTCACCACAAGCACAACGATAAGACATTCACAGCATACTATAACAGGTCTCCATACCTTTGCTAATAGAAAGCATACGTTTATA
Organism: Gekko gecko; assembly: GCA_029375565.1. Classification (NCBI taxonomy): domain Eukaryota; kingdom Metazoa; phylum Chordata; class Lepidosauria; order Squamata; family Gekkonidae; genus Gekko; species Gekko gecko. Next base: position 172,292,346 of record JAPDNY010000005.1, read on the forward strand.
AGGATTTCCCAACCACATAATTAACTACACCTGTTACACTTCTCAGATCTCTTAAAGGAACCATTTTGACATGCCAACCAAACTTATAACATGAATAATATATGAGTTAAGTCCAAATGGAGATACCATGTTAAGGGTATAAATCCAGAAAGTTTCTTGTTGGAGTAAAACACTCTGTATATCCTCAACTACCCCAGGATTGGCTTGATATTTGTAGATGACAAAGAATCTCATATCATTAGTGGTAGGGCAAGTGTCCATGAAATGGGGGACCATTGGTGCTTCCCTCACCCCATTTCTAATCCTCACTCCTGGGGTGGCTGAGGATATACAGAGGGTTTTACTTCATCAAGAAACTTTCAGGATTTATACTCTTAAAATGGTATCTCAAGCCAATCCTGGAGTGGTTGAGGATATACAGAGGGATTTACTCCAACAAGAAACTTGCTAGATTTATATCCTTAACACAGTATCTCTATTTGGACTTAATGTTGCAGAATATGGAGTTACATGAGCCTGGACCTTTCTGTTCTTCTGTGCGATGTAGATTTTGCTTGATATTGGTCTTCAATTAGCAAACACTAAAAGACAGTCCTATTAATTCTGACATATTGTAAATTACTTAGCTGAAGTTGGTATTTTGCTGCTGTCAGGCCTTCATATTAATTCCTAATTTTTTACAAATGTTTTCACCCTTCATATGAAATGGTTTTTGTTCTTCACCAGAGTTGCGTTCATGAAGAATTCATTTTAAGTTATTGCACATGAATGCTCAATTTCTTAATCTCCTGGTGTGCTTGTGCTTACCACCACTACCTAGCGAGCCATTGTCTGAAACAGAGTGCTGAACTAGAGGACCACTTGCTTGATAAAAATATAACATATGGGGAGCATTGCTAGATCTGACCAGAATCCATCTAGGCCAGCATCCTTTATCACACAGTGGCCAACCAGTTATTCTGGAAGGCCAACAACATGCATAGAGGCCACGACCTTCTTTGATGTTGTCTCCCCACCAAAAATTAGGTCCTTAGGAATATTTCTAGACCCACTTTACTTATAATCTGCCTCCACAATATTTTATACAATTAAACGCAGGCTTCTAGATATTCAATTTCAGTGCCTGACAGAGGCAGCCAGGAAAACCTGTTCCCCAGTTCATCTGGGATTATCTCAGACACTGGGCCAGACAGCTACTTATTTTTGTTCTCTAACTGATCACCATCAAAGAAGGGCATTTATGTTAGCCAGATTTAATGTATTGCCATTTGCCATCTTCTCTGGAAGATGCCAGAAATCCCCTATGAATTTAGACAATGCCCCTTTGGTCAGGGTGCTATCGAATCCGTTTCCCATGTTCTTTTAAATTGTCCATTTTATACTAACAACAACAACCTTTTATTGGCATACAATATTAAAAACAATTCCCAAAAAGTTGATACACTCCAATAAGATATAAAATTAGATAATCACCGTACAACCATTACAAGGAGTATATCAGGCCTATAAGATAAGTTAAATTATAACACACTAAATTTGGCCATGAAACAAAACAACAAAACCTGGGTCATACACTAAAGTTTTAGGATTTTAAAACTTAAAATTAAATTTAAGAGTTTAAAAGGTTTAAAATCAGAAGTTATTTAATATAATCAGGGTCATTCTTCCGTTTTATAAGACAGTGAAGAAACTTAGCAGTCAATTCAGTGATCTTCGGATCTCGTGAAGCAAGGAGATGATGTGACTTAATTTCATCCGGTTGGCCTGCTACCATCCTAAGGGGGGCTTCTATAAATTTTGCTCGAATATCCTTAAACAGTTTACAGTGTAAAAGTACGTGCTCAACCATTTCTATTTCTCTTCTATTACATCCACAAAACCTGGCAGAGTAAGGAATTTTCTTATATCTCCCCTCAAGAATAGCAGAGGGGAGAACATCAAAATGAGCCAACAAATAAGCTCTGCACATTTGCGGTGAAGTCAGACAGAAAAAATAATGAGGTGGAGCTCCAGAAAGGGAATAGGCCCATCTTAGAGAGGAACACCTACCGGAAGCAAGGGCTCTGAGATCTTGCAGTTCTATATCAATAAGTCTCTGCTTGAGCAGAGCAAAGACTTCACACTCTGACAAGGTGACAAAGTCATTCAAATTAAAACCACTTCTCGGCCTTTTGGCTAAGATCAAGTGTACAGGAGCCACAGGATGCACCCGAGGCGGGCCCTGCCTCCTAAGCCAGTGGAACGGGGCCACCACCTGTCCGCTCTCCTAGTCCCAGAGGAGAGGGGCCACCCGACCGGCCTACCCTCCTACCCCAGAGGAGAGGGGCCACCCACCTGACCTGCCCTCCTACCCCAGAGGAGGGGGGCCACCCACCCGGCCTGCCCTCCTACCCCAGAGGAGGGAGGCCACCGATGTCGGGTTCACCCCACCATCCACAGGGGGTGAGCCCAGGACTTGCCCTCTCCTCCCTCTGGAGGAGAGGGCCCCAGCCACCTCATCCCCCTCCAACCTGGAGGGGACCAGAGGTGGCCCATGGTAGCGGAAAAGCCCAGAGAGAACTGCGACGCCCAGAGGAGCCGCAACCACCCCAGGAAGACCCCGGCACCCGGAGAAGATAGTCCAAGTCCCACACCTGAAGGCTGCAAATGGTGAGGAAGACTGGCTGATCACCACGGGCCACAACGTTGGGGGGACCAGGTCTCTGCTCTGCTCCCCCACCATGGACTATCATCCTTTGGACTTTCAACCTTTGCTGAATGGCTGGACGTGCTATGCACAGCTGGCCACCACGAGAGGGAGACCAGGGCTCCGCCCTGCTCCCCCACTATGGACTATCATCCTTTGGACTTTCAACCCCTGCCACGATGGGGAGACCAGGGCCTAGCCCTGCCCTCCTGCCATGGACTACTACCCTACGGACTCTCAACCACCTCTGAGTTGCTGGACACAGCGTGTGTGTGAAAATATCTCATCCTAAGCCTGTTTTGTGTTTTTGTATGACTTGTATGCACCTGCGTTTCCCAGAGTTTGCTTGTATTTGCTACATGACATCAATGATTGTAACTTAAACATTCTCTGAATAAAAGTCAATCTGTTCTTACCATTTTATACTAACATTCGAGAAAAATTTCTGGACACCCTTCATTTTACATGACGTAGTCTTCCTGAGAGTGTCAAGGTCCAGTTGCTACTCTCTGGGCAAAACGCTTCTATAACTTTTAATATTGCTTGTTTTCTTCAATCTGTAATTCGAACCAAGGGAACTATTAATTGATTGGGGGGTTTTGTTGTTGTTGTTGGCTGTTCGACAGCCATACTTTTGATGTATTCCTAAATTTTAATGTAATCTTATCTCTTACATACCAATAAAGGTTGTCTGTCTGTCTGATGTTGTCTCCTCGTCTACTGCCTTTGAATCTGGAGGTTCTTTTAGTCACCACGGTGTAGTAGCCACCAATTGACCTATATTTCTTGAATCTATCTCATTTAAGGCTGCCTGTGCCCATGATCACCACTACATCCTCTGGCAGCAAGGTCCACATTTTAATTACTCATTGTGTAAAGAAGTATTTCCTTTTGTCTGTCCTGAATCTACTGCCCATCTGTTTCATTGAATGCCTTTGAGTTCTAGTGTTTTGAGAGGGAGAAAAACCTCATTCTGGCCATTCTGTTTGCTCCGTGTGTAATTTTATAAACCTCTGCCATGCTCCTCTTTCATCACTTCTTTTGTAAACTGAAAAGTCCCAAACTCTTCATGCTTTCCTCAAAGGAAAAGTGCTCTAACCCCCCTAATAATCTGGGTTGCCCCCCTTTTATTTTTTTCAGATCTAGCAGGACACATATTATTATTTCCTGCGTTACTCCAATCTATACACACTGATTTCAGTGGATGCAGACTGGAGTAATTCTGCAGGTGTATTATGATAGCTTTTTCAGTGGGTTGGGTCCAGAGAACTGTAAGCAGAGCTTTGCTTGCAGACTGGGTCTCTGTTGCTTCCTCCTCATGTTGAAATCACTTTTCTTTGTCCCCACCTCCCCAGCTGCCCTTGATGACCCTTAAGAGCACCTTAAGATGTGGTGTGAAGGGCTGTAATCGGAAATACTCTTCTGTTTGTGCAATACAGGTGTAGATTCAGTGCATAATTTTATATTTGTTTGCATTTTAGCTGGTTTTAATTTCATTAATGATGTGGGGTGGTTGTGTTGATTTTAATTGTTTTAAAATGTGATTTTTATTATATATGTTTTAATTTGTTAATTAATTTGCTAAATTGCTTTGGTAGCTGTTGTGATAGCAGAAAGGTGGGATATAAATTTTGCAAAATAAATGTTAGAAATTGTTTAAAATTCCTACCCTTTGGTCCTCAAAGCAACTTGTTGGAGTTACTCAGGTTGAGATATAATGATGCAGGCAGTTACTGGCAAAGGAGATTTGAATATAGATCTCTCACTTTCAAAGTTAGCACACTGTGCCAAAGAATATTGATTCAGTTGTGTGTGTTCATACTGAAGTACCTTCACTAATTAAATGGTGTGTGTTAAAATGTGACATAGGCCACCTACTGCTTGCCTTTGGTCAAATATTGTTATGTGTTCTAAGAGAGCAGAATGGCAGAGATCACCTTTAGGCACAGAGCCATTTTCCATTGAGGGCAAACATTAGGGTTTTCCCTTCATATACTCTTTATGTATAATGTGTCCATTTCAGTACAATATTACAAAAATTATTCTAAATGCAAATGAGTTTTTATGTTATGTTATTTACAATTTACAGACAAAACTTCTAATTCCAGACTAACCAAAGACAGTTCTACAAATCACTAGAAATAAAACCAGACAAAGAAAAGGCAACAAACTTCTGGAAAGAACTTTGGGAAGATTCAAAAGAATACAATAAAGGCTTATTCATTGAGACTTCCAGGGAAATTGCAATCTGAACAGGAGCATTATTAAAGGCTCCAAACTTTTCTCATTGTAGGTGTATTATGCCAGGATAGAGAGAATTTATTCCTCTAACCTCACCTCTCCCCCCACGGGGGAGATCCAGTTGACAGATAAATCCATGGAGAGGGGGGCTTATTTACACAGGCTCCACATGGATTCTGATAACATCAAGGTATGCGGAGGATAAGTGGGCTTTTGCCAGCAAAGGTTGACCCCCCACCTGTACTTTTATTTTTAATTTTTACTTCCCCTCCTTTTTATAAATCTATAGCTTGTTTTTAAAGATCCTCTGTGGAACTATAACTTAATTCGGAAGACTGGTTGGCTGCCAGCAGCATTTGACTTCACTGGTAAGAGAATTTCTGAAAATTTATGGACTACAAATTACAGAGAGCTAATGGTTAGACAGTGTCATTGATGCAACGAACATGAAATTGAGCAAACTTCAGCGGACAGCGGAAGACAGGAGGGCCTGGCGTAATCTGGTCCATGGGGTCGCGAAGAGTCGGACTCGACTGTGCGACTGAACAACAACAATGGCATTTATGACAGTGTAGAAATAAACTACTGAATGGTATCTAATTTAACTACTGCTCAAGAAAATTCCAACTTAAAACAGAGCGGAAATATCTGAAGCAGATGAAACTATAGCAATCTGCTTTCTCATCTTTTGGATAAACTTTATCTTCATGTTCAGTCTTCTGTGCATTCCCACATTGGAAACTGTGCTTGTACAGGCAGGCCACCAGAGGCTCTCTGCAGCTATTTAGTATTCTAAAAAGCACTCAGAGGGGAGCCCCTTCCCTGTGGTGGCCATCCATGCTATTTTCTTGCTCAAATGGTCATATATCTGCAGGGAGAGCCTCCCCTTTCCCTCAGTCTCTTCTTTGCTTGTGCATTGAGAGGATGTTCATCTGCAGCTACTCGATCTGTGAGTTTAAAAGAAGAAGAAGAGAAAGAAAACTTTAGATCCAGGGAAGGGTCTCAGTGGACGGTAATCCTGCCATTATGTTGCAGAAACCCCTCTTTAAAAAATGCTCACAATGCAGATCCAAAGTGTGCAGCTTGGATGAGCATGCCCTGTGCCTGTTTTGTTTGGATGAGACCTACAATACAGCAGCTTGCAAGATGTGCCAAGGCTCACTCAGACAGAGCTGCCAGATAGAAAGCAAGCCTCTGGGAAAAGGCTCTTGCCAGTCCCTCTGGGTCATTGGCCAAGCCAACAGGGTAGTCAGAATGTACCTCACCATCGGCTGTGAAGACTTTGCTGCAGCCTGAGAGCCTTAAGAGCCCATGCTCTGGCATGTTGGTTCCATCTGTTCCAGGCATGGAACCAGCTCCTCCGAACCAACTTGGGACCCAGACATCAGAACACTGACCCTGAGAGCCACCAGCTAAAAAGGCATGCTACAAGTCCAAACATAAGGACAAATAGCACTTAAGTGCCAAGAAACATTCTGGGACAAAATCCACCGACACCAAACTGCAGTTTGGCAATTGGCTCTGATGCTAAAGATGCTGTCCCCATACATTTTGAACACAAGCTCCTTGTCTGAAGGAGAGTGAAAACCTACTCAAGTGCATCACCTAATCTCGGCACCAGTGTGCCCTTTGGTTCCAGTGTGCCTGGCTCCATGACAGACTTCACAACCCCCACCACTGTGGCATCGGTTCCAGTACTATGCCCTTCCTCAACACCCAGTCTTCAGAACATTGGCAGCAGTAAGATACTCCTTGGGATCCTGAGCATCAAGGGTTTGTGGAACCATCAGCCGACCTCCAGCTGGAGGCCACTTTGCCTCTAGATTCTGAGGGAGAGCGCCATTTATAAAACAATCAAGGGGTACTATCAGCTTTTCCTATGGAAAAGGCTATTGACTTACCTGGAACTTCTCCCTGATGACAAGGAGCCCCTTGTCCAGCTTTTGCATGCAGAGGCCATTTGTTGAAGTAGCAAATTAACACTGGGAGACACTTGGCCGATGAGGTCGCAAGGGCAGTGGGGTCAGCTCTGGTGCTGAGACAACATGCTTGGCTGCATTCCACAGCACTTCCACCTGAAACCAGTCAACAAGTGGAAGACTTACTGTTCGAGGGGATGATGCTTTTCGCCTCTACAACACATGACATTTTGTCTCAGATTAAGAAAAACAAGCAGACAGCTAGGTCATTTGGCATCATCCAAGACACACCAGATCTTTACAGGGCACATCAAACCTTCAGTCCTCATCACTACCAGTCTTCTTACTTTCACTACCCTCATCAGCAGAGGGTTCCTCAGTATCCTCCTCAACATCCCTTCCAGGGGCCGGCGAACCAGGGCAGGAATAGGGCTGGGCAGAGAGCAAGACATGGGTCCACTTCACATCAGCCATTGCCCAGAGAGCACCAACAGAACATGAAGGGATCCTTTTGACTATGTCCTTTAGAACACCCTGTACGAACCCTCTTCAGGGACAGGTTGAAAGGTTTTGCTGAGGCCTGGAGGGAAATCTCAGTGGACTGTTGGGCCTTGTCTATATTTAGCGAGGAGTATAGGCTAGAGTTTTGGCAGTGCTTTTCCCTACAACACCCTAATGAAGCCCTTGATAATTCCCTTCCAAAGCTCCAGCAGAAAGTCTCTTCACTGCTGGAAAAGGATGCGATATAGAGGGTGTTGGAGTCAGAACAGGTTATGGGTTTTTCTCTCTTTTTTCCTTGTTCCTAAGAGGGATGGGGGCCACTGTCCCATTCTAGACCTGAGATGCTCCCCCGCCCCCCTTACTGGTTACGAAGTTTAAAATGTTAGCACTTCCTGTAGTTCTGAAAATGATGGAATTAAATACCTGGTTCTGTGTTCTTGGTCTGCAAGATGTTCACTTTCATGTTGCTACCTACCCGACTCATCACTGCTTCCTATGCATTAAATACCACCAGGTATCTTATCAGTATAGAGCACTTCCATTTGGGTTGTCCCCAGAGCCATGGGTTTTCTCAGTGTGTGGCAGTGGTCAAAGCACCTCAGGACCAAGGGTTGCTCAGTCTTCCCCTTCTTGGATGATTGGTTGGTCAAAACATGAACTAGAGAAGCCCTAGAGATTCAGATGGCCTCTATCCTACAGAAATGCTGTGAAAGATTGCAAAGAAAAGCAGGCTTTTTAAAATGCCGCTTGTGTCAGAGAGTCAGGGAGTTCAAGAATTAATCTTCCCTGGAGAGAACAGCTTATGTGATTGGCTGCTCTACTCACTCTCTGATTGACCAGCATCAGCTGAGAGAGGAAATAAAACAGCTGATCTGGAGGGGAAAGGATCTTTTGCCTTTTGAGTCACTTTTGGTCTTGGTCTGAAATGTGACATCTGGATCAGTAGCCAGAAGGTTTGGCTTCTGAGGAAAAAGACATTTGGAAAAAGACAGTGATTTCTGTCAGGGAATTGTCAGAAAAGTACTTCTCTAGAGAGAAGAATAAGGACCCCATTGTCTTAAATATATTAGAACTGCTCTGAGGGAGAACTTAGATTCTCAGTCAAGAAAGCTACATGAAAGCTTTAAACAGACAGTGGATACTGGAGAAGGATTTGGTGGAAGGTCTGGGTAGACAGAGAAAACTCCGATACAAGTCAAATAGTAAAAGAAGTTATTGCTTCTTAGGGACAAGGAGAATAACTTCCTGCCAGTGAGAGGTGTTGGGAAGAGAACCCTAGTCTGTCATAAAGGGGAGAAGCTTAAACACTTCAGGAGTTAGTGAAAAACTGTAATAGCTAAAGGGAAAATCTTGATTTCTAGAAGCACTAAGACAAAGCTATTCACTAAGAAACTCTATTCAAGTTTCTGTATAACAGCTGAAATATTTAAAAAGCAAAAACCTCACTGAAAGGAACTTGAAACTCTGAAAATAAGCTACACCACCTCTCTCTTTTTTTGTTCAAAACCCCTCAACTCTGTGTGTATGTGTTTGTATGTCTGTGTGCGTGTGTGTGTGTGTGTGCAGAGAGAGCGAGAGAAAGTTTTACGTCAACAACCTCTATATCTTGAATCCTCATATATTCCCTGTCTGTTTATTAAAATCTTTAGTCCATTTTTGAATGTCAATTATGCCTCACGTGCCATTTCATGAGGGTATTTTAAAACAAGACAATTTCTGTATTCCCTCTAGTTCCTGTGCTGGGTCATAAGCCTAAACTAATATCTGTGACAGGGTAGGACAGTAAACGCTTATAACATAAAGAAGAAATACACTCTACTGAAGGGTGGTTCAGTCACTGAGGGAAATTAAAAATATTTTTGGCAGGAAAATCTGCCTGTGAATGGGGAAGTGTCAAGGAACATTTACATATTAGAATTGTAGAATTGAAAGCTTTATATTATTCCTGATCTCATTCTCAGAAGTGATCAAGGGGAAAGTTGTCCAGGTGGTTATGGACAGCACCAGTGCCATGGCATACCTGAACAAGGGGGTACCATTTCAGCTGACCTTTGCAGGAAGGCTGCTCTCACTTGGGAGCTGGCTATTTGCCAGGGAACCTCTCTGCAGGCAGTCCACATTGCTGGGACTGTCAATACCAGAGCAGGTGTCCTGAGCAGAATGGGTCGCTCAGACCATGAATGGGCTCTAGGGGATTGCTACATCCAACCAGTGTCTGAATGCTGGGGATTTCTAGATGTGGACTTGTTTGCCACCCAAGACAATTCCAAATCCCCAAGATTCTGCTCCAGAGCAGGGTTAGACCCCAGCTTTTTGGAGGATGCCTTTCAAATCAGTTGGACAGGCTGTCTTTTGTACACCTTCTCACCTTTCCCCCTCATCCCCAAGGTACTTATCAAGATTCAGGAAGAGAATACCAGTTGTATTCTCATTGCACCCTTCTGGCTGAGGCAGACATAGTTTCAGCTCCTCCTGGAGATGGTGGGAGGAGATTATGTGCATCTACCACAGGTTCGGACTTGCTCCGCAAGGGACATTGCTTCATCAGAAGATGGATAAGCTCCAGTTGGCAGCGTGGCATCTCACCAGCCACAGTTCTAGTTTTCTGAGGAAGTAAACGATATGCTGGTAAATGCACGCAGGGAATCTGCCAGGAGTTCTTAGGCCCTCAAGTGGACTTGCTCCCTTGACTACCTCTCAGGGTGTGGGGGTAGAGGACCATCCAAATTCCATGGTGTTTCAGTATTTGTTTGCCCTAAAGGAGTCTGGCTTAGCGGGCTCCTCACTTAAGGTTCATTGGTCACTATATCTGCGTACCATGCTAAAGTGCAGGGTAGGACAGTATTCTCCCACCCTGCATGCAAGACTTTTTTGAAGATCCTACTCAACTTGTTACCCCACATGCTCCCATATCACCACAGTGGTTTCTCTCATCAGTACTTTTTCAGCTGATGCTTGCCCCACTTGAACCCATGAGTGCCTGTAGCCTGGCACTTTTTTCCCTTTAAGGTCACCTTCCTGCTGGCGGTAACCCTGACTAGGAGTGTAAGGAAGCTGGCAGCCTTAAGAGCTGATTACCCCTTTGTCAAGTTCTAGCCCAGTCACTTCTTGCTCAGACCAAGTCTGAGATCCCTACCTAAAGTTGTCTCAGCCCTTCACCTGGCACAGAATATTATTCTCCCAGTGTTTTTCCCTCACCCACTTCAGAAGCAGAAGAGACACTTCACACTTTAGATGTGAAAAGAGCATTGTTATTTATTTGGATAAAACAAAAGTTTTCAGACAGTCACACAAACTGTTTGTGTGTTTCTTGGGCATCCTGAAGGGGAGGGCTGCATCAGCACCGACATTATTGTGATGGGTGGTGTTAGCCATCTGGGTGTTTCATGAGAAAGCTGGTCTCCAGTGCCCTCTTGATCTCCGGGCACATTCCTCTTGTGCCCAAGCTGCATCTGCTGTCTTCCTGAAGGGGATGCCTCTCAAAGATTTTTGCCAGGCAACAATGTGGTCATCATCTGACATGTTTGTCTGACATTATTCTGTGGACATGAACGCCAAGAGAGATTCAGCAGTTGGCAGAGCAGTTCTGAATTCTCTGTTGCAGTAACTCACCCTACCTCCAAAGTAAGGAGCTTGTTAGTCTTCCAATGTGGGAATGCACAGAGGACTAAAAATGAAAATAGGGTTGCATTCACCTTTAACTGTTGTTCATCAAGATATCTTCTGTGCAACCACACATTCCTTCCCTCCTACCCCACTATAAGTTCCTTGTCTTACTTGTGGCAGATCTGGGAGACTGGGAAAGGGAGGGCCTTCCCTCCCTGTGGACATGTGACCTTTTGAGTAGGAAAAGAACTTGGATGGCCCCTGCATGGGAGGGGCTCCCCCCGAGTGCCAATGTGTGTCTCCATAGAAGACATCTTGATGAACAACAGTTACAGGTAAGGGCAACCCTATTTCACTGCACATTTCTGTGGATTATTCTCTCTGTGCACTAAACAATCTGTTATCATCCCCTTCCCCCAGTTTTTCTTATGAAAAATATTTATTTAAATGGATCAGAGCTTTGGCTTTGGGGTGACACAGCAAAAAAGAGCAACATGTAGTCTGACAGATTCATCAAATAGATGGCCCAACAGGAAGATACGATTTACTTTCCTATCCTATATATTATTTCCTAGAGTACCATCCTTGATAATTACCAGCACATACAAACAATGAGAAAACTTTGGACTCTGGACTGTTTTTCCCCCCTGATGATGGGATCCATATAGGAATCAGCACACTGGGAAACAAAAGCACGATTGCCGGGCAAGCCACCCCTCATTTTTTTATTTCTTTGCCTTCTTTTAGTGAGGTATAACAAATTAATATAGACTTTTAAGAGCCAATAAATTTAAATAATATTTTTCTTTTTTTCTATTTTTTTTGTTTTTTTAATACAATTTTATAATATTTAATATAACCCCCCTTTTTGTTTTTCCATTTTATTTCTCCCCTTCCCTTCTTGCTCCCTCTTTACTCATTATTTCCCCCCCTTTCTTATTAAATCCAAATTTTAATAGATGCCATAAAATGTTCTGTTGGTGACTTAATTAATTATGATTAGGAAATGATTATTGGGGGGGTGGCATTGCAGGGAAGGAAGATGGACACCTAATTGCGAAGCTTCTGCTCCCTCCCCTCATAATCGCTCCTGTACAAGCCTAAACAAGCAATAAAAAGTATCCAGATTATGGGCAAAAAAAAGTGAATATAAATCAAAACGTCTTCAAAGGCCGAGTTCAGACTGGCAATTTGAAGTGCAAGGGAGTTGTGGCAAAAAAGACCTGGAACAATGTGTTCTGGGTTTTCTAGTCACACTGCACCGACTGATGCAGGAGCATTCTGGGGAGGAGGCGCAAGGGAGCATTCACAGTGTTGGCCTGCCCCAGGCGGAGGCACGGCTGTAAGCGCTTTTTGTAATGGAATCTGATGATATGCGCATAAGAGCATCCCTACCGGATCAGCTTGTTTGCATTCACACTTCTGGGAAGCGGGATGAATGCGCTCTCCAGTGTTTGCTACCACTTTCAACTGGTATCTTTTAAACTCGAGAGGGAAGTTGAACCGGCCCTTTAATCCGTTTGTGAAACGTTTCTGAAATGTGCCTATTTCGGGCCAAACTGGCAGTCTGAACTCGGCCAAAGTTTGCCTAATTCACTACAAACCTTTCTATCCCAAGCGAGCAACACAGGATCATTAGAAATTGTTAGACAACAAACAGACAAAATGGTGGCCAGAACTCAGGGAGTCACTCAGCAGGATCTTAGTTTAGCAAAAAAAAAAAAAAAGAACTAATAACCTCTCTGCACACTTTAGAGAATGGTCTGTTAGAAAAAATATCACAAATGATTCAGTCCCTAACAACTATCAGAAATAATAATATCTCTCACCAAGATCTCGGCAACTGCCAAGACAGCAATGGAGGTGGGGCTAACAGTCCAAACGAGACACGCAGTTTACAACAAGAGGTTGAACAAATGCAAGATAAATTAGCCACGCTTGATCAGTCATCCAGGCAGTTTAATATTAAGCTCTGTGGCATTGAGGAGGGCTGGGAGAACTCACAAGATCTAATTACCTTGCTGGGTCGCTGACTGGCTGCTGAAATGGAGCTGGAAGAAGGGATTGTGCCAGTTTTAACTGATGCCTACAGGCTTGGAAGTCCAATTTATCCAAATCACAAGTACCCGAGAGACATCATAGCAACCTTTGCTGACACAAGGGTCTGATGGAAAATCTTAGAGATGGTAAGATCCAAAACTTCTTGTGTCAGAGCAACAAAATCCTTGTCTTCCAAGATGTTCCAAAGGAAGTATTACAAGTAAGGAGATCTTTAAAGGCAGTTACCATGAAGCTCCGAGAGGCAAACATTTGCTACAAATGGACTCAGATGGGTAAGCTAAAAGTGAATCACCAGGGTAAGAATTATTTTGCAAACAATGAGGAATCTGGTTTGGGTCTACTGAGAGCTTTAAAATGAGAAGATGAAATGGACCTAAGTAAAAAATCACAAAAATGGAAACATCCAGAACTCCAGACTTCTCCCAAGGACAGCAAAATCCCAGTCAGAGTCACACCGACATAAAGAATTGAGAAACGCTGCCAAGAGACCTCAAATCTATTAATTAGGCTGGGAAGCTGATCTGTAAATATTTGCAATGATTTAATGCACTTCTTTTTAAGATGTTATTTTCATTGCCTAAGCATTTTTTTTCTTTTAGAGCAATCTTAGTATTCTGCGCAAATAGTATTGAGGCTTCACCTTTTAAACAAGGATACATGTATGTTCAGTGATTTCTAATATAGAGGAGTGGGGTGGGGGGAGGGGGAAATGGGATTTTAGCCCTTTATTGTTGTGAGCTCTGTTACCCTGAGTAAGGATTGTCTTAGTATAGACGCTGACTAACCAACCTAGGTTCACCTCAGGTATGGTTTTCTTTTTGGGTCTGGAGCCAGGACATCTTTCAGTTAGCCTTTAATTCTCTGTTAGTTTGGGGTGGGAAAGGGAGTGTCATGCCTGCCCCCGATCCGGCGCCTGAAAGCTCTGCCGTGACCCCAGAGACACCCCCTGACCCGGCACCAGGGAGCTCTGCCCCTGATCTGGCACTTGACAGCTTGGCCACAACCCCCTTGGACCCGGCACCAGGGAGCTCAGATATCAGGGACGCGGCGCCTTTAAGTCTCTCCGAGGCGCCGGAGTCCTCAGAGAATCTAAGTGCTGGGAGGGATGAGCTCCCAGCTACAAGGCAACCAGCACCTGGGGTGGATACATCACCACCCGACTCACCCCCACGTGTGGACCGATTGCGAGATCGCAGGCGCAGAGACTTGGTGGCTCGACGAAAAGAGGCACGTGTATGGGGGCGATGATCAATGAGCCCCGAGTATTAACTGGAGCAGGGACCGGGCAACGACCAGTTAATTAGTTAATGAGCCAGCACAGTATTTAAGAACATCCCCAGCCGTGAGCAAACTGTGCTGGCAAATTCGTCGGAAGACCACTTGGCTTGCACCTCTCGTTGTTCCCTTGTCTCATCTTGGCTCGGCTTCTGGACTCCGCTTTGAACTCTGACTAACGGTACGACTGACAACGGCTTTGCTCTCTGCTTTGAAACTCGTTTGCTTGGACTTTGACTGATATAGTTATAGTAATCAAAACTAAATAAATAAATAGTTTCGAGTTAGTAAGGACTCGGATGGGGTGGAGGGGAGGGCGAAAGGGAGAAGTTAGAGTTGTATAGATTTAGTAGTTAAAAAGGGAGGAGATAAAAATAAAACAAATACAAAAATAATAAAAACATTAATAAAAATACAAATAAAGATTTTTTAAAAAAGAAGAGGGAAACAAAAGAGGAGGGAGAAAGAGAGGGAATTAGGCAGTACCATTGCAGCAGAAAGTATTTAGGTTGGTGGATACTGTTTGAGTGTAACTGGTGATTTTATTTATTTATTAGATTTATATTCCGCCCTTCCACATGGGCTCAGGGCGGCAAACAAGGGCAAAAATGCCATACAACCAGATTAAAACATAAGACAAACCATGAATAAATACAACCATAAAACTCCATTTCAGCTAACGATAAAACAACAGTAACACAAGAAAGAGCCATTACAGGGTACACACCACACAACACACTAATACACATAGTTGGCGTTACTCCAATAGTGCCCATATAAAACTAAGAGCCCCAAGCTGGGGCCAGAGTGCCTCGAGTGGCTATACGCTGATGGTATCATAGCGATGTCATAGCGGTGGCAGCCCCTACTCAAAAGCCTGGTGGAAGAGCTCCGTTTTACAGGCCCTGCGGAACTGCATGAGGTCCCGCAGGGCCCTGATCTCCTCCGGGAGCTCATTCCACCAGGTAGGGGCTGCCACCGAAAAAGCCCTGGCCCTGGTCGCAGCATATTTAACAACTTTGGGGGCTGGAATAACCAGCAGATGTTGTCCCCCTGACTGTAGTGCTCTTGAGGGAACATATGGGGAAAGGCGGTCCCTCAGGTAGGCCGGACCCTGGCCATATAGGGCTTTAAAGGTAAGAACCAGCACTTTGAAGCGGATCCGGTACGCTATTGGCAGCCAGTGCAGCTCCTTCAGCGCTGGCCGGATGTGGTCCCATCTAGTGAGGCCCATCAACAGCCTAGCCGCTGCATTCTGCACCAGCTGCAGCCTCCGGATCTGCAACAAAGGCAGCCCCATGTAGAGAGCGTTGCAGTAGTCCAGCCTCGAGGTGACTGTCATGTGGATCACCGTGGCCAGGTCGTAATGATCGAGGTAGGGAACCAGCTGCCGTGCCAGCCGCAGATGGTAGAATGCTGACTTCAGTGGCTGCCATCTGGGCCTCCATCGTTAAGGAGGCATCCAGGAGCACCCCCAAACTCCTAACCCCTGACGATGGCACCAACGGCACCCCATCGAAGGACGGGAGTGGGAGTCCCAACCCCAGACCGGTCCGGCTCAGGCCCAGGACCTCTGTCTTCGCCGGGTTTAGCTTCAGCCAGCTCAGCCTGAGCCAACCAGCCACGGCCTGTAATGCCCTATGAAGGTCATCAGGACCAGAGTCTGAATGGCCACCCAGCATCAGATAGAGCTGGGTGTCATCCGCATATTGATGACACCCAAGCCCACAACTCCGGGCAATCTGGGTGAGGGGGCGCATGTAGATATTAAACAACATCGGGGACAGCACTGCCCCCTGAGGCACCCCACACTCAAGGGGATGCCTCCGGGACCGCTGATCCCCAATCGCCACCCTCTGTCCATGACCTTGGAGAAAAGAGGCGAACCATTGAAGGGCACGCCCATGAATCCCCACGTTGGTGAGGCGGTGGGTCAGCAGCTGATGGTCGACCGTATCAAATGCGGCCGACAGATCTAACAACAGCAGTGCCGCCATACCACCTCGATCCAAATGCCTACGGAGCTTGTCAGTCAGGGCGACCAGCACCGTCTCCGTCCCGTGACCCGGGCGAAAGCTGGACTGGAAAGGATCCAGGACTGAAGCATCCTCCAGAAAGCCCTGTAACTGTAACACCACCGCCCTCTCTATCAGTTTGCCCAAATAGGGCAAATTGGACACCGGCCGGTAGTTGGCCAATTTGGCTGGTCCAGAGATGGTTTTTTTAGGAGGGGGTGGACCATCGCCTCCTTGAGTGCTCCTTGAGCAGAAAGTATTTAGGTTGGTGGATACTGTTTGAGTGTAACTGCTGATTTTAAAAGTGGTTTTGCTGATTGTTTTGTATTTTTTTGTTAAACAATACACAGAGAAGGGGTGTATGTAATCCTGCTATATATTGTTACAAAAAGCTTTCTAGTTTATTACTGAAACAAATACAATACTGTGTAAGAAATACTAGCTTAACTCTACAATAGAATCTTTTTAACAAAGTCATATATATTGTTGGGAGCCTTATAATCGCTTCAGCTTTCAAATATGTCTGAGGATCTTAAACTAATCTCTGTGAATATTAGGGGGTTGAATAATAATAGTGAATGGGTTAGAGTCGTATCTCATATGAAATGGCTGAAACCACATGTGGTGTTTATACAGGAAACACATGCAAATCCAAAGATAATCCTCTTTTTAAAACAAACTGGTTTAATCTTCAGTATTAAGCCCCGGGCTCGTCCAAAGCTTGGGGCATGGCAATTTTGATTGCTAAACAAACTAAATTCATTCTGGAAGACATGATTTCTGATGAAAAAGGGTGCTTCCTTTTTGTGAAGGGAATATTGGGCTCCAAAAAAATGACACTAGCATCAATGTACGCTCCAAACACAATGCAAATTTCATTTCTGGAGGACACCTTTAATAAACTACAATTATTTCAGGAAGGAGACTTAATCCTGGGTGGGAATTTGAACTGTATATCAAATAAGACAATGGACAGATCAACTCATAAAAAGTTAAGTCAAAACAGAGGTAATAACCCCAAAACTAGGCTTGCTAACCTTCTAGATAAATATCAACTATTTGAAGTATGGAGGTTAAAAAAACTTATCAACTAGAGATTATACATATTATTCTGTCCCACGTCAAACACATACTAGAATTGATTGAATGGGGGAAAGCCGACAGGAGATGAAAAGTCTCTGGTTCGGGATGGCTCATCTCAAAGAGATGAAGGGGTAGCTATTACTTTTGTACAAGGAAATGGATTACAATTGTCCACTGAGACTGTGGCTAATGATAGGAACTGCCTGGCAAGGTCTCGAGGCAGCAAGAGGAAGGCTGTGGGCTTAACAAACATGGGAAACTATAAGTGTTTATACACAAATGCTAGAAGTCTCCGAGGTAAAATCGGGGAGTTGGAATGCTTGGTGTTGGGGGGGAAATAGACATTGTGGGTATTTCAGAAACTTGGTGGGATGAGGAAAATCAGTGGGATACGGTGATTCCTGGTTATAAATTATATCGGAGGGATAGGGGGGAAAGGGTTGGAGGTGGGGTGGCTCTGTATGTCAGAGAGGGTGTACCGTCCAGTAAGATTGAGAGGGTAAGAGAATTGGATTCGCTTCTGGAAATGCTATGGGTTGAAATAGTGGGTCCAAAAGGAAGCTTAACAGTGGGAGTTTGTTATCGCCCACCAGATCAAAAGATAGAGGAGGATTATAAAATGATGAATGAATTAAAGATAGCGGCTAGACGAAATAACTGTGTTGTAATAGGCGACTTTAACTACCCACACATTGATTGGGTCAATATGAGTTCTGGTCGGGAAAAAGAGATTGCGTTCTTAGACACTCTCAATGACTGTGCTGTGGAACAGATGGTCACAGATCCTACCAGGGGAGAGGCGATCCTGAATTTGGTCCTAAGTAACACCCAAGACCTGGTGAGAGATGTAAAAGTGATTGCACCACTTGGGAACAGTGACCATAATGTCATTGAGTTTAACATTTGTACAGATAGGGAGTTGCCCAAAAAGACTGACGCAACCACTTTTAACTTTAAAAGGGGTAACTTCTCTGGTATGAGGGGACATGTGAGGAAGAAATTGAAAGGAAGAGTGGAGAAGGTCAAAACCATTGGGGAAGCTTGGAGACTATTTAAAAAGACAATCCTAGAAGCTCAGAAAAAATATATACCGCAGGTTAGGAAAGGTACAAATAGGTATAGAAAAAAGCCTGCATGGTTAACAAATAAAGTAATGGAAGCTGTAAAAGGTAAGAAGGATTCCTTTAAGCGGTGGAAAGCTAGTCTTAGTGAGGTTGATAAAAGGGAACACAGACTATGGCAAATAAAATGCAAGTCTGTGATCAGGCAAGCAAAAAGGGAATATGAGGAGCATATCGCAAAAAACATAAAGACCAACAATAAAACTTTCTTCAAATACATTAGAAGTAGGAAGCCAGCCAGGGAGGCAGTGGGGCCCTTGGATGACCAAGGGGTAAAAGGAGTAGTGAAGGATAATAGGGAAATGGCTGAGAAGCTGAATGCATTTTTTGCCTCTGTCTTCACTGTGGAAGAGGAGAAGTGTTTGCCCACTCCAGAAGCACCGATTTCGGGAGGGGGTTTGAAAGACCTGAATCAGATTGCGGTGACAAGAGAGGAAGTCCTCCGACTGATGGACAATTTAAAAACTAATAAATCACCAGGCCCGGATGGCATTCATCCAAGAGTTCTGAAAGAACTCAAATGTGAACTTGTGGATCTCCTGACAAAAATATGTAATCTTTCTTTAAAATCTGCCTCCATTCCTGAGGACTGGAAGGTAGCTAATGTCACTCCCATCTTTAAAAAGGGCTCCAGGGGAGATCTAGGAAATTACAGGCCAGTCAGTCTGACATCGATACCGGGTAAATTGGTGGAAACTGTTATTAAGGAAAGAATTAGTAAGCACATTGATGAACAAAAACTATTGAGGCAGACTCAGCATGGGTTCTGTAAAGGAAGATCTTGTCTCACTAACCTGTTAGTGTTTTTTGAGGGAGTGAACAAACGTGGACAAGGGGGACCCAATAGATATTATTTACCTTGACTTCCGGAAAGCTTTTGATACAGTTCCTCATCAAAGGCTCCTAAGTAAGCTCAATAGTCATGGGATAAAAGGACAAGTCCTCTTGTGGATCAAAAACTGGCTTATAAATAGGAAACAGAGAGTGAGTATAAATGGGAAACTTTCTCAGTGGAGGGTGGTAAGCAGTGGGGTACCACAGGGATCAGTACTCGGTCCGATGCTTTTTAATTTGTTTATTAACGATTTGGAATTGGGAGTAAGCAGTGATGTGGCTAAATTTGCAGATGACACGAAGTTGTTCAGGGTGGTGAAAACCAGGGAGGATTGTGAGGTACTCCAAAGGGATCTGTTGAGGATGGGTGAGTGGGCGTCAATGTGGCAAATGGGGTTCAATGTGGCCAAGTGCAAAGTGATGCACATTGGAGCCAAAAATCCTAAATATAAATACACATTGATGGGGTCTGATCTGGCAGAGACTGACCAAGAGAGAGATCTTGGAGTCGTAGTGGATAACTCGCTGAAAATGTCTACACAATGTGTAGCTGCAATAAAGAAGGCCAACGCTATGCTGGGGATTATTAGGAAGGGAATTGATAACAAATCAGCCAGTATCATCATGCCCCTGTATAAATCATTGGTGCGACCTCATTTGGAATACTGTGTACAGTTCTGGTCACCACATCTCAAAAAGGATATTATAGCATTGGAAAAAGTGCAGAGAAGGGCAACTAGAATGATAAAAGGGTTGGAACACCTTCCCTATGAAGAAAGGTTAAAATGCTTGGGGCTCTTTAGCTTGGAGAAACAACGGCTGAGGGGTGACATGATCGAGGTTTATAAGATTATGAATGGGATTGAGCAGGTTGAGAAAGAAGTACTTTTCTCCCTTTCTCACAATACAAGAACTCGTGGGCACTCTATGAAATTGCTGAGCAGTCGGGTTAAAACAGATAAAAGGAAATACTTCTTCACCCAAAGAGTGATTAACATATGGAATTCACTGCCACAGGAGGTCGTGGCAGCTGCAAGCATGGACAGTTTCAAGAGGAAATTAGATAAACATATGGAGCAGAAGTCCACCAGTGGCTATTAGCCACAGGGTATGGATGGGAACTCTCAGTCTGGGGCAGGTGATGCACTCTATTCTTGGTGCTGGAGGGGGCAGCAGTGGGAGGGCTTCTGGTGCCCTGGCCCCACTGCTGGACCTCCGGATGGCACCTGGTATATTTTGGCCGCTGTGTGACAGAGTGTTGGACTAGATGGGCCATTGGCCTGATTCAACATTGGCTTCTCTTATGTTCTTATGTTCTTATGTTCTTATGATTTCATCCTAACATCCCCATCTATCTTAGACCAAATCACATCAATAGAAATTGTACCCAAACTACTAACAGACCATGCTTGGCTGCACTGTTCAATAAGAAATAAACAGAAAATGACTTCAGAACACAGATGGTCATTCAATAAATTCCTTTTAATAAAAGGAAACTACAAAAGAAAAAATTAATAGAGAACTTCAGGAATATTTTGACTTCAATAAAACACCAGAGGTTGCTGCTCATATAATTTGGGATGCCATGAAGCTGGTGCTCAGAGGCAAAATTATTGCTTTGTCATCTTACCTAAAAAGGGGGGGGAGGGAGTTTATAGCAGAAACTGTGGCAAAAATTAAACAGCTGGAACAAGACCATAAAAAGACCAGAAGTCAGAAAACTTATAAAAAGTTATTAGCTGAAAGAAAGTTACTGGAATCAACAGAGATCGCTCAAATCCGAAAAAATCTTCTTTACACTAAGCAACAATATTGGCAGAAATCCCCTAAATCTTTAAAACCGTTAGCATGGAGGGTAAAGGATAAGAAATTAAGATCAAATATAACTCAAATGAGAGATAAGGAGGGAACATTAAAATATTCTCCTAAGTCAATTGCAGGTATTTTGGTCTCTTTTTATTACAAAGTTTTCTATCCTCCACGAATCTTAACACAACGGTTGTCTGAGCGTCTCAAACAAATACTAGACGATCCAATTTCTGAACAAGAAATATGGGACATGATTAAAGGGCTGGAAAACAATATCATGCCAGGGAATGACGGATTCACTTCCAAATTCTGTAAAGCTTTCAATTTGGTCCTAGCTAAACCTCTGACAGAAGTTTGCAATAATATCATGACCAGCAGTAAGATGCCACCCTCATGGTCCTCAGCAATGTTAATCCCTATCCCAAAAGAAAACAAAATCCATCTCAACCATCCTCATATAGGCCCATAGCCCTGTTAAACCAAGATTACAAAGTGTTCACCTCTGTATTAGCTAACAGGCTGAAAAAGATAATCTCTAATTATGTCAAAGGGGACCAGACTGGGTTTATACCTAAAAGAAATATAGCTGATAATATCCAGAGGACACTGAACGTGATTAACTACTGTAAGAAAAAACAGAAAGAAGCCTTGATCCTCAATTTAGATATGGAAAAGGCCTTTGACTCTGTTGAGACTCAGTATCTACTGAAGTTAGTGCAGCATATGGGATTTTGGCAATTCATTTATGATGGCTCTAAATACACTTTATGTAACATCCAAAGCTCAAGTCAGAGTGAATGAAATTACCTCAAAGTACTTTAATATACACAGGGGAACCCATTAGGGTTGTCTGCTTTCTCTGCTGCTCTTTGCCATTGCGATAGAACCACTAGCAGAGGCAATAAGACAAAATAAAGATATAGCCAGAATAAAAATAGGGGGACATGAACATATAATTGCTCTCTATGCTGACAACCTGGTCCTCTATCTCTCAGATCCAATTAGCTCTCTGAACATATTGCATAATAAATTAAAACAATTTGGGCAGATCTCTGAGTTGGTTGTTAATCAAAGTAAATCTGACATATATTCAATAAATTTAACCCCTAAAAATATCCAAGAAATCAAGATAAATTTCCTGTTTAAGTGGGTCACAACAGTCTGGCGACACTTGGGAGTTTTTATACCTCTTGATTTCAAGATGCTTCACTTCCATAATTTTGGTAAAGTATATGAGGAAGTTAACACACAACTGAAAGCATGGGATAAACTGATCATGGTCAGACAGATTGTATCTAACGAAGTTTTATTTTACCCAAATTTACATTTTTATTTAGAACACTGCCAATAGAGATAATGGCTGCAACCTTTAAAACATGTCAAAAAAACATTAAATAGTTTTTTCTGGGCTTACAAAAAACCTAGGGTAAACAAGAAATTTCTAAGTAGATCTCCAAATATTGGCGGTCTAGGATTTCCTGATCTTAACTTCTATTATAATGCTGTGAACCTTGCTCAAATATTAAAAATGTTACATAAAGATTCAGATGAAAAGTGGATTCAAATAGAACAAAATTTTATGCTTCCTCTGACACTACAAGAAACTATCTGGTCAAAGACAGCTAACAGATCTCCCCAAATAAAAGACAATAGTTTCTTAAACACCTCCTTGAAAATTTGGGATCGTATGAAAAAATTCCTCCTACAGTAGATCTCTCCAGTTGCAATCTTAACATAAGAACATAAGAGAAGCCAATGTTGAATCAGCCCAAAGCCCATCTAGTCCAACACTCTGTCACACAGCGGCCAAAAATACCAGGTGCCATCAGGAGGTCCTGCAGTGGCACCAGGACACTAGAAGCCCTCCCACTGCTCCCCCCCCCCAGCACGAAGAATAGAGTGCATCACCTGCCCCAGACTGAGATTTCCTATCTATACCTTGTGGCTAATAGCCACTGATGGACTTCTGCTCCATATTTTATCTAATTTCCTCTTGAAACTGTCCATGCTTGTAGCTGCCACCACCTCCTGTGGCAGTGAATTCCATATGTTAATCACTCTTTGGGTGAAGAAGTAGTTCCTTTTATCTGTTCTAACCCGACTGCTCAGCAATTTCACCACGAGTTCTTGTATTGTGAGAAAGGGAGAATAATACTTCTTTCTCAACCTGCTCAATCCCATTCATAATCTTATAAACCTTGATCAGGTCACCCCTCAGCTGTCATTTCTCCAAGCTAAAGAGCCCCAAGCATTTTAACCTTTCTTCATAGGGAAGGTGTTCCAACCCTTTTATCATTCTAGTTGCCCTTCTCTGCACTTTTTCCAATGCTATAATATCCTTTTTGAGGTGTGGTGACCAGAACTGTACACAGTATTCCAAATGAGGTCGCACCAATGATTTATACAGGGGAATTGTGATACTGGCTGATTTGTTTTCAGTTCCCTTCCTAATAACCCCCAGCATAGTGTTGGCCTTTTTTATCGCAGTTGCACACTGTCTAGACATTTTCATTGAGTTATCGACTACGACTCCAAGATCTCTCTCTTGGTCTGTCTCTGCCAGTTCAGACCCCATCAACTTTATATATTTAGGATTTTTGGCTCCAGTTTGTATCACTTTGTACTTGGCCACATTGAACCCCATTTCCCACGTTGACGCCCACTCACCCATCCTCGACAGATCCCTTTGGAGTGCCTCACAATCCTCCCTGGTTGTCACCACCCTGAACAACTTCATGTCATCTGCAAATTTAGCCACTTCACTGCTTACTCCCAATTCTAAATTGTTAATAAACAAGTTAAAAAGCATCGGTAAGCAGTGCAGTACCCCACTGCTTACCATCCTCCACTGAGAAAGTTTCCATTTATGCTCACTCTCTGTTTCCTATTTATAAGCTAGTTTTTGATCCACAAGAGGACTTGTCCTTTTATCCCATGACTGTTGAGTTTATTTAGGAGCCTTTGATGAGGAACTGTATCAGAAGCTTTCTGGAAGTCAAGGTAAATAACATCTATTGGGTCCCCCTTCTCCACATGTTTGTTCACTCCATCAAAAAACACTAACAGGTTAGTGAGACAAGATCTTCCCTTACAGAACCCATGCTGAGTCTGCCTCAATAGTTTTTGTTCACCAATGTGCCTACTAATTCTTTCCTTAATAACAGTTTCCACCAACTTACCCGGTATCTTGACCAACAAAGATTGGCAGTTTCAGGAAAGGATGACCAGACCATATGTCAGTGGTTTAGAGCAGGAATAGCCCGTCCTATAGATTGGACACATAAAGGAAAAGTGCTGTAGAAAGACTGATTGGAAAGGAAAGCACAAATACGTATTCATTGGTTTAGATATCTCCAAGCTAGAGATGTTATAGAGAATCTAAAATGAACAGGCACATCTTTTACACATTTATTAGCATTTCAAACACTTACTAAAAACTACGATGGTGAATCAAAGGGTTTGGTTTCCTCCATACAACAAATCTTACTTAGAAATCTTAAGACGGAACAATTCAATTTTTTTAAAAAATGGCAAGAAGATCTTGGTACAGAACTTCCAAACTTATTTTGGCAAAGGGTGTGGCAAGCCCCCTCAAACAAATTGAAACTTTTTAATATTTTCAGTTTTTTTAAATGAAGACTCGATGGTATTATACACCCCAAAGACTACATAATACAAATAGAACAACCAGCCCACTATGCTGGAAAGGCTGTGGTCTCCCTGGGACATTCTGGCATTGTTGATGGGAATGCCCCTGTATCCAAAAATTCTGGGATGGCATAGTAACAGTTATCAGACAGATAATTGATCTGGCGATACCTTTTAGTCCTGAATTAATATTACTTGAAGTGTGGCCGGAGTCTCCTCCCCCAAAACAAATGAAGGAAACAATCTCTTTATTATTGGCTGCAGCCAGAACTACTATAGCTGCTAGATAGAAATCAGACTCAGACCCGTCGTTAGACCTGTGGTATGATAAGCTTTGGATGCAATTTATTATGGGGAAAATAGTGGACGGCACAGCTAATCACACTAACGAGGATTATCAAACACTATTTGTATGTAAGTGGTTTCCAATAATTCAGTTTCTCTCAGAAAAGGAAGTGGTTCCCTCTTTTGCTAATAATAAACACTGGCTTTGCTTCCGAATATAGACTTGTTTAAAGTAACATATAAACTAAAGCTACTAACCTATCAATGAACTGAAGTTAGTAATAAGATAGATGTTTTGTTAATGAGCATAATGACACCTCAAGTATTTCGAAAATGTTAACAAACGGTTGTTGTTATTCCTTTTGCTCTGCTCATCATATTGTTGTTATATTCTTGTATTGTTACATGTTGAAAACCTTGAATAAACCTTTATATTTTTTTAAAAAAAGGAAATGATGATTAGGAAATTATTTATTTATTTATTTTTCATATTTATATCCCACCCTCCCCGTGGGCTCAAGGCAGCTAACAAGAGGCATATGCCATATTAAGACAATTAAACCAAGATAAAATACTACATCCACATTAAAATATCGGTGCTCGAATTAAGTTGTTGTTAATGCCAAGATGGGGTCCAAAGATCTTCTGGTCTCCACCACCAGCATAGTTCCAGATGTTGTTCCAGCGCTGTTCCCCTGATATTGCCGACTCTTCTGATCTTCTTGCCAGGGCCATCTCACTGCACCACCTGAGTTAATGTCAAAGTGGTAGTGCAGCAGGGAGCGGCGGCTCCTACTCGAAAGCCTGGCGGAAGAGCTCTGTTTTACAGGCCCTGCGGAACTGCATAAGGTCCTGGATCTCCCCCGGGAGCTCATTCCACCAGGTAGGAGCCGCCGCAGAAAAGGCCCTGGCCTTGGTTGCAGCCAATTTGATGTCCTTGGAGCCTGGGACAACCAGAAGGTGTTGTGCCCCAAACCGTAGTGCTCTTGGGGGAACATATGGGGAAAGGCAGTCCCTTAGGTAATCTGGACTCTGGTGCATTTCTTTTTTTATTTTAATTTTTACATTTTGCTGTTCTAAATTAGAAACCTACAGGGTCAGGGGAATGCATACAAATTAAAAGAAAGAGTGGCAAGGATGATAATACAAATATTTCTAAAAAAATTGATAATTCCCTTTTGCCCACATAGTAAAAAGTGAAAATTAGTTATAAAAAAGTATAAAACAATCACTTTCTTATTCCATTGTAGTGTGTACATCTTAGCTTTAAGTTTATGTATTAAACATAAACATCAGGCTATCAAGAATTAATCTATTTTGCTTTTTCCTTTCCTCTAAGCTTCTTTTTGTCAAAATCCAGTTTAATTTTTAGTGGTTTATGGGCAGCAGCCCCTAATTCTGCTTCCAAGTCAGATGATTCTGCTGAGCTGGTCGAGGTGTTGTCAGAACTTTCCTCCTCTTTCTCCAGCTTCTGTATCTTTGTTATTCTCCACTGTCTCAGATCCCTCCGTCGCTTTCTGTTGTTGCTCTAAGAACCTTTTTGCTTTAAATACAAAGTCAATCTTTTCTTTTTTTCCGTAGAAGTTGAAGATAAGTCCTTCAGGTATTATCCATCGGTATGGTGTGTTATTTTGCTGCAAGAACAATGCCAAGTCTCTGTATTGTCTCCTCTCTTTTTTTCTAATTTCAAATGGAATGTCTTTTAGTACTTTAATTTGTACTAAATTTTCAGAGTTGTACCTTTTGTCAGTTTCAAAGTTGTATCTCTTGTTGATCTTTTTGAGAATTTCACATATACTTCTCCGGGTAGCTTGTTTTTTTTTTCTTGATAAATTCTGGATATGTACGATAAACCAAGTCAATATCATTTTCTAGAGCTTCCGCTGTTAAACCCACCACAAGGGCCAGTTCCTCGCTTAAAAGGAAATAAGGTGCATTTCTCATTCCTTTTATTTAGAGTATTCATTATATATGACAAATGATCTTTTATACAAGGATTTAAGATAACATCTCTCCCTACTATAACAGATACATGCTCTAGCTTGGTTATTTTAACAGTATAAAATGTGATCATTGTAAATGCCCATACATGCTTAGGAAAAAGTATATGGAAACAATGTATGGAAAGTTTGTGTATTATTTTTAGATAAAGAAGAGCAAAAGGAATAATGGCAACCAGAACACATCAAAAAGTTAAAAGCAGAAAAAACTGATGAAGACCAAAGAATTGAAGAATTGATAGAAAAGCTGTCATGAACACTACTGCATCAAATGCAACAATTCGAGGAAAGAACTCAGAAGAGTATTTGGAGTATCCAGAGAAACATACAAGAATATGAGGAAAGAACCCAGAAGAACATCCAAGAAGCATCTCAAGAATTATCAACTGTACTGTCAGAAATTAATGTAAAACTACAAGAGCAAACACAAGAAATTATAAGAATTATGGATAAGCAAAAAGATAATGATATATATGTAGAAAGACAAGACTGTCAGATTGAGAAAGCAGAACAAAGAATTGAAATTTTGAAAACCCAACGCAGATCTAATAACCTGCATTTTAGAGGCATCCCAGAAAAATTTGGGAGGCCAAATTTGGAAGAGAGATTTAATAAACAGTGTCAAGATTATTTGAAGATACAAGGAGATTTTCCTGATATTGACCAGATATTTATGGTGAATTTGCATTCAAGAATAAGCCATCCCAGGATATATTGGTTCACTTTACTCATAAGAAAACACGAGATTCAGTACTAAAGAAGCAAAATGAATCTACACTTACAGTAACAGAAAAAGAAGTGCAGCTCTTTCAGGATCTACCAACAAGTGTATTAAGGAAAGATTTTGACTTTCTAAGACAGATTTTACAAGAGAAATAAAAATACCATTTGCAACAGAGATATACTCACCTTACCAAAAGTAATGAAAGTAGTTGAAACAGAAGAACAAGCCACTGCAAGTGGAGGATCTACATAGAGAAGCTGAAGGAAAATCTTCAAGTAACCTAAAGCAAAGATCACCTAAGAGCTCAGAAGAAGAAACGGTCGTGGCATTGATATTGGGACAAAATGGATAAATTAAAAATAATATCAGTAAATATTAATGGACTGAAGTCTCCCACAAAACATATGAAAACTTTCAACCAGCGTAAAAAGCAAAACAGATATTTTCTGCCTAAAAGAAACTCATATGAATAAACATGAACATATTTTAAATAATAAAAAATAGGTAAAATACATCTTGCTTCAGCTCTAAACTAAAGTGCGGAGTAGCCATTTATATAAACAATCCACAATTAGAAGTATTAGAAGGATTTAGAGGTCTAAAAGGAAGATATCTAATTTTAAAAATTACTCCGGGAAGGCGAGGTGTGCATGCTAGCAACAATATATTCGCGAAACAATGCTAAAGTTTTTTTGGGGGGTTGAGAATTTGTTCCATGCTAGAATTTTAAGATGGAGATATAATGGTTTTTGGAGACATAAACAGAGTACTAGATCCAAAAAAGGATAGATCTAGGAAGTCTAAACATGGGATACTACCAAAAAAATGTATTCCAATATTTGGAAATGTTGAAATTAGAGGACGCCTGGAGGATTAAGCACTCAAAAGGCAGAGAGAGATTTTACATTTTGTTCTGATAGACATCAAACATACTCAAAAATAGGTATGTGCTGGATATAAAAAATGTCTAATGACCTAGACAAAGCAGAGATTCAACTGAAAATATTTGCAGATCATAATCCTATAGAAACAGTTTGGCGATGGAACAGAAAAATAAAGGAAGATGGAGACTAAACGATGCTCTTTTACTTACATGATGTAGTAAGCAAGTGTAAAAAAGATCTGGAAGCATTTTTTTAAAAAAATATAGAAGGAATGTTCTCAGCTACAATTTGGGAAGCAAGCAAAGCTTTTATTAGAGGAATCTTATGAACAGCTGCCACCAAGAAAAAAGAAAAATCAGAACAAACAGATAATAGCAGAAAAAAATCCAGAGATTGTAGCAAGAGCACACACACAAAAAAAACCCTCCAGTAAAGACACACTAGTAGAGATCAGACAAAAAAACGATTAGACATATTATAAATGGAATTGATACTGGAAAAAAATTCTAAAAGGCATTTTGAACATGCGGTATATATAATTCTGTTTTGGTCATGGACTCCCCTGAACATTCCAACATGCTCCGAAATCAGTTCGCTCTCTGATCTGTCATTCAGAGGATCTCCCTATCCACTGGCTGCTTTGCCTGAATCCTCCCTCCAACATTCTAAGCAGTTTGCTGTTCCTCTCCTCCCCCACAGCCAGTCAGAACACAGAGGTTATTTGCATATGTGGCCTGATTCACCTTTGCCTCAGAACACAGAGGTTGTTTGCATATGCAGCCTCACTGGCCTTTCCCTCTAACATTCTAAACAGTTTGCTTGTTGCTGTTCTGAGGTAAACTATATTTCCCCTTAGTGCCTGTTGGGGGAAACCATTGTTGCCAATCTCCAGGTGATGGCTGAAGATCACTCAGAATTACAACTGCTTTCCAGATGGCAGAGATCAGTTCCCCTGGAGAAAATGGTGGACTCTGTGTCCTTATATCCTGCTGAGATGGTCCCTGTATGACAGCCAATGTGACATAGCAGTCAGGGCTTCAGAGCACGGTAGAGGCTACAGGTGTGTGGTGGGTGGAAAGCTGAAGAGTGAGGAGAAAATAAAGGTAGGTTGATTAGCTGGGAAGGAGATATGGTTGCCAACTCCAGGTGGGAAATTCCTGGAAATTTGAGGGATGGAGCCTGGAGAGGGTGAGGTTTCAGGAGGGGTGGGACCTCAGACAGGGACAGTGCTATAGACTCCACTGTCCAAACCAGCCAGTCCCTCTCAGGGAACCATTGTTGCCAATCTCCAGGTGGGGGCTGGAAATCACTCAGAATTACAACTGCTCTTCAGGAGGGAGGGGAGAGGAGATAGAAAGCTGAAGTCAGAGGGGCAGATCAAGGTAGGTTGATGGTTGGCTATGAAGGAGATAGGGTTGCCAACTCCAGGTTGGAAAATTCCTGCATATTTGAGGGGTGGAGCCTGGAGAGGGTGGGGTTTGAGGAGGGGTGGGACCTCAGACAGGTACAATGCCATAGACTCCACCCTCCAAACCAGCCCTTCCCTCATGGGGAACCATTGTTGCCAATCTCCAGGTGAGGGCTGGAGATCATTCAGAATTACAACTGTTCTTCAGGTAGCAAAGATCAGTTTCTCTGGAGAAACTGGTGGACTCTGTGTCATTATACCCTGCTGAGGTCACCACAGCAAATTGACACTGAGTGCCCAGGTCCAGGGCACCCACCCAGAGCCTCTTTCTAGAGCTCGTTGTATTTATTTCCACAACGGCCTTATTCCTTGTACATTTATTAACAGATTCAACTATAACATATCAGCAACAACATAACGTAATTACATTATATAGACATATACATACACTGACTAAAACCTAGATTTGCTTTACATGTTTTAGGAATAGACCTAAAGCAAAATAAATTCCAGATACTTTGAAGATATTTTACATTCCGCAGAGGGATTGTTGTTTATATAATCTATAAAAGGATACCACTTTTCCACAAAATTATTTTTATAACCTGGGGTCTCCATCAAAAATATTTGTGTGGCTATTTTATCCTGAATAACTATATCCCACACTTTCTGGAACCATACTTTAAGTGAGGGTATTTTCCTAGATTTCCATAATTAAGCTAATACTGATTTGCCAGCTACTAGCAGGAGAGAAATGAGATCCCTATGCAAAGGAGAAAAGGAGTGGTCAGGCCAAAAATTTAATAGAATGGATTCAGGAGTTAAAACAAACAAAAAACCTTTATTGGCATAACAACTGAATTATAATGGGGAGGAAACAGTCTGAACAGTCAAGGCCCTATCTGCTGATACACTGCTCACCTCCTAGCTGCAAGGTACACAAATTTGGCCACAGTTTCAATCACAATTTGGTTCCGAGTAGATAATAAAAAATTAATTTTGCATTCATCAGATTTCCCTGCTTGCTCTCTCAAAAAGGGATCAATAAGTGTGGAATGTATAGCAAGATAATAAGTACAATGCAAAAAAACATGTTCAAGGCTCTCTGTGTCCCGCCAATTACAAGTGCATAGTGTATGGTATTTTATGAAATCTCCTAATGAATAAGCTCTGCGATAGTGTGGGGCTGTTAAACAGGTTAAATACTCTGCCATATACCCATAGGGTAAAATTCCCAAGCCCAAGGGTGAACATCTACTTTTAGCAAGGCTCCTAAGATCCTGCATCTCAATGTCAAGGAGTCTTTGATCTGTGCAAGGGCTGAACATGGATTGACCCAAGTTTGGGACTATGGCCATCTGTGTCCTCCAAGAAAGAGACCGAATCATTTATAAAAAGATTAAAAAGTAGTGGGGCTAGAATACAGCCTTGTTTCACCCTGATATTATTGGAATCTTGGGGATTGGATTCAGGAGTTAAAGGAACATCACTGTCTCTGAAATTTTAGAAACAACTAAAATCCAGTATTTTTGGACTTTAGGGCAAGATGACCAGCAATGCAAAAAGGCTCCCAACTCTCCACATCCCTTCCAGCAGTTTGAGTTAGATTGAAATTTACTTCTGAAAAGCTTTACTGGTGTTAAGTACCATCTTGCAAATAATTTAAATTGCATTAAGCTTATATTAAGAGATTTACTGCAAAATACATTTGCGGTCCATATCTGAGTCCACTGTTGTTCACTAATTTGAAGGGTACTTTCCTTCTGCCACACCTTTTGTTGATATGAGGGTTGTGTCCAAGTTTTTTCATTAATTAGCCTATAAAATATGAAAATGACTCCTTTAGTATTTGTTTCACCCTTTTTCAGTAACTGTTCAAATTGATTTAATTTTTTATTTTTACAAAACAGTGGGATAATTTGATAAAAAGCATGGTACAACTGTTGATATTGGAACCACGGAATTTGAATTTGATTTTTCAAAGTAAGTTGATCTATGGATCCTAGATTTCCATTGATCTCCAAGTCACCTAATCTATACAATATTTACTCCTCCAATTCTGGAAATCTCTAATAGATCTTCCTGGTACTAATCAAGTTTGTCCCAGGAATGCCATCACTGGGGATGTAGATGGAACTAAAACTCCCATAACTTTATCCCATAACTTTAAAGTATAGGCCAAATATGGATTCCTACTGGGTTGCCATAATCTGTTTTTATCTTCATTCCATATAGCTTCATGTAATAATGAATTTACTAGAGAAGACTGTTCTTTTCGGACCTACGCTATTTCCTGAGTTGGGTTAGCATAAAAAAAGTATGTATTTTAACTGAGCTGACAGATAATATGCATATAAATTAGGAAGACCCAGTCCTCCCAATGACTTAGGCTTTAACAAAAGTTGAAAAGAGATCCTAGGTTTCTTTTTGTTCCAAAGGAATGAAACAACCATTCTCTACCACTTCTTAAAAGAATTTGTTTCCACTAGTACTGGTAAATTTTGAAATAAAAACAAAAACTTGGGAAATAAGAAGGACTTTACCAAATCAACTTTTCCCAACAGTGAGAATGAAAGTTTAGACCATTCATAGAATAGGGATTTTATCTCTTTGTGCAGTGGTACATTATTGCATAGATATAAATCCTGGAGATTTGAAGGTATATAAATACCTAGATGCCACCATTTATCCTTTACCCATTTAAAAGAAAAATATTCAGAAATTTCAGTTCTGCAGTTTCTGCTCTCATGTAGGAGAAAAATTGGGTATAGCTCTTTTTTTAAAAAAAAGAAAATTTATTAACAGGATATAATAGCATGTTCCATATTCAACAACCAATTCTTAGCATATCCTTTTCTAAAAATTTTTATCCCCCCTCCCCTGGCTTCCAACGATGCTCCACCCCCATTAACATTTCTATCAATATTCTCTTACATTCAATTCATTTTCAATATTCAATTCATAATTTCCAATATTTTCCTTTTCTATATTTCACAGTTAGGTAACCTTTCTGTTACAATCCCTTTTCTTATAATACCTCTATTATTAATAACTATCAAAACATAGCAGTCTGTTTTTCACATCCCAGTTAATTTCTAAATAGTCTTTAAAATCTTTCCAATCTACTAAAAATTCTTTGTCTTCTTTTCCATGAAGTTTTCTTGTCAGCTTGTCCATTTCAATCATAAAAATCATTTTTTTTATCCATTCCCATTTGTCAGGTACCTGCTCCTGCTTCCAAAACTGAGCATAAGTCATTCTTGCAGTTGAGATTAAGTACCATAACAAAGTTCTCTTTGCCATTTTGACTTCTTCTAATTTAAGTCCTAAAAGTAAACATTTCTGGCTCTTTTTTCAAAGTACATTTCAGAATTTTCTGAATTTCATTATGAATCTCAGTCCAAAAAGTACTTGCTTTTTCACATGTCCACCACATATGGTAAAACGAGCCCTCTTTTTTCTTACATTTCTGACATTTGTTAGACATATTCTCATTTATATTAGCAATTTTTTTTGGCATCATGTACCATCTATACATCATTTTATAACAATTTTCTTTGACATTAACACATGTTGAAAATTTGATCGATTTTTTCCACAAACATTCCCATGATAACATTTCTATATCTCTATTTATATTTATAGCCCATTTCACCATTTGTTCTTTTACAGTCTCATCCTCTGTATACCATTTTAACAAAATCTTATAGATTCTAGAAATCATTTTTTTACCTTTTTCTATCCAAATCATTTCAATTTCATTATTTTCTTTTCTAAAACCGTATCTCCTTTTATCAGTCTTAAACAAATCATAAATCTGTCTGTAGTTTAGCCAGTCATATTCAAAGTCCAATTCGTCTCTAGTTCTCATCGCGAAACTTCTCCCCTCAGTTTTCAGAATGTCTCTATAGGGTAACCAGTCTTTCCCTTTATGTCTTGAGAGTGGTTTAATTACTTCTGCCGGAACAATCCACAATGGTCTTGCTTCAAAAAAATATCTCTTGTATCTCATCCACGTCATAAATAAAGATCTCCTTATGAAGTGTTTGAAGAGGTTGTCGACCTTAGACTTCTCATACCATAAATAGGCGTGCCAACCAAATTTTCGATCATGTCCTTCTAATGCCAACAGCTTTCTGTTCTCCAAATTAATCCATTGTTCCAGCCATGCCGGACGCACCGCATCATGATATAGTCTAAAATTGGGAAGTTGAAAACCTCCCCTTTCTTTGGCATCGCAAAGAATTTTCATTTTAATCCTTGGTTTCTTTCCAGCCCACACAAACTTTGAAATTTCTCTTTGCCATAGATTCAACACTTTACAGTCCTTCACAATTGGGATCGTCTGAAATAAAAATAACAGACAAGGTAGAATGTTCATTTTGACTACTGAGATTCTGCCCAAAAGTGACAAATTCAAAGTGTTCCATTTTTTAATATCTTGTTGGATTTTATTCCAGGTCTTTTCATAATTGTTCTTGAACAAGTCTATATTTTTTGCTGTAACCTCTATTCCCAAATATCTAGTTTTTTTCACCACTTCACATTGGATTTTTTCTTGTAAGTCCAGTTGGCTTTCTTTTCTCAAGTTTTTACAAAGTAACTTTGTTTTATTCTTATTGACATAGAATCCACCCAAATCTCCAAATTCTTTAATCTTTTCCATCAATAACGGTACGTTCATTACTGGATCTTCAATTATAAACATTACATCATCTGCAAAAGCCCTATATTTATACTCGAAACCTCCGATTGTAAGTCCTTTTATATCTTTGTCTTCTTTTATTTTATTCAGCATCACTTCCAAAATCCAAATAAATAGTAAAGGAGATAATGGACATCCTTGAATTGTCCCTTTTTGAACTTTAAGGTATTCCGTCAACTCTTTATTCACATTCAGCGACGCTTTTTGTTCACAATATACAGCCCTAATCATGTTTGAAAAGGGCTGCCCAATGTCCATTCTACCAAACACTTGAAGCATAAATTCCCAATTTAAATTATCAAAGGTTTTTCTGCGTCTAGAAATAGAAAGGCAACTTCTTTTTCTGTATGTTTATCATAGTATTCAATTGCATCAATCACAATCCTTAAATTGTTTCTGATTTGTCTGTTTGGTAAAAAAACCGGCTTGTTCTTCTCTAATGACATCTTTTAAATAAGTCGTCAATCTTTCCGAAATTACTTTGGCAAACAGTTTGTAATCATTATTAAGTAATGAAATTGGTCTATAATTTTTTACATCTGTCAAATCTTGTCCTTCCTTGGGTATGAGTGATATGTTGGCTTCTTTCCAAAATTCTGGTATTAACTTAGTCTGCTGAATTTCGTTAATTAGAAGTTCCATAATCGGGGTCAGCTCCTCCTTTAATTTTTTTATAAAATTTTGTGGTAAATCCATCTGGTCCTGGAGCTTTCCCTAATTTGGCATCTTCTATTGCTTTATATATTTCTTCTTTCTGTATTGGACCATTCAGCATTTCCTTAGTTTTACTATCCATCTCAGGTAAGATTACTTTATCCAAATAATTTTTGATTTTCGCTGGATCAATATTCTTTTATTGAAATAATTTTGCATAATACTTGAAGAAGGCTCTTTTTATTCCATTCATGTCTACAATTTCTTTGCCTTCTTCCATTATCTTGGTTATTTTCCTTCTCTCCCTTCAGTTTTTCAATTGCCACGCCAATACTTCCCTGGCTTGTTTGCTCCTTCAAAAGATTTTTGCTGTAGTTTCTTTAAGTTCCAATAAAGTTCTCTGTTTAGTATCACCTTTAATTGTTCTTGTAAGATTTGAATTTCCTTGAGGAGTTTCTTTTTGCCTGGTCTCCGTTTCAGCTCATTTTCTTTTTGTTGAATTTTTTCCTGCAACTCTTTCTGTTGTTTCAAATTACTTTTCTTGTCAGCTGCATTCATTGAAATCAAAACTCCTCTCATCACCAATTTGTAAGCATCCCAAACTGTCTGTATATTAACATTGTGGTTTAAATTTATTTGAAAAAAAAATTGAGTTTCTTTCTGCAATGTCTCCACTAAATTCATCTTGTCCAAGAAGTCTTCATTAAATCTCCAATGGTATTGCTTGGTTTTTTCTTTTAATGTCCAAATTAAAGGGTTATGATCTGAATTAGTCTTTGGCAAAATTTCCACCTTTTGAGTTTTTAATGCAATTTCACTCGACATCCAAATCATATCTATTCTTGAGAAGGATCTGTGTCGGTTAGAATAAAAAGTAAAATCTTTAATTTTTGGATTCCATTTTCTCCATACATCTTCCAACTTTTCTTGTTCAATCAATTTAAAAAAAATTGGGGGTAGCTTTCCAATCTTCTCATCACCCTTTTGTGATTGTCTGTCCAATTTATTATTAACCGTACGATTGAAGTCTCCAACTAAAATAATCTGGTCATAATGCACCTGGTCCAATTCCCTCAACAAATCCTTTAAAAAGTTCTCTTTGGCTCCATTAGGAGCGTACAAATTAACAATCAGTGTTTTTTTTTTGAAGTAATGTGATCTCAACAGCCACATATCTCCCTTCTTTATCTGTGAAAACTTGTTTGGGTTCCAATTTTTTATTTGCATAAATCACAACTCCTTTATTTTTTTTCTCTGCCAAAGAATAAACTTCTCCCAATTTTTTGTTAATCAAATATTTATTGTCCCGACTTTTTATATGCGTTTCTTGTAGACAGATGATATTAGATTTCTGATTTTGAAGCCAATAATTTACTACTTTTCTTTTGTTGGGTGAATTAAGTCCATTTACATTCCACGATAACAATTTGTAATCCATCATAAAGGTTTTTTTTAAAATATCTCCAAAATCTTCAGAATTTTCTGCTTTGAACATATACATATCCCCCGATGATTTGATCATATGTCTTTTAGAATTATACGTAAATGACAGTCCTTGTGGTATCTCCCATCTGAATCTGATATTCAACTGTTTCAGCCTATCCACCAACTTCTTATATTTCTTTCTGTCCTGCAAAATAGACCTTGGGAGTTCCTTCATTATTATTACCTTTTTGCCATCAATTTCAAGTGGTTGTGTAAACTGCTTCTTGTATACATCCTCTTTCATTTTCCTTGTCACAAATTGAACAATTACATCTCTTGGTAAATTTTTTCTTTGTGCATAAGCCGAGTTCACTCTGTATACAAGATCAAAATTCTGATCTAACTCCCCCTGATCTTCTCCCATGTATTCAGTCAAAGTTGCCATCACTTCAGTACGTATATCTTCTCCCAATTTTTCTTCTATTCCTCTCAGTCTCAGATGGTTTGACATTGCTTTATATTCCACAACTGCCTCAAGATTCTGATTGTTTTGTAAATTCGCTTCAACTTTCTTTTCCAAATCTTGTGTCTTTCCCACCATTTCAGTTGATTTTGTTGCCAAAGCTTTAAATTGATTACTTGTATTTTCCACTTCTTTTTTAAACTCTGCCACTTCCGCAAGTACTAACTCTCTCAAGGCTGCTACATTTTTTCCCTGAACTTCTTCCAGTTGTTCCAGCTGTTTTTCCATCTTCTCCTCAAACTGCTTATCCATTTGTTTCATCATACCGTGAATCGCTTCGAGCATGCGCTTCTCTATTGCTTCTATTGCTGCCTGCCATTCTTTCTTGTCTTTAGACAACATACCTGGACTTGCAGCTGACGCCGCTCTCTGCCTAAGTTTTGATTCCGTTTTGAAAGTTTGTCAGTACACTTCGACTGACTTTTCACTTCCCTTCAAATTCCACTTTTTTCGCTATTGCTGACAGTCTATTTTGTCTTGAAAATACGCTTTAAAATGTCCTCCACAAAATGGCGAGCGCAATTTCTCTATGGTTTTCTTGGCTAGAGTAGGCTCGCTCTCAACTTCCTGTTTCCGGGCCCATGTTAAAAATGTCCTACCGGAAACACATCAGGTCCGCCTCTCTTTCAGTCCTCCAACACAGTCTCTAGCCAGATTCAGATTTCAGCTGGACACAGTTAAATGTTACACCTTCGTCTCGCGATCTTTCCAGTCGCATTCGCTCATATGCTTATCACTCAGTCTCTAACCGCAGGAATGTTAAACAATGTCAAATTACTCAGTTTTTAGCACTTTAATGAACTCTTCTGATTTTAACGATGGATCGGTTATGCAGCTTAAAACCTTATGCGCTTAACCGCCTTGCTCAAATTTCGTTATGTCTTCTCCCCGGTAAGCAAATCGTTTCGGTTACCTTAAATGTTTATCTTGGGACTTCGCATCGCTTCTCTTTGTTTCCCACTGTAGATCGTTTCTTAAGAGATTGGGAAATGGTGAATTTAAGCTGATTCTTCAGCTCGGCTAGCCTCTTTAGTGCTGGTTTGCAATCGCCCGCTTCTGAGAGGAGTTCAAGGCGTAAACAAGCCCCCTCCGGGACTTGTGCACGCCGATCTCGACTCTCACTTGGACCTTGTTGCTTGCTGGTCACCCCCTGCCTGGGGGATGCTGTGTTGGACAGTAAAACTGCCCAAACTGTTGGAAGAAGCCGCCATCCACCGCACTCATTCGCAGGGGTGCGTCAGTTCACCATTTTACTCCAACCAGAAGCCCAAAAATTGGGTATAGCTCTGACTTCTCATAATTAATAACAAAACCAGAATATTGACTAAATTTATCTATAACTGAAATTAAATTTTGCAATGACTGAAAAGGATTACTAAGATAGAAAACTGCATCATCTGCAAAGAAACTAGCAAGTAAAGCCCGTTGTAGAAGCAATACAACAAGCTCTAGAAAGATGTGATGCATAACAAATGCATAGAAAGGTACAGAAGTGGAAGTAAAGTCTCACACACAGCCAGGCATGCCTTGGCTTTCCCACCCCCACATTCAAGGCCCCTGTGGCCCATCCAGGCAGGCCTTGGCTCTCCCATCCCCCCTGTTCAAGGCCCCTGCAGCCCAGCCAAGCAGGCCTTGGCTCTCCCACCCCCCCATTCAAGGCCCCTGTGGCCCAACCAGGAAGGTCTTGTCTCTCTGATCCCCCCGTTCAAGTCCTCTGTGGCCAAGCCAGGCAGGACATGGCTCTCCCACCCACCCCATTAAAGGTCCCTGAAGCCCAACCAGGCAGGCCTTGGCTCTCCCACCCCCTGTTCAAGGCCCCTGCAGCCCAGCCAGGCCAGCCTTGGCTCTCCCCCCCCATTCAAGGTTCCTGTGGGCCAGCCATGCTGGCCTTGGCTCTCCCACCCCCCGTTCAAGGCCCCCATGGTCCAGCCAGGCTGCTCATGGTTTTGCTGCCTACTTACCTTGGGGGGTCTTTGGGGCTCTGGGAGGGGCCAGGACAGGAAGTGGTGTGGAGGGACAGTAGGCAGCAGCCACCTCAGTGCAGGCTGAGGCCGGGCCGGGAGCAGCAGCAGTGCAAAGTGGCAGGGCCAGAGTCACTGGGAAGCGAGTGGGCCAGAGTCTCTGTCCTCTCTCCTGAGGTGAAATTGTCTTCTGAGGTGAGTTTTGGCTCCTGTTGCTTCTGTGGGTGGGACTCAGGCAACTCAGCCAGTGCCTAGGGAGTTGTTTTGAATGACAGATCAGGCAGCAAACTGATTTTGCCAAGCATAGAACCTTGCCAGACCACTACACATTTATATAATAGGACAGGATTTCTATACCTTTTCTTCCAATATCACTCTGAATAGCATGAACAAGAGGTTTTAAAGATAACACAAATAAATAGGGGAAAAGAGGGCAACCTTGTCAGGTACCTCGAGATAATTGGAAGTCTTTAGAAGTATAGTAATTAATACTAAGGTAGGCAAACAGCTAATTATAAAAGAAAAAGAGTGATTAACACATGGAATTCACTGCCACAGGAGGTGGTGGTGGCTACAAGCATGGATGGCTTCAAGAAGGAATTAGATAAACATATGGAGCAGAGTTCCATCAGTGGATATTAGCCACAAGTTATAGATAGGAACTCTCAGTTTGGGGCAAGCATTGTATTCTTTGTGCTTGGGGAGGGCAACAGTGGGAGGGCTTCTAGTGCCCTGGCCCCACTGCTGGATCTCCTGAAGGCACCTGATATTTTTGGACACTGTGTGACAGAGTGCTGGACTGGATGGCCCATTGGCCTGATCCAACATTGGCTTCTCTTATGTTCTTATGTACTATGATGGATATATAAGTTATTACTTTAGTTAGAAACAGAAGAACAACAACTGAAAAAATGTATGATGAAATGGATGCAGAATTTTAGAGAGCAGACACCTATACATCAATGAGAACAATTATAAGAAAAATTAAGTTTACAGCCAGTCAGGCATTAAGAGGAAACTGGTAAAAAATGTTTTATAGATCGTGAATGATTCCTTGTTTTAGAGTGTTTCTGTTTCTTTAAATGTTTGGTTGGAGTGCAGTGATAACAGGGTAGAGTGATTCAGGGAGACAAGTGTGCTGTGATTGGAGGATGACAGAGTATGGGAGGAGTTGTTCTGAGTGGATCTGTGTGTGTGTCTAAAAGTCAGTTAGAAAACTCAGTTGGAGTTATTCAGTTAGTGAGTCTGTCAGAGAGTGATATGACACAGTTCTGTGTGGAAACCTAAAGTGTTCAGAATATATGCCTTTGAAAGTTTAAATGTGGAAGAGTTACGAGAAGGGTCTGTGGGACTCCAAAGTTATAAAAAAGAAAAAAATACCAATAGCTTAGCCAGTTTGGCTGCCTATTGAAAGAGAGATTCTTGACAGAGAGGAATCTGGTGATCAAAAGACTGTGTGTGATACCCTGCTAGTTTATTTTTCCAGTTTCTCTTCCCCATAACAGTTACAGTTAACCAGCAACTCATTTTTGTTCCTAAATCAAAATCATATTTTGTTTAAGTTTAACCCAGAATTCAGTTCAATCCTTCCTCAGGACCACAGAGACCCCTGAAAAGCCCAGAGTCTAGGTCACTTTACCAGCAGCTAATGAGAGAAGATTTGGAATTTGTTTAAATTCCTGGTGGCAGCAGAAACTACCCTGTTTGTGAACACAAAGTATAAATTAAAGTGAAAACCAGTCCTTCCCAAATAAGAGAACGCCACAGATGGTATATAACCCCAAAGAGAAAGTAGACAAAAACTACAAAGGAAAATGGTGGAAATGTTGAGACATAGATGGAACCTTTTCCCATGTGGTGGACTTGGAAAAAAGCAAAAAGATATTGGAAGGAAATACATGGACAATTGCCAAACATGTTAAAATTTAAGTTCCCTATGGAAGCTAAGAATGTCCTATTAGGTACCCTGCCTAATAAATTAACAAAAATTATGGAAGAGATATTCAAATACATGGTGACAGCAGCTAGAATTGTCTTCACAGCAAAATGGAAATTAGATGTCTGAGCTTAGAAGAATGGGAAATAAACTTACTATGCAGTAATGCCGAAATTAACAAGCTATGTGAGAAACAGATCAAGTACAAAATCTGAGGAAAGCTGGAGTGTGTATTGTGCAAGCAGAAGACAAATTTTGAATGAGAAACAGTTTAAAAATTGTATATAAATGTATTGCAATGCAGAAACAAAATGAGAACAACTTCTGAATATACATGTAAAAGGAAGTGGATTTTGAACAGAAACATCTTTTATTTTCTTATTATGAGACTAGGAATAAGGCCTATTGTGGAAATAAATACAGTAAGCTCTAGAAAGAGGCTCTGGGTGGCTGCCCCAGCCTTGGGCACACTACGTCGATTTGCTGTGGCAACCACAGCAGAGTATAACATGGAGTCCACCATTTTCCCCCGGGGAACTGATCTCTGCCATCAGAAGAGCAGTTGTAATTCTGAGTGATCTCCAGCCATCACCTGGAGATTGGCAGCAATGGTTCCCCAGAAGAAAATAACTGCTTTGGAGGGTGGACTCTATGGCATTCTTTTCAGTTCCCCAAACTCTGCCTTCTGTAGACTCCACCAGAAAATATCCAGGAATTTCCCAACCTAGAGCCGGCAACCCTAGTCAGGGCTGGCTCCAATGAGTTCCCCACCAAGGCCTGGAAGTTTCCATGTTTCCAAGTAGGTCTGGAAAGGGCCTCCTGCCTTTGCCTTTTTACTGACAGTATCAAGTTTGATTGCCTAGCAACAGCCACTGAGGGGAAAATTAGCCCCACAGCAGGAGGAGAAGAGAATAGTTTGACGGCTGGTGGCCCACCTGAGTAGTCAGCCAGCTGCAGAGGGCCAAGCAGGAGAAACGTCTTCATCAGGAGAGACAGTCATTTTGGCAGTTTATTCTGACAGGGAACAGTGGCCAAGATGGCAGTGAGCGGGAGAGGGGAGCAGACCTGACACTCAGCCAATGGCACATGGGTACTCTTGAGTAGTGGTTGACGGGCCAATGGCTGACAGAGTGCACAGCACAGCCAGTGAGAGAGGTGAAAAGTGCCAATATGCTACGGCTTATATATATATATATATAATAGACTTTATTTTGTACTTTGGTGTATTAAAAGTTACAGCGAGTATGCAGAAATTGGAAAATATGTAATATCGAATATGTAGTAATGATGAAACTAATAATGTGTTACAAAATAGATCAGTTATGAAATTTGAAATTTAAAATGTTACATATAAAAGTACCCCAACAGAAGTAAGGACCATTGTATTTTATAGATAATGTCTTAAAAATTCTGATGGGGATGTTGGGGAGAACCATTTTCTGTTTTGTATACTCTATAGTATATAATTATCATCTAGGTAGGTAGGTAGGTAGGTAGGTAGGTAGGTAGGTAGATAGATAGATAGATAGATAGATAGATAGATAGATAGATAGATAGATAATCACTGTTCTCCTTTTTGTATCCCCTCTATACTATTGCTTTGTTCTCTAAAATAAAAAAATATATCATAAAAAGAAATTATACAATAAAAAAGCCACCTGGATCACAGATGTGTAAAATAAACTGAAAGGAAAGCAAATGAAGGATCTTACAATAACCTTGGAAAGTCTGCAAAAAGAACTTAAGAAAGTGAAAAACTGGACAGTGCCTGGAAGAGATTAAGTCCACAGTTGTTGACTTAGAATGTTGACAAGTGTTCATCCACAATTCATGCAACAGCTTAATAATGTGCTTTGTTCCAAAGCAATAGAAGATTATTGGGTAACAACTGGCAGGACATCTTATTCTGAAGAACAAAGAGAAAGTAGTTCCAAGCAACTTCTGCCCCATTACCTCCTTCCCAACAATCTTTAAACTACTGACAGGAATTGTAGCCATTTCCATTCAAGAATTTCTATAGCTAAATTCAATTTTACCACATTGACAAAAGGAATTTTCCCAAAATCTCAATGTGCTAAAGATCAGTTACTGATTGATAAAATGGTCTTCAAAATTGTAAAAGGCGGAAAAACAACCCGAATGTTGTTTGGACTGATTACAAGGAGATATTTGATTCACTCTCTCATACGTGGATCCTGAAAACATCATAAATGATATGCATCAGCAAAACTGTAATAACATTTATCAAAAGTGTCATGAGTAAATGGAACAGAGGTTGATAGTGAATGGAGAAGAAATTCATAGAATAGAATCATAGAATCAGAGTTGGAAGGGAACCTCCAGGGTCATCTAGTCCAATCCCCTGCAAAAGGCAGGAAATTCACAAATACCTCCCTGTCCACAGCCACACTGACTGCTGTTCCACACCCAGAAGATGTCAAAAAAAAAACCCCTCCAGGATCCCTGGCCAAACCAGCCTGGAGAAAAATTGCTTCCTGACCCCAAATAAATTGGAACAGTTAATATCAATTGAGTTTTCTAAGGAGACTCAGTATCACCACTGCTCTTTGTCATTACCCTAATGCCACTCACCATCATTCTCAATAGCACAGGTCAAGGATACCAGCATTCAAAAACAGGCTCAAAGATTTCACACTTATTGTATATGGGTGACTTGAAAATGTATTGAAAATCATCATCAGAGATTGATTCTTTACTAAATACAGTTCAAATATTCAACAAATATATAGCTTTGGAATTTGGCCTTGACAAATGTGCCGCATTAGCATTGAATATAGGAAAGATTGTTGAACAAAAAGAAATGAAGATGCCAAAAACAACATCTAAACACTGTGCTTTGAAGAAAAGAGCTAATATTTTATAAGCTGACAACATCAAACATACCCTTTTTAAGAAAAATCCAATTGGATCTCGAATTGCAGAACCCCACTTACTGGTCAAATATCTGACTGTGACTATTCATAATAACAGTAACAACAACAACAATAATAAGTAAAGTAAACAATATCCCAGGGTAGCCTGATCTTGTCAGATCTCGGAAGCTAAGCTGGGTTGGCCTTGGTTAGTATTTGGAGGTGAGACCACCAGGGAAGACCAGGGTTGTGACACAGAGGCAGAGAATGGCAAACCACCTCAAAACATTGCTTGCCTTGAAAATCCCATGGGTTCATCATAAGTCATCTGTGA
Source organism: Gekko gecko (assembly GCA_029375565.1). Taxonomy (NCBI): domain Eukaryota; kingdom Metazoa; phylum Chordata; class Lepidosauria; order Squamata; family Gekkonidae; genus Gekko; species Gekko gecko. The sequence continues at coordinate 172,336,857 of JAPDNY010000005.1, forward strand.
CTTGATGGCAAGGGGGAAAAAAGATTTTTCTGGGTTAGACCTATCATAGACCCCTAAACTCCTCTCTTTTTTAGGTTCTACTAGTTCTTACTCAGAAGTCTGCTATAAGCCTTCATTTTTACAAGCTGATGAACTCCAACATTTAATCCTTAAGGTAAGAAAAATAAATCAAAGATTACTTATCCCTTAAAAACCAGTGTCCCACATTGCATCAGAAAATATGCATTCTGGGTAGCACCAGGGCTTTCCGCCAAATCTGCTTACATGCCTCAGGTGGCCTGGGAGGGAACAAGAGGGACTAGTTCTGTAGACTGTTCTGAGTGCAGGCCATTAAGCCATTTAGGGCATTTTATGGAATAAGGACATTTTAGACTGATCTTTGCTTTTATCTACCTAAAATGTCTATAATGTTTATTTCATAATCTTTCTTTCCATGTCACAAGTTTATATTAAATAGGCAGAAAAATTTTGGCCCGAGTGCTAAGACTCCTTCAATAATTACCTGCAAAGAAGTTAGTATGCCTGCAAATTGAGGGGGGGGGATGGAGGCGTGGGTTGTGATTAGCTCTGACACAGTGGGAGTAAGATGATTGCTGCTGCTGCTGCTGCAGCCAATGCCTCAGGATCTCTTCTTAGCTCTTAGGGTAGAAAACTGGACTTGTGCAACAAACAAAATTGTCTGACATGCTGCTCTTTGGCATTCTCTCTTAAATATATATGCATAATCCTATATATATGTGAAAGGTGGGGTATAAATCCAATCTCCTCCTCCTCCTCCCCCTCTTCTTCTTCTTCTTCTTCTTCTAATGGGTTTTGCAAGTGAGTGCCATGCAGAAGTAGTGAATTCACCACTTGGCCTCCCATGCAGCACCCACTTGCAAAAATGATTTAAAGGGAACAATCTCTTTAAATGGGTTTTGACAGTGGAAGCCATGTGAGATTGGAGGCCAAGTAGCAAATTTACCACTTGGCCTCTCCTCCCGTGTGGGACCTCCATGCAAAACCCATTTAAAGGGAATACTTGGGGGGAGCAAGAGGGATCACTGAAATGATTTGCATATTTCAGTTTGTTAGGCTGTAATAGATGCAAGCCATTTCAGCGATCCTTCTCACTACCCCCTGCTTCCCATCACAAACCCCACGAACCTCCAAAACGACACTGACATTCCTGGGGGGTTCATATATGGATGGGCATGAACTGAGGCTTGCAAACCACAAACTGGGACCAGTTCATGATGAATTTAGGTTCATAGTTAAGTTTGTGCTCATCCCTAGTTTAGAGCTTTCTGCTACACTGAGGCTGGAAAATATAGGATTATGCTGTTCCCTTGTGCTAATGCTTGAAATCTCATATAAGTATCAACAGTATAGCAAAAGCAGTGGTGATGGATAAATCAATAGTCTTGAAGATAAACACAAAAACTGACTATCCCATAGAAAAGGGCTGCATTGGGACTGGCGAGCTCATTTTAAAATTGTATTAGAAAGGAAGCAACAAAATAAAACTCACCATATTCACTTTCTGGAGCCTGTGAGATGAATTAAGTAAATAATGAAGTGAGAAATGCAAATGGATAATCTTTTCAAAAACATACTAGCTTTGGATGTTTTGGCATGCAGGAGTGGAATAAGCATAATTTAACTTTTTTCTAAAGTGTTATGATTAATATTTAAGATACTACAAAAATACTTTGTAGACTTGCTTTCCTAAACAAAAAAGATTCAATAGTAACTGGGAGAAACCAAGCATACTTAGATGCAGGCCCATGTACAAGTATTTAAGAATAAGTTGCTGAGTAAACGTGTAGGATTGCACTGTGAAAATCAAGTGCAGCAATGCAACCTGAATAGCTACAGATTCCTGTTTTTTGCTTGTTAGTATGTTGAATGTTTGATTTTTTCCCCCTTTAATTTATAGGCTGCAGATGGGTTCCTCTTTGTGGCTGGATGTGACAGAGGGAAAATCTTGTTTGTTTCAGAATCAGTTTCCAAGATCCTTAATTATGACCCAGTAGGTGACACCGTTTTGTGATTTTTTAAAAAAAAACTACAGATGCCTATATTTTCCTACCAATAGCTGCCAAGGGCAGAGGTGTCGAACTCATTTGTTACGAGGGCCAGATCTGACATAAATGTGACTTTGTTGGGCCTGGCCATGTGTGCCATAAAACATAATACCAGGTTCCGAGATATAAACTTTATAAAGGACAGCAGCTGGTAAGCTCCGAGATGGTATGTCCTCACTGTGAGGCCCCGTGGGCTGGTGCAGAGGAAAACCCACATGGGCGTACTGGAGAGTCAGTGGTGTAGCACTGAGCAGATATTCCCACACTGTCTGGAGGGGGGCAAACCCCTTTCTCACCCCACTTCTGCCACCAGTGCTGTGAGCCTGGGCCCCAGGGTGAACTTCCCCCTACCTTTGAGCCACCATGGAAGGGGACTGGGAAGACAAGTTGAGCTAACCCACCTGTCACAACCTGGCTTCCCTCTTCACAAGGCTTGTGTGGGAGGTAGGGAGACTTGCTGGGAAGGCAAGGGGTTCCTTCATGCTCTACCTCAGACTCCTGGCCCACAGGCATTACCTCACACTCTCTGGCCATCGGGCTTAGGTTCTGGGGCTAGAGTTGCACCAAGCAGTTGCACCGTCCCCATCAGTCTCTCTCTCTTCTCCCTCTGGCTCCCACTGGCTCTCCACACTTTGCACCCAGTTCACCTTAAGCACCAACTTCATCCTCCCCAGTTGAGCCTTCTGGTTTCCTCTATATTCCCCAGGTCCGCTTCCCTCCTTACATCAACTTCGTCATTGGTCCCACCAGTCTTCCCTTTTCACCAGCTGGGATCCACCCTTCCACTTCTCAGTTGGTTCCGCACCAGTGCCACAGCTGCATTCTCCCACCTTTTCCTCCTTGCACAGCTGGAGTGCCTCTGAAAAGTTGAGGAGGGAGTGCCCCAGATCCTTCTCTGAGCCCAGGAGTTGGCTGCCCGGGGGCCAGACGTCGGACCCTGGGTGTTCCCCCTCAAGGGTGCCCAGGGCCAGCTCCGTGCCCCACCCAGATCCCTGCCCTGGCGGGCCTGTGTTAGGTCCTCCATGCTCCTTGTCTCGTGATTGCCGACCTGGAAGAAGGGGTCCTGGGGTGGGCACCTCCTGACACCACCCTGCAGAAGCAGAGAGGCAGCCCAGGTCCAAGGACATGTCCACAGTGGGACCCATGCCAAGCCAAGCCCAATAAGCTGGAGATGCCTGTGCAACAACAGCCACCTCCAGCCAAGGCCATCAGGGAATCCATGGCTGGGTGATGCTGGGGGTTCAAGCCAGACAGGGCCGGATCGCCCATTGGGCGAACTAGGCACTCGCCTAGGGCGCCCCCGGCCTCAGGGGCGCCAAATAGCGCCCCCCCGCCGCCCTAACCGGGAGCCCGCTGTCGCCGCCGCTGCTAGACCCCCGCCCCCTTCCGGGGGGGGAAGCCGGCTCTGGGAGGGAGGGGGCGGCGACTAGACCCCCCGCCCCCTTCCCGCTTTCCCGGGACCCCGTAGCCGCGGAGGCCCCGGGAAAGCCAGCTCTGGGAGGGAGGGGGCGGCGGCGGCGGCTAAATCCCCCCCGCCCCCTTTCTGCTTTCCCGGGACCCCGCAGCCGTGGAGGCCCCGGGAAAGCCGGCTCATGGAGGGAGGGGGCGGCGGCGGCGGCTAGACCCCCCCGCCCCCTTCCCGCTTTCCCGGGACCCCGCATCTGCGGAGGCCCCGGGAAAACCAGCTCTGGGAGGGAGGGGCGGCGGTGGCGGCTATATCCCCCCCGCCCCCTTCCCGCTTTCCCGGGACCCCATAGCCGCGGAGGCCCCGGGAAAGCCAGCTCTGGGAGGGAGGGGCGGCGGCGGCGGCTAAATCCCCCCCGCCCCCTTTCTGCTTTCCCGGGACCCCGCAGCCGCGGAGGCCCGGGAAAGCCGGCTCATGGAGGGAGGGGCGGCGGTGGCGGCTAGACCCCCCCCGCCCCCTTCCCGCTTTCCCGGGACCCCGCATCCACGGAGGCCCCGGGAAAACCAGCTCTGGGAGGGAGGGGCGGCGGTGGCGGCTATATCCCCCCCCCGCCCCCTTCCTGCTTTCCCGGGACCCCGCAGCCGCGGAGGCCCAGGGAAAGCTGGCTCATGGAGGGAGGGGGCAGCGGCGGCAGCTAGACCCCCCCCGCCCCCTTCCCGCTTTCCCGGGTCCCCGCAGCCGCGGAGGCCCCGGGAAAGCCGGCTCTGGGAGGGAGGGGCGGCGGCGGCGGCTAGACCCCCCGCCCCCTTCCCGCTTTCCCGGGACCCCGCAGCTGCGGAGGCCCCGGGAAAGCCGGCTCTGGGAGGGAGGGGCGGCGGCTAGACCCCCCGCCCCCATCCCGCTTTCCCAGGACCCCGCAGCTGCGGAGGCCCCGGGAAAGCCGGCTCTGGGAGGGAGGGGCGGCGGTGGCGGCTAGACCCCCCGCCCCCTTGCCGCTTTCCCGGGATCCCGCAGCCGCGGAGGCCCCGGGAAAGCCGGCTCTGGGAGGGAGGGGGCGGCGGCGGCGGCTAGACCCCCCCGCCCCCTTCCTGCTTTCCCAGGACCCCGCAGCCGCGGAGGCCCTGGGAAAGCCGGCTCTGGGAGGGAGGGGGCGGCGGCTAGACCCCCCCCGCCGCTTTCCCGGGACCCCGCAGCCGCGGAGGCCCCGGGAAAGCCGGCTCTGTGAGGGAGGGGGCGGCGGCGGCTAGACCCCCCGCCCCCTTGCCGCTTTCCCGGGGACCCCGCAGCCGCGGAGGCCCCGGGAAAGCCAGCGCTCTGCCCCCGGTCTCCAGGTCCCACCGGGAGGTTGGTATCCCCGGTGGGGGGCGCCCCAGGCTGTCCTGCCTAGGGCGCCCAGACACCTGGAGCCGGCCCTGGCCCCACCCTCCTCAGGCTCTACTCCCCAAATCTCCAGTTATTTCCCAGTCTGAAGCTGGTAACCCTACTACTTGCTCAAAGGAGTCCACATGGCTCTGCTAAGCTCATCCTTCATGCTTGTAAATTAAGCAACTGTTACAGTACATTCCGACATCCCCAGGGGCAGGACTGGATTAGGCTGAGGCTGTAAGTGGCTGCATCTGGGTGAGCCTACATCTGCAAACACAACCCAAGGGAAAGGGTGCTTCTTGGAGTAAGAGATAGGAAGATCCCAGGATATGATTTAATATACCCTGCCCCCCCACACACACATTCTTTCATCCCCACCAGATTTCACTACTTCTGCTGGCCTCAGCAGGAGTTTGGTCCAAACCAGGACCTCTGGATGGTGCCCTAAATATGCATGTCCCACGGCTGTGATGCCTGGCTTTGATGCAAGAGCTCATCAAGGCTTATTAGTGCATTTGATGATTGGTTTGAGGGACTTAGAGCTCATCCCCTACTGAGTGCCCAAATGGAATGCAAACTTTTGAATTTTTATCTCACTCGGAGCTAAGTAAAGTCATTTAATCTTTTCTGCACATTTCTTTTCTCCCCGCCCCCTCCTCTCCCAATCAACTCACTGAACTGTTGCCTCTACACCACGGCTGGGTCCTTTCTGCTTCAACATGGAGCAGGACAAAACTGCCCGGAAATAAGGGCACCCAAAGCCATTTACCACATCAAGAGCTGCATGGTGCAATCTGAGATGTGAATGTCAGGATCCTCCCTGTGACATTACAGTCAATACGCTTCCCAAATCATACATGCCAGCTAAGAGTACAAAAATGCCTAAAACCAGATGCAGTATGCGAGCCAAGAATTTGGCACCCCAGGATCTACTGGCAGCCAATAGAGTGAACGATAAAGTGTGGTGTAGTCTGACCACCGACACATTTTTTAAACATCGGGATCATGATGATCGATTAGGGAGGGGTTATAGCTCAACAACATAGCACATGTTTTTAATACATATGGAACGATGCTCAATCCCTGGCATCCTTAGTCAAGAAGGATCTCAAACAGAAGTGGTAAAAAGAGTACCTGCCTGAGATCTTGGGAAAACTGTTCAGGCATTAATGGTACTGGGCTGGATGGATTAAGCCTAATGGAACTTTGTATATGCTGTTAGGTGCAGAGCCCTGACCTGGACAAACTGGGTTAGCCAGGCCTCATCAGCTCTTCAAAGCTAAGCAGGGTCGGCTCTGGTTAGCACGTGGATGGGTGACCACCAAGGAGGTCCAGGGTTGCTACACAGAGGCAGGCAACGACAAACCACTGAGTGTCTCTTGCCTGGATTTTTTTGAAAAAAGTTCTTCAGTGGTGCAGCTGGGGAAAAGGAGGTTGTCGGGGGATTATGGAAGGAAAATGGTGCCAGCGTGGGCAGGACCTTTGAAAACACACACCTTCCCATCCAGATGGCATGACAGCATGCTTGAACTGTGCTCTTATCAAAAGGATCACAACAAAGCAGGTCTGGGAAAAAGCCTACTGAATATGGGGAAAGGACAGCTGGAGAACATTTAGAGCATGACCTCGTGGCGATGCTCCAAAACAAAGCTCTCCAGTTTGGACACCCAAAATGAAGCAGCCAGTAAGAGTTCATCAAGAATGAAAGGTAACATTACAGGATGTCAGTACAGGAGTCTGCAGAGGAGATGGCTGTGGGCATATATGGCCTGATCAATGCTGAGTCTGTGCATGCAACAAAGCCTTATCAGACACTGAGCCAGAAAAGAGTTCTTGGAGAAATGACCCTCTGTTTGTAATGCAAGCATTACTTCTTGAACAAATATGTATATCTGTCACAGATGATTATGAATCTGGGCAACATCAGCTAGTCATATCTGAGGTAGGAGCAGAGTTTGCAACTTGGCTGCCAAGCTAAGACAATAAGGCATGTGTAGTTTTGCAGAGCCGGTAAATATAAAGCAGCATCTGTTTGCATAAGCTTATGTAGTCATAGCGCGTTACATATTCAAAGAGTAAACTTTAAAAGCCAGCCAGCTCCTATAAAGCTAAGGCCAGTGATACTTTCTGGACTGGAAAGGAATATATATGAACGTAAGAAGATGCATTATATCAGTGGACAACTGTTAGATGGAAGGAGGAGAGACACGCTCTGCCTCTTCCCTGGGGCTGGACGGTGGGGGGGGGGATGCGATGGACAACACCTCCATGCCTGCTTAAAAGGAATTCTGCTCCATCCTTAAATGAAAAGCCAAGGGGACCCTCAGTGCTGCTGGTCTGGATTTCCTACTGAAATAATACATAAAATATGAAGTTGCTATATAACCAAGCTACCACCAGTGCCGGATCACCCATTGGGCGAACTAGGCGCTCGCCTAGGGCGCCTCGGCCTCAGGGGCGCCAAATGGCACCCCACTCCCCCCCAAAAAGCACCCCCCTGCTGCCCTAACCAGGCGCCCGCCGCTGCCGCTAGACCCCGCCTCCTTCCCGGCTTTCCTGGGGGTCCCGCAGCTGTGGAGCCCCCAGGACAGCCGGCTCTGGGAGGGAGGGGGTGGCGGCTAACCCCCCCACCCCCTTCCCAGCCGCGGAGCCCCCAGGACAGCTGGCGCTGGGAGGGAGGGGGCGGCGGTTTAAACCTCCGCCCCCTTCCCGGCTTTCCTGGGGGTCCCGCAGCCGCGGAGCCCCCAGGACGGACGGCGCTGAGAGGGAGGGGGTGGCGGCTAGACCCCCCACCCCCTTCCTGGCTTTCCTGGGGGTCCCGCAGCTGTGGAGCCCCTAGGAAAGCCGGTGCTCCGCCGCTGCCCCCCGGTCTCCAGGCCCCACCGGGAGGTTGGCATCCCCAGTGGGGGACGCCCCAGGCTTCCTGCCTAGGGCGCCGAGACACCTGGAGCCGGCCCTGAAGCCAGAGATTGTTGGCAAGCCGTGCCACCCCCAGGTCGAAGGTCTCTGGATCATCTGACAGGAGTGGGCACCATTTGCACAAGGCCACATGTGTGACAGAGACCCCAGGCCACCCAGTGACCAGTATAACTGAAGATCACCAACACTGCCTCCCACAAGGCAGCAGCCACCTATGGCTGAAGGCTACCAGGTGGTCCATGGGGGAGGGAGGCTCAGCCACTGAGTTGCATGCTTGGTGGCAGCACTGGGCCCTGGATGAGTGGAAGAAACTGTTGAAGAATGCCCCCCATGGGCCAAAGCACAGCTGCCTTATGCGGACATGTGAATATGGCAGCGGCTCTGACTTCTAGCAGGCCACAGCAGAGGATCATCTGCACCCCTACATGCCAATGCCAATCCCTGTGGCCGTCTGGGAGAGCATTCACAGAGCTGCAGGCCAAGAGGAGAAGCATGCAACCTTGCCTTGGAACCATGAGCTGGCATGAATGCAGCTGCTGTGGCTCTTAACTAATCAGTGAGGCTGCCACTTAAGCGAAGGGGTTCTGCTTGACTACTGCAGATGATGTTTACTGTATGGAAGCCAGAATTGGAATGGCTCTGTCTCCTCCCCCTCCCTGAGCAGCCTCCTCTTCCCTCCCTCACATCAATCACTCATGGGCCAGATAAGAGCCTCAGATGGCCTGATTTTGGCCCCTAGGCCTTATGTTTGGCACTCCTGGCTTAGGGAGTAATTGAGATCAGGACAGAAGTGTAGGGGAAAAGGATTAAACATTTTCTCACTCAGTGCTGCTTTCACAATCAAATTAGTTGTTCCACAGACTTTTTTGAAATAAAAAAAATTGTCAGATCTGATCATGGATCTTCTGCATCACATTTGTCTTTTCTCTCAATGTTTAGAATCAGTGAGCTAGCTCGAGATATTGATGCCCAGGGGATGCCCACAGTACTGACTTGTGGAGGGGGCAGGGGTATACATCACCACAACCCTCCAGATGACTGATCAGCCCCTCTGAGTCGGGGGTTTCTTCCACACTCAAAAGTTTTCCCAATGGATTGTAGCGTTCCAGGCACCAGGAAAGGTAGAAGCCCAGAAGAGGCTAGGGTGTGTGTCCAGTGCTTTTAAAGAAGTTGACACTCAGCCTGTGTGAGCTAGATGCCAAGCTCAAAGAGGCATGGTGGGCAGAATAACCATCATGTGATATTAGTGAGAGCCTAAAGGAGCAGTGTAGGTAGGTTGAGGAAGAAGACAAGAACATGGTCATGAGTGAAGTTAATCCACAATCCAGGCTTCAGCAGGCAGGCTAGCGAGTGTCCTGACAAGGGATTTACAAAGAATGAAGGAAAAGCATAGGCAATAAAGTAATTATCGTTGGCAGCAACTGGAATAAATATTTCAGACTATAGCAGTTCCCATGTTTGGATCCCATGGTGTGTGTACCACTCCAGGCAAACAGAATCACAGTCCCACTGATGAGGAATCATCCATGACATGAAACACAGTGGCAGCAGATACCATCCCTTGATGGTGCCCCTGTTGGTTTTATCTTTTGTTAATGTATTGTGTAAACTGGGGGTTTCCACATTTTGTGATCTGTGAGCCTAGATGGTTATGTGAATTCCCCCTCTTTCATTCATTCATTCATTCATTCATTCATTCATTCATTCATTCATTCCCTTTCAGTACCAGGGAAATGACACAGAGGCTGCAAGTAGCGACTGCAGCCTTCTGAGTCAGTTTCCATTCATAAGGATTCATTTTTTAATTGCCGTAACTTTTATCAGGATAGGAAAATAAATGCTTTCAATTGTAAGACTTGCTATGCCTGCAGAGAACATATTGTTTTCAGATGCATAAAACAACTGAACAAGTAAATGATCTGAATGTAGGGCTAAGTGCTGTTGATGGCATTTCACTGATCTCATTTAGCACTGCAGTCAGCTATGCCACAGTAGATATTTAGGATGAGTGTTATCTTTGAACACTGAACAGCCTGATGTGGTTACAGGAGCCAGTTCTGCCAATGTGTTCTTCCCTTTGTTGGCTGTAATGTGAACATATTTTGAAAAGTACTGAGACTGACGAGTGATTTCAGCTCTCACATACTTTATTAGTTGAAGAACAAGACAACTAAGCCGGCTCACAGGCCGGCTTTTTATCCCCCGTGAGCCCACACCCCAAAACAGACAACACCCAGTGATTCGCTATTTACATTGATTGAGTTAACTCCTGCTCCTCAATTGGAGGGGAGCCAGGATCCTCTAGTCCATTGTCTTTCGGGGCAAAGCTCAGGGCCTTCGCCTGTCCTAAGCCCATGTCCTCAAGTGGATACATTACACCCCTCCCCCCTTGGTCAGAGATACACCCGCACACAAAGTCCTTTAAGTAAGCCGGAGGCTTTCGTTCCCGGGTTGAGCACCGGGGGGCTAGGACGGGAGGAGACGCAGGTGCCAGTGTCCTGGCCGGGGAGCCGACCGGTGCTGGCGGAAGGGACCTGGCCGCCGGGGCGTCGTCAGCTGTGGTCGAGGCTTCAGTAGACGGGGCGAGGGGGGTTGTGGCTGTGCTTTCCACGGGGCTGTATTCCTGCGGGGAAGATCGTGGCTCCTCTGCCTCCTGAGGTTTGGGGTCCTCGAAGTTGTCCGGCTCCCGCGGCGCCACCCTGCGGCGGAGTTGGTCAATGTGGCGGTGGAGCACGGTACCATCTTCACAGGAGACCTCATACGAACGGGGGCCCCTGACCCGGACCACCTGGGCCGGAACCCAGGGTGGACCCATGGTGTAGTTTCGGGCGTACACCGGGTCCTCTGGGAAGAACCCCCTAGCCGCTTCATGGGACTCAGTAACCGGTGCCTTTTCTGCAGCGCGATCGGGATGTAGACGGTCTAGCCGGGTCATCAGGCGACGGCCTAGGAGAAGTTCAGCCGGACTACGCCCTGTTGTGGTGTGGGGAGTGATCCGCTGGCCAAAGAGGAATGCTGCCAGCTTGTAGTCCCAGTCCTTTGAGTCCAAGCGCCGGAGTGCATCTTTGGTCGTCCTGACCATTCGTTCCGCTTGGCCGTTGGTCGCGGGGTAGAAAGGGGCGGACCGGACATGGCGTATTCCGTAGTAACGGGTGAAGTCCAAGAATTCGCTGGACGTAAAGGCCGTCCTGTTGTCTGTGACTAGTGTGTCGGGAATGCCCTGGGCACTGAATATCTGCCACATGGCTCAGATAGCAGCTTTGGAAGAGGTGGAGGGTACTGGGACCACCTCTAACTGTATGCATCCACTAGGATGAAGAACAGCTGTCCCTGGAACGGGCCCGCAAAGTCCAAGTGCAGCCGGGACCAGGGGCGGTGTGAGGATTCCCAGGCACGCTCAGGGGCCCTGGGTGGTTCCGGGCGGGATGACTGGCATGGTTGGCATCTCCGGACCATGTCTTCTATGTCTTTGTCAAGCCCCGGCCACCATACGCAACTCCTAGCCAGGGCTTTCATCCGAACCACCCCCGGGTGTGCCTCGTGGAGGGCGGCTAGGACTCATTCCCTCAGTGGCACGGGAATGACCACCCGGCTTCCCCACATCACGCAGCCTTTGTGAGTGGACAACTCTTCCTTCCTGGAGGTGAAAGCTGTGAAGTCTGGGCCTGCCTGGCCTGTGGGCCACTCCCTTACCACCCAGTTGCGAACGCGGCTGAGGACCTTGTCCTTTGCGGTGAGGCGCGCCACCTCCCCGACGTGCACCAGCTGGTCCGGGAGCGCCTCCAGGAGGGTGACTTGGTAGGCCAGGGCTGGGTCAGGCTCTGTGGCAGGCAGTGGAAGGCGGCTCAGGGCATCCGCATGACCCATCGCCTTGCCTGGCCGGTGAACGAGGGAGTACGAATAACCAGACAAAAACACAGACCACCGGATGACTCGTGGCGACGTCATTTGGGGGGTCTGGCAGTCCGGGGCCAGGAGACCGAGAAGAGGCTTATGGTCGGTCAGGATCGTGAAAGGCCGGCCATACAGGTAATGGTGAAATTTTTTCACCCTGGCCACTATTGCGAGCGCCTCCTTGTCAATTTGCGAATAGTTACGCTCCACCGGTGACAAGGTCCTGGAATAATAGGCCACCAGAACCTCCCGGCCGTCCGGCAGTTGGTGGCCCAGAACTGCCCCAACCCCATAAGGTGAGGCGTCACATGCCAATACCACGGGAAGCTGTTCATTAAAATGCGAGAGCACTGTGTTAGAGGTTAAGTCCTTGACTGCTTGGAACACGGCGGCGTGTGTCAGCCCCCAAACCCAAGGAGCCTTCTTGTCAAGCAGGCGGTGGAGCGGCTCCGCCACCGCCGTCTTGAGAGGGAGAAAAGAATGATAAAAGTTCAAGAGGCCCAGGAAGGCCTGTAGCTCCTGTTTGGATGAGGGCGGGGGGGCTTGTGTGATTGCCTTGACTTTGTCCTCCGTGGGATGGAGGCCATGTGCGTCAACCGCGAAGCCCAGAAATTCTATGCGCGGCACCCCTAGGAGGCATTTCTCCCTCTTCACCTTGAGCCCTGCCGAGTCAAACCTTCGCAGCACCGTCCAGAGCTGGTCTGCGAATGAGGATGAGTCTGGAGCCGCAATGATCACGTAATCCAGGAATGGTTGGACCCCGGGAATCCCCTTCAGGAGGGAGTCCATGAAGGACTGGAAAATCCCTGGCGCGACGGACACACCGAACTGGAGCCGGTGGACTTTAAAAGCTCCTTTATGAGTGGCTATCATTTGGGCTTCAGCGGTGGCGGCATCAACGGGTAGCTGTTGATACGCCTGGGCGAGGTCTAGTTTGCCAAAGACCCGGGCCTCTGCTAGTGCCGCCAAAATATGGCCAACCACGGGTACTGGGTACACGTGGTCCTGGAGGGCTTTATTTAAAGTGCATTTGTAGTCTGCACAAATGCGAACGCCACCATTTGGCTTTATGGGGGTGACTATGGGGGTTTCCCAGCATGCTGACGCAACCAGTTCCAGCACCCCCTGTTCCACAAGGCGGTCGAGCTCGGCCTCAATCTTAGGCTTCATCGCAATCGGGGGGTGGCGGGCCTTGATGCGTATGGGCCGGACGCTGGGGTCGAGATCCAGTGAAATGGGGTCCCCAGTGTACCACCCCAGTGTGCCGTCAAAAACCCAGGGAAATTCGTCACAGACCTTAGCAAAGTCCGGCGCCCGCACATGATTCACCCCTGTAACCGTGAGTCCTAGGGGCCTGAACCATGAAAGTCCCAGCAGACTCGAAAGATGTCCCTCCACCACCAGTAGATCCAGGATCCCGTCAAAGTCCTTAAACTGTACCCGGAACTTGCCCCAGCCCCGGACCGCCACGGGGTTCTTGTTAAAGTCCCGTAAGGTCAAACCCCATGGCTTTTGCAGGGGGGGTCCCCCCTGTGGACAAATCTTGCGGAGTGTGTCTGCGGAAATTATGGAGAATGACGAACCCGTATCAATCTCCATTGAACAGGGGAACCCCTCAATAAGAACTGTCACGTGTAATTTGTTGGGGCCGTCCGGGGGCAAGTTACATACCAGGTGTGGCTGCTGGGTGGATGCGAGAGTGTGGAGGCTTGATGGCCGGGGTGGAGAAGACCTCCAGCGCTTACCCCGGGAGCGGCAGGCCTGGGTGATGTGGCCTGTCTTTTTGCAAACTTGGCAGACGGCAGTCCTGAAGTGGCACGACCGTCGATCATGTGGGTCACCACAGCTAGCGCCAGGGGCTGGTGAAGCGGCACAATGCTGGCGAGGCATGTTGCTTACGGAGATCAATGCTTGCGAAGAGGGCTGCTTTCGAGGGGCGGCTGCCATTGCGGGGTGGTCGAAACATGGAGCGGTGGCGGCAGATGAGTGTGGTGTGTGACGGTGCTGCACCCGGAGTCCGTGAGGCAATGCGCAGTGCGGGGCGGGCGGCCCTTGGGGATGCGGCGCGTAGTGGGGCCGTGTGGTGAGCGGCGGGAGATGTGGCGCGAGGCTGGGTGGCGTGCAGTGATCACGGCGCTGCGGAAGAAACGGCTGCGGTGGTGGTGAGTGGTGCGGTGCTGCTCTCGGGGTCAGCGATGCGATGCTCTGGAGTGGTTGCGGTGAGCGGTGCGGTGCTGCTCTCAGGGTCAGCGATGCGATGCTCAGGATCGTTGGTGGCTTCGGTTGCGGTGAGCGGTGCGGTGCTGCTCTCAGGGTCAGCAGTGCGATGCTCGGGAGCGGTGCAATGAGCAGCTGGGCTCGATGCGATGCTCTTCGTCATGGTCGTTGTTCAGGGAGGGAGTTGGAATCCCACTTTTGTCGCCAGTGAAAAGTACTGAGACTGACGAGTGATTTCAGCTCTCACATACTTTATTAATTGAAGAACAAGACAACTAAGCCGGCTCACAGGCCGGCTTTTTATCCCCCGTGAGCCCACACCCCAAAACACACAACACCCAGTGATTCACTATTTACATTGATTGAGTTAACTCCTACTCCTCAATTGGAGGGGAGCCAGGATCCTCTAGTCCATTGTCTTTCAGGGCGAAGCTCAGGCCCTTTGCCTGGCCACATGGTGGACCGGTTAGAACCAGTCCCAGCACATGGCTGTCCTAAGCCCATGTCCTCAAGTGGAAACATTACATATTTGTTGGGCAGTTAGTGGTGCAGATACTAAAGTAAATCAAACAATGTTTGTTTATTATTGGTTTATTTTAAAAAGTGTATGCTGCTGACTTCCAGGTTGCAGCATGGCACAACATTTGGCACTGTGGCTCACTCCACAAAAGCCGCCGGCCATGAACCTTCTTTAGAGGAGCATCGGGGTCCCCTGAGCTCCACTGCATTCCCCTGGAGGGGGGTGCAGTGCAAGAGACTAGATCTGGGCTCCTTGTTCAGTGGCAGCTCACGGGTTGAAGCCCTGGATCATCCCCAGCAAGAAGTTTCGCAGGCATGCTCATGGCAGAGGAAGAGGAAGCTCATTGGTCATACCTAAGGTCTGCCCCTACTGGCATCACACACCCCTGGGACTCATCACTGGTCCAGGTAATCTGTTATTCTCACCTGAGACCAGCCCCCAGGGCCGCCTACTGGTCTGCATTCTTTGCCAGTGCCTATATTCCAGCACGCACATGGCCTTAGACCGTGTGTTTTCTGCTATGATCCAAAATGGCAGGCCACCCCTGAACTCTCTTGAGTTTAGGCCAGAATCCATGGACCTCTGCACATCTGGACAGGTTGTATCACCCCTCAATCACCTCTGCTTCCTTAGTGCTATATTGTGTGAATATTGTTTGTATGCTTGAGAATATTTAGTAAAGAAATCATTATTTTAGCCACCCAGTTTCTGTGTCTGTTCCTGGGTTCTTGGGAGTTCTAACTCTGGTATACACAGGTCAGATCCTATAGATAAGCCAATTGCATATTAATAATTATAATTCCCCATCTTTATTAAATAATCGAGCAATTTGGCTAACACCAGCAATTTGAAGCGAATCCGGTCCGCTATATCAGCAGCCAGTGCAGCGCCTTCAGCAATGGCTGGATGTGGTCCCGCCTAATGAGGCCCATCAACATCCTGGCTGCTGCATTCTGCACTAGCTGCAGCCTCCGGATTTGCGCCAAAGGCAGCCCCATGTAGAGAGCATTGCAGTAATCTAACCTCGAGGTGACAGTCATATGGATCACTGTGACCAGGTCATCGCGGTTGAGGAAGGGGACCAAATGCCGCGCCAGCCGGAGATGGGAAAAGGCTGACTTGACAGTGGCTGCCACCTGGGCCTCCATTGTTAATGAAGAGTCCAGGAGCACCCCCAGGCTCCTAATCCTCAATGCTGGCACCAACAGTGCCCCATCGAAGGTTGGGAGAGGGAGCCCCAATCCTGAACCGACCCGACTCAGGCCCAGGACCTCTGTCTTCACCAGGTTTAGTTTCAGTCAGCTCAGTCTGAGTCAACCAGCCACAGCTTGCAATGCCCAATGCAGGTCATCAGGACTAGAGTCTGACCAGCTGCCCAGCATCAGATAGAGCTGGGTGTCATCTGCATATTGATGACACCCAAGCCTATAACTCCAGGCAATCTGGGCAAGGGGGCGCATATAGATGTTGAATAGCATCGGGGACAGCACAGCCCCCTGAGGCACCCCACACTCAAGAGGGTATCTCCGGGATCGCTGATCTCCAATTACCACCCTTTTCCCCCGACTTTGTAGGAAAGAGGCAAACCATTGCAATGCAAGCCCCTGAATCCCCACGTCAGCAAGGCAGTGGGCCAGCAGCTGATGGTCAACCGTATCAAACACGGCCGACAGATCTAACAACAGCAATGCCGCCACAACGCCTCGATCCAAATGCCTTTGGAGATCGTCAGTCAGGGCAACCAATGCCGTCTCATTCCCATGACCAGGGCGAAAGCTGGACTGGAAGGGATCTAGGATAGAAGCATCATCCAGAATGCCCTGTAGCTGTAACGCCACCGCCCTCTCTCTCTTTTTAAAACATTTTTATTTTATTTTTTTGAACACAAACGCAACAAAAACATATAAGAAACAAACAACCAAACAAAAACAACCACAGTAACAACAATGGTAACAACAATGGTAACAACAGCAAAAACGGCATAAAAGTCTATGCCGTCTAATCATACACAATTGCAGATATCCTCACTTTTCACCTATTAACATAAACCAAAATTTGTCTCTCTTAACCACCTATGAAATCTCGACCAATACTTTTCAAATTCTTCCACACTCTTTTCTTCCAACATAAATGTCAATTTCTCAATTTCTGCTATTTCGTATAATTTATAAACAAGTTCCTCTCTAGTAGGAATATTCCTGTCTTTCCATCTAGCAAAAACAATTCTTGCTGCCATCATGACTTGCATAATTAAATATAATTCCTCTTTCTTAAACATGTCAGAGATAACATTTAACAAAAAGCACTCTGGTACAAATTAAATTTTTTCCCTAAGTATCTTATCAATAATCTCTTTTGCCGTTCTCCAATACTTTTTTGCCTTACTGCATGTCCACCACATGTGGTAATAAGAACCATTGCTGTGATTACATTTCCGACAATTTTTCCCTATATTTTTATTGTATTTGTTTAACCTTTCTGGAGAAATATGCCATCTATAGAACATTTTTAAGATGTTTTCTTTAAAGGCACTAGTCCTCACTCATTTTATATTTCTTACCCAGATTTTATTCCATTGCTCTAATTCTAAATTGTGGCCTATATCCTGTGCCCATGCTATCATAGCTGGTTTTACCCATTCGTCCATCATTTTCCATTCTAGCCAGAAATTATATGCCTTTCTAATAAATCTTTCATATGTACCAAACCATACCTTATCTAGTTCAGTTTGATTTTCATAAAATCCTACTTTTTTATCTTTTGACCATCTTGATCTAAGTTGGGTTTTCTCCCACCAAGTCAGGTTAGTTCCATGTTCCTTAAGTAAGTCTTCAGAAATCAAGTTTCCATCTGCATCAAGAAGGTCATCATACCGCCATTTAGTATACTTAATGTATAAAGTGGGACCAGATGGCTTATAGACTAAGACAAGAAAAAAACCAAGAGATTTATCAAAATGCTCAAAAATGATAGAGGAGAAGAAAAGAACAAATTGGAAGACTTAAAAATAATTGTGGAAACATATTATGAAAATTTATATAAGAAGGAAGAAATACCATATATCCAAATTGAAAAATATTTTGATAACCATAAAGTTAAAGTTTTAACAGAGGATCAAATGATCCAGTAATAGTTGCTGAACTAACAGAAGCTTTGAAGAGACAAAAATGGTCTAGAATATTATGAAGCCCATCCAGAAAAACAACCTGAACCTGAAATAATAAAAACCAGAATAGGAATGTTACAACACCAAATGAATATCTTACTTACTCAGGACATAGCTAAAAACATAGAATACGCCAAACAATATTAATTCAAAAATGCCAGTAAACTGACAAGGTGGCTAGCTTACAAACTCAGAAAGGAAAGAGAGAAACGAGTAATTATAGCATTAAAAGATGTTAAGAATAAAATAAAATACTATCCCCAGGATTTAAAAAATATAGTGGCAAACTTTTATAAAAATCTATATCAATAAAAGCTGCAAGATGAAGTCCACATAAAAAAATTTTAATACAAAATACTCACAAGAACTTTAATGAAAGTCAAAAGGAATCTCTAAACGAACCAATATCACCTTGTGAAATTATAGAGGTGATTAAGAAACAGAAAAAGAAGAAATCTCCAGGCTCAGATGGTTTCCCAGAGGAAATTTATCAAGAATTTGAAAAAGAAATATTTTTACCATTTAAAGAGTTATTACAAAATATAACCAAATCAGGAAAAGTCCCTGACTCATGGAATGAAGCTCTTATTACTTTAATACATAAACCAAGAACGGATGAAAAAGATATCAAAAATTATTGACCAATCTCTCTGTTGAATGTAGATTCTAAAATATCTGAACATATTGGCATCAAGATTAAAAAAAGTATTATTTCAATGTATTCATCAAGACCAGGCTGGTTTCCTCCCGAAAAGACAGATAAAAAACAACATAAGAACCATCATCAATGTTTTAGAATACTATGAAATACATTCGGAAAAACAATTAGCCTTAGTGTTTTTAGATGTAGAAAAGGTGTTTGATAATGTATCGTGGGAATTTATGATATAAAAACTAGAGTCCGGGCACTGTGGATCATCTTTCCACTCGATGATTGCAGCAATATATAAGAAACAACACACAAAGATTATAATTAATGGAGAGATGACGGAGAGTATAGAAATACAGAAGGGAACAAGACAAGGAGGCCCTTTATCCCCATTATTATTTATTTTTACGTTAGAGTCACTAAATGACCTGGTAAGAAATAATGAGCAAATAAGAGGATTGAAAGTTAGAGGGGAGTAGTTTAAATTACAAGCATTTGCGGATGATCTGGTTTTTATATTAGAAAATCCACTATCATCTATTACACATCTCCTGGAGACAATCCAAAGATATGGGGAAGTAGCAGGACTTAAAATAAACTTAAAAAAAACAAAAATATTAACCAAGAACTGTACTCAAGAAATAAAAAATGAGATTTATAATATCTCAAAAATAGAAGTCACAAACAAAATTGAATACTTAGGTATAATAATGACGAACAGAAACAGTGCATTAATGGAAAACAACTACAAAAGGTTACTAGAAGAATTCAAAGAGGATCTAATGAAATGGAAAGATATTCAACTCTCATTATACTGGGCAGAATAGCTACCATAAAAATGAACATACTTCCTCGATTTCTATTCTCAGCCCAAAATTTATCACTCTTGAAGAAGAATCAGTTCTTTGTGGAGTTTGACAAAATCACTAGGCAGTTTATTTGGTACCCCAAAAAAGTGCGAATTAAATGGAAATATTTACAAGATAAAAAAGGAGGTGAATTCAGGGTACCAAATTGGAGCTTCTATTACCAAGCAGCATCCACAGTTTGGATTAAAGATTGGTTAAAGCTAGAAGATAGAAGAACAGTAAGATTGGAAGGTCATGATCTCAACATGGGCTGGCATGCCTATGTTTGGTATAACAAAGATAAAATACACTCGAATTTCCATCAACATATTCTAAGAACTGCCTTGATAAAGTGTTAGAACAAGTTAAAATAAAAATATTATACAAAAACTCCGAGGTGGGTATCTCCTCTAGAAGCATTCATTAAACCTACTTTGTTGACTGAAAATAAGAGGGAACCCTATGAAAAGTTACTGGACAGAAAGAGTAAACTGAAAAACCCTGAATCGCTATGCCTAGTGAATATAAATTTGACATGGTGGGAAGGCACGTAATTAAAATCTATATATAACAAAGATAAAATCATAGGTTTCTACACAACAAAGAATGACTTGGATATGGCTCTCATCCAACAACAAGATGATTCAAAAGATATATAATTTTTTGCTGGAGAATTATATGCAGGATGATACTGTCAAATGCCCTATGATAGCATGGATGCAAGACATAGGACACTATAAATATTGATGACTGGAACAAAATATGGAAATCAATGAGATCCCTTAAATCTGCGTCTTTCGAAGAAAATTTATACAAAATGTTTCATAGGTGGTATTGGACCCCTGATAGAATTGCTAAATGTACTGCCACGGTTTCAAAAAACTGTTGGAAATGTAAGACTAGTATTGGAACCTTTTTTCATATGTGGTGGAAATGCGATAAAATCCAAAAATTTTAGAGAGCTGTAAATAAGATGATACTAGAAATCTTGAATGTTAACCTTAATTTGTTACCAGAAATATATCTACTAAATATAATTCCCGAATGTTATGAGTTAGAGGATAGATACTTGTTAACATATGTATTAACTTCATCAAGAATTCTGATAGCCCGATATTGGAAAACAGATAAGCTCCCTTCTAGAGAAGAAATAGCTTCAAAATTGTTAGATACGGCGGAAATGGACAAACTAACTATGTTAATTCATAGAAAAGATGAAATCTTCTTCCAAAAAAGGTGGAGTAGAGTGTATAAAATCTTGTGTAAAGACTCCGAATGTATAAACTAATGTACATGTATAGAATTGTTAATATGATAAAATTTTACAAATAAAGTAATTAAAAAAAGAAAAAAGGATTAATGTGAGCACTATATTGAATGTTCTAGAATATTATGAAGCCCGCCCAGAAAAACAAATGGCCTTGATCTTCTTGGATGCTGACATTTGATAATGTTAGTTGGGACTTTATTTTTGAAACACTCTCAAAAGCCAAATTTGGAATGGAATTTTGTAAAATGATTAAAATAATATATACTCAACAAAGAGCCAAAGGAACTATACAAGGATGCCCACTTTCACCTTTATTATTTATTCTGGCACTTGAAATTTTAAATGATGCAATTAGAATAGAACAGATGCCCAAATAAAAGGCCTCAAAATAAAAGGAGAAGAATACAAGCTACAAACATTTGCAGATGATCTAGTATTTATTTTGGAGAATCCATTGAACGCTATCAAACAACTCACAAATGTACTGCAAGAGTATGGAGAAGTGGTAGGCCCTAAAATAAATTATTCAAACACAAAAATGCTATAAAAAAATTTGAAACTCCCTCAAATCCAACAACTTCAAGAATTTGCAGGAATAGAAATTCATTAAAAAAATTAAATGTTTAGGAATAACTATAACTAACAGATGTAGCTCGTTGATTGAAAATAATTATTTAAATTTATTGAAAGAAATTAAAAAAGACTCTGAAAAATGGAAAAATCTTCAAATTTTCTTAATGGCCAAAATGAATATACTACCAAGATTGATTTTATTCCAAACAATCCCAGTCCTCCAAAACCAAATATATTTTAAAGAACTTGACAAAACGATGCTACAAGTTATATGGCAAGGGGGAAAACCAAGAATCAAGCTTAAAGCTCTTCAAGATGCTAAAGAGAGAGCGGGGTTTGCATTACTGGATTGGCTACTCTATTACAGAGCAGCAGCATTGATATGGATAAAAGACTGGATTATGTTAGACAATATAAGACTTTTGACATTTAGGCTGGCATTCTTTTCTATAGTATGGGAAGGCAGATATTCATAAATATTTCAAACAACACTGTTAGGGCCTCCGTATTTAAGATATGGGAAGAAATAAAAAAAAGTTTTTATTCTAAAATTCCAAAATGGGTTGCTCCCTTAGAAGCCTTGACAAATCCTAATCTATTTCAGGAGGGAAATATTCTAAGATATTATGATTTGTTGGATACCAGAGACGAATTAAAATCAATAGAAATACTAACATGGTGGCAAAAGAATCAGATTTCATCCAGATATTGTAAAGTTAAACTGTTGGGCTTTCATGATAAAATATTGGATATAGATAAGATACTAATAGATACTGACGAGAAACTTACAAAGAAAATATATGTATTGTTATTAGAAAATAAGACCCAAGATGAAGTTGTTAAAGAAGCTATGGTAAAGTGGGCGCAAAATCTGGGTCACAATTGTGGGGGGAAAGCAACTTCATATAAAGAGAATGTATATAAAATGTTTTACAGATGGTATATTACTCCGGCTAAGCTGGCTAAATTTGATCCTAAATGCTCTAACTTATGCTGGAAATGTCAAAAAAAGGTTGGATCCTTTTATCATATGTGGTGGTTATGTGATAAAGTGAAAATATATTGGGCTTGGATCCATGAAATTTTACCAAAAAAAATTAAAGTGTTCTATACCTTTTCCGCCAGAAATATTTTTACTGAATATTTTACCTGACAATTGTAAAAAAATAGATTCCTGTCTTATACTGTATACAACTACAGCTGCCAGAATATGTTATGCAAAATATTGGAGAAAGCAGGAGATACCCACGAGAGAAGAAATTTTAAGAAAGATCTTGGAAACTGCAGAAATAGACAAACTGACTTTGATTTTGAAAGAACAAGTAGATGGAAGCCAGTTACAAAAACATAAATATAGCACCAATTAAAAGGGAAACCGGAAAAAAAACATGTGCTAGAGTTCAATTCAAAGAATCACAAAGACACAGTCATATCGAATTAGTCTTCACAAGCAATATTTCTTAATGAATGTTGACCATAGCAAAGTTGCAGAGTTAACGAAACTCTCCAGAATGACTTTCCATTTCGTGAGGGAACTTCTTCCGAACAAAATCTCTTTTGGGTTTGCCTAACGTATCAGTAGATATTTCATCTTGGTGTTTCAGCCATAAAGCTTCATTCATACATCCTGGGCAGAAAATGCTATGTTCAACATTCATTAAGAAATCTTGCTTGTGAAGACTACTTCGATATGACTGTGTCTTTGTGATTATTTGAACTGGTTTTTTTCGGTTTCCCTTTTAATTGGTGCTATGTTTTTGATTTTGAAAGGACAAACAGAAGCAACATTTGAGATTACATGGGCAAGATTCTACAAATGGCTAGAAGTCTACACAGACAAAACAACATAGACAATTTTAATTGTATAAGGATATAAAAAACTGTAAATTTGGACTTATCTACAAGCTACAACTTCAAGATGATAAGGTGATGAGACGATAGCATATGTAATGAAACATTGCATGAAAAGTATGTTAAAAATTGAGACAATTTTCCCTTTTTATGTTTTTTTCTTTGGTACGATGTTAAAATAAAAAATACTTTAAAAAAAAGTATATGCTGCCTCTCTGGAACCCGCTCGAGGTGGCTTCCAGTAAAACATACCATCGAGTAAATAAAACAGTATCAAAATCAAGTCAATAAAACCAGGTCAGTAAAAAACTTGCCAGAATAAAAAGTGGCATAAAATAAACAAAGCAGACTAAAATGATATTACTAAAATAGTAATCAGGCTTGAGGCAGATCATAAATTGGACCCCCTTGGTTAATGGCTTGGGTAAATAGACACGGTTTGGCCTGGTGTCTAAAAGCTCCATGCAAGCCTCAAAGAAAGTAGCTAGGCAAGTCCTGAGGAAGGCATTCCAGGGTGGGGGTGCTACCATTAAAAAAGTCCTATAATCTGCATTTGTTTTATTTATTCATTCATTTCTGTTTTTTTCACAAATGGTGCTTGAATTGGCTTACATGCATTTAAAACAATTTAAAAGTACTGTAATAAACTAATAACATACTAAGACACATCACACTAAAATAGCAATCACAGCAAATTTCTTAGCCATCTCTGAATATTAGCAGTGCTAAAATAAAAAAATAAAAATTGAAATTTCCTGGTACTAAAATAATCAGCAGCAACGGTATTAAGCATAGACCAAATGTTGAAAGCCAGAACACAAACACTGAAAGACATTTAAAAATTTCTGGGGCATGAACAACTTAAAACAGAAAAAAAATCATTGAAAGCTTGGTGCTGGAAACTTAGCACACTTGGTACCACCCAAATATTTGTGGAGAGAGTATTTCATAATCAAAGAGAAATGGGAGGAGCCATGCTGCTGTGGTCGAGCATCTGCTTTCTATGCAGAAGGCCCCAGACACAATTCCCAGTCTCTGGCTTTTTTTATAATGTCAGTTTTGCTGTTGTCATTTAAAACATTTTAAAGCTGCCTTTCCATTCAGCTTGGGTCTTTAACGTGTCACACAATAAAAACATTAAAACAAGCTTTAAACCACATGAATATGTATAAAACCACATGAATATGTATAAAAAAATAACAATTAAAATGCATAAACACGTAAACCCATGAGAATCAGTGAGGGAACACCAGACAATAAAGTCTTCACCTGCTGATGATGGATGGAGACAGATGACTCTTCCTTGAGAGGGAATGCCATACTTGTTGTATTGTCTAGGTTTGTGAGCCTCCTCATTCATGTCTCTGGAATTCTTCTCATTTCGTTAGATCAGGTCTCAGGTTGGCCTGACCAGTCATTTGTCGTCACCTTTTCAGATCTTATGACAGGTTGATATGACTAACAGGGTCTCATTGGTGGGGACAGAGGGAGAAACTAGTGGTCTGTCTCTCCTTCCCCTTAACTTCTCCTTCTGTTACTCCACCTCCCCTGCTCATTCAAACATATGGCCTGTGGACTGGATCCAATCCAGCCCCTGCAGGGCTGCTATACAGTCTAGGAGCAACTGGCTGTCTGCTGCTTCTGGCTTCCTTGTTCCTGTTTCCTGCATTGCAGCTCCTTTTGCCCAGTCTCTCCTTTTCCCTGCTTCGTAGAGGAAAGAAAGAAATCCAAGCCTCCTTTCCCTCGATTGGCTGAGGGCTCCTACTCCTCCGGGGAGGGTGGGAGGGAAAGAGCCAGGGAGAGAGAGAAATGGAGTCCCATGATACCTTTAAGAAGACCAACAACAGTAGACTTCTGGTTAAGATGTCCACAGAGTAACAACTTCCAGGAGAGGCTCCTGCTTATTTTACTTTATTTTAACAGCTGCTTTTAGATATTTAGTCCACTCAGCTGCCAGAAACAAAACTTGAAAAAGTCTGGTATCTAAGCTGAGTGATTTAATTGTCTGGAGGAGTTGCTTTTCAGGCTTAATCTGCACAAACTATTTAATATACACTGGGCAGCATCGGCGTCTGGGCAAGAAAAAAGAACCCTGTGGAAAAACCCTGTTCATGAAGAGCTAGAAGACAGCCCAAACTATCATAATTAGCTAGAGAAGATAATAAAGGAACTTGGAAGCCTTAGGGTGATTTCCCACTCAAGCTGCTGCGGGGTTGCGCCGCCGTTTGCCCCGAGATTTTTAGTCAATTTCACACCCGAAGCCGCGGGGCTGCGTTTTGACCCGCGGCTTCACCCGATTTCCCCGCAGTTTCGTAATCCTGTTTTTTGAGGATTACGAAACTGCGGGGGAATCGGCGAAGCCGCGGGTCAAAACGCAGCCCCGCGGCTTCGGGTGTGAAATTGACTAAAAATCTCAGGGCAAATGGCGGCGCAACCCCGCAGCAGCTTGAGTGGGAAATCACCCTTAGTGAAATAGTCTACAGAGCTAATTATGGGGAAGAAAAAAGGGAAAAAGAATGAGGAAGAACTCGGAGACTTGCTCCCCATTAAAACCAACCAACCAGCTAAGCATAGACAACAACATGCAAATAAAAGAATCAGTAAGTGACTTTTCTAAATGTTTCTCCCCTGATAAATACAAGGTTCTAGACCCAGACAGTGAGCCAGCCTCCCAATTATCCATAAATCATCACCCCTGTGAAGCTGATGAACCTATAAGGGAGACTAGATTAGCAGTTTCAGGTTTTGAGTTAGCAGACTCACAACCACCCTGTTCATCTTCCTCGGAGATGGAATAGAATTCCTCTGAGAGTAGGTGGCATAAGCAAGACCCACAAAGAGATTTTCTGTACAAGTATATAGATCATTGCCTTCTTACCAGCAAAACTGGCTATTTTTCTACGATTGATACATTTGATCACCTTCAGGAAAACCTCAGTGCCTCAAATATTAGAGAGACTGCCTGAAACAAATCATAAACCTCCTGACCTAAGAACACAGGATATACTGTTTCCCTCTGCAAGGGTAAGGAACAGTGGGGAAAGTATACGGCTGGGTTGCAGCTTGCAACAAATTGCATTATTTATCAAACACAGTTTTGTGAACAGGAGCATTGGGCAAATAAAAGAGCAATCCTCTACTCCCTGAGCCAACTCCTGCATGTAGAGATTTGACATATTGACCTTAGTTGAAAAAATTTCAAATACATCTTCTGGGAGGAGAGTTTTTCTAATTTTTTGGCAGCCAATAATTCCCTTGATGCTTTTGAAAATGAGAAGGTTTTTATCTTCTTTTGGAATCTTCTCAACCAGAGTCTTCATTGATTAAACTGTTGGGGCATTAGTCCCAGGGACTATAAGTGGAAAACCTCCCACCTTAGGACATGAAAACGAACCTTCTCCTGACATTATTGGCAATGATTCAAGCTTACTCAAAAATGCAGAAAGGAGATTGCCTAAATTACAAATTAGTTCAAGTATGACTAAGGTGCCAGGAAAAATAGAACAGCTGTATCCTGTAAATTCTCCTATAGTATCTTCTTTGGAAGAACAAACAAATGTTTTTTCTACACTGGAAAAATTGAAGAACTTACTACAGGTCCTTCACACTACAGCTGAACCTCTTGATTTATTTATCCCTGGGAGACAACTGCCTAACAACAAGTCAAAGACTTGAGCCTATGATGATGATTTGACTTCCCTCATCCCTGACACTGATGGTTGCAGTGCTCCCATGACTCCAATAAGTCAATATCTTCTCCTACTCCATCAAAGGTGTTAACTCCAATAATGCAAACCACCTATTGAGATCATGCATTGGAGGGCAAATCAATGGTTAGCGGCAGAACATCTCAAGTTAAAGCCAACAAGTCCTCACAGGAGTCTCTTATTATACAAAGCTAGGACCAATGCATCCCTATTAGTGATGCTAACAATAAAGATACTGATTCCTCTATGTCTACAGAAAAAGAACTTCCAGGGTTTGACATGGACACCTTTAAAAGGGACTTGAGAGAAATTTTTGAAAATTTTAAAATCTCTTTGGCTCATAGATGACTCTGAAATTAATATCTTCAGTGGTGGAGGACAGATTTTTTGAAAGCTGTTTAATTATATTTTAACTCCAAAGATACATTGATTTGTTGGGTTTGGTAGTGGGACAGATGGGTACAATACCAATGAGGAAACAGTGAAAAATTTAAAAGTTACAACTTGATATTATTATCACTAATATTATTTGTAACTGTTTTAGTTTTTCTTATAGCTCTGTCCTCTCTGTGTGGTCTGTGAAAGGGGATTGTGATATTTTATTGAGAACTTCAGCTGATCTAAGAGTATTACATTATCATTAAAAGGATATGAGTCAAGAGGATTCAAGCTCTTCCCTGCATGGTGCATTCGGGGCATCTGAGCATCATGGCACCTGTACATGACATGATAGTATAGCATTAGGAATAGGCATGAGCCTAAAAGTTTTTTGGACCTTTTTGGTCCCATTTCAAAGTCTGTGGCTTTCAAAGTAGATCCCTTGGATCTGATGGGCAGATTTGGACTGGTTCACTAGTGAACACTTTTGGATGCCAACATAGTTTTTTCCTGCCCTTGCCTCCTTGTTGGCTCTTCTTGATCCCTGGTGGTTCATTTTTGTTTAGTTGTTCCTTGGAGACCACATTTTGAAGGATAAGGTTAGTTTGTCACATTTTACACTTCTTGCAGCTCCACGTTCTGTTGTCACTGTGCTTTTGAAGTTTGGTTGGGTCTTTTTGTCCAGCTGCCTCTTTGTTTCATTGGCCTGGGTATCATGAGCAGTTTTGGATAGTTGCCACGGCTTTGCTGCTGGAGCCTTTGTTGATGTGTCTAAGTGCCTCTTTTATGTTTCTCCACATGCTGCCAACAAACTATGTATTTCTATGAACCTTTTCTGACACTAGTGGTACTGTGCTTTGAGAAGGCATTAAATAAAATTTATTTTAATTAAAAAAACAGAGCTCCATTGAGGGAGAGACCTATTTCCTTCTTTTGACTCTCTTTGCTGTAGCCTGCTGATCCTCACAGCTGTTCCTCTGCATGGAGAGATCTTGGGGGGGTGGGATCAGAGGGGAACTTCAGTGATGGAGGGGAATGTGGGAAAACTCCATGTGCCATCTGTATTATTTTAAGATATGTTGTGTGGCATTTTAAAATTATTTTATGTGATATCTTAAAATTATTGTTAGCTATCAGGATTTTCATGGGCCTGCATGATATAAATGAATAAGCAAATAAAATCTGTGCAATGTCTGTTAAAAAAAACCAACAACATTTTATTCCATGCATAAGCTTTTGTGTGCAAGCACACTTCTTCAGGGGCGGGAGAACCAGAGACAGCATGCCATAGAGAGAAAGGGAGGGTTTCGGTTTTCGGCAGAGCGAATGGCGGCCACCTCTCGGGACGCTCCCGGAGATGGTTAGCCCACGCGCGGTTGGGGGGGTCTTCGCATATGCGAAAGACCCTAGTGAGCCTTAGGCAAAGGCTCCGAACCGGGGGCGCTTGGGGAGTAGCCTCTTTGCCGGCAGACAGCCGGGAAATTGAGGCTTTCTCCCCGCCCCAATCGGCCCCGCTGCGTTGTGCCCGTATGGGACTTAGCAACGCCACCGACTTCCAGGAGTGAAGATAAGCGATGTGAATTAATAAAAAGAAGAACAGGCATCGAATCGTGAGTTGGAGGTTTACTTTGAAGCGAAAAATGCGAATCCCCCCTGTAAGCGGATAAGCGGCTGGGAGGAGGGAGGAATCCCCACCCCCTTTGAGAAACGAGACTTCAATGGAAAAGTAAAGGGGGGTAAAGGGGAAAAAGTGTTGGTGAAAGTACCTGTGGGGTTTCATTGAAGATCAAGAGTAAGCTGGTCTCCTGAGGGACGTGGCACAAACTTTGATAAAGTAAACAAACAGGGAAAATGTCGGCTTTCTAAAAGGTCCCACAAAAGCCGGAAAAGAAGGGAGGAGGGACTTCCGGTCTGGGCAACCACCCCCCCAGAGCCTGCTGTCAATCAACAGAAAAGCGAGCTACTGCACCCTCTGCTGGAGCAAATGCAGAAAATTAGCGAAACTTTGACTAACATGGAAGGTGTTCTCAACAGTCAACAAAAACAATTAACGGAAACAGCAAAAAGGATGGCGGAGATCGCACAGAAGTGTCTGGTCTCGATGGAAGATGCCAGGAAAATAAAGAAAAGGGTCAACAAACTAGAAAAGCATCAGGATATGCAAGAAAAAAGGATTTTAACGTTGCAGATGGAGAAATCTAATCTGACTCTCCGCTTTCAGGGCATCAAAGAAGAAGAGAAAGAGGATCTCAGGTCCATACTGGTGAATGCCTTGGCACCCTTAACTGGCAGAGAAGCGAGAGAATTAAAAGAAGAGATGGATACGGTTTATAGAGCCTATTCCACTTTTACAAAGAAAAATAATCTGCCAGCAGAAGTGGTTGTCAAGTTCACTAAGCAACGTACCAGAGATCAAATCTTACGTGCAGTTTCAGCGGTGCCCCTGAAGATTGGGGAGCAGACTATTAGAACCTTGAAGGATGTTCCTTATGAAATCCGTATGAAAAGGAAAGCATATAAAGGGTTGACCACATTTCTACAAAGGCATCAGACTGTTTATAAATGGATCTTCCCCGAAGGGCTGGTGTTTAAGTATAAGGATAAAAGAGAGAAGATTGACTCTGTCTTCAAAGCACAAGAATTTCTGAAGAGACACGCCAGTACAGAGGAAGATGCAGCACTCGCAATTTGGTCGGAATCAACCAGCGAAGAGGACAGCGACCCAGAGGAGGGAGGTGCCAGAGCGGGAGACGTGAAGGCTAAAGAGGGCCCATCTTACAATTTGAGAGACACAAAAAGAAGACAATATAAGAAATAGCTGTTCGTGAAACGTCAGAAAGGAGCTGATTAATAACTAACCCCAAGGGACCTTACTAACTTACTAACAGAGTTATTTTGGACTTTTGAAATGTGAAAAGAAAACCTTCCAACCACGGTGGTTGCCTAAAACGGTATTTTTATTAACTGAAACTAATCCTTTAACAGAAAAATTCACTCAATCCTTTTCTTAATCCACCTATATACCCTACCTTTTTCTTATTATAAAAAGCAATAAAATTCTCTCCTCTTTAGGAGGGTTTTTATTAAAAAAAAAGAGAGAGAGAAAGGGGGAGAGATGGAGTCCCATGGCACTTGGAGAGATCCCCCTTTCCGGTTCTAACAAATGGGGGAAACTAACAGCACAGTTTGCATTCCTATTAGTGGAAGGGAGCAAGAGTCCAGTAGCACCTTAACAACTAACAAAATTTGTGGTAGGCCATGAGCTTTCATGAGTCACTGTTCACTTCTTCGGATACAGCTAGAATGTGAGTCCATCTGTCCTTATATCTTGGAGAGTGAAGTGATTTCAGATGCCAAATGACAATAGCAGGCATTGGTAATGAGAGAAGAAACCTATGTCTCAATTCAGTGCAGGAGGATGCATTGTCTTGAGCTTCAATATCAGTTGCAATTGAGCAGTCTCTCTAATTTCTCTTTGAAATTCCTTTGTAAGAGAACTCCTCCTCTTAGGTCAGCAACTGAATGGCCTGGAAGGTTCAAATGTTCCCCCACTAGTTTTTGAATGTTGTGGTTTCTAATAGCAATAGAAATAATACCTTAAAGACTAACAAAATTTGTGATAGGTTATGTGCTTTCATGAGTCATTGCTCACTTCTTCAGACTTATTTCCATTTATTCTTTGCATCCTCCTGGACTGAATCCTCCTGTACGAAATTGAGACCTGGGTTTCCTGTCTCATTACCAATGCTGGTATCTCCATGCCTACTACCCCTCTGCATTTCACACCTAATGCAATCACACCTGCTATTACCATTTGGCATCTGAAATCATCTTATAAAGTTTATATCTCCGGTACTTCATCTTACTTATTATGGCACACATGGCCCAGCCCAACAAAGTGACATTTATGTCAGATCAGGCCCTCGTAACAAATGAGTTTGACACCTGATTTACAATGATAATGATGCAGTCCCCTCTCCCTGCAACTTTAATATTTGTGAATGTAATTAAAAAAATACCTAATCTGCTCGTTTGCACACTGCCCCCAGTTCCATTTACAATACAGTCTTTTCACTCCTGACCTCCAGCCTTAAAATAAACTACATATATCTTGTTCTAGCAATGGACAGTCTTTGACAATCAACCAGTGCCTTTCTGTGCACTGAAGTGGTGTTCCTTTGGTAGTCACCACTTGATTTAGTCAAGTTAGGTAATCAGAGTTATGATTATAATGAGGAAACATAAGTACTTAATGAATTCTGATTATCATAATTTGTATGTGTATTTGGGGAATTGGATGTGTTAGTGCACAGCTTGAAAGTTAATCATGTAATCTTCTGCTAGGCCATTTTGATTGGACAAAGTCTTTTTGACTATCTTCATCCAAAAGATGTTGTCAAAGTGAAAGAACAACTTTCATCTTCAGATGTTTCACTAAGAGAAAAGCTAATAGATGCCAAAAGTAAGTGGATGCCGAAAAATACTTAGATTTCACAATTTTGTAATATATGTATATAGGACAATATATCAAAATATTTGCAGATATGTTCCTACAGACATGGTTTATATGAACAAAATATTAATATGTTTATGGGAGTCTGTTGACAATTGAAAGCAGAAACGTTTTTACATAACTCTGAATGAGCAATGTTTAGGCTATGGGATATATGGCAAGATCTTGAATGTCTCCTCCCCCCCCCCCCCGTTACATACTAGTTTATTTTTCTTGTGTTTAATAGATCTTGTCAGTAGAAAAGACTTGGTGTAGTCAAGCTTGGGATAAAATGCTTCAGTACCAAGAATCACTCTGCTCTGAAAATGTTAAGTGCCAGTCCTAATATAACTGCATCTTATTTCTATCATAAAGGCATTCTTTACTTTGCAGATGGTTTTGAATGACTATTGTCACTACGCTTCCCCTACCAAATTGGAGATAATTACTATAATATGCACTCCCATTGGCTAAAGTTGTGAAATACCTTGCTACTATTTTTGAGTCTCTTTGTCATGTTTCTTCATTGTTAAATTTTAATTTACCAAAGCTTTTTAAATAGCTAATTACAGGAGTTTCAAGTTAATGAAGTTGCAAACTGGTTTTCGTATCTCATGTTTGATTTGTATATTCTGCTCCTTTTAAACTTCAAAAGCTGGTTTGCAAGTCCACACTGATTTTCAAGCAGGATCATCTGGTCTGCATTCTGGTGCTCGACGGTCATTTTTCTGTCGAATAAAGTATGCAAGAAATGTTGTCAAAGAAGAAGAGGCGTCATTGTCAAGTGCAACAGAGAAAGGTATTTCTTGAATCAAAGGAAATTAGATATTTCAAATGCAGTATCGTTAAACAGTAATATAAACTGATTCCTGCTCTGCATACTTACACACAAACCCTTATAAATAAGCTCCCCAAAATCTAAGGTGACATTAGAGGAGCTTAATTTACAGGAGAAAAGAGACTTGTCATGGTGCTAGGAAATGTTCCGTGTCATGGTCTCTTATTCCAAGGTCTATGACCATAGAGGTTTCGGGCAGAGCAATCTTGTGCTGTGCCCAGCGGTAAAAGTGTGGTGCTGCTAGTCATTCATTCATTCATAGACCTTTATTGGCATATCATCAGTTGTAAGGTATAGAAAACATTGTACCATAAAATTAAAATCTAAGATTTCATATGCATTTAGTACAATCAAAATAGTACTATCTAAAATTTTGTACCTTAAGAACTTCTGTGAGAAACTTGGCAACATCATTAGTGATCTCAGGGATCAAATCATTCAAGAGAAGTTGACATTTTGACTTATTACTCAAATAACTTTTAGGATGAAGCCAAGTTAGAAGGACTTTTCTGTGAGCTGGCAATACAGGGGGCATTCAACAATTATGTGCTCAATTGTGTCCAGGGAGTTAAGACCACAGGGGCACAGCCATTCTTGCCTTGGGATTTGATGATATTTGCCATAGAGTATTCTAGAGGGAAATGCGTTAACCCTGGCCAGTAGAAAAGCTCTGCGATGAAGAGGGATGTTGAGATTATAAAAATATTGGGGCATCTTGCCTAAATGGTTAGAGAGGCCGAGCATGGCAGGTGAACAGATATGAGGTTGGGTAGGGTGTAACTTTTGCAGATCAATGTCTAGGAGTCGTTGTTTGATTAGTTTAAAAATATGAGGTTCATTGGTTAGGGCTAGATCTTCAAGATAGACACCAAGTTGACTTAATTTGGATATAATTATGGAGTCCCAGGAAGAATTATGCAGTTCTTTTTGCAAGAAAGATAAAAGGGAGCCTGACTCAGCTATATGGTGCCGCTAGTCATCTCCCAAAGGGGAAAGTTATGTGATGGCTGAAAAAGAAAAAAAGATGCCCAGCTAGTGTTGACGGGTGTTGACACATTGTCGTCGGTGGCTTTTCGACCACAGTGGTCTGTCCCGGCATTGTTGCTGTGTGGGGCCAGCATGACAGACAAGGCAGGCAGGAACCAATGAGAGTAATGAATGGAAGGGACCGAGCTAAGTGGATGGCACTGGCAGAGGGTGGAGGGGGTGACCCAGAGAACCCTGGTTTCTCCCCTGAAGCACACCCCTCCTTAAAGGGACATCCTCCCATCAGAAGCCCAGGCCACCTGTCAATGGGAAGGGGCTGTCCAATGAACACCCTATGGGCATCCCACAGAGTGCAGAGGGCCCCCACAGGCCATGACAGTGGATGTGCGGGTGCCCTCTGCTCACCAGTGGCCATACTGTCCAGCAGGGTGCCCATGCTGTCAAGGATGTCCCTATGCCACCCCTGCTGGAGGATGAGCAGGAGTGGGGCTGGGTGTGGGGGGGTGCAGGATGGGCACAGATGGACTTCTAGAGGTCTTCCAGCAGCCTCTCAGTGCACCCCTGATCCTCATCCATGTCCCACATGATGGCACGAAACCCCTCCAGGTTCCCAGCAACTGCTGACATGGATGCTGCCAGCCCCTCCATCCATCAATGGCCCCTGGCAAAGGCTTCCTGCCACTCCCAATGGCTTTCCACTGCTCCAGTTCAGTTGTCACTCACATGGTTGGGCTGGGCAGGGCCAGACACAGGCTCCATGCCCTGGGAAGGGTCCCCTTCTCCAGGCCACCAGCAGCTGCATCACCAGGCCCAAGGGGAGCTGTCCCACTGCTGCCACCTCTCCACTCCCCTCTGTCTGGCAGGGCAGGGCCACTGCTATCCGAGGAAGTTCAGGCCACTCTGTTCGTTGGCTCCCCCTTAGTCGACAGGCCTGGGGACCCTCTGATGCCCAGTGATTGGAGGACCAAGGAGGCTGCTATTGCCTTGTGCCTCTTCGGGGTCAGGGCATGTAGGTGGTTGACTTCAGCTCCAAGCATTAGGGGATATGGACCTAGGCACAGGGGGAGACATAGTAGACAGTGAACAAAAGCTCCCAGGCAGCAACTGATGTGAATGCATCCTGGCCACTCCTCTGGGGGAGTCTCCTTAGCCTCCTTGGTCACTAGCCTGGCTGCCCTGGTCCTCCTCAGCATAACTCAGCTCCATCTCTTCGTGATTTCCAATGTGGAACCAGGGCTCTTGCCAATAAGTTGTCGGGGTGTTGTAGGAGCACCCTGGCTATGGGTAAGGGGGCATGATGGCAGAGTTGCCTTCCTCTGTGGGTACAGGGGTCAGTCCTATTTACTGTGACCACTGCGGCATCCTTGGCCCTTCTCATTGACCTTGGAGGATGGATCCACGACAGCATCCTTACCCTGCAAGTTGCCTGTGGGGAGGAAGGAAACCTGTCAGAAGACAGCGCTGGCCTCGGATGGTAGTGGGTGAGATGTCCTGGGACCTCTAACCAGGGCCAGGTGGGAGCAGCACCCCACACACTCACCATACAGCACCTCAATGCTACGGCCTCCCACCACCACAGGGGTATCACCACTTGCATAATGGCCTCTGCTCTGGGCAAACCCTATTCCACTGCCCACTTGTAAGGGACAGTTTTGTCTATGAGGGCTTGGATATGTTTTCATGTGGGACCAAAGTAATTATTCCAGTGTTTCAGAGTGGACATCTCTGTTCGAACACCATGTCCAAGGGCAAACAACCACCCTACAGCCATGTGCCAGAAGGCACAGTGTTAAGAGGTGGGGGAAGTTCTCCTGGTGGTGACCAGGATGAAGCTTGCATGTTCCACCACCAATTTGTACAGCAGTGCCTTCTTGGCTTCAGTCCAGATGTGGCAGCTGCCGTGACTCCCACACACAGGAATCTGGAGGCAGATATGTCTGCCCCCCGCCCCTGCCATGGCTATGAACCAACTGGAGGGGCCTGCAGATGGTGAGCACTGAGTCAAAGAGAGGGGGTAGGTGATGTTGGAGGTGGGGGCACCTGCCAAATGCTCCTGCATGGTTCCATATGTCCATCACATTCATCAACATTGATCCCCCTGCAGGGCCCAGTCAGCTGCTGGTGGGGTGGATCCCCCCTCCTTCCCATACCACCCATTCCAGGGGTTTGCCACATCCATTTGCTACCAATGCTCTACATCTGTCACAGTGATGGCGGATGATGCGTTGGTCCCACCAATACTGAGCCCAAATCAGCACCCTTTATCCATTGGACACGTGCCTTCATTTATGCCTTGATAGGGGTACCATCTGGCCTCTGTGCAAGGAGCTCAGTCCAGCCCTCCAGGGTCAAGCTCCTGCTTCCTGTGCCATCACCATCTTACAGAATAGCCTCTTTTCCCTGAGGTTCCTAGCCAGAGGATCCTTCCAGAGGACTGGCTGAGGTATCCCTGTGGCAGAGGTCCCTGAGATATTCCTGTCCTCAGCCAGTAACTGTCTGCACAGCTTCTTGAATGCCATGTTCTCCAGTGGTCCTAAGGAGTGGGGCAGTCATCACATGAGGGATAGCCTCTCCCTCGTCAAACAGGGTCAGTCTATTTGAAATTGATCCAGTTGGGGAGGGGCCTATCCTCCCGGGAGTTCCCCAGTCTTACCAGCCCTGCTGGAGAGGAAGGAGGGTCTCATTGGCATTCTGGGGAGCGTGAAGATCCAGAACAAAGGAAGAAGGGGGGGAGCGAAGAATCATACTTGCAAGGCTTCCTCCATGCCCCCCTTTCAGCCTCTCAAGCCACGGTCAGCGGCAGAGGATTTCTTTTAGGACTGAAGAAGGTTGTCGCCTCCCTCGGATCCCAGGCACTGTTGAGGAAAGTTCCCGCCACAACTTTCTTGCGGGCGGTGGCGGATGCAGTGAGGGAATAAGGAGGGCTGCTGGTGCTGGGAGGCCCTCAGCAGCTGTAACGAGAACAAAGGCCTCCCAAACCTAGAGGAATAGGTCATGTCTGGGCCACAGAAGGCAACAGATGGAGCAGTGGAGCCAGCATCGCTGGGAGATCCCTGGCAGCCACGGCTAGGCTGCAGCCTCCCAAATAGGTTCCCTACAGGAACAGGAAGGAAGACGATTGAGGCTGCAGTGGGCGCGGGGCAGCACTGAAACCCAGGCAGCCTCCCTGGATGCCTTCGCTGGAGAACAAAGGTCCCTCACCTGAATGGAAGGGGGAACTCTCTGAGGAGGAGGAGGAGGAGGTGGTGCAAACTACTCAAACCAGGCTGTTTCCCCCGGAGTGGTTTAGCAGGCTTTTTCCGAAGGTGCTGAGAGCAGTGGAGATTTTATACAAACCAAAGGAGTAGGAAGATTCTGATTCAGGGTTCCCACAAGCTTCAGGTAAGAGCATACCCAAACCGGAAGTGAAATAGGCGTGCCACTCCCAGCAGCCTTTTCCAGCCTAATCAAAGCTGAATGGGAACACCCAGCTAAGCCAAAGGCCAACTATCAGGTGTTCTCTAAGTTTTACACCATGGTTCCAGAGGCCACAAAAAAGATCAGGCTACCAATGGCAGATGAACTGATCACTAATCTGGTCTCAAACTCAGTTCTACCCATGGAAGTTGATGGCGTGCCTAGAGATCACTGTGACAAACGGATTGAACAGACACTCCGTAGGGATTTTGAAGTGTCAGCCTGCTCCCTAAGGGCCTCTACCACAGGCTTTATGTTTGCCAGAGCGGCCTAAGTTTGGGCCTCTGAGCTAGCATCAGCTACTAGCGGGGTACCAAAAGATCTAAGGGATGCACTCAAGAAAATTGAGCTGGTGGCAGCATTTGCTGCAGACACCTCCCTAGACACCCTGCAACTGACAGCCAGAGCAATGGCCTGTAGCGCAGCGGCTAGGAGAAACAAATGGCTTAGGTGCTGGGATGTGGACCCATCCGCTCAAGCCAAGGTCGCCACTGTTCCCTTTAAAGGAACCAACCTTTTTGGTGAAGGCCTGGACAGGTACCTGATAGAGAACAAGGACAAGAAGAAAGTCCTTCCATCAAAGGAGAAGGAGACAAGAAGGCACCAAGAGACACCCCTGGAAAATCCTTCATGGGAAAGTTTCAGAAATGCCCCATGAGATAACAGGTCTTCGTTCCACAGCAAGTCCAACCAGAACCACAAAACATCCAAGAAAGGGACTACAGCATGACGGTACCAATGTCATGGAACCGCCAGAGATAAGGGGGGTGGTTACAGCAGTTTGCCACACACTGGCAAACATCAGTAAGGAACAACTGGGTACTGGATACAGTATCCAAGGGATACTCCCTGGAATTCAGCTCCACCCCACCTGACCAGTTCATACAAGTCCCGATGAACTGGTCGGCAGAAAAACACTGACTTTTGGAAGGGGCTATCAATCACCGACTAGACATTGGGGTCATAGAGCAGGTCCCGAGATCACAAAAGGGGAAGGGGGTGTACTTGGTCTTCTTTGTGGTGCCAAAAAAGAACGTTGATGTCAGGGCAATCCTGGATCTGAAGTGGTTGAACAAACACATGAGGACCAGAAAGTTCAAGATGGAGACCCTGAAGTCCATCATGCTTCTCATTCAGGAAGGTGATTTCCTGACATCCATCAATCTTTCTGAGGCCTACCTACACATCCTGATCTGAGAGTCCCATTGCAGGTTTCTGCGCTTCACCTACAATGGAAATCACTTCCAATACAGGGCCCTTCCCGTTGTCCTGAAGGCAGCTCTCAGGATGTTCACCAAGGTGTTGGTGGCCATAGTGGTGCACCTGAGGCTACAAGGAGTGTCACTTTTTCCGTAACTGGATGATATTCTCGTGAAGGCACCATCATTCAGACACAGATGGGAGGCATCAACAATGATGGTGAACACCCTCAGGTAACACGGCTTCGTGATCAACTGGGAGAAGAGCAATCTTCACCCAACACAGATGCTTAGACATCTGGGGGTACAGATAGATACAATTAGGGACAAGGTCTTCCTTTCACTAGAGTGGCAACAGAAGTTACAATCCCTGGCAACCAGGGTGTTGGGGAGGAGTGTTGTAAAGGTGATGGTCCTGGCAAAACTGCTGGGAATGATGGTGTCCTATCAAGATGTCCTCCAGTGGTCGAGATTCTACACTCGGCCAATGCAGTGCTTCCTGTTGCCCCACCAGGGCATGATCGCACACAAGAGGGACAAATCAGTCCAGCTTCCAGATGCACTGAAAAGCCAGTTGAGGTGGTGGGTGGAACCATCCTGCTTCGAACAGGGTTCCCCCCTTCGAGAGCCAAAGAGGGTAGTAATGACCACAGATGCTTGCCTTTCCTGATGAGGAGCGCATGCTCAAGGGAGAGTATCACAGGACCTCTGGTCTCAGGAGGAGGCCTCCAGGAGCATAAACTTCCTGGAGCTCAGAGCCATCGGGCTAGGCCTGATGGAATTCAGTGAACTCCTGTCAGGTCGACACATCCTTGCACAGACAGACAATATGACAGTGAAAGGGAGAAAAAAGTAATAAAAAGCTTGAAAGATGAAGAGGGAAAAGAGAGAGTTACTTTAAAAGAACTCAAAGTAGTGGTTGAGCAATTTTATAAGAAGTTATACCAACAAAATGAGTGTGATAGGCAGCAGATAAAAAAATACCTTGAGAAGTCCCAGATGGGCATTTTTCAGAAGAACAACGGAAAATTTTAAATGAGCCGGTAACAATATGTGAAATCACAGAAGCTATAAAGATGCAAAAAAACAAAAAGACTCCTGGACCAGATGGAATTCCTATTGAATTTTATAAGACCTTTGAGGAAGTGATAGCACTACCTTTGAAAGAAGTCATAAATAACATCTTAGATAAAGGCCAAACTCTACAATCATGGAATGAAGCCCTGATCACGCTAATACACAAGCAAGGGACACAGCAAGGAAGTTAGAAATTACTGACCTATCTCCCTTTTAAATAGCTACTATAAAATTTTTGCCCACATTTTAGCAGGAAGGTTTAAAAGAGTGTTAATGCAAGTGATCCATAAGGACCAGGCGGGCTTTCTACCCGGGAGACAAATTAAAAACAACGTTAGAATAATCTTAGACATATTAGAATTCTACGAGCAACATCGGAAAAACTACTCGCATTGATATTTGTCGACCTAGAGAAGGTGTTTGATAATTTAAGTTGGAAATTCTTGTTAGAGAAATTAGAATTTTGGAACTGTGGTGAAAACTTCCTGAAAAAGATTAAGGCAATTTATGACAAACAATCCACAAGTATAATAGTTAACAGAGATACAACTCAAAAAATCAGAATTAAAAAAGGAACCAGACAAGGCTGTCCCTTGTCTCCTTTGCTTTTCATCTTTGCATTAGAAGCACTATTAACTCATATTAGAAATGAAAAAGAAATTAAGGATTTAAAGATTAAGGGTGAATGTATAAAAGCACAAGCTTTTGCGGATGATATGGTTTTTGTTCTGGAAGATCCGCAAGAGTCATTGAAACATTTATTACATATTTTTGCCGAATATGGTAATGTGGCGGGGTTGAAAGTTAACAAAAAGAAAACTAAGATACTATTGAAAAATTATAAAGGTATGCCAGAAAATGTGTTGCAAGAGATGTCGGGTTTTGATATACAGAAAAAAGTTCAATATCTAGGAATATTTATGACAAACAGCAGCTGCTCCTTGTTTAAGGACAACTATACAAAGGTATTATTGGAAATAAGAAAAGACCTTGATATGTGGAAAAATTTACAATTCTCTATACTAGGAAGGGTTTCAACCATAAAAATGAATGTGTTCCCTCATATCCTCTTTCTCTTTCAAACAATTCCTATCCTAAGAAACCAATTTTTTTTCAAAGAGTTAGATAACCTTATAAAGGGATTTATATGGTAAAACAAGAGACCTAGGATTACATTAAAATATTTGCAAGAACAGAAGGAGAGAGGGGGATTCGCCCTCCCAGACTGGAGGCTTTATTACAAAGCAGCTGCTATGAGTTGGCTAAAGGAGTGGATAATGCAAGAAGATAAAAGATTACTGAGTCTTGAGAGACATGACCTACAAATGAGTTGGCATTATTTCCTTTGGTACAATAAATCGTCAGCCCTCTTTAAACAACATTCTATTAGAGCAGCTTTACATAAAATGTGGTAGAGATAAAAGATAATTGCTACAGGAAAATTCCTAAATGGCTCTACCCAATAGAGGCGTTTGTAATACCATCTCTATATATGAAATATACTAAATGGAGATATGAAGATCTCTTAGATGATGATGGGAACTTGCTTTCAGATGGTACTCTTAAAGAACAAGGGCCAAGCCTAACTTGGTGGGAGAAAAACCAACTTACCTCAAGATGGTCATTAGATAAAAAAATAGGATTAGAAGATAGTGTAACAGAGTTGGATAAATTATGGTTGGGCCCGAATGGAAAATTTATTTAAAAAGCATAAAAATTCTTATTAGAATGGAAAATGCAAGATGAATGGGTAAGACCTCCTATGGTAGCATGGGCACAAGATATGGGATATAATCTAACCTTAGATCAATGGGGAAAAATTGGGGTGAGAAATATTAAATTTGTAAGATCAAGCGCATATAAAGAAAACATTTTAAAGATGTTTTATAGGTGGCATATTTCTCCGGTGAGACTAAATAAATATAACAATAATCTAGGGAAGGCTTGTTGGAAATGTAAGCTCTGTAATGGAACGTTTTTTCATTTATGGTGGTTGTGCTCTAAAGCAAAAAAGTATTGGTCTGTGGTTAAAAAAATAATAGATTAAATATTAGATTAAAAAATTCCACTTACACCTGAATGCTTTTTATTAAATGCAATCCCAGACGGATTTAAGAGGAAGGAGATCTATTTTATAATGCAAATTCTGACGGCAGCGAGAATTGCATTCGCTAGGAAATGGAAAGATACTAGTGTTCCAACCAAAACAGATCTTATTTTTAAGTTATGGGATATAGCAGAGATGGAAAAATTAACATTTATGATTCAAGAGAAAAGCGTGGAGGTCTTTGAAAATCTTTGGTCAAATTTTTATAAATGGTTAAAAGAAAACAATATACTAAGTTAAGGATAGGTGTTTAGCTGGTACAGCAAAATAGTTGTATAAAATGAATTGTTTTATGTGTAAAATTGAAGAACTTTGCAACTATGTGATCATGTTCGAATGAAGATATCTATGTGGGTTGTTTTTCTTTTTTTGTTTGTTGGTTTGTTTGTTTTGTCTTGTTTGTTTAAAACTACTAAAAATATATTTTTAAAAAAGCATATGTGAACAGGCAGGGAGGGACCCGATTTAGAGTCCTACACAACAATGCAAGCAGACTGCTGGAGTGGGCCAGGAAGGGGAGGTCCCTAGTCCAGCACCCCCATGTCAAGCGCATCCTAGGGGGACCACGCTATTGAACCCAGCACAGTCGCATAGATTCCCTACCTGGAACCTTAACAGGCTCCTAAAAGCACTGTGCAAGGCCCCATTCAAACCCATGGCATCCTGCCCAGTAGAGGAGTTGACTGTTAAAACCTTTTTCCTGGTTGGGATCACATCCGCCAGGAGGGTATCATAAATAAGGGCCCTCTCCATTCATAAGGAACTCTGCATGTTCTACAACAACAGGGTG
Organism: Gekko gecko; assembly: GCA_029375565.1. Lineage (NCBI taxonomy): Eukaryota > Metazoa > Chordata > Lepidosauria > Squamata > Gekkonidae > Gekko > Gekko gecko. The sequence goes on from JAPDNY010000005.1 coordinate 172,378,631, forward strand.
GTGTTGAGGCCTGATCCGGCATTCATACCCAAGGTAAACTCTGTATTCGATAGGTCAGAGGAGATTGTGCTTCCCTCTTTCTGCCTGAACCCTAAACATGATAAGGAAAGAGAATGGCACTGCCTTGATGTTCACAGAGTCCTTAGTTTCTACATTGATAGGACAAGGCAATGGCAAAAATCAGATGCCCTCTTTGTGGCATTTAGGAAATCTTCACAGGGACAGAGAGTCTCCACAGCCACCTCAAGCAGGTGGATTAGGGGCTGTATCATAGTGGCATACAAAGCGTATGGGCTGGAACTGCCTGAGGGAATCACAGCACATTCCTTAAGGGTGGCAGTCACATCAGCGGCATACAGTACCTTCCCGTTGTTAGAGACGGTCTGTAAGGCTGCGACCTGGAAGTTGATGCACTCATTCACTAGACATTACCACATAGACAGGTCAGCCTCGGCTGAGGCAGGCTTTGGCTGCAGGGTTCTACAGCATATCATTTAGTCCAATGCTAAGAACCCACCCTGGGACATGCAGCTTTTGTATGTCCCACATGTGATGACTGCCCCACTCCTTAGGACCACTGGAGAATGAAAGATTTGTCTTCACTTACTGTGAAGCTTCCTTCTCAGTGGTCCAGGAGTGGGGCAGTCATACCCGCCCAAATTTTTTAAAAAAGTGATGGGCTTTGGTGTAGTGGTGTTGTGCTGAAGAACAGGGGACACAGCCAGGAAGCACCCCCTCTGGGGGACTAGGCAGACAAATTATCAATAGAAAAGATACTGGCTAGGGAAAGGTAGCTGGCCCTAGTCAAGGGTAATCGAATCCGACTTCCGACAATATTCTAGTGGGCTCAGAGGTTCACATGGGGTCGGAAGGAAGTTTTGTTTTTCAGTTAAGAAAAGGGGAGATCATGGCTTGGTGACGACTGGGAAACTCCCAGGAGGATAGGCCCAACTGGATTGATTTCAAAGAGACCAACCCTGCTTGACGGGGGAGAGGCTATCTCACATGTGATGACTGCCCCACTCCTCGACCACTGAGAAGGACGCTTCATGGTAAATGAAGACAAATCTTCCACTTGCCCACCTTCGGGAGTGTGTGAGGTCTCCCACTGAGGAGGGGGACCTGGTGCTCATCAAGGCAGGGTTCACTGTTTTGAGCGGATTCCTCAATGGTGTTGGGGCTATGGACTGCATTCACATAGCCTTCATTGCCCCCCTGGGAAGAGCCACAGGTATATTCTAACCATGACCACATCTACAGCCTCAACATTCAGGCCACCTGTGACCAGCTGGGCATCTTCATGGACCTTATGGCCAAGTTCCCAGGCAGCATCCATGATGCCCAGATCTTCACAGTCTCTAGCCTCAACTGCCTATTGGCTGCCTGGCCAGAGGGCACAGGATGGCTCTTGAGTGAGTATGGTGGGATGGCCTGGCTGGCTGGGGTTGAAGGCTGGTGCTTCTGATGCCTCCCTGCCAGGTGACCATCATTACCCCCTGCTGCCATATCTGCTAATGCCATATCCAGAGGATGACCCCCTTGACCACACAGCCTGCCAAGCCCATCATCAAACACGAAAATGCAATTCCTCTGCTTCCACCGTACTGAGACAAAGAGCCATGCAGCCTGTGGCAATGCCCAGACTGCTTGTGGTGTGTGCCATGCTCCACAACATTATTCTTCTCCAGCAGCTACCTCCTCCCCTTGAAGGAACCATTGAGGAGGGTCCACGGCCAGCTAAACAAGACTCTGAGCTGTCACCAGAGGCTACTGCGAGGCAGGACCTATGGGGCCACCTCAAGTAGAAAAGGGTTTGGGGATACGTTTGGTGACAGAGGCACTCACATGTCCATACTGGCACTTGGGGAGTGCACTTTCCTCTCAGGCCGAACAGCGATTAGCCATTCCACTGGTGATCCACTTATGGTGGGAGGTCACTCTAGCACAGAACGAGTGGATGTGGGATCACCTGGGCCCCCATACCTGAGCCATCTCTTTGGAGTACTGCGGACCATTCAGGTGTGTCACACACTGCCAAGGCAGGCTGCTTCCACATAGCACTGCATACATGATGCAGCACATGGACTTGGCTGACCCTGCACAGGGCTAAGGTGGGACTAAGCCTTCATGTCCAGGCACCATTCAACAGTGCCCTTGGGGCCTCTGCCAATCATAGGGACTAATGGCACAGGATTGTGTGCCATTGTACCCCAGGACTCCCCTTGGCTGTGGCTCAGGGGAGCCGCTCCCTGCCACCCATTCTGTTTTTCACAAAGCACTAATCCTCTGAAAAGGAGAATGGATGACAGTGACCACAGAGCTAGGAATTTCCACTGTTTTAGAAGGAAAAGGCATACAGTCTGCCAGATGACCAGCCAGCCAGCCATTCTGTAACTTTTGCAAGCATAATGGAGAAAGGGTTGTGGGAAGAACCAAAAATCTGTGCAGATTGGTGATCCTCCCGCAAAGCAGGACCCTTCCATCCACCCAAAGCTGGTGGATGCTCCTAACTCTGCAGGCATAGCCACCAGTGGCGGGAACATGGCATGGGACAAGTAGCGATGGCATCTAACATCATGGTTGCCGTACTGAGGGTGGGCTACAAGGATGGCAGGCGCACAAACTGACCACATTATACTTTGTATCAATGGCTGTTCCTGTTACCTGGTAGCCACTGCTGTTGGGCTTCTGATTTGCATAACCAAAATTCCACCAGAGTACCTGGGTAGTGTGTGACCCCAGCAAGTCTCTGTAGGGGATTGTCCTCTGGGGGTGTCCACACTTGGTTGATGGCACTGGTGGCTGCTTACCACACCTCAGGGTGTGGGTGGGACCTGACACCACTAGGTTCGATCACTTGCCCATAGCAGTATGTCGGCTCTGGCCATGGCCCCTGGAGCCATGTCCCGCACCCTCAACTGGACCAGCAAAACCACCCATGGTGTCCTCATGTTTGTGCACAACTTTGCTAGAGTGCTTTACCCTGGCCAGTCCTCTACCAAAGTGAGTCAGCCGGCCCAGGACTTCATTGCTGTGTGGTGTGTGCTTGTGGGCAGTATGGCCTCACCCCTTGACTTCCCCCCAAAAAACTTTGTATGCTGCTATGCAGACAGCATTGTGTTGGAATGTTTTCTATGTCCGTATCACTCCCATGCACCCTTCCATCCACACTCTGCCCAGAGAGCCTGCAATAGACACCATGGCCAGGAATTAGCACTCTGGTAGAACTTTATTGCAGATAATCAGTTTTGGCAGAGTGGCTGGATGGGTTCCTGGCACTTTTGGCTGCAAGCCCATCTGATTGGTCATAGCTAGGGGTGCCTCCTTAATGTTTGCATGTGGGGAGGACTTTGAGGCTGATTAGGTCAGTGCTCTTTGGAGGGCCAGCTGGGGCAATGGCACGTGGTGGGGTTTTGGCTCCCCAGCAGGGCTGGGGGCTCTTCCCTGTAGCATCACCTGGGTCAGCATCATGTCCACTGCAAGTGAATTCATATGGCCAACAAGAGGGATCACCTTGCACTCTGGTTTGTGGATCACACCAACCACCAGAGGCTCTGGAATATGGGGGGCGGGGTAGCAGATGTCAATGGGAGCAGCCCAGTGCATGGTCTCCCTTCTCAGCAGCAGCCCCTTGGTGTGGACACCATGTGCCCTTGGCAGACTGTTGCTGGGCCCCATGGCTGCTGGGTTTGGGGGGGGGCATGTCCACTGCAGCTTGTGGCCACTGTTGCTGGCCAAGGGGGGTTGGTGAGGGAATGCTGTACTTACCTGTTTGTGTGTGTGTGTGTGTGTGTCTCTTGGGATACTGGCAGAGGAGCTGGTGTACCTGTTGAGGCCAAAATCTGGGACAGATCAGCAATGGAATGTGGACTTTGCTCTCCCTATGGTGTTTACCTGCCAAGTGTTCTCCCAGTGGTGCTAAGTGCCCTGACTGACTGTGTTGTGCCCACCACTGAGGTGGGCAAGCACTCACTCTAAGTCTGCACAGCAGGGAGCTGTCAGTATTCCATGCTGCTTTTCCTACCTTAAGGGTTGTGGGATGATTTTCTAGAACCATTTGTAGGGCAGGGAGTCCTGACTGGGTGCTGTGGAGGGATGTGGCCAGCACAGAGGAGAGTGCTGATTGGGTGTGCACTTGGTCAGCATCCTGTGCTACTTGGGTTCTCATGGGCATGGCAAAGACATCGGGGGGGGGTATTTGGCCCATCATGGGCGCCAGTGGGCTATGCCACCATTTTTACCATCACACCTTTGCACCTGTTCTGGGGGGGAGTGTTCCCACTCTGAATATACTTTGGAAGCCCCCTAATTGGCAACATGCCCACTGGAATGCCCACATCTACACTATTGGAGGGGTTCGCACCAACAGTCTGCCATTTTGCAGCTGCAGCACTTCTGCGTCAATGGAACTGCATGGCACAGTGGAGGTCATGCCCTGTGGTGGTGTAAATGGCCCTTACACTGACATAAATCCCAGTTACGCCAGCATGGGGGTCAGTTGGCTCTCTGTGCCAAGTGCGCCCTCCCCTTAGGACTGCACTGTAAAAGTTACTGATGAAACAAGAAAACCTTAATTAAATAAATAATGAGATATATCTAGATCATATGTGTACACTCAGGGAAAATGCAGAGAAGAAGCCTGTAAGAAAATGTAGAACCTTTTCTGTTTGCATAGGAAAACTTTTGAAAGCATGACAGAAGTCCTAAAAACTGGATTTAGCTGTTAGGATTACCATGTTAAGGAGAGCAGCTTGTGGAGAGGCTGAGACATTAACCCAGTCACTCACCTAGTCACTGTCTCTGGCAGAGTTGTTGGGAGGTGAAAATCAAGGAGGGGAGAGCTGTACAAACTGCCCTGACCTCGTTAGGCAAAGGTCAAGATAAAACAGTGTAACAATAGGGAACACCTATCAATTTCTTACTTCATCCGAAAAGGAGGCATATGCAACAAGTGCTAAAACTCTGTTCAGCAGTGTGTAAGACCAACTTGTTTACCTGACCTAATGTTCACTGAATGTCTGTTATTCAGGTTGTGAAAATATGCCAGGCAAGCTGCACAATCAGTAGCCTCATATTATGCATCATTTACTATACTATGCCAGTTTAGGGAGCAGGGCTGAAGGAGCATGTTTGAATGTTCTTCCACATTTTTAAAAAAACTAACAACTTTATGTACATATAACTAACATGACATAAAGAAGAGTTGTATCCCAGCCTTTTTTGGGATATGGTATTTATATGGAGTCTTTTTAACTGGAAACATTCAGTCATAGTATTCCTTCCCAGCAGTCTGTAGTAGTGACCAGCTGTTGAGTTGGACACATTGAAGAATACAATAATCTGGAGACTAGACCCGTGAAAGGACATGACAGTTCTTTCTACAAACCTGAAAAACACTCCTGGTTTGCAGAAATATCTGAAATCTTTAAAAAAAACAAAACCAACCCCAACACTTAAAAAAACCCAAAATAGGAGCACTGGTAACAAGAAACAAAAGCCGTCAGTGGCTAATACTAATGAAACAGAATTCTAGGCTTGGTTTCAGTCAGTAAAAGGCAGAGGCAGGGGGGCAGGTCCTATTCCAAGGCTATTTTTGTCGTGGCGCACGCAATACTGGCTGGCACGTCAGTGCCCAAAGGGAGTTAGAGTACCCAAAGAACACTGGAGTCCAGAACTTAGGTGCAAATACAAAGTGAATTTTATTTACACTCTGCCACCACCTATATACAGTTCTCAGTGTCAAAGTGCTCCGCTGCAATCAATCCAAGTGAAGAGCTAAATCCACTGTGCACTCTGTACATATATACAGCCTCTGGCCAATCAGCACACAGCTGATGCAATCCAGATGCAATGCTCAGTGTCAGGCTGGACTGCCTCAGACCGGTTATAGCCAGCCTCTTTGCAGTCACATGCTGGCACTAGCTGTCACTCTCTCTGACACTAGATCTAACACATCTAGGACAGCCTTACCAATACCAGTGAATCACAACACTCCCCCTTAAGGCTGAGCCTTGATGTACAGTTTGTCTTTCAATTTATAAAACTGGTTTACATCCAAACATTTAGTAAAAGCATCTGCTAAATTTTCATTAGAGGTACAATGTATTAGTTTTACAAGACCACGTTCAATTGTATCTTTAACATTTCTATATCTGATGTTAATGTGTCTACTTCTGACCTTTATACATTGAGTTTCAGCTAAATGTTGAGCAGCAGCATTGTCACAATACACATTGATTGGTACATCATACGTTATGTTGAAATCAGTTAACAATTGCAGAAACCATTCTATCTCTAAACAGCATTGGCTTAAAGATGCACATTCTACTTCACATGTACTCAATGCGACAAATTTTTGCTTAATGGACTTCCAGTGCATTAAGGCATCATTTAGATACAATATGTAACCTGAAGTTGATTTGACGTCCTTTTGCTCTCCCCAACTGGAGTCACAGTACACAGTTACACCATTTGCATTATCAGTTTGCAACACCAGTTTGTCATCAATTGTACCTTTCAGATAGAGCAAAACACGTTTTGCGGCTACCCAATCCTTCTGGAAGGGTTTGTTACATAGTTGGCTTAACAAATGCACAGCAAAACTTATGTCTGGCCTACTCCAATTACAGATATAGGACAATGAACCAATAAGCGATTGAAACAGCTGTTTATCATCAAACACTTTGTCTTCTGGCTCTTTGACATATCCAGTGGTCATTGGGGTAGATACAGAATGAGCATCCTGCATTTCAAATTTTGTTAACAGTGTATCTATTTTCCCTTTTTGACTTAGCATAAAAACACCTCTGCTATTCCTGGTTACCTCTACCCCTAAGTACTGACCAACTTTTCCCAAATGTTTCACCTTAAACATCTTTTGGGCTGTTTCTTTAAACCATTGCAGTTGGTTTTCGTTGTGTGACAAAAAACACAAATCATCAACAAACACAATGAGGTAGCAAATCTCATTTCCAAATTTTATGTGGAACAAACATGGATCAGCGATGGCTTGTTCAAATCCAACTGCCTTTAGACTTTTACTTAAACAATCATACCAGTTTCTGTTTGAGCCCATAAAGAGATTTTTTAAATTTCAATACCTGTTTCCCATCTGTACTTTCAAAACCGGGTATTTCATCCATGTAAATGTCCTCAGTAATGGGTGCATTCAGATAAGCTGTGATGAAGTCAAAATGATCTACCATCATATCATCTTGCTCAGCCTTTATAAGGGCAAGTCTAAACGTGTCAGCTCTGACTGTCGGGGCGAAGATTTGATTGAAATCTTGTCCCTTAATCTGTGCAAAACCTTGGGCCATGAGTCTGGCCTTTCTTATAGCACTGCCATCTGGTATCCGTTTCACTTTAAACACCCATTTGCACCCTATTACATTTTTGTCATTTGGTGCCTCGGTTTTCTCACTTTGTGTTCCACCAGTGAACTGTATTCCTTTTGCATAGCTTGAAACCATGCCTCCTTTTCTGCTTTTGGCATTTGCAAGACTTCATTATAGCTTTGAGGCTCTTTGATATATACATGATTTATGTCAAAACCATACCTCACCGGTGATATGCCCTTAGTGCTATGTGTAGACACTCTTTGTGGCACACACTCACTTTCACCTTTTCCAGGAATTTGTTCACCAGACACATCAACACTTTGTTCTTGTTTTACCTCAGGTTCTACTTTAACCATGGTTTTGTTACTTGCACCTTCAGTGCCACTTGTACCAGGTAACTCAACTACCTCAGAAACCTTATTGGCATGAATTCTTTCCCAGTTCTCATCTTCACAAAAATTAGCAGACCTACTGTATATTATTTTGTGATTATTATCAGCAAACCTGTAACTCTTCATGCCTGACTGGTATCCAAGAAAGATTAACTTTTTTGCTTTGTGCCCTCCTTTCATTCTACGTTCCAAAGGTATATTAACCCATGCCTTTGAACCAAAAACCCTTAAGTAATCCAAACATGGAACTCTTTGGTATAACAACCTATATGGGATGTCATCCACAGAACGAGAATAGATGCTATTACTCAGGTAACATGCGTTCTTAATAGCTTCAGCCCAGTAGGCAATATCAAGATTTGTGTCTTCTAATATGGAAAACATCATGGTTTGCAACACTCCCCCTTTCCTTTCAGCAAGGCCATTTTCAGCGGGGGTGCAAGGATTTGAGACCCTGTGTTTGATTCCTTTCTGTTGCATCCAAACCTTGAAAACATTAGATGTAAATTCTCCCCCCATATCAGACTGTATGGCAACAACATTTCCAATTTGGTTTGTTATCTTTTTGTGCCAATACTTAACAGTGGGGAACACATCCGACTTGTGCTTCATTACATAAAGCCAGGAGAAATGGGAGTGGTCATCAGTAATAATTAACGCAAACCTGTTACCAGAATGACTGTTTGGATAAGGCCCCACCACATCCATATGAACCAGATCTAAAGGTCTTTCAGATTGTCTCAAACTCTGTTTTGCAACAGGGCACGCCTTTGCTTAGTCATCTTGCATATTTCACAATCTAAGAACAATTTACATTTGTTTACATCCTCCTTTCCTATTATTTCCAACGTTTTCTGGATTGTTTTCTAAGAGACATGTGCGAGTCTCCTATGGAGAACATGTTGGCAATTGTTGTGGGGTTTTACATTGCTAACCACCTGTGCAATTTCGTTACAACTGTTCAGCATATAAACATTGTGTTTCAGCCTGCCTATTGCACACACTTTGTTTGCCTTGTTTAAGTTTTTTAACAAATTCTTTATCTTTAACCAAGTTTGTATTTATCCTCCCTCTATTTATTTTATGTGGTCCCTGTAGTGAGAGCCACATTGGGTTATGATCTGCATAGGTATTTGCCAGAATCTCCACTTCCGTGACATGCCTTATTAGATTGATGTTCATCCAAATCATGTCTATTCTTGCCCAAGATTTATGCCTGTTTGGAAAAAAAGTATAATCTCTTTTTTGGGGATTTCTGGTTCTCCATGCATCTATAAGATTAAACTCCTCTACTAAATCTAAAAAATTTTTGGTAATACTAGCCCCGCTTTATGAGTTTCCTTTCCCTTTTTCCTATCTTCCTTAGCATCTAATACAGCATTGTAATCTCCAACAATGCATAAGTTCTCAGGATTTTCTTTAATAATAAGGTTATTTAGTTCTAAAAAGAAACTATCTTGGTTTTGGTTTGGTGCGTATATATTTACAACTAGTATATCTGTCTCATTAATCTTGACTTGGACCCCCACAATCCTTCCATTAAGGGACTTGAACCTCAATCTTGGATTCAGTTTTTCCTTGACATAGGTAACTACACCTCGCTTTTTTGTTTCATCCGAGGCAATAAATGCTAACCCTAGTTTTTTGCATAATAAATACTTTTCATGTTGTTGTTTAATGTGTGTTTCTTGCAGACATATAATATCACTTTTTAACTTAGAGACCTGATGTAATATTCTTCTTCTCTTTTGGGGACTATTGAGTCCGTTAACATTAATTGATACTAAAGATACATTTTTGCTTAACATCCTTTTATTATTTCTTTCCCAGATAGCTAAATTGCTTAAGTTGTTGCCTGGTTTGTATTTGGGATTCCACTCTATCCTTTATTTGTTGTTTCCTGTAACTTGTTTTCTTCTGCTCTCTTATTGGGGCTACTAAATGACCCCTAGCCTCATTTCCTTCCATTTCTTCACTTGTCCTTGCGCCTCTCTCAACTTCTTCATCTTTCAATCACTTTACATACATTATTAGCAAACACTACCTCAAAACCAGCTTTGTCAAGGCACACCACACTAAGCAAGTTTTGTTTAAGAGCAGGGACACGGAGAACCCCATTTAACATACAGCCCAAGCTAGAAAGATATACATCTCCCTCAGCAGTTACTTTGGACAGTGTCCCATCTGCCAAACATACAGAAGACAGAGAAGGTTTTCATTTATTTAACAACATACTTTCCTTTTTGCAATAGGTCAAAGTTGCTCCAGAATCCAATAGCCAATCTGTGGTATCTGCCTCCTCTTGCAGCACCACGGAAGCCTGGTGACGATTTCCAGGCTGCTGCCCTTGTTTCTTGTGTTTCTCTGGACAAAACTGTAACAAATGGTCAAAAGACCCACAAACATAACACCAACATTTTTTACTCTGTTTGCTATCCTCCTTGCTGCTCTTCCGGTTGCTAGACAATGTAGTTACACAGCTGCTGGCAATCTCCTGCGTCTCCTTGGTAACCTCATTGGCTTTCTGCCCGGACTGGCTGGCACAGTTCCTAGATAAACTTGTGTGCTCTCTGAAGTCAGCCCTGCGCATAGACTCCTGAAGAATCTTGCCATTCACACACTCCACAGTTAGATGAGCAGCATCCATAGCCTCAAACATTGTTATCAATGTTTGATAATCATCTGATAAGGAACTTAATATCACATACACCTTATCCAGGTCAGTGAAAGTTTTACCTCGTTCCTGTAGTTGCCGGAAATAATCCATTAAAGTGGCCAAATGTTTCTTAACGGGCTCATTAGGCAGCTGCACCGTCCTATACAGGTGCCTAGTGAGAGAAATAACTGAGCCCATATCATCTTGCTGATAAATTGCCTTGAGAGCATCCCAGGCATCCTTACTGCTCTCCTTATCAGCAACATAAATTAAGTTATCATCACTCACACTCAGGATGATGAGGGCTAGAGCTCTTTCATCATTCCTCTCTTCCAGAGGTGTCGGGTCTTCCGGAGAATCAGACATGCAAGCCCAGAGACTCTCTTTAACCAGAAAATACTTCATTTTTAAAGCCCAGTTATTGTAGTTAATTGCAGTAAGCTTCTCCACAAGCTGAGATGTCGGTACCTGTGCCATGCTGGTCTCTGCCACTGGTAGCTGGCTGTCTGCCTCTGCAGCTGGACGTCTGTGTAAGCACACAACTCCCCCTCACCGCTGCCAGCCTCAGACTCCTCCAGCACTTTCAGCACCTCCGAGCACTCCGTCTGCACCAGCTTCTCCACAGCTCTGCTGGAACACTGCTTTCAGTTCAGCACACGAAAGCCTCTGCTAGCTGACACAATTCAACTCCACTGGTACTCACTTCCAAATTCCACTTTACTGCCAGCCACGGCCTGGGCCCATAACCCTGTCAAGGCGCGCACAACGCTGGCTGGCACATCAGTGCCCAAAGGGAGTTAGAGTACCCAAAGAAGACTGGAGTCCAGAACTTAGGTGCAAATACAAAGTGAATTTTATTTACACTCTGCCACCACCTATATACAGTTCTCAATGTCAAAGTGCTCCACTGCAATCAATCCAAGTGAAGAGCTAAATCCACTGTACACTCTGTACATATATACAGCCTCTGGCCAATCAGCACATAGCTGATGCAATCCAGGTGCAATGCTCAGTGTCAGGCTGGACTGCCTCAGACCGTTTATAGCCAGCCTCTTTGCAGTCACGTGCTGGCACTAGCTGGCACTCTCTCTGACACTAGATCTAACACATCTAGGCCAGCCTTACCAATACCAGTGAATCACAACAATTTTGGCTGTTTATGGAGGAGGACTCATCAGGGCCAGACTTGGCAGCAACACCTGGAGGACTTGATACCACCCGAATTGCATGAGTCACCTAGGCTGGGGTGCTTGCTACCATTCAGCAGCAGGCACCATATGAAAGCCAGTGTGGTATAGCAGTTAGAGCATCAGAGTAGGGTCTGGGAGACCCCCATTCAAATCACCAGTCTCTCATGAAAGCTTACTAGGTGATGTTGGGCCAGTCACATACTTTCAGCCTAACCTACCTCACAGGGTTGTTTTGAGGATAAAAAGGAGGAGAATGATGTGAGCTCTTTGGTCCCCACTGTGGGAAAAGGCAGTGTATAAATGAAGTAAATGAATAATAAGCATAGCTGAAGATGGGAGGCAGGTAAATGGTAGATTCGTGAACGGCTGAGGAGAGAATGAAGCAGGAAAAGGGGAAAGACTATGGGGGTTGCCAGGAGGAGGTAAAGGGTTAATAATGAAGGGAGGGGGATACAGGGGAAAGTGATGTGCTCCCCACAACTCCTTGAGGGTTCCCTACCATGTAAGTAGGTTTGACACAGCAGCTGGCACTGCACAACTGTGCCATAGTTTTCCTTGTAAAGGTAGCTGGGAGCGGAAGCTAAAGACAGAGAAGCAGATAAAAGGAGGTTGGCTGTTGAGTGGGAAGGAGACAAGAAAGCAGGAAAAGGGGAGAGGCTATGGGGGGCTTTTAGGGAAGGGGAAAAGTATATAGTGGGGGGAAATGAGATGCCTCCCTACAAGTCCTTGCAGGTTCCTGCTTTTCAGTTTCTAAACTGAATCTAATTGAAGTTTGGGAAATTAGAATTTTCTTTTTATATGAAAGAACTTGCTTTAATTGCCAGCACCTGTGAAGTACCTTTACAAATCTTTTATAAGATGGGAAGTACACTTTCACGGGCAAGAGTATATTTTTAAAAATAAATTTGTCAAGATTTTAGACTATTTACAAATTTTCGATTTTAGACTATTCACACTACAACTCTAACTGCAGTGTTATGGATAGATTTGTAGGCATCGTGTGTTTAGATAGACATAATATTTGATCTTTTAGAGAAGAAAATGAAAACCTGTTTTGTGTTTTGACTAAATTAGATCATAAAAAGTACTGTACTGTTCATTCAACTGGGTATCTGAAGAGCTGGCCTCCTAATGAGGTGGGAATAGAAGACGAGAATGATGCAGGAAAAGACAGCAGTAACTATAAATGCCTTGTTGCAATTGGGAGATTACACCCTTACATTATTCCTCAAAAAAGTGGAGAAATAAAGATCAAGCCAACAGAATTTGTAACACGTTTTGCCATGGATGGGAAATTTGTTTTTGTAGATCAACGGTAAGCATCTCCACTTTTAAAAATTTAGTATAATCTCCTTCTAATAGGCTAAGGTTTTCAGTAATCTGGAATACAGTATTTTGTCTGCAGGTCCCCTACTGACTTATTAACATTTGTTAAAATAGCTTTAAGTCCACTTATTAAAATTAAGTATTTACAGCAGTGTTCAATTTAACTTAAGGACTTTAAACAGTGTGCAACTTCAGCAGGATAACTGGCTGTCTCTATTTACTAAAGTTATCAGTATAAACAAACAACTCCTCTTCCTGAGTTAAAAACTGCCACCTAAAACGTGGTGGTATTACTCTGCCATTAGAGCAACCTTGAAACTCTCTTGTTTTGTCTTCTGTTACAACTGTGTTTAAATTTTAGTTTTAGTGCCATTTCATTTCAGACACAAGCTTCTGTTGCTTTTGAGATGCATTTTCTGTTTAGAATAAAATATTACAATCTCTTTTGTATGTTCACAAGACTTATTGAATTTATAATGTTTACTTACAGAACAACAGCAATTTTAGGTTATCTGCCTCAAGAGCTTTTAGGAACTTCTTGCTATGAGTACTTCCACCAAGATGATTACAGTCATCTAACTGATAAACACAAAGCAGGTACAGCACATCCATTTCCCCCTAGTTACTTTATATAATGTTTCTACTATTGCATTTTAAGTGTATGGGAAACTGCTTCAAATGCCTTGTATTGAATAAGCCAGGATAGCAAATAATAAATCTACATGATCTTTATTTCTTGTGCACATGGATTAATAATTCTTTCCTAGGATACTTCTGCATTCATGGAGGTAGCTAGTGTTGAATTTAGAAAAGATGTGGCAAAGTATTGATCTTACAGTCATGTTGCTAATTCTTGGATTTTTGCAGGGTAACTTTAACAGCATCATGTGAGAGGTAGTATAGCATAGTGGCTGTGGGTGTGAGCTGGAAAGCTTTGGTTCATGGTTCGTCCTGGTTTGAGTCAAGTTACTGTCTTTCAACCCCAACTGTCTCTCATGGTATGAGGACAATAATTCTAATATATCTTTAGAAGGTTCTAAAGAACATTAGCATTGTGTTGTGCTGTACTGGTTAAGAATCACAGAGCTTTGTGTGGATACAAAGTTTATAATCTTACAAAATTATACTTAGAACTAATAAAGGGAAGAATGCCTGTGTCCTACAGGTATTTCCTACCAGAAGTGGAAGATCCACCCTCATGTTTTCTCTGATCATGTTCACATGAAATCACTGATGTTGAACACATCCAAGACACTTCCCTATGTGGAGTCAGACCAGTGGTCTGTCCGCTCTGGTCTTGCTTGCTGTGAATAGATGTGGGTCTCCAAAGTCTTGGGCCGAGATTTTTCACTGTGCCTGCTACCAGATGGTTTAATTGGAGGTGCAGGGGATGGAACCTAGGTGATGTGTAAAGCACTTGCCATAGCCATTAAGTTACAGCCCCTCCTGTGTTTTTCAAGCAGGAATTTTTTTAGTTTGTGAGCTGGGGCACAAACTGTTTTCCATAGAAGTATAACAGTAGTGCAGCCTTTATTCAGTATAAATAAGTGGGGGGCCCACAAGGACTTGAAATGACCCTCCCCTACTATTTCTTCTTTCTATGGCAGCCCTCAGAGCCTCTCTCCTTTTCCTACTTACTTTTTTCCTTTCCACCATCAGACAACCTTTTATTTGTCCCCCATCTTCAACTTTCCCTACTCCTGGCAGCTTCTCTACAGAAAGATATGGGGCCAAGTTGTGCTGTGGCCTCCAGTGCTGGCTGAGTCCAGTGGGACAGTGGCCATTGCTAGTGCCAGACCAGGCCCAGTAGTGCAGTGGCCCCTGCTGGGCCTGCTTCATTTTAATTCCCCAGTGCATTTTAAAGATTTCAGATTTTTCTGCAATTCTCTTATTTCCATTAGGTTTGTAAAGAAATCTTCTCCCCAGGCTGTCCCTAAGTTCATTTTGCTGTTCTATCAATCATATTCTCTATGGCATAGTTTAGAAATAGGTGTATTAATACGCAGAAAGTCATGGAGAAACAAAAACTCTCCAGAGCTTCAGTTCTAGCACATGAACATCACTGACACAAACTATTAAAAATACTAGGGATGCCAACTGCCTGCAGAAAAATGTCCTGCCCCTTTAACAGAGACTCCATAGGTTGTTATTTACTAGGTGATGTCCATGCTGTCAAAAGTTTCAGCTGCTGATCATCCCACCAACTTCCGGTTTATGGCGACTCACTAGCAGACATGCCTCCCTGTCGATCCAGGGGCCCGATCTGTGTGCAAGTGGTTTGGAGGGGGGGTGATGGTTTGCTACCCCCCGGGAGCCTTGGTATAAAGGTTCCTAGCCATGGGGCTTTTGAGGGGTCACCTCTTCACCAGCACAATGCTGGGGAATTGAGGTGCTCCTCTGCCCCAACGGTCTGGCCTCTATGTGTCCATATGGATCTAGAGCTGCTGATTGGAACAAGCGATAGAGATCGAGCGAGAAACTGAATGGAAGTGAGGTCACAAGACTGGCAATGAGCAGTGAGTTGAGTAAAGGTGAGAAAACGGCATATTGAAAAGAAAGCACCCCCCTTGGGACTGGCGTGGGAAACGTGCAGGGGAGGGGCCATCCCAGACGCAGAGATCTAAAAGCATTACAGCGAGGGGGGAGCAGAGAGAAAAGCTAAGAATCCTGTTTTAAGAACCTTACCAGTGTACGTCCAAGTATTTTGGGGACTGTCAGAGACTTTAACAACTTTCAGTAAAGTAAACAATCCAGAAAGATGGCGGGGAGAAAGCCTGAGAAAGGACTGAAACCAAAACCAGCAGGCGGCATGAGTCCGAGGGCACAAGAGACCATATAGTTCCCTAAACTCTTAGCAGATTCCTTGCACCCTCTACTGGACCAGATGACCAACAGTAACCAGCAATTAACAACTTTAAACCAGAATTTTGCAGCACAGCAACTTCAACTCGCAGAAACTACAAAAAAAACCAGAACAGGTGGCTGAGAAAGTTTTGGAATTGGACGCCAATTTGAAAAAAGCATGGGAAAAGATGCAAATGCTGGAAAAGAAGCAAGCTTCTGAAGAATTTCAACTGCTACAACTACAAATGGAGAATGCAAACTTGGTGCTCTGGTTTCAAGGGATTACTGAAGCCAAAAATGAGAATCTAAAGCAATTACTGAGCGATGCATTAGCCCCAGTGACAGATTTAAAAGCGGAATATATATTAATCAAAATGAATGTGATCTGGAGATCCGGTTCTGGTTTGGTGGAGAGCAGACGTGTGTGACCAGCTCCACACAGTTTTGCCCTTCCAAAGGTTTTCTTTTAGGTATGCTAATTCCTACGCTTCTCTTTTGGAGGAAGAGAAGGGGCAGAGGACTTCAACTCTGGTCAGGAATGGTGGCGACCTTCCTGATTTAGTAGTTTGTCCTGGGCAAGAAACCTTTTGGACGCCAACGCAAGGCGTGTGCGCGTAGCCAAACCTGTGAGAGCCGAAAAGGAGCCTATAGAAAAAAGACCAACGAAAGTTGCAGTGACTACAACAAGCAAAGCTAAGTAATATCCAAATTTTTAAGGGGGGAGAAGAGAGGTAACTGGCAAAACTTGAGAATATAAACAGAACGGAGGGTGCGTTGGGGGACACGCCCGAGTAGAGAAGCAGAGGGGGGGGAGAGCGGCTACTGACTGGACTGGGGCTCGGGCGACTCCTGCCACACCCGAGTGGGGAATTTAATACATGACTATGAACCTTTAGTTTAGTTGATTCAGGGTGCTGCATAAGATTTTTTTTTCTTCTTTTTTTCTCTTTGTTCGGTACGAGTGGTCCTGTTGGCAGCGGCAGCTTTAAGAGCAAGGAAGAAAGGCAACCCGGAAATTGTTAATGAGGAGGGACGAAAGCAGTGGACCTATCGGAGGTGCAGGAGGAAAGGGCGGAAGAAGTCACACAGCTGGGAAGAAGAAGGGCAAGGAAGAGCAAGGCGGCAAATCCAGGAGTGACGAGGGAGAACGGAAGAACAGCAGCGCTGAGAAGGGGTTCCAGTTGACGGCAGAAGACGCTACAGACGGAGGCGTACCAGGGCGAGAACAATGAGAGAGAGACAGAGAGTGAAGAGAGAGACAAGGAGGAGCCTACAAGAGCATAGAAAATAGAGCCGGTATAGGACTGTGAAAGAGACATACAAAAGGCGTTTAAAGGGGAAATTATAGCTAGCTAAAGGAGACTAAAGGGTGATTAAATTATAGCGAACAAGGTGGTTTGCAGCTGACCTTGGGTGGTTAAAAGAAAATAAATAACAAAATAATAATAACAACAAGGGAAGGGTGCCAACAGCGATCCTTTAAAAAAAAAAAAATATATATATATATATATATATATATATATATATATATATATATATATATATATATAATTTTTTTAAAGGATCGCTATATATATATATAGTACAAGTGGAGTCCCGCAAGAAACTTGTGGGATGGTCATCCCATTCCTCACACCTTTGCTTCCTCCCCTCTACCCTTACCTATCTCACACTCTTTCTCTCTTCTGGGGGTGGAGCCATAGATTCAACCCTCCAAAGCAGCCATTTTATCCAGGGGAACTGATCTCTGTCACCCGGACAACAGTTGTAATTCTGGGTGATCTCCAGCCCTCACCCAGAGGCTGGCAATGGTAGTTCTCATGGAGGAAATGGCTGGTTTGGAGGGTGGAGTCTATGGCATTATACTGGTCTGAAGTTCCTCCCCTCCTCAAACCCCACCATCCCCAGGATCCACCCCTTAAATGTCCAGGAGTTTCCCAATCCAGAGTTGGCAACCCTATTTCCTTCCCACCCAACAGCCAACATAACCTTTATCTGCCTTTATCTGTCTTCAGCTTTTTGTCTCCACACCCCTCCCCCACAGCTTCTACCAAGGAAAATTATAGTCTTTCTCCACAGTGGGGACCAAAGCAGCTTACATTATTCTCACCTCCTTTTTATATGCACAACAACCCTGTGAGGTTGGTTAGGCTGAAAGTATGTGACTGGTCCAAAATCACCCAGTCAGCTTCCACCGCAATATGGGGATCTGAACCTGGGTCTTGCAGACCCTACTCTGAGGCTCTAACTGCTGCACCACTGCTGGCCTTCATAGGGTGGCTGCTGAACAGCAGCAAGCAGCCAGGCCAAGTTGAGTCATGCAAATTAGGTGGTATCAAGTCACCCAGAGGGTGCTGCCTAGGGATGCCAGCCTCCAGTTGGGATCTGGGGATCCCCTGGAATTACTGCTCAGCTCCAGACTACTGAGATAACTTCCCCTGGAGAAAATGGATGCTTTGGAGGGTGGACTCTAGGGCATTGTACACCACTGAGGTCCCTGTCCTCCCCAGGCTCCATTCCCAAATCTCCAGGAGTTTCCAGACCTGGAGCTGGCAACCCCACTACCCCATCCCCTGCCAGTGCCCATGGGGGGACCTGGCAACCCTAGACTGCTGCCAGGCCTAGGGTTGGCAACCTCCAAGTGGGACCTGGAGAGTGAACTCCAGAGATCTGTGAACAACAGAGATCTGTCTCCCTGGAGAAAATGGCTGCTTTGGAGGGTGGATTCTGTGGCATGATGCCCAGCTGAGGCCTCTCCCTTCCCCAAATCCTGCCCTCCGTACACTCCACCCCAAAACCTCTAGGAATCCCCCAGCCTGGCCCCAAGGCTCCCTCCCCCCTCCCTCCCTCCCAGGCCGAAAGAGGCCTGGAAAGAAAGGGCCCTTCCCCCCCACCCCCTTTGACTGACAGAGCCAGTCAGAAGCCTCCTCTCCCCCCCCCCCAACGTTCTAATCTCTCACCGTTGCTGCCTGGAGTCAGGTCCCTGCAGAGGCCATTTCAAAAGGCTTTTTTGGAGGAATTCAACTGTCCCTGAAGGGATTTCCTCACTTTTGGGATTTTTCTACAAACCCAGGAAGTCTACTGACTATGTAGGAAAAGCTGTTGGGGGAGAGGGAGGCCCCTGTTGGAGGGAATAGGTATCCGCACAGAAAAAAAAAGTCTGGGAATTAGAATAAGGATAAAGGATCTAGATACAGCAGAGCACAAGGGGTGCATATGGCAACAGGGTCTGATACCACAAGAAGACCTTCTATTCCGTCACCAGGGCAACTAGGAGTAGCAAGCCACTTAAAAATGAGTGTTGCGGGATTGTCGGTGAAAGAGCTTAAGGCGCTGATGAAGGAGTGTGTAAACCAATCTATACAGCAATTAACGGATAATACCCTCCCGGCATTGATTAAAAAGGAAATTGAACCTTTACAGGAATCAATGCAACAGTTAACAGATAATGTACTGCCAGGGCTAATTAAGACTGAATTAGGACCAGTACAAGCTAAAATGGATGAAATAGCAGAGCAAATCAAAGCAGAAACCGACGAAATTAAAAAACAGATCTGTGAAAGCAAGGAAGAAATATCAAGTATTGTTAAAGTCACGAATGAATTAGAAGGGAAGGTACAAGACTTAGATGAGGAATTTCAAGAATTAAAAGTGAAAAGTGAAAAAATAGAGGAAACCTTAATTAACCTAGAAATGGAGAGAGCAGGATTTATATTGAGATGCCAGAATGTTCCAGAAGAAATTGATAAAAACCTAAAGGAGGACCTAGCATAAAATATCGCAGACCAGTTGGACATAGGCTCAAAGGAGGAGTTAATGTCAGAAATTGATGCAGTGTATCGAAGAAACTCTGCATATGCGAAAAGACATAGAGTACCAAGGGAAGTACATATTAAATTTCATAAGAAAGAGATTAGAGATAAAGTATTGAAAGCTTCTTATGTAAATAATATTAAAATTAAGGAGGCAGAAATAAGAATCTTGAAGGAAGTTCCATGGAGGGTCCGAGAAAGAAGACAAAACTACGCTACATTGGCAAATGTACTAAGAGAAAATAAGATACTATATAAATGGTTGATACCAGAAGGGCTTCTATTTACCTGGAAAGATAGGAGATATAGAATAGACTCTGTATTTAAGGCGGAGGATTTTTTGCAAAACCAAGGAGAAGATCTGGGCTGGCGACGAGAAAGAGGAAGAGAGGAGGAGGAGGAAGAAGGAGAATGTTCAGGAGCTACTGCGAAGATGGAGATGGGTCGGAAACAAGAAAAGGACAAATCTAAAGACAAACTTAAGAAACCACAGCGTAAAAAGGAGACCGGAATTAGAAACACAGCCCCCTGACAAATGATGACTAGATTCCAATATAGGAATAAAAATGCAGACAAAACAAAATCAAAAAATGGGAAGTAGATCTATAAAATTATTATCGGTCAACGTGAACAGACTTAACAACCCACAAAAAAGAAGAAGAATTTTTCACCAAATAAAGAAGCAACAATCGGATATAACATGTCTACAAGAAACCCACATAAGAGAAGATGATATAAAATTTTTAAATATTAAAAAAATCGGTGATCCTTTCATAGCTGCTGACAAAAAGAAAAAGAGAGGTGTAGTAACCTATGTTAAAGATTCTTTAGGAACAGAATTGTGTTATAGTTCAAAGGACGGTAGACTAGTAGCGGTTTCAATAGTAAGAGAAGGGAAAAAGATGCTGATAGTGAACGTCTACGTGCCTAACCAAAACCAAAATAGTTTTTTTACAGAAATAAGGAACTTGTTGACGAAGGGAGACTTTGAAGATATATGTATAATAGGCGATTTTAATGCGGTCTTCGATAGTAAAATAGATAGGAAATGCCGAGGCCTAAAGAAAAAAAAAGGGAAGATCCTGCCCAAAGTGTTCCTACAAACAGCATGGAGAGTGAGGAACTTAGAAGAAAAAGACTATACTTACTACTCACCTAGACATAAATCCTGGTCTAGGATAGATATGGTGTGGCTCTCAGTAGCTATGCTAAGAGAGGTTAAACAGGTTGATATTTTACCGAATACATTTGCTGATCATAATCCTCTCTTAGTGACATTCAGGATGGCGAAGAAAAAGACCAGATGGAGAATGTATAATGACTTGCTAAAGGATAAGGAGGTAGTATCGAAAACTAGGGTAGAAATACAGGATTTTTTAAAAAGAAATATACAACCAGCAACTCCTATAAACATAGTATGGGATGCCTTTAAAGCCTTTTTGCGAGGTTGGTTCATAAACCAAAATGCGTGGAAAGTTAAACGAAGAAACAAGGAGATAGAGGAGATAAAGAAAAAGATAAAAATAGCAGAAAAGAACCTCAAGAGACACCCAGAGGAGGAAATAACCTACTCAAGAATAAAAATGTTACAACATCAATTGAACTTGATACATACACAGGAACTAGCCAAAGACATAGAGAAAGCGAAACATTCTTGTTTTGAAAATGCTAACAAGCCCACAAGGTGGCTGGCTTATAGATTGAGAAAAGAAAAAGAGAAAAGAACAATTATGGCGCTAAGAGATGGAAATAATGCGGTTAAATTTTCTCTTCCAGACCTAAAAAAGATAGTACAAGAATTTTACACGAATTTGTTCAAACAGATGCCCCAAGAAAAGCAAAAAATCGAGTTGTTTCTCTCACAAAATAATAATAAGAAGTTTACTGAGATGCAAAGAAAAATTTTAAATGCTATAGTAACACCATGTGAGATGGTAGAGGCAATTAGAAGACAGAAAAAGAAAAAATCTCCTGGGCCGGATGGTCTACCTGCGGAAATATATCAAATATTTGAAGAACAAATATCATCGCCTCTCCAGAGTTTAATACAAAATATCGCGAAGGAAAGAAGGCTACCGGACACATGGAATGAGGCCCTGATCACATTAATATACAAACAGGGAACTGATGAAAAAGAGGTTAGAAACTATCGCCCAATCTCGTTATTGAACACGGATTATAAGATTTTTGCAAGCATATTGGCATCAAGGTTAAAGAAGGTATTGTCGCAACTAATCCATCAAGACCAGGCGGGGTTTCTCCCAAGAAGATAAATTAAACACAATGTAAGAACTATTATAAATGTCCTGGAGTATTATGAAAACCAACCGGGTAGAGAATTAGCTTTGATTTTTTTAGACGCGGAAAAAGCGTTCGATAATGTCTCCTGGGAATTTTTGAGACAGAAATTGGAGAGATGGGACTGTGGAGAGAATTTTCTGCATATGGTATCAGCAATATATGTGAAACAACACGCAAAAGTCCTGATTAATGGCGACATGACTGAGAGAATAGAGATACAGAAGGGTACAAGACAGGGTTGCCCATTGTCCCCATTGTTATTTATCTTTATGTTAGAATCATTAACGGACATGGTGAGAGCTGATGATCGGATAAAAGGTTTGAAAATAAGAAAAGATGAGTTCAAACTTCAGGCATTCGCAGACGATCTAGTGTTTATAATAGAAGACCCCTTATCTTCAATATCAATATTATTGGATACAATACAGAAATATGGAGAGGTTGTGGGTCTTAAAATTAATCTAGGGAAAACCAAAATTTTGACCAAGAATTGTACCCAGGAAACAAAATACAAGATCTCTGAATGTTCGAAATTTGAGATAGTAAACAAGGTGAAATATTTAGGTATATCAATGACTAATAGGAACAGCGCCTTAATAGAGAATAATTATGGGAAGCTAATAGAAGAAATTCAGAGAGATTTAGAAAAATGGAAAAACATCCAACTGTCGCTTATGGGTAGAATCTCGGTTATAAAAATGAATATACTGCCTCACTTCCTTTTCTTAGCACAGAATATTCCAATTCTTAAAAATAAGCAGATATTGGTAAAAATGGATCAAATCACAAGGCAATTTATTTGGCACCCCAAAAGGGCTAGAATCAAATTGAAATGCCTACAGGATATTAAAGAACGGGGTGGATGTGGAGTCCCCAATTGGGACTTATATTATCAAGCAGCGTCTGCGGCATGGGTGAAAGATTGGATAACATTAGATAATGTAAGAATGTTAAATTTGGAAGGTTACGATCTTAATATGGGGTGGCATGCTTACCTATGGTATAACAAAGATAGGATCCACTCCAATTTCCATCACCACATAGTGAGAAGGGCATTGATAAAATGTTGGCAAAGTATTAAAGAAAAATATTATGTGAAAACACCGAGGTGGGTATCACCCTTAGAGGCCTATATTAAGCCTTCTTTGTTGTTAGAAGAGAAAAAAATGGCATATGATAAGCTATTAGATAAAAAGGATAAACTCATGCCGGTGGATAAGTTAGATTTGACGTGGTGGGAAAAAATGCAACTCCAGTCGATTTATGCTAAAGACAGATCTTTAGGATTCTACACATCCACCTATGAGCTAGACAAAATATGGCTGTTGTCCAGTGATAAACTGATCCAAAAGCTATACAGATTTTGGCTGGAGAAGTATATGTTGGACGAAGCAGTCAAACCGAATATGGTAAAATGGATGCAGGACATAGGGCATACTATTGAATTTGATGACTGGACTAAAATGTGGAGAATAGCAAAATCATTCAGGGCAACGTCGCTTAAAGAAAATGTGTATAAGATGTTTTTTAGGTGGCACTGGTCACCAGATAAGATCGCTAAATGTGCAGGAAACCTTTCAAACAATTGCTGGAAATGTAAAAAAAATACTGGAACGTACTTTCATGTATGGTGGAGCTGTGAAAAAATGAGGAAATTCTGGAGAATGGTGGGAAAGCTGGTACACGAAATTCTAAATGTAACTATAAATCTATCACCAGAACTGTACTTGTTGAGTATGTTACCTGAGGGTTTGAAACAGGACGATAGGCAGGTACTAGCCTACCTGGTAACGGTGGCTAGAATCTTAGTAGCTAGAAAGTGGAAGAGTGAAGAATTACCCTCCAAGCAGGAGCTTGTATGGAAACTGCTAGAGTGTGCGGAAATGGATAGATTGACGATACTGATTCAGGGAAGAGATGAGTCGATCTTTCAAAATAGATGGCTAAAGGTCTACAAGTGGTGGGAAAAGAATGTGTATAATGGCTCCGAAATAAGAAAAAGTTAAAGTGTATGGTTGTTGTTGCATATATGTTAAAAAACCAATAAATAAAGTTAAAAAAAAAATGAATGTGATCTATAGAGCCTACTCTACATACATCAAGAAGAATAATCTGCCTGGGGAGATTGCGGTGAGATTCTCGAAGAGGCATATAAGGGATTTAATCCAAAAAGCGATTGAAAATCGGGGGTAACAATATTAGAATTTTAAAAGACATTCCATTTGAAACAAGGAAGAAGAGGAAGAAGTATAAAGACCTGATCCTTTTTTTACAAACAAGCAGCATTGCATACAGGTGGTTGATTCCTGAAGGCGTCACCTTCAAAATAAAGGATAAAAAGGAAAAGATTGACTCTGTTTTTAAAGCACGTGAGTTTCTGAGGCTGCAGCTGGGACCAGAAGAGGACGTGAAGGAAGATGAGGATAGCAAATCCACTGGTGAACTTGACTCTGTGTCCTCTGACGAGGACTCTGACGCTGAAAAGGGGGCAGCTGCACCCAAACAAAGCTATCACCTGAGAGACTGTAAAGCCAAATGAAGATTGAGACTCTGAAAGCTTGTGTAAAGCATTTGATTTTAAGATGATCTGGGGAGGGTTGTTGAACAGGGAAAGTGATTAATAAGGTGTTTAATCGTGAATAACTGATCATGCTCAATGTTTCTAAGCATTTCTTGACTAACATGTGTACAAGCTATACTGATGATCTCCAACTCTTTGGGTTTTAGTTAGTTGTGGTTATCTTTAGTTAGTTGTGGTTATCTTTTCTTTCTCCATAGATTTAGTTGTTTCCGTCCTGCTTATTTCATTGTAGTTTGTAGTTTATAGAAAAATGCAAATAAAAAATCCCCTTTGGGGGCCAAAAAAAAAGTTTTGGCTGCTTATTTTCACACATTAGACCTCTATTAAAGGGACAGGACATTTTCCTCCATGCCTGTTACCAACCCTGTTAAACACAGACATGTGTTACAGGAGTAGATTCTGCACTAGTTATTTTTGCCTGGACAATGTAGTTGTGTGGCCATGTAATTATCTACTTGCCTGTTTTATTTCACCAGTGAGTATTGTGACCTTCCTGTGAAAACTTTTTTCTCTTCTGGTGAGGGAGAGACATGGAGTAGGGCCTGACAGATGGCAGTTAGAGTCCACCATAGTATTTCTTTGGTTGGGTAAACAGCACTGAGCTGTGATTTCTGCCTTGTGTTGCTCTCATTCACAGCATTTAACACCCTGTCCAGAAGTGGACTCACTTTATGTCCTTTAGCAAGGTGCTGCCTTCGAACCTTGCAACACGGGAATCCTAGTAACCTGTACTATGATATGAGCATTGGGATGAATGAGAAACATTTTTTGTTGTTGTTCTGTCGCACAGTTGAGTCCGACTCTTCGCGACCCCATGGACCAGATTACGCCAGGCCCTCCTGTCTTCCGCTGTCCGCTGAAGTTTGCTCAATTTCATGTTCATTGCATCAATGACACTGTCTAACCATCTCATCCTTTGCTGTCCCCTTCTTCTTTGACCTTCAATCTTTCCCAGCATCAGGGTCTTCTCCAGTGAATGCTCCCTTCTCATTTGGTGGCCAAAGTATTTGAGCTTCAACTTCAGGATCTGGGAACAGTCAGGGTTGATTTCTTTTAGGATTGACTGATTTGATCTCCTTGCAGTTCAAGGGACTCTCAAGAGTCTTCTCCAGCACCATAGTTCAAAAGAATCTATTCTTCGGCACTCGGCCTTCCTTATAGTCCAACTCTCGCAGCCATACATTACTACAATACCATTGCTTTGACCATGCGGACTTTTGTTGGCAAGGTGATGTCTCTGCTTTTTATCATGCTGTTTAGGTTTGCCATCGCTTTCCTCCCAAGGAGCAGGCATCTTTTAATTTCATGGCTGCAGTCACCATCTGCAGTGATCTGGGATCCTAGGAACCTGAAGTCTGTCACTACTTCTACGGCTTCCCCTTCTATTTGCCAAGGAGTGATGGGGCCAGATGCCATGATCTTAGTTTTTTTGATGTTGAGCTTCAAGCCCACTTTTGCGGTCTCCTCTTTCACCCTGAGCAAGAGGCTCTTGAGCTCCTCTTCACTTTCTGCCATCAGAGTGGTATCGTCTGCATATCTGAGGTTATTGATCTTTTCCCCAGCAATCTTAACTCCAGCTTGTGATTCATCCAGGCCAGCATTTTGCATGATGTACTCTGCATATAAATTAAATAAGCAAGGTGACAATATACATCCTTGTCGTACTCCTTTTCCTATGCTAAACCAATCAGTTGTTCCATATCCGGTTCTAACTGTTGCTTCTTGACCCTTATACAGGTTTCTCAGGAGACAGGTGAGGTGGTCCGGTACTCCCATCTCTTTAAGAACCTGCCATAATTTATTGTGATCCACACAATCAAAGGCTTTAGCATAGTCAATGAAGCAGAAGTAGATGTTTTTCTGGTACTCTCTTGCTTTCTCCATAATCCAGCGAATGTTGGCAATTTGATCTCTAGTTCCTCTACCTCTTTGAAACCCAGCTTGTACTTCTGGCAATTCTCTATCCACGTACTGTTGGAGCCTAGCTTGTAGGATTTTGAGCATGACCTTGCTAGCGTGTGAAATGAGTGCAATTGTGCGATAGTTTGAACATTCCTTGACATTGCCCTTCTTTGGGATTGGAATGTACACTGACCTTTTTCCAATCCTGTGGCCACTGTTGTGTTTCCCAAATTTGTTGGCAAATTGAGTGCAGCACTTTAACAGCATCTTCTTTTAAGACTTTGAATAACTCAGCTGGGATACCATCACCTCCACTAGCTTTGTTGTTAGTAATGCTTTCTAAGGCCCATTTAACTTCGCTTTCCAGGATGTCTGGCTCGAGGTCAGTGATTATACCGTCGTGGTTGTCAGGGACATCGAGGTCCTTCTTGTATAGTTCTTCTGTGTATTCTTGCCATCTTTTCCTAATCTCTTCTGCTTCTGTTAGGTCCCTACCGTTTTTGTCCTTTATCATGGCCAGCTTTGCATGGAACGTTCCCTTGATTTCTCCAATTTTCTTGAACAGATCTCTAGTCCTTCCCAATCTATTGTTTTCCTCTATTACTTTGCATTGTTCATTCAGGAAAGCCTCCTTATTTCTCCTTGCTGTTCTCTGGAAATCTGCATTCAGTTGGGCAAATCTTTCCTTTTCACCGTTGCCTTTAGCTTTCCTTCTTTCCTCTGCTATGTGTAAAGCCTCATCAGACAGCCATTTTGCTTTCTTGCATTTCTTTTTCTTTGGGATGGCGGTGATTGCTGCCTCCTTTACAATGTCACGGACCTCTGTCCATAGTTCTTCAGGCACTCTATCAAATCTAGTCCCTTAAACCTATTCTTCACCTATACTGTATATTCATCAGGGATGCGATCTAGGTCAAATCTGAATGGCCTTGTGGTTTTCCCAACTTTCTTCAATTTAAGTGTGAATTTTGCAATGAGTAGCTCATGATCTGAGCCACAGTCAGCTCCAGGTCTTGTTTTTACTGACTGGATAGAGCTTCTCCATCTTTGACTGCAAATTATATAGTCAATCTGATTTCGGTGTTGCCCATCTGGTGATGTCCATGTGTAGAGACGCCTCTTAGGTTGTTGGGAAAGGGTGTTCACTATGACCAGCGTGTTCTCTTGACAAAACTCTATTAGCCTTTGCCCTGCTTCATTTTGTTCTCCAATGCCAAACTTGTCTGTTATTCCGGTTACCTTTTGATTTCCTACTTTAGCATTCCAGTCCCCTATGATGATGAGGACATCATTTTTTGGTGTTAGTTCTATGAGCTGTTGTAGGTCTTCATAGAACTGGTCCACTTCAGCCTCTTCTGCAGCAGTGGTTGGGGCATAGACTTGGATTACTGTGATATTGAATGGTTTGCCTTGGATTCGGACCGAGATCATTCTGTCATTTTTGAGATTGTATCCCAATACTGCCTTTCTCACTTTCTTGTTGACTATAAAGGCCACACCATTTTTTCTACGGGATTCCTGGCCACAGTAGTAGATATAATGGTCTTCTGAGTTAAATTTGCCCGTTCCTGTCCACTTTAGTTCACTGATTCCCAAGATGTCGATGTTCATTCTTGCCATCTCATTTTTGACCACGTCAAGCTTACCTTGATTCATAGATCTTACATTCCAGGTTCCTATGCAGTATTGTTCTTTGCAGCATCGGACTTTCCTTTCACCGTCAGACACATCCACAACTGAGCGTCCTTTCGGCTTTGGCCCAGCCGCTTCACTCTTTCTGGGGTTACTCGTACTTGCCCTCTGCTCTTCCCCAGTAGCATATTGGACACCTTCCAACCTGAGGGGCTCATCTTCCGGCGTCATATCTTGTAGCCTTTTGTTACTGTCATGGGGTTTTCTTGGCAAAGATACTGGAGTGGGTTGCCATTTCCTTCTCCAGGGGATCACGCTTGGTCTGAGTTCTCTGCTGTGGCCTGTCCATCCTGGATGGCCCTCCACGGCATAGCCCACAGCCTCATCGAACCACGCAAGCCCCCTCGCCACGACAAGGCAGTGATCCATGAGGGAGCTAACAGGTAACAGTAGTTAAAACAGATCTTAATGTTGATTTTGCTTACAATCTGTTGTGCTCAAATGTATGTTTTTCTTTCTGTAGTGCTTCGGAGTAAAGAAAAAATATTTACAAATTCCTACAAATTCAAAGCAAAAGATGGTTCTTTTGTCACATTAAAAAGTCAGTGGTTCAGTTTCATGAATCCATGGACCAAAGAACTGGAATACATTGTGTCAACCAATACAGTTGTTCTGTAAGTTCTTGATTATATCAAAGGTCTGTTTCTTTGTGTAGATTGAAGTCAGATATGAAAACTTCAAAGTTAACATCAAAAGTTGGATGTGCTTCCACTATCTGTTATGGACATTCTTAGTGTAAAAACATATGCTTTGAGAGCTGTGTTACCTCACACTTGGTTATTCAGCATATTTAGTTAACTGGCATACTGGTTGGCACTGCCTGCTTTCAAGGGGCTCTGAGTTCCAGCCATAGGTGCTATCAGCTCATGGGTAGCATCCATGATGAGGATCCCTTGCTCCCTGTCCCAATGAGCATGTGGTGGGTAGGGATTAAAGGTTTAGAATGTGTCCTGGCCCTTTAATTCCCCACCCACCTTACAGCTGATCAGTGGTATGGGAGGGGAGGCACATTCTAAGTGTGGATGAAATGTATCTCCTACTCTCCCTTACTGCCTGAATTACGGAGGGGTGAAGACACATTCTGGCAATGGTTGGAATGTAACCAGAATGTGCCTTTTGCCCTTTCATACTGCCAGTCAGCTATGTGATGGTATGGTGAGAGGAACTGCATTCCGGCCATGGGCACCACCTGCACTGCCTACCAGCTGATGGTGTCCATGGCCAGGAGCCCACTTGAACTTGCTGCCTGCTTTCAAGCTATGGAGGAACAGGCGATGGGTCCCTGTTTGGTTAATAACCAAATCAACAACCCTGGTTTCGCAAGGATGTTAGCTGTGACACTCGTTTTGGCCTGAGTGGGTCTTGTTATTTCTCTAATTAGAGAGGGGTGTGTGTGTGTGAGAGAGAGAGAGAGAGAGAGTGCACAACTTTGAGGCCTTTTTATTTTGGTGAGAAAAATCCCACATGTAATAAAACACTCCATCCTCAATTTAGTAGAGTTTTAATTTGTGAATTTGAGAGGACTAATATTCATGTCACTCTGCCTTAACACCAGGCCAACATAACTAGAGAACAGAGAATGCTTTAAGAACTAACCCTTGTATGTCTGCCAATTTTGAGATAAATAATTGCTGCTGTTTACACTTGCCTCCAACATACTGTGGCAATCTCCTTGCCCTCTCCCCTGTTCTGGTATTTAACTGGTTATAACCTTGTCCACTGATATATACCAAGGAAGAGTCTGGGGATAAATAAAAACAGTACTTGATTTATTTCCCTGTAGGAGAAAAGAAAGATTTTGGCTTTCAGGAATAAAATGTATAAAGTTGTAGCTGTGGGAGTGACCTAATTTAGATAAGTAGTTTTACTACAGGATAAGTTGTTGCAGATAAAGAGTCAGCAAGAAACTGCCAGACAAATTATTCTCAGGTTTTCCAACCTAGTTTAAGAAGTCTGGAGCTTTTAGCACACAGACCTCAATCTACCCCTTAGCTTCTCTTTATCCAGAAGTATTAAATTTATAAGAGCTTTACAAATGAGTATTTACCCTTGCAGGCCACCACACTGGACCTGGTCTGCTTCTTCCTGAAGACTGGCTATGAGACAGGGTTATTTCTAAGCTGCCTGTAAGAATGTCTAGCTCCTATCAGAGGACAATGACCATTACAGTCAGGGCCGGCTCGCTCACTAGGCAAACTGGGCATTCGCCTAGAGCGCGCCGGCCCTGGGGCGTCAAAAGCCCCCCGCCCCTTCCCTGGATTGCTGGCGCTCAGACGGAAGAGACAGGAGTTTAAACGCCCGCCTCTTCCCTGGCTTGCCGGCACTCAGATGGAAGGGAAGGGGATTTAAACCTCCTTCCTTTCCTTGGCCCTTGCCAAGGAAAGAGCGGGGAGGGCGCCAGAAGCTGTCCTTGCCTAGTGTGCAAAAACACCTGGGGCCAGCCCTGATTACAGTACCTCTTTTCTTTTCCCATCACCCCTTTTCTACTCCCTTTGATAGGCCGTTGCTGGCTTCACCAGGAGGGTGAAAAGGCAAGTGGCTGAAAAAACAAAAAGGGGGCGCTCTTAGCCTTGCCCATTATAGCAATTATTTCTGCTTTTACTGCATTTTCCTTTGCATAGTTTTGTATTTCTCCCCAGTTGATTTTTTAGTCAAGCATCTTCCTGTATGCTAGAATACTGGAGAGCATTATGTTTCTGTTTTATTTATCTTGATGAGCAAAGACATTAGTCCTTATATATATTTGAATTTTGGTTACACAACATTCTATGGTCGCCATAATTGATTCGGCACAAGAACTGGCAGTCAGAAGATGCTGGCTGGGGCTGACTGGCTGCTTGGCGGAGTCCTGCCCACGTCAGCCCCGGCCAGTATCTTTGGCTCAGTCTGCTCCGGTCCTCTGACAGGAGAAGACCATCTACAGAGAGAGCGCAGGGACAGGCCTTCAAGGCCGAGGCAGGTGAGAGAAGCCCCTTCCACCCCCCCCACATCATTCTATGGGCCCAGTAGGCCAGAGAAGCCCCTTCCGCTCCCCTACACCCTCCTCTGGGCCTTCTATGGGTCCAGTAGGCCAGAGAAGCCCCTTCCGCCCCCCTCACACACCATCCTCTGGGCCTTCTATGGGTCCAGTAGGCCAGAGAAGCCCCTTCCACTCCCCCCCATCCTCTGGGCCTTCTATGGGCCCAGTAGGCCAGAGAAGCCCCTTCCGCCGCCCCCCATCCTCTGGGCCTTCTATGGGCGCAGTAGGCCAGAGAAGCCCCTTCCGCCCCCCCCATCCTTTGGGCCTTCTATGGGCCCAATAGGCCCAGAGAAGCCCGTTCCGCCCCTCTTCCCTTCCATTCCCCCTTTTCCTTTCTTCCTCTCTCCTTTCTTTCACTCTCCCCCCTCTTCCTTCCTCCCTCCCTTGCTTTCTAGGGCCCGATGTCTTCCTCCATAATGGGATTTGCTCCCTAGTATATTATAAATACAATATTATAAATACAGTATAGCTACCTTTATGTCTTCATGATGTCCATGACTGTCTGTACTATTACATGGCAAGGAATAGTGAATTGACTGAAAAACTCTTCATTTTAATTACAATAGCCCATGTCTAAATGTGTTTGTTAGATAATTGATTAATCTTCTTAATTGGACTTGGGATCTTTTCCCACTTTGGTCACAGATTAAATGAACAAGCATTGGGGCAATAGGATTCTGCCTTCTTGCTCTGCCATTCTGGCCCCTGGTGTTACTGGCAGGGCTATTTTTGGGCAGGAATGCACAGGAAGAGAGTACCGGCTGGCTCCCAAGTTGGCCACACCCAGCAGGAACTCATTAGCATAAAAGGCCACACCCAGCAGCAGAAACTCATTGGGACTGGCTACATTAGGGGTGTGTGGCAAAGGAGTTCCTGTTGCAAAAAAAGCCCTAGGTTTTGACAACAAACAAGGTAAACAGAATAAGAAGCAAAAGGTGGGTGTGGCTGGATGACCACACTTCTGGTAGCATGAGTGTGCAGCCTAATATGCTAATAAGCTGTACTATCAGGCATGTGGCCTAATATGTTAATGAGTTTCTGCTGTTGGGTGTGGCCTATTATGCGAATGAGTTCCTGCTGGGCTTTTTCTACAAAAAAGCCCTGTTTACTGGTATGGTTACACTAATATGCCCTATTAGAAAATCACAATCCATACTTTGCACAATTTAAAGTGCAGTCCTAGGAATGCTTTCTTGGGAGTAAGCTTCATTGATTAGGATTCAGAATAGCCCTTCTTAGGATTGCTCTTTTACATGGGTAGTAGAAAGGGTGTGGGGTTCAGATAGTGTGTGCAGTCATGTGCACATGCTTCAGTTATATGTTACCATCATAGTGCACAAAAATAAGCCAGTCCCAAGATATAGCAAAAGTGAGTCAAAGGCAGATCTGGCAGGTATAATTCTGTCATCCCAATGTCCATTGGCTTTAAAAAAAAATCTCCATGTTACATATGGAAAGGCCTCTGCTCTTCACTAATCTTCTGTCCTTAAAACTTCAACTGTTTACAGTAAACTATAGAGAACTGGAGTGTGGAGCTCTGGGGGAAAATAACTCTTTTACTTAATTATTCTTTTTTTAGAGGCCATAATGAGCTGGGTGAAGAAGCACTGCTACCCTGCAGTTCCCTCTCTTCAGAAGGCAAGTGCAGTCTCTTGTTGTGAGGGTAGTATGCACATTCTTCCCAGAAATATTATTGAATATAATTCAGATAGTGCTCTGCTGTATGAAAACTACACTTTGACACACTACCTTTAAAAATATATATAATAAGAGTGGGGTACAGGTTTATATTTATAAGTATCTCTCCTTATATATAATTGTGAAGTGGGGTGGCACTTTCTGAACATTCCACACGTTCCTAAATCAGTTGGCTCCATGATGTGTCACTCAGAAGCTGTCCCTATCCACTGGCTGCGTTGCCTTAGTCCCACCTCCAACATTCCAAACAGCTTGCTGTTCCTCTCCCCCACCATAGCCAGTCAGAACACAGAGGTCGTTTGCATATGCAGCATGATTGGCTGTTGCCTCTAACGTTCTAAACAGTTTCCTGTTGCTGTTGGGGGTCATTGAATGTGTCCTGAGGTAAAATACATATCCCAGTCTTCCCTTAAATGGTCACTGGAGTTGCCAGTCTCCCTGTGGGGCCTGGAGATCTCCCAGAAATCACCGTGTTCCCAAGCCACAGCACATCATTTCCCCTACAGAAAATTTCCCAGCTATTACAACTGATCTCCAGATGACCAAGATCGGTTCTCCTGGAGACAATGGCAGTAGACTCTATGGCATTATACCCTGCTTGAAATCCCTCCCCACCCCAAACCCTGCCCTCTCCAGGCTCTACCCCTCAAATCTACAGATATTTCCCAACCCAGAGTTGGCAACCATGTAATTGGCTATGGAACCACTTTCCAGACCCTTGGAACCCAGAAAACATGGCATAGGAGGAGGTGCTTTTCTACCTTAGCTGCCACTGCATAGCTGCAAATTAATATAAGCCAACCTCCAGGCAGCACCTGGAGATCTCCAGCAATTACAACTGATGTTCAGATGACCAAGATCAGTTCTCCTGGAGACAATGGCTGCTTTGGCTAGTGGACTCTATGGGATTTTACCCTGCTGAGGTCTCTCCCCACCCCTTCCCGCCCCAGGCTCTACTCCTCAAATCTACAGGTAATCTTCTTCGTGGTCTCTGTGCATCACACCTCTGGGATATAGTGCGCCTGCGCCAACCTCAATTGGTTCCTCTTGAAAGTGAAAGGGATTTTCATGCCCACTCCTTCATCACGCGCCAGCCCCACTGTGCATGAATAAGGGAGGGACACGACAATCCCACCAGTTCTTTTCTGACCACTGCGCTGGTAGGATCCTCTCTGCTTTGGTCAGTAAAACTTTGGGCTTTAAGGCCTATTCCTCTTTTTTTTTTGAAGTTTCTTCAGTTTTTTTCCTGTTTGTTTTTTAAGTGAAAGGACATTAGTTGCTGTAGATTTTCCGGGTTGTGTGGCCATAGTCTTGGCATTGTAGGACCTGATGTTTCGCCAGTAGCTGTGACTGGCATCCTCAGAGGTATAACACAGAAAGATGGAGTACTCTCTATGTCAAGGTGAGCAGAAAAATGTTAGGCAAGTAATTTATTTCTACCCTGGAAGGTGGGATAGGGCTGAGTCAATTATCTTGTGTAGTTCTCCAGGCTATGAACATGCTAATGGAGGAACTTTCCTGAGGAGGTTCTTTTGTCTATGGATTGTTTCCTGAGGAGGTTCTTTTGTGTGTGGAATGGCTATTGAAACTCTATCTAGCCATCTCAATTCGAAGCCCATACTCCCTCCAAAAAATGCAGGGAGGGCAAGGACGATTAGCCAGTCAAACTAAAAACACATAAGAAAACTCCCCCTACACAAACTCTGCTGACCCCTCGGAGGGTCATGGAACTGAATCTTATGGGGGCTGCTTCACTTGACTCTTTGAGCCGAGAACAGCTACGAGGTGTACCTCGGTCACCTTCATTGCATCCTATCCAGCTCACCAACTCTGAGCACAATATGGACTTAACACAGATCTCCTGGTCTTCCAGTGTCAAAAGTTTACACTCCAACCATGGAGCCGAAGCCTTTGTCCATCCTTCACAACTCCAACCTGATGATCGAGAATGGCCATCGGCACTGACCCACCCACCACCCTCCTGGGATCAACGACAATGGCAATACATGTATGGGGCCTATCCCTTCTTGGGCAGCATGCCGTGGTTCCCACCCCATCCAATGGAATGGGATCGTCAGTCCACCTCCTCCCAACTCTCTCGGTATCATGATCCTCCATCAACACCAGAGTTTGTGATGCCACAACCATCATGACCCACAGGCAAACCCTCCAAACCATCGAACCCAATAATTCCCAAATTTAAAGGTCCATCAAATCTGGTCCCATCAGCACCGGTATTGCGTATGTCTTTTTCTGAACTGTCTGAACATTCTGCCTCTGACACGTCCTCCCAATCAGGAGACGAAAACCCCGATCCTCCAGTGGAACCCTCGCCACCTCAACAAATGGGCGGTGAGCTCCCAATTTCCCCTTCAGAAGATCTAAAATCTTATGAGGATTTCATTGGACGGCCAACACACTGACCCTGTCCATGGTACCATCCCTGCCTACTGTGACAGACACCGTGTTTGATATCGTCTAAATGGACACTTCTACCCTCATTGCCTTACCAATGACTTCGGTCCTGCTTCAAGCAGCTAAAGTCCCATGGTCTCAACCAGCATCTACCCCTGTCTCGAGCCGGCAAGTAGATCATATGTATAAGTCTCAGGAGCAAGGTGCTAAATTTTTATTCACCCACCCTAAACCCAATTCAGTCATAGTTACCTCCTCTTCCAAGGGCAGGCACAGTCATTCCACCCCCCTAAGAAAGAAGGGAGGAAACTTGATTTGTTCGGAAGAAAATTTTATTCTGCCGGAGCACTCGGCATCAAGACTTCAAACTATACAGCATGCATGGGGAGATATCAGTTTGGTCTCTGGAAGCAGATGTCTGAATCTATCACAACCCTCCCTGAGGAAGCTAACCGCCAGGCTCATAGAATTCAAAAAGAAGGAATGCTTTTGGCCAAACACCAGCTCAATGCAGGCAAGCACACATTAGATGCAGCAGCCAAAATGCTCACTTCGGCAGTTACCCTCAGGAAGTATGCCTGGTTGCACTCCACTGCTCTACCATGGGACACCAGAACTCTCTTTGAGGATCTTCCATTCGAGGGCGAGGGCCTCTTCAGTACCACAACTGATACGACCCTGCAAGACCTAAACAAGAGCATAAAAATGTCATGGAATTTAGGGGTTACATTGGCTCCTAAACCATCCAAAGCAAAATCCTGGAACAAGCCATGGTCTTGCAGATCCTCCTTTAAGTTGTCCCCGGAACATGGCAACACTCCCCCACTGTGTCTTTCCGTCCATATGGACACAAACCAAAATCCTCACCCATCACTCAACCTAGGGCTAAAACCTCCAAAGCTCCTAAGCAGAGCCTTTGATTCCTGTTGTCCCATCCCCACCTGCCTGTCTCCCTACCTGGCTGCCTGGCAGCGGATACTGTCAGATCGGTGGGTACTCTCCATCGTTGAGAAGGGGTACTTTATAGAATTTATTCAGATAACCAAGGCCCCCAACTTCATACCTACCCCACCATCCAATACGCTCCTGGAAGAGATCCAGAACCTTCTTCAGAAGTTCGGTCCCGGCAACACAATGTCAACATGGATTTTACTCCTGTTACTTTACAGTCCCCAAAGAAGACGGAGGCCTCCGTCCTATTATGGACTTCAAGGGACTCAACTGTTTTATCTCATACTGGAAATTCTGAATGATGACATTACAAAGCATTCCTTCCCTTCTCAGCGAAGGTGTCTGGATGGTAACCCAGGACATGCAAGATGCATATTTTCATATAACTATCCACCCATCCCACAGGAAGTTTTTGTGTTTTGCGGTCACAGAGGACTATCTTCAGTACAAAGCCTCCCTTTTGGACTCTCAACAGCACCCAGAGTCTTTACAAAAATGATGATTGTCATTGCGGCATACTTCACCTTCAGGGCGTGCAGATGTTTCCATACATAGATGATTGGTTATTGATAGCAAGCTCCAGGGAGATTCTGCTCAACCATATCGACATAACACTGGCCACCCTAAATGGGTTGGATCTGAAGGTGAACTTTAAAAAGTCAATGCTCCTTCCTTCCTTGAGAGTTCAATTTTTCGGAGCAATTCTGGATTCCACTGTCTGCTGAGCCTTTCTTCCTCTCACGAGGGCAAGCAACATTATGACTCTCATCAGCCTAATGAGGGCACAGAGAGATGTGTCCACAAGGCAGATACAGCGACTCTTGGGTCTGATGGCTGCCACTACAGTGGTACTCATCTTTGCCAGACTACAGATGCGACCACTTCAGCTGTGGTTCTTCAAACATTTCCATCCACAGTGGTAGCCCCAAACTCAATGGTTCATGCTCCCCGTGCAAATGCTGAATTCCCTACAGTGGTGGGAAAGTCCGGAAAATCTCCTTCAAGGAGCCCCATTTCTTGCATCCAGCCCCAAAATGACCCTGACCACGGATTCCTCCTTGTGGGGATGGGGAGCTCATCTCCAAGGTGTATGTGTGGGTGCAGGATGGGAACCTCATCTGGCCCACAACCACATCAATTTCCTGGAGCTCCTCACCATTCAGTATGCCCTGAGATCGTTTTGCCCCTTCATAGCTCACCAACACAGTGGCAATCCTGATGGACCACACCACTGTACTGTGCTACCTGAACAGGCAAGGTGGGACAGTGTCCAAGGGACTTTGTCGACTGGCCCTGGAGATTTGGGCCAAATGTCAATCCCAGGGCATATTCATTGCTGCTCACCTGCCTGGATCATTGAATGTGCATGTGGATTTTCTGAGCAGGGGAGGTGCATCCCTTCACGAGTGGAAACTCAACTGGACTTACTCCAACCCATCTTTCACAGATGGGGCCACCCAGAAATAGATGTGTTTGCGATGCATCAGAACACAAAGTGTTGTCTGTTTTGTACCAGGGCAGAACAGGACCCCCTATCTCTGGGGGATCCTTCTTCCATAGTCCCACAAGTACATGTACCTGTTCCCACCAATTCCTTTACTTACCAAAGTGATCAGCAAAACCATGAAGGAACACCCTCAGTGCATCCTTGTGGCGCCTTGGTGGCCACGTCAACACTGGTTCCC
Source organism: Gekko gecko (assembly GCA_029375565.1). Lineage (NCBI taxonomy): Eukaryota > Metazoa > Chordata > Lepidosauria > Squamata > Gekkonidae > Gekko > Gekko gecko. The sequence continues at coordinate 172,416,435 of JAPDNY010000005.1, forward strand.
AACTCTACTCCACATGTCCTGGGACACCTACACGCATCTTCCCCCCAGCACCAGATCTCCGCCTGGCTCAGGAGGGCCAAGTCCCCTAGCACAACTTAAAAGCAGGATAGACATTGTCCTGTTGAACTGTCATAAGCCTACATGCGCTTCCTATGAAGGGAAGAGGAAGAAATTCTTGTCTTACCTTGAGTCGTTGGGTTTGCCACCGCCCCCTACGGACTTGAGAGCAATCTTCAGTTTCCTGTTGACCCACTTGTACTCAGGTCTTAGTTCCTCCTCCTTAAGAGTCTATTTAGCCGCCATCTCCGCCAATTATCCTGCGGTGGACGGCTATTCCATTTTTTCTCACCCTCAAATTAAACAGTTTCTGAAGGGCCTTACTCATCTCTTTCCTCCAACTCGTGGGCCAACTCCCTCCTGGAACTTACCTCTAGTGCTGTCCAGACTAATGGGCAAACCATTCGAACCCATGGCCACGTCTAGTCTGCATCTTCGCTTGTGGAAGACTGCCTTCCCGGTAGCCATTACCTCAGCAAGACGAGTGAGCGAATTGTCTGCACTTCATTGCAACTCTCCGTACTTGATTTTTCACCATGATGGTGTCACCTTGGCCACGGATGTCTCTTTCCTGCCCAAAGTTGTTTCCGAGTTCCATTTGCAAGCTGACATTGCTCTCCCGACGTTTTTCCCATCTCCTATGAACGACGAAGAATGCTGTGCTCATACTTTAGACATCAAGAGAGCCATACTCTTCTGACTTGATAGAACAAGATCATTCCAGCAGTCACCAGCCTTGTTTGTCTCCTATAGCACACCTGTGCAAGGGAAGAAACTATCTTCACAGCGTCTATCCAAGTGGATTGTGGCAACCATTAAACTGTGCTACTTACTGACCAAAAGGCCACTTCCAGGCCCACTCTGAGCGCAGTCCACCCAGGCAGTAGCCATGTCCACAGCCTTCCTGAGAGGTTCGTCACTCACTGACATCTGTCAAGCAGCAACCTGGGCTACCCCCCACATATTTGTAAAGCATTACGCACATATGTTCCATGGTGGGGTGGGCAGTGTTGCAGGTGGTGCAAGTCTAGGACCTTCAGCTCCCTCCTCCAGGTAGGCCTGTTGTTTTTTACTTGCTAATCTCCCAGAGGTGTGATGCACAGAGACCACAAAGTTTGCTTCCCTGTAACTGATGAACTTTGAGTGGTCATCTGTGCATTCACACCACCCGCCCTCCTTCCCCTCTGCTTTCGGTCCTCTCCTTTTTTTACTCTGAGACTGATGGCAGCAGTCAGAAGGAACTGCTGGGATTGTCATACCCCTCCCTTAGTAATGCACAGTGGGGCCGGTGCATGATGAGGGAGTGGGTGCGAAAATCCCTTTCACTTTCAAGAGGAACTGATCAAGGTTGGCGCACGTGCACTATATCCCACATTTGTGAATGCACAGATGACCACTCGAAGATCATCAGTTACAGGTAAGCAACCTGTTTTTCCCCAACCCAGAGTTGGCAACCCTGTAAGTGGCTATGGAACCACTTTCTAGACCCTTGGAACCCAGAAAACATGGCATAAGACGTGGTGGTTTTCTACCTTAGTTGCCACTGCATAATCTCAACTCAACGTAAGTCAGGGGTGGAGGGAACCATACCTGTTACCATGAGTCTGTCCTTCCATACTACCCACTTGGGGCAGCAAAATGACTTGAGACAGCCCTGCCTTATAGCTAAGTAGAAGGAAATAAACATGGCTTGCCTCCCTCTATTTTCCCCTTCCCTCTGCTGCCTCACCAGCCGCAGCCGGGACACTCACCTGGAGCTTCCTTCTAGAGCTCATTGTATTTCTTCCCACAATGGGCCCTACTCCTAGTTTAAGTATATAAATGGCTTAGAATACAAAGGACCATGCATGAGCTGAAGGAGACTTTAGATTTGTTTTTCTGGAATAATAGGCTTCATTATGTAGTGGGGTGGATCATTCCCGTATCTTGCCACTTTACTGAGTAAAGTTTTAAACCTTTCTCCAGCATCAGGAGCTTTCCTTCATCTTAAGTGGCTTTTTCAATGGAGGAAGATCCACTTAAATTAGAGGAAGGATCCTTGGATGATGGTTGGAGCCACCCCATTGAAATTCCCTTCTAAGGCATTTTAGGTACAGGAAGTCAGCTGTACAAAAGAAAATAATTCCACTAGGTACACATTAGCCTCCATGAACCTGAGGTAGCTCTTTGGTCAGGGTCCAAAATTAATTGCCAAGTATTTGTATTGAAACATCATGTATTAAAATATTCAAAAATGATTCATTGATCTTTCTTATGTTTCCTGCCTTTCTCCTGGGACCGAAAGTGGGTAAAAAGTATAGATAATATAAAACAATTTAATAAAGCAACACATAAAAACCAATCTAAAAATTCTTTATGCTGCCATCAACTGGGCATTTTCCCTTTGCACTGGCTCAGGCTGCCCCAGAAGCTCTCCGGAAACCCCCCATTTTGCAGCCTGACAGGAAAGCCAGGACAGTAGAAACCCCTGTGACTTCTTCTGGGAGCCATGGAGCAGTCACTGAAAAGACTGGAGCCCAGTGCATTGCTGAACATGCCTTGAACAAGGGTGGTAATGACAGCAGACCTTGCTGGGAAGATCAAAGCTGCAGCATGGAAACATGCAGGGTGGAGGGTCCTTCAAAGTATGTGCGCCCCAGGTCCTGAAGGGCTTTAGAGGTGAATGCCAACACCTTGAATTGGTCTGGACATTCATCAACAGGCAGTGAAAGAACTTCAGAACAGGGTGGATAAGATCTTCTCGGCTAGCCCCAGGTAATAAACAGTATTTTGTACCAGCTGTTGTTTCCAAGTGTCTTAAAAGGAAGCCTCAGATAGAGCATTATCCCAGCCTGGGGCCAGAGACTCCCACCGTGGCCAGGACTGCGGCAGAGTGCACATCCACCACCAGAAAAGGGACTGAGGGATCACAGTGCTGACTGAGCCACAGCGTCCCTGGGTCCAATGTAAAGACACCGCAGCCGCATGAGCCTCGCCCCCTGGGGAAAGTCGTGATTTGCCTCATGGGGGCCCATGGTCACAGGCCCAGGCATGGGGACAGGCCTCGCGGCAGGGGCCTCTTAGACAGGCACCAAGCCCAGGGAATGGGTGAAGGAGTGGGGACATGCCCGACTGCACCTGCGAGAGATGCGACTGGGCCTGGAGGCCGAAGGAGCCCCAGTGAAGACTTACCCAGCAAGCAGAAGAAAATCCTGGAGATGGCCCAGAAGGTGCAACAATTGTTGGGGTGGAGTCCCAGCCCTAACTCAGCTAGACACTCAACAGGTGCAAAGAAGGAGGGATGAGACCTGCCTAAGAAGGAGTCTGCTACACCAACCAATGGAGTATGATGGGAAGAGGAACCACAGGGACATGGGGAGGAGGGTGGAGGAAGGCTAAGAAGGAAATAAAATGAGGAGAAAACACCAAAGCCGGGGAGGAAGGAGAGGCTGAAAGCTGCTAGAAGGAAACGAGAGAGGGCAAGCATTTGTAGCAGTACCAGCTGGGAAAGAGTCCACAGAGGTGATATAACCCTGTGGCCCCCATTCTGAGGCTTCTGCTGAACTCCCCCGTTTTCAGCACGGCAGAGGATGGGGCTCCCAGGGAGGACCACATGTCGGCTGACAAAGTGGTGGAGAATGTGGACACAAGGTTCCCGCTGAAGCGCCCACCCCCACATCTGCTGACTCCCCCCAGGGGTGGAGGCCTTCCCACTTCAATGCCCTCAGGCTCTCCCACCCTGGAGACTAAAGTGGCCACCTCATCTGATGAATCCTCCAGCTCCAACAGCAGTCAAGAGTCAGTAGAAGGAAAGTCTACTGCTCCAGGGAAAGCAACAGCAACCATGGACCTGACACAGTTTGGTCAGTGGCTGGTAAAGCATAATGCCCAATTGTTATGAGATGTAATGCAACAGCAGCAGGTGGCACAAGTAGCCTGGTGTGAAACCTTCAACAGGCTCTGGCAGGTGGTGGCAGAGGAGCCGTAGAGGGCGGTGGGCCAAATCTAGACAGGGGTTGTCCTAACAGAGGGTCTTGGATGCCGCTAACTAAGTTTGGGATGGATTATGACATTGAAGCCTACTTGCAGGCTTTTGAATGGATGGGCAGAGGCAGCTTGTTGGCTCTGGGCCCAGTGGTCATTCATCCTTGCACCATACCTAACCAGCAATGCACAGGTGGCCCTGCAAACTCTCTCTAAAGAAGACATGGCGGATTATACTGAAGTTAAGGCAGCTGTCTTAGGTCTGCTATTACGCTGGAGACTTCTCGACAAGTTCCGGACTGTAGCGTGGCACCCAGGGGACTGACCAAGGGCCATGATCACCACACTGAAGGACGCTGCCACCAGATGGCTGCAGCCATGATTGGATGATGGGAAGTGAGCAATGGAACAAGTAGTCTTAGAGTAACTACAACATATTGTACCCCCGCGTACATGCCATTGGATCGCCTGTTGGAGACAGCCAGGTTTGACAGAAACCCTTGAGGTGTAGGAAAACTTCCTGGCTGTGGAGGGCACCAATGTGTCAAAGGAGGAAACTCGGGCCCTGCCAACCCATGGCATATCAGTGTGAGCAGGGATGGAGTGCAGCTCTCTTCCAGTGGAGGCAGTGAAGGGGGGGTCAAGCACGTCTGGCAATGCCACCCAGGATAGGTCCAGGACCCCCTGCTGGTGGGCCCCAGTGCCAGGACTGCTGCCCAGAGGTCCTAATGGGGAGGGCCTCCGGGAGAGGCCAAACCAACAAGCCCAAGGGCCCTTGAACCCAGACCGTGTGACATGTGCAGGCAGCTCAGACATTTCCATCATGTTTGTCCACTAATGAAATGTGACATGGGATAGGAGTCATCGCTGCAAATGACCAATATTACCCAGCAAGTCCCACTGCTCTTGGTGGCTGTGATGATAGAGGGCTGGTGGGTCCAGGCTCTACTTGACAGTGGAAGCTCCATTTCCATGGTACGTGCTGATCACATGCCTGATGGGTTTCCAATGATACAGGAAATGATGACTGCCTGTTTTCACAGGCACCTGGAGCGGTGTCTGGTCGTTCAAGTCCCGATCACTTACCTAGGGATGAAGTACCTACTACCCATGACTTGTGTAAAAGCCCTACCATTCCCAGTCCTTCTGGGGTGAGATGCACCAGGATTCACAGTGGCCATGACACAACAGGCTAAGGATGGCACTGCTTGGGTGGCTCTGGCATCGGTCGGTGAGACACATGATGAGGCACTGCCTGAAGATGGGGAACCTGGGCCCAGTGGCGAGACTCCTAACATCTGAAGATGGCAGGCTGACCGAGTGTTTATGAAAGCACAAGCAGAAGATAGTACTCTGGATGCACTTCAGTCACATGTAATGGTGAGTGAGGGCTGGGTGGTGGATGACCTGTTTGAGCTGGTTTATGGGAGGATCCCACAGGGCATCTTGGGCTTCCTCAAGGAGCAATGGGCATGGACCCCTGAAGGAGGGAGCCACAAAGCAGATGAGTATATTCACCTACTGTGGGAGCGATTAGAAACTGCTTGGGCTTTAGCAGGGCAGAACCTCTCGAAGGCACAGGAAGCGTATAAGCTATGATATGATTGATGAACACAAGCCTGCTCCTTACACTTCAGATCACAGGTGTTAGTTGCCTGTCAGGTTATGCAGTGCGTGGTGTGACCCATGCCAGGGACCCTTTAAAGTGGAAAGAGCAGTGGGGTACCTCACTTATGAGGTCCAATGTGGCTGCTCACCCAGACAGGCTAAGATCCCCCATATTAACGACTTGAAGGAATGGCTGGATCGAGAGCAGTCCTCGACTAGGAACACCAATGGGTGCCTCTTGACTGAACCCTTCCAGAGAACTGGTCCTACAATATGAGCCATGGACTGGTCTCCAGGCACCAGAGAGTGAGTCAGTCTTGGTTGGAGAACTCATCCCAAAACAACAAGCTGACCTGTGGCAGGTGATCCAACAAAGTCCCAGAGTGTTCTTGATGGAACCTGGGCTCACCCAGCTCACAGAACATCGGATCCCAACCTCGGAGGGAGTGGTGGCCCGATGTTGCTGGAGAACCATTCCTGCAATTGGGGATTGTTCATAAGGCGGTCAAAAAGATGTTACAAATGGAATTCATCAAGCCATCCCAAAGCGCCTAGTGCAGCCCCCTTGTCTTAGTCCCAAATCCAGATGGGAGCATCCGATTCTGTGTGTACTACTGAAAAGTCAACCACATGGCTAGCTTTGATGTGTACTCAATACCCTGCACTGACCACTTTACCATTGGGTAAAGCCTACTATCTGTCAGTGTTAGACCTCACTAAAGGATATTGGCAGATCTGGGAAGAAGATAAGGAGAAGATGGTCTTTGGTGCACCCAGAGATCTGTTTCAGTTCCGCCAAATGCCTGGTGGATTGAGCCCTGGCCCAGTGCACTGAGTTTGTCTGAGCATGCATCAATGATATAATAATATGCAGCCCTGATTGGGTAATGCATTCGTACCACTTGTGGCAGGTTCTAAAGGCATTAGCTTGCACTGCCCTAACTGCTAACCCAAAAAAGAGCCGGCTAGGGTTTCAAGAGCTGAAATATCTGGGTTTCCAGGTATGGAGGGGACTATACCAACCCCTACCAGAGAAAGTAGCCACTTTAGAAGCCCTGCTGGTACCTCTCACAAAGAAGCACTTATGTCAGTTTTTAGGCTTCGTCAGTTATTACGAGAAGTTTATCCCCCATTTCACCGCACTCGCTGGACCACTGACCAACAGTCTGGGCAAAAAACAACCCAACTGCATTCAGTGGACCCCAGCAAAACAGGCAGCCTTCAAGGCTCTATCTACTAGCTTGTCCCAACAATCTGTTCTTCAAAACTGTAATTTTGACCTGCCCTTTACGCTCCACACAGACTCCTTAGACACAGGTCTTGGATCCGTGCTCGCACAAGAAGTGGAAGGCCAAGAGAGGCCCATCCTATTCCTCAGCAGAAAACTGCAGCCTGCTGAACTACTCAATGAGTGAGGAAGAGGCCTTAGCAATAAAGTGGGCCAATGGAGCCCTGCAATGCTACCTGGCCAATCACCCTTTTAGGTTGGTGGTAGACCACACTCCCCTAGTTTGGTTATCCTGAATGAAGTGTCATAATGCACAGGTGATGAGATGGTATGTCTCTCTGCTTCCCTTCAGATTCACTGTACACCATGAAGCAGGCAAGGAGACATAGACTCCTTGTCCAGGAACTACGATATCGACCCCCACATCCCACCACAAAGGGGAGGGTGTGTCCTGGCCTGGGGCTGGAGACTCCCACCATGGCCGGGACTGGAGTGGAGTGCACGTCCACCGCTGGAAAATGAGCCATGGGAGCACAACACTCTCCAAGCTGCAGCGTCTCTGGGCCAGTGCAAAGATGTCGTGGCTGCACAAGACTTGCCCCCCTGGGGAGAGTAGTGGCTCACCTCGTGGTGGCCCATGGCTGCAGGCCTGAGCATGGGGACAGGCCTTGCAGCAGGGGTCTCCAAGGCAGGTGTGGGCAAAGCCATGGGGACATGCCCGACTGCACCTGCGAGAGATGCAACCAGGCCTGGAGGCCCAAAGGATCCCCAACAAAGACTTACCTGACACACATAAGATAATCCTGGAGATGGCCCGGAAGGCACAGCGATTGTCAGGGTGGAGTCCCAGCCCTAGCTTGGTTGCACATTCAGCAGATGTGAAGGAGGGGTGGGACCTACCCAAGAAGGAGTCTGCTACACCAACCAATGGGGGAACAGGGGAAGAGGAGTGATGGGGAAGGGAACCACAGGGACAAGGGGAGGAGGGTGGAGGAAGGCTGAGAAGAAAATCAAAGAGAGAGAAAATTTGAAGCCAGGGATGAAGGAGAGGCTGAAAGCTGCTAGAAGGAAAAGAGAGAGGGCAAGCATTTGGAGCAGTACCAGCCAGGGAAGAGTCTACGGAGGTGACATAACCCTGTGGCCCCCATTCTGAGGTTTCTGGTGAAATCCCCCCCCCCTTCAGCACAGCAGAGGGTGGGACCACCCATCGCCTGACAAGCATGTACAGCAATCCAGTCCTGAGTTTACTGAAGCATGGATCAACATAGCTAGGTCAGGCACCTGCAAACATGGCTAGGTCAGGCACCTGCAAATACAGCCAACTTCCTAACTGGTAGGAGCTGGAAAAAAATGGATTTTTTACTGTCATGGCCACCAGTTTCTCCAACATGAAACCAAGATCCAGCAAGACTCCCAGTCTTAACAGAATCAGCAAAAGTGTCACATCAACTATGGCAGGAAAAACAATACCTTTTAAAGCACTGGCCCATATTCTACAGAAATTGGCGATTTTAATCCTCAGTGTGAGTTATGATCCTCTCCCCACTGCTAGCCGGTGCAAGAACATGTCTGATCTGTTTTCACTGGTACTTTGAAGGCTTCTTATTCTTCCCCATTTCTTAGGAGTGCGTTTACTTTCTTGGTGCTTGGGCTCTCCCCGTATGCTGTTTAGAATCTTACCCATGGGGACAGCCACACTACTGCAAGATGCAGTGTTAGTTCTTCCCATAGAGAAGTCAGGATTCATTATTTATTTGGTTATCAAAATATCACTGAGGTGCAGTCTGTTGCTATAGGTTGTCTACAAGCGCAAATAAAATACACTCAGGCATTCTATCTTCCAATGTAGAGTCTCCAGATTCTACATGCAGCCAGCTGGGTGACCTTGGGCCAGTCATAGTTCTCTCAGAGATATTCTCTCAAGAGCAGTTCTCTCAGAGCTCTCTCAGCCCCATCTAACTCACAAGGTATCTGTTGTGGGGAGAGGAAGGGAAGGAGATTGTAAGCCGCTCTGAGACTCAGAGTGAAGAATGGGATAGAAATCCAGCTCTTCTTCTCCTTCTTCTTCTCCCGCCCCCTCATTTTAATAAAAAAGTCTAGTCTCATTAGTTGTGGCCTTACTGCTACATCTCATTTTTCCCCCTTCAGATTAAATATGTAATGTTGGGCTTCTGGTCGGAGTAAAATGGTGAACTGACACACCCCTGCGAACGAGTGGGGTGGACGGTGGCTTCTTCTGACAGTTTGGGCAGTTTTACTGTCCAACGCAGCATCCCCCAGGCAGGGGGGTGACGGGCAAGCAACAAGGTCCAAGTGAGAGTAGAGATCAGCGTCCACAAGTCCCGAAGGGGGCTTGTTTACGCTTTGAACTCCTCTCAGGAGCAGGTGTTTGCAAATCAGCACTAAAGAAGCTAGCCAAGCTGAAGAATAAGCTTAAATTCACCATTTCCCGATCTCTTAAGAAACGATCTACCATTGGAATTAAAAAGAAGCGATGCGAAGTCCCAAGATAAACATTTAAGGTAACCGAAACGATTTGCTTACCGGGGAGAAGATATAATGAAATTTGAGCAAGGCAGTTAAGTGCATAAGGCTTTAAGCTGTAGAATCGATCCATCGTTAAAATCAGAAGAGTTCGTTAAAGTGCTAAAAAAGGATTAAATTGACTTTGTTTAACATTCCTGCGATTAGAGACTGAGCGATAAGCGTATGAGCGAATGCGACTGGAAAGATCGCGAGACAAAGGTGTAACATTTAACTGTGTCCGGCTGAAACCTGAACTTGGCTAGAGAGTGTGTTGGAGGACCGAAAGAGAGGCGGACCGGATGTGTTTCTGGTAGGACATTGTTAACATGGGACCGGAAACAGGAAGTTTAGAGAGAGCCTACTCTAGCCAAGAAAACCATAGAGAAATTGCGCCCGCCATTTTGTGGAGGACTGAATTTTAAAACGTATTTTTAAGACGAAATAGACTGTTAATAGGAGCAGAAAAAAGTGGAATTTGAAGGGAAGTGAGAAAACAATCGAAGTGTACTGATAAATTTTCAAAACGGCATCAAAACTTAGGCAGAGAGCGGCGTCAGCCGCAAGTCCAGGTATGTCGTCTAAAGACAAGAAAGAATGGCAGGCAGCAATAGAAGCAATGGAGAAGCGCATGCTCGAAGCAATTCAAGGTATGATGAAACAAATGGATAAGCAGTTTGAGGAGAAAATGGAAAAACAGCTGGAACAGTTGGAAGAAGTTCAGGAAAAAAATGTGGCAGCCTTGAGAGAGCTAGTACTTGTGGAAGTGGCAGAGTTTAAAAAAGAAGTGGAAAATACAAGTAATCAAGTTAAAGGTTTGGCTACAAAATCAACTGAAATGGTGGAAAAGACACAAGACTTGGAAAAAGAAAATTGAAGTGAACTCACAAAGCAACCAGAATCTGGAGGCAGTTGTGGAATATAAAGCAATGTCAAACCATCTGAGACTAAGAGGAATAGAAGAAAAAGGGGGAGAAGATATACGTACCAAAGTGATGGCAACTTTGACTGAATACTTGGGAGAAGATCAGGGGGAGTTAGATCAGAATTTTGATCTTATATACAGAGTGAATTCTGCTTATGCACAAAATTTTTTTTACCAAGAGTTATAATCGTTCAATTTGTGACAAGGAAAATGAAAGAGGATGTATTTAAGAAGCAGTTTACTCAGCCACTGGAAATTGATGATAAAAGGATAATAATAATGAAGAAACTCCCAAGGTCCATTTTGCAGGACAGAAAGAAATACAAGAAGTTGGTGGAGAAGCTGAAACAGCTGAATATCAGATTCAGATGGGAGATACCACAAGGACTGTCCTTTACGTACAATTCGAAAAGATATACGATCAAATCACCGGGGGGATATGTATAGGTTTAAAGCCAATAATTCCAAAGATTTCGGAGATATTTAAAAAGACTCTATGATGGATTACAAATTGTTATCGTGGAATGTAAATGGACTTAACTCACCTAACAAAAGAAAAGTAGTGAATTATTGGCTACAAAAGCAGAAATCTAATACCATCTGTCTACAAGAAACTCATATAAAAAGTCGGAATAATAAATATTTGATTAATAAAAAATTGGGAGAAGAATTTTATTCTTTGGCAGAGAAAAAAAATAAAGGAGTTGTGACTTATGTAAATAAACAGTTGGAACCCAAACAAGTTTTTACAGATAAAGAAGGGAGATATGTGGCTGTTGAGATCACAGTATTGCAAAAAAAGACACTGGTTGTTAATTTGTATGCTCCTAATGGAGCCAAAGAGAACTTCTTCAAGGATTTGTTGAGGGAATTGGACTAAGTGCATTATGACCAGATAATTCTAGCTGGAGATTTTAATGGTACTGTTAATAATAAATTGGAGAGACAATCACAAAAGGGTGACGAGAAGATTGGAAAGCTACCCCAAATTTTTTTTTAACTGATTGAACAAGAAAAGTTGGAAGATGTATGCAGAAAATGGAATCCAAAAATTAAAGACTTTACTTTTTATTCCAACAGACATAGATCCTTCTCAAGAATAGATGTGATTTGGATGTCGAGTGAAATTGCATTAAAAACCCAGAAGGTGGAAATTTTGCCAAAGACTAATTCAGATCACAACCCGTTAATTTGGACATTAAAACAAAAGGCTAAACAATACCATTGGAGAATTAATGAAGATTTATTGGATAAGACGAAATTAGTGGAGACATTGCAGAAAGAAACTCAATTTTTTTTTCAAATGAATTTAAATCAAGAGGTTAATATACAGACAGTTTGGGATGCCTACAAATCGGTGATGAGAGGAGTATTGATTTCAATTAATGCAGCCGACAAGAAAAATAATTTGAAACAACAGAAAGAGTTGCAGGAAAAAATTCAACAAAAAGAGAATGAGTTGAAACGGAGACCAGGTAAAAAGAAACTTCTTAAGGAAATTCAAATTTTACAAGAACAATTAAAGGTGATATTAAACAGAGAACTTTATTGGAACTTAAAGAAATTGCAGCAAAAATCTTTTGAAGGAGCAGATAAGCCAGGAAAGTATTTGGCATGGCAACTGAAAAACCGAAGGGAGAGAAGGACAATAATTAAGATAATGGAAGAAGGCAAAGAAATTGTTGAAATGAATGGAATAAAAAGAGCCTTCTTCAAATATTATGCAAAATTATTCCAAAAAAAGAATACTGACCCAGCGAAAATTAAGAAGTATTTGGACAAAGTAACTTTACCTGAGATGGATAGTAATACTAAAGAAATGCTGAATGGTCCAATACAGAAAGAAGAAATATATAACGCAATAGAAGATGCCAAATTAGGGAAAGCTCCAGGACCAGATGGATTTACCGCAAAATTTTATAAAAAACTAAAGGAGGAGCTGACCCCAATTATGGAACTTCTAATTAATGAAATTCAGCAGACTAAATTAATACCAGAATCTTGGAAAGAAGCCAACATATCACTCATACCCAAGGAAGGACAAGATTTGACAGACGTAAAAAACTATAGACCAATTTCACTACTCAATAATGACTATAAATTGTTTGCCAAAGTTATTTTGGAAAGATTAAAGACTTATTTAAAAGATGTCATTAGAGAAGAACAAGCCGGTTTTTTACCAAATAGACAAATTAGAGACAACTTAAGGATTGTGATTGATGCAATAGAGTACTATGCCAAACATCCAGAAAAAGAAGTTGCCTTTCTATTCTTGGATGTGGAAAAAGCCTTCGACAATTTAAACTGGGAATTTATGCTTCAAGTGTTTGATAGAATGGACATTGGGCAGCCCTTTCCAAACATGATTAGGGCTGTATACTGTGAACAAAAAGCGTCGCTGAATGTGAATAAAGAGTTGACGGAATACTTTAAAGTTCAAAAAGGGACAAGACAAGGATGTCCATTATCTCCTTTGCTATTTATTTGGATTTTGGAAGTGATGCTGAATAAAATAAAAGAAGACAAAGATATAAAAGGACTTACAATTGGAAGTTTCGAGTATAAATACAGGGCTTTTGCAGACGATGTAATGTTTATAACTGAAGATCCAGTAATGAATGCACCGTTATTGATGGAAAGGATTAAAGAATTTGGAGACTTGGCTGGATTTTATGTGAACAAGAATAAAACAAAGATATTTTGTAAAAACATGAGAAAAGAAAACCAACTGGACTTACAAGAAAAAATCCAATGTGAAGTGGTGAAAAAAACTAGATACTTGGGAATTGAGGTTACAGCAAAGAATATAGACTTGTTTAAGAACAATTATGAAAAGACCTGGAATAAAATTCAACAAGACATTAAAAAATGGAATACTTTGAATTTATCACTTTTGGGCAGAGTCTCAGTAGTTAAAATGAACATTCTACCTCGTTTGTTATTCTTATTTCAGACGATCCCAATTGTGAAAGACTGTAAAGTGTTGAATCTATGGCAAAAAGAAATTTCAAAGTTTGTGTGGACCGGAAAGAAGCCAAGGATTAAAATGAAAATTCTCTACGATGCGAAAGAAAGGGGAGGTTTCCAACTTCCTAATTTTAGACTATATCATGATGCAGTGTGTCTGGCATGGCTGGAACAATGGATTAATTTGGAGAATAGAAAGCTGTTGGCATTAGAAGGACATGATCGAAAATTTGGTTGGCACACCTATTTATGGTATGAGAAATCCAAAGTGGATAACCTTTTCAAACACCACTTCATAAGGAGATCACTATTCATGACATGGATGAGATACAAGAGATTTTTTTTCAAAGCAAGACCACTGTGGATTGTTCTGGCGGAAGTAATTAAACCACTTTCAAGGCATAAAGGGAAAGACTGGTTACCCTATAGAGACATTCTGAAAACTGAGGGGAGAAGTTTCGCGATGAGACTTAGAGAAGAACTGGACTTTGAATATGACTGGCTAAACTATAGACAGATTTATGGTTTATTTAAGACTGACAAAACGAGATATGGTTTTAGAAAGGAAAATAATGAAATTGAAAAGGTTTGGATAGAAAAAGGTAAAAAATGATTTCTAGAATCTATAAGATTTTGTTAAAATGGTATACAGAGGATGAGATTGTAAAAGAGCAAATGGTGAAATGGGCTATAAATATAAATAGAGATACAGAAATGTCATCATGGGAATGTTTGTGGAAAAAATCGATCAAAATTTCAACATGTGTTAATGTGAAGGATAATTGTTATAAAATGATGTATAGATGGTACATGACACCAAAAAAAATTGCTAATATAAATGATAATATGTCTAACAAATGTTGGAAATGTAAGAAAAAAGAGGGCTCATTCTACCATATGTGGTGAACATGTGAAAAAGCAGGTGCTTATTGGACTGAGATTCATAATGAAATTCAGAAAATTCTGAAATATACTTTGCAAAAAGAGCCAGAAATGTTTACTTTTAGGACTTAAATTAGAAGAAGTCAAAATGACAAAGAGAACTTTGTTATGGTACTTAATTTCAACTGCAAGAATGACTTATGCTCAGTTTTGGAAGCAGGAGCAGGTACCTGACAAATGGGAATGGATAAAAAAAAAAAATTTCATGATTGAAATGGACAAGTTGACAAGAAAACTTCATGGAAAAAAAGACGAAGAATTTTTAGCAGATTGGAAAGACTTTAAAGACTATTTAGAACTTAACTGGGATGTGAAAAATAGACTGTTATGTTTTGATAGTTATTAATAATAGAGGTGTTGTAAGAAAAGGGATTGTAATTGAAAAGTTACATAACAGTAAAAAATAGAAAAGGAAAACATTGAAAATTATGAACTGAATATTGAAAATGAATTGAATGTAAGAGAATATTGTTAGAAATGTTAATGGGGGCAGAGCATCGTTGGAAGCCAGGGGAGGGGATTTTCTTTTTTTCAGAAAAGGATATGTTAAGGATTGATTGCCGAATGTGTAACATGCTAATATATCCTGTTAATAAATTTTCTTTAAAAAAAATAAAAAAGATTAAATATGTAATGTTGTCATATACACACACACACACACACGATTTGGAATGAATGGCTCCAGACCTATTGCTTCAAATCAGTATGAAACCATGCCATTACTCAAAGGCATTTGCCTGCTTTGTTTGGAGTCAGCTTGAATATTTGTTCTTTTATTTTTTCTGAATGGCTGTGTGTACAAATGCTTAGAATTCCTGAATGAAAGCAGTATTGCTTTGGTTACTGTTGTAGGGTGGGGGGAAATGTAAGGACAGAAAAAAAATGAACTGGAATGTTTGCTTTAATCTGTACTAATGATGGCCATTTCCACAAGGATTCAGTGCAGTTGGGAAGTGGTTGTTTTCCCTGCTACATCATGGTGCATTTTTGCACCTTCCAGGGTTTCTCCAGCTTTTTTCCAATCTTATTCAAACCTACTTTGCTCTGAAGTTTTGGAAAAGATTGCAGTAAAGCCTGGATAGCTATTGTGTAGATGGGAAAATTCAGATTTCCTTCTCGTGCGGTAGCAATTTTCCCAAAACCTGTCCCCATGCCAGTGGAGGTATTTTTATTTTTTAAATAATCTGCATCAAAACATTGTTATTTTGATATACCATTATAACAATAGGTGTAACAGGTTCTGTGAGTCCTCAACTTTCATTTTTTAAAAAAACAGTAAGCCTCTAGCCTGGTTCCTTCACAAAATAAAAAGGGAAAGGCATATCTTTGCAATGGAAGGGGCTAGAGCAGGGGCCTCCAGTGTGGTGCCCACGGGTACCATGGTCCCGTTGACATCTTTTCTGGTGTCCATCAGATTTTTTAGAAACTGGGTGGGGCCAGATGAGGCTTTTGACTAGCAGGACTAATGATGGGCTGTGCAGATTTTTAAAAAGTTTTTTGGCAGCAGCTGTCACCATAGCACAAGGATCTTCACTGCATTACTGAAAGTAATCTGTGTTTATGCAAGAAAACAATATGTTCATTTTAAAAACGTCCTGTTTAAAAATCAGGATGTTTTTAAAATGAACATACTGTTTTAAAATAAAATATGCCTTTCCCTTTTCTGACAAGTTGAAAAGTTCCTATTGAACTTCTGCCTATCCTCACTCCCTGACATTTTGTGGTTGGCCCCACCTCCTGTGGCAACCATTTTTTAGTTGCACTGTGTCAGCATTAGGGGTGTGCATTTGGCTATAGCTGAACTGAAAAAATACCTGAAAAGCAGAAAGGGCCCGGGTAGGCCGGGCCCGCTATTTGCGGGGCCGGGCCGGGCCGGAGAGGCCGGCCGGAAGTGGGGGGGGGCGGGTGCGCAGCGGGAAAAGTCCTGAGATAATCTAAACAGACAGAGAAAATTGCAAGTGCTCTGATTGCTTGGGGGTGGGCACTGCTAGAAGACTGGGGCAGGGTAACTCCAGAGTAAACTAACGTGTGGAACCCCCCATGCCGCTGCACATTATCTGCAGCTGTGCCAACAAAAGGGAAATCACAGAGGCCTCTCCCTTTGTGGAAACCACCTGTATGCCATAGCACAGTGTTAAAGCAGAGATAAACTCCATTAAATGAGTTATAAGCATGGCAAATGAAATTATGTAAACAGTTAAATATGTATAATTGAAACTGAAAGAACAAGATCCAACTCCCACTCATTTGTAATTTAGGCAAAATTGTCAATAGGGGAAACAGTCTAAAACTTTTCTTTCTCCAAATGTAGATGTGCCAAAGCCATCATTTCTTGGTGTACCAGGGATGTCTACAGAAACTATACTTGGGGCTGGAAGCATAGGAACAGAGATTGCAAATGAAGTCTTGGATTTGCAAAGGTAGCTTTTAATTGTTGCTGAAATAAAGGTTCTAATAGAAGTGAAAGATTAGGATTTTTTTAAAAAGCACTCTACGCAATATATTTTTCTCCATATAAACCACAAATTGTTGACTTTCTCCTTTTGTTTTCAAAAGTTCTTCACATACGAAGGTACTTCTAGCATAAAGGGCAGGTGCTAGTTCAGTGCACTTGCTTATCTCCTTATTCAATTGAGATCTTCTGTTGCTTCATCATTAACATACTGCCCTACTGAAAATGGATTGTAGAACTCTGATGTATATAATCAGGTGTACATATCCTCCATGTAAACCAAGCAGTCATTTGATTGTTCAGTCTACATTTAAGGATAACAAGTGAGTGTGATATGGCTTCTCTAAACAAATGTATTGGGACTGACAGTATTACAGTTAGGATTTCTAAATGATGAATTATCTAAGTAGCTGATTTTTTGTTGTTGTTGTTCAGTCGCACAGTCGAGTCCGACTCTTCGCGACCCCATGGACCAGATTACGCCAGGCCCTCCTGTCTTCCGCTGTCCGCTGAAGTCTGCTCAATTTCATGTTCGTTGCATCGATGACACTGTCTAACCATCTCATCCTTTGCCGTCCCCTTCTTCTTTGACCTTCAATCTTTCCCAGCATCAGGGTCTTCTCCAGTGAATGCTCCCTTCTCATTTGGTAGCCAAAGTATTTGAGCTTCAGCTTCAGGATCTGGCCTTCAAGGGAACAGTCAGGGTTGATTTCTTTTAGGATTGACTGATTTGATCTCCTTGCAGTCCAAGGGACTCTCAAGAGTCTTCTCCAGCACCATAGTTCAAAAGAATCTATTCTTTGGCGCTCAGCCTTCCTTATAGTCCAACTCTCGCAGCCATACATTACTACGGGGAATACCATTGCTTTGACCATGCGGACTTTTGTTGGCAAGGTGATGTCTCTGCTTTTTATCATGCTGTTTAGGTTTGCCATCGCTTTCCTCCCAAGGAGCAGGCGTCTTTTAATTTCATGGCTGCAGTCACCATCTGCAGTGATCTGGGATCCTAGGAACGTGAAGTCTGTCACTACTTCTACGACTTCCCCTTCTATTTGCCAAGGAGTGATGGGGCCAGATGCCATGATCTTAGTTTTTTTGATGTTGAGCTTCAAGCCCACTTTTGCACTGTCCTCTTTCACCCTGAGCAAGAGGCTCTTTAGGTCCTCTTCACTTTCTGCCATCAGAGTGGTATCGTCTGCATATCTGAGGTTATTGATCTTTTCCCCAGCAATCTTAACTCCAGCTTGTGATTCATCCAGGCCAGCATTTCGCATGATGTACTCTGCATATAAATTAAATAAGCAAGGTGACAATATACATCCTTGTCGTACTCCTTTTCCTATGCTAAACCAATCAGTTGTTCCATATCCGGTTCTAACTGTTGCTTCTTGACCCTTATACAGGTTTCTCAGGAGACAGGTGAGGTGGTCTGGTACTCCCATCTCTTTAAGAACCTGCCATAATTTATTGTGATCCACACAATCAAAGGCTTTAGCATAGTCAATGAAGCAGAAGTAGATGTTTTTCTGGTACTCTCTTGCTTTCTCCATAATCCAGCGAATGTTGGCAATTTGATCTCTAGTTCCTCTACCTCTTCGAAACCCAGCTTGTACTTCTGGCAGTTCTCTATCCACGTACTGTTGGAGCCTAGCTTGTAGAATTTTGAGCATGACCTTGCTA
This sequence comes from Gekko gecko, assembly GCA_029375565.1. Lineage (NCBI taxonomy): Eukaryota > Metazoa > Chordata > Lepidosauria > Squamata > Gekkonidae > Gekko > Gekko gecko. The sequence goes on from JAPDNY010000005.1 coordinate 172,434,780, forward strand.
GCGTGTGAAATGAGTGCAATTGTGCGATAGTTTGAACATTCTTTGACGTTGCCCTTCTTTGGGATTGGAATGTAAACTGACCTTTTCCAATCCTGTGGCCACTGTTGTGTTTTCCAAATTTGTTGGCAAATTGAGTGCAGCACTTTAACAGCATCTTCTTTTAAGCCTTTGAATAACTCAGCTGGGATACCATCACCTCCACTAGCTTTGTTGTTAGTAATGCTTTCTAAGGCCCATTTAACTTCGCTTTCCAGGATGTCTGGCTCGAGGTCAGTGATTATACCATCGTGGTTGTCAAGGACATTGAGGTCCTTCTTGTATAGTTCTTCTGTGTATTCTTGCCATCTTTTCCTAATCTCTTCTGCTTCTGTTAGGTCCCTACCGTTTTTGTCCTTTATCATGGCCAGCTTTGCATGGAACGTTCCCTTGATTTCTCCAATTTTCTTGAAGAGATCTCTAGTCCTTCCCAATCTATTGTTTTCCTCTATTACTCTGCATTGTTCATTCAGGAAAGCCTCCTTATCTCTCCTTGCTGTTCTCTGGAAATCTGCATTCAATTGGGCAAATCTTTCCTTATCCCCATTGCCTTTAGCTTTCCTTCTTTCCTCTGCTATGTGTAAAGCCTCATCAGACAGCCACTTTGCTTTTTTGCATTTCTTTTTCTTTGGGATGGCGGTGAGTGCTGCCTCCTTTACAATGTCACGGACCTCTGTCCATAGTTCTTCAGGCACTCTGTCTATCAAATCTAGTCCCTTAAACCTATTCTTCACCTCTACTGTATATTCATCGGGGATGTGATCTAGGTCAAATCTGAATGGCCTTGTGGTCTTCCCAACTTTCTTCAATTTAAGTCTGAATTTTGCAATGAGTAGCTCATGATCTGAGCCACAGTCAGCTCCAGGTCTTGTTTTTACTGACTGGATAGAGCTTCTCCATCTTTGACTGCAAATTATATAGTCAATCTGATTTCGGTGTTGCCCATCTGGTGATGTCCATGTGTAGAGACGCCTCTTAGGTTGTTGGGAAAGGGTGTTTGCTATGACCAGCGTGTTCTCTTGACAAAACTCTGTTAGCCTTTGCCCTGCTTCATTTTGTTCTCCAAGGCCAAATTTGTCTGTTATTCCGGTTACCTTTTGATTTCCTACTTTAGCATTCCAGTCCCCTATGATGATGAGGACATCATTTTTTGGTGTTAGTTCTACGAGCTGTTGTAGGTCTTCGTAGAACTGGTCCACTTCAGCCTCTTCTGCAGCAGTGGTTGGGGCATAGACTTGGATTACTGTGATACTGAATGGTTTGCCTTGGATTCGGACCGAGATCATTCTGTCATTTTTGAGATTGTATCCCAATACTGCCTTTCTCACTCTCTTGTTGACTATAAAGGCCACACCATTTTTTCTACGGGATTCCTGGCCACAGTAGTAGATATAATGGTCTTCTGAGTTAAATTCGCCCATTCCTGTCCACTTTAGTTCACTGATTCCCAAGATGTCAATGTTCATTCTTGCCATCTCATTTTTGACCACGTCAAGCTTACCTTGATTCATAGATCTTACATTCCAGGTTCCTATGCAGTATTGTTCTTTGCAGCATCGAACTTTCCTTTCACCGTCAGACACATCCACAACTGAGCGTCCTTTTGGCTTTGGCCCAGCCGCTTCACTCTTTCTGGGGTTACTCGTACTTGCCCTCTGCTCTTCCTCAGTAGCATATTGGACACCTTCCGACCTGAGGGGCTCATCTTCCGGCGTCATATCTTTTAGCCTTTTGTTACTGTCCATGGGGTTTTCTTGGCAAAGATACTGGAGTGGGTTGCCATTTCCTTCTCCAGGGGATCTCGCTTGGTCTGAGTTCTCTGCTGTGGCCTGTCCGTCCTGGGTGGCCCTCCACGGCATAGCCCACAGCCTCATCGAACCACGCAAGCCCCCTCGCCACGACAAGGCAGTGATCCATGAGGGAGAGCTGATTTTAATGTATTGCAATGTTTATTTGTATGTATCATCTTTTACTGAACTGTCCTCTACCTTTGTAATCCACTTTCTACATTGCTCAAGTTATGACATGCCTTAGATCAGGAGTGTTGAACTGATTTGTTATTAGGGCTGGATTTGACATAAATTGGACTTTGTTGGGCCAGGCCATGTGTGTCATAAAATGTAATGCCAGGTAGCAAAGATATAAGCTTTATAAAGGACACAGACAAACACAATTAAAGATATTATAACAGCTATTCCATTGAAGCCCCACATTAGGAGGGGTGTGTGTTAAAAGTAATATTTCTCTGCAAAACTGAAGTTCCTTGAGTTTGTTAACTCTATATTTTAACTGTGGTTAGTCCCAAACTCCCCCCCCCCCAAAAATATAAACTATAAATATGAATGGTCTGAGCCTAGGAACAAGGGGAAGAACATGAAATGGCTGGGCATTGCAAGCTTCTCCTGCCCCCCCACCCCCCCCAGGTCTACTCAGAGTGGTAGTGGCTCTCCAGGGTTTCAGGGGTTTCCTTACAGGGTGGTTTGAGATAATAATTTTGGGTGTCCTCTTCAGCACTTGTTCTGCTATTATTCCATTGGAGCTCCACATTAGCCGTGTGTGTGTGTGTTAAAACTAACATTTCTCTGCAAAACTGGAGTCCCTTGAATTTGCAAAACTCTATATTTTAACCCTGGTTGATCCCAAACCTTCCTCCACCCATGCCCTTAAAAGGTGCCTCCATAAATTGGAAAGGTGGGGGAGTAGTGGGATTTTGCAAAGCAATTTTTAAAATAAAGAAGAAGCTCAAAGATCACAGCAGAAGGACCCCCTTCCAGCTCCTACCTGTGAGGAGGACTACAGAGGCCAGAGCGGTGGCTGGGAAGTTTGGGAGTGCCACCCTCTGCTTCCTGCTGTCAGAGGCAGCCCGGCCCTGTGCTCTCTGCTCAGAGGCAGCCCTACCCTCTGCTCTTTACACTCCAAGGCAGCTCAAGCTCAGAACAGCGAGGATGGGCGGGGGATGTGGGAGAGAGCAGAGCCCACTTCCAGGCTGGTTTTGGCCTGTGGGCCATAGGTTTGATACCTCTGCCTTACATGGTTTTCTGTTTGCATTGTTTTCTAATTGTGTAATCCTAGCTGTATTGTATTGTTTATTAAATGTCTGATTGAATTGTTTTTTCTAATTTGTAATCTGCCTCAAGCCTTAGTGAGAAAGAAGGGTGATAAATAAAAATATTCAAGCTTTGGTTTTGGTTTTAGAAGACAAATGCCACACATCTGTTGAAGGATTTATGATAAGAATGTAGTACTACCTTTTTGTTTATATATAGATTACATACATCTCCACCTCTTGGTGAGTTAAGTCCATCAGATCTTATGAGGAAGTCTTCTTCACCAGTGATAACAGTAACCTACAGTAATGTGAGTATCAGTAAAACACTAGACTCCAAAAAGTATTACTACTGAGAAAACCAGTAATTGAATTTGATCAGCCTTGCTGCTGCTGCTGCTGCTGCTGCTGCTGGAGTTCTCCATAGCAAAAAGCAACAACTCTGCAAACTTGATAGCCTGTATTAATGTAGCTTCACAAACTGACTAACATGAAATAAGTTCTTTTGTACCATAGTAATTCCTGGCTTGTCTGCCTGAGATTTTTCACATGACTACAAACTACCGATTGAGCCTACAAGCCCTTACTTTGGGGTACCTTCTCCGGAGCAGCTCTTCTGGGAGCTCTATCAAGCAGCATCTTTAGGTCACAATCCTGCACTGAGCAAATTCAATTTAAGTTCACTAATTTTAATAGGATAAGTAATCTAAAATTTCAGAAAGCACTGCAGATATTCGGCAAATACAATGCACTGCCATTTGCAGCTTATCCCTTACTTGTAAACCAAATCCTCTCAAAGAGCTAATGAATGTTCTTCCGATAGTTTTGAAGCTGATGTTTTCCATAATGTAATTGATTGCTATCCATTTATCATTTTGTTTGGTTTCTCAGGTGCCAAATAAAGAGCTGATTCAGTTATGTCCTACTGTCATGGAAGGTCTGGAAACTTCAGGGCAAAATCAGGGCACTATTTCATTCCCTAGCAATGCACCCCTTCCCAGTAAGCTATTTTTATTGTTTCTTTTTAGTGAAATATATTTTCAGCCTCTGAAGTACTTTGTGTAACTTGCAGTGCAATCCTCTGTAGAATTACTCTGGTGTAAGCCCATTGAAATCAATGTGCTTAGCATGGAGTAATGCTGTATAGGACTGTAATGTCAGTGCTCTGAGTTTTTTGGTCCTGGCTTGTATGAAAACCTAGATTGAAAGAAACCCTAAAGGTGCTGCCTTTGAATGCAGTCTGACAGGGTTGGAATCCACCTGTCAATCCAAGGTACTCTAATTGAGTTCCCTGAATAAAGGTCTTCATTTTTTAAAAAAAAAATATTTTCATTGGTTTTATAATACTACATCCTATAGGGTGGGGGACAAGGGAAAAGACTACAGCTAAAATCTAAGACAAGATTCATACACGACATTACAGTTATATATATATATATATATATATATATATATATCCCCTACGATGGAAATAGGAAGAAAAAATTCAAACTTCTGTAAAATGGAATTTGGTTACACTAAATTCAGGTATTTTATAATCCTTTATATTCCATTTATCTCTTGCACTGTTTCTTCTTGTGTTTAGAGTTCGTTTTTAATATCTTGGGTGCTGCTGCTCCTTTCTCAGATTCTGTTTCAGTTGTAGTGCTAGAGCACTTGAGGTGTTGTCCATTTCTCCGTCACTGGGTTCTTCCTCTTCATCCATAGCTGTTTTATCATCTTTATTTGAGCTTTGTTGTTGTTTCAAAAACTTTTGGCCTTTTGGACAGAGTCAATTTTATTTTTCTTATCATTAAAGTTGAAAACAAGTCTGGAAAGATCCATCTGTAAGAGATTGATTTGTTTTGAAGGAGAAGAATTAAGTCTTTATATTATCGTCTTCGTTTCTGGATCTCAAATGGGATGTCTTTTAGAATTTTATTTTCTTCATCTTTGACTTTTAATGTTTTCCCTGATGTAGCTTTCAAAACGTTCTCTCTAGTAGTTCTCTTGGAGAATTTCACATATATTTCGCCAGGTAGCTTGGGTTTTTTTTTAATAAAGTCAGGATAAGTATGATAAACCAAGTCCATGTCATTTTGCAGGTTATCTTGCTTAAGGTACGATATTGATGCTAGTGCTTCGCTTAAAATTGTTTTTAAGTTTTCCCCCTTCTGTTCAGGGACTCCTTGAAAACGTAGAACATGCATTGATTTTTCCAGTTGAAGTTGCAGTAGTTGGCTTTTATCCATATTTCTTTCTTTTTTCACTTCTTCCAACTTTTGCTCAATGTCTTTAATCCTTGTTTCAGCCTTCTTGATTTTTCTGTCTGTCTTATCAGCTCTCTTATCCATTTGCACAAGCTGTTTTTGAACAGAGTCCAGCTTACTATTGATGTTTGACATCTGTTCCAGCAGTGTATAAAGGTCTTCAGAGTGTTGTGGTTAACAACACAAGTCAAAGTAACTATAAAAAAATAAAGAGGCTTCTTTTAAAATGTGGAAGGTCTGCCCCAATAAATTGAACAGGAGGGACCACAGGTTCTGGCAAAAGAAATATAGGTCAATAATTAGGAATGCAAAAAGAGATTTTGAGGAGCATGTTGCTAAAAGCATCAAGACAAACAATAGACATTTAAAAAATACATCTGGAGCAGGAAACCAGCCAGAGAAGCAGTGAGGCCTTTGAATGACAAAAGAATAAAGGGATTGCTAAAGGAAGATGGGGAGATGACAGAGAAGCTCCATAACTTTTTTGCTTCTATGTTCATTGTGGAAAGTGTGGGGCATGTACCCATGTCACAGCCCCTATATTCAGGATGGGAGTCTGAAGAACTGAATCAAATTGAGGTGACCAGAGATGAAGTTCTATAGACCTACTGTGGAAATTAAAAATCGATAAGTCTCCAGGTCCTGATGGCATACACTTGAGAGTTCTTAAGGAACTCAGATTTGAGATAGTTGATCTACTAACCCATATGTGTAAACTTCCACTAAATTCAGCCACTATGCCAGAAGACTGGAGAGTAGCAAATGTGACAGCAATTTTTATAAAAGGATCCAGAGGGGAAACAGGAAATTACAGGCCAGTCAGCCTAATGGCTTCCCAGGAAAATTAGTAGAAACTGTAATCAAAGATAGAATTGTTAGTCACATAAAGGGAAAAAGTCTCCTGAGGGAAAATCAGTTTGGCTTCTGCAAAGGGAAGTCTTGCCTCAACAACCCTTTGAAGTTCTTTGAGAAAGTGAACAAGCATGTAGATAATCATGACCCAGTAAACATTATCTACCTGGATGAAAGTCAAAAGGTGTTTGACAAGGTACCTCACCAAAGACTCCTGAGTAAACTTAGCAGTCAGGGGATAAGAGATCGGGTTCTCTTATAGATTAAAAACTAGTTAAATGACAGGAAGCAAAGAGCAGGAATCAATGGACAGTTCTCACAATGGAAGGAAGTAAGCAATGGGGTCCCATAAGAATTGGTATTGGGGACACTACTATTTAATTTATTCATCAGTGATCTGTAACTAGAGGTGAGTAGTGTAGTGGCCAAGTTTGCAGATGGTCACCGTATCACCAGAAGGACATTGCAGAGCTGGAAGAAGTACAGAGGAAGGCAACCAATATGATTGGGGGTTGGACCACCTTCCCTATGAGGAAAGGCTGAGGAGGCTGGAACTTTTCAGGTTAGAAAAGAGACGACTAAGGAGAGACATGATAGAGATTTCTAAAATGATGCATGGGGTGGAGAAAGTTGACAAAGATAATTTTTTCTCCCTCACCCAAAATGCTAGAACTCGAGGACATCCAATGAAGTTGATAGGCAGTAAATTCAGGATGGACAAGAGAAATACTCCTTTACACAGAGGGTGATTAAAATGTGTAATTCGCTGCCAAAGGATGTAGTGATGGCCACAAGAACAAACAGTTTTAAAAGGGGATTAGATAGATTCATGGCAGGTAGGTCTAGCCACGGTGACTGAAAGGAACCTCAGTGCTCAGAGGCACTAAACCTCTGAATCACAGAGCCAGGGGGCAATTTTTTCTCCATCTCTCAAAATACTAGAACTCGAGGGCATCCAATGAAGCTGATGGGTGTCATACCTGCCCCTGACCCAGCTCCTGAGAGCACAGCTGCGACTCCGGAGACACCCCCTGACTCGGCATCGGGGAGCTTAGACGCAGCTCCTGTAAGTCCTGCTGGGATACCGGAGTCATCAGGGAACCTAAGTGCTGGGGAGGATGGGTTCCCTGTGACAAGGCAACAAGCACCTGGGGTGAATGCATCACCACCCGACTCGCCCGCACGCGTAGACAGGCTGCGAGACCCAGGCACAGAGACCTGGTGGCTCGAAGAAAGGAGGCACGTGCGCATGGGCGACGATCAATGAGCCCCAAGTACTAGCTGGAGCAAGGACCTGGCAACGACCTGTTAATTGGTTAACAAGTCAGCACGGTACTTAAGAGCATCACCAGCCGTGAGCAAACCCTGCTGGCAAACTCGTCATTAGACCACCCGGCTTGCATCTCTAATTGATCCCTCGTCTCGGCTCATTTTCTTGGCTCCTGACCTCGGCTCGTATACTGACGTTTCCTCTGGCTTTCGACCTCTGCTTCGCTCCTTAACCCCATTCTGGCTTCTGACTACCGGTATGTTTGACCACAGCTTTGCTTGCTGATTTGGACTCTGTTTTCCTGGACTCTGACTGACTACTTTGGGCTGACCTCTGGAACTGTTGCTGACTCCTCTCCTGGACTTCTCCTCCAGTACCCGGCCCCCAGGCCCCGTCATGACAATGGGCAGTAAATTCAGGGTGGAGAAAAGGAAATATTGCTTTACACAGAGAGCAGTTGATGTGGAATTCATTGCCAGAGAATGTAGTGATGGCCACAGGAATAAACAACTTTAAAAGGGGATTAGGTAGATTTATGGAGGCTAAGTCTGTCAATGGCTACTAGCCATGGTGACTAAGGGTGTGTGCTTGGTATATACAGAACCAAATAAATACCCCCAAAATACCTTATCGGTATTTTTCGGGTATTTATTCAGCTGAATGCAAATTAGATAATCTGATTCAGCTACCAAAATAGTCATGTCTGAATAAAAGCCTATATTATCAGGCTTTTATTTGGGGCACATTTAGAAGGCATTTAAAGAGACCACGGTCTCTTTAAGTGCCTTCCAAGTTCACTCGCCGAGTCATGTCGCTGCAGCGGCACAACTCAACAAGTGAACTCAGGAGGCATTTAATTTTTTTTTTTTGGACCCCCGAAGGGGATTTTTTTATTTGCATTTTTCTATAAACTACAAACTACAATGAAATAAGCAGGACGGAAACAACTAAATCTATGGAGAAAGAAAAGATAACCACAACTAACTAAAACCCCAAGAGCTGGAGATCATCAGTATAGCTAGTACACATGTTAGTCAAAAAATGCTTGAAAACATTGAGCATGATCGAATATTCATGATTAAACACCTTATTAAGCACTTTCCCTGTTCAACAACCCTCCCCAGATCATCTTAAAATCAAATGCTTTACAGAAACTTTCAGAGTCTCAGTCTTCATTTGACTTTACGGTCGCTCAGTTGATAGCTTTGTTTAGGTGCAGCTGCCTCCTTTTCAGCGTCAGAGTCCTCATCAGAAGACAAAGAGTCCAGTTCACCAGTGGATTTGCTACCCTCTTCTTCCTTCGCGTCCTCTTCTGGTCCCAGTTGCAGCCTCAGAAACTCATGTGCTTTAAAAACAGTCAATTGTTTCCTTTTTATCCTTTATTTTGAAGGTGATGCCTTCGGGAATCAACCACCTGTATGCAATGCTGTTTGTTTGTAAGAAAAGAATCAAGTCCTTATACTTCTTCCTCTTCTTCCTTATTTCAAATGGAATGTCTTTTAGAATTCTAATGCTGTTACCCCCGATTTTCAAGGGTGTACTTGCAGTTGCTTTTAGGATTAAGCCCCTTATATGCCTCTTCAAGAATCTCACCACGATCTCCCCAAGCAGATTATTCTTCTTAATGTACATAGAGTAGGCTCTGTAGACCACATCCATTTCGCTTAATATATATTCCACCTTTAGATCTGTCACTGGGGCTAATGCATTGCTCAGTAATTGCTTTAGATTCTCATTTTTGGCTTCAGTAATCCCTTGAAACTGGAGCACCAAGTTTGCTCTCTCCATTTGTAGCTGTAGCAGTTGAAATTCTTCAGAAGCTTGCTTCTTTTCTAGCATTTGCATCTTTTCCCCTGCTTTTTTCAAATTTTCAAAACTTTCTCAGCCACCTGCTCTGTTTTTTTTGTAGTTTCCACATGTTGGAATTGCTGTGCTGCGAAGTTCTGGTTTAAAGTTGTTAACTGCTGGTTAATGTTGGTCATCTGGTCCAGTAGGGGGTGTAAGGAATCTGTTAAGAGTTTAGGGAACTCTATGGTCTCTTCCGCCCTCGGACTCATGCTGCTTGCTGGTTTCGGTTTCAGTCCTTTCTCAGGTTTTCTCCCCACCATCTTTCTGGATTGTTTACTTTACTGAAAGTTGCTAAAGTCTCTGAAAGTCCCCCAAAATGCTTGGATGTAACTGGTAAGGTTCTTAAAACAGGATTCTTAGCTTTTCTCTCTGCTCCACCCTTGCTGTATTGCTTTTAGATCTCTACGTCTGGGAGGGGTCCCTCCCCCACACGCTTCCCACACCAAGGGGGGTGCTTTCTTTTCAGTATGCCATTTTCTCACCTTTACTCAACTCACTGCTCATTGCCGGTCTTGCGACCTCTCTTCAATTCAGTTTCTCGCTCGATCTCCTTTGCTTGTTTTGGTCAGCAGCTCTAGATCCATATGGATGCATAGCGGCCGGACCTCTTGGGTGGGGAGCGCCTCAATTCCCCAACATCGTGCTGGCGAAGAGGCAACCCCTCAAAAGCCCCATGGCTAGGAACCTTTATACCAAGGCTCCCAGGGGGTAGTGGACAATCGCCCCCCCTCCAAATTGCTTGCGCGCAGATCAGGCCCCCGGATCGACCGAGAGGCATGTCTGCTAGCGAGTTGCCATAAACCAGAAGTCGAGGCATTTAAATTTTTAATGCTTTCTGGACTTGCTGAGTTGTGCCGCCACCATGGCACATCTCAGCAAGTGAAATTCTCCATTATACCCTATGGGGATGGTCCCCATAGGGTATAATGGAGCCAAATAAATTTAGGTTTCCCGACTGTTTCCCTGAATACCGATACAATGCTGATACTGTATTTGGGAATATTCGAGAATATTGATATTTTCCAAGTCCAATAGATCCTAATGGGGGGGGGGCGGAATTGCACACCCCTGATGGTGACTGAGGGGAATCTCCACATTCAGAGGCACTAATCCTCTGAATCCCAGAGCCAGGAGGCAATATCAGGGGAAGGCTTTGTCCTCTAAGCCCTGTTGTTGGCTGTCCAGAGGAAGTGGTTGGCCACTATGTCAGGATGCTGGACTAGATGGAGTATTGGTCTGATCCAGCAGGGTTCTCCTTATGTTCTTAAAGCTTAACCTGTTCATGCCTTAACCTGTTAACCTGTTCGTGCCTGAGTGTATTGGCCTTTGTCCAGTAACGATGGGCCAAGTAGTATATTTAAACAGAGATACCCTGAATCATTTACCGGAGGATGCCACTCAACTTTTCAAGCCAGTGTATCCAGCACAAGCAGCCCACATCAGCAACTTGCCCACTGTAAAGAAGCTCAGGGTGGGATCCCACCTGTGGCTTAGTCATGTGGCTGTAGCTGTCCTGTTTAAATATGTAGATAGCTGCTTAAATATTCAGGAGAACATAGATGAGAATTTTCAGATTGGCTCATCTCAAACTTTCTTTTTTACAAAATGATGTTTGCTGGAGGATGTAGGGAATTTCTGGTCTCTGTGAACTAAATAGGCTTTCATTCAGGTATCCCGGCTGGAGCCATTTGGTAAACCTGCCAACATCAGCTACTTAATAAAGATTTATTACAAGATAATCTTTGATGTTTTGATAATGTTTTTGGCTGTGTCCATTTTCAGTGCAAAAGTGGCAGTGTATTTTAAGTGCTTAAATATCAATAGTATGTTTATTTTATTATCATTGACCATTAGTACCATTTATCTATAATTATAGCAGCTTCAAGTAAAACAGAAGCCCCATTAAATTCCGACATGTAGGATATGAGGTGTAGTAAATATATAGATAATAACATTTAAAATATACTTTAAAACCATAAAATCTTTAAAATCATGCCAGAAGGAAAAGAGAGATGGGCCCTTATATTTATATGGCTTTGCTTCTTACTATGGAATTTTATCACATGAACACAAAACTTGGCTGTTTTCCTGGAGATAGTTAGGATCTTCTTCATGGTCTCTGTGCATCACACCTATGGGATCCAGTGCACCTGCGCTGACCTGGTCGGTGTCTGTACAAAGCTCACAACTGGATTTTTGCGCCCTCGCCCTGGGCCTGCGTGGGAACCCCTACAGCACATGCCCAGAGGGGCGGGGCACGGACATCCCACCAGTTCTCTTCTTACTGCCTTGCCGTTAACAGCCTGAGTTGGTTTTACTTCAGTTTTTTTTGTCATTTTTATTTTCTTTAACCATTATTTTTCAAGGGGAGCTCGAGAACCCTTTTTTTTCGGGTTTCTCTTCGGACCTTATTCCCCCCCCTTCTCACTTAAACTGTCTCTTCGTGCCGGTTTATGGAAAGCCGAAAGTGGGGGTGCTTTAAGCGGTGCTCTTCTTGTGGCAGCAAGTTAGCTCCAAGAAACGAGCACGCTCTTTGTATTTTTTGTTTGGGGGAGAGTCACTGCCCGGACGCCTGTGCCTTCTGTGCTTGTTTCTCCAATCAAACGAGGAAGAACAGGGCCGCTAGGCTGAAGGTTGCACTCTGGGAGTCGGCTCTTGCTCCCCCATCTACCACCATGGAGACCAACCAGTCGGTATTGAAACCTTCTACATCCTTGACTTCGACACAGAAGGTTCTCTCCACACCGAAGCCTCCCAAGGTAGGGAAGTTTTCCTCCGATACGGGGATGGCCCCTAAGAAAAAGAGTGGCTCGAAGATGACTTCGTCAGTTTCGACCCCGATTAAAAAAGCCCAATAAGGACAAAACGAAAGCCCTGGCTACCAAGACGGGGGGAAACCCACGTAAGTCTCACGGTGTGAGCATTGCTGTATCTCCGGGGGGCTCTGCGTTATGTGCGGATGCACTACAGCAATCCCCGCAATTACCTCATCCCACACCAGAGCTGCCGAATGTCCTCATGGAGCCTCCAATACAAATCTTGGACTCCCCACCACGTCAGCCTGAACCTCCGGTGTTAGAGGTCTGGTGTCAACCGAAGGTTCCCCAGTCGATGTCGCCTCCAGCAACCAACCTCAACCTCATCTCCGACACCCAGGCGGTGGGCTCCCGCTCACCTTCCTTGGCTTCTTGGGCTAGTGGCCATTCTGAACGTCCCCGACACCGTCCTCGAGACCACTCCAGGTCTCCTTGTCGTCTGGATCGACACGGACGGGAAGATTTCAATCCATGCCATGACAGGTACTGTCCTTCTTATCCACATGAACCCCGAGAGGGGTATCTATATGGCCCCTCTGTTTTCCCCTACGACCACTGGCAGGATATGCCATATTGGTTTTCATCTGGGCCATGGCACAATCCAGGGGGCCCCAGTTCTTGGAACCACGACATTACATGTCGCGCTCCCCACACTGCCCTCCACCTTCAGCATCGTTGTCGAAACCGCCACCGTCTCCACCTTGCCTTCTTATCCAGTCACCACAACAACAACAACCAATATCAGTACCTCAACAACCACCGATATCGATGCCACAGGACACAGTTTCGGGTTCTGACTCCTCCCAGGAAGATTCTGACGTGGAGCACGTAGAGGATGACCTCTCCCCCATGGATCCACCTCCTAAACAACCCATTTCTGGAGATAGCCCTATATCTCCCTCCGAGGATATGTCGTCGTATGGGGAACTAGTTAAACGTATGGCACATTCCCTCAGCCTGCCTATAGTACAGCCCCAACCTTCTGCTGCAGATGAGGTGTACGACATCATAGAGATCGATGCCTCAACACCAATAGCTTTACCTATGTCCAAGCATCTCCTTAAGGCAGTCAAGACTCCGTGGGTCAAGCTGTCCTTGGCGCCAGTCTCCACCAAATGGCTCAACCATATGTATCGGGTACAGGAAGAGGGGGCCTCTTTCCTTTACCTACACCCTCGCCCGAACTCATTGGTCGTCTCTACCTCATCTAAAAATAAAAGCTCAAATTCCACCCCTTCGGATAAAGAGAGCAAGAAGATCGATGCCTACGGTCGCAGAATCTATTCCTCTGCCACACTGGGGATAAAATCTTCCAATTATCTGGCCTGCTTTGGTAGATACCAATACGCCCTCTGGCAAAGGATGTCTACCTTGCTCCCCTCTATGCCGGATGACAAGCTGACTGAAGCGAGATCCATTCAAAAGGAGTGCCTTCTGGTGGCTAAACAGCTTTTAAACACCACAAAGCACTCCCTCGACGCCTTTTCGACATCGATGGCCTCTTCGGTATCGCTTCGGCACCATGTGTGGCTTCGTACTACATCTCTACCGCAGGACACCAGGTCTTATGTTGAAGGCCTTCCATTTGATGGGGATGGCCTCTTCCACTCCTCCACTGACAGCTGCCTTGCAGGAATTAGATAAGAACATTAAGGCATCAAAGTCTTTGGGAGTATCTGCCCCGCAGCGGTCTTACCGGCACTGGTCGTGGTCCCGGTACACTCCATGACACCCATATTCCACCAAGCCATCTCTGGACAATGCCTGGAGACTGCGCCAATCTCCAGTTCAAAACCGTCAGCAATACCAGCCGAAATGGAGGTCGGGAGCGCAGCACCAACAGGCAAAGTCTAAATCCAACCAGGGACCTAAGCAGTGTCTTTGACTCCATTCACCTGATGTTGGGAGAAACAACTCACCTCCATCCTTTCCTCCCTGTATGGAGGACTATCACTACGGATGCCTGGGTTTTATCCATCGTGACCAAAGGCTACCTCATCAAATTCCTCGACCTCCTAACCCTACCTGACTTCCATTCCACCCCTCCTTCTGCCATCCTTCTTCAGGAAGTCAACTCCCTACTAAAGAAGGGGGCAATAGAACCTGTACTGAGGTTTCGGAACACATGGGGTTCTATTCCCGGTACTTTGCTGTACAAAAATGCGACACGGGACTACGACCCATCTTGGATCTTCGGGATCTCAATGTTTACATCCGATACTGAAAATTCAAAATGACGACCTTGCAAGTTATTCTCCCTTTAATTTCTCAGGGCGCCTGGATGGCTACCATCGACCTCCAGGATGCCTATTTCCACCTCAACATTCACCCGTCCCACCGGAGGTACCTCTGCTTTGCTATAGGAGAGGGTCACTACCAGTAGAAATGCCTCCCTTTTGGTCTCTCCACCGCACCGAGAATTTTCACTGAAACCATGGTGGTGGTGGCAGCCCACCTCTGTCTTCAGGGGATTACCATATTCCCCTATATCAACGATAGGCTTCTGGTGGCCGACACCCCATTGCTCTCAACACCTCTCAAAATCTCATCTGGAACCATCCCAGAAGGTGCAATTTATTGGGGCGCTACTAGGCACCGTCACCAGCAGAGCCTACCTGCCGACAGACAGAGCTCAAACCTTGTCCACCCTCGCAATCTCTATTCACAACTCTCCATCGTCAATGGCATATCAGATCCAACGCCTCTTGGGGCACATGTCCACCACGACATCAGTCCTCCCATTAGCAGAACATCACATAAGGCCCCTCCAACTCTGGTTTCTAAGAAGCTTTCGTCCAGCCTACATGCCTCAATCCAAATCCCTCACTCCTCCTCAGAACGTGCAGGACTCCTTGATCTCCTTGATCTGGTCATCCCAAATATCACCGAGGGTGCCCCCTTCACCCCCCCTCCTCGTTACACCTTAACAATGGATGCCTCCTTATGGGGTTGGGGAGCCCATCTCAATGGCATCAGCATTGGGTACCGGTGGGATGCTGTCACCGCAACTCGCCACATCAACCACTTAGAACTGCTGGCAATTACACTGGCTCTTCGGGCATTTCAGCCTACCCTACGAGGACAATGCATTGCTATCCTCACAGACAACACCATGGCCCTCAGTTACCTGAATCGTCAAGGAGGGACGGTATCCAGGAGTCTTTGTCGACTTGAGATCGAACTGTGGGACTGGTGCATAGCCAACCAGATCGTCCCGATGGCCACCCACATCCCTGGCATCCTAAACGTGGAGGCGGACCTTCTCAGCAGGGGCCTCACTCACCACCACGAGTGGGAACTGAACTGGTCCTACCTTCAGCCCCTCTTCCAGCGATGGGGCACTCTGACCATCGACATGTTCGCCTCTCGGGAGAACAAAAAATGCATGCACTTCTGTACCCAGGGAGGGAGAGATCCGCTCTCCCTAGGAGACGGCCTTCTGTTGCCATGGGACAGATCACTTCTTCATATGTTTCCTCCTCTACCCCTACTCTTGAGAGTGGTGCACAAGTTAGCCAAACTCCAACCGGATTGTATCCTTATAACACCATGGTGGCCCAGACAGCCCTGGTTCCTCATCCTACTTCACCTAGCAAGAGGCAGGTACCATCACTTCCCCAGAGTTCCAGATCTCCTCACAACAGAGGGGGGAACACTGTTCCATCCAGAAGTGGACAAGCTAAAGTTGACGGCCTGGAGGATTCAACCTTGAGATGCTCTGCCAGGTTCTCAGAAGTTCTCTGCAACATGAGGAAGGAATCTATGTGCCTGTCTTATCAGAGGAAATGGCGCAGGTTCCTCTCATACCTCCACACGCCTGGGGAGTCGCCAACTTCTTTCAGCCTTGACAGGATCCTGGACTTCCTTATCTCCCTCAAGGACCAGGGTCTCTCCCACTCGTCCATCAGGATCTACCTGGCGGCTATCTCCACTTACCATCAGGGCCTGGATGGTTATACAATCTTTTCCCATCTGACCTCAAAACAGTTCCTGAAAGGCCTCATTAGGTTACATCCTCCTGTGGTTGCATCTACAGAACTGTGGGACTTACCACTGGTACTCAGTCAGCTCACCAGATGACCATTTGAGCCGATGGCTACCTGTGATCTCCGGTACGCAGCCTGGAAGATGGCCTTCCTGGTGGCCATCACCTCGGCCAGGAGGGTCAGCGAACTCATGGCACTACATCATGACCCGCCATACTTGATCTTCCTTCCAAACGGTGTACGTCTGGTGCCAGACCTCTCCTTTGTTCCAAAGGTTGTTTCGGAGTTCCATCTCAATACTGAAATATTTTTGCCGGACTTTTTCCCACGTCCTGAAGGAGAAGAACAGCGCCTACTCCACACCCTCGATGTCAAGAGGACGCTTCTCTTTTACCTGAATCGGACTCAACCAACCAGATGTGACAATTCGCTGTTTCTGTCGTACAGTTCAATTTCTTTGGGGTTGCGCATCTCATTTCAACGTTTCTCTAAGTGGATCATTGAAACAATCAAACTTTGCTACTCCTTGTCAAAGCAGTTGCTCCCCCCTCACCTGAGGGCACATTCTACCAGGTCCATGGCGACCTCTGCGGCCTTTCTGAAAGGTGCATCTTTGTCATCCATCTGCAAAGCAGCTATGTGGTCCACGCCAACCACGTTCATCAAGCACTATACTCTGGACGTTCATGCGCAACAGAAGGGTGACTTGGGTCGTCTGGTCCTGTCCACTGCGGCTTGCTGAGTCTGCCAGCACCCACCTCCAGGTGAGCCACTGCTTTTTAATCTCCCATAGGTGTGATGCACAGAGACCACGAAGAAGATAAACAGGTCGCTTACCTGTAACTGATGATCTTCGAGTGGTCATCTGTGCATTCACACCGCCCGCCCGTCCTTCCCCTCTGCTGTCATCCTCAGTTGTTCTCATACAAGACTTGGGTTGATAGCGGTCAGAAGGAACTGGCGGGATGTCCATGCCCCGCCCCTCTGGGCATGCACGGTAGGGGTTCCTGCGCAGGCCCGGGGCGAGGGCACAAAAATCCCATTGTGAGCTTTGTACAGACACCAACCAGGTCAGCGCAGGCGCACTGGATCCCATAGGTGTGAATGCACAGATGACCACTCGAAGATCATCAGTTACAGGTAAGCAACCTGTTTTTCTCATCTATTAAAATTTTCTCCAAGCAACCTTTTCCCACAGAAACTGTTGGTCTATCTAAAAGGGGAGAAATAATCTTATCCCGTTGTTCTTCATAAAAGGGGCAACGGAGAAGGACATGTCCCAGCATTTCCACTTCACCTATAATACAGGGGCAAAGTCTTTCTGCATATGGGATTTTTTTATATCTCCCTTCTAGTACCGTTGACTGCATAGCCGCACATCTAGCCAGGGTAAATGCTCTCCTGTAAGAAGGAACATCTAAGTGGCTAAGATATTGGGCCATGGTCAAACATATCTGAACTTCATAGGAGCCATAAAGTTTGGTGATTCCATTAGATCTTGTTGGCGCTCTATGTCTCAAACCTTTTGTTTAATAATGCATTTTGCCTGGTCATTATTCTGAACCAAAAGGGCACAGGGCGCAAGTCCCATTCTTTCTAAATTGCTCTCAGCCATTTGCATCCACCTTGGTTGGCCGAGGTCTTGTGTTATTAGGGGAAGAAGGCCTTTTTGATTTGCATGAACCTTAAGCCACTGAAAAGCAGATAATAAAATTCTAGGCTTGATTTTCATTTGCCTGTTTCTAAATGGAGGAAAACATTAGGCACATCTGGGGGTACCTGTAGAATAGCACAGAGAAACTTAGATTGTATCTTCTTGAGGGAACACAAGCTAGTGGTGGGGATGTCCAAATAAATACCATGGAGGAGCTGTGTTATAACTTTAGCTTGATATAGCTTCAAAGTTGCTAGAACATATAAATGAAAGAATCTCAGAATAGCATACACAGATCTCTCAGTACGGTCAGCCATCAAATTACAGTGTGCTGTATTGGACCCGGTCTCCTGTAACACCACCCCCAAGTAAGTGAATTGGTTTACTTGTTCAATTTTGTTCCCCTTTATCATCCAGGACCACTTTTTTAGGTGCCTGCCGAATGCCATCACTTTAGTGTTATCAAAATTAATTGTCAGGTGTTCTTTAGCATACTATGTTGTGAAAATATTTAGCACTCTTCAGAGCCCAATGGAGTTAAATATGTATAAATGGAAAATGTGGAAGTTGCCACTCTGTCCTTTTTTATTTTACTTTAATGATACAGCTATATTGTCCTAAAAACCATCAGCTGAATTACAATAAAATCTTCTGAGATAAAATCACTCAATCATTTATTTATTTATTTATTGCAACTGATAGGATTACATTAGGTCTGACCCAGGGGACATTATTTCATAGAAAAAGAGGTGCAAAAGCTCATTAGCATAACTCATTAGCATAACTTATTTGCATATGCCACACACCCTGACATCACTGGAAGTGTGTCAGAAGGCAACACCCACCACTCAGGCTCCACCCCCAAAATCTCCAGGTATTTCCCAAATCAGAGCTGGCGAGCCTACCTGATGGCACACGTGGGGAAAAGCAAACAAACCACCCATGTCAGGTAAAGAGAGAGGATACCAGGATACCAGGTCAATATATTTTTATTCTCTTTGGCATTGATGGTTGAGGTGCTTTTAGTATTCCTTTTCTGTTTGACTGGCAGCCTTCCTCTCTGTTATAGTTGACTGTGGGTTTTATATCACTGCTATTTAGTGTTATTTTTGTTATGCAGCAGTGTCTGGCTGCCCCTGCGTCTCTGCCCTTACCCGGGCCTTACCACAGACCAAAAGGGCATGCATTTGTCTTTTCTCAGGGTTTTCTATCAGCACACTGAAAGGCTTTGGTATTTATCTGAGACTCCTCAGAGGCCTCCACTCTTACAATCTAGCCCAACAAGGATCCGAGATTACTCCAATTAAAATAGAAGAATTTATTTACAAAAGCATAGTTAAAAACATACAAGTAGGGAAGAAACATCAACGAGATACAAAAACAAAGAAACAAAACTTATCTAACTAACTGATACCTATTTCTCAGGGTTTACCGAAAGCAGCTGAACAGACACTGGAGTTTGTGCCAGGAATCTCCATCCTTCTTTCTAGAATTGCTGTTCTTCTGAGTCCCAGGCGTCTGGTCTTTGTAGATCCCAGTAATAGCAATGCATTCAACATAGCTCCCTGGCTTCATCTCTCTGACCCTTTGCCAGGTGATTTGGCCTTGTCTCACCCCCTGCTTTATATCAAGCTAGCTGTCAATCAATTAGCGTTTCTCTGGGGCGAGCACATGGCTGGGGCAGATCGTCTCCTGTCATAGATCTTGTAATTTACACTTAACTACTTGACAGGTCTCAGGTGTGCATGATGTTCTCACCCCTGAATGATGTCAGGTGCACCTATTACTAGTGCTTAGCTAGCCACATCCTCACTGCTGGACTGATCCTGCAGAACTTAAGGATTTAAGGGGCCGATATCTTGAGAACAACAAGGTCACTTTCAGAGAGGAAAAGCAGGTTATCCATTTTTAAATAAATAATGCTGACAAGTCTGGATCCAGAACAACAATGAAATCACATCCACTAATTTTTGTCTAAACAGAACCCAATGACCTAGAGTTATGGTCTTCAAACTAGGGGTTGGGTGGCAGACAGAGCCACTTGCCCCCCCCCTCCAAGCCATTTGGAAGTCCCTACACATGTATAGACACAGCAAGGGTGCCATGGCTCTTACTTCTCTTTGGATGCACATGAAGAAGAGCAGGATGGCAGAGTGAGGTCACTCAGCAGTGAAGAGGAATCCTCCACGGTGCCAACCGTTGGTTCAGTAAACCTCTTGATGACTGGTTTTTGTTTCTTGTCCTTGGCCCTTTCAGTCTGTTGGTTATGGTCCAGCTCCCCCTCTTCCTGTCACATGACTCTGATATCACATCCTTGCAGCTCACAGGATCCTGGTTCTAGAAAGAGAAGGAGAAGAGATTGGATTTATACCCCACCAGGGAGTCTCAGAGCAGCTTACAATCTCTTTTCCCGTTCCATCTCCCTCCCCACAACAGACACCCTGTGTGGTAGGTGGGATTGAGAGAGCTCTTTCCAGAACTGCCCTTGGGAGAACAGCTCTAAGAGAACTGGTGACTGACCCAAGGTCACACCAGCAGCTGCATGAGGAATGGGGAATCAAACCTGGTTCTCCCAGACTAGAGTCTGTGCTCCTAACCACTACACCAAGACTACTGATCTTGAGAGACTGATGAAGAACAGCCCCAACAGAAACATCTGTTCCAACTCATTCAGCCCCGAGTTCTCTATACATTGTGTCTTGCAGCATGAAAAACTTGCCTCAGTGAATTCCATATGCTGGCAGATTTTATATGGATCAAGCTGAATTCCATGCCTCTTGGTTTGTGCTGCTTCCTCCTTTCCCTTATTGTCGTTTAAAAGGCTGCAAACCATTTCCCCCTGCCTGGAGAAAAACTGCTTCAAATAAATAAGAAAATAATCAAAATGTTAATTGTTTTCAATATAACAAACAATCAACAACTCTACAATTAATGATGAGACAAGATCTTCAGTGCTCCTCAGGATGGGACCTCAGAACAAAGGCAATTTTAGCAACAGCATCCAATGGCAAGAAGAAAGATAAGAAAGTCTCAAATGTTAAATAAACAAAAATATATATAATAATAATAAAATAAATTCTAATTAAAAGTTCACATAGTGAATTTTGACTTCAAACTTTTACTCAACTTTGAAGGAGCTGGAGGTGCCAGACTTTGGAGA
Organism: Gekko gecko; assembly: GCA_029375565.1. Lineage (NCBI taxonomy): Eukaryota > Metazoa > Chordata > Lepidosauria > Squamata > Gekkonidae > Gekko > Gekko gecko. The sequence continues at coordinate 172,455,697 of JAPDNY010000005.1, forward strand.
TGTCACCAACTTCCTCTATCATTCTTGGGGTTTTGGGCATCCAGTGATGAACAATCGACTTCCTCTATTATCCTTGGGGTCTTGGGCACCCAGAGGTGAACAATCGACTTGAAGCAGCAACATCTCTGCACACTTTTCACCTCTTTATATAGTAGTCTGCAGCTCTGTTAAAGAAAGTTACACAAAGGAGATCCAGCAATCATTACAAAAAGGGAAAGACAGCATACTTTGCTAACAGCAACATCTCTGCACACTTTTCACCTCTTTGCAGCTCTGCTAAAGGTGATCCAACAATCATTACAAAAAGGGAAAGACACCATACTTTGCTCTAGAACAGAGTGCACATAGAGAACAACTAACCTCAGCAGCACAGGGCTTTCCAAAGGTTAATCCTGTCATCACACTCCTCCTTTGTTCTCTTTTGGGTCTTGCGTTGGGTGTCTGAAGCTGAACGATGACCTTGAAGCAACCATGTCTTTACAAACTTAGTTGGATCTAAGACTTTTAGAGGAGGCCCAACAATTCTTATAAACAATAAGGATGTTATAGTTTTGACTTTCAAGGAGGACCTTTCTGGAGTAACAATCAACTTCATCTGGGAAAATCCCCTTTCACACTCACTGGAGGAAATAGCAACTGTATTGAGAATGCACGGATCCAAGACAGTTGCTTGGGCATTTCTTCTCTGTATTTTAGATGCTCTCTGAAGACCCGAATGGCTTCTCTCTCACTGAGCTGAAACCTTCTTGCCAATGTGCTTATTTCTGCTTCCCCATAGAGAATAGTGTCACTGGGGTTTGCTGGTCAATTCTTGGACTTCAGAACTCTTCCACATCTTGACAATTCTGTGTCTTCTGTGGAAAGCAGTCTTTTTTGAAGAGATTTTTTAAGTTGCTCATCGAATGCAACTGGGGAGATTGGTGGGTCATCAATTCTATTTCTTTTATGCAACTAGACACCCTTAAATTGCAGCTTTTCTGTTGCACTTAGTGCTTCTGTATAGTAAGGACCTGGAACAGTGCCTCTCTTCCCACATATTTCAAAAAGACGCTCAATCTTGCCATGGGCTCTGTACAGATCAATATTTCTCTCCTGCAGATCTACACTTAATTCTGTGAGCTCTTGCAAAGCATCACAAAGTAATCCGAGATCCAAAATTAATTCCACTGATGTTATCTTTTTCTGAAGACCTCCATATGTGCACTTCTCCTTTCTATCTCAACCGCTCTCAGTTTTAGCTTTTTCAAAATGAAGCACTAGGGCTTCGTAATTCTTCCAGACAGCCATAACAGTTCTGTAACTAGAGGCAACCCATCTTGTAAACAGGATCCTTCCAGTTTTCAAAATCTCCATCTCTAACATGCCTTGAGCTCCCTTGCATTTTTTGGAGATGAATGGTACATGACATATAACTTGTCCATAACACTCTTAAATCTATTGATGCCACACACCTCTTTCACGGCATCGTGGACTGATAATTCCAGCCTATGGCTAGCTCAGTGCCATACAATAATGGAAGGGAATCTGTCTTTGAAAAGTTTTGTGACTCCTCCACAGGATCCCATCATCACTGCAGCCCCATCACAAGTCAATAAAAGCAAACTTTCCTTTAAGACTTCCTCAGTGAACCTTAGTGACTAAAGGGTAGACATCAAACTTTTGAATATTCCATTTACTGTCACATCATCCAGCTGTATTAAGCCAGTAAAGTAATTCCGAGGGTTCTCCATGTCCATCTCTTTAATGTAGGTGCGAATATACACTATCAGTACAGATTTCTGACTCATAGTAGTAGATTCATCAAGTATCAATGAAATTTTACTCTTGGAATCAATAATCTTCTTAATCAGTGTGATTCCCATTTCACTGCCAATGTGGTCTACAGTATGTGCACAAGAAGAAGCCGAGTGCAAAATTCTCCCCACATCAACGCCATTTAATTCTTGCAAATCAGTGTCAGCCTCAAAATCATCTTTCTAGCCACCTTATATGCTGTACGGAATATTTTCTTGGTGATTTCAATCTCTCTTTCTTGGGACCTCAAACATACTGTTTTCAGTGTTTCTTTCCTTGCTTTAGCTGTGATTTTAACTGCAGCTTTATGACCTGTACTTTCTGTATGTTCACAATTTTCCCCCCTCAATTTGCTGTTTCCTCAATTCTCCATTAAATGACACCCCGCCATGTATCCACTCTTTAGAAAGACGCATGCCCACAGTTGTCTTCTCTGTCCCAAAAGCTCCAACATTTTTACACACTGAGCAACCTGACTTGCCACCATTGAAAAATAACCAGTCATTTTTTTTTGGAGATTCTTCTGCTCTACAGTACAACAAGCGGGCCAGAAGCTCTCATTAACTGCAGAGGCAGAAACACAATGTCTTGACTCACTGATCGACAGATTTGACTCGCTGGTCAATGTATTGTCAAAAGTTGACATTCCACCTGGATTGCTTGATGATTCCCTTGATGCTGAGGGATAATCTTCACTCATTCCATGTTTTGCTGGGGTCCCAACAAAGTAATCCTAAATACTCGTCTTTTTCATGTGGGTGGTAGACTTTTAAAATGTTGCTTAACTGCAAAAGGATGATGATATTTAAGCACAACCATGGTATTACAGAATTGGAAGTATTAGAATGTCTGCAACCCTGACACTGTAATAATAGCAGTTATGTAGGATATTGACAAAACAAATACACTTGAATCTGAGCAAAATTAGGATGCAGTGTGTTCCAAGAGGATTCCAGTAGGAATTGTTTCCCTTGCTCAGTTGTTGGAAAATGCAGATTTCCTGGTCTAACTAACCATTTCCATATCACAGCTGATCTTAGGAAAGCAGGCTTTGTGGGTATGTGACGTTGCAACATTAAGGGGAGCAGAGTGCTGCATTATTTTAAAAACTGTGTGGAACCCCAATTAGTGTTCCACTTCTGGCATTTTGCTGCCAAGTAATCTGCCTGCAGTGTTAAGGGACCCCTTGCATGGAAGCAGCCAAGGTTAAAGGAACAACACACCCATTCATATCTGACATGCATGACCATAAACATTTCTGTCTCCACTACAACAGCTAAATGGATCAACACATCCAAAGAGGTTTTCCAAGAATAAACATTTTCAATGTGTCTAGACACATAAGGACTTGCAGTTGCATCCAAAAAGGTGTGTTTCTGTCTGTGTAAAGTGCCGTCAAGTTGCAGCTGACTTACAGTGACCCCTTTGGGTTCTTAAGGCAAAAGGCAAATGGAGATGGTTTGCCATTGCCTGCCTCTGTATTGCAACCCTGGACTATTTTGGTGGTCTCCCATCCAAGAACTAACAAGGGCTGGCCTTGCTTAGCTTCCGAGATCTGACAAGATTGCACTCATCTGGGCCACCAGGTTAGGGCCTAAAGGGGGGGAGTTTTAACTAAACCAGAGGGGGCACCCTCAGCATATATGACTCTCCCCTTTCTCCTTTACTTAAAATAGTTATGATGATTTTACTTACATTATGGCTGAGATAGAACACCTTTTGCTAGTTATATAGTAGTCTGCCAGTAACCTGAATGGGGTTTTCTTTGACAAATAGCTGAAGCAGTTGGAAGTTGGGGGGTCACCTCCCTCTGGAAGAAATGGGGGAAACAAAATGAGTGGGAACAAAGAAATTCTTGCAAGGACAGTCCTGGTTTCAGATTAGCCTATTTGCATGCATTCTCAGCAGTGGTTCCAACCTTGTGAAATGGCCTCCCTGCTCCTTACAGGGCCTTCCCCTGATTTAAATGGAATTCAAAGTATCAATGCCCTTTTATGATAATAACATTACTCTCTCAATCTCCAGTGAAACAAAAGGTGTGTGTGTGTGTTAGTGTCTATTCCCACCTTTACTGTGTTCATTAAAATGAGTTCTGATTAATTATTGCCTTAGGTCTATCATGTATTAAAGTTTATTTACTCTATTGATACCACAAAGTGAAATATAAAATAGGTAAAAATGGTATCTTCTATTGGACCAAACCAAGAACATATTTTGCCAGCTGTTATACCCAGGGGTCTTTTGGGGGGGAGCACACCGGAGCACAGCTCCGGCAGCTTCCCAGGGCAGAAAGGCTCCTGCATGTCAGTTTCAGCCATACAAGCCAATTCAGGAGTCTTTCAGCCAGACGGATGTCAGTTTCAGCCCCATTATATCCTATGGGCCATTGAAGTCAATGGCGAAAACATAGGATATATTCTGGGGGCTGGAGAGGAGGGGGTTTGAGGAAGAGGCTGATGGAGCCTCTCCCCAAGATACCCACCAAGTTTCAAGAACATTGGACCAGGGGGACCGGAGGGAGAAGCTGCAAAGAGCCACTTGAAGCAGCTGCTACCAAGGCAGTGAAGAGGCCAGTGGGAAACTAGACTGCAGAGAAAAAGGGCTGCAAACTGCCACCCCCCCTCCTTTTCTCATGAGCAAGACCCCAGCCTGGGGACTCAGCAGGGCTTCCTTCCCAGCCAACACATGCAGCCAAGGAAGAGGCACAACGCAGCACGTTGTTTCCTGAGCAGTTCTGATCAGCAAAGGCAGAAAAGCAAAAGCGGGGTTCCCCCCCTCCATGGAGTACCTGGTGCTGCACACATGCCCGTGCTCTCTCTCTCTCTTGGACTGCTGCTGCACCTGGCAAATTGTGGACGCCCCTCACGGGAGGGGGAGGGGGAGGGGGAAAGGGAGGGAGCTAATCACATCAATGGCCTCTGCAATCTGCGGCTCAGTGTTCGATTGAGAACTGCAGCAAGGATTGCAAGCCACGGGGGCGGGAGCCTGCTGATGCAGCAGGAAATGCGAGGCACCTGGATTGGAGGGAGGGGGGAGCCAGCACCGGGCTGTGCAAAAAAGGGAAAGGATCCAGGTTTGTTTCTCCTTCCAAAGAAAAGTGCCTGTTTCTGAGAGTGGCCAACCAAAATTCCTCAGATGCAGAGGGTGGCAAAGTGCTCCTGTGCTTTGAATTGCTGTGTGGCAGATGCAAGGGGGGTGGGGGTGGCAGGCTTTCTCCCAGCCTCTGCAGGCCCAGGAATGGCGAGGGGTGGTGACAGGCTTTCTCCTAGCCTCCGCAGGTCTGGGAATGGCGAGGGGGATGGCAGGCTTTCTCCCTGCCTCTGCAGGCCCAGGAATGGCAAGGGGGGATGCAGGCTCTCTCCCTGCCTCCACAGGCCCGGGAATGGGGGAGGGGGGCAGCAGGCTTTCTCCCAGCCTCTGCAGGCCTGGGAATGGCGAGGGGTGGTGGTGGCAGACTTTCTCCCTGCCTCTGCAGGCCCAGGAATGGCAAGGGGGGGTGGCAGGCTTTCTCTTGGCCTCTGAAGGCCCAGGAATGGCGGGGGGCAGCAGGCTTTCTCCCGGCCTCCACCTCGGGCATGGCCCGGGAAAGGTGGGGTAGGGCTTCTACTTGCCTTGCTTCTTCTGGCTCCTTGTGGCCCAACTGAGGGCTGCTGGGAGCAGGGTCATGTGCCCGCCCCTCGGCTCCTCACTGCTGAAGCACCACTCCTCTGCATTCTGGCTCCAGCCGACCCCTGGTCTGACCCAAACAGCAGAAATTTCAATTTGTTGCCTACAGACACATCAGTAAATCCTTGCACACAAGAAGAAATCAATGTTTTCCTTATGCGTGTGCATAGGTTATACTCTAAAAGAGAGTGTTCCAACATGTCTATCTGCTCCATTGTTTACCGTGTCCTTTTTCCCTTAAAATTATTTTTAAAGGATCAGTTTGATTAAATAATTTGGCATTTGCAAAACCTCTCACCTATTTCTGTGAATCTACTGCATTAACCCTCAGACTTTCTAAGAAGAAAATCCAGGCTGCTACAAAGATTGCTGGTCTGGTTTGTCTGTGCAGACCTGTAATTTGCTGAATAATGTTTTCCATTGTTAGAGCATTTCATGCTTATCTGCCTTGAAACAATTGCATGAAAGTAAAGATAAGATGTCAAAGTTCTTTTTTCCTCCAAAGGAATACTGAACAGTTTTGAGTAAATGGCAAATTATAGATCCCACAGTGAAATGAATTGTTGTGCGTTCCTTGTTGTTTTTTAGGTGACCCTACTCATTTGGATTTTGATGCTGTGTGTGAAAATGACACTGCCATGTCTGGTTTTATGAATTACTTGGAAGCTGAAGGGGTTCTGGGTGATGTTGCAGAGTTAAGTGAGATACAGTGGACTCTCTAGTTTTATTTCTGCATCTGAGAAGCAACGCAAACAGCTTTTAATGCACAAAAAGAACTCTACATCCTCAAGTACTTTATTGGTACCTCTTAAGGCTTTAATTCATATTTACACTATATTAAATACCTGCCTTGTTCATTAAAAAATCAGTTTAGCTGAATATGTTGAAAAGATGTGATATATTTTCAGGCCACACACAACCTCAGTGTGTTACTTATGCAAACAGTGACTGGAACACTTAAAGCATGGTTATATTTTTACTTTAAAAATTTAGATAGAATACATTGTAAAAATGGGCATAGAAATTTTTGTTGTGAAATGTTCTATTTTAAACAATCTCTTATTCAAGTTCCTAATTTATTAGAGGTTCTTCAAAAATGTCTCTTTGTAGCTTTAGATTTGTTTCAATTTCCATTCCTGTAGTAGCTATATTCTGTTTGAGGCTTTATTTTAACTACAAACCTGGGATCAAGAAGCAGACAGTGAAGTTTTTGTTAAAAGGATCAATCATCGTGTTCAACAGGAAAAAATGCATTGTCTCAATATGAAACCACAAGAGGCAGGTGAGAGCTAAGAGAACCTGAACTCCATACATCTCATTATGTCTGACATTGGCAGTAGCCAGACAGAACACGAGGCACAACAGAGATATTGCTGATGTAAATGTTCATATCAGGCACTGTTTGGACTATGGCAGATCATTCTGTTAGAACCCTCTTAAAGAGACAAAATAGAAAATTGTTCGTACAAAAATTAAAAACAGTAGAAGTAGGAATGTGGATTGAAATAAACCAGCTCTGGAAAAATTACACCATAAAGCCCTTTTGTCTTAATTTTTGAGTGTAAAATCATGAAATCTTTTGCGTAGGATTTATATACTGAAATTGTTGCTTCACTGTTGGGCCCTGGAGTGCCTCTGAAGCTCTCCTGTGTTTCAGTTTTGACACAGAAAATAGCCCTAACAATTCTATGCTAGCAATTTATGTATCCTAGATACTAGGGATATTCTAGAGGAGCTACCAGTATACCAGTATGGCCACCGGTGTCATCTAAAGAAGTGGCTATTCTGATAAGGCACTTGAAGGCAGGCAATAGAATAGAACTAATACCTAAAATAGACCTAATATCAGCTGAAATAGTTAAGAGTAATTCACAATGGGGGAGCACTTTATTAGCACCTTTGTGCACCAGAATTAATTTAATAGGTAAATTCTTATTAGAATTTCAACAGCCAATCCATATGCAAAAGAACTTCCTCGGGAAAGCTCCTCCATTAGCATGTCACAGCCTGGGAATCTCCTACAAGATAATGACTCAGCCCTACCCCACCTTCCTGAGTAGATATCAATTACCTGCCTCCCATTTTTCTTCTCACATTGACACAGAGAGTACTGCATTTTTCTATGTTATACCTCTGAGGATACCAGTCACAGCTGCTGGTGAAACATCAGGTACCACAATACCAGGACCATAGCCATATAGCCCGGAAAATCTACAATTAATGAACTCCACCGTGAAAGCCTTAGACAACATATTAATTAATTTTTTACCAGTGATTAGTAACCTATATGCATCCTATTTATATTATAAGCTTGTTGACTGGATATATTCAAAATCAGTGCTAGGTTTAGAGCAAGCAGGCTTTAGGCAGGGAGCCTCACTTATTGATCACTGTATTATTTTAAGTCATTTGGCAGAAAAATATACCCACTGCACTCAGGGAAAGCTATGTGTGGCTTTCATGGATTTGAAATCATGGATCTGAAATTGATTGTAGATTGCTGTTGTTGATATGAATGCCCAGGTTAGATGTGGGCCACAGGGGCAAATGACAGGACAATGTACTATGAAGTCTGGAGTCAAGCAGGGCAAATGACAGGACAATGTACTATGAAGTCTGGAGTCGAGCAGGCATCTGATGGCTTCACTACTTTTAAATCTGTTTTTAGATTATTTAGCACCCACGCTTAAATTAGATGAATTTCACTTGCCAAGTCTTGGGGCCCTAAAAAATACCTAATCATCTTTGTAGTCTCTGTGCATCAGAGACTACATCAAATCTGCCTCCATTCCTGATGACTGGAAGGTAGCTAATGTCACTCCCATCTTTAAAAAGGGCTCCAGGGGAGATCCAGGAAATTACAGGCCAGTCAGTCTGACATCGATACCGGGTAAGTTGGTGGAAACTGTTATTAAGGAAAGAATTAGTAGGCACATTGATGAACAAAAACTATTGAGGCAGACTCAGCATGGGTTCTGTAAGGGAAGATCTTGTCTCACTAACCTGTTAGTGTTTTTTGAGGGAGTGAACAAACATGTGGACAAGGGGGACCCAATAGATATTATTTACCTTGACTTCCGGAAAGCTTTTGATACAGTTCCTCATCAAAGGCTCCTAAGTAAGCTCAATAGTCATGGGATAAAAGGACAAGTCCTCTTGTGGATCAAAAACTGGCTTATAAATAGGAAACAGAGAGTGAGTATAAATGGGAAACTCTCTCAGTGGAGGGTGGTAAGCAGTGGGGTACCACAGGGATCAGTACTCGGTCCCATGCTTTTTAACTTGTTTATTAACGATTTGGAATTGGGAGTAAGCAGTGATGTGGCTAAATTTGCAGATGACACGAAGTTGTTCAGGGTGGTGAAAACCAGGGAGGATTGTGAGGCACTCCAAAGGGATCTGTTGAGGATGGGTGAGTGGGCATCAACGTGGCAAATGGGGTTCAATGTGGCCAAGTGCAAAGTGATGCACATTGGAGCCAAAAATCCTAAATATAAATACACGTTGATGGGGTCTGATCTGGCAGAGACTGACCAAGAGAGAGATCTTGGAGTCGTAGTGGATAACTCGCTGAAAATGTCTACACAATGTGTAGCTGCAATAAAGAAGGCCAACACTATGCTGGGGATTATTAGGAAGGGAATTGATAACAAATCAGCCAGTATCATCATGCCCCTGTATAAATCATTGGTGCGACCTCATTTGGAATACTGTGTACAGTTCTGGTCACCACATCTCAAAAAGGATATTATAGCATTGGAAAAAGTGCAGAGAAGGGCAACTAGAATGATAAAAGGGTTGGAACACCTTTCCTATGAAGAAAGGTTAAAATGCTTGGGGCTCTTTAGCTTGGAGAAACGACGGCTGAGGGGTGACATGATCGAGGTTTATAAGATTATGAATGGGATTGAGCAGGTTGAGAAAGAAGTACTTTTCTCCCTTTCTCACAATACAAGAACTCGTGGGCACTCTATGAAATTGCTGAGCAGTCGGGTTAGAACAGATAAAAGGAAATACTTCTTCACCCAAAGAGTGATTAACATATGGAATTCACTGCCACAGGAGGTCGTGGCAGCTGCAAGCATGGACAGTTTCAAGAGGAAATTAGATAAACATATGGAGCAGAAGTCCACCAGTGGCTATTAGCCACAGGGTATAGAATGAGAACTCTCAGTGTGGGGCAGGTGATGCACTCTATTCTTGGTGCTGGAGGGGGCAGCAGTGGGAGGGCTTCTGGTGCCCTGGCCCCACTGCTGGACCTCCTGATGGCACCTGGTATATTTTGGCCGCTGTGTGAGAGAGTGTTGGACTAGATGGGCCATTGGCCTGATTCAACATTGGCTTCTCTTATGTTCTTATGTTATGTTCATCACACCATTGGGATATAGTGTACCTGTACTGATCCCAATCAGTAACAGAAAGCTAAAAGGGATTTTTCACACCCAACCCCAGTGTCATGCTCAGGGGCTTGCACCCCCTGGCAGACATTCTCTTTGCCTACTCTGCCTCAGGAAATCCCACTCTGTGAAGTCCTGCGTACATTGTTCTAAATTCTCTAAACAAACAAGAAAAAATTCGAGTAGCAAGACTCCAAACGACGCTCTTCAAATCAGCACTCTCACCTCTGATGGCGTGGTTGCACAAGACCTCCGGCCACACTTTCATGTTGACCCCAACTTCTACATCGATGATAGCTGTGTCACTCATATTGACTCCTTCTGATTCCGATCAACTGGTGCCGAAATGCCTGATCCCGGCCATTGAATTGGACAACTCCACTTCTGTCAAGAAATGCAGGGAGGGTAAGGAGCATAAGCAAGACAAGCTAAAGAAGCACAAGAAGGACATTGAGAAGAGCAGCATTGCCTCTGGCACAACCCGTATGTCTCCCCAATTCTGATCAAGAGATGGACTTAACTCAAAGATCCCACTCCTCCAGTGCTGAAAGAATCCACACTGAAAACAGGGATTGGAATACTGGATCCTTTCATCCTACCTCTCCACTCTTCACACCATTGCTTCTTTAACAATTGGGATCGATCACCGAGCTTCCAGTCTCCCCCAGCACCCACTATCCCATGGGATCAGAGACAGTGACAGTACCTGTACGGAACCTTCCCACTTTCTTCTACCATTCCCTGGCTTTCAGGTCAGATGCTGATGGATTGGGATTGACAGGCCATTTCTTCCTGCCTGTCTCACTGCTGGGATCCTACTCTGAGACCAGAAACTACCCTGCCAACCACCCCCAACGGATCAGCCTTACAAGCACACGGTGAAAACCAAAACCTGGCCTTCGTTACAGGTACAGACCACCGGTACTGAGACCCCCAACACCGACACACCTTTCAGACTCAGTAGTGGACCTTATGCCAACATTATTCTGAGTTACACTGGTGTAAGGGTCAGTTGACTCCCTGACGTGGTTTGGCTCCCCTCCCCTAGGATTGCCCTGCAAGTTAATTCAATAATTTCTGAAGCATAGTGTGATAGACTTAAAGATCTGGGACCAGCAGAAAGTAAACATAGAACACTGCTGAGTCACATGATGGAGTGAGGAGGGGGCCATTTAGCTCGGAACCCTCAGTGATTGGCATTTAACAGACCAAATGGTCTGTTTGGAATTGGCAGTTGAGAAGCAGCATTTTAGTTCGTGTTTGGACAGAGAGCTAACAGGGGTCTGTCAGTGAACTGAAGAAGCTCTGTAGCTCTGTGTGGAAGAACCTGGTTTACTGAGTTCCTCAGAAGGAAGGGGACAGTGACCAGACAGTTAAAAACTAAACACAATAGAGTCACACACCATTGAGATATCTCTCCTTAAAAGGAACTGGAGGTGGTTTAGAAAGGGCTAAAGAATGGTCTGGCAGGAGTCTGGAAAGCTGGTTTGGTGACCGGGGAGACTCAGAGGGACCTGTTAGTAAAAGTCCAAGGGAAACCACAAAGCAGTTGCTGGAGAGGAGTATAAGCGTGTTTAGAGAACTGATGAACACCTCTGTATGAACTGAAAGAAATAAACATACAGCCTAAGTGAACGTAAAGGCAAGAGCTAAAGCCTGAAAGGAAACAAAATATCCTCTGTACAGCTTCCATCCCCCTGTTGTGTTGTTTATAAATAAAGCCTGCTCAGTTTTAAAGTTAACAAGCCGTGGTGACTATCTCTTTACTGGTGAAACAAATACACTTAGCAGTAGTCTTTATAAATATCCCTGATCAAGAAGTAAAACAATTACCCCGAAGAGACTATTGTAGATTTGCATAGTGGACTGGTCAGAAAAATCAGCAGCAGCTCTGACCAGGCACCATACGCAGACCCTCACAGTACTGTCTGTATAAAAGGGGCGTGTGTCATACATAGCAATTCAAGGAGGTCTCTAGAGAGGCTGCATCTGATGAAATGAGCTCTAGTCCACAAAAGTTTATGCCATGTTAAATCTTGTATTAGTGTGCATGGGGGGCTTGTAGTATGCAAGTCTGGAATACTGGGGGGCGGGGTCACAAAAGAACCAGCATAGCTAAAATTCCAGTGTCTAATCAGAAACAACAGTTAGTGCTTAAATCAAAACAGGGCTGACCATGCAAAGCTAAGAGTGCTACATCAGGTTCACAAAAATAGCAGAATTACAACTTCAGAGTTGTAAATAGCAACCAGTGAAGCTGATTTGGACTGTAGTGTCATGAAATTTATTTATGTTATTTATAGTCCGCTTTTTTCACATGGACTCAAGATGGATTACACTTAGTGAGTCAGTACAATCAACAAAATGGGATATCCAATATCTGATGCATTAGGATGTTAGAAGACTGGAAACCACCAGAAGGAACAGGTACAGAAATTAAATATTTACAATATGCTGTATTGTATACAATATATAATATACTGTTTACAGTATGCTATATACAGCAAAAGACCACAAGTCCATCATAGGCAAGAATATAGCTTTGTCTGAAAACACAGTGTTTAATTAATTTTGTTGTTATGTCTTTTCAACTTCAATGAGGAATACATATACTTCCAAGGCAAACACGTGTCTTGCTATTCTGAGAATCAAGAGGTCAATATTTCAAAGAAAAAACTATAGGATATAATTTAATGCTGGCAAACTGCTTGGATATTGTAAGTGCCCCCTTCCTTGAGGTTGCCTGTCATGCCTTCTGCATTGGAGTTGCTTAGGCCTCAGAATAGGGGTGTGCATTCAGCATAAATCAAGCAGAAAAAATACTAGAGAAATTCCTTAGTGGTATTTTTCAGGTATTATCTAAGCTGAATACAGATCTGAGAATCTGATCAGCTACTGGTATAGCTGAGCCTGAATAAAACCATTTTTTCCAGCTTTTATTTGGGTATATTTAGCTATACCAAATGGGCAGTGGGAGCTGAGAGCTCCATGCCACTTCAGCTGGGGCTGGCTCCTCTTGCAGCTCAGTTTAAACTCTGTGTTCAGTCAGCAACCCCTACACCTGCATCTGGCCTCATCTGTCTCCCTGGGCCCAGATATCCCTCCTCAAACATCTGTTGGCTGGCCCCTGTAGCTTCTCTTGTCTGCCTTAGGCAAGCAACCTGGTCCCTGGCACCCTTCCTTCCCTCTGATGGATGCAGACAAGGTAGTTATCCTGGCTTTGGGGTCTGGGGTGTGTGTGCAGATATGAACAGTTCTAAAGGAAGGAAGCTATACAGTGTGTTTCAGTGTATATATATATAGTGAAATGCCAGCATCTAATCAGCTTCAGCTGCCTAAAGTTCTGTCAGGGTGTTGTCTAGTAAGTGTTACCTTATGCATGTGCAGCTGAATGTATAGTGGTGGAAAGTGCCATCAAGTCACAGCCAACTTACGGCGATCCTGACCACATCCATATGTGTTTTGCTCTCTTTCGTAGTCTCAGAGGGAGCAAAACACATGGAAAAGGGGGAAACCCAAAGCAATAGAGACAAATGAGTGAAAAAAATGACAGTGCGGAAGTGGCCTCTGTGAGGTTTTCAAGGCAAGCCACATTCAGAGGTGGTTTGCCATTGCCTGGCTCGTCGTCAGAACTGTCAGTTTGTTGTCAGAACTGCATAAAGCCAAAGTAACAAGAAAGCCCATTTTCTAAACTTAGCATCTGTTGATGTGTATGACAACACCAGACGCTGTTCCACCCAAGCAAAATATAGTGCTGAAGTTATTCCAGTATTTTTGGAATGTGGAACAGAAAAAATAGCTCACTCTAAAAGGTCTCTGTACTTGAGAAGGTATGTGGAAAGTGTTGCTTATTTTAGTGGGCACTCTGCTTGTATGCAGAGCCTGGAACAACAAACAGAGTGGACTACATCCCAGCCAAGTCCAGAGGGCTTTTTCAGAAGCCAGTTTAGCTCTGCAGAAGTCAGTTTATGCTACAGAACTTGTGGGTGAGCATATTCTTAGCTCAAGCTGAAGTCTAGTCCAAGCCAAAATGCCAGCTCTCCTCCCCGCCTCTTCCATTCTAGCAGTAAAAAGTGTACCAAAGACTAGTTGAAGATTTTTTACTCTGTCATATTATCCCAGGTCTGCTGCAAAAAAATTCAGGTTCTCATCTGCTTGTGATTCCAAGGGACCTCATGCACCCCCACCTTAGAGGCTGTCCCATCCCAGGACATGCCAGGGTTGTCAGCTCCAGGCTGGGTAATTCCTGGAGATTTTGAAGTGGAGCCTGGGGAGGGGAAGAACTTTGGCAGCATATAGTACTCTGGTCTGCTCTCCAAAAGAGCCATTTTCTCCAGGGGAACTGATCTCTGGAGTCCGGAGATCAATTGTAATTCTGGGAGATTTTCAGGCCCCACTTGGAGGTTGGCAATCCTATTACCAGAGGTTTTTTTTTAATGTTCATTTTCTGGCTATTTTAGCTATATTAAACATCTTTCTTCAAAAGGTTTCCTGAACAGCTTCTCAATTTATTACAAGCCTTTGGGATAGGACAGCCAATCCTGCACTCCTTGGACAACATTCTGTCTCCACTGTTCCCTCTTTTTTGTTACATCAAGAGGTGTGGCTTTCAGCACTGGGCAGGGGAGCTAGCTTTCCAAAGTACCTGGTAAGGCATTTCTGCAGTTGACTGCAGGGCCCCCTGGAGAATTGCCCTCTAGTGGACCACTCTTCCCACACATGTACATGAACTATGCTTTCCCTTAATCAGATACAGAAGTGGAGTGCTCCTTTTCCTAACCCTACTGGCATTGCCTGCCAGACAGGAGTTTCCTTCATTGGCTTTAGCTGTTGAGGCACCACTTTCTTGCATGCTTCTTTAAACCCCTTTGATGTTGATGTCTCAGGGACCAGTGGTGTAACTTCATGTTTTCATGAGAGGGGTTTTAATTCTCATTGCTTTCAGTGGGAAACAATTAAAAATACATAGCTCATGCTGTGTTGTACATCCAGTTTCTTTAAAAATGAACAAAAAGATTGTAAATAATGGAAGGGAGAAGAGTTTTTCCCCACTAGTACTCACAGGCACTAACCAATCAGTGCCCGTGATGGCCTATTATCCACATTCTACACCAATGGTACTCAGCTCACAGCTCATGGAGAGCCCTGTTCACAAGTATCATCAGCCAAAGCTACATTTATTTCCACCCCTGGCATGAGGCCCATAGTTCAGGGCATCCTGCAGCTTTCCTGTTCCTGTGGCAGTGGCTGTTTCAAGGTGGGAACCATCTGTCAGCTACAAGCCCCACTGGTCAATGGCCTTGCCCACTATCTTAAAACATGAGCTGCTGTCCCATTGGGAAACAGTGCTCAGAAGAGCCAGAGGTGGCTCCTGAGCCACTGAGTATCACTGTTCTCTGCTATACTTGCCATGGTAATGGACATGCTTGCTTGGGAGAAAACTTGCCTTTTTCTAATAGTAGAATACTGAAGTTAGTATTCTGCGGCAACTGCAATATCCCCTTGTTAAAGTAAAGGTAAAGGTTCCCTTGCTCGAAAGCCAGTCGAATCCGACTCTAGGGTTGCGGTGCTCATCTCCGTTTCAAAGCCGAAGAGCCAGCGCTGTCCGAAGACGTTTCCGTGGTCATGTGGCCGGCATGACTAAACACCAAGGTGCACGGAACACTGTTACCTTCCCACCGAAGTGATACCTATTTATCTACTTGCAATTTCTTGCTTTCGAACTGCTAGGTTGGCAGGAGCTGGAACTAGAGACAGGAGCTCACCCCGTCATGCGGCACCCGGGTCTCGAACTGCTGAACTACTGATCTTCCACAGCCTGCAGTTCAGTGTCTTAACCACTTGAGCCACCGCAGCTCCTTATCCCCTTGTTAGAAGGTCTTAAAGACCTTAAAGATCTTTTAATCAAATTAAGTAACAAATGAGCATTTAGAACAAATTTCGAGTCCAGTGGCACCTTTAAAACCGACAAAGGTTTATTCAAGGTATGAGCTTTCATGTGCATGCACACATTTTCAAATACATTGGAGTGGAAGGTAAGGTTCAAATTTATAGACTGGGGCTGAACAGCAAATTAACATGTAACATTTCAGAGTCTGAAAAAGGAGCAGCAGCACCCAAGATATTAAAAGTGAACTCTAAACACAAGAAGAAGAAGCACAAGAGATAAATGGAATATAAAGGATTACAAAACACTTGAACCTATCGTAGCTAAATTTCATTTTAAAGAAGTTTGAATTCTCTTTTCCTATTTCCATTGCAGGAATGATATATATAACTGTAATGTCGCATGCGAACCTTGTCTTATATTTTAGCTGTAGTGTGTTCCCCCTGTCCCTCACCCTATAGAATGTAGTATTATAAAACCAATAAAAATAATAAAAATAGATAATTTTAAAAAAAGAGAAACCTTTCAAGCACAGCTGCCAACTTCATTATCATTCTAATACAGCAGTGTTCTATATGTGCAGCGTTGACTTTATCTCAGCAGTATTATAATTTATGGTTCATTTCAGTTTGGTGGAGTGGTTAAGTGCACGAACTCTAATTTGGGAGAACTGGGTTTGATTCCCCACTCCTCCACTTGCACCTGCTAGATGACCTTGGGCGAGGCATAGTCCTGTCAGAGCTGCTCTTGAAAGAGCAGTTCTTGAAAGAGCTCTCTCAGCCCCACCTACCTCACAGTGTGTCTGTTGTGGGGAGGGGAAGGGGAAGGAGTTTGTAAGCCACTCTGAGTCTCCAAGTGAAGGGTGGGGTATAAATCCAATCTGTTTTTCTCTTCTTCGCATGAACCCATTTTTCCTATTGCATGGAAGCAGTTTTCAGCATGCTTATGATGGGATCCGCTGTCTTGCACACAAACCTTAATAATATTGAGGTGCTTTGTGTGTGTCAGGGAAGCTGAGAACAGTATTGTAAGGAGTATAGACTCTGTCATGAGGCTAAACTCCTAGGAGAGTCACTCAAGGAGGAATGGTAACAGCTGAGGCACCCTTTGCAGGAATCAACAGCCACATCAGCAGAAGGGAATGGACAGTTCCAATGATTATGTGGGTGGAGGAATCCTGAAGTGTAGCCAGGCCCATACCTACTGCAGGGCCCACTGGGCCTGGCCCCCATGTGGTTTTTACAGGCCCCATCTTCGGCTCCCCCCCCCTCTCCCCATCGCTGCCCTCAGCCCAACAGCTGGCAAGGAGGGCAGTAGTGCACCCATGTGTGAGTAGGGGCCCCAGCTGAGCCCTGCAGCCACCATGCGCACCATGTAGCCAGGGCTTCCAAGTGCCCTGCTCCCCCCACTTGGAGATGGACTGGGGCAGCCACTGAAGCAGCCATGCCCACTTGCTCACCCAGATCCAAAGAAGCCCAGCTCACTCCCCCTTCCCCTTCCCTTCCCTTCCCTTCCCTTCCTTCCTTCCCTTCCCTTCCCTTCCCTTCCCTCCCTCCCCTCCCCTCCCTCCCCTCCCCGCTTTCACTAATTTGAAATTGAGGGAGCCAGCCTGGGCATGGCTCGGCAGCCCAGGGTGCCCAGGGGCAGCAAGTAGGCAGGAGGCAAGTGCCCGGGGAGCCTGCACACATGCTGGAGGAGCAGGCAGCCAGCTGGTGAGCCCCACACTGGCTGCGACAGCAGGAGCAACGCTACCACCTAGGCTGGAGTGAGCCCAGCGAGGAGCCCAGAGCTATCCCATCCTGCTTCTCTGCCACCCCGCTTGGCTGCTGACCCCTGCCTCAGTGGATACCACGATGCCCTGGGCTGTGGGGGCCCACCGGCCCCCTCCCCCAAAACTCCTTAGCTACAGGGCTGAGTGTAGCTACTGGGCAGCAGCAGTACTGGAATGTGACACTGGTGGAAGATCTATCATAGACAGCAACAGTGGTGCTTCAGTGAACACTGGTTCATACTGTGCAAAATAAGTAAATGATAAACCACTTCTGATTATCTCAGACCCCAGAAACACCATGAAGAGACAATCCAAAAGAAAAAGAAAAAAAGACATAATGCTGGAAGACTGAACCCCCCAGGTCAGATGGCACTCAATCAGCTACTGAGGAAGAGCAGAGGACAAATGTGAATAATACTATTCTTAATAACACAGCTGGATTAAAGCCAAAAGGACATTCAATTCTTGATGTGAATGGATGCAAAAGGAAAGTTCAAAGCAACTTATTGAATTCTGTGAAGACAACAAGTTGTTCATTGCTAACATGTTTCAAATAACCTAACAGACGATTATATACATGGACATCACCGGATGGCCAATACAGAAGTCAAATAAATTACATAATGAGAGGCGGAAGATGGAGAAGCTCTATTATCTTTGGTCCAAATCCGAAGCATCCAAAACAAAAGGCAGGGCATAAGCTGGATGTGCACAGGGCTCTGCACATCTACCTGGACAGGACAACTATGTTCAGACGGTCAGATGTGCAAGGCTCATTAAAAAAAGTTCACAAAGCCAACACACAATGTCAAAGCCCACTGTTACATAAAAACATAAGAAAAGCCAATGTTGAATCAGGCCAATGGCCCATCTAGTCCAACACTCTGTCACACAGCGGCCAAAATATACCACGTGCCATCAGGAGGTACAGCAGTGGGGCCAGGACATTAGAAGCCCTCCCACTGCTGCCCCCTCCAGCACCAAGAATAGAGTGCATCACCTGCGCCAGACTGAGAGTTCCCATCTATAGGTAAAGGTTCCCTTGCTCGAAAGCCAGTCGATTCCGACTCTAGGGTTGCGGTGCTCATCTCCGTTTCAAAGCCGAAGAGCCAGCGCTGTCCGAAGACATTTCCGTGGTCATGTGGCCGGCATGACTAAACACCAAGGTGCACGGAACGCTGTTACCTTCCCACCAAAGTGGTACCTATTTATCTACTTGCAATTTCTTGCTTTCGAACTGCTAGGTTGGCAGGAGCTGGAACTAGAGACAGGAGCTCACCCCATCATGCGGCATCCGGGTCTTGAACTGCTGAACTACTGACCTTCCACAGCCTGCAGTTCAGTGTCTTAACCACTTGAGCCACCGCAGCTCCCATCTATACCCTGTGGCTAATAGCCACTGATGGACTTCTGCTCCATATGTTTATCTAATTCCCTCTTGAAACTGTCCATGCTTGTAGCTGCCACCACCTCCTGTGGCAGTGAATTCCATATGTTAATCACTCTTAGGGTGGAGAAGTATTTCCTTTTATCTGTTCTAACCCGACTGCTCAGCAATTTCATAGAGTGCCCACGAGTTCTTGTATTGTGAGAAAGGGAGAAAAGTACTTCTTTCTCAACCTGCTCAATCTCATGCATAATCTTATAAACCTCAATCATGTCACCCCTCAGCCGTCATTTCTCCAAGCTAAAGAGCCCCAAGCATTTTAACCTTTCTTCATAGGAAAGGTGTTCCAACCCTTTTATCATTCTAGTTGCCCTTCTCTGCACTTTTTCCAATGCTATAATATCCTTTTTGAGATGTGGTGATCAGAACTGTACACAGTATTCCAAATGAGGTCGCACCAATGATTTATACAGGGGCATGATGATACTGGCTGATTTGTTTTCAATTCTCTTCCTAATAATCCCCAGCATAGCGTTGGCCTTCTTTATTGCAGCTACACACTGTCTAGACATTTTCATTGAGTTATCTACTACAAGATCTCTCTCTTGGTCCATCTCTGCCAGTTCAGACCCCATCAACGTGTATTTATATTTAGGATTTTTGGCTCCAATGTGCATCACTTTGCACTTGGCCACATTGAACCCCATTTGCCACGTTGACGCCTACTCACCCATCCTCGACAGATCCCTTTGGAGTGCCTCACACTCCTCCCTGGTTTTCACCACCCGGAACAACTTTGTGTCATCTGCAAATTTAGCCACTTCACTGCTTACTCCCAATTCCAAATCATTAATAAACAAGTTAAAAAGCATTGGACCGAGTACTGATCCCTGTGGTACCCCACTGCTTACCACCCTCCACTGAGAAAGTTTCCCATTTATACTCACTTTCTGTTTTCTATTTATAAGCCAGTTTTTGATCCACAAGAGGACTTGTCCTTTTATCCCATAACTATTGAGCTTACTTAGGAGCCTTTGATGAGGAACTGTATCAAAAGCTTTCCGGAAGTCAAGGTAAATAATATCTATTGGGTCCCCCTTGCCCACATGTTTGTTCACTTCCTCAAAAAACACTAACAGGTTAGTGAGACAAGATCTTCCCTTACAGAACCCATGCTGAGTCTGCCTCAATAGTTTTTGTTCATCAATGTGCCTACTAATTCTCTCCTTAATAACAGTTTCCACCAACTTACCCGGTATTGATGTCAGACTGACTGGCCTGTAATTTCCTGGATCTCCCCTGAAGCCCTTTTTAAAGATGGGAGTGACATTAGTTACCTTCCAGTCCTCAGGAATGGAGGCAGATTTTAAAGAAAGATTACATATTTTTGTCAGGAGATCCACAAGTTCACATTTGAGTTCTTTCAGAACTCTCGGATGAATGCCATCCGGGCCTGGTGATTTATTAGTTTTTAAATTGTCCATCAGTCGGAGGACTTCCTCTCTTGTCACCGCAATCTGATTCAGGTCTTTCAAACCCCCTCCCGAAATCGGTGCTTCTGGAGTGGGCAAACACTTCTCCTCTTCCACAGTGAAGACAGAGGCAAAAAATGCGTTCAGCTTCTCAGCCATTTCCCTATCATCCTTCACTACTCCTTTTACCCCTTGGTCATCCAAGGGCCCCACTGCCTCCCTGGCTGGCTTCCTACTTCTAATGTATTTGAAGAAAGTTTTATTGTTGGCCTTTATGTTTTTTGCGATATGCTCCTCATATTGCCTTTTTGCTTCCCTGATCACAGACTTGCATTTTATTTGCCATATTCTGTGTTCCCTTTTATCAACCTCACTAAGACTAGCTTTCCACCGCTTAAAGGAATCCTTCTTACCTTTTTCAGCTTCCATTACTTTATTTGTTAACCATGCAGGCTTTTTTCTATACCTATTTGTACCTTCCCTAACCTGCGGTATATATTTTTTCTGAGCTTCTAGGACTGTATTTTTAAATAGTCTCCAAGCTTCCCCAATGGTTTTGACCTTCTCCACTCTTCCTTTCAATTTCTTCCTCACATGTCCCCTCATACCAGAGAAGTTACCCCTTTTAAAGTTAAAAGTGGTTGCGTCAGTCTTTTTGGGCAACTCCCTATCTGTACAAATGTTAAACTCAATGACATTATGGTCACTGTTCCCAAGTGGTGCAATCACTTTTACATCTCTCACCAGGTCTTGGGTGTTACTTAGGACCAAATCCAGGATCGCCTCTCCCCTGGTAGGATCTGTGACCATCTGTTCCATAGCACAGTCATTGAGAGTGTCTAAAAACTCAATCTCTTTTTCCCGACTAGAACTCATATTGACCCAATCAATGTGTGGGTAGTTAAAGTCACCTATTACGACACAGTTATTCCATCTAGCCACTCTCTTTAATTCTTTCATCATTTTATAATCCTCCTCTATCTTTTGATCTGATGGGCGATAACAAACTCCCACTGTTAAGCTTCCTTTTGGACCCACTATTTCAACCCATAGTATTTCCAGAAGTGAATCCAATTCTCTTACCCTCTCAATCTTACTGGACGGTATACCCTCTCTGACATACAGAGCCACCCCACCTCCAACCCTTCCCCCCATCCTTCCGATATAATTTATAACCAGGAATCACCGTATCCCACTGATTTTCCTCATCCCACCAAGTTTCTGAAATACCCACAATGTCTATTTCCCCCCCAACACCAAGCATTCCAACTCCCCGATTTTACCTCGGAGACTTCTAGCATTTGTTTATAAACACTTATAGTTTCCCACATTTGTTAAGCTCACAGCCTTCCTCCTGCTGCCTCGAGACCTTGCCAGACAGTTCCTATCATTAGCCACAGTCTCAGTGGACAATTATAATCCATTTCCTTGTACAAAAGTAGTAGCTACCCCTTCATCTCTTTGAGATGAGCCATCCCGAACCAGAGACTTTTCATCTCCTGTCGGCTTTCCCCCGGGGCGCCTCCCGGTCCTCGACCATGTTGCGCGCCGTTGGAGCCCTGTCGGGTGCAGGCAGTCCAGGATGGCTGGCCTCTGGCCCATGAGGAGCTCTGCGGGGCAGCAACCATTGACCGGATTGGGTGTTGTTCGGTTCACCAGCAGAAACCAGGCTATGCGTGACTCCTAGTCACCCTCTGTCAGGCGGCATAAGGCTTCTTTAACCGTGCGGACCATGTGCTCTGCTTGGCCATTTGTAGCGGGGTGGAAAGGTGCTGACCTGATATGTCAGATCAAATTGTCCCGCAGGAACTGCTGGAATTCCTCGGACGTGAACGCTGAGCCGTTGTCCGAGACAATAGTGTCCGGCAAGCCATGCGTGGCAAAGATCTTCCAGAGGGTTCAGATGGTGGTGCTTGTGGAGGTGGACTCACCTCCAGCCACTTGGAGTACGCATCCACAGTTACCAGGAATGTCAATCTGTGGAAGGGCCCAGCAAAGTTGATGTGAAGCTGGGACACGGTGTCCTTGTTGATTCCCATGACTGCGTGGGTGCGCTTGGTGGACTTGGCCGGACCTCTTGGCAGATCTGGCAATGCTTCACCCAGGCTTCGATTTCCCCGTCCATGCCTGGCCACCAGACGTAGCTCCGGGCGAGGGCCTTCATCCGCACTATGCCAGGGTGCGCTTCATGCAGAGCCTGCAGGACCCGGTGCCGGAGCATGCTGGGGACTACAACCCGGTCCCCCCACAGCAGGCAGCCCTTGTGCACCGATAGTTCCTCGCGCCGCATTGTGAACGCGCTGAACTCCGGGCCCGCCGGGGTCATAGGCCACCCCCTCATCACCCAGCCGAGAACCCGGGAGAGGATGGGGTCACGGGCAGAGCGGCGAGCAACATCCGCAGCATGGAGGGGGGTGTCCGGAAGACTCTCAATCTGTAGGACTTGATGAGCCAGGGCCGGGTCCTCCTCCTCATCTGGCATGGGGAGGCAGCTCAGCGCGTCCGCGTGGCCCATCGCCTTGCCTGGCCAGTGCTGTATCATGTAATTGTAGCCCGCCAGGAAGATGGACCACCGCAAAACTCGAGGGGAGAGTACCTGTGGCATCCGGCGATCCGCCGCGAAGAGGCCCAGCAGTGGCTGGTGGTCTGTGGTGATGGTGAAGGGATGACCGTAGATGAAGTTGTGGAACTTCTTCACCCCAGCCACAACTGCCAGTCCCTCGCGATCTATCTGGGTGTAGTTCCATTCGGCCGCAGATAGGGTCTGTGAGTAGTACGCGACCGGGACCTCCCGTCCGTCCGGGAGATGGTGTGCCAGCACGGCTCCCACCCCATAGGGAGACGCGTCACAAGCCAGGACCATGGGCAGGGACTCGTTGAAGTGGGACAGGACCTAGTTCGAGATGAGGAGGGCCTTGATTGCCTGGAATGCAGCGGCCTGGCTCGGCCCCCAGACCCAAGGCGCTTTTTTGTCGAGTAGCCGGTGCAGTGGTTCAGCTATCACCACCTTGTGGGGGAGGAAGGCGTGATAAAAATTTAAAAGTCCAAGAAAGGCCTGGAGCTCGGCTTTTGAGGTCGGGGGTGGTGCTTCCACAATGGCCTTGACCTTGTCCCGGGCTGGGTGGAGGCCCTCCGCATCCACTGTGAAGCCCAAGAAGTCCACGGATGACACCCCGAGCTGGCACTTTTCGCACTTGATCTTGAGGCTGGTGTCGAAACAGCTGAGGACCATGCGGAGATGGGTGGCAAACTCGTCCGGTGTGGCAGCGGTGATCATCACATCATCGAAGAATGGTGTGACGCCGGGAATCCCTTTGAGGAGAGAGTCCATCAGTTGCTGGAATATCCTGGGTGCCACGCTCATCCCGAATTGCAGGCGATTGACCCTGAAGGCCCCCCTGGTGAGTTACAATGGTTTGGGCCTCTGCGGTAAGCCCATCTACTGGTAGTTGCTGGTAAGCTTGGGCCAGATCTAATTTGCCGAAGATCTTGGCCCCTGCCAAGGTGGCCAGAACGTGGCTCACCACCGGAACTGGGTAGGAATGGTCCTGCAATGCCCGATTGATCGTGCATTTATAATCCACGCAGATGCGGATGTCCCCATTAGGCTTAATTGGGGTCACGATCGGGGTCTCCCACGCTGCGTGGGAGACCGGCTCCAGTTCCGTGTTGGTTTTTGGTTTTAGGGCAAACGGAACTGACCTGGCCCGCATGCGGCTAGGGGCCACCGTGGGGTCAAGTTGTAGCGAGACCGGGGGCCCGTGTATCGGCCCAGAGACCCGTCAAAGATGGACGGGAACTCACGGCACACCTCCTGGAAGTCATGGGTTGTGCATTGCTGGACCCCTCGATCGCGATTCCCAAGGGTTCAAACCAGGCCCTTCCCAGGAGGCTGACTAGGTCTCCCTCGACTACTAACAAGTCCAAGTGGCCCTTGAAGCCACGGTACTGCTCCCTGAAACTCCTGACCCCCTTCACTGGCAAGCGGGGGCCCCCTTTGGGCAAATCTGTTTTAAAGTGGCCTCCGAAATGATGGAGCATTTGTAAGGGGATCCCCTCTACTTTAACCCGGACATATATTTGGGGGGTAGAGGCCTGACCGGGGAGTTTCAGTACCTGTGCCTGGGCTGCCGGGGCATTGGTCAGGAGGTAGAGGTCCTCTTCCAGGGCTGTGCAGTCCTCGAAGTGCGCCTCTGTCCTGCAGGGGGGGTGGTTTTTGTGCTGCGCGGGATGGCTTGGAGTGGCAAACCCTGGCGATGTGGCCTGTGTGGCCACAGTCCCGTCATGTGGTGTCCCTGAACTGGCACGATTTTCTCTCATACTGACCACCGCAGCTGGCACACTCCTGCGCCGCCGAGCCAGGTTGCTTGCGTGCGGTGCTGGCGAACCGTGCTGGCAGGTGATGCTGTGCTAGCGTGTGGTGTACTTTGGGGTCGTCGGGGTCGCTGTTCCCAGGGGAGGCCACACGGTGAGTAGTGGTGGCAGCCGGGTGTGACCTCTCCCACGCGGTGGCGGTGGCTAAAGCTGAGGCGATGGTCACCTTCTCGCCCTCCATTATTCGGCGCCGGAGTTTCTCCTCCCTGAGGCCCGCGATCAATCGGTCGCGGAGAGCCATGTCCAAGTACGCCCCAAAGGCGCAGTCGGCCGCAGTCCCCGAGGAACTCCACGGCAGTCTCTTTGCCCTGCTGGTTCCATGTGGCAGGTCATCTCTGACGGCTTCAGGGAATAGTAGTTCTGCACGGTCTGGACAATCTCGTCGACCGTGCACTCCTCCACCTTCTTGGGAGGCAGAAGGTACTGGGCCAGTTCTACGATCACAGGGCCGCAAGAGCAGAGCAGTAGGCCTCTCTTTCAGTCTTCGTCCGTGATCTGATAGAACACGAAGGCTTGCCGCAGACCCGTAATCCAGGCTCCCCATCACTGGGGCTGGGAGGTGTCGAACGGCGGCAGCAGCCCGGATCCTGGAGCGACGGCCATTGTGCTAGTTGGCGGCAGAGACACGGCTCTTCGTTCACCCTTGGAGGTGCTCATGTACGCAGCACGTGGAGCGGTGGAGCGAGTCTTCGGTTGCGTTGTCCGACAGCCTGGCTGGAGCGCTCAACAGGATCCCACCTTCATCACCATTGTTGTATAGTGGGTTAGACGCATAATGAAACCATGGACAACGACGTAGTGATCAGCATGGTTCACTATTATACAACACAAGGCAAAAATACCTGGCCAGGTGGCCAACTATATACATGCTAAGGGGAACACCCCCTGGTGCCATTGGCGGGTTTGAATTCCCGCCGCCGTTCCCATTGGTTCCCCAAAGCAGGAGCTCAGAGCCCCAGTCCCATTGTGCTCCAGAACTCAAGCTCAGGATCCTTTGCTGATGGCCTGCAGTGGTCAGCGGACACAACAGGTATAGTGGAGGAGATCTGCAGAGCAGCAAGATGGGCATTGTTTTCCACCTTCATGAAATACTATAGAATAGATTGAGTGTCATCAGCAGAAGCAGCCTCGGTAGGAGGGTGGTGCAACAAGTGGTGAAACTATAAAGTCCAAAGAACCCACCCGAAAACACAGCAGTCATCCACTTACTACCCAAAACAACAAAAAGGGAAAATAAAAAAGAAAGAAAAGAAGAGAGAGAGAGAGAGAAACCAAGATACAAGGGGTGCAGAAAAATGGAAAAGGAAGCACAAGGGAATATTCTGTAAGGACAAAAAAATGCCAATATAAACAGCAGGGCTTATACATGACTGGAGGGTCAGTCTAGGTCTCTCCAATAGGAGAGGCACAAAAAATTTGTATAGCCCTACCTCAGCAAGCAGAGGCATGACCTAACGAGTTTGAATGACTTTGCCCCCACAGAAGTGAAATAACCTTCAAAAGAGGTCCAATGTGTCATTATCTCTGCTAAAACAAGACCAGGAGCTGATTGTGGTACAAGCCATGAATTGTTAATATAAAAAATTAGAATAAAGCTGAAGAAAAATACCAAAACTTTCATAGTGTCAAAATACAATCTAAACAAATTCCTGAAGAGTTAAAAGATCATGTAAATTTGCACTACTAAGTTCAAGTGAATGTGAACCAGAAGAATTATGGGTTGAAACTAGAGGTATTAACAATGAAGAATGCTCAAAGATTATTCCTGTAACCAAAAGGTATGAAAAGCCTTGATAGATGACTGATAAAACTCTTAAAATTGCTGAAGTGTACCACATAGTTCTCTACTATGTTGGACATGCTATTTTAAAAGGAATGCCAGGAGGAAGGGGAGGGGCAGTCATTTTGCAAGTGGGTACTCCCCCAGCAGTTCACAAAGAAGTAAGTTGTCCTCATGATAACCAGATGCTGTATAGTTGGAAACACAGAGGCAAGGCCTCAGAATGTGGAAGGGAAGCTGGGAGTCCTGACCCTCCCAGTGTGCAATTCCTACAAAGGTTTGAAGCACATGGGAATGTACTGTAAGGATAAAAAAATGACAATATAAACAGCAAGGCTTAGACATGACTGGAGGGTCAGCCCAGGTCTCTCCAATAGGACCCATGAAAAAATCTGAAGAAGTGAGCAGTATCTGAAGAAGTGAGCAGTGACTCATGAAAGCTCATACCCTGCCACACAAAATTTTCAGCTGTTCCCATCTTTGCAAGTCCTCAATAAGGCTCGGCCAGAGTTTTTGCTAGTTGTCTTTACATAAACCATCATCTTGTGCTGTTACATAAATGTCCAAATATTTCATTGGGTTTTTTTTGTAACAGTACATACTGTTATTTTCTGTATCTCTTCTTGCTCTTCATTAGTTGCCTCTAATAACATTATCTGGGTCTTCTTTTTATTCAGTTTGTATCTGGAGTAGGTTCCAAATCTGATTATTTGTTCCATTATATATTTCAGATAAACATTTGATTATGTTACTGTTATAACAACATCATCCACATGACTTTTCATCTTTATCTTCTTTTATTCCAGTAATCCTTATATCTTGTCTGATTTTTATGGCCAATATTTCCATCACCAAGATAAATAACAATGGTGATAACAGACAGCCTTATCAAGTTCCTTTTGTTATCTCAATTTTCTCCAGGACGGTACCATTTACAAGGATTATAGCATGTTGACCAGTATAAATACTCTGCATCCAATTTAAAAATTTAGTTCCACAATTCATATTTTGTAGCACCTTCATTAAAAATAACCTCTTTTCAATCACTAGAGGAGGGGGGAAATATACAAGACAGTTATACTCTCTTTTTCCTGATTCACAGCACAGATGAGTCAGGAATAATCACACAACTGTTTCATGAGGTTAAACACAAACAAACAAAACCGTAATTTAGGACAGAATTAAATGTGCTGGTTATACTTACTATTTTCTTTTAAATGCAGAACTAGAGAATTCTTTAATTTTGTGCCAAGAATTAAATGTCTTTCTTCTACATGTCAAATGTGGGGTTATGGCATTAGTCACTATAGACCTACAGGTCTTCATAGCTTTTAGCAGTCTTTCACTACACAACCACCACCACCACCATGGGCTGTAACATACTTTATAAATTATGATGGGTCCTTGCCAGAAATGGCATACCAGTGGGAAATTCTTCCTCAATTAGTTGCAATATTAGAAATACTCACTATTAAGCATGGATATTGGCTCTTCCTCCTAAGGAATGGCATGCCCTGACTTCTTCTGAGCTACCACCAACTTAAAGCAGTCATTCTATGCCTGTGAGTACATGGGTATCATGTCATGAATCTATATCCCTTCAAGGAACATACAGTAGAGACTCACTGGGTGCGTTCAGACACTCAGTTTGAGCTGCTTTTGGCACGCCTCAGAAATGGCTTTTACATGCGCGTTCACATGGCCAACATCTGCGCACCGTCCCCAGCCGTCGCTTTCTGGAGCAAACCCCCTTTGACCTGGAGTATTTTGACACCACTTACCCAAGTGGTGTTTTCCTGATTCTCCGTTTCAAGCCGCACTTTCCGCTGTCTGATTGCTCGTCTCGGTCAAGCCACTTCCGGGAGCCTCTACCCCCCTCCCCTCCGGAAAGCTGCTGCAGAAGCCTCAAGCTTCCGCTTTTCATCTGCCATTTTTTTTTATGCGTCGGCGGTATGCGCATGAGCGGAGCTCCGCTCCTACGTTAATAAAACCAGCATTTAAACAGTGCCTGGTTTTAGTGTTTAGACGAGTTTGGGATCTCAAAGAGGCCATTTTTGGGTCAAAAGTTTAAAGGGAAGTGTTTTGTTGAAGGGGTTCGATTGAAGTGGAAATAGTGCCATAGTAACACAGCTATCTAACTTGTGCCGGAACTCATTTCACATGTTCACTGCAGGGCATGCTTTTGGAGGGAAAGCGACACTCCTCAAAAATGTCTGGCGTGAGAGGGACCTCCTGGCGGCATGGGGAGACCCTGGAGCTCCTAGCTCTCTGGGGGGAGGCTAAAATCCAGGAGGAGCTTAAATGTTCCTCTAGGAACATTGAGATTTTTAGGGAGATTGCAAAAGGGATGGCTGCAAAGGGGTTCAGGCGAAGTGCTGAGGAGTGCTGCACTAAGACCAAAAACCTTCGTCTGAAATTCAAGCAGGTGGTGGCCGATAACCAACAATCTGGTGCCTCAACACACACCTGCCCCTTCTACGAGGAGCTGAGTCGCATCTTACAGGGGAGTGTCAGCGTGACAGGGAGGAGGCTGTCACACAGCTTCCAAGAGGAGACAGCTCCTAGCACCAGCCATCAGGTCCTCCCTCCCTCCCCTGAAGCCACCCTTGATCTTTTCCCCCTGGACCAAGAGGGAGCAGGCAACTCATGTGGCAAGTATATATCTGGGTCCATATACAATTGTGGGAGGAATCCACCACCAAGTTACAAAGCAGCCCACCCCATACTCTCCAGTCCTTGCACTCTGGTGACTGAGGTAATCTCAGTGATGTGGACTGTTCTCATAATACTACAATAGGGGCATGTAGCTATTCTCCACGTACAATCAGGCCTGTGGGAATTTTGAAATACCTCAACCTGGCAGTATGCCATGGTACCCCCCCAGAAATATTACCATGGGTGCGTTCAGATGGCATGGTGGGATTGCTCACGATTTGACTCCTCATCCTTCCTCATTCTTCCTATTGCTCCAGCCACCTGTATCTCAGGAATGGCTGTGTGGTTGCCTGTAATAACTGTGATTCCTGTGTAGCACAGCATGCAGTTCACCCAACCTGGTCAATTGACATCAGGCTCTATTTTCTGTCCATTCCAGAAGGAGACAGCCCCCTGTCACAGGCAGAGGAAGGGGCCGAAGATGATGATGAGGTGAATATGGAGGCTTTCCCACCTCAGGAAGGTGGGGGAGACCAGCTCTCAGGGGATGACTTCCGCTATGGTTTATTCCTGTCCATACCACTTCACATAATCAACCCCCTCCACCACCCAAAGATCTCACCCTGCCACTTCCCCCTGAGTGTTTACTGGCACATGTGCATTTCAGAACAGCAGAACATAAGAGAAGCCAATGTTGGATCAGGCCAATGGCCCATCCAGTCCAACACTCCGTGTCACACAGTGGCCAAAAATTACCAGGTGCCATCAGGAGGTCCAGCAGTGGGGCCAGGACACTAAAGCCCTCCCACTGCTGTCCCCCCCCTCCCAGCACCAAGAATAGAGTGCATCACCTGCCCCAGACCATGAGTCACACAGCCATTAGTGTCTTTTGCGTAACACTCCTTTTCTCACCTGTACACCACAGGCACATCTGCATCCTCCGAGCCAGAGGCACGTGGGAGCCAAACCCACAGTAACCCAACAGGTAAGCCTGAACCCTTGAACCCCAGGTGGTGCGGCATAGCAGGGCATGAGAAGGTGGTGAATGGAGACTACAGCTGCTGCAGATCAACCACTCCCCAGCATATCTTTCCCTTTTTTTCCTCCCAACCACAGATTTTCCACCTGGAGTCATCCTGGGTGAACTCTCGCCAAAATCCCGCCTGGCCTTTATACGGGCAAGGACCAAAAGGGTTTCAGCAGTGCAAAAGATAGGGGTGGAGATGCTCCAGCAGTCTAGACAGCACCGAGAGGCGCTGCTGGAGGCAGGCAGACGAGAACACGAGGATTTCATGGCTCTGATGACCGCCTCCCTTGAGCAGGAGAGGCAGTCCAAAGATGCCCTGTGTGGGATCTTACAGGGTGCACTGGCTGCACTCACTCATCTCACTAGGACCATCAGTGGAGAGAGTGCAAGTGCCACCACACCTATGGTCAGTGTTCAAAAAACTCTGCTGCAGTGAATGTTCAAGCCGGCCAAGGGACCGGGGATGGGGGGATTGCATGCAGAGAGGGGGAGGCCAATCATCCAGGTGGCAACTCATCCACTCTTGACACTGGCCATGGATTCAGGAAGAAGCGGGACAAGAGACCCAGAGAACCGTATTCACCTTTGTTGTTGTTGTTCAGTCGTACAGTCGAGTCCAACTCTTCGCGACCCCATGGACCAGATTACGCCAGGCCCTCCTGTCTTCCGCTGTCCGCTGAAGTTTGCTCAATTTCATGTTCGTTGCATCAATGACACTGTCTAACCATCTCATCCTTTGCCGTCCCCTTCTTCTTTGACCTTCAGTCTTTCCCAGCATCAGGGTCTTCTCCAGTGAATGCTCCCTTCTCATTTGGTGGCCAAAGTATTTGAGCTTCAGCTTCAGGATCTGGCCTTCCAAGGAACAATCAGGGTTGATTTCTTTTAGGATTGACTGATTTGATCTCCTTGCAGTCCAAGGGACTCTCAAGAGTCTTCTCCAGCACCATAGTTCAAAAGAATCTATTCCATGCTATGACTGCGACTTTTGTTGGCAAGGTGACGTCTCTGCTTTTTATCATACTGTTTAGGTTTGCCATCGCTTTCCTCCCAAGGAGCAGGCATCTGTTAATTTCATGGCTGCAGTCACCATCTGCAGTGATCTGGGATCCTAGGAACGTGAAGTCTGTCACTACTTCTACGACTTCCCCTTCTATTTGCCAAGGAGTGATGGGCCCAGATGCCATGATCTTAGTTTTTTTGATGTTGAGCTTCAAGCCCACTTTTGCGCTCTCCTCTTTCACCCTGAGCAAAAGGCTCTTTAGGTCCTCTTCACTTTCTGCCATCAGAGTGGTATCGTCTGCATATCTGAGGTTATTGCTCTTTTCCCCAGCAATCTTAACTCCCGCTTGTGATTCATCCAGGCCAGCATTTCGCATGATGTACTCTGCATATAAATTAAATAAGCAAGGTGACAATATACATCCTTGTCGTACTCCTTTTCCTATGCTAAACCAATCAGTTGTTCCATATCCGGTTCTAACTGTTGCTTCTTGACCCTTATACAGGTTTCTCAGGAGACAGGTGAGGTGGTCTGGTACTCCCATCTCTTTAAGAACCTGCCATAATTTATTGTGATCCACACAATCAAAGGCTTTAGCATAGTCAATGAAGCAGAAGTAGATGTTTTTCTGGTACTCTCTTGCTTTCTCCATAATCCAGCGAATGTTGGCAATTTGATCTCTAGTTCCTCTACCTCTTCGAAACCCAGCTTGTACTTCTGGCAGTTCTCTATCCACGTACTGTTGGAGCCTAGCTTGTAGAATTTTGAGCATGACCTTGCTAGCGTGTGAAATGAGTGCAATTGTGCGATAGTTTGAACATTCTTTGACGTTGCCCTTCTTTGGGATTGGAATGTAAACTGACCTTTTCCAATCCTGTGGCCACTGTTGTGTTTTCCAAATTTGTTGGCAAATTGAGTGCAGCACTTTAACAGCATCTTCTTTTAAGCCTTTGAATAACTCAGCTGGGATACCATCACCTCCACTAGCTTTGTTGTTAGTAATGCTTTCTAAGGCCCATTTAACTTCGCTTTCCAGGATGTCTGGCTCGAGGTCAGTGATTATACCATCGTGGTTGTCAAGGACATTGAGGTCCTTCTTGTATAGTTCTTCTGTGTATTCTTGCCATCTTTTCCTAATCTCTTCTGCTTCTGTTAGGTCCCTACCGTTTTTGTCCTTTATCATGGCCAGCTTTGCATGGAACGTTCCCTTGATTTCTCCAATTTTCTTGAAGAGATCTCTAGTCCTTCCCAATCTATTGTTTTCCTCTATTACTCTGCATTGTTCATTCAGGAAAGCCTCCTTATCTCTCCTTGCTGTTCTCTGGAAATCTGCATTCAATTGGGCAAATCTTTCCTTTTCACCGTTGCCTTTAGCTTTCCTTCTTTCCTCTGCTATGTGTAAAGCCTCATCAGACAGCCACTTTGCTTTCTTGCATTTCTTTTTCTTTGGGATGGTGGTGATTGCTGCCTCCTTTACAATGTCACGGACCTCTGTCCATAGTTCTTCAGGCACTCTGTCTATCAAATCTAGTCCCTTAAACCTATTCTTCACCTCTACTGTATATTCATCGGGGATGCGAACTAGGTCAAATCTGAATGGCCTTGTGGTTTTCCCAACTTTCTTCAATTTAAGTCTGAATTTTGCAATGAGTAGCTCATGATCTGAGCCACAGTCAGCTCCAGGTCTTGTTTTTACTGACTGGATAGAGCTTCTCCATCTTTGACTGCAAATTATATAGTCAATCTGATTTCGGTGTTGCCCATCTGGTGATGTCCATGTGTAGAGACGCCTCTTAGGTTGTTGGAAAAGGGTGTTCGCTATGACCAGCGTGTTCTCTTGACAAAACTCAGTTAGCCTTTGCCCTGCTTCATTCTGTTCTCCAAGGCCAAACTTGTCTGTTATTCTGGTTACCATTTGATTTCCTACTTTAGCATTCCAGTCCCCTATGATGATGAGGACATCATTTTTTGGTGTTAGTTCTATGAGGTGTTGTAGATCTTCATAGAACTGGTCCACTTCAGCCTCTTCTGCAGCAGTGGTTGGGGCATAGACTTGGATTACTGTGATATTGAATGGTTTGCCTTGGATTCGGACCGAGATCATTCTGTCATTTTTGAGATTGTATCCCAGTACTGCCTTTCTCACTCTCTTGTTGACTATAAAGGCCACACCATTTTTTCTACGGGATTCCGGGCCACAGTAGTAGATATAATGGTCTTCTGAGTTAAATTCGCCCATTCCTGTCCACTTTAGTTCACTGATTCCCAAGATGTCGATGTTCATTCTTTCCATCTCATTTTTGACCATGTCAAGCTTACCTTGATTCATAGACCTTACATTCCAGGTTCCTATGCAGTATTGTTCTTTGCAGCATCGAACTTTCCTTTCACCGTCAGACACATCCACAACTGAGCATCCTTTCGGCTTTGGCCCAGCCGCTTCACTCTTTCTGGGGTTACTCGTACTTGCCCTCTGCTCTTCCCCAGTAGCATATTGGACACCTTCCGACCTGAGGGGCTCATCTTCCGGCGTCATATCTTTTAGCCTTTTGTTACTGTCCATGGGGTTTTCTTGGCAAAGATACTGGAGTGGGTTACCATTTCCTTCTCCAGGGGGATCATGCTTGGTCTGAGTTCTCTGCTGTGGCCTGTCCGTCCTGGGTGGCCCTCCACGGCATAGCCCACAGCCTCATCGAACCACGCAAGCCCCCTCGCCACGACAAGGCAGTGATCCATGAGGGAGGTATTCACCTTAGTGTTCCGCATAATGTGAGATACGGTGGTTTACTCTGGATAATCACTAACTAATGCACAGAGAGGTAGGGGGAAAATACCCTAACCATAATGATTACTAAAGCCAAGCTCAATGTACTGCAAGACACTGGCATAAACTTGTCCACTTGTGTTACAGCGGGCAATGTCTCAGCAGAGATAACAGAAATACCTGAAATCAGTGCCCTCTGTGAGTGCCCCAAGGAAACTGGTCCCAGCCACATGGGATCAGTGCTCAGAAGATTCTTCCCACTGTGTGGCTGTCAGTAGTTGACGTTAAATAGTTCTGGTATTCCAGTGTAAAACCTACATGTATTTAAGTTTATCTTCACACATGTAAGTATTGCTATGTATAAAAACCCAGTATTGGACCCTTCCTAGTGTGTTTCTGTTTTTTCTTTTCTTTTTTTGGCGTGTTGTCTGCCTGCTTTGCCAAGCTTGCCTCTGCCCTCAGAGCTGCTGTCTTTTAGGCACTGAGTAGGGGATGCAGTGCCAGAAGCAATCCAAGCATAACAGCGACCCTGTTTTGAAAAATGAAACTTTATAAAGAACTTTGTAAAACAGTAAACAATTAAACAAGTGAAATATTAACAAACCCTAAAACAGTGCAAACTCAACAGGAACACAACAACAACACAAACAAACAGACTACTCCCCCTCTTCCCCAGCTTCCTCCTCACTCTCCTCGGACTCCTGCTCCTCTGCCTGCGCTGCCACCGCTGCAGTAAGCCTGATGCCTTGAAACTCCCTGCGGAGTCTCACCATTGCCCGCTCCACAACTTCAATACGGCGTGTATGTCCATCCTCTGAAATGACAAGTACATGCTCAGCATTAACACCGTTATGCACAAGGGAGTCCTAGACACCCACATGACCCCCTATCCACTGTGACTGTGAACTTGGTAGGATGCTCAAAGGGACATCTGAAAGCCACCTTACAGTGTGTTCTCCCTGGCCTAGGGACTCAAGTGGCCAGTTTACCTGACCCAGGACATACCCTGATTGCACAATGACCAGGATGGATCCTGCTCCTCACCTGAGCAACCTTCCCTGTGCACTATTCTAGAGACTGGCATTGCCTCTTCCCTAGCCAACACCATTTTTGGGCTGCTCCCTCCAGTGCTCCCCCACTGACCCACAACAATATTGCTTCCCTCCCTCCAACAAAATACACACACTCAGTTGTCACTGAGGCCTCTTGAGGACAACAGCATTTCAAACAAACTGTGGGCGAGAAGCAGCCTCCTTTGCACTGCAGCCGGACCATCCAAAGAGCCAGGTCTGAACTCCTGACATTTCCCACAGAGTGCTCACCAGGGGAGAAGTGATGTCCAACACTGGTGCTGGTTCTCACTACACAGGAAGCCACTTAACACAAACTTACAGGATTCCAAAGGCAGGGGCAGGGGGGCTCTGACCTTCACAGTAAACCCCAGTGTTGTGTTGTGTTGTTATGGTTGTTGTTATTTCAGTTGTTGGTTTTTTAGGTTCACCACAGCAGTGGTAGCTGTTCAATAAAATATGTGCTGCTACCTGCCTGTGTGCCCTGGATGTCTCTCATATTCCTACTGTTGATCACAGGACTGGGCCCGAAAGGATACTCACGAGTCCGCCGAGTCGTATCCACACTCGCCCTGAGCAGCTCCATGCTGGCCTGGAGCTGCTCAAGGGTGACCTGGATCTTCTCTAGGGTGGCCTGCATCAGGTCCAGCCGCTGGTCTTGAGTAGGGGGAGGGGCCTCTGCTGCAGCAGCGTGGTCCTCGTAGCTCAGCTCACCAACTGCTGCGAGAGAATGGGTAGCCCTTAGCATGTGCAAAGTTATTCCCTGGCAAGACAAGCAATGGCCCTTGCTCTTACCACTTGGGGACTTGGAGGTGGCCTCTGGTGCTGCTTCCTGCCCCCTGACTGGGTGGAGGTCGTCTCCTCTGTGTCAACTGACCCTAAAATGAGTGGTTGAAAATCAAAGGTTAATAGGGTCAGGCAAACGTACACACTTCCTCAGTCAGGCACTAAGGTTTACATCCCAATATAGTTACCACTCCAGGCACTGATCCTTGTGCATGGACAGATGACTTCCCAATAATACATCTAAATTTACCTCTATCGCTCACCACAGGGGATCCTGCAGTCTGCACTGCCACTCTCACACATAGTCCTGTTGAAAATGACACAGGAGGAAATATGCTTATTATACATTTTGCTGTGTTCTCTCGGCCAGGTCCCCCCTTTTACTCACTGTATGGTGCTCTAATCTCCTGAGGACACTTCTCCTAGGGTGCAAGGCTAAGCCAACTGTGCTTTCCCAATCTAGAGCCAGACATCCATCAAACTCCATGGTTCTGTCATGTGGGTCATGGAAAATCTCAGAAGACCACGCTACTCTGACCTTGTGGTAGGGATTCCAATTCAACCTAACCTGTAACCATTGCTCCCTCTCAGCAGAGGAGTCTGTGAGCTGGAGGCCATACAACTGCAATCCTGCTAACAGCAGTTCAGTTTAGAGGGAACACTGGCTGCAACTGGTATGGAGAAGACAGATACCCACCGGCAACAACCTCCCAGATCTGCAGTGATCTGTCAAACAGCGTGCATTGCCAGAATACACTAGCAGGCCTCCCCCCCCAGAAACATTTCCCTTCCTTTTCTGCTTGTGATTATTTTCTTAGAAAGTTGGTTCCTTTTACACGGAGAGAAAAAGGGAGTGATGCTACAGCCACTCCCCCTACCTGTGCAATGTGTGCTATATTTGCTTACCGGATGCATTCCCCCTTTCAGGAGAGGATCCCGGGGAGTCTTGTAGTGCTGCCTGTCTACAGCTCCGTTTTGGCCGGTAGGATTCTATGGGAAAGGGGAAGGGAAAAATTGGTGGGGCATGTAAGTGACAACTAGTGGTGCACTCCAGTATAAAGGGGGGGGGCATTGTACTCACTGGCAGGTCTCCGCTTCTCCCAGCTGGGGTTGCCCACCTGATCCCAGAGTTTGCGGAGCAAATTAAATCTGAGTGGCCGGCTGCTGACAGGGGGTATCCCCCCATAGCCCTCTAGCGCTTAAAAAAATGCAGCTTTGTCTCTTTTGAACTTGGCGCGACATTGAACCGTGCTTCTGGGGTGGCCTGCCTCAGTCAGTGTGGTGGCCACCTCCTCAAATAAGCTGAAAGTTTCCATGTGGGTGCTCGTCATCACCCGGTCACCATAGCCCTTCTCCCACAGGAAAATCAACATGAGCTCTAGCTCATCCTCTTGCCAAAACACACCCTTTTGGGGCGAGGCAGCCATCCCTCCATGAAGTTCAAGCAAGAATGTTGGTGCGCATGTACACTTGGATTAGAGAAGCGCGCGAACACCCAATCAATTGTGTGCTTCTTCTGAATGAATGTCAGGGATTGGGGGTGGTGGATTTCGAAGATTTTTTTGATGCTTCCCTGGAGCCAATTGGCTACTTTGGGACTCTGGAACTCAAACTGTCCTGTGGGGGGGGGTGGAAGTTTTTGGAAAGATCAAGGAGAAGTCTTTGGAGGCACAGATTAGTAATAACAGTTTATGGGCTGACTGCAAAACTTCCAGGAGTGTCCCCCATTGTCCCTGGGATAGTGGCCACAGTGGTAGACCACTGTACTCCTCCACAGAAGTGTCCACTCTTGGGTCGATTACTATAAAATCCCCCCCCCTCCGGCGCGTTGATTACCGAGGTCCAAATTTCAAGCGTTACTTTGCTCATGCGCACTTACGCCCCGTGCCCAAAACTTTTTACAATGGCGGCAGCGAGGTGTTTGGGCGTTTTTTGGCAGGAGGAGGAAGTGGAGAGCCTCCTGGAACTCCTGCATGACATGGATGCTGGGCCGATGGTTATGCCCAGCACCCACATGCCCACAATGGCCATTTTCAAAAGGGTAGCCAGGCGCCTCACTGTGCAAGGCTACCCCAGGTCCGGCTCATGATGCCGGGCAAAATTCAAAAGGGTGAAGGGGGCATCCCAGCCACCGATGGAGAACCTGACCCTTTCCTCTGGGGACACTGGAGCAGGTGAGGGGATGATATGAATAACCCACTGACTGCAAATCCCAAATCTGACGTTGAGCTGAAGTTAAATGTTGCCCCCTGCAGGGACCACCTCTCCTCTCCCATCAATGGAAGGTGAGCCACAGCAGGCTGCGCAATCGCCTGGAGGTGTGGTGGTGGTGGTGCCTTTGGGGGACACCGGAGAGGGTGAGTGGAGAGTGTCACTCCAGTTGTTCTTGAATGGCTGCTAGATTTCCCACACCCCTTGATTTGGAGATATTTCTGCAAATTCGAAGCAGACCAAAATGCCCAGCATCTGCTATTGTAGAGGGCACACATTGCAGACAGCTGTCTGTTCACACGTCGTGTATTGGGAATAATATGTGTTGAGCGACCACAGCGGCTGTTGTTGTTTGGAAGTGGAAGGTTATGGTGCATATGGAGTTGCAGTGCTTATGGAAACAGCAACTTGCAAGGCCACAGTGCCACATTTATTGTACCTCTGTAAGAAGTCACACAGGTCTACTGCTGTTTGGAGAAAGCTCATTGGACTACAACCTCAAACAAACTGTGTGCATTTCAGATCTGACGACTGAGGAGCAGGAACAGGGGCCGGGTGGCGAAGAACCCATCCGGGTTATTTCCTCTGCAGATTCAGCTGCAGGTAAGATTATCCTCAGGCTGCCCTATGGGGAATGCACTTCTTGCTCTGATGATGAGCTGTACCCTATTGCCCGTAGGTCAAGCGGTGTCACCCCAGGCTGCCATGGCTGCGGAGGTAGTGAGGTCCTGCCCTGGTTGCCAGGAGGTGGAGCGTCGGCTCCGTGAATTCGAGGACAGGGTGGACACCAGATGTAAGTCCACTCTGTTAGGTCTTGCTGGGCACACCCTATCCAGGAGTAATCTGGACCCCGTGAGACCCCGTGAGACGTCCAGGCCACTGTGAATTGTGGTGGCAGGAGGGTGGCAGTCCAGGTGACCAGTCCCAGGGAAGGGCTGGGGTTTTTCAACAACAAGAAGGAGGGGTGAAAGCTAACCCCATTTTGAGCTCAAGCATCTCCAGAGATAGGGTGATGGGGGTGTGGGGACAGAGGACCTGCGTTTTAACTCCTGTTTGTTTTCTGTGCCTGGTTGTGTTAAGTGCCTGGGATTATTCCCCTTGCCTAAATTATCCATAGTTCGATTACACCTTTTTGAGTTTCAGGGCCTGGTGTGCCTGCCTTGGCCACTTAGTTCTTCCCAGGTTAGGACATTACCAGGGGCAAAAGGGAGGCCAGAGAAGCCAAACGAGACCAAATTGGAGGTTGCCAATTCTCCAGGGGTTGCCCAAAGATTGTGGTACCAACTTCCCAAGGTTGGGGAATCAGCCAGAGGGGTCTCGCTGTCTTTCTAGCAAGGCGGTATCAATCCAGTGAGTGATGGCAGCAAGTAATGAGGGAAATAGCCCCATGAGGCAATGTGGGCAAGTGAACACATGGGCTTGCGGGGCATGTGCATTTGATGACATGGTTTCCCTTTCTGAAATACCAGTCCCCAGCATATGGGCCACTGTTACTGATATGTGATGATCTGACTGCCACAGCCAACTGTAATCCCAAGGTGGATTCCACAACAAGGCCATATCTAATTCCCCCCCCCTTTCACTCCACAGTCCATCAGGTGCTCAACCTGATTAATGGTGGGAGCGGTGGCGCAGGTGGTAAAACACCTGCTATAACAACTAGCGAACAGCCATTATG
Organism: Gekko gecko; assembly: GCA_029375565.1. Lineage (NCBI taxonomy): Eukaryota > Metazoa > Chordata > Lepidosauria > Squamata > Gekkonidae > Gekko > Gekko gecko. Next base: position 172,495,416 of record JAPDNY010000005.1, read on the forward strand.
GCTGTTCGAATCCCACCGCGACCGGGGTGAGCTCCTGGTCCTTGTCCCAGCTCCCGCCCACCCAGCGGTTCGAAAGCATACATGCAAGTAGATAAATGGGTACCTGCCTGTAGAGAGGCGGGGGGCACCCTCCCTACCGGGGGTGTGTAGCAGCGGCAGTGGCGGACATCAGCAGCAGCGGTGATGGCAGTGGCGGCGGCAGGCAAGACAGACGGCGAACCTGGCGGTGAGCCATGGGCGGAGCCATGACGTGCAGGCGACGCGATGGTGCGGATGGTGGAGCCTAAGGGACGCAGACCAGAGCCGAGGCCGACGCGGACCTGCGCGTCAGGGAAAAGCGGCCGGCCGCGGAAGTCTCCTGGCCGAGGAAGGAAAGATCTACGCCGGGGACTCAAAAAAGGGGCACCAAGGCTGCAGCAGACTTCTATGCCTGGAACCCGCCAGAGGAAAAACGGAAGCCCTGCTCAGGGTGCCAGTAAGGATGTCCCTACCCCATTCCATTGTGGCCCTAGTTAGGAAGGATTAGATGCAATGTGTAAACCGCTCTGAGACCCCTTGGGGGGTCTGAGCGGTATATAAATCGAATAAATAAATAAATAAATAAATAAACACCTTGAGGCAGGTTGTGCGGTGTCTGCACACTAACGTTGCGCACATGGAGCACGCATCTCAAGCTGCCAATCCGGAGCTGGCGCCTGCGAGGGAGGAAGACTAGTGTAAATGTTATAGTTTTTTTTGAAGTTCTAAATGTTGTTAAAAAGTGAAAATAAATTTGATATTTGTTCTTTAGAGGCTTATGTGTCAATTAATTTCTTTGGTAACCCAAAGGAGCCTTCCCATCCACCACCGAGCATGTCTCTACTGAAAGGGGACAACAGTTGGCAGGTCTACTCCCCATGGGGAAACTGGTAGTGCAGGTCCAGGAAAACACAGCTCAGCCTTTCTGCTGAGTAAAGTTTTTACTGCACAACAAAATCTAAGACAAACAAAGTATTTTTTTAACAAACGACAACAGCATCAACAAGAATTCATAACATATTTACATAAAGCAGGTTTTATAAATGTGGGGACACGGCGTGCTGGGGAAAGTCAGAGTTCTCAGTGCCTACGACACCTCTGCAACCACTGGGTGATTGCGGCACGCACTGCCCTCCCCTCCTCACGGTGTCCCTCATTCCCTCCTGGCTGGGGTTGCTGCGAGAGAGAAGTGCTGTGTTGCACCGTGGCCTCCACAATGACCGGGTGGCCACGCTCCTCGCAGATGTTGTGCAGCACTGCACAGGAGCACAGCACTGCATTGAGGTTCTGCTGTTCCACCTGCAGCGTGACCCCTAGGCACCTCCAGCGAGCCTTTAGCCGACCAAAGGCCCGCTCCACCACACACCTGGTCCTCCTGTGTGCCCTGTTGAAGACCGCCTGCTGTGGTGTCAGCACTCCCGTGTAGGGAGTAATCAGCCAGCGGCGCATGGGGTGCGCGGCATCCGCTATCACCAGGGGAGGGATCTGAACCCCCTCAATTGTCACTGGGGGGTTTCCGGGCACAAATACTCCGCGGTCCATTGCCCGAATGAGCCTGGAGCGCCTGAGTAGGTGTGCGTCATGGCTCTTGCCGGGTTCACCCACTGTGACGTCAATGAAGCGTCCTCGGTGGTCCACAGTCCCCTGCAGGAGGACTGAGTGGAAGTGCTTCCTTTTGTAGAAGTCTGCGGCTTGCCCTGGTGGTGCCCGGATTGGGATGTGACAGCCATCCAGGGCTCCCACACAGTGTGGAAACCCAAGCTCCTCGAACCCCAGCATGACCTGTGAAAGGTAAAGGATAACATCACTGTTCATGGCCCAGGCTACCTTGCTCTACCTAGATTTATCAGTGACAGTCATACTTATTATCTACAGTACTTTATAATTACAGCATAACTACTGGTTTGTCCATGTTCTAAACTCCCAAGACCTTACACTGGTGGGACAGTTATCATTTTTACTTTCAGGCCCAATACAGTCTTTTTAACGTAGACAACAGTGCCCACAGTCGCATATGAGGTTACCTGATGACAGTTACAAAGTGGAATGCTTGCAAGCAAGATGCGTACACCTATGGCATTGCTTGACACACAGATGACACAGCCAGTTTTCCCCCTATGCTGTGGCATCTTGTGAGCAAAAATGCAACTTGGTGAGCTAATGGCATTAAAGTTTTGAGCGAGCGATGTGGCTACTGCAAAAATTGCCTCACCCTTGGGGCATCCTTCCTGAGCCAAAGTCAAAAAAACGGGTGTGCTTGCTCACACTCACTCCACTGGGGGGGGGAGAGGGAGAGAGAAAGCACTGAACACAACAATGCCTGCATCACTGGCACCCCCTGAGTTCCTGTTAAAAATTCTGACAATTGTCAAGCTCCCCTTTGTAGTAATTGCCATCTGGACAGTACCACAATAGTGTTCCTCCACAGATGTCACTGACTGGCCACCATTACACCCTTACATTCCCTGTGCTTCGGGGGACATGTTAGAAAACACCTAATTTCTGTCATGCGTGTGCTTTACATGGGAGATGCTTACCTGTCCAGGTGACTGAAGACATATCGTTTGGCTCATCAGATGTGCCTCAATTGTGAGGCAGACCTCTGCAACTATTCCAGCCACCGTGGATCTCGCCACACCAAACAGGGCACCAACCACCCGGTAGCAGGTGGTGTTGGCCAGCCATGCTATGGCAATGGCCACACACTCCTCTGTTGGTATGGGGTCCCGCATGGTGGTCTCCTCATGCTGGAGATGTGGCCTGAGAGTGTCCACTATCCACTGGAAGGTGGCCCTGGTCATCCGGAAGTGCTCTAGCCACTGTTCATCCTCCCAGACGATCCGAGCGTAGACGTCCCAAAGTTGTGCTGGCCGAGGATAGACCTACCACCTACGTGGGGCCCTCTACTCTGCCAGTGTCTGAAGGAAGGCCATGTTGAGGGACTCTGTCAGGACAAAGCCCCTCACTCTGGCTCTCCTGTGCATGAGGTACCGTCTGACAGCTATCAGTCTCCTCACTCTGATGGCCCTCAACCTGCATTGCAGGTGACAGGCCACTGTGAGAAGAACCTGAACAGTCAGGAACACCACCAGGCACTGCTCCTGAGGATTCATGTTGCTCCCTCAGTGCAAGTGTCTGAAAAGAGCGGGAAAAACGGTTTTATAGGGGAGTGAACAGCTCAGGTGGATTGATACAGTCATGAGAGTGAAGGCACGGCTCTCTGCGGAAGGGTAAAAAAAAGCTGTGATTTGCCTTAATCGTTGTGCGAAATAAAAAAAAACCCCTATTCCGTGCATGGGCACCTATGCGCATGCGCAGGTCACGATAAAAATTTTAAAAATGGCAAGGCATGCTTCCCGCGCGCTGGAAGTGTAAACGCCAGGAAGCGCAGCAAAGCGGGATAAAGGAGGTCAGTATGATCGCGATTGTCCAGATCAAATATAATCCGGTCAAAAACGGAGCAATTTAAACTGCTCCCACCACGCCGTCTGAACGCACCCACTATGTCATCATGGCACCTCACATGGTATCAAGGTTGGGGGCAGGCTAGAGAACTGGATACGGTGCTGCCATTTTTAGCATCCTCCCCATTAAGGTTTCCAACTTTGGCTCAAGATATTCATGGAGACTTTGGGGTGATGCCTATGAAAGGCAAAGTTTAGGGATAGGAAGGAGCTCAGCAGATATGTGAAGCCTTAGAGTTCACCCTCCAAAGCTGCCATTTCTTCGAGGCTTCCGGTCTGGGATTCATGGCGTCCTGATGTGTTCTGGCTTGCTCCTAAGCTCCCAGAGCATACGGAGGGTCTTGACGACAGGGTGGGCTTTTTACAGCCCACCGCAGATCCCCCCAGGCAGGGGGGTGACTGGCAGCGAGCCTTGGCCCGAGAGGGAGTTGAGATCGGCTGATAGCGGGGCTTTAAAGAGCGTCGCGACCAGCCTTGATCCCCTCCCCCAGAGAAGGCACTTCGGAAATTCTCTACAAGACCCCACCGAGTTGGATTCTCAACATAAGAACGCATGACCCAGACCTCCAAGACATTCTACGGAAACTGATATTAAGGAAACACTGCTATAACAAGACACGGACTTTGAAGGTAACATTTTAAAATTGCTCACTGGAGACACGTTTTGGCCGAAAGTAAACAACATCCGATGAAGCGCATGATCGTGCTGTATCTGTCGTACTAATACCAACTCCGAAAAAGTGCAGTTAAACAGCTAAAAAAGGCCAAAAAGCCGGTTTGTTGAACATTCCTGCGGTTGGATTATTGACTTTAAAATAGAAACTAACAGCAAACTCCGCGAGAATTAGTGTGGAAAAGTACTCTAGCTGCAGCAGAAATCATCAGAACAGGAAGTGACCTCAGACTAGACAAGTAATCGTCCTAGAGAAGTCCAAGGAGGCCGGAAGAAGGGAGGAAACCAGAGGCAAGGGGGACAACTAAGATTGCCGGACAGGAAGTGAGTAACCGAAAGAATCATCTACCATAGAGAAATTGCGCCCGCCATTTTGAGAAGGTCAGAAAAAATATATTTCGATTTTAAACGAAAGACTTAACAGAAAAAAGTGAAATTAGAGCGATTCAGGTGGGCATAAGAAGGACTTTGATTTGATGTAGGTTTGAGGGGAATTTTAAACAACGGCTTACGATCTGCGGCAACGACAGAGGGCGAACTCCTGGTTCTCCCCGAAAATGACTGCGAAAGAAGAAAAGAAGCTACAGGGCCTGATGGAAGCTATGGAGAAACGAGTGATGGACGCGATTCAGAAGTTGGAAAAAACCTTAATAACAGAAGTAACAGAGTTGAAAAAAGAAATGTCTGGGATTACAAAAGAGATACAGACGCTGACTAAAAGAGCAGATGAGACGGATGAAAGAGTGAAAGGAGTGGCATCCAATGTTGCTGAGGATGCTTTAGAAACAGAAAAAGTCAATGTGATGGTCCAATACAATGTAATGCTTAACCACATGAGATTCAGGGGGATCCCTGAAGACAAGAGTGAGAACATCCATTCTGTTATGGTGGATGCTGTTGCAGATTTCTTAAAAATGGAAGAGGAGAAGGTGGTGGCACAGATTGATGTGGTGTACAGAGTCAATTCTGCGATTGCGCAAAGGAAAAAATTACCCAGAGATGTGATTGTCCAGTTTATATCCAAAAGACTGAAGGAGGATCTATTTAAGCAACAATTCCAGGAAGATTTCATAATTGACAACAAGAAAATCATGGTTTTAAAGGAACTACCCAGAGCAATGCTTCAGGATAGACGACTCTTCAAAGATTTGATTGACAAACTGAAAACAGAGGGTATAAGATACAGATGGGAAATTCCTAAAGGTGTCAGTTTTACATTCAAACAGAAGAGAGTCACCATCAAGTCAGTAGAGCAAATGAACAGATTCATCAATGATAACTTTAAAGACTCTGATAAATAAGCACAAAAACAACATGGAGAGTCAAATTATATCATGGAATGTCAATGGACTTAACTCACCTCAAAAAAAGAAAAAATGTTAGACTTTGGTTGGAAAAACAAAAATGTGATATTGTTTGTTTGCAAGAAACACATATTAAAAAAACTGATGCCAAATTCTTGATTCAAAAAAGATTAGGAGAGGAGTTTTACTCCCTCTCCTCCCAAAAGAAAAAAGGAGTTGCTATATATATTAAAAAGGAATTGGAACCAAAGGAAGTGTTTAAAGATAATGAAGGGAAGCTGCTGGCGGTAGAAGCCGTGCTGCAGAATAAAAAGACTTTAATTGTTAACCTCTATGCCCCAAATGGTGCGAAGGAAATTTTTTTTCAGGATTTGTGAGAACAGTTACGACAGTTAACCTATGAGCAAACGATATTAATGGGTAATTTTAATGGTACTGTTGATAATGTTGTTGACAGAAAATCCCAAAAAGGAAGTGAAGCCATGGGCAAACTTCCGAAAGTCTTTTTTCAATTGATTAAACACGAACATTTGGAAGATGTTTGGAGAGTTAAAAATCCCAGGGATAGAGAGTATTCCTTTTATTCATCAAGACATGAATCTTTTTCAATAATAGACATGATGTGGATGACGGAGAATTTGATCTTGCAGACACGCAAAATTGAGATGTTACCTAGAACTCTTTCTGACCATAGTCCGGTAAAGTGGTCAACGTATGTTAAGAGAAAGAAATTCCGATGGAGACTCAATGAGGATTTGCTGGACAAACAAAATATTGTGGACAGAATAAGGACAGAAACCCAAACATATTTTCAACTGAACTTAAATAAGCGTGTACAGACGCAAACGGTATGGGAAGCCTACAAGGCTGTGATGAGAGGACATCTGATTGCAATCAATAATAATGAAAAGAAACAACAATTGAAAATAGACAAAGAGATCATGGAAAATATTCGGAAAAAAGAAATGGAGCTTAAGAAAAGGCCTGGTAAAAAGAAGATTTTGAGAGAATTGAGGATTTTAAGGGAGCAATATGAGGCGAGGTTGAACAAAGAAGTATATTGGAACTTGAAAAAATTGCAACAGAAGTCCTTCGAAGGTGCAAATAAACCTGGCAAATACTTAGCATGGCAATTGAAGAAAAGAAGAGAGAATAAAACAATCACTAAATTGAAAGATGGAAATAAAGAGATTTCAGACCCAGGAGGGATTCGGAGGGAATTTTACAAATATTATGCGACTCTTTTTCAAGCAAAACAAGTGGATCTGCAAAAGATGCAAGACTATTTATCCAAGGTTAATTTGATACAACCAAGCCCTGAAATGAAAGCAATATTAAATGCTGCAATAACTAAAGAAGAAATTAGTAAAGCAATAGGAGAGGCAAAGATTTCCAAAGTTTCAGGCCCGGATGGCTTCTCAGCTAAATTTTATAAAAAATTTCATGAAGACCTGGTCCCGGTGTTAGAGATTCTTTTAAATGAAATTAGAAGGACAGGGAAGATTCCAGATTCCTGGAATGAAGCTGCGATCACCTTAATTCCTAAAGAAATGCAGGACCTAACAAATGTAAAGAATTATCAGCCTATTTCATTATTGAACAACGATTATAAGATATTTGCAAAAATATTAGCAGAGCGCCTTAAAAGGTTTTTGAAAGACACTATTGCTGAAGATCAAGCCGGATTCTTACCAAATAGACAAATTAAAGACAATATGAGGGTTGTTTTAGACGCAATTGAGTACTATGATAAACACCCCGAAAAAGAAGTTGGTTTTTTATTTTTGGATGCAGAAAAGGCATTTGATAATCTGAATTGGGAATTTATGTTTAAAGTGCTTGAGAAATCCTTGATGGGCGCAGAATTTATAAGAATGATTCAATCAATATATAAAGAACAAAAAGCTACGGTGATTGTGAACGCAGAATCAACAGAAGTGTTCCGGGTCAGAAAAGGTACTAGACAGGGTTGCCCCCTGTCACCATTGTTATTTATCTGGATTTTGGAGATTTTGCTACAAATGGTTAGAGATGACGATAACATAAAAGGTTTGAATATTGGAGGCTTTTCATTTAAATTAAGAGCATTTGCGGATGATATTATGTTTATTGTTGAAGATCCTGTTAATAATATGCCTAAGGTATTTGAAAAAGTAAAAGAGTTTGGTGATCTCGCAGGGTTCTATGTTAACAAGAACAAGTCCAAGATATTGTGTAAAAATATGATTGGTACAAAGCAACAAATGTTACAAAATGTGACAGAATGTGAAGTGGTTAAAAAGGTTAAGTATTTGGGAGTTGAAATCACAATGAAAAATATAGACTTGTTTAAGAATAATTATGAAAAACTGTGGGTTTCGATAAAGAGTGATTTAGAAAAATGGGAAAAACTTAGATTATCTCTTCTTGGAAAAATTGCCGTTGTCAAAATGAATGTACTGCCCAGGTTAATGTTTTTGTTCCAGACAATACCAATTGTGAAAGATGGGAAAGTGTTGGTGAAATGGCAAAGAGAAATCTTTAAATTTATCTGGGCAGGAAAGAAGCCAAGAATTAAAATGAAGATAATGTATGATATTAAAGACAGAGGTGGCTTCCAAGTCCCGAATTTGCGTTTGTATCATGAAGCTGTATGTATGTCTTGGTTATCTGAGTGGGTTAATTTGGAAAATAGAAAACTTTTAGCTCTTGAGGGGCACGATTGCAGATTTGGCTGGCATGCCTATCTTTGGTATGGGAAAAGTAAAGTTGATTCTATGTTTAAGCATCATTATGTAAGGAGGACACTGTTTGATACATGGACCAGGTACAAGGATACAATTTCGGACGAGAGGCCTTTGTGGATTGTTCCAGCAGCAGTTATACATCTGTTTTCAGAACATAAAGGGAATGACTGGTTGAAATACCATGAATTGTTGCAAAAAGAGGGGAAAAAATATGTTTTAAAGCCAAATAATGAACTAGAATTTGAGTATGGTTGGCTACAATACTGTCAAATAAGGGATATTTACAAAAAAGATTGTAAAGAGTTTGGTTTTAGAGCTATGAATGATGATTTTGAAAATATATGGTTGAAAAGAGAGCGAAAAATGATTTCAAAGATGTATAAAACTTTGTTGACTGTATATACTTTGGATGAAACTGTTAAAGAGCAAATGATAAAGTGGGCCATAAATATGAACAAAGAAATTTCTATGGAATCATGGGAATTTTTGTGGAAAAGATCCTTTAAAACGTCTACCTGTGTTAATGTAAAAGAAAATTGCTATAAGATGATGTATAGATGGTACATGACACCAAAAAAGATTGCTAATATTAGTATGGATAAGAACTTGAGTAATAAGTGTTGGAAATGTAAAAAACCAGAGGGTTCTTTTTACCATATGTGGTGGTCATGTGATAAAGTGAAAGCGTACTGGTCTAATATACATTGTGTGATGCAGAAAATATTAAAAATCCCAATTGAGAGAAAGCCAGAACTTCTCCTTGGTTTGACAATGGAAAGAATTCCACAGGAAAAAAGGACATTGTTATGGTACATGATCACGTCGGCGAGAATGGCCTTTGCTCAGCAATGGAAAATGGAGAAGGTGCCAGATATACATGACTGGTTTAGAAAACTGCTATTTTTAGTGGAAATGGACAAAATGACAAAGAAACTAAATGGACAAATGGCAGAACAGTATATAAAAGATTGGGAAGGGTTGAAACTGTATTTAGAAACTGAATATAGAATGAAGGGGAAAATATATAACTTAGATCTGTATGGATATTGAACGAGAAGTGAAATGAATTCTGAACTATATTATACTGTTATTTGAAAATATGTTGAAATTGTAGAGGTTTTATATATCTGAAATGTGTTACCTGGTTTGTCGACTTATATAAGTCTAAACTTGATTACCGTCTAATATATATTTTTGTTTGTTATTAGCAGTGTTGGAAGCCTATTAGGGGGGGTGGGGGGGATGGGATGAAAACTTTTTTAAAATTGTATTGGTAACGTTGTTGAAAATGTTGAGTGCATCCCAATAAAAATTTTGTTAAAAAAAAAAAAAAGCTGCCATTTCTTCCAGTGATTTGACCATCCAGGATAGCAGTGAGTTCCAAGCTGTGTGCCAATGAACCTGTTGTGAGTTGCATTGAAGGTTATTAGGGGTTTTCTGATGAGAAGATCAGTAGTGAGGGATTACTGCAACTCACCATCAGACCAGAGAGGTCTCATCCCTTGGAGAAAAAGGCTGTTGTGGAGAATGAATTCTATGGCATCATACCATATTGAAGTTTCCCACACTCTCCAAACAATGTCCTCCTAAGGCTTCACCAAAAATCTACAGGAATTTCCCAACCCAGAGTTGGCAACCACATAGGAACATTTGTAGCTCATATAAAGTAGACAGTGGGTTGGACAGGTGAACTATATAGCTGCAGGTGTCTGGGTTGGTGTAGTGGTTAAAGAGTGGCAGATTCTAATCTGGATAACCAGGTTTGATTCCCCACTCCTTCTCATAAAACCTTCTGAGTGACCTTGGGTTAGTCACAGTTCTCTCTCAGAACTCTCTCAGCCCCACCTACCTCACAAGGTATCTGTTGTGGGGAGAGGAAAGGAAGCTGCTCCGAGACTCCTTTGGGTAGTGAAGGGCAGGATATAAAACAAACTCTTCTTCTTCTAATATGAAAAGATTCTCTCTCTGTAGCAAGTCTGAACTGTAGCAACTAGGTGGAGCCATTCTGGGTTGCAAATATTACCATCAGTATAAAAGAGTATTTGAACACCATTGTGATCAGATGTATGAAATCAAATGTATACAAAGACTTACTTGTGTCAGAGTCCCACAGCAATCAGTCTCAACAACGTTCCTTCAGAAGGATCAAGTTTACTGAGTACAGTAAATGCAGGTCATCTGTGCATACGTTCAGTATTAGATCTAACTCTGCAGGCAGGAAAGGGGAAAGATATACAGGATTCAAAGTGGGGTCCCCTGATAGACTTGGGCCAATCAGAGGGTGAACTGCCGCATGCCTAATTTAACAGGCTCATATTCCCAGCATAGCCAGAGGAGCAAGGTATCAAGGTCATGAGCTCAGTGAAGAGATAAGACACAGGGAAAGAAGTGAAAGTTAACATTCCAGTACTTGAAGATGTGCACCCAGCACCCTCCATCCTCCCCCTACTTACAATGGCAGCGTAGCTGACATACTGTCTCTCCGAAGACAAACCCCCCCCAAGTTTGTCAGGATATATTCTATGAAAAGCACATAGCAGTTTAGGAGCACTGATATGACATTCCTCAACCCACTGATTATATGAGTGGTTGAAGTCTTTCCACTGCACCAGGTATAAAATCCAGCCCCATTTTACTTTGGAGTCCAAAATTTGGGCAACTTCATGGTGTGGTTCACCATTCACCATCAGTGGAGCTGGGGATGGAGGACAAAGTCTCCAAGCATTTGGCCCTGGGTCCCATTTCAACAAACCGAAATGAAAGATAGGATGCAACTCAAGTTCCACAGTTACATCATTGACCTTTAAAAGGTCCAACATATTCAACCCAGCTTCCTGCTGGGTTGGAGTCCCTTCAGATTTATTGTAGATAAATATACAGAGTTGCCAGGTTGGATGTCCCATTCAGGAGCCCTACCCTTGTCAGCCTGGGCTTTGTAGTCTGCTTTGGCCTTGTCAAGTGTCTTTTGGAAGATAGGCCAGTGGTCTTGGAGTCCCTGCCACCATGTATGCAGATCCCGGGGAGGGGGTGTAGGCGTTCCCACCATGGAAAGAGGAGCCCCCTTGTACCCATACAGAGCTTTAAAGGGAGACAGCCTGGTGGAAGTGTGGATTGAGTTATTGTAACTGTATTCCGCATAGGGTAACAGCTTGGTCCAGTTGTCTTGCTGGAAATTAGTAAAGCATCTAAGGAATTGCTCAACCACCTGACTGACCTGTTCGGTTTGTCCGTCAGTCTCTGAGTGGTAGGTGCTGCTGAGGCCCTGCTCAATGCCCAAAACCTGCATGAGTTCTCTCCAGAACTTGGCAACGAACTGGGCACCTCTGTCTGAAATTACCTTAGTTGACACTGAATGCAATTTAACAATGTGGTTCATGAACATCTTGGCTAGGGCCTTGGCGGTGGGTACTTGCTTGAAAGGAATAAAATGTGCCTGTTTGGAAAACAAGTCCACCACCACCCAGATCACCATCTTGCCCTTGCTGGGAGGTAAGTCCGTAATAAAGTCCATAGAAATCACCTCCTGGGGTGGTTAGGAGTCTCTAGTGGTTTGAGTAACCCAGGTGGCTTCCAGGGCGCCTTTTGCTCATCAAACACGTTTGACATGATCCCACGTACTGCAAAATGTCTGCCTTCATATGAGGCCACCAGAACTGGCGCTGTAGCACGTGGAGGCTTTTTAAATATCCAAAATGCCCTGCTAGTTTGGATTCATGCCCAAAATGCATAATATCCCCCCTCAGTGCATTTGGCACAAATATTCTGCCTCCCTGATACCAGCAGCCATTTGTCCCCTGCATGAGTGCAGGATCTGCAGAGGTCTCCTTTGCATCCATGTCAGAATTGGCTGCTTTGAATTTGGTGGCCCATGGCTCAGCTCGTTCACCAGCCACCGCCTTCATCTGACTGTGGATGAGGACAGCCCCTCCCAACTGGGAGGGTGTGAACATGGAGTCCACTATCTCCTCCCTTTGGCTCACATGCTGTGGGAAATGGGACATTTCCCTGGAAATGATGAAAGATGAAATGAAACTTGGAGAAGAACTCTGCCCAGTGAAGCTGTTTTGCATTTATGCTGCGGGGGCTGTGCAGTGCTTCCAGGTTTTTATGATCAGTCCATACCTCAAATGGGACTTGCGCCCCCTCCAACCAGTGCCTTCAAGTAGTCAGAGCTAACTTGATGGCTTCTGCTTCCTTGTCCCAAACCACCTAGTTCCTTTCTGTTGCATTGAACTTCTTGGAGATATACGTCGGGGTGGAACTTCCCATCCACACCTTCCTGCAGAATGCCCCCCCCCCAGCAACATCTGAAGCATTGACGTATACAATAAATCGTTTATTTTCATCTGGATGGCTGAGAATTGGCTCGGATATAAACAGCACCTTAAGTTTGTCAAATGCCTCCTGAGCAGCAGTCCACTCCAGGCACACACCAGGCTTAGTACTATCCTGCCCCTTCCCTTTAGTTTTTAACAAGTCTGTGAGGGGCAGGCTCACTTGAGTAAAATTTGAGATGAAAGCCCGGCAGAAATTACCGAATCCTAAAAAGAATTGGAGTTGGCACCAGGTTCGAGGAGCCTCCCACCTCAGCACATCTGCCACTTTATGTGGATCCATCTCCAGTCCCCTGGAGAGATGCGGTAGCCCAAGAAATCAACTTCAGTCTGGGGAAACTCACACTTGGCGAACAATTTGTGTGTGTATAGGGTCTGCAAGACCTATCACACCAATTTCACATGCAATTCCTTATCTTGTGAATATAATGAGATATCATCTAAATAAACAAGAGCCCCTTTGAACAAGTGCTTGTGTAATATGTCATTAATTAGGTTCATGAACACTCCCGGGGCTCCTGAATGGCATCACCAGATATTCAAACTGGCCCAATGGAGTATTGAAGGCTGTTTTGAATCCATCCCCCTCCCAAATGTGCACTCGGAAGTACGCGTCCCTCAGGTCCAACTTAGTGAATATTTTCCCCTTCGCTGTCTTGGTTAGGAGGTCTTTGATTAAGGGCAGATGGTAAGTGTTTGTAGCAGACACTGCATTCAAGCTGCGGTAGTCAGTGCACAGCCGTAGGCCCCCGTCCTTCTTCCAGAAGAGGATGGGAGTGTTGCCTTGTAAGGCTTGTAGAGCTAGTGATCATGCTGATCTAACTGACACTTGATGACAGCCAACAGGAGCCAGTTCTGACCGGTTCAGGCAGGAGCTGGGCAAAGCTCTGTCACAATGACTCAACAAGAAGCTGATTGGTTGTTCACTACATATGTGTATGTAGTCTGTATCTCTTCCCTTTCTGTCTTTATGTGGTGTTTTGAGGAGCTCTTTGTTGGTGAGCTGTAAATATTTGTAAAATAAAATTGTACATAGTTAACCACAAGACAGAGCTACAGTCAGCTCTCAGCTGTACAAGAGTGGACTTCTATTCTAAGGGAACAGATCCAACCTGCTTGGTAGCAGAGACCTTGACAGGGAGGCGTGAATCAGGAAGAGGCGGGGCGGATAAAACCTTGTGCCAGATTTTTGTCAATAAACTTCCTCAACTCCTCTTTCTTTGTAGGGCTCATGGAATACAATTTCCCTTTTGGCAACTTATGTCCTGGCAAAATCTCAATAGTACAGTCCATGGTACGGTGAGGGGGGCAATGCTCCCTCTAAGCTGTGGAGCCTTGTGAGCAAAAATTCTACTTTGTGAGCTACTGGTATTAAAGTTGTGAGTGAGTGATTTGCTACTGCATAAACTAGTTTGCTCTGAGTGGAGGCAAAAATGTGTGAGCCAGAGGCTAAAAAACTGTGAGTTAGCTCACACGAACTCAGCTTAGAGGAAACACTGGGGGGGGGAGTTCATCCGCCTCTTCTTCCTCAAACAACCTCACTAAGTCCCGATACTTGCACGGTATAGAGTTTAACTTCTCTTTGGCCAGACAAATGCAGATTGGGATAGTTTGGGGTGCCTCCCCCCACTCAGGTAACCACACATGGGTGTGGCACCCAGGAGCCACAAAGTTCACAGTCCCTTCACTCCACTGGATATATGAGTCATGGCCCCTAAGCCGTGGGATCCCTAGCACCAAGGAAAATCGGGCCATGGGGTTCACAACCAATGAGTGTTGTTCCCAGTGAATCCCTGTTCCCATTTTAAGAGGCTCAGTCTGATATTTGCATGGCTCCCACATGGTTGAGCCATCCATTTGGGTAAATACCAATGGCTCTGGTAACCGTTGCACTGGGACTCCCAACCCCATTACTATGGAGGGGCTGATTAAGTCTCTAGTGCACCCTGAGTCTATGAGTGCTTGTACTCGCACTTGGGTCCCCATCTCAGGGTTATGCACTGACATAGTAACAAAAAACAAAGGGGGGATGACTGCTCACTCATTGTGGCACAGACTGCTCTCGGACCTGCTGCTTTGTGCCTTTTAGAACAGGTCCTGGCCTTTTCCCACTGGCTCAGGATTCTCATCCTTGCTGGAGGATGCACCCCTGGATTGGGTGCCCAACTGGAGGGCCCTGGGTAGCTTTGGGCGTGACCCCCTTTTCACAGGTGTCTCTGCTCCCTTCCATTCAGGTGCCTTGGGCACTGGCAGCGCGATCACCGTGGGGCAGAAAGCAGCATAGTGGCCTGCCTCTCCACAGTGGAGGCAGAGCCGTTGGAGCATCCTTCAGCTTGGGTCGAGGGGTCTTCCAGACCACTCCTGGAGTCTTCGGATACACTTTAGGGGTGTGCATCTTAATCATCTGGAGATGGTTTTTGGCATCTGGTTCTCTCACTCACACCACCAAAGATATGGGGTTCACACTGTGGAGCATTGTCTCCAGGATCTGGTAGTTCAGCCCCAATCGATACTGCTCCACAAGCAGGGCTTTGGGCCATCCTTGGATCTTTGCAGCATATATCTTAAACTTGTCGGAGTCAGGGCCAGCCCATCATAGAAAAAAATTAGACCATTACCTAGGGTGCTGGCTTGATGAAGGCGCCAGTGGTGTCACACCACTCTGGCCTGCCTGCTGCCCCACCAGGCTGCATGCCTGTGCCACGCTGGCCTTACCTGGCTTTGCCCTGACGCACTTGATGACTCCCGGGACTTGTCACTGCCTCCCCCCCTGCGCTCCTCAGTCACTTTTGCCTCTTGCATCCCTCACCGGAAGGAGCTGGAAAAAAGCGAAAGCTACCACCACAACAAAAGGAAAGTTCTGCTCACTTGTGGCCACTCAAGCAGCACTGAACCATCTGGAGCAAAGGGTCAGGTGGCCGTTCTCCCCGCCCCGTGCTGGCAACCCAGCCAAGCTGACCTCCCCTCCCCTCCCCATGTCAATCTAGGCACCCTGGGGGTCACCCATTGGAGTGGCTGGGACAGGGGAAGTGCCGCCTCAGCCAGCTGCACACAGCCAATTTGCAGGCACAGCTGCCCACCTGCAATGGGCTGCTCCTCACAGAAGAGCCGACGGGTATATTGGGGGGGACAGGCAGCAAGGGAGGGAGGGAAAGAGACTGCAGGCAGCCGGAGAGGAAGGCCTGTGGGGAGGAGAAGGAAAAGTGACCATCGGGGCGCAGGAGGACCCCGAGTGGCCCAGCTAGCCAGGATCTACACAGGGGTGCCTTGGCAGATGCTACAGGAGTACACCAAAAGGTAGACTCACCTAGTGTACAAAAAAACCTGGAGCCGGCCCCAGTCGGAGTACTCACGCACTGAACAATTCCCTTGCTTCAGGGCTCAAAGGTTGGTGCGAGCTTACTCTGCTTCCATGGGGTCTTCATATTGTCTTCTCGGGGATCACATGAATGACTGCACCTCCCAGAGCTCAGGCCCATGCAGGTTGTGCAGACTGACATATCAGTCAACTGCTCAGTCTCCTAGCCTCGATCCAATGTAATCCACATGGTGCTCGTTAGAGGGGAAGAAATAGCCCCAGTCTCGAAGGAACATTTGTGCCTGCAGCAGGAAGAAGGTGAGCTTCTCGGGATTGCCATCAAATGTGGCATCTAACAGTTCCTTGGGATGCTCCAACCCTGGGATTGCAGGGACAGCCCGGGCCCCTGACCCTGGTGGGCCGGCTGGAACACCTGGCTTGGTGGGTACACCCGGACTGGCAGGAACCACCCAGTCCGGTGGGGACTGGTACTAGAGCAGGCGGTGCCTGTCCTGGGGGCACTTGCTGGCAGGGCTTTTTCCCCTAGAGGGCCTGCTGGTGTGACAGGTTGCTGCAGCCACTGTTCGTGCTGAACTGTAGTAGTGATGATATGGGGTATCTCGAGCATCATCTCATGCAGCTCCTGTCATAATTCCTCCTGTTGAGCTTGTAGCTGGCACTTCACTCGTTCCAGCTGATCTTTGCCCCCACCGCCATATCTCACGAAACCATAGCCACTCTCTTGGTAGGGGAAGTAGTCGTAATGGCTGGCACCCCCCTATCGGGGGGTTGTGATCCACAACTCTCGAGTCTCAACTGACATCCAGGCCCACAAATAAGGGTCTCACCAAGGCTTCCCATAGTCGAGCCCCCCACTTGTACCAGCTGTGATGGGGGTTTCTTCCATCGTAACAGGGACCCCTTCTGCAGTGGTCACTGGAACACCCCCACCTTCCTTGTTGCTTATGTTGAGGTACGGTGTTAGGGATTATGGCAGATCTAACACTCTGTCAGTGTCATGCCCACTGTGCAGCCCGATTCTGTGGAACCTGGTCATGGGGATTCTGCCTGAGAACGAGCTCTCTGTACCCTTGGAAGGAACCAACCTAAGTCCTGCAGAGGATGAGCACCAGTTAACAGGAGAATTCACACCTGGAGCCGCTCCTGCAGAGCCAAGCACAAGCACCACGCCTCCTGATTCTCTTCCAGCTGTGACTAGGCTGAGATATCTAAGATGCCGGGACTTGGCAACGCGACGCAAAGAGGCATGCATGTGAGGTCGGCATTCTCTCAACCCTGAGTATTGACAGGAGCCAGGACTCTGGGAGCAGCTGGTAATCAGCTAACAAGCAGAGCAGACTTTTAAGGTGGCTCTCTGGAATCCCCAATTTGTGCTGGCAACTAGTCCTTTTGGACCAATTCTTTGCACCTTGGATTCTGCATCTCTCAGTTCCTGGCATCCTGCTATTGGTTGACTTCCTGGTTCCTGTCTCCAGTCCGTATTTTGACGTTCTCCTGGCTCTTGACCCCCCGGCTCTGCACCTCGACTCTGACTCTCGGCAAACTGGACTCAGATCTTTGATAAAACCTTGACTACACGTTTGTTTTTGAGTATTGGGACTTTGACTCTTCGGTATCCTGCTCTTTCTGGCTTTGACCCTCGGACTGGACTTTGATCTCTCACTCTCTGCCTTGCCCCACTGGCTCAGTCGTGACAGTCAGAGTCCCACAGCAATCAGTCTCAACAACATTCCTTCAGAAGGATCAAGTTTATTGAGTACAGTAAAGGGAGGTTGTCCCGCTGCCGGGACTTCCCCCACCGCCAGGACTTCCCCCATCCCTGTGCTGCCAATGAGCCTCCTGCCATCTCCTGGAGGGCCTCCCCTGGGGCCTCTGGTACTCATCTGGTGTTCCCAGGGAGCTAAAGCAGAGCCACTGCTAGTGCCCACCATGGTGGGCAACACACCACCACCACTCTGTCCACTCCCCCCCACCGAAGGCCCCAGTTGGGCTGAAGATGCATCCCCACCGCCCCACCCGAGCAGCGACTGCACTGGGCCCAGCCGGGCTGCACCTGCCCACGCTGAAATGGCTGCACCAGGACTGTGGCCCGGTGCGAGGGCCCAACCACAGCCCCGCAAGCAACGGCCAGAGCCGCGTGGTCCAACAGCCCATCCCCGCTGAATGGAAGAGGCAGCTGGGGCTAGGACCTCTCCCGGCAGCCGGCATCTCGAATTAAGTGTGGGGGCAGGCATCAGAGGGCGGAGGGAGGGAGAAATGCAGGGGACGCTGGGGGGAGTGAGGAAGGGATATAAACAGAGCTGTAGCAGGAGGCCAGGGAGGATTACCTGGCTCAGGTGACGCTACACTGAGAGAGAGACTGAAGGCAAACTGGCCAGAGGGAACAGGTCAGCAGGGGTGGTGAGGTAACCCCCTCCCCTGTTCAGGTATCTGAGGCCTCCACAGCTCTGAGGGATATGGCACCAAGGTGGCCGAATGGGTGGAGTTCATAGATTCTAGCAGCAGCGAGGGGGGTCATCCGGGTCA
This sequence comes from Gekko gecko, assembly GCA_029375565.1. NCBI lineage: Eukaryota > Metazoa > Chordata > Lepidosauria > Squamata > Gekkonidae > Gekko > Gekko gecko. The sequence continues at coordinate 172,513,780 of JAPDNY010000005.1, forward strand.
TGTGACACAGGTCATCTATGCATACATTCAGTATTAGATCTAACTCCACAGGTGGGAAAGGGGGAAGATATACAGGATTCAAAGTGGGGTCCCCTGATGGACTCGGGCCAATCAGAGGGTGAACTGCAGCACGCCTAAATTATTGGGCTCATATTCCCAGCATAGCCAGAGAAGCAAGGTACCAAGATCATGAGCTCGGCGAAGAGATAAGACACAGGGAAAGAAGTGAAAATTAACTTTGCAGTACTTGAAGCACCCAGCAGCCTCCTACCTCCCCCCACTTACAATGGCAATGTAGCTGACAACTTGTAGATGAAGTTTTCTGCTACAACTTCTTACATTATAGAATTAAAGCTTATTCCTTAAACAACTCCAACATTTTGAAATAGAAAAGTAATCTAATTGCAAAGAAACGTGAATATACATAGCCTACCCCTCTAAGTTGTCACGGATTCGAACAGCAGAAGTGGTAGGCATGGAGTGGGCCAGAAGAGAGTGCGAGTATCCAAATAATACTGGAGGCTTCAGCTAGGTGCAAACTATACACATTTATTTACACACCACAGCCACCATCAAACAGAGTGCCAAAGTGCTCTGCTGCAATCATACAAATGAGGAGGAGAAACTGTACATCACTCACTGTACATTTATACAAACACTAGCCAATCAGGCTTCAGTGCTGAGTCACTGTGATAGTAGTGGCAAGACTGCCCTGAACTGGTTATAGCCAGCTCTAACAGAGATTCCTGGCTGACAGCTACCTGTCACTAGATCAAATCCATCTAGCCAGACTTACAGAACATGTGGATCTCAACACTCCCCCTTAAGTCTGCATCTGGATGTTCAATTTGATCTTCAAATCAGTAAACGTTTTCACATCAAGGCACTTGGTAAACAAGTCAGCTACGTTTGACTTGGAAGCACAATAGGTTAACTTAATTAAACCTCATTGTAGTACATCTTTAACATTCATGTACCTTATGTTAATGTGCCTGCTTCTTACTCTAATACTCTGTGAATCAACCACATTGTCACAGAAAACATTGATTGGTAGTACATAGTTTACATTGAAGTCAGTTAGCAGTTGTAAACCCCATTCTAACTGCACACAACACTAGCAAGTTTGTGCTATGTAAACCTTTTCAGAAATGGATGCATTTGCCAAAAGATCCACTCCCATGTTATTTTGCCCTGCCAAGCCTCCTTTTCAACTGTAGGCATTTGCAATACCTCATGATAGGTTTGAGGCTCCTTAATGAAAACATGATTGACATCATAGCCATATCTTACAGGAGGTATGCCCTTAGTACTGCACATAGAAACCCTTGGTAGTACTTTCTCATTTTGCACACCATCAGACTGCACATTTACAGGTTGTTGCTCTTGTTTGATCACTGGCTCATTACTGACACCCTCAGTGATATCAGAGCTAGGTAAAGCAACCATTTGTGGTACTTCGTTTGCATGAATCTTTCCCCAGTTTTCATGCTCACAAAAAGAGGCAGACCTGCTGAAACTCACTTTGTTGAACTGATCAGCAAATCTATAGGTCTTCATGCCAGACTGATAACCAAGGAAAACCAATTTCCTGGCTTTGGCTCCCCCTTTCCTCCTGCGCTCAAGAGGTATGTTTACCCATGCTTTGGAGCCAAAAACCCTTAGGTATTCAAGATTTGGTAAACGGTTGTACATTAATGGGATATCCTCTATAGAGCGTGAATAAAGCCTGTATGGGATATCCTCTATAGAGCGTGAATAAATCCGGTTGCTTACATAACAGGCATTTTTCATTGCCTCAGCCCAAAATGCAATACCCAGGCCAGAGTCCTTCAACATTGCATACATCATATTCTGAAGAACCCGACCTTTGCGCTCGGCTACACCATTTTCTGCTGGAGTACAGACATTGGCAACCCTATGTTTTATTCCCTTTTGTTGTAGGAAGTGCTCAAAAGCATTGGAGGTAAATTCCCCTCCCATGTCAGTTTGGATGGCTAGCACATTGCCAAACTGGTTCTTTACTCTTTTATACCAATATTTAAAGGTTGAGAAGACATCAGACTTACACTTCATCACATACACCCAGCAAAATCTTTACCAGTCATCAGTAATAATGAGAACATACTTATTACCCGAATGGCTTTTTGGAAAAGGACCAACCACATCCATATGAACCAAAGCCAAAGGCTTTTGAGACTCTCTTAAGCTCTGTTTTGTGACTGGAAACGCTTTAGAATTTGCCATTTTACATATCTCACAGTCTAGGTAGTTTTTACACTCTTTTACACCCTCTTGGCCTGTTAGGGCCAGGGTCTTTTGAATAGTTTTGAAACTCACATGACCTAGACGACGGTGTAACAAATGTTGACAGTTATTGTGGGGGTTAACATTGGTAACAGTTTGTACATTTTCTTTAGTGTTGTTCAACACATTATTTTGCAACCTGCCTATTGCACACACTTTACCAGCTTTCATAATTTTGCATTCTTTGTTAGCAAATACCACTTGGAACCCTGCAGTGTCCAAGCTCATAATGCTTAACAAGTTATTTTGTAAGCCAGGTACACGAATTACCCCCTTTAAAGTATGGTTTAAGTTGGGGTAAAACACATCCCCCTCAGCCGTAACCTGGGAAGGAGTCCCATCTACAAGACTTACATGTGTTAAGGGAGAGGTCCTAATATTGTGCAGAAGCCCCTCGTTCTTGCAATACGTTTGGGATGCGCCTGGATCGAGTAGCCAGGATGAAGCCACAAAATTGTCCACAGGGCCCACCATAGCTACAGAATGCTGAGACTCAGGCTGTTTCTTTCCTTGCTTCTGCCTCTCAGTACAGAAACGGACCAGGTGTTTTGTAGAGCCGCAGAAAAAACATTTCCTCTTGTTCTTGCTGCCTCTGGAAGTATCTTTGGCCTGTTTCTGGAGAGTGGCAACAGCAACAGCACAGGTGCTTTCTGTTATCTTGTCTGCAGATTGCCTGGAACTGTGCCCGGTCACCTTGGCTGACTGCCCAGACTCCCTGGCATGCTGCCTGGATTCTGCAAGTCGCTCCTCGTGTTGTATTAACTTTCCGGTGACAAACTGGACTGTTAAAACCTTTTCATCCAGTGTTTCAAATGCAGGTAAAAGGCAGTCAATTTTTTGTGATAACGATGATAATATTATGAAAGTGTTATCAATTTCCTCAAAAACTTTGCCACGCTCCTGAAGCTGACGAAAATAATCCATCAGGACCTTGAGATGGTCTTTCACAGGCTCCTGGGGTGCTTGCAGCTTTCTATACAAACGCCGGGTTAATGAGATAAGAGACCTGACATTAGCCTGCTGATAAATGCTTTTAAGTGAAGACCAAGCCTGTTCAGCACTTTCAGCTTGAGAAACATAAACAAGCTGATCGTCACTGACACTCAAAACAATCAGTGCTAGGGCTTTTTCATCATTTTTCTCATCAAGCGGCGTTGGGTCTTCGGGGGGGGGGTCATTTATATATCTCCAAAGCCCCTCCTTCACAAGAAAGAACCGCATTTTAAGTGCCCAATTGTTATAGTTTGTAGAAGTGAGCTTTTCAACCAGCTGGGAAGTAGGTACCTGAGCCATGACGCTTGCTCCCGACTCCCAGCTGCTGGTATCTTGCCTTCGGCTGCTTGGCGTCCTCCTCCACACAGGACTCCCACACACTGCAACCGACCTCCGGCTCCTCCAGCTCACAGCTCCTCCAGCCTGCTTCTCAGGCAGCACGGCCAGACACTGCTTTCTCTCCAGCAAAGAAAGCCACAGCAGACAGACAACTCCACAGATACTGCTTCCACAGCTCCCAACAGCTCCAACTTACTCCATGCACAGCCAACCGTAGGCTGGGCCCATAACCCTGTTGTGGGTTTGAACAGCAGAAGTGGTAGGCATGGAGTGGGCCAGAAGAGAGTGTGAGTATCCAAATAATACTGGAGGCTTCAGCTAGGTGCAAACTATACACATTTATTTACACACCACAGCCACCATCAAACAGAGTGCCAAAGTGCTCTGCTGCAATCATACAAATGAGGAGGAGAAACTGTACATCACTCACTGTACATTTATACAAACACTAGCCAATCAGGCTTCAGTGCTGAGTCACTGTGATAGTAGTGGCAAGACTGCCCTGAACCGGTTATAGCCAGCTCTAACAGAGATTCCTGGCTGACAGCTACCTGTCACTAGATCAAATCCATCTAGCCAGACTTACAGAACATGTGGATCTCAACATAAGTAAGTTTTTTTGTGTTTGTGCCACGAAACAGAAGTAGAAAAAATAGGAGAGTCTATGGGGGCTTTCAGGAAAAGGGAAAGAAGCTATAGTGGGGGAGGGAGGAATGAGATGCCTCCTGCAAGTCCTTGTGTGTTCCCACTTGTGTATTCTAACAGTCAAATCTGAGGATATTTCTATCCAGTTACTGGAGCTGTGAACAGGCAAAACAGATTTTTCTACAAACCTGAACAATCTAAAAAGATACATTGTGCTATGTCTTTCATTCCCACGTTAAGCTTGATTCTTAGTACTGGATCATAAGATGTAACATTCTTATTGGCCATTCCTATAGAATTGTATGAAGCAACCAGCCTCCGTGTAAATATGTGTTATAGAGGGAACAGACCTTATTGGTCTTTATCTCTGTTAGGCCATTGGTTCTTAACTTATCTATGGGCATGGCTTTGACAGCTTGGATCATTTAAAAAGGGGAGCTGTGCTCCACTTGTTGTTGTGTGTTGTCATTGTGTTCTGATCGTTACAAATAAAGCTGAATCACTTTGCTGAAATCACTGCCTCTTGTTGAGTTGCATACTTAACACATTGGATTTTTTTAACCCAAATGATAAAAACAATGGATTCCCTCAGTGGCTGTTGCTAGGCAACCACAGAACTCTAGGTTTTTCAGAGTAAAAGGCAGGGGGAGGTAAAAGGGTCCTTTCCAGTCCTGTTTTGGTCTTTGAAGGAGGACTTGTTGGGGCCAGGCCTATCTGTCAGCAACCCCTGTGTTACTTGATACCACCCACCTCACATGATTTACCTAAGCCTGGCTACTTACTACTGTTCAACAATAGCCATCCTATTAAAGCCAGTGTGCTAGAGATTCAGAGTAGGGTCTGAAAACCCAGGTTTGAACCCATCTTGTTTTGGAAATTCACTAGGAGATTGGAGGCCAATCAAATTCAGCCTAATCTACCTTACAGGGTTGTTTTGAGGATATAAAGGATAAGAAGGAGGAGAGGGTTCCCACTTGTAGGTTCCCAAATTCTAACACTCTCTAACCTCTAATTACACCAGTTTCACTTCATCTTAGAGGACTGAAATTTTGTATTTAATCTCATTGGTTCATCTTTGAGCTGGATATTCCTATTAACGTTGTTTTAAATCCCTGTTAAAAGTATACCCAAAATATCGTAAAATGCCACAGTGAAAATATTAACACTTTTAGGAACACAGTTCTCACACTGCATTGTTAAAAGCGTCAAGGTTTCATCAGCTATAATATAACAGCCTTGTCATTTTCACTTTGTTAAGGTGATACAGACAAGAGCCTCAGGTTTACTTTTAATAGAAAATATAGCACAAATGGGCAAGAATATAAAAAAGTGTTGCTTTCATTATATCAAAGCCTTATTTAAGACTGACAATGTGTCAGAGAATTAGAACGTGTGCACTCTGACTGCCTCTCATATACAGTGCCATTGGATGCAGAAAAACCCAAACACCCAGAGATACTATGGCCTTTTATGCATGTCAGTTTCCTTTCGCATTCAGGTTACATGTCCAGCAGGGTTTCCCCCCCTTCTGCACATGTTTTTATTGCTTCCAGGTTGGCTTCACTTTTTTTTTTTCTTTTTTGCTTCCCCCCGCATTTTCTGAGTACTCTTTTGTCGTTACTTTTTTTTTTTTGGTTTGTTGCCAAGCTGAAGCAAACCACAAAGCGAAAAGAAAACATTGGCGTTTTCTCTCCTGTCTTTTGCCACCCCTTGACATCAACTTCCCCACCCACTTCAAAGTGGTTCCTGCCCATCTGTCTCCACCACTGTAAACAGAAGTCCAAGATGGATCGCATCCTCTAGTACAACTTTTTTATTCCCCCTGTTCATTTTAATTATTTTTTTAAATTCAATGATCCAAGATTAGTGATAAAACGCTAATCAAGAACTATTGCTAGTCTTGAATTGCTGAATACACACACACACATGTTGCCAGTGACTGAAGCTTGCAATGCCAGTGTCATTGGGTTCTGCCGTGCATTTAGTACACTCACCATGTGTTATGTACTGGGTTCAACCGCGTGTGAGGCAAGGCCCGCATGCAGCCAGGCAAAGACCTCAAGCTTTGGACCAGAGACAACAGCACAAGCGGATCCTAGCCCGCACCTATCAGAGGGCTGGGATCCAAGAAAGACCTATGGAACTCTGTTCCACTGTAAATAACCCTATCCCGGGGGTGTGGGGGTGTTTGGGATGTGGTTTGATCCAGAATATAAGCTGGCCTGCGAGCCTGGCTCCCTTGTCTTGTTTTTCCCTACCTAATAAACTTATGAGTTGAATTCACGTCCCTCTGCTTCGGGCTCGGTACTTTTCACTGGTGATGAGGATGGGATCTACATGAACAAAGACAATGTTGTACTGAGCGTTGTGCCTCGTGCCGCTGACTCCGGGTCCAGCACCGCATTGCGCTCCGCTTCACTGATTGCTGAACCTTGCCCCGCGCCCTGCACAGCTGACTCCAGGTCCGGCACCGCACCACGCACCATGTCCAGCCCCCTCCTGCCACATGGACACCTCAACATGGCCGCCGCTCAGGGTACTATCTCAGAATTCGATGCCACCCACCCCAAACAGTGGGAGACCTGGCTGGAGCGGTTGGAGAATTACCTTGAGTTCCACGACATTGTGGAGGCAGGCAAGAAATGATCCTTGCTGATCAGCACTTGTGGCATCGACAAGCTGCAACTCCTCAAAGATCTGATTGTGCCTAAAAAGATGAAGTTTTGCTGACCAACCATTTTGTGCCCAAACTGACAAAGATAGCTGAGCACATCAACTTCTTGGCGCGTGTCCCGATGAAACTGCCACTGACTTCCTGGCGGGGCTTTGCCAGGCAGCCACCCATTGCAGGTTCCCCAGCCTCAGTGATACCCTGATGAACCAGTTCATCATGGGTCTGAGGGAACCAAAGTTGTGCTGCAAGCTGGCAAGACACAATGACCTGACACTGGACATGGCCCTGAAGGAAGCAGTGGCTTATGAGAAAGCGCATCAAGACCGCCGCAGCAGAATGGTGCACCTCACCACCATAGCTCAGACTTCCAATGTCTCGGATGAGGAGGAGGTCTTGCAGATGCACCACCCGCTGTGTTGGGCCCAATGATCACAAGCATCAGCTGCCACCCTGTCAGAGAAGTCCTCCACACCCTGCACCAGTTGCGGCGAGGCCCATGAATGCCGGACCTGCCGTTTGCGAGATGCCGTCTGCTGGAACTGTGGCAAGCAGGGCCACATCGCCCGTGTCTGCCAATCTCGAGGACCGCACCAGGGGGCGTCCATCCACCAGGAGTCGATGGACCTACACACCCTCATGATCCACAACCAGCAGCACCAGGTAAGGAACTTGCCCCCTGCCGGCCCAAAGAAGATGCATGCCATGGTATTAATTGAGGGGTCCCCATGTAAAATGGAGATTGACACGGGGTCGTCCTTTGTTGGAACCCATCACCCACACTAGGTGGGAGACGCCAATAGTCAACCCAGTAAAGCCCAATGGGGATGTAAGGATTTGTGTGGATTATAAATGTAGTCTAAACAGGGCGCTCCAGAACCACACTTACCCGGTGCCGGTGGTCAGCCAGGTCTTAGCTTCACTGGCTGGGGCACAAGTCTTTGGTAAATTAGACTTGGTCCAGGTGTACCAACAGCTGCTGGTTGATGCCGCCACCGCTGAGGCACAAACCATCATGACCCCCCACAAAGGCGCTTTCAAGGTAAAGTGGTTACAGTTTGGAGTGAGCGTGGCTCTGGGAATTTTTCAAAGTTTTACGGATTGTCTCCTTAAAGGCATCCCAGGAGTCCAGCTGTTTCTAGACGATGTGCTGATTGCTGCCCTAGACTACAAGATGTTTGCGACCCGACTCTGGGCAGTGCTACAATGCTTTGATGCCGCGGGACTCAAAGTCAAGCAGGAAAAATGCCTCCTGGGTGTGCCATGGGTGGAATTCCTGGGGTTCGCGGTGGACACCCAGGGAATCCACCCCATGGATGACAAGATGAAGACCATCGTGCAGGTGCCCCCACCCTCATCCAAAACAGAGCTCCAAGCCTTCTTAAGGCTGTTAAATTTTTATAATTCTTTTCTCCCCCACAAAGCTTACATGGCTAAGCCTCTTCACCACCTTCTGGATAAGGAGGCGCCCTGGGTCTGGGGCCCCGTGCAGGCCGCTGCCTTCCGGGCGGTGAAAGAACTGTTGACATCTAATGCTGTACTTGCCCATTTTGATGAATCTTTACCTGTGGTGCTTGCATGTGACATGTCTCCCAACGGGGTGGGAGTGGTCCTGGGGCACTGGCTGGTGGATGGGCGAGAGGTACTAGTGGCATATTACTCCAAGATGTTGTCAGCGCCGGAGTGCAATTATGCGCAAATCAATAAAGAGGCGCTTGCTATTGTAGCGGGGGTCAAGAAATTCCACCATTACTTGTATGGTAGACCCTTCATGGTGGTCACGGACCATAAACTCCTCTTGGGAATGCTGGCACCCGACCGCCTGACCCCCCCAAATGCTTTCCCCCAGGTGCTCTGCTAGTCGATTTTTCTGGCGGTTACAGTTATGAGCTCATCCACTGCCTGGGGAAGGCAATGGCTCAGATGTGTTGAGTTGCCTTCTGTTGCCTATCTGTGAGCCTGATCCCGCCCTGGTGCATCAGGTCACTCTCCTGGAGGCCCTTCCTGATTGGCAAGTCCAGGTGGCAGAAGTGGCCAGGCACACAGCCCAGGACTGCATCCTCTCCCGGGTTTTTGGACTGGGTGGGGTGGGGGTAGCCTACGGGCCTGGGGCGGGCAGATTTCACCAGGTTCTCTTCCCAAAAGGATGAGCTATTGGCCCACAAAGGTTGCTTGCTGTGGGGTGGCCAGGTGGTGATTCCTTCCCTTTTACAGGACCGGGTGCTTGACGCCCTGCACGAGACTCATCCCGGGATTGTCCAGATGAAAGTGCTTACCAGGGGCTATGCCTGGTGACTGGGGCTGGACTGGGACATCGAGGACAGAGTGTGGAGATGCCGGACATGACAGGAATCACACCCAGAACCCCCCAAGGCACCAGCGTGCCCCTGGGAATCATCGCACAAACCCTGGGCCAGGTTGCACTTGGACTTTGCGGGGCCATTCCAGGGGCAGCTCTTCTTTATATTGGTGGATGCCTACAGCAAGTGGCTGGAAGTAGTTGCGGTCTCCTCCGCATCTTCCTAGGCCACAATCTGGTGTGGCAGATATTTAGCGCTCAGGGCATTCCTGACTCCCTGGTGACCAACAATGGGTCGGCTTTTACTTCCTCTGAATTCCAGGAGTTCATGAACTATTACAGAATAAGGCACATCTGTTCGGCCCCATTTCATCCGGCCACAAACAGTCAGGCTGAACGCATGGTGAGAACCACCAAAGAGGTACTCAGGCAGATGGATAAGGGGGATTGGGACTACAAACTCTCCATTTTCCTGTTTGGCCAGTGTACGACCCCCCACAGTGCAACAGGGAGCAGTCCCACCGAGCTCCTCCTGGGTAGACGTTTAATGATGAAGCTAGATCGCCTCCATCCAAACCGGGCACCCAAGCATGATCCTCGCCCCAAGGAGCAGGTGGCTCTGTGGGGTTTCTTTCCAGAGGACCTGATCTACGCCCATAACTATGGCAGGGGCCTGGCATGGCTACCAATGCAAGTCCTGCGGGTAACCAGACCCTGGTACTATGAGGTCTCAACAGAAGACAGACAACTATTAAGGTGGCACATTGACCAGCTGTGCTGCAGGGTTCTTCCGGTGGACCCAGAGGACAGCGACTGCAAGTACCCAGGCATGCCGGAAACTGAGGAACCTGTCCCAGTCACTCCTCCCCAGGGAGCTACAGGGGGAGATGCTGCAACAGCCCCGGGGAGCCCAGAACCCAACAGCAGGCCGAGTTCCCTTGAGCCCACAGGAGAAGAAGCACCAACCACCATGCCTCCCAGAGCTCCTCCAAGTGTCATGTACCAGCTCCAGAAGCCCTGATACTTCACTGCTCCTCCCGCGAGTGGAAAGCCCCGGTGTATCTCAGAGACTACATCTGCTAGGGCACTCCGGACTAAGGGGGGAGGGGTGTTATGTACTGGGTTCAACTGCATGCGAGGCAAGGCCCGCACACGGCCAGGCAACGAGCTCAAGCATCAGACCAGAGACAATAGCACAAGTGGATCCTAGCCTGCACCAATCAGAGGGCTGGGATCCGAGAAAGACCTATGGAATTATGCCATGTGTGTGTGTGTTTGGGGTGTGGTTTGATCCAGAATATAAACCGGCCTGTGAGCCTGGCTCTCTTGTCTTGCTCTTCCCTACCTAATAAAGTTATGAGCTGAATTCACATCCCTCTGCTTCAGGCTCAGTACTTTTCACCATGTTCCTCCATATTATGAAATTGTATGACTCCCATCTGTTGTGTCCTGGGATCAGAAGGCAGAGCTAGGCGAAATACAGCCAAGCTTCGCTCTCTGAGAACAATAGGGACTAGGTTCCTGAGCTCACCAGTAGTGAACCAATGGCAGCATTGGCGGGCGATTCAAACCCGCCAATAGGAATATAGGGCCGTCCCCCCCAACTGTATATAGTTGGCCTCCGGCCGTTACTGTGTGTTCTTTGTCTTGTGTGAAGTACGAATAAACGCGTCTTCTCTTATGTCGTCGTCCGAGTCATGAGGCCCGAAACCCAGTACTTTACAGTGGCGACGAAGGTGGGATTTCAACGCCTTCTGTGACTCCATGAGCGATGAAAAGGACACCGCCGAGCGCCGCATCGCTGACCCCGAGAGCAGCACCGCACCGCTCGCCGAGCATCGCATCGCTGACCCCGAGAGCAGCACCGCACCGCTCGCCCCGGCGCACGCCTTCCCAGACAGAACCATGGCCGCTTCTCATGTAACCCTGGAGCACTTCGATCCGTCGCAGCCAGAAACCTGGGACGCCTGGGTCGACCAGCTCATCAGCTATTTGGAGCTCAACGAAATCCGCCACCCCGACCAGAAACGAGCGATCCTGCTGAACGCCTGCGGCACCCAAACTGTCCGCCTCGCCAAGAGTCTCTTGGTCCCTTGCACGGCCTTGGAGAGCTCGTTTGGGGAGATCCTAGATGTCCTCAATGCTTACTTCAGCCCCCGGCCGACCTTCCTGGCCAAGAGGATGGATTTCCAGAGGCGAGTCCAGGCCCAAGGGGAATCCATTGCCACCTTCCTGGCCGCGCTAAGGGCGCTCGCGGTGGACTGCAGATTCCCGAAGGTGGAGGACAACCTGCTGACGCAGTTCGTGTGGGGCCTGGCGGACTCCAAGCTGCGGCGCAAGTTGGTTGGACACCGGAGGCTCTCCTTAGACGAGGCCCTAGACGCCGCAACAGCCCACGAGGCCGCGGAAGGGGAACGCCCGGTCGCGGCCGCCCATGTGGTCGGAAGGAGTCCAAGCCCTGGGAATGCAGATACGGAAGAGGTCTTCGCCCTCAGACCTCAACAAGGCCGGCCGGCGCCGTTCCAGCAGGCCAACAGAGAGCCAGCCAAGCCTTCCGGCAACCGGGTCGTCTGTGCCAGCTGCGGGGAAGGCCACGCAAGGAAATCCTGCAAGTTCCGGGATGCTGTCTGTCACGGGTGCGGAAAGCAGGGACACCTCGCACGGGTCTGCCGATCCAAGGGCCCCCGGAATTCGAGATCGTCGCTTCGCGCATCGTCCACCGCCTACGAGACGATGGAAGAGGTCGCCGAGTTGAACCACCTCACCGACCAACCGCTGCAGGTACTTCGCCTCCCCAACCCCAACCTCTCCTCCACCCCGAAGATCCAAGTAACCGTGCAGATCGAGGGGTCCCCTTGCTGCATGGAGGTGGACTCGGGATCGGCGGCGTCCATCATTTCCATGGACACTTTAAAAAGACTTTGCCCGTCAGGGGGACCCCCTCTACGTCCATCGCCACTAAGCTTGGTGGACTTTCAAAAGAACCCTGTCCCCATCCGGGGAGTCGGCACTTTCCGAGTGCAATACCGAGACTTTGAGGGGAACTTGGACTTGGTGGTGGTGGAGGGAAATCTCGTGAGTCTCCTGGGGCGGGCATGGTTTGAGGCCCTAGGCATCACAATTGGGGGAGTGAATAAGTGCGGGATGCGCGACTGGGGGCGGTGTGCAAGGAATTCCCCGAGGTCTTTGACGGGAAACTGGGGTGTTATAAAGGGCCCCCGGTGTCGCTCCACTTAGACCCCACAGTGACGCCCATCCGACGGCGCTTCCGCACCGTGCCCCTGGCCCTCCGCCCTAAAATAGAGGCCGAACTGGACCGGCTAGTGGCCCAGGGAGTCCTAGAGCCTGTCCCGAACGCTCGATGGGAGACCCCGATTGTGACACCCGTTAAGCCAAACGGGGAAATCCGCATCTGCGCGGATTATAAGTGCACCATTAACCAGGCACTTCAGGCGCACGCATACCCCGTACCCGTGGTCAGCCACGTCTTAGCAACACTGGCGGGGGCGCGCATATTTGGAAAGCTGGATCTCGCGCAGGCGTACCAGCAACTCCCGGTGGATGCAGCCACGGCCGAGGCGCAAACCATTGTAACCCACAGGGGCGCCTTCAGGGTGAAGCGGCTGCAGTTCGGGGTCAGTGTGGCCCCAGGGATCTTCCAAAATCTCATGGACGACTTGTTAAAAGGGATCCCTGGAGTGACGCCGTTCTTCGACGACGTCCTCATCGCCGCGACCACCCCGGAAAGCTTCGCCGCCCGCCTCCGAACGGTACTGGGACGCTTCCAAGCCGCGGGGCTGAAAGTGAAGCGGGAAAAGTGCCTCCTCGGGGTGCCGGAGGTGGAGTTCTTGGGGTACCGGGTAGACGCAACAGGCCTGCATCCGGCGAGGGACAAGGTGAAGGCCATCGTGGAGGCCCCCGCCCCGAAGTCCAAGGCGGAGCTCCAGGCGTTCTTAGGCCTCCTGAACTTTTACCACGCCTTTCTCCCCCACAAAGCCGCCGTGGCTGAACCCCTGCACAGGCTGCTGGATAAGGCGACACCTTGGGCATGGGGAGCGAGGGAGGCGGCGGCGTTTCGGGGGTTAAAGTACTCTTGATTTCTAACGCGGTGCTCGCCCACTTTGATGAAAAGCTCCCGGTAATCCTTGCGTGCGACGCATCACCGTATGGGGTCGGGGCAGTCTTGGCACACAAGCTACCGGATGGAAGGGAAGTCCCGGTGGCTTATTACTCCCGCACGCTGTCCCCCGCGGAGCGGAACTATGCACAAATCGACCGGGAGGGCTTGGCACTGGTGGCGGGGGTTAAAAAGTTTCACAACTTTGTGTACGGGCGGCCCTTCACGCTCGTAACCGATCATAAGCCGCTCCTGGGACTGTTCGCGGCGGACAAACAAACGCTGCAGGTATTGTCGCCCCGGGTGTTGCGCTGGTCCTTGTTTTTAGCGGGCTACCAGTACCAGTTGGAGCATCGGCCGGGCAAGGCGCTGGGTCATGCCGACGCCTTGAGCCGCCTGCCGCTGCCGCATACAGGGGAAGATCCGGCCCCGGCTCCCGCAGTCTTGATAATGGAGGAGCTGCCAACCCCCCCCTTCAGGCAGCAGACGTGGCCGCCCGCACGTCCCGAGATCCCATTCTCTCCCGGGTCCTAAACTGGGTGGTGAGGGGATGGCCAGCGGAACCGACAGGGCCAGAGTTCACGGCATACAAAGCCAGGCGGGAAGAGTTATCCGCCTTAAAAGGGTGCTTGTTATGGGGGGACAGGGTGGTCATCCCGGGGCCCATGAGACAAGGGGTTCTAGAAACGCTACATGAGGCCCACCTCGGCATTGTACGCATGAAAGCTCTGGCAAGGAGCTACGTGTGGTGGCCCAGGATGGACGCCGAAATTGAAACCTGGGTCCGAGGGTGCACACGGTGTCAGGAAGTCCGCCCCAATCCCCCGAGAGCGCCAACCCAAAGTTGGGAGTCTACCCACAAGCCGTGGTCACGCCTACACATAGATTTTGCGGGGCCGTTTCAGGGGCTCCAGTTCATGGTGACGGTAGACTCCTACTCGAAATGGGTGGAAATAAGCCCAGTGTCTACCACCTCTGCCAAAGCGGCAATAAGGGCCCTGCGGAAAATATTCGCGACGCACGGGTTACCAGACACAATCGTGTCGGACAACGGGGCAGCGTTCACATCTGCTGAGTTTCAAGCGTTCCTCGAAAGGAACCTAATCAGGCACATACGATCAGCGCCCTTCCACCCGGCAACCAATGGACAGGCGGAGAGAACGGTACGCACTGCCAAAGAAGCCCTGAGCCGCATAACGGAGGGGGACTGGGAGTTCCGGCTGGCCCGCTTTCTTCTTACATACCGCACCACCCCAAACCCCATCTCCGGGCATTGCCCCGCAGAACTATTAATGGGCCGCCGCCCTACCACTTTATTAGACAGATTCCACCCGGACCGAGCCCCAGAGAAAAAGCTGGTCGAGAACCGGGAGGCGCCCCGAAGCTTCCTCCCGGGGGAACCTGTCTACTTCCGGAACTACGGGGCGGGGCCTCAGTGGGTGGCCGGGCGCATCCTAAAACCCACCGGGCCAGTGTCATACGAAGTCCTAACAGATGGGGACCGGGTCCTCCGTAAACACGTCGACCAGCTCCGGAGGCGGCAAGACCCCGACACAGAGATCCAGTTACCGGGAAATGCCGCGGCCGCCCCAGCATCCGATCGACCGCAAGCACCGACAGCGGAGCCAGCGCCGGAAAGTCCACGGAATCCGGAGGGGGCCCCGGTGACAGCTGAACCGCCGCCGCCACTGCCGCCGCCGTTACAGCCGCCACCGTCACCGCCTCGGCTACTACCAGAGATCCAAGCTCCTTGTGCTGGCGGACCACCCGATAGGGGCCCCGCCAGCCCGGTACCGGCCCCCGACGTTCGCTAAGAGAACGGAGGGCACCAACATACTTAAAAGACTACGTCACCTGATAGGAGACGAACTATGGGGGAGGGGTGTTGTGTCCTGGGATCAGAAGGCAGAGCTAGGCGAAATACAGCCAAGCTTCGCTCTCTGAGAACAATAGGGACTAGGTTCCTGAGCTCGCCAGTAGTGAACCAATGGCAGCATTGGCGGGCGATTCAAACCCGCCAATAGGAATATAGGGCCGTCCCCCCCTAACTGTATATAGTTGGCCTCCGGCCGTTACTGTGTGTTCTTTGTCTTGTGTGAAGTACGAATAAACGCGTCTTCTCTTATGTCGTCGTCCGAGTCATGAGGCCCGAAACCCAGTACTTTACACCATCATTCACAGTGGCTGATAACACAGCAGAAAATCCCCTAGTGCTTGACAATATGGAAAATGGTGCTTCACAGCTGTCATGGGTACTAGGTCTGCCGAGGCTGACTACTCCTCAGATGAGGAAGAGGCAGGGAGCAACCCAGCCTCCTCTGGAGTCAGCCCAGAAGAACAACTCTCAATACCTGAGGAGGAAGAGTCCCCAGCAGCTGCACAGGAGGTGCAGCCAGAAGGAGAGGCTGATCCTGAGCCTGGCCCAGCACCTCCAGTTGCAGACACCCCAAGGTCAGACTCCCTGCGTAGTTCTCCTGAGTGCCCCAGATGCAGGGCATGCCAGAGGCTGACTATGCAGGAGTGAAGAAGGAGTGCCAGACTTCAGCTCCTGCAGAGGCAGAGGAAGAGCTGTAAGCCTTTGCAGACTCAACCCCAGGGAAGGAAGAACCTCTCAAAAGCACTCCGTGCACCTGGTTCAATGTGGCAGTAACTTTACTCACTCAGACTTGCTTTTCTGTGTGTGTAGCAGCTGCTCCTTGTCCTTGCAAGCTGCAACCTTAATTTGACTTCCCGGCTCTTTGACTCTTGGCTCTGTCACTGACCTTGATTCCGGACTGTGTTTACAAGCTTCCAGTGTGTGGTCTCTGTGGCAGCCAATAATTTGCCTCTACAATCATAGGAAGGTGATTCCTGGACCAGATGTTTATATCTGAGAACCACTTGGCATGTGATTGCACTATTAGAGACCTCATTTATTTTTTACTCTGCACTTGGTGGTTTATCTTGAAACAACTTGCTTCTGGTCCTTATTGAATGTATGCTTTGTATTTACATGATTGTACTATATTTTTATAATAGCTAATATGTTCCTCACTATTGACCTCTGAGGAAAGCCTATGTAGGCCGAAACGCGTCAGGTCAGATTTATAAGCCCTTGTGTTTTATCATTTGTTATTTATACATAATGTGTGATTGGGCCCTTATATAATTTTAAATTTGTGATTAATAAATGCATGTATTTTTATACATTTCCTTCAGTAAGTTTTTAATATTGGCCCCCTTTCTTACATTTGACTAACCTTTGTCAGGTTCTGGATTCTAGGTTTTAGGTTCAGTTTTTGTCCCCTTTCCCCTTTTTTTCCTTGTGAAATTCAGGTGAGCAGCCATGTTGGCTACTATCTGAAGAAGTGTGAAGAAGATACCTGAAGAAGTGTGTGCACACACAAAAGCTTATACCTTAAATTAAGCCCTGCTTAAATCCGTGCACAACATCACACCCACACACACTACCTGTGATAGGCTATTTACAGTGCGACTCTAGGTCTATAGGTTCCTTCCAGGATCTTAGCTATCTATTGTTCTAGGTTTCAAGCTTGGTCAGTCAGTGCTGGGCCCAGGACATAACACCCCTCCCCCCTAAGTTCAGAACCCCTTTAACAAACATAGTCTCTCAAGTAGGCTGTCCTGCGTCATTCGTGTTTCGAGCGATGCGGTTCTGTCAACGGGGCTGGGGTTTCTGGCTCAGGTTCCAATGGCACAGCTGAGGTGCTTGTGGGTGATGGCGGCATTGGTGCAACCTTGGGGCCGTCTGTGGCTGCTTGTTCCGGTGTTTCTTCCGTGTGTTCCTCTGGTTGTTCACTGGTCGCAGGTTGCGTGCTGGCTGCTGGGACCCCCCTCTCAGCCTCCAGTTCCTGTAGGCATGGCAGCTCTGTGTTGTCCTCATTTGGGGTCACTGAAGGCAGACCTGGCTTGGCAGGGAGGAGAAGGCGGCAGAGCTGGTTGATGTGCCTCCTAGATAATTGACCTCCGTTGGTCAACACTTCATAGGACAGGCCCGGTGACTTGGATAACTTTGGCTGGGACCCAGGTGGGGCCACTGGAGAAGTTCTGGGCATAGATGGGGTCACCCGGGAAAAATCTGCGGGGTGCTGCTTTGTTGTCAGGGCCCGCATGGTGATCCAAAGTACGGTTTGGGTGCATCCGGTCTAATCGGGTGATGAGGCTTCGTCCCATGAGGAGTTCCGCTGGGCTGCAGCCAAAGAGGAAGGCTGTGAGGCGGTGATCCCAGTCTCCCTGGATGATCCGCCAGAGGGATTCCTTTGTTGTCCTCACTATCCTTTCTGCCTGGCTATTGGTGGCTGGGTGAAGGGGCACAGATTGAATGTGCCTGCTTGAGTAATGGCTCATGAAGTCCTGGAACTTGCCTGAGGTGATGGTCATCCCATTGTCCGTCACAATGGTGTCGGGTAGGCTGTGGGTGCAGAAGATCTGTCAGAGGGCGCGGATGGCTGCTTTGGATGAGGTGGAAAGGACTGGTACCACTTCTAGCCATTTGGTGTAGGAGTCCACCAAAATGAAGAAGATCTGCCCTTGTAAAGGCCCCGCAAAGTCCAGATGTAAACAGGACCATGGTCTTTGGGTGGGCTCCCACTGTCGTACCGGTGCCCTGGGAGGCTCCGGTTGGGTTTCTTGGAAGGCCTGGCAGTGCTTAACACAGTCCTTTATTTTGCTGTCCACGCCGGGCCACCATACGTAGTTGCGGGCCAATGCCTTCATCCGTAGAATACCTGGGCGTGTTTCATGTAGCGTCACTAGAACTTGTGGGCAGAATGGAGCTGGCACCACAACCTGGTTTCCTCACAGCAGGTAACCTTTGTGTGAGGACAGTTCATCTCTTTTTTTTTTTGAAAATGTTGTTATTTCATTTTCAAAATAAATATTACATTCCATCTTACATTATTTTCCATATAGAGTAGTCTTATACATTCTTATCTACCCATTTATACACCCTTGCCCATCGTTTACTATGTACCTTTCCAGTTTTATTTGATAATATGAGACTTAAATCATCCATTCGCACTACCTCTAATAGCTTAATTGTTAAATCTTCTTTGGAGGGGATTACAATAGACTTCCAATTTTGGGCCAACAATAAACATGCGGCGGTTATTATGTACGACATTACATATATTTCTTGTATTTTGTGTTCCTTCAGAATCATGTTTAATAAATACACCTCCGGTTTCAATATTAGATCTTTATCCCAAATTTCCCAGATTATCCTGTTCACCATTTTCCAATACCCTTGTATCTTACTACAAGTCCACCACATATGGTAAAAAGTCCCTGTGTTTGCTTTGCATTTCCAACACTGACTAGATGTACTGGGATAGCATCTTGCACCCTTGTCCGGAGACCAATACCATCTGTGGAACAACTTATAAACATTCTCTTTATATGCGATAGCTCTCATATATTGAACAGATTTCCAAACTCTAGACCATTGATCATACTCTCGTTTTCCCAAAATCTTTCATCCAGGTAATCATAACATTTTTGATGGACTCATCTTGTTCATACTCATCCTATATATTTTCTGTATCAATTTATCACTGGAGGACAACCAAATCTTGTCCAACTCATTATTCTGATCTTGTCCAACTCATATTTGAATCCCTTTAACATATCTTTATTGTATCTATCTCGTAACATTATCCGTTCCCACCAGGTTAAGTTGTTTTCACGTTGTAACTTTTCTTCCTCCTTCAACCTATTGCCCCTGCTTAACAAGAATTGAGAGCTTATCTTTTTACTCTCTGTTATCAAGGCTGGACTAATAAATGCTTCAAGGGGGGATACCCATCTGGGAATTTTCTTATAATACTTCTCCTTTATAATACAACATATTTTGTTCAATGCACTCCTTACTAAATGTTTTCCAAAATTTGAGTGGATTTTGTCTTTCCCGTACCATATATATGCGTGCCACCCCATATACAAATCATGTCCTTCCAACATCAGTATCCTGTCATTTTCCAAAGTAAGCCATTCTTTTATCCAAACCAGTGCTGTCGCTTGATAATATAGGTACCAATTGGGAACATTCATACCCCCTCTTTCCTTTCTATCTTGTAGTACTTTCCATTTTATTCTAGACCTCTTGTACTGCCATACAAATTGCCTTGTCACTTTATCCAATTCTTCAAAACATTTCCTTTAAAAAAAAATTGGGATGCTTTATGCCAAAAATAGAAATCTTGGCAGTATATTCATCTTTATCAGTGCTATTCTACCCATAAATGATAATGGTATATTTTTCCATCTTAGCAAATCTGCTGAAATTTCTTTCAATACCTTATTGTAATTGTCTTCAATGCCACTTCCATAGACGATTGTTCTTGAACTACTCTTAATGTATTTGGTGCACAGTTTTTAGTTAGAATTTTAGATTTCTTATAATTTATCTTAAGTCCTGCCACTTTCCCATAATTCCTAATAGCGTCCATCAGATGTACCATGGATGTTTCTGGTTTTTCTAAAATAAATACCAAATCATCAGCAAAAGCTAATAATTTATATTCCTCCCCCTTAATTCTTAAACCTCTTATTTGCTTGTTCTCCCTTATATTATCATTCAATGATTCTAATGCAAAGATAAACAATAATGGGGAGAGTGGACAACCGTGATGGGAACCTTTCTGAATTTCAATACTATTAGTTAGGTCTCCATTTATTATCACCTTAACCGCTTGTGCTTTATAAATAGCCTCAACCATAGCATAGAACTTATCTCCACAGTCCACTATTTTTAACTTTTGTAACAAGTAGTCCCAAGATAAGTTATCAAAAGCTTTCTCCGCGTCTAAGAACAGTAAAATAAGTTCTTTATCAGGATGTTCTTCATAATACTCTAACACATCCATAATAGTTCTTAAATTATTTTTCATTTGTCTCCTGGGTAGAAAGCCCATCTGATCTTGATGTATCGTTTGTGATAGTACAGTATTTAATCTATTTGCTAATATACTGGCATATATTTTATAATCGGCATTTAGAAGGGATATCAGTCTATAGTTCTGAATCTCACTTTTATCAGCATTGGGTTTCGGGATTAAAGTAATTAGTGCATGTTTCCATGATTCTGGGATCTTCCCGAGTTGTCCTATTTCCTGAACTAGTTTCTTGAACACTACACTAAGTCGTTCCTCAAATATTTGATAGAATTCTGTAGGAATGCCATCAGGGCCTGGGTTTTTTTTTCTTTCCACAATCTCACACATTGTTATTGGAGCATTCAATTTTTTTTTTATATTGTTCACTGAATACTAAAGGTGTGCGGACAGTTCATCTTGATGGGAGAAAAATGCCACAAATTCTGGGCCCACCTGGCTGGTGGGCCATCCCCTCCCCACCCAGTCCAAAATGTGAGAGAGGACATGGTCCCTGGCGGTGTGGTGGGACACATCTGATACCTGGAGAGGGCAGTGAGGAGCATGATCTGATGAGCAGGAGTGGGTTCTGGGTCACAAGAGGGCAGTGGCAGGTGGCTGACTGCATCGGTGTGACCCATCACATTTCCAGGTTGGTGGAGGACAGCATACTGGTAGTCTGCTAGGAAGACAGGCCAGTGCAGCACCTGGGGAGATAGCATCTGTGGCATTTGGTGGTCCGGGGCCAGCATACCCAGCAGAGGCTTATGATCCGTCACAATGGTGAAGGGCCACCCATAGAGGTAATCATGGAATTTCTTGACTCCCGCCACAATTGCCAACACCTCCTTATCTATCTGTGCGTAGTTGCGTTTGGCAGAGGACAAGGTGCATGAGTTATAGGCCACAGGAACCTCTCTGCTGTCAGGTAACAGGTGTTCGAGGACGGCTTCTACCCCATATGTGGACACGTCACAGGCAAGG
This sequence comes from Gekko gecko, assembly GCA_029375565.1. Taxonomy (NCBI): domain Eukaryota; kingdom Metazoa; phylum Chordata; class Lepidosauria; order Squamata; family Gekkonidae; genus Gekko; species Gekko gecko. Next base: position 172,535,001 of record JAPDNY010000005.1, read on the forward strand.
ATGACAGGGAGCACCTCATCAAAGTGAGCCAGGATGGTGTTCGAGGTGAGCAGCTCCTTGACGGCCCAGAACGTGGTGGTTTGCTTCTGGCCCCAGACCCAGGGGGCTCCCTTAACGAGAAGCTAGTATACTGGCTCTGCGATCACTGCTTTGTGGGGTAGGAATGAAAGATAGAAATTCAGCAGGCCCAGGAAGGCTTGGAGTTCCTGCTTGGATGTGGGGGTGGGGCAGTGGACCTTGTTGGAAGTAGGATGGGTGCCATGTGCATCGACGGAGAAACCCAGGTATTTGACCCATGGAACCCCCAGGAGGCATTTTCCCCTCTTTACTTTGAGGCCGGCTTCTTGGAACCGCTGTAGGACGGTGTGCAGTTGATTGGCGAATTCCCTGTCCAAGAGCATGGCGATTAGAACATCATTGAAAAAAAGCTGGGCTCTGGGAATTCCTTTAAGAAGAGAGTCCATTAGATTTTGGAAGATTTCCAGAGCTACACTGACCCTGAATTGTAACTGCTGCACCCAGAATGCACCCCTGTACACTACAATCGTCTGGGCTTCTGCGGTCACATCATCTACCGGGAGCTGTTGGTAGGCCTGTGCCAAGTCCAGTTTTCCAAAAACCTTAGCACCCGCTAGGGATGCCAGGACGTGGCTGAAAATGGGGACCAGGTACTACCTCTAATATCTTAATTGTTAAATCTTCTTTGGAGGGGATTACAATAGACTTCCAGTTTTGGGCCAACAATAAACGTGCGGCGGTTATTATGTACGACATTACACATATTTCTTGTATTTTGTGTTCCTTCAGAATCATGTTTAATAAATACACCTCCGGTTTCAATATTAGTGAGTTATCTACTACGACTCCAAGATCTCTCTCTTGGTCAGTCTCTGCCAGTTTGGACCCCATCAACATGTATTTATAGTTAGGATTTTTGGCCCCAATGTGCATCACCTTGCACTTGGCCACATTGAACCCCATTTGCCAAGTTGATGCCCACTCGCCCATCCTCGACAGATCCCTTTGGAGTGCCTCACAATCCTCCCTGGTTCTCACCACCCTGAACAACTTCGTATCATCCGCAAATTTAGCCACTTTACTGCTATCTATTGTTCTAGGTTTCAAGCTTGGTCAGTCAGTGCCGTGACATAACATCACAAAAATCTAAACTGGCTTCAACAGCATTTTAAGCTGTAAAACTCAGCTGATGATGATGCTTTTTCTAGCCTAGGCATGACAGAGGCTTGTTTTATTAATTGCTCAATTTTGGGGAGTGCACAGAATAGCAGTTTTCCTAATCACTTAGTCTCCAACAATAAATGGCAATATATTCAAGAAGGAAAAGATAAAACTGAAATCCTTGTCAGAGACTTGCCTTAACTTGCATAGATATTATTTTTTGATGGAGGAATCTCAGCCATGTTCATAAATATTTTGTCAACTTCCATTTCTTTTCAGGTGAGCAACAGCATACAGCCACAGCCTGCCTATCTAAAGGCTTCCCTGCCTTAGATTTGTTGTGGGTCATTGATACTTAAAACCATATTTTTTACAACAGTGCCTCAGATCCAGCAAAGGAGATCCCGCTGATTGATCAAGAACTGTGTGCACACAAATGAGGTACTGCGATGGTATGCATACCCCAAAGTATCATCCAGTGTGACTCCCCTGCTACACTGAACTCTATGTGAGCATTTCACTCTAGCAGTGTGCATTAAGCTATTAATTTCATTCAGCACCTTGTACTGCGGACTGGGTGCAGCATGTGTGCAGAGAAATACAATTTGGAAGAATGGCAGAAATTATTGATAAAGGTGAAGAATCAGTGTTTTTACTTTTCCACACTGAGATAAAATAAATTGCAGTGTGTATCTTTCATGCAGTTATGGAAATATTTGCTGGGAGGGAGTCAAAGTTAATGTGCCTGCATCACACTCTAAAATTCATAAGGCTGCCAGCTGCAAGGTGGGAAATACTTGGAGATTTTGGGGGTGGAGCCTGGGGAGGGCGGGGTTCAGGGAAGGGAAGGATTTCAACAGGGTATAATGCCATAGAGTCCACCTTCCTAAAGTGGCCATTTTCTCCAGGTGAACTGATCTCTAACCCTAGAAATTCAGCTGTGGTATCCATGAGAAGAAAAAGCTGCCTTGTTTAATTTCTGCCTGTAGACAGGGCAATTACAGTATGGGACTAGGATCTGGGAGACCCAGGTTCAAATCCCTACTCTTGTTGAGCAAACTTGGGCCAGTCTCAGCAGAGCCTGCCTCATAGGGTTGTTGTGAAGATAAAATGGAGGACAGAAGAAGATGTAATAGTAACCCAGAGTTCCCATTGTGGAGAAATTTGGAGTATAAATGAAGTAAAGAAATCAGTTAAACATAAGTGGCGACTTTAAATTGACCCCAACAATTATTAAAAGTTGCAAAAGGCTAACAGCCGGGATTTAACTAATTAATTCAATCCCTGTATGACTTTATCTTTCTTTGAGCTCAGACAGCAACACTAATGCGATGATTTTCCATAAAGCGCAGCTCTGGGAGGAGAAAAAGGAAGAAGTAAACTTAACCCGGCTGCGTTAGCCTGGAACTTTACTCATTAGTTCGCGCGACATCACTCTTGGTGACCCCCCCTCCCGCACAATGTGATCTTTTCTGGACGTTTCCTCTGTGGAGTGGAATGGTGGGGCTGTTCCTGTTAGGGCGCCGGTGGCTGCCGTGAGTAGTCTCCAAGATAAAGCCGGCTACAAGCATCCTTCTAGTCCTCCGTGCGCTCCGGTCTAGGCAGCCTAACACGCGTGTCTGGCAGGCGATCCAAGCAGGTTAGGGCTGGCCAAGGTTTGGGAGACGCTACTTTTCCGCGGCACTTCCGAGTTTTTGCAAGCGTGCGGAAAAAACGCTTGTCTGTGCATATTTGCAATTACGCCCCAACGAAGCTTTGCGTGTCTGAGCTCCGGCGGGGTTGCAGTGCTAATTCGCAGCAGTGTCCCCCACCCAGCTCTAGGTAAAACCCCGAGGGCTCTCCCTCGCTTTGCCAAAACAAAAAAGCAAAATCCCAAAGCTGGCGCGGAGCGACTGTCGGTGGCGCCAATCGCAGACAGCCACTGGCCTGTCGTCCCTTGCTCTCCTCCAGTCTCTGAGATGGGAGGAGCTCGGGAGTGACGTCAGGGTTGCTCCCTGCTGTTGGGAGGAAGAGAAGAGAAGGGAAGGACAAACCTAGGAAGGCGAGGCTGGCGTTGGAGAGCCGAGCGGGAGGAAGCACTGAAACTCTGGGAAAGGAAAGACGGGCCGGACCTTTGCGGGGACCTGCTCTGAACTTGGGTAAGTGGCCTCGCTCGCCCTGGGCGAGGGGCAGACTCCAGCGGGACACTTTGCAACAGTGTGGCGCCTCTTCCCAGGCGGGATCCTGGGAAGTTCCAAAGAGGTTGGCCGTTTCCTGCTGGCCGCGGTCGGCGAGTGCGAAGGCAGCTCTAGGGAAGGATTGGGGAATTGGCACTCCAGCAGGGGAAGAGCGCGGGTTGTGGTTGCAGTCCGCTTCAGTGTCTGCGGAGTTGAAATATAATAATGAACATTTCTCCCTACCCCCCCCCCACGCCTTCCTTTTGTAAAAGTATGGGTTTTAAAGGATGGGGAAATACGAAGAAAGTAAGAAATGGCAGACGATAGATGGAGGGGTGGGTGGTATATTTCTTGCAGAAGGGGCTTGAGGAAAATATGCTCGAGAGAGCGCGGCCAGGTGTGTGTGAGTTTAAGCGATCCTTTCATACTAAATGAGAAAACGGATTTCGTAGCTAAAGCGCTGGTGGTGAAAATCTGGTTATGATAGTGGTAAGAGTTTGGGCTGCAAGTTTTAATGCTTCCCGATTTGTAGCTCCACCGATCGATGAACGCATTCTAAACAGCAAGATCTGGCAAGGCAATAATAATAATAAAATATTTGCAGTGTAGTCTTTGTAAACTGGCTCTGAAGCTGCCTTTGTAAGCTCAAGGGGGAGTAAACTGTATGCACAATGGGACTGACTGCTGAGAAATCACCAGGGCCTAGTGGCCTATGTTTCAAATCAGGGTTTCTCATCTCTAGTAGTCCCGGCTGTCTCTTTTTAGCACAGTGGTATTTTCTCTGCCTGCCAAATCATTGCTGCCTCTGCCTGCTGCATGTGGAACAGTTCCTATGAACATAGAGTTCTTTTATTTCTTCTCCTGAATCTGGAAACTGTGAAATTTCTGGGAGACATCTGGCAGTTGCTTATTCATGGGAGCAAAACAAGCCCACCTTCTTTTGAGGAGTGGAGAAGAGGCATTGGAATAAAGGAAAGAACGATTGAAGCTCATCTTTGCTGGCAGGTCAATTCAGTTTGTTGTCTGTAACCCCAACATCAGTGGTGAAAAATTACTCATGTATGTGCATTAACATTTGCTGAAGTCCATTTACAGTCAGTGCCAGGATCTCTCTGGAAACTTATAGAAAGTAGCAGAAAACCACTTTCCCCCTCAGTTTAATTTTGACCATCCCTGCTGTTTAAGGTAGTCTTCTTTCCTAGCCTCCAAACAACCCTTGCAAGTAAGTCCATGAATACCAAAAACTAACACGTTATTGTTAGCCCACTTTATCCAAAGGTACTTGTTAGGGAAATTTACTAAAACCCAGTGCAACCCTCCGCTTCTCCAAGATCAATCTGGGAGAGAGAAGACTCACTCAAAGCTTTTGCTGACAGAGCGTATAATTTTATTAAGAATAATCATTCTTGATGCGACCTTGAGAGAATGCTCAGGTGTCCCTATCAAGCTGGCATACTGAACAAGACTCAAAGCCTTTCCTTTATAAGATAAAGCAGGCAAAAGGTCAGGGTCTGGTATTTGAAAAAAAAGGTTCAACCATTATGTTCTTAAAAACAATTCGCCCTGCCCTCTGTTTATAGTAAATTCCACATTTCCAAGAGGGACATGAAGAAGACATACCTTATATATTTTCCACCCTTCAAGATAACATGGCACTAGCCCTTGACTAAAATATAGTTGCTTAGAGAACAGGAAGTCAAAGAACAGATTTTGGGTGAGGGTAAAAATAATGGCAGGAACATTCTAAAATATAGCAATTCAGTCCACAGGATAACAGACATATCTTCAGGCTCACTAATCAAAGCTATTGGAAGATCTTAAATCTTTGTTAAATTCTTAATGATGTATTAATAAATTATAGCTTAAAACAGCACTTGCACTTTACCTTCAAAGGTGTCCCCACCCCGTAATCCCATGTGGACTTTTCTGGTGAGTGGAAAAATGTTCATAGACAGCTGCATGTGAAATTAGAGGGTAGCTATTATAGATATCTCTAGGGGTCCTCCAGTTTTGCTCCCCTCTTTTGCCAGTCTGTAAGGCCTGCATGGTTACTCCAGACACTGACTCAAAGGACACCTTCCTTCACCTCTTGATGGTCAAGTTCCTGTCCAGGATATGTGAAGAGGGAAGATGTTCGGTTGCTGCTTGGCTTGTCACAGCACTTCAGTTCATCTTCCAGGCAGCCCTGTACCCAGGAAATTTTCCAGAAGGGAGCTTTGGGATTGGGGGGAGTGTTGTGTCCTCCCCAACATGAGTGACTCTTCTCTGAGGAGGGCCAAAGAGGAAGCAGCAGGGCAGCCGGTGGCACTTGCTGCCCTGGCGCTTGACTGCCTCCTCAGCTCTCCAAGCTGGCGCAGATGCAGTGAGGTGCCAGGGTGGGCCTACCTCCAACACCTGTCTGCAGCTGTGTGCCAGGCAGCGAGTCCAGGGCTCACTAGGTGAACTAGGCGTTCGCCTAGAGCGTGCCAGGCCTTAGGGGTGCCAAAAGCCCCCCATCCCCGCCAAAAAACCCCACCCCTTCCCTGGTTTGCCGGCACTCAGCGGAAGAGACCAGCTTGTGGCGCCCTCCCCCGTCTCCAGGCTCCACCGGGAGGTTGGCATCACTGGGGGGGGGGTGCGGGCACCACAAGCTGGCCTCACCTAGGGTGCCAGACACCTCGGGCCGGCCCTGGGTGAGTCAGATCTCTGAGAGCTCTCCAAGACCTTTTGGAGAGCTGACACACTGGCTGGCGCTGGGGCTTGCTGGCTGGAGCTGGGGCTCCCTGTAATTTATAGGGGACACAGCCTCTAAAGCCCCACCACTGGCTACGGCTCTGCTTCCAGGTGACTTGTGCCCCATAGTTTGAGAATGTGTGTTCCAAAAAAGAGGCAGTCCCCCCCCTCTATCTGTGTAAAGCCCACCCTACCTTGGAAGTCACAGTGAAAATCCTGAATGGAGTTGCACCCTGTCAGGTTCATTTACTTCAATGGACTAAGAAGGTTATAACTCTACTTGGGATTGCACTGTTACAGGCAATCCTTGCTCATCATAGGTCACTTATATTTGCAAGTCTGCTGTACAGATGTGTACCATTGATGGGGACAGAGAGTAGTTTGTAATGAAATAGGTGCAGCCTGCTATTATAGCCTATTTAGTAATAAAGGGAAGGATTGCAGGCAAAGAGGTCATTCTGCAGTGGCTTTTGGGAAGGTGAGTTTTATCATGTTGATCACTTATTTCTCCCATTGTGCAGGTCACTTTGGTGGCCTATAATGGTTTCAAGTGTAGCCAAACATCTGAGGTTGATGCTTGCCGAAGACGTGGTAGGGCTACTTTTAAAAAAACTGCTTTTCTCCTGGCCCTCTTTAATAGTCTGATAGTATCTCATCTGCTGAATGGGGGAGCATTTTTTTCCTCCATGGACTAACTAAAAAACTTAAAGGTAACATTACTTGGTAAGAAGAGTTTCAAAAGGATACTGTGGCAAGAAGCTGCTGGTTCTCTCAGGTGTGCACTCAGTTAAGAATTGAGATGAGTTGCTCTTTACAGAAAGTAATTGGTCGTCTTTACAAATATTATGTACACTATTTAGATTAATTCTGCTTCTGTTTGGAGTGGCCCACACCCACTCTGAATAGTTTACTCTTCACACTCGATCAGGGCCATAGCCAGTGGTGGGGCTTTAGGGGTGGAGCCCCCATCAGATCTTTCCAGTAATCCTTGATTCCTTCCTTCCAAAAAGTTGGCTTCTTCTGGCTGAGCTTGTCGCTGAGAGAGAAGGGACTAGCAGCTGAGGGACTTGGAGTTCCCTCGTGTGCAGCACGGGGCAGCTTGCTTGGGCATGGCATCCCCTTCGTAGAGGATGCCAACCAAGCTGGTCATTTAAGGAAAGGGGCTTTTAAGGAAAGCGAGAAGCAGAGATGGTTTGCCATTGACTTCCCCTCTTGAGTCTTCCTCGGGGGCCTCCCTTCCAAGTATTGACCCTGCTTTGAGCAGGCTGCTTAGCTTCTGAGATAGGGCTGTGCTGTGTTGCCCTCCCCCCGATCCCCTAGAGAACAAAAAGAAGATGGCGTCTATATTTATCAGCTCAGTTTAAATTAATTAGTTCCCCCCCCCAAGAAAAAAATTCCTGACCACGGGCTGCAGTGGATCCTGTTTGCAATCTGCTGTAACACCTGTATTTGGGAAACTTGGTCTTCTGGCCTCTCTATGTAATAACTATCCTTTTCCCCATCTGTTTGCAGCTTTGGGTAAATTTCTCTCTCTGCTAATGGTGTAAGCTTCATGTCTTTGATGAAGTGGACTGTAACTCACAAGTGCATTAGTCTTTAAGGTGCCAAAAGATTTTTTGTTTGTTAGTATATTCTCAAGAAACGGGCAAAACAGGTGACAATAAGTGATGTTTTAAATGTGTTCTTACTTGGGCTTGAAATCCAAAGCTGTTTTTGAGGAGCTGAGTAAGCTACAACATGACTGTGTAGCTTGCAGTGCTCTTCATATGATTTTATATTTTTGCATATTATAAAGAATAGCTTACAGGAATTTCTAAGGCATATTTATGACTGATTCATATTTGCATTTTTTTTAATCCCTGGACAAATACTTGTGAGGCAGTCAGCACTGGTAGTTTCTTTTGTTTTAGATTGCCTCAAGGTTTTGACAGTCAAATATGCACTATGAAGCATTGGTTTTGGAACACAAGGAGCAGCATCTAGGACACAGGAACACAGCCTGCATTTCAATAACTGTAACTAGGGGTGTGCGTTTGGTATAAACCAATCTGAATAAATACCCAAAAAATATCTTATCAGTATTTTTGTTATTACTTAAGCTGAATACAGATCAGAGATCTGTATCCAGCTACCAATATAGCTGAGCATGAAAAAAGCCTTTTTTTGAGGGGCTTTTATTTGGGTCAGCTATCCCGCAAGCCAGCCCCAGCTGAGGTGGTGCAGACAGAGCTTTCAGCTCCATGTTGGGAGCTGCAAGAGAGGATCAGCTGGGGCAGCATGGAACTGGCAGCTCTTTGCAGCTCAGCTGGGACTTTTGCAAGGCATGGAGGAAAAAAAGGCACCCCGATGAGGTAGGTTAAGCTGAAAGTGCATGACTGGTCCAAAATCACCCAGTGAGCTTCCACAGCAAGGTGGGGTTCAAACTTGGGTCTCCCAGACCCTACTGTGAAGTGCTAACAGCAATAACACACTGGCTTTCATAGGGTGGCTGCTGTTGAACAGTAGCAATCAGCCAGGTGTACGAAAATCATGCAAGTCAGATGGTATCAAATCACCCAGAAGTTGCTGCAAGGCCTTGGGTTGCCAACCTTCAGGTGGAACCTGAGGATCTCCCAGAGTTACAGCTCTAGATAATAGGGATCTCTCCCCCTTGAGGCTGCTTTGGAGGGTGGACTGTATGGTAGTAAATGTGGCTGAAGTGTCTCCTCTCCTCAAACCTGCCCTCTGCAGACTCTATTGCAAAATCTCCAGGAATTTCCCAACCTGGAACTATAAACTCTAGGCCTGGCCCCACTGAGTCTTTCCTCAAAGGCCAAAACAGCCCTGGAAAGGGCCTTCCCCCTCCCACTGTCTTTGACTGGCTGAACCAAGCCTGGAATACTGTGGTTCCCTAGTAACATCCACAAAAGTTATAGGTGCTCCTTTTATCATTTTGCAGTTTTTTACCCCCCAATTTTTTAAGAAAAATTTATATTTATCTACAAACCTGGGTAATTTCTCAGATTTGTAGAAAGATCTGTCACACATTCACAGCTCCCGTCACTGGATTTAAGTATTCTCAGATTTGGATGACTTCTCTATTAGATTGTACAAGCAGGAACCCTCAAGGATTTGAGGGAGGCATTTCATTTCTCCCTTTCCCACTATTTTGTCTTTCCCTTTCCTGAAAGCCCTCATAGACTCTCCCCCTTTTCTGCTTTCTTCTCTCCTTAGGGTTGCCAGCTCCAGGTTGGGAAATCCCTGGAGATTTGTGGATGGAGCCTTGGGAGGCAAGGTTTGGCAAAGAAAGTGACCTCAGCAGGACCATAGAGTCTACCCTCCAGAGCAGCCATTTTATCCAGGGGAACTGATCTCTGTCATTTGGAGATCAGTTGTAATTCCAGGTGATCTCCAGCCCCACCTGGAGAATGGCAACTGTTGTTCCCATTGCTCCTGCCGGCACATTCTCTTCTCTTCCCTTCATGTTAGTGTTCTTATTTTAAAGCCCTTATCTTATGGAGAGTGGAGAGAGATTTTAATATGACCATCATGAATGCTACTGTCTTTTTCAGGGCGTTAATCTGATAACATACCCTGTTTTGTGTTTAAGGCTTATTAATGCTGAAGCCTGATGGGTGGGCTGTGGCATTTCTTTGCAGATCAAACACAACAGCTAATCTAATTACCTGCAAATTTAGTTTGATCACTTTCCCTAGGAATTTTGTCTTTCGAAACATTTAGGGCTTGTTGAAACAATAGACTTTTATATATTGGGGATAGGAAATAATTATATTCCCTTTCTGATGGTTTGTCTGCAGTTATTTAATGACATACTAAAAGTTAGAGGTGTTACTCTGTAGTTCTGTGGTTTCCTATTTCAGAGATCAGTGTGAAGCAAGGACTTTAGAAGGTTCTCTATAGCCTTGGATGCAAAGATTGGGCATCCATCACAGAACCACAGATGTACTGGACCAGAGCTAACATAATTGTTGACACTGATCTGCTGGCAGAATTGGGGCTTCATTGAATAACTGCTTACTGTCTGAGAGTGTACTACCCATAGGACTCCATAAACTTTTCTTGTATTGTTTTTAGCATCTGCTGGCAACTCATTCATGAGTTGTATTCACAAGACTCGGGAACATCCCTGTGAGTAGAAGGAGGTCTCTCTGTGAAGACCCTGAATGGCCTGGGATCCATTTCCTTATTAAACAGAGCAAACCCCATGTCTTTGATTAAACAAGTGTTCGGAAATTCATTTCTCTTCCTTTGCCCACAACCGTTTCATCAGGTATGCTTCACATGAGCAGGAACCCTCCTAAACATCTAGAAATTCACTTTAGGCAAAACTGGAGGCAGCTTTATCCCAATGTCAGCTTGGAGTGTTCTTTCTACATTCCCAAGTCAAACTTTGACAGTGAATGCTTACAGGTTTAAGAAGATATGTGCAAGGCTTCCTGTTGTTCTTTTGGAGCAGTGGTTCCTGCCCTTCTCCTTCAGTAACTCTTTCCAAGTTGATTCATCTACCTAGGGAACCCCTGCATGTTGAAAAAGATTCTGGGGCATGCTTGCTGTAGGACAGGCAGTTATGTCATACAGAATACTGTTTTTAGACTTACTGAGCTTTACTGTTGCCCCACATAAAAAGAGTACACACCTAGTGCTCCTCTGTCCACAGGGGACTATGATTCTTGTCCTACAAAGCTTTTGTTGAACACCTGGGTTTCCCAGAGCACAGTTTAAATACCCTTTCCCCCTGTGGTGTTAACCATATTTGTGTCTGTGTGTTTCTGGCCAGCACTGTGTCTTCAAATGCATCTTTTCATTCTAAGACACTCCCCCCCTTGAGTTCTTACAGAATGTGCCTGAGCAGAGAGAGGCTAGTGAAAATAGCTTTGTACATGTTGGGGCAGTACCTTGGAATAATTAAAGCATGAGCTGCATGAAATTCACATGCTCTTCAGTCATGCTTATTAATGCCCCCATTTGTGAACTCTTCAAGAATGGGGGCCACAGCATGCAGTTCTTATAAGGGGTGATGTGCATGTCAGAAGAAGAGAAATACCCTTAAGGTGGTTTTTTATTTCCCCTTCCTGTGTTGTTGACCTCATTTTCTGACTTCAAAGTGAAATTCCAACTCTGCAACTCCTTTTAGGCTACACAATTACTATGTGACCTATTTCTGTCCTACAGTTTTATGAAATGGGAATGTGATTATTTCTTGGTGGGAAACCAAGAATCAGTTTCAAGGTGTCAGATGGCTGGCATTTTGAGCCCATCTTTTTATGAGCAAATAATAAATGCCTTCTTCTTTAATTATCTGCTTAGTTTCCTGCAAAAAAAAGAGGTGGGGAATGATATGACATTATTGTTTCATGCCATAATTATGGTGGCCAGTAGATGTGGACTGACAGCCTATATATCTCAAGGATCCTGAGGCGGGGAGTTGGCCAGCCACCCCTTGGAGGAGCCTTGTTGAGGAAGATGGCATATTTCCCCTTTCCTGCAACAGTACCCCCAAGTGCAGTGCTCTACTTTGAGCAGCAGGAATGAATTTCGCTGTCTTACAGTGGAAAGTGAAAGAATATGCTCTGGGGACATTGTTGGAGTCAGCACTAAACGTCTTTCTGTCCTGCTAATGTTGTATGTACAATGACAGGCAGGCTTAGCTGTCTCTTAATTGTATTCCTTATTGTGTTTTGGTCTGACATACTGTTGAAAATGAATCATATATTATTGACAATGGTGGTTCTTATTCTTTTGAGGGCTGATGTGCACATATGCAGGTATTTGGGGACCCCACTGTGTGTAATGATAGGATGTCAGTTGCTGGTTCATGGGAACACACTTGTGCGTGCGGCTTGATTTGGACTGGAAACTTAGTGTGTGTGGAGAAAGGTATTTAGCCTCCTGTTCCATCTTTGTATCCAGAATCTTTGCCCCCCCCCCCCCGATGGAAGAAAGAGTTGGACAACCACTGGTTGGGAAACTAATGGCCATTGTATTTAATTGAACATAATGGCAAGGGCAAACAATAAACAGCGACATGGTCAAGGCCCGGGGTCCCATAGCCCCATCCTTACCATAGAATGGGCAAGCCACCCTGCCCCTGGGTGGAGCCAGCTGTAAGTGGCTCGCACCCAGGTGGCACAGCAACGGGATATGCTGTGAAGATCCCTCCAACACAACCGCACAGCTTGTGCCGAGGATCTGTCCTGGCAATCCCAAAGGCAGTCTGCCATCCTCATCCCTGGCCGCGCAGCTGCAGGGATGATCCTGTCAGACCCCTGCAGCCCCACTGGGTTGCTGATTGTTGCTTACCAAGGTATAAACTCCTTCCAAAGACATAACACTGCCCCCAACTATAAATTGACAAACTTATATGGCACCACCCCTGCCAGTTCCACAATTCACTAACTGTAGTGCAGGGTAGGCAAAAAACACCCCTTCTCAGCAACCAATCAGAAAAGAGGTGAAAAATTCCTACCTAGCCCTTCATCAAAAGGGGTGATCAATCAAAAGCCTGCACTACAGAGAGGGTGGGTGGGTGGGCCGAGCACGAAGTGAAGACTGAGGAGAAGGAACACAGCCAGCCATTAGGGGGGTGCTGGCTCCGCCCCCAACAAGGACCCAGCTGCACGTTGCAGCCCAGCCTCTGCTCTTCATGAGGAGGCAAAGGTGGCCCTGCTGCAGCACAATGTCATCGGCTACAGGTAGAGCTGGAATCTGCAGGAAGGTGATTTGGCTTGGGATGGACAAGATTTCACCTAAGTTTGCTAGATCATGACCTTCTAAATTTAATATCCTTCTGTCTTTCAGCATAATCTATTCTCTAATCCATGCCAGTGCTGCTGATCTATAATATAGTGTCCAATTGGGTAACCCAAATCTGCCTCTTTCTTTTAAGTCTTGTAGAGCCTTTAACCTAATTCTTGGCCTTTCCCCCTGCCAAAAAAATTTAGTTATTATCTGATCCAACTCCTTGATCGCAAAATTTTACGGTACCGGAATTGTCTGCAAAAGAAAAATCCATCTTGGTAAAATGTTCATTCTGACCAAAGCTATTCGTTCCATAAATGATATTTGTAATTTTTCCCATTTCCCTAGATCCTGCGTTGTTGCTGTCAATAGTTTTTTATAATTGTTTTCTTGTAGTGCACTACATTTATTTGGTAGATTAATTCCCAGATATTTCACCTTATCACACAATTGGTAACCTGCGTCCCTTTGTAAGATGTCTTTCTGCTCCACCTTCATATTCTTAGTCATAATTTTTGTCTTATTAATATTAATTCTTAGTCCTGTCACCTGCCCATATTCCCACAAGACCTTGTTCAACTCGGAGATTGAGGAGAGGGGATCTTCCAATATGAAGATCAAATCATCAGCAAAAGCTAAGAGCTTAAATTCTTCCCCTTGCACCTTCAGCCCCCTAATTTTTTCATTGTGCCTTATCGCTTCATTTAATATCTCCAGTGCAAATATATATAAAAGTGGTGACTTGCTTTGTTTCTTTTTGTATTTCAAAGTTTTCTGTTCGGTCACCATTAATCATCACTGAGGCAGTTTGTCTTGTATATATTGCTTGGATCATCTGAATAAATTCTGTTCCTGCCTCCGTCATCCTCAATGTTTCCATCACAGAGCACCAATTCAGGTTATCAAATGCCTTTTCGGCATCTAAAAAGATCAGGGCCATTACCTTTTCTGGGTGTGCTTCATAGTATTCTATTACATCCAAAATACATCTCATGTTATTTTTTTATTTGTCTTTTAGGCAAAAAACCTGCTCGATCCCTATGTATGGTTCTTGCCAATATTCTCTTTAGTCTTTCTGCTATAATGGAGGCAAACATCTTGTAGTCAGCATTTAATAACGAAATCGGCCTATAGTTCTTAATTTCTTTTTCATCTGTATTTGGTTTATGTATTAAAGATATTGTTGCTTCCCCCCACGAATCCGGTATCTCCTCCCCATCCATAATTCTCTTGCATATCTCTTTCAATTGAGGGAGAAGCAATTCTTTGAATGTCCCATAAAATTCTATTGGTAGGCCATCCGGGCCTGGTGCTTTACCCTTATTCTGTCTTTTTAAAGCTTCCGTCATCTCCATCATCGTAATTGGCTGGTTAAGTGTCTTTCTTTGTTCCTCAGTAAATTTTTGGACTTGGTGCTCCTCCAAGTATTGAATTATTTGTTCCGTCTTGGAGTCATTCTTTCTTATAAGTCTTTATAGAAGTTCTCCACTATATTCTTTAACTCTTGGATCTTACTTGGTTCTTCATTCTTCTTCCTTAAGTTTTTTATATATGCTTTTTCTTTTTGTTGCTTGACTTGGTATGCTAACCATCTTGTCAGTTTATTAGCATTTTCAAAGAAGTTCTGTTTAGCAAAGGTCAGTTTCTTTACTAATTCACATGATAAAAGGCAATTCACCTTATGTAGAAGCAGTTTGATCTTACTCTGTCTTCCTGACTCCACTGTCTTTTCCATTATTCTCTTCTCTTGTTCTTGGATTTCCTTTTTCAAGTTTACATATTCTTTATTTCTCTTCATATTTGTTCGAGCAGCTTCCTTTATCAAATGGCCTCTGGCATACACCTTAAATGCATCCCATACAAATCTCATAGGCATATCCGGTTGGATATTTTCTTTTTAAAAAAGGTGGAATTCCTCCTGCAGACGTTTTACTAATTTCCTGTCTTTCAATATTGAGAGATTTAAAGTCCATCTGCTTCTGGGTCTTGTTCCTTGTAACTCCAAAGTGATTAGATTATGATCCGCGTATATTCCTGCCTCGATTTCCACATCCAGCAGATCTTTAATCATTGTAGTCGAAATCCAACACATAGGTGCCTTCCGGTCTGTGATCCATAGCGTTCTAATGTGTTCTGGCTTTGCTTCCAGAGCAAACGGAGGGTCTTTATGACAGGGTGGGCTATTAAGCCTGCCACAGATCTCCCCAGGCAGGGGAGTGACCAGCAACAAGCATCAGCCCAAGAGGGAGTTGAGATTGGCTGATAGCGGGGCTTTGAAGAGCACCGTGAGCAGCCTTGATCCCCTCCCCCCAAGCGGGCACTTTGGAACTTCTCTAAAAGACCCCACCGAGTTGGATTCTCAACATAAGAACGCATGACCCTGACCTCTGAGACATTCTATGGAAACTGATACCAAAGAAGCACTGCTATGACAAAACACTGACTTTGAAGGTAACTTTTTAAAATTGCTCACTGGAGACACGTTGATTTTGAATATAAACAACATCCGATGAAGCGCAGGACCGTGCGGCATATTATTTACTAACTCCAACTCCAAAAAACGTGATTTAAAGACTTAAAAAAAGCCAAAAAGCCGGATTGTGGATCATTCCTGCAGTCGGGATGTTGACTTTAAAACAGAAACTAACAATAAATCCCGCGAGAAACAAAGTGGAAAGTTATTTAAGCTGCGACAGAAAACACCAGAACAGGAAATGACTTCAGACCAGACAAGCAGTGCTTCCTAGAGACGACCGAAGAGGACAGAAGGAATTTGCAGTGACTGGCAGTCAAAACAGGAAGGAATCAAAAGGCAAGGGGACAAACAAAGGAGCCGGACAGGAAGTAAAGAACAGGAAAGGGGTTTTCAGTTTCAGCGTTGCGAATGGCGGCCGCCTCTCGGGACGCTCCCGGAGGCGGTTAGCCCACACGCAGCATGTGCGAAAGACCCTAGTGAGCCTTAGGCAAAGGCTCCGAACCGGGGGCGCTTGGGGAGTAGCCTCTTTGCCGGCAGACAGCCGGGAAATTGAGGCTTTCTCCCCACCCCAATCGGCCCCGCTGCGTCGTGCCCGTAATGGGACTTAGCAGCGCCACCGACTTCCAGGAGTGAAGACAGCACTATGATTTAACATAAAAAGAAGTGGCATCGAATCGTGAGTTGAAGATCTATTTCGAAGCGTAAATTTGAACCCCCCGCAAGCGTATAAGCGTATGGGAGGAGAGAGGAGTCCCCACCCCTTTTGAGAAGCAAGATCTACAAAGGGAGCGCGAAGGGGGGCAGAGAGAAAAAAGTGTTGGTGAAAGTACCGTTGGGGTTGTACGGAAGATTATGATCCTATTAGCTTCCTGGGGGATGCGGCATGAACTTTGTAAAAGTAAACAAAAAAACAAAATGTCGACAATGGAAAAAGTCCTGCAGAAACCGGAAGAGAAGAGGGGAGGGACTTCCGGTCCGGGTAGCCCTCCCCCAGAGCTCGCTGTCAATCAACAGGAAAAGGAGATTCTGTGCCCTCTGCTGGAGCAAATGCAGAAAATCAACGAAACTTTGCTTAAAGTGGAAAGTGTTCTCATCAGTCGACAGAAACAGATATCGGAAACAACAAGGAAGATGGTGGAAATTGAACAGAAATCGAATCTGATTCTAAGTTTTCAGGGCGTAAAAGAAGAAGAGAAAGAAGATCTCGGATCTACCTTGACGAATGTCTTGGCACCCCTAACTGGCAGTGAAGCGAAAGAATTAAAAGAAGAGGTGGACATGGCTCCCAAAGCCTATTCCGCTTTTATAAAAGAACATACTCTGCCAGTAGAAGGGGATGTTGAGCATAGCAGGCAATATATCAGAGATCTAATCTCATGTGTAGTGACTATGGAGCCCTGGAAATTTGAAGGCCAGAAGTACAAGGAAAAAGAGAAAAGAAAGAAGATGGACTACATCTTTAAAATGCAAAAACTTCTGAAGAGACACGCCAGCATGGAGGAAGACACAGCACTCAAAATTGGGACAAGCAGTGAAGAAGACAGCAGCCCAGGGGAAGGAGGTGATGGAACGGAAGGCATCAAGGCTAAAAAGGACTCAATCCATAATTGGAAGAGACTTAAAAAGAAGACATCTTGAGGACTGTTCGTGTAACATCTGTAAGGAGCTGTTTAATTACTAACCCCAATGGACTTTACTAACTGTATTAACAGAGTGATTTTGGACTTTGTAAAGTTAAAAAGAAGATCTTCTAACCGTGATAGATGCCAAAAATGGTATTGATTACTAACTAAAACTAACCCTTTTTAACAGAAAAAACTTCACTCCATCTTTTTCTTTCCCCATCTGTCTACCCTACCCTTTTCTTATAAAAAGAATAAAATTATCTCCTTTTTAGGAGAGTTTTACTACAGAAAAAAAGAGAGAAAAAAAAAAAAGAACAGGAAAGGGACACATACCATAGAGAAGTAGCGCCCGCCATTTTGGGAAGGTCAACATTTCTAAATTAAATTGTGGCTAAACGCCTGAACGAAAAAAAGCGAAATTAGAGCAATTTAATTGGGCACTTAAAGAGCTTTAATTTGATGTAAGTTTTATAAATATTTTGAACAACGGCCTATGACCTCTGGCAAAGACAGAGGGCAAGCTCTTGGTCCTCTCCTAAAATGACTACCAAAGAGGAGAAAAAACTGCAGGGAATGATAGAGGCTATGGAAAAACAGATGATGGATGTTATGCAAAAAATGGAAAAAATAGGTAAAGTGGCTGAAGAAGTAGCTGATTTGAAAAAAGATCTAGCTGGAATTAAAACAGAAATACAGATGCTGAACAAAAGAACAACTGATGTGGAAGAGAGAGTACAAGGAGTGGAAATTGGAGTAGCTGATGTCTCTAAAGAAGCTCTAAAGGCTAACATAATGGTAGAATATAATGGAATGTTGAACCATTTGAGATTCAGCGGAATCCCTGAAGACAAAAATGAAGACATCCACTCAGTCATGGTGGAAGCTGTTGCAGGTTTTTTAAAAATGGAAGAGGAGAAGGTGACGGTATACATTGGTTTGGTGTACAGAGTCAACTCTGTGATTGCTCAAAAAAAGAAACTACCCAGGGATGTGATTGTCCAGTTCATATCTAAAAGAATGAAAGAAGATTTGTTTAAACAACAATTCCAGGAAGACTTCAAGATTGGGCAAAAAAAAAAAAATGATACTGAAGGAACTACCCAGAATAATTCTTCAGGATAGACGATTTTTTAAAGAATTGATTGACAAACTGAAAACAGAAGGCATCAGATACAGGTGGGAAATTCCAAAGGTTGTGAGTTTTACCTTCAAGCAGAAGAGAGTCACCATCAGATCAGTGGAACAAATGACCAAGTTCATTAAAGACAATTTTAAAGACTCTGATAAGTAAATACAAAACAATATGGAGAGTCAAATTATTTCGTGGAATGTAAATGGACTTAACTCCCCCCCAAAAAGAAAAAAAGTCAGACTATGGTTGGAAAAGCAAAAATGTGATATTGTTGTTTGCAAGAAATAATATCAAAAAGACGGATGCCAAATTTTTGATTCAAAAAAGCCTGGGAGAAGAGTTTTATTCTCTCTCTTCGCAGAAGAAAAAAGGAGTTGTTACTTATGTAAAAAAAGAGCTGGAACCAAAAGAAATTTTTAAAGATAAAGAAGGAAGATTTTTGGCGGTGGAAATTACACTCCAGAATAAAAAGACTTTAATTGTAAATCTCTATGCCCCGAACGGAGCCAAGGAATTTTTTTTTCAAGATTTATGGGAAGAACTACATCAGTTAACCTATGAACAAATGATATTGATGGGAGATTTTAATGGCACTGTTAACAATGTAATTGATAGAAAATAAAAAAAAAGAAATGAAGTATTAGGTAAACTTCTGAAAACATTTTTTCAACTGGTGAAGCATGAACACTTAGAAGATGCATGGAGAGTACAAAATCCAAAGACTAAAGATTATACTTTTTATTCATTTAGACATGAATCTTTTTCAAGAATTGATATGATTTGGATGTCTGGCAATTTAATAGCACAAACACGCAAAATAGAAATATTACCTAGAACTATTTCCGATCACAGTCCGATAAAATGGTCACCTTATGCTAAGAAAAAGAAATATTGATGGAGACTCAATGAAGATTTACTGGACAAACAAAGCATCTTGGATAAGATAAGGACAGAAACCAAAACATATTTTCAAATAAATTTAAAGAAGTACAGACGCAGACGATGTGGGACGCTTACAAGGTTGTGATGAGAGGACATTTGATTGCAATTAATAACAATGAAAGAAAGAAACAACTTTAAATGGATAAAGAAATTTTGGAAAATATTCAAAAGAAAGAAACAGAGCTTAAGAAGAGACCTGGCAAAAAGAAGATTGTGAGAGAACTGAGGATTCTAAAGGAACAATATGATGCGAGGTTAAATAAAGAAGTTTATTGGAACTTGAAAAAATTGCAACAAAAGTCCTTTGAAGGAGCGAACAAACCAGGGAAGTACTTGGCATGGCAATTGAAGAAAAGAAGAGAAAATAAAACAATAATTAAACTGGAGGAAGGGAACAGAGAAATTATAGACCCAGGAGGAATCCAGAGAGAATTTTATAAATATTATTACTCTTTTTCAGGAAAAACAAGTGGATCCACAGAAAATTCAGGATTATTTATCAAAGGTAAATTTGATGCAACCGAGTGAAAAAATAAAAGAATTCTTGAATGCTGCAATAACTAAAGAAGAAATCAGCAAAGCAATAGGGGAAGCAAAAATCTCCAAAGCTCCAGGACCAGATGGATTTTCAGCCAAATTTTATAAGAAATTTCAAGAAGACCGGGTGCCGGTTCTAGAGATTCTTTTAAATGAAATCAGAGACTATGGGAAAATTCCAGATTCCTGAAATGAAGCAGCAGTCACCTTGATACCAAAAGAGTCACAAGATTTAACTAACGTTAAAAATTATTGACCTATTTCGATCTTGAATAATGATTATAAACTTTTTGCAAAAATACTAGCAGAACGCCTCAAAGAGTATCTGAAAGGAGTTATTGCCGAAGACCAGGCTGGTTTTCTGCCAGATAGACAAATAAAAGACAATTTGAGGGTTGTATTGGACGCAATAGAATATTATGAAAAACACCCAGAAAAGGAAGTTGGCTTTTTATTTTTGGATGCGGAAAAGGCATTTGATAATTTGAACTAGGAATTTATGTTTAGAGTGATTGAAAAATTGCAGATGGGCGAAAAATTTTCAAGAATGATCAAATTGATCTATAAAGAGCAAAAAGCCACGGTGATTGTTAATGCAGAGTCAACGGAACCATTCGAGGTTAGAAAAGGTACTAGACAGGGCTGTCCTTTATCTCCACTATTATTTATCTGGATTTTAAAAATATTGCTGCAAGCGATCAGAGATGATAAAAATATAAAAAGGTCTTAACATTAGAGGTTTCTCATATAAACTAAGCGCATTTGCTGATATTATGTTTATTGTTGAAGATCCTATTAACACTATGCCATTGGTTCTAGAAAAAGTAAAAGAGTTTGGTGAACTCGCAGGGTTCTATGTAAATAAAAATAAATCGAAAATATTATGTAAAAATATGACTACTGTAAGGCAACAAGTGTTACAAAAAATGATAGAATGTGAAGTGGTTAAAAAAACTAAATATTTGGGAATTGATATTACAATGAAAAACATTGATTTGTTTAAGAATAACTATGAAAAACTGTGGGTTTCGATAAGTCATTAAACTATCTCTTCTTGGAAGAATTGCCGTTGTCAAAATGAATGTTCTGCCCAGGTTAATGTTTCTGTTTCAGACAATACCAATTGTGAAAGACATGAAAGTGCTAGTGAAATGGCAAAGAGAAATTTTTAAATTTATCTGGGCAGGAAAGAAACCAAGAATTAAAATGAAAATAATGTATGATGCAAAAGAAAGAGGTGGCTTTCAAGTCCCGAATTTGCGTTTGTACCATGAAGCTGTATGTCTTGGTTGTCTGATTGGGTTAATTTGGAAAATAGAAAACTATTGGCCCTTGAGGGCCACGATTGCAGATTTGGCTGGCATGCCTACCTTTGGTATGGGAAAAACAAAGTGGATTCAATGTTTAAGCACTGGGAAGGCCAGAAGAGCCCGCAGAGGCAGCAGGGCCCCCTCCGGTGGCGGCGGCCGATCTGCTGGACTGGGGGAGGGGCCTGGAGGAGTCCCCTGGAGTGGCGAGGACCCCCCCAGCGGACCCCCCCAGCGGTGATGGACCTGCAGAGACTGGTGGGGGGGCAGAAGGGCCCCTCGGAGCAGTCAGAAACCTTGTTGGTGCAGGAGCAGCTAGAGATCTCGTCGGCGCGGGACCTTCCCTGGCCTCGGTGGAGGGAGCGACGGAGAGAGAAACAGTGTCAGCTGAGCCGCTCAAGCAGGGGGCTGTTGGGGGGTCCAGGACTGTGCCAGCTGAAGCTCGGAGGGGAAGCCCTCCAGCGGCCGGGGTCCCTTCTATGCTGCATTGGAGCCAAAAGAACTGGGGTGCTCAAAAAACCTGTACCACCCAATTGGGCGGAGCTGGGAACACGGAGTGCTCCGAGCAGCCGGATAGAAGGCCGAAAACTGCCAGGGAGAGTTGCTCTTTGGTCTGAGCACTCACAAAAGGCAACAGTTGAGTGTAGGGGGGAGTTGGGAGAGTCTGCTAGGCGGTCGGGGTGATGAGTGCTGTGAGTGATGAAGGGGTGGGTGGGACTGCAGAACTGTGTTGGGGTAAATTATTATTGTATTGTATTATAGTATTTTTGTATTGCAGTGAGTATTTTATAAAACCGCACTTTGATTAATTTTGTAGCAGTGGGAATTTAAATTGTTGTCTCAGGAGCGGAGTCTGTTGCTCTTCATTCCCTCCATTGGGGGTCTGAGGCGTTGTGGAGACCTCCAGGGTAGTTAATGGCTGTGCAGCAAATCACGGTGCTTTTGGGACGGGAGAAATGCAGTGGGTCTAGGCGGGGTTGTAAGGGAAGGGCGCTGAGAAATAAAGCAGCTCAGCCCCCTTCCAGCCTACGGCCCATCCCGACGGTGGCTAGCAGTGGGGCCGGGATAGAGAACCCCCTTCCGTCACTGGTGTTGTGTAACGCCAGGTCTATTAACAACCAAGCAACAATCCTCTGGGATTTTGTAACAGATCAACAAGTGGACCTGGCGTGCGTGACCGAGACCTGGGTGCGGGAGGGCAAACAGTAGCCCTCGCCCAGCTTGCCCCGCCTGGGTTCTCGGTCCTCCATCAGTCACAGACTAGGGGGCGGGAGGGGAGGAGTGGCTATCTTCATTTGGGAGGCTTACTCCTTCAGGGCGCTTCCGCCGGCGGAGATTGCAGGTGTGGAATGTGTCGGCCTAATGCTGGATGTTGGTGAGGGTTTGGCAATCTGGCTGGTGTACCAACCGCCTAACACACGGGCCAGTAGCCTGCCGTCCCTGCTGGAGGCCGTAGCAGGCTGGGCGTTGGAGCACCCTAGGCTGATTGTCTTGGGTGACTTCAACGTCCATGCTGAGGACGCGGCCTCCAGCCGGGCTACGGACCTGGTGTCATCCATGGCGGCACTGGGACTCTCTCAATTTGTTTCAGCCCCCACGCATCGGGCCGGTCACACGCTCGATTTGATCTTCGCGGCAGGGGTGATGGTGGACCGAATCGCCACTGAGGCAGTGCCATGGTCGGACCACCTGGCCCTGAGGGCCCGACTGAATGTTCCACCCCGACCCTGTTTGGGCGGTGAGCAGATTTTTGCTCGCCCGCGGCGCCAGATGGACCCAGTGCGGCTCCAAATGGCCTTGCAGGATCCAAGGCCCCCTGGCGGCTCGTTGGATGAGCTGGTGGAGGACTGGCATGCCCGGCTCTCCTCAGCCATCGCTCCCAGGTGCCCTCTCCGCACTCGTGTAAGGCGAGCACCTTGGTATACCCAGGAGTTGTGTGAGCTGAAGCGAGAACTGAGATGGCTGGAGAGACGGTGGCGCCGAGCTCGCGACGAGGCATCAAGAACATCTTATAGGACGCTTATGAGGGCCTATGAGATGGCAGTCAAAGCCGCTAAGAGAGATTTCTATGTGGCCACGATTGCATCTGCTAGCTCACGCCCGGCCCAATTATTTAGTACAATTCGGTCCTTGACAGCTCTGCCACAGGGCAGGCAAAATGCTAGGGAATTGGATATTGGCTGTGAGGCATTTGCGAGCTATTTTGCAGATAAAGTTTTGGCGCTCCGCCATGACCTCCCCGCCACAATTGACACAGTGAGTGAACTTGAGGCCCCTTGCTCGGCTTTGGGGACAGGTTTAGAATGTTTTGTCCCACTCAGCCTGGAAGAAGTTGACAGACTCCTTGTTTCTGTGCACCCAACCACATGCGACCTGGATCTGTGCCCCTCTTGGCTCATTAAAGCCGGCCATGAGGGGTTTCGAGGTGCCCTGCGGGGATTATCAACATGTCCCTTTCCGAGGGACGGTTCCCCAGGGCACTCAAGGAAGCGATGGTCCGCCCCCTCTTGAAAAAGTCATCTCTGGACCCAGCCGAATTGGCCAACTATTGGCCAGTGTCCAATTTGCCCTATTTGGGCAAACTTATTGAGAGGGCGGTGGCGTCACAGCTGCAGGGTTTTCTGGATGACTCTTCTGTCCTCGATCCCTTCCAGTCCGGCTTCCGCCCGGGTTACGGGACGGAGACAGTGCTGGTCGCCTTGACTGACGATCTCCGTAGGCATCTGGATCGGGGTGGTGTGGCTGCTCTGGTGTTGTTAGACCTGTCGGCGGCGTTCAACACGGTCGACCACCAGCTGCTGGCCCACCGCCTCGCCGATGTGGGGATTCAGGGGCTTGCACTTCAATGGCTGGCCTCTTTCCTTCAAGGTCAGGGACAGAGGGTGGTAATAGGGGATCAGCGGTCCCGGAGACACCCCATTGAGTGTGGGGTGCCTCAAGGGGCCGTGCTGTCCCCGATGTTGTTTAACATCTACATGCGCCCCCTCGCCCAGATTGCCCGGAGTTGCGGGCTTGGGTGTCATCAATATGCAGATGACACCCAGCTCTATCTGATGCTGGGCGGCCAGTCGAACTCTACCCCGGATGACCTTCATTGGGCTTTACAGGCTGTGGCTGGATGGCTCAGACTGAGTCGGCTGAAACTAAACCCGGCAAAGACGGAGGTCCTGGGCCTGTGTCGGATCGGTTCAGGGTTGGGGTTCCCTCTCCCGACCTTCGACGGGGTGCCGCTGGTGCCAGCGTCGGAGGTTAGGAGTCTGGGTGTGCTCCTGGACTCCTCTTTAATGATGGAGGCCCAGGTAGCAGCCACTGCCAAGTCAGCCTTTTACCACCTTCAGCTGGCTCGGCACCTTCAGCTGGCAGGCATGACCTGGCCACTGTGATCCATGTGACAGTCACCTCAAGGCTAGACTACTGTAACACTCTACTTGGGGCTGCCTTTGTTGCAAATCTGGAAGTTGCAGCTGGTGCAGAATGCTGCAGCCAGGCTGTTGATGGGTCTCTCTAGGAGGGATCATATTCAGCCTGTGCTGAAAGCGTTGCACTGGCTGCCAATAGTGTACCGGATTCGCTTCAAAGTGCTGGTTTTGACCTTTAAAGCCCTGTATGGCCAGGGTCCAGCCTACTTGAGGGACCGCCTTTCCCCATATGTTCCCCCAAGGGCGCTTCGGTCGGGGAGTCAACAGCTCCTGGAAATTCCAGGCCCCAGGGAAGTAAAATTTGCTGCCACCAGAGCCAGGGCTTTCTTGGTGGCGGCTCCTACCTGGTGGAGGGAGCTCCCGGAGGAGATCCGGGCCCTGCGGGACCTTGCTCAGTTCCGCAGGGCCTGTAAGACGGAGCTATTCCGCCGGGCCTATGATTAGGAGCCGCCGCCATGGGTAGCCATCTGCCATCGCACTATCGTCACCATTGAGTGCGGGGTGGCCCTGGCAGGAGAGGGGGTGATGAGCTACTGTTTGGCTGCTGTTTGGCTATTGGGGGTTAACGTCTGCCGGGGGCTATAATCTGCCCCATCTTGTTTCATTGCCTGAATGTTGTTTCTATGTTTTATATTGTTTATATATTGTTTATATGTTTATATTCTGGTTTTATACTATTGAACTTGTTTTAAAGTTGGCATGTGTGCCTTGTTGTTAGCCGCCCTGAGCCTTCGGGGAGGGCGGGATACAAATCCAAATAAATAAATAAATAAATCATTATATAAGGAGAACGTTGTTTGAAGCATGGACCAGATACAGGAATACAATTCCCGATGAAAGACCTCTATGGATTGTTCCTGCTGCAGTTATTCATCCTTTTTCAGAATATAAAGGTAATGATTGGTTAACGTACCAAGAGCTGCTTCAAAAAGAAAGGAAGAAATTTGTTTTAAAACCAAATAATGAATTGACATTTGAATATGGTTGGTTACAATATGGACAAATACGAGACATTTATAAAAAAGATTGTAAAGAGGTGGGTTTTAGAACTAAAAATGATGAGTTTGAAGATATTTGGTTGGAAAAAGGGAGAAAAGTGATTTCTAAGTTGTATAAAATATTGTTAACTGTATATACTTTGGATGAAACTGTTAAAGAGCAAATGATAAAGTGGGTCATAAATATGAATAAGGAAATTTCAATGGATTCTTGGGAATTTTTGTGGAGAAAAGCTCTAAAAATATCAACTTGTGTTAACGTAAAATAAAATTGTTTTAAGATACTTTATAGGTGGTACATGACACCAAAAAAGATTGCCAATATAAGTATGGATAAGAACTTGAGTAACAAATGTTGGAAATGTAAAGAGATAGAGGGTTCTTTTTATCATATGTGGTGGACATGTGAGAAAGCAAAAATATACTGGTCAAATGTTCATTGTGAGATGCAGAAAACATTGAAAATCCCTATTAGAAAAAGTCCGGAACTTCTTCTCTTAGGTTTGACAATGGAAAAAATTAAGCAAGAAAAGAGAACAGTATTATGGTATATGATCACGTCGGCGAGATTGGCCTTTGCACAACAGTGGAAAGCGGATAAAGTACCGGATGTACAGGACTGGTTAAGGAAACTGCTATTTTTAGCTGAAATGGACAAAATGACTAAAAAACTAAATGGACAAATGGCAGAACAATACTTAAAAGAATGGGAAGACTTGAAAATCTATATGAAAACTGAACATAAAATGAAAGGGAAAATGTATAACCTTGATTCTTATTGAAAATGAAGTTATGTTAGATTAAGTTAGATTTTTGTATATAAAATATAAGTTACCTGGTTTATAGATTGTTATAAGTTTACACTTGATTACTTTTATTGTTTTTTGTTATTGGCAATAGCAGTGTTGGAAGCCTATGGGGGGGGAAGGGGGAAGGGATATAATCTATAACTTGAATTGGAAATTATGTTTAAAAATGTTGAATATATTCCAATAAAAATCTTGTTTAAAAAAAAAGAAATCCAACACATATCCATTCTTGACCATGAATCGTGTCTGGCTGAAAAAAAAGTATATTATTGCCTTTTTGGGTTTCTTACCCTCCATGCATCTATTAGTTGCCATTCCTCTATTATCTGACATAGTGATTCCGCAAATTCATTACCTTCCGTTTTCTTTCCATAAACATTAGCCTTTCTATCTTCCTTCTTATCAAAAACCACGTTATAGTCTCCAATTATACACATTTCTTGAAATTCCTGTTTTAAATGAGCTTTTGAAGATTTTTGTAAAATTTTTCCTGATTTTGATTTGGTGCATATATGTTAACTATCATTGATCTTTTAGCTTGTCTCTGTATGGCCACCATTAAAATTCTTCCATCCTGTGAAGCAAATACTAATTCCGGTTGCAGATGTTCTTTTACAGACGTAGCTACTCTTTTCTTTTTCTCCTCATCCGAGGCTACGAAAATTTTCCCTAGTCTTTTAACATTTAGGTACTTTTCGTCTCTTTTTCTTATATGCGTCTCTTGAATACAAATTACATCTGTGTTTTGTTTTTTAAGCTGGTGGAATATTTTTCTTCCTTTCTGTGGTACATTTAAGCCATTCACGTTCACCAATATAAACTTTATTTTTCTTCTATCCATCTTGATTTTTATTCTGTTGTTCCCGTTTATCTGTTGCCCGTTTGCCCGTTGTCTCGTATCAGTTGGAGATCTCTTAAACCTAAATTTCTTCGGTCTTGGAGATATCGCCGGTAATGCCATTGCCCCTCGGCGCTCGTCTCCATCTTCTTTTCCCACTTCTCCTTCCTTTTCTTCTTGATCTTCTGACAATTCCTCCCCATACATCTTCTGAAAGTCCATCGCCTTGAAGACTGAAGTTGTTCTAAATCTTTTCTCTCTGTATACAAAAAATAATCCTTCGGGCAGTATCCATCTGTAACTTACATCATTACTCCTCAGCAGTGCAATCAATTCCACATATTCCTTCCTTTTTTCAAGGACCCTCCATGGAATTTCTTTCAGGACGTTTATCTCCACTTCATTCATCATCAAAGGAGAAGTGTTTACTTCTTTCAGTATTTTATCTCTCACCGCTCTCTTGTAAAATTGTATTTGTACTTCTCTTGGAAGTTTGAATCGTTTTGCATATGCTGAGTTCATTCTAAAGACTGTATCTATCTCTTGTTCTATCATACTTTCGTCTTCCATATGCATACGCTCTGCCAATAACTTTGCCATTTTACTAGTCAAGTCTTCCTCTTTCTCTTCCGGAACATTATGGAATCTTAATATAAAAGCCACTCATTCCACCTGAGGTCTCATGACATCTTGCTCTAGGGTGGTCTGTTTCTCCACATTTTATTGAGATTTCCTTTCCATTTCCTTAGCTCTGCCCTCCATGTTTTCCATCGCTGTATTCAAAACCATAATTTTTGTAGTATTTTCTGAAATTTGCTTTTGCAGTGCTTGTAAGCTTTGTGAAAATTGCGCAGTAATGTCCTTCATAGCACTTTGGGTGGGCTCTACTACTTGGGGAATCATGTCTCTAATTTCTTGGATAGCCCCTTTAATAGGCTCAACCGCTTGAGGGACAGAATTTCTAATTTCTTCCATCGCAAACTTGATAGGCTCCACTACATCCGTAATCATACTTAATATAGTCGACTGCACGAGGTCTTGCATTTCTTTCTGCATTTCTTTTTGCATTTCCTTCTGTGTGGGGGCTCCCAATTTTGTTGATACTGAGCTGGACATCCCTGGTGAGATTACTGAAAATTTCCTCCCTTGTCCAGGCACATTTGACATAATTACTTCTACAAACTTCCTTTTTAATTTAGTTCAAATTCACTTATTTAGCCATTTCAAACTTGTAACCCACTTTTATTCAAAGATTTGTACTCTATTTCCACCCCTCCCTTTTTTTAATAATCTCCACTCTAGCCAGTGTTTGGGAACAGCCATTTTTCCCTGGCTAAACACCCAGACTCTGTGTATATTAAAAACAACCGTTATTTGGGTTAGTGAATTTGTTGGCTGCACACCCAGAGTTTTAGTCACATTATCAGCTTGTTATTTCCTAAGCACTCTTAAAAGGTTGGCTATCTGCCCAGACAGTGTTTTTCTCCTCTTTTTCCACAACAATTTTACCAGTACTTTAACAGTATTTTACCACTTATAATACCCCAAAGAAAAAATCCCCCCCCAAATCAAGTCCACAAGCTTGTTCAGACCATCACTTAACACTTTACAATGCCAGGAAACAGTACATGCTCCAGTCTTCTACCCTGCCCCTAGAGGGTTAAAAAATTGAGTTCGCTGAAAAGAGGCTTGGGGTGACACCGGTTCTTCCACCCTGCCCCTGTAGGGTTAAGAATTTGAGGGTGCTGAAAAGGGGCTCCCACAGATTACCTTTCTTTTACCCTGCCACTACTAGGGTTAAAATTGAGATTGCTGCAAGGGGTCTCCTATTCCTCCTCCTCCTCCATCAAATACCAACTTCTCTTCTACTCACACATCCCTTCCTCTTGCACAGGATATGTACCAATCACTAGTCTCTTCTTTTCAAGCTTTTAATCAGGGTTAGGATTTATATCTAGCCTCTTATTTCTTCCACTTTTCAATTAAGATACCATTGACACTTCCATCTATAAGTGAGGTTTATTCCTCTATCAATCTTGCCTTGCTCTGCTTAACCAATCTGCCATTAGTTAAAAGTTCTGCTTAATGGCCACTTTCTTACAGGGGGAGAAACCCAACCTTCTTTGCTGCTCCCTTAGGGCTGGCTGTTACCAGAAGTTGCCCTTTTAAATCAGATCTATTTCAAGAAGGTACTCACAGGAATGCTTCACTGGCGTAGGTTTCTCTTCCCTCCCACAGTACAGGAGCAAGGGCTTTGCTCATGAAATGAGCTCAAACTTTGTTTCTGTGTTGGGGCAATCCTGATCGCACTGCGAGGAGCCACATTCACAGGGACCTGAGTCAAGCCCCTTGCTGCCACCAGCTCCTTCCCCGGAGCAGTGGGGGGGTCTTAAGACGCCGAAAGACCCTTTAAAAAACGAAAGTAGCCGGAGCATTTTTCAGACGCTCCGTAGTGCCACGTCTGCGTCTCCCTCATTTTAAGGCATTTTTTAAAAGACCCAGCGTATGCGGTGCTCCAACCATCATCTCCACCAAGGGCCTTTCCAGCACCGGGGCCCTGCAGGTAGGCGCTGCTGCCTTTGGCTTCCTGCCTTCCCACTTCCAGGCAGAAGCTTCCCTCGGGGGGGGGGCACTGTTGCCTGGCTGGCTGAGAGGCCCCCATCATGCCCACCAACTTCACGGTGGTGCTGGTGGAACTGCCTGTTTCCGAGGAGGAGGAGGAGGGTCGGGGAGAGCTACCAGTGGCAGCAGAGCCAGCCCCAGAGTTGGGTAGCAGAAGCAAAAGCAGGTGGAATGAGCTGAGCATGGCGAGGGAGGGAAGGTGAGTCTGGCAGGAGGAAGGGCTGCGCTACCTGGTGGGGCAGGTGGGCCACTTCACAACAAGTCTTAAGTACTGGCACAACAAGTCTTAAGAAATATTGTATTAAGATAGGACACTGATCTCAACTACCATTCAGGCTCAAAACATGCTGCTATGTTTATAATGGACGCCCGGGATCCATTATAGTTGTGTAGTACTCATGAAGCAGAGAGCTTTTGCACCTGTATAATATCTCCTGAAGAAGATGCATTATTGACACTTTGTTATGTAATCCGGAGATGATGTTGATTATGTACCTTTGTTCATGGATTTTCTTATATTTATGATGTTGTAGTGCTTCAGATTAGAATACACAGTATTTTCTTTGCAAGTCTTGATGACTGTTTGAATTGTGGGTCAGACTCTCATGACTGTTGGCTTTATATTGGTTTTGTGATTAGGTCATGTTTGTCCAGATTTATCTTCTTATCCTGAGTTAGGGCCATAAAGATCAGGGACCTGTACTTTGTTATGACTGGGTAAAGGATAGGGCAAGAGAGAACTCCTCCTAGCTGGCATGCAAAATATACAAAGGTTTAGCCTGCTCTGGGAAAGGTATGCAAGCTCAGAACTGGGAATGGACATAAACTGAGTGAAGTCTATATCAATCAGCCTCTGTTTCAAAGTTCCAGCTTTTCTTGTGCCCATTCCTTTGAAAGAAATTTCATGGTAAAACCAGTGACTTAGCTAGCCTCATATTTTGGATTCTTTTCTTAGGGTTTTTTTTTTTACACTTGTGCTGCAGTTCTGATACATTTTTCAGTGGCGTCATGGCCTTTCATATATTGTCTGAATGTACATTGTTTTAGTAGTTTTTAATTGTTATTTAATGGAGTATCAATAGGATTATTTGTTTTTTATTTTTAGTTGTTATTTTATTGGGTATCATTATGTTGATTTAATGCAAGCCACCCTGAGCCCTGCTTGCAGAGAAGGGCAGCCCAGCAAGTTGAATTTAATAAAAAATAAATTTAATAATAATGTTGATTTCCACCATCTCTTGGGTACTCACAGGCAAGGAGCGTGGTGTGGTAGTGGTGATGGTTGTTCAAGATACAAGCCACCATAAAGATTAGATTTTAGTAAAATGACCTTTACTGGTAAACTAGTCTTAATGGTACACAAACAATTTACTAATATTTAAATACAGTTTTTTCCAGTTTTTTTTTTAATCCAGAGAATCACAGTGGCTTTTTAACAAGTGGTTCTACAAGAATAGCTTTGTTTCAGCAGAAGGTGATTGCATTATTGCAATTCCTAAATAGGCTTTTCCCATGAAATGTGAGCTTTTTTTTAGTGTGCTTTTCGGGTCTTTTTTTCTTGTTAAGCAACAGATATTCCACTGTTGTGATGTAGTTGCTACTAATGTGTTCTGTGCCTTTGGTTTACATGGGGCTTCTCATGCAAACGGAAATGCAACAGATGGTGAATTCTAACTTTGTGAGTCTCTCGGAGGATCTTAAACCAGTGTGTTTCAGCAGCTCTGACTCTTCAACTAAGGTGAGACACAGTGATCTGCCCAAATCAGCCATTTATAGAATAGCAAGCCTGGTGCACCCAGGGCTTGGTCTGCAAACTGTGCAATCTCTGTGGGAAATCTAGTAATTTTCAGAGCACTCAGAAATTTATTATTTACTAGTAATAAGGCCCGTTGTGGAAATAAATGTAATGAGCTCTAATAAGAGGATCTGGGAGAGTGCTCCAGTCTTCAGTAGTTGGCCGTTCCCCCCTGGTAGCTCTGCCCGAGCGCCATGGCCAGACCACTGCAGGATGGGAGCTGTGCTGTGACGACCGCTGCTGTGGCCGGGAGGCCAGGCCTCGCTCTGTGCGGGATGGTGAGTCTGCTGTCCCCCATCTGCCAGAGGCTGCTCGGCCTGGCTGCTGGGCTGAACTGTGGTCTGTGCCCCACCACAGCTTTGCCCCCCGCTCCGTCTTCTGAGGGGGCAGTTGCAGCGGCGGACCAGAGTGTCCGTCTTCCGAGGGAGCCAGGCACAGTCTGAGGTAAATTTTCGCGGGCGCTGTTTCTGTGGGTGGGACTCAGGCAACGGAACCAGTAACCTTCTGAGTGACAGATCAGGGAGCCAACTGATTTGGGAGCATATCGAACGTTGCCACTTGATAATAGAATTATTATATAGGAGAGATTAGTTAAATTTATATCCTGCCCTTCCCAAAGTGGGCTCAGGGCGGGTAACAGTAAAGTACATGAACAATTAAAACCAAGTAACTATTTATTTATTAGTTAAATTTATAGTTAAATTAGTTAAATCCTGCAAGCTTTAAATACTGAAGTTCTGGCAAAAAGCAGTTTTTGTTGTTTTTGCCTTGTTTTACATTTCCCCCTTCCATTCCATGACTGCTTAGGAAAAGAACCTCCTTGATCTGAGTTTCAAGTCTTACACAGATATGCAAAATACTTTAAAGTGCTGGGAACCAGGAGAGCTATTTATTTATCTGCACCGAAATCCAGTTTGGTTGTGCATGTGAGAGAGTTTCTAAATCTTTCCCTTAGATTAGGATCATAGATCCTTTTTTTAAAAAAACAAAAAAACACACCAAACGCTTGATGGCTCTCTGTTCCTCTTGAAGTGGGCTGCAAGCACACAGAACAAATGTGTTGGTTCAGGGACTGCTTTTATTCCTCTCCCCTTTTTCAGATTTTGAGATGTGATGTTTGGCCTGGAGGTCTCCTTGCTTACATTTTGGCAGCTGTTGTGCTCCTGTAATCTGAAACAGTTCTAGGGTCATTTCTTTGAGCAGGTGTGGATGCATTAAAGCGGAATAGCTTGCCTTCCCCCTCCTTACTTGCTGTGTTAGCAGAAAAGTGCCTTACTTCAGCTGTAAAGTACTGCAGTTTGATAGGGTCCAGGTGGGAATGCACTCTATGGAGTAGGGTCTTTGGGAACAGGCATAGTACTGGCACCTTCCTCTTAGTGTGGGTGAAGCCTCATAACCAGCACTCTGTGACCAAAGACAATTTTCACACAGGTGTTCTCTCTCTTTTTAGATCTGTTTCTCAGCCTGTACCACACAGTTCTGTATATCAGCTGATTTGATCATGTGAAGCTTTCCTAAGGGCTAACCTGCATGATTGTATCCCAGCTTTAGTTTTTTTTTAAAAAAAGAAATTGGTGGAATTCTGGAAAGGAAGCTAATTCATAGGAAGCTGACATTGAGTTGGAAAAGTTATGGTAGGTGATCTGAAATGATGAACATTAATAATTGTTTAAAGGCAACTGAGGAGAAATTATTCCAGGACTGAAGGTTTTATGGGTCACTCTATTTTCACAGCTCTTTGTTTAGTGTCATTCTGCTCCTTGGAAAGTAGTAAGAATGATTCTGTTTGTAAGTGGCACTTGAAAGGAGTGTCTGGCCAATTAGGCTTGTGGAAAAGTCTGCTCCTAGATTTGAAGTAGGGCTGAAATATATACAGTAAAACAGCTATGATGAGTAACACAAAGAAATGCTAGCCAAAGCTGCTTCAGTTGGATATCATTAAATCAAAGTAGATCAAGCAGATGTCTGACATCTGCTGAAGTTCCTCCACTAGTTAATAGGCAACGGTTAACTTTTTATACATATCTTAGTTCTGATCTCTACTCTTAAGTAGCCAGTTTGTCTTTCACCATGATGCCTTGAACAACCAGTTCTCTTGTCCGCTCCCTCTACCTTTGGAGTTGGATACTTCAATTGAGCTAGGGGTATTGCATGTGCAGAAGAAGATGAATGGATGCATCAGGGTAAGAAACCATATGTGGTGAGTACAGTCCCCTGCTGCGTGCCCAGATCACTTTTAAAAAGATCAAATCTTAGTAGTTGCTTGTTGGAAGGATGGCATGGGGACTAAATCCAGCATCCTCTTTCCCTCTGAAGAGTTGATTGTCAGGATTTTACTTTTCTGTCTATTCCATGTGCAATTCATAGTATCAGAGCAGGAATCTCTTCCAGTATGGGGAATAGATTATTTTGGTTACAATAACCAGGAATCATTGTGGTTCAGACCATGAATTATTAATACCAAAAATGTGAATAAAGCTGAAGAAAAACACCAAAGTGCTCATAGTTCCAAAGTACAGTCTAAATTTCTGAGTTCAAAGACTATGTAAAGAACAGATTTTAATTGCTAAGTTCAAGTGAATGTGAATCAGAAGAAATATGGGTTGATATTTTCAAGGAAGAATGCACAAAGACTGTTCCTGTAGCCAAAAGAAATGAAAAACCTCAATGGATGACTGATGAAGCTCTTAAAATTGCTAAAGATAGACAAGAAGCAAGAGTAAAAGGTGACAGAAACAGAACCAAAAGCCTATATGCAGAATGGCAGTGACTTGCTTGTAGAGACAAAGAAAGCTATTATAATAACCAGTGTAAAAAAATAGAAGAGAACAACGAAAAAGGAAGAACAAGCGATCCTGTTCCACAAGATCCAAGAGATCAAAGGGAAATTTAAATCACGGTTAGGCGTGCTGAAAGATTAACATGGAAAATACATTAACTGAAGAGGACAAAGTAAAGGAAAGATGGGAACAATACACTGAAGAACTGTATAAAAGAGATGAAGGGATGACTGATTCCTTCGAAGAAAAATCTTTTGAAGAAGAACCTACACTTTTAGAAACTGAAGTAAAAGCTGCACTGAGAACAGTTGGGCGAAACAAATCACCAGCAGTAGATAGGATACCAATAGAGCTCTTTCAAGCCACATAAATGGAGTCCATCAAAATCTTAACAGTATTGTGCCAGCAAATATGAAATACAAAACAGTGGCCCACAGACTGGAAACAATCAATTTACATTCCAATTTCTCACAGAAGGAAATTTCTCACAGGGTAAAGTGATGCTCAAAATCTTACAACAAAGACTGTTAACATTTATGAGATAAGAACTGCCAGATGCTTAAGCTGGATTCAAAAAAGAAAGACGCACCAGAGATTATATTGCGAGTTCACATTGGTTGCTGAAGCATACAAGAGAATTCCAGAAGAAAACCATCTTATGTTTAGTAGATTACAGCAAAACTTTTGACTGCGTGGATCATGAAAAGCTATGGTTGGTTTTAAAAGTAATTTTTTTGATTTTAAAAGAAATGGGTGTGCCACAGCATCTGATTTGTTTTGATGCACATCTTGTACTCCAGACAAGAGGGTAGTGTTAGAACAGAACATGGGACTTCCAGTTTTGGCGACTTGCTCGTGGGTGCGTTCCATCACAGCTCTGATGTGAGCGCCCCATAAATTGTGCCGATGGGGAGGGGCCTGAGTTGATCTGGGACTCACTCGATCCCTTGTACGGGGGTCAAAGCCTGGGGCATGAGAGATGCCTCTCCCGAGATGGAAACCAAAGGACTGAGGCTTCCTTTTGCCCCGATAGGTCCCCATGGTGCGAAGCCAGCCATGGTGTTCAGAGTCACATACTGGGCAGAGCGTGCAAGCGATCTGACAGAAAATAATCTTTCCTACCTTCCAAACTGAAGTGCAATTAAAGCGTGAGTGGATCTCCATTCTTACAAACAGTCACCCAAGCAATAAGCCATAAAGCCGCACCAAAGCCCCAAATAAAGCGGAAGGGGAATAACCAATCTCGAAAAGACTGATCTGTAAGAGAAAAAGTGGGGGGAAGGGATCTAAAACTTGACTGAGTGTGGCACAGACTAGCAAGAAGGCTATAAATCACCAGATTCTCAGAGGCTCTTTAAAAAACTTTTCTCTTAATGTAAACAATGGCACATTGAGCAGAAAAAATGGCGGCTAAGGGGAAATTTACTTCAGAAACTGCCTACTCATTGTCTCTGGTTACTAAACTGGAAGTAACCACAGTCTTTCCTAAAATGATTGCTGCAGCTTTGTGCCCTCTGCTGGATCAGATGACCAACCTTAATTATAAATTTGATATATTGCAAAAGGAGCTCAAAGAAACTTCAGCAAGAACAGAGGAGATAGTCAAGAAGCTGAACAAAGTTGATGCTAAGTCAAAGTCATTTGAACAAAGACTGGAGGCAGTGGAAAAACAAAAAAACTCTGAGAAACAACAATTGTTAGTTCTTCAAATGGAGAAATCAGCACATGTCCTGAGATTTCAAGGTATTCCAGAGCAGAAAGGGGAGAACCTGAAAGAGATTTTAAGCGAAGAACTGGCTCCTGTTGTGGGCTGTACAGCAGAAGTTCTATAAAGCGATATTGATCTGGTTTATCATACTAAACCAGAATTCATCAAAAAACAAAACAAAACACAAGCTCCCCAGGGAAGTTTATGTGAAATTCTCAAAAAGGTCAACAAGAGACACAGTTTTGAAAGCCACAAATGGAATAACCCTAAAAATCAAAGAAGAACAAATTAAAGTCCTAAAAGATGTTCCATTTGAGATCAGAAAAAGGAGGAAACAGTACAGAGATTTAATATTGTTTTTGCAGAAAAATACCACTCCCTACAGATGGATAATACCTGAAGGTCTTATCTTCAACTTCAATGGGAAAAAGGAAAAGATTGACTCTGTTACTAAATCGAAATTGTTCCTGCAGCAAAAACAGTGACAGATGGATCTGAGAAAGTGGAGGACAACAAGGATGCAGAAGATAAAGAAGATAAGGGCTTGTAAAATTCTGATAGCACCTCAAATAGCTCTGAAGAATTGTTTGACTTTGAAGCAGAATTAGGGGCTGCCCCTAAACTTCTAAAAATTAAACACAACTTTAAGGCTGACAATGGAAAAAATTTAAATTATTCAGTACTAGGAATAAGGCCCATTGTGAAAATAAATACAACAGGCTCTGGAAAGAAGCTCTGGGCCAGTGCCCTGGCCTTGGGAACTCAGCGTCAATTTGCTGTGGTGACCTCAGCAGGGTATGATGACACAGAGCTTACTGTTTTTTCCAGGGGAACTGATCTCTACCATCTGAAGAACAGTTGTAATTCTTAGTGATCTCCAGCCCTCTTCTGGAGATTGGCAAAAATGGTTCCCCAGGAGGAAATGGCTGGTTTGGAGGGTGGAGTCTATGGCATTGTACCTGTCTGAGGTCCCACCCCTCCCCAAACCTCACCCTCTCCAGGCTCCACTCCTCAAATCCCTAGGAATTTCCCAACCTGGAGTTGGCAACCCCATCTCCTTCCCAGCTAACCATCAGCCTGCTGTTATCTGCCCCTCTGACTGTAGCTGACTTCTGTTGTCCCAGATCAGTTGCAATTCTGAGTGATCTCCAGCCCCCACCTGGAGATTGGCAACAATGGTTCACAGGAGAGAATGGCTGGTTTGGAGGATGGAGTCTATGGCATTGTAGCTGTCTCAGGTCCTACCCCTTCTCAAACCCCACCCTCTCCAGGCTCCACCTCTCAAATCTCCAGGAATTTGCCAACTTGGAGTTGGCAATCCTATCTCCTTCCCAGCCAGCCATCAACCTACCTTTATCTCCCCCTCTGACTTCAGTTTTCCATCTCCTCCCCTCTCCCTCCTGGAGAGCAGTTGTAATTCTGAGTGATCTCCAGCCCCACCTGGAGATTGACAACAATAGTTCCCCAGGAGGAAATGGCTGGTTTGGAGGGTGGAGTCTATGGCATTGTACCTGTCTGAGGTCCCACCCCTCCTCAAACCCCATCCTCTCTAGGCTCCACCCCTCAAATATCCAGGAATTTCCCAGCCTGGAGTTGGCAACCCTATCTCCTTCCCAGCCAACCATCAACCTACCTTTATCTCCCCTTCGGACTCCAGTTTTCCATCTCCTCCCCCCTCCCTCCTGGATAGCAATTGTAGTTCTAAGTGATCTCCAGTCCTCCCCTTGAGATTGGCAACAGTGGTTCCCCAGGAGGGAATGGCTGGTTTGGAGGGTGGAGTCTATGGTACTGTACTTGTCTGAGGTCCCACGTCCTTCTCAAACCTCTCCAGGCTCCACCCATCAAATCTCCAGGAATTTCCATACCTAAAGTTGGTAACTTTATCTCCTCCCCTCTTAGCAGCCTCTTCCTAGGCAAAGTTCTGTCTTTCTTGTTAGTGGGAAGCAAAGCAGCTGACTTCATTCTTCTGTTCTGCTTTGTGATCTGTACAGCAACCCTGCAAGGTAGGTTAGGCAGAAAGTCTGTGGCTGGTCCAAAATCAGCTTCCATAGGGAGGCTTCTGCTGAACAGGAGCAAGCAGCCAGGGCTAGTGAAGTAATGCATGAAATCACCCTGAGAGTGCTGACAGGCCTAGGGTTGCCAACAAAGACAGATTGATGCAAAGAAGGATGGAAAACTCTCCATATCTCTATTTTGCCTTAAATTGGTTTCGATGCCAGCAGAGTGAGAAAATGCCAGAGGCTCTGGATGGGTGCCTCATGGTAAATGGACCAAACCATTCCTAAAAATTTTCCAAAACACTACTCTGTTGATAATTCATTTTCTATACTCAACAGCATCCCCTGCCAGAATGCAACACATCCCCAGCACTTTGAATTACCACCAGAGCTTTAAGAGCTCTCCAGCTGTCACCTGGTATTCCATGGAAGAAATGGGTTGTTTGGAGGGTGGGGACTATGGCATTGTATCTGTCTGAGGTCCCCCTCTTCCTCCTCCTCAGACCCCACCCTCAGCAGGCTTCATCCCTAAAATATCCTGGAAGTTTTTAACCTGGAGCTGGCAATCCTATGTCCTTTCCAGGCAACCATCAGCCTACCTTTAACTGCCTGTCTGTCTTCAGGTTTACATCCCCCCCCCCGCAGCCTCTGCCTAGGGAAAGGGCAGTCTTTCCCTGCAGTGGGAACCAAAGCAGCTGACATCATTCTCCTCTCCCCCCCATGATCCGCATAACAACCCTGTGAGGTATGTTAATGTTGAAAGTCTGTGAATAGTCCATAATCCCCCAGGCAGCTTTTATAACATGAACCTGGGACCTGCAGACCATCCTCTGAAGCGCTCTCAGGTACATATCTGTGACAGTAATGGGGTGACTGCTGGCACCTTTTCCTATCCTTTTTTGCCTTGTGGTATTCTGCTTGTGGTGTGATCTATCTTTTTTGTGGTGTGGCATGGTTGTGTTATTGGGTTTGTTTCTTTTGAAGGGGAAGTGATGTGTTGTGAGTGAGGACATATTTTACCTCAGAATACACCAGGTTGCATATGCAACTGACAGTTCCAACTATATCATGGGGGGGGAGTTTGAGGTGCAGGATGGTATGAAGTCCAATCAGCTTCCATATGCAAATGACCTTGAGACGTTGGCCCAATCAGAGAAGAGTGGCCAAAGCTGCAGTGGGTGGGAGAGAACTCAGGCTAAGTCAGTGGATAGAGACACCTTGTGACTGACACATCACGGAGCCAACTCATTTTGGAGGGCATAAAATGTTGCCATACCAAATTGCTTTTATATAATAAGGAAGCATTATTATCCAAGATTATTATTGAAATTATTCAAGATTTTCTACTCCTTGGCTCCACCATCAACCAAAGGGGAGACTGCAACCAAGGATTGGTAAGGAGCTAGAAAAAATTCTTGAGTGTAGAGATGTATTGCTGGTCATCAAGATCAAGTTAATTCTTGCCATGGTATTCCCTATTACTATGTGTGAGTGTGAAAGCTGGACAATGAAGAAGGCTGACAGGAAGAAAGTGGAGGAGAGTTTTACAGATACTGTGGGCTGCCAAGAAGTCAAATAAGTGGGTTCTAGACAAATCAAGCCTGAACTCTACATAGAAGCTGAAATGACTCTACTGAGGCTATCATACTATGGTCACATTATGAGAAGACAAGAGTCACTGGAAAAGACCATAATGCTGGGAAAAGTTGAAGTCAGCAGGGAAAGAGGAAGTCCCAGCATGAAATGGATTGACTCAATCAAGCTACCGTCTCAGTTTGCAAGACTTGAATAAGGCTGCGAATGACAGGACATTTTGGAGAATGTTAATTCATAGGTTCGCCAGGGCTTTTTTTCTGGGGGAATGTGCTGGAATGGAGTTCTGGAACCTCTTTGTGGAAAGGAAATTCTCAATGTCTAAAAGTTCATGAGAGGCACTGCGGGAGCATGACATCACTTGTGACATCAAGTTTTAAAAATTTAGGGGGCGGGGTTCCGGTCTCTCAAAGGGAGGCTGTGTGTGCTGAACGCTCTGCACACAACAGCCTATTTCACGCTCTCCCAGGCGATTTTAACACCTCATAAGGCACTTGGAATAGAGTGCTAGGCGGGGGGGGGGGTGGCTGTGTCATTTTCAGGGGGAAGGCAAAGCTCTGAAGCTGTACAGAAGACCCTGAAGCAGGAGACGTGGAGAAGCTCGCCTTGAAGCTGAGCAGTAGAGGAACCTGAAGGAACCAATGGAAGTCTAAAAGAATTAAAAGCCTGGAAAAGAAATACCGTAGCTAAGTATCAACAATCACTGTTTTTGTCCTTTTTCTTTCAGTGTTGGGCTTATCTTGAGTATATATTTTTTTTCCTTTTTTTCTGTAGCTGGTGGTGGAGTAGGGATGAAGGGCGTATCATTCAAAAGGACTGAGAGAAGGGGGAGGACTTATAGTGGGAGAAAGGCTATTTAGAATTTACCCCAAAAAGCTTAAATAAACCGTAAGGAGTGGTAATAAAAGAAAAAGGCAGTCCATTAAATTAGAAAGGTGATAAATCAGGGTATAATTTACAGTTTGATTGTTTTTCTCTCCCCCTCGCCCCTGCTCTGGGACTGGCGTACTGCGGCTTTAAGAGATTACTGCAGTCATCAGAGTGACGAAGCTGAAGCTGAGAGGAGTGGAAGCGTGGAGAAAGAGTGAGGGCTGAGAAGAGAGAGAGAGCCGACGGTGGTCGAGAGGAGGAGGTGAAGTGCTGGCAAAAGGTGGAGAGACGGTGCAGGCAGACCAGGCGGAGGCAGAGTGGAACAGACAGATGGGAAAAGAAGGAGACGGCGAGAGAGAGTGAACTGGAGCAGTGAAAACGGAACGAGAGGCTGCGAGTGGAGAGAGAGAACTGGAGCAAAGAACTGACTGACTGTGAAAGAGGAGAAGGAGCACGAGAGAGACAGAGACAGACGGAGGCAAACAGATGGAGGAGAAGTAGCACGAGAGAGTCAGAAAGACAGAGGCGAAATAGGATCTGAAAAATACAACGAAGGGAAATAGAGGGTGATATACTGTAAGGCATAAGTCTGGACAAGGGGGAAAAGTTTAAAAAGACAGGGAGAAGAAGTTTGGATAAAGTGGAGAGAAGTGGGGGGAGCTGGTAGA
Source organism: Gekko gecko (assembly GCA_029375565.1). Lineage (NCBI taxonomy): Eukaryota > Metazoa > Chordata > Lepidosauria > Squamata > Gekkonidae > Gekko > Gekko gecko. The sequence goes on from JAPDNY010000005.1 coordinate 172,575,902, forward strand.
GGTGGAAAAGTACAAGAACTGTAAGGGTGCTTTGGAAACTATTGGTGGTTGATACATATTAGTATAAGTCTATTGCACATTGTTGTATATTGCTGTTATGTCTACTGTTTATTGTTGATAACAGTCTGACTTAAAAGTTAGATATTTAGTTTGTAGATAGTGAAAGGGGTGGCATTTTTGAGCTGGTATAGTTGGGCCAGAGGTAGAAGCCCCAAAAGTTATAAGAAGCAGAAGAGCGGTAAATAAATAAAAATTAAAAATAGAGTAAATAGCGGATGGCTAGTGGAGGAGGAGGAGGTGGCAGTAGAAAATCCTCAATTTCATCACCTGGACAGACTCAATTGAAATTTGCCACAATGAGTATCACCCAGCTATCTATCAAAGATTTGAAATCTATGATTCAGGAGTCAGTGGCCCATGCTATGAGAAAGGAAATTGACCCTGTACATAATAAAATAGATGCTCTAACAGACCAAATTAAGAAAGAAACAGAGGAGATTAAGAAACAAATAAATGATAATAGACAAGAAATACAAAACATTACAAAATGGGGTTACAAAACAGAAAAAAAGGTGAATGAGCTAGAATATGACTTTCAAGAGTTAAAGCTAAAGAGTGATAAAATAGAGGAAACCCTGATCCACATGGAGATGGATAAAGCAGCGTTAATCCTACGGTGCCAGAATATCCCCGAAAATCTAGAAAAAGATTTAAAAGAGGTCTTGGTAGATAATTTAGTGGAGCAGCTGGAGATAGGAACAAAAGAGGAGGTCTCAAGTGAAACTGAGGCAGTCTACAGGAGGAATTCAGCCTATGTGAGAAGAAATCAAAAACCAAGAGAGACACATATAAAATTCTATAAACGGGAGATGAAAGAGAGAATCCTCAAGGCCACAAATGAAAAGAAAGTAACAATAAAAGGGGAAGAGATTCTTTTTTTAAAAGAGGTACCTTGGCGTGTCAGAGAAAAACGACAAGGATATGGAATACTAACTAACCTTCTAAGGAAGAATACGATCCCCTATAGATGGTTGATCCCGGAAGGCCTACTTTTTACCTACGGCACCCGAAGACAAAGAATAGACTCTATCTTTAAGGTAGAAAATTTTTGGAGGAATACGGAGAGGAGTTGGGGTGACAGAGGGAAGCAGAAGCAGAAGACGGAGTAGAAGAAGAAGAGGATAGGGCAGAAGAAGAGGTAGAAAGTCACAGGCAAGAACTAGGGGAAAAGCCAGCTAAAAAAGGGAAAAGAGGCTTAAAAGTAACTCCGACGCATATGCAAACAAGACTTCAATTTAAAAGTAAATCACGTTATTTTAAGAAATAAACATGTTAGATAGGAAACAATTTAAAATAGTATCGGTAAACGTTAATGGTTTCAATGGCCCGCAGAAGAGAAGACAAATATTACACCAAGTAAGTAAACTAAAAGCGGAAGTGGTCTGTCTACAAGAAACCCATATTAAGAAAGAAGACGTTAAGTATTTAACATGCAGAAAGCTTGGTAAAGAATTTATAGCGGCAGATAGGAGTAAGAAGAGAGGGGTAGTGACCTATGTTAAGGAACAGCTTTCTCCAGAACTATTAATGGCTTCGGAGGATGGAAGAATCGTAGTAATAAAAATAAGAAGATTTGAAAAAGAAGGTATAATAATAAATATCTATGCCCCGAACCAAACCCAAGAACCTTTCTTTAGAAAAATATATGAAATTGTAAATGAATACCAAGGTGAGAACATATGTATTGTAGGAGATTTCAATGCAGTTTTTGACCCAGAAATAGATAGAAAGTCGCAGTTACAGAAAAAGAAAGTAGGACAGATCTTGCCAAAAATATTTCTAGATATGGCAGAAGAATATGGACTATATGATGTGTGGAGAAGTAGAAATATAGGGACCAGAGATTATACATATTACTCAGCTAGGTATAGGTCATGGTCAAGGATTGATATGGCATGGGTCTCCACCGGCTGGGTTCAAGAAGTGCTAGAGGCGGAAATTCTGCCAAGAACTTTTGCGGATCACAATCCCCTGCTATTGATATTTAAGGAAAAAAGGAGAAACACATGTTGGAGAATGAATATAGCCCTTTTGAAGGACCCAAAATTTATAGAGCTTACTAAACGGAAAATTCAGGACTTTTTAAAGAGGAATCTGCAATCAGAAATAGCCATAGGAACAGTATGGGACGCGTTTAAAGCCTTCATGAGGGGCTGGTGTATTAGTCAGGAGATCTGGAGAAAGAAAAAAAGGAATGAAATATACACAAAACTAAGGGTGCAAATTAAAAAAGAAGAAGACAAACTGAAAGAATCAGAGTCTAAAGACAGGAGAGATAGACTAAAGATGCTACAGCATGAAATGAATTTAACGCTAACACATGAGATAGCTAGGAAAATAGAGTACACAAAACTGTACTATTTTGAAAATGCAAATAAGCCGACCAGATGGTTAGCTTATAGACTCAGGAAAGAAAGAGAGAAACGGATGATATCTGCATTGAAAAATGATAAAGGAGAAATAAAATATAACTTACAAGAGATTGTCAAGATAGTAGAAGGATTCTATAACAACCTCTATGCACAGAAACCACAGAATAAAGAGTTAATAAGTAAATATCTGAAAGAAAGAACTCATAACAAACTAGAAGAGAAATACAGAATAATACTAAATGAAAGAATCTCAATGTGTGAGGTAGTAGAAGCAATTAAGAATCAGAAGAAGAAAAAAACACCTGGACCGGATGGCTTACCCGCAGAGCTATATCAATTTTTTGAGGAGCAGATCAGTTTACCATTTAAAGAATTGATACAAGATATAAGAATAAAAGGGAAAATACCGGATTCTTGGCAACAAGCAACGATTACTTTAATTCATAAACCGGCTACAGATGATAAAGATATTAAAAACTATAGACCCATCTCACTCTTAAACGCAGACTATAAGATCTATGCAAACATCCTAGCAACAAGGTTAAAGAAAGTGCTAACGAAAGAGATTCATCAAGACCAAGCGGGTTTTCTCCCAGGAAGGCAAAGTAAGAGCAATGTGCGAATAATTTTAGATGTTATAGAATACTATGAACAACATCCAGAGAAACAGTTGGCATTAATGTTTTTAGATGCAGAGAAAGCGTTCGATAATATCTCCTGGGAGTTTATAATACAAAAACTAAGAAGTTGGGAGTGTGGAACCCAATTCTTGACAATGATACAAGCAATATACGGAAAACAATATGCCAATGTAGTGGTTAATGGAGATAAGACATCAGTTATTGAAATCCAAAAGGGCACCAGACAAAGATGTCCTCTATTACCTCTATTATTTATCTTTGCCCTTGAAACACTGAATGAAGAAGTTAGGAAGTGTGAATTAGTTCAAGGCTTGAGGGTGAAGGGTGAGATATTTAAGTTACGAGCCTTCGCAGATGATGTTGTATTTATAGTGGAAAATCCGATGGAATCATTAGGACCCCTATTAGAGCTGATACAAAAATTTGGTTCTGTAGCCGGGCTTAAGATAAATCAGAGGAAAACTAAAATGATAACAAAAAACTGTAGACCTAAGATAGTACAAGAAATCCAAAAAATTACAGGAGTAGAAGTCGTTAAGAAAGTGAAATATCTAGGAATCATAATATCAGGAAACAACAATATGCTCATAGAAGATAATTATTATAAATTGCTTGAGGCAATAAAGAAAGGCTTAGAGAGGTGGAAAGGTATACAGCTATCCCTAATGGGAAGAATAGCTACCATTAAAATGAATATCTTGCCGAAGTTCCTCTTTGTAACTCAAAATCTACCTATACTAAAAAATTTAAAATTCTTTACCGAACTAGATAGACTTACCAAAAATTTTATATGGCATCCTAAAAGAGCTAGGATTAAATGGAAGATACTCCAGAATAGAAAGGAAAAAGGAGGGTGTGGGTTGCCCAATTGGAGGTTATATTATCAAGCATCGGCTTTGTGTTGGATTAAAGACTGGCTAACATTAGGAGATATTAGGACTTTAAATTTAGAGGGCCACGACCTACTGATGGGATGGCATGCCTATTCATGGTATGGGAAAGATAAGATCCACTCTAATTTTAAAAATCATATTGTTAGAGATGCGCTTCTAAAAGTTTGGAATGAAGTTAAGGAGAGATATTATAGTAAAACGCCAAAGTGGGTTTCACCCTTAGAAGCATTTGTAAAGCCTTCCCTTACCAGCATGGAGGATAGAGCATGTTATGAGATATTATTGGATGAGCATAATAACCTGAAATCAGAGGAAGTTTTGTTAAATATCTATAATATAAAATATACATGGTGGGAAAATATACAACTTAAATCTAGGTATGTCAAGGATGCGATGGTAGGTTTCCAGGACTCTAAAACACAGCTGGATAAAATCTGGTTGTCGACAAATGATAAACCAATACAAAAGCTGTATAAGCTATTATTAGAGGACTATATGCAGGAAGAGGTAATTAATTCATCAATGTTAGCTTGGATGAAAGATTTAAGACATAGTCTGGATGTGGACAAATGGGCAGAGACTTGGAAATCCTTAAAATATATGAAAGCGACCAATTACAAGGAAAATATATATAAAGTATTCCATAGGTGGTATTGGTCACCTGACAGGGTAGCAAAATGTAACCCGATGTTATCTAACAACTGTTGGAAGTGCAAATCAAACGTGGGAACTTTTTTCACATGTGGTGGCGTTGTGGAAGAGTCTTTAAGTATTGGAAAATGATACAGAAACTAATTTTAGAAATATTGAATATAAGTATAAATTTATCCCCAGAAATATTTTTACTAAATATGATTCCTGGTAGCCTTAAACAGAAAGAAAAGTACTTGTTGGTCTATATTATGACGACTGCCAGAATACTTTTAGCTAAATATTGGAAACAAGATGAGCTCCCCACCAAGGGAGAAGTGATTTACAAATTATTGGAGATGGCTGAAATGGACAAGCTAAGCTTGGCTTTACAGGGCAAAAGTGATGATGTCTTCTATGCAAGATGGGCACGTGTCTATAATTGGGTGAACATGATGTGAAAATTTAGACATATTATTGTAAAGTTAAAAATAGAGGAATGTTTGTTGTAACTTGGAAAAATAATAAATAAACTTCACAAAAAAAAAAAGTTTTAAAAATTTAAAAAATAAGATGTAAACAAGGGTTTCAAAGAATCCCATGTGTTTCTCCTTCATTTCCCTCTTGAGAGTTCTGGCACCTGTTTTTCCAGGAAAAAAGCCCTGAGGGTTGTGTCAGAGGGGAATTTCAGACAGATGATATAATCCGGAAGAGGAACGGTTCCCAAACGGTTTCTGGTCTGGCATTTCAGACAGAACCGTTTTAGAACCGGTTCCCTACCGGAATATATTTGTAATTTCACACAGAATCGCTTCTGTCCCGTTCAGGAAACGGGGCTGAAGCATTTTACCTGTCAACCGCTTCCAAGTAGTCGTCAGTTTCTTCTCCCGGATCCGATACACTTTTTTCCCGCCTTTTTTCGCCCGTGCTGGCGATCTCCGGCTTTTTTTTTTTGAACGTTCGCTTTAGAGCGCTATAGCGTTATAGCACAATAGCATCATAGCAACCCCATTGGAATGCCTGCAGTGTTGTTTTATAGCGCTATAGCGCTCTAAAGCGAACATTTTTTTAAAAAAAAGGCGTGGCGGGAACTGGCGGGAAAACAAAGCGGTGCAATCTGAATTGCCAAACCACTTCTGATTCGGATCTTTTCCGGTCAGGGAAAGCCATGTGTGAAATGGCAGCCCTGTACCGGTTTACTTCAAGACGAATCAGAAACAGCTTCAAACCGACAGAGTCTCGGTAATGTGAAATTCCTTAGAGTCTTGCAGCAATCAGGAATCAACAACAGGTTTTCAATGGGTGTGTTCAGACGGATCTTTTGATCTGCCATAGGAACGACTCCCTTGCGGATCAAAAATGCACGACCAGACAGAAACATCTGCGAAATATTCCGGTCCCATAGGCATCCCGTTCTGCTGCGCCTCCAATCCTGATTTAAAAAGTAGCAGTTTCAATGTAGGGTTTTCGCTTACCCGCGCAACAACTGCAGACTTTCTTCCGTCTGGTCACTCCATTAGCACGCGATGCTCCCGTCGGCTTGGTCTGACGTCAGACCGAGCCGACGGGGGCGCGATTTTTAAAAAATTGAAACCCCATGTGCGCTTTAACGAGGAAACGCATTCAGCGATAAGCGCTACGAGGAATGTAATGCTTATTTCTTTTAGGGACAAGACGTTACCGCGAAGGGAGATGGAGGGGGGGAAGGACTGTTCTAACTTGCAAAATAGTCCCTCCATTGATCATGATGGCAAGGGGGAGGACCGGGACTTTGCTGAAAACCCTCCGCGATCGCCTCAGTTCTCCAAGGAGGCGCAGCCTTGCCTATGCGAATGTACAAAACTTTTTTTTAAAAAATCCTCGGTGGATGCCGTGTAGACAAATCACGGTGGGAACAACGCGCGGTGAGGCTATTTCATGGGGGGGCGTCTGGTTGTGCTAGGCTGGATTAAAAAAATCGGGATAAAATTTTAGGAGGGCTCATGGCGCGATTGACTGGCCGTCTGAACGCAGCCAATGAAGTTTCAGTTTATTGTTCCAGTATAGGCAAGATCCATACACGTTCATTGTCAGAATTAATTCAAAAAATGGGAAAGGGTCAATTATACTTGATTCAAAGCGGGGTCTCCTGATGGCTCAAAGCCAATCAGGGAAGAAGCCTTTGTGCACCTAAAACTAACGGGTTCACATTCCAAGGGAAAGCAGTGCAGCAGACACCAAGGTCAAACAGTGATAACAGGAATACTGAGAATCGAAACCATGCATACCAGACCTGAACGAAGACACAAATCAAACACCTCCCCCTCCACCAGCCACAATGGCAGCATAACTGACAGGTTGCCATAATTAGGAAGCGACTTGACAGTATTTAACCCACACACACTCACAAAACCAATTAGTGCTGTTGTAAGTTATAGACCATTTTGTGTTCTTCAGGACTGGAAACCATGCCCTGTTTATTTTTAACCTGTCTTCTTTTTTCTCTTGAAATTGTGTTTATGTTTATGAATTTCAATGGCTTTCCTGTGTAATCTGACATGGTAATTGAATGTGTTGTCCAGCATTTCAGTGTTCTGTTTTGAGTTAGGCTATGTTCAGCCACTGCTGATTTTTTAGGTTGGCCTAGTCTGCAGTGTCTTTCATGTTCTTTTATTCTTGTCTGGATGCTATGTTGTGTGGTCTGTCCACAACTGCAGGATATGTGGTATACTCCTGCAGAAATGAGGCGGTCTTTTGCCGATTGTTGCATCTGTTGCATTTTTCTGATTGGTCTGAATACTATATGTAGGTTGTGTTTTTTCATAAGTTTTCCCATCTGATCAGTGATTCCTTTGATATACGGCAAAAATACTTTTCCTGTGGGAAACTATTTTTCCTCAGTTGTTTGTTTTACCTTTGGTTTAATCACTCTTCTGATTTCATTCTTGGAGTAGCCATTTGCTTGAAGTGCGTGGTTTAGATGATTTAGTTCATCTAAAATCAGCAGTGGCTGAACATAGCCTAACTCGAACAGGATACAGTATCTTATTCCAAGATACTGAAATGCTGGACAACACATGCAATTACCTTGTCAGATTACACAGGGAAGCCATTAAAATTCGTAAACATAAACACAATTTCTAAAGGAAAGAAGAGAGTTTAAAAATAAATAGGGCATGGTTTCCAGCCCTGAAAAACACAAAATGCTCTCCATCTTACAACAGCACTCCAGATAAGATTAGAATTTCAACAGCTAATCCATATGCAAAAGAACCTCCTTGGGAATGCTCCTCCATTAGCATGTCACAGCCTGGGAAACTTCTACAAGATAATGACTCAGTCCTACCCCACCTTCCTGAGTAGATATAAATTACCTGCCTACCATTTTCCTACTGACATTGACACAGAGAGTACTCCATCTTTCTGTGTTACACCTTTGAGGATGTCAGTCACAGCTGCTGGCAAAGCGTCAGGTCCATAGCTTTTCTCCTTCCTGAAGTTATGCGACCATTTCACCATACATGTCTTGACTTATTCTGTTTATGTATCATTGTAAAAGGAATTTATAAATTTGTCCTAAAAGGTTTTTATTTTTCATTCAATATTATGTTTTCAAATTGAGTCAAATTTCTTAATGTATCTCGATGTTTATCTTCTTCAAATCTGGATGAAGTTGAAGAGATGTTAACCATTGTATTTTTTCCTTCATTAATTACTTGCCAAGATTTGATTTCTCCATATTTATCAATCATAGCTTGATATGTTATAAAGTAATTGTTTTTCTTCTTAGGTTTGTCATGATGAACATCCAGTGATGACATTAAAGGTGATATTGGTGGACTTATTCTTATATTAAGTGACCACCATATTATTAGCAAGCTGTCTCTAATAACATGGCCAGTACTTTTCATAGTTTTTAAAGACATTTTCCCAGTAGTTTTGATCCAAACATGCTTATGTAAGTCATCAGACAAATCTGCTGCTTCCAGTTTCATCAGTGTTTCATTCAGGTTTTTAATCCAATCAGATATCCAAACCAGGCAGGCTGCTTGATAATACGATTTATTAGGGACCGCTAGACCTCCTCCTTTTTTTTCATCTTGTAAAACTTTAAATTGGACCCTTGTTTTTTGCCGTTCCATATGAATGTGTTTATCTGTCTTTGCCAGTCTTTGGGTGCGTTCAGACAGTGTATAGGAGCAGTTTAAATTGCTCCGGTCTGATGCAGGTTTTTTTTTAATCTGGAGAATTGCGATCACACTGACCTCCTTGTTCCAGGCTCCCCGCCATCCATATGCAGGTGAAGTTTTTTTCCTCTCAGTTTGAACATGCGCACAGGCAGCCCTCTCTAGAGCTAAAATTTTCGTGCGTGCGCAGAACAGCGACTTCCACATGTCCCTTTAAACTGTAAATGAAGACTTCTCTTTAAATTTTTACCCCAAAACTGGCCTCCCTGAGATCCTGGACTTGTCTAAATGTTTAAACTAGGCACCATTTAAGCTTGTCTTTCATTAACTTGGGAGTGGAGCTCTGCTCAAGCGCACACTGCCAAGGCATAAAAAAAATGGCAGTCGAAAAGCGGAAGCCTGAGGCAGCTTCCCAGAAGGGAAGGGGTGTTGAAGCACCCGGAAGTGATCAGATGTCAGGAAAGTGTGGCTCAAAACCAGAGAATGAGGAAAACACCACTTGGTAAGTGGTATCAAAATACTCCGGTTTAAAGGGGGTTTGCTCCAGAAAGCCGTGGTTGGGGACGGTGCACAGATGTTGGGCATGTGAACGCGCACATAAAATCCGTTCCTGAGGCATGCCGAAAGTGGGTCAAACAGAGTGTCTGAACGCACCCTTTCAGTATCTTGCTGTGTCTCTCAATTGGTAACATCTAGAATAAAAAGATGATTTTTGGGAAAATATTCATTTTAATTGCAGAGATTTTCACAAGCCAAGACAGGTTTAAGTTAGACTGTCTCTTCAGGTGGTCTTGAATCTTTTTCCAAACTATTTCATAGTTATCTCAAAAGAGTGTTTCTTTTCCCCTGGACACATTTATTCTCAAATATTTAACTGAGTAACCAAATCACAGCCGGTGACTGTTTTAACGTTATCTTCTTCTTGTACTGATAAAAATGTGGAAATTATTTTAGTTTTTTTCTTATTGATTTTGAATCCAGAAAATGAAGCAAACTTTTCTATATGATCCATAACAGGCTGTATTGTGTTTTGGGGATTTAAAATAGTCACTACTACATCACCTGCATAACTGTTTAATTTAAATTCTTCTCCATCAATTCTTAGTCCTTATATTCCACACACCTCTAAATCAGTTGGCTCCATGATGTGTCACTCAGAAGCTTTTCTTATCCACTGGCTGTGTTGCCTGAGTCCCACCCACAGAGGTGGTGCCTGCCAGAACTTTCCTCAGAAGACAGTTGCTTTGCTCTGGTGAACACAGTTACTGTCTTTGTTCTCCTCACCAGATGAGGATTGATTCCTTCGGGGAACAAAACCCGCCGTCTTTAGCCTTCAAGCCAAGTTTGCTGAGGCAACACTTTCCAGAACGGAAAAACCCACTAAGTAAACAGCTGTCAGTGTGGCGGAGGTGGGGGGATGGGACCAGCCCAAGTTATCACAAAAAAGCCAGTGGATACACACACAAGCAGAGATAGAGGATGGGACCAGACACACAGAAAACAGGAAACCAAAAACCTGTCAGGCACTTCAAAAAGGACAGCTAAACAACGGACTTCATGAGAAGGTAAAGTTTATTCAGCCGCAGTTCTAAAAGCGCATTAACGGTGCATTGTCAGGAATGAAAGACACAAAGAAACATTTACAGATATACCCCACCAGCTAGCCCCCCCTAAGCATTCTACCAATGACTACATAGCCCACGCGCGGGAAAAGGTGCGAGAGTTTGTTCGAGCCATAAAGGGGCCCAGCTGCCCATACCGGAGAAACCCGACCCGTATGACAGGGCCATTTGGTCAGATAGGAGATGGCCCAGGCTGATGAACACCCTGTTGCCCTTGCAACCACCCCACTTCCCCCCTACATGCCTAAAAGGTTACAGATCATCTCGTCCTCCTTCCTCCCTCACCTCTTATGGCAGGATCATCTGACAAAACCTGAGGCATGCTGCAAAGCAGAAATATAGACACAGTCACAGACCTACGTAGCACACACAAACAGGAGTGCAGGAACAGCTGGCTGAAGTGGAGAATGTTCAGAAAGTGCCACCCCACTACTCAATTATATATAAGGAGAGATACTGCTAATATGTACTTAACCTGCTTCCAGCGGATGCATTCATTACACATCACATCTTTCTTGAGCTTGTTGTATTGCTTTTACAACGGGCTTTACTGCTAGTAAATGATAATGGTGACAAGGGGCATCCGTATAGTGTCTCCTTCTGTATCTGGAAACTGTTAGTCAACATACCATTAATTATATTTTTTGTGTTTTGTTTTATATAAATATCTTGGATCCAACTCAAAACTCTAGGTCCTCAGTTGATATGATGTAACTTTTAGCACGAATGTCCAGGGCAGATTGTTAAAAGCTTTTTCAGCATTTAGAAACATAAGGACAACTTTTTCTTCCTTATTTTGCACAAGTTCCATTGCATCAATTATAAAATGAAGATTGTCTTTCATATATCTTTTTCAAATGAAACCTTTTTGATCTGCGTGAATTATTTTTGTTATGCATTTCTTAAGTCACTCTGTCATTATTGAGGTAAAAAGTTTATAATCTGCATTTAACAGTGATAGAGATCTATAAGGTTGTGATAGCATTGGCTCATTCCCTTCCTTATGAATACAAGTTATATGTGCTTCTTGCCAGGTTTGTGGTATGGTTTTCTTTTCACTTATTTGGTTCATCAGTTTTTGCAGCGGCAATATTAGTTCATCCTCCAAGCACATATAGTACATTGCCGATGGATCATCTGGTCCTGGTGTTTAAGCTTTTTTCAGTCTCTTTATTGCTTGTGAGATCTCTTGTACTATAATGTTTTGATTCAAGATGTCATTATCTTTAATAAATTTAGGTGTGGATGTGTCCTTTATATACTCATCTGGTCCAGACTCAGTTAAATTTTCTTTCTTATAACGTTGTGAAAAAAGGAGGTAAATTGTTCATGTATGGCTTTTTCTTGTTAAGAAATTTCATTTAGCTTTTTAACACTAGTTATCTTCTTTCACTTTCATTTCTTAAACAGTAAGTCAAATAATGCCCAGGTTTATTTGCTTGTTCAAAATATTTTTGGTTGGTAACTTTTATTTTTTTCTGGATTTCCTCCGATCCTATTAAGTTTAATTGAAATCTTCAAATGTTTAATTTCTTTTAAAACTGTTTTCTTCGAAGTTTTTGTATGTTGATATTCCAGTGTTTTAATTCTTTCTGTTATTTTGGTAGTTCTATTTTTTCTTTTCTTTTTCTTAGAAGCTATCGCTATAAGGTTTTCTCTCATAAAGCTTTACTTGTCTCCCAGATCAGTGTCATTGGTGCATCTTCTGTGATGTTTAGTTTAAAAAACTCTGACAAATCTTTTTTGTACTTCTCTGACACCTGTTTTAATTGGCAGAAACTCTCTGGAATGAGCAGCATGGCAAAGGTGGTTGTTTCTAAATGAGATGCATGCATGTTTGTGGCCCCGACTCCTGACGTGGGTATCAGTTGATAACATGATACTGTTGGCAATAGAATGTTTGATTACATTTCTAACCTTAACTATTGATTCAGTGATACTTCCTTTCTTCTCAGAGGGGAGGGAAAGGAGAGAACTGTCTTGAGGACAATGAAAAGTGCCTGCAAGATTGCTACGGAATGTGTTATAGTAGTTTGGAGCTTTATTGAAATAGTTTGAATTCATTTCAGTACTGGTCTCTTTGCACAGATTTGTAGTGAGCTTTAGATTATTCCCTTTCCAGTCCTGAAGATGTAAGAGGGATCAATCATCATTGCAAATATTTTAATTTCTCTCTTTTTTGGTATGTATACTATAACCTGATGACCAGTGAAAGAAAAAGACTCTCTGTAAAACCACTGCTTGACCTTTAAACTCTCCATTATGTTTTGTAGTACACGTGCGTGCACACACATATATATTCCATGCTTTGTAGTATGTATATAGTCCACCTAGTTTATCCCTACCTGAACAGTTCCCAGCATGTAGGCCTTGGTAGTATTTAGTTTGAACATCATGTTTAATTTGAGATATTAACTAACTAAGAGAAAACTGTGTGGAAAAGGATGCTACAGTAGCAAAGGCTAAATGGTAGAAACCACAAAAGCTCAATTACTAGAATTTTACAAAAATGCAAGAAATAACAGGTGAACTCAAAAAACCAACAGGTAAGAATAATATAGCAATACAACAGGAGAACTCAATATAAATAATTCAAGGTAAGTTCAGTATGTATATTCAGTAATCCTCTAAATAAGTATAAGTACAAAAAAATTAATTCAACAGGTACATTCAGTAACCTTTACTGTGTGATCGCTTATACTGTTTTAATTTGAGGTATTCCCTGAAAGCTGAGACAGGTTAAAATGAAAGTAATTGTAGCTTCAAACCAGGAGTGTAACGAACAGTCATCTGCAATGAACCCACTTTATTATGTGTCTTGATACAATGCATTCTGTCTAAGCACCCTGTCTACATGAATCAGATCCAAATATTTCAGCTGTTGCATACTGGGATTGAAGTAACTTGTGTTGTGAAGAGCAGGCTGCAACTCCTGCAAACCTTAGCTTTCCCTTATTGGCCTATGTGAAGGTCAAGTCTTTTGTACAGGTAACACAGTGCTAGCTAACTGCAGAATTAGTTTAGTCTCATTTTTTAAAAAATTGCTTTATTGGAGGACTTCCTATAGGAACAAATTTCCCTTCTATTGAATAGTACTGTTCAGGAAATTGCAGAAATGCGAAATAGATGTTTTTTGCTGCCTTGTAAATGTTGACAAATGTTATTAGGGTAAGCATGGTTTTGCTACCCTTTCTGTCCAATACAAGGAAAGAAAGAAAGAAAAGCCTGCCACGATGGGGAGGGTGGGATACAAATTAAACGAATAAAATAAATAAAAAGAAGAGGACACTAAAGATCATATTGCAAATTTTTGGTTACTGGAGCATAAGAGGATTTCAGAAGAAAATCTGTTTGTGTTTTATAGATTACAGCAAAGCTTTTGACTGTGAGTAATGAAAAGCTATGGTTAATTTTAAAAGACATGAGTACACCTTTGATGCACAACTATGCAGTGGACAAGAGGCTACTGTTAGGACAGAATATGAAGAAACAGAATGGTTTCCATTTGGCAAAGGTATCAGACAAGGATTTATTTGTTCTCCCTATCTGTTCAGTCTTCATGCAGAATATATCATAAGGAAAGGCAGATTAGATATGAATGAAGGAAGAGTAAAAATTGGTGGAAGGAACATTAACCATTTGAGATATGCAGATGATACTAGGTTACTGGCAAAAAATAATGAAGACTTGAAACAACTAGGTTTGAAGGTTAAAGAAGAAAGTGCCAAAGTGGGATTACAGCTGAATATCAGGAAGACAAAAGTAATGACTACTAGGGAATTATACAACTTTATGGTTGATAATGAAGAAACTGAAATTTGTCAAGATTTTCTATTCCTTGGGTCTATCATCAACCAAAAAGAAGATTGCAGCCAAGGAATCAGAAGGAGACTGAGACTAGGAAGGGTAGCCACGAAGGAGCTAAAATAAATTCTTGATGTGTCACTTGGGTAACCAAAATCAAGATAATTCATACCATGGTATTCCCTGTTATTATGTATGCATGTGAAAGTTGGAAAATGAAGAAAGGTGACAGGAAGAAAGTGGATTCATTTGAAATGTGGTGTTGGAGGAGAGTTTTATGGATACTGTGGACCACCAAAAAGACAAGTGGGTTCTAGATCAAACCCAGCCTAGATTCTCCCTAGAAGCTAAAATGACCAAACTGAGGTTATTGTACTTTGGTCACATTATGAGATGACAAGATTTACTGAAAAAGACAGTCAGGCCAGGAAATGTTGAAAGCAGCAAGAAAAAGGAAGATGCAACATGAGATGGATTTACTCAGTCAAGGAAGCCAGGGCCCACAGTTAGCAAGACCTGAGCCAAGCTTTTAACAATAGGACATTTGGGAGGTTATTAATTCATAGAGTCACCATAAGTTGGAAGCGACACACTGTCCGTACATGCCTGCCTGTATCAGTTATTTTGGCAAGTTTACAAATTGAAAGGGGAAGGGTAGTGGTGGGAATAAGGGATTTGCAGAACAGCATTGCAAATTCTCTGGTAAAAGTTTGTGAGCTAGGTGCTATTCTAGCATATCTTCTCTTACATGCGTATACTGGTCATTTCACAGCATCTAAGATCTATTAATTTTGTATCTTGCCTTTCCTCCAAGGAGGTCAGGGCCATATACGTGGTTCTCACTATGGGTGTGCAAAACAAAAATTGTTTTTCTTCCAGTTCAGGTCTATTGCATATGAAAAATATCAGTAATCCTGAATATTCCTGAGTACCAGTATCAGTAGTTTACTGGTATTTGGGTAAATATTTGGGAAACCCAAATTTGTACAGCTCAAGGGAGAATTTCAGTTGCTGTGTGGTGCTGCCATTGCGGTGCAACTCTGTGAGCAAAGGTAAGTGAATTAAGCTTTAAATACCTTCCCTCGCCTCCTGGAGTCGTGCCGCAGCTATGGCGTGACTCTGCAAGTGAAGGGAACTGATTTGAAATTTAAATGCCTTCCCTTCACTTGTGGAGTTGTGCTGCAGTAGCGGCACGATTCTGGGAGGGAAGGGAATGTGTTTAAACTTTAAAGCACTGCAAGTGTGGCACAACTCAGGGAGGGAAGGGGAGACATTTAAAGTTTAAATGTATTCTGAACTTGCCGAGTTGCTCTTCAGGGGCAGCATGATTCGATGAGTAGCTGTGCCTGAATAATACCAGCTTTTATTTGGGCGTGGTTATTTTGGTAGCTGAATACAGATTCAGCTGAATAAATACCCCAAAATACCAATAGGGTATTTTTTGGGTATTTACTCGGCTCGGTCTAGTTCTCACTTCATTAGTTTTTCTCACTTCATTAGTTTTTTTCTTAACAACGTTTTGAGGTTGGGCAAGCTGAGAGTGAGTCTGAGTGGGGATTTGAAGTGGGGTTTTGAAGTCAGGTCTCCCAGATCCCAGTCCAGTACTATGTAACACTAGCTGTATCATACTCATCTAATTTATAACCACTTGTAAGTGATTTTTATTCAGTGTAGGTATGTAAGCTGTTCAGTGTTTTTTAAACCTAAGTTTTATTGTGGATCTTTGGAATTCCAGTTAATGTTAAGTTAGATAACCATGAGGGCATATGGATATTGTTAAATGGTAGTATATTAATATTAGCAAGCACTCATAATGAGTTTTTCTGGCCCTACCAGCAGATGGCGCAGCCGTACTGCTGGGGGCCACCTTTCCCTCCATTGAAGGAGGAAGGGGCAACACATATGCTGGGGACAGCTATGTGACTCGCGCAGGGGCAGAGCCTGTGTGTTTACAGCCGGCTTTGCTCCCGATTAACCAGTTCTTACGAAGAGCTTGGCTGGGCAGGAGGCCTTTGCTCCTTCCCCCGAGCTCAGTAGTGTGGCCTTCCGGATCTTGGAGGAGACTTAGGGAGGAGTGTGGAGGACTGCGGCGGTGGTGTGAGAGAGGTACAGTGGTAGATGAACACATGCAGCATTGCGCCTGACGAATCAACGGTGGAGCCGGGACGGCTCGAGCAGCAGTGCTTGGCTGTGCCCGGCTGGGCAACTGGTGACCTGGGGCTTAATTGGGGTGGAGGGCATTGATGGTGCTGCAGGTTATTGAAGGCCTTAAGCAGGGGTGGGTGGCTTGCTTTGCAGAACCCCCCCTCCTGTTGGTTGATTACAGTGACCGGCGGGCCCTCTTCCTGGCACTTGTTGTCCTTTGTTCAAGGCAGTGGAGTGGTTTCGCTTTCCAGCGGTGGGTGGTGTTTTTTCTTCCTGGAAGGGATTCCACTTTCCACTCCTGGACAGTTTTCACTTTTCAGTGGCGGCTGCTTCTTCCTGGGCTTCCCTTGTTGGCTCTTCTTTTGTTTGAGTGGTCTGAGTGGGGACTCTAACCTGGGAGAACTGGGTGTGATTCCCCATTCCCCATTTGCAGCTGCTGGATTGTATTTAGCAGGCTTTAGTGTGGATAAGCTACTCTGTGGTCCTAAGGAAGTGTGGGGTGTACACACATTCTCCTTTTCTTTCGGTGTGTGAACACGTAATTTGGCCTGGAACCATGGGTCTCAAAAAGGGAGGGATGGGAGGGACAACAGCAATGATCCCCCCCCCAAGAGCCTCCCTCTAAGCCCCCCCCTTAAGCGGGCGGCCCCACTCCTTCAGTCTCACGATGATGAGGAGGGGGATGTGGTGGAACAGGCTATAGGAGTTCACACGCCTGTGGGGTCTGATGTCCAGGAGGATGGGAGTGGGAATCAGACAGTGTCGGCTTCCAATGCGCAGTTTCAAGCTTCTATATTGACCCGTTTGTCCCTTGTTGAAGGTCGAATAGCCAAGCCATCCGGCTCTGGGGGGGCACCTGACCCTTGCAGCAGCAAGGATGTGTATCAGGCTCAGGGACAACTCGGGAGCATTCTGCATCTGAAGGAGGTGTGACTGCAACGTGGACTCAAGATGCAGCAGGTGAGTCTGTTACTTTACCACACCCAGGCCCGGTTTGGTCCTGGGGACTGTCAGCCATCAGCCTCTGGTACCACGGCCGGTTTCCAGGCAGAAGATTCTTCTGCGAGCCTCTCTTTTCCTCCACCTTGGGCTTGGGTAGCGGGTCCATTCCCACCACCGCAACAGTGGGGCTCTGCAGGGCAATTGGCATCATGGGGGGCTTGGGGCTCTCAGGCCCCTTGGGGTATGACTTTAAACCAAGTGCGAGCCAACGACTTGCCTTCGGGTGATATGGCCTTGCCATTAGGGGACCACCTGCTGCCGGCCACACAGGAAAAATTTTTGAAAGGCGAGTACATTGATGTCTTCTCTCTTCTTTATTGTGAGTTGGAAAAGGAGGACAAAGGGGATCTCGATGACAGGGAAAAAGAGAAGCTAAAAAGAAGAACGGTAAATAGGACATGGGCCAATTGGATAGTGGGGTTTTTTATATATGCGGGTGTCATAGCTCGTGCGCAACCTTACAGGGTTGCCTCCTTACTTCAATATATGGACATAATTTACAAAGGATACACTGCATTTGTGGGCCCTGCCTGGATGCAATATGATGAAGAGTTCCGCATGCGGGCAGCACGCTACCCCTCCCTCCCTCCCTTGGGACCAGATTCACCCTTTCTTGTGGATTCAGATTATGTCCCCAGCCCACCTGGTGATGGGGGAAACGTCGCATAGTGATCACTTAGTGCAGCGTGCACAGTCAGCTCCAAGTTCCTGCGAGGCTGCGGGTCAGGTGGTTCAACCTTGCTTGCTGTGCTGGGAGTTCGGCTCACATGGGGTTTGTAGCAGGAAAGCATGCCAATACAGGCATGACTGCCCCTTCTGTGGTGGACCGCACTCCTTTGGTAACTGCTCCAAGGCCCAACCTAGGAGAGGGCAGAAGAGGCAAGGGGGTGGCAGAGGTAACTAAACTCCTGGTAAAGGGGCCCAGCCCCATTAACCTGAGGGTTATCGAGGCTTGGCTGGTGAGTTACCCCCTTAGAGATGATGCCACGTATCTGTTAGAGGGTTTTAAGTTTCTTATACCATATGTTGGCGCGTGAGGCTTTGTTATAGCCAGCAATCTTTCTTCTGTTCGGGGTTCGAAAGTGGTTGTTAAAGAAAAAATTGTGAAGGAAAGGGTGGAAGGCAGGGTCCTGGGTCCTTTTGCTACGCCCCCTGTTCCCAATCTCTGGGTTTCTCCTCTTGGAGTAGTGCCCAAGAAAGCACCTGGTGAATTTCAGCTCATTCATCATCTTTCATTTCCAAGGGGGCTCAGTTAATGATGGGATCCCAGATGACTTATGCTCGGTGCGGTACAGATCCTTTGACCAAGCTGTGCGGGTTGTACGGCGATGTGGCCCAGGTGCGGAGTTGGCCAAATGTGACTTCAAGTCTGCATTTCGCCTCCTCCCTGTCCATCCACAGGATTTTGAGCTGCTAGGTTTCTCATTTGAGGGACAATTTTACATGGACTGCACACTGCCTATGGGCTGCTCGGTGTCGTGTGCAGCCTTTGAGCGCTTTAGTTCCTTTTTAGAGTGGGTGGTCTGAAAGCGGTCCGGTTTTATAGGGGTGGCACATTATCTTGACAATTTCCTTTTTGTGGGGCCTGTGGGGTCTGGGCAATGCAGGTCACTGCTCAATATTTTCATGGAATTAACCACTGAATTGTGGGTGCCACTTGCTCATGAAAAAATAGAGGGGCCAGTCTCAAGCTTGACTTTTCTTGATATTGAGTTCGATACGTTAGGTCAGCTGTCCTGCCTGTCGGAGAGCAAAATGCGAGATTTGCTAAGCCGGGTTTCCAGTTTTCTGTCTAAGCTATAGGTTCCCAAACTTATTTGGCCTACCACCAAAAGACTGCTTTAGATAGGTTTTGGACTTTTTTTTCTTTATGCTTCTACCACTCCCTTATTTGTATTCAATGCCCCCCAAGTGCACCCAAGGCTCTGACCACCCACCTGGATCGTTCCAGCACCCTCAGAGTGTGGTATTGCCCCTTTGGGAAACAGTGGTCTAAGCGGAAGGTATCACTGTTAGAGCTTCAACGGTTAGTGGGTCACCTTAATTTTGCTTGTAAAGTGGTGGCCCCGGGCCGTGCATTTCTGCGGCTGCTCTGCAATACAATGTCTGGGCCCATGCCTCCCGCATCATAGGACGCGTATCACTTCCTGCATGAGAGCAGACATGCAGGTCTGGCCTGAGTTTTTGTGTGACTTTAACGGGGTGTCTTTTTGGAGGATGGACCTGCAGCTTCAGGCAGAGCTGCAAGTGCACTCTGATGCAGCAGGTTCTCTGGGCTTTGGCATATTTTTTCGAGGGCATTGGTGCATGGAAAATTGGCCCCCTGATTGGGTTGCGGCTGGTCTCAGCTGGGACCTCGCCTTCCTGGAGTTTTTCCCCATACTGGTCGCCATTTGGCTTTTGGGCGAGGCCTTCGCTATTCACAGGGTTCATTTTTGGTGCAATAACTCAGCAGTGGTCCACGTTATTAACTCTTTGTCGTCCAGGTCCCCATGGGCTATGGTCTTTGTCAGAGCCTTCACGCTACGCTGTCTGAGACTTAATATTTTGTTCTTGGCCAGGCATGTTCTGGGGGTTAATAACGGGGTCGCTGATGCTCTCTCTTGCAAACAGATGGAGAGTTTTTGTCAGCTGGCCCATGGAGCCGATCTTCGTCCAGCAAGGATCCCCCCGGAGCTGTGGCAGCTTGGAAGGTAGAGGCCTGTAGAGCGATAGGCTTTGCCATAGCCCCCAGTACCAGAAAATCTTATGAGCAGGCAGTACACCAGTTTGAGAAGTTTAGGGCAGAGGTAGAATATCATGTGCTTTGGTCCCTGCCAGTGAACCAGTTGCTCCACTACTGTGTTGATTTGAAAGGTAAGGGGCTTACAGTACGTTCCATCAAGGGTCATCTTTCGGCTCTGGCCTTTGCCAGCAAGGCTTTGGGGTACCAAGAGGACACCAATGACTTTCGGCTTAGGAAAATGCTGGAGGGATGGTCCAGGGAGGATGGCAGGCCAGTGGACACCAGGCAGCCAATTTCCTTAGCTGTACTCAAGGGCCTGAGAGGGGTGTGGGGGCCAGGTCTGTAGCTCGGAATTTGAGGCACGTCTCTTTCATGCAGCGTCTCTGGTGGCCTCCTTTGGGGCCCTCAGGGTCAGTGAGCTGGTTGCACTGTCCAAGGTGGACTTCTCTGCTTATGCCATGCTTATGGCAGACCTTACCATGCATTCCGGACGGGCTTTCATCAAGGTGCGGCAGTCCAAGACTGACCAGCACCAAAGGGGTGCTATGCTCAGTTTGGGCCCATGTGTGGACCCCGAGCTATGCCCAGTTTCGGCCCTGGTTAGCTATGTGGCTGTTTGGGGTAGGGCTGATGGCTGGTTGTTTTGCCATGAGGATGGCGGTCCACTTACAAGGCACCAATTTTGGACAGTGACTACATGGGCCCTGTCGAAGTTGGGCTTGTCAAGAGTGAGGTTTGGCACACATTCCTTTCTGATCGGGGTGGCATCTACTACTGTGTGCACAGGCTTCTTGAACCGTCTCACCCCCAGTCCAGGGAAAAAGAGAGGCACAATTCCTGATACTCTGCCAGCACGGGCAAGATCTTACTTCTCTCCCATGCCAGTCCAGGAATGAGAGATAGCAAAATCCCACATGCTCAAACAAACCCAAGAGTATGTCTGCACACACTCCTGGCTGATACAGTAGATTGCCACCAAGATCTCTTACATCAGTGCCCTCACCACGATTCAGAAGCAGAGATCTGAGCTTCTGCCTGGTCTAGAGGACTTATCAGGTTTACCAGCTCTGTGCTAGAGCTGCAGATAATTAATTAACACACAGTAGTAGCTTTCTAGGCGAGCAGCGTAGACTACCAGATAGGCTTAGAGTTGCAATTGCATGGACACAAACTCAGATAATATTAAGAGATATTATCTTTATTCAGCAAAGCATATATTTGATAAGAGACTTGCAAAGATTAGAAAGCAATTAACAAGGCCTATAGCTTTTCCAGCTCTTACTAACCATAGAGATATGTCATGGTTACCAGTCTTTCAGAGTCCATTGTCCAGGTAGTACAAAGTCCATTGTCCAGGGAATCTTAAGGATGAACCACATGCTTGCAGTGAGCAGTTAAGGCCAGCTTGCTGCCCACTAGCAAAAACTCAGTGTTGCAGGTTTGTAATCCAAAAGGGAACTAACTCTTAGAAAGGGGCCCTCCTTCTAAGAGAGTTCTGTCTCTATTACCATAGGGTGAGCACAAGCCCCTCCTTCTCCTGTCAAGACTGGATATGGCCATTTACCCAATCACGACAGAATAGAAAGGTGTGCCCAGCAGACATTGTTTTTTTTTTATAACAAAGATTTTTATTGGAATATATTCAACATTGTTAAACACAATTTCCAAAACAATTTATAAGCTATATCCCTCCCCCCTTCCCCCCTAATAGGCTTTCAACACTGCTATTACCAATAACAAAGAAAATTTAAAAGTAATCAAGTTTAGACTTATAGCAATTGATAAACCAGGTAACATATTTTTCATATACAGAAATCTGACTAATCTAACATATTTCCATTTTCATTTTATATTCAGTTTCCATATATATTTTCAGGTCTTCCCATTCATTTAAATACTGTTCTGCCATTTGTCCATTTCATTTTTTAGTCATTTTGTCCATTTCAGCTAAAAATAGCAGTTTTCTTAACCAGTCCTGTATATCCGGTACTTTATCCGATTTCCACTGCTGCGCAAAAGCCATTCTCGCCGACGTGATCATGTACCATAATACTGTTCTCTTTTCTTGCTTGATTTTTTCCATTGTCAAACCTAAGAGTAGAAGTTCCGGACTTTTTCTAATAGGGATTTTCAATATTTTCTACATCTCACAATGAACATTTGACCAGTATACTTTTGCTTTCTCGCATGTCCACCACATCTGATAAAAAGAACCCTCTATTTTTTTACATTTCCAACATTTGTTACTCAGGTTCTTATCCATACTTATATTAGCAATCTTTTTTGGTGTCATATACCACCTATAAAGCATCTTATAACAATTTTCTCTTAC
This sequence comes from Gekko gecko, assembly GCA_029375565.1. Classification (NCBI taxonomy): domain Eukaryota; kingdom Metazoa; phylum Chordata; class Lepidosauria; order Squamata; family Gekkonidae; genus Gekko; species Gekko gecko. The sequence continues at coordinate 172,598,294 of JAPDNY010000005.1, forward strand.
GTTAACACAAGTTGAAATTTTTAGAGCTTTTCTCCACAAAAATTCCTTTAAAATCCTCAATTCTCTCACAATTTTCTTTTTGCCAGGTCTCTTCTTAAGCTCTGCCTCTTCCTTTTGGATATTTTCCAAAATTTTCTTATCCATTTTAAGTTGTTCTTTTCTCTCATTGTTATTATTTGCAATAAAATGTCCTCTCATCACAACCTTGTAGGCATCCCATACCGTCTGCGTTTGTACTTCTTTATTCAAATTTATTTGAAAATACGTTTTGGTTTCTGTCCTTATCTTATCCAAAATGCTTTGTTTGTCCAATAGATCCTCATTGAGTCTCCATTGATATTTCTTTTTCTTAACGTATGTTGACCATTTTATCGGACTGTGGTCGGAAATAGTTCTAGGTAATATTTCTACTTTGCGTGTTTGTGTTATTAGGTTTTCAGACATCCAAATCATATCAATTCTTGAAAAAGATTCATGTCTAGATGAATAAAAAGTATAATCTTTAATCTTTGAGTTTTTTACTCTCCATGCATCTTCCAAGTGTTCATGCTTTGCCAATTGAAAAAATACTTTCGGAAGTTTACCTAATTCTTCATTTCCTTTTTTTGACTTTCTGTCAATTGCATTATTAACAGTACCATTAAAGTCACCCATCAATATCATTTGTTCATAGGTTAACTGATGTAATTCTTCCCATAAATCTTGAAAAAAATTTTCCTTGGCTCCATTAGGAGCATAGAGGTTTACAATTAAAGTCTTTTTATTCTGGAGCATAATTTCCACCGCCAAAAATCTTCCTTCTTTATCTTTAAAAATTTCTTTTGGTTCCAGTTCTTTTTTTACATATGTATCAACTCCTTTTTTCTTCTGCGAGGAGAGAGAGTAAAATTCTTCTCCCAATCTATTTTGAATCAGAAATTTGGCATCTGTTTTTTAATATGTGTTTCTTGCAAACAAACAATGTCACATTTTTGCTTTTCCAACCACAATCTGACTTTTTCCCTTTTTTGGGGTGAGTTAAGTCCATTTACATTCCACAAAATAATTTGACTCTCCTTATCAGAGTCTTTAAAATTGTTTCTAATAAACTTGGTCATTTGTTCTGCTGATCTGATGGTGACTCTCTTCTGCTTAAATGTAAAGCTCACACCTTTCGGAATTTCCGATCTGTATCTAATGCCCTCTGTTTTCAGTTTGTCAGTCAGGTCTTTAAAAAGTCGCCTGTCCTGAAGAACTGTTCTGGGTAATTCCTTCAGTATCATTATTTTCTTTTGCCCAATCATGAAATCTTCCTGAAATTGTTGTTTAAACAAATCTTCCTTGACTCTTTTGGATATAAACTGGACAATCACATCCCTGGGTAATTTCTTCTTTTGAGCAATCACAGAGTTGACTCTGTACACCAAATCAATGTGCCGCCACCTTCTCCTCTTCCATTTTTAAAAAATCTGCAACAGCATCCACCATGACTGAGTGGATGTTTTCATTTTTATCTTCAGGGATTCCCCTGAATCTCAGATGGTTCAGCATTCCATTATACTCTACCATTACATTCACCTTTAGTGCTTCTTTGGTAACTTCCGCTACACCAGTTTCCACTCCTCGTACTCTCTCTTCCACATCAGTTGTTCTTTTGTTCAGTGTCTGTATTTCTGTTGTAATTCCAGCTAGATCTCTTTTCAAATCAGCTACTTCTTCAGCCACTTTACCTAGAGTTTTTTCCATTTTTTGCATGACATCCATCATCCGTTTTTCCATAGCTTCCATCATGCCCTGCAGTTCTTTCTCCTCTTTAGCAGTCATTTTTGGGGAGGACCAAGAATTTGCCCTCTGTCTTTGCCGGAGGCCGTAAGCTGTTGTTCAAAGCTGTCATAAAACTCACATCAAATTAAAGCTCTTTGAATGCCCAGTTAAACCACTCTATTTTCGCTTTTTTTGCTTCAGGCGTTTAGCCGTAATTTAATTAAAAAGTTTTGACCTTCCCAAGATGGCGGATGCTATTTCTCTATGGTGTTTAGCTCTTCCTGTTCCTTACTTCTTGTCCGGCAGTCTTATTCGTCCCCCTTTCTTCTGGTTCCTTCCCGTTTTGACTGCAGGTCTCAGCAAGCTCCTTCCGGCCTCCTCGGTCGTCTCTAGGAAGTGCAGCTTGTCTCGCCTGAGATCATTTCCTGTTCTAGTGTTTTCTGTCGCAGCTTGAGTAACTTTCCACTTTGCGTCTCATGGGATTTAATGTTAGTTTCTATTTTAAAATCAATATCCCGACCACAGGAATGATCAACAAACCGGCTTTTTGGCTTTTTTTAGTCTTTAAATCGCGTTTTCTGGAATCGGTATTAGTACATAGTATGCCGCACGATCATGTGCTTCAACGGATGTTGCTTATCTTTGAAATCAACGCGTCTCCGGTGAGCAATTTTTAAATGTTACCTTCAAAGTCAGTGTTTTGCCATAGCAGTGTTTCTTTTGGTATCAGTTTCCATAGAATGTCTCAAAGGTCTGGGTCATGCGTTCTTATGTTGAGAATCCAACCCGGTGGGGTCTTTTAGAGAAATCCCGAAGTGCCCGCTTGGGGGGAGGGGATCAAGGCTGGTCGCGGCGCTCTTTAAAGCCCCGCTATCAGCCGATCTCAACTTCCTCTTGGGCCGATGCTCGTTGCTTGTCACTCCCCTACCTGGGGAGGTCTGCGGCAGGCTGGTAGCCCGCCCTGTTGTGAAGACCCTCAGTTTGCTCTGGGATTGAAGCCAGAACACTTTAGGAAGCCTCCCAGCAGACATTGCTTATGCTACTAAAGGCACGTCTGCTGAGCTTTGAAGTGTAGATGGCTTGGGACATCTGTGTCCCGTCAGCTTGAGAAGAGCCTCAATGTCTGGTCTTCTCCGCAAAGGTGTCAAAGTGGCTTTTGAAATGGATATCCAGGCTTGGCATCTGACATGCCATCTGTGCAGGTGACAAAAGTCACGGGGATATGTCAGTGGCCAGACCATTTTGGCCTAGCAGGAATGAACCAGGAAAGTCTTTTCCTATACACTGTGGCCATGGGTTACTCTTCCCCGGACATTCAGCGGCTGGGTAGCTGGCACTCCACTGCCTATAAGTCAGTGTGCGCCCCTTTCCTTCTGTCTTTTCCCTCTATGTGCACCCCTGTTTCCTCTTCACGGTTTTCTTTTTCTTTGGGTTAACTATTGTTTCCTTCTTAGGTTGTATTAGGGCCGTTGAGAGGAAGTGGGTTCTCATCTGTGGCCACAGCTTTGTCTTTTGGGCAGCACATCGGGCAAGGAGAACTTGGTTTGGATCTCAGCTGGGCCTTAGTCAGTGGGCCACCATTGAATGGCGAGGGTGCCGTGGACTTCACTGGGCGGGCCTCCTGTCCTTGTTGTTTCAGGGGCCCACGTGCCTTCCCCCTGATGTGCTGGTGGTGCACCTGGGAGGTAATGACCTGGGGTTGGTCAAGGGTAAAGCTTTGATTCTCCAGGCTATTGAGGATTTGCAGGTCATCCAGGTGTGTTGGCCAGGGGTTAGTATAGTATGGTCTGCAAAGATTCCCAGGAGGATCTGGCGCAATGTCCTGAGCCCAGTGGGGATTGATTGGGCCCGCCAAAAGGCTAACAGGGATATTAAGAAAGTTTTGGATGCGGGGTTGGGCTGCTTTTTGGCCTATCCACGCATTCACCCTGAATGCACAGAGCTTTATAGGCTGGATGGGGTACACCTCTCTGAGAAAGGCAATGACATTTTTTGGAGGACCTATGGCAAGGGCTATGGGAGGCATTAAGCCTCTTGGTGGGGGCATTGGCCTAAGCTGAGGCTTGACCTCAGCTGTGGCAGGATTGGGGCTGATAACTGAGATGCGGCTAACAGGAGGACCAATTAATTACTTCAGGCGATAGGAGTTTGGCCAGATTAGCCTTTGGGTTGGGCAACCCAGGGAAAAAGATGGCAAACTGCCTTGGGCCGCTTAAGTTCTATAACGTGGGGCTGGATCTCCAGGGCATGTCTTTCGTGGTGCCCGCTGGCGGGGAGCCACACAGGTTGGCTCAAGCTGGGGGTTGGTGGCTCCGCATCCTACGATTGGGAAAGGGTCAACACTGACCCCTGGCCTGGATCGTGACGCTTTCCATATTTTGCCCTTGCCGTTACTTTCAACTGTGAGTTTAATAAAGTGGCCCATAGTTCATCCAACTTTCTGTATCTGACTCTTTATTCTGAGCATGGGGGCAAAATTGTTCAAAGCTCTTCATTTTAAGGAAGTGTGACATGAACTCAGGTTAACAAGTAAACTTCATCTTCTTTTTGGAGCTGTTGATGAAAACAATGTTCATGCTTGAAAACAGAGATCTGAACCAGGGCTTCCAGGTTCACACTTTGGTTTCCTGGCTCCACAATAATTTTCTGGAATTATTGGCTTATGTTGACTTTTAAGGAGCCAGCACATAGTTGTGTGGGAAGAAACATGTGACTTCAAATGAGTGTGGCATGGCAAGTTCCAAGGGCCTGCTGGCAGCTGGAGCAAACAAGCATTCTTAAATGATTGTGTTGTTTTTGGAGTCAATGGGGCAGTCATGTTGAAAGAGGATTTAACATTACTTCCCCCTCACCGTGCAAGCTAGTTTGCAAAGATCGTTAATGACTTGAGCAACTGGCCCTGTGTGATATCAGAGAAGTTTATGGCACCATCTGCTCCCATAGTGATGAAGTCTGGAAGTTAAGGAGCTGTGAGTGTGTTAGAAAAGCATGAGGTGCAGCTTTCATGAGGGGCAGTCTAGCAATCCCGATGTGCTTCAAGTTTATTCAGACTTCTAGTGGACTTCTTTGGCTCAGCAGTTGTTAGGTATTCTACAGAATACTAGCTATGCTTACAGCTCACAAATTTACATGGACCATGAAGTAAACTGCTGCAGGTCTGACAGTGCTGGGAGAGTGTTCTCATGTTCTCTGTCATTAAGTATGTGGTTTGTAAAATGGTTGCCCCTTTGCATAGTAAGTTTTATTTTCAACCAAACTGGCTTTAAAGAGATTATTAAAATATTTAAGCACTCAAAGCAAAAAGCTATTAAAATTTTCCAGGGCATTGCAGATGATGGGTGCTCACTGGTGCAAATTACCACTTGCTAAATTATTATATTCACCGGTTGATAAACGGAATAGAGTCTGGGTTGGATCCTGCATATAATTTCCACTGACAGAAAGGAGGAGGCAGTTCTCATTGATTTTGTTACATGAACATTCTATAGGAGATGGAGCTTGACTTTATGTGTATAAACTTTGTGGTAGTTAGAACTCTGCAGTGATCTGATGGAATGTGTAAAAGGGTAATAGTCTTGATAAGATTTTAGAATATAAGAGATTGCTTTTGCAAATTCAGTCCCTGATGGCTAATACAGATATTATCTATCATGGGATATGTGCACACAATTATTCATTTACCCTGCTGAATATAGAAAGGGGTTTGTTTGTTTTTGCAGTACCATAGAGAATTAGCAAATCCTTTTGTTGATGAATCAGAGGCTGTGTCCCTGTCTGGAGTTAAATTTGCTTAGTTTCTTTAGCTCTGGCTTCAACTGGGTGATTGTTCTGGGTCTGCATTAATCTTCCTGCTATTTCAGTTGCCACCTGAGGTCCCTTTCAAGGTACAAAACCCAAGTTTGCAACTAAATATGTTTTTGAAAGTGACACTTAACTTGAAAATTCAACGGTGTGTTCCCCTTAAAATCATCTTGGTTTAATAGTTCCTGAGGGATTGATTCTCATGTTAACATAAGAACATAAGAACATAAGAGAAGCCAATGTTGAATCAGGCCAATGGCCCATCTAGTCCAATACTCTGTCACACAGCGGCCAAAATATACCACGTGCCATCAGGAGGTCCAGCAGTGGGGCCAGGACACCAGAAGCCCTCCTACTGCTGCCCCCTCCAGCACCAAGAATAGAGTGCATCACCTGCCCCAGACTGAGAGTTCCCATCTATACCCTGTGGCTAATAGCCACTGGTGGACTTCTGCTCCATATGTTTATCTAATTCCCTCTTGAAACTGTCCATGCTTGTAGCTGCCACCACCTCCTGTGGCAGTGAATTCCATATGTTAATCACTCTTTGGGTGAAGAAGTATTTCCTTTTATCTGTTCTAACCCGACTGCTCAGCAATTTCATGGAGTGCCCACGAGTCCTTGTATTGTGAGAAAGGGAGAAAAGTACTTCTTTCTCAACCTGCTCAATCCCATTCATAATCTTATAAACCTCAATCATGTCACCCCTCAGCCGTCGTTTCTCCAAGCTAAAGAGCCCCAAGCGTTTTAACCTTTCTTCACAGGGAAGGTGTTCCAACCCTTTTATCATTCTAGTTGCCCTTCTCTGCACTTTTTCCAATGCTATAATATCCTTTTTGAGATGTGGTGACCAGAACTGTACACAGTATTCCAAATGAGGTTGCACCAATGATTTATACAGGGGCATGATGATACTGGCTGATTTGTTATCAATTCCCTTCCTAATAATCCCCAGCATAGCGTTGGCCTTCTTTATTGCAGCTACACACTGTCTAGACATTTTCATCGAGTTATCTACTACGACTCCAAGATCTCTCTCTTGGTCCATCTCTGCCAGTTCAGACCCCATCAACGTGTATTTATATCTAGGATTTTTGGCTCCAATGTGCATCACTTTGCACTTGGCTACATTGAACCCCATTTGCCACGTTGACGCCCACTCACCCATCCTCAACAGATCCCTTTGGAGTGCCTCACACTCCTCCCTGGTTTTCACCACCCAGAACAACTTCGTGTCATCTGCAAATTTAGCCACTTCACTGCTTATTCCCAATTCCAAATCATTAATAAACAAATTAAAAAGCATCGGACCGAGTACTGATCCCTGTGGTACCCCACTGCTTAGCACTCTCCACTGGGAAAGTTTCCCATTTATACTCACTCTCTGTTTTCTATTTATAAGCCAGTTTTTGATCCACAAGAAAACTTGTCCTTTTATCCCATGACTATTGAGCTTACTTAGGAGCCTTTGATGAGGAACTGTATCAAAAGCTTTCCGGAAGTCAAGGTAAATAATATCTATTGGTTCCCCCTTGTCCCCATGTTTGTTCACTCCCTCAAAAAACACTAACAGGTTAGTGAGACAAGATCTTCCCTTACAGAACCCATGCTGAGTCTGCCTCAATAGTTTTTGTTCATCAATGTGCCTACTAATTCTCTCCTTAATAACAGTTTCCACCAACTTTCCAGGGAACCAATGTCAGACTGACTGGCCTGTAATTTCCCAGATCTCCCCTGGAGCCCTTTTTAAAGATGGGAGTGACATTAGCTACCTTCCAGTCCTCAGGAATGGAGGCAGATTTTAAAGAAAGATTACATATTTTTGTCAGGAGATCCACAAGTTCACATTTGAGTTCTTTCAGAACTCTCGGATGAATGCCATCTGGGCCTGGTGATTTATTAGTTTTTAAATTGTCCCTCAGTCGGAGGACTTCCTCTCTTGTCACCACAATCTGATTCAGGTCTTTCAACCCCCCTCCCGAAATCGGTGCTTCTGGAGTGGGCAAGCACTTCTCCTCTTTCACAGTGAAGACAGAGGCAAAAAATGTGTTCAGCTTCTCAGCCATTTCCCTATCATCCTTCACTACTCCTTTTACCCCTTGGTCATCCAAGGGCCCAACTGCCTCCCTGGCTGGCTTCCTACTTCTAATGTATTTGAAGAAAGTTTTATTGTTGGCCTTTATGTTTTTTGCGATATGCTCCTCATATTCCCTTTTTGCTTCCCTGATCACAGACTTGCATTTTATTTGCCATAGTCTGTGTTCCCTTTTATCAACCTCACTAAGACTAGCTTTCCACCGCTTAAAGGAATCCTTCTTACCTTTTACAGCTTCCATTACTTTATTTGTTAACGATGCAGGCTTTTTTCTATACCTATTTGTGCCTTTCCTAACCTGCGGTATATATTTTTTCTGAGCTTCTAGGACTGTATTTTTGAATAGTCTCCAAGCTTCCCCAATGGTTTTGACCTTCTCCACTCTTCCTTTCAATTTCTTCCTCACATGTCCCCTCATACCAGAGAAGTTACCCCTTTTAAAGTTAAAAGTGGTTGTGTCAGTCTTTTTGGGCAACTCCCTATCTGTACAAATGTTAAACTCAGTGACATTTTGGTCACTGTTCCCAAGTGGTGCAATCACTTTTACATCTCTCACCAGGTCTTGGGTGTTACTTAGGACCAAATCCAGGATCGCCTCTCCCCTGGTAGGATCTGTGACCATCTGTTCCATAGCACAGTCATTGAGAGTGTCTAAAAACTCAATCTCTTTTTCCCGACTAGAACTCATATTGACCCAATCAATGTGTGGTAAGTTAAAGTCGCCTATTATGACACAGTTATTCCGTCTAGCCGCTATCTTTAATACATTCGTCATTTTATAATCCTCCTGTATCTTTTGATCTGGTGGGCGATAACAAACTCCCACTGTTAAGCTTCCTTTTGGACTCATTATTTCAACCAATAGCATTTCCAGAAGCAAATCCAATTCCCTTACCCTTTCAATCTTACTGGACAGTATACCCTCTCTGACATACAGAGCCACCCCACCTCCAACCCTTCCCCCCTGTCCTTCTGATATAATTTATAACCAGGAATCACCGTATCCCACTGATTTTCCTCATCCCACCAAGTTTCTGAAATACCCACAATCTCTATTCCCCCCCCCAACACCAAGCATTCCAACTCCCCGATTTTACCTTGGAGACTTCTAGCATTTCTGTATAAACACTTATAGTTTCCCACATTTGTTAAGCCCACAGGCTTCTTCTTGCTGCCTCGAGACCTTGCCAGACAGTTCCTATCATTAGCCACAGTCTCAGTGGACAATTGTAATCCATTTCCTTGTACAAAAGTAGTAGCTACCCCTTCATCTCTTTGAGATGAGCCATCCCGAACCAGAGACTTTTCATCTCCTGTCGGCTTTCCCCCATTATTCAGTTTAAAAACTGCTCTACTACCTTTTTGATTTTGAGCGCCAGCAGTCTGGTTCCTTCTCGGGACAAGTGGAGACCGTCCCTTTTGTACAGCTCCCTCTTGGCTCAAAAAGCATCCCAGTGCCTAACAAACTTGAACCCTTCCCCCCTACACCACCATCTCATCCACGCATTGAGACTCCTGATCTGTGCCTGTCTCTCCGGCCCTGCGTGTGGAACATAAAAAATGTTACATTTTATGTGTGCAGTCTGGTAGTTTTGCATGTCTTGTTATGGTTGTGCCTATTTAATTCTTGTAAGTATGAATGTAGTTTTTATCTTGATCCACAAATTAGGAACTGTTCATTGCCTGACAAACCTGTGTATGTAGCCCTTTGGTAAAAACAGCTGTGTTCTGCTCATAGAGAAGTAGACAACATTTAAAACAAATTTAATAGCAATTTGCTTATTATAAATGTTTACACTAAGAATTTTATTATAAATGTTTACAGTAAGTATTTTATTAATAGTATTAGCAATAAAATAATATTTATGTTTTATTAATAGCGATTTGTTTAGTATAAATATTTACAGTAATTTTTTTTATTAAAGTGAATATACTTAGAGGACTGCAGAAAGAACTTACTTAAATATACATCTGGAAGCAACAGACACATTTCTTACCAAATGGAACGGGGTCCCTTTTCTTTTTGGGTTGTGTTTTGTGTTAGAATGACATATTAGTGCTTGCTAGCAGATCAAATTTGCATCTTTCTTCCTCCAAGAAGTGCAGGGTGACTTGCATGGGAGTTTCTAGACTGACAAGTGGTAACTGGCTGGACATTGCTTAGACAAGTAGGTACTTAAAGTTGCCTATGTCTGGCAGAAGCCCAATGCTGTGTCCGTTGTCCTGCTGCTCTTCAGCTGCTGGGTTTGGACCCACTGAAGTTTTGTTTTGATGCAGGGTGAAACTAGCTGTGATGGTGTCCTCATTATGGCTAGGAGGACCTGATCCTGATCAGGGCCGTTGTGTGATGCTCTTGCCCACCCTCCATTTTAGGTGTTGAAACAGCCGTGGATGTGTGTGGATGTTTGGGCACTTGATAAAGCATGGGCGTGACAACAACAAAAGTGCTTCAGTTAGGGTTGCCAGTCCTCAGGTGGTAAATTAAAAAATGAAACCTGTGCAAAAATAACAAAACATTCAACAGACAATGTAATGATATGAACTTATATAAGTGGTGTAGTTTATCAAAAATACGGTGTATACTATGCAAATCAGTAACTCATAAATACAAAATACATGGTCCAAATACATAAATAACGTTCAGAAATAGTCCAAGTCAAATTTCTCTAACAGTGAAAAGTCCCAATATCAATATTTATAATTCCTCTTTGTAAAACTCATCCTCAGGTGGTGGCTGGAGGTTTCCCAGAATTACAGCTGGTCTCCAGGATACAGAGGTCTGTACCCCTGGAGAAAATGGCTGCTTTGGAAGGTGGACTCTGTTAAGTATGAGACTTAACTCTGAGAGTGATGAACAGTGATGCAGCTTTATTCAAAGACAACAAGACGATCAGATAACACACACACAAACAGTAAAGCACAGCTCCTTTTTAAACAGTCCGGACTAACAAAACCACACCCCTACTTTGGTTAACAACCAATAACATTTGAGGGATAAGGACCAATGAGGTCTGTTCCCTCCATAACATTTCAGTCAGTTCTGATTGGTTACAAAACAGTGCAGAATCAAAACAACCAATAGGATTGTCGAGGCTTACAATCCTGGTCCTGACTTCAAGCTTAACATGTAAAAGTATACAGGCTGTTCACAAGTCGGGACATAACATACTCTGTGGCATTATACCCTAGTGAGGTTCCTCCTCTCCCCAAATCCTGCCTTCCACAGGCACCATCTCCCTCAAATCTCCAGGAATTTCCCAGGCCTGAGCTGGCAAACCTTATTTCAGCCCCTATGCTTTGGTCCCTTGTGGCATTTTTAAATGACTTTAAAATATTGGTGGCATCCTCATGGCTGCCATTGCACATAATCTGGACCTTAATGTGATATGATTGCTGGTTTCTTTTGGGTTTTTTTGGGTGCCCCTTTAAAGAAAAGGAGACAAGGCAGAGAGAGGTGACCATAATGAAGGTCAGAGGCCCTTTAAGTCTGATATCTGAGTTGCTGAAGATATTTTTGGGTGTGGCATTTTCTTCCTTTTTCATAATTATGGAAAATCCTGGAGCCCTGCCCTCATTTGTTTATAGAGTCATCCTGAAGACAGGGAAAAATAGGTATATACAATGAACAATTCTCAAGCGCAAAACTTTTTATCTTGCGTGTGAAAAAATTGGCACCTCTGCATTCTGCTATGTTCATTCTGTGTGATGATGTATATGATAAATGCTAAGCAAGGGGAAATGAGAAGGAAGGGGTGGGGAGAGAGGATGCTGATATTGGATGGATGGGCTTGGAACCTCAGAATTATTCTTACACACACACACGTGTGTGTGGGGGGAGATTCCACAGTGCTGTATAAAAATTCTTGATAATCAGCATAAAGGCCAAAGTTCATAAAGTAATTTAACAAACTCTGCAGCATTGACATATCAAACAGAAACTGAATGGATGGAAGCATTTTGTTTTATTTTGTACTGTAATATCGCAGCTTTCCAAGTGAATTGTACATGGCATCACTATAAGTTATCTTCTGACAATTCAAGAAGATGTTAAAGTACAAGAACTGTCAGAAAATTGTTAAGTAATAGTAAATTATTATAGGAAATAGAGCAGGAAACCACATGATCTATTCAGGGAAGGCACAAGAGAATAAAACTCCCCCCTCCAATGGCACAAGCATATTTCCTGTCGGATGAGCTGGAATCCTATAGCAGAGAAGGCCCTGCTAATCTGTGGCACTGTGGCACAGAGGCTGTGGCACTCATGGAAGGTCTCTTCATACTGAGTGAAAGGGCTTTGTGTCATCTTCCACTAGTGTCTTAACTAGTAATTGCATGTAAATTGTGAACCCTGAAGCCATAGGGGAGCTTTCTGAATTATCAAATAGTAGTACATCCATTGCCAGGGCAGGCACAATAAATTTTATTCTATTGTGGAGACAGATGCTGCTAACCGTGAAGAGCTTGCAGTGCTTGCCTCTAATCTTACTTGCACAGATACACTATTAATTTGGATTACACACTATTAGCACTTACTGAATTTACAATTAAACCCATTTAATTTCAGCAAAAACATTTTTTTCTACAGACTGCCTTTTCCCATCTATTAGAATCTGTTTGATACTTTCAAGCAGCAACAAAAGCCAATGCCCATGAACTCTGGCTGCTGTTTCACCACAACTCACAAAGAAAGCCTGCAAGATGCAAGCCCATACACTCCACCCTGCAAGCTGCCCATGCAATTACAGAGGAAAATCATGACAAAACACACACATAGGTGAGTGCTTGCTCTTCTTGCACACTGAATAATTTCCGAAGCTCAAAAACAGCCTCTGGAGAGCAGCTGTCCTAAATACAACTGAATTATTACAAAGGCAAATTGCCTGAAAGTACACCTTGACCAATGGAAGTCAAAATTTGTTCTGCTGCTTCAAACCAACATGGCTGCCCATGTGAATTTTGTCTCCACAGTAGTGGTTTTCAGCCATGAGGTAAATGAGCAGATAAAGTTCATCTAAAAAGGTGTGGGCAGACATGACCAGTTTCCAAGGGTGTGTCTTCAACTAGGTTTTTTAAAGTTTCCTAGTGAAGTAGCAGGAATGCCCTTCCAGGACCTTATTCCCAGGGGTTGCCTGACACTTAACTCTAGTGTCATCTTAAAGTTTAACAACATTTAATTCAATATGTGTGCTCCTGAGTAGGGTTGCCAACCTCCAAGTGGTGGCTGGAGATCTCCTAGTATTTACAACTGATCTGGTGACAAAATCTCAAAATTTCCAGGTATTTTCCAACCTGGAGGTGGCAACCGTATTCCTGAATAAGAGAGACGTTAGCAAAAACCATATTGGAAAATCTTGTGGCAGGTGGCTGGAGCAGTCAAGGCTTGATGTGAATTACAATATGAATTACACTCCCAACACAGTCAGTGTTAAACAAAGTCTCTTCCTGGAGATGCAGTCTGATAGGAGTACTGCAACTTCTGCAACCCCCACTGGTGCCTTTCTCGTTCTCACAAGCGTGTTCCTGGCTGCATTTCTCTCTTGGACTGCTCCTCTTTTTCTTTTCCCTGTCTTTCCCTCCCCGCCCCCTCCGTTCCCCCAGAAAAAAGCCACTGGTTCTTAGGTTACAGTAGGAGTCAGGGGTTATATGGAAATGTAGTCCCTCAGAATTTCATTATATTTGGAATATAGTAGTGGTAGGTGGTAGAACCTGGAGTTTCTTTTGTGTAACCATACATTTCTGTGGTGTGATTTTCATCTGATTTTCATATCCCTTTTTTGACTTATAAAATGCTCTTACCTGCAAAGTAGCAGAACAGTCTTGTGCAACTTTGAACACAATCCGGGAAGATCCACGTCCCAAATCTGGCAATGGATTTCCCAACACCTTGTCAGATACCTGCCCATGATTCTCTTCTCTGAGTGGTTAAAACCAGAGACTTTTTGAAATCACATTTGGCTGTAATTTTTTTTAAAAATATCCTGGTCTGAAATGAAATCTGAAGGTAATGTGCATGTATAATCCCTGAATTTGTGACTCTATTGTGAATTTATGAAAAGCTGCTTATCTTTATGATGAAAAAACTGTGAAGAAATGTCAGTCCTTGTATACATTAATAGCATGTGTGCTTATATTGGGGGGGGGCACAGACTGGCAAGTCACCTCATGGATTGGCCACTGATCCATCTGGCTCAGTAAGTGCCACCAGCCCTTTCTTCTGGTTGAGAATATTTCTTTTTGAGGAATGGGGTGGGTGGGTAGGTAAGAGCAGAGCAGCTTTGTGACAATAGGAGAAGAGTAGGCGACTTTAACTACCCACACATTGATTGGGTCAATATGAGTTCTAGTCGGGAAAAAGAGATTGAGTTTTTAGACACTCTCAATGACTGTGCTATGGAACAGATGGTCACAGATCCTACCAGGGGAGAGGCGATCCTGGATTTGGTCCTAAGTAACACCCAAGACCTGGTGAGAGATGTAAAAGTGATTGCACCACTTGGGAACAGTGACCATAATGTCACTGAGTTTAACATTTGTACAGATAGGGAGTTGCCCAAAAAGACTGACATAACCACTTTTAACTTTAAAAGGGGTAACTTCTCTGGTATGAGGGGACATGTGAGGAAGAAATTGAAAGGAAGAGTGGAGAAGGTCAAAACCATTGGGGAAGCTTGGAGACTATTCAAAAATATAGTCCTAGAAGCTCAGAAAAAATATATACCACAGGTTAGGAAAGGCACAAATAGGTATAGAAAAAAGCCTGCATGGTTAACAAATAAAGTAATGGAAGCTGTAAAAGGTAAGAAGGATTCCTTTAAGCGGTGGAAAGCTAGTCTTAGTGAGGTTGATAAAAGGGAACACAGACTATGGCAAATAAAATGCAAGTCTGTGATCAGGGAAGCAAAAAGGGAATATGAGTAGCATATCGCAAAAATCATAAAGGCCAACAATAAAACTTTCTTCAAATACATTAGAAGTAGGAAGCCAGCCAGGGAGGCAGTTGGGCCCTTGGATGACCAAGGGGTAAAAGGAGTAGTGAAGGATGATAGGGAAATGGCTGAGAAGCTGAACGCATTTTTTGCCTCTGTCTTCACTGTGGAAGAGGAGAAGTGCTTGCCCACTCCAGAAGCACCGATTTTGGGAGGGGGTTTGAAAGACCTGAATCAGATTGCGGTGACAAGAGAGGAAGTCCTCCGACTGATGGACAATTTAAAAATTAATAAATCACCAGGCCCAGATGGCATTCATCCGAGAGTTCTGAAAGAACTCAAATGTGAACTTGTGGATCTCCTGACAAAAATATGTAATCTTTCTTTAAAATCTGCCTCCATTCCTGAGGACTGGAAGGTAGCTAATGTCACTCCCATCTTTAAAAAGGGCTCCAGGGGAGATCCAGGAAATTACAGGCCAGTCAGTCTGACATCGATACCGGGTAAGTTGTTGGAAACTGTTATTAAGGAAAGAATTAGTAGGCACATTGATGAACAAAAACTATTGAGGCAGACTCAGCATGGGTTCTGTAAGGGAAGATCTTGTCTCACTAACCTGTTAGTGTTTTTTGAGGGAGTGAACAAACATGTGGACAAGGGGGACCCAATAGATATTATTTACCTTGACTTCCGGAAAGCTTTTGATACAGTTCCTCATCAAAGGCTCCTAAGTAAGCTCAATAGTCATGGGATAACAGGACAAGTCCTCTTGTGGATCAAAAACTGGCTTATAAATAGAAAACAGAGAGTGAGTATAAACGGGAAACTTTCTCAGTGGAGGGTGGTAAGCGGTGGGGTACCACAGGGATCAGTACTCGGTCCGATGCTTTTTAACTTGTTTATTAATGATTTGGAATTGGGAGTAAGCAGTGAAGTGGCTAAATTTGCAGATGACACGAAGTTGTTCCGGGTGGTGAAAACCAGGGAGGAGTGTGAGGCACTCCAAAGGGATCTGTTGAGGATGGGTGAGTGAGCGTCAACGTGGCAAATGGGGTTCAATGTGGCCAAGTGCAAAGTGATGCACATTGGAGCCAAAAATCCTAAATATAAATACACGTTGATGGGGTCTGATCTGGCAGAGATGGACCAAGAGAGAGATCTTGGAGTCGTAGTGGATAACTCGCTGAAAATGTCTGCACAATGTGTAGCTGCAATAAAGAAGGCCAACGCTATGCTGGGGATTATTAGGAAGGGAATTGATAACAAATCAGCCAGTATCATCATGCCCCTGTATAAATCATTGGTGCAACCTCATTTGGAATACTATGTACAGTTCTGGTCACTATATCTCAAAAAGGATATTATAGCATTGGAAAAAGTGCAGAGAAGGGCAACTAGAATGATAAAAGGGTTGGAACACCTTCCCTATGAAGAAAGGTTAAAATGCTTGGGGCTCTTTAGCTTGGAGAAACGACGGCTGAGAGGTGACATGATTAAGGTTTATAAAATTATGCATGGGGTTGAGCAGGTTGAGAAAGAAGTACTTTTCTCCCTTTCTCACAATACAAGAACTCGTGGGCACTCTATGAAATTGCTGAGCAGTCGGGTTAGAACAGATAAAAGGAAATACTTCTTCACCCAAAGAGTGATTAACATATGGAATTCACTGCCACAGGAGGTAGTGGCAGCTGCAAGCATGGACAGTTTCAAGAGGAAATTAGATAAACATATGGAGCAGAAGTCCACCAGTGGCTATAAGCCACAGGGTATAGATGGGAACTCTCAGTCTGGGGCAGGTGATGCACTCTATTCTTGGTGCTGGAGGGGGCAGCAGTGGGAGGGCTTCTAGTGCCCTGGCCCCACTGCTGGACCTCCTGATGGCACGTGGTATATTTTGGCCACTGTGTGACAGAGTGTTGGACTAGATGGGCCATTGGCCTGATTCAACATTGGCTTCTCTTATGTTCTTATGTTATGTTCAAAGTGATGCACATTGGAGCCAAAATCCTAAATATAAATACACATTGATGGGGTCTGAACTGGCAGAGATGGACCAAGAGAGAGATCTTGGAGTCATAGTGGATAACTCGATGAAAATGTCTAGACAGTGTGTAGCTGCAGTAAAGAAGGCCAACGCTATGCTGGGGATTATTAGGAAGGGAATTGAAAACAAATCAGCCAGTATCATCATGCCCCTGTATAAATCATTGGTGCGACCTCATTTGGAATACTGTGTACAGTTCTGGTCACCACATCTCAAAAAGGATATTATAGCATTGGAAAAAGTGCAGAGAAGGGCAACTAGAATGATAAAAGGGTTGGAACACCTTCCCTATGAAGAAAGGTTAAAATGCTTGGGGGCTCTTTAGCTTGGAGAAACGACGGCTGAGGGGTGACAAGTTTGAGGTTTATAAGATTATGAATGGGATTGAGCAGATTGAGAAAGAAGTACTTTTCTCCCTTTCTCACAATACAAGGACTTGTGGGCACTCCATGAAATTGCTGAGCAGTTGGGTTAGAACAGATAAAAGGAAATACTTCTTCACCCAAAGAGTGATTAACATATGGAATTCACTGCCACAGGAGGTGGTGGCAGCTACAAGCATGGACAGTTTCAAGAGGGAATTAGATAAACATATGGAGCAGAAGTCCATCAGTGGCTATTAGCCACAGGGTATAGATGGGAATTCTCAGTCTGGGGAGGTGATGCACTCTATTCTTGGTGCTGGAGGGGGCAGCAGTGGGAGGGCTTCTAGTGTCCTGGCCCCACTGCTGGACCTCCTGATGGCACCTGGTATATTTTGTCCGCTGTGTGACAGAGTGTTGGACTAGATGGGCCGTTGGCCTGATTCAGCATTGGCTTCTCTTATGTTCTTATGTTCTAAGAGACAGAAAGGAATTTTTGTCAGAAGCAACATCTTCTAGTGTCTGTTGCTACCAGCGCATCTCCACAGAGACCTGTCATGTCTGTAGGCTGCAAAAGAGACCCTATCTGGAGTTATGAGCAGTAAGTTATTTAAATATAAGCCATTTGTTGTGTATCATTTTCTAAAATGGAAAAACTATAAATGGTTAATGTAACTGTTTATATTGGGCAGAAAATTCCCCAAGTGCTTAATTTTCTTGCAGAAAAATGTCATTTCCTAAAACATAACAAGGAATGGTTGCCATTGCCAACACAATATTAAGCAAGCCTGACAGGTTCAAAGTTGTAATTAATGTTTTTCAGATGATATCCCTTGGAATTGAGAGAGAAGACATGTATGTTTCATTGATTTGCAGGAGTAGAGATTAAAACTACAAAAATATATATAATCAATTTTTTAGAAGTTATGAATTCACCCAAATGGCTGCTCAGTTCAAATCAAAACCATGCCTAAATGTCTTATTTATAGGTCACTTCTTACTTGCTGGAAGGGATAACTTGTTTTAGCTTGTTGGACACTTCTGATGTCTGTGTCCTGCAGCTTTTTGTATTTTATTTGCTGCTTTGAGTTTGCAAAGATCATAAAGTGGGTATAAATAAGATGATAAGGCAGGTATAAATATTTTAAACAAAATATTGTAATCCCCAATCTGATATGAAATTAAAAAATACTTCAAGTGATGCCATGTGAGAGAGTGAAGCCAGAGTGTCCCAATGACCTCTATGGAAGAGAGTTAAGTTCTGTTGAAATTAGAAGAGAGGACAGCAATGTTCTTTGGGTATGTTATTAGTGTGTCAAAAGTTTCTCTGTCATTAGGGCTTTCCCCCCTTAAATCAGAACAATATAAGCAAAGTATCTATTGTATTTTCTTGTCATTTTTACAGGTATTGTTCTAACAAAATACTGCTGCATAAAGCTTTGAATGTGTTTGAATATCAAACTGAAAAGACACTGGCTCCCCCCATATCTGTTTCAGTTCAGATATTTGCTGAGTGCAACAGTAAATAACACAGGTGTTTCTTTAATTTTGTTTGCTAAGTAAAAGTGCAAATAAACAAACTAAAGCAAACTGCACTCTATTTAGAGCACTGGGGGGAAATTCAGAAAATTTTACAATTAATATATTTTTTGGAAACCCGCATCATTAAATTTCCCCGCTAAGTTGGTATAAAGATTCTGTTCAGTCTTAAAGCAATATGCTTAATGACTAGACCAAGAAATTAGTGTGCATATTTATTTGACAAAATATCTAAATAACAATGGGATTTTCAAATTTAAACCAGCCCTTTCCCTTAGTGATTCAAGTCAACCCCCCCCCCCCCAAACAAACCACCTCAGCTTCTGGAGAACTTCTGGATCTGAATAGCAGATGATGGAGCAAAGGAGTAAGCAATAAGCTGCAGAATCAAGGCAGATTTACATTAGCATTATTTACATTAGCACTAGGCACACATCTTTTCTTAAGTTTAGATATGTTAACTCATTTTCTTGAGCGGGAGAGAGAATTCTCAAAACCATCAAGTGACTCTGTGTATTTCAGTAGCTTTCAGTGTTCCAACCCACAGTGATGTTTGCAGTAGAAGCCACTGTGCTTTGTGGAGGATTGTTGGGCATGATTTCAGTAGTGAATGCATTTGGTGCACACACAGTCCCAGCCAGGGGTAGGGGGCTTCTTCATTGCCTTTTCTAAAATGTGCAACCTAGCATGTACTAAATACTTCCACATGGCCTGCATGCCGTGAGGGAAGATTGGTAGCAGTGAGCAGCGCTTCCAGAGAATCTTCTGTGCCTTCATTGATTTTGAGAAATGCTTTTGAGCAACTCTGAAGTTGTCTGGAATCCAATTTGATAACTGCTTATTTAGCCAGGTTATGTTGACTACTATCTGTCTAAAAAGGGGATTGCTTTTGCCATTTGTTTTAATGAAGTGCTCATAACAGGCTGTCACGTGTCATTGCCTTGGTACCCATTATGGGTCATGGGAAATAAAAACCTAGTGCTTGATTCTTTTTCTGACTTGGAAGGGTGACACAGGATTAGCTACTTCTGGATTTCCTGTTTGTTACAGTAGTATTTCGGTCTTCTCATCTTCCTTTCCTCTGAGACTGCAGACCAAGGAAATAATTTTATCCCCCCCCCCCCCAAGCCTGTCATGGCATTTAATTGAATAAGCACACACTGTTGGACTGATATAAGGAATACTTTTCATTGGAAGAATTTTAGCAAACCCACCTCACAAAGTTAATAAAGCAAAACAAAATACGTTTGACCTTAACTAAACTAGAACACATGAATTCATGTGATCTGATGGCTATTCCTGGTCGTTAAGGAAACACTAAGCAGTAACTGTTTTGTGGCTGTCCTTCGGACTTTATCTGTCTGGACCCTTTGAGTCTAACTGGGCACCTCTCCAGCTTTCCAGACTCCTCCAAACCCTTAGCCCTTTCTTTAGCCAGCTCTACAAGTTCCTTTGGAGCAATGTATTTGGTGTTTGTGAACACTGAGGTCTTATACTGTTCACACTCTTTTCACTCTCCTCTTTCCTTTAGAGGGTATCAGTGCAGAGTTATTTCAGCCCCAGTTTTCTACTCAAACTGATATCAGACTGTTTCCACAAAGCCACAGAGGTTTTGTTCCACCTCAGAGCTATTCAGTTAGCTGACCGGTCTCTGCTAACTTCTCTTCCAACTCCTTCTTCCAACTGTCAGCTCCCAACTGTCAGTTGTCCATCGTTATCTGTCACTCTCTGAGAATTCTGAGCCAAATGGCTCCCTCCCTTCTCAGACAGGTGACTCAGCAGCTTCTTTGTTTACCTGCTGCTGTCCACTAACCTTTAATTTCGTCACAGGTGTTGACCACCTCAGGGCAACAAATGATCCTGCCATTGTTGATGTACAGACCATGGTATAGAGTTAGCTATTCTGGCAAAAAGCACCACAAAATTCTTTTAGTGCAATGGTGGCACAGGTTTCTCTAATGTGCCATAAATTAAGTTAGAATACCAGAGCTTTAGAGCAGTTTGCCTATTCCTTGTGGGGGATGGTGTATGTATGTGCTTGTGGTCTTCTTGAAGCAAGGAGCATGCACTGTGGATGAGGTAGACAAGGGTTGGGGCAAGACTCTAAGCTGCAGCCAGGCCCATGGGCTCTCATTGCATCCATGCTGCAGGCAGGCAAATCCTGCTTTAGAATGCAGCGCCTTTGCTTATAATTTCTGGTCAGGCTGGCATATGAGTAGTTGTATGTTATTCTGAATGGGGCCACGGTGGCTCAGAGGTCAAGATCCTGAGCTGCAGACTGGAAGGTCTGTAGTTCGGCAGTTTGAGACCCGAGTGCCATGTGACAGAGTGAGCTCTTGTCTCTGGCCCCAGCTCCTGCCAACCTAGCAGTTTGAAAGCAAGAAATTGCAAGTGATAAATAGGTACCACTTTGGTGGGAAGGTAAAAGTGTTCTGTGCATCTCAGCATTTAGTCACGATGGCCACATAACCATGGAGAAGTCTTTGGACAGTGCTGGCTCTTCAGCTTGGAAACAATGAGCACCGCCCCTTAGAGTCGAATTCGACTGGCTTTTGAGCAAAGAAAACCCTTACCTATGTTATTCTGAAACATCTAGTGTTATGTTGTACATTTTTTAAATGTAGCTTTTCAGAAGCCACAAAACGGAACAGAAATTGCAGCTATCGTGTAGAAATTGAACAAACGAAGAGAGAGAACCATTTCCCCTGACGTTTTAGTCTTAGTATAGGTTTCTAATTTGGCAGGTTTTGCCACACCTCTATTTTTTATTTTATTATTTTTGTTCAAATATTTACATCCCACCTGTCCTCATGAAACAAGGTGGCTTACAAATCATAATCAAAAGTAACAGACTAAAACCCCCAAATAATCCTCTCTCCTCAAGAGGTACTTCAGTTTATATTCCATTAAAATCCCTGGCAAATAAAAAAGCATTACAGCACTGCCTGAAGATTTCTGGTGATAGCAATTCCACTCACTGCCAATGTTCCCACTAAACTCCACAGTCTTGTGAGCAGAAATTCTACCTCATGAGTGAAAAAAGCTAGTAGCATTAAAATTTTAGCTAGTCTAAATTTGACTATTCTGTAATTTTTTTTAGATTATTTCTATAACCTTGTAAAAATCGCAGAATGAATTCTTTTAAACTATATTTAAACTATATTTTAAAATTAATTTAAACGTTAAAAGAGAAAACAGAATTAAGTCAAATGTCATTACACCAAAAGTTGTCCTCTGCAGGGGTAGACCAGGCCTCTGGAGAACAGGTCTACCTGCCCCAGTCCACTATATTGGTAGACCTGACCACTGGAGAATAGGTCTACCCACCACTTACCATTATATTGGTAGACCTGGCCTCCAGAGAACAGGTCTACCCACCCCAGTCCACTATATTGGTAGACCTGGCCTTGGACCATCACCCTGCACTGGTCCTTAGAAAACATACCAGTGCTTTGGAGGGGGACTCTTGCAGTCTACTTCTTTTTAGTGAAATATGACAACCGGCATTATGGATCAAGTATAACAGGCGGGGGACTTCTGGTTGTTGGTAGCTTGCAAGCGGGTGAGCTCCATCACAGCTCTGATGTGAGCAACCCGTGAATCATGCCGACGGGGAAGGGTCCGAGTTGATCTTGGGCCTTCTCGACTCCTTGTAGGAGAGTCGTAGCCTGGGTCGTGTGGGAGATCTCTCCTGAGGGGTCCAATTCTGTGGGCCCCAGAAGGCAGTGCCCGCATCCTCCATTGTTTCCTATGGAAACTTGGTTGTGAGCTGAACAGAAAATAAAACTGACAACCAGTGTAGCTATTTTAAGATAAATGAGGTATGTTCCCATCAGCCAATACCTGGTAGTAGTCAGCTGCTGTGTTCTGGACCAGCTGAAGTTTCCGGTTTGTATTCAAAGGCAGCCTGCCATAGAGTGCATTATAGTAGTCAATGGATCAGTGCACCCACATCAGCTGAGGGGTGAGAGTTGGTGAGCCAGATGCAGGTAATAGAAAGCACTCTTGGCCACTATCTCAACTTGCTATTCAAACAGCAAGGGTAGATCCATGAGCACCCCAAACTCTATTGGATTGAAAAAAGTTAGACCATTTTGTTGCTGAATTCTAAGTTCATACTTTGTTTTTGCATATAGTAAACATAACAGATTTATAGTAGAACTGTAAGAGTCCCCAACCTTAGGGAGCCATACAGGATTTGAAGGGGCTTGTTCCTTCTGAAGCCAAAGTCTTGCTATTAAGATTTTATTGGTTGATAACAAAATGTAACTTCTTGAGATTTGTTTGGCATCCAACAAAAGAGTCTAATAAAGATTATCAGGTCTAAAAATAAGATAGTGTTCCTACTTAGAATGTCCTTGAAAAAAATATTTGAACAAAGGACAGCCTTTGTCTTTGTGTAGGAAATGCCTGTTGGCACCCTGTCTCCAACACTTCCTGCCCGATGTCTTTTTGAATTTGCATGGAGAGCTGCCATGGTGAAACTTAACTTTCTTACAATCTGCAGCTATGATACAGTTAGTATCTTGCTGCTGGTTAAATCATTTTACTTTGTCTAACTTAAACTCCTCCCTTAATACTTGTTATAAAACTTTGAATCTAATTTGAAAATACACAAACAGTTGGTGGAGGGGATGTTCAATCTTAATTATTTGATTGTATGAGAAAAGCCATGCACACAAAAAAAGCCTAAAGTAGGAGAAGATGGCCCTACTATTATGTGTTGGCAAACAAAAGGGGTGAGGGAGAGACCGAGGATGGAACATGACCAGACATGCTAGGAGGAAGTTGAGCTGCAGCAGCACTGTCAGTGCCTCTGGGACTCACCTTCATTGCTTGGGTGGAGAACCAGCCTTACATGCTGAACAAAACAAGCTGGCTGGTTCAGTACAGATGCTGATGGTTGGCTGCCCCTTGCCTTGAAGAATGAAAGGGATACTGTTGCCATTTTTTTACCGCATGATCTTTTCTGAAAAAGAAGATACTGAAGGGCTTTCAATCTTTATTTCTTTGGAATTGCAGATGCAATTTGGATCCCAAAGACAGCTTAGAAACATAATTTTTTAAAACAATTTCCTCTAAAAACTATGAAATGACAGAACTGGCTACATTCCTATCCTTACAATACACAGAACTTAAAGAAGATCTAGTAAAATGCAAGCATTTACCTTTTTTTCTAAAGGTAGGGTTGCCAACTCTGGGTTGAAAAATTTGTCGTGAGTGTGGAAAAGTGAGGCTTGGGACGGGAGAGACTTCAGCAGGATATAATGCCATTGAATGTATCCTGCAAAGCAGCCATTTTCTCCAAGGGAACTGATCTCTACAGTATGGCGATCAGTTGTAATTCAGGGAGATCTCCAGGCCCCACCTGGATGTTGACAACCTTAGCTAAATGTCAAAAATTGAAGTAGCAGTGTGAATTTCAAAGGTGAGAGGGAGCGGTGCAAGCTATTAATTTGAAAGTGGCTCCACTCATTCTTTACGGTTCAGCTATTTGGATTAAAGCTGATAATATTGATCAACCACTAGCCCAATTGTTAAGGAAAATATTGAATATTCCCTGCTGTGTGTCAAATGTATTACGGACAGAACTTGGACATGTATCCTTGGAAGCAAGAGCATGGCTATTTGCCTTCAAACTGAAATTAAAAGAGCTCTGTGCTGAAGATGGTTTGTTAGCCGCTTTAAATTGGGATACCCACATATCAACTAGGATGAAAGCCCTAGATGAGAAACTGATGAAAGTTAGAATGTTGATTGATGATATGTTTGAAAGCCTGTGGAGTATACTCACCCCTAGTTTTTGGTCTTCCTTACCCAAAATCTATACTATTTTACCATCCAATATTATTGCAGAGCTTTTTACAAGACTGAACATTATACCGAAAATGGCTTTGCAAGGGAGATTTTTGAATAGGCCCTACATTGACAGAATTTGCCCTTGTGGCCTTAACAGGATTGATACATCCTTTCCACGCCCTGGGGGGATTTTTTGAGATTATGAGGGATTACTATATTAAGCCTTTATTCAACCAATCATCTCCCTGTACTCTGGAAACCCTGGCTCTTTTGCTCAGTGATACGGATCCCAAGATCACTCTAGCAGTTGCAAAATTTGTCTCAGTCCTTTTAACCCTTGCATCTAAAACATAAGAAATAAATGTTTTCTGCTGCTCAAAATTCATGAATCAATGAGCTTCTAAGGGTACAAAATGAAAGGAAACAAGGCACTCTGCAAGCAGGATACCACCATAGAACATGCTCATAAATAGCCTCAGTCCTGCCTAGGCAATTGTGGGATCAACAGCTTGCTGTTGCCTACTTTGACTCTGGTTTGCCTGTGCTCCAGAGCTCTAACCTCCTGGAAGAGCAAGTGGGACAGCTGGGGCTACTCAGCATGTTCCCTAATGTTGCAATACACATTATGTGAGAGTGGATCACTGCTGTTCTGTTTTGTTGTGATGATTATCAGGCTGAAAACAAACATAATTCTGTAGCCAAAGCAAAAGGCTAGCTTGAGGAGTGGTGCCTTTTCAGAGTTGTTGTAAGGAGCACCTGTGAAGTGCTTGGAATGCTTCAAATGTGCTGTTTCAAAGGTAGTATTAAGTGGTGTATCTTCTTCAGTGCACACTATTGCACTTGAACCTTGCATGGAATCAGTGGAAACTGGAGACTGAGCTGCCTTTTGACTTTATCCTTCATCATAAAATCATAGAACCACAGAGTTGGAAGGGGCCATATAGGCCATCTACTCCAAGTCTCTGCTCAATGTAGGATCAACCTAGAGAATCTCTGACAAGTGTTTGTCCATATGCTGCTTAAAGACTTGTAGTGAGGGGGAGCTCACCACCTCCCTAGGCAACTGATTCCACCATTGCACAACTCTTACTATAAAAAAGCATTTCCTAATATCAGACGGTACCTTCCCACCCTTAATTTAAATCAGTTATCTCGCATCCTGTCCTCTGCTGCCAACAGGAACAGCTCCCTGCCCTCCTCTAAGTGGCAGCCTTCAAATACTTAGAGAGCAATCATGTCCCCCTTCAGCCTTCTCTTCTCCAAACTAAACATTCCCAAATCCCTCAGCCTTCCCTCATAGGGCTTGGTCTCCAGGCCCCCTGTCATCCTAATTGCTCTTCTCTGCAGCTGCTCCAATTCTGTCCATATCCTTTTTGAAGTCAGGTCTCCAGAACTGCACACAATACTCATAAAAACATAAGAGAAGCCAATGTTGAATCAGGCCAATGGCCCCCTCCAGCACCAAGAATAGAGTGCATCACCTGCCCCAAACTGAGTTTTCCCATCTATACCCTGTGGCTAATAGCCACTGATGGACTTCTGCTCCATATGTTTATCTAATTCCCTCTTGAAACTGTCCATGCTTGTAGCTTGTAGCTGCCACCACCTCCTGTGGCAGTGAATTCCATATGTTAATCACTCTTTGGGTGAAGAAGTATTTCTAACCCGACTGCTCAGCAATTTCATGGAGTGCCCACGAGTTCTTGTATTGTGAGAAATGTGTGGCCTGACCAATGCAGTGTACAATGGGACTATGAAATCTTGTGATTTGGATGTTATGCCTCTGTTGATACAGCCCAAGATTGCATTACCCTTCTTTGTCGCTGCATTGCACTGACTGCCTGTGTTTAACTTTTATTCCACCCTTACCCCAAGATCTTGTTCACACACACTGCTACTCAGAATTATATCCCCCATCTAGTATGCATGTTCCTCATTTTTGTTACCCAGATGTAGAACTCAGCACTTATACTTGTTAAATTGCATCTTGTTCACATCCACCCACTTTTCCAGCGTGTTCAGATCTTGTTGAATTCCATCTCTTTCTTATGGTATATTTGCTGCTGCTCCCAGTTTAGTGTCATCTGCATATTTAATAAGTAGCCCCTCTACAACCTCATCCAGGTCATTTATAAAAGTATTGAAAAGTACTGGTCCCAGAACCAAGCCCTGTGACGGGCGCAATTACTCTATGATTTTTTTGGCTAGAGTAGGCTCTTCT
This sequence comes from Gekko gecko, assembly GCA_029375565.1. Lineage (NCBI taxonomy): Eukaryota > Metazoa > Chordata > Lepidosauria > Squamata > Gekkonidae > Gekko > Gekko gecko. Next base: position 172,624,824 of record JAPDNY010000005.1, read on the forward strand.
TGAACTTCCTGTTTTCTCTCCGCCTCGAACACTATCCTACCGGAAACTTCGTTCCACCGCCCTTACAGTCCTCCGGAAGCCACTCTAGCCTTTATACACAGTACTAGCCGGACATGAAGTTTCCGGTAGGACGGTGTTCGAGGCGGACAGGAAACAGGAAGTTCAAGAAAAGCCTACTCTAGCCAAAAAAATCATAGAGTAATTGCGCCCGCCATTTTTAGGAGGACCGAATTTTAAAATTGAATTTTATTACTGGAATTGTTTTAAAAGAGCAGCGAAAAGGCAGCGATTTAAGAGAAGACATAAAGGGGATTCGTACTATATAGAGAAGAAGAATCTGGACTAATTTTGGAAACTTCAAAACGGATCCAAAATATCGACAAAGGGCAGCTTCGTCTGTGAGTCCAAGTATGGCAGCGAAGGAAAAGAGAGAGTGGCAAGCTGCAATTGAGTCAATGGAAAAGAGAATGATGGAAGTGATTCAAGGATTGGTGAAACAGATAGAACAACAGTTAGAAAAGCAAATGGAAAAACAGCTGGAGCAGTTAGAAGAAGTTCAAGAAAAGAATGTGACAGCTCTCAAAGAGTTGGTGGTAGCAGAAGTGGCTGTAATTACAAAAGAAGTGGCAGACACAAAGAGCCAAGTGCAAGGTCTGGTATTAAAATCGACCGAATTGGAGCAAAAAACATAAGATATAGACAATAAAAATGGAAACAACTCTACAGGACAATCGTAAACTGGAGGCAATGATGGAATGTAGAGTGATGTTAAACCATCTGAGACTAAGAGGGATTGAAGAAAAGACAGATGAAGATATACATATGATAGTGACGACTGCTTTGATGGAGTATTTGGGAGAAGATCAAGGAGAACTGGATTCTGATTTGATTTATAGAGTAAATTCAGCATATGCTCAGAGAAAGAATTTGCCAAGAGATGTTATTGTATAATTTGTAACAAGGAAGATGAAGGAGGATATTTTCAAAAAACAATTTACACAACCTTTGGAAATCAATGGCAAAAAGATAATAATAATGAGAGAACTCGAAAGAAAGAAATATAAAAAGTTGGTAGACAAATTGAAGCAGCTAACCATCAGGTTCAGATGAGAAATACCATATGGTCTGTCTTTCACCTACAATTCGAAGAGACATACGATCAAGACTCTAGGAGACATGTATAGGTTCAAGGCAGAAAATTTAGAAGATTTTGGAGATATTTAAAGACAAGACATGATGGATTACAAATTGTTATCGTGGAATGTAAATGGACTTAATTCACCCTCCAAAAGGAAGTTAGTAAATTATTGGTTGCAAAAACAGAAATCTAATATTATCTGCTTGCAAGAAACTCATATTAGAAAATGGGACAATAAGTATTTGACCAACAGAAAATTAGGAGAAGAATTTTATTCATTGGCAGAAAAAAAAATAAGGGAGTTGTGACCTATGTAAATAAAGAATTGGATCCAAAACCAATTTTTAGTGATAAAGATGGGAGATATATTGGAGTTGAAATTACAATGCTTCAGAAAAAGACTCTGGTAGTTAACTTGTATGCGCCTAATGGAGCTAAAGAAAACCTTTTTAAAGACTTGATGAAGGAATTAGACCAAGTGAACGACGAGCAGATAATTCTGGTAGGAGACTTCAATGGTACGGTTAATAATAAATTGGACAGAAAATCCGAAAAGAAGGACGAGAAGGTTGGGAAATTACCAAAAATTTTCTTTAAATTGATGGAACAAGAGAAATTAGAAGATGTCTGGAGAAAATGGAATCCCAAAGTTAAAGACTTTACTTTCTATTCCAACCGACACAATTCCTTTTCCAGAATAGATATGATTTGGATGTCTGGTGACATGGCGTTAAAAACTCAGAAGGTGGAGATTTTGCCAAAGACTAATTCTGATCATAACCCGGTGATTTGGACGTTAAAAGAAAAAGTGAAACAGTTTCATTGGAGAATAAATGAAGACCTATTGGATAAGACGAAAGTAATTGAGACACTACGTAAGGAAACACAGTCAGTTTTTCAATTGAATTTGAATTAAAATGTTAAAATACAGATGGTCTGGGATGCATATAAGGCTGTGATGAGAGGATTACTTATATCGTTGAATGCGATGGATAAGAAACAGAATATAGAGCAGCAAAAGGAGTTGCAAGAAAGAATTCAGCAAAAAGAAAAAGAATTGTAGAGGAAAAAAGAAAATTATTAAAGAAATCCAAATTTTACAAGAGCAATTGAACGTGATACTTAATCGGGAACTTTATTGGAATTTAAAGAAATTACAACAAAAATCCTTTGAAGGAGCAAATAAACCAGGAAAATTTCTGGCATGGCAATTGAAAAACCGAAGAGAGAAAAGGTTAATAAACAAAATTATTGAAGGCTTCCGGTTTAAGCGTTTCGATACTTGGTCACATCCCTGTCTTACTCCGATGGGGCTGTGCCGAGACTCGGCTGACAGGAAGGGTCTGAGCAGGTCCTGGATCCTCCCGGGGTCTCTGTAGGAGACCCCCAGCCTGGAGAGCTGAGGAGAGCCTCTTCCAAGGCGACGGCCAAGGAATTGAGGCTCACCTCCATCTCCGAAAGGTCCCGTCGCTGAAGAGCCAGCATGGCGCCGAGAGATGGTTACCGGATCAGCGGACACAATCAACAGCTGCTGAAAAGCTTCTAAAAGATCTCCAAGGCTGCAAAGCGTGAGTCAAGCATTGTTCAGGTGATTTAAGCGAACAAAAGCCTTGTTAGGAATTTAGAAGCGCCTAAGGGCAAAGCGGCAGCGGGGAGGGAGACGCTCAAGAGTTAATCCCCCCCATTTGAAACAACACAGTTTCAAAGCGATCTTTAAGAACAACCCTGAATTAAGCTTTGCGCATAAGAGGATTAGCAAAAACAAAAGCTGCAAAATAAAGAAAAGCAGATTAATTTCTGCTAACTTTTACTTTGTTTTGGGAAACTTACTTCTTGTTGATATTATGGCTGGGAGAGGGCGGAAGCTGGGTCTGGAGAAAAAAAGTCAACCGGAAATGGTATACCAACGACTCCCTCCCACAACCAGAGACGTGGAAGGAAGCCAAGATATCACTCATACCAAAAGAAGGACAAGACTTAATAGATGTTAAGAATTACAGACCAATTTCTTTACTTAACAATGATTATAAGTTGTTTGCCAAAATAATTTCAGAAAGACTGAAGACTTATTTGAAAGATGTTATAACTGAAGAACAAGCCGGTTTCTTACCAAATAGACAAATTAGGGACAACTTAAGGACGGTGATAGATGCTATTGAATATTATGATAAACATCCAGAAAAGGAGGTTGCTTTCCTATTTGTAGATGCAGAGAATGCCTTTCATAATTTAAACTGGGACTTTATGTTTCAACTGATGGAAAGAATGGATATTGGACAGCCTTTTTTAAATGTAATTAGGGCGATTTATTCAGAACAGAAAGCATCATTAAATGTAAATAAAGAGATGAGGGACTATTTCAGGGTCCAAAAAGGGACCAGGCAAGGTTGCCCGCTATCCCCCTTATTGTTCATTTGGGTTTTGGAAGTATTTTTGGCGAAGATAAGAGAAGATAAAGACATAAGGGGACTTACAATAGGGGGCTTTACGTACAAGTATAGGGCATTTGCGGATGATGTAATGTTTTTGATTGAAGATCTATTAATTAATTTACCATTGTTGATGGAAAAGATCAAGGAATTTGGAGACTTGGCAGGATTTTATGTCAATAAGAACAAAACAAAGGTGTTATGTAAGAACATGACAAAAGAGAAACAGCAGGAATTGCAAGAAATAATACAATATGAAGTGGTAAAAAACCCAAAATATTTAGGAATTGAGTTGACAATGAAAAATATAGATCTTTTTAAGAATAACTATGAGAAGATCTGGTGTAAAATCCAACAAGATATAAAAAAATTGGGACACTTTGAATCTGTCATTAATGGGAAGAATTTCGGTAGTCAAGATGAATATTTTACCGCGCTTAATGTTTTTATTTCAGACGATTCCGATAGTGAAGGACTGTAAAGTGTTGAATTCATGGCAGAAAGAAATTTCAGAATTTGTTTGGGCCGGAAGAAAACCGAGGATCAAAATGAAGATTTTATGTGATGCAAAGGAAAGAGAAGGATTCCAACTACCTAACTTTAGACTGAATCATGATGTGGTGTGTCTGACTTGGTTGGCTCAATGGGTTAATTTGGACAATAGAAAAATGTTGGCGTTGGAAGGACATGACCGTAAATTTGGTTGGCACGCTTATTTATGGTATGAGAAACACAAAATGGATAATTTTTTTAAACACCACTTCATAAGAAGATCACTGTTTATGACCTGGATGAGGTATAAAAGATTTTTTTTTGAAGCAAGACCATTATGGATAGTACTGGCTGAAGTAATTAAACCACTTTTGAGGCATAAAGGAGAAGACTGGATACCTTATAGAGATATCTTGAAGGTAGAAGGGAGTAGTTTCGTGATGAGAGCTAGGGAAGAACTGGAATTTGAATATGATTGGTTAAATTACAGACAGATTTATGATTTATTTAAGGCTGACAAAAAGAGGTATGGCTTCAGGAAGGAGAATAACGAAATTGAAGCTGTGTGGGCAGAGGAGGGGAAAAAAGTGATTTCAAAAATTTATAAAGTTTTGTTAAAATGGTATACTGAGGATGAGATTTTAAAAGAACAGATGGTAAAATGGGCTATAAATATAAATAGAGAAATAGATATGTCAACTTGGGAGGGTCTGTGGAAAAAGTCAATTAAAATTTCAACATGTGTTAATGTGAAAGAAAACTCTTATAAAATGATGTATAGATGGTACACGACACCAAAAAAAATTGCTAATATGAATGAGAATTTGTCTAACAAATGTTGGAAGTGTAAAAAAAAGGAAGGCTCATTTTATCATATGTGGTGGACTTGTGATAAAGTGGCAGCTTACTGGACAGAGATTCATAATGAAATACAGAAGATCCTGAAGTGTACTTTGAAAAAACAACCTGAAATGTTACTTTTAGGTCTTAAAATGGAAGAAGTGCATGTAACAAAAAGAACATTGTTATGGTATTTGATTACAACAGCAAGAATGACATTTGCCTAATGTTGGAAGCAAGAAAAAATACCAGAAAAATGGGACTGGATAAAGAAGATGCTTTTTATGGTAGAAATTGATAAATTGACAAAGAAACTTAATGGTAAAGAAGATGAAGAATTTTTCATAAAATTGAAAGACTTTAAAGACTATCTTGAAATGAATTGGGATGTAAGAAATAAGTTACTCTGCTTTGATAACTATTAAGGATAGAAAAAAGAAAGTAATGACTGAATAATAGCTAAAATGTTACCTAAGGGTCAGATTGAATGAATTAATATGTTTTAAAAGAAGAATTGAATATGGGATAAGTTTTTATTGTTATTGAATATTGAATGAAACAGTTAGCGGGGTGGAGCATTGCTGGAAGCCAAGAGGGGGGGAGGAAGGGGATAATTGAAAAGGATGTATTTAAAAGTATTATGAGTTATGGAGCGTGTTAATATATCCTATCAATAAAAGTTTTATTAAAAATGTGTTGCTTAGCCTAGCAATTAAAACCTAGTAGTGGTTAACTGTGGGCTATTCATATATATTTATACTAGAAGTAAGGCCCGTTGTGGGAAGAAATACAACGAGCTCTAGAAAGAGGCTCCAGGTAAGTGTCCTGGCTGTGGCTGGTGGGGTGGCAGAAGGAAGGGAAAAATAGAGGGAGGCTAGCTATGTTTATTTCTGCTTAGCTATAAGGCAGGACTGTCTCAAGTCATTGTGTTGCCCCAAGTGGGTAGTATGGAAGGAGAGCTGCATGGAAACAGACATGGTTCTCTCCATCCTGACTTGTGTTGATTTGAGGCTATGCAGTGGCAGCTAAGGTAGAAAAGCACCTCCTCCTATGCCATGTTTTCTGGGTTCCAAGGGTCTGGAAAGCGGTTCTGTAGCCAGTTACAGGGTTGCCAACTCTGGGTTGGGAAATACCTATAGATTTGAGGGGTAGAGCCTGGGAAGGACAAGGTTTGGGGGGGGAGGGACCTCAGCAGGGTATAATGCTGTAGAGTCCACTGTCCAAAGCAGCCATTGTCTCCAGGACAACTGATCTTGGTCATCTGGAGATCTCCAGGTGCAGCAATACTTAGGGGAGGGCCAAGTTTGTTGAAGGACTTCAGTGAGGTATATTACTATAAAGCTCACCCTCCAAAGCCATGGGGACTGATCTCTGTAGTGTGGAGATCAATTGTAATTGAGGGAGATGTCCAGGCCTTCCCTTTCCTCCCAACTCCCATTTAACAGTTTAATTGATTTAACATTTCAACTGACTCCCTGCTAATGCCCCACGGCCTCTTGGAAATCCAAACTTGGGAGTTGTAGTTCTAATTCTCTTTCCTATGGTTGCAGTAAGGCCAGTGGAAAACTACAACTTCCAAGGAGCAATGCATCAAAAGTAGGGGTGTAAGAATGGATGAACTCGCAGGACGGGCCAATAGGATGCCAAAGCAGCTTCCCTAGTGGCCAGTGGGAGAGTAGGTGAGTCATTGCCAGCATGGCATGCCTTTTGTATGTTATAGATAATCTAATATAAAACAAGCAAAGCTAAGAACATTGAAAATAGTATGAAAAAGGAATCGGTGATGGGAAGATTTAATTTTTGCCTTTTTGTCATAATTGTTTATAAACTGAATAGTAGGGTTGGCTGGTACAGATGATTAATTCAGCATTATACATATACAAGAAGAAGGCTCTGTGATACTCGTGGGGGGGGAGAGAATCCCCCCAGCTCCCGGAAGCAGGAGGACCTCAGGAGGAAGCAGCCACAAGTAAGCTTCCCCCCAGCTCCGGTGGCAAGGCCTGAGCAGCTTCCAGCCACCAGGCCCACCAATCTCCTCCCCCCCAGCTCCAGCGATCGCCTCTTCCTCCACTGCCACCGATCTCCACTTCCCCCTGGCTCCGGTGATCTCCTCCTCCACCACCACCAATCTCCTCCCCCTGGTTCTGGCGGCAAGGCCTGAGCGGCTTCCAACCGCTGAGCCTGCTGATCTCCTCCCCCCCCAACCAATCTCCCCGCCCCCCAACTCTAGTGATCTTCTCCTCCACTGCCGCTGATCTCCTCCTCCCCCCTGGCTCCGGCAGTGAGGCCTGAATGGCTTCCAGCTGCCGGCCCACCACAGAGTTCCCAGAGATACTTTATAATGGAGTAAGATTATAGCATACTGCAGTAATTATTGTAGATATCACCTTGCTTTCTTTGTAATTCATTCCCTGTATTTTTTATAGTATGCCTTGCTTTAGGTAGGTTTTTTTTAATTCATGTCAGGGTATCTAATAGTAAACATGGTGTATACTTAAATCTGTGGATCAGGGCCACATTTAATGTTCTCCAAATATGGGGGACTCCCCAAGGTTGCAGAAAAATCCTAATGGGGGAGGAGGGCATTAAATCTTGCAAAAACAGAGACATATCTGTGCTTGAGCAGGTTTTGTAGCCTCTGTTGGTCCTGTGTGTATGTGTGTGGGGGGTAGTTTTCTTTCTGGGATTCACCTTAAAAACTGCTCAGTCACTTTGTCAGACTGATGGACAATTTAAAAACTAATAAATCACCAGGCCCGGATGGCATTCATCCGAGAGTTGTGAAAGAACTCAAATGTGAACTTGTGGATCTCCTGACAAAAATATGTAATCTTTCTTTAAAATCTGCCTCCATTCCTGAGGACTGGAAGGTAGCTAATGTCACTCCCATCTTTAAAAAGGGCTCCAGGGGAGATCCAGGAAATTACAGGCCAGTCAGTCTGACATCGATACCGGGTAAGTTGTTGGAAACTGTTATTAAGGAAAGAATCAGTAGGCACATTGATGAACAAAAACTATTGAGGCAGACTCAGCATGGGTTCTGTAAGGGAAGATCTTGTCTCACTAATCTGTTAGTGCTTTTTGAGGGAGTGAACAAACATGTGGGCAAGGGGGACCCAATAGATATTATTTACCTTGACTTCCGGAAAGCTTTTGATACAGTTCCTCATCAAAGGCTCCTAAGTAAGCTCAATAGTCATGGGATAAAAGGACAAGTTTTCTTGTCGATCAAAAACTGGCTTATAAATAGGAAACAGAGAGTGAGTATAAATGGAAACTTTCTCAGTGGAGGGTGGTAAGCAGTGGGGTACCACAGGGATCAGTACTCGGTCCGATGCTTTTTAACTTGTTTATTAATGATTTGGAATTGGGAGTAAGCAGTGAAGTGGCTAAATTTGCAGATGACACGAAGTTGTTCAGGGTGGTGAAAACCAGGGAGGATTGTGAGGCACTCCAAAGGGATCTGTTGAGGATGGGTGAGTGGGCGTCAACGTGGCAAATGGCGTTCAATGTAGCCAAGTGCAAAGTGATGCACATTGGAGCCAAAAATCCTAAATATAAATACACGTTGATGGGGTCTGAACTGGCAGAGACTGACCAAGAGAGAGATCTTGTAGTGGATAACTCAATGAAAATGTTTAGACAGTGTGTAAACTGCAATAAAGAAGGCCAACGCTATGCTGGGGATTATTAGGAAGGGAATTGAAAACAAATCAGCCAGTATCATCATGCCTCTGTATAAATCATTGGTGCGACCTCATTTGGAATACTGTGTACAGTTCTGGTTGCTACACCTCAGAAAGGATATTATAGCATTGGAAAAAGTGCAGAGAAGGGCAACTAGAATGATAAAAGGGTTGGAACACCTTCCCTGTGAAGAAAGGTTAAAATGCTTGGGGCTCTTTAGCTTGGAGAAATGACAGCTGAGGGGTGACATGATCGAGGTTTATAAGATTATGCATGGGGTTGAGCAGGTTGAGAAAGAAGTACTTTTCTCCCTTTCTCACAATACAAGAACTCGTGGGCACTCCATGAAATTGCTGAGCAGTCGGGTTAGAACAGATAAAAGGAAATACTTCTTCACCCAAAGAGTGATTAACATATGGAATTCACTGCCACAGGAGGTGGTGGCAGCTATAAGCATGGACAGTTTCAAGAGGGAATTAGATAAACATATGGAGCAGAAGTCCATCAGTGGCTATTAGCCACAGGGTATAGATGAGAACTCTCAGTCTGGGGCAGGTGATGCACTCTATTCTTGGTGCTGGAGGGGGCAGCAGTGGGAGGGCTTCTAGTGTCCTGGCCCCACTGCTGGACCTCCTGATGGCCCGTGGTATATTTTGGCTGCTGTGTGACAGTGTTGGACTAGATGGGCCATTGGCCTGATTCAGCATTGGCTTCTCTTATGTTCTTATGGTTTCCATTCTGCTAAGGGTTGCTGGTAGATCTGTACTGCATAAATATATGTAATCCTTTAAACAGACTGTATATTATGTTTATGTAGTTTTTATCAGTGGCTTTGTGAACTGAAAAAGAAAATTATGTTAGTGTGTAGATGTGTTAATGTAGGATCAAATAAATTTTTGTGTGATTATTCCAGCAGCAGAAAGGAGTTTTTGAGTGATAGGTTTCCATACCCCCCCCAGGTGCATAATTCCATAAAACATTTATGAATAGCACTGTCTTCCTGAACCAGAAAATTATTGTGTCATTAAATGTCGCTCTTGTTTCCATAGGAAAAATTGCTCTTTATGATCACTCCTACTCTCCACCTCAGACTTGAATTATCTTCTATCACTCATACTACTTAATAATTTGCTTGGGATCTTCAAAAAGTTCACCCATCATTTAGTAATTATTCATTACAACTAAATTACATTGTATTTGGTAAGCTCTCTGACTGAGCTTCAATATTAACTGCCTTGCCTGGGGTATAGGAAGGAGTCATGGTCAAAGGGTTATTAGGTAGTGACCAACTCCTTATGATACCTTTTCTCATTGGTAAGCTTTCCCTGCTGAATAGACTTGTATTGCAAGCAGTGAAAAGTCAGGTTAACTTGACAATAGTAGAAGAAGGTAAATAGAATAGGCTACAAGGTTATTTTCAATTATTTGCTCAGATAGCATACCAGTTAGGGTGCATTGGTATGGATTCTAGATGATGAGAAGGAATCTTGGTTGGGTTCTGAACAAGACAGTTGCCACCTCTGTGAGAGCGTCCTGGGTGCCTCCCCTTCCCCCAGTGCATTTCCTGTTGGCACAGAGCACTGTGGCACTCTTCTTTGGGGCCCCTCAAGCTCCAACAGAAGCCAGAGCTATTCCAGAGCATGCTGCTGCTCAGTCCTGAACAAATAGGAGCCCATCATGCCAGGCTGGGAAGCTGCAGCAGGAGTGTGTGCTTGGCCCTAGGGCACTTTGTGTCATTTTCTGGCTCAGCTGCTACTTGGTCTGCCTTGCCATTGCCATGGTCCAGCACCCCATAGGAACTGCAGTAAATGGGCTGTGGGAACTCCTCAGTCTTCAGTGGCAGTAGCAGAGGTGAGGGGCAAGCACAAGTGGCTGGGGAAGGGGGGTTGTGGAAGGTTGGAGAAAGGAGGCTTTGTGGGGCAAGAAAAGAACTTATGGTGAAGGGCTAGGAAGGTAAACACTGGGGAAAGGCAGACTTGGGGAGGAAGGGGAAAGTCAGTAAGAGACAGACAGACAATCTTTATTGGCATATCAGAGATAAAAGTACATGTTTCCCTGAACTGAATTGCAGATTGAAGAAAACAGGCAAAATTAAAAGTTATAGAAGAGTTTTGCCCCGAGAGTAGCAACTGGACTTTTGACACACTCAGGGAGACTGCACCATGTAAAAAGAAGGGAGTCCAGAAATTTATCCCGGGCCTTAGTATAAAATGGGCAATTTAAAAGAATGTGAGAAACGATTTGATGGCACCCTGACTACAGGGGCATTGTCTAAGTTCATAAGGGATTTTATGGCATCTTCCAGAGAAGATGGCCAATGGCAGTATGTTAAATCTGGCTAAGATAAATGCCCTTTTTTTGATGGGGGTCAGTTAAAGAGCAAAAATACATAGCTGTCTGTCCCAGTGTCTGGGGTAATCCCAGATGAACTGGAGAACAAGTTTTCCTAGCTGCCTCAGTCAGGCACTGAAATCGAATATCTAAAAGCCTGCGTTTGATTGTAGAAAATATTGTGGGGCAGATGATAAATAAAGCGAATCTAAAGGTATTCCTAAGGACCTAATTTTTTTTTGGACTAATTTCAGCAAATTAGGTTCACAATGATCTGTCAGCATTAAAAAGGTAAAAGAATTTGAGTCAGGATTAAACAAAAGGTGCAGCCAAAATCTACTACAACTGAGATTTGAATGTCTCTCATAACACTAGGAAAGTTGCAGGATCTTGTGATGTGTTATTTCAGGCAGTTTAACATATCAATCTCAGGGCTTTTGATAAAAAGAAAAGGGTATATTTTCTATTTTTTTTAAAAAAAACCCTAAATGCTAAGGTATTACTTAGGCTAAATAAATGTTGTGTTTATGGCAGTAACATCCCCAAATCATGATAAACTTAACTTGTAATTGGACTATTTCTGTAAAGTTAACTATCTGTCTCTGTATTTAAAAAGAGCTCTCTTTCCTGTACTTCAAAGAAAAGATAATAGTATAAAGCCCTGCTTCACTGTGTTCTTGTCTCTGCATTGTAAATTAATGGCCGTCATTTGAATGATAAGAAGTCCATAATGGATTGATCATTCTGTACTGGTTTTAATTGCAAATGATAAAGTGGGATAACTCTCTGTAACTTGATGAAAGCAGTTTCAGGCATTCAGGTTAATGATAACCAGAGCTCTGCTTTAGCAAATAACATTTGAATAATTCATAAGTATTAGACACTGTGATTAATACTACTTATTACAATTTTTAAAAAATATTTCTATTATATTTTCAAATAATATACATAAAACACTGTCTATAAATCTTAATCCAGAGTATTCTCCAGTCCACATTCCAGCCTATATCTTTTCTGAGTTAGTAAATATTTACACTAGATTTACTTTGGGTATTACATTGGTTCTTCATTTTTCCCTTGTAACGTCAATGTTAGCTTATCCATTTCTGCAGTTTCAAGCAGCTTTTGTATAAATTCCTCCCTCGATGGAAGTTTATCTAGTTTCCAATATTTGGCAAATAGCCTTCTGGCTGAGGTTTCCACATATATTATCATATATACATCAGGTTTTTTTGGTATATATCCAGGATTATATTTAATAGGAATATTTCCGGCTTAAAAGGTACCTTTATACCTAATATTCCTTTATCTCCCGAATCTCAATCCAATATCTTTTAGTTTTAACACATTTCTGCCACATATGAAAATAAGTTCCAATGTTTTGTTTACATTTCCAACAGTTACTTGATATATTAGCATAACATTTAGCTAACCTATCCAGTGACATATGCCATCTATAAAACATTTTGTAGACGTTTTCCTTAAATGCAATAGCTCTAGTGATTTTTATATTGGTTTTCCATACTTTTTTCCATTGATCTAAATCTATATTTTCTCCTATATTTTGTGCCCACGTTACCATGGAAGTTTTAACTACTTCATCTTGCATCTTTACTTCTAACAAGAAAGCATACAGTTTCAACTTATTACAATTGACTATAAATACTACAAATTGCAACAGTGGCTATTTTAGAAAGTCTTTGGGCAGAAACAATGACTTGAATACTGTTAGCTTTAAAAAAAAAATTATAAAGGTCAGAAGCTTCCAATCAGCCATGTTCACAATTACTAAGGATTTGAGAACCCTTTGGAGTACTAAAGCTCCTTTTTCTGAAAAGGATATTTTATAATTGTGTAACAGAAACAGACTAGAGGCAGAAGGATGGAAGTAATTTCAGGAATCTCTTGATCTTTTTAGGATTTTTCTGGAAAGTTTCCCATTCTATATTATGTCTTTCCCAAGCTGGCTCATTTGATGAATGTTCTGATGGGGTTGCATCATTAACTTTCTGATTTTGAACTATGCCCTCAATCCAGGAAAAGAAGGGCATATCTGAGCAATAATTGTTCTGTATCTAGTAGTAAGACTCATTTACTTTGCTGTCTTACTACAAATAGCTGAAAATAGAATTTTTTCCAGATAGTCTTCATTTGGAGTTTACCCATTTATTTGCATCTGAATCTTAGAAATCTGACAGTGACCTACTTTCAGATCCTTTGTAAGTATTGACACAAATGGAAAAAGAAAAGCAGGTAGGAATTGATGAAATAGGTATGTTTACATAGAGGTATTGCCAACAGGTGGTTTAAAGGTTGATGTTGCTATTAATAAGCAGTGCTTGTTTAAATATTCCTGGGAGTGCTAGCTGTGGTCTCACTTTTTGTCACACTTTGGGGTATTGAATTCTTCTTGTCCCTAACCAGGTGTCTTTCATGTGACAGTTTTTATGGTCACTCCCCAAGAGTAGGCTTATGGGCCAAGATTGACTAAGATGTTTTGGTGACTCGGGCACAAAATTCAGATTGTACCCAGGCTACCTAGGTGTGCAAATAACAAAAGACAGGAAATTAAAGAACAAAACATTGGAGCTTACCTGAAAGTTTCTTCTCTTCAGTAGGGCAAAGTCATCCAAACTGGTTAGGTCACGACTCCTCTCACTCCAGGCAGGGCTATGCAAATTTGTGTAGTCTTTATTGTCTCAGAGTGAGGGTGACCCTCCAGTCTTAATATAGTCCAGCTTCATAATAGATTTTGCATTTGACTATGGGTGGGGTTTTTTCACGGTGATTGGGTGTGGATGTCTTTTCCCCACTGAAGAGGAAAAAACCTTCAGGTAAGCTCCAATGTTTCGTTCTCCTTCAGTGGGTGAAGTTATTGAAACTGGTTATATACCCAAGCTACAACCTGGGTGGGATCTTCATTTTTATTTTTATTCTGTTCACCACTGTGTTGCACACTCTTCTACCTGATGTAGCTTCTGCAGATTTTAAGTAATCCAACCTATAGTGTCTCACACAGGTATAAAAGGTGGACCAGGTTGCAGCTCTACACATTTCTTCCACCAGAGCCCTGGTGGATGCTTTTTGGATACCTGGCTTGAACTGTAAAGTGATAGTGGATTTTGAAACCTTTTTACCTAAAGCTGTGAGACACAGACAGAAAATCCTTTAGCCTAATCTGCACTGTCCTATTTAAGCAAATACGCAGAGCCCTGCACACATCTAATTTGCGCCAGACAAAAGAACAGTAGTGCCAATTCTTGGTTAAATGATAAGGGGAAGATAAGTTTGGCACAAAGGAAGGATCTGTTCTGAGTACCACTGAGACCTCATGAAAGATACACAGTTCCTTCCTGGCCAGTAAAAATCCTAATTCAGAAATCCTTGCAGAAGTCATCTCTGCAAGAAAAAAGATAGCTTCTGAGAAGGAAACCTTAGATTCTGATGATTTGAAAGGCTCAAATGGTGGTTTGCTCAAGACCTGTAACACTTTACAAAGGTTCCCAGTAGGAAACTTATGCCTAATGGGAGGTGCCAACTGTATAGTTCCTTTGCAAGAAACCCCATGAGAAGAAAAAATTATGCAGTGTTTTGCAGTCCAACATAGTGGCCAATGCTGCAACCTGTCTTTTATAAGGTATCTGGTCTTAGAATCTCATTCCAACTGTCATGTAGAAAGGGAATAAGTAGATTTCAGTGGATACAGCTTTTTAGTACTGTCCCGCTTATTCCTGCCTCAGTAGGGAGAGCAGCATGAAGTTGGCACGTGCATTTTTTGGCTATTTTTTACTACCCTTGACTGTTTCCTATTTCCTATTTCTTACCTCTTATTTCTTCCTCACTCCTCTCCTACCTCCCTTCTCCCACTTGTTCATCTGCCTTCCTCCTGCTTATTTCTTTCCCTTATCTCCCTTACTATCTGCCCAATACTCTGACCAGAGCATGTCAGACTGGGAAAACTCTGATGGTTTTCTCTTGGAGAACAAGAAGGAAGACGCCCTCCCGACGGCACAATCCAAGATGGGCTACTGCCTCCACAAGTCTTGCTGTGCCAAAGGGAAAGTGTGCCCAAAAGCGTCCTCCTTCCTTGCCTCTGGAGCACGATGCAGGTGCCATTTTGGAGCAGGCGGCAAAATGGAGGACCCCCCCCCAAAAAAAAAGAGCAGGGGAGGGCTGTGGGGCGTCTGTTGCTGCTTTCATAAGCCAGGCAATGGATGGTGACGATGTTTCAGACATCTCCAATGCCCAGGTCATGATGGTGGCTCCCTCGGAAGACACCAGTCTGCCTGTGGGTCTACTCATGAGTAACCTCGAAAGGGGTGGAAACATGGTGGTTACACCTGAAATAATGCAGATGTTCAGGCAAGCCATGAGGGAAGAAAAAGAAGAGATTGGATTTATACCCTGCCCTTCACTCAGAGTCTCAGAGCGGCTTACAAACTCCTTTCCCTTCCCTTCCCTGCCCCACAACAGGCACTCTGTGAGGTAGGTGAGGCTGAGAGACCTCTTTCAAGAACTGCTCTTTCAAGGACAGCTGTGATAGAACTATGGCTTGCCCAAGGTCATCCAGCAGGTGCAAGTGGAGGAGTGGGGAATCAAACCCAGTTCTCCCAGATTAGAGTCCGCGCACTTAACCGCTACACCAAACTGAAGAAATCTCCAGTTTTTATAGAGACTCTCTCATAGGGGATAGTGGCTATTCTCCCTTAATATCTCTCTCTCCCAATACCCTCAGGGAGAACCAAATAGAACCTACCCAGAGGAGGGAAGACTTTGCTGGTCAACCAAGGCAGCTAGGAAGGACCGTTTCCCTGATATGCAGGACTACCCTCATTGGGACCTTTTGCAGGCTGAGGATAGTGAGCTGGGGGTTAGGGAGGAAGGGGAATTTCTCTCAGATGAGGGGGAGGGGGAGGGAATGGAGCTCCCAGAACCTTTCATGAGATTTTTCAAACCTGAGGATTACCAATATTTGCTTCAACAGACATTGTCTTCTCTAGAACTCCTACCAAAACCAAAGGCAGAAGATTCTACCAGCTCTGACCCTTCAGATGGGTCTAGACCCAGAAGGAGCAAAGAATATTTCCCCAGGACTCCTGGGGCTGAGAAAGTCTTTCCTTTTCCTTAGAAAAGCAGTTGGTAAAAGAATGGGCCAAACCTATATCTAACAAGCACTGTCCTCCTAATGTCAAGAAACTGTATGCCTTACCCACCTTTACTGATAAGTTTTTACAGGTCCGAAGAGAAACGGAAGCTGGAGGGCCATCCTGGACTTAAAATTTCTAAACAGATTTGTAAAATTGTGCCATTTTTGTATGGAAACTCTCCGTTCTGTTGCAGAGGCCCTCCAGCTGGAGGAGTTCCTGATGTCAATCGACCTGACCAAGGCATACCTCTACATGCCCATCTTCATCGACTGCAGACGATTCCTACGTTTTTGCATTCAGGATCAACACTGGCAATTCAAAGCATGCCCTTTAGGCTCTCCGTTGCCCCAAGAGTGTTCTCTAAGATGCTGATTCACCCCATTGTCCTGCTAAGAGAGAGGGGTGTACATGTTCATCCTTCTCTGGATGACTTCTTGATCTGTTTTGGATCACAACTCAAGTCTCACCAGGACGTGACAGACACTATCCACTGCCTACAGTCTCACAGTTTTCTTGCTTGGTTCCATCTCAATTGATAGGGGTGATCTTCGATACAACACAAAATTGCATGTTCCCTCCCAGTTCCAAGGCGGAGAAAATCTGCTCCCTATGCCTTCAAGTTATTAAGAGCAAACAATCCTCTCTAATGATTCTTGCCAAGTTGAGGGGCCCGTTCATATCCTGTATAGACACTGTACCATGGACCTGTCTACATGTGTGATCCCTGCAACAACTTCTGCAACCTTTCCAGTACAGGGTTATGAGACAGGAGGACCTTCCCGTCAAGATCCCTCTCAAGGTGAAGCTCAGGTGCTGGCATCAATGGCGCCCCATTGAAGGTCGGGAGTGGGATCCCTAATCTCGGACCACCCTGATTCAGGCACAGGACCTCCATCTTTGTCAGATTCAGTTTCAGTCAACTCAGTCTAAGCCAACCAGCCATGGCCTGTAATGCCCAGTCCAGATCTTCCAGTTTGGAGTCAGACTGACCCCCCAACAACAGAGCTGGGTGTCATTTGTAACCTTAATTCCCCCCCCCCAATAGTTTAGACGATTGGTCTAGCTGAATAGTATGGCCCAAATTTTGGGCCCATTGTATCATAACATTTTTTAACAGTTACATCATGCATTTTATAGTATAACAATAGGGTATACATATTTTAATAAAATTCTGTTCAGCTGAAAGCATTATCTATTTCCAACCAATTCTCATAGAAACCGATCGCTTTGTCTTCAGTGTACCTTGATTCAATTTGTACCTTTCGCCACCAATTCAGTTCCTGTGGGAGTTTTAAATTAAATTTAGAGTCCAGTAGGTCTTAGTAATCACAGCTATCCTTTCTAAATGCTCAACGACTGTCTGTTTGATTATTTGTTCTAAAACTTTCCCAGCTATAGACGTCAAGGTGACGGGTTGGTAGTTACCTGGATCCTCCTTTTCCCCCTTCTTAAAGACGGGTACAACATTTGCCCACCTCCAGTCTTCTGTCACGTCACCTGGTCTCCAGGAATTCTCAAAAAGAATGGACACAGAGGCTCAGAAATTACATCCGTGAGTTCTTTTAGTACCCTTGGATGCAGCTCATCTGGCCCCGAGGACTTAGTTCCATTTAAACAAACTAGGTGTTTATGCAGTACCCTGTGCCAATCCTAGGCTGCAGCTACGTTCCCTCATCATGTGTTCTGTTTTTGCCATATTGAGCACTGTTTCCCTTGCAAGAGAAGACTGAGGAAAAGTAGGAATTGAGCAGTTCTGCCCTCTCTTCATCACCTGTTACAAGTTTACTTTCCTGTCCTCGCAATGGACCTACTGTGTCCTTGCTCTTTTTCTTTGAACATAAGAAAAGAACCCTGTTTTGTTGTTTTTAGCGTCTCTCGCTAGCCTAAGCTCATACTGAGCTTTAGCTTTCCTAACTCTCTACAAGCACTGGTTATTTGTTTATATTCATTCTTGGTTATAAGGCCTTCCTACCACTTTCTGAATGAGTCTTTTTTTATTTCTCAAGTCTTTAGAAAGCTCTTTATGGAGCCACCTTGGCTTCTCTAAGCTCCTCCTATTTTTCATTCTCATAGGAATCGTTTGTGATTATGCCTTCAGTATTTCACTTTTAAGAAACTCCCATTCCACTTGAACTCCCTTCTCCTTAAGTATTTCTGCCAATGGGTTTCTACCAAGTATAACTTTGTCAAAATTTGCTTTCCTGAAGTCCAGTTTGGTGTAGTGGTTAAGTGCACAGACTCTGGGAGAACCGGGTTTGATTCCCCACTCCTCCACTTGCACCTGCTGGATGACCTTGGGCAAGTCATAATTCTGGCACAGTTGTTCTTGAAAAAGAGCAGTTTCTGTCAGAGCTCTCTCAGCCCCACCTACCTCACAGGGTTTCTGTTGTGAGGTGTAAACCATCTCCTGATAGAAGAGGTTCATCTCAAAAGCATAAGCCATGGTCAAAAAATTTAAACCTTTCCTGATGATACCGTCTACGTAGCCTGTCATTGATCTGCAATGTTCTTCTTTCCCTTCCTAAGCCACGGCTTTCAACAGGAAAAACTGATGAGATTACAACCTGTGCTCCCAATTCCTTCACCTTTTTACCCAGAGCCACATAGTGTACGTTCTGGATTGTGCCAGGCTGTATCATCATTATCATCAGAAGAAATTTCATAGAGAATTCTGAAGTAGCTGCTAGTATATGGGAAGAGGTCCACAGCTTGCTTCCAGAACTTTACTTTGATATTCAGATTTAAACAGGTTCTTTCTTTCCTGGCAGTAGTCCTTCAAATCAAAGAGGTATAATTGGTAATACATTGTATTTCATTTGCGGAGTTTGGTGTCCAAACCGTTATTGAGCCATGAGGCTCACTGGGTAGTCTGTAGTCTTAAGCTAATTATCCTCATGGGATGTCTGTGAGGATATAGTATGCTATCCCCAGTTATGTAACCCCTGCACCTCCGTGAAGAAAGGGTGGGATAGAAATGTGAACAACAAAGAGCTCTGTTTCTGACGAGTCTATCCGCGATGATAACAGTGACCTGGAATTTCTGCAGACATTACAGGATATGTCCAATGTATTGGCTGTATTTCTTCCATCAGTACATTTGTCCCCATTGGGCACAGATCTTGTAAAAGCACTGAAGTACAAAATACATGATGGGGCAAAAACCAACAATACAGTTCTTTTAAAAAGACAGAATCTCTTCTTGGCTTATTAGAGTATGGCCCAGTGTTCCACATGACTCAACAATAGAAAGTTGAGCTCCAGCTTTGTGGATACATTCAAGTGGACTTTTAAATAGCCACTAGCTTAGTTGACCATGGCAACTAAACATTGCCACCAGGGGGAGACGCTTGCTTAAAAGGGAAGATTCCCTCTGCCTCTGTTCAGCTTAATGGTTATATGCAATCAGGTGGGCTAGTATCCCATATTTAGCCCATCTATTATGATTGATTTGTAGCACAACAGCCCTGGCAACTGTAGATAAACACTCTGTTTACATATGTCAGGCATAAAATGTTCCATGGAAAAATATAGCATCATAAAATTTGCTGGTGATAACTTGTTTTGTGTAGAGATCCCCTCTGTGAACACTACATAGCTGTAAAGCACTATACCTGTAAGCACTAATGGTGCTTAGCAAAAGAGCAGGCATATTTATGTGTGGAATGTGAAAGGAGTCTAGAACAATTAATAAAGCGTGAAATCACTTCTGCTGCTGAAGAGGGGTGGACACCTTTTTCAGCCTTCAGACAAGAATGTCGATGTTTGGACTTGAGCAGAGGAATTTAGTAGAAAGATTGATAGGAGAATCAGGAATGCTTCAGAAGTGAAATTCTTTTCCTGGCTTTGATTGAATGATGGCTTATGAAGATATGTTTACATAGTTTTAGCCTTACACTGGTTTTAACAGCACTAATCTCAAAACTTGATTGCTGCCTTGATTTTAATATCATTTCAAAAAAAGTTTTCATCTGTAAAATGATTACTTAAATTAACATAGAGTTGAGAAAGATACCTCAGTCCTATTATTCCTTTGCAAATATATTTTTACAAAATCAACCCCTTATATCTTAATGTGCTAATTTTCAAGAAGCTCAATGAATAGAAGATTGTTTGGGGTGGATTAGATCTGGATGAGGAGGAAATGTTAAATGTGAAGAGGGAAAGACAAGTACAAATGAAAGTGAAACCTTTTGAGCAGAATGCTCCAGAAGTATTTGGCCACTGTTTGACAGTGTTGGACTGGATGGGCCATTGGCTTGATTCAACATTGGCTTCTCTTATATTCTTACGTTCTTAAGTCTTGAGACCATTCTGAGTGTAGGTTTAGATTTATCATATTATTCTGTCCCTTAAGAAAACCTATGCTAGCATCAGGCTGTAAAAGAGACCCAGTCTTGGAACATTGTAACAAAGTTCTTCTGCCTATCCATAAGGCAGATAGGCACAGAAAATGCAGATGGTGTAACAAAGAAATGCAAGACCTGGTGGCCTGGATGAAACATCAGGAAAAGTTTTCCTTAACAGGAGGAAGTTGTGATGAAGATGCCAAAATAATGTTTGAACGTGCAGGATCTTTAGGTTGGTAAACTTTTTGATTTCATCATATTTTTTAAAGACCATCTTGAGGAATGGTCATGTTTGAACAAAAATACATTTGTGCTGTTATTACATTGTACAGTCATTTTTAAAATTTATTTTAGAAAAATAGGGTACAGAAAAAAGAATGGGGTATCTCTCCTTATAAATATTTATCTTTTGGTTTCGCAAGATTCCATGCGCTCCCATTGGCTTGGCCGGGTGCTGGGTCTGCTCCTCTTCCCCACCCACTCCCCCTTCAGACAGATTTGCTGGCAGACAGCTCTCTCTCCTGAGGAAGACAGTTCTCTTGACTCCTGTGAGGGAATGTCCCTTCAGTGGCTGTTGGTAGGCACCCAAGCTTGGTTCTGTGAGTAAAAAAACAAAGGACTTTCCGCATAACCCCTTCCCCAACGGCCACATTCCTGTCAGAATAAATGGAAAAAGGCTCTTTCTCCTGCTTAGCTTCAGCATGGCTGGCTGGCTAACGAGGTGGGCCAGCGACCATAAGACCATTTTCTTCAACTCCCAGCTGTGCAACTGACTTTCCCCTAGGGCTGCGAATCTCCAGGTGGGACCTGGAGATCTCCCACTGTTACAATTGACCTCCAGATGACAGAGATCAGTTCCCCGGGAGAAAATGCTTTGGAGAGTAGACTCTATGGCATTATACCCTGCAGACCTTCCACCCCCCCCAAATGCTGCCCTCCACAGGATCCACCCCCCAAATCTCCAGGTATTTCCCTAATCAGAGTTGGCACCTGTACTTTCTCCTCTGTCAGTAAAAGGCCCTTTCCACACCTATGTTGGCCTTTGGGAGAAAATTCCTTGGGCCCAGTCCCGATCAGGTTGCCAACTCCAGGTGGACAATTCCTGGAGATTTGAGGGATGGAGCCTGGAGAGGGTAAGGTTTGAGGAGGGGTCGCACCTCAGACAGGTACAATGCCATAGACTCCACCCTCCAATCTAGCCATTCCCTGATGGGGAACTATTGTTGCCAATCTCCAGGTGGGGGCTGGAGATCACTCAAAATTACAACTGCTCTGTAGGAGGGAGGGGGGAGGAGATGGAAAACTAAAGGTAGGTTGATGGTTGGCTGGGAGGGAGATAGGGTTGTTAACTCCAGGTTGGGAAATTCCTGGAGATTTGAGGGGTCGAACCTGGAAAGGGTGAGTGTTGAGGAGGGGTGGGACCTCAGACAGGTACAATGCCATAGACTCCACCCTCCAAACCAGCCACTCCCTCCTGGGGAACCACTGTTACCAATCTTGGGGGTGGGCTGGAGATCATTCAAAATTACTACTGCTCTTCAGGTAGCAAAGATCAGTTCCTCTGGAGAAAATGGTGGTCTCTGTCATTATACCCTGCTGAGATTGCCACAGCAAATTGTCACTGAGTGCCCAAAGCCGGGGCACTCTCCCAGAGCCTCTTTCTACAATGGGCCTTATTCCTAGTTATTTATAAATACAATAATACTTATTTCTGTTGGGGTACAATTGTATTCATCATTCAAGTTTTAAGCTTCGAACTTCATATATAATCTATTTTTTACTACACTAGTTTCATCATTACTACACAGTCAACATAACATATTTTTGCCATTTCTACATATCCATTAGAACTTTTAATAGATAAGTAGTATATAACATTGTAAAAGAAAGTCTGTTATATATCTTATATAGAGAACCCATTTATATTCGAGATACTACATTTGGAACAGATTGTAATTCTACTTCAGTTTCCTTACCATACATTTATATATGATATAGCATAATACACATAATACACACTGCATCTTTCCTCAAATTTTGTAATAGACCTGTTTATGAAATAGGTTTTTAATTTTGCCATTATTGCATATTCAGCAAGTTTGTTTTCCTATTCTAAACGTGGACAGACACATAGTTTCCATTTTGCTGGGTAAGTAGTTCTAGCCACTGTCACCATGTGTTTGAATAGCTCTTCTAAAATAGCATGCTCTTGGCTCCCATTGGGAATTTAAACTTTAATATATTCTGCATTTTTCGGTGTATTTCTTTCCAGTATCTTTTTGCTTTTTTACAAGTCCACCACAAATGAAAAAATGTTCCATCCATGTCTTGACATTTCCAGCATTTTCCTTTATCATTTTTATGTGTTTTCTCAATGTCCTTTGCAGTTATATGGCAAATGAAAAACATAACAATTTTCTCTTAGTGTCTGGCTTACTGTATGTTTGACAACTTTTCCCCATAGTCGTTCCCATTGTTCCATAGATATCTGTAGTGTTCTTTAAGGTTTTTTATCCACTTAATCATATGTTTTTTCACTTATTCATCTTCTGTTCCTAGCTGGAGTAAAATCTTCTATATCCATCGTAGTAAATACTCCTTTTGTTTTATAATCAGCTGTTCAAATTCATTCACATCTCTTAGAACTCCACCTTCAATAATCATGCTCTCTTTTAGTCTTGAGACTAATAGGTAATATACCAACCATTGAATGTTTTCACCTTCATCTTGAATATCTTGTGAAGAGTTGATTTCCCCTTGAGTATTTATCATCAGTGCCATAAATTAAAAACAGGCCCATAGCCAGGATCTTTTAAGTGGGGGGCATTTAAATTTCTTAGAGGGCACTGGCTAATTGAATTAAAGGAATACCTGGCTCCTTCCCCACATCAGCCACCTCTTGGGGATTGTGGGCTGGATGGGAAGTTGTGGGCCCTTGCCAGTAAGTCAGGGGCCTAGCTCCAAGATGCCCCACTGTAGCTACAGACCTGGTTAAAAATATATTTTATTTCTTGTATTGTTATCATAAAGTGCTTCTTCTGGGGACATAAGCAAAGAGTTTGAGGGGCTCAATAAATTCTGGCATGTAAACCATATTCTCAAAAATCCACCTCTGATTACATGACTTCTTTCTTGTGTTATGATCTTTTTAGTCAATTTCTTAATCCATAAATAATTGTGTAGGCCTTCATCAAGATCTGCTGATTCTAATTTTACTGTTCTTTGTCTTTGGTTTTTAATCCAGTCTACAATACAGACCAGAACTGCTGCTTGGTAATGTAATTTTATATTTGAGACTGTTAACCCCCTCTCTTTTTCTCATCTTGTAATATTTTGAAGCTTATTCTTAGATGTTTGCCATTCCATATAAATGCATTTATCCATCTTTGCCACTCTTCCACTATTCTCTCTTCTATGTATATGGGTAACATTTGGAACAAAAAGTTAATTTTGGTAGCACATTCATTTTAATTGTAGAGATTAGTCCCAGCCATGAGTTTTTTAGTTTTTTCCATTTTAATAAATCTGAAGAAGAAGGTTGGATTTATACCCCACCCTTCACTCGGAGTCTCAGAGTGGCTTACAGTCTCCTTCCCTTCATCTCCCCAGAACAGACACCCTCTGAGATAAGTGGGGCTGAGGGACTTTTGAGAGAACAGCTCTGAGGCAACTGTGACTGACCCAAGGTCATCCAGCTGGCTGCATGTGGAGGAGTGGGGGATCAAACCCAGTAGTCCACTACACCAGATTGGTCACATTGCTAAATTTTCTGATAGTTATTTTTTAAAAGATTATAGTTTTGCCCAGTCACATTTATTCCCAAATATTTAATAGGTTCAGCGGCTGTTGAGCACTTGGTGTCCTTTATAATCTCTTCTTGTTGTTGTGTAAAAAAATTCATTATCTAGTAATTTTTTTATCCTGATAAAGATCTAAATTCTTCAGTATATTCAATTACATGTATATTTATTTTATTTGTTTTTAGGATTTTTATTCTGCCCTCCCCAAGCAGGCTCAGGGTGAATCACAACAGACAGAGTCAAAAACTCTTTACAATAAAATTACATTATATTAAAATCATTAAAACAGTAAAATTCAAAGCTAGCAAATTATATAAAAGACTGTTAGGGCTATATAGGGGGAATCAGAACATTTCAGTAGATTGGGAACTAAAGCAGGTAGGCCATCTAAGATGAACAATTTCTGGGGATTCAAGACTGTTAGAACAATGTCAACTGCATAACTTTTCATTTTGAATTTTGCATCAGCCACTTTGATTCCCTTAATTCTGTCATCTTGTCTAATCTTTATAGCTAAAATCTCTATTGCTAGTATAAAAAATAAAGCAGATAAAGGACATCCCTGATGTGTTATTTTTTTCAATTGAAATTGCTTCTGTTAGTTTCCCATTAATTAAAATATTTGCTTGTTAGTTGGAGTATATTCATGCATCCAGCTCCAAAATGCAGGACCCATAGCCCATATTTTGTAAAACGTTCAATAAGAAAGGCCATATTAAGTTTTCAAACCCTTTCTCTGCATCTGGAAATTTCTTATTCAGAAATCCGATTGCATTTATTATAAATAGTATATTATCTTGTACCTCCTTGGTACAAAACCTGTTTGGTCGGAGTGTATTAAATTCAGTATTCATTTTCTTTATTGTGGCAAAAACTTTGTAATCTACATTCAACAGAGAAATAGGAATATAAGACTGTGGTAGCAATGCATTGTTACTCTCTTTATGTACTAATGTATTTCTTGCCATGTCGGAACTTTACTTGCTTCCCAAATTGTAGCTGAAGACATTCCTTCTGTTATTTTTTTTAAAAAAACTCTTCTAAATCTTTTTTACAATTATTTACTACATCTTCTTGTACTAAAAGAGTATCATTTAATCTCCATTTTCTTCTTGATTCTCTATTCTATTGCAAGACTATTTCAATGGGATTATGGTCTGCAAATATCATTGGTTGATTCTCTACTCTTTCTAAATTCATTGTCAAACTTTTTGATATCCAACACATATCTATTCATGAATATGTTTGATGTCTGTCTGAAAAGAAGGTATGGATATTTAGTCCTCCAGGAATCTTCTAATCTCAGCATTTCCATGTATTTTCAGGCAATTTCCCACCTTTAATATTCCTTGGTATGTCTTTTTGGGGGGTCTGGCACTTCATATCTCCAAGCATCATTATTTTCTTGTCTTGAAAATCAAGTGTAGCTTGGAAAAAAGTCTCAAAAAAATTAACTTTGGCCTTATTTGGTTCATATATTGTTGCTATCGTGCATAGTTTCCCCTCTGGGAGTCTCGTTTTTTAAATTTAGGTATCTTCCATCTGAGTCTCTTAATTCTTCTAATACTCCACATTCGGAAGTTTTAATACTTTTTTTAAAACGTCAGAACATTTATTTTCTGTATGAAAAGACTCCAAATTAAAACAGTGTCTTCAGGAAAAGAGTCCATTGACAATTTGCCTAGTTCCACTAGAGCCTGAATTAAAGCATTTCTCTTCAAAGTAAAGGTTTTAAAATCTGAGAGCAGATAAACATTATAGCCAATGGGATCAGTTATTGGAAAAGAAAATGAAATGTATAGGAATAACAAATGATATGATTAAGAATACAGAAACTAAAGACATTATAAGACAAATTAAAAAATATGTAAGGAAGTTGGATGTTACAGGTATGTCTATTAAGACGCACAGGATATGTTCATCGCTCCATTTGGGAATTGCCCTCCCGATGCAACTGCCGAAATATTATCAATTGACAGTCGCAAACTAAGAAGAGTTTTTACTTTGGCAAGAATGAGCATTCTTCCTTCAGTGGTTTTGGAGGGCAGATATAATACTCTAACAGAACATGCAGATGTTCATATGATAAAATTGAAACCATCAAACATATGATTATGGAGTGTCCTTTATTCAATGAGTTGAGGGCTAATTTAGTCATCCCTTTACTTTAAAGTTACAGAATTGCTAAATATGCGAGTCAAGTATCATGGCTACTATTGGATACTAATGATTGTGTCACCCTCTCAGGGGCAAAATTCATAGGCACAGTAATCAAATATAAGAGAAATAATATCAAATATTTTCTTGGTTCTAGTTTCTCCTTAAGGTGATACTTGTATGAGCAGTACCAGATAGATAGATGATAGATGGATGGATCTTATGGGGCATTTGGATGAGTTAACTAAGCTGCAGGGCCAATTTTACAGGGAAGAGGTGCGTTTAACATTTCCTCAGATCCCAGCTGCACTGAGAATGGTGCCATGGAATTTGAAAAATAAGAGTGTTAATGCTTCTGGATTATTTGTTATATAAAGTGCCCTCTCACTCCACTGACCACCTGGAGAACGGTAGAGGCCTCTTGAAGAAGGTGCAGTGGCCCCTTTGCTGAAAGCCATCCCCAGGTTTGTCCTCTGACTTCCTTTAGAGAGTCAGTCCCTGCAAGGAAGGCACCCTGTGGCTAGCGCTTATAGCAGCCAGCGATGGCTGCTCCTGCACCTGCTAATCTGAGAGTGGCTTGCTGGGAGGGGAGGTGGCAGGGTGGGGACAGGGCAAATTAGGGAGAGGGCATCACCCCAGGACCCCCCCCCCAAGGTTACGGGCCTGGTGGAAGCCAAGACAGTGGGGAAGGGACCTTGGCTCAGTTGTAGAGTACCTTTGCATTCATAGGGTCCCAGGTTCAATCCCTGAATTCTCCAGATGAAAGTATGAAGTAGTAGGTGATATGAAAGACTTTTGCCTGAGGCCCTGGAGAGCCGCCCATCTGAGGAGATATTACTGCCTTTGATGGACTGAAGTTTGGTTTCTATATAAGGCTGCTTTACGTGTGTTCAGTTAAAAATATCACAGTTTACTATGGTTTGTACTAACCCATAGATCAATACCCAAACCACAATTTGAGCTTTCAAATGATAGTTTAGAGTTGCTTATTTCTTTTTTATTTTCTGTCTTCTCACCATTTGAGTTTGTTAAGCCCACTGCATCTCTGTGATGCCTGCAGAGGAGGAGTGATGGATGAAATGATTCTTTTTGATTCAAGCACCATATTTTATTTATTTATTTATTTATTATTCAATTTCTAGGCTGCCCTCCCTGCAAGCAGGCTCAGAGCACCTAACATCCAGGCACGCATGCCAAATACATAAAAACAAAATAAAAACATATAAATTATAACAGAGAGATAGACATGTCATCATGGGAGTGTTTGTGGAAAAAATCGATTAAAATCTCAACATGTGCTAATGTGAAAGAAAATTGTTATAAAATGATGTATAAATGGTATATGACACCAAAAAAAATTGCTAATATGAATGAGAACATGTCTAGCAAATGTTGGAAATGTAAAAAGAAAGAGGGCTCATTTTACCACATGTGGTGGACGTGTGAGAAAGCGGCTGCTTTTTGGACTGAGATTCATAATGAAATCCAGAAGATCCTGAAATGTACTTTGAAAAAAGAGCCAGAAATGTTACTTTTAGGTCTTAAAATGGAGGAAGTTAACGTGACAAAGAGAACATTGTTATGATATTTGATTTCAATGGCGAGAATGATATATGCTCAATTTTGGAAGTAGGAGAAGATACCAGATAAATGGGAATGGATAAAGAAGATGATTTTTATGGTAGAAATGGACAAATTGACAAAAAAACTTAATGGAAAAGAAGATCAAGAATTTTTAGCAGATTGGAAAGACTTTAAAGACTACTTAGAACTGAACTGGAATGTTAAAAATAAGTTTGCTTTGATAACTATTAACATTAGAAGTATAGTAAGAAATTGATTGTATTCAAAATGTTACCTAAGAGAGAGAAATAGAAAAGGAAAATGTTTTAATACAAGATTTGATTATTGAATAAGTGTTTAATGTAAGAGAAAGTTGACTGAAATGATAATGGGGCGGAACATCGTTGGAAGCCGGGGTGGGGTGGGGGAGTTGTGGAAAAGGATATCTTAAAAATTGTCTTTAATTATGGATCATGTTAAAATATCCTGTTAATAAAATGTCTTTACAAAAAAAAAAACATATAAATTACAATAATTACAAATAAAGTGCTTCAAGATGGCTACAGATGGTAGTCTTCCATTTAAAGATGGTATCCAAAGGATATTCAGTCAAATCTCAGCCCAGTGATATTCACACGCCATAGTGCCACAGTTTGATCATCACAGGGCCACTCCCATACCCCACTAATTCCACTAGTTTGTGGCGGTGGTAGTGGCGGCTCCTACTCAAAAGCCTGGTGGAAGAGCTCCATTTTGCAGGCCCTGTGGAACTGTACAAGGTCCCGCAGGGCCCTGATCTCCTCCGGGAGCTCGCTCCACCAGGTAGGAGCCGCCACTGAAAAGGCCCTGGCCTTAGTAACAACAAACCTGGCTTCCTTAGGGCCTGGGGTCACAAGCAGATGTTGCATCCCTGGCCGTAGTGCCCTTTGGGGCATATATGTTGGGCCTTGGCCATATAGGGCTTTAAAGGTAAGAACCAGCACTTTGAAGCGAATCCAGTACGCTATTGGCAGCCAGTGCAACGCTTTCAGCACAGGTTGGATGTGCTCCGGCCTAGGGAGACACATCAGAAGCCTCACTGCAGCATTCTCCACTAGCTGCAGCTTCTGGATTTGTGCCAAAGGCAGCCCCATGTAGAGAGCATTACAGTAGTCTAGCCTCGAGGTGACCATCGCATGTATCACTATGGCCAGGTCATCGCAGTCGAGGAAAGGAACCAACTGCCGAGCCAGCTTAAGATGGTAAAAGGCCGATCTGGCAGTGGCTGCCACCTGGGCCTCCATGGTTAAGGAGGAATCCAGGAGCACTCCCAAACACCTAACCTCAGACACTGGCACCAACGGCACCCCATCAAAGGTCGGGAGAGGGACCCCCAACCCCAGACCAGCGTGAGTCAGGCCCAGGACCTCCGTCTTTGTCGGGTTCAGCTTCAGCCAGCTCAGCCTGAGCCACCCAGCCACAGCTTGCTATGCCTCATGTAGGTCTTCAGGGGTGGAGTCCAACTGGCCGCTGAGCATCAGATAGAGCTGGGTGTCATCTGCATTTTTTTTTTTAACTCTCCTAAAAAGGAGAGGATTTTATTGCTTTTATATATAGAAAGGGGGAAGGGTATACAGGGGGATAAAGAAAAGAGTTGAGTGAATTCTCTGTTAGTACATTAATCTTTTTGTTAGTACAAGTAAAGTTCTTGGCTTCCACCGTGGTTGAAAGATCTTCTTTTCATCTTATCGAAAGTCCAAAATCAGCCTGTTAAATAGGTTAGTAAAGTCCTTTGGGGTTAATTATTAAACCGCTCCCTTTTGTTGCCTCACGAACAAATGTTATATCTTGAGGTGTCTTCCTTTCAAATCTCTCAAATTATAAGATGGCCCTTTCTTTGCTCCTCCATCTTCCGATTCTGCGCCTCCCTCTTCTGGGCCACTGTCTTCTTCGCTGCTTAACATTGTCCATTTAGCAAGTTCTGCATCTTCCTCTGAACTGGCGTGTCTCTTCAAAAATTCTTGAGCTTTGAAGACGGAGTCGATCTTCTCTCTCTTATCGTTGAATTTAAACAGTAATCCTTCGGGAATCCCCCATTTGTAGCCAATTTGATGCTTTTGTAGAAACAAGGTCAGTCCTTTGTATGCTTTCCTTTTCATTCGAATTTCATATGGAACATCTTTTAAAATCCTGATATTCTGCTCACCAATCTTCAAGGGCATTGCTGAAGTCACTCTTAAAATTTGATCTCTAGTACGCTGCTTAGTAAACTTGACAACCACTTCTGCTGGCAGATTATTTTTCTTGGTGAAGTTGGAGAAGGCTCTGTAGGCCACATCCATTTCCTCGCTTAATTTTTGCGCTTCTCTGCCAGTTAGAGATGCCAAGGCATTCGCCAACATACTTCTGAGATCTTCTTTCTCTTCTTCCTTTATGCCCTGAAAGTGGAGAGTCAAATTTGATTTTTCCATCTGAAGCATTAAAATTCTTTTTTCCTGCATCTCTTGGTGTTTTTCTATTTTGTTGACCTTTTTCTTAATTTTCTTGGTGTCTTCCATTGAGATCAAACATTTCTGCGCAATCTCCTCCATCTTCTTAGCTGTATCTGTTAATTGCTTTTGCTGACTATTGAGTACACTTTCCATGTTACAAAGGGTTTCGCTGATTTTCTGCATTTGATCCAGCAGAGGGCGCAGTGACTCACTTTTCTGCTGATTGACAGCTGGCTCCAGGGGGAGGTTGCCAGCACCGGAAGTTCCTCCCAGCTTCTTCATCGGTTTGTCTGGGATTTTCTTATGCCCCAACATTTTTATTGTTTACTTTAAAGAAGTCTGTGCCGCGCACCTCAGGAGACAAGCTACTTTCTTCTCCTTCAATAGAACCCCAAAAGGTAACTTCACTAGTCCGCTTTTTCACTCCCCCCCCTTTCCTTTCTCGTTATACGCTCCGCTTTCTAGGGGGGGGATTCCTCCCTCCTCCCGTGCGCTTATACGACTAGGGGGGGGGAACGAATTTAAATCGCTTCCAAGTAGATCTTCAACTCACGGTTTACTGCCGATTCTTTCTTTTTTAAACCATCTTCTGCTGCTTCACTCCGAGAAGTCGGTGGCGTTGCTGAGTCCCATCCAGGCACAACACAGCGGGGCCACTGGGGCTGGGGGAGAGCCTCAATCTCCCGGCCATCAGGCCAGCAAAGAGGCTGCTCCCCAAAGCGCCCCCTGGTTCGGAGCCTTCAACAAAGGCTCACTAGGGTCCCTGCTTGTGCAGAGACCCCCCCAACCGTGCATGGGCTGGTCGTCTCTGGGAGAGTCCCAGAAGCCTGACCGCCATTTGCAACACCGAAACCGAAACCCTCCCCGAAACCGAAACCCTCCAGTGTCATCTGCATATTGATGGCACCCAAGCCTATACCTCTGGGCAATCTGGGCAAGGGGGCGCATATAGGTAATAAACAACATCAGGGAGAGCACTGCCCCCTGAGGCACCCCACATTCGAGCAGGTGTCTCCGAGACTGCTGTTCCCCTAGCCGCCACCCTTTGTCCCCAACCCTGGAGAAAAGAGGCGAGCCATTGAAGGGCAAGCCCCTGTATCCTCATGTCAGCGAGGCGGCGGGTCAGCAGCTGGTGGTCGACCATGTCAAATATGGCCGACAGATCTAACAAAAGTGCCGCCATGCTGCCTTGATCCAGATGTCTCTGGAGGTCGTCAGTCAAGGCGATCAGCACAGTCTCCATCCCGTATCCCATATGAAAGCTGGACTGGAAAGGATCTAGGACGGACGTGTCATCCAGAAAGCTCTGTAGCTGTATCGCCATCGCTGATCACAGTATAGCACAATCGTGGGGACAGCACAAATCATGGGAAAATGATCTTCCCATGGTTTCTAAGTTGCTGTGATTCATGTTAAAAATGTAAATCAGTTAATATTCCTGGTATGGAAACCATGACTTGATCCAATGACTAGTAAACAGAACATAGTTTTGAGCATAGTTTTCATTGAACATACTTTTCCTTTCTTCCCCTTCCTGGTGCAGCCCCCTGTGCTTCCACCCAAAAAGCCACCCCACCCATGAGGCAGTTCCTGAGGGCTGGGCGATCCACCTGTCTTAACATTTGAACGGTTCTTATTTATTCATTTACACCCCGCCTTTCTCACCTGTGGGGACTGAAAGTAATTTAACATCATTCTCTCCTCCATTTTATCCTCACAACAACCCTGTGAGATAGGTTAGGCTGGGAGAGTATGACTGGCCCAAGGTCAGCCAGTGAGCTTCCATGGCACAAGTGGGGATTCAAACTCAGGTCCCCTAGATACTAGTCTAATACTCTTAAACATTACATGCTTGCATTAATATTTTTATCTAAACGTTCACAAATGAAATTAACGGACCTGTGTGCCATGCAGTCTTCTTTTAAGTGGTCTACATATAATAATCTAGCCAATTTCCTTTCCTGAAGGAAAAAAGTGAAGAAATTAGAATGGGGAGAGAGGTGAGTGGGAAGCAAGGGAGAGAAAGAGATTACCCACTAAATTATTTGGGAATGATATTATTTCCCTTCTTTAACCTATTTTTGAGTACTGAGAGTTCCTCCCCCCACAAAAAGCGCAACTGAAAAGTACCATAATTTTTGATGACTAGGATTTGCCCTCTATGACAAAAACTGCAGTAATTTTTTTTAACAATGCACAATCCATGACTGAAATTTTCTCTTCATTTCTAACACTTTCTAGAACTTTTCACTGTGATGGTAGCTCTAAGCCTAAAGTTCCTGCTATCCTTCACAGTAGTTCCACTGGCTTTAAGAGGACAGCTCTAGAGTATGTGGCCAGAGAATGCTTTATGTTCTGGTGGGCTAATTTTTACATCTGCCTGCTTTAGAAGGGAGCAGATGTTTAGAAGGGAGCGGACTAGACATTTTATAACAGTATGCACTACTGGAAATAGGCTTGCAGGGATGCATCACATGCTTACACCCCGATACAAATGCCAGGTTCCCAAGCATCTTAGGTGAGGCCAGACCTGGATGTTGTGCATCTACCTGGAAGTTGACGGTGGGGCAGATCATTTTACAAATTTCTGTTCCTCCTTGTAACTTTTGCGATGTGGCAAAACATGTGTAACATTGTCACTTCATTGCTTTAGGCATTCGCAGTGGCTGCCCGGCAGAAACAAGAAAATGATGAGCGATGCAAGTGAGATGCTGGCTGCAGCTTTGGAACAGATGGATGGCATTATTGCAGGTAGAACCTGTTTTGTTGTTGTTCTTGGAGGGACTGGGTTCTGGCATTGGGAAGGCATTGTGAAACTGTCTTGGGGATTGCAGGAATCCATGTTTGGATGGATTTATGCTAACATATCCATCAGTCTCCTGGGAGCTCTTTTCTTAGACCTAACAATCTGTTTTTCAAAGCTGTTGAGTAATTTGTTCTGCTGTTATAATCTACACATGGTAAATTCAAGGTGTTTATTTTTCCAAATCCAGATTAAACTGTGGATTGATGTTGGATTATTAACAGGGGAATGGGGAGCTTTGGACCCAGTTCAAGGGATACAGGGGATTGCTTTACAATGGCTTTCCTTCTTTCTCCATGGTCGGGGACAGAGGGTGGTGCTTGGGGAGAGGATCTCTCTGCGATACCCACTGGAATGTGGTGTGCCGCAGGGGTGCCCCCTCGCCCAGTTGGTCTGGGGGTTTGGACTGGGTTGTCACCAGTATGCTGATACCCAGCTATTTCTGTTTATGGACGGCTGGTCGAACTCTGCTCCTGATGTTTTGGATGGGGCACTGGAGGCTGTGGCTGGATGGCTACAGCAGAGCCGGCTGAAATTAAATCCAGTGAAGACGGAAGTCCTGTAACTGAGCCTTGGGGAACTGGGATTGGAAATTTGGCTCCCAACTCTTGGCAGGGCGCTATTGATGACAGTGCTGAGGGTGAGGACCCTAGGGGTGATCTTGGATGCCTTGTTTTCTATGGCGGTTGCCTCAATTGCCAGGTCAGCCTTCTACCATCTTTGGCTGGTCAGGCAGCTGGTTCCTTATCTCACCTCCCAGGACTTAGCTACAGTGATCTGTGCAATGGTTACTTCCAGGATGGATTACTGTAACTCAGTCTACAGGCCCTTGAACCTGACCTGGGAACTGCAGCTAGTGCAAAATGTGGCGACACACCTGCTGACAGTGACATCTGTGTGGGCGAGCATTCAGCCAGTGTTGTGCCAATTACACTGGCTGCCAATTGAGTTCAAGGTCATGGTACTGACTTTCAAAGCCCTATGCAGCCAGCGACCAACATGCCTGTGGGACTGTCTCTCCCTGTACGTGCCCTGGAGTGCTTTATGCTCTGCCGAGCAACATCTCCTAGCAGTCCCTGGAACGAAAGATGTTCTCTTAGCCTCGACCAGTGAAACATGCTTCCGGTTGAGATTGAGGCTCTTTGGAATTTATTACAAAGCAGAGCTGTTCCTCCAGGCCATTGGTTGAGGTGGTGGTCGTCTAACCATTTTGGCCTCCTGTCGTGGGCCAGCCTGCTTTAGCAGAGAATCACTCAGCTGATGCTGATAACATCCCCATCTGAGATTCAACCAGCTGATGCTGTCAACAACCCTGAGATGGCGGAGGCAGGTCCTAGTGCCCCAGTTGCTGAGGACAGCATGTATTCCAGCCCCATGAGCATTAGGAACATGGGCAACCCAGAGAGGAGGTGCCTCAACAACCCAAGATCTTGGGGAGACCTCATAGGCTGCCTCACCTACCCTTCCCTTGGAGATGGGGGAATGCGGGAGGAGGTGGGTGCACTTGAAGCTCCTCTAGAGGAGGTGGAGTGCGCACCTCACTGCTCAGCAACTGCCAAATCAAGAGGAACACCTGGGGTTAAAGAGCCAAATGAATGGCTCTCTCGCAAGCAATGAGACCCAGCTATGAGCCGCTGATAAAGGACAGGGCTTCAGATGGGGTAGGTGTGGGAGCAACTCATCACCTTTCTGGAGACGCGCTACCACACCACACGGACCTGTTCCTGTCTGAAACTTCTGAACCTTTGAGTTCAACCCTGGACGTGCCTGACTATGCCTCTTGGACCTGCTCAGACTCTGCTTCTTGGACTCTTGGCTGGCTTCCCTTCTGTATGACCCTTGGACTGAACTCTCAACTTTGCACTTCTGGTTAGTGATTCTGTCTCGTCCCCTTCGTCTCAGCTGAGTCTGCTCTGACAAAGGACACCTTCCTTGCTTCTACTGCCCACATTGTTGCAGTGCTCATAGTGCTTATTCAAGTTCAGAACCTTTATTGGCATAGCACAGAAGCACAAACAGTCACCATTCAATTCATGGGATCAACACACATCTTCCTCATTATGAGACAGTTACAAAACTTAGCAACCACTTCAATAACCTCTATATTTTGTGAAGCCAGTAGACAGTACATCATTCTGTCATCGGATTGTATAGCATCTTTCTTGAGAATGGCTTCCAAATAGACAGCCCGAATGTCATCATACAAGCTGCAGTAGAGGAATACGTGTTCGATTGTTTCTATCTCATCTGAGTCACAGTTACATAGTGCTTATTATGATTTGCCCTTCTCACAGAGCCCAACAAAGTGTCACCACAGGAGGTACTATGAATCTGCCTTGATTAGTAGCCATCTAATTTCATTGGACTGAACCTGATTTTTTTTATCCTTTATCTTTTAATGTTAAATTTGTTTCTTTAAATCCTAATGTTTTATTGTTATTATGTTGCTGACTGTAATGTTGTTCCCTGAGCCCATTTGCAGGGGAGAGCGGGATATCAGCCTAATAAATCAAACTAAAACATGCACAGGGTAGAGGAGCTGGTGAAACAGGCCCGTAGTCAGGATTTTTAAATTCAGAGGGCCTTTAAATAAGTTGGGGGCACCCCACACAGACCCTCCCAAGGGCGCATCACAAATAAAATATGGGAAGCCGAGGGACCTGGGCTGGATGGGAAGTCGGGGGTCCTTGACAGTAAGTCAGGGACCCGGGCCCTGAGATGCCTCACTATAGCTACAGGTCTATGGTGAAATTATTTTTAAACTATACCATGAATGGCAGATGGAAGAACTGCATTATTGTTAGCTTCCTGGAGGGAGAGTAAACTGTTGCATATACAAGACTGGCATATTAGGACAAAGGTTGAATTATAATACAGTACTTTCCCTTGATGTGCTAGTTTTCTGTGCGTGGAGTTTGTGATTTTTAAGGTAAATGATTCTCCTTCTCCTGCACACCTGCTCCAGTCGGGAGTGGTGCCGTTTAGGAGCAGCTTAGCATCCTCTTTTACTGTCTGTGAGAACTAGGCTGTGACTGTGTTTTGTTTTTAGAATCATAGAATTGGAAGAGACCTCCAGAGTCAACTAGTCCAACCCCCTGCCCAGTGCAGGAAATTCAGAAATACCCCCCACACACACCCAGTGACCCCATTTCTATGCACAGAAAGTGACAAAATTCCTGGATCCCTGGTCAAAGTGGCCTGGAGAAAAATTGCTTCCTGGTGCCAAAGTGACGATCAGCATTTCACACAATCAGCATTGCTGTCAGATGGCTATCTAGCTTCAGTTTAAAAACCTCCCAAGGAGAGCCCACCACCTCCCAAGTAAGCCTGTTCTACTGAGGAACTGCTCTGTCAGGAAGTTATTCCTAATTTCAACTCGTTGGTTCTGGTCCAACTTTCTGGGGCAACCGTACCATCCACTATATGACGGCCCTTCAAGTACTTGAAGATGGTTATTATACCATCTCTCCGTTGTCTCCTCTACAGGCTAAACATATCCAGCTCCTTCAACCTTTCCTCATAGGACTTGGTCTCCAGACCCCTCACCATCTTCATTGTCCTCTTCTGAACACGCTCAAGCTTGTCTGTATCCTTCTTAAATTGTGATGCCCCAAACTGAACACAATACTCTAGGTGAGAGTAATCAAATACATATAAGTAAAATGCCCAGATCCCACACTCCAATGTAAGATATACAAACATATGTTTTTCAGGGAATTAGTTGATGAAATTTATTAATAAACTCTTGGGATTCACTACCTCAAGACTGTGTGGATTAAAAATGGAATAGACAGAGAGCTCCACTGTACTCCCTGGAGGGCAGTGCAGTGCAAGAGATGCAATCCAGGCCCCCCCAGCAAGAAACAAAGAAGAGCACTCATGGTAGCCATGAGTACCTAGCTGTTGCTTCCTACTAAGAGGGACTTAAAAGTTTGCACCTGGAGTTCCGGTTTAAGCGTCTTGCTGCTTGGCTGCACCCCATCTCGCTCTGATGGGGGGAGCCGAGACTCGGCTGATAGGAAGGGTCTGAGTTTGTCTGTAGGAGACTCCCTCCCACACCAGGAAGTAACAGCAGATATGCCTACACTACTGGTGAGCGCATTGCCCCCTCTAATGGAACAGATGACTAACCTCAGCCTTAAAATGGATAATTTGCAGAAGCGAATGTCCCAAATAAATAAAAGGACTTCCATGACTGAAAAGATGTTAGTAAAGATGGAAAAACAGACTGAGAGTATTAATAAAAGAGCGGATGAAGCGGAGAAAGAGAGATCCTCCAATAAAGCTCAGTTAATACAGCTTCAGCTGGAAAGATCCATGTACATTTTACGCTTCCAAGGGATCCCAGAGGAAAAGAACAAAGATTTGAAGGCTCTCTTAGCAGAGACTTTGGCTCCAATAATGGATTACAAACAGGAAGACTTAATGAAGGAGATGGACTGGGCCTACAGAACTTATCCAGACTTCATTAAAAAAAAATAAACTCCTGGGAGAAATATGTTTGAAATTCATGAGACGATCTACCAGAGATCAGGTGCTGAAATCTACACAAGGGAAACCCTTGAAAATAAAAAATGAGGAGATAAAAATCTTGAAGGATATCCCCTTTGAAATCAGAAAGCGGAGGATACTTTACAGAGCTCTTTCTCTTACTCTCTCTCTTCAGAAGGGAGGAATTCCTTATAGATGGTCATTTCCTGAAGGACTGAGTTTCAAATTTAAAGATAAAAATTCAACATTGACACTGTTCATAAGGCGAAGAATTTTGTAGACCAATACTTTAATCCCAAGCAACGCAGCAAAGACAAGAAATCTAAAACAGAAGAGGAGGAAGAAGAAGATGAAGAAGAATCCTACTCATAGGATTCATCAAGCGACAATTACAAACCTAATAGTTCTTCAGATACATTGGAATCAGAGAAAGGAGCAGCCGCTCCCAAACCCCAAGGAAAATAGAAATGCAAGAAGAAAAGACTCTAAAACCAAGATAATTGTTGATAATGCAGTTTTTGTTATCCAGCTAGTTAATGCAACTCTTTATTATTTTTTGTTAATTTTTTACAAGCAATAACAGTGCTGTATCACTAGGTGACAGGGATATATACCTATGTAACCAGATCATGTCACCTTGTTAGTCTTCCCTTCCCTATAACCATTAGTTGGCTTAGAGTTAGGGTGGTAGTCTCCCTCCCCCATTCCAGTACTTTGTGTTGTATTAGTTTTACCTTCCCCGTTTCCTATAGCATTTAGAAGTAGGGATTTAGTGACCATTCCCCAAATCCTGTAGTATTGCAAAATCAATAAAATACTTATATATATAAAAAAAGTTTGCACGTCATCCACAATATTGATGAAGCATATCACTGTGAGTACTTCTTAAAGCAACTTTGCTTGAAATTCTACTATATAACGTCAGCTATGGTCAGCTGTGCTATGGAACAGATGGTCACAGACCCTACCAGAGGAGAGGCAATCCTGGATTCGGTCCTAAGTAATGCCCAAGACCTGGTGAGAGATGTAAAAGTGACTGCACCGCTTGGGAACAGTGACCATAATGTCATTGAGTTTAACGTTTAACATTGAGTTTAATATTTGTACAAATAGGGAGTTGCCCCAAAAGACTGATGCAACCACTTTTAACTTTAAAAGGGGTAACTTCTCTGGTATGAGGGGACATGTGAGGATGAAATTGAAAGGAAAAGTGGAAAAGGTCAAAACCATTGGGGAAGCTTGGAGACTATTTAAAAATACTATCCTAGAAGCTCAGAAAAAATATATACCGCAGGTTAGGAAAGGCACAAATAGGTATAGAAAAAAGCCTGCATGGTTAACAAATAAAGTAATGGAAGCTGTAAAAGGTAAGAAGGATTCCTTTAAGCAGTGGAAAGCTAGTCTCAGTGAGGTTGATAAAAGGGAACACAAGCTGTGGCAATTAAAATGCAAGTCTGTGATCAGGCAAGCAAAAAGGGAATATGAGGAGCATATCGCAAAAAACATAAAGGCGAACAATAAAACTGTCTTCAAATACATTAGAGGTAGGAAACCAGCCAGGGAGGCAGTGTAGCCCTTAGATCAGGGGTGTCCAAACTACGGCCCGCGGGCCAACTGCGGCCCGCGGGTCAGTTTTTATTGGCCCGCAGCAAATTCTGAAAATATAATTGAATATGGCCCGCACATGGGCACCAAGGTCTAGCGAGGGCCGGCAGCGCGCTTGGAGGGATGCACGCTCCCGCGCCTCCCCGCCCCTCCCTCCCCAGACTCCCTAAGGCGCAGGCTCGGCTCCACGAAGTGGCGGGAGACGTGCGCGGCGGGGCAGGTGACTTTGGGCTGGGCGCCCCTCCCTCCCTCCCTGGCTGCGCGCCTTCGGGTTCCCCCTCCCTGCAGCACTTGGACTTGTGGGGCTTCCCGACCGAGCCGCCGAGGGCTCTGCGCTGCGTTTCCCCCGCGCCGCCGCAGGACTCTGGCTTTCCTTCTGGTGCTAGCCTCCCCGGGTACTTTGGCCGCCTCCCCGGTTTCCCTCCGCAACCCACGCTTTCGGGCAGGTCCCTGCGGCGGGTGATTCCCTTCCTTTTGTAATCAATAAATGGTGTTTGTTTGGCTGCTTCCTCAGGAAAAGAAAAAAAAAAACCTCCAGCAGGCTCATGACTTCTGTTTTATTTTCCTCGAAGGTGGGGAAGCGAGGCTCCAGGCCGGGTGGCCCCCCTCAGGTGTGTGTGTGGGGGAGATACTGCAAGGCTGCAATCGTAAAAACACTTACTAGCGAGTAAGCTCCATTGACCTTATTTACGAATTACCTCGGGGGTATGTTATGTGGTTAAGACGCTGAATGCCGATCGTTAGGTCGGCGGTTCCAGACCTTAGTGCTGCATGAGGGAGTCCTGCCAACCTAGCAGTTTGAAAGCAAGAAATTGCAAATACATAAATAGGTACCACTTCAATGGGAAGGTAACAGCTTTCCGTGCGCCTCGGCCTCCAGTCATGCCGGCCACGAGATGGGCACTGCATCCCTAGAGTCGGATTTGACTGGCTTTCCAGCCTTTACTATGTTATGTTTAGGATTGTGCACTTCAAGGTGGGGAAAGGGGTGATGAGATGAGGAGGGGTCCCTGCAGACCCACAGGATTAGATTCAAAGGGGGGGAAAATCTTCCAGAGTCTGACTTCTGCGCAAGGTTGAAACCCTGTATCCTTTAACCCCCCACACACCTTTTTCCAACTTTCACCTGCAGATTCAATATGTCACCTCTTGTGTGTGGCCCGGGCCTTTGCTTATTTTTCTGTATTTGGCCCTCACCAAAAAAACTTTGGGCACCCTTGCCTTAGATGATCAAGGGGTAAAAGGACTACGGAAGGATGACAGGGAAATAGCTGAGAAGCTGAATGCATTTTTCACTGTGGAAGATGAGAAGTGCTTGCCCATTCCAGAAGCACCGATTTTGGGAGGGGGTTTGAAAGACCTGAATCAGATTGAGGTGACAAGAGAGGAAGTCCTACGACTGATGGACAATTTAAAAACTAATAAATCACCAGGCCCGGATGGCATTCATCCAAGAGTTCTGAAAGAACTCAAATGTGAACTTGTGGATCTCCTTACATTAATAAGTAATCTTTCTTTAAAATCTGCCTCCATTCCTGAAGACTGGAAGATAGCTAATGTCACTCCCATCTTTAAAAAGAGCTCCAGGGGAGATCTGGGAAATTACAGGCCAGTCAGTCTGATGTCAATACCGGGCAAGTTGGTGGAAACTGTTATTAAGGAAAGAATTAGTAGGCACATTGATGAACAAAAACTATTGAGGCAGACTCAGCATGGGTTCTGTAAGGGAAGATCTTGTCTCACTAACCTGTTAGTGTTTTTTGAGGGAGTGAACAAACATGTGGGCAAGGGGGACCCAATAGATGTTATTTACCTTGACTTCCAGAAAGCTTCTGATACAGTTCCTCATCAAAGGCTCCTAAATAAGCTCAGTAGTCATGGGATAAAAGGAAAAGTCCTCTTGTGGATCAAAAACTGGCTTATAAATAGGAAACAGAGAGTGAGTATAAATGGGAAACTTTCTCAGTGGAGGGTGGTAAGCAGTGGGGTACCACAGGGATCAGTACTCGGTCCAATGCTTTTTAACTTGTTTATTAACGATTTGGAATTGGGAGTAAGCAGTGAAGTGGCTAAATTTGCAGATGACACGAAGTTATTCAGGGTAGTGACAACCAGGGAGGATTGTGAGGCACTACAAAGGGATCTGTCGAGGATGGGTGAGTGAGCGTCAACGTGGCAAATGGGGTTCAGTGTGGCAAAGTGCAAAGTGATGCACATTGGAGCCAAAAATCCTAAATATAAATACATGTTGATGGGGTCTGAACTGAAAGAGACTGATCAAGAGAGAGATCTTGGAGTCGTAGTCTATAACTCAATGACAATATCTAGACAGCGTGTAACTGCAATAAAGAAGGCCAACGCTATGCTGGGGATTATTAGGAAGGGAATTGAAAACAAATCAGCCAGTATCATAATGCCCCTGCATAAATCATTGGTGCGACCTCATTTGGAATACTGTGTACAGTTCTGGTTGCTACACCTCAGAAAGGATATTATAGCATTGGAAAAAGTGCAGAGAAGGGCAACTAGAATGATAAAAGGGTTGGAACACTTTCCCTATGAAGAAAGGTTAAAACGCTTGGGGCTCTTAGCTTGGAGAAACGACGGCTGAGGGGTGACATGATCGAGGTTTATAAGATTATGCATGGGATAGAGCAGGTAGAGAAAGAAGTACTTTTCTCCCTTTCTCACAATACAAGAACTCATGGGCACTCCATGAAATTGCTGAGCAGTCAGGTTAGAACAGATAAAAGGAAGTACTTCTTCACCCAAAGAGTGATTAACATATGGAATTCACTGCCACAGGAGGTGGTGGCAGCTACAAGCATGGACAGTTTCAAGAGGGGATTAGATAAACATATGGAGCAGACGTCCATTAGTGGCTATTAGCCACAAGGTATAGATAGCAACTCTCAGTCTGGGGCAAGTGATGCACTCTATTCTTGGTGCTGGAGGGGGCAGCAGTGGGAGGGCTTCTAGTCTCCTGGCCCCACTGCTGGACCTCCTGATGGCACCTGGTATTTTTGGCCACTGTGTGACAGAGTGTTGGACTAGATGGGCCATTGGCCTGATTCAACATTGGCTTCTCTTATGTTCTTATGTTCTTATGTAGCCCTTTTAAAGTTTAAAAAGACTGGAAGGGAGGGGTGAAGATCTTTTTCCCGCCCCCTCTTACCTCTACCGCGGCTAAGAAAAGGATCTAAAATTAACTGTTTAAATAATCTACTGGGTGAAGAAAAAAGAGAGCACCCTGTCCAATTGATATCTTCAAGAATTATCATCTTTTCTATGACTCCGAACTTTAGTGAGAGCCTAATCTTCTTGTCCTTTTTATGAAATAAATACTAAACCTTGGGATCTGCTACAATTTAATATTTGAATTATAAAAGCTTATATTTTAATAGTTCTTATTCTGAACTTTTGATGTATTTAGTTCCCATAACAATGTATGTTTATCTCTGTTGAAATTGTAAAACTCCGCTTTTTTCTGACTACATTGCTTTGGAATGTATACAACTGATAAGCTTTTCGCCCTGTGTTAGCTTTGTCTAGACCACAACAGTTGCAGACATACACTCTCTAAAATTGTTATCTCTTTAAAACTTGGTGTGGGGAAAAATCTATAGAGATGCTTTGGTGTTAACACAATTTTGGAAAAATGATTTGTAATGATAAATTGCAAAAGATCCCAGATGCTTTTTTCTTAGTAACACCAGATTCTATGGAGAATAAACCTACTCAGGTTTCCTTGAAAGACCTTTTTTTTTAAAAAAAGAAATTTTATTAACAGGATATAATAATACATTCCATAACTGATAACCAATTCTTGACATATCCTTTTTCACAGTTTTCTATCCCCCCCTCCCCTGGCTTCCAGCGATGCTCCACCCCCATTAATATTTCTATCAACATTTTCTTACATTCAATTTGTATTCCATATTCAAATCATCATTTTTAATATTTTCCTTTTCTATTTCTCACTATTAGGTAACACTTCTAATACAATTCATTTTCTTACTACACTTCTATACTTAATAATTGTCAAAGCAAAGCAACCTATTCTTCACATCCCAGTTGGATTTCAGATAGTCTTTAAAATCTTTCCAATCTGATAAGAATTCTTCATATTCTTTTCCATTAAGTTTTCTTGTCATTTTGTCCATTTCTATCATGAAACTCATTTTCCTTATCCATTCCCATTCATCAGGTATCTGCTCCTGTTTCCAGAGTTGATCATAAGTCATTCTTGCAGTTGTAATTAAATACCATAACAATGTTCTCTTTGTCACTGTAACTTCTTCCATTTTGAGCCCTAAAAGTAACATTTCTGGTTCTTTTTTCAAAGTACATTTCAAGATTTTTTGAATTTCATTATGGATCTCAGTCCAAAAAGCCGCCGCTTTTTCGCATGTCCACCACATATGGTAAAACGAGCCCTCTTTTTTCTTACACTTCCAACCTTTGTTAGACATGTTCTCATTTATATTAGCATTTTTTTTAGGCGTCATATACCATCTATACATCATTTTATAACAGTTTTCCTTCACATTAATACATGTTGAAATTTTAATCGACTTTTTCCACAAACATTCCCATGACGGCATTTCTATATCTCTATTTATATTTATAGCCCATTTCACCATTTGCTCTTTTACAATCTCATCTTCAGTGTACCATTTTAACAAAATCTTATAATTTCTAGAAATCATTTTTTTACCTTTTTCTACCCCCACCATTTCAATTTCATTATTTTCTTTCCTGAAACCATACCTCATTTTATCAGTCTTAAATAAATCATAAATCTGCCTGTAATTTAACCAATCATATTCGAATTCCAGCTCCTCTCTAGCTCTCATCGCGAAACTGCTCCCCTCAGTCTTCAAAATGTCTCTGTAAGGTAACCAATCTTTCCCTTTGTGCCTTGAAAGTGGTTTGATTACTTCTGACGGAACAATCCACAACGGTCTTGTTTCAAAAAAGAATCTCTT
Organism: Gekko gecko; assembly: GCA_029375565.1. Lineage (NCBI taxonomy): Eukaryota > Metazoa > Chordata > Lepidosauria > Squamata > Gekkonidae > Gekko > Gekko gecko. Next base: position 172,669,112 of record JAPDNY010000005.1, read on the forward strand.
ATATCTCATCCACGTCATGTATAGTGATCTCCTTATAAAGTGGTGTTTAAAAATGTTGTCCACTTTAGACTTTTCATACCATAGATAGGCGTGCCATCCAAATTTACGATCATGTCCTTCTAACGCCAACAGTTTTCTGTTGTCCAAATTAATCCATTGTTCAAGCCAAGCCAAACATACAGCATCATAATATAGTCTAAAGTTAGGGAGTTGGAAACCTCCCCTTTCTTTTGCATCACATAGGATTTTCATTTTAATCCTTGGTTTCCTTCTGGCCCACACAAACTTTGAAATCTCTTTTTGCCATAAATTCAACACTTTACAGTCTTTTACTATTGGAATTGTCTGGAATAAAAATAACATACGAGGTAAAATGTTCATTTTAACTACCGAAATTCTGCCCAAAAGTGATAGATTCAAAGTATTCCATTTTTTAATGTCCTGTTGAACTTTAGTCCAAGTCTTTTCATAATTGTTCTTAAACAAGTCTATGTTTTTCGTTGTTATCTCAATTCCCAGATATCTAGTTTTCTTCACCACTTCACATTGAACTTTTTCTTGGAAATCCAGTTGATTTTCTTTTCTTATGTTTTTGCAAAGTAGCTTTGTTTTATTCTTATTCACATAAAATCCAGCCTAATCTCCAAATTCTTTAATCCTTTCCATCAGTAGCGGTACATTAATTACTGAATCTTTGATTATAAACATTACATCATCTGCAAAAGCCCTGTATTTATACTCAAAACCTCCAATTGTAAGTCCTTTTATCTCTTTGTCTTCTTTTATTTTATTCAGCATCACTTCCAAAATCCAGATAAATAGTAAAGGAGATAACGGGCATCCTTGTCTGGTACCTTTTTGAACTTTAAAATAGTCCGTCATCTCTTTATTTACATTCAGCGACGCTTTTTGTTCACAATATATCGCCCTAATCATATTTAAAAAGGGCTGCCCAATGTCCATTCTATCAAACACTTGTAACATAAATTCCCAGTTTAAATTGTCAAAGGCTTTTTCAGCATCTAAAAATAGAAAAGCAACTTCTTTTTCCGGATGTTTATCATAGTATTCAATTGCGTCAATCACAATCCTTAAGTTGTCTCTAATTTGTCTACTTGGTAAAAAACCGGCTTGTTCTTCTCTTATGACGTCTTTTAGATAATTCTTCAATCTCTCCGAAATTACTTTGGCAAACAATTTATAGTCATTATTGAGTAGTAAAATTGGTCTATAGTTTTTAACATCTGTCAAATCTTGTCCTTCCTTGGGTATGAGTGATATGTTGGCTTCTTTCCAAGATTCTGGTATTGCTTTGGTCGGCTGAATTTCATTTATTAGAGGTTCCATAATCGGGGTCAGCTCCTCCTTTAATTTTTTATAAAATTTTACGGTAAATCCATCTGGTCCTGGAGCTTTCCCTAATTTGGTATCTTCTATTGCTTTGTATATTTCTTCTTTCTGGATTGGGCCATTCAACATTTCCTTGATTTTTGGGTCCATCTCAGGTAAATCTACTTTGTCCAAATAGTTTTTGATTTTCACTGGATCAATATTCTTTTTTTGAAATAATTTTGCATAATATTTGAAGAAGGCTCTTTTTAGTCCATTCATGTCTACTATTTCTTTACCTTCTTCAATTATCTTACTAATTGTTCTTCTCTCCCTTCGGTTTTTCAACTGCCACGCCAAATATTTTCCTGGCTTATTTGCTCCCTCAAAAGATTTTTGCTGCAATTTCTTTAAGTTCCAGTAGAGTTCTCTGTTCAATATCACCTTTAATTGGTCTTGTAAGATTTGAATTTCTTTAAGAAGTCTTTTCTTGCCTGGTCTCCTTTTCAATTTATTTTTTTTTCTGAATTTTTTCCTGCAATTCCTTTTGTTGTTTCAAATTTTGCTTCTTATCTGCCGCATTCATTGATATCAATACTCCTCTCATCACGGACTTATAGGCATCCCAGACTGTCTGTATTTTTACGTTTTGGTTTAAGTTCATTTGAAAAAAAAATTGAGTTTCCTTACGCAGTGTCTCCACTAACTTTGTCTTATCCAATAAATTTTCATTAATTCTCCAATGGAACTGTTTCATCTTTTCTTTTAATGTCCAAATTAATGGATTATGATCTGAACTTATCTTTGGCAAAATTTCCATCTTCTGAGTTTTTAGTGCAATTTCACTTGACATCCAAATCGTATCTATTCTTGAGAAGGATTTGTGTTGGTTAGAGTAGAAAGTAAAGTCTTTGACCTTTGGGTTCCATTTCCTCCCCACATCTTCCAGTTTCTCTTGTTCAATCAATTTAAAAAAAAATTGGGGTAACTTCTCGTCACCCCTTTGTGATTTCCTGTCCAGTTTATTATTAACAGTACCATTGAAATCTCCAGCTAAGATTATCTGATCATAATGCACCTGGTCCAAGTCCTTCATCAAGTCTTTAAAAAAATTATCTTTAGGAGCATACAAATTAACAACCAGTGTCTTTTTTTGAAGCATTGTAATTTCTACAGCAACATATCTCCCTTCTTTATCCGTAAAAAATTGTTTTGGCTCCATGCTTCTATTTACATAAATCACAACTCCTTTATTTTTTTCCTCTGCCAATGAATAAAATTCTTCTCCCAACTTTTTATTAATCAAGTATTTATTGTCCCGTTTTTTTATATGGGTTTCTTGTAGACAGGTGATGTTAGATTTCTGCTTTTGTAGCCAATAGTTCACTACCTTTCTTTTGAAAGGTGAATTAAGTCCATTTACATTCCACGATAACAATTTGTAATCCATCATGAAGTGTTTTTAAATATCTCTGAAATCTTCAGGGTTTTCGGCTTTAAACCTGTACATATCTCCAGGTGTTTTAATCATATGTCTTTTCGAATTGTAGGTAAATGACAAACCTTGTGGTATCTCCCATCTGAATCTAATATTCAACTGCTTCAACTTATCCACCAACTTCTTGTATTTCTTTCTGTCCTGCAAGATGGTCCTTGGGAGTTCTTTCATTATTATTATCTTTTTACCGTCAACTGCTTCTTAAATACATCCTCTTTCATTTTCCTTGTTACAAATTGAACAATGACATCTCTTGGTAGATTTTTTTGTGTGCATAAGCTGAGTTCACTCTGTAAATTAGATCAAAATCCAAATCTATTTCTCCTTGATCTTCTCCCAGATATTCAGTCAAAGCTGCCATCACTTCCGTACGTATGTTTTCCCCCAACTTTTCTTCTATCCCTCTTAATCTCAGATGGTTTAACATTGCTGTATATTCTACCACTGCTTCAAGATTCCGGTTATTTTGTGTGTTTCAATTCCCCCCCCCCAATCTTGTGTCTTTTGCTCCATTTCAATTGATTTTGTCTCCAAAGCTTTAACTTGGTTACTTGTATTTTCCACTTCTTTTTGGGTCTCTGCCACCTCTGCAAGCATTAACTCTCTCAAGGCCGCCACATTTTTTTCTTGAACTTCTTCCGTTCCAGCTGCTTTTCCATTTGTTTCTCTAATTGCTTGTTCATCTGCTTCATTATACCTTGAATCGCTTCGAGCATACGTTTCTCCATTGCTTCCATTGCTGCCTGCCATTCTTTCTTCTCTTTAGATGACATGCTTGGACTTCCAGCTGATGCTGCTCTTTGTCGAGGTCTTGGTTCCATTTTGGAAATTTGTCGATGCGCTTCAGCTGTCTTCTCAGTATCCTTTAAATTCTGCTTTTTTTGCTGTTTTTAGTAGTCTATTTTTTTAAAAAATTACATTTTAAAATTCAGTCCTCCACAAAATGGCGGGCACAGTTTCTCAATAGTTTCTGTGGCTAGAGTAGGCTCTCTTTAGATTTCCTGTTTCTGGTCCCACGTTAACAATGTCCTACCGGAAACACTTCTGGTCCGTCTCCTTTTAAGTTCTCCAGCACACACTCTAGGCAAATTACTGTTTCAGCCGGACACAGATTAGTGCTACACCTTCGTCTCGTGATCTTTCCAGTCACATTCACTCATACGCTTATCGTTCAGTTTCTGACCGCAGGAATGTTAAACAAATTCAATTTAATCCAATTTCAGCGCTTTAACGAACTCTTCTAAATTCTACGATGGATCGATTATTCAGCTTTAATCCTTATGCGCTTAACCGCCTTGTTCGAATTTTATTATATCTTCTCCCCGGTAAGCAAATCGTTTTTGTTACCTTAAATGTTTATCTTGGGACTTCGCATCGCTTCTCTTTGTTTCCCTCTTCCAGTAGTTTCTTAAGAGATCGGGAAATGGCAAATTTAAGCGGATATTTCAGCTCAGCTGGCTTCTTTAGTGCTGTCTTGCAATAGCCCACTTCTGAGAGGAGTTCAAAGCGTAAACAAGCCCCCTCTGGGACTTGTGCACGCCGATCTCAACTCTCACTTGGACCTTTGTTGCTTTCCTGTCACCCCCCTGCCTGGGGGATGCCGCGTTGGGCAATATAGCTGCCCAAACTATCAGAAGAAGCTGCCGTCCACTCTGCTCTTTTGCAGAGTGCTTCAGTTTGCCATTTTACTCCGACCGGAAGTCCCTTGAAAGACCTTTTGATTTCTGTCTGTACTTTCATTCAGTACAGACAGAAATCCAAATATTGACACAACAACTTAAAACTAAGAGGGAAACACCCTAGACAGCATGGAAAGAGGAGGAGGAGGAAAACACAGAGGAAGCCTACACGCAAGATGACTGGACTTATAAAAAAGAATCTATGCCTACAAAGAGAGGTACAACTTTTACAAAAATGTACCAGAGACTCTATAAAAGATTTATGGCTGATGAAATTCCCAAATAGTGACTTTTTTACCATCTCAGAGACAAAAAAACCCCAAAACAATTGATGATGATGATGATGATGATGATGATTTTATTTCGGCTTACATGACCAAAGTCTTAAGAACACTTATAAAAGAATACGTCACATGATTAAACATCGGGGCATGTTTAAAACCGAGAACGTTCATAAAATCAATGGAATGCGAGGTAATATGTTGCTTTACAGGAATTACCATAAGCATATAAAATACATTATCCACATCAGAATATTACACGACATAGAGACTCAGAACAGGTAAACAAATCATAAAATCCTTGAACGAGTGTGGACTCAGAAAAATTTATCCCCTTTCTCCTTCTTTTTTATTTATCACCAGGGCAGTGACAGTATTATCAACTTCTGTCAGACAGGAGAACAGAAATTGACCATTGAAGGGAGGGGAGCTTTTCTTTCACCAAAATGGATATGATGTACTTCTGCCTCTCCAAATTCCATTTGGGGCAGGCTAGCAATATGTGGTCCATCGTCTCTACTAAACCTTGATTACAATCACATATCCGTTCAGAGTATGGAATACCATGAAAACGGCCTGAAACTATATTGGAAGGAAACGTGTAAAGGCTCTGCAAAGAATTGGACTTTTAAGAGTGTAGCAATAAGTAGGGATCACGTCCGGCGGTGGAAGGCCGAGGGCTAGGCCCGAGCAGGTATGATGGGCTCTGCAGAGTGTACTACTAAAATCAAGTTCACTCAGTTTTGTTTTTATTAATTTGAGGGTCTCACTATGCAATAAAGATGTGATGTCGATGTTCAAGGTTTCTAATTTAGATTCCATTAACTTGGTTCTACTACTTTGTGGGTGTCTCTCTGGATCAAGTAGGGAAAACCTGGTCCAACAGGGATAGCCCCTCAAGATTCTTTATTAATAAACAATTTAAATGCTGAGTGCCATGTTCTTTTTTCAATTGAAGGCTGCGCAAATTCAACCCTAAGCGCCGTGCCCGCCACACATTTTGGGACTGCAGCAATGTCTCTTAGAAACATGTGAAGGGGGGAGTCTAGTTTCTCCGAGACGCCTTCTATCCTCACTCCACAACCATATAAGAGCTGGGGAACAGCTTTAGCGTTGAAAATCCTAATAGCTGCAGGGATATGTTTGGCCCCTTTTGAGCAGAAGAATTTTTTGGTTACTCTAGTTATTTTTTTCCCACATAAGAGAACAATGGAAGGAATAGGGGCAACCTGTTTAGGGTCCCATAGAATTGGACCCCCTGGTCCAATGTTCTTGAAACTTGGTGGGTATCTTGGGGAGAGGCTCCACCAGCTATCCTGTGAGTTTGGAGCCTCTCCCTCAAACCCCCTCCCCTCCAGCTCCTAGAATATACCCTATGTTTTCACCATTGACTTCAATGGCCCATAGGATATAATGGAGCTGAAATTGACATGCGGCTGCCTGAAAGACTCTCCGGGACGCCGGCTGGGGGTGGGGCTTGGCTCCTGAGCTCCCGGAGCTGTGCTCCGGTGCGCTCCCCCCCCCAAAAGACCCCTGGTTTAAATATAGTTTAAAATTATTCACTTTGAGATTTTTACAAGGTTATGGAAATAATCTTCTAAGAAACTAATTTATGCAATAGTCAAATGTAAACTTGCTCACAATTTTAATACTACTAGGTTTTCTTTAGCTCACAAGGTGTAGAATTTTTGCTCACAACACTGTGGTGCTTATAGGGAACAATGGTATAGAGGATGCTGCAGAGTTTTTTTCTGTTGGACGAGAAGCAATGGGTTGAAATTAAATCAAAAGAGTTTTTGGCTAAACATTAGGAAGAGCTTACTGACGATTAGTGTGGTTCCTCAGTGGAACAGGCTTCTTTGAGTGGTGGTGGGCTCTCCTTTTTTGGAGGTTTTCAAACAGAGGCTAGGTGGCCATCTGGAAGCAATGTTGACTCTGTGAACTTAGGCAGATCATGAGAGGGGGGGCAGGAAGGGTTGTATCAGTGCTTAGTTTTTGTGGCCCTTTCTTGCACACCCACAGAAATGCTGATTGCCACTTTGAGGGTCATAAAGCAATTTTTCTCCAGTTTGGCTGGGGATCCTAGAGGTTTTTTGTCATCTTCTGGGCTTGGAACAGGGGTCACTGGAGGTGTGGGGGGAGGTACAGAGGGTTGGACTAGATGACCCTGGATGTCCCTTCCAACTGTATGATTCTATGATTCTAAATCGAATTTTTGTGTGTGAGGAGGGAGGAACAAGTAGTAAAAATGAAAGTGAAACCTTTTAAGCAGAATACTTCACAAGTTTTGGATCTTTATGAGTATAGCTTGAGGTTTATCCTATTATTCTTTCCCTGGAGGAGAAAACCTATAATGGCAGGAGGCCGTACAAGACACCCAGTTGGGAATATTTTAATGAAGTACCTCTACCCATGGGTAAAGCAGGCATGTGTGCAATATGCAGACATTGCAACAAAGAAATGCAAGGCTTTATGGCTCGAATGAAACAACATCAGGAGAAGTGCTGTGATGAAGATGATAAAAGGAACATGTTTGAACAGGCAGGATCTTCAGGTTGGTAAATGTTTTGATTTTATCATATTTCTTAAAGACTGCCTTGAGAAACTGTCAGATTTGAGCAAAGGTATATTTTTTATTACTGCCTGTTACTTTGCTTTTGGTACAATTTTTATGAAGAAATAGATTTGAAACAACCAGATATTCCTTTTTTGGGCAGTATTTGAGTCGCAGTGAATACAATGAGTAATCCTTTCCTTATATATAAAAGGATAGTGGTCGCCTGGCATGCCCAAATAAGGCATGCCCAAATAAGGCGAAAATGCGCGGCAAAATAGATTGGCAGCGGGGGCTGCCGCTCATAGTTGGGGCCTGGCCATTGGCTGGCGTGCCTGGCTGTGTGAGCTCTGTCCCGCCCACACAACCAGTATGTCACCACTTCGCCCCACTCTGAACCCAGTCGCCGGAACGGGCGGATGCTCCGGCGGCTAAGCTGCTGGCCCTGGCTCGAGGCCAGCCTCCCTCGCTGCCTCCCCCCGGGAAGCGACTGGGCCAAGCCGCGCTTTGCGTGGCGGAGAGGAGGTGGCGGGGATGGCCTCACGGGGCGCGTGTAGCCGGGGGGGAGGCGACGGAGATGGCTGGCCCGAGCCAGGAGACAACCTACCTTCCTCGCTGCTCTGAGACTGCGGCGCTGCACGGGGGGGGCGGGTCTGGCCTCGCCCTCCACGTGCCAACAGACTGGGGGGGGGCAGGCCTCCACAGGTGGTCCAGCTAGCGCCCATTGCAGCGGTACACGCAATGGGCCTTGCCGCTAGTATTAAATAAGTAAAAAGATAAAGGTAAAGGTTCCCTTGCTTGAAATCCGACTCTAGGGTTGCGGTGCTCATCTCCGTTTCAAAGCTGAAAAGCCAGCGTTGTCCGAAGACGTTTCCGTGGTCATGTGGCCGGCATGACTAAACACCAAGGTGCACGGAACGCTGTTACCTTCCCACCAAAGTGGTACCTATTTATCTACTTGCAATTTCTTGCTTTCGAACTGCTAGGTTGGCAGGAGCTGGAGCTAGAGATGGGAGCTCACCTCATCATGCGGCACTCTCGGGTCTCGAACTGTTGAACTACTGACCTTCCACAGCCTGCAGTTCAGCGTCTTAACCACTTGAGCCACCACAGCTCCATGAGATTTGGTATAAATCAGTAAATAAGTAGAAATGGTATAAATCAGGGATGTCGAACATGTGGCCCAGGGGCCGGATCAGGCCTCCGGAGGGCTTCTATCAGGCCTGTAGTGGAACTGGCTGTCTTCTTCTTCTTGTTCCAATTCTGCTGCTGCTGCTGTGTCATCACAGATTTGCAGCTTACAGATACACCCCTGAACAGCATATTCAAGATTGCAACAGCACAGATATTTTGATGCAGTAATTCAGAGCAAGAGGTGTTAGTTATCAGACTCTGTTAAATAAATAAAATATTGCATGAGTGCTAATGTTTTACGCATGTTTTTATTTTTAAGTAAAAAAACCCCTTTTGTGTTTGTGTCCTTTATAAAGTTTTTATCTCCATTACCTGTTATTACATTTTATGACACACATGGTTCAACCCAACAAGGTCTCATTTACATCATATCCAGTCCTCATAACAAATGAGTTCGACACCCCTGGTTGTTGTTGTTGTTGTTCAGTCGCACAGTCGAGTTCGACTCTTCGCAGCCCCATGGACCAGATTACGCCAGGCCCTCCTGTCTTCCGCTGTCCGCTGAAGTTTGCTCAATTTCATGTTCGTCGCATCGATGACACTGTCTAACCATCTCATCCTTTGCCGTCCCCTTCTTCTTTGACCTTCAATCTTTCCCAGCATCAGGGTCTTCTCCAGTGAATGCTCCCTTCTCATTTGGTGGCCAAAGTATTTGAGCTTCAGCTTCAGGATCTGGCCTTCCAGGGAACAATCAGGGTTGATTTCTTTTAGGATTGACTGATTTGATCTCCTTGCAGTTCAAGGGACTCTCAAGAGTCTTCTCCAGCACCATAGTTCAAAAGAATCTATTCTTCGGCGCTCGGCCTTCCTTATAGTCCAATTCTCGCAGCCAAACATTACTACGGGGAATACCATTGCTTTGACCATGCGGACTTTTGTTGGCAAGGTGACGTCTCTGCTTTTTATCATGCTGTTTAGGTTTGCTATCGCTTTCCTCCCAAGGAGCAGGCGTCTTTTAATTTCATGGCTGCAGTCACCATCTGCAGTGATCTGGGATCCCAGGAACATGAAGTCTGTCACTACATCTACGACTTCCCCTTCTATTTGCCAAGGAGTGATGGGGCCAGATGCCATGATCTTAGTTTTTTTGATGTTGAGCTTCAAGCCCACTTTTGCACTCTCCTCTTTCACCCTGAGCAAGAGGCTCTTGAGCTCCTCTTCACTTTCTGCCATCAGAGTGGTATCGTCTGCATATCTGAGGTTATTGATCTTTTCCCCAGCAATCTTAACTCCAGCTTGTGATTCATCCAGGCCAGCATTTCACATGATGTACTCTGCATATAAATTAAATAAGCAAGGTGACAATATACATCCTTGTCGTACTCCTTTTCCTATGCTAAACCAATCAGTTGTTCCATATCCGGTTCTAACTGTTGCTTCTTTTTGCTTATACAGGTTTCTCAGGAGACATGTGAGGTGGTCCGGTACTCCCATCTCTTTAAGAACCTGCCATAATTTATTGTGATCCACACAATCAAAGGCTTTAGCATAGTCAATGAAGCAGAAGTAGATGTTTTTCTGGTACTCTCTTGCTTTCTCCATAATCCAGCGAATGTTGGCAATTTGATCTCTAGTTCCTCTACCTCTTCGAAACCCAGCTTGTACTTTTGGCAGTTCTCTGTCCACGTACTGTTGGAGCCTAGCTTGTAGGATTTTGAGCGTGACCTTGCTAGTGTGCGAAATGAGTGCAATTGTGCGATAGTTTGAACATTCCTTGACATTGCCCTTTTTTGGGATTGGAATGTACACTGACCTTTTCCAATCCTGTGGCCACTGTTGTGTTTTCCAAATTTGTTGGCAAATTGAGTGCAGCACTTTAACAGCATCTTCTTTTAAGACTTTGAATAACTCAGCTGGGATACCATCACCTCCACTAGCTTTGTTGTTAGTAATGCTTTCTAAGGCCCATTTAACTTCGCTTTCCAGGATGTCTGGCTCGAGGTCAGTGATTATACCGTCATGGTTGTCAAGGACATTGAGGTCCTTCCTGTATAGTTCTTCTGTGTATTCTTGCCATCTTTTCCTAATCTCTTCTGCTTCTGTTAGGTCCCTACCGTTTTTGTCCTTTATCATGGCCAGCTTTGCATGGAACGTTCCCTTGATTTCTCCAATTTTCTTGAAGAGATCTCTAGTCCTTCCCAATCTATTGTTTTCCTCTATTACTTTGCATTGTTCATTCAGGAAAGCCTTCTTATTTCTCCTTGCTATTCTGTGGAAATCTGCATTCAGTTGGGTAAATCTTTCCTTTTCATCGTTGCCTTTAGCTTTCCTTCTTTCCTCTGCTATGTGTAAAGCCTCATCAGACAGCCACTTTGCTTTTTTGCATTTCTTTTTCTTTGGGATGGCGGTGATTGCTGCCTCCTTTACAATGTCACGGACCTCTGTCCATAGTTCTTCAGGCACTCTGTCTATCAAATCTAGTCCCTTAAACCTATTCTTCACTTCTACTGTATATTCATCGGGGATGCGATCTAGGTCAAATCTGAATGGCCTTTTGGTTTTCCCAACTTTCTTCAATTTAAGTTTGAATTTTGCAATGAGTAGCTCATGATCTGAGCCACAGTCAGCTCCAGGTCTTGTTTTTACTGACTGGATAGAGCTTCTCCATCTTTGATTGCAAATTATATAGTCAATCTGATTTCGGTGTGGCTCATCTGGTGTGGTCCATGTGTAGAGACGCCTCTTAGGTTGTTGGAAAAGGGTGTTCGCTATGACCAGCATGTTCTCTTGACAAAACTCTGTTAGCCTTTGCCCTGCTTCATTCTGTTCTCCAAGGCCAAACTTGTCTGTTATTCTGGTTACCATTTGATTTCCTACTTTAGCATTCCAGTCCCCTATGATGATGAGGACATCATTTTTTGGTGTTAGTTCTATGAGGTGTTGTAGGTCTTCATAGAACTGGTCCACTTCAGCCTCTTCTGCAGCAGTGGTTGGGGCATAGACTTGGATTATTGTGATGCTGAATGATTTGCCTTGGATTCGGACCGAGATCATTCTGTCATTTTTGAGATTGTATCCCAATACTGCCTTTCTCACTCTCTTGTTGACTATAAAGGCCACACCATTTTTTCTACGGGATTCCTGGCCACAGTAGTAGATATAATGGTCTTCTGAGTTAAATTCACCTATTCCTGTCCACTTTAGTTCACTGATTCCCAAGATGTCGATGTTCATTCTTGCCATCTCATTTTTGACCACGTCAAGCTTACCTTGATTCATAGATCTTACATTCCAGGTTCCTATGCAGTATTGTTCTTTGCAGCATCGAACTTTCCTTTCACCGTCAGACACATCCACAACTGAGCGTCCTTTCGGCTTTGGCCCAGCCGCTTCACTCTTTCTGGGGTTACTCGTACTTGCCCTCTGCTCTTCCCCAGTAGCATATTGGACACCTTCTGACCTGAAAGGCTCATCTTCCGGCGTCATATCTTGTAGCCTTTTGTTACTGTCCATGGGGTTTTCTTGGCAAAGATACTGGAGTGGGTTGCCATTTTCTTCTCCAGGGGATCACACTTGGTCTGAGTTCTCTGCTGTGGCCTGTCCATCCTGGGTGGCCCTCCACGGCATAGCCCACAGCCTCATTGAACCACGCAAGCCCCCTCGCCACAACAAGGCAGTGATCCATGAGGGAGGACACCCCTGGTATAACTAATAAAATAACAGCAATGACTCTTTTGTTTAGGGGAATCCATCATTAAGATAAAGGATTCTGGAAACTGTCCATCTTTGAGATCACCATCCTCCTGTTCTACAGTTTCAGAGTTATCTGTACAGGATAGTATTTCAGTCGCAACATATACAACACACACCCACAGTGTATCACCTAAAAGAAAGAAAAAAGCTGACCATCCAGGAACCACCATAGATAAATTTGTGATAAAAACTAGCAGATTAGAAAATGAGTTAATTGATGAAACAATTGCCTAGTTTGTTGACGTGATGAACTCTTCTTTCTATCTTATTGAAAACCCACACTTCATTAATATGGTTCAGTTGCTGAGACCAGGATACAGTCCACCCACCAGAATAGATGTTGGAGGGAAACTGCTGGATAAAGTGTATGACAGAGAAACCGAGGGATGTGCAACAGCTCTAGAGGATAAAATTGTTAACCTATGTCTTGATGGGTGGAGTAATCTACACAATGATCCTGTTTGTTTTCTAAAATTTTATTTATAGATTTTTCATGTACAGAAAAAAGGGAAAGAAAAAAAAGAAAATAGCAATATGATAATACAAATACATTAAATTAATATATATACTAATTAGAAATATTAATACCCATACATTAAATTAGAAAATATAATATAACAGTATTAGTTTGAAATACAAATGGGAGGTTTTCTCGTTGACTTCTTTATCCAATTATAAACTTTTTTCCATCTGTTTTGATATATTATCTCGTCTTTTTCTGAGAATATTGTGTTTAATTTATCTAATTCAGCAATTTCCAAAATTTTATCCATTAAATCCTCATTGTTGGGTACAATATCTTGTTTCCAATATTTAGCAATAAAAATTCTTGACATAGTAAATATGTATATTATAATTCTTAAATCTTCTCTTTTAATTCTATCTGGTAAGATATTAAGTAGAAAAATTTCTGGTTTAAATTGTAGTTTAACATTTGTAATTTCGTCTACTATTTTTTTATCAATTTCCAAAATTTTTCTATTTTTTCACATTTCCACCATACATGAATATATGTACCAATATTTTTCTTGCACCTCCAACATATGTCTGGAGCTTCTTTATGGAACTTATTGATTTTATCAGGCGTCCAATGCCATTGATAAAACATTTTGTAGATATTTTTATATTAATTTGTCAGATGATGAGAGCCAAACGTTATCTAATTGTGTTTTAGTATTTATGAAGTTTTTTTTATCTTTACTAAATCTGGATTTTAATTGAATTCCTTCCCAATTAGTTAAATTTGCTTTTTTAAATTTCATGTGATTCTAAAGATTTTAATTCGTTATTTTTTGTTAGAAGAGTTTCATATGTCAACTTTTTCTTGCTATTAGTGCTGGCATTATAAAAGCCTCTAGCGGGGAAATCCATTTCAGGATTTTAGTGTAAAATTTATTTTTGATCTCTTTCCAGATTTTAATCAATGGTCCTCTAATTACATGATTTTGGAAAATGTGCTGACTTTTATCTATATTGTACGAAATGTGCGCATGCCATCCCATGGGTAGGTCATTCCCTTCTAATTGTAGAAGTCTTTTCTCTTCCAGCAAGACCCAATCTTTTATCCAATCTATTGTGGCCGCTTGGTAATATAAGTTCCAATTTGGTAATCCTAATCCGCCCTTTTTATCAGTAAGGAGTTTTCTATTAATTCTCGGGGTTTTGGTGTGCCATATAAATTTTCTAACAGGGCGGTTTAATTCTTCAAAGTATTTTTTAATTTTTTAATATGGGAATGCATTGGGCTAGAAATAAAAAACGTGGAAGGATGTTCATTTTTATTGTGGCAATTCTTCCCATGAAAGAAATATGTAGGTCATGCCATCTGTTAAGTTCTTTTCTTATTTCTTCTAACAAAGCTAAATAATTATTTTTATATAAATTCTTATTATTGTTTGTGATTGTTATCCCTAAATATTTAAGTTTATTAACTACTTGTATATTTGAAATTGTTTCTATTTTGGCAATCTCTTCTTTAGAGCAGTTTTTGGTAATGATTTTCGTTTTATTTAAATTTATTTTTAAGCCAGCCACTTGACCATAAGTCTTTAATTCTTTCCATAGGTACGAGATAGATGTTATTGGGTCTTCTAAAATAAATACCAAATCGTCAGCAAATGCCTGGAGTTTATAATGTTCTTGTTTTATTTTGGTACCAGTTATATCCTTATTTCTTCTCACTATTTCATTTAATGTTTCTAACTCAAAAATAAATAATAGAGGGGATAATGGACATCCCTGTCTGGTTCCTTTCTGTATGGCTATATTTTGTGTTAATTCTCCATTAATAAGAATTTTTGCATATTGTTCTGTGTAAATAGCTGTGATTGCATTCAAAAACTTTTCACCACACCCCCATATTTTTAATTTTTGTATCAAATAATCCCAATTAACATTGTCGAAGGCTTTCTCCGCATCTAAAAAGATTAACACTACTTGTTTCCCAGGCTGTTGCTCATAATATATAGTTCTTATACTGTTTTTAATTTGCCTTTTTGGGAGAAAGCCTGATTGATCTTTATGTATAATTTCAACCATAATCTTTTTAAAGCTGTTTTGCTAGAATGGTTGTAAATATTTTATAATCAAAATTCAATAAAGATATGGGTCTATAATTTTTAATGTCATTACCTTCAGAATCTGGTTTGTGTATTAAAATTATTAAAGCTTCTTTCCATGAATTTGGTACAATGCCTGTAATCATAACATTATTAATCATGTCTTTAAATAAAACATCGTAACATTTTCGTTTAACTCCTTTCTTTTTCAGTTGTAAATTTACCTGTCTCATATTTCAATAAAAAATCTTTAGTTTCCTGGCTATTCTGTGATGTTTGTTTATATAATTTTTTATAAAAATTTTCTACTATAATTTTTCACTCTTGTGTTTTAAGTTTTATTTCTTGATTTTCGTTTTTTTAGTGCTAAGATAGTCCTCTTTTCTCTTTCCTTTTTAAGTTTATAAGCTAACCAGTGTGAGGGTTTGTTTGCATTTTCAAAGAGATAAGCTTTGTATATTCTATTTTATTCGCTATTTCTTGTGTCAGCCATAAGTTGATTTGATTTTGAATTAGTTTTATTTTTGATCTTGTTACCTTAGTATCCCCTTGATTCTTACTAATCTTTTCTATTTTTTTAAGTTCTGTTGATAAATTATGAAATTTTTCCCTTCTTTCTTTATTTCTTCAAGCCTCTTGATTTATAAATAAACCCCTTATATATGCTTTTAATGTATCCCATGTATTATTCAGTGTTGTATCTTCTCTTTTATTTATTTCAATAAACTCTTGCATTTTTTGTTTAATTTTTTTGACAAAATTTTTATCCCTAATTAACCCTGGATTTATTCTCTACCTAGTAGTTTTATATGTTCCTTGAATAGACATCCACATAGGGTTGTGGTCTGCAAACATGTTTGGTAATATCTCAACATCTGATATATGTTTTATCATATTCATATTTATCCAAATCATATCTATTCTAGACCATGATTTATCTCTGTTAGAGAAAAAAGTATAATCTTTTTTTTGTGGATTTCTAGTTCTCCATAAGTCTATAAGATTAAATTCTTCTACCAAATTTAGAAATGTTTTTGATAAGATTGTTCCCGCCTTCAAAGTTTTTTAAATTTTCTTTCTGTTTTCCTTGGCATCTAAAACTGCATTGAAATCTCCTACTAAGCATATATTGTCCATGTTTTCTTTTATCAGAAAGTTTTTAACATCTTAAGAAAAAATTTTCTTGGTTCTGGTTTGGAGCATATAAATTTACAACTAAAATTTCTGTTCCTTTTATTCTTACTTGAACCCCTAACATTCTTCCATCTATTGATTTAAATTTAAGTATTGGGTTTAATCTTTCTTTGACATATATAACTACCCCTCTTTTTTGATCTTGTCTGAAGCGATAAACGGGATGCCTAATTTTTTACATTTTAAATATTTTTCATGTTCTTCTTTTATATGTGTTTCTTGAAAGCAAGTAATATCGTTTTTAAGTTTAATTGCTTGATGTGTAATTCTTCTTCTTTTTTGTGGACTATTTAAACCATTAACATTAATAGATATAAGGGATATTTTTTATTTTCCATCTTTTTTGTCTTTTTTAATATGACTATATTTTTAAGTTGCATTCTTCGAATTTGAGATTCTGTTCTATATTTTAATTGTTGTCTTTTACCATCTTTTTTCTTTTGATAACTTGTCTGAGCTGTTTGTATTTCTTTTCTGCTTGCTTCCTCCTCCAGGTCTTCTCTCTCTTGTCTCTTCTCTCTTTTCTCTTTCTTCTTTTTCCTCTTCTTCTTCTAGATCTTCTTCTTGGTCCGATGACATTTGCCATCCAAAGTCTTCACTGTATTGTTCTAGGAAGTTTTCCAGTTTAAAGATGGAGTCTATTTTATGTCTTCTGGTTTTATACATAAAGAGTAATTCTTCTGGTACTAACCATCTGTACTATATTTCATTTTTTCTTAATAGATCCGCTAAAATAGTGTATTTTTGACGTTTCTCTCTTACACGCCATGGGATGTCTTTCAGGACCTTTATTTCCTGCCATTATCAGTTTTTTCTTATTTGCTTCTTGAAGGATTTGATCTCTTACTGATTTTCTATAGAATTTTACATGGACCTCTCTTGGAATGTTATGTTTTCTGGCATATGCTGAATTTCTTCTATAGATGGCTTCGATGTTTTCATTTATTTCTTTTTCATTTCCTATGTTAAATTGCTCTGCAATATTTCGTGTTAATAAGTCTTTTAATTTTTTTCCTATTTTTTCTGATACATTTTGAAATCTAAGAATAGTTTCAGCCTTTTCCATCTCTAGTATTATAAGTGATTCTTCCATTTTATCTGTTTTAACTTTTAGATCTTGAACATCTAGCTCAATATCTTCAACTTTTTCTTCTAAATACTTTGTAGATTTTGTTAACTTTTTATTTCTAATTTAATTTCTTCTTTTAGTTGTTTTTGCTATTTGGTCCATTTTATTTTGCATTGGTTCCAGTTCTTTTTTTTATAATTTCTGCATTTTGCTCTGCAGCTATCTGTAAAAAATTTTACATCATGTTTTGCGGATCTGCCGTTGTCACATAAGGCTTAAGTTGTGATAAGCCTGTCGTTTGGCTAGGAGATGCAGTTGGTGTTTTCCTGGTGGGTCCTGTAGATATCCCCCCCCCAGGCTATAATTCTTTGTAAATTTACTTAATTAAATCTGTGAGTATATCTTTATAATTTGGTGTTCTCAGTATAGAGTGTTAGCAATCCTGACCAATCCAATTTAATTTTACTAATTTAATAGTCTATGAAGTTGAAGGGATGCTTTGGTGACTAAATAAATAAATGAATTTCATAAGATGTTGTTTTATTTTATCGTGAACAAATTGTTTGTTACTAATTAATTACTAATTAATTTTATATTTTATTTTTACACTTTTTAATGAAACCTAACTTTCAATTTTTTATTTTTTAAATATATATATATATGTATGTATGTGTGTGTGTGTGTTTTATGGCTCTCTTTTATGATTTCGATAATCTTTTAAGTTGTCCTTATTTCCCCCTTATATACTATAACCGTTTACCTAATTAACAAGTTCCCTATATCTCTTAAGGAATTTCACTAATTTTTGTACTTATATATTTTCAAATATTCATATATTCTTACTCTCTGCTTGTCTCTACTGTTATTTTTCACTATTTGCCTGAGTTCCCCCTTTCTTTTTACTTCCCCTTTAAGGGCTTCATGACTCAGTGCCTTTGCTTATTTCAGTTCACTCTTGGGCATCCCCCCTCCTTTCTTTTTGTTCTTCTCATCGTTCTCCCGCCCTTCTGGATTCCTTCTCCTGTTGCTCAACCAGTTCCAGGTGCTGACAATCTGCAGTTCTCACTCTCTGTCCCCCGCCCTTCTTCTCCTCTCGTTGCTGTCCCGCCCCTCTGAAGATCCTCCTGTCGCTCTCTGTAATCTCAAACAGCTTCTCCTCCAGATTTCGCTGCATCACCACTCTCCCCTCTGATTTCAGATGCTATAATTGCTTAAAGAGACAGAGAGAAAAACCTTAAGTAACACAAGCTAATTAATAATTAAACCTTTTCTTTATTATCTTCCTTGTTTCCCCCCTTATTATGTGTGGGTTACAGTTAGTAGCCGCCTAACCTTCAGATCATACTCCCCCCCCCGAAAATCTTTCATCTTCCCCTGTCTCTTTCTTATGGTTTACACTGGTTTATCTCCTCTCTTGTTTCCCCCAATCACACAATATAACAAAGTAGTAAATTTAATAGTACTTAGCTTCGGTTATGCTGTTTAGATTTCTTTCCTCCTTATCACACTTCTCCTCCCATTTGTCTTCTTTGAGCTCCTTATTAGTGTCCAACAGCAAAGTGAAAATCTTCTTTGCTGACTTTTCCCTCATTCTTGCTTGAAACAAACCATAATTCACCCAGAAGAGTTGCCACTCGCTAAGGTTAGGTTTAAGCTTCTTGCAAAAATTCCAAAAAACTTAGGAATGTTCTGGCTGAAAACATTTGCCAAAAGAATGAAGTTGTAGGGCGGTAGTGTGTGGAGCTCGTCCTCACACGTCTGCCAGGGGTAGCACTGTTCTAATGTGTTCTACACAATGATCCTGTTGTATGTGCTTGTAAAATAACAGAAGAAGGGAATGTCTTCCTTGCAGAAACAATTGATGTCAGGAAATGCACACACAGCAGAATATTCATAAGAAGTGGCAGCAAAAGCTATCATAACATGTGAACAAAAATTCAAATATCTAGTATGCAGTTTGGACACAGATAATGCTGCAAATGTATTGAAGTTGGGAAGAAATTTAAATGAGCAAGAAGGGAATACAAAGCTCATAACATATGATTTTAGTGCTCATTTGCTGCACTGCCTAGCCAAAGACTTCAGTGTTGCAGAAATAAATACTAATGTTGTTGAAATAGCTAAATACTTCCATAATAATCACTTTGCAGCAACAGGTCTGAAAAAAAATGGTTAGAACCAAGCTAACACTCCCACAGGATGTTACCTGGAACTCTGTAGTGGACTGTTTTGAGCAGTATATGAAGAACTGGCCTATTCTGAACAAAATTGAGAGAAAATAGATTCCACTATAATGGCCAAAATCCTCAACATTGGGCTTCAGAGAAATTTTGAACATATGCTGAGCATCCTGAAACAGATTTCTAAAGCTTTAAACAAAATACTGAAAAATAGCTGTTTTATTGCTGATGCTGTTGAAAATTGGAAGGAACTGAGTAAGCACTTAAAAACAGTACTGCACACTGACAGAATTAAAATACGAGTGTTAACCAAATGGGACAAGCACTGTGTCCAGCTCATTTTCTCGCCAATATTGTCAATATCTGGTACCAGTGTCAAACCTTAAGTGTTAAGAAAGAGGAGTTAGCTATGGCAGGGGTATCCTGCTATCATCCATCTGTATTGCCAGCTATAATAAACTTCAGAGCTAAGAGGGATCCATTCAAGAAATATGTTTGCTGACTGTGTTTTAAAGAAAGCCACACCAGTGAACTGGTGGGAGTCACTTAAGCACTTGGATTTAGAGACCATTGAAGTAATGATTTCATTTTTAACAGCAGTAGCTTCTGCTGGCATAGAAAAAATATTCTCTCCCTATGGACTTATTCATTCTGAATTAAGAAATCGTTTCGGACCCAATAAAGCAAGAAAGCTTCTTTTTCTTTTCCAGATTATGAACAAACAAGAAGATGAGTGAGCTACAGAGGACTGTAGTTTAAGGTTTTCATGTGTGAACCAAGCTGATAGTCCAAGTTTTCTTTTTTTAAAGATATTTTGTTTAACTGCATCAGTTAACAAATGTGGATGTTTAAGCAAATACAAGAATACATATGCTATAATGAAGAAGAAGAAGAAGAGGAGTTTGGATTTATACCCCGCCCTTCTCTGCCCAAAGGCGTCTCAGAGCGGCTTACAAACTCCTTTCCCTTCCCCTCCCCACAACAGACACCCTGCGAGGTAGGTGGGGCTGAGAGAACTTCTGACAGAAACCGTCCTTGAGAGAACAGCTGTGCCAGAGCTTGTGACTGACCCAAGGTCACATCAGCAGGTGCAAGTGGAGGAGTGGGGAATCAAACCCGGTTCTCCCAGATAAGAGTCCACGCACTTAACCACTACACCAAACTGGCTCTCCACTGTTACTGTTTTATTTAAGCATACTATTTAAATTGCTATTATTAAGGTAATGATTATTTTTCTCCTTTCAATAAAGTACAGCAGAAAAATTGTCCAAATACGAATGATTAACCTATTAAACTGTAGATAGTTCACCTTATAATAATTTCATAATGGTGTGTTTTAATAATATATCCAAACCAGTAACTTTGATATAACTGTAAAACTAATCTGAAAAGTTGTTATTCTAAAAATGAAACCTTCATCTGGTTGTAAATATTAAGATTATACCAGCAAGAACTGCGTTTTAAATCAAATCCACCTTGGGGGAAATGATCAAGGCTCGCTCTATTTTCAAGAGATGAGAAGTGTGGCAAATGTGGCATCCTGACCTACTTGCAACCTGGAACCTGAGAGAGAGAGAGAGAGAGAGAGAGAGAGAGAGGTTTTAGAGGGTAGTTGGCACTCTGTGTGAGTGGAGAAGGGCTGTCACAACCAGTTTGTTTTTCAGCTCTGTTTTTACTGAAAGATTTTCAAAATCCATAGAGTTCTTTTTTCATTTATTTCATTCAGAGCTACTCTGATTTTGCCCATGTGCACATCAGCTTTCTAGACTCAGCATTGCTGGTTCCAGGCTTGGCACAGTGGCCAGAGGAAAGTGGACCATCCTCCTCAGAGGGATGCTGCAAAGCTTGTGTGTGCAGCCCCCTTCTTGCCAGAGCCACCGCTAGGACAAGGACTAGCCTCCCCAGAGCATGACCAAAGGCATCACAGCCAGCCCAGCCTCTCCTCCCTGGCTCCTCCCACTGCTGCTGCTGTGGAGTGGTTTACCTGGCTTGCTGGACCCCAGTGAGTGCACAGCTGCTCCCATGGCCCAACAAGGCTGGTAGGGAACCTGGGGAAAGAGGCTCTGTCCTGGTGGGGAGGTCAAGGCAAATGAAGCTCCCAGCACACCTTGGGATGCTCTGGCTGCTGCTGCTGAGCAAAGCTCAGCACCTCAAAGGACAAGATGAGTAGATGTGGGTTTTTGGCTTCCCTCTTGTCCCTGGAGGAGCTGCTCTCCAATCCTGGCTCTGCGCCTCCGCCTTTCAATGGCTCGTGCTCAGCTGGGCCTGGCTGCTCAGCTCAGGCAGTGTCCTGCTGCATCACATCGATGACTCAGTGAGCCCTCCAGTGACTGCAGTGGCAGGGCCTTGCCAGAGCCCCAGCCTGGATGGGATCATCCTTCCCTGCTCGGCATGTGGGATCCCATGTTTTCCTGATACCAAAGCACAAAGTGTTCTTTATTAATCTCCCAGACTGGCCTTGCCTTTCCCTGTTCTCAGCATCAAGGGAAATGTATTTTTATTTTAGTTTTCGTGTTGTCAGAAGTGATGTCATTCCCCCCAGTGGCCCCCCCCCAAATTAATCTAGCTACGAGGCTGCTTCATCACTGGGGGGGAGGTACAGATGTTGGAATGAGTTTGCGTACTAGGAGACCTGAGAATAAAATTAATCAAAATTGTAATTTTAGTTGTTCATATTTGATATACTAGGGTCAAAAAAAGGGAGAAAAAGCTCAACCCAGGAAACAAATCAAATAGTAAAAGGGTTAAGTAAACAAACCTCAAAATATATAAATTCAGCCTTGAGCATAATTTTTCCAGTTGGACTTGAATACTGTTTGGTACTTAAAATGTTATCCTATCCATTTTTGATCTGGTTATGTGCCTGTATCTTATAGTGATAGGATTGAGAAGCCCTGTGATAACTGTAGACTGTAAGAATTTTCCTCACTTCCAACTCAGTTACAAGATTATGATAAATGTTGAGCATGAAATTTTCTGACATATGAGATATTTGTGGTTACATCTGTATATCCAATATGTGTTTTATTCAGGGATCGTTTGGGGCCAGAACACTGCTCCGGCAGCCCAGAAGCAGGCACAAATGGCGGTAGCAGCAAGCCCCGCTCCCAAGCTCCTTCTCTCTAGAGTCGCACCGCAGCAGTGGCCTGATCTCTCCATTGTATTCTATGGTCCCATAGAATACAGTGGAGAGATCGCACTGCCACTGCGGGGCAACTCCAGAGAGAGGCGGTTTAAACCCCTTCTCTCTTCGCTCCCCCCCAGCCTGCCTTAGCAGGGGGTGCATCTTCAAAAGCAGGAGTGAAAAAGCAGTGCCGGGCGGCCGCAGGCGCAGCATTAGCCCCTCTTCTCCTCCCCTCCGTGCTGCCGCCACTGCCGGCAGCTGCCGATTGGCCCAGTGCACACCAGGCAGGGAACGTTCGACTTCTATGGCCAGCTCCCATTGGCCCCGTGGGCCCACATGACACCCAACGAGCCTGTCGGGTGGCAAATTCAAAAACCTGAGAAGGGGAGATCTGGGAGCTGAAGGCGGCGGCGTGTCTCTCCCTCCTTCTTGCCCACTCGGATGAGGCACGATTCCCTTTCTCCCTCTGAGGTGGAGGACATCTCCATGGGTTATTCCCACTGTGCCTTTAGGGAGGCAGGAAATAGTTTTTTCTCCTTCCTGTAGGCGCCTCCGGAATAGCCCATCCCCCAGTTTTGTTCCTTCCTCACTAGGGAGCAGCAGCATAGACACAGCTAGCTTCAGCTTGTTTCTATTCCTTAGGATTTCTTTCGCTTTCTATTCCTTCTTTCCTTCAACACCTTTTCTGTTTCTCTATCTTCCATCTCTGCCTGTGGCGAAGATAGAAGATTGTGGGGTTTTAGACCCGAAAAGACTACGATCTCCGACGACTGTCTCCAGGGCGGGAAGGGAGATCCCCGACAACCTTTCCTCCGGAGATGAGGAAGCTCCCGGTGGAGCTAAAGATGCGGGCTCATTTAGCACCGCAGGGGCCAACCTGCCTTTCAGGCTAGATCGCGATCCCCCAACAACCCCGGCAGCGTCAGTCTCGGCGGCGGCACAACGCGCCCAGAAGCACCACCGAGTAACTTCGGATGAGGAGCCCGCCATTCTAATGGCGTGCGCCAAATATGCTAGCGGCCATTTTGAGGGTCCGGTGCTCGGCTCCACAACCCTCCAACGCTCTCTCCTGGGCTCCTTGGAAGTTGCAGGTTCACAGCAGCATTGTTTGCCTGATCAACCTGGCATCGAGGTCGGCGTGGAATTCGACCAGCTGAGCGGTAAGGCAACCGTGATGGGGCCCCTGTTACAGCCCATTGACCTCATGGTCATTATTCGTCAGGCTGTGCAGCAGAAGTATTCCGCTGCCAATCCCAAGGCCAGTATGGCTCATGGTTCCTGCCTCGATTGGATCCTCCAGCCCCCTCCCGGCCCACTGACGCAGCACAGAGGTCTCTTCCCCCCTTTTTGGAGGGAGACGGGGGGGGGAGCGTAGGGGGAGGATCATTCCTCTTCTCTGTCCATCGAGGACAGAGAGGAAGGGGAATCCTTATCTGAGGACGAAGAGGAAGAAGTTTGTCTTCCTGATCAGGCCAGTCGTTTCTTCAAAACAGAGGACTATCAATTTTTATTAAGCAAGGCTCTCAAGGCCTTGGACATTCAGGATCTCCCCTCCTCTGTATACCTGAGAGCCTACAAGGCCAAATTTAAATCCAAGTGCAAAGGTAACGTAGAATTCTTTGCCCCTGAGGACTATTCGGAAAAGGTTTTTCCTTTCCCAGAATCCTTGAGCGTCAGCTGAGAGCCGACTGGGAAAGACCAGTCGTTAACAGATAAGACCTTGCATTGGTTTAAAAGAGCTTTACGCCTTACCTAATTATGCTAACTAGTTATTGCAGGTGTCTCCTGTGGACGGTCCCGTAGCTGCTCTGCAGTCTTCTGGACTTTTCTCCGAGGACGACCAGGATACCATCAGAGATCCCGCAAACAAGAAGGCGCAAGCGACTTTCAAATGAATCCACAAGGCTATCGCCATGAGGGTAAGGGCAGCCACGACTGCATCCGTTGCTTCTTGCGCTGCAATAGTGTGGATGTGCAGACTAATCCTGAAGAAAACAGAGGTTTTTATTGAGGGAGCTTCTCGCGTCCTTAAGGCCAGTCCCTTCCTGCTGACACCACTCTTTACATCATTGCCTTCGCTTCGCAAGCCCTGGGTTCTACCACTGGGGTTAGACAGCTTCTCTGGTTACGGGCGTGGTCGGCTGATGCCCTATCCAAATCTATAGTTACGGCCTACCCGTTCCAGGGAGATCGTCTCTTCGGTGACGCCCTCGATAAGATTCTAGTCGAGACAAGAAACTAGAATAAGGTCCATGCCCAGGTCCATCCGATGGCATGACAAAAGGAGTAACCATTCCTTTCGCTTGCAACACACTGTATCCAGGTTTCGCCAAGAGACCAGGAGACCACAGTGGGATCCTTCCACGGCGTCTGGCACCCGAGGCTCCTTTGGTTCTCAGTTCCACAAACCATCGTTCATCAGAAACGATGGAGGAGATCGTGACACAAGGCCCAAACAGGCATGACTCCAATCTCCTTCCGGTGGGGCACACGTCTTCTCCATTTTGGACGCAGTCCCAGGCGGATGCCTGGGCGGTACAGTCTGTGTCTCAAGGGTATCCTATAGAGTTCATTCAGCTGCCACCGGAAAGGTTCGTAAAATCCCCTGCTAGCAAATCCGTGGACAGGAGGAACACTACCAACAGGGCCATTCAACACCTATTGAACATCAGGGCCATAGAACTTGTTCCCGACCTCACACGAGGTCGGGGTGAATATTTAATCTGTTTATGGTCCCCAAGCAGAACGGTGATTGGCGGGCCATACTGGACCTCAAGTCTCTGAACATGCTTGTGAAGCTGCATCCTTTTCGGATGGAAACTCTGGAGACCATCACAGTCTCCTTGTTACCAAACGAGTTCCAGACCTCCATCGATATCATGGAGGATTACCTCCATGTCCCGATACATCCAGCTCACAAGCGATTTATCCGGTTGTATTTATCAGGAGCCATGGGACGCAGGTTCACCCGTACCTCTACGACCTTCTGGTGCGGTCCCACAGTCAGGCAGCATCTCTCCAGACACAGAGACTAATTTGAATTGCTTCCGGAATCATGACTGCTTGATCAATCTAGACAAGAGCTCTCTTCAACCTAATCAGAGGCTCGAGCATCTGGGAGCCATCATCAACACCACTCGCAATGCTCTCTTTCTACCACTATCCAAAGCGCAGAAGATCAGAGAGATGGCATCGCTAGTCTACCGCAGCAGATGTTCTTCCTTACTGGCCTTGGTCAGACTGCCGGGTCTGATGATTTCCTACTTAGACACGGTCCAGTGGGCACGTCTAATTGCCAGGCCTCTTCAAAGGTTTCTACGTTCATACCAGCGTCTGATCATGGAGAACAAGGCAGTCGACCTTCGAGTTCCTCTCGAGACCAAGATCAGTCGGCATTGGTGGATGACCACTGGCAACTTGACAGCAGGAAAGGAGTACTACATTCCTCTGATCAAGGAAATCTTTACTGATGCCAGTCTGCTTGGCTGGGGAGCAACCCTAGACCATTCTCCAGTTCAGGGGAGATGGAGTTCAGCAGAGGTGAAGTTACCTATCAATCGGTGGGAACTCAGAGCGATCTTCCATGCCCTGACACATTTCAAGACCTCTCTCTGCAATCTGCACGTCTTGGTGAGGACGGACAACATCTCCGCCAAGGCGTATATCAACAAACAGGGGGGATCTCGATCTTCCCAACTTCATTGAGAGGCGATAAAAAATTCTCTCATGGGCAGAGCAGAACGTCAGGTCTCTTCGAGCGGAACATATCACGGGAATCGAAAATGTTCAAGCATACTGGCTCAGCAGGGAGACCATTCAAGAGGCAGAGTGGTCTCTCCATCCTGATCTGTTTCTTCTGATTTGCAACCGGTTGGGTCAACCGGCAGTGGATTTCCTTGCCTCTCCAGTGAAACACCAGCTACCCCGGTTCTTCACTCGATACTTCCACCAAGCTGCAGAAGCAACCGACGCGCTGATTTCCACTTGGCCCAGCGATCTGCTCTTCGCATTCCTGCCGTTCATGTTGATCTCAAGGACTGTCCGCAGGATCCAAGAGCTCAAGGCGGAGGTAATTTTAGTAGTTCCCAGATGGGTGTGGTTCTCAGTGCTGTCCTTGGTTCTCAGCGCTGAACAGGATGGTGACTGCCCCTCCACTAGTAATTCTGACAAGACCAGACATGCTATCACAAGGTCCTGTTTGGCACCCACACCCAGAATGGCTGTGTCTGGCCGCCTGGAAGTTGAATGGCGCAATCTCTGCAGTTTAGGCTACTCTGAGAGCATCACGGAAACTATGTTGTCTTCCAGAAGGCAGTCCACCATACGGATTTATAACACGACTTGGAAAGCCTTTGTCCAGTGATGCAGAAGAAAGAAGGTGAACACCTTATCTCCTTCGGTGGCTTCTGTTTTGGCTTTCTTACAGGGGGGCCTGGACTCTGGTCTGAGGGCCGCCACATTCCACAGACAGACGGTAGCTTTGGCTACGGTTTTTTTAGTCTTTGGGGGGATTCAGACTTACTAAACATCCCCACACTCAGCTCTTCATTCAGGGCGCGACAGTGTGATCTCCACCTCAGGTACATCGCTTCCCGACTTGGAGGTTGAATACGGTTCTAAGGGCTCTCACTAAACCTCCATCGAACCCCTAAGAGAAGTGGGGATGAGGTGGCTGCGCAGGTAGGTGCTGTTCTTAGTCACCATCACCCCGGCACACAGGGTCTCAGAGCTTGGGGCTTTGTCCATCAGGGCGTCCTTATGCATTTTTCACAAGGACAGGATCGTTCTTCACCCAGAGCCTACTTTTCAGCCAAAGGTGTCATCTATTTTCATAGGTCGCAGGAAATCTGCTTGCCTACATTCTGTCCTCAACCCATTCACACAAGTGAACGTGTATGACATTCCCTAGACGTCAGAAGGGCCCTGAAGGCCTACATCAAGAGGACAGAAAGCTGGCATAAGACAGACACTATGTTCATCAATATTTATCAGCCCTGAAAGGGAGACAAATTGACCAAAGCCGCAATAGCTACCGCTCTTCATTCCTGCATCGCGGAGGCGTATAAGACCGTGGATCAGGAGGTTCCCTCCGGGATCCCTGCACATTCCCTGCGAAGAGCTGCCACCAACGCAGCTTTCTCCAACATAGCTTCAGTCGAGGAAGTCTGTGGGGCAGCTACTTGGTCTTCTGTCTCCACGTCTGTACGCCACTATAAGAGTAACACAGTTTGCATCGGCCGATGCACCATTCGGAAGGAGGGTGTTACAGCACGTTCTGTCCTTGGAAGAAGATGATGACCCACCCGGATAAGGGGACACTGCTCTGGGAGGTCCCATGGAGATGTCCTCCACCTCAGAGGGAGAACGGCCATTGGCACTTACCGTGAAGGGTCCTTCTCCTCTGAGGTCAGGAGGACATCTCGGCCCTCCCGTTCCTTCATCATCTTCCTTCCTACTATTCTTGTGCTGACCTATTCTCCTCCTTCTCTGAGTATACTGTTCCTTGTTAACATGTTATACTTGTCATTACAGTTTCGTTTGTCAGTATAATTTTCATTTAGAGCAAGGCCTTTCAGTTGCTGGAGAGTACTGCTTTCGGAGTCCCATAACTGAGGGATGGGCTATTCTGGAGGTGCCTACAGGAAGGAGAAAAAACTATTTCCTGCCTCCCTAAAGGCATGGTGGGAATAACCCATGGAGATGTCCTCCTGACCTCAGAGGAGAAGGACCCTTCACGGTAAGTGCCAATGGCCGTTCCTCTCCCACCTCGAAGCCACGCTGGGAGTCAGATTTCATAGCACCGCCGCTGGGGCTACAGGAGAAGGATGCGGCGCTCTGGAGTGTGGAGCAGAGCCACCGCCTGCTGGGCTGGCATCCAGGGGGAGGGGGAGGAGGAGGAGGAGGATACTATTGTGTAGTGGGTTGAATGCATAAGGAAGCCACAGACACAGATGCAGTGGTCAGCATGGCTTGCTATTACACAACAAAGAACACCTTTTACCGGCCAGGTGGCCAACTATATACAAGCGTAGGGAGACACCCCTTGGTCCCATTGGTGGGTTTGAATTTCCTGCTGTCGTTCCCATTGGTTTCCCCAAATCAGAGTCAGGAGCCTAGTCCTATTGTTTTCTGGGACTCAAGCTCAGGCTCTGTCACTGAAGCCCTGAGGCGGCCAGTGGACACAACAGATACAGCTCTTTCTGCTCTGTGTACTCATGAGTAAACCCACCCTGTTCCCCTTCCTTCAAGCGAGTGGCATGCCTCCTGCTTCCGTTGCCACTGGGGCACCCTCCAGCCACGAGCCCAGCTCCCCGAGCCCCTGCAGATGTGCATGAGCTGGTGTGGCTTTGGAGCACCCAGCTTCACCTGCTGCACACCTTGGTCAGGGCCCTGTTTGGTGACACCCAGGCTGTTGCGAGGTGTCCGGATTGGCCCTCCCCTCCCTCTTCTTTCTCCCAGTACTTTATCGCTGGCCCTGAAACGTCAACTTTATGTTGGTCTAGCCGAGGAGTTGCTAAAGCAGCCTGGACTGTACCACACTAGATTGCATGTGGAGGGGCGGCTAAAGCACCCGGCAGCCTCCCTCTCTCCCCCCTGCTGCTTCACGGGAAGAAGAAGAAAAAAATAAATTAAAGACTTCTTAATTAGTACAGCAATTAAGCATTCTTGGTCACATTTTAATCAGCCCCCCATCAAAAGGTCAAACAGAATGACTTGCGGGCCTTTGATTTGCAGGTTTGTGATCTGGATGGCAGAGCAGACAAGGTCAGATGTGATAAGTTGTGCAGGGAGGGAAAACTTCTTCCAAGCAGGAAGCTTTACGAAGTGTTTCTCCAAGATAAAAGTTAACCAGGTCTCTCCCTAGACTCACTTTCTTGAGAGGGCGTCTTTAGCTGGGCAAGCAGACACCCGAAAGCAAGACATTCAGGAGTAGTGTTATTCTTTCCTGTAAAAGTACAAGGAGCTTGACAGGCAGAGACCTCTACATGGCTGCCAGAGAACACAGGAGCAGCAGGCGGCAGAGCTGCTGTTCATTCTTAAAGGGGAAGGGAAACTGCTGTCTTCTTTGCCAGTGGATCCTTGCACTGGATTTCTGGGCTTCTGCCTGCTTTGGTTCTTTATTAACTAGGAAGAAAAAGAAACCAGCTTCTTCATGCGGGGGGAGCAGTGTGGGAGGTGGGTTTCTCTGCCTGGCTGGCTTCCCACCAGCCATTCCCTTCCCTTCCCCCTACTGGGGCTTCCCCCGTTGCGCCCCCTCAAAAAACGAACTTCACGCCCTGGCCCCGCCCTCTCAGCTATCAGGCGACTCTGGCACTCCCGAGCTCTTCACAAGCCTGCATCAGAAGCACCACCGCCAGCCAGAGTATCCTCATGGTCTCCCCCCACCCTCTTCCTGTTGTCTCAGGAAAGCAAGGTCAGGAGGGGGAAAGCAGTCTGCCTTCGCAAAATGGTAGGGAAACAGAAAGGGGGAAGAAGATTGTCAAAGAATGGGAGAGGGAGAAGGGGGAGGGCGTTGGGATACCTCTCCACAGGTTTGTTACAGTTCATTTCTATTAATATAAAATAGTTTCTGGTAGTTGTAGCATAGCAGTTTTTTACTTCATGACATCTTTGCTGCTGGGAGCAATTCTTGCAGTTTCTTTGCAGTATCTTTGAACTGTGAATTATGCTTGATACTGCTTTAATTGGCATTAGATAGTCTTGTTCTGGTGCCATTACTAGTGCTTTGTTATTCTGCTGTCAGTGGTTGTGGGCTCCAACTGCTATATTTTTCAATACATGGGCATTGCTTAAGTCTACACGCAGTGGTTATGTTCAAAATCTTGTATGTGCACATTGCTGTTACTAAAACGTGAAAGAGGAGCTATTGGGTAGCCCAGAGGCATGGAAGCATGAGACTTATGGTGAGCCTAAATCCTTTTCCTTTATGCAGCAACCCTGATTCAAATTGGGGTCCTGTACAGAAGCTGTTAGTTTTTAAAATGCTGACATAATCTCCCAGCAACAATGTCTATTTTGAAAAGCAGAGAGCGTAGATCAGCAAGATATAAGACAGGTGGCCATGACTTGTTGTGACTGCTAGTTTATTTATTTAGATTCTTATGTCCGACTTTTCTCCCAAATGGGGACCCAAAATGGCTTATAACATCATTCTCCCTTCCTCTATTTTATCTCCACAACAGCAACCCTGTGAGGTAGTTAGGCTGAGAGACTGTGACTAGCCCAAAGGCATCCAGGGAGCTTTCATGCTAGAGTAAATATTCAAACCCAGATCCTAATCTTGAGACACTAGCCGCTACCACACTCTGCTTAAACTGGTACTCATTTAAAGTACCTGGAGTGGGAGGTAGCTGCTGCTTAGAGAGTCAATATCCTGTCCTATTATATAAAAGGGTAGTGGTCTGGGAAGATTCTATGTTTGGCAAAAATCAGTTCGCTCCCTGGTATGTTGCTCAGAATCTGTCCCTATCCACTAGCTGCATTGCCTGAGTTCTCTCCCATCCACTGCAGCCTAGGCCACTCTTCTCTGATTGGGCCAGCATTTCAAGCTCATTTGCATAAGGAAGCTGATTGGATTTCACTCCATTTCACACCTCAAACTCCCCGCCCCCCCGCAAGACAGTTGGAATTGTCAGTTGTTTATGCAACCTGTTGTATTCTGAGGTGAAATATGTCCTCACTCACAACACTTCCCCTTCAAAAGAAGCAAACCCAATAACACAACCATGCCACACCACAAAAAAGACAGGTCACACCACAGGTAGAATACCGCAAGGCGAAAAAAGCTCTGGTACTAATTCTGGCAGGGGATGCTGTGAGTGTAGAAAATGATTTATTGACACAGTGGAAAATCTTTAGGAATTGTTTGGTGCATTTACCATGGGGCACCCACCCAGAGCCTCTGGCATTTTCTCACTCTAGGTGTGAGAAAGCTAGAGGTGTGGAAATTCCTGGAGATTTGAGGGGTGGAGCCCAGAGAGGGTGAGGTTTGAGGAGGGGTGGGACCTCAGACAGGTACAGTGCCATAGACTCCACCCTCCACACCATCCATTTTCTCCTGAGGAACTATTGTTGCCAATCTTGGCCCAGTGGCCATCAAACCATTTTCTTCCACCCCCTGCTGTGCAGTGGACTTTCGCTAGGATTGCCAATCTCCAGGTGGGACCTGGAGATCTCCTACTGTTACAATTGATCTCTAGATGACCAAGATCAGTTCCCCTGGAGAAAATGGCTGCTTTGTAGGGTAGACCCTATGGCATTATACCCTGCTGAGTCCTTCCGCCCCCCCCAATGCTGGCCTCCACAGGATCCACCCCCCAAATCTCCAGGTATTTCCCTACTTAGAGCTGGCAACCCTACTTTCCCCTCAGTGCCTGTTGGTAGGCCACCAAGCTTGGTCCTGTCACCTGTTTTGGATTTTGAGAAAAAACTCATTGGGGCCAGACCTGATAGGGTTGCCAACTCCAGATGGGAAATTCCTGGAGATTTGAGGGTGAGGTTTCAGGAGGGGTGGGACCTCAGACAGGTACAATGCCATAGACTCCATCAAACTAGCTATTCCATCCTGGGGAACCATTGTTGCCAATCTCCAGGTGAGGGCTGGAGACCACTCCTGCTCTGCAGGAGAGAGGGCAGAAGTCAGCTGAAGTCAGAGGGGCTGATAACAGTAGGTTGATGGTTAGCTGGGAAGGAGATGGTGTTGCCAACTCCAGGTTGGCAAATTCCTGAGGATTTGAGGGGCGGAACCTGGAAAGGGTGGGGTTTGAGGAGGGGTTGGACCTCAGGCAGGTAGAATGCCATAGACTCCACCCTCCAAACCAGCTATTTCCTCCCGAGTAACAATTGTTGCCAATCTCCAGGTGAGGGCTGGAGATCACTCAAAACTACAACTGCTCTTCAGGTAGCAGAGATCAGTTCCTCTGGAGAAAATGGTGGTCTCTGTCATTATACCCTGCTGAGATCGCCACAGCAAATTCACACTCTGTGCCCAAAGCCAGAGCACTCTCCCAGAACCTCTTTCTAGAGCCCATTGTATTTATTTCCACAACGGGCCTTACTCCTAGTTTATTATATTGTGCTATGGATTCTTAATCTGACTCCTATTGTGCTCCAGATCTGTGATTAGTATTAAAGATATTCAATAAATAGATGTGGGCCATAATCCAAAGAAGTCATTTGCATATGAGTAAAGAGCAAATCATCAATCTGAACTTTTTTTGAATACTGGTCAGAATCCACTTCAGAAGAGCCGAGCTACTTGTTCTCACAATTAAAAAAAGGAGAAATTAGCAATTTCAAATTTTGTGTTTTTCATTCTTCCTAAAATGCACTTATGTTTGAAAATTGGTGGGCGCATGGTGGTGGTGGGGCGCTAGAAGGTAGCATCACCTAGTATGCTAAAAAACCTGGCACCAGCCCTGGAGAGAAGGAGTGTAAAGTTTAAACCCCTTCTCAGCTGGGGAAGGGAAGGGGAGGCTTTTGAAGATGCTCCCACCTTTTGCTTTCCCTTCTGACATAACTTCTGGTGATGTCAGGGGCATGGCATATGCTAATGAGCTATTATGCTAATAGCTTATTAGGTATGCTAATGAGCTCCTGCAGCTCTTTTTCTATGAAAGGACCCCTGGTTGTATTCATCAGAATCTTTTAGCTTGACAATATTTATTGCAACACTGAGGAAGTCAGCAGTTGAAACTTGTTTGGAGTTTTGTTGTTTTATCATATTCTTTGACCAACTGAATATGTGTTATTCCAGGGGCCTTTTTTTGGGGGGGGGGAGCGCACCGGAGCACAGCTCCGGGAGCTCAGGAGCCAAGCCCTGCCCCCAGCCGGTGTCCCGGGGAGTCTTTCAGGCAGCCGCATGTCAATTTCAGCTCCATTATATCCTATGGGCCATTGAAGTCAATGGTGAAAACATAGAGTATATTCTGGGGGCTGGAGGGGAGGGTTTGAGGGAGAGGCTCCAAACTCACAGGGTAGCTGATGGAGCCTCTCCCCAAGATACCCACTAAGTTTCAAGAACATTGGATGGTCCAATGTTCTTGAAACTTAGTGGGTATCTTGGGGAGAGGCTCCATCAGCTACCCTGTCAGTTTGGAGCCTCTCCCTCAAACCCCCTCTCCTCCAGGCCCCAGAATATACCCTATGTTTTCACCATTGACTTCAATGGCCCATAGGATATAATGGGGCCGAATTGCTGCCAAATTTCTTTCATTCCCTCCTTTCCTTCTCTCTTTTTCCTCTTTCCCTCCTTCTCTTCTCTTTCTTTTTTCTCACCTTCTTCTCTTTTTTCCTTTCCCTGTTTCCCTCCTTCTTCCCTCTCTTTCTTTCCCTCCCCTTTCCTTCTCTTTCTTTCCCTCTTTCCTTCCTTCTTTCCTTCTCTCTACTCTCTCTCTTTCCTTCCCTCTTTCCTCCTTCTGTGGCCCAACTCTAGTGAGAAGGAGTTTAAACTTTAAACCCCTTCTCTCTTAGCTCCCCCACCCAGGCCAGTTGGGGAAGGGAAGGGAAGGCTTTTGAAGATGCCTCCCCCCCTTTTGCTTCCCCTTCTGACATCACTTCCAGTGATGTCAGGGGCCGTGGCATATGCCAATAGCCTAATGGCTCATTAGCATATGGTATGCTAATGAGCTCCTGCAGTTGTTTTTCTACGAAAAGACCCCTGTTGTATTCAGAGATTGCTGTGTATTTGTTTACTGCCATATTGGTAAAGGGATGTATGTATAGTAAAGCAATTTTTATGGTGTGCATGGTTTACTGGTTATTGTTTTTCTGTAATTAATGGATTATTAAAACTCATTTTTAGTTTTTGTTTGTATATATTTTGAAGTTTGTTTATATAACCCTTTTGGCTCTGTGTCTTTCTCTTTCTGCCTAACTTACCTCACAACATAATTGGCTTAAGACAACCTCAGCTCCCTGGCTAAGCTGGGGTTTGAAACCAAGTCCCCTTGACAACATCCAACATGCTATCTGTTATACCATGGTGAGCGCATCTTGATTTCAGGTTCCTACTTAGCCTAAAGCTGAGAGGTCCTTGAGCCACTTGTCTCTTTTTCTCAGCCTGCCTTGCTCATTGTGCTGTGAGGATAAAATTAAATAGCCCCATGAAAAGGAGGACAGGCTGCGAATGTGACAGATAGGACAGCTAAATTCTAATTTATGTGGAAATTTGTGGGGTACAAATTAACTTTGGTATGTTGAGATCAGGGTGGAGTGGACAGTATAGCCACCAGGAAGTTTCTTGGTGAGCTGATGGTCTATCCCCCGATTCTGAGCAGGCTGAGGTAGAAGGACCATGCCTTTCATTGTCCCAAGGAAGCTTGCAGTAGGTGGCCAGCCAAGCTACATGAGTTGAGTGGCTGGTTGGCTCTTTCTTCCTCCCTCCTTCTCTTTCTCCTTTGTGTGGGTTGGCCCTGGGACCCCTAGGGGATGAGGTCCTTGTCCGTGGCCCAGTCCGCCCTGATTGAGACTTAAACAAGCAGTTGAAAATGTCTTATGCAGATGTAATTCACTCTGGTGTGTTCATGTTAAAGGCAAGCCTGGTTTATTCTTAGGCTCATGCAATTCTTTCCCTTTCCTCCTCCCTCCACTGATGTGCGGAGCTAACATTCAAATTAACTGCCCTTTGATGTGCTTTCCGAATGGGATTGCTTTAACAAACTGAGGCTTGCTTTGTGCCTGCAAATTGGGATTCTAGACTTGTAGGTAAGAAACCACGTCTTAATCCATATACTGGCCTGAAACCTTTCTCCTTCTCCTCCTACTTCTCTGGGCATGAGCACTCCAAGCACAACACAGAAATTTAGCTTTATCTCCCTGCTGCTGCATCTCTGCCAAAGCAACAGTTTTAGCCTTCTGCTCCTCCTTCCCTCTGCCCTGCTCTCACCAGCATGAATATTCAAAACCTCTCTTTATTAATACCAGGTACTCTAATGCCACAAATACAAGCTGATGTTTTCTGTTGTTAAATGTCAGAATCAGGGTAGTATGTCTACAGTTCTGAAACAATGGGTGGCACAAAATGAATGTCTTGCACCACAACCTTAATTACCTAAATCATGTTGCAAAGAATGCCTTGCAGACCTGACCAGAGGCCTGTTTCTAATTGATATGCTTAGCAGAAACAGCAGTTTGCATACAGTTTAAAAGGAATACTCAGGATGCCTTTGAATTTTGGTGAAGCAGTTTTAACACATACATGTATTATCACTAGATGGTATTTGTTTCTAATTATGACACACATGTAATGTAATTTATCCAGTTTAATTTACAAAGTTTTGAAGTGGCAAACTTGTATAAAACAGCAATAATACCAGGCTGTAGAGCTAGTGCACAGTAGAATATCAAGTGTAGAACTTGGTCTGGGAGAATGAGGTTCCGATCTCTGCTGACTGGGTACTCCTGGACAAGGAGCACTCCCTCATAGCTAGCAGCCAAGCCCTTCTCACTGTCTTGATGTGAAGATAAAAATATAGTAGCTGCCTGTATAACTGCCTTAAGCTCTTTTGAAGAATGGCAGGATACAAATAGCAAATAAGGCGAGCTGAACTGATGAATTTTCTTACTGTAAAGTAGGCTATAAAGCTAATTCTTATCAGCTCTAAAAACTAGGATTTTCAAAAAGTCAGATACATATAATTATTTTGTATGGATCCTAATCTTCAGGTTTGTAGCAATTCTTCATAGTTTAAACATTGTTCTCTCCATACATGTGTGTGTGCATGTATAGAGATTTTGTATATACTGTTAAAAAATGAGCTAATGCTGCCCTGTCCTGGATAGCCCAGGCAATCATATCTTGGAAGCTAAAGGCAGGGCTGACCCTGGCAAGTATTTGGATGGGAGTTTTCCAAAGAATATCAGGGCCAGGAGGCAGAGGCAGGCTATCAAGCCGCTTCTCTGAACATTCTCCATGTCCCTAGTAGGAGTCACCAGAGGTCGCTACAACTTCCAGACATGGGGGGACACACACACACGCTCCATAATTGAGCTAATGCTGTATTTAACTCTTGTGTTCCTCTAGGCTCCAAGGCTTTGGAGTATTCCAACGGCATATTTGATTGCCAGTCTCCAACTTCTCCATTCATGGGGAGCCTGCGAGCCCTACATCTCGTGGAGGATTTGCGCGGCTTATTGGAGTTGATGGAAGTGGATGAGAAAGAAGGATTGCGGTGTCAGGTCCCAGATTCGACAGCAGAGATTTTGATTGAATGGCTACAGAGTCAAATGGTACGACAGTACAAGTGATTACTTTGTTTAAAAAAGATGGACCATTGTTCTTTCTGACTGGCTAATATACTGCTCAAATTATTAGCAGGAATCTATGCAGTTAGATTGCAATTCTTTTTATATTGATTTGTCTGATGCTTATTTTTAAGCATTAATTTCATGATTGCATTCTAATTAAAGCATTTTTAATTTTGTTTTAAAAATTGCTCTGTGCATCTTGGCCACATTCTGCTTCAGAGATGTGAAACATTACCTCCATAAATTCTTCAGCCAGTTGACATTGTTTTGACTTGCTTGCTTCTACTATTATTTTGAAAATTTCTACTCTGTTTTTTGTCTGTATCCATGTCAACCAAGGGTAGCAGTGGTTGACATAGTAGGGCTGTGCCCCTCTCTGAAGACTTGAAAGTTATGGGGTGATTTCTCTTCCTCTCTTTTCAAATGCTGTCAAAAGGCAGGGAAAGGTTGTGTTGTTCTGTATTGTGCGGACTAGTTGCTGATTTATAGGAAGTATGCTTCTATAAGGAGTGATTAGTTGTTTGACCTTATATGGGCTATGCTGGAATTAATACTTATAGTCCTCAGTGGAATATCAGTTTTGATTTTAAGCCTGAGGAAGAAAGATTCTTTCTTTGGGACCCCATTGTGTCTCCAGCTGCTCTGTTTTATACTACCCATCTCATGAGTTTTTAATTCCTGGTTTGATTGACTACTTTGAATTTTTCCCAGAATCTCCTGCAATTTCACATACATTTTGCTCATAGTATCTGCATTTAGCAGGGTCTAAGAAGTTAACAAGGCTAAGATACTAGTCTCTTGTCCAGAAGAAATTTCATTTTCACCCAGATTATACAGATGTTGGTCCTCTTGAAGATAGTCACTTAAAGTCTCGATCTCTTGTATCTGTTCTTAGGAGGAGTGTCATGCAATAGAAGATTAACTCTTGAGAAGGAACTATACAGTTTAGGGGAAGGTAGCTGGTTAGAGTATTTCTTAATCTCTTCTTTGAAGGCACCATTGCATGTACTGTATATATGCACAGAAACACAGCTGGTTCTCAGTGTTAACAACCAACAGCTGAGCACTCAAAGATAGGAAATTAAAGTGTGAAAGGTTCAGAGTTTCATTCATACCTCGAGTTCTTTAGTTGTTGTTATTTCAGTCTTTCACATTCACTCTTTAGTCCCACAGCTGATTTATCACAAAGTTAAGGAGTGTAGCTGTTGTTGCTCCTAATTTGTCTTGATTTAAAAGAAAATCCAGTTTATTGCTTCTTGCAAATAATGCATCAGGTGTCAGGAATCCTGGAGTTCAAAGCAGTTATAAACAGCAGAGGCAATAATTCACTCCAAATACCCTGAAGCACTTCTTGTAGCCAAAGAAGCACTCTGAATCTGTCTGAAAAACGGATTTGAAAAGTTATTCACCATCACAGGAAAACAGAAAACTTATCAAAAGCAAGGCAGGAGGAGCTTAACATAAAGCATCTGCTCGGGTCATCATTTTGAAATCAGCCTGGGTATCTAGGTACCAAATTATGATTGCATCCGCAAGCTCATGCCCAGCCCAATTATTTAGGACAATTCAGTCTATAACTGTTCTGCCACAGGGCAGACCAAATGCTAGGGAATTGGACATAGACTGAGAGGCATTTGCGAGCTATTTCAGGGATAAAGTCTTGTCATTCCACCGTGACCTTCCTACCATAGTTGAAACAGTGAGCGAGCTCGAGGCTCCATGCATGTCTTCAATTCCGGTTTTGGATCATTTCGGCCCGCTCAGCCTAGAGGAAGTTGACAAACTGCTCCTAGCTGTTTGCCCTACCACATGCTGCCTTGATCTTTGCCCCTCGTGGCCAAAGGGTGGCACTAGGGGAACAGCAGTCCAGGAGGCACCCATTGGATTATGGAGTGCCTTAAGGGGCAGCGCTTTCCCCAATGCTATTCAACATCTATATGTGCTCCCTTGCCCAGATTGCCTGGAGCAAGGCAGCTTTATCTGTTGTTGGGCAGCCGGTCCGACTCCAGATTGGAACATCTGGACCGGGCATTACAAGCCGTGACTGGTTGGCTTAGACTGAGCCAGCTGAAACGGGATCTGACGAAGACGGAGGTCCTGTGCTTTAGTCAGGGTGGTTCAGGGGTAGGGATCCACTCCCAACCTTCGATGGGGCGCTGTTGGTGCCAGTGCTGGAGGTTAGGAGTTTGAGAGTGCTTATGGACACCTCCTTAACAACAGAGGCCCAGGTAGCAGCCACTCCCAGGTCGGCCTTCTACCATCTGTGGCTGATTAGGCAGTTGGTTCCCTTCCTCAACCGTGGTGACCTGGCTACAGTGGTCCATGCGATGGTCACCTGGAGACTAGACTACTGTAACACTCTCTACATGGGGCTGCCCTTGTCGCAAATTCGGAAGCTGCATCTAGTGCACAATGCTGCAGCCAGGCTTCTGATGTGCCTTCCCAGGTGGGAGCACATCCAGCCTGTGCTGAAGACAAATCACTGGCTGCTAATAGCATACCGAATTTGCTTCAAAGGGCTGGTTCTTACCTGTAAAGCTCTATATGGCTATGGTCCGACATACCTGAGGGACCACCTTTCCCCATATATACCCCAGAGAGCACCATGGTTGGAGTCTCAAAATCGACTGGCCCTCCCGGGTCCCAAGGAGGCCAGGCTTGCTACTACCAGGGCCAGGGTCTTTTCAGTGGCAGCTCCGTACTGGTGGAATGAACTCCCGGAAGAAAGCAGATCTTTTACAGTTCCGCAGGGCCTGCAAGACAGAGCTCTTCCACCAGGCTTTCAACTAAGGAGCCGCCACCACTATTACCACCATCAATTTTAATTATAGAGCACTGGCCCTTGGCTTTGACATCTAGCCTGTGCTGCCGCTCGTATTAGGAAGAGCATTGAGCAGAATAATTGTTAGACCTTTGTATGCACTCTTACAGTATGCCATCTTAAGCAATTAATTAAACATCGCCAGCATTATACGAATTATTTATGAATTATTTACAATTGAACTGTTTTTAGATGATTTTATGTGGATTTTAATTGTTCTTTATGTATTAACCAGTGTAAGCTGCCATGAGCCTTCTTTGCGGGGAGGGGGGTATATGGTTGGGCACAAATTAAATAAATAAAGTCCAATCTGACCAAGTTGCTACAATTACTTGTGTACAGAATTAATCTGATGGACCATATCGTTTTGAGGGAAACTTTTAGAACTTGAAGTGTTATGCTTAATTTTAGAATTTCAGTGACTCTGAATCTTTTAATATGTAGGGCTCTAATGTTGTCTGATTTTGGCGTTTACTAGGTGTGGCAACACACAAAAAAAATCGGTATTTTTCAGGTTTGGGTATACTTTTAAATACCTTTTGCAAGCTGCACTGTGAGTGAACTCTGAAGCGGTGAGTTCACCCAGAG
Organism: Gekko gecko; assembly: GCA_029375565.1. NCBI lineage: Eukaryota > Metazoa > Chordata > Lepidosauria > Squamata > Gekkonidae > Gekko > Gekko gecko. The sequence continues at coordinate 172,709,121 of JAPDNY010000005.1, forward strand.
GGTATTTAAAGAGAGGTGAACTCGCAGCTTTGGAGTTCACGCTCTCTTTTTTTTTTTGACCCCCCCGAAGGGGATTTTTTATTGCTTTTTCTATATACAACAAAACTACAACAGAAAAATCTAGGGTGGGGAACTACAAACTACAGGAGAAAGAAAAGATAACTTCTAAAAACCCAAGAGTCGGTGATCATACAGTCGATTTGAATATAAAACTGCCTCTTAAATGTAAATTGACTTCCACTGAAAATGATCATCTCACTAAAATATTATTCACTTTTCACTCGCTAACGCAATTATAGTTTCATAAAGAGTTGCCTCTTACTAATATAATTTTTTCTAAGATACTCCAGAGAACAATAACAATCTACTTTTCCCCTCTTTTCCCCCTTAAATGGTAGGTTGATTTGGGGGCTATAGCCCCCAATTTAGAGTCTCAGTCCTCTGCAGAAGATCCAGTCTCTCCTTCTTCTTCGCTCTCCTTGGTGCCATCCAGAGTGCCTTCTTCCTCTCCTGGTGGATGACCATGTTGACGTAAAAATTCACAAACCTTTTCTGCTGAGTCAATCCTTTCTTTACTGTTTGCATATCAAAAGATTAGTCCCTCGGGAACCAACCATCTATACGCGACCTTCTGGCTTTGTAGGAATGTCACCAAATCTCTGTATTTCCTCCTCTTTCTTATCTCAAATGGAATGTCCTTCATAACTTTAATTTCTTTGTCTCTCCACTCCCATTGGTCGCTTTCAAGAGTTGATCTCTTACTCTCCTTCAGGAGAATCTAACAGAAATTTCCCCAGGCAGATTATTCTTTTTGATATACTCTGAATACAATCGAAAGACTGTATCTATTTTGCTTTGAAGTTGATCCGATGCCATATCCGCCAAGTCACCAACGATTTGTCTCAGATTCTCACCTTTCTCATCTTTAATCCCTTGAAGTCTCAAGATGTAGCTCGCCCTTTCCATTTGCAGCTGTAATACACGAGACTCTTCGATTTGGCACTTTTTCTCAAGTGCCTGTAGCTTTTTATTCATTTTTTTTTTAGTTGGAACCAATCTCTTTAAGTTCCTGCTCTGCTTTTTCAATTTTCTTTGTGTTAACTGCTGTCTGTGCTTGTTGTGCATCAAGCTTATTGTCAATAGCTGTGATTTTCTCCAGCAGAGGGCGAAGCACCTCCGTCAGCAGCCTTTGGAGTTCCACAGTTGGGTCCTGTCTAGGCAGCACACTTAGAGGGCTGGAACTTCCAGAAGAAGGTTTAACTTTCGGTATCTTGTCTTTCTTATCTTTCGGTGGCGCCATGTTTGGGGATTGTTTACGGTTAGCAAAAGTTCATCAAAGTCTCTGGAAGTTCTTAATCCAGCCAGTAAGCTCACGCAAACTCTTTATTTCACTTTCTCCACTTTTCCTTGCTGTCCCCCCCCCCTTTTCCAGCTTTAAAATCACTTGCAAGCAGTCCTTATCGGGGGAAGTACCCTCCCCCCCATGTTCGCTAGGGGGACGCAAATGTGTGGGTGCTTCTTGCTTAAATTTGATGGAGTTCACTCTCAGTGCAGCTTGCAAAAGGCATTTAAAGGGACCCTGCCTCCTTTGGAAACTATGGCAGATGGAGGGACCTTCTTCTGTGGTTCATAGAATTGGACCCCTTGGTCCAGTTTTTTTGAAACTTGGGGGATTTTTTTGATGAGAGGCACCAGCATCTATGCTGCAAATTTAGTGCCTCTACCTCAAAAACAGTCCCCCCAGAACCCCAGATACCCCCAGCTTGATTTTCCATTATAGCCTATGGGGACCGTAGGGTGTAATGGAGAACTCACTGCGTGAAGTTCACTTGTGGCGCAGCTTGCAAAAACCATTTAAAGGGACTGTGTTCCCTTTAAATGCTTTTTGCAAACCATACTGCAAGTGAACTCTGAAGTGGCAAGCTCACCCGGAAGGTGTTTAAAGGGAAGGCAATCCTTTTAAACACCCCCTCCCCCAAATCCCAAATACTTTCAGGATTTTTCAGGGTGGCATTTTCGGATAGCCAAATCAGCAGCCCACTTGGTAACTGGCTGAGAAAATACCTGATAAATACTGATAAGATATTAATCAGGTATTTTTCTGGCTCCATTTATACTGAGTGCACACACCTAGTTGTCTCCAGAGAAACTAAATAAACTAGGTGGTACAACAAAATAATAACACTATCACCACAGTAATTAATACATGTAAAGCTCCACTTACTATCAACTACTAACAATTAATAGCCCATTGTTGGTAAATAAACTAGTCTTTTTCTTGCACTATTAATTCTAGTATCCTTAGATTTTCTTGGCTCAAGAGGGAAATTACTTACTAGCTGATCTCTGAAGATTTTAAAAGGAGCTCTCCATATGTTGTACCTATATGAAAAAAACAGCCAGCCAGCATAAGTGCAACTGATGGATACTTACCTCCAACTTTCTGAATATAGTTATTAACTTTGCCCCAATAGTACACTAATGCTGTTCTGGTGCCAGAAATCAAACAAGCAATTCCTGCTGATGGACAGCCTGTTTTAGCTTTTTTGAAGGCCTTGAGGGAATAAACAGTGAAACTGGAAAAATAGACTTTACTCATTACCCAGGTCTCTTGTAACAAAACTATATCATACTTTGCCAGAAGCCTCCTGATCTCTTGGGACCACATTCTGTTCCCCCCATTCCCTCCATATTCCAGGATAGGTGTCTCAGTTTCTGCTTACAGACACTTAGTCATTCTTCTTCTTAGATGTAGTAGTTGCATCAAAGTTTATCCCACAAACTTCAAAAGGAACTTGAAACATTATAGCCTGCTTCCTTAAATATGTATGCCCAAAAGGGCTTGAGCTACTGTTCCCTTTCTCTGTTGGCAGTGTTAAAGGGCATAACCCTTCAGGGTAATTCCTCAAAATTAATTCTCAGAAGAAATTGGTTATTTTATACAGGTATACTGAGCATGTTTGCTCAGGGATAATTGACCTTTAATGTCAATTAAGGCATGAATGAGTGTCTGTAACCTCATAAGCATATTTTTTTTTCTCATGAATGGGTAACACTCCAAAAGAAACAAGTAGATCCTCTTCCAAAGTGTCTTGCCTTATAGTAGGAGGAAGGGCTATTCAGCTAAGTCCTTACTGCAGACTTGATTGACTTCTTACCCTCTTGAGAAGGGATAGAAAGATCTATAAGTGATTCCTTATCTGCAGGATGTTGATGTGGTAGATTATCAGCTCTATTTAATAAAATACCAACATTGCTACTAGTGTCCATTTTTCTCATCTAGGCCATGCTCTTTAACTAGTGGAATCTTACTGCATTGGGTTAGTTGTCGAAATAATTCAGTGTTCTTTCTTTGTTAGAATGCAGACAGTTCCAGCTCCTCAGGAAACAGGGTTATGATATAGGATTTGAATTTTAAACAGTACTGTTAATTGTCTGTCATTTTAAGGACACCAAGCATTAGGCTTCATGACATGTGTATTTTACCTAGATGTTAAACTTCTGATTTCTAAGTTATTAATATGGCATCATAGCCCCTGAGTATCCTATTATATATTGATCATGAAAAAGTGTATCTTTTGTAGTCTTGGAGTCACATCCTGAATTCTGTCTTTTTGCTTGGAGCTTTATTTCTCTTTGTTCCATGTTTGTGGAACAGTGTTGCAGCAGGCCAGTGTTTCCTCTATTTTGTTTTCCAGACCAATGGGCATATATCTACTAATGGAGATGTGTATCAGGAGCGACTCACACGTTTGGAAAATGACAAGGAATCGCTTGTTTTGCAAGTAAGACTTTTTCCTTAATTGGTTCATTTTTTATTTCAGGAATCATAAAGTTTTGAATGTTGCTCTGAAGTGTTATAATCTTATTTAACAGCAGATTTTTTTATTCTCCCACCACCCCTCTCTAAAACTGTTCATTATCTGATGGAAATTTTCCATGGAGTACAGAAACATTAGGAGTGTAGAAAGAGGCGGTGAGAGAGAGAGAGAGAGAGAGTTCTTGCAGGAAAACAAGAAGCAGGTTCTGGGCCTAATTTTCCAAGGCTCACTGTTTGCAGGGACAGTGTAAATGAGCTTGGTGGTTCAGATGTAATGAAGGGGGTGTGGCTCAGCGGTAGCACAAATATTAGTTATGCAGAAGGTCCCAGGTTCTATCCCCAGTGTCTCTAGTGAAAGGGATCATGTAGTAAGTGATGTGAAAGAGTGGAAGACCCAGAGGAGCTGGTGCTAGTTTGAGCAGACAGTACTGCTCTTGATGGACCAAGAGTCTGATTCAGTATAAGGCAGCTTCATGTTTTCATGTGACTCAGGATAGCTGTGTTTCCTGTTCCTGTATCTACACAATAGTTAGGAAATACATTCTAAATGGAGGCTAATCTCCAGGCACTGTGTATGCTTTGTTTCTAACATTCACCCACACTCACATTTACAGAACAATCTGGGGGGGGATCAGAATAGGAACCTGACTGACCCCTATGCCAGTGTAAATGCCAGAGTTACACCAGCATAAGGGCAGTTTACGCTGGCGCAGGGCACTAGCAGTGCTGTGCCACTGAGTCCCACCAGCACAGGAGCGCCACAACCACACAGTAGTAGAGCAGCAGCACAAACCCTGCTGCCGTAGATGTGGGCTTTCCAGAGGCCGTGGTGGCAGGTAGGCTTCTTCCAAGGTGTTTTCAGCATGGGAACTCACCCCCAAGCAGGCGCAAAGTTGCACTGGCAAAAATTGCATCATAGCCCATTGACAGCTATGGTAATGTCACTCTCACACAGCTGTGGAGACACCCATGAGACCTGAAGTAGCTCAGGATACCGACTAAGTGTGCATCCAATCAGCACACTCCCCTGCACCAGCCATACACCTTGGGACCCAACTATGGCCCCCCTTGCCCTTCAGATGGTTCCAGGAGCTCACCCTATAATTCTGGAGGTAGGGCACATGGCACAGAATGCTGTCTGACAGCTTCCTGCCATGTGGATTTAGAGTGAGCACACATACACGCCATGGTTGAGCACAACACAGACAGAGCACCTAGCATTGCTGGCCGAGCACCTGGGGGGATACAGCAGAGAGAGAGCAAAGTCCACACTTTCTGGCTGGCCTCTCAGATTTCAGCCCACGCAGGTACACCAGGCCCTCCACCAGGATCCCAAGGGGCTGCCGTGTGTGAACAGGTAAGCAAGGTTTCCATTACCGTACCCCCATACCTCTCCTGGGCCTACCATGGTGGCACCAAGCTGCACTGGACACTGCTTCTCCCCTCCTGAACCTGGCAGCTATGGAGGCGAGCAGCAGGCCCCCAGATGAACATGGATGCCACACACCAGGCAGTTTGGTGCATCGGGGCCTACCCAAGGCAGCTTCTGGGGGAGGGGGGCCACTGTGATAGCTGTGGACTAGGCTGCTTACCTAACCAGGTGGCAACATCCCCCCCCGGCTAAAACCTTGTGGTGGCTGGCATGCACCACCAACCTATGTGTTGGCCAATTCTATATGATTGCTAGACCCTTCCCCTTCCAGAATAAATATACCTTGAAGGTGCTACCACTATTCCTCTTCCACTATAGGTAGATGCTAACAGGATACCAACTCAGGTGAGGAGGGTGCAGAAACAGCCACCTGGGGGGCCCCTTGCAGCAATGGAGTGCCAGACAGGACTGCCAGTGGTCCTTTGTTCTGCCATGACAAAATGTTGCCAGCTGCTCCTGTGTCTGTTTTGGCTCATATGCAGGTGCCGATCCAGCAGGGAGGGGCAACACCCCAACCATGCAGCCAAAATGCTATCAACTGCTCGCGCTGCAGCAGAAGCTGCCCTCTGTAAGCATCCAGATACATCCAGTATCCTGACACTGCCATCTAGGAGGCACTCCTAGTGGCAAAGGACTGAGTGGACTACCAGTTGCAGGGTTTGCGATCCCATGAGAATCACTCCATTGTCCCTGGATCCCTTTAATAAAGTTGGATCATTGTGCCCATCTGAGGTGTTGGTGTCTGTTGGGGACCCGTGGGGGAGGGTGCAGCAGGAGGGTGTTGAGGAAGCAACAAGGACCTGGTGGACACAATAGGGAACTCATCCTGGCAAGACTGCAGCCACAGAAATGGACAAAGGTGGCAGGAGGGTAAGACAAGGGGACAGGCTGCCATTCCCACAGCCACATAGCACACAGGCATGTTTGGCAGGTTGGCCATCTCACCTTGTGGAAGGGTAGAAAGGCATCCTGGGATGGCAGGGTTTCCTGGAGGTAATGCCATGGGTAGTTGCTTCTGGAGTGCCCTAGGGAAGATGACTGGCCCTTGTGAGCTGGAGTGGTCTGGCAAGGAGTGCTGGATGCATTGTTGGAACAAAGCTGTTGGTATAAAAGCCCATCACTGCAGTGAGGGTTGACCAGTAGCTGAAAGGGCTGTAAAGTGGATATGGTCAAATTTGGAGGGCATAGCTCTACAGAGCATGACTAGGGCCATCAAGATTCCAGCCACCCTGGGGGATATTTGGGTATGCAAATATGGGAGTCAAATGGTAAACAATAGTGGCAAAAGTCGCCTGCCCACAGCACTAGTGGTGGGCACTCTGAACAATACACAGGTTGCCCTTTGCTACCAGATGCGTGCCCACACACACTCCTGCTTGAGATGGCCCCTAAGGTCCTGCCTTGCAGAAGCCCCCTGTGACAGCACAGATTCCTGTCCCCCAGCCCATGGACCCTTCATATCGGTCTCACCAAGGGGAGGTGGGAGTCATGGCTGTGTTGTGGACCATGGTGCAAACTGTGAACAGCTTCACCATTGCCAGAAACTGCATAGCTTCATGGCCCATATGATAGAAACACTGGAATTGCAACTTCAGTGGGCTGAATGCCCGCTTGATGACCATGTGTGTTTGTTGTTGGGCTTGGTTGTAGGCTGAATGGTCTGGTGGGTCATCAGTGGGATATGGCGTCAGCAAATATGGCAGCAGGGGATACTCTCAATCTCCTAGGGGGGAAATGGCACATGAGGCATTAGGGGTGGTGTCCTCTGCTATATGCCTGTCCAGTCATACCCACCATTCTAATCCTGGAGCCATCCTTTGTCCTCCAGCTCGATGGGCAACAGTCGATTGAGGCCGGATGCAGCAAAGATCTGGGCATCATGCACGCTGCCCAGGAACTTGGCCATGCGGTCTGTAAAGATATCCTGGTGGTCTCAGGAGGCCTGACTGTTCAGGCTGTAGAAGTGGTGGTGATTACAGTATACCTGCGGTTCCTCCTTAGGTGGGAGTGAGGGCTCTATGGGTGTGGTCAACAGCCTCCACCACATTGGGGAAGCCTCTGAATGATGCAGACCCTGCCCTGATGGGTGCAAGGTCTCCCTCCTTTGTGAGGAAGCCCAGATCTTCCTGGAGGTGTGCCAGCATGGCATCCAGAAAGCTATGTAGGCAGCAACTAGTCAAGGACTGTGACACCTGAAGCACCTCTGTGATGACCCTTCCAAGGGTCCAAGATCCAGGAACCTCAGGGAGAGCAAGATTTTCTGCAAGATGGGGATGGCATGAGAGTGGGATCTTGCCCTTGGGGGCTGGCTTGAGCTCCTCGCACGGGACCTGGATAGTGGCTCTGTCTAGGTGAAACAGATCAAGACAGGTGCTGTCTGAAAGATGGAAAGTGCTGATATAAGCTCAGTACTGGCAGGCACAGAGCCTCCTCTGCCTTCATTGAGCCACCCAGACATAGAGCATTGGTAGCAAGTAAGTGTGGTGCACCCAGAGTGTGGAAGGTAAGGGCAGGGCCCAATATCTTGCTCGTGGCTGGCCTGGCCCTGCAGAAAAAAAGGGATAGCATTCATGAAGGTGGTGAGCAGCCAGTGCCACAGTCATTCATGTGGCCAGTGTCCTTAACCCCCCTGGATGCAACCTCTGTGAGTGACTTATTGCCCACCGCCCGCAGACACCTCCTGGTGGGTGATGATCATGGCAGGAGCATGGGGCGTGGGGCAGAGTAAGGGGATTGGCATCTTCCCCTGTTGAGATGGTCCACTTCCACATTCCCCTATGCATGGGTGGCATGGCTGCTGCAACATCTGGTGGGGGGGATGGCCATCACCAGGCAAACTGGACCAAGACCAAGAAGGCACTGTTGTACAGGCTGTTGTTGGAGCATACAAGCTTTGCCCTTGCCACCTGCTGCCACCGTGACCTCTGGTGCATGGCTGCAGAATACATGTCTGCTGTGGGACATGCCATCTGGACTGAGATGTCCACTCTGAAGTCTAGAATGATTCCTTCAGTCCTGCTTGGAAGCCAGAAATGTTGTTTATAAGCAGGCAGTGGAGGAGAGTCTGCTGGAAGTAGAGGCCATCACGTGGGTGGTAATACCCCCTATGGTGCTGGGTGGCCATGGTATTGAGGTCCTGTGCAGTGAATGTCATGATCGCTGCTACTACCTGGCCTCAGCTGTGTGGGGTATGTTTTGCCACTTGCTGCCTCCATCTACCACCCATTGTCCTGACTGATGTTCCTCAACTCCACAAGCAACTCGCAGGGTCTGGGTGCTGCTGCAAGTCTGTCCTCTGAGGTCAGCGAGGACGGCCAAGGTTGCCAGTTACTGAGCCTCACTCTCACAGAGGAGGGCAGCTCTGCCATCGTCATGCTGCTATCTCCACAGCCAGGGTGCTTCCACAACACCTCCAGGATCTCCCACCAAGGACCCTGTCCCTGTGTGTCCAGTGAGGAGGAGATGGAGCTGAGCCACAGGGAGAAGGACCACAGTGGCCAGGCTCCCAGGCCAGGGGCTGAGGGAGGTGAGGCTCCTCTGGGGGAGCAGGGTGCAAGGGCTCAGCACCTGCCTGGGAGCTCCCATGGACTGGCTGTTGTATTTTCTCCCTGTGCCCAGGTCCCTACTCCCTGATGTTCACTGCTGATGTTATGAACTAACGATGTGCCTTGAGTCTGAGGAAGAGCATGGCAATGGCAGCCTCCGTCCTGTGGTCACTTGGCATCATGGGGTCCTCGACCCCAGCGTCTGAGGAGGAGGCAATGTACAGATGTCTTTGGATGACAGCAGCCCTGTCCTGGCAGATGGTGAGCAGGCAGGGCAGCTTTCCCTGGGCCAGGTGTTGTGGCTGCTGGTGGCCTGGAGGAGGGGATTCTAGTTGGGACCCTGGGTACTGGGTACAGGGCCTGCATCCATCACAGCATATCCCACCAACCCTTTTTTCCATGTCAGCAATTGAATGGGAGCAGTTGGAGAATTGTCATGAGTGGCAGGAAGCCTTTTCTTGGGGGGCAGCAGTGGGTGGAGAGGCTGGCAGCATCTGTAATGGCAGCTGTGGGGCACCTGGAGGGGCTTCTTGCCATAGCAAGGGAAATTGAGAGGCTGCTGGCAGACCTATCTGAGTTTCTGTGGGACACCATGCATCCTCACATGGATGTTTTTGTCTGTCATCGCCTTCTGGGGCCCTGTGCACTCTGTGTGCAAAGCGCTACCATGGGGTGCCTGCCTGTGGGGCTGATGCGTGATGCCTCCCTCTGCACTGACAGGTGGTCAGGGCTTGTAATGAGAGCTGGTCTCTCTGTGTGTGTGTGTGTGTGGCAGAGGAGGAGTGTTGTTCCTGTGGCCCTCCCTCTGCCCCCTGCCACTTCACTTGGCCTCCTTTACTTGTGACTCCCATTGGTCCTACCTGCCTTGCAACAACACTAGAATGTAACCTTGTGGGTGGATCACCACGGATGCAACCATGGCAGCACCCGACAACACTGTTGCCTTTTTTCCATTCGGCTGCAGCATAACTATCCCCTTAGGGAGGCAACTAGTGGTGCTGTAGCTGCGACATGGCCAGCTGCTACAGCAGCAGTAGAACACAGTATTGCTCTGCCCATTGGGTAAGTGTGTTTCACTGGTCTGTTGTGAAGGCTGCAGTAATCACTTTTTATGCCTGTGGGTTTTCTGATAACGCTACTGTAAGCCTGGAAGAAAACATTAGAATATAAAGGGAATTTGGTAAACTCATGAAATTTGACAAAGGGAACGTACAAACATCCTGATGTGCACTGCCGTGGATACCCCTTACCATTGCTGGCTGTATGTCTACTGAAATTGCTTTGCAGGTACCTGTAATTAATCTGAAACCTAAATTGCCTTTCTTTATTAATACAGGACTTTATGATGAAACATGTTACATAGAAGTGAAGTGCTTAAGTATATCCTTTTATTAAAGATCTCTTATTATTGCACAGGTGAGTGTTCTTACTGACCAGGTGGAGGCCCAAGGAGAAAAGATCAGAGATTTAGAGTTCTGCCTAGAAGAGCACAGGGAAAAACGGAATGCCACAGAAGAAATGCTACAACAGGTATTACAACAGAAGTTCCATCCAACTTCTTTGTGAGCTCAGAATAATAACGATGCTATTGCTATGATTTAATAATGTCTACTGTCGTGCCCCGCCTCCTTCCCTGGGTTTCCTCCGCTGCTGGCCGTCCTCTCTTCTCCAACCCCCGGTGCCCTCTCCTGGGAGTCTGGAGGTCTCAGAATGAGCTGGGAGCTGGGTTAATGTCACCCAAAGTGAACCCTAGCCCTGCTGGTGCCTTTTTCCCACTCTCTCTCTGGGCTTCTTCAAGGCTTCTAGTCAAACCAACTCCTCCTTGACCTCTAGTGTGCGTCTCTCTTTATTCCCCTCCCTGCTCCCTCATCCTTCTCTCATTGGCTGCCCTGTCTTTCTTCAGGCTAAACACCACCTCCTCATATGAGCTCTGATGCTCAATCAGATTCCCAGGTGGCCATGCTATCTCTGGCAGCCTGGGGCAGGGGGGTGGATATCCACACCATCACCTGGCCCCTTGCATGGGTGCCATAATTCTTGGGAGTCCTTCTGCCACCGCAGCACCCAACCCAAGCACCTCACCTGTGCCCTTGCAGCATGCCCAGACCTGGGGCCTTGCCTTCCGCAGGCTGTCTTTTGTCCTGGTGGCAGAGAGGGGGTGGTTCCAGGCCCTGCCCTCACCAATCTCACTGCCGTTGGCTGTCCCCTGTTTGCCCGGCTCCAGGGGTCTTCCTGCTGCTGGGCTGCTCTCTCCTCCTGTGGCTCCACTGGACCTAAGTGTTTGGCTGGGAAGGGTTTCTGTGTGCAGGGGAGTGGCAGCTGAGGGGCTACAGCCAAGTAACAGTTGTACCTTGCCAGGACACCTCTTTACTTTCAACTGTGTCACAAACATCTAAAATGAAGTTTTACATTTGGTTGCCTGTTAAAAACCATTGAAAATGTTTGTCATGGAAATGGCCTGTGTGTTCGTTGAGCTATAATTCCATGTTGCCAACCCTGCCCTTTAAGATAAGCTGATCCATGTAGAAGTGGGCAGATGCCTCAAACACAAATAGCCTGATGGAAAAGAGGGCTTTGGCAACTGGAATCTGTCACACATGTATAAGAAAAGCTATATGTGCTACAGTTGCATTCCAGCACCATAATTAAGAACCTTTTTACTCAGGCCTACTATGCAGTTACCCTACATATCGGCTAAAGTTCTCTTGATCTCACTCACTGGGATATTTTTCACTAAGTAAGTCTTCATTTTGGAGTCTATCTTGGGTAGCTGTATAGAAAGTATAGACTTTTAAGATGCAGAACTTTGAAGGATTTCACCCTTAGGTTCCAGCAAGGACAGGAACATGCAGCAGTTCATTTCACCTTGAGGTGTTGTTATTGTTCCAACCTGTGTCTGGATTGTCCTATGATGGCTGGTCCACCACTGACATTTGGCTTCTGATTCTTATTACAGAAGATATGTATAAGCCTTCAGTAGAGTCAGTGTGGTGGAGTGGTTAGAGCATCACACTTGGATTTGGGAGACCCAGGTTTGAATCTCTATGAAAGTTCTGTCAGTAACCTTGGGCCAGTCAACTCTCAGCCTTATCCTACCTTACAGGATGGTAGTTGTAAGAATAAAATGGAGGAATAATATCTACTGCTGTGAGCTGCTTGGAGCAAGGACGGGATAAAAATATACTACATAAATACATTTATTGTGATTTTTAAAAAGTGTTTCTTAAATAAACCATTCCCTGCTATTTTTCTATAGGAGCTTTTAAGCAGAACGTCCCTTGAAACTCAAAAGCTGGACCTTATGGCAGAAGTATCTAATTTAAAGCTCAAGCTGACCTCTGTGGAGAAGGACCGAATAGACTATGAAAACAGGTTCAGAGACACCGAGGTGAGGCCATAAAATAGATTGGCCAAGACTGAAACGTTTCTTTCTTTATATTTCTTTGTATATAAAATAAAATATGTTTTGCTTCTTTTGGGGGGTAAGGTGGGAAGTAATGTTTTCTTATCTCACAGCCTTTTTGTCAACCTTTTACAAATAGGCTTGCTCATTCAAGTTTTGCCTAGGCTATAATAACTGGAGATCATGAAAACACTGAGAGTTCAAGCCACATATTGATGCCTGGCAGATTCTCTCCCATCCCATTTTTATGGTGGTTGGTTAAACTTTGTGTCTGGTAACCTGGACTTAGCTTTATGAGTGACAAGTTGCACATGCCTCGAATGGAGCCTGATGCTGCAGGAGGAAAAATCAGATGCTGAAAAGAAGTTTCTAATACCCAATGAGTTGTACTGTGTAAAAAATTTCCAGGTGTTGAAGCTTTCACCTAGTTGTACTTAAGGAAAGACACAATGTTGTTGTGCTGCTGGTCGCCCCTCCAGACAAGCTGCAGCTATTGGAACAGAACTTGTGTGGAGAAAAATAAAACATAGTAATGTTTTGTAGGAGTAGATTATGCATCAGGAAACATGGGGCTTCAGTTTTGGGTTGCCTCCAATATTTCCTTTAATGTGAGTTATGTGCACTGAGCGCATTAATCTTCAGTAGCGCATGTATGTTTTCCTTCAGCACAGGGCACCTGGCTGCTGGCCATGTGTGCAGCTGGCCCACAGCCTCACATGGCCTTGGGTGGTGGCCGGCTTCCCTCCCAGCGGCCAAGGCCAGGCAGGAAGGGCCAGGCCCCACCTTTACCCAAGTGTCTTCCCATGCTAGAGAGGGTGGGGGAGGAGGGCAGAGGAGAGAGTGAGCAAGGGTGAGCATTCGGTCGAGGAGAAGCAAGGCAGCAGAGGATTCCCAGCAGAGGATATGAAGCAGCTGGGCCCAGGAGGTAACTCCGCCCCCCTGCGGTGGCACGGATTGCTGTGTGGGCCTCTTTGATTTAGAGGCTGGGAGATGGGCATCGCCACAGAGGTCTTGAGGTGGCTGCCCCCTCCAGCTGTGAGTGAGGGGGGTTGGAGAAGCACCTTGAGGTGCAGGAATATGTGTGGCGCTCTGAGGACTGTTGGGTTCAGCTGGGGTGAGACTGTTGGGTTCAGCTGGGGCATAGTGGTGGTGGAGGGAGACTTGGCTGTTTTGCAGACGAGGTGCTTCCCCTCCCTGCATGCCAAGGCAACCTGCTGTGATTCTGCATTTTAAAAAGAAGACCCATGTGGGGTAGGAAGTTGTGACAAGTCTGACTAGGGGGGGCAGGCAAAGTGACTTGGTTTTTGCCCAGACAGCTTTGCAATGTCTGACCCAACTTTTTTCATTCTTTGCATGGGAGGAAAGGGAAGAGAGGGGACGGTGCTTGTGTGGATGGATGGGGGTGATTGCCATGGATTTTGCCCTGAGTGTGGGGAAAGTGGGGGTGGTGATGGTGAGGCTAGTCTCCAAGGCCCCGGGGCCAGGCAGGCTGGGAGGTTTCCCTGAGCCTGTCCAGAACTGTCCCAGCAGGCTACAGTCCCCTCCCTGAGTAGGCTTGAGGTGCAGGGAAACTGGTGGACAGGGGGGTGACCATTCCCTGCTATTCTTTCTATGGAAGTGGGGGGAGGGTGAAAGGGAAGCTTCTAAAGGCTGCCTGCCCTTTCTTTCATTGCTCTGTCCCCATCTCTTTCTCTCTCTCTCTCTCTCTCTTTCTTTCTTTCCCCTCCTCCTTTCCTCCCTATCTAGAGTTAAATGCGTTCTCCAAGCCCCCCCACTTTCTCTTTCTTTCATTCTCTTTCTTCCTTCCTTCCTCCCCATCCCTCCCCATCTATTTGCTTTCTTTCTCTCTTTCTCTTTCTTTTCCCTTCCTCCCCCATCTATTTGCTTTCTTCCTCTCTCTCCCCTTTCTTCCTTTCTCTCTCTCTCTCCCTTCCTTCCCCCCTCTCTCCCCATCTATTTGCTTTCTTTGTTCCTTTCTCTCTATCTTCTCTCTCTCTTCCTTCCTCCTTCTCTCTCACCAATGTTTTCTTCCTCCCTCCCTCTCTCTCTTTCCCTCTCCCCCCTTTCTCATTTATTTTCAACTGAAGGAACTAGAGAATATAGCTTGGCAAAATATATTACTTCCAAGAAAAAGTTCAGGAAATAAATAATTCTGTTAGTTCAGTTTATTACAATCAAACATCAGTTTAAAAGGAAATAAGTAAGATGCTGTACCAGCAGCTCAAGGCTGCTTTTATTCTTGCCTGATGTGCTCTCTCCCTCTGTATGTGTAATAATATATAATTGCACAGTGAAAAAGGAAATATTTACTTAGATGGAGTGAAAAACTAACATATGAAGAGGGGCTTTATCCCTTTATGCCTTTTTGTTCCTGATCTTTTATCAACTGCAATTTTATCCTGCTTTTCCTCCAAGGAGCTTTAGATGGTTTAAATGATTCTTTCCTCCATTTTTATCCTTATAACACTATAAAGTATGTTACGCTGAGAAAGTAACTAGATTCGAGTCCAGTAGCACCTTAGAAAGTTCGTAAACTGAAAAAAAATCTAAACTCGCTCACAACTTTAACTGTTTGGCTCATGATTTTTTTTGTTAGTTTTTGTTTTTGCATTTTTGTTGTTTTGGGGAGCTTTTATTTTGTATGGGGGGGTCAAATTCTGGTTTTATGATTCTGGCAGTAAATGGATCAGCTCAACATCATCGCTTGGGGCAGAGGTGTCAAACTCATTTGTTATAAGGGCCGGATCTGTCATAAATGTCAATTTTCAGGCTGGGCCATGTGTGCCATAAAACATAATGTCAGCTACCAGAAATAGAAACTGTGTAAAGGACAGCAGCTGGTAAGCTCTGAGTTGATGTATCCACACCACAGGGCCCCATGGTCTGGGAGTGGGTACAGAGGAAAAACCCATATAGGCAGACTGGAGAGGCAGCAGTGCAGCGCAGGGCAGATGCTCCTGCAATACTTGACTGCTGCAGATGAGGTTGTTCTGCCATGCTGAAGCCACAATGGAGTGGCTCCACACCTTCCCCCTCAGCACTCCCTCCCTTGCATCAGTTGCTTGCGGGCCTCATAAGAACCATGAATGGGCTGGTTCCAGCCCCCAGGCCTTATGTTTGACACCCCTGGCTTAGGGTAACAATAAAGTATGTGTTCCTGTATCTGCAGTTAGTGCAGGCTTCTCGGAAAGTTGAGGAAGATGGGCTTGATAGTTTCAGGAGCAAAGTAGCAAATGTTCATGAGATTCACCCTTTCCTCAGTTGCCTCCAGAGTAAAGCCTGGGAAAACCTATAGTGTGTGTAAACATAAAAACAACATCCTGTAAATGATGTACTTCTATGCCTCCAGAATCTTAAAGCCTTTGATCTTTTGTGGCCAACACAGTCTGATATTTGATTTATGTGGGAAATGTGGGGATAAAGAAACCAAAAGAGTCATTTCTCCTGTGTGGAAGTTAAATTGCAGTAAATCAAAATGCTCACCTATTGCTGTTTTTACCTTTGGAAAGCAGAGGGTGAGTTTGTTGGGCAAGTTGTGGTAAAAGCTGTAATGTTACTCAGACTGCTATTCTCAGGCAAGTTGACTGACTCAAAAGTGAGGCTCTGGAGCATTCATATGGGTGCAGCCATTTCTTTGAATTGTAATACGTGATCAAACAAATAACCCACCCCACAATCCTAGATTTCCCCTTTTTTTCTTTTACATTTTTATACAGGGGCAAATTGACAATGAGATTCAAATTACCAAACCTTCTTAAGGAGAAAAAATGGTTTTACTCTAATGCCCTATTGCAGGGGGTCTGCAACCTTTTTTTGGGCCTGTGGGCACCATTGGAATTCTGACACAGGTTGATGGGCCCAACCAAAACGATGGCTGCCACAGGATGTGGAATTAACAAAAAATGGCTGCTACAGGCAGCCACCCACTTTCTAAAAATGCTTTTTAGCTGCCAGGAAAGGTGTCAGCAGGGGTGCCTTAGGGTCCACAGGAACCATACTGGGGACCCTGTCCTATTGTATATCCATATGCATGCAGTGCTTTGTGTTGTCTGTCATTCTGTTTTAAGTAGCACTCCATTATTTGCTGCTGATCTCCCAGTTTCACTGCACTGCTATCCCTCTATAACTTAATATCAGAACTAGGGCAACAGATGGAGAAAGTGGAGGTGGAACTAATGTTGTTCCAGGAAAGAGGTCACTGTATGGGAACTGAGAGGTAACTCTCTAAGCTACGTAAAACTCTGTGTTGTCAGTTAGCTTACTGTTCTGCATCTCTTTCATAGGATGAGAATATGTCTCATTACCATGGCCTTATGAGATTTGAAGGCCCCATAGTAAATGGTTTTGGAATACCTGTCAGCGATATAATCAGTAATGCAGGTTTTGCAGTGACATAGCTTCATTTGCAGGAGGCTAATGCCAGAACTAACACAGAATGTTGCTTCAATTTTTTCTGTTACCTGCAGTAATTTCCCTCCACCCTGTTCTCTTGTATATTTTAATTCAGTAGGATAGTGAGAGACTTGCTATTAAACAAGCATTTTTTGGCATTCTGTTTGTATAACTTATAAAATGTGATAGCAAATGTATGTCAGCCCCTATTGCAGGTGTCGTTTCAACCAGCTATTGATTGAAGAGCTGTGATGACACCTGTAAATTGTACAGGTAGAAGGAAAGGTGCTCTTCAAATTAGACCCAAAAGCCTTCTGACTGAGCAGTCCAGAATTCTTCAGTAGAGCTATGGAGTTCAAAATCTTCTTGATTTCCCTGTATTGATGGATAATTGTACTCGATATGTATTTTAGACCCTGTGCAGATAACGACGGAGCAGTGATTAAATGCATCATGAGCGAATCAGTAAATGCAATAAATATCTTACTCATAAGAAATTCGCAGGAGTTTGGGCTTGTGTGTGTGTGATCAAGGTTGTTTTGTTGTAGGGAGTAGGTTGTTTGCTTAGTTATTATTTGTAACTAAGGAAAGTTTCTTTATTGGTAAATGAAATGACAACTATCTATCCTGTTTGCATTTATCTTCATATATCCCAATTGTAAGTAATTACGTAGGTGGACAAGAATTTTGTGTACCTCTTACCCCCTGCCTCCTCTAGTCATTTTATTCTCTGACACTTTTCACTCCAGAATAGTAACTTGAACTCAAATGAACTCTTGAGGATACTGTTTTTGAATGACCGTAGTTTATCTCATTGTTCTCCCTCTGAGGTGGAGGACATCTCCAATGGGTTATTCCCACCGTGCCTTTAGGGAGGCAGGAAATAGTTTTTTCCCCTTCCTGTTGGCGCCTTCGGAATAGCCCCACCTCCAGTTCTATTCCTGCCTCAGTAGGGAGAAGCAGCAATTTCTTTCAGCTTAGCTGTTCCTCTGAGTTTTCTCTTCAATTTCTCTTCCTATTCAGCCAGTTGACTTGCCCTTTTTGCCTTCTCTCTCTTCACCACTTTTTCTTCCTTTTCCTTCTGCTCCTACCTTGGAGCGAAGTTTGTGGGGTCTCCAAGACCCGAAGAGGAAGTTCTTCGTCTGCCGCCATGGCAGCAACGGAGCTCCCGGAGGTTTTTTCCTCCGACGACGAGGGAGACGGGCGCGCCGCGGCTGCGGCAGCGCGAGACGATCCCGGGACCGATCTGCCTTCGCGGCATGATCGTGCTCTCCCGCACCTCAAGGCTGACTCGGCGGCAGCGCCCCGCGCTCTGAAGCGCCGCCGGCAGCCAGAAGAGGAGGACCCCGCCATTCCTCCCGCGCGCATACACGCGGGCGGCGGCCATTTTGAAGGTCCAGCTTCGGCCTTTGGGACCTCTCTGACGGCGATTTCGGGAACTAGGGGGACAGAAGGAGGACTCCTATGCTCTCCCCCAGGCCTTTCAGAAGAAGAAGAAGTTTCTGGAGCCCAATCCAGCCAGGGTAAGCTCCCAGAACAGGGAGTTTTATTGCACTCTTCTGATATTATGGCCATTATTAGGAGGACCATCCAACAGGAGATGGCTCAGCTCCATTCCAGACCAGAAGCTCCCTTGTCACAAGGGAATTCTTCTCAGGGTAACTTAATTTCCCCCCCTTGGGTGGCCAACCAAAGCAGCTAAGAAGGCTCCCCCCACATCCAGGGAGATCCAGTGATGAGCGCTGGAGGGAGGAGGTGGAATCTAATGCCTCTTCTATTGAAGATAGAGAGGAGGGAGAATTTTTATCAGAGGAGGAGGAGGAGGAATTGAAGCTCCCTGAACAGTCCAGTCGGTTCTTCAAACCTGAGGACTATCAATTCCTTCTATCTAAAGCCCTCAAGGCCCTAGAATTGCATGATTTATCACCCTCTGAGTATCAGAAGGCGGCCAAAGCTAAATTCAAGTCAAAATCTGGGGGCAATCGTGAGTTTTTTCCTCCTGAGGAACATTCTGACAAGGTGTTTCCCTTCCCTGAGTATTTTGAACGCCAGCTCAGGGCAGAGTGGGACAAGCCCATGGTCAATAAACAGTTTCCTGTTTTTGCCAAAAAATTATATGCTATGCCTAACTATGCTAACGAGTTGTTGCAGGTGTCCCCGGTGGACGGTCCAGTGGCTGCACTCCAATCGCCGGGCCTGGTCTCTGAAGATGGTTCAGGCACCATCAAGGATCAGACTGATAGGAGGGTGGAGGCAACGCTCAGAAGAATCCATGAGGCTATCGCCATGATGGTAAGAGCAGCGTCCACTACTTCCATTGCAGCCAGAGCATCTATCGTTTGGTTGCGGAAACTCATCCAAATCGTTCCAGAGAGTAACCGGGCTATTCTGGAAGGGCTTTCTCGCGTTCTTAAGGCTAGTTCCTTTTCAGCTGATGCCACCCTGGACATTATTTCCTTTGCCTCTAGAGCCATGGCTTCCACGGCGGTGGCTAGAAGATCTCTTTGGCTGCGAGCCTGGCAGGCAGATGCTCTGTCTAAATCTATTGTCACTGCTTATCCGTTCCAGGGTGACCGTCTCTTTGGAGAAGCTCTGGATAACATCCTGGTGGAAACCAGGGATAAGAAAAAAGCCATGCCCAGATCTCTCCGACGGTCGGATAGGCGGAACCCTCAGTCCTTTCGTACGCAGCACTCCCTTCCAAGATATCGACAGGACGTTAAGAAGTCATCTTGGGAGCCTTCCAAACAGACAGGCAAACGTGGCCCCTTCAACTCCAGATTCAACAAGCCGTTCAACAGGAACGACCGAGGAGACAGAGAGGCCAAACCCAAGCAGGCGTGACTATCTTTCCGTCCCGGTAGGGGCTCGCCTTCTACATTTCTCAAAGACCTGGACAGACACACAGGCGGACGCCTGGGCTGTGGAGGTGGTGTCTCAGGGATATTCGATAGAATTTCTGCGTCAGCCTCCAGAACGATTCATACAGTCTCCAGCAAGCAAGTCAGAAAACAAGAAATCCATAATCGGCAAGGCAATACAACATCTGTTGGAAATCCAAGCCATCGAACCTGTCCCAGTCGCCGAGAGGAACCGGGGTGTTTACTCCATATTGCTCATGGTTCCCAAGAAGAACGGAGACTGGAGAGCGATTCTGGATCTCAAGTTTCTGAACAAGTTTATAAAGCTACGACATTTTCGTATGGAGACTCTGAAGGCTGTGGCGGACTCTCTATCTCCCAACGAGTTCCTGACGTCCATAGATTTGACGGAGGCGTATCTCCATGTACCCATTCATCCGGCACACAAACGATTCCTCCGATTCTGCATTTACAACCAGCACTTTCAATACAGGGCACTCCCCTTTGGCCTCTCCACAGCTCCCCGACTTTTCTCCAAGTTGATCATCAATCCGGTAGTACATCTCAGATCCCGAGGGATTCACGTTCATCCCTATCTCGACGACCTCTTGATCAGAGCTGGCACGCTGACAGACTCCATCGAGAACACGGAAAGGACACTACAGTGTCTGCAGGAACATGGGTTCCTGGTCAACTTCGAAAAGAGCTCGCTGACACCGTCTCAACGCATCGAACATTTGGGAGCGGTGATCGACACCACTCTCAATGCCTTGTTCCTTCCACTGAACAAGGCCCAGAAGATCAAGGAGTCCGCTGTGCGGATTTACAACAGCAGGTCCTCTCCACTCATGGAGTTAGCCAGTCTACTGGGTTTGATGATCGCCAGCATCGATTTGATCCAATGGGCTCGTCTTCATGCCAGACCATTACAGGTCTTCCTACGTCCTCACCAAATCTCCATCATGGAAAGGAAGGTTTTCAACCTCCAGGTTCCCCCGAGGGTCAAGAAGAGCCTACGTTGGTGGGCGAATTTGGACAACCTGTTGTCGGGCAAGAACTATTACGTTTGCCACACCAGAGAGCTGTTCACCGATGCCAGCCTACTGGGATGGGAGGCGGTGCTGAACGGTGCCCCGGTCCAGGGAACGTGGCGGGACAACGAGAAGGGCCTGCCCATCAATCTTCTGGAGCTCAGGGCGATCCGCTTGGCTCTTCTTCACTTTGCCTCCCATCTTCGCGGCCAGCAGGTGCTAATAAGAACGGACAACATATCCGCCAAAGCGCATATCAACAAACAGGGCGGCTCCCGATCATCGCAACTTCACAGAGAGGCACTGAAGATTCTCTCTTGGGTGGAGCATCACGTGATTTCCTTGACAGCGGAACACATAAAAGGTTCAGAAAACGTAGAGGCCGATTGGCTCAGCAGAGTCACACTACAGGAGGGGGAATGGGCCCTCCATCCCCGTTTGTTCGACATGATAGTGACGCGGTTCGGACGACCCAGGGTGGACCTGTTTGCCTCCCCAACGAACCACGTCCTGCCGAGGTTTTACACCAGGTTCCTCCATCGAGAAGCGGAGGCGACCGACGCGCTCACGTCCCCTTGGCCCCAGGGTCTGCTTTACGCCTTCCCTCCATTCGTCCTAATTTCAAGAACCATCCGCAGAGTTCGGGAGCTCAAGGCGGAGGTCATTCTGGTGGCTCCGAGATGGGCACGTCGCCCGTGGTTCTCGGCATTACAGGAGTTGTCCATACTCCCACCTCTAGTACTTCCAGTGTCTCCCGACATGTTATCTCAGGGCCCGGTGTGGCACCCGGATCCAGCGTGGCTGTGTTTGACCGCCTGGCGATTGAGCGGCACAAGTTGTCAGCGCTAGGTTACTCGCCTCAGGTCCTGGACACCATTCTTGCTTCCAGACGACAATCTACAGTCCGCATCTACAACACCACCTGGAAGGCTTTCGTACGCTGGTGCCGACGCAAGAAGGTGGAACCATTATCTCCTTCGGTAGCCTCAATTTTGGCCTTTCTACAGGACGGTCTGAGCTCGGGACTAAAATCTGCTACACTTCGTAGACAGTTGGCGGCTCTATCTACTGTTATCTCCTCTATTGAGGGACACAAACTCACCAAACACCCTCATATACAGTTGTTCATTCAGGGAGCCGTGGCTAAATCGCCACCCCAAGTTCACCGCTTCCCTACATGGCGCTTGAACGTAGTACTTGCTGCCCTCACTAAGTCACCTTTTGAACCTCTCCGGGAGGTGGGACTGAAATGGTTACGGATGAAGACGCTGTTCCTGGTGGCCATCACGTCGGCTAGGAGAGTTTCTGAACTTGGGGCATTGTCTGTCAAATCGTCCCTTTGCGTCTTCCACAAGGATAAGGTCGTGCTTCGCACGGATCCTACATTCCAGCCCAAGGTTGGTTCCAAATTTCACTGCTCCCAGGAGATTTGTTTACCCACCTTTTGCCCGCATCCTAAGCATCCTAAGGAGCGGATATGGCACACCCTAGATGTCAAGCGTGCCCTCAGGATATATATAGCGAGAACTGAGGCCTGCAGGAGAACTGAGTCCTTATTCGTTGGCATATCTCCACCAAGGGAGGGGGAGAAGATGTCGAAGTCAGCGATCAGCGCAGTATTGAAAGCATGTATCACCGAGGCCTACCGAGCCTCCGGTCAGGAGGTACCCAGTGGCATCACGGCTCATTCTCTGCGGAGCGCAGCGACCAATGCAGCGTTCACTAACAGAGCTTCGGTAGAAGAGGTCTGTAAAGCGGCTACCTGGTCATCCATTTCCACGTTTGTGAGACACTACCAGATCAACACTCTAGCATCGGCTGATGCGGCGTTTGGGAGAAGAATTTTTCAGCACGTTATTGCCCTGGAGGAAGATGGCAACCCACCCGAATAAGGGACACTGCTCGGGGAGGTCCCATTGGAGATGTCCTCCACCTCAGAGGGAGAACGACCATTGGACTTACCGTGAGGGGTCCTTCTCCTCTGAGGTCAGGAGGACATCTCGGCCCTCCCGCTTTCATCTTCCTCTTTTTCTTAGTCTGTGCTGATTCTTCTCTCATTTCCTTGGCGTGCTCTGCCCTTTTTTTTAGGTCTGCAGGGTTCTTGTGTTGAATAGTTAAGTTTACTGTTTACAGTTATGTTTTTTATAGGGCAAGACCAGTTACTTAGGCTGCAAGCACTGCTTTCGGAGTCCCAGAACTGGAGGTGGGGCTATTCCGAAGGCGCCAACAGGAAGGGGAAAAAACTATTTCCTGCCTCCCTAAAGGCACGGTGGGAATAACCCATTGGAGATGTCCTCCTGACCTCAGAGGAGAAGGACCCCTCACGGTAAGTCCAATGGTCGTTCCTATAAGAAATTGATTATACAGATTTTTAAAAGTTCAGGAGCACCTTATGTGATGAGTTTAAAACAATGGTTATTAAGCCAATTAGCATCACTGAATACTAATCTGTTCCTGCCTGATGCTTCTACGTGCTGATTTTTACTGTATCCCAATGGATATGATTAGGCTACTTGTATAACCTGAAGATAGGTGGACAGCTGTGTCAGTCTGAAGCAACAGAACAAAGTAAGAATCCATTGGCACCTTTAAGACCAACAAAGTTTTATTCAAGGTGTGAGCTTTCGTGTGCATGCACACTTTGTCAGACAATGAAATGGAGTTACTATGATAAGAACATAAGAAAAGCCAATGCTGGATCAGACCAATGGCCCATTTAGTCCAACACTCTGTCTCAGAGTGGCCAAAAATACCAGGTGCCACCAGGAGGTCCAGCAGTGGGGCCAGGACACTAGAAGCCCTCCCACTGTTGCCCGCCCCAAAGCATCAAGAATACAGTGCATCACTTGCCCCAGCCTGAGAGTTCCTATCTATACCTTGTGGATAATAGCCACTGATGGACTTCTGCTCCATATGCTTATCTAATTCCCTCTTGAAGCTGTCCATGCTTGTAGCCACCACCACCTCCTGTTTCACCATCATTTCATCGTCTGACAAAGTTTGCATGCGCACAAAAGCTCAAACCTTGAATAAAACTTTGTTGGTCTTAAAGGTGCTACTGGACTCTAACCTTTTATAACCTGAAGTTCATCATCATTTTTCTGTGCAGTCCCACATGGGGACTGCTCATGAGCAGGCCTGCCATTGAATTGGTGTTTACAGTTAAAAGCCTCCAGGGTTTACTGTGTGCCAGAGCCAGAAGCTTGTTCCCACCCAGGGACCATGTGCTCCTGCGCAGCAGCACCCCACCCTCAGTTCCTCTTCTGCTGCCGGAGGAGAAGGTTGTATTTTTCGGGGTCTCCAGCTACAGTCGTGGATTTATTCCAGAACTGTTGAAGCTACATTGGCTTCTGAGTCCATTCCATGGCTCAGAAAACTCCCATGCTGCGGTGCGAAGATGACCCAAGCTGACGAACATGACCTCTATCTGTTCTGTTTGAGTGAGGGACAAAATGTCTCCACATATAAGGCCAGCCAACACTTTGCCTCTAAAGCTTGGGGGAATAGGGCATCAAAGCTTAAGGCAGCATTGTGGGACAAGGTCCTTAAAGCCTCGGAGCCTTTGTCCAAGATGGACCTGGAGAAAGCTCCCAATTCCACGTCTTTGGAATTGATGTGTTTGGCTCCACCTCTCGGATCTGTGTCTTCGCAGATCCAGTCTCTGTGCTCCCCTCCGCCACATCATACCTCTCCTGAGCCTTCAACCAAGAAGGTGAAGGGCAAGACCAAGGACAAGGAGAAATGCAAATCAGCTTCTCAGCAGAGCGCTCCTGTCTGCACTCCCGAGCCAATGCCAGCCTTGCAGGATTCCATCTCCGGGTCCAAGATCTCCACCTGTTTCTATCTCAGATAGGGAGGTACATGCGGACTTACCACATAGTCAGGTTCTGCTTGAGTTCAATCTGGAGCAAATGGCCATGGTGCCATGGTCTTAGCCCTGATCGCCTGTGTGGTGGCCTTCACACCGAGACATAATACGTCCTCTCAAAAAAAACATCTCTAGATCTGCCTGAATTGGTGAACTATCGGCTGGTTTTTAACTTACCCAGTTAGGGCAAGTTAATAGAGAGGGCTGTGGTGATGCATCTTCAGAGCTTTTTGGATGATGCTTCCAGTTTAGATCCCTTCCAGCCTGGCTTTCGCCTAGGTCACGGGACAAAGACAGCACTGGTCGCCCTCACAGATGATCTCCAGAGGCATCTGGATCAAGGCAGATCGGCGGTGCTGTTGTTGTTGGACCTGTCAGCCGCGTTCGACACGGTCGACCATCAGTTACTGGCCCTCCGCCTCGCCGATATTGGAATCCAGGGGCTTGCCTTGCATCTCCTTGCTCACCTCCTTTCTCCAAGGTCGGGGACAAAGGGTAGCACTGGGGGAACAGCTTTCCCAGAGGCACCCACTTGATAGTGGAGTGCCTCAGGGGGTGGTGCTGTCCCCAGTGTTGTTCAACATCTACATGTGCCCCCTTGCCCAGATTGCATGGAGACACAGGTTGGGATGACACCAGTACGCTGATGACACCCAGCTCTATCTGCTGTTGGACAGCCGGTCTGACTCTAAACCGGAAGATCTTGACCGGGCGTTAACAAGATGTGGCTGGTTGGCTTAAACTGAGCCAATTGAAACTGAATCTGATGAAGACAGAGGTCCTGTGTCTGAGCCAGGGTGGATCAGGGGTGGGGATCCCACTCCCAACCTTCAATGGGGCTCCATTGGTGCCAGCACCGGCAGTTAGGAGTTTGGGAGTGCTCCTGGATGCTTCCTTAACAATGGAGGCTCAGGTAGCAGTCACTGCCAAGTTGGCCTTTTACCATCTTCAGCTGATTAGGCAGTTGTTTCCCATTCTTGAATACAACGACTTGGCAACGGTGATCCATGCGTTGGTTACCTTGAGATTAGACTGCTGTAATGCTCTCTACATGGGGCTGCCCTTATTGCAAATTCAGAAGCTACAGCTGGTTCAAAATGCTGTAGCCAGGCTGCTGATGGATCTCCAGCACCTTAAAGCGAATTCAGTATGATATTGGTAGCCAGTGCAGTGCTCTCAGCACAGGCTGAATGTGCTCCTGTATTGGGTTCTTACCTTTAAAACTCTATATGGTCAGGGACCTACATACCTGAGGGACTGCCTTTCCCCACATGTTCCCCAGAGAGCACTGCAATCAGGGTCGCAACACCCTCCATGACTCACCCTTCTTGGACCACAGGATGCCAGGCTAGCTACAACCAGGGCTAGGGCTTTCTCGGTGGCGGCTCCTCTCTGGTGGAACAAACTCCCAGAGGAGATCAGGGCCCTTCGGGACCTTATGCAGTTCTGCAGGGCCTGCAAGATGGAGCTGTTCCGCCAGGCGTTCAACTAGGAGCTGCCCTGGGGGGATACACCTGCCATGAAATTCAAAGCAGCCTTAGCCAACTGTATAACATCCGATCGGGATCATCTGCTAAGATGGCACTGAAGTCTGAGCACCATCCCAAATGTAAGATTAGACTGATATCTGTTTAATGGTATTGGATTATTACTTGTTAGCACCTTTTTAAAGTGTAATTGTGATGGTTTTATGTATTATACTATTTATTGCTTTTTTATTCTGTTGTAAGCTGCCCTAAGCCGGCCATGGCTGGGGGGGCGGGGTATAAGTTTGATGAATAAATAAACAAATAAATAAATGATGTCTCCAGGATATATGGAAGAATGTGGTGACAATTTTGCGAGCCCCAGGGATGCTAGTTTGTATCATTACCCTCATTGGGTGTCATCATACTCACCTTCAGTGACTTGTTGCATGCAGGCCACATTCTCCTATGCCTGTGCTGAGAGAAAAGGCAGCAATAGAATCCAGTGGATCTGACACAACATCATATCTGAGCCCAGATGAGTGAGTAGGCAAGCCATCTCCAGCATCCCATGGAGTGTCTCCAAATGTTTGGAGAGCAGGATATTTGTATGGCCTAGTCTCTTGAAATAGAAGTCTTTACCTCACAGCACAAACCCAAAGACTGAGTCACCTCTATTCAGCCTCGCAAGATTATTGTTTTCCCAGTGCTGGAGGACTTTGAGGACCTCACACAGGAATTGTGGCAAAAGCCTTTGTCTCTCTAGTTTACCTTGAGAAGGGTAGAACATTTTATAAGATCAAAAGGAGCCATATAACTGTTTCCTTGGTGAGGGAGGAGATGCAGCTGAAAGGCTGCTAGGCCTATCACTTTGCTCCCACAGATAGAGAGGGGAGAAAACTGGATGTCCTGGGTCAGAAACTATATTCTTCAGTAGTGTTAGGTTTCAAAATAGCTAACTATGAAACCATTGTGGCTGGTTATCAGCTGTTCTTATAGGAGAGGATTCTTCTGTTCCTGGAACTCCTGCCTGAAGATAAGCGTCCCTTTGCTAAAGTTTTGCATATAGAGGCCATTAAACTGTAGAAGCAGCAGATTAATGTGGGATGAGATTCCGTGGATTCAGCTGTGTGGGCCATGGTGAGTTCCATCATATTCTGATGCCATGCGTGGTTAAGATCAACAGCATTGCCTATGGAGACCAGGCTTAGGGTTCAGGACTTACTTTTCTAAGGTTCCACTCTCTTTTCTTTCAAGACAGATGAGATGCTTTCCCTGATAAAGAAAAACAAGCAGACAGCTAAGTCCCTAGGAGTGTCTCAATCGTGTCTCAATCATCCACTTCCCAGTTTAAGCAGAGGTCCTTTCTGAGACAGCCCAGACATCCGTATCAAAGGGACTACTGCTTTTCTGGCCCTTCGGGGTCTCAGTATCCTGCTCCTAAGCCATTTACCCCACAACAGGGTTACCATAGGCATAAGGGTTCTGATTGACGTAAATCGAACCAGTAACCACCTTCTTCCAGAGAGACAACGTCACTACAAAGATCACTGTTTTGACTAGGATCATTGTCAATCCCTGATAAGGTTGGGAACAGGCTAGCTCAGTTTGGTACAGCCTGGGAGGCTATTACCTCTGATGAGTGGGTTTTGTCCATGGTTAGATTTGGTTACAGATTAGGATTTAATTCTGTTCCACCTTGCTTTTTACCTCTGAAGGACACCATCTAGGAGGTTATGGGCTCTCAGGCATCTGAGGGTTTCTTCTCACATATGGTCCTAATAGATAATAAAGATGGGGGAGTTAGACCCATTTTAGACCTCTGAAAATTAAATGTTTTGCTTCATATTTCTGAGTTCTGGATGGTGTCCATCCCTTTGATTTTACAATTATTGAAAGTTAATTGTTGGTTCATAGTTATTGATTTGAAGGATGCCTATCTTCATATTTCTATTCACCCTCAACATCACAAGTTCTTATGTTTTTCCTGTGAGGAGTGATTTTTTTCAGGACATTGTCCTACCCTTTGGTTTAGCCACCGCACGCAGAGTATTCTCAAAATGCTAATCTAATTAAAGGCAAACTAATTTTGATTAAATTAGCTTTGCCTTAATTAATGGCGGTCCACATTACACACAAACAGCTAATCAGGAAGGTGCAGCCTGCTACCCACCCTAAGGTCCATTGATTCCTTTGCATTTTCGACTCTGCCTTCTGGAGACCTCATCCCAGATTCCAGCAAAGGGTAAGTGTACTTGGTTAGGTTATAGGAAACTGCTGCACATTAATATTCTAGAATTGTGAGCAGTTTGTTACACCCTCAGTTGTCTCTCAGATATCTTTTGGAACCCATCCATTCTTGTCCAAATGGACAACACAGTTGCAATGTTTTATTTAAACAAGCAAGGAAGTATGGGGTCCAGAGGTCTATGTCAGGAGCCTACCCTTACATGGCAGACAGATTGAACATGGTTGGCACACTCCCACAAATGGTCCATAAGGGCCACTTACCTGAAACTGCTTTTTACCCTCTGGGGAGTTCTGAATGGCAATCTGTTTGTGATGAGAGAAAAATAAAGTTGTAAGATTTTGTTCCCAGGCAGGTGTAGGCATTGGTTCCCTAGGGGATGCTTTTCAGCTGCATTGACAGCAGATCATTTTACGCCTTCGCTCAATTTCTGCTCCATATCAGGGTAATAGAGGAAGCCAGGAGGAAGAGATTGAAATGATCCTGGTAGCACCCTTTTGGCCTCATCAAATATTTTTTCTGGTCCCTATGGAGATCTCCCAGGGCCAGTTCCTTCCCCAACCAAATCAGCCAGATTTAATCAGCATCGATCAGGTGTTTCATCATGATCTGAGCCACCTCAGCCGGCTTGGAGGCTTCAGAAAGAGTCCCCTTTTTTTTTTTTTTTTTGCAGGAGGTTAACAACATTCTCCTGCAACCATGCGAGCCAAACACTAGGAAATCCTATATGTATAAGTGGAGGCAGTTTTCCCTCTGTGTGTTGAGAAGGACATGTCACTGTGTAGTGCCCCATTGCAGGCCATATTTGATTATTTATTACACCTGAAAACTAAAGGCCTGGTGTTTTCCTCTTTGAAGGTTCACCTGGCTACTATCTCTTGCTATCACAACGGAATTAAGGGAAGATCGGTTTTCTCCCATCATTTATCCAAGAGGTTTCTTATGGGGGTAGGTAATCTTTGCTGTGGAGCTGCGGTGGCTCAAGTGGTTAAGACGCTGAACTGCA
Source organism: Gekko gecko (assembly GCA_029375565.1). NCBI lineage: Eukaryota > Metazoa > Chordata > Lepidosauria > Squamata > Gekkonidae > Gekko > Gekko gecko. Next base: position 172,738,193 of record JAPDNY010000005.1, read on the forward strand.
GGCTGTGGAAGGTCAGTAGTTCAGCAGTTCAAGACCCGAGAGTGCCACATGATGGAGTGAGCTCCCATCTCTAGTTCCAGCTCCTGCCAACCTAGCAGTTTGAAAGCAAGAAATTGCAAGTAGATAAATAGGTACCACTTTGGTGGGAAGGTAACAGTGTTCCGTGCACCTTGGTGTTTAGTCATGCTGGCCACATGACCACGGAAACATCTTCGGACAGCGTGGAAATGAGCACCGCAACCCTAGAGTCGGATTCGACTGGCTTTCGAGCAAGGGAACCTTTACCTTTAATCTTTGCTCACCCTGGGATCCTTTAGTGCTTCAATGCCTTCTGTCTGTTGTGTTAGCACAGTTAAAAAAATTAATTAGTTTATATACAGAAAGGGGGAAAAAGGAAGGGGAGGAAGGAAAGAAAAAGACAGTAATATTAAAATTTTCAGTTTAACATTCTGCATGCATATCTTCTCATTACAATTTCACAACTACTTCATCTATCATTCTTATTATTCTTCATTTAATCTTATTTTCTCAATACCAGTTTTAACCAGTCATAAAATGCCCTCCAGGGTTCCATGAATTCTTCTTCCATTTTTCCTTTTAATAAATTTGTTAACTTATCCATTTCGGCACAATGCTCAAGCATTTTGAACCCATTGCTATGTGTTCTTTGGCAGAGCTTTCTATGAAGATGTGTTTCTTAGTGGCTGTTACCTCAGCCAGGAGGGTGAGTGAGCTAGCAGCTCTTCAGCTAGATTCTCCATTTTGAATTTTTTTCCCTGAGAGGGTAGTCCTTCACCCTAAGGTTTCTTTCTAAGGTGGTTTCCAGGTTCCATTTATCCCAAGATATCATTTTACCCATGTTTTTTCTTTCACCAAGCTCTGAAAATGAGCGCTCGTTGCATTCTTTAACTGTTAGAAGGGAGTTATTATTTTACCTTAAAAGAACCCTGGAGTTCTGCAGGGATAGAGCCCTCTTGTTTTTGTGGCCCTAAGAGTGGTAGGAGAGTGTCATCTCAGACCTTGTTCTGATGGATTGTCAGAGCCATTAGGGAGTATTATGATCAGGCCAGATTACCATGCCTGTTGAACATTCACACCCATTCTACTAGGGCAGTGGCTTCAGCAGCTTTCTTGGATGAAGTGCCTTTGATGGAGATCTGTAGAGCTATCACATGGTCATCAGCAGACACTTTCGTATGTCATTATGCTTTGGATCTGCAGGAGAGACATGAGGCTCAAGTGGGCAAGGCAGTTCCTCCATTCGCTATTCAAGTGAGGAGAGCATGCCCCACCACCTGGTGAGTAGCTTGCTAGAATCCCCATGTGGGACTGCACAGAAGATTGATGATGAAAATAAAGTTGCAATTACCTATAACTATTCATCAAGTATCATCTGTGCAGGCACACATACCCTCCCTCCTGTCCCACTGTCTGCTCTGGCTTTGGCGGCGCTAGAGATACTGAGGGTGGGGGCACTTCTATGCTGGAGCATGTGATCTCTGGGTGGGAACAAGCTTCTGGCTTTGGCGTGCAGTGTCCCCTGGAGGCTTTTAGCTGTGGTGAAGAAGAAGAAGTAGAAGGAGGAGGAGGAGGAGATTGGATTTATACCCCGCCCTTCACTCGGAGTCTCAGAGCAATTTGCAAACTATCTGAAGGAGTGTCAGAGTGGCTTACAAACCCTTTTCCTTCCCCTCCCCACAACAGACACCCTGTGAGGTAGGGAGGGCTGAGAGAGCTCTGAGAGAAACTGCTCTTTCAAGAATAGCTCTGACAGAACTATGGCTTGCCTAAGGTCATCCTGCAGGTGCGAGGGGAGGAGTGGGGAATCAAACCCAGTTCTCCCAGATTAAAGTCCGCACAGTTAACCACTACATCAAACTGGCACGCCTGCTCATGTGCAGTCCCCATGTGTGCCTGCATAGAAGATACTCGATGAACAGTAGTTACAGGTAAGTGCAATTTTGTTTTTTAGCAGTAAAGATTGTCCTAATAATGAAATGTAGACTAACATTAACAAAAATACCTGTAGTTCCACTCTCCCAAGTGTTTCAGAGAATGTTTTAGGCACAGGTATTTATTTATCATGTCTCTGTAATCAAGAAGGGTTGAGAATAAGTGTGCTGGGGGCAAGTCAGGGTGCACAGGATAGGCAGGCAATGGAACCCCAGCAGCTGGGCTCCAACAGATGAGCCAGTGAAGTACAGCTAGAGATGGCAGATGCGGGACACCCGGATGCCACCTGAAGGACTGCATTCTACTACTGGCCAGGCTGGGTTCTTGTGAATTACCTTCTTATGTCTCCTGGGTTCTTTTGAACCACCTCCTGTTCCAGTGATGTGGAAGAAAGCAAGGATTAGTTCTTTGCTTTGGAGAAGGGATTCTTTGTTGAAGAAGAAAATAGGCCCCAGCAAAAACATCACTGGACCTTGCTGGGGATCACTGCTCTGCTATATTGAGGAGGGGATTGCTGGGTGAATGCTGTATATAACTGGTTACTGAGCATTGTCATGGAAATCTTTAGCAGCAGAAGTTAACAGCTTTTACTTTCTTATGTTTCCAATGAAAACAGTGGCATGGGAGCTAAGAATAGGGGAATGGCTAATAATTCGTACATATGCATGTTCACTGAAGTTGACCTTAAGTTTGAATTTTATAACATGCTTGTAAACAAAACTCCAAAAGGGGTTCCAGTTGGTCTGCTTTAATCTGCTTTTATACTAAACTCCCATTATTTTTGTTTTCTTATTGATCCGTTTGTTATACTGGGTTTGGTTCAGGAAATTCATGAATTGCGCTTGAAAGTAGAAGAGATGGATAGCGAGAGACTTCACTATGAGAAAAAAATTAAGTCTACCAAAGTAAGTAGTCATCAACACAAATGAAAAAAGGGGCTGGGTATAAGATTGTAATCCTCCTCTGTACAGAAGAGGACTTTTTTTAAATGTTGGAAACATTGTCTCAGTTGTATTTTTAGTAGATCTACATGTTGTTGGCTTTGTATTTAGATATTTGCATGCACATGGTATAGGCTTTGAGACTGCCTGTATGAAATCAGCTGAATGGTGTGTGGGGGTTGTCTCCAGGCACCTCCATATAGGTGCCACTTTTTATGAATTTGTGCAGTTGTATGTGTGGCTGCCCCAATTCCTATGATGACAGGGCTTTTTAGAGCTGCCGCCATGGGGGCTGGTAGGGAAGCCTAGATCCACTGTTCTTACATAGATGCAATGCTAACTGAGACAAATAGCATCTCTGTGTAATCCAGCCAGGCCATGAGCCTGCTGGCAGACCCAGATATGATCTTGTTGCATTAAAAATGCAGCTCGTAGAGAGAACTGTTGTCATTCAATGGGAGAATTCATCCAGACTGGATAGGTCACGCCTCCTCTTGCTCTAGGCAGGGCCAATGTTCCCTCTAAGCTGTGGATTCTTGTGAGCCAGAATTCTACTTCATGAGTCAAAAGACGTTCTTGAATTAAAGTTGTGAGGAAGCCTACATTTTAAAAAAGTCAGTGTACGATCATACAGACATTAAATATAAACTATTATCATCACCTCCAGTCAAAAGGAAGCAACAGTAGGAACCTGTTGGAAAGCAAAGAAACAGAAGGCACTTTCTATAACATGGGGTGGACATGTAAAAAAATCAAGGAAATATTGGCTTGAAATACATGCAGAGGTCCAGAAAATCCTCAAAACTAAATTTCCAATGAATACGGAGACAATGCTACTGAGAATGATTCTGGATAATGTTGAAAAAAATCACAAGATTTATTCAGATATATCCTAACTGCAGCAAGAGTATTGTTTGCTACTAAATGGAAAACAGAAGATTGTCCAACAAAAGAAGCGTGGAGTGATATATTAGCTGAATATGCTATTATGGCAAAGTTAATTAATCAAGTAAACAAAAGACTAACTGAAGAATTTCAGCAGAAATGGAAATGGGTAAAGTTTGATAATTGAACATAAGCTTGGGCCCCCTGAAATAACTGAAGAGTCAGGAGAATGTAAGAGATTATAACTGCTCTCTAATTGGTGTTATATTTATTTTACTAATTAAGCCTATTTTACTAATTAAGCCTGTGTTAAGTTCACTTATGCTTTGGAGGAAGAATTAAAAATGGTATGAAAAATTATTATATCAAATACCAAAAATAATGTTAGAAAATAAATATATATATATTAAGATGATTTGTTAAAATATACATATATATATCATGGCAACTTCATTTAACTGATACAAGAGGAATAACTTGAAATAACCTTGGCTTTATATATGTACTAGGGAGCAAAGCCCATTGTGGTGGAAGACAACGGGCCCTAGAAAGGAAGGGAGGGATGTGGAAGAGAGAGAGGGTTGGAGGAAGGAAGGAAGGAAGGAATAGGGGGAAGAATGAAAGAAAGGAGAGAGGAAGAAAGGAAAAGGGGGAAAGGAAGGGAAGAGGGGCAGAAAAGGGCTTCTCTGGGCCCAGAGAAGGCTATATCTGTCCCCCACACGCCATCCCCTGGGCCTTCTATGGGGGCAGTAGGCAGTGTGTGGGGGAAAAGGGCTTCTCTGGGCCTACTGCCCCCATAGAAGGCCCAGAGGATGGTGTGTGGGGGACGGAAAATGGCTTCTCTGGGCCTACTGCCCCCATAGAAGGCCCAGGGGATGGCATGTGGGGGATGGAAAAGGCATTCTTTGGGCCTAGTGCCCCATAGAAAACCCAGGGGATGGCGTGGGAGGGGCGGAAAAGGCCTTCTCTGGGCCTAGTGCCCCATAGAAGGCCCAGGGGATGGTGTGTGAGGGGCGGAAAAGGCCTTCTCTGGGCCTAGTGCCCCATAGAAGGCCCAGGGGATGGCGTGGGGGGGTGGAAAAGGGCTTCTCTGGGCCTAGTGCCCCATAGAAGGCCCAGGGGATGGCGTGTGGGGGGCAGAAAAGGCCTTCTCTGGGCCTAGTCCCCTCATAGAAGGCCCAGGGGATGGTGTGGGGGGGGTGGAAAAGGGCTTCTCTCACTTGCCTCAGCCTGGAGAGCCTGTCCCTGCGCTCACACTCCAGACGGTCCTCTCCTGTCGGAGGACTCGAGCAGACTGAGCTGAAAACACTGACCGGGGCTGACGTGGGCGTGACTTTGCGAAGCAGCCAGTCAGCCCTGGCCAGTGTCTTCTGACTGCCAGTTCCTGAGCCGAATCAATTATGGCAAGCATAGAATCTTGTGGAACCAAAATTCAAATATATATAAGGACAGGATTATCTATTACAATAATGTCCTTGATACATTTTAAAAGCCTTAGATGATTAATGACTAGCTTTTCATTCCCTCCTTTTTCTGTACTCTTCCCTTAATTGTATAACAAAATTAAAAAAAATTAAGAAAGGAAGCAGTAGTAGGTGATGTGAACGACCTCTACCTGAGATCCTGGAGAGCCACTGTCTATCAAAGTGCACAACACTAATCTTGTTATACCAAGGGGCTAACTCAATATAATGCAGCGTCATGTGTTCATTATCAAGGGGAAGCATTGTGTCCCAGTGGTAGAGCACCTGCCTTAAATGCCGAAGATACCAGGTTCAGTCCCTGAAATCTCCAAATGAAAAAATCAAGATAGCATGTGATGTGAAGGAACTCAACCTGAGCTGCTGCCAGTCAAAGTAGGCAATGCTGACTTTGATAAGGCTAACAGTCCAATTCAGTAAAAGACAGTACAGTGAAAATTTAGTTCCACAGAACATATGTGCTCTGTCAGCCAATAACAGAAGAACTTCTTGTGTTCCTTTTGTTCCCCAATAAAAAATCTTTTTAACTAATCAGTTGAGTAATGGTGCAGTACTATGGGGTTATGAACACTTCCTTGAGTAGTTCATTCCTACTGATATCAACAAGATTTCAGTTCTGTGTGAATGTGAACAGGTTCAGTCTGCATATTTAAATAAACTCACATGTTGCCAAACCCCCAGTATATGTGGTTCTCTGAGATACTGAAGGAAGTGTAAAATAATGGGAAAATTAATAAATTAATAAACAGACAGCATGATGAGGAAAAGATAATATTTATGTCTTTAACTTTTTCTTCCAGTAGTAACACATCAGAACTTAAACAGCCTCCAAGATCCCCCTCTGTGCTTGGAATTCATAGACTCAGTGCCTCACAGTTCCTCTTTTTAAAAAGCCCTCATTGATTGACCAACAATATTTGTAGCTGCTTAAACCAGTGAAAGCTTGCATCTTTAAGAATAGAGTATAATAGAACAGAACAACTCATAATGTTAATTTACCAGCGTTTGCTTACAGAAACTATTCCAATATAACCTCTCTTCCCTTAATTAACAGAAAGCAAGCAAGCAAGCAAGAGAGGAAGGAAGGAAGGAAGGAAGGAAGGAAGGAAGGAAGGAAGGAAGGAAGGAAGGAAGGAAGGAAGGAAGGAAGGAAGTTGATGGGGAGAGAGAAGTGAAAGAAGAAAGAGGTGGAAAGAAAGCAAATAGATGGCGAGAGAGGAGTGAAAAAGGAAGGAAGAGGTGGAAAGAAAGCAAATAGATGGCAAAAGAGGAAGGAAGGAAGAAAGAAAGAAAAAGAAAGAAAGAAAAAGAAAATAGGTGGGTGGATGGGGTCTACAGTGTCCTCACGCCACTGTAGGAAGGAGGGCTGCTATGCATGGATGCCAGTCCGTCCTAAACAGGGCACACAGGTGCCAGCTGAGCAGGGAGACCTCCATCGCCCTGTGTGCACTGTGATGAAAATCTCTGTGCTGGGGGATTAAAATCCCTACAACAGCACACCATGGTGCAGCTTACTGGGAACACTGGGCAGGGCTATGCAAATTTTTGTATGACTCTCCTGGGGCAGAGGGAGGCTGTCCTTCCAGTTTTGATAGCCTTGCAGTGCCAGGAGGATGCTTGAGCCTAGCTCCACTTTTGTGGCAATCAAGGAATAAAGAAAATAAAGTGAAAAGACTCGCTGAGTTCCACATTCTGGTAGAATCCAATTGAAAAATGAATGAGGACAAAGCTAAAATTGTCCAGGGATCTGGATTTATAAAAAACAAGTCTCAGTCAAAAGTAAAGAAGAAGAGGAAGAAGAGATTGGATTTATACCTTGTCCTTCACTATCTGAAGGAGTCTCCGAGTGGCTTATAAACCCTTTCCCTTCCCCTTCCCACAACAGACATGCTATGGGGTAGGTGGGACTGAGAGAGCTTTCTCCAGAAAGAGAGAACCTTGAGAGAACAGCTCTGATAGAACTTGTGACTGGTCCAAGGTCACATCAGAGGCTGCATGGGGAGGAGTGGGGAATCAAACCCAGTTCTCACAGAGTAGAGTCCATGCTGTTAACCACTACACCAAACTGGCTCTAAAGTCCTCCTTGTCCGAGGCCTCAGATGCAGGGGAGGGGCAGGTCCACACTGTAAATGCCATGACCACGCCTCTTAACAAGGTGGGAAGGTCCAAGACCTCAGAGCTCTTCCCAACCTCTCTACTGCTGGCAAAGCAAGCCTCTTCAAGGCTTAACCAGATGCTTACTGGCCATGTGTAGCTCTCAACTGCCGATCTCCACCGCATTGACTTGGAGGCTGTCCGGTCCTTGGGGAGCCTTTCTATTGACATTGGAGGTCAGATTAGCTCCTCCGAAGAGGTCCAAGAGTGTGTTCTTGCCAAGACAGACAGTAGGTCAGACAGCCCCTTTGCTGGAAGATCTCAAGGTCCCTTTAGTTGATGTTCCTGTGGTTGCTCCTCCCTCTGGAGCCATCTTCTCTAAAGATACATCACAAGAAGATTCAGTTGACAGGAAAAATGAGACAGCCCTTTAAAAAAATCGCATGGAGCAGTGTCGCTGACAATCAGGGCTTCAGCAGTTCTTTTTAGTTTTACCCAAGCAATCACGATCCGGGAAGATAAGCGTCTACTAGTCAGTCCAAGTACTAACCAGGCCCGACCCTGCTTAGCTTCTGAGATCAGAGGAGATTGGCCCTCTGGCTCTTAAGAGGTCTCTCCTTAAGATCAAAAGAGTGGCTGAGTTCACATTGCATGCCTCACAAGTCACTATGGAGTTCTGTGCAAAGGCACAAGATGCAAACGTAGTAGTCAGGAGGAACCTGTGTCTGAAACCCTGGAAGTTAGATCCTCTATCTAAATCAAATTTATCTGCAGAAGAATCCTTGAGCAGATTACTCTTTGGGGAAAAAGCCTTGGACAAGGTTCTGGTGGAAACAACAACAGCAAAAAAGGCAATGCCCTCCACTCATTCCGTTAAAGAAAAGGATGCAAAAGGGAAATCTAGTTTGGTGTAGTGGTTAAGAGCGCGGACTCTAATCTGGGTGAACCAGGTTTAATTCCTCACTCCTCCTTGCACCTGCTGGATGACCTTGGGCAAGCCGTAGTTCTGGCACAGCTGTTCTTGAAAAAGAGCAGTTTCTGTCAGAACTGCTGTGTCTGTTGTGTCTGTTGTGGGGAGGGGAAGGGAAAGGAGTCTAGGGAAAGGAGTCTGTAAGCCACTCTGAGACTCCTTTGGGTAGTGAAGAGTGGGGTATAAATCCAATCTCCTCCTCTTCTTCTTCTTTCATTCCTTTTGCACCTTCAGGACTCCCACAATGGGTAGACAGATCAGGGACGTCAGAAGTAGTTGTACCTTCAGGAACTACCCTAGGTTTCAACACAGACAGTTCCCACCTAACAAGCAAGACCAAAACATCTCTGGCAAAAGACTCACTGCATGACTACAAGATCAGGGGCCATCTCCAGAACTTTGCCCATATCTGGAAAAGGTCAACTACCCGATTGCTAGGTCTGTTTGATTGTAGAACTTGGTTACAAAATAGGAGTGATCAAACCAGTTTCCTCTTGCCAATGCTTTCAGGATGTTTACTCCATCCTTTTCATTGTTCCCAAGAAATTGGACGGCTGGAGAGTGATCCTCAACCTAAGGGACTTAAACCTGTGGGTAAAGAAACCCAAATTTTGTATGGAGTCACGCTGATCTATACTCCAAATTATACAGCAGGATGACTACCTGACATCCTTGGGACTCAAGGAAACTTATCTGCACATTCCCATCCATCAGTCCTCCAGACAGTTCCTGTGTTTCTTGTACCTGGGTCAACATTTACCAATACAATGCCTTACCCTTTGGCCTTTCTTCTTCTCCACAGATCTTCACCAAGGTCAAGGTGACTCTAATAGCTCTCCTGAAACAAAAAAGGATTCACACTTACCCTGTACTAGGCCAAACCACTGCACCAAGAAACCCAAAATAAGGGGAGTGCATTCCTACCATGACATGAACACCCCCCCTGAGATTTCTGAGAAACACGACCCCTAAGGGGGTAAAAAGGGGGCAAAATGTGTCCCCCCAATTGTTTTCCATGTACCTGGCATGCTGCTGCCTCCTTGCCCCTGCACTGGTCAACTGTGTAGTTCAGAGTTCTGAGCACCCTTTGAATAGGCTTCTTGTAGTCTTAAGGATCTTTCCTTTAAGACAGGGTTGGCATCCATACTCCATTCATCTTTTGCCTTGAAAACCCTGTGGTGTCACCGTGGGTCAGCTGTGATTTGATGGCACTTTCCACGGGCATAAGATTGTCAGTTTTTTTATTTGTATTGTTATGAGTACACATCAGAGTGCCACGTAGGAGCCAGACCACTACTAAATCTCTGGGAGGAGGAGCGAGGAGGAGGCCGCGCACTACGACCAGCCTTGCAATGATAAGTCACTCAAGTTTGGTTTCTGTTTATACTCCATGCAAATTGCTAAAGCCATTTCATGAGAGAGTGTGCTTTTTAGGATTTGTTTTAACCTGGAACAATTCCCTCTCTGCATGACCGGCTAATTAGCTAATTGGTCGGCATCTTTCGTGCTGTGCCTCGGAGCCCGAAGCCTGGAGCTTGGACGGCTACCATAAGGGAATTAAGATTGTGTTGACTGTGCTAAAGCTGAGATAAGACACTGTTTTGTTATCTCTACTATTATTATTCAGTTGCCTGCAGTTTGTAATCTCCCAGCACCTGGAGTTATGAGCTCCTCCAAACGTGGGAGGGAGGTAGAAGATGCCTCAATACCTGTTGCTAAACAATCCAGAATTGGAGACTTTTTTCCACCAGCTGAAACAGAGCCAGGTTCGGCCTTCTCAATACCTTTATCAAACCACTACCAATTGTTGGCAGACTTCCTGGCCAATCCAGACATTTCGGTCGAGGATGTAGGGAAAGACTCTAACAGCCGAAGGGAGGTTACCCCCACCCAGCCAAAGAGGGCTACTAATACTAATGCCGATATTCCAGCGAATCTACTTCTTCTTGTGGCTGACTCAATGAATCTCATTTGTAAAAGTCTCCAATCTTTACACCTCAAAATAGAGGATAACATCAAACTGTTGACTCATTTATGCAGCAACAAGAACAATTCTTATGCTTTGCCCAAACCAACTGCTGATAGCAATCTGTGTCAGCCCCTACTATTCACCAGATTCCAACCCTCCTCAGACATTGTAGGCAGCACAAACCGCAAGAAGGAATCAAGTTGAGTGTTCCTTGGCAACTAACTTGGCAAGCACACAGAGTATGCCTGACTGTCCGCAGCTACAGAGGGATTTACCACCCATGGGATAAGATCTTTTTGGCCAAGCGTCGATAAATGTGAATAAAGAGCTGACGGAATATTTTAAAGTTCAAAAAGGGACAAGACAAGGATGTCCGTTATCTCCTTTGTTGTTTATTTGGATTTTGGAAGTGATGCTGAATAAAATAAAAGAAGATAAAGATATAAAAGGACTTACAATTGGAAGTTTTGAGTACAAATACAGGGCTTCTGCAGATGATGTAATGTTTATAATTGAAGATCCAGTAATGAATGTACCGTTATTGATGGAAAGGATTAAAGAATTTGGAGACTTGGCTGGATTTTATGTGAACAAGAATAAGACAAAGATACTCTGTAAAAATATGAGAAAAGAAAATCAACTGGACCTACAAGAAAAAATCCAATGTGAAGTGGTGAAAAAGACTAAATACTTGGGAATTGAAGTTACAGCAAAAAATAAAGATTTGTTTAAGAATAATTACGAAAAGACCTGGAATAAAATTCAACAAGACATTAAGAAATGGAATACTTTGAACCTATCACTATTGGACAGAGTCTCAGTAGTTAAAATGAACATTTTACCTCGTTTGTTATTCCTATTTCAGACTATTCCAATTGTGAAAGACTGTAAAGTGCTGAATTCATGGCAAAAAGAGATTTCAAAGTTTGTGTGGGCTGGAAAGAAGCCAAGGATCAAAATGAAAATTCTCTGTGATGCGAAAGAAAGGGGAGGTTTTCAACTTCCTAATTTTAGATTATATCATGATGCAGTGTGCTTGGCATGGTTGGAACAATGGATTAATTTGGAGAACAGACAGCTGTTGGCTCTAGAAGGTCATGACCGAAAATTTGGTTGGCATGCCTATCTATGGTATGAGAAATCCAAAGTAGATAACCTTTTCAAACACCACTTCATAAGGAGATCATTATTTATGACATGGATGAGGTACAAGAGATTTTTTTTCAAAGCAAGACCATTGTGGATTGTTCTGGTGGAAGTAATAAAACCACTTTCAAGGCATAAAGGGAGAGACATTCTGAAAACTGAGGGAAGAAGTTTCGCAATGAGACTTAGAGAAGAACTGGACTTCGAATATGACTGGCTAAACTATAGACAGATTTATGATTTATTTAAAACTGATAAAATGAGATATGGTTTTAGAAAAGAAAATAATGAAATTGAAATGATTTGGATAGAAAAAGGTAAAAAAATGATTTCTAGAATTTATAAGATTTTGTTAAAATGGTATACAGAGGATGAGACTGTAAAAGAACAAATGATGAAATGGGCTATAAATGTAAATAGAGATATAGAAATGTCATCATGGGAATGTTTGTGGAAAAAATCATCAAAATTTCAACATGTGTTAATGTTAAAGAAAACTGTTATAAAATGATGTATAGATGGTATATGACACCAAAAAAAAATGCTAATAGGAATGAGAATATGTCTAACAAATGTTGGAAATGTAAGAAAAAAGAGGGCTCGTTTTACCATATGTGGTGGACATGTGAAAAAGCAAGTGCTTTTTGGACTGAGATTCATAATGAAATTCAGAAAATCTTGAAATGTACTTTGAAAAAAGAGCCAGAAATGTTACTCTTAGGACTCAAATTAGAAGAAGTTAAAATGGCAAAAAGAACTTTGCTATGGTACCTAATTTCAACCGCAAGAATGACTTATGCTCAGTTTTGGAAGCAGGAGCAGGTACCTGGTAAATGGGAGTGGATTAAAAAAATGATTTTTATGGTTGAAATGGATAAGTTAACAAGAAAACTTCATGGAAGAGAAGACGAATTTTTAGCAGACTGGAAGGACTTTAAAGACTATTTAGAGCTTAACTGGGATGTGAAAAATAGACTACTTTGTTTTGATAGTTATTAATAATAGAAGTGTTATAACAAAAGAGACTGTAATAGAAAAGTTACCTAATAGTTAAAATAGAAAAAGGAAAATAGTGAAATTTATGATTCGAATACTGAAAATGAATTGAATGTAAGAGAATATTGATTGAAATGTTAATGGAGGCGAAGCATCATTGGAAGCCAGGAGAGGGGGGGATAAAAATTTTAGAAAAGGATATGTTAAGAATTGTTAGTCAAATATGGAACATGCTATTATATCCTGATAATAAATTTTCTTTAAAAAAAAAAGATCTTTTTGGCCAAAAGCCACCTGAGAGTTTTTCGGCCACCACGTTGGCACGGTGGATCTAAGGGCCATGGAACATCTTGGCAACCACCTGCAAATCCAGCGAGTTCTACTCACGTTTAACAGCACGAGAATTCCTAAATTCTTATTAAGGCAGAAAGCATTCTTAAAGGGCAAAGGAATCCTTCCGTCTCGAGTCTTTGCCAACACAGTCCTCGAACCCCTGGTACCCAGTGGCTTCGGTTCTAGCATCCCACGGAAAAATACAAGCCCATCTCAGCAGGCAACATTGACTAATAAGGGAACACTTATGGATGCTGGAACCTTGAACACCGAGGCTTTGAACTCCACCATCAATTTCATCAGCTTAGATCAATCAGCTCCTACGGATCAACCGGAGGTCGTCCAAACAAGCTCATGTGGAAACCACTCAGCCATGTCTTGTCATTACTCTTCTTGGGGCTGATATTACCTCCCTGGCAGTCCCTAAGCCTGTCCCTGTGGATCACCCAGCTCTACCAGCTCAAGCTGAAATCCACCTACCACCGACAACAGCTGAGAACCCCCCTCTGTGCAGTAAGAGTGAGATTGTCTGGCCCAATATGAGCCAACTAATTAGGAACATCCCAGGAGGTTTGGCAAATGGGTGTGTGTTCCACGATTCCAACAGGGTCCTGGAAGAACTAATCAAAACCGATTGACCCATAACATCTTCTTTGCCTCCTTCACCCAAGCCCTCATCCGCATCGGACATTAAAGTCATCTCATGGAATGTGGCGGGCTGGCAGAACAAAGTTCATGATGCTGAGTTCATAAGTTTCCTTAGGGGGTTCGATGTTATTCTTCTCCAAGAAACCTGGTCTCCTCAGCAGATTTATCTTCAAGGCTACAAGTCCTATAACATACCAGCTTTTAGGCTCAAGGAAAGGGGCCGCTTTCAAGCTGGCATGTCCATTCTTGTCTGTTCTTATCTAAATTCCAATGACTTTCGGCTACGGACAAATAGTCACATGGAACAGTCTATTAAGCTCTTTTCTGAAAATGCACAATTGATTTTTGTTAATTTATATGTACCTTCGGCCTTGGGTAACGCATTCTTACTGCAACATTGGGAGCGCATAGCCACACCTTTAGAGGATTTGGAAAGGCGCTACCCATCTAATGAAATAATCTTAGCTGGTGATTTTAATGCAAGGGTGGGCATGGATTGCAGTATGCTCCCCAAAGCCATCGGAATCGACCCAGATGCCACTCTTCCTTTTACCTTATCATATCCCGGACAATCTAAGGACAGAGTCCTCAATCCAGCGGGCATCTGTCTTGCCAAATTCTGTACGCAATACAATAGAATTTGGCTAAATGGTTTGAATGACTTTCCAAAGTCCAGGGAGTTCACCTTTGTCTCCAGGCAGGGCTGTAGTGTAATCGATTATGTTCTAATCTCTCCATCGCTAAAGCCTTTCATCAAAGATTTCCTTGTGGGTGACCCTATCACTAGCGACCATCTGCCTTTAATCCTGACTTTGCAAGTCAGTTTTTCCTCTAACCCCCTTTGTGATTTGACCGTTCACCCCTCACAGGCTGACTTATTACCCAGAATACTCTGGAATGATCGCTTAGAACAGGAAACCCTGCAACTCTTCAAGTCTGGAATGGTTGTGGAACTTATATCTCTTTTATTAAACGCCTTGGACCCCACTGCGGCTATGTCAGCCTACAACTCTTTAATATTGCATATTTCTGATTCATTGTGCGTAAGATCAGGGTGCCCAGATAGGGGGTTTATCAACCCTTCAAGCCCCTTATGGTTTGACAAAGAATGTAAGCAAACCAAACATTATTACACAACGTATATAGCTGCTACCGTGATTCTTGAATATTTTAACCTCAAGATCCAGCTGGGCCAACTTATTAAAAAAAAGAGATCTGACTTTTTCCAAAGGTGGTGGGATGAGCTGTATTATGCTACAACCCTAAAGAACTCAAGAAAATTCTGGGCCATAGTCTCGGGCGCATTTTGAGCTAATAACCCCTCTATGTCTGCTGTTTCCGTTCAGGTTTGGTTCCAGTATTTCTCAGCCCTATTCTATCAAGAGCCATCTTGCTCTGAGCCTTTAGCGCTCCCTTTAGACGACCTCCCTGACTGGCCCCCCGTGTCATCAGCCGAAGTGAAAGAGCTTATTGTCCAGTTGAAGTCAGGAAAAGCCCCCGGTCCAGATGCTATTCCACCGGAGATCTTAAAACTCAACCTGGACTGGTGGGCCTCTCTCCTTGCATCCCTGTTCACAACAGTAGACAGAACAGGTATAATCCCTCCTGCATGGCTGAATGCTATAGTTGTCCCGCTTTTCAAAAAAGGCGAACATACCAATCCAAGCAATTATAGGCCAATCAGTCTATTATCCGTTATAGGCAAATCATATACTAAACACCTGCTGGCTAAGCTCAACACCTGGATGCTACAAGTAAAATTGTTGGGCCCTAGCAGCTGGGGTTTTGCAAAGGGAAGACCACCTTAGATCATTGTATCACTTTATTCCATCTTGTTGACATCTATACTGTATGGAATAATCAGAAACTCTTTGTGGCCTTTCTGGACTTGAAGGGAGCATTTGATTCAGTTGATAGGGACCTTCTCTGGTCCAAATTAGATCAGTTGAATATGGAAAAGAGACTTCTTTTGCTCATCAAACAACTCTACACTTTCAACACATGTCAGATTAAATGCTCACCATCAGGCAACTTGACACCTAAGATTGCCTCAAAGAGGGGAGTCAAACAGGGCTGTATCCTAGCGCCTTCTTTATTTAACAGCTTTCTTAATGATCTTGCGGCCCAGCTCTCTGATTCAGATTGCCATAGCCCCAAACTGGGGAAAACACATGTCCCTGTATTATTGTATGCTGATGACACTGTGTTGCTGTCTCACTCCAAAGTTGGTCTGAAACGTCTGCTGTCTCATTGTATTGCCTTTTTAACCAACTGCAAGCTTCAGCTTAACTATGACAAGTCCAAAATTTTGGTGTTCTCTAAAAAGTGGAGATTATACCAATCGCCCATCAATGGTAAAGTGATTGAACAAGTCAAAGACTACATATATCTAGGCATTCATTTTAGATATAATGCCTCGTGGTCTACCCATCGCCAATATGCGGTGAAGGTCGCTAGTGCTAGCGCGTCAGCTATAGCACGTTTCTTTTATTGCAGGGGCAACCAGTTTGTGCCAGCTGCAAAAAACATTTTTAGGGCCAAAGTCAGCTCACAGCTAATGTATGGCATTCCAATCTGGATTGGAGCCTTTGACCACGCCATTGAACGAGTCCAAACCAAATTTCTATGGAAAATAATGGCTCTACCAAATTGCGTACCGAACGCTGTTATATATTTGGAAACAGGCTCGTCCCTGATGGAGACCTGTGCGTGGCTTACAACATTTAAATACTGGCTCCGCCTGCATTACAAATTCGAACATGGTAGCCTTATCCATCACATGCTTTCTGAGCTGAACCTTTCTAATTGGTCAGCTTATATCGAGGGGAAAATTAAAGTATTGGGTCTTTCCCTGGAATCTCTCTCCATGTTGCCTTTTTCCATTGCATTCCAACAGACCAAAACCAGACTGTTAGATGTGGAGCGTCAAAATTTATATAGCCTAGCTAATAAATTCTGTTCTCCTCTGAATTTCGAGATTCCCCTTACAACAGGGACGACAGCTTCATATCTATCCTCTTTGCAGGTCCCCCAACAGCGCAGAGCATTTACCTTGGCCAGATGTAACACCATGCCGTCTGCCATTCTATCCGGCAGATTCAATAGGGTTCCCCATTTGGCCAGATTCTGCCCATGCAGAAAGAATTGTGTGGAATCCATCACTCATGTGCTTCTGCACTGCAACCCATATGCGGACCTAAGGATCAGATTCTTATATCCTTTTTTAACCAAAATGGGAGCTTGTTCTGATGCACCTAAGGTGCACAGGCTCTTAAGCGATTCTAGTCCAGATATCACAGAGAAGGTGGCTAAGTTTCTCTGCCTGGACTCACAGTTGCGTCAAAGGATTGCCTAGAATGTTATATGTATGTTTTAACTGGTTTATACGGGTGTTTTAACTGGTTTTTAATCCTAGTATTGTAGTGATGATTTTATGCCAATAAAGGCTGACTTGACTTGACCTTTAAGACAGCCTTCTTAGTGAGGATTACATCTGCTAGGAGGGTGTCAAAATTGTGGGCCCTATCTACTGATAAAGACCTATGCATTTTCGACTCCAACAGAGTAGTCCTCCAACCAGATCCCGCATTCATCCCTAAGGTGAATCTGGTATTCCATAAGTCTGAGGGTATAGTGCTTCCATCCTTTTGCCCTAATCTAAAACATCAACAGGAAAGGGAGTTTTACCTAGACAGAACTAAGCAGTTTAAAACCATGGATGCCCTGTTTGTCTCTTTCAAAAAATCGCCCCTGGGCATGAGGATCTCAACCTCTACTGTGAGTCGGTGGTTGAGGGGTTGTATCATGGTGGCCTATAAGGCCCAAGGGTTGTAGCCACCACAAGGGATAACTGCACATTCTCTGAGGGTTGCGGCCACGTCCACGGCCTATAGGGCTTTTCCTTCACTAGTCATTTGTAGGGCAGCTATGTGGAAGTCGCTTCATTCCTTTACAAGGCACTACCGAATTGATAAGTTGGCCTCTGCAGAGGCGACATTTGGTAGGAGGGTACTGCAACACGCTATCTAGACTGGGAAGCTCCAGTCTCACCCTGGGATGTACTGCTTTTTTAAGTCCCAGGAGTTAGGACTGCCCCACTGCCAGGACCACCAGAGAATGGAAGATTTGTATTCACTTACTGTGAAGCTTCCTTCTCGGTGGTCCTGGAGTGGGGCAGTCCTCCCCACCCTCAATGGGCGGAGTCTTCCACAGTCTCGGAGGGTAAAGCAGTCGGCATTGGAAGCTTGGGTCTGACAGGACCTACCCTGTGTGATATATACAGAATAATACTGAAGGTTTAGGAGTGTGGGAAAGCGACCCGTTTGACCCTAAGGGATTGGGGGTACGGTTGCTTGTGTTGGCTCCCACCCATTGTGGGAAGTGTTTGTTGGTATGTTTTTCTTAGTTGGTCTGGGGAGTCACATCTTGGACTACGACTGGGGAGCAGAGGACAAGCCCCTCCCCCTCAGGGACCAAAAATGGTTGGCCAGCCCTGCCTTCAGAGGAGGAGCTGTGATCCCAGGAGTTAGGACTGCCCTACTCCAGGACCACCGAGAAGGAAGCTTCACGGTAAGTGAATACAAATCTTTCAGTATCACCACTCCCACTCACACCTCTCACCTCCTACTGCCCCCAAGAAAACTCCTGGGAAACATTGAGCCAGATACACTGATGCTACAAGGAGGAGGCAATTTAGGAATGTGCACATTGTACTCCTGCACATAGTACTCCTGCGAGGCACTGAGCTGCACAGGCCAAGTACCAGCAAGATCACCCTTGAGGTGCTCAGAACAACACAGTCTCCATATGAGCAAAACAATCCAGGAAAACAAGTAGAAAGGCTGTCACTTTTGTGAAAGGTGGCAGGAGATGACTTAAGAGAAGGAGAAGGAGGAGGAGGAGAAGAAGAGGAGATTGGATTTATACCCCGCCCTTCACTACCCAAAGGAGTCTCAGAGTGGCTTACAAACTCCTTTCCCTTCCCCTCCCCTCTCCTCCCCACAACAGACACCCTGTGAGGTAGGTGGGGCTGCGAGAGCTCTGACAGAAACTGCTCTTTTTCAAGGAAAACTGTGCCAGAACTATGGCTTGCTCAAGGTCATCCAGCAGGTGCAAGTGGAGGAGTGGGGAATCAAATCCGGTTCTCCCAGATTAGAGTCCACGTACTTAACCACTACACCAAACAGATGACTGTTTCTTAAATGGACAGTTCTACGTTGCCTGATCCAGAGTGAGCTCACCAAGCAGCCTGGTGATCCTAGCACCTGAGGGCAAAACCACCAATGTGGTCTACAGAGAGGTCCTTCAGTAGAGAGAAAAAAAGTACATGTGTCTTACTTCATTTTTTACACTACAATCTTCTCCATTAGAATTCATATAACAAATGTTACCTTTTAAACTTCACATCATCAGTATTATAACTGGATTTATTGAACTTAAATACCACACGGGTATCAGGCTAGTAAGGTGAATAAAATCCTGGGTCTCAGGTGCCTCAGAACATTACTGCCCATTCCACCAGGGCAGCAGGAACATCAGCCGCCTTTTCTACCAGAGCACCAGTAGATGAAATCTGTAGGGTAGCTACTTGGTCATCATCTTCTACATTCATAAGACATTACAGAATTGACCCAGCTGAACTCTTTTCAGGCCTCCTTTGGGAGAAATGTCCTTCAACAAGTGGTAGACTAAGAGAATTCTGTAGATCTCCCACCCCTTATCTAGTCTGGTTATATAATACGTCTGGATGACTTTCCCCACTGAAGGAGAATGAAACATTGGACTTAACCTGAAGGTTTCTTCTCTTCAATTGGGCAAAGTTATCCATTCCTTCCCCCCCACCACACATGGCAATTAGTAAGGACAATATCTTTGGAGCTGGGCTATTTGATGACTGGAAGGGCAGCCCTGCTGTGCGCCAGGAGAGTCATACAAAAATTCTCATAGTCCTACCTGAAGCGAGAGGAGGTGTGACCTAACCAGTCTGTATTACTTCACCCCACTGAAGAGAAGAAATCTTCAGATAAGTCTAGCATTGCATTTTTCATGAAATACATTCTAGGTGAGGATGACTTATATGCTAAATAAACGTTGCTGTCTTAATGTCTTTTTAAAAAGTTGTCAAGAACCTGACTACTTTCCTGCCATTTTCAGTGTCTAAAGCATTGCTTTCAACTAGACAGGAGGGGATATGAAATGGTTTCTCACCCACCCTCCCAATACCTCAGTGCCCATTGGCTTTGCTGCACAGTAAACAGCCCTTCTTGTGTGATGCTGAGAACACCTAGGCTCCAGCAAATTCCAGTTTGGCTTACTTTAAAGTAAATGTGTTTCAGATTGATCCATGATCCCCAGTAAAAACCATTTTTAGCCTTGTTTTTTTCTACCTTTACTTCTCTTTCATTCCTCTGTCTCTGTTACCAGTCTTTAATGGCCAAACTTTCTAGCATGAAAATCAAAGTGGGCCAGATGCAGTATGAAAAGCAGCGGATGGAGCAAAAATGCCAGATGCTGAAGGTGTAGTAGATTGCTGGGGCTGGGCTTTTAAGTCATTTCTTTGCCACAGATGGTGTGGTCTTGTTTCTATCTTGTTCCCTGTCTGTACTTTTAAAATACCTCTTGTGGATATTAAGTGTGTTTTGTTTTTTTTTAACTTCTGGAAACAAGCTGGAGTTCAGTACTTTTTGTTGTTGAACACAAGTAGCATTTCAGTTGTATGTTTGTTTGACATCAGCAGGCCTCCATGGTAGTTTACAATGAGGGGAAAATGAGATTATAGATTTGACTTCTTAAAGAATAATGGGTCTAAGCTGCTAAAGACAACCTATCCAATAATACTCGAAACCTGTCAGGTTTAAATGAGGCCAGATCAAACCATTATCCATTCAGGGCTTGACACCTGGCTTAGGGGCTGAAAACCCCCCAATGCAATGCACCTTTCAGATATGCAGGTTCCAGCAATGTGGACTGCTGCCAGATTCTGGGAGCTTAGTAATAGCAGCCCTTAATTAGAGCGAGTGTGGATTATGGGGGGCTGCTTAGATCATCTGATTGACTTCCCATGATGGAACTGCAAAATGAAGTTACCAGTAAGGTGGCCTCTTTGATATGCAACAGCAACATGTAGTTCTGGAAATAATATTTGAAAGGAAGTTCATAGAATGGGTAGGGCATTCCTACTCACCATCATTGTAAGATCCTTTCTCGTATCCCAAACCAGACTAGAGATTTAGATGAAAAGTGCAATTTTCTCTCTAGTCATGCATGTTTTCTTCACATTGCGTTTGTGTCATTACAAACTGGCTATTTTGTAATGATTTGCAGTGGTTTTTATCCTGTTCGTTTGCCAGCTGAATGTGTTGATAAAACTGTTTATGACCTAAGCAATACACGGGGTTTGTACTTGAAGATATCTCGGTAGTTTATCACACAAGTAAAAATAATTTATATTCCACTTTCGGTCCACCCACCAGAGTGTGTGCATGCATGCATCAGTATAAGAACACACACTTCACTGCAGTGTTAAAATAGATGTTGATAAACTTAATGTTGAGTTCTTCATTTACTGCATTAAGTTACATTTGCTTAATACAGCGGAAAATATTTCATGCATGTATACATACTTATACATATAAATAATGGATGATATCGTCAGAAGGCATAGTGCTTCCTTGTCTGTGAATATTTCTAGGCACAGACCATTGGAGAAAACTTTTGTTAACAACTGGCAAAGTTTGTCAAGATTTTAAACATCAAGTTTAAATTAAAAGCCATCTTCTCATTTTATTTTATTTATTATCTTGAATGATAAAACTTCAGTTTAGGACTGTACCTTTAAAACAAAGCTGTGTTGTAAATGTAAATTGTGTTTGCACAGGAAGAGCTAGCATCTTTAAAAGACAAACTGGAACAGAAGGAAGCAGAAATAAAACAACTGCAGGAGAAACTGGTTCACCAGGTGAAAGGAGAAGAGGTTGACCTCAGTGACAGAGGTAAGAGAAGATGAAAACTACTGTAGATGGGAGATGACATGCTTCCAAAAAGCCATGTCTCTGGTTTCTGACTCTGTTCTTCTGTTAAAAACAAAATCCACACAATATCTTTTTGTTAGGGCCAACCAAAATGACACAAAATGTTGTGGGATTGGGATCAGATGTTTGCAGTTAGTGCTCTGCTGTGAGGGAGTTGTTTCGTTTTATTTTAGTTTACTTTTGTTTTAGTCTCATTATTTTAATACTTATTTTACTTCTAACTCCCTCCTCTCTCCATTTTAGAAGGTGAGGGAAGAAGTGAGAGTTCTAACAACTGAGAAGACATGACATGACAAGTAGGGTGGGGTTGTAGTTGAATCTTGTGATGCATTTTTTTTTAAATTGTGTTGTGTCCTTGTGTTTTACTGGGCTGCAGCTCTTTAGCTTTCAACCTCTAACTTCTAATTGTATTTGGAAGAGGTTGACTTTGATAGACATTAGAGGCTGAGCTGAGCTGATGAGCTGAAAGTCATAGGAATTATAGGTACGGTTGGGAAGTTTCTCCCTCCGCCCCTTTTCAATGAAGCTGCCACCGCTTGTTAGTTTGTTAGAGAAATTTTGAGCAAGAGACACCATTTTATTTTCTCTTTACCTTTCTTTTTTGCCACTATTTATTTATTAGGTCATTTACATTTGTTCTTTTTAGGTAGGAATAATTGTTTCCACGTTTTTGCATTGTTTTCTAACTTGGTATGTCATTTGGCTTAGCTTGTGGGTTCTGAGTCCCTACGCAGGGAAAGATGATTGTTAATTATTAATTATGCTCATTTAGCCTTTTAGTTGAATTAAATTTTATTCCATAGTGAGAATAACGATCAGTATAAATGGTTAGGTTGTAGTAGTTGCACTCTGCAAATGAGCTTTTTAAATTTGTTTTTACTGGTTTTATCTATTTCTTGGTTTTATATATTTTAATTGAGCCTAGTTCTTTTAATTCTGTTTTGTTATGTTTGTTTGGTACTGTCTGACCTTGATAGATACAATAATTATATTTTCTTTCGGTACAAAAGCTCTGACTTAGCTGAGTGTGCTGGGGAGGACAGGGAAATTCGGCAGCTGCCCTGTTGTTGTTCAATTAGTTCTAGTTTAAAGTTTTTAGTTGAAAGCAGAGAATATGTTGAATTGCTAAATTAAACAAAATAATGCATCTAGCTGCTTAGTTATTTTATCTAGTTTTGTTTTCCATATACTCACCTACATTTGGTTTTGTTGTTGCTGTTCTCTTCCTTAGGAGGAGAGTGTCAGTGTCCTAAATGAAATGAAAAACAAAATAACATTTAAAAAAGATAAAGGTAAAATAAGATAAAGATTAGGTAGTTTTTAGTTGCTATAGATCCTTTGAGTTTTATCTTTTACAATATTTGTTTATTTATCTAGTATAGTGTGATTCTTCCTAGGATGAGCAAGAAGAGGGGCTGCTCCACTAAAGATGGGCTATCCCCAATTAGTAGACAGAGTTGTCTTGATGATTACTGGGGTAGGGGCTTTTAAAGCTCCTTCCCTGTTGAAAATAGATATGAATGTCTGGCTGAGAATGCACTTACCCCTTCTAATTCGCTCGATTCTCCTTTACTTTCTCCTGTTGTTAGCTTGAGACTGAATAGTACTGATGTTAGTAATCAGTCTCCTCAGACTTCTTTTTTTTATATAATCTTTTTATTGATTTTCCATCAGGGAGCCCGCCCCAGCAGTAACGCCTTAGTGATCCTGCTGGCCCAGCCTCCACAGTGGCTTGCAATACCCTTCCTCCCCCTCCTACACTGGATAGGCAGCTGCCTGTCAGGTGAAGGAGAGGGGGTGGGATGCTTACAGCTGTTGGGGAGACTTGCTTAGCAGGATTACCTTAGTGCTGCTGCTGGCCCAGCTTCCCTGATGCATTTAAATACACTCCCCCCGACACCAGACAGGCAGGTGTCTGTCAGGGGAAGGAGCAGGGCCAGGGTACTTTAATCTATGAGGGAGGATGCCCAAGCAGAAACACCTTAGCAATGCTGCTGGGCCAGCCTCCCCAATGGCATTAGATACACTCCTACCCACTATGGAAATATACCCCAAATTTGTAGAAAAGTGGTTTTCTGTATTAAGTGATTTAACTTCTCACAATGTGAGTTCTAGAAAATTGGTTCATATGAACTTGCTTAATATCTGATTATTTGGGTGTTGTTTTGAATACATAGTTGTGTCCCACTTTTTAAATGTAACATAAATGAGAAGCATTTTTGTAAAGAAAAAAAGGGCATGCCCTGCACCTCCATTTCTTAAAATTATTATTATTGTTGTTGTTGTTGTTGTTAATGAATCACCCCACCTCTGCTACTTCAGGGTTCTGGGCGATGTACAACCAGAGATAAAACAAGATAAAATTAATTAAAAACATAAGTACAACATTAAGGGCAATCAGATGGTGAATAACCAATCCTCATTCCAACTCCCACTGCCATCTACTTCATGGATGGGGGAGGAGGGCAAAATAGATGTAAACAACAGGGAACAGGAAGGGTGCCAGCCAAGATAGAACCATCACTGTCCTCACTGAAATTCAGTGCTCAGGCCAAACCCCCACACCCAAGAAACCCAAAATAAGGGGAGTGCATTCCTACCATGATGTCAACCCCCACTACGAAGAGCTTTCTGAGAAACACGATCCCTAAGGGAGTAAAAAAGGGGCAAAATGTATTCCCTAGTTGTTTTCCATGTGCCTGGCAGGTTGCTGCTTCCTTGCTGCCCCCCCTTTAATTGGTCAACTACGTAGCTCAGAGTTCTGAGGTAAAACTTGCCTCTTACACCAACTCCCTCTGATTGCTCAGCTGTGATCTCAATATTGTGAGGTAAAAACACAGTCAAAAGAGACTGCAGACAGTTGATTCAGGACTCCTGAATAGACATTTCTCATAACAGCCAGCTTGGCAATTGAGTTTATGAATGTTCATGGGGAGATACTAAAGGACCTTTCTAGGAGCCATTTTGATGCGTGCCTCTCTCATGAACTTGAAGAAATGTCCAGCACATCACCACTCCCTCAGACCTACTCCCCCTCACACCGCCGCCAAGAAAGCTCCTGGCAAACGTTGAGCCAGATACAATGCTACAAGGAGGAGGTAACTTAGGAATGTGGCAAAGACATTTGCACATAGTACTCCTGAAGTGCACTGAGCTGCGCTGGTCGAGTACCAGCAAGATCGCCCTGAAGTGCTCAGAACAACACATCTCCATATAAGCAAAACAGAGTTGTCTACAGAGAGGCCCTTCAGAAGAGAAAAAACAATGTGTGTGTATCACTTCATTTTTACATTACAATCTTCTCCATTAGAATTCCTACAACAAATGCTACATTTCAAACTTCACATCATCAGTATTATAATTGGATTTACAGAACTTAAACACTGTAGCGAAGCACGGGTATCAGGCTAATTAACAATAAAAATACTGAACAGCTGACAAAAATCAAAATATGGACAGCCTAGTTGCGGATCCATGTACCGTAGTACTTAGTATTTTTCATATCAAGGAAGATTTATCAAGTGGACCACCAGATGGAGGGCTAGGCAACATCTGGTTTATCTGTTTAATCTCTCTTATGTTGATCTGAGATTTGTCAAAAGGATCCAAGGCCCAATTCATTATAGTAGGGTCTTTCTATCTTTTTTTTCCTTAGCTAAAATCCCAACATTATTGCTTTCAAACCAAAATTTACTTCAGTTGGTATTTTACATAATAAGTGCTATAGAGATTTTATGGTGAGGCCATTGGCCCCATATAAGCCACAAGCCAATAAAGAAAGAACATTTAGTGGTGTACCTAAAGGAAGAGAAAGGAGAGCTACTGTGAAGAGGGGTTGAGAACCATCAAATAGGAAAAAAGGAAATCAAGACTAACCTGATAGCTGCCCCTTTGCCAGAGCTAGCATGAAATATTAGTTGTAACATTGTTCATAACAATAAGTTTATAGGTTTGTCAACTACCACGAAGCTTGATTTTACTGAAGCAAATTTGTATACATCATTTAAAACTCTTCTTCCAATGGAGCAAAAAATGATGATTAGCCATTTTAAACATTTACAAGATAAGCTTGAAAAGCTTCAGCATAGGAGCTTCCGGTTTTTGGCTCAACGATGGCGGTCACTCTCTCCTTCGCTTGGGGGAGTGACATGCACACCAGCGATATGGAGGGAGGCTGCTGATGCAGTTTCCCCATGGAGCCGAGGGTAGGGCTCCTAGCCATAGGGCTTTTGAGGGGTAGCCTCTTCGATGGTATAATGCCAGAGAATTGAGGTACCCCTCTGCCCTGACAGTCCTGTCGCTGTGTGGCCTTCAGGCACTAGCTGGGCTGGCTGGAGCAAGTGATGGAGATTGAGCGATGGATGAAAATATAAGCGAGGTTGAGAGTGGCCGACAATGAACGTGAGTTTGATGTAAGCGAACTTTGAAATAACTGGAAAATCCCTCACACACAACCCCCACATTGGCAAGCTGAGAGAGGAGGGACACCTCCTGCGAGCAAGAAAAATTAGCACAAGAGAGGGGGGAAGGGAAAAACGGAACGTTTGGATTGTTTTGAGAGACTTAACAGAGCGGATTTAAATCGTAAGCGATTTTCAGAGGTTGTGAAATAGCGGTTGGCTTTTGTAATCTGCAAAGATGTCAGGTGCAGGGAGGAAAGGAACGAAACCGAAACTTACGGGCGGCCAAAGCCCAAGGCCAGAAGAAGAGGGAGTGGATGTCATGAGACTTCTAGCGGATACGCTCAAGCCCGTGATGGACCAACTCACTGGTATTAACCAGCAGTTAACTCCTCCCAATCAAAACTTTGCAGCGCAACAGCTCCAGCTGGCGGAAACGGTTAAAAAGACGGCGCAAATGGTGGAAGTAGTGAAAGAGATACACGCCGAGAACAAGATTTTGAAGAAAAGGGTGGATGAATTAACAAACAGAATCACCAAGAAAACAGACTGTTATTTCTACAAATGGAAAAAGTGAATATAGGAAATTATGAATTATATGGAATCAGCATACAGGGTGTATTCTAATTACACCAAAAAAAATAGCCTGCCTGGAAAGATATCAGTCAGATTCTCAAGAAGACAAACTAGGGATGCAATTTTAAAAGCCACATCAGCAACTCCACTGAAATTGGGGAATACATCTATCAAAACTCTAAAAGACATTCCATTTGAGATTCGTTAAAAGAGAAAGGGCTACAAGGACTTAATCCTTTTCCTTCAAACTAATTAAATCGGATATAAATGGGTAGTTCCAGAAGGGGTCATCTTTAAGCTCCACAAAAAAAGAGAGAAGATTGACTCTGTACACAAGGCTAAAGAATTTCTGAAACTCCACCTGGGAACCAAAGAAGATGGTGAAACTGGTTTGAGTGGCTCCACACCCTCGGAGACGGACGAGGACCTGGCTGCGGAAAAAGGTGCTGCTGCCCACAAACCAACATGCTTTTAGAGATAGAATGCCTAAATAAAGGCAGAAGGACTCTGAAAATGGCCTTTATGAAGCGAGTTGGGGGATGCTCTGGAACTCTCCCATAACAAATAACCAGTTAATATTTGAGCAGAGATAGATAGCAACTCACAGCATGCATTGTTTACTAACACTGTAGTACTAACATAGATTCTAACTGGGATAATGATCTCCTACTCTTGGGTTTTTAGTTTAGTGTGGGTATACTTTTATTTCTCCTTGGTTGTTGTTCCCCTCCCCTTTTTTTGTTGTAGTTTTAGCTGTGTATTAAAAAAGCAATAAAAAATCCCCTTCGGGGGGGCAAAAGAAAGAAAGAAAGAAAGAAAAGCTTCAGCATGTGCCACTTATTAATCCTAAGCCCCTAAATGCTAAGGAAGATACACATAGCATATTCACTGAAAGGACTGTCCTTGAAGGTAGTATCTCTCCTTATATAAAATTCTGTTTTGGTCATGGACTCCCCTGAACATTCCAACACGCTCCGAAATCAGTTGGCTGAATGATCTGTCATCCAGAGGGTCTCCCTATCCACTGGCTGCATTGCCTGAGTCCTGCCTCCAACATTCTGAACAATTTGCTGTTCCTCCCCCCCCCCCCATAGCCAGTCAGAAAACAGAGATCAGGGGTCTTTTGGGGGGGGGAGCGCACGGAGCACAGCTCTGGGAGCTCAGGATCCAAGCCCCGCCCCCAGCCGGCATCCCAGGGAGTCTTTCAGGCAGCCGAATGTCAATTTCAACTCCATTATATCCTATGGGCCATTGAAGTCAATGGTGAAAATGTAGGGTATATTCTGGGGGCTGGAGGGGAGGGGGTTTGAGGGAGAGGCTCCAAACTCACAGGGTAGCTGATGGAGCCTCTCCCCAAGATACCCACCAAGTTTCAAGAACATTGGATCAGGGGTCCAATTCTATGGGCCCCCAAACAGGTTGCCCCTATTCCCTCCATTGTTCTCTATGGTGGGAAAAAAGTAAGTTTTTTCCCCACCATAGAGAAAAATGGAGGGAATAGGAGCAACCTGTCTGGGGGCCCATAGAATTGGACCCCCTGATCCAATGTACTTGAAACTTTGTGGGTATCTTGGGGAGAGGCTCCATCAGCTACCCTGTGAGTTTGGAGCCTCTCCCTCAAATCCCCTCCCCTCCAGCCCCCAGAATATACCCTATGTTTTCACCATGGCCCATAGGATATAATGCGGCCGAATTGCCACCAAATTTCGTTCATTCCCTCCTTTCCTTCTCTCTTTTTCCTCTTTCCCTCCTTCTCCTCTTCTCTCTTTCTTTCCCACCTTCTTCTCTTCTCTTTTTTCCTCCTTTCCCTGTTTCCCTCCTTCTTCCCTCTCTTTCTTTCATTCCCCTTTCCTTCTCTTTCTTTCCCTCTTTCCTTCCTTCTTTCCTTCTCTCTCTTTCCTTCCCTCTTTCCTCCTTCTGTGGCCCAACTCTAGTGAGAAGGAGTCTAAACTTTAAACCCCTTCTCTCTTAGCTCCCCCACCCAGACCAGCTGGGGAAGGGAAGGGGAGGCTTTTGAAAATGCCTCCCCCCCTTTTGCTTCTCCTTCTGACATCACTTCTAGTGATTTCAGGGGGTGTGGCATATGCCAATAGCCTAATAGCTCATTAGCATACCATATGCTAATGAGCTCCTGCAGCTGTTTTTCTACGAAAAGACCCCTGACAGAGGTCATTTGCATATGTGGCCTAATTGGCCTTTGCCTCTAACTTTTTAAACAGTCTGCTGTTGCTGTTGGGAGTCCTGAGGTAAAATACATCTCCCAATCTCCCTGTGGGGCCTGAAGATCTCCCAGAAACCATCGAGTTCCCCAGCCACAGCACATCATTTCCCCTATAGAAAATTTCCCAGCTATTAAAACTGATGTCCAGATGACCAAGATCAGTTCTCCTGGAGACAGTGGCTACTTTGGGCAGTGGACTTGATGGCATCATTATCTGCTGAGGTCTCTCGCCACCCCAAACCCTGCCTTCCCCAGGCTCTACCCCTCAAATCTACAGGTATTTCTCAACCCAGAGTTGGCAACCATGTAATTTGCTATGGAACCACTTTCCAGACCCTTGGAATCCAGAAAACATTGCATAGGAGGAGGTGCTTTTCTACCTTAACTGCCACTGCATAGACCCAAATTAACATAAGCCAACCTCCAGGCAGCACCTGGAGATCTCCAGCTATTAAAACTGATGTCCAGATGACCAAGATAGTTCTCCTGGAGACAGTGGCTGCTTTGGGCAGTGGACTCTATGGCATTATACTCTGCTGAGGTCCCTCCACACTCCAAACCCTGCCCTCCCCAGGCTCTACCCTTTAAATCTACAGATATTTCCCAACCCAGAGTTGGCAACCATGTAATTGGTTATGGAACCACTTTCCAGACTATTGGAACCCAGTAGACATGGCATAGGAGGAGGTGGTTTTCTACCTTAGCTGCCACTGCATACCCCCAAATTAACATAAGTCAGGGATGGAGGGAACCATACCTGTTACCATGAGGCTGTCCTCCCATACTACCCACTTGGGGCAGCAAAATGACTTGAGACAGCCCTGCCTTATAGCTAAGCAGAAGAAAATAAAAATGGCTTGCCTCCCTCTATTTCCCCTTCCCTCTGCCACCCCACCAGCCACAGCCGGAACACTTACCTAGAGCTTCCTTCTAGAGCTCGTTGTATTTCTTCCCACAATGGGCCTTGCTCCTAGTCACGGAATATAGCAGGTTAGTCTTCTAAACGCAGACATGGAGGAATTTTTAAGGCAATTTCATATTATACTACTCCAGGAAACCTGTTGGAGGGTATGTCCCTTTTTCTATTCCTGTCTATATAGAGTGGAAGATAGGTTGTGCTAAGGTTGACCTTTTTTGTCTTAATATCAAATTCCATTAGATGTGAGAAGATTGAAAAACTGGATTCAATACCTTTGGCTTTAATGTTTTGACTGGTTTAGCAAGATCAATCTTTAATCATTGTAACTGTTTAACTCCTTCAGTTTAATAAATGGGTTTTGCTAAGGAATTGCTGGGTTAAATTGGGAAATTTCTTTGATTTATTGACTAATAGTTATCCAGAAGTAAGGTTAATTGTGGCAGGAGATTTTAATGTCCGTATTGGTACAAGTGATGACTAATGGCTTAATGAATGTAGGAGAGCATATTCAGATGTAGAGGATTTGAGTTTCCCTTTTATTTTTTAGGAAGTCAGTAGACAAGGTAAAGCTGGTCATCTGCTGATAAATTTTTTGATTGGTCACAGATTGGTAGTTTTGAATGGTCAACAAGGGGTAAATGAATTAGGGGATTATACATTCTACACAGTGAGAAGAGTGAGTTTAGTTGACTTTTTTAATTTCTCTGGAATCGTTACCATCTGCTAAAAAGCAGCAGGTGGAGGCTTTGATGTATAGTTATGTATAGTGATCATCTACCGGTGACTATTTCTATGGATGTGGAATTTGTATCCTTATAGAATACTACTAGTTTGTGTACTGACCAAGTTTTAAAGCTGGCTCGTGGGTCCCCTGCTGTTGAGGAGAGGATAAATGATATATTGAACTCTACTACTATGGCATATGAAGGAGGAATATAAGAATAATCCTGAGGGAAAAATGTGATGTTATGATGAGAGGATGGGACTCTTTACTTACAACAGTTGGCAGTAATAATTCAAAGAAATTCTGGTGCTTCATCTCTAGCTCATTTAAATCCTGGGGACTGCTAACATTCTGTATACCAGCTCAATCTTGGGAATGCCATTTCTCCAATCTTTTTGCTGTACCTCCTAGGAATGAGTTTCCTCCAGCCAGACTGGGGGAATTACCAGGTTAGCCAGATGTTTGTCCAGGGGACATTAAAAGCTCAATTGTAAAGCTGAAGAAGAGTTGTGCTCCTGGACTGGATTTGGTCCCCTCAGAACTCTTTCATTCTCTTCCTGAAGCAGAGGACATCATGTGGGTGATTCTCACCATCCAATCAGGGAGTCAGGATCAATTTCTTCTTATTTCCTATCTCCTGTGTGGGAATCATCCTTCCTCTCAGTTCTTTTCCTGCCTCACAGGGAGAGCAACATAGATTAGGCTTTGTTTCCATCTATTCCTTAATTCTTTCACTTATTCCTTTCAAGACCTTCTTTATACTTATCTCTTCCAGTCTGGTATAGTGGTTAAGAGCACAGATTCTAATCTAGGAGAACCAGGTTTGATTCCCCACTCTTCCAAATGCAGCTGCTGGTGTGACCTTGGGTCAGTCATAAGGTCTTTCAGAGCTGTTCTCTGAGGGGCAGTTCTCAAGAGAGCTCTCGCAGCCCTACCTACCTCGCAGGGTGTCTGTTGTGGGGAGGGGAAGGGAAAGGAGACTCCTTCTGCTCTGAGACTCCTTCAGGTAGAGAAGGGCGGGGTATAAATCCAGTCTCCTCCTCCTCCTCCTTGTTCCGTTTCTCCTGCTAACTCTACATTCTTCTGGAGATTGATATTTAAAAAAAAAGACTTTTCAAGAGCCATTCTCTTTGCAGCAGCCATTTTATCACCTCGAATCTCAAGAATGAGGTCTAGACTGGCAGCCAGCATGGAGATGTGTCAGATTCTGATGTCTTTTTATCAGGCACAGGGCACGATGATCACAGAAGCATTAGTGAAGCTGGCAAGATCCCCAGAGCGCTTGATTAGGCATCCCCAATGAGTCCGCTCCAATGCAAGGCAAAAAGGCACACCAAAAAACAGTGCTTGCAGCAACACACTGCAGAAGCCTTGGTTAAGCGCAGAATGCTGGCAGTCGACAGAGCTTTCTCAGTGCCGCCTAGTGGGGGTCCTTCAGTCGCGCATCCCTGCTCCACAAGCCCTGCAGAGGCCAATAAGGTTGCACACATCCTGTCCTTATATATATTTGAATTCTGGTTCCACCGCATTCTATGCTTGTAATAATTGATTCGCCTCAAGAACTGGCAGTCAGAAGACACAGGCCAAGGCTGACTGGCTGCTTCGCAAAGTCCCGCCCACGTCAGCCCCGATCAGTGTTTTCAGCTCAGTCTGTTCGACTCCTCCGACAGGAGAGGACCGTCTGGAGTGTTAGCGCAGGGACAGGCCATCAAGGTTGAGGCAAGTGAGAGAAGCCCTTTTCCGCCCCCCCCACACCATCCCCTGGGCCTTCTATGAGGGGACTAGGCCCAGAGAAAGCCTTTTCCGTCCCCCACACCCCATCCCCTGGGCCTTCTATGGGGCACTAGGCCCAGAGAAGGCCTTTTCCGTCCCCCACATGCCATCCCCTGGGCCTTCTATGAGGGGACTAGGCCCAGAGAAGGCGTTATCCGTCCCCCACACCCCATCCCCTGGGCCTTCTATGGGGCACTAGGCCCAGAGAAGCCCTTTACCGTACCCCACACCCCATCCCCTGGGCCTTCTATGAGGGGACTAGGCCCAGAGAAGGCGTTTTCTGTACCCCACACCCCATCCCCTGGGCCTTCTATGGGGCACTAGGCCCAGAGAAGCACATTTACGTCCCACACACCCCATCCCCTGGGCCTTCTATGGGGCACTAGGCCCAGAGAAGCCCCTTTCCGTCCCCCACACCCCATCCCCTGGGCCTTCTATGGGGCACTAGGCCCAGAGAAGCCCCTTTCCGCCCCCACATGGCATCCCCTGGGCCTTCTATGGGGCACTAGGCCCAGAGAAGGCCTTTTCCGCCCCCCCCACATGCCATACCCTGAGACCTCTATGGGGCAGTAGGCCCAGAGAAGCACCTTTCCGTCCCCCACACCCCATCCCCTGGGCCTTCTATTGGGCACTAGGCCCAGAGAAGGCCTTTTCCGTCCCCCACATGCCATCCCCTGGGCATTCTATGAGGAGACTAGGCCCAGAGAAGGCCTTTTCCGTCCCCCACACCCCATCCCCTAGGCCTTCTCTTGAGGGGACTAGGCCCAGAGAAGCCCTTTTCTGTCCCCCACAGGCCATCCTATGGGCCTTCTATGAGGGGACTAGGCCCAGAGAAGCCCTTTTCGGTCCCCCACACCCCATCCTCTGGGCCTTCTATGAGGGGACTAGGCCCAGAGAAGCCATATTCCGTCCCTCACACTCCATCCCCTGGGCCTTCTATGAGGGGACTAGGCCCAGTGAAGCCCTTTTCCGTAACCCACACCCCATCCCCTGGGCCTTCTATTAGGGGACTAGGTCCAAGAGCGGCCCTTTTCCGTCCCCCACACCCCATCCCTGGGCCTTCTATGGGGCACTAGGCCCAGAAAAGCATCTTTCCGTTCCCCACACCCCATCCCCTGGGCCTTCTATGGGGCACTAGGCCCAGAGAAGCCCTTTTCCGTCCCCCACACCCTGTTCCCTGGGCCTCCTATGGTGCACTAGGCCCAGAGAAGCCCTTTTCCGCCCCCCACACGCCATCCCCTGGGAATTCTATGGGGCACTAGGCCCAGAGAAGCCCTTTTCCGCCCCCCACACGCCATCCCCTGGGCCTTCTATGGGGCACTAGGCCCAGAGAAGCCCTTTTCCGCCCCCACATGGCATCCCCTGGGCCTTCTATGAAGGAAATAGGCCCAGAGATGCCCTTTTCCGCCTCCCAAACGCCATCCCCTGGGCCTTCTATGGGGCACTAGGCCCAGAGAAGCCCTTTTCCGTCACCCAGACCCCGTCCCCTGGGCCTCCTATGGGGCACTAGGCCCAGAGAAGCCCTTTTCCGCCCCCCACACGCCATTCCCTGGGCCTTCTATGGGGCACTAGGTCCAGAGAAGCCCTTTTCCGTCACCCACAACCCATCCCCTGGGCCTCCTATGGGGCACTAGGCCCAGAGAAGCCCTTTTCCGTCCCCCACACCCCATTCCCTGGGCCTTCTATGGGGCACTAGGCCCAGAGAAGGCCTTACCCGTCCCCCACACCCCATCCCCTGGGCCGTCTATGGGGCACTAGGCCCAGAGAAGCCCTTTTCCGTCCCCCACACCCCATCCTCTGTTCCTTCTATGAGGGGACTAGGCCCAGAGAAGGCCTTTTCGTACCCCACACCCCATCCCCTGGGCCTTCTATGAGGGGACTAGGCCCAGAGAAGCCCTTTACCGTACCCCACACCCCATCCCCTGGGCCTTCTATGAGGGGACTAGGCCCAGAGAAGGCGTTTTCTGTACCCCACACCCCATCCCCTGGGCCTTCTATGGGGCACTAGGCCCAGAGAAGCACATTTCCGTCCCACACACCCCATTCCCTGGGCCTTCTATGGGGCACTAGGCCCAGAGAAGCACCTTTCCGTCCCCCACACCCCATCCCCTGGGCCTTCAATGGGGCACTAGGCCCAGAGAAGCCCCTTTCCGCCCCCAGATGGCATCCCATGGGCCTTCTATGGCGCACTAAGCCCAGAGAAGCCCTTTTCCGCCCCCAACATATGGCATACCCTGAGATTTCTATGGGGCACTTGACCCAGAGAAGCCCCTTTCCGTCCCCCACATGCCATCCCCTGGGCCTTCTGTGCGGCACTAGGCCCAGAGAAGCCCTTTTCCACCCCCACACGCCATCTCCTGGGCCTTCTATGGGGCACTAGGCCCAGGGAAGCCCCTTTACGCCCCCATACGCTATCCCCTGAGTCTTCTATGGGGCACTAGGACCAGAGAAGCCCTTTTCCGCCCCCACACATGCCATCCCCTGAGCCTTCTATGGGGCACTAGGCCCAGAGAAGCCCTTTCCCGCACCCCCACATTCCATCCCCTGAGCCTTCTATGGGGCACTAGGCCCAGAGAAGCCCCTTTCCGTCCCCCACACCCCATCCCCTGGGCCTTCTATGGGGCACTAGGCCCAGAGAAGCCCCTTTCCTTCCCCCAGATGCCATCCCCTGGGCCTTCTATGAGGGGACTAGGCCCAGAGAAGCCCTTTTCGGTCTCCCACACCGCATCTCCGGGGCCTTCTATGAGGGGACTAAGCCCAGAGAAGCCCTTTTCTGCCCCCACACGCCATCCCCTGGGCCTTCTATGGGGCATTAGGGCCAGAGAAGCCCTTTTCCGTCCCCCACAACCCATCCCCGGGGCCTTCTTTAGGGCACTAGGCCCAGAGAAGCCCTTTTCGGTCCCCCACACCCCATCCCCTGGGCCTTCTATGAGGGGACTAGGCCCAGAGAAGCCCCTTTCCGCCCCCCACATGGCATCCCCTGGGCCTTCTATGGGGCACTAGGCCCAGAGAAGGCCTTTTCCGTCCCCCCCCCACATGCCATACCCTGAGACCTCTATGGGGCAGTAGGCCCAGAGAAGCACCTTTCCGTCCCCCACACCCCATCCCCTGGGCCTTCTATGGGGCACTAGGCCCAGAGAAGGCCTTTTCCGTCCCCCACACCCCATCCTCTGGGCCTTCTATGAGGGGACTAGGCCCAGAGAAGGCCTTTTCGTACCCCACACCCCATTCCCTGGGCCTTCTATGAGGGGACTAGGCCCAGAGAAGCCCTTTTCCGCACCCCACAGGCCATCCCCTGGGCCTTCTATGGCGCACTAGGCCCAGAGAAGCCCTTTTCCGCCCCCTCACCACATGGCATACCCTGAGACTTCTATGGGGCACTTGACCCAGAGAAGCCCCTTTCCGCCCCCACATGCCATCCCCTGGGCCTTCTATGAGGGGACTAGGCCCATAGAAGTCTTTTCCGTCCCCCACACTCCATCCCCTTTGCCTTCTATGAGGGGTCTAGGCCCAGAGAAGCCCTTTTCTGTCCCCCACACTCCATCTCCTGGGCCTTCTATGAAGGGACTAGGCCCAGAGAGGCCCGTTTCCTTCCCCACACACCCCATCCCCTGGGCCTTCTATGGGGCACTAGGCCCAGAGAAGCACCTTTCCATCACCCACACCCCATCCCCTGGGCCTTCTATGGGGCAGTAGTCCCAGAGAAGCCCCTTTCCTCCCCCCACATGCCATCCCCAGGGCCTTCTATGGGGCACTAGGCCCAGAGAAGCCCTTTTCGGTCCCCAACACCCCATCCCCTGGGCCTTCTATGAGGGGACTAGGCCCAGAGAAGCCCTTTTCCGCCCCCACAAGCCATCCCCTGGGCCTTCTATGGAGCACTAGGCCCAGAGAAGCCCTTTTCAGTCCCCCACAACCCATCCCCGGGGCCTTCTTTGGGGCACTAGGTCCAGAGAAGCCCTTTTCGGTCCCCCACACCCCATCCCCTGGGCCTTCTCTGAGGGGACTAGGCCCAGAGAAGCCCCTTTCCGCCCCCACATGGCATCCCCTGGGCCTTCTATGGGGCACTAGGCCCAGAGAAGGCCTTTTCCGCCCCCCACATGCCATACCCTGAGACCTCTATGGGGCAGTAGGCCCAGAGAAGCACCTTTCCGTCCCCCACACGCCATCCCCTGGGCCTTCTATTGGGCACTAGGCCCAGAGAAGGCCTTTTCCGTCCCCCACATGCCATCCCCTGGGCCTTCTATCAGGAGACTAGGCCCAGAGAAGGCCTTTTCCGCCCCCACATGCCATCCCCTGGGCCTTCTATGAGGAGACTAGGCCCAGAGAAGGCCTTTTCCGTCCCCCACACTCCGTTCCCTGGGCCTCCTATGGGGCACTAGGCCCAGAGAAGCCCTTTTCCGCCCCCACACGCCATCCCCTGGGAATTCTATGGGGCACTAGGCCCAGAGAAGCCCTTTTCCGCCCCCACATGCCATCCCCTGGGCCTTCTATGGGGCACTAGGCCCAGAGATGCCCTTTTCCGCCTCCCAAACGCCATCCCCTGGGCCTTCTATGGGGCACTAGGCCCAGAGAAGCCCTTTTCCGTCACCCAGACCCCGTCCCCTGGGCCTCCTATGGGGCACTAGGCCCAGAGAAGCCCTTTTCCGCCCCCACACGCCATTCCCAGGGTCTTTTATGGGGCACTAGGTCCAGAGAAGCCCTTTTCCGTCACCCACAACCCATCCCCTGGGCCTCCTATGGGGCACTAGGCCCAGAGAAGCCCTTTTCGGTCCCCCACACCCCATCCCCTGGGCCTTCTATGAGGGGACTAGACCCAGAGAAGCCCCTTTCCGCCCCCACATGGCATCCCCTGTGCCTTCTATGGGGCACTAGGCCCAGAGAAGGCCTTTTCCGTCCCCCTCCACATGCCATACCCTGAGACCTCTATGAGGCAGTTGGCCCAGAGAAGGACCTTTCCGTCCCCCACACCCCATCCCCTGGGCCTTCTATGGGGCACTAGGCCCAGAGAAGGCCTTACCCGTCCCCCACACCCCATCCCCTGGGCCGTCTATGGGGCACTAGGCCCAGAGAAGCCCTTTTCCGTCCCCCACACCCCATCCTCTGGGCCTTCTATGAGGGGACTAGGCCCAGAGAAGGCCTTTTCGTACCCCACACCCCATCCCCTGGGCCTTCTATGAGGGGACTAGGCCCAGAGAAGCCCTTTACCGTACCCCACACCCCATCCCCTGGGCCTTCTATGAGGGGACTAGGCCCAGAGAAGGCGTTTTCTGTACCCCACACCCCATCCCCTGGGCCTTCTATGGGGCACTAGGCCCAGAGAAGCACATTTCCGTCCCACACACCCCATCCCCTGGGGCTTCTATGGGGCACTAGGCCCAGAGAAGGCCTTTTCCGTCCCCCCCTCACATGCCATACCCTGAGACCTCTATGGGGCAGTAGGCCCAGAGAAGCACCTTTCCGTCCCCCACACCCCATCCCCTGGGCCTTCTATGGGGCACTAGGCCCAGAGAAGGCCTTTTCCGTCCCCCACACCCCATCCTCTGGGCCTTCTATGAGGGGACTAGGCCCATAGAAGGCCTTTTCGTACCCCACACCCCATCCCCTGGGCCTTCTATGAGGGGACTAGGCCCAGAGAAGCCCTTTTCCGCACCCCACAGGCCATCCCCTGGGCCTTCTATGGCGCACTAGGCCCAGAGAAGCCCTTTTCCGCCCCCTCACCACATGGCATACCCTGAGACTTCTATGGGGCACTTGACCCAGAGAAGCCCCTTTCCGCCCCCCACATGCCATCCCCTGGGCCTTCTATGAGGGGACTAGGCCCATAGAAGTCTTTTCCGTCCCCCACACCCCATACCCTTTGCCTTCTATGAGGGGACTAGGCCCAGAGAAGCACTTTTCCGTCCCCCACACTCCATCCCCTGGGCCTTCTATGAGGGCATTAGGCCAAGAGAGGCCCTTTTCCGTCCCCCACACCCCATCCCCTGGGCCTTCTATGGGGCACTAGGCCCAGAGAAGCCCTTTTCGTTCCCCCACACCCCATCCCCTGGGCCTTCTATGAGGGGACTAGGCTCAGAGAAGGCCTTTTCTGTACCCCACACCTCATCCCCTGGGCCTTCTATGGGGCACTAGGCCCAGAGAAGCACATTTCCGTCCCACACACCCCATCCCCTGGGCCTTCTATGGGGCACTAGGCCCAGGGAAGCACATTTCCGTCCCCCACACCCCATCCCCTGGGCCTTCTATGGGGCACTATGCCCAGAGAAGCCCCTTTCCGCCCCCACACGCCATCCCCTGGGCCTTCTATGGGGCACTAGGCCCAGAGAAGCCCTTTTCCATCACCCACAACCCATCCCCGGGGCCTTCTATGGGGCACTAGGCCCAGAGAAGCATTTTTGCCCTTTGCCCCCCATATGGCATCCCCTGGGCCTCCTATGGGGCACTATGCCCAGAGAAGCCCCTTTCCGCCCCCCACATGCCATCCCCTGGGCCTTCTATGCGGCACTAGGCCCAGAGAAGCCCTTTTCCACCCCCCACACGCCATCTCCTGGGCCTTATATGGGGCACTAGACTCAGAGAAGCCCCTTTCTGCCCCTACACGCCATCTCCTGAGCCTTCTATGGGGCACTAGGCCCAGGGAAGCCCCTTTACGCCCCCATACGCTATACCCTGAGCCTTCTATGGGGCACTAGGACCAGAGAAGCCCTTTTCCGCCCCCACACATGCTATCCCCTGAGCCTTCTATGGGGCACTAGGCCTAGAGAAGCCCTTTCCCATACCCCCACATTCCATCCCCTGAGCCTTCTATGGCGCACTAAGCCCAGAGAAGCCCTTTTCCGCCCCCCAACATATGGCATACCCTGAGATTTCTATGGGGCACTTGACCCAGAGAAGCCCCTTTCCGTCCCCCACATGCCATCCCCTGGGCCTTCTGTGCGGCACTAGGCCCAGAGCAGCCCTTTTCCACCCCCCACACGCCATCTCCTGGGCCTTCTATGGGGCACTAGGCCCAGGGAAGCCCCTTTACGCCCCCATACGCTATCCCCTGAGTCTTCTATGGGGCACTAGGACCAGAGAAGCCCTTTTCCGCCCCCACACATGCCATCCCCTGAGCCTTCTATGGGGCACTAGGCCCAGAGAAGCCCTTTCCCGCACCCCCACATTCCATCCCCTGAGCCTTCTATGGGGCACTAGGCCCAGAGAAGCCCCTTTCCGTCCCCCACACCCCATCCCCTGGGCCTTCTATGGGGCACTAGGCCCAGAGAAGCCCCTTTCCTTCCCCCAGATGCCATCCCCTGGGCCTTCTATGAGGGGACTAGGCCCAGAGAAGCCCTTTTCGGTCTCCCACACCCCATCTCCTGGTCCTTCTATGAGGGGACTAAGCCCAGAGAAGCCCTTTTCTGCCCCCCACACGCCATCCCCTGGGCCTTCTATGGGGCATTAGGGCCAGAGAAGCCCTTTTCCGTCCCCCACAACCCATCCCCGGGGCCTTCTTTAGGGCACTAGGCCCAGAGAAGCCCTTTTCGGTCCCCCACACCCCATCCCCTGGGCCTTCTATGAGGGGACTAGGCCCAGAGAAGCCCCTTTCCGCCCCCCACATGGCATCCCCTGGGCCTTCTATGGGGCACTAGGCCCAGAGAAGCCCTTTTCCGTCCCCCCCCCACATGCCATACCCTGAGACCTCTATGGGGCAGTAGGCCCAGAGAAGCACCTTTCCGTCCCCCACACCCCATCCCCTGGGCCTTCTATGGGGCACTAGGCCCAGAGAAGGCCTTTTCCGTCCCCCACACCCCATCCTCTGGGCCTTCTATGAGGGGACTAGGCCCAGAGAAGGCCTTTTCGTACCCCACACCCCATTCCCTGGGCCTTCTATGAGGGGACTAGGCCCAGAGAAGCCCTTTTCCGCACCCCACAGGCCATCCCCTGGGCCTTCTATGGCGCACTAGGCCCAGAGAAGCCCTTTTCCGCCCCCTCACCACATGGCATACCCTGAGACTTCTATGGGGCACTTGACCCAGAGAAGCCCCTTTCCGCCCCCCACATGCCATCCCCTGGGCCTTCTATGAGGGGACTAGGCCCATAGAAGTCTTTTCCGTCCCCCACACTCCATCCCCTTTGCCTTCTATGTGGGGACTAGGCCCAGAGAAGCCCTTTTCTGTCCCCCACACTCCATCTCCTGGGCCTTCTATGAAGGGACTAGGCCCAGAGAGGCCCTTTTCCTTCCCATCACACCCCATCCCCTGGGCCTTCTATGGGGCACTAGGCCCAGAGAAGCACCTTTCCATCACCCACACCCCATCCCCTGGGCCTTCTATGGGGCAGTAGTCCCAGAGAAGCCCCTTTCCTCCCCCACATGCCATCCCCAGGGACTTCTATGGGGCAGTAGGCCCAGAGAAGCCCTTTTCGGTCCCCAACACCCCATCCCCTGGGCCTTCTATGAGGGGACTAGGCCCAGAGAAGCCCTTTTCCGCCCCCCACAAGCCATCCCCTGGGCCTTCTATGGAGCACTAGGCCCAGAGAAGCCCTTTTCAGTCCCCCACAACCCATCCCCGGGGCCTTCTTTGGGGCACTAGGTCCAGAAAAGCCCTTTTCGGTCCCCCACAGCCCATCCCCTGGGCCTTCTCTGAGGGGACTAGGCCCAGAGAAGCCCCTTTCCGCCCCCCACATGGCATCCCCTGGGCCTTCTATGGGGCACTAGGCCCAGAGAAGGCCTTTTCCGCCCCCACATGCCATACCCTGAGACCTCTATGGGGCAGTAGGCCCAGAGAAGCACCTTTCCGTCCCCCACACGCCATCCCCTGGGCCTTCTATTGGGCACTAGGCCCAGAGAAGGCCTTTTCCGTCCCCCACATGCCATCCCCTGGGCCTTCTATCAGGAGACTAGGCCCAGAGAAGGCCTTTTCCGCCCCCCACATGCCATCCCCTGGGCCTTCTATGAGGAGACTAGGCCCAGAGAAGGCCTTTTCCGTCCCCCACACCCCGTTCCCTGGGCCTCCTATGGGGCACTAGGCCCAGAGAAGCCCTTTTCCGCCCCCCACACGCCATCCCCTGGGAATTCTATGGGGCACTAGGCCCAGAGAAGCCCTTTTCCGCCCCCCACATGCCATCCCCTGGGCCTTCTATGGGGCACTAGGCCCAGAGATGCCCTTTTCCGCCTCCCAAACGCCATCCCCTGGGCCTTCTATGGGGCACTAGGCCCAGAGAAGCCCTTTTCCGTCACCCAGACCCCGTCCCCTGGGCCTCCTATGGGGCACTAGGCCCAGAGAAGCCCTTTTCCGCCCCCCACACGCCATTCCCAGGGCCTTTTATGGGGCACTAGGTCCAGAGAAGCCCTTTTCCGTCACCCACAACCCATCCCCTGGGCCTCCTATGGGGCACTAGGCCCAGAGAAGCCCTTTTCGGTCCCCCACACCCCATCCCCTGGGCCTTCTATGAGGGGACTAGACCCAGAGAAGCCCCTTTCCGCCCCCACATGGCATCCCCTGTGCCTTCTATGGGGCACTAGGCCCAGAGAAGGCCGTTTCCGTCCCCCTCCACATGCCATACCCTGAGACCTCTATGAGGCAGTTGGCCCAGAGAAGCACCTTTCCGTCCCCCACACCCCCTCCCCTGGGCCTTCTATGGGGCACTAGGCCCAGAGAAGGCCTTACCCGTCCCCCACACCCCATCCCCTGGGCCGTCTATGGGGCACTAGGCCCAGAGAAGCCCTTTTCCGTCCCCCACACCCCATCCTCTGGGCCTTCTATGAGGGGACTAGGCCCAGAGAAGGCCTTTTCGTACCCCACACCCCATCCCCTGGGCCTTCTATGAGGGGACTAGGCCCAGAGAAGCCCTTTACCGTACCCCACACCCCATCCCCTGGGCCTTCTATGAGGGGACTAGGCCCAGAGAAGGCGTTTTCTGTACCCCACACCCCATCCCCTGGGCCTTCTATGGGGCACTAGGCCCAGAGAAGCACATTTCCGTCCCACACACCCCATCCCCTGGGGCTTCTATGGGGCACTAGGCCCAGAGAAGGCCTTTTCCGTCCCCCCTCACATGCCATACCCTGAGACCTCTATGGGGCAGTAGGCCCAGAGAAGCACCTTTCCGTCCCCCACACCCCATCCCCTGGGCCTTCTATGGGGCACTAGGCCCAGAGAAGGCCTTTTCCGTCCCCACACCCCATCCTCTGGGCCTTCTATGAGGGGACTAGGCCCATAGAAGGCCTTTTCGTACCCCACACCCCATCCCCTGGGCCTTCTATGAGGGGACTAGGCCCAGAGAAGCCCTTTTCCGCACCCCACAGGCCATCCCCTGGGCCTTCTATGGCGCACTAGGCCCAGAGAAGCCCTTTTCCGCCCCTCACCACATGGCATACCCTGAGACTTCTATGGGGCACTTGACCCAGAGAAGCCCCTTTCCGCCCCCCACATGCCATCCCCTGGGCCTTCTATGAGGGGACTAGGCCCATAGAAGTCTTTTCCGTCCCCCACACTCCATACCCTTTGCCTTCTATGAGGGGACTAGGCCCAGAGAAGCACTTTTCCGTCCCCCACACTCCATCCCCTGGGCCTTCTATGAGGGCATTAGGCCAAGAGAGGCCCTTTTCCGTCCCCCACACCCCATCCCCTGGGCCTTCTATGGGGCACTAGGCCCAGAGAAGCCCTTTTCGTTCCCCCACACCCCATCCCCTGGGCCTTCTATGAGGGGACTAGGCTCAGAGAAGGCCTTTTCTGTACCCCACACCTCATCCCCTGGGCCTTCTATGGGGCACTAGGCCCAGAGAAGCACATTTCCGTCCCACACACCCCATCCCCTGGGCCTTCTATGGGGCACTAGGCCCAGGGAAGCACATTTCCGTCCCCCACACCCCATCCCCTGGGCCTTCTATGGGGCACTATGCCCAGAGAAGCCCCTTTCCGCCCCCACACGCCATCCCCTGGGCCTTCTATGGGGCACTAGGCCCAGAGAAGCCCTTTTCCGTCACCCACAACCCATCCCCGGGGCCTTCTATGGGGCACTAGGCCCAGAGAAGCATTTTTGCCCTTTGCCCCCCATATGGCATCCCCTGGGCCTCCTATGGGGCACTATGCCCAGAGAAGCCCCTTTCCGCCCCCCACATGCCATCCCCTGGGCCTTCTATGCGGCACTAGGCCCAGAGAAGCCCTTTTCCACCCCCACACGCCATCTCCTGGGCCTTATATGGAGCACTAGACTCAGAGAAGCCCCTTTCTGCCCCTACACGCCATCCCCTGAGCCTTCTATGGGGCACTAGGCCCAGGGAAGCCCCTTTACGCCCCCATACGCTATACCCTGAGCCTTCTATGGGGCACTAGGACCAGAGAAGCCCTTTCCGCCCCCACACATGCTATCCCCTGAGCCTTCTATGGGGCACTAGGCCTAGAGAAGCCCTTTCCCATACCCCCACATTCCATCCCCTGAGCCTTCTATGGGGTACTAGGCCCAGGGAAGGCCTTTTCCGTCCCCCAGATGCCATCCCCTGGGCCTTCTATGGGGCACTAGGCCCAGAGAAGCCCCTTTCCATCCCCCACATGCCATCCCCTGGGCCTTCTATGAGGGGACTAGGCCCAGAGAAGCCCT
The DNA here is from genome assembly GCA_029375565.1 of Gekko gecko. Taxonomy (NCBI): domain Eukaryota; kingdom Metazoa; phylum Chordata; class Lepidosauria; order Squamata; family Gekkonidae; genus Gekko; species Gekko gecko. Next base: position 172,781,832 of record JAPDNY010000005.1, read on the forward strand.
TTTCGGCCCCCACACACCATCCCCTGGGCCTTCTATGGGGCATTAGGGCCAGAGAAGCCCTTTTCCGTCCCCCACAACCCATCCCCGGGGCCTTCTTTGGGGCACTAGGCCCAGAGAGGCCCTTTTCGGTCCCCCACACCCCGTCCCCTGGGCCTTCTATGAGGGGACTAGGCCCAGAGAAGCCCCTTTCCGCCCCCCACATGGCATCCGCTGGGCTTTCTATGGGGCACTAGGCCCAGAGAAGACCTTTTCCGTCCCCCCACATGCCATACCCTGAGACCTCTATGGGGCAGTAGGCCCAGAGAAGCACCTTTCTGTCCCCCACACCCCATCCCCTGGGCCGCCTATGGGGCACTAGGCCCAGAGAAGCCCTTTTCCGTCCCCCACACCCTATCCTCTGGGCCTTCTATTTGGGGACTAGGCCCAGAGAAGCCCTTTTCTGCCCCTCACACACCATCCCCTGGGCCTTCTATGGGGCATTAGGGCCAGAGAAGCCCTTTTCCGTCCCCCACAACCCATCCCCGGGGCCTTCTTTGGGGCACTAGGCCCAGAGAGGCCCTTTTCAGTCCCCCACACCCCATCCCCTGGGCCTTCTATGAGGGGACTAGGCCCAGAGAAGCCCCTTTCCGCCCCCCACATGGCATCCCCTGGGCCTTCTATGGGGCACTAGGCCCAGAGAAGACCTTTTCCGTCTCCCCCCATATGCCATACCCTGAGACCTCTATGGGGCAGTAGGCCCAGAGAAGCACCTTTCTGTCCCCCACACCCCATCCCCTGGGCCGCCTATGGGGCACTAGGCCCAGAGAAGCCCTTTTCCGTCCCCCACACCCCATCCTCTGGGCCTTCTATTTGGGGACTAGGCCCAGAGAAGTCTTTTTCCACCCCCCACACGCCATCCCCTGGGCCTTCTATGGGGCATTAGGGCCAGAGAAGCCCTTTTCCGTCCCCCACAACCCATCCCCGGGGCCTTCTTTGGGGCACTAGGCCCAGAGAAGCCCTTTTCGGTACCCCACACCCCATCCCCTGGGCCTTCTATGAGGGGACTAGGCCCAGAGAAGCCCCTTTCCGCCCCCACATGGCATCCCCTGGGCCTTCTATGGGGCACTAGGCCCAGAGAAGACCTTTTCCGTCCCCCCACATGCCATACCCTGAGACCTCTATGGGGCAGTAGGCCCAGAGAAGCACCTTTCTGTCCCCCACACCCCATCCCCTGGGCCGCCCATGGGGCACTAGGCCCAGAGAAGCCCTTTTCTTTCCCCCACACCCCATCCTCTGGGCCTTCTATGAGGGGACTAGGCCCAGAGAAGGCCTTTTCGTACCCCACACCCCATCCTCTGGGCCTTCTATGAGGGGACTAGGCCCAGAGAAGCACTTTTCCGTCCCCCACACTGCATCCCCTGGGCCTTCTATGAGGGGATTAGGCCAGGAGAGCCCCTTTTCCGTCCCCCACACCCCATCCCCTGGGCCTTCTATGGGACACTAGGCCCAGAGAAGCCCTTTTCGGTCCCCCACACCCCATCCCCTGGGCCTTCTATTAGGGGACTAGGCCCAGAGAAGCCCCTTTCCGCCCCCACATGGCATCCCCTGGGCCTTCTATGGCGCACTAGGCCCAGAGAAGCCCTTTTCCACCCCCTCATCAAATGGCATACCCTGAGACTTCTATGGGGCACTTGACCTAGAGATGCCCCTTTCCGCCCCCATGCCATCCCCTGGGCCTTATATGCGGCACCAGGCCCAGAGAAGCCCTTTTCCGTCCCCCACACCCCATCCCCTTTGCCTTCTATGAGGGGACTAGGCCCTGAGAAGCACTTTTCCGTCCCCTACACTCCATCCCCTGGGCCTTCTATGAGGGGATTAGGCCAAGAGAGGCCCTTTTCCGTCCCCCACACCCCATCCCCTGGGCTTTCTATGGGGCACTAGGCCCAGAGAAGACCTTTTCGTTCCCCCACACCCCATCCCCTGGGCCTTCTATGAGGGGACAAGGCCCAGAGAAGCCCCTTTCCGCCCCCCACATGGCATCCCCTGGGCCTTCTATGGCGCACTAGGCCCAGAGAAGCACTTTTCGGCCCCCCACCACATGGCATACCCTGAGACTTCTATGGGGCACTTGACCCAGAGAAGCCCTTTTCAACCCCCAGACGCCATCCCCTGGGCTTTCTATGGGGCACTAGGCCCAGAGAAGCTCCTTTCCGCCCCCATACGCTATCCCCTGAGCCTTCTATGGGGCACTAGGACCAGAGAAGCCCTTTTCTGCCCCCCCACATGCCATCCCCTGAGCCTTCTATGGGGCACTAGGCCCAGAGAAGCCCTTTCCCGCACCCCCACATTCCATCCCCTGAGCCTTCTATGGGGCACTAGGCCCAGAGAAGCCCTTTTCGGTCCCCCACACCCCATCCCCTGGGCCTTCTATGAGGGGACTAGGCCCAGAGAAGCCCCTTTCCGCCCCCACATGGCATCCCCTGGGCCTTCTATGGGCACTAGGCCCAGAGAAGGCCTTTTCCGTCCACCCACATGACATACACTGAGACCTCTATGGGGCAGTAGGCCCAGGGAAGGCGTTTTCGGTCCCCCACACCCCATCCCCTGGGCCTCCTATGGGGCACTAGGCCCAGAGAAGGCCTTACCCGTCCCCCACACCCCATCCCCTGGGCCGTCTATGGGGCACTAGGCCTAGAGATGCACTTTTCCGCCTCCCAAACGCCATCCTCTGGGCCTTCTATGGGGCACTAGGCCCAGAGAAGCCCTTTTCCGTCACCCAGACCCCGTCCCCTGGGCCTCCTATGGGGCACTAGGCCCAGAGAAGCCCTTTTCCGCCCCCACACACCATTCCCTGGGCCTTCTATGGGGCACTAGGCCCAGAGAATCCCTTTTCCGTCACCCACAACCCATCCCCGGGGCCTTCTATGGGGCACTAGGCCCAGAGAAGCCCTTTTCGGTCCCCCACACCCCATCCCCTGTGCCTTCTATGGGGCACTAGGCCCAGAGAAGGCCTTTTCCGTCCCCCTCCACATGCCATACCCTGAGACCTCTATGGGGCAGTAGGCCCAGAGAAGCACCTTTCCGTCCCCCACACGCCATCCCCTGGGCCTTCTATGGGGCACTAGGCCCAGAGAAGGCCTTACCCGTCCCCCACACCCCATCCCCTGGGCCGTCTATGTGGCACTAGGCCCAGAGAAGCCCTTTTCCGTCCCCCACACCCCATCCTCTGGGCCTTCTATGAGGGTACTAGGCCCAGAGAAGGCCTTTTCGTCCCCCACATGGCATCCCCTGGGCCTTCTATGGCGCACTAGGCCCAGAGAAACCCTTTTCCGTCACCCACACACTGTCCCCTGGGCCTCCTATGGGGAACTAGGCCCAAAGAAGCCCTTTTCCGTCCCCCACAACCCATCCCCTGGGCCTTCTCTGGGGCACTAGGCCCAGAGAAGCGCTTTTCCGCCCCCCACATGCCATCCGTTGGGCCTTCTATGAGGGGACTAGGCCCAGAGATGCCCTGTTCCGCCCCCCACACGCCATCCCCTGGGCCTTCTATGGGACACTAGGCCCAGAGAAGCCCTTTTCCGTCCCCCACAACCCATCCCCGGGGCCTTTAGGGCACTAGGCCCAGAGAAGGCCTTTTCGTACCCCACACCCCATCCCCTGGGCCTTCTATGAGGGGACTAGGCCAAGAGAAGCCCTTTTCCGCACCCCACAGGCCATCCCCTGGGCCTTCTATGGCGCACTAGGCCCAGAGAAGCCCTTTTCCGCTCCCTCACCACATGGCATACCCTGAGACTTCTATGGGGCACTTGACCCAGAGAAGCCCCTTTCCGCCCCCCACATGCCATCCCCTGGGCCTTCTATGAGGGGACTAGGCCCAGCGAAGCCCTTTTCCGTCCCCCACACCCCATCCCCTTTGCCTTCTATGAGGGGACTAGGCCCAGAGAAGCACTTTTCCGTCCCCCACACTCCATCCCCTGGGCCTTCTATGAGGGGATTAGGCCAAGAGAGGCCCTTTTCCGTCCCCCACAACCCATCCCCTGGGCCTTCTATGGGGCACTAGGCCCAGAGAAGCCCTTTTGGTCCCCCACACACCATCCCCTGGGCCTTCTATGAGGGGACTAGGCCCAGAGAAGCCCCTTTCCGCCCCCACACGCCATCCCCTGAGCCTTCTATGGGGCACTCGGCCCAGGGAAGCCCCTTTCCGCCCCCATACGCTATCCCCTGAGCCTTCTATGGTGCACTAGGACGAGAGAAGCCCTTTTCCGCCCCCCCACATGCCATCCCCTGAGCCTTCTATGGGGCACTAGGCCCAGAGAAGACCTTTCCCGCCCCCCACATTCGATCCCCTGAGCCTTCTATGGGGTACTAGGCTCAGGGAAGGCCTTTTCGGTCTCCCACACCCCATCCCCTGGGCCTTCTATGAGGGGACTAGGCCCAGAGATGCCCTTTTCCGTCCCCCACACGCCATCCCCTGGGCCTTCTATGGGGCACTAGGGCCAGAGAAGCCCTTTTCCGTCCCCTACAACCCATCCCTGGAGCTTTCCTTGGTGCACTAGGCCCAGAGAAGCCCTTTTCGGTCCCCCACACCCCATCCCCTGGTCCTTCTATGAGGGGACTAGGCCCAGAGAAGCCCCTTTCCGCCCCCCACATGGCATCCCCTGTGTCTTCCATGGGGCACTAGGCCCAGAGAAGGCCTTTTCCGTCCCCCCACATGCCATACCCTGAGACCTCTATGGGGCAGTAGGCCCAGAGAAGCGCTTTTCCGCACCCCACATTCGATCCATTGGGCCTTCTATGAGGGGACTAGGCCCAGAGAAGCCATATTCCGTCCCTTACATTCCATCCCCTGGGCTTTCTATGAGGGGACTAGGCCCAGAGAAGCCCTTTTCCGCCCCCCACACGCCATCCCCTGGTCCTTCTATGGGGCACTAGGCCCAGAGAAGCCCTTTTCCGTCACCCACACACTGTGACCTGGGCCATTTATGGGGCACTTGGCCCAGAGAAGCCCTTTTCCGTCCCCCACACCCATCCCCTGGGCCTTCTATGGGGCACTAGGCCCAGAGAAGCCCTTTTCCGCCCCCCACATGCCATCCCTTGGGCCTTCTATGAGGGGACTAGGCCCAGAGAAACCATATTCCGTCCCCCACACCCCATCCCCTGGACCTCCTATGGGGCACTAGGCCCAGAGAAGCCCTTTTCCGTCATCCACACGCCATCCGCTGGGCCTTCTATGGGGCACTAGGCCCAGAGAAGCCCTTTTCGGCCCCCCACATGCCATCCTCTGGGGCTTCTATGGGGCACTAGGCCCAGAGAAGCCCTTTTCCGCCCCCCACACCCCGTCCCCTGGTCCTCCTATGTGGCACTAGGCCCAAAGAAGCCCTTTTCCGCCCCCCACATGCCATCCCCTGGGCCTTCTATGAGGGGACTAAGCCCAGAGAAGCCCTTTTCCGCCCCCCATACGCCATCCCCTGGGCCTTCTATGGGGCACTAGGCCCAGAGAATCCGTTTTCCGTCACCCACACACTGTCTCCTGGGCCTCCTATGGGGCACTAGGCCCAGAGAAGCCCTTTTCCGTCCCCCACAACCCATCCCGTGGGCGTTCTATGGGGCACTAGGCCCAGAGAAGCCCTTTTCCGCCCCCCCACCACATGGCATACCCTGAGACTTCTATGGGGCACTTGACCCAGAGAAGCCCCTTTCCGCTCCCCAGATGCCATCCCCTGGGCCTTCTATGCGGCACTAGGCCCAGAGAAGCCCGTTTCAACCCCCAGACGCCATCCCCTGGGCCTTCTATGGGGCACTAGACCCAGAGAAGCCCCTTTCCGCCCCCACACGCCATCCCCTGTGCCTTCTATGGGGCACTCGGCCCAGGGAAGCCCCTTTCCGCCCCCATACGCTAACCCCTGAGCCTTCTGTGGGGCACTAGGACCAGAGAAGCCCTTTTCCGCCCCCACATGCCATCCCCTGAGCCTTCTATGGGGCACTAGGCCCAGAGAAGCCCTTTCCCCGCCCCCACATTCCATCCCCTGAGCCTTCTATGGGGTAGTAGGCCCAGGGAAGGCGTTTTCGGTCTCCCACACCCCATCCCCTGTGCCTTCTATGAGGGGACTAGGCCCAGAGAGGCCCTTTTCCGTCCCCCACACGCCATCCCCTGGGCCTTCTATGGGGCACTAGGGCCAGAGAAGCCCTTTTCCGTCCCCCACAACCCATCCCCGGAGCTTTCTTTGGGGCACTAGGCCCAGAGAAGCCCTTTTCGGTCCCCCACACCCCATCCCCTGGGCCTTCTATGAGGGGACTAGGCCCAGAGAAGCCCCTTTCCGCCCCCCACATGGCATCCCCTGTGCCTTCTATGGGGCACTAGGCCCAGAGAAGGCCTTTTCCGTGCCCCCCCACACACCATACCCTGAGACCTCTATGGGGCAGTAGGCCCAGAGAAGCACCTTTCCGTCCCCCACACCCCATCCCCTGGGCCTTCTATGGGGTACTAGGCCCAGAGAAGACCTTATCCGCCCCCCACACCCCATCCCTGGGCCGTCTATGGGGCACTAGGCCTAGAGAAGCCCTTTTCCGTCCCCCACACCGCATCCTCTGGGTCTTCTATGAGGGTACTAGGCCCAGAGAAGCCCTTTTTCCGTCACCCTCACACTGTCCCCTGGGCCTCCTATGGGGCACTAGGCCCAGAGAAGCCCTTTTCCGTCCCCCACAACCCATCCCCTGGGCCTTCTCTGGGGCACTAGGCCCAGAGAAGCGCTTTCCGCCCCCCACATGCGATCCGTTGGGCCTTCTATGAGGGAACTAGGCCGAGAGAAGCCATATTCCGTCCCTTACACTCCATCCCATGGGCCTTCTATGAGGGGATTAGGCTCAGAGAAGCCCTTTCCCGCCCCCCACGCCACCCCCTGGTCCATCTATGGGGCACTAGGCCGAGAGAAGCCCTTTTCCGTCACCCACACGCCATCCCCTTGGCCTTCTATTGGGCACTAGGCCCAGAGAAGCACCTTTCCGTCCCCCACACCCATCCCCTGGGCCTTCTATGGGGCACTAGGCCCAGAGAAGCCCCTTTCCGCCCCCACATGCCATCCCCTGGGCCTTCTATGAGTGGACTAGGCCCAGAGAAGCCCCTTTCCGCCCCCCACATGGCATCCCCTGTGCCTTCTATGGGGCACTAGGCCCAGAGAAGCCCCTTTCCGCCCCCACATGCCATCCCCTGGGCCTTCTTTGGGGCAGTAGGCCCAGAGAAGCCCCTTTCCGCCCCCACATGCCATCCCCTGGGCCTTCTTTGGGGCAGTAGGCCCAGAGAAGCCCTTTTCGGTCCCCCACACCCCATACCCTGGGCCTTCTATGAGGGGTCTAGGCCCAGAGAAGCCCCTTTCCGCTCCGCACATGGCATCCCCTGGGCCTTCTATGAGGGGACTATGCCCAGAGAAGGCCTTTTCCGTCCCCCACACCCCATCCCCTGGGCCTTCTACGAGGGGACTAGGCCCAGAGAAGGCCTTATCCGTCCCCCACACCCCATCCCTTGGGCCTTCTATGGGGCACTAGGCCCAGAGAAGGCCTTTTCCATCCCCCACACTCCATCTGCTGGGCCTTCTATGAGGGGACTAGGCCCAGAGAGTCCCTTTTCCATTCCCCATACCCCATCCCCTGGGCCCTCTATGGTGGTACTATGCCCAGAGAAGCACCTTTCCGTTCCCCACACGCCATCCCCTGGGCCTTCTATGGGGCACTAGGCCCAGAGAAGCCCCTTTCTGCCCCCCACACCCCATCCCCTGGGCCGTCTATGGGGCACTAGGCCTAGAGAAGCCCTTTTCCGTCCCCCACACCGCATCCTCTGGGCCTTCTATGAGGGTACTAGGCCCAAAGAAGCCCTTTTCCGTCACCCACACACTGTCCCCTGGGCCTCCTATGGGGCACTAGGCCCAGAGAAGCCCTTTTCCGTCCCCCACAACCCATCCCCGGGGCCTTCTTTGGGGCACTAGGCCCAGAGAAGCCCTTTTCGGTCCCCCACACCCCTTCCCCTGGGCCTTCTATGAGGGGACTAGGCCCAGAGAAGCCCCTTCCGCTCCCCACATGGCATCCCCTGGGCCTTTTATGGGGCACTAGTCCCAGAGAAGGCCTTTTCCGCCCCCCACATGCCTTATTCTGAGACCTCTATGGGGCAGTAGGCCCAGAGAAGCACCTTTCCGTCCCCCACACCCCATCCCCTTGGCCTTCTATGGGGCACTAGGCCCAGGGAAGGCCTTATCTGTCCCCCATACCCCATCCCCTGGGCCTTCTATGGGTCACTAGGCCCAGAGAAGGCCTTTTCCGTCCCCCACATGCCATCCACTGGACCTTCTATGAGGGGACTAGGCCCAGAGAAGGCCTTTTCTGTCCTCCACACCCCATCCTCTGGGCCTTCTATGAGGGGACTAGGCCCAGAGAAGCCCTTTTCCGTCCCCCACACGCCATCCTCTGGGCCTTCTATGAGGGGACTAGGCCCAGAGAGTCCCTTTTCCGTCCCCCACACGCCATCCTCTGGGCCTTCTATGAGGGGACTAGGCCCGGAGAAGCCCTTTTCCGTCCCCACATCCCATCCCCTGGGCATTCTATAAGTGGACTAGGCCCCGAGAAGCCATATTCCGTCCCTCATACTCCATCCCCTAGGCCTTCTATGAGGGGACTAGGCCCAGCGAAGCCCTTTTCCGTCCCCACACCCCATCCCCTGGGCCTTGTATGAGGGGACTAGGCCCAGAGAAGCCCTTTTCCGTCCCCCACACTCCATCCTCTGGGCCTTCTATGAGGGGACTAGGCCAAGAGAAGCCCTTTTCCGTCCCCCACACCCCATCCCCTGGGCCTTCTATGAGGGGACTAGGCCCAGAGAAGCCCTTTTCCGTCCCCCACACGCCATCCTCTGGGCCTTCTATGAGGGGACTAGGCCCGGAGAAGCCCTTTTCCGTCCCCCACATCCCATCCCCTGGGCATTCTATAAGTGGACTAGGCCCCGAGAAGCCATATTCCGTCCCTCATACTCCATCCCCTAGGCCTTCTATGAGGGGACTAGGCCCAGCGAAGCCCTTTTCCGTCCACCACACCCCATCCTCTGGGCCTTCTATGAGGGGACTAGGCCCAGAGAAGCCCTTTTCCGTCCCCCACACTCCATCCTCTGGGCCTTCTATGAGGGGACTAGGCCAAGAGATGCCCTTTTCCGTCCCCCACACCCCATCCCCTGGGCCTTCTATGGGGCACTAGGCCCAGAGAAGCCCTTTTCCGCCCTCCACATGCCATCCCCTGGGCCTTCTATGGGGCACTAGGACCAGAGAAGCCCTTTTCCGCCCCCCACATGCCATCCCCTGGGCCTTCTATGGGGCACTAGGACCAGAGAAGCCCTTTTCCGTCCCCTACCCCCCATCCCCTTGGCCTTCTATGGGGCACTAGGCCCAGAGAAGCACCTTTCCGTCCCCCACACGCCATCCCCTGGGCCTTCTATGGGGCACTAGGCCCAGAGTAGCCCCTTTCTGCCCCCCACTTGCCATGCCCTGGGCCTTCTATGGGGCACTAGGCCCAGAGAAGCCCTTTCCCGCCCCCACATTCCATCCCCTGAGCCTTCTATGGGGTACTAGGGTCAGGGAAGTCCTTTTCTGTCCCCCACACGCCATCCCCCGGGCCTTCTGTAGGGCACTATGCCCTGGGAAGGCCTTTTCCATCCCCACACTCCCTTCCTTTCCCCCTTTCCTTTTTCCTCTCTCCTTTTTTTCACTCTTCCCCCTCTTCCTTCCTTCCTTCCTTTCTCCAACCCTCTCTCCCTTCCAACTCCCTCTCTTCCTTTCTAGGGCCTGTTGTCTTCCACCACAACGTGCTTTGCTCCCTAGCCATCTATAAATTTAAATGAGCAAGAAATCCAGCTACAGTTGGTGAGCCCATGCTTGGTGATGGTGGCTTCCATCAGCAACCTGGTATTGTAAGTGAACTCGGTTTATTTGTTTTGCGTTTGGATTTTGCTGAGATTATTAAGCAAATTGCATGGAGCAAAGTGTATAGCTTCTGTCAACAAAGAGGGTTTGGACAGATGAGTACTACAGGGTCTTCCGCCCCCTCCTCCACTTCTGAAACAGAAGTAGGAAAAACCTTGCAGACTACAGATAGAGCCCCATGGCCCACCAAGACAGCCCATATAGGGGCAATTAGTGGAAAAAGACAGAGAGAGCATACCTCCAGGGAGGAGTATATGGTCTCTGATAGTGAATTAGATGAAAAGGAGGCAGGTGAATTTCTTTTTGGATGAGGAGGCAGTAGAAATTGAAATCTATTCTTTAATAATGAGGATTTTTAATACCTTTTATCTAAAACCATAACAGCTTGGAACTTCAGGAGGTTCCTCTGGGGGATGACTAACCTCATTCTTTTTCCACTTATAAAAATCACCCTAAAGGAAACAAAGAACTTTTCCCTAGAACCAATGCTTCTGAAAGGGTCTTTCCCTTCCTGGAGTTTTCAGGAGGACAGCTTAGGGCTGACTGGGCAAAACCTATGGCAAACCAAAAGTACCCGGGGCTCATCAAAAAGCTTTATGTTACCATAATTCACAACTGATTTGCTATATGTTCCCCTGTGGACACCCCAGTCACAGCACTATAATCCCTTGGAGTGTTATCAGAGGATGGGCAAGGCAATATTAGAGACAATTTAGATAAGAAAGCAGATTTTGCCTTAAGAAAAGTCCATGAGACCATAGCTATGACTATTAGAGCATCAACAACAATTTCACTAGTTTCCAGTATCTCTGTATTTCTGGGCACAAAAAATCATTCAACTTCTTCCAGAGAACAAGAGTTGTTTGATGGCTGATACAGCCCTAGATGCCATGATCTTTTCATCTAGAGTTATGTCCTCTGCTGCAGCAGTAAGGAGGATCTTGTGGCTTAGGGCTTGACAAACAGACTACCAATGGAAAGCTATAGTCATTTCATGCACCTTCCAAGGAGATAGGCTTTTTGGCAAGTCATTAGACAAAATCCTTTTCAAGACTAGGGATAAGAAGAAGGCTCTTCCAAAAACTCTTAGACGAAATGATAAGAGATACTTTGGAAATTTTTCCTTTCATTCCCAGCATACGCTTCCTAGATTTCTACAAGACAGCAGAAGACGTTCCTGGGGAAGACTGAGACAATCCTTCAAATGTGGGTCCGTCAACCCAAGATTTGGCAGACAAGGATTAACAAGGCATGACAAAGGAGACCAAGACAGCAAATCATCCAAAGCATGACTCACTGTACCTGCCTTTTGGGGGATGTCTGCTTTACTTCCCCAGTAGACAAATGGATCAAAAGTCTAGTTTCCAATGAATATTCGTTAGAGTTCCTCAGAATCCCCCCAGACCAATTTGTTTCTTCTCTCCTACACAGGAATCCAATAAAATGATGAAGGACCAAAGAAGTGATCCAAGACCTACTGAGCATCCAAGCTATTGAGCCAGTACCAATCTCAAAACACAGATGTGGGGTGTATTTGGTCTTTTGCACTGTCCCAAAAAAGAACGAGAACTGAAGGGCCATTTTGGGTCTCAGATTTCTGAAAAAAATCATAAAACTGCATCACTCAGAATGGAAATCCTAAGATTTCCCTTCAACCTCATGGATATCTGTCATCAAGCGACCTCATCGAAGCCCACCTTCACATTCCAATCTACCTAGGTCACAGGAGATTTCTACGCTTTTGCATAGGGGACCAACACTCCCAGCATTAAACTCTTCTGTTTGGCATTTCCTCAGCACCACAGGTTTTTTTTTAAAGGTCCTGATCAATGTTGTGATGCTCAAGAGAACAACAACTTTATGTCCACCCTTATCCAGGTGATCTGCTGATTCAATCTCACTCCAGGGTTCGAGTGACACATGATACAGAAACAACTGTTCAGTACCTGGAAAATGTTTGTTTTCTGGTGAATCTCCAGAAGAGCTCACTAACAGCAACACAATGCCTTGAACACCTGGGCATGATAATATCACATAATACCACATCCTGTGCCTTATACCCACCAGACAACAAAGCAAGAAAAATAAAATAAATGGCTTCCACAGTAATCCAAAACAGATACTGCTTCCTAATGCGGCCCATCAAACTGATAGGGGCTGTTAGTATTGACAGTAGACACAGTCCAATGGGGAAGATTCCATTCCAGGGAACTCCAACAGCTCCTCAGACCCTTTCAATTGTATATATCCAAGAAGATCGACATTTCCATCCAAGTTTCACTTAAGGTAATAAACAGTATACTCTGGTGGACCAAAATGAACAACCTCTTACAGGGGAAGAAATTTTGGAGTCTAGAGAAATATCAGATATTCACAGATGTGAATCTATCAGGCTGGGGGACGAGAAACTCATTCAGAATCCATGGTCCACAATGGAAACCCAGATGCTGATCAACTTACTGGAACTATGAGCGTCTAGCCTTGTCTCACTTCAGTCCTCAGATAACTGGCCACCACATCCTCATTCGGACCTCTAGCATAACTGCCAAAGTTTACCTTCCAAAACAAACAGGGGGCCTCCAAATCTTCAGTACCACACAAGGAACCTTCCCAGATTTTAGGATGGGCAGAGAAGAATGTGGCATCTGTGAAGGCAGAACACACAAAAGGATCTGACAACATACAAGCAGATTGGTTGAGGAGGCAGTTCATCCAAGGAATGGTCCCTGTCATGGCTCACCTGACGCTGCCACCATTCTGGTTCCAGGCCCCTCTGAGAAGACCCAGAGAACCCTCCCAGGCCTTTAGACCTCCCTTTTAGCCGAAATGAGTGTGAGGACCAGGTAGAGTGAACATTGAAAATGGTTTATTTTATAGGAGGTCAAACAAACAAGATGCAGGAATAATAACAGTAAGTGGGTGAAAATAAAATAAATCAAATATCCTAACACGTCTAAATATACTGTCCCTAGATCACTATCTCAAGTGGCCTTAGACTACTCATCCTTCCCTCAGGATGAGGGTTTCTTCCCCACAGCAGCCTCCCTTCTGGCTCTGTTACCTGGGAAGAAGAACAGCTTTGTCTCTTGAACCAGTTCTTTTGCTCCCCAGCCCTCTTCTTCCCCGTTGGTCAAAGTCAGTGCAAAAACTTCCCAAGGCCTTCTGGGATTTGTAGGCCCAGCCTCCCCTACTGCTAGCCAGGCTCCCTAGGCCTAGTAGGCCTTAGGTGACACAGCCCATATCATGACAGTTCCTCAAGAAAGAAATCTTCCACCTGACTTTATCACATTTTGGCAAACTGTGAGTGAATCTGTTTGCCTCATTGACAAACCATCAGTTGAGAAGGTTCTTCACCAGATATTTCCACCACAAAGCAGAAGTGACCAACGCTCTGACATCTCCGTGGCCTCAGGGCCTGATGTACGTATTCCCTTCCCTTCCCATAATACCCAAGCTGCTGTGAAGAATCAAACAGCAGAAGGTGGAGGTTGTACTGGTGGCTGCATTCTGGCTGCATGACCCATGGATCTTCGTCGTGGTCTCTGTGCAGTCCCACACATGGGTTGGGTGCCTGCGCACGACCTCGTTCAGAGAAACTTCTAGAGCTTTACCTCAGAAGAGCTTTTGGCAGGCTCTCTTCCTGCCCTGGGGAGGAGATATGCACTGCGCATGCCCAGAGCAGGAGAGAGAGCCGCCTCCCACTCAGTTTTTCTTTGACCACCTTCGCGTTCACACCTCGTCGTTGTTGTTCCTCCATCTCGTTACCTCAGCTGAGTATATCTCCATTTCTTCTTTTTTGCTTGTCTTTCCCTTTCCTTTCTTATCTTCTATCTTAAAAAAAAATCTCTTCTTCTCTTTCTCCCCCCCCTTCTTTGGAGGGTGGGTGGGGGAGCTTTGTATGGAAAAACTAGGTTTTTCAAGGTCTGTTGTTGTTGCCCTGCCAAGATTTCTTCTAATGACGGGCACGACTTATGTTTAGTTTGTTTGGGAGAGGCCCATAGAGTCAATACTTGTCCTCACTGCACGAGTTTCACTTGCCAGGCTCGACATAATCGAGAGGCTAGGCTCCGAGCTCTCCTTTTAGAATCGGCCTTATGCCCTACAATGTCCTCAGTGGCTTCCCATGCCTCTGTGGCTAAAAAATCGTACACCTCCTCAAAGGCACCGAAACAGAAACCTAAACGGGCTGAAGATAAGACCCCTTCGAAGTCGAAGGCCCCGCCGTCTGCTTCAGTTTCGAGGGTGGACCCCATTGTTGTGACCGCGTTATTGACGTCGATGCCGATTCTGGCCTCTACCTCTCAAAGGTCTACGGTGCGACAACCGACTCCACAGCATACGCACTCGTCGCCTTTGGGTTTGATCCCTTTGGACCAGTCAATGAGGTCGCCTCCACAGTTGTCCCCTCGTCGACGTTCCCGCTCTCCCTTGAGGCGTTCCGGTGCCCAGGTCCACACTTTGGACGAGGGCCCTGTTGTGGTGCACCGCCAGTCGCAGTCCCGATCATGATACGACCGGAGGAGGTTGATCCGCCGCCAGTTGCCATTGTCGTCCGGTTCTCCTTCCGATGACCAATGTTGGTTTTTCGATGAACATCGTGAACGCCCGGATGCGGCCTACTATTACTCCAGGTCCCCGACACTGGAGTGGCACCATTACGATTGTGTCCGTCACTCTGAGCGTACGGATCGGGGCCATGTCCCTGACCGCCCTGGGTGCTCCACCTCGGTGGCCTCAGCCCGTTCCCTTCTTCCGGAACAGCCTTCTGAACCCTCGAGAACTAGGGATGCCCCGAAGAGTTCCCCATTGGAACCTCGGTACCGTCCTTCAGTCGATCACCCTGTTATCGATCTCGTTCAACCACCACGATCCTCCTCTCCCATGTCGATCTCGGACAGGTCGGATTCGGCAGAGTTTGATCCCGAGGTCACTCGGATCGAGGATAAGCCTCGACGTTCCGGGTCTATATCACCCACTGAGGGCCCTAAGGCGTATTTGGAGCTCGTTACTCAGATGGCAACTGCTCTTCAAGTCCAGGGCTCTACAGAATCTCCAGCTGTGACTGACGTGGTTCACAGACTGGTTCAAGCCGATCTTCCTCCGTTCACTGTCCTGCCCTTGCTTCCTGTACACCTTTCTGTCTTGAAGGAATCTTGGGAGCACCCAGCATCAATTCCCCTGGTCTCGAGGCGTTATGACGGTCTGTATAAGATCCAACAGAATCCGGGCAAATTCCTCCTTTGTCAACCACCACCTAATTTGATGGTCGTCCATTCATCATCGAGATCTAAGCAACCTGTGCGCCAGTCTGCGCCCCCTGACTGCGAGGGTTGCAAGCTGGACCTTTTGGCCAAGAAGATGTACTCTCTGGCTTCTATGAATCTCCGCATCGATACTTACTTGTCCTATCTGTCGGCGTACACCTTCAACGTCGCAAATGCTGTTCGTCCTGTCTTGGAATTCGTTCCAGAGGAGCATCGCCCCACTCTCTCGGCTGCCTTGTCAGAAGTTTGTGCCATATCGAAGCAGCAGATCAATTCGGTCTGTCATGCTGTTAATTGTTCATCCAAACTCCTGGTCTCTTCCGTCGCTCTCCAGCGTCACGCTTGGCTGTGGGGCACTTCTTTACAACCTGACGTCAAATTCTGTGTCGAGGATCTTCCCTTTGATGGCGATGGCCTCTTCCTCTCCAGCATCGACGAAGTGTTGAAAGCTGTCGATGACAGTCGAAAGCAGGCTAGAAATCTCAGAGTCTCTGCTACCTCTTACCAACCTCGAAACCGTCCTTGGAAGCCTCCCGCCTCCAGACGATACCCTTCTCCGGCATCCAACTCCCAATGGAGAAGGAAACTTTATGACTCCCGTCCTCCCTCCAAACACCGTTCCCACCCTGCCAAGAAGCCACCACAGCCTAAACAGTCTGTTTGACTGTCTCCACCACCTGCCCTCTCCCATGTTGTATACTCCTTCCGTCCGAACCCGTCTCTTCCCCTTCCTACCAGCCTGGGAAGAAATTTCCACCAACTCCTGGATCCTAACCATTCTACGGGTCGGGTACGCCATAGAGTTCATTTCGCCTCCAGTCCTTCCCCACTTTGTCGTCACGCCTCCAGACCCTCTTCTCGATCTCGAGATGTCCACCCTCCTTGCCAAAGGAGCTAACGAGGTCATCCCGGAGGCGCAACGGACTCGCGGCTTCTACTCGAAATATTTCCTGGTTCCCAAGAGGGACGGCGGCTTCCGACCGATTATGGATCTTCGAGATCTCAACTGTTACATTCGGTATCAAAAATTCCGGATGGTCACCTTGCAGTCGATCCTTCCCCTGATTCCTCGGGCGGCGTGGCTCGCGTCAGTCGACCTTCAGGACGCATATTTCCATGTCACGATCCGTCCCCAACACCGTCGTTTTCTCCGGCTCGCCGTTGGAGATACACACTACCAGTACAGGGTGCTTCCCTTCGGTCTTTCCACCGCCCCCCGGGTGTTCACCAAGCTGATGGCTGTGGTGGTGGCCGAACTCCATCGGCGGGGAGTCACTCTTTATCCTTACATCAACGACTGGCTTCTCGTAGCTTTGATGCCAAGTTAGTTGCTCCACGACACTTGGGAGACTCTTTCCCTCCTCCGTGCTCTAGGACTCTGCGTCAACGTCGCCAAGTCCTCGCTTCAGCCCCTCCAAGTCCTTCGATTCCTCGGTGCTCGGCTCGACACCAACCTCAAAATGGCTTTCCTCCCGGAATCGAGGGCTTCCGACATTCAGGCGATGGTGTCCTCATTTCAGACGTTCCCCCAACAATCCACCCGTTCTGTGATGAAGCTCCTTGGTCACTTTGCCTCCACGGTGTTCGTAGTCCGCCACGCCCGGCTGAGAATGCGGTCGCTTCAGCTGTGGCTTCTCCGCACCTTCGATCCTCTACGGAGTCCTTGGCACACGATTTTGTCAATCCCGCAGAGCGTGCTCGACCCTCTCCAGTGGTGGTCTCAACCCGTCCACCTCCTTTCCAGGATGCCCTTTCGACCTCCTCTTCCCGAGTTCTTGGTGACCACAGACGTTTCCCTCTGTGGTTGGGGAGCCCAGTGTGGAACGCTTGCTGCTCAAGGGACTTGGTCTGCTCGGGATGCAACTCGCCACGTAAATTACCTGGAATTGCAAGCAATTTACCTGGCCCTTCGGTCATTTCTTCCGACCCTTCGAGGCTGTGTCGTCCAAGTGGCCTCTGACAGCACCGCAGCTGTTTATTATGTCAACAAACAGGGTGGCACTGCCTCTGTTCGTCTTTGCAACTTGGCGATCAACCTCTGGTCCTGGTGCCTTGATCACTCCATCACGCTCTCGGCGATACACATTCCAGGGGAACGGAATGTCGATGCTGATCGGTTGAGTCGCTCTGCCTCGTCAGACAATGAATGGTCCATCCCCCTTCAGTACCTTCGACCTCTATTTCGAGAGTTCGGTCACCCATCTGTCGACGGCTTTGCGTCCGTCGACAATGCTCGATGTCGCCTGTTTTTCAGCAGGGCCCCCCGGTCTGCTCGGTTGCTCGGGGATGCCTTTCTCCACAAGTGGAACGGAACTCTGTTTTATCTTTTTCCTCCGTTCCCTCTCATCTCCCGGGTCGTGCAAAAGATTCATGCAAACGGCACCTCCTGCATTCTAGTCACTCCGTGGTGGCCGCGCCAGGTCTGGTTCCCTCACCTGCTCCAGCTTTCCCATCGTTCCTTCCGCCCTCTCCCCATCGTCCCAGATCTCCTCTCTCGGGCCCGAGGGAGAATCCTCCATCCCAATCCGGGATTTTTCAGATTGATGGCCTGGAAGATCCAACCTAGAGTTCCCGCCTCAAGTTTCCGAGATCCTTCTGAACGCTAGGAAGCCTTCTACTCGACGTTCCTATCGATTCAAGTGGAACAGATTCCAATCCTACGCTTCTGATCACTCCTTCGATCCCCTTTGATCATCTCTCCGTGAGATTTTCACCTACATCGTGCACTTAAAGGATACTGGCCTTGCATACTCGTCCTTGCGGGTTCATCTGGCGGCGATCTCTGCCAATCACCCCCTGATACAGGGATCCTCGGTGTTCTCCCATTGTCTCACCAAGACGTTCCTCAAGGGTCTTCTTCGGATGTGCCCACCTAGGAAACTGTTGGTGCCTTCGTGGAGCTTGTCACTGGTCCTTTCTCAACACATGTCTAAGCCGTTTGAGCCCATGGCTACCGTCGACCTCAAGTTAATTTCCTGGAAAACGGCCTTTCTCGTAGCCATTACCACTGCACGTAGAGTAGGGGAGCTAGCTGCCTATAGGGCTGATGCCCCCTATACAATTTTTCATAAGGAGAAGGTCGTCCTGAGACCAGATCCTTCCTTCCTCCTTAAGGTCATCTCTGCCTTTCATCTCCCTCAGTCGTCTGTTCTGCCTACTTTCTTCCCGAACCTGACTGATGCCTCTCAGAGAGCCTTGCACTGTCTCGATGTGCGCAGAGCACTCTCTTTCTACCTGCATAGGACGCAGCCCATACGTAAATCTCCTCGGCTGTTCCTAGCTTATGGTCCCCCAAGGCTGGGGGAACCAGTCTCTTCTCAACGTCTCTCTAAGTGGGTGACTTCCACCATAGCCCTCTGCTATGAGCTGGCGTGTCAACCTGTTCCTACCTGTCTCACTGCCCATTCCACACGGGCGGTGTCGATGTCCACCGCTTTCCTGGCGGGTGTCCCGTTGGAAGATGTCTGTGCGTGCGGCTGCTACGTGGTCCTCAGCATCGACCTTCGTGACCCACTACGCCCTTGACATCTGAGCCTGACGGGATGCTGCCTTCAGTCAGACGGTGCTACGATCTCTCTTCGCTTGATCCTGCTGCACCCTCAGGTAGGACCCGTGGGTGATTTGTTTGGTTGATGATGCTGTGTCTTAACCAGTATTTTTGTGTCCTTTGCAGCTGCTAGCTCCCTCCTCCAACTGGTTCAGCTGTTGTAATCACCCATGTGTGGGACTGCACAGAGACCATGACGAAGATAAACAGGTTGCTTACCTGTAACTGATGATCTTCGAGTGGTCATCTGTGCAGTACCACAATCCCACCCGGCCTTCCCCGCTTCTGGCATCTCCAGATTTCCTTCTTTGGATTCTTTGGCCTTGACAGTGGCGGTCGAAGGAACTGGGTGGGAGGCGGCTCTCTCTCCCGCTCTGGGCATGCGCAGTGCATGTCTCCTCCCCAGGGTGGGAAGAGAGCCCGCCAAAAGCTCTTCTGAGGTTAAAGCTCTAGAAGTTTCTCCGAACGAGGTCATGCGCAGGCGCCCAACCCATGTGTGGTACTGCCCAGATGACCACTCGAAGATCATCAGTTACAGGTAAGCAACCTGTTTTTCTCTGACCTGGAGGAAATGTCCATAGCTCAACCTCTGAATCTCTGTCTGTCTCCGGTCTTGCTACAACAGGGCCCCATTTGGCACCCAAATCCAGAGTGGTTACCCCTGACCGCTTGGAAATTGAAAGGGACAAACTTCTACAACAAGGCTATTCCATTGAGATCACAAACACTATGCTAGCATCTAGAAGACAGTCAACCAACAGAATTTACAATACCACCTGGAAGACCTTCATCAAATGGAGCAGGAGGAAAGGAGTAGATCTGTTAAAACTGTACATCGAATCCTTTTTATATTTTTACAAGATGGTCTCTGTAGTGGCCTTAAGGCAGCCACTCTTAGATGACAGATGCCTGCATTATCCATGATTCTCCCAAAATTCTGTGGACTGGAACTATCCAGGCATCCACACATCAAGCTTTTTCTCAGAGGGTCAACTCTTAGGGTGCCTCTACCAATTCATAGATTGCCTACATGGAGGCTGAACACAGTACTTTCTGTGTTCACCAGACATCCTTTTGAGCCCATCAAGGTCATATCGTTAAAATTGTTAAGAATGAAGGCCTTATTCCTTATGGCCATTACCTCAGCTAGGAGGGTCTCAGAACTAGGTGCCTTACCAATCAAACCGAACTTATTCATCTTCCACAGAGATCAAATGGTTTTGAGGACTGATATAACATTCACAGCAAAGGTTTCTTCATCCTTCCATAGATCTCAGGAAGTCAGCCTACCCTCGCTCTGCCACACCTCTGTCCATACAAAAGAAAATGTTTGGACATCAGGAGAGTGCTCAAAAAATCTACCTACTCAGGACTGAGAGTACAAGGAAAACAGACTCTATATTCATAAATATTTCCCCACCAAATATTGGAGGAAAAATGTCAAGATCAGCTATAAGTAGGAATTTTAAAGCCTGTATCATAGAGGCTTATAAGGCTAGCAAGTTAGCCATTCCACCAGGCATTACAGCCCATTCTGTCAGAAGTGCTGCAAATAATGCTGCATTTGCAGAAGATGCCTCAGTTGAAGAGCCATTATAAAATAGACACCTACAGCTCTGCAGGAGCATCCTTCTGCTGAAAAGTACTTCAACACATTTTATTTCCATGACCCCTTACATTTGAGATGTTCTCCCAGTGCAACTTTCTGCATGTATCATAGAAAACTGTTTTAGCGAACCCTGGCAGACTTTCATCTTCCATCCTCAGTTACACTGAGAATCAACGTAAAAAGTGAAATTAAATTTTGCAATTTGAATTACTGTTCTATTCCCCCTGCCCCCGTGAATGGTTTGCTGTATTGATTTACTTGCCTGTGAACTAAACCTCACCCCTTCAGTTTATTTCTCAGGACTGATAGCAGCATACATTATGTGCATATATATTTCCATTGTTGCAAGTAGAATTTTGTATGTGGCTAATTTGTTGTTTGCATAAATCAAACAGAACAACCATCTTGTGCCACAGAGCTCAGTGTATTATAAAGCCTCAGAATTCTCAGATGACTTGTATAAGTTGTAGAGATAATCGACATAAGAAATACTGAAGTAATTGTCATTGTCATATGAAAAAGCCATGGTTCTATGCAGTAGGAAATGTTCCTGTTTCAATCATAGAGTTACATTTATAATTCTGAGTGCTACAGATATTTACTATAAATGAGGATTAAGGATGAAGCAGAGCTTGTACTGGTTGGAAAAGGCCCATTTGCTTATGATCTGTCTCTGGCCTAAACATCTTTTTCATAATTGCACTACAAGTTCTCTTCATTATCATGAACTTCTAATCACCACAAAGATAGGTACCATCTCACCATGGCTACATTCATTCTTGCTTATGGCTAAGTATCACTTCTGCTATCCATGTCATTTACCATTCCTGCCATTAGTGGCCTGATGCCATTGTTCTTTGTAGCTGAATCTGAGGTATCCCAAGGAATGTTTTGCTGTTGACCTAATGATGGATTTTTTGCTGCATAGTTTTGCCATTGTTTTTAATTAGGAGGACTTGCTTAATGGAGTTTAATGGAGAAATATAGGTCAAGTATTGCTCAGGATTTCTGGAGTGCAGGAGTAGTGTAGACTTGCCTGCAATTCAGAATTCCTGGTTCAAATTTCGTCTTGCTCAGGAACTTATTAGGTGGCTTTGTATAAACAACTGTGTCCAGCCTTAGCACCCCCCCACACACTTCATTATAAAGTTAAAAATAACAACACTGACCTACTAGCTTACTGGGATGTTGCAGGTATTGCTGAAAATAATGTTTATGATGTGCTTTAAACACTCAGAAGTACTATAAGCAATGTTTCCTCTAAGCTGTGGAGTCTTGTGAGCAAAAACTCTACTTTGTGAGCTACTGCCATTAAAGGTGTGAGCAATCAATCTGGCTACTGCATAAAGTAGTTTTTTCTGGCGCCATCCTTCCTGAGCCAAGACAAAAATGAGCTGGAGGCTACAAAACTGAGCTAGCTCACACTAACTCAGCTTAGAGGGAACACTATAAGTATGCTAAATATAATATTGGTATAATTAATCTTTGTCTTGTGAGGCTCTGCCAATTTCAAATTCTTTAACTGATTCCTGAGGAAGTATGCCCTTCTGTTCCTTTCCTGAATATTTAGGTCATACGAAAATGCAAGCAAGTGGTTTGCATTTTGTCTCCTGCTACATGGTAAACATTAGCATTCGCACAAAGTGGTTTTCTTTTTGGCTTTTGGCTTTATGACTTAATTTATCTTTTTTTAGATACTGAGGTCCAGAAAATGAAGAAGGCTGTGGAATCTCTAATGGCAGCAAATGAAGAGAAGGTACTGGGGATATTTGTTAGAGAGGCACTGATTCTGTGAAGCTGAACAAGTTAATCTGAGAGGGACACAAACAGTTGCTTTCATTATCAAAATTGTTTGGAAGGTACCCAATATTGGTTCACACAAATGAAAATTGGAGGTGGGGAGAACCCGATATAACAGAAGAAAAAATGGAACCTGATTTACTTAATTCCAATGTCTGTATAGCACCTTTAGGCAGGGCTATTTTGGGGCAGGAATGCACAGGAATGGAGTTCCGGCTGGCTCCTGAGTTGGCCATGCCCAGCAAGAACTCATTAGCATAATAGGCCACACCCAACAGCAGAAACTTACTAGGACTGGCTACATGAGGGGTGTGTGGCCTAACATGCAAAGGAGTTCCCGCTCCAAAAAAAAGCCCTGGGTTTTGACAACAAACAAGGTAAACAGAATAAGAAGCAAAAGGTGGGTGTGGCTGGATGACCACACTTCTGGGAACATGTGGGGGTGTGGTCTAATATGCTGATGAGCTGTGCTGTCAGGGGTGTATGGCCTATTATGCTAATGAGTTTCTGCTGATGGTTGTGGCCTATTATGCTAATGAGTTCCCGCTGGGTTTTTTCTACAAAAAAAGCCCTGCCCTTAGGAACTGCTGAACTTTTATATGTCCTGGATGTCACAAGTTCTGTCACAATTTAAAACCAAAAGCCTTATTTCTTTGGTTCTTTAGTTTTTTACTACTATTACTAATAACTTTCCTGTTATCCCATGTCCCAGGGAAGGGAAAGCAGCAGGCAAGCTTAAATAATAAATGGAAACATGCCTTCCTTCCCCATCTTCTTTTGTTTTTACAGGATCGGAAGATTGAAGAGCTTCGACAATCTCTTAACCGATATAAGAAAGTGCAGGATATGGTAATACTGGCTCAGGTCAAAAAAGGTATGAGGCTAATTTGTCGGTAGCTATTATATCACCAACTTTTTTCCTGCTGATCCTGCAAGCACTCCTCAACTGTCAGTGAACTCTGTTCAAAATTACTTGAATCTTGGACAGTTAATTAAACAATCACAGAAAAATTAGAGTATTTGCTTTTTAATAGAGGTTAATAATTGATACTGGCCTTCTTATCTTGCTATATGAGATGTAACTGGATGGTTTGCACTTGTGTTGATTACCTCATGTTTAGTTTTCTAGATAATAATCACATAGATTGTGATACAACAGATTTAGAAAAAGATAAGATTGATATCTTTCTATAAATATGGACCACTGCAATAAGGAAACGAGATTTCTCTGAATGGAAGTCTCAGAAGAAGACTGAGTTAGATTTCTGGGTGTGTAACTTGGGTTTTATGATAACCCCTAAAAACAGTGAGACAAAAAGCTGAAACCGGGTTTGCTTTTTACATTATTACTTGCTATAATATGATTAAGCAATGCTTGGAACTCTGATAATTTTAGCATTTATTTTAACCATAACTGTAGGGTTAATTTTTACATGCTTGTGTTTCCTGCTGTCTTGCATAATGAAGAGAATGGTTTCTTTTTTCAATAAAAGATAAAATGTCTCTATAAGTTTTCAGTCTGGCTTGCTCATTCCTTATTTATTTGTATTATCAGATTTAAAGGTTGATAATCATCCTTTAACATATAAATCCTGGAGAACTCTGCCACTAAACAGTTTGCATAGGCAAAGCTTTTTGAAATTGTTCAGTCCAGATTCCTTAATGGGATGCGGGAGCGGAACCTCTTGTTACACTAACTTACCCAGCCACTTAGTGGCTGACACAATACACTGTAAGTTCATTGACCTTGATAGAATAATGGCATTTTGTGTGTGCACGCAGATCAGCATGTTTATATGATTGAGTAAGCCTGTATAATATCCCCCATAGATTTGTTTACATGCATAAGAGATAGAGAAGAAGTTAGTAACAGTGGGCCTGTATAATCAGGAATTATTTCATTCTTCTTTGTGGTGTCTGTATACCCCCACTTATGGATTGTGTGCTGGAATAACTTTGAAAAATTGTAGAGCTTTAGGACAAAAATTGGCTCTCAAATCCCTCCTGCAAAGAGAAATACCATCCCTCTACTCTGAAATCTTAAACTAATCAACTGGATAACATTCTAAAGCAACTGATGATATATAACCTATGAGACATAGAGTCAGACTTCTGATCTATTTAGCAAGATATTGCCTTCTCTGACTGGCAAAGCCCTTGCCAGGATTCAGGCAGAGACATGTCTCACCCAGCCCTGATATTTGAGATCCTTTATCTGGAGAATATGGGGATCGAACCTGTGCTCAGCCACTATACCACATATTTTCAGAAGTATCACATTTTCCCCTTCCTGTTTGAGGTAGGGCTTGAGCAGTAAACTTGCTGTTTTTCAGGGGGTACAGGACATGTGGAGTCACCAGCACCCAACACATATAAAATGCAAAATTATTAATTCATAACATTTAATGTAAAATTTCCATTGAAAAGCCACAGCTAAGTCTCCCTGAGCACAACTTCTGTTGTACATATTTGATTCCATGTCAAAAATGAAGTCAAATGAGGAGGAAGATCTATGTTTTATTTCAGTTAACAGGAAAACAGTTGGACCAAATAGTCCATCCAAAATTGACTACTTTCTTCTCAGCATATTTGGGAGATACGCTTCAATTAACAGGAAAACAATTGGACCAAATAACTCATCAAAAAAATTGACTACTTCCTTCTTTTTCTTCTTCATCTTCTTCTTCTTGAACATATTCTGAGCATATTCAGGAAATACATGGTATTTTATACATGGACTGACTTCATTAAAAAAAACAATATTCAAAAAGCATAATTGGTTACAAAAGACAATGGTCATTTGAATAATAAGCCTCTGATTCGTCAGATGTAAAGAAACATATCTACATCAAATCTATGTAAAATCTAAGTGTTTACTTAACCTAACCTAAATTATAATGGGCAAGGATTCTTCATATCCCAAACAAAAGTGTTTGTTGTTCTTGATATGAGACCAAAATCTTATCTGACCCAGACATTGCAAAGTGTTGCCCTTAAGAACTACAGAATCATGAACTTTGTACCTATTATGTTGTCTGCTAACAATATCAGACCTACAAGAGAAAAGCCTTCTATATAACAGGCCTAACATCCTAATAAAATATTACTTAAAAGAGGAATCCATAAAACCAAGAAAAAATATGAATATGAACAATCAAGAAGAAAAAACCTATATAAAAAATCTTTATATCCCCATTCATACTACACTTCCCAGATATCTGACTTTAATATTTGAGATCTTTAGTAAGAGATCAAGCTGCCAACTTTATGTCGTATCTGGTCTAGAATGTTTCAGACTTTTATGATGTGATACTACATATGCTTGCAGTCAAGTTACATGGATTTTAATAGGTTCTACTTGCAAGTCAGAATGTGCAATTAAGAAAACATCCATTGTGTATTAATAGGGCAAGAGTATGCCCAAAGTGAGCAATCAATACTTTAGGTGCATCTTTTGGTTCTAAACTCTGCTTTTATGCAGTAAGGCACATGCAGTTGTGAAGTTCTTTTATTCACTCTCAGCAAAATTGTCATCTCTGAACTAGCATTTGTTTAGCATGAGAATATTCATAATGAGAAAAGAAGCAGTGAACAACTTTTACCTTTCTGTGTTGGTAGGCAAGGATGATGAATGTGAGGAGTCTGCTAACTTGGGATTTGTTCCAGAAGCTTTATCAGATTCACAAAATCTAACAAAATCTGAGACATGTCTGTCCTCTACGCCAGTATCAGGCTCTCCAAACCATGAAGAGTTGAGAACAAAGTCTCCAGAACAGGTATTTCTTTTATTTCCTTTCAAAACCCCACATATTAATGCATTTTAATTTGTGTCATAACTATATTTGTGGAAATTAACTTTGTCCGGGGGAGAAGCAGGCCAGTATGAAGCTTAATTTTGCTTTCATGAATATAGATCCTCTGGGTCTTTTTGCTGTATTTTATGGTTTGAGATAAAAATCATTTGGACTAATTATTTGTATTGTCAGATTTAAGGTCATTTGAAACATAGCGCTTCCCCAAGACCAAGAAATCATGGGAGGGTGTGATGGAGCAGCTAGAACTGGCAGCTGGTAGCATCATGGAAATGTTCCTTCCTTCTCTCATGCATAAAGTGGCAGGGCTATTTTTGGGCAGGAACGCACAGGAACGGAGTTCCAGCTAGCGCCTGAGCTGGCCACGCCCAGCAGGAACTCATTAGGGTATCAGGCCACACCCAATAGCAGAAATTCATTAGGATTGGCTACATTAGGTATGTGTGGCCTAACATGCAAAGGAGTTCCTGCTACAAAAAAAGCCCGGGGTTTTGACAACAAACAAAGTAAACAGAATAAGAAGCAAAAGATGGTTGTGGCTGGATGACCACACTTCTAGTAACATGGGGGTGTGGCCTAATATGCTAATGCGCTGCACTGCCAGGGGTGTGGCCTAATATGCTAATGTGTTCCTGCTGTCGGGTGTGGCCTATTAGGCTAATAAGTTCCTGCTGCGCTTTTTCTACCAAAAAAGCCCTGTAAAGGGGAATACCTGTCCAAAGATGGTGCCTGCTCTTTGTTTAAATTTTTAACTGTCTGTAAGCCGTCTCCACTACCTTTGGTGCAGAAAGCCAGTTCGAAATTATTTTTCAAATAATTAATTTAAAACTAACAGTAGAAAAATAAGCAATGGCTGGATAAAGAAATGTTAGCTGGCTCCAGAAACTTGGCACAGAATACCTGTGGGAAGGATGTTCCAGAGTCAGGGTGCTACTGCAGGAAACCAGTTTGGTATAGTGGTTTGGTGTAGTGGTTAAATGCACAGACTCTAATCTGGGAGGACCGGGTTTGATTCCCCACTCCTCCACTTGCACCTGCTGGATGACCTTGGGCAAGCCATAGTTCTGGCACAGCTGTTCTTGAAAAAGAACAGTTTCTATCAGAGTTCTTGCAGCCCCACCTACCTCACAGGGTGTCTGTTGTGGGGAGGGGAAGGGAAAGGAGTTTGTAAGCTGCTCTGAGACACCTTTGGGTAGTGAAGGGCGGGGTATAAATCCAATCTCCTCCTCCTCCTCTTCTTCTTCCTCTTCTTCCTCTTCTTCTTCCATGGTCATCCACCTTATTTCTGGCAGTGGCAGTGTACAGCATAGGGCTTCAGGAGATGACCACAGTAATTAGGTAGGTGCATACAGAAGCAGACATTCTTTTAAGTACCCTTGTCAAAGCCTGCCCCATATATTGAAGTAGTCTACCTTGAACATGATTAGAGCATTGATAGCTGTTGCCAAATCACCTGTGTCAAGAAACAGAAGAGTGGTAGCTGGTTGACCAACTGAAACTGGCCAAAAGTTCCAATGTGCCATGGAGTGGATCTGAGCCTCCAGTGTAAACACAGGGCCAATAACACTCCCAGCTTGTGAACCTGTTCGTCCAAAGGGAGCACAGCCTTTCTGTTCCTGACTCTGTATAGAACCACCCAACAGCACTCCCATCTTGTTTGGACTGTGCTTCAGTTTATTTGGCCCTCATCCAGCCCGGTACCACTGCCAAGCAGCTGTTTAGGACACCCACTGTATCACCTGATGCTGCTGAAAAAGTGGTATATAACAGCTGTGTATTATCAGCATAGTGATGACATAAGTCATTAGATTCCATTTCCCAGTGGCTTCTTATCTATATATCTAATTCTCAACAGTCCCCTCTGCATGCAGATACTTATTTCTGCTGATAGGGGGGCACACTGTCCCACAACAGGTTTTTCTACAGA
Organism: Gekko gecko; assembly: GCA_029375565.1. Classification (NCBI taxonomy): domain Eukaryota; kingdom Metazoa; phylum Chordata; class Lepidosauria; order Squamata; family Gekkonidae; genus Gekko; species Gekko gecko. The sequence continues at coordinate 172,809,723 of JAPDNY010000005.1, forward strand.
CTCAGGATACTCTGTGAGGCTGCCAAAAAATCCAAAAAGTTTTAAAAAGACAACTCAGGGAGGGTTGCATTTACCCCAGTACCTTTTGAAATGGCCACCACAGGGATCTACTCCAGGCCTTGCTGCATCAACAGTGAGAGGCTGATAGCCGGGGGGAGGGGGGAGCAAAAAGCAGAACTGGATCTGGGATTGGGGAGGATTCCTCCTGCAGAATGAATGCCTAAATAGAAGGGGGTTTGGAGCCAGGACTGGAACTGAGATTGCCCGTTCCAGGTTGGGAAATTCCTGGAGATTCTGTGAAGTCTGAGGAGCGCAGAGTCTGGGGAGGAGAGAGGCCTCAGTTGGATATAATGCCACAGAGTCCATCCATTTTCTCCAGGGGGACAGATCTCTGTTGTCTGGAGTTCAGTTGTAATTCTGGGGGATCTCCAAGTCTCTCCTGGAGGCTGGCAAACCTAGGCCTAGCAGTGCCCTCTTGGTGACTTGAAACCACCTGACTTGCATGATTCTATTAGGCCTGGCTGCTTGCTACTGTTCAACAACAGCCACCCTATGAAAGCCAGTGTAGTATAATGGTCAGAGCTTCAGAGTAGGGTTTGCGAGACCAAGGTTTAGATCCCCATCTTGCTGTGGAAGCTCACTGGGTGATTTTGGACCAGTCACATACTGCCAGCCTAATCTACCTGATAGGGTTGTTGTGTGGATAAAAAGGTGGAGAGAATCATATAAACTGCTTTAGTCCCCACTGTGGAGAAAGACAGTTTTCCTCAGTAGAAGCTGCAGGGGGAAAGGAGACGAAAAGCTGAAGAATGAGGGAAGGGTAAAGGTAAGGTTGTCAGTTGGGTGGGAAGGAGATAGGAATGTCAACTCCAGGTTGGGAAATTCCTGAATATTTGAAGGGTGGAGCCTGGGGAAGGTGGGGATTGAGGTGGGGAGGGACTTCAGACTGATAGAATGCCATTGACTCTACCCTCCAAAGCAGTCATTTCCTCCAGGGGAACTAATGTTGGCAACCTTGCCGTTTGGGGTTGGTGAAACCTCTGGTGATAAGATGCAGACCCCTCTGAGGGAAATGATCAATCTGTCCCTATCAATGGGAATCTTCCCAGAGAGACTGAAGGAGGTTGTAGTCTGTCCTCTCCTCAAAAAAATGGTCCTGACAAACTGGAGAAGGCAGTGGCACCACAGCTCCAGGCTTTCCTGAAGGATGCTAATATACTGGATCCTTTCCAGTCTGGTTTTCGCCCTGCCCATGGGACGGAGACGGTTTTGGTCACCTTGGTGGATGACCTCCGGAGACACCTGGACTGAGGCGGATCGGCACTGCTGATACTTCTTGATAGGTCGGCAGTGTTCGATAGGGTTGACTATGATCTACTGACCCACCGCCTCGCTGATGTGGGGATAAGGGAGCTTGCCTTGCAGTGGATGACCTCTTTTCTCCAAGGTTGGGGACAGAGGGTGGTGCTGGGGGGGGTTATCTCAGCAACATCTGCAGGAATGTGGCATGCTGCAGGGGTCAGTTCTTTCCCCAGTGCTGTTTAATATCTACATGCACCCCCTTGCCCAGATTATCCAATATGCTGACAATACCCAGCTCTGTTTACTGATGGATGGCCATCTGGACTCTGCCCCAGAGTATCTGGATTGTGCATTATAAGCCACAGCTGGATGGTTACAACAGAGCAGACTGAATTGAATCCTTTGAAGATGGAGGTCTTGTACCTGGGTCACGGGATTGGGATTGGGGATTGGTCTCCCAACCTTTGATGGGGCCCTACTGGTGTTGGCATCAAAGGTGAAGAGTCTGGGGGTGTTCCTGGGTGCCTCACTAACTCTGGAGGCCCAGGTAACCACCACTGCCAAGTCTGCCTTTTTCCATCTGAGACAGATAAGGCAGTTGACCCCATATTTCAACCCTTGGGACCTGGCTACAGTGACCCATACAATGGTCACTTCCAGATTGGACTATTGTAATTCTCTCTACTTGGGGCTACCCTTGATTCTGCTCTGGAAGCTGCAGCTGGTACAGAACACAGCAGCATGGGTGTTGACTTCGTTGTTTGTGCGGATGCGGATCCACCCGGTGCTGTGCGAACTGCACTGGCTGCCTATTGAGTACTGGATCTGTTTCAAGGTGTTGGTGCTCACCTTTAAAACCCTATATGGCCAGGGTTTGCATATCTGCAAGACTGCCTCTCTCTCTATGAGCCCTGAAGGGCTTTTCGATCTGCCAACCAAATCTTATGGTGGTCCCCAGCCCCAGGGATGTCCATCTTGCCTTGACTAGGGCCAGGGCCTTTTCAGCCCTGGCCCCTACCTGATGGAATGAGCTCCCATATAAGATCAGGGCCCTGCGGGACCTTTTACAGTTCTGCAGGGCTCTTTCAACAGCCTTTTAGTTAGGGCCTTCCCTCAGCGGGTCAGATTTGTATTATCATCTAAGGACCCAAACTTGAAATAGACTACATCTGTGAGGCTTTGACCATGATTTGTACCACAGGAATGTTGTATTTTATTGGGGTTTTAAAATGTTTTTTAATTCTTAGTATATTGTATATTGGTTACTGTGTCTGATGGAACTCGCCCCTGAGCCTGCTATGTGGGGAGGGCAGGATACAAGTCCAATAAAATAAATAAATAAATACATAAAGCCTCCAGGTGAAGGCTGAAGATTTCTTGGAATTACAACTGATCTCCAGATGACAGATATCAGCTCTCCTAGAGAAAATGGCTGATTTGAAGGGTGGAGTTTATAGTATTATCCAAGCTCAAACCTCATCTTCCCAAGGCTCCACTGCCAAATCTCCAGGAATTTCCCAACATGGAGCTGGGAACCCTCAGAGGAACTGATCTCTGTATTGGGGCAATCCATTGTGTTTCCTGGAGAGTGGCTGCTGCCAATGCTGCTCTGGGAGGGGGAGGAATAAGAGGGAGGCTGGGAGAGTGACGGGGCAGAAAGGGTGATGGGGTGGGGCAGAAAGAAAGTTACAGGCTTGGAGGGGAGAGTGAGTAAGAAAAGGGGTGGCAGGAAGGAGAAAGGTTGTGAGAGAAGTAGGGGAAGAGGGGGAGAAACAGAGGTGGGGGGATGGGATAGCTGCTCCCGCAAGTTTCTTGCGGGTCCCCACTTGTCTTATATTCTAATAGTGAAGTCAGGATATCTTTGGATACTTAAATCTGGTGACTGGAGCTGTGAACGGGCAAGCCAGATATTTCTATAAACCTGAAAAGGGGCTCAGGTTTGTAGAAAAATGTGAAATCTAAAAAATACCGAAAACACTGGGCAACTTAAAAAATCCAAAAATGATAAAAGGATTGCCTGTAGCTTTAAGCAACAAATTCCCTCAGTGACTGTTGCTAGGCAACCATAGCATTCCAAGCTTGGCTCTATCAGTAAAAGGCAGGGGAGGGGGCAGGGATCCTTCCAGCCCTATTTTGGCCTTTGAGGGAGAACTCATTAGGAAGAACTTGCTCACAGTAAGAGTGGCTTCTCAGTGGAACAGGCTTCCTCAGGAGGTGGTGGGCTCTCCTTTCAAACAGAGGCTAGATGCCATCTGACAGCAATGCTGATTTTGTGAGCTTAGGCAGATCATAAGAGGGAGGACATGAAGGGTTGCCTCAGTGCTTAGTTCTTGTGGCCCTTTCTTAAATGCCCAGGGAAATGCTGCTTGCCACTTTGGAGTCAGGAAGCAATTTTTCTCCAGGCCCATTTGCCTGGAGATCCTGGAGGTTTTTTGTCATCTTCTCGGTGTGGAACAGTGGTCACTGGGGGCGTGGGGGGAGAGATATTTGTGCAGGGAGATAGACTAGATGACCCTGGATGTCCCTTCCAACTCTATGATTCTATGATTCATCGGGGCCAGGCCTGCCTAGGGTTGCCAGCTCCAGGTTGGGAAATTCTTGGAGATTTTGTTATGAAGTCTGAGAAGTGCAGGGTTTGGGGAACGGAGAAGCTTCAGCATGATGTAATGCCACAGAATTCACTCTCCATAGCAGCCATTTTCTCAAAGGGGACAAATGTCTGGAGTTCAGTTGTAATTGTAGGGGATCTCCAGGTCCCACCTGGAGGTTGGCAACCCTAGGCCTGGCCACAGCCTCTGGGTGACTTGATGCCACCTGACTTGCATGACTCAAGTAGGCCTGGGTGCTTGCTACTGATCAACAGCAGTCACCCTATGAAAGCCTTCGTGGTATATCAGAGCTTCAGAGTAGGGTCTGCAAGACTCAGGTTCTGATCCCCGTCTTGCTGTGGAAAATGACTGGGTGATTTTGGACCAGTCACATACTCCTCACAGGGTTTGTTGTGTGAATAAAAAGGAGAAGAGAATAATGAAAGTTGCTTTGGTCCTCCATGTAGAGAAATGTGTGGTTTAAATGAAATAAATAAAGAATAAATATAGCTGAAGATGGGAGGGAGATAAAAGGTAGATTGGTGAATGGCTGAAAAGGAGAGAATGAGGCAGGGAGAGGATATGGAGATTGCCAAGAGGAGGAAAAGAGGTTAGGGAATTCCTAGAATTTTTTTTTGGTGGTAGGGAGCCTGGGGATGGTAGGGTTTGAAGAGGAGAAGGACCTCAGAAAGGTATAGTGCCATAAACTCCCTCCTCCAAAGCATCTATTTCCTCCAGGGGAACTAGGGTTGCCAACCTCCAGATGGGAAATATATCAAACAAACACTGTGATAAAAATGACAATGATATTTAATAAATCTTATGAACATCAAATTAAGAACATAAGAGAACTCAATGTTGAATCAGGCCAATGGCCCATCCAGTCTACTCTGTCACACAGTGTCATGGCTCCTGCTGAGCCCGAGCCCTTGGCGCCCACGGAAGAGCTAAGTGCCAACAGGGATGAGCTCTCCACACCAGGAACCCCCCACCTGACAATGCTGCAAGCTCCGAGGCTGGCCCAGCAACAGCTGGGGCAGATCGCTGCTCGAGTGACACACACCCTGACTCGCTGCCACCGGTGTCTCGTTTACGAGAGCAGTGCCGGCAGGACTTGGCAGCCCAGCAGCACAAAGCATGCCTGCGCACCTGGCGCTCGTGGAGCCCTGAGTATTAGCAGGAGCCGGGACATGTTTGAGGCATGCTAATTACCGGCTGCTCAGATTCCTATTTAGCCCCTGCTGGCACGAAGCTCTGCGCTGTACCACTCCGGTTCCTGACGCCTTGTTCTTGGTTTGATCCCTCCGGCTCCTCGACCTTGGCTTGTCTTGACCTCACTACTCTGCACCTCACACCCCCGGACTCCTGACCCTCGGCTCTCAGACTCTTGACTCATGACTCTCGGACCTCCAGACCACGCTAACGGTTGGTGACTTGGACTTGGCTCCCCGGTTTTCTCGGCTTGCTCGGCTTCTGACTCTGAACTCTCTTGACCACCCCGCTCATCTTGCCCCTTGAACTTGGTTATTTGGTCCCAGCCAGCTCTGACCTCAGACTGTGTCTCTCAACCACCCCGCTCATCCTACCCCCTGAACTTGGTTATTTGGTTTCAGCCGGCTCTGACCTCGGACTGTGCTCTGACCGTCCCACGCTTGCCTGGCCCCGCACCCCAGCCCATGTCACACAGTGGCCAAAAACATCAGGAGGTCCAGCAGTGGGGCCAGGACACTAGAAGCCCTCCCACTGTTGCCCCCCCAAGCACCAAGAATACAGAGCATCACTTGCCCCAGCCTGAGAGTTCCTATCTATACCTTGTGGCTAATAGCCACTGATGGACTTCTGCTCCATATGCTTATCTAATTCCCTCTTGAAGCTGTCCATGTTTGTAGCCGCCACCACCTCCTGTGACAGTGAATTCATGTGTTAATCACTGTTTGGGTGAAGAAGTACTTCCTTTTATCTGTTCTAACCCGACTGCTCAGGAATTTCATGGAGTGCCCACGAGTTCTTGTGTTATGAGAAAGGGAGAAAAGTACTTCATCTTCTTCGTGGTCTCTGTGCATCACACCCAAGGGATTCAGTGCGCCTGCGCTGACCTAGTCGGTGTCTGTACAAAGCTCACAACGGGATTTTCACGCCCTTCACCCCCGGGCATGCGCAGGAACCCCACCGCGCATGCACAAGGGGCGGGGGTACGGACATCCCGCCAGTTCTCTTCTGACTGCCTCGCTGTTAGCAGCCTGCGTTGGTGTCTCCGAGAACACTTTACCTCAGCGAAAGATCACAACTTTTCCTAAAAAATTTTTCTCTGATTTTCTCCATCGATCTTCTGGACCATTTTTTCCTCAATCCGCACTTTTCTGTGGATTTTCTTCGGTCTCCGGACCATTCTCCCCCCCCCCACCACCACCTCACTGCCCTTCATCCTACTGGGTGGAAGGGCCCATTTCCATTGTTTATGGAAAGTCGAAAGTGGGGGTGCTTCAAAAGGTGTTCTTCCTGTGGGAGCAAACTAGCCTTGAGGGACGAGCACTCACTCTGTGTTTTTTGTTTGGGGGAGACTCACCGGCCTGATGCCTGTTCCATCTGTGCCCGTTTCTCTAACCAAACGAGAAAGAACAGGGCCGCTAGGCTGAAGGTCGCGTTGTGAGAGTCGGCACTCGCCCCCCCCAGCGCCCGAAATGGAGTCTGATCAGTCTACGTTGAGACCAGCCATCTCAACGTCGAAGTCATCCGTGTCGACACAGAGGGATCCCCCGACACCGAAGCCTCCCAAGGTAGGGAAATCTTCCTCGGATACCGGAGGGGCCCCTATGAAGAAGTCTAAATTGAAGACGACTTCATCTGTGTCGACGCCGCTAAAAAAGCCCAAGAAGGATAAAACGAAGATCCTGGGCTCAAGCAAAACGAGAGACATGCATAAGTCTCACGGTGTGAGCGGCGTTAAATCTCCTAGGGGCTCTGCTTTCAGTGCGGACGCACCTCAGCAACCCCCACGACCATCCCATCCGACACCGGAGCTGACGAAAATCCTTGTGGAGCCTCCGATACAGATTCTGGACTCTCCACCATGTCAGTCTGAACCCCCCATGTCGGAAGTTCCCCACCGTTGTAATCTTCCCCAGTCGATGTCGCCTCCTCCTACCGACCTCGACCTGGCCTCCAACGTCCAACTACTGGGATCTCGATCCCCTTCTCTGGCTTCTTGGGCTAGTGACCACTCCGATCGCTCCAGGCGTCGACCTCGAGGCCACTCCAGGTCTCCATACCGTCCTGACCGCTGTGAGCAGGAGTCCTATGGTCTGCACTACGATAGGTACCACACATCCTATCCGTACCGACCTCCGAAATTTCCTTTCGAACACAAGCACGAGATGCCATACTAGTTCTCTTCGGGCCCGTGGAACTTCCCTGGATATCCGGATCCTTGGGAACCTTGTCGATACCACTCCCGCTCGCCTCACCACCAGCCTTCGGCGACAGTGTCGAAACCTCCACCGTCTCCTCGTCCGTCCGCCCATTCTGACCATGCCACTGCTCCACCAATGCTGATGGCCGAGCCACCATTGCCGAGGCCTCAAGAGTTGAGTTCCAACTCCGCCTCTTCTCAGGGTGACTCCGATGTCGATGATCCGGAGGACGCTCTTTCCAATGTCGAACCTCCCCCCAAACAACCCATCTCCGGGAGCAGCCCGATTTCTCCTTCGGAGGACATGTCCTCATACGGGGACTTAGTAAAACGTATGGCACACTCTCTTGCCCTACCGATCATCCATCTGCAGCTGACGAGGTGTACGACATCATCGAGATCGACGCCTCTACGCTGATAGCCTTACCGATGTCCAAACACCTCTTAAAAGCAGTTCAGTCCCCTTGGGCTAAACCATGGTCGGCACCGGTCTCCACCAAGCGGTTAGACCACATGCACCGAGTTCAAGAAGAAGGAGCTTCCTTCCTCTACCTCCATCCCCGCCCGAATTCGTTGGTCGTTTCTACATCTTCAAAGAATAAAAGCTCTAACTCGACTCCGTCCGACAAGGAGAGCAAAAAAATCGACGCCTACGGTCGTAGGGTGTACTCTTCCGCAGCCCTGGGGATAAAATCCTCCAATTATTTAGCTTGCTTCGGAAGATATCAATATGTCTTATGGCAAAGAATGTCGGTGCTCCTCCCTTCTCCAGTGGTTCTATGTGGGACATTCCTCACGTCTGGGATAAGCTCCTCCCTCTTTCCTCAGGGTCGGCTCCAAACTTTGATCCAGGCAGGGAGGGGCTTATCCCCTTGGAGGCGAACCCAGTTCCTTTGCCGACCCTGCTTCAGCAGGACGTGCTCCGGAGGTGCGGAGACGCGCCTATTGAAAGAAGAAACGAAACCACAAGGAAGATTTACAGCCTGACGAGGCTGTATTTTGATTGATGACGGGCTTTGTCTAGGGAGTGCTGACGCTTCCTTAGCCCTGCGACATTCTCTCCTCTGCCGGTCTGACCCGTCCCTGGGGCGGAGGACCTGCTCCTATTGCAGAGAGTGCAGAGAGAGAGAGAGAGAGAGAGAGAGAGAGAGAGAGAGAGAGAGAGAGAGAGAGAGAAACAAACGGTGTGCGAGTGCACACACACAGTCTTCTACCTTCCCGCCTGGAAGCAGAAGCAGGCAGACAGTTTCTACCCTCTCCAGTATTCCTGGAAGAGGCTGAGACATTGCCTATGGAATGCAGAGGTCCGTTCCTTATACCCCCGGGATGCAGAACGGGAAAGGAAAAAACCTCCGTGGCGTTTTTCTTCCTCAAAACCTCCACAAGTGCAAGCGGGGAAGGGGGGGAGGCTTCCAAGCCTTACTCCATCCCGGGGAGGGAAATGCTGGGAGCAGCCATTTTAGGCCCACAAATAGATGGGCCTGTTGTGCATGATCAACACTCTCCATGGATCTGGATGAGTTATAATCATGGTAGATAGGCTAGACCAACCTGTGGAGAACTAACAGTTGAAAACTACCTCTAAAGCCTTTAATAGCTATTGCGGGGAATGAACCCCAGAACCTCATTCGGTTTGGGGGGGGTCTTCATTATCTATCATGGATCTGATTCCAGATTCATTTACACCCCGCAGGTTCTGGTCATGGCTGAGAAGGCATCCCAAGATTGGGGCTGTTCCTCTGAGGACAAAGCACAGATGGGGCCATCCACTTCTCAGGTCTGCCAAGACTTTAGGGATACTCCAGGTCTGGAATCCAGGGAGCCCATTTCGGCTGATATGCTAAATTGGTTCAGAGGAGAAATGAGAAGGGAGTTTAAAGAATTGATCAAGGAAACCATTCATGGCTCCACACCACACGATTCCTTAGTGGAAAGAGGTAGATCCCTCAAGAGGAACAGAGACAGGGTGACCAGTGTGTCTAGGTCCCCTGTAAGATCAAAACATAGCAGACATAAGTCTAGAGAACAAAGTCCCCTTCTGGGGCATGTGGACTCTGAACCAGATTCTTCCACCTCCTCTTCTGGTAAAGAAGAAGGGGAGCTTTCAGCGGAAGAGAATGAGGTGGTTGTGCCTTCGGTGCAATCTAGACTTTTCCCGCAAGAATTATACTCCCGCCTATTGCCTAAAGTTTTAAGGACCCTAGATCTCTTATCTAGACCTCAGGAGGAGACGGTACAGGAGCCAGAATTTCAAAAAGGGGCTGGAAAATTAATGCCTAAGGTCTCAGTTTCACAAACAGGGTTGCCTTTCCCCGCTTCTTTCTACAATATTATGAAGGCGGAATGGGAACAGCCGGCTAAACCCAAGGCTAATCACCCCATGTTCTCGAAATTCTATTCTCTAATGCCGGAAGCCACAAAGAAGCTGAAGCTTCCTGTGGTAGATGATCCCGTGACCAGTTTGTATTCCAGTTCGGTGCTCCCAATGGACGCTGATGGGATGCCTAAAGATCATACAGATAGAAGGGTGGAGCAGGCTTTGCGAAAAAATTTTGAAGCCTCCTCTTCCGCTATCAAGGCCTCTACTGCTGGCTCTCTCTTTGCCAGGGCTGTGTATGACTGGGCAGACAAATTGGCTTCGGCAGACAGTGAGGTGCCAAAGGAGATGAACTGAAGAAAATAGCTCTGGTTTCACGGCAGATGCCACACTAGATGCTATGCAGCTGTCAGCAAGGGCATTAGCATGCAGTGTGACAGCAAGACGCAACAACTGGCTCCGTCACTGGGACGTGGACTCATCTGCACAGACGAAAGTGGCAGTGGTCCCTTTCAAAGGTACTAACCTATTCGGAGATGGTCTGGATAGGTACCTAGTGGAGGATAAGGACAAGAAAAAGGTCCTCCCCTCCAAAAGACGGGACAACAGACAGAGAAAACGTTTTCAGCCATTTCGCGACCAGAAAAGAGGACAAAAACCCTCATATACAAGGTCGTTCAAAGGAAAATGGCAACCTAGACATCAAGGGGGGAAATCCTTCCCCCCCACGAAAAATGAACATACAACTGCCAAAGGTCCCAAGAAAGGATCTTCGGCATGACTATATGGCCTCCCCGGGAAAACAGAAGATAGGGGGAAGGCTACAGGCATTCTCTCAAATGTGGCATACAACAATCTCAGATCAATGGGTATTAGAGACAGTGTCCCAGGGGTACAAACTGGAATTTTGTTCCATCCCCTATCGAAGGTACATCAGAATACCAAAGTACAGAAACCGGTTGAAACACCTCCAAATCAAGGAGGCGATACTTCACCTCCTGGACATAGGGGCGATAGAGAAAGTACCTGCGTCCCAACAGGGACAGGGCGTTTACTCTATATTCTTCGTGGTTCCAAAGAAAAACGGGTCCACAAGAGCCATTTTAGATCTGAAATGGCTCAACAAACTCATTCGAAACAGAAAATTCAGGATGGAAACTCTCTGGTAAATACAATTTATTATTGGATATATCACATGTTCATACATTTTAAACCTACCTACATATCCATTTTTCTAATTTCCCTTCTCCCCCCCCAAACAAGGCTTCCCGCACTGCTCCAACCCCATTAATGTCTCTCTTGTTCTGTTACAATTACTTCTAAACTTATTTTCTCTTACAAACGGTAACAATTCAAAAATCTAATTCTATTTCATTTTCTTCTTAATAACTATCAAAACAAATCAAACCACGTTTAATGTCCCAATTTTTCAACAAGTATTTTTGAAAGTCTTTCCAGTCTTCAAAGAAAGTTTCGTCTTCCTCGTTGTTTAACTTTCTTGTTAATTTGTCCATTTCTGCCAAAAACAACGTCTTTTTAATCCATTCCCATGTTTCAGGTACTTTATCTTGTTTCCAACATTGAGCAAAAATCAGTCTAGCTGCTATGATCAAGTACCATAGTAGTGTTCTCTTGGCTACATTTATTTCTTCCATTTTAAGACCTAACAATAACATCTGTGGGTCTTTCTTAAAAGTACATTTCAAAATTTTTTGTATCTCATTGTGGATCTCAGTCCAATACTTTACTGCTTTATCACATGTCCACCACATATGGTAAAAAGACCCTTCATGTTTTTTACATTTCCAACATTTGTTGGACATACTTTCATTTATAATAGCAATTTTTTTAGGCGTCATATACCATCTGTACATCATTTTATAACAATTCTCTTTAACATTTACACAAGTTGAAATTTTCATTGACTTTTTCCACAAATATTCCCAGGATGTCATTAATATCTCATTATTAACATTTACAGCCCATTTTATCATTTGCTCTTTTACAGTTTCATCCTCAGTGTACCATTTCAATAAAACCTTGTACAGTTTAGAAATCATTTTTTTACCTTTCTCAAGCCATACAGTTTCAATTTCAATATTCTTTTCTCTGAAACCATGTTCTCTATTATCGGTCTTAAATAAATCATAAATCTGTCTGTATTTCAACCAATCATATTCAAATTCGAGATCAAATCTGTCTTGTAACACAAAATTTTTCCCTTCTAATTTTAAAAGATTTTTGTAAGGTAGCCAATCTAACCCTTGATTTTTTGAATGTGGGTTAATCACTTCAGCTGGTACTATCCAAAGTGGTCTTTCTTCTGAGAAGAATTTTCTATATCTCATCCAGGTCTCGAACAGTGATTGCCTTATAAAGTGGTGTTTAAAAAATTTGTCCATTTTTACTTTTCCGTACCATAAATATGCATGCCATCCAAATTTGTTATCATGCCCTTCTAAAGCCAATAACTTCTTATTCTCAAGATTAATCCACTGTTCCAACCATGTTAGACAGACGGCATCATAATACAGTCTTAGATTTGGTAGTTGTAGGCCTCCTCTCTCTTTTGCGTCACATAAAATTTTCATTTTAATCCTTGGCTTTCTTCCTGCCCATACGAATTTGGATAATTCTTTCTGCCACGAATCCAATACTTTCCTTTGTTTTAGTATTGGAATGGTCTGAAATAAAAACATCAAACGTGGTAAAATATTCATTTTTACAGTTGCGATTCTTCCCATCAATGATAAATTCAAAGTGTCCCATTTCTTCATATCTTGCTGGATCCTGTGCCACACCTTTTCATAATTGTTTTTAAACAGATCAATATTTTTCATGGTTAATTCAATTCCAAGATATTTAGTCTTTGTAACTACATCACATTGGATTTTCTCTTGAAGTTCTATTTGTCTTTGCTTCGTCATGTTTTTACACATCACCTTAGTTTTATTTTTATTAACGTAAAAACCCGCAACTGAGCCAAATTCTTCAATTTTCTCCATCAGATGTGGTATTTTCTCAATAGGATCCTGAATCATAAACATCACATCATCTGCAAATGCCCTATATTTGTATACAAATCCTTTCACTGAAAGTCCTTCAATACTATTATCTTTTCTTATTGCTGTCAATAATATTTCCAACATCCAAATAAACAGCAACGGGGACAACAGGCAGCCTTGACGTGTTCCCTTTTGAACTTGGAAAAAATCCGTCCTTTCTTTATTTATGTTCAAAGCCGCTTTTTGTTCTGAGTATATTGCCACAATCATGTTTAAAAAGAACTGTCCAATGTCTAATTTTTCAATAACTTGCAACATAAACTCCCAATTTAAGTTGTCAAAAGCTTTTTCCGCATCTAGGAAGAGGAATCCAACTTCTTTTTCAGGATGCTTGTCATAGTATTCAATTGCGTCTATCACCACTCTTAAATTGTCTCTGATTTGTCTGTTTGGTAAAAATCCAGCTTGTTCTTCCACTATAGTATCTTTCAAATATTTTTTCAATCTCTCCGAAATTATTTTTGCAAATAATTTGTAATCATTATTTAATAGTGATATTGGTCTATAATTCTTTACTTGAGTCAAATCCAAACCTTCTTTAGGTATCAGTGAAATATTTGCTTCTTTCCATGAATCTGGGATCTGTTTGGTCTTTCTTATCTCATTCGACAGAAGTACTAAAATGGGGGTTAGCTCCTCTTTAAATTTCTTATAGAACTTTGCTGTGAAGCCATCTGGTCCTGGAGCTTTGCCCAACTTTGCATCTTCTATCGCCATTGTCACTTCTTCTTTTGTTACTAAACCATTTAATGAGTCCTTAATTTGTTTTCCCAGCTCTGGAACTTCAATAGTCTCCAAATATTTCTTAATTCTCTGTTGATCAATTCCTTTCTTTTTGAATAATTTGGCGTAATATTTGAAGAAAGCTCTTTTTATACCATTCAAATTCATAACATCCTTTCCATCTTCAATAATCTTAAATATAAAATTCCTTTCTTTTCTATTTTTCAATTGCCACGCTAAAAACTTTCCTGGTTTATTTGCACCCTCAAATGCTTTTTGCTGTAATTTCTTCAAATTCCAATATAATTCTCTGTTTAATAAAACATTCAGCTGGTCTTGCAGAAAGTGGATCTCTTTAATAATCTTTTTCTTCCCTGGTCTTTTCTTTAATTCCTTTTCTTTTTGTCGAATTTTTTCATGAAGGTCTTTCTGTTGTTGGATCTTTTGCTTTTTGTCCTTGGAGTTCAGAGAGATAAGCATACCTCTCATTACCGCTTTGTACGCATCCCATACAACTTGTATATCCATACCTTTATTTAAATTCAATTCAAAAAAGCTTTTCGTTTCTTTTTTTAAAGTTTCATTGATTAGTTTTTGATCTAATAAGTCCTCATTAATTCTCCAATATAGTTGTTTAGTTTTTTCTTTAGATATCCAGAGTAAGGGATTATGATCCGAATTAATTTTCGGTAAAATTTGTATTTTATAAGTTTTTTGCGCCATCTCCTCTGACATCCAAATCATGTCAATTCGGGAAAAGGAATTATGTCTATTAGAATAAAAAGTGTAGTCCTTAGTCTTGGGATTCCACTTCCTCCAAACGTCTTCCAGTTTCTCTTGCTTCATCAATTGAAAAAATTTTTTTGGTAACTTTCCAATTGTCTCTCCACTTGCTTTGGATTTTCTGTCCAATATGTTATTCACTGTACCATTAAAGTCTCCAGCTAGGACTATTTGATCATAATTTAAACAGTCCAACTCTTTAGTCAAGTCATTGAAGAAAGTCTCTTTTGCACCATTGGGTGCATATAAATTTACAAGCAATGTCTTTTTTCTGTTCATCAATATTTCCACGCCAACATATCTTCCTTCTTTATCTGAGAAGATTTTTTTAGGATCCAATTCTTTTGAAACATAAATCACTGTTCCTTTTTTCTTATTAGTTGCTGAAGAATGAAATTCTTCTCCCAATTTTTTATTAATCAAGTATTTATTATCTTGTTTTCTTATATGTGTTTCTTGTAAGCAAATTATGTTACATTTTTGTTTTTCCAGCCAATGATTCACTAATCTTCTTTTATTTGGTGAATTTAGTCCGTTTACATTCCAAGATAAAAATTTGTAATCCATAGTTGTGTTGAATTAAATATCTTTAAAATCATCAAAATTGTTCTCTTTAAATCTGTATAAGTCTCCTTCAGATTTAAGAGTAGATCTCACCGAATTGTACACGAATGAAAGTCCATATGGAATCTCCCATCTGAACCTAATATTCATTTCTTTTAGTCTGTCTGTCAGTTTCTTGAATTTCTTTCTGTCTTGTAAAATCGATCTCGGAATTTCTCTCAGAACTATTATTTTTTTTCCATTGATTTCCAACGGTTGTGTGAATTGTTTCTTGAAAACATCTTTCTTCATTTTTGTTGTCACGAATTGAACAATCACATCTCTGGGTAATTGCTTTCTCTTGGCATAAGCTGAGTTTACTCTGTAAATCAAGTCAAAGTCTGGATCCAAATCTCCAACATCTTCCCCTACATAAGTTGTCAATGTATTGATTACTAGAGCTCGTAAGTCCTGATCTTCCTCCTCTTCTATCCCTCTCAATCTCAGATGATTCTGAGTAGCTCTATATTCCATCATAGACTCCAGCCTTGTATTTTCTAGCAGGGATTTTTTAACCTTCTGTTCCATTTCTTCAGATTTTGTCACCAGACTTTTGACCTCTTTCTTGACTTCTTCTGTATCTTTTTTAATCCCTGACACTTCTGTTAGTACCAGTTCTTTCAGTTCTTCCATATTTTTTTTCTGTACTTGGACTTGCACTTGTTCTATTTGCTCCAGTTGTATTTGCAGCTGTTGTTGCAATTGTTGTTGCAGCTGTGATTCTATTTGTTTTCCAAGATTCTGCACCACTTCGGTCATCCGTTTTTCCATCGCTTCCATAGCCGCTTGCCACTCTTTTTTTTCCTTTGCAGTCATTCTTGGACTAGGTGATGACGCGGCTCTAGGTCTTGACCTCAAATCCGTTTTGGAGGCGACTTCAGTACTAATCGATCTTTATATTAGCAATCTTCAAGCCAAATCGCCACCTTTATAACTTGTATCCGCGCTTTTTCGGCTTAAAAATAACTTTTTAAAATTTAGTCCTCCTCAAAATGTCGGGCGCAATTTCTCTATGGTTTTCTGGCTAGAGTAGGCTCCTTCCAAACTTCCTGTTTATCTGTCCGTCTCTGTAATCCAACTTCCGATAAAGGTGGTGTCACACAATCAAACGTCCGTCTGTTTCCGGCACAGCAACCTCTAAAACATCCACTCTAGCCTACTTCCTGTATCATAGAGTCACAGTTAGTTTCGTTTCTGCTACGTAAAGTTTAGACTTGATTGACCACAGGAATGCAAAACAAAGTCACTTTTCAGCCGTTTTCTCTAAAGGAAAGCTTTCATTTTACTTTTAAATCAAGCGGAATAGTTCATTAAAGGTTTCTACGCTTATCCGTACGTTTCAATTTCGCGTTCTTCTTTAAACCGGTAAGCGCTTATACGTTTGTTACCTTGCTTGTAATCTCGGGGTTTCGCGGTGCTTCTTCTGTAATCGATGTTAAACTTGATGTTAAAGAGGTCGGTAGATGACAAATTTATGCTGAATTCTCAGCCCAGCTGGTAGCTGTAGTGCTGATTTGCAACTGCCCTCTTCACGGAAGGAGATCAAAGTGTAAACAAGCTTCCTCCGAAGCTTATCCACACCGATCTCAACTCCCCCTCAGGCTTGGCTGCTTGCTTGCCACCCCCCCGCCTGGGGAGTGCTGCGCTGGGCCAAATAAAGCCCAGACTGTCGTCAGATACCGCAGTACACTCTGCACAACTCGCAAAGTGTGTCAATTCGCCATTTTACTCCGACCGGAAGCCTCAGGATGGAAACTCTGAAGTCCATCCTTATATCCATCCAGGAGGGAGATTTTCTGACATCTTTGGATTTGTCAGAAGCTTACCTCCATATCCCCATTCACAATTCGCACCGGAAATTTCTACGATTCAATTATGCAAATCTTCACTTCCAATACAAAGCTCTCCCCTTTGGCCTCAAGTCTTCACCCAGGGTCTTTACAAAGGTACTGGTGACCTTGGTAGCACATCTGAGATTGAAAGGGGTGAGTCTTTTTCCATACCTGGACGACGTCCTAATCAAGGCCCCTTCAGAGGTGGAATGCTCACAGGCCCTAAATCTGACTATTCAGACATTAGAAGCCCACGGCTTCATTGTGAATCTGGAGAAAAGTCACATGATACCCACTCAGAGATTGCTCCACCTGGGGGTGGAGATAGACACGAAGCTAGACAAGGTGTTCCTGTCCCAGGAAAGGGAATTCAAGATCAAGTCTCTGATGGACCAAGTTCTTCAAAGTTCAGAGACACAGCTAATGACCTTGGTCAAACTGCTAGGAATGCTCGTCTCCTGTCAGGAGGTAGTGCAGTGGGCTCGATTTCATGTCAGGCCCTTGCAATTGTTGTTACTGCCCCACCAAAGGGCGATATCGCACAAGAGAGTAAAACAGATCAGTCTTTCTTCACCGGTCCGGAATATGATGGCCTGGTGGCAAAATCCAATGAGATTCAAACTAGGAGTTCCCCTTCGAGACCCCGCATGGTCAGTAATGACGACGGATGCCAGTCTGTCAGGATGGGGTGCACATTCGGGAGACCAGATGGTCCAGGGAGAATGGTCGGTTGCGGAGACGACAGAAAGCATCAATCTGCTGGAACTGAGGGCGATCCGCCTCGGGCTTCTGAACCTTGTAGATATACTGTCAGGAACCCATGTTCTAGTACAGACGGACAACACTACAGCAAAAGCGTATGTGAATCGTCAAGGGGGGACCAAGGTTCGCTCCCTTCATGCGGAAGCATCTCTGATAATGGCATGGGCAGAGAAACATCTATTGTCGATAAAAGCCACTCAGGTAGCAGGAAAGGACAACGACTTAGCGGACTGGCTCAGTCGGAAACGAATAGACCAATCGGAATGGATGCTGAACACGGAAGTCTTCGAACAGATCTGCAACAAGTTCGGAAGAATGGTCATGGATCTGTTTGCCACAGAACTAAATCGTCAAGTCCCAGAGTTTGTATCTCGTCAACGAAACGCCCTGGCAAAAGGGACAGATGCTCTAAGCTATACATGGCCTCCAGGTCTCCTCTATGCCTTTCCACCCCTACCAATCATGCACAAAGTCCTACAAAAGATTCGCATACAGAAAGCAGAAGTGGTACTGATTGCCCCTTTCTGGCCACGTCAAACCTGGTTTCAGGAACTGCAGTCTCTGTCAATAACAAAACCATGGCACCTGCCTCTTCGGGTGGACCTACTTACGCAAGGCCCGACAAGGCACCCACGGCCGGAACTTCTTCGGCTGACAGCATGGAGATTGAGCGGAAAATGTTAGAGGGAGCGGGGTATCAAGGTAAGGTGATTGATACCATGTTGGCAGCCAGAAAGGTCTCTACCAACAAATCCTATGATCACACATGGAAGGTTTTTCACTCATGGAGCTTGGATCGGGAACACAACCCGGTTAAGGCTTCAGTAAGAGTAGTCCTGGCTTTCCTACAAGATGGGCTTGATAAAGGCCTAAGCACTAGCACTCTCCGTAGACAGGTATCCGCCATTTCAGCCATCCAAGGTGCCAAACATGGAAGGTCTCTGCTTAGGCATCCTCATATTAAGAGATTTTTGAAAGGGGCGATGTCCATTAATCCTCCACAGGTTCACAGGTTTCCCACCTGGAATCTTAACGTGGTGCTTAGGGCCCTGTGTAAATACCCATTTGAGCCAATGGCTGCGTGTCCTCTGAAGGAACTCACCTTCAAGACTCTCTTTTTGGTAGGCATCACCTCAGCTAGGAGGGTTTCGGAATTGAGGGCCTTGTCTATTAACAAGGAGCTCTGTATTTTCCACCAGGACAAGGTAGTTCTTCACTTAGACCTGGCATTTATTCCAAAGGTGAATTCAGTTTTTCATAGGTCAGAAGAGATTGTTCTTCCCTCCTTTTGTCCCAATCCTAAACATGAAAAAGAAAGGGAATGGCATTGTTTAGACGTTCGGAGGGCCCTTAGTTTCTATATTGACAGAACTAAAGGGTGGAGACAATCGGAGACGCTGTTTGTATCATTCAGAAAGTCCTCATTGGGAAAGCAAGTTTCCACTTCCACGCTGAGTAGGTGGATTAAGGGGTGCATTATCTTAGCATATAAAGCTAAAGGGTTAGAGATCCCGGCTGGGATCGTTGCACACTCCCTTAGGGGGACGGCTACCTCGGTGGCGTATCGATCTTTTCCCTCATTAGAAACCATGTGCCGAGCGGCAACATGGCAGTCGGTCCATTCCTTTACTAAACACTATAGAGTGGACACACTAGCTTCAGCTGAAGCGGCCTTTGGTTGTAGGGTGCTTCAACACACTCTGTAAAGCTGGGAATGCAAACCCACCCTGTAACATAGCTTTTGTACGTCCCAGACGTGAGGAATGTCCCACGTAGAACCACTGGAGAATGGAAGGTTTCTTTCACTTACCGTGAATCTTCCTTTCTCTGTGGTTCTGAAGTGGGACATTCCTGCCCACCCGTTTTTGGGGTGCTTCCCCTCTTTACAGAGTTGATACGGGGGGCCGTGGCTTCGAGGGGCCACGCTGTTGCTGTTATGTTTTGTGGGCTAATTTCCTTGCCCTATTGTAGTGTTTGGGCAGTTGGTACCCCTTTGTTGGGGGGGGAAATGTTGTGATCTTCGTCGTGGTCTCTGTGCAGTCCCACACATGGGTTGGGTGCCTGCGCACGACCTCGTTCGGAGAAACTTCTAGAGCTTTACCTCAGAAGAGCTTTTGGCGGGCTCTCCTCCCGCCCTGGGGGAGGAGACATGCACTGCGCATGCCCAGAGCGGGAGAGAGAGCCGCCTCCCACTCAGTTCTTCTTCGACCGCCTTCGTGTTCACACCTCGTTCCTGTCGTTCCTCCATTTACCTCAGCTGAGTATATCTTTCTTCGCTTTCGCTTTCTTTTTCCATCTGCTTCTTTCTCTTCTAAAAATATTTCAAAAAAAAAAAAAAACTTTGTCTATCTCTCTTCCCCCCCCTTTCTTTGGAGGGTGGGTGGGGATTTTTGTATGGGAAAGACTCAATTCTTTAAGGTCTGTCGTCGTTGCCCTGCTAAAATTCCATCCAACGACGGGCACGACCTTTGCTTAGTTTGTTTGGGAGAGGCCCATAGAGTAGATTCTTGCCCTCATTGCGCGAGTTTCACTCGTCAGGCTCGCCGTAATCGAGAGGCTAGGCTCAAAGCTCTTTTTGTTGAATCGGCTCTGCGTCCCACGATGTCTTCGGGAGCTTCCCAGGTCTCGGTAGCCAAGAAATCGGACACCTCCTCGAAGGCACCGAAACAGAAACCTAAGCGGGCTGAAGATAAGACCCCTTCGAGGTCAAAGGCCACGCCCTCTGCTTCGGTTTCGAAAGTGGACCCCATCATCGTGACTGGGTTGTCGACGTCGATGCCGGCCCTTGCCTCTACATCTCATCAGTCTGCGGCTCGACAACAGACTCCGCAGCACCCCCACTCGTCACCTACGGGGACGATACCGTTGGGCCAGTTGACCAGATCGCCTCCGCACCTGTCTCCGCGAACAGGCTCCCGGTCTCCACGGAGGCGATCCACTACCCCGATCCACACTTTGGACGAGGGTCTGGTTGTGCACCGCCATGCTCGGTCCCGATCTCGACTTGGTCGTCGATGCCTGATCCGTAGGCAATCCCCGTCGTCGTCTGATTCCGCCTCTGACCACCAATGCTGGTCCTGCGAAGACCGTCGGGAGCGTCCGGATGCGGCCTACTATTATTCGAGGTCTCCGACACCGGAGAGACACCGCTATGACCGAATCCGGCATTCGGAACGCAGAGATCAGGCCCACGCCCCTGACCGCCCTCGGCATCTGTGGCCTCGGCTCATTCTGCCTCTCGGGAACAGCCTTCTGACCTTCCCAGAAATCGGGACGCTCCAAGGAGTTCCCCAATGGAACCTCGACACCGTCCTGCCGTCGACCATCCGGTCGTCGACCTTGTCCAACCCCGATCCTCCTCTCCTATGTCGATCTCGGACGGGTCGGATTCGGCGGACTTCGATCCCGAGGTCTCTCGGATCGAGGACGAGCACCGACGCTCGGGGTCGATTTCCCCTACGGAAGGCCCTAAGGCATTTTTGGAGCTCGTTACCAGGATGGCGACTGCCCTCCAAGTTCAGGGCTTTACGGAGTCCCCAGCAGTGACCGACGTCGTTCACCGGTTGGTCCAGGCTGATCTTCCTCCGTCTCCCGTCTTGCCTTTGCTGCCTGTCCACCGTTCTATGTTGAAAGAGTCATGGGAACACCCGGCTTCGATCCCTCCGGTTTCGAGGCGCTATGATGGGTTGTATAGGATCCAGGATGCTCCTGGCAAATTCCTCCTTTCTCAGCCACCACCGAACTCCATGGTGGTTCACTCTTCTTCGAAATCGAGGCAGCCTGCTCGCCAGTCCACGCCCCTGACCGTGAGGGTCGTAAACTGGATCTTCTGGCCAAGAAGATGTACTCTCTGGCCTCCATGAATCTCCGGGTCGATACTTATCTGTCGTATTTATCTGCTTACGCATTCAACGTTGCCAGTGCAATTCGCCCTGTCCTGGAGTTTGTTCCGGAAGAGCACCGTCCCACTCTCTTGGCTGCCTTGTCTGAGGTTTGTGCCATATCAAAGCAACAAATCAATTCCGTTCGTCATGCAGTCAGCTGCTCCTCTAAACTCCTGGTGTCTTCTGTCGCTCTCCTGCGTCATGCCTGGCTGCGGGGCACCTCCCTACAACCGGACGTCAAGTTCCGTGTAGAAGACCTCCCCTTTGACGGAAACGGCCTCTTCCACTCCACCACCGACGAAGTGTTGAAGGCTGTTGATGAGAGTCGTAAGCAGGCCCGAAACCTTGGAGTCTCGGCTGCACCTTACCGTCCCAGAAACCGTTCCTGGAAACCTTCCGGCTCCAGGCGATACCTATCTCCAGCACCTCACTCCCAATGGAGGAGGAAACCGTACGACTCCCATCCTCCTTCCAAACACCGTTCCCAACCCACCAAAAAGCCGCCGCAGCCTAAGCAGTCTGTTTGACTGTCCCCACCGTCTCTCTCCAATGTCGTTCACTCCTTCCGTCCGTACCCGCCTCTTCCCCTTTCTACCAGCCTGGGAAGAAATTTCAACCGACTCTTGGGTCCTCACCATCCTGCGGGTCGGGTACGCCATAGAGTTCGTTTCGCCTCCGATCCTCCCACACTTTGTCGTCACGCCTCCAGACCCCCTCCTCGATCTCGAGGTTTCTGCTCTCCTTGCCAAGGGGGCCATCGAGGTCGTCCCGGAGGCGCAACGAACTCTCGGCTTCTACTCGAAGTATTTCCTGGTCCCCAAGAGGGACGGCGGCTTCAGACCAATTATGGACCTTCAGGATCTCAACCGTTACATTCGGTATCAAAAATTCAGAATGGTCACTCTGCAGTCGATCCTCCCTCTCATTCCACGGGCAGCGTGGCTCGCGTCAGTCGATCTTCAAGACGCATACTTCCATGTCACGATCCGTCCCCAACATCGGCGGTTTCTCCGCTTCGCCGTTGGAGATGCCCACTACCAGTACAGGGTGCTTCCCTTCGGCCTTTCTACAGCTCCACGGGTGTTCACCAAGCTGATGGCTGTGGTGGTAGCCGAACTCCACCGACGGGGAGTCACTCTTTATCCTTACATCGACGACTGGCTTCTCGTAGCTCCAACGCCAACTCAATTGCTCCACGACACTCGGGAGACTCTCTCCCTCCTCCGTGCTCTTGGCCTTTGCGTCAACCACACCAAGTCCTCCCTTCAGCCCCTCCAAATCCTTCGATTCCTCGGGGCTCGACTCGACACCAACCTCGAAGCGGCTTTCCTTCCGGAGTCCAGGGCTTCCGACATTCGTGCGATGGTGTCCGACTTTCAGACGTGTCCCCAACAATCCGCCCGTTCGGTCATGAGGCTTCTGGGTCACTTTGCCTCTACGGTGTTCGTTGTCCGCAACGCCCGGTTGACGATGCGGCCGCTTCAGCTCTGGCTCCTACGAGCCTTCGATCCCCTCCGGAGGCCTTGGCACACGATTCTGTCGATCCCACAAACCGTCCTCGCCTCCCTCGAGTGGTGGGCTCAACCTGTCCACCTCCTTTCCGGGATGCCATTTCGTCCTCCTCCTCCCGACTTGTTGTTGACCACGGACGCTTCCCTCTCGGGTTGGGGAGCCCGGAGCGGAACGCTTACTGTTCAAGGGTCTTGGTCTGCTCGAGAGGCAGCTCGCCACATAAATTACCTGGAGCTGCAAGCAATTTACCTGGCCCTCCGGTCTTTTCTTCCGACCCTCCGAGGCCATGTCGTCCAAGTGGCTTCCGACAGCACCACGGCTGTTTATTATGTCAACAAACAGGGCGGAACTGCCTCTGTTCGTCTCTGCACCTTGGCGATAGACCTCTGGTCCTGGTGCCTCCGCCACTCCATAACGCTCTCGGCGATCCATATTCCCGGGGATCAGAATGTCGATGCGGACCGGTTGAGTCGTTCTGCCTGATCGGACAACGAATGGTCCATTCCCCTCCGGTATCTTCGGCCTCTGTTTTGGGAGTTCGGTCACCCATCTGTCGACGGCTTCGCGTCCGTCAACAATGCTCGATGTCGCCTGTTTTTCAGCAGGGGTTCCCCGTCTGCTCGGTCGCTCGGGGATGCCTTTCTCCACAAATGGAACGGAACCCTGTTTTATCTTTTTCCTCCGTTCCCTCTCATCTCTCGGGTCGTGCAGAAGATTCGTGCAGACCGCACCTCCTGCATTCTGATCACTCCGTGGTGGCCACGCCAGGTCTGGTTCCCGCACCTGCTTCAACTCTCCTGTCGTTCCTTCCGTCCCCTCCCTGTCGTCCCAGATCTCCTTTCTCGGACCCGAGGGAGAATCATCCATCCCAATCCGGGATTTTTCAAATTAACGGCCTGGAAGATCCAGCCCTAGACTTCCCGCCTCAGGTCTCTGAAATGCTCCTGAATGCTAGGAAGCCTTCTACTCGACGTTCCTATTGGTTCAAGTGGAACAGATTCCAATCCTATGCTACTGATCACTCCTTCGATCCGATTCGATCATCTCTCCGTGAGATCTTCGCCTACATCGTGCATTTGAAGGATGCGGGCCTGGCGTACTCGTCGAGGGTTCATTTGGCGGTGATCTCCGCCTACCACCCCCTCATCCAAGGCTCGTCAGTGTTCTCCCACCGTCTCACCAAGACGTTCCTCAAGGGTCTTCTTCGCATGTGCCCACCTAGGAAACCGTTGGTGCCTTCCTGGAGCTTGTCTCTAGTCCTTTCTCAACTCATGGCTAAACCGTTCGAGCCGATGGCTACCGCCGACCTCAGGTTAGTGTCCTGGAAGGCGGCCTTTCTCGTAGCCATTACCACTGCACGCAGAGTAGGGGAACTAGCTGCCTTTAGGGCCGATCCCCCCTACACCGTTTTTCATAGGGAGAAGTTGGTCCTTAGAACAGATCCTTCCTTCCTCCCTAAAGTCATCTCTGCCTTTCACCTCTCTCAGTCGTCTGCTCTGCCTACATTCTTCCCGAACCCGACTGATGCCTCTCAGAGAGCCCTGCACTGTCTACATGTGCGCAGAGCGCTCTCTTTCTATCTACACAGGACGCAGCCCATACGTAAATCTCCTCGGCTGTTCCTGGCTTATGGCCTCCCTCACGCGGGGGAACCCATTTCTTCTCAACGTCTCTCTAAGTGGGTGACTTCCACCATAGCCCTTTGCTATGAGCTGGCGCGTCAACCCGTTCCTACCTGTCTCACTGCCCATTCCACACGGGCGGTGTCGACGTCCACCGCTTTCCTGGCCGGTGTCCCGTTGGAAGACGTCTGTGCGGCTGCTACGTGGTCCTCGGCATCGACCTTCGTGACCCACTACGCACTCGACGTCCGAGCTCGGCGGGATGCTGCCTTTGGTCAGACGGTGCTGCGATCTCTCTTCGCTTGATCCTGGTACACCCTCAGGTAGGACCCATGGGTGATTTGTTTTGATGGTGATGCTGTGTCTTAACCAGTATTTTTGTGTCCTTTGCAGCTGCCAGCTCCCTCCTCCAACTGGTTCAGCTCTTGTAATCACCCATGTGTGGGACTGCACAGAGACCACGACGAAGATAAACAGGTTGCTTACCTGTAACTGATGATCTTCGAGTGGTCATCTGTGCAGTCCCAGCCTTCCCCGCTGCTGGCATCTCCAGATGTCCTGTTTTGGATTCTTTGGCCTTGACAGTGGCGGTCGAAGGAACTGAGTGGGAGGCGGCTCTCTCTCCCGCTCTGGGCATGCGCAGTGCATGTCTCCTCCCCCAGGGCGGGAGGAGAGCCCGCCAGAAGCTCTTCTGAGGGAAAGCTCTAGAAGTTTCTCCGAACGAGGTCGTGCGCAGGCGCCCAACCCATGTGTGGTACTGCACAGATGACCACTCGAAGATCATCAGTTACAGGTAAGCAACCTGTTTTTTTCTTCTAGTTCCTTTCCGGCGGGGAATATAATCGGGCTTGAGAAGGACTGGTTCGCCTCCAAGGGGATAAGGCCCTCCCCACCTGGATCAAAGTTTGGAGCCGACCCTGAGGAAAGAGGGAGGAGCTTATCCCAGACGTGAGGAATGTCCCACTTCAGAACCACAGAGAAAGGAAGATTCACGGTAAGTGAAAGAAACCTTCCATTCCATGCCAGATGACAAACTGGCCGAGGCTAGAGCAATCCAGAAGGAAGGCCTTCTAGTGGCCAAACAACTTCTGAACACAACGAAACATTTGTTGGATGCCTTCTCAACATCGATGGCTTCCGCCGTGTCGATTCGCCGCCATGCGTGGCTATGCATCACCTCTCTCCCCCAGGACACTAGATCCTATATCGAAGATCTCCCCTTCGATGGAGACGGATTATTCCACTCCTCCACCGACGCCGCCTTGCAGGAGCTGGATAAAAATATCAAAGCTTCGAAATCGCTCGGAGTTTCGGCACCACAAAGATCTTACCGGCAGAGGTCCTGGTCCAGGTACATTCCCCGTCGCCCATACCCTACGAAACCATCCCCAGACATGGCCTGGAGACCCCGTCAATCTCCAAACCATAGCAAGCCATCATACCAGTCGAAACCGAGGTTGGGTACACAACACCCACAGGTGAGACCCAAGTCCAACCGTGGACCAAAGCAGGGTCTTTGACTCCATCCTCCCGATATTGACAGAAAGGACCCGCTTCCGTCCCTTCCTTCCCATGTGGGAAACCATCACCACGGATGCCTGGGTCTTATCCGTCGTGACTGATGGTTATATCATCGAATTCCTCGACCTCCCACCTTTACCGACCTTCCGTTCCACCCCTTCCTCCTCCGTCCTCCTTCAGGAAGCCGACTCCTTACTGAAGAAGGGGGCGATAGAACCTGTCCCGAAAACTTCCGAACGGATGGGATTCTATTCTCAGTACTTCACCGTACCAAAACGCGACGGAGGGCTGCGCCCCATCTTGGATCTTCGGGATCTCAGTATCTATATACGATATCGAAAATTCAAGATGACGACCCTACAAGCTATCCTCCCCTTGATTCTATGAGGCGCCTGGATGGCTACCATCGACCTCCAGGATGCCTACTTCCACCTGAACATCCACCCGTCCTACAGGAGGTACCTCCGATTCGCGATAGGAGAACGTCATTATCAATATCGATGTCTCCCCTTCGGAATCTCTACGGCACCGAGGGTCTTCACCAAGACCATGGTAGTTGTCGCAGCCCACCTCCGCCTCCAGGGGATCACGATCTTCCCCTATATCGACGACTGGCTTCTGGTGTCCGATTCCCCGACCTCTCTGTGCAAGGACATTGCGTTCACACTACACCTTCTTTCATCACTCGGTCTTCAGGTGAACCTACAAAAGTCCTGTCTTCAACCTTCTCAGAGAGTTCAATTCACTCGACGCCGTGGCCAGCAGGGCCTTTCTACCGATGGACAGAGCTCAAACCTTGTCCAACATAGCAACCTCGTTTCGCGACTCTCCATCCTCAACGGCGTACGATGTTCAGCGCCTCCTTGGACACATGTCCGCCATGACCTCAGTCCTCCCCCTGGCGAAACTCCACATGAGGCCCCTTCAACTTTGGTTTCTGAAGAGTTTCCATCCACACCGAATGCCTCAGTCCAAGGTCCTGACCCCTACTCAAACCGTACGGGACTCTCTCAACTGGTGGACTACTGTCCTAAACATTACCGAGGGTGCTCCGTTTACCCCTCCCTCTCCTCAATACACCCTGACGAGAGATGCCTCCTTATGGGGATGGGGGCCCCACCTCAATGGCATCAGTGTGGGATACCGGTGGGATGCTGTTACTGCAAACAGGTACATCAACTACCTGGAACTACTGGCCATCTTTCTAGCTCTCCGAGCTTTTCAGTGCCTCTTACGAGGCCATTGTGTTGCCATCCTCACCGACAACACCACGGCCCTCAGCTACCTGAACCGTCAGGGAGGAACCGTCTCCAGGAGCCTCTGTGGGCTCGCGCTCGACCTCTGGTACTGGTGCGTTTCCAACAAAATCATCCCCATGGCCACCCACATTCCCGGAGTCCAAAACATAGAAGCGGATCTGATCAGCAGAGGCCACACTCACCACCACGAGTGGGAACTGAACCAGGTCTACCTCCAACCGCTCTTCGACCGCTGGGGGACCCCATCAGTCGACGTGTTCGCCTCACGGGTGAACACGAAATGCAAACAGTTCTGCTCCCAAGGAGGCAGGGATCCTCTCTCCTTAGGAGATGGCCTTCTAATGCCCTGGACCGGCTCATTCCTGTACATGTTCCCCCCACTGCCCCTACTCTTGAGAGTGGTGCACAAGGTGGCCAAATTTCGACCGGACTGCATCCTCATAACTCCATGGTGGCCCAGGCAATCCTTGTTCCCCATCCTACTGTGTCTGGCAGGAGGCAGGTTCCATCATTTCCCCAAACTGCAAGATCTCCTTACCACCGAAGGGGGCATGGTGCTCCACCCGCAGGTGAACAACCTGAAGCTGACTGCCTGGAGGCTCCAGCCATGAGCTTCTCCGCCTGAGTTTCGGAGGTCCTGTGTAATGCGAGGAAGGAATCTACCCGCTCATCCTACCACAGGAAGTGGCAAAAGTTCCTCTCGTACTTAGATAAGTCTACAGACACTCCGACCTCCGTGGGCCTGGACAAGATTCTGGACTTTCTCCTGTTCCTTAGAGACCAGGGTCTATCCACTCATCAGTGAAAGTCTACTTGGCGGCTATCTCCGCTTACCACCAGGGCATGGAAGGACACACAATTTTTTCCCATCCGACCTCAAAGCGGTTTATGAAGGGCCTCGTTAGATTGTACCCTCTTGTAGCTACGCCTACAGAACTGTGGGACCTACCACTGGTATTACGGCAACTTACCAGACGACCGTTTGAACCAATGGCCACTTGTGACCTCAAGTATGCAACATGGAAAACAGCCTTCCTACTGGCTATCACCTCAGCCAGAAGGGTTAGTGAACTCATGGCGCTCCGACATGACCCACCCTACCTGGTTTTCCTTCCTAACGGCGTGCATCTGGTACCGGACTTGACCTTCATCCCAAAGATTGTTTCAGAGTTCCACCTCAATACTGAAATATTCTTACCAGATTTTTTCCCGCATCCAGAAGATGATGGGCAACGCTTGCTCCATACTCTGGATGTCAAGAGGGCACTCCTCTTCTACCTTAATCGGACTCAGTCAACTAGACGTGACAACTCACTATTCCTATCCTACAGCTCGCCCTCCCTAGGGCGCCGCATCACGTCTCAACGACTCTCTAAATGGATTGTCGAGACGATCCGATTATGCTACACTTTAGTGAAGCAGTTGCCTCCCTCTCGTCTGAGAGCGCACTCCACCAGGTCTATGGCGACCTCAACGGCCTTTCTGAAGGGTGCATCTCTTTCGTCCATCTGCAAAGCGGCTACGTGGTCTACACCAACCACGTTCATCAAGCATTATGCTCTGGACGTCCGTGCTCAGCAGAAGAGTGACGTGGGTCATTTGGTCCTTTCCTCTACGGCTCCCTGAGTCTGACAGCACCCACCTCCAGGTGAGACACTGCTTTTTACTCTCCCTTGGGTGTGATGCACAGAGACCACGAAGAAGATAAACAGGTTGCTTACCTGTAACTGGTGATCTTCGAGTGGTCATCTGTGCATTCACACCCAAGGGATTCAGTGCGCCTGCACTGACCTGGTCGATGTCTGTACAAAGCTCACAACGGGATTTTCGCGCCCTTCGCCCCCGGGCATGCGCAGGAACCCCACCACGCATGCCCAAGGGGCGGGGGTACGGACATCCCACCAGTTCCTTCTTACCGCTATCAAGCCTAGCCATGTATGAGAACAGCTGAGGATGACAACAGTGGGGAAGGATGGGCGGGCGGTGTGAATGCACAGATGACCACTCGAAGATCACCAGTTACAGGTAAGCAACCTGTTTTTTCTCAACCGGCTCTATCCCATGCATAATCTTACAAACCTCGATCATGTCACCCTTCAGCTGTCGTTTCTCCAAGCTAAAGAGCCCCAAGTGCTGTAACCTTTGTTCGTAGGGAAAGTGTTCCAACCCTTTTATCATTCTAGTTGCCCTTTTCTGCACTTTCCCCAATGCTATAATATCCTTTTTGAGATGTGGTGACCAGAACTGTACACAGTACTCCAAATGGGGTTGCACCAGTGATTTATACGGGGGCATGATGATACTGGCTGATTTGTTTTTAATTCCCTTCCTAATAATCTCCAGCATAGCGTTGGCCTTTTTTATTGCAGTTGCACACTGTCTAGATATTTTCATTGAGTTATCTACTATGACGCCAAGATCTCACTCTTGGTCAGTCTCTGCCAGTTCAGACCCCATCAATGTCTATTTATATTTAGGATTTCTGGCTCCAATGTAAATAAATTACCTGGCTTGCTCCTAATTCAGATACTGGAAATGGAACTAGAAGTAAGTTAAAAGTTAAAAATTATTAAGAATTTCAAAAATTTTAAAATTATAACAGTTCAATATTCCATTCAGCTTCGCGTTTCTTTCCATTCTAAATAACCATGTTTGTTCTAGGATAATTTGAAGAAAGTAACAAAAAAGTTAAGCTGTAATAATTTTGAAGTTAGTAAAAAAGTAGTTAACCTGTAAAAATTTGAAGAAAGTAAAAAGAAGCTAAGCTGTATCAAGAGGCTGACACCTTTCTATATAATAAGATTACACCTGGGGAAGATTGGTGAAATAAATTTATAACTGGGTGCTCATTGAGGATGATGGACTTTTCTTTGAGAATGTTAGAATTTCCTTAATAACATTGGAAAACTTTCTATTCTAATATAATTTGATGTTCATAAAATTTATTAAATGTCATTGTCATTTTTATCACAATGTTTGTTTGATATATTTCCTTGTAACTGTGATCCCTTTATTGGTTTACTCAACCTCCAGATGAGGGCTGGAGATCACCCAGAATCACAACTGCTTTCCAGATGGCAGAGATCAGATCCCCTGGAAAAACAGGTGATTTGGAGAGTAGACTATATGATATTATACCTTGCTTAGGTTGTTTCCCCAAACCTCATGCTCCTAAGGCTCCACCCTCAAATCTCCAGGGATTTCCCAACCTCAATCTGACAACTCTAAGTGGTAACTGATCTCTGTATTTGGGAGATCTGTTGTGGTTCCAGGACCTCTCCAGTCCCCACCTGGAGGCTGGCAACCCTAGAAGGAGGGAAGAAAATTGGGGGAAGGGTGAACAGCATCTGGGGCTTCCAGGAAGGGGGAAGAGGAAATAGTGGGAGTGGGGGAAGTGAGATGCCTCCTTCAAGTCCTTGCAGGCTCCTACTTTTCTATATACTATTTCCCAAGTAAGGAGAGCAGTAAAGGTGTGGTAGATTGATGTAGAAAAGGGGGGGCAAATGAGATGGAGGATAGATTGACTGATAAGGCGAATGGGAGAAAGGGGGGAAATAGGGGGTAGGCTGAGAGAGAAGGAGAGGGGAAGATTGATAGAAGAGTTGGGGGCAAAAAACAACAACGCTTGATTGACAGATAAGGGAAGGGAGAGAAAGAGGGGGAAGATTGTTAGAGAAGAGGGAAAAGGGAAGGAAGCTAAGGTTAGAGGGTTACATGCTCTCTGCAAGTTTCTTGCAGGTCCCAACTTGTAGATGTTGATAGCGTAAATCCTTCCCATGAGTATTAAGTGTAAGTTACATGAGCATACTAGATGATGTAACCTGAAGGCACTATGCTTCAGACTTAAATCTGTTGAACTTTACTATACTGTGCTCTTGCATTTAGCCAATTAATGTACAATTTGCTGCCTTCAAGTGGGAATGATATGTCTGTTTCCTATAGAATTCGTTTCAGATCCACACCAGTGTCTTGCAAGTTTCCATCCCTTCTTTCTCACCAACCTCCAGATGCTCAGAAGCATCAACTGAAAAAGTGAAAGCCCAGTCTAGGATGGCAGTTGCAAATGAAATCAGGTATGGATACTTTGAATGGGTTTTATTAGATAGTAAAAATGTCTTGATTGATGGGTTTTAC
This sequence comes from Gekko gecko, assembly GCA_029375565.1. Lineage (NCBI taxonomy): Eukaryota > Metazoa > Chordata > Lepidosauria > Squamata > Gekkonidae > Gekko > Gekko gecko. The sequence goes on from JAPDNY010000005.1 coordinate 172,841,039, forward strand.
TTTTATAGTTCACCTTTCTTGCTGAGACTCAAGGTGCATTACAGTTACAATAATGAGGTAAGAAACAGTACAATGCATAGATCCAACAAAATAATAGTACTGTTACCCACTTGAGATGTTCTTTCTGACCACAAATTCCCATGTATTTTATTTGGATTTGTGCTGTAATGCCAATAAAGGTCTCTGTGTGTGTGTTACCCACTCTCAGCCCTATTGTACAGGGTTGGGCTGGCTATAAATCTAATATATAAATGAATAAAATAATAATACAGGCAAGAAGGCAGCTTTGCAAGATTGGAGAACAGATGCTGTTAAACATTCTGCGACGTACAACAAAAACTCAGTATGGAACTGTTGTATTAAGAAGGGTTTTTAAGAAGGAGAGAGACAATAAAACTTCCAGTATCGTAATGCTTTAATGTTCATCATTGCTGCAGTAGTTTGGATACTGTGTAGAATTCCTGTTGCCCCTGATGGGAACAGTTCTGTGACTTCTTTTCTCTTGAACTTCAGTTAGGATGCTGATGTTATTAGCCTGATTGCTCTTTGTTCTTATTAATATTAGGCGGAATATGAGTTATTATTAATATGCAATCAGCTAAGGGAACGATCACCAGTGTATACAGAGGTCCCGCCCTTCCAGAGATACCAGTAATAGACACGGAGACTGGATTTAGTTATAATTAAGGTCTTTTACTGTAAATCTTCTTCACACACAAACTTTATTTATTTATTTATTTATTGGATTTATATCCCACCCTTCCACATGGGCTCAGGGCGGCTCAGGGCTCAGGTACACATTCACACACCAACAATATTCAGAGCTAAGAAAATAAAGATAGAGATATCAGCACGGTTGCGTGAGCAGGAATTCGTTGGTTGGGACAATATTTACCCTTCCTTGCTGAATGATCCGTTCCAATGGAAGAAGGGAGGGGAGAGCTGAAAATGGGAGCATGTGGCCCGAACCAGCAGGTGACACGTAGAACTCTAGCTGCAGATCTAGCGTTAAAGATGGAGGTAGGGTTTTGGGATAGCAAGCTGGACTTAAGAGGGACAAAGCTTAGATAGGGCTTGTAGAGAAGAAGGGGCGAGCATGTGGTCGGGTTTCCCCTTTTATGTGGGGGTGTGGGGGCTGGCCATATCCCCTGGTCACACCGCCTGGTTAGTCCGTCCCAGAAAACATACTATTGGCTGGAAGGAATAGGGGAGGGGGGCTAAGGAGTGGTCAGTATTGAGAACTAGAAACTTAGACTGGAGACTGGCACCTGGGTGTAGGTGAGATGAGTCATTGGACTAATGCTGTTGTCTCTTGATAGCCCTAGCGAGCTCGTTGATGGGTGAGCAATTAGTTGCCAAGCAACCATGAATAGAGTCTCTGAGCTATGTGCAGCTCTGCAGGTTGATGGAGGAGGGGGAGAGGGGTTGCCTGTGTGTGTTGGAGGGGGCTCCTAATGGCGTTTTGGAGTCTTTTGTCCTCATGCTATGGCATGGCATGGCATGGCGTCTGGTGCTTTGTGCATACTATGGAACCAATCCACTTTCCATCAGTTAAGAGGGCTGGTAACCTTGGAGAGCTGCTTGAACAGCAATGCAGAAAGGAAGGTGTCCTCTCAGGTGTGCAGTCTCAACTGGCATCATAGTGGGTTGCCATGCTGTACAGTTCCTTAAGCATACTTTGCATAGTCCACATTTCATTATAGTCCATAAAAGGCATTAAATGCTGTGCAGGGCAACAGTGTGGAGATTGGCTGGATCTTGCTGTCCTAGGTCTGCCTCTATCCCTGTCAAGGTAGTGAATCCTTGCTCCACTGTAGTCAGTGTATATCTTCCCCTGGAAGGGCCTTCATCCCCTTCTCTCCTGTTTCTGCTTTGTCTCTTGCTACTCATGGCCCTTTCATTTTATGGCTGCCTTAAAAAAAAGAAAGACATTATCTGAACTCTGCTTGGAATCCCTTGTAGGAATAAAACAATAAGGTGCTTCCCTCTTATAAATGTGTGTGTTATTATGAGTGTTCTTTGAACTTGTTTAAAAATTCCCAAATATGTTACATATAAGCATGATTCCCATAGATTCCCTTCAGATTTTGCTGCAGACAAAATGTGGTGGCATATGGTACTTCATGCAAACCAGTCTACAACAAATTTCTTGATCTTAAAATTCTTTTTTACCTTCCTCAAAATCCCTAGAGAGGTTTTGCCTGAATTGACCTCCAATTGAAAAGAAAATATTATAATTCCTATTTATAAAAAGGCAGCAGACAAGACCCTGCTAATTATTGCCCTGCCAGTCTTTTGGATAGATCCAGTTGGTCAGCTGTGTTGGTCTGAAGTGGTAGAAAAAATTTAGAGTCCAATGACATCTTTAAGACCAACAAAGGTTTATTCAAGGTATGAGCTTTCAAGTGCACGCACACTTTATCAAATACTTTTGGATATTTTCTCTAAATTATATACATGCCATTTTTTAGTCAAATTGGAACATTGAGCAGAATCATCAAACTTTTCAATCCTGAACAAGTAGGTTTCCATAAGGGTCATAGTACAGCACAGATGGACTGTTAATGCTCATGAAATAGAACAGTGCCTCTTCTTTAAATGTCTAGGCATAGTATTTCATAGATCTCTGTCTTGGCAGGGACATCTTAATGCCATTTTATCAACTGTCCGCTGTACATTAGGTGCTATTTGAATTTTTTCTTTTCAAAGAGTGGCCAGCTAATAGCCCCAGCCCTTAGTGTTCCAGGGCAAAGTTATCATGCAGCTTTTATATGGGGCTGAAGTATGGGGGTGGAACAAGAAAATACTTGACCAGCTTGAAATCATTCAGAACAACTTCTTAAGAAAAATCTTGTGCCTCCCTCAGGAAACCCTGCTACACACTTAAGGTTAGAAGTTGGACTGCCCTCTATTACAATAAGAGTCCACTTGGAACTATTAAAATATTATAAGAAACTTGAGAGTATTTCTGAAGTTTCTGACAGTATTTGACAAAATATTGTTTTTGATACTACAAGGAAGGGAATCAGATGTCATATTCATAGTCCCGCTGTACACTGCATTGGTCAGGCTGCACCTGGAGTATTGTGTGCAGTTCTGAAGGCCTCATTTCAAAAAGGATGTGGACAGAATGGAGTGGGTGCAGAGGAAAGCGACTGCGATGATCAGGGGCCTAGTGACCAAGCCCTATGAGGAAAGGCTGAGGGACTTGGGAATGCTCAATCTGTAGAAGAGGAGGTTGATGGGGGACATGATTGCTCTCTTGAAGTATTTAAAGGGCTTTCACTTAAAGGAGGGCAAGGAGCTATTCCTGTTGGCAGCAGAGGATAGGACTCACTATAATGGATTTAAATTAAGGGCAGGAAGGTACTGTTTGAATATTAGGTACAATTTTTTTACAACAGTGGAACAGTGCACCAGTGGAATCAGCTGCCTTGGGAGATGGTGAGTTCTCCGGTGGCTCCTCATGGGACATTCCTCACGACTGGGATAAGCTCCTCCCTCATCTCCAGGGTTGGCTCCAAGCTTTGATCCAGGCGGGGAGGGGCTTATCCCCTTGGAGGCACACCAGTTCTCTTGCCGACCTTGCTCTAGCTGAAGAAGAAATGAAAGTGAAGGAATGAGTGAAGAAGAAGACGCAGGAGCTCAATGGGGCTAATTGCAGGCAGCACCTGGCATTTACAAGCCCTCCTAGGACGTTTTCTCTGCCGGCCTGACCCGTCCTTGGGGTGGAGGGTCGGCTCCTAATCTCAGGAGCGCAGAGAAACTTGGAACACGCCAGCGGAGCAGTGAGTCTTCAACTCTCCTGCTCCAAGGCTTGGAAAAGACAGCTGCGGCAGGGACACGGAGCAACAGCGTTGTCTCCCAACGTCCCACCTGAACCTTTGTAAGAACGTCTGCGGACAGTCTCTACCCTCCCCAGGTTGACTGGAGGAGGCTGAGCCCTGTTAAGGCTCCGCGGAAGGCTTCCTCAGCCTGGGAACGAATTGGAGGGGGGGCAGCTCAGCTTTAACCCCCTGTTCTCTCCATCGTCCCTCTATCCCCATGTCCCATGCTTGGAGGTATTGGGGGGAGGAGAGAGAAGCTTCCCGTCTTCCCCTTCTCAGACTGTAGTCCCTGCGTGGGAAAATTGAGCGGAAAAAAGGGCCTTTCTCTGACCCGAGTAGACCAAGTTAGCCCGATCTCACCAGATCTCAGAGCTGGGTTGACCCTGGTTGGTTTTTGGATGAGAGACCACCGGGGGGCCCCGGGGTTGCTGTGCAGAGGCACAGGCTATGGAAAGGAGCTAGTTGTACCCACAGTACAATCCAGACTCTCAAACCACCTCTGAATGTTTGTCTTAAATGGATAAAGGGACCTGGGGAATATACTCCACAGTCTTATTGCTGGTGGGATGATTATGGGTCTCCTGTGGACCTGATGGTAGATTCATTTCCCATTCCCATACAGGTCTTGGATATGGCTGTGAAGGCACCTCAAGACAGGGACTGTTCCTCTGAGGACAATTCGCAGGTCTCTCAAGTCCCCATGGATACCCCAGGGGAACCCAGGGAATCCATTACCTCTGAAATGTTAAATTGGTTCAGAGGAGAAATGAGAAGAGAGTTTCAGGAGCTAATTAAAGAGAACCTCCAAGGCTTCACTACACATGAATCTTCTGTGGAAAGAGCCAGACCTCTCAAAAGAATTCTAGACAGGGTAGCTAGTGTTTCTAGATCCCCTATAAGATCTAAACATACCAAACACATGTCAGCCTCCCGTGAATCGAGCCCTCTGTTGGAACGTGGAGATTCAGAACCAGACTCTTCCTCCTCTTCATCAGGAAAGGAGGAAGGGGAACTTTCTGTGGAAGAAGAGGAGGTAGTTGTACCCACAGTACAATCCAGACTCTTCCCACAGGAATTATACTCCTGTCTCTTACCCAAAGTATTGAGAATCCTAGATCTCTCGTCTAGACCTAAGGAGGAGACTGATCAGGAAACAGAGTTTCAAAAAGGGGTCGGAAAGTTGATGCCTAAGGTTTCACTTTCACAACCCGGACTGCCCCTCCCAGCCTCCTTTTATAACATTATGAAGGTGGAATGGGAACAACCGGCTAAACTCAAGGCCAATCATCATCTCTTTTCCAAATTCTATTCTCTAATGCCAGATGCCACAAAAAAGTTGAAGCTTCCTGTGGTGGATGATCCTGTAACCAGCCTATATTCCAATTCGGTGCTTCCAATGGACGCCGATAGGATGCCTAAGGATCACACTGATAGGAGAGTTGAACAGGCTCTGCGCAAAGATTTTGAAGCCTCATCTGCCGCTATCAAGGCTTCTACGGCGGGCTCTCTGTTCACCAGAGCAGCTTACGATTCGGCAGACAAGTTGGCTTCAGCTGACAGTGAGGTTCCCAGAGAGTTTAAAGACAAATTAAAGAAAATTTCTCTGACTATTGCCTTTATGGCGGATGCCATTCTAGATGCCCTTCAGCTGTCAGCTAGAACATTGGCATGCAGTGTGACAGCGAGGCGAAACAACTGGCTTCGTCAATGGGACGTGGACTCGTCTGCACAGGCGAAAGTGGCAGCAGTTCCTTTCAGAGGGGCCAATCTGTTTGGAGACCGTCTGGATAGGTACTTAATAGAGGATAAGGACAAAAAGAAGGTCCTCCCCTCTAAGAAAAGAGATAGCAAACCACGAAAGCGTTTTCAGCCCTTAAGGGATAAGAAAAGAGGTCAGAAACAGTCTTTCTCAAGATCTTTCAGAGGAAAATGGCAACCTAGACATCAAGGTGGAAAGTCCTTCTCCTCTTCCAAAGGTGAACAGTCTTCCACCAAAGGTCCCAAGAAAGGAAATTCAGCATGACTATCTTGCCCCAGAACATCACAAGATAGGAGGCAGACTTCAGATTTTTTCAGAGCTGTGGCACAGGACAATCTCGGATCAATGGGCTTTAGAGACAGTGTCCAATGGATACAAACTGGAATTTATCTCCATTCCCCATCACCATTTTCTCAGGATGCCAAAGTACAGGGGAGGTTAGACCCGATAAGTATTGTGCTGGGGCGCTGATCGGCAAACGTGCCCATCTTAGGGGTGAACATCTACCAGAAGCCAGGGCTCTAAGCTCTTGCATCTCAATATCAATTAATCTCTGTTTGAGCAGAACAAAGATGTGTGTTTCAGATAAGGATAAGCCTATTGAGGTGATTTTCCTTTCTATAGCAGTGAACCACTCAGAACAATGAGACTCTTTTAGGAGATATACAATAAGGCTATTGGGGCCACTCCTAAAATGCAAACGTAACCAAAATCTGAAAGTAATTATCCAAGCCTTTGTTTCCAAACGTATCAAATTGGATTCCAAGCAGATGGCAGCATAGGGTACACACAAAGGCAACCCTAATATTTTCCTCACAAAATTGGATTGAAGTTGTTCTACCATTTTGTTGAAAGCAGTGATCCAAATGGGTACCCCATAAAGAAGCTTCGCTCCGATTTTATGCTCAAACACTTTTAGGGCTGCAGGGACATACTGGTTACCCTTGGTAAAAAAGAAATGAGTTATTGCTAGCACACAGCTATTTGCAGATTTAATTACTTCTGATCTGTGGGCTACCCACCTTGCACTATGGTGAAAGCTGATTCCCAAATATTTAAAACACTTCACCTCTTCAATGGTTTTACCCTTGACACGCCAGTTGATAGGTTTCCAGGAATCTCCGAACACCGTTATTTTTGGTTTGTCAAAATTCACGGATAACCCATTCAGGTCACAATATTCTATAAAATGTGCTAACAACCTCTTTATCCCTACTTCAGATCTAGAGAGAATCACAGCATCGTCTGCATACAATAGCAGAGGCACTGGGCGTGAGCTCACAATTGGGCTGTGTCACAATTGTGCTGGGATGTTATGGCCTATGGCTGAAACAATAACAATAAACTTCACTTGCTGAATTGGCCCCTGCAAATTTTCTCAAATTTTACTTTAGATAAAATCTGGTGGCAGTTCTTATAGAGCTGCCAGTTCCTTCTCTAAAACAGCTTTTATGTCAAGGCATTTTTGTTGGATGTTTTCCATTTTAATATACTGTATATTATTCCTTTTGGTTAAGTGTGTGGACTCTAATCTGGGAGAACCAGGTTTGATCCCCCACTCCTCCACTTGCAGCTGCTGGATGACCTTGGGCAAGTCATAGTTCTGACAAGATCTGCCCTTGAAAGGGCAGCTCTCTCAGCCCCACCTGCCTCACAGGGTATCTGTTGTGGGGAGGGGAAGGGAAAGGAATTTGTAAGCCTCACAGGGTGTCTGTTGTGGGGAGGGGAAGGGAAAGGAATTTGTAAGCCACTCTGAGACTCTGAGTGAAGGGCAGAGTATAAATCCAATCTCCTCCCCTCTCCTTTTTATAGTGAAAGGAAAACACCATTGGCTTCCATTGAAAATGACACAAAATTCCAGCTAGGTGGCACAAAACTGTAAGTAGCATATAATGGAACAATTTAAAAAAATCACAATTGTGTATTTTACTAAAATATTTTGTTTTATACTTGTACTATCTCAGTACCTTCTTTCTTTCCTTTAGTGCTCTTTGTATCGTTATAGCCTACGTTTTCATTTCTATTGCAGTATGAAGCATCTTCAATCAAGTTATATAGCCCCAGGGATATACAGATTTTTGTAATATATTTCCACATTATTTGTGGCTGAATATTGTGCAAAGGGGTACTGGCTGGCTTAGCAGATGTCTGATTTCTGTCAAAAATATTAATCACTACAATTACATGCTTAAGTAAATGATGTAATTTAAGTGCTTTGTTGAATTTGTGGTGTCTGCATAACAACTTCTAATATGGTAGTTATTCTACAGTGGGTACAATCTACTTCTGTTCCTATTAATCTAGTATGTTAACTGTAGAATTGCCTTGCCAAGAACTGCCTATATGTATGGCATAAAAAAAAAATTAAACATTTCCTTGGGATTCAGGGTTGCTTTAGTGGCACCACCTAAGTAAGAGTTTATTAAAACAATTGTTAATAATCCCGAAGTGCCTTTCAGTGTTAGGGCTGCCTGAGGAAGCAACAAAGTCTGCCATCTCATGGCTCACCCTGGAAGACATCTGAGTGGGTTGCTGAGGATTCATCAGTGCCTGCAGTAGAGGCACTGGAGTACTGAGGAAGTGGAAGAAAGATGGCTATATACTTCATTTACCAGGAGTACAATTCGGATCTCCTGTCAAGCCATGCTTTTTTTTTTTTTTATTGTCAAAACCCTCCTAAAAAGGAGAGGAATTTATTCTTTTTATAAATAGAAAAAGGTAGGGTATATAGAGGGATAAAGAAAAGAGCGGAGTGAGTATTCTGTTAATAAAGGTTAGTTTAAATCAATATAGATACAGTTTTTGGCAATCTCCGTGATTTGAGAGTCTTCTTTTCATCTAACAAAAATTCAAAATAACTCTGTTAAAGAGGTTAGTAATGTCCTTTGGGGTTAATTATTAGTCATCTCCTTTTTGACGTTTCCCGAACAGTTATTTCTTAGGTTGTCTTCCTTTGGTATCCCTCAAGTTATAGGATGGGCCACCTTTGGTTTTCACTTCTCCCACTCCGGCACCTCCCTCCTCTGGGCCGCTGTCATCTTCACTACTCAAATCTGTCCACGTTGCGAGTGCTGCCTCTTCCTCTGGACTGGCGTGTCTCTTCAGAAATTCCTGCGCCTTGAAGATGGAGTCAATCTTCTCTCTTTATCCTTGTACTTGAACAAAAGGCCTTCGGGGAAGGTCCATCTGTATATGACCTGTCTTCTTTGTAGAAAAGTGGTCAATCCTTTATAAGCTTTCCTTTTCATCCGGATTTCATAAGGCACATCTTTCAATATTCTGATGGTCTGCTCCCCAATTTTCAAGGGCACCGCTGCAACTGCACGCAAGATTTGATCTCTGGTACTTTGCTTGACAAACTTGACAACCACTTCTGCTGGCAGATTATTTTTTTTGTAAATGTGGAGTAGGCCCTATAGACCTTATCCATTTCTTCTTTTAACTCACGCTGATCTCTGCCAGTTACGGGTGCCAAGGCATTCGCAAGTATAGATCTGAGATCTTCCTTCTCTTCTTCTTTAATGCCCTGAAATCGAAGAGTCAGATTCGATTTTTCCATTTGCAACATCAAAATTCTTTTTTCTTGCACATCCTGATGCTTTTCTAACTTGTTGACCCTTTTCTTCACTTTTCCGATGTCTTCCGACGAGACCAAACATTTCTGTGCGATCTCCTCCATCTTCTTTGATGTCTCTGTTAGTTGCCTCTGTTGACTGTTGAGAACACCTTCCATATTAGTTAAGGTTTCGCTGATTTTCTGTATTTGGACCAGCAGAGGGTGCAGTAGCTCGCTTGTCTGTTGACTGACAGTCGGCTCTGGAGGGGGATTACCCGGACCGGAAGTCCCGCCTCCCTTCTTCTCAGTTTTCAAAGGGACCTTCTTCATGGCAGACATTTCTTGTATTTGTTTACTTTATAAAAGTTCGTGACGCGTCGCTCAGGAGTCCCGCTAACTCATTCGCTTCAATGGCACCCCAAAGGTAATTTCACCAACCCTTCTTCCCTTTCATCCCCCTTAGCTTTCTTATGCAAGTCCCGCTTCTCAGTGGGGGGATTCCCCTCCTCCCAGCCGCTTATTCGCTTACGGGGGAAGGGCTCGGGTTTCGCTTCAAATTCAGACCTCCAACTCACGGTTCCTGCCGTTTCTTCTTTTTGCTTTAATTCATCGCTGTTCCTCACTCCTGTTGGAAATCGGTGGCGTTGCTAAGTCCCATTACGGGCACACCGCAGCGGGGCCGATTGGGGCGGGGAGAAAGCCTCAATTTCCCGGCTGTCTGCCGGCAAAGAGGCTACTCCCCAAGCGCCCCCGGTTTGGAGCCTTTGCCTAAGGCTCACTAGGGTCTTGCAAACCTGCAAAGACCCCCCCAAACTGCGTGTGGGCTAACCACCTCTGGGGGCTTCCCGAAAGGTGGCCGCCATTCGCAACGCCGGAAACCGAAACCCTCCTGTCAAGCCATGCTGAAGGGAGAATGATGGGAATGCAGCTCTGAGAGGAGGAACTGGAAAGAAAGCTTGCTTATTCATAGAAGCCAGGAGCGCTGCTGAGATCACTCTTGACAATCAGGAGCTGTGGCTGTTTGGCAATTCCAGAACCCCCCCAAAAAGGGAATGCAGAAGTGCAAATCCTTTTGGGAGGAAAGGTTCCCCCCACAAAAAAATCAAGAGAGAAAAAGTTGTTGCCTGTTGAGAGTAGGAGGAGAAGGAGCATGTGCTTCTCATTTCCTTTCCTTCTCTACTCCAAGGTTTTGCTCAAAGGTAAAGAATTTTGATGGACAACTACTCTGGTGTAGAAAGGGACTGAATTGTTAGAATGAGAATCTTTATGGATTCAGTCATCCCTACTCATTAGTTAGCAGGAGCAAAAGTGGATGATGCTTGTCCCTATGCTGCAGCAGTCATGCAGATCAGCGGCTATAATGGAAGGCATCTCTAATCAAGAACACAATCAGCTGTTGTGACAAAGGTCACTGCCTGGAATGGCTGGATGTAGAAAACTCCCTTTGGGTGACCTGGCTAGACGCTGTGTGAAGCTCCTGTGAGGGATAGGGCTCCTGTCTCTCCTGTCCTGCTGCCTTTTGAAGTTATCACTTCAGGTGCTATTATTTTATTACTTCTCTGTTTTTTAATAACTTTTGGCTGTAGGCTGACCTTGATATCCGGGGGTAAAAGCCAAATAATTCAGTGAATCATTCACATTTATAGAAATATTATCTAACATTTTAAAAAGTAATAGTATTTCATTATAATTCTTTAAAAGCATGTTTGTTTCATGGGATCAGTTATTGCATTTGGCTTTGTAAAGTATTATAAGTATTGGTCCTGTTGATGATTAAACTATGTTTTATGATACAGTTAATACTTTATAAGTACTTCAACATTATTTGACAGGTTTTCACTGATTAATTTTCCAGATCTTCATTGAGGAGTCAAATACCTAAAATGGTGTAGATCTTTCCAAAATATCCCCAACAGTATTAATGCAGTTATGTTGGTGTAGAGAAAAAGTTCTTAAGATGTAATTCAGTTGCTCAAAAGGGAAACAAATATCATCACACTGGGTAGAAAGGAAACTAAACTTCCTAATGACACATTTCTTATAACTGCACGTAGGCATTACATTGCGCTTGCATTTTTGAAGCAGTTTGGTTTGCTTTTTAAATGTCTGCTACTAATTTATAAACTATGGGTTTTAAAATAAAATTGAAAGTGAATGCAGAAATCTAAAGTGTGGCTGTTGAATGCATGCCTGAAACACTGAAGAGCTGCTGTTGCTGTGCCTGTGTCATCCCTTTAAATGTGGGGAAATGGCATGTTCTCGACTGTCTTGGGCGTGCAATAGCAAGCATGTCATTTGAAAGAGGGAACAGTTTTGGAGTTGGCTAATGTGATGGACTGCACTGTTAAAAGCTTATAAGTGCTGTACAAACAGGTAAAGGACTGTGAAAGGTTAATTCTTCACAGAGCCAGAGAGCCTTGAGTGACAGGCTGTTCCAAGAGATCTGATTTGTTAGCATCAGGCGAGCAGAAAAAGACTTCTGAACTGGATGCTAAGGAAAATTCAGTCTGATTTCAGCCCTAGCTGCGAAGTGTTGAGTACTCACAGTTTCGGAATTCAGCCCTGACGAAGAGCAGTTTAACACAGACAGGAGAACTGGGGAAAGTTGGCAACGATGAGTGGATAGTTAGATGGAGACTCCCATTTGGGCCAAAGAAAGGGGGTAGATCTTCTAGTGAGAAGAGAATTTCCCTACCCAGTCAAATAGGGAGTTAGCTCTGAAGAGTGAAGAGATCACTGATCTGGTGTGGTTAGAAATGGCTTTTAAAGACCTTAAGAGTCAGCTAGAAACTCAAGACGAGTACTGGTGTTTCAAGAGAAGGGGTTTGGGTACTGGAAAGAGTGTACCAGCCTTCTGGAAACCAAAAGAGTCAGAGAATATTGAAAGAAAGTGTACTGGAGTGTTTAGGAAAACACTGGAACAAAAGCTTCTCAACATAAAGATTTAAGTAACTATGAATAGTTTAAGAAACATTCATTAGCCTGAATCATAAGAACTAAAGTCTGTGTATGTAATGATTTTACCTCAGTAATTTCACCCCAATTTCACCTGACCTTTCTCCTCTATGTTAAATAAAACGCTTTGTCGATTTGGCATATAAAAACGTCTCTAGTGCTGTTTAAGTTAAAGGGGCTCACAGTCCCCTCAGGTTTCTGGGCTGAGCAAACAGCCAAAATATATACTGTAACACAGAATTCTTCAGGAAAGGGGAAAAAAAAACATTACTAGGGGGCAGTTCAGTCTGACAGGGAAAGGAAAACAGAGGGGAAATCTTGCCACTGAGGGAGGGAAGTGGACAGAGCTATCATAGCTAGTTTCCCAAGTGTCTGTATCTTTCACCCAGAACATCATAAGTCTTAATATTTATGTGACTCTCTAGAGTGTTTAAAGTGTTTGTTTTCCATAATTTTCATAAATTGGAATAAGATTAGGGTGGGCACACATTATATTCTCTAAACCATATTCGTTGAGATAATGTGGGAGTTGTAAGAAATGTACTTGCAGGGGAGAGGCCCTAGGCGCTTAAACACTTCTTTCCTGCAAATTCTTGCAGTTTTAAAATTCATCTGGAGAATGATCTGGGGAGAGGATTTGCAGAGAAAAGTTGGCAGGAATGAATCAGTTATTTCCTTCAAGTGTACCTCTGCCTTGTCTTATGAGGGAAACACTGGATTGCAAGCCGTGGTTATTTCTGCCTTTGTTTCTCCCATATTGCAGATGGTAAAAGATTGTTGCTTAGCTGAAGCTACTTCCTTGACTTAGAAGCGGGGCTTCTTGGAATGCTGCTCAGTCTGATGGCTGAGCAAATAACCCTCCTTTGCAGTGGATTGAGACCCATGGAGACCCTATTGCCTCATTGCAATATGGAATTTAAAAGAAAAAAACCATATAAAACTCTGTATTTCCTTCCTTTCCTTCTTTCATCTATTCAAATGGTTTTGCAGCTTATGTTTTAATATTTATTCCTATTCAAAGAATATATCTATACAAGTCCTATTTTTGAAGTACTTTTCACCTTGCTTTTCTCCTCATTGAGAACTCAAAAGTGTCTTACAAAGACAGAATTTATAAGAACAAAAGGGGAAAAAAATACAATAAACTACAACTAGGATGGTCCTGGACCCACTGTGCCTACTGACTCCAGGCCTCAGGCTGGAAGCATGGGTTAAGATCCAAGATCACAAGACCTTTGGCTGGTGCCTCTGGCCATGCTGCAGCTTAAATACCTGCAATTGTGTATAGGAAACTGGAAATTCCACCTAGATACTGGGCAGCTGGCAGAGATGTTTCCAAGAATCTCCCTTCCTTTTTGCAGGATTCAGTTGTTCATTTTTCTTTGTTAATTTGATTGTCTCTAGAACTTCAGCTCTGCAAAAATCAAGCAGCCTGGGAAACTTGAAGAAAGAGCCATCTGAAGTGAGTAGTCCTGTTTGAATTATTTACAGGGCTTTTTAAAAATGGTCTCAGTTCTGATCTCTGAGGCCTTCACACACGTATATTGCTTGGTGGTTGAAATATCAACAGAATGAATTGCATGTGTGAAACAACCATAATGGATCAGACACCACAGAGAGGACTTTCATATATTTTCTGGTACAATGCTTTTTAAAGGAGCACACATCCCAGCTGAACATCAAGCAATGGGATACCAAATGATGAATTAGCAGTGGAAGATTTTCTGGTTTTAATATCTTGGCAGCTTCTTCAGATCATGGTTGGGGAAATTACAGCCATTATGGAAAAGGAGAAATTTAGTTGATCTTTAAAAATGACTTTCTATACAGTCCAGAGCCAAATATAGATAGAAGAATTACATTTTGATTAATTTAAAATTTATATCCTGCTTTCTGACAGAAATAACCAAAATATTACTGTAATCTTTATAAAATAGTTTGTTAACTTAATGCTTAAAACCACCATTACCCCAAATCATAAAATTTTGTAACTGTAAGCTGCCTCAACTATGACTCTGGAGATGTGACATTAAAATCTCCTAAATAAAATTGGGAGACATTATTATCTAAAATATTTTAAGCCTCAGTAAACTTACCAGTTAAAAAGCCTGGGGTGGGACAGTTTCACATGCATCCTAAAGGGGGCAATAGAACAGATAAAGTGTGATTCCACTGAAAGGGAATTAAACAAGGGATATCACCTAAAAACTGTTTCTCATGGTAATAAATTCTACCTCATAATACGGTAGCAGGAAAAAAGAAGAAGACCTTATTGCCTGATCTGAAATAATGGTTAAGAGACAGTTATGGGGGCAGTTTATGTTCCTTCAAATATATTGGCTATATGTTCTATGAATCTTAGTAGTTTCTGGTCTCCAAGTCATACATATTGGCCTTCTCAAACTTGTTTGTTGTGCTGACTAATAAAGGCAACAATATCTATAATTCCACAGCCTAATAATTAATAGAAAATATAGACTAAACTGTGAGAATCTGAAAATTTATTTAGTAAAGTGTTAGGGTTGGCTTGATGTAGATAAGTTTTAATTGAACTAACTGTGTATCTACTGAATTAAGGCATCCATTTACCTGCAATATTTAATGCTTACATTTTTTCCAAAACAGGATAAAGAGCCTGTAGAGAAGCCAGAAGAGGTATTGTGTCTGTATTGCATATGTTATCAAAGATATTCTTGGTACAATATGGAGAAAGCCAAACACTGTTAGTCCCAGTGAAGCTATCAGGTTCACTTGATTTTATTGGGACTTCCAGTCTAATCCTATTTAGAAGCAAGTTTGATAGATTTTGCTGATCTTGTTTTCTAATCTGTTATTGTGTGTGAGAGAGAGCTTGAAAATGACTTTCCGCAGTAGTTATAATGTTTTCCCCCAAAGACTCCTATAATTTTAGGTAGAAGGGTGAGCTACACCTACAATTGAATAACATTTTTCATGAAGCTTAACAAAATCAACGATGAGCATTTGCCTCTATTAATTTCTGGCTCAAGTTAAATTATATCCCACGAGTTCTGACACCTTCAATCTACCAAGATAATTTTCAGTCTTCTTGTAAAAACAGTACATCATAAGCTGCTGAATCTAGGATTTCTCTACAAACTGTCCTAGAAATGAGCCATGATCAAGCTAAAGCAATGGTAAAACAAAGGCTGTTAGACATTGAGCAACAGGGAGATACTACTAGTGCCCCAAATGTTATGATTCCAGAAAAATTTAGATGTATTGTTGTTCCGACCCCCTATCTCTCCTTGTTGGGGATTCCAGGACAACAGAAGGCATTCTCTCTGGCAAGATGGTGAGTTCTCCGGTGGTCCAGGAGTGGGGCAGTCCTAGACTCCTTACTCCTGGGAAAGCATCTCCTCTTCCATAGGCAGGGCTGGCAAACTTTGATCACGGAGGGAAGGGGCTTATCCCCTGATCCCCAATCTTACTAGCCCTGCCTTTTGAGCAGGACGTGCTGGCTGTGCTCTGAAGAGCACGAAGATCTCAGAAGACACAGGAAGACAGTAAGAAGACGCGGAGATCCACAAAGGGCGTTAGGGGAAGGTAATTGCCTTCCCGTCCCATACACACTCGAGAGCTGTGGGCCTCGAGGAAGCAAGGATCCAGCAGCGGCAGCCCTGGAAGGCGCCTAGGCAGTTGCACCGCTGAGAGAAATGCCCCAGACCCCGCTGGGAAGGTGGCAGTGAGCCACTTCCCCTCCCACCCCCAGCAGCAGAAGCGTGCAGCAGCTTGGGGACCAGATGCTGACTGGAGAACCCAGGGAGAGCGGTGGTCACAAGAGGCAGCCGAGGGTGGTGCGGGAACTCCGCCGCCTTCCCTTTTGGTGCTGGAACGGAGCCCCTTCCTGCTTTCAAGTTGACATGTGGAGGAACGCAGCTCTTGTGCAGTCTGATCAGGTGACTGAATCACAGTAGGGCTATATCCATTCAAACTGGCAAAGCACGGGGGGGGGACGACAGAGCCACCATCCCCTCCTTTTTTCCCTCCTCCTTTACCCTGGTTTGGGCTGGGAGGGTCCCTTTAAAAGTGTGCTTTGTTTGCTGGATTCTGTGCCCAGTCCCTCGCAGGGATACCTTTGCAATCTCTTTTGGGGATAACAATAAACAGCCTTTTCTTTTCCCACTGGGGGCTGCAGGCATGTGTGGGGAAAGGCTCCATTTAGGGCTGTTAGCAAAATGATGGTAGTTACTTTCACTTTCAGGTTTTCCCTAACATGACTGAAAAGGCAGAACCATCCAGCTCCCAGGGTACAGAGAGCTTGGACTTGTCATAGAACACTAATATAGCCTCTCAAAACTCTGAGATTTCTGTAGAGGAAGCCCAGTCAAATCTTCTCTCCTGGCTTAAAAAGGAAATGAGGAAAGAATTCACAGTTCTATGGCAACAGGCACAAGAGCTGGTGGCAATGTGAGATTGCTTTATGGACTTCCAGGCCACTAAAGCACCATACACATAGATGGCATACCCAGAGGTAGACCGCCCATCAGGTCACTCCCCCCAGCTAGCATCAGAATAAGCAAACAGTTGTGCATCCTTGTTTACAGTCAGAACAAGTTTATCAGACAGTGTCCCCTTCAAGTATCTTAAAACACGTTTTGCTGCAATCCAGTCCTTCTGGTAAGGACAACTGCATTTTTGGCACAACCAGTGCACAGCTACACAGATATCAGGCCTTGTGCAGCAGGCTAAATATAAAAGAGATCCAGCTAAGGATTGATACACTTCCTTCTGTGGAAATAGACTTCCATTAGTCTCTTTACAATAACTGGTTGTCATAGGGGTATTTGCACTGTTTGCCTCTGACATCCCATATTTCTCCAACAGTTGCAGGATTTTCACCTCCTGGCTCAGCTCAAAGAACTCCTGCTGATTCCTGGAGATGTGCACACCCAGATAGTTTTGTATTGGACCCAGGTCTTTGACACTGAATTACTGCTTTATGGTTGTCACGAACCAATCCAATTGAGCCTTACAGTGGTATAACAGACAGATATCGTCGACAAACACTAACACATAACAAAGTTGTCCCTGGATATTAACACTGTAAAGGCATGGATCTGCCACACTCTGTGCAAAACCAAGTTGAGTCAATGTGTTACTTACGCATTGCCCCCACTCAAAACTGCTTTGCTTTAAGCCATACAAAGCTTTGTGCAATCTTAAGACAATGTTTGTGTTTTCACCACTGAAGCTGGGTATCTGCTCCAAATAGAGCTCTTCCTTAATTGGAGTGTTTAAATATGCCGTCTCAAAATCAAAATGATTGACCTGCATTCTTTGAACTGAGGCCAAGGCAAGAGCAGTCCGTATTGTTTCACTTCAGACAGTGCAAGAAAATGTTTCATCATAACCTTCCCCCTCAATTTGAGTAAAGCCCCTAGCAACTAACTGAGCTTTATATTGTAACTGCCCGTCTGGCTTTTGTTTCAGCTTGTACAGCCAGTGACACCCAATAGCCTTTTTGTTTACAGGCAACTCTGCCACAGTAAACACACCATAAGATTTTAAGGAGTTGAATTCTGCCTCCATAGCTGCCAGCCACGCTCTCTGCTGCGACTCCTCCAGAGTTAACACTTCAGAGTAATTACCTGGCACCTTTACATAAACATGATTAATGCTGTACCATTGTGGAGGCACCCCCTTTGTTGATCTACTCGACGCTCTGGGTATTTGAACAGGACTCTGTACAGTTTCAGAGGCTTCCCTTGCAGAAGATTGCACCTCTACTTTCACCTCCTGATTGCTTTCAGCATCATCAGTTACCGGCAATAAAACCTGCACAGGTATTTCATTGGCATGGATATGAGACCAAATTGCATGCTCACAGAAACTAGCCGACCGGCTGAAGCTTAGCATGTTGTGGGTGTCAGCATACTGTTAGGATTTCCTACCCGTCTGATACCCAAGGAACGTTAGCTTTTGAGCTCTTGCCCCTCCCTTGCATCTCTGCTTTAACAGAATGTTCACCCAAGCCTTGGTTCCAAAGACTCTAAAATGGTCTAGATTTGGATCTTTACCATATAACATTTTGTAGGGAATGGAATTTACTGATCTAGACCATACCCTGTTGAGAGTGTAACATGAGCACTTCAGAGCTTCTGCCCAGAATGAAATTGGAAGCCCAGAATCATGCAACATTGAGTGCATCATCGTCTGGAGGACCCCTTGCGCTCAGCTACTCCATTCTCTTGGGGAGTGGCCACATTTGCTACCCTGTGGTGTATCCCTTGAGTGATAAACCATCGTTTAAGATCATCTGAAAGAAACTCCCCACCCATGTCACTCTGAAACGCACACACTTCAAGCTGAAGCTGCTTTTGAACATTTCTGGCCCATTGCTTAACAGTATTGCATACCTCAGACTTTTTCACTAGCGGGCATACCCAGCAGAATCTTGAAAAATCATCAACAAGAATCAATGCATATTTGCGCCCTGATATACTATCCAGAAATGGACCCATGACATCTGCATGAATGAGGGCCAATGGTTTTTCAGTGACTTTGTCACTAACCTTAGCTACAGGATAAGCCTGAGACTTGCTCTGTTTGCACACATCACAATCCAGGTAGTTGTGACACTCTTTTACCTTTTCCTTCTTTAAACAGGCAAGTGTTTTGCGCAGAGTTGCAAATCCTATATGACCTAATCCTATATGACATAATGGATACAACCATTATGTGGACATTTGTTATTCACCACAGCCTGAGCTTGCACGGACTGGTTCACCAATACATAAACATTGTTTTGTAACTCAGCAACACCATAAACCTGGTTTCCCTTGAGTATATTACAATGCTTTTTCTCAAAGAGAATTGTAAATCCCGCCTCTGCTAACATACCAACACTCAGAAGATTGTTCTCAAGGTCAGGCACACAGAGCACATTTTTGAATGTGTGCTGCAAACTAGGAACAAAGACATTTCCCTGGCATTCTACAGAGGTAGAACTACCATCTGCCAAACTCACGCGGTCCAAAGGAGCAGGGCACATATCAGACAGCAAACATTTGTTCTTTACAAACATCTGAGACACTCCAGAATCGACGATCCATGTCTCCTGAGCTGAAGCCTCTCCAGCAGTCACCAAAGTAGCCTGATGACTTGGTCCTTTGCCACCTCCATCCTTGAGAGTGTTGGTGGCTCGCCTGGACCCCTGCGTGCAGTTTTTCCTTAGGTGTTGAGTTGAGCCACACCGGAAACAACGTCGGACTTTCGAAGCCACAGCTGGCTGACTGGAACGCTGCCCATGCTTGAGATCGCTGGTCATCGTGACACTGCTCTCCAGCTTGGCACAGCTCCCGAACTGGCCGACTGCCGGTTCCTTGTGTTGAAACTTGCCGTCCTCCTCCAGCAAATGGCCACAAACGTAGTCAAAAGTAAGTTTATCTGCATCCATGCTTTCCAGCACAGCCACCAGGGGATCGAATTTCTCCGTTAGGGAACACAGGATGATGAATAGCTGATCTCCTGGGGAAATTTGCTTTCCCCTTTCAGCAAGCAGCTGGAAACATGTCAGTGAGTATATATGAGATCTCACAGACTGGCCACTTTGCATTGTGGTTTTATACATGTGTCTCATGAGGGATATTAAGGAACCCGCTGTTTTCTGAACATAGATGCCAGCAAGGCCATCCCACGCAGCTTTCGCTGTTGCTTTCCCCGAGAGATAAATTAACTGCTTGTCTGGGACACTAAGCACAATCAAAGCCAGGGCTTTTTCAATCTTAGCCGTCTCCTCTAGTGTTGGTGTGGCCGGGGGGGGTGAAACATAAGTCCATAGCCCTTCCCTCACCAGAAAATGCTTCCTACGGAGAGCCCATACTGAATAACTCTGGTGAGTTAGTTTATCCACCAGCAAGGCAGAAGGTGCCAAGGCCATGCTGTACTCACGTTACAGAGTTTCCTGGTTACTGTTATCAGACTCCTCTGCCTCCTCTGGGTCAGAGAGAGATATACTGCCTTCATCCTCAGACTGTGTCTCCGTCTCTGCCTCACCAGCAGACATTCACTCAACTGCTGTATCAGGAGCTCACCAAATCCAGTACTGGTCAAGACTCCACAGCTCAGCGCAGTAAGCTCTAGCGCATCTCTGGGTCCATAACCCTGACAGAGTGCGTGTAATAAAGCAGAAGACAATGCACTGGTGAAAACTATTTACAGAGTTATTGTACAATATTTACACAGTCCATGTAGTCCAAGTAGTCACTCTTACAGGCTGTCAGTCCAACAGAGTGCTACGCCAGGCACCAGTAACCCTGAAGGCACATCAATGTACAGAACAGTACAGAATATATACAGCAGATAGCCAATCAGGATATACTTGCTGAGTCACAGTTACTCTATGCACACCATGCAAGGCTGATGCAACCTAGTTGTCATATGGCACATCACGTGACCATACATCTGTCAACTTAGATTACTCTGATCTGAGAACCTGACCAGCTGTCATCTTGATGGCGTATCTATACAGATGCCGTCATTAACCTCAGCAGACAGTGACATCCCAAAGAGCCTTAAAGATGAGCTTAAAAAGATAGCACTGGCCACAGCATTCGTAGCAGACGCCTCTTTGGACGCCATGCAACTCCAAGCGAGGGCTATGGCATGTAGTGTGACTACAAGGAGAAATACATGGCTGAAGCACTGGGTTGCAGATCTGGCGGCAAGGGCCAAGATAGTGGCAGTACCATTCAAGGGAGTCAATCTTTTCAGTGCAGGCTTGGAATGCTACTTAGTTGAGGACAGACAAGAAGCAGGTGCTACCATCAAAAAAGAAGGATATGAAGTACAGTAGGAGGTTCTGTCCCTTTCGAGACTTCAGACGTGATGATAGAGAACAAGCTAGCAGTGGCTTTAAAGGTAAACGGCAAAACAAGCATAGAGACAGCAGACCATTCACACTCACAGGAAAATCTGGGCAAGGTACCAAAGGACTCAAGAAGGGAGCATCGGCATGACTATGCCAAGACAATAGAGGGAGTAGGCGCCAGGTTGCAACTCTTTTACAGAAAGTGGCACCAGACTGTGTCAGACAGATGGTTCCTGGAGACGGTGACCAATGGTTACGCACTAGAGTTTGACAAATTTCCAAAACAGCATTTCTTGGAAATTCCGAGGAAAAAATTACCAGAGAAACACAGGATGATGTTACAAGCCATCCAGTATTTGTTGGACATTGGTGTGATAGAGACAGTACCTGAGACAGAGAAGTCGCAAGGAGTTTACTCCATCTTCTTTACGGTCCTGAAGAAGAATGGGGACACCAGGGCCATTTTGGACTTGAAGTGACTCAACAAACGTGTCCGGACACGAACATTCAAGATGGAGATGCTGAGGTCCATTCTTTCATCCATACAAGCAGGGGACTTCATGGCCTCCATAGACCTGGCAGAAGGCTATCTACACATACCAATCAGAGTCAACCACAGGAAGTTTCTGAGGTTTGCATATCTTGGCAAACACTTCCAATATCAAGCCCTGCCATTTGGATTCAAGTCCTCACCTCGGGTCTTCACCAAGGTCTTAGTGGCCTCCCTGCGGTTGAGAGGCATGGTGTTATTTCCATATCTATTTTTTTCCATTTTATTTTCAGTTTTATTATAACTGTAGTACATTCCAACTGTACATCTTACATATATTGTGGAGTCTTCTACATCCATTTGCCTATACATCCATTTATATACACATAACCATCTTTTTTGTGTACCTTTTCATTTTTATTTTGAAGCCTCAAACTCAGATCGTCCATTTGCGCTAACTCTAATATCTTTAACATTAATTCTTCTCTGGAGAGTAGTATCTCTGACTTCCAAGTTTTGGCCACTAATATTTGAGCCGCAGTAATTATATATGTAAAAACATATGTTTCTTGTGGGTTATATCCATTAGATATCATATTCAGCAAAAATATTTCTGGTTTTAACGCTATTTTTTTTCCAGAACTCCTTGAATCACCTTCCACACCATTCTCCAAAACTCTTGTATCCTAACACATTTCCACCACATGTGGTAAAAGGTCCCCACATTTGCTTTACATTTCCAACACTGGCTGGAGTAGCCAGAATAACATTTGGCTAATTTATTAGGGGACCAATACCACCTGTGAAACATCTTGTATACATTTTCTTTATATGCAATAGTTCTCATATACTTAACTGATTTCCATATTTTATTCCATTGTTCAATCTCTATATTTTCTCCTAAATCTTTCATCCACGTAACCATTACTGTTTTAATTGATTCATCTTGCTCGTAGTCATCCAACAAAAACCTATATATCTTCTGTATTAATTTATCATTTGATGACAACCAGATTTTTTCTAGTTTGTTATTTTGGTCTTCAAACCCCCTTAACATGTCCTTTTTAAATCTATCCCGTAGCATTATCTGTTCCCACCAGGATAGTTTGTTTTCACTTGCTAATTTTTCCTCTGTCTTTAATTTATTGTTCCTACTCAGCAATGTTTGATAAGTTTCTCTTTTACTCATTGTTAACAATGCTGGTGCAATAAAAACTTCCAGGGGGGAGACCCACCTTGGGGTTTTCTTATATCATCTCTCTTTTATATCACTCCAGATTTTATTTAATGCTCCTCTTACCAGATATCTTCCAAAATTGAATGAATTTTATCTTTCCCATACCAAATATACGCGCGCCACCCCATATATAAGTCATGGCCTTCCAACATCAGAATCCTAGCATTCTCCAGGGTAAGCCATTCTTTTATCCAAACTAGGGCAGCCTCTTGGTAGTATATATACCAATTGGGAACATTCATACCCCTCCTTTCCTTTCTGTCCTGCAACACTTTCCATTTTATTCTCGCTCTCTTATATTGCCATATATATTGACTTGTAATTTTATTCAATTCTACAAAAAAGTTCTTTTTTTAATATTGGTATATTTTGGGCTAGAAATAGAAATCTGGGCAATATATTCATCTTAACCAAATGCTATTCTACCCATGAAGGATAGGGGGATCTTTTTCCATTTTGCCAGGTCTGTTTTAATTTCCTCCAATAACTTATAATAATTATCTGCTATTAATGAGCTACATTTATTTGTAAAGTTAATTCCCAAATATTTTACCTTTTTAACTATTTCCATTAATGTTAGTTCTCGTTTTTCTTGTAACGTCTTTGGCAAACAGTTTTTAGCTAATATTTTGGACTTTTTATAATTTATCTTGAGCCCTGCTACCTGCCCATATTTTTGAATCGTGTCCATCAAGTACCCAATTGAAATTTCCAGTTTTTCTAATATAAATACTAGGTCATCAGCAAACGCTAATAACTTATACTCTTCCCCTCTTATTTTTAATCCTTGTATTTGCACATTCTCCCTTATTGCCTCGTTCAATGACTCTAACGCATAAATAAACAGCAGTGGTGAAATCGGGCAATCTTGTCTAGAACTCTTTTGAATTTCTATACTTTTAGTAACATCTCCATTCACTATTACTTTTGCATACTGTGTTTTGTAAATAGTACTAACCATAGTCAAGAAATAATATCCTCAACCTGCGATATTTAGTTTAGCCAGTATGAACTTCCAGGATAAATTGTCGAATGCTTTTTCTGCATCAAGAAACATTAGCATAAGTTCTTTATCTGGATGTTCCTCGTAATAATATAACACATCCATAACTACTCTCACATTATTTCTCATTTGTCTCCTAGGCAAAAACCCCATTTGGTCTTGATGAATAACCTGTGATAGCACTTTCCTTAATCTATTTGCCAGAATACCTGCAAATATTTTATAATCAGCATTTAACAAGGATATTGGTCTATAATTCTTAATATCTCCTTGATCTGCATTCGATTTAGGAATCAATGTGATTAGTGCATGGTTCCATGAGTTAGGACTCTTTCCCAATTGACCTACCCTCTGAACCAACTCTTTGAAGGGGCTACAAATTTGTTCTTTAAAAATTTGATAAAATTCCGCTGGGATACCATCCGGACCTGGTGTTTTCTTTCTTTTCTGTCTTTTAATTACAGATTGTTATTGGTTCGTTTAAAATTTTCCTTTGTTGTTCATTAAACTCTTTACTGTTCTCTGTCAAATATTTTACAATTAAATCCTCCTCTTGCTCCTCTCGTTGATATAACATTATGTAAAACTTCTCCACTATTTCTTTCAAATCTTGCATTTCACACTTTTCTTCATTTCTATCATTCCTCAGCCATAATATCATACACATTTCTCTTTCTTTTCTTACTTTATATGCTAGCTATCTATTTGGCTTATTTAGATTTTCAAAATAATATTGCTTGGTGAATTCAATTTTTTTCCCTATCTCATAATTTAATATTAGGTTCATCTTATGATGTAACAAATTAAGTTTCGCTTGTGCTGTCTTAATATCTGTTCCCTTCTTCATAATATTTTCCTGTATTCTAATTTGCTTCACTATTTGCTCATACTTGTTCTTAGATTGTTTGGTTTTCCGTGCACTATAATTAATAAAACAACCTCTCATATATGCCTTGAACGCGTCCCAAACTATTTCATTCGGCATCTCCGAGTTACTATTTATTTGAAAAAACTCTATAATCTCTTTATTACATTTTTGGGTAAAATTCAGATCTCTAAGTAATTCTATATTCATACGGTTTCTATTTTTCTTATGACCTTCCTTTAATGCCAATGCAACTGGGTTGTGATCTGCGAAAGTATTTGGTAGTATTTCACATTCTATCATTTTATTTATCATACTAGTAGACATCCAACTCATATCAATTCTTGACCACGTACTGTGTCAAGCTGTGTAATAAGTATAGTCTCGTTTTTGTGGATTTCTGACTCTCCAAACATCCATTAAATTATATTCTTCCACTATATACATGAAATCTCTTGGTAATACATTAACTTTTCCCCGCTCTTTTCTGCTTTTCTTTCTATCCATTGATGAATCTACAACAAAATTATAATTTCCTAGAATACAGATTTTGTTTATTTCTACTAAACTTAAAACTGTTTGCACTTGTTGGCAAAAAACTTTTTGACTTTGGTTGGGTGTACTTTCAACTGCTCCACTGTGTTCTTCACAATGTCTTCCTTAAAGTTCTTATCTATACTTTCTGGTATGTTTTGACACCTCATAATCAGTGCCGCCTTATCCATTTCTAAATTAATGTGTGTTTCCTCAATCCTCTCATTTTTACTCTTTATATCTTGCATAACTAAATCTAGATCCCGTCTCTTTCAGCTTCCCCTGGTTAGTTGCCATTTTAATGATCTCTTGTCTATTTTCTTTTATTTGTTTTTTAATTTCATATGTTTCATTTTTGATTTGTGTTGTTATCTCCTCCATTTTAACTCTTATGGGCTCTATCTCTTTTTAAATTAATACTGGTAGTGTATTTTCCACTGTGTCTTTCACTGCTTGTGACACTGCCTGTGCTACTGCTTGAGACACACTTTCTTCGATCATTTTGTTTAATTCCTTAAGGGATATTTGTGCCCCACTCATACTTGTAATTTTAAGTTGCCCTACCCCTCCTAATTGTCCTGGCGAGGATATTGATGGATCTTCGTCGTGGTCTCTGTGCAGTCCCACACATGGGTTGGGCGCCTGCGCATGACCTCGATCGGAGAATCTTCTAGAGCTTCACCTCAGAAGAGCTTTTGGTGGGCTCTCTTCCCGCCCTGGGGGAGGAGACATGCACTGTGCATGCCCAGAACAGGAGAGAGAGCTGCCTCCCACTCAGTTCTTCTTCGACCGCCTTCGTGTTCACACCTCGTTCCTGTTGTTCCTCCATATTACCTCAGCTGAGTATATCTTTTCTTCGCTTTCGTCTTTGTTTCCTTTCCTCTTTGACTCTTCTGTCTTAAAACAAAACAAAAAAAATCTTTGTCTATCTCTCTTCCCCCCCCCTTCTTTGGAGGGTGGGTGGGGATTTTTGTATGGGAAAAACTCAATTTTTCAAGGTTTGTCGTTGTTGCCCCGCCAAGATTCCATCTAATGACGGGCACGACCTTTGTCTAACTTGTTTGGGTGAGGCCCATAGAGTGGATACTTGTCCTCATTGCGCGAGTTTCACTCATCAGGCCCGCCGTAATCGAGAGGCTAGACTTCGGGCTCTTCTTTTGGAATCGGCCCTACGCCCTACAATGTCCTCAGGGGCTTCCCAGGCCTCGGTAGCCAAAAAATCGGACACCTCCTCGAAGGCACCGAAACAGAAATCTAAGTGGGCTGAAGATAACACCCCTTCGAAGTTGAAGGCCCCGCCGTCTGCTTTGGTTTCGACGTCGATGCCGGCTCTGGCCTTGACATCTCAGAAGTCTGCGGCTCGACAACAGACTCCGCAGCATTCCCACTCGTCGCCTTCAGTGAATGGAGATGTTACTTCTGATTCCTTTGGGCCAGTCGACGAGATCGCCTCCGCAGCTGTCTCCGCGAAGAGGTTCCCAGTCTCCAGCGAGGCATTCTACAACCCCGGTCCACACTTTGGACGAGGGCCCTGTTGTTGTGCACCGCCATTCGCGGTCCCGATCCCAGTACGATCGCCGACGCCTGATCTGTAGGCAATCTCCATCGTCGTCCGGTTCCCCCTCTGACGACCAATGTTGGTCTTGCGAAGACCGTCGGGAACGTCCTGATGCGGCTTATTATTACTCCAGGTCCCCGACACCGGAGAGACACCATTATGATCGGATCCGGCATTCGGAACGCGTGGATCGGACCCATGCCCCTGACCACCCTCGGCGCTCAGTGTCTGTTGCCTCGGCCCGTTCCCCTCCTAGGGAACAGCCTTCTGATCTTCCTAGAAATCGGGATGCCCCGAAGAGTTCCCCAATGGAACCTCAGCACCATCCTTCCGTCGATCACCCAGTCATCGATCTCGTCCAACCACGATCCTCCTCTCCCATGTCCATCTCGGACAGGTCGGATTTGGCGGAGTTCGATCCTGAGGTCTCTCGGATCGAGGACAAGCCTCGACGCTTGGGGTCGATTTCACCTACTGAGGGCCCTAAAGCATTTTTAGAGCTCGTTACCAGGATGGCGACTGCCCTTCAAGTCCAGGGCTTTACAGAATCCCCAGCTGTGACCGATGTCGTTCACCGGTTGGTCCAGGCTGACCTTCCTCCGTCTCCCGTCTTGCCTTTGCTTCCTGTCCACCTTTCTATCCTGAAAGAGTCATGGGAGCACCCGGCTTCAATCCCTCTGGTTTCGAGGCGCTATGATGGGTTGTACAGGATCCAGGACGCTCCTGGCAAATTTCTCGTTTGTCAGCCACCGCTGAACTCGATGGTTGTTCATTCTTCCTCGAGATCAAAGCAGCCTGTTCGCCAGTCCACGCCTCCTGACCGTGAGGGTCATAAACTGGATCTTCTGGCCAAGAAGATGTACTCTCTGGCCTCCATGAATCTTACTTGTCCTATTTGTTGGCGTACGCCTTCAACGTCGCCAATGCAGTTCGTCCTGTCCTGGAATTAGTTCCAGAGGAACATCGCCCCACTCTCTCGACTGCCTTGTCTAAGGTTTGTGCTATATCGAAGCAACAGATCAATTCGGTTTGTCATGCCATTAATTGTTCATCTAAACTCCTGGTTTCTTCTGTCGCTCTCCGGCGTCATGCCTGGCTGCGGGGCAACTCTCTACAACCGGACATCAAGTTCCGTGTTGAAGACCTTCCCTTTGACGGTGATGGCCTCTTCCACTCCACCACCGACGAAGTGTTGAAGGCTGTCGATGATAGTCGAAAGCAGGCCCGAAACCTTTGAGTCTCGGCTGCACCTTACCGTCCCAGAAACCGTTCCTGGGAGCCTTCCGCCTCCAGGCGATACCTGTCTCCGGCACCTCACTCCCAATGGAGAAGAAAGCCATATGACTCTCGTCCTCCTTCCAAACACCGTTCCCAACCTACCAAAAAGCCGCCACAACCTAAACAGTCTGTTTGACTGTCCCCACCGTCTCCCTTCCCCGACGTCGTATACTCCTTCCATCCAAACCTGTCTCTTCCCATTTCTACCAGCCTGGGAAGAAATTTCAACCAACTCCTGGATCCTCACCATTCTTCAGGTCGGGTACGCCATAGAGTTCGTTTCGCTTCTGATCCTCCCACACTTTGTCGTCACGCCTCCAGACCCTCTCCTCAATCTCGAGGTTTCCATTCTCCTTGCCAAGGGGGCCATCGAGGTCATCCCAGAGGCGCAACAAACTCTCGGCTTCTACTCTAAGTATTTCCTGGTTCCCAAGAGGGACGGCGGCTTCAAACCAATTATGGATCTTCGAGATCTCAACCGTTACATTCGGTATCAGAAGTTCAAAATGGTCACTTTGCAGTCGACCCTTCCTCTCATTCCACGGGCAGCATGGCTCGCGTCAGTCAACCTCCAAGACGCATACTTCCATGTCACGATCCATCCCCAACACGGGCGGTTTCTCCGGTTCGTCGTTGGAGATGCCCACTACCCGTACAGAGTGCTTCCCTTCGGCCTTTCTACAGCTCCGCGGGTATTCACCAAGCTGATGGCTGTGGTGGTGGCTGAGCTCCACCGACAGGGAGTCACTCTTTATCCTTACATCGACGACTGGCTTCTCGTAGCTCCAATGCCAAGTCAGTTGCTCCATGACAGGAGACTCTCTCCCTCCTCCGTGCTCTCAGACTCTGCATCAACGGCACCAAGTCCTCCCTTCAGCCCCTTCAAATCCTTCGATTCCTCGACTCAACTTGACACCAACCACGAAGCGGCTTTCCTCCCGGAATCGAGGACTTCCGATATTCGGGCGATGGTGTCCTCCTTTCAGATGTGTCCCCAACAATCCGCCCGTTCTGTCATGAGGCTCCTCGGTCACTTTGCCTCCACGGTGTTCGTTGTCCGCAACGCCCGGCTGAGAATGCGGCCGCTTCAGCTCTGGCTCCTCCGTAACTTCGATCCTCTCCGGAGGCCTTGGCACACGACTCTGTCGATCCCGCAAACAGTCCTCGACTCTCTTGAGTGGTGGACTCAACCCGTCCACCACCTTTCCGGGATGACCTTTTGACCTCCTCCTCCTGACTTGCTGTTGACCACAGACGCTTCCCTCTGGGGTTGGGGAGCCCAGCGCGGAATGCTCACTGTTCAAGGGGCTTAGTCTGCTCGAGATGCAACTCGCCACATAAATTACCTGGAGTTGCGAGCGATTTATCTAGCCCTTCGGTCCTTTCTTCTGACCCTTCGAGACCGTGTCGTTCAAGTGGCTTCCGACAGCACCATGGCTGTCTATTATGTCAACAAACAGGGCGGCATGTCCTCTGTTCGTCTCTGCAACTTAGCGATAGACCTCTGGTCCTGGTGCCTCGACCACTCCATCACGCTCTCGGCGATCCATATTCCTGGGAATCAGAATGTCAACGCAGACTGGTTGAGTCGTTCTGCCTCATCGGACAACGAATGGTCCATTCCCCTCCGGTATCTTTGACCTCTGTTTCGAGAGTTTGGTCACCCATCTGTCGACGGCTTCGCGTCCGTCGACAATGCTCAATGTCGCCTGTTTTTCAGCACGGGTCCCCCGTCTGCTCGGTCGCTCGGGGATGCCTTTCTCCACAACTGGACTGGAGCCCTGTTTTACCTATTTCCTCCATTCCCTCTCATCTCTCGGGTCGTGCAGAAGATTCGTGCAGACGGCACCTCCTGCATTCTAATCACTCCGTGGTGGCCACGCCAGGTCTGGTTCCCATACCTGCTTCAACTCTCCTGTTGTTCCTTCCGTCCCCTCCCTGTCGTCCCAGATCTCCTCTCTCGGGCCCGAGGGAGAATCCTCCATCCCAATCCAGGATTTTTCAGATTGACGGCCTGGAAGATCCAGCCCTAGACTTCCCGCCTCAGGTTTCCGAAATCCTCCTGATGCTAGGAAGCCTTCTACTCAACGTTCCTATCAGTTCAAGTGGAACAGATTCCAATCCTATGCTGCTGATCACTCCTTTGATCCGATTCGATCATCTCTCCATGAGATTGTCGCCTACATCGTGCACTTGAAGGATACTGGCCTTGCATATTCGTCCTTGCAGGTTCATTTGGCGGCAATCTCCGCCAACCACCCCCTCATACAAGAATCTTCAGTGTTCTCCCACCGTCTCACCAAGACGTTCCTCAAGGGTCTTCTTCGGCTGTGCCCGCCTAGGAAACTGTTGGTGCCTTCCTGGAGCTTGTCTCTAGTCCTTTCTCAACTCATGGCTAAACTGTTCGAGCCAATGGCTACCGCTGACCTTAGGTTAGTTTCTGGAAAACAGCTTTTCTTGTAGCCATTACCACTGCACGCAGGGTAGGGGAGCTAGCTGCCTTTAGGGCCGATCCCCCCTATACAGTTTTTCAAAGGGAGAAGGTGGTCCTTAGAACAGATCCTTCTTTCCTCCCTAAGGTCATCTCTGCCTTTCATCTCTCTCAGTCGTCTGTTCTGCCTACTTTCTTTCTGAACCCGACTGATGCCTTTCAGAGAGCCCTGCACTGTCTACATGTGCGCAGAGCGCTCTCTTTCTATCTGCATAGGACGCAGCCCATACGTAAATCTCCTCGGCTGTTCCTAGCTTATGGCCCCCCTCATGCGGGGGAACCAATTTCTTCTCAACGTCTCTCTAAGTGGGTGACTTCCACCATAGCCCTTTGCTATGAGCTGGCATGTCAACCCGTTCCTACCTGTGTCACTGCCCATTCCACACGAGCGGTGTTGACGTCCACCGCTTTCCTGGCCGGTGTCCCGTTGGAAGACGTCTGTGCGGCTGCTACGTGGTCCTTGGCATCGACCTTCGTGAACCACTACGCACTTGACGTCCGAGCTCGATGGGATGCTGCCTTCGGTCAGACGATGCTGCGATCTCTCTTCGCTTAATCCTGCTGCACCCTCAGGTAGGACCCATGGGTGATTGTTTTGATGATGATGTTGTGTCTTAACCAGTATTTTTGTGTCCTTTGCAGCTGCCAGCTCCCTCCTCCAGCTGGTTCAGCTGTTGTAATCACCCATGTGTGGGACTGCACAGAGACCATGATGAAGATATACAGGTTACTTACCTGTAACTGATGATCTTCGAGTGGTCATCTGTGCAGTACCACAATCCCACCCAGCCTTCCCCGCTGCTGGCATCTCCAGATTTCCTTCTTTGGATTGTTTGGCCTTGACAGTGGCAGTCGAAGGAACTGAGTGGGAGGCGGCTCTCTGTCCCACTCTGGGCATGCGCAGTGCATGTCTCCTCCCCCAGGGCGGGAAGAGAGCCCGTCGAAAGCTCTTCTGAGGTGAAGCTCTAGAAGATTCTCTGATCGAGGTCGTATGCAGGCACCCAACCCATGTGTGGTACTGCCCAGATGACCACTCGAAGATCATCAGTTACAGGTAAGCAACCTGTTTTTTTCTACTCCCACTGGCTCCTGAGGCCATAAGAACCAAAAAGCAAAAGACAAAAGAAACAACAAAATTTGCACAATCAAATCTTCAAGTCTTCTATCTATCTCTTATATTACTCTGTCTCTTATTATTACTCTTCTGCTACTTCTATATTGCATTCTATCTCTTCCATGCACTCACTGCCAGCGTCAATGTTCAATATTTCTTCTTCGTCTCCGTTATATTCTCTTCTTAATCATGCCTCTGTTCTCCACCTCACTCCTTCATACCCGCATATCCATGTCCCTATTCTTCTCCTCTCTTCCTCATCGGTCCTTGACGTCACTATTCCTCATCGGTCCTTGACGTCACTATTTTGCTACAGTTCCAGTCACTCAGTTCCTTGATGTCACTATTTTGCTACAGTTCCAGTTGCTCCATTCTGTCACTTTGCTCTGCCATCACTGTTTACTGCTCACTCCTTGGATCTCCACCCTTCTCAGTTCCCTGTCGCAGCGCCTTTGTCACCCACTTACTCTACCTGGCTCCTCAATGCAGCCCGTCACTTTCTCCTCTTAAAGGGGTATGTTGGCGATTTACATGGAACGAGAGAAAAAAAAGGAAGAAAGAGGGAAAAAACTTTTGCGGTATTGATATCTTCCGGCTTCCCACTTCTAACTCTAGCTCTAACTCTTACTCCATCCCTTAACCTAGTCTTTAACTAAACCAGCATGCATGCACCTTCCTTGTTCTAGCCGCTATTCACTCAGTCGTGCTTTTATCTTTGGGACCTCTTATTCCCTGGCACTTAATATTCCCCCTGACCCTCACCATAATAACAATGAACCATCCAAATTTTAAAGGTACTTAGCTTCCGTTTGTCTATCCCTTGTTATTCTTTTGACTCGTTAGTCCCCCATGACTCTTCTTGCACTCGTCATGACTCAGCAGCCCCGCTGAAGCTCCCATATGTTACAACTTGACTTTCTTGCTTCAGGACTAGCATGTACCCACTAGGTTGCCACCTCATTGACCACATGCTACTAGAAGTCCCCTGCCAACTCTTTCATCTCTAGAAAGAATTTGAGGTGTTTTAATTGCCTAAGAAAGTCTGAGGGCAGCGGAGTGAGCTTAGCCCACTTTCTCTGTCGATTAGCCCGGATCCCGCATTATTTCCATAGCTAGATGACATTCTGATCAAGGCATGATCCAGGTGCCAAACAAGCTGACACCTGGATTTGACAATCCAGGTACTACAGGAACATGGTTTTGTCATAAACAGGGAGAAGAGTGCCCTTGAACCGATTCAGATAATTACATACCTGGGAGTGAAAATAGACACAAGACAGGACAAGGTTTTTCTATTGCAGGAGAGATTGGGAAAATTCTCACTCCTCTTGAATCAGGTCCTGGGTGCTCAGACATCAGAGGTGATGACCCTAGCTTATTTCCTGGGCATGATGGTGTCGTGCCAGGACCTCCTACCATGGGCCAGGTTCCATACGAGGCCCCTACAGCAGTTCCTCCTTTGCTACCAGAAGGAAATAGCCCGCAAGATGGTCAAGGAAGTAGAACTGCCGCAGACGGTGAGGCCAGAGTTACAGTGGTGGCTCATACTGACTCAGTTCATGGAGGGGATGCCACTCAGGGAGCCCCAGAGGACTGTGCTCACTATGGATGCGAGTCTCTCTGGATGGGGAGCACATTCCAGGGGACACATGGTTCAAGGCAGTTGGTCAGAGTTGGAGACGTCCAGGAGCATCAACTTTCTGGAGCTCAGGGCCATAAAACTGGCCATGTCTCAGCTCCAGAGTCAACTGTCAGGCCATCATGTTCTGATACAAATGGACAACATGAAAACAAAAGCCTATATCAACAGACAGGGTGGCACATGATTCCGACGGCTACACCAGGAGGCAGTGCAAGTGATGCAGTAGGCAGAGGAACATGTTCTGTCATTAGAGCCCTCCATATGGCAGGAAGAGAAAACATGGTGGCAGACTGGCTGAGCAGACAAACCATAGACCACGCAGGTGGATATTACACAGGGACGTTTTTCTTCAGGTCAACGACAGATTTGGAAATGCAGAGGTGGACCTCTTTGCGTCCAGACAGAACTGGCAAGTACAGAAGTTTGTGTCCAAAACCCACACGAGAGGGGCAAAGGAACGGACACCCTGAATCTAGTATGGCTGAGAACTCTACACTATGCATTTCTGCCCTTACCCCTCATTCCCAGAGTGGTGCAGTGTGTGATAGACCAACGAGCAGATGTGATTCTGGTAGCACCCTGGCATGGTTCCAGGATCTCATGAGACTCCATACGGGATTCCTGGAGGCTGCCTCTCAGATGGGACCTTGTATCTCAGGAGATGACTGTTCATCCATGACTGGACATGCTACAACTCACAGCATGGAGGTTGAGAGCAGGCAATTAGAAGCTCTGGGATATGGGGCAGAGGTGCTTTCCATGCTCTTGGCATCCAGAAAACCTTCTACAACTAAGATATATAATAGAACTTGGCAAACATTTTCTAAATAGTGCAGGGAGCAGGTTGGACCTGATGCAGGCACAGGTTGGGGAGGTGCTGGCTTTTCTCCAACAGGGTCTGACTAAGGGCCTCAGTACCAGTACCCTAAAGTGACAGGTAGCGGCCCTCTCTGCAGTAAGAGGGGCTAGGAAAGGTAGATCTTTTCCCAATCATCCACATATCCGGTGGTGTTTGAGGGGGCCCACAGGCACACAGGTTCCCCACATGGAACTTAAATACAGTGGTACAAGCACTATGCAAGGAGCCTTTTGAACCAATGGCATCATGTCCCATGAAAGAACTTAGTCTGAAACAATTTTCCTAGTGGGGATCACTTCAGCGCATAGGGGCTCAGAACTGAGAGCTCTCTCTGTGCACAGGGATCTGTGCACCTTCCATAATGACAGGGTCGTTCTCAGACCAGACCAGGCATTCATCCCCAAAGTTAATTCCCAGTTCCATAGATCGGAGGATCTGGTGTTACCCTCCTTTTGTCCAAACCCTACCCATGAGAGGGTCTGGCACCGCCTAGACGTGCGTACGGCATTAGTTTTTACATGGACAGGACCAGGGGGTGGAGAAAGACTGAATCCTTGTTTGTTTGTTTCTGTCAGTCATCCCTGAGAAAGAGTGTGTCCACTTCTACCTTGAGTAGGTGGATAAGGCAATGTATCAGTCAGGCATACAAGGGGCAGGGGTTGGTAACCCCAGATGGTGTCACAGCTCATTCACTATGGAGGATGGCCACGTTGGTGGCATATAGGGCCTTCCCATCCCTAGAAGTCATCTGTAGGGTTGTTGTTGTTCAGTCGCACAGTCGAGTCCGACTCTTCGCGACCCCATGGACCAGATTACGCCAGACCCTCCTGTCTTCCGCTGTCCGCTGAAGTTTGCTCAATTTCATGTTTGTTGCATCGATGACACTGTCTAACCATCTCATCCTTTGCCGTCCCCTTCTTCTTTGACCTTCAATCTTTCCCAGCATCAGGGTCTTCTCCAGTGAATGCTCCCTTCTCATTTGGTGGCCAAAGTATTTGAGCTTCAGCTTCAGGATCTGGCCTTCCAGGGAACAATCAGGGTTGATTTCTTTTGGGATTGACTGATTTGATCTCCTGGCAGTCCAAGGGAATCTCAAAAGTCTTCTCCAGCACCATAGTTCAAAAGAATCTATTCTTCGGCGCTCGGCCTTCCTTATAGTCCAACTCTCGCAGCCATACATTACTACGGGGAATACCATTGCTTTGACCATGCGGACTTTTGTTGGCAGGGTGATCTCTCTGCTTTTTATCATGCTGTTTAGGTTTGCTATCGCTTTCCTCCCAAAGAGCAGGCGTCTTTTAATTTCATGGCTGCAGTCACCATCTGCAGTGATCTGGGATCCTAGGAACGTGAAGTCTGTCACTACTTCTACGACTTCCCCTTCTATTTGCCAAGGAGTGATGGGGCCAGATGCCATGATCTTAGTTTTTTTGATGTTGAGCTTCAAGCCCACTTTTGCACTCTCCTCTTTCACCCTGAGCAAGAGGCTCTTGAGCTCCTCTTCACTTTCTACCATCAGAGTGGTATCGTCTGCATATCTGAGGTTATTGCTCTTTTCCCCAGCAATCTTAACTCCAGCTTGTGATTCATCCAGGCCAGCATTTCGCATGATGTACTCTGCATATAAATTAAATAAGCAAGGTGACAATATACATCCTTGTCGTACTCCTTTTCCTATGCTAAACCAATCAGTTGTTCCATATCCGGTTCTAACTGTTGCTTCTTGACCCTTATACAGGTTTCTCAGGAGACATGTGAGGTTGTCCGGTACTCTCATCTCTTTAAGAACCTGCCATAATTTATTGTGATCCACACAATCAAAGGCTTTAGCATAGTCAATGAAGCAGAAGTAGATGTTTTTCTGGTACTCTCTTGCTTTCTCCATAATCCAGCGAATGTTGGCAATTTGATCTCTAGTTCCTCTACCTCTTCGAAACCCAGCTTGTACTTCTGGCAGTTCTCTATCCACGTACTGTTGGAGCCTAGCTTGTAGGATTTTGAGCGTGACCTTGCTAGCGTGTGAAATGAGTGCAATTGTGCGATAGTTTGAACATTCCTTGACATTGCCCTTCTTTGGGATTGGAATGTACACTGACCTTTTCCAATCCTGTGGCCACTGTTGTGTTTTCCAAATTTGTTGGCAAATTGAGTGCAGCACTTTAACAGCATCTTCTTTTAAGACTTAGAATAACTCAGCTGGGATACCATCACCTCCACTAGCTTTGTTGTTAGTAATGCCTTCTAAGGCCCATTTAACTTTGCTTTCCAGGATGTCTGGCTCGAGGTCAGTGATTATACCATCGTGGTTGTCAAGGACATTGAGGTCCTTCTTGTATAGTTCTTCTGTGTATTCTTGCCATCTTTTCCTAATCTCTTCTGCTTCTGTTAGGTCCCTACCGTTTTTGTCCTTTATCATGGCCAGCTTTGCATGGAACATTCCCTTGATTTCTCCAATTTTCTTAAAGAGATCTCTCGTCCTTCCCAATCTATTGTTTTCCTCTATTACTTTGCATTGTTCATTCAGGAAAGCCTCCTTATCTCTCCTTGCTGTTCTCTGGAAATCTGCATTCAGTTGGGCAAATCTTTCCTTTTCACCGTTGCCTTTAGCTTTCCTTCTTTCCTCTGCTATGTGTAAAGCCTCATCAGACAGCCACTTTGCTTTTTTGCATTTCTTTTTCTTTGGGATGGCGGTGATTGCTGCCTCCTTTACAATGTCACGGACCTCTGTCCATAGTTCTTCAGGCACTCTGTCTATCAAATCTAGTCCCTTAAACCTATTCTTCACCTCTACTGTATATTCATCGGGGATGCGATCTAAGTCAAATCTGAATGGCCTCGTGGTTTTCCCAACTTTCTTCAATTTAAGTCTGAATTTTGCAATGAGTAGCTCATGATCTGAGCCACAGTCAGCTCCAGGTCTTGTTTTTACTGACTGGATAGAGCTTCTCCATCTTTGACTGCAAATTATATAGTCAATCTGATTTCGGTGTTGCCCATCTGGTGATGTCCATGTGTAGAGACGCCTCTTAGGTTGTTGGAAAAGGGTGTTCGCTATGACCAGCATGTTCTCTTGACAAAACTCTGTTAGCCTTTGCCCTGCTTCATTCTGTTCTCCAAGGCCAAACTTGTCTGTTATCCCGGTTACCTTTTGATTTCCTACTTTAGCATTCCAGTCCCCTATGATGATGAGGACATCATTTTTTGGTGTTAGTTCTATGAGCTGTTGTAGGTCTTCATAGAACTGGTCCACTTCAGCCTCTTCTGCAACAGTGGTTGGGGCATAGACTTGGATTATTGTGATATTGAATGGTTTGCCTTCGATTCAGACCAAGATCATTCTGTCATTTTTGAGATTGTATCCCAATACTGCCTTTCTCACTCTCTTGTTGACTATAAAGGCCACACCATTTTTTCTACGGGATTCCTGGCCACAGTAGTAGATATAATGGTCTTCTGAGTTAAATTCGCCCATTCCTGTTCACTTTAGTTCACTGATTCCCAAGATGTCGATGTTCATTCTTGCCATCTCATATTTGACCACGTCAAGCTTACCTTGATTCATAGATCTTACATTCCAGGTTCCTATGCAGTATTGTTCTTTGCAGCATCAGACTTTCCTTTCACCGTCAGACACATCCACAACTGAGCGTCCTTTCGGCTTTGGCCCAGCCACTTCACTCTTTCTGGGGTTACTCGTACTTGCCCTTTGCTCTTCCCCAGTAGCATGTTGGATACCTTCCGACCTGAGGGGCTCATCTTCCGGCGTCATATCTTTCAGCCTTTTGATACTGTCCATGGGGTTTTCTTGGCAAAGATACTGGAGTGGGTTGCCATTTCCTTCTCTAGGGGATCACGCTTGGTCTGAGTTCTCTGCTGTAGGGTAGTGACATGGAAATTGGTCCATTCCTTTACAAAACACTATAGGATTGACAAACTAGCCTTGGCAGAGGCAGTGTTTGGCAGGAGAGTATTACAACAGGCCCTGTAAGCAACAGAAGTCGTCTGAACCAGCCAGGAGAGCACTGCTTTTTTACGTCCCAGGAGTAAGGAGTCAAGGACTGCCCCACTCCTGGACCACTGGAGAATGGAAGATTTGTATTCACTTACCGTGAAGCTTCCTTCTCGGTGGTCCAGAGTGGGGCAGTCCTACCCGCCCTCGCTCGGTGGACACAACTTCCGATCCTTCGGGACCTGGAGTTGGTCATGGGGTGTTTACAGTGGTTCAGTTATTCTTGAAGCTGATCTAGTTGTTGGTGAGATGTAGTGGCTTGTGGTTGTCTGTTCTTCTAATGGTTGAATAAAGGTTTGTGTTTATTTAACCCCATGGTTGTGGTAGTCTTCCTTGGCTTCCTGTGGGAGAGAGAGAGGAGTTGTTTTTAAGTGTGTTTGCAGCAGCTCAGAGGTGGCTTTCGGTATGACTGGAGATCAGAGGATAAGCCTCTCCCCTCTGGGATCAAAGTTTGCCGGCCCTGCCTATGGAAGAGGAGGTGCTT
This sequence comes from Gekko gecko, assembly GCA_029375565.1. NCBI lineage: Eukaryota > Metazoa > Chordata > Lepidosauria > Squamata > Gekkonidae > Gekko > Gekko gecko. The sequence goes on from JAPDNY010000005.1 coordinate 172,879,530, forward strand.
TCCCAGGAGCAAGGAGTCAAGGAAAAATATTCTGTTCTCCCCTCTGCAGTGTTCTCTCCCATGTGGGAAAGAATTCGGCCTTGTGGTGCCGGTGAGGTGGAAACAATCAAATGTTCTGCTTTATTGTTATTTCAGGAAACTCACCTAAAAATTATTCTTCCATTGCTTAGAAGGTTTCCTGGCCATTCAGATTATGATATTTTAAGGATGTTCCTTATGGACGATAATCCTCAATTTACAATCTGTTGTGCGAAATTTTTTGCAATGGCCTGTAAAATCCACCAGGAAATCATGTATACTGAATTTAAATTTAGGTATAATTTGATATTGTTTCTGTATATTGGTTATTATAGTTGACTCTTTTTGTTTGAGTTTTTTTCTTTTGTCTGTAACTTGTAATTTTGTGGTTTGTGCTGGTCATTGACTGAATAAATCTGATTCAGATTGATTTGCAAGCGGGTCACAGAAGATGGAGCTAAAGGTTTTGTAATACCACAGATTTTTAAAACACCCCCTTCATTATAGTATTTAAAATACTGTCTTTAAAATACAGTAGTACTTACTTCAATTGGTATATATTTATATGCAACATTTCATAGCTAATCTGTTTTACATCTATATTATTGGTTTCATCTTTACTACATATTTGGTATTACATATTTTTGCCACTTCTGCCTATTCACTGTAACTTTTAACAAATCGGTAATGAATCAGAGTATAGAAAGGAAATCTCTCCTTATATATAATTCTATTTTCGAGTGGCAACATTCCATGCACTCCCTCCGCTATTGGCCCATCAGCTGCCACTCAAGAGTACTCGCATGCCATTGGCCGGGTGCTGGGTCTGCTCCTCTTCCCTACCCACACCCCCTTCAGCCACTGTGCCCTGTCAGAATTACTGGCAAACGGCTTTCTTTCTTGATGAAGATGCTTCTCCTGCTTGCCTCCTGTGTTGGACTAACTTTTCCCTCAGTGGCTTTTGGTAGGTGTAACAAAATGGCAGTTACCTGTGTTTGTAAGATGGCTGCCGTCTGTGGTTGGTTGTTTAAAATGTTCCCCCATTAGGTTTAATTGAGCTGTATTTTCAGAGAGGGGCCTGCAGGGGTATCACTCACAGGGTGGAATGGGGGTTCCTTATCTGTTGGCCTACAGTTCCCAGCTGCCCCAAGGCCAAAAGAGGGACTGTCCCAAAGGGCAGGGCAGCATCAAAATAGACTCTAGCCCATCCAGCTGCATTGTAAACTGGAGCCTGTTTCACCACAGTAGGCAACCAAGCTTGGTTCAGACCCTTCGCAGGCCTTTGTGAGGAACTCATTGGGGCCAGTCCTGACTAGGGTTGCCAGCTCCAGATAGGGAGATTCCTGGAGATTTCCTGGTAGAGTCTATGGAAGCCAGGGTTTGGGGAGGGGAGAGGCCTCATCTGAACAGAATGCCATACAGCCCACCTTCCAAAGCAGTTATATTCTCTTGTGGGGGGGAGATCTGTTGTCTGGAGTTCAGTTGTGATACCTGGTGATCTTCAGGCTCCATCTGGAGGTTGGCTACCCTAGGCGTACCAGTCAGTGTTTCAGAGCAGGGTCTGCTAGATCCAGGTTCTTGCTGTAGAAGCTGAGTGGGTGATTTTGGACCAGTCACAGACTTTCAGCCTAACCTACCTCACAGGGTTGTTGTGCAAGTTAAAAGGGGGAGAGGAGAATGATGTCAGCTGCTTTTGGTCCTCATTGCAGAGAAAGACTACTTTTCCTCCTGGGTAGAGGCTGCAGGATGGGAGATGGAAAGCTGAAGAGTGAGGGGGAAATAAAGGTAGGTTGATGATTGGCTGTGAAGGAGATAGGGTTGCCAACTCAAAGTGGGAAATTCCTGGAGATTTCAGGGATTGAACCTGGAGAGGGTGAGGTTTGAGGAGGGGTGGAGCCTCAGACAGGTACAATGCCATAGACTCCATCCTCCAAATCAGGCATTTTCTCCTGGGGAACCATTGTTGCCAATCTCCAGGTGAAGGGTGGAGATCACTCAGCTATACAACTGATCTCCAGGAAGGAGGGCAGAAGTCAGCTGCAGTTAGAGGGTCAGATAATGGTAGGGTGATGGTTAGCTGGGAAGGGGATGGGGTTGCCAACTCCAGGTTGGGAAATTCCTGGGGATTTCAGGGGTGGAGCCTGGAGAGGGTAGGGTTTGAGCAGGTCGCCACAGCAAATTGATGCTGAGTGCCCAAGGCCTTGGCACTCTCCCAGAGCCTCTTTCTAGAGCTCATTGTATTGATTTCCACAACGGGCCTTATTCCTAGTCTATTATATATCTCCTAATAAGAAAGTAAAAGATATTTCTGCTCAAGATCCTTATACGTTTATATTCAAGATGTTACATTTGAAACATGTTCTGCTTCTACATTGCAATACATTTATGTATAATTCTTAAAAACTGTTTCTTATACTAAATCTGTCTCCTGCTTGCATAATACACACTCCATCTCTCCTCAGATTTCATAATTGATCTGTTTCTCAGATAAATTGTTAATTTCACCATTACTACTTATTTTGCAAGTTTATTTTCTCATTCTTCTAGATGCAGACATACATCTAGTTTCCATTTTACTGTGTAAATAATTCTAGCTGCTGTCACCATGTATTTGAATATCTCTTCCAGAATTTTTGTAGTTCATTTGGCAGTATACCTAATAGCGTATTCTCAGCTTCCTAGGGAATTTAAATTTTAATGTGTTCTGAATTTCTCATACATTTCCTTCCAACATTTTTTGCTTTTTTACAAGTTCACCACATATGAAAAAAGATTCTGTGTCTTGGCATTTCCAGAATTTTCCTTTGTAGTTTTTGTCCTTAGGGGTTATAAACTATCTAAAAACATCTTATACCATTTTTCTCTTAATGCCTGTCTGGCTGTAAAATTGATTTATTTTCCCCACAAATGTTCCCATTAATGCATAGATACCTGTTCTCTAAAATTCTGCATCCATTTAATCATAGATTTTTTTCACTTGCTTTTCTCTTTCTAGCTGGAGTAATAACTGATATATCCATCATAGTAAATGATCTTTTTGTTTTGTAATCAGCTGTTCAATTCTATCAAGCATTGAATATTTATTCCTTCATCTTTAATATCTTTCCAAGACTTGATTTTTGAAGCCAAAAGTGAGAGATCACGGGAGGAAATGGAAGACCAAACAAAACATCCTTGACAAAAATAACGAAGAGTCAATAAAGATATATATGCGAAATTTTTTATTTAATTTATTTATTAGTTACATTTATACCCTGCCCTCCCAGCGAACAGGCTCAGGGCGGCTTACAAAGGTCAGTACAATGTACCTAGTCTCCATAAAACATTTTAAACAAAACAATCATATATTTAAAATGCCCTAATTAAAGTTAAAGTGCTCACCGTCTTAATCGATACTTATTAGCTTAAGTGGTGCTCTCTAAGATGTACTCCCAAAATTCCTGGCTCAGCAATCTTCCAGCCTCCTATGGAGATATGGCTCTGTCTCTGCGCTATGGCCGGGCCTGTACCATAGATGTTCAATAGTGGTAGTTGATGGTAGTGGTGGGCGGCTCCTAGTTGAAAGCCTGGTGGAAGAGCTCCATCTTGCAGGCCCTGCAGAACTGTAAAAGGTCCGGGCCTTGATCTCTTCCAGGAGCTCATTCCACCAGTAAGGATCTACCACCGAAAAGGCCCTGGTCCTAGTGGTGGCGAGCCTGGCATCCTTAGGGCCTGGAATAATTAGTCGATGTTGTGACCCTGACCGTAGTGCTCCCTGGGGTATATATGGGGAAAGGCGGTCCCTCAAGTGTGCCAGACCCTGGCCATATAGGGCTTTAAAGGTAAGTACCAGCACCTTGAAGCGAATTTGTTATGCTATTGGCAGCCAGTGCAGTGACTTTAGCACAGGCTGGATGTGCTCCCATCGAGTGAGGCCCATCAGAAGCCTGGCTGTGGCATTCTTCACTAGCTGCAGCTTCCAGATTTGCGACAAGGGCAGCCCCATGTAGAGAGTGTTACAGTAATCTAATCTTTTTTTTAAAAATTTATTAACAGGATATAATAGCATGTTCCATAGTTAATAACCAATTCTTAACATATCCTTTTCTACAGTTTTTCTTCCCTCCCCTCCCCCGGCTCCCAGCGATGCTCCCCCCCATTAATATTTCAATCAATATTCTCTTACATTCAGTTCTTACTCAATAATCAAATCTTCATTTTAAACATTTTCTTTTTCTATTTCTCACTCTTAGGTAACATTGTGAATACAATCCATTTCTTATACTACTTCTATTCTTAATAATCATCAAAGCAAAGTAATCTATTTTTAACATCCCAATTCAGTTCTAGGTAAACTTTAAAGTCTTTCCAATCTGCTAAAAATTCATCTTCTTTTCCATTAAGTTTTTGTGTCAATTTGTCCATTTCTACCATTAAAATCATCTTCTTTATCCATTCCCATTTATCTGGTATCTTCTCCTGTTTCCAAAATTGAGCATAAGTCATCCTTGCTGTTGTAATTAAATACCATAACAATGTTCTCTTTGTCACTTTAATTTCTTCCATTTTAAGCCCTAAAAGTAACATTTCTGGCTCTTTTTTCAAAGTACATTTCAGGATCTTCTGAATTTTGTTATGAACCTCAGTCCAAAAACTAGCCGCTTTTTCACATGTCCACCACATATGGTAAAACGAGTCCTCTTTTTTCTTACACTTCCAACATCTGTCAGGCATGTTCTCGTTCATATTAGCAATTTTTTTTGGTGTCATATACCATCTATACATCATTTTATAACAATTTTCTTTCACACTAACACATGTTGAAATTTTGATCGATTTTTTCCACAAACACTCCCATGATGACATCTATTTCTCTATTTATATTTATAGCCCATTTCACCATTTGCTCTTTTACAGTCTCATCCTCTGTGTACCATTTTAACACAATCTTATAAATTTTTGAAATCTTTTTTTTACCTTTTTCTGCCCATATCATTTCAATTTCATTATTTTCTTTCCTGAAACCACACCTCATTTTATCAGTCTTAAATAAGTCATAAATCTGCCTATAATTTAACCAGTCATATTCAAATTCAAATTCCTCTCTAGCTCTCATCGCAAAACTACTCCCCTCAACCTTTAAAATGTCTCTATAAGGTAACCGATCTTCTCCTTTGTGCCTTGAGAGTGGTTTAATTACTTCTGCCAGTACTATCCATAAAGGCCTTGTGTCAAAAAAAAATTTCTTGTAACAGTAGTCTAATCTTGAGGTGACCATCACGTGGATCACTGTAGCCAGGTCATCAAGATCGAGGAAGGGAACCAGCTGCCGAATCAGCCGAAGATTGTAGAAGGCCGACTTAGCAGTGGCTGCTACCTGGGCCTCCATTGTTAAGGAGGGATCCAGGAGCACTCCCAAACTCCTAACCTCCGATGCTGGCACTAGCGGTGCCCCGTTGAAGGTCAGGAGTGGGATCCCCTTCCCCAGACCTCCCTGACTCAGGCTCAGGACCTCCATCTTCACCAGATTTAGCTTCAGCTGACTCAGTCTAAGCCAACCAGCCATGGCTTGCAGCACCCAGTCCAGATCTTCCGGTCTGGAGTCTGATTGGCCGCCCAACATCAGATAGAGCTGGGTGCCATCAGCATACTGGTGGCAACCCAGCTTATACCTCTGGATAACCTGGGCAAGGGGGTGCATGTAGATGTTACATAACATCAGGGAAAGCACTACCCCCTGAGGCACTTTGCACTCAAGTGGGTGTCTCCTGGACTGCTGTTCCCCTAGTGCCACCCTTTGTCCCCAACCCTGGAGAAAGGAAACAAGCCATTGCAAGGCAAGCCCCTGTATCCCCACGTCAGTGAGGCGGTGGGTCAGCATCTGGTAGTTGACTGTGTCGAATGCAGCCGAGAGGTTTATTCTGTGGAAAACTCTCTTCTTCTATCACTCACACACAATGAATTTTGCACAATAAAAATATCAATTTCACAAGGATTGCTTTATCTGAGCATGTAGTAATACCAATTCTTATCAATTTCCACTTATCAGCTCTTGAAATAAACATCCTATGTTGACTCTCTGATATCAGAACCCAAGGTCTTTTCAATTAGTTAGTTGGTTTCTAGAAGCTAAACATAAAGCCTCCACTACTAATTGTTACCAGGCACAGTCTGGTAACAATTGATTTCCCCCTGAGCATTTACCATGTTACCATATGTTAAAAATAATTTTTATTGTCTATTTATTACGATAAGCTTCTATTGGGGACATAAGATGAGAGATTGAAGGGCTCAGTAAATTCTGATGTTTAAACCAAATTCTCAAAAGTCCATTTCTGATCGTATGGCTTCTTTCTTGTGTTATATTGGTTGGTTTCTTAATCAATAAATAATTGTGTAAGCCTTCTTTCAGATCTGCTGATTCAAGTTTTACTATTCTTAATTCAGGCCACAATCCAGACCAGGCCTGCTGCTTGGTAATATTTTATATTTGGGACTGCTAATCTCTCTTTTTTTTAATCTTGCAATATGTTAAAGCTTACTCTTGGTTTCTTCCTATTCCAAATAAATTTATTTAATTGTCTCTGCCACTCTTTCAATATTCTTTTGTCTATATGTTTATGTAACATTTGAAATAAAAAAATTGTTTTGGCAGTACATTCATTTTGACTACAGAGATTCTTCCCATGAACTTGTATCATTTTACAAATTGTTTTTGAAAAGATGACAGTTTTGCCCAGTCACATTTACTCCCAAGTATTTGATCAGGTTGTTGGTTACTGTACATTCTGTACTCTTTATAATATCTTCTTCTTGTTACGTTAAGAATTTCATTATCATTTTTATCTTTTTCTCTATTGATTTGGAATCTAAAAAATGATCCAAATTCTTTGATATGCTCCATTACATACGATAGTGATTTTTTAGGATCCAAAACTGTTATCGCCACATTGTCTGCATAGCTTTTCATTTTAAATCCTATGTCGTCCACTTTTATTCCTTTAATCCTTGTGTTTTGTCTAATCTTTGTAGCTAAAATATCTGTTGCTATGATAAATAATAGAGGCGACAAAGTACATTCCTTGCATATTCTTTTTCTGACTGAGATCGTTGTTTCTTTTAATTTCACATTTATTAAAATCTTTCCTTGTTGAGTTAAATATATACCTTGCATCCAATTCCAGAATTCAGGGCCACAGTTAAAATGTTGAAGTACATTCAGTAAAAAAGGCCATGTTAAATTATCAAGCGCTTTTTGTGCATCCAGAAATAAAAATGCTGCTTTCTTTCTCTTCTTGTTAACAAATTCGATTGTGTCTATTATAAATCGTATATTATCTTTCATATACCTCTTTGGTACGAAGCATGTTTGATAGGTGTGAATTAGATTTGGTATACTTTTCTTAGTCTTTCTGCCAGTATTGTGGCAAAGATTTTATAATCTATGCTCAGCAAAGAAATAGGTCTGTATGACTATGATTGCATTGCATCACTGCCTTCTTTATACATTAACGTTATGTATGCCTCTTGCCACGTCAGAAGCATTGTCTTCTTTTATTACATTCATAACTTTTTGAAATGGTATCATTAAAACTTCTGTAAAATGTTTGTAATACGTTGCCGTTAGCTCATCTGGGCCTGGTGCTTTATCCTTTTTCATATTTTTTATTGTCTGGGAGATTTCTTGATTTGTTATTGTTTGATTTTAAAATTTTCTGTGTTCTAGTGTAGACTTTGTGGTCAGGATGTCTTTTACATATTCTCTTTATTTATTTATTACTTCTTAATGTTTTTGCAACCAGAGTCATAAACAGCAAACCCTCATCCCAGCATAAGCCTAGCCCCACAACCAACATCTCTTGGGATGGGACGTAAGTGGGAAGAAGTCAGCGCATTCCCATATCTCTTAACTTCTTCCACTTCAATTGGAGGAACAACAGCTACTCCTACTGCCATATCTCCTCTGCCCCATTATTACAGGTATCCATGACCCTTGCATGGCCTCCTTCCTCAGTGTCATCAACCCAAAATTCCACTCCAACAACCAGCAATAGGGCTGCACCTACCCAGTTCAAAACCCAATCTACTCGTCTCATAGGCCCTCCTGTCTAACCAAGTATCCCAATCGTCTCCCTCTATTACCTAATTAGCCCACCTCATTTCAACAGAAAACCCAATTGAATGGATTAATTAAAACAAAAGGAAATACTCAATTATGCAATTCCAATATTCTGTTCTAATTTGATTAACCAGAGAACCTTAAATCAATCAGTGGGGAAAAATTTAGGCCGGGAACAAATATTAACATTAACCACTCATGACCACGCCACTACCCTCTCTCTAACCTCCCCACCTCCACTGTAGAAATACTAATAATATTGATCAATTAATGACATTTATGTAACTCATATAATTAATTGAATATCCAATTTGATCAATTTAAATTAATCTAACACATCAGTTAATCAAACTCACAATCTAATTTGCAGACATACAATAAATTTAAAAACCAGAGAAGCCTAACAATACTTAATATAACAAATAAAATTCTGCATGGCGCATTCAATTCACATCTACCAGACCAGTCTGACAATCACCGAGACCTGTCACTCTGAAGCCCGCACAATCTCTCATGCTCTTTTCTGTCCCCTGATGATAAATCATAGGAGTACGTAACAGGCTCAATGGGGAAGTGACGAGTCCCAGGTGTCCTCCTCCACAGCTGCCTGCTCCCCAAATAAAAGGCAGGATGGTCGAACACCCTGCAGAACTTAGTAGGGTTAAGCAGCCTGAGTTCCCACTCACAGACACTCAGCCCTGAGTTTTCTTCCAGGATGGTCATCATGTCCATGGCCCTTTGACCTCAGCCTGAAGGAGACCAGGACCAGCTCAGGTGTATGGGAAGTGAAGTGTCAGACTCCCACAGCAATCAGAACCAACAACTCACTTCTTTACAAAGGAAGTGTATTGATCAGTATTGGTAGGACATCTGTGCTTCAGGTTCTGTGCTGAAACTGAAGGGAAAAGCATGGCGTGGGAATATATGGATCCAAAGCAGGTCAGGGGGTGGAAGGGAACAATAAAAATCCTCCGCAGCGGAGGCACAATCCCATGCACTGCCACTGCTCTCGTGCCTGCTCCGGTGGTTTGGGGCAAGGCATTTTCGGGGGGGGAGGGCCGTGGCCTTCCCCATGCTAGGGACACCGAGCACACACATAATCTGGAACCTGCTCTCAGCATCTTCTGCTTCATGCACCCAGGTGGCTAGGGTGGGAGGATTCATATTCCAGAGCACTGCCTCCAGGATCTGGCTGTTGAGGCTGATTTGGTACTGTTCCACCAGCACAGTCATCCTTGTACCTTGGAAGCATACCGCTTAAATTTCTCTGAGTACTCTCTCACTGAGTGGCCCCCTTGCTTCAAGATCCTCAGCTTATTCTAGGGGTGGCCCCCTTTTTGACCCCCTTTGGGTCTTCGTACTGCCGGTGCAAGGCCTACATGAAAGCCCCTACATTTTGCAGTTTGGGGCTCTGTGCATTGTTCAGGGCAACAAACCAGTCTGCGGCTTGTTCCCGTAGCTTTTCCCCAGTGTCGTCTACACAATGGTCATCAGTTGGAAATAGGTGGCCCCAATCCCTGAGGAACCTCCTCACCTGCAGACTGAAGAATGCCAGCTTCTCCGGGTCCCCGTCATAGGTTGCATCCATCAATTCTTTTGGCCGTTTGAGGCCTGGCCCTGGGGCGGGAGCTGGAGCCGGTGCCAGGAGCACTGGGAGCCTGACAGGTGGTCCAACCGATGGGCCCACTGGCGGTGTGGCAGGCTGTGGTACTGGGGGTCCTGGTTGGTGCAACCCCAACTTGTACTGCACCGTGGTCATGACCAGCTGGGATAATCCCATCAATGCTTCAAGGAGTTCTTGGCATAGCTCCTCTTGTTTCACCAGCAGCATCTGCTGCATTTGCTCCATTCTATCTTCTGCGGGTACCCTCATAGCCATGGCAACCTGGGCTGGGGCTACCTCCAGGATTTGCACAATGGTCATCATCTTGGGACGAACCAGGGTAGTCCACGTCTCGGTCACCTCTGAGTAATGCAACTAGTCGTAGGGGTCTGGGTCTCGCCAAAACCTCCCCAGCAATGGGACTCCTATCCCCCCGGTGGCCCCCTCAGTCATGACTGGGGCTGTCGTGGTCACTGGGACATCTTCTTCAGTAGTGGTAGGCAGTAGGACTTCTTCTTCCTTGTCACTTGTGGTGAGGTACAAGTTCAGAGTCCCGAGTGAGTTTCAGTACTCTGTCAGACTCCCACAGCAATCAGAACCAATAACTCACTTCTTTACAAAGGAAGTTTATTGATCAGTATTGGTAGGACATTTGTGCTTCAGGTTCTGTGCTGAAACTGAAGGGGAAAAGCGTGGGGTGGGAATGATATACTGGATTCAAAGCAGTTCAGGGGGTGGAAGGGATCCATTGAAGATGGCATGCAGGACCCACCAGAAAAGTAACGGATCCAGTGTTACCAGAGAAGATGTTACCAAGGTCAGGCACATAAACGACAGATAAGAGCTGGAAAGCGAAAGTAACATTCCAAGGAATTCAGTCTCCTTCCCCCCAGCCTCCTCCACCCCCCTCCGCAGTACATGGCAGTGAGCTGACACAGAGTACAGAACCTCAGTAATTAGACTTTGAAGGACTCTGGAGGTGCAATGTAGAATCACATCTAAGTGCAAAACTCTAGAGGCTGCAGACAAGCTGACTCAGGTTCACATCAGTTCAAGGCACCAAGTTCCGAAGGCGTGGGTCCAAAGTGGAAAAATTGGGGACCAGAGAAAGCTGCTGGAACTGCCCACTGCTAATAACTGGATCCACTCGACTCCAGTTATTTACAGGTATTTTCAGGAAAAGATCCCACTCGACTACCCCTTGTACCGACAAGGTATTCAAAGGCATCCCATAAGGCAGCAGTGAAATCGCTGATTGCAAAGCCATCCTCAGGTAACCAATAGACAGCAGGAGGAGTAGGAGACTCCACAGTTGTGCAGGCGTGATCCAAGCCACTTGCTGGGAGTCAAACAAAAATACTTTCTAGTCTACTACTTTCACAGTTCCAAGGAGGCGACATCAGTGGTGGTCTTCAGTGCAAGTCCCAGGTAGGACTCATCAGTTCTCAATCAGTTTAGTCATTTTGTTTGGTTTGAAACAATTTAACAGAGGTCAGACCTTGGAGCTCCCATTTAGAGCTCCCAGCTGGTCTCCATCTTAGTTGGGAATCTGATTCATTGTGATGCTAGAAAAACCATCTGATTCATTGTGATGGTAGAAAAGCTGGTGACCTAGCTACATCACACTGCCGCTCAATATCTAAGACCCTTTGTTTTATCAAAGCTTTCACTTGCTCAAATTCCATTTGCAAAATCGAGAAGGGGGGAGATCCCATGTTTACCAAATTATCAATTATTGCCTGTTCCCGTGCAGATTGAAAGCTGTCACTAAGAATAAGGGGAGTGATTCCCTTAGGATCGTAGTTTAATTTGAGCCAAAGGTTAGTGGGGGCTAAGGGCACCCCTAACCTACATTTTAATCATGCCTGTTTCTAATCTCAGATTTGCATTTGAGACCCATCTGGGTAGTTGAAGAATTTTTCTTAAGATTCTGTATACACACATTTGTATGCTAACTGTGAGCATGCTGCCTTAATTTCTCATTTGTCTATTTCATTACTCCATACTTGAGTGCAGTGAACACAATATGATAGCAAAATCAAGGTTTTTGATCTTTCCTTTCAATCAGAGCAAGATGCCAGCAGAGGGCAGCAAATACAGAACTCTCCCTCCTAAATCCCCAGATGACAATGATGCCTTTGGGACCCGTAAAGCCCGGTCTTCATTTGGGCGAGGATTTTTCAAGATCAAAAGTAATAAAAGGACAGCAAGTGCACCTAATTTGGGTAGGTACTGTTTAGTCTGAGATCTAATTATGTCACTATACATTTTAATAGAAGATACTAATTTTGCTATTAGAAACCAAACAAAAGCAAACACTGTCTGAAGCAAAAGCATTTTGGAAGGTGAAGCAAAGCTTTAGTTGCTGTTTGTTCCTCAACTTCCACAGAATTATAGGAAAATATAAGAGATGCAGCAACTGTTGTTCTGTTCTTATATTCCATACATCCTGTCCAGTTTGTGCCATGAGAAGAATATGTTGTGTGATGCAAAGCCTGCCTGTGTTGTGCATTTTGCAGTGTGTGTTGTCTATGCAGCCTCTCAGCTTTGAAAAGGGGTAGACAATCACATCAGCAAGAGAGACCTTAGGTCACTATAAAGTGTTCTAGGTATTGCAGAGTAGGCAATGCACAGATCCTGGAGTACCCTTAAGATGTGTAGGACAAACCAAAGTGAGGGCTCCAACTCAGACCTGGGATATCAGTGATAGTATAGGTACTAAGAGCAGTGTGGTGAAAAACCAGTATTCTGTAGAACTAGAGTATTGGACTTTTTATGTTTGGGAAGATCATTTGTAAACTGGAAAGTGTGAACCGTACTCACTTCTTTCCAAACCAGTTCAACGGTTTTTTGGGACCTTTTGACTATTTTCCTTGAATGATAGTCTTGCTACTAAAATAGGAAAAATCTCTGGGAGTGGCAGCTCTTTGGCATTTTGCTATACTTTAGAAGTAGGCTAAGAATGGGCATGAACCTAATTTTGTGGCAAACATTGCCAGTTCATGGTTCACAAACCAGAGGTTGATGCCCATCCCTATTCACTACCTTCCCATGACCCTCCATGTGATTTTGGAGGTTTGTAGTGGGGAGTGAAAGAGATCACTGAAATGGCTTGCAAAAGCCATTTAAACGAATGGCTACACATGAGTGAAATCCAAGCAGTTTGTGTAACCTCACAAACCATGAACTGGGATGAACCTCCATTTTCTTGGTTAGAACATAAGAACATAAGAGAAGCCAATGTTGGATCAGGCCAATGGCCCATCCAACACTCTGTCACACAGTGGCCAAAAATACCAGGTGCCATCAGGAGGTTCAGCAGTGGGGCCAGGACACTAGAAGCCCCCCCACTGTTGCCCCCCCAAGCACCAAGAATACAGTGCATCACTTGCCCCAGACCAAGAGTTCCTATCTATACCTTGTGGCTAATACCTCTGCTCATGTTCATGCTCATCCCGAATCCTCCACTTTTCTGGGGCTTTGTGCTATCTCCATTTATACTTCTTTCACTTTGCTACTGTCTTCTAGTGAGTATTGTGGTGAAGGTAAGTGTGCTGACAGAAAGGGAGGTGGACTGAAGGACATTTTTTTTGTAGTTGAGGTTTCAGGGAATGAAGGGGAAACTTCTGATTGCTTTCTGGGCTCTGCAAGTTTTTACACTTTGCAGTGAAAACAAAATAACTGTTTCTTGACCTTAAACTACAGACATTCCTTGTAGTTGTCTAATTTGATTACAGGGTTTTTCATGTTGTATTTGAGGTGCACGTAGGACAGAAATTTAGTTCATGAAAATAGTTCAAATGTGAGTGGAGGTCAGGAAGGTGTTTTTTTGGTTTGCCATCTCATAAGGTGCTATAAGGATAAAGTGTTGAATGGTAACCCACCTTGAACTTTTGAAACTGAACAAGGTAGAAATTTATTCTCAACTTTTTTGAAGACAAATCTTTCTCAAGGGTCATAAATTCTGTTTATAAACCAAGGCAATGGGAATCCCCATCTGTCTATCTGAAATCAATAATCATCCACTAACAAATGCTGGAAACAGCTCATTTTGTTTCATTGATTAGGATGTAATATTAAAGTATATTAATATTATAAGTATATTATGTAATATTAAAGTATAATCTGAACAGTTCATGCAAGCCAGTCTCTACTGCAAATCTTAATTGTGTCACAAATTTTTCTGAGCCCACACATATCTGTGATATGGACAGTAATTGCAAGGCTGTTAGGAATCTGTGTACTTTGACCTCTCTAGAGCTGTATAAAAGCTGCATGAAATACTAAATATTTTATAGAAGTATCTACTGCATGTTGTCCCTTCCTGCCATTTGTGCTGGTCCACAACCCCTCAATTGTTGGTCATGACCAATGGCATGGTTGTTTCTAATTTGGCCCACTTCTGTGTAAATTGTGAATGTTACACATGAGTCCTTTTTGGGGGGAAGGGTACTGTTTATCTCTTGTCTTGCTAGTGTAAAATTTTGATGTCTTATCTTGTTGTCCTCCCTTTTGTGCTGCGTGTGGTTATGGGATGCCTGAAGATCGCAGTCGAAGTGCAAGTGCACCCACCTTAGGTACAGTAGACCTGCATGCCTTATCGGCGCCATGCCATGCAAACCGCTAACCCTAGAGCTGTGGCAATGCAGGGCACTACAACAAAAACATCTGGATAGGAGTATTGTCTTCATCCATGTCTTTGCCCTATAATTCTCACCACTAATAATTGCTTGCTGCCATTTTCAGTTGCTATAACCAGTATTAACAAGAAATGTTGCAGATGGATATGAAGTTCCAGAGGCATGCCTTTAGCATCAAGAGTTGCAAGCAATGACAGATGCAAATAACTGACGTAAAAGAGGACTTAAAACTCAATTCTTTTTGGGCCATCCTTGCTGTGAAGCAGTTGCTTTAAGGTGGTAGAGAAGGCATTTCACCCCTCCCATCCAACAGGCATTTATTCCCAGATCCAGAGCCCCAGTACTGCCCAGTTAATTTGCCCTGGACTCCCTGTAGGAATGATGGGATAACAGTGTGCCAGATGGATAGGGTTGTTACTTTTCCCCTGCAGTGAGGGATGTGCACATGCTGAAACTTATATGATATTGAGAGTTGTCACATGTCTATCTTTTTTAATTTTTATTTTTCAAACAAAAGAGCAACAAGGAACAATCACCACTCAAGACAAACAAAGAAAGAAGGAAGGACCTTCTAAATTACAAAAGATAGAAACATAGAAACAAGATTGCAGGGGGGAAAACCCACAAAAATACAACAGGAAGACAATGTTGAATCAAATTATTGACAGGGCTTAATATTTTTCAATTTATCTTACAAGATATAACTAAGAGAGGATGCTAAAGGTAATTCTTTGTATACTTTATACTTAATTCCTTTTCTATAATTTGAGGAAGGTTTTGAATAGATGTTGAATACCTTTCTGATTCATATATGAAATGAAATCATGCCATGTTTCATAAAAATCTGACATTTTAGCTTTACTTTTGACTACTCTAAACTGATAATGTCAATTTTTCTGCCATAACTCAGAATACCAATAATGTAATGTTAAAAATTATGTAGACTTCAACACTTTGCTATTACCCTATGGGTTGACATCAACATAAACACTATTAATCCCTTGGATGTCACTTTTCCATTTTGTTCCCCCACATTGTTAACAAAGCCAGTGCTGGTGTGGCATAAATAATTTGATGTGTAATATTTTCCATTTCGGTAAATATTTTTTCCCAAAACTGACAATACAGGGCATGATCACCACATGTGGATGTAATCACCTTGTTGGTTGCAGTTTCTCCAACATCTTGTGTTGTTTGTATTAGTTATCCTTGCAAGACTTACCAGAGTAATATACAATCAATTTGGTAGTTTCAAAGATTTCTCCCTAAGGGCTATAGATACAATTTTCCTTGTTTGAGTCACCCATACTTTATTCCGTATATTTTGTTCTATTTTTATCCCAGTATCATTTTCCCATATTGTTTTCAGACCATTTGACGTATTTGTATCTTTTTCAACTAAGAATATATTTTAGAAGTTTTGCACTATTTGCACTATTCATATGTTGCATTAGAATCTGTTCAAATTTCATCATCTTTCTGGTCATAGTTTGCCTTACTGTAAGATTTACAAATAAGTAATGTAATAGATGGAGAAGACTCCAACTCATTAAAACTCCTTGCAACTTTTCTTTTAGTTGTACTACACTAAGGGGAGTTCCATTTTCATTCTGTAAATCCCCTTTCCTTTCCATTTTACATATTCTTCTGATTTATTTGTTAGCCAAATTGCCTTGATATATTAATAAATGTGGGTAATATGAATATTAAATGGCAATAGGATCAGATCTGTGTATACAGGAGTCCAACTTTAGCCAGATTCCAGAAATAGATGCTGAGACTATATCTTAAAAAGTAGTGATTTCTTTTACTGAAAGGATTCTCAAACACACAATATAAAATCAAACATACACACACAGTACAGATCTAGGAATACAGATAGAAAGGTACATAGATGTTTGCATTACAGGTAATATCGTTGATAGGCAGTACTTTACCTGTCCAACGTAGTGAGTTGAATCTGCAGCAAAAAAGAGGGTGACTTTAAGGGAAGGGATTGTGTACTGACTGGCAGTGCACATGGAAGGCTCTAAACAGCATTATAATGGAACCAGTAAAGTATGGTGGGGATAAGGAGATGAGAAATGAGAGAGAGGGGGTGTGGCGTTGGCACCGAGTGTGATGGATGCTTAAAGGAGCAGCTTCGCTCTCCCCCCACACCTGAACCCTAAAATCGCAGTTTTATTTTATTTTCTTACCTCCACTACATGAATACTGAAAAAATCAATATGGCAACATCTTCTATAGGCAATCGCAAAGACATCCAGGATTTCTTCACAAAGCCTGCTTCATCCAAAAATGTTGAAGGAGAAGCAAGTGAAGTAGACAACATGGCGACAGAGAACGCTTCTCTGCTCCCGCCTTCGGCACACCAAAACAATGACTTAGTGGTAATGATGACAAATATGGATCCTAGAGAGTATGGCTGCACTCATTAGCCCCTTAGCTGAGCAGTTCACAGAATTTAAACTAAATCTCAATCAAATAAGTCAAACAGTGGAAACCGTGAAAGAAATTAGTTTAGCAAGTCAGGAAAATGTGCGTTCTCTCTGGGCAGAAAATGGCCACCGTAAAGAAAAAGTCATAGTGATAGAGACATCTTCACACTGGCCCAATCTTAAATTTTGAGGCTTTGTGGAGAAAATAAATACGAATAAAGACCTAGCGATTTTCATCGCAGTGACTGGGAACTGAACTAAAATTGGAAGAAGGGATCATCCCCACAATTACTGCTGCGTTTCGTCTGGGGTCAGTGGACAGTCCTAAATGCTGGGGCCCCAGAGACATCCAAGTGACTATTCCCGACCAAAGAACTTGGAAAAAAATCCTAGACGTGGCAAGAAACCATGGCTATTTATCTTACCAAAATGCCCAGAACTTAGTGTTCCCGGACCTGCTGCCTGATGTGCTGGACAAGCGAAGGGAATTGAAAACTATCATGGAAGCACTCATTCAAGCCCAAGTATGCTACAAGTGGATAAACCTTACTAAACTTCAGGTATCCTACAAGGACAAACAATATTTTATGGAAGATGTCGATGTTGGCAATAAATTCTTATCGTATTTGAACATACCCACTCAGATGGACCCAGGCAGACCCTTGAGGAAAAGAGGAATGCCGATCTCTCCAACCAAAGAAAATAAAATGGTTATCAGACATGTTTAGATCCCTGGGTTCTCCCAAAGCTGACATCTGAATGGCGCGGTTGTTCTAATTGGTATTTCCTATGTTATTCTGATGATTCTTATGCCTACTTTTTATATGCTTTAGTTATACGTTTAACAAACAAAAACGTTGAAAGTTAATTTGTGCTTTGTGGGGGAGGGGGGAATTTCTCTGTTTTACTCTCTTCTGCAGTACAGTCCTTTATTCCTGGGGAGACCTCCATTAACCAACATAGAGCTTGCCTCTGTGTGGTTAAGTATGACTGTATCAAAGTTCCTTTTACAACTTGGTTTACAACTCTTAATTGTTACACTGATAATAAATAATCTTAGCATTATCTACTTTACTTGCATTTGATTTTATATTAATCAATTGTTCCTAATCTGATTTGCATAATCATTACCTTAATCAATTTTGATATTGCCAATTAATTTTTTGATTACTATCTTTTAGTACACATTTCAGAACTAAGGAATTGATAGACCATTTATAAATTGATCAATAGTCAACTACAATCAGATTTAACCTATATTTTAATTGTTACACTGATAATATATAGTCTTAGAATTAATTACATTACTTGCATTTGATTCAATAGTAATTAATTTCATCATACCTGATTTGAATATCCAATATTTTATTCCAATTTCTTATTGCCAACTAAACCTTTGATTATTATCTTCTAGTGTTAGACTGTTTATACATTGATTAACGACTATCTATAATTAATTTTAAACTTCTGGTTCATTACTGAATTTTTCCCTCATTTCTTTTTTTTACTGTAGATTACAGATTAACTGATTGATCCTTAACTGCTTACTGCATTAACTTGGTGCTTTATTGTTCTTAATTCTTATAGCCTGTTATCTTGCTTACAGTGTCATTGTGTAGTATCACACAAAATTGTGAATTTTAGGAGACATATCAGTCTGAACAGTGTTGCAAATATTTAAAGGAGACCTCACATAATACAAGCTTTCATAGCACTACTATCAAGCATACATACTTCATATTTCTGCTTAGAAGTAACTACTAGTTTTAAGAAAGATTTCTTTGCTGTCCTCTCATATTTTTAGCCTTATACATAGTTGCTTTGTTCATCACTCATAACTCTTTTAGAACCTACCAATTAAGTTTCACAATACACTTGTTAAGACAGAGAATTCACGATCAACACACCATAACATTGTATCTCTAACCTACATTGCCATCTCATGTTTTCAACTTTTTTAATGGAGCCGACATGGAACATTTTGTCACTGAATGTGAGAGGGCTGAATAATCTCATAAAACAGGAGCCAAAATAAGGTCAAATATTGTCTTGTTGCAGGAAATTCATGCACATCAATTCCACCCCCTTTAAAAGCTGGATGGATCCAGCAGCAATATCATGCGACAGGAAACTCAAAATCAAGAGGGGTGGGTGTTCTAATTTTGGGGTGTACCAGATTTGAACATCAAGGGATGAAATCTGAGCCTAGAGGACAGTATCTTTTTATCAAAGGCATCCTAGATAAAAAAAGGTAACCTTTGCATCAATTTATGCTCCAAAAGATAATCAACTGGCATTTTTGGATGAAGTTCTTCTAACACTACAATCCTTCCAAGAAAGGGAACTGATAGTGGGTGGAGACTTTAATCACATTGTCAACAATAGTCTGGACAGATCTCATTTTCCCAGCAGAAAAAACAAAGGGACCCATTGAAACACAAAGTTAGCGTCTCTCTTTGAGAGACTCCAACTTGTAGATATTTGGAGATATTTACATAGGTCTGAAAAAGATGACATCTATTATTCTGCAAGGTTTAAAATCTATGCACAAATAGATTATATACCAGTCCCCAACTCTTTGATCACTCCTGTGAAGGACTCTGATATTAATCTCATTATGTGGTCAGACCACGCAGGAGTGAGCTGTTCCATACTTTCAACTTCACCAATAAATGGAATCTGAATAAATCAATACTTTATACTTAATAAAACAATACTTAAAACAAGGGAATCTGAATAAATGAATACTTTATAACGAGTCGCAGGCCAATCAAATTGAAAGCTTCATCCAGCAATATCTGCAAGAGAACACCAACGACAAAGCCTCCTCTTCCATCGTGTGGGATGCGCTTGAGGTTGTTTTCTGGGGCCAACTAATCTTGCTGTCATCACACCTGAAGAAAGAGAAAGAAGCTCTTAAATTGGAAATACAAACAAGAATACAGCAATTGGAAAAACTTCACAAAGTCATAGGTGGCGAGAAGAACTTTCGAAAGCTAATCACTGAAAGGAAACTGCTAGAAACTTTACAATACAATACAAACAAGAATACAGCAATTGGAAAAACTTCACAAAGACATAGGTGGCGAGAAGAACTATTGAAAGC
Organism: Gekko gecko; assembly: GCA_029375565.1. Lineage (NCBI taxonomy): Eukaryota > Metazoa > Chordata > Lepidosauria > Squamata > Gekkonidae > Gekko > Gekko gecko. The sequence continues at coordinate 172,899,433 of JAPDNY010000005.1, forward strand.
TAATCACTGAAAGGAAACTTCTAGAAACTTTAGAAACCACACATATTCAGAAAAACTTACTGTTCCTCAAGCAAAAATATTGGACCAATTTGCCTAAATTCCTGAGAATGCTATCATGGAGGGTAAAAGAAAAGAAATCATCACGTTATGTGACAGCTTTAAAAGATACCTCCGGGAAATTGCACTCTAGCTCCATAACAATAAACAAGATTTTTGTGGAATTCTACAAGTTCTTATATTCTTCCATGAACTTGAACACTGCAGATATCATTAGATATTTATCTTCAAAATTCGGCATCAAGAAATTAGAAGACGCCCATAGTCAAATAATGGAATGACCAACAGAATCTCAGGAAGTGCTCAATGTTATCCGTCATCTGAAAAATAACAAAGCTGCAGGACTGGATGGATATCCTCTAGAATTCTTTTAAAAATTTGCTAATGTTATAGTTCACCCTCTAACAGATGCATGTAATGACTTACTGACAACAGGCACAATGCCACCTTCTTGGAATTCAGCCTCAATCATTCTAATACCGAAACCTGGAAGAGATTTAACTAACCCAGTGTCCTTCAGACTGATACTGCTCCTCAGCCAGCATTACAAAATTTTTACCGCAATCTTGGTGCAACACCTGAACACCTTCATCACAGACTACATTCATAGTGACCAAAAGGGCTTCATCCCAGGACGAGACATCTCTGACAATATAGTCAAGACTATCAACATCTTATCAACGTGCAAAGAATTGCAAATGAGTGGCCTTCTGATCTCTCTCAACTTTGAAAAAGCTTTCGACTCAATAGAAACAACGTATCTACTCACTCTACTTCGGCATATGGGATTTCGGGGATCCTTCCTCAGAGCAATGATGGCAATCTACAACTGCCTCACAGCTAAAAATCAAAACTAATGGCATTGCTTCCTAAGGGTTCACCTTGAGGAGAGGAACGAGACAAGGATGCCCTCTATCACCAGTACTGTTTGCAATAGCATTGGAAGCCCTGGCTGAGATGATATGGCAAGATCCACAGATTAAAGGCATAGAGTCAGGACAATCTACTTTTAAACTATGTCTCTTTGAGGACGACATGTTGATTTACTTGACTGGCCCAAAAAGCTCTCTCTGTCACCTCAGTGGTCTACTACACTCATTCAGTCATGTCTCGGGACTGAAAATAAATTATAATAAATCCTACATGATGCCACTCAACTTATGTGAAGAGTCTGAACATCAAATAAGGGAGACATATGGATTCCAAAAGGTTGTTAAATCCCTACCATACCTAGGGATCCAAATACCTCATGACCTGGCAGATCTACTGCTGTTTAACCATAGTACCAAATTCAAAGAAATCAAACAAAACCTTCACAAGTGGAACAAGATAAATTTATCTATGGTGGACCAATTACATCTAATCAAGTCATTTGCATTTCCCAAATTACTTTATCTATTCCGCACTCTACCCATCACTGTTCCCAACAAATTGTTAAAGGAATGGCAACATGACCTTAACTCATTTCTGTGGAACTATAAACGCCCTAAGAATATGCTTCCAAGCAATAAGACAGCACAACTCACAGGGAGGACTGAACTTCCTGGACCTGAAGACTTACTATCAAACAACCCTACTGACATTCATAATCAAAATACTGAGGAACGAAGAAAAACCCGACTGGATCACACCTGTACACCACTTCATCAATCCAAAGCTAATGCAAGAGACCAAAGCTAATGGAACAGTCCCCGAGAATGACCTGCATTAATTAAAACTCATATCTTTTTCTCAGCAATACTGAACACATTGGACCACTTCAGAGACACACTAGCACCTAAGACATCTAGATTCACTACATTCCTCTTTCAGGAATGGTTCTTCCCAGGATGTGACTGTAAGGTAGCCGACATATGGAGAAGAGCTCATGTGACTCGTTTAATTGACCTTTCATCTACAACGGGGCTTCTTCCGAAGGCAAAGTTAGAAGATCTTACTCATTGCACCATCCCATGATTTTTCTGTCTTCAGTTAAGTCACGCACTGAAAGATCTGAAAATACTACATATTCTAAAAGCTCCCTTTTGAACAACTTCTGACTCCCTTGGACTCAAACCTCAGAGGCTTAATATCTAAGACCTACAACAGCTTACTGAGGATTGAAGGAGACAAACCTCTAACTTTTTAAATAAAATGGCAACGTCACTGCAACAAACAGCCCAATGAAGTTCGATGGGATAAGATATGGACGTCAAGATTAATTACTTCTCCTGTTGCATCCACTAAACTCCAGACATGCAAGATCATGACTAGGTGGTATCTAACACCTGAAAGGCTTTCTAAGATAACATTGGATCACTCTCCTGCATGCTGGAAACACTGTGGTGAGCCCACTGTTGGTGGCAATGCCCTGTTATTTCAGAATTCTGGCAGGATATTTTACAACAAATAAAACTATTACAGGATACTCTATACCTCTCACACCAGAACTAATCTTCCTAGACAATTGGCACGGCACTAATATTCCTAAGATTAGTCAAGAGCTAATAACAAGTCTACTTGTAGCTGCGAAGACTTCAATAGCATCTGTGTGGAAGTCTCCTTCGGCCCCAACAAGGAATTCCTGGTTTAAAAAGATTTGGGACCACTTCATCATGGAGAAGATCACAGATAAGATCCGAAGGTCCGAGATTTGCCCAAAGCAAACCAAATTTTGATGAAAAATGGTTCCCATTTATGGACTATATTCTAACAAATGACTGCCAACCCCACAGTCCTATATATCATACCCTGATCTTCTCCTAGGGACACTTTCACACACTGAATACTTCTCTCTCTTTCATTCTCCTGGCTCTGTGTCTGATCGTGAATTTCTCTGATCTCATCCAAATCTTACATAGAAAAGCACACAGAACAACAACCTGAGTTACACTGAATACCACAACACCTAACAAACACAATGACTAAAAAAACTGCATTTGTATCATAGTAAGTTAATATTTAAGCTGAAACCAATTATTTAACTGCAACTATGAATACTAAGAATAACTCTACATGTGTATGTGCACTATGGTTTGTCAATGTATAACTTGATCTTTAATAAACTTTATAAAACTCAAAAAAAGAAACAATAACAATAAACATAACACTTTCTTTTGAAGATCTTGACAGAAAAAAAAAGGAGTGAGAGAGAGCAGTGGGGTGATGCTGTCTTTTATACCCTAAAATGACTGGGAGATGATGTTCCTTTAGTCATGTCCTTATGAAGTATAACTACTGTTAATAGGCCAGGGAAAAGAGCAATTGAAATAGTGGTCTTAAGGGGGAAGGGGAGAGACAAGAGAGAGAAAAGAATAGTAATGTCCCAACTTCATTGCCGGTAGTTGCTGTTAAATCTGATGGTAAACTGCTGTGTTGGCTGGAAGACATGACTACTTCCTTAATCCCATCATGGAAGGAGTTCTGTTGCTAAGGCTGAAGTTACCTACATGCCTCACCTGGAGATGTCAATATGTAGAGGTGTGGGGGGAGGTGTCAGCATGATGGAGAAGAGAGCTTTCTATGGTGTCTGGGAAGGAATGTCCAGGTTCCCTTTGCAGAGCATGGCTTCTCTTTGGTGAACTGCTGCTGGTCCTATGTGTGTTTGCAGGGTCAGCAAGGCTAGCTTAGGCATCGGGTCTTCCATGGGTCCACATCTGGTAAGGCACGCTGCTTCAGAACAAGGTTCCCCTTGTCTGGGCAGATGTCAGCATTCCAGCAGGTAGAACAGTCTCATGGTCACCATTCAATCCATTTCCCTGGCACACTATTTGCACAGTCCAGCTTTACAGTTATAGTCCACAACCTTTATAGATGCTGTATAAGGCAGCAGCATTACAACATATTTCGGTAAGAAAAATTGGGGTGTGACATAAATGGAAGCAGTGGGGATATCTCTGAAATTAATTTGTTTTTCCATTTATTCCAAAAATTTTAATGTGGTGTAAAAAAAAATGAGTCTCAGTCCATTTTATGTCTCTTATTTTTTCCCTTCCAAAAATAGCTTTTTCAGTTAATTCCAGATGGTTCCCATTTGCTTCCATACCCACCCATGGTTTATCAGAAGTACCCTCCAAGTATGATATCAGTACTCTCAACTGGTTTGCCTCATAGTATTTACTTATACTGGGTTCTTCCCATCCCCCTTGGTCCAATCTCTTTTGTCTCAAGGTCTTTGTAAGTTCTGGTCTTTTACCTTAATAAATAAAATTGGTGAATATCTTTTGCCACTTTGCCACGCCTTATGGTTCAGTTGCTGTGGGAAGTGTTTGAAAGAAATAATTTAATTTTGGCAAAACCACCATTTTTCTAGCACTGGTTCTATCCATAATTGTCAGGTATACCTGGGACCATCTTTTAACATCTTTTCTTATTTGTCTGATTGCTGAAGTTCTGTGGCAAGGCAAGATACAAATTGAAATAATAAATAAATAAATAAGTTTATTTAAATTCTTCAAAATAGTTGCACCTAGATATTTAAATGATTTATGAAATAATGGGATACCTAAATTATTTTGAATTTCATATTTGTTTTTGACTTAATATAGATCTATAGTACTCCACATTTTTTATAATTAATACATACTCTTGCTATTGTTCCATATTCATGGATGTCTCTTATTCTGGTAAAGGTTATTTAGGATTTACAGTTAATATTTATTTATTTATTTTATTGGATTTGTATCCCTCCCACATATTGTCACATCATCAGCAAACATATTGTATATATTTGACCGTTTATTTATAGACCTCTAATATGGTTGTTAGTCCTTATAGCAGAGGTGATAGGGAACAACCCTGTTGAGTTCCTGTGGCTAGGGGAAAGCTTCCAGAATTATATCCATTTACTCGCACTCTAGCTTTTGATTTTTGACAGAATGACTGTATTGCATTCATGAAATATTGCCCAATATTTAATTTTCTAAAAAGTCCAAAAATTAAATCCCACTCCAAATGATGAAGTGCTTTCTGTGCATCAAGAGACACCATGGCTAATGGCATCTCTTTCTTTTTACTGATGTAAATGGCATTTAATATTCTATGTTTTGGGTCTGCAATTTGCCTTTGGGGTATAAATCCCAAGAGGAAATATAGTTTTTTATTACAGTACTCATTCAAGATGCAAGGACAGCAGTAAATAATTTTGCATATTGATTCAATAATGCTGTTGGTCAGTAAAATTCTAATTGGTTCATTATCAGGTTAAATAATTCTGTCATATATGGTAATAAACCTTTAAATTGTTTATAAAATTCTGGGCCATATCCATCTATGCCTGGAGATTCTACATTTTTAAAATTTTCTTATCACATCATCTATTTGTTTACTTTTCACTGGCTTATTTTAAATATTTTTGTGTTCACACTTCAGTTCAGGAATATTCCATTTTTGTAGGTATTCATCAATTTATTTTCGATGGATTATCTGAAGAGTAAAGTTTTTCAAAGTATTTGGCAAACTGTTCTGGTATTTGTTCTGTACTGACTCAAGTGAATGTTGTTGGTGGACTTGTTTGAAAATCCAGCATCACTGGGAACAAATTGCTTATCAGGTTAAAGTTATTTCAGGAACAGATTTACCTTTTCAGCGGGAAGTATTTCTTCTAGAAAGCTGGTACCTGATGACTAACAAAGAGAAGGATAAAAAACAATTAGTGGCATTGTTGCTGGCAGTGGCAAGACTCACTGTGGTGACTTGTTGGAAAGATAAAAAGATTCCAACTATACAGGAATGGGGACAAAAGTTGTAGGAACATTTTATTCCGGGAAAAATATCTCAACAACCTTTTATACTTAAATTTGGAACTTACCAACAGAGATCTGTAGCTTTGTGGTTTCCTATTGTTTCTTTCTTGAATGAGCTGGAGATACTTCTGAGAAACCCAAATTTCCATGGCTTGATTTTTTTTTAGGCTGATGTGGGGCATGAAGGAGGGAGCGATAGGTTTCTCATGGACATCTTTGTTTTTGCTGTTCATATGTTAATCTGGTGTAAGGAATTGTGAAAGGCTATTCCGGTGTTATTTGTTGGGTTGTTGGGTTATAGTAGGTACGTAGTTAGGTAGATAGATAGATAGGGTTACAGTTGGCAATATTTTTAATTCTATTATCTTTTTCTATATCTTTGTATATTTTTAAAGATTTAAATATATTTTTTAAAAAAACACACAAATGAACAGGCTCTAAAATAATCACATCCCACCCCCAAAACCGTAGCCAATAGAATTTTCTTCTCGGCAGCATGTTTCCAACTGGAGAGTAAGAATGACAAGAGCAAGGCCACCAAAAACAATAAAGGAAATGCATATTGTAGCAAATCCCTCTATTTTTTATTTAGTTCATTTATACCCCACCTTTCTCCCTAGTGAATACCCAAAAAGGCTTACATTGTTCTCCTGTCCTCCATTTTATCCTCACAGCAACCCTATGGGGTGTGTTAAACTGAGAGCATATGACTGGCCAAAAGTCATTCAGCAGGCATCAATGACAAAGTGAGGATTTGAACCTGGGTCTCCCAAATCCTAATCTGACACTTCAGCCTCTTCACCACACTCTAGATTCAAGTAACGTTTTGGGATTTTTGAAGAGTTTCTTCTAAAGTATCAGAACATATTTTTAAACCAACTGCTGTATTTCTTCACTTGCTTCATCTAACTTTGGGATAACTGCAGTGTAGTTCACATCTGTCCTCTGCTACTTTGAATCATCCTGCAGCTTTCTCTTCATTGCTGTTGAACATTCTTTTCCAACTTTACTCAGCAAGTGAGTTAGGCCTGTTTCCACATTATTTCTAAGTGTGCATTTTACATGTGAATTGGGGACAAGTATGTGTATGTTGTAATACAGGTACGGTATTCTCCACCTATGACCATCAGGGAACCAGGATCAGCCTGCAGCTTTGTCAAGTGTTTTTTAATAAGCAAACTGTCAGGTTAAAATCAAGTAGATCCAGTCATTCTTGCACAAAGAAAGGTTTATTGGATTATCTTGCTATAAACCCACAGTAGGAGGTCATTGTCAGGAATGGGGGACAAAGCAAAGCAAGCTGACTTATAGTGTGATGCAATGAAGCGCCTAGCAAATAAAACTTGAGCACTCGCGCGGGAACTCCCGGCGGGAGAAATACTTGATGAGCGGGAGACTACTCCCCCCCTCCCCTTGCCTTCCCAGGACTGGAAAATTCTCAGCGAAACAAGAATAGTCCAAAGCCTACATTCAAGGCCACCGTGATAAGGAAAAGCGGCAGGGAAGAAGCTCCCACGTTTCTGCCTGCATACCTACGCAAGCGCATAGCGGGGTAGGGAACATACAACAATGGATTCAGTGAGAAACATCAAATGCATATTTTCTGACATTCTGCCCTTCCCAAAATACCACCCACCCACCACTCAGGAAGGAGAGAATGTGGGCCCCCAGGTTTGTTAGGGTATCGGATGTGAAAGTGTTTCAAATGATCAGGTGCTTTGATATCGGAAACTTTCACCCATTCCCTATGTTGGGGCCCAAAGTGTACCCATTGGACCAGGTACAGGAGTTGTCCACGCAAAATTTTAGAGTCTAGAATTTCCGCAATCTCATAGTGTTCCTCATCGTCAACCATCAGAGGCGGGGGAGGCTCCGACATCGCAGGTTGCCATTTAGTCGGGGGTAACGCCGGTTTGAGGAGGCTGTAATGAAAAATTGGATGTATTGCTTTAAGAGATTTTGGCAGATCTAGTTGTACAGTCACTGGATTTATACATCTCAGCACCTTGAAAGGACCAATATATTTCCAAGCCAGTTTTTTTGACTGCTGTGCCAGCTTTAGATTCTTTGTTGACAGATAGACTGAGTCCCCTGGTTTCAGATTCCATCCCCCGGATCTTTTTTTATCTGCTTGTTTTTTATACTGTGACTTGGCTTCATTCAAAGTCTCAACAATTAGGGGCCAAGACTCGCGGAAAGTTTTACACCATGCTGACGCTTTCCCCACGTTCTCACCAGGTTTCAAGAACGGAAGGGGGGCTGTCATAACCCATGGCAGCTTTGAATGGAGACATCTTTGTTGAAGCATGCCATGAATTGTTGTATGCAAACTCCGCTAATGGCAATAAATCAACCCAATTGTCTTGTTGATAATTAGAAAAGCATCTCAGATATTGTTCTAATGTTTGGTTTACTCTCTCAGTTTGCCCATCAGTTTCAGGGTGGTAGGCAGTACTAAGAGCCCGTTCAATGCCCATTAAGGTCATTAGCTCTGACCACAACTTGGAAACAAACTGACTTCCCCTATCGGATATTATTTTGAGTGGCAATGTATGTAGCCTGGCAATGTGTTGAAGAAATGCTTTGGCCAACGCCTTGGCGGTTGGTAAACCTGGGAACGGTATAAAGTGAGCTTGTTTTGAGAACAAGTCCACTACCACCCAAATGACCGTCATATGTCTAGAGGGGGGAAGATCAGTAATAAAGTCCATTGAAATTACTTCCCAGGGTCGACTTGGAGTGGGTAGAGGGTGTAAGAGACCTGGTGGTTTTCCCGGCCTGGCTTTACAACGGTTGCACGTCGTGCATGATTGTATGTAGAGCGATAAATCCTGTTTCATGCGGGGCCACCAAAACCCACGTTGCAGAAGTCTCAATGATTTTACATATCCGAAATGCCCCGCAGACTTTGAATCATGAACCGTTTGCAACATTTGGGATCGAGTAGCTTCTGGAACAAACATTTTATTTCCCTTAAACCAGCAACCAGTTGGATCACATCTCACATCATCCCTGACTTGCAACTCACTTATTTCTTGTGGGGTGATGTCGGTGAGAAATTGTTTTTCCCAGGAGAATGTTTGGATGGGGTTCTTTGATGTTAGTTTGGCTTTACGGGTGACAACCGCACCAACCAGTTGTTCAGGGGTGAACATAGACTCTTGTACTTCCACCCTCTTACAAAAATGTTGGGGAAGACGGGAAAGAGCATCCGCCAAATGATTAGCCTTCCCTGGAAAATGGTGGAGAGTGAATTGGAATTTGGAGAAAAATTCAGCCCACCTAAATTGTTTAGCATTTAGATTACGGGGTTTTCGCAGTACCTCAAGGTTTTTGTGATCAGTCCATATCTCAAAAGGTACTTGGGACCCCTCTAACCAGTGTCTCCAAGTGATCAATGCTAAACGTATAGACGCAGCTTCCTTGTCCCAAATGGGCCAGAATCTTTCGGTATCATTGAATTTTCTTGATACATAAGCTAGAGGTTGTAGTTGCCCCTGAGCGTTCTCTTGCAAAATCACCCCACCCATAGCAGTGTCCGATGCGTCTACCTGGACCACAAATTTTTTAGTCTCATCAGGGTGTGCTAAAATCGGCTCAGATGTAAACAGACGTTTTAATTGTTCAAACGCGTTCTGACACTGCGGGGTCCAGTTTAAAGGGGCCCCTGGCACTGAAGCCTTGGATCCCTTCCCCTTAGTCTTTAGAAGTTCAGTGAGGGGAAGGGCAACTTGGAGCAAAGTGGGGCAGGAATTGCCGGTAAAAGTTGGCGAAACCGAGAAAACTCTGAAGCTGTCGTCTGGTTTTGGGGGCTCCCACATTACCACATCCTGGACTTTCTTTGGGTCCATTTCCAACCCCTCAGAGGATATGCGGTACCCCAGAAAATCAATACACTCCCGGTGAAATTCACATTTCGAAAGTTTAACAAACAGTTTGTGCTCCAATAGCCTTTCCAACACTTTTCGCATGAGAATGGTGTGAGATTGTAGGTCTGGGGTATAGACCAAGATATCATCCAAATAAACGACCACCCCCTTGAACAAGTAGGGGTGTAGGACCTCATTGATTAAGTTCATGAAGACCCCGGGTGCCCCCTGCAAACCGAACGGCATAACCCGATATTCAAATTGCCCCAGCGGGGTATTAAATGCGGTTTTGTATTCATCCCCCTCTCTGATGCGAACTCGAAAATAGGCATCTCTCAAATCCAGTTTAGAAAACACTTTCCCTTTTGCCACCTCAGCCAATAAGTCTTTGATAAGAGGCATCGGGTAGGCATTGGTTGCAGACACTGCGTTAAGTCCCCGGTAATCCGTGCATAGTCTGAGCCCCCCATCTTTTTTCTTACAAAACAACACCGGTGCGGCAAAAGGAGATGAAGCTGGCCTAATAAATCCGCGAGCCAGGTTTTTATCAATAAAGTGGCGCAGTTCTTCCTTCTCACTGGGACTCATGGCATAAATTTTCCCTTTTGGCAATTTCTGTCCCGGAAGAAGTTCAATGGCGCAGTCAGAGTTACGGTGGGGGGTAGCTCATCAGCCTCCTCCTCCTCAAAAACTCTAGTCAAATAGTGGTAATCCTCAGGAATGCGGTTAAGGTCCTCCATTGCCAAACAAGCACGTGGAGGTTCATTGCAGGGAGGGTTTCCCCACCCTGGGTCCCATTTGTGCTCCTTACATTTCGGTGAGATAAACTGAACATTCCCTTCCTCCCATAGAATGTAAGGGTTATGTCCATGTAACCAAGGGCTACCCAACACTAAGGGAAATTGGGCTTGAGGAGCTATCACGAACGAACGTAGCTCCCAGTGGTCACCAATGCCTATTCTTAAAGGAACAGTCTCAAATCGGCATGGTTCTTTCATTGGAGACCCATCCATTTGTGTGAAAGTTATTGGGTCTTTCAAATGGACCACGGCTGCCTCCAACCCTACAACCATAGACGGGTTTATAAGGTCCCTCCCACACCCAGAGTCAATGAGGGCTCGGACCCGAATGTGGGTCATCATTGCTGGATTCATTACTAGGACAGTCACAAAGAAGAGAGAGGGGTAATTGCTCACCAGTTTAGGCGCCTCAGGTGTTGGGTCCTGTTGTGTAGCGCCATTCACAAACAGGACCATTTCATTTCCCTGCATTTCATTCTCTTCCTCCAGCAACAAGGTATCCACTTGGTCAGGACCCGCGAAAAGAGCCCGTGTATTGCGTGGTTTTGCGGTGCCTTTCTTTGGGTTGGGACTCCACCTTCTGCGCTCGTCTTGTGGTAGCCCCCGGTTGGGGTCTCCTTTCGGGCAGGCTGCGGCGAAGTGCCCTTTCTCCCCACACCGCAGGCAGAGCCCCTGCCGCATACGTTGATCCCGCATTCCACTTGGGGTGGATACCGGTTTAGGTCTGGCTTGACCCGCCGCCGAACTCGGGCGGTTGTTACCAAACGATAAATCCAGTTTCATCATGCGCAGACGGCTCTCGGCCTTCTCGGCTTCTTCCATCCAACCTTGGAGGGTGCGGGGTTGCTGAGAGCTGAGGACGTTATTGCGGATATCCACAGCTAGACCCATTCGATATTGTTGGGCCAAGACCGCATCCGTCCAGTCCCGGATTTTCACAGCATGCCTTTGAAACTCCCTTGAGTACTCTCGCACTGAGAGCTTGCCTTGTCTGAAGGTACGAAGGAAGGCTTCGGCTTTTTCGGCCGCCCCGGGTCCTCGAAACGGTTCCTCAGAGCCCACATGAAGTCATCTACATTCCCCAACTCCGCAGCCTCCAGATCATGAAGCGCTACATACCAGCTGGTAGCACTCCCTCGAAATCTGGATGCGATAAACTCCACCTGTTGTTCTTCATCTGGGAAAACATAGCCCCATCTTTGCACAAATTTTCCGACTTGCAATATAAAAAAGGACACAGTCTCTGGATCTCCATCAAATGTGATTTCCAGCATGTCCTTAGGACGGATCACTGGGGGGCCGGTGCCATAACCGGAATCGGCTGCATGAGTGGAGCTGGGGCAGGGAGTTGAGGCGGAGGCACAACTGGCGGTTGGAGCGGCCCTGGACCTGGTGCTGGAACGACCGGTGGAGGAGGTGCTGGTGCTGGCTGGCCCGGCCCTGGCACTGGAGGGGCGGGTTGGCCCGGTCTCGGCCCCGGAGGAGCAGGAGGAGGAGGAGGTGGACGACCCGGGAGCAGCGGTGGGGCCGGGGCTGGTACTGGTCTAGGCTGTGTCAGCGGATGAGCCCGAATGGCTTGGTCCATCATCTGGGGTAGGGATTGCATTAGCTTGCTCATGTCCCTTACCAGCCGTCGGGTATCCTCTTGGATAGAGTCCACGCGAGCGTCGGTATCTGGCCCAGACCCAGTTCTAGGAGAGCCTCGAGGTATCCTCCCTTGGGGAAGTCCAAAACTGCCTCGGGGATCCAACAAACTGTCGCGGCTTTGGCTTCCCGGCAGGGTCCAGGTTGATTGAGTCGTATCCAACAGGTTTTTAGTCCAATCGCGTGACCTACGATAGGTCACCCCTTTATCCCATGGTGTTGGGACTCCTGGCACATAGGTTCGGGGAATCGCTCCTCCCTGACTCGGTAGTTGCCCAGCCGGGCTGTAGACAGGGAGAGTGTACTGAACCCCCAATGTGCTGATTAATGGTGGGGACACTAATCCGGCTCCCGACTGTGATGTAGGTGCGACCAAAACCGTAGTAGTAGTCACTGGAACAACAGTGGTGGTCGGGAGGGTGACTACAGCAGCCGCCACAGTGGTAACTGGAACCGTGGCTCCTGAGGTAGCGGCGGCCGCCGCTGCACCTGTGGCACCTGGCGTGGACTTCGCCGCTGCTGCTGCGCCCGTGGCTCCTGGAGTGGTCGCCGCCGCAGCTGCGCCCGAAGGAGTCGTCGCTGGGGCTGCGCCCGTAGCTCCCGTACCCGCTCCGCTCATCGTGGTAGAAGGCGGACACTGACGGTAGTGGGAATGATGAGATTCCTGACAATTTCTGTCAGGTTAAAATCAAGTAGATCCAGTCATTCTTGCACAAAGAAAGGTTTATTGGATTATCTTGCTATAAACCCACAGTAGGAGGTCATTGTCAGGAATGGGGGACAAAGCAAAGCAAGCTGACTTATAGTGTGATGCAATGAAGCGCCTAGCAAATAAAACTTGAGCACTCGCGCGGGAACTCCCGGCAGGAGAAATACTTGATGAGCGGGAGACTACTCCCCCCTCCCCTTGCCTTCCCAGGACTGGAAAATTCTCAGCGAAACAAGAATAGTCCAAAGCCTACATTCAAGGCCACCGTGATAAGGAAAAGCGGCAGGGAAGAAGCTCCCACGTTTCTGCCTGCATACCTACGCAAGCGCATAGCGGGGTAGGGAACATACAACAATGGATTCAGTGAGAAACATCAAATGCATATTTTCTGACACAAACCTGGATTTGCTATTGGGTAATGAGGAAGAAGCACTTGTCCCTTGCTAGATTTTTTTTTGCCTCCTTTCTTTGTATGGCTTTTGCTAGTATTCTTCTGCTTAAGAAGTATATTACTAATGTATCGTCTGCTTACAGGGGGCTGGGGGGTGTACATTCTAATTCATTTTGAGGGTGCCGTCTTGATCTCCAAGTCTTGGGTAAGCAAGCAGTTCTTGTGGTTCAGATTCCTTTTATAAAACATGTATTCAGCCCAAAAGGGACCTTCTTTGAATTGGTATGGTTCTGAGTAACTTAGCTTGAGGCAGAAGTTGTAGAGCAGTCATTGACTGGCTCTCACCTCAGTGGACTTCAGCCTTCCCACTCCAAGGGTTCCCCTTTGCATGGCAGTTTGTCTGCACCCAACCCAAGAGTTCCTGTGTGTTGTGCAGGTTGAGGGTGTTTCCTTGGGCATATTATGCAGCAAGGGCGTAGACTTTCCAATTTCCCAGGGGGGCTGGGGCTGGGGCAGAGGCATTGCTGTGCTAGGTCCTTAAAAGAACCGAGGCCCAGTGACATCATAGGGAGGAGCCAGTGACATCACAGGCCATTGTCACTATTTATGGAGGCGGAGCCATGTGGCATTCCTGGCTCCTATTATCTCCAGTGGGCCTTCAAGTCTCTCCCATTGTTTGTAATGGGCAATCCTGTCATTCCTTTTATACATCCCAATTAGTTGTCCCTTTGAAACTGTACCACACGTATAGAGTGTACATTCCTTGCCAATGTTCCTTCTGGACTGCACACAGGGCAAAAGGAAATTTTAAAAGGCCTCTGATCTGCATGCCAATCAAGGATAATGATGTGTGGCAAAAACATGAGTTAAGTGTTAAGTGTTCTCCCTGGATGGTGTACATACCAAGAACATATCTGTTGCCATTTCCCTCTCTTCCTGCTCACCTCTCAGGGAAACAAAAGCCCTGTTTACATATTACAGTGAACATATGTACATCTTGCATGGACATATGTTGTTAGAAAGAGGTAATATACTTTTGCGTTACAAATAAAAGCAGCCCGCCTGCATCCTTCCCCCCAGCCCCAGTGGCGCAGAAACAAAGCACGGCATGGGCAAAATCCTCTGCAAAGAACCCTGGAGAACCACTGCCAGTCTGAGCAGACAATGATGACACTGATGGACTGATGGTAGAGAGACCATGCTTTGCGTGCCAAAGGATAAAGGTTTAAACCGAGGAGGTCTAAGAGAACAGCTGTTGGAAAGGATCTTTCTCTGTCTGAGCCTGTAGAGCTCACCTGCATCAGAGCAGAACATGCTGAAGTAGATGGACCAATGGCATGAAGACCAGTGTGGATTGAGGAGACCCATGTTCAAATCTACATTTTGCATGACACTTACTCGGTGATACTGGGACAGTTAGATTTGAGTCCAGGAGCAGATTAGAGACCCAACAAGAGTTTCAGGGAATAAGCTTCCAAGAGTCAAAGCCCCCTTCATCAGGCTGGGTGATATTGCCATTGTTGTGAGGTCAATATAAGGGAAGGGAGACTGGAGGAAAGGTGGAATAAAGAGGGGATTGACAGACAACATGTGAGTAGCAGAGTTCATTGGGATGGAAGAGGAGTTTACAGGAAAAAAATAGCACCAACTGATGTGACCAAGAACACAGATCTTCCCAAATTAAAACATCATAAATTATAGCCTGAACATGAACCTATATTGTAATGCATTAAGTGATGTAGCAGTGGTGACAAAACCTCTAGTGGCATTTAGTTGAACTTCCTGGAGACAGACAGATGTATTTTCGGTTGCCACTGGCCAAACTGGTCTGACTTTAGAGAGTTGGGACAAGCAGCAAGGCTTGAGGAAGGGGATGTAGATCCATGGTTATAGAAAAGAAGGGGGCTAGGAACTGAGAAAGCAAAGCAGTCCAAATGAAGCACTACATAGAAAGCTGTACATAGTTGAGAGGAATTAGAAAGGAATGGAGATGCACAGTTGGTGTGAAGTACATTTGAGAAATTATAGAAACAGCATGGAAGTTTCTTAGTTGGGGTTAGCGACAATGCTATTGCAAGGTCCACAGAAACCTGTATGACATTTTCAGACATTCTTTCTCATATACTTTAATTGTTTATCCTCTTCCTATAACAATTCCTCATCAGTCTAACAGAGGCATCCTACTGAGGTCTATCCAAGGGGGCTAATACTTTCTATTCTTTCAGTTCCTTAGATCAATTTGCCCAATCCCCCATCAAACTCAAATCTTATTGGCTCTTGCAACTATGAGTAAATTATTATTACACTTCTATCACATGGCTCTTTCCTAATGATTGTGGCTCCCAAGAATAGGTTGAAGATAATTGCCTGGGAAGCACCCACACAGCACCATGCCATGGATCCAGATGGCTCAGGTTAGCCTGATCTAATCAGATTTTGGAAGCTAAGCAGAGTCAGCTCTGACTAGTATTTGGATGGGAGATCTCCAAGGAATACCAGGGACATGACGCACAGTCAGGCAATGGCAAATCATCTTTGAATGTCTGTTGCCTTGAAAATCCTACAGGGTTACCATGAGTTGGCTATGACTTGCTAGCATTTTACATCATACCAGGGTAAGTGCGATTTAATGCCCAGAACCATTTGGGCAAGGTGTAATGTATAACTACTGTCAGTAGCATGAGATGGACCCACAGCTCAGTTGGCTCTCATATCACTGCCATAGCATACAAAATAGTAAAACACTCAGTAGCACCTTTAGGACTAACAAACTGTATTGTAGCATAATTATTACTGTAACACAAGGGTTTTCAGAAAGCCACACAAACTTTTCCAATCTCACTTCAGTGTCAGTTCCAGTCCTCAAACTCACAGAGAAACCCAAACACTCTCATTTTTGGTAGAATGACACCCCACCCCTCCCCTCCTCCACCTGGGTGGTTTGGCAAATGTAAGCCAATGCCAGAGGTTTGCATGCACCAAGTCACACAGCAGAACCAGAGCTTCCAATTTCAGCACTGGAGCTAGGGATGCCAGCCTCCATGTGGGACCTGGGGATCCCCTGGAATTACAGCTCATTGCCAGTCTAAAGAGATCAGTTTCCCTGGGGGGGGGAATGATGTTCTGGAGGGTGGACTCTATGGCATTGTGCCCCACTGAGGTCCCTGTCCTCCCCAGACTCCATTCCCAAATCTCCAGGAGTTTCCTAACCTGGATTGGGCCACCCTCCCCTCATCCCCCAGAGGTGGCCAGGGGGTACCTGGCAATCCTAACTGGGGCTATTTTAGCAAGGGAGAGGGGGGAAGCTGGGGGGGGAACATATAAATTGGGAGAGAGAAGTGAAAGACAGAGGGAAGGGAAGAAAGTCAGACTGGAAGGGAAGCAGCCTGGAGTGGGGGTGGGGCAGTTCCCCAGCGTTTCCAGCTCTCACACATCTCAAAGGAAAGGGAAAGAGAAACAGAAAGAGAGAGAGGGACAGAAAACGCAGCCCCCCCCCCCCCCGATTACAGGAGAAAGTGAGCCCAGGATTTTCTGTATCCTGGAGCAACGTGCTCCGTGCAGCACAATGGTTCACGGGTTTTGTTTTCTCCTGCAGCCCAGTTTAAACTGGACTGCAGGAGAAAGCAAGCCACTCACTGATGGCAGGGGCAACCAGAGGCCACAGAAGGCCCCCCCACCTTCCCCCTCCCTCCATTCTTGCCCAGCTCCCCTCCCCAACCCTCCATCCTCCCCACTAAGTGGCAGCCAGGCACATTCTCATGCTGGCTCTCCTACCTCCCCTGCTTGGACTTGCAGGATGGCTGGGTGGGTGCAGCCCTGGGCTCCCACCCCACCTGAAACAAGCCCCCACTCCTTACACCCCCACCTACCTACCCTTCAGGCTGGTGGCTGCAGCAAGCAGAGGCAGCATGTGCTGCCTCAAAGCCAGCCTCCACGTGCAGCTCTCCAGGCTGAACTGAGCGGGGCTGCTGGGAACTGTGGGTGGAGCTTAGCTTCCAGGAGGAAGCAAGCCCCCACCCCCTTGACTTCCCTCCCACTCCTAGCCCAGCCAAACAGTCTCAGAAAGCGGAGGGGAAAACCCTCTGCTTTCAAAATGGGCAAGAGCAGTTTAGTCCATGCCAAGCAATTCCTTCAAGGGATAGAAGATTTGTGGGTCAAAGTTCCCTTTGTTAGCTTTGTCTCTTGAAAATTTATACCCTGAAAATCTTGTTAATCTCTAAGGTGCTCTTGGACTTAAATCTAGCTGTTCAACTGCAGACAAACACAGCAGCTCTCTGAAACTACCTTCTCAATGAGGATTCTCTCAGTTTGGTGGAATTCTACAGAAGCATAGTGTGGAATGTGTTAGTGTGCAGTCTTCTGTGCTTCCTTCCTTCAGTTTTAAAAGAAGCAGCATTGGCTATAACTAGTTTAACACCCAAATATACATACAGTTTTAATTCATACCATGGATTTTCAGCTTTCTCAAGTTGTGCATTTGGATAAAGCAAAATGAAAAATATTATTTTAATTTATTTTAAATATTTATACTGAGCCTTTCCTCTTGGCTCTGTTGTTGTTCAGTCGCACAGTCGAGTCCGACTCTTCGCGACCCCATGGACCAGATTACGCCAGGCCCTCCTGTCTTCCGCTGTCCGCTGAAGTCTGCTCAATTTCATGTTCGTTGCATTGATGACACTGTCTAACCATCTCATCCTTTGCCGTCCCCTTCTTCTTTGACCTTCAATCTTTCCCAGCATCAGGGTCTTCTCCAGTGAATGCTCCCTTCCCATTTGGTGGCCAAAGTATTTGAGCTTCAGCTTCAGGATCTGGCCTTCAAGGGAACAGTCAGGGTTGATTTCTTTTAGGATTGACTGATTTGATCTCCTTGCAGTCCAAGGGACTCTCAAGAGTCTTCTCCAGCACCATAGTTCAAAAGAATCTATCCTTCGGCGCTCAGCCTTCCTTATAGTCCAACTCTCGCAGCCATACATTACTACGGGGAATACCATTGCTTTGACCATGCGGACTTTTGTTGGCAAGGTGATGTCTCTGCTTTTTATCATGCTGTTTAGGTTTGCCATCGCTTTCCTCCCAAGGAGCAGGCGTCTTTTAATTTCATGGCTGCAGTCACCATCTGCAGTGATCTGGGATCCTAGGAACGTGAAGTCTGTCACTACTTCTACGACTTCCCCTTCTATTTGCCAAGGAGTGATGGGGCCAGATGCCATGATCTTAGTTTTTTTGATATTGAGCTTCAAGCCCACTTTTGCGCTCTCCTCTTTGACCCTGAGCAAGAGGCTCTTTAGGTCCTCTTCACTTTCTGCCATCAGAGTGGTATCGTCTGCATATCTGAGGTTATTGATCTTTTCCCCAGCAATCTTAACTCCCACTTGTGATTCATCCAGGCCAGCATTTCGCATGATGTACTCTGCATATAAATTAAATAAGCAAGGTGACAATATACATCCTTGTCATACTCCTTTTCCTATGCTAAACCAATCAGTTGTTCCATATCCGGTTCTAACTGTTGCTTCTTGACCCTTATACAGGTTTCTCAGGAGACAGGTGAGGTGGTCTGGTACTCCCATCTCTTTAAGAACCTGCCATAATTTATTGTGATCCACACAATCAAAGGCTTTAGCATAGTCAATGAAGCAGAAGTAGATGTTTTTCTGGTACTCTCTTGCTTTCTCCATAATCCAGCGAATGTTGGCAATTTGATCTCTAGTTCCTCTACCTCTTCGAAACCCAGCTTGTACTTCTGGCAGTTCTCTATCCACGTACTGTTGGAGCCTAGCTTGTAGGATTTTGAGCATGATCTTGCTAGCGTGTGAAATGAGTGCAATTGTGCGATAGTTTGAACATTCTTTGACGTTGCCCTTCTTTGGGATTGGAATGTAAACTGATCTTTTCCAATCCTGTGGCCACTGTTGTGTTTTCCAAATTTGTTGGCAAATTGAGTGCAGCACTTTAACAGCATCTTCTTTTAAGACTTTGAATAACTCAGCTGGGATACCATCACCTCCACTAGCTTTGTTGTTAGTAATGCTTTCTAAGGCCCATTTAACTTCGCTTTCCAGGATGTCTGGCTCGAGGTCAGTGATTATACCATCGTGGTTGTCAAGGACATTGAGGTCCTTCTTGTATAGTTCTTCTGTGTATTCTTGCCATCTTTTCCTAATCTCTTCTGCTTCTGTTAGGTCCCTACCATTTTCGTCCTTTATCATGGCCAGCTTTGCATGGAACGTTCCCTTGATTTCTCCAATTTTCTTGAAGAGATCTCTAGTCCTTCCCAATCTATTGTTTTCCTCTATTACTCTGCATTGTTCATTCAGGAAAGCCTCCTTATCTCTCCTTGCTGTTCTCTGGAAATCTGCATTAAATTGGGCAAATCTTTCCTTATCCCCATTGCCTTTAGCTTTCCTTCTTTCCTCTGCTATGTGTAAAGCCTCATCAGACAGCCACTTTGCTTTTTTGCATTTCTTTTTGCATTCTTGGCTCTAGGCAGCTCTTAAACCTCTTGTGCCTGGCCAATGGTCTTCATGCCCTCTTTTGAAGGACAGTGGAAACTAGACAGCTCCTTTTGGGGGGATGTTAAAGCTGAGCAAGGGTACATTTTGTTAGTGTTCCACTCCCCTGGGTAATTCTACACAGAGTTCAGAGAACTTTGTATGAATGTTCAGCGTTGGATTAAACATTTGCAATACATTTCAAGCCCTAAGAAATGTTAATTGTGAACATTTGAACCCATGTTGAATACATTCAGCATGTATTTGCAATACATTTTAAGCCCTAAGAAATGTTAATTGTGAACATTTGAACTCATGTTGAGTATTCAGCATGTCAGCTAATATTTTTTGCTGTCAAATCGCAGCCATCTTATGGTGCCCCTGTTGGGTTTTCAAGGGAAAAGACATCCAGAGGTATTTTGCCATTGTCGGCTGCTGTGTAGCAACCCTGGTACTCCTTGGTGGTCTTCCATCCAAAACCTAACCAGGGCTGATTCACCTTAGCTCCTAAATTCTGACAAGATTGGGCTAGACTATACTATCTAGGTCAGGGAACAATAAATGTGCATATCAATAAATACACAGATCCTGGTGGTGAATTTTAGGATGGAGAGCTGATGATTTTGTTACCTGTTTGTTCCTGGAAATGTGTTCTGCCTCTCTCAGGAACCGCTTACCTGGCATTTACTGAGTATCCATTCTCTCGTTAAGAAAGATGTAGATTCTATTGAAAATCCCAAAAGTCAGAAGTATCTGCACATTTAGCCTTGGTCTAGTTGTGTCATGTTTGAGCAAGGGACAAAAGAACAAGAACAAAAAGTGGAATATAGATTTTGAAAAAGGAGTCGGCTGTCATTTCACTCATTCACTGTCGCTAATGTTCTCAAATTTAATACACAAATTCCAAGAGAGCAACAGCAGACCCTCCTTGTGGCTCATATATGTTGTAGCATTAGCTTCCGGTGGCTTATGTTAAGGCTTGTATATGTTGTAGTGAATGACCAGTGGTATTAATCGTAGTCAGTGCTAACCAGATACCCTCTTAATCAGAGTGGAAATTGTTGGCAGTTGCAAGAGAAGGTTATCTTTCCATGGTTTTAGTGATTGTTGACAGTTACCATCTGGTGACTTTGACCTTGACTGCATCTTTGCGTAGCTCGGATTTCAGCTAATACATGCAGTGTTGTCAGTGTGGTTCTTGATAGACCTTGTGTGTGAAACATTCATGGTAAACTATAAATATTTTTACAGCAAGTTTGCATTAGGACTGCATTTGGACAAAAAGCTCTAACACTAGTAATGTGGTATTGGTTTATTAATAACAACTTTATTAATTTTTAAGTATACTGTGTACCTCACAAAATAACAGTCAACAATGTAGGCTCCCCTTCACTGACAGCTTTCAAGAAGAGGCTGGATGAATATTTGTTAGAGATGCTTTAGGCTGGTCCTGCATTGGGCAGGGAGTTGGACTAGATGGTCTGTATGGCACCTTCCAACTCTATGATTCTATGATTCTATAAACCTGACTGTCACCACCTTTTAGTTAGAAATTACAGAAAAACCTGGCCAGCTCCTTCCTAATTGTTACACACTGGGATTAAATCATCCCTGATTGAATCACCCCAGAGACTGGCTGAGCTTGGAGCACAAAAACAATAGCTGACCAGGACTCTGGAATAAACCAATCAAGTAGTAATGTTATGTAAATAGCCTATCACTGGGATTGGGGTGTGTTTGGGTGTGGCAATTGCATGCTATTTAACAGAGCTGAGGCTCTGGAGTCTTGTCTTGCTGTTGCTGAAATCACAAATAAAGTTGAGCTGATCACTAAACTCGAGCCTGCTTATTCATGGAACCCACTATTTGACACTAATACAGTAGATGCAAGATGCACACTAAAACAAAGCACTTTGCAGACTGTATGAAAAGCAAGCAGAGGGGCCCCTGCGCCACTCTTTAGACACTCCCATTCCATGGAGCTTGAACATAAGAACATATGATGTCCTTTTGGAGAAACGGTGACCAGAACTGTACACAGTATTTTAAATTAGGCCACACCATGGATCTCTACAGGGGCATTACAATATTGGCCATTTTATTCTCAGTGCCTTTCCTAATAATCCCTAACATAGTGTTTACCTTTTTTACCACTGTAGCATACTAAATTGACACTTTTATTGAGCTATCCACTACAACCCCCAGATCATTTTCCCTCTCAGTCTCAGCAAGTTCAGACCCCATTAGCCTGGACTTGAAATTGGGATTTTTTTGTCCCAATGTGCATCACCTTACACTTACACTTACCAACATTGAACTTCACTTGCCACACTGTCACCCACTCACCCAGTCTGTGGAGGTCCTCTTGGAGCTTTCACCATCTGAATAGTTGCAGTGTCATCTGCAAACTTGGCCACTACACTACTTACTCCTAGTTCCAGATCATTTCTGAATAAATTAAATAGTACCAGCCCCAATACTGATCCTTGTGGGACCCCACTGTTTTCTTCCCTCCACTGTGAAAACTGTCAATTGATTCCTACTCTTTGCTTCCTGTCATTTAACCAGTTTTTAATCTATAAGAGAACCTGTCCTCTTATCCTATGACTGCTAAGTTTACTCAGGAGTCTTTGGTGAGGTACTTTGTCAACAGCTTTTTGACTTTTGTCCAGGTATGTAATGTCTACTGGGTCACCATTGTCTACATACTTGTTTACTTTCTCGAAGAACTTCGAAAGGCTGGTAAAGCAGGACTTTCCTTTGCAGAAGCCATACTGATTTTCCCTCAACAGGATTTGTTCCTTATTTGCTTAACAATTCAATCTTTAATTAAGGTCTCTACTAATTTGTTTGGGACAGCCATTAGGCTGACTGGCCTGTAATTTCCTGGTTCCTCTCCAGATCCCTTTTTAAAAATTAGTGTCATATTTGTTATTTTCCTGTCTTCTGGTACAGTGGCTGAATTTAGTGATAGGTTACATATACAGGTTAGTCGACCAACTGTCTCACATTTGAGTTCCTTAAGAACTCTCGGGTATATGCCATCAGGACCTGGAGACTTATTGTTTTTAATTTCCTCAGTAGGTCTAGAACTTCATCTCTGGTCACCTCAATTTGTCTCAGTTCTTCAAACTCCCTTCCTTAATATAGGGGCTGTGGCATGGCTACATGCCCCACACTCCCCACAGTGAATACATAAGCAAAAAAAGCCATTGAGCTTCTCTGTCATCTCTGCATCTTCCTTTATTCCCTTGTCATCCAAAGGCCCCACTGTTTCTTTGACTGGTTTCTTCTTCCTGATATATTTTTAAGAAAATGATTATTGTTTGTCTTGAATAACTTGGGGCTACCACGGATTATGCCCAGGACCAATAATGCCATCATGATAGAGGGAATCATCTGGAGGAGATGCCCAGAGCAACTTAACTGGTGCATATGTATAATTGCACAGTATTTTATAAGTATCAGGTAATAATCCCATTTTTAAGAACTATGCTTTTCCCATCCCCTTCATTAATATTGTCTAGAAAAGCATACTCAGTAAAATTGCCTGTATCCATCTTAGCTGAGCTTCACCTGGTCCACTAGTGTGTTTTTTGCAAATTAAAAACACAGTGAATCTAATTAAGAGCCACTAGTTGACCCATCATTAATTGAGATGTTTGTTTTTGTTTAATAGCTGAGACAGAAGAAGGATCCTCAGACCACCTGGATCTGGCTAGTTTGCCTCCCCAGCCAAAAGGTGGGATTCTGACTCCACCATCTCCTGACTCCAGAAAGAAAACAAGAGGAATCAAAAAGCTGTTTGGAAGGTAACCAGGATATAAAGCAGATTGGGTAGAATTGCCATAAGATATACCAGACCGGATTCCCCCTTTTAGGGCTAATGACGATGTAGCACTGAGAGTCTCCTCACCATAGCTGAGAGATGGGAAGATGGCTCCAGGAACATGTGTTCTGTCTCTCAGAACCTCCCCTGTCTGCCACAAATATGCCCTTTAGCAGGGAGTAAGTGCTAAATGAGCAGTGGTATTAACCACAGTCGATGCTAACCAGACTTCCTCTTAATCGGAGTTTGCTTACTAGTTTGAAATGCAAGTCAAAATGTAACTCTGGATAGCATTATCCAAGATAAACCTTGGTCCTGATTTTAATACTCTGGTTAAGTTTGGCAGGCCTGTTCTCTGCAATTAAGAGGTTCCCCGTGTATCTACCCACCCTGGCCCTGTGGTACCCAGTTCAAGCCAGCTTGGTTGCCAGGGACTGAGTGTTGTCAGCAGTTGGGTCACATTTTGTCCTATATGGAAGGGTTAATTATGCTGCTGTTACTCAATATGCTTCTGAAGTGGTTTCCGCTAATTCTAGCTCTCACAGCTGCTGGTTAACACAACCTGCTAATTCTGCTGATTAGCAGAAACCAGCAACTACAGATCTTTCCTTTTTAATGGCTCTGATAAAACTGTGCTATTGGAAAGCACTAGAAATATTTTGTGAATAGATCCTTCTGTGCTAATTTACTTAGTGGGTGTTAACACAGTGCCACAGATACTACTCTGTTAAATGCACTCTTTTTCTTTCATTTCTTCTTTCAACTCTTTTCCTGGCTTTTCCACAGACTCATAAGAAGCCAGTCTACTACATTTAATGCAGATGACTTACCAGAGACCGAGTTTAAAAGAGGAGGAACAAGAGCAACTGCTGGGCCAAGACTAGGCTGGTCACGAGATCTTGGGCAATCCAATAAGTAAGACAGTCAGCACTGAGATAGAATGGAGAAGAATCACCTTTGCTTTTCTCCTCCATGTTGATTAATGCAGTTGTAAGAATTGGGTTGTGCACAAAACAAAGTGGTGATTTGGATGGTGACTAAGGGACTCTTTGGTTTTGAGGTATAATTAACAGATTTTGGAAAATGCTTCCAGAGCAAAGTCCTTTTGTTTGCTTTTCTAGGGTTATGTGGAGTGTGTCTTTCTCTTATGTCCTTTTTAGAAGTGTAACCATTAAGACCTTCAACTACGGATCCATGCAGGAGGTTCTTTTATTCTGGCAAAACCTCTCTAAGGCACTTCCACACACACTAGATAGTGCATTTCTGATACGCAATAGCAATTGCTTGCAACTTGAGTTTCACACAGGAAAATCCAGTTGCAAATATTGCTATTGTGCATTCAGAGTGCATTATCCAGTGATGTGTGAAAGCAGCCTTAGAGAGGCTTTGACAGATTCAAAGAACCTTCTGTCTGGATCAGTAGTTGAGGCGCCAAAGCTAAAGTGGGATCCTAGGTTATCAGATCCTGACCATTTTTACAACATTTCAAAGACTGTTCCAATGTAAAAATCATGCCTGCCAGATGTTTCTCCAACATTGGTGTCTGATGCTGAGGAGTTTTCTATGAATATTTCTTAGCTTCACCCTACCCATACTAAAATTTCAACAAAAGCTAAAGATTTCAAATTCCAATTTTCCTAGCATGAGAACCAATAATGGAAAACATAATGGGCTGGATGCAGCCAACTCTTTCATGCACTATCACCCATTTCTCCATACTACAGCCTCCATCTTACATGGCTTTTGTGCTTGCAAAACACCACCATAGCATTTGGGGATGGGGGTGGTCCAAGAGTGCCTCCTTCCTTGTTCATCAGTAGAAAAGCAATGCACAAAGGGTATTAACAAAAATCGTGATTATTATAAATTCCAAAAGATCTTCTTCATGGTCTCTGTGCATCACACCACTGAAATATAGTGCACCTGCACTGACCCCAATCGGTATAATGGAAAGTAAAAGGGATTTTCACGGCCACTCTCCAGTCATGTGCTGGGCTGGGCTGCGCATAACTAGGGGAGGGGCACGATGATCCCGCCAGTTCTCTTCTGACCGCCGTACTGGTAGGATCTTCTCCACCTTGGTCAGTAACAATCTTGGCATTTAGGCCCCTTTTTCTTGTTCTTTGTAGTTAGCAATGTAGTTTGTAGTTAGTTAGTTTTTCCTTGGACTTTATCTCTGCTCCAGCTGAGATATTTTCCTCTGGCCTACGGCCAAACAGTAGGGTTTCTTTAAAAGGGGCTGGAAGTGTGGTAGCAAAATCACCCCCCCCCCGACGGACACTCCCTTTGCCTTTTGTGCCTGGGGGAATTGCACTGAGTAGACTCTTGCGTCCATTGTTCCAAGTTCTCCAAACAGACCAGGAAGAATCAGGCAGCCAGACTCCAAGTTGCATTGTTGGAATTCGTGCTCTCTCCGTTGGCGTCATCATGAGACACTTCTGGTCGTGCCTCTATGTTGATGTCTGCATCGGATTCGATGGCCACTCTGTCTTTGACATCAGCTCAAGTCGATGCCGACAGATCGGTGCTCAAATGCTTGATCCCGGCATCGCAATCCGAAGCCCATATTCTTTCAAAAAAAAGTAGGAAGGGCAAGGACGATAGGCCTATCAAGCATAAGAAGCACAAGACAGGCTCTTCCGACAAAACTCTGTCGACTCCTCACCGAGCTGAAATAGCGACATCATCCAGAGCTGCTTCGCTTGATTTACTTGACCGTGGACAGCCACAAGGTGCATCTAAGTTGCCTTTGCTTTGCCCCACCCAGTCCACCAACTCTGAACAGGACATGGACTTAACTCAGGTTCCTCGCTCCCCGGTGTCATAAGAACATAGAGAACATAAGAGAAGCCAATGTTGAATCAGGCCAATGGCCCATCTAGTCCAACACTCTGTCACAGCGGCCAAAAATACCAGGTCGAGAGCCTGCATCTAGAGCATAGGACGAATGCTGCTTCTTCTCCAATGCTGTACAGCCCCGATGATCAGGATCGACCTACGGGACTCTTCCAGCCTCCTCCCACCTGGGACCAGCACCAGTGGCAGTACTTGTGTGGGGCTTATCCCTTCCCAGGAGGGATGCTGTGGCTTCCTCCACATATGCCTTCAGAATGGGACTGTCAATCCTCTTCCTCCTGGCTCTCTTTGCATCAGCACCCCCCCAGCACTGGAGTTTGCTAGACCTCATCCGTCACAACCAATTGCTAAGTATTTCGCTCAACAGTTGTTGGCATCGAAAAAGCTCACGGAACCTTCGGAGCCGATACCATTGACACCGATCCTCCAAACATCGTTTTCCGAACCCTCAGACCGTTCCAGTTCCTCCGATTCGTCACAGTATGGTGCAGAGAGACCATGACCCCCAATTGAGCCTTCCCCAACGCAGCAAGTGGGAGATGATCTTCCAATATCTCCATCAGAGGATGTCAAGTCTTATGAGGACATTGTTAAATGAATGGCCAACAGTCTAGCCCTGCCTACTGTACAACCACCTCCGGCAGTTACACACTCAGTCTTTGATATTGTCCAGATTGACACTTCGACAGTGGTTGCCCTCCCTATGACTTTGGTCTTGTTACAGACCGCCAAAGCTCCCTGGGCTCATCCTTCGTCCATCCCTATTTCCAGCAAACGGTTGGGTCATATGTACAAGGTACAAGAGCCAGGAGCAGAATTCCTTTTCATCCACCTGAAACTGAATTCCGTGGTGGTGACTTCTTCAGCTAAGGTCAAACGTAGTCATTCTATGCCTTCCAATAAGGAAGGTAGGGAACTTGACTCCTTCGGCAGCAAATTCTACACAGCCAGTGCAATGGGCATCAAAACCTCAAATTATGCTGCCTGTATGGGATGTTATCAATATGCCCTATGGAAACAGATGTCAGAGTTCGTTGCTGCTCTCCCAGATGATATTAATCACTGAGCCAGATGAATCCAGCAGGAAGGCATGCTTCTGGTGAAACATCAACTCAATGCTTCCAAGCATACATTAGACGTTGCAACAAAGACCTTTACTTCTTCAGTTGACCTGCGATGGCATGCATGGCTACGTTTCTCAGCATTGCAGTCAGACACCAGGACCATTGCTGAAGATCTTCCCTTCGACGGTGATGGGCTCTTTAGCTCTACTACCGATACAGTGCTTCAAGAGCGCAATAAAAGCATCAAAACATCTCGCAACCTGGGAGTCACTTCAGGTGCTAAATATAACAAAGGGAAAACTTGGACCAAGCAGTGGTCCCGTAGGCCCTCGTCAGAATCCTCTCCTGAGCCACACTGGCAAAGATCCCCTAGCTGTTCTTCACGACCTTATGGAGGAAAGCCTAAATTTTCACCTGCTTCCCAATCCAGAGCTAAAGCTCCCAAGGTTTCCAAGCAGAATCTTTGATGTCAGCATCTTTCCAGTGTCTTACACTCGCCTGTCTCCATACCTATCTGCCTGGCAACTTATAACGTTGGACAGGTGGGTCCTTTCAATCATCAAGGCGGGATACCTCATAGAGTTCTCCCACATTCCTACAACTGCTCATTTCATTGTCACCCCAAGTTCAGATGTTCTATTGGCAGAGATTCAGACCCTTCTCCAAACAGATACCATAGAACCAGTGCCTGTAACTCAACATCAAACATCATGTTACTTCACGGTCCCAAAGAAAGACGGAGGCCTCCGTCCCATAATGGACCTCAGAAACCTGAATTGTCACATCACTTACAAAAAATTCAGGATAACAACATTGCAAACCATTCTTCCACTCTTAGATCAAGGGGTGTGGATGGTGACACTGGATCTCAAGGATGCATATTTACATGTTTCCATTCACCCTTCCCACCGTATGTTGTGGTAGGAAACAGACATTTCCAGTACAAAGCCCTCCCTTTTTGGATTATCCACCACCCCGCGGGTCTTTAAGAAGGTGATGGTAGTTATCATAGCTTGCTTCTGTTTGAGGGGGCATACAAATTTTCCCATACATTGATGATTGGTTGCTGATAGCAGACTCCAAGACATCCCTCCTCAACCACATCAAGTTGACCTTGATCACCCTAGAATCTCTGGGCCTCAAGGTAAACCTAAAGAAGTCAATGCTCCTCCCTGCTGTTGCCCTGCAAGGCTTTTTCATGCCTCTTATGAACTATAATAAAATATGGACTGTGCAAAGTATGCTTAAGGAACTGTACAGCATGGTAACCCACTACGATGCCAGTTGAGACTGCACACCTGAGAGAAGGACATCTTCCTTTCTGCGTTGCTGTCCCAGTGGCCCTCCAAGTTTACCAGCCCTCTTACCTGATGGAAGATGGATCGGTTCCACAGTAGGCACAAAGCACCAGATGCCCAGCCATGCCAAAGCACAAGGACAAAGGACTCCAAATGACATTAGGAGACCCCTCCAACACACGCAGGCAACCCCTCTCCCCCTCCTCCAGTTTGGTGGCCAGTTTGGTGTAGTGGTTAAGTGCGCGGACTCTTATCTGGGAGAACCGGGTTTGATTCCCCACTCCTCCACCTGCACCTGCTGATGTGACCTTGGGTCAGTCACAAGCTCTGGCACAGCTGTTCTCTCAAGGACAGTTTCTGTCAGAAGTTCTCTCAGCCCCACCTACCTCACAGGGTGTCTGTTGTGGGGAGGGAAAGGGAAAGGAGTTCGTAAGCCGCTCTGAGACGCCTTTGGGCAGTGAAGGGTGGGGTATAAATCCAAACTCTTCTTCTTCTTCTTCCATCACCTGCAAAGCTGCATGTAGCTCAGAGACTATTGATGGTCACTTGGCAACTAATCACTCACCCATCAACGACCTGGCTAAGGCAATCAAGAAACAATAGCCTTAGCCTGATGACACATCTCACCTACACCCAGGAGCCAGTCTCCAGTCTAAGTTTCTAGTTCTCAATATTGACCACTCCTTAGCTCCCCTTCCCTATTCCTTCCAGTCAGTAGTATGTTTTCAGGGACGGACTAACCAGGAGGTGTGACCAGGGGATATGGCCAGCCCCCACACCCCCACATAAAAAGGGAAACTAAACCACATGCTCGCCCTTTCTTCTCTATGACCGCTATCTAAGCTTTGTCCTTCTTAAGTCCAGCTTGCTATCCCAAAACCCTACCTCCATCTTTAACTCTAGATCTGCAGCTAGGGTTCCATGTGTCGCCTTCCGGTTCAGGTCACGTGCTTCCATTTTCAGTTCTCTCCTCCCTTCTTCCATTGGAAACGATCATTCAGCGAGGACAGGTAACTATTGCCCCAACAACGAATTCCTGTTCATGCAACCGTGCTGATATATCTATCTTTATTTTCTTAGCTCTGAATATTGTGTGTGAAGAACATTTACAGTAAAAGACCTTAATTATAATTACATCCAGTCTCCATGTCTGTTACTGGCATCTCTGGAAGGGCGAGATCTCTGTATATACTGGTGATCGCTCCCTTAGCTGATTGCATATTAATAATAACTCATATTCCCCCTAATATTAATAAGAAGAAAGAGCAATCAGGCTAACAAAGTGGTGGAGAATGCGGGCATCATCCTGAACATCTGAACGTACACACGAGTCGACACATGTCTTTTGGACGGGCAGTCGTGGAGGAAAAAGTATTTCCAGAGTATCGGTGCAGGCTTGTGTGCAAGGTTGCTGTCTGCATGATTGGCTCTAGCCTCATGGGAGGCTTACCCTTTCTCTCCTTCAGCATGTATGAGGTCAGCTGCCCCAGATCCGACTGCTAGGTGAAAGCCTGTGACCAGTCAGTGCTCTGAACTCACTGGGGCCTCTGCTGTGAGGTCCTAAGGCTATCTTGAGCCAATTTTTGGTCTATCTTGCAGGTGGGATCCAAAGAAAATCAGTGTAGGACGCTAGGTTTTGCACCACACTCCCCACGCCATTTTCTTTTTCAATCAAGCAATGAACGCTAGCAGTAGAGGAAGCCTTGCTTGATAAAGAGCAACTGCTCTGAATCACTTCCAATCTCTGGAAGCCATTTTGCTTTGTCTATCATAAAGGGCAAAGTGTAATTAAGTGCGAGTTGGGAGGTCATCTCGTTGGGACATATTGTCATGTAACCCCACTGGTTAGGGAGTAACCCAGTAACAGCGAGAAGCTCAAAACCCTGCGGGTTTAAAGGTGACCCCTGCTAGAGCGTAGGAAAGCTCAGAACCTAAGCTGGTTAAGTGGTTCCCCGGCCAGAGCAGAAAGCTCAAAACCCAGGAAACGGGTTCAGTAGGTTATCCTGTCAGGAAACAGAGAAGCTGATCACTTCCTTTCCCAAAACCTTATGCCTAGGCTAGGTGCCTTTGAAGGACTGTGCAGTCAGTCCAGGGTTGGGGAGTACGGAAATCCCCTGCCCACAAAAAAGTCTAGGTACGGAGCTAGGTTTAAAAAGTAGTTTCTAACATAAATAGGAAAGCTAGCTACTGTGTTCCACATGAAGGGTAACATGCCCCGTCTCGAGAAGTGGCTAGTAAAGAAGGGCAATTGCCCTTGGGAGCAGGGATCATTTAAAGGACCTGATCCCCTTAAAATAGTAAAGGATGTGTTCCACGACTTCTGTGAGCAGAAGAAACCCAATGTGACAGCAAAGGACCATTTTGGAAGTTGGGCACTGTACACAGCACTTCAGGATGCGTCAGCCCTCCTCAAGCACCAGCAGGAGGCTATTGACGCTCAGGAGGCCACTAATAGGGAATTAAAGGCCGAACACAGCCAGGAGATAGATAAATTAAAAGCCCAGCACAAGGAGGCCCTCTCACTCAGACATGCGGAGTGTGAGGCAAAAGGTCTCACCCTCATGGAAGAGACCGCTGAGATCCAGAAAAAGGTGGACCAGCTCACTCAAGAGCTACAGGATCAGGGGAATCAATATGAGGAAACCCTTGATAATAGACTTAGGGAACTTGAGAGCTCTTTGAGCTCCACAAGGACTACGAGGATGAGACCATCCAATTAAAAATGGAAACTCATGTTAGAGAAGCAAGGACTAGCAAATGTGGTGCAAGAGGCAAAGCAAATAGCCGCCTCTGCCACACAGTGAGCCCAAAATAGCCCTGGCCAAAGCCCAGGAGGAGCTAGTTTCAGCCCAGAAAGCCGCTAAGTATTTAGCGGACCAAACCCAGGCCAAACGCGAGCTCACCAACCACAATGCTCGCGCAAGGGAGATTGAGTCCCTCAAGGACCAGTTAGATTTACAAAAGGCAGTAATTTCTGCCATCCACCCCAGAGGTATAGTGGAGCCACCAGAGAGTGAGGAACAGGAGATGTGCCCATCGGTGCAGCCTTCGTGCAGCACTGAATTGGTCACCCCAAGCCCAGTGAAACCCATTAGCACCAAGCTAATGGTTACTAAGGCGGGCAATAAAACCACGACCCAGACAGTCACCGAAACGTGCCTCTGGAAGCCCGATGAACTTAAAGCTATTGCCGAGCAAATGGGCCCCCTCACAAAAGACAATGCCATCCAGTAGAGGACAGACGTTATTACAGCTTACACCAGCCTCAGTGGGGAAGATTTCACACTGTTATCCTGGCATTGTGCCAAAGGAGCAGACCTGACAGCTATTAATTCAGCCATAACCACCGGTTTTCTAAATGATGCCTATAAGTACTGCTGGATGTGAGCGGTTTTAGCATATCTCCACCCGAATTGGAATATAGCCTCCCTGTTTGTTCTAGAGAAGCAGGGACCAAGTAAAGACATGGAGGCTTACTTGGCCCAGAAGCAAATTTTAGGCATTCTTGCCAATAAGGTCGACATAGACCCCCAAACTGGCCTCCCAGGGAAGCACTGGTACAAGGCTTCCACAGTCAAACCCAGCTGGCCTTAAACATCCCTGACCCTACCCGTGGGAGCTGGGATAACTTAGAAAAATCAGGTGCGTGGCCACCTTACTACAAAGCACCAGCATTCTTAAAACCCCCAAAGGTCCCAAAAAGGCCAAAGATAGGGAGGAAGATGAGCCCATACAAGCAATAACTTATGACAATCATGGTCCCCACTCCCAATACCCCTCATTAGGGCAGTATAGAGGGGATTGGAGGAGAGGAAACACAGGGAGAGGGCAGAGAAGAGGAGGCTACCAACAGGGAAAATATGGAAAGGACTACAGTGGTTGTCCTGGTCCATCCCAAGCACACCTCCAACCCTCTGCCCCCCCCTCCACCATACAGGGACAACTACTATGCAGGCGGACCTCCAGCGCCACAGCAGGGATACCCAGCTACCAGCAGGGGCCCTATACCCTGCCCCAGAGCACCTACCAGGCACCTCCGCCCATCAACATACCCCCAATTGCCCCCACAAGGGTCCGCCCCTCAGTATCAGGGAAACCTTCCCTCCAGCACTCCACCAGAGGGCCAAGATCCCCTTAGGTGATATGCATGGATTCTGCTAAAAGAAAGGGGCTTTAAAATGGAGAGGTTCCACAAGCAGCCCAACTTGGTACTGGTTCAAGTCCTTTCTGAAAGCGAGAAGCCTGAGCAGTACCCCACAGACCCGGTACACGCTCCTCTAGACTTGGTCCAGGCAGTTGCAAAAGGTATTAGCTAGGGCTGCCTGGATTCCCGACCACTCCCTGAAAGCATCCTGGCATGGAGACCAACTGTGAAGGCAGGGGTCGGGACTCCTGGGAACACCAAACCTGCCACTCTCCTAGTGGACACCGGAGCCACGCTCACTGTGCTCCACCCCTAACTAGTTTCCCAAGAAACCCAGACAGAAAAATTGATTCGATTTGCGGGTTTTGGAGGAGGCAATCATGATGCATGCATCTGGAAAGATGTGCCTATCTCCGTTTGTGATCTTTCCACCCGTGTCATCGCTTGCGACAACCCAGGAGGTGACGATGGCATTTTAGGAGCCCCCTTTTTCCACGACAATGGAATAACCGTTGACCTAGCCAACGGTCTGTTCTGGCACATTGCAGACGGACGTGGCCTGATCAATGCTATACATAGGTGTGTGGCCCTAAAGTCTCCCCTCCCCCTACTCCCCCTGGCAGACGACCAATGGCTTAGAGAGTTCCCTGAAGTGTGGGTTAATGCTATTTTGCAAGCGTTCACTACCGCTTGTGCGCATAAGTGGAGTTTAAAGGGAAAGTACCCAAATAAATTTATTCCATTCCCTAGAACAGTAGGAAGACATGCTGTGACGTATTGCACGTGGGTTGACCACAGCATGAGTAATTGGGCATCCCTACAAATTATCCCCTACTCCTTTACCTTCCAGGAGTTTGCAGAAGAAGAAGAAGAGATTGGATTTATACCCCACTCTTCACTACTCAGAGTGGCTTACAAACTCCTTTCCCTTCCCCTCCCCACAACAGACACCCTGTGAGGTAGGTGAGGCTGAGAGAGCTCTTGACAGAAACTGCTCTTTTGTTAAGAACAGCTCTTATCAGAACTATGGCTTGCCCAAGGTTATCCAGCCAGGTGCAAGTGGAGGAGTGGGGAATCAAACCCGGTTCTCCCAGATTAGAGTCCATGCACTTAACCACTACACCAAACTGACTCAGAAGAAACAACCAACATCTGGAGCAGGTAAATATGTTCTGTTTACTATGGATAGTGCTAGTGATGGTAGGGCTGGGTCAAGCCACTCAGGAAACCAAGCATAATACCACTCTACACAGGTGGAGGTATGTAGGAGCCCAAATGCCCAGGAGGTATTTAACTTGTGTCCTGGCTGGGTATGAGAGGAGAGTCAGACTCCCTCCAACAGCATACCAGTTGAGGACTCACCAAGATGTAGAGATATGTCCTCCCTTTCTCTTGATCAATTGCACCAGCGAAGTCACTGGTCAGAAAGTACAGTTTTGTCCTTCTGTGCAAAACCTAATCGAGGAGATGGTATATCTGCTATGCAAGGTCATGTATCCAAACCTTCCACCACCTACTCTAGAAGATACTTCCACCTGTGAATTAGCCATGGTCTCTGCAGCTGCTTGGAATATAGGCGATCCATTAAAAATCATTATTTCCATAGGGACCCGCCACCTTTTAGACAAGGAGACAGTGTTTCCAATTACTTTAACCGATCCTTCTGGTAAAAATTAGTTTCCCTAATATAACATGGACTCCTTTAAGCTGGCATATGGATCCCTCTAATGTGCCACAACAAGGTCCTCCTGACTGGATGGTTGGTTTGACTGGTTCCCCTTGCACAAAGAACTCTGAAGAGTTTAATTTTAACTCTATAGGCATCCTAGTCATTAGAGTCACCCATCAGGAAGGTAACTTCTCCCTCACCATGGGATCAATAAATCAAACTTTCCTGAGTTTTGATCCCTTGATTCAAAATGTCAACACTCTAAGCAATTTGGCCTACCCAGTGGTAGGATCTCACACCCTAAAGTTCAATCAGAGAGAGATTGTTTTAATGTAGCCTCAAATGTCTGTAACGAAAGTCCGTGTTAGTTTGAAGGGCCTGGGAACCTCCTTCCACCATGCAACCTGTGCCCCCTTTTTACAGCTCACCCAGCAAGGCTGGGACAACTGGCTTGTACTCTGGAGGAAAGGAGACTTCCACAGTAGACACCCTAAACGAGGCCTTTCAGATTGGGTCGTCCCTGTAGGAGCAGGGATGGCAGTCCTAGATGCAGCAAATATAGAGATCATAGCCAACAAGGCCTCAAGAGTCTCATCTGATGTATCTAAAATGAGTGTCCCTATTATACAATCCTTTAATACACTCTCAGATGTCCAGCAGTCTTGATTGCATTCAGAATATTTTCGAAAGAATAATCTGTCGGGAAATTACTATTAGATTCTCCCAAAGAAGAACAAGAGATCAACTCTTGAAAGCGACTAATGGGATTACCTTGAAGTGGAGAGACAAGGAAATTCAAGTTATGAAGGACATTCCATTTGAGATAAGACGAAAGAGGAGGAAATGCAAAGAATTTCTACAAACCCAGAAGGTCGTGTACAGATGGTTGGTTCCCGAGGGACTAATCTTTCAATTTGCGAACGGGAAAGAAAGGATTGATTCAATGGATAAGGCTTGTGAATTTTTGCATCAACATGGACGTCCACCAGGAGAGGGAGAAGGTACTCCGGATGGCACCAAGGAGAGCAAAGAAGAAGGAGAGACTGGATCTTCCTCAGAGGAATCAGAAACTCAGGGGCTGTAGCCCCTAAATCAAGCTATCACTTAAGGGGAAAAAGGGGGGGAAAGTAGTTTGTTAATGCTCTCTGGAAGATGTTAGCAAGAAGTATATTAATGGGAGGCAGCTCTTTATGAAACTATATCTGTATTAGTGAGTGAAAAATGAATAATATTTTAATGAGATGATTATTTTCAGTGGAAGTCAATTCACATTTACGAGGCAGATTTCTATTTAAATTGATTGTATGATCACCGACTCTTGGATTTTTAGAGGTTATCTTTCCTTTCTCCTGTAGACTGTAGTTCCCCACCCTGGAATTTTCTGTTGTAGTTTTGTAGTAAATAGAAAAAGCAATAAAAATCCCCTTTAGGGGGCCAAAAAAAAAAAAGATGTCCAGCAGTCCACTGTCTCACTCCTAGTAATGTGGGAACAGGTTATGGAAAAGGACTTTAGTACATTTGTTGGAGGCATTCAATTACTACAAAGAAATATTTCACTGGCTGTGGCCTGCACTCAGGCCCAGACCATAAACATTGTGACTGCTATGGATATGATCAAGCAGGCCATGGATGGAATCATTCCCTTAGAGGTTAGAGAACTTATCAAAAAGAACTTAACCAAGAGTGAAGCTGAGTTAGAACCTTGATGGTCGTTAGCCAATGCATCCTATGACCAAGCCACCCAGACTTTATATTTAGTTATTGTCACGGTGATTGCCAGAGAAACTTTTTATGTTTACCCAGTAGTTCCCCTAGGCCTGCAAACAGGCCCTAATACTGTGTTGTATGCCAGAGACAGCAGTAGATGGGTCAAAGCAAACTCATCTAGTTGGCAAACTATTAACGTAGAAGGCTACACACACAGAAAAAGACTGGGCTTCATCTGTGAGGACAGTGCCTTAGAACAACATCACCCTTGCTTGGCCGCCAAGAAGGACATAGAGGGCCACTGCCAGTTTGATGTTGTTGACAAGCTATACTCTACTATCATATATCTGGGAAGAGCTTGTGTCTGTGTCAGAACAGCCTGCAACTATGTGTATGTTAACATGCAGTATGATCAACCCATGCTTCCGAAGATCAATAGGTGCTTTTACAATATAACTACTATTAGTGGATATGATTTTGAGTTTTCCACTCCAGTGTGGACCCAACAGGAGATGTCTATATCTCCTGAACTTTATGACTCCCTTTCCCCAGTACCCTTGGGAATGGGCCTAGAAACACTATGCAGCCTGCTTACACATCCTGACGACATAGAAAACTCCTGCAAGTAAAGGAGGCCGGAGACAAGGTCTTGCTTACAGTTTCACATAATGGAGCCAGAATTGCATAGTTGGCAGTTGATATTAAAAATGCAGGGAACCACACTTATTGAGAAATTTTTTTCGGCTGGTCTCCTACAGTGTCTGGCCTATTTAATATGGCCCTGAACCCCATTGTAGTTATCATAGGGGTTCAACTTCTTTTAATCATAGCATTGATCTGCCTAGGAGTGTGGGTCAAATCCCCAATTAAGAAGGTAGAAATCCTTGCCAGAGTGGATCAGCATTCAGCCCATAGCCATACTGAATGTGTAGCCTCCACACTCTGAAACCTTCCTCCTCTTCTTTCTCTGACACCTATAATAAAGACAAACCCCTCTGTCTTTCATCCTTCTATTTCCCTTGTGCGTTGATTTATATGTCAAGTCTGTTCTTTGACCAGAGATTGGGCGGACCCCTTTCAGGCCCTATTCAAACATTATTTGAGGACTATTTCTCTTGAGCTCAATTCCTCCTGGGAACAGGATGGCTAGCATGCTCAATATTAGAGGATGCTATAGCAACCCTATAGGCTAGCTGGCGGGGTACCCAGTACTATTTTCTCCTGTCATATCCCAAGATCTTAATAAGCTATTCTGTCAGATCAGGCTCCAGCGAAACATTCTCCGGAAGACTGAATGCCTCCTGAGAGCCTCTGGCAGCATAGGGACTGAGTTCAGAGAAACAAGATAGAAAGACGGGTGTGCAGGCCCAGCTGTTTCCAGCTGGAATACCCATCTAGTCTACCTCCCTATTTGACCAAGCAAACAAGCCCAGTATACTATAGCCTGTCAGGAGCTCCAGTCACCTGCCCAACACCTGTCAATCACCTTTAAGGTCATAATTAGTGTTTTCCTTGAACTCAAACCTACCTCAAATGAGTGCTGGGGTGAAAGTTTTCATGTTACATCCAAAAGACCTGAATCTGAAAAGTGTTTTTGTGCGTTTTTGCTTATTTTACATGAAATAAGGGTTTATAGCCATCATGCACAGAGATTGCATACATTTGCATAAGCGCCACTAGCTGGCCCAGAGAAGGTACGTTTCAGTCTTATAATACGTGCCTCATAGCCAAGGCCTGCACATGTCCTCCATCCCAGGAAGAGTCCAGGACTATCTTCCTGAAGGGTTGGTTTTTCCCCTGTGTTTTCTTTGGGTTTTTTGTGCTTCTCTTCTTTTAACTATAAAAGGGAAGGGCCTCCCATAGGAAGCCCCAGTTTAAAACAGGTATTCCTGGTCAGAGTCCCTGCAGAGCTGCAAAGACCCCAGATAAAAGGAGAGAATCTCCTATTCCAGGTCCATGAACTCAGACCCTGTGCAGCCAGATGGAATGGACTCATCCTGTCTAGGAGGTTCTGAGCTTGGTGGACAGCCTGAGGTAGACCTTTCCATTCCCCCCCCTTCAAGGGAAGGAATTATTTTTTGCCTCTCCAGGTCAAGGAGTGTGCTGTGCAAAGGCACCCTTTTATGTCACAGGTATAATTTTTCTGCACCCCACACCTGGTTCTGTCAGACTCCCCGAAGACACAACATGTACCTTGCTTCTATTCAGTAGATGTATTAAGCCACAGTGTGTTTTAAAATGAATATTAACCTCAATTTTTATGTACCCATGCATCTTTGCAAGAGAAGGAGGTAACCACTCCCCATTATTCATATTGAGCCCCCTCCCTCCAGGCAGCACAGCTAGCCCCAAGCCGGAAAGGAATGAATTCTCCCGATGATTCCCGATGTGTGTTAGCTCTGACACCTAGAGAGCCCTTTTTGCTCTCATAGTCTCGTCCCCTATCATTTCCTTGTTGTTGTTGTGTGCTCCTTTTGCTTATTGAAATCTATTCTTTGACAAGTTTGGGAGGGCTGGGGAGCTCGAGGTAGTTGCTATCAAACCAGGAGGTTTGCAGAGGCAGAGTTGACCATGTTAAGGGGCCAGTGCACCATGCACGGAGTGGTTTTTAGCCTCCACTGGATACCAAGGCACCAGGCTATGTAGACATCGGGTTCAGAGGTATGGAAAGCCAGCTCTGGTTGTGGAATCCTCCCTGCACAGCAGTGGAGGGTGCCCAGGCATTCTCCCATGGCTCTACTGAGCCGTGAAGCTCAGCGCTTGGATCTGGCAAACCCCAGCTCCCAAAGTCCTTAGCATTCCAACTCCCTCCAAGGGTGCAGTGACCAACCACTTGCCTCTAGAAACTTGTTGCCTATGATGTGTAAAGTACAGAAATGAATTACTACTGTATTGAAATGTTTCCTCTGGGCACAAATAACTGTTGTGTGCAAAGCAGAACGCGGTACCCATCATGCTTTTATAAATTAACATTTGCATACGTGATGACCCCCGTCCGTGAAAAAGCTTGGCTTTCTTCATTAACCCGAACCATGTAAGGAATAACCTTGGTGTCAATCAAAAGGAGAAGGAACCACCAAGGTCTCTCCTCCAGGGGGAAGGCACATGCTATTCTTGTAACTGAAATAGGTGAAGGTCCCCTGAAGGGAACCCTTGGTTAAAACAGGTATGCCTGGTCAGCATCCCCGCGGAGCCATAATGACTCCAAATAAACGGGAGTATGTCTCCACTGTCCATATCTACGAACCCAATGCTCACATAGCCAGGCGGGATAGGAGCTTTTGTGAGTTAGCTCCACGTGCATACCCCAGTTTTTGAAGTGTGGGCAGGGAGCCACTCACTCCCCCTCAGGGGAAGATGGTTTGGCCTCTCCAAACTAGGGAAGTGCTGTGCCAGGACCTCAGTTCAAGGAATGGTTGTTTTTTGTATGATTGATGTGTTATACCCCAAGTGGCAACAGATGCCCGCTATGAGTTTTGATCATCCTGAACAGTATTATCTTCTTTGTGGTCTCTGTGCATCACAGCTCTGGGATATAATGTCCCTGCGCTGACCCTGATTGGTATAATGGAAAGTGAAAAGGATTTTTGTGCCCGCTCCCCAGTCACGTGCTGGGCTCCACTGCGTATGACTAGGAGGAGAGCACAAGGATCCCGCCAGTTCTCTTCTAACCGCCACGTTGGTAGGACCTTTCCGCCTCAGTCAGTAACAGTTGTTGGCCAGTAGGCCTTGTTTTTCTTCTCTTTAGTTAGTTAGGAAAGTAGTTTTTAGTTAGTCTTTTTGGACTGGTCTCTGCTTCTGCGGAGACTTTTCTCCACCCCTCCCTTCAGTCTATGGCCGCACATTGGGGGGTTCTTTAAATGATGCAGAAACTACGGCAAGAAAATTGCCCCCCAGATGGACATTTGCTTTGCCTCTTGTGCCTGGGGGAATCGCACCGCATAGACTCCTGCATCCACTGTTCCAAGTTTTCTAACCAAACCAGGAAAAATCGGGTGGCCAGACTTTGTGTGGCTTTGATGGAGTCAGCTCTATGTCCTGTGGCAGCCTCATCACAAGATACTTCCAGGCATGCTTCGATGTCAATGCCCATATCAGAATCGGCAGCCACTCTATCTTCGACACCATCTTCGATCGACACTGAAAAATTGGTGCTGAAACACCCGATTCAGGTGCAACAGTCGGACGCCCATATTCCTTCCAAGTTCTGGAAGGAGGGCGAGGACATTCGGCGTCTCAAGCATAAGAAGCACAAGAAAGGCTCTTCTGACAAGGCGTCGAGTCCCTGAACTGAGGTAGTAATACCTCCCAGAGCTGCTTTGCTTGATACATTAAGCCAAGGGCAGCTACAAGGTGTTCTGTGGTCACCTTTGCTATGCCCGAATCAGTCCACCAACTCCGACCAGGAGATGGACTTGACTCAGATTCCTTGATCCCCTGAGGT
Organism: Gekko gecko; assembly: GCA_029375565.1. NCBI lineage: Eukaryota > Metazoa > Chordata > Lepidosauria > Squamata > Gekkonidae > Gekko > Gekko gecko. Next base: position 172,940,128 of record JAPDNY010000005.1, read on the forward strand.
TGAGATCTTGCACCGAGATCAAAAGGCACACACCATTATCCCTTCGCCTCCCATCAGATTTGATGGTCAGGATCAATCTCCTACACCCCTCCAGCCTCCGTACTGGGATCAGCGCCAATGGCAATATTTATATGTGGCTTATCGTTTTCAGGGATTGATGCCGTGGCTTCCCCTGCCTCCATCCAGGGAGTGGGATTGCAAGTCCTCATCTTCTAGACTCTTTCGGTATAGAGACACATCCTTGACGCCGAAATTCGTTAAACCGTCTCAGTCAAGACCGAATGCTACCGTTCCTGACTTCCAGCTGTCAACACTGATACAGATTCCGGAATCATCCGAATTGCTGCCTTCGACATTGATACTGCAGACTTCGTTCTCTGAACCTTCGGACCAAGCAATTCCTCGGTTTCTCAGTTAGAGGAGGATAGTCGACATCAACCATTAGAACCATCCCCGCCTCAACAAGTGGAAGACAACCTCCCTATCTTCTCATTGGAAGATGTCAAATCTTATGGAGATTTCATGAAATGGATGGCTGACAAGTTGGCTCTTCCCACCATTCAGCCTCCCCCGACTGTGACAGACTCAGTCTTCAACATCATCCAGATGGACACTTCGACATCTGTAGCCCTTCTCATGACTTTGGTCCTTCTGAAAATGGGCAAGGACCCCTGGATGCACCATTCATCTGTTCCAGTATCTAATAAACAACTGGACCATATGTATAAAATTCAGGAGTTGGGAGTGGAATTCCTCTTCACCCATCTAAGCTGAACTCCTTGGTAGTGACATCATCCACCAAGGGAAAGAGCAGTCACTCCATGCCTTCCAACAAGGAGGGTAGGAAGCTCGACTCCGGCAGAAAGTTCTACACTACAGGGGCAATGGGGATTAAGGCACCGAACCATGCCGCCTTTATGGGGCGCTATCAGTTTGCTCTGTGGGAGCAAATGTCGGAGTTTATCACTACTCTTCTGGCTGAGAACAGTCATCGGGCCCGAAGCATACAAAAAGAAGGCATGCTTCTAACAAATCATCAACTGAACGTCTCTAAGCACACCCTAGATGTAGCAGCAAGGACCCTCACCTCTGCAGTCGCCTTGCATCAACACGCTTGCTTGCGCTCTTCTGCCTTACATACAGATACCAAAACCATTGTCAAGGACCTTACTTTTGGGGGCAATGGCCTCTTCAGCTCTACTATTGACGTAGTACTTAAAGAGCTTGACAAGAGCATCAAGACATCTCGCAGCCTAGGAGTCTCTCCCACTACCAAGTCGACCAAGGGAAAACCCTGGACTAAGGAAGGGGTTCAGAGACCAACATCAAGATCTCCTTCCGAAAACCAATGGCAGAGATTTCCGGGTGGGTCCTCTCGTCCTTATGGAGGGAAACCCAAGTAAGCATTGGCTTCCCAATCTTGACACAAACCGTCAAAAGCTCCTAAGCAGAGTCTTTGACTGCAGCTTCACCATTTTCCCCACCTGTCTGTTTCCTTTCCTGTCGGCATGGAAACTCATCACTTCGGATCGATGGGTTCTCTCCGTAGCAGAATCGGGCTACCACATAGAATTCTTCCAAACCCCTGCCACCTCCCCAGTCATTGTAACACCACCTTCAGTCGTGCTTCTGGAGGAAGTTCAAACCTTTCTCCAAAAAGATGCCATAGAGCCGATACAAGTAACACAGCCACACAAGGGTTTCTATTCTCGTTACTTCGCAGTACTGAAAAAGGATGGAGGCCTCTGTCCCATTATGGACCTCAGATGCTTGAACTGCCACATTGTCTACAAGAAATTTCAAAATACAACGTTAGAAACCATTCTTCCACTTCTGAACCCCGGAATGTGGATGGTGACATTGGATCTCAAAGACACTTATTTTCACATTTCGATTCACCCCACCCACCATCCCTTCCTCCACTTTGCAGTAGGCAACAGACATTTCCAGTACAAAGCCCTCCCCTTTGGGCTCTCTACGCCCCCCCGGGGTCTTTATGAAAGTAATGGTGGTCATAGTGGCATACTTCCGTCTGAAGGGCATCCAGATATTTCCCTACATAGACGACTGGCTGTTAGTGGCAGACTCAAAGACTTCCCTTCTCACTCACATAGACCTAACATTGACCACCTTGGCGTCTTTGGGCATCAAGGTGAACCTACAAAAGTCTATGCTCCTTCCCTCTACAAGGGTACAGTTCATAGGAGCTATTCTAGACTCTGTGGCACACAAGGCCTTCCTCCCTCCTCAGAGGGTGAAGGACATTATCGAATTAGTGACTCTCCTATGCAGTACGGAGAGTGCCACTGCAAAGCAAGTCCAGCGGCTGCTCGGCTTGATGGCGGCCACTACCATTGTCATTGTTTTCGCCAGAATCCACATGAGACTGTTGCAGCTGTGGTTTGTTCAGAAGTTTCACCCACAGCATCACTACCAATCCCTTTATCTTGTCTTACCACAGACTGTTCGGGACTCTCTCCTTTGGTGGGGAGACCCTGCGAATCTCTTGGTGGGAGCTCCGTTTCACCCTCCCACCTCAACACTTACACTAACAGATGCATCCCTCTGGGGTTGGGGGGCACATCTCAGAGGACTTTGTGTAGGGGCTCGATGGGAATCCCACATAGCCAGTCAACACATCAATGTCCTAGAACTCCTGGCAGTTCAGTATGCACTCAGGTTTTTCTGCCACTTTGTGACCCAGCAGGTGGTCACGGTCCTTATGGACAACACCACAGCACTATGTTACATCAACAGACAGGGAGGCACAGTATCCAGAGGTCTATGCCGTCTAGCTCTGGAAATCTGGAACGAGTGTCAGTCGTGGAACATGTTTTTGAGAGCTGCCCACCTTCTGGGAGCTCTCAACATTCAAACAGACTTCCTGAGCAGGGGAGGTGCATCAGGACATGAGTGGGAACTCAGTTGGAACTATCTCCAACCAATCTTCCAACTATGGGATTTTCCGGAGGTGGACGTGTTCACAACACACCACAACAGGAAATGCCGTCTCTTCTGCTCCAGAGCGGGGACCGATCCCCTATCTCTAGGTGATGGTCTCTTTCGTCCGTGGTCACACGCGTACGTTTTTCTCTTCCCTCCGATTCCACTGATCTCGAGGGTCCTCAGCAAAATACTGAGGGAGAAACCTCACTGTCTCCTGGTGACTCCGTGGTGACCACGGCAGCACTGGTTCCCCATCCTGTTACACCTATCCAAGGGCTCCTTCATCCACTTTCCCCTAGCCACGGATCTCCTCCTTGCAGGAAAGGGACGGATACTGCATCACGATGTGCAGTGTCCTCTCCTGGCAATTAGGGACAGAATAGACAGTGTCCTATTGAACTGTCAGAAGCCTTCCACACGAGCTTCTTACTCCAGGAAGTGGAATACATTCCTATCCTATCTCACTTCATTGGGGTTACCACCACCCCCTTCGGACTTGATGACAATCTTTGGGTTTTTGTTGTCCCATGTAGACCTGGGCCTTAGCTGTGCCTCGCTGAAGGTCTATCTCACGGCAGTTTCGGCTCACCATCCACCTATTGATGGTCACTCCGTCTTCTCCCGCCCACTGAAAATTTTCTTAAAGGTTTGGCCCACCTCTTCCCTCCATCGTGTGGTCCCACTCCAGCATGGGACCTGCCCATAGTACTTATGAAATTTGCAGACAAACCCTTTGAACCAATGGCTACTTGTATCTGCAGCTTTTATTGTGGAAGACAGCATTTCTGATCACTATCACCTCTACTAGGAGGTTGAGCAAACTGTCAGCACTTCCTTGTGACCCCCCATATTTATGTTTCCGGCATGATGGGGTCACATTAGCCCCAGATGTTTCCTTTCTGCCAAAGGTGGTTTCAGAGTTTCATCTTAATGCTGACATTGTCCTCCCAGCGTTCTTCCCGTCTCCTGTGACCAACAAAGAATGCCAGCTCCACTCGTTGGACATCAGAGAAGCTCTTCTCTTCTATTTGAATTGAACAAGGCCTTTCAGAAAGTCACTGGCTTTGTTATTTCCTATGCGCTACCTTCCCAAGGGAAGAAGCTATCATCCCAACGTCTGTCTAACTGGGTTGTGGAGGCTAAAATTATGCTACACATTAGCTAAGAAGCCGCTCCCGGGGCCTCTAAGGGCACATTCCACCCGGGCGGTGGCTGCATCTACAGTCTTTCTGTGAGGTGTGTCGCTAGATGACATTTACAATGCTGCGACGTGGGCCACACCTCACACGTTTGTGAAGCATTATGCCCTAGACGTACGTCTTCATCGGTGTTCAGCAGTAGGACAAGCAGTGTTGCAGATGGAGCAGGTTTAGGATCTCAGCTCCCTCCTCCAGGTGTGTGTGTGTACTGCTTGCTAGTCTCCCAGAGGTGTGATGCACACATACCACAAAGAAGATAAACAGGTTGCTTACCTGTAACTGATGATCTTTGAGTGGTCATCTGTGCATTCACACCACCCGCCCTCCTTCTTCTCTGCTTTCAGTCCTCTCCTTTCTTTGGAGACTGAGGGCAGCAGTCAGAAGGAACTGGTGGGATCCTTGTGCCCCCCCCCCCAGTCATGCGCAGTGGAGCCCGGCACGTTACCAGGGAGCGGGTGCGAAAATCCCTTTAGTTTTCCATTATACTGATCGGGGTTGGCGCTGTATCCCAGAGACGCGAATGCACAGATGACCACTCAAAGATCATCAGTTACAGGTAAGCAACCTGTTCTTATTGCATGATGAACAAAATGACTGTGTTGCAACTTAGAAATATTGTACCCATGATGACTTGGGAGCTGGGGGGGAGCCTTTTCCCCAGTATGCAAACCATCCTCCTCCTTCTCAGCTGAAGTGATTTGTGTCTGTGCCGAGAAAGGATGAGAACTGCTGAAGTCATTGTGCGGCGAAGATTGGGACTTTCTGTAGCTCCCGAAGATCCCAAGAAGATTTCTGCGTTACCGATGCTGAATGCCTGTAGAGACAATGTATAGTGTGCCTCCCTCCTGCCTTTCGCGATACAATGGCGTGCTTCAGCACCAAACGGACATTACTCAGCGCCTTGGAGGGAAAGACAAAGTCAAACGTATATAATGAAAGTTTTATGCGCATATGTATTAGCGCTTGTTTTTATTTCATGATTTTAGGAATTTAGGATATAGAGTGTGTATTTCTATTAGCACCTAAGTTTTTATGATCTGATTTAGCTTTAATTTTATAACAGTTGCTGTTTTATTGAAAAATAATGCTGTTCATGGTTTATTTTATTAGCGGTTACGATTTTTAAGCCTTATTTAGCTTCCTGTATATAGTAGTTAGGATTTTAATACGAATAATGAAATAGGATGTCCTTTTTGGCCATGCTTGTCTGCCCTGGTTGTGTGAGACGTTCCAAAGGTAATTTGGCATTTTTTGTAAGATAGTTTTTTTAAGTCCGTCCCTTTGCTAATGTAGTTAGTGGCAGCTGGGATATGCAACACCCAGAAGACAGAAGATCAGACCTCCAGAGGACATTGAGTGCTCCCGATCATGTGACCCTTCTGCCTGACGTCTCCAGGGTCCCAAGGGGGGGGGGAAATGTTGCCCTGCAAGGCTTTTTCATGCCTCTCATGAACTATAATAAAATATGGACTGTGTAAAGTATACTTAAGGAGCTGTACAGCATGGTAACCCACCATGATGCCAGTTGAGACTGCACACTTGAGAGAAGGACAGCTTCCTTTTGCATTGCTATCCCAATGACCCTCCAAGTTTACCAGCCCTCTTACCTGATGGAAGATGGATCGGTTCCATAGTATGCACAAACCACCAGACGCCCTGCCATGCCAAAACACAAGGAGAAATGACTCCAAATGACATTAGGAGACCCCTCCAACACACGCAGCCAATCCTTCTCCTCCTCCTCCATCACCTGCAAAGCTGCACATAGCTCAGAGACTCTATTGATGGTTGCTTGGCAACTAATCACTCACCCATCAATAACCCGGCTAAGGCAATCAAGAAACAATAGCCTTAGCCCGATGACACATCTCACCTACACCCAGGAGCCAGTCTCCAGTCTAAGTTTCTAGTTCTCAATATTGACCACTCCTTAGCTCCCCTCCCCTATTCCTTCCAGCCAATAGTATGTTTTCAGGGACGGACTAACCAGGAGGTGTGACCAGGGGATATGGCCAGCCCCCACTCCCCCACATAAAAGGGGAAACCTGACCACATGCTCGCCCTTTCTTCTCTATGACTCCTATTTAAGCTTTGTCCCTCTTAAGTCCAGCTTGCTATCCCAAGACCCTACCTCCATCTTTAACTCTAGATCTGCAGCTAGAGTTCCACGTGTCGCCTTCTGGTTCAGGTCACATGCCCCCATTTTCAGTTCTCCCCTCCCTTCTTCCATTGGAACGGATCATTCAGCGAGGACAGGTAACTATTGCCCCAACAATGAATTCCTGCTCATGCAACCATGCTGATACCTCTATTTTCTTAGCTCTGAATATTGTTAGTGTGTGAATGTGTATTGTTTGTGTGTGAAGATTTACAGTAAAAGACCTTAATTATAATTACATCCAGTCTCCGTGTCTGTTACTGGCATCTCTGGAAGGGCGAGACCTCTGTATATACTGGTGATTGCTCCCTTAGCTGATTGCATATTAATAATAACTCATATTCCCCCTAATATTAATAAAAACAAAGAGCAATCAGGCTAACACTGCCACATGGGTACAATTTATAGGAGCGATTCTGGACTCTCTCCTGTGCAAGATGTTTCTCCCTCCTCAGAGAGCAAGGGACATTGTCAATCTAGTGGACCTGTTCCACAGGATGGGAAGTGCCACTGCAATGGCTGTTGGGCTTGATGGCAACCACCTCCACTGTAATTCTCTTTGCCAGACTCCGCACGCAGCTGTTGCAACTGTGGTTTGTCCGAAAATTTCATCCACAACAATAACCCCAGTCCCTTTGTCTTGTCTTCCCACTGAATGTGTTGGACTCACTCCTTTGGTGGATAGACCCTATGAATCTCCTGGCTGGAGTTATCTCCAAGTGATTTTTCATCTCTTGGGCAGCCCAGAGGTGGATGTGTTTGCAACATGCCAAAACAGGGAATGTCATTTGTTCTGCTCCAGAGCAGGAACCAATCTGCTATCCCTACGTGATGGTCTTCTCGTCCTATGGTCACACATATATGTGTTCCTTTTTCCTCCAATTCCTCTGATCTCCAGAGTGCTCATCAAAGTGATGCAGGAAAAACCACATTGTTTTTTGGTGACTGGTTCCCCATTCTGCTCCATCCAAGAGCTCCTTCATCCACTTCCCCTGGCTTCAGATCTTCTCCTTGCAGGGAGGGGGCAGCTACTGCATCACGATGTGCAGCATCTCAAGCTCACATCCTGGAGGATCCTTTTCTAAAGGTTAGAGACAGGATAGAGCATGTCCTACTGAACTGTCGTAAACCTTTTACTTGAGCTTCTTATACCAGGAAGTGGAAGAAATTCCTCTCCTACCTTAACTTATCAGGATTACCTCCACCGCCATCTGACCTGATGGTGATTTTTGGGTTTTTGTTGTCCTGTTTAGACCGGGGTCTTAACTGTGCCTCGTTGAAGGTGTACTAAGCTGCCATTTTGGCTAATCATCCACCAATTGATGGTCATTCCATTTTTTCCCACCCTCGGACCAAAAAGTTCTTGAAAGGTCTGACCCAACTTCCAGTTTTCGGTGCAGCAATGGCGGTTGCTCTCTCTGTCGCTCGGGGGAACAACCTGCACACCAGTGGTATGGAAGGAAGCTGCTGACACGGTTTCCCCACAGAGTCCTAGGGTAGGGCTCCAAGCCATAGGGCTTTTGAGGGGTAGCCTCTTCAATGGCGTAATGCTGAAGAATTGAGGCGCCCCTCCACCCTGACGGTCCTGCCGCTGTGTGGCCTCTGGGCACTAGCTGGGTTGGCTGGAACGAGTGCTGGAGATTGAGCGAATGGCGAAGATGTAAATGAGGTTGAATGAGACCGACAATGAATGTGACTTAGATACAAGCAAACTTTGAAATAACTGGAAAATTCCTTATCCCCCCCCCAATATCGGCAAGCTGAGAGAGGAGGGACGCCTCCCACTAGCATGACAGACAAGCGGAAAAGGGTGGAAGGGAAAAACTAAACGACTGACTTGTGTGGAGAGACTTACCAGAGCGGATTTAATTCAGAAGCAGTTTTCAGAGGTTGTGAAATAGTGGGTGGCTTATGTAAACAACTTGCGAAGATGGCGGGTGTAGGGAAGAGAGGAGCAAAACTGAAACTTACAGGCGGTCAAAGTCTGAGGCTGGAAGGGGGAGCAGATGTCATGAGACTCCTAGCGGATACGCTCAAGCCCATGATGGAACAACTTACTGGTATTAACCAGCAGTTGGCCACACTCAACCAAAACTTTGCAACACAGCAACTCCAGCTGGCGGAAATGGTTAAAAAGACGAACAAACGGTGGAAGTAGTGAAAGAGATGTATGCCAAAAGTAAGAGTATGAAGAAAAAGATGGCAGAATTAACGAACAAGCAGAATCGTCAGGAAAATCGACTGTTGTTTCTACAAATGGAAAAAGCAAATATGATCCTCAGGTTCCAGGGAGTTCCTTAATCACCGAATGAGGATCTGAAGAAGTTACTCAGTGAGATTATCGCACCAGTAACAGGCTTGAAAGCGGAAGAAATTATGCACGATATTGAAGTAGCGTATAGGGTGTACTCGAACTACGCAAAAAATAAAAATAGCCTGCCTGGAGAGATAACAGTCAGATTCTCAAGAAGACAAACTAGGGATGCAATTTTAAAAGCAACATCAGCAACTCCACTGAAATTGGGGCATACAACCATCAAAACTCTAAAAGACATTCCATTTGAAATTTGTCAAAAAAGAAAGAGTTACAAGGACTTAATTCTTTTTCTTCAAACTTATCAAATTCCATATAAACGGGTGATGCCAGAAAGGGTCATCTTTAAAATTAATGATAAAAGAGAGAAGATTGACTCTGTCTACAAAGCTAAAGAGTTCCTAAAATGCTACCTGGGAACTAAAGAAGATGGTGAAACTGGTTCAAGTGGCTCTACCCCCTCGGAGATTAATGAAGACCTGACTGCGGAAGAAGGTGCTGCCGCCATCAAATCAACCTACGATTTTAGAGATAGAAAGCCTAGGTAAAGGCAGAAGGACTCTGAAAATTGTCTTTTTGAAGCGAGTTGCTGGGGATACTCTGGAATTCTCCCATAACAAGTAACCAATTTTTATTTTAGCTGAGATAGGTAGAAACTTACAGCATGCATTGTTTACTAACACGCACTAACATTGAGCTTAACAGGGATATGATGTCCTTGTCTTGGGTTTTTAGTATAGTGTGGGTATACTTTTCTTTTTCCTTAGATGTAGTCCCCTTTCCCCTTTTTTTTCTTTGTAGTTTTAGTTGTGTATTATAAAAAAGCAATAAAAACCCCTTCGGGGGGCCAAAAAAAAAAGAAAGGTCTGACCCACCTTTTCCTCCATCACATGCCCCCCCCCACCAGCCTGGGACCTACCTCTGGTGCTCGCGAGACTTATGGGCAGTCCTTTTGAGCTGCAACTTTTGTCCTGGAAGACAGCCTTTTTGGTTGCTGTCACCTCCATCAGGAGAATGAGCAAGCTGTCAGCGCTTCACTGTGACCCTCTCTACCTTAGTTTCTGTCATAGTGGGGTCATGTTGGCTCCAAATGTTTCTTTCTTACCAAAAGTGGTTTCAGAGTTTCATCTCCGAGTGGACATTATCCTTCCAGTGTTCTTCCCATCCTTGACAACTGACGGAGAACATCAGCTCCATTCGTTGGACGTCAAAAGGGCTTTGTTCTTTTATCTGAATATAACATGGCCTTTTGGAAAATCACTGGCTCTGTTTTTCTCTTACGCTTCAACAATCCAAGGAAAGAAACTGTTGTCCCAATGTCTTTCCAAGTGGATTGTGGAGACTATTAAGCTATGCTACTCTTTGGCTAAGAAGCCGCTCCCAGGTCTGCTAAGGGCACATTCCACCCGGGCAGTGGCTACATCCACGGCCTTCCTACGGGGTGCGTCACTTGAAGATATCTGCAATGCAGTGACATTCATGAAGCACTATGCCCTAGATGTACATCTTCATCAGTGTTCCATAGGCGGCACAAATCTCGGACCTTCAGCTCCCTCTTCCAGGTAGGCGTGTACTGCTTTCTAGTCTCCCAGAGGTGTGATGCACAGAGACCACGAAGAAGATAAACAGGTTGCTTACCTGTAACTAATGATCTTCAGGTGGTCATCTGTGCATTCACACCACCCACCTTCCTTCCCCTCTGCTTTCGGTCCTTTCCTTTCTTTGGAGACTGAGGGCAGCGGTCAGAAGGAACTGGTGAGATTGTCGTGCCCCTCCCCTAGTCATGCGCAGTGGACCCCAGCACGTGACTGGGGAGCGGGTGTGAAAATCCCTTTTTGCTTTCCATTATACTGATCCGGGTTGGCGCAGGTGCACTATATCCCAGAGATGTGAATGCACAGATGACCACTCAAAGATCATCAGATAAGTTTTTATAGTCTTGATAAAGACATAAAGGCAAACACTGATGAGAGGTATCTTGGGAACTTCTCCAGACTCTCACATTCCCTCTTCCCTTTTGTGGGGTTAAATAATTATCTATTTTAGCAAATCAAGGTATGTGCTTTCTGTGTAAATCATGATTTCAAACTTGAGATCTTAATTTTATTAATTACATTTTTATCACCCACATTGCAAGGAGTTCAGGGTTCTTTCTTTCTTCCTCCATTTCAGCCTTGCCACCAACCCTGTGAGATAAGTGTGGGGTGATGTGTCCCAGGTCATTCAGTGACTTATATGGCAATCTGAATAGTAAATACAAAATATTGATCACTAGTTCAGATGTAACTGCAAAGAATGGCTTGCCCGAATCTGAAAATGTCTGCCTGGATGTGTGAGTGTGGAGATATTTTGAAATAACATGGTTTGTGGTATGTATGTATATGTGTGACTGAGCTCAACCCAAATGTCATGTCAATTCAATTAATGGCCGAGGACAGACTGGCAATTTGCCGCGGGATGGGACCCGGGCTGACAACGATTCAATACCGGAGTAAATGGAATGTTCACACAGGCACATCTGCCTGGCGTTCCCCACCCGTAGCCTACCGGTGCTGTTGCGCTTCACTGCCAGATTAAAAAAACACCTGATAAAAGCCGGCGCAAATCTTGAAAGCCTGCGTTCGTCGCGCATTTCTCCGCTTCCGGGGAGTCTGAACGCGCAGCCGAAAAGCCGGGAGCAACCCGCGTTGGGCATGAGGCAGCAGCGGTGTGATTGGCTGCGCTCTGCTCCACTGCCCAATGCGGTGCCAGCGTTGCAGGGCAAAAAAAAAAAATTGGCAAAATGCGCTTATGCGCACATACACCCACAGCCGAATTAATGGGGAAACGGCGAATATAGCACGCCTCCGGCGCTGCAATCTGAACGCTCCCGCGCACCTCCGTCCTGTATCTTCCGGCAGCGGCCCCCGCTGTGTGGACGGGAAAATCCGGTATTGTTTAATCCGGGGTTTTTTTGCCGCGACTGGCTACCGGGGCAAATTGCCAGTCTGTCCTGGACCAATATGTTACCACTTCCCTGCGGCTCATTCATTCCCCCACTGCATCTGTAATGGGGAAGCCCACACATCTGGGAAAAGGATACTGATCAGGCAGTAGTTACAGTTGCTTCGTGTATGTCACTTCTTTTTCACAAATGCTAACCAGTGAAATGTGGGGCTGGGCTGTGCAGAAGTAGCTTATAAGTACAGTGGTAATGTATGAATTGGGTTCCAGTTGATCTTATAAACTTGTCTTGTTGCCATTTAATGTGTCAGGTTTTTTTTCTTCTTTTCATTTTAGTGATTTGGACATGCCATTTGCGAAATGGACAAAAGAGCAAGTTTGCAACTGGCTTCAGAACCAGGGCCTGGGCTCTTACATAAATAATGGCAGGCACTGGATACTCTCTGGTCAGACTCTCTTGCAGGCTTCTCAGACGGATTTAGAGAAGGTAAGGATCTGGAGCCATCTCGATTGCGTATGCATATGGAATCAAAATGAGATCATAAAGCTGTTAAGGAATTGCTGATGACACCCCCTCCCCCATATTTAATTATTAAATGATGTCTTCAAGTATCAGGAGAGAGCTTCCTTGTATGAAACAGCTATTATTGTGAGAGTCTACCAGCTAACAGGTAAATCCTAATAACTCTTTCCTGGGAGTAAGCCCTACTCAATAGACTTGAGTAGGATTATGAGGATACCAGTTTAGGATTGTACTGTAAGAGACCAATCCTATGCATATCTATTCCAAATCATACTCAATTCTGTTCAGTGGAACTCTCTCTCAGGAAAGTATTCTTAAGATTGCACTATAAAATCGCACTGCCAGTAGACACAAGTTTTCCCCTAAGAGAAAACAGTTCTCTTCAAATACTTTTGACTGAGGACTCTACAGATTTTTTTTAAAGCTGTATTTTGTTGTTGTTATATTTTTATTATTTTCATTCACCTGTCTAGAAAAATGTGGTGTAGTGGTTAAGAGCAGCGGACTTTTATCTGGAGAACCTTCCCCACTCCTCCTCCAGATGAAGCCTGCTAAGTGACCCTGGGCCAGTCTCAGTTCTCTCAAAACTCTGTCAGCCCCACCTATCTCACAAAGTGCCTGCTGTGGGGAAAGAAGGGGAAGGAGATTGTAAGCCACTTTGAGACTCCTTAGGGTACAGAAAAGTAGGGTATAAAAACTAACTCTTCTTCCTCTCCCTCCTCTTCTTCCTCCTCCAAGATTTTCCCAGTGCCTTGTGTATTGTTTTAAAATTCCTGAAAGAACAAAAAACATTATTGAGAGCCAGTTCAACCTGAGAAGCAGTCAGGGCCGGCTCGCCCACTAGGCGAGCTAGGCGCTTGCCTACGGCGCCGGCCCTGCAGGGGCACCAAAATGCCCCCCACCCCCCCTGTAAAAAGCCCCCTGGGCCACCCAATGCCGGCAGCCCCGGCTTTCCTGGGTGCCTCGCGGCTGCGAGGCACCCGGGAGAGCCGCACGCGCCGCCCCTGGGAGGGAAGGGGGGGGCTTTTAAGCCAGCCCCTTCCCCAGCTGTCCCGGGTGCCTCGCGGCTGCGAGACATCCGGGAGAGCCGTGCGCGCTGCCCCTGTGAGGGAAGGGGGGGCTTCTAAGCCCGCCCCTTCCCTGGCTGTCCTGGGTGCCTCGCGGCTGCGAGACATCCGGGAGAGCCGTGCGCGCAGCCCCTGGGAGGGAAGGGGGGGGCTTTTAAGCCTGCCCCTTCCCTGGCTCTCCCGGGTGCCTCGCGGCTGCGAGACGAGAGCCACATGCGCCGCCACTGGGAGGGGGGGGCTTTTAAGCCCGCCCCTTCCCCGGCTGTCCCAGGTGCCTCGCGGCTGCGAGACACCCGGGAGAGCCGCGCACACCGCCCCTGGGAGGGAAGGGGGGGATTCTAAACCCGCCCCTTCCTCGGCTCTCCCAGGCGCTGGGCCATCTCCAGGCCCCACCGGGAGGTTGGCATCCCCGGTGGGGTGGGCGCCCCAGGCTGTCCTGCCTAGGGCACCCAGACACCTGGGGCCAGCCCTGGAAGCAGTGTTACCTGGCCAGCTTTTGGGGGAGGGTTTCCTGTCATTTTGGAGCTGTCACTTCTGCCTGGAATGTTGCATCCTTAATCCACTTGGAATTATCCTGAGGGAGAGAGATGCTCTGGATGCCTCAGTCACCCATCACAAAGTGTGCTCCTGTTCACCTCACTGGACCTTGCGGAGGAGACTTTCCCACTCTTTGTAAAAATTCGTATTTGCCTTAAATGATCATATTTTACATTCCAAACATAGGAACTTGGAATCAAGCATCCACTGCATCGGAAAAAGCTGCAGCTTTCACTTCAGGCATTAGGATCAGAAGAGGAGAATAATCATGGGAAGCTGGATTACAATTGGGTTACAAGTAAAGCCTCCCCCCTATTCGTTTTTTCTTGTTTCAGCTTTATCTGTTATGTTTTTCAGTGAGAACCCCAATGAGGAAACTTTCTGTATGAGCACTGGAACTTGGAGCATGTGTATAGACTGTGGGTTGGCTGTTCTAAAATAAAATTGAAATTCTGCATCAAGGCGATATTAATTCCATGCTAGTGTTAGCCAAATTGCTCTATTATTTAATAAAGATGGGGAATTATAATTATTAATATGCAATTGGTTTATCTATAGGACCTAACCTGTGTATACCAGAGTTAGAATTCCCAAGAAACCAGGAACAGACACAGAAACTGGGTGGCTAAAATAATGATTTCTTTACTAAATATTCTCAAGCCTACACACAATATTCACAATTATAGCACTAAGGAAGCAGAGGTGATTGATGGGGTGATACAACCTGTCCAGATGTGCAGAGGTCCATGGCTTCAGGCCTAAACTCAGAGAGTTCAGGGGTGGCCTGCCATTTTGGATCATGGCAGAAAACACATGGTCTAAGGCCATGTGTGTGCTGGGATATAGGCATTAGCAAAGAATGCAGACCAATGGGCGGCCCTGGGGGCTGGTCTCAAGTGAGAACAATAGATTACCTGGATCAATGATGAGTCCCAGGGGTGTGTGATGCCAGCAGGGACAGACCTTGGGTATGACCAATGAGCTTCCAGAGAGGCAGGGTCTGGTTTTAACAATAGACCCTGATTAGTGGGGTCTCCTTCTATTTAACAATAGAAGCCAGGTGTTGGGTAGCTAGTTAAATGGATTATCTGACTCACTAATGGTCCTGGCCCGGGGTGAACAAAAGGTAGGAGACGTCCCTGATTAGCGTCAGGAAGGATTGCTAAACATTTGAATGATTGATTGGTTTATCCCGGTATCTTGAGGGACAGAGGCAGGAAAGACAAAGAATTTACACATAGGAGACAAAGGGTTGGGTGAGGTACTGGAGAGTGCCAGGTGGCTTCTAAAGACTTTACCTCTGGAACTCATTGTAATTCCATAAGCATCATCTCTGCTGGGTGGAGGGGGAAGCCTGGAGGCTTGCTCTGAGGTCACCTTGTGAAGCCTGAATATGAAAACCCTCTTGCAGACCACTCGCAGCCTGACTCTGTGGTTCAAGCTGAGAGTGTCTGGCTTTTTGGGACCTTGGTTCAGGTTAGAAAGTAGGGCACCCCTGCTTTGGAGCTACCCGAGAGTAAAAGGCAGTGCCTCTGGCAACACTAGAAAAAGCTGAATGCTGCTGTCTATATAAATTAGGCAAAAATCAAGCATGCTTGTTTAATTTATAGTAATGTTTGTTTTTAAAGAGTTCTACTCATTTCTGTATTGGAGAAATGTCAGAGCTAAATATTTTAGTCTGGACATTAGCTCAGGTGTACTTTAGGCCAATTCAGTATAAAAATCTGTGTCCCCTAGTTCATGTCAACAGAGCTAAAGCAACTCATTAATGCCACCAATCACTTCAGAGATTATGTGGTGACAATTTGCTGTATACTGACAAATTGTCCCTAGTTGTCATTTCCATTGTCATGTTTGTGTGAGTACAGACAACTTTTTAACTTCAGTTCTCACACAATTCTTATATAAGAATTAAGACCTGGCGATAAAGTGATTGGGTTTGATTTGGCATATTTTCTTCTTCAGTTTTTACTAATAGCCATACTCATGGTTTTATTTTCACAAGGGGAGACAGTGAGGTGAGGCTCCTAGGCTTCTGACTGCTTATTCAGCCTTTCCTCTTGCCTCTGAGATGTCAGCAGCCGTCTACACCATTTCAAATGTATTTTTGTTGATCCAAGGTTTTTTAAATGAAAGGTGTCCTTAGCAGAAAACTGTATTCTGTACCAAATACCACACAATGTACCTATTCTGTGCTTTTCCAAATTGTCCAAACAGCTATTGTTAGAGTATAGAATCAGACATACATCATCTTTGCAGAGCAGTCACCATCTTTCTTTCTTTTCTTTTCTTGAAGGATGGCTGGATGATATTGGACTACCCCAGTATAAGACACAGTTTGATGAAGGAAAGGTGGATGGTCGAATGCTTCATTACATGACTATTGTAAGCAAATGCCCTTTATGAAACTCGGTTGCTCTTACATCCCATAGAGTATCAGTGGCTGCTGAAGAGGGAGCTTATCTGCGTCCTGCTGTGTGTCCACTCCCTTCCAGCAATTCTTCTGAAATGTAAGGCAAAAGGGTCCTCCTTTTAGAAGCCTCTGGTGGTATTTTTCCTTCTCCTGCCCTCCAAAACGGCAAGAAATGGCGGCACATGGAGGACTTTCTGAGTCTGCACCTCAAAAGAGGTTGGCCTTCTGCCTGGAGGTTCCCTCCTTGCCCTCCCCTGTTTCCACACAGGGATCTCTTCATGGGTCAGAACTGACAGGAATAATAATAATATAAAACTGACAGGAATCCCTGCCTTAGATCTCTCAGGGAACAATGTACAGGCCAGCGTCATTTCTTGGATTAAGGGCAAAATGCATAAAGAGATTAGAGCAGCCCTGAGGTTCTTCCCTGTTTAAGGGGCCCATCTAGGTCTTCCAGCAGGACTTCCACCCTCCAGCATAAGCACTCACCCCTCACCCCCATTCCAAAAAACAGAAAATGATCCACTCTGATAGGCATACCAGTAGAGCTGTAGGCCCTCTGTTAAACCATGATTCAACAAGGAGGCGGAAGCTCCTGATCCAAACAGACTGGCCAGCTCAGCCAGAGCATTTTCACAAGGGAGGTCCTTCCCTTGGGATTCACTATCCTTCTGTTTTCAACAAGGTAGTCAAAGCTGAGTGGGAGATACCAGCAAGATCCAAGTCCAACCATCCCATCATCTCTCATTTAGAATAACAGAATCATAGAGTTGGAAGGGGCCATACAGGCCATCTGGTCCAACCCCCTGCTCAGGTTTCTGCTGCTTGGTACCAGATGCCATTGAGTGTTTCAAGCTTCCAGTAGTTGATGACAATGTTCCCTCTAAGCTCCACAGTGTTGTGAGCAGAAATTCTACCTTGTGAGTCAAAAAAGCTACTAGCATTAAAATTGTGAGCAAGTCTGTATTTGACTATCATGTAAATTAGTTTTTTTAGATTACTTCCGTAACCTTGTAAAAATCTCTGAATTCTCTTAAACTATATGTAAACTATATTTTAAGAATAATTTAAACATTATTAGATAAAACAGAATCAAGTCAAATTTCACTGATTATATTGGTAGACCTGTTCTCCAGGGAACAGGTCTACCCAAAGCACAATATATTCCTAGTATTTTTCACTAGCTTGTTCTCCCACCAGATTTCCTTTAGATCCTTGAAAGGAAAAGAAAAAAAAAGGAAAGCAAGGCTGGCTGTTAATGATAAGATGTTTTGGAGGTCATTCATTCATAGAGTTAATTTGCACAGCACTTCAAAGTATAACATGACCAAAAATACAAGACCCTGGTCCAAAGATCATCCCTCTTTTGACAACCAAAGAAAGCAGAGGGCAGTGGGGAGGAGGATGAGGAAATGCAATTCATACTTTCTTAGGCTTTCTTTCCATGGAGAGTGTTGAAGACCAAAGGCTTTAAGCTAGAGGCTTCCCACAGGACTTGGATAGGAAGAAAAGAAAGTATGGGACACCAAAAGTTTAGGGTTGCCAATTTCAGGTGGAGGCTTCCCTGGAGATCTGGTGATGAAAAATGGGGAGGGGAGGGTTTGGGGAGAAGAGAAACATCAGTGAGATATAATGCCACTCACTCAAAGGGAAAGAAAGGAAATGGGCTTTCAACCACCCCAACCCAAAGTGAGCCTCCACAACCAGTGCCTCAGCTGGGCTGGGCTGGGCTGGGCTGCACACTTCCTCCATTTCCCCCCCCGCCCAAAGTGAGTCTCTGTGGCCAGTGCTGCAAGGCAAGCCCCCTCCCCATGACGGCCATGTCACCGAGCTGGGCTGCATGCCTCCTCCACCTTCCCCCAACCACAAGTGAGCCTCTGCAGCCAGTGCCCAGGCCGCGAGGCGAGCCCCTCCCTGCACTCACCCTAGCCCCAATAGCCTTGCTGGGCTGGGCCACACATCTTCTCCACCTTCCCCCTAACCCCAAGCAAGCCTCCACAGCCCAGGCCGCAAGGCGAGCCCCGTCCCTGCATCCACCCCAGCCTCGACGGCCTTGCCTTGCCAGGCTGGGCTGCATGCCTCCTCCACCATCCCCCCAAGTGAGCCCCCTTCCCAACCTAACCCCACGGCTTACCTTGCCTGGATCCAGCTCCCCCTTTCATAGTGCCCTCCTACAACCGTCGGGTGAGTGGGATTGGTGTATATCTAAAAAGCTCTCCGTAAACAGGTGTAAATATGTGCAAATTGCGCACAGTACGCATGCTACAGGGAACTATGGTTGATGACCCTGTCACCAGTCTGTGTTCCAACTCAGTCATCCTTACAGAGGCTGATGACCTTCCAAGAGAACCTTGCGACAGAAGGATTGCGGAGTCCTTGCGCAAGAACTTTGGGACTTCATCAACTGCCCTCAAGGTCTCCATGGCAAGCTCTCTATTTTCAACAGCAGTCTGTTCCTGGGCCTCAGACCTTTCAGTGGCAGGGAGTAGCATCTCCAAGGAGCTCAAGGATTAACTAAAGAAGATCACCCTTGCAGCGGCCTTTTCTGTAGACACATCACTGGATGCAATAACAACTACTGGTCAGAGCTATGGCATCCAACATTACAGCCAGAAGTAACACCTGGTGGCACAACTGGGAAGTGGACCCATCCTCCCAAGCTTGGGTGGCTAGCATGCCTTTTAAAGGCGTTCATCTTTTTGGTGAAGGAATGGACAGATACCTGGTTGAAGACAAAGATAAGAAAAGATCTTTGCCTTCACACAAGAAGGAACACAAACCCAATAAGTGCTTTCATTCCTTTTGTGACCAAGTGCACGCTTGGTTTCCAACCTTCAAAACCCACCAAAGAGAGATGGCAGCCCAAACAGTAAAGTAGCACTAGCTCATTCTTCCATAGACCAGCAGGCCAGACCCCTCAGGGTCCCAAGAAGAACCCCTCAGCATGACTAATATAGGGACTCAGACTCAGCAAGTACAGGAGGACATTTTCAACTATTTGCAGCCCATTGGGAGTTGACCGTGGGTGACAGGTGGGTTCAGGATACGATTGCAAATGGCTACTCTCTGGAACTGTACTTCACTCCTCCTACCAGATTCATATGGGTCCCAGGGAATCGTTGCCCAAGGAAGCACCTCCTTCTTGTTCAGGCCATATAGCATCTACTGGACATTGAAGCAATAGAGCCAGTTCTGGAGGCCCAAAAGGCATTGGGGTTTACTCAATCTTCTTCATAGTTCCAAAAAAGAATGTGGGTGTGAGGGCCATTTTGGTTTTGAAATGGCTAAACAGATGAATCAGAAAGAAAAAGTTCAGGATGGAATCCATACTCAAATCCGTACTCTGATCACTTCAGAAGAAGGACTTCCTGGCATCAGCAGATCTGTCAGAGGCTTATTTGCATATCCCAATTGGCAGTTCCTATGCTTCTCTTACAACAGTCTGCATTTCCAATATCAAGCTCGCCTATCTGGCCTCACAATGGCACCAAGAGTGTTCACCAAAGTTCTGGTCTTGCTGGTGGCGCATGTGAGAACACAGGGAGTTTTCATCTTCCTGTAGCGTTATGACATCTTAATCAGGTCACCCTCTTTTCAATAGGAAATAGTGGATGTGGTTCTAATTGTCTTTTGCCTGCAAGACCATGGATTCATCAGCAGGGAAAAGAGCTGCTTGTTCCCAGCCTGGAAGGTTCTCCAACCTGGGGGTCACCATAGATACAGTTTGAGACAAACTGTTCTTATCTCAGGAGAGACAAGAAATGATTCTGACATTGATACAGGAGCTTATCCAAGATTCCCAAGTAGAAGTTTGTGTTGTGTCACAAAGTTGTTCTGTGGGCCAGATTTCATGCTCGCCCTCTCCAAAGGTTCCTCTTTTCCTTCCAAGGCATAATAGCCAACGGACAGTTTTGGCTTGTCAAGCTTCCTGCATTGCTGATTCTGGAACTCCAGTGATGGATCTCCCCATCCAGGTTCCAGGAAAGGACCCCACTCCGGGAGCCAAAGAGGCTGTTGATGACTTCAGATGCTGGTCTCTGTGGTTGGGGAGCCCACGCTTAGGGAAAGATGGCAGAAGAAGGAGTCTATTCAGAGCTCAGGACTGTAAGACTTCCTGGAGCTCAGAACAATAAGACTTGGCCTCCTGACCTTTCAGAATCTTCTAGCCAGGCAGGACTTCTGGTCGACAGCGTGGCAATGGCGGCCACTGCTCCCAAGGCTCGGGAGAGTGGCTAGCACATCAGTGGTCTGGAGGGGGGCTACAGAAGTGGCCCCTCCATGGAACCCTGGGTAAGGGTTCCTAGCCAGAGGGCTTTTAAGGAGTTGCCTCTTCAGCGGTGGAATGTCACGGAATTGAGGCGCTCCTTCGCCCTAACAGTCCTACCGCTGGTGGCTGAATGGCTCTAGCTAGGCTGACCGGGGCAAGCGAAGGAGATCGAGCGAGATGCGACAACTGAGGCGAGGCTGCAGGCAGCTGAGGATGAACGTGAGTTCAATGCAAATGATTTTATGAAGAAACGGTGAATTCTCTGCCCCTTTGTTTTATCGGTTTGGAGGGAGCTCACCCCCCACATGTGCGGCAAACAGAAGAAAAAGGGTGGGCGCAGGGAAAATAGAAAAGCTGTTTGGTTTTGAGAGACTTACCAGAGCGGATTTTACACATAAGCGAATTTCAGAGGTGGTGAAGGAGCGGTTGGTTTCTGTAAACAATAATCCAAGATGTCGGGCGTCGGGAAGAGGGTGGCGAAACCGAAACCTCCGGGCGGCCAGAGTCCTAAGCCGGAAGAGGAGGGGCCAGACGTCATAAGACTACTAGCAGATACGCTCAAGCCAGTCATGGATCAACTCACTGGTATTAACCAGCAGTCAGCCGTCTTAAACCAGACAATGGCAGCGCAGCAGCTCCAAGTGGCGGAAACGGTTAAACAAACGGAGCAGACGATTGCAGAAGTGAAGGAGATGCACTCCGAACACAGAAAGTTGAAGAAAAGAGTGGATCAAGTGGTGAATAAGCAAAATCATCAAGAACATAGGCTTTTGTCCTTGCAAATGGAGAAAGCTAATATGATCCTCAGATTTCAAGGGGTGCCAGAGTCTTCGAAGGAAGATTTAAAGAAGCTCCTTAGTGATCTTCTCGCACCAGTTGTAGGCTGAAGCAGCGTATAGGGTGTATTCAAATTACACCAAGAAGAATAGCCTACCTGGTGAAATATCAGTCAGATTTTCAAGAAGACAAACTAGGGATGCAATTTTATGAGCAACCTCGGTGGCTCCATTGAAAATGGGGAATGACAGTATTAAGGTTTTAAAGGACATACCATTCGAGATTCGTCAGAAGCGGAAAAGTTACAAGGACTTGATACTCTTTCTCCAAACCAACCAAATCGGATATAAATGGGTGGTCCCAGAAGGAGTGGTCTTTAAGATGAATGATGAGAGAAAAGATTGACTCCGTGTTTAAAGCCAAGGAATTTCTCAAACGTCACCTGGGGACTAAAGAAGATGGCGAAACTGGTTCGAATGGCTCTGCTCCCTCCGAGATGGACGAGGACCTGGCGGCAGAAGAAGGCGCTGATGCCCGAAGACCAATTTATGCACTTAGGGACAGGAAACTTAAGTAAAGGCAGAAGGACTCTGAAATTGGCCTTTATGAAACGAGCTTGAGAGATGCTCTGGAATACTCACATAACAACTAATTAGCTAATACTGAAATAGGGAAAGTTAGACAGGAACTCGCGGTATTCATGTATTCTAACTGTGTAGTACTAACATAGATGCTAACGGGGTGGAAGATCTCCTACTCTTGGGTTTTTAGTTTAGTGTGGGTTTGCTTTTCTTTCTCCTTTAGTGTTACCTCCCCTTCCTTTTTTCTTTTCCTTTGTAGTCTATATAAAATGCAAAAAAATAAAAAATCCCCTTCAGGCCCCCCCCCCCCAAAAAAAGAATCTTCTAGCCAGGCAGAACGTTCTAGTACACACAGACAACATGACTGCCAAGTCCTAGATCAACTGTCAGGGAGGCACAAAATCCAAAATCCTGCCTGCAGAGGTGAAGCAGATCCTATATGGGCAGAGGTTCATCTGTGATCGCTGAAGGCTGTCCACATCACAGGGAAGGACATCATTGCGGACTGGCTCAGTTGGAGATCCCTGGACCATTTGGAATGGATGTTGAACAGGAAATCCTTCCAGCAGATTTTTCACAAATTTGGCAAAGTGGTGTTGGACTTCTTTGCCACAGGACACAACCATCAAGGTCCATGATTTGTCTCAAGGGCAAGATGCCCCCAAGCTATAGGGATAAATGCACTAAGTTACAGCTGATCGGATCAACAGCTGTACACCTTTCCTCTCACACAACTAATTCAAAGATTCATGCAAAGAATCATAGACCTCAGAGTGGAGATAGCATTGGTAGCTGCCACGGAGGTCATGGTTCCAAGACCTGCTGAGACTGTTCTCAATGGAACCTTGATGCCTTCTGATCAAGAGGGACTTTCTCCTTCAGCAGTCCCTAGTTCATCCACAGCCTGAGTTGCTACGCCTCATAGCCTGGAGGTTGAACAGTCACAATCTAAAAAAATAGGGTATCCTAAGCTGCAAGTGGCTGGACTTACTGATGTATGACTTTCTTCCCACACAGATAATACAAAAGGTGATTCAGAGAATCGTAGACCGTAGGAAATAGTACTAATAGCTCTGTTTTGGCCCTGCAGGGCATAGTTCCAGGACTTGATGAGGACAGCGATTATGGACCCTCTCTAGGGCACATTTTGAACCCATGGCTACCTGTCCTCTTAAAGAGCTCACCGTTAAAACAATCTTCCTAATAGGCATCACTTCCACAACATGGATGTCGGAACTTTTTTTTCATGTATAATTTTATTTTATATCAGACAAAAACAAGAACAAACAAACAAATAAAACATACAAGTTGGGGGATCCATTATATCTTAATAATATCTGTTACATTGCCTCTTACTATCCATCTAAGTACTGTTTAATTATAATACCATTTTACTTTTTCTGTATAATCTACAAATAATTGTAAGTAAAGTCTGTGTTGTCTCTATATATTTATGAGTCTATGTATTTTGTTTAATATAGTCCTCCAGCCATGTGTAAAATCCTTGACCATATAAACTGGTATCTTTCTTCTTGTTGTCCTCTTAACAATAAAGTCAGTTTATTCAGCGCTTAGCTGTTTCAAGAGTCTTAGTAATCATTTCTTTTGAAGGTATTTCATCTTTTCTCCAATATTTAGCATATAATATTCTTGCAGTAGTCAATACATGTATAATAAGATAAAAATCTTGTTTTTTACAATTTTCTGGTCTTATACTCAATAAAAATAATTCAGGAGTAAAAAATATGGTACATTCTAATATTTTTTGTAACATTTCATGAATCGAAGCCCAATACTTTTTAACTCTATCACAGGTCCACCACATATGAACAATCCAACCAACCACCTTTTTACATTTCCAACAAACATTTGACAATTTAGAATAACATTTTGCTAAAATATCTGGTGTAGTATACCATCTATAAAACATTTTATAACTATTCTTTTGATATAAAGTTGCTTTAGTAATTTTTATATTTATTTTCCACACCTGTGACCATTGGTCTAAATCAATATTATGGCCTGGGTTTTGTGCCCATCTTACTATAGAAGTTTAAACAATTTCATCTTGTGTTTTGTTTTCCAACATTATTGCATACAGTTTTTTAATCACTTTTTCTTCAGAATATAAAAGTATCTTATCAATCTCTAAAGTTTTAGAACAAAAACCTATTTTATTTTTAGTATACCTTGATTCTATTTGTACTCGTTCCCACCAACTTAGATCAGGTTTAAATCTTTTAATATTTTCTATCGGTTTTAATTCATTTTTATTATCCAAAAGGTCTTCATATTTCAACAACCAGTCATTCGAAAATACCGTTGGATTTGTAAATGCTTCTAGCAGTGAAACCTGTTTTGGGCTCTTCATATAGAAAAACCTTTTCCTTCTTCCCACACCCTTAATAATTTTTTTTTAAATAAGATGTTGCTTAAAATATTTATGGACCTCAGCTTTTCTGTACCGTACAAATGCATGCCAGCCCAGCATCAGATCAAGTCTCTTCAGGGCTAATACCCTGGGATTTTCTAGAGTGACCCATTCTTTTAGCCATACCAATGATGCCGCTCTATAATATAACTGAAAGTCCGATAATGCAAAACTGTCTCTTTCTTTTGCATCTTGTAAAGCTTTCCATTTAATTCTTGATCTCTTCCCCTGCCATATGAAGTATTTCATCAATTTGTCAAGTTCTGCAAAATATTTCTGGTTTTGTAAAATAGGAAATGTTTGAAATAAAAAGATCAATTTAGGCAAGATATTCATTTTTATTGTAGTTATTCTCCCCATCAAAGATATTGGTAGGTTTTTCCATCTTTCAAGGTCTTTCTTTATTTCCAAAATCAGTTGCATGTAGTTGTCTTCCATCAAACCCAAATATTTCAGTTTCTTTTTAACTTCAAAGCCTGATATTTGTTGTATCAGTTGATCTTGATCTTCAGTCACGTTTTTCGTTAATAATTTTGTTTTATTAAAGTTAATTCTCAGTCCGGCTACTTGTCCATAATCTTGTAGAGATTTTAAAAGTTGAGTAATAGAGTCCAGTGGATTCTCTAATATAAAAACTAAATTGCCAGCAAATGCTTGCAGCTTATATTCTTCTCTTACTTTGAGTCCTTTAATATGGATATCCTTTCTGATCATATCATTTAATATTTCAAGGATGAATATGAATAATAATGGTGATAGTGGGCAACCAGTTTCTTTTTGTATCTTAATGTTTCTTGTTAAATCTCCATTGCAAAGGACCCTCACTTGTTGTCTAGTATAAATTGCCTTAACCATTGTGAAAAATTATTTACCACATTGCGAGTTTAGTAATTGCTCCAGCATAAAATTCCAGCTAACATTATCAAAAGCTTTTTCAGCATCTAAAAAGACCAACACCATCTGTTTCTCTGGAAGTGCTTCAAAATATTCAGTTATATTTAATATAATCCTTTCATTGTTCTGAAGTTGTCTTCTTGGTAAGAAGCTGGCTTGATCATGATGAATTGTTTGTATCAGAACTCTTTTCAGTCTTGTGGCCAAAACAGAAGCATAGATTTTGTAATCCACATTCAATAGTGAAATTGGCCTATAATTTTTGATTTCCTTCTGGTCCAAGTTCTGCTTATGTATCAAAGTTATTAAGGCTTCGTTCCAAGTATCTGGTACATTACTTTCAGTTACTATGTAATTTATTACAAGTTTTAAAGGTAGTGTTGATCTTCAAAAGTTTGGTAAAATTCTTCCAGAAAACCATCAGGGCCTGGAGTCTTCCCTTTTTTTCTTTTTTTGCTTTTTCAATGCTTCTGTCAATTCAGAGAAAGCTATTGGTTCATTTAAATTTTTCTTTTGTTCCTCTGTAAATTTTTTCAAGTTATATTTTTTAAAAAATCTTTAATATCTTCTAATACTGCTTCTCCTTTTTGATATAGCTTCTCGTAAAAGACTTCAACAATTTCTTTTAATTCTTTGAGAAGGTTTTTCTCTTTTCCTTGTTCATCTCTTAAAACTGTGTAATATTTCTTTTTTCTCTTTCTTTCCTCAGTTTGTACGCTAACCATCTTGTTGGTTTGTTAGCATTCTCAAAATAATTTTGTTTTCGTAAATAATCTTTTGAGATATTTGTTGTGATAACAGTTTATTTGATGTTGTAATAACTTCAATTTCATTTTTAAGTTTTGTATTGAAGGGTCTTTTTTCATTTCCTCTTCATGCTTCTCAATTTGTTTCTTAATTTGGATAAATTTCTCATTCCTTTGCTTTTTGGTGTATACAGCTTCTCTAATAAACCACCCTCTGGCATAGGCCTTCAATGCATCCCAAACAGTTCTTATATCCATATCTGGTTGAATATTTTGTTAAAAAAACATCTGAAACTCTTTTTAGTCTCTGTAACAAATTTCTCTTTTTTCAATAAGTGTATATCTAAAGTCCTTCTCTTTTTTTTGGCACATCTTGTAATGTAAGTAAAACTGGGATATGATCTGCAAAAGTTGCTGGTAATATTTCCACGTCTATGATATCATTTACGATAGTTGATGAGATCCAACACATGTCTTTTCTTGACCATGAATTATGTCTTGCTGAATATCAATCAGTCTTGTTAGGATTTCTTTCTTTCCAAGAATCCACCAGGTTATATTTTTCTGCGAATGTTAAAAAGGAATTTAGCCATTCATTTTCTTTTTTCTTTTGTTTTGCAGTTTTGTCTTTCTGTCAATCTATCAAAAACTGCATTATAGTCTCCAATCAATCAAATCTCATCAAAGTTTTCTTTTAGAATCTGTTCATGCAGAAGTTTGTAAAAATTTTCTTGATGCTGATTTGGTGCGTATATGTTCACAATCAAAGTTACTTTAGTTTATCTTTGACTTTGGATTATCAAAATTCTACCATCATCCGAGCTATAAAGCATCTCAGGGTGTAACTGTTCTTTCACAAATGTAACTACTCTTTTTTTCTTTTCTTTGTCAGATGATATAAAGACTTTCCCAAACTTTTAAAATTCCAGATATTTTTGATCTGTTTTATATGAGAGTCTCTTGTAAACATATAACATCCAATTGCACCTTTTTCAATTGTTGAAAGATCCGTCATCTTTTTTGAGGCGCCTTCAGTCCATTAACATTGATGGAGATTATCTTCACTTTTCTTCTATCCATCTTGTAATTTTGTATTCGTGCCATTTTTATTCTTGTGCTGCAATCTTGTAACTATTTGTGATGCTTGTATCTTTTCCTTCAATCTTTTAGCTTTTCTGGTAGTTCCTTCTGCTCCTTGTACTGGGTGTTCTTGGTCTTCTTCATCTGTGTTCTCTGAATCTTCTTCAATGTCTAGTTATTCTTTGTGGGTCATTAGGAAATCCCCCACCTTGAAAATTGAGTTGATTCTATATCTTTTCCCTTTGAAAGTAAAAAGGATACCTTCAGGAAATAACCATCTATATGTGATTCCATTTTTTCTTAAGATATGAGTTGAGTCCATGTATCCTTTTCTTTTATCGCTCACTCTCCATGGAATTTCCTTCAAAATTTTTATCTCTGTATTTTCAATTTTTAAGGGAGTAGTACTTGCAGCTTTAAGAATTTCATCTCTCATCATTCTTTTGTGAAAACTCACATGCACTTCTCTGGGGAGGTTGTTCCTCCTAGCATAGGCTGAATTCATTCTGTAAAGCACGTCAATATCATTATAAACTTCTGCTTTAGGTGCACCCATGTATTTAGCCAAAACTTATTCTATAAAATTTTTAATATTTTCGTCTTTACTTTCTGGAATATTTTGAAATCTCAAAATATAAGCAGCTTTTTCCAATTCTAGTTTAATAAATGCTTCTTCCATAGAGATCTTTTTAGAGATCACACTTTCTATCTTGGCTTCCATCTTCTCTTGTTTATCTTCCAGCTGAGTTGTTTTTTTGGTTATATCACTGATGTCTTGTTTGCCTTCTTTAAATTGATTTTGAATTTCTTCCAGCTGAGATGTCATCTTCTGCATAAAGGAGTCCAACCTGTTCTGTAATGGTTCTACCATTGCTGAAATTGCTTCTTGAACTGCAGATGTGATTTCAAGCTTAACAGTTCCTGCCATAGATTCCCATATCACTGCTTGCAAGTCTTTCAAAGTGTTGTTGTTGATCAGTCGCACAGTCAAGTCCGACTCTTCGCGACCCCATGGACCACCCAAATCTAGTCTTTGTACTAAAAGTTAATTCTGCCTTGCATAGGTCAGAAGATCTAGTTCTGCCGTCCTTCTGGTTGAATCCTAAGCACCCTCAGGAGAAGGAGTGGCATTGTCTGGATGTGAGGGCACTGAGTTTCTACATGGCTTGGTTCTTTTCATAAGACTGACATCATGTTTATATCTTTCAGATACAACCAGTAGGTGGGCCAAAAGATGCATAATTTTTGCCTACAAGTCTGCAGGTTTAGTTTCGTCTCCAGACATCACAGCACATTTCCTCAGGGGGCAGCAACCTCGGCAACATATAGTTTATCTTTGAGTCTTCTGTGCAGTCCCATGTAGGATTGTCTGAGGGCAGGCCTGTTGCAGAGAACTTTTCCAACAGCTTCTAGAATATTAAAGCTGAGTGCTCCCCCCCTCACAGACTAGAGTGAAAGATTTTTTTTTCTCACCCAAATGGTCACCTGATGAGGGGGAGGGGTAGCAGACTTCCCTCAGTCCTTTTTCTGCCACCATGGAGAAAGGATGTTCCACAGCTAATTCTTCACAATTACCTCAGAGATTTCTTCAGATCTTGGTCAAATAATTTTGTTTTATTTTTTCTTCCTACTATTTTTCAGAGACCAAAGATGGCTCTACTTTAAAGGTGCCAAAATATAGCACAAAAATGGTGCAGAATGATGAACACACTGAGTGCCTCTTCTGTTTGGGGGAGGGTCATAAGACCTCCTTCTGTACTGCATGTGGCCTTCTCACACCTAAAGCTTGCCAAGAACGGGCTCTTTGTTTAAAAGTTGCACTGTGGGAGAAATCCTTAAGGCTTCATGAAGGGAAAGATTCCTCACTAAAATGGGCAGACTCCTTTGGGAGCACCCTCAGTCCCATTGTCCAAAATCGCATGTGGCAGGGACTTCTGAGCCCCACAGCAATGATTGAACTGCCACCTAAAAAGTCCAAAAAGAAAGATGGCACAACCTTGTCAACTTTGACGCACCCGACCACCTCTAGACATCACTCAAAGTTGCTGCTTCAGGCACCATTACAATGTACAAGGTCAACTTTCCCTCGATGCCGGACTTCTGGTTGGAGTAAAATGGCGAACTGATGCACCTTGCGATCGTGCAGGGTGGACGGTGGCCCCTTTTGACAGTTTGGGCACTTTGTAATTCCCAACAGAGCATCCCCCAGGCAGGGGGCTGACAAGCATGCAGCAAGGTCCAAGTGAGAGTTGAGATTGGCGTGTATGAGTCTCAGAAGAGGCTTGTTTACACTTTGATCCCCTATCTGAAGTGGGCGTCTGCAAGACAGCACTTCAAGAGCCAACCGAGCTGAAGAATCAGCATAAATTCGTCATTTCCCGACCTCTTAAGACAAGAAGATCAATTGGATAGTAAAAAGAAGCAAAGCGAAACCTCAAGATAAACATGCAAGGTAACAGATGTATTTTGCTTACCGGGATGAAGTTCTAGCGAAAGTTAAAGCAGCTGGTTAAGCGTATAAGACTTGTAAGAAAACAATCGATGCATCGTGGATTAAAAAAGAGTTCGTCAAAACGCTAAAATAGTGAAAAATTGACTTTGTTTAACATTCCTGCGGTTATGAAAAGATAGAGAGCGAAGTCAGAGACCGAAACTAACAAGAAAGATCGTGAGACTGTGAAAGAGTGGAGTTGCAGGCAACTATTTCCGACTGGAACTGTGATCAGAGAATCAAGAAAGAAGGCTAGAGCGGTTTTTGGAGGACCGGAAAGCCAGTAGGTTGAGAAACTTACTGGAGGACAGTTTATTAGGAGGGACAGGAAGCAGGAAGTTTATAGAGAGCCTACTCTAGCCAGAAAAACCATAGAGAAATTGCGTCCGCCATTTTGAGGAGGACTAAATTTTGAAACTTAATTTTGAGACTTTAATTGACTTTAAAAACATGTTAAAAGGTGGCGATCTGCAAAAACACATTCAGGACAATTGGAATACATATAAGAGAAGAATTAAAAGTGAGATTAACAATTCAAAACAGATCCAAAATCAAGGCACAGAGCAGCTTCTGCAACGAGTCCAAGCATGGCTGCGAAAGAAAAGAGAGAGTGGCAAGCTGCAATGGACGCAATGGAAAAGAGAATGATGGACGCAATTCAAGGATTGGTGAAACAGGTAGAGCAACAGTTGGAGAAACAAATGGAAAAACAGCTGGAGCAACTGGAGGAAGTACAAGAAAAGAATGTGACGGCATTGAAAGAATTGATGGTAGCAGAGGTGGCAGAAATTAAAAAAGAAGTGGCAGACATGAAAACTCAAGTTCAAGGTCTGGTAGTAAAATCGACAGACTTAGAGCAAAAAACACAAGCTATGGATAAAAAAATGGAATTGGCATAGCAAGATAATCGGAGACTCGAGTCAATGATGGAATATAGAGCGATGTTAAACCATCTGAGGCTAAGAGGGATTGAGGAAACAGAGGATGAAGATATACGGTTGGTGGTGATGACAGTACTGACAGAGTATTTGGGAGAAGATCAAGGAGAGTTGGATTCGGATTTTGATTTAATTTACAGAGTGAACTCAGCATATGCTCAAAGAAAGAAATTGCCAAGAGATGTGATTGTGCAGTTGGTAACAAGGAAGATGAAAGAGGACATCTTTAAGAAGCAGTTTACACAACCATTGGAGATTGACGCCAAGAAGATAATAATAATGAGAGAACTCCCAAGAATGATCTTACAGGATAGAAGGAAATATAAAAAGCTGGTTGACAAGCTGAAGGAGTTTAATATTAGATTCAGATGGGAAATACCACAAGGTCTGTCTTTTATGTGTCGCACACTAAGATACACGATCAAGACACCAGACGAATTGTATAGATTCAAGGCAGATAATAAAGTAGACTTTGGAGATATATAAGACAAGATACTATGGATTACAAATTTCTATCATGGAATGTAAATGGACTTAATTCACCTAACAAAAGAAAATTAGTGAAATATTGGTTGGAAAAACAAAAATGTAATATTATTTGTTTTCAAGAAACCCATAAGTATTTGATTAACAAAAAATTAGGAGAAGAGTTTTATTCATTGGCAGGGGGAAAAAACAAAGGAGTTGTGATATATATGTGAAAAAAGAATTGGATCCAAAAGAAATCTTTAGCGATAAAGATGGGAGATATATTAGAGTGGAACATACAATGCTTCAGAAAAAAACACTGATTGTCAATTTATATGCGCCTAATGGAGCAAAAGAGAACTTTTCCCAAGATTTGATGAAGGAATTAGACCAAGTGAATTATGATCAGATAATCCTGGTGGGAGACTTTAACGGTACAGTAAACAATAAATTGGATAGGAAAGCAAAGAGAATTGATGAAAAGACCGGAAAATTACCAAAAGTTTTTTTTAAATTGATGGAGCAAGAGAAATTGGAAGATGAGTGGAGAAAGTGGAACCCTAAAGTTAAGGATTTTACTTTTTACTCCAATCGACATAATTCTTTTTCCAGGATTGACATGATTTGGATGTCTGGAGACATGGCGTTAAAAACGCAGAAAGTGGAGATTTTACCAAAGACTAATTCTGATCATAATCAGCTGATATGGATGCTGAAAGAAAAGGTTAAACAGTTTCAGTGGAGAATGAATGATTTGTTAGATAAGAAAAAAACTATTGAGATATTGCGTAAGGAAACTCAAGCATATTTTCAAACGAATTTAAACTAAAATGTGAAAATACAGACTGTATGGGATGCTTACAAAGCGGTTATGAGGGTATTACTCATATCATTAAATGCGACTGACAGGAAACAAAATATGAAACAACAAAATGATTTAGAAGAAAAGATCCAGCAAAAAGAAAAAGAATTAAAGAAAAGGCCAGGGAAAAAGAAAATTATTAAAGAGATACAAATTTTGCAAGAACAATTGAATGTAATACTTAACTGGGAGCTGTATTAGAATTTAAAGAGGTTACAACAGAAATCCTTTGAAGGCGCAAATAAGCCAGGAAAATTTTTGGCATGGCAATTAAAAAACTGGAGAGAGAAAAGGATAATAAGTAAAATAATTGATGAGAATAAAGAAATTGTGGACATGAATGATTTGGAAAGAGGGTTTTTTTAGTACTATGCGAAATTATTTCAAAAAAAGAAGATAGATCCAGAAAAAATTAAAGAGTATTTGGACAAAGTAGAAATTCCAAAAGTTGAAACAAAAACTAAGGAAATGTTGAATGCTCCAATCCAAAAAGAAGAAGACACAAAGTTGGGGAAAGCTCCAGGTCCAGATGGATTCACTGCAAAATTTTATAAAAAATTAAAGGAAGGGCTGACCCCAGTTTTGGAACTTTAATAATGACATACAGGAGACCAAGTTAATACCGGAGACATGGAAAGAAGCCAATATATCACTCATACCGAAAGAAGGACAGGATCTAAGGGACGTAAAGAATTACAGAGCAATTTCTTTACTCAACAATGACTACAAATTGTTTGCCAAGATAATTTCAGAAAGATTGAAGAATTATTTGAAAGATGTTATTACAGAAGAACAAGCTGGTTTTCGACCAAATAGACAAATCAGAGACAGTTTAAGAATGGTGATAGACGCAATTGAATATTATGACAAACACCCTGATAAAGAGGTTGCGTTTCTATTTGTGGATGCCGAAAAAGCCTTTGACAATCTAAACTGGGACTTTATGTTTCAAGTGATCGAGAAAATGGATATTGGACAGCCCTTTTTAAATGTAATAAGGGCGATATATTCAGAACAAAAAACAGCATTGAATGTGAATAAAGAGATGACAGAGCATTTTAAGGTTCAAAAAGGGACTAGAAAAGGTTGTCCGCTATCCCCTTTATTGTTCATTTGGATTTTGGAAGTACTCTTGGGGAAAATAAGAGAAGAAAAGGATATAAAGGGACTTACAATTGGAGGTTTTACATATAAATATAGGGCATTTGCAGATGACGTAATGTTTGTAGTTGAAGAGCCAATAACCAACTTACCGTTGCTGATGCAAAGGATTAAGGAATTCGGGGATTTGGCGGGATTTTACATTAATAAAAACAAAACAAAGGTGTTATGTAAAAATATGATAAAAGAAAAGCAAGTAGAACTGCAAGAAAAAATACAATGTGAAGTGGTCAAAAAACCAAAATATTTAGGAATTGAGTTGACAATGAAAAATATAGATGTTTTTAAGAATAATTATGAAAAGATTTGGAGCAAAATTCAGCAGGATATAAAAAAGTGGGACGCTTTGAATTTGTCGCTATTGGGAAGAATATCGGTGGTCAAAATGAATGTTTTACCTCGTTTGATGTTTTTATTTCAGACCATTCCGATAGTAAAAGAAAGCAAGGTGTTGAATCTATGGCAGAAAGAAATTTCCAAATTTGTATGGGCAGGAAGAAAACCAAGGATTAAGATAAAGATTTTGTGTGATGCAAAGGAAAGAGGAGGATTTCAATTACCAAATTTCAGACTTTACCATGATGCGGTGTGTTTATCATGGTTGGAACAATGGATTAACTTGGACAACAGAAAGATTTTGACGTTAGAAGGACATGATCGTAAATTTGGTTGGCACGCGTACTTATGGTATGAAATTGGATAATTTTTTTAAAACACCACTTTATAAGAAGATCACTGTTTTTGACTTGGATGAGATATAAAAGATTTTTTTTTCGAAGCAAGACCATTATGGATAGTACCGGCAGAAGTAATTAAACCATCTTCAAGGTATAAAGGACAAGATTGGATACCTTATAGAGACATTCTTAAAGTAGAGGGGAGTAGTTTCGTGATAAGAACAAGAGAAGAACTGGATTTTGAATATGACTGGTTAAACTATAGACGATTTGTATAAGACAGACAAAAAGAGGTATGGTTTCAGGAAGGAGAATAATGAAATTGAGGTGGTTTGGGCGGAGAAAGGGAAAAAAGTGATTTCAAAAATTTATAAGGTTTTGTTAAAATGGTATACTGAGGATGAAATTGTAAAAGAACAAATGGTAAAGTGGGCTATAAATGTAAATAGAGAAATAACTATGTCATCGTGGGAGTGTTTGTGGAAAAATTCAATGAAAATTTCAACATATGTTAATGTGTAAGAAAATTGTTTTAAAATGATGTATAGATGGTACATGACACCCAAAAAAATTGCTAATATGAATGAGAAAATGTCTAACAAATGTTGGAAGTGTAAAAAAAAGGAAGGCTCATTTTATCATATGTGGTGGACTTGCGATAAAGCTGTAGCTTACTGGATGGAAATTCACAAGGAAATACAGAAAATCCTGAAATGTACCCTGAAGAAAGAGCCAGAAATAATGCTTCTAGGTCTCAAAAGGGAGGAAGTCCATGTGACAAAGAGGACATTGTTTTGGTACTTGATCACAACAGCAAGAATGACTTACGCTCAATGTTGGAAGCAAGAGAAAGTGCCGGAAAAATGGGACTGGATAAAGAAAATGCTTTTTATGGCAGAAATGGACAAATTGACAAAGAAACTTAATGATAAAGAAGATGATGGATTTTTTGCAGAATGGAAAGATTTCAAAGACTATGTTGAAACGAACTGGGATGTAAAAAATAATTTACTTTGCTTTGACAGCTATTGAGAGTAGAAGATAGAAAATAATGATTGAATAGTAGTTAAAATGTTACCTAAGAATTAGATTAAGTAAAGGAGAGTGTTTGAAATGAAGAATTGGGAAAAAAAACACCAGAAGTTTTCAGCGTAACTTGAAAATTGAACTGACAAATAGCCGGGGTGGGAGCTTTGCTGGAAGTCATGAGGGGGGGACGGAGGGCATAATAGAAAAGGATATGTTTAAAGAAATACTTGGAAAAATGGAATATGTCATAACAATAATATCCTATTAATAAAATTTCTTTAAAAAAAAAAACTTTCCCTCAATGCCAACATGAGCACATGCCAAAGGCTCATGGGAATGCTTTTGAAAGACTCAGCATGAATTACATGGTATACAGCAGGACCGGGCTGGCAGAAAAGGAGATTGTTGGAAATGTATTGAAGGTGCCAATCTTGAGTGCGCTTCTAAGCTTTTTTGCCCTGTGGAAGAGAACTCAAAATGTGTTTAAATGCCTTCTGAAGGCAATTAAATGCTCTCTGAACTGTTTTTCCCTAGGAATGGATGTGCTCACTGCCCTGTCCCTTGAAAGGAAGGGATAGAAACAGGCTTCGAGCCTCCCCCTTCAAAGACAGACATTCAGATTAATTTAATTAACTGTAATTTAACTGCCCCCTTAAAATTAAATGCCCCCCTGAACAAAAAAATCCTTGCTACAGGCCTGTAGCTATTGCAGAATTAGTTTCTCAGAAAGTTTACTATGGGTTTAGACTCACAATGGAAGACACTTAGCATTCCTAGGGAAATAATGTGATCACTGTTCTGGTGGGCTCAGGAGGCTAACCTATTAGACGGAGTCCGTTTGTCTCCCCCTAACCCTCAATTCCACCTCTGTATGGACGACTCTTTAACAGTGTGGGGAGCACATTGTGAATCTACTCCAGTCAGTGGCCACTGGAATGTTTATGAGATGTCACTATACATTAACATTTTGGAGTTCAGAGCAGTAAGGTATGCTCTTTTTTCTCTTGCAGAACTTGTCCACAGGAACGTAATCCTTCTGTCCATGGACAATATAGCAACGAAGTTTTATGTCAACAAAAAGGGGGACGGGCTCCATCACTCTGTGCAGACAGGCCTCCCTCCTTTGGCATCATGCTATTCACAATCCAGTCACATAGTAGCCATGCACATAACAGATCGAAACAATGTCCTGGCAGACAGACTCAGCAGGGGCCCAAATCTGACTCACAAATGGTCGATACCCACAAACTATCTCTGGCCCATATTCTGGATGTGGTGTCAGCTGGACAATGACCTGTTTGTCTCACAGAGGAATGCAAACTGTTCTCTATTCTGATCAAGGTTATTTATCTATTTATCTATTTATTTCATTAGATTGATATGCTGCCCTCCCCACACAGGGTGGGTTCCATCAATATAATATACAGTAGTTAAAAACAATTTAAAATACATCAAATAGATATAGTACAATTTCTGTATCCCATCAGAGCCTCAACAGATGTATCCTATAACGATTGAGTTCCAGATGTTACTCAGATCTGATCCACTGAAGGGGAGGACTCCTGCTCCTTCAGTTAAAAGCCTGGTGGAAGAGCTCCATCTTACAGGCCTTGCGGAACTGTAGAAGGTCCCTCAGGGCCCTGATCGAGGCAAGACAGATGTCCCTGGGGCCAGGGACCACTAGTAGATGTTGATTAGCAGATTGTAATGCTCTTTGGGGCTTATATGGGGAGAGGTGGTCTTGCGGGTATGCAGGCCCCTGGCCGTCTAGGGCTTTGGTAGATGGGAATGGGTCGTCCTTGGGGGATGCGTTTCTCTTGCACTGGTCCCATGCCCTGTATTATACCTTCCTGTCCTTTCCTCTGCTTCAAACAGTTCTGTGCAAATTGATAAATGATGGGATGACATACATTTTCATAGTGCCTCTTTGGCCACATTGCCCATGGTTCCCCATGCTATAGACCTTGTCCAGGAATAGAGCCATTCCCCTGCCACTGGTTCTGGATGTCCTTTCCATAAGTTCCCTGTGACATCACAATGTTGGCAGACTTCACCTTCACTCATGGTTCATTTCTCCATAGAGACATGTTCCTAACAGGTGGCACAGGTGTAGATTAAACAAACATTTTAGAAATCTGTTTGACAAAACACTGGGAAAAACAGGTTTAGCATCAATACCAAGATGAAACCTCTTTCTTTCTTTCTTTCTTTCTTTCTTTCTTTCTTTCTTTCTTTCTTTCTTTCTTTCTTTCTTTCTTTCTTTCTTTCTTTCTTTCTTTCTTTCTTTCTTCCTTCCTTCCTTCCTTCCTTTCTTTCTTCCTTCCTTCCTTCCTTCCTTCCTTCCTTCCTTCCTTCCTTCCTTCCTTCCTTCCTTCCTTCCTTCCTTCCTTCCTTCTTTTTAAAATTCTTTTTATTGGTTTTTCAAAATTACAGAAAAGAAGTACGTTATTCTTCTCTCTCCTTATAAATATCTTTTGGTTTCGTAAGATTCCATGCACTCCCATTGGCTGTAAAATGCCCTCCCTCAGCCATTGGCCCATCAGCCGCCACTCAAGAGTACTTGCATGCCATTGGTTGGGTGCTGGGTCTGCTCCTCTTCCCCACCCACTCCCCCTTCAGACAGATTTGCAGACCAGCTCTCTCTCCTGAGGAAGACAGTTCTCTTGACTCCTGTGAGGGACTGTCCCCTCAGTGGCTGTTGGTAGGCAGCCAAGCTTGGTTCTGTGAGAAAAAAAAGGACTTTCAGCATAACCCACGCCCATAACCCCCTCCCCAGTGGCCACTTTCATGTCAGAATAAATGGAAAAAGGCTCTCTCCCCTGCTTAGCTTCAGATGGCTGGCTGGCTAACGAGGTGGGCCAGCGACCATCAAACCATTTTCTTCAACTCCCCGCTGTGCGGCTGACTTTCCCCTAGGGTTGCCAATCTCCAGGTGGAACCTGGAGATCTCCCACTGTTACAATTGACCTCCAGATGACAGAGATCAGTTCCCCGGGAGAAAATGGTTGCTTTGGAGGGTAAACTCTATGTCATTATACCCTGCTGAGTCCTTCCACACACATCCCAAATGCTGCTCTCCACAGGATCCATCCCCCCAAATCTCCAGGTATTTCCCTAATCAGAGTTGGCACCTGTACTTTCTCCTCTGTCAGTAAAAGGCCCTTTCCACACCTGTGTTGGCCTTTGGGAGAAAACTCATTGGGCCCAGTCCTGATCGGGTTGCCAACTCCAGGTGGGCAATTCCTGGAGATTTGAGGGATGGAACCTGGAGAGGGTGAGGTTTGAGGAGAGGTGGCACCTCAGACAGGTACAATGCCATAGACTCCACCCTCCAATCCAGCCATTCCCTGATGGGGAACCATTGTTGCCAATCTTCAGTTGGGGCCTGGAGATCACTCAAAATTACAACTGCTCTGTAGGAGGGAGGGGGGAGGAGATGGAAAACTAAAGGTAGATTGATGGTTGGCTGGGAGCGAGATAGGGTTGTCAACTCCAGGTTGGAAAATTCCTGGAGATTTGAGGGGTCGAACCTGGAAAGGGTGAGTGTTGAGGAGGGGTGGGACCTCACAGGTACAATGCCATAGACTCCACCCTCCAAACCAGCCACTCCCTCCTGGGGAACCACTGTTATCAGTCTCCAAGTGAGGGCTGGAGATCACTCAAAATTACTACTGCTCTTCAGGTAGCAAAGATCAGTTCCTCTGGAAAAAATGGTGGACTCTGTGTCATTATACCCTGCTGAGATTGCCACAGCAAATTGTCACTGAGCACCCAAAGCCGGGGCACTCTCCCAGAGCCTCTTTCTAGAGCTCGTTGTATTTATTTCCACAACGGGCCTTATTCCTAGTATATATATAACACAGCGTCAAGCAATAGATAACAAGTTACGTATTTTGCCTTTTCTTCTTAATGAAATAATTATAACATTTAAATTTATGACATGTATTTCAAACATAAATGAAAAGAAAAATCCATTATTATGACCACTAGTTATAAAGTTTGTCAAAATGATATTGTTTATAATAAGCTAATATTAACATTAACATTCTGTCCTCCTAACCAGCATACTATTCTTGTGGGTTATTTAAAGTTCCATCAATAATGACCTCCAATATTACAATCACCCTTATTTTACTCTCTTGTTGTTGTTGTTGTTGTTCAGTCGCACAGTCGAGTCCGACTCTTCGCGACCCCATGGACCAGATTACGCCAGGCCCTCCTGTCTTCCGCTGTCCGCTGAAGTCTGCTCAATTTCATGTTCGTTGCATCAATGACACTGTCTAACCATCTCATCCTTTGCTGTCCCCTTCTTCTTTGACCTTCAATCTTTCCCAGCATCAGGGTCTTCTCCAGTGAATGCTCCCTTCTCATTTGGTGGCCAAAGTATTTGAGCTTCAGCTTCAGGATCTGGCCTTCAAGGGAACAGTCAGGGTTGATTTCTTTTAGGATTGACTGATTTGATCTCCTTGCAGTCCAAGGGACTCTCAAGAGTCTTCTCCAGCACCATAGTTCAAAAGAATCTATTCTTTGGCGCTCAGCCTTCCTTATAGTCCAACTCTCGCAGCCATACATTACTACGGGGAATACCATTGCTTTGACCATGCGGACTTTTGTTGGCAAGGTGATGTCTCTGCTTTTTATCATGCTGTTTAGGTTTGCTATCGCTTTCCTCCCAAGGAGCAGGCGTCTTTTAATTTCATGGCTGCAGTCACCATCTGCAGTGATCTGGGATCCTAGGAACGTGAAGTCTGTCACTACTTCTACGACTTCCCCTTCTATTTGCCAAGGAGTGATGGGGCCAGATGCCATGATCTTAGTTTTTTTGATGTTGAGCTTCAAGCCCACTTTTGCACTCTCCTCTTTGACCCTGAGCAAGAGGCTCTTTAGGTCCTCTTCACTTTCTGCCATCAGAGTGGTATCGTCTGCATATCTGAGGTTATTGATCTTTTCCCCAGCAATCTTAACTCCCGCTTGTGATTCATCCAGGCCAGCATTTCGCATGATGTACTCTGCATATAAATTAAATAAGCAAGGTGACAATATACATCCTTGTCGTATTCCTTTTCCTATGCTAAACCAATCAGTTGTTCCATATCCGGTTCTAACTGTTGCTTCTTGACCCTTATACAGGTTTCTCAGGAGACAGGTGAGGTGGTCTGGTACTCCCATCTCTTTAAGAACCTGCCATAATTTATTGTGATCCACACAATCAAAGGCTTTAGCATAGTCAATGAAGCAGAAGTAGATGTTTTTCTGGTACTCTCTTGCTTTCTCCATAATCCAGCGAATGTTGGCAATTTGATCTCTAGTTCCTCTACCTCTTCGAAACCCAGCTTGTACTTCTGGCAGTTCTCTATCCACGTACTGTTGGAGCCTAGCTTGTAGAATTTTGAGCATGACCTTGCTAGCGTGTGAAATGAGTGCAATTGTGCGATAGTTTGAACATTCTTTGACGTTGCCCTTCTTTGGGATTGGAATGTAAACTGATCTTTTCCAATCCTGTGGCCACTGTTGTGTTTTCCAAATTTGTTGGCAAATTGAGTGCAGCACTTTAACAGCATCTTCTTTTAAGCCTTTGAATAACTCAGCTGGGATACCATCACCTCCACTAGCTTTGTTGTTAGTAATACTTTCTAAGGCCCATTTAACTTCGCTTTCCAGGATGTCTGGCTCGAGGTCAGTGATTATACCATCGTGGTTGTCAAGGACATTGAGGTCCTTCTTGTATAGTTCTTCTGTGTATTCTTGCCATCTTTTCCTAATCTCTTCTGCTTCTGTTAGGTCCCTACCGTTTTTGTCCTTTATCATGGCCAGCTTTGCATGGAACGTTCCCTTGATTTCTCCAATTTTCTTGAAGAGATCTCTAGTCCTTCCCAATCTATTGTTTTCCTCTATTACTCTGCATTGTTCATTCAGGAAAGCCTCCTTATCTCTCCTTGCTGTTCTCTGGAAATCTGCATTAAATTGGGCAAATCTTTCCTTATCCCCATTGCCTTTAGCTTTCCTTCTTTCCTCTGCTATGTGTAAAGCCTCATCAGACAGCCACTTTGCTTTTTTGCATTTCTTTTTCTTTGGGATGGCGGTGAGTGCTGCCTCCTTTACAATGTCACGGACCTCTGTCCATAGTTCTTCAGGCACTCTGTCTATCAAATCTAGTCCCTTAAACCTATTCTTCACCTCTACTGTATATTCATCGGGGATGTGATCTAGGTCAAATCTGAATGGCCTTGTGGTCTTCCCAACTTTCTTCAATTTAAGTCTGAATTTTGCAATGAGTAGCTCATGATCTGAGCCACAGTCAGCTCCAGGTCTTGTTTTTACTGACTGGATAGAGCTTCTCCATCTTTGACTGCAAATTATATAGTCAATCTGATTTCGGTGTTGCCCATCTGGTGATGTCCATGTGTAGAGACGCCTCTTAGGTTGTTGGAAAAGGGTGTTTGCTATGACCAGCGTGTTCTCTTGACAAAACTCTGTTAGCCTTTGCCCTGCTTCATTTTGTTCTCCAAGGCCAAATTTGTCTGTTATTCCGGTTACCTTTTGATTTCCTACTTTAGCATTCCAGTCCCCTATGATGATGAGGACATCATTTTTTGGTGTTAGTTCTACGAGCTGTTGTAGGTCTTCGTAGAACTGGTCCACTTCAGCCTCTTCTGCAGCAGTGGTTGGGGCATAGACTTGGATTACTGTGATATTGAATGGTTTGCCTTGGATTCGGACCGAGATCATTCTGTCATTTTTGAGATTGTATCCCAATACTGCCTTTCTCACTCTCTTGTTGACTATAAACACCATTTTTTCTACGGGATTCCTGGCCACAGTAGTAGATATAATGGTCTTCTGAGTTAAATTCGCCCATTCCTGTCCACTTCAGTTCACTGATTCCCAAGATGTCAATGTTCATTCTTGCCATCTCATTTTTGACCACGTCAAGCTTACCTTGATTCATAGATCTTACATTCCAGGTTCCTATGCAGTATTGTTCTTTGCAGCATCGAACTTTCCTTTCACCGTCAGACACATCCACAACTGAGCGTCCTTTCGGCTTTGGCCCAGCCGCTTCACTCTTTCTGGGGTTACTCGTACTTGCCCTCTGCTCTTCCTCAGTAGCATATTGGACACCTTCCGACCTGAGGGGCTCATCTTCCGGCGTCATATCTTTTAGCCTTTTGTTACTGTCCATGGGGTTTTCTTGGCAAAGATACTGGAGTGGGTTGCCATTTCCTCCTCCAGGGGATCACGCTTGGTCTGAGTTCTCTGCTGTGGCCTGTCCGTCCTGGGTGGCCCTCCACGGCATAGCCCACAGCCTCATCGAACCACGCAAGCCCCCTCGCCACGACAAGGCAGTGATCCATGAGGGAGATTTTACTCTCTAGGGAGGTATATATGAACATGTCAATTGGAGACAGCTGTCACCCAATCCAATAGCTGTAATATACCAAAATATCTTGTTAATTTTACATAAAGTATTTAAAGTATAAAGAGCAAAAAAAAAAAAAAAGAAAACTCTTCATTCGCAATTCTGGCCATAAATATGGATTTCTTCTGTTAATCAGCTTTCAATACTCTAACCATAAACTTTACTCATTTCTTTCTTATTTTTACCTCTAAGATATCCTTAGTCCCTCTTCAACCCATTAAACAAATTGTTTCATTATATCTATTAGTGTGCTACAATAAATCATATTTAGGTATTCTTAGATTCTCCCTTTCCTTCCTTCCTACTTTAACTTCTATTGGATTAGTTATAACAACACTACCCAACTAACAGTACTATAGGCCTATCTGGAGAAGTTCAACGGGTAAATAAAAATAAAGACACAGGAACAAATAACAATCTTAACACGAATCATATCTAAATAAAAAGGGGGGGGGAAGGAAACATCTAAATACTTTTATCATTTGTCTTTCCCTTTATCCTCTCATTGGTTGGTATTTTGAACATCTTCATTTTCTTCATTATAAAGACTGAACAAAACACAAGACATGTAATTTAGAGCTTAAAACATAATTGTTCTTTCCTCCTGCTTTCTGCAACACCTTTTTTTTGATAATCAGTGACAAGTGCCGTTTCTCTTTGTAGACTTTAAACTTTGGTTCCAACCTTTGCTGTTTCAGTTCCCTTGTCTCAAAGTTCCTGCCTCTATAAACTCTGTTAATTTTCTTTAAGTCCCGTCTTAGTCCCTTCTTAATTCACTTAGTTATTTTTTTGTGTGGTCACTTTCGAAGAACTCTTTTTGCCCATTTCAGCTTCCAAAAGTGTCCTATGAAATCTTTTAATTCATTCTTTTGTATAATTGTACTCCCTGTTCTTTTCCTGGTTAAAGAAGAGCCAGTAATGCCTTCCCTTGCAAACACTCCTGTTCCCCCTTGTCATTCCAGATGGGCTGTGAGCTTTCTTTCTCCTTTTGCAAGACCAGCTGTATATTTGGGTAATTTTAAACAAGACTTTTTACAGGCCAGTTCCACCGCTTGGTGAATTTCATCAAACAATAGTTTTCAAAATTGCTCTAAAGTAAGACTTCCAATTACTTTACTTTCAAAATCATCTATTTCCTCAATTTCTTCTGCTACAACCTCTTCCTTCTCCACTACAGACTCCATTTTTTAAAATTAAGTTACACCATTACACCTCCACATATAGTTCATTAATCTTCTATTTCCAAATATGATACAGCCGTACAACACTCCATCGCTCCCATTCAATCACATGTTCCGACAAGTACTATTTCTTGACCCTCAACAACAATTTCCTATGTAGCTTTTACCTCCCATTCTTTTCTTGGCCGCTTTTTCCTCTCAGATTTGGGAATATTCTTGCAGGGTCATAGAATAAGAGTCATTACCATTTCAAAATTGAGAATATATGTACTCACATTCTAGTTTGCTGCGTTTTGTATTTTTAATTCAAGTTTTAAAAAATTGAGGTCGCAGCTATGATGAACATGGCAGCCATGTTCGCCTCCATTTCCCATTCTCGCATCAAGACGGGCTCCAATACACCCCACATCTGCTGCTCCAGGAGTGACCAGGCAAGTCTTCTGCTCCCCGACTTCCCTCCAAGAAGTTGGGTGAAGTCCACGGAGGTCGGAGGCACCTCAGAACCTCAAAAAGAAGCAAGGAAGAACGGGGGTGATCGGGAGCTCCCGATCATCAACCCCGTCATCATGCCATTCCACTGCGCTTCCAAAACCTCCTCTTTCTTAATGGAGTTTATCTGTAGTGTTGACAAGTTTAACTCATAAACCTTTTGAATCCATGGCTGCCTGTTGACCTCTCTTTATTATCTTATATGACTGCTTTCCTAGTGACCATCACATATGCCCGTGGGGCTGGTGAACTTTCTGCCTTGAGACATGATGCACCCTTCCTCAAGTTTCACCCAGACAAGGTGGTCTTAAGGCCAAGCATGGAATTTCAACCTAAGGTGTAGTCTAGCTTTCATTTATCTCAGGTCTTTGTGCTTCCAATTTTCCCCCCAACCCTTAGACTGTGGCTGAGCAATCAATGCACACACTAGATGTTAGGAGGGCATTGCTTTTTTTTTTAGATTGTGCATCACACTTTAGACCAAAGAAGGGATAAACCATCTCTGCACAAACTCCTTCCAGATGGGTTACATCTGCAATCAGACTCTCTTATGAGAGGTCTCACTTGGATTGGCCATTCCCCCTCAAGGCACATTCAACAAGAGCTCAGGCAGTGTCCGCATCCTTCAGAGCATCTGTGGATGTTGCAGAGATCTGCAAAGCAGCATGTCTTCTCTCTCAACATTTCTGAGACACTATGCTATTGAAGTAGATTCTCAGAGTGATGCAGCTGTGAGGAAAGTGGCACAGCAAACACTTTTCCACACCCACCTTCATGGTAAGTCAGCTTGCTATTCTCCCATGTGGGACTGCACAGAAGACACAAAGATGAAAACATGGTTGCACTTACCTGTAACTGATGTTCATCAAATGTCTTCAGTGCAGGCACGCACCCTCTCTCCTTCCCTACTGTGGGCTGTATTCACTAGTCTTTATCTCCATGGCTGTGGGAAAAGGACTGAGGGAAGAGTGCTACCCCCTCCCCTCATCAAGTGACCATTTGGGTAGGGAAAAAGAGTCTTTCACTTTCCTG
The DNA here is from genome assembly GCA_029375565.1 of Gekko gecko. NCBI lineage: Eukaryota > Metazoa > Chordata > Lepidosauria > Squamata > Gekkonidae > Gekko > Gekko gecko. Next base: position 172,984,752 of record JAPDNY010000005.1, read on the forward strand.
TGCAAGGGGAGGACGAGGACTCAGCTTTAATATTCTAGAAGATATTGGAAAACTTCTCTGCAGCAGGCCTGCCCTCATGCAGTCCCATGCGTGCCTGCACAGAAGACACTCGATGAACGTCAGTTACAGGTAGGTGCAACCATGTTATCCTTTTTCTCCTTGGAGGTCATTTGCAAGGCTGCCACCTGGAGATCTGCCTATTCCTTTACCAGGCACTACAGAATCAATAAGCTGGCCTCGGTGTAGGCGGCTTTTGGAAGGAGGATCCTGCAGCATGCAGTCTCTGTCTAGGAACCAGCCTCTCCCTCCAGGCACAACTGCTATTTTCGGTTCCAGACATTTGGACTGTCTCACCCTGGACTATGGAAGAATGGAGAATTTTTCTCACTGTGAATCTTGGTTCTTGGTGATCCAGGGGTGGGACAGTCTATTCCCACCTGAAAGTAGTTGTGAGGTGGTTCCTACCACAGAGAGTGCATTAATGCTAGTGCCCCTGTCCTATTCCTGGTGGAATCCTTGGGGAGTACTGGAGGTTAATTTTGGATATATATGCGTTGCCTCCTCTGCACATGTTGTTGGGTTGAAGGAGTACTATTGGTCATGATTCTTTTTGTTAATGTTTGGGAGAGGGGTTTATTATTGCTTCAGGACTCCACTAGGGTGTGAAGGGGAAGCCCACCCCTACAGGAATTGCAAAAGAAGCAGTTACCCTGCCTGCCAATAGGGAGGAACTTTCCCAGATGTTCAGACCATGGAGAAGGAAGAGTCACAGTGAGACAAATCATCCATGTTCCAGAACAGGAGCATGTATCATTTTCCTCCCCTAGGAGGGTCTCATTCAATGAAGCCATGTCTGCATATCCTAAAATTCATCTGGTTTGCACTTCTACAGTGAAACTGAAACAGTTCTGTGTTCTGTTATGGATAGAAGCATCCTGGGAAAGGGGAATTCCTCTTTTTTTGAAGAAAGAACCATAGTTTCCTTCTGGCCTTGTTCAACTCTCCTGTCAGTGTGATTCATAAATGAAAAAACAGTAAAGGCTTGCATTTGATCAATTCAAATAACTATATGTGTAGCACTTCAGAGTTTCTGCTAACTCACCAAAATGAAATGCTCTAATCTTTATCGTTATAAGTACAAAGGTGAAAATCAGATGACAGCATATGCTAGCTGTTTAGAAAATAAATAATTCTCGGTCCCAACCGCAATCACATTTTATCTGACCTCAAACCTTAAAGATTTTCTTTGAGGAAAGAGCACTGGTTGTGTATAAGCATCCTATTTTTCATTCCAGCTTTGAATGAATAAAGCCCAGCACTCCACTTTCTTATTGTGGACCTACCTCTTGACCCTAGCAATTATCATTTGACCAGTTCACCAGACCCTTTCTAAACAGCCATTAAGCTCAGGATCAGCAGCCTTCAGGTTCACTGCCAAATTAATCTTGCCAGTGCTCTGAAGATTTTGAATTAATTCAAGTCTGTGTAGTTCAGCCTTTCTATTCAAATCACACATACATGTGATGGACCTAATGATGATGTATAAACAGTAATGACTTGAAGAAGTTTCATAATCATATTATATTGTCCTTGTGGTATCAGGCACTGCCAACAGATGTAGTTTCTCACAAGCAGATTTTATGCACATCAACAGTTATTTGAGAAAGAGAGAGATTCGTGTGTTATTTCAAGGATGTTAAATATCACTGATTTGTAACTTTATCTTATGGGCATTTGCCCCATAACAGTATTGCATCAAAAGTTGTGCATACACTTTTCTCTCATTGTTCTTATTGTGCTGAACTAAGCTACTGCAAAGGGACAAGGACTTTACTGATAGAAGAGCCAAGGTTTATTTATTGTGAAAACATTTGTGTGTCTCTTTTCCTCATACTAAGGTACCTTGAAGTGGCTTGCAAAACTAAAAAACAAAACCAATCAGGTATTGAACAGGCTAGCATTAAAACAGAAAAAGAGTACTTCTTTCTCTCAGAAACAGTCCTATTAACTACAGAAAGCCAGCCTAAAAGGAGCAACCTTACGTCTTTTATGGAAAATAGCCAATGTGAAAGTCTTGCATAAATCCTCAGAGACAATGTTCCACAACTGGGGTCGCTACTGAGAAAGAATGGGCCTGTGGCCATTTTGATGCCATGGAGGTATTCCACTAGGAGAAAGGTTTGTGAGGTCTGAGGTGGTAAACAGTGCACACTGAGTAAACTGGTGCTGGATTGTAGAGACCTTTAAAGGTCATGACCAGTACTTTTAGTTAGACCCAGAAATATATTAGTAACCAATGTAACTTTTAAGATGGGAATAATAAGTTCCCATCTGTGTTCTCTAGCCCACACAGGAGACACTTTATTTTGCACCAGTTGATGCTTCCAGGCAGGCTTCAATGGCAACCCCACATAGAATGCATTGCAATAGTCTAGCTTCAGAGTTTAAGACACATGGATCACTCTAGCTGGTGAAATAGCTTCTGCAACTGATATAAGGCATTCTTCACCACTGCATTCACCTGATCTTCTAAAAGAAGCAGGGGATCCAGCAATAGCTCTTTGCTGAGGTAGTCATCCTCAATCCAATCTCATTGAACCTTAAACTCTCTGCTTTATTGATCAGCATCACTTCTGTCTTGTTTATATTCAGCTTTACTTTGTTCTCTTTCAGCCAGCTGATCATAGCCTCAAAGCCCTAGCCTAGCATGGTGCCTCTGATGGCTTGTCCAAAGACAGATAGAGTTGAGTGCCATCAACCTGTTGATGATACCTAACAAGAGCTAGGTTTCAGGCAGTCTCATTCAATAGCTTCATGCAGTGAGGTCAAAATGACAGAACCCTGTAGAAACCCTGTAGAAATCCACAGAAATCCCATGACCCTGTCTTCTCATCATTCAACATAGGTCAAAGTGAGTTCAGGAGACATATCCAGATAAATGACTCAGAAGCATAGGAATGTGGGCTCCTCTGAGGATTGATAATTTTTACTCATACACCTTTTTTGGGGGTTAAGAGGGAAGTCTGCCTCCAGTTTTTAATTCACAAAATATGTGCCTTGATTATTGGAAAACACTTGTCTGTTTCACAGTTGACTAGTTAGGATGGACTGCACTTAGACTAATGGATCTAATTGATTTCCAGAATGATTTTGAAAATCTCTGTTGTGACTCTAAATGTTAACGTGAACCAATGAATCGATGGAGTTGATGGGGTCGTTTCTTGATGATTTACCACAGAATCAACACAGAGTTGTGAAGCTTCAGTGAGATTTGTTGCAGATAAAATCTCTCTGATCTGGTGTCATTTGGATGCCTGGTTAATAGCCTGCTAAATGAGTTCATCCATAGCTTTGTCATTGGGTATCATCAATATGTTGACGACTCTCAGCTTTATGTTTCTTTAACGAAACCTCTAGAGGCTGTTTCAGTCCTGAATCATTGCCTGGATGCAGCAGTCAAGTGGATGACAAGATGTCATGAATATGCCAGTGACACCCAGTGCTGTATTTCTTTATCAATCATTTGGTGACACAGTGGAGACTCTGTACCAGTGTCTGATGACTGTAGTTAAATGGCTAAGGGTAACCAAGCCGAAACTGAATCCTGACAAGACAGAGGTATTGTTGCCTGGGAAGGCTGAGATCTTGAAGGACATGGTACTCCCCACTTTTAATGGGTTCAGCTGAGTCTTGCTGGGTTGGTTAAGAGCCATGGGGTGATACTCAGTCGAGCTTTATTGCTGCAGAAGCAACTTGATGCATCTGCAAAAAAAAGACATTCTACCTACTCTACTTAGTCTGGAAGTTGACCTCCCCACCTTGACTCTGTTGACCTGCCCATGGGGATCCATGCTATGTTTACCTCGAGACTATTGTAATGTGTTCTACATGGGTTTGTGCTTAAAGACAACTTGGAAACTACAGTTGGTAGAGAATGCTCGGGCTGGCTACTATCAGAATCTGCATATTACTCCCTTTCTACAGACATTCCATTGGTTACCAATCAGTTATTGGGTTCAATTCAAGATGCTAGCTGTCACCTAACAAAGCCTTTTAATGCATAGGACTCACATACCTGCAAGACTGTCCAGGTGTGGTCTTAGCCAGTGGGCAAACAGGTCAGCTTCCAGAGACCTCACACTGGATAGGGTCTCCCAACCAGTCCCAACCCTGCCCCAGACAAGCAGCAGACTCCTGCAACCACTCATGCCCAACACATCTGAGCTCAGGCAGCTGGCTTCTGGCAGCAGTGGTGGCTCCCACCAGCCTTGCATGGAGGAAGGACCACCCATTCTTGGCCCTGGTGGAGGGGATGGTGGGGAGGCAGTGATTCTGGGGCCCAATCTTGGACTTTTGCTCAGGGCCTCAGGATCAATAAGACTGCCATGGGACTGCCTCTCTTGCTAAGTTCTGTCATGGCAGCTTCACCTATCTAAGTGAAGCCTTCCAAAGGTGCCACCTGCAAAGGGGTCAAATCATCAACTGCCATTCATACACATGCTCTGCAGTGGCTCCCACATTGTGGAGCAGTCAGCCTGTGGCCCCCATGCTTTTATCAGTTTGCAGAATGTGCAAAACAGAATAGTTCAGGAGGTCTTTCTTGTAGAAGGAACAAAGCTGTAGTGTAACAGATCAAGCTAAGGTTCCACTTTTATTAGGGATAAAGTCTTTCCTATGCTGATAGTCTTTTTGACTTAGAAAGATATATTTGCACTTATTATTTGTCCTCCCACCCCATAATATAATCTCAGCTCAACAGCATTATCTTGTCTTACTAGGCATCTTTGCTGTTAGGTCCAAATTTTATCATATCTTTTCATCAGCTTACTGATTGACTGAAAAGGGTTTTTTAAAAAAACCATACTTGCAATCCACCTTGGGTCCCAGTAGACTATAAATAATGATGGTGATAATGAGGTGAACTGACTTCAGACAAGAATACTGTAGGCAGGATTGTTACTTTTTAGGAAGGTGGGTGTGATGGGATGCATTTTAAAAGCAGGTTTCCAGGTGCAGCAAAATCAGAGAGCTGGGAGGTAAAGAGTTAACTTTTCCCTGGAGTGGAGAGCTTGAGTGACAGGCTGCTCCTTTTCTCTAACTGGCCAATGCCAGGGGAGGGAAACATATGATCAGCTGTGTGCTGAGGGGAGTCAGTTTGAGCTCCATTCTGGAGTGGTTCTGTCAGGTAGAACCATTCTGAAGTTGGTTTCGGAGTTTGGAGTCATTGTGTTCAATAAGAAAAGTCAGACAGATTCACCTGCTGAGTGAAATAAAAAGATTCTTTGACTTAACGGTGTTATATCTATAACCTGAGGAAGGATTCAGATTAAGAATTCATGGTCTCATTGTCAGCATAATCTGAAGTCTGCTTACACGGAAACCAGAACCAGAAGAGAGTTTTGGCAAGAATGATTAACTCCCTTTCAAGCCAGAAAAGGGTTAATTTTTCTGAGGAGAAGAGATTAATTCCTGCCCAGTGTCAAACAGGATTTAGCTCTGAGGAGGACCCTGGTCTGTTGTAAAGGGAAAATGGTTTTACACATCTTATGAAATATAGATAAACTGTAACTTTAACAAAGGAGTGAGTTAGGTTCAAAAAGACAGTGACCAACTCCAGGAAAGCTGAACTGCCATAGGAAACTCTCTGGGGAAACATTGTTCCTGTAACTAATATACTAAGTAAACCATCTCTTACTGCTAAGAACTAAGAATACCTGAAAATAAGCTTTAATAACATCATTTTGCCTGTTTAAAGAAGTGAATTCTGTACCATCAACAACTTATCTCAGCAATCCCCATCCCTAACTACACCTATTCAATCCCTGCCTGTTGAATAAATTTGTTCCTTTGTTTTACTGTCAATCTTTCTCCAATGCCATTTCAAAAGGGAAATAAGAAGACAGCTCCTGCTTTTCCACAGAAAGTTTTTTGGACTGGGCTAAAAGCCAAATTATATCCTGTAGACAGGGTGAGACAGAAAGTCCTTTATAAATCATACTAGTAATAAGGCCTGTTGTGGAAATAAATACAATGAGCTCTAGAAAGAGGCTCTGGGAGAATGCCCTGGGCTTTGGCACTCAATGTCAATTTGCTGTGGTGACCTCAGCAGGGTATAATGACACTGAGTCCACCATTTTCTCCAGGGGAACTGATCTCTGCCATCTGGAGAGCAGTTGTTTGAGTGATCTCCAGCCCTCACCTGGAGATTGGCAACAATGGTTCCCCAGGAGGGAACAGCTGGTTTGGAGGGTGAAGTCTATGGCATTGTACCTGTCTGAGGTCCCACCCTTCCTAAAACCTCACCCTCTACAGGCCCCATCCCTCAAATCTCCAGGAATTTCCCACCAAGAGTTGGCAACCCTATCTCCTTCCCAACCAATCATCAACCTACCTTTATTTCCCTCTCAGTCTTCAGCTTTCCATCTCCCCCCACCACCTGCAGCCTCTACTGTGCTCTGAAGCCCTGACTGCTACGTCACATTGGCTGTCATGGGGTGGCATCTCAGCAGGGTATAAGGAAACAGAGTCCACCATGTTCTCCATGGGAACTGATCTCTGTTATCTGAAGAGCAGTTGTAATTCTGAGTGATCTCCAGCCCTCACCTGAAGATTGGCAACAATGATCTCTGTCATCTGGTATCACCTGGTATCACAACTGAACTCCAGACTACTGATCTCCCCCTCCCCCCAGAGAAAATAACTGCTTTCGAGGGTGGCCTCTATGGCATTCTATTCAGCTGAGGCCTCTTTCCTCCCCAAACTCTGGCTTCCTTGGTAGGGGTTTTTTCTGTTCTGAAAAGTGTTGCTTGGAGGCTAAAGACAGTGGGTTTTGTCCCCTGAGGGAATCAATCGTCTGGCGAGAAGAGCAAAGATAGTACCTGTGTTCACTGGAGTGAAGCAACTGTCTTCTGAGGAAAGTTTTGGCAGGCACCACTTCTGTGGGCGGGACTCAGGCAATGCAGCCAGTGGATAGGAACAGCTTCTGACTGACACATCATGGAGCCAACTGATTTAGGATCGTGTGGAATGTTCAGAAAAGGCGGGACTTAAGCAATGCAGCCAGTGGATAAGGACAGCTTCTGAGTGACACAGCATGGAGCCAACTGATTTAGTAGCGTGTGGAATGTTCAGAAAGTGCCATCCCACTTCACAATTATATATAAGGAGAGATTCATTTACATGCTACTTAGAGACTGCTTAGTCACAGTAGGGAACTGAAGAAGAAGAGGAGATTGGATTTATACCCCGCCCTTCACTCAGAGTCTCAGAGTGGCTTACAAACTCCTTTCCCTTCCCCTCCCCACAACAGACACCCTGTGAGGTAGGTGGGGCTGAGAGAGCTCTGAGAGAACTGCTCTTTCAAGGACAGCTCTGACAGAACTATGGCTTGCCCAAGGTCATCCAGCAAGTGGAGGAGTGGGGAATCAAACCCGGTTCTCCCAGATTACAGTCCGTGCACTTAACCACTACACCAAATTCTAAAAAGAATCTTGGTGGGAAAATCTGCCTCACAGTGGGGAAAGTAACAGGGGTCTGTCATAATGGATAAGGCAATGATTTTCCATAGGGCTGACTTAGCTGCTCAGGTTGTCATGGGGGGCTGCTGTTGTTCTTGTTCGTCTTTTAGTGTTTGTTGTGCAGATATTTTAGTAACTTTGTTGTTGATATTCTGTGTAGTTGTAGCTTTATTGTTTTTAATGTACCTGTTTTAATGTTGTCTGTCAGCTTCCTGGAGCTGTGTGGAAAGGCAGAAATCTAAGCATTTTAAATAAGCAAATAAGTAAAATTGACTCAAGGCTGTGAAAGCTTTTGCCGCAATAAATGAGTTTAGTCCTTAAGATGCCAAAGGATTCTCTGTTGCTTCTGCTGCAAGAAAGGAATGGATCTGCTGTCATTTGAATCTGTTTTTTTTCTAGTTTTCTTTAGGCTTTGTTCTAGATCTGATTTATGTGCCTGTTATTTGTTATTTTTATATCCTCCCTGCCAGGACGACTTGCTGTCCTTGAAAGTTGTGAGTGTCCTCCACCATCTCAGTATCAAACGTGCCATTCAAGTCCTCAGGATAAATAACTTTGAACCCAACTGTCTGCGCAGGAGGCCTTCAGATGAGGTAACCACTTTTAATACCAACACATTACTGTGATTCTTCATAATGAATGTTATGGATTATTTGCTTTTGTTCTCTTTAGTATTCTTGTGAGTCTTGATCACTTCCTTTGCTTACCGTACCTTACACTTTACAGTTATTGTCAATTTAGTTATATGGATACATTTCCTTATTCAATTTAAATCTTTGCAACTCAGTCATCAGTTTATCCCCCACATCTAAGCCAATGAGCTGTTGTTGCAGTCAATATATCACAGCCTCTGCCTTCTGCTAAGTATGTGCTTGCTAGTAGTGTAATGAACACCTTGATGGTGTTAAAGCTGCCACATTGTACAGCCCTTCTTGGTCTGATCACATGAGTGTGATCCATGATATATCATATTTGATGGCTCCCCTGCTTCAGAAACTTTCATGAGGTACTAGTTTTCTGTGTGCATGGAGATTTTTTTAATGTGGGGGAGCATTCAAAGAAGTTCTCCAATTTCAAGTGATACAGTTATCCATGATGTTTTCTGAGAATTTAGTTTGGCTCTTAGTTGGGAGAAAGAAGCAAGTTGATTTTAAAATCTTGAGTTGTCTATTTGAGATGTGCTTACATGTTTACCTTTCCACAAGAGGCTAAGGTCAAATATTAGCTCGAGGCAGTATTTGGTTTGAAGGTGGATAGCTCTGGAAGCAGAAAGCCTGAGATATGAATTCCTCTATCTCTTTAATGAATGTGTTACACATTATTTCTTTTGAATACCATATTTTGTGCCAGGTATTTCAGATATCTGAGAAGATGAGACTCACTGGAAAATACAATAGTTCTAGAAAAAGTTGAAGGCAGTAGGAAAAAAGGAACTCTCACTATGAGATCAATCGTCTCAATAAAAGAATCCATGGCTTTCAGTCCACAAGACCAGAGCAAGGCTGTCAGTGATAGGACACTTTGCAGTTCATTAATTCACAGGATCACCATAAGCTGGAAGCGACTTGACAGCATAACACACCCATTTTGGGATGGCTTAATTTACAACTCCCAAGCAGTGAATGCAGCTCTGCAGCCAGGAGTGGCAGTTTGCCAGAAGCTTGTTAAGCCTCCTAAAACAACAACAACATGGTTGTTGAACACAGGCCACAATGCAAGGCTGGTGGGTTGTGTTCAGCCTGGTGAATCTCATATTATACAGGTCTATATTGACATAAAGGAGGCGGAAAAAATCCAATTCACCCAAAAAACCATGATGTTCACTTAGAAAAAGGTATTTTCACACAACGTTTTGTATGCATTGTTTGAGAGCAATCCTTGGCTTTAAAGAGGTGTCTGATGGGGTGTGGGCAGGTGCACCAGCTTTGTTCCATGCATGGCAAAACTAGGGCCAAGCGATGTGGAACATCCACTCGTGTGGTGCATCTATTGCTAGACTTTGAACTGCTGGGGAGGTAGTGGAAGGCAGGCAGTGGAATCCAGTGACCAAATGCATCCTCATATTTTAAAAATCCAGCTCCCTGCATATATGCATGGCAAAGGGAAAATGAAGCTATGATCTTTTCTAGTTCTGTGTGCAAGGGATTTTTTTTAAAAAAATTGTGGGTGCATTCTGCTACTTGATCCAACCTCCTTTTATTTGAGATTAGAAAATTTGCATTAGAGGCTGCTGGGTAGCTTGGTCTGAAAAGAGCACCTTGTCTCTTTAGTCAGTCAGGGTGGTAAGCAGGGCTGCTGGAAATTAGAAATATGGGGGCTGAATCAGCTGCAGAAAAAGGTTCATGGTTGCAGACCCGCAAGTTACCGCTCATCAAATGTGGTTATTACAGAATAACATCACACCATCAGAGGTTGCCCAATGGACTAATCACCGGGTGATGGAGTGGTTGCGATCCATTGATCTTGCAGAATATGCTCCTAATTTAAGGGGAAGTGGCGTTCATGGTGGTCTAATGGTAAGAGTTTGATATTTCAGATTTCTTTATCAGATAATATAAGTGCAGTATTTTGACATAGCTGTGTTAGGCAAAGTAAAGAAATATATTTCTGAATGTAAAGGGAAGAGTGCACCTGCATTTTTCTTTGGTAATTTGCTGATTTATTCCTATATAGATGTCTGTCTGAATCACAGGAATTACATTGTAGGTATTTGTTTTAAACATAATGGTCACTTCCCTTCCTTTGTTTCCAGATGTGACTCTTAAGTAGGGATGGGCATGAATTGGGAGAATGGAGCTTCATCCTGGTTTGTGGTTCGTGAGGTTGCGCAAACCTCCCTCGTTTACCTAACCAGTTTGGTTTGTGAAGTTCAGGGTCCTCTCCCTCCTTTCTGCTGGCAGCGGCTTCCCAAGGCCAGCAGAATAGAAGAGGGGGAAGATCTTGAAAAAGTTATTTAAAGAGAAAGTTCCCTTTAAATGGCTTTTGCAAGCAGGCGCTGTACATGAGTGAAGACCAAGTGGCGAGTTCGCCCAGAAGTGAAATGGATGCAAGCCATTTCAGTGATCCTTCTCGCTCCCCCCTGCTTCCCACCACAAACCCCACAAACCTCCAAAATCATGTGGAGGGTTGTGGATAGAGGGAGGGTTGGCTATGTTCATCATGCAATTAGGTTTGTGACGAGGTTCATGCCCATCCCTTCCCTTAAGCAAGAGAGTAATGTAGTAAACTAGAGGTGCTACCAGCAATTCTGAGGTCTGTTCTGTTTGGTGGTGCAGGTGCTGGAGCCTCGCTTCAATGTTGAGACTATGGCGCAGCTGCTAAACATCCCCCCCAACAAGACACTACTGAGGCGACACTTGGCAACCCATTTCAATTTGCTGATTGGTCAGGAGGCCCAGCAGCAAAAGTGTGAAGCTATGGAATCTCCAGACTATGTCCTCTTGACAGCTACAGCCAAAGTGAAGGCACGTCAAAAGTGTTTGGAGTGATACTGCACAGTTCCTCATTTAACTGCCTCTGTCTCTCTTATAGAGGTGTTGTTTTGTTAAAACTTCTAAAAGGCTAATAGAACATTAACTGAATTATAAAGTAGCAGTAACAGGATTTACACAATTTTTCTGGTGATCAGTAGTAAAAAGCAATCAGTGTATCTTATCAGTGACATTGTTGCCTAACCTTGGTGCAAATATTTCCAAGTCAGTTCTGCATGTCTTGCATCTTGTTTGTCATACACTTTTCTTCCCTGCTGTGCTTAGCTATCTGGCAATTTGTGCTTAGAATTTGCAATGAAGAAATTATCAGGAGCTAGTTGACACAGCCTTACAAACAAGTCTACAAAAGTTTAGTCCATAAAATAATTTTTACTGGCCAACCTGCCAACAATATTGATCATTTGTGGCACATCAAAAGTGTAAAAGGTTTTCCAGATTTCAAAAAAGCCTCCCTGAGCCCAGAGGCAATTTTATGTGCCACAATGCAATAAAGTGACTGGTTAATTGCATGCCTGCCTTTATGCACATGGATACCTGTAATCAATGATATAAAATTAGCCTCTTCTTTTTAAATTTGCAAATCTTGATACATTTTTACCCTTTTTGTACATGAGCATATGTTTCAGAAAACAGTGATTGTTTGACCTTTGCCTGTTGTAGTGCCTTCATTTACCTAGTGGAAATCCTACAAGATTTTAAATGTTCAGAGGGGTGGGGGAGGGGAGAATAAATTGCCTGGCTGTTGACTTCTGAATGAGCTGTTTTGTCTGTCTGCCTTTTTCAGCCAAAGAAACTTGGTTTTGGTAATTTTGGAAATTTGCGGAAAAAGAAGCAGGATGATGGGGAAGAGTACGTGTGCCCAATGGATTTAGGACAGGCATCGGGAAGTGGATCAAACAAAGTGTTTCGGCCAGGTTTAGACATCAGGCCATATGATGATGATGATTTGGACAGACTAGAGCAGGTAACCGTCATTGCAGTTCAGGTGTCATTTTGTGTTAAATTTGAACAATAACATTTGAATGTGCACATGCATGTGCGTGTGTGTGCACACCCCCTCTATATTTTTCAGTGCTTCCTTAGTTTATCATTCCCTTTCAGTCATGTAACATAGCACTGTTATAAAATCTGAATCCTGATGAATGTCTCTAGATATTGATGCACACCTAGATTTGCACAGAAGAAACCTGAATTTCAAATATCTTGGTAATTTCAATGTTATAGTTTTTTCACTCTTCTTTGCAGCCTACCATTCTTCTAAAGTGGTTGTTTCATTTTATTCCCACAACAATTCAGTGAGTTGGTTGAGGTGAGAGTGTGGCACAAGACCCATGAAGTGAGCCCCCCCCCCCGGGTGATGCCTCCATGGACCCTAAGCACCCCCAATCCAAGTCTGACATTATTTACTGTACCACACTGGTGGTCTCCTCTATTCATTCACTTACCATTCTTTTAGTACCCACCTTTGTCTCTTCACTCTGCAGTCACATGTATCAGTCCACTCCCCTGGGAAGATCTTCTTGAAAACATCCCCACACTTAGCTTTCCATCACTTGCAGCAAAATGAGCTTCTCTCACATTGGTCATATAATTCCTTGGCCTGTCCATGCTTCTGAAGCTTTTGTGAAGGATTTCTTATATGGAGTTGTTAAACCGCTTGGTCAGGTCTTTAAGGTGGCTGTGACCATCATCATTCATACTTGTGCTTCTCCTTGTGAGGGTGACACCACAGACCAGTGACAACAGGCCATGAGGCCAGGCCTGGAAGTGTTTGGCATCTTTGGATGGCCAAATTCAGGCATGTGGAGTGGGATCATGCAACCAAGCAGAGTCAGGAGGTCTCGTGCACTTCTCCTTACTTTCTTACTCTGCCTTAAGCTACAATGAAGCATTTCAACTGGTAATTTCATGCCTCAGTGTATATAGCCTAAGGAATGCTGTCAGTGTAATGGATCTATGTATTCATTTACCTCAAATACCTATATGATTTGATTAACTCGTGAAATATTTTTCTTTCAGATGGAAGATTCTGAAGGAACTGTGAGACAAATAGGAGCATTTTCTGAAGGCATCAACAACTTGACTGTAAGCCCTTAAGAATGCATGTCGTAGATGGGTACATGCCCTGAGACTTGTGGCTGATAAAGGCACTCATACAATTCTCAGTGTCATCACAATGCTGATTCGCACAGAACATGTCACTGCTCCATCTGGCCCATGAGGATCTACTCTGACTGGCAGCAGCTCTCAATTTCCCTCTCCTTCTCTCTAAGTTACATCTTAAACAAACAAACCTGGAGATGGCGGCTGCATTTAAAGCATGGGGTCTGCCACAAGCTATGTCTCCTTCCGTTTTCTCCTGCCAAATACACTTCCTGGAATTCCATAAGAAACAAGTTTAGTTTCATGATATATTAGTGCCCATGTGCATCAGTAGTTCAGCACTCCTGTCTTTTTGAACTGTGCATTTTTTTGATTGTGTAGTTTCAGTATGTTTGAGGTACCCTGTGCCTCCTTATATTATTAAATGTATTATTATGTACTGCATTTGCATCCTGGAACTTGGGGTGGCTTCCATAGGGTTCTCTGAAGATCTTTCATCAAGACCGTGAACAGACCTGCTTTTAGCTTCAACAAGGTTGTTTTCTCTGGTCTTTATTAGGTAAAACATAAAGGGGTTATCAGACTTCAAAAGGCAACTGGGCAATGGCCAGTTTTGAGTCTGTTTTCCTGCTCTGGAGGATGGCATTGTCTTGTGTCCCCAAGGGTGTGGCAGTTCATCCCTGTTCCTTGGATACTGGCAAGTGTTTCAAACTTTCCCCCTTTTTCTGTTCACAGCACATGTTAAAAGAAGATGAAATGTTCAAAGACTTTGCTACTCGTTCCCCTAGTGCCAGCATAAGAGATGAGGATTCTAATGTGTGACCGTGGCGTTGTTGGACATCAGAATAATAATTATTGTTCTGCTAGGACTGCCACTCATCTATGATGGAGATAGAAGATCATGTAACTTAAATTCATTGTTGCTTCTGTTTCTTAGAAGTGATATATTTCAGGTGGATGACAGGAAAAGAGGTGCCTCTCTGTTCTGAAGTTGCCATAAATGAAAAGAATAAACCTAGACCTATACAAATGGGTGAAATACATATTTTTCTCTCTAGTGTAGAAGCTTGTGACATATTTCAAAACACTGTGTTTAATTACACTGCTGTCATAATTTTCCTACACATAGTTGTGCCATAAGATATAGCTGGATATTTCTTTTTCTGCAAAGTTGTACAAAACAAAAATAATCAGCTATAGATCCCTGGAACCATTATCCATTGAAGGTCTATCAGTAAGAAAACAAACTTTCTATGTATGGCCTTCCTGGTTTGTATGAATTGATCAAATGTTAAATAGCCAACTTATGCATTTGGTGTTCAGTGTTGGTCTCCTGCTATACCATCAAATACATAATTTCTGAAATGTAAATTCTGTTTGTCCTATTTTTATACAATTTTTATTAAAACAGAAAAAATGTATTGAGTACATACAAACCAGAAGTTTTATATTGTGATGGAAGGTGATTGAGATGACTTTTTTTAAAAGGAAAGTATTCCAGTTTGCAAACCAGCTGGTTACTGGGGAAGTCAGACTGACCTTGAAACTACTTGTTACCCCAAGTGATGCGTGCATTCTTACATTAGGAATGAAGTTGTTAGAAAGGATAGTTCCTTTTTGCATAATTAAAAAGGAGTTTTTCCTAGCACTGAAATTAGGTTTTAATAATATCTTAAAGTTTTAGCATCTAAAACAGCACAGACTGAAAAATACCTTGGTCTTTGTGAAAGAGAGCCACCAAACTTCCTGCAGTGGAAGAGTTCCTTAAAACTATGCCAAGAGGAAAAGGTGGCCAAGCTACTTTAATTTTCAGTATTGAATTCAAACATGGAGTCTTGCCTTCCAAGTACAATTGACCATACTGAAACACACTGCCAGATATTTATGCTTGTTTTTAATAAAGTACATCATTTTCTGGCTTCTTAAGTGATTAGACTTGTAAAATTCAGTTTAATTAGTAAAAATGTTGTTTGCCAGGCTTTCAACAGTTAGACTACCCTCTTCATTTACTGACTCCATCTTCCCTCCCTGTGACAACTGGTACTGTTTTGCTGCTTGCTTAAAATGGTAGTGTTGCAGATGTTGGAAATGTACTGCTTGAAAGGAATTGTTCACACTGTAGGTGCCCCTTTTGAAACCAACATGTTTGAACAGTGCTTGGAAAGAAAATTGAAAGAATAGTTAAACAGGTGGGCTTTTGACATGTGCTTGGATACTGCTTGTAAATCCTGTCCCTGTCAATCCCAGATATGTTCCTGTGGCACAGAGTTCCTAGGACTAGACCATTTCAAACTGCAGATCGAGATCCAATGTTTAAATGATTCCCCACATAAAAATTACTCTGTTCACAAAAGGCTGGTTTGTCAGGGAGAAGGTCTGAGCCTAGCCTTCTTCTGGAAATGCTAGGTTTCTGCTTGCAAGCAGTTTTACATGATGAGTATTCAAACGTATCTTTTCAGTCTGAAGTGGAACTCTGTTGAGAATGCCTACATTGGCCCTCCATCTGACTTTCTAAGCTGAGACTGGCCCTTAAATCTGCTGCTTCCCATGTTTCTTTACATTTGTCATAAATTGTATTAAAATGAAGTGTATTCTCTGTTTTATCAAAGACTGCCATCAGCATCTTTAAATCTTCTTTCAGAGGAACTTGCCAATAAAATTGTATTCCAGGCTGGCGGTTTAAAGAGGTCCCCATAAAATTATAGGTGAGCACCTCATTTTGTGGGCTATATGAGCTATTTTGAATGAATGCAGGAACTGCCAGACTCATGCTGGTACTAAACATGTGTTTATGAATAAAGTTCACCTTCTCTGAATACATACTGGGCTCTGCCAGCAGCCACATAAGGCTATTCAAGGTCACTTTATAAAAAAATACTGCACATAGCAAGAAGTCAGCCTTGCTGGTCTGCAAACACTGGTTGTATAAAAGAAGGGGTACAAATTTAAGTAGAGAATCAGACAAGGATGTGGAGTCTAATGCACAAAAATCCATAGACTTAAACACCAATGGGAATGTTTTTCACCTAGTTATAATGCACGTATGACCAACTTCAGACTTTTCAATGTTTCTGAATCCTGATATTAAAGGAAGTCAGTTCAGACATGGTGATCATTTTTCTGGTTACACCAGTCATCAATTGGTCTTTTATTATTTCTGTGGGAATGGGGAAGGGAAGAGTAATATAAAACACTCATAATTAAACCAAATAGTTAACTTGAATGCATATGCATGAAATATTTTCATGGTATTTGGTTCTGTGTGTACAAGTAAACTTATATGTATTGCCATCTTAATAAATGCCTATTCAGAAATATAAAATGGCTTCTGAATTTTTATGTTTGCAAATGATGCAGGTTTTTCAAAGGAACCTTTCTTCCTTTTGAATGATAAGGATCAGCCCTTAGCCTTTTATGCAGCATAACTTTCTAGAAGGCTTTCTCCAATCCAGAGTCAAGGCATGCACAGAGCTTATAGGAAGGTCAGGGGTATCAGCTGGTTCAGCAGATGTTCAACAAAATGTCATCTCAAGTGAAATGTGTGGAGGATATTTTGTTAGGGAGTTACTTCTGCTTGCATTGAGAGGTTCTGCACCCATGAAAGATCTGCTGATCACGGTATTAACAGAAAGCTCCATAAAGTAAAAGTAATAGAAATCAAATATCTTGTAAGGGCGTAAAATATTATGAAGCAGATAGCACAGAGGTTATCTTGTATTGTGCTCAGTCAGGAGCCCCAATAAAAAAGTAAAAATATCTAGGATTATTTTCAATAATTGATCAATGTTCTAAATTACCTTGATGGGAAACAATGCGAAATCAGAGATAACCACTGAAGATAACCAATTTAGCAGGTCACAACCAGCCTCTGAGTACCCTGCCCCTAAACCAGATCCTCTGGTGGTTGGCAGTCCAGTGGTACTGACGTACAATCTACGCATGGTTGCTATGTTGGGCACATACAGTTGACCTTGTGAGAAAAGGAAGGAGCAGAAGCTGCTAAGCCAGATCCTTTGGTCAGTTTGTGTTTGTGCTTACACTTTCAAAAATGCAGAATGGTATGGTAGTAAATATACAGTCAAAGTGGGTTTCTCAGTCTGCATCTTGGGGCTTCATTTTTGCTGTTGAAGGGAAAATACTTGGCTTGATCACTGTGCAAGGTTATAGCTGCCCACTGACAGATCAAGGGTAAGTAGTTTAACAGCTACCATTCATTTACTGGTTGTTTAAGAATATCAGATAATCACCAAAGAGCTGGTGTTTATTAGACTGACTTCCACTCCTGAAACATCTGCTCATGCACCACAAAAATGGGGAAGAGATGGACAGAAAGTAGAACTGGTCTTGCAGCAAATGATTCTTTAGTGACCACAGCTGGAAGTTTCCTAAATATCGGGAAAGACTGAGCAGTTGAAGTCACATACTCATTTTGTACCATTGGCAGGTTTTTTCTAAAGTACTTTTAAAAAATTACAGGCTAATGGCAGCTGACTTTACTTGTCCTCAATGTGATGCCCGTACTTATGTAGAATGGTTGCCAACATGTTGGTTTTCCACTGGCAGGGCTGGATGTTGTCTCTGTTGGCTGGCTACCAAATGAAGTCTTTTTCACATAGTGAAGGGAATAAGGAGAGATGCTAGGTTTTGAACTAAACCAAAGGAACTTGCTGCATTTTGAATTTTGTTTCCTAGCCTTGCAAGTAATTTTTTTTTAACTTTCATTTTCCATGCCTGAAAAGTAGGTTTCTGTTTCTCTCCAAGACAGAAACAAATGGCTGTAGAATTGCAGTGATGCTTGCTCTGATCACGTGTAGTTATGCAGAACTAAGTTCAACTTAGCCAGTGTCTAATGGGATGAAGTCAGGTATACATGCCTAATAATGCACTCCTATGCAGACTCACCTCTAAATCCTCTGAAATCAGAGAGTGGAGAAATCCCTGATTCAACTTGCACCTCAGGCAAGCCTTCACATCTCAGTCCTGAGTTGACATTGGGGAGAGAATTCTGTTAACCTAGAATTGTTGAGAGTATCCAAAAAAACTGCCTGTGAAATAGTTTTGAAAAAGTGAAATAGGCCTATATAAATCCTAATGTTGATGAAAATGATGGACTTTAACTTTTCCTGTTACCAAGAGTTATGTACAAGGAGAGAGGGACAGACAATGCTGGTCATCTGAACTATCTTCACTGAAAGGACTTAACCTCTACTGTCCTCATTTAAGCTGAGAGTTCAGGTCCTCAGTGCTGCATTAAGAACAGAAAATCCATGAAACAAGTGAGGAGCAAAAAAAAGGTTTTATTTTTTTCTAGCACTTAAAAGGCAAAGTAATACAAAACAGAGGAAGTAAGCTGCATCCCAAAAATACATTTATGAAAAGGTCATAAGGCTCCTTTGTCCCATTGTGTTTTTGAAAAATAAAGCAAAGAGATGGTTAACTTTGACTTTCCTGATTTTCTTTCTGCTGCAAGAGCAATTCAGTCAGCTAGCTTAAGAAGAATATTTATTCCTCAATGGGTTCATACTATATTCCTCCATGCCTTGCTTTGTTTTCTCTACTGCCATACTCTTGCTAATGGGGAATGCTGGTAGAAAATGCTCAGCCTAAGCAAATAGTCTGGGACCCTATTTGTTCTGCTCAAGGATGCTACACAAAACTTCAGCATTGCCCCTCTCTCCTGCTAATACAATAGGTTTGCTTGAAGATGAACAAGACTTACTTAAGATCTACCTGCGCACAAACTCTAAATGCCAACAATAATTCATGGGCTCGCCTTCCCAAGAACATCTCCTGTGCAACTCACACTGGAATGAAGGGAAGCTCCACTAGTGCCCTCCCAGTATCTGGCCCAACTTTTCTCCAATTCAATACAGACTGAACCAGAGCCCTTCCCAGCTCACATAGTCCTGATCTGAATTCAAAAATAATGAAGCCTGGAAAGAATTAAGTCATGTTATCAATTTGCAAACAGAAGACCCTAACATATCTGTGCATTTTCACAGGATCATTATAAATCATTTTGAAAGTATGTCTAAGCCAGTTTTTTACAAGTTGAAGCCAACTAGTTAATAATTACTATAAGAAAGGACTAATTTAAAGCACACATGATATCTGGAGTTCTTACCAACAAGTTTTTGGAATCATCATTAACATTTAGGAATCTTGTCAGTCTAGAAGGTGATACTGAACCCAAATACAACTGAAAGCAATCCCCCCCACCCCAAGGAATACACATGTACAAAGTCTAGCATTTTGAAACACTTTGCATTGGGAATGATGTAATAAAGGAAGAAGCTGGGAAACAACAGACTTTAAATACAAATCTGTAACAAGGCAACAAATCACTTCCGCATTCTCGAAAATGTTAATGCAATGCAAATACATATAAAATCTGAGCATATTTTGTATACATTAACAAATTCTAACAGCTAGATTGCAGTCTTTGCAAAAAGGCAATATAAAAATTCTGCATGGCTAACAAATGTGTTTAGTGCCGCTTACTTCACCTTTCCCACTGTAACAACCAGACAGTTACAACAAACAAAATGCTTCACGCACAGATGTGCTTTCCACCCAGGTATCAGACAGAAGTGCTGTTAGGAAAAACTCTTTGGCGAAACAACAGCCTGGATACCCTGAGTTTATCCAACGAGGAAAGAGTTAGATGTAATCCAGTGGCCTTTACAAAAAACTGGTTAAATGTAGCAAAGCAAAATACCATAGATATTCATCTACAGAATTTTCAGTGCAGCACTAGTAAGACACTGAACTCACATAGATAACTGAGCAGCCCTCTGAATGCAGCTTTGCACTAATACCCACCAGCCCGTTTTTGCTCCCCCTTGTCCAAACCTCTTCCTTTCCCTTTTTCCACTTAACACATTCCTTTTCAGCTTATTAACAACCCATTTTAGTAAGCAAATCTTGCCTCCTTGGTATATCCCAGCTTATCTAGGTTAGGAATGCAAGCATACTGGATCATTGGAGGAGGTCCACACATCAGGATAAGAACATCATCTGCTGGCGGTGGCATGTGGTCCTTGATCATCTCTTGATTCACAAACCCTTGGCTGTAATTCCAATCTGGAGTAAAGAAAAAGTCAACTGTGAAAAATGGTATTTTGCAAACACATCACAGAAAATGAATGCACTTGCTTCTGAATGCTCACTAGATTTGGAAGGAAAAATCAAAAACCTGATTCACATATGCACACTCCTCCCTAGATATGTACAACTCTGAGTAATGACTTGTTCATTTACTCAGTGATGTTCTTCAATCTGCAGTTATTCTGTTCACAATACAGACCTTAACAACTTGCAATACTTAACAGCATAACTGGGGCCTCTAAATTCTTCCCTGCTTCAGATTTTAAGCAGTACCAGAGAAGGATGCTTTTCCTCTCATCATCTCACCTGCTATGGCCTGGAAGGCAGTTCATCTCTCTTAGGTGGTGTGCATTCATTTCAGCAGAATGAAAGAATGAATCCTCCCAAAACCTGTTTATTTGGCTAATGAAAACAAATGGGAATGATACAGCTGATCCTAAATGCAATGTAACATCTGAGCTAAGGAGAACTGGGAAGGAGGAAAGGGTTTTGGCTACCACCTTGCTCATCTAGCAAGAAAGCTGGTTCCATCAGGACTCCCAAACTGTTAACAGAATCCATCACTGAAAGATTCACCCTTCCAAGGTAGGTAGCACAATCTCTTCCAGCACATCAGCCTTGCAAACTAGCAACCATACTTTCAGACACATATAGATCTCTTCTTTCTTACAGTAAATCACCTAAGTTTTCCTTTCACCAGCAAATCAATTCCACAAGTTTAATATAGAGAGGGGAAAGCAGGCAGTGTTCCAAAGAGGTAAAAGTTACAGCTATATATAGTCCTCTAAGGAAGTTCTTACCTTCAGATGCTCTATCCAACGTGTACCACAGTTTAAAGCGGCTTGAATTCTGAGCCTGAATTTCTTCTAATTCTGGGCGTAACAAGATATCTTGCTCAGTCTGTACAAGAAAGAAAACAGTGTTCCTTGTTCACCGTCTAAACTCTTGATGAAATGTTAAGCTACTACCTATCAATTTCCCACACTACAGAGGAAAACAAGCCAGAAACTCTGGAGATGCAGGGATCCATTTGAGCACCCATTTTAAAAACCTGTCAGTTTTCCTTCTTATTCATGACCAGCTGAGCTAAACTTGGTCCTGTGAAACCCTTGTCCACAACAGATGAAGTTAAACTGTCTGGTTCGTCTGGGCACCAGGAGTGGAGACATCTGCCAGAAATGGTTCACACAGCTATCTGTGATTCCACTTTTGGCCCAGGACCATGCAGAAGTCATAAGGTTTCTCTTCCAAGTAAATGGCTTATGTCACTGTGCAAAGGCAGAGTACAGTTTCTGAGCCAAACATACAGCAGAATCTCTGGCAGTCAGAAGACAAAACCATGCCTTCTCTTCAAGAAGACAAATGCTCCCATCCCAAGAACACATGGCGGACACACACAAGCCAACATAATCATACTATTTCAAGAGAACTACAACTCTCCCTCTCTCCCTCATACCGCTTCTTAACTTATTAGTTTTAAGCAGATTACTAAAATATAGAAAAGGCTAAACCCCATTTGATTGGCTACATAAAATTTCACAACTAAAAGAGTAATAGGTCTGCTATTCTGGTAGAAGAGATAACATCTCCTTATGATCTAAATTTTATTTTTTAAAAAATAATTTCATTGGTTTTTTAGAAAGAAAAGAAAAAGACAACAACTACACATAGAAAGAAACTAACACACAACAAGCAAGAAGCATATACTCAGTGTATGCTTAAGTTTTACATAAATGGAATCATTCTTTTGTGCACCTATATCAATTTAACAGTTTAAAATATAAATATGTTTTAATAATTATGTTGTAGATCCTTGAAGATATTTCTCAATCCATTTGTAGTCTTGACCAGGTTTTCTCAAAGATTTCTTCTTTTTTATCTGGTGATTGTAAAGTTAATTTGTCCATTTCCGCCATTTCAAATAATTTATAAATTAGTTCTTCTTTTGATGGAACGTCTTCTTTTCTCCAATATTTTGCATATAAAATCCTAGCCATGGTTATAGCAAGCATCTGGTTCTTTTAAAATTCTCTGGAATAATATTTAATAAAAACAATTCTGATACAAATGGTATGGCTGTTTCTAGGATTTTTTGCAATATCTCATGTATCCATATCCAGTATTTTTTGTTATCTTACAAGATCACCACATATGAAAAAAGGAGCCAGTGTTTTGCTTACATTTCCAACATATATTTGACATGTTTGGATAAAATTTTGCTAAATTCTCTGGTGTTGTATGCCATCCATAAAACATTATACATATATTTTCTTTATATGGTATAGCTTTTGTATATTTTATATTAGTTTTCCAAATCTTAGTCCATTGATCTAGCTGTATGTTATGATCTATGTTTTGTGCCCATCTAATCATTGAAGGTTTCACTATTTCATCTTGCATTTTTATATCTAGTAACAGAGTATAAAAAGACTTTATAAGTTTTTCATCTACACGCAATAAAGTTTTATCCAGTTCTATAGGCTTTTCATTAAAACCAGTCGGTTTATCCTTAACGTTTCTAGAATCGAATTGCACCCTTTCCCACCAGTTCAGACAAATATTCTGTCTTTGGAGAATATCTTGCGAATTCAAATTATTTTTCTTATGTAAAAGATCTTTATATCTCCATAACTGATCTTTGGTAAATAAGGTAGGGTTTATAAAGGCTTCCAATGGTGAGACCCATTTTGGTATTTTTGTATGAAACATTTTTAGCCTCCTCCGAGATCTTCAACAATGCTGCTCTTATCATGTGTTGTTTAAAATATTTATGTATGTCGCTTCTTTCATACCATACGAAAGCGTGCCAACCTAATTTCAAGTCATGACCTTCTAACTTTAACAGTCTTGGGTTTTCCAGCGTAATCCACTCTTTCATCCACATCAGGGCTGCTGCTTTATAATAAAGGTGCCAGTTTGATACTGCAAATCCTCCTCTTTCCTTTATATACTGTAATAATACTTTCACTTTATTCTGGATCTTTTACCTTGCCAAATAAATTGCCGTATCAATTTTTCCTCTTCCTTGAAATACTGGTGTTTTTTTTTTTAAGATTGGAATTGTTTGAAATAAAAAAGAAGTCTAGGTAGAACATTCATCTTTACAGTAGCTATTCTTCCCATAAAAGATAGTTGTAAATGTTTCCAATTTTCTTTTCTGTAAAGAAATTTTTTTAACAGGATATTTTAACACGGTCCATAATTAGAGACAATTCTTAAGATATCCTTATCCACAACTTTTTTCCCCTCCCCCCGGCTTCCAATGATGTTCTGCCCCATTATCATTTCAGTCAAAATTTTCTTACAATAAACACTTATTCAGTAATCAAATCTTCTATTAAAACATTTTCCTTTTCTCTCTCCCAGGTAACATTTTAAATACAATCCATTTCTTACTATATTTCTAATCTTAATAGTTATCAAAGCAAAGTAACTTATTTTTAACATCCCAGTTCAGTTCTATAAGTAGTCTTTAAAGTCTTTCCAATCTGCTAAAAATTCTTGATCTTTTCCATTAAGTTTTTTTGTCAATTTGTCCATTTCTACCATAAAAATCCTAAGGAGCTGCAGTGGCTCAAGTGGTTAAGATGCTGAACTGCAGGCTGTGGAAGGTCAGTAGTTCAGCAGTTCAAGACCCGGGTGCCGCATGATGGGGTGAGCTCCCATCTCTAGTTCCAGCTCCCGCCAACCTAGCAGTTCGAAAGCAAGAAATTGCAAGTAGATAAATAGGTACCACTTCGGTGGGAAGGTAACAGCGTTCCGTGCGCCTTGGTGTTTAGTCATGCCGGCCACATGACCACGGAAATGTCTTTGGACAGCGCTGGCTCTTCAGCTTTGAAACGGAGATGAGCACTGCAACCCTAGAGTCGGATTCGACTGGCTTTCGAGCAAGGGAACCTTTACCTTTTACCATAAAAATCATCTTCTTTATCCATTCCCATTTACCTGGTATCTTCTCCTGCTTCCAAAATTGAGCATATATCATTCTCGCCATTGAAATCAAATACCATAACAATGTTCTCTTTGTCACGTTAACTTCCTCCATTTTAAGACCTAAAAGTAACATTTCTGGCTCTTTTTTCAAAGTACATTTCAGGATCTTCTGGATTTCATTATGAATCTCAGTCCAAAAAGCAGCCGCTTTCTCACACGTCCACCACATGTGGTAAAATGAGCCCTTTTTCTTTTTACATTTCCAACATTTGCTAGACATGTTCTCATTCATATTAGCAATTTTTTTTGGTGTCATATACCATCTGTACATTTTATAACAATTTTCTTTCACATTAACACATGTTGAAATTTTAATCGATTTTTTCCACAAACACTCCTATGATGACATGTCTATCTCTCTATTCATAGCCCATTTACATCTCATCCTCTGTATGCCATTTTAACAAAATCTTATAAATTTTTGAAATAATTTTTTTACCTTTTTCTATCCATACACTTTCTATTTCATTATTCTCTTTCCTGAAACCATACCTCTTTTTATCAGTCTTAAATAAATCATAGATCTGCCTATAGTTTAACCAATCATATTCAAATTCCAGTTCTTCCCTGGCTCTCATCGCAAAACTACTCCCCTCAACCTTCAGAATGTCTCTGTAAGGTAGCCAGTCTTCTCCTTTGTGCCTTGAAAGTGGTTTGATTACTTCTGCCGGAACTATCCATAAAGGTCTTGCTTCAAAAAAAAATCTTTTATATCTCATCCAAGTCATGAACAGTGATCTTCTTATAAAGTGGTGTTTAAAAAGGTTGTCCACTTTGAATTTTTTGTACCATAAATAGGCGTGCCATCCAAATTTGTGATCATGCCCTTCTAACGCCAACAATTTTCTATTGTCCAAGTTAATCCATTGTTCGAGCCAAGCCAAACACACCGCATCATGATACAGTCTGAAATTGGGGAGTTGTAGACCTCCCCTTTCTTTTGCGTCACATAAGATCTTCATTTTAATCCTAGGTTTCTTTCCAGACCAAACAAACTTTGAAATCTCTTTCTGCCACAAATTCAACACTTTACAGTCTTTTACAATAGGAATTGTCTAGAATAAAAATAACAAACGGGGTAAAATGTTCATTTTGACTACTGAAATTCTTCCCAAAATTGACAAATTCAAGGTATTCCACTTCTTTGTATCCTGTTGAATTTTAATCCAGGTCTTCTCATAATTATTTTTTAAAAGATCAATATTTTTCATTGTGAGCTCAATTCCCAGATACTTAAGTTTTTTTCACCACTTCACATTGAACTTTTTCTTGCAATTCCAGTTGTTTTTCTTTTCTCATATTTTTGCAAAGCATCTTTGTTTTAATCCTATTAACGTAGAATCCAGCCAAATCTCCAAATTCTTTAATCTTTTCCATCAATAACGGTACATTGGTTATTGGATCTTCAATCACAAACATTACATCGTCTGCAAAAGCCCTATACTTATACGTGAAACCTCCAACTGAAAGTCCTTTTATGTCTTTGTCTTCTCTTATTTTCCCCAGCATCACTTCTAGAATCCATATAAATAGTAAAGGGGATAGCGGACATCCTTGTCTAGTCCCTTTTTGAACTTTAAAGTAGTCTGTCATCTCTTTATTAATATTTAGCGATGCTTTCTGTTCAAAATATATCACCCTAATCATGTTTGAAAAGGGCTGACCAATGTCCATTCTTTCAATCACTTGCAACATAAATTCCCAGTTTAAATTGTCAAAGGCTTTTTCAGCATCCACAAATAGAAAAGCAACTTCTTTTTCTGGATGCTTATCATAATATTCAATAGCATCAATCACCATCCTTAAATTGTCTCTGATTTGTCTATTTGGTAAAAAACTGGTTTGCTCTTCCGTTATGACGTCTTTCAGATAATTCTTCAGTCTCTCCGCTATTACTTTGGCAAACAATTTATAGTCATTATTAAGTAATGAAATTGGTCTATAGTTCTTGACATCTGTTAGGTCTTGTCCTTCTTTTGGTATGAGTGATATATTGGCTTCTTTCCAAGTCTCTGGTATTACCTTAGTCACCTGAATCTCATTTGCTAGAAGTTCCAAAATCGGGGTCAACTCCTCTTTTAACTTTTTATAAAACTTTACGGTAAATCCGTCTGGACCTGGAGCTTTCCCCCAACTTGGCATCCTCTATTGCCTTGTATATTTCTTCTTTCTGGATTGGACCATTCAGCATTTCCTTAATTTTTAAATCAACCTTAGGTAATTCCACTTTATCCAAATACTTTTTGATTTTCTCAGGATCAATGTTCTTCTTTTGAAATAATTTTGCATAGTACTTGAAGAAAATTCTTTTTAGGCCATTAATATCCACAATTTCTTTGCTGTCCTCAATTATTTTACTTATTGTCCTTCTCTCCCTTTGATTTTTCAGTTGCCAAGCCAAAAATTTTCCTGGTTTATTTGCACCTTCAAAGGATTTTTGTTGCAGTTTCTTTAAGTTCCAATAGAGTTCTCTATTAATTATCACATTCAATTGGTCTTGTAAAATTTGAATTTCTTTAATGAGTTTCTTTTTCCCTGGTCTTCTCTTCAATTCATTTTCTTTTTGCTGGATTTTTTCTTGTAACTCCTTTTGTTGCTTAAGATTCTGCTTCTTATCAGTCACATTCATTGATATCAACAATCCTCTCATCACAGACTTATAAGCATCCCAGACTGTCTGTATTTTAACGTTTTGATTTAAATTCATTTGAAAGAAAAGTTGGGTTTCCTTACGTAATGTCTCAATTAACTTTGCCTTATCCAATAAATCTTCGTTAATTCTCCACTGGAACTGTTTGTTTTTTTCCCTTAAAGTCCAAATTATTGGATTATGGTCTGAATTTGTTTTTGGCAAAATTCGGCTTTCTGAGTCTTTAATGCCATCTCGCTGGACATCCAAATCATATCTATTCTGGAAAAGGATTTGTGTCGATTAGAGTAAAACGTAAAATCTTTGACCTTAGGGTTCCACTTTCTCCAAACATCTTCAAGTTTCTCTTGTTCCATTAAATTAAAAAAACTTTTTGGAAGCTTTCCAATCTTCTCATTGGCTTTTTTGGATTGCCTGTCTAATTTATTATTAACAGTACCATTAAAGTCTCCTGCAAATATTATCTGGTCGTAGTTCACTTGGTCCAATTCCTTCGTCAGGTCATTAAATTTTTTTTCTTTGGCTCCAATAGGCGCATATAAATTGACTACCAATGTCTTTTTTTGAAGCATTGTAATTTCCACTCCAATATATCTCCCATCTCTGTTGCTAAAAATTTGTCTTGGCTCCAAATCTTTAGTTACATAAATCACAACTCCTTTTTTTTTTCTGCCAATGAATAAAATTCTTCTCCCAATTTTTTGTTGATCAAATACTTATTATCCCGCTTTTTTATATGGGTTTCTTGTAAACAAGTAATATTGGATTTCTGCTTTTGTAACCAATAGTTCACTACCTTCCTTTTGGAAGGTGAATTAAGTCCATTTACATTCCACGATAACAATTTATAATCCATGTTGGCTTGTTTTTAAATATCTCCAAAATCTTCTGTATTTTCTGCCTTAAACCTATACATATCTCCAAGTGTTTTGATCGTGTGTCTTTTCGAATTGTAGGTAAATGACAGTCCTTGTGGTATCTCCCACCTAAATCTGATATTTAACTGCTTCAATTTGTCGACCAACTTCTTGTATTTCTTTCTGTCCTGAAGAACTACCCTTGGGAGTTCTCTCATTATTACTATCTTTTTACCATCAATCTCCAGTGGTTGAGTAAATTGCTTCTTGAAAATATCCTCTTTCATTGTCCTTGTTACAAATTGAATGACATCTCTTGACAAATTTTTCCTTTGAGCATATGCTGAATTCACTCTGTAAATTAAATCAAAGTCAGAATCCAATTCTCCTTGATCTTCCCCCAAATATTCAGTCAAAGCTGCCATCACCACCATACGTATGTTTTCATCCATTTTTTCTTCTATCCCTCTTAACCTCAGATGGTTTAACATCGCTCTATATTCCATCATTGCCTCAAGTTTGCAGTTGTCTTGTAGAGTTGTTTCCATTTTTTTTATCTATGGCTTGTGTCTTTTGCTCCAATTCAGTTGATTTTGTTGCCAACACTTTAACTTGACTGCTTGTATTTGTCACTTCTTTTTTAATTTCCGCCACCTCAGCCAACACTAATTCTTTCAAGGCCACCACGTTCTTTTCCTGAACTTCTTCCAATTGTTCCAGCTGTTTTCCCATTTGTTTCTCTATCTGTTGATCTATCTGCTTCATCATACCTTGAATCACCTCGATCATCCGCTTCTCCATTGCTTCGATTGCAGCTTGCCAATCTTTCTTCTCTTTCGTTGACATGCTTGGACTCGCAGCTGAAGCAGCTCTGTGCCGAAATTTTGGTTCCATTTTGAAAATTTTCCAATATGCTTCAACTGTCTACTGGTTGTTCTTTTAACTCCAACTTTTTCTGCTTTTGTTTACAGTCAATTTCGCACTTAAAATTAAATTTTAAAATTAGTCCTCCTCAAAATGGCGGGTGCAATTTCTCAATGGTTTCTAAGGCTAGAGTAGGTTCTCTTTTAACTTCCTGTTTCCAGTCCCACGCTAATGTCTTACCAAACACTTCCGCTCCTCCACTCTTCCAGTCCTCCAGCAAACTCTCTAGCCTGGTCACAGTTCTAGTCGGACACAGTTTTATGTAACACCTTCGTCTTGCGATCTTTTCAGTCGGATTCGGACATACGCTTATCTCTCAGTCTTTGAACCACAGGAATGTTAAACAAAGTCTATTTTATCCAAATTTATCGCTTTAACAAACTCTTCAGAATTATATGATGGATCGGTTGTTCAGCTTTAAACCTAATACGCTTATCCGCCTTTCTCAGATTTTATCTCTTAATCCCAGTAAGCAAATCGTTTTTGTTACCTTGTGTGTTTATCTCGGGACTTCGCATCGCCTCTTTTTGCTTTCCGCTTCAATCTGTTTCTTAAGAGGTCAGAAAATGACGAATTTAAGCTGATTTTTCAGCTCGGCTGGCTTCTTTAGAGCTGTCTTGCAATCACCCGCTTCTGAGAGGGGATCAAAGCATAAACAAGCCCCCTCTGGGACTTGTACATGCCAATCTCAACTCTCACTTGGACCTTGTTGCTTGCCTGTCACCCCCCTGCCTGGGTAGTGCCGCGTTGGGCAATATAGCTGCCCAAACTGTCAGAAGAAGCCGCCGTCCACCCTGCTCATTCGCGAGGTGCGTCAGTTCGCCATTTTACTCCGACCAGAAGCCGTAAATGTTTCCAATTTTCCAAGTCTTTTTTAATTAGTCTGAAGTTTCATATAATTACCTTTTAACAATGAACTGCACCTATTAGTTAGAGTTATCCCTAAGTATTTTATTTTCTTCTGAACTTCAATACCAGAACTCTCTTGTAGTTGTTGTATCTGTTCTTTAGTGCAATTTTTTGTCAATATTTTTGTTTTCTTCAAATTAATTTTCAGCCCAGCTAACTGTCCATATTCTTTTAGGGAATTCAAAACTTGAATAATAGATGTTTGTGGTTCTTCCAAGATAAATACACGATCATCTGCAAATGCTTGTAGTTTGTACTCTTCTCCCTTGATTTTGAGTCCTTTTATCTGTATATTTTCTCTTACTATATCATTCAGTATTTCAAGAGCAAAAATACATAGTAATGGGGATGAGTAACCTTGTCTAGTTCCCTTTTGTATTTCAATATTTTGTGAAAGGTCCCCATTTATCACAACCTTAGCATATTGTTTTGTGTAAATTGCTCTCACCATTGTAAGAAAGTTTTCTTCACATTGCCAAGTTGATTGCATCAAGAAATACCAATGCCATTTGCTTTTCTGGGTGTGCTTCAAAATATTCTAATACATTCAAAATAGTTCTCACATTGTTCCTCAGTTGTCTTTTGGGTAAAAATCCTGTTTGATCTTGATGTATTGTTTTGAGGAGGGCTTTCTTCAGTCTGTTAGCCAAAACAGATGCAAATATCTTATAACTGACATTCAACAGTGAAATTGACCTATAATTTCCAATATCTTTTTCATCTGCATCAGGTTTATGTATTAAAGTAATCAATACTTGATTCCAAGTCTCTGGAATTTTCTTCTGTTCAATGATGTTCTGTATGGTATCTTTTAATGCAATTTGATCTTCAAATATTTGATAAAATTCTGCTTTTGCTTTTTCTTTTGATTTTTAATCGCTTCAACTATTTCAGCAAAAGAAATTGGTTCACTTAAATTTTTCCTTTGGTCCTCTGTAAACTCTTTTTTATTATATTTCTTTAGAAATTCTCTAATCTGATCTTGACTGGCATCTCCCTTCTGGTATAGATTTTTATGAAAGTTCTCAATAATCTTTAGTACCTTAGGGATGCTTTTTTCTTCTCCTAACTCTCTCCTCAATATCTTTATATGCTTCTTTTCTGATTCCTTTCTTAATTTGTATGCAAGTCATCTTGTAGGCTTATTTGCGTTTTCAAAATAATTTTGTTTGGCATACATAATTTTTTTTTTTTGCAATTTCTTGTGTTAAGAGGCCGTTAAATTGATGTTGGAGATTTTTAATCTTAATCCTTGTTTATTCCATTGAAGGTTCTGTCTTCATTTTTTCTTCTTTTTAATTTGCTCTTCAACTTGTGTAAATTTTTGTTTTCTTTGCCACCTCATCCAAGCATATTGTCTAATGAGCCAGCCTCTTGCATAGGCCTTAAAGGCGTCCCATACTTTATCCACAAAAATATCAGGTTGCATATTTAGTTTGAAATTCTTTTTTAGAGTCACCTATGAAATTTGAGGGTTTTTTAAAGCCATAAGTTCATGGACCATCTGATCCTTTTTGGTGTATCTTGTAGAGTCAAAAGTAAAGGACTATGATCTGCAAATGTTGATAGTAGGATCTCCACCTCTAACACATCATTTGTCATGGTTGTTGAAATCCAGGCCATGTCCAGCCTTGACCAAGATTTGTCTTGCTGAAAAAAGGTGAAGTCTGATTTATTTATATTTCTAATTCTCCAACTAATTGTAAAAAAGTTTGGCAGTTCATTTCCTTGCTTCTGTTTTCCTGTTGTTTTTTTTAATCTATCGTTCTGTCAAATACAGCATTATAATCTCCAATTATACAGATTTCTTCATTAGTTTGATTTGAAAGGGTATCCTGTAGTGATTTATAAAATTTCTCCTGTTCCTGATTTGGTGCGTATATGTTAACTATCAGGGTTGTCTTAGCTTGTCTCTGTATTTTCACTATCAGAATTCTTTCATCTTCTGAATCATATATCAGTTCCAGATGTAAGTAGTCTTTGACATATGTAACTACTTCTCTCTTTTTCTTTTGTTTATCTGCTGAGAAAAAAGTTTTCCCAATTTTTTTTACTTCTAAAAATTTCTGGTCTGGTCATTTAATGAGTTTCCTGCAGACAAATTACATCTAATTGCATCTTCTTTATTTGTTGAAAGACTTGTCTTCTTTTTTGTGGGGCATTCAAACCGTTTATGTTTATGGAGATTATTTTTAATTTCTTTCTATCCATCTTTTACATCTCTTTTGGATCCATTTTTTTTCTTGTCTTGCAGTCTTGTAACAACTTGGAGTGGTATTACTTTGGGGTCTTTCTTACCAGCCCATTTTTGAACCTGATGCACCTTATTCCTGAAGTTCTTCATTTGATTCTTTCTGGGCTCCTAAGTCTTCCCCATGTGTCGTTAAGAAGTCCTCTACTTTGAAAGTTGAGTTTATTCTGTATCTTTTACCTTCATAAGTAAAAGAAACACCTTCAGGGAGCAACCATCTATAGGGTATTTCATTTTCCCTTAAAACGCTTTTGAGTTGTATCTACTCTCTTCTTTTTTCTCTTACCCTCCATGGGAATTCTTTTACAATTTTACTTTCAGTTCCCTGTATTTGAAATGGTTTCTCATTTGAGGTCTTTAAAATGGTATCTCTTGTGCTTCTCTTATGAAATCTAACGTGGATTCCCCTAGGTACCTTATTTATTCTTGCATATGCCAAGTCCATTCTGAACGCCACGTCAATTTCATCAGAAACTTCTTGTGTATTTTCTTCTTCCAAGTATTCTGACAAAGTTTGTGCCATTTCAGCTTTAACATCTTCACCTTTTTTCCCCCAGGATGTTTTGAAATCTTAGAATGTGCACTGCTCTTTCAATCTCCAATCTTATAACCGTATCTTCTAAAAGTTCTTGTTTAGCTTTTATATCTGTATTTTTGGTTCACCTCCTCAGATTTGTTTTCCAATTGGGTTGTTGTCTTCACCAAAGTAGATATTTCTTGTTTATTTTCGAGTATCTGTTGCTTGATTTCCTCTATTTGGGAAATCATCTGCAGGGCCAAGGAGTCCAATTTTGCTCATAGGGATGCAACAGCATTGCTGACAACAGTGGGGACTGCATTACTCACAGCAGTAGGGACTGCAGTCTCAATTGCTTTATTAACAGCTGCAGAAACAGACTCTTTTATCAAGGTCTGCAGGTCCTGCGCAGACATTTGGGCCAAACTGGAAGCAACTGTCTTATCTAGACCTGGAGAGGGTAAAGAGAGTTTTCTTGTACCACTAGACATATTTATCATGTGCCAAATATAATCCCTCTCCCCCTCTTCCTTTATATTGGCTCAAAAAGCTGTAGAGACTCAAGCCAGAGCAGGCAGCTATATTATTTTTCCCCCTTTTATACACACTTCATATAAATACCCAGCCTTATTCCCAAGCTTATCAAATGTTGAAATTACTAAAAGAAGGTTGCACGCATGCGTTAAACCAAGCCAGCTGTGTTTCCTCTGAGCTCCTCCTTTGAACTAAAGAATTTATAGCTCAAAGTTTGTAAATGCTATGCAAACCCAGGTAAGAGGCTGATAACCAGGGAGCAGCTGGTTAGAACATCTTCAGAGTGGTAAGAACCTAATTTATTGCTGCATTAGAAAGGAAAGCCTTGAGATTCTTAAGGCCACTCCCAAAGCTTTGAATCAGATATGGCGAAGACAATTAAGGACCTATCTGAACAAATTGCAGGACTTCAAAATACAGTCCTCGCCTTTCAAGAAAAAATTAGTGGTGAGTTAAACTTATTACGGGGAGAAGTTAGCAAAATAGGCACAGAAAGAGCCACTATAAAGCAGACGGCTACGACAGCCAAAGGGCTCGCTGAAGCTAATGAGCAAAAAATAACCTCTCTGACCTGCCAAATAAATGACTTGTCAGACAGAAATAGGAGAGCTAACTTTATCTTATCAGGGATATCCGAAGAAATTTCCGTAAATAAACTGGAAGAGTCCCTGATACAGTGGATGCAGACAAATGAAGTAGAGGTAAAAGCAGAGGATGTTGAAAGAGTG
Organism: Gekko gecko; assembly: GCA_029375565.1. Classification (NCBI taxonomy): domain Eukaryota; kingdom Metazoa; phylum Chordata; class Lepidosauria; order Squamata; family Gekkonidae; genus Gekko; species Gekko gecko. Next base: position 173,018,333 of record JAPDNY010000005.1, read on the forward strand.
CATCGACTACAAAGGAATGGGAGGGGAGGGGCCCCTAGAGATGTAATAATTAAATTCGCCAGAGAGAAAATTCAACAGCAAATATATACGGCACTAAAGAGGAAAGACCTGACTTTTAGAGGAAGAAAAGTCTGGGTGAGACAAGATTTTTGTCAAGAGACCTTAAGGAAAAAAAATCTCATGCGCCCCTTTGCTCAAAAGCTTTATGCAAACAATGTTAAATTTTCATGGGGCTATCCATTCTCTATAATCATATTTCGGGAAGGAAAGCGACTTATGGCAAGGAACACTACAGAGGCAAAGGAACTATTTAAACAACTAGGAATCAGTTGACATGGGAGAGCAAGAAATGGAAGAGGAATTGGGGGTTCCTGAAGATGGTGACGAAGGAACTTCAGAGAGACGAGGGAAACGCCTCAGGACCAGCTCCCGATAACCAATTAAGGGAAGTATACCTTTATTGATTGAGCTAATGATTATTATTAGTATTATTATTTTTTATTGTATCAAGAAGGGGGGGGTGCGTGCATCCCATGCAGTGGAGAGAAGGGAAGAGATTTTTCTTTCCATTTTCACTCTCAACCACAGGGGGGGAAGGGAAGGGGAAGGGTAAACTAATTAACCATTCAAATTTTTCACAGCCACGAGATTTCAAAGCCTTAATTGATGCGGGATATGGATAAAACAATAAAAAATTTATCCCTGAATGTCAATGGTTTAACATCAGAAATTAAAAGGTATAGGATAGCCAAGTTGGCAAGAGAGCAAAAAACAGATGTTCTGTATTTCCTGTAAACACATAAGAAAAGAAATGACAACAAGCCATTGCTAAAAGATTTGACCTGGATGATGTTAGCAGAAGCTAGGAGCCACACCAAGGCCACAGGAGTGGCAATAATGACTCATAAGAAACTTAGAGTAGAGGTACTAGAAAGAAAGACAGACAGGGAAGGTAGATATGTGATGGCTAAACTCAGATTAGAGGGGAAGAAATTTACATTGGTAAATATATATGCACCCAACAAAGGACAAAAGAAATTTTTAGCCAGGCTATTTAAAAAAACTAAGCAATTCGCAGAGGGAGAATTAATTATGACAGGAGATTTGAATATGGATCTGACCAAAAATAAGGCAATTAAAATAGGAGATTGGGGCTTGAGGGAAGCACATGAATTGATAGGACAGCAACCAAAACCCACCCATGTATCCAGCCAGCACAAAACCCCATCATGCATAGATTACATAATTGTAGAAAAAAGCAGTAATCTGACTATAAAAAAAATCACAACGCACCCAATTTGGATATCGGATCATGCACCAATCACTATAGAAATAGAAGGTAATCAAAAGCCAAAAAGTAGAACTTGGAGGTACAATAATTTAATAATGGCTAAAGAGGAAGGTAGGAGTTATATGATGGAGCAGATAAGATTATACTTTGAGGAGAATAGAGGGACTGTCCCAACTAATACCCTGTGGGATGCCGCGAAGGCGGTGATAAGGGGACACTGCATAAATAAGGAAAAGTACATCAAAAGAGAACGCTATCTAAAAAAACAATCTAAAATTCAGGAACTGGAGAGGTTGCAAAAGGAACAAATCAACAATCACGATTTAAAAGTACAGAGTCAGATAACAACAATTAAAAAACAATTAGATGAGTTGGACTCAGTTACATTATGGAAGAGAGAAGCAATGGTAAGAAATGACTTCCATAGAAATAGTATTAATTTGGCCAGAAGGTTAGCTAACTATTTGAAAAACAAGAAGTTAAGGCAAAAGATTGAAAATATAAAAGTGAATGGCCAAAGAACTGGCAACTCAAAAGATATAGTAAAAGCCTTCGAGACCTTTTACAAAGAGCTGTATAAAAAAAAGGACATAGTCATATATGAGGAAGATATAAGAACAACACTTAAAGAAAATGATAAAATTATGTTAAGGAAGGAAATAACACTACAGGAGATAAAGGATGTAATTAAAGAATTGAAAAAGGGCAAATCCCCAGGCCTAGACGGTTTCACAAGTGAATTCTACAAAGAGACAGCAGATATATTGGCCCCAGAGCTCCAAGAGGTATTTAACGGAATACTGAAAGGGAAAAAAGCCCCAGATTCGTGGAGGCAATCAGAAATAGTGATAATCCCTAAATCACATAAAGACCCAGAGGAAGTGGGCTCATATAGACCTATTAGTTTACTAAATCAGGATTATAAAATCTTTGCAAAAATATTGGCAGATAGATTAAAGAAGATCATACCTAACATAATAAAGGACGACCAATATGGATTTGTAAAAGACAGGAATATAGCCCACCCCATAAGGAATATTATAAATGTATTACAACATGGCCACAAAAAAAAGCTAGGTCTCCTGAAATTAGATGTCTACAAAGCATTTGATACACTCTCCCAGGATTTTCTGTGGCAGGTAATGACTCAATACAAGATGGGGGAGCCATATATAAAAGCGATCCAAGAAATATACAGAGAAGGGACAGCAGTGGTGAGAGGTAACGAAGAACACTCACAACCCCTTAAGATTCAAAAAGGAGTCCGGTAAGGATGCCTTCTCTCGCCCCTCCTATTTATACTAGCAATAGAACAGCTAGCTGAAAGAATAAGAAATTCTGCAAGGGTGGAAGGATACAGGGTGAGGAAGAAAGAAATGAAAATCAATTTATTTGCCGATGACATTATAATCGCTATGACAAACCCCAAAGAGGTAATAAAAGAAATAAAAGTTATATTAGAGGACCTCAAAAAATGTTCAGGACTGAAGGTGAACATGGCTAAATCAGAAATTATGTATCTTAATGTGACTAAAGAGGAAAGGGAACAAATACATGGGATTACTAATATTGGAATGGGTACCAAAAAACTCAGATATTTAGGTATTGTACTACTACAAAAGAATATTGATAAAATATCAGAGAACAATTATAACAAGGTCTGGAAGAAAATAGAAAAAGATATGAAAAAGTGGAAAAATAAAATAATGAATATATCTACTAGAATCAAAAGTGTTAAAATGCTTTGGCTGCTGAGATTAATATACCTCTTCCAGACAATACCACTAGGATTGTATACCAAAAAACTAGACCAATGGAACAGAGTGATTAAGGAATCGATTTTCGGCAGTAAAAAATGCAGAATACAGAGAAAAATAATTTACAGTCATAGATCAGAGTTGGGATGGGGAGTCCCTGACCTGATTAGTTATTATGAAGCCTTCCAAATAAAATCGATATTGGAGATAGGCGATGGAGAGGGACTAAAATGGATGAGTTTTGAGAATGAAATCAATAATAACATAGGGAGTGTTTTGGGGTTTTCTCCAAAATGACAAATAAAGATCTTACACGAGTTAAGGGACCTAGGTATTCAACACTAACAGTGTGGAACAAGTGGCAGCCTTCATGGCTTAAAAGAACCTCAAAGTGGGCACCACTAAAGTCCCTCTATAACAAAACAGGAGAAAGTAAATGGTGCGAACTCCTGAGATCAAAGGGATATTATAGGCTAAGAGACGTATTTAGAGGAGGCACTCTAAAACCAGCACAGGAATTAATCGAGGAGATAAGCAAGCAATATTGGTTAAAAATTACAGGCCTTTATAGAATGATTAAGGAAGTTAATGAAAAAGGAAACATTTGGACAGAAGAATCAATTAAATTAATACATAATAGGATGCAAAAATTTAAACAAGGATTAGCAGGATATATTTACAAGAAAATGTTATCCAATAAAGATAAGGCGATACTATATTTACAGAAAACATGGAGTAAGGAAGGCCAGATATCGGAAAACGATGCAAATAGAATAATGAAGGGAATAGAAGAAACCAAAATAATTAAATGTAATGAACTGGAACATAAATTTTTCACAAAGTGGTTTAAAACACCAGTGCAGATAGCAAACATGTTTCCGGGATCGAGTCCTATGTGTTGGCACTGTAAACAATTTAAGTTTTGGTTCTCCCATATGTGGTGGGAATGTCCAGAAGTGAGAGTTTTTTGGCTAAAAATAATACAAACTATAAAGAAAATATGTAGAATATGTAGAAAATATGTAGAATATGTAGGACTAACATAGAGGCCCAAAACACTGTCTTGTCCCAGCCAAAGAGAAGAACCATTAATAATGTAGACTTTAAACTAATGTTAATGGGTATATTAGGAAATAAGGTAGTCAATAAGGAAACCCAGGCTATACTCAAAGCTATGGTGTTAGCCGGCAAGGCAGTGATAGCTCTGGGCTGGAAAGGTAAGAGCAAATGGACAATAGATACTTGGCACACTTATTTGTTTGAATTTGTGCAGTCGGACATCATCGAGAAATTGCGCCAGAAGACCACATGGGAGGATAAAGCCAAAGAAATTAAAGTGAGATGGAAGACCTATCTAAAGTGGATAACAGTGGAAGGAAGACAGGACATTCGGTGGAAGATTCAGACTTTGTGCCCGTGTGAATAAAGGATCAACAAACAAGGGGTAGAGGGAGGGAGGGAGGAACCTATCGAGTTACGTAAAGTAACGAGACAAAAGATATTATCTCTCCTTATAAATAATTATCTTTTGGTTTCGCAAGATTCCATGTGCTCCCATTGGCTGTAAAATGCCCTCCCTCAGCCATTGGCCCATCAGCCATCACTGAAGAGTACTTGCATGCCATTGGCCGGGTGCTGGGTCTGCTCCTCTTCCCCACCCACTCCCCCTGGCAGACAACTATCTCTCCTGAGTAAGACAGTTCTCTTGACTCCTATGAGGGACTGTCCCCTCAGTGGCTGTTGGTAGGCAGCCAAGCTTGGTTCTGTGAGTAAAAAAACAAAGGATTTTCAGCATAACTTCCTCCCCCGCCCATAACCCCCTCCCGAATGGCCACTTTCCTGTCAGAATAAATGGGAAAAGGCTCTTTCTCCTGCTTAGCTTCAGCATGGCTGGCTGGCTAACGAGGTGGGCCAGCGACCATCAAACCATTTTCTTCAACTCCCCACTGTCTGGCTGACTTTCCCCTTGGGTTGCCAATCTCCAGGTGGGACCTGGAGATCTCCCACTGTTACAATTGACCTCCAGATGACAGAGATCAGTTCCCCAGGAGAAAATAGTTGCTTTGGAGGATAGACTCTATGGCATTATACCCTGCTGAGTCCTTCCACACGCACCCCAAATGCTGACCTCCACTGGATCCACCCCCCCAAATCTCCAGGTATTTCCCTAATCAGAGTTGGCACCTGTACTTTCTCCTCTGTCAGTAAAAGGCCCTTTCCACACCTATGTTGGCCTTTGGGAGAAAACTCATTGGGCCCAGTCCTGATCAGGTTGCCAACTCCAGGTGGGCAATTCCTGGAGATTTGAGGGATGGAGCCTGGAGAGAGTGAGGTTTGAGGAGGGGTGGCACCTCAGACAGGTATGATGCCATAGACTCCACCCTCCAATCCAGCCATTCCCTGATAGGGAACCATTGTTGCCAATCTCCAGGTGGGGGCTGGAGATCACTCAAAATTACAACTGCTCTCTAGGAGGGATGGGGGAGGGGATGGAAAACTAAAGGTAGGTTGATGGTTGGCTGGGAGGGAGATAGGGTTGTCAACTCCAGGTTGGGAAATTCCTGGAGATCTGAGGGGTCAAACCTGGAGAGGGTGAGTGTTGAGGAGGGGTGGGACCTCAGACAGGTACAATGCCATAGACTCCACCCTCCAAACCAGCCACTCCCTCCTGGGGAGCCACTGTTACCAATCTTGGGGGTGGGCTGGAGATCACTCAAAATTACTACTGCTCTTCAGGTAGCAAAGATCAGTTCCTCTGGAGAAAATGGTGGACTCTGTCATTATACCCTGCTGAGATTGCCACAGCAAATTGTCACTGAGTGCCCAATGCCGGGGCACTCTCCCAGAGCCTCTTTCTAGAGCCCGTTGTATTTATTTCCACAACGGGCCTTATTCCTAGTGTAATATATAGAAATTCTACAAAAAATAAACCTTTATTTAAAAAAAAAGATATTACTAAAAGAACAGTTTATGCTTAAACAGAATAGAAACAGGAACTCTCTGTCCAATTTCCCTGCTACTGCCTTTCACATCAGAAATATTTCTCTCATAAAGCAGATGTTTTCTTGTCTCTCTTCGGTTAGCAGCTGTTATTACTTGGAGCCCAAACAGAGTTCTGATAGCCCCAAGTCTCTCACAGCCAGTCTACAACACTTTGAGACTTCTTCTCTTCCAAAGCAAAACAAACACCAAGCATTACATCTGAAATTGGCTTATAATCCACCACGGTATTTCTTCTTTGTCCCAAAGGACTAACATAGAGGCCCAAAACATTGTCTTGTCCCAGCCAAAGAGAAGAACCATTAATAATCCTTGTCACAGTGTGGAGAGTAGGGTCAATAACGAAAACAAAGAAGGGACAATAATCAGAAATAAAACCAGTTATAGATATCCCGGGAGAAGGCCCAATACAGCTTATATTTTAGTAAGCCATTGTATTCCATTAAAAACAATTAGAAGATCCATATGACTGAAATGATGAAGCCAATTGTATATATCCAGAAAGCAGATCCAATATCTTATCATATTCTATTAGAGATCAGTAGCCCAAAAAGAAGTAAAAAAAGAGAGAGAGAGAGAGAGAGTCCAATGTACATATCCAAGGATGGAAAAGGATAAAACATTTTAAAAAGCAATCCTCAGTCTTGACAAGTCCCAAAAGTATTTGTAAATCCCAAAAAAAGAAAGGAAATATTTCCACATTATGCAACCAAGTTGTAATCCAATTATAAGAAAATTTCTGTTTAAATGTAAAAATCAAAGAAGCCCAACTGTTTATCTGAGTTCTCTATGCAAGCAAGAATTAAAATGGGGGAGAAACAGCACATGAGAAAGCTCTTCAGCAGTCCTTGAATCAAAAGTCGAATATTAAACAAAAAAACAAGCTCTCCATAATTTGAATTAAGTTCCAAGTTAAAATAAACCAGCTAGACACAGTTTTTCAGGTCCTTTATTAACTAGTAACGAATAGGGTGAAGCCTGGGTTGCACTTCCAAGCCACTAAGTTAGGAATGGGGGGAGGAGCCTTCTACCCTTTCTTTCTTCTCTTTCTTTCTTTCTTTCTTTCTTTCTTTCTTTCTTTCTTTCTTTCTTTCTTTCTTTCTTTCTTTCTTTCTTTCTTTCTTTCTTTCTTTCTTTCTTTCTTTCTTTCTTTCTTTCTGCCCAGGACTTTTAAACTTTAAAGGGACCAGTCTTAAAAATCAGAAACAGTACAAATAGTCAAATCTGAATTGCTCATGGTGCTCAAGGATAGTCTTTTTAGCTTAGATTCATTGATTGGAGTACAGCTCCTGAAGTGGTCGATCATGTCTTGGTGCTCGATGGCTGCCCAAAAGCGCTCTCTCTCAGGTCCCTGCTTCGCGGTTATCTTATCTAAAGCATTCTCAGCGATTACAAACAGTGTGGAGGAGGTTTTCTTTCTCCTTTAACAGTGTTGCCACTGTTAGCTACTGGGGTCTTGTCTTTTTAGACTGTTTTTGATTTAGAAGCTGTTATAGAAATATTCTCCCCTCTGTTACTCTCCCCTTGGGAGGTTACAACAGGGTGGGGCAGGGTGAAGGCATAGTAGAGCTAAGAGAGTTAAAAGAAGCCTGGAGGAGAGGGAAATCAAAGGCAAAAGCTGTTGAAGAGCCCTGAACAATTGTTTAGAGGAACCCCATGATAGTCTCTCGCATTCTCGCTTGATTTTTGGCAATGTGTGCTAGGAACGAAAGTAGTGGGCATTAAAGGCAGTCTGTCTGAGCACCTGAGTGTTTTGGACATAGCTTTCTTTTTGTCACCGGTTTCAATCAAAGTCTTGTCTAGGGCATCACCGAAGAGTCTATCACCCTGAAATGGGTACGCTGAAATGATATTTTTGAATGAATGTCTGCTTGCCATGCCCAAAGCCAGAGCACCCTCCTAGCAGTTGCTGCGGAAGCCATGATCCTGGAGGTGAAAGTTAGGGTAGCACCTGCTGTGAAGGCACTGGCCTTCAGCTCTCTGTTGGCCCCTTCTATAAGTTTACAATTGCCTACAGGGATGAGTTGGATAATTTTCCTCATATGTACTATGGCAGCACTGGAACCGATGGATGCTGTGGCTGAGGCTTTTATTGCTATGGCCGTGGTTTTATGTGCCTTCTTGAGGGCTATTTCCATTTTCTTGTCTAGGGTGTCTCTGACTGAAAGAGCAGATATCCTAGGACATTTTTATTTTTGTGGGTGATTTTAATGCATGTACTGGCACTGCCCTAGAAGTATTTCATTTGGTGTCTCCAGGAATATTAATGGAGAAAACAAGTTGTTTTAAACACTCTTATAGATCCTTTAAGGATAACAAGATCAATTTATATGGTAAACTAATGGCCACATTTATAGCCAGCAGAAAACTGATTATTTTAAATGGTCTTAAGGAGAGAGTAGACCATGGGGAGTTTACCTGTTTGAACAATTTGGGGGCGTTATAGAGAACTAAAACATGGCACTGTAAAGCCCCTTTCACCCAGGGCAATTTCTGGTGGCCACTTTAGCACCTGCTAGGACCCTTACCGAGGACGTTAAGTCTATGTGAACCTACAGCAAGCATACCTAAGAGATCCTGAGCATTCACTCTTGCTTTACAGATTTTACACATGCAGGTGAACAGAGTGGTTCTACACAGACCAGATCAGAGTGAGGCCATCCCAACTACACTATGCTATGAAGTTTCATTTTGATGCAAGAGCTACTTGTTGACAGAGTGCTGGAAAATGACATAAGAGCATTTTTTGTCCATCAACCAAAATTATTGCAGTAAGAGTAGTCCATACTGACAGCTACACACCCAAAGGCAACACTGCCCTACTCAAAGATATCTGGCATAACGGAAGGCTATGCAAGTGTCATTAAGTGATCTCAGAGGTGCTGAAGCAACATGTTAAGAAAAATCAGTAAAGAATTATCAAACACAGGACTGCCTACTGTGATCCACCCTGAGCCCACTTGTGGGGAGGGCGGAATATAAATTGAAATAATAAATTAGGGGCCAGTCTTAACTGGTGAAGGCTCTATGCCAAGGGCACACTTGGGTTATTTTGAAAGCTCCTTTTGATTCTACTATGAGAGATGGGGGGGGGGGAGTCAAAGAAGCCCCTTCCTCATGAGTGGCTGGTTTGGTTTGTTAAACGTAAGGTATCCTTAGGCATGCGTCACTACTTCCAAAAGACTTTTCATGCATCCACATAATTCTGACTAATTATCCTTATAGATCCTTGATGAGCAATTTTATAAAACTAGCCTTAGCAGAACACCCCAGTGTGTACAAACAGTACAAGTGAATCCTAGTAAATGGGGTTGGGGAGCTAGGCACATCTGTCCAGACCACCTCTGGACAGCCAGGCTCCACTTTTGGTTGCGGTCGGACAGCGTGCAAAAAGTATACAGAGACCAGAGCAGGGTATGAAGGAATCCAACACATTTCTACTGCCGAGGGATTCTTCATGAATCCTGCCCAGAGAGAACCAAATGGCAACTACTGTTCAGAAAAAGGTGCTGCAAAGGGGTGGCTGGTCCAGCAATAACAGTGCAATGTGTAAGACCAGCCATTTTACAAATGGTGCTTTGATAGCTTCTGTTCACTTTCAAGCTTGGATTGGTCAGTAGCTAACTGTGAGCTCTTGGATCAAAGAAGGAAATGCAATCCAATTAAAAACATAAATCAACACATATTTCTACCTTTTAAAACTCCCTGTTTTTAAAGGTATGTCATCCGTCAGATTTAACATCTCCACTAGGAATGAAATTAACTGCCATTTACCTGGTTGGCAAACAGTAAGTGACAGATGGTGGGATCATCTTTGTCCTTCACAACAGCTCTGATGAGCTGCAGCATTGGTGTAATTCCTTTGGGGAGGCAAAAACAGACCAACTTAAAGAAGCATCACCAACACCATGAGCAAAAGTGACACTGGAAGCAGCAGCTGAGGATCTCACTGACCTGTCCCACCTGCGATCATCCCAACATACTTTGCATATTTAATTACTGGTTCAGACTTCTTGTCTGGTCGAATGGCAAATACTCCTGCAGAAGTAACAAGGAAAGGAAATGCATGAAATCTATATAACTACGAAAAAAAGCCCAAAATTGAGAAAAAAACCTGGATACAAACACATCTGCCCTCCTGCCACATGGAAGAATGCAAGAACTGGAGAAAGAATTCCTCATCAGTTGCAGCTCAACAAGATGGGAGCCCAGCCAGAAGAAAACATGGAAAAGGCTAACCCTGAAAGATACCTGCAGGATCCTAGCTTAGCTCCCTGCAGTCATGTCCTGTGAGAAAAGGCAGGCCAACAGAAAAAGAGAGGGGTTTGCACACTACAAACCCATGTTCAGATCCTTCCCTCTGGCTGTGGTTTGCACACTACAAACCAAGAGTGAAAGACAGGAGAATGGTCAGTGGAGACGCCATGACAGAACTCAAATGCTGTTCTACCACAGACTCTACGGCCTCCTGTAGTTCTTTGCCCTGTACTTACATATGATGTACACATAGCAACAGACTTTTGAGTACTCCCATGAACTCAATGGACATCATCAAATAGTTTCAATCAGAGTTATTTGCTTGCTTTAGTGGAGGGCATCCTAATTTTATTTGAACTATGTGTAACAGCAACTTTCTCTCAAGCCAGCTGGGATTCCAAGTTAGGGAATAAGATGACATTAGATTCATTTCCAAGGAGGCACAAATCCAAGTCTATAAAATCTGATACATCATCTTCCTCTGTTAGGAAGACCAGATGTAAAGTAGTCTGGGCTGACTGCATCTTCCATCATGGTACCTTGCAAAAATCCTTGCCCATCTTTCTCTGCCTCTGGCTACCCTATCTAGTGTAACCTTGAAGGTGTCATGAAATCTAACATGATTCTGCTATGAACACAGTCTTTTTTCCATCTCCTAGGCTGCAGTCTTGCTCTTGGTTAGGAGGCTCACTTCTCCAGTTCATAAAAACAACCCATCTTTTGTATGAAATTATGCTTGCCTTTTCCCTTGTATGTGAGTAGTCCACTGGGCCCACGGAAATCAATTGTTTCCCCTATCTTTAAGTGTTCCAAGTACTGGGACATTTTTCCTCCTTCAGGGAATTTTGGATTAACACCTTTGAAATAAATCTGGGGGGAAAAGAAGACAGGACAAACGGTAGCTTTAGATTCATACTTATAAACCAGATTAGGTTTCAATAGGGTTGGGAGGATGTAATAAAAGAGTTTCTAATAAATCACAAGGAAGAGAAACAAGCACTTGGTCAATTCAGCCTGACTGCCACCAGAGGTTTAAAGTGAAGAACTTTCCTTTCCCTACCCTTCCATGGATGGAGAGCATCCACAAGAAGAGCTACTAGGCCAGAATGAGAATGGATCTTTGTGGGTATTATACAAAGACAAATGGGGACCTGCAAGAAACTTGCGGGACGGTTATCCCGTTCCCCACACCTTTGCTTCCTCCCCTCTCCTTCTACCTCTCTCACATTCTTTCTCCCTTCTGCCCTCCCTTTTCTTACTCTCTCTCTCCTCCATGCATGTTACTTCTTCTCTCTTTCTGGACCCCTCATTATTCCCTTTGTTTTTCTGCCAGCCCACCTCATCACTCTTTCACTTTCTGTCCTCACTCCATCACTCTGTCTTTCTGCCCCCATCACTCTCCCAGCCTCCTGCCTGCTTTGTCCACCATCCTGCATAGCAGCAGTGGTGACGGTGCTCCCAGCCACCCACCTGCTTCCTCTTCCCCCACAGCAGCAGTGGCAACTCTCCAGGAACCACAACAGCTACAGAAATCAATTCACTTTAGGACTGCCAGCTACAGGTTTGGAAATTCCTGGAAATTTGGGGGTGAAGCCTTGGGACAGTGAGGCTTGGGGAGGTAAGCCGCCTCAGCAGTGTATGATGCCATAGACTCAACCCTCCAAAGCAGCCATTTTATCCAGGGGAACTGATCTCTGTCATCTGGACAACAGTTGTAATTCTGGGTGATCTCCAGCCCTCACCTGGAGGCTGACAATAGTAGTTCTCATGGAAGAAATGGCTGGTTTGGAGGGTGGAGTCTATGACATTACACTGGTCTGTAGTTCCTCCCCTCCTCAAATCCCACCCTCCCCAGGCTCCATCCCTCAAATGTCCAGGAATTTCCCAACCCGGAGTTGGCAACCCCATTTCCTTCCCACCCAACCACCAATCTACCTTTATCTGCCTTTCCTTCTTCAGCTTTCTATCTCCACCCCCCTCCCCCACAGTCTCTACCTAGGGAAATTACAGATTTTCTCCACAGTAGAGACCAAAGCAGTTTACACTATTCTATCCTCCTGTTTATCCACACAACAACCCTGTGAGGTTGGTTAGGCTGAAAGTATGTGACTGGTCTAAAATCACCCAGTCAGCCTCCACTGCAAGATGGGGATCTGAACCTGGATCTTGCAGACACTCCTTGGAAGCTCTAACTGCTGCACCACACTGGCTTTCATAGGGTGGCTACTGTTGAAGAGTAGCAAGCAGTCAGGCCTAGTTGAGTCATGCAAATCAGGTGGTATCAAGTGACCCAGAGGGTGCTACCTAGGGATACCAGCCTCCAGGTGAGACCTGGGGAATCCCCTGGAATTACTGCTTATCTCCAGACTACAGAGATAACGTCCCATGGAGAAAATGGATGCTTTGGAGGGTAGACTCTATGGCATTGTATCTCACTGAGGTACTAGTCCTCCCCAGGGTCCACTCCCAAATCTCCAGGAGTTTCTAAGCCTGGATCTGGAAACCTTACCCCCCCATCCCCTGCTGATGTCCAGGGGGTCCTAAAACTGCTGCTGGGACTAAGGTTGCCAACCTCCAAGTGGGACCTGGAGACCCCTCAGAATTACAACTAAACTCTAGACAGCAGAGATCTGTCTCCCTGGAGAAAACAGCTGCTTTGGAAGGTGAACTCTGGAATTATATCCAGCTGAGACCTCTCCCTTCCCCAAACCCAGCCCTCCTTAGACTCCACCACAAAATCTCTGGGAATTTCCCAGCCTGGCAATGGCAGCCCTTGTCAGGCCTGGCCCTAAGGATCCTTCCCTGAAAGGCCAAAAAAGGGCCCTTACCACTTCCCCTGTTTTTTTACTGATAAAACCAGTTAGAAGCCTCCCCCCCCCCCCCATAAAATTTAGTCTCTCACTATCAATGTGGTGCGGCCTGGAGTAGATCCATTTCAAAAGGTACTGGGGGGAATTCAACCCTCCCCGTTTTTTAAGAACTGTTTGGATTTTTCTGCAGCCCCACAGAGTCCCAAGTCTTCAGAAAAATCTGTTGGGGGGGAGTGTGCCTTCTGTTGGTGGAAAAAAATATCCACACAGAGAGGGGACTGTTGAGAATTAGATATATAGATTATTTGTAAGGCTGAACTGGAAGAACCCTAGAGGGTTCTTCTAGAACTGTTAAACAGGCTTTGCATAAGGCAAAAAATAGTAGTAGGTCCTCCCTCTTGATACCTAAGAAAAGACAAGGTCGGTCTGACAGGATTATTATCCCACTGACTTAAATGGAAGATCAACTAAGGTCAGTAACATCATTAGGAAACACTGGCATCTACCAGCTAACATTCCTTCATGTGAGATTGCTCCTCTCTTTGCCTACCGAAGATCTAAAAATTGGAAAGATATGTTAGTGAGAAGCAGCTTTAAATCTTCACCAGCAATACAAAGGGGAATTGATGGTCAAAATTTACCAACTGGCAACTTTCCCTATGGAAGATGTGAGGTCTGTGATTTGATGTTATGTACTAACATTTGCTATGATTCAGCTAAATAGAAAAAGTATTCTATTAAATCATTTTTTAACTGTAACTCAAAAGGTCTTATCTAGTGTATCATCGGTAAGTGTGAAAAAAATTACATAGGGTGAACTTCAAGGCCAATAAGGATCAGAATCACAGAGCACAGAAGTTGCATCAGATGAAGAAGAAAAAATGCTCCCCTGACCAACCACTTTGCTGCAGCATAAGAACATAAGAGAAGCCAAAGTTGAATCAGGCCAATGGCCCATCTAGTCCAACACTCTGTCACACAGCGGCCAAAGTATACCACGTGCCATCAGGAGGTCCAGCAGTGGGGCCAGGACACTAGAAGCCCCCTCCAGCACCTGCCCCAGACTGAGAGTTCCCATCTATACCCTGTGGCTAATAGCCACTGATGGACTTCTGCTCTGCATGTTTATTTAATTCCCTCTTGAAACTGTCCATGCTTGTAGCTGCCACCACCTCCTGTGGCAGTGAATTCCAAGTGTTAATCACTCTTTGGTTGAAGAAGTACTTCCTTTTATCTGTTCTAACCTGACTGCTCAGCAATTTCATGGAGTGCCCACGAGTTCTTGTATTGTGAGAAAGGGAGAAAAGTACTTCTTTCTCAACCTGCTCTATCCCATTCATAATCTTATAAACCTCGATCATGTCACCCCTCAGCCATTGTTTCTCCAAGCTAAAGAGCCCCAAGCATTTTAACCTTTCCTCATAGGGAAAGTGTTCCAACCCTTTTATCATTCTAGTTGCCCTTCTCTGCACTTTTTCCAATGCTATAATATCCTTTTTGAGATGTGGTGACCATAACTGTACACAGTATTCCAAATGAGGTCGCACCAATGATTTATACAGGGAAATTATGATACTGGCTGATTTGTTTTCAATTCCCTTCCTAATAATCCCCAGCATAGTGTTGGCCTTCTTTATTGCAGTTTACACACTGTCTAGACATTTTCATTTAGTTATCTACTGTGACTCCAAGATCTCTCTCTTAGTCAGTCTCTGCCAGTTCAGACCCCATCAACGTGTATTTATATTTAGGATTTTTGGCTCCAATGTGCATCACTTTGCACTTGGCCACATTGAACCCCATTTGCCATGTTGCCGCCCACTCACCCATCCTCGACAGATCCCTTTGGAGTGCCTCACAATCCTCCCTGGTTTTCACCACCTTGAACAACTTTGTGTGCAGCAGAACACAACGACAGAGATTTCTCTTTCTTTGCTTTGGAATATGTTCGACCTTGCAACCACCTGCAGATGACTCAGCACTTGAAAACCAGAGAATTGCTTTGGATTCATGCCCTCAAAATTGTAACCCCTTATGGTCTGAATGAACAAGTGGATTGGTGTGTAGTATCTAGTTTGGAATTTATATAGTTTTATTGTTATGCTGTATGTGGGATGTGCAATCACATGACTAGTTCAAGGCACTTTACAAGGATTGCACCATCCTTCACCTGATATAAAGCGCCAGTATTTTTACTTGATCAACACTGCTCTTTGCCTAAGGATAATTCTACTGAGGACACTTTGGCTAAACAATCATAGGAAGACACTTCCTGGACCAGAAGTAACAAAATTATTTTCTTTATCAATTACTCTCTGAATTAAGTTTTAAAATTGTAGAATGCACTGGTTTATATATATTTCTTGTTTCTAGATTATTTTCAGTGAAACACTACTTGGCATGTGATTGCATCCTTGGAGGCCTCATTTGTACTTTTATTCTGCGCCAAGTGGTTTCATTTTGGAAGTTAATATGTTTTTTAGTAGAATATACTTATAATTTATTTATTTCATTGTATGTGTTTAATTTCCAATTTTCCCATTTTTACAGCAATTTCCATCTCGTCCTTCTTGTATTTATATTTTATATCTGTATGATTGTACTGTACTATTATATAAGCCAATATGTTCCTCACTATGTTTGACCTCTGAAGAAGGTCTATGCAGGCCGAAAAGCGTCAGGTCAAGTCCATTAGGGCTTGTGTGTTAGATTCTGGTATTTTTACATGAGGTGTGATTGGGCCCTTATATATTTTTAAATTCTTTGTTAATAAATACATGTATCTTTTTATACACTATAGATATTTAGCTTTTATTGTTGGCCCTCTTTTCAATTTGACTAACCTTTTCAGGTTCTAGAACCCTAGAGGGACCAGGCCTGTAGCTAGGAAATATTTAGTGGGGGGGGCCCTGGGGAAAGTGGTGGGCCCCACACGTGTGCACTGACATCACAAAAAGTGCACTGACATCACAGACGGGCTGCCCCTCCTGGCTCCTGCAGAGGCAGCCCCGTTGCCCACTTGATCCCCTCCCAGCATTTCGGGGGGGGGGGCTGACTTAAAACTGTGTTCTCCCTCCTGCTATGCCTTTCCCGGTCATACTAAAAGAAGCCACTTGCTCTGAAATCAAACTGGACTCCCCCGCCCCCACTTACACACACACTGAAGTGTCAGCCCTGAACTACAGAGCCCAACCCCCAGGGATGCTTCTTGCCTGCTCAGAGAAGTAGGGAAGGGAAGGGAAAGGAGTCCACCAACACACACTGCAGGCATTTTTCTCTCTTTTCCCCTGCTCACTGGGAAATCAGAGTGGACCCCCCCCACTCTCACACACACATACACTAAAGGGAAGGGAAAAGAGTCCCCTGCAACCACACCACAGGCATTTCTCCCCCCACAGCTCATTGGAAATCAGACTGGACTCACCACCCACTCTCTCTCGCACACACACACTGATGCACCAGGTCTGTACCGCAGAGCCCTGGGGATGACTCTCACTTGCCCAAAGCAGTGGGGAAAGAGAACGGGAAGGACCCTACCCCAAACATACACCACAGGCATTTTTCTCTCCCCTCTCCACCCTGGATACAGCATGAAGTGCTTCCCTCTGCCCCCACCCACTCTCTTCCCTTGGTGTTGTGTGCCCTGAACTCACCCACCTCAGCCTCCATTACTAACACCATAGGAGTCCCCAGCACAAGGAGAGCAGTAGCTGCTTTTCTGCCCCCCCCACTCCTTTCTGGCCTTGCCATGTGGAAAAGCCCTTTTCCAGAGGACCTGCAAACTTTTTCCCGCTTCATCCAGCCCGCCTCTCCTTCCACCCTTCTGCCTGCCCTCCTGCTCCAGAAAAGTCTATGGGCAAGCATGGGGGTGGCGGGAGGGGACAGGAAGAGGGCAAGAGAGAAAGAGAGCAGTCCTCTTGGAACCCAGGCAGAAGCCACAGCAGCCCAGCATCCTTGGCAGGGGGGATTCTTTGGGGCCCTGCGCTGGGGGGAAAAATCACTGCACTACAGTTTGAAAACTGGTGTGCTATTATCGGGGAGAGGCAAAGCACAAGTGGCTTGAAGGGGAATAGGGGCTGGGGCTGGAGCAACACTGACAGGCAGGCGATTGATTGGGGGTGAGGGGGCTGGGGGAAGGGAGGGAGGGAGGGAGAGCCAAGGATCTGGGGAAGGGCCTGAAAAAACCACAGGAGGGGCGGGCCCCATGGGCCCCGCAGTAACCATAGACCCGAGAGGGACCATCCTCAGCTGTCAAAGCTGACTTCTTTTACCTTTACAACAAGATCCACATAACCTTTGTCATCATCACTGGAGACTGGTGTGTAAGGTCTGATTACCAGATTCCCATCAATCCTCGCAGAAAGGTAAATATGCTGCCCTACAAGTAAAAGCAAACAGGTAAAACATGTTTTATGCTTTGAAGAAGGCAAAAGGAGCCCACAATCTTGCCAGCATTCATCCTACTGGCAAACATGATAATCCCATGCCCATCAATATGGCATCTAAATGGAGGCACCCACAGAAGTGCAAGGAGCTTCTTCAAATCTGAGGAATTCCCCAAGGAAGGAAGGAAAAACCCCACATGAAGGCCTGATGACCACTGTGCATGCTCATGCAATCTACTGAATGCTGGGAGCAACTGAACAGTAAATGAAAAATGAGGGAAACTAGGGAACTCTCATTATCCTCCTCATGCCACAAATCTAGGATGCCTTACTTTTAAGGCCTCTGACCATTTTGAAACTGTCCTGGCAGTGGATTATTTAGGACTATAGGAAAAGCATTTCCTCTGATTCTAATTAACTGCAACTCTTTCCTTGCAAAAACTCTTTAAACTGTGAAACAGGCTGACCTACTAACAACTTAAAAGTATCCTGCAACTTTCTGTTTTTCAAATCACAAGTTCAAATACTGGGGGACTGAAACAACTGTGAAGCAAAAAAAGTTTCAAACACTTTGCACTGTGGATGATGAGGAATAACAAGAGTCAGTGTCACAGTTGGAAACAATGTATCAGTCTTCTTGTATGACCAGAAACTTATTTCTACTGTGTTCATCAACTTCACTGCTGTTACTGCACACACTGTGAGGCCAACAGTATCACATCAAAGATATATAAAATACTAATTGTACCAATCTATTGGACTTCCAGAAGCCTGTAAAGCAGCAACATCTCATGCCTTTTAAGAGCTGGAACAGCTTCTCCAGCCAAAAGCTGTGCTGTAGTCAGAGATTTGGCGCAGACTGGGAAGCAAAAATAGCCCTAGAAAGGACTCTGCCCCTTGCCTGTCTCCCCAGCCTGACCCCACAATGGAGTGGGGAGCAAACGATGGCTCTCTTGCCATGAGTGATTCAGCTGCCCTGGACCTGTGCAGGGTGGGGAAGCTGCCACTGCTGCAAATGAGCCAGTGGCTCCTGTTCACCATAGCTCACCCACCTGGATGGGGTTGGAACCACCAGCTCAACTGTAAGGATGATTGCAAAGGCCACCCCTCTCATGGGGCCAAGGTGGCCCTGGAAGGACACCCCCCCACACCGCCACTGAGCCACTGGGATTTTCCCCAGTGGCTCTACCCCTGCCGAGGATCATAGTTGTTTGCCCCCATATCCCTCTGGCAATGGAATACTGGTTGGGGAGGACATCATGAATACTGCAGCACCATCTGCCCATAACCACCACTGGGGAGAGGAACAAAGATACTGCTTCCTTAGGGATGGGCCAGCTTGAGGGAAGGCAGAGTTAGCTTGCCTGGCGCTGGGCAGGGGCAGCCTCCAGTCCCATTGGCTCACCTCACTTCCTTGTCCTCCTCCCTGGCCGTGCCAAAGGAGCAGCCCCCCCATCCAGGTCAAACTGCTCAGCCGCAGTGAAACCAAGGGCCCCTGCCTGAACCGGGAAGTCTGGCATCCCCCCAGGAGTGCTGGGCATATCTGTGGCGGCATGAGATATCACTATAATGATATAACAATCGGTGTATCAGGTTCTCTGAATTCCCAGCTTCCATTTTAAAAGTCTCTAGCCCTTTTCTTCGTGGAGGCATAAAGGGCCTTTTAAAAAAATGAAACCTGGTAATTCAGAAAAGCCAATACACGGATTGTAGTAAGGATATAATGATATCTGCCAATTTTTTTAAAAAAACAGAAAAGCCCTGGTAGTGCAGGGACATTGCCAGGGAACTGAGAGAGGGAAACTATGGGAAAACCTGCCACGTGGAAAGTCTGTTGCTGCTGCACTACACCGGCAGTTGCAGCTGTAACAGAGAACAACACACGTCTGTCCTTGGGTGGAAAACACTTTAAACATGGTCTGTGAATCATACTAGGAATGTTTCAGATTTGAGAACTAGTTTGTCAACATGCTGCGACACTTATTATTGTTGCATTTTCTTCATTATGCTGTGGACAGAGACAGCCCTCTCTTTGGCTGAGGTGACCCAAGAAGACCAACAATAAAAAGGCTGTTGGGAAAATGCTCCTGTTTCTGTCCTCTACCTCATCCTCCTGTGGACAGAGACACTGTAATAAGAGGTGTGGATACAACTGCAGCTTCACCCTCCCAAATGTCCCTGCCCCTATGGTTAATTCATCCCCATAACCTTGGCATCTGTTCTCCTCCTCCACAAATCTCAAGCACAAGGGAAGTTGTTCACTTTCTTCATGTAAAACATACCAACAGGAAGGCCTAGAATGTGCTCTGGACTTGGAAGGGCAAAACGAAATCTTCTTGTATCATGGCTAATTTCCTGAAAGGCAGAGAATAAACAGCCATTAATGTCTTGGAAAATGCAATTAAAGTTTTAAACTGATAAGAATGGATTGACTTTTTACTACACTTGATCTTAGCCAAAAAGCCAAAAAGCGTTGCAGTTAAAAAATTTTATATGTACTCTTTCTGAACTTAGATATTTTTTCCCACTGCACACATGGACATAAGCAGGAAAGTTCAGAGGAAAAAGCACTGAAAGTAATTGGGGTTCCAACAACAATGCTTGTTCACTAAGAAATAAGCCCTACTGAGTTCAATGAGCTCACTCCCTTGTAAATCTACTTAGGACAGCACCCTAGTCTTTCTCAGTCCTGTCCCCTAAAACAAAGTAACAACTGATTTAATTAACCGCTTGACCAGAAAAATGCACATAAAAAGAACAGAAAAAACTTGGGTAGATGAACTCTTTGCTGTACAGAAGCCAGGATACCATCTTGTAAAACAGGCGCTTTTATCCCAACTTGGTGGTTATGTCCTCTTATGGGTCACCTGGAAATTTGATCCGGGTGCCTAACTTTAGGTTTCTGAGGTCAACAGAGCCACTGGAAATGGTCCTAACAAAAACAGCAGTGCAATCATATTCAGAGTTACTCCATTCAAAGCTAACTGATTTCATCTGGTGAAGCAGACATGAAGCTTTCAACATGGGAAGGATGCCATGCTCTAATACCCAGATAACAAGTGATGCTTGCTGGATTCTTGCCCTTTGTCTCAGAATCAGACAATTTTACATAACCCTTAAAACCTCCAAAATGGTTGCTCTATTCTGAATCAGGTAGCCCTGCCTATCCTGAGTGATGAATGGCTGTTCTACATATTCATAAAGATAAGAATGAACTACCTATTATATTTATTGACATAATCCCACAGGTGGGAAACTTTCAATACTCCACAATTTCTATGTATTAGGAAGTACCAGAATGGCAGCAGAGCTGAAGACACACTGACTAAGTGTTGCATATTTGGGCTTCACATTATAGGGAATTTGACAACATTAACCACCTATGGACATCATCAGTGTACCCTGAAAAGATGTGTCTGCTCCAAAAACAATATGCTACCCTAAATTTTCACCAGACCTTTTCATTGGCAGGCAGCCTAACTGACCATTGGAAGGGAGGCAGAGTACAAATGAAGTTGATAGTAAAATAAAAACAAAAGGATACGAATCTACAGCAGACTACCAAGAAATGGCAGGAGTCCTGGTAAAGGAATCACTGGTCAGGCAGGGTGTACTTGAGTGGGAACCAGGGTATCCTGATGTCCCGGCAATAACAAACATTTACCAACTTAGTGAGTCAGCCAAAACAGGATATTATGAAGCAGCTACCATTTATGCAGCAGCACAGCCCCACTATGTATTTCTTTGGTATTCCCATTCATATACAGATAGTCAAACACAACTTCATCACCAACCACTGTGTGCTAAGGGAGGTAGCAGGAACTACCAGAATATGTTTCTACATTACCCTGGAGGGAAGATGTATGCAGAGCCAGTGTAAAGGTAGCCATTCAACAAGATGGCATCCTCCATGATTCCATACAGCAAATAGTGACCTCTACTAAAGTTTTCTTCTGCTTCCACTTGCATTCTTTAGGGTTCAAGGGGTTAACTAAATCAGTTTTGATTTTCCTACAGGAATCTATGCCAGGGACTACTATCAACTGTTCCCAAATTGCAATTCAGAACTCAAAGAGGATGCAAATCCATCCACATATATGAGTAATGCAAAATATCACATGGCATGCAGTCATAATGGTCATGAAGAGGTGAACCAGACACAGGTCATCCTGATATGTCAGCTTTTTATAGGAAGGAGATTTGGGGGGGGGGGGAGGGGTGGAATTCAGACAAAGAAACCTTGCCCACTGTACCACCTGCATCCTAAAGCACATGCTATGTGCCATTTCTAAATAAACAGATTGGTTCAAGAGACACAAGTGCTTTTGACAGTCTCCTTAGTAATATAGCTCACTCCATGAAGGACAGAGACATTCTCTGGGTTGCTATGACACACTACACTCTTGCAATTACTTCCCATTGGATGCAAGAAATCAAAGAAACATGAATTTTATTACCTCTTTGTCAATCAGCCTTAATGGGTATTTCACATCTGGACTCTCCAGGGTAATGGCTGGCTGAGATTTCTGGAAAAATCTGATGATCAAACTGTACACAAACCATACTGGATAGATCACAATTCTTCCTAACTGTAACATACAAAGAGGAATTTAAACCATCACTCACACAATAAGCACAAAGCAGCCCACCCCAATGAAAAGCTATGATCAAAAAATATTAGATTTCCAATTAGAAACAAACATTTCATCATAATATCTAAGGACCTAAGAAGAGCCCTGCTGGATACGACCAGTGATCCATCTATTCCAGGATCCTATCTCACACAGTGGCCAATCACTTCCCCTGGTGGTCCAACAACAGGGCATAGAGGCTGAGATCTTCCCCTGATGTTGACTTCTGGCACTAGGATTTAGAGTTTTACTGCCTCCTGGAGGTGCCCATTAGACACCAAACTAGTAGCTACTGAAAGACTTATCCTCGATAAATCCCTTGTAAAGCTGTCTATGGCTGTGGCCATCACCGCATCCTCTGCCAGCAAATTCCACATTAATCACTCACTGCGCAAAGAAGTATTTCCTTCTGTCTGTCCTGAATCTACTGCTCATCAGCTTCACCGGATGCCCTCAAGTTCTAGTATTTTGGTTGGGGGCTATCCAGTGTTTTGCATGGAGTGTCACATGTATGACTATCTGCCCACTGGACAGAAGTCTTGGGTGTGTGCTCGGAGCAAAGAATTCCTGCTTCTCAGGGAACGAGTTTGCTCCCTTGAGGCCAAGGTGGCTGACCTGGAGAAGCAGAGACAGTCAGGCGCATGGAGAAGACTCTCGGGAACTTGTTAGATATGTCCCACTCTGGATCTGGCAGCCCTGCCGCTGTCAGGGAGAATGAAGATCAAGGGGAAACAGGGCATTATGCTGAAGATAACGGGAATGTGCCCTCAGAAGGGACCTCTTCTTCAGCTGGTGAACAGGTATCAATTTGCAACAAGAAACCATCCCTGGGCAGGGTGGGAGGGAGGCTCTTGGTAGTTGGTGATTCGATCCTTAGGCAGGTAGACAGCTGGGTGGTGAACCCTTGTACTGACCATATGGTGACTTGCCTGCCTGGTGCAAAGGTAGTGGACATTACGTGTGTTTTAGATAGGCTGGAGCCAGTGGTTATGGCACATGTCAGCACCAATAATGTGGGGAAATGCAGTCGTGAGGTCCTGGAGAAGAAATTTAGACTGCTGGGCAGGAAACTCAAGGCCAGGACCTCCAAGGTAGCCTTCTCAGAAGTGCTACTCATTCCACATGCAGGGCCAGAGAGACAGGCACAGATCAGGAGTCTTCATGCGTGGATGAGACAATGGTGTAGGGGGGAAGGGTTCACGTTTGTTATGCACTGGGATGCTTTTTGGAACAAAAGGGAGCTATACAAAAGTGACGGTCTCCACTTGTCTCAAGAAGGAACCAGGCTGCTGGCAAGACGGTGGCAGAGCAGTTTTTAAACTGAATATTGGGGGAAAGCTGACAGGAGATGAAAAGTTTCTGGTTTGGGATGGCTCATCTCAGAGAGATGAGGGGTTAGCTGTTGCTTTTCTACAGGGAGGTGGATTGGAATTGTCCACTGAGACCGTGGCTAATGATATGGACTGCCTGACAGGGTCTCAAGACAGCAAGAGGAAGGTTGCGGGCTTAACATGTATGGGAAATTATAGGTGTTTCTATACAAATGCTAGAAGTCTCCGAGATAAAATTGGGGAGTTGGAGTGCTTGGTGTTGGGAGAAAAAATAGACATTGTGGGTATTTCAGAAACTTGGTGGGATGAGTAAAATCAGTGGGATACGGTGATTCCCAGCTATATATTATATTGGAAGGATAGGAGGGAAGGGTTGGAGGTGGGGTGGCTCTGTATGTCAGAGAGGGTATACAGTCCAGTAAGATTAAGAGGGTAAGAGAATTGAATTCACTTCTGGAAATGCTATGGGTTGAAATAGTGGGCCCAAAAGGAAACTTAACACTGGGAGTTTGTTATCGCCCACCAGATCAAAAGATAGAGGACGATTATAAGATGATGAATGAATTAAAGATAGCAGCTAGACAAAAAAACTGTTGTCGTAGGTGATTTTAACTACCCACACATTGATAGTCGGGAAAAAGAGATTGAGTTTCTAGACACTCTCAAGGACTGTGCTATAGAGCAGAGGGTCACGGAACCTACCAGGGGAGAAGCAATCCTGGATTTGGTCCTGAGAAATGCCCAAGACCTGGTGAGAGATGTAAAAGTGATTGCACCACTTGGGAACAGTGACCATAATGTTATTGAGTTCAACATTTGCATAAATAGGGAATTGCCCAAAAAGACTGACACACCCACTTTTAACTTTAAAAGGGGTAACTTCTCTGATATGAGGGGACATGTGAGGAGGAAACTGAAAGAAAAAGTAGAAAGGGAGCTTGGAGGCTATTTAAAACTACAATCCTAGAAGCTCAGAAAAAATATATACCGCAGGATAGGGAAGGCACAAATAGGTATAGGAAAAAGCCTGCATGGTTAACAAATAAAGTAATGGAAGCTGTAAAAGATAAAAAGGATTCCTTTAAGTGGTGGAAAGCTAGTCTCTGTGAGGTTGATAAAAGGGAACACAGGCTGTGGCAAATAAAATGCAAGTCTGGGATCAGGCAGGCAAAAAGGGAATATAAGAAGCATATAGCAAAAAACATAAAGACCAACAATAAAACTTTCTTCAAATACATTAGAAGCAGGAAACCAGCCAGGGAGGCAGTGGGGCCCTTGGATGACCAAGGGGTAAAAGGCGTACTGAAGAATGATAGGGAAATGGCTGAGAAGCTGAATGCATTTTTTGCCTATGTCTTCACTGTGGAAGATGAGAAGTGGTTGCCCACTTCAGAACCACTGGTTTCCAGAGGGGTGCTGAAAGACCTGAGTCAGATTGAGGTGATGAAAGAGGAGGTCCTATGACTGATAACTTATGAACTGATAAATCAGCAGGTCCAGATGGCATACATCCGAGAGTTCTGAAAGAACTCAAATGTGAACTTGTGGATCTCCTGACAAAAAATATGTAATCTTTCTTTAAAATCTGCCTCCATTCCTGAGGACTGGAAAGTAGCTAATGTCACTCCCATCTTTAAAAAGGGTCCCAGAGGAGAACTGGGAAATTACAGGCCAGTCAGTCTGACATCGATACCAGGTAAGTTGGTGGAAACTGTTATTAAGGAAAGGATTAGTAGGCACACTGATGAACAAAAACTATTGAGGCAGACTCAGCATGGGTTCTGTAAGGGAAGATCTTGTCTTACTAACCTGTTAGTGTTCTTTGAGGGGGTGAACAAATATGCGGACAAGGGGGACCCAATAGATTATTTACCTTGACTTCCAGAAAGCTTCTGATAAAGTTCCTCGTCAAAGGCTCCTAAGCAAGCTCAAAAATCATGGGATAAAAGGACAAATCCTTTTGTGGATCAAAAACTGGCTAATTAATAGGAAACAGAGAGTGAGTATAAATGGGCAATTTTCTCAGTGGAAGATGGTAAGCAGTGGGGTACCGCAGGGATCAGTACTCGGTCTGATGCTTTTTAACTTGTTCATTAATGATTTGGAGTTGGGAGTAAGCAGTGACGTGGCTAAATTTGCAGATGACACGAAGATGTTCAGGGTGGTGAAAACCAGGGAGGATTGTGAGGCACTCCAAAGGAATCTGTCAAGGATGGGCGAGTGGGCATCATCGTGGCAAATTGGGTTCAATGTGGCCAAGTGCAAGGTGATGCACATTGGAGCCAAAAATCCTAATGATAAATACAGATTGATGGGGTCCAAACTGGCAGAGACTGAACAAGAGAGAGATCTTGGAGTCGTAGTAGATAACTCACTGAAAATGTCGAGACAGTGTGCAACTGCAATAAAAAAGGCCAATGTTATGCCGGGGATTATTAGGAAGGGTATTGAAAACAGATCAGCCAATATCATCATGCCCCTATATAAATCAATGGTGCGACCTCATTTGGAATACTGTGTACAGTTCTGGTCACCACACCTTAAAAAGGATATTATACCTTTGGAAAAAGTGCAGAAAAGGGAAATTAGAATGATATAAGGGTTGGAGAACTTTCCCTATGAGGAAAGGCTGAGGTGCTTGGGGTTCTTTAGCTTGGAGAAACAACAGCTGAGGGGTGACATGATCGAGGTTTATAAGATTATGCATGGGATAGAGCAAGTAGAGAAAGAAGTACTTTTCTCCCTTTCTCACAATACAAGAACTCATGGGCACTCAATGAAATTGCTGAGCAGTCAGGTTAGAACAGATAAAGGGAAGTACTACTTCACCCAAAGAGTGATTAACACTTGGAATTCACTGGCCCAGGAGGTGGTGGCAGCTACAAGCATGGACGGCTTCAAGAGGGAATTAGATAAGCATATGGAGCAGAGGTCCATCGGTGGCTATTAGCCACAAGGTATAGATAGGGACTCTGGGGCAAGTGATGCTCTGTATTCTTGGTGCTTGGGGGAGGTCAACAGTGGGAAGGCTTATAGTGTCCCACTGGTGGACCTCCTGATGGCACCTGATATTTTTGGCCACTGTGTGACAGTGTTGGACTGGATGGGCCATTGGCCTGATCCAACATTAGCTTCTCTTATGTTCTCTTATGTTCTTAAGTCCGACTTCCAAAAGGACAGAGCAGGAGGTGGCCCTGAAGTCACTGGGAGCAGCGCCGTAGAGCCCAGTGCCCTGGAAGGCAAGGGTAGTTGTGGTGAGAAAGGAAAGCCCAGCTTCCAGATGGGCAGGGCAGGAGGTGGCATGACCATACTGGGATGGCAGGGCTGCAGGGTTGCAAGTGGTGCCCACCCTACACAAAGCAATGACAGACAGAGAGGTGAGATGGCTGAGCAGAGCACCTCCAGGCCCCACACAGCCCTGACACATGGGAGGCATCTCCCCTACAAGGGTCAGGCATGGGAGAAAGGGAGGAGGGAATAAAAGGAGGCTCTGACCAAGAGGCCAATGAAAAAAAAAAAAAAGCTGGATGTCAGGCTGGCTGGAGGAACTCCAGCTGAGACAAGAAGGCCAAGGGTGAGCAAACCCCCTCCCCTCCTGTTCTGAGGCCTTGGGAGTGACCCAACGCCTCAGAATAGGCAATTTAAATAGATATGATTTACACCAAATCCACCATGAGAGATCCCATCGTTTTATCCCATGACTGCTAAGTTTACTCAGAAGTCTTTGGTGAGGTACCTTGTCAAAAGCCTTTTAACTTTTGCCCAGGTATATAATGTCTACCAGGTCATGGTTATCTACATGCTTGTTCACTTTCTCAATGAACTCCAAAAGGGGACTTAGAGGGGACATGATTGCAGTCTTCAAGTATTTGAAGGGCTGTCATGTGAAAGATCTATTCTCTCTTGCTCCGGATTGCAAGACTAGATCTAATGGGTGGAAATTACAAGGGAGCCGTTACCGGCTAGATATCAGGAGAAACTTCCTAATCACGAGAGTGGTTGAGCAGTGGAACAGACTGCCTTGGGAGGTGGTGGATGCTCCTTCGCTGGACGTTTTCAAGCGGAAGCTGGACAACCATCTTTTGGGTATGTTGTAGGTATGTAGGGCTATCTTTTGACTATGCTCCTGCAGAGTGCAGGGGGTTGGACTAGATGACCCGCAAGATCCCTTCCAACTCTAACATTCTATGATTCTATGAAAAGGTTGGTGAGGCAGGACTTCCCTTTGCAGAAGCCATGCTGATTTTACTCAGCAGGCTTTGTCCTCTATGTGCCTAACAATTCTATCCTTGATTACAGTTTTTACTAATTTATTTGGGACAGCCGTTAGGCTGACTGGCCTGTAATTTCCTGGTTCCCTTCTGGATCCTTTTTTAAAAAATCGGTGTCAATTTGCTACCCTCCTATCTTCTGGCACAGCGGCTGAATTTAGTGATAGGTTAGATATATGGGTTAGTAGATCAACTATCTCACACCTGAGTTCCTTAAGAACTCTTGTGTGTATGTCATCAGGACCTGGAGACTTATCACTTTTTAATTTCCACAGTAGGTCTAGAACTTCATCTCTGGTCACCGCAATCTGGCTCAGTCCTTCAGACTCCCTTCCTGAAAATAGGGTCTGTGGCAGGGGTATGTGCCCCAGACGTACCACAGTGAACACAGAAGCAAAAAAGTAATTGAGCTTCTCTACCATCTCCCCATCATCCTTTAGCAATCCCTTTATTCCTTTGTCATCCAAAGGCCCCACTGCTGCACTGGCAGTACTAAATGGTAGTACTAAAGAAGTAATTTAGGCCATTCAATGACCCTGTAAACTACTGGCATAACTACAAGAGCCATGAAAACAAGGATCTATATCTGGATTGGGAAGACATGGGTTGCGTGGGTCAAATACTCTTCCATCTTACAACGTACAGAGAATGATCTCTGATTCTGGGTCTTTCAGACAATTCAAGCACCTGGGAATCAACCATCAAAGAAACCTTAGGGATTCTGAGTACTTTAACTGTTATGGGTTATTAGCATTTGGACTGGATGGATGCACTAGGGAGGAAAGGTGGCTCAGTGGAAGAGTCTCTGCTTGGTGTGCAGAAGCCCCAGGTTCAATCCCCAGTGTCTCCAGTTAAAAGGATTAAGTGACTGATGAAGGGAAGGATCTCAATCTGAGACCATGGAGAGCTGCTGTTAGTCCATGCAAAGCTGTTGTAGACAATATTGACTATGGTGGACCAAGGAGTCTTGCTCAGTATAAGACAGCTTCATATGTCCTAGTGTGATATACTTGTTCTGGGTTCAATACACAATCCATATTTGCCATTATAGAATGCTTTGGCTTTCACGCTGATAAATTCAGATAGCTGTGTTATAATACATACTGTGAAATTTAGGCCTTCTGTGGTATTTGTTTATCATATGGCAGAGTTACACACAGGAAGCATATAATAATATAAAATACGTAGCCAAGTAGATACAATGGGCATGAAGGTAGATTGGGCAATTCCCCTAAATACTAATATCTAAATTTTCAATCCACTCAATCGCAGCTGGGGAGAGTACAAAGAACTCCGTCACATCTCCTTGGAAAGCATGACACTCACATTCCTGTGATAGATGGAAAACAGTTGGGAAACAATCACATTCAGGTACTGGTATTTTGCCCCATTTAGACAACAGATCTGGACAACTGCCAAAGCCTGTTCATATTCTGTTAGCTGTCTTCCATATTTTACATGGAGAGTCAAATATTGCATGCCTCTCATTGGTGTTTATCAGGTTATGGATATCAGGTGGAACTGATTTAATCCATGTTCACAAACACACATTCCCTAGATCAAAATGTTGTGATTGCAGGATTTGTAAAGATCATTGGGGGTGTGGGGGGAGGTATCTGTGAATTCCCTGCATTGTGCAGGGCGGTGGACTAGATGACCCTGGAGATCCCTTCCAACCCTATGATTCTATGATGCCATTGCTGGGTGTCAGGACTTTAGTCTGGAGAAGCCCATGTCAGCCTTCTATAGTAATTATGTCATTAAGCAGTGAAGCAGCCTCTTTTGGATTTAGGAATGGCAAGTGAACTTAATTTTGACACAAGGAGTAACTTTACAACAGGATGTAACCCTGTTTGACTTTCTACTGTCTTAAACAAGATATGGTCTTGTTCCTTACAAGTTTATAATAATCTGGAAGAGCTTTTTCCTATTAACCAAATAGATAGTTGATATTTTTTAACCTGGTTTGTTGTTATACTGAGACATCAGAAACCTCATGAGATCTAATTATCTGTTTTACTAGTGCAGCTTGACTAGAGCCAGTGGGATTAGAGTGCTGGACTACAATCTGGAAGACTTCAGTTCAAATCCCCACTCTGCTATGGAAGATTGCTGGGTGATCTTGGGAAAGTCATACACTCTCAGCTTAACCTACCTACCTCACAGAGTTGTTGCAAGGATAAAAACAGACAACACTGTAAGCTGTTTGGGTCCCCATTGGGAGAAAGATAAGGTATCAATGAAGTAAATAAATAAAATACTATATTTGTAGGAAAGGGTAGTTTTGCTCAATCATTTTACTTTGGTGCTTGGGAAATTCACAAGTATCTTCACTGAAACATCCAGTGAACTGATTAATGATTGGTCAGTGGATTTTTTTTAGCTTGGTAAATACATTTTAATTTGTTTTCAAAATTAAAATATATTCACTTGTGTTTTAGATTACTGCAAATGAGCTTCTAAAGGAACATTCACAGGGCATGGTCCAATGTGATATGTAACTAAAATCACAGAGTTGACTTCTATGATTTATTCCCAAAGATGAACAAACAAAATTAAATCTCCCAATGTGCAAAAACAAAGAAGAAAAGGGTGGGGGATTTTGCTTCTCTATTATGCCTGGTAGACTGTTCACTACTTTGTGCAACAGAAACAGAATTTCATAAAACACACTTTTAGCTGTTTAAAAAGCTTACAAGTGTATGAACTATTTTACTGTAACTTTCCCTCCCAATCCCCATAGCTAAAGACTTACTTCTGAGTCTTGCCACACGAACATATTCCTTGGAAACCCAATATAATTTATAATTTAATCTATTCCGCCTCAGTCTACTGCACAAAACATCTTCAACGGGTACGGGAAGAGTTTATAACATGACTCAGAAGTCAGCGTATTTAAGATTCCTCTCCAAACAGCTGATCAACAGTTATTTTAGGGTGGTTATGCTGTACACACAACAATGTTCACTTTATAAATGCGACACCAGAATGATATTTAGCCTACAGTATCAAGTATGTTATAGAACAGGCTCCCAGCAAAAACTGGCAGCTCTTACCCATCCCAAAGGCTGTGGGTGTTACAGGCTTCCCTAGAGGACTACAATGCTTTCAGAAAAGCTATGGACTTAGCACAGTCTTAAGAGTACAAATGGTCCATCAGCATTAGGTACACTCAAGGGATTCTTTCAAAAGCAGGGAAAGGCAAAGCCTACCATGAAACATGAGAAGTTATGGTCCCCACAGCTGGCACTGGGATACAGATTTGTACACCTTCCAACAGTTCACAGATGAAGATAGGTACTGTCATAGGATATCCCTATTCTCACACCAACAATCTGCAAACAAGTCCAATATTTTCTGCTGCATGCATATAGCTGAAGGCTCTGTTCTATCTCCTGCACTTATTTATACCATCATAGCATTCCATACACTAATTTAAAAGCAATTCATGTGGGTAATATGTTAGGAAAACAACCTATCCTGTAATAAGTCATTAACAGTTCAAAGTACACCAGTGTGAACAATGGCAGGCTGTGCTACATGATGCCTTAGTGTCCATATACACGCATTTATGTGCATGTGCACTTAGGAAAAGATGAATCCCTCATCCCCACACAGAAGAATTAAAGAAAGTTGAACATAAGGGCATTGAGGTACAGCTGGTTTTATTTCTGGTGGGTTACTTTTAATATTTGTATCAATTTGGACTTTTGAATTACTTTTAATGTTAACTAGGTTAAGTCTCTGGAGAGGTGGTATATACATTTTTAGATATTTAGTGTTGAAAACATGGAGAAAGTATTCATAGATCAGTTTAAATAAGTACTTGGAATTATGGGTGTAATTATGTATTGTAATGAAGGAAATCGATATGTTTTAGATTTGGTTTACATAATTAAAAAATTTCTAAACAAATCTAACTTCAGCAAAACTTGTGCATTCTTAATTTGCTAATGGACTTGTTCTTGTGTCCTTGCAGCCTGTTGCTGTACTGTTAGGTACCTTGTGTCTACAGAAATAAGACACAGTATAAATATTTTGAATAAATAAAATCATATGAGCCAAGTTTTATTAAGGAATTCACAAAGGGCAAAATCAAGAACAGTATGAAGAAGCGTTTTACTAGAAACCAGTACAAGAATATCAGTACTGTCTCTCTGGAAACTTAAATGCTACCGCATTTCAATCAACTTCCCCCATGCTAATCAAGAGTCTGTTGCTTCACATTTTCCCCATTATACACTATGCCCTACAACCTATTTGAACCCAATTAAATATCAAAATCCTATAACATAAAGGATTTCCCATAAAACAGCAAGGTATAGAATGTTCCCCCCATACACAAGCTATCAAAGCACATTTCCCCCCTCTTATTTTAAACATACTAATTCTTTCCACAGCTAGACTGTGACATTAGCATTGCAAGCTACACAGCACAATGCCAAAGCAGAAGCTCTTGCAGCTCTGTCTTTGCTTTCCAGTCTTCGACCAAGAAGGAAAAACAAGAGCTGGGACCACCCACCACCCCGCACCAGGGCACATCCCTGTGTAATGCATCTGCACACGGAACAGAGAAAAAGGAAGTGCTGTCAGCCACCTAAGTGCGCTGACAGTTCCTGGGTTAGAAGGTAAGAGAGGAAGAGTAGCCTAGTGGTTAGTGTGTTGCTTAAGACTAGAGAATCTGATTATGACTCAACATTCTACTTGGCCATGAAGATCACCAGATATCTTGGGGCCAGTAATGTACTCTCAAGCAAGAATAAAATGAGGGAAGGTAGAATCATGTATGTGCTGTCACCTACTTGGAAAGGAGGGAGGAGTGATTATGCAATAGACAGCTGACTTCTCCATTAGCTGCTACCCAAAAATGAGCACTGCCATTTTAGATGGTAGGTATGGTTCCCCAAGCTCTTTTCTCTCAACGGAAAGCTCTGAAATGGGGGAACCCAGGTGCAAGCCCAGGGATTTTTTTTCTCAGAGAAATTAGAAGGTTGGGGAAAACATGAAGGGGGAAAAAACATTGCACAAAATATTCTCATGTTCAAACTACTTTTAAAAGCATAGCATTTTTAAAAAACATGGGCACACCCAATTGACACAGCTGGAAGTGTTGTAATGTTCAAATTCAGTATTAATACTGAATTTGTTTAGATCACTATGGAAGCCACACTCCTCAGACCCAATGCTGGAATAATATTTGGAAATGCTGCAGAATACAGAACATTTTCAGATACCTGGTCCCAACTGGGAGTCTGCCAAACACATTGCCTGTGTGCAATACACTGTGTTGTTTCTAACTTGTCTCAAAATCCTCTCTCTTCTGTATCAAGTGACGAACATGTTCAGTTAATTTAAGAGCCTCAGTTTTAGTTACAAGGAAACAGTTGCTCCCTGCCAAGAAATGGCTGTAGCAACAGAAAACCTACATAAAGCAGAACCACCACAGAAATTCCCTGCTTTGTCAGAATGTGAAAGATCTTCACCTGACAGTTATACATTCTGGGTCCATGTTGCTGTCTGACAGGACAAAAATCCAATAGGTTTTCCCCTACACCCCTCCTCAGAGTGGTAAAAATTAGTTTCCTTCTTAGGAAAAAGAATACAAAGCAAGAAACATTCTATTCACCACTAAACCAGGGCATTAGTGAGGACTCTCAGCTCTGGCTTTAGGGTGTGGTTGGCGGCAGACAGCCAATACAGAATTAGAACTTGGAGAGAATGTATTCTGGAGCACACTGAAAGGCTTGCTCAAGGGAGGGTAGCGGGAAGATGGTGAGGTCTGCTAGGAACAAACAATGCCAATCATGGTCTGTCACATAAAAGAAGGATTAGGCAGAGTCACACAAATGTCCTAAAATTAATGCAATCTGATCCATTCACTTCAGCCATGGATAAATTTTGCTCATACCAAGTCTGTACAAATGATCTATTTATTTTGCTTTGCTTTTTATAAGATTGACTTAAGCGACATACCTCCAACACAGACTTTCTTTCAATGGAATAAGATTATTTTTACATACAGCCTTCAGTGTGCTAAGGTCAGCAAGGGAGAATGGACACCCAAATGTGGTAGACTTGAAGATGCAAAGTCCAGAAGCAGAAATATATCAAGACTTGTAACCCAGAGGAGTGGAAAAGCTTAAACAGCTTTAAATAAAATTGCAAAACATTTTTATCATATTGTTCTGACTTTGCTTGTTAGTATACCAGAAAAGAAATATGTTTATCTTATTTATTGCTCAATTTTGGTTATCCATGAAACATGCTACAGTTATGCCTGGAGGGTGGGGTTTGTGTGTGGAAAGCCATTCAGCCCCCTCTTGCTTGTGAAGTTCTCTTAAGTTAGGTTCCAGGGCCGGCCCATGGTGTCTGGGTGCCCTAGGCCAGCTTGTGGCGCCTGCCCCCCCCCCCCAGCCAAGCCAACCTCCCAGTGCAGGCTGGAGACGGGGGGGGGGGGCTGCACTGGCAAGCTAGGGAAGAGGCGGGTTTTTACACCCCTGTCTCTTCCTTCTAAGCGCAGCTTGCCTGGGCACCCCGCAGCCGCGGGGCATGCAGGCAAGCCAGGGAAGAGGCGGGGGGTTTACACCCCTGTCTCTTCTTTCTAAGCGCAGCTTGCCTGCACACCCTGCAGCTTCGGGTTGCCCAGGCAAGCAACCAGGCAGCGGCGGAGCTTGCCTACCCTCCCCCCTGGGCTCAGCCACGCTTAGAGGGAAGAGACGGGGGGTGTAAAACCCCACCTCTTCCCTCTAAGCGCGGCTTGCCTGCATGCCCTGCAGCTGCGGGGCACCCAGGCAAGCCAGGGAAGAGGCAGGGATTTTACACCCCCATCTCTTCCCTCTAAGCGTGGCTGAGCCCAAGCGGGGGGGGGGAGGGTAGGCAAGCTCCGCCGCTGCCTCCTGCACCCCGCCAGGCCACTCTTCACTGATGGTGGCAGCAGGGAGGTGGTGGGAGGCTTTTCGCGGGGGCGGGCGGGCACAGTTTGGTGCCCCTGCAGCCGGTTTGCTCTAGGCGCCTAGTGGGCCAGCCGGCCCTGTCAGGTTCGCAATGCTCCCTCTAAGCTGTGGAGTCTTTTGAGCAAAAATTCTACCTTGTGAGCTACTGGCATTAAAGTTGTGAGTGAGCAATTTGGCTACTGCATAAATTAGTTTGCCTTGGAGCCTTCCTTCCTGAGCTAAGACAAAACTGTGTGAGCCGGAGGCTAAAAACAGTGAGTTAGCTCACAGTAACTCAGCTTAGAGGGAACAATGGTTCGCATGTACTTGTTCCTCACTTACTGGCTGCAGCATTGCATGATGCCCTGCATCTGCCAAGGAGCCATCACAGACCTCCTGAGGCCATTCATGTCTCCTTTATATGCTGTGAGTGTTTTGGCAATCAGGAGTACTACATTCCTCCGGTAAAACTGTATTTCCAGAGGAACATGGATGTTTGTTACATGAGGCAAAATTTCAAAGTTCTCTAGGAGTATGCCAAAGGCAAGTTTACAGCCCAACTGTTAAGGCATTTAGGACTCATTCACACATGAAGGAAAATAAGATGACAGAGCCCTGTGGTGGTGGCGGTAGAGGGGACTATTCCTGGACCTTCAGTGGCAAAGTTCAGCACTGAGTGGTCTCTGAGAGGGAAATCCAGGGTGGCACCTGCTGCAGTCCTCTCTGTGGACTCTGAACAGGAAGGCACCACACAGAAGCCTCTTCGGTTGTTTCTGCCTGCAGAACAAGGGCTGACTGGCTGTTTACCTCACCAGCCCTCTGACATAGGCCACATGTAGCCAGAGAAGATGAGTACAGGGATGCCTGGCTTAGCCTTGCCAGCCAGGAGGTGATATAGCCAGCAAGGAGCATGGGTATAGAGGGGACTAGCTTTGCATTCTATTATCCCAGACTCAGTACACCTAAAAAGAAGGTGCATGGCTACACCTATACCTTTCTTCACCAGCTCCACAATGTCCAGGGCAGCAAGGAGGAGCTCCGACACAGTGGGGACCAGAAAGGAGAAGGGAGAGAACTCAGCGAGTTAATACCATAGAGTCTGCCGTCCAAAGCAGCCATTTTCTCCAGGGAACTGATCTCTGCTGGCTGGGGATCAGTTGTAATTTCAGGAGATCTCCTGTAATTTCAGGAGACTGGCAACCTTAAGCTTCGCCCCCATACCAGCCAGGGCCCAGTGCGGTCCGTAAGGAGGAGCGCTCAGTGGGCCTCCAAGACCTCGGGGGCCGGGGTGGCCTGTGTCCGAGCCCGCAGGCCAACGCTGGCTCAGAAGTGCGGCAGAGGCCTTGGCCTGATGGACTCTCTGGCCCGTAATTCTGCGGGTTGTCCGACACAGCGTCTCCCCTTCCCAGCGCCCACAACCCCTCACACTGCGGCATCTCGACACCCACGTCCTACGTGGAGAAGGCCACGGCCACCCTGACCCTGCTTCCTCCCATGCCAACGGAAACGCTCCTGCCCAGCGCAGACCATGCCCTGCTATGGCAGAGTACCCCCCCCCCCGCCAGAATCTCCCTAGCATGCCAAAGAGCCAGTGACTCACGTCCTCTGCCCTGCCTGGCACACCGAGGCGTCTCCTCCCTCACTTCCCGCCTGGAAGGCTGGGAAAGCAGATCAGCCAGAAAACTTGCGTTCTTAAGCTCGCGAGCCCAAACGCTCATACACAGATGCCAGCAAGCCGCGCGTCGTTGCTGGAAAAGGGAGCCTGCGCATCGCAGGCCGACACGCCCGCGGTCCAGGCTCAGCCAGGCTTGGGGTGACGGCAAAAAACCTCCTCCTCCGTACCAAGCCTCTTCGCCCCGTCGCTCACTCAGTCGCCCCGGCGGAACTTACCGTGCTCAGCTGCGCCCCCATAACTCGCTCGGGCTACCCAAACCGAGGAACCGGCCGCGTTCCTGGCCCAATCGACAATCTAGCAGGCTGGCGCCTTACTGCCTGCTCGTCCTTGTGCGGAACACCTCATCGCCTCCGCGCCCTGTCCCTCACTGTGACTGGCATGCTCGTAGCACCGCCTTCCATAGGAAAGCCCCCAATGGTTTCCGTGGGGTCGCTGATACAGCTCAATGGACGGAGGAGGCGGAAGTGCTATGTGGGCCGGGCTGCCGTCTGGTGGCTAGCCGCGGGAGCGTCTCGGCGCTTTGCAGGGCAATTACTGCCATGATTTGTTTCTGCGGAATGGGGCAGTGGTGAATGCCTTTTGAAAACTAATTCCCTTTGAAAATAATCGGAGCTGCCCGAAGGCCCCTTGGGTATATAAAAAATGTCACAAATGACAAGTTGACTTGCATGGGTTCAATTAAAATACTGCAGATTTTTTTTAATTATTTTTTTTAAAAAGGTGGAACAGATCTAGAGAAAGAAATGAATTGGTCAAACATGGGTCTCTCCCTGAAGAGTGAGTGCTCTAGATCTCAAATGACTGTCCCTGAGTAGAAAAAACGCTATCTACTGAAGCGGAATGACGGTCATAAGAACATAAGAACATAAGAGAAGCCAATGTTGGATCAGGCCAATGGCCCATCTAGTCCAACACTCTGTCACACAGTGGCCAAAATATACCAGGTGCCATCAGGAGGTCCAGCAGTGGGGCCAGGGCACCAGAAGCCCTCCCACTGCTGCCCCCTCCAGCACCAAGAATAGAGTGCATCACCTGCCCCAGACTGAGAGTTCCCATCTATACCCTGTGGCTAACAGCCACTGATGGACTTCTGCTCCATATGTTTATCTAAGTTCCTCTTGAAACTGTCCATGCTTGCAGCTGCCACGACCTCCTGTGGCAGTGAATTCCATATGTTAATCACTCTTTGGGTGAAGAAGTATTTCCTTTTATCTGTTCTAACCCGACTGCTCAGCAATTTCATAGAGTGCCCACGAGTTCTTGTATGGTGAGAAAGGGAGAAAAGTACTTCTTTCTCAACCTGCTCTATCCCATTCATAATCTTATAAACCTCGATCATGTCACCTCTCAGCCGTCGTTTCTCCAAGCTAAAGAGCCCCAAGCATTTTAACCTTTCTTCATAGGGAAGGTGTTCCAACCCTTTTATCATTCTAGTTGCCCTTCTCTGCACTTTTTCCAATGCTATAATATCCTTTTTGAGATGTAGTGACCAGAACTGTACACAGTATTCCAAATGAGGTCGCACCAATGATTTATACAGGGGCATGATGATACTGGCTGATTTGTTATCAATTCCCTTCCTAATAATCCCCAGCATAGCGTTGGCCTTCTTTATTGCAGCTACACATTGTGTAGACATTTTCAGCGAGTTATCCACTACGACTCCAAGATCTCTCTCTTGGTCCGTCTCTGCCAGATCAGACCCCATCAACGTGTATTTATATTTAGGATTTTTGACTCCAATGTGCATCACTTTGCACTTGGCCACATTGAACCCCATTTGCCACGTTGACGCCCACTCACCCATCCTCAACAGATCCCTTTGGAGTGCCTCACAATCCTCCCTGGTTTTCACCACCCTGAACAACTTTGTGTCATCTGCAAATTTAGCCACATCACTGCTTACTCCCAATTCCAAATCGTTAATAAACAAGTTAAAAAGCATCGGACCGAGTACTGATCCCTGTGGTACCCCATTGCCCACCACCCTCCACTGAGAAAGTTTCCCATTTATACTCACTCTCTGTTTCCTATTTATAAGCCAGTTTTTGATCCACAAGAGGACTTGTCCTTTTATCCCATGATTATTGAGCTTACTTAGGAGCCTTTGATGAGGAACTGTATCAAAAGCTTTCCGGAAGTCAAGGTAAATAATATCTATTGGATCCCCCTTGTCCACATGTTTGTTCACTCCCTCAAAAAACACTAACAGGTTAGTGAGACAAGATCTTCCCTTACAGAACCCATGCTGAGTCTGCCTCAATAGTTTTTGTTCATCAATGTGCCTACTAATTCTTTCCTTAATAACAGTTTCCACCAACTTACCCGGTATCGATGTCAGACTGACTGGCCTGTAATTTCCCAGATCTCCCCTGGAGCCCTTTTTAAAGATGGGAGTGACATTAGCTACCTTCCAGTCATCAGGAATGGAGGCAGATTTTAAAGAAAGATTACATATTTTTGTCAGGAGATCCACAAGTTCACATTTGAGTTCTTTCAGAACTCTCGGATGAATGCCATCCGGGCCTGGTGATTTATTAGTTTTTAAATTGTCCATCAGTTGGAGGACTTCCTCTCTTGTTACCGCAATCTGATTCAGGTCTTTCAAAACCCCTCCCGAAATTGGTGCTTCTGGAGTGGGCAAACACTTCTCCTCTTCCACAGTGAAGACAGAGGCAAAAAATGCATTCAGCTTTTCAGCCATTTCCCTATCATCCTTCACTACTCCTTTTACCCCTTGGTCATCCAAGGGCCCCACTGCCTCCCTGGCTGGCTTCCTACTTCTA
The DNA here is from genome assembly GCA_029375565.1 of Gekko gecko. NCBI lineage: Eukaryota > Metazoa > Chordata > Lepidosauria > Squamata > Gekkonidae > Gekko > Gekko gecko. Next base: position 173,057,459 of record JAPDNY010000005.1, read on the forward strand.
ATGTATTTGAAGAAAGTTTTATTGTTGGTCTTTATGTTTTTTGCGATATGCTCCTCGTATTCCCTTTTTGCTTGCCTGATCACAGACTTGCATTTTATTTGCCATAGTCTGTGTTCCCTTTTATCAACCTCACTAAGACTAGCTTTCCACCGCTTAAAGGAATCCTTCTTACCTTTTACAGCTTCCATTACTTTATTTGTTAACCATGCAGGCTTTTTTCTATACCTATTTGCACCTTTCCTAACCTGCGGTATATATTTTTTCTGAGCTTCTAGGATTGTCTTTTTAAATAGTCTCCAAGCTTCCCCAATGGTTTTGACCTTCTCCACTCTTCCTTTCAATTTCTTCCTCACATGTCCCCTCATACCAGAGAAGTTACCCCTTTTAAAGTTAAAAGTGGTTGCGTCAGTCTTTTTGGGCAACTCCCTATCTGTACAAATGTTAAACTCAATGACATTATGGTCACTGTTCCCAAGTGGTGCAATCACTTTTACTTCTCTCACCAGGTCTTGGGTGTTACTTAGGACCAAATCCAGGATCGCCTCTCCCCTGGTAGGATCTGTGACCATCTGTTCCACAGCACAGTCATTGAGAGTGTCTAAGAACGCAATCTCTTTTTCCCGACTAGAACTCATATTGACCCAATCAATGTGTGGGTAGTTAAAGTCGCCTATTACAACACAGTTATTTCGTCTAGCCGCTATCTTTAATTCATTCATCATTTTATAATCCTCCTCTATCTTTTGATCTGGTGGGCGATAACAAACTCCCACTGTTAAGCCTCCTTTTGGACCCACTATTTCAACCCATAGCATTTCCAGAAGTGAATCCAATTCTCTTACCCTCTCAATCTTACTGGACGGTATACCCTCTCTGACATACAGAGCCACCCCACCTCCAACCCTTTCCCCCTATCCTTCCGATATAATTTATAACCAGGAATCACCGTATCCCACTGATTTTCCTCATCCCACCAAGTTTCTGAAATACCCACAATGTCTATTTCCCCCCCAACACCAAGCATTCCAACTCCCCGATTTTACCTCGGAGACTTCTAGCATTTGTGTATAAACACTTATAGTTTCCCATGTTTGTTAAGCCCACAGCCTTCCTCTTGCTGCCTCGAGACCTTGCAGAGGAAGACAGCCCAGTTTGTTGCCCACTGGTGCCTAAAGCATCAGCCGGAGGAAATGGGAAAGAGGGGAAATAAAGGCATGAGCCGCACTGAGTCAACATGTTCATGTCTCTTCTGGTAAGAGCAAAAACTAACACCAAGAGACACTTTTATTTTTTACTGGAAGTTACATCAGTGTGCTGGCATAATGCTGGTATGCAGTTCCCACTGACTGAATCCTGTCAGTTGCAAGCTGCAGCCTGGCAACCCCATGGGAATTTTGTATCATTTCCATTAGTATTCTAGGCCTAGAATGACACCCAGGAGCTGAATGGTGGTTCCTGTTAATAGAAAAATGGTTCTGGGTCTGGAATGACCCTTCCCTGAGTGGAATGACCATTCCTGGGAAAGGAAAAAGTGTTCTGGGTCTTCTCTTGGTATTGAATGCCAGTTTCCTGAGAGGAATGAAGGTACTTTAGAGTAGAATAAAGGTTCTGGCCACTTGGGCAAGGCCTGAACAAAGGTTGGTGGTGGCCACTCCGCCAGACCCAGCCCGATATCAGCAGTAGCCATTTGACCAGGCCCAGCCAAATAGTGGCCACTCTGAGATTCCTGGCCAGGCAATGGGCACCCCTCTTATCTGGCCCCCAGCCCAGCTCAGTGCTCATCACCCTGCCATACTACTAGGCCTGGCCTGGTGGTGGACCCACTTGTAAAGTACTGGGTTTCGTGCCTCATGACTCCGATGACAACATAAGAGAAGACGCGTTTATTCGTACTTCACAACAAAGACAAACAGTAACGGCCGGAGGCCAACTATATACAGTTAGGGGGGGATGCCGCACATTCCTATTGGCGGGTTTGAATCTCCCGCCAATGTTTCCATTGGCTCCCTTTTAGCAAGTTCAGGAGCCTAGTCCCTATTGTTCCCAGGAACGGAGCTTGGTTGTTTCCTTGCCTACTCTCATTCCTGGTCTTAGGACATAACACCCCTCCCCCTATAGTTTGTTCCCTCTCAGGTAACATAGTCTTTCAAGTATGCCAGGGCCTTTCGTACTCTTTGCGATCGTCGGGGTGCTGGCGTCGGACTGGCGGCGGGCCCTTCGGGTTGTGCCGTTGTACTAGGCTCCTGTTCCATCGGCGGTGGCGATTGTGGCGGTGGCACTTCCGCTTGTTCGGCCTCTGGGCTGGCGGCTGGGCTGGGCTCTCGTTCGTTCATCGGTGGTTGCGGTGTTTCAGGCGCCGGGGGAGTGGCTTCTCGGTCCGCCGGTTGCGACGCCCTGATCCCCGTATCTGGGTCTTGCCTCTTCCGCAACTGGTCTACGTGTTTCCGTAGAACCCTGTCCCCATCGGCCAGACCTCGTAAGAAACCGGCCCGGTTGGTCTCAGGATGCGGCCGGCTAGCCATTGGGGCCCCGACCCGAAGTTCCAGAAATAGACGGGTTCCTCCGGCCGGAAAACCCTTGGGGCCTCCCTGGTTTCGCTCAGTGTCTGTGACTCTGGAGCCCGGTCGGGGTGGAGATGGTCAAGTAGGGTCATGGGGCAGTGGCCCATAAGCAGCTCCGTGGGGCACCGCCCCGAGACGGGGTTTGGGGTTGTGCGTTGTGTGAGGAGGAACCGGGCCAGACGGAACTCCCAGTCCCCATCTGTTATTCGGCTTAGGGCTCCCTTGGCCGTGCGGACTGCTCTCTCTGCCATGCCATTGGTTGCTGGGTGGAATGGCGCCGAGCGAATGTGCCGGATTAGGTTCCTCGCAAGAAATGATTGGAACTCGGCAGAGGTAAAAGCGGCCCTGTTATCTGACATGTTAGTGTCCGGCAGGCCGTTGAGTGACAAATATTTTCCGGGGGGCCCTGACCACCGCTTTGGTTGATGTGGTGGACACCGGGCTGATCTCGACCCATTTCGAGTATGAGTCCACCATTATAAGGAACAGGAGACCTCGGAAGGGCTCGGCGAAATCAATGTGTAGGCGGGACCAGGGCTTGTGCGTGGACTCCCAGCTCTGCGTAGGCACGCTTGGGGGATTGGGGCGTACCTCCTGACACTGTTGGCATCCCCGAACCCATGTCTCTATCTCTGCATATATCCCGGGCCACCACACATAGCTCCTGTCTAGAGCTTTCATTCATACGATGCCTGGGTGACCCTTGTGTAGTGAGTGCAGGACCCCTTGTCTCAATGCGCCCAGGATTACCACCCTGTCCCCCGATAATAAACAGCCCTTCAGAGCGGATAGCTCGTCCTTGCGGGCCTTGTATGCTGTGAACTCAGGTCCCGCTGGCTCTGCCAGCCACCCCCTCACTACCCAGTTTAAGACTTGGGAGAGGACGGGATCCCGAGACGAGTGGGTGGCCACGTCCGCAACCTGAAGGGGGGGGGTTGGGAAGCCCTTCTAGCAGCAGGACTGCGGGGGCGGGATCTGGGTCCTCCCCCATCTGCGGTAGTGGCAGGTGGCTCAGTGTGTCAGCGTGGCCCAACGCCTTGCCTGGCTGATGCTCCAGCCGGTACTGGTAGCCCGCCAAGAACAGGGACCAACGCAAAACCTGGGGGGACAGGACTTGCGGCGTTTGCTTGTCAGCCGCGAACAACCCCCAGGAGCGGCTTATGGTCAGTGATGAGTGTGAAGGGCCGACCGTACACAAAATTATGGAACTTTTTGATGCCTGCCACCAGCGCCAACCCCTCCCGATCTATCTGTGCGTGTGCGGGAGTAATATGCCACCGGAACTTCCCGCCCATCTTTTGGTTTCGTAAGATTCCATGCACTCCCATTGGCTGTAAAATGCCCTCCCTCAGCCATTGGCCCATCAGCCGCCACTTAAGAGTACTTGCGTGCCATTGGCCGGGTGCTGGGGTCTGCTCCTTTCCCCACCCACTCCCCCTTCAGACAGATTTGCTGGCAGACCAGCTCTCTCTCCTGAGGAAGACAGTTCTCTTGACTCCTGTGAGGGACTGTCCCCTCAGTGGCTGTTGGTAGGCACCCAAGCTTGGTTCTGTGAGTAAAAAAACAAAGGACTTTCAGCATAACCCCCTCCCCCGCCCATAACCCCCTCCGCAATGGCCACTTTCCTGTCAGAATAAATGGAAAAAGGCTCTTTCTCCTGCTTAGCTTCAGCATGGCTGGCTGGCTAACGAGGTGGACCAGCGACCATCAAACCATTTTCTTCAACTTCCCGCTGTGCGACTGACTTTCCCCTAGGGTTGCCAATCTCCAGGTGGGACCTGGAGATCTCCCACTGTTACAATTGACCTCCAGATGACAGAGATCAGTTCCCCGGGAGAAAATAGTTGCTTTGGAGGGTAGACTCTATGGCAGGGGTTTCCAAACTACGGCCCGCGGGTCAGTTTTTATTGGCCCGCAGACTCTAATCACTTCGGCGGTGTCTAAGCCATCGTCTTACTGACACAGCCTATAGAACGCCCATCTAACTTGCGGGAACCCTGTCTGGCGGCCGGGGAGGGAAGAGGGGAGGGGAGGAAGGGAAGCGGCTGGGTCGCGTGAGCAGAGTAGCGGCTTCAGAACGCACCGGGGGCCGGCGTTTTGCTCACCTCCCTGGGGAGCCAGGTCGGCGGCAGGGAACCCCCGCCGGCGTCCAGCTCGCACTTTCCCCTTCCCCGCCGCAGCCTTCCTTTCCAGGTTCGGGTTGCATGCGCAGAAGAGCAGGGACGCGGCAGTATGGCCTCTCAAGCTAAGTGGAGGAGAGAGGATGGGGCGGCGGATTGCCGGGAGGAAGGTGCTGATGGGGAGGACTCTGAGTTGGAGGAAGAGGAGGATGAAGATGACGGTGAAGAGGAGCTCAGCGAGGTGAGCCACCTCCCTCCCCACCATTGCCGGGACTTTTAGGGCAACTTCTGCCGCCTGGTGCTTAGAGAGACAGTTCCTTGTTTGCCCCCCGAAGAAGCCTTCGGTGGGGTCCTTCACTGCTCTTATAGTTCGCAGCCACAGCCTGGCCTCTCGCTTCCTCTGCCAATCGAGGAGGGTGGCTGAGCTTTCCCTGGCAGCTCCCGATCGGCTCAACATACATATGTGAACAAACATTTTCTCTGTTAAATCAGAACAAAAGCAGACTGAGATCCAGAATGACTGATAGCCATCTCTGTGAAGTCCTTCGTGTCTCAACCACCAAACTTTCTCCTGACATCCCAGCCATCCTTCAATCCAAAGAACAGCATCACTGCTCCCACTGAGAGCAATGTTCTTCACATTATAGGTGAGTTAGAAATACACACAGTAATCATGTGTCAATATGTCACCTCTTGTGTGTGGCCCGGGCCTTTGCTTATTTTTCTGTATTTGGCCCTCACCAAAAAAACTTTGGACACCCCTGCTCTATGGCATTATACCCTGCTGAGTCCTTCCACACACACCCCAAATGCTGCCCTCCACAGGATCCACCCCCCCCAAATCTCCAGGTATTTTCCTAATCAGAGTTGGCACCTGTACTTTCTCCTCTCTCAGTAAAAGGCCCTCTCCACACTTTTGTTGGCCTTTGGGAGAAAACTCATTGGGCCCAGTCCTGATCAGGTTCAGGGCCGGCCCAAGGTATTCCAAGGTATTCCTGCACCCTAGGCGAGGCCAGCCTGTGGCGCCCCCGGGGATACCAACCTCCCGGTGGGGGGGGGAGACACCAGGCGCCACAAGCTAGCCTCACCCCCCTCTGGCTGTTGGGCTTGGGGGCGGGTTGCTTAGCCGGTGCCGGCCTCAGGAGCTCTGACGGGGGCGGAAGGCACCGCTCTCCTCAGCTGACCTTCGCCCCACTCTGCGAACTCCAGAACCTCACTTCGACGCCCCCCCATGCCCCCCCCATGCGTGACGGCACCGGGGCTGTGTGTGAGCTTGCGACTGGCCGCCGGGAGCCCATCGGAGCCAGAGGCCGCAGCTCTCGCCCGCCCCGCCAGACGCTGCTCCAGCGGCTGGGTTTCCAGTGCGCCCTCCCTGGGGAGGAGGCCGTGGAGCCCCGTGCGCATCAGGGAGGGGGCCCTCTTGCTGGGCAGCACGAGCTCCTCCCTTCCTTCCCCCAGTCGCACGCACTGCCGCCTCCATCACAACCCTCTCTTTCTTTGCTCCAGCGGGGACCTTGGCCGGGCTCCTTTTCTGGGCTGCTGCCTGAGAAGGGAGCCGGTGGGGGGGAGTCCATTGGGGAGACTCTGCTGCAGGCAGCCCCGCCACCGCCGCTCAAGCACTGTCCCTCCCGCCGTTGGGGCACAAGGAGGGCAGCGTCGCCTCCAGGGGGTGGTTGGGTGCGCAGGCTGTCTCCCTTCCACCTGTGCTGCAGCCTGCCTGTGCCTGCCTGCCTGCCCACGCTGTGTAGCCGCCACCGAGCCTGGGCTCCGCCTGGGCATGGGGAGCTGGGCGGATTACGGGCAGGGGCACTGCAGGCCCTTGCTGGGCGCCCCCGGCTTTGGTGCCCACTTCCCTGGCCTGGCTGGAGGTGTATTTGGGGCGGGGGGGAGCAAGTCCTGGGAAGGAAGCCTGGGGAGGCGGTGCACGCAAGAGCCAGGAAGGCTGTGCCTGGGCAGCTGCCGCCCACCGCCAGCACTGGGAACGCCAGGGGGGAGGGCAAGTGGGTGAGCTCCGCCATGCTGCCTCGCCTCTCCCCCCCCAAGCTCCAGAAGTGCCCTGGCCAGGCACTTAGACGGGGGCGGCGGCAGGGAGAGTCCCCGCTGGCCGCCATGCTGCCCCGCCTCTCCCCCCCAGAGCTCCAGAAGCACCCCGGCTGGGCGCTTAGATGGGGGGCGGCGGCGGGGAGAGTCCCCGCTGGCTGCCATACCGCCCCGCCTCTCCCCCCAGAGCTCCAGAAGCGCCCCGGCTGGACGCTTAGACGGGCGGGGGCGGCGGGGAGAGTCCCCGCTGGCTGCCATGCCGCCCCGCCTCTCCCCCCCCCAGAGCTCCAGAAGCGCCCTGGCCGGGCACTTAGACGGGGGCGGCGGTGGGGAGAGTCCCCGCTGGCCGCCATGCTGCCCCGCCTCTCCCCCCCAGAGCTCCAGAAGCGCCCCAGCTGGGCGCTTAGACGGGGGCGGCGGCAGCAGCAGGGAGAGTCCCCGCTGGCTGCCATGCCACCCCACCTCTCTCCCCCCAGGGCTTGGGAAGTGGAGGCGGGCGCCCCGTTAGGGCCTTGGCGTGGGGGGGGGGGTTTCGGGGCGCCATTTGGTGCCCCTGAGGGCCGGTGCTCTAGGCGAGCGCCTAGCTCACCTAGTGAGCGAGCCGGCCCTGATCAGGTTGCCAACTCCAGGTGGGCAATTCCTGGAGATTTGAGGGATGGAGCCTGGAGAGGGTGAGGTTTGAAGAGGGGTGGCACCTCAGACAGGTACGATGCCATAGACTCCACCCTCCAATCCAGCCATTCCCTGATGGGCAACCATTGTTGCCAATCTCCAGGTGGGGGCTGGAGATCACTCAAAATTACAACTGCTCTCTAGGAGGGAGGGGGGAGGAGATGGAAGACTAAAGGTAGGTTGATGGTTGGCTGGGAGGGAGATAGGGTTATCAACTTCAGGTTGGGAAATTCCTGGAGATTTGAGGGGTCAAACCTGGAGAGAGTGAATGTTGAGGAGGGGTGGGACCTCAGACAGGTACAATGCCATAGACTCCACCCTCCAAACCAGCCACTCCCTCCTGGGAAACCACTGTTACCAATCTTGGGGGTGGGCTGGAGATCACTCAAAATTACAACTGCTCTCTAGGAGGGAGGGGGGAGGAGATGGAAGACTAAAGGTAGGTTGATGGTTGGCTGGGAGGGAGATAGGGTTATCAACTTCAGGTTGGGAAATTCCTGGAGATTTGAGGGGTCAAACCTGGAGAGAGTGAATGTTGAGGAGGGGTGGGACCTCAGACAGGTACAATGCCATAGACTCCACCCTCCAAACCAGCCACTCCCTCCTGGGAAACCACTGTTACCAATCTTGGGGGGGGGCTGGAGATCACTCAAAATTACTACTGCTCTTCAGGTAGCAAAGATCAGTTCCTCTGGAGAAAATGGTGGACTCTGTCATTATACCCTGCTGAGATTGCCACAGCAAATTGTCACTGAGTGCCCAAAGCCAGGGCACTCTCCCAGAGCCTCTTTCTAGAGCCCGTTGTATTTATTTCCACAACGGGCCTTATTCCTAGTCAGGGATAAAACAATGTAGTTTGGAAACGCTGTATAGAGTTCCCAGGAGTAGACAAAAAAAGAACAGATATTCTTAGGAGGAGTTTTGCTACCTCTGGTAATTCAGAGGGTAAACTAATCAAAATGGAAACAATACTACTTGGTGAGAGTCGACAGCAGAATTCCTCGCTGACCACTGCCGCCTTGCCAGCAAATGTGAGTTCCCCTCCCTCGAGGACACTTTACTGACCCAGTTCCTATGGGGAGTCAGTGATCCAAAGTTGTGGCGGAAACTCCCCACCCAGGCAGACCTAAAGCTGGACACCGCACTCCAAACAGCGACCGCCTTTGAGAAGTCGCAAAGAGACCAACAGGCCCACTCCGCCCACTAGACCAGGCCGGTGTCAGAATCTGACATCTTGGATGAGGAAACCCATCAGGTGAAGCCTCACACATGGCCCGGTGCGCACAAAAGCCACTCGTCAGCCGTCTGCCCTGCTACAAGGGACATCGCCAAGCTACCCGGGTCTGCACTTTGTGCCAGCTGTGGGAATCCACACGAGAGGAAAACCCACTGGTTCTGAGAGACCATTTGCCAGATGTGTGGGAAGCAGGGGCCCATCGCCTGCGTCTGCAGTTTGCAGAACGCCAAGGACATCTCCACACACCAAGGGACTGTGGACCGCAGCTTCACCATCCACCAGAACCAGGTACACTACTTGCGCCAGGGGCCTGCCTACAAACTCACTGTGACTGTATTGATAGAAGGTGCCCCCTGTGAAATGGAGCTGGACATGGGATCATCCCTTTCCATTATCTCAGATGAGACCCTCCGGAAGCTATGCCCAAATGGGGGGCCCCCACTAGAGGCTACCAGCCTCAGGTTAAGGGACTTTCAGAGGAACCCAGTAGCGGTTAAGAGGGTGGGCCAGTTCAGGGTGAAATACAGGGCTTTCGAGGGTCTCTTGGAACTGGTCGTGGTACAGGCCCCTCTCACCAGTCTACTGGGCCTCGCCTGGTTTGCTGCCCTGGGGTTGGTGGTAACAGGGATCAACCAAGTGGGGCACAGGGATTATAGTCATGTGTGCCAGGAATTCCCCACAATATTCAATGGCACACTCAGACGATACACCAGGCCGCCAATAATTCTAGAGCTTGACCCAGCAGTGCACCCCATCTGCCTGAAAAATTGAAACCCCCCGTTAGCTCTCCGTCCAAAAATTGAGGCAGAGCTGGATTGCCGTCAGTCAAGGGGTCCTAGAACCAGTCCCATACATGAGGTGGGAAATGCCGATAATCACACTGGTCAAACCGAACAGGGACATCAGGATTTGTGTGCACTATAAATGCACAATAAGCAAGGCGTTGCAAGACCATGCGTATCCCATGCCGGTGGTCAGCCATGTGCTCATGTCCCTAGCCAGGGCCAATTTTTTTGGGAAGCTGGATCTGGCGCAGGCATACCAGCAGTTGCTGATGGATGCTGCCACGGCCAAAGCCCAGACCATTGTCACTCACAAGGGGGCTTTTAAGGTGTGGAGGTTGCAATTCAGAGTGAGTATGGCTCCGGGAATATTCCAAAACTCAATGGACACTTTGCTTAAAGGAATTCCTGGAGTACAGCCCTTCTTTGATGACATTCTGATCTTGGCGCCATCGGCAGACGTCTTCGCGGATTGCTTGCGGGCGGTGCTTCACCATTTCAGCGAAGCAGGACTAAAAGTGAAGCAAGAAAAATGAATCCTCGGGGTGCCTTCCATGGACTTCCTTGGGTTCCAGGTCGACGCAAGCAGCATCCACCCAACTCAGGACAAAATAAAGGCGATTGTGTATGCCCCGACCCCGACCTCTAAGACTGAACTGCAGGCTTTCTTAGGCCTCCTTAATTTCTCCCCCATAAGGCGGTCATGGCCAAGCCCCTCCACCGCCTATTGGATAAAAAGGCTCAATGGGCTTGGTGACCGCGTTATGCCGTGGCCTTCCAAGCGGTCAAGGTCCTCCTCGTCTTGAACTCTGTCTTGTCTCACTTCAGTGAGTCCCTTCCCGTGGTCCTTGCCTGCGACACCTCACCTTACGGGGTGGGGGCTGTGTTGGGCCACCAGCTCCTGGATAACCGCGAAGTGCCGGTGGCTTATTATTCCCGTACCTTGTCATTGGCCGAGCACAACTATGCATAGATTGACAAGGAGGCATTGGCCGTGGTGGTTGGAGTCAAAAAATTCCATCACTACCTCTACGGCTGCCCCTTCTCCATACTCACCGACCACAAGCCGCTTTTGGGTCTCCTGCCCCGGATCATCAAACGCCCCAGCTGATGTCGCTGCAGGTGCTTTGCTGGTCGATCTTCCTGGATGGCTATCAATACAGCCTGCTGCACCAGCCGGGCAGGTCCACGGGCCACGCTGACGCCCTGAGCTGCCTTACCCTTCTGAGCTGCGACCCGGACCCTGCACTGGCACACCAGATCCTGTTGCTGGAGGACCTGCCCAACCGGCTGATCCAGGTAAATGAGGTGGCCAAGCACACCGGTAAGGACGGCATCCTCTTCCGGGTGCTGGACTGGGTGGGGAGGGGCTGGCCCACAGGGAAAGTGGGCCTGGACGTCGTAGCCTTCTTGTCTCGCTGGGATGAGTTGTCTGCCCACAGAGGGTGTCTCTTGTGGGGTAGTCAGATAATGATCCCTGCTCCCCTATGCAAACGCACACTCGCAGTGCTACACGAGACTCATCCGGGAATCGTGCGAATGAAGGCTCTCGCACGGAGCTATGTCTGGTGGCTGGGTTTGGATGGGGAGATAGAGGACCTAGTCAAATGCTTCCAGACTTGCCAAGAGACACGGCTAGCCCCCCCTGGCGCCCTGGGGCATGCATGGGAGTCCTCCAGCAAACCATGGGCTCACCTGCACCTGGATTTCACTGACTCCTTCAAGGGGCAAATTTTCTTTATCTTAGTAGATGCTTTCTCCAAATGGCTAGAAGTCATTCCAGTCCCCTCCATGTCGTCCCGGCCCATGATCAAGTCCCTATGGAAGGTGTTTAGTACCCATGGCATCCCAGACACGCTGGTATCCAACAACGGTGCTGCCTTCAAGTCAGCCAAGTTCAGGGACTTCGTGAGTGTCCTGCCCTGCGGCGGCACAGCCGCAGCTTGGGCTGACCCCAAGCCACAGCCAGCAAGATGCCCAAGGGAACAACCAAGGGGAAAGAGGGCCCATGAAGCGACAGCGCTCCGACACCCCCACAAGAGGTTGGAGACAGCTCCCACAGCCCCGGCGCTCCCCAACCAAAGACTGGCAGTCCTGATGCCACCTGCCCACCCTGTCTGGTTCCCGACCTGGCGGTGGCCGGGCTAAAAAACATAGACAGGTTACGGCAGCACAGCTTGGGCCTGTGAGAGGTGCAAGGCCAGGAGGTCCCACCCAACCCGCCGCCAAGCGACAGCCCACCTCTAATGGCACTGACACCGAGGGCTTGGAGGTGGGAACAAGCCTGGGAACCAGAGGGCCAGAGGGAAGTGCCAGAGGTAGCAGCGACGAGGGGACAGCCTACTCCCACCCTGGGGCCCGCAGAGGAGAGAGCACCACAGAAGATGCTGCCCGGACACACCCGTGGGCATCTCTGTGGCCCATGCTGCGAGCCCCAAACTGTCCCAACACAGGGACTCCACTTACCTCATGCTGGGCGGCCCAAGAAACCCACGCCCAACGCAACTAACAAGGACATCGGCTCCAGCCCCTGAAACCCAGGAGAGGCGGGGCTTCCAGCCGACATTAAAAGGAGAGACTCCCCAGCCAGTGGAGGAGAGAAACAAGAAAGAAGGACAGCCCCGAGAGCCTATGGGGTTAAGAAGGAGGGAGGAGGGAGGGACCAGGTATTGGTGGAGGGAAATAAAAGAGGGGTGGAAGCCCAACCAGGGAGGAGAAAAGGAGACTGAAGGGAGTTGCCTGCCAGCTGAGAGAGACGTGGGGGCCTCCCCACGTGTGTGCTCCAGGAGAGTCGGATGCCAGTGGTGACGCAACCCTGGGCCCTCTCCTAAATCTGAGGTTCTAGGCTATACCCCTCTGGACTGCCCTTTGGCCAACTGGGTCCTTGCAGAAGGCTCCGCCCCCAGGCTGGCTGTGGGGTGCAACAGTGAGGTACTACAGGATTCGGCACATCTGCTTGGCACCCTTTCATCTGGCCACCAACAGCCAGGCAGAGCAGATGGTGTGGATGACGAAAGAGGCGCTGCAGCGAATCGTCCACGGGGACTCGGACGACCGGTTAGCTGCCTTTCTGTTCGGCCAAAGGACAACCCCCCACACCGCCACCGGCCGCTGTCCCACAGAGTTGCTCATGGGCTGGTGATTGACAACCCGTTTGGACTGCCTACACCAGACTGGGCACCTGACCACTCACTGGGAGTAGAACTACAGACTGCCCCACAGGGGTTCTTCCTGGAGGACCCTGTGTATGCTCGTAATTATGCACGCGGACCACCCTGGATCCCAGCCCGAGTGGTCCGAGTGACAGGACCTCTTTCATACGAGGTCTCAAAAGAAGATGGCCAGTTACTGCAGAGACACATGGACCAGCTCCAGCACCGGCTGATGCCCTTAGGAGAACCCAGGGGCGTGGAGGCTGAGCTGGAAGTCAACGTGCCAAGCAGCAAACTGACAGACATCCTTCCCACCGGAGCACTTCCTGCACCCGGAAACACTGACAACGCTTCATCTGAGGCAGCCCCAGAGCTACTGGTCCCACCAGAGCTGGCCCAACACACCCCAGACTGTCCTTTTCCGGAGCCGCACAGGTTGACTCGAAGCAGTGGCGCCCAGAGTACTTGAAGGACTACGTTTGCAGGAACACCTGAACTATGGGGGGAAGGGGTGTTATGTATTAGCTGTAGAAGATGGCCGCCACAGTGGTGGCCTGACCATGTGGCCTGAAAAACCTTAGACCTTTGTTCCTAAGGCAATAGCTACTTCGGATCTGAAGGTGCACCTAAGGGCTCACCCAGATCCAAAAGTAGACCTATTGAAGTGTTGACTTATAAATAAGGCCAATCACAGATGATGGGAGTGTGGGGGTGTGTGGTGTGGGGCACGCATATAAGCTGGTCACTGCCTGGCCAGTTTATCTTTCATTCCTGATGTAATCCAATAAACAAGAGCTGATTCACTATGCTGAGTCTCCGGCCTCAGTACTTTTCAGTGAGTATGGGAAGGGGAGGGGAGACTGATAGGATTAGTAATCCCAGGAGAAGATAAAGATATTGCTATATTTTGTATCTGTGTGGATGAATGGATTTCCTGATGCAAACAGGAACTGTTAAGGTTCCTGTTGGAATGTGGCTAGGAATGTGACAAGTTAATGATCCACTGATGATCCCTGATTACTGGAGAGAAAAGAGTACTCCATTGTGTGAATAGTATATTGATTAGGGTGAACTGACCAGGAAGGGTGGGCCTCAATAGAGAGAGAAATATCTCTTAGTTTTTTGGGGGGGACTATTAGTCTGGCAGATGTCCTAGGGCCATCCTCCCAACAGAGCAAGTTCAGACTTGTTTCTTTTGCTGCTAGAAACCATACTGTTTGGTTCTGCTCCATCTTGGTTTAGTATATATTTCCAGGCCACACTATGGCCTACTTCTAGGCCAGACATGGCTTGCACATATACAGAGGATGTTGGGGGGTAGAAGATGATAAGGGGTGTTTTCTGCCAGTGGCTCCCCTTTGCAGAGACATATAGGGGGCCTTACAGTACTGGCAATGGAAATTGAAGCATTGGACCTGAAAACTCCATTCCTGATTTCCACATTGGTGGCACATTGTGTTTACGTAAGGCCAAATGACACAGGACACTGGATTTCAGTGTCTGGAGCTTAAGACTGCCAGTTCCAGGTTTGGAGATTCCTGTATGTTTGGAGATGATGCCTCTGAAGCTGCCATTTCCTCCAGGGGAGTAGATCTCTATAGTATAGACATCCATTGTAATTCTGAGAGAATTCCAGGCCCTACCTGGATACCTTCAGGTGACCCTACTGGAACATGTAATTTGGCCCCCCACCATATAGACTATTCCAAATGCCCCCCCCCCCAGTTCCTTTAAGTCCTGAAGGCAGAAAATAACAGGCACATTATGGGGATCTATCTTTTTCCACAACCAGAGTTTAAAGAAACCTAGGGAGCCATTTCAGATTGAGGAATTGGAATGTGGGGAGGGGAACATCCCAGGGGTGCCATTTGGTCTGTTGGGGAAACTCACTTGTACTGCAGGGAGCAGGTCCACTTATTCAAACAGCACCCCCAAAATTGTTTCAGTTTGGGGAAATGGTGTAGGAGCGAAGATTGAAGCCCCTTCTCTGCACACACAGTGGTCCTTGTGAACTGGGCACTGCATGCACAGGAATTGAGGAGAACCCACACACAGACCCATCCTGTGTATTCTTCAATGTGTGGTTCAGCAGTATGGCTAGATAGCATATTTGTCATCTCTAGATAAATCTTTCCCTGCAGAGTTTGAAAGAGGAGTGGGTTGAAGTAAACTGGGACACTTCCACTCCTTATTTAGAACAAGATTTGAGAACTATGGCTGAGAACTGGTTCTCTCAACATTTATTGTTAAAATTCAATTTTTGACAAAAATGTTAATTGGGAAGTTGAATTTTTTAAAAAATGCAGCCATATTTGGATTTCGTGAAGTTTTCTTTTTGTTTCAGGTGGGTAGCCATGTTGATCTGAAGCAGCAGAATAAAGTTTATTCAACGTATAAGCTTTCGTGTACAAGCAAACTTCTTCAGAAAAAAGGTTTTCTTTTAGTTTGTTAACATTGAGGGAAACCAGAAGTGAAAAGCTAGACTGACGTCAAAAACTTGGCCAATGAGGGAGAGCCTAAGTTATTGTGATTAGATGGGAAAAAAAGATAACATTTTTCATAAAGGGTATCATTGCTGAGAGTGACATACTTACAATTAGCCATTTCCCATGACTTCCAGTCTTGTCCACTTTCTTCTTTATATTTTTTACCTAAGGACTAGGCCTGTAGCCAGAAAAGTTTTGTTGGGGAATGGGCAAATGAGTACAGTGGTGGTCATCTCATCATTATTTATTTAATTTATTTCTTTGTTTATTTATGCTTATTTCTTTACCAATTTTCTACTTGAGACTCAAAGTGGATTACATGGTATAGAACATTGTAATTGAATACCCTGAGGGATTTAATAAGCAATGCAATAGGGCTAGGATTACGAAAATTAGAAAAGTGCACAAAAGTATCAGACATGCTATGTCAGGCAATGCAGAACATGCAACAGATCAATCTGTCATGTACACTGTGGCACAGACTACAGTGTTCTGTATTAACTTTATAAAAATTAACTTTATAAAAAAATGTTTTACATAGCTTGCAGAATTAAAGAAGTGTGGGAGCTTTTCTTCCAGGCTGTGATCACATGCACAATTAGCCCCGCCATAGGCGCGAATGCTAGGCAGATTTAAAGGGTGCGATTAGACAACAACATCTGGGAAGTGCCCCGCAGCCATTGGCAACCCATTTTGTTCCGCTGCAGAAGTGGAGTTAAAAGACACCAGGGAAAGTCCGGTAGCAAACGGGTTGCTACGGGCCACGGACGGACTTTCCCCTGTCTGATTGCTCCAGCGTGCTCTCATGGCGTCAGGATGGTCTGATAAGGCCATCTTGACTCCATGCCATTATTTTCCCCCCCTTCTCAGTATGTGCATCATCGCATACTCCATAGGGAGCCCTAGTAGTAATAGGGTGTACCCTTCTTTTATTCAGAGACTGGAAACGTTTGACAGCTGCCCCCATCCCCCTGCGGAAGCCACACTTCCACTAAGGGGGGGCTATGCTTCAAAAACAGGGATGGGCAAGATAGCCGCCAGTGTCAGCCCAGAAGGGAACGGAGGAGGCTGTGCTATGGGGCTGTTAGCAGCAGGGGGTTGCAGTGGGGAGAAGGAGTCTGGTACAATGGCAGCCATTTGTGTTGTTGTGCTTGGTGCAAAAACTTCAGGCTGTGGGGGCAGTAAAGCAGAGAGAATATCCAGGGGGGAGCATGTGTACAAGTTTGTTTTTAACAAAGTGTTGTTGAAAAAGTGTGTTTGGTGTAAGTTCGAGCGCTTGGAGTTTTCAAAACATCCCCCAGTTCTCTCTCACCGGAAAAACTCAGACTGGCAAGAAAAGGGGGAGTTTTCCACCCCCTGCTTGAAAAATGAGAGAGCTGAAATCACTATGCCCCCCTCCCAAGTCATTCCCCTTAGTGAGAAAAAGGAATGACTATTGGTTCTAACGTGTGTCTAGTAACAGAAATGAACACATTTGCTAAGACCTAACCAGGTATTTTAGTCTCTTTCCCTTCTGTGTGAACCCTGAGGAAATAAATCATAGGGAATTGCAATAAACAAAACACCAATCCTGCAGTGTGTGCCGTGGTATAGAGGCATGCTCTAGAGAACCCCAGCCTTCTAGGAGAGGTCAGGGGGAGTGTCCCAAGGCAGCACATGTGATTTGGGGGCTGTAGGAGCTGTTTTGTCGATTTTAGCCTATGCCGACCCTGTGAGGTAAAACACCCAAGCGGCACATGGTTTCATTTCGGGGTATCGAGTGACCCCTCAGCAGACTCACCTTGATGAGGGGGACCTCTGGGCACTATTATTGGGGTGATTGGGGGTACCCCCAAAATTTCAATTTTGGGGTGCCCTCCTCCATCACGCGGGGAGTGCCTGGCAACATTTAAACGCACCAATGAGCAGCAGAAGGGGGTGGTTCCAGCATAACAGAGATAAAAGGGCATGCTGCGCTGCCCACCATCCACGCTTTCTTCAAAAAGCTACTAGCTTTCACGTCACTCTCTGCCAGAAGCAAAGAATGGATTCTCAGGACCTGAACAATTTGCAAGGTATGTTTGAGAGGTCTGTTTTCTAAAAAGTTTTAATCCTAATAGAGGGCAGAAAAAAAGAGTTCTTATTCTCAAACTATTCTGTTCTTTCCATGTAGAAATTCTTGATCAAGAAATGAACACGGGTATGCAGTCCCAGGATCTTGTGGCAGCAGCCCTGGCATATGCCTTGCAAGCACCTGTGGAGTTGCAGCAATATATCTCTGGTGAAAACGGTAAATTCTGGGCTAGGGGTTTTTTGGTGGGTTCTGTTGTTCAAAAAGATGTCAAACTTTAGGATTAATTTTTTTCTGTCTTTGACAGAGGTCATTTCTGATGGAGAATCCCCAGCAGCATCCCTTCAGCAATCGTTGACTACCTTAACAGCCAGAACAGCATCCAGGGAGCCTGGTAAGAATAAATAGTCTCATCTAGTTCCACACATGTAGGCAGGGTTTTTAAATGCTTGTAATTTTAGAATTCCGGAATTGTCCAGTGTTCCCTTCTGGGCTGACACTGGCGGCCATCTTGCCCATCCCTGTTTTTGAAGCATAGCCCTCCTTAGCGGAAGCATGGCTTCCGCAGGGGGATGGGGGCAGCTGTCAAACGTTTCCGGTCTCTGAATAAAAGAAGGGTACACCCTATTACTACTAGCCCTCAGTGCAGAGATGCGATTCAGCGATTCCCCGTTTAAGTGAAATCGGAAACAACCAGCAAAAAAACCCCAAACAAAACTTGACTCACCCGCTGTTGCATCTGATCATGCAGTGGTGGGCTGCCCCCACAGCTTCAAAGGACTGTGTGATTGTGCAACTGCGGGTCAAATTCTTCTGGAGAGAATAGCCTCGCTCCCCCCGCCTCGGTTTATCTGATGCATGTGACTGCAACCCAGTTACTGAAACCTGAAACTAGCTCACTAGCTGAAGGCTTCTATGAGCACCGCCCAACAAATGGGTAGGATCAGCAACTGCCCATACACATGTATTATCTGTTGTGGAATGGCCTTTCTGTGGAAGTCAGGAAAGCTCCCACACTTTTGTCATTCTGCAAATTATGTAAAACAGAATGGTTCAAGAGGGCGTTTTTATAAAGGTAATAGGGCTATATGATAATGAAATGGTTCAGGAAGGAGCTTTTATAAAAGGAACAGGACTGTGGACTATATCATGTTATATTATGTATTATTATCTCTTTGCTGTATGTATTATCCTGCTCTTACTGCATTACTTTCTACCTTTGTAATACCACTTTCTGCATTTTATGACTTTCAAATTGCTGTAATCCTAGTCTTATTGCATTGTTTATTAGTTGTTTTATCTGATTGATTGCATTGACTTATACTGTGTGATCCATTTTGAGTCTCAGTGAGAAACACAGATATAAATAAATAAATGGATAGGATCAGACTGTGACTAGGATCCTTTTTAGTGACACTACATAGTGTCAAGCAATAGTGGCATGATCCCTGAGCTGCCCACAGGTAAGGATCCTTTCCCAGCAACTTTCCATCTTCAGAACAAACAACACAACCCTCCCCGGTGAATAAGATTCCTGTGGGGTAACATATAATAGCAAAAGGAGATTTGTCCTCACTTACCTCTGGGCCTTAATCCCTAAATCTGCTAACAGCCCATCAGGTGAAGACCCATAGTCTGGTCTATGGCCTAGCGGCTCCAGTTTTTATAACTACCATACCAAACTCCTGTGCCATCTGTCTAGTTTACAGCTTTTAAAAAATCTGTTTTGTTTATTGTGAAAGATTTATTGTGAAATGTTTTAATTCTTATTGCATAATGTTTTAGCTCCTGTTGTCATCTGCTCTGAACCTGCTCATGGGAAGAGCAGAATATGTCAAAATAATAAATAAATAAATTGTCTTCTGTCAAAATAATTCCCTAACAATAAGATTTCTGCAGGACTATTGTGGAGCACTGTCCTGTTCTTGCTGTCTTTGCTTTCTTCTGAATCTGCTAGGGTTGCCAATTTCCAGGTGGTGGCTGGGGATCTGCTTTTACAACAGATCTCCAGGTGATGGAGATCAGTTCACCTGGAGAAAATGGCTGCTTTGGGAGATGAACTCTATGGCATTATACCTCATGGAACCCTCTCCCCACTCCAAACTCCAGGATCTGAAGATGAAGTAGAAGCCCTGCAGCCATCAGCATTGCCCTCCAGGGTCTCCAGAGCCCTTGAAACACTGGAAAAGGAGAGCCTGCAGGAAAGCACAGGAGTGATACCGTAGTGTGCAGTTGGCAGCCCACACCGGTCAAGCCTGTAGCCAGAACATGTTTTTTTTTGGGGGGGGGGAATGAGTACAGTGGTGGTCAGCCCATCATTATTAATGTACTTTATTATTATTTACTTACTAGGAATATGGCCCATTGTGGAAATAAATACAACAGAAAGAGGCTCTGGGAGAGTGCCAAGGCCTTGGGCACTCAGCATTAATTCGCTGTGGTGACCTCAGCAGGGTATAATGACACAGAGTCCACTGTTTTCTCTAGAGGAACTGATCTCTGCTACCTGAAGAGCGGTTGTAATTTTGAGTGATTTTCAGCCCTCACCTGGAGATTGGCAACAATGGATTTTCAGGAGGAAAAGTAGTCTTTCTCTGCAGTGCGGACCAAAGCAGCTGACATCATTCTCCTCTCCCCCTTGGTACTTGCACAACAACCTTGTGAGGTAGGTTAGACTGAAAGTCTGTGACTGGTCCAAAATCACCCACTCAGCTTCTACAGCAAGAACCTGGATCTAGCAGACCCTGCTCTGAAGCACTGACTGCTAAGCCTAGGGTAGCCAACCTCCAGGTGGAGCCTGAAGATCACCAGGAATCACAACTGAACTCCAGACAACAGATCTCCCCCCCCTCTGAGAAAATAACTGCTTTGGAAGGTGGGCTTTATGGCATTCTGTTCAGCTGAGGCCTCTCCCCTCCCAAAATCCTGGTTTCCATAGACTCTACCAGAAAATCTCCAGAAACCTCCCTACCTGGAGCTAGCAACCCTAGTCAAGAGTGACCCCAATGAGTTCCTCACAAAGGCCTGTGAAGGGTTTCCTTCCTTTGTCTGAACCAAGCTTGGTTGCCTACTGTGACGAAACGGGCTCCAGTTTACAACTCAGCTGTTTGCCTCCCACCAACATCCCATGGGCATATCTCACTCCTTAAGTTCGCTGCCACCACTCACTGAATTGTCACTGCCTTTTTAAAGGGACAGTGAGACCCCTCTGGCTGAATCTCCCTATTTGGAGATGGAATCCCAAATCTTTGGGGGACCCCTGAAAAGTTGGCAACCCAAGGGTCTGACTTTTCCTTAAGAACATAAGAGAAGCCAATGTTGGATCAGGCCAATGGCCTATCTAGCCCAACACTCTGTCACACAGTGGCCAAAAATACCAGATGCCATCAGGAAGTCCAGCAGTGGGGCCAGGACACTAGAAGCCCTCCCACTGTTGCCCCCCCCAAGCACCAAGAATACAGTGCATCACTTGTCCCAGCCTGAGAATTCCTATCTATACCTTGTGGCTAATAGCCACTGATGGACTTCTGCTCCATATGCTTATCTAATTCCCTCTTGAAGCTGTCCATGCTTGTAGCTGCCACCACCTCCTGTGGCAGTGCTTCCCTGGGCTACCCCCTCCCTTTGGTATTGTGCAGAGCCGGGGAGACTATGTGGTCAGAGCACAACACAGATTATTAGCCCAAATAAAAGAATTTAACTATTTACACAGTTATGCAGTCCACACACACTGTAGGAGTAAGCACACACTATGAACCAACAGAGCCTAAATCAACAGGGGTTAAATGCAATCCTCTTTCCCTACACACAATACTCTCTATCTCTGGAGGCTGTGGGCTCAGGATAGGATCTCTTCTTGAACTGGCCTCTGGCTGTACTTCAGCCTCTCTCTCTTGCCCAAGAGAGCAGGGAAACTTCCATTCATTCCACAGTCCAGCTGACTGTGGAGTAGCTGAATTTCTGCTGCCTCCCAGGGACAAAGACTGCCTCCTCCCTGGATGGGCTGCAGTCTATATTGATGCCACCCTGCCCGTTGGGACAGTCCCTGTTTTCCCACACTTTTTGGCCTTGGAGCAGTTGTGATCTGTAGGCCATCAGATGAGGAAGCCCCATTCAACCCAGTGAGTAATACCCCTGCAGGCCCCTGTCTGGAACTACAGCTCAATTAAATCTTATGGGGGAACATTTTAAACAAACAACCACAGACAGCAGCTGTCTGACAAACACAGGTAACTGCCAGTCTGTGAGTGGTCCGAAATGGAGCCTGAACTCCAGACAACAGATCTCTTCCTCCCCTGGAGAAAATAACTGCTTTGGACGGTAGCCTCTATGGCATTCTATTCAGCTGAGGCCTCTCCTCTCCTCTCCTCTCCTCTCCCCTCCCCAAACTCTGACTTCCTTACACTGGCTTCCTTAGACACAGAATAGTCAGGAATTTCCCAACCTGGAGCTGGCAACCCCAATGAGTTCCTCACAACATCCATTGAGGGGAAAGTTAATCCCACACAGGAGGCAAGCAGGCTAAGCATCTTCATCAAGAGGTGTTAAAGGACTAAAGCATTGGAAAAGCAGAGGGGGGAGGAGGGAGGGAGAAGGGATAAAAACCGTTACGAAATGTACGGGATAAAAGACAATATGTAATACTTACCAAAAACTATATAAAAACTATATTAAAAACAAAAGAGAGAGAAAATTGTTTGCCAGTAATTCTGATAGGGCACAGTGGCTGAAGGGGGAGTGGGAGAGGAAGAGGAGCAGACCCAGCACCTGGCCAATGGCACGTGAGTACTCTTGAGTGGTGGCTGACGGGCCAATGGCTGAGGGAGCAGATTGCACAGCCAATGGGAGAGCTGCAAAGTGCCACTCCACTTCAGAATTATATACAAGGAGAGATATTTTAGTATTTACCAATTTTCTTTTTTAAAAAAAACTTTAATTATTTTCATCCTACAAACACTACAGACACTAAAACAAAAGTTAAGTTACACAAGGATCGTACAAAATGATTAGTCATTAGCTTAATCAAAGTTCCCTCTATAATAAGGTTAATGGAATGTAGATATTTCTTACATTTTCTATTACTCACTGGTAATTATATGATTAAATCAGGTAAATACAGCTTGAACAATTTAAACTTTCAAGTTTATAAGATTAAGTTATTTCATTTCTTTCCTCTTTTCTTTTTATCAAATTTCCATTGGACTTTAAGAAGCTTGGGGGCCGCAGCCCCTTTTTCAGAATTGGAGTCCTCATCTAGAATGTATCGCTGTGCTTTCTGAACTTCCCGACCCATAAGTGCTGCTTTCTTCTTCCACATCTTGTTCCTCTGTTGTTTTCTTGTCACTCGCTAATCCTTGTTGCAGTTCCAAAAACATCTTTGCTTTTAAGACAGAGTCTATCTTTTCTTTTTTATCTTTGTAGTTGAAGACAAGTCCCTCAGGTATTATCCATCTGTATGGCGTGGAGTTTTTCTGCAAAAAGTTGGTTAAATTTTTACACTGTTTCCTCTTTTTTCTTATTTCGAATGGTATATCTTTTAACCCTCTGATTTTCTCGTCTTTGATTTTTAAGGTTGTCCCGTTTGCGTCCTTGAGCACCATGTCTCTTGTAGATCTCTTCGAGAATCTCACCATTATATCCCCAGGCAGGTTTTTCTTCTTAATAAATTCCGGATATGTCCGATAGATCATATCCATATCACTTAGTAATCCATCTGCAGTTAAACCTGTTATTGGGGCCAACTCTTCACTTAAGATTTTCTTCAGATTCTCACCCTTCTGTTCAGGGACACCTTGAAATCTCAGAACAAAAGTTGATTTTTCTATTTGGAGTCTTAAAAGTTGATCTTTGACAGAGGTCCTCTCTTTCTCCCCTACCTCCAGTCTTTGCTTAATTGCTTTTGTCTTGGCTTCAACCTTTTTCACTGACTTTGCCATCTCCTCTGTTTTTAAATTAGTCTCTTTCAGCTGTTTTTGTAGTGCTTCAAAGTTATTGTTGAGATTAGTCATCTGATCCAACAGAGGGCACAATTGCTGTTGCCAGCATATTAGGAAAGTCAGTATTTACTTCCAGTTTAGAAACTGGATGTGCTGATCTTGTAGTGCCAGGAGAGTACTTTGGTCTCGTCACCATGTTTTCTGCCTGACCAATTTATGGAAAGTTTTTAAAAGTCAGAGAAAGTTTATTTATCAAGTTGCTTCAATTAAATCTGTATTTTACTTGATTTGGTCCAAAATTGCCGTTGCTCCTAGCCCCTTCTATTGGTTAAACAGTTTGTTCAAAGTTGTGAGGGGGGCAGGCTCCCTCCCCCTCTGTCGTTACAGATTGGGGCTTCGGATGGGCATTTAATCGCGTAACCAGGTAGAGAGAAATAACACTCATGCTTCCTTCCATGCCAGCTGCAGAGGTAGGGAGAGCTTTGTAATTTCACTAGATCACTTGTTCACTTGTCCAGTGTGTGCCTCTTGGTGCTATGATGGTGCTGCGGCAGCGAGACCTTATGGGGCAAAGAGGAGCCTCAATCCTTTGGCCACGGCCTTGGAAAAGGCACCTCTCCTGCCCCAGGCTGGGAATCCCCTCCAAGGACTCCAAGGGGGTTGGAATCATCTGGCACCCCTCCCGTCCACCACATCATGGGCTGCTCCTATTGGAGCGCCAAAGGAGTGCACCCGCCATTTGAGTCACCAAAACTGAAAAACTTTATTTACCAATTTTCTACTTGACACTCAAGGTGGATTACATGGTATAAAAACAGGGTAATCAAACAGCATGAGAGATCTAATAATGCAATAGGACTAGGCCACACAATCTTCCTCGCTCTATCCCCCCAAATGTTCTAAGTTGAGTGCTATAGCACTAAACCAATATAGCACTTCAGTGTTATAGTTGGCACCATCGAGATGCCTTGACTCCATTGAGGTATACTGAGATACATCTAGATTGCAGCTAATGTTCCCTCTAAGCTGTGGAGTCTTGTGAGCAAAAATTCTACTCTGTGAGCCAAAAGAGTTACTACCATAAAAGTTGTGAGGGAGCCTACATTTAAAAAAAAAATATTGCAGTTTACAAACATACAAACCATATTGACATTACTATTTTCATTTGTATTATGAACTATTATTATTTGTATTACAAGTCATATAAAGTATTATCATTATAAACCATTATTGTCAACAATGAGACAATGGAAGGCCAGCTTGAATGTATGCACCAATTTAAACATTATAAGTGAAAACAAAATCAAGTTAAATTTCATTACAGAAAACTTCTCTCTTCTTCCTTTCTCTGTTTTCCAGAAATTGAAAACACTATCAATATTAATATTATTCCCAGTCTTATCAAGTTTTCCAGGTGACCTGTATATAGTAAATTCCTAATTTTAGTTTTGATGGCATTCATCAAGCTAAAACCTCTTTCGCAATCAGTATTTGAGACTTGGAAACTTCCACAAGCATCTAGTTTTACTTCACAGAATTGTTCTTGTTGTTGTGTAAATGTGTACGTTCTGGAAGGTTTTCATTGCTCCAGCTTTTATCTTCTCCGCAATGATTAATTTGAAGTCTAAATACTTCGTATGTATGTCCTTATCATACGATTGCTCATCTTTCTGGAACAAAATGCAGTTAACACTTAGCTAATCTTGAAACCTCTTGATTCCCAAAGGAAAACTCATCTGGGTGGTAGGTGTTTAATAAACAGTCTTTGTCAAATATTACTAATATCTCATTACTAATTACTAATATCTCATATGATTACTAGTTATTAATATCTCTTATAGTTGACTCACTAAGCCAAAGATTAGAAGTCCAGATCAATTCAGGAAATAATCATTCAAAGTTTTGGTTTGGCAGGGAATGTAGGAATCTGAAAACTTTATTACGTGCTACTTATAGCCACTATTGGGACTCTAAGGCTGCAGTCCTTCCATCAAAAAATTTTAATCTCAAAACCCAGCTTTAACTACTTATTAAAATGAAAAGAAATGATCATATTAATGGTCAATGGGAGCAATTGATTCAAGCCACGATTTTAAATAGATCAAAACATAATTTCAGGAGCATTCCACATGGAAACCCCCATCATGTCCTTCGTCCCCATACCTGGTTTCAGTATTTTTAAACCTTATTTCATGAGGAATGTATGAGTGCAATAGAACCACTCAATCTCCCTCTGAGCGATCTACCTGATTGGTCACCTGATGAAATAAAGAAACTAATTGCCCAATTAAAGTTGAGGAAAGCTCTTGGACCAGATGTGATATCTCCTGAAGTTTTAAAATCTGATCCAGATTGGTAGGCACCCCTACTTGCTGCCCTTTTTACAATGGTTAACAAGACTGGATTAATGTCAGAGGCTTGGACAAATGCAGTAATAGTTCCTATTTATAAACAAAGGCGACTGTATGCTCCCTTGAATTTTAGACTTATAAGTCTCCTTTCTATAGTTGGGAAGCTGTATGCCAAACATTTATTATCCAAGCTTGTTATCTGGATGACACAACAACAAATTTTGGGGTCGGAGCAAGTGGGCTTTCGCCAGGGGAAAACCATGTTGGATCACTGTACTATCTTACCCCAACCCAGAAAGCAGCCAGAAATAAAGGGACCGCCATCCCAGGAGCAGCAACCTGTATCCTTGAGTGCTGGGGTGAAGTCGCCAACAGTGGAGAAGAAAGCACCAAGGTGTTTTTCATGCAATGAATTGGGATACCTTAAAAGGCAGTGCCCTAAGGCAAGTACCCCTTCATACCACATGATTCCAGTGGGCTCCCACCCCACTCCTCCTGAGTTCAATTCAGAATGGATTCCTCAGCGCCATGGTATGGAAGGCACTGTGGACAGGTGTAGTGTTGCAGCCTGGCGAGACACTGGCTCCCTGTTGTCCACCATCCACCGCTCTCTTGTGGATCCTAAATATCTCATCCCGGATGAAGAAAGATGGGTGTGGCACCTGCAGGATGCCAAAGGGATTGCCCTCCCGGTGGCCAGGATACTTATTGAATATGAAGGCTGGAGGGGATCTTGGAAGGTAGCTGTGCACAATTATACCCTGGTAGCCATGTTTGTGGGGGAAGATTTAACAGAGCAGATGACTGTGGAACCCAGAGTCCATGAACGTGAGATGGCAGAAAAGGAGGCCAATCCAGAGGAAGATGTCTACCTGCAGTTCTTAAAGGACTTTGAAAATGTTCCTGAGGAACCTAGCTGGCACACTGATGTCTACATAGGAATGTTAACCCGTTGTCAGTCTGAGAAGCAGCAGCAAGGTGAACACACCCCAGCAACTACTTCAGACCCTGTTGCAGAGCCGACAGTGGTAGAGTCCCCTCCTGCATTCTGATTATACATTATATTAAGATTTTTGAGTGAAGCTTTTAAAAAGTAGTTCGGGTTAGTCTCCCCATACTGCTGCTGCAACCAACTTCACAGCACAAACCAGGAATGTGATCACTGAGCACCATGGGTATTGATCGTTCAGCACAAAACTGCCTTAAGAGAAACCATGTTGGATTAGGCCAGTGGCCCATCCAGTCCAACACTCCGTGTCACCCAGTGGCCAAAACCCAGGTGCCATCAGAAGGTCCACCAGCAGGGCCAGAACTCCAGAAGCCCTCCCACTGTTGCCCCCCAAGCACCAATGATACAGAGCATCACTGCCCCAGACAGAGTGTTCCATCTATACCTTGTAGCTAATAGCCACTGATGGATCTCTCCTTATACCAAGTCAGATCACTGGTCTCTCAAGGTCGCTACTATCCATTCAGATTGACAGTGGGTCTCTAGCGTCCCTCTTTTTCTCAGTCCCCTTTCAACCGACAATATTAAGTGGGAGAGCACTGTAGACCAGCCACAAACCCAACTCTGGACCATGTTTACAGCCCATTTTTTAAAAAATAATTGGAGAACCCTATGTCCTTCCAATTTCTGCATCTGAAAATAAAATCTGGAGGCAAGCATGAGTTCCTGCATTTGCCTTGATTTGTGGGGGGCCCAGTGATGGCAATGTGGCAATCCTTGATTTCAAACATGGTTTCCTATTATCTATCCTATTGTTTGAAGAAGTGTGCATACACATGAAAGCTTATGTCCAAAATTAAACTTTGTTGGTCTTAAAGGTGCCAATGGACTCAAAATTTATTCTGCTGCTTTGGACCAACATGGGGCTACCTACTTGGATTTTTCTGTGTCAGCCAGTGGCCAAAACCCAGGTGCCAGAGTTTGTACTCTCCAAAGCTTCTACCTGGAACCTCCTGTTGGTCTCCAAGGGACTCCTGGGCTCAAATCTAACTAGTCCTGCAGAACAACACAATGACCCTCTGACACTATCGACAACTGTCACCCCCCCCCAAATAATGAGTGAGATTAATCTCCAGGCGAATTTCTGTGCTGAAGGAAGCCAGCTCGGTGGTCTGCCAACCACCGTTATGCCCAGCGTACAAAGTGACCCCAGTTCAAATCCCGCTCCTCCCCAGGTCCAGCCGAGCCCATCTGACCAGGCGGCCGTAGGGAGATCAGGTGGGCTGCTCCCCCACTCACATTCTGCCGGACTCCTGCTGCTTCTGCCCAGCAAGCGGCAGTGCCTCCTCAGTCTGGCGGGGACAGGATGGAGCCTCAGGATGGGGCCGTCTGGGGATGGCAACTTCTCCTTCAGGGAACCTCACTGTGGGGAGCTAGACTGCATCAGGCAGGAGAGGGAGAGAAGGAATGTAGCCCCCAGCCCCATCCTGAGTGGTACCCACCTGCCCAGCCGAGGCAGCTCAGCAGGTGCCACAACATCTCCCTTGCTGCCCGGCAGGCCTCTGAGGGGGCGGCCCTGTGCCACGCTTAGCCCACACTGCAAGACTCGCTTTGGACTACCCGGCAGGGCTGTTGTGGAACTCCATGCCCCCCCAGTGCTGGATTTGACACAGCCCCCTTTTTTTCCTCCCCATGATGTGATTTCACCTTGGGATGAAGCGCAGAATGGGGTGGGACTGGTGGAAGAAGCATGGACCAGGCACTGCCCAATCACACTGCCGTTCACAGCCCATCATTTGAGGGTGATGGTCTGTCCACTGGTTTGTAAGACACGGGGGGAGGGATCGGGAAGAATGATGCAGACCCTGCTTGGCTTGCATTGTATTGGAAACTGGTGAGTCAGCGGCTGTCTGCTAAGGAGGTGGTGGGAGCTGCCACTCAGAGCCTATATGGGCAGGCGAGGTGGATCTGCACTGGACAGTGGGATTACCGCTCACCGTCAGGGCGGCACAGCTGTCCCCAGGCCAGCCTCTCTGTCTTGCCGAGCTGGTGTAAAACTCTTTTGGTGAAGGAGGGGTGATGCAGGGCAGGCTTGGAAGGCAGCTGGAATGCTGTTCCAGCATGTTCTGGCCCCAAAATAGCTGTGGGAAGAAACCCTCATCCTGAGGGAAAGGTGAGTTGTCTAAGGCCACTTGAAATAGTGAGCTACGGACAGTATATATTTAGATGTGTTAGGGCATTTGATTTCTTTTCACCCACTTACTGTTATTATTCTGCACCTTGTTTGTTTGACCTCCTATAAAATAAGCTATTTTCATTGTTCACTCTGCCTGGTCCTCATGCTCATTTCAGCTAAAAGGGAGGTCTAAAGGCTTGGGAGGGTGCTCTGGGCCTTCTCAGAGGAGCCTGGAACTAGAGTGGTGGCAGCATCAGGTGACACCCCATCTGAGCCATGACAGGAGCTGATAGCCATAGCCCTAGACTTGGTTCCACACATGTATTCCTGATACTTTATTACTATTTTTTTAATAGAAATTTTATTGAAAATTTTCAGAAAACTACAGTAACATCATAACAAACAATCAGAAGAAGGGAAGATTAAAGAACTTTACATAGTTAAATAGACTCTGTGTTGAAATGACTAGCAAATCAGATTAGTGTTGAACAGCGAAAAATCAGTAAACTCTCAATGAAACAATAAAAGTTTATATTTGGCTTTCCTAATAGAATCCCAGTCAAAAGTGTCTATATCAATTTTTTCTAAAATAGGATACCAGATACTGAGAGGGTTATAAAAAGCACATTCATTCTGTACATTAGAATGATATATAGAAAAGGTATCAAGCATAAACAAATCCCAAATTTTATGTATCACTTGTGTCATACTTGGGACAGATTTTTCTTTCCACAATTTCGCAATTAGGATTTTAGCTGCAGTAAGAAGAATATGAATTAAAAGTTTTTCTTTTTCGGATGGACCATCGTCTGGCCACAAACCCAAAAGGATCACCGATGGCAATAAAGGTAAGTCGCAATCAGTAAGTTTCAGGATAAGTTGCCTTACTTGCTTCCGAAAGGATTGACTATACATGCATGACCATCAGGCATGAAAAAACATCGCCCTCTCACCATATTGTTTCCAACAGAAAGGTCACATATTAGGAATTAGGTGTGTTAGTTTAACAGGTGTTAAATACCAACGTAATAGAACTTTAAGATTTGCTTCAAAGATATATAGCGATTTAGATGATTTGTAAAATCTATTCCAAATAGTTACCCATTGTTGATCAGTTATTTGGTAGTTAAGGTCTTTTGACCAAGCATTTTGGTAGCTAAGAGTGCCACTCGATTTTTTATTTAAAAGTATTCTATATAGTTTAGAAATTAAACCTCATTTTTGAAAAGGTTTGTATAATAAAAATTCAAGATCACTAAGAGGTTGAGTAATAGAGAGATAGTAGTCAGATGTTTCAAAGAGATGTTTGAGTTGCAAATATTCAAACCAATGAATTTTGACCTTATATTTACTTTCTAAATCATGTTTAGACATAAATTTACCTTTGTGAATACAGTCAATAAATCTAATTACATTGGCTTTACGCCATGAAAGAAAAGCTTCATTAGAGTTGGCTGGAATGAACCATGGCTGATCTATGAAAGATGTCAGTTGAGAAAAGGGGGTTATCAAAGCTTTCTTGAATGAGTACCAAGTCTTCAATGTGGCTTTTAAGCATGGAGAAGCAATCGTAGAGAGAATTTTTTGAGAATTCTTATGCCAAAGTAAATTTTGAAATGAGGGACTCTGGCTAGTGTTTAGCTCAATCCAGTGCCAATCCAGTGTATCCTTTTCTTGGTACTGTCTAACTATAGAAGAGAAGTAGACAGCTTTATAGTACGAGATTAAGTTTGGAACTGCCATACCTCCTTTTTTGGTTTGTTTGTGCATTGTTAGTTTATTGATTCTGGGGTGTTTATTGTTCCATATAAAAAGATCCAGATCCTTTTGCCACTGCTTAATTTGACGCTTGTGTATGAGGTACAGAATAGTTTGGAAAAGAAATAAATATTTTGGTAGGACATAAGATCGAAGAATGCTAATTCTATCCATCCATGAAAAGGACTTCGTAGACCAGGTCTTAAGTTGAGTTTTTAGAGATTGGTATAATTTAACATGGTTATTGAGCAAGATGTCTGAGAGACTGGTAGGTAGGTTGACTCCCAGATATTGCAAATAGTGATGTGCCCACTTGTATGTATAATGCTTTTCAATATAATTCCTTATGTATGTTGGTAAGTTGATTGGAAAAATTTGTGATTTGTTTTGATTAACAATGAGACCAGATATTTGCCCAAAAAGCTCTAGAATTTCATTAATAGTTTTCAAGGATTTAATAGGAGCAGTAACATAGAGAATGACGTCATCAGCAAATAGGCTTAGTTTAAATTCTTTTTGGAAAATTTTTATGCCCTCAAAATGGGGATTTTCACATAACAGAATGGCTATGGGTTCCATGGCTATGATAAATAAAATCGGGGACAAAGGACAGCCTTGTCTTGTGCCTCTGTGTAGTAAAATATCAGAAGAGGCTGTGCCATTAAACAAAATTTTAGCTTTAAAGTTGTCATAAATTGCCCGAATAGTATTTAGAAAAATAGGGCCAAAGTTCATACGATTTAGTAAAGTTTTAAGATATAAAAACTCTAGAGAGTCAAAGGCTTTGTGGATGTCAAGTGAAAGGAGCAAAGAGTCTAGTCCAGTATGGCTCTTACTAAAGTGAATAATATTAAGTGTTTTCCGGATGTTATCAGAAATATCTCTGGAAGAAAGAAAACCAGATTGGTCTTTGTGTATATAATTGCCTATGATATTTTTCAAGCGTCGTGTGATCATAGCTGTGAAAAATTTATAATTGTTGTTCAGTAAGGAGATTGGCCTAAAAGAAGTAGGGTCTGAAGTATCTTTCCCTTTTTTGGGGATCAAAATAATATTAGCCATCTTCCACGTTTCTGGAAGCTTGCCAGTTGATAAAATTAAATTACAGGCATTCAGTAAAGGCAAACTGAGGGATGGCAAAAAGGCTTTATAATACTCGGTTATAAAACCGTCCGGACCTGGAGCTTTGTTTGTTTTTGCTGATTTAATTACCTGTTCCAGTTCCTGCAAAGTAAAGGGATCTTTGAGAGTTTCTCAATGTTCTTCCAGAATCTTGGGTAGAGTAGTCATGTTTTGTAATAGTTGGTCCAAAGCCTTAGAATCTGGATTGGAAGATGTATAGAGTTTAGTGTAAAAGTCTTCTAGGATTTTGGCTATGTCTTCGTCAGAATGTTTAAGAATATTTTTAGAGTCTTTTAAAGAAGATATATGTCTCTCAGTTTGTCTTTGGTTTATTTTCCAGGAGATGTACTTAAGTCTTTTAGAAGACTTAGTGGCACTTGATTTAAAGTAATTAAAACGTGACTTAAGAATTTCGGATTCTTCTAACAACACCAACCATTTTCGAGCTTCTTGTAACTGTTTATATACTTTAGAACTACAAGATGCCTTATGTTTAATTTCTAAGTCATGTATATTTTGTAATAATGCGGCTTTTGTTTTTGCTTCTGCTTTTTTACAGCAAGCCAACAGAGAAATACAGTGACCTCGGATGACTGCTTTAGATGCTTCCCAAATAGAGTGAACCAAAACATCCGGGGAGTTATTATTTTTGAAAAAATCTTGCAATTCTTGTTGTAATTTGGAGTTGGAGTTCGTATCAAACAATAAAAGTTTGTTGAATTTTCAAGTTTTGGACTTGTGAGTCATATTTCTGTCAACTAAAGTACAATCAACTGGAGCGTGGTCAGACCATTTCATTGAACCAATGTTTGAAGAAAAAATCCTAGGCATAAGATCCAATGAAAGTAGAATATAGTCCAATCTTGAATGGGATTGAAATTGGTTAGAAAAAAAGGTATAATCTCTAGTAGATTTATTGAACCATCTCCAGGCATCTTGTAAGTCATATTTACTACAAAGTAATTTTAACTGGTTATCATCATCCAAGTTAGGATGAACATGCTTTTGCTTTTGCTGAGGTTTACGAGTGGATTTGTCTAAGAATTTATTCATTAGATAATTTAGGTCACCTCCTATTATTAAAGAGCCTGTAGTGAAAGAATGTAATTTGTCCAGAATTAAGGTCAAAATTGGATTTTGTTTGTATTAGGGACGTAAATAGAGGCTAATGTTGTTGGGGAGTTTCGTAACGTACCTTTAACAAATATATATCTACCATCACTATCTGCTTCTACATCATGTACAGTGAAATCAGTTTCTTTAGATAAGAGAATAGCGACACCTTTAGATTTAGAGGAACCATAGGCTAAATATTGTTTAGGGAACCATTTGGATGGAAGAGCTGTGGAACCTTTTTTTATAAAAGTTTCTTGCAAAAAGGCAATATTGACTTTTTGAGTATGTAAATCATTAGCAATGCGTTTGGCCTTAATATTATTATTAAGCCCTCTGCAATTCAGGGTGAGAACTTTAAAGTATTCCATACCAAAACTGTAAAAACTTGCATAAGGCAGCAGATAACTTACTAAAGAAAGCATACAGAGAATGAATCTTATTATTGAGAGTGTGATATACAGAACAAACTGTCAGTATCTTGTTCTTTCCCTTTCAAAACCAAAGAAAAACCAAAGAACCCCTTTCCCAATATCCCTCCCCCTCCCCCCTCCCAGTAATCCCAGTTGGAGGAAGAAAGTCTTCCTCTGAGCTTCACTAGCTCATCCTTAATTATTACTGAACACATAACAATTATATAGAAAAACATGAAAAGAACTCTATAGGGAGCCCTGAGAGTGATCGGAAAACCCTATGAACCTTATTAAAGTTTAAATATAAATACTTGCCCCCGAAAACCAACTACTTATAAAAAACAGCAAGAAAGCTTAGACATTTGTTGCAACAGAAAACTGGCAGCTAACATCAGGCACAAACCACTTCTAGAACGATTTCAAAGATTAAGTCTGTGTCTCGTGGGTATTTTACTCCATCTCGGTGAAGCGTTCGAATCAGGGCATTTTCTCTTACGGAGAGCATTTATGTCTACGTCCATCTCTTGACTTGTAGTAATTCCGAGTGATTTTAGAAGAGCTTTTCCTGATTCAGCATCGTCAGCTTGGTAGACCACATCTTGGTGCTTGACTTGTAAATAACCGGTTTGGGACCAACGGTATTTGAAGCCTGCCGAGGAAAGTTTGGCTGTGACTTGTTTAAGAGACCGTCGAATTTGTAGAGCCTCCGGGGGAACATCCGGGAAAATAAAGATATCCTCTTCAAGATATTTTATATTTCCTTTTCGTCTTGTTTCTTGGAGAATACGATGTCTCATGTACAGGGAGGAGAGTTCAATTAGTATATCACGAAGACCTCTGCGTTTGTCAAGAGTTTTGGTTCTGATCCTGTATGCTCGTAGAATCTTGGGTTCTGAGCCTTCTTCAATAGAAAAAGTATTATTTAGCCATGTCTCGAGAAAGGTGATGAGGTCTTCAGATCCTTCTGCTGATTCCTGAAAGCCCCTCAATTTTAGAAATTTTTCTCTCGAATGGTGTTCTAGGAGCATTAAACGTTCTTTTGCCCATGTGGGTGCGTCATTCAGATATTTAATATCTTCATGGTTAGAAATCGAAGCCTCCATCGCGGAGTCGGCTGTTTGAGCGATTTGCTGCATAGAAACATGCATGGCTTCCATTCTTTCTGAGAGAAGTTGAATAAGCGAATTTATTTCACTTAAAATGTCCTTTAATAGAGAGAGAGTCTCATTTAAATCTTGTTTAGTGAGTGAAGCAGTCACTTGCGAGTGAAGCGAAGATCCACTTACCATGTTTGAGGCATCGTTATGAGGTGATTTTGACAGGCCTGAAGGGCTGTCGGGTTGAAAATACGAGCTAACTTGTCTTCCTGTTAATTCTTTTGGTTTATAGCGATTGCCGCCTATTTTTCCCATAACTTGCTGTTCATCTGAAGGTTGAGGGTAAATAGTTTATCGTTGTGGAAACATAGGGTTTCTCTGAGCTCTCTCAGCAAGCGTCTGCCATACTCGCAGCCGATGCCCCGCCCCCCCTATTCCTGTTACTTTATGCAGATGGTGCACTATTAATGTCTTGCTCGTGAGTAGATTTGAAGTTTCTTTTAAATCACTGTCTTGAGGACTTTGCATTTAATAAGCTCCAATTGATCTATGAATAATCAAAAACCCTTTTGAATTTATCATTGATGGGAAGAATCGCGACTGTAAAAATGAATATTTTGCCGCGTTTGATGTTTTTGTTTCAGACTATTCCAATACTAAAACAAAGGAAAATACTGGATTCGTGGCAGAAAGAATTATCCAAATTCGTATGGGCAGGAAGAAAGCCAAGGATTAAAATGAAAATTTTATGTGATGCAAGAGAGAGAGGAGGCTTACAACTACCAAATTTAAGACTGTATTATGACGCCGTCTGTTTAACATGGTTGCAACAGTGGATTAATTTGGAGAATAAGAAGTTATTGGCTCTTGAAGGACATGATAATAAATTCGGATGGCATGCATATTTATGGTATGGAAAAGTAAAAATGGATAAATTTTTTAAACACCACTTTGTAAGACAATCACTGTTCGAGACATGGACGAGATATAGAAAATTCTTCTCAGAAGAAAGACCACTTTGGATAGTACCAGCTGAAGTGATTAATCCATATTCAAGAAACCAAGGACTAGACTGGCTACCTTATAAAAATCTTTTAAAATCTGAAGGGAAAAATTTTGTGTTAAAAGATAGATTTGATGTTGAATTTGAATATGATTGGTTGAAGTATAGACAGATTTATGACTTATTTAAGACCGATAAAAGAGAACATGGTTTTAGAGAAAAGAATATTGAAATTGAAACTGTATGGCTTGAGAAAGATAAAAAAATGATTTCTAAACTCTACAAGGTGTTATTGAAATGGTATACTGAGGATGAAGTTGTAAAGGAGCAAATGATAAAATGGGCAGTAAATGTTAATAATGAGATATTAATGACATCTTGGGAATACTTGTGGAAAAAGTCAATGAAAATTTCAACGTGTGTAAATGTTAAAGAGAATTGTTATAAAATGATGTATAGATGGTATATGACGCCTAAAAAAATTGCTATTATAAATGAAAGTATGTCTAACAAATGTTGGAAATGTAAAAAACATGAGGGGTCTTTTTACCATATGTGGTGGACATGTGATAAAGCAGTAAAGTATTGGACAGAGATCCACAATGAGATACAAAAAATTTTGAACTGTACTTTTAAGAAAGACCCACAGATGTTATTGTTAGGTCTTAAAATGGAAGAAATAAATGTAGCCAAGAGAACATTATTATGGTACTTGACTACAGCAGCAAGACTGACTTTTGCTCAATGTTGGAAACAAGATAAAGTACCTGAAACATGGGAATGGATTAAAAAGACGTTGTTCTTAGCAGAAATGGATAAATTAACAAGAAAATTAAACAACGAAGAAGATGAAACTTTTTTTGAAGACTGGAAAGACTTTCAAAAATACTTGTTGAAAAATTGGGACATTAAGCGTGGTTTGGTTTGTTTTGATAGTTATTAAGTGGAAAATGAAATAGAATTAGATTTTTGAATTGTTACCGTTTGATAGAGAAAATAAGTTTAGAAATAATTGTAACAGAATAAGAGAGATATTAATGGGGCTGGAGCGGTGCGGGAAGTCTTGTTTGGGGGGGAGGAAAATTAGAGAAATGGGTATGTAGGTGGATTGAAAATGTTTGAACGTGTGATATATCCAATAATAAATTGTATTTACCAAAAAAAAAAAAATAATCAAAAACCCTTGTTTTCTTGAGAACCTGGAAACTATTTAAATGGGAATTCAATGGAAACAGAGCAGAGCAGGTTAAACATTTTAAGTACCTAGGTATCCATACTCAATATAAAGCAGCTTGGATTGTTCATCAAAGATTTGCAACCAACATAGCTAAGTCTAATGCTCAGGCTATTACGTGTTTTTTTATAACAAAGGTAATCAAGTTGTCCCTGATGCTCTGAAAGGTTTGGAGGCACCATCTCGAAGGAGCGCGCCACCTGGTCCAAGTGCTTACAGATCACCGCAACCTGGAACACCTCCAAACCACCCGCCTCCTCAACCAACAGCAGATTTAGTGATCTCTCTTCTTTTCACGGTTCGACTTCCGAATCACTTACATCCCACACACACAGAACCAGAAAGCCGATGTGCTCTCCCGGAAACTGGAATACACTCCTGCCATGACCAAAGAGACTCCCGCTGCTCCCATCCTGTCGCCCTTGGTTTGTGCAGTGAGCTCAACCTACCCAACACTAATAGAAGACATCTGTGCTGGCCAGGCCAATGATCCCTGGTCCCAACAGCGCCTCCGGGAATTGCACAATGGCCCAGTGGGGGAGGTCACAATGCGAGACAACCTCCTTTGCACTGAGACTGCCTCTATGTGCCTCCTGATCCCCTTCAAACAGAAGTGCTACGCCTGACCCATGATTCTCTACCTGCCGGGTATTTTGGCCAACACAAGACAACCCACCTACTGACACGGGAGTTCTGGTGTCCTCAAGTGTGCGCTGACATTGTCCGGTATGTTGGCTCCCGTGAAGTCTGCCAGTGGGCCAAGGACCAACCCACCAAACTCTCAAGGTTGTTGCATTGCTTGCCCACGCCTCCAGGACCCTGGGACACCATCGTTAGACTTCATCACTGAGCTCCCGCAGTCAAAGGGCCAGACGTGCATCCTGGTAGTCATAGATCTCTTCACAGATGGCCTACTTTATTCCATGTTCAAAGCTCCCCACAGCTCAGGAGACCGCTCACCTCTTCCTCCAGCATATCTTTCACCTCCATGGGCTTCCGGCCAACCTGATCTTAGACAGGAGTCCACAGTTCTCCTCATGATTCTGGCAAGCCCTCCATTCTGCTTTGGGCATCCAAATCCACCTGTCTTTGGCATACCACCCTCAGACAGATGGACAGACGGAATGTACGAATGCTAATCTTGAGCAATACCTCTATTGCTACATGTGTTACCAGCAAGATGACTGGACCACCCTGCTACCTCTGGTTGAGTTCGCATACCACAATGTAATCCATTCCTCCATGCAAACAACCCATTCGCTGCAACCTATGGATACCACCCTTGCTTCTTCCCCTCAGTTCTGCCATCCACAAATGTCCCAGCTGCTGATGCCCACCTACAGGAACTGTGTGCAATCCGGGCTTTGCTTTGAGAGCAACTCCAGCAGGCTAAAGAAGCATACAAGGCTGCAGCTGACCGGAAAAGACAGGAAGGCCCACCTCTCCCATCTGGGGATCATGTT
Organism: Gekko gecko; assembly: GCA_029375565.1. NCBI lineage: Eukaryota > Metazoa > Chordata > Lepidosauria > Squamata > Gekkonidae > Gekko > Gekko gecko. Next base: position 173,095,174 of record JAPDNY010000005.1, read on the forward strand.
TGGCTCTCCACCTGATATCTACGGTGACCTGGCCAGTCATACAAATTGGATGCTCGCTTCATCAAGCCCTACCGGATCACAGAACAGATCAACCCTGTCACCTTCCAGCTCCAGTTACTGAATCTTTGCATTCATCCCGTTTTCCATCGCTCCCTTTTTTATAGCAAAGGTAATCAAGCTGTCCCTGCTGCTCTGAAAGGTTTTAATTCCAAAGTAGATGCTCAATTGTTATATGGTGTTATGGTCCAGAGTGCAGGCAGAGGGAAGTCTGAGTTCAGACCAGGGTCTGGAGCCAAGAAGGATGAAGCAGGAGCCAAGAGTGAAAAGTCCAGAGCATCAGCCAAAAGCAAGGTCATTCAGTCCAGGGTCAGAAGCCAGGGGAGGTTATCAGAAGCTGAGAGCAGTAGTTCAAAGCACAAACCAAGAGAAGGGTCAAACAAGCCAGGGTCAAAAGCCGGCAGCAGGAACAAGGTCTTGGAACCAAGGGGTGGTGAGCAGCAAGGCATCATGGAGTAATGATGAGTTTGCATCCACAAACAGAGCTGGCTTAGCCTGAGGCTAAATAGCCCTCTTGCTGCTGTTTCCAATTAGTGCAGCCACGCATCTGTTAAAACTCAGGACTGACAGCTCGCCTATTGCACAATCGAGCAGAGCATCTCCTGGCTGCTAGGTTTCTCCTGCATGCGAGCAACCCTTGGGGGCGAGTCAGGACGGCTGTCTATCTGTGTATGCTGCTTGTCAGCTGTCTCTGAGCTAGGTGCCAGTACAGGCTGTGCTGGTAAATTGCTGCTCTCTGCAGCTTCAGAGGGACCAGCTGTGGATTCTGCTGGAGCTGGTAATGGCCCATCCTCAGCACCCATGACATACAATCAGAAGATCAGATAAGATCAGAATAGCACACTCCGAGATTAAAAGGATGTGACTGACACACAAACACATAGGCAGAGAAGGAAACAAGCTATCCCACAGAGGAAGAGATGAATAGTGGTGGCTGGTGACTCCCTACTGAGAGGGATGGAAGAAGTTGTGTGCAGACTGGACAAGGAATCTTGAGAGGTTTGTTGTCTTCCTGGAGCATATATCCAAGATGTGACTGAGAGAATTCCAGGACTGGTCAAAACCTCTGACCGCTACCCACTCCTGCTGATCCATGTGGGAACAAACAATACGGCCCAAAGAAACCTTGAATGGATCTCCAAAGACTACGAGGCTCTGGGTAAGAAGGTGAAAGATATGGGGGAATACGTGGTGTTCTCCTCCATTTTGCCTGTTGAGGGCCATGGAGCTGGAAGAGAGAACAGGATACTGGAGGTGAATGGCTGGTTAGGTAGATGGTGCAGTCGAGAGGGATTTGGCTTCCTGGACCATGGTATGCACCTCCAACATGAAGGACTGTTGGTGATGGATGGGGTGCACTTTACAAGAATGGGAGGAATGTCTCTTCTGGAAGACTTGTGAACCTAATCGGGAAGGCTTTAAACTGAAGCCATTGGGGGTGGGAAGAAAAAGCCTGATGTTGTGTGGCATCCCCAACACTAAGTTCAAGAAAGGGAGTGACCAGAGAATAAATTAGCGGGAGAGAGGTGAGTTCAGTAATTTTCAGGTAAATTCAAAGGGACCTGTAGTAGGAAAGGATGTCTGAATTCTGAGATGCCTTTATACTAATACACAGAGTATGGGAAATAAACAGGAGGAACTTGAACTTCAAATATTGGAAAGTATGACCTGATCGGTATCACTGAGACTTGGTGGGATGAGTCTCATATATGGAGCACAATGACTGAAGGATATACCTTGTTCAAACGGAACAGAATAAACAAAAAAGGAGGTGGGGTAGCACTGTAGGTCAAGAATGAATACATTTGCACTGGAATTCAGGATTTCGAGAGTTGCCCTGTTGAAAGTGTGTGGGTAAGGATAGAGGGAGGGAAAAAAGAAGGGGATATTGTTGTGGGGGTATACTACAGACCTCCGAACCAACTGGAGGAACTGGATGATGCATTTGTACAACAGCTTGCTAAACTTTCACAGAGACAGGATGTTATGGTTATGGGAGATTTCAACTATCCAGATATTTGCTGGAAATCTAACTCTGCTAGACATGGGGCATCCCGCAGATTCTTGAATAGTCTTGTGGACAACTTCATCTCTCAGAAGGTGGAGGTGGGAAGCAGAGGATCTGCTATCCTAGATTTAATCATGACTAACAGGGAAGAACTGGTTGATGAAGTGAACATTGTGGTATTCTTGGGGAATAGTGACCATGTCACCTTGGAATTTGACATAGAGAAAGATGTGAAATCAGGACATAGTAGAACTCGTTTCCTGGACTTCAGGAAAGCTGATTTCAAAAAACTCAGAGAAATATTACGAAGGATCCCATGGCTAGAAATGCTGAGGGGGAAATTTGCATAGGAAGGATGGGTGATGCTGAAAAATGAAGTGCTTAAGGCACAATCCCAAACTGTTCTGGTAAGAAAGAAAGGTGGGAGATGGGTAATGAAGCCAAGGTGGCTGAACAAGGAACTCTCTAAAGAGCTGAGACTAAAAAGGGAAATGTACAGGAAATGGAAAGAGGGTCAAATTACTGAGGGTGAGTACAAGAAGCAGGCTCGAATCTGTAGGAATGGTGTCAGAAAGGCTAAAGCACAGATGGAGCTGAGGCTTGCGTGGGATGCTAAAAATAACAAGAAGGTTACTATGCCTATGTTTGGCGCAAAAAGAAGAACAGGGATGGGGTAAGCTCATTGCTAGGGGAAGACAGTCAAGCCTTAACAAGGGATGTAGACAAAGCGGAATTACTCAACTCTTACTTTGCATTGGTCGTTAACTGTAAGGCGAGCTGTATACAAACTGATGAATGCAAGGCATATGAAGGAAGGAGGAACTGCCAGTCCAGAGTAAGTAAGGAAATGGTTAGAGAGCATCTACTGCTTTAAATACTTTCAAATCTCCAGGGCCAGATGGCTTGCATCCCAGGGTGCTAAAAGAAATTGCTGAAGTTATTTCAGAGCCTCTGACTCTAATCTTTGAGATGTTCTGGAATACTGGTGTTGTGCCGGAAGACTGGAGAAGAGCGAATGTTGTCCTGATCTTCAAGAAGGGAAAAAAGATTGACCCGGGAAATTACAGGCCTGTCAGTTTGACATCATTACCTGGAAAAATTCTAGAGCAGATTATTAAACACTCTGTCTGTGAGCACCTTGAACAGAATGAGTTAATTGGTAGTAGCCAGCATGGGCTTATCAAGAATAAGTCATGCCAGACCAACCTTATCTCCTTTTTTGACAGAGTTACTAAAATGGTTGACTCTGGCAATGCTATGGATATAGTGTATCTAGATTTCAGTAAAGCATTTGACAAAGTTTCTCACAATATCCTTGAGGATAAGCTGGTTAAGTGTGAGCTGGATGGTACAACCGTTGGATGGATCCATGGTTGGTTGAAAAATCGTATCCAACGAGTGCTCATAAATGGCTCCGCATCTACATGGAGGGAAGTCTTGAGTGGAGCACCACAGGGCTTGGTCTTAGGCCCAGTGTTGTTCTATGTTTTTATAAATGACCTGAAGGAAGACATAGAGGGGATACTTATCAAATTTGCAGATGACATGAAGCTGGGCGGGATTGCTAATTCTGAAGAAGACAGAGTCAGGACTCAAAATGATCTAGATAGGCTGGAACAGTGGGCTGAGACAAATAAAATGAATTTCAACAGATATAAGGGCAAAGTCTTACACTTAGGTACAACAAATCATAGGCACAGATATAGAATGGGAGGGACTTGGCTTGACAGCAGCACATGTGAAAGGGATCTAGGTGTTTTGGTTGATCACAAGCTAAACATGAGCCTGCAGTGTGATGTGACTGCGAAGAAAGCTAATGCAATCTTATGATGCATTAACAGAAGCATTGTGTCCAGATCATGGGAGGTGGTAGTTCCACTCTATTCTGCTATGGTCAGGCCTCACCTGGAGTACTGTGTCCAGTTTTGGGCAGCACATTTTAGGAAGGATGCTGACAAGCTCGAGCATGTCCAGAAGAGGGCAACCAGGATGGTGAGTGGGAAAGGCTGAAAGAGTTGGGTATGTTTAGCCTGGGAAAGAGAAGGCTTAGAGGGGACATGATTGCAGTCTTCAAGTATTTGAAGGGCTGTCATATAGAAGATGGAACAGATCTATTCTCTCTTGCTCCAGATTGCAAGACTATATCTAATGGGTGGAAATTACAAGGGAGTCATTACCGGCTAAATATCAGGAGAAACTTCCTAACTGTAAGAGTGGTTGAGCAGTGGAACAGACTGCCTTGGGAGGTGGTGGATGCTTCTTCACTGGACGTTTTTAAGTGGAGGCTGGACGACCATCTTTTGGGTATGTTGTAGGGCTATCTTTTGGCTATGCTCCTGCAGAGTGCAGGGGGCTGGTCTAGATGACCTGCAAGGTCCCTTTCAACTCTAACAGTTAATGATTCTATGACATATGGTATCCCATTATGGATTGGCACTTTAGACTATTCCTTGGAAATTATCCAAGCCAAATTTCTTCACAAAATTCTGGGAATGCTGCATTGTGTGCAATATGCAACCTTATGCCTGGATAGTGGACAGGCCCTAGTTGAAATTAGATCATGGCTTTTAACTATTAAATATTGGTTGCGAATGCATTATAATTGTGACTCTTACAGTCTTATTTTCCAAATACTTTCAGAATCTTATCTTCTAATTGGCTGGCCCGTATTGAGAAAAAGATCAGCCTGATTGGCTTATCCTTAGACTCATTACTTATGCTCTCGCAAGTGAAGGCATTTCAAATGATCAAATGTAGAGTTTTGGATATTGAACTACAAAATCTTTACAGTACTGCTAATAAAACTTGCTCTCCTTTGAGGTTGAGGATTACATTCAATGTAGGCCCCTTACCTTTATTATCTGCAAAATCCCCAAAAGCGTAGAGCCTTCTCTTTGGCCAGATTTAACATCATGCTATCAGCAGTTCTATATGGCAGATTTCAAAAGGTAGCCTACTGTGCTAGACTTTGCCTGTGTAAGTTAAAATGTATTGAAATAATCTCACATATCCTCTTTTATTGACCTTTTTATGCAAACATTCATTTTAAGTATCTTGACTCTATTTTTGAAAATAAGACAGGATTGTCTGATCATATTAAGGTCCAGTATATTTTGAATGATGTTTTTTTCTGGCATAACTGAGAAGGTTGTTTCATTTCTTCAATGTGCCATAAAGATCCACCAAGATAAGACAGTGTGATGATTTGATGTTATATTTAAATTTTAACTGTATAACTCCTTTTATTACTCTTATTTTGACAATGCTGTAATCTGTCCCAGTTTATTCTGTATGCCATTAAAGGTCTGATTTGATTTAATTTTTAATTGTACAGAGACAGCATTCTGCAACTTGAGTTGTCAAAATATGTTGCAATCTAAACAACCAACCTGGTGTGTGAATCGCCATTTTGGGAGCATTTTTTCACTGTTAAAATCTCACAGGAAAGGCACATAAACAAACCTGTTCATTTACTCCAGTGTCAAGCAGCACTGGAAGGTGAATGCTTTTTTTTTGCCTCGCCTGTCATACCTGTAGCCTTAAGCCCCCAGAACCCATTGCAGTCAAGGGGCTCAGGCAAGTCTGGTGCTGCGCAGGATGCCCTCTGTAGATGCTCTAGCTGAAGGAAGGTCCAGGAGAACCTTTGATCAGCACTGGAATTTCGTGGGTGGAGTTCTTTCCTGTTCTGCAACTCCCTTCTAAGAAATGCAGGTGAGGGCAGAAAGAGGAGTCCACCTGCATACCTTGAATTGTTAGGCAAATGAAAAACCTAGTTATTTGGGGTCACATACCAGAGGGAAAATGTGAAAACTGAATGCTTTTCTGAAATGACCTACTAGGGTCAGTTTATTCATTGGATTTTTAGCTCTCCCTTTTCCCACACAGCTCAAGGTCTCCCCTGCAGCAACAGTATCCTCACAACAACCCTGCAAGGTAAGTTAGGCTGAGAATGACAGGTGCCAGGCCATCCAGTGAACTTTGTGTATATGACAGTGAAAATATCAGACGCATTCCATTGAATGCTTACCTGAAATAGCCGAGAGGCTGACAGCTGCAAACCCAGGAAATCCTTCATTCAAATTTCTCTTCAGCACAGCCTTGGCTGAGCCACTGTTCCCTCAGCCCTTGCCCCTCACCCATACTAATAATGGCCTACCATGCAGGGCTGATGTAAACCAGAGAAGTCCTTCTGGGAGAGACTTGTTGGCTGCCTTTTGTGAGATGAAATTTATTTATTTATTTTTTGTATTTGTATCCCACCCATCCCAAGAGCGGTCACAGAGCGAGTCACTGTCAAGGTAAGGCGGAAGTGGCTGGCACGAAGGGGGCCAGGAGGGAGTGCGAGTATCAAATAAATACTGGAGGCTTCTGGCTATGTGCAAACTATATACATTTATTTACACACCACAGCCATCATCAAACAGAGTGTCAAAGTGCTCTGCTGCAATCATACATAGGAGAAAAAGAAACTATACATCACTCACTGTACATTTATACAATCACTAGCCAATCAGGCTTCAGTGCTGAGTCACTGTGATGGCAGTGGCAAGACTGCCCTGAACCAGTTGAAGCCAGCTCTCTCTGAGGTTCCTAGCTGACAGCTTCATGTCACTAGATCAAACACATCTAGACAGACTTATATGAACATGTGGATCACAACAGTCACATCATCTCAAACAATACAGCAAGGTTTAAAACACAATAAAACATTACATTATAAGCATTTAAAATCAGTAGTTATAGCTGCTGGTGCAAATTCTGGCACATTAATACTGATGGATATGTCCGGTTGCTGGCTGATGGATGGCCAGTAGGTAGGAGACAGCAACCTCAGGGAGGCAATATGTGGATTCCCGGTGCCTCAACCAAAAGCCTAGTGGAACAGCTCCATCTTGCAGGCCCTGTGGAACTGAGTAAGATCCCACAGGGCCCTGATCTCGATGGGGAGCATGTTCTACCAGGTGAGGACCAGGGCAGAAAAGGCCCTAGCTCTAATCGAGCTAGATGGACATCTTTTGGGCCAGGGACCACCAGGAGATGTTGATTACTAGAGCGTAAAGCTCTTTGAGGCGTATACGGGAAGAGCTGTATAAGGCTTTGAAAGTTATTACCAACACCTTGAAGTGGATCCAGTACTCAAATGGCAATCAATGCAGCTGGCAAAGCACATGCTGAACCTGAGCCTGCACAGGCGTCGCCATTAGTAGGCGTGCCACCGTATTTTGTACCAGCTGTAATTTCCGGATCAGTCTCAAGGGTAAGCCTGCGTAGAATAAATTGCAGTAATCAAGCCTGGAGGTGACCATTGCATGGATCACTGTAGCTAGGTCTTGGGGAGAAAGATATGGCTTCAGTAGCCTGATCTGCCTAAGATGGAAGAATGCAGATCTGGCAACTGTGGCAACCTGGGCCTCCATAAACAGGGCCGGTGCCAGGGTTTTTTGCACACTAGGTGAGGCTACCTTCTGGCACTCCCCCCCCATGCATCCACCAATTTTCAAAAATAAATGTATTTTAGGAAGAATGAAAAATGCAACATTTGAAATTGCTAATTTCTTTTTTTTTTAAATTGTGAAAACAAGTAATTCAATCTCTGATTTTCTCTCTCAAACAGAAAAACACAAATCACAAAGCATTTTGAAAAATCCTGTTAATTGTGATATTGAAATTTAAGTCTCTTTAATATTTCCATTTCAGGCACATCAGAATCTCATTTTGCGTGCCTTTTCTTTAGCAAATTTTGTCACCAATTCCTTCAGGTCAAGCACTGATGCTTCAGCATGTTCAGTTGAAATAGCTGTCAAACCAAATAGTCTCTTTTGCAGCATTCCTACCACTTAAACATGATTTAGAAGATGTACCTAACTTTGAGCTCCTTTTATTTAAGAACCCAACATTCCCACCAATTCTCTATACAGCAGAAATTAATCCAATTCCAGTAGAAGCAAACAATACTAAGGGTTTTTTCTCTTCAGCACTCCTCTATATTTCACAGAACAGAGGGCAAAGTTCAACAAAAGTCATCTCTAGATATCAGTTACCTCATTACACAAGCCAGCATGCTGAGTTGTAATTCTGAAATTCATTTGCCCTTTAACAGCTATTTCCTACATCTGTTTAGAAAGGGACTATCCCAAGCTTTAAAAGATAAAAAATGAGAGTAACCAGCAGGGTTGGGGGCAAGAAGTTCCTCTCTAGACAAGTGACTGATGCTTTTTTCTTGACAGTGGTGCTTCCAGAAGCAAATGAGAGTAATATGTTTACATTTTCAAGTCTCCAAAATGGATGAGATGTGAAAATGGGAACAGAACATGACGCCTTCCCTCTTCCCTTTTAAAACAAGACCTGCAATCACCCCACAAATTTATATAAGGCAGAGAGATAGAGAAAATGTCAAGTCCAGCCTGTCTGTTTCCAAGAGGGTTTCTTGAATGTCTGCCTGCCACTTCAACTGAGGATTCTCTCAGAACTCTTTCTTTTTGCTCGTATATTGGGGTGGGGAATCACAGCCTGGGCTTGTGACTTGAAGTTCTTAGGCTTAGGACTCCTGTAGCTATTAGAGACTACATAGGTACTTGAGGGCCTGGAAGCCAATGGAGCTTGTTTATCAGGGAACTTTAAGGAGCAGGCAGGGAGAGTTAGGGGTCTCTGCTCAGTGTCAAAACTTCTCTCAGCTCTAGACAAAGCAAGGCCACCCCAGAGCAGCCAGTGAAGGTGGCTTGTCAGTTTCATCACTGCCTCAAGGTGTGGGATGCATAGCTGAAGGAGCAGCTGCGACACTGGCACCCTCCCCAAACACTGCAAGCCAAGCCTCAACAGGTTGAAAACTGGTCTTCACGGGAGGGGAGGAGATTCATCTCCTTCTTCCCTATGTGCCTGGAAACGGAGAAGAGCCTGGCCAGCTGCCCAGCCACTCGCTCCCTGGAGGAAGACCGCAGGGAGAAAGAAAGAGAGAGAGGGCAGCACCCGGTGGGTTAGCTCCTGCTCTGGCTCTGCGCAGCCCGGCTCTCTCCTTCCCCTAACCAGAGTGACCAAGCCTAGCCCAATCTTGCTAGATTTTGGAAGGAAAGGCAAGCAGGGCGGGCCCTGGCTAGTATTTGGAGGGGGTGGTCACCAAGGAAGTCCAGGGTTTGCTGTGCAGAAGCAGGTAAAGGGAAACTACTTTTGTACAAGGAAATGGATTACAATTGTCCACTGAGACTGTGGCTAATGATAGGAACTGTCTGGCAAGGTCTCGAGGCAGCAAGAGGAAGGCTGTGGGCTTAACAAACGTGGGAAACTATAAGTGTTTATACACAAATGCTAGAAATCTCCGAGGTAAAATCGGGGAGTTGGAATGCTTGGTGTTGGAGGGGGGAAATAGACATTGTGGGTATTTCAGAAACTTGGTGGGATGAGGAAAATCAGTGGGATACGGTGATTCCTGGTTATAAATTATATCGGAAGGATAGGGGGGGAAGGGTTGGAGGTGGGGTGGCTCTGTATGTCAGAGAGGGTATACCGTCCAGTAAGATTGAGAGGGTAAGAGAACTGGATTCGCTTCTGGAAATGCTATGGGTTGAAATAGTGGGTCCAAAAGGAAGCTTAACAGTGGGAGTTTGTTATCGCCCACCAGATCAAAAGATAGAGGAGGATTATAAAATGATGAATGAATTAAAGATAGCGGCTAGACGAAATAACTGTGTCATACTAGGCGACTTTAACTACCCACACATTGATTGGGTCAATATGAGTTCTAGTCGGGAAAAAGAGATTGAGTTTTTAGACACTCTCAATGACTGTGCTATGGAACAGATGGTCACAGATACTACTAGGGGAGAGGCGATCCTGGATTTGGTCCTAAGTAACACCCAAGACCTGGTGCGAGATGTAAAAGTGATTGCACCACTTGGGAACAGTGACCATAATGTCACTGAGTTTAACATTTGTACAGATAGGGAGTTGCCCAAAAAGACTGACGCAACCACTTTTAACTTTAAAAGGGGTAACTTCTCTGGTATGAGGGGGCATGAGGGGGAAGAAATTGAAAGGAAGAGTGGAGAAGGTCAAAACCATTGGGGAAGCTTGGAGACTATTCAAAAATACAGTCCTAGAAGCTCAGAAAAAATATATACCACAGGTTAGGAAAGGCACAAATAGGTATAGAAAAAAGCCTGCATGGTTAACAAAGTAATGGAAACTGTAAAAGGTAAGAAGGATTCCTTTAAGCGGTGGAAAGCTAGTCTTAGTGAGGCTGATAAAAGGGAACACAGACTATGGCAAATAAAATGCAAGTCTGTGATCAGGCAAGCAAAAAGGCAATATGAGGAGCATATTGCAAAAAACATAAAGGCCAACAATAAAACTTTCTTCAAATACATTAGAAGTAGGAAGCCAGCCCGGGAGGCAGTGGGGCCCTTGGATGACCAAGGGGTAAAAGGAGTAGTGAAGGATGATAGGGAAATGGCTGAAAAGCTGAATGCATTTTTTGCCTCTGTCTTCACTGTGGAAGAGGAGAAGTGCTTGTCCACTCCAGAAGCACCGATTTCGGGAGGGGGTTTGAAAGACCTGAATCAGATTGAGGTGACAAGAGAGGAAGTCCTCCGACTGATGGACAATTTAAAAACTAATAAATCACCAGGCCCAGATGGCATTCATCTGAGAGTTCTGAAAGAACTCAAATGTGAACTTGTGGATCTCCTGACAAAAATATGTAATCTTTCTTTAAAATCTGCCTCCATTCCTGAGGACTGGAAAGTAGCTAATGTCACTCCCATCTTTAAAAAGGGCTCCAGGGGAGATCCGGGAAATTACAGGCCAGTCAGTCTGACATCGATACCGGGTAAGTTGGTGGAAACTGTTATTAAGGAAAGAATTAGTAGGCACATTGATGAACAAAAACTATTGAGGCAGACTCAGCATGGGTTCTGTAAGGGAAAATCTTGTCTCACTAACCTGTTAGTGTTTTTTGAGGAAGTGAACAAACATGTGGACAAGGGGGATCCAATAGATATTATTTACCTTGATTTCCGGAAAGCTTTTGATACAGTTCCTCATCAAAGGCTCCTAAGTAAGCTCAATAGTCATGGGATAAAAGGACAAGTCCTGTTGTGGATCAAAAACTGGCTTATAAATAGGAAACAGAGAGTGAGTATAAATGGGAAACTTTCTCAGTGGAGGGTGGTAAGCAGTGGGGTACCACAGGGATCAGTACTCGGTCCGATGCTTTTTAACTTGTTTATTAATGATTTGGAATTGGGAGTAAGCAGTGAAGTGGCTAAATTTGCAGATGACACGAAGTTGTTCCGGGTGGTGAAAACCAGGGAGGAGTGTGAGGCTCTCCAAAGGGATCTGTCGAGGATGGGTGAGTGGGCGTCAACGTGGGAAATGGGGTTCAATGTGGCCAAGTGCAAAGTGATGCACATTGGAGCCAAAAATCCTAAATATAAATACATGTTGATGGGGTCTGAACTGGCAGAGATGGACCAAGAGAGAGATCTTGGAGTCGTAGTGGATAACTCAATGAAAATGTCTAGACAGTGTGTAGCTGCAATAAAGAAGGCCAACGCTATGCTGGGGGTTATTAGGAAGGGAATTGAAAACAAATCAGCCAGTATCATCATGCCCCTGTATAAATCATTGGTGCAACCTCATTTGGAATACTGTGTACAGTTCTGGTCACCACATCTCAAAAAGGATATTATAGCATTGGAAAAAGTGCAGAGAAGGGCAACTAGAATGATAAAAGGGGTGGAACACCTTCCCTATGAAGAAAGGTTAAAATGCTTGGGGCTCTTTAGCTTGGAGAAATGACGGCTGAGGGGTGACATGATCGAGGTTTATAAGATTATCAATGGGATTGAGCAGGTTGAGAAAGAAGTACTTTTCTCCCTTTCTCACAATACAAGAACTCGTGAGCACTCCATGAAATTGCTGAGCAGTCGGGTTAGAACAGATAAAAGGAAATAGTTCTTCACCCAAAGAGTGATTAACATATGGAATTCACTGCCACAGGAGGTGGTGGCAGCTACAAGCATGGACAGTTTCAAGAGGGAATTAGATAAACATATGGAGCAGAAGTCCATCAGTGGGTATTAGCCACAGGGTATAGATGGGAATTCTCAGTCTGGGGCAGGTGATGCACTCTATTCTTGGTGCTGGAGGGGGCAGCAGTAGGAGGGCTTCTAGTGTCCTGGTGCCACTGCTGGACCTCCTGATGGCACCTGGTATATTTTGGCCGCTGTGTGACAGAGTGTTGGACTAGATGGGCCATTGGCCTGATTCAACTCTGGCTTCTCTTATGTTCTTATGTACCTCTGAAGGTCTCCTGCATTGCAAACCTGCAATTCAAGGGCCAGGATTAGGAATGGTTCGCTAGCTGGGAAATGACGGGAGGCATTTCTGCATCTGCACCTACAAGTCTTTTGTTGGCTTTGCCCCAGGGCAGTCCAAGACACAGAATCAGAGCGAGAGAGGCAGGCGGGTTCAGGGGCTGAACCCCCCCCCCAGCCGCACAACCCCATCTCACCTGGGCTGAGGAGAAGCTGGAGGGGCTGGGATGGGACCAGAGGGCACTCCTGGGAGGGGAGTGGGAGGCTGGAAAGGAGCTCCTGACACCTGGGGTGGAGGGACTCAAGGCTGCACTGGCTGGAGAGGGAGGAGGAAGTGGGTGGTCTTCACAGCCTCCCCTCCCCTCCCGAGGTCTGTGAAGTGCCCTGCGCAGTGGCTGGACAGGGGCCCCAAGGGTGGTGGCGCTGCCGCCCAGGTCAGGGTGTGGGGGAGGGGGGTCTGCCTCACTGCAGTCAGTGCCCAGGCATGTGCATGCTCTCGGGCTCTGGCGCCAGGTGAGGACAAGAACGCCAGCCCTCCTTCCCAGGCTTGCTCCCCCCATCCATCTCTGTCTAGGCTGCTCCAGTCGCCTCATGCAATGGTTCGTGGTTGGCCCGGGGGGGGGGGGTCCACTGGCCTGGGAGATCCAACTTAGCCTCAGGAGGCGAGGGTGAGAGGCAGGCAGCGGCGGGAAGGGTGCCCCAGATGGACTCTGCCAGACAGGCTCCCTCCTCCTCGGCTGCTACACAGCTTGCAGGGCTGGAGGGGCAGAGCCAGCCCCAGCCCAGCCCTGTGCTGCTACCCACTCCCCCTGTGCGACTCACATCCTGCTGCAAGCCTGAATGCGGGGCAGCAAGAACTGGGCAAGGCTTGGTGAGGGTATGGGGGGGTACGGGGTGACAGTGGGTGGGCGGCAGCGTGGGGCCGTCTCGTGCAGCCAGGAGAGGCGGGCGGTGCCTTTGGCTGGGCCTGACCTCTGCTGAATCTTTCACCCCTGCCGTTTCTCTTGGCGGGGGAGGGGGCGGGGAGGCAGGCCTGCCCAGGCAGCCTTCTCGGCTGGTGCCCATAGGCCATTGCCTAACCCCACCTTATGGAAGCTCCGGCCCTGTCCATAAACAAAGAGGCATCCAGTGTTACTCCCAGGCTCCTCACTGTTTGGGCTGGCACCAAAGGTACCCCTTCCAGTGTGGGAAGCCTGATGCCCACATCCATGGGCCTCTGTCTTTGATGGATTTAACTTCAGCTGACTCTGCCGCAACCATCCAGCCACAGCTTCCATAGCCTCACCAGCGTTTCAGGAACAGAATACAGATGGCCGCCTATTAACAGATAAAGCTGGGTGTCATCAGCATATTGGTGACAGCCCAGTCCATAACTCCAGACTAACTGGGCAAGGGGGCGCATATAGATGTTAAACAACATTGGCGAGAGGATAGCCCCCTGTGGCACTCCACATTCTAGTGGATACCGTGGGGAGACCCTCTTGCCAAGCACCACCCTCTGTCCCCGACCATGGAGAAAGGAAGAAAACCATTTCAAGGCAGTCCCCTGAACTCCTACATCGGTGAGGTGGTGAGCCATAAGATCGTAGTCGACCATGTCAAACACTGCTGTCAGGTCTAATAACAACAGCAGCACTGACCTGCCCCTGTCCAGGTGTCTACAGAGGTCATCTGTAAGGGTGACCAGAGCCATCTCAGTCCCATAGCCAGAGCAGAAGCCAGACTGGAAGGAGTCAAGAAGCATAATCCAAGAAAACCTGGAGTTGTTCGGCCACCGCTCTCTCAACCACCTTACCCAGGAACGATAAGTTCAATACTGGGCGGTAGTTGGTCAGAATTATCAGGTCCAATGATGGCTTTTTCAAGAACGGACAGACCACTGCCTCTTTCAAAGCCTCTGGGAAAGTCCCAGTAGAAAGGGACAAGTTGATAATTTCTCCCAGAGGAGCCCAAATGTTCTCCCCGCAAGATTTAACTAGCCAGGAAGGGCATGGGTCAAGAAGGCAGGTAGTAGGTCTCACCACTGCCAGGATCCTTTCAACTTCCTCCCGAGAAAGTCAATCAAAGTGGTCCAATACTGGACCAGAAGTTAGGCAAGGGGCCTCCAGTTCTTTTACTGTCTCAATTGTGCCTGGGAGGTCCTGGCAGAGTCATGATCTTATCTGCAAAATAGCTCACAAATATCTCACAGCCAATGGCCAATTCCCTACTATTTGGTCTGCCCTGAGGCAGAGTTGTAATAGACTGAATAACTCTAAACAATTGTGCTGAGTGCAAGCTTGCAGACGCAATGGAGGCCGCATAGAAATCCTTCTTTGCAGCCTTCACTGCCATCTCATAGGCCTTCATAAATGACCTATAAGATGTTCATGACACTTCACCACGAGCACGCCACCACCTTTGCTCTAGCCATCTTAGCTCCCACTTCATCCTCTGCATCTCTGTGGTATACTATGGTGCTGCTTTGGTGCGAGGGCACAGATCTCATCGATGGCTTCAGAGAGTCAGTTATCCCAGGCTTCCACCAGCTCAACCAACAAGGCGCCAGGGGGCATTGGATCCCACAGAGCTTCCTGAAGCTGACTAGGGTCCATTTGACTCTGCGGGCGAGCATAAATATGCTTGGTGCCTAAACAGGGTGGGCATAGTATGCTCAGCTGGACCTTGAGGGTGAAGTGATCAGACCATGGGACTATATCCGTAGTCATCAGATCCACACGTATCCCCATCCCAAAAATCAAATCCAGCGTGTGGCCCACTTGGTGCACAGGAGTTGATATAAACTGGGAGAATCCCAGTGCCTCTATGGATGACACTAGGTCCCTGGCCTGGACAGATGCTGCATCATCAGCATGGACACTGAAGTCACCCAGGATCAGAAGCCTGGGATATTCCAGTGCCCAGCCTGATACAGCATCTAACAGGTTGGACAGGGTATCTGCCAGTGCGTTAGGCAGTCGGTACACCAGCCAGATAGCCAACCTCTCCTCGATGTCACATGCCCAGACCAACACATTCAATCCTGGAGATTGTTGGGGCAGGGAGCGACCTGAAGGAACAAAATTCACAGATAAGCAGAGCTGCACCTCCCTCCTGCCCTTACATCCACGACTGATGAAAGACCGAGAACCTAGGTGGGGCAGGCTGATTCAAGGTGACTGTTTCACCATCCCTCACCCAAATCTCAGTCACACAAGCCAGGTCTACCTGTGATTCCATGAGATAATCATGGAGCACATCAGTCTTATTATTAATAGGCCTGGCATTGAATAACACCAGTGTTGGAGAAGGGTAAATTTTCCTAGCCCCACAACCAACATCTCTTAGGATGGGATGTAGGTGGGAAGAAGTTCAAGCATTTCCATATCTCTGATTCCTTCCATTTCCATTAATGGAAGAGCACCTATGACCACCACTATATCTCCCCTGCCCCATAATCACTGATATCCCTGACCCCTGCATAGCCCCCTTCATTGGTGCTGTCAACCACAGTGCTCTCCAACAACCAGCAGAGACTATAACTATCCAAATTATAAAACCTACACAGCTCATCGTAGACCCTGTCTAGACTAAATACCCCATTGCCTCCTCTATCTAATTTACCCACCCTGTTGCAACAATAACCAATTGAATTGGTTAATAAACAGTACGATCAGAATTTGATTAGAAAATCAATAGCTCAATTAATCAGTGGGAAAATAAAAATTAGGTTTTGGGGAAAAATTATATAGGCCAGTCAAAAATTACCCTACTTCAAAACCTCCCCACCCCCACCGTATTAACATCTAATAATTGATTAATTAATTAATACAATATAAGATCCAGTTTAATCAATTTAAACACAACCAATCATCAATTTATCAAGCTAATGAAATTAATCATTAAACTACAAAAGGGTAAAATACATAAAACCTAAAGTGCCTTATTTATTAAACAGATTTTATATGGGTATTTAATTTTGTCCCTGCCAAACCAGGCCAAGTCCCACCTTCACTGGGTCTGTTTTCTCAGGTCACAGTGTCCCCCAGTACTTGATGTAACAATCGGTGAGAGATTAGCAAAACAGCTGCAGCCCACCTAAGGATCTTCCTCCACACTTGCCCGACTTTAAGATAAAAGAAAACCAAAAGTTCAGGGCACCTTAGCTGACATCATTTACTTCCATAGGAGCTTTTGTGAGACAGCCCACTCCAAATTTGTGGTCAATATGTGGTCAGTTTTTAAGAACTTTTTGTTATACAGACTAACAACCTTTTTTGAGAGAGGACCAACACCCAGTTTGTATGCTTCTTCAGAAATTCGCTCTCCTAGCCTCCTTGTGTAATCCTGCAGTTAAAAAGCATAAACTGCAAGCCCCCAGTCCAGATCTCCCCATAGCCAACTTCTTGGCCTGAGTCGGGCCTTCCCTCTACAGTGTGAGGCTCAAAGATGCAGCCCACCTTCCAGAGGTGTTGTGAGCATTGAAATCCCAGTGTGTGGCTTTGGGTGAGGTCTGGCTGGCTGATCCTGAGCTGCAGCTGCCTGATATCATTACCGGAGCTGAGGCAACACAATGCGCTGGAGAGAGCCGAAGGCTGCTCGCCTGCACCTGTGCTCTGCAGTCCTCTTGCCTACCGGCTTCCCAGCCCAAGAGGTGGTAGGTGGAAAGAGACTGCTAGCCAGCGGCCCATCACGCTCCGGAGGAGGATGCAGCAGCCGGGAGGGAGGCAGCGGCGGCGCTGGGGTTCCAGCAGCTTGCCAGCATGGTTGTGCAGCTGGGCTCTGATGTGCTGCCAATGGGAGGCGACCGCGGTTGTGCCCAGACTACCGTTGCCTTCATGCCGGGAGGTGAGAGTTTGGCATGCGACAGGGCTGGGGACAAAGGATGGCCCGGTCCGAGGGCGCCATCTGCCTGCCTTGGGTAGGAGGGATGCACCTGCAAGAGTGACAGCAGAACTCATGCGACCCTTCTGATAGCAACCCCGCCCAAGGGAGGCGGTGAGGAAGAAGAGTGTCCCCATGTTGTTGTAGACGAAGCTGGAACCATTCGGAAGGCTTTTCGGTGTTGTCCCTTGCTCTCCTGCCCCTTTGAAGCAGCAGCCAGAGGCAGAGAAATGCAGCCTTTGGAACTTCTTCTGGCATGGGAATGATGGCAAAGCCCTCCCAACCTAAACGTCCGCATGCCAACCTGATGGGGGGTGGGTGATGCCACCTGCTGACTTCATGGCACATTAAATCCCGTGCCCTGAGTGAGGAAATGCCTCTAAATGGAGATAGGGCTGATCCGGCATGGGAATGTTGAAGTGGAGGTGCGGGGCAGGATTGTGGGATTACCCACCCTTTCCCTGAAGAGAATGATCCTAGTCCAATCCCCCCTGTTGATTCTCACTTGCAGTGCTTCAGGCTCACCTGGCATCTGGAACTGGCTGATCAGTTTGATATTTCCTCCCAAGCTGTTTTCATTTTTTGAAGATTCATTTGCATGCAGTTGCATAAAATGTGTGTTATAATAATATCTCCTTATATATTAGCTTTATTTTTGAGTTAGGGGCAAAATATGTTGCTGTTATGGTTGGTTACATCGCATTATATAAGAGGGGCCACTTGCTTGTAGCATTGTCAAGAATTCTACTGTCATGTCAAACAGGGATTGCTTCCCCGCATCATTTGAGACTTTCCAAAGAGTTCTGGGGTATAGAGTTTATTGCCTGCATTGACATTCATTTAATTTTTTCCAGTTAAGGTGACTGAACAAATTACAACTGCAATGGCAGCTTTTTATTTTTTGCCTCTACTAAATAAATTGGTACATGCCCTGAAAAATTGAGAGTCATATATATTGATAGAAAGTGGTCTTTTAGATTTCATAAAAGTTATGTAAAACACTATAATTTTATGAATGAATAATGAGTTATCTATTAGCCATATTCCTTTGACTGACCTGCTGAATTTTTGAATCTTTTGCTATATTGTATAATTTGTGCAAGCCCTGAACTTGAACTTTTGTCATGCAAAACTCATCATCAAATCACTTATATGTATGGCCACAGATTGCAGCACAAAATTCACTGATTCATTGATTTGTGGTGCCACGTCACCATGATGCAAAAACATGGATCCAAAGCATGAATCCTCAGGATTTTATGTGGGGTCACCTGCAAATCACATACCACATCCATGACGACAGACTACACCACCATGAAAAGACCGCATTCGCCACCCCACAGGGGCTTTTTCAGTTCCAGAGGATGCCCTTCGGGCTCCATGGTGCCACTGCCACATTCCAGAGGTTGGTTGACAAGGCCCTCTCCCAGTGTGGTGACTTCGCGCAGGCCTACATTGACGATATCATAGTGTGTAGTCCTGACTGGGGAATGCACCTCCAACACTTGCAGCAAATGTTGACAGCCCTTCAGGATGCCAGGCTTACCGTGAACCTGCGGAAGAGTCACCTGGGCTTCCTGGAAGTCAAATATCTGGGTTACCTAGTGGGGGCGGCCAGTTACAGCTCTCACCTGACAAGGTCCTAACCCTAGAGAACCACCCCTGACCCCAAACTAAATGGCAGTTGAGGCAGTTTCTTGGCTTTGTCGGGTATTATAGCCGTTTCGTGCCCAACTTCATGTCCATCGCCAGCCCCCTCGCTGATTGCCTCCGGAAAGATCAACATAACCTGAGGGGAACCTGAAGAGACGGCCTTCACAGCCCTCCGGGCCATTATTTCCAACAACCCGGTGCTCCTCAACCCAGACTTCCAGTGCCCTTTCGTCCTCTACACCAGTGTTTTTCAACCACTGTTCCGTGGCACACTAGTGTGCCGTGAGATATTGTCTGGTGTGCCGTGGGAAAAATTCCAATTTCATCCGTAACATATGAACAATTATAAAATAAAGTATTATTATTTCATAATAAAGTAATTATAAAATAATTTCTTTGTGTTTATTTGATTCCTATTCAAGAGAATTACTTTATATATAGTCAATATAGGCACAGAGTTAATTTTTTTTAACATTTTCTAATGGTGGTGTGCCTCGTGATTTTTTTCATGAAAAAAGTGTGCCTTTGCACAAAAAGGTTGAAAAACACTGCTCTACATAGACGCATCCAGGATGTGACTCGGGGCTGTCCTGGTGTGGGAGGCAGCAGTCGAGGAACAACCGGTGCTCTTTATCAGTTGGAAGTTGCAGCTGGCCAAGCACCAATATTCCATGGTGGGAAAGGAGGTGCTAGCCGTTGTGGGTGGTGGGGGCCTTGCAATATTATCTAAGAACCCTTTTCAGTTGGTTGTTGACCACACCCCCTTACTCTGGTTGGCCCGTATGAAAGACTCTAATCCCCATATCTTCAGGTGGTACCTGTCTTTGCTCCCTTTTCATTTCACAGTGCAGCACCAAGCAGGAGTGGATCACTGAGTTGTGGACTACCTCTCCCGCCTCTTCAAGGGCAACCCCCCAGCAGAAGACCCAAGGGTGTGTGTGTCCCATTTCTGTGATCCTGGGCTGAGCCCCACCCTCATGGAGGATCAAAGGCCTCCCCCCATGCCCCGGAAGCCACCCTGCTTACCGACAGAGCAGCCCAGCCCGAGCGCACGAGATGACAAGGGACACCAAAGGCCCGAGTCCCCCACAGCCCAGGAGAACGCACTGCTTGGTTGCGCTCAGCCACACCTCTGAGGGCCACATGACTGGGATGATGCGGATGGGCACACTGCTCAGGGAAAGTGGAATGGCTTCAGCCAGGTGACAACAGCCACTTGGGTGATGGGCGTGGTACATGCCCCCGAGCCGAGGCAAATGGCTCTGAGGATGCCCACCAGAGGCCCGACCATACCCGGGACACTGAGAGGGCATCCTGGGTTATTAAGTGGGGGGTGGGGCCAGGGGGAGGAGAGGAAGCCATGACCCAGGATTGGTGCTGGGAGCCGGGGGGGTAATGAAAGTGGCAGAGGCGGGGAGGACAGGGAGGAAGCTGCGGAGCTGAGGCTAGAGGTGGGGAGCAGGCTAGAATGAAAGCAAGAGAGAGCCAATGCCCCAGTCTGGAGAGGCCAACGCCGAGCGGGCAGAGGGACAAGCAAGGTGCATGAAGAAATTAAAAGTTTAAAAGACATTCCATTTTAGATCCGGAAACGAAGATAACAATACAAAGACTTAATTCTTTTCCTGCAAAACAAATTAATAACCTACAGATGGAGCTTTCCAGAAAGGCTTGTGTTCAAATATAATGACAAGAAAATTAAAATTGACTCTGTCCAAAACGCCAAAACCTTTTTGAAACAACAGTTGAGTGCAGAAGATGGTTATCCAAATTTGGAGGAAGGAGAGGAACCCAACGAGGAAGAATTGGGCAACATTTCAAGTGACTCTAGCAGTTCGACTTCAGAGTCTGAGAAAGGATCAGCAGCACCCAAGACACCAAAAGGGAAGAAGAAAAAGCACAAGAAATAAACATTTACTCTGGATTACAAAAGATTTGAACTTAGCGTAACTAAACCCTATTTGACAGAGGTTTGAACTCTCTGTTTTCTTATTTTCTACTGTTACTGCAGGAGTGTTTTATGTATCTGTACCCAAATGCAAAGTTCTTGTCTTAAGTTATTGTTAGTGTTTTCCCATACCCTTACCCTTAGGTAGTAGGATGTAGATTATAAAAGCAATTAAAAAGTTATATAAAAAACAACAACAAACTGGAATATGCTATATGATGTTTCATTTTGTGATTAAAAAAACCAATTATATCTATTAAAAGAATATCCAAATTAAAATATAAATTGGTTCACAGCAACACCTTTGTTCCCATGAACCTACAAAGAACCATTCCAAAAGCAAGTTTGCCCAAAGGCCATTTTAGATGTTGTTAGACATTGTTAGACAATGTCAGACATTGTAAGTGTTGTAACTGAACTAAAAATATGAAAAGTTTTATGTTTTACAAAAAATTATACGTTCTAAATAGTTTCACAACATGCAATTCAGATATGGTTGTATATGCCATCAGATGTTCTTGCAATAACATATATATATAGGGAAGACTTATTTATTTATTTAGATTTTTACCCTGCTCTCCCAGCAAGGCCAGCTCAGGGCAGTTTACAGTAATACAAAACAATACAATCTCTCCTTATAATAATTATCTTTTGGTTTCGCAAGATTCCATGCGTTCCCATTGGCTGTAAAATGCCCTCCCTCAGCCATTGGCCCATCAGCTGCCACTCAAGAGGACTCGCGTGCCATTGGCCGGGTGCTGGGTCTGCTCTTCTTCCCCACCCACTCCCCCTGGCAGACCAGCTCTCTCTCCTGAGGAAGACAGTTCCCTTGGCTCCTGTGAGGGACTGTCCCCTCCGTGGCCATTGGTAGGCAGCCAAGCTTGGTTCTGTGAGTAAAAAAACAAAGGACTTTCAGCATAACCCCCTCCCCCGCCCATAACCCCCTCCCCAACGGCCACTTTCCTGTCAGAATAAATGGGAAAAGGCTCTTTCTCCCGCTTTGCTTCAGCATGGCTGGCTGGCTGGCTAACAAGGTGGGCCAGCGACCATCAGACCATTTTCTTCAACTCCCCGCTATACGACTGACTGGAGATCTCCCACTGTTACAATTGACCTCCAGATGACAGAGATCAGTTCCCTGGGAGAAAATGGTTGCTTTGGAGGGTAGACTCTATGGCATTATACCCTGCTGAGTCCTTCCACACACACCCCAAATGCTGCCCTCCACGGGATCCACCCCCCCAAATCTCCAGGTATTTTCCTAATCAGAGTTGGCACCTGTACTTTCTCCTCTCTCAGTAAAAGGCCCTTTCCACACCTATGTTGGCCTTTGGGAGAAAACCCATTGGGCCCAGTCCTGATCAGGTTGGCAACTCCAGGTGGGCAATTCCTGGAGATTTGAGGGATGGAGCCTGGAGAGGGTGAGGTTTGAGGAGGGGTGGCACCTCAGACAGGTACGATGCCATAGACTCCACCCTCCAATCCAGCCATTCCCTGATGGGGAACCATTGTTGCCAATCTCCAGGTGGGGGCTGGAGATCACTCAAAATTACTACTGCTCTCTAGGAGGGAGGGGGGAGGAGATGGAAAACTAAAGGTAGGTTGATGGTTGATGGTTGGCTGGGAGGGAGATAGGGTTGTCAACTCCAGGTTGGGAAATTCCTGGAGAGTTGAGGGGTCAAACCTGGAGAGAGTGAGTGTTGAGGAGGGGAGGGACCTCAGACAGGTACAATGCCATAGACTCCACCCTCCAAACCAGCCACTCCCTCCTGGGGAACCACTGTTACCAATCTTGGGGGTGGGCTGTTACTCAAAATTACTGCTGCTCTTCAGGTAGCAAAGATCAGTTCCTCTGGAGAAAATGGTGGACTCTGTCATTATACCCTGCTGAGATTGCCACAGCAAATTGTCACTGAGTGCCCAAAGCTGGGGTACTCTCCCAGAGCCTCTTTCTAGAGCCCGTTGTATTTATTTCCACAATGGGCCTTATTCCTAGTAAATAATAAAACCCAATCACACACAAATATAAAACCCATAACTATACAACATAATAAAATGCTAGCATTAATTCCTCAGCACACAGTCAGTATCGTGATCTGAGGTGGGGGACCCAGGGGGTCGGGCTCACTATCCATAAGCTGTCACATGTCCGTGGTAGCAGTGGTGGTGGCGGCTCCAAAAGTCTGGCGGAAGAGCTCCATTTTACAGGCCCTGCGGAACTGTAACAGGTCCTGCAGGGCCCTGATCTCCTTCGGGAGCTTGCTCCACCAGAGTGGAACCTCCACCAAGAAAGCCCTAGCCCTGGTTGTTGCTAGCCTGGCCTCCTTGATAGTCAGGAGGA
Source organism: Gekko gecko (assembly GCA_029375565.1). Classification (NCBI taxonomy): domain Eukaryota; kingdom Metazoa; phylum Chordata; class Lepidosauria; order Squamata; family Gekkonidae; genus Gekko; species Gekko gecko. The sequence continues at coordinate 173,118,351 of JAPDNY010000005.1, forward strand.
TCATCTGGTCCTGCGTCCGTGATCGCAGCACTCTCTGGGGAACATACGGGGAAAGGCGGTCCCTCAGGTATGCAGGTCCCTGGCCATAAAGGTCTTAAAATTAAAGACACATATAAGAAAACATAGGAGCAATGTACTTTGCTGAATAGTTGGTGTACCTTTGGTACAGCGTTTTATGGAAAAAGAACATGGATCCATTGTAAAAGAATTTAATTGCTGTGAACAGTTCCAGCACTAGGAGAGTGTCCTTGTCAGTATTTACTTCATATATATTTTTAACTGTCTTGCTTCATGTCCAATGTATAATTTACTTGTATTATATTGTATATTGGCCAATATGCATCTGTTTTTGAAATTAATTTTAATCCTGTCTTTTATATATTATTTTAAATTACTTTGGAATAACTTTTATTAAGGGGTCTTTCTATTTGTAAAATTAAGTTTTTATAGAGTCTCCCTTACCAAGCCTGCATGGTGAAACACATATGGACTTTGCAGTCATCTATCACCTGGCATTTCCCCTTTTTGTTCTGTTGGCACATTGTTGGGTACAGCCCATTTTTTCTTTAATCATTGAAATATGATACTGGAGACCTGCAGCCTGACTAAGGACACCAACCTTTCTTTTTGCTGCTGCAAGACAGCTGTTGTTGAGAAAACTGACAGCAAGTCATTTTTCACAAGTCTTGCCACATGCTTAACCCCCACATGAAGAAAACACAGTAGACAGGGTCAGCCTGTTTCATAGACCTTTTTTGCACTTTCCAAAGCCCCTCCTGATCAGTGTGAAATGTTGGTGCAACCGTGTTCTGAGTTGACCCATTTTGGTGCCACCCTGACCCCAGTTTTGTTGTTCTTGTTCAGTCGCACAGTCGAGTCCGACTCTTCGCGACCCCATGGACCAGTTTACGCCAGGCCCTCCTGTCTTCTGCTGTCTGCTGAAGTTTGCCCAATTTCATGTTCGTTGCATCATTGACACTGTCTAACCATCTCATCCTTTGCCGTCCCCTTCTTCTTTGACCTTCAATCTTTCCCAGCATCAGGGTCTTCTCCAGTGAATGCTCCCTTCTCATTTGGTGGCCAAAGTATTTGAGCTTCAGCTTCAGGATCTGGCCTTCCAAAGAACAATCAGGGTTGATTTCTTTTAGGATTGACTGATTTGATCTCCTGGCAGTCCAAGGGACTCTCAAGAGTCTTCTCCAGCACCATAGTTCAAAAGAATCTATTCTTCGGCGCTCGGCCTTCCTTATAGTCCAACTCTCGCAGCCATACATTACTACAGAGAATACCATTGCTTTGATCATGCGGACTTTTGTTGGCAAGGTGATGTCTCTGCTTTTTATCATGCTGTTTAGGTTTGCCATCACTTTCCTCCCAAGGAGCAGGCGTCTTTTAATTTCATGGCTGCAGTCACCATCTGCAGTGATCTGGGATCCTAGGAACGTGAAGTCTGTCACTACTTCTACGACTTCCCCTTCTATTTGCCAAGGAGTGATGGGGCCAGATGCCATGATCTTAGTTTTTTTGATGTTGAGCTTCAAGCCCACTTTTGTGCTTTCCTCTTTCACCCTGAGCAAGAGGCTCTTTAGGTCCTCTTCACTTTCTGCCATCAGAGTGGTATCGTCTGCATATCTGAGGTTATTGATCTTTTCCCCAGCAATCTTAACTCCAGCTTGTGATTCATCCAGGCCAGCATTTCGCATGATGTACTCTGCATATAAGTTAAATAAGCAAGGTGACAATATACATCCTTGCCGTACTCCTTTCCCTATGCTAAACCAATCACTTGTTCCATATCCAGTTCTAACTGTTGCTTCTTGACCCTTATACAGGTTTCTCAGGAGACATATGAGGTGGTCCGGTACTCCCATCTCTTTAAGAACCTGCCATAATTTATTGTGATCCACACAATCAAAGGCTTTAGCATAGTCATTGAAGCAGAAGTAGATGTTTTTCTGGTACTCTCTTGCTTTCTCCATAATCCAGTGAATGTTGGCAATTTGATCTCTAGTTCCTCTACCTCTTCGAAACCCAGCTTGTACTTCTGGCAGTTCTCTATCCACGTACTGTTGGAGCCTAGCTTGTAGGATTTTGAGCATGACCTTGCTAGTGTGTGAAATGAGTGCAATTGTGTGATAGTTTGAACACTCCTTGACATTGCCCTTCTTTGGGATTGGAATGTACACTGACCTTTTCCAATCCTGTGGCCACTGTTGTGTTTTCCAAATTTGTTGGCAAATTGAGTGCAGCACTTTAACAGCATCTTCTTTTAAGACTTTGAATAACTCAGCTGGGATACCATCACCTCCACTAGCTTTGTTGTTAGTAATGCTTTCTAAGGCCCATTTAACTTTGCTTTCCAGGATGTCTGGCTCAAAGTCAGTGATTATACCATCGTGGTTGTCAAGGACATTGAGGTCCTTCTTGTATAGTTCTTCTGTGTATTCTTGCCATCTTTTCCTAATCTCTTCTGCTTCTGTTAGGTCCCTACCGTTTTCGTCCTTTATCATGGCCAGCTTTGCATGGAACGTTCCCTTGATTTCTCCAATTTTCTTGAAGAGATCTCTAGTCCTTCCCAATCTATTGTTTTCCTCTATTACTTTGCATTGTTCATTCAGGAAAGCCTCCTTATCTCTCCTTGCTGTTCTCTGGAAATCTGCATTCAGTTGGGCAAATCTTTCCTTTTCACCATTGCCTTTAGCTTTCCTTCCTTCCTCTGCTATGTGTAAAGCCTCATCAGACAGCCACTTTGCTTTTTTGCATTTCTTTTTCTTTGGGATGGCGGTGATTGCTGCCTCCTTTACAATGTCACAGACCTCTGTCCATAGTTCTTCAGGCACTCTGTCTATCAAATCTAGTCCCTTAAACCTATTCTTCACCTCTACTGTATATTCATCGGGGATGCGATCTAGGTCAAATCTGAATGGCCTTGTGTTTTTCCCAACTTTCTTCAATTTAAGTCTGAATTTTGCAATGAGTAGCTCATGATCTGAGCCACAGTCAGCTCCAGGTCTTGTTTTTACTGATTTACTGACTGGATAGAGCTTCTCCATTTTTTTTTTTTACATATTATTGTTTATTTAGTTTTTCATTCCACCAACAACAGTCACACATAACCCATAACAATACATCACAACAACGAGCACTACAAACACTAAACAACAGCAGTCATCCCATCACCCCATTACATATAAAACAAAAATGTACATCGAGTCTTCTTACTAATCTATTTAAATTGTTTTGAGGTCGAAGAGGAATATTAACAATTTTGTCTCATCCATCTGTATACTTTTTCCCATCTATCTTGACATATTGTTTCATCCTTTCCTGAGAGTAACACGTTTAGTTTATCTGTCTCAGCTATTTCCATCAGTTTCTCTATTATTTCTTCTTTACTAGGGATAATATTTGTCTTCCAACATCTGGCTATCCCAATCCTTGCCATCGTAACTATATACAATATCAATCTTACATCCTCTTTCTTGAGTCCTACCGGTACCATATTGAGCAGAAAAAATTCGGGCTTAAATTCTAGGTTTACATTAGTGATTTCCTTAACAATTTTGTTAATCATTCGTCAGAATTCTTTAATTTGTCTACATTCCCATCAAATATGAATATAGGTCCCTACTTTTCCCCCACATCTCCAACACTTATCAGATGCCTTTTTATAACACTTAGCTACTTTATCTGGGGTCCAGTGTCATCTGTAAAACATTTTATAGATATTTTCTTTATAATTTGTTGCTCTTAACAGGTTCAAAGATCTCCAAGCTCTGGACCACTGTTTGGTCAGAATAGTGTGCCCTATGTCTTCCATCCACCTAATCATATTTGGTTTGATAGTTTCGTCCATCATATCTTCTCCTAGGAAAAATCTATACAACTTCTGTATTAACTTATCCGCTGATGAAAGCCAAATCTTGTCCAATTGCGTGGGTGTATTTATAAAATTTATTTTTTGGTCTTTAGCAAATCTGGATTTTAATTGGTTTTTCCCCAAAAAATAGTTAGGCTTGCTGTTTTGATTTCTTGCTTCTCTAGGGATTTTAATTCATTCTCTTTTGTCAATAATGTTTCATACGTTAGTCCTTTTTTTTTCATATAAGGATGGTAATATGAATGCCTCTAAAGGGGATACCCACTTTGGAATTTTAGTGTAATGCCTCATTTTAATTTCCTTCCATATTTTACTTAGTGGGCCTCTAAATACATGGTTTCGGAATGTCACTTGTTTTTTATCCAAATTGTACCAGATGTGGGCATGCCAGCCCATCTGCAGGTCATGTCCCTCCAATTGCAGAAATCTCTCATCTTTCAAGAGGACCCAATCTCTTATCCAACCCATAGCCGCTGCCTGGTAATATAGCCTCCAGTTTGAGAGGCCCAGTCTGCTGTTTTCTTTTTTATCTGTAAGAAGTTTTTTATTAATTCTTGGTTTTTTGGCGAGCCAAATAAATCTCCTGACTATACGGTTTAAATTTTCGAGCCATTTCAAGTTTATCAAGCAGCATACTAGAGATCAAATTTTGCGTGCAGTCTCAGCGGTGCCCTTGAAGATTGGAGAGCAGACTATCAGAACTTTAAAAGATGTTCCATATGAAATTCGTATGAAAAGGAAAGCATACAAAGGATTGACCATGTTCCTACAAAGACATCAAACCATTTACAGATGGTGCTTTCCCGAAGGACTAACGTTTAAATTCAAGGATAAAAGAGAGAAGATTGACTCCGTCTTCAAAGCTCAAGAATTTCTGAAGAGACACGCCAGCTCAGAGGAAGATGCAGAACTCGCCAATTGGACAGAGTTAAGCAGTGAAGAGGACAGCAGCCCAGAGGAGGGAGGTGCCGGAGCGGGAGATGAGAAAGCAAAAGAGGGCCCATCATATAATCTGAGAGACTTAAAAAGAAGACATCCCAAGATATAGCGACTGTTCGTGGGGCGTCAGAAGGGAGCTGATCAGCAACTAACCCCAAAGGACTTTACTAATTTAACTAACAGAGTTATTTTGGACTTTCGGCAGATGAAAAGAAGAATTTCCAACCACGGTGGATGCCAAAAACTATATTTGTACTAACTAAAACTAACACTTTAACAGAAAATTCACTCCAACCTTTTTCTTTGTCCATCTATATACCCTACCTTTTTCTTATTAAAAAAACAATAAAATTCTCTCCTTTTTAGGAGAGGTTTTTTACAAAAAAAATAAATAAATTTTCGAGCCATTTCATGTTCCTCAATATCGGGATGCACTGAGCCAAAAAGAGGAAACGTGGAAGAATATTCATTTTTATTGTCGCAGTTCTTCCCATAAATGAGATATGCAAATCATGCCATCTTCTAAGATCCAGTCTTATCTCTTCTAGTAATTCAGTGTAGTTGTTTTTAAATAAGTTTTTATTATTATCTGTCAGAATTATTCCCAGATACTTAATCCTGTCCACTACCTGAATATTTGTGATATTTTGAATTTTCATTCTTTGATCTTCAGAACAATTTTTGGTAAGTATTTTAGTTTTTCTCATGTTAATTCTTAGGCCTTCCACTTGCCCGTATGTCTGGAGATCCTGCAATAAGAACGGTAGCGATGATTCAGGTTCCTCTAGGATAAAGACCAGGTCATCCGCAAATGCCTGAAGTTTATATTGTTGTTTTTTGATTTTAGCACCTGTTATATCTTTATTTTTCCTTACAATCTCATTTAGCGTTTCTAATCCAAAGATGAATAGTAATGGTGACAGCGGGCAGCCCTGCCTTGTTCCTTTCTGGATAGCTATATTACCAGTCAGCTCTCCATTAACAATAACTTTTGCATATTGTTCTTCATAAATGGCTTTAATTGCATTTAAAAATTCTTGTCCGCAGTTCCATAACTTTAATTTCTGTTTTATGTATTCCCAATTTACATTATCAAACGCTTTCTCCGCATCTAAGAAAACCAAAGCCAATTGTCTTCCAGGGTTTTGATCATAGTATTCTAGGATATTTATAATATTTCTTATATTATTTTTAATTTGTCTTTTAGGTAGAAATCCTGATTGGTCTTTGTGTATAATCTCTACCATAACCCTTTTAAATCTATTTGCTAAGATTGCTGCAAAGATTTTGTAGTCTACATTTAATAATGAAATCGGTCTATAGTTTTTAATGTCGTTTCTTTCTGATTCTGGTTTATGAATGAGGGTAATTAAAGCTTCTTTCCAGGTCTGCGGTATTGTGGTCATAACATCATTAACTAGGTCCTTTAATAGAGGTGATATTTCATTCTCTATTGTTTTATAGATTTCTGCTGCAATTGCATCTGGTCCCGGGGATTTTTTTTGTTTCTGATTTTTGATTTCCTCCACTACTTCACACGTGGTAATTTTCCTGTTCAGTTGTTTTCTTTGTTGCTCTGAGAACTTGCCCGGTTCATATTTCAGTAAGAAATCTTCAATTTGTTGTTCATCTTGTAGGCTTTGTTTATATAAATTTCTATAGAAATTTTCTACTATATTTTTTAATTCCTGTATTTTAAAATTTTCCTCTTGTCTTTCGTTTTTCAATGCCACAATTATTTTCTTGTCCCTCTCCTTTTTAAGTTTATATGCTAGCCATCGTGAGATTTTATTTGCATTTTCAAAAAAATATGCTTTAGTACATTCTATCTTTCTCGCTATTTCCTGCGTTAACCATAGATTTATTTGATGTTGTACGAATTTTATTTTTATCCTAAGTTCCCTCACATCTTTTGCTTTCTGACTCAACTTTTCCATTTCCCTTAGTTCCGAAGTTAGCTTTTTAAACTTTTCTCTTTTTTGCTTATTTCTTCCCACTTCTTGTCTTATGAAAATACCTCTTATGAACGCTTTTAAGGTATCCCACGTATTAAACAATGACGTATCTTCTCTTTTATTTATTTGTATAAACTCCTTTACCTCTTGTTTAAGTTTTTTGACAAATTCCTTATCTTTAACCAAATTTGTATTTATCCTCCCTCTATTTATTTTCTGTGATCCCTGTAGTGCAAGCCACATTGGGTTATGGTCTGCATAGGTATTTGCCAGAATCTCCACTTCCGTGACATGCCTTATTAGGTTAATATTCAGCCAAAGCATGTCTATTCTCGACCAAGACTTGTGTCTGTTTGAAAAGAAAGTATAATCTCTTTTTTGGGGATTTCTGGTTCTCCATACATCTATAAGATTAAACTCTTCTACTAAATCCAAAATTTTTTTTGGTAATACTAGCCCCACTTTATGAGTTTTCTTTCCCTTTTTCCTATCTTCCTTAGCATCTAGTACTGCATTGTAGTCTCCAACAATGCATAAGTTCTCAGGGTTTTCTTTAGTGATAAGATTAGTAAGTTCTAAAAAAAACTATCTTGGTTTTGATTCGGTGTGTATATGTTTACAACTAGTATATCTGTCTCATTAATGGTGGCGAGAGCTCGGAGGGGCTAGACGTGTGGGAGTGAGCTCCGCGTCTTTACCTCTACAACTTTACTTTTCTTAGCAATGCTATGTGCCAGGCACTTTCTCGTTTTTGTTTTTGAAGGTGCCTGCAAGAGGCTTCAATCCAACTCAGAAGAGTGGCGACTTTTCTGGGGGGACTTTTTGGTTGGTCTCTATGCGGGCGTAAAGAAGAAGGCAGCAAGAATTTTTTTTCTCTCCTTCTTGCTGTGAATCCGAGCATGGAAGGTCGAAGAGGGAGCAGAATTTACGACCGAGAGAAAGGGAAAGCTCATAAAACCGAAGCTAAGTGTTGTTTTATTTATCTCATGGGATGAGGGATAGGGAGGAGGACAGGACATAATTAACATGAGGGAAAGAGACGGGGGAGAGAAACAGGGGAAATTAAAGCGAAGAAGGACAGGAGCGGCGGCTAGCTAACATATTGCAAAGTGAAGAAAGTAGTTAGAAAGAAAGGTTATAGGTTCCATGGTATTAAAAAAGCATACTAAACTACACAAATAATTCTTGCCTGTCTCTTTAAACAGCGGTGCCTACCGGGTGGCCTGACGCAGCAAAAAAGGAGCTGGGAAGAGCAAGCAGTGAGCGATCGACCGGGTGTGGTGACGAGAGGTGGAAACGCGACGGAGGAACCCCCTTGAGAGCCGGGAGAGCGACGGAGGCAGCCAGAGAAGGGCGGAGGGAAGAGCAGAGTCAAGAGCTGAGTGGAGCGAGGCGGAGGAGAACAGAATGAACAGACATGGCAAGAACTGATGCTGTGTAATGAAGGAGCTCTCCAGAGATATTGACAGAACTGATGAAGGCTGATGGAGAAGGACGCAAGAAAGGGCGAAGAAGGGAGAACGTGGAGTAGTTTGGAAATGAGATAGTAGTGAAGATAGGAAAAGAAAAATTGTGCAATTTAAAGGGAGAAATCCAGTAATATTCTTATGTTAATTAACATAAACAAAGAGTAAAGGAGACTAATGATATAGGGTTAGGGTTTGACATAGGTTTGTTTAAAGGTATATAAGAATAAATATATATACTTGAAATTAATAATGGCATCAGGGACAGGCAAAAAAACTCCAACAGCATCTCCTAGCCAAACAGGGGGGCTCTCTCAATTAAAGCCCTACATATCAGCAACGGAGCTACAAAATATGATGAAGAACTTTTTGCAGATAGTGGCGGAACAAAATGCAGATATTATCAAAAAAGAATTGGAACCTATGCAAAATAAAATGGACCTGATAGCAAACCAATTAAAAAGTGATACAGAGGAAATTAAAACAGAAATTAAAAAACTGATAAAAACTACAAACCAACTAAAGGAAAGGGTGGAGGACATAGATCAAGAGGTAATGGATTTAAAGGTTAGGTCAGAGAAAATTGAGGAATCATTAATAACTCTAGAAATGGAAAAATCAGAAATGATTCTGAGATTTCAAAACGTGCCTGAGAAATTAGAAAAGAATTTGAAGGAAGAGCTTGCTAGAAATATTAGCAAACAGTTTAGCATCTTCAATGAAGCAGAAATAGCCTATAACATTGAGGTGGCTTACAGGAGGAATTCGGCATATGCCAGAAGAAATAAAGCCCCAAGGGAGGTCCACACCAAATTTATACGGAAATCCGTGAGGGACCAGATATTACAAGAGGCAAATAAGAAAACATTAAAAATTGCAGGGGAGGAAATAAGGATCCTAAAAGATATTCCTTGGAGAGTGAGGGAAAAGCGGCAAAAATATAACTGTTTAGCAGAGTTACTCTGTAAGAGCCAAACCCAATACAGGTGGTTGATACCAGAAGGCTTGCTATTTACATATAAATCTCAAAGGTGGAGGATTGACTCCACATTTAAATTGGAGAACTTTTTAGAAAGGTATGGAGAAGAAATGGGGTGGCAAAAGCCATCAGATTATGAAGAAGATCTGGAAGATGAAGAAGTGGAAAGAGACCCAAGGACAAGTGAAGAAATGGAAGGAAAGGAGACTAGGGGTCACATGGTAGCCCCAATAAGAGAGCAAAAGAAAACAAGCTACAGGAAACAGCACATAAAGGACAGAGCGGAATCTCAAATACAAACTAGGCAACAACTTAAGAAATTTAGCCATCTGGGAAAGAAATAATAAAAAGATGGTAAATAAAAATGTATCCTTAGTATCAATTAATGTTAACGGACTGAATAGTCCCCAAAAGAGAAGAAGAATATTCCACCAGGCTTCTAAGTTAAAAAGTGATATTACATGCCTACAAGAAACACACATTAAACAACAACAAGAAAAGTATTTGTTATGCAAAAAATTAGGGCTAGCATTTGTTGCCTCAGATGAAACAAAAAAGCGAGGGGTAGTTACCTATGTCAAGGAAAAACTGAATCCAATATTGAGGTTCAAGTCCCCTAATGGAAGGATTGTGGGGGTACAAGTTAAGATTAATGAGCTTCTCCATCTTTGACTGCAAATTATATAATCAATCTGATTTCGGTGTTGCCCATCTGGTGATGTCCATGTGTAGAGATGCCTCTTAGGTTGTTGGAAAAGGGTGTTCGCTATGACCAGCGTGTTCTCTTGACAAAACTCTGTTAGCCTTTGCCCTGCTTCATTTTGTTCTCCAAGGCCAAACTTGTCTGTTATTCCGGTTACCTTTTGATTTCCTACTTTAGCATTCCAGTCCCCTATGATGATGATGACATCATTTTTTGGTGTTAGTTCTATGAGCTGTTGTAGGTCTTCGTAGAACTGGTCCACTTCAGCCTCTTCTGCAGCAGTGGTTGGGGCATAGACTTGGATTACTGTGATGTTGAATGGTTTGCCTTGGATTCAGACTGAGATCATTCTGTCATTTTTGAGATTGTATCCCAATACTGCCTTTCTCACTCTCTTATTGACTATAAAGGCCACACCATTTTTTCTACGGGATTCCTGGCCACAGTAGTAGATATAATGGTCTTCTGAGTTAAATTCGCCCATTCCTGTCCACTTTAGTTCACTGATTCCCAAGATGTCTATGTTCATTCTTGCCATCTCATTTTTGACCACGTCAAGCTTACCTTGATTCATAGATCTTACATTCCAGGTTCCTATGCAGTATTGTTCTTTGCAGCATCGGACTTTCCTTTCACTGTCAGACACATCCACAACTGAGCGTCCTTTCGGCTTTGGCCCAGCCGCTTCACTCTTTCTGGGGTTACTCGTACTTGCCCTCTGCTCTTCCCCAGTAGCATATTGGACACCTTCCAACCTGAGGGGCTCATCTTCCGGCGTCATATCTTGTAGCCTTTTGTTACTGTCCATGGGGTTTTCTTGGCAAAGATACTGGAGTGGGTTGCCATTTCCTTCTCCAGGGGATCACACTTGGTCTGAGTTATCTGCTGTGGCCTGTCCGTCCTGGGTGGCCCTCCACGGCATAGCCCACAGCCTCATCGAACCACACAAGCCCCCTTGCCACGACAAGGCAGTGATCCATGAGGGAGCTGACCCCAGTAACCCCATGAATTGTTCAATAAGCACTCTCTGCACCCACCATGCCCTCCATGCATGATGTTTGTTAACAGTTCTTCAAGGGCCCACTACATGGACCCCTTGGACTAAAGAAACATAAATCTGGTTGTTTCTTGCAGGATGAGGACCATCAGCTGTGCAGGCAGATTGAAGCCTGCATCTTTGGAAACAAACCTCCCCATCCATCCACATACACAACCCACACACCTACAGAGGCACAGTTGTGGCAACTAAGGGCACTTTATTAGACAGCTAATGGGGGAAGGGACTGAAGGAACCAGAGGCTACCTCCGTGGAATCACAGGGAAAATGGATGTTCCTCTCCTGGGGTGGCATGTATACAAATGGTGCAGAGCCACACAAGGAGCAGCAGGCTGAAGACAACTGACAACTTCTGAAGGCAGGCTTGGTCTGCGGCTTGGACACACTGGGGCCAGGGGAAAAGTGACCTGAGCCAATACTCACCCTGTTGAATCTTCAACTGCAGGATAACAAAACAGACACATGCAGCTACAACAAGGGTCCAGGAGTGCCTTGGTGGAAGCAGGCAAGTCTGTCAGGGGTTGCCAGCGACTCTGCTCCATGGCTCATGGGACAGTTCTCTGCTGCAACAACACCTCCCCCCCCCGAGGCTGATGCCATCCAAAACACACTCACCTGTCTGGTGTTAATATATACAGCGACTGCTAAAGATGCAGCCACACTAGCCACTGCTCCAGAGAGCTCTGCACCTGCAATGGCCTGAGTTCAAGGACTGTGAGGTCACCCATTCCACTTAGAATGGTGCTTCCCCCCAAGCTCCCTGTCCAAGAGGGAGCGTATTCAATGAATCAGCTGTCAGCCTAGTTCAGGGCCAAAAACTTGGCCCCCTTCCCCCAGCAGCTCTCCTGGGTCACTCCCCATGCATCAGTCCCCCTTGTGTGCAAATGACCATGGTGACGGGTGTCCATATCTCCTGCTACTCCCACTTGACTGCCAAGCTGCTGAGCTTGGGTATGGAAGGTGGTATAGCTGGGATGACTCCCAGCCATGAGTGAGGAGAATGGGGAAGGGGTTTTGGGGAAAAGGGCCTGCTTATTTGTCAGGACCTTTGGGTCCTGCCTCAGGAGATTGGGGCACCTACTTGGGTTCAGAATGGGGAGAAGTCAGCTGTAGAGTGTGGACTTTGCTCTCTGTTTTGGGTGTTGACATAAAGTGCTCACCTAAGATTGCTAAGTGCCCTCTCTGTGCTTTTCCTGCCACCAAAGTGCCTGACTGTTCTTTCCACATTGCAGAGAGCTGTCAGATGGACTCCCATGCTGTACACCCAGCTTTGTGAGTTGTGGGGTGGCCTGGTTGGAGGTTTTGTAGGGCTGGGGGGGTCACATTTAGTGTTCTTAGGCTGAAAAGATTTAAGGAACCAACTAATTCCTGCCGTGTCTCACCAATATGCTGGTGTAAGGGTCAATTGATTCCCTGAGTGCATTTACCCTCCCCCCCTTAGGATAGCACTGTTAATCTCCTGTCTGGAAATAAAAATTGTACTACCTTTGCTGTTGCTAAATATATCTTGGCAGCTCTAAAAATCCATGCAAGTGCAATTTCCTCAGCTTTGGGATAACCAAATCCTGATGACTGCTATTATGTCTTTATGGATTTTAATCTGTGTTATCTTTTAAAATTTGTATAGTTCTTTTTCTTTTTCTATTTTAAAACACTGTCCCCCCCCGAATTTTAACCTAATCTGTTTTTTATATTGCATAAAAGTCAATGTGCTGTATAGACAGTGAATGAATTACTGAATTGTTTCTTTTCTAGTTCATGTCCTGCAGGCACGTGTGGTGGCTGCTCTTTCTACTTCTTGTGGGAAAGTGCTGAAGCCTGCCCCTTGTGCACAGAGCAGGATTATGATGAGATTGAGGGGGTTTGTAAAAAAGGACACCAGGTAAGGGACTGATTGCTCATTAATACAATGATTGAATGTTATGGATGGATGTGTGTGCTTTTAGAAAAACACAGATGTACCTGGTTAAAATGGGAAATAAGATTCCAAGCTGCATTCCAGGGAAGATCTGTATTCAGATGGATGAACCAGGAAGCTGTAGAATCCACATGCCAATTTTGCCATTTGAGTCAACCTCTCAACTGCTCTGCTAAATTATTTCTGCTTTTCATCCCTTTACTCCCCCCACCAGTATTTCAGTTGCACACATTTTAGTGCAGAGCACAAGACTCCAAAAATGATTTGCTTAGGAGCACAGAGGGCCTGCAACTTACTGGAAGAATGACTACTATCTTGATGGTTATTTACCAAGAGGCAGAAAAGAATATCTTTCTGGTCTGCTTCAGCAAAAGTGCAGGCCAGATTCAGACTTTCCCTCTATGTAGCTAGTAACAAAACTGACAATACTTTCTTTCTTTCTTTCTTTCTTTTTTTTTTTAAATGTTTATTTATGGTTTTAACACTTTACACGTGTTCTTCAAATTTATTACATATATAAGTGCGAGTCACTATTAAGTCATAACTTTCCTAACCATACATAAAGCTTTCCCCATCTTTTCCTGAATGCATCCTCTCCTTTCCCCTGTAGTCTCATACTTAACCTATCCATTTCCCCAACTTGTAACAATTTTTCTATTAAATCTTCCTTGGAGGGGATTTTTTCTTCTTTCCAACATCTGGCTAGTAACATTCTTCCCGTGGTTAACAAATAAATTATTAAACATTTATCGTCCTTATTTACCCAGTCTGGGAACATATTTAATAATGCTACCTCCAGTGATACTGGTAACTCAACTCCAACAATCTCCTTTGTTATTTTAAATATTTTACCCCAGTACTTTTGGACCTTTTCACACTTCCACCATACATGTATAAATGTGCCGACATTATTCTTACATTTCCAGCAGTTTTTACTTATGTTTGAAAAACATTTGGATAGCCTATCTGGTGTCCAGTGCCATCTATGGAACACCTTAAGTATATTTTCCTTATATGGAACCGCTCTCATCAATTTAGTAGCCATCCATACTTTGGACCATTGTTCTATATCAATCGTACACACTATATCTTTCATCCAAGCCACCATGACACCTTTCACCATTTCATCCAGTAAATAATCAGATAGTAAGAAAGTATAGAGTTTTTGAATTAATTTGTCATTGGACGAGAGCCAGATCTTATCAAGTTCGTTATCATTTTCATAGAACCCTGTTTTCTTATCTTTGTTCAACCTTGACGTCAATTGCATCTGGTCCCACCATGTAAGTCTAATGTTCAATTTATTTAGCTCTTCTTCTGATTTTATATTACAGTTTTTGTCCAGCAGTTCTTTGTATGTCACCCTCTTATTTTTATCCATCAACGTTAGCTTTGTAATGGCCTCGATAGGGGCTACCCACTTTGGTGTTTTGGAATAAAAGGATTTCCTAGTCTCACCCCATATTTTCATTAGAGCACCCCTTATGGTATGATCTGTGAAATTTTTGGTTTTCTTACCTTCGTCATACCATATATATTTATGCCATCCCATTACTAGATTAAAACCTTCCAAATTTAACAACCTAGAATTCTCAAGTGTTATCCATTCTCTTATCCAATTAAGGGCTGCCGCTTTATAGTATAGTACCCAATTTGGCAATCCTAGGCCTCCTCTCTCTTTCTTGTCTTGCATTACTTTCCTTTTAATCCTAACCTTTTTATTGTTCCAAATGAAGTCACTGCACATTTTATCTAATTCTTGGAAATACTTAAATTTTCTTAGAACCGGTATGTTTTGAGCCAGAAACAGAAATCTAGGTAAAACGTTCATCTTAATTACCGCTACTTTGCCCATAAATGATATTTTCAATTCCTTCAATTTTTGTAGCTCTTTCTTAATTTCCACCAATAACTTATTATAATTATCCTCTATCAGCGTGTTATTCCTATTGGATATTGTTATCCCTAGATATTTAACCTTTTTTGCCACGACCATCTTAGATGTCTCTAATTTGTCTCCTTTGTTGTTCTGTGCAGTTTTTCACTGTTATATTAGATTTCTTAAAATTAACTTTTAATCCTGCTACCTGACCATATTCCTGTATCATTCCTATTAGATATTTCAAAGAAACATTTGGATTTTCTATTATGAATACCAGATCATCTGCATATGCTAGAACTTTGAACTCATCTTCCTTTAGTTTAAGACCTTTGATGTATTCACATTCTCTTATTTGGTCAATTAGCGTCTCCAGCGTAAAGATAAATAACAAAGGCGATAGTGGACAGCCTTGTCTAGTTCCTTTTTGTATTTTTATGTCCTTGGTCATATCTCCGTTTATTTGTACTTTTGCAGTTTGCGTCTTATATATAGCTTTTATTGTCGTCAAGAAACTTGCGCCACAATTCCATGTTTCTAACTTCTGAATCATAAATTGCCAGCTTACATTATCGAACACCTTCTCCGCATCAAGAAATACCAGTCCCATGGATTTATCCGGATGTGCTTCGTAGAATTCCAACACATTAATTATCATTCTAACATTATTTCTAATCTGTCTTTTTGGGAGGAATCCCGCTTGATCTTGATGTATTACCTGCGTTAAGATTCTCTTAAATCTTGTGGCAATCACCGACGCAAAGATCTTATAATCTGCGTTTAGTAGTGATATTGGTCTATAATTTTTAATATCTTTGTCATCGGTGTTCGATTTATGAATCAATGTTATTAAGGCCTGGTTCCAGGAATCTGGAAGTTTTTCCATTATAGATACATTATGGAACAACTTTTGGATTATTAAAGCTATCTGATCTGCATATCTTTGATAAATTTCAACTGGTATTCCATCTGGCCCCGGTGTTTTGTTTTTCTTTTGCTTCTTTATTGCTTCCATAATTTCACACATCGTAATTGGCTCATTTAAAATTCGTTTTTGTTCTTCAGTAAACTTCTTTGTGTTCCTGTTATTAATATAGTCTAATACCTGACGTTTTTCTTGTTGTGTTTGCTGATATAGTCTAGTGTAAAATCTTTCGACTAATTTTTGCATTTCTATTGAATTAAATTTTTCTTGACCCTTTTCGTCCCTGAGAGCTTTAATTACCTTTTTCCCCGCATCTTTCCTTAGTTTATAAGCTATCCATCTTGACGGTTTATTAGCTGACTCAAAATAGTATTGTTTCGCACGTTCTATATTTTTGGCTATTTCCTGAGTTAATAGAAGATTCAGTTTATGATGTAAGATCTTTAAGTTTAGCTTCTTTTTATCAACAATTGGCTGCTGCTTCCACTTCTCTTCTTCCTTGTGGATCTGTTTAATCAAATCATCATATTGTTTCCTCTTTTGCTTTCCTTCCCAGGCCTGTTGGTTTATAAACCATCCCCTTAGAAAGGCTTTAAAGGCATCCCAAACCGTTTCCAAAGCTATTTCAGGTTGAATATTACATTTAAAAAAGTCAACAATCTCTTCTTCCGTTCTTTTATCGAATTCTTCTTCTCTTATTAAGTTCTTATCCAGTCTCCATCTTGACCTCCTGGGTCTATCAGACATAGTTATCATTAGCGGACTATGGTCGGCAAAGGTATTAGGGAGTATTTCTACCTCTATTAAATCTGTTATAAGTGAAGTTCAGATCCAGACCATATCAATTCTAGACCATGAGTTGTGTCTAGATGAATAAAACGTATAATCGTCTTTCTCATAATTTCTTATCCTCCACGCATCTACCAAACTATGTTCCTCCACTAATCCAAAGAATTCCTTAGGTAGCATATTCCCTGAATATTTGTTTGTGGCATGAGTCTTCCTGTCTCTTTTCCAATCCAAGACTGCATTAAAATCTCCAATTATGCATACATTTGACATATCATGTGATGTTAATAAGCTCCTTAATGATTAATAGAAACTATCCTGTGCTTGGTTTGGTGCATAGATGTTTATTATTATAATTTTTTTATTTTGCTTCGTAATTTGTACTGCTAGCATCCTTCCGTCTTCAGATGCGTATATAAGTTCTGGATCTAAATACTCTCTAACGTAGGTTGCTACACCTCTTTTTTTTATTGTGTCTGCTGCTACGAAAAGTTTTCCCAATCTCTTATTTTCTAGATATTTTTGATGTTCTTTCTTTATATGTGTTTCCTGTAGACATATTATTTCTGTCTTTAATTTGCTTATTTGGTGGAATATTCTTCTTCTTTTTGATGGGCAATTCATACCATTAGCGTTCACAGAAAATATCCTAAGTTTTTAAATCTTTTCCATCTTGATTTTTCTTCTCCTTTCCTAGTTCCTTCGCTCTTTGCTGATACCTTGTTAACATTTGGGATGGCGTGTAATAAGATCTCTTTCCTCTTTTAGCTTTTCCCTTCTTCTCTTTTGCCCTCTCCTCTCTTGATTCCTCTTCATCTTTTCCGCTTCCTTCTTCGTTCTGCCAACCTAAATTTTCTCCATTTTGCTCCATAAAATCTTCTAATTTAAATATTGAATCTATTCTATAATGCCTTCCCTCATAGTTAAATAGCACACCCTCCGGGACTAACCATCTATACGAGATATCATTTTCTCTTAGAAGCTTTGCTAACATATTGTAGTTTTCCATTTTTCCCTGATTCTCCAAGGTATTTCTTTCAAAAATTTTATTTCTGCATCTTGCATAACCACTTTCTGTATATTGGCTTCCTTCAATATTTTATCCCTCATTCCTCTTCTTATAAATTTCATATATACTTCCCTTGGTGTTTTATTTCTTCTGGAATATGCGCTATTTTTCCTGTACACTTGGTCCATTTCCCTTTCAATCTCCTCATAAGTTCCCACTTTTAGCTGTTCAGAGATGTTTTTAATCATCTCCTCTCTTAAATTCTTCTCAATTGTTTCAGGTACGTTTTGGCACCTAATAATCAATGATGCCTTCTCCATCTCCAGGCCCAATAGTGCCTCTTCAATATCATCTGTTTTAGTCTTTGATTCTAACACATCCTGTTCTAGTTCTTGTATCCTTTCCTCAATGGCAGTATTGGATGACACTATCTTTAAAATTTCTTGCTTATTCTCATTTATCTGTTTTTTAATCTCATCCGTCTCTGTCCTTAATTGTTGTGCTAGTTCATGCATCTGGTTTTTTATTTCCTGTTTAATAAGTGGGGGTAATGTTACCTCCGCAAAATTTTTCATTTCAGCCGCTATGCATTCTTGCATCAAGGTTTTTATATCTTTAACATTCATTTGTGATAAACTCATTGTGCTGACTTTTAATGAGCTTAAGATATTAGCCTGCCCCGGTGATTTTAAGGATGATTTCCTGCCTCCACTTGCACCACTATATCCTGTGGCCATTCGGATATTTGATATTATCAAGATGGAAAACTGACAATACTTTCTGACCACATTGTCATGTCTATTTTGGAGAGGCAGCAGCCCCATACCAACCAGCCTGTAGCAGATAGCTTCCCTTTCCTTGTACTGATGCACATAGTATTTAATTTTTAAAAGATCAGTACTGCAAGTTTCCAAGAAAGACACAGACTTTGTGTGCATGTGTTCTTGTGAGAGTATGACACAAAATTAGAAGGATGGTAAAGTAACTTTTGAAAATATAAGCCATGCAACCACATTTGTAGAGGTCCTCAGTTTTGTTTTTTGTATTTTAAATGCAAGGCAGAAGAATGGTTTAAAGCAAATCCATTGGTATCTTTTTGCAACAAGGTATACCAGCAGCACTACATCCAGGGAGAAATTCTGATGGAAAGAAATTCTGTCCTAGGCATTAGTTTTATTAGCCTATAATAGTGTTCTCATCACTTCTGAAGAAAGGGACACCCTGAAGAGAGAAAGGGACACCCTTTTCTTCTCAATTAAAATTGGATAGCCTCTTTTATACCTGAAAATGTTTAATTTTAGAATGGATAGGGGTAAAAATTGCCACACGTAGAGGAACCAGTGCATGTATTTGTATCATATAGAATGTTGTTAATTACTCTGGCACCTAAAAAAATATGAAAAATGCTGTATGCGAAGGGTGAAATGTTTTAATGAGTATTTTTAGATTCAGTTATTTTAGCACCGTTACTTATGACTTATGTTTTATGCTTGTTGTGTTTGATTGTGATGATGGCTATATGCATGAATTGCTATTTGTACCATTTGTCTGTGTTTGTACATGAACCATTCACTGATCAGGGTGTGCCTTCTCCTTGGAAAGATGATCCAGCTGCACTTTGCAGAGATTCAGCAACCTCAGGAGAAGGCCAGGCAAGGCTAGAACATGGATTTATGCAGAACAAATTCTGGTAGTGGAGGAGGGGGTATTTTTGGCTTAGAGGAGCCTTTGATCATTTTATGAATTTATTTCTTGTGGCATGCTAGTTAGCAGTTCTCTCATTGCACACATACAGAGAATTTACTGACCTAAAGCCCCTTCCTTCCTTCCTTCCTTCCTTCCTTCCTTCCTTCCTTCCTTCCTTCCTTCCTTAGGAGATCTTATATTTCTGGAATGAATCAAAGCTATGTGTAAAAGGTGTATCCTTGCCTGAAAAGAAAAGCATTGAGTGTGAAATGGTGGACTACTGGCTGAAAGTTGGAACAGCAGTTGGTGCATTCACTGCTGTCCTGCTGATTGCCTTAATTTGCTATTTTTGGAAGAAGAATCAGAAGTAAGTAGAGTGTGCACCCTAAGGGAGATGTGTAATGCCAGACTAACAGGAGGGTTTTCTTGCTGAAAGGTATCCTAGAGCACCTTTTCTTTCTAACCTATGTGGTGTGGCCTCCTTGGAGAGACCCAGATAGGCTCAAAGAAGCATGTTCCATTCTGTCTACTGTTGGTCACATTCAGGGGTCATTTCATAGAAAAAGAGCTGCAGGAGCTCATTAGCATAAGCTATACTAATAAGCTACTAGGCTATTGGCATAATAGCGCATTAGCATATGCCACACACCCTGACATCACCAGAAGTGATGTCAGAAGGGGAAGCAAAAGGGGGGGAAGGCATCTTCAAAAGCCTCCCCTTCCCTAGCTGGCCTGTGGGGGCAGGGGAAGCGAAGAGAGAAGGGGGTTTTAAGTTTAAACCCCTTCTCACTAGAGTTGGCCCGCAGAAGTAGGAAAGAGGGAAGGAAAGAGAAAGAGAGTAGAGAGAAGGAAAGAAGGAAGGAAAGAGGGAAAGAAAGAGAAGGAAAGGGGATAAAAAGAGAGAAGGAAAGGGGGAAAGAAAAAGAAGGAAATAAGAAGGGAAAGGGGAAAAGGAGAGAATCAAAGGATATACAGCATAAATCATTTTTTACCTCTTAGACTTTCCTTCAATTGCTTCATTACCTTTGTGTATCTCCAAACTCAAGCTATAACAAGTCTTCGATCTCAAACCAATACATCCCTGGACGCTGCTGTTGCTTATATCTGCTGAACAGCCACCATGCAGACTGATCTAAAAATCATTTCATACAATGTCAGAGGTTTGAATAATGTGGTCAAATGCAGAAAAATCCAAAACCAGATGTGTAAGCTTAAACCTGACATACCCTTTCTGTAAGAGACTAATTTGAAATCTTCTAAGATTCCTATTTTTAAATCTCACCAATTTCCTCAACAATTCAAGGCAAAAGGTAACTTCAAGCCAAGGGGTACTGCTATCTTACTATCACATACACTGCCTTAATTTGGGCCTCCTCATGCCTCCCTGGGGCTGCAGTGCTGCAGTGCGGGCCTCGGGAGGCCAGCGACGGGCCTCCTTTTGCCTCCCCGGGGCTGCAGCGCTCCATTGCGGGCCCCGGGAGGCTGGTGGCGGGCCTCCTTGAGCCTCCCCGGGGCAGCAGCACTGCAGCATGGGCCCTGGGAGGCCAGCAGTGGGCCTCCTCAGGCCTCCCCAGGGCCACAGCGCTCCAGCGTGGGCCCCAGGAGGCCGGCGGCAGGTCTCCTGATGCCTCCCCGGGGCTGCAGCGTTCCAGCGCGGGCCCTAGGAGGCTGGTGATGGGCCTTCTCGAGCCTCCCATGGGCCACAGCGCTTGGGGACAGGAAGCTGGGGGTGGGGTTTGCCGCCACCGCCCTTTGTGACAGTGCCTGGGCTGCCGGAGCTGTGCTCCGGTGCACTCTGGCCCCAAAAGATCCCTGGTCACATTGCTTCTTGTTTCTTTACAAACTCTAACACTGCACCTATCACAGCAACCTAACATACTGGAATTGAGCAGGTGAAGCTTTTCCTGGCATAGTGTCAAATGACGGAAGTTTTGTTTCCTTAATGTGATGAGTGTGTCAGGCTGTCATAAAGGTCCTGGTATGAGCAGGTCCAGAAACCAATTCTGGTATAGTGGTTAGAATATTGGACTAGGATCTGGGCAACCCAGCTTCAGATCCCTATTCTGCTGTGGAAACTTGCTGGGTGACCTTGGGCCAGTCAGTCTCAACCTCACCTACCTCACAGGGCTGTTGTGAGGATAAAATAGAGGAAAGAAGAATGATATAAGGTGCTTTTGGTTCCCATTGGGGAGAAAGGCAGGGCATAAATGAAGAAAATAAATAAATAAATGCACATCTTGTATATAATGCATCTCATAGTCATTCAGACCTGCATGGTGAGCTTACTTTTCAGCTGGAGGGCAAACAGCCACTGCTCTCCTTTCAAAATGCATTTTATTGCAGTTTCACCATCATATACAGAGTACATATATACTGTTCAATATAATCATAAGTCACATATAAAACACAATAAAATCCAATTATTAGCTAATATAAATGATTATAAAGTTGAAACCTTCATAAGGAAATTTACCTGTAGCTTATATGGAACCTATTAGTGATTAACCAAGATATTCCATGCCATTAAACAACGTAAGTAGCAGTAAAAGGAAAGATCATTACTTATATTAGGGATAGTTTCTTGTGAAATGAGATATTTTAGAACAGGAAACCAGATAGCTGAGAAAATAGAAGAGGAGAGAAAATGTTTGAGTTGGTTAATATTGTCAGAGAGCTTGGCCATTATGTAGGTACTCCATAGTTTTTTATGCCAGAGGTTGAAGTCAGGACGTTTATCTGATTTCCATTTAGTTGCCACTGCTGTTCTAGCTGCTGAGAGAAGAAAGCTGACACTTCCTTTTTTATGAGGTGGGCAATTTGGATCAATGCCTCCATTTAAAAATAGTTGCTTGGGGGTGAAAGCAATAGTTAGGTTGGTGATACTTTGAACTTGCTCTAAATTCCCCCCCCACATAGATTAGGGCAAAAGGCCCAGCAATGGAGACAGTCACCCTATGAGCTGCATTCTTCCCAACAGAGGTTTCACTGAGGGTATCATATGTGTCAGCTTATTTGGAATCATATACCATAAAGAAGCGTTAATTCTGGTCCTTCAAACTACAAGTATGACCCTTCTAGATTCTGGTTTGATAAAGATTGCAGAAGTATGAAAAAATCACTCAATGCGAATTATGCCAAATATAGGTTTAACCCAGATGCAGTCGCACTGCAGAACCTAAAATATCAAAAAGCCCAGTACAAGGCTCTTATTAGGTGCAAGAAACAGGAAGCCATCAGGCAATCCTGGGAAGACCTTAGAAAGGCAGCAAGGGAAAAGAACACAGTTCCTTTCTGGAGACTGGTTGCTGCCCTCACCAATAGGCCACATACTACTTGGAATAGCTATATTTTACATAGCACTTGGGAAGCCCATTATAAACAGCTCACTGATACCCTGAAACCAGGAAAAGCCCCAGGCCTAGACTTAATTCTTCCAGAGTTGATAAAACAGAATGCAGATTGGTGGATCCCAGTTTTAGCCTCATTATTCACACAAATAGATCAAACAGGGAAAATCCCTAAGGACTGGGAACGGCAGTGATTATTCCCCTTTACAAAAAAGGTAACAAAGATGATCCCAACAACTACAGACCTATTAGCCTGCTTAGTATAGCAAGTAAACTCTATGCAAAACATCTTCTGTGGAAACTCAAGAACTGGATGGAGGAGAACTCTTGTTTAGCGGATGAACAGGTGGGATTTAGGGAGGGTCAGTCTACTCTGGATGATTGTGTGGTACTGGGCCATCTGATCTCAAAGTTCTCTTCTAATTCAAAGGTATCCCTCTTTGCTGCCTTCCTGGACCTAACATCAACTTTTGACTCAGTTGCTAGAGACATACTATGGAATAAGCTAAGGGAGACAAATATCGACAGATGATTATTATTTCTAATCCAGTCTCTCTACAATCAGACTTATGTACGTCAGGTGTTCCTCACAGCGGCACCTCACAGATCCTATCAGGACCAGCAGAGGGGTCAAACAAGGATGTCTTTTAGCATCTCTCCTTTTCAATTTTTACATCAATGACCTGGTAACATATTTAAATAAATCTGAGTTCCATCCCCCCAAGTTAAGCAGTAAACATATTGGGGTCCTCTTATACATAGATGATGCTGTCTTACTTTCAAGGCCCCCGGTAGGCCTGAGGAAAGCTATGAAGACTTTCACCGAATACTGTTGTGAAGAGTCTGGAGGTCAATTACTCCAAGACAAAAGTAATGGCCTTTGCAAAAAACAAATCACCAAAGACTTATTGTTGGTCTCTATATGCAATTCCGATTGAACAAGTTTCATATTTTAAGTACCTGGGAGTTTTCTTCCAGGCAAGATCATTGAATATAAATACTGTTGTTTCAGAGGCCAAAAGGAGCTCTGGGGCGATTAAAATTTTTTACTGGAACAAAGGGGGTAAATGTCCTGTGGCTGCCCTTAGATGGTTTAAGGCTAAATCTTTGTCTCAGCTCATATATGGAGCCCCCATTAACATTACAGAAAACCTTAAGAAAGCAAATACAGTTCAGTCAAAAATTTTGAGAGCAATTCTACAAGCCCCTAGTGGGGTTCCAAATGCCCTTATTCGCATAGAGATGGGCATGATTACGGTTGAGGCAAAACTGTGGATTGCGGTGACAATGTTCTGGTTAAAGCTAGCTTTTCTACCCAAGGGATTGACAAGTTTAATGATGTTAGAACATTTTGAATCCCCTTGGCTTAAAGTGCTAGATAAGAAATTAGCCTCTTACAGTTTGTCTAAACAATATTTGTGCTCTATGGGTTATGAAAAGGCCAAATCTATGGTGAAACAGAGAATACTGGATATTTCAAGACAACATGATTTAAATATGATAGAGAAATGGCGAGTCCTCCTGGCTCCAGATAACAGATTAATCTCTATGCCTTACCTTCCCCATTTATTAAATCAGGGCTACAGAAGAACGTTTACACTAATGCATTGGGATGTACTCCCATCTGCAGTCCTGAAAGGAAAATTTAACAAGACTCCTTATGAAGAAAGGATATGCCCCTGTTGTGAGGATGGGATCGAGTCTGTAGAACATGTAATTTTTGATTGTAAAGCATATAATAACATCTGCGAGTCTCTTCCTTTCCCTAAGACACTCTCTCTCTCTTGCAGGCAAAGAATCTGCCTTTTAAGAAATTTGCTATTGGATAGCTGGGCAGAAGTTACTTATCAGGTGGCTAGGTTCAGATGGCTTGCCCTAAGAATTAGAAAATCTATAGTAGCTCGAAAAGAGAAGAATTAAGATTAAGTTTTATTAATTTAACCATTATGGTTTTTATGGTGTTTTTATAACCAGTCTTAGAATTCTGTTCCTATTTTAATGTGATATGTTTAACCCATGTTACAAAGTGACATTGTTTTATGTGTTGGTCAATGACTGTGAATATAACCTATCTATCTATCATATGCTATAATGAGAGTAACTTGAAAGATTGTAAGCTTATTTCAGCCACACTAGATTTAAATGGAGGCAAGGACTATACCTCATCCCATTGTTCCGTATTGATTTTATGACCACAATATTTGTTCCAAGAAGACTGGTAAGTGAGTGGATTTGATCTGTCTTCTGAGTTGAGAGCCAAATATATTGAGGAGATCAGATATTTTCTGGATGATTTAGCATGTTTAATAACTAATTCAAAGTCTGTCAAAGGCTGTTTCACAATATTTGTGTTAATTTGGAGATTTAATTTGGGTGCACATATGACTAATTTGGAGATATTGCCACCTTGGGATTGGTGCATTTATTTAATTTTCAAGATCAGATTTAGATAGCAGTGAGGTATTGAATATAAAATCCTGAAGAGGGGTTACATGTTGGGAGGATGAAGGATTTGACGAGGGGGAACCTGTCAATCCATGATATATTTAGTTAATGCCAATCTTAAAGTTGATTTTGGATATCTTTAATAATCTTGTTGTGGTTGTATTTTTTAATGTCGGCTGAGTTCAGACTGACAATTTGCCCCAGTAGGGACCCGGGCCAACGACGACTCAATCCCGGAGTAAATGGGGCGTTCACACAGGCACATCTGCCTGGCATCCCCCACCCGTAGCCAACCCGTGCTGTTGCGCTTCACCGCCAGATTAAAAAGATACCTGATAAAACCCGTAGCAAATCCAAAAGCCCGCATGTGTCGCGCATTTCTCTGCTTCCGGGGAGTCTGAACGCGCAGCTGAAAAGCCGGGAGCAACCCGCATTGGGCGGGAGGCAGCAGCGGTGTGATTGGCTGTGCTCCACTCTATTGCCCAATGCGGTGCTGGCGCTGCGGGGTCCTCCCCCAATTGGCAAAATGCTCTTATGCGCATGAGCACATGAGCGCATGGGTGCTCATGCGCACATGCACCCATACACCCACAGCCAAATTAATGGGGAAACGGCAAATATAGCATGCCTCCAGCACGGCAGTCTGAACGCTCCTGCATGCCTCCGTCCCGTATCTTCCGGCAGCGGCCCCCGCTGTGTGAACGGGAAAACCCAGTATAGTTTATTCCAGGGCTTTTTTGCTACGACTGGCTACCGGAGCAAACTGCCAGTCTGTACTCAGCTGTCCTTTAGATCTTTAGATATGTTGATTCCCAAGTAAGGCATATAATGTAGGGCCCATTTGTGTGAAAAATTAGATTGAACAGTCTTGATGGTATTTTGATCTAAGTTGACTGGAAGAAGGTAGGCCAGATATCAGACCAAATTCTGTAACTCGTTTTTGTAATTCTTGAAGGGAAGATAAAGGATGAGTCAGGGTCAGGAGCATATCATCTGCAAAAAGAGAAAATTTGTGGGGGTTTTTCTCCAATTTTAATACCTTCAATAGCTTTGTCTTGTCTAATTAGGTTGGCTAGGGGCTCCAATGCTATTGCAAACAGTAGGGGCAACAAGAGGCACCCTTGTCGAGTTCCACATTTGATATTTATAGATGCTGAGATGATGTGCATATAAGGCAGTAATGGTTGTTTGAAACTTTTGACCAAAGGCCATGTTGTTGAGCAGATTTTTAAGGTACAATATTTCAACTGAGTCGAAGGCTGTCTCTACATTTAATTACAATAGCATTGCCTTCTGATGGTTTAAGGAACAATGTTGTAAGATATTTATTATTTTATCAGTATTGTCCATCAGGTCATGATTTGGCATAAGGCCTACTTGATCGGGAGAGATGTATTGGGTGATAAAGGAGTTGATGTATGATGCAAGGATTTACGTTAATATCTTAAAATCTGTGTTTAGCAATGAGATTGGTCTGTAGGATGAAGCTAAGGAGAAATCTTTATTGGCTTTGGTATCACGATCACTGAAGCTTGGGTCCAGGAAGGTGGGATGTGCCCTGTGTTGATCACTTGATTACAGGCAGCTGCCAATAGATCTGCCAATAGAAGAGAGAATTTTTAAATAAAATTCTGGGGTAAACCCATCTGGGCCCAGAGCTTTATTTGCTTTTAGACCCTTGATGGAATTAATAATTTCTTTTGTTGAGATGGGACTATCCAGCAGTTTTCTGTGCTCTTCAGATAGAAGCTTCAATAATGGGTGTGTCTTGAATAAAGATTCAATTTTGTGTATATGTGGAGATGTGGATGAGTACAATGATTCCTAGAAGTCACAGAAGATATTAATAATTTCTGTGGATTTAAAGTGTGAATTGCCTTGTAGGTCTTTCAGCATTGTGACCAATTTGGATGCTGGTTGTTGCTTAACTCTTCTAGCAAGGAATCTTAAAGCTTTAGAGGAGGTTGACCAAACTTTTTGTTTTAGAAGAAGTACATTTTTTGGATAGAATTCATTTCAAGTAACTCAAGTTTTCTTCATCAGCTAAAAGTTTTTTATATGTCTTTTTGTTTCATGTATTCTTACGTTTGACTTCCAGTACATGTATATTGTTTGTAGTAATTCTGATCTTTGTATTTGATTTTGTTTTTTTAAGTATGAGCCCTTGGATATGAGTTGCCTCCTTATGACTGATTTAAAGGCATCCCAGAGGAGAGTTAATATTAAAGCAGTCTTTAATGTGTTGTGAGATTTCCTCTGTTGTTATATTATTGTTCAATAAAAGGTTGTTTAGAGACCATTGATGTGTCATTTTTTGTTCAGGTCCTAGTCTGGCAATACATTCAACCCAATTATGATCAGATCAGATTTGGGCCCCAATTTATGTAGATTGTATGCTATGTCTCAGTGAGGGTGATACAAGCACATAGTTGATTCTGGTGTAGATAGAATGACAGGGAGAGTAGTAGGTAAAGTCTTTTTCTGAAGGGTGAGTATGTCTCCAGTTGTCAATTAGGTTGTGTTTGGTGAAAAGTTCTGCCAATTTGGTGATTTTTTGTTTTTTCGTATTTTTCTTAATGTATTTCGGTGCTTTGTCTTTTGTATGATCCACAATGAAGTTCAGGTCCCCATCCAATATTGTGTCTGCAATTTGAAAAGAGCCCAATTTAATTAATGTTTGTTTTATGAAATTCAGTTTGTCAGAATTTGGGGCATACCAAGAGATGCTAGTGTGATGGGGCATTCATTCAGGTGGCCTTTGACAAAAAGAAATCTACCCTGGCGGGGAGTCTGTGTATCAGGTACTCTGTATCAGGTACTGTGATAGTAAGATAGCAGTATCCCATGGCTTGAAGTTACCTTTTGCCTTGAATTGTTGAGGAAATTGGTGAGATTTAAAAATAGGAATCTTAGAAGATTTCAAATGAATCTCTTACAGAAAGGGTATGTCAGGTTTAAGCTTACACATCTGGTTTTGGATTTTTCTGCATTTGACCACATTATTCAAACCTCTGACATTGTATGAAATGATTTTTAGATCAGTCTGCATGGTGGCTGTTCAGCAGATATAAGCAACAGCAGCGTCCAGTGATGTATTGGTTTGAGATCGAAGACTTGTTATAGCTTGAGTTTGGAGACAGACAAAGGTAATGAAGTTCAAGAATTAATTAGAGTTAGAGTAAGCAATCGAAGGAAAGTCTAAGAGGTAAAAAATGATTTATGCTGTATATCTATATCTATCTATCTATCATCTATCTATCTATCTATCTATCTATCTATCTATCTATCTATATCTAGTAATAAAATAGGCACTATGTTAATATAATAATTACTGTAACAATTATAATCAATACCAATAAAAATGTGAATTAATTTAGAGAGAGTAACTATATTGTGAGTTCAAATCACTTTTACACTGCTGGATTCTGCACTTTACTAATTTATTATAATGATATGAACTATAACTATTTATTAACCGTAATAATAATGAAGAAGTAGTAGAAGAAGAAGAAATTGGATTTATACCCCACCCTTCACTTGGAGTCTCAGAGCGGCTTACAAACTTCTTTCCCTTCCCCTCCCCAAAACAGACACCCTGTGAGGTAGGTGGGGCTGAGAGAATTCTAACACAAACTGCTCTTTCAGGAACAGCTGTGCCAGAGCTTGTGACTGACCCAAGGTCACATCAGCAGGTGCAAGTGGAGGAATGGGCGATCAAACCCGGTTCTCCCAGATTAGAGTCTGCACACTTAACCACTACACCAAACTGGCTCATTTAACTTCATTTAACAAGTCAAACTGAAATATAAACTCCTTTCACAGTTGATGAATTGTATTCCTTATGCAAGAGTATTAAATCACTTAAAGATCTATCAAAAAGAGTTATAGTATATAATCAGTAAGTTGTATCCAATAAGTAATCAATCAGACAGATGAATGTGAAGGTAAAGCTGGCTTTCACTATATCAGTATTATTGGTAAACTCAAACTAACAGTTAATAATGGAAATTTAACAATTCTACACCCTGAAAACACTCCCTCCCCCTCATTAAGATGTTGTTTAAAACCTTTAACTGTTATATGTAGAAAAGATTCAATATACTTGTACAAGACTAGTATGAATTACAATCCGTACGCCACTATTCCCTAAAAACTGAGGCTGTAAGAGTCAGTGCTTTAAACTGAATGGCTCTTGTTCAGACAGTGGAAGGAACATGAGAGCGGGGATCTTGGAGATTTAAAAAGTCCATGCTACCACAAATATGGGTCTACACTAGAGGGATCAAGATAGTAATTCTAGATAGTAAGATTCTTACAAACTACACTATGATATACACAACCATAATAAATGTATGAATAGAACTAGGAACACAGTATGATTAAATTGCTGCATCTGAAACTTGAAACACCTAAGTTGCCCAATCATTAAAAAGCCTAATTACAGCCTTGCTTCCCTGTGGTGGTGAGGGGACAAGATCAGATTTTCTTTTAGCACCCTTTTTGTTTGGGTCTGGAGGAGGTCATAAACCTCATGATTTAAGGCCTTGGAGACCTGAGTCTGAAGTCCATATCAAGGAGCCATTGTTCCTCACTTGAATTCTGGCAGGAGCTGTCCATTTACACTACATATTAGCCTCCTGGAGTTGCTTCATTATGGGCTTCATCTCCTTGCAGTGCAAAATGGCTTCCGGTCGGAGTAAAATGGCGAACTGACACACCCCTGCGAATGAGCGGGGTAGACGGCGGCTTCTTCCAACAGTTTGGGCAGTTTTACTGTCCAACGCAGCATCTCCCAGGCAGGGGGGTGACAGGCAAGCAACAAGGTCCAAGTGAGAGTTGAGATCGGCGTCCACAAGTCCCGAAAGGGGCTGGTTTACACTTTGAACTCCTCTCAGAATCGGGCGTTTGCAAGACAGCACTAAAGAAACTAGCCGAGCTGAAGAATCAGCTTAAATTCACCATTTCCCGATCTCTTAAGAAACGATCTACCATTGGAAACAAAGAGAAGCGATGCGAAGTCCCAAGATAAACATTTAAGGTAACCGAAATGATTTGCTTACCGGGGAGAAGATATAACGAGATTTGAATAAGGCGGTTAAGCGCATAAGGTTTTAAGCTGTATAATCGATCCATCGTTAAAATCAGAAGAATTCGTTAAAGTGCTAAAAATGGATTAAATTGACTTTGTTTAACATTCCTGCGGTTAGAGACTGAGCGATAAGCGTATGAGCGAATGCGACTGGAAAGATTGCGAGACAAAGGTGTAAGATTTAACTGTGTCCGGCTGAAACCTGAATTTGGCTAGAGAGTGTGTTGGAGGACCGAAAGAGAGGCGGACCAGATGTGTTTCCGGTAGGACATTGTTAACATGGGACCAGAAACAGGAAGTTTAGAGAGAGCCTACTCTAGCCAAGAAAATCATAGAGAAATTGCGCCCGCCATTTTGTGGAGGACTGAATTTTAAAACGTATTTTTAAGACGAAATAGACTCTCAATAAGAGCGAAAAAAGTGGAATTTGAGGGGAAGTGAGAAAACAATTGAAGTGCACTGACAAATTTTAAAAACGGAATCAAAACTCAGGCAGAGAGTGGCGTCAGTGGAGATATGGGAAGATTTCAATTTTCAGATCACAGAATGTGAAGTATCTTCTGGAGCATGCATCTGTTAAGATTTTTTGCTTTGTTTGCTGATCTTGAAAAGTCATTATAATGTCAAGTGAATTTTTTCTCTTTGGATTGTTAATAGCCCCCAGTCTGTATGCTTTAAGTATCATAGGTGTCCCTGTGTCTGTCAGATGAAGTTCTGTGGAGATCCAATGGGCAAGAAGTTCTGTGTTTTCTTCTATGTTTTCAGAAAATCCCTGTAGTTTTAGGATAAATTGTTTAGAATTGAATTGAAGTTTCAGGAGTCTGTGTTTTGTCAGTTTCTTCTGACTGCATCTGTTGCATTTCTCCTTTAAGTGCTCAGTTTGCATCCATGGCAATTTCTGGCTTTAAATTAACTTCATACATAGATTGCTTGATCACATCCATTTGTGACTGTAATGGTTCAAGCAGGGCCTTCATAGCATTGAGTATTCTGTTTTCGTTTTCCATGGAATTCATTGCTGCTAAAATATCAGGCCCCGTCGTCTTATTTTCCATTTGATGGGTTTCTGAGTTGTCGGCAGCCATTTTAGGTTCTAAGCTTTCTCGTGAGGCTTGACGATTACACCAGTTTTCTTTATGAAAGTAATCTGTCACTGACCTGCAAAGTATTTAGTTTTTCTTCAGGGATTTTATTTTGAGGTGTTCCAGATAAGATTCTCACTTAAGTAGCATAGATTGCCTTGAAGGATTATAAAAGAGGAGAGAGGGAAGCAGAGCTCTGAATTATGCTGCCATCTCAGTTGATGTCAGGCCCAGCCACTGTTCTCTTACAGTAGGGTGAGGGAAGATGCTTCCTGCTCCAAGCTGTAGATAGGTTTAAAGAACCTGGGTGCAGGTGAAGTTGCTAACCTGCAAATGCTGTGAGAGGCACAAAAATATCTACCCAATACCTGCTGGAGGCATCCTGTCCCACAGTGACAGCCCTTATACTGCCATAGAGAATGAGGGTCTCAGAATAGGCAGGCATCAGGCTGAGGAAGGGATGACTCTGTGATGGCATTTTGACCACATTATGATTTGTGCTCCTGGCCTGAAGGCTGGGGACATCTAGGTAGGTAGTGGAGAAGAGAAATCCAAGGCTGTGATGCATGTCACACCAACAGTATTACAGGAAAAATTAGGTTGCTAGGCAACAACATAAAGTACAGCACCAGCAAGGTAGCGTGGTCAGAAACACTGACTATTCTGTGCTTGGTCCTAGGAGATAAGAGGTCACAAAACATGGATGAGATGGTGGTGGTGGTGGTGGTGGTGTCAGGAAGAATGTTTTAGATTTGTTAGCTGCTGGACAAGCCAGTCCTTTATGAAAGAGACAGGTTATATGGAACCGAAACAGAACCAGATTGCTGGCGCTTGATGTGGAGATATGCCCTCTACCCTCGAATTCAGTTACTTAGGAGTCTAGGTAGAAACTAGTAGCTGGCAGAAAGGGGCGGGGTGGGAAAGGAAGGAGGCATCAAGCTCTCAGCACAGAGCACTCAAGGTCTTGGTAATGCTAATGATGCTGGCCAAGCAGGACAATGGTTTATCACCCCTCATGCTAGTAAAACACCTAGAGCCATAAAGCTTGGAAAACTAAAGTGATGGAAGGAAAACTCTTCATTTGGGAAGGAAGGGAGAGTATGGTCACCTTGAGGTAGGGAGGAGAGAAACAAAAGTTATTTAAACTTCAGGTGGGTAGCTGTGTTGATCTGAAGCAGCAGAACAAAGTTTGAGTCCCGTAGCACCTTTAAGACCAACAAAGATGCGTGCACACATCTTCAGATAAATGGAATAAAATCTCTTCAAGGGTTACTTAAATTCAAGACACAAGGAAGAAGCTCTCTTAGCTTTTGGCTTCTGACCAGGGAGGTGCAAGCCATGAAGGACTAAGTTTTACCTAGAGACTCCATCTTGTTCACCTTGTCCACGTGGCAAGGGACAATGGAGAGAAATCCCAGGCATGATAACTAATGTAATGCTGGACTTTAAACTGTTGCTATTTCAAGTAAAGCTAGCCAGTCCTCAGGGACCAACAAGACGGAACAGGAGGGGGCCATGAGTCTGTTCCTTCATAATATCTGAAAAGTTGTAGAGCATCATCTAAATGAACTGCTGAGGGAAAGTTGACAGGAATGGAGGGTCTGTGGTTCAGTATATCTCATTGCTAAGTGTTGTTGGAGTAAATGGTTGGGGCAATCTAGTGTCGTGATGCGCGGAACGGGCTGACACTAAGGGGCCCATAAGGGAGTAAGAGTATCCAAAGGAAGACTGGACTCCACAGCTTTAGTGCAAATACTATGCACAATTTATTTACACCAAGCCTCCACCAACATCCAGATCTCAGTGACAAAGCGCTCCATTGCAACCATTCAGCAAGAGAGAGATACATACACTGTACAAGCTATACATTTATACACCCACTGACCAATCAGTACAGTGCTGACTCATGATGATGCAAGGTACTCAGTGCTGCCCTAAACTGGCTGGAACCAGCCACCCTGACAGCTCCTAGCTGTCATCTGCACTGATATAGATCAAACTAATCTAGGCCAGCCTTACACTGGATATGTATATCACGACAGTCCCCCTTAAGGCTGAGCCTTGATGTTCAGTTTGCCTTTCAATGCATTGAATCTGTTTACAACTAAACACTTGGTAAACAAATCTGCCACATTTGCATCAGAAGCACAATGATACAGGTAACACACACTATTACCTAGTTTTACGTGGAACAAGCAGGGATCAGCAGTGGCTTGTTCAAAACCAACTGTCTTTAGGGCAGAGCTGAGACAGTCATACCAGTTTCTTGCACTTTGTTTGAGGCCATAAAGAGACTTTTTTTACTTTAATACCTGTTGTCCATTTTTGGTTTCAAACCCTGGTATATCACACATGTAAATGTCTTCAGTAATGGGTGCATTCAAATAAGCAGAAGCAAAATCAAAGTGATTCACCATCATGTTGTCTTGCCCTGCTTTTATGAGGGCAAGTCTGAACGTGTCAGACCTGACTGTAGGGGCAAAGATCTGGTCATAGTCTTGTCCCTTAATCTGTGCATAACCCTAGGCAACCAATCTGGCTTTCCTCTTAACACTGCCATCAGGCATTTGTTTTACTTTGTAGACCCATCTGCAACCAATAAAGTTTTTGTCTCTGGGTGCCTCTGTTACCTCATACACTTTATTTGCAATCAGTGAATTATGCTCTTCTTGCATTGCCTGAAACCATGCCTCCCTTTCAGCATTAGGCATCTGGAGTACCTCTTTGTAACTTTGAGGTTCTTTTATGTACACATGGTTAGCCTCATGACCATACCTTACTGGTGGTACACCCTTTGTGCTACACATAGACACTCTTGGCAGCACTCTTTCACTCTGTACACACTCAGGTTCTTGTACACTTTCAGGCTTTTGTTCCTCTTTAACCACAGGTTCAACATTTGCACTTTCAGTGCCATCAGAACAAGGCAAAGCAATCATTTGAGGAACCTTATTAGCATGGATTCTGTCCCAATTCTCATGCTCGCAGAAATTTGCAGACCTGCTGAAAGTTAGTTTGTGATACTGATCAGCAAATCTATAACTTTTCATTCCTGACTGATATCCAAGAAAAATCAGTTTTTGGGCTCTGGCTCCCCCTTTCCTCCTGTGCTCAAGAGGTATATTCACCCAGGCTTTGGAGCCAAAGACTCTCAAATGGTCTAGGTTAGGAGCCCGATTGTACATTAATCTGTATGGTATATTGTCAACAGAACGGGAGTAGATCCGGTTACTAATGTAACAGGCATTCTTTATGCCCTCAGCCCAATAGGAAATACCAAGATTAGCGGGCTTCCGGTCGGAGTTAAAATGGCGAATTAATGCACTTTGCGATTTGGGCAAGGTGAACTGCGGTATCTGACGACAGTTTGGGCTTTACCTGGCCCAACGCAGCACTCCCCAGGCGGGGGAGTGACGAGCAAGCAGCCAAGCCTGAGAGGGAGTTGAGATCGGTGTTGATAAGCTTCGGAGGAAGCTTGTTTACACCTTGATCTCCTTCCACGGAGAGGGCAGTTGCAAGACAGCACTACAGATACCAGCCGGGCTGAGAATTCAGCATAAATCCGCCATCTACCGACCTCTTTAACATCAAGACTAACATCGATTGCAGAAGAAGCACTGCGAAACCCCAAGATTACAAGTAAGGTAACAATGAACGTTTGCTTACCGGTCTGAAGAAGAACGCAAAATTAAAACGTAAGGATAAGCGCATAAAGCTTTAAGGAACTAATCCGCTTGATTTAAAAGTAAGAAGAAGGCTTTCCTTTGGAGAAAACGGCAGAAAAGTGACTTTGTTTTGCATTCCTGTGGTCAGCTAAGACTAAACTTTGCGTAGTAGAAACGAAACTAACTGTGATTCTATGGTACAGGAAGTAGGCTAGAGTGGACGTTTTAAAGTTGTTTTGCCGGAAGTAGATGGATGTTTTAAAGTGTAACACCGGAAGTCGGATTATCAAGACGGACAGCTGAACAGGAAGTTTCAAAGGAGCCTACTCTAGCCAGAAAACCATAGAGAAATTGCGCCCGACATTTTGAGGAGGACTAAATTTTAAAAAGCTATTTTTAAACCAAAAAAAGCAACAGAAAAAGTTATAAAGGTGGCGATTTGACTTTATCATTGGCAATATAAAGATTGGTTAGTCTTGAATTTGCCTCCAAAACGGATTTGAGGTCAAGACCAAGGGCCGCCTCATCACCAAGTCCAAGAATGTCTGCAAAAGAAAAAAAGGAGTGGCAGGCCGCTATGGAGGCGATGGAGAAAAGGATGACAGAAGTGGTGCAGAATTTAGGGAAGCAAATAGAATCACAGTTGCAACAACAGATGCAAATACAACTGGAGCAAATAGAACAAGTGCAAGTACAAGTACAAGAAAAAAATATGGTAAAGCTGAAAGAACTGGTACTAACAGAAGTGGCAGGGATAAAAAAAGATACGGAAGAAGTTAAAAAAGAGGTTCAAAGTCTGGTGACAAAATCAGCAGAAATGGAACAAAAAGTGAAAAGAACTCTCCAAGAAAATACAAGATTGGAGTCTATGATGGAATATAGGGCTACTCAGAATCATCTGAGACTGAGAGGAATAGAAGAGGAGGAAGACCAGGATATACGTGCGTTAGTAATAAACACGTTGACAACTTATATAGGTGAGGATCAAGGAGATTTGGATTCAGACTTTGACTTAATTTACAGAGTGAATTCAGCTTATGCAAAGAGAAAGAAATTACCCAGAGATGTGATTGTTCAGTTTGTGACAACAAAAATGAAAGAAGATATCTTCAAGAAGCAATTTACACAACCGTTGGAAATTAATGGAAAGAAAATAATAATTTTAAGAGAAATTCCGAGAGTGATTCTACAAGACAGAAAGAAGTTCAAAAAACTAACTGACAAGTTAAAAGAAATGGCCATCAGGTTCAGATGGGAGATCCCACAGGGACTATCATTCTCGTACAACCCGGTGAGATTTACAATTAAAACAGAAGGAGATTTGTGTAGATTCAAAGAGAACAATTTTGATGATTTTAAAGACACTTAATTCAAAACACTGATGGATTACAAATTTTTATCTTGGAATGTAAATGGACTAAATTCACCAAACAAAAGAAGATTAGTGAACCATTGGCTAGAGAAACAAAAATGTAATATAATTTGTCTGCAAGAAACACATATTAGAAAACAAGACAATAAGTATCTGATTAATAAAAAATTGGGAGAAGAATTTCATTCATCAGCAATTAATAAGAAGAAAGGAACAGTGATATACATTTCTAAAGAATTGGAACCTAAACAAATCTTCTCAGA
Organism: Gekko gecko; assembly: GCA_029375565.1. NCBI lineage: Eukaryota > Metazoa > Chordata > Lepidosauria > Squamata > Gekkonidae > Gekko > Gekko gecko. The sequence goes on from JAPDNY010000005.1 coordinate 173,154,799, forward strand.
CAACGAAGGAAGATATGTTGGTGTGGAAATAACGATGTACAGAAAGAGGACACTGCTTGTAAATCTATATGCACCCAATGGGGCAAAAGAGACTTTTTTCAATGATCTGACAAGAGAGTTGGACTGTTTAAACTATGATCAAACACTTTTTGCAGGAGACTTTAATGGCACAGTTAATAATGTACTGGACAGAAAGTCTAATGCAATTGGAGAAGCGATTGGAAAATTGCCAAAAAATTTTTTTCAGTTGATGAGACAAGAGAAATTAGAAGACGTTTGGAGGAAATGGAATCCTAAGATTAAGGACTACACGTTTTATTCTAACAGACATAATTCCTTTTCTAGAATTGATATGATCTGGATGTCAGAGGAGATGGCGCTAAAAACTCATAAAATTGAAATTTTGCCAAAAAATAACTCAGATCATAATCCTTTACTTTGGATGTCAAAAGAAAAACCAAAACAACTATACTGGAGGATTAATGAAGATTTATTGGATCAAAAAATAATTAATGAGACATTAAAAAAAGAAACGAGAAGTTTTTTTTTTAATGAATCTGAATAAAGGTACTGATATACAGATTGTTTGGGATGCATACAAAGCGGTAATGAGAGGTTTACTTATTTCATTAAACACAAAAGACAGAAAGCAAAGGATGCAACAACAAAATGATCTTTATGAAAAAATTAGACAAAAAGAAAAGGAATTAAAGAAAAGACCAGGGAAGAAAAAAATTATTAAAGAGATTCATCTTCTACAGGATCAGTTGAATGTCTTATTAAACAGAGAATTATATTGGAACCTGAAAAAATTACAACAAAAAGCTTTTGAGGGTGCAAACAAACCGGGAAAATTTTTAGCATGGCAGTTGAAAAATAGAAAAGAAAGAAATTTCATAAGCAAGATCATTGAAGATGGAAAAGACGTTGTGGATTTGAAAGGTATAAAAAGAGCTTTTTTCAAATATTATGCAAAATTGTTTAAAAAGAAAGGAATCGACCAACAGAGAATTAGAAAGTATTTGGACAATATTGAAATACCAAAGCTGGGACAACAAATTAAAGAACTACTCAATGGTTTAGTAACAAAGGAAGAAGTAACAATGGCGATAGAAGATGCAAAATTGGGCAAAGCTCCAGGACCAGATGGCTTTACAGCAAAATTTTATAAGAAATTCAAGGAGGAGCTAACCCCTATTTTAGTACTTCTGTCAAATGATATAAGGATGACTAAACGGATCCCAGACTCATGGAAAGAAGCAAATATTTCACTTATACCTAAAGAAGGTTTGGATTTAACTGATGTAAAGAATTACAGACCAATATCGCTATTGAACAATGATTACAAATTATTTGCAAAAATAATTTCGGAGAGGTTGAAAAAATATTTGAAAGATGTCATAGCGGAAGAGCAAGCTGGTTTTTTACCAAATAGACAAATAAGAGACAATTTGAGAGTGGTGATTGATGCAACTGAATATTATGACAAACACCCAGAAAAAGAAGTTGGATTCCTCTTTCTGGATGCGGAAAAAGCTTTTGATAACTTGAATTGGGACTTTATGCTGCAAGTAATCGAAAAAATGGATATAGGACAATCTTTTTCAAACATGATTGTGGCAATATATTCAGAACAGAAAGCAGCTTTGAATATAAATAAAGAGAAAACAGATTTCTTTCAAGTTCAAAAGGGAACACGACAAGGCTGCCCGTTGTCTCCGTTATTGTTTATTTGGATATTGGAAATATTATTGGCAGAGATAAGAAAAGACAATAATATCAAAGGACTTACAGTGAAAGGCTTTACGTATAAATATAGAGCATTTGCAGATGTAATGTTTATGATTCAAGATCCAATTGAGAATATACCACAACTGATGGGAAAAATTGAAGAATTTGGAACAATTGCTGGATTTTACGTCAATAAAAATAAAACGAAAGTGATGTGCAAAAACATGACGAAACAGAGACAGATTGAACTTCAAGATAAAATTAAATGCGAAGTAGTTACAAAGACTAAATATTTAGGTATTGAATTGTCTATGAAAAATATTGATTTGTTTAAAAATAACTACGAAAAAGTTTGGTATAAGATTCAACAAGACTTCAAAAAATGGAATACCTTGAATCTATCGTTATTGGGAAGAATTGCAACTGTAAAAATGAATGTTTTGCCTCGCTTGATGTTTCTATTTCAGACTATTCCAATATTAAAACAAAGTAAAGTATTGGATACGTGGCAGAAAGAAATATCAAAGTTTGTATGGGCAGGAAGAAAACCAAGGATTAAAATGAAAATTTTATGTGATGCAAAGGAAAGAGGAGGACTACAACTACCAAATCTAAGACTTTATTATGATGCCGTCTGCTTAACATGGTTGGAGCAGTGGATTAACCTTGAGAATAAGAAGTTGTTGGCTTTGGAAGGTCATGATAATAAGTTTGGATGGCATGCATATTTATGGTATGGAAAAGTACAAATAGACAAGTTTTTTAAACACCACTATATAAGACGATCACTGTTCGAGACTTGGATGAGATATAAAAAATTCTTCTCGGAAGAGCGACCACTTTGGATAGTGCTGGCAGAAGTGATTAATCCATATTCAAGAAACCAAGGTCTAGATTGGTTACCTTACAAAAGCCTTTTAAATATTGAAGGGGAAAACTTTGTATTAAAAGACAGAACTGATGTTAAATTTGAATATGATTGGTTGAGTTACAGACAGATTTATGATTTATGTAAAGCTGATAAAAGGAAATATGGCTTTAGAGAAAAAAATAATGAAATTGAAACTGTATAGGTCGAAAAGGGTAAAAAAATGATTTCAAAATTGTATAAGGTGTTATTGAAATGGTATACTGAAGATGAAACAGTAAAAGAGCAAATGATAAAGTGGGCAGTAAATATAAATAATGAAATATCTATGTCATCTTGGGAATATTTGTGGAAAAAGTCAATGAAAATTTCAACTTGTATAAATGTTAAAGAGAATTGCTATAAAATGATGTACAGATGGTATATGACTCCTAAAAAAATTGCTATTATAAATGATAGCATGTCTAACAAATGTTGGAAATGTAAGAAAAAAGAAGGGTCTTTTTACCATATGTGGTGGACTTGTGATAAGGCTGTAAGGTACTGGACTGAGATTCATAATGAGATACAAAAAATTTTGAAATGTACTTTTAAGAAAGACCCACAAATGTTATTGTTAGGTCTTAAAATGGAAGAAATAAATGTAACCAAGAGAACATTACTATGGTATTTGGTTACAGCAGCCAGAATGACTTTTGCACAATGTTGGAAGCAAGAAAAAACACCTGAAACATGGGAATGGATTAAGAAGATGCTGTTTATGGCAGAAATGGACAAATTAACAAGAAAATTAAATAACGAAGAAGATGAAAAGTTTTTCGAAGTTTGGAAAGACTTTCAAGAATATCTGTTGAAAAATTGCGATGTAAAACGTGGTTTGATTTGTTTTGACAACTACTAAGGAGAAAGTGAAAGGGACTAGTTTTTTAAATTGTTACCATTAGTAAGATAAAGTAAGTTTAGTTAAATGTAATTGAATAAGAAATATCAATGGGGTTGGAGCATTGCGGGAAGCCGTGTTTGGGGGGGAGAGGGTAAAAGGAAATGGATATGTATTTAATTGCTTAATTTGTATGATTGTGGAAAATATATCCGATAATAAATTGTATTTACTAAAAAAAAGGAAATACCAAGATTAGCATCTTTTAACATTGCAAACATTATATTCTGTAAGACACCCCCTTTTCTCTCAGCAAGACCATTCTCAGCAGGGGTGCAAGGATTGGCAACTCTGTGTTTTATTCCTTTCTGCCTAAGCCAGGCTTCAAAGGCATTTGAGGAGAATTCACCCCCCAAATCAGTTTGTATGGCAAGAACATTCCCAAACTGATTGGTAACCCTTTTGTCTCAATATTTGATAGTAGGGAACACTTCAGACTTATGTTTTATCACATAAACCCATGAAAAATAAGACCAGTTTAAATTAGAATTTTTTTTAGAAAGGAATGGCGAAGATCTTGGATGGCAAAGGCCTGATGAGGATGAAGCATCCTCAGAAGATCAAGAAGAAGGAGAAGGAGGAGAGAGAGAACTCGAAAAAGATTCTGATGATGAAACGGCGGCCACCCAGAAGAAAACAGATGAAAAGAAACAGCAAATAAAATATAGAACCAAATCACAAATACAAACAAGATGGCAGCTCAAAAAAATGGTGATGAAAAAGAAAAAATAAGAAAGCTATTGACCAAAAAACTATCCTTAGTATCTGTCAACGTGAACGGTTTAAGTAATCTGCAAAAAAGGAGAAGAATATTGCACCAAGTAGGAAAATTTAATAGCGATATTATTTGTCTCCAAGAAACCCATGTAAAAGAAGATCATGAAAAATACTTAATCCGTAAAAAATTGGGCATGGCCTTTATAGCATCAGATAAAGTTTAAAAAAGAGGTGTAGTAATATATGCCCATGAGAAATTGAACCCCACATTGAAATTTATGTCCACAAATGGAAGGATTATAGGTGTACAAGTTACACTTAATGGGATGGAAGTCTTAGTGGTAAACATTTATGCCCCGAATCAAAACCAGGATAGTTTCTTTTTAGAACTTCATAAACGTATAGGTAAAGCCAACCCAGAGAATGTCTGCATAGTAGGAGATTTTAACGCAGTCTCAGACCCCAAAGAAGACAGGATGATGGTTAAGAAAACTCATAAATCGGGGGTGACACTAACAAGAAATTTTCTGAAACTAGGTAAAGGTAAAGGTTCCCTTGCTCGAAAGCCAGTCGAATCCGACTCTAAGGTTGCGGTGCTCATCTCCGTTTCAAAGCCGAAGAGCCAGCGCTGTCCAAAGACGTTTCCGTGGTCATGTGGCCGGCATGACTAAACACCAAGGCGCACAGAACGCTGTTACCTTCCCACCGAAGTGGTACCTATTTATCTACTTGCAATTTCTTGCTTTCGAACTGCTAGGTTGGCAGGAGCTGGAACTAGAGACAGGAGCTCACCCCGTCATGCGGCACCCGGGTCTCGAACTGCTGAACTACTGACCTTCCACAGCCTGCAGTTCAGCGTCTTAACCACTTGAGCCACCGCAGCTTTCTGAAACTAGCCGATGAATATAACCTAATAGACCTATGGAGAACCAGAAACCCACAGAAAAAAGATTATACTTTTTTCTCCAATAGGCATAAGTCATGGTCAAGGATTGACATGGCTTGGATAAATTCAGGTTTGATAAAACAAATTGCAGAGGTAGAAATTTTGGCAAATACTTTTGTTGATCATAACCCGTTATGGATTGTTTTTCAAGGGACCCCAAAAGTTACTAGGTGGAGAATTAATATAGGCTTATTAAGAGATAAAAGTTTTATCAAGAAATTAAAACAGGAGGTAAACGAATTTATTCAGTTAAATAGGACAGAAGATATAGGATTGTGTACTGTATGGGACACTTTAAAAGCATACATCAGAGGCATCTTTGTTAACCAAGAGTCGTGGAGGAATAAACAAAAAAGGGAAGCATTTAAAAACCTAACCACGGAATTAAGAAATCTAGAAAGAAGCAGCCATAACAAAAAAGATATACAGGAAATGATAAAGATAAAACTATAACAGCATCGAATGAATGTATGGTTAACTGAAGAAATAGCTAAAAAAAATGAATATACTAAAGCATATCTGTTCGAAACCGCTAACAAACCCTCGCGTTGGCTGGCGCATAAAATTAAAAAGGAGAGAGGGAAAAAACCCATCTTAGCATTGAGAAATGAAAGCCAAGTACTACAATGTAAAGTTCAAGAACTAAAAATAATAGTAGAAAACTTCTATAAAGACTTATATAAACAAACGGCTCAAAATAGTCAGGAAATCACAGATTTCTTATCAAAATATGAAACGGGTAAATTCACAGAAGAACATAGACGATTGCTGAATGGTTAAGTATCCATGTTTGAGCTTACGGAGGCAATAAAAAAACAAAAATCAAAGAAGTCATCAGGTCCAGATGCAATTCCAGCGGAAATATACAAGACATTGGAGGAACAAATTGTAATGCTATTTAAAGACTTAATTAATAATCTGATGGTAACAGGTAAAATTCCACAGTCTTGGAAGGAGGCTCTAATAACCCTTATTCATAAACAGGTCTCAGAAGCCGATGATATTAAAAACTATAGACCCATTTCGCTACTAAATGTAGACTACAAAATATTCGCCTCAATTTTAGCAAACAGGTTTTAAAAAATCATGGTAGAAGTCATACACAAAGATCAATCAGGCTTCCTTCCGAGAAGGCAAATAAAAAACAACATAAGAAATATGGTCAATATTCTAGAATATTATGATCAAAAGCCTGGAAAACAGGTAGCATTTCTTTTCTTAGATGCAGAAAAGGCATTCGACAATGTGAGTTGGGACTACCTGAAACAGAAACTCCAGTTATGGAACTGTGGGAACGAATTTTTAACTTCCATTAACGCTATTTATGGAGAACAATATGTGAAAGTCATAGTTAATGGAGACTTAACAGGTAATATCTCTATACAGAAAGGTACTAGGCAGGGATGCCCGTTGTCGCCTCTACTATTTATCTTTGGATTGGAAACGTTGAATGTTTTAGTCAGAAATAACAAAAATATTACAGGTGCCAAGATAAAAAAAGAACAGGTCAAATTGCAAGCTTTTGCTGATGACTTAGTATTTATCTTAGAAGGACCCTTAAATTTGCTGAAGTTTCTACTGCAAGACCTACAGGAATACGGACAAGTGGCAGGGCTAAGAATGAACACGAATAAGACAAAAATTATTACGAAAAACTGTTCTAAGGAACAGTCCTCTGTAATTCAAAATAGTTCGCAAATACAGATAGTTGACAAAGTTAAATACCTAGGAATAATTTTGACAAACAACAATAAAGACCTATTTAAGAATAATTATACTAAACTCCTAGAAGAAATTAAAAAGGATCTAAATAGGTGGCAGGGTATGCATATCTCCTTTTTGAGCAGGATAGCTACAATTAAGATGAACATCCTACCACGGTTTTTATTTCTAGTGCAATGCCTACCCATTATTATAAATAAAAAATTCTTTGATGAAATAAACCGTTTGGCAAAAGCATTCATATGGAATTCTAAAAAGCCAAGAATAAATAGGAAACTGCTTACAGACAGTAAAGAAAAGGGTGGTCTGGGTCTTCCAAATTGGAAGTTATATTATCAAGCGGCAGGAATGGGCTGGATCAGAGATTGGATTCTTTTAGAGGAGGAAAGGACCCTGCATTTGGAAGGATTTGATCTGCCCATGGGTTGGCACACATATATCTGGTATAATCTAGATAAAAGACAGCAAGTTTTCCAAGATCATATTTTTAGAGGCCCCCTGATCAAAACCTGGAAGGAAATTAAAAATAAGTTTTACCATAGAATACCAAAGTGGCTGTCCCCAACGGAAGCTTTTATTCTCCCCTCTTTATGGGAGAAGGACAAAAAATTGACTTACGAGATGTTATTGACAGAAAATAACGATCTTAGACCTCTGGACTCACAAGTATTTCAGAAAGCAAAACTAACCATATGGGAAAAAATCCAAATAAATTCTAGATACAGTAAGGGTAAAAAATTAGTTTTCAGAATTCTAATACCCAACTGGACAACATTTGGCTTTCCTCTGCTGATAAGTTGATTCAAAAGCTTTATAGATTTTTATTAGCGGAGGATCTGTTGGATGAAGTCGTCAAGCCAAACATGATAGCTTGGAGCCAAGACTTAGGACATAATATTACATTGGATCAATGGTCTAGTTCATGGAAATCGCTTAGATTTCTGAGAGCGACAAACTACAAAGAGAATATTTATAAAATGTTTTATCGGTGGCACTGGACAAATACTACAAAGGAAACTCCGATATCTGTTGGAGGTGTAAAAAAGAGGTAGGATCCTACCTTCACATGTGGTGGAATTGTAAAAATATTAGACCCTTTTGGAAAATGATTAGTAAACTAATAGAAGAAATTTTAAATGTTAATATACAATTTACACCCAAAGTATTTTTGCTTAATATTCTCCCAACAGGATTTAGAAAAGATGATATAAGAATTACCCTGTACATAGCTACAGTGGCAAGGATATTAGTGGCAAAATGTTGGAAGAAAGAACTGCTCCCACACAAGGAAGAAATTATTAGTAATGTACTAGAAATTGCTGAATCAGATAAATTAAGCATTATTCTCTCAGGAAAAGATGATTTATTGTATGTGAATAGATGGGATAAATTTTATAAGTGGATGGAGAAGAGAGTTTGAAAAACTACCCATTGTAACCTCAAATGATGTTATCATATCTCTTTGTCTTTGTGTTATTTTTGTATTATTTTGGAAAATATATAAATAAAAAGGAAAAAAAAATAAGACCAGTCATCTGTAATAATAAGCACATATTTGTTCCCAGAATGACTCTTAGCATATGGTCCTATGACATCCATGTGCACCAAAGCCAGAGGCTTTTCTGACTGCCTTAGACTCTTCTTTGCTACAGGATAAGCCTTTGAGTTAGTCATTTTACAAACTTCACAGTCCAAAAACACTTTACAATCATTTACACCCTCTTTGCCTGTCAGGGCTAGGGTCTTTTGAATGGTGTTATATGAAACATGTCCCAAATGCCTATGTAAGATATGTTGGCAGTTTTTGTGAATATTGATACTGGTTACAGCTTGTGCATTCTCATTAATGCTATTTAACACATATACGTTATTTTGCAGCCTACCAACTGCACACACTTTGTCTGCCTTTATAATCTTGCATTCATTATTGGCAAACACCACTTTAAAACCAGCCTTATCAAGGCACATCACACTCAATAAGTTATTTGCCCCCACAGACGGAATAAAAAGACGGACAACAGTTTTTGGATCAGACAAGGGCCACTTTATTAACTACATAACGTTTAAACAACTAAAACAGCAAGGAAGCATTTCAAGAGCAGAATAGACAAGGCAGGTGTCAGCCAGACCAGCCTCCTTGTCTAGGATACGGGCGAGCCACCAACCCCGATCTTGAGCCATTAATCTGGCTTGCGACCAGCAGCCCAGCCACTGGTGGCCTCCTGGGAGCGCCTACCCCTGAAACCATAAAGTTTGCAGAGAGGAGCTTATCCAAGAGGTTCCCAGAGGGAATCATCATTCACCACCCAGAGCCTTAATAACTCGCAGGCCGTTCCTGATGACCCCATGTTCCTAAACTAGGAATGGCTTCAGGTGCTCACCAATTTCTGCTTTCTACTCCCTGCACTATTCTGCCAAAGTGACCAGCCTATTTAAATGCCCTACACAACCCGTTGTTCCACTGTCAACCGGTGTAAGGTAGGCGAAAACACCATCTCCCCCAATGCCAATCTGGGGAAATGGCGAAAAATTCCTACCTGGCCCCAATAGGCGACCAGCCTAAGCCTACACCAGAAACAGGGCGGGTGGGCGGGCCAAGCACGCGGCTCCAACTGCTTTGGGCGGGAGAGGGAGCCGAGCTATATTGGGCTGGCTCCTCCCCGCCCACGTCATAGCGTGTTGCGCTATGACCCAGCTGTTGCCCCGTCATTCCGGCGGCGGCAAAACAGCCCCCGGTCTCCATTGCCTTTGGCTGGAGACCGGGAGCTCCATTGCCCCCACAGACGGAATAAAAAGACGGACAACAGTTTTTGGATCAGACAAGGGCCACTTTATTAACTACATAACGTTTAAACAACTAAAACAGCAAGGAAGCATTTCAAGAGCAGAATAGACAAGGCAGGTGTCAGCCAGACCAGCCTCCTTGTGTAGGATACGGGCGAGCCACCAACCCCGATCTTGAGCCATTAATCTGGCTTGCGACCAGCAGCCCAGCCACTGGTGGCCTCCTGGGAGCGCCTACCCCTGAAACCATAAAGTTTGCAGAGAGGAGCTTATCCAAGAGGTTCCCAGAGGGAATCATCATTCACCACCCAGAGCCTTAATAACTCGCAGGCCGTTCCTGATGACCCCATGTTCCTAAACTAGGAATGGCTTAAGGTGCTCACCAATTTCTGCTTTCTACTCCCTGCACTATTCTGCCACTAGCGAGGACAAGCCTCTGCTTTGTCCGACGCGGCCACCAAACCAAGTGCAGCCTTAATCCCTTGCTGAATATCCTCCAGAAACAAATTATTGCCCTTGTCTGACATGTGAATGCCGTCATCCCGGTTGAGGTCAGGATTTCCAACCAATATTCCGGGATGCGGCAAAAATTGACCCAGGCCACCCTCCATAGCCTTTCTCATTTGTCGGTTAACCTTGCAGCGAGCCCGGTCAATGCACCTAGGGTCCCCCAGGTTGCGCCATACCCGCCTTGGCAAAATTGCCGACCAAATGACCAATGCCCCGGGCCATCTTCGCTGTATCAATGACAGATCATGTATGGCTTGAATCACCAGGGCCTTGCCTTTCATCAGGCCAAGGTCATTGCCACCCAGGTGAATCAGTAAAATATCAGGAGGCGGCCCATGCCGTTCCTCAAACAGTAGTGGGAGCAATCTGGGCCAATGCATGCCCCGCCTTCCCCACCATTCAACAACCGCAAACTCACTCAAGCCCAACTGAGAACCAACCGTCGTCCTCCTGGCCTGATGAGCCGCCCAAAAAATCATACTGTGGCCGCATAAAATGACTCTCCTCAGCATCTGCCGGCCCACAGCACCTGAAAAAGAACTATTTTAGTAACATGAACCAATTAAAACTTACACTGTAGAACATAACTTTTGAAACTACGCGAACTCCAACGTCCTATACCTTTTATGTCCTCTCGAGAGTACCCCATGGCAGCTGCCGTGGAAGCAGCTCCAATCCTAAATGAATGGGTCCCAAAACGGAAGCCACCCAAACCCAACGCCTCTAGCGCTCGTTTTGTCACTGCCCAAAACTGAAACTTAGTGAGGGGTGATCCGTCTCTGTGCTGAAATAACACCCCCATGACGTAACCTCGCAATCCCAAGTAATGCTGTAAACCCGACACCGGGCACAATTCAGGCTCACAGCACCGTCCCAATTCTATCGTTGAGCCCCTACCCAACTGGTCAGTCTTCGACCTCCTAATATGAATGACTACTTTATCTTTATTAACCCTAATGTCACCCAAATTAATAGCCCGATTAGATGTGTCATGACGCGAAGCAGGGACAAGCTCACTGATTCGAAGAGCTCCAAAAAAGGCAAGCAAAGCTGCTGAGTGAAAAAGAGCGGTCTCGTATTCATCCTTGCATAGGCCAGGCCACAACGCCCTCAAGCCCTTCAGAATTGAAGGAGTTAATGGCTCCCTAGAATCAGGTAGCTGCCCTGCCTCGCGAGACCACCCTTCCAGAATTTTTCTAACCCGAAAATCATTTGTCTTATCTTCATGCCCAGCAGCTTTACTAGCATAGGCCAAAGAAGACAACCTGCCCTTTATAGAGCGTACCGATAACCCCCTGCCCTTCAGATAAACACAGTACTGCATCAATTGATGCACCGGAATAGGCCATTCATGCCGTAATCCAGCCTCCCTTTGGAAAGCCAAAAATTGGCGACCGGCCCTCATATACGATTTACGTGTTGATGGGGCCAGGGCCATACTTATCGCCCGCTCAGCTTCAAACCGCCAATCTGCCAAAAATTGGGGGGCATCCTTACCGGGCGCTCGTCCACATCCGGTGCCAGCTGACGGAATCTCTCCATCTGTTTCCGAGAGAGAGCGTCAGCGACCCCATTACTTACGCCCGGAACATGCCTTGCATGAAATAATATATTATTCCGTAAACATAGTAGTGTAAATGCCCTAACTAACTTCATGACCCACATGGGCTTAGATGTCAGAGAATTTATCACGTGTACTGTAGCCTGATTGTCGCACCAAAAGTGGACCGAACGACCAGCAAAATCAGCCGTCCAAATCCCCACTGCTACCACAATCGGGAAAAACTCCAGGAAGGTTAGGTCTTTGACCCAGCCAGCCTGGAACCACTCCGGAGGCCAATCTTCAGCACACCAATGACGTCTAAAGTAAACTCCAAAACCGGATGAGCCTGCTGCATCTGACGTCACCTGTAATTCTGCTTCCAATTGCAATTCCTCCCTCCAGAATGACACCCCATTAAATGACCGTAAGAACTCCTTCCAAAGTAGAAGGTCCTCCCGCATCCCTAAAGTCACCCTAGTCCTGTGATGAGGAAGGCAAAGGCCCCGCATAGCATCACAAAGACGCCGGACGAAGGCCCGACCGGGAGCCACAACTTTGCATGCAAAGTTAAGATGACCCACCAGTTGTTGCAATTCCCGCAATGATATCTTCTTACAAACACTAAATCTGTCAACCAAGGCCTGAAGAACCTCCAACTTCTCCAAAGGAAGCCTAGAACACTGTTGAACCGTATCTATCTCAATACCCAAGAAGGTCAAAATAGGCTTAGGACCTTCCGTCTTCTCCTCAGCCAAGGGCACTCCCAATTCAGCTGCCATGTCTATGAAACTAGACAGTAAAAAGGCACACTGAATAGTCCCTACACGGCCAGCAAACAAAAAGTCATCCAAATAGTGAGCTGTAGAGGCCAGTCCTGTCCTGAATCGCAAAGCCCATTCCAAAAAGGAACTAAACTTCTCAAATGCAGCACAGGACACTGAACAGCCCATGGGAAGGGCCCTGTCCATATAGTAAAACCCTTCAAAAGCAAAACCCAATAAATCAAAATCAGCTGGGTGTAATGGCAGAAGTCGGAAAGCTGACTTGATGTCGCATTTTGCTAAAAGTGCACCACGACCACAGCCCCGTACAACCCTCATGGCTTGATCAAATGATGTATATTTAACTGAACAAAGCTCATCCGGTATAGCATCATTCACAGATCCGCCCCGAGGGTACGATAAATGATGAATGAGGCGATACTCACCAGGCGCCTTCTTTGGTACAACGCCCAAAGGAGACACCCGTAAATTAGGCACTGGGGGGGAAAGAAAAGGCCCCAGGATTCTCCCCTCTTTACACTCTTTTCCAATTTTAGCTCGTACTATGTCTTCCATCCCTATGACTGACTTTAAATTAGGAGCACGAAAAGGTGCCCTCTCACCTTGGTAAGGAATCCGAAATCCAAACAAAAACCCCTCAAGTAGATACTTACTATCTGTTTTATTTGGGTAACTTCTCAGAAACCTCTCCAAAACCTGAATCCTAATTGGGCTGGGCCCCTTTGTCCTGAAAGGAAGTTTGACTTCCACCCCCACTGGGACGCTTACCTCCCCTTGCTCCGAAACGCCCCTTCGGCTTGGGGCAACCCGACAGTGCATGCTGCCCCCCACATAGAGGGCACTCGTGCCGAAAGGAACAAGCCTTCCTTCCACAAGTACCCTGTGATGTAAATTCCCAACACAGGGGACGCTTCTGTACTGGAGTCCCCGTCTGTGCCCGTGAAGGGTTCTGACCCTGCAGCCTCTGCACTACGTGACCACTGTCAGAGTGCTCAGAATACAAAGATTTAGGGGCAGACACAACCTGCAGCCATAGGTGGGGATGAATAAGGTCCCAGCGCAAAGACGGATTCATAGCCGCCCTTGTGCGAAAACCCTCATCATATTCCAGCCACGCGTGTCCAGTGAAACCCGTAAAGGCTTTGTAAATTATATCCATGTATTGTAAAAGTGCTGATGCCCTCCAAGGCTGGTGACGCACTATCACGCCAGAATAAATAAGGAATCCCGGGTACCAATTACCCCAGGTCCTATCTACTCTACGCTTCCTGATACGCTCCCTGTCCCTTTCATCTAAATCTTCTTTGTCCTTTTTGTCCAATTCGCGGTATAACAGAGTAAAAACATCCACATAGGAGCCCTTGAGAATTTTTTCCCTAGTAGCCAGGGAAAGGTGGTCTCCCAATGGCAGGGCTATATCACCCACAGGCAAAACTTTGGCTGGGGCTTGATCGTAAGAATAGCCTTCTGGAGTAGCTGGAGTAGAGGGATACCACCCACCCTGTCCGGGATATTGTGAGGTTCCTCCGTCTAATGCTGGCGGTACAAAGTGCCACACACTGGGTGATGAGGAGGCTCCCGCCCTTGTCGATGAACTCTTGCCAGAAGATGAAGCCCCTGATGTGTCCTGATTACCTGAACCCCAAGGCCACGATGTGTCATCCTGACTAGCAACACCAGCCTTACCATCCTGGCCAGGAGGACGTACAGGACCCTTGTAGAGCTCCAACTGATGAGACCCCTCGCCCTCTTCTGCCGGCCTGCTCCCTGCATCACCAATCCCCGAAGAAGACGATTGACCATCCTCGAGCAGTGCCAGTCTTGCCAACACCTGTGCCTGAAAGGAAGAAATGCCAGAATTTTTTGACCTCTTTGCTACAGATGGAGCGGGATCAAGCTGCTGAGGCCTGGTCCTCTGCTTCTCCAAGGCCTCCAGCCGAGCTAGTATTGCAGCATTAATCGAATCAGTGTCATCGTCCTCAGAAATTGGCTGCGCAGGAGCAGCCGGGGGAATTTTAGGTGCCGGCTGCTTGCCTTTTGGCTTGCCTTGACCCTTCTTGGGAGCCATCCTATCTGCACCTATGGACAGTGCCGAACTGAATTAAGGATGACAAACACCACCCTAAAATGTCCTCCCAAAATTAGAATCCGCAAAAATTGGCTACTCAATAGAGGAGCACTAGAAACCCCCTCTCAAAATGGCTGCCGGCCCAATTACTGGAGCAATCCACAAAATGGCTGCCTCCCTGTATTGCCTCACTGTCCTTAAGCCACACTAAAGATGGCCGACACACAAGCAAAATAATTTATTTAGAACACCACCAGGGGGCTGGAGCCCGCCTATGAGATTTCTAGGTTCTTAAATGGAGCTGTCTAGGGCCCCCGGATCTTCAGATCGTTCATTTCCTTTTGAGTAAATAGATCAAGGCCTGGGGTGGGGGTGGGGAGTTTGGGCGTGTTTTGTCCGAGGCAAGAGCTTGCTTTTAGAAGTAAAACGCACACAAAAGAAGAAGCTTTATGTGGAACGCATCGAATCTCAAAGATCGCCCCACTCCGTTTTAGTTATGGGGTGTATCGCTTGGTCTCCCCCAGCCCCTAGTGCGCAGCACCAGATGTGTTTTCGTTTCAAGAAACCACCAACTTTTCTCATGCAAGGTTCTCCCCGTGGAGTCATCAATACAGGGTTTAGGTTGGTTTTTCGTAACTTCCTGGAAATTTAGTTTGGGAAGGGGGATCATTCTCTCTAGAAATCTTACCCAGTGTAGAATTGCTAAGGAAGCCCCTTGTCTTGCATGGATCAGGTGCTGGCTAGAGTCAGTGAGGGGTTTTTTTTACTACATAGTCAAGAACTTGCACGTGTGCCCCCCCCATGCACACATGCTTTTGGCCTCTGTGCTCTCCATCACTTCTTGGCTCCTTATCCCATCTTAACCGAGCTTCAGTTTTAAATGTTTGGGTTCTTTTTATTTCCTCCCCTCCTTCAGACCACGACCTCTGCTTTGCTTTTCTGCTTGTACCAAAGCAACTCAGTAGAAACACTTCTGCGTTAGCAAGCCATAGCAGACTCGAAGGAAGAAGAGAATTCACTGTCTGTTGAAACTCCCCCAGAGCAAGAAAAACCCAACCTCCAAGTAGGCCCCAGAGATCTACAGTGATAAAAATCCGAGGCGAAAAAAGGGGGGGGCGACTGTAAACCCTATGCCTAACCCAAAATATTGCAGCACATACCAAATACCCGGGACACCACTCCCCCAAAAGGCCACTAAACAATCAAATTAATAATTATAATAAAAATGCAGCCGAGAATCTACTCGGCACGATCACCGCAGCCTTTACAAGCAGGATGCTGCCTCGTCGCTCGTCCTCCTGGCAAAATCACGTCCACTGCCTGTGACGATGGACGCCGCCGCGCCGCTGGTCTTCCCGGCCTGATTCCGAGCCCCGCTGCCCCCAGAGCCCACTGGAAATGCTCCCTGATCATTCGACAATGAAGAGAGCCCTCTGCTCCACCGCTCGCCGGCCCAACAAGATTCTGCCGTTCCGACTGCAGAGCTACAAGGTCTGCAGTCACGGAAGCCTCCAGCCAGCCCAAGCACGCGGCTCTAACTGCTTTGGGCGGGATAGGGAGCCGAGCTATATTGGGCTGGCTCCTCCCCGCCCACGTCATAGCACGTTGCGCTATGACCCAGCTGTTGCCCCGTCATTCCGGCGGCGGCAAAACAGCCCCCGGTCTCCATTGCCTTTGGCTGGAGACCGGGAGCTCCATTTGTAAGGCAGGTACGCCCAAGACCCCTTTTAGAGTATAGTTCAAGTTAGGAAAATACACATCCCCTTCTGCTGTGACCTTTGAAGGTGCCCCATCAGCAAGACTTACATAACCCAGGGATGGTGTCCTTTTGTTTTCCGGCAGCCCCTCATTATGACAAAATGTTTGCGAGGCGCCTGAATCGCATAGCCATAATGACTTGCTGCTGTCTGAGGTGACCACCACAGACGCTGAATGATGAGTTTCAGGCTGCTTCATAGCTTGCTTCCGTTTCTCAGGGCAGGAACAAATAAAATGTTTTAAGGACCCACAACAGAAGCACTTCTTTCTTCTCCAGCTGATGTTAGAAGACTCTCTGGGCTGTTCCTGGAGGTTGGCATCTGGAAACGTGCAGTTGCTAGCAATTTCCTCTTGCCGTCTCTCCTTGGAAACCTCTCTGGCACTCTGCCCGGACTGGTTGGCAGACTTCCCAGAAACTTTGGCGTGCTGCCTACTTTCAGCTTTTCTTTGGTCTTCTTGAAAAATCTTGCCAGTAATATATTGAAGAGTTAATTTACCAGAATCTGTTGCTTCAAAAGCTGTTATCAACATTTCAAATTCTGGACATAATGAGCTTAAAATGATATGCACCTTATCAATATCTTCAAACACTTTTCCTCTCTCCTGAAGCTGACGAAAATAGTCCATCAAAGTGTTCAGGTGCTCTTTAACAGGCTCATGGGGGTGTTGTACTTTTCTATACAGATGCCGGGTCAGAGATATGACTGAGCTGATGTTAGTTTGCTGATAAACATCCTTTAACAAGTCCCAAGCGTCCTTGGAGCTTTCCTTATCAGCAACATAAATTAATTGCTCATCGCTTACACTTAACACAATCAGTGCTTGGGCTCTCTCATCATTTCTTTCATCAAGTGACATAAGGGCTTCAGGAGGATCAGTCACATAAGTCCAGAGACCCTCTTTTACGAGGAAAAACCTCATTTTTAATGCCCATGTATTATAGTTAGTTGAGGTCAGCTTTTCTTTTCTTTTTTTTAAAGTGCCCCCCAAAAGAGGCATTTTATTATTTTTAGACAACAACAAAACGACAAGACAAACCACACAACCAATACAAAACAATACATAACAATACAATCTACACCCACTAAGACAAACATTAAACATTGACGGGGGTTACAAATATCTTTCATATCCCAATTCCGTTATATTCCCTCCCACCTTATCAACATAAATGTTACACAGTTGCTTCTATACCCGCTAGTTCAAAATTAATATCTTATTCAGGTCTACTTTCATTCTAAAGCTTACATTATACATTCATCATTGTTTCTTTCCATCCTGCTCCCTCTTATCCCACCAATCATAAAAGCATTGCCAAGTGTTTATAAAGACTGTTTCATCATATCCTTTCAACATCAAAGTCAGTTTGTCCATTTCTGCTGCTTCCATTATCTTCTCAATCAGCTCCTGTTCAGTTGGTACCACCGTGGATCGCCAATACTTCGCATATAGAATTCTAGCCGCCGTCGTTCCATATATTATCAGATATCTTTCTTCTCTCCTTATCTTTTTTGGAAGTATTCCTAACAACAACACTTCTGGCTTAAACACAATATTGCTTTTTGTGATATTCTGTAACAATCTATGCACCCATATCCAGTATTTCTTTGCCCTCTCACAGGTCCACCACATATGATAAAACGTGCCCCCTTTAACATTACATTTCCAACACTTATTAGAGCATTTTTCATCATACTTAGATAATCTATCCGGAGTCATACACCATCTGTAAAACATTTTATACATGTTTTCTCTATATGCAACCGCCCTGGTTATTTTCACATTTATTTTCCGTATTTGATCCCATTGTTCCAGTTCTATATTATAACCAAGGTTTGTCGCCCATTGGACCATACTATTTTTCACTATTTCATCAATCATATAATCTGCTAACAACAATGCATACATTTTTTTAATAAATTTCTCTTCCGGCTCATATAGTATTTTCTCCATATCTGTCAGTGACTTCTCAAACCCTTTCTGTTTATCTTTTTTGTATCTTGATTGAATCTGGATTCTATGCCACCAACTAATATTCTCCTCTAATTCAAGCTCCCCCTTCGCATTTATCATGTCCAAATATCTTTGTGGAGGATCTTCAGAGTACAGCCTAGGGAAAGTCACTGCTTCTACTGGCGCAACCAGTCTAGAAGTTTTAATGAACCACCTCCTCCGGATGGTCTCCCATACTCTTATTAGAGCATCTCGTACCCAATGTTGTCTGAAATATTTACGTGCTGCAATCTTCTCATCCCATAAAAACGCGTGCCAGCCTTCTAAGAGATCATGTCCTTCAAGTTTTAAAAGCCTTCTGTCCTCCAGCATCACCCATTCCTTAATCCATGCCATCGCTCCTGCTCTGTAATATATTGTCCAATTTGGAAGAGCCAGGCCTCCTCTTTCTTTTGAGTCCTGCAACATTTTGAGTCTAATTCGTGCTCTTTTACCCTGCCACATGAACTTAGTTGTAGTTTGCTCTAATTCCTTCAATATTGCCAAATTTTTCAACACAGGAATCATTTGAAACAAGAAAATCCATCTTGGTAAGACATTCATCTTTATCAACGCGATTCTTCCAATTAGGGACAACTTCAGCATCTTCCATTTTTCCAAATCTTGCTTCGTAGCTCTTAACAGCTCTCTATAATTATCCTCTTGGAGAGAACTGCATCTATTTCTTAGCTGAATCCCTAAATACTTCACCTTAGTACAGAGCTTATATCCAGACTCTTCTTGTAAACTCTCCCTTTGTTCCATAGTCATGTTTTTCGTTAACATTTTTGTTTTGGTCATATTAACCTTCAAGCCTGCCACTTGTCCATACTCTCTCAAAATCTTATTCAGTTCCGTGATTGAAGACCTTGGTTCCTTCAGTATAAATGCCAAGTCATCTGCATAAGCTAATAGTTTATAGTGTTCTCCATGGACCTTTAGGCCTTTCACTTCTGTATTCAATCGTACCTCCTCTGTTAAAATTTCCAAGGCAAAAATGTATAATAATGGTGAGAGAGGGCAGCCCTGCCTCATGCCTTTCTGTATCTGATCAGACACACTATTAAAGTCTCAGTTCTCTCACCAACTAGATTTCTTCAGCTTTCATTCAGCCAAGCCTGTCTTTCAGTCACAGTGTAAGCTGCAGCAAAAATTGGGAACGTAGCAACACTTTAATCTTCCACCCTGGCCCCAAGGGTTAAAAATTTGTGTGCGCTGAAATGAGCCTCCTCTTCTCCATTTATGCGCTTCACCACTCTTCCACCCTACCCCTTCTAGGGTTAAAAATTGAGTGCGCTGCACAGGGGTCCCCCATTAATCTTCTCCTTCTCACCAAGTTGTCGTCAAACAGCTCCTACCCTGGCCGGGTCTCCTCTAAATTTCATAAACTGGGATCCATAACACAGGGAGAAGCTAAGACTCTTTCCCCGAACCTCTGAGAGCCACACTTCAGCCACTTTATAGCCAAACTCACTGTACTCTCAGCTTTCACCGTATTGCTTTCAGATGGCGTTCATTCACTCTTGCCCTTTCTGTTCCAACTTCACCAAGCTCACTTTCGCTTTCTAGCCATTTAGATTCTGCCGGGGGGAGAGCCCTCCCGCTGTGCTACTTCTATAGGGCTAATTATGTTAAATCGCCCATTCCAAACCGCCTCTTTTGTTCTCGTGGATACTCACAGAAGTGCTCTGTCAGTAAGGTTCTTCTTCCCCCGTTGGTGCAGGAGCATTGGCTTTGCCCAGCAAAGCTGAGCCCGGACTTTGATCCTGCATCGGGGGCGATCCAGCCCACCCCGTGAGTTGCAACTCACACGAGGTCTCGGATCAAGCCCCTTGCAACTGCCCGTCCCTTCCCGGGACAGCAGGGGGTCCTTTTGATGATCAAAGGACCCCTTTAAAGATCATAAAGCCGCCACCGCGCTCAGGCGCGTGTGTCTCACCACGCCGCCTCTGCCTCTCTCGAGGTCAGCTTTTCAACAAGTTGGACCATAGCTACCTGAGCCATGTTGCAGTCTGCTCCCAGTAGCTGGTCGCCTGGTTCCGGCAGCTGGATGTCCTCCTCAGCACTGGACTCCCACACACTGCAGCAAGCTTCTGGCTCCTCCAGCTCCTCCAGCCTGCTTCTCAACAGCACGGCCAGACTCGGCTTTCTCTTCAGCAAAAGAAAGCCTCAGCAGACAGTCACTGTTCCACTCCACTGATACTCAGTCCACAACTCCACTTACACAGCACACTGCCAGCCGCGGTCTGGGCCCATAACCCTGTCGTGATGCGCGGAACTGGCTGACACTGAGGGGCCCATAAGGGAGTAAGAGTATTCAAAGGAAGACTGGACTCCACAGCTTTAGTGCAAATACTATGCACAGTTTATTTACACCAAGCCTCCACCAACATCCAGTTCTCAGTGACAAAGGGCTCCACTGCAACCATTCAGTAAGAGAGATACATACACTGTACAAGCTATACATTTATACACCCACTGACCAATCAGTACAGTGCTGACTCATGATGATACAAGGCACTCAGTGCTGCCCTAAACTGGCTGGAACCAGCCACCCTGACAGCTCCTAGCTGTCATCTGCACTGATATAGATCAAACTCATCTAGGCCAGCCTTACACTGGACATGTATATCACGACATCTAGATGGGCTACAACTTGATAGTGATCCAATGGGAAGATATGATGGTCATATAAAGATTATAGGGTAAAATGTGCACACCAAGGCAATGACACTTGGAGAAGGATAAGATTTGCATTTAACCTCTAGAAGCCTCTGAAATAAGAAAGGAGAGCAGGCATGCTTAATAGGAATGGGCACGAACTGGGAAAATGCAGTTTGGTTTGTGGTTCATGGCTGAAACATGAACTGAATCACAAACTGAACCAGGAAGCTTGTTCAGTTCAGTTCACGGCCCCACAAACCTTATTGAAAGGGACTGTAGTCCCTTTAAATGGGGTTTGTAGAAAGCCAGAAAAACATCTGAGTGGTGGGTAGCAAGTTGCTCAGCTGCTTTGGGCTGCCTTGTGCTATAAAGGGACTACTGAAGACAGCACAAAAACAGCTGTGGGGCAGGGAAGTGCTTTAAACTTTAAAGGAACTGCAGAAGACATCCTGAAAGAGCTGCGCAGCAGGGAACCTTCTCGCTTCTCGGCTGTTTTGCAGCTTTAGCGGGGAACAGAAAGCAGAGTTTTAAAGGGAAGAAGAAGAAGAAGAAGAAGAAGAAGAAGAAGAAGAGTTTGGATTTATACCCCGCCCTTCACTGCCCAAAGGCATCTCAGAGCGGCTTACAAACTCCTTTCCCTTCCCCTCCCCACAACAGACACCTTGTGAGGTAGGTGGGGCTGAGAGAACTCTAACACAAACTGTCCTTGAGAGAACAGCTGTGGAGTCCCTTTAAACCCACACTTTCTGGTCCTCCATGCACCACACAATCCGCTCTAAAAGTTTATGGAAGTTCATGCCAGTGAACCCACACAAACTTCTGTTCCCAAACCATGGACAGGTCAAAATTAGTCACAAATTTTGTTTTGTGTTTGGTTCATGCCCATTCTTAATGCTTAATGTGGAGATATGCCCACATTAAGGAGGTTGTGAAGCTAAGTGGGTTTGAGAAGCCTGGTGAAACAGGGAAAACCAATGGAATACAACTGTCCCTGGATGCAATCTTCATAAGAAGAATAGGGAAGGAGGTATAGGGGTTGGGGAGCTCTGTATGTTAGAGAGGCTGTAGAGTCTCATAAACCAGAATGCTTATGAGGAATAGAGTCCCCAACAGAATATCCATGGGGGGAAATACGAGATGCGGAAGGTTACAATACTAGAATACATGCTATCACCTGCCTGACTAAACTGCTGAGGGTAATCTTGAGATAGAGAAAGCAATAAGTTGTTCATAGATCCACCCAGAGTGGGAGGTGAAACTGGATTTGATCCTGAGTGGTGCTTCAGTACCTATTGTGTGATAATAAGTGTTTTCATACCAATTGGGAACACTGACTGCCATGCTCTGTTCAGCATTTAACTGAATAGAAAGCTGCCCAAAACATCCACTGTAACTTTTCAAAAAGCAAGAAGGGCCTGGGTAGTTGAGGACTGTTGAGTTACTCACTGTTGTTCACACAGTACTGAAGAGAGAAGATTTAAATCTTGCCTTTCCAAAGCTCAGAGTGGCTTCTGTAAAGCCATAAAAGAGCAATTTAGGCTATTAAAGTCTTCAAAATAATCAAAACTGCAACACTACACAATGTGTTGTGGCAGAGGTGAGACTAGAGATGCAGGGTTTTTTTAAAATAAAAACTTTTATTAATAGGATATATTAACACATTCCATAACTCATAATACTTTTAAATACATCCTTTTCAATTATCCCCTTCCTCCCCCCCTCTTGGCTTCCAGCAATGCTTCACCCCGCTAGCTGTTTCATTCAGTATTCAATAACAATAAAAACTTATCCCATATTCAATTCTTCTTTTAAAATATATTAATTCATTCACTCTAACCCTTAGGTAACATTTTCACTATTATTCAGTCATTACTTTCTTTTTTCTATCCTTAATAATTATCAAAGCAGAGTAACTTATTTCTTACATCCCAATTCATTTCAAGATAGTCTTTAAAGTCCTTCCATTCTATAAAAAATTCTTCATCTTCTTTGCCATTAAGCTTCTTTGTCAGTTTGTCCATTTCTACCATAAAAAGCATCTTCTTTCTCCAGTCCCATTTTTCTGGTATTTTTTCTTGCTTCCAAAATTGGGCAAATGTCATTCTTGCTGTTGTAATCAAATACCATAACAAAGTTCTTTTTGTTACATGCACTTCTTCCATTTTAAGGCCTAAAAGTGACATTTCAGGTTGTTTTTTCAAAGTACACTTCAGTATCTTCTGTATTTCGTTATGAATCTCTGTCCAATAGGCTACCGCTTTATCACAAGTCCACCACATATGATAAAATGAGCCTTCCTTTTTTTTACACTTCCAGCATTTGTTCGACAAATTCTCATTCATATTAGCAATATTTTTTGGTGTCATGTACCATCTGTACATCATTTTATAACAGTTTTCTTTCACATTAACACATGTTGACATTTTAATTGACTTTTTCCACAGACCCTCCCAAGTTGACATATCTATTTCTCTATTTATATTTATAGCCCATTTTACCATCTGTTCTTTTACAATCTCATCCTCAGTATACCATTTTAACAAAACTTTATAAATTTTTGAAATCACTTTTTTCCCCTCCTCTGCCCACACAGCTTCAATTTCATTATTCTCCTTCCTGAAGCCATACCTCTTTTTGCCAACCTTAAAGACTAGAGATTCAGGTTTGACTCTTTCCCACATCACATTTTTAGAAAACATTATTACTCCTTTGAGGTCTCTGATCATCACACTGATGGGCAATGTTTTCAGCAGTTGGATCTTGCCTTTGGGTTCATAAGCTCTGGATCACAAATGCTTCTCTAACTTCTGGTATTGCCTACCTGGTTGAAAGGAGTGAACAACCTTTAGTTAAAGCCTGTGTCAAAGTCCTCCAGTTTCCAAGTGGGTTGAGAGTAGGAGGATTGTCAATTCCTCTTTACGCATCCTCTGCCAGATTCTATGGTAGTTGAAGCTTCTCAAAGAAAAGGCAGGAAGGTTTCTTATTCATCCCTGATAGACCAAAAGGTCAAGATTACTTGGGCCTTAAAAAAGGACAAGATGTCTCTTCACAGAGGTTCAGCCACTGGATCTCTTGGACTCTCAAGTTGTGCTGTGAATGGGCTCAGAAGCCACTTCCAGGGAGAGTTTGAGGTCACTCTACCAAATCTGTGGCTACATATTCTACCTTCATCAGATGGATTCCTATTCTTCAGCTTTAATGAGCAGGCACTTTGGCCCAGCTTTTCACTTATGTGAGGCATTACACCCTTAGAGTCAGAATAAATGCATCCTTCAGCCAATCTATCCTCACTGTTTTCATGAAGCACTTGTACCTGCCTCCAGGTGGTCACCTCTCTAGTCCCTGCCCATCAGAGTGATGCACAGAGACCATGAAAAAGTAAAAACTGGTTGCTTATCTGTAGTTGTTGTGCTTTGAGTATCTAAACATTTATCTGACTTCCCCCTTTGCCCATATCAGGTGCTGTGATTGACAGTAAATGGTTAATGCTGCAACCCATTTTGAGAACCTTGATTCATATGGAATTCTTCAGTCCAGAGTGTCAGTTAGGAGTGGCAGTCAAGAACTGACAGTTGACTGGGAAGGAAGTCTAAGGGAGTGAGAGGATCAAGAAAGATACCCATTCAGGCCTAAGGGAAAAAGCTCCTAGAAAAAGGGGGTGATCCCTATCCGGTCTGAGGAAAATAGCTCCTAGAGAAGGGACTGATCCCTATTAAGTGGTTAAGAAGGGAAACTGGAAATTGTTTGAATGTCCCTGCCTTCACCAACTTTAGTGTCTATGATACCAAGAAGTTTATGCTTATTTATGTAAGCAGAGACTGTCAGAAAGCTCTTTCCTCAAGATTTAAAGAACTGTCTGAATAACAGAAACAGTTACTTGTTTGTGACAAATTATCTGGCATTTATTTTTGTGAAAAGTTACCTCATTCCTGTTGCCTGTTCATTTCGTAAGTCCTATACCTGATTCCTACCTTATTTACAATTCAACACTTCAATAGGTCTACTTTCGGATCCAGGCGAGCCCATAGGTGCGCCTTCAGATCCGAAGTAGCTATTGTCTTTGGAATGAAGATCTGAAGTTTGTCAGACTGCATGGTCAGGCCACCTCCATGGCGGCCATCTTCTATAGCTAATACATAACAGTGCAGGTCACTGTAGCCTGGGGGAGAGGTAAGGAGCCAGCTGCCAGATCTGCTGAAGGTCCAGTACCACCTCCAGGCTCCTCACCTTTTGGGACGGCGCAAGTACTGCATCATCCAGGGTGGGTAGCCTGATTCCTGATTAAGCTCTTTCCCTGCTCAGGTACAGGACCTCCATTTTCATTGGATTAAGTTTCAACTTGCTCTGCTGTAACCATCCAGCCATGGCCTCCAAAACCCTGGTCAAATTCTATGGAATGGAATCCAGGCAGCCATCCATCAACAGATAGAGCTGGGTGTCATCTGCATACTGGGGACAACCCAGCCCAAACCCCTAGACCAGCTGGGTGAGGGGGCACATATAGATGTTGAACAATGTTGATGAGAGAATCGCCCCTGTGACACCCCAGATTCAAGGGGATATCATGGGAGACTCTCTCACCAAGAGCCACCCTCTGTCCCTGGTCATGGAAAAAGGAGGAAAACCACTTTAAGGCAGACCTCCGAATTCCTATATTGGCAAGGTGGTGGGTCAGAAGATCATAACTGACGTCGAACACTGCCATTAGATCAAGAAGCAACAGCAGTGCCGACCAATGCTTCCTCTAAGCTGTGGAGTCTTGTAAGCAGAAATTCTGCTTTGTGAGCTACTGGCAGTAAAGTTGTGATTTGTCTACTGCATAAATTAGATTGCCCTGGAGCCATCCTTCCTGAGTTAAAACAAAAATGTGTGAGCCAGAGGCTAAAACATTCTGAGCTAGCTCAGACTAACTCAGCTTAGAGGGAACTCTGGTGCCAACCCACCCTGATCCATTTGCTTTTGGAGTTCATCTATGAAGGTGACTAGCATGGTCTCCATCCCATGGCCAGGACAGAAACTAGACCAGAATGGATCAAGGATAGATGAGTCATCCAGGAAAGTCTGGAGTTGTTCAGCCACCTGTCAAAAGCCCCTGTCCCAACCCCAGATAAGGACTTTTGGTTACAAGGGGGGTGCGACAAACAAGGTTACAAAATACCAGAGAGAGAGACTAATTCTCACCCTAGTCTTGGTAGGTGCCACCAGTCCTTTCTGATCTATCCCAACAGCCCAGGAGGGAAAAGACAAGTCTCCTAACTTCTCAGGGAATTAACAAGAAAAGTCAGCCGTGCAGAGTGGGACTGCAGACTGAGTTTCCAAACACAAAACAATTAACTGGTAGGTGGTCAAATGCCAAGGCTCTGGATAAAGGCTTTGAGGTCAATGAAGGCAAAAACCATGACAGAAAAAAAAATATTTATTTAAGGTGCAAAAAATATTAAAAACAAGACTAGACAGTAAAGGAAATGAAAACAAACCTAAGCTTTTCCAGCATAGCTAAAATATAGAATTAAGGTTCCAATTACCATTCTAGTTCATCAAAGGCAGTTAGTTCCAAGATGATCAGGCTTTAGCCCTTCCAAGCAGCAATCATATGGGATGCCAAGTCTAGAGCTGTACAGCCACTGATATACTGCTGTGCCAGGTGGTTACCCTGCTCTGCACTGCTGTGTCATAGTGCAAAGACTAACTAGATTTATGGAAAAAGTCTCTGATTGACCCTAGGCCTGTTGAACCAATCAGACACCCGAAAGGTGATGTAACTCTTTTGGTTGCTAGGCACATGACATCCAAGGATAGACAAGGGGGGAAAGAAACAAAACCATACTGCAGATAGGTCACGCCCATTCCCACACAGGTACCCACAGCTTCAGTTGTTTGGAGTGTGCTAATTGGAACTTGGTACTTCCTAGCACTTTAGCAGCAAACAATTAGGCTAGCAAGGTCACTGTGCTCTGTCTCCGGCTATCTCTGGGAAGATTTCTGTAGGCCTCTCTGCAGCCTGAACCAAAGATTTTCTTTCTCAGAGCAAAGCAAGGAACCATTTTTCTTTAAACCACCACTCTCTCAACTACCTTGCCCAGAAACGGGAGATTAGAAACTGGGTGGTAGTTGGTCTGCAAGGTCCAAGGTTGGCTTCTTCAAGAATGGATGGACCATTGCTTCCTTTAACCCCGCTGGGAAGGTCCCTGATGAAAGGGACAAGTTGACGATCTCTCCCAGGGGAACCTGCAGGCTTTTACCAGCCAGGAAGGACACGGGTCAAGGAGGCAAGTGGTTGGTCTTACATCTTACATGTCAACATCTTCCTGAGAGTCGGTAGAAGTGGTTCAACCTTGGGCCAGAAGACAGACAAGAGGCTTCCAGTTCCCTTACTCTATCAACTGTGGTTGGGAGGTCCTGGTGGAGTGGTAAGACTTAATCCATGAAATAAATCACAAATGCCTCACAGCCAATATCCAATTCCCTACCATTTTGCTTGCCTTGAGGCAATGAAGTTAATGATCAAATTGTTTTGGGTGTGACTTCACAGATGCAATGGAGGCTGTGTAGAATTCTCTCTTAGCAGCAATTACGTACTGAGATCGAGGCAGTGTTCAAAACAACCTACCTTTATTTCCCACTCACTCTTCAGCTTTCCATCTCCCACCACCACCTGCAGCCTCTACCATGCTCTGAAGACCTGACTGCTATGTCACATTGGCTGTTATACTGAAGCCATCTCAGCAGGGTATAAGGACACAGAGTCCACCATTTTCTCCAAGGGAACTGATCTCTGCCATCTGGTATCACCTGGTATCACAACTGAACTCCAGACAACAGATCTCTCCCCTCCCCCCCAGAGAAAATAACTGCTTTTGAGGGTGGCTTTTATGGCATTCTATTCAGTTGAGGCCTCTCCCCTCCCCAAACTCTGGCTTCCTTGGCTGTTTTTTTCCCCATTCTGTAAAGTATTGCCTTAGAAAACCTGGCCTGGAGGCTAAAGACGGTGGGTTTTGTCCCCTGACAGAATCAATCCTCATCTGGCAAGAAGAGCAAGGACAGTAGTTGTGTTCACTGGAGCAAAGCAACCATCTTCTGAGGAAAGTTTTGGCAGGCACCACTTCTGTGGGTGGGACTCAGACAACGCAGCCAGTGGATAAGGACAGCTTCTGAGTGACACAGCATGGAGCCAACTGATTTCGGAGCATGTGGAATGTTCAGAAAGTGCCACCCCACTACTCAATTATATATAAGGAGAGATAATATCAAAAATTATTCAATATTTACTATATGCAATAGACAGCATAGAAATTTCAACATGTGACAAAGGAACAAATAACAGGTAAGTTCAACACAAACAAATTCAACAGGTAAATTCATCAAATCATACAGGTAAGTATGACAAACACATTTAACAGGTAAATTAACCCCAAAGAAATTAAACAAATACAGCATTCAACAGGTAAATACAGTATACAGGTAAGTCCAACAATGCCAGAGTCTTGCAGCAATCAGGAATCAACAACAGACTTTCAATGAAGTTTCAGTTTATTGTTCCAGTGTAGGCAAGTCATCCATACACGTTCAGTGTCAGAACTAATTCAAAAGGGTCAATTATACCTGGTTCAAAGCGGGGTCTCCTGATGTCTCAAAGCCAATCAGGGAAGAAGCCTTTGTGCACCTAAAACTAACGGGTTCACATTCCAAGAGAAAGCAGTGCAGCAGACACCAAGGTCAAACAGTGATAAAAGGAATACTGAGAATCAAAACCAAACATACCAAACCTGAAAGAAGACACAAATCAACCACCTCCCCCTCCACCAGCCACAATGACAGCATAACTGACAAACAGATGCATTCAACAGGAAAGCAGTTAGATATGGCAAAGACTTTTTCCCTAAAGAAGTTGTGACCAGTTGCCCATTTATTGAATATTGTTGCTTTAAATTGGATACTCTTTTTGATGATCCTCCTACCTTGGATTCTTATGAATACTGTATTTTGAAAAAAGCTGTAACAGAAGACCATTGAAATGAAGTTATGAATATCCGGATCCTTCATTTACCTGTTGAATGTGCTTGTTGGTCCTACCTTACCTGTTGAATGCATCTGTTGGACTTACCTGTATACTGTATTTACCTGTTGAATGCTGTATTTACCTGTTTAATTTCTTTGGGGTAAATTTACCTGTTAAATGTATTTGTCATACTTACCTGTATGATTTGATGAATTTACCTGTTGAACTTACCTGTTATTTGTTCCTTTGTCACATATTGAAATTTCTATGCTGTCTATTGCACTATAGTAAATATTGAATAATTTTTGATATTATATGCAATAATTGTTCTTTAGTACATTAGCTTTTGCTACCTTAGTCTTTTTTATACAGCTTTTTGCTTTGGTATTTGCCTTTACTGTGTGGTCTCATATTGCTCTATGCATCATTGAGATGGACATTGAAATCCCTCAAGACTAGTAGCCTGGGTCCCGGGGGTACTCCATCACCCAGCTAGATATAGCATCTAACAGGCTAGGCAGGGTATCTGATGCTGTGTTAGGCAGATGGTACACCAGACAGATAGCCAAATTCTCCTTGGCATCCCATGCCAGGCCAACACATGCAATGCTGGTGATTTTTGATGCAGGGAGCATCTTGAAGGAAAAAGAGTCATGGATGAGCCACACCACACACACACACCCCGCCCGGTTGTCCAAGACTGGTGAAGGACCTAGAAACTGGGTGGGGCAAGTTGGTTAAGGGTGACTGTTTCACCTTCCCACACCCAGTCACAAAGGCTGGGTCTATATTTAGCTCCTCAAGATATTCCTGCAGAACAGAGGTTTTGTTATTAACAGATCTGGCACTGAACAACACTATTGTTGAAGATGGGTAAACTATCTTAGCCCCACAACCAACATTCCTTGGTGTGGAAAAAGGTCCAAGCAGTACAATTTTTCCAGCCTCTTCCATTCCATTTAATGGAATATCTCATAGTCCCACCACAATATTTCACCCACCTCTCTGTTACTACTATTTCCAACCCTTGCATGTCCCCCCTGCTCAATGTTATCAGCCCAGGTGAACTAGCTAGCATCCAGCAGTGAAAACGAATCCAATGGTGCAGTTCCAAAGAACCTGATAGCTACCCAATACAATACAATCCCTTTCATCAAACCTCCCTCTCTCAGCCTATCGACTCACTCTTCTAAAAACCCACCAAGTAATTAAGAAGATCTATAATATCTACTCTAATCTATTAAAAAATATAACCGATCAATTAACTAATTAATATATAAATTCATAATCCAATCAGTGGGAAAAGAAAAAAAACAGCAAAATTTTTCCATAAATTGGGGGACAAATAAATTAGAATCCACTACCTCCCTCTCACTAGCCATCTAACCCTCCCTACTAAAATACCCAATAAATTGTTTATTAAATAATACAACACAATATCCTATACTAATCAATATACAATTTAAGTTAATTAATCCATTAATCCATTAAATCAACTAATTAATAGGGGAATCCTACATTTTAAGTTAAGGGCAATAATAATTTCCTTGGGGCTTCAGTTCCTGGTAGTAATAATTTGTAAGGGTATCAGTTTTTGATAATATCAATTGCACAACCATCAGATTGATTTCCTCAATCTTCAGACTGCAAGTAATAGTCAGCAGTCCTAGCAGCAGGCTCACAGAGATAGCAAGAATCCATGCTTCTTCAAAAGCCATCCTTGTGCTACACAGTCTGAAGCAAACTGTACAAAGGGGGGAACCACAGCCAAACCTCAGCTCCCCACACACCCCCATGACCACTGAACAGCCTGCCACAGCTAAACTAGGGCTCAAGGTTTTAGGGCTGCAGTGCAAGGTTGGCTTAAGACTACAATGGCTCGGAACACAGGGCTCCAAAGGCAGAGCTCTAAAACGCTGAGCCCAGAAACTGGAGTCAGCTGGCAACATCTCCCCACCACAAGCAAGCCTCCTCATCCCTGAGCATCTGATGATCCTTCCAGGGGAAAGCCCCCCTCTCAGGGCTGGGCGAGTGGCTGAAAACCCCTGCAAATGAAGTTAAAATGGCCTGCAACGCGGCAGCAGGCCCATTGTAAGCCATCAGGGTCTGGGATGGAGGCTGGGAGAAAGCACAACTGCTCAAGCATCACCCAGGCTGGTCAGCAGGAGTCCAACAGCTGGCATTCCCAGTCTGCTTCCTCCAACCTTCCAAGAGGGGAAAACATTAACAGCAGCAATCACCACAGGAGGTCGAGTAAGCCAGTCTGTCTCGACAACAATTTCATCAGTTTTGTGTCAGTTTCGGCAAGGAACAGGTAGCTAATAACAGATAATTAATAAGGCAAATTTCAGAGCTCTCACTCAGAGCTTCTTCCCAGTCACCAACTTGTTCAATTATATTTTTAAACATTTCAATTTTTATGCATACTTAGAGGGTCCCCCCAGTGTGCAGAAAGATCCGTTTAGCCTCCATGTGGCCCCAATCCAGGAATTTAGATACCTTCAGGTTGTGGCCGTGGATGGTTAATAGTATATAGATGAATGGAAACCCTCAAGGACTTGCAAGAGGCACCTCATTTCCCTTTCACCCACTGTCTCCTCTTTCCCTTCCCTGAAACCTCCCATAGCCTCCCCCTTCTTCCTTTTCTTCTTTCCACCAACCAGCCAAACTGCCTTTATCCATCCCTTTGTTTTCAACTCCCCCCACTCAGCATTGTCCTCCTAGGAAAACTATGGCCTAGTTGTTTGGTGCCAGCCACTGGGCCAGGCCCATTTGCATGGAAGGGAACCCTCAAAGATTAGAGGGGGGCACATCATCTTTCCTTGTATCCCTCTCCCCACATTATCCCCCCTTTCACTCCTTCTGGCAACCCTTGTATCTGCTCTCCTTCCCATGCCTCTTTTTTACCTTATCAGGCATTCACCCACCTACCTTTTACCTGCCTCCCATGTTCAGCTATATTTATTATCTATTTACTTTATTTATATCCCATCTTTTTCCATAGTGGAGACCAAAGCAGCTTGCATCATTCTCCTCCTTTTAATCCTCCTAACAGCCCTCCTGTCTTTTACTCACAGAAACCAATCCTTGGAATGCTGTGATTGCCTAGTATCATGAGCACTGCCCCATCCCAGGATGTTGCCATGAGGCAGCTGTGGTGTCACCGCCTTTCTATATGTAATGGCACTGTATTCAGTTTATGATCTTATGAGGTGACTGATCAGTCCTAATTCCTATCTCTGAGGGCTGATCAACTCACCCTTAACAGTAGTCTCTTTGGGGTTTCCTTTAACTTCTGGAATTATGGAGGACAACTGCCCAGTATTATTCTTCCCCACAGAGTCAGGCACCAGGGCTTATAAATGTCGAACAACACAGATCTTTATTATACAGAAAACTCCAACAGGGGGATGGGATATATTTACACAGGATACTTTGGATACTTTGTAGTATAAACACTTCACTTTGCCTTTTCATAAGCTATAGGCTTATCACTCTCAAGTTGACTCAGATGTTCTTTGGTTCACAAAACCCTTCTCTGACTCCACTCTCCAGAACCTGTTTTGTGGTTAACCTTTGGGCTTTAACTGCCTGGCCTCCTGAGTCTACTGGTTCGACAAAACCCAGCTCTCCAGAATCCTCCAGACCCTTTGCCCTTCCTTAGCCACCTTAAGTTCATATGGAGCAAGGTATTTGTGGTTTGTGACCCCTAAGGTCTTGTACTTTTCACTCCCTCGCCACTCTCCTCTTTATGTTACAGGATACCAGAGCAGAGTGCTTTTCAGCCACAGTTTCCCACTTAAACTGCTCTCAGACTGATTCCACTGAGCTCAGAGGCTGCTGCCTCTCAAAGCTCTCTCAGTAACTCTCCCTGTGTGTTAACTCTCTTTCACCAATTTACGAACTCACTGACTCCCCCAATGGTCAGCTCTCAACTGACATTTCTATACAGTTATCTGTCACTCATCTTCCTGAGAGTTCCGAGCCACCTGGCCCCCACGTTTCTCAGTGTCACGTGACTCAGCAGCTGCTGGGTTTACCTTGCTGCTGTCCATAAACCTCTAATTCTGCCACACCTGGCAATGGCAACTGATGGGATCTGTTTGCACTTTATCCTCCTTCATTGCTGCTGCTGGGCCCAGTACTGCTTCCAGCCTCAGGCAAAAGGCCCATGGAGACTCCCTACCCACCCATTGATGACAAGCCCTGTATAGCTCCTGACTGCTGGGCCTACCAAAGCTTGGTCTCCGCACCAAC
The DNA here is from genome assembly GCA_029375565.1 of Gekko gecko. Lineage (NCBI taxonomy): Eukaryota > Metazoa > Chordata > Lepidosauria > Squamata > Gekkonidae > Gekko > Gekko gecko. Next base: position 173,188,080 of record JAPDNY010000005.1, read on the forward strand.
AGATTGACCAACACTGATTTCCCCCACTAACTGACCAACACTGGCAAGGCCCATGTGGCTCCTAGCCTCTGTCACTGGATGCTCCTGAGGCTTTTTCTCCCCTCCATGACTGATACTGGTGAGATTACATGTGGCTCTTGAACTTGACGGAGGGTTCTCCTCCATATCATCAATGGTCAGGCCTGCCTAGGCTTGTTTCCCCACCATTCATCCAGCACCAGCGAGCCCAGTGCAGTTCCTGGACTCTGATGTCAGGTACCCAAGTATTCCCCCCCAACAACAGCCTGGAGCTGTCACCTGTCAAGCAGATGTGCATGATCAGAAGCCTTAGCTTATGTCTTACATACACTGACACTACTTTCATTCACTCCCCCCCAAAGCTGACACTTTGGCACTAGGAATCATTCAAATCTGTCTTGCAAAGGAGTTTGAAAGCTTTGGAGGCCTGGATTCTCTAGCCAATAAATGCACAGGGGATTCACTGGAAGATTCACAAAAAATGTAAATTCCTCCTGAATTCCATCTTAGTCGATCAATCCACCTCAAGAAGATGATATATTTATATGATTCATATGATAGCCAAAAAGATGCAGTTCAGTCCACTTAAGCAAACCCATGCACATGAACAAACTGGTATTTTGTGTAGGCTGTCTTATGAACCCAAATCACTTGTTGGGTTGTTAGACAAATATTCAGATGACAAGATCTGGGTTGGAACCTCTGTGCAGACAGAACAGAAAGTCAACGCAACTTAGATAAGATGTCCAAACCATAAAGCACATACAAGTGTAAAAAAAGGATGTATAATTCTAAATGTATAGAATGATAATTCTAAAGATGTATAATTCAAAGGAGGACAACTAGTCTCAGAAAGACAAACTGTAGGAAAAAGCCTACAGTAAATACAAATTCCAGTGAACACGAACATATAGCTTAAGTTAGAAAAACAGGTGAAGAGTCGTACACATGTGCTGAGGAAGCCAGTAGCCTGCCCAACTCCTCCTTAGAACTATTAGCTTAAAAGCTCAAAAAGAATGTAATTAAGTCCGTCTCAAGGATAACTAAAGGGAGAAACCAGCGTGCGAACTTCTGGTGAACACAGGAATACCTCTCTGAGACTTCAGAGGGTAAGTTAGCAATTATTTATTACTGTTTTAGGGAGGTAACGCCCAGGCCAAACTTACAGCTCTTAGCTGACTCACCGGAAGATAATAAGAGCAATGGCAAAAATATAAAGGAACTTTCTGAGCAAATGTCTGCATTCCAGAACATGATGATAACCTCTCAGGAACAGATAAAGGCTGAAATTAAGATAGTAAAAGACGCAGTTACAGAGCTAGCAAACAAAGCTAAAGAAACAAAGCAGATGGCGACTGTGGCCACTGAGCTGGCTACGAGAAATAAACAGATGATAAAACAGTTAAATACCCATCTTATGGAGTTATCAGATTGCAATAGAAGAGCAAACTTTATTTTCGCAGGGATTTCGGAAGAGATAAATAACAAGCTCTTGGAAGGAACACTCAGAGAATGGATAGGAGAAAATGGGGTTGAGATGCAACCCCAAGATATTGAAAGAGCCCATAGACTGCAAAGGAGAAGGGAAGGAGGAGCCCCACAGGATGTTATAATTAATTTCACAAGAGAAAAACTACAGCAGGAAGTATTTAAGACCCTGAAAAAGAAGAAGGACCTGACCTTCAGAGGGAAAAAAGTCTGGATAAGAGAGGATTTCTGCCAGGAAACTTTCAAGAAAAAAAAAAATCAAATGAGACCCTATGGGCAAAAATGATATGAAAACAATGGAAAATTCTCATGGGGATATCCAGCTTCAATAATAATATTCAAAGAAGGCAAGAGGCTGATAGCACAGAACCCTAAGGAAGCAAGGGAACTCTTCAAGCAACTGGGTATCAACACAGAAGACCTGAGAGAGCAGAGAGAGGAGGAAGATATGGAGGAAGTGGACGACCCAGGAGAAGGACCTTCAAACAGATTTGACAAAAGACCGAGGATGGACTCTGATGAGGACTCCACACAAAAGGAAGTATACATAGTTTAATGAGCTAGCTTTAGAAATAAGGAAGAAGGGGAGGTTTGGGGTGTGTACACTCTGGAAGGTGGGAAGACAGGATGATGTTTTCATCCAAATCGAAGACTCAACGACAGGGGAAGGGAGGGAGGGGAGGGTTTCAGACAATAAATAAAGTACCCACAGCCAGGGAGGCCCAAGAGTAAAAAAAACAAAGAAAATGGGTAGACCTTTAAAAGTACTTTCACTGAATGTAAATGGCCTAACCTCAAATCTTAAGAGATTTAGATTAATTAAAATGGCCAGAGAACAAAGGATAGACCTGCTGTGTCTACAGGAGACACACAAAAAAAGATAGAAAACTATTAATAAAAGACCAGAGGTGGCAGGTCTTAGCAGAAGCAAGAGGGGATTCCAGGGCCAGGGGAGCAGCAACCTTGATTCATAAGAAATTCAAAGCAGAGGATATTGAAAAGTTAGCAGATAAGGAGAGCAGATACCTATTGGTGACGTTTAAACTGGAAGGCAAACGAGTCACCATAGTGAACATTTACACTCCAAACAAAAAGCAAAATAAATTTTTAACTAAGGTCTTCAAGAAGATCCAACAGTTCTCAGAGGGAGAATTAATTGTAGCAGGGGACCTAAATATTGATATAACAAAGAACAAAAGTATTAAGCTAGGAGATTGGGGCCTGAAAGAAGCATATGAGTCTATAGGTATAAGACCTAGACCGACACATATATCCAGCAGGCATAAAATGGCATCACGCATAGATTACATAATTTTGGGGAAAAAAATAATATGTCTATAAAAGAGATTACAACCCTCCCAATCTGGATATCTGACCATGCCCCTATAAGTATTGAATTGGAATTAAACCTACCCACAACAAACAGACCCTGGAGATATAATAACCTAATAATGGCAAAAGAAGAGGACAGGGAATATATGACAACACGGATAAAACAACACTTCAAGGAAAATAGAGGAACGGTGCCTACTAATATACTATAGGACGCCGCTAAAACGGTTATAAGAGGCCACTGCATAAAGAAAGAAAAGAGTATAAAAAGAGAATGGTATAAAAAAAGACAAAATAAAATCCAGGAATTAGAGAAGCTACAAAGAGATCTAATGGAAAATTACAGTCCCACTCTACAGAGCAAAATCAAAGAGATTCAAAAACAATTGGAAGCATTAGATATAGCAACAATATGGAAAAAGGAAATTATGGTAAGAAACTACTTTCAGAGGAACAGCATTAATACAGCGAAAAGGCTGGCAAATTACCTGAAAATCAAAAAAGCAAAACAGATGGTTAGAACTATAAAAATTAAAAATAACACAACACAAAGCCCTAAGGAAATTAGTAAGGCATTTGAGAATTTTTATAAAAACTTATGTACGAAAAAGACTACAATAGAATCTCAGGAGTCATCCAGTCTCCCTTTGGAGAAAGAAGGGAAAGAGGCACTAGAGGGAGAGATTACAACCCAGGAAATAAGAGAAGTAATAAAAGAACTTAAAAATGGTAAATCACCTGGGCTAGATGGTTTTACAAGCGAATTCTACAAAGAGATGATAGAGATTATAACACCCAAATTGCAGGTAGTATTTAATGAAGTCTTGGAAGGGAAAAAAGACCCAGATACATGGAAGGAAACAGAAATAATACTGATACTAAACCCCAGAAGGATCCAGAAGAAGTAGGTTCATACAGACCTATAAGTCTCCTAAACCAAGATTATAAGATTTTTGCTAAAATATTGGCAAATAGATTAAAGAAAGTTATCCCGACAATTACAAAAGGGGACCAATATGGGTTCATTAAAGGCAGAAACACAGCACACCCCATCAGGAATACCTTTTTGAAACAAAAATTTTTTTGAAACAAAATTTTATTGGAATACATTCAACATTGTTAAACATCGTTACCAATACAATTAAAAAAATTACATCCCATCCCCCCACCCCCCCAATAGGCTTCCAACACTGCTAATAACAAAAAAAAGAATTAAAAGGTAATCAAGTTTAAACTTGTATCAATCGACAAACCAGGTAACACAATTCTAATATGTAAAAACCTGACTCTTTCAAACCTAGTGTCCCAAAGGTACAGTACAATCCAGTATTTGTTTCCTTTCTCATTCAATGTCAATACGAATCAAGATTGTACATTTTCCCTTTCATTCTATATTCAGTTTCCATGTAGAATTTCAGGCCTTCCCAGTCTTTTAGATATTGTTCTGCCATTTGTCCATTTAGTTTTTTCGTCATTTTGTCCATTTCGGCTAGAAACAGCAATTTCCTTAACCAGTCTTGTATATCTAGCACCTTCTCCGCTTTCCATTGTTGAGCAAAAGCCATTCTCGCCGATGTAATCATATACCATAGTAATGTCCTTTTTTCTTGTGGAATTTTTTCCATTGTCAAACCTAAGAGAAGAAGCTCCAGACTTTTCCTAATAGGAATTTTTAATATCTTCTGCATCTCACAATGTACATTTGACCAGTATACCTTTGCTTTATCACATGACCACCACATATGGTAAAAAGAACCCTCTATTTTTTTACATTTCCAACACTTATTACTCAAGTTCTTATCCATACTAATATTAGCAATCTTTTTTGGTGTCATATACCACCTGTACATCATCTTATAACAATTTTCTTTTATATTGACACAGGTTGACATTTTAAAAGCTTTTTTCCACAAAAATTCCCATGCTTCCATAGAAATTTCCTTGTTCATATTTATGGCCCATTTTATCATTTGCTCTTTAACAGTTTCATCCAGAGTATATACAGTCAATAAGGTTTTATACAACTTAGATATCATTTTTCGCTCTTTTTTCAACCATATATCTTCAAACTCATCGTTCTTAGCTCTAAAACCAACCTCTTTACAGTCTTTTTTGTAAATGTCCCGTATTTGGCAATATTTTAACCATCCATACTCAAATTCTAATTCATTATTTGGTTTTAAAACATATTTTTTTCCTTCCTTTTGAAGCAACTCTTGGTATTTCAACCAATCATTACCTTTATATTCTGAAAAGGGATGAATAACTGCAGCAGGAACAATCCATAAAGGCCTCTCATCAGGAACTGTGTTCTTGTATCTGGTCCATGCATCAAACAATGTTCTCCTTACATAATGATGCTTAAACATTGAGTCTACTTTATTTTTCCCATACCAAAGATAGGCATGCCAACCAAATCTGCAATCGTGACCCTCAAGGGCCAAAAGTTTTCTATTTTCCAAATTAACCCAGTCAGTTAACCAAGACATACATACAGCTTCATGATACAAATGCAAATTCGGGACTTGGAAGCCACCTCTGTCTTTAATATCATACATTATTTTCATTTTAATTCTTGGCTTCTTTCCTGCCCAGATAAATTTAGAAATTTCTCTTTGCCATTTCACCAACACTTTCACATCTTTCACAATTGGTATTGTCTGAAACAAAAACATTAACCTGGGGATAGTGGGCTTCCAGTCGGAGTTAAAATGGCGAGTTGACGCACTCTGCGAACTGTGCAGGGTGAACGATAGCTACTTTTGACAGTTTGGACCTTTTTCTGGTCCAACGCAGCACTCCCCAGGCAGGGGGGTGGCAAGCAAGCAGCCAAAGTCCAAGCGGGAGTTGAGATTGGTGTGGGCAGGCTTCGGAGGAAGTCTGTTTATGCTTTGATCCCCTCCCACGAAGAGGGCAGTTGCGAGACAACACTACAGTAGCTAATCGGGCTGATAATTCAGCATAAACCCGTCATCTACCGACCTCTTTACCATCAAAGTCAACAGTAAATTAAGAAGAAGCAATGCAAAACCCCAAGATTGAACTGTAAGGTAACAAAGAACTTTTGCTTACCGGTTTGAAGACACAGAGAGATTTGAATCAAGCGGCTTAGCGTACAAAAGCATTTCTGATGTAATCCGCTTTGTTTGGAACTGAAAGAAGCTTTCTAGAACGTGAAAATAGCGAAAAAGAAACTTTTGTTTTGCATTACTGTGGTCACCTAGAGATAAACTGTGAGCTGTAAAAACGAAACTGATGTGAATCTGTGCTACCAAAAACAAGTTCCAGCTGAGAAAAGACAAGTTTGGGGCAAGAGAGGCATTTCAAAAGACTGAGTCACCGGAAGGAGTAGGAAGAGTTAGTGCGCTGCACAGGAAGTTGGATTTTCGGGACGGACACCGAACCGGAAGTTACAAAATTGCCTACTCTTGCCAAAAAAACCATAGAGAAATTGTGCCCGCCATTTTGAGGAGGACTAATTTTTTAAAATTGAATTTGAACTATAAAATTAAAGAGAAGAAACATATAAAGGCGGCGGTTTGACAGAATACCTAGAAGATAAGAGACTTGGTGACATTTAAAAGTTTTCAAAACGGATTTGAGGCCAAGACAAAGGGCCACCTCTACATCAAGTCCCAGAATGGCAGCAAACGATAAAAAAGAATGGCAGGCAGCAATAGAGGCTATGGAGAGGAGGAGGATGGAGGCAGTGCAGAATCTTGGAAAACAAATGGAATTACAGACCAAACAAATGGAACTACAGATGAAACAACAAATGGAAAGGCAATTGGAGCAAATAGAACAAGTACAAGTGCAAGTACAAGAGAAGATTAAGGCAGATATGAAAGAGCTGGTCCTAGCTGAAGTGGCAGAGTTTAAAAAAGATACAGAAGAAGTCAAAAAAGAAGTCCAAGGTTTAGCAGCTAAGTTGACGGAGCTAGAACAAAAAATTAAAAATACCCTCCAGGAGAACACAAGGTTAGAATCCATGATGGAGTACAGAGCTACACAAAACCATCTGAGGTTAAGAGGAATTGAGGAGGCAGAAGACTAAGATATACGTGCATTGGTAATAACAACATTGACGGCATATATTGGTGAGGATCAAGGAGATCTAGACTCAGATTTCGACTTAATTTACAGAGTAAACTCAACGTATGCTCAGAGGAAAAAATTACCCAGAGATGTTATTGTGCAGTTTGTGACAAGAAAAATGAAAGAGGATATTTTCAAGAAGCAATTTACACAACCGTTGGAAATAGATGGCAAAAAGATAATAATATTAAGAGAAATCCCAAGGGTGATGTTGCAAGACAGAAAGAAATACAAAAAATTGGTCGACAAATTAAAGGCAATGGAAATTAGATTCAGATGGGAGATACCTCAAGGATTGTCATTTACATACAACTCAGTGAGATTCACGATCAAATCAGAGGGAGACTTGTATAGGTTTAAAGAAAACAATTTTGAAGAGTTTTTGGATATATAAATCAAGACACCATGGATTACAAATTGCTACCTTGGAATGTAAATGGACTTAATTCACCTAATAAAAGAAAATTAGTAAGTCATTGGCTGGAAAAACAAAAGAGCAATATAATTTGTTTGCAGGAAACTCATATTAGAAAACAGGACTATAAATATGTGATAAATAAGAAATTGGGAGAAGTATTTTTTTCACTAGCGACCAAAAAGAATAAAGGAACAGTGACCAGAACAGAATTGGAACCCAAGCAAATTTTTGTGGACAATGATGGGAGGTATATTGGAGTAGAAATAATGTTACACAGGAAAAAGACTTTGATTGTAAATCTGTATGCACCCAATGGAGCTAAAGAATTTTTTTTCAAAGATTTGACAAAGGAGATGGAACAATTAACTTCTGATCAGGTAATCTTCGCAGGAGATTTCAATGGCACAGTGAACAACTTATTGGACAGACGTTCTAAAAAAGTTGGAAATGTGGCGGGGAAATTACCAAAACCTTTTTTTAAACTGATGAGACAAGAGAAACTGGAAGACGTTTGGAGAAAATGGAATCCCAAAGCAAAAGACTATACTTTTTACTCCAATAGACATGACTCTTTCTCAAGGATTGATATGATTTGGATGTCGGAGGAGCTGGCTTTGAAGACTCAAAAGATTGAAATCTTAACAAAAAATAACTCTGATCACAGCCCCTTACTTTGGATGTTGAGAGAAAAACCCAAACAATTATATTGGAAAATTAATGAGGACCTATTAGACAGAAAAACAGTTAATGAGACATTGCGTAAGGAAACACAGAACTTTTTTGAAACAAATTTGAATAAAGGTACGGAATTACAAATTGTGTGGGATGCGTATAAAGCGGTCATAAGGGGACTGCTTATTTCATTAAACACTAAAGATAGAAAGCAAAGACTGCAACAACAAAATGATTTACAGGAAAAGATCCGACAGAAAGAAAAAGAGTTAAAGAAAAAGCCAGGGAAGAAAAAGATTATAAGGGAAATTCACATGTTACAAGACCAGCTAAATGTATTGTCAAATCGAGAATTGTATTGGAATTTAAAGAAGTTACAGCAGAAATCGTTTGAGGGTGCTAATAAACCTGGAAAGTGTTTAGCATGGCAACTGAAAAATAGACGTGAAAGAAATTTTATAAATAAAATAATAGAAGACGGAAAGGATATTGTGGACTTGAATGGCTTAAAGAGAGTCTTTTTCAATTTCTATTCCAAATTGTTTCAAAAGAAATGTATTGATTCACAGAAACTTAAGAAATATTTGGAGAATATTGAAGTACCAACATTGGGACAACGAATGAAAGAAGTGCTTAATGGTCCAATTAAAAATGAAGAAATTGTCAGTGCGATAGAAGAAGCAAAATTGGGGAAAGCTCCAGGTCCAGATGGATTTACTGCAAAATTTTACAAAAAATTAAAGAATGAGCTAACCCCAATTTTTGTACTTTTGTCGAATGAAATAAGGGAGACAAAATGGATTCCAGAGTCATGGAAAGAAGCAAATATCTCGCTTATACCTAAAGAAGGTTTAGACCTAACTAATGTGAAGAATTATAGACCAATATCCCTCCTAAATAATGATTATAAACTGTTTGCTAAAGTAATTTCTGAAAGGTTGAAAAATTATTTGAAAGATGTTATAACAGAAGAACAAGCTGGTTTTCTACCGAAGAGACAAATTAGAGACAACTTAAGAGTGGTGATAGATGCAATTGAATATTGTGATAAATACCCTGAAAAAGAAGTTGGATTTCTCTTCTTGGATGCGGAAAAAGCTTTTGATAATTTGAACTGGGACTTCATGCTGCAAGTGATAGAGAAAATGGAAATAGGTCAATCTTTTAAAAATATGATTACTGCAATCTATTCGGATCAAAAAGCGGCATTGAACGTTAATAAAGAAAAAACGGAATATTTTAAAGTGCAAAAAGGGACTAGACAAGGCTGCCCCCTATCTCCACTATTGTTTATTTGGATATTGGAAGTATTATTGGGGAAAATAAAAGAAGACAAGAATATTAAAGGACTGACAACGAGAGGCTTTACATATAAATATAGAGCCTTTGCAGATGACGTAATGTTTATGATTCAAGATCCATTAGAGAATATACCACGACTGATGCAAAAAATTAAAGATTTTGGAGACTTGGCTGGTTTCTATGTTAACAAAAGTAAAACAAAGGTGATGTGTAAGAATATGATGAAACAGAAGCAAATGGAACTCCAGGAGAAAATCCAATGTGAAGTGGTTACAAAGACAAAGTATTTAGGGATTGAATTGACTATGAAAAACATAGATCTATTTAAAAATAATTATGAAAAAATTTAGTATAAGATTCAACAAGATATGAAAAAATGGGACTCTTTGAATTTATCACTAATGGGAAGGATTGCAACAGTCAAAATGAATATTTTGCCTTGGTTAATGTTTTTGTTTCAGACTATCCCAATACTACGACAAAGTAAGATATTGGATGGATGGCAGAAAGAAATATCAAAATTTGTGTGGGCAGGAAGAAAACCAAGAATTAAAATGAAAATTTTATGTGACGCTAAGGAAAGAGGAGGACTTCAACTACCAAATCTTAGACTTTACTACGATGCTATCTGCTTAACGTGGATAGAACAATGGATTAACCTTGAAAATATAAAGTTGTTGGCGTTAGAAGGACATGATAACAAGTTTGGATGGCATGCATATTTATGGTACGAAAAATCAAAAATCGATAAATTTTTTAAACACCACTTTATTAGGTGATCACTGTTCGAGACTTGGATGAGATACAAAAAATTCTTTTATGAAGAACGACCACTTTGGATAGTGCCGGCAGAAGTGATCAAACCATATTCGAGACATGAAGGACTAGATTGGTTACCATACAGAAATCTTTTAAAACCTGATGGGAAAAGTTTTGTTATGAGAGACAGAGATGATGTGGAATTTGATTATGATTGGTTGAATTATAGACAGATCCATGATTTGTTTAAAACTGATAAGAGAAAATATGGCTTTAGGGCAAAGAATAATGAAATTGAGAATATATGGGTGGAAAAGGGGAAAAAAATGATCTCAAAAATATATAAGGTTTTACTGAAGTGGTATACAGAGGATGAAATTGTAAAAGAACAAATGATAAAATGGGCGGTAAATGTAAATAATGAAATAACTATGGCATCATGGGAATGTCTCTGGAAAAAGTCAATGAAAATTTCAACTTGTGTTAATGTTAAAGAGAATTGTTACAAAATGATGTATAGATGGTATATGACTCCAAAGAAAATTGCTAATATAAATGAGAGTATGTCTAACAAATGTTGGAAATGTAGAAAGAAAGAGGGCTCATTTTACCATATGTGGTGAACTTGTGATAAAGCCATGAGTTATTGGTCAGAGATTCATAACGAAATACAGAAGATTTTGAAATGTACTTTTAAGAAAGATCCACAAATCTTGTTGTTAGGTCTTAAACTGGAAGAAATAAATGTAACCAAGAGAACATTGTTATGGTACTTGGTCACAACAGCTAGAATGACTTATGCACAATTCTGGAAACAAGAAAAGATTCCTGAAATATGGGAATGGATTAAGAAGATGCTTTTTATGGCTGAAATGGATAAAATGACAAGAAAGCTTAATAACGAAGAAGATGAAGCTTTTTTTGAAGAATGGAAAGATTTTAAAGACTATCTTGAGAAAAATTGGGATGTTAAAAATAGATTGATTTGCTTTGATAGTTATTAAGGAGAAAATAAGAAAAAGAATGATATGATTGCCAAAATTTTACCTAATTTGGTAATGGAAATGATATATTTTGTGAGCGGTGATTAGATAATAGAGTTTATAAGGGGGTAAGAGCATTGCGGGAAGCCTTGTACTGGGGGGAGTGGGGAAAAAAGAAAAAAGGTATGTGATATCTATAAGATAAAATTTTAACTATGTGAAACATATCCTATAATAAATTGTTTTTTTAAAAAACAAAACAAAACATTAACCTGGGCAGTACATTCATTTTGACAACGGCAATTCTTCCAAAAAGAGATAATCTAAGTTTTCCCCACTTTTCTAAATCGCGCCTTATCGAAGCTCACAATTTTTCATAATTATTCTTAAACAAATCGATATTTTTCATTGTAATGTCAACTCCCAAATATTTAACCTTTTTAACCACTTCACATTCTGTCAAATTTTGTAAAGTTTGTTGCTTTGTAACATTCATGTTTTTACACAATATTTTCGATTTATTTTTATTTACATAGAACCCTGCGAGATCACCAAACTCTTTTACTTTTTCAAATACCAAAGGCATGTTATTGACAGGATCTTCAACAGTAAACATAATATCATCAGCAATATGAGAAACCTCTAATACTCAAACCTTTTATATTATCATCATCTCTAATCATTTGCAGCAATATCTCCAAAATCCAGATGAATAACAATGGCGATAAGGGACAGCCCTGTCTGGTTCCTTTTCTGACCCGGAACGCTTCTGTTGATTCTGCATTTACAATCACCGTGGCCTTTTGTTCTTTATATATTGATTTAATCGTTCTTGTAAATTCTACGCCCATCTGCAATTTTTCAATCACTTTGAACATAAATTCCCAATTCAAGTTATCAAATGCCTTCTCCGCATCTAAAAATAAAAAAACAACCTCTTTTTCTGGGTGCTTATCATAGTATTCTATTGCGTCTAAAACAACCCTCATGTTGTCTTTTATTTGCCTACCTGGCAAAAACCCAGCCTGATCTTCGGCAATAGTGTCTTTCAAATACCCTTTGAGGCGTTCTGCTAGAATTTTTTGCATAGATTTTATAATCATTGTTCAAAAGTGAAATTGGTCGATAATTTTTAACATTAGTTAAATCTTGGGTCTCTTTCGGTATCAAGGTGATTGCTGCTTCATTCCAGGAATCTGGAATCTTCCCACTTTCTCTAATTTCATTTAAAAGAATCTCTAGAACCGATACCAGGTCTTCTTGAAGTTTCTTATAAAATTTGGCTGAAAAACCATCTGGTCCTGGAACTTAGGAGATTTTTGCTTCTCCTATTGCTTTGCTGATTTCTTCTTTAGTTATCACAGCGTTTAACATTCCTTTTGTTTTTAAGCTTAGTTGTGTCAAATTAACCTTTGATCAATAGTCTTGAATTTTTTGTTGATCCACCTGTTTTGCTTGAAAAAGAGTAGCATAGTATTTGTAAAATTCTCTCTGGATCCCTCCTGGGTCTATAATTTCTCTATTCCCATCTTTCAATTTAATTATTGTTTTGTTCTCTCTTCTTTTCTTCAATTGCCATGCCAAATATTTCCCAGGTTTATTCGCTCCTTCAAAGGACTTCTGTTGCAATTTTTTCAAGTTCCAATATACTTCTTTATTTAACCTCGCATCATATTGTTCCCTTAGGATCCTCAGCTCTCTCAAAATTTTCTTTTTGCCAGGTCTCTTCTTGAGTTCTGCTTCTTTCTTTTGGATACTTTCCATAATTTCTTTATCTATTTTGAATTTTTGTTTTCTTTCGTTGTTGTTAATTGCAATTAGATGTCCTCTCATCACAACCTTATATGCCTCCCATACCGTTTGCGTCTGTACATCTTTATTTAAGTTTAGTTGAAAATACGTTTTGGTTTCTGTCTTTATTTTGTCCACAATGTTTTGTTTGTCCAGTAAATCCTCATTGAGTCTCCATCGAAATTTCTTTCTTTTAGCATATGTTGACCACTTTATTGGGCTGTGGTCAGAAAGAATTCTAGGTAATATTTCAATTTTACGTGTTTGCAAAATCAAGTTCTCGGTCATCCACATCATATCTATTCTTGAGAAAGACTCATGTCTTGATGAGTAAAAAGAATAGTCTTTGTCTTTAGGGTTTTTAGCTCTCCATGCATCTTCCAGGTGTTCATGTTTCACCATTTGAAAAAATACTTTCGGAAGCTTACCTATACCTTCATTTCCTTTTTTGGATTTTCTGTCAATAGCATTATTAACAGTACCATTAAAGTCACCCATCAATATCATTTGTTCATAGGTTAACTGTTGTAATTGTTCCCACAAATATTGAAAGAATTTTTCCTTGGCTCCATTCGGGGCATAGAGATTTAAAATTAAGGTCTTTTTATTCTGAAACATAACTTCCACTGCCAAGAATCTTCCTTCTTTGTCTTTAAAAATTTCCTTTGGTTCCAACTCTTTTTTTACATATGTAACGACTCCTTTTTTCTTTTTGTGAGGAGAGGGAATAGAATTCCTCTCCTAATCTACTTTGAATCAGAAATTTAACATCAGTCTTTTTAATATGTGTTTCTTGTAAACAAACAATATCACATTTTTGTTTTTCCAACCATAGCCTAACATTTTTCCTTTTTTGGGGTGAATTAAGTCCATTAACATTCCATGAAATAATTTGACTCTCCATGTTGGCTTTGTATTTATTTATCAGAGTCTTTAAAATTGTCTTTAATGAACTTGTTCATTTGCTCTACTGACTTGATGGTGACTCTCTTCTGTTTAAATGTAAAGCTGACACCTTTTGGAATTTCCCATCTGTATCTAATGCCCTCTGTTTTCAGTTTGTCGATCAGGTCTTTGAAAAGTCATCTGTCCTGAAGAATTGTTCTGGGTAATTCCTTTAGTATCATAATTTTCTTGTTGTCAATCATGAAGTCTTCCTGAAATTGTTGCTTAAACAAATCCTCTTTCAATCTTTTGGATATAAACTGGACAATCACATCTCTGGGTAATTTTTTCTTTTGTGCAATCACAGAGTTGACTCTGTATACCAAATCAATGTGTGCCGCCACCTTCTCCTCTTCTAGTTTTAAGAAATCTGCAACAGCATCCACCATAACTGAGTGGATATTCTCATTTTTGTCTTCAGGGATTCCCCTAAATCTCAGATGGTTAAGCATTCCATTATACTCCACCATTACATTAGCTTTTAATGCTTCTTTAGCAACCTCAGTTACACCAGTTTCCACTCCTTTCACTCTCTCCTCCACCTCATCTGTTCTTTTGTTCAGCGTCTGTATTTCCTTTGTAATCCCAGCCAAGTCTTTTTTCAAGTCAGCTACTTCATCAGCCACTTTACCTAGAGTTTTTTCCATTTTTTGTATAGTGTCCATCATCTGTTTTTCCATGGCTTCCATCATGCCCTGTAGTTTCTTCTCCTCTTTAGCAGCCATTTTCGGGGAGGACCAAGAGTTCGCCCTCTGTCTTTGCCGTAGATCGTAAGCCGTTGTTTACAGTTATCACAAAACTTACATCAAATTAAAGCTCTTCTTGTGCCCAGCTGAACCACTCTATTTTCGCTTTTTTCCGTTAAGTCTTTTAGCCAAAATCCGAATAAATCATTTTGACCTTCTCAAAATGGCAGGTGCAATTTCTCTATGGTAAATAGCTCTTCCTGTTGTTTACTTCCTGTCCGGCAATCTTAAACGTCCTCCTTGACTTCTGGTTTCCTCCCTTCTTCCGGCCTTCCTGGTCATTTCTAGGAAGCGTTACTTGTCTGGTCTGAGGTCACTTCCTGTTCTGGTGATTTCTGTCGCAGCTTAAGTAGTTTTCCACACTGTTTCTCACGGGACTTGGTGTTAGTTTCTATTTTAAAGTCAATATCCCAACCGCAGGAATGATCAACAAACCAGCTTTTTGGCCTTTTTTTGCTGTTCAACTGCGTTTTCCGGAGTTGGTGTTAGTACACAGTATGCTGCACGATCATGCACTTCATCGGGTGTTGTTTATTCTCGGGATCAGTGCGTTTCCGGTGAGCAATTTTAAAAAGTTACCTTCAAAGTCCATATTTTGTTATAGCAGTGTTTCCTTGGTATCAGTTTCCGTAGAATGTCTTGGAGGTCTGGGTCATGCGTTCTTATGTTGAGAATCCAACTTGGTGGGGTCTTTTAGAGAGATTCCGAAGTGCCCTCTTGGGGGGAGGGGATCAAGGCTGGTCACGGCGCTCTTTAAAGTACCGCTATCAGCTGATCTGAACTCCCACTTGGGCCAATGCTCGTTGCTAGTCACCCCCCTGCCTGGGGAGATCTGCGGCAGGCTGTATAGCCTGCCCTGTCATAAAGACCCTCCGTATGTTCTGGGAGCAGAGCCAGAACACGTCAGGATGCCATGTATCCCACACCAGAAGCCCCCATCAGGAATATCTTAAACATCTCATTCCATGACCAGCAAAGGAAAATAGGACTACTAAAATTGGATGTGTATAAAGCTTTTGATACTCTCTCACATGATTACATATGGCAAACAATGAAGAAAATAGGGATAGGAAAAGAATTCTTACAAGCGATTCAGGAAATATATAAAGATGGGAATGCAAAAGTAAGAGTAAACAATCAACATTCACAAATATTTCCCATACAAGGAGGAATAAGACAAGGCTGTCTATTATCCCCACTTATATTCATAGTAGCAATAGAACAACTAGCAGAATGGATTAGAAATTTGAGTAGAATAGAACGTTATAAGATAGGCAATGAAGAAATGAAGCTTAACCTATTTGCAGATGATATCATAGTAATTATGATGAACCCTAAAGAAGGAGTAAAAGATCATCCTAGAAGACTTCGAAAAGTGGTCAGGGTTAGGAGTGAACATGGCAAAATCAGAAATTTTATACCTTAACGTTAGCAGAAAAGAAAGGCAGGAGATAAATAGGTGCACAAATATGGACTGGGTATCAAAAAATTTAAATATTTAGGTATTGTCCTGCAAAAAAAATTGACAAAATGATAAAGTATAACTTTGAAAAAACATGGAAAAAAATAGAGAGGGACATGAAAAGATAGAAATATAAAACAATAGGGATATCATCTAGAATAAGAAGTGTTAAAATGTTCTGGGTACCAAAGTTAATGTACCTATTCCAAACGCTGCCTTTGGGTTCGATGAAAAAAAAAATGAACAATGGAATAGAGTAATAAAAGAGTGAATATTTAATAGTAAAAAATGTAGATTCCATAAAAGAATAATATATAGCCACAAATCGGAATTGGAATGGGGGATCCCAGACTTAAATAACTACTATGAAGCCTACCAACTAAAACCAATATTAGAAATAGGTGAGGAAAAGGTACAGAAGTGGGTTAAATTTGAGAACGAAATTAACAGGAATATAGGTAGATTTGGCATTTTTACCACAGTAACGACAAAAGATTTAAAACTAACAATAGGCCCTAGAAGAACAACACTAGAAATCTGGAAGGAATGGCAACCCTACTGGCTAGGGAAAGTTTCAAGATGGGCTCCCCTTGAAACAATAAACAAAGAAGCACAAGAAATTAAATGGTGGGAAATGTTAAAATTCAAAGGTTACTATAGAGTGGGGGATATGTTTAGTGGGGGAATTTTAAAACCCTTACAGGAAATAACAGAAGAGATAGGTAACCAATACTGGTTAAAAATAGCAGGGCTATATCAGATAATTAAAAACATTAGCGAAAAGGAAGACCTCCGGATAGAGGCACCAATGCAAGAAATATACAAAGAAATGGCTAAGCAAAAAAAGGTTCTAGTAGGAAAAATATATAGAAAGATGCTAACAAATAAAAATAAAATAATACGATATTTACAAAAGAGATGGAGCCATGAAGGTCAGATAACAGAGATGATGGTGGATAAAATTATGAAAGGAATGGAAGAGATTAAGGTAACCAAATTTAAAGAACTTGAATACAACTTCCTCACAAAATGGTATAAGACACCAGCACAGCTAGCTAATATGATTCCAGGACTGAGTGCCATGTGCTGGCATTGTAAACATTCTAAAGGCTGGTATGCGCACATGTGGTGGGAATGAGCAGAAGTAAAGACCTTTTGGAAAGAAATTACTGAAATCATTAGAAAAGTATGCAATATAACATTACCTATAGACTTTAATTTTATGTTGTTAGGAACAATAGGAAGCCCGTTACTGGATAAGACTACTCAGAATTTAGTTAAGGCTATGATACTGGCGGGAAAGGCGGTCATTGCTCTGAGTTGGAAGACAAAAGTAAATGGACAATAGAATTCTGGCATAAATATTTGTTTGATTTTATACAGTCAGATATCGTGGCATCAATTAACAAAGGAATATCATGGGAAGAAAAATTCATGGAAATCAAGACCAGATGGAAGACCTACCTAGACTGGATACTGAAAGAAAGAAGGAAGGACATTCAGTGGAAGATTAAGACTCTGTGCCCTTGGCTGGCATGCTCAAACAGCATATCATCTGGTTCCTTAACATAGCCAGTAGACATTGGAGTTGAAACAGGATTTGCATTAGCCATATTATACTTTTCCAACAACTTTTCAATTTTGTTTTTCTGGCTAATGGTAAAGTAGCCTTCATCATTTCTGGCAATCTCCATTCCTAAACAGTGTTTGATTTCACCCAGATTCTTCATCTTAAAATATTGTTTAGTGGTTTCTTCAAACCAATGCAGTTGAACAGTTTGTTTCTACATAAAGCAGATGTCATCTACAAACACCATTAGATAGCAATTGTTACCATTTATCATTTTGTGGAACATGCAGGGATCAGCAACGCTTTGTTTAAACCCCATGTTAGTCAAGGTAGAAGTGAGACATAGATTCCACAAATGTCCACTCTGTTTTAAACCATACAACCCCTTTTTCAACCTTAACACCAGGTTGGGTTTAGCACTTTCAAAACCAGGAATTTGTTTCATATATAGCTGCTCATCCAGGGCTGCATTTAGATACGCAGTTGTAAAATCAAAATGTTGAACCTTCAACCCTTCTGCACCTGCTTTTGTTAAAGCCACATTTAAGGTGTTGCTTTTCACTGTAGGAGCGAATGTTTCATCGTAGTCCACTCCAAACTCTTGAGTATAACCTTGGGCTATTAATCTAGCCTTCCTCTGAGGAATTTCACCTTGCACAAGTTTCAGTTTGTACAACCATCTGCACCCTATGACCTTTTCCCCCTCAGGCAATTCAGACAGTTCAAACACTTCATTTGCACACAGAGAATCATACTCAGTTTGCATTGCTTTTAACCAAGCTTGCTTTTCATCTTCATGCATCATGGTTACATCATTGTAGCATGTAGGTTCCTTTGCACACACAAAATTTGCCACGTGTTTCAAACCCATACCATTGTGGCGGAATACCTTTAGTACTTCTCTCAGACCTCCTAGGTGTGCTACTTTCTGTTTTAACACCACCTGTTGCATTAGGCTGAGAGGAACTTGTTTCTGGAACCTCAGGACTTGAACCAGTATCTGTTTCACCAATAACAGGTAACACTGTTTGTTCAGGTGTTAGCCGAACTGCTTATCTACGCAGTAGGTGGACTAACTTATTTGAGTTGCTGGCCTATGTATACAGAGAAAGCGAACTTCGCACCAAGAACCCGTTTCCCCAAAGAGAACACTTGACAAGGTTTCTTAAGTTGAATCAAGATTCTCTTTACTGAATATCTTTTTAATACACAGGCATACAAAAACAGATTCACTCACACATACACACAAGTTCCTTTAGTTACAGTAGAAATGGAAACACAATATTGGGGTTTTAAACTAGAAGTATTTAGGCAGGGGAAAAGCTCATAATACTTATCTGATCCTGTAGTTTCGGCCTTCCACAGTGAAGAATAAGGATTATTTCTTAACTAAGGATATTCTTACTTTCACTGCACACAGTTAGAACCAGCCAACATGTGTGAGGGCTCCTTGGTCACGACTCCAAGGAAGCACAGTAAGTTACCTATAGTAGTTGTAAGGTAGGGGGGTGGCAGGCAGGAGGCTGGAGGCTAGGAAGCCTAGAACAAAGGTTACATCTCGTTTTATCAGCTAGCATTGGGGCTGGCTTTGGGGTGTCTCTGGTCCGTCCCATCCCTATACCTATTGGCTATAGGATTTGGGGGTACCCTCCTACTAAGGTGGGGCAATATTGAAAGTCTACACCTTTCTACAAGGGAGCATTTGGTCAAGGTGCAAAGATAGGTTGGCATGGAAACCTTAGATGTGCAGATGACTCTGGCTTGGTCCATGTGACAGAACAGGAAACAGTCTTAACACATGCAAATGTCAAGCATCCTGTGGGTTACATGCGAGGTATGGATTCCTCAATGGTGGAAAGGTTGTTTTTACATCCTTCTAGAGAACCATAATGGAGATGCTAATGGAGATGCTTCTTGTTCCCAATGTCTCATGCGTAGAGGCATGCAAGGTGTGTGTCTGTGACTTCATTTGCATGAAAGTACAGGCTGTGTGGTACCTTCCTAGGGCAGAGAGTCACATCAACAAAGCATACATTTCTCCCAATGCAAAGACGCTTGCTGGCACCATTCTGGTGTGTGTGCAGGTCAGAAAATAACAAATAAAAGCAATTTCAAAGTACATCTCCTAACATAGGTAAAGAGTTTGCATGGATATTATGCCAATTTTTGCCCTCAGTGAAATTGGCAGACCTGCTGAAGGTAATTTGATGATGGTCATTAGAGAATCTATAGGTTTTCATACCTGATTGATACCCTAAAAAGAGCATTTGCTTTGACCTTGGACCACCCTTTCTGCGCTGATCTACAGGTATGTTAACCCACACCTTAGATCCAAATACACACAGATAGTTTAACTTTGGTATTTTTCCGTACAACAGGCAAAAAGGAATGTTATTCGTGACTCTAGACCAAGTTCTATTAGACACATAGACTGCACACTTCAAACCTTCAGCCCAAAATGACTTTGGTAATTGGACATCAGCCAACATGGCATACATTATGGTTTGTAGGGTAGAGCTTTTCTGCTCTGCAACCCCATTTTCGGGTGGTGATGCTGGGTTAGCAACTCTATGTTAAACCCCTATCTTCTGCAACCATTGTTTCCTTGCACTCGACAAAAATTCTCCCCCCATATCGGTCTGCATAGCCTTCAACTCACCCAATTGATTCTTTACTTTCCTGTACCAATACTTCAAGGTTTGACAAGTGTCAGATTTGTTCTTCAAAATATACACCCATGAGTAAAGCGAATAATCATCAGTAATCACCAGGACATAATGATTATGAGATAAACTAGGTGGAAACGGCCCCATTAAATCCACATGTACCAGTTGCAAAGCATGCGTAGACACCCTGTCACTTTTGCGAGCTACAGGAGATGCCTGCGACTTAACTTGTTTACACACTTGACAGTAAAGGAAAGTTTTACAATCTTTCACCCCTTCTCTACCTGTCAGGGCTAGTGTTTAGTTAATGGCATGGAACGAGGCGTGACCTAGACGGTGATGTAAGAGGTGTAAACATTCATGGTGTGGAATTTTGTTCCCTGGCACGCTCGCTGTGGCTGCCGTTTCAGGGTTACCTAACACGTAAACACCATTTTTCAAGTTAGCAGTAGCCCTCTCCTTCCCATCTTTCTTAATGCTACAAGATTCATTAGCAAACACAATTTCAAACTTAGCTCGGTCCAATGCTAGGACGCTGAGTAAATTGTTCTCAAGGGAGGGAACACAGAGGACGTTCTGAAAAGTATGATTTAGACTGGATATAGTTAACTCCCCACAGCATGCTACATTAGCCACGTGACCATCTGCCAGAGTCACATGTTGTAGTTGTGCTTTCCGTTGATTCTGCAGCATATCTGGATTTTTACAAAAGATTTGGCTAGCACCACTGTCCAACACCCATTCATGTATTAAATCAGTACCTGCCAGTACAAGAGATGCATTTGGACGTTTAGACCACACGTCCTGATGTCCACTGGCGAATTTCTTCTTTTGCTGCAAAGGACAAGTTTTCCTGAGATGGGACACAGACCCACATAAGTAACATTTTTTAACACGTAGAGCTTTTGCCGGCTCACATTTCACGCTGAGCTCCTCTTGCCTCCTGCAGCTGGCTCCCAAGGACTCCACAGGCTGGGCTTGTTGCCAGGCTACAGAAGAAAGCTTTGTGTTTAGTTTAGCCTCATATTCCAGTGCTCTGCCGATGATCATTTGCAGAGTAAGCTGGTCTGTTTGTAAACCTTCCAAAGAAGTGATTAGAGTGTCGTATTCCACAGATAAAGATGACAGGACCAGATAACATTTATCCTCTTGGGTTAAGACTTTGCCTCTGCCCTCCAGTTGCTGGAAAAGCTCTGTCAAAGCATTTACATGCTCCCAGACAGACTCTCTAGGCCCTTAGAGCTTTCTGTAGAGGCAACGCATCAAAGACATAATTGTACCAGCTGTGGTCTGTATATAAACCACTTTTAAAGCATCCCAGGCTGCCTTTGCATCAGCTACAGATGAAATGTGAATTAACTGGTCATTACTCACAGCCAGGACGATGCATGCCAGAGCCTTCTCGACCTTTGCCACGTCTGCCGCTGGAACTGGATCAGGAGGGTCGTTAATGTACAGCCAGAGACCTTCTCTGATAAGATAGTGTTTCATCCGAACTGCCCACGTATCGTAATTTGTGGAAGTAAGCTTGTCCACTACCTGTGTTGTTGGCACCAAAGCCATAATTCCTCTGGCTTTCTTGACACGCTTGGGCTGGAACTGTTATCAGTCTCTCCCTCACACACACAGTGAAACTCACCGCAGCCAAGGCTTGTCCGGGCAGGCTCATCCACTCCCCCACTCCTGGAAGAAGTCAGCACCCTCAGCTCTTTATCCACTGGTGCACACTCACTCTCGGTCTGGCTCACCGGCATTGTCCAGATAGCAGTGCTGGCTGTCAGACTCACTGGTCTCCGGCCGGCACAAATCCCCACTGGGTTGGTAGGCTCACTGTTGCTCGGGACTGCCTTCCCGCAAGGCTGGGCCCATAACCCTGATGCGCGGACTGCATTAAGCAACTTGCAGCCACCTTCAGCCACCAGGATTGTGCAGCAACTCCAGCACTTCAGCAGAGTAGCTTCTATATAGCACCACACTGTGACAGTACTGTGGAAAACTATATACAGATTTATTTATAAACTGCTCCGCCAGACACATACACAGAGAGAAGAAGAACTGTACAGTGCAGGACATTTACATTTATACATTGAGCAACCAATCAGCATCATGCTGAGTCATTATACACTGACCTCATACCTGAGCTGGTCTGAACAGGTCAGAACTTGTTCCTAGCAGCCTGTCAGCTGTCACATAGATCATTCTGATCTGACTGCTGGATATTAACTACCAACAACGACTAAGACAAAAAGAGAGGGAGGGAGGGAGGGAGGAAAGGGGAGAAAACGTATATAACTAATAAATACTCAATGTAACAGATTATATAACCAATACAAAAATTAATGGAAAAAAAATTAGAAAAACAGGTGGGCAAGACTTTCACTGCATAGAGGCACGGCTTTTGAGCTCCGTATGAAGCTTGGTGTCCTCTTTAAATGGTTTGTTACATTCTTAATTGTATTGAAAATGTTTACATTTATTGAAAGTTTGTATTTACTGTGGGTTTTTTTTCTGAAATGTACTGGGTTCTACATGCGATTAGTGATCAGCTCGTGTTTTATTGTGAATCAGCTCAAACTAAAGACAACTCTAGCAAGACCAAAGCCCTGCTTAAATCCATGCCCAACACCACACCCCAGATACCACACTACCTGTGATAGTTTACAGAGGTACTCCTGGTCGATAGGTTCCTACCAGTCTGTTGTTCTGGGTTCCCAAGCCGGGTCAATTGATGTCAGGCCCAGGACATAACACCCCTCCCTCCAAAGTTCAGAACTACCTAACAAACATAGTCTTTCAAATAGGGTGGTCTGCGTCACTCACAGTTCGAGCAACATGGTTCCATCAGGGGACCAGGGTTTCTGGCTCTAGTCCTGATGCAACAACCGTGGGGCTCTGTGGCATCAGTGGTGTCGGTGTGACCTCGGGCCTGTCTGTGGCTGCCTGATCCAGCATTGCTTCTACAGGTCCATCTGGTGGTTCGCTGCCTGAAGGTTGTGTGCTGGCTGCTGGGACACCTCTCTCGGCCTCCGGTTCCTGTAGATCTAGCAATTCCGTGTCGTCCTCGTCTGCTCAGCTGGGAGGAGACGACAGTGGAGCTGGTTGATGTGCCTCCCAAGTATTTTACCACCGTCAGTTGACACCTCATAGGACAGGGGGCCGGTGAATCAGATGACCTTGGCTGGGATCCAGGCGGGGCCACTGGAGAAGTTCCAGGCATAGATAGGGTCACTTGGAAAGAACCCTCAGGGTGTCACTTGGTTCTCCGGGGCTGCATGATGCTCTGCAGCATGGTTGGGGTGCATATGGTCTAGTCGTGTGGTGAGGCATCGTCCCATGAGGAGTTCCACTGGGCTACGGCCAGTGGAGGTGCTTGGATTCACCTGCTGGCCAAAAAGGAAAGCCGTGAGCTGGTGGTCCCAATCTCCCTGAATGATCCGCCTCAAGGCTTCCTTGGTGGTCCTCACCATCCGTACTGCCTGGCTATTGATGGCTGGGTGGGAAGGCACAGACTTTATGTGTCTGATTACGTAATGGCCCATGAAGTTGTGGAACTCGCCTGAGGTGAAGGCTGTCCCATTGTCTGACACCATGGTGTCGGGAATACTGTGGGTGCAGAAGATCCAATGGAGGGTGTGGATAGCTACTATGGACGAGGTGGAAGGGACCGGTACCACTTCTAGCCATTTGGTGTAGGAGTCCACCAGAATGAAGAAGATCTGCCCTTGGCAGGGTTCCTGCTAAGTCTATATGTAACTGGGACCATGGTCATTGGGTGGACTCCCACTGTTGTGTCAGTGCCCAGGGAGGCTCTGGACGGGATTCTTGGCAGGCCTAGCAGCGCTTAACAGAGTCCTCAATTTTGCTGTACATACTGGGCCACCTGTTATATGTTAATCTCCAGTAGCTAGATCATTAGGATCTAGGATGACAGCTACCTGTCAGCTAGTGTCAGCTGATGTACTCAGAGGACAAGTCCCAACTTGTTCTGCCTGGCACTGAACAGTGTGCAGTCACTGTGACTCAGCAGTCCACTGATTGGTGGAGGTTTGTATATATGTCTTTGTACTACTGCCATACTTTTTCCTTTTGTATATTGGATGCCTGGCGTAGCACTTTGCTTGTGAATACTGTGAATAAAACTCTTGTATATAGTGTACCACTGGACTGCCTTTGTGTGGTTACTATAAGAGGTTCCTCTGCTGGATCTGCAGTACAAGCAGGTGAGAGACTGGTGGCTGGGAAGTCCTAGTAAAGGTTTGGGGGCTTGAACCGTTAAGACACGCACCCCGCAACAGGGTTATGGGCCCAGACCTTAACGGGTTCGAACCCAGCCTGCTAAGGACTCAGCCCAGTCTGAAGGAGAGCCAGCTTGGTGCGAACAGCCAGCTCTGCTTTCCAAGGAACGCCGGTGAGCCATGCTGAAAGGTGGTGTGTGCAGCTGTGAGTCCAGGAGCTGAGGTGGACAGTTACTGCATTCTCCAGGAGTGGGGGAGTGACCTGCCCAGATAAGCCTGTGTGCAGCAAGAGCCACGTCGGAGAACAGATGGCAGTTCCAGCTTGTGAGTGTCGGTGAGTCGGGAGTGAATTATGGCTCTCATGCCAGCTATGCAAGTGGTGGACAAATTAACCTCTACAAACTATGACGTTTGGGCTTTTAAAATGAAGCATTACCTCATTAGAGAGGGGATTTGGCTGTATGTTGAAGACCCTCCTGACCCTGTGCCTGTGGGAAACCATCTGAAGGCTAAACGAGCCCTGGCATGCATCGTTTTGTCAGTGAGTGACGATCAACTTATTCATATTACGTCAGCAACTGATGCACGGGAGGCTTGGCAATCACTTAAAGATGTTTATGTTCAAACAATGGCTGGGACTGTGATGTCTTTAACACGCCGCTTGTATAGAAAAGTTCAAGCTCCAAACGAATCAGTTCGGGAGCATGTCAACATGCTGACTGAACTTTATCAACAGCTTGAAGGCAGAGGTAAACAGATTGATGCTCAAGATAAATGTTATCTGCTACTCAGTTCATTAAACGAGGCTTTCGACCCCCTTATAGTAAATTTGGAGGGGCTACAGCCTGCCCAATTGAACCTCCAGCATAATTGGGAGAGCTTTGGAATATGAAGCAAAACTAAAATCTCAGCAGTCTCTGTCTGCTCCGGTTGCCTGCCAGCGAACTAATGACTGTGTGGGAGTTGCCAGTGGTAGTAAAAGCTTCAGCAGAAGTTTCAAAGAGGAAAAGATAGAGCCAGCTAAAGCTCTGCGAGTAAAACGCTGTTATCCGTGTGGCTCAACAAAAC
This sequence comes from Gekko gecko, assembly GCA_029375565.1. Lineage (NCBI taxonomy): Eukaryota > Metazoa > Chordata > Lepidosauria > Squamata > Gekkonidae > Gekko > Gekko gecko. The sequence goes on from JAPDNY010000005.1 coordinate 173,213,630, forward strand.
ATGTAAAAAAATTCTGTCCTTCAAACAAAAGGAACAATCTTGGTGGTCACTCTGACACGTTGTCGAGTCGTCCTTCTGTGTCTCTTGTCACTACCAAAGAGGAAGACAAGTCTAAATGGGTTCTGGACAGTGGAGCAAGTGTCACAATTGTAAACAGTCCTGACTTGTTGATGAATGTGCGGGATGCTCAACTACAACATGTAAGCCTTGCAGATGGTCATGTAGCAGAAGTGACTTGTTCTGGAGAACTAACCCTGCAGTGTCTAAACCACACCTTCCAGAACGTAATCTGTGTTCCAACTCTGGAAAGTAATTTGCTTAGTGTTCTGGCACTGGATCGTGCCAACTTTGATCACTTTTGGTGGGGAGCAATGTCTTATTAAGAAAGGTGGAAGGGAAATTGCAAAAGCTAACCTTGTAAATGGGGTTTACAAAATGAAACAATGGTTAAGAAATCTAGGGGTGAAGCATTGTGTGGCAAATGTTAGCACGCCAGCTGAGAATGGGGTTGTTGAAAGAAAAAATGCTACTTTACAGACGGTTATGTATGCCATGCTCGCTGATGCACAATTGCCTAAACAGTATTGGGCTGAAGCCTTGAAATATGCCACTTTTGTTACAAATAGGCTGTGGACAAGAGTAACAAATTCCATACCATATGCAATGTTGTACCAAAAAATGCCAAAATTAGATTTTCTGCATGTGTTTGGTTCCCAAGCATGGGTAAATGTACCATTGAATCAGCGCAGGAAGGGTGGTCAGAGATCCAAACTCTTGACTTTCATAGGATGCCAGTCTGGTATGAAGGCTTATAGGTTTGTCAATGATCATAACCAACTCAGTTTTAGTAGGTCTGCCAACTTCACTGAGGGAAGGAATTGGCACAAGATTCATGGTAACACACTATATGAAAAGGCAATGTTACCACTCTCAGGTGATCAACAAACTGTGTCAAATTCTGAGGAGTCTCAACCTGGCTCATCTTCTCAGTCTACTGTTTCAAGTGATGTACAGGCTGAAGCCAGTACTCTTAGAAGGTCTGAAAGGAGCAACAAAGGTATTCCTCCTCAGAGGTATGGTTTTGAAACACAAGTTGTAAATATGGTCTGTGTAAAAGAGCCTACATGTTATTATGATGTTACTGTAATGCCTAAAGATGAAAAACAAGCCTGGATGCAGGCGATGCAAACTGAATATGATTCATTGTGTTCAAATGATGTGTTTGAACTGGCTGAAGCACCAGAGGGTAGCAGAATCATAGGTTGCAAATGGGTGTATAAATTAAAACCTGTACAGGGTGGTCAACCTCAAAAGAAAGCTAGGTTGGTAGCTCAAGGTTTTTCTCAACTTTAGCGAAGATTTCGATGAAACTTTTGCACCCACAATAAAAAGTCATACTTTAAATGTGGCCCTGACTAAAGCAGGTATAGAGGGAATGTATGTTCAACACTTTGATTTCACTACAGCATATTTGAATGCAGACTTGAAAGAAGCATTGTACATGCAACAAATCCCTGGTTTTGTGAATGCAAATCCAAATTTGGTATTAAAACTAAAGAAAGGTCTTTATGGTTTACGTCAATCAGGTCATCTCTGGAACCAATGTTTAACAAATACTTTGACTGATATGGGGTTCAAACAGAGTCTTGCTGACCCATGCATGTTCAGTAAAGTCATCAATGGAAACAAATGTTATTTGGTACTTTTCGTCGATGATGTGTGTTTTATCTATGGGCAAGTAGAAGATCTGACATGGTTTGAATGTACAACAAAACAATATTTTAAAATGAAAAATCTTGGTACAATTAGTAATTATCTGGGAATGGATATCAGCAGAAACTCTGATGGTTATTTTGAAATATGCCAAGAAAACAAAATTGTAAAATTGTTGGAAAAATATAATATGCTTGATGCAAAACCTGTGTCCACACCAATCTCTACTAGCTATTCTAGAGAACCTGAAGATGAAGTCTTTGAACAAAAACAATTGTACCAGTCATTGATAGGTTCTTTAAACTATTTAGCTACATGGTCTCGGCCAGATATTTGTTATACTGTTCATGCACTTAGCCAAAAAAGTGCTAAACCATACAAAGGGACTGGAATGCAGCTAAAAGGCTTTTAAGGTACTTAAAGGGAACCAAGAAATGCAAACTTGTATTGGGTTCAAACAATGCACAACAGGTTCTGGGTTATAGTGATTCAAATTGGGGCTCCAATCTTGATGCAAAGTCTATAACTGGCTATGTAATTTTTGTGCATGGATCATTGGTGATATGGAAATCTGTAAAACAGAGTCTAGTTTCAACCAGTACGTGTGAGTCTGAATTTGTGGCCTTGAATGAATTGACTGTACAAATGGAGTGGCTACAACAACTGTTAATTGATTTTGATGTAAAGCATGATATCCCTATGATTGTAAAATGTGACAATACTGCAGCTGAAATGTTAGCAGATGCTCAAGGTATAAGGCCTAGATCTAGGCACATAAACATTAGATACCAAAATGTTAGGGATACTGTCCAAAGAAAAATAGTGTCATTACAACACTGTATGTCTAGTGAGAATGTTGCAGACATGTTTACTAAGGGCTTGAATGAAGCACAATTCTTGAACCTTAAGGGGAGACTCAACATGATCCTACCTACTGAAGCTTAAGGGGGAGTGTTGTATGTTAATCTCCAGTAGCTAGATCATTAGGATCTAGGATGACAGCTACCTGTCAGCTAGTGTCAGCTGATGTACTCAGAGGACAAGTCCCAACTTGTTCTGCCTGGCACTGAACAGTGTGCAGTCACTGTGACTCAGCAGTCCACTGATTGGTGGAGGTTTGTATATATGTCTTTGTACTACTGCCATACTTTTTCCTTTTGTATATTGGATGCCTGGCGTAGCACTTTGCTTGTGAATACTGTGAATAAAACTCTTGTATATAGTGTACCACTGGACTGCCTTTGTGTGGTTACTATAAGAGGTTCCTCTGCTGGATCTGCAGTACAAGCAGGTGAGAGACTGGTGGCTGGGAAGTCCTAGTAAAGGTTTGGGGGCTTGAACCGTTAAGACACACACCCCGCAACACCACCAGACGTAGCTGCAGGCCAGCGTCTTCATACGTATGATACCTGGATGCGTTTTGTGTAGCGCTGGATAGTCTGTCCCGGCGGGAGTTTTGTGTAGTGTTGGCAAGCCATCCCCTCCCTGCCCAGTCCAAAACATGGGAGAGGACGCAGTCCCTGGTGGTGTGGCAGGATTCATCCAATAACTGGAGAGGGTGGTTGGGAAGGTCCTCTAAGAGCAGGATCTGGTGGGCAGGAGCAGGGTCCAGGTCACAGGAGGGCAGCAGCAGGTGGCTGAGCATGTCAGCATGTCCCATCACCTTCCTGGGGCGGTGAAGGAGAGCATACTGGTAGCCTGCCAGGAAGATAGACCAGCGCAGTACCCTGGGAGATAGCATCTGTAGCGTTTGGCAGTCTGGGGCCAGCACCCAGAACGTGCCCCTGTGTGTTATAATCATCTGGGCGTCTGTGGTCACACCATCTACCAGGAACTGTTGGTAGGCCTGCACCATGTCCAGTTTCCTGAAAACCTTAGCACCCACTAGGGATGCCAGGACGTGGCTGAATACTGGGATTGGGTATGCATGGTCCTGGAGTGCTTTGTTTATAGTACATTTATAGTCTGTGCAGATCTGAACGTCTCTGTTGGGCTTTACCAGGGTCGTGATGGGGGTTTTCCCATGGGGCGTGCAGAACTGGCTCCAAAACCCGTTGGGCCACCAACCGATCCAGCTCCCCATCTATCTTGGGCTTTAGGGCAAAGGGGATGTGCCTGGCCTTCAGCCTAATTGGCCACACCTCTGAGTTGAGTTGCAGGGCGACCGGAGGTCCGGTGTAGCGACCAAGCGTCCCATCAAAAACCACAGGGAACTCATCACACACCTTCTGAAATTCCTTGGAGGCCATGTGGTGCACCCCCATCACTTCAAAACCCAAGGGCATGAACCAAGATATTCCCAGTTGGGAGGGGCAGTTTGGTGTAGTGGTTAAGTGCACGGACTCTTATCTGGGAGAACCGGGTTTGATTCCCCACTCCTCCACTTGCACCTCCTGATGTGACCCTGGGTCACATCACAAGCTCTGGCACAGCTGTTCTCTCAAGGACAGTTTCTGTCAGAAGTTCTCTCAGCCCCACCTACCTCACAGGGTGTCTGTTGTGGGGAGGGGAAGGGAAAGGAGTTTGTAAGCTGCTCTGAGACGCCTTTGAGCAGTGAAGGGCAGTGTATAAATCCAATCTCTTCTCTTCTTCCAGTAAGCTGGTGAGCTGCCCTTCCACTGCTAGCAAGTCCAACAATCCCTCAAAATGGCAGTATTTAACATGGAACCTGCCCCACCCTTTGATGGCCACCTCATTTTTTGGAAGTCCCTGAGGGTGAAACTGGTGGGTTTTAGGCAGGGACTTTAATTTTATGGGGGGTGTCCCGGGGCAAGTTCAGTACCTTGTGCTCGTGGATGGCAGTGGTGTGTAGCTCCATGGACTCTTGGTGTGTCGCTGTGCATCTCCGGGTGCCTTTGAAGCAGCAGGCGCATACGATGAGGCCAGTCTTTTGGCAGGTCTGGCAGTTCGCATCACAGAAACAGCAGACACAACGTTCATGGTTATCCCCACAGCTGGCGCAGAGAGGTGGCAGTTGTTGTCTTTGCTGGATGCGCGGGGGCTGTGGATGGACGCAGGTCGCAGCGAGTTGAGCAGCGGTCCTGGTGTGTCTCCTCCTCATCAGACACATTGGAAGCCAATGAGACGGAGGCCTGGTGTGCACTGGAGAACTAGTGGTCCCTCTGAGCCTTCTCAAATGCGGTGGCTTTGTTTAGCGTTGTTAACAGGATTAGCTCTTCATGGCCGATGAGCTTTTAGCATAGCTTTGGTTCTGGATGCCCATGATGAACCGGTCGAGTAGAGTTTTGTCCAGGTTTGAGAACCCGCAGTGGAGGGCCAGCTGCCAAAGGTCAGCAACGAAGTTGGTGGCTGCTTCATTGGACTTCTGTTGGCACAAAAAGAAGTCCACATGGCACGCCATCTTTGTGGGCTGTGGCACAAAATGGCTCACGAAAGATCAAGAATAAATCCTGTATGTGGACTGAGCGCAGAGGAGCCCTCTATTAGGAAATCTGACTGCAAATTCTATACTATTCTTCAACAATACCAAGCCACACTTATCATTCATCCTTGGAGAGGACAGCTTATGGACTGGAGATCCAAGCGTTCAGCTGAATGCTTTCTAAGTCAAATTTTAGATATTCCGCATAAGAAGGTTGACTTAGAGTATATACAGCTTGTCTCCCAGTCTGAAGATCACATGAAAGTCACCCTTACTTTTGCCTCCAAGTATATTCCACAACTTCTTTTTAACAATAATGCCCGGCTCAAGTTTTTTAGGATTAGATCACAGAGAGTCTTTCGGCAAGTTGTAGCTCGGTCCTTTCAAGACTTGCCTGTGAAATCTCAGATGAAGGAGTTGGTTCAAGGCAAAAGGAAGGAGACTCCAGAAGTGGGGAAGGCTGGCAGCTTTCTTCTTGACACCAGGAATGTAGAAGATAGCAAGATTGCAGAGAAGCCATCCTCATTGGGGCAAGAGGCGATCCTATAGAATATCAAGTATATGCACGACGTCTTGACCTCGGTACAAGTTTTGGATGAGAGACCTAATGTTTGCAACCAGGGTTTCCACCCACAAGGGTTTTTGTTGTTCAGTCGCACAGTCGAGTCCGACTCTTCGCGACCCCATGGACCAGATTATGCCAGGCACTCCTGTCTTCCGCTGTCCACTGAAGTTTGCTCAATTTCATGTTTGTTGCATCGATGACACTGTCTAACCATCTCATCCTTTGCTGTCCCCTTCTTCTTTGACCTTCAGTCTTTCCCAGCATCAGGGTCTTCTCCAGTGAAAGCTCCCTTCTCATTTGTTGGCCAAAGTATTTGAGCTTCAGCTTCAGGATCTGGCCTTCCAGGGAACAGTCAGGGTTGATTTCTTTTAGGATTGAATGATTTGATCTCCTTGCAGTCCAAGGGACTCTCAAGAGTCTTCTCCAGCACCATAGTTCAAAAGAATCTATTCTTTGGCGCTCGGCCTTCCTTATAGTCCAACTCTCACAGCCATACATTATTACGGGGAATACCATTGCTTTGACCATGCAGATGTTTGTTGGCAAGGTGATGTCTCTGCTTTTTATCATGCTGTTTAGGTTTGCCATCACTTTCCTCCCAAGGAGCAGGCGTCTTTTAATTTCATGGCTGCAGTCACCATCTGCCGTGATCTGGGATCCCAGGAACGTGAAGTCTGTCACTACTTCTATGACTTTCCCTTCTATTTGCCAAGGAGTGATGGGGCCAGATGCCATGATCTTAGTTTTTTTGATGTTGAGCTTCAAGCCCACTTTTGCACTCTCCTCTTTCACCCTGGGCAAGAGGCTCTTTAGGTCCTCTTCACTTCCTGCCAGCAGAGTGGTATCGTCTGCATATCTGAGGTTATTGATCTTTTCCCCAGCAATCTTAACTCCAGCTTGTGATTCATCCAGGCCAGCATTTTGCATGATGTACTCAGCATATAAATTAAATAAGCAAGGTGACAATATACATCCTTGTCGTACTCCTTTTCCTATGCTAAACCAATCAGTTGTTCCATATCTGGTTCTAACTGTTGCTTCTTGACCCTTATACAGGTTTCTCAGGAGACATGTGAGGTGGTCTGGTACTCCCATCTCTTTAAGAACCTGCCATAGTTTATTGTGATCCACACAATCTGGTGTGGATCTATGCTTTAGCATAGTCAATGAAGCAGAAGTAGATGTTTTTCTGGTACTCTCTTGCTTTCTCCATAATCCAGCAAATGTTGGCAATTTGATCTCTAGTTCCTCTACCTCTTCGAAACCCAGCTTGTACTTCTGGCAGTTCTCTATCCATGTACTGTTGGAGCCTAGCTTGTAGGATCTTGAGCATGACCTTGCTAGTGTGTGAAATGAGTGCAATTGTGCGATAGTTTGAACATTCCTTGACATTGCCCTTCTTTGGGATTGGAATGTAAACTGACTTTTTCCAATCCTGTGGCCACTGTTGTGTTTTCCAAATTTGTTGGCAAGTTGAGTGCAGCACTTTAACAGCATCTTCTTTTAAGACTTTGAATAACTCAGCTGGGATACCATCATCTCCACTAGCTTTGTTGTTAGTAATGCTTTCTAAGGTCCATTTAACTTCGCTTTCCAGGATGTCTGGCTCGAGGTCAGTGATTATACCGTCGTGGTTGTAAAGGACATCGAGGTCCTTCTTGTATAGTTCTTCTGTGTATTCTTGCCATCTTTTCCTAATCTCTTCTGCTTCTGTTAGGTCCCTACCGTTTTCGTCCTTTATCATGGCCAGCTTTGCATGGAATGTTCCCTTGATTTCTCCAATTTTCTTGAAGAGATCTCTAGTCCTTCCCAATCTATTGTTTTCCTCTATTACTTTGCATTGTTCATTCAGGAAAGCCTCCTTATCTCTCCTTGCTGTTCTCTGGAAATCTGCATTCAGTTGGGCAAATCTTTCCTTTTCACCATTGCCTTTAGCTTTCCTTCTTTCCTCTGCTATGTGTAAAGCCTCATCAGACAGCCACTTTGCTTTTTTGCATTTCTTTTTCTTTGGGATGGCGGTGATTGCTGCCTCCTTTACAATGTCACAGACCTCTGTCCATAGTTCTTCAGGCACTCTGTCTATCAAATCTAGTCCCTTAAACCTATTCTTCACCTCTACTGTATATTCATCGGGGATGTGATCTAGGTCAAATCTGAATGGCCTAGTGGTTTTCCCTTCAATTTAAGTCTGAATTTTGCAATGAGTAGCTCATGATCTGAGCCACAGTCAGCTCCAGGTCTTGTTTTTACTGACTGGATAGAGCTTCTCCATCTTTGACTGCAAATTATATAGTCAATCTGATTTCGGTGTTGCCCATCTGGTGATGTCCATGTGTAGAGACGCCTCTTAGGTTGTTGGGAAAGGGTGTTCGCTATGACCAGTGTGTTCTCTTGACAAAACTCTGTTAGCCTTTGCCCTGCTTCATTTTGTTCTCCAAGGCCAAATTTGTCTGTTATTCCGGTTACCTTTTGATTTCCTACTTTAGCATTCCAGTCCCCTATGATGATGAGGACATCATTTTTTGGTGTTAGTTCTATAAGGTGTTGTAAGTCTTCATAGAACTGGTCCACTTCAGCCTCTTCTGCAGCAGTGGTTGGGGCATAGACTCGGATTACTGTGATGTTGAATGGTTTCCCTTGGATTTGGACCGAGATCATCCTGTCATTTTTGAGATTGTATCCCAATACTGCCTTTCTCACTCTCTTGTTGACTATAAAGGCCACACCATTTTTTCTACGGGATTCCTGTCCACAGTAGTAGATATAATGGTCTTCTGAGTTAAATTTGCCCATTCCTGTCCACTTTAGTTCACTGAATCCCAAGATGTCGATGTTCATTCTTGCCATCTCATTTTTGACCACGTCAAGCTTACCTTGATTCATAGATCTTACATTCCAGGTTCCTATGCAGTATTGTTCTTTGCAGCATCAGACTTTCCTTTCACTGTCAGACACATCCACAACTGAGCGTCCTTTCAGCTTTGGCCTAGCCACTTCACTCTTTCTGGGGTTACTCGTACTTGCCCTCTGCTCTTCCCCAGTAGCATATTGGACACCTTCTGACCTGAGGGGCTCATCTTCTGGCATCATATCTTTTAGCCTTTTGTTACTGTCCATGGCATTTTCTTGGCAGAGATACTGGAGTGGGTTGCCATTTCCTTCTCCAGGGGATCACGCTTGGTCTGAGTTCTCTGCTATGGCCTGTCCATCCTGGGTGGCCCTCCATGGCATAGCCCACAGCCTCATCAAACCACTCAAGCCCCCTCACCACGACAAGGCAGTGATCCATGAGGGAGCCCACAAGGGTATGGCCCTGCAAATTCACCGTCTATAGCAAATGAGGCCCTTCACGACACTGAGGCTAACCCTGGAGTGCCTACTTCCCATAAATCGGTGTGCACAGCCATGGTCCACCACTCTTGGGGTGGCCCCCCATTGATAATGGAATCCGATATGAGGGAGCAACAGATTGGGGGAAATACTCCTCAAGAAGTCACTTTGCAGCAGTCTCTCTCATTCATTGATGATGCCGAGCGGAGGTTTCTTCATCTGCAGAATCTGACTTTACCTCCTGTTAATGGCTGCATTCTCTGTGATCCGGGTGCAGAGGAGATAACAACCCTTCCTTCACAACCAACCTTTATATCAGACAGAGTAGAGAGAACCGGGGCTAAATCCAAGACAGATTGACAATCCAACATTCAGAAGCTTCGGATTCTCTCTTGGAACATGAATGGGTGGAAGACAAAGAGCCACGACTGTTCTATTGTTGAGGTATTTTCGGAATATCACATTGTTATGCTGCAGGAAACCTGGTCCACCAGGGCCCTGAATGTGGCTGGCTTTCAGGCCTTTTCCTACTCTGTAATGAAGGGTTCTGGCTTTGGATGTTCCAGGGCTGGTGTGGCGTGCTTGATCTCCAACAACTTGCCAGTGACTATGTGCTCTCTTTTGACGTCTTCATTATATCGGACGGTGATCATATATATATATATTTTTAACCAAGAATTTTTTATTTCAATATTTCAAATAAACAAAAAACAACCTTAACAATATAAACTACAATATAACTCTTTTCAGCCGTAATCCAATGACAACAATAGCCAAATAATTCACATGAATTCAAAATACAAACATTTCAATTATTTTCAATAAAAGGCAAAATGTAAATACTTATCTGGTAGTTTAAAAAGAGTATTTGAGTTAGAAGTGGTGTAGTCAAAAAAAGGAAACCAACGTTCCAAAAAGTTATTGGGCAAATTCGGGGAATGAGCAACCAACAATTTCATAGCAATTTTATCTGCAACAGCCAAGTCCCAACACTTTGCTATCTATAGCTTTACAGTTGGTATTCTCACTTGATTCAACCACTGAGCTGTCAGACTTTTAGCTGCTGATAATAGAATAGTGATCAATTCACTAGTAAGTTTGTTTAAGGATAAGCTTGGCCAAAAATTCAATAAAACCGATGTTGGGGAAGTTGGAATTTGATGATTTACCATTTTTGAAATTATAGCTAAAATATCAATCCAAAATTGTTTGATAGCAGGGCAATCCCACCAACAATGTAGAAAAGAACCTTCCTTCCCACAGCCCTTCCAACAAGTTGGGCTATTTTTATGTTTCGAAAAAAACAAGCGACGGGGTGTCAGATACCATCTAGAATATATCTTGAAGGATTGTTGTTTTATTAATTGATTGTTAGTGGTAAAAGAGTATGATGTCCAGATCTTTTTCCAATCTAAATTGACTGTTTAAGAAGAGCATTCTCTGTCCCATGTCAGTTGGGGATTAGATTTCTGAGACCAACCTTTTCCACAAAGTAATTGATAAATAATAGAGATGGCTCCTTTGGCATTAGGACTGTTTTTTTGGATTAATTTCTCAAAACTATTTAAAGGTCTATTTAAATTTGACGCCTTATCTAGTTCTAGGAACATATGTCTAAGTTGCTGGTATTGAAGCCATTGAATCGTTACATTATGTTTACATTGCAATTGTTCTAATGAACCAAATTTACCTGAAATAATTAAATCCTTCAGTCTAAAAAAATTGTTTTTCCTAAAAGATGAAAAACCCATTGGTTTTTTACCTGGTAAAACCCAAGATTGCCCCCAAAAGGACATTAGCAGGGAAATCTCCGGGATAAGAATATTACCGTATCTATCCCACAACTTTAATGTAGAGTTTAAAAATATATTTTTACTCACTTTTTGTGGTCTCTCTTTAGAGGTGTTCCAAATGGTTTCATGCAGTAAATTTGGAAGCATTGAAGATGCTTCAATATGTACCCATGTTTTGTCACACATTGGTTCTAAATATAAAACAATTGTTTTAAGTTGAGCAGCTAAATAGTAGTTATGTAATGATGGGAGACCCAAGTTAGTTACTCTTTTAAAATGAAAGGTTTTAGTTATGTCCTCAATTTCAGATTCTTCTAGGATTATAGGAAAAAGTTCTGATTTAGTATAATTTATCATAAATCCAGAAACATTACTAAAATTACGAATGTGTTGCATTAAAGGAATTAAAGATGCTTTAGGATCTTGGAGATAAAATATGGTGTCATCTGCAAAGAGACTGAGTTTACAGAGTTCTAAATTGGTTTCTATACCCTTAATCGATGGGTCAGCTCTTACGATATGGGCCAAAGGTTCCAAAGAAATTGCAAAAAGAAGAGGAGACAGGGGACAACCCTGTCTCATGCCTCTCTTTAAATGAATTTCATCCGAACGGTATTGGTTTATACTGAGTTGGGATTTGGGGTCAAAATAGATTGCTTTAATAACATGAAGAAACCCAGGACCAATGTTCATGTGCTCTAATAGTTTCAATAAGTAATTAGGTTCCACTCTGTCAAAAGCCTTGTCGGCATCAACAGAGAGGATAGCTCTTTACAATAGGCTATAATATTTAAGGTTTTCCTTATGTTATCCACGATGTTGCATCCAGGCATAAAGCCAGCCTGATCTTTATGTATATAATGTGTAATTATCTTATTAAGTCTTGTAGCTAACAGAGAAGAAAAAAATTTAAAATCAGAATTTAAAATTGAAATCGGACGATATGAGGCTGGAGCCAATTTGTCTTGACCAGGTTTATGTATTAAAATCACTCTTGCTTCTGTCCAAGAAGTTGGCATGACTCCTGTGGATAAGACATGGTTAATAGTTTTTAGAAGATGATTTTCAAGTTGGGGTTTAAATTTTTTAAAGAATTCTGCTGGGAATCCATCTCTGCCTGGAGTTTTGTTGTTTTTCAAGTTTGTAATAGCATTAGAAAGCTCTTGTAAGGAAACTGGTTGTTCCAAAAATTCTTTGTGTTCATTTGTTAATGTATTATCATAGTGTATTAATTTTGAACATCCAAATCTGAAGGGTTTATGGAAGTATAAAGTTTGGAATAAAAGTCAGCAAAAATAGAAGTAATAGATTTTGGAGTTGAATGAATTATGCCATCTTGATTTTTTATTGCAAAGATTGCATTTGTTGAATTTTTGGGGGCCTCTCTAACTTTAAGCAATTTTATAGACTTAGGGGTTTTAGTAATATATTTTTGTTTTAGGATTAAAAGTTGTCTTTGGGTTTGAGATGTCTCTAGGAGATCAAGTTTTTTCCTTTCATTATTAAGTTTTTAAGGGTTTTTCCCCCTCCAAAACGCATATGTTTGTTTTCAAGATTTTTTATCTTAGCTTGCAAATCTGATACTAATTTTAATCTATCTCTTTTATAGATTGTGGCTAGAGAAATCAAATTTCCACGAAGAACTGCCTTAAAGGCGTCCCATTTATTAAATTGCGTAGCTTCACACTCAGCATTGAAATTAAAGTATTCCACTATCTTTGTTCTAATTTCCTCACAAATTACTTCACTTTGTAATAAAAGTTTATTTAAGCACCAGTTCCAGCCTTTGTTGTCATTCTGTAATTTTATTAAATCACAAGAAACCCAGGAGTAATCCGAAATATGGCAAGAGCCAATGCTTGCCGTATCAATGTTTTTAATTAAATTTGAAGATGCTAAAATGAAATCAATATGAGTATAGATTCATGCCTAGGAGAAAAATATGTATATTGGCGTGAACCAGGGTTTAAAATTCTCCAGACATCAACTAAATCAAACAGCTGGATAACTTTTTCTAGTTCAGTGTTATTCCAATTTTTTTTCTTAAATTCAAGGTTTAATGAGTTTTATCAAGATTTGGATTTATAATCTGATTTAAGTCGCCTCCTAGAATCACTTCACCCTGTTTGAAGCCCATTAGCTGTTTAAAAACTTGCTGTAAAAAGGGTATTTGGTCGGAGTTAGGGGCATAAATTGATGCAATTGTTAAAGGCTCTCCTTGCAAATCTCCTTTAATAAAAATAAAACGACCTCTGGGATCTATTTTTGAAGATGAGCATTGAAAAGGCAAGTTCTTAGAGATTAATATTGCCATACTTCTAGATTTTGATGTGCCTGGAGCTTGGAATTGCTGTTGGAACCAAGGGGCCCTTAAAACCAGTCTGTCTGCAGATTTTATGTGGGTTTCCTGTATACATAGAATATTTACCTTTTCTTTTGCCCAATAAGTAGATGCTCTCTTAATTTTGATTTTGTTGTTTAAGCGTCTGGCGTTCCATGTAGCTATTTTTACTTGATGAGACATCAGAAATCATAAACTGGAAAACTTGGCTAACCTTAGAATTGGCTATATTACTTTACACACAAACTGTTGTTTTATATTATTACTCTAATTCAAAATCTGAAAAGAAAAACTTACTAACATATAATCAACCCCCTTAAAAATAGGGGTAGGATCTAGAAAGCTGGACTACCTAGAGTCTCAGTCAATAGGGCAACACAAAAGGCACCCTAGCTAGAAACCTTAATATAACTGGAGGAAAAATAAAAGTAATATACACTCAAGGTAAACACTTACCAACCCCTTTCCACCTGAAAATATGTGGTTAATACAACCATTGCTGTTAAAAGTCGTAGCTTCTATAAGTATATAAAAGGCACATTTTTATAAACACTATCATAGTAGTATTCTTAAGATCAGAATCATAGAAATTTTATAAAAAATCAATTTTATACCAGTGAAGAATACAGTTTAAGTAAATATTAGTTTAAATCATAATACAAAATTGGCATACTCCTGCTCTTCATATAATTAAACTCAATATTCTTAGGTTACTTCACCATAATTTAGTGCACTAGAAAGACATATACTGAAGTAATGCTTCAGACATTGTTAAAAAAAAATATATAATATAATAAATACTAGTTTAAATCATAATACAAAATTGGCATACCTCTGCCCTTCATGTAATTAAATTCAATAATCTTAGGTTACCTCACCATAATTTTGTGCACTGCAAAGACATATATTAAAGTAATACTTCAGATATTGTTAAATAAAAATATAAATAATTACACAAGATTTTTTTTTTGCTGTTCAATGAAATTTGAATAAGTACTGAATTTAAACCAAAGTACTAAATTGGCATGCCTCTGCCTTTCATATGTTTAAACTCGATTATCTTAGGTTGCTACACCATAGTTGAAGAAAAATAAAAACATCATACTTACAAGTGTTAAATGGTCACATATATATCAACTTAACTAACACGTCTTATCTAGGAATATAACAAAGGTTAATTATCACAGCAAGCTGACTTTAAAAGGTTCAATTTAATAACTATTAAACAGTCACACTTATAATGTACTAAACTTTTATGTTTAAGTGAATGAAGCCAAAAAGCCTAGATAGTGTGGAATTAAGAACTACTAAATTTTGCAACAAAAATAGTCAGTTTTCCATAAGTTCTTCTTCCTGCTTTGATAGTTTCAGTCCTAATGCATTGAGAAGAGCTTTTCCAGTAATGGCACTAGATGCATTGTATTGAAGGCCATTTCTGTAGACGATAATATCAGAAGTTGGAGACCATCGGAAACGTATTTTTGCGTCATTGAGTTTAGATGTAATCAGCCTTAACTTCTTTCTTTTTTCCAAAGCTTCAGGGGACAAATCAAGTAGCACGATAATCTTTTGTTCTCTAAAAGTTAATGTCTTTCTTGCTCTAGCTTCCTTCAGTGTTTTATCCCTGGTTCTTTGGTATACAAATTGGATCAAAATATCTCGGGGTCTCCCTTTTTTCGCCGAAGCTAAGGGGCCTAAACGTTGGGCTCTAGAAATTGCAGGTGCTATCCCGTCTTCTAATTCCAGCGTTTTTGCAAGCCACACCGAAATAAATGAAGCTAAGTCTTTGTGTTCTTCCGCCTCCTCCTCAAAACCGCGTAGTTTTAAGTTAAATTGTCTCCATCTGGATTCTAACAGGGCTAAGCGGTTTTGCATAGAGTTTCCCGCGCTTTGCAGAGATCTTACCTCCTCTTTCAGAGTCAGTGCTATTTCCGATGCATTTTCAGCCATTTTCGTGGCTTCTTTTACTTCCTTAACTAGGTCAACCAGGGAGGATTGAACAGGCTTTAGAAGATCTTTTACTAATGAGGTCATGTCTTTTAAGAGATCTTCTCTTAAGTCACAAAGATCGTTTTTTGTAAGGATTGAATCAGTTAGAGGTGGAGATGATGGCGTAGTGCCCTCTTCAGGTCGCACAGGCGCCATTTTGGAGTTCTGACCAGATGATAGGGCCGAATCTTTAAGCGCAGTATTTGGTGGAAAAAAATCAGCGACGGTTCGAGAAACAGAGTTCACTGTATCTGAGAGTCTAGTTGATTTTCGGGTGCCTTTTTCGGCATTGAGCTGTGATTTGATGATTTTTAGTTGATTTTCGGTGGAAGGGGTCGGGAGCTCTCTTTCTATGTGTCTGACATGCGTCGCAAGCTCCACCCTCGGATGGTGATCATATTGAAACTTACTTCCTTCAATCGCACCTTACTTTTGGTGAATAATTATATCCCCTCGCTCTTACTAGAGGAAGAGATTGAAAAGCACTGGAGTGAGTTGGAAGAAATGGTTGAGAAACTTCAGCGGACTTATCCCACTTCTGGGATGCTCGTGGGAGGGGATTTGAATGACAGGATTGGTGCCTCTGATGCTCAATTGTTGTCCTCAGTAGGTGACCTGGATGACTTAGCTTTGCCTCCTCCTTGGTTTTGCCATGTTTCCAAGGACCCAGAGGTTAATCTAGCTGGCAAATGGCTAGTCATTATGGCGCGTACATAGAATCTGTTTTTTTTTTGAATGGCGTAGTCTCTCCGGATATACCAGGCGATTTTACATGTTATACTCCAAGGGGTTCTAGTGTTATTGATTTTCTGTTGATATCTCAAGAATTTTTCCCCTTGGTGCAAGAGTTTGTTATTGGAGACTACTTAGGGGGTGATCATCTTCCACTGTTTCTTTCTCTAAACATTCCCACTGGTAATAAAGGTGAGGCAGCTGTGACAAAGTCCAGTGGGGATGCTATACAGTGGATTAGATGTGTATGTAGGAATCCCCCAGTGGATGTCTTGCAGGTTGCTGAAATTCAAGATCTCCTGGTCTCTGGCAACCTCCCTAAGCTTCCCTCTTTGTTAAATCCCTTCCAGCGACAAACTACACTTTACCTTGATCTTCTCAACTTTTTTGTGGATAGCTGTTCTCTAGTTAAGAGGATTACAGAGGACCAGCGGAGGACGCCGGGAAGTTACTCAAATCATTGGTTTGATGCCAAATGCAAGTCGACCAAGAAGGCCATTTGAGCTAAATTACGGCGTTATAGCTTACCAGAAGACCTGAGGACCTGATAGAATTTTTTTCTCTCAAAAAAGTTTTTAAGGATTTAATTTGAATGAAAAAGGAAGCCATGGCCACCCAAGATTGGAAATCTCTTGCTACCATACTGGAGACCAAAGATGTGAAAGACTTTTGGAGGCTTGTCAGACCAGGATGTCAAGCCGATACCATGGCGACAATCTCCCCAGCTAGATGGAGGGTGCACTTTGCAGCTTTGTATCAATCATCAGAATGCCCTGTCAACGAAAAGGAAATCAATGAGGTTCTGACCTCTGCCCTGGATTGGGAGAGGGTTTCTCCTGAGTCAATACTGGAACGTCTTAAGCAGATGAAGCATGGCAAAGCAGTGGCCCCGGATTTTATACCCCTAGAACTATTTTTGGTTAATCCTGAATGGTGGGCCCACCGTCTGGCCCACCTGTTTACGGATATTAACCAATCAGCTAGCATCCCTGGTATCTGGTAGACAGCTACTGTGATACCAGTCCACAAAGGTGGGGACGTCAACGATCCAGGAAATTACAGACCGATAAGCCTTATTGCCATTCCTGGGAAGATCTACTCTGCACTCCTACAGGAGAGACTCCAGAACTGGCTCGATGAAGAGAGGTTCCTTTTCCCTGAACAGTGTGGCTTCCGACAGGGTGTTGCAACCACAGACCATTGTCTGACACTTCTCCATCTTGCTGCTAAGTATTCTTCACGTTCAAGAGGTTGTCTCTATGTGGCCTTCATGGATTTGAGGGCTGTCTTTGATTCTATCTCTCATCGCAGATTGTGGGAGAAATTAATGAACACCAATATTGACCGCAGATTACTGGGATTGATTATGGCCCTCTATTCTAATACATCTGCCTCGGTCCAGGTGAATTCTTCAGGAATCAGGACAGACTCCTTTCTAGTGCAAAAGGGAGTTAGACAGGGATGTTTATTGGCCCCCTCCCTGTTCAACATCTTCATCAATGATCTGGTGCCATTTCTCAAAAAGAGAGCCAAACATTCTCCATATCTAGCTGGTCTTTCTATACCACTTCTACTTTATGCTGATGATGCTGTCCTGTTGGCAACATCTGAAGTTGGACTGAGGTCTATTGTCAACACTTTTCTGGATTATTGTAAACAAGAAGAGCTCACCATGAATTATGCAAAGTCCAAGGTTCTTCGCTTCTCTTCTACTGGGAGAAGAGGTCCTCATTATTTTAAAGTTGGAGATGGTCAACTAGAATGGGTTTCTTCTTTCTGATACCTTGGTATTGTTTTTAGCTATAATCTATCCTGGTCCGCTCACCTGATGTATGTTAAAAAGTCATCCAGATTCGCCATGGCATTGGTTGAACGATTTTTCCGTACAAAGGATGCTAAGCGAATTCCTCCTGCCATCGAGGTGTACAATGCGAAGATGGTCTCCCAAATTCTATACGGGGCAGAAATCTGGATTGCTGGTGTGGACGAGAAATTGGATTCCCAGCTAAACTCCGTTCTTAGGAGAATTACCGGAACTCCATGGTGTGTTGCTGGGACTGTCCTCCGTATGGAACTGGTTCAATCTTCGCTTGAAGCACGTGCTTGGAAAAGGGCATTCAAGTTGAGATTTAAGCTATCCGACCCAAGTCACCATCCCCAGGCCGGCTTTCTTCGTCTCATCTTGAAGGACACAACATCTAACCCTTGGTTGTCCCTTCTTGCTGGTAAACTTAGGGCATTGGGAGTTTCGATTTCCTCACCAACTGAAGAGCTTATGCCCTCCCAGCTTAAGGAGACTTTGAAGAAACTCAAGCAGTTGGACTGGGTCAGTACCGTGGCCAGGGCCAGACGCACCTGTTCTCCTTTGGCCTAGGGGGTTGTCCCCACCAGAGAGACTTCCTGAGTTTCATTCAATGCTCCCAATTCCATCCCACTATCACGCCCTCTTGTTGGCCCGCCTAAATGCATTTCCAACAATGGTAACACTGGGCAGATTTGAAGGCTTACCTTATTCAGATCGCCTCTGCCTTTGCAATTCTGGCAAAATTGAAACTTTAGACCATCTGATATTTCGCTGCCCCCACTGGACTCAAGATAGAGGGACATATATTACTCCCATTCTTACGAAGATGAATCTTCCCTCGCAGCCTTGGGTGCTCTCAGTGTTGTTATCTGACTCAAATGCTGATGGATTGATAACAGCCAATGTGACGCAGTTCCTGGCAAAGGTTGCTGCTCTCAAGAAACATTGAAAACCTTATCAACCCTGATAATACCTATATTGATCTTCAACCTTCAGAAGATTTTAGTTAGTTGGCTCCGCCCCAAGTGTAGTTAGGCTATTTTTAACTTCTGGGCCACTGCCTGGGTTTTATTGATGTTTACTGATTGTGACTATGCTCTTGTCATATTTTATGTTATATTTTATATACTAATTTTACCCCTTTTTCTGGTCAAGACTTCAGTCATATAGACCCGTAATAAATGAATGAATGAACAAAATGGCTGGTGAGTGCCTTTAGGAGGTCTTCATATGTGGATGCTTCCAAGGTGTTTGGTGCGATGAGGCTCTGGACCAGCCATAGGGTGGCGATTCCACAGGCACCGAGCAAGAGGGCCTTTTTCCTGTCTGCATTGGTGATGCTCTGGAATAAGATGAAGTATTTCAGCCATTCCACCCAGGTTTCCCACAGTGCTGGGTGTGTGGGGTCGAACTCAGGCAGATGTCCTGATATGGCAGCCATGGTCTCAGGAGTGGTGTGAGGTGCATGGCTCAAGGGCTCATTGTGCAGTGTGGTGCTGTCTTGAGTGGGCTCAACCATCAGGATCCCACCTTTGTCGCCAGTGAAATGTACTGGGTTCACCACGTGATTAGTGATCAGCTCATGCTTTATTATGAATCAGCTCAAACTAAAGACAACTCTAGCAGGACCAAAGCCCTGCTTAAATCCGTGCCCAACACCACACACCCCAGGCTAGACTATTTACAGAGGTACTCCTGGTCGATAAGTCCCTACCAGTCTATTGTTCTGGGTTCCCAAGCTGGGTCAGTCGATGTCGTGCCAGGACATAACATTCTCATATACAGTTTTGAGTGTTTGAGACTAATTGTACTCTTTAGAATTTTACTTTAGACGGGAGGCTGGCAAGCCAAATATTTACCTTTTTAAAAAAATCATATCTTGTTTATTTATTTATTTATATCCCACTCTACCCCACCAGAGCAGGGATACTTGAGTTCTAAAAAAATTCCATTACTGTGTATTTTCCATTCTGTTTTTAATTTATTTTGTAAGGCTTAAGAAAATAGTCTGATGAAGACTTAATTGAAAAGAGAGTATTCGTATCCAGAAACCTCTTCAATAAAATTGGACTTTTGGAATTTAGAAGCCTTGTGACCTTGTCTGCAAGCAAGTTTACTTTCTTTTCCTATAATACATGGACTTTACCATTGAGTTTTTATAGGGTCATTTCCTCAGAAAATGGTGGAAAAGAAGGGCGGTTGGCCAAGTGGGCCCTCCAAGAGACAGGGCACCACCAGCTATTTCGTTGTCTTTGGATGAGGATGGCCCTTCTCTTCAGGATTTGGTAGCATCGATAGAGGTCATGGAGAGGGTCAAGGTGCAGAAGCAGGCACTTGGCAGGGCCAGCACATCGGGCATAAACAAGGGCACCTGCTTGTGACCAGTTGTGAGATCTTTCCACAAGGGTGGCCCAGCTGGAGAAAGTGGAGGAAGAGGCAGACCACCTGTCAGCAGTTGATGGACCGGTGGCGGATTGGGTAACAGGCACCCAGCCAGGGAATGGTATGTGGTAAAAGGGGGTAGGGGATCTACCTCCAAGGCTGTGGTCAGAGATTACTTTGTTGGGGCCTCACCTGTCCCATTTACCAACACGGTTGGTCCACTGGGGGGTGGGAGCAGTGGCAGCCCACCCCATATTCTTGGCTGCATGGTCAGCAGACCATGGCTTGGGGAAGAACCTTGTAGGTCAGGTGTGGTGGGGTCCTGGGTCTACACCTAGGTGGAGGGTGCCCATAGGGGCTGATGGGCAGGCCCCTTGGTGGGGAGTGGCACAACCTAAACCAGTGGCAGACCTCCCCTATGCTTGCATGGAGAGGTCCCTCCCCCTAGGGATCACTTGCTGCTTGCCATGAAGATAAATATTTGGAGGGGGGAGTATGTAGACATGCTCATGCTTCTTTTTTGTGATGTAGACGTGAAGGAGGGAGCAGATGATGAACCCAGGGAGCTCGAGAAAATTAAACATTGGCAGATGGACAAGAAATTTGCCAACTGGTTGGCAGCTTACACAATTTACATGGGGGTGGTGATGCAGGTCCAACCTGATTGGGGGCCAGTGCTTGTGAAATACATGGAGCTCATATACAGGCTGTATAGGGATTATGCAGGGGTGGCATGTCTGCATTATGATGAGATGTTCTACACACGAGCAGCATTGGACCCCTTGCTTCCCTGGGACTGGGAGCATCAGCAGCTGTGGTCACAATGCATGGGCCCCATGGTCACAATTGCAGGCAGGTATGCTGATAGGAGGCATCTACTGGCATGGTCCCCTGGCAGAGTCAGGCGAGAAACTGGTAGTAAATAGTGAGTTCGCCCCTGGCTTTTCTACTGGGATGTCAATGCATTGGGGAGGTACACAAGGAGGCCGTGAAAGTTCAGACTGTTTTTTTTTTTTAAATAAACATTTTATTGGTTTTCAAAAGAAAAAAGAAATAAAGGTGAGAGTATTGCATTTTAAAAGTACCTAGTCAGATTTCTCATACATAACATACAGAATGAAGATTAACTTGTGTTTAACCATGTTAACAATTTTCTTCTTAACAACGCTGTCATTTTTAATAGGTATTTGTTATACTTATATTGCTATATGTCTACTGTATATAATCAAATTAGACTTCTATATTTCCCCCCTCTAATAATTCTATTAATATTTCAACTATAAATGATCAACAGTTATACTTACTAACCTGTTTAAAAACACTGCCACTTCATTACTAACTTCATGGAAAGCTCTTATAAATGATCGAAGTTCAACTTCAAAATTCTCTATACCACTCTAAAAAAAGACAACATGTGGATAGACCTACAGAAGAAGAGAAGTTTAACATTTCTATTTTCACATCATGTTAAAATCATCATTAAGATATAAATCCCAATCCAATAAATCTTTCTTAATGAATTACAGCAGTAGATTACGTACTTCTAACCTTGTTCCTGTTTTAATTTTAGATATTCCCTTTATAATTTTTAACAGAATTTTTTCTATTGTGTTGTTGCATTATTCTCATCTATAACTCATTATTAGTCCATTACACATAAATCAAAACTGCTTATTACAGTCTAATTGCAATATTTATATTTTTCTTTCTTTGTATTCTTTTTTTTCCAGATAATCATAAGTCTGTGTCTTTTCTCTTTATATGTGAAATGAGTTGTCTTTATTTCTTCTCTTCTGTATTTCATTCTTCTAATAGTAGGCATTTCTTGTTTTGTGTAGCTTTCTGTCTTCTCTTTGTTTGAAAAAATCAACCCATATGGCAAGCCATCTTGTAATTTCTCTTCTGCCGTTTCACAAGTTAAAAGAATTTTCATCTTTCCCATGGCTTTCTTGTACTGTCGTATGTTACTTCTTATGAGCTTTTTGACTGGAGAGAGAGTTTCTTGAAGTAGATCTTCTTGCTTGAAGTCCTGTTCTTTAGCTAGGTGCTGTACACTCAGTAGGTCTATCTTCTTACTTACAGTTTCTATTTAGATGTTCTGTTTCTTATTATATAGTATCTCAAAAACATCCTTGATCGCCTGTTGTATCACATTTTCAAGCATCTCTTGAAATTGTTCACATGTGAGTTATGTGTCTTGTACACCATCTGGGTCTTCTAAAATATCTACTTCCTTGTATATGTTTTGTATAGCCATTTTCATACTGAGTCTCAGTCTCAGCCAGTTGCTCAAGGTCAGCTCTCTTTTGTTCACTTTTCCAGAGAGTTTTGCAGAGCTGCCCTCTAGTTCAAAACATCAGACTCAATAGCCATATAAGGATCCAAGATCTTTCCACATAGACCAAACAGCATGGAGTCTCTTAATATTTTTCAAAATCAATCATTCTTCTATAGATTTTGAAAATTAGAATACAGTCTCATAAAAGAAGGTTACACAAATAGTAATGCCTATAATCCATTTAGAGGTAAAGTTAAAGGTTCCCTTGCTCGAAAGCCAGTCGAATCCAACTCTAGGGTTGTGGTGCTCATCTCCATTTCAAAACCGAAGAGCCAGCGCTGTCCAAAGATGTTTCCGTGGTCATGTGGCCGGCATGACTAAACACCAAGGTGCACGGAACGCTGTTACCTTCCCACTGAAGTGGTACCTATTTATCTACTTGCAATTTCTTGCTTTCGAACTGCTAGGTTGGCAGGAGCTGGAACTAGAGATGGGAGCTCACTCCGTCATGCAGCAGTCTCGGGTCTCGAACTGCTGAACTACTGACCTTCCACAGCCTGCAGTTCAATGTCTTAACCACTTGAGTCACCGCAGCTCAATCCATTTAGAAGAGACATTGTACTAATGTTGTTAAACAAAGTCCTTTATACATCCCATATAGTAAAGGAAGGAAGAGTTATATTATAAGTTCAGAAAGGTGGATTCCATGTAGAAGAAGTACTTTAAAGTACTGAAGTGTTTGGATGTCAGTAGTTAAGTCTTTTGCCCCAGAGAGTGGTTTCAGGGATTTTTATTACCCAGCAATGTTCCCTTTAAGCTGTGGAGTCTTGTGAGCAAAAATTCTACTTTGTGAGCTACTGGCATTAAAGTTGTATGTGAGCCAGAGACTAAAAATCTGTGAGCTAGTTCACAGTAACTCATCTTAGAGGGAACACTGCTTCTCAGTCTCATTGCAGCCGCTTACGAGGAGGGAGGAGGGGGTGAAGACTCCACACCTCGTTCCCTTTACTTTTTGGAAATTTTAAAGGGGCAGTCCAAAGTCTTGTAGGATTGGTTGTTATTTGTTGTAGTTACAGGTACTCACAATATATTTCTTGTCTTCATCGATGTTATGATGAGGCTTGAGTCTCTCTTGTTCGGGTGTTCACAGCTTGTGCAGTCATGGCTCCATGACTGCACAGCTCCATGTCTTGCTTTGGGATGACCCCAAGCTACCAGTCGCTTGCTGCCACTCGTGATGTGCTCGGTACAGGTCCCCTGCAACTGCATCTCTCTACAGGAAGCATGGTCCCCTAGCAGAGTCCCCCATGCCACCTCTCTACAGGATGGTCTGAGCACCTCCTAAAAGACATGGAGTGTCAGTGATTCTTGGGAGCTCACTTGAGTCTCAGCTGCCTCACTGTGCCACTGCCCTATCTCTCAAGTTTAGACTGTTGTAAGTCAGCCTGAAACCAGTGGCAGTGAGGACTCCTCAGAAGAAGAGGAGCCAGCTGCAGGTGGCCCAGAGTCAGTAGGTGATCAACAAGGGATTGCGATACCAGCTGATCATGACTCACAGTCCACAGCTGTGGCTGATCAAAAAACCTGTAGGTCTGAATCAGCAAACAAGTCTCCAGAGGCAGCCCCCAGGATACCTGGTTCCCCCACACCCTTGGAATGCCAGAGACATCAGAGGCATGCAGAGTTGCAGTTAAGGAGAAAGAGTGTGCATTTCCTGGGCCATGCCAGCTGTCAATTGATAAGGCAGAAGAGTAG
This sequence comes from Gekko gecko, assembly GCA_029375565.1. Lineage (NCBI taxonomy): Eukaryota > Metazoa > Chordata > Lepidosauria > Squamata > Gekkonidae > Gekko > Gekko gecko. The sequence goes on from JAPDNY010000005.1 coordinate 173,237,694, forward strand.
TTGCTGGATTACTGCTGACTGTAAGCATGTCTCATTAAGGCTTAGCTATAAAACCAGCCAAGAGCAGCTGCTGGATGTGGATGCAATAAGTACATTTGCCACTGAGGCAACAACTTTGCCAAGTACCTCCTCTGGGACCTTTGACCCTGGATTGGACATGGGTGATCAGCCTTCTGGAACCTCTGACCCTGAACTGGACTTGGAAAACCTGCTTTCTGAAACCCCTGACTTTGGACTGTGTTTGGTGCTTCTTGAACTCAGTAACTTCTACCTCTGGGCTGGCTTGCTTATCCCTCAGTACTTGACTCTTGGCAGGGCTGGGCCAGTTCACAGACACAGCTGCAGCACATGCAGAAGCAACCTCTTGCAGGAGGGGCACAGAGGAAGGCCTTCTGGAGAAGAGAGTCCCCCCCAAAAGGCAAATGTGGGCACCCCTGATAAGGGCATGCAGCCCAGTCAAGCTTGAGGTGTTAGCTACTTGCTGAAGGGGTGTATCTGGAGGAGTGGTTCCAAGAGGGATTCAGAATCCCTTTTGAAGGGGAGAGGAGGCATAGCATGGCCAAGAACTTGAAAACCATTATGGGTTTGGAGAACATTGTGCAGCAAAAAATAGACAAGGGGGTGCATGAGGGTAGGGTGGTGGAGTCCTTTAAACAGTTACCCATGCCTGTGTTGCACACCTCCCAGCTGCAGGTGGTTCCAAAGAAGTAACTGAGGGAGTATTGGTTGGTTCACCACTTTTCTTATCCATATGGGAGCTCTGTGAATGATGGGATCTTGGATGAGCTGGCAGCAGTGCACTACTCTTCCTTTGACAGCACATTGATGATGGTGGCACACTGTGGAAGGGGCACCTTGATGAGAAAGTACAGCATTAAGTCATCTTTTCATTTATTACTGATTCACCCTGGGGACTTGGATTTGTTTGTGGCATGTGTGTGGCATTTGAGAAGTTCAGTTCCTTTCTGGAGTGGGCCTTTAGGCAATGGGGAGGTACTAATAGGATCACACACTATGTGAATGATTTTCTGTTTGCAGGGCAACAGGGTCTAATGAATGTCAGAGGTACATTTAGAGGGTTGTAACCTGCCCTGTGCCCACTTCTGGGGGAGGGTGGGATAGAAATGTGATAAAATAAATAATACAAATATTTTTCAGAGCTTGGCAGCAGAGCTAGGTGTCCTACTGGCAGATGAGAAGGGCCAAATGCCAGTCTGTCCTAAAGGTAAAGGTGCCCTTGCTCGAAAGCCAGTCGAATCCGACTCTAGGGTTGTGGTGCTCATCTCCGTTTCAAAGCCGAAGAGCCAGCACTGTCCGAAGATGTTTCCGTGGTCATGTGGCCGGCATGACTAAACACCAAGGTGCATGGAACGCTGTTACCTTCCCACTGAAGTGGTACCTATTTATCTACTTGCAATTTCTTGATTTTGATCGACTCAGAAGGGAGCTTTGCACACTGTGAATAAGCTGGCTGAGCTGGTGACTTTGCTTGAGCAGGCCTGTATGTGGAGAAGTCTTATGCTTTGGGAGTGGCAAGTGCTGCTCTGGCATCTGAATTTTGCATGCAGGGCAGTTGCACTGGGGAGGGCATTTACACAGAGGATATGTGACTGCCTTAAGGGAGTTTCCAACCCTCACCATCGGATTGGGGTTTTGGGGAGATCAAGGCTGACCTGTACATGTGTTTAACAATATGGATTCACAGCATAGAAGTATACATCAAAGAATCACTATGACAATGGCTACTACTATGCAAAAATATTTATAAGAATAATATATCAAATTGTTGTTGCATATAATCCACAATATCACAATAAGAAGCATGTACATCCACTGTTAACCAAACAAACAATAACACAGTCTCTGATTGTTGGTAACTCTAATAAAAATCCCCAGGGTTATATCCATCAATACATCTTCAAAGACTTCTCTGCTCGCAGATGTATGTTGGTTGAGATGATTCTATTTAAGCTTGTTGCCCTGTGATGGGATTTTTTTTAATCTGCTGAAATAGTCCTCTATATCAGCTGAGACAGTTCTTCTCTACAGGTTCCCAGTGACCTTTAAATCCTGTTTCTGAATTCCTTTCATCAGAAGAATTATCTCCTAAACATGACATGAGCTACAATGTAAGTGCTCTACAATGTGTTTGTAAACCCAATCATCCATAAATTATACAGACATACATACAATAAACTTATAAAAATGTTCCAAATATTAAATCGGAAACTTTTGGCACCAGAATATAACATGGAGTTCTCTCTTCCAAAAGTCAATCTGGCCACCTTCTTAATTACATTTTCCATTCTATAGTATTTTATACAACTGACCTCTATTGCTTTCAGCTGCCATTTCCTAATATAATTTTCTTAAGGTGGTATGTATCTATTTCTATGGTGTTCATAAGAAACATGAATAATCCTAGTTAGTATTTAAATCACTAGGAATCAATGTTTTAAATCAACCACCATTCAGTTGTCATTTCCCAGCATAAATTTCTTAAAGTGGTATAAACCTGTTTCTATTATTGTTCATGAGAAACATGAATAATCCTGGTTAGTATTTAGGCCACTAGGTGTCAGTGTTTTCAGTCTATGTATCCACTGTGTTTCCAATTGTAATAAATGTTTTTTACATCTACTCTGCTATATTTGTGTGGTTCATATTTATATATAGTACAAAATCTAAAATCCTCAAAATTATGTCTTGTTTCCGTACAAAGACTGACTATAGATGCTTCTGCTATTTTTTATATGTGATTTGTATTCCAGGGTGCAATATCATGCCTACATACAACAAACCACATTTACATTTTTGGACATAAATGGCCCGACTTGTGTTACAATTGGACATAAGTCCATTGTATAAATACCCTAAGGGTGCACAAATTGTCCAGTTCCCCAAACTGAAAAGCATACTTAACAATTCCCACAGTGAAAGTGTCCAGTAATACTCAAAGTTCTAACACTTGCAGAAGATATATCAGCTCTAATAAGTCTGTCATGTATACTTCTGGTCTTTTTTAACTGTATTATTGGTAAGGTTTCACAGCCAGGTAGATTGAAACTGAAGTCTACATTTGTACCATCCTAAAATGATGCATCTAGAGATGTTTTTGAACTAGTGGTGTTAAGGAATATTCACCAATGGAAAGGGGTATTCCAATATGTCTAAATGTGATTTTGAAACCCTGGGGGAAAAATGCCGGCTGACAAATCCATTATTATCAAGGAGGTAGCCTTCTTTGGGGCATTTAGAATAAGTGAATTGTTGGTCAAGGTACAGTGGGATGGGAGGAACAGGGCTTTGCTCATATCTGATGTGGGGAAAGCCGACAGGAGATGAAAAGCCTCTGGTTCAGGATGGCTCATCTCAGAGAGATGAGGGGGTAGCTGTTGCTTTTATACAATGAGGTGAATTGGAATTGTCCACTGAGACTGTGGCTAGTGATATGGACTGCCTGACAAGAGGAAGCAAGAGGAAGGTTGCAGGCTTAACATATATGGGAAATTATAGGTGTTTCTATACAAATGCTAAAAGGGTCCAATGTAAAGTTGGGGAGTTGGAGTGCTTGGTGTTGGGGGGAAAAATAGACATTGTAGGTATATCAGAAACTTGGTGGGATGAGGAAAATCAGTGGGATATGGTGATTCCCGGTTATATATTATATCGTAAGGATGGGGGGGAAGGGTTGGAAGTGGGGTGGCTCTGTAAGAGAAGGTATACAGTCCAGTAAGATAGAGAGGGTAAGAAAATTGGATTCGCTTCTGGAAATGCTATGGGTTAGAATAATGGGCCCAAAAGGAAACTGATTATAAGAATTCAATTGTTAACTGACCCACTCGATTTAAGTCTTAGGAGCTTTAGTAAATGGGCCACTGACTCCCAGCCTTTATTGAATTTACTGGTTGGGTGACAAGATAGGGTATAGGGAATGGGGTATAGGGAATTTAGAAAACTAAGGGGGGGGAAAGAAAGAGGAAAAAAGGCAACAGGAAGCCACTGAGTTTAGTTTAGGGCAGTTAAGTCTAGGGCAGCCAGATCAGGACCTATAGTGGATCGGGATTGTCAGCAGTAAATTGGCTCCCCCAGCAAGCAGTAACAATTTGCAGGAGACCAGATCACCACCAGCTGTAAGGGAATCTGTGGTTCGCGCTCATTGTGGAAGACGAAGATCACCAGGTGCAGCAATGACTGGTCAGGAGATTCTGGTGCTCTTGGGGAGGGGAAGGTATAGCGGTGGGACCAGGCAAAAAGGAAAGGGAAGGGGGCAGAGAAACAGGGAAGCTTGGCCACCTTCCAACCTGTGTCCCATCCCAAGGGTGACAGACAGTGGGGCAAGGATGAGAAATCCCTCTCTGACATTGGTGTTGTGCAACGCTAGGTCCATAAATAACAAGACTTTGGTCCTACGAGACTTCCTGCTGGATCAGGATATGGACCTGGTGTGTGTGACCGACACCTGGGTGCGAGATGGGGAGACAGTTGCTCTCTCCCAGATGGCTCCTCCTGGGTTCTCAGTCTTCCACCAATCTCGGATGCTGGGGCAGGGGGGAGGAGTGGCTTTGTTCGTTCAGGAAGCTGACTCCTTCAGGGCACTCCCGGTCATTAGGATCTCAGGCATCAAGTGTGCCGGCTTTGTGTGGGAAGCCGGGGAGAGTTTGGCTGTCTGGCTGGTGTACCGACCGCCCAATGCACCAGTGGACAGCCTGCCATCTCTGGTGGAGGCCATGTCAGGCTGGGCATTGGAACACTCCAGGCTGTTGGTCCTGGGGGACTTCAACATCCATGCCAACGACGCGACCTCCTCCCCAGCGGTGGACCTAGCATTATCCATGGCAGCGCTGGGACTCTCCCAATATGTAACAGCCCCCACTAATCAGGCTGGTCATGTGCTTGATCTGATCTTCATGGCTGGGATTACTGCAATGGCAGTACCATGGTCGGACCACTATGTCCTGAGGATCCGAGTGAATGTGTCACCCCAACCCTGGATCTCCAGGATCCGTTGCCCCCTGGCGACTCGCTAGATGACCTAGTCAAGGATTGGAATAACCGACTCTCAGCAGCCATCAACGAGATCATTCCCAGATGTCCTCTGTGCCCCCGATTGAGGCTGGCTCCTTGGTATACCCAGGAGTTGAGGCTGATGAAATGAGGGCTCAGACAATTAGAGAGACAGTGGCAGTGAGCTCGTGACGAAACATCAAGAGCATCCTATCCAACGTTTATGAAGTTGTATGAGATGGCAACCAAGGCCACGAAGAGGGAGTTCTATGTGGCTGAGATTGCATCTGCAAGTTCACGCCTGGCACAACTGTATAGAACAATTCAGTCCTTAACCACCCTGCCACAGAGCAGACAAAATGTGAGGGAATTGGATACTGGCTGCGAGACTTTTGTGAGCTATTTTGCATATAAAGTCTTGTCACTTCGCCGCGACCTCCCGGCCACACTTGAGACAATATCCAAACTTGAGGCTCCATGAACATCGTCTGGTTCCATTCTGGATCGTTTTGGACTCCTCAGCCTAGAGGAAGTTGATAGGTTGATCTCAACTATACACCCAACCACCTGCAACCTTGACCCGTGCTCCTCCTGGCTAATTAAAGCTGGCTGAGAGGGGTTCCAAGGTTCCCTCAGGGATACTGTCAACAGATCCTTATCTGAGGGCCTATTCCCTGGGGCTCTCAAGGAAGCAACAGTCTGTCCTCTCTTAAAAAAACCATCCTTGGACCCAGCCGAATTGGCTAACTATTGGCTGGTTTCCAACTTGCCCTATTTGGGCAAATTAATACAGAGGGTGGTGGTGATGCAGCTGCAGGCCTACCTAGATGACCCATTTCAGTCTGGCTTCTGCCCGGGCCACGGGACTGAGACAGCACTGGTCGCCCTCACAAATGACCTCCAAAGGCATCTGGATCAGGCGGGACAGCGGTGCTCCTGTTGTTGGACCTGTCAGCGGCATTCGACATGGTTGACCATCAGTTGCTCGCCCACCACCTCGCCGACATGGGGATTCGGGGCCTTGCCTTGCAATGGCTTGTCTCCTTTCTCCAAGGTTGGGACAAAGGGTGGTGCTTGGGGAGAAGCTGTCCCGAAGGCACCCACTGGTCTGTGGAGTGCCCCAAAGGGCAGTTCTCTCCCTGATGCTATTTAACATCTATATGCGCCCCCTTGCCCAGATTGCCCGGAGGCATGGGCTAGGGTGTCACCAATATGCGGATGACACCCAGATCGATCTGTTGTTGGGCGGTCAGGCTGGTTATAACCTGGAAGATCTGGACCGAGCACTGTGGGACATAGCGGGCTGCCTTAGGCTGAGTCGGCTGAAACTGAATCTGATGAAGACGGAGGTCCTGTGCCTGAATCGGAGCAGTACAGGGTTAGGGGTCCCTCTCCTGGCCTTTGGTGGGGTGCCATTAGTGCCAGAGCTGAGGGTCAGGAGTTTGGGAGTGCTCCTGGATGCTTCCTTGTCAATGGAGGCCCAGGTAGCAGCCACTGCCAAAGCAGCTTTTTACCATCTCCAGCTGATCAGGCAGTTGGTCCCCTTCCTCCAACCCAATGATCTGGCATCAGTGATCCATGCGATGGTCACCTCGAGGCTGGATTACTGCAATGTTCTCTACATGGGGCTGCCCTTGGGGCAACTCCGAAAGCTGCAGCTGGTGCAAAATGCAGTGGCCAGGTTGTTGATTGGACTTCCCATGCGGGAGCACATCTAACCTGTGCTAAAGCAGTTGCACTGGCTGCCAATAGCGTTCCAGATATGCTTCAAGGTGCTGGTTTTGACCTTTAAAGCCCTAAATGGTCTGGGGCCTGTCTACCTGAGGGAACGCCTTTCCCTGCACATTCCCCCGAGGGCACTGTGTTCAGGGACTCAAAACCATCTGGTCCCCCTGGCCTAAGAGATGCCAGGTTAATGACAACAAGAACTAGGGCATTCTCTTTAGCTGCTCCGAAGCTATGGAATGAGCTCCTGGCTGAGATCTGAGCACTACAGGATTTACAACAGTTCTGTATAGCAGTAAAGACCGAGCTCTTCCGTCAAGCATTTTAATATGCTGCCACACTGGCAGTACCGCAAAAGCACTAGCATAAGCATTATGATATGCTTGCCATACTGGCACCAGTACTTTATACAGCACTTTATATGGAATGCTGCCATCTTTTAATGTAACTTAGTATTTATTGTATTGTTTTTAGATGTACGAACACTGTGTTTTAAACTGTATACTGGTTTTAATTGCTTGTAAGCTGCCCTGAGCCGCTCGGGCAGGAGGGCGGGATAAAAGTCCAATAAATACATAAATAAATTAACACTGGGAGTTTGTTATCGCCCGCAGATCAAAAGATAGAGAAGAATTATAAAATGATGAATGAATTAAAGACACTGGCTAAACTACCTGAACATAGATTGGGCCAATATGTGTTCTAGTCGGGGAAAAGAAATTGAGTTTCTAGACACTCTCAAGGACTGTGCTACGGAGCAGATGGTCATGGAACCTACCAGGGGAGGGGCGATCCTGGATTTGGTCCTAAGTAACAACCAAGACCTGGTGAGAGATGTAAAAGTGATTGCACCACTTGGGAACAGTGACCATAATGTTATTGAGTTCAACATTTGTATAAATAGGGAATTGCCCAAAAAGCCTGACACAACCACTTTTAAGTTTAAAAGGGGTAACTTCACTGATATGAGGGGACATGTGAGGAGGAAACTGAAAGGAAAAGTAGAAAGGGTCAAAACCATTGGGGAAACTGGAGACTATTTAAAACTACAATCTTAGAAGCTCAGAAAAAATATGTACCACAGGTTAGGAAAGGCACAAATAGGTGTAGAAAAAAGCCTGCATGGTTAACAAGCAAAGTAATGGAAACTGTAAAAGGTAAAAAGGATTCCTTTAAGTGATGGAAAGCTAGTCTCAGTGAGGCTGATAAAAGGGAACACAGGCTGTGGCAAATAAAATGCAAGTCTGTGATCAGGCAGGCAAAAAGGGAATATGAGGAGCATATCGCAAAAAACATAAAGGCCAACAATAAAACTTTCTTCAAATACATTAGAAGCAGGAAACCAGCCAGGGAGGCAGTGGGTCCCTTGGATGACCGAGGGGTAAAAGGAGTACTGAAGGATGATAGGGAAATGGCTGAGAAGCTGAATGCATTTTTTGCCTCTGTCTTCGCTGTGGAAAATGAGAAGTGCTTGCCCACTCCAGAACCGCTGATTTTGGGAGGGGTGTGGAAAGACCTGAGTCAGATTGAGGTGATGAGAGAGGAGGTCCTACGACTGATAGATAACTTAAAAACTGATAAATCACCAGGCCCGGATGGCATACATTCGAGAGTTCTGAAAGATCTCAAATGTGAACTTGTGGATCTCCTGACAAAGATATATAATCCTTCATTAAAATCTGCCTCCATTCCTGAGAACTGGAAGGTAGCTAATGTCACTCCCATCTTTAAAAAGGGTCCCAGAGGAGATCCGGGAAATTACAGATCAGTCAATCTGACATCGATATCGGGTAAGTTGGTGGAAACTGTTATTAAGGAAAGAATTAGTAAGCACATTGATGAACAAAAACTATTGAGGCAGACTCAGCATGGGTTCTGTAAGGGAAGATCTTGTCTCACTAACCTGTTAGTGTTCTTTGAGGGGGTGAACAAATATGTGGACAAGGGAGACCCAACAGATATTGTTTACCTTGACTTCCAGAAAGCTTTTGATAAAGTTCCTCATCAAAGGCTCCTAAGCAAACTCAAAAATCACGGGATAAAAGGACAAGTCCTTTTGTGGATCAAAAACTGATTAATTAATAGGAAACAATGAGCATAAATGGGAAATTTTCTCATTGGAGGGTGGTAAGCAGTGGGGTACCGCAGGGATCAGTACTCGGTCCGATGCTCTTTAACTTGTTCATTAATGATTTGGAGTTGAGAGTAAGCAGTGAAATGGGTAATTTTTGGATGACATGAAGTTGTTCAGGGTGGTGAAAACCAGGGAGGATTGTGAGGCACTCCAAGGGGATCTGTTGAGGATGGGTGAGTGGGCGTCAACATGGCAAATGGGGTTCAATGTGGCCAAGTGCAAGGTGATGCACATTGAAGCCAAAAATCCTAACTATAAATACACGTTGATGGGGTCTGAACTGGCAGAGCCTGACCAAGAGAGAGGTCTTGGAGTTGTAGTAGATAGCTCAATGAAAATGTTGAGACAGTGTGCGACTGCAATAAAAAAGGCCAATGCTATGCTGGGAATTGTTAGGAAGGGTATTGAAAACAGATCAGCCAATATCATAATGCCCGTATATAAATCAATAGTGGAACTTCATTTGGAATACTGTGTACAGTTCTGAACACGACACCTTAAAAAGGATATTATAGCATTAGAAAAAGTGCAGAAAAGGGCAACTAGAATAATAAAAGGGTTGGAACACTTTCCCTATAAAGAAAGGTTAAAGCACTTGGGGCTCTTTAGCTTGGAGAAACGGTGGCTGAGGGGGTGACATGATTGAGGTTTATAAGATTATGCATGGGATACAGCAGGTAGAGAAAGAAGTACTTTTCTCCTTTTCTCACAATACAGGATAGGTGACATCAGCATGGACATTGAAGTCTCCAAGAACTACAAGTCTTGGGAACTCAAAGGCCCAGCCAGCCACTGCCTCAAGCAGACTCAGAAGGCTGTCCGCTGGTGTGCTATGAGGAAAGCGCACCAGAGAACAGTCAAGTTCACCTCAGCACCCCACACAAGGCCAACATAATCAATGCCAGCAATTTTGGGGATGAGGAACACCCTGAAGGAAGAACTATGTCAGATGAGTATCACCACTCCACCCCCTGCCCCATTATTTGAAACTGATGGAAGACTGAGAAATCTGGAAGGGACAGATCTTTCAGGGTGACTGCCTCATTCTCCTTTGCCCAGGTTTTGGTCACATACACCACGTCCACGTTATGTGCTGCAATATATACTGAAAGGGTCAAGGTCTTATTATCAATGGACTTGACATTGCACAGCATCAGTGTCAAAGGGGAATGTAGATTCCTAGCCCTCTCACCTTCATATCTTGGGATGAAGGTTGGAAGGGGACTGAACATTACCATATCACCATCTCCTTCCAGTCCAGCACCTTCTCCCACTGCCATACGTCCCCCACATTTTGGCACATGCTTTTGACTTTCAGAGGGGAACTATGCATTGCAAGCAAAACATCATTTTCCAATCTCACATTTTCTTCATAATGAGAATGCAGAATGAGGTAATCAGTGATGGAAGGGATGCTCATTCTTTCCCATACCTACCTGCTTCTCCTCTGCAAATCTCATCCCAAAGTCTTTTTAAATAATTCTCACTTCCTTCCTGTCAGGCACAGAAAATAGCTGCAAGTCCTGTCAGAGGGGCTGGTCTCACTGGGGAATTTGCAAGGGAGAATTTGTGGGCTGCGAATGGGTTTCCCCCTTGATTAGAATGTCACCCATATCATAGTAAAAATGGTCTTGAGACTTCTGCTTTTAAAAGTGGTTTGTTATGCAGTCAGACAATGTGCTGCCTCAAAAGCAACAACAGCCTTGCAAACTTGCAAACTGCAATGCATTTTGCAAATGCATTGCAGTGATTGGCTGTCTGGAGCCTCCTTCCCCCCCCCTCCTGGAAACAGGAGGAAAAGGCGGGAAAGAGGGGGAAACGGTGGGAAAAGGAATTCCCGGGCCCTTTAACAGTTTAAAACCCCTCACAATGCCGTTTTTCGGCAATGCCGAAAAAATCCCGAATTTTCCGGGTGTTTTTTTTTTTGGAATTCAAAGATTACAGTGAATAGCCTGTCCGGGATCCCAAAAGCCGAAAAAACCCCGAAAATGCTTTTTTCGGGTTTTTCCCCGTTTTGGGATTCCCGAATGCACACCCCTATACAGGAACTCATGGGCACTCAATGAAGTTGCTGAGTGGTCGGGCTAGAACAGATAAAAGGAAGTACTTCTTCACCCAAAGAATGATTAACGCATGGAATTCACTGCCACAGGAGGTGGCGGCGGCTACAAGCATGGGAGGCTTCAAGAGGGAATTAGATAAACATATGGAGCACAGGTCCATTGGTGGTTATTAGCCACAAGGTATAGATAGGGACTCTGGGGCAAGTGATGCTCTGTATTCTTGGTGCTTGGGGGGCTCAACGGTGAGAGGGCTTCTAGTGTCCTGGCCTCACTGGTGGACCTCCTGATGGCACCTGGTATTGTTGGCCACTGTGTGACACAGAGTGTTGGACTGGATGGGCCATTGGCCTGATCCAACATTGGCTTCTCTTATGTTCTTATGGGTTTGGAGGGTGATGAGATCACCTTGAAGGTGCAATGGTCCAAATCTGACCAGAAGGTGGCAGACAAATGATAAAGCTTTACCATGCTTAAGAGGATTTGTGGCCGGTGTGGGCACATGTGGTAGCTGAGTGCAATGGCACAGAGAGCCAGCCCACTGTTTCAGCATGCAAGCAGACTTCCCGTAACTCAATACCAGTTCTGCTCCATCACTCACCAGACTTTGGGCATGGATGGGCTGTCAGGACATAACTATGGCACCCATTCTTTTTGCATTGGGTTGGTGCCAGCAGTGGCCAGAATGGGGTTCAGCCCATCCGAGGTTCAGCATTTGAGCCACTGGAGGTCCACAGCATTTTGGGCCTATGTGCATAAGTGTTGATGGCTAGTAATTTGTTTCTTTGCAGGATGTGGCACAAGAACAGGTGTCATCAGTGTGCCAATATGTAGGCATTCAATCATTTTTTGGTCAAGCAGGAGGGCCAGGTGCTCCAGCATCAGTACCCAGCTAGGCATTGGAGACTGCACCTCTGTTGAATGGGTGGGGAAGAGAAGCATGCATTGGAGTCAACTTTTTAAACAAAAATTAAATTTTATTTAATCATATAATATTACAATATTTCAATAAAACTGAGTACAAACATTCAAGTATACAGAATTGAAATATTGAACAATATAATAAGGTTACAAACCATCAGTAAAATTGTGTATGAACGACTAAACACAGTAAACTACAAATATAAATGCAGGGCTGAGAAGTTTGTTGAACAACACAGATTTACACCAGCAGTGGAACAGTGTGTTAGACTAAGGAATAGATACAATCTATTCAGTGTGTGAGAGAGTTGGCTTTTATGTAAAACACAGCAGTCATTTGCGAGATCAGACCAACACTTGAGCATTAGAGGTTGCCATTTTGGCCTGGAGTATCTCTAAATTTATCTAGATTGTACATAATTTTATCCAAGATGAATAAATTCCATGACTTCAAGTGCCATTTTTGCAGCAATGGAATTGCTGCCGACTTCCAATGAGATGCAATAAGACAATTAGCCATGATTAACAATTAATTGTTGTCATGCATTTGGGCAAGAACGATCTGGGCAATAAGTCGGCAGTCTCATTGCTGGCATGGGTTCTTTGGGATTTGGAGATAAGCTTTGGTTCCCTGACTCCATTTTGGTCTGGTCAAATATGTTGTCTGGATTTACTACCCATCCAGAGTTGATAAAGCCAAGAACTGGTTAAACAACATCATAGGCAGGTTGGTGGTCTCGGGGAGGAAGGGTTATTCCACACCCCGGGATCAAGTTCTTGTTGCTGCATCTGTTCAGGCCTGATGGGCTCACCTGTCTGCTGCTGGGGCAGACATTTTCTTGGCTGATCTGCAGAGTGGCCTGTGTGACCTACTGGCGTGCTGATAGAGGGAGGGGAGTTAAGCCAAGGCCAACCCCCTCTGTGGCAGGAAAAGCATGGGTTGAGGGGATTTCAAGTTGGTAAGCACACCGAGATATCAGCAATAGGGGGGTCCTCAAACCAGGTACCTATCGACATGGCAGTCTGGGTGGCTCAGTGGGGGCCTCTTCAGGGTTGATGGGACATATGATGAGCCATAAGGCTTAGCAGTTGTGGGCAGGACTATGCCCCTCCGTCCCCTCTACTGTTATCCCTACCAGCTTAGTTTTAAGAAGCTGAATTGCTGCCTTCAGTTTCTTGGGGGAATTTAGCTAAATGGCAGGCCTCAGTGATAGGTGGGGTATTAAGCAAGGATCTGCTAACTATGTTCTATAGAGCTCTTTCCCTTTAAACCCTTTTTTGGAGCCAAGAACCAGACCAATATTAAAAGACAATAAATTTATTATAGAAAAATAACAGAATTTAAACATATAGACACAGATTGAAGAGTATACACATAAGATATTGGAAAGAAGAGGAGGTAGCAGACAAATAGGAGGGGATGGGGAGTTTGGGGATGATACGTTACTGATCTTGGAGAGCTGGCTAAAGCCTGAGGTTCTGCACTGGGGGTGCTGGCACACAACATTTTAGTTAGCTGCTCAGACTATTTAGCTTCCAGCTCAGGAGCATTTTTCGCTTCATTGGATGGGGGTACCTCCTTCTGAGGCCCATAGATTTTTTTTATTATTTTCATACTACAGACACTACAACACTAAGACACTACACTAAAAGATAAGCTACACAATGATCATACAGCATGATTAGTCATAACTTGATCAAAGTTCCCTCTATAATAAAAATACCTGCTTCTTACTTTTTCTATTACTGGTATTTGTATGGTTAAATCAAGTAAATACAGTTTAAACAATTTAAACTTTCAAGTTTATAAGATTAAGCTACTTCATTTCTTTCCACTATGTTTCTATTTATCAAATTTCCATTGGACTTTCAGAGGCTTAGGGGCCACAGCCCATTTTCAAAATCGGAGTCCTCATCTGGAATAATGTTCGCCGTACGTTCCAAACTTCCCAACCCAATAGAGCTGCTTTCTTCTTTCAGATCTTGTTCCTCTGTTGTTTTGTTGTCAGTCGCTATTCCTTGTTGCAGTTCCAGAAACAACTTTGCTTTTAAGACAAAGTCTATCTTTTCTTTTCTGTCTTTGTAGTTGAAGACAAGTCTCTCAGGTATTATCCATCTGTATGGCGTGGAGTTTTTCTGCAGAAAAGTAGGTTCTTATACTGTTTCCTCTTTTTTCTTATTTCAAATGGTACTTGCTTCTTACACTCTGATTTCCTCGTCTTTGATTTTTAAGATTGTCCCATTTTTGGCTTGAGAACCATGTCTCTTGTAGATCTCTTCGAGAATCTTACCATTATCTTACCATTACCCAGGCAAGTTTTTCTTTTTGATGAATTCTGGATATGTCCAATAGATCATATCCATATTGCTTTGTAAATCATCCACAGTTAAACCTGTCATTGGGACTAACGCTTCACTTAAGATTGTCTTCAGATTCTCACCCTTCTGTTCAGGAACACCTTGAAATCTCAGAACAAAAGTTGATTTTTCCATTTGGAGTCTTAAAAGCTGATCTTTGACAGAGGTCCTCCCTTTCTCCCCTACCTCCAGTCTTTGATTAATTGCTTTTGTCTTGGTTTCAATTTTCCCCCCTGATTTTGCCATCTCCTCTGCTTTTAACAGGAGAGTGCTTCGGTCGCATTGCCATCTTTTCTGCCCGTTCAGACATTGTTTACAAATTGTGGAAAGTTTTTAAAAGTCAAAGAAAGTTCATTTATAAAGTCGCTTCAATTAACTCTGAGTTTCACTTGATTCAGTCCAAAATCACCGTTGCTCCTAGCCCCTTCTATCACTTAAACAGTTCATTTGAAGTTATGGGGGGGCAAACTCCCTCGCCCTCTGTCATTACAGATTGGGGCTTCGGATAGGCGCTTCACCACGTAACCATGGAGAAAGAAATAACACTCACGCTTCTTTCCATGCTGGCTGCAGAGGTAGGGAGAGCTTTGTAATTTTGCTAGATCTTTTGTTCGCTCATTCAGTGTGCATCTCTTGGTGCCATGATGGCGCTGTGGCAGTGGGACCTTATGGGGCAAAGAGGAGCCTCAATCCCTTGGCTGCGGCCTTGGAAGAGGCACCTCTCATGCCCCAGGCTGGGAGTCCCCTCCAGGGACTCCGGGGGCGGGGTCTGGAATCATTCGGTACCACTCCCGTCTGCTGCATCACAGACCGCTCCTATCAGAGCTCCAAAGGAGCACGCCCGCCATTCGAGTTGCCGAAACCGAAACCTACAGAGGCCCATAGAATTTGACCCACTTGTCCAATCTTTTTGAAACGTGGAGGGGTTTTTTTGAAGAGAGGAACCCATTGCTTACCTGTAACTGATGATCTCCAAGTGGTCATCTGTGCATTCACATCTATGGGAGAAAGGGTACCTACGCCTGACCCATTAGTAACTTAACAAGCCCAAAGCCTCTTTTTTCCCCACGCTCCACCCCCGAAGCACATGTGGGGCCCCACTGCACATGCTCATAGGTGCAGAGCCCAGGTCTCCCACTAGTTCCTTCTGACCACTGAAACCCCCTCTAACACAAGAAGGCTGACAGCAGAGGGGAAGGCCAGGCAGGTGGTGTGAATGCACAGATGACCACTTGAAGCTAATCAGTTACAGATAAGCAACCTGTTTATCTTCTTTGTGGTCTCTGTGCATCTTTTTAAGTTTTTTTATTTGTACTGATGTCTTACATTTCATATTCATTCATAATACTTTTCATCAAGTTTAAATAACCAAACATCAAATACATAAGAACATAAGAACATAAGAGAAGCCAATGTTGAATCAGGCCAATGGCCCATCTAGTCCAACACTCTGTCACACAGTGGCCAAAATATACCAGGTGCCATCAGGAGGTCCAGCAGTGGGGCCAGGGCACCAGAAGCCCTCCCACTGCTGCCCCCTCCAGCACCAAGAATAGAGTGGATCACCTGCCCCAGACTGAGAGTTCTCATTCTATACCCTGTGGCTAATAGCCACTGGTGGACTTCTGCTCCATATGTTTATCTAATTTCCTCTTGAAACTGTCCATGCTTGCAGCTGCCACGACCTCCTGAGGCAGTGAATTCCATATGTTAATCATTCTTTGGGTGAAGAAGTATTTCCTTTTATCTGTTCTAACCTGACTGCTCAGCAATTTCATAGAGTGCCCACGAGTTCTTGTATTGTGAGAAAGGGAGAAAAGTACTTCTTTCTCAACCTGCTCAATCCCATTCATAATCTTATAAACCTCGATCATGTCCCCACTCAGCCGTCGTTTCTCCAAGCTAAAGAGCCCCAAGCATTTTAACCTTTCTTCATAGGGAAGGTGTTCCAACCCTTTTATCATTCTAGTTGCCCTTCTCTGCACTTTTTCCAATGCTATAATATCCTTTTTGAGATGTGGTGACCAGAACTGTACACAGTATTCCAAATGAGGTCGCACCAATGATTTATACAGGGGCATGATGATACTGGCTGATTTGTTATCAATTCCCTTCCTAATAATCCCCAGCATAGCGTTGGCCTTCTTTATTGCAGCTACACATTGTGTAGACATTTTCAGCGAGTTATCCACTACGACTCCAAGATCTCTCTCTTGGTCCGTCTCTGCCAGATCAGACCCCATCAACGTGTATTTATATTTAGGATTTTTGGCTCCAATGTGCATCACTTTGCACTTGGCCACATTGAACCCCATTTGCCACGTTGACGCCCACTCACCCATCCTCAACAGATCCCTTTGGAGTGCCTCACAATCCTCCCTGGTTTTCACCACCCTGAACAACTTCGTGTCATCTGCAAATTTAGCCACATCACTGCTTACTCCCAATTCCAAATCATTAATAAACAAGTTAAAAAGCATTGGACCAAGTTGTCAGAAGTCCTAACCTAGTCAGCAATGTCGCCTAACCTAGTCAAGCCAATGTCGCCAGGTAGCCAACGCTAAGCGGATCGATCCCGCTTCTTTTTCCCACACCGACCAATTCCGTTCAGTATCGTTAAATTTTCTGGAAACATAGGCAAGGGGGTGTAATTTACCATCCTCCCCCTCTTGGAGGATCGCCCCCCCCATAGCAACATCGGAAGCCTCGACTTGGACAATGAATTTTTTAAGTTCATTCGGGTGGGCTAACACAGGTTCCGACGTAAAAAGGGCTTTCAATTTGTCAAATGCCCTCTGGCACTGTGGCGACCACTCTAGTTTGGCCCCTGGTCGAGTGCACTCGGGTGGCTTCCCTTTTGTTTTCAATAAGTCAGTTAGGGGAAGGGCCACCTGGGCAAAGTTCGATAGGAACGATCTATAAAAGTTCGCGAATCCGAGGAACCCTTGGAGTTGCCTCTGTGTTTTAGGGGCTTCCCACCCTTTTTTTTTGGTAAATACAGTTTATTATTGGATATATCACATGTTCATACATTTTCAACCAACCTACATATCCATTTTTCTAATTTCCCTTCTCCCCCCCAAACAAGGCTTCCCGCACTGCTCCAACCCCATTAATATCTCTCTTGTTCTAGTACAGTTACTTCTAAACTTATTTTCTCTTACAAACGGTAACAATTCAAAAGTCTAATTCTATTTCATTTTCCTCTTAATAACTATCAAAGCAGATCAAACCACGTTTAATGTCCCAATTTTTCAACAAGTATTTTTGAAAGTCTTTCCAGTCTTCAAAGAAAGTTTCATCTTCTTTGTTGTTTAACTTTCTTGTTAATTTGTCCATTTCTGCCAAAAACAACGTCTTTTTAATCCATTCCCATGTTTCAGGTACTTTATCTTGTTTCCAACATTGAGCAAAAGTCAGTCTTGCTGCTGTAGTCAAGTACCATAGTAGTGTTCTCTTGGCTACAAGGGGCTTCCCACCCTATCACATCTTTGATTTTATCAGGGTCCATCTCGATCCCCTTTTGGGATATGCGGTAGCCCAGAAAAGGGATCTCTGTTTTGTGAAATTCACACTTGGACAGTTTTGCAAACAGTTTATGCTTGTGCAACGTTTGTAACACTTCCCTCACCAGTTTCACATGGGACTTCATGTCGGGGGAATATAAAAGAATGTCATCAAGGTAAACAAGGACCCCCTTAAACAAATACTTGTGGAGCACCTCATTAATCAAGTTCATGAAGACTCCCGGGGCTCCCTGAAGCCCGAACGGCATGACCAGGTATTCAAATTGGCCCAGAGGGGTGTTGAACGCCGTTTTAAATTCGTCCCCCTCCCGAATTCGGACCCTGAAGTAGGCATCACGGAGATCTAGCTTCGAGAAGACCTTCCCCCAGCCACCGCAGCCAACAAGTCTTTTATCAGGGGCATGGGGTAGGCGTTTGTGTTAGAGACTGCATTCAAGCCACGATAGTCGGTGCACAGCCGCAACCCCCCATCCTTTTTCTTCCGGAAAAGCACAGGAGCCGCAAACGGGGAGGATGCTGGCCATATAAAACCCCTACTCAGATTTTTGTCAATGAATTTCCTCAGCTCCACTTTTTCTGAGGGGCTCATGGAATACAACTTCCCTTTTGGTAGTTTCTGGTTAGGCAAAATTTCAGTCACACAGTCTGAGTTTCTATGGGGGGGCAATTCGTCGGCTTCCTCCTCCCCAAAGACAGGGGCCAGGTCGTGATACTCAGGGGGAATGCCTTCCAGTTCGGCTTCCGCCACCCCCACCGTCACTAGGAGTTGCCCCCCCGTCATGGGTCCCCACTCATTCTTCCATAAGTGGGATTGGCATTTGTCGGAGATGAAATTCACTTTCCCCTCCCCCCATAGGACGTGTCGATCGTGATCAAAGAACCACGCGCTTCCGAGTACTAGGGGAAAGCGGGCAGCTGGGGTAACAACGAAAGGCCTTTCTTCCCAATGTTGCCCAATTCCCACCCTCAAGGGTACAGTCTCGTATTTACAGGGTTCTTTCATGGTGGAGCCGTCCATCTGAGTAAATATCAAGGGGTCGTTTAGTTTAATAACTTTCGCCCCCAGTCCCGTCACTAGTGTGGGATTGATGAGATCTCTCCCACACCCAGAGTCAATGAGAGCCCGTACTCTCACATGGGTCAATAGACCCGGGTCCATTAAAGTTACTGTAAGAAAGAAAAGAGAGGGGGGTTTGCTCACCGGGGTTTGCGCCTGGGAGTCCGGGACCTGCTGTTCAGCACTGTTCACAGCAGGTCCGTCTCGTTTCCCTGCGGCGCAGCTTCGCCATTGGATGAATCGGATACCTCGCTGAGCGGTTTGGCTTGCAGGGCTTTCGCCCCCCTTGGCTTCGCCACCGGTTTCGGCATGGAGGTGTCGAACTTCTTCTTGGCTCCCTTGGGCGCTCCTGACGATGCTGATGCGGTCGGGCAGTTCGCGGCGAAGTGGCCTCCTTCTCCGCATTTGAGGCAAAGACCTTGCTTCATTCGGAGTTCCCTCGTACCGTCCCTCGATTTTGGATTCAGGGTAGGGGGTTTCCCCCTCGCTGCCGGCACAGGGCCGCTGTTGGCCATCGCTGCGGCATCATCTAGTTTGATGGTTTTCAGCCGGTTCTCCATCGTGATGGCGGCTTGTATCCATCCCGAGAGGGTGTCTGGGTCTTGGGTTTTGGTGACTTCTCGTCGGATCTCCGCGTTGAGTCCCAACTTGTAGTAGTCCACGAGGGTCCCATCTTGCACCCCTCGGATTTTGGCCGCACACCTACGGAACTCCGCCGTGTAGTCTCTCACCGATCTCGTGCGTTGCTTGAGGGCTCGGATCGCTGCCTTTGCCGCTTTGTTAGAGTTCGCGTCCTCGAATTGCTCTTTCATGGCCCACATAAAAGAATCGATTTCTCTCAACTCACGCCCATCAGCCTGGTGAAGTCCCACATACCAGTCAGCGGCCGCTCCCTTCAGGTGGGCTGCTATGACATCGACCATACGCTTTTCGCGCTGGAATAGATGGCCCCAAGTCTCGATAAACCTCTCGGCTCTCACGAGGAAAAACGGAAACTTCTCAGGGTCTCCGTCAAAATCTGCATCCAGCAGTTCCGCAGGTTTCGGTGGCAAAAAACCCCAAGATCGAGGGGGTGGTTGCCCCGGCGGCCCCTGCGGCCCCGGCCCCGCGGGTTGATCCGGAGGGCCGGCCGGTACGTTCTGCTGGCCTTGATCCGGCGCCGGCCGTTGGTCCTGGGGAGCTTGGTCTGGTGGCTCCTCTCGCCTTTGTCGCTCACGCTCCTCTCGGATGCCCTCCGCGATCATCTGTGGGATGCGGGTGAGGGATTCATCTAGGTAGCGCATCAGGCGGTCTTGGCTCGGTTCCCCACTCCACCTCCGTCCCACCACGGCACCTTCCAGGCTCTCAGAGTCTCGGCCGGTTTCCTCCAGGGCTCCCGCCGTAATCAGTCTGCGGACCGATCTTTCGGGGTGGCCTCCCCCACCGACGCTCGCGGGGTTCCAAACCATGCCTCGTGGGTTTCAGCCAGGGGTTTCACCCAGTCTCGTCTACGTCCGACTCGGTGGGTCACCCCTCCATAGGCCGCCCCATATGGATCCCCGTAGGGCCCTCCGAAGTCGTACTCCGGACCCCATTGTCCCAGCACGTATGTGTCAGGGGTCTCTCTGGGTACGTCCTTCCCGGGAGGTTTCTTCTCCTTTTTCTTTTCTTCTTCAATCGGGAGAGTGTCTTCTTCACCGCTACTCATTTTGGAGTTGCGGGTTTCTGACCAGTCCCGAAGTTGATGATGATTCTGAACAAACTGTCAGAAGTCCTAACCTAGTCAGCAAAACACCATGCCTTGCGGTTCAAGCAAGAATAGCATTTATTATAGAGCTGCAATAGAAAGGTCACTGTAGCAGGTACATTGTTCAGAATGACTTGGTTACAGAAAGCAACTGGTTATACTGAGAAGGGGGTGAATGGGGACCCCCCTTCTACCAATCAGGGAATAACATGCGACTGGGAATCGAAAGTTACTACGCTAATGAAGTTCCCAACGCCCCCATTATTCTCAGGAAAGCCGGAGCTTTGAAAGCGATAGTAAAGCTCGCAGCTTGACTCCTCAAGGTCAGAATGTTCAGTCTGCGAGAGATAGGGGTTACCAGATGCACATTCCACTCTCACACCCTAGTCATAAATCAACACCCCTTGGATTCCAACCTCCCGCCTGTCACGCCACTATGGCGCCCATTGCCATCCTCCCCTCCCCTCCATCCATCATGGCAGGGCTACCTGACAAAAGTACTGATCCCTGTGGTACCCCACTGCTTACCACCCTCCACTGAGAAAGTTTCCCATTTATACTCACTCTCTGTTTCCTATTTATAAGCCAGTTTTTGATCCACAAGAGGACTTGTCCTTTTATCCCATGACTATTGAGCTTACTTAGGAGCCTTTGATGAGGAACTGTATCAAAAGCTTTCCCGAAGTCAAGGTAAATAATATCTATTGGGTCCCCCTTGTCCACATGTTTGTTCACTCCCTCAAAAAACACTAACAGGTTAGTGAGACAAGATCTTCCCTTACAGAACCCATGCTGAGTCTGCCTCAATACATCAATTTTCCCATTTATTATTCCCTCCCCCACTTTCGTGAGTGACCAGAAGAAGAACCTTATTATTATATCTGTAAACATGAGCACACCTTATGGAGTTTTATCAATATATCATTATTGGGCCCCCCTTCTCTTACCCATCTTATATATCCAAACCATTTCTTCCTCATCTCCAATGCCTTATCTTCCCATGTCTTATCCTGTTTTATTATCAATAAAATATCTGATTGAATGCATTCATATAAGTACCAATTCCATCTTTCCAAAGTCCATTTTAATGCATCTTTCCATCCATACGCTATTACCTCATGAGTTGCTAGAATCATAGCTTTAAATAAATCCTTTTTGGATTTATCTACTTTATTATTTCCCAGAATTCCCATAAATAACACTTTCTCATTCAGTTCAGTCTTAACGTTACATAAATTATCAACCTTTTCCAGGATCAGTTGCCAAAATTCCCTTACCTTAGAGCATTCCCGCCAAAGATGTGCATAATATCCCCTTACCCTTTTACAATGCCAGCACTCTGATTTCATTCCCTTAATCATATATGATAATTGAGCAGGTGTCCTATACCATTTCAAGATTAGTTTGATTTTCAATTCTTTCAATTTTTCCATTTTTATTTCCAGTATTCCCTTTGTCTATTTACCTCCTGTGCTGATAGGTTCACCTCCTTCTCCCATTTAGATTGTATTGTCCTAATCATAAAATCCTTATCTTTGTTCAATAGACTATACACTTTCCTTGCAATACCTTTCTTATTGTCATCTTTAGAACTATAGAGATCTTCAAAGGGGTTATCCTCCTGTTTTCTAGATATCCATTCTGGGAGTACTTGAAACAAATATATCATCTTAGATATTATAAACATTTTAACTGCCCTTATCTTCCTCAATATACTCAGATTTTTTTCATTCCATTGGTTTAATTTTTATCTTTCTCCATGCTATTTTATAATTTATCCCCACCAAATTTTAAATATTTTTTGTTATCATTACACCCAAGTATTTCAACCTCTTAATTCCTAATTTCATACCTGTTATTTTTGCTACTCCTTTTTGTTATTTTAAGTCTCTCTTACTAAACATTATTTCTGACTTTTTAAGATTTACCCCTAAGCCTGAATATATTTTAAAGTCCTGTAATATTATCATAAGTTCCCTCATTGCTTCCAGGGGATTCTCTAACCCTAATAATATATCATCAGCAAATAAGTTTAGTTTAATTTCCTCCTTCCCTATCCTATATCTTTGTATCCTAATACTATTTCTAATTCTATCTGCCAATGGCTCCATCGCTATTATAAAAAGCATTGGGGATAAGGGGCATCCCTATTTAATTCCTCTTTGAATCAATACTTCACTAGTATGTCCATCATTAATTTTAATCATGGCTTTCCCTTCTCTATATATTTCTTTTAGTGCATTTAGAAAAGGTCCTTCAAAACCAAGTTTTTTTAACATTTGAAATAAGAACGCATGATTTAATATATCAAAAGCCTTATAAATTGGGGTCATAACGTCAACTGACCATCCCAGGCCCTAAGGATGCCAAGCTCACTGTCACCAGAGCCAGGGCCTTTTCAATGGTGACTCCATATTGGTGGAATGAGCTCCTGGAGGAGATCAGGGCCCTGCGGGATCTCTTACAGTTCTTCAGGGCCTGCAAGATGGAGCTCTTCCACCAGGCCTTCAATTAGGAGCTGCCCACCACTACCACCAATAAACTGCGGTAGTGGGCTGGCCCAGTTTTGGAGATCAATTACACCGTCACGTGACCCTGGAAGTTTTTACTGAGCTGGAAATCACATGTGTTACATCATTCATATGCCATCCTACCAACGAAAAAGGGCTACCACTGTTTAGTACTCTGATTATTTTAAATGTTTAAAATGCTTGAAATGTTTTAACTGTTTTATGTGTTTGATGTGGATTTATGGTATTTCTACCAATGAATGTAAGCCTCCCTGAGCCTGTTTGCAGGGAGAGCAGGATAAAAATGGAATATAATAATAATAATAATAATAATAATAATAATAATAATAATAATAATAATAATAATAATAATAATAATAATAATAAAAAAACATCTAATTTCAAAAGGGCTCTCTTCCTCTTATTGTTATTACCATGGTACAACACATTAATCACATTTCTTACGGGATGACCAATAGACCTCCCTGTCACAAAATCATATTGATTCTCTCCCACTAACCTTGGGAGCAGTTTCTCCAGTCTATTTGCTAACACCTTTGCAAAAATTTTATAATCTTGGTTTGCCAAACTTATAGGTCTATATGAACTAGGATCCATTGGATCTTTCTGTTGTTTAAAAAATTGTCATAATTTCAGTCCTCCTCCAAGTATCTGGGGCTTTCCCTCCCCTCAATATCTTATTAAACATTCTCTGCATTTCTGGAAATATTAAGTCTCCAACCATTTTATAAAATTCTGCCATGAATCCATCCAGACCTGGTGACTTCCCATTTTTTAAATTCTTTATAACATTCAAAATTTCTTGTTGTGTAATATCTTTATTTAAAATTACCAAATCCTCTTTCCTGATTTTTTTATCTATAACTTCATCAAATTGCCTACTTTCTCCTCCTATAAATTTGATAGAATTTTGTAAAAACTTCTTTTATCTGGTTCTCCTTATAAACCTTATTTCCTGTTTCATTTTTCATACAAGTTATTTTTTGCCTTTTTCTCCTCTTCAAATAGTTTGCCAACCTCTTGTATTTATATTACTACTTTGATAATCATTTTTCACTAGTATCTCCTTTTCCCACATAGAAAGTGAATCCAATTCCTGCAGTTCCTTTTCAGATTATTCAATTTATCCTGAATTTGCTTTTCATATTTCTTTTGCAAACTTCTCTGTAATTCTAATATTTCCTTTAACTTTTATTCTCTTTTAATCTCCATTTTCTTTCTAAAATAAGTTTCTTTAGTAATACATATTCCTCTAATGACCATCTTTGCTGCATCCCAAATTATATCTTCCTCTGCTGATTGCTTATTTTCTTTAAAATAATATTCCACCCTTCTTAATAGGTCTTCCCTATCCTTCTGTTGTAAAAATACTTTGGGGTTAAATCTCCATCTTTTAATTTGCTCCTCCTCCAACCTGATCTCTATACTAATTGGTGCATGATCAGAGATCCAGATCGCCCATTTCCACTCTGGTAACTTCCGTATCATTAGTTTCTTTTACTAGAATATGATCAATACAAGAGAACTTTTTATGTTTTTTCAAAAAAAAAAGCCACGTGGTTTTTTCCTCTTCCTGCAATAGGTTATATACCTCTTTAAGTTTCCATTTCTCTAATTTTAACTTATTATTCAAAATATCATTATTAAAATCTCCTGCTATTAATAATTCACCTTCATAAAATGATTGTAACCTTTGGAAAATTTGGTTCAGGAATAAAGTCTGCCCTTTATTGGGTGCATAAATATTTGCTACTGTATATTTTTTACCAGTCATAACAAATTTCAAAAAAAATAAAACTACCCTCTCTATCTTTGCTTTGCTCCAAAATATTAATATTCAGTCTAGAATGTAGTAGGATAGCCACTCTCCTTGCTTTTTTTGTTCCCTGTGATTCGAATTGCATTTTCCAACTTGGTGAGTTTAACAATGGCCTTAAATCCTTTCTACTTTTGTGTGTTTCTTAAATACACAGTATATCTATGTCAAGGTCCCTTAACATTTTATTTGTTCTATATCTTTTAACATCCGAGGTCAAGCCATTTACATTTAAGGAGAGTAATTTAATCATCCTCCCCATTCTGCTATTAAAACAATTCTCCATAATGTGCTTTTTGGTCTTTGGTTTTTTTCCTCCTTATTCCTGGTCACTCCCTCCCCCATATCCCAAAGAAAAGCTCATTCTCAAGGAGCTGGATGGGGATTCTAGATCTCTCTCCCTTTTCATTCTTCAACATGCAGTCCTGCCTACTCATATTCAGCTCCCCCCTCCATCTCTCAGTACATTTATTTTAACCATTACCAAAATGTCATACTTCAAACATTAAAAGTTCCCTCTATATCCCCTGTTTATTTTAACTTTTATATTCACATAAAAGTCCAAGGTCTCGTCTGGAAGATTTTCCTCTTCCAGACAATATCAATACT
This sequence comes from Gekko gecko, assembly GCA_029375565.1. Classification (NCBI taxonomy): domain Eukaryota; kingdom Metazoa; phylum Chordata; class Lepidosauria; order Squamata; family Gekkonidae; genus Gekko; species Gekko gecko. Next base: position 173,263,165 of record JAPDNY010000005.1, read on the forward strand.
GAAAAGTTTTGGAATTTTCAAGGAACTTGTTCAACTAATAACCAAATTTATATGGCAAGGTAAAAGGGCCAGAATCAGATTGAAAGCCCTACAGGATCTGAAAGAAAGGGGGGTGCTTGCCCTCCCCAATTGGACTTTATATTACAGAGCTGGAGCAATGGCATGGATTAAGGAGTGAATTATGTTAGAAGACAGAAGGATATTAAGCTTGGAAGGACATGATCTCTTAGATGGATGACATGCATTTTTATGGCATGGAAAAGCTTCAACACATAAGTATTTCAAACAACATTGGGTACGAGACGCATTACTAAGAGTATGGGAGATAATCCAGAAGAGATGGTTCATAAGAACCTCGAAGTTGGTGGTCCCACTAGAGGCAATGACCCTGCCTAAGGTTTATAGTGAGAATCCCCTGAAGAGATACATGGACATTATAAACTCAAAAGGGAGCTTGAACTTGATGCTGAATTAATGTGGTGGCAGAGAGCACAACTTAATTCAAGATTCATGAAGAATAAGAAGATTGGATTTGATAAAACTATCAGAGATGGAAAAGATATTATATGCTCCAGAGGAGAAATTTATACAGAAAATGTATGTTTTACTATTAAAAGATTTTGTGGCAGATGAAATGGTTAAAAATAATATGATTCAATGGGCACAGAACCTTGGGCATAATATTGAGTTGGAACAGTGCGACCAAATATGGAACAAAAATGTTAAAATAACTAAAGCAGTTTTTTACAGAGAAAATATGTATAAAATGTTTTATAGGAGGTATATTATGCCTGACAGAATTGCAAATATGATGTGAAATGCTCTAATAAGTGTTGGAAATGTGGAAATAAGGCAGATACATTTTACCATATGGGGTGGACATGTGATATTGTTAAATTTTTTTGGATATGGGTCCATAAAATGACACAGGAAATTACAGGACAAGTGGGTCCCTTTAAACCTGAGATACTATTTCTAGGTATCTTACAAAAGAGACAGGTAGAGATGATCAATATTTGATAATATATCTGACAATGGCGGCCAGAATCTTATATGCAAAATATTGGCGGACAACCCTGTTACCATCTGAGCAAGAATACATTATGAAGGTACTGGAGGTGGCAGAGATGGACAAGTTGACTTTGACTATGAAAGGGTATGAAGACTCCACTTTTCAGAACACATGGCAATGTTTTTATGAGACAGGAGGGATGAAATTGGCTTTTGTGGGAGAATTGCTATTGAAGATTAATCTTATGAGAATGTAACTAAGGTAGAGCGTAACGATACTCATGTAAGAATTAGAATGGTAGCAAGCTAAGAAATAGGGTTAATGGTAAAATTAGATTTGTACCCCCCCATAAGTGTTATATGTTGTATGAGTTACTATGTTTTATGTGTTGTTGTGTAATGTCGTGTATTGTTTTGTAGTGTTGTGTTTTTTTAAAAAATAATAATAAAAACTTGCCCTTAGGGGCAACCTTTAAAAAAAAAAGTCCAAAGTCTCCCATCTTCAGTCAGTGGTCTTTTAGAATCAATCTTCTCCTTCCTCATGATCTTCTTTATCTCCTCTCTCTGGTTCAAACCCTTGTGGAGTATGTTTTATATTAAGTCTCTCAAATAGTTTACCTGCTTCTTTAGGATTTTTTGCTTTCATGAGTTTCCTATCCTTGAAAATCAGAATAGTTGCTAGAAATCCCCAAGAGAACAATATGACATTCTTATACAGTTCTTGAGCATATGGTCTCATCTGTTTTCTCTCTTGTAATGTTTCCGGTGATAAATCAGGATGAGGTATTACCCTCTGACCTTGAAGTTGTAAGTTCTTAATCTTCCTGAGAGCTTTCCAAAATTTATCTTGTATCTTTTCCCTTGAAAAGGCAATTATAATGTCTCTAGGTGTGTCTCCTGCTTTTGGCTTCGATTTCAAGCTTCTGTGTGCACGTTCGAAACCATTTTCTGTAACATTTATGCCAAGCTTCTAAAACCACTCAAAGTTTTTACTAGGTCTCTGGTAATAATGTCTTCCATTACTCCTGAGAGTCTCAAATTTTTACGCTGTTGCCGGTCTGATCAGGAGGCAACCCCTCTTTTTATTTCTTGTATTTCTTTTTCATTAGCTTTCGCCTTTTTCTCAGCCTTATCTGCTACTGTCTGAGCAGTTTTAATGTGCTCTGATAGTTGCTCAAATTTATCTTGTAATTTTTTAATGTCTTTTCTAATGTTTTTTTCCATGTTAGATATAAGCTCAGCCATCACTTCCCCCTTTTTTGCCATTATGAGGGAAGCCTTTAATTAACTTAATTAGCTTTACAGAGAAGACTCACCCAGTCCAAAGTTATTTCTTCCTTCTTCAAGGCTTATCTCCCAGTTTTTTTGATTGTATTTTATTTTATCTAACTCCTTTCTCGGAGGGGTAGCGTGAAGTGTCTAATCTTGCTGATGCATGTGCAGGTCTCCCTCTCATGGTCTCTGTGCATCACACCTATGAGAGAGCAGCAAGTTTATGACTTACTGGAAGTGGGTACTGTCAGCTACTCAGTCTAATGCTTCACAAAGGACTGAGTGTCTCACTGGGACCTCATGGCAGGCTCGGACATCCAGAGCATAATGGTGAATGAACATGTCTGGTGTCACTCATATTGCTGCTCTGCAAATGTCCTGTAGAGGGATTCCCCTCAGGAAGGCAGTGGAGGTTGCCATAGTCCTCATGGAATGTGCTCTAATGGTTTTTGGTAAGAGCTGTTTCTCAAGGAGATAACACAGTTTGTCTCCATAATCAATTTGGAAAGTCACTGAGGTTTTTTTTTTTTTTTAAAATAGGTTTATTTTTTTGAATTTTCTATATATTACACAATATCTTTTGTCTCCTTACTTTACTTAACTCAATAAGTTCCCCCCTCCCTCCCTCTACCCCTTGTTTGTTGATCTTTTATTCACAGCCACGGGCACAAAGTCTGAATCTTCCACCGAATGTCCTGTCTTCCTTCCACTGTTATCCACTTTAGATAGGTCTTCCATCTCGCTTTAATTTCTTCGGCTTTATCCTCCCATGTGGTCTTCTGGCGCAATTTCTCAATGATGTCCGACTGCACAAAATCAAACAAATAAGTGTGCCAGGTATCTATTGTCCATTTGCTCTTATCTTTCCAGCCCAGAGCTATCACTGCCTTGCCTGCTAACACCATAGCTTTGAGTATAGCCTGGGTTTCCTTATTGACTGCCTTATCTCCTAATATACCCATTAACATTAGTTTAAAGTCTACATTCAATGAAATTCTACATATTTTCTTTATAATTTGTATTATTTTTGACCAAAAGACTCTCACCTCTGGACATTCCCACCACATATGAGAGAACCAGCCCTTAAATTGTTTACAGTGCCAACACATAGAACTTGATCCCGGAAACATGTTTGCTATCTGCGCTGGTGTTTTATACCACTTTGTGAAAAATTTATGTTCCAATTCATTAAATTTAATAATTTTGGTTTCTTCTATTCCCTTCATTATTCTATTTGCATTGTTTTCCGATATCTGGCCTACCTTACACCATGTTTTCTGTAAATAAAGTATTGCCTTATCTTTATTGGATAACATTTTCTTGTAAATATATCCTGCTAATCCTTGTTTAAATTTTTGCATCCTATTATGTATTTCTTCAATTGGTTCTTCTGTCCAAATATTTCCTTTTTCATTAACTTCCTTAATCATTCTATAAAGGCCTGTAATTTTTAACCAATATTGCTTGCCTATCTCCTCGATTAATTCCTGTGCTGGTTTTAGAGTACCTCCTCTAAATAAGTCTCTTAGCCTATAATATCCCTTTGATCTCAGGAGTTCGCACCATTTATTTTCTTCTGTCTCGTTATAGAGGGACTTTAGTGGTGCCCATTTTGAGGTTCTTTTAAGCCATGAGGGCTGCCACTTGTTCCACACTGTTAGTGTTGAATACCTAGGTCCCTTAACTTGTATAAGATCTTTATTTGTCGTTTTGGAGAATACCCCAAAACTCCCTATGTTATTATTGATTTCGTTCTCAAAACTCACCCATTTTAGTCCCTCTCCATCGCCTATCTCCAGTATCGATTTTATTTGGAAGGCTTCGTAATAGCTAATCAGGTCAGGGACTCCCCATCCCAACTCTGATCTGTGGCTATAAATTATCTTTCTCTGTATTCTGCATTTTTTACTACCGAAAATCCATTCCTTAATCACTCTGTTCCATTGGTCTAGTTTTTTGGTATACATTCCTAGAGGTATTGTCTGAAAGAGGTATATTAATCTTGGCAGCCAAAACATTTTAACACTTTTTATTCTAGTAGATATATTCATTATTTTATTTTTCCACTTTTTCATATCTTTTTCTATTTTCTTCCAGACCTTGTTATAATTGTTCTCTGCTATTTTATCGATATTCTTCTGTAGTACAATGCCTAAATATCTGAATTTTTTGGTGCCCATTCCAATATTAGTAATCCCATGTATTTGTTCCTTTTCCTCTTTAGTCACATTAAGGTACATAATTTCTGATTTAGCCATGTTCACCTTCAGTCCTGAACATTTTTCGAAGTCCTCTAATATAACTTTTATTTCTTTTACTGCCTCTTTGGGGTTTGTCATAGCGATTATAATGTCGTCGGCAAATAAATTGATTTTCATTTCTTCCTTCTTTACCCTGTATCCTTCCACCCTTGCAGAATTTCTTATTCTTTCAGCTAGCTGTTCTATTGCTAGTATAAATAGGAGGGGCAAGAGCGGGCATCCTTGCCGGACTCCTCTTTGAATCTTGAGGGGTTGTGAGTGTTCTTCATTAACTCTCACCACTGCTGTCCCTTCTCTGTACATTTCTTGGATCGCTTTTATATATGGCTCCCCCATCTCGTATTTAGTCATTACCTGCCACAGAAAATCCTGGGAGAGTGTATTGAATGCTTTGTAGACATCTAATTTCAAGAGGCCTAGCTTTTTTTTGTGGCCATGTTGTAATACATTTATAATATTCCTTATGGGGTGGGCTATATTCCTGTCTTTTACAAATCCATATTGGTCCTCCTTTATTATGCTAGGTATGATCTTCTTTAATCTATTTGCCAGTATTTTTGCAAAGATTTTATAATCCTGATTTAGTAAACTAATAGGTCTATATGAGCCCACTTCCTCTGGGTCTTTATGTGGTTTAGGGATTACCACTATTTCTGATTGCCTCCACGAATCTGGGGCTTTTTTCCCTTTCAATATTCCATTAAATACCTCTTGGAGCTCTGGGGCCAATATGTCTACCATCTCCTTATAGAATTCACTTGTGAAACCGTCTAGGCCTGGGGATTTGCCCTTTTTCAATTCTTTAATTACCACCTTTATCTCCTGTAGTGTTATTTCCTCCCTTAACATAATTTTATCATTTTCTTTGAGTGTTGTTCTTATATCTTCCTCATATATGACTATGTCCTTTTTTTTATACAGCTCCTTATAAAAGGTCTCGAAGGCTTTTACTATATCTTTTGAGTTGCCAGTTCTTTGGCCATTCACTTTTATATTTTCTATCTTTTGCCTTACCTTCCTGTTTTTCAAATAGTTAGCTAACCTTCTGGCCAAATTAATACTATTTCTATGGAAGTCATTTCTTACCATTGCTTCTCTCTTCCATAATGTAACTGAGTCCAACTCATCTAATTGTTTTTGAATTGTTGTTATCTGACTCTGTACTTTTAAATCATGATTGTTGATTTGTTCCTTTTGCAACCTCTCCAGTTCCTGAATTTTAGATTGTCTTTTTAGATAGCGTTCTCTTTTGATGTACTTTTCCTTATTTATGCAGTGTCCCCTTATCACCGCCTTCGCGGCATCCCACAGGGTATTAGTTGGGACAGTCCCTCTATTCTCCTCAAAGTATAATCTTATCTGCTCCATCATATAGCTCCTATCTTCCTCTTTAGCCATTATTAAATTATTGTACCTCCAAGTTCTATTTTTTGGTTTTTGATTGCCTTCTATTTCTATAGTGATTGGTGCATGATCCGATATCCAGATTGGGTGTGTTGTAATTTTTTTTATAGTCAGGTTGCTGCTTTTTTCTACAATTATGTAATCTATGCATGATGGGGTTTTGTGCCGGCTGGATACATGGGTGGGTTTTGGCTGCTGTCCTATCAATTCATATGCTTCCCTCAAGCCCCAATCTCCTATTTTAATTGCCTTATTTTTAGTCAGATCCAAGTTCAAATCTCCTGTCATAATTAATTCTCCCTCTGCGAATTGCTTAGTTTTTTTAACTAGCCTGGCTAAAAATTTCTTTTGTCCTTTATTGGGTGCATATATATTTACCAATGTAAATTTCTTCCCCTCTAATCTGAATTTAGCCATCACATATCTCCCTTCCCTGTCTGTCCTTCTTTCTAGTACCTCTACTCTAAGTTTCTTATGAGTCATTATTGCCACTCCTCTGGCCTTGGTGTGGCTCCTAGCTTCCGCTAACATCATCCAGGTCGAATCTTTTAGCAAAGGTTTGTTGTCATTTCTTTTCTTATGTGTTTCCTGTAAACACAGAACATCAGTTTTTTGCTCTCTTGCCAACTTGGCTATCCTATATCGTTTAATTTCTGATGTTAAACCATTGACATTCAGTGATAAAATTTTTATTGTTTTATCCATATCCCACATCAATTAAGGCTTTGACATCTTGTGGCTGTGAAAAATTTGAATGGTTAGTTAGTTTACCCTTCCCCTTCCCTTCCCCCCCCGTGGTTGAGAGTAAAGGTGGAAAGAAAATCTCTTCCCCTCTCTCCACTGCATGGGGTGCACGCATCCCCCCTCCTCCTCCTTCTTGATACTGTAAAAAATGATAATACTATTAATAGTCATTATCTCAATCAATAAAGGTATACTTCCCTTAATTGGTTATCGGGAGTTGGTCCTGAGGCGTTTCCCTCCTCTCTCTGAAGTTCCTTCGTCGCCATCTTCAGGAACCCCTGATTCCGCTTCCATTTCTTGCTCTCCCATATCGTCTGTGTTTATACCTAATTGTTTAAGTAGTTCCTTTGCCTCTGTAGTGTTCCTTGCCATCAGTCGCTTTCCTTCCCGAAATATAATTATCGAGGATGGATAGCCCCATGAAAATTTCATGTTATTTGCATAAAGCTTTTGGGCAAAGGGGCGCATGAGGTTTTTTTTCCTTAAGGTCTCTTGACAAAAGTCTTGTCTCACCCAGACTTTTCTTCCTCTAAAAGTCAGGTCTTTCCTCTTCTTTAGTGCTGTATATATTTGCTGTTGAATTTTCTCTCTGGCAAATTTAATTATTACATCTCTAGGGGCCCCGCCCCTCCCATTCCTTTGTAGTCGATGCACTCTCTCAACATCCTCTGTTTTTATTTCTACTTCGTTTGTCTGCAGCCACTGTATCAGCGATTCCTCCAATTTATTTACGGAAATTTCTTCAGATATCCCTGATAAAATAAGGTTAGCTCTCCTGTTTCTGTCTGACAAGTCATTTATTTGGCGGTTCAGAGCGGTTATTTTTTGCTCATTAGCTTCAGCAAGCTCTTTGGCTGTTGTAGCTGTCTGCTTTATAGAAGCTATTTCTGTGCCTATTTTGCTAATTTCTCCACGTAGTGAGATTAACTCACTACTGATTTTTTCTTGAAAGGCAAGGACTGTATTTTGGAGTCCTGAAATTTGTTCAGATAGGTCCTTAATTGTCTTCGCCATATCTGGTTCAAAGCTTTGGGAGCGGCCTTAAGAATCTCAAGGCTTTCCTTTCTAGCACAGCAGTAAATTAGTTTCTTACCACTCTGAAGTTGTTCTAGCCAGCTGCTTCCTGGTTATCAGCCTCTTATCTGGGTTTGCGTAGTATTTACAAACTTTGAGCTATAAATTCTTTAGTTCGAAGGAGGAGCTCGGAGGAAACACAGCTGGCTTGGTTTAACGCATGCGTGCAACCTCGGAAAGTCACTGAGTTTTGACCTTGTTGCCCCGTTGCTGCTGGCCATAGGCAATGAAGAGGTGAGAATCCTTTCAAAACTGCTGCATTTGTTTTAGGTAAAATAAGAGAGCCTGTTTAACATCTAAGGAATGGAGAAGCTTCTCCCATTCATCCTTTGGGTCCAGGAGGAAATCTGGGGGCAAGATGTCAGAGTGGAGATGGAACGCCGACACCACCTTCAGCAGGAAGTGAATGTTGGGGCTCAAGGTGACTCTGCCACTGGAGAAACGCAAGTAAGGTGGATCATACCTGAGCGCAACCAGTTCTCCCACTCTGTGTGCAGATGTGACTGCTACCAAAAACACCATCTTCCAGGTGAGAAAGTGGAGTTTACACATGGCCATAAGCTCGAATGGCTTACCAGGCAGCTTTCTTAGCATCAGAGAGAGATTCCAGGCCAGGTTAGTCAGCTTATATGGAAGATGCATATACATCAGCCCCCTTAGGAAACGCTTGGTGTGAGGGTGGTTAAACACTGAGTACCCATCTACAGGATGGTGGTAAGCTGTAATGGCAGCCAGGGAGACATGTATTGACAAGTGACTCAGTCCCTTGTCAATCAGCAATAAGAGGAAATAAAAAAATCACAGAGACCACTCGCCTCAGGGTGGCATGGTGAGGGCATATGAAATCCAAGAAATATGTCCCATTTTTATGCATAGGATCTTCTGGTAGATGGTTTCCTGCTCTTAAGAATGACCTCTGTTACTCTGTCTAAGAAAGTCTGAGGAAAATCCTCCATGCTGTCAGCTTTAGATAAGGTACATCATGATGGAACATGAGTCCCCTTGCCAAGAGGAGGAGGTCTGGCATTGGAGGGAAATGGTGCAAGTGGCCCTGGGAGACCTTTAACAACCCTGGAAACTACCCTTGCCTGGGCCACCATGGTGTGATGAGGATACTGTTTGGTAGGTGCCTGAGGACTTAGTTCACTACCCTTATTATGAGGAGTAGGGGCGGGAATAAGAAAACAAAGTGATCCATCCGTGGGAGGAGAAGTCTATCTCCCAAGGAGAGAGAATCCGCACACACCCCATGGCAAAACAAGTGGCACTTCTGGTTCTGCTGTGTAGCGAATATATCTACCTCTGGGAATCCCCATTTGTGGAATACGAGGGTCAAGTAGGATCTGTTGATCTCCCACTTGTGGAGTGAGGCTTCCCCCACTGCTTAGGTGGTCCATCTGCACATTCTGGACTCCCAGGAATTGCATAGCCAACAGGAAGGTCCCCCATTCTAGGCATGTCAGCCACAGGTCCATTGCTAGTCCACAGAGGCTTCTGGACACCATACCTCCCTGTCGATTGATACAGCAGAAGACTGTAGTGTTGTCTGTAAGCACAGTGATCACTCTCCTTTTGATTAAGGGTTGGACCGACTGGACCACCAATTGAATTGTGAGGAGTTCCAGGTAGTTTATGTGGCAGTGTCGAAACAGCAGAGACCACCTGTCTCCTATGCAGAGGCCCCTCAGATGAGCTCCCCATCCCCACATAAAAGCATCTGTGGTCAACATCACTGATGGTACTGGGAGCTGAAATGGGGTGCCCATGTGAAGATTCAACTTGCATCCCCACCAGGTAAGAGATTGTAACATGGCAGGTGGGATAAGTAGGGTCGTTAATTGATGCTGTTTCATTGGTTTGAAATGTCTCAGGAACCAGATCTGCAGCATTCACATATGAAGTCTGGTGAAGGGGGGGACTGCTGTCATTGCTGCCATCACCCCCAGTAATCGTTGGAATTTTCTGTACTAACGTCATAATGGCTAGAGCCCTGTCTTCTGGAAGGAACACCTGGGTAACTGTAGAGTCAATGAGTGCTCCAATGAACTGTACCTTCTGTGCCAGTGTCAGGTGAGATTTTTTTTGTGATTGATCTGGAGACCGAGAGAGGACAGGAGGGTGACCATCCGCTGGATGTCTCTGTTTAGATTGGCTTTGGAGTCTGCCATCAATAGCCAGTCATCTATATATGGGAAGACCAGCATGCCCTGAAGTCACAGATAGGCCACCACCACCACCATCATCTTAGTGAAGGTACAAGGGGTGGTGGAGATCCCAAAGGGAAGGACTTTGTACTGGTAGTGCCATGTCCCAATGGTAAATCTTAGGTATTGGCAATGGGAGACCAGATGTTGAGATGAAAGTATGTGTCTTGGAGGTCTAGGGTGGCCATCCAAGCACTGGGTTTGATGAGCAGTAAGATGTTTTGCAGAGACACCATACAGAACTTCTGATAGACAATAAACTGATTCAGAGCTTGTAGATCCATGATAGGCTGGAGGCCTCCGTCCTTCTTTGGGACAGAGAAATATCTGGAGTAAAAGCCCCAACTTTCAGACTGCAGAGGGACAGGTTCGATAGCATCTTTTTCTAGGAGGGTCTGGATTTTTTTAGTAGGACTTGTGATGAGGGAGTACTGAAGAAGGTCAGGGTAGGGCGTGTGCTGTAGAATTATATCATATAGCCTTCCAAAATAATGGAAAGCACCCATTTGTCCAACGTCACCCTTTTCCATTCTGGGAGGAAGTGTGTGCCCTGGGGATGGGAGCGAAGGAGCAGGGATGAGGACAATAGGGTGGGGCACAAGTCAAAGGCAGTGTTTGGAGTCCTGGAGTCCTTGGGTCTAGACAGTTGCTGACCAGACTGGAACTTTGACTTAGTATAGGTGGACCAGTGCCTGATTGCAGTTGCTTGCTCTGAAGATGACATAGAGTATTGTCGTTTGGGCCAAGAACAAGACCATGATTTGTGTTTTGTTGGGCATGTGGGGCCAGTCACTCTCAAGTTACATGACGTTCTAATACTTTTCTCCAAGTCTTGCAGGACAGTATTTTTTGTGGAATGGAACAGGCCTTGTCCATCAAATGGGAGATCCTCAATGCAGGAGCAAGTGTCCTGTGGAAGCGACATAGAGTGAAGCCAAGAATGCCTTTGTAAGGCTATAGGAGATGTGATGATTTTGGCAAATATGGCTACCGTGTGCTTAAAGGAATTCAGTTGTTGTTTTGAGAGGGTCATACCCTTCTTCTGGAGGCATCTGGCCACAAGGTGCTTATCCTCAGGAAGGGCTAGTAGGATCTCCAACAGCTGCTCCCAGAAAGAGTATTGGTAGCAGTCCATACAGGCCAGGTAGTTTCTATTTTTCACTCCGAGGGCACCCACCAAATAAAACTTTCTTCCAAATGCATCTAGTTTCCTGCCTTCTTTGTCCACTGGGGCTGAATGGGTATGTTTACTTCTTGATGCTGAGGTGACTACTATTGAGTTAGGTTTAGGATGACAGGAAAGGAATTTCACACCGGTTTCTTGGATCCGATACATATGTTCCAAATTTCTAGACAAAATTGGTATGGATGACAGTTTGTCCCAAGGAGTTTTAGCTGGTTGAAGAATCACATTGGTTACTGGGAGAGAGATGGCCATAGAAGTATCCAGTTGAATGATGTCAAAAACCGAATCTGTGATGGTCTGTTTTGATTGGACAATGGACACCCCCAAAGTATGAGCCATACATCTGACCAATTCCCCATATGATTTCATGTCCTCTGATGGTGATATGGGGAGATGATCATTTATTTGGTCGGGGCGGGGGAGCTCCTGATGGGAAGGTGTGGTCAGAGTCAGCAGCCTCTGAATCCTTATCAGAGTCAAAACCTGAAGCATCTGAACCGGAGACCAAGGACCCCCGAGACTGAATGCTGTTGCAGTGATGGGTGGACGAAGGAGCTGGTGGTGGAGGAGGTACCATAATAGTGCGTGAGGTTTTATGTTTTTCACTGGTTGCAACTTGTCTTTCGGCACTGAGGGCCCAGCTTCAAAGGCAATTAGGATTGACGGGAGTAAGAGGAGTGTTGATCCCACTCTGGAGGGTGAAAGGGTATCCAGGGCATTGATGTGTGTAGGGAGTATGCCCCATATCCTGCAAATACCTCTGGTCCCATGTGGGTGACGCTGATGTGGGAGGGCAGTATCTAGTAGGGGATTGCTCCAGAGAGTGGGACTGGCGATGTTGGTTGACAGGGCTACAGGACCGATGGGTTTTGGTATCAACAGGCCTATTTGCACTGCTGGCTACCGATGATTCCCTGGAGGAAAACCTCCTGTAGGATCGTTGGGTCAAATCTATCTCCTCCACTTCTGATGCTGAAAGATGGGTGTGTCATGAAGGGAAGGTCATGTATTCCTGGCAGTCCAGCTGAGGAATGGGGAAGTCCAGGAGACTGAGGGAGGGTACTCCCGCTACCAAGCCTCAAGGCAGTCCGGAGCATTCTGTCAGGGTGATGAACGACAGAGTAGAGGAGTCAAGCTGAGGATCCTTGCTCCATGGTTTCAATCCAGACTTCATTTTGTGGATCTTGCCCGCTTTATTGCCTTTATCATCCCTGTGTTTCTTTGCAGGAGTTGAGGGGGTAGACTGAAACATGGCTTATGAGCTTTGTTCCCTCTAAGCTGAGTTAGTGTGAGCTAGCTCACAGTTTTTTAGCTTCCAGCTCACACATTTTTGTCTTAGCTCAGGAAGGATGGCTCCAGAACAAACTAATTTATGCAGTAGCCAAATTGCTCACTCACACCTTTAATGCCAATAGCTCACAAAGTAGAATTTTTGTTCACAAGACTCCACAGCTTAGAGGGAGCATTGCTTATGAGTGCTTTGATGCTGAGCAGTTGGTGCCGATACATCCTGCTATGGGGTTGGTTGATTTTATTGAGGTTGACAGCCCTGGAGCTGACTCTGTGGGTGTGGTCATCGGCATTGGAGAGAGGGCTGATTCTAGTAGAGCCACTCTAAGACTCGTTTCTCAGTTTTTCTGGGTTTGCTGAGAAAATTTGGCACAGTGACTACATGAATTCATGTGACGGGCCTTTCCCAGACAGAGTAAGCACAACAAATGTTCATCCTTGGGGGCAAGCTTGCTCCCACACTCAGTGCAGTGTTTGAAGAAGCCCCAATATTTTGCCATAGTCCACAAGGGGGCCCAACTTTGAGGAAAGGAGGGAAAAAGTTCTTTCCCCCCTTCTAACCTTCTTAAAGATGGTCAAAATAAGCGGCAAGAGAAAAAAAAGGGCTAATCTCACGAGTTGTGAAGAAGTTCACTGACGGAGCTGAAGAGTGACTGCTCAGTGCAGCAGTCAGAAGAGAACTGATGGATGACCCAGGCTCTGCCCCTGTGGCCATGCGTAGTGGGACCTCATGTGTGCTTTGAGGGCAGAGCGTGGGAAAAAGAGGCTTTGGACTTGTTAAGTTACTGATTGGTCGGCACAGGCACCCTTTATCCCATAGGTGTGATGCACAGAGGCCACGGAGAAGATATAATCTTCTAAGAAATTAATTTATGTGATGTAGACTCACTCATAACCTTAATGCTAGTAGGGTATTTCTGCTCACAAGGCAGAATTTTTGCTCACAACACTGTGCAGCTTAGAAGGAACATTGTTGACAACTCTAATGTTTTATTGAAAATATGCAAATGAGACTGCCAAAAATAAAAAACCCACAAATGGTAAAAACAGATATTGCTAATAATATCTATTCTAGTAACTGGTCAAAACATGGTGGAAAATATGTAAAGCAGTTAAATTAGAGATACTTACTGGCTATTTACTGCTAGTGGAAATCTTTTTATTTATTTATTTTAATCCTAACACCTAAAGGAGGGGTACAAGGGAGTACTACCACTAACTTAAGACAGGATTTTTACATCAGATTACAAATAATTAAATCACTCATGCAATAACAATAATATGCTGAAGAATATAATGATATGCTGAAGATTATAAAGAAAATGAGCCAAAGCTCCTGCAAAATAGAATTTAGTTATGCTAAAATCAAATATTTTGTAATCCAGAGTAAATGGTTTATTTCTTCTGCTTCTTTTTCTTCACTTTTGATAATTTGGACACTGCTGCTCCTTTCTCGAACTTTGAAACAGAACTGCTGGAGTCACTTGAGGCATTGTCTGACTCTTCCTCGCTGGGTTCCTCTCCTTCCTCCAAATTTGTATCTTTGTCTTTATCCACACCCAATTGTTGCTTCAATTTTTTTTTGGCATTTTGGACACAGTCAATTTTAATTTTTTTATCCTTATATTGGAAGACAAGTCCTTCTGGAAAGCTCCATCTGTAGACTATTTGTTGATTTCTCAGGAAAAGAATTGTCTTTATCTTGACATCTTCATTTCTGGATCTCAAATGGAATGTCTTTTAAGACTTTAACTTCTTCCCCGTTGACTTTTAATGTTTTTCCAATTGTAGCTTTTAAAATATTGTGTCTCATTGTTCTCTTAGCAAATGTAACATAAATTTCTGCAGGTAGGTCTTTTTTCTTATAAAATAAAAGTCTGTATGATATGCCAAGTCCATGTCACTCTGGAAATCCTCTTGTTTTAGGTCTGAAATTGAAGCTATCCCTCCACTTAATGTTGTTTTTAAATCTTCTCCCTTCTGTTCAGACATTCCTTGGAAGCATAGAACGTTCATTGATCTTTCCAGTTGAAGTTGTAATAGTTGATTTTTGTCCGCATTTCTTTCCTTTTTGACTTCTTCCAGTTCTTATTATCTGTAGTATTTGTTCCAACTTTCTCAATCCTGTTGTCTGTCTTTTTGGCCTTTTTCCCCATGTGGGCGAGTTGATTTTGCATGGAATCCAGCTTGTTGTTGATGGTTGACATTGTCGTGATATACATGTCTAGTGTAAGGCTGGCCTAAATGAGTTTGATCTATGCCAGTGCAGATGACAGCTAGGAGCTGTAAGGGTGGCTGGTTCCAGCCAGTTTAGGGCAGTCCAGCCCACCACTGAGTAACTTGCATCGCCATGATTCAGCACTGTAATGATTGGTCAGTGGTTGTATTGCTTGTACGGTGCATGTATCTCTCTCTTACTGAATGGTTGCAGCGGAGCCCTTTGTCACTGAGAACTGGATGTTGGTGGAGGCTTGGTGTAAATAAATTGTGCATAGTATTTGCACTAAAGCTGTGGAGTCCAGTCTTCCTTTGGATACTCTTACTCCCTTATGGGCCCCTCAGTGTCAGTCAGTTCCGCGCATCACGACAGGGTTATGGGCCCAGACTGTGGCTGGCAGTACGCTGAGTAAGTGGAGTTGTGGACTGAGTATCAGTGGAGTGGAACAGTGACTGTCTGCTGAGGCTTTCTTTTGCTGAAGAGAAAGCAGAGTCTGGCCGTGCTGTTGAGAAGCAGGCTGGAGGAGCTGGAGGAGCCAGAAGCTGGCTGCAGGGCATGGGAGTCCAGTGCTGAGGAGGATGTCCAGCTGCTGGAACCAGGCAACCAGCTACCAGGAGCAGACTTCAACATGGCTCAGGTACCTATGGCCCAACTTGTTGAAAAGCTGACCTCAACTAATTATAATACATGGGCATTAAAAATGAGTTTTTTCCTCATAAAAGAGGGTCTCTGGACTTAAGTGACTGATCCTCCTGAAGACCCTACGTCACTTGATGAAAGAAATGATGAGAGAGCCCTAGCACTGATTGTGTTAAGTGTAAGCAATGAGCAATTGATTTATGTTGCTGATAAGGAAAGCTCCAAGGAAGCTTGGGACTCATTAAAGGACGTTTATCAGCAAACTAACATCGGCTCAGTCATATTTCTGACCCAGCAACTGTATAGAAAAGTACAACACCCCCATGAGCCTGTTAAAGAGCACCTGAACACTTTGATGGACTATTTTCATCAGCTTCAGGAGAGAGGAAAGGTGTTTGAAGATATTGATAAGGTGCATATCATTCTAATTTCATTATCTCAAGAATTTGAAATATTGATAACAGCTTTTGAAGCAACAGATTCTGATAAAGTAACTCTTCAATATGTTACTGGCAAGATTCTTCAAGAAGACCAGAGAAAAGCTGAAAGTAGGCAGCATGCCAAAGTTTCTGGGAAGTCTGCCAACCAGTCCGGGCAGAGTGCCAGAGAGGTTTCCAAGGAGAGACGGCAAGAGGAAATTGCCAGCAGCTGCTCGTTTCCAGATACCAACTACCAGGGGAAACCCAGAGAGTCTTCTAACATCGGCCGAAGAAGAAAGAAGTACTTCTGTTGTGGGTCCTTAAAACATTTGATCTGTTCCTGCCCTGAGGAACAGAAGCAAGCTATGAAGCAGCCTGAAACTCATCATTCAGCATCTGTGGTGGTCACCTCAGACACCAGAGAGTCATTATGGCTATGCGATTCAGGTGCCTCGCAAACATTTTGTCATGATGAGGGCCTGTTGCACAACAAAAGGACACCATCCCTGGGCTATGTAAGTCTTGCTGATGGGGCACCTTCAGAGGTCACAGCTGAACGGGATGTGTATTTTCCTAACTTGAACTATACTATAAAAGGGGTCTTGGGCGTACCTGCCTTACAAAATAATTTATTGAGTGTGATGTGACTTGATAAGGCTGGTTTTAAAGTGATGTTTGCCAATAATGAATGCAAGATTATAAAAGCAGACAAGGTGTGTGCAGTTGACAGGCTGCAAAATAATGTATATGTGTTAAATAGCACCAATGAAAATGCACAGGCTGTAACCAATATCAATATTCACAAAAACTGTCAACATATCTTACATAGGCATCTGGGACATGTCTCTTATAACACCATTCAAAAGACCATAGCCCTGACAGGCAAAGAGGGTGTAAATGATTATAAAGTGTTTTTGGATTGTGAAGTTTGTAAAATGACTAACTCAAAAGCTTATCCTGTAGCGAAGAAGAGTCTAAGGCAGTCAGAAAAGCCTCTAGCTTTAGTGCATATGGATGTCATAGGACCATATGCTAAGAATCATTCTGGGAACAAATATGCGCTTATTATTACAGATGACTGGTCTTATTTTTCATGGGTTTATGTGATGAAACATAAGTCTGAAGTGTTCCCTACTATCAAATATTGGGACAAAAGGGTTACCAATCAGTTTGGGAATGTTCTTGCCATACAAACTGATTTGGGGGGTGAATTCTCCTCAAATGCCTTAGGCAGAAAGGAATAAAACACAGAGTTGCCAATCCTTGCACCCATGCTGAGAATGGTCTTGCTGAGAGAAAAGGGAGTGTCTTACAGAATATAATGTTTGCAATGTTAAAAGATGCTAATCTTGGTATTTCTTATTGGGCTGAGGGCATAAAGAATGCCTGTTACATTAGTAATGAAAGCTACTCTTCGTTCTGTTGACGATATACCATATAGATTGATGTACAATAGGGCTCCTAACCTAGACCATTTAAGAGTCTTTGGCTCCAAAGCCTGGGTGAATATACCTCTTGAGCGCAGGAGGAAAGGGGGAGCCAGGGCCAAAAAACTGATTTTTCTTGGATCTCAGTCAGGAACGAAAAGTTATAGATTTGCTGATCAGTATCACAAATTAACCTTCAGCAGATCTGCAAATTTCTGCGAGCATGAGAATTGGGACAGAATCCATGCTAATAAGGTTCCTCAAATGATTGCTTTGCCTTGTTCTGATGGCACTGAAAGTGCAAATGTTGAACCTGTGGTTAAAGAGGAACAAAAGCCTGAAAGTGTACAAGAACCTGAGTGTGTACAGAGTGAAAGAGTGCTGCCAAGAGTGTCTATGTGTAGCACAAAGGGTGTACCACCAGTAAGGTATGGTTATGAGGCTAACCATGTGTACATAAAAGAACCTCAAAGTTACAAAGAGGTACTCCAGATGCCTAATGCTGAAAGGGAGGCATGGTTTCAGGCAATGCAAGAAGAGCATAATTCACTGATTGCAAATAAAGTGTATGAGGTAACAGAGGCACCCAGAGACAAAAACTTTATTGGTTGCAGATGGGTCTACAAAGTAAAACAAATGCCTGATGGCAGTGTTAAGAGGAAAGCCAGATTGGTTGCCTAGGGTTATGCACAGATTAAAGGGCAAGACTATGACCAGATCTTTGCCCCTACAGTCAGGTCTGACACGTTTAGACTTGCCCTCATAAAAGCAGGGCAAGACAACATGATGGTGAATCACTCTGATTTTGCTTCTGCTTATTTGAATGCACCCATTACTGAAGACATTTACATGTGTGATATACCAGGGTTTGAAACCACAAATGGGCAACAGGTATTAAAGTTAAAAAAGTCTCTTTACGGCCTCAAACAAAGTGCAAGAAAGTGGTATGACTGTCTCAGCTCTGCTCTAATGACAGTTGGTTTTGAACAAGCCACTGCTGATCCCTGCTTGTTCCATGTAAAACTTGGCAATACTGTGTGTTACCTGATCATTTTTGTTGATGATTTGTGTTTTGTGTCTCATGATGACAATCAATTGCAATGGTTTAAGGAGACAGCCCAGAAGGTGTTTCAGGTCAAGCATTTGGGAGAAATTGGTCACTACCTAGGAGTAGAGGTGACCAAGAACAGCAACGGTTATTTTATGCTGAGCCAGAAGGAGAAAATAACCAGACTGTTAATAAAATTTGGCATGCAGTATGCTCATTGCATTTCAACTCCCATGACCACTGGGTATGTAAAAGAGCCAGAGGGCAAACAGTTTGAGGACAAACAGTTGTCCCAGTCTTTGATTGGTTCCCTGTCTTATATATGCAACTGGAGTAGACCTGACATATTTACTGCTGTACACATGCTCAGCCAAAAATGTAACAAACCTTATGAGGGACTGGATTGCTGCAAAACGTATTTTACGCTATCTAAAAGAGACTATTGACGAAAAACTTGTGTTACAAGCTGATGATAAAAGTATTGTAACTGTATACTGTGACTCAAGTTGGGGAGAACAAAAGGATGCCAAATCAACTTCTGGATATGTGTTGTATCTGAATAATGCTTTACTGCATTGGAAATCTGTTAAACAACAGTTTGTGGCATTAAGCATGTGTGAATCGGAGTATGCAGCCTTGAGTCAATGCTTTGTACAACTGGAATGGGTTCTGCAGTTATTAACTGACTTTAACATAGCATATGTTCTCCCAATAAATGTCTATTATGATAATGTTGCAACTCAGCGACTAGCAAACACTGAATGCATAAGGGTCAGGAGCAGGCACATTAATATTTGATATATGAATGTCAGAAATGTGATTCAGCGTGGTCTTGTAAAATTGAATCATTGTGCTTCTGATGCAAAAGTGGCAGATTTGTTTACCAAATGTTTAGATGTAAACAGATTCAATGTATTGAAAGCAAACTGAACATCAAGGCTCAGCCTTAAGGGGGAGTGTCGTGATATACATGTCTAGTGTAAGGCTGGCCTAGATGAGTTTGATCTATGTCAGTGCAGATGACAGCTAGGAGCTGTAAGGGTGGCTGGTTCCAGCCAGTTTAGGGCAGTCCAGCCCAGCACTGAGTAACTTGCATCACCATGATTCAGCACTGTACTGATTGGTCAGTGGTTGTATTGCTTGTACGGTGCATGTATCTCTCTCTTACTGAATGGTTGCAGTGGAGCGCTTTGTCACTGAGAACTGGATGTTGGTGGAGGCTTGGTGTAAATAAATTGTACATAGTATTTGCACTAAAGCTGTGGAGTCCAGTCTTCCTTTGGATACTCTTATTCCCTTATGGACCCCTCAGTGTCAGCCAGTTCCGCGCATCACGACAGACATCTGCTCCAGCAGAGGTCACAATGCTGCAGCAAGTACATTAGAAAAGTCTGTGGCCACTTCTTGTGTCTGGGGGGGGGAGTCATTGGCACAGAACTTCCTGGAATCAGTTTCTTTTCCAGCGCTGTTCTCCTCCCTCTCCCAGACATCTCGTTTACAAAGAGGAAAAGTTTTATTTTTAAAGTGTATCTGAATTCAATGTTTCTTGGCTTAAAATGTAGCTTTCGAGCTCAGAAGGAGTCTCATACAGTCAGTTCTGTTTTTTTCCCTCTTTTCTTAAGTGCTTGGGAACCACTCCGTTTCATGGGGGAGGTGGATCTCCAACCCTTCCCTGCCCGTCGCTCTTTCTCAGATCAATCTAGCAGACTGAGACTTCTTCACTTTAACAGGGGCTTGATTGACTCACAGTTTAGAGGATTTCAGTTGTTGCCAGGGTTTCCTGCCCGTTCGTCTGGAGGCTGGCTCTGGTTGCCATATTAGCTTGGAGATGCCATGACCTCTTGGGGACAGGCAAGCCTCGATCCCTCAGCTGTCACCTTGGGAGAGGCTTATCCCAGCTCCCCAGGCTGACAGTCTCTCACAGAGACTCTGCAGGGGTCTGGAACCAGCCAGTGCCCCTCTTGATCACCTCAGCTTGGCGTGTCTCCATCAGAGCATCGATGGGACATGCCAAGGTGCAAGCCACCAAAAACCAGAACAGCACTAGTAGAAATCTTGTGAATCTCCATCTTGGCTGTGAGTCAATGAAGGAAGGAAGGAGGGATGGAGAGAGGGAGGGAGGGAAGAAGGAAGGAAGGAAGGAAGGAAGGAAGGAAGGAAGGAAGGAAGGAAGGAAGGAAGGAAGGAAGGAAGGAAGGAAGGAAGGAAGGAAGGAAGGAGAAGCGCTTGACACAACAGTAATTTTAAAGTATGGATTTTTTTTTATTTATAATTTTTAAACATATTGACAATGTATCCTAATAGCAAAACTTGCAAAGAGAGATACAGAAAATACAAACAAAAACCAACTATAATGGTATAAGTTGGAAACCAAATACTAACTGACAATCACTATAAGTAAATAAATAATATGACTGAAGTGCAGACTTTCCTAAATACCATAGAGCATTTTATCGATTGAGCAATTGATCAGGTGACAATGTTTTGGAGCAATAAAAACTTAAACTAAAAGAACAGAAGAAATGATGGAATAAAGGAAAGGCAAACAGTAGAGGAGACCAAAAAATATATAATTCATAATTCAAATCCACTTATGAAAGTGAGACCACTGAGAAGATACAAACTGCTGTTGAGATAAATATTCTAAGATCGGGTACCATTTTCCAATGAAATTTAACCGATTTGAACCTGGAGAGATATAAGACAGTTTGTTAGTAACTGCGTCCATAAGATAATGGTTCCATAATTTACGATACCAAGAGTCTAAGGAGGGTCCTCGAACATCTTTCCAAAAGGATGCAATCATTGTTTTTGCAGCATCTAACATAACGTCTATAGAGTCTTTGTGCGGCCTATCAGAAAGCTCGTTTGGCCAGGAATTTAAAAATAAAAATTCTGGTAAGAAAGGAACCTGTATCGTTGTGATTTCTTGAATAATTTTTAATACTGCTTTCCAAAAAGTCTGAACTTTTTCACATTTCCACCAACAATGGGAGAAATCACCCACTTGAAGGCATTTTTTCCAGCACTGTGGTAAGTGGGCAGAAGATATGTAAGAGATTTTTTTAGGTGTTACATACCATCTCGTCATTATTTTCATATTCTGGAACTGCACCATTATAGATTTGGTTTTGAAACTGGTGGAGCTGCAAAATTGTTTCCAGATATCATCATTCAGGGGAATCTCACAATCTCTTTGCCATGCCTTTTGATAGGGTAATGTTTTATCACAGGATTAATGAAGCAGTATGGAATAGAATTTTGATATTAAGCCTTTGCTTTGAGCATCTGGGTCTCGAATTAACGATTCGACTTTAGACAAAGGTTGTGCAATCAGAGATGTAGCCTTAATTGCATTCAAGAAATGATGTAATTGAAAATAAAAAAACCAGGGTATAGGTAACCCCAATCTATGCTCCAATTCAGCTTTGGGAACAATGCCAGATTTTGAGATGACATCTGAGATACGTGCCAATTTCTGCTGTCTCCATTTTTCTGTAAGTGACGGGGATGTGCCGGATCTAAACCCGTGCTGGTGTAAGTATGTAGAATAACGAGAGATTTCGGGTAACAGCGGTTTTGTATATTTTTTCCAGGTTAGGACAGAAGGTTGTATTACCTGTAGAGTACGTACCATATTCTGAGATAAATGTTCAGGATTCCATAACAAGTCTGCAAGTGTATGTGGATAAAGAAGGCCATTACAGATCTCTACCCAGGTAGGTTTGGAATCTACACGTAACATTTTAACCGCTGTAGACAATAAAATTGCCCTATTATACAACGTCAGATCAGGTAAAGCACATCCTCCTAAAGCTCTAGGTCTCTTTAGGGTCGTAAA
Source organism: Gekko gecko (assembly GCA_029375565.1). Taxonomy (NCBI): domain Eukaryota; kingdom Metazoa; phylum Chordata; class Lepidosauria; order Squamata; family Gekkonidae; genus Gekko; species Gekko gecko. Next base: position 173,285,203 of record JAPDNY010000005.1, read on the forward strand.
GCCTATCCTATGTTTTTTCTTATTCCAGAGAAATTTTTGCAAAGTATTTTGCCAGTTTTTGATTACTGAAGGGGATATGGCTATGGGGGCTGCTCTAAATAGAAATATAAATTTTGGTAGCATAAAGGATTTAATTAGATTAAATCTTTCCGTCCAATTTATATTTAGTTTGTTCCATTTATTAATCGTATTCAACAATTCAGCATGCATTGCATGATGATTTAAAGTTAACAGCTCAGATTGATGTACTGGTATTTTAAGACCAGGATATTCTAAATATTTATGAATCCATTTAAATTTGAAATTCCTTTTGATGAAATCAACATCCTTTTGTGCAATTTTGAAAGCCATAAGTTGTGATTTTGTATCATTGATTTTCAAACCTGACATTTTACCAAACTGCTCTAGTAAGTTCTTAAGAGCTAGGAGAGAATCCTTGGGTTTTGACAAATAAAGAATCATGTCGTCAGCGAATAATGACAGCTTGTACTCTTTTGATTTAATTTTAAGACCAGCAATGTTACCATTATTTCTAATTGAATTTGCTAAGGGTTCAACCGCTAGCGCAAATAAAAGAGGTGATAAAGGGAAACCTTGGTGGGTACCCCTTTGTAACACTATATGATTTGTACAGGTTCCATTGATTCTGATTTTAGTTCTCAGAGGAGCATAGAGTGCTTTAATCATGGTAAGAAATTTATGCCCAAACCCCATTTTATCAAGAACCGAGAATAAGTAAGAGAATTCAACTGAATCAAAGGCTTTTTCAACATCCAGTGATAAAAACAGAGTAGCTTTGTCGGCTGCTTGGCAATGATTAAGAAGTGCTAAAGTTTTAATTGTATTGTCTGCCAAATCTCTCCCTGGAATAAAACCGACTTGATCGGCATTGATATATTCTGAAATAAAATTATTAATCCTTCTAGCCAGGGCAGCTGTTAGTATTTTAAAATCCTGGTTAAGGAGAGAGATAGGGCGATAGGATGCTGGGTTTAGTGGATCTTTCCCTTTCTTATGAATTACAACCATTTGGACGTCATGCCACGAAGGAGGAATATGTCCTGTAAGAAACACTTCATTACAAGCTGCAGTAAGAGGTCCTGCCAATATCTGCGCATATCTTTTATAAAAATCTGATGGATACCCATCAGGCTCCGGAGATTTTGCACTCTTTAATGATTGAATTTGTTATGTATTGAGCTGTGAATCAAGCTTATTCTTTTCCATGTTAAGCTTGATTCTGAATGTGGATTCTAAGCTGTCGCATTCGTATTGGTTGGTTTCTGCGAAACCAGTGTAAATAGCCAATCACTGTGTGATAATGTTGCAAAGAGGGAACAGTCCTGATTGGTCTTTATCCCTGCAATGCCATTGGTCTTTAACTTGTTATGGGTGTGGCTTTGACAGCCCGGGAGAGTTTAAAAAGGAGCTGTGCTCCACTGTTTGTGTTGTGTGTTCCTGAGTTGGTGTTTGTCGATAATAAAGCTGAAATCACTTGTTGAGCTTACTTCGTTGTTGAGTCTCATACTTAACAGAATTGTTTCAAGGATTTCGATTTCTGTGAATGGTTTTTCAAGCAACAACTTATGATTCTCTTTCAATTTTCATAGGACTCTTTTTGCTGCAAGAAGAAGTCAATATGTGATTGTTCTGGATGAGCAGACGAGTAGAGTTTTTTTATAAAAATCTTCAAATTCCTTAGCTATGAGTTCCGTTTGATTAAGAATCTCTCCTTTCTTGTTTTTAAGAGCTGATATCTTATTGGACGTTATCTGTGATTTGATCTTATGTGCTAATAGCTTTAGAGAGTTTGGGGACCTAAAACAAAATTTTTGCTTAGTAAAAATTAGTTGTTTCCTAATTTTAACCATTTCTAATAACATAAGCTCCCTAAGTGTCGCTAATAGCTTTTTGTAAACTTTTTTACTGCTAGTTCGTTTATGTTTTTGTTCAAGTGTTTTAATTTGTTCTGTAAGTTCTAATTCTTTAAGTTGTCATTGTTTTTTCAGATAAGAAGTTTTGGAAATTAGTTTCCCTCTGAGTACCGGCTTAAGAGGGTCCCAACACATAGATGAGGATGTTCCTTCCCGAGAATTTTCCTTAATGTATTGTTTTATATCTTGTTCTATTTCTTGAGAAATTATAGGATCAGCCAATAAAGATGAATTTAAGAACCATTGATTAATTTTTTATATTTGATCAGTCGGAAGTAATGTGCATGAGAGCCAGGCATGATCTGACCAGTGCGGTGGCTCGATTGATGTGGAGATCACTCTTTCTTGCAATGTAGATGAGACCACAATAAAATCTATCCTAGTATGGACTTTATGGCAGGCTGAAAAATAAGTGTAATCCTTTACTGTTGGATTTCTAATATGCCAAATATCTAGAAGATCATTGGTCTGAAATATGTCCCCCAAACCTGTGTACCTTCTTGTTTTTTAAAATGATTTGGCTTTAGAATGGGATCTATCCAATTGATTGTCCACTATAAGATTGAAATCCCCCCTCCCGAAATTAAGTCACCTTCTGAAAATGGTTTCAGTTTGGATATTGTGTCTTTTATGAAAACTAATTGACCTTCATTTGGAGCATAGATTGTGGCTATTGTGATTGGTTTGTTGTCAAGCGGCCCCTTCACAAACAAATATCTACCCTGACTATCTTGCTTAGAAGAGATAAATGAGAATTTAATATTCTGTGCTATCAAAATTACAACACCTCTTGATTTGGCGGTTCCTGAGGCCATATATTGTTGTGGAAATTTGGGTGATTTAAAAACGAATCCGTTGGATTTTTTGAGATGCGTTTCCTGAAGAAGCACTATATCAGCATGACATTTTGTTAACTGAGGCAGAACACGTGTTCTCTTAATCAAATTATTCAAGCTGCATACATTAGAAGAAATTATTCGTACCTCGTTAAAAGCCATTCTGAGGATTTACTCCTACAAGATGCAGATCAGGTATCAATTATGAAATATATAAAGTTTAGTTAGTAATATAAAATTTAACTCACAGTATTGTAAATAAAATTGGAAAAATTCTAACTACTATCTTAGGTAGGTATAATACTGTTCAGATGACTATTCAAACAGCAATGTCTATTACCAGTATGTATCCTCCCGGTGGTCACTAAAACAAAAACAAACAAAAGAAGAAGAAGAAGAAGAAATAGAGTTAGCACAAGGATATGAGTAGATTAAATTGATAGTGTATAAGCGTAGATATATATATATTTCAAAGCAAAATAGCTAAATGTCAATGATGATAGACGTATTACACAGAGGCAATTAGTGTCACTTAAGCTATATGCTGAGCAGATGAGTGTAATAAAAAACTTTGATGTTCAAAATAGTTTTACCTATATATCTTCTCTTGCAGTATAACAAGACACCAAAAACAATTTCAAACTTGTTCAGGAGAACTATGAATAACTTAATGATTTTTTTTCTTTTTCTTTTCTCCCCTTTTTAAAAAAAGGGTATAGTATAGATTAGACATTTAATAAAAATTCTTTTGCACTTTATAAATATAATTAATCATAGATAATTAATTTGTAAAGTCTGCGTAAAATTAGAGCACTATGAACAAATTACAGATTAATTTATTAGTATTATTGATGAAATATATAAAAATAAATAAGTAAAATAAATTTATTAGTGTAAAAATAGATTTAACCGAATCAGGTTAAGTTTCCCTGACACCTGCAGCTATTAAATAAGCCACAGGAAGCTGGGTGTGATAGAACCCAGCTAAAACTTAGGGTAACTCAGTACTTAGTTGGAGCTAAAAACTAAACACTCCCCCAGAACCCCTCCTCCTCCTTAGGACAAAAATTGAATATAAAAATTTATAAACCAACCTATTATAAACATTACTACAATACCAGTAATGGAAAAACAATGTAACATGTACTCCATTCTGTCAAACTATCAACCTTGTTATGAAATACTGCAAGGGCATTTTGTGCCATCAGAAGCACATAATAAAAAGAATAATAACAGCACATTTATATTTATATATATATATATATATAAAAACCCACATAGGATGAACATTCAATAAAGAATATCTCTAGATGGTACAACACAACGTCAGCTAATAGACTGAATGCAGAACTTAGCATGTATCAAGCCAAAAACCTTCTCTAAAGTGGGAAGCATTAAGTGTTTCCGGACTTTCACATAATCAGGGGTCAGAGCGTACAAGCTTATTTAGTTCAGATGGTGGTGGGGAAGATGATTCCAATCTTCTCTTCTGGGACTTCAACGAGACGTCCATAGGCACTTCCAGTTTAATTTGCACAGTAGGGATCTTCCTTCGTCTAATGAGGTGACTCTGTAGCTTTTCCCTTGGTGCAATATTTGCAAAATAAATGGCGACACCCACTTGTACCGGCAATTCGCTTCAATCAAGCTTGCTGTGATGGGCTTGAGCTCTCTTCTCTTTTCCATCACCTCTGGTGGCAAATCTTGATACACTTCAATTTTCGATCCCTTATAACAAAGATGACCTTTTTTTCTCGCTATCTGTACAATCTTGTTTTTAAAACGCACGTCCAGTACTGTCATTAGTATGTCTCTAGATGGTTTAGTTTTAAGTGCAGATAAGGATCCCAGTCTGAAAGCTTTCGTTATTGTCAGCAGGATATCTCCCTCAGTTGGAACTTCATGCGCCAGCCATTTTGAGAGAAATGTAAGCAGATCAGTAAATTCCTCCACTTTCTCACCCAGGCCACGGATCTTCAAATTATTCTGTCTCATGGACACATCAAGTTTTAGGGCATGTTCTGCTATTACATCTTCACTATGGTGAATGTCTTGGATCGCGTTTTGATTTAATAAAGCATTATTAATTGCGCTTTCCGCTATAGCCCTGTTCTCCATCATGTTTTTCTGCATAGTCTAGTTGATCGTAAATTGGTTTCATTAAGTTTGCCATGCTGTCTAGTAACGACTTTTCCAATTTATTTAGAGCCGACGAGAGATCGGAGGTTGTAATCGGGGCGCTTATTTTCCCCATCTCGGATTCAGTCGGCGCCATTTTAGCTGAGATACTGCAGCGCTTGCCTGACAGAAAAGTGCTCAATGCCGAGTCAATTTTACCTTGTACCTTCGGTTTCACTTCAGCTGTGCGTGGAGGAACAAATCTGACACCTTTCTCCATATACTGAGCGTCGAAATCAGACAATTGGTTAGTGGTATGGTGTAAAGAGGAGGAGGGGACCCTGGAGTGAAAGATTCAGGCGGCCATTTTCTACCAAGCGCCGCCACGCCCCCCAAGTATGGAATTTTTAATCACCACTTTGAGTCAGAAAAAGCTTGGAAGACTATCCACACAATTCAACCCAACTTTGCTTTCAACATATGAGTGTGACTGAACACCTGCTTATAAAAATATTTTTAATCCAAGAACCTTTCATTCCATAGCAAGTACTCTTGATATCCTGTTTGAAGTCCACAAGCTATTTCTCTGTTACACATCTGATTAAGGATATCTGCACTTAAGCCGGCCATTTGTGATGGAATAACAGCACTTGGTATTTATATTTCCTACATATTTACTTGGATATTAATACCCTATTTTTATGAGGCACCTATCAAATCTATTAAAATATTACAGCCCTTTCTTCTACTTCAAAATAATTGACAGTATTGCAGAAAGAATATAATTAAAACATAAACAACCAACATCAATACAGGTATAGCCAGCCATGTTAAGTTTATTTTCTTTATAGTGCAGCCCTCAACATCAGCCACAAAGAACAGTTGAAAACCCCACTGAAAGAAGATGGCCTTGCACATCATCCTAAAAATAAAAATCTGCTGAACCTCCTCCAGAAGACCATGCCAGGAAATTGGCCCCATGACCAAGAAAGATTTTTCTGCAGCAGTAAAGAGATAAACAAGTCTTTGAAAGGGCACTGTGGGCAAATGCTAAGCATTGATAAATTTCACTTACAGATTGAAAAGCAAATTGTATAATTCATTGTCTGTATATCAATACAATAACAATATGCTCCAACTTACCCAAAGCAGCTCAAACCAGAAGGTTGGTCATTGTACACCTACACAAGCATTAGACCCAGTAACCCATCAGTGGAAGGCAGTAAGAGTTGTAGATCTTTGCATTTGTTTTAAAATGCTTCCTCTGGAGCTGGGAGGGAGATACATTTGTTTTGCTCTATTTCCAAACCCTGTCTCTAAAGCTCAAGCAAAGGGAAAAGAGAGTGTTTGCTTTCTGAAACAGAGTGGGCATGGGGTGGCAAGGAGCCAACCCCATGAGCCTGTCCAGGGGCTTGAGAGGCTGGCTCTGTCACCTCCCTGACCTTTCCAGAGAGGGGCCAGCAACACGCCTGATGGCTCTGGAGTGCACCCTGGGCCCAAGGGAAAACCCCACCCCACCCCATGTGAGCCTGCCTGGGGGCTTGCGATGCTGGCTCTGCCACCCTCAACCTTCCCAGAGAGGGGCCTGCAGTCCCCTGATGGCTCTGGAACACAGCCTGGGCCCAGGGAAAAACCCAGGGGCCAGACAGCCCAGACAAGAGAGCTACCGGATAGAGCATGCAACCCATCCACTCACCCACCCGTAGTCTCTTGATCCAGCCACCTGGCTAAGGGAAGGGGCATGCATATGTGTCTTGGCTGGCTAGCTGGCTCTCTGGCCCACCTATTTCTGTTGCTGCAGCCAGGTCTGTCAGAGATCCCACTTTAGGTCTGGCCCTCCTTCACTCTTCTTTGCTGTTGTTTGTCTTCTGAGCCAAGGGCTAGGTCACTGCATGCTCTCCCAGTCTTTCCTGCGCTTGCACTCTGTTTTCTCCTGGTGACCTCTGCAGTGGGGGGGAAGAGCTTTTGGTCCAACTTGCCAATAGGCAAGCTTGCATACTTGCCTATTTCCCTCTCCTTCTTCACACAGGGTGAGACCTCTGAGAGCTGCACAATATGTGTTGAAGAGTCGCACGTGGTTTGTGAGCCATGGTTTGGCCACCCCTGGTCTATAAGAATGTATACTAATGGATGTTTTTCTTTTCAGTCTTCAAGTTAATGATGGACATGGGGTGAAGATGGACTCTGAGTACTGGATCCTGCCTTCAATTTCCACAGATGAAAAGATTTTCATCTGTGAAAGTGTGACTACCCTGTTCTCTCCCCCACTGAAATAGAATCATAGAGTTAACACTCACTCATTAGCAGCTCTGTCCCATCTCCTTCCCCAGCCCAGCTGACTCAATACCACCCTGAAATGCTGCTTCTGGGGTGTGGAGATCCCCAGAATAGGTTTGTCAGATTTTGAGGTCTTTTGTGTAAGGAGAATTAGTAGTTTAGTAGCCATTTAGTAGTTTATAGGTCATCCCCAGCATCTTGAAATGGGTGCTTAGAGGAGTATGAAATATGATATAAGCAGCTTCCCCTGATCAGCTCACCACACATTGCCTATTTCTGTGTTCTGATGAAATGCGCCCTGTCTGTAGCACAGGGCTCCTGGCACTTAGCTTTGAAAATGGCATCTGAGAAATACTGTGCATTCTTTTGTGCATTGGATATAATGGAACAACACTATGGACTACCATGCTTGGCATAGGGGGAGCTACTCATGTGCCAAGCAGGGTCACCACATGGATGTTGAGAAGTTGTATTATACAGAGCGGCCCAAGACATTTTGGTGCCAGAACAGAAAATCCCAAGTGGCGGCTGATTAATTGGTGTGCCTGACATAAAACAATATTAACAACTTAAAAATTGGCATGTTCTGTTCCAAAAGCTGTTAACTGCAGTGAACTGTGTTAGGAGATGTACTTTGAAAATGCTTTTATTTGTTATTTTCTGACCTGCACACAAACCTGAATGGTGCTAGAAAGTGTCTTTGGTTTGGGAGAACTGTGTGCTTTGTTTGATGTGACCACCTGCACTAGAAAGCTGCTTGCAGACTGCACTTTCATGCTAATGAAGTCACAGGCACACACATATGCATACATCTACCCAACATGCACTGGGAACAAGAAAGCATCTCCATTATGGTATGCTAGCAGGATGACAAAAACAACAACCTGTCCACCATCGAGGAATCTGAATTCCACATGTAACCCACAAGATGCTTGGCATTTGCATGTGTTAAGACTGTTTCCTGTTTGTCACTTGGACCAAGCCAGAGTCATCTGCATTCTTAAGGTTTCCATGATAACCCATCTTTGCACCTTGGACCAAAAGGTCCCCCTTAGTAAAGGTGTAGACTTTCAATATTGCCCCACCTTAGTAGGAGGGTACCCCACATCCTATAGCCAATGGTATAGGGATGGGACGGACTGAGAGACCCCAAAGTCAGCCCCCAATACTAGCTGATAAAACCAGGTGCAACCTTTGTTCTAGTTCGCCTTGGCCCATCTGTCTTCACCAACTAGCTAGCAAGTCATTTATTCCTCACACGTGTTGGCAGGCTCCAACAGTGTGCAGTATCCTTAGTTAAAAATAATTCTTGTATTTTAAAAAGCCTCAATGATGGATTACAAATTATTATCATGGAATGTAAATGGACTTAATTCACCTAACAAAAGGAAAGTAGTGAATCATTGGTTACAAAAGCAAAACTCTAATATTATCTGTTTGCAGGAAACACATATAAGAAATCGGGACAATAAATATTTGATAAACAAAAAACTGGGAGATGAATTTTATTCTTTGGCGGGGGAAAAAAATAAAGGAGTGGTGACTTATGTAAATAAAAAGTTGGAGCCAAAACAAGTTTTTACAGACAAAGAAGGAAGATATGTGGCTGTTGAGATCAATATGCTACAAAAAAAGACATTGGTCATGAATTTGTATGCTCCTAACGGAGCTAAAGAGAATTTCTTTAAGGATTTGCTGAGTGAATTGGACCAAGTGCATTATGAACAGATAATTGTTGCTGGTGACTTTAATGGTACTGTTGATAACAAAATGGATAGACAGTCAACTAAAGGTATTGAAAAGATTGGAAAGTTACCCCAAACTTTTTTCAAAATTATTGAGCAGGAAAAGTTGGAAGATGTATGGAGAAAATGGAATCCAAAAATCAAAGACTTCACTTTTTATTCGAATAGACATAAATCCTTTTCAAGAATAGATGTGATCTGGATGTCGAATGAAATGGCATTAAAAACTCGGAAAGTAGAAATATTGCCAAAGACCAGTTCAGACCATAACCCGTTAATTTGGATATTAAAAGAAAAGATAAAGCAATACAATTGGAGAATTAATGAAGACTTATTAGACAAGACAAAACTAGTGGAAACTCTGCGGAAAGAAACACAATTTTTTTTCCAAATGAATTTGAATCATGAGGTCAACATACCGACAGTGTGGGATGCGTATAAATCGGTCATGCGAGGAGTTTTGATCTCAATGAATGCAGCGGACAAGAAAAATAATTTGAAGCAGCAGCAAGAAATACAGGACAAAATACATCAAAAAGAAAACGAGTTGAAAAGAAGACCTGGTAAAAAAAAGCTTCTTAAAGAAATACAAATCCTGCAAGAACAGTTAGAAGTAGTGTTAAATAGAGAACTCTACTGGAACCTTAAGAAGTTGCAACAAAAATCCTTTGAAGGTGCAAACAAACCAGGAAAATATTTAGCCTGGCAATTAAAAAATAGGAGGGAGAGAAGGACAATAACCAAGATAATTGAGGAGAGCAAAGAAATTGTTGATATGAATGGAATTAAAAGAGCTTTTTACAAATATTATGCTAAATTATTCCAAAAAAAGAAGATTGATCCAACAAAGATTAAAAAGTATTTGGATAAGGTAACTTTTAGGACTAAAGTTAGAAGAAGTCAAAATGACAAAAAGAACTTTGTTATGGTATCTCATATCGACGGCAAGAATGACCTACGCTCAGTTTTGGAAACAAGAGCAGGTACCTGATAAGTGGGACTGGATTAAAAAAATGATTTTTATGGCTGAAATGGACAAATTAACAAGAAAACTTCACGGAGCAGAAGACGAAGAATTTATAACTGACTGGAAAGACGTTAAAGAATATTTAGAGCTTAATTGGGACGTTAAAAACAGATTGTTGTTGTCAGGTTTAAAAGCAAGTAGGTCTAGGCATTCTCTTCAAAAAGGAAGGCTTTATTGGATTACAAAGCTAAAACCCACAGTAGGAGGTCATTGTCGGGAATGGGGGGCAAAAGCAATGCAAGCAAACTTATAGTGTGATGCATAAAAGCGACTAGCAAATGAGCTATGAGCGCGCGCGTGGGAAACTCCCGGCGGGAGATATACTTCATGAGCGGGAGACAACTTCCCCCCTCCCTACATCTTCCCAGAACTGGAAAATTCTCATCAACACAAGAATAGCCCAAAGCCTACATTCAAGGCCACTGTGATAAGGAAAAGCGGCAGGGAAGAAGCTCCCACGTTACTGCCTGCATACCTACGCATGCGCAAAGCGGGGTAAGGAACACATAACAATGGATTCAGTGAGAAACATCAAATAAGCCTTTCTGACATTCTGCCCTTCCCAAAATACCACCCACCCACCACTCAGGAAGGAGAGAACAGGGGGGGCCCTGGTTTGGTCGGGAAGCGGGTGTGAAAATCCCTCAGTTGATCAGGTGCATTTATATCAGAGAGTTTCACCCATTCCCTGTATTGAGGCCCAAAATGTACCCATTCAATAAGGTAATACACTTGTTCACGGAGAATTTTAGAGTCCAAAATGTCAGCTATCTCATAGCGTTCCTCAGTATCAACCATCAAAGGAGGCGGGGGTGCTGGAAGCTCTGGATGCCACTTAGTCGGGGGTGATGCTGGTTTGAGGAGGCTGTAATGGAAAATTGGATGAATTACTTTTAGAGACTTAGGTAAATCCAGTTGAACAGTCACTTTATTTATACATCCAACCACTTTAAACGGACCAATATATTTCCAAGCGAGCTTTCGCGATTGTTGTGACAGCCTCAAGTTCTTAGTAGAAAGGTACACGGAATCCCCCGGTTGCAGGTTCCATCCACCCGCCCTTTTTTTGTCTGCTTGTTTTTTATATTGTGCCTTGACCTCATTTAAAGTCTCGACAATTATTGGCCAAGATTCCTGGAAAGATTTACACCATGCTGTAGCTCTCCCATTAGATTCCCCTGGCTTCAAAAATGGAAGAGGGGGGCTGTCATAGCCCATGGCAGCTTTGAAGGGAGACATTTTTGTGGAGGCATGCCAGGAGTTGTTATACGCAAATTCAGCTAATGGTAACAAATCTACCCAATTGTCTTGTTGATAGTTTGTGAAACATCGTAAATATTGCTCTAAGGTTTGGTTTACTCTTTCCGTTTGCCCATCGGTCTCCGGGTGATATGCACTGCTGAGAGCACGTTCAATACCCATGAGGGCCATTAATTCCGTCCACAGTTTAGAAACAAATTGAACCCCCCTGTCAGAGATTATTTTGAGCGGCAAAGTGTGAAGCCTGGCAATGTGCTGGATGAAAGCTTTTGCCAGGATTTTCGCTGTTGGCAGGCTAGCAAATGGTATAAAGTGAGCCTGCTTAGAAAATAAGTCTACCACCACCCAAATGACCGTCATATGTTTGCTGGGGGGAAGATCAGTGATAAAGTCCATGGAAATCACTTCCCAGGGTCGGCTCGGGGTGGGTAATGGCTGCAAGAGACCGGGGTTTTTCCTGCTCTAGTCTTGCAACGGTTGCATGTTGGACAGGACTGTATGTAGAGGGTTAAATCCCTTTTCATTCGGGGCCACCAGAAACTGTGCTGCAGTAGGTGTAGTGTCTTCACATACCCAAAATGTCCAGCAGCTTTTGAGTCATGGGCAGATTGTAGAACCTGTGATCGTGTAGTTTCTGGAACAAACAGTTTATTGCCCTTGTACCAGCAACCATTTGGTTTGCATTCTATATCCTCTCGAGCTTTTAATTCGACTGACTCTTGTTCAGTGATGTCAGTGGCAAATTGACTTTCCCATGGCAACCCCTGACTTGGGGTTAATGGCTGTGATTGCCGGTTTTTGCGGGTGACAACTGCCCCAACTAGTTGTTCTGGGGTAAAAAGGGACTATCTCACCTCCGTTCTCTTACTGAGGTGCTGGGGAAGGCGTGAGAGAGCATCTGCCAAATGATTGGATTTGCCCGGGAAATGGTGAAGGGTAAATTGAAACTTAGAGAAGAATTCAGCCCATCGGAATTGTTTGGCATTTAGATTCCGGGGCTTTCGAAGTACCTCGAGATTCTTATGATCAGTCCAGATTTCAAAAGGTACTCGGGACCCTTCCAACCAGTGCCTCCAGGTAATTAATGCTAAGCGTATGGAGGCTGCTTCCTTATCCCAAATGGGCCAAAACCTCTCCGTATCATTAAACTTTCGGGAAACATAGGCAAGGGGGTGCAGTTGCCCCTGGGCATTCTCCTGCAAGATCACCCCCCCCATTGCAGTGTCGGATGCGTCTACTTGGACAATGAATTTCTTGGTCTCATCTGGGTGTGCCAACACGGGTTCAGAAGTGAATAACTGTTTCAGTTGCTCAAATGCTTCCTGACATTGGGGAGTCCAGTCCAAAGGGCTCCCTGGCATAGAAGCCTTAACCCCTCTCCCTTTAGTCTTTAGGAGGTCTGTGAGGGGAAGAGCTACCTGGGCAAAATGAGGCAGGAATTGGCGGTAAAAATTGGTGAACCCGAGGAAACTCTGGAGCTGCCGCCTAGTTTTGGGGGGTTCCCAATCTAACACATCTTGGACCTTTTTCGGGTCCATTTCCAATCCGTTGGAGGATATGTGGTAACCTAAGAAGTCAATGCGACTTTGGTGGAATTCACACTTTGACAACTTAACAAACAGTTTATGTTCTAGCAACGTTTCCAAGACTTCCTGAAGCAGCTTGGTGTGAGATTCTTGATCTGGGGTGTAGACCAAGATATCATCCAAGTAAACAACCACCCCCTTGAACAAATAGGGGTGCAACACCTCATTTATTAAGTTCATAAAGACCCCAGGTGCCCCTTGTAATCCGAAGGGCATAACCTGATATTCAAACTGTCCCAGCGGTGTATTAAAGGCAGTCTTATGTTCATCACCTTGCCTAATACGGACCCGAAAATAGGCATCACGTAAATCCAATTTAGAAAATACTTTCCCTTTCGCCACCTCCGCCAGCAAGTCCTTGATGAGGGGCATGGGGTAGGCATTGGTTGCAGACACCGCATTAAGACCCCGGTAATCAGTGCACAGTCTCAGCCCCCCGTCCTTCTTTTTACAAAACAACACGGGCGCTGCGAAAGGGGACGATGCTGGCCGGATAAATCCACGGGTCAGATTCTTATCAATAAATCTGCGTAGTTCTTCCTTTTCCATGGGACTCATAGCATAAATCTTCCCTTTTGGCAATTTGTGGCCAGGAAGAATTTCAATTGCACAGTCCAAGTTACGGTGGGGAGGTAGTTCATCAGCTTCCTCCTCCTCAAACACACGGGCCAAATATCGGTATTCCTTGGGAATGCGGTTAAGGTCCTCAGTGGCTAGACAGGCCCGTGGGGGATCATTGCTTGGGGGGTTTCCCCACCCTGGGTCCCATTTATGTTCTGCACATTTCGGGGAGATAAATCGTACGGCCCCCTCGTCCCAAAGTATATATGGATCATGTCCATGTAACCACGGGCTGCCCAACACTAATGGAAACTGGGCTTGGGGGGCTATTACAAAAGAACGTAGCTCCTAGTGTTCCCCGGTGCCTACCCTTAAGGGAATAGTCTCAAATCGACACGGTTCCTTCATTGGTGACCCATCCATCTGGGTAAAGGTAATTGGGTCTTTTAAACTGACAACCACTGCCTCAAGTCCCATTACCAGTGATGGGTTCATCAGATCCCTCCCGCACCCCGAGTCAATGAGAGCTCGAACCCTGACATGGGTCATCATGGCTGGATTCATTATAAGTACAGTCACAAAGAAGGTAAAGGTAAAGGTTCCCTTGCTCGAAAGCCAGTCGAATCCGACTCTAGGGTTGCAGTGCTCATCTCCGTTTCAAAGCCGAAGAGCCAGCGCTGTCCGAAGACATTTCCGTGGTCATGTGGCCGGCATGACTAAACACCAAGGCGCACGGAACGCTGTTACCTTCCCACTGAAGTGGTACCTATTTATCTACTTGCAATTTCTTGCTTTCGAACTGCTAGGTTGGCAGGAGCACAAAGAAGAGAGAGGGGTAATTGCTCACCAATTTAGGCGCATCAGGGGCAGGGTCCTGTTGTGTAGCGCCACTCACAAACAGGACCAATTCGTTTCCCTGCATCTCACTCTCCTCGTCTTCCAACATCATGGCATCCGTGGGGTCGGGGTTGGCAAAAAGGGCCCGTGGGTTGCATGGCTTTGCTGTGCCCTTCCTCGGGGTAGGGGTTGGCCAGCGTCTGGGTTCCTCTTGGGGTAGGGCTCTGCTGGAATCCCCTCTGGGGCAGGATGCTGCGAATTGCCCCTTTTCTCCACATCGCAGGCACAGGCCCTGTCGCATGCGCTGGTCTCTCACCCCACTCTGGGTGGGGATTGGCCTGGTCCTGCTCTGGACCGCCAAGGCGCTCGGACGGTTATTTCCTAGAGATAGGTCCAGCTTCATAACACGCAATCGGCTTTCAGCTTTTTCGGCTTCCTCCATCCAGCCTTGGAGGGTGCGGGGCTGCTTAGAGCTGAGAACATTGTTGCGGACATCTACCGCTAGTCCCATTCGATATTGTTGGGCCAGCACAGCGTCAGTCCAGTCTCGAATTTTCACTGCATGCCGTTGAAATTCCCGTGAGTACTCCCGCACGGTCAGTTTGTCTTGTTTGAAAGTGCGAAGGAAAGCTTCCGCCTTTTGGGCCGCCCCCGGGTCCTCGAAATGATTTCTCAAAGCCCACATGAAGTCATCCACATTCCCCAGCTCCACCGCCTCCAGATCATGGAGGGCTACGTACCAGCTGGTAGCACTTCCCCGGAACCTTGAAGCGATGAATTCCACCTGTTGTTCTTCATCCGGGAACACATAGCCCCATCTCTGTACAAATTTTCCGACTTGTAATATGAAAAAAGACACAGTCTTGGGGTCCCCGTCAAATGTAATCTCTAGCATGTCCTTGGGGCATATTACCGGAGGAACGGGGCCCACAATGGGTGCTGGGGCTGGCTGCAGGAGGGGCGCTGGAGCAGGGATTGGAGGCGGGGGCAGAACCGGTGGCTGGATGGGTCCTGGTTGCCCGGGCCCGGGTCCTCCCGGCAATGGGCTGGCCAGCGGAAGTTGGCCAGGAGCTGTCTGGCCTGGCGGCCCCGGGGCTGGTGGGCCAGGAGGTGGCTGTCCTGGCAAAACTGGTGGCGCGGGTACTGGTGCTGGTCTCGGCTGAGTTAGCGGGTGGGCACGAATTGCTTGATCCATCATCTGCGGTAGAGATTGCATCAGCTTGCCCATGTCCCGCATCAAACGTCGGGTATCCTCTTGAATAGAGTCCATGCGAGCATCCGCATCGGGGCTGGACCCCGATCTGGGAGATCCGCGAGACATCCGTCCCTGGGGAAGTCCAAAGCTTCCACATGGATCCAATAAGCTGTCCCGGCTCTGGCTCCCCGGCATGAACCAGGTCGTCTGGGTAGTGTCCAACAGGTTCTTAGTCCAATCGCGCGACCTTCTGTAAGTCACCCCCTTGTCCCACGGGGTTGGGGCCCCTGGGATGTAGGTTCGTGGGACTGCTCCTCCATGACTCTGCATTGGCCCGGCTGGGCTGTAGATCGGGAGAGTGTACGAGGCTCCCACTGTGCTGATCAAAGGAGGGGTGACCGGTCCAGCCGTGGAGTGTGGGGCCGAAGCTGTTGTTACCGGAATCGTAGTCACTGGAACAACGGTGGTAACCGGAATGATGGTCACTGGAGTTGCCACGGTGGTGACCGGGACCGTGGTTACCGGTGTGGTAGTCACTGGGACCGTTACCGGTGTTCCCCCCCCAGCCCCGCTCATCGTGGTAGAAGGCAGGTGCTGAAGGTGGGGAATTGATGAAGGATTCCTGACAATTTCTGTCAGGTTTAAAAGCAAGTAGGTCCAGGCATTCTCTTCAAAAAGGAAGGCTTTATTGGATTACAAAGCTAAAACTCACAGTAGGAGGTCATTGTCAGGAATGGGGGGCAAAAGCAATGCAAGCAAACTTATAGTGTGATGCATAAAAGCGACTAGCAAATGAGCTATGAGTGCGCGCGCGGGAAACTCCCGGCGGGAGATATACTTCATGAGCGGGAGACAACTTCCCCCCTCCCTACACCTTCCCAGAACTGGAAAATTCTCATCAACACAAGAATAGCCCAAAGCCTACATTCAAGGCCACTGTGATAAGGAAAAGCGGCAGGGAAGAAGCTCCCACGTTACTGCCTGCATACCTACGCATGCGCAAAGCGGGGTAAGGAACACATAACAATGGATTCAGTGAGAAACATCAAACAAGCCTTTCTGACAGTTGTGTTTTGATAGCTATTAATGAGAGAAGTGTTTTAGTAAGATAGATTGTATCTGATAAGTTACCTAATTGTTAAAACTAAAAAGTTAGATATTGAAACTTAAGACTTGTATATGGAGAACAAATTGAATATATGAGAATATTGGGTGGAATGTTAACGGGGGCGGAGCATCGTGGGAAGCCGAGGGAGGAGGGGAGTAAATTTGATTGTGAAAAGGATATGACGAGAACTGTAAACAAATGATGGAATATGTCATTTCATATCCAATAATAAATTTTCTTTTTAAAAAAATAAAAATAAAATAATAATTCTTGTATTCTTCACTGTGGAAGGTCGAGCTACAGGATTAGATAAGTATCACGTGTATTCCTTTCCTAAATATCTTTAGTTTAAAACCCCAATATTGTGTTTCCATTTCTACTGTATCTAAAGGAACTTGTGTGTATGTGTGAGTGCATCAGTATTGTTTGCCTGTGAAACAAATATATATTATTCAGTAAAGAGAATATTTGATTTTACTAAAGAAACCTTGTCAAGTGTTCTCTTTGGGGAAACGGGTTCTCTGGACGAAGTTGCTGCCTCTGTATACATAGACCAGAACTCATAATAAGTTAGTCCAGACACTGCATATATAAGCAGTTCGGCTAACAACTGGCTCATTCTGCCTCATTGTAGGGATGTTCTTTAAAAGCCAAAAAGGGAGAAAAGTTACCATTGTGTATCTGCTGAGTATCTAGTACACTGAAGGAGGAAAAACAAGAAGCAAGCATGCTGGAAAATGTTTCAGATTTTATTATTGGCATATTTAATTAATACTGCAGTGAAAACCATTGATAGCACAGAATGTAACCATAATATACAACATAAAAATGTAGTTTAAGTAGATTACAACAAAGAATTACAAAAATCCATTAGAAAGAAAGCCACTTTACATGGCAACTAACTCTTCCCTCACTGTTGAGTAAACATGGTGGAAGTGGAGGTCATGGCTATTTACCCACCCCTTAGAACTATTAATCAGAGGGGAAACTAAAGTCATTTTCAAAAGAACACCACTATATACTGTACAGTCCTCAAAAATAATTTATTACACTGTTTCTAGAAAACAAAATTCTAGTCTTTTTTTAAAAAAATGCTTTCTCCCAGTTGCACAAGAGCTATGCAATACTTCCTAACAGCAGAATGCTCAGAGAGAGGAGGTGGTGGAATCCACAACTTCTCTTCCATTGCAGATGGTGGGAACGTACACATTAGCTGAGGCTGAAAAACAGAAATCCTTATTAACCATGGCAAGATTTTTTTGTATTTTTTTAACCCAGTGTTTTCCCAATGTTTTGCAATGATGAGAAAAACATTTTTTTTTTCAAATTAAGCAGATGTTGGTGCGATTGGTATGACAAATTTAAAACAGGTTCAAAGCTATCATAGGCCCCGGTCATACGGGCCAGAAAACGCGGGGGGAGGTGTGGCAGTTCACCCCGGAGCAAAATAAGGTGCGGTAGCCTGATCACACAGGCCACCGGGTTGCCATGCTCCGGCGCCCAGCACCGATCACACAGCACTGCTACAGTGCGGCAAAAAAGCAGCGCAGCAGAGTAGCAAGCTGTGCTGTAGCAAAGGATGCATGTGCTGTTGGGGGAGGTGGGCCGCTGTCAGTGTCTTGCATATGTGCATGCCTCATTCAGCGTTGGTGCGCATCCCATGGAAACTTACAACATCTGGAAACCCTGGGACATGGGCCGGCGTCGGAAGCTGCGGGATACTGGCGCTCCCACGATCAGACGCCGCCCTTTGCTCCGGGGTTTCTGGAAACTAGTACTTCGATCCTAGTAGTTTTTTACTCTGCATTTTCCATGGGAAGTCATGGGTTGGCCACGGGAGTGCTATGCCTCCCAGATGTGCTGGTATGATCGCGCACGGAAAGTCCGCAGGGCTACCATGCCTTCACCGGGGCAAATGCTCCGTGTGAACGGGACCATAATTCCACAAAGAGGAAGCTTGGAAACTATAGTTCTGTGATGTGGCTAGAGTTTTCTAATGAAGAATCTTTAACACTTCTATCCAGCTACAATCCCCAGGGTTCTTTGGGAAAGGATATAACTGTCAAACTTGCTGGTGTGCTGGAATATATATATCTAACAAAGCAGCAAGCTGCCAGGGCACAAAAACAACTTAACAGCCAGTTAATAAGACAAAACAATGCAAAGATGAAAGAAGGTGTGCCTGTATCTTTCTCTTTATATGTGGATAGACAGATAGCTAAATGTCAGGCATTTCCCATACATGTTGGGCTTGACTTGGGCAAAGTGCTGCAGAATTAGTTAATTTTTCTTCTGTATCTGGAAGGAAGTGTCCTTAATGATTGAAACTAGGAGGATTGCAGTCTGTCCAGGAGAGCCGTGATGAGGGCTGATGGTGCAAGTGGAAGGAAGGTTCATACTGCAGGGTCTTGCCTTAGATCTGGCTAGCATCAGCTCGGTTCTGGGAGGGGATGGGGCCAACTTGCTTGGCTTGGCCCAACAAAATATTTTGAACTGAACCTGTCTCCAAGCTTCCTCTCTTGGCAAAAGTAAGGCCAGAACGTGTTGGAGATTGGATTCTTTGAATCAGGTACTGCAGTTACTTTGAGGGATTAATTTGCTCTGCAGAGAGATGTGGTGAGTGAGATCTATTTTTCCTGGCCAAGAGCAGGAGGAAAATGGATGAGCCCCCTCCTGTTCCTGTCCTTCAGAGAAGCTAAACGGCTTCCACCATGTGTGGATCCTCAACTCTCAGCAAGAGATTCATAGACCTATCTCCAGGGATTTCTCTGCATTATGCATTGCTGCATAACCCATCCATCCTTCTCTTGCCAAGGAAGAAGGCGGATTGCACAGCAGGGTAGGAGAATAGTTTGTCCTGAAAAAGTATTTTTTTGTGGAGCACAAATTAATTTCTGTAAAGGGGTGCATGTTTCAGTGCAACCTTGTAGCAAGCTACCTTCAGCATCTTTCTTTCTGTATCAAAATGGGATGGAGACATTATCAGTGCTGGGATGAATGGCTCAAAAGCCAATTTTAAGGAAAGTTCTGCCACCCAGTTCCCTTTAAGTCTTTGCTTACCTTGAGAATAGATGGTTCCCATGCCACTGGTGCTGAATCTGTTGAGATGCAGCCTGTGAGTGACCACGTTCTTCTGTGGCTGGAAGAGAACAATGTGTACTTTGGGAGCAAACAAGCATCCCAGGACGACAAAGCCACTTAGACTTACAGAGATGCACATGGTCGTGGTCTGAACCTGCATGGAGAGAATCATTACAAAATAAAATGACCAGAAACATAAAAGTGTGAGCTGCCATTTTGGATATCATGCCCAAACCAAAGCAATTAACTATCAGAGCTCTTAAAAGGGCTCTTCCTTTGGGGACTTAAGAACAGAAGAGCCATGCTTGCTTAGGCCAAAGCCAAGTGCCTTTTCCCCAGCAGGATCTGTTTCTAGGATGCCTACAAAGCAATGATAGTCTCTCAGTAAGTAGGGATCAAAAAACACCATCTCTGGTAAGCTAAATTGTTGACCTAGTTGGTTTTATGCCTGCCACTACTATCATACTTTAACAGGTCATTTCCTATGATGGACCTGTTCTATAACCTTTGCCAAGAATTATAGACTGGTCTATGTAGGTATTGTTAAGGTCAAGCAAGACAGGGGATATCCTGGGAAGACTCATGGAATGTCTTTGGGTGTGTTCAGACGGATCTTTTGATCTGCCATAGGAACGACTCCCTTGCGGATCAAAAATGCACGACCAGACAGAAACATCTGCGAAATATTCCGGTCCCGTAGGCATCCCGTTCTGCTGCGCCTCCAATCCTGATTTAAAAAGTAGCAGTTTCAATGTAGGGTTTTCGCTTACCCGCGCAACAACTGCAGACTTTCTTCCGTCTGGTCACTCCATTAGCGCGCGATGCTCCCGTCGGCTCAGTCTGACGTCAGACCGAGCCGACGGAGGCGCGATTTTTAAAAATTGAAACCCCATGTGTGCTTTAACGAGGAAACGCATTCAGCGATAAGCGCTATGAGGAATGTAATATTCATGCTTATTTCTTTTAGGGACAAGATGTTACCGCAATGGGAGATGGAGGGGGGGAAGGACTGTTCTAACTTGCAAAATAGTCCCTCCATTGATCATGATGGCAAGGGGGAGGACCGGGACTTTGCTGAAAACCCTCCGCGATCGCCTCAGTTCTCCAATGAGGCGCAGCCTTGCCTATGCGAATGTACAAAACTTTTTTTTTAAAAATCCTCGGTGGATGCCGTGTAGACAAATCACGGTGGGAACAATGCGCGGTGAGGCTATTTCATGGGGGGGCGTCTGGTCGTGCTAGGCTGGATTAAAAAAATCGGGATAAAATTTTAGGAGGGCTCATGGCGCGATTGACTGGCCGTCTGAACG
This sequence comes from Gekko gecko, assembly GCA_029375565.1. Classification (NCBI taxonomy): domain Eukaryota; kingdom Metazoa; phylum Chordata; class Lepidosauria; order Squamata; family Gekkonidae; genus Gekko; species Gekko gecko. The sequence continues at coordinate 173,306,078 of JAPDNY010000005.1, forward strand.
CAGCCTTTGTTGTTTCTGTGTGGGGAAGGTATGCTATTTTTTTTCTGGCAGAGCTCCTCTGCCCTTAACTGCTGTAGGGCAGGCAAAGATGTAACATCAGAAGTTTCCCCCAGGTTGCAACTGCAGTTGTGGCAAAAAATTCTACTGCATTTTTGAGGTCCTAAATAAAATGGAATTCCAGATAAACAACAATACCACCCCCCCCCAAAGATGGTAAGATGTGAGGCATTAGACTCTTCAGTCTATAAGCTGGTGCCTAAAAGCATCATCTTCACTCCTTGACTGGAGCACCAAGGGGTTGCTGGCCCATGTGAATGAGGTTTCACACACTAATTACCACAGACTGAGCTTCCACACGTCAGTGAACACAATCCAATACAGAGCAATGGAGCACAAAAAGTTGAAATCATTTAAGGTTGTGTGAAATCACCATAACTAAGGACTTTCAATGAACCTGGTCAACCTATGAACTAGTCTTCTAAAGAGTCAGACCATTCTTCCATCAGCCCTAGCACTGTCTGCTCTGATTGCCAGCAGCTTCCCAAGATCTCTAGGAGAAATTTACCCCCAGCACCAGCTACCATAAACCTTTTTTAACCAGCCATTGGGGATTGAACCCAGGACATTCTGCATACAAAGCAGATACTGTTGAGATTTAGCTGCAAGTAATCACATCATGGAATCAAGTGATGAGAGACTATAAGTGCCTTGGAGCAGGGATTTGTAGAACACAATGCATTAATTTAAAAGTACCCAATGCCTGTTGTCTGCAGTAACCCAACATTCACATGCAGTTGGTGCATTTCTCTTAGAAAAATACTTAGGGATATGTCAATGACATGGAAGAAATCTCAGACTGGGATTTGTGAGAACATACAAAAAGAAATCAGCCTGTATCCCATAGGAGGAAGACTCTTGAAACAATCGAAGGGGAACTGAGGATCCAATGACTTACCCTGTAGTCACTTGATGTCACATAAAAGATTGGGAGGAAAGCCAGCCAGATGATGCATGTTGTGTACATTGTAAAACCAATAAATTTGGCTTCGTTGAAGTTTTCTGGGCACTTCCTTGTTTTGAAGGCATATATAGTGCATAAGACTACAAGGATAACATCGTATGTTAAAGAGATCAACATACTAGAATCCTTGACGTTACACTTCAATATGACAGTTTGCCGCTTCTCAGGAAGGGTGTACCTCCGAGTGCCTGGGGCCTCCAAAATCAGCCACACTGACACCACCACAATCTGCACCATGATGAGGCTCAGGCAGATGAAGACCTGTGAACGTGGGCTGATGAACTTAGGCCGCTGAGCCCCGTTTTTCACCCCGTTAAATATTCTGGCAATACAGTTTGTTTTAGTCAGCAGGGCAGCATAACAAATAGCAAAAGATGTACCCAGACCTAAGCGACGCAAGGTGCATATAGCTGGTGAAGGCTTGGCAATGAAAAGGAATGTCATGCTGTAGGAGAGGAAGACTCCAAAGAGGAGTATGTAGCACAGCTCACGGCCTGAAGCTTTGACCAAGGGAGTGTTATTATGCTTGATAAATACCCCCACAGCCAGGAAAGTACAAATGAAGCCCAGGCATGCAATGGTTACTGGTCCGATTGCCCAGGCATCTTCCCACTTGATGTAATCTTCTGAGAGGTCATAACAGCTGGTGAGATTGGTGCTTGGCCACCGCCCAGGCCCACAGTCTGCACAAGTGGATTCACTTGCTAAGTACTCAAATGGCTCGCAAGGGATGCAGATCCAACAGCAGACATCTCCTGGCTGCATGTTCTTCATCTCATTGGGTGCACAGGGATCACTGCACTGGGAAGTGGGAATAAGACTTCTGGACCAATTAATGGAGTCTACATAGAGCATCAAAGTCTCTGCCCATTGGCCAACTTTTAGGTAGGAGTATTTGTCTCTGTTGTACTGGAAATTGAAGACGTTATATCGGCCAATCCCATCACCATAAGCATCAAATTTAACAATACTGTCTGCAGATTTGGAAGAACTGAATGGAGCTGCCAACAAAAAGAAAGAAAGAAACATGTATGTAATTCTGTTCATTAAGTTCATTCTTGCAATTATAATGTTTTCAACTTGAAAACCTAAGGTGACTTGGTATAAATGATTCAAATTTCTATTGGCTTGTAGAGATGTACAACTTTTAAAAAATGGTGCATACCCTGGTTTGGCCGTATACTCACATCACCTTTCAGTGTTTGGATTTGGGGAATCAGCTCTAGCTGATGGAGCTTAGCTGCTGATGTATGCAGAGGGTTGGGAAAGTGACCATAATTGTCCCTCACCCAGTTAAAACCCCACAATAATTTGGGAAACATTTAGCATGGGGTGTAATGTTTTAGTTCTCCAAATATGGATGGCTTAATAGGCATATTATGGAAACTGCTAATTATTAATATAAAGCACATCAATTATGCACTGCCCACCACTGATCTGTGTCTGCTCCCAGCAACTGCCACAAATGTTTGGGGAGAATTCAGAGGAAGCATCTTTTGGGCAGACCATTTATTCGCCAGGAAAATTGTTTGCAGACAGATGCAGCAGTGATTTTGTTTATTGGCCAGAACAGTGGAAGGCAGGAGAGGGCAGAATAATGGATAGAGTACTGCTTGCATATCTTACCCCATATATCTGGATCTATAAATTGGATTACCAGCTCCAGGTTGAGAAATACCTGGCGATTAAGGTGGTGGAGCCTGAGAGGGGTTTGGGGCATAATGCCATAGAATTCAACTTTTAAAGTGGCCATTTTCTTCAGGTGAACTGATCTCTGTCGCCTGAAGGATCAGTTGTAATAGCAGGAGATCTCCAGCCACCACCTGGAGGTTACAGTAGCCAGAGAGATAATGGGATTGGTAAATGAAAAATAAACAATAAATAATCATGACTGTGATATAATTACAAAAAGTCAATTCAATTTTTCAAGTGTTTGATAAATATTAATACGTTTCTGTGAAATCACATTGACATACATATCCATCACCGTAAGAATAACTCAATGACATAATATATCTGTGATTTCACCAGTCTAGTAGTATTCCCTATGTAAATAATAGGACATTTGCAACTTATTATGCACACTACATGGGCTGTACTACATGTTGAAAAATATCTCAATGTTATTTTCTTATCCCCTAGTAATTGAATATTTTCTCCTTCCAATGACAATCAATAAACTTTGTATTTTCTGCATTTATACTGCACTCTAGTGGACAACTGAGGACAATTGACACTGTTAATATATGAATGGATTACAATGTCCCTAATATTTTTTGTCCTTCTAAAGTCTATAAAAGGTTCCGGTTAATGGTGACACGCTAGCAGATGTCTCGCCTGGGCCTCCAGGAGACGATCTGAGCACCTGCGGTGAGGAGGGGGCTCGATTGTTTGTTGCCCCCCTGGGAGCCTGTGCAAAAGGCTCCTTGCCATGGGGGTTTTGAGGGGTAGCCTCTTCCATAGCAAGATGCTGCGGAATTGAGGCACTCCTCCACCCCGATGGTCCTGCCACTGTTGCATCCGTATGGATCCAGAGCCGCCGGCCGGGACATGTGTTGGAGATTGGGTGATTTAACCATGATCGAGTGAGGTCCTCGGGCCAACAATGAACAGTCAGTCAAGTAAAAAAGAGATCCAAAAAACTAAAAGAAAGCCCTCCCTGGGAACGGCGAGATGAGCGAGTGGGGGAGGGGTTCCTCCCACATGCATAAACAAAACAACTATCTGCCAAGGGGGAAGCAGAAGTAAAAACGTGGAAATAAGTTTTAAGAGACTTACCGGAACGTAGATAAGTGCTTGGGTGAATTTCAGAGGCTTTAGCAACTTTTACTAAAAGTAAATAATCCTCAAACATGGCAGGGAAGAAAACGGAGAAAGACAAGCTAGCAAAAATGAAACTAATGGGAGGCTCGAGTCCCCGGGTGGAGTACTCCTCAGAGCTATCCAAAATGCTAGCAGAAAACATGCGCCCTCTGCTGGACCAAATGGCCAATGTTAACCAGCAGCTAACTGTACTGAATCAAAACCTTGCAACTCAGCAGCTCCATCTAGCGGAAATCACAAAAATAATGGTGCAAACAGTGGAGAAAGTCAAGGAAGTGGACGCAAAGACTAAAAAGGCAAGAAAAAGGTGCAAATGCTGGAAAAGAAACAAACTTCAGGTGAAATTCAAATTCTGAAGCTGCAAATGGAGAGAGTTAACCTAGTCCTCTGATTCCAAGGGGTCCCTGAGACAAAAGGAGAGAATCTAAAAGAACTTTTGAGCAAAACATTAGCTCCAGTTACAGATTTAAAAGTGGAATACTTGATAAGCAAAATGGATGTGATCTATAGATCCTACTCCAACTCTATCAAGAAAAATAATCTGCCTGGAGAGATTGTGGTTAGATTCTCGAAGAGACATGCCAGGGACTTAATACTCAAAACAACTACAGGTGTACCCCTGAAAATGGGACTAACATGAGAATTTTAAAAGATATCCCATTTGAAATCAGGAAGAAGAGGAAGGAGTATAAAGCCTTAATATCATTTCTGCAAATGAACAGCATTGCCTACAGATGGTTGATTCCCGAAGGCGTCACCTTTAAAATTCAGGACAAAAAAGAAAAGATTGACTCTGTCTTTAAAACATGGGAGTTCCTGAGATTGCAATTGGGAGAACCAGGAGAGGTTGGTGGGGAAGAAGAACACAGTAAATCCAGTGATGATATGGACTCTGCGGCTTCAGATGAGGACCCTGCTTCAGATAAGGGGGTGGCAGCCCCCAGCGAGTCTATCAGCTGAGGAAAAGAAAGAATAACGCTAAATAAAGGCTGAAGGACTCTGAATTGTACCTTAAAAAATTACTTTAACGCTGCTCTTGGAATTTTCTTAAAATAGTTAAATGATGGGCTAAAAGCTAAATATATTAGCATAAATCAACATGTTCAATGTAATCTAAGCATGTTAAGAATAACACTTATATAAGCTAATGTAAGGATCTCCTATACTTGGGGTTTTAGTTAGTGGTTTTCTTTTCTGTATCCTTAGTTGTAGTTGTCTCCCCTTCCCTTTTTTTTCTTTGTAGTTTGTAGTCTTTAGAAAGTGCAATAAAAAATAAAATCCCCTTCGGGGGCTTAAAAAAATTAAAATAAAACAAAGTCTATAAAAGGACAATTCTCACAGTCATGTAGATCTGCAACTGGATGCCAGTGTCTTTCTATACTCTTCTTAATTAGCTATAGGTGTATAATCAAAGGCACACATTAATCTTTTATTTCTCTGTTGGCTACATTCTTTAAATAAGGCTGATCTTTCAACATTTCTGGCTCTATTTTTTACTTTGCAGATAACATACTCTGGATATCCTCTTTTCTTAAATTGTTCATGCATTTCCTCACTTTGTCTGTTAAAGTCTTGGAGTTGTGTTGACTTTCACCTGATGTGAAGAAATTATCTGTAGGGGAGATTATGTTTTAGATGTGTGGGGTGAAATGACTGAAAGTGGAGATATGTATTTTTAGCTGTTGTAGATTTTCTGGGTTGTCTGGCCGTGGTCTTAGCATTGTAGGGCCTGATGTTTCACCAGTAGCTATGACTGGCATCCTCAGAGTTATAACACAGAAAGACAGAGTACTCTCTGTGTCAAGGTGAGAAGAAAAATGATAGGCAGGTAATTTATATCTATTCAGGAAGGTGGGGTAGGGCTGAGTCATTATCATGTAGGAGTTCCCCAGGCTGTGAAACATGCTAATGGAGGAGTTTTCCGGAGGAGGTTCTTTTGCATATGGATTGTTTGCTCAGGAGGTTTCCTGTTTCCTGAGGAGGTTCTTTTGCATGTGGATTGGCTGTTGAAATTCTAATCTTATCTGTAGTGCTACTGTCAGTTGTTGAGCCTTTTGTGTTTTTCAGGACAGGAAACCATGCCCTATTTATTTTTAAACTCTCTTCTTTCCTGTTGAAATTGTGTTTATGTTTATGAATTTCAATGGCTTCCCTGTGTAATCTGACACGGTAATTGGATGTGTTCTCCAGCCTTTCAGTGTGTCAGAGACCTCCTCACTTCTGCAGGAGCATACTGCATACCATGCAGTTGTGGACAACTTTACATCAGGACCACACAGCATAGCATTTAGACAAGAATAAAAGAACATGAAAGACACTGCAGACTTGGCCAACCCGAAAAATCAGCAGTGGCTGAACATAGCCTAACCCAAACAGGACACAGTATTTTGTTCCAAGATACTGAAAGGCTGGACAACACAGATTAGAATTTCAACAACCAATCCACATGCAAAAGAACATCCTCAGGAAACCTCAGGAAACAATCCATATGCAAAAGAAGCTCCTCAGGAAAGCTCCTCCATTAGCATGTTGCACAGCCTGGGGAACTCCCCGCCAGGGGCAGGCCAACAGTGTGAATGCTTCCTTGCGCCTCCTCCCTGGTATGCTCCCACATCAGTTGGTGCACTGTGACTGGGGAATACCCGGAACAGGTTGTTCCGGGTCTTTTTACCATGACTCCCTCGCGCTTCATACTGCCAGTCTGAACACAGCCTAAGACTTCTTTCTTTTTAAAAGAAAGTCTAGGCTTAAATGGGCATGCATAGGATCTAATATGGACAGCCAAGCCATAGGGCAGCCCTGTCAGTATTATCTTCCCTCCCTAGCTGCTACTACTAGTCTCCAGAATTGGCAGGCAAGTATGAATGAACTATATTGCTAAATATGTAAACCCACTGTTTCCTTGTCTTCCGTAAGAATGGGCTTTGATCTTTCTTAAATGTTATCACTGTTATGCAAAGGGAGAACTTTTGTTGTCTCAAATTCTCCTTTCAGCCTGATCTCTGGCTTTCAGTCTTTTGTCAATTTGAATTAAACCCAATCTCATCAACTACCATTTCAACTGTTTGCTACCCAAAGTTCTTGCCAGATGATGTCTCAGTTTTTTGTGTGCAATAAATGTGTGGTAGTTGCTCATCTATGGAAAAGGATGATTTCCTTGCCTGTTTTTTGTTGCAGTGGTACTGTGGTTCACAATTGACTACCAGTAATTTAGGCTTGTCCATTCTTATGTCTTTTTGCTTGATTCCCAATTTTTCTGTGCTCAGCAATGTTTGAATTAGTTTAGATGTTAGTCTGTTTCAGCAAACTAAAAGCCTAATGGCTCCTTAAAGATGGGCAATACTTATTCCAGCATAAACTTTAATGAGTCAGACCTGACTTCTTCAAATACAAATAGACCGCACAATCACTTTTTATAGCAAAAAGTTACAAGGTGGTGGTGATGGGGGGGAAGTAGAGTTACAGCAGAGAGGCACCTGTTACAAATCATTTAGGTGTGAGTCTCTGTGAAAAGGACTGGAATTGATATAGTTGTTACTAATAAAGCATTGTGAGAAAGATCAGATGTTGCCTCTCAGGGGGTTCAGATGAAGAAAAATCCAGAGAGAAGATAAAAAAAGGATTTATGGAATTTACAATTACTTCAAGAATGGAATTCAGGTGGCAAACCTTAAAGAAAATCTCTTTACTTACAAGGACAAGAGACACAAGTTAAGACTTTACTGAAAAGAAAGAATCAGAAAAAGAAGAAGAAAATAAAGCATTATAAATAAGAGTGTACAGGGAACAACCATGTATATCTAACAGAGCAAGAGTGGTTAGGGATACCTAAGTTTAAATTTCTTAGGGAAAGATATTTGTAATGGGTTATAGTTGAATTTGTTCATAAATCTATAAAATTTCAGTGTATACTAATAAAAAATCAATTTAAACTGACCAGGTAATTTTTAAACCAGAAGTTATTAAAAATATAATAGAGTAAATTGTATAAATAAAACTTTGTGCAGGAGATGTTTGGATAAATGTAATTGCCAAAGATTGATAAGGGAAGTTCACTGAAAAAAAGTTTATACTGAATGTATTTAAGGGAAGTGTAATTTGATTATTATATAAAGGCTTATAAGAGATAATATAATGATAAGTAAAGTGTTTAAACAATGCATAATTAGGAGGCAATATATATTGTTAAAATTTAGAGTTGCAAAAATGGTAGTTGGCTGTACAGTAGATTGATAAGTAATTAGTTATATATGTAAGAGGCATTTTATTTAGATTTAATGATGATGTAGTCTCATTTTTGTTTGTTTGTCTGAAAATAATAAAAAAAAAATTTAAAAAAGAAAAATCCAATCAAAAGAGCAATGAACCTATTCAGAGTAGATATAGAACATGGGAAGAGAATGATAACAGGTCAAATAAAGGATGACACAGTGTAAAATTCAACAAAACCAAACATCTGTAAAGGACTACAATATGATAGTGTGACATAATTACAGCATGTTGAGAAAGAACAACAAACATCTGTAATAGCTCTGCTGAGCTATTGGCAACTATGGTGAGCAAGGAAACCCAAGCCTCTATTTAGGCTGGAGGAGAGGCAGTGTTCAATCTCTTCAGGAATCCCAGTTCAACAGTTTCCTGTTGGATTCTTCCTTTGACATTTTTTTGTAGAAGAACAGTGACCTTTACATCTACAATAGTATGTCCTGGAAGGTGAAATAGTTTCCCCACTGGTTTCTGAATGTTGTGATTTTTGATATCAGGTTTGTCTCCATTTAGTCTATTGCATAAGGACTGACCTGTTTGTCTATGTAAAGAGCAGAAGGGCATTGTTGGCACAAGTTGGCGTAATTACCATTAGAATAACTGTAAGTGAATGAGTTCAAGATGTTGTAACTGATATTATTAGATCCTGTAATAGTAGGGCTGCCAGGTTGTCTGCAACAATAACCTCCCACCTCAGTGCAATGGGCTCCAGTTGCCACTGGATGGAATAGCAGGAACAAAAATAGGAGGGCGGGGGACAAGTATTGTGAGCAGGGGTCTTTTTGTAGAAAAACAGCTGCAGGAGCTCATTAGCATATGGTATGCTAATGAGCTATTAGGCTATTAGCATATGCCATGCCCCCTAACATCACTGGAAGTGATGTCAGAAGGGGAAGCAAAAGGGGGGGAGGCATCTTCAAAAGCCTTCCCTTCCCTTCCCCAGCTAGTCTGGGTGGGGGAGCTAAGAGAGAAGGGGTTTAAAGTATAAACTCCTTCTCATGAGAGTTGGGCCACAGAAGGAAGAAAGAGGGAAGGAAAGAGAGTAGAGAGAAGGAAAGAGGGAAAGAAAAGAAGGAAAAAAGGAGGGAAAGAAAGAGAGGGAAGAAGAAGGGAAACAGGGAAAGGAGGAAAAAAGAGAAGAGAAGAAGGTGGGAAAGAAAGAAAGAGAGAAGAGAAGAAGGAGGGAAAGAGGAAAAAGAGAGAAGGAAAGGAGGGAATGAAAGAAATTTGGCGGCAATTCGGCCCCATTATATCCTATGGGCCATTGAAGTCAATGGTGAAAACATAGGGTATATTCTGGGGGCTGGAAGGGAAGGTCTTTTGGGGAGAGGCTCCAAACTCACAGGGTAGCTGATGAAGCCTCTCCCCAAGATACCCACCAAGTTTCAAGTACATTGGACCAGGGGGTCCAATTCTATGGGCCCCCAAACAGGTTGCCCCTATTCCCTCCATTATTCTCTATAGTGGGAAAAAGTTACCCCCTGATCCAATGTTCTTGAAACTTGGTGGGTATCTTGGGGAGAGGCTCCATCAGCTACCTGGTGAATTTGGAGCCTCTCCCTCAAGCCCCGTCCCCTCCAGCCCCCAGAATATACCCTATGTTTTCACCATGGACTTCAATGGCCCATAGGATATAATGGAGCTGAAATTGACATTTGGCTGCCTGAAAGACTCCCCGGGATGCCAGCTGGGGGTGGGGCTTGGCTCCTGAGCTACCGGAGCTGTGCTCCGGTGCGCTCCCCCCAAAAAGACCCCTGATTGTGAGACTTCACTGCTAGGCACAAAAACAAGTGACATCCCAACATCGAATGATGTCAGTTGCCACAGTCTCTGCCCCCCAATGCTAGCCAAGGGTTGGCTACTCTATGTAACAATATTTCCTAAGTGCAACAGTGGCCTCCAGGTATATTGTATAGGCTTTCCTTTCTTGCTATAGCTTGAAATAGTTTGTTTGTTTGATTTATATACTGCCCTCCCTGCTGAGGCTGGCTCAGGGTGTCTTGCACAAGATATGTTAAAACAACTAGAACATAAAATTAAATAAAACCACGACCATATAATTATACAAGCAAATCGTAAAGTGCTAGTACAATTTGTAGATGATGGTGGACATTAGTAACATCTGAAGTAGTCAGCTAAGATCACAGTCTTAATTATACCAGGCTGTTGATAATGATGTTTATATTAGTGTTGGTATTGGGGCCAGGGCCTCAATTATTGGGGATGGGCGGCTCCCTCATCGAAGGCCTGGTAGAAGAGCTCTATTTTACAGGCCCTGAAGAACTGTAAAAGGTCCTGCAGGGCCCTGATATAATCTGGGAGCTCATTCCATCAGTACGGAGCCACCACTGAGAAAGCCCTGCCCCTTGTCGCAGCCAGCCTGGCTTCTTTGGGTCCTGGAAGGGCCAGATGATTTTGGAACCCCGATTGTAGTGCTCTCTGGGGAACATGTGGGGAAAGGCGGTCCCTTAGATATGTAGGTCCCTGACCATGTAGGGATTTAAAGGTAAGAACCAGCACCTTGAACTTAATTTGCTATGCTGTAGGCAGCCAGTGCAGTGCTTTTAGTGCAGGATGGATGTGTTCCTGCATAGGAAGACCCAACAGCAGCCTGGCCGCTGCATTCTGCACCAGCTACAGCTTCCAGATTTGGGAGAAGAGCAGCCCCATGTAGAGAGCATTACAGTAATCCAGTCTTGAGGTGACCATTGCATGGATCACTGTTGCCAGGTCATTGCATTCAAGGAAGGGAACCAGCTGCCTAATCAACCGAAGATGATAAAAGGCTGACCTTGCAGTGGATGCTACCTGGGCCTCCATTGTTAAGGAGACATCCAGGAGCATTCCCAAACTCCTAACCTCCAGTGCTGGCATCAACAGTGCCCCATCGAAGGTTGGGAGTGGGATCCCGACTCTTGGACCACTCCAACACAGGCACAGGACCTCCATCTTCATCAGATTCAATTTCAATCAGCTCAGTCTAAGCCAATCAGCCACAGCTTTCAATGCCAGGTCCATATCTCCTGGACTAGGGTCTGACTGGCTGTCCAACAGCAGATAGAGCTGGGTGTCATCCACATATTGGTGACAACCCAGTCCATGACTCCAGGCAATCTGGGCAAGGGGGTGCATATAGATATTAAATAACATCGGGGAAAGCACCACTCCTTGGGGTGCTCAGAAAACCAACAGGTGCCTTCTGGAGAGCTGTTCCCCAATGGCCACTCTTTGTCCCCAACCCTGAAGGAACAAAGAGAGCCACTTCAGGGCAAACCCCTGAATCCTGGTGTTGGTGAGGCAGTGGATCAGTAGTTGGTGGTCAACTGTGTCGAACACTGCTGAAAGGTCTAACGACAACAACACTGCTGAACTGCCCCAATCCAGATGCCTCCAGAGGTCATCTGTGAGGGTGACCAGTACTGTCTCCATTCCATGGCCTGGTCAGAAACCAGACTGGAAGGCATCTAATGTGGAGGTGTCATCCAAAAAACCCTGAAGCTGAACCGCCACTGCCCTTTCAATTCACTTACCCAAATAGGCCAAATTGGATACCGGCCAGTAATTGACCAATTTGGCCAGATCCAAGGATGACTTTTTTAGGAGAGGGTGGACCACAGCCTCCTTTAGTGTCCTAGGGAACAGTCCCTCAGAGAGGGACTTGTTGATGCTCTCCCTTAGTGCACTTCATAACCCATAGCATCCAGCTTTAATTAGCCATGATGGGCATGGATCAAGGCTACAAGTGGTTGGGCGAACAGCTGAGAGTAATTTGTCGACCTCCTCTAGACTGAGTGAACTGAAATAATCCAAAATTTGACATGCATGGAGCCTCAAGTTCCCTTATTGTCTCAACTGTGGCGGGGAGGTCATGGAGGAGCAACAAAGTTTAATCCACAAAATAGCTCACAAAAGCCTTACAGCCAATCTCCAGTTCTTTATCGTTTGGTCTGCCCTGTGGCAGAGTGGTAATAGACTGAATTGTTCTAAAAAACTGGGCTGGGCGAGAGTTCGCAGATGCAATCATGGCCATAGTTGTTTGAGTTCTACTCTGTCTTTCTTCTATTACAATTTTTAATCTTATCTTTCTTGTTTTCTTGATTTATATAAACTGCTTTGGAAATTTCTGGAAAATTGGGGCAGACAGATTATAATGAATCCATAAATTAGAAATACATGCCCATTCCTTGAGGCCTGCAGCACCAAAGGCTGACATGGGTGTCTGAATAGCCTTGGATACACGGAAGGGCACAGACAGAACTTCCCTATTCTTTAGCATCCTCTCCAATGCCATGCTTTCCTGGGAGAGACAGTTCATCTATTCAGTTGCCAGTTAATAAGCATGTTTGTGAATGATCTCCAAGTCAGCCCTGCTGTTATTCAGCATACATGACTTCCCCCCCTTTGCAGCTGCATGCCTTGTTCTTCTTCATCTTCCTTACCAGTTTCAGTTTTACAAAGGTCTTTCTATCTGATTTTTCCAACAATGAGTGGTAGATTTTTTTTATTACATTGCTAACTGTCTCACACATTTTCTAATATATACAAATGATTGTTTATTTATTTATTTAGATAATGTACAGCTCACCATTCCATTCATAAAACATGCTCAAGGAAGCTTACAAAATTAAAGCACATAAAATACAAAGAAATCTAAATTAAAAATACAGAAAATCTGAAAAGACCCTGAATTAAAGTTAATAAAACCCACGGCTAAAATAAAAATCTATTCAAAGGTTTTTCTGGTCTTTAAAAGCCAGAAGGAATAAATAAAAAAGGAGCAGGATGAAGATTTTTCAGGGTGATTTCCATAGTTGAGGGAGAGCCACCAAGAAGGTCTCCACTTGGGTCCCCATTAAATGCACTTCTGCTAGCATTGGTTCCTGGGGTAAAGTCCATGTCAGCAGTTTCCAGAGTCCAAGCAGGAACATGTGGGGGGAAATGGTCTTTCATGTTTAATACAATTTATTTAAACAAAACTGATTGGTTGATTAAAAGGTGCCTGAGTCACTGCCTGTTTTGTACAGTTCATATTTCCTCCTTCCAGAGATGTTTGACATCTGGAATAAAGCAACATTTGAATTAAGGCAGCCTGGAGAATGGAATGACATTCAGCACCTGCTTTCAGAGAGCCCAGTGTCAAAAAGCCTCCTTAATGGTGATGGGTTGATTCAAGGCAAACCCACAAAGTGCTGAGGTGTGAAGTCTCATAACCCCAGGGTAATGCTACCGCCAGTCCCCTTAATTGACCCTCCCACCAGAGGCCAAGGGACTTAGTCTCTAGCCCTACTGTGTCTATGATCAAGAAGTCTGACCTGCAAGGGAAAAACACTTTCAAGTTAAGTTCCAGAAATCATTTATTTTGGTAGCTGTGGCCAATACAGACTAAAGTACTGAATTCAGATTGAAGCCTTCAAACCCAAGAACACCACAAAATATAATTAAAGTAGTGTATTAAAAGAATGCGCAGGAATATACAATATATGAGCAGTGAACAGTGAGAATAAAATAATAAAGCTAAATATCCTACCTAAGTACATTTCAAGTATTGGTTCTAAACCCAAATTTTACCTGGCAAGACTGAGTCCAACAGAGTTTAAAAGTTGGCTTCTTGTGGAGATGTAATGGTCGTGTGAAGGGCATGAAGACACAACACAACTAATTACTGATTAGGACGGCTTTCTGGTTGGCAAATTCTCCCTAGATTAAAGGGATATCAAAGACATAAACCATGCGTACCTTTTTAGGTTGCTCTTTATGTGTTTTCTGTTGAGCAGTGGCTTTACAGACACATCCTGACTTAGAGCGATCTGAGGTCTTGACATTTACAGTATTACTCCCAGCTGTGTTTGGAATCCTGATAAGGACTAAAGCCTGATGTCCTCCATTTATGGACATAATCATTATCCACAGCCAAAGAGAGATTTTCTTGAAGACAAAAGAGACAACCCCTGCTAAAGTAACTTCTCTCATGGGACTATAAAGAACTTTCTGAAACAATAACTTTGACAAACACAATTAAGAAATCAGGGAAGCTAGAAATGCAATTTGGAAAGCTAAATGGATGAGGGATTAATTATTTTGCTATCCCTAATTTTTAATCTTTAGTTTTATTTCCAATGAAATTTGTGCTTGCGTGAAAGTTTTTTTAGCTGCAAAAATAAATCTGCTGTGAGGCTGTTTTTATATTTACTTTAGAAGATTACCTGTTATTGGACAATTATACTTAATAGAAGATAAGACTATGAGATGTTGTGGGACTATTTGACCTTGGTTGCCAAGTTGAAAAGAACACAAACTGCTGATGGCTAAAAGTGAAAGTAACTGATCTGAAAATATTCTGGAATATCTGTTGAGTTTTTTTTATTTCTGTTGCTATGTGAAAGGACACAAATTGCTGACAGCTAAAAGTGAAAATATTTGATTTGAAAACATTATTTCTTTCCTTTTGCATTTTGGATTTTATTCTATAATGGGTTCCAGGAAGAATCCTGACAGGAAAGGTTCATCAGACCAACCTGGCACATCAGATATGACACAGAAATTACTCGAACAAGTGGGATGCAGAATAGAGAATCTTGAAAACAAAATTGAGGCTTCTGGGAGAAGAATAAATGAGTGTCTTGGGAAATCTAGACAAGAAATGAAAAATGATGTGAAAGAACTTGAAGGACATAGTGATGAAGGCATAAAGTGATAAAAGTGGCTGCTGTAGAATATAAAACAGAAGATTGACAAAGAACTTGAGAGACATGTGGATTTCTTAGCCCTTATGGACTTGAGAGAAAAGGAGTATTGTCTGAGACTGAGAGGTATCCAAGAAGAAACTGAAGAAGATTTCAGAGAGAGGATTAAATTACTTCTGGTCAACTTTCTAGAAAGGGAAGAAGAAGATATGGAATTTGCAGAAGATTCTAAAGACTGTGATTCAGCTGAAACTAGAATCTTTTTTCTTAGGTTTAATGGTCAATCAGGTGGAAAGAAGTTATGGAGTTTTGTTCCTATATTTGACTATGGCAGCAAAAATGATATACACATAGAAATGGAAATGTTCAACAATACTTAGTCTGTGATCACATGTGCCAGAAGACTTGACATAGGTGCGAATGCCCGATGGATCTAAAGGGTGCAATCAGACAGCAACATCTGGGAAGCATTCTGCAGCCATTGGCAACCCATGCTGCTGTGCTGCAGAAGCAGAGTAAAAAGACATCGGAGAAAATCTGGTAGTAAATGGGTTGCAATGGGCCATGGACGGACTTTCTCCTGTCTGATTGTGTGAGCACGCTCCTGAGCCATTGGGATGGTCTGATGAGACCATCCCAGCTTGATGCCATTCCCCCCCCCCCTTTGCAATATGTGCATCATCACCTACCCATAGGGGGCTCTCGGTGTGGAGGTGCAATTCCTCATGTATGCACATGGGAAACAAATGGCAAAAAACCCATGGCTCACCCGCAGTTGTGTCTGATCACACAGTGACAGGCTGAGCCCGCAGCAACAAAGGGCTGTGTGACCTCACAACTGCAGGTCAAATTCCTCTGGCGGGAATAGCCTCACTTCCCCTCTACTTCAACTGGAGCATGTGACTGCAACCTTAGGATAGAAGAATTGTTAGAGAAGATGTTGGATTTTGTAGCTATTGGTAAATATATAGTATTGGTTAGTGATAAGATAATTACTTTATTAAAGATTGGCTTTTTGTGTGAAAAAGATAAAGCTGGAGTGATGATTTGTGGTTTTTCTGAATAAGAAATTTGCTTAAGGAGAAACAAAAAGAGAGAGAGCCCTTGGCTGATTTCCCACTACAGCTGCCTTGGGGTTGCGCCGCCGTTTGCCCCGATACTATTTGTCAATTTCACACCCGAATCCGCAGGGCTGCATTTTGACCCGTGGCTTCACCTGATTTCCCCCGCAGTTTCGTAATCCTCAAAAAACAGGATCATGAAACTGCGGGGAAATCGGCAAAGCCGCGGGTCAAAATGCAGCCCCGCGGCTTCAGGTGTGAAATTGACAAATAGTATCGGGGCAAACGGCGGCGCAACCCCGAGGCAGCTGTAGTGGGAAATCAGCCCTTGTTTTTATATATATGCAAGTAAAATTTTGTAATCAAAATTATATTTGTTGTAGAGAAAATTGGAAGCCTTTTATGCCCCCCTTCCCTTTTTTCTGTTTTTCTTTATGTTGTATTTCATTGATGTTTGTGTATGGTTTTAATTCTTTTTGTATGTCTCCCAGTTTTCTTTAATAAAATTAAAATTCTTACAGCAGAGTTTAAAATTCCAAAACAGGAGCTTCAGCCAATATGGCCCACCCAAAATCAAGAAGTGTCTCAAAGTTAGATGTAATCCAAACAAAGGGCAAAACTAGAATGAATGGTCTTTTTTTTATGCCCAACAACCCGCATTGTCATGACTCTTGTTAGCCAGTCAAATGTATAGCAAATGATGTAAACTGACCAATTAATTGTGTTGCAAACCAAGTGACACAAGCAATCAAGTGAGTAAGTTGCCATAAGACCATATACTCTGCAGCTTTATAGAGCCTAATTTATTATTTATTTGTTTATTTATCAGATTTATACCCCACCCTCCCAGCTGAAGCCAGCTCAGGGAGGTGGGGTAATAAAGCAAGTGCCTCCTCCCACCCATGGGTCCCTGCTGTAATGAGATGAAATACATAGGCCAAACTCTCTCCTGGATTCTTTATCCTTGAGACCACTAGGCCCTATTGTCTGACCACCTGTGTCAGTTTCCCATCTCCTTATCTTACTCTTTGAAATTACATTCAGCTTGACCTTAGTTTTCTGAGAGAGAAGCCATGGTTTTTACTAGGCCTCAGCCTGAACCAATGTTTCTGATAGACAAGAGACTGGTAGGCAAACCAGTTTCTTGACATCCATTGCTTTTGCAAATCTTTTCTTCATTTCTCCTTGTAGGGAAAGTATTATACTGGAAACCACCTCTGCTGTTCAACATCTTTCTCCCTTCTATATCAGTTGCCACCCCAAATCCAGAGAAATATCTGTCAAAAAGCTTCATTTTGTGCTGTGCCTTGATAGCCTGTAGGAAGACAACAGACAGGGCAGGTGCCAATGTTCTGGGCTGGGTAATATCCATTTGGGGGCTCAGGGTGAATGGTTGGAGTCAGCCCCCCATCCGCTTCCCTGAGGATTAGCAGAGAAGTGAGGGACAGAGATGATGGTATTATCAGATGGATAGTGCCATTTTGGAGGATCAGAATGCTAGATGAAATGCAGCCCTGCTTTGATCCAGGAAAGCTCTTCTCATACAGGTCAAGAGCTAAACTGGAACATTCCAAGAGAAAGTAATAGATGAGAAAGGTCTGTTGCATGTCAATAGCTAACATGCCAGTAGATGGCAGCAAAGAATATATAGTGTGGCCTTCTGAACACAGATTATGTATTGGTGTTTTGCTTTGTTTTGATTTTAAATACCTTGAATGGTATTAGCTTTGAAGGAGCAGGAACTGGTGGGTTAAGGGTTGGGTCAGACCTTGGAGAATGTTAAATGGCCAGAGGAAAGCTGGTGTGATCTCTCCCCATTCACCATTCATTTTCCCCAGAACCCACCAAGGGGTACTGCACCGGGAACAGCCAGATGCAGCTCACTAGTGGGCCAGTTCACCCAGCAGCAGTGGTGACGGCAGCCTGAGCACTCCTCCAAAATCAGCCCTGCTTTGATGTTCAATTTAATTTAATTTAAATTAAATTAATTAGCATGCCCCAGCACCCCCTGAGAAAAATCCCTGGATATGGGGCTGACTGAGTTTCTCCCCTTTCAGAACATTCTGCCCCAGAGCTGTTGTTTCAGGCTCTTCTTGCACACTGCAACATGCATAGTCCAGACATGGGTCTGGATTATGCCCTAAGAAAGAAAGAACAAGGTGGGCCTGGGACAAGGGGAGCTGAGTCATTTATCTGTGTCCAAGAGGTGCCCTTTACACAAATGCAATGACAATTTGTGCAGCCCCAGATGTGAAATGTTTTGCTTTGAATGATGGGAATGTGTGATAAACCGGCCAACAGAAGGGTAATCTTGAAGGGAGCCAACAAATTGTATTTAGCTTTATTCTTTGTTCCTGTACATGATGCTAGTCTCCCAAGAAAGTTGTTAGTGTAAGGAGATAATTGGGCATCACATTTGCATACATCTCTTCGTGAATCTGGGGAGCACCAGGGTGGTGGGATATGTAGATGCAGACTCGGTAGGAGACATCACAGACAGAGAGTCTACCAGTGGACACATATTCTTCTATGGAGAGGGACCATAAGGTGGTTGGGCAAGAAGCAGGATGCAGTTGCATTCTCATCCACTGAAGGAGAGTATATCTCAGCTGCACAAAACTGTCAAGAAATAGCATGGCTATACCAACTGCTACAAGATCTAGGAATAGAGGAGCCAATGCCTATATAAATAATGGAAGACAATAAAAGCTGCATCAAAGTTTCTGAAACAGGTGAATGCCCGTACCAAGCACACGGATGTCAAGTATCACAATATGAGAAAGCTGCAAGCAAAGAAGTTTATCAAAATGGTTTATTGCTCATCAGAAGAAATGATTGCAGATGCACTAACCAAGCCACTTTCCAGAATTTGGTTCCAGTATACATGAGAAAAGATGGATCTTGTGTCCTAGCACATGCTCAAGTGACAGAGAGTGTTGGAAGGAATGCAGCCTCAGGGGAGGGCAGTAGAGAGTTAGCACAGGGGTAGATCAGATGCTTTCCTTTGCCCAATCCTGCTGCTGTCCCTTTGCTACCCAGAATGTTACTCCCAGAGGTTCCTTCCTTCTGGTCATTCTCTTCTCTGTCTCTACCTTTGAACACCAAGAGGGCTGGATATACTTTCTACAATCTCTCTCCATTTTAGCTTAGAATGATAACTAGAAGCCTTTGCTTTGATTTTCCTATCCAGTATGGAGTTCAGTTACAATAACTTCTATTTCTTTTCTAAGTAACAAGCCTAAGTATCAATTTATTCCCCATGCAGTCAAACTATAGAATTCTGCTGTGCTTTCACTGTCCTCACCCTGGAGACCCTGAGAAGGTGAAGCCCCTGAAATTTGGGGTCTGACAGTTTTGGAATAGGAAGAGTGCCTGCAGTCTGGAGGTTGAAAGTACCATCAACTTGCAGCTGACTTGTGGTGACCCTGTAGAGTTTTCAGGGCAAGCGACAAACAGAGGTGGCATACCATTACCTGCCTCTGCAAAGCAATCCTGTACTTCCTTGGTAGTCTCCTACCCAGGTACAAACCAGGCCCCATCTTGCTTAGCTTCTGAGAACTGACAAGATCAGGCTAGCCTGGGCCATCCAGATCTACCATATGCAAATTCTTGTTCCTATAACCGTCATACACATTGTTTCACTTTCCAATACTTTGCTCTAATGAATCAGTTTGGGAGCACACAGCCTGAGGGAGAAAACACAGAACTGGCTGCAGATGAGTTATTTCTTTGTTTAAAACTAGGAGAACAGACCCAAGAGAGACAGAAGGTGAAAAATGCTGCAGAAAGCTTTTAAAAAGGGCATTAGAGACACATGTTGCAAGCTGATTACAATTCTTGATCTTGTCCCTTAGCCCTGTGGATTTTGTGGATTTGTCAATTTACACTTGAGCACCCAGTTTGGTTGAATGCCAGGTCAAACACCTGGAAGATCAAATGCTCTGCTGAGCAACTTCTTTCACCAGCTCAGGATGATTTTTACCAGTGAAAAAAAAGGTGACATCATGATATTTATTATTGCAGGGATAAAGTAAACTATCAGGAAGGTGCAGGGAAGTGTGTATGTGTGTTACATTTTTCATATAGCCTTAGTTGGTGTGCCAGCTGTGGCCCCTTTCAAGAGTAATTCTTTTGCCACTGTTATCTATGCTCTGGTAACTTCTGGGCTTGCTTAGTAAAGCACACTACATTTTGGGGTGCCTTCGAAGATTATTCAGAAACTTCAGCTTCACAAAAAAACCAACCAGATAGTTAACTGGGATGGCCCCAGGGAATATAGTTCAACAGTTGATTGAATGATACCAAACAACATGGCACTGTGATATCTTAGGGACCACTTGCTCTGATATGGATTTGTCCACCAATTACTATTTTTTTTGTATTAAGATTTTTATCGAGTATATGTTACATATTTATTTAACATAATTCATTCCTTATACTCCCTTCGAAGTTCAAATGAAAAAGAAACACATTGAGATTACAGTCCATCTTTTTATCTAACAACTAAAACCTAGTCCCAGTCCTCCTTTTCTTATTCCCTTATCTTACCCGCTCACAGAAACACTACCATACAACTTCCTCTAACTCATATTTTAGTCCTTGAAACTTCCAATAATCCTTTAGTTCTTTCTTGCTCCTTCTATTGACTTCCATACATATTCACACAATCTTAAATATTAATCTATCTTCTGTTCCTAAACAAGAAAGCTGGACGGTGTTGCCTCTGATATTGGGTGCTGCAGAGAAAACCCCTACAGCAGGAGGATAAACCTCCTCTCTCTTATCAGAGGGCTTGGAGGGGGGCACACCCTACCCCTCCTTGCTACGCCCTTGACTATAATCTACTCCTATATTATTTCTTACTAAATAGTAATTTCCACCAATTACTAGGTCAATGGTACTTTTACTGTGGGTTACAGATCACCACATTCATAATTACTATCCAACAAAAGATCCATATTTACTTCCATTGCTGGCATAATGCCTGCACCCAATGGAGGCTCACAGACTACCTGTTCCTTTGGTGGCAGCTGTTTCAAAGTACAAACCAGCTGCCAACCACAAATCCCCTTGGGAAAGAGTCTTGCCCACTTCTCTTAAACTTGAAGCAGGTGCCATATTGGGGAGCACAGGTCAGAAGAGCCACAGGAAGCACATCAAAAAACTACATGTGGTTCCTGGGACACTGAGTATCACTGCTCTAGGCCTTACGGTCTTCTCTTTTTGTCACCACCTTCAGAGGTTAGGCGAGTACCTACTAGAGATGCTGAAAAATTGATGGAGAACATTTTCAACAAGTAAACATACCATTTTTGACAGCTGTGATTACTGTCCAAGTCTAATTCAAGCAGTGTGCCAGCTTTTTGCTGTGCAGTAGCTGTAGTGGTGAATTCTCTTTTTCTTCTGCTTTGAAGCATCTTTTGTACCCACACAGGGTCACACATGGTCAGGTAAGATAATTAAATGATGCCAGGAGAATGTTGACTCTCATAATGCTGTGAGAAAATGTGCATGCTGTCAGACTTGGGCCCTTGCTTTGTGGTTATTGATCTCTGTAGTGTAACCCTCTATATTGCTAATGCTTAGTTTTGCTTTTGTATCCCTGCTTGGCACATCTGGCTTTGCTTTCAGCCCCTTATCATCTTGCTCTCGTCTGACGTGTAATTCCTACGTGTGTGTGTGAGAGAGAGTGTGTGAATGCCTGTAGTTTTAATGATGCACTGAATTGTAACTCTTCTGAACACAGCCCCCAAGGTGTTCTCAGAGCTTAGCCTGGCAGATGGCCTTGGGAGAGAGAGATAAACTTTGCGAATAGCTAGTTGGATCTTATTACTATCATGACCTATAGCAATGCTGGTGTGAGTGACGTATGCTTGGAATGTGGGCCTTACACTTTTATATCTA
The DNA here is from genome assembly GCA_029375565.1 of Gekko gecko. NCBI lineage: Eukaryota > Metazoa > Chordata > Lepidosauria > Squamata > Gekkonidae > Gekko > Gekko gecko. Next base: position 173,327,836 of record JAPDNY010000005.1, read on the forward strand.
TTCCCTTGCTTTGCCCTCGCCAGTTCTGACAAAGACACTCACCTTGACAGAAGACCAAATCTTACCAATAAATCTTAACTGCAGAATATTATGTGGAGAGTGGTGTCTCTGGAGGCCTGGCAGATTGTCAGGACTGCCTATCTTCCTCCAACCTGGAGGACCCCCCTCCTCTAGAAGGAATGGGGAATGGAGATGGAGGCAGTGGTGCAGGTACCAGCACTGGTTCTGAACCTGAGCCCCCCGCACCAGAGACTCACAAGAAGAAGACAGCTAAGTTGACAAGGACCTTCCAACCTCCCGATTGTTGGGATGAGCCTGCTTGGCTGGGGGGCACCCCAGGGTTCCATGGGGCCCATGGCTGAATTGAGAGGGAATGGTGCTGTGTGTCCCACACATTCCAAGATGACCCCAAACTGGGCAAGATGTGTGAGGTGTGGGAAGAAGAGTCTGCACCTTTGAGGGGCCAATCCAGCCTGTGTAGTGAACTGAAGGAACTGAAAGAAGGGTTCCAGTTGCTGATAAAGAACCTGCCGAAGATAGTCAAACAATTGATGGAGAAAGCCCTCAGAGGTGTCTGGCAAGGAGGAAGAAGAAGAAGAGAAGGAGGAAGAAGAACCCCCTCCTCAACCAGCCCCTCGCAAGCACAGGGCCGAGAGAGAGAGGCCACAAGATGCCCTGGAAGTCACTTTTGATGGCAGCTCCTCCAAGTTAGCTTTCTTCATGATCCAAGTGTGCTAGATGTTATGTGAGTGGGGCCACACTTTTGCCTCTGATGAGCAATAAGTTGATTTCATGGGGTTGAGGCTGAGAGACCGAGCGGCAGACTGGTTCATTGGGCTGTACAACGTGGCTGCCCCTGAACTTAAGAATGTGGACACATTCATGCAGGCCCTGCAGCACTGGTTCAAGGACCCCCTGGAACTGGAGAAAGCAAGGACCCGCCTCCGAGGCATATGCCAAGGTGGCAGGTCAGTGCAAGAGTATTCTGATTAATTTAAGGCCACCGCAGCCAAGCTATTGGGGTGGCCAGAAGAAGTACTCATCGAATTTTAGCGGGCAGGGCTGAATACCATTATTCTCGAGAAGGCCTTAGCCCAAGACAACCCCCTAACCTTGGTGGGTTGGATCCAGGTGGTGTGTGAAGTGGAGAACTGCCATAACCTGGTCAGGCTTTATCATCAGTGGGTCCTCAGTCACAGAGGGGGGCCTCCTGTGGGGCCAGAGGGCACGGATTCCCCATGTTGGGTGGTGACCGCGAACAACGCCTGAAGAAGGGCCTTTGCCTGAGGTGTGGAAAGCCGAGCCACTTCGCTGCTGACTGCTGTTGGGCCAGAGAGGACAAGAGAGACCATCGGGACAACTGCCATGAGGGGCTGCGAGACCACAAAGGAAAGTTGCCAATGAGCCGTGCAAAGTCTCCTCAGGCATTGCAAGCTGCTGAATTTCCTTCATCCAGCACCCCATTGTCCAGCGAGGGTGATGAGCCTCAGTTGCAGGGAAATGACCACGACCTGCTGTGAAAGGTGCCAGCCAGCAGGTCCGTGATCCTCTGGCACAAGAAGTGGTGAGAGATGGCACCTCTTTATTTTTTCTGTTACTATTTTAAACCCCGAAGAGGGGAACGCAGTTATGGGTGCGGGCCCTCATAGACTCCGGTTGCTCCCGCGACCTGATAAGCCCCTCACTAGTTATGGGATTGAGGGCTGGGGTGGTGAAACTGGCTGAACCAGTAGTCTTCACTCAGTCGCACCCAACAGCAATCGTGCCAGTACCAGACTGTTGACCTGTCCATGGGGGTGGCAGAGCACTGAGAGCAGAGGGCCTTTGTAGTACACCCCACGGCTCAATTCCTGATGGTGCTGGGGAACCCATGGTTAGCTGCTCATGATCCCTACATGCAGTGGAGCGAGGGCTCAATGACGTTTTTGGAACTTAGGTGCAAGGAACACCAGTGAATCCTCCAGTGGGGGGTAGAGCCCTGCCCTGCACCCATGAGAGTGTGCCTTGCTCAGGAAGAGCTCAACACCATTCCTGCAGAATACAGAGACTTGGGGAGGGTGTTCGAGGAGAGAAAAGCAGATGAGCTACCCCCCCATTGTAAAACTGATTGTGCCATTGAGATTTTGGAGGGGCATAGGATGCTTAAGGGGAAATCGTATGCTATGAACCCTGCAGAAAGGGAGGAGTTAAGACATTTTATTGATAAGAACCTAGAGTGGGGGTTCATTAGGCCAGCTACATCCCCTTTTGTGGCCCCCGTGCTTTTTTGGAAAAAGAAGGATGGGGGCCTGCGGTTATGTACCGACTACCATGGGTTGAATGCAGTTTCCATGTCCAATGCTTACCCATTGCTGTTGATAAAGGATTTAGTGGCTGAAGCCACCAAAGGGAAGATTTTGACTAAGTTGGATTTATGGGAAGCTTATTTTTGAGACGGGATTCGAGAGGGAGATTAATATAAGACTGCTTTTAATACCCCCCTGGGGCAATTTGAATATCTGGTGATGCCTTTCGGGCTAGCTGGGGCTCCGGGGTGTTCATGAACTTAATCAATAAAGTTTTGCATAAGTACCAATTTAAAGGGGTGGTCTGCTATTTGGATGACATGTTAGTGTACTTGCAGGACCTAGACTCACACATAAAATTAGTTTGGGAGGTGCTGATGGCCCTCTGTGACTACTATCTATATGCCAAATGGTTGAAGTGTGAAATTCACAAGACAGAGATTGACTTTTTGGGGTATCAGATTTCCCAACAGCAACAGTGGGGCTCTCAGACTGCTTTGGGGGCTGTGTGAGATTGTGCTCAAGTCAAATGCTGTTGATTGCATGGTACTATACTGTATGAAAATGCAGGAGGTAATTTGCTCAACAGGAGTCAGCTGCTTATAAATACCACTACTGCCCAATAAAAAAAATCAGCTCTCTGCTTCTGACTGACAAGCAGAACATGAGTCAGACTTAGCATCCCTAGGGGCTACCGAGAGAAAGAATTAATTGTGGTGGCTCCTTAACTCTGAAGATTTGTTTGGCACCTCTGTTAGCATTTCTCAGGTTTCAGGTGAAGTCCACATAGTTTACCCAAACTTGAATCACATATGGGGTACTTTTTTTTGTTTTGCAGCTTTTTTAATTGTATTGTTAAAGTACTATATCTTGTATTTTTTACTCTTCATTGTAAGCCTCTTAGAGTGTTTTTTAAAGTAGAAAATCAAGATCTCATCATGCAATCCTAAGCAGAGTTACACTCTTTAAAATCCACTGAAGTCAATTGACTTTGAAGAAGTAACTCTTTTTGTAATTATATTGTAAATTCCTTCAATAACTAATAGTATAAACTATCTGAGACAATCATAGATGGTGGCTATTTCTCCATGAGTGACGGGAACTCAGCAAGTTCAGACTCCATGAGTGAAGGGAAGTGGTTTAAAGTTTAAATGCCTTCCCTCCACTTGCAGAGTCATGCTGCAGCTGCAGCACAATTCCGGGAAGGAAGGGAAGGCATTTAAACTTTAAATCATTTCCCTTCACTCATGGAGTTGTGCCACTGCCATGACATGACTCTGGGAAGGAAAGGATTTAAACTTTAAACCACTTTGCTTCTCTTGTGGAGTTGCACCGCAGCTGCAGCACGACTCTGGGAGTGAAGGGAAGGAATTTAAACTTTAAATCACTTCATTTGCCACGTTACATGGTGGCGGCACGACTTGGTGAGTGAAATTCTTCATTATACCCTATGGGGATGGTCCGCGTAGGGTATAATGGAGCTGAATAAATTCGGGTTTCCCAATTTTTTACCCAAATACTCATAAAATACTGATACTAGTATTCAGAAATATTTGGGAATATCATTTTTTTTTTTGGTCCAATAGGCCTGGAAAAACCTGAATTCTTTTTTGCACTCCTCTACTGGTTAACCATGCCCTGGACTAAGGTGGGTTGAGACAGCCACACCATCAGACAGAAAAACAGAGGAAGAGAAAGAAAAAGTTGAGGTAAAACCTTAAGCATGGGGCTCATGTGGAATGTATCTGATGAGGGTCCTGCATCTTTTTCATGGCTAATTAACCTTACTGCATGAAATCTTTTGTAGACAGCGTGAAGCTGGGCTGCATCAAGCCCATCATGATCATCCAAGCAATGAATGCTGTTTCACATTTGCTTTCCTTTTTCTGGCTCTTTATTTTTGAAAATACTAATAAAAATTCAGCTTAAGAGCATAGCTAGCATATGTGGCAGAACAAAATTTTGTGCGTGTGTGTGCATGCTCAGGAATGAGGAGAGGGATGTGAACAGCAGACCAATGAGTTCTATTTGCTCTCTTATCTGAATGAACCAGTTACCATGGAAATGGGCTCTCCAGGCATATTTTTACACCTTTTGAAATTCAGCAAATCCCACAAGTAAGAGAGAAGATAGATTTTTAAAAAAGAAAGAAGAGAACTTGGAAAGGGCCAGGGAAGATATGCCATAAACAGATTCAGAGAACTGGAATTTTATATGTGAATGAACTATATGAGGTTAATTTAGTTTCATAAAGTGGCTTCTTAAAATCCTTTATTCTGATAGGAAAACTTCCTTTTTTCTTAAGGATTATCCATGAGTTGAGTTAGAAATGCACAGCACTAAGCACACAGCTGCTTCTGCTACAGAGATGCAGCATGAATCAGTGAGTGTGTTAGTGTACATTTAAAACCCACTCCACATGCTGTACATTTAAAACTCATTCCACAAGGTAGACTTTCATGTGCACCATTTCATCAGGTATCACCACTGCAGCTGAAAAGATCTCTCTCCCATTTTTCCAGCTGCAGTTTTGTATTCAGATATATATTACATGTCACCAAGTTGCTTCTGACTTATGGTGACCCTATGAATTAATTATCTCCAAACGTACTGTTACTGCCAGCCTTGTTCAGGTCTTGCAAATTGAATGCTATGGCTTCTTTTGTTGAGTTAATCCATCTCATGTCAGGTAATGGCTGCTTGGGAGGGTGGACTCTACATCATTATATCCCACACTCTTCAGGTTCCACCCTGAAATTTCCAGGAATTTCCCAATAGAGTTGGCAACTCTACTTCCTTCCTGCACTAACAGCTTTGCTATTGTTTCATATGATCATTCACCCTGGGAGGAAATGGATGGTCTATCAGTTACCAACTTGCAGCTTTTCACGGTTTTGTGAGAAGAGCCATAGTCTCTTGTCTTCATATTGACAATAGTGTATGGAGGGGTAATGATTTCCTTTATAGCCCAGGAAACCGTGATATTTCTCTGTGGATCCTGCTTATGCTGTTCTGGAATTAACTGGAGTGAAGAAGGGGCAACAAAATTGTCTTGATTGAGGTGGAAGTACCTTCAAACAGCCCTGAGCAGATGTCAGTCTCCCGTACCCTCTTTACCATATTTTTTCCCATGGAAACTGATCTCTGTAATTCCAGGAGAATGCCACACTCCAAATGGAGGTTAGCAAACCTTAGTGATAAGTATTCATTGTATCACAGGGAACTTTTAAAGAAAGGTAGTTGTGCTGAATGATTGAACACCTTGGAACATAGAGAACTAGTGTAGTGGCCTTCAGCATGCTAGGACCATCTTCTCTTAACCTGAGCCTTCTTCTGTGGAAGTAATATTGGCCTACCTTACATGATTGTTATGTGACTGAGAGATTGAAGATCATGTTTATTTATTTATTTCTTAAATTTCTATCCTGCCCTCCCCGCAAATGGGCTCAGGGTGGCTCACAATTAAGGGAACCATATGCCAAGATATATAAAACATATAAAAACAAGATAAAACAACCATATCCTACAATTAAAGTGCTCAGTGGTGTTGGTCCTTCAGTCAAATTTAAAGATGGCGTGCTATCGATGTAATACAGAGTCCTGCTTCAGCGGTAACTGATCTATCACAATGCCGTGGCTTGATCTTCGTATAGGGCCAACCCACTACCCCGGTGTTACTAGTGATAATAGTTGGTGGTAGTGGTGGGTGGCTCCTAACTGAAAGCCTGGTGGAAGAACTCCATCTTGCAGGCCCTGTGGAACTGTAAGAGGTCCCACAGGGCCCTGATCTCCTCCGGGAGCTCATTCCACCAGATAGGAGCCGCCACTGAAAAGGCTCTGGCCCTAGTTCCAGTGAACCTGGTCTCCCTGGGGCCTGGTATTACTAACTGATGTTGTGACCCCGACCGTAGTGCTCTCTGGGGTATGTACAGGGAAAGGCGGTCCCTCAGGTTCTAAGGGTAGCACTGTTGCATTGAAGTCTGGATGCTCTGAGCTCTGTAAGGTGGTCTCTGTTGGCTGGGTGTGACCAAACAAATGCTTGTGAGCCTTGGTAATGCAAGAGGCCCTGCAGTAGCATAAGATAAATACAGATGTGAAACTAAGAGATTCATAGCTGGATCTTTCCAGCATTTTTACAAGGGTAATAACTGCCACAAAGGCACATATTTAGGTTACAATGGTTTTATCCAGGGGTCATTTCGTAGAAAAAGAGGTGCAGGAGCTCATTAGCATAACTCATTAGCATAACTTATTTGCATATGCCACACACCCCTGACATCACCGGAAGTGTGTCAGAAGGGGGGAGAGCTTTTACTTGAATAAGCCTTGGTCTTAAAGATGTCACTGGACTCTTTGCATTGCTACCTATGGGGGGGGGGAGAAACACGCAGATCTGCCCTCACATATGGGGTAACTACAAGATGTGTGACTTTTAAAAATAATTCTAGAAATCTGATAAAAGATCTCTCTCTGAAACTACCATATGTGACGAAGGAAGCTTTAACTCTCGAAGACTCATACCCTGAAAATCTGGTTGTCTCTAAGGTCCTACCAGACTCGAATCTAGCTACTTTCTCAGCCTAACATACTTCACAGGAGGAAAATCAGAATAAAATTACAATTGATAAATGATCGTATACAAAAAGGCATAAAGCCCCTCTTCGTTTCTTAGTTCTTGACTCCATCTAGTTATATATCTGCTGTTATCAAGAGGTCTCTCAGATTCTGCAAATTCAAGGTTATTTTCAGACTATGCATTTGTTATTCTATGCCAAATCAATTAAAATGCCTTAGTCTTGCCATTAAACTTTACCAAACCTGCTTCATGCTTATTATGTATGGCCCTGGAGCTGAACACACTGCACAGGAAAGAAGGAATTATGTGTGATGAGCTTAAAATTCACTGCCTACCTTAAAATCTGGGTAGGTGAGGTTTTTTTAACCCCTGAATTCTCAGACTCCAATAATTCTGTGGATCACTTACATTTTCAATTACATTTTCAAAGTGACCCTTACAGCAACCCTGTGAAGAAGGCCAGTATTATTTTGTACCACAGTGTGGATTGCCCAATTTACTTCTAAAAATATTTTCAAAGACTACCAAGCTGGTCTGCAGTAGGATTTCAGTCCAGTAACACCTGGACAAGATTTTGCTTACAAGAGACACAAAAACTTATACCCTAAAAATCTTCTTGGTCTTTACATGGGGGGGGGAGAAGACTGGGAGGGCTTCTAGAGTTCTGGCACTGCTGGTGGAAGTTTGATGGCACCTGGGTTTTGGCCACTGTGTGTGACACAGACTGTTGGGCTGGATGAGTCTCACTGGCCCATCTTATGTCCTTAAAACTACTACTAAAAGGCACTCCCCCCACCAGCACCTCCATCCTCCCAGCTTCCCCCTTACATCCTCCATCTTGTTCCCCCTGCCTTCTTCAACTAACCTTGAGGGGCCTTCTGCCCTGCTGGCTCCAGGGCACACTAAGCCACCCTGCTAGGCAACAACCAGTCTCCTCAGACCATGCAAACTGCACCATAGCCAGGGGAAGGGGCTCAAAATGCAGCGTTGACTCCAGAGCTCGGATGGATTGAAGTCTGGGAGGACAGTGAGCTGTGCACCTGTGGGGGGAGAGCAGAGCTGTTCTGGCCAGGGTTTGCTGAATGTGGAGTTTGCTTTGATGCTCCTGCAGCCTATGCGGGTACTGTTTAATGATTGCCTAAATTTATTACTGCTTTGCAACACGGGATGGCTGCAACAAGTGAGCAAGAAGTGGGGGGGGGTGATGAAGAATCAGTTTGGGCTTTGTTTGAGGAGGGCGCTTTCCAGATGGAATCTACAGTGCTACTTTCTCTGGCTACTGAAGATTAAGGTCAATGAAAGTGTGTGTCTTTGGCTCCCCTTTCCCCTGCTCGTGTATTTGGCCCTTGGGCAGCACACAGAGCCCAGCTCCTTACTCCACCCCCACCCTCCCCCACCAACCTCGAGGGGCCTTCTGCCCACCACACCACATCCAGGGCGCACCAAGCCACCCTGCAAGGGAACAACCACTTGCCCGGCAGCGTGCAGAGCCTAGCTCCCCCCCCCCAATTTCAAAGGGCTTTCTGCCCCAGTGCCTCTCCAAGCCAGCTGCCCCAGGAGGCAAAATTGCCTGCCCGCCCACCTGGAAGCACGCAAAGCCCAGCTCCTTCCCACAATCAACCTTGAGGGGCCTTCTGCCCCAGCACCTCTCCAAGCCAGCCAGCCACCCCAGGAGGCAACAACCACCCACCCGCCCAGCAACGCACAGGGCCCAGCCCCCCCTCCCCAATTAACCTCGAGGGGCCTTCTGCCCAGGTGCCTCTGCAAGCCAGCCGCCAAGCGCCTGGGAGGCAACAACTGCCCACCCAGCAGTGCACGGAGCCCAGCTCCTTCCCCTGCCTTCCTCAACTAACCTTGAGGGGCCTCGGAGGGGTGTGCTGCAGAGGTGGAGGAGGGCGCCAGGGTCTTCCCACCCCCACCCGCCCCCTGCCTCCCTCGACAGGGCCAGCTAAGTTACCTTGCCTGAGGAAGAACTGGTCCTCAAGAGTCCTTTTGGTGGGGAGGTGGTGAAGTAGCGGTGGGCAGCAACAAGATGTACACATGCTCTGAGTGCTTGCCACTTCTTCTTCCACAGAGGGAGAGGAGGGGTGGGTGGGCTCTGCAGTCTGGAAAGGCAGGGGAGGGGAAGCATAACTTATCTTCCTTCTTCTTTCTCTTCCCAGGCCGACTGAGGGGAGGGCTACTGGGAGCAGGGGGTGGGGCTTGTCACATGTCCCCGCCCCTCTTTGTACACATCCAGAAATGGCCTCCTCTTTGCTGAAGCTTTGCTCCCGTGAGCTCTAGCCTGAAACAAGGCCTGGTTTTAACTGTTCCACTCCTTCATAGTTTTACTCATTGAAAGCACTCCTCCCTCTATATGAATAGTCTTGGAAAAAGAAAAAAAAAATCTAGTGTCTCTTTGTCTTTTTAATTTTCAGGGCTATTTAATTATTTATTTAGGATATTTCTATGCCACCTCTTCAGAGTCCTGCTTAATGCATGTGGCAATCATCCCCCAATGTCCTTCAGGGCTCTGAATCAATTGTGATTTTGGCCTCATGCAAATCCATGTGACTTTCAGCCAATCAGAGCCCTTGGAACTACACTGCATCAAAAGGGATATACAAGCATTAGCTTTAAAAGAGGAAGGAAAAAACTTCTTCCCCCAGAGAAGTTGTGGCTCTGGATAAGAGCATGAATTTCACCAGGGTTTTTATTTGGCTTTATTTTATTTATTGATTTATTTTATTCACCAGGATTTATTTATTGATTTTATTTATTGATTTATTTTATTCACCAGGATTTTTATTTGGCTTTTAGGTAGGATTTGAGTAGGCTTAGGAAGGGAAGCTTATTTTAGGTAATAAATAAGCATCCTGTTAAAAGCCAGAAGAACCTGGGTAGCTTCTGAGAACCAGAGACTGTGAGGTGAAAGGGGAAACTTACACCTTTGAAGGAACCTGTGTTAAGGTAACCAGGCCCAGTAAAACTCCTAACCTGAAGTAAATGTTCTGGAGAAAGGGAAGAAAAATCTTGCCTCAGTGTTTTACTGTAGACTGGCCCAGTTACAAACTATTAAATCCTTTTGGGGAAAGGTAGTAAGTGTTGGGTTGCAGTTGAGGATCATTTTGCTCATTTAGTAAAAGATAAAAGAGGTTAAAAGAAATGAACCAAATATCAGACTCTTAAAACTTTTTACACACAGAACTGATAGTTTTACATATACAATTGATGGGTATATCTTATGACCAGTAGACCATATGCGTTTCAGCCCCTTAGGGCCTTCCTCAGTGGTTAATATTGCACACATCCAGAAATAAGTATATGAAAAAAGATTTTCTTTAGAGTCAGGTGTTGCTTTCTGGAATTGTCCAAAGGGAGAGGAAAAAACTGAATTATTACATATCAAATGTGCATAATAAATGCACATAATAATAAATTTAAAAATATCAGAATTTTTTGCTGTTGTTACCTCATGTGATGTGCAAGTGTTAAAAGTTTACAAAGTTTATAAATAGTATAATTATAAAAATAATTTTTAGCTATAGAATATATAAATTCTAACAATTATATAATTTCCATTTCGATGAAGAACAATTTGGAAAGCATGTGCAGTTACCATGAGAGATTATCCATGGCCTACTGTGTAAACTTTTAACAACTGGCAGTTCACCTCCAAACTCTGTTTGGGCCATAATCCCCTCTTCATGGACCTCTGCACATCTAGACAGGTAGCTATGCAACCCCCCCCAATACTTCACCATCTTTTGTCTTTGATCTCTTAAGATTGCCTCAACCCTTTATTTCCTAGCACTTTTGTATGTGTGTGTGTATGTGTGTGATATTTTTATTCAATTAGCTGAATGTAGTAGGGTTATTGTAATGTCCGCTGACTGCCACTAGGCACCAGCAACTTACAGCAGAGCTTGACTCTCAGTGAACAATAAGGACTAGGATCCTGAAACCTCTAGCGGGCATCAATAGGAACCTTGGCGGGAAGTTTAAACCCTCCAATGGGACCTGGGGGTGGCCCACAGGGATTGTATATAGTTGGCCGCCTGGCTGGTATTCTTTGTTCTGTTGTGTGTGCGAGTAAACGATGAGCTGACAATCAGACTGTGTCCTGGTTCTTCATGCGTTGAACCCACTACACAACAATGGTGACGAAGATGGGATCCCACTGAGCTGGCTGGGCCATGGAGGCATCAGAGGAAGACCAGTACCTGAGGACGATCGCGGCTCCAGCTGATGAATCCAGAAGAAGATCAAGCGACCTCCGCATCTTCTTCGCCTCCTGCTTCACCTCCTGCTTCACCTCCTCCTCCACCTCCACGGAGCATGATGGCAGTAACTCCGGAAGCAGGACTTGTCCCTCCATTCAACCCTACCTGGCCGTGTCACTGGGAAGCCTGAGTCAAGGGACTCAAGTCCATTCTGATCTTTTATGAGGTCACCACAGATGAAAGGAAGAAGGGCCTCCTCATCGGCTCCTGTAGACCTGCTACAGTGGACTTGGCTCGTAACCTGCTTTCCCCAACAGAGCTTGAGGACCTAATCATTCAAGGATATAATCGAGAAGCTCCAGGCCCACTTCGTTCCCTGGCCATCGGAGATCGTGCATCACGTGACTTTCTACTCCTGGCAACAGCAACCGTGGGAGTCTGTCACGGTGTACCTGGCTGAGCTCCACTGGCTTGCCGCAGACTGAACCTTTGGGGCCCACCTAGACATGGCCCTCCGCGACAGACTCGTTTGCAGGCTGAGCAATGAGAAGCTCTGGCGGCAGATCCTTGAGGACAAAAATTGTTCCCTGGCATCTGCCCTCTCCACTGTCACTGCCTGGGAGAGGAAGCATTCCTCAACCGTGACCACCGTGCACCAGGTGAATCTCAACCACGTTGACCTAGACCGGGAGGAAGCCCACCGCACTCAGCAATCCACCAGACGCCAGGATCCAGTGCCAGCAACTCACTCCATTCCCCTCCACGAGCAGGGTTGCCAGGAATGCGCGAGTTGTGGGGATAAGCACAACTGGAAAGCCTGCTGGTTCCGGGATGCCAAGTGCCACAGTTGTGGCCACTCAGAGCACATTGCAAGAGCCTGCCATTCCTGGGGGTCCAAAGCCCAGCTGGCACTACCACACCCCCGCTGAAAAGCAGCCATGCACTATGAAGAAGACGAATCCAAGGAAGAGCTCTACTTCCTTGCAGCTGACCCAGCCAAACAGGTACTGCGGCTTCTGAAGAGGTACTGTGGCAGTCCTCTGCCCCGAAGATCCACATTCAGGTCCAAATCGAGGGGTCCCCCTGCACCATGGAGCTCAATTCCAGTTCTGCCACCTCCATTATTTCAGAGGCGACTCTTAAGAGACTCTGCCCCCAAGGGGGGCTCCACCTGCATCCCTCTACCCTTACCCTGACAGACTTTCAGAGGAACCACATTCCAATAAAGGGTGTGAGGAGTTTCCATGTCCAGTATTAGGGGTCTGATGGTCACTTGGACTTAATTGTGGTCGCAGGGGAGCTGGTCAGCCTCCTCGGCCACGTGTGGTTTGGCCCTTTGGGAATATCGATAGAAGGGGTATAGCTCTGCACCTCACAGGACTTCCGTGAGGTCTGCAATGAGTTCCCATCCATTTTTGGTGGTACCCTGGGTTGTTATATGGGCCCCCTGGTGTCGTTGCAACTCAACTAAAATGTGGCTCCCATTGGTATGTGTTCCAGGACGGTCCCGTTCGCATTACTACTGAAAATAGACGTGGAACTAGATGGTTTCATGGAGCAAGGAGTCCTGGAACTGGTCTTCCACGCTGCGTGGGAGACCCCCATAGCCACCTCAGTGAAGCCGAACGGGGATGTCTGCATCTGCGCGGATTACAAGTGCACGTTAAATAAGGCACTTCAGGACCACTCATACCCAGTCCCAGTCGTTAGCCATGTGCTTGCCTCCCTGGCAGGGGCAAAAATTTTTGGTAAACTGGACCTCGCCCAGGCCCACCAACAGCTCCTGGTTGATGAGGCAACCGCCGCTGCGCAAACTATCGTCACGCATAGAAGGGCTTTTAAGGTGAAAAGACTAGATTGGGGTGAGCGTGGCCCTGGGCCTTTTCCAACAACTCATGGACTCTCTGTTGAAAGGGATCCCAGGCATCACATCATTTTTCTTTCTTTTTTTTTTAACGTGCCCCAAAGGCATACCATACCACAATACATAACAACATAACATATACCAAACATACATACACTGACAATAACACAAACAAACAAACAACATTAAACAATTATGGGGGGATACATATCTGTTTTGGCCTATTATCCATATTAACTGCCTTATCATTACATAGCTCTTACATAAGTATCCTTAAATTCTAACTTAATTGCTATCTCCTCAAACTACACATTCAATTATCTTTATTCCCGCCAATGTCAATTCCATCCTTTTTTTCTGAATCATACCATTCATAGAACTGGTGCCATGTATTCTGAAAGGCTGAATCTTCATATCCTTTCATAGTCAAAGTCAATTTGTCCATCTCTGCTGCTTCCAATATCTTCATCATGTAATCTTGTTGTGTCGGTACCTAGGTTGTTCTCCAATATTTTGCATATAAAATCCTAGCTGCTGTTACCAAGTATATTATCAAATAATGATCATTTCTAGCTATATCTTCTGGCAATATACCCAATAACAAAGTTTCGGGCTTAAAGGGTATAACATGCCCTATAATTTTCTATGTACCCAAATCCAAAACTTTTTAACAATGTCACATGTCCACCACATATGGTAAAATGTACCTGTCTTATTTCTGCATTTCCAACATTTATTAGAACATTTCTCATCATATTTCACAACCCTGTCAGGTGTAATGTACCATCTATAGAACATTTTATACATATTTTCTCTATATGTTACCGCCTTAGTTATTTTGACATTTTTATTCCAAATTTGATCCGATTGTTCTAATTCTATGTTGTAACCAAAATTTTGCGCCCATTGAATCATATTATTCTTAACCACTTCATCTGCCATGAAGTCCGTCAACAATAAAGCATACTTTTTTTTATAAATTTCTCCTCTGGGGCATACAGTGTTTTTTCCATATCAGAAAGGGATTTTTCAAATCCAATTTTTTTATCTTTTACAAATCTTGATTCAAGTTGTACTCTTTGCTACTATGTAACATCTTCATCAATTTCAATCTCACCTTTAGAGTTAATAATATCCATATATCTCTTTGGTGGGTTCTCATGATACATCCTAGGAAAAGTCATTGCCTCTAAAGGTACTATCAGTTTAGATGTTTTAGTAAACCATCTCTTTCGAATTATCTCCCATACTTTCATCAATGCATCTCGTATCCAGTGCTGTTTAAAGTTCTTATGGGTTGATGCCTTTTCATACCATAAAAATGCGTGCCATCCGACTAGAAGATCATGCCCTTCCAATCTTAATATTCTTCTATTATCTAACATTATCCATTCTTTAATCCATGCCAATGCCCCAGCTCTGTAATATAGAGTCCAATTAGGAAGACCAAACCCTCCTCTTTCTTTTGAATCTTGTAAAGCTTTCAACCTAATTCTAGCCCTTTTCCCCTGCCATATAAATTTGGCAATAGTTTGATCTAGTTCTTTCAGGATTCCATAGTTTTTCAGTATTGGAATTATTTGGAAGAGAAAGATCCATCTTGGTAAAATATTCATCTTAAGATGATTTGTCCCATCAATGAAATTTTTAAGTTCTTCCATTTATCTAAATCCTGCTTTGTCGTTTTCAGTAGTTCCTTGTAATTATTCTCTTGTAACAAACTACATTTATTTGTCAGGTTTATCCCTAAAGTTCTCTCTGTGCTTGCTTCATATTCTTAGTCAATACTTTAGTCTTGTTGACATTAACTTTTGGTCTCGCCACTTGGCCATATTCCTTTAAAGTTCTGTTCAGCTGTTCTATTGAGCTGGGTCTTCCAGTATAAATACTAAATCATCTGCAAAGGCCAGAAGTTTACATTCCTCCTCTTGTAGTTTCAAGTCCTTCACCCTTGGGTTTCACCTTCCCTCTTCTGTCAATATTTCCAGTGCATAGATATAAAATAGTGGTGATAAGGGGCAACCCTATCTTGTGCCTTTTTGTATCTGAAATTGTTCCATCCTTTCGCCATTAATCATAACTGTAGCTCTCTGGTTTGAATATATCGTTTGCATCATCTGGATAAATTTTTCCCCAGCCTCGGCCTTCTTCAGCGTTTCTATTATAAAGGACCAACTCAGATTATCAAATCCTTTTTCCGCATCAAGAAAGATCAGTGCCATTTCCTTTTCCGAATGAACCTCATAATATTCCAGTGTGTCCAAGATACACCTTAAATTATTTTTGTCTTTTTGATAGAAAACCCGCCTGGTCTCTATGTATTGTTCTTATCAGGATACGTTTCAGTCTTTCTGCTATAATGGAGGCAAAAATCTTATAGTCCGCATTTAAGAGGGAGATTGGTCTATAGTTATTTCACTTCCGTCTGTATCTGGTTTATGTATTAAAGAAATTGTAGCTTCTCTCCAGATATCTGGGATTTCTTTGCCCTCTATGATTGATTTACACACTTCTTGTAGCTGTGGAAGAAGCGTTTCTTCAAATATTGAATACAATTCGACTGGAAAACCATCCATACCCGGTGCTTTACCCTTGCTTTGCCTTTTCAAGGCTTCTACCATCTCCGTCATCATAACTGGTTGGTTCAATATCTTCTTGTGTTCTTCTGTGAATTTTTGTATCTTATGTTCTTCCAAATACTGAGTTATCTGTTCAACTTTAGTATCGTTTTTTCTATGCAGCTCCTTATAGAAGTCTTCTATAATGCTCTTCAAATCTTTTATCCTATTTGTTTCTTCCCCATTCTTTTTAAAAGTTTTTATAAAGGACTTTTCTGATTGTTTTCTAACTTGGTAGGCAAGCCATCTTGTTGGTTTATTTGCGTTTTCAAAGATGCTTAGCGAAAGTCAGTTTTTTTGCTATTTCCAATGACAATAGACAATTCATTTTATGGATAAGTAACATAATCTTACTTCTTTTCTCTTTCATTGTTCCCATCTCCATTGCTCTTTTCTCTTGTTCCTGAATCTCTTTTTTCAAATTAACATATTCTTCATTTCTCTTCTTGTTTATTCTTGTGGCTTCTTTTATTAAATGGCCTCTGGCAAAAGCTTTAAATGTGTCCCATACAATTCTCCTCAGCATATCCGGAGTAACATTTTCCTTGAAGAAAAAAGAGAATTCTTTCTTTAAATTTGCCACTGATTTAGTATTTTTCAAGATTTAAAGGTTTAATGTCCATCTGCCTCTGTGGTTTGTTCCTTGTAATTCAAAAGTTACCGGGTTATGATCTGCATATGTATTTGCCTCAATTTCCGATTCCACAAAGTCTTTAATCATTGTGGGGGACATCCAGCACATATCTAATCTAGACCAAGAATCATGCCTTGCCGAATAAAATGTATACTGTTGTTTATTGAGGTTCTTTACCCTCCATGCATCTGTTAGTTGCCATTCTTCTATTATCTGACATAATGAATCGGGGAAACAATTTCCTTTTGTTTTCCTCCTGTTAACATTTGCTTTTCTATCCTGTTTATTGTCAAAGACTGCATTAAAATCCCCAACAATACACAGTTCTTGAAATTCTTGTTTTGCAATAGTTTTCTGAAGATGCTGATAATACTTTTCTTGATTTTGGTTAGGTGCGTAAATGTTCACAAT
Organism: Gekko gecko; assembly: GCA_029375565.1. Lineage (NCBI taxonomy): Eukaryota > Metazoa > Chordata > Lepidosauria > Squamata > Gekkonidae > Gekko > Gekko gecko. The sequence goes on from JAPDNY010000005.1 coordinate 173,344,426, forward strand.
CAGTGTTTGCTTAGTTTGTCTCTGGATAGCCACCATCAAAGTTCTTCCATCTTTTGAAGCAAAAACTAATTCTGGTTGTAGATGGTCTGTAATGTATAAAGCCACTCCTCTTTTCTTCTTTTCTTCATCTGTAGCTGCAAATACTTTTCCTAGACCTTTAATATTTAAGTATTTTTCATCCCTTCTTCTTATATATGTCTCTTTGATACATGTAATATCTGCATTATATTTTTTTAATTGATGGAAAATTTTTCTTCTTTTCTGGGGTCCATTTAAACCATTAACATTTACCGAGATCATCTTCAATTTCCTCCTATCCATCCTGATTAACTTTCTGTTGTTGTTCCTTTTCGTCTTTTGCCCTTTGTTTTGTATTCATTGGGAATCTCTTGAATCTAAACCTTTTCTGTCTTCGTGGTTTAGGGAGTCTTAAAGGACTTAGCGGTGCTGTTGCTCCCTGGAGCTCAGTTTCTGCTTCTTTCTCTACTTCTCCTTCCTCTCTTTCTTCTCTTTCTTCACTTTCCTCCTGGTCATCTGAAAGTTATTCTCCATAAGTTTTCAGGAAATCTGTTGCCTTATAAACCGATGTTATCTTAAATCATCTCCCTTCAAAAGTAAAGAAGACACCTTCTGGGAGAAGCCAACTGTACATGATATTATTGCTTCTCAATAGGGTTGTCAACTCAGCGTATGCTTTTCTTTTCTCTCTCACTCTCCATGGGATCTCTTTCAACACATTTATTCCTCTTCATTCATCCTCAACAGTGATGCATTAACTTCTTTCAATATTTTATCCCTTACTGCTCTCTTATGGAAGCGCACCTGCACTTCCCTCGGTACTTTGAATCTTCTTGCATATGCTGAATTCATGCTAAAAGCTGTATCTATTTCTTCTTCCAACATCTTCGGATATTCCATCTGAAGATGGTCAGCTAATAACTTCGCCATTTTTGTATTCAATTTTTCCTCTTTTTCCTCTGGGATATTTTGGAACCTTAGAACAAATGCGGCTCTTTCCACCTGTAATCTCATCACATCTTGCTCTAGCAGAGACTGTTTATCTTCATTTTCCTGTACTTTATCTTCCATTTCTCTAGTCTTAGTCTCCATGTTTTCCACTGCAGTATTGAGAGTCGCAATTTTTGAAGTATTTTCTGCAATTTGGTTCTGAAGTGCTTGCAGACTCTGCGCAAATTGTATCGTGATGTCCTTCATAGCAATCTTTATGGGTTCTGCAGCTTGAGCATATCTCTAACTTCTTGTATTGCTTGTTTAAGAGTCTCTATCGCCTGTGGGATGGAATTTCTAATTTCTTCCATACTGTGCTTAATAGGATCTACTACGTCATTGATAGTACTTAATATGGTTGATTGCACAAGAGCTTGCATTTCTTTCTGTGTCTCCTTTGTGTAGAGACTCCCAATTTTGTAGCTGCTGAGCTAGACATCCCTGGTGAGACCAGTGATGGTTTCCTCCCTCCAGCAGTAGACATTCTCCAATCTTCCCTTCCACTTAAATTTTAAATTTAAATTTCCTTTAAAAAAATTAAATTTCAAATTAAAACTCTAGTCCCCACTGAGCTGTCTAGGTCAAATATTATTTTCACCTATTATCAATTGTTTGGGAACAAGTATATATTTCTGGCACAATGCCCAGACTATTGTAGTTTTAACAACTATCAACAAAACAGATTACACTCAATATTTAGGTTAGCCTTTCCTTTGGCAACATTCCCAGAAATTTTCCAGACAAATCACTCAATATTTACAAAACATCTCTATTCTTGGCAATTTACCCAGATTGACCAACTCTTGTTATGCTTCCTCTCAGCAAGGAGAAAAGAAAAAAGAGAGAGAGAGAGAGCAAATTAACAGTGATCAGTGCTCCACTACCAATCTCCTTCCCAATTATTCCAGAGAAAGTCCCTAGAATTTATCCTTCAAACCTGCCTTTTATACCAGGTGCTTATTTTCTATTGTTAGTGGCGACACTGAGGGAACACAGAGGTGCAGCGGTGGGGATGCTGATGGCTGCAGCGCACTCCATGTCAGTGGCAGAGGTTGGCTGGGCTGCTTTGGGGCAGTTTCAGTTGTTTTTTGTAAAAAAAAATGTGGGAAGGAACGTGCTCCTGCGGTGTGGGGCGAATTGGGAGAGGCTTTGGGTATAGGGGCAGTTGGTGAGGCTGCCTGGGCCCCAGTTTTTCCCTTATATTACCCTTCCCCACTGGTAGCTTCTATAGTGGCCTGTGTGGTGGCTGAATAGCCATAAGGTCCAATTGCCGGCCTAGCCCAACCCCCCATCACTCCACTCTCAGTTGAACAAATGGCCCTGGTATTTTGGCAGGCTAGTCCCCCTGGTGGTGTAATTTGTCCGGTTCTGTTGCTGGGGAGGGTTGGTAGTTAGGTGGCCATTTTGAGGAGGTCTAATACCAGCGGTCATTTTGGGGAGGTCTAATACAGGCGACCATTTTGGGGAGGTCTAATACAGGCGACCATTTTGGGGAGGTCTGATACAGGTGGCCATTTTGGGGAGGTCTGATACAGGTGGCCATTTTGGGGAGGTCTAATACAGGTGGACATTTTGCAGACGTCCTTTATATGTCTAGCAGTTATGGCATCCAGTTAGGGGAGGGCAAATCCCCCCCATAAGAAACACCTTAAAAGGCGACCTGAGCGTACTCACAGGAGCCTGACAGTGGGTGCCAGGGCACTTGGCGGCTCCCCCTCCACCTCAGCAGGGCCTGGTGCCAGATTGCAGGCAGCTGCTGCGCTTGCCAGTAAGGGCGGCGGAGCATTGGCCACCTCCTGCTTGACAGGAGGAGAGGTGCTTGGCAGAGACATTGAGGCTGCAGATTATCTAGTTATCTGGCAGTGGCTGCAAACTGCGTTGGAGTGTAGTGACATCAAGCAGGCCAGCTGCTGGATGGCCTTGGGATGGCCGTGTTGTCTCACGGACAGTTCTTGAGTGGCCATTTTCTGTTAGGCATTCTGGGGGCCATTTTGCATAGCCTTTTTGGTGGCCATTTAAAAGTTCAATTTGGTGGTCATTTGAAGCTGTACTTTTGGCAGTCATTTCTAGGAGTACTTTAGGCTGCAATTTTAAATTTTACAATAAGGAATTAAACCAATGACAAAATAAAAACAAAATTAAATCCTCACTCCTACACTTGTAGCTGCTGGATTGGTTCTGTCAGAGCTGTTCTCTCAAGGACAGTTTTGGAGAGAGCTCTCTTGACCCCGGCTGCCTCACGGGATGTCTGCTAGGTGAGAGAAGGGAAAGGAGTTTGTAAGCTGCTCTGAGACTCTAGGTGAAGGGTGCTGTATGAATCCATTCTTTTCCTTCCTTCCTTCCTTCCTTCCTTCCTTCCTTCCTTCCTTCCTTCCTTCCTTCCTTCCTTCCTTCCTTCCTTCCTTCCTTCCTTCCTTCCTTCCTTCCTTGTGGCTGGCATGGGTTTTTATACCAGGGTTTATAAGAGAGTTAATCTCTGTACTAACTGCCTGGAGGGCGTTTTGGGAGATGTGTCTCAGTCAGAGACCATCTGCTTAGGGTGCAGAAGGTCCCAGGTTAGGTCCCCAGAATCTTTCGTTATGGATTTGGCAGTGAGTAATATGACAGTGAGTGATAAGACCTGGATAGCATTTGCCAGTCTGAGGAGGCAATACTCAATTTAGCAAGCTTGTAAGCATATAGTGCTATTCCTTGCAAGAATAAAGCTTGCAGCAGGGCTTATTTATAGTCGGGACTGGAGATAGAGATTTCTATTCTAATTAACATTTTTATGAGGTTTTATTCAGAGACAGGCAACGTAACTTGCCAATCTTCAGATTAGAATATTTGGTCCTATTACAAAGAGATGTATTTCTGGTGTAGTGGTTAGGTGCAGCGGACTCTAATCTGCAGAACTATGTTTGATTACCCATTTTTATGTTTGAGGCTGGTTAGGTGACCTTGGGTCAATCGCAGTTCTCTTAGAACTGTTCTCTCTGAGTTCTCTCAGCCCCACCTACCTCATGGGGGGGTCTGTAGGGAGAGGAGGGTAAGGAGATTGTAAGCCACTCTGGGTGAAGAGCGGGATATAAATCCAGTCTCTTCTTCTTTTTCTCAGAATATGATAGGAGCCTTTAATGGTATCTAACTGTAAACTACAAATAGAAACATAATTTGAGGTATGGGAGTGCAGCCAATGGGATCAGCTCATTGAAATTGGGTAGCTTGGTAGAGCACTTAGTGTGTGGCTTGAAATCAAGCATAATCTGAATGGACGACAACTGAACATCTATCGTTTCCTCCTGGGAAGGAATCCTTGTCAGCAATGTCAATTTGACAAGCAGGGATAAGGTGTGACTTCCAGCCTGATGCAGTGATCTGTGGTCCTACTGGGCATTCTACACAAGTTTGATAGCGCATTTGTCTTTAATGGAAGATCCAGTGAGTCACCAGGGCTTGGAAGAGTGGCGTTGGTTACGTCAGGCTGTGGATGGTGTCGGCTGGGATGCGGCGGTGCAGCCATAGGACCAGGAATTGATGCAGGTGGCTTCCAAGTAGGTTCTGGTGGGGGCGAGGGTTAAGCAAGACCCATCGCACATCGGAGGGCCGGCAGGGCTTTGGAGGCCAGGAAATCTGACAGCGGTTCTGTCCACTCACTTGGCCAGGAAAGAAAATACTTCCATGCTAGGCAGCACAGCCTTACTCATGTATATATGTGAACAGGTTCCACTGAAGCCCTGTTCATGAATGGACATGCAGCCTGCATGTAGGTGCATGCCCCTGTTTGTAAGACATAGCCAGTGCGTATAGTTAATTTCCAAGGCTAAAAGTGCTACAAACACTGTATAAATATTTCTTATTCTAATTGCTTAAAAATTTAGATTTATAACTTTTATAAAACCCTACCTTCATTTTAGCCTGACAATTAATTTATTCAAAGGATGTTGAAAATTAAAAACAGAAATCAATACAAGCAAACTACTGTCAGGTTCTACTGAAGCTTAGTTTAAGAGAGGAACCCAGTTATGATAAGAAGGGATAGATGCTGTGCACTCTTCAGGATTAGGTGGCTTTAAAAATAAATAAATGAATAAATAAATGAATAATTATTATACAAGTTTTTAAAGTGACATCACATTCTGGATTGGCAATCTCATGTTTTTAAAGCAAAACCAATTTTTGCTATGAGGATTTTCCATGGTTATTGAAGAACTGGAGAAAATTAAATACCAAGAAGTATTTCAAAATGTACTTAACTTTTAAAACAATGAATGCCCGTTCTTCAAAGAGCTCCAGGGCACTGAGAGAATGAACCAGACTTTCCAAGGTGAAGTTTGGGGACTCACTCCTTTCGGATTGATGCCGCTTCCACTGCAGTTGCCATGGGCTACTCTGCAATGGATGTGCAGCTTGGGGCGCTGGAGATCTTCTGCATACAAGGGTATGTAAATTCCCTTGCCATGTTGTGATCTGTTTCTCGTTGGGTTCGGTGGTTCACTGTTTTCTCTTTCCAGGTGCTGTGTTCTGTGGCAGGAGGAGAAGGATTCCCGTTTGCAGACACAGCTTCATTTTCTGGGCACCTCACCGAGCAAACAGATCGGCCATCAGCTCTCAGTTGGGCCGTAGTTGATGGGCCACAGTGGAATGGAGGGGACACTGTGGCTTACGCTGGGCATATCTGCCCCACCTTCTGTTTGATAAGAGCATTGGCTTGCCACCCAAGGTGCTTTTCATCCATTTGGGTGGCAATGACTTGGGTTTCTTGAAAGGGAAGGCCCTAGTATTGCAGGCCAGGGATGGGCCAGTGTTATGGAGGGGACGCCGCAGCTTATGCTGGGCGGGCCTGCTCCACCTTCTGCTTGATAAGAGCATTGGCTCGCCACCCGATGTGCTTCTCATCCAGTTGGGTGGCAATGACTTGTGTTTCTTGAAAGGGAAGGCCTTAGTATTGCAGGCCAGGGATGATTTTGAATTTATTCAGCAGCAGTGACCAAATACAGCGACTGTTTGGTCAGCCATGATCCCACGTAGGGAATGGTGGGGTACCTTTGATTCTAAGGGGATAGAAAGGGCTCAGCGCAAGGCAAACGAGGAGATTAGACACATCTTAAAAGTTGGGTTGGGCCACTATCTGCTGCACCCCCAAATCCAGGCTGATTGTACAGACCTTTACCGGGGTGACAGCATACATTTGTCAGAACTGGGTAACGACATTTTTCTGCAGGATTTAGGGCAAGGGCTTATGGCAGTATTAGGGGTGTAGTGGGCAAAGGGGTCTAAGTAGAGGCTTGACCCTTGTGGTGGCTGAGTTTTGGTTAGGAAAATTCTGCTGTGGCTTGGTAAGCACCTATCAGCAACCCGGTAGGGTGGAGGGGTTTGTCAGGATCATTACTGCAGCCTTGCAGCTAGGGATGAGAGGGCAGACTGCTTTCTGGAGTGCCTTCAATGGATACTCTACACAGGCTGTGCGGCTGTGGGTGAGGGATTGTCATGGCATATTCCATAGGCTGGGCTGCCCAGGTGCTAGCCGCTTGCAGTGGGCTATGCCCCGGGGGCCAGGTGCATTACCCATCTTATGGCAAGGGTGGGGTTGAGTTTGAATGACCCTAGGCCTTGACCATGCCGCTTCCTACTGTTACCCTTGCCATTGTTTTGTTAATAAAGTGGCCTTTAGTTTTCCAACTACCGTTGTCTGACGCTTTCTTCCATCTATGGGGGCAATGGTCTCTTAGCTAATTCCCCGTCATAATTCAAACAGAGACCTGAGTGTTGCAGCTAACACTTTTATGAAGAATGTGGGTGGTTGGGGATTCAAAAATAAAAAAAAGACTAGTGTGCAGAGGGTGCTGTTTTAGAAGGGTGCAAAAGAAGTATAGAAGACCCTGAGGGGATTTAAAAACACCATAATCCTAAACATAATAAAGCCTTCAGCCAAGGGTTTTGAATAGGAGGGACCACAGGCTCTGGCAAAAGAAATGTAAGTCAATAGTTAGGCATGCAAAAAGTGATTTTAAAAAGTGGGTTGCTAAAAGTATCAAGACAATAAACATTTTTTAAAACATATCTGGAGGAGAAAACCAGCCAGAGAAGTAGTTGGGCCCTTGGATTTTTTCTTTTTATTATTATGAAAGTTAGGAAATAATACAGAAATCGACCCTTGTATACATCTCAAACATGACCGCCGTTGTGGTGGAGATTACATACTCTGATATTGGTATAACATTATAGTATTTAGAGTTACATGAAAAAGAAATATTTTCAGCTACACGAGCTAAATTGTGATCCTGAAGGAGGGGCTCTTGGATGACAAAGGAATAAAGATATTGCTAAAGGAAGATGGGGAAATGGCAGAGAAGCTCGATGACTTTTTTGCTTCTGTGTTCACTGTGGAAAGTGTGGGGGTATTTACCCATGCCACAGTCACTATTTTCAGAAAGGGAGTCTGAAGAACTGAGTCAAATGGTGGTGATAAAAGATGAAGTTCTAGACCTATTGGAGAAATTAAAGTCTTCATGTCCTGATGGCATACACCCAAGAGTTCTAAGGGAACTCAAATGAGAGATAGTTGCTCTACTGTCACCTATTTGTAACCTATCACTAAATTCAGCCACTGTACTAGAAGACTGGAGAGCAGCAAATGTTACATCAATTTTTTAAAAGGGGTCCAGAGGGAAACCAGGAAATTGCAGGCTAGTCAGCCTAATGTCTATTCCAGGCAAATTAGTAGAAATTGTAATTAAAGATAAAATTATTAGGCATATGGAGGAACAAAGCCTGTTGCGAGATAATCAGCATGGTTTCTGCAAAGTCCTGCCTCACCAACCTTTGGGAGTTCTTTGAGAAAGTGAACGAGCATGTTCAGTAGACATTATATACTTGGACTTCCAAAATGCTTTTGACAAGCTACCTGAGTAAACTTAGCAGTCACGGGATAAGAGGATGGTTTCTCTTATGGGTTAACAATTGGTTAAATGGCAGGAAGTATAAAGTAGGAATAAATGAATGGTTCTCATAATGGACAGAAGTAAGATTGGTATTGGGGCCAGTACGATTTAATTTATTCATCAGTGATCTGGAACGAGGGGTGAGTAGTGTAGTGGCCCAGTTTGCAGATGACACAAAGTTATTCAAGATGGTAAAAACCAAGGCTGACTATAAAGAGCTCCAAGAGGATCTCCACAAACTGGGTGAGTGGGTGACAATGTGGCAAATAAAATTCTATGTTGTTAAGTGCAAGATGAGGTACATTGAGACAGAAAATCCAAGCTTCTAATATAGTCTAATGGGTCTAAATTTGCTGAGACTGAGAGGGAAAAAGACCCCAGGGACATAGTGGATAGCTCAATGAAAGTGTCTACCCAGTGTGCTGCAGCAGTGAAAAAAGCAAACTCTATGTTAGGGATTATTAGGAGAGGGATTGAAAATAAAATGGTTGCTATTATAATGCCCCTGTATAGATCTATGGTGTGGCCTCATTCAGAATACTGTGTACAGTTCTGGTCACTTTATCTCAAAAAAGACATTGCAGAGCTGGAAAAAGTACAGAGGAGGTCAACCAAAATGATTAGGGAGTTGGAGCACTTTCCCTATGAGGAAAGGGTGAAGAGTGTGGGACTTCTCAGTTTAGAAAAGAGACAGCTAAGGGGGGGACATGATAGAGGTTTATAAAATTATGCATGGAGTGAAGACAGTTGACAAAGATAACTTTTTCTCCTTCTCCCTAAATACTAGAACTCGAGGGCATCCAATGAAGCTGATGGAAAGTTGATTCAGGATGAACAAAAGTACTTCATCACACAGAAAGTTTTTAAAACATGGAATTTGCTGCCAGAAGATGGAGTGAAGGTCACAGGAATAAACAACTTTAAAAGGGGCTTAGACAGATTCATGGAGGATAGGTCTATCAGTGGCTACAACCCATGGTGACTGTAGGGAACCTCCACATTCAGAGGCACTAAATCTCTGAATCCTAGAGCCAGGAAGAAACATCAGGAGATGGTCTCAGCCTCTATGCCCCATTGTTGGCCCTCCAGAGGAACTGATTGACCACTATGTGGGACAGCATGCTGGACTGGATGGACCACTGGTCTGATCCAGCAGGATTTTTCTTTTGTTCTTAACTTGTGGTGTAGGCGTGTGTATGTTCCTTTAAGATAACTGTTGTTATAGAAAGAAGTGTATATAAGTTGAATGTAGGAAGTGGGAGTGAATGCAGCTGTAGGAATGTGTTTTAACTGCTTTTTGGCTTAGACCAGGGTGGCCAATAATGTAAGAGCCACATAGAATAATCATCAGATGTTTGAGAGCAGCAAGACATGAACAAATATCACACACACATTTTTATTGAAAAATATGCAAATTTGCTTTTTATTAACATTAAATGAGACTGCCAAAAATAAAAACAAAAGGGGTAAAAACAGATATTGAAATTGATATTTATTTGTCCAATGATATTTATTTGTCTAAGAGAGAGAAAGAGAGAGAGTTGGAAAGAAAGAATGAAAGAGGTGGAAAGAAAGAGAGAGAGAAAGCAAGCAAGCACATAGATGGGGAGGGAAGGGGAAGGAAGGAAGGGAGAAAGGGAGAAAAAGATTAGGAAAGGTGGAAAGAAAGCAAATGGATGGAAAGGAAGGAAGGGAGAAAGAGAGAGAGAAACAAAGGAAGCAAAGAGATGGGGGAGGAAGGGTGAGGATGGAAGAGAGACAGAGAAAAAGAAAGAAAGCAAATAGATGGGGAGGGGGAGGGAGGGAAGGAAGGGACAAAGAGAAAGGTGGAAAGAATGAAAGAGGTGAAAAGAAAGAAGGAGAGAGAGAAAGAGAGAAACAGAAACAAAGAAAGCAAATAGATGGAGAGGGAGAGAGGGGGAGGGAGGAAGGGGGAGAGAGAGAGAGAGAAAGGAAGGAAGGAAGGAAGGAAGAAAGAGAAAGAAAGAAAGAAAAAGAAAGAGAAAGAGAAAGAGAAAGAGAAAGAGAAAGAGAAAGAGAAAGAGAAAGAAAGAAAATAGATGAGGGAGGGGGAGGAAGGAATGAAGACAGAGAGAGAAAGGAAGGAAGGAAGGGGAAAAGAGAGAGAAAGAGGTGGAAAGAAAGGAAATAAATGGGGAGGGAGGGAGGGAGGAAGAGAGAGCTGGAAAGAAAGCAACTTGAATTTTAAATGCACTCTCCAAGCTACCCCCCATGCCCCCATGCCAGCTAGCTTGGTTTGGAGAAGTGATTTAAAGAGACAAATGCCTTCTCTGAGCCAAGCCAGCCTGTTAGTGTGGTGGTGTGGCAGGGCTTGGAGAACACGATTAATTTTAAATGGGGAGAGAGGGGAGAAAGAGAGAGAAAGAATGGTGAAAAGAAAGAAAAAAGTGGAAAGAAAGCAAAGAGATGGGGGAAGGGAAGACCAATTGGGGAGGAATGCCTCCCCTTCTCTTCCCCAGCTGCCCTGCCGGGAGCTGCACAATATGTGTGAAAGAGCCACATGTGGTTCCCACGCTCCAGTATGGCCACCCCTGGTTTAGACCTCAATAAACAGATTTTTGGATTTGACTTGGAGGCACTATAGAGCAGACACAACAAACTGACAATGAAAGTGGGGTGGGTTTTTTTGCTTTTGAATGTATCAGCACCTTTTTTACAAAGTGCAAGTGAGTTTCCACTTGCTTTTGCTTCATGGATTCATATTTTTGATAATCTGCTTGCAATTAGTGACACAGATGCTTCTGAAGAGAGAAAATGTGCACTGCTTATTCCTTGGGAATAGAAAGACATTGTATTTTTTGTAAATTGATCTTGTTGATCATAAATATGAGACTGCTCTTACTGGACTGAAGAATTTTTTGTGTGCTCATAATTAATGTGGTAGCTAATTGTTATAAGTTTTGTCAGAGTGAACAGAAACCGGGGGTGTCAACGTTTACAACATATTGCTGTTTTAAGAGACTTCATTGGACCCTGTGAATTTGGAGCACTGTCTGATGAGATTTTTAGAGACAAGCTGGTTGAAAAGACAAATGTGCCTTGTATAACAGAACGGTTGCTTTTAGAACCAGGATTGTCCTTGGAGAAAGTTATAGAAATGGCTTCCAGTCAGAGTAAAATGGCGAACTGACGCTCCTTGCAATCGTGCAGGGTGGACGGTGGCTTCTTCTGACAGTTTGGGCATTTATATTGCCCAATGCAGCCTCCCCCAGGCAGGGGGTTGACAAGCAAGCATCGAGGTCCAAGTGAGAGTTGAGATTGGCATGTATAAGTCTCGAAGGAGGCTTGTTTACGCTTTGATCCCCTCTCAGAAGCAGGCGTATGCAAGAGAGCACTAAAGAAGCCAACCGGGCTGGGAATCCAGCTTAAATTAGTCATTTCCCGACCGCTTAAGAAAGAGAGTTGAGTCGAAAGTGAGAAGAAGCGATGCAAAGCTCCAAGATAAACATGCAAGGTAAAAACAGGTTGCTTACCTGTAACTGATGATCTTCGAGTGGTCATCTGTGCAGTACCACACATGGGTTGGGCGCCTGTGCATGACCTCGTTCGGAGAAACTTCTAGAGCTTTACCTCAGAAGAGCGGGAGAGAGAGCCGCCTCCCACTCAGTACCTTCGACCGCCACTGTCAAGGCCAAAGAATCCAAAGAAGGAAATCTGGAGATGCCAGCAGCGGGGAAGGCTGGGTGGGATTGTGGTACTGCACAGATGACCACTCGAAGATCATCAGTTACAGGTAAGCAACCTGTTTATCTTCGTCGTGGTCTCTGTGCAGTCCCACACATGGGTGATTACAAGAGCTGAACCAGTTGGAGGAGGGAGCTGGCAGCTGCAAAGGACACAAAAATGATGGTTAAGATACAGCATCACCATCAAAACAAATCACCCACGGGTCCTACCTGAGGGTCCAGCAGGGTCAAGCGAAGAGAGATCGCAGTACCGTCTGACCAAAGGCAGCATCCCGCCGAGCTCGGACGTCGAGTGCGTAGTGGGTCACGAAGGTCGATGCCGAGGACCACGTAGCAGCCGCACAGACGTCTTCCAACGGGACACCAGCCAGGAAAGCGGTGGACGTCGACACCGCCCGTGTGGAATGGGCAGTGAGACAGGTAGGAACAGGTTGATGCTCCAGCTCATAGCAAAGGGCTATGGTGGAAGTCACCCACTTAGAGAGACGTTGAGAAGAAATGGGTTCCCCCGCGTGAGGGGGGCCATAAGCCAGGAACAGCCGAGGAGATTTACGTATGGGCTGCATCCTGTGTAGATAGAAAGAGAGCGCTCTGCGCACATCTAGACAGTGCAGGGCTCTCTGAGAGGCATCAGTCGGGTTCGGGAAGAAAGTAGGCAGAACAGACGACTGAGAGAGGTGAAAGGCAGAGATGACTTTAGGGAGGAAGGAAGGATCTGTTCTAAGGACCACCTTCTCCCTATGAAAAATGGTATAGGGGGATCGGCCCTGAAGGCAGCTAGCTCCCCTACTCTGCGTGTAGTGGTAATGGCTACGAGAAAAGCCGTCTTCCAGGACACTAACCTGAGGTCGGCGGTAGCCATCGGCTCGAACGGTTTAGCCATGAGTTGAGAAAGGACTAGAGACAAGCTCCAGGAAGGCACCAACGGTTTCCTAGGCGGGCACATGCGAAGAAGACCCTTGAGGAACGTCTTGGTGAGACAGTGGGAGAACACTGACGAGCCTTGTATGAGGGGGTGGTAGGCAGAGATCGCCGCCAAATGAACCCTCAAGGACGAGTATGCGAGGCCCGCATCCTTCAAATGCACAAGGTAGGCGAAGATCTCACGGAGAGATGATCGAATCGGATCGAAGGAGTGATCAGTAGCATAGGATTGGAACCTGTTCCACTTGAACTGATAGGAACGTCGAGTAGAAGGCTTCCTAGCATTCAGGAGGATTTCAGAGACCTGAGGTGGGAAGTCTAGGGCTGGATCTTCCAGGCCGTTAATTTGAAAAATCCCGGATTGGGATGGATGATTCTCCCTCGGGCCCGAGAAAGGAGATCTGGGACGACAGGGAGGGGACGGAAGAAACGACAGGAGAGTTGAAGCAGGTGCAGGAACCAGACCTGGCATGGCCACCACGGAGTGATCAGAATGCAGGAGGTGCGGTCTGCACGAATCTTCTGCACGACCCGAGAGATGAGAGGGAATGGAGGAAACAGATAAAACAGGGTTCCGTTCCATTTGTGGAGAAAGGCATCCCCGAGCGACCGAGCAGACGGGGGACCCCTGCTGAAAAACAGGCGACATCGAGCATTGTCGACAGACGCGAAGCCGTCGACAGATGGGTGACTGAACTCTCGAAACAGAGGCCGAAGATACCGGAGGGGGATGGACCATTCGTTGTCCGATGAGGTAGAACGACTCAACCAGTCCGCATCGACATTCTGATCCCCGGGAATATGGATCGCCGAGAGCGTGATGGAGTGATGGAGGCACCAGGACCAGAGGTCTATCGCCAAGGTGCAGAGACGAACAGAGGCAGTGCCGCCATGTTTGTTGACATAATAAACAGCCGTCGTGCTGTCGGAAGCCACTTGGACGACACGGCCTCGGAGGGTCAGAAGGAAGGACCGAAGGGCCAGGTAAACTGCTTGCAACTCCAGGTAATTTATGTGGCGAGTTGCATCTCGAGCAGACCAAGCCCCTTGAACAGTAAGCGTTCCGCTCCGGGCTCCCCAACCCGAGAGGGAAGCGTCTGTGGTCAACAGCAAGTCGGGAGGAGGAGGACGAAAGGGCATCCCGGAAAGGAGGTGGATAGGTTGAGCCCACCACTCGAGGGAGGCGAGGATGGTTTGTGGGATCGACAGAACCGTGTGCCAAGGCCTCCGGAGGGGAGCGAAGGCTCGTAGGAGCCAGAGCTGAAGCGGCCGCATCTTCAGCCAAGCGTTGCGGACAACGAACACCATGGAGGCAAAGTGACCGAGGAGCCTCATGACAGAACGGGCGGATTGTTGGGGACACGTCTGAAAGGCGGACACCATCGCCCGAATGTCGGAAGCCCTGGACTCCGGAAGGAAAGCCGCTTCGAGGTTGGTGTCGAGTCAAGCCCTGAGGAATCGAAGGATTTGGAGGGGCTGAAGGGAGGACTTGGCGTGGTTGACGCAAAGCCCGAGAGCACGGAGAAGGGAGAGAGTCTCCCGAGTGTCGTGGAGCAACTGAGTTGGCGTTGGAGCTACAAGAAGCCAGTCGTCGATGTAAGGATAAAGAGTGACTCCCCGTCGGTGGAGTTCGGCTACCACCACAGCCATCAGTTTGGTGAACACCCGTGGAGCTGTAGAGAGGCCGAAGGGAAGCACCCTGTACTGGTAGTGAGCATCTCCAATGGCGAACCGGAGAAACCGCCGATGTTGGGGACGGATCGTGACATGGAAATATGCGTCTTGAAGATCGACTGACACGAGCCACGCTGCCCGTGGAATGAGAGGGAGGATCGACTGCAGAGTGACCATTCTGAATTTCTGATACTGAATGTAACAGTTGAGATCCCGAAGGTCCATAATTGGTCTGAAGCCGCCGTCTCTCTTGGGGACCAGGAAATACTTTGAGTAGAAGCCAAGAGTTCGTTGCGCCTCCGGGACGACCTCGATGGCCCCCTTGGCAAGGAGAGCGGAAACCTCGAGATCGAGGAGGGGGTCTGGAGGCGTGACGACAAAGTGTGGGAGGATCGGAGGCGAAACGAACTCTATGGCATACCCGACCCGCAGGATGGTGAGGACCCAGGAGTTGGTTGAAATTTGTTCCCAGGCTGGTAGAAAGGGGAAGAGGTGGGTACGGACAGAAGGAGTGAATGACGTTGGAGAGAGACAGTGGGGACAGTCAAACAGACTGCTTAGGCTGCGGCGGCTTTTTGGTAGGTTGGGAATGGTGTTTGGAAGGAGGACGGGAGTCGTACGGTTTTCTCCTCCATTGGGAGTGAGGTGCCGGAGATGGGTATCGCCTGGAGCCGGAAGGTTTCCAGGAACGGTTTCTGGGACGGTAAGGTGCAGCCGAGACTCCGAGGTTTCGGGCCTGCTTACGACTCTCATCGACAGCCTTCAACACTTCATCGGTGGTGGAGTGGAAAAGGCCGTTTCCGTCGAAGGGGAGGTCTTCTACATGGAACTTGACGTCCGGTTGTAGAGATGTGCCCCGCAGCCAGGCATGACGCCGGAGAGCGACAGAAGACACCAGAAGTTTAGAAGAGCAATTGACTGCATGACGAACGGAATTGATTTGTTGCTTTGATATGGCACAAACCTCAGACAAGGCAGCCGAGAGAGTGGGACGGTGCTCTTCCGGAACAAACTCCAGGACAGGGCGAATTGCATTGGCAACGTTGAATGCGTAAGCAGATAAATACGACAGATAAGTATCGACCCGGAGATTCATGGAGGCCAGAGAGTACATCTTCTTGGCCAGAAGATCCAGTTTACGACCCTCACGGTCAGGGGGCGTGGACTGGCGAGCAGGCTGCCTCGATTTCGAAGAAGAGTGAACCACCATGGAGTTCGGTGGTGGCTGAGAAAGGAGGAATCCTGGATCCTGTACAACCCATCATAGCGCCTCGAAACCGGAGGGATCGAAGCCGGGTGTTCCCATGACTCTTTCAACATAGAAAGGTGGACAGGCAGCAAAGGCAAGACGGGAGACGGAGGAAGATCAGCCTGGACCAATCGGTGAACGACGTCGGTCACTGCTGGGGACTCCGTAAAGCCCTGAACTTGGAGGGCAGTCGCCATCCTGGTAACGAGCTCCAAAAATGCCTTAGGGCCCTCCGTAGGTGAAATTGACCCCGAGCGTCGAGGCTCGTCCTCGATCCGAGAGAGCTCGGGATCGAACTCCGCCGAATCCGACCCGTCCGAGATCGACATAGGAGAGGAGGATCGGGGTTGGACAAGGTCGACGACCGGTTGGTCGACGGCAGGACGGTGTCGAAGTTCCATTGGGGAATTCCTCGGGGCGTCCCGATTTCTGGGAAGGTCAGAAGGCTGTTCCCGAGAGGCAGAATGAGCCGAGGCCACAGATGCCGAGCGCCGAGGGCAGTCAGGGGCGTGGGCCTGATCTCCGCGTTCCGAATGCCGGATTCGGTCATAGCGGTGTCTCTCCGGTGTCGGAGACCTCGAATAATAGTAGGCCGCATCCGGACGCTCCCGACGGTCTTCGCAGGACCAGCATTGGTGGTCAGAGGTGGAATCAGACGACGACGGGGATTGCCTATGGATCAGGCATCGACGACCATATTGAGATCGGGACCGCGCATGGCGGTGCACAACCAGACCCTCGTCCAAAGTGTGGATCGGGGTAGTGGAACGCCTCCGTGGAGACCGGGAGCCTGTTCGCGGAGACAGGTGCGGAGGCGATGTGGTCAACTGGCCCAACGGTATCGTCCCCGTAGGTGACGAGTGAGAGTGCTGCGGAGTCTGTTGTCGAGCCGCAGACTTATGGGATGTAGAGGCGAGGGCCGGCATCGACGTCGACAACCCAGTCACGACGATGGGGTCCACTTTCGAAACCGAAGCAGAGGGCGTGGCCTTCGACTTCGAAGGGTTCTTATCTTCAGCCCGCTTAGGTTTCTGTTTCGGTGCCTTCGAGGAGGTGTCCGATTTCTTGGCTACCGAGACCTGGGAAGCTCCTGAAGACATTGTGGGACGCAGAGCCGATTCAACAAGAAGAGCTTTGAGCCTAGCCTCTCAATTACGGCGAGCCTGACGAGTGAAACTCGCGCAATGAGGGCAAGAATCTACTCTATGGGCCTCACCCAAACAAACTAAGCAAAGTTCGTGCCCATCGTTGGATGGAATTTTAGCAGGGCAACGACGACAGACCTTAAAGAATTGAGTTTTTCCCATACAAAAATCCCCACCCACCCTCCAAAGAAAGGAGGGGGGGGAAGAGAGATAGACAAAGATTTTTTTTTTTTTAATATTTTTAAGAAGAGAAAGAAGCAGATGGAAAAATAAAGTGAAAGCGAAGAAAGATATACTCAGCTGAGGTAAATGGAGGAAAGACAGGAACGAGGTGTGAACACGAAGGCGGTCGAAGAAGAACTGAGTGGGAGGCGGTTCTCTCTCCCGCTCTGGGCATGCGCAGTGCATGTCTCCTCCCCCAGGGCGGGAGGAGAGCCCACCAAAAGCTCTTCTGAGGTAAAGCTCTAGAAGTTTCTCCGAACGAGATCGTGCGCAGGCGCCCAACCCATGTGTGGGACTGCACAGAGACCACGACGAAGATCATAAACAATTTGCTTACCGGAATGGAGATCTAGCGAAAATTGAAAAAGGCGGATAAGCGTAAAAGAATTAATCTTGAATAATCGGGCCATTGAGGATTTGAGAAGAGTTTGTCAAATCAAGCAATTTGAGAAAAATAGACATTGTTTAACATTCCTGCGGTTAGAAAGAGCTGGAGTGGAATCTAAGACTGAAACTAACGAGAGAAATCGTGAGACTAAGGTGTTGCAACTATCTGTGTCCGGCTAGTACTGTGTATAAGGACTAGAGTGGCTTCCGGAGAACTGTAAAAGCGGCAGAACGAAGTTTCTGGTAGGAAGGACTTTGAGGCGGCCAGGAAACAGGAAGTTCAAGAAGAGCCTACTTTAGCCAAAAAAACATAGAGAAATTGTGCCCGCCATTTTTAGGAGGACTGAACTTTAAAATCGAATTTTATCACTGGAATTGCCTCAAAAGAGTGGCGAAAAGGCAACGATTCAAGAGAAGACAAAAAGAGGACCCGGAATATAAGAATTTGGACTAATTTTAGAAACTTCAAAATGGATCCAAAACAGCGACAAAGGGCCGTTTCGTCCGTGAGTCCAAGTATGGCAGGGAAGGAAAAAAGAGAGTGGCAAGCTGCAATGGAGTCAATGGAAAAGAGAATGCTGGAGGCGATTCAAGGATTGGTGAAACAGATAGAACAACAGTTAGAAAAGCAAATGGAGAAACAGCTGGAGCAGTTAGAAGAAGTCCAAGAAAAGAATGTGATAGCTCTCAAAGAATTGGTGGTAGCAGAGGTGGTGGTAATTACAAAAGAAGTGGCAGACACAAAGAGCCGAGTGCAAGGTCTGGTATTAAAATCGACTGAATTAGAGCAAAAAACACAAGATATAGACAAAAAAATGGAAACAACTCTTCAGGAAAATCGTAAATTGGAGGCAATGATGGAGTATAGAGCGATGTAAACCATCTGAGGCTAAGAGGGATTGAAGAAAAGGCAGATGAAGATATACGTATGATAGTGACGACTGCTTTGATGGAGTATCTGGGAGAAGATCAAGGAGAATTGGGGTCTGATTTTGACTTGATTTATAGAGTAAATTCAGCATATGCTCAGAGAAAGAACTTGCCAAGAGATGTTATTGTGCAATTTGTAACAAGGAAGATGAAGGAGGATACTTTCAAAAAACAATTTTCATAACCATTGGAAATCGATGGCAAAAAGATTATAATAATGAGAGAACTCCCAAGAATGATCTTGCAAGAAAGAAAGAAATATAAAAAGCTGGTAGACAAATTGAAGCAGCTAACCATCAGGTTTAGATGGGAAATACCATATGGCCTGTCTTTTACTTACAATGCAAAGAGACATACGATCAAGACTCTGGGAGATATGTATAGGTTCAAAGCAGAAAATGTAGAAGATTTTGGAGATATTTAAAATCAAGACATGATGGATTACAAATTGTTATCGTGGAATGTAAACGGACTTAATTCATCCTCTAAAAGAAAATTAGTAAATTATTGGTTGCAAAAACAAAAGGCTAATATTATCTGCTTGCAAGAAACTCATATTAGAAAATGGGACAATAAGTATTTGATTAATAAAAAATTAGGAGAAGAATTTTATTCACTGGCAGAAAAAAAAAATAAGGGAGTTGTGACCTATGTAAACAAAGAATTGGACCCAAAACAAATTTTTAGTGATAAAGATGGGAGATCTATTGGAGTGGAAATTACAATGCTTCAGAAAAAGACTTTGGTAGTTAACTTGTATGTGCCTAATGGAGCTAAAGAAATTTTTTTTAAAGACTTGACAAACAAATTGGATCAAGTGAATTACGAGCAGTTAATTTTGGCAGGGGATTTTAATGGTACGGTTAATAATAAATTGGAGAGGAAATCTGAAAAGGATGAGAAGATTGGGAAATTACCAAAAAATTTCTTTAAATTGATGGAACAAGAGAAAATAGAAGATGTTTGGAGAAAATGGAATCCTAAAGTTAAAGACTTTACTTTTTATTCCAATCATCACAATTCTTTTCCAGAATAGATATGATTTGGATGTCAGGTGAAATGGCTTTAAAAAACCCAGAAAGTGGAGATTTTGCCAAAGACTAATTCTTTTTTTTTTAAAGAAAATTTATTATCAGGATATAATAGCATGTTCCATATTTGACTAACAATTCTTAACATATCCTTTTCTAAAATTTTTATCCCCCCTCCCCTGGCTTCCAACCATGCTCCGCCCCCATTAACATTTCAATCAATATTCTCTTACATTCAATTCATTTTCAGTATTCGAATAATAAATTTCACTATTTTCCTTTTTCTATTTTAACTATTAGGTAACTTTTCTATTACAGTCTCTTTTGTTATAACACTTCTATTATTAGTAGCTATCAAAACAAAGTAGTCTATTTTTCACATCCCAGTTAAGCTTTAAATAGTCTTTAAAGTCCTTCCAGTCCGCTAAAAATTCTTCGTCTTCTCTTCCATGAAGTTTTCTTGTTAACTTATCCATTTCAACCATGAAAATCATTTTTTTAATCCACTCCCATTTATCAGGTACCTGCTCCTGCTTCCAAAACTGAGCATAAGTCATTCTTGCGGTTGAAATTAGGTACCATAGCAAAGTTCTTTTTGCCATTTTAACTTCTTCTAATTTGAGTCCTAAGAGTAACATTTCTGGCTCTTTTTTCAAAGTACATTTCAAGATTTTCTGAATTTCATTATGAATCTCAGTCCAAAAAGCACTTGATTTTTCACATGTCCACCACATATGGTAAAACGAGCCCTCTTTTTTTTTTTACATTTCCAACATTTGTTAGACATATTCTCATTCATATTAGCATTTTTTTTAACGAACTCTTCTGATTTTAACGATGGATCGATTCTACAGCTTAGAGCCTTATGTGCTTAACTACCTTGCTCAAAACTCGTTAGATCTTCTCCCCGGTAAGCAAATCGTTTCGGTTACCTTAAATGTTTATCTTGGGACTTCGCATCGCTTCTCTTTGATTCCAACGGTAGATCTTAAGAGATCGGGAAATGGTGAATTTAAGCTGATTCTTCAGCTCGGCTAGCTTCTTTAGTGCTGATTTGCAAAAGCCCGCTCCTGAGAGGAATTCAAGGCGTAAACAAGCCCCCTTCGGGACTTGCGGGTGCCGATCTCTACTCTCACTTGGACCTCGTTGCTTGCTTGGCACCCCCCTGCCTGGAGGATGCTGCGTTGGGCAATAAAACTGCCCAAACTGTCAGAAGAAGCCACCATCCACTCTGCTCATTCACAGGAGTGTGTCAGTTCACCATTTTACTCTGACCGGAAGTTGCCAAAGACTAATTCTGATCACAACCCAGTGATTTGGACGTTAAAAAAAGCAAACAGTTTCATTGGAGAATAAATGAAGATCTATTGGATAAGAAGAAAATAATTGAGATATTACATAAGGAGACTCAGTCATTTTTTCAATTGAATTTGAATCAAAACGTTAAAATACAGACTGTTTGGGATACATACAAGGCTGTGATGAGAGGATTACTTATATCGTTGAACGTGGCGGATAAGAAACAGAATATAAAGCAGCAAAAGGAGTTGCAAGAAAGAATTCAGCAGAAAGAAAAAGAATTGAAGAAGAGACCTGGAAAAAAGAAAATTATTAAAGAAATTCAAATTTTACAAGAGCAATTGAACGTGATACTTAATCGGGAACTTTATTGGAACTTAAAGAAATTACAACAAAAATCCTTTGAAGGAGCAAATAAACCACGAAAATTTCTGCCATGGCAATTTAAAAATTGAAGAGAGAAAAGGTTAATAAACAAGATTATTGAAGAAGGTAAAGAAATTGTGGATATGAATGGTTTAAAAAGAGGGTTTTTTTAAGTATTATGTCAAGTTATTTCAAAAAAAGAATATAGACTCTGAAAAAATTAAAAAATATTTGAACATGGTAGAAATTCCAAAGATTGGAATAAAAATTAAGGAAATGTTGAATGGTCCAATCCAAAAAGAAGAAGTTTATAAGGCAATAGAAGATGCTAAATTGGGGAAAGCTCCAGGCCCAGATGGATTTACAGTGAAATTTTATAAAAAGTTAAAAGAGGAACTAACCCCAATGTTGGAACTTCTAGCAAATGAGATACAGGCGACTAAAGTGATACCCGAGACATGGAAGGAAGCCAAAATATCACTCATACCAAAAGAAGGACAGGACTTAACAGATGTTAAGAATTACAGACCAATTTCTTTACTTAATAATGACTATAAGTTGTTTGCCAAAATAATTTCAGAAAGACTGAAAAATTATTTGAAAGACATTATAACCGAAGAACAAGCAGGTTTTTTACCAAATAGACAAATTAGGGACAATCTAAGGACGGTGATAGATGCTATTGAATATTACGATAAACATCCAGAAAAGGAGGTTGCTTTCCTATTTGTAGATGCAGAGAAAGCCTTTGATAATTTAAATTGGGACTTTATGTTTCAACTGATGGAGAAAATGGATATTGGACAGCCCTTTTTAAACGTAATTAGGGTGATTTATTCAGAACAGAAAGCATCGTTAAACGTAAATAAAGAGATGACAGACTATTTCAAGGTGCAAAAAGGGACTAGGTAAGGTTGCCCGCTATCCCCTTTATTGTTTATCTGGGTTTTGGAGGTACTGTTGGCAAAGATAAGAGAAGATAAGGATATAAGGGGACTTACAATCGGAGGTTTTACGTATAAATATAGGGCATTTGCGGATGATGTAATGTTTTTGATTGAAGATCCAGTAATTAATTTACCATTGTTGATGGAAAAGATCAAGGAATTTGGAGATTTGGCGGGATTTTACATCAGTAAGAACAAAACAAAGGTGTTGTGCAAAAATATGACAAAAGAGAAACAGCAGGAATTGCAAGAATCAATACAATGTGAAGTGGTAAAAAAAACAAAATATTTAGGAATTGAGTTGACAATGAAGACCATAGATCTTTTTAAGAACAACTACGAAAAGATTTGGAGTAAAATTCAACAAGATATAAAAAATGGGACACTTTGAATCTGTCATTAATGGGAAGAATTTCGGTGGTTAAGATGAATATTTTACTGCGTTTAATATTTTTATTTCAGACAATTCCGATAGTGAAGGACTGTAAAGTATTGAACTCATGGCAGAAAGAAATTTCAAAATTTGTCTGGGCTGGAAGAAAACTGAGGATTAAAATGAAGATTCTATGTGATGCAAAGGAAAGAGGAGGATTCCAACTTCCTAATTTTAGACTGTATCATGATGTGGTGTGTTTGACTTGGTTGGCTCAATGGGTTAATTTGGACAATAGAAAAACATTGGCGTTAGAAGGACATGACTATAAATCTGGTTGGCACGCTTGTTTATGGTATGGCAAATGCAAAATGGATATTTTTTTCAAACACCACTTCATTAGAAGATCATTGTTTATGACCTGGATGAGATATAAAAGATTTTTTTTTATGCAAAACCACTATGGATAGTACCAGCTGAGGTAATTAAACCACTTTCGAGACATAAAGGTGAAGACTGGATACCTTATAGAGGTATTTTGATGGTAGAAGGGAACAGTTTTGCGAGGAGAGCTAGAGAGGAACTGAAATTTGAATATGATTGGTTAAACTACAGACAGATTTATGATTTATTTAAGGCTGACAAAAGGAGATATGGCTTCAGGAAGGAGAATAATGAAATTGAAAATGTGTGGGCAGAAGAGGGGAAAAAATGATTTCAAAAATTTATAAAGTTTTATTAAAATGGTATACTGAGGATGAGATTGTAAAAGAACAGATGGTAAAATGGGCTATAAATGTAAATAGAGAAATAGATGTCAACTTGGGAGGGGTTGTGGAAAAAGTCAATTAAAATTTCTACATGTGTCAATGTGAAAGAAAATTGTTATAAAATGGTGTATAGGTGGTATATGACACCTAAAAAAATTGCTAAAATGAATGAGAACATGTCTAACAAATGTTGGAAGTGTAAAAAAAGGAAGGCTCATTTTTTTTTTTTTTTGTAAAACTCTCTTAAAAAAGAGAATTTTATTCTTTTTATAAGAAATGGGAAGGGTAGACAGATGGAGAAAGAGAAAGATTGAGTGAAATTTTTTCCTGTTAGTGAGGGTTAGTTTAGGTTAATAACCAATACCAATTTTGGCATCTATCATGGTTAGAAGATCTTCTTTTTAACTATTGCAAAGTCCAAAGTCACTCTGTTAATGCAGTTAGTAAAGTCCATTGGGGTTAGTAATTAAACAGCTCCTTCCAGATGTTACACGAACAGTCCTCAAAGTATCTTCTTTTTAAATCTCTTCCAGTTATGGATTGAGTCCATTTTAACTTTGAAGTCTTCCGTTCCATCACCACTTTCCCCTGGGCTGCTATCTTCTTCACTTGTCCCAGTTTTGAATGCTGCATCTTCCTCCCTGCTGGCGTGTCTCTTCAGAAGTTTCTGTATTTTGAAGATGAAATCCGTCTTCTTTCTTTTCTCTTTTTCCTTAAACTTCTGGCCTTCAAGCTTCCAGGGCTCCATAAACTCTTCAGATGAAATTAGATCTCCAGTTTGTCGCCTGCTATGCTCAACATCCCCTTCTACTGGCAGAATATTTTCTTTTGTAAAAGCGGAATAGGCTTTGGGAGCCTTATCCACCTCTTCTTTTAACTTTATCGCTTCACTGCCAGTTAGGGGTGCCAAGACATTTGTCAAGGTAAATCCGAGATCTTCTTTCTCTTCTTCTTTAACGCCCTGGAAACCTAGAATCAGATTCGATTTCTGTTCGATCTCCATCATCTTTCTAGTTGTTTCCAATATCTGTTTCTGTCGACTGATGAGAACACTTTCCATTTTGAACAGAGTTTCGTTGATTTTCTGCAATTGTTCCAGCAGGGGGCACAGCATCTCCTTTTCCTGTTGATTGACAGCAAGCTCTTGGGGGGGCTGTCTGGACCGGAAGTCCCTCCTCTCTTCTCTTCCGGTGTCTGCAGGACTTTTTCCATTATCGACATTTTGTTTTTTTGTTTACTTTTAAAAAGTTCGTGCCGCATCCCCCAGGAAGCTAAGATGATCGCAGTCTTCCATGCAACCCCAACGGTACTTTCACCAACACTTTTTTTTTCTCTCTGCCCCCCTTCGCGCTCCCTTTGTAGATCTTGCTTCTCAAAGAGGGTGGGAACTCCTCCCTCCTCCCAACGCTTATACACATGCAGGGGGGCTCCGATTTACGCTTCAAAATAGATCTTCAACTCACGATTCGATGCTACTTCTTCTTTTTATGTTAAACCATAGCGCTGTCTTCACTCCTGGAAATCGGTGGCGCCGCTAAGTCCCATTACGGGCACGCCGCAGCGGGGCTGATTGGGGCGGGGAGAAAGCCTCAATTTCCCGGCTGTCTGCCGGCAAAGAGGCTACTCCCCAAGCGCCCCCGGTTCGGAGCCTTTGCCTAAGGCTCACTAGGGTCTTTCGCACATGCGAAGACCCCCCCTAACTGCGCGTGGGCTAACTGCCTCTGGGAGCGTCCCGAGAAGCGGCCGCCATTCGCGACGCCGAAACCGAAAACCCCAGGAAGGCTCATTTTATCATATGTGGTGGACTTGTGATAAAGCAGTAGCCTATTGGACAGAGATTCATAATGGAATTCAGAAGATTCTGAAGTGTACCTTGAAAAAACAACCTGAAATGTTACTTTTGGGTTTGAAAATGGAAGAGATAAACCCACAAAAAAGAACATTGTTGTGGTATCTGATTACAACAGCAAGAATGACTTTTCCCCAATTTTGGAAGCAAGAAAAAATACCAGAAAAATTGGATTGGATAAAGAAGATGCTTTTTATGGCAGAAATGGACAAACTGACAAAGAAGCTTAATGGTAGAGAAGATGAAGAATTTTTTATAGAATGGAAAGAGTTTAAAGACTATCTTGAAATGAACTGCTTTGATAACTATTAAGAATAGAAAAAAGAAAGTAATGATTGACAATTAGTTAAAGTGTTACCTAAGGGTTAGACTATACGTATCAATATGTTTTAAAGCAAGAATTGAATATGGGATAAGTTTTTATTGTTGCTGAATATTGAATGAAACAATAAGCGGGGCGGAGCATCGCTGGAAGCTGGAGGGGGGAAGGGGATAAATGAAAAGGATGTATTCAAAAGTACTTTGAGATATGGAGCGTGTTAATATATCCTGTTAATAAAAGTTTTATCAGAAAAAAAGAGAAAGTTATAGAAATCACAATTCAGTTTGAAAACTGGAGATAAAGTACAAAATTTGGTCTTGTTGTAGAAAGCTCCAATACAGACTCAAGATGCTACAAGGGTACTGAAGGGACATAATGAAAAGTTATGGAGTTGGTGAAGTAGAACATTGACAAAAATATGTTTCTGTTGTGGTTCTATACAGTAGCTTTCAAGTTATTCTAAGTGTCCTGGAAAAGGAGCACAATGCAACCATTGCAAGAAGACTGAACATTTTGCTCAGGCTTGTTGTAGCCAACAGAGTAATCACCAAGTGTGTGCAATTCAAATGCCTGAGGAAAATGTTTTGGGTGTGGATGGAAGTAGGTCTGTGTAAAAATAATTACGTGTACTGTTAAGATGTTTGCTATGTTGAAAGTCAATGACTATGTGCTGTCTCTTGCCTCAGACTAACAAAGGAAAACTACAAGAGAGTCAGAGAGATAGACAGGCTAGGACAGTAAACATCCTTCCCTTCTCTCTCTGAATTGTAGATTGCTACTTTTAGGGAAAGTTTCCTTCCTTCTGGCTTCCCCCAACTCTCCACACTCAATGCCATGCTTCTCCATCTTGGCAACATGAGAGCAGGATGTCTTTTCTGCATCTCCATCCATCTACCTAGTTAGACTAGATTAGGGAACATCTCTCCCCTATCCTATCTAGAATGGAGTTCCTTCCAGCAAGGCAGGATATAAATTGAAATAATAAAATAAAATAAATAAATAATAAATAAATAAAAGAAGTGTTATTAGTTTGCAGATATAAAGAGGCTCCATGTAACTTTGTTTTCTTTCTGGCACACACACTGACCAGATGAGCTCTGCTGTGTTAAAGGCTTTGAGCACTCAGTTACCCCACCAAAATTTCCCATTATGCTACCCTTTTTGGGAAGGGTCAGGATATTGAGTTGAAGCTAGATACTGGTTCAGTAGTTTTTCTATTTTCTGAGGCACTTCATTTTAAGCATGTCATTGGTGGAAACAAAATTGCAGTTGGTATACTATTTAAAGAACCAAATACCTTTATTTGGTTGTTTACCAGCTGCAGTAGGTTTTGGTGCATGTTGTGCACCAACAGAATTTTATACTGTGTCTACCCATATCCATAGAGTAGAAGAATTTTATATTGTGCCCCACTCCTATGACATATCACACCCAAAGAGTGCTTGTGAATGGTTCCTCATCTTCTTGGAGAGAAGTGACAAGTGGAATGCCTCAAGGATCTGTCCTGGGACCTGTTTTGTTCAACATCTTTATAAATGATTTGGATGAAGGAATAGAGGGAATGATTATTAAATTTGCAATACTAAATTGGGAGGGGTACCAAATACAGTAGAGGACAGAATCAGGAAACAGGATAATCTTGACAGGCTGGAAAACTGGGCTAAAACAAACAAAATGAATTTCAGTGGGGATAAATATAAAGTTCTGCATTTAGGTAGGAAAAATCAAATGCATAACTATAGGATGGGGGAGACTTGTCTTGGCATTAGTATGTGCGAAAAGGATCTAGGGGTCTTAGTAGACCATACACTGAACATGGGTCAGCAGTGTGATACAGTAGCTAAAAAGGCATTTTGGGCTGTATCAACAGAAGCATAGTGTCCAGATTATGCAAAGTGATGGTATTGCTTTACTCTGCTCTAGTTAGACCTCAGTTTTGGGCACCACAATTTAAGAAGGATATAGACAAGCTGGAACATGTCCAGAGGAGGGCAATGAAGACTTATCTGCCTGGTGTGAAGGTAGCGGACATTATGTGTGTTTTAGATAGGCTGGTAAATAGTGCTGGGGAGGAGCCAGTGGTTGTGGTGCATGTCGGCACCAACGATGTGGGGAAATGCAGTTGTGAGGTCCTGGAGAAGAAATTTAGGCTGCTGGGCAGGAAACTCAAGGCCAGGACCTCCAAGGTAGCCTTCTCAGAAGTGCTACCTGTTCCACATGCAGGACTGGCGAGACAAGCACAGATCAGGAGTCTCAATGTATGGATGAGACAATGGTGTAGGGGGGAAGGGTTCATGTTTTTTAGGCACTGGGATGCTTTTTGGAACAAGAGGGAGCTGTACAAAAGTGACGGTCTCCACTTGTCTCAAGAAGGAATCAGGCTGCTGGTGCTTAAAATCAAGAAGGTGGCAGAGCAGTTTTTAAACTGAATATTGGGGGAAAGCTGACAGAAGATGAAAAGTCTCTGGTTCGGGATGGCTCATCTCAGAGAGATGATGGGGTAGCTGTTGCTTTTCTATAGGGAGACTGTGATATGGACTGCCTGACAGGGTCTCAAAGCAGCAAGAGGAAGATTGTGGGCTTAACATGTATGGTAAATTATAGGTGTTTCTATACAAATGCAAGAAGTGTCTGAGGTAAAATTAGGGAGTTGGAGTGCTCGGTGTTGGGGGGAAAATAAACACTGTGGGTATATCAGAAACTTGGTGGGATGAGGAAAATCAGTGGGATACGGTGATTCCCAGCTATATATTATATCAGAAGGACAGGGGGGAAGGGTTGGAAGTGGAGTGGCACTGTATGTCAGAGAGGGTATACAATCCAGTAAGACTGAGAGGAGAAGAGATTTGGATTCACTCCTGGGAATGCTATGGGTTGAAATAGTGGGCCCAAAAGGAAACTTAACACTAGGAGTTTGTTATTGTCCACCAGATCAAAAGATAGAGGAAGATTATAAAATGATGAATGAATTAAAGATAGCGGTTAGACCAAAAAAACCTGTGTCATAATATGTGATTTTAACTACCCACACATGGATTGGGTCAGTATGTGTTCTAGTCGGGAAAAATTGATTGAGTTTCTAGACACTGTCAAGGACTGGGCTATGGAGCAGATGGTCACAGAACCTACCAGGGGAGAGGCAATCCTGGATTTGGTCCTAAGTAATGCCCAAGACATGGTGAGAGATGTAAAAGTGATTGCACCACTTGGGAACAGTGACCATAATGTTATTAAGTTCAACATTTGCATAAATAGGGAATTGGCCAAAAAGCCTGACACAACCACTTTTAACTTTAAAAGGGGTAACTTCTCTGAAATGAGGGGACATGTGAGGAGGAAACTGAAAGGAAAAGTAGAAAAGGTCAAAACCATTGGGGAAGCTTGGAGACTATTTAAAGCTACAATCCTAGATGCTCAGAAAAAATATATACCACAGGTTAGGAAAGACACAAATAGGTATAGAAAGAAGCTTGCATGGTTAACAAAGTAATGGAAACTGTTAAAGGTTAGAAGGATTCCTTTAAATGGTGGAAAGCTAGTCTCAATGAGGTTGATAAAAGGGAACACAGACTGTGGTTTCCGGAGGGGTGTTGAAAGACCTGAGTCAGATTGAGGTGATGAGAGAGGAGGTCCTACGACTAATAGATAATTTAAAAACTGATAAATCATCAGGCTCGGATGGCATACATCCGAGAGTTCTGAAAGAACTCAAATGTGAACTTGTGGATCTCCTTACAAAAATATGTAATCTTTCATTAAAATCTGCCTCCATTCCTGAGAACTGGAAGGTAGTTAATGTCACTCGCATCTTTAAAAAGGGTTCCAGAGGAGATCCGGGAAATTACAGGCTAGTCAGTCTGACATCGATACCAGATAAGTTGGTGGAAACTGTTATTAAGGAAAGAATTAGTAGGCACACTGATGAACAAAAACTATTGAGGCAGACTCAGCATGGGTTCTGTAAGGGAAGATCTTGTCTCATTAACCTGTTAGTGTTCTTTGAGGGGGTGAACAAACATGTGGACAAGGGGGACCCAATAGATATTGTTTACCTTGACTTCCAGAAAGCTTTTGATAAAGTTGCTCATCAAAGGCTCCTAAGCAAGCTCAAAAATCATGGGATAAAAGGACAAGTCCTTTTGTGGATCAAAAACTGACTAATTAATAGGAAACAGAGATTGAGTATAAATGGGCAAATTTCTCAGTGGAAGGTGGTAAGCAGTGGGTTACTGCAGGGATCAGTACTCAGTCCGATGCTCTTTAACTTGTTCATTAATGATTTGGAGTTGGGAGTAAGCAGTGAAGTGGCTAAATTTGTGGATGACACAAAGTTGTTCAGGGTGGTGAAAACCGGGGAGGATTGTGGGGCACTCCAAAGGGATCTGTTGAGGATGGGTGAGTGGGCATCAACGTGGCAAATGGGGTTCAATGTGGCCAAGTGCAAGGTGAAGCACATTGGAGCCAAAAATCCTAACTATAAATACAGATTGATAGGGTCCGAATTGGCAAAGACTGAACAAGAGAGAGATCTGGGAGTCATAGTAGATAACTCACTGAAAATGTCAAGACAGTGTGCGACTGCAATAAAGAAGGCGAATGCTAAGATGGGGATTATTAAGAAGGGTATTGAAAACAGATCAGCCAATATCAGATAAATGGGAATGGATAAAGAAGATGATTTTTATGGTAGAAATGGACAAATTGACTAAAAAACTTAATGGAAAAGAAGATCAAGAATTTTTAGCAGATTGGAAAGACTTTAAAGACTACTTAGAACTGAACTGGGATGTTAAAAATAAGTTACTTTGCTTTGATAACTATTAAGATCAGAAGTATAGTAAGAAATGGATTGTATTTAAAATGTTACCTAAGAGAGAGAAATAGAAAAGGAAAATGTTTAAAATGAAGATTTGATTATTGAATAAGTGTTTAATATAAGAGAATATTGACTGAAATAATAATGGGGTGGAACATCGCTGGAAGCCGGGGGGGGAGAAAGTTGTGGAAAAGGATATGTTAAGAACTGTTTTTAATTATGGAACATGTTAAAATATCCTGTTAATAAATTCTTTTTAAAAAAAGAAAACAGATCAACCAGTATCATAATGCCCCTATATAAATCAATGGTGCGATCTCATTTGGAATACTGTGTACAGTTCTGGTCACAACACCTTAAAAAGGATATTATCGCTTTGGAAAAAGTGCAGAAAAGGGCAAGTAGAATGATAAAAGGCTTGGAGAACTTTCCCTATGAGGAAAGGTTGAGGTGCTTGGGGCTCATTAGCTTGGAGAAACGATGGCTGAGGGGTGACATGATTGAGGTTTATAAGATAATGCATGGGATAGAGCAGGTAGAGAAAGAGGTACTTTTCTCCCTTTCTCACAATACGAGAACTCATGGGCACTCAATGAAATTGCTGAACAGTTGGATTAGAATGGATAAAAGGAAGTACTTCTTCACCCAAAGAGTGATTAATGCATGGAATTCACTGCCCCAGGAGGTGGTGGCAGCTACAAGCATGGACAGCTTCAAGAGGGAATTAGATAAATATATGGAACAGAGGTCCATCAATGGCTATTAGCCACCAGGTATAGATAGGGACTCTGGGGCAAGTGATGCTCTGTATTCTTGGTGCTTGGGGGGGAGTCAACAGTGGGAGGACTTCTAATGTCCTGGCCCCACTGGTGGACCTCCTGATGGCATCTGGTATTTTGGCCACTTTGTGACAGAGCGTTGGACTGGATGGACCATTGGCCTGATCCAACATTGGCTTCTCTTATGTTCCTATTTTCTCATGTTCTTATTGTGACTCCCCAATTAGATGTTTAATAATCCCAGAGGGTACTTTCAGCTGTAAGTGGGGATAATTCTATACAGGAAGTTAGTCGTGCAAAGGTAAAGGTGAAGTCTAGTGTGGTCCCTGTGCAACAGAAATTACCATAGTTGCCATTTGCAGTGAGAGTTGCTGCGTTGAAGGATCTTAAGAAACTGGTGCAGAAGGATATTATTGAAGAGATTGATTCATCAGAATGGGTTTCATTCATTGTTGTGGTAAGGAAGAAAGATGGAAGCATACGCTTTTGTGTAGATTTAAGAGAACCAAATAAGGTTATTATGGTTGATTTATCATCACTGCGGCAGAAGGCTGCTGGTCTGGGGCTGCAGAGGAATAACCCTAATTATATTGGAGGTTTAAAGGATGATGTAGAGTAGTGATTGCCTATAAATTTATAAAATAGGTGCTAATTTGATGTTTAGCTGAATGTAATGAGATAATTAGTTGTAGTGAAAGAGACTGTTGTTTTCATTTGGCTACACAATCACCCTACTAAAATGATTGCAATTATTGTGTAATTGAGGAGATTTTGGTTGTGTTGTATTGCTAATTGTTAATTATATTGATGCTAGGAGAGGTCTTATCAGCCTTGTCAATTATGGGATCGCGGATTTGATTAAATTAGTAGCACTCTTTAGAGGATATTGAAGTTTAGTAGGATGGGTAGAATAACTAGACTTATCCGCACCAGAAGCAGTGGCTTGACACCAGTGGGTATATAGGGGGGGAGCATTCCATCAGCTCGCCAGTGGTCTCAGGCTAACACGAGGACTGGTGGTGTGGTGATGCCTGGTCAACAGATTCCGATGCTCCTGGGGAGGGGAAAGTACAGCAGTGGGTCCAGGCAGAGAGTCAAGGGAAGGATGCGGAGAAACAGATTGGCTCAACGCCCTTCCAGCCTGCGACCCATCCCATAGGTGGTCGGCAGTGGGGCTAGGATGGATAACCCCCTCCGACATTGGTTCTGTGCAATGCCAGGTCTATAAATAATAAGACCACAGTCCTTTGGGACTTCCTGCTAAAGCAGAAGGTAGACCTGGCATGCATGACTGAGACCTGGGTGTGGGACGGGGAGACCATAGCTCTCTCCCAGCTTACCCCTCCCAGGTTGTCGGTCCTACACCAATCACAGACTAGGGGGTGGGGGGAGAGGCTATCTTCATTTGGAAGGCTTAGTCCTTCAGGGTGCTCCCGCCGCTGGAGATCGTGGGTACTGAGTGTGTCAGCCTGGTGTGGGAGGCCGGGGAGATTGTGGTGATTTGGCTGGTGTACCGACCACCTAATGCACCGGCCAATAGCCTGCCATCCCTGATGGAGGCCATATCAGGCTGGGCGCTGGAACACCCTAGGCCGATAGTCTTGGGTGATTTCAACATCCATGCCAATGACACGGCTTCCACTCAGGCAGCGGACCTAGTGTCATCCATGGCAGTGCTGGGACTCTCCCAATTTGTAACAACCCCCACTCACCAGGCCGGGCACATGCTTGATTTGATCTTCGTGGCTGGGGTAACAGTGGACCAGATTACTGCTTTGGCAGTACCATGGTCAGACCACCATGCCCTGAGGGCCTGTCTGAATGTTCCACCCCGATCTTATTTAGGCAGCGAGCGTATTTTAGCTCGCCCGTGGAGCTAAATGGACCCAGTGCAACTCCAAATGGCTCTGCGGGACCCGATGCTCCCTGGCAGCTTGTTGGATGAACTTGTGGAAGACTGGCACAGTTGGCTCTCTGCAGCCATCGACAAGATCACTCCTCGGAGCCCTCTGCACCCCTGCTCTAGGCTCACTCCCTGGTTTACCCAGGAGATGCTGTTCATGAAGCGGGAGCTTAGACGGCTAGAGAGACAGTGGCGCCATGCTTGTGATGAAGCTACAAGAGCATCTTATAGGACATTTATGAGATCCTATGAGATGGCAGTCAAAGCTGCTAAGAGAGAGTTCTAAGCAGCTACGATTGCATCCGTGAGCTCACGCCCAGCCCAATTGTTTAGAATGATTCAGTTGATTACAGCTCTGCTACAGGGCAGACCAAACGTTAGGGAATTGGATATTGGCTGTGAGGCATTTGTGAGCTATTTCATGAATGAAGTCCTGGCAGTCCGCTGCGACCTCCCCACCACAGTTGAAACAGTGAGTGAACTTGAGGCCCCTTGCATGTCTTCGATTCCGGCTTTGGATCATTTCGGCCCACTCAGTCTGGAGGAATTCGACAGATTGCTCACAACTGTGCACCCAACCATGTGCAGCCTTGATCCGTGCCCTTCCTGGCTCATTAAAGTGGGCCACAAGGGGTTTTGAGGTGCCCTAAGGGAGATTATCAACAAGTACCTCTCTGAGGGGTGGTTCCCAGGGGCACTCAAGGAAGTGATGGTCT
Organism: Gekko gecko; assembly: GCA_029375565.1. Classification (NCBI taxonomy): domain Eukaryota; kingdom Metazoa; phylum Chordata; class Lepidosauria; order Squamata; family Gekkonidae; genus Gekko; species Gekko gecko. Next base: position 173,377,766 of record JAPDNY010000005.1, read on the forward strand.
GCCCTCTCCTGAAAAAAAATCTCTGGACTTGGCCAAATTGGCCAACTATCAGCTGGTGTCCAATTTGCCCTATTTGGGCAAATTAATTGTGAGGGCAGTGGCGATACAGTTGCAGGGCTTTCTGGATGACACTTCCGTCCTAGACCCCTTCCAGTCTGGCTTCCATCTAGGCCACAGGACAGAGACAGCACTGGTCACTCTTACTGACGACCTCCAAAGGCACCTGGATTGGGGCGGTTTGGTGGAACTGTTGTTGTTGGATCTGTTGGCTGCATTTGCCACAGTCGATCATCAGTTGCTGACCGACCACCTTGCCAATATGGGAATACAGGGGCTTGCCTTGCAATGACTTGTTTCCTTTCTCCAGGGTCAGGGACAAAGGGTGGTGCTAGGAAAACAGCAGTCCAGGAGACACACGCTTGAGTGCAGAATGCCTCGGGGGTGGTGCTTTCCCCAATGCTATTTAACATCTACATGTGCCCCCTTGCCCAGATTGCCCGGAGGTATGGGCTGGGTTGTCACTAGTACGCTGATGACACCCAGCTCTATCTGATGTTGGGCAGCCAGTTGGACTCTGGACTGGAAGATCTGGACTGGGCATTGCCAACCATAGCTGGTTGGCTTAGACTGAGTTGGCTGAAGCTAAATCTGGCAAAGACAGTGGTCCTGTGCCTGAGTTGAGGCAGTTCGTGGATGGGGATCCTACTCCTGACCTTCGATGGGGCACCGTTAGTACCAGCATTGGAGGTTAGGAGTCTGGGAGTGCTCCTGGACCTCTCCACTGCTAATTCGGCCTTCTACCATCTTCGGCTGATTTGGCAATTGGTTCCCTTTCTTCGATCGTGACAACCTGGCTGCAGTGATCCATGCGATGGTTACCTCAAGATTAGACTACTGTAATGCTCTCTTCATGGAGCTGCCCTTGTCGCATATCCAGAAGCTGCAGCTAGTACAGAATGCCATGGCCAGGCTTTTGATGGGCCTCCCTTGATGGGAGCACATCCAGTCTGTGCTAAAGTCACTGCACTGGCTGCAAATAGCATACTGAATTTGCTTCAAGGTGCTGGTACTTACCTTTAAAGCCCTATATGGCCAGGGTCCGGCATACCTGAGGGACCGCCTTTCCCCATATATACCCCAGAGAGCACTATGGTCAGGGTTACAACATCGACTAATTATTCCAGGCCCTAAGGATGCCAGGCTCGCTGCCACTAGGGCCAGGGCCTTTTCAGTGGTGGCTCCTGGAGGAGATCAGGGCCCTGTGGGACCTTCTACAGTTCCACAGGGCCTGCAAGACAGAGCTCTTCCACCAGGCTTTCAACTAGGAGCCGTCCACCACTACCACCAACTACCACTACTGAACATCTGTGGTACAGAGTTACCTAGCATGGAGACAGAGCCATATCTTTGCAGGAGGCCGGAAGATCACTGAGCCGGGAAATTTGGGGGTACATCTCAGAGAGTACCGCTTAACTGAATGAAGTAACAACTAGGACTGCGAGCACTTTAACTATCATGGCACTTTAAATGTAAGATTGTTTTGATTTGTTTTAATGTTTTATGGAGACTAGGTACATCTACCGAACTTTGTAAGCCACCCTGAGCCTGTTCGCAGGAAGGGTGGGGTATAAATGTAACTAATAAATAAATAAATAAATTGATAGCCATCCATTGCCACATATAGAAGAGATGTTTTCTGAATTGGCAGGGTCAAAAATGTTTTCTATTCTTGATTTGCAGAGTGTATACTATCAAGCTGTACTGCATGAAGAGAGTAGAGATCTTACAGCATTTATTACATATGACTTCTTGTTTCAATTTAAACACATTCCATATGGGTTGGCTTCAGCCCCTGCTGCTTTCCAAAAGACAATGTCTTTGAAAGGGCTAGAAGGCAGTTGAGTGTTTTTTAGATGATATTATTTTATTTGGAAAGACCCCTGAAGAATTTATGGTCTTTATTAAGATGTATTAGTGCAGGTGGGTGGAAGCTTAACATGAAAAAGTCTCTTCAGCTGAATCGAAACCTGATTTAGATCATGCTGAAGCAATTTTACAGGGACCAGCTCTGACTGACTTACAAGGTTTGTGCTCTTTTTGGGGTATGACTTCATTGTACACAAAGGTTATCCCTAATTATTCTTCAGTTATTGAACCACTTTGAGAGTTATTACGTGGAAGTACAAACTTGTTGTGGTCACCTGTGGCTCAGGCTAGTTTTGATACTTCATAAGATTTCATTGTTCATAGTCTGACATTGGCATTGTTTGATCCAGCATTGCGTATAATTGTGACAAGTGTTGCTTCTGAATATGGACTGGGAACTATTTTGACTCAGCACCTTGAGGGTAAGGTGGAAAGGATGGTTGCATTTGCACTTACTCAGGCTGAGAGGAAGTATTCTGTTGTTGAAAAGGAAGCACTCGTGTGAATTTGGGACACAGAAAAGTGGAGACCCCATGTTTGTGGGGCCATGAATTTAAATTAACTACTGATCATAGTTCCCTGAAAAAATTGCAAAGGGCAGGGAATCAAATTGTTACGTAATCAGCATGATTGCTTTCTTTTATTTATGAGATGGAATATAAGCCAGGAGTGGAAAATGTGACAGCTGATTGTCTTGCTTACCCTTACCATTCACAGATGATGATGTAGAAGTTGTTGCACCTCTCTCAGGTATCCCAGTTGCAGTTGCACAGGAGAAATTTCAAGCTGCATGTTTAGCATGCCCAATCCAGAAGAAATAAAGGGGATTTTTGATGAATAAATGGCCTAATAATGCAAAGGGAATTGATTCAGAGTTATTAATTTACTTTAGAGTGCATGATGAGCTCTCATTATAAAATGGTTGTATTTTACGAGGTACACATTAACTATTTGTTCCAAAAGAGTTGCAGTATGTTTATACACCTTATCCATGATATACATCAAGGAACTGTATGACTTAAACAACACTTGTGGGATTTGTTTGGTGACCTGGGATGGATTCTCAAGTGGAAGCAGCCATTAAGGCTTGTGTCACTTGTCAGTTACATGATAAGACAGTGGTAACACACCCAGCACCATTGCAGCCATTCACTTTCCTGCATGAGACCTTTTGATATTGCCCCATTGAGTGTTATTCTATTACCTTAATAAATTGTTTTAGTTAGGGGCCAAGCTATTTCTGCATTTGTGATCAAGTTCTTGGCTGTATGTTTCAGTAGGGAAGGGGATCCTAAAGAGTTAATCTCTGATAATGATGCCCAATTTACTTTTTGGGAGTTCAAACCTTTTCTGTAGAATGGAATACTATACATAGGAGGTAGTCAGTGCACTACAAGTGAATGGAGAAAGTGAATGATTTAATAGAAGTTTGAAAGATAGTTTGCAGACAGCTAGACTGGAAGAGAAGTCATGGACTACTTTTACTACTGATTTTCTGCAACCATATTGGGCAATACATTGAGCCACAATGCAAAGATAACCAGCAAAATTAATACACAGAAGAGAGATGTGTACTGAATTAAATGTTACTGGATTTTCAAAAGCAAGATCCATTCCAAAGTACTGTTAGAATCTAATTTGAGAGAGTGGTTCAGAAGCAAGAAAAGTATAAGGCTTATATGGATAAATGTAGGAGTGTAAGGATGTTAAATTTGAATGTGTTTTGTTTGTTAGAGTAAGAAGACCTGGGATCCTAAGGAAGGGAGAATGTAAATTTACCTCACCTTTTAAGACTGTGGAGAAAAAAGGACCATATACCTATTGATTTTTGGATTGCCATGTATGGAATGCTTCCCATTTGGTACCCATATATTCTAGTGGGAGTGAAATTGGTTCTGAGCCAGATGACCTTTTTTGCTACCAGTAATCCAAGATGAGGTTGGGCCTGATTATAATGGCATCAGTTCAGGTGTTCAAGTGGCAACATTAGATATGTCTTGAGACATCATCGTCATCATCATCACCGTCAGATATACCATCTGCTGAAGCAAGAACGAGACAATCACCTTTTTGGACACAGGACTAGGTTATGGGTTAAGAATGGGGGGAAATGCGGTGCAGGTATGTGTATCTTCCTTTAAAAGAACTGTTGTCATGGGAAGAGGTATATATGTTGGACGTAGGAAGTGGAATGCAGCAGTAGGAATGTGTTTTAACTGCTATATGGCTGAGACCTCAATAAACAGATTTTTGGATTTGACTTGGAAGTATTATTGAGCAAACATAACAGAATTTCATCCCACTCAGCCTCCACCTGTGCTCTCCACATGGCAGCTTGCAATTAAAACAACATCACAATATTAAAAACAAGCCATTAAAAATAAACTGTTAGATAGCATAAAAACTGTCTATAGAACAGAAGGAGACCATTAAAAAAGCTAGTAAGATAAAAAGATGTGGTTTGGCACCTAAAAGAAAGGAAAGGCAAACATTTAGGGGGAGAGTGTTCCAAAGGTGAGGAATCACCATGGAAAATATCCTCTCTGTAGTTGCCACTCACCTCTAAAGGTGGGCATATAGAGAGCAGGGCTTGAGAGGCAGACCTTAACTGGCAGGCTGGATTGGAGGGAGGAGACGGCCCTTCAGGTCCAAAGATGTATGTGAAATCCATATGGGCTAGAGGAGAATCAGGGCCTGATAGATCAGTTATTAGCCTTTTAAAAATGTTGGGAAGATCAATTTATTCAGCTCTAACAGAGGAGGCAAAGTTGAAATCCTGCCCCCCCCAAACAGTTTGCTTCATGCAAAAAGTCCTCCCCCGATTCAGCAGGTTGTTTATATTATATATTAAAATTGTTTTATGGTACTTCAGGTGTGAATTTTAAAAATAAACACTATATCTTCTAAAGTGTTGTAGAATAAGGGTATAAAAGGTGTGTTGCATACCTACTTGTGTAAAAACATTGCGATATGAGGTCTCTCTTCTGCTGAAGATCTGGCTTTTTCACAAATCCTGTCCTATTAAATAAAAGGGTAGTGGTCTGGCAAGATTCTATGCTTGGCAAAATCAATTCGCTCCCTGGTATGTCACTCAGAATCTGTCCCTATCCACTAGCTGCATTGCCTGAGTTCTCTCCCACCCACTGCAGCCTAGGCCACTCTTCTCTGATTGGGCCAGCATTTCAAGCTCATTTGCCTACGGAAGCTGATTGGACTTCACTCCATTTCGCAACTCAAACTCCCCCCCCCGCAATATGTCCTCAGTCACAACACTTCCCCTTCAAAAGAAACAAACCCAATAACACAACCATGCCACACCACAAAAAAGACAGGTCACACCACAAGCAGAATACCACAAGGCAAAAAAAGCTCTGGTACTAATTCTGGCAGGGGACACTGTGAGTGTAGAAAATGATTTATCGACACAGTGGAAAATCTTTAGGAATTGTTTGGTGCATTTAACATGGGGCACCCACCCAGAGCCTCTGGCATTTTCTCACTTTGCTGGCATCAAAACCAATTGAAGGCAAAATAGAGATATGGAGACTTTTCCATCCTGCTTTGCATCAATTTGTCTTTGTTGGCAATGGCAACCCTAGGCCTGGCTGCTTGCTCCTGTTCAGCAGGAGCATTCCTATGGAAACTGCCTGGGTGATTTTGGACCAGCCAGAGACTTTCTGCCTAACCTGCCTTACAGGGTTGCTGTACAGATCACAAAGCCGAAAAGAATGAAGTAAACTGCTTTGCTCCCCGCTAATGAGAAAGACAGAATTTTGCTTAGGAAGAGGCTGCTGAGAGGGGATGAGATAGTTGCCAACTATAGGTATGGAAATTCCTGGAGATTTGAGGGGTGGAGCCCAGAGGGGGTGAGGTTTGAGGAGGGGTGGGACCTCAGACAGGTACAGTGCCATAGACTCCACCCTCCAAACCAGCCATTTTCTCCTGGGGAACTATTGTTGCCAATCTGGGCCCAGTGGCCATCAAACCATTCTCTTCCACCCCCTGCTGTGCAGCTGTCTTTCCCCTAGGGTTGCCAATCTCCAGGTGGGACCTGGAGATCTCCTGCTGTTACAATTGATGACCAACATCAGTTCCCCTGGAGAAAATGGCTGTTTTGGAGGGTAGACCCTATGGCATTATACCCTGCTGAGTCCTTCCGCCCCCCTCAATGCTGCCCTCCACAGGATCCACCCCCCAAATCTCCAGGCATTTCCCTACTTAGAGCTGGCAACCCTACTTTCCCCTCAGTGCCTGTTGGTAGGCAACCAAGCTTGGTCCTGTCACCTGTTTTGGCCTTTGAGAGGAAACTCATTGGGGCCAGTCCTGATAGGGTTGCCAACTCCAGATGGGAAATTCCTGGAGATTTGAGGGATGGAGCCTGAAGCGGGTGAGGTTTCAGGAGGGGTGGGACCTCAGACAGGTACAATGCCATAGACTCCACCCATCAAACTAGCCATTCCATCCTGGGGAACCATTGTTGCCAATCTCCAGGTGGGGGCTGGAGATCAATCAGAATTATAACTGCTCTCCAGGAGGGAGGGGGGAGGAAATGGAAAGCTGAAGTCAGGGGGCAGATAACAGTAGATTGACAATTGGCTGGGAGGGAGACAGGGTTGCCTACTCCAGGTTGGGAAATTTCTGGAGATTTGAGGGGTAGAGCCTGGAGATGGTGAGGTCTGAGGAGGGGTGGGGTCTCAGACAGGTACAATGCCATAGACTCCACCCTCCAAACCAGCCAGTCCCTCATGGGGAATCATTGTTGCCAATCTCCAGGTGAGGGCTGGAGACCAGTCAGAATTACAACTGCTCTGCAGGAGAGAGGGCAGAAGTCAGCTGAAGTCAGAGGGGAAGATAACAGTAGGTTGATGGTTAGCTGGGAAGGAGATGGGGTTGCCAACTCCAGGTTGGCAAATTCCTGGGGAGAGGGAATTCCTGGAGAGGGTGGGGCTTGAGGAGGGGTTGGACCTCAGGCAGGTAGAATGCCATAGACTCCACCCTCCAAACCAGGGGTCCTCAAACTACGGCCCGCGGGCCACATGTGGCCCGCCGAGGACATTTATGCGGCCCGCCGAGTGTTTATGCCCGCCCCCCGCCCGGAGCCCCCTCCTCCTCGAGGAGCGCAGCAGCAGCGCCCCCGCAGCCTCTTTCTTCCTCCAGCAGCCCTGGCCGGCAAGAGTGTCCAGGAGCTGAGGAGGAGGAAGGGGCGAGCAGGCTGGTCGTGGGGGAGGGGGCAAACGCGGCGGCGGGGCGAGCAGGCTGGTGGGGGAGAGGGAGTCAATGCGGCGGTGGGGCGCGAGCAGGCTGGTGGGGGGAGGGAGCCAACGCGGCGGCGGGGCGAGCAGGCTGGTGGGGGGAGGGAGCGAACACGGTGGCGGGGTGAGCAGGCTGGTGGGGGGAAGGGAGCGAACGCGGCGGCGGGGCGAGCAGGCTGGTCGTGGGGGGAGGGGGGAACGCGGCGACGGGGCGAGCAGGCTGGTGGGGGGAGGGGCGAATGCGGCGGCCCTCCAACGGTCTGAGGGACAGTGAACTGGCCTCCTGTTTAAAAAGTTTGAGGACCCCTGCTCCAAACCAACCATTTCCTCCTGGGTAACAATTGTTGCCAATCTCCAGGTGAGGGCTGGAGATCACTCAAAACTACAACTGCTCTTCAGGTAGCAGAGATCAGTTCCTCTGGAGAAAATGTTGGTCTCTGTCATTATACCCTGCTGAGGTCACCACAGCAAATTCACACTGTGTGCCCAAAGCCAGGGCACTCTCCCAGACCCTCTTTCTAGAGCCCATTGTATTTATTTCCACAACGGGCCTTACTCCTAGTAATTAATACTGGAGTGAGACTAAAGTTACAGAGTCTTAGTCTCTGGAAAAGGGACAATGTTAATCAAATCTAGACTAGCTAACCTGCAGTAAGGAATGCTCAATTTGTTCACAAACACTTCTTTGCTGCACAGGCAATGGTAACATCCTGATATTTTGAATAATGCTAATATGATTGTTTTGAAGGCATATATACTGGTTCAGATGCACAGTTTTGGTGTTGGTCTAGATAAACTCATCCCAGATGCCATTTATTTTGATATATTACACAATGACTTCATCATTTTATCATGTTTACAATCATAATCCCCTTTCTAGAAGGCCTGGAATCTGAGGACAAAGTCACCCAGCAGCTGCATGTGGAGGACTGGGGAATCAAACCAGGTTCTCCCAGATTAGAGTCCATATTCCGAACCACTACACCAAACTGGCTCTCACAACCCACTGTGGTCCAGAGAATCACAGGAACAATAATATGCTGTATGAACCTTTCATTGCACTGACAGAGAGGCACCATCCAGCTTCTGAACAGAAATGATTCTGTATACAAATTTTTGAGTTTAAAAACATCACTAGGTGTGGGATCCTTCCTTCAGAAGAGTAAGCTTTTACACAGCTGGTACTGCTAGCACACCTGCAGAATTGCCTTGATCTGTCTTTAGAGCAACAATCCAATCAAAGATGTCTATACATTAACTTGCTTTCCACCACTTGTTTGATTGGTGGACCTAATTAAAAGAAGAACTGTCTCAAAGAAGGTGACAGTTTGGGTAAACAGCCTCTGTTGATGGAATGACAAAAACAGAAAACTGCAAATGCCTTCTGTGCTAATTTTAAATCTAAGCATATAAGTCAGGAGACAATCAGCAGTTCTGCTGAAATTCAAAGCAATGTCAGGGAAGCTAATACAGTTTGGGATGGAATTGAAAGGTCGAGAAAGGACAAGCTGTTCAGTGAGCTGCCATAGGGAGGAGAATGAGTTGGGGTTCTCCGTGTGTGGGGGCCAGACTTTTTATTCAAAGGTAAGGCAAAGTAAGACAAAGTACAGGTAACATAAACTGTACAAGATTCTCTTCCCACTCAAGAACAGGAGTCATTTTGTGAAGCCCAGAGGTAGGTTTTGCCTCATTGAAACAGTGGCTCCCAAATGTTGTCCTTTACTACTTTCTGATGGAAACTAATGACAGTTTTCACTTATAAAAGGGAAAATGAAGGTGCCACCCAGGTGCGCCATTGGTGTAACAATGAGCTCCTTGTGGTGATGCAGCCACAGAAAATTGACCCTTCTTCTGTCCATGTATCTCCCTCTCAGGTTCTATTTTTCAGTCTCTCATGAGACTGGTAAAATATTGGGAACTTTTATATTGACAGATAGATAAGGGGTCCATTGCAGTCTGACTGTAAAAGACAGAACAATCAGACAGAATTCTGCTTTTTTTCTTTTAGGGAGAACCCTAATATTTTATCCTCTTGACTGGTGCTTTTTATGGGAAGGCACAAAACAGGAGACAAGTGCTTAATGGCATCTGCATAAATTGCTTACCAAAGACTTGTTCTTGTCCAATCCTTAAAGTATCTCATCTCTTATTGAGAAAAAACAGTTACTGGGATTAGCATGATCAGTTCTTATATTTTCGGTCATGGCAACTGCTGTATTAATCTTGGTAGTCAAATTACATGCTTTTACTTTCAGCTACTACAGGCATCAACAAAATACGAGCCTTACAACCTTGTCTGGCAAAGTTATTCACTCACAAGCCTATACACATAGACTATATTTTACAAGAAGATGATGATATTGATGGCATAAACTCTGGTAGACCTCAGACCCTGTTTTATCACCATTTGATGCAACAGCATGGTGATATAAAGCTGTGCGCCAAGATTACCTTCCAGGAATTGGTTACTCATGCATAAGTTTCTTTAAAATCAGTCAGACTCATGTATGCATGCTAGCATGCAGGATTAGGTCATTGTCACAGCTAACAACAACCAATATATCACAAAGCGGCAGATAATGTCAAATGTTGTCAGTATCCTGGATCAATAGATTTCATCACTGCAGACTTCCCTGCCAGTTGCTCTGTATAGTGAAGTATTGCTTAGCTAGCATGACAGAATCAAATAGGAAAAATTATCCATAATAAATTATCAAAGCTAGTTAATCTAACACCTGACTTCCTCCCAGTATACAGAATTATTGAGGTCCATTTTACTGAATAATTCATACTCTCATCTGTCAGGACAAAATAAATATTGCTCCCTGGTGAGATGCTCAACTGCAATAGGTCAAATTTGTGGTCAGAATAGTAAAAGCAAGCCACAATTAACAGGCACAGACAACACATCAGGATCCTGGAAACAATCCAGGGAAGGCTCAGGATATTATAATTCTCAGAGTTTCTCTTCTACCTGCCAGGAACTCTGAGAATCAAGAGTCAGAGGCCCACAAATGCTGGTGCGCCTTAGGTAGCCAAAACTTGCTTTGGAAGAGAACCAGAAATACAGTACAACTGGGAGGGCATACTCTTGTTCCCCCCAGATCCCAGCTGGATAAAGGGTGGAGTCTTGTCCCCACTACTTAGGGTTGTGAATCTCCAGGTGTGGCCTGCAGATCTTCCAGAATTACAGCAGCTCTCCAGGCAACAAGGATCACTTCCCCTGGACAAAAAAAGTGCTTTGGAAAGTGAACTCTATGGCATTACACTCCACTGATGCCCTTCCCCTCCACAAACCCCACCTTCCCCAAGCTCCACCTCCAAATTTCTAGGAATTTCTCAACCTGGAGGTTCAGGGTGATGTCAAAGGAAAGGGTGGAGGAAAGACTTGGGAAGGAAAGGCAACTGGGTAAATGGGAATTTCTGGTTGCTGGATAAGATGAAACACTCTCCCTGGATGAATGCAATTGCTTCAGTGTTTTACACCTCTACAAGCTGCAGATGCTTTGCAAAAATTACATTGGGGAAAACAAATGTCCACTCAGAAGAGTAACAAAATTCCCCCAAACAAACTGCCCACACTATGACATCAGTATTCGGCTTTGATAGCATTAAATTCTGGGAATGGTTTTTGTCATCATGGGAACCAGACATTCTAGAGAATGATATTTGGAGCTTCTGGACTGAGCCTTCATAATAGGAGTAAAAGGGGAGTTATTGAGGAGGAAACAGGTTCTGAGTGGCTTGTTTCAGCAGATAGGTGGACTGGAGACCAAACAACCTCTTGCACTGTAAAGAAATCATGTGATTGGACGTAAAAGAGAATGAGTAAGAGCTGAGAGATGCAATTGGAGAGGGAAGGACAGAGAGATGGGAACATAGCACAAGGGGCTGAAGCTGAAAATATCCCTTCGGCCAAATTTTGAAAGCACTCAGTGTCCCTAGACCAATGCTCAGTGGCCATCAGTTCTGTACAACCCTTATCCCATCTTCCCTGGAAACGAAGAAGTCAGGCACCATCAGGACCTTGGCCTACTGGGGACTTTAAACCACTTGAATTCTTGTTGGAACCCGGTTTCTCTTGTGGCTTCTGCTCTCCTTTGCAGAATCAAGGGCCACCTGAAGCAGGAAGCTTCCATAGACCCATATACTGTGTCTCACGCTCCTTGATGTGAGATTGATCACTCCTTTTTCCCTAGGGTTGCTAGTTTCCTCCTGGCAACTAGTGGGGGATGGGGGGAGACTCACCAGCAGAGAGAGAAAGGCCCAGTCCACATTGCTGGTGTCATATAGGAAGTGATGTCACCACGGCAGCAACTTCTAGCCAATGGTCTCTTATCTGGGCAAAATCTCTACCCTCCTCAAGGCCCACCTTCAAATTTTAGGAATTTCCCAACCTGGAGCTGGAAATCCTACTTGGGAGCTTGTTATGCAGAGTTACTTACTATGGGGTCCAAAGCAGTGTGTAATGGGGGATACTGAGATTCATCACATGATGGTAGGATTGAAATTGGCAAATATTAGAGCCTGTTATTTATGGCAACATCCCTCCAGCACATGCTTTCTGGTACTCAGGTCCTTCATCTGTACTACAAAGCACTTTCTATGGATTGCTGTTCGGCATCTTGCTGCCCCCCTCCCATTTTCTGCTTGCTTCCTACCCTCAGGTTGTCTCCTGCTCCTTTGAACTAACCATTTAGCTATGAACATTGTTTGTTCCCTACATTATAATTCTGTCACCCTCTTTGGGTTCCACTTCTCTGGAGCTACTGATCTCCACCACACTTATTGGTCAGGGATGCAAATCTTCAAGGAGCTGTACAGCACTCCCTCTTCCTTTCAAAACACTTGAGATTTTGGTATGTCTGCAGGAAACTGTATGCACCAGAGTGTCTGGTTTAGGCAAGCAGCTCTGATTCAGAGCAGCTAAAGACACGTGGTAGTTCGAGAGTTTAGCATAATTATTTCTATAGATGCTCCTTTGACTGAAACACCTTACACTTTTTTCAGATCCCATCAGCTATAAAAATGGGTTAAGTGGCTTGGTACTGAGAGTGGCTATTGGGAAAATGGAGATAAAACCCAAAGAAGACTCATAGATCTGGGAGCCCAGTCTTAGAAATTGTATTTAATAACTCTGATTTCAGATAATTTGATAAGCAAGTGCCTCATCATTTCTTGTGCTCAGTTTATTTTTGGAGATTTGGGAGCAGAGCCTGGGGATGGTCGAGTTTAAGGAAGGGAGGGACCTCAGAAACTATGTAACACCATAGAGTTCACCCTTCAAAGCTGACATTTCTCTAGGAGAACTGATCTTTGTAGTTTGGAAATCAGTTATAATTCCGGAAGAACTCTAGCCCTCACCTGGAGGTAAACAAGCCTACTAGGGTGCAGTTATGAACTTGGGCCTGCCTCTTGCAGGTCTAACATTTGACCCATGAAGCCTCCATAGGCTGAGCTGCAATTGCCAGAGTCCTTCACTGCAAGTACGGGAAGCTACAATCTTTGTAATAAGTGAAACAGACACTTCTAAAATGACCATCAAGATCTAAAGCAGGTATGACTTCTTTCGATGGACTTGCAAAACTGCTACTCAAAAAACCCCTTAATATTGGCCCCGGTCACATGGAGCATTTGCCCCGCAGAAGGCACGATAGTCCGGTGGATTTTCCAGGCGCAGTCACACTGGAACATCTGGGAGGTGTAGTGCACCCGTGGCCAACCCGTGGCGTGCCGCCGAAGATGCTCATTTAAAAGGTACCTGGATCAACCTACTGGCAAATGGTTTGCCACGGGCTGGCTACGGACTCCCGTGGTGTGAATGTGTTGGTGTGCGGCTATTCCTCCAGGTCGTCCTCTTTGCTGTGCCCACCGACAGAGGAAGCCCCAGTGTGCCGCCGTCGCATCTGATCATCTAATGGCAGATCAGATTGCGATGGTGCAAATAGCCATGCCTCCCCCTGCGTTCTCTGGCCCATGTGACTGAGGCCATTGAATATTTTTTCTATTAGAAATGCAGGTATATCAAAGGAGAGTTGCTGAGCTTTTACCTGTGAAGTTGACTTTCAGCAGATAGTCTTTGTAGACCTTCTTGCCATCCAAATGCTTCATAGCATCACAGAGCTTTGTGGTGTTTGGACACAAAGTCTGTTGCATTTTATGCAAGGCATGTGCCATTGCATACACAGCATTTACCACAAACATGATCTTGGATTCTTGTTCATAGTTAGAACTGTTAATAGATAAGTGTTTGTCACAAGTTTTTCTGTGAGGTTTTTTGTTCTGAAGGCTGCACTGAAATTTCTGCTCCCAAAAATCTTTGAACCAGGGATTACGATGGTTGTTGGCTGGAGTGAGGCTTTGGAAATATTGGTCAAATTCTTTAACAGGATGGGAAGCAAGCTCTAAGGTTATAGCCCCATAAGCTATGTGCTCGTTACCCTTCACGACACTCTCCTGGGCCCCCCAGCCATCGCTGGCAACCCATGTAAAGGACACATTAAATCGGTTGGCTGCAGCAATGAGCTCCCGAGAGTCATCACTGCGCATGAAAAGGACAACCACTTTTGCATTGGGTTTCTGGAGCAGCTCTCGGATGACACTGTCATAGGATTTCCGAATGTTGGAGCGGCCAACCTTCTCAGAGGTGGCAATGCATATATTGCGGAGCCGGGCTTCTTGTTCAAAGGCCTCGATTCCTGTTTCTCCATAGTCACCTTCAGAAGCAACTGTTGACACATATGTCCAGTTAAAGAACCTCAGGATCTCTGCCATTGCTTTTGCCTGATAAAAGTCAGGGGGCACCGTCCGTGCAAAATAGTCATAGCGGGACTTGTCGCTCAGCTTAGCACTGGTAGATGCGTAGCTTATTTGAGGAATCTGGAAGAGCCTTAGTAAATTTGCAACCTGGAAAGGAGAAATACACAGTTGCTTATTTGAATCAACTGCCACGTCAGAGTGAATTTCCAGCTCTTTTACAGAAGTTTGAATGTATGGCAAGAAACCCTGTTGATGACAAGAATATATACTGTAAGAGTGTATTATACCATTACAAGCATTACAGTCCAGCATAGGCCACCAATGCATCTCTATCAAACAATCACTGCAGCATCACATGGTGATCTGTGTTCATGAATGTTCTGTTACAGATTAAAGATAGAGCTTTCATACATTCCTCATATCACTTGAATCTTTTAAGGGTATCACTTTACATTTTCAGCTGCAAGTCATCAGCTATGATGCACATGTATGTGGAAACCAGCCTTTAATGTTCCAAATGTTTGAAGAACATATCCTTATTTCCCACTGAAGTTGCATGCAGCTGTAGACCCAAACACATTAGAAACATCTGTGCATCACAGTGGCCTTTAGGAATATATGTTCACATAATATGTAACCAAGATTTGATCCAAATCACATCTATTTTCTAATGTATGGTAACAATTAGAAACATTTAATCATTATTCTGATAACTTGCTGTCTGATAAGGACATTCTAACTTCCTAAAGTTTTGGAGGGGGGTATCATACAATCCCTGTGAAAGTCCACTGGATGGAAAACAGGTCACAGGAAGAACTTAGTTACCTTCCTGCTGAAACCAAATGAAATGAATAGGGAACAGGGGAAAAAATCCACAGGCATAACAAGTATAATATAGAGAACAAAAGGAACCAAACATTGTTCAAGCAAAATTCCTGGAGATCTCTGGTGATCTTCTCCCCATTCAGAATGATGCACAACTATGCTTACATATATGAATGTGGCACTTACAACTTTAATGGCAAAGCATGTGCATCACCCAAGCAGGAAAAGACCATGCTGACCCAAGATCCCATGCCCAGGCAAGAACCAAAGTGACCCATCCCCAGCAATGCCAATGCTGGCTCTTGTGCAGCTGAAGGTGAGGGAAACCAGTGGCCTTTCCTAGTAACTTATACTAGTGAGCAGGCCCAGTGCAGCCACTAGGCAAACCTAGGTGATCACCTAGGATGCCAGACTTTGAGGGGGACTGAAAGGTGAGGGGAGCCTTCTCTACTGGCTCAAAGGGGAGCTTTGGCATGAAATGATTTCTAGAATCTCCACACCTGTTGACACAGGTCTTCTGTAGCTGCCATGATGGAACACAGAGAACTTCTGAAGAATTTCTCTATTTTTATTTTTACATCATTCTTCTTGAATACCTAGTAAAATGCTCTTTCTAGACTTCTCATTTTTCTCTCTGTTGGATGAGAGGAGAATCCATGCCAAAACACCATGGACCAGCCCTGCTCATGAGCAAACCTGCTCTGTAATGTTTTTTATTTGTCTGTCTGTTTGTTTTAGGGATCATGGAGTATCTTTGATTAGCTCTGGCCTAGTAGTGTAAGGAAGCTTCCTTTCCCAGAGTGGCTGGTCTCTTTGCAGTTCTCTCCCTTGCACAGAACTGGATGATGGTTTACAGACTGAATAGCTATTCCCAATCCTTCCAGTCATCCGTTGAAGCTCTTTGGAGGTTGATATTTTTTTTCTTTAAAAATTTAACACCAAATTCAGAAAAAGACAGGAAAATAAATGGATTATTGGATTTCAAAGAGATTTAGTGGATATACAGGTTTAGTTGTCATTGTTTTTTTTAAATTAAAAAAATATTTCTAATTAGAAAAAATAGACATTTCTAATTAGAAAAAATAGACATAAGTCTGACATTAGAAACTACAACATTAAAAAACCAGTGAGGGAACATTTAACCTTCCAGGGCATTCAGTTGCTGACCTAAGAGTAGCAGTTCTCTTACACAGGAATTTCAGAGGGAGATTAGAAAGAGAGACTGCTGAATTGCAACTGATAACGAGGCTCAATGCATTGTCCAGGACTGAATTGAGACCTAGGTTTCCTGTCTCATTACCAACGTCTGCCATTGTCATTTGGCATCTGAAATCACTCCACCCTCCAATGGACTCAAATCTAGCTGTATCTGAAGAAGTGAGCAGTGACTCACAAAAGTTCATTCTTTGCCACAAATTTTGTTAGGTGCTACTGGACTCTTGTTCCATTCCTCTAATAAAGATTGCAAGCTGTGCTGTTAGGTTTCTTTCTTCCTTTCTCCTTTATCTGTTTAAACTGGAGAGGGAGGTCTCTCCAAGTGAAATAATGTGTTGATTTTGGACTGGACAAAATCAGTTCTAGTGCATCAAAAGCAAAGAGGGAGTGACGAAAGGCAGCCAGAAAGGCAGACATGGAAAATATGGAACCATAAATATATTTTTAAATACTTAGACATATACTTCCAGTCATTAAACAATGGAATCCAATCCAAGTGTTCTAATACCTAATCAGGCTCAGACAGGCATCGAGAAATCTAATCTAAAAAAACAAATTCAGAATAAGCTAAAATAATTTCTTTTTAATTCTCCTTTCTCCTTATCCCAACATGTCCCTTCCTTTTAACACATATATGTGTGGGGGGGGGGGAGAAAGAGAGAGAAAGTTATCAAGTCTCAAAGAAACACAGCAGAGCAGGGTAATCTCAATGTATATTGTGCTTGGGAGAAGAATCCATCCATCTTCCCTCCCTCTGAAGAAGAATGAAAGCTTATACCTGAAATAAAACTTTGCTGGTATTAAAAGAGCCATGGGAGTCATGCTTTGCTCTTTCCTCTACAAAAGTACTCACTTTTGCTTTCATTTTCACTTTCCCTACCCCTCCCTTTGTCCCAAAGGAGGCGAGCTCAGCCAATGGAGGGAAGGGAGACTTGGCTTGGTTTCCTCCCTCCTTCCCAAAGGAGGAGAGCTCAGCCAATGGAGGGAAGGAAGTCTTGGCTTGGTTGTCTCCCGCATGAAGCAGGAACCAGGAAGAGGGAGCTGAGCAAAAATGAGCTGCTATGCTGTGGCATCAGGAGCTCCAAAGAAGGAAGCAACAGAGAACCAGTTGCTTGTGGGCCAGATCCAAGCCCTGCAGGGGCTGGATCCAGCCCATGGTCCATATGTTTGACATCTCTGCTGTAGAGTTTAGCCTTGCAGCCATTGGTGGTGTAGGAGGTGACTGGCATTTCCTCCTGGGCTTGTGTCACTGCCTGCTGGCTCAAAGCAAATCAAGGACAGTGGTTCATGCAGCCCCCTGATACCATGCCCCCTCCCAAACCTGAAGGAAGCTGAAGTTGAAGGAAGAGCCACTTCTGCAAGGGCCTTGAGACTAAGTCAGCTCATTTGGGGAAGATGGTCTATAGGCCAAAAGCTTGAATAACTTGGAAAGCTGACTTGTAGGCTATTACGATATACAAGATATAGTAGTTTTGGAGTTCAGTATTAGAATATCAGGTTAAAATTTTCTCATCTCTGGACTAAAGACCATCCCTTGACAATGAAAATATCTGCAGGTTATGAATCTTTAGTATTTGAAACCTCATGGTTTAGAGTGGTGGGCTAGGATTTGGGAGAGCCAGGAATGAATCCCCACTCTGCTATGTAAATTTGCTAGGTGGCCTCAGGCCAGTCACACAATCTCAGCCTAGCCTTACCTCACAGGTTTGTTAAAAGGATACATGGAGGACAGGAGAATGATGTAAGCTGCTTTGGTTCCCCATTGAGAAGAAAGGTGGGGCATAAAAGAAGTACAAAAATACATAACATATCTCAAAATTATCAATCTATATTTGAAAATAACCCTAACTGAGATTGAAAATGTAATGGAAACTTTTAAGAAATTTCCTCTGCTTCTGCGAATATCCTCTTCTGACACTTTCTTGCTGTCTTCCCTCCTGTGGCTTTTCCACCTATCTTCTGCAAATTACACATTTCAGCCTCTGTTTCCATCTGACCTCTTTCTCCATGGGCCTTAGTGGGATAAAGAACATGTCATTTGAAAGGTCCTTTCCTTTCCCACAGTTAAAATATGTGTTTGAGTAAAGAGCCATGGCAGCTGACTTACGGTGACCTAGTGAGGGGCTTTCAAGGCAAGTGAGAAGCCATTGCCTTCGTCTGCAGAGTCTTCCTAGATGGTCTGCCATCCAAGTACTGACCTTGCTTAGCTTCTGAGATCAGACGACATTGGGCTGCCTTCCCTCCCACAAGGAATCAAGATAATGTACAAAAAATAAAAAGAAAGTAAAATAGCAAAATCATGTAATCCTTCTGTACCTCTTAGTATCAAGTGTCAGTGTGTAGGCAGGACTCTGCCCATATAAATTATCTGGCCTTATTGCAGGTTTTACACTTTTTACTGCTTCTCAATGACAGGATTTTAATTGGCTCTGCAGACCAGAGTATGCTCTGAATTCTCTGATTGACTAGGGGTGTGTTGTGCTGGCCTGGAGTGGGGTCATGTTTACTGTTCTTCCCTCCCCGCACATGGTGGGGAATGATGAGGAAAACAAGAATTGACAGCAGGAGCTGTTATGTACTGAATGTGAATTGCTCCTATCTATTCACATGTTAAGCTTGAGTCTGAATGTGGCTCTTCAGATGTCGCATTGCTATTGGTCAGTTTCTGCGAAACCCAGGGCTATTTTTGGACCGGAATGCACTGGAACGCAGTTCCGGCTGGCTCCCAAGCCTGCCCCCCCCCCCAGTAGAAGAAGAAGTGGCTGCCTGGTAGCAACAAGCACGTACAGCACCTGCACTTGCTGCTGCTGAATTGCTGCCAGTGCCTTGCTGCCTGGCCTCCAGGACTGTTCCTCAGGCAAGCTGGGTAACTGTCAGGGGAGGGAGGTGGATGGGTAGGCTCAGGGGTCTTTTTTGGGGGGAGCGCACCCAAGCGCAGCTCAGGGAGCTCAGGAGCCAAGACCCGCCCCCAGCTGGCCTCCAGGGGAGTCTTTCAGGCAGCCGAATGTCAATTTCAGCTCTATTATATCCTATGGGCCATTGAAGTCAATGGTGAAAACATAGGGTATATTCTGGGGGCTGGAGGGGAGGAGGTTTGAGGGAGAGGCTCCAAACTCACAGGGTAGCTGATGGAGCCTTTCCCCAAGATACCCACCAAGTTTCAAGAACATTGGATCAGGGGGTCCAATTCTATGGGCCCCCAAACAGATTGCCCCTATTCCCTCCATTGTTCTCTATGGTGGGAAAAAAAGTTATATTTTCCCCACCGTAGAGAACAATTGAGGGAAT
This sequence comes from Gekko gecko, assembly GCA_029375565.1. NCBI lineage: Eukaryota > Metazoa > Chordata > Lepidosauria > Squamata > Gekkonidae > Gekko > Gekko gecko. Next base: position 173,397,031 of record JAPDNY010000005.1, read on the forward strand.
AGGGGCAACCTGTTTGGGGGCCCATATAATGGGGCCTAATTGCCGCCAAATTTCTTTCATTCCCTCCTTTCCTTCTCTCTTTTTCCTCTTTCCTTCCTTCTTCTCTTCTCTCTTTCTTTCTTTCCCACCTTTTTCCCTCTTTTCCCTGTTTCCCTCCTTCTTCCCTCTCTTTCTTTCCCTCCCCTTTCCTTCTCTTTCTTTCCCTCTTTCCTTCCTTCTTTCCTTCCCTCTTTCCTCCTTCTGTGGCCCAACTCTCATGAGAAGGAGTTTAAACTTTGAACCCCTTCTCTTAGCTCCCCCACCCAGACCAGCTGGGGAAGGGAAGGGGAGGCTTTTGAAGATGCCTCCCCCCCTTTTGCTTCCCCCTCTGACATCACTTCCGGTGATGTCAGGGGGCATGACATATGCTAATAGCCTAGTAGCTCATTAGCATACCATATGCTAATGAGCTCCTGCAGCTGTTTTTCTACAAAAAAAACCCTGGCGAAACCTGTGTAATTACCCAATCACTGAGTGATATTGTTGCAAAGAGGGAACGGTCCTGATTGGCCTTTATCCCTGTATTCTGATTGGTCTTTAACTTGTAATGGGTGTGGCTTTGACAGCCCGGGAGAGTTTAAAAGAAGGAGCTGTGCTCCCCTTGTTGTAGTGTGTTCCTGACTTACAGTTGCTGTTTAATAAAGCTGAAATCACTTGAAGCTGAATCCTTTGTTGAGTCTCATACTTAACAGGAGCTCTAGGAAATGATCAGCCAACCAGCTGTCCAGATGGAAATCAAAGGGCATTATAAATGCTGCTACAAATTTACAACCAAGAGAAAGGAGAAAGGTTCTCTCATTTGAAGAATGTCAATTATTTTGTGGTTTTTGCAGTATGCACAGGAGAGTCATTGTCTTCCAGAATACTGAGCTAGATGGACCAGCATCTACTGAGCTAGAAGTCCCAAAGTAATTCTCCAGCCACATCCTTCAAAGCATAGGGACAGTTCACACGTTTAAATGATTCACCTTGTTGCTGGTACATACACAGGGAGATTCTCATGAAGCCCTATGTACTTTCCAAGGTAGCTGAGTTGCACGAAGGACTGTATCATGTATCCAACTGAAGGTCTGAATGAGCCTTAATTCTTAAATGTCAGGATATGGAGGGTGCTTTCAGTGCCTGGAGCTAGGACACTATATGCAGCACAGCACTTTAAGATTGTGTCCTTTTACTGAAACAACTCTCATATCCCCAACAGATATTTCTCTGCCATAAAAATAAACTGAAACCATTCCATATTTATCTGCAGCAGCCTCTTGATTCCCCACTCTAGGAGGGAAACAGGTTTCTATTAATCTCATGGAGAAGGTCTGCTTGAGCCAAAAGCTCACCCATTTAGACAAGTGGTGTGAAATAATGTATTTGTTATGGAAATGATATGAAATGATTTGTTATGGAATTACCCTTTCTAGTAATGAAGGGCAATCTAATACTAGATTGAGTACCATCACACAGGATGTAATTTTTCAAGCTGTTCAATGAAATAGAATGTTATATTGAAAGGCATTCCTCTGGTCTAGTAACAGAGGAGACATAACACGGCACTACAAATCACTCCACCACAAAGAAAAAGATGCTATTAGTAACCTTCATGCTTGAGAGGACACGAATGGAGCATGACAGCAGGGTCTCCCATGATTGCTCTTAGCACTCCACAATTAAGAAAGATACATTTACACATCTATTGCCAAATTTGACATATTTATTTGCCTCGCTGTTTCCCCCATTAAATACAAACAATGATGACCTTATAAACTTAGCTTGTTATTTCTGTTTGCATCTGTTAAAACATTTCATTATATTGTATGCTAATTTGCTTGTCAGCCTGTTACATTTCACTGTGTCTGAGGAAGTGTGAGTGCACATGAAAGCTCATACCTTGAATAAAACTTTGTTGATCTTAAAGGTGCCACTGGACTCAGACTCTGTTCTTCAAGCTTTCTTGTTATAGAAAAAGATAGATCAGGTGATCCAAAAAAATTTTCATTCTTTAATGACACATTCAAGGCATTTACCACAAGTTTCAAGCAAATAAAGCCAATTTTGCTGATCCATAAGCATAGAAGGATACTCCCCAGTTTGTGAGGTTTTATTATTTCATTTTAGAGTTGCCTGCTCCTGCATCACAAGTGCAAAGCTGGCAAATGTCAGAAAACAAAGTCCTAATCCATCACTGGAGCTACTTGTCTAGCAACCAGGTAGTTCCCTAACCACTGTTGTGGGCTAACCTACCTTTGTTTTGGAACAATCAGATCCAGACCTGAAGATCTGGCCAACTTACAAAAGAAAAGTATTTGGGCCCCTATTTCATAGTCCCTTCCCTCATCAAATCCAATAGTTCTTAGGCTCCATCCCACAGACCTCCAGATATTTCCTATCCTGGAGTTAGCAACCCTGGGTTAGGATGGTTGCACCACATATGGCTAGAGAACAGGAGATAACTGGGTCTTTTTAAAAGGCAGCAAGTGATGGCCAATTTAATCGTGGCAGAGCCATTTCACCAGGACAAATTCCTACACTGCCCAATGAGCATCTGCATCAAAGATACCATAAGAGCAGGCCTAAGCGTGTGATGTCTTCCCAACCTCTCAACTCTGTTTCCCCTAACTGGGTGGACAGAAATGCAATAGATGAAGCCTGCATGGTTCTTGGCTTCAAACACTTATTGAACAGTACGAAATGTCAAGGCAGTGAAGTGTGACTTGGGCCTTAAAATAGAGGCCAGGGGGCAAGCTCCAGAAGTTGGCCCACAGTTGCACTAGAAGAGCAACTGCTGAACTCTCTTCAAGATTTGCAACAATTTCAGAGGCTACTTGGAATTTTTACATATGGAGCAGTCTTATACTCAGCCAGACCACTGGAAGATTCTAGCACAGTATTGCCCAAACAAGGGGCAGGCGCTCCCGAGGTCTCAAGTGAGAGTTTTCCCAGTCTTGCTACCAGAGATCCTTTTAACTGTAGACAATTGAATGTGGCCCTTTGTGTATACAAATAATGTGCTACACCACTGGGCTACGGACCCTCCCCAGATCTTCACAACCACTCCAAATGGCTTTTGCATGACAAAGTCATATTTAGTTCAACCATCCTTGGTTCAACCGTCTTTTAGTTCAATGTCCTTTGATCTATCACTTAGCTTTGTAAGGAGGGCATGTGTAGAGATGTTCCCTGGGAAACCTAGCTCAGCCTGTGAGGGACTATGTTAGAATTTTTCTCCCCAATGCATTATGTTCTAATCAAATCAAACCTTTAATGACATGCAGAATAAACTAGGACAGATTACAGCATTGTCAAAATAAGAGGAATAAAAAGAAAGATTTATACAGTTAAAATTTAAGTATAACATCGCATCATCACTGTGTCTTATCTTGACAGATCTTTACGGCACATTGAAGAAATGAAACAACCTGCTCAGTTATGCCAGGAAAAACATCATTCAAAATATATTGGTCCTTAATATGATCAGACAATCCCACCTTATTTTCAAGAATAGGGTCATGATACTTAAAATGACTGTTTGCATAAAAAGGGCAATAGAAGAGGATATGTGAGATTGTTTCAATACTTTTTAACTTACACAGGCAAAGTCTAGCAGAGTAGGCTATCTTTTGAAATCTGCCATATAGAATTGCTGATGGCATGATGTTAAATCTGGCCAAAGAGAAGGCTCTGCGCTGTTGGGGAAAACCATGTTGATCACTGTACTATCCTACTAGGAAAGTAAATACTGCTTTCCTAGAGCTTAAAGGAGCTTTTGACTCTGTAGACAGAGATTTACTCTGGGATAAATTAAAGTGAATATAGATAAGAGATTTCTTTTGCTCATCAGAAAATTTACATACTTCTATGACCTGTCAGGTTAAATGCTCCCTAGCTGAAAAGTCACCCCCAAAATTCCAACTAATAAAGGAGTTAAACAGGGCTGCATTTTAGCTCCTTCTTTATTTAATCTTTTCCTTAATGCTCTTGCACTGTCCCTGTTTGGAGCTGATGGCCATACCCCTAGACTTGGTTCTACACATTTACCCCTGTTACTTTATGCAGATGATGCACTATTAATGTCTTGCTCGTGAGTGGGTTTGAAGCATCTTTTAAATCAATGCCTCAAGTACTTTGCATCTAATAAGCTCTGACTGAACTATGAAAAATTAAAAATCCTTGTTTTCTCAAGTACCTGAAAACTATTTAAATGGGAATGTATTATGTTTATTTGTAGGGAATTTTTATACTGGAAACATTTAGAAACATGACTTTTCCCATCCACTTTCTGAAGTGGAACAGCCCACTCTATGCCTCAAGATTCTACCAGCGTATTGTCCTGCATGTCCAGACCAGGAATTACTTTGTGTTTAGAGTTGCCTTATGGGCATGACATGTTTGTTTCAGGGTTCTAATGCAATCATTCAGAGCATCCCATTTCCACAGGCCACATATATGAGTACTTCTCCAAATCGTCAGACTACACTGATAAATTATATATAGCTGGTGGGAGGGAGAGAGGTAGGGAGAGAGCACCACAACCCAACAGTCTTCAGGGTTGTCCTCAGTGGCCAAAGCATTCAAGCATCTTCCAAAGTCTCCACTCTGGCTGTTCCCTCCATCTTTTTATATGCTCAACCCAGGTTGGTTATCCATCTAAACCACCCAATGAACTTCTTGGGGTTGCACAATGAGGAGGAAAGCATTGATACACCAAGCAGAAGGGAGCAGGTGCCACTAGCAACTGTTGTTGCCTCCTAGGTCTATGACACTGACTGCAAGCTGGGTTTGAGCTGAACTGCTCAGGTGGCATGCACATTCAACACTTGAAATCACTCACATCCAACCATCTTTGCTTTCTCTTCCTGAATCTGAGTCTCTGCTCTGTCTGTCAGTATGGCCTCATTTTGTATCTTCACAGCTATATAGGCTATTTTTTCTATCTTTTCCCTGAGGGCAACAGGCTCCCAGGTAAGTATCCCCCTGAGATTCCTTCCTATGAGTGAAGGATGAGTAGTTTTTCTTAAAACTGGATGTCTCACCTGTATGGAGACGCTGCTGTAAGAGCCTCCAATCACACCTGCAATGTGTAACGGAGTGTTTTCTTGAATTGCATATGACCCATCAGGACACATATACTCGGCTTCATCCACTTTAGTCAAAGATGCCCTGACAAACTCCAGCGACTGTTCTAATGCATATGTGTCCCTGGAGCAGGTGTCCAAAATGTGAACCCCAAGCTTAATTCCTGGGAGCAAATAGCTGTCCCTGTTGATCTCATCAATAGCAAATAACATGGCCTCCAAGCGCTGGATCCCTCGGTCCTCGTTGATTCTCCCACATTCTTCGGCCCCCAAGCCTTTTTCTTTAATTGGGAACAAACCACCCAAAACCAGATCTCCTTCAATCTTAATTTCTTTCCTTACAAAATTGTGGTCACCTAGTGAAAGGAAGGATCCTTTGGAAAACAAGACCAGAGCAAGCACATGCAGCTTGGCAAACATCTTCAATGACTGTCTTCTGGCAGCTCTAAGAACCATCTGTAAGAGTGCTAGACACCTTCATGCCTCCTGGCAGCTTGCTGTGATATATGAAGCAGCATCCCATTGGCAAGAGAGGAGCAAGCCCACAGGGTCTTCCATCAAGTTTCTAAAGAGGTGAAAGGAATTAGAAAAGGCTGAAGTAAGAGACATGATGGCTTCCCCCCCACTGAAAACATACTGAATTGGTCTCTAAGGTATCATAGGACCCTGCAATCTTGCTCATACATAATTAGACCACCAAATGGAGGAGCAGGTGTGCACTCTCACCTGCATCAGAAATATAAGAGCTTTGCATATATGGCCCAATACAAGTGCTTCCCCAACCCCCCATGTGAAGGTTTTGCATGGGGCCTTCATAAAACTTTGGCACAATGGCCACTCTGCCAGCATAACCAAGTTTCTGCTTGTGGATCAAACATACCAGTGGTGCAAGAGGGAAGTACAGAAGGGAAGGAACCCTGCAGAGTGCCCATCTAGAAAACACTCACCACAAGCCCTCCACCTCCTGCTCAACAAATGATCAAATATGCCAGTTCTGATCATGTGAGAGTGGAGTGTCTCTGGTCAGCTGGACACAGTCTAGACCAAGATCCTCAAAGAGGTGGCCATGGATATCGTGGCACCCACTGACACATTTCCTGGCACCTGTCAAATGTTTTTAGAAAGCGGGCAGGGCCAGGTGCAGCTATTTGATTGGCTATGTAGATTTTTAAAAACATTGCTTTGGCAGCAGCTGCCGCCACAATGCCAGGATCTTCATGGCATCACTGAAGGTAAGCTGCAGCAGCCATTTTGTGGCTGGCTCTGCCTCCTGTGGCAGCCATTTTGTGGCTATGCCTACCATGCTACCATGTGTTGTCAGAATTCCAAACATGCCCACAGGCTCAAAAAGCTTGAGGACCCCTGATTTAGGCATGTTTGTCTTCTCCTGACCTGCCTAGCGGTTGTGTCACAACTCATCAGTTAGGTGGAGAGAATTGATGGACTTTGACTCTTGGTCATATTAAGCACTCAAACCTTTCCATGTAGAGGATTTTCTTATCAATATTTCAGGTCACTTTTGGGTTGTTGTGGTAGTGGTGGTTGTCACCTCCTTTGATTTTGTTTCTTGAAACTGTAACATTGGAACACAACCCCTCATGTATGGTAATATTTATATGAACACTTTAATGATTTATGCCTGTACTTACCTTATCCTTAAGCAGAATTTATAGTGCTTACAAGTCTATGTATAATTTAGAAACACTTAGTGTTATTTAAAACAGAGTGCTAAGAAATTTAACAGAGAGAAAATTAAAATTTAACACCAAAAAGGGGGAGAAACAAGGTTGCAAGTACAACCCTTCTCCACAACCTAGTCGGCTGATCTACGAGTCTGAAATCAGTAGAAAGTTGTGCAAATTGATCAGACACTTCAGAGGCATACTGATGTGCAGCCTCAACTATAGCCCATCCAAGCATCCTGCACACTGCCTGCACATATGATATGACATGGCCACTGTAAATGAGTCTCTTTTGCTAATTTCATGTCTTTTGATCTCACTGGTACAAGAACACAGCCTTCAAGATTAACCTGGAAGACTCCTTGTACGGTGAAGAAATATTGAGCAGATTGTTGAGAATCTAAGCTAGGAGTTCACTGTTTGTTGGCCTGCCTCTGCATCAAATAGCGAACAATGCAGGTTTGTGCCTACACAAGAACCTGTCACAGGGGCCAAGATAAATGGTTAAAAGTGCAAAACTTATTGTATTGTGCAGGGGGAGGCAATTCTAGAGAAGTGATAGGAGACAGGGTACTATTCCTCCCTAGGTACTTGAATGGATTCAGATTCAAAGGTGAAAGAAGCATCCTTCCTCTGACCCACTTGTTCTCTCCTACAACTGCCTTGCCATTCCACTTTACCACTACAGGACTGGAGATGCCTCATTTGCTACCAAACTCCTTATGAATCAGAATCCAGTTTGAAAAGCTAGGGCATGATCCAGCCATGATTAAGCACTGTTGTCCTGTTTATTCCCATGAGAGAGTTAAACATATGCCTAAATATCTCCCACTGATATGCTGAACTCCTCCATCAAATCAATTGGCTCTTGGCTCTGTGTGCAATCTTCTTTTAAGCATATTTTCTCAGAAGTAGTTCCATTGAATTCAATGGCTCTCCTAGTAAATATGTGTTCTGGGTGGAACTGTGTACATTCATGGAATGAGGGAATGAAGGATCTAAATCCTGTAGCTGGAATTATGTTTACCAAGTATATTTACTTACATTTTGCCCTCCATTATCCCAGCATGTGTCATCCCCCCCCAGTAACATAAGGCCAGCTTTTTAGATATATTGTTTGCTAATATTAACAGCCTGAATAGCCCGGCTTGACCTGAACTTGTCAGAGCTTAGGAAGCTCAGAAGGGTCAGCCACAGTTAGTACTTGGATGGGACATCACCAAGGAACACTTGGGTTACTACTATGGATGGGCATGAACCAGCTCATGAACTAAAGTTTGAGACAATATTTTGTTCAGCTTGTGGTTTGTAAACTGAAGTTTGTGGTTGTCACAAACTTTTAGTGCTGTTTGTAGTGGTTCCTGGTGGTTCGTGAATGGATGCATGCAAAGTGTCATGGAATTAGGGCATGGATTGAGCTTCAGTCCCCTGGTACACCTATGTTACTTTAATTTATACAATAATTAGCCTCTATAGTTGAATCTTTGGTTCTGTTTCCCAGGAGGCTTCAGGATGCTGTGTGCTGTGGTCTTCAGGTACAATAACATGGAGCTTCCAGGTTGCGGCACGGCAAAATGGATGGCACTGGGACTTGCTCCCTGGAACCGCTGGCTTTATGCTTACTCAAGAGGAGTATTGGGGGCTCCTGAACTCCACTGCACTCCCCGGAGGGGGTACAGTGCAAGGGATTTGATCCAGGCGCCCTGTCTGTGCAGTGGCACACGGGTGGAAGTCTTCGATCATCCCCAGCAAGAAGTGTTGAATTATGTTCATGGTAGCCATGAGCACCCAGCTGTCACTAGCCGTCCAAGAAGGACTCTAGAAACTCTACCTAATAAAACCTTAAGAAGATCACCATAACTGTCTAAGCAACAAACCCAGAAACTGTTTTTTAACATTTAAGCCCTTTAAAATTTAAAAAGACACAGACTAAGACTGGGTGGAGGAAGGGCTTCTCCTTTCCCGCAGCTAACATAAGACTTGAGAAGCACTTGTATACTGTCTTTTAGGGCTAAAGATTCAGATGTCTTGTGAATAAACTTCCCCTTCTGAAAACAAGTGAATTACATTAATTTTCTTGGAGAATCTTGGAGATTTTTTTTTTTCCTGGTTGGATTTTGGATACTTTGTTCTCTTTAAAAAAACAACAAACCCTTGATTTAGACTTCTTTTCTTGGAACTATAATAAAGGAAAAATCTTCTGTATTAAACAGACAGAGACTAATCTATATGGCAATTGGTTTTAAACTTTTTACACTTTGATATTCCAATATATGGAATACAACTATTGGGGTTCCCCCCTTCTTTCATTTCCTTTCCCTCCCCTGCCAAGATTTTATTCTCATAACAAAACTGATTTTGTTTTTCCTCATTGCCTCATTGAGTCACATCTCGTGTTGTACGTTTTGCTTATAACTGATAAAACTGTGGGTCTCATGTGGTTTTGAAGTATTCTATCTCTATTGTGCCTATAATAAGGTTGTTTTATAAACAATAAGTTGCATCATGGGCACAGAGGTATGTTGAAAAAAATAATGTGGTTTAATATTGTTGAGATTCTCTTGTCTTCTTATATAACCCTATTTTAAAAATGGCAGGCACAAATAGACCTCCCCCTAAATTACAACCTTCTAGCTCACCAGGTATAACAAAATCAGTAGCCTCTAACCTATCACAGGCCACAATGAAAGTTCTCCAAATATTGATCCAAGAAACAGTTTCAACTACTTTTTATTTAGGTAGACATGAGTCATGGTCAAGAATAGATATGTGCTGGATTTCTACTACAATGATCAATTACAATTACATATTAGAAGTGGAGATTTTACCAGCAACTTTTGCAGACCACAATCCAGTCGTGCTTGAAATACAAGATACTCCAAAAAACAACAACAAACAGATGGTTGTTGAATACCTCTATTTTAAAGAATGAAAAAATTGTAAGAGAATCTAAAAAAGAATTTCAAATATTTTTTGAACAAATTATGGAACCAGAAATTTCCATCAGGATTGCATGGGATCCATTTAAAGCCTTTGCTAGAAGATTGATGATTAGAGAATCTGCATACGTCAGGAAACAGAGGTCAGAAAGATATTTCCAGATTCAAGATCAGATAAAAAAACAGGAAGAAAAGATGAAACAAGATCCATCAACTGAACAGATAAAAATTAAGCTTGCAACATCAAATGAATTGCCTATTAACACAGGAAATAGCAAAAAAATGATGTATGCTAAACAAAACTATTTTGAAAAAATAGTTGAATCATTTTATGAAAAGTAATATATGAAAAGATAAGCAACAGAGGAGCAAATTAAAAATATTTCAAAACTCACAAAATTAAAATATTTACAGAAGATCAAAGGAAAATATTCAATAATCCAATATCCTTTACTGAAGTGACAGAAGCGTTCAAAAAAATAAAAAAGGCGAAACCCCCAGGTCCTGATGGATTTCCTGTGGAATTTTATCATGCATTTGAAGATCAACCGATACAGCCACTAAAAGTCATCATTCAAAATACACTAATTGTGGGAAAATTCCAGAGTACTGGAATGAAGCACTGATAACACCTATATACAAGCAAAACTCAGATGAGAAAGAAATTAAAAATTAGAGTCCAATCTCCTTGCTAAATGTGGATTACAAAATTTATGCATCCATTTTAGCTGCAAGAATGAAAAGAGTTCTCTCTCAAATTATCCATAGAGATCAAGCAGGCTTTCTTCCCAAATGACAATTTAGAAATAGAAAAATCTGTCCACTTGGCATGGGAGGAGGGGGGCTCAGTAAGACTTTTTCATGGGGCTTCATCCCTGCTGGGACATGGAAAGGGGGCAGAGACCAGGGCCTTGGATTGCCACCTGGTAGGTGACTCTGAGCATGTGCAGAGTGCCTCTCCTGGGCCAGACAGGCAGAGTTCTCCTTCTGCAGCACCCAGGGGAGGGAGGGAGGGAGAGGTTCCCACTGCTGCGGCAGCTGCCCAGGCACGGGCTCCTGGGCTCTTGCGCTGACACCAGCCTAGACTTCCTTCCTGGAACTAGCTCCCCCTAGTCCACCTCCCACCAGGCTGGGGAAGGTGACACCAAAGTTGGGGACACCCAGCAAGGTCCTGCCTTGCCCCTGCCTGCAATCTGCCCCACTCCCTTGAGCCCAGGCGGAGCCCAATCTTGGTGGCTGCACAGCGGGGGCAGGCGGCAGCGGAGGAGGGAGACACACCCGCTTGGTCCCGGACTGCTGACCACTTTGAGCTCTCTCTGTGAAAGTAGTGGCTGCAAAACATGCTGCCGAGCAGCCTGCAGTAAAATATGGCCCAGCCAGCGAGACACCCTCATCCACTGTGCTCAGCCCCCCCGCTGGAAGCGGTGGCTGTGAAGGTGGCAGCAGTGGAGGGAACCCACCTGAGGTGGTGGTGTTGCCAAAAGTCTTTGGAGAGGATTCTGACAGCAGTGGTTCAGAGTGTGTGTGTGTGGGGAAGCAGCCTCCCCTTCCACATCCCAACTCCCTGTTGCTTCTGCTGCCTTAAGTACACCTCCTTCTGGCGCCTCCCAGCCCAGCACCAGAAAGCAGCTCCCACCTGCCTCCCACCTGCTCCAATTGTGAGGGCACATTTCCAGGACACCATGTGGAAATATTTCCACACCCTCCCCAATGATCCCCTGTGTTGCGGAGTGTTCCCATGTCCTGATGGGAACAAACACCCTGGGCACCCTTTCTTCCTCTGTTCTATTCTGCAAAGGGTGCACTCCACTTTGTTGCTGCTGGAGGAAGGAGTGGCAGCCAGTGGGAGGAGGAAGACGTCACTACCTCTCAGCAGGGACAAGCAGAAGGGAGAAGGAGGCCCCTCCAAAAAAGTCTCCCTGCACTCCGGGTGCCATGCTTGCAACCCCAAGGCAGGCCACCCTCCAAGAGGTCATATACCCAGGGATGCTGACAGTGCCAACCAAAAGGGCAAGTTGCTGTGGATGGCCAACCCTTCTCCCTCATGGAGGACATAGCCTTTCAGCAGCTGCTGAATCACCTGGCTCCCTGGTACTTTGTCCCCTCACAAGCCATCAAGTCTTGCCTGCCATGTACCACTTCACAATGGCTATGGGCAAGGGTAAGCTCTCCAGAGTACAAGGCCAAACTGTCCACTTCACCATGGACCTCTGGAGCAGCTGGCAGCACGGCTGCCTCTCCCTAAGCATTCACTGGGGACAACTGAAGGACCTCAGTGTCTGGATGAATAATAGAATCATAGAGTTGGTAGGGGCCATACAGGCCATCTATTATCTGAGCAATTCAATACTAAGCTAGAAAGCTCTGGAAAGTAAATGGATGAGAGATTTTCAAAAATGGACAAAAAGTTTGGGAAAATGAGAGATGAAATGACATAGGAGATTAAAAAATTGGACAGCTCTTTAGAAAAAAAAAGGTGAAGTGAAACAAATTTCTGACAAAGTGGAAACCTTAGAATGTAGGACAGATGTGGTAAATAAAAAGTTGGAGAGACAACAAGATTATTTGGCATTGTTGGATCCAAGAGAGAAATAATTCTGCTTAAGATTCAGAGCTATAACAGACATTCCTGGGGACGACATCAAAGCAAGGATTATTGTAGCCTTAGCAGATTTTTTGAAGTTCGAAGAGGATGATACAGAAGCAGAAATTGATAAAGTGTACAGAATAAATTCAAGATTTGCCAGCATGAGAAAAGTTCCAAGAGATACTATAGATTATTGTTTTCTATTATATGAGGATGGAACTACTCTAACACAACTTGTGGAATGGCTTAATACAGTACATTCTTCCATAAAATTTTCATTCACAGCTGATAAAAATTTTGTGAATTATTTAGACACTACAGTTTTTAGAACTGGACAGAACAGATTAGCAGTTAAGACTTACCACAAGTTGTCTGATAAAAACAGTTATCTGCATTTTCAATCATGGGATGTCCCACATTTAAAATACAACTTGCCCTTTTCTCAATTCTTAAGAATAAAAAGAAATTAATCAGATACTTCTAATTTTATTAAGGCTAGTAAGACAATGATACAACAATTTACCAACAGAGGATACCCCCCCAAATTGTACATAGTGCAGCAAACAGAGCACAATAAATGGATAGAAAAGAAATTTTACAAGAAAAGAAGAAACACCAGAAACAAAACATTTTTGCAGCTTTTGATTTTACACCTAAGGCTTTAAGGATAAAAAAGATCATTTTAAAACATTGGCATGTCCTACGTAATATCCCTGGGTGTCAAACCAAACCAAACATAGGCTTTAGAAGAACAACAAATTTTTAGAGATCTATTAATTCATTCAGATCCACTTAAGCATAGGGCTGATCAAGGAAAAAAAGTCAATTTGACCACTAGAGGGCATTATAAGTGTGGACATTGCTCTTGTTGTAAACTTACTTTGGAAACTAACACTGTATTTTCCTGAATATAAATTTAAGGAAGAACTTTTACATTTCAGTTCTTGTTAAATAAAGAATGTAATATACATTTTGTTATGCAAATGTTCTTTATTATATGTAGGGGTCACTACACGTCCAGTTAGAGCTCGAATCTCTGAGCACAAATCAAAGTTTAAATTAAAAAATATGGACACATATCTGATGACTTTAAGTACACTGTAGTAAAAGCCACTGAAGACAAAGGAATGATTGGAATTCAAAAAATGCTCTTGAGAAGAGAAGCTTTTTATGTACACTGTTGGAACTTTGCAACCAAGAGGACTGAATTCAGAATTAGATCTCTCATGCTTTTTGTGAATTTATTATTTAGTTTTCTATAACATTGCCAGATAGTACATAATTTTTAAAATAATAGAAAGAAAGGACACCTTTTGCCTTAGTTATAGGCTTCAGAAACACAGCTGCAACTAATTAAGACCATATTCACATTCCTAGAAGGATGGAGGTAGTGAGGCATAGTCTGGGTCCATTTGACTTTGGCAGCAGCAGCAGCAGCATGCTTGAAAATAAGTGAGGAGTCCTTGCCCAAGTAGATTAACAGAAAAGTAATAAGTATATCACAGGGAAAATTCTAAATAAGTGTAGGTCCAACAATGAAAGTCATAGTGACTATTGTTAATGTATTTTTAGAATCAATGAATGTGTCAACTTGAAAGTTACACTGAATGTAAGATTCTTATATAGAGTAAGATGGATTTACTTATCAACTTTTATACTCACTTTATTGTATAGAGACTGATAAACCAATGTAATATAATGTAATTTCAGTGTAATATCACTGGAATTCTGTGTTTATGGATTTGTTCCTGAGAAAAGAACAGAGGCCTGAAACACTTAAATATCTGGAATAAGTGTTGAAAGAGAGATTGAATTTGGAGCAGACTGCTTTTGAGAATACAAGACTATTAGAAGGATATTGACTGAGAGAGTTTGGAGCAGACTGCTATGTGTAATTTTACTGACCTTTGTATTTTTTCTATGAAAGAATAAGTAGTTGTTTTTCATTACTAGATACTAAATGATGTTATGGCTTTAATCTAGTCTCTTTTGTCATTGTATTATATATTTTTTCTTACCTGAATGTCTTGGGATTGTGTATTATTCCTGTGGAATATTTAGATTTTGTGACATTCTTCATAAAGGACAGCTATGATCTAAAACTCAACTAGAACAGAAATACAATTTTGTAATCCCTTGTATCTAATATAATCAGATTCACCATATGATTTATAAACTGGGACGCCATACTCTGCTTAACAGAGACCTATGTAAATTTTCAATATCTTTTGAAATTTGATTAGACTGGTACGAAGGGTTTGATTTCTATCTTTTATAAACTATTAAGCCAAAAACATTGGACAAGCCCACCTAGTTGTCAAAAAGCATGGCAAAAGATTGTGACAGTACCATTGACAAGCATCAGTGGAGTCTTGTCTGGTCTTCCAATACACCTCAAAATCCCTATAACATTTGTTTGCAAGCTTATAAAATGTACATCAGATGGTACCTGACTCCTATAAGGCTCTATCACTCTAAATCAACTGGGAAACCACAATATTGGAAAGGCTGTGGAAATACAGGTATGTTCATCCATTGTTGGTGGACATGCCCTAAAATTTAATTGTTAGCAGAAAAATGGAAATCAGATGGTAGTCACATAGTTAGGCAGTGGTTTTTGAAAATATGGGACTTTATAGTTCTGGATAAAATATTGGATCAGTTATTGCTTATTGAAAGCTTTTGCTATCAGTCACACTTTATGGAAAAATGATTCTCCTTTTTTGATTATATATCTAAAGAAGGTTCTTTTTTTTTTTTTTAAACAGAATTTTTTATTGGGATGCGCTCAACATTTTCAACAATGTTACCAATATAATTTGAAAAAATTTCCATCCCATCCCCCCACCCCCCAATAGGCTTCCAACACTGCTAATAACAAAAAAGTATATATTAGACGGTAATCAAGTTTAGACTTATATGAATCGACAAACCAGGTAACACATTTCAAATATATAAAACACCTAACTAATTTCAACATATTTTCAAATAACAGTATAATACAGTTCAGAATTCATTTCACTTCTCATTCAGTATCCATACAAATCAAAATTATACATTTTCCCCTTCATTCTGTATTCAGTTTCCAAATACAATTTCAAACCTTCCCAATCTTTTATATACTGTTCTGCCATTTGTCCATTTAGTTTTTTTGTCATTTTGTCCATTTCCGCTAAAAATAGCAATTTTCTAAACCAGTCATGTATATCCGGCACCTTCTCCGCTTTCCATTGCTGAGCGAAGGCCATTCTCGCCGACGTAATCATGTACCATAATAATGTCCTTTTTTCCTGTGGAATTCTTTCCATTGTCAAACCTAAGAGAAGAAGTTCAGGTCTTCTCCCAATTGGGATTTTTAATATTTTCTGCATCACACAATGTATATTAGACCAGTATACCTTTACTTTATCACATGACCACCACATATGGTAAAAAGAACCCTCTGTTTTTTTACATTTCCAACACTTATTACTCAAGTTCTTGTCCATACTAATATTAGCAATCTTTTTTGGTGTCATATACCACCTGTACATCATCTTGTAGCAATTTTCTTTTACATTAACACAGGTAGACATTTTAAAAGATCTTTTCCACAAAAACTCCCATGTTTCCATAGAAATTTCTTTGTTCATGTTTATGACCCATTTTATCATTTGCTCTTTAACAGTTTCATCCAAAGTATATGCAGTCAACAAAGTTTTATACATCTTTGAGATCATTTTTCGCTCTCTTTTCAACCATATATTTTCAAACTCATCATTCTTAGCTCTAAAACCAACCTCTTTACAATCTTTTTTGTAAATATCCCTTATTTGACAATATTGTAACCATCCATACTCAAATTCTAGTTCATTATTTGGTTTTAAAACATATTTTTCCCCCTCTTTTGCAACAGTTCTTGGTATTTCAACCAATCATTACTTTTATGTTCTGAAAAAGGATGTATAACTGCTGCTGGAACAATCCACAAAGGCATCTCGTCGGAAACTGTATCCTTGTACCTGGTCCATGCATCAAACAATGTTCTCCTTACATAATGATGCTTAAACATTGAATCAACTTTATTTTTCCCATACCAAAGATAGCCATGCCAGCCAAATCTGCAATCGTGCCCCTCAAGAGCTAAAAGTTTTCTATTTTCCAAATTAACCCAGGCAGATAACCAAGACATACATACAGCTTCATGATACAAACGCAAATTCGGGACTTGGAAGCCACCTCTGTCTTTAGTATCGTACATTATCTTCATTTTAATTCTTGGCTTCTTTCCTGCCCAGATAAATTTAAAGATTTCTCTTTGCCATTTCACCAACACTTTCACATCTTTCACAATTGGTATTGTCTGGAACAAAAACATTAACCTGGGCAGTACATTCATTTTGACAACGGCAATTCTTCCAAGAAGAGATAATCTAAGTTTTTCCCATTTTTCTAAATCACTCTTTATCGAAACCCACAGTTTTTCATAATTATTCTTAAACAAGTCTATATTTTTCATTGTAATTTCAGCTCCCAAATACTTAACCTTTTTAACCACTTCACATTCTGTCACGTTTTGTAACATTTGTTGCTTTATACCTATCATATTTTTACACAATATCTTGGACTTATTCTTATTTACATAGAACCCTGCAAGATCGCCAAACTCTTTTACTTTTTCAAATACCTTAGGCATATTATTAACAGGATCTTCAACAATAAACATAATATCATCCGCAAATGCTCTTAGTTTAAATGAAAAACCTCTAATATTCAAACCTTTTATGTTATCGTCATCTCTAACCATTTGTAGCAAGATCTCCAAAATCCAGATAAATAGCAATGGTGACAGGGGGCAACCCTGTCTAGTACCTTTTCTGACCCGGAACACTTCTGTTGGTTCTGCGTTCACAATCACTGTAGCTTTTTGTTCTTTATATATTGATTGAATCATTCTTGTAAATTCTGCGCCCATCTGGAATTTCTCAAACACTTTAAACATAAATTCCCAATTCAAATTATCAAATGCCTTTTCTGCATCCAAAAATAAAAAGCCAACTTCTTTTTCCAGGTGTTTATCGTAATACTCA
Organism: Gekko gecko; assembly: GCA_029375565.1. NCBI lineage: Eukaryota > Metazoa > Chordata > Lepidosauria > Squamata > Gekkonidae > Gekko > Gekko gecko. Next base: position 173,414,413 of record JAPDNY010000005.1, read on the forward strand.
ATTGCGTCTAAAACAACCCTCATATTGTCTTTTATTTGTCTATTTGGTAAGAATCCGGCTTGATCTTCAGCAATAGTATCTTTCAAGAACCCTTTAAGGCGCTCTGCTAATATTTTTGCAAAAATCTTATAATCGTTGTTTAACAGTGAGATAGGTCGATAATTCTTTACATTTGTTAAATCTTGCGTTTCTTTCGGAATTAAGGTGATCGCAGCTTCATTCCAGTAATCTGGAATCTTCCCAGTTCTTCTAATTTCGTTTAAAAGAATCTCTAACACCGGAACCAGGTCTTCATGAAGTTTTTTATAAAATTTAGCTGAAAAACCGTCCGGACCTGGAACTTTGGAAATCTTTGCCTCTCCTATTGCTTTACTAATTTCTTCTTTAGTTATTACAGCATTTAATATTGCTTTCATTTCTGGGCTTGGTTGTATCAAATTAACCTTGGATAAATAGTCTTGCATCTTTTGCAGATCCACTTGTTTTGCTTGAAAAAGAGTCGCATAGTATTTATAAAATTCCCTCCGGATCCCTCCTGGGTCTGAAATTTCTTTATTTCCGTCTTTCAATTTGGTGAGTGTTTTATTCTCTCTTCTTTTCTTCAATTGCCATGCCAAGTATTTACCAGGTTTATTTGCACCTTCAAAGGACTTCTGTTGCAATTTTTTCAAGTTTCAATATACTTCTTTGTTTAACCTCGCCTCATATTGTTCCCTTAAAATCCTCAATTCTCTCAAAATCTTCTTTTTGCCAGGCCTTTTCTTAAGCTCCATTTCTTTTTTCCGAATATTTTCCGTAATCTCATTATCTATTTTCAATTGTTGTTTCTTTTCATTATTATTGATTGCAATCAGATGTCCTCTCATCACAGCTTTATAGGCCTCCCATACCATTTGCGTCTGTACATCCTTGTTTAAATTCAGTTGAAAATATGTTTGGGTTTCTGTCCTTATTTTGTCCACAATATTTTGTTTGTCCAGCAAATCCTCATTGAGTCTCCATCGGAATTTCTTTCTTTTAACATACGTTGACCATTTTACTGGACTATGGTCAGAGAGAGTTCTAGGTAACATCTCGATTTTGCGTGTCTGCAAGATCAAATTCTCAGTCATCCACATCATGTCTATCCTTGAGAAAGATTCATGTCTTGATGAATAAAAGGAATACTCTCTATCCTTGGGATTTTTAACTCTCCAAGCATCTTCCAGATGTTCATGTTTAACCAATTGAAAAAAGACTTTCGGAAGTTTGTCCATGCCTTCGTTTCCTTTTTGGAATTTTCTATCAATAACATTATTAACAGTACCATTAAAGTCACCCATTAATATCATTTGCTCATAGGTTAGCTGTCGTAGCTGTTCCCACAAATCCTGGAAAAAATTTTCCTTCACACCATTTGGAGCATAAAGGTTAACAATTAAAGTCTTTTTGCTCTGCAGCATGGCTTCTACCGCCAAAAGCTTCCCATCATTATCTTTAAAAACTTCTTTTGGTTCCAATTCCTTTTTAATATATATAACAACTCCTTTTTTCTTTTGGGAGGAGAGGGAATAAAACTCCTCTCCTAATCTTTTTGAATCAAAAATTTAGCATCAGTTTTTTTAATATGTGTTTCTTGCAAACAGACAATATCACATTTTTGTTTTTCCAACCAAAGTCTAACATTTTTTCTTTTTTGAGGTGAATTAAGTCCATTGATATTCCATGATATAATTTGACTCTCCATGTTGTTTTTATACTTATTTATCAGAGTCTTTAAAGTTATCATTGATGAATCTGGTCATTTGCTCTACTGACTTGATGGTGACTCTCTTCTGTTTGAATGTAAAACTGACACCTTTTGGAATTTCCCATCTGTATCTTATACCCTCTGTTTTCAGTTTGTCAATCAAATCTTTAAAGAGTCGTCTATCCTGAAGAATTGCTCTGGGTAGTTCCTTTAATATCATGATTTTCTTGTTGTCAATTGTGAAATCTTCCTGAAATTGTTGCTTAAATAGATCCTCCTTCAGTTTTTTGGATATAAACTGGACGATCACATCTCTGGGTAATTTTTTCCTTTGCGCAATTGCAGAGTTGACTCTGTACACCACATCAATCTGTGCCGCCACCTTCTCCTCTTCCATTTTTAAAAAATCTGCAACAGCATCCACCATAACAGAATGGATGTTCTCACTTTTGTCTTCAGGGATCCCCCTGAATCTCATATGGTTAAGCATTGCATTGTATTGGACCATCACATTAACTTTTTCTGTTTCTATAGCAACCTCAGCAACATTGGATGCCACTCTCTTCACTCTTTCATCCATCTCATCTGCTCTTTTAGTCAGCGTCTGTATCTCTTTTGTAATCCCAGATAGGTCCTTTTTCAAGTCTGTTACTTCTGTTACTAAAGTTTTTTCCATCTTTTGTAATGCATCCATCACTCGTTTCTCCATAGCTTCCATCAGGCCCTGTAGCTTCTTTTCTTCTTTAGCAGCCATTTTCGGGGAGAACCAGGAGTTCGCCCTCTGTCGTTGCCGCAGATTGTAAGCCGTTGTTTAAAATTCACCTAAAACCTACATCAAATTAAAGTCCTTCTTATGCCCACCTAAATCACTCTAATTTCACTTTTTTCTATTAAGTCTTTTGGTTAAAATCGAAGTATAATTTTTCTGACCTTCTCAAAATGGCGGGCGCAATTTCTCTATGGTAGATGATTCTTCCGGTTACTCACTTCCTGTCCGGCAATCTTAGTTGTCCCCCTTGCCTCTGGTTTCCTCCCTTCTTCCGGCCTCCTTGGACTTCTCTAGGAAATATTACTTGTCTGGTCTGAGGTCACTTCCTGTTCTGGCGATTTCTGCTGCAGCTAGAGTACTTTTCCACACTAGTTCTCGCGGGGCTTGCTGTTAGTTTCTATTTTAAAGTCAATAATCCAACTGCAGGAATGTTCAACAAACCGGCTTTTTGGCCTTTTTTAGCTGTTTAACTGCTCTTTTTCGGAGTCGGTGTTAGTACAAAAGATACAGCACGATCATGCGCTTCATCGGATGTTGTTTACTCTCAGCCAAAACGCGTCTCCGGTGAGCAATTTTAAAAAGTTACCTTCAAAGTCCGTGTCTTGTTATAGCAGTGTTTCCTTGATATCAGTTTCCGTAGAATGCCTTGGAGGTCTGGGTCATGCGTTCTTATGTTGAGAATCCAACTCGGTGGGGTCTTGTAGAGAATTTCCGAAGTGCCTTCTAGGGGGCAGGGGATCAAGGCTGGTTGCGATGCTCTTTAAAGCCCTGCTATCAGCCGATCTCAACTCCCTCTCGGGCCAAGGCTCACTGCCAGTCACCCCCCTGCCTGGGGGGATCTGCGGTGGGCTATATGAAGCCCACCCTGTCGTCAAGACCCTCCGTATGCTCTGGGAGCTCTGAGAGCAAGCCAGAACACGTCAGGACGCCATGAATCCCAGACTGGAAGCCCCTAAAGAAGGTTCTTTACCTGGGAAATATGCTCAGTTTTCTTTCTTTTAATGACTTTGTTGCACAGTATCACTCTTCACAGTTTGATGTTATGTTTGTTGGTTGTTTCATTTGTTATAATATCAATATCTGTATGTTCTATTGTCTATGTTACTATTATTTATAAAATTAATACAATTATTATTTTAAAAAAGCAAGAGAATTTTTGGACAGATTCAAAAGTGACTTTGAGACAGAGACCCCAGAAAAGGACACACTAGGTCCACAACAGACATAACTCGATTTGGAAAAGGAAGGGATAGAAGTAAAGGGTGTAAAAAGTAACTTGCTTGAATCCAAAGATTAAATATGGAATACAAATGTTTAGTGTAGAATATTAATGGACCAAATGCTTCTCAGAAAAGGAAAAATATTTCACAATCTGAAAAAAATTAAATATGATATTATATGCTTTCAAGAGACTCATATTAGAAAAAAAGGATGTAAAATATTTGACTTATAAAATCCTGGGGGAAGAGTTTGTATCAGCTGATATTAAGAAAAATGGAGTTTTATTGTATGTAAACCACCAATTGAAACCAGAGTGGGTATTTCTGATAAACGTGGCAGATTTGTGGGTGGTAGAAATCAATTCTGGTGGGGTCAAGACTATGACGTTCAGAATTTATGCCCCAAATCAAGACAAGCGGTTCTTTATTAAACAATTTATGGATAGATTACAGGAATTGACTTGTGAAAGTTGGTATTTGATGGGTGATTGGAATGGTGTGATTTCTCCTCAAATAGACAGACTTCCAGGGAAAAAAAATATGCAAAGTAAAGTGCCAAAGGTTTTCTTTGATTTGATGGATAATTTAGGCCTAGTGGATATATGGAGACTGAACAATGATAACTCTAAAGAAAATACATATTTTTCAGAGAGACATAGATCTTTCACATGACTCAACATGGTTTTGATTTCTAGAGACCAAGGCTATGATCACACGCATCTTTAGATCTGACATAGGTGCGAGTGCCTGATGTATCTAAAAGGAGTGAGCAGACATCAACATCTGGGAAGCATCCCACAGTCTTCGGCAACCTGTGGTGCTCCACTGCAGAAGTGGAATAAAAAGACACTGGGGAAAGTCCAGCTCTAACAGGTTCTGATGGGGCACGGATAGACTTTCTCCTGTCTGATCGAACAAGCATGCTCTCATGCCATCAGGATGGTCTGATCATGCCATCCCAGCTTGATGCTGTTTCCCCCCCTTCACAGTATGTGCATCGTTGCATACTTCATAGGGGTGTGCACAGTGTGGAGGTGCGATTCCTCATTTATGCACATGGGAAACAAATGACAACCCCCCCCGACTCACCCATAGTTGTGTCTGATCACACAGTGACAGGCTGCACCCACAGCTACAAAGGGAGGTGTGATTTCACAACTGCATGTCAAATTCCTCCAGAGGAAATAGCCCTGCTTTCTGCTCAAATGAGGCAAATGCGGAAGCAAGGGGGAAACTAACCAGGAGATTCCAGGAGAGGGGAGGGAAGAAATGCAACTGAACTCCAAAACAAGTTCTGGCCATCACATTTAAAGAGACTGGGTTCCTTTCCAATGCTTTCCCTCCATTGCAAATAATGGAGGATGGGGGCACCTTCTTTGGGGGCTCATAAAATTGGACCCCCTGGCCCAATCTTTTTGAAACTGGGGGATTTTTTTTGAGGAGAGGTACTAAAAGCTATGTTGAAAATTTAGTGCCTCTACTTCAAAAAGCAGCCCCTCCCCCAAGCTCCAGATACTCACAGATTCTCCATTATACATTGTGGGGGCTGGTCTTCATAGGGTATAATGGAGGGGTTGTACTAAAAGGAATGAAAGGATTGCCCATTGGAAACAATTTATTTATTTATTTTGTCCTATATATATTCAGGGCAGTTTACCACAGGTTAAAATACAATACAATAAAACAAAGATGCCTTAAGCAATGCAATGATATAAAATTCAAACAATCAGATTTATATATAAAGTGCTGCTGCATGTAGATGGCGATCGCATCTTATAAGGCCATTTTATGATGGTACTATGTGGCCATACTGTTATCATTAGCTGTTCTCATTACTATTAACACAAGGCCTTAACAATACAGTTGTTGGCAATTCAGATGTTTTTCTAAACTAATAAATCACCAGGCCCGGATGGCATTCATCTGAGAGTTCTAAAAGAACTCAAATGAGAACTTGTGGCTCTCCTTACATTAATATGTAATCTTTCTTTAAAATCTGCCTCCATTCCTGAGGACTGGAAGGTAGCTAATGTCACTCCCATCTTTAAAAAGGGCTCCAGGGGAGATCCGGGAAATTACAGACCAGTCAGTCTGACATCGATACCGGTAAGTTGGTGGAAACTGTTATTAAGGAAAGAATTAGTAGGCACATTGATGAACAAAAACTATTGAGGCAGACTCAGCATGGGTTCTGTAAGGGAAGATCTTGTCTCATTAACCTGTTAAGTGTTTTTTGAGGGAGTGAAGAAACATGTGGATAAGGGGGGCCCAATAGATGTTGTTTACCTTGACTTCCAGAAAGCTTTTGATAAATTTCCTCATCAAAGGCTCCTAAGTAAACTCAATAGTCACAGAATAAAAGGACAAGTCCTCTTGTGGATCAAAAACTGGCTTATAAATAGGAAACAGAGAGTGAGTATAAATGGGAAACTTTCTCAGTGGCGGATGGTAAGCAGTGGGGTACCACAGGGATCAGTACTCGGTTGTAGTAGATAACTCAATGAAAATGTCTAGACAGTGTGCAACTGCAATAAAGAAGGCCAATGCTATGCTGGGGATTATGAGGAAGGGAATTGAAAAGAAATCAGCCAGTATCATAATGCCCCTGTATAAATCATTGGTGCGACCTCATTTGGAATACTGTGTACAGTTCTGTTTGCCACACCTCAAAAAGGATATTATAGCATTGGAAAAAGTGCAGAGAAGGGCAACTAGAATGATAAAAGGGTTGGAACACCTTCCCTATAAAGAAAGGTTAAAATGCTTGGGGCTCTTTAGCTTGGAGATACGACGGCTGAGGGGTGCCATGATCGAGGTTTATAAGATTATGCATGGGATAGAGCAGGTTGAGAAAGAAGTACTTTTCTCCCTTTCTCACAGTACAAGAACTCATGGGCACTCAATGAAATTGCTGAGCAGTCGGGTTAGAATGGATAAAATGAAGTACTTCGTCACCCAAAGAGTGATTAACATATGGAATTCACTGCCACAGGAGGTGGTGGCAGCTACAAGCATGGACAGTTTCAAGAGGGAATTAGATAAACATATGGAGCAGAAGTCCATCAGTGGCTATTAGCCACAAGGTATAGATAGGAACTCTCAGTCTGGGGCAGGTGATGCACTCTATTCTTCGTGCTGGGGGGGGTAGCAGTGGGAGGGTTTCTAGTGTCCTGGCCCCACTGCTGGACCTCTTGATGGCACCTGGTATTTGTGGCAGAAGTGTTAGACTAGATGGGTCATTGGCCTGATTCAACATTGGCTTCTCTTATGTTCTTATGTTCATGTTCTTATTGTAACTTTAGAGTAAGGGTGCAACATGTAAATGTATATCTCTCTTTCACAGGAAAAAATTAGTAGTTATTCATTCTTTATTTCTTTGTACTAGTCATAATCTTTCTTTTTCCTTTTTTATTCTTTGCTCAAAACTCTTAATATAATTATTATTAATTCATATTAAATTTCACTTAGGGTATGTTTGGGTCTGAGGCGACCTGTGAGCCTTGTGGGCGCACTTCCCTTCCTTGTAGTGTCTGGCTGGGGTATCTGCCAAGCTGCCATGGAATTATTTTGGGGAACCCCAACTGAAACTCTGAAGATGCCTGGTCTGTCTTTTTGTCCTTCTTAACCTGTCTTTATACTTGACGAGTGGCTGTGACAGCTTCACAAGCATTTCCATTTATCTTCAAAGTAGAACAATTCACCCTGATAAATGGGTGTGCTCTGGACCCAGTTGCAGAGGAGAATAATACACCCTCATTGGTGGGTGTGCTCTGCAGCACCTGTGTGTTTCTGCCCTGGGGAAGGGACTAGGAGTGTTGTGGGCATGCATCCCTTCCTTGCGGTGTCTGCCAAGCTGTTTGGTCTGCCTTTCTGTACTTCATAACCTGTCTTTTTAGACTTAAGGGTGGCCCTGCTAGCTTCACATGTGTTCTCATTTCTCTTCAGAGTAGAAGAATTCACCTTGATGGATGTGTGCACTCCGGACTCAGTTGCAGAGTAGAATAATACACCCCATGTATGTGTGCTCTGCACCTGTCTATTAATAATACACCCCAGTTAGAGGGTGTGCTCTGCACCTGTTTGTCTATATGCAGAGTAGAATAATTCACCCCAGGTGATGGGTGTGCTCTGTCTGCACCTGTGTGTTTCTTGCAACTTCAGGCAAGATAGTGTTTCAGCCTTGGTGAGGGGCTGTGAGCATTGTAGGCACACTTTGGGTTTTGGGCTTCTGGTGGACCCAGGGCCACCATTTCCAGGCCACCTTCCAAGAGGTCATTCCCCTGGGGATGCTGATATGACAATGCTATCCAAAAGAGCTAGGGGGTGGGCCCAGAAACAGTCACTCACTAGCCTTACTGAGATCATTGCTGTGCATGGCCAACCCTTCTTAGGCATTGAGTCACCATGGCTACATGCATCACTCCACACTTTTGGGTTTGGGTCTCAGGTGGTTTCAATGATGGATTGTACTTTAAAAGCTCATAAGTGTTATGTAAACATGTGAAGGATGGTGAATGAGGAGGATGCTAAGTTCCTGGACCCCTTCCAGTCCAGCTTTCGCCCCACCATGGAACAGAGATGGTGCTGGTTGCCCTGGTGGATGACATCCAGAGACACCTGGATTGAGGTGGATTGTGCTGCAGGGAGCAATTATATCCCCTATGTTATTCGATATCTACATGCTCCCACTCACCCAGATTATCCGGAGGTACGGGCTGGGGTGTCACCAGTACGCAGATGACACCCAGCTCTATCTACTGATGGATGGCCACTCGGATACAGCCCCTGGAGATCTGGAGGAGGCATTACAGGCCATGGTTGGATGGTTGTGTCAGAGCCGACTGAAGCTAAACCCATCTAAGATGGAGGTCCTGTACCTGAGCCGTGGGGGACTGGGACAGGGGAGCAGGCTCCCAGCCTTTGACAGGACTCCATTGGTCCTGACATCAGGGGTAAAGAGCCTGGGGGTGTTCCTGGATGCCTCCCTTTCTATGGAGGCCCAGGTTACTGCCACTGCCAGGTCGACCTTTTTCCATCTGGGGCAGATCAGGCAGTTGGCCCCATATCTCACCTCCCAAGACTTAGCTACTGTGATCCATGCGATAGTCACTTCCAGATTGGATTATTGTAACTCTCTCTACATAGGGCTGCCTTTGACTCTGCTCTGGAAGTTGCAGCTAGTGCAGAATGCAGCAGTGCGGGTGTTGACGGTGACGCCTGTGTGGGTGCACATCCACCTGGTGCTGCATGACCTACACTGGCTGCCTATTGAATTACGGATCAATTTCAAGGTGTTGGTATTTACCATCAAAGCCCTATATGGTCAGGGGCCAGCATACCTTCGAGACCGCCTCTCCTGATATGAACCCTGTAGAGCACTAAGGTTCACCAACCAACATCTCCTCATGGTCCCCAGCCCCAGGGATATCCAACTTGCCTCAACCAGGGCCAGGGCTTCTTTGGCCCTGGCCCCTGCCTGGTGGAATGAGCTCCTGTGTGAGATCAGGGCCCTGTGGGATTTATTACAATTCCACAGGGCCTGTAAAATGGAGTTCTTCCATTGGGTTTTTGAGGCAGTGGGCATCCCTCTCCCTGGGTTGGCCTCCATCTGTAGCCTGAGTCCAAGATCCTAAATCTTATAGATCTCCAAAAAATTTAAATTCTAGTACCATCAACCACTGAGGTATCTGGGTTTTTTACTAGAGTTGTATGCAGGGATCATTTCGTAGAAAAAGAGGTGCAGGAGCTCATTAGCATAACTCATTAGCATAATTTATTTGAATATGCCCCACCCCCTGACATCACTGGAAGTGATCAAAAGGCATGAGCTTAGCATACACTGGAATGAAACTAACCTCCAAACTGCCATTAGATATAGGTATATTTTAAATTAGTCACCTAAAATTTTTAATCTTGTTGGAATTAAAGTTTTAATGTATTACTGTTTTATGGGATTGTTTATTGCTTTATGACTTGATATAAGCCACCCTTAGCCTGCTTGTGAGGTAGGGCGGGATAAAAATAGCAAAAATAAAATAATATGAGGTCCAAAGTCACCTGGTGATCTTTGATAGCAGAATGTGGATTTGAGCCTAGGTCTCCCAGATCCTAATCTGAAACTCTCACCTCTGTACTAATCTGGCTATAGTGGGGTGACTGCCATAGAACCGTATCAAGCAGCTGGGCTTGGGGGGTCGTGCAAGTTGCCTGGTGGAAACTGTTGTGTTAACATTAATGGTGTAGTGCCAGGTTCAATCAGACATGAGTTAACCCAAATCCTCCAGTCTGGAGATGACTTCGGGAACTGAGCACTTAGAGAAAGAATGTAACACTTGGAGCTAGAGGAAAAGAGAAGTGGACAAGGCACCAAGACACAGCAGGGCACAGAACTGGGCATACTGCTTGTATACAGTCTTCATAACTACTAGAATAAACTCAGTTGATTCCTTTTGGCTCTTAATTTTGCTTTCACACTAGCTGTTTAGTCTGGAATTACCATTTCCTGCCCACACTGGTTAACAGAAAATCCAGATGACATCTAGGGATGCCAGCCTCCAGGTGGGACCTGGGAACTTCCTGAAATTACAGGTCATCTCCAAAGTGCAGAGATCAGTTCCCCTGGAGAAAATTGATGTTTTAGAGAGTAGACTCTATGGCATTGTACTCCATTGAGGTCCCTGTCATTCCCAGGCTCAATCCCCAAATCTTCAGGAGTTTCCCAGCCTGAAACCCAAGCAAGCAAAGGGTTTAAGCCACCCCCCTCCACTCCAGGAGCCGGCTTCCTCAGGCTCCCTGCAGCTGTGGGAAACCCAAGCAAGCCAAGGGAAGGTGACTTAAGCCTCCCTCTCCCCTCTAGGAGCTATGCAGGCGGGCCAGGAATGTCAATGGGGGCAGGGGTGGGGGGGTGCCCCGGGTTCACTGCCAGAGCACCACTCCATCCCATTCCTGTAGGAAATGACCCCTGGTTGTATGGTACATATGAGCTATGTTATTTTATATTGTGTTTAATGTGGTTTTAATTGTATTGTATTTTATATTGTTGAAACCCACCCTGAACCCGTTAAGGGGAGGGCATGATATAAACCAAATAAATAAATAAATACAAAAATGCTATTTTAAGACTTATAACAGAGTTTGTGGAACTGCCATTAGAAGATGGTAAAACTTTATTTCCAGTATGTATTCTATTTTATTTAAAATAATGCTCAAACTTGATCAAAACTTTTGCATTAGGTAGCAAAACTTAGTAACAACTTAGACAACTCAAAATGGAAATTTATCTTTACCCATGTGTCATGATCTGTGCAGGACTAGGCCCTGGAGACCTGTGTGGCAGTAGAAAGCAGACAGCCTACAATCTCCATAATGCATAGTGATAGTTGTAGCCAATCAGTTTCCAGAGATTGTGTGAGGAGATTCTGTTAACTGTGAAAAACTGTGTTCTTTCTGTCTCTCCTGCAGTCTTGTCACACAGAATTAAACTGAGGGGACAGGCTGGTCTGGTGAGAGAAAGATCCCTCACTTGGGACAGAGTGAGTACAGGTAGCATAGCCTGGCATAAGAGGCTGTGGGCCTGGAATAGTGAACAGTTAAGTGAAACAGGTAGTCGCATTAGGATTCTGTTTATTTTGCCTTTTAAACACTGTTATATCTTTTAAAGCACCTTTTCTTGTTTTCAATGCCCCATTACTGTATAAATAAACAATTTGTTTAATGTCCTTTGCTTGGTCATCAGGCCTATGGTTCTCAGCCTGAAAAGGGGCATTTTGGATGGGCTTGAGAGGGTACTCTGGGCCTTCTCAAGGGACCTGAAGTCCAGAGTAGTGGCAGTGGAAGGTGGCGACCCGCTGGGGTCATAACACCTTGATACTAACTTTACAGTTTGCCTCTCCTTTAGAGAAAACCTGCTGAAAATGCTTTACTGGTGGCATTTAACTCCTTTAAGGTTAGCAAAGATCTATAAGCCTGGTACCAGCATATGCTGTTTTTGTAAAGATGATAAGGCAGACTTCTTTCACATGTGGTGGACCTGCATATCTGCCACCAGCTATTGGAAACAAGTGGTGAAAATTATATCAATCAGGTTGGAAAATCAAATCCCCTATAAGCCAGAGACACAGGAAATGGTTGCCTTACATATGATTACTGCTGCCAGGCTGGTTTTTGCCAGGCAATGGAAACAAAAAACAATATCCCTCAGTTGTTAGCAGTCTAACCTCTCCTCCCACTGAGGGGCAGTTTATAGGTTAAAGACCCAGACCCAGAAACACCTCTCTTAATATCAGCCCAAAACCCTAAGTGCAGGGCACTGCTTGGGCCAAAATGGACCAAGATGGATGCTATCCAGGCAGAGGTCTGGGGGAAAAAACTCAGTTTTCAAGGTGCGAGTCAGAGTGATTGGCTGGCTACTACCCCTTTCTTGCCCTAGAGAGATACAGGATTTTAGAAAATGGGTCACCCAGAACCTATTGATTCACCCAGAATAATCCCATTCAACATTTATTTTTGTTTAATAAAAACCCTACCAGTTAACCATCTGTCTGTTTATTTTCAAGAGTTCTCAGACGGACCATCCCCATAGACATAGGTGGTTTGATTCCAGTTGCCCCTCCTCTCACACAGTCTCCTAAGCTAATTCCCCCAACTAAAGTGGAGACTATTTTGGGTAACAGATTAACAGGTCATGCAGGCAACACCCTGCACCTCTGAGTAATGTGAGTTGACACACCTGTCTTGGAATGCAGATGTAGGGTGACATCCATAGAGAAATGCGCACTAGAGTGTGTGTGCATCTGAGTGTGGATCTGTGTGTATTATGTTATAAGAAAGACTATCAGGGTGGGAATCTTTCCCTCTCTTTCATCTCTTGAGGCTGTGTTATTCAGCCATACCTATTGGCCCACTAGTTTGTGCAAATGGCAATAAAGTTATTTAGAATGCAAGTGGGTGACATGTGTCGTCTCCTCAAATGTTCCATCTTGGGTCTATGGGGGTTGGTTTGATGTAGAAATAGGATAGGAATCCCTCAGAGAAATATAGTAGGAATCCCTCAGAATTAGTTGTGACCTGTAGACATAGGTAATTCAATCCCAGTTGTCCCTTCTCTTGCACAGTGTCCTAAACTAACACCCTCAACTATGGAGACTATTTTGGGTAACAAAGCTACAAGACTGGTTGTTGACAATAAAGGAGATCTACACTTTAGTGGAATTAACTGCTTATCAGAAAAATAGAGATACACACAGAGTAGACTTTCTATGGTGAAGAGCGATACAAAGAACTAGGCTGGGAACCCTAGTTTGGATACTCCTGCATGTATAGACCAGGCCTGAAAAGAATGAGGAACCTCTCTAGTAATCTGGAAAGAAAGAAAGTTTCAGTTTACTGTGGTTCTTATCTGCAAGGCTTAAGACAATTAGCTTCTGTAGCCTATCTGAAAGTTAACATATATACATATGCACAGCAGAAGGGGAACTCTTGCATCCCATGGATGTTCCCTGCAGGCCATGGCAGCCAGTGGTGCATGAAATCACAATTAACACAGCAAGTGTTTTGCAAGTGAGCATAAACTGCTGCAAATTACATTGTGCTGTAAGCGATATGTTTTCAGCAGCTCCGTTGAGCAACTGCCTGATGATTGCTGGACTGTGGCAGACATTTTTTTAAAAAATAATAATAATAAAGGAGAATTATTGCAAATTGCAATTGCTTGCTTGTACGTTATAATTGTTCATGTCACTGAGCTGACAGGAAATGAAGGCTGCCCTTTGCTGCTATAACATAGAACCTGATCTTTCCCATTTCTCAGTACACACTGCCCTTGTCAAAAGCTCCCCCCAGACGGGCCAAGGCAAAACTGGCTCAGGTCCAGTTCTGGTAAGTGTATTTTGTGTTGCGGGGAGGTTGAAGGGCAACCTGTGAAGTTTGGTCCACATGTTTGCCAAGGAACCAATCAAACCCATTCCATGGAGCACGATGTTTTCAGAATATGTATGGCTTTTGTGAAAATGTGATATTGGAGGAAAGTTTTACAGATACCATGAACCACCCAAAAGATAAATAAATGGGGTCTAGATAAAATCAAGCCTGAATTCTCCCTAGAAGCTAAAAGGACTAAAATAAGACTATCAAATAATGAGAAGACAATACTCACTGGAAAATACAATAAGGCAGTAGGAAAAGAGCATGAGATGGAGCAATAAAGGAAACCACTTCCTTCAGTTTGCAACACCTGAGCGAGGCTGTTAATGATAGGAAATTTTGGACATCATTAATTCATGGGGTTGCCATAAATTGGAAGCAACTTAATAGCACACATCAGAAACATAAACAACTTCAAACTGTCTCCGGAAAACTCATGATATATGATAGATTTCCAAAAGTGGGCAAGATTATTATACATGCTTCCCACGATTTAACTCAAGTGTGCTTAACTGGCAAGTAGGTTATTGAGGATATCTAGAATTCCAAAGTTCTGTGGTAAGTGAGTAGAGTTGTGGCGGGGAAGATATTGGAATATATGTTCTTAAAGGCTGGAAATAATGCCCCAGCCTAGTGGCATAACAGGTAAAGGTGTCACAAAACTTCTGTGTACTACATAAGCAAATACATATGCACTACATAAACAAATAGGTTTCCTTGGCAAAATATCTGACAATGTGTGTTATCAAAACTGCTTGTGAAATTTTGCTGTATCCAATTATATCACACATGAACATAATACCTCAATTAAATCAAAAGCTTCCCACAGTGGCAAGCCAGCTGTTTCCAGGAAGCCTACAACAGCCTGTAAGCAACCCACAAAAACAACAAAATGCAAACAAAATGTCTAATAGCCATTTATATACCCGTCTTTCTTGTGAGATTGTCAATGACCCCAAGGTTGCATATGATGGTAAGAGAATCATACAGTCACACATGCTCAAGTGAAAGAAATCTCTGTAAACTCTAGAAATGAATGAGTACCTCAATAATATTTCAAATCTAAATCAATTATTGGCTTTGCTTTTACTAAAACCCAGAGAAAGATGGGTGAATAAAAATAGTCATCCCTGTGACTACAGGGAACAATAGGAAGGGTTATTATACACTGAAAAATGAAAAGAAAATGTGGGAGTCATGAGCTGTGAAAAGCACTAATTTTTTCTGCCCTCTCAGACCCATATTATTACTTTTGCATTTTGTTCATTCCTGATTCTTGATCACAAAATCTTTTAAGCAGTTTGCACAATAGAATTTTAGTCTTCTCCTTCTGAACATTTAGATTGAAACTTGATCTATGGTTGATCAAGTGAGAGGAAATTACAATTTTGGGTGTTTTTATTTTTTTTCTATTTCCCCCCTAGGGCTAGGGTTGCCAGATATGATTCAGGAAATATCTAGGAACTTTGGGGGTAGAGCCAGGATATGACTTCACTTTTGTGATGTCACATCCTGTGATGTCACTTCTCAGTCAAAGGTCAAGTGATGTCACTTCTGAAGCTACACCCCCTTCCAATGATGTCACATTCAGCACACTGCACCAAAACCCCACCTCCTTCTGTCACAATGAAACAATTCCTATACCTTTCCCTCAGGGACTAACAACGACAAACTTCCAAAAGAGGAAGTTTGGGGAGAGTTAGAGACCAAAGAGCAAAATATATGTTCACTTGTACCCAAAATTAATGAATACGGAACCTTACCAAAGCACTCTTTTTTTAAGCTGTTAAAAATTAGGCAGAAAACAATCCTGCCCCCCAAGTTTGATTTAAAGCAGCAATAGAGGACTCCAGCAGACTAATTCATAGCTTAAAAACAGGCCAAAACCCCCCACACCACCAAAAAAATGCAGTGCTAATTTGAAATGCAGTGCTAATTTGAAAATCATACTGCCATCACCTTGTGCTTTAACAATAAAAAATGATGCCAATAGAATGCACCACAACTCATTTAAGAAAATATATACAACACAAGGCAAAGACTATCCAATACATATTATTATTATTATTATTATTATTATTATTATTATTATTATTATTATTATTATTATTATTATTATTATTATTATTATTATTATCAGCTTCATTTATAGCTCGCCTTCCTCACCGAGACTCAGGGCAGAATATAAAAAATGAAAAGCAACACAGCAAGAGCCTCCAATAAACAATGCATTAAATTTAGAACTAGGATTACAGAACTGGAGAACAGTGCAAAAGAACAACTTAGTAAGGTAGCAAAAAATGTCTAAAGCATGGCATAACAGAGTCCTGCCAAAAGTGAAGCCCTTTTCATTTATTTCAGTAGGAAAGATAAGCATGCACTGAACTGTTCCACTGAAATCAATAGAATTCAATGTGCTTAATTTTTTAAAAGACGAAATGTATTTTATTTTTAGCCATCGGAGCAAATATAAATACTCAAGGTGGCATACAAAAACAATACCAGAACAATAAAAGCAAATTCCTCTTAGAGCAACTTCCATTAACACACAAAATACCATAAAAACCACTTCAAAACTGTTCTAAACTGGGAAAATCAGGACTGAACTCAAAGAAATGCCTGATTGCTTTTGAGCAGTAAAACATATCAGCACTTTCTTTTAAAACGTATAGTATAGGATACTGGTAAGCCTCTTAAACTAAGCAGTTGATGGGACTGTAAACTTTGGAGAAAGTCCTGCTGTAGCAATTAATCATTTCATAGGGCTACTTTAAACTGGAGAGAAGGACTCCTATAGGTGGAAGCCTATTAAAAATAAGCTAGACATTTTACAGCCCAGCCCTAGATTTTCCTATATAAAGAGAGAGAAACCAGAAGAATCTCCCTCCCAGATCCAGTCCAACTCCCACTCCCAGCTAAGCTTTTATAATGCAACAAAGTGGACCATGGTGTATATGACTGCCCCTCTGACTGCAGCTGACTTCTGCCCTCCCTCCTGGAGATCAGTTGTATCTGCCCCTGATTTCAGCTTTCCATCTCCTCCTCCCTCCCTCCTGGAGATCAGTTGTAATTCTGAGTGATCTCCACCCCTCACCTGGAGATTAGCAACAGTGGTTCCCCAGGAAGGAATGGCTGGTTGGGAGGGTGGAGTCTAAGGCATTGTACCTGTCTGAGGTCCCACCCCTCCTCAAACCTCACCCTCTCCTCCAGGTTCCATCCCTCAAATCTCCAGGAATTTCCCAGCCTGGAGTTGGCAACCCTATCTCCTTCCCAGCCAAGCATGAACCTGCCATTATCTGCCCCTATTTTCAGCTTTCCATCTCCTCCTCCCTCTCTCCTGGAGATCAGTTGTAATTCTGAGTGATCTCCAACCCCCACTTGGAGATTGGCAACAATGGTTCCCCAAGAGGGAATGGCTGGTTGGGAGGGTGAAGTCAATGGCATTGTACCTGTCAGAGGTTCCAGCCCTCCTCAAACCCCACCCTCTCCAGGTTTCATCCCTGAAATCTCCAGGAATTTGCCACCTGGAGTTGGCAACCATATCTCCTTCCTAGCCAAGCATCAACCTACCTTTATTTCCCCCTCTTCAGCTTTACATCTCCTCCCCCCCGCAGCCTCTACGAAGCTCTGAAATCCTGACTTCCATGTCACATTGACTGTCATGGAGGGGCATCTCAGCAGGGTATAAGGAGACACAGTCAACCATGTTCTCCAGGGGGACTGATCTCTGCCATATGGAGAGCAGTTGTAATTCTGAGTTATCTCCAGCCCTCACCTGGAGATTGGCAACAGTGATTTCCCAGGAGGGAATGGGGACCAAAGCAGCTGACATCATTCTCCTCTCCCCCTTTTGACTTGCACAACAACCCTTTGAGGTAGGTTAGGCTGAAAGTCAGTGACTGGTCCAAAATCACCCACTCAGCTTCTACAGCAAGAACCTGGATCTAGCAGACCCTGCTCTGAAGCACTGACTGCATTGCCCAGGGTAGCCAACCTCCAGGTGGAGCCTGAAGATCACCAGGTATCACAACTGAACTCCAGACAACAGATCTCTCCCCCCGAGAGAAAATAACTACTTTGGAAGGTGAACTTTATGGCATTCTGTTCAGCTGAGGCCTTTGCCCTCCCCAAACACTGGATTCCATAGACTCTACCAGGAAATATCCAGGAACCTCCCTACCTGGAGCTGGCAACCCTAGTCAGGACTGGCCCTAATGATTTCCTCACAAAGGCCTGCAAAGGTTTTCCTTCCTTTGTCTGAACCAAGCTTGGTTGCCTACTGTGGCGAAACAGGCTCCAGTTTACAACTCAGCTGTTCGCCTCCCACCCTCATCCCGTGGGCATATCTCACTCCTTAAATTTGCTGCCACCACTCACTAGTTTTTTGTTAGCTAAGCATTTTTTGTCCCCTCTTCTGACATGAATTTCTTGTAAGCAAACTATATCTACTTGTAATTTTGCAATTTGGTGAAATGTTCTCCTTCTTTTTTGGGGACTATTCAAACAATTTACATTAATGGAGAGAATCTGAAATTTTTTAGTGCGCTCCATTTTAATTTTTATTCTCTCCAGCCTTACTTCTATACTGGAATCTAATCAGCACCTGCAAAAGGATATTTGGTCTTTTCTTATCCCTCTTCTGGTTGGCTTTTTTTATCTTTCTCTACTTCATGGCCCAATTTATCATCTTTTAAATCCGTCTCTTCTTCTCTTTCTTCTTCCTCCTCTTTCTGCCAACCCAGGTCTTCCCCAAATCTTTCAAGAAAGTTTTCAACTTTGAAAATTGAGTAAATTCTTTGCCTTCTACCTCTGTGTTCAAATAGCACACCCTCTGGTATTAACCATCTGTACTATATATCGTTAGCTCTTAATAAGTCTGTCAAGATAAAGTAATTTTGACTTTCCCCCTTCACCCTCCAGGGAATTTCTTTCAGGAATCTAACTTCTGCACTCTGTATAATAACTTTATTTTGATTCGCTTCTTTAAGCATCCTGTCTTTTGTTTCCTTTTTGAAAAATTTAATATGTACTTCTCTTGGTGTCTTGTGTTTTCTTGCATAGGATGGATTCCTTCTATAAATTGCCTCTATTTCTGAACAGAGGTCTTCTTTGGTCCCTACATCTAATTGATCAGCTAAATTCTGGACTACTTCTTCTCCTTTTCCCCACGCTTTCTGGTATATTTTGACACCTCACTATGGAGGTGGCTCTATCCATTTCCAAGGAGATTATCGATTCTTCTAATTTATCCCCCTTTGCTTTTAGTTCTTGCATTTCAAAATCCAATTCTTGCACTTTCTTTTTAATTGACTCATTATTGGTAGATATCTTTAGTATTTCTTGCTTATTTTCTATTATTTGCTTCTTAATTTCTTCAGTTTCTGTCCTTATTTCTGTTCTGATTTGGTTAGACATCTCTTCCATTTTCAGTCTTATTGGCTCTACTTCTTTCTTAATTAGTTCCAGAAGGGTATTCTCTATTGTTGATTTCATGGATTGTGCCACACATTCTTGTATTATTGTCCTTAAATCTTTTATGTTCATTTGAGATATTGATATTGTGTTTGCTTTCAATTGTCCAAGATTTCCTGTTTGGCTAGGTGATGTTAGTGAGGTTTTCCTATGCCCACTAGATCCAGAGGCCATATGTTGTTGATTATATTATACTGCTTTAAAATTAAATTGAATTACCCTCTCTGTACACCTGGGTATTTAATATTCTTAAGTATTTAATCTCCTTAAATATTGAAACCTTGTTCCCCTCCTTGTCAGGTACTATTCTTTTAAATCTCCAGTTTTAAATTCTCAGCCCCCCACTATCTCAGCTCAAAGTGCCACTCAAAGGTAAAGGGGAAAAAAAAAAACAGAACAAGAAAACAAAAAAATCACCAACAAGAAAGAGGGCCCGTTCTGCAAGGTTCGTCTCTGTATATTCTGTTCTGAGTTTGTATCTTAGTTCTGTCCCTCTTTTGCAAACCTAATGTCTTTTCTGCCTCTTTCCTCTTCTCTTCTCTCTGTCTGTTTCTTCCCATGCTTCTCTCTCATTGTCTCTTTCTCTGTCTGCTGTCTGCAGCCTGCTATCAATCAATGGCCGCCTCTTGGTTTCTATGACGCCATGCTCCTTCTTGCCACCCTGCCCTTCTTCATTGTCTTCCACTTCTCACATCAGGACACCAGCATTGCTTCAATCTTGCCTCAGCTTTCTCCTCTCCATCGGGAGAACCATACACGGCTTTTAAAGTGATACTCCAATGAAGAGCAAGCAAACAATAAAAAAATAGAAAATTATCTGCAGCTATCTGAGTCTGCTTTTAGCACTTGAAAAGCCCTCTTAAAGCCATCTTTGGCTTTCCCCTCCACAAATGTCTTTGTTTAATTAGCCACCTATTGAGAAAGACTCCTCCATCCATTTGAACAATATGGGCGTTCCCTCTCTTCACGCTGCTGCTTCCTACCCTCCTTTCTCTTTCAGCTGCGGTAAGTTTAATGAACCGTGACAATACAAAAAAGAAAAAGATTTTAAAATAATACTTAGATTCGTTAGGTTGAGTTTTCCTTTCCTTGACTCAAAATCGCTCTTCGGGCTCCTCTGCTGCTTGGTGTGACTGGGTCTCCTCGGGGCTCCCACTGACTCCCTGCTTCAGAGCTAACTTGGCAAACTGGGGGGGTTGCCACCCCCACCCCCACCCTGGGCACAAGCTCCTTGCCACGTTCCCCTCTACAAGAGGGCACCTAGAGGGTTGAAAGAAAAACCTAGGGAGTTAGTGGGGTTGCAGGGTGTGCAGAGCTACAACACGCACACCCGCTGTTGATGAGCCTGGAACCGGAACCTGTGACTGCCTTTTTAGAGTGTCAGTGAGACCCCTCTTGCCGAATCTCCCTATTTGGAGATGGAATCCCCAGTCTTTGGAGGATCCCTGGAAAGTTGGCAACCCAAGGGTCTGGCCTTTCCTTGCTTCCCTGGGCTACTCCCTCCCTTTGGTATTGTGCAGAGCAGGGGAGACTATGTGGTCAGAACACAACACAGATTATTAGCCCAAATAAAAGAATTTATTTAACTATGTACACAATTATGGAGCACATAAACACTAAATGAATAAGGCAAAACTGTAGGAGTAAGCACACACCATGAACCAACAGGGCATAAATCAACAGGGGGTAAGTGCAATCCTCATTCCCTACACACAGTACTCTCTACCTCTGGAGGGTGTGTCCTCTGGTTCTGCTTCAGCCTCTCTCTCCTGCCCAAGAGAGCAGGGAAACTTCCACTCATTCCCCAGTCCAGCCGACTGTGGAATGGCTGAAGTTCTGTTGCCTGCCAGGGTTCCCTGACATCTTTGGCTTGTGACCTAGCTGAAGTTTATGTTGATGATGCCCCACCCCTTGGGATGGTCCCTCTTTTCTCACACTTTTTGGCCTTGGGGCAGCTGGGAACTGTAGGCCAGCAGATGAGGAAGCTCCATTCAACCCGGTGAATGATACCCCTGTAGGCCCCTCTCTGGAACTACAGCTCAATTAAGCTTATGGGGGAACATTTTTTAAAAAACAACCATAGAAGGCAGCCATTTCACAAACACAGGTAACTGCCATTTCATTACACCTACCAACAGCTACTGCAGGAAAAATTAGTCGCACACATGAGGCAACTGTCTTCATCAAGAGAGAAAGCCATTTGCCAGAAATTCTGACAAGGCATAGTGGCTGAAGGAGTGGGCAGGAAAGAGGAGCAAACACCCGGCCAATGGCACATGAGTATTCTTGAGTGGTGGCTGGGTGGGACTCAGGCAACATGGCCAGTGGCTAGGGACACTCTCTGAGTGACAGATCAGAGAGCCAAAGGCTGTGGGAGTGTGTGGAATATTCAGAAAAGAGTCACATGAAAACTCAATTATTAATATAGAGAGATATGAATGATTAAAGTACTAGTAATAAGGCCCATTGAGGAAAGAAATGCAACAAGCTCTAGAAAGAGGGTGTGGGAGAGTGCTGTGGCCTGCAGCAGTGCCCCCCTGAGTGCCATAGCCAGCCGCTGCTGCGGGCGGAAAGCCAGGCCTCGCTTTGGGTGGGATGGTCGGGCTGCTGTACTGAGTGCAACACATATGACTATCTGCGCACTGGACAGAAGTTATGGGTGTGTGGTTGGTTCATGGAGCCCCTTCATTGCCTTGAAACTTGCGCTGCCATCACTGGTGAGAGTGAACTGCTATCGCCGTGGCCCAGTATGAGATACTAGAGGTCACCACACATACACAAAAAAATGCCACCACCCCCCAAACTGCATACATCCAAACAGTACATGCATGGAAACAATCACAACCAGGAATACATTACTTTCTACCCAGTCTCTTACTGGGAGGTCACTTCTCATGTCTGTGATGGTACAGAAATATTAGCATGCTGGAATCTCAATTAGCAACCTGCACCTGATCCTATGCATGCATAATTGAAAGTAAGGCTGTATTGAGGTTCCTGGAGACCCCATCATCGATCCACCTGCCCACCCAGCCTCTCACTCGCTCGCATCATCTCCTCTCTCTGCTGGGGCAGTCCCACCATCCCAGTGAGTGACCGGCTCCATCCCTCCATCCTCCCATGTCAGCACCACCAACGTGTCCTCCCCGCAGCAGCCGCCGCATTGCTGCTGCCCCCTCCTCTTCCCCCGCTTCACTTTCTTCTCCATGACCACTGCTTGCATCAAGTGGCAGAGCTGGTTCCAGATTGGGTGGCACGGTGGGTACCTATCCCCTCTCCTCCATCTCGGCAGTCCCCCTGCTGACTCTGGCTGTGCAGATTTGCCACCCTCCCCCGCCCCGCTATGCCTCTCAGCCATTTTAAACAGCTCAAAGAGGGCAACAGAGCCAGTACATGAGGTGGAGCCAGTTCGAGTGGCCAGAGCCGGGGAGGAGAGGTGAGCCGTGAGGGGGGAACAGGCTGCTGCTCGCTGGGTCCTTGCTCCATGTATGGGGCATGCAAGGGATGGGGGGATGGTGAAAGAGGACCAAAGCAAGGACTCACCTTCCCCCCATGGAGTGAGGCAGTGGAAAGGAGGCCCCGGCCATCCCCAGCCCCATGGAGTGTCCCGGCCATCCCTTCCATCAGCTCAGAGCACACTGAGTGCAAGACAGTAGATGGGTGGGTGGGACTCCAGTCACGCTGCCATTGGCATGCCATTGGAGTGACAGGTCAGGGAGTGAAAGGCTGCAGGAGCATGTGGAACATTCAGAAAAGAGTCACATGAAAAGAGGATTATATATAAGGAGAAATTTTTAGAATGATTCATTAACACAAATGCAACTTAAGCAATAACCATGAAGTTCAACAGTACATTCAGAATGATGTCACTTCTGTAGAAGTATTTATAGCCAATAACAAGGTCTTAGGCACAAGGTCCTAATCTAATATACTTATTACAAAAACAACTAAGACAAACAACAGCGTTCTAGTAATCATTCCGTTTGTGTAATCTTCATCAAGTTTGTCTGTTGTTGTTGATTCAACACAATCTTGAAGTACTGAAGGCAATGTTCAAGATTCTTAGTACTAGTTCATATACTATATTGGTGCCACGCTATTACATTTAAGTTCTGGTGACTGGGAATTGCCAATATTAAACTATGATGTGACTAGGTCTACAATACATTTCAAATGGCTGAACTTCCACTAGGAAGGGTTCTGATTCAGAGCACATGATGATGTCATAAGATTCCAAACAACACTGGGGACAACAACTGGCCAGTCAAGAGGAGGGAAGGGTCTCCATGCCTCACTCTCTCCTGCTGCATCTCAGATTCTTCATTCTGGGAAATATAGTTCACCTGTAGTATCATGTGAGTTGAGTTCAGGGATGGAGGCAGCCCTGGATTAACCATTAAGCAAAATAAGCACATTCTTAGGGCATCTAGGGAAAGGGGGCACCACAGAGTTTCTCCCCCTAGCTATCATGCCCTTAAATGCTTTCATTGCCACAATCACCTTTAGTCAGTTTTTTTGGTAACTGTTCTTATTTGCTGTGTTCCTCTTTAATCTGCATTTGTCTTTAAAAAGCCTAGAGAATCCTTTATAAGTGTTTGTCCCGACGCTGCTTAAAGACTGCCAGTGAGGGAGAGCTCACCACCTCCCTAGACAGCTGATTCCACTGTTGCACAACTCTTACTGTAAAAAAGTTTTTTCCTAATATCCAGCTGGTATCTTCCCACCCTTAATTTAGACCCTTTAGTGTGAGTTCTCTCCTTGGCTGCTGACAGGAACAGCTTCCTGCCCTCCTCTAAGTGACAGCCCTTCAAATACTTAAAGATAGCAATCACGTCCTCCCTCAACCTCCTCTTTTCCAGACTAAACATTCCCAGGTCCCTCAGCCTTTCCTCATAGGGCTTGGTTTCCTGGCCCCCAATCATCCTCGTCACTCTCCTCTGTACTCGCTCCATTCTGTCCACATCCTTTTTGAAGTGAGGCCTCCAGAACTGCACACAATATTCCAGGTGCAGCCTGACTAATGCAGTATACAGCGGGACTATGACATCTTGTGATTTGGCTGTTATGCCTCTGTTGATACACTCCAAGATCACATTAGCCTTTTTTGTCACCATATCACAATGGCTGCTCATATTTCAGTCTACCTATACCCCAAGATCTTGTTCACACACACTGCTACTCAGAAGGGTATTCCCCATCCAGTATGCATATTCCTCATTTTTGTTACCCAGATGTAGAACTCGGGACCTATCCTTGTTAAATTGCATCTTGTTTACATCCGCCCACTTTTCCAATGTGTTCAGATCTTGTCAAATCCTATCTCTATCTTCTGGTGTGTTCGCTGCTCCTCCCAATTTGGTGTTATATGCAAATTTAATGAGTAGCCCTCTACACCCTCATACAGATCATTTATAAAAATACTGAAAAGTACTGGGCCCAGAACTGAGCCCTAGTAACATTAACTTACTTTTGACCAGGCTTCATAATCACGTAGCTCTGAGATAGCTTGTTTGTTATTTTTCACTTCTGCTGCAGCTGAGTCTGCAACTGCTTTAATTTCTTCCATGCTCTTTGTTAAGTTGACTATTTTTGTAGTCTTTGGAGTGATAAGACTCTTGATTTCTTCTTTTATTTCTTGTTTCAGTTCTGTAAAAAATTCTTGTATGTGTTTTTTGAGATTGAGCCTTCACATTTCTTTTTACTGGCCCGAGCCTCCTCTCCTTCTGATTCAAGCAGCATGGGGGAGTCTTCATTAGATAATTCCATTTCTTCCTCAGCTGGTGGAGGTCTGTGTATTTTCTTCTTTTGACCCTTGGGTTGTCCCATCTCAGTCTTCAAGATTAGGAGTTTTATGAGACTTCCGGTCCTGGTGATCCCCATGTCAGTCCTGGGGCTCCAGGAGAAGCCTGCCAGCGCCTACTGCTGGGTGGGGGTGCGATCATCCATGCCGCCCCAGGAGTCCTTGGGTTGGACTCCAAGCCATGGGGCGCTAGAGAATCCCCTCAGCAAGACAAGCTAGAGAAAGGGGGCTCCTCCAAGCCCTGACGGGCCCGCCATAGAGCATCCCGAATGGGAACAAGATCAGCACAGCAGAGCAAGCATACAGTGATCAAGCGATTATGAACACGGAGAGACAATTGCTAAAAATGTGAGTCAAACTATAAGCGAGAATCACCAGAGCTATGTCTTGAGACTTCAAGGGATCAAGGAGGAGAGAGGGAAGAATCTGAGACAGATTGTGGATGACTTGTTGGCTCCCTTGGCAGAGGTGACATCAGATCAACTTCAAAGCGAAATAGATACGGTCTTTAGATCATACTCTGAATTTATCAGAAAGAATAATCTGCCAGGGGAAGTTACAGTAAGATTCTCCTGAAGAAAAGTGAGAGATCAACTACTGAAAGCAACCAACGGAGTTACCTTGAAGTTGAAAGACAAGGAGATTAAAGCATTGAAGGATGTTCCATTTGAGATAAGAAGGAAGAGAAGGAAATACAGAGACTTGGTGTTATTTTTACAAAGCCACAAAGTCGCCTACAGATGGTTGGTACCCACAGGACTAATCTTCAGATATGCAAATGGCAAAGAAAGGATAGACTCTGTTGAAAAGGCTTGTGAATTTTTGCATCAGCACGGTCAGCCATCAGGAGAGGGAGAAGGAGCAAAGGAGAGCAAAGAAGGAGAGAATGGATCTTCTGATGAGGACTTGGACTCTAAGTTGGGGGCAGTAGCCCCCAAAACAGGCTATCATCTGAGAGGGGGAAAAGGGAAAAAGTAGATTGTTATTGTTCTCTGGAGTATTTAATTATGTTTATTGCAGGGCGCAGCTCTTTATGAAACTGGATTGTCGGGTAAATATTGAAATGTTTTATTAGCTAGATGATCATTTTTGGTGAAAGTCAATTTGCATTCAAGAGGCAGGGTATTGCCTCTTGAATGCAAATTGACTTTCACCAAAAATGATCATCTAGCTAATAAAACATTTCAAGAGGCAGGGTATTGGCTTCCGGTCGGAGTTAAAATTGTGAGTTAACGCACCTTGCGATCTATGCAGGGTGTACGGCGGTATCTGCTGACAGTTTGGGCTTTATCTGGCCCAACGCAGCACTCCCCAGGCGGGGGAGTGACCAGCAAGCAGCATAGCCCAAATGAGAGTTGAGATTGGTGTGGATAAGCTTTGGAGGAAGCTTTTTTACACTTTGATCCCCTCTCATGAAGCGGGCAGTCTGCACAACAGCACTACAGATACCAGCCGGGCTGAGAATTCAGCATAAATCCGTCATCTACCGGCCTCTTCAACATCAAGATTATCAACGATTTTAAAAAGAAGCAATGCGAAGCCCCAGGATTACAAGTAAGGTAACAATGAACTTTTGCTTACCGGATTGAAGGCGTAGCGAAATTTAAAACGAACGGAAAAGCGAACAAAGCCTTAGTGAAATAATCCGTTTGATTTGAATCTAAAAAGAAGTCTTTTAAACCGAAAAAAGGTAGAAAAATAACTTTGTTTTGCATTCCTGTGGTCAGCTAAGACTAAACTCTGCGCAGTAAAAACGGAACTGATGTGATTCTGTGTTACTGAAAATAAGTTCCGACTGAAAAAGACAAGTTTGGGGTAGAGTGGCTTTGGAAAAGAACTGAGTAACCAGAAGGAGACGGACGTCTTAGAGTGTTACACCGGAAGTTGGAATATTGGGACGGACATCAAAACAGGAAGTTTTGAAATAGCCTACTCTAGCCAGAAAACCATAGAGAAATTGCGCCCGCCATTTTGAGGAGGACTAAATTTTAAAAAGTTATTTTTAAGTAGAAAAATAAGTGGAGTAAAATTTTAAAGGTGGCGATTTGGCTGTTGTATTGGAAATATAAAGACTTGGCAGTTGCATTACAGATTTCAAAACGGATTTGAGGTCAAGACCAAGGGCCACCTCATCACCAAGTCCAAGAATGACTGCAAAGGAAAAAAAAGAGTGGCAGGCTGCAATGGAGGCGATGGAGAAGAGGATGATGGAGGCAGTGACTAATCTGGGAAAACAAATGGAATCACAGTTACAACAACAGATGCAGATACAGTTGGAGCAAATAGAGCAAGTGCAAATTCAAATACAAGAGAGAAACATGGCTGCAATGAAAGAATTGGTCCTAACAGAAGTGGCAGGAATCAAAAAAGATACAGAAGAAGTCAAGAAGGAAATTCAAAGTCTGGCAACAAAATCAAATGAGATGGAACAAAAAGTTAAAAGAAATCTTCAAGAGAATGCACGGTTGGAATCTATGATGGAATACAGGGCAACTCAAAACCATTTGAGATTGAGAGGAATAAAGGAGGAAGAAGAGCAAGATATACAGAGGCTAGTGATAAATGCGCTGACAGCATACATTGGAGAGGATCAAGGTGACTTAGATTCAGACTTTGACTTAATTTATAGAGTAAATTCAACGTATGCTCAGAGAAAGAAATTACCCAGAGATGTAATTGTACAGTTTGTGACAAGAAAGATGAAAGAGGATATTTTCAAGAAGTAGTTTACACAACCATTGGAAATTGATGGTAAAAAGATAATAATTCTAAGAGAAATCCCGAGAGTGATCTTACAAGACAGGAAAAAAATTAAGAAACTGGTTGACAAACTGAAAGAAATGGGGATCAGGTTCAGATGGGAGATACCACAAGGGCTCTCATTCACATACAAATCAGTGAGATTTACAATTAAAACAGAAGGAGACTTGTGCGGTTCAAAGAAAACAATTTTGATGATTTTAAAGATATTTAAATTAGAATACCATGGAATACAAACTGCTATCTTGGAATGTTAATGGACTTAATTCACCAAACAAAAGAAAACTAGTAAATCATTGGTTAGAAAAACAAAAGAGCAATATAATCTGTTTACAGGAAACTCATATTAGAAAACAAGACAACAAATATTTGATTAATAAAAAATTGGGAGAATTTTATTCATTAGCAACTAAAAAGAAGAAAGGAACAGTGATTTATATTCCTAAAGAATTAGAACCAAAACAAATCTTCGCGGATAATGAGGGATGATATATTGGAGTGGAAATAACGATGTATAGAAAAAAGACTTTGCTAGTGAACCTGTATGCACCCAATGGAGCAAAAGATTTGACAAAAGAACTGGACAGTTTAAATTATGAGCAAGTGGTTTTTGCAGGAGACTTCAATGGCATGGTGAACAATATATTGGATAGAAAATCAAAAACAGCAGGAGAACTGACTGGGAAATTACCGAAATTTTTTTTTGAATTGATGAAGCAAGAGAAATTAGAAGATGTTTGGAGAAAATGGAATCCTAAGGTTAAGGACTATACCTTCTATTCTAACAGACATAATTCTTTTTCCAGAATTGATATGATTTGGATGTCAGAAGAGATGGCTTTAAAAACTCAAAAAGTTGAAATTTTACCAAAAATTAATTCAGATCATAATTCCTTACTTTGGATATCAAAAGAGAAACCAAGACAAATATATTGGAGAATTAATGAAGACTTACTGGACAGAAAATTAGTCAATGAAAATTTAAAAAAGGAAACGCAGAATTTTTTTGAAACAAATTTGAACAAAGGTACTGACATACAGATCGTGTGGGATGCATACAAGGCGGTAATAAGAGGGTTACTTATTTCATTAAACTCGAAAGATAGAAAGCAAAGGATGCAGCAACAAAATGACCTTCAAGAAAAGATTCGACAAAAGGAAAAGGAATTAAAGAAAAAACCAGGGAAGAAGAAAATTATTAAAGAGATACATCTTCTACAGGATCAACTTAATGTTTTGTCAAATCGAGAATTATATTGGAATTTGAAGAAATTACAACAAAAATCTTTTGAAGGTGCGAATAAACCAGGAAAATTCTTAGCATGGCAGTTGAAAAATCGAAAAGAAAGAAATTTTATAAATAAGATAACGCAAGATGGAAAAGATATCATAGACTTGAATGGCCTAAAAAGAGTTTTCTTCAATTACTATGCAAAGCTGTTTAGAAGGAAAGGTATTGACCCACAGAGACTTAGGAATTATTTGGAGAACATTGCAGTACCAGTGATGGGACAACAAATTAAAGAAATGCTTAATGGTCCAATTAAGAAGGAAGAAATAACTAGTGCTATAGAAGACGCAAAGTTGGGCAAAGCTCCAGGTCCGGATGGTTTTACAGCAAAATTTTATAAAAAAATTAAGGAAGAGCTAACCCCAATTTTGGTACTTTTGTCAAACGATATAAGAGTGACCAAACGAATCCCAGAGTCATGGAAAGATGCCAACATCTCACTCATACCCAAAGAAGGTTTGGACTTAACCAGTGTAAAGAACTATAGACCAATTTCTCTTTTGAATAATGACTATAAATTATTTGCGAAAGTAATTTCCGAAAGATTGAAAAAATATTTGACAGATGTTATAGCAGAAGAACAAGCTGGTTTTTTGCCAAATAGACAAATAAGAGACAATATAAGAGTGGTGGTCGACGCAATTGAGTATTGTGATAAACATCCAGAGAAAGAAGTTGGATTCCTCTTTTTGGATGCAGAAAAAGCTTTTGATAATTTGAATTGGGACTTCATGCTGCAGGTGGTAGAAAAAATGGATATAGGCCAATCTTTTTTGAATATGATTGTGGCAATTTACGCAGATCAAAAAGCGGCTTTGAATATAAACAAAGAGAGAATGGAATATTTTAAGGTTCAGAAAGGAACACGGCAAGGCTGCCGTTATCACCGTTACTGTTTATTTGGATATTGGAAGTATTATTGGGAGATATAAGAAAAGACAATAATATCAAAGGACTCACAGTGAAAGGCTTTTCATATAAATACAGGGCGTTTGCAGATGATGTAATATTTATGGTGCAAGACCCAATTGAGAATATACCACAACTGATGAAGAAAATCAAAGAATTTGGGGAGATAGCTGGTTTTTATGTCAACAAAAATAAAACGAAAGTAATGTGTAAAAATATGACGAAACAAAGGCAAATAGAACTTCAGGAAAAGATTCAATGTGAAGTAGTATCAAAGACTAAATATTTAGGAATTGAATTGACTATGAAAAATATTGATTTGTTTAAAAATAACTATGAAAAAGTTTGGTACAAAATTCAGCAAGATATGAAAAAATGGGACACCCTGAATTTATTGTTAATGGGAAGAATTGCAACAGTAAAAATGAATATTTTGCCTCGTTTAATGTTCTTATTTCAAACGATCCCAATACTACGACAGAGTAAGATATTGGACACTTGGCAGAGAGAACTATCAAAATTTGTGTGGGCAGGAAGAAAACCGAGGATTAAAATGAAAATATTATGTGATGCAAAGGAAAGAGGAGGACTTCAACTACCAAATTTAAGACTTTATTATGATGCCGTCTGTTTAACGTGGCTAGAACAATGGACTAACCTTGATAATATGAAATTGCTAGCATTAGAAGGTCATGATAATAAATTTGGATGGCATGCATATATGTGGTATGAAAAGTCAAAAATTGACAAATTCTTCAAACACCACTATATAAGACAATCACTGTTCGAAACCTGGACGAAATATAAAAAATTCTTTCCAGAAGAAAGATCACTCTGGATAGTGCCGGCAGAAGTGATCAAACCGTATTCTAGGCATCAAGGTTCAGATTGGTTACCTTATAAGAGTCTTTTGAAAGTGGAAGAGAGAAATTATGTGATAAAAAATAGAGATGATGTTGAATTTGATTATGATTGGTTGAATTATAGACAGATTTTTGATTTATTTAAGACCGATAAGAAAAAGTATGGTTTTAGGGAGAAAAATAATGAAATTGAAACTATATGGGTTGAAAAAGGTAAAAAAATGATTTCAAAAATGTATAAGGTTTTATTGAAATGGTATACTGAGGAAGAAACAGTAAAAGAACAAATGATAAAGTGGGCTGTTAATATAAACAGTGAAATAACTATGTCATCATGGGAGTATTTGTGGAAAAAATCATTGAAAATTTCAACTTGTGTTAATGTCAAAGAAAATTGTTATAAAATGATGTACAGATGGTATTTGACTCCGAAAAAAATTGCTATTATAAATGAAAGTATGTCTAACAAATGTTGGAAATGTAAAAAGAAAGAAGGGTCATTTTACCACATGTGGTGGACTTGTGATAAAGCAATGTTATTGGACTCAGATACATAGTGAGATACAGAAAATTTTGAAATGTACTTTCAAGAAAGACCCACAAATGTTATTGTTAGGTCTTAAATTAGAAGAAGTAAATGTAACCAAGAGAACATTGTTATGGTATTTGGTTACAACAGCCAGAATGACTTATGCACAATTTTGGAAGCAAGAAAAGATACCTGAGACATGGGAATGGATTAAGAAGATGTTGTTTATGGTTGAAATGGACAAACTGACAAGGAAGCTTAATAACGAAGGAGATGAAAAGTTTTTTGAAGAATGGAAAGACTTTCAAGACTATTTGGTGAAAAATTGGGATGTTAAGAATAACTTGATTTATTTTGACAGTTATTAAGAAGAAATTTTAAAATGATTTGATTGTTAAAGTGTTACCGTTATTTGATAATGAAGGTTAAAAAGGATAAGTAAAGCAAATGCTTAACAGAGATTATAAGGGGGGTAAGAGCATTGTGGGAAGCCTTGTATTAGGAAGGGAGGGGTATAATGAAAAGGATATGTATTTTCTTTTGTTTTTTATATAATATGGAACATGTCAAATATATCCATCAATAAATTGTGTTTTTTTTTTAAAAAGAGGCAGGGTATTATTCTAAAAGCTTCGTATGATCACCGATTCTTGGGTTTTTAGAGGTTTTTCTTTTCTTTTCTTTCACCCGTAGAGTGTAGTTTCCCCATCCCTATTTTTTTGTGTATTGTAGTTTTCCTCTTTTTTCTGTATGTAGATTTAGAAAAAGCAATAAAAAATCCCCTTTGGGGGGCCATAAATTATTATTTATGATAGGTGTTTTAAACCCTTTTAGTTTG
This sequence comes from Gekko gecko, assembly GCA_029375565.1. NCBI lineage: Eukaryota > Metazoa > Chordata > Lepidosauria > Squamata > Gekkonidae > Gekko > Gekko gecko. Next base: position 173,446,514 of record JAPDNY010000005.1, read on the forward strand.
AAACAATGCAGAGACAGTGTCTGGTGCGAGCGTTCTAATCAACGTCCACCGGAAGTTCCCCCCAGAACTGAGCCCTGTGGCACCCCACTGGACACCTCCCTCCATTCAGATGAAATAGCATTGACAACTACTCTCTGAGTGCAGTTCTCCAATCAGTTTCCAATCCACCTAACTATCCTACAGACCAATCCACAGTCCTTTACCTATCAGAACATCATGGGGGACCTTGTCAAAAGCTATATTTAAATCCAGGTAAACAACATCAACAGCATTCCCTTGATCCAGTAAGGTCATCACTCATTCAAAGAAGGAAATGAGGTTGGTCTGCTGATTTCTTATGTATCAGTTTTAGATCTCTTAATCTTTCCTGACATGCTCCAGCTCCTTCTTACCATATATACAAGAAGTAAAAGATCTATTTTACTTTGATGACTGATTGAATGCTTCTTGTTTATGCAATAAATTGTACCTTTGAACAAGCTTGTAATCTCAGACAAAACAAGCTGCAATGGTAATCACTGGGAGACCCAGTGTGAACAGCTGAGACATGGAAATGTTTGTTTGTGTCCTCTGTATGGAAGATAAACTGGCTTGCTTTGTTGCATTTAAAATCAGAAAAGCTATTACTGTAGAAGATAGGCCATGCTTCAGTGGTGATACCAAGCATGAACTAATGATCTCTCTCTTTAGACTTCTTTTTTTTTAAATGGGGGGATCCAAACCCTAATTTTACCTCTGATTCAAGTACTGATTTCCTCCCTATTTTCAAAGCAATGTTTCATATCACTCTTATTTCAGATTCAGAAATATGCGCTCCTTTTTTTTTTTTTTAAAAAGGTTTTTTTTATTTTTTAACAGAAAATAGACAGAAAAACAATAAAGATATAGAATAAAAAACAGTTAGGTGCTGGAGTCTATATTCTACATTTACTAAAAACCATATGCTTATTTCGAATCAATTTCATTTATATCATTTGTTGATTATTATTAAGATCTAATCCTTAAGTTACCCTGATATTTTTGTAACCATTTATAAAGTCTCTCCCATTTTTTTTCATAATCACTTTCAGGTTTTTCATGTAGCTGTAGCGTTAATTTATCCATTTCTGCTGCTTCCAACAATTTAAATATCAATTCTTCTTTTCTCGGGACTTCTTCTTTCTTCCAATATTTTGCATACAAAATTCTGGATGTAGTTACAACTTGTACAATCATATATATATCTTGCACATTAAACTCTTGTGGTACAACATTCAATAAAAACATTTCTGGTATAAATGGAACATTTTTTTCTAGTCTTTTTTGTAATATTTCATGCACCTATATCCAGTATTTTTTAACTAAATCACAAGTCCACCACATATGGTAAAATGAACCAGTTTTAAGTTTACATTTCCAGCATAAATTTGACACATTTGGATACCATTCAGCTAGTTTCTCTGGTGTCATATACCATCTATAAAACATTTTCTACAAGTTCTCTTTATAGGATAACGCTTTAGTAAATTTTATGTTAACTTTCCAAATTTTTCCCCATTGGTCTAGTTGTATACTATGACCTATGTTCTGTGCCAATTTAACCATTACTTCCTTCACCACTTCATCTTGCATTTCCCACTCCAATAAAAAATTATAAAATAATTTTATATGCTGCTTCGTAGCAGATCCAACAATTTTGTCTATCTCAGAAGGATTAGTTTGAAATCCCATCACGTTGTCCTTTACATATCTTGAATCTAATTGTACTTTTCCCCACCAATTCAAATTAATACCTTTTTTATTAGTTCTTCTTTCTGTAACATTTTATTTTGGTCATCTAGTAAATCTCAATATCTCCACAAATGTTCTTTGGTAAATGTCATTGGATTTGTAAATGCTTCTAATGGCGAAACCCATTTTGGTATCTCATTATAATGCAATTTTTGAATTTGTTCTCATACCTTACTGAATGCTGCTCTAAGTAGGTGCTGTTTAAAATATTTATGAGTTTCGCTTTTTCTATACCATACAAATGCATGCCAATCCGTTTTCAAGTCATGACGTTCAAATTTCAAAAGTCTTGTATCTTCCAATGTGATCCATTCCTTTATGCAGGTGAGTGCTGCCACCTTGTAATATAGTTGCCAGTGTGGAAGTGCAAATCCTCCTCTTTCGTTGATTTCTTGAAGTAGTTTCAATTTAATTCTTGGTTTCTTGCCTTCCCATATGAATTGCCTTATCAATTTTTCAAGCTCTTTAAAATAATTTGGATTAATTAAAATTGAAATTGTCTGAAATAGGAAAAGTAATATGAGTTCCAAAGTCATACTGCAGTCCTAGGAGTGAGGGACAAGGGGAACAAACAAAGCAAACAATATGACTAGAGAAAAAACAGGCCACAGTTTTTATTGAAGACAACTACAGGAGCATTGGCTCAACATAGGGCACAGATCAAACACCTGTCAGGAAGTGCCACCTTGTGGCTCTCCAGTATCCAGCCTTGAACCCTGCTGGCTGCACTGCATTATAATCATCATGGTCATTGTTGTGTAACTGCCCACATTGAAGGACTGGGGGGCAGGGGGAATAGGACGAACTGGGGGGATCTGGTGCCAAGTTCAATAATTTGTGCCAAGTGAGGTATAGGTGCCATGAGCCATACTGGGGACCCCAAAAGGGTCTTAACACTCTTGAGATTTAGTATGATCACTTATGAGCTAAATATGAAAAGTGTAGTTTGTACACTTCTTGCCAGCAGTACACTTGGAATGGTTATGGGATGATTGTGCACATCCATTAAGTGTGAATTATGTGGGGTATGGAAAGTTACTTTCTTTTGTTTGGCCTGGGCCTATTGCAAATATATGTCACTGGAGAACTCAGAATGTTAAGATAGGAGGAAATGAATTCTCTCTAGCTGCTCTCAGCACCATGTTCAAATGGAAAGCTGCTACAACTCTCCCTTTTAAATTCATTCCACTGTGTTCCATTTTTCTAGCACATTGTTTGGGAAAATCATCCACCCAGGACTGCAAAGGCATTTTTTCTTGATCCCATTTAAATTTCTACACTTCACTCATATTCCCAGACTATCCAACAGGTCCGTACAGAGAAGCTAATGGAAATATGTTTAAATGCATAAACTGGGCTATGAAGCCTATTAACAGAACTCAGGAGGTCGTGAGGGCATGAAGAGGCTCCCAAATGGCCAGCTAGATACCAGGTCCCTGTCTGGAAACCATGCTCATTTCCTTTCAGGTCTTGTCAACTGTGGGCTTCTGACCAGAAGGGCCCATGTACCTCTTAATCAAGGGCCATGTATCCTCAATTGACAATTAGTGATTTTGGGGAGGGTTGATTTTTGGTTCTTTTTAAATAAAGGATTGAATGCACAAGGAGCTCAATACTTGGCACCAGGAGTCTTTTTTTTGGGGGGGGGAGCGCACTGGAGCACAGCTCCGGGAGCTCAGGAGCCAAGCCCCGCCCCCAGCCGGCATCCCGGGGAGTCTTTCAGGCAGCCGAATGTCAATTTCAACTCCATTATATCCTATGGGCCATTGAAGTCAATGGTGAAAACATATGGTATATTCTGGGGACTGGAGGGGAGGGGGTTTGAGGGAGAAGCTCCAAACTCACAGAGTAGCTGATGGAGCCTCTCCCCAAGATACCCACCAAGTTTCAAGAACATTGAATGAGGGGGTCCAATTCTATGGGCCCCCAAACAGGTTGCCCCTATTCCCTCCATTGTTCTCTATGGTGGGAAAAAGTTACCCCATGTTTTCACCATTGACTTCAATGGCCCATAGGATATAATGGGGCCAAATTGCTGCCAAATTTCTTTCATTCCCTCCTTTCCTTCTCTCTTTTTACTCTTTCCCTCCTTCTTCTCTTCTCTCTCTCTCTCTTTCTTTCTTTCCTACCTTCTTCTCTTCTCTTTCTTCCTCCTTTCCCTGTTTCCCTCCTTCTTCCCTCTCTTTCTTTCCCTCCCCTTTCCTTCTCTTTCTTTCCCTCTTTCCTTCCTTCTTTCCTTCTTTCTACTCTCTCTCTTTCCTTCCCTCTTTCCTCCTTCTGTGGTCCAACTCTCATGAGAAGGAGTTTAAACTTTAAACCCCCTCTCTCTTAGCTCCCCCACCCAGGCCAGTTGGGGAAGGGAAGGGGAGGCTTTTGAAGATGCCTCCCCCCCCCCTTTGCTTCCCCTTCTGACATCACTTCCGGTGATGTCAGGGGGCATGGCATATACTAATAGCCTAATAGCTCATTAGCATACCATATGCTAATGAGCTCCTGCAGCTGTTTTTCTACAAAAAGACCCCTGCCTGGCACTCTGTCCTATGAGATATTTCTAATGCCTGGTGCTTGAGGGCTTTTGTGACTTCAACCATAGATGTGCTGTGGGAACCTGAAACCAGAACTTCTTGAACATGGTTCTGCATGCCACCTGAGTGGCTTGCCTTCAAGGCTTCAGAAAAATGGCAGGCCCAATCTCCTTAACACCACATGAGCCCCCTCAAGATGGCCAGCAGTGGAAGTGTGGCCTTTTTACTTACTGGAAAACTTCTGAACAGGCTGATGTTCTGGAGGGCCACAGGCAGCCCAGGCAGTGCTGGTCACACCACAGGAGCCACTCTGCTTGGACTAGGGTTGCTGATCTCCCCCTTTACCATCTTTACATACAGCTGCTGGCCCTTCCCTGTCTCACCTACCATAGGTTCCTTCCATTTACTCTACCTTTCTGTATTCAGCATTGATTTTGGAAGCAGGGAGAGTGACCAAACTGACTGTAATAGGTTTTGGAATATTTGGTGGGATGCTTAATTCTACAATGGGTCTGGTTGTACATCTTACAGAACAGCTATAACATTCAGCATCAGCAGGTATCTATAGAGTGGCTATGGGATGATAGAAGTGAGGCAACAGACTAGCATTTTGTGCTTAGGCAACTGTCTGAGGTCAAAGATCCTGCCCCTGAATGTACTTCAGCTGTGAAGGCTCCCAGGCAGACAGTGCAGGCCCCACCAATGGCTGGAGCAACTACTGTGAGCTTCTGATGGAAGCCCTGCCTGAGACCAGGGGAGGAAGGGCCAGGTGGGCTGCAGCATAGGGAGTCTTGGCTGGGATGCTCCCCATGCCAGCAACACAGAGGAAGTGGGGCCACACCTGCAGGTGATCCCACAGATGAGACCTCCAGCTTCCCCATCCCTCTAAGGCCAGCTTGGGCCAGTGAAGAGGCCTTCTAGGGTACAGGGGAAGGAGGACCATGGGAAGAGAAGGCCTGGGCCAGGAATCCAACTATCCTTATTGTCCACTCCCAGCAGGACTTCACCCTTTTTCTTTTTAAATTATTTTTTTTATTATTTTCTACACAAAACAGAAATAAACAATTGCATAAATTGGTAAAAGTATTCCAAGTCAATATTAAACTGGCCAAAAGTCAAGACACATTGAATGGCATGTAGGGAACCAAAAGGAGTTTCAAAAATACAAAACGTCTTGATAATAGCAGTAATTGGGGAGAAAAATCCCCATTAGACAAGTAAGCAAACATAGGGAACCAAATGGCTTGAAATGTGCATGGATGGCCACCAGTGGTGATGACAGCATTCTGCGAGGCAATCTTCTCCAGGAGAAAATGTTCCCATAATTTGTTTTTCCAGTTGTTCAGGGAGGGAGCTGCTTTGTCTTTCCATTTTTGAGCAATCACAAGTCTTGCAGTAGGAAGTAGCATAGCAATTAATGAGATTTTTGTTTTGTTTTCTGCAGGATTGAACCAGAAATCATGTAAGAGGACTTCTGGAATGTCAGGTAAGAGAACTCCAGTGATGAGATTGATTTGGGTAATAGTTTGTAACCAAAAATTGTGTATCTTTGGACATTGCCACCAGCAGTGCAAGAAGTCTCCTACAGAGCCACAGTTCTTCCAACAGTATTTGTTGCTTTGTAGTTTTATTCTGTGCAGTCTGACTGGTGTCATGTATCAGCGATGTATCACTTTGAACGCATTAAATCTTACAGAGAATATTTTTGAAGAGAAGTTGGACGATTTCCAGAGTCTCCCAGTCTTGTGATTGGATTCAATTATTGCATTCCATTTGCCATATCACTGTGTCTTTATTTTGTTTAGGCACTAGATTAGAGATCAGGACTTTATAAATTTTTGAGATAAGGCCTTTGTTGTTCCCTGCAGAATGAATTAGTATCTGCTCAAAAGCATTAAATTTTTTTTCAAATACTTGTTGTTGCTTTAAATCATGGAGAAGGTGCTGGATCTGAAGATAGCTGAACCAAGGTATTTTTTTTTGTCTGTTCTTGCCTCTAACTCAGCTTTGGTGAGAGGAAGTCCTTTCTTTGTCAAATCGATTTGGCGAGATAGTCCTGCTTTCCTCCAGCTTGAAGAGATCATTTCATCCTTTCCGGGAGAAAACCAGTCGATTAAGGAAAGAAGAAGCTTGAGAACAACAGGGTAGTAGAAGTTTCAACTCTGGTAGGTTTAGGCCTCCTTGAACAGCAGGAGATTTTAATGTCACAAAGGAAATTCTGTGTTTCTTATAGCTCCAGAAAAAATTGTTTAATTCTCATTGCCATTTGTTAAGTTCTTTCTGCGAAATGTTGATTGGCAAGGCTCTAAACAGGAATAATGATTTGGGGAGAATAAAGCTTTTTAACAGGCTAATTCTGTCTGCCCACGAGGGGTTTAGCTGGTTCCATTTTTTCAGGGAGTTCTTCACTTCTTGAAAGATATTGTGGAAGTTGCAATACAATAATTTTCATAGATCTGGAGGAATTATGACACCCAGGCATCTCCAATTCACCGATGACCATTGGTAAGTGCTTGATCAAAATTGGAATTATTTTGGATTTTTGAATAGCTGTTGTAGTTGTCCAAATGAGGCCTCTGGGTTTGAAAGGAATATGATCATGACGTCCGCATACAGACTGACTGAATGTATCGTGTTGTTGATTGTGATGCCAGTTATTGGCAGGTTCATTCTGATGGCCAATGCTAGGGGTTCTATTGCCAGGGCAAAGAGTAGTGGTGACATCTGGCATCCTTGCCTAGTGTCCCGCCATAGTTTTGTGGATCTGCTCATATTGTCATTCGTCAGAATCTTAGCTGTTTGAAATTTGGATCCAAAATTCATTGTTTTTAGAAGCTGATGTAGATATTTCATTTCCACGCTGTCAAAGGCTTTCTCCAGGTCTACAGAGAGGTTTAAGGAGTCAATAGGCTGAAGTTTGCTATATGAAATGATGTTTATGTTGTCCATTACAGATCTGTTAGGGATGAATCCTGTCTGATCAGGTTCAATGTAATGATGGATGATGTTTTGAAGACTGGAAGCCGATGGGTCGGAATGATGCAGGAGATTCTCTGTTACCAAGTTTCTTTGGGGATAGGGATAATTAGCAATTCTTCCCACAATGGAGGCATTGTTTGTAAAATTCCAGTCCAAAATGGTCTGTGCCTGGAGCTGTGTTTGGTTTCATTTGTGAGAGTGCCTTTTGGACTTCATCTGGTGTGATAGGAGCATCTAAGGAGGCGTTATGTTCTGGAAATAGTTTTTTGAAAAGATTTAAATTTTGCATAAAATGTAGAATATCCTCCATCTTCGGGTTGGTCAAACTGTACAGGTCTTCATAGTTTTGGTCAATTTAGAATTATCTTTAGTTCTCATTATATGGATCTTGCACTCATTACCTTTCTGTTTGACTTGCCAGGCTAGAAGTTTTAAGCTTTTGGTGGGTTTTTTGCCACTATTGTTGCTTGAGATAAAAGAGTTGTTTCTGGATTCTCTGTGTCTACACAGATTGGAGAATTTTATGTTTTGCTTCTAGTTCTTTCCAAGTTTTTTTTTAGTTTCGTGTTGTTTTATTAAGATTTTCCAGATCTCTGATTTCTGCTAAAAATTTTTGTTGTTTTTCTTTTTTCAGGTGTGCAGACATCGCTATGATTTCCCCCCTCAACACTGCCTTGAGAGTGTCCCAGACCATGTGTTGATCCACCTCTCCATTTTTGTTGTCTCTAAAGTATATTTCAATGATGTGTCGAATTTCTTCTTTGGAGCTTTCATTCAATAAAAGGAATTTATTTAAATTCCAGTGTTGTTTGTATTCTTGATTTTGATGCAGCAGATGTAATTGTAGAAAAGCATGATCCAACCACATAAAGGGTCTGATTTCTGCCTTTGTAATGCTGTGAGAAAGAGAGTCAGAGATCAGCAGGTGGTCAATACGTATATAGGACTGGAACCTGGGGAGAAGTATGTGTAGTCCCATTCCCCAGAGTGTAGACTTCTCCAAGCATCCTGCAGGTTGTATTTTTCCAATATCTCCTTTAGTCATGAACAGCCGGTTTTTCTTAATTGTTTTCTCAGAGTCCTTCCCAATCTATCTAAGTGGAAATCCATAATAAGGTTAAGGTCACCGCCGATTACTCTGTGGCCTTATTAAAACTGGTCTAAGGATAATAAGGTGTCTTCCACAAACCTCTCCTGGGTCTCATTTGGTGCATATATGGAAGCAAGAGTAAAATATATGTTGTCTAGGGTGCCTTTAACAAAAATAAATCTGCCACGGGGGTCTGCTAGAATATCATCACATTTGAACTGAACTATCTTTGTAATAAGAATGGTGACTCCTTGCAGCTTGGATGAGCCGCTGGCATGATACTGATGCGTGTACCAGGAGGTATTTAGAACCTGGTCTTTCTCTGGTTTTAGATGAGTCTCTTGAAGAAACAGAATAGAAGGTTTCTCTTTTAGGATAAAGGCCATCATACGCTTATCTTTAATGATGTTATTCAAACCACGTGCGTTAATAGATCTAACTATATGATGATCTAACTATATGATGTAAAAAAAAAACTTAGAAAAAAGAACTCTCTACAAAATAGGGTTGATCTGTTCTATTAAACTGTTGTCCTCCAGACAAATACAAATATTATTAGTACTCCTCATTTTTTCACTTGTTTCTTGGAATGTGAAAAGTACTGAGGCCAGAGACTCAGCATAGTGAATCAGCTCTTGTTTATTGGATTACTTCAGGAATGAAAGATAAATGGGCCAGTAAGTGCTCAGCTGATATGTGTGCCCCACACCACACCCACACCCATGACCCATGACTGGCCACATCTACAATTCAACAGGGCTACTTTTGGATCCGAATGAGCCCATAGGTATGCCTTCGGATCCGAAGTGGCTATTGTCTTTGGAGTGAAGCTCTGAGGTTTGTTGGACTGCATGGGTCAGGCCACCCCATTGTGGCCACCTTATTCCAGTTAATACGCAACACCCCTCCCCCCATAGTTCAGGCATTCCCACAAATATAGTCCTTCAACCTACGCAGTTCTGGAAAAGGATGGCCGGGGCTGTGCTGGGCAGGTTCTGATGGAACTGGTGGCTTGGGGGCCACTGCAGGCGAAGCGTTGTTGGTGTGTCTGGGTGAGGAAGGTGCCCTGGTGGGAGGGGCATCTGATGGTTTGCTGCTTGGCACGTTGGCATCCAGCTCTGCCTCCATGTCCCTGGGTTCATCTAAGGGCAGCAGCTGGTGGCGGAGTTGGTCCACGTGTCTCCATAGTAGCTGTCCATCTTCTGTGGAGAACTCATAAGATAGAGGTCCTGTCATTCATACCACTCATGTAGGAATCCAGGGTGGCCCACGTGAATAATTGTGAGCATACACGGGGTCCTCCAGGAAGAACCCCCATGGGGCAGTCTGTACTTCTACTCCTGGGGTGTGGTCTGGTGCCCGGTCCAGGTGTAAGTGGTCCAGCCAGGTCATCAAGTGCCTGCCCATAAGCATTTCTGTGGGAGAGCGGCCAGTGACAGTGTGGGGGATTGCCCTCTGGCCAAACAGAAAAATGACTAACCTGTAGTCCCAGTCCCTGTGGACGATCCGCCACAGCACCTCTTTTGTAGTTCTCACCATCCACTCTGCCTGGCCATTGGTGGCCGGGTGAAAGGGGGCAGAGTGGATGTGCCAAATCCCGTAGTACCTCACAAAGTCCCCGAACTCGGCCAACATGAAGGCCACTCTGTTGTCAGAGACCAGTGTGTCAGGGATGCCGTGGGTACTAAACACCTTCCACAGGGACTTGATCGTGGCCTGGGATGACGTGGAGGAGACTGGGATGACTTTGAGCCATTTGGAGAAGGTGTCTACTAAAATAAAGAAGATTTGCCCCTGGAACGGGCCAGCGAAGTCCAGGTGCAGGTGAGCCCATGGCTTGCTGGAGGACTCCCATGAGCGCACTGGGGTGCTGGGGGGGCTGGCTGTGTCTCCTGGCAAGTCTGGCAGCATTTGACTAGGTCCTCTATCTCCCCGTCCAAACCCGGCCACCAGACATAGCTCCGCACAAGGGCCTTCGTTCGCACGATTCCTGGATGGGTCTTGTGTAGCACTGCGAACGTGAGTTTGTGTAGGAGAGCGGGGATCACTACCCTACTACACAAAAGACACCCTTTGTGGATGAACAACTCATCCCGGTGGAATGAGAAGGCTACAAAGTTTGGGCCCACTTTCCCTGTGAGCCAGCCCCTCCCCACCCAGTCTAGCACTCGGGAGAGGATGCGGTCCTTACCGGTGTGTTTGGCCACTTCATGTACATGGGTCAGCCAGTTGGGCAGGTCCTCTAGCAGCAGGATCTGGTGTGCTGGTGCCGGGTCTGGGTTGCAGCTGGGAAGGGGAAGGTAGCTCAGGACGTCCACGTGGCCCATGGACTTACCCAGCCGGTGCAGCAAGCTGTATTGGTAGCCGGCCAGGAAGATCGACCAATGAAGCACCCGCAGCAACATCAGCTGGGGCGTTTGATGATCTGAAGCCAGGAGACCCAAGAGCGACTTGTGGTCAGTGAGAATGGAGAAGGGACGGCCATAGAGGTAATTGTGGAATTTTTGTACCCCTGCCATGATGGCCAATGCCTAAGAAAGGCTGCAGTTCAGTCTTAGAGGTTGGGGCATTCACAATTGCCTTTATTATGTCCTGGGTTGGGTGGATGCCACTTGCGTCGACCTGGAACCCAAGGAAGTCCACACGAGGCACCCCGAGGATGCATTTTTCTCACGAGATCAGAATGTCATCGAAGAAGGGCTGTACTCCGGGAATTCCTTTAAGCAAAGTGTCCATTAAGTTTTGGAATATTCCCAGAGCCACACTCACCCTGAATTGCAACCTCCGCACCTTAAAAGCCCCCCTGTGAGTGATAATGGCTTTGGCCATGGCATCCTCCACTGGCAACTGCTGGTAGGCCTGCACCAGATCCAGCTTCCCAAAAATTTTGGCCCCAGCTAGGGATGCAAGCATATGGCTGACCACCGGCATGGGATATGCATGGTCTTGCAATGCCTTGTTAATTGTGCATTTATAGTCCACACAAATACTGATGTCCCCATTCAGTTTGACTGATGTGACTATTGGCATTTCCCACCTCACAAGGGGACCAGTTCTAGGACCCCCTGGCTGACCAGGTGATCCATCTCTGCCTCAATTTTCAGATGGAGAGCCAGCGGGGGGTGTTGACTTTTTAGGTGGATGGGGTGCACTGCTGGGTTGAGCTCTAGAGTTACTGGCAGACCAAATGCACTGTTGAATACTGTGGGGAATTCCTGGCACACATGACTATAATCCCTGTGCCCCACTTGGTTGATCCCTGTTACCACCAACCCCAGGGCATCGAACCAGGCAAGGCCCAGTACGCTGGTGAGAGGGGCCTGTACCACAACCAGTTCCAAGAGACCCTCAAAAGTCCTGTATTTCACCCTGAACAGGCCCACCCCCTTAACCACTACTGGGTTTCTCTGAAAGTCTCTTAACTTGAAGCTGGTAGCCTCTAGAGGAGGCCCCCCATTAGGGCATAGCTTCCTGAGGGTCTCCTCAGAGATAATAGAAAGGGACGATCCCGTGTCTAGCTCCATTTCACAGGGGGCGTCCTCTATCAATACAGTCACAGTCAGTTTGTGGGCGGACCCCTGGGGCAAGTAATGTACCTGGTTCTGGTGAATGGTGAAGCTGCGGTCCACAGTCCCTTGGTGCATGGAGGTGCCCTTGGCGTTCCATGAACAGCAGGCACGGGCAATGTGCCCCTGCTTCCCACACGTCTGGCAAATGGTCTCTCAAAAACGGCAGGTCTTTCACTCATGCGGATCCCTGCAGCTGGCGCATAGTGTAGACCTGGGTAGCTTGGCGACATCCCTTGTCGTGGGATGGATGGCTGATGAGTGGCTTTTGCATGTGCCAGGCCGTGTGTGAGGCTTCACCTGATGGGCTTCTTTGTCCGAGATGTCAGATTCTGACGCCGGCCTGGCCTGGTGGGTGGAGTGGGCCTGTCAGTCTCATTGCGACTTCTTGAAGATGGTCGCTGTCTGGAGTGCGGTGTCCAGTTTTAGGTCTGCCTGGGTGGTGAGTTTTCACTGCAACTTTGGATCACTGACTCCCCACAGGAACTAGGTCAGTAGCGTGTCCTCGAGGGCAGGGAACTCACATTTGCTGGCGAGGCAGTGGAGGTCAGCATGGAATTCCGCTGTCGACTCTCCTGTCTTCTGAGTTCAGCCAATGTAGTCCATCCGGACAGCCCACTTCGAGGGTTTCGGAGCACAGTAATTGGTCAGGGCGGTGACCAACTCATCATAGGTCACTGTTTCTAGTGTCTTTGGCACAACAAAGTTCTGTGCCATCTGGATGATGGTGACGCCGCATGTGCTCAACAGCCACGACCTCTTGAGTTCAGCATCAGTTACTCCCTGGATATTCAAGAAGTGTTTCAGGTGGGTGCCTCAGGCTCCCCAGTACTCGGGATGGGTAGGTTCAAATGCCGAGAGGTGTGGTCCCGGAGCAGAAGCCATGACTCGTTGCAGTAATGGCTGTGTAGGAGCCGGTTGCGATGATGCGGTGGCTATGGTCTGTGGTTTGTTGGTGGGAGTGTTGTGTGGCTGGGAGTCCTCGGCCTCCATGGTGGTCACCGGTGTGGTGCTCATGGTCACAGTGGAGTCAGGCTTGCTCACAGGATCCCACCTTTATCACCAGTGAAAAGTGCTGAGGCCAGAGACTCAGCATAGTGAATCAGCTCTTGTTTATTGGATTACATCAGGAATGAAAGATAAATGGGCCAGTAAGTGCCCGGCTTATATGTGTGCCCCACACCACATCCACACACACACCCATCACCCATGATTGGCCTTATCTACACATCTACAATTCAATGGGGCTACTTTTGGATCCGGGAGAGCCCATAGGTGTGCTTTTGGATCTGAAGTGGCTATTGTCTTTGGAGTGAAGCTCTGAGGTTTGTTGGACCGCATGGTCAGGCCACCCCATGGCAGCCATCTTATATGAGTTAATACACAACAGAATGTATTTAGATTTTCTTGGGTTTCAACATCAAAGGAGGTAAGCTTTTCTGGTTATGAAAGAGGAACATGAACAATAGCTTGTATTATCTTTGTTCTTGATGGTACAGCAGAGTCTTTTGGGACTTCCTTTGTAACTGTGATGGTAGTTGCTGGTTTCTCCAAATATGGGGGAGTTAATGATTGAGGGGGTTCTGAGGTAATTTCAAGTAGACTAGCTCTTACCGCTTCCAACCTAACCATGATTTGTTTTTGTTCAGCCCTTGGTAAATCTTTAAAGAAATCCAGCACCTCTTTTTCCAACACATTGTTGTCCTGGAAAAAGAGGTGCTGGATTTCTTTAAAGGTTTACCAAGGACTGAATGAAAACAGATCACGGATAGATTGGAAGCAGTAAGAGCTAGCCTACTTGAAATTACCTCAGAACCCCCTCAATCATTAACTCCCCCATCCTGGAGAAACCAGCAACTACACCCTTTTTCATGGGGCTTACACAAGGCCAGGGTTGCCTGACCCATAGGAAATCCTTTAAAAGGCAGGAAGGAATATGGGCCAGATCTCTACCTTACAAAGAGGTGAGGTGTGGAGTAAGGGAGAGAAGGGCTAGGATGAGACAGAGCTCCCTTCCTCTCCCAGTGTCCAAATTTTTGTTTGCAGTCAGTTGTTAAAGAACTTTGGAAGGCTCCACCCCTTAGGAGTCAGATGCAGCCTAGGGTTGCCTGCCCTCAGGTGGTGCCAGGAAATCTCCTGGATTTACAACTGATCTCTAGACTATGGAGACAATAGAGAAAATGGCTGCTTTGGTAGGTGGGCTACATGGCAATATAACCAGCTGAGGTCCCTCTGTCAGACTCCTGCAGCAATCAGTTCCCAACAACTTTCATTCAAAGAAGTAAAATTTTATTGAGACATTGAGAGTATGCAAATATCTTAACTACTTCATGTTAGAACTGGGAAAAAGTGTGTGAAGCAAGCAGATATACATTATTCAAAGTGGTCCCCTGATGGCACCCAGCCAATCAGGCAACAGGTAGGAGCCCGCCAAAGTAACGGGCTGCAATTCCCAAGAGAAAGATTACACCAGGCACTCAAGGTCAAACAGCATAAGTCAGAGAGATAATAAAACTGGTGAAGTCACAGCAGAATCAAAAGCAGACATTCCTTCTTGGCAGTCAGGACTATGCAGAAGCCTAGCTGACACCTCTCCTCCCCAGGATTCACCACCAGGAATTTCCTAACCCAAAGTTGGCAAAACTAATCCTGACAGCAACCAGGAAAGAACTGGTTTCAGTATTGCCTGGCTCTGGGCACATGATTTTGAAGCAAAAAGTAGGGATCTGTAGTTGGAATTTTATTAGCACAGCATTGACTCAGGCAAGTACTGGAAACAAAGCCAAGTAAAACTATTTTTGACATTCAGGGGTGGGTGGAAGTATTATGGGTATTGTAGGGCTTGACTATTTGCTTTCATTTTCTTGAGTAGCGGGAAGCCGGGAAAATGAAGAGAGGGAATGACTCAGCATCACTAAATCTGCCTATGGCAGGAAGGTCCCCAGCTGGAAGAGTTTCTGCCAAACATGACTGTCCTAGCTGGTATTTTGTACTCAAAATTTCCCATTTCTGCAGTCTTAGTACCATCTCGCTGTCTTGAAAGGGGTTTTCTCATCCTATAGAACCAATGGGGTAGATCCATCTGTCCTCTTTAAAGTCATAGATTGGAACAAGTTTTCAGACTTTGCCCAGTGGAATGATAGGAATGGGGTAAAATCCATCCCACTGTCCTAGTCCCCTGAGGGCTTTTAGGTCATGAAAGGAGAGAAAAATGTTGTCATTATTTTATTTAGCTAATCTTCATCTTTTCATAATATGACAAAGGATAAAACACTGACAGCATAAAATTAGCTATACTCAAAACAACCTATAGCAGCCATGGATAAAATAACAATTCTACACAATGTTTCTGGAGCAGCAGAGTCTTTAAGTTAGGGTTGCCAGGGAAATACCTGGAGAGTGGAGCCTGAGGAGGGTAAGGAGTCTCAGCAGGGTATAATGCCATAGATTCCACCCTCCTAGGCAACCATTTTCTTCAGGGGAACTGATCTTGGTCATCAGGACATCAATTGTAATAGTGGGAGATCTCCAGGTGCCACCTGAAGGGTGGCAAACCATTTAAATAGTGTTTGAAAGCCCATTGCAAGGAGTTAGATGGAGTTCCTGGAGAAACTGTTTAGGAGTGGCTTTCCAGAAGGTCTTCTTACAGGTCTCTGCTAAATGAACCTGTTCTAAGGGAGGTTCCCACAACAGGGTCTCTGTAGCTAACTGCAGAGCTTGGGCAGCAGCATAAGGGTGAAGGTGGTCATTCATATACTTTGGACCTATGCTGCTAAGGGCTTTTAAGGTTAACAAAAAAGCTTCCCTGAATTAAATACAGAAGGAGACTGGAAGTCAGTGAAGTGGGTATAAAATTAGTTTGACTTGCCCTTTGGGGCAAGACACCGTCAACATTCTAACTGCTGACTGAAGTTTCCCAATGGTCTTCAAAGGCCAAAGTCTCATGTACAACACATCTCAGGAATCCAGTCTGGAGGTGAGCAAGGCATATCCACTTTCTCCTGGGGAACCAGCCAAAGCTGCTGAAAGGCATTCCACACCAGAGGCAGAGAAGAATCCAAGAATACTGGAGGATGCTGAGAGAGGGAGAGGACAACTCCTTCAAGAACTGGATGTATGCTTATTCCCAAAGACACTTTATACCCAAGTCACAGCATTTTGGTTTGCTCAAATGGCTGTCCAACGAGTTGGAGTACCAGTGACTCCCCCTGCCCTTTGAAACCAACAGCTCTGAATGGGGGAGAAAACCATTCCAGTCACCAGCTAAGTTTTCAGCTGGGGCCCAATCCTACCTTTCCCTTGTGCCAGCCCTACAAAAAGTTTTTTCTGAACTCTGGCCACATCACTTCTGATTCATGCTTTTGCAAGCAAGAAGTGCCTGAAGCCTACCGGGACGCAAAGTGAAGCAGCCTGTGTCAACAGCAGTGGGATGCAGCCAGAGCAGTGAGCAGGAAATCTTTGAAGAATAGACTTCAAAGGGAAATGGGAGGGAAGAAACAATGTCTAATCTTCATACAAATGTGCTCTGAGGTTTCTGAAGCTCAAAGCCTCCCCAGATTTTAGAATTAATTATCATTTGCTAGTAACAAACTTATATTCATAGGTAGCTAGTACAGCATACTCATTCAGGTGTAAAATTCATGAAACTGTATTAACCTGATTAAAGCAGAGTAAATCACCAGATTTCCCTTTTGGTATGCTTACAGTGCCCCCCTCCCCTTCAAATGTTTGATGTTGAATCCTTTGAATCATTTATATGCAGGTGAACAGGCCCAGTTCCCAAAAATTCAAATTCTTAAAGAGATAAATCGGTAAAACTGCAAAATATAACACATTACTTTGCTTTTAGGTATGTAAGCCATGGCAGATACTGGCATCCCTCTACAAACCTAACGCTTTCTGGTGTAAATCAAGTTGTTAGCAATGAGTGATGCCACTACAGGATATAGCCCCAAACCATTACTCAGTTCCATGACTCTACAATGTCTATTTCTGGAATCCTATTTGACAATACAAACAGAATATCACAAAGATCAATAAATAAGTAATTTACAAATTGTCTTCTGTCAACATCATGGTTGTCTGTAAAAGATTCTGTATAGTATCCCTGCAGCAGAAGCAGGAAGTCAAGTCTTTCATAGGCCACAAGGTAGGAGCTACATTAAAAAAAAAACACCATACACATAGAAAAATAGCATATTGGGTAGAAGTGCAGGAAGAATGCTTTTTCTAACATGCTGGTTTTCCATGGCCAGGGAAGGCTTTTTGCAGGATGTGTGTGTGGGAGACACACAAACACATATACACATGTTCTAACATACAGCAGACACAGCCTTCCTAAGAGGATGAAGAGGTGAAATCTAGGGAAAGCTGGATTCTGTTGATTATGTCAACTGGCCCTACTACAGTCCCATTAATTACTTATTCCTGTTGCTGTCTGCTTTACTCGTGAGGCTACTGCAATTGAAGTCAAGGAGAATTGGGATTGGCAAGCACTAAATACCACACAGTGTTGGAAAATGAGAGGTCATACCCATGAAGCAGGAAAAGGTAAAGCTGTCATACTCATTTCTGATCTCGTGCTCACTGATTATGTGTTACTCTTGTAGCTCCAGGCTTATGTCTACAGGGAGATGTTTGTCCAAGGCTCTGTGGATGGTTAACTTCCTCACTTCTTTTGTAGGTCAATGGGACTCCATAAAATTAACCATGGAATTAAGAATTACTTTTGGATATGTCATTGTTAAAGGCATTCTATAATCTTTTGCAGAGCTACAGATCTGGCTTAATTCTACTGAAGTGTGGAACCTGACACAATCAGGATGCATCCTGGGATCAAAGTCCATAATCCTTTTACTCTGACACGGACCTATGGAGATCAACTGGTCATTGCCTTACTTATTTTATTGATGAGAATATTTCTAGTCAGTAGTTCATTAAAAAACTGATTTACCGCAAAACACAAACACAAACACAAAAATAAGAACAACAAAATGAGCAAACCCAGTAATCATAGGACAAATGCAAAATCCTCATCCCTCAGAGACAAGGAACTATCTTAATACCAGCACTTCAGTTCCAAACAATGCCATAAGCATATGCAAAGGTCAGGGCGTGGGTGTTTTCCTTTCAGGGATACATTCCTGTTCTGCGAGCTACAAGATCAAAATACATCTCTTTTGGCTCTCTGCTAAGGTTATCAAGACAGTAAAGCCAGATTGGTTTTGCTTTACCCTGTCCCGAGAATTGTTGATCTTCCAGAGAATTTGTTTGATCAAAGATAGTTGACGCAGCTTGTGGGAAATTACTTTGTAGGAGAATAGAATCTCTTTCATTTTTCCATGTCCCTTGCTTTCATCTTTCCTCCTGCAGAGTATTATGGACACCCCACCAAAAATATCCTACAAGAACAAAGGGCAAGGCTAGGCCAAAGATCAGAGGATCACAGGCTGGGAAACAGGAAGACCACTGACCTCAGATAAAATGGATTCCAAAATGTCCTTAAGGTTATTGTTTTAAAACATAACTGATGATTTTAAGGCACTCATAGTGTTGAGGTGGACCCAGCAAGGTTCTTTATGAATCCCATTTTGGTTCTTTTGGACTGTAGAAAAACATTCCTCATGAGCATCTAGATTTCTGTCCCATTCACAGACTCTGCACATTGACTCTTGCTATAAATCATTCAATGGATCTACACTGTGGGTGTGCTTGCCAAAAATAGAAATTCTTTTTTAAAAAGAAAAAGAAAGAATGCCATTAGAGTGAATTACTATAAGCAAGTCATTGCAACAGATATTTTTAAATGTGCTGTTGTTTTGCAATTTAATGTTGATTAAACCCAAGATTTAACATGTTGCTATTAAGCCTTGCCTACCTTTACTGAAACCCAAATGCCCCCCCCCAAACACTGAAATCTGTCCTTGCAGAATAACAGAAATGGCAAGGAAGACAGATCGGAACACACAGCAACTTATTTCACTTTTAGGGATGGGTACAAACTGGCTCATGAACTAAAGTTTGTGATGAATTTTGGCCGGTTTGTGGTTCACAAATTGAAGTTCATGGCAGGTCAACTGGCACAAACTTTCCATGAACTTCCAAGTGGTTTGTGACTATTTGTGGCCTTTTGTAATTGGATAAATTTCCAGACAGTCTGTCTCCACTCAATCAAAATGTTTACCAGATTTCTGGAGGGAGGGCAGAATTCTCCAGCCTTGGAAATACCAATAGAGGCCCTCAAAAGCTTAACAGGCACTGCTGGCTGCAAATAACAGAGTTCCTATTTTGCTGTATGGGATCAGAATGCTATATATACCCTCAGCTCAACTTCACACCCTCTCCTCTGTTGGGTGTTGGCAGGTAGACAGAGAGGCAGGGAACCCATTAAAAGCATTTATTCCTGACTGTGAACACCTCTCCCCTGGTGGGGTTTGGGTGTTAGGTGGACATATGGCTCTGAGCCACCCCATCTCTCTGCTCACGTCAAGCAGAGGGACTTAGCTACTGGGTGTCTCAGCTGAGGACCCATATTTATACCCTCCCACCCCTCCTGATTGTGAACACCTCTGTGTGCCACGAGGGTGAAAGTGGGTGCAAAAGGTGCTCATCATGGGGGCAAGAAGTCCTCCACCCCCTGAGTACCACAGGCCCTCATCCCTAGGCACCAAACCCATACTGCCAGCCCACTGGAGCCCATCCCTAGCAGGGCATCACCAGGGGTCTTGGAGCCTCCTTCCCCTGATCTGTTCCTGGGGTTCTCTGCAAAGGCAAAAGAGTTGTTAGCACTGCCTGGACACCAGCAGTTGCTAACACTCTTTGGACAGGACTCTGACAACAGTGATTCAGAGGGTGGGAAGAATCCTCCCAAATCCAACTGCCTGCTGCTGCTCCTGCCTCAAGTACACCCCACCGTGGCCTCTCCCAGCCCAGTGCCAGAAAGCAGCTGTGCCTCCCACTTTTTCCAAATCTGGGTACCCATTTCCAGCCCACAGTTTGGAAACATTTCTGCTCCCTCCGAAGTGATCCCTGTGTGGCAGAGTGACAGGTGTGCCATGCTCATGTCCAGAGGGTTGCAAACCCCAACTCTTGTCCTCTGTCCTTTGCAGTCACCTGGAAAGTGTGCACACAACTATGTTCCTGCCAGAGGAAAGAGTGGCAGCCAGCAGGAGAAAGAAGTGGCTTGCTCCCTCTCAGCAGGGAGAAGAAAGAGGGAGCAGGAAACCCCTCCAAGAAAGGCTCTCCACGCTCAGGGTGCTATGGGTGGTACATCAAGGTAGGTCACCCTCAAAAGAAGTCACTCCCCTGGAAATGCCGACAGTACTATCTAGAAGGGCTACGTGGAGGGCCCAGGAAGCAGTCACTCACCTCATTGGCAAGATGATTGCTCTGGATGGCCAAATCTTCTTTGCTGGAATGCTGCTGGTGCCTGGCCACTCACTTCTTATGCAGCATCAAGTCTGTGCATCTACTGCATGAGAGGTAGAGGAGAGGGTTGAGCCTGAACACTGGCTCATCCTGGAGTTACCCACTGGCTGGAATTCCACCGAAACCATGACTGTGTTGGAAATATGTGTATTCCAAGGTCTGAATTTAGTCATTATAGGGTTAATGTGTTTACCTTGTGTGCTATTGTTTAGACTGACCTGGAAGGGAACCTGGCAGAAAGCCAATGGGGAGAAAGCCCAGGAAACTGGAGCCTATTTACTAACAATCATTAATTAATGCATTCAGGTGATTTCCTTCTAGGGTCAGGAAGAAAGACTGTGTGGTCAGTCTGTCTGTTGTACTTGTAACAGGAAGGGTGTAGTCTTAAGTGTTTGTTGTTTTGTAGATTTCCCATGTACCTTTCTCTTTAGAAATAAAGATTTTTACACAGAAAGAAAATGCCTCCTCTCCAGTGAACAAAGATCCATTGCAAGTTCTGAATGTCTAACTATTTTTACCAAATTTTCCAACATATTCTGGTAGCAGAGGATGGTTGCCTGGTCTTGCCTGCAAGCTTTTAAATGCTCACTGGATCAAGAGAGAGGCCAAGCTAGAATCTGGAGGAGCAGAAGAGAGCAGTGTAGGATGTCATCTCCTCCATGACCATCCTGCACAGGAAAGAGAAGCTCAGTTCCAATGACTGTCTGACCCTCTCCCAAATGGTGCATGTCCTCCAGTTCTTCCAGGACACCACTTATGTGCTCTGCACTCATACAGCCAGCCTGGGGCAAGTCATCCCCATGATTCAAGTGCTAGACTGGGTGCCAGCCTGTGTACTAGAAACAGGCCCCAAGGGGATAGCTGATCTCCCGTGGGTCAGGACCTCGGCAGAGAGGGTGCAGGTAGGCATCACCACCAGGTTGCATCCTCTCTTCAAGGAATGGGAGTACAAGCTGGCCTGTATCTGTGACCTCGGATAAAAAGCAACATTGCATTCTGGAATGCAGAGCTCATGCAATGGAAGTCTCCTCTCCTGCCCTCTCACCAGCGACCAGAACAAATGGGTGTTCTCCTACCTGGGAGACATTCTTAGCCCCACTGCTCCTGCCTGGACCTGGCCAGGGTGGATAAGTTGGACTTCCTGAAATTCAACCCCCCCTGCTGGGCCACCCCACTCTGGATCTGGTGGAGTAAGATCCAGGCTCTCCATTGTCCTCCCATGTGTCCGCCCATTCCTCTTCCTCTCTGGATGATCCAACCTGCAGGTTGCACCCTTGGCACTTGGGTGAGAGGATGGCTGCCTCTGCCAAGTGGGGGTGGGTTGGCCCCTCATTCAACCCTTTCTCACTGAAAATCCCCTACTGAGAAAACCCCTGAATATCCCCCTTTACTCTTACCCTCCAAAGAAAATCTCTCTCACCCAACACATATTTCGTGAAAAAAATATTTACCTCATAACACAATACTTACCTCATGAAAGAACATCTACCTTATAACACAACACCTACCTCATGGAACAACATCCACCTCACCAAACATCTACCTCAATGGACATCTGCCTCTAGAATCATAGAATCACAGAGTTGGAAGGGGCCATACAGGCCATCTAGTACAACCCCCAGCACAGTGCATGATCAGCCTAGAATACCCCTAACAAGTGTTTGTCCAGCTGCTACTTAAAGACTGCCAGTGAGGGGGAGCTCGAAATGGAGTGGTTTGTAAATGTTATAGAAAAGAGAGAAAAAACAGAACTAACCGCACGAGACTCTTTTCGAGCTTGAAAGCTACATTTTAAGCCAAGAAATACTGAATTCAAATAAACTTTACTTTAAAACTAAAACTTTTCTTCCTTGTAAACAAATGGCTGGGAGAGCAAGGAGAATGGTGGCAGAAAAGAAACTTCCCCTAGGAGGAACTATACCAACGACTTCCACCCAGGTACAGGAAGCGGCTGCAGACTTTCCTGATATGCTCACAGCAGCATTGCGCCCTCTGCTGGAGCAGATGTCAACTATCAACACTAAGCTGGCACATATGGAAAAAAGAGCCTACAAGACAGATGAAAGGATCAAGGAAGTTGAAATAAGGACCATTGATATTAAGCAAGAACTGGAAGAAGTTAAAAAAGAAATACAGATAAATATCAACTACTGCAACTTCAACTGGAAAAATCTATGCATGTTCTACGCTTCCAAGAAGTTCCTGAACAGAAGGGAGAAGATTTAAAAGCAAGGTTAAGTGGAGTGATAGCTTCAATCTTAGACCTTAAACAAGAGGATCTCCAGACCGATATGGACTTGGCATACTGTACATATCCTGATTTTATAAGAAAAAATAAATTACCTGGTGAAATTTACATCAAATTCTCCAAGAGAACAATGAGAGACAATGTTTTAAAAGCTACAGCAGGAAAAACACTTAAAGTTAAAGAGGAAGAAATTAAAATTTTAAAAGATGAATGTCTTGAGATCTGGAAACGAAGATGACAATACAAAGACTTAATTCTTTTCCTGCAAAACAAATTAATAACCTAAATATGGAGCTTTCCAGCAGGGCTTGTGTTCAAATATAATGATAAGAAAATTAAAATTGATTCTGTCCAAAAGGCCAAAAACTTTTTGAAACAACAATTGAGCACAGAAGATGGAGATCCAAATTTGGAGGAAGGAGAGGAACCCAGCAAGGAAGAATCAAGCAACATTTCAAGTGACTCTAGCAGTTCAACTTCAGAGTCCAAGAAAGGAGCAGCAGCACCCAAGACACCAAAAGTGAAGAAGAAGTGCAAAAAATAAACATTTACTCTGAATTACAAAAGATTTGAACTTAGCGTAACTAAACCCTATTTGACAGAGGTTTGAACTCTCTGTTTTCTTATTTTCTACTGTTACTGCAGGAGTGTTTTATGTATCTGTAACCAAACACAAAGATCTTGTCTTAAGTTAGTGGTAGTGTTTTCCCCTTAGGTAGTAGGATGTAGATTATAAAAACAATTAAAAAGTTATTTAAAAAAAGATCAAAGAAGGAAATGAGGCTGGTCTGGCAGGACCTGTTGGGGACAAATCTGGGCTAACTTCCCTGGATCACCAAGTTGTCCTTTAGATGCTTGCAGATTGATCCTTTTAAATTCTGCCCAAGTATCTTCCCTGACACAGAGATCAGACTGACTGGCCTGTAGTTTCCTGGGTCATCTCTTCTCCCCTTTTTTAAAAAAATTGGGATAACATCTGCCCTCTTCCAGTCTTGTGGCACATGTCCCATCCTCCAAGAAGAGGCAATGGACAAAGGCTCTGCAAGCTCTCTGGAAAGTTCTTTGAGCACTCTTGGGTGCATACCATCTGGCCTGGGAAATTTGTACTCATTCAGTGCAGCCTGGTGCTTTTTAACTACTTCTCTGTCCATGTCAAACAGCAGCTCAGATGCTATGACTTGCCTACTACCAACTCTAGAAGATCCTGTTCTCTTTTTCAGGAGAAAAAACTGAGGCAAAATAGGCACTGAGCCTTTCTGCTTTCTCTCTGTCCTCTGTCAGAGTTTCTCCATTTTCACCCAACAGTGGACCCATCGCCTCTTTTATCTTGCATTTGCTCCTCACATATCTGAAGAAGATTTTCTTATTGTAGTGAGCATTCCTGGCCAGCTTTAGCTCATTGTGAGCTTTGGCCTCTCTGATGGCTGACCTAAAATGCCTAGCAACTCACAGCTACTCTTCTTTAGAGGTATACCCTTGCCTCCATTTTTTGGACATTTCCATTTTCTCCCTTAGCACATCACACAGTTCTCTGTTCATCCACATTGGCTTCCTGGATCCCCTGCCATGTTTCCTTCTTGTTGGAATAGTGACAGCTTGAGCTGGCAAGAGCTTTTGTTTTAGGAGAACCCACCCTTCACTTGCTCCTTTTCCTTCCATCTGTCTTTCCCAAGGAATGATTCTCATCATGCCTCTGAGTTTATTAAAGTCTGCCTTACTGAAATCTAACTTACATGTGTGGCTACAAACTTCCTTGGTGCCCCACAGCAAAAGGAATTCTAGCAGGACATGGTCACTTCCCCCTAAGGTCCCCACCACCTTCGCCCCATCTACCATCTCTTGCCCGTTGGTCAATATTAAGTCAAATATGGCTGAGCCCCTCGTAGCTTCCTCCAACATTCGATGAAGGAAGTTGTCCTCCAGGCAGGTCAGGAAGTTGTGTGACTGTGGATACTTTGCAGAGTTTATCTCCCAGCACACATCAGGGAAGTTGAAGTCACCCATAACTACCAGGTCATGTTGTTTGGATACCTGTTAAACTGATCAATGAGGGCAGCATCCACCTCTTCATCCTCGTTAGGAGGCCTGTAGCAGACTCCAACCATAATACTGTTTCTCCTTCCTTCTCTTATCCTCACCCAGATACTTTCCACTGGGCTGTTGCCTTCCTCCTGAAGCATTTCCTGACAAACAAACCCTCTCTTCACATACAACACTACTACACCTCCTCTTCAACCTTTTTGGTTTTTCTTGATCAACTTGTATTCATCCACTATTACATTCCAGCCATGTGAATCATCCCACCAAGTCTCTGTAATACCTACTAAATCATATCACTCTGTCTGCATTAGAAGCTCAAGCTCTTCCTTCTTATTACCCAAGCTTTGAACACTGGTACATAGACACATGAAGCCCTGTACCTTTGGCTCCATTAGACCTCCTGGGTGGACCTCTGTTGTTTGCTCTCCTTCATTTAAATCCCTGTGTTGGTCATCTCCTTCCCCTTGTGGTGTCAGTTTAAAGCCCTCTTGATGAATATCTCCAGGTTTCTGCCAAACACATTCTTCCCTGACCTTGACAGGTGAAGTCCATTGCATGCTAGTAGGCTGTCATCCCGAAAACCTAGTCCATGGTCCCAGAATCCAAATTGCTCCTGCCAGCACCACCGGTGCAGCCAGTGGTTCACCTCCATTATTAGAAGTAGCCCGCTGTTTGACTACCCCTTTCCATTGCATGTGTACAATTCACAACAGGTGATCTCTTATCTGTAAAATTTGTTCCACTAATGGTGAATAACCAGGACTTTCACTGAGGAGTGAGCCGAAACCAGAGGATCTATGTGTTTGGCCTGAGGGGGCCTGGGAGCATTGTGGGCATGACTCACTGGGTTCCAGTGTTTGCCAGGGGACTCCGCCAAGCTGCTGTGGGGTTACTGTGGGAATCCCTTCTCAAAACTCTGGGATGTCTGTCTTTCTGTCCTTCAGAACCTACCCCTGGAGACTTGGGGGTGGCCCTGCCAGCTCAACATATGTTTCCATTCCTTTGCTGCATAGAAGAATACACCCTGGTTGTTAGGTGTATTATGGACCTGTGTGTTTCAGCTGGGGGGGGGCTGTGAGAATTGTGGGCATCATTCCCTTGCTTGTGTTGTGTGGCTGAGTGCCTGTCAAGCTGCCATGGGGTTATTTTGGGGAGCTCCTGTTGAAACTCCTGTTGGGGGTGTCTGCCTTTAGAACCTGTATCTGGAGACTGGGGGGGGTTGTGAGTGTAGGAGGAATGCTTTCCTTGCTTTCAGTGTCTGGCTGGGGAGGGGAGGCTGCCCAGGTGAAGTGTCCCTGTGAGTTTGGTGTCACTAGCTTGTTCCAGAGTGTTCCACAGACTCCTGTAACTGTGGCTGTCTTTTCCAGAGAGAGCACTAAGGAGACCTTTTTTTGGGGGGGAATCTATATCTTGGACCCCATGAATGTAATCTGCCCCCAACTTGGAGATATTGTAGAGGAACAAGCTGTAGGGTGTGGTTCCCTGTAGAGATTGGCATGAATGGGGAAAATATGGTTCAGTTTATGGTTTGTGGCCTGCCCAGTACACAAATCATGAACTGTCATAAACTTTTAGGAGCTAAAGGAACTGTTTTGGTTTGTGATGTGGTAGAATCCCCCACGGCATACTAAAGACACCACACCTGCCGGAGATCTCCAGCTAACTCTCCTCTACCTGCCCTCCAAGTCCAGAGAGGATTGGATTTACGGGGTCTGAGTTACAGCCCCCCAAAGAAGGTGCCCCCATCCTTCATTGTTTCCAGTGGAGGGGGAAAAAGTGAAAAAAGGCAAGGGCAATAGAAGCCTGGCATAACTGAATCAAAATCCCAGATAATCTCTATAGTAGTAACTGAAGATGGGGGGCATTTTTGCAAACCCAGCAGAACCACTGTGA
Organism: Gekko gecko; assembly: GCA_029375565.1. Lineage (NCBI taxonomy): Eukaryota > Metazoa > Chordata > Lepidosauria > Squamata > Gekkonidae > Gekko > Gekko gecko. The sequence continues at coordinate 173,473,052 of JAPDNY010000005.1, forward strand.
TGACCTAGAATTATATTAGGAACCTTCTATTATGGCTTTTTAAAAGGGAGGATTATTTTTAATTCATGACTGTATAAGCACTGAGAAGATGAGGACTTTTAAGTGTTATTAGCACAATGCTTCCATGAATAACCTTTCCAGAAATCTGGGAGGGGAAGGAGTTACACCTGATTGTTTTCAAAAGCTGTGGGGCACCTCGTGGGGCTGCTCCTTTTCTTACTGTGCTATCCCTATGCCTGCCATGCAACAATGAAGCTGCTGCACCTTCATCTGCCACTTCTCTCTATGGCAAGAAACTCTCTGGGGTGGGATTCTGTAACAAGGACAGAAGCAAGGCTAGCAAGTACCGTGGCAAACCTTCTTCCAGCCATGGTTGTCAACTGACCCAAAACTACAACCCAGCCTGCTCCTCTACCATTGTCTGTGACTTATTTGACAGAAATCAGCAGATGAAGCTCTGCGAAGTACTGAGCTGACTGCTGGCACCTGCTGACACACCTGCTACTCAAGTTTCTGTGAAAGGAGCAGTGACTGCCAAGGAAGTTAGCTGCTCTTCTCCCAGCTGGTCTCTTTCTCTGTCCAGAAGTGAGCTCAGGACGAGTTGACCATTTTGGATTTTAGAGATACATCTTCTAGGAACCCTTGTTTATTGAATTCTCTATGGAACAGTTTAAATGTCATAACTTAGCAACACCCTGTTTAAAAGTAATAACTCAGCAACACCCGGGCCTGCTGTGATTTATTGCCTTAAATTGTGATCATGTCATATTTTAAAAAAGCTTGAATTTGGTCTGGGCATAGATGGAAGCTCTCCAAGGCAAACACGGGAGCTACAAGAAGCAAGATTTGTGATGGTGAGCATTTAGTGTTCGGTGAGACCAGCTTCTGTATTGTTGTATAGGTGATGACTCTGGCTTCTGGATCAAACTTTTGTACAGGTCATAATGGGAATTTTCATTATCATTCTAAAGTTGTCTTTCACCTTCCATTTATTCAAAGAAACACATGCAAGTCTTATTGAAGACTAAGAATAAGGCCCGTTGTGGAAATAAATACAATGAGGTCTAGAAAGAGGCTCTGGGAGAGCGCCAAGGCCTTGGACACTCATTGTCAATGTGCTGTGGTGACCTCAGCAGGGTATAATGACACAGAGTCCACCGTTTTCTCTAGGGAAACTGATCTCTGCCATCTGGAGAGCAGTTGTAATTCTGAGTGATCTCCAGCCCTCACCTGGAGATTGCCGCAAACAAGGGAGAGAGATCACAGGAAGGAAGTAGAGAAGAAAACAACAACAACAGAAGTGGACAAATTAGAAAAACAAAAGAAGCGTCCGTGGAATCATTTATCTCAACAGGAAACTAAAGCTTTACTGGATTTAAAAAATGATGAGAGTATAATCATAAAACCAGCTGATAAAGGGGGAGGGGTTGTGGTCTTAGACAAAATGGATTACATCAATGAAGTACAAAGACAACTGATGGACACCAATAATTATGTGAAATGTGGTAGAGATCCTAGTGATCAAATAGCAAGGATGATTAAAATAACAGTAGTGGAGGCAGAAATGTTGGGCTTCATCAATAATGATGTAAAAAAATTCTTACTTAATTTGACACCATGAGTTCCAGTGTTTTATGTACTCCCAAAGATACATAAGCCAGATTGACCTCCTAAAGGGAGACCAATAGTCTCGGGCTCTAATTCTTTGTTAGAACCTCTTGCTAAGTTTTTGGATTATTTTTGGATTCATTTTGTTAAAGAGAGTCCTACCTTCATCAAGGACACCACTCACTTTATTAATAAGGTAGAGGGGCTTCAAGTTAAGCCAGAGACCATCCTTGTAACTATGGACATTGTCTCTCTTTATACTAGCATCCCTCCAGGAGAGGCACAACTAATTTGTGAAGAGGTTTTAGATAAAAGAACTGCCTTAATTCCACCTACACATTTTTTGCTAGACCTCTTAGATATAATTCTAGAAAAAAACTTTTTTAGATTTGGCAGTGATTATTATTTTCAGATAAAGGGGGTTTCCATGGGCTTGCCAGTTGCCCCTTCTATTGCGAATTTATACATGTCTAAACTGGAAGCAGAAATCATTTTAAATCCAGAAAAAAATCCCTACTTTGAGCGGGTGATCATGATTTGGAGATACATTGATGATTATTTTCTTTTGTATAGGAGTAGTGAGACCTTAGCTCAGTTTTGTGACTGGATGAATTCAATTGATGTGAACATAGTATTCACTTGGCAGTATGGTTTGAGAGAAATTAATTTTTTGGATACCTTGGTGTATAAAACTGAGAACAACAGGCCTTCAGTGAAGACTTATAGAAAAGCTTCTGATAAGCATACCTATCTTCATTTTGATTCTTATCACCCTGCACATTTACATCACAATGTGCCTTATGGGCAGTTTCTGAGAATAAAACATAATTGTACACAACAGCAAGACTTTGTATGTGAGAGTAGGGAACTTTTTCAGAATTTCATCACTAGAGGATACCTTTCTAACATCATTGAGAAAGCAGAAAAGAGAGCTTTGGGTGTTTCTAGATATAGTCTGTTGTCCAATAAAATGAGAGTAAAAAATGACAGTATCAATTGGGCTTTGCAATACACTCCCTTGGCCATGCCCATAAAAAGGACTGTACAAAGGTTATGGAATTTGGTGGAAGATATCCCAGGGTGCAGCAATTCCCCGATAGTTGGTTTTAGGAAAACCAAGAGTATTAAGGATATAGTGGTACGTTCCAAATTTAGGGGTTATACAGATGACAACACACTCCCCCCTGGGCACCATAAATGCTTGCATTGTAAAATTGGTTATTTAGCAATGGAGGGGGATGTGATTAACCTTCCCAATCAACATCAGATAAAATTAAGTTTTCAACATGTTCTAGTGCAAACGTGGTGTACTTGATCTTATGTGCCTGTAAATTAATTTATATCGGACAGACATCTAGACCTATCAAGATATGCATCCTGGAACATATCTCATGTATTAAAAATAACATTTTTGAGGCTGCTTTAACTGAACATTTCAATACTAAGAAACATAAATGTGATGATTTCAGATACACAGTGCTCTTTGTGGCAGATAAAACTGCAAATACACGGCAAGTTCTCCTTTGGGAGGAGGCCAGATGGATTCATAAACTTAATTTTCTTACACCCAATGGTCTTAATGCTGAATTGGACCTCAGCTGTTTCTTATAAGATCTGTAGTATAATTTGTTGTGCAACATAGGTTCTGACTTATGTAAGATCCTGTTGGTTTGCTATTGGGATTTCTTCTTTTTGATGAGTGTGTTTGTAAATTAGTGTGAAGTAATTGGTTTCTTGTGTGTATAATTATGTGGCAATTTAAATGGTGTTCCCCTCTGTCCTTTTGCTTCTGGTATAAGAAGTTTGTTCTGTCAAATGGGTTTATTGTTAGGATAATAGCAATTACTGATGTATTTGAAAGAGTAAAAGTTTGTTAAACCTCATCTGGTAGAAGTGGGTAAAGGATTATAATTTGTAACACCTCATTCGTTTCTCTATGCCTCAGGGCATTTCTGCCTTGTAAATTGGTTTTGTCCCTTTAAGATGCAAGTCTGGCAAACAGCCGGCTGACAGTAATTAAGGGCTTTAGATATGGATAAGTAGTATGGAAGAATGTATTGTCATTACACTGATGAATACAATGAGTCTCACCAGGAGACACTAGCTGTAAGATTGTTAAATGGATTAATCTTGTAAGTATGGTAGATAACAGTCAGTTGTTTGCATAGTCTTGTGTTACATTTGTGTTAACATTAATACTAATAATGGATTTTTATATTTTTACATTATATATAGGATATTTTGATAGTTCAATGCTATTCTGCTTGGTAAAGGTGCACACGAAACGAGATGATACGCATAATCCATTATGTGGTGGCGTTTGAATTACAAGTAAACTGAATTTTGGAACAAGAGACTTTCAGTCTGTGGAGACTTTTGTGACATAACACATCACAGTTGTTGTTTTCTTCTCTACTCACCTTGAGATTGGCAACAATGGTTTCCCAGGAGGGAAAGTAGTCTTTCTCTGCAATGAGGACCAAAGCAGCTGACATAATTCTCCTCTCCCCCTTTTGACTTGCACAACAACCCTTTGAGGTAGATTAGGTTGAAAGTCTGTGACTGGTCCAAAATCACCCACTCAGCTTCTACAGCAAGAACCTGGATCTAGCAGACCCTGCTCTGAAGTACTGACTGTGATGCCCAGGGTAGCCAACCTCCAGGTGGAGCCTGAAGATCCCCAGGTATCACAACTGAACTCCAGACAACAGATCTTGCCCCCCCCTGGAGAAAATAACTGCTTTGGAAGGTGGGCTGTATGGCATTCTATTCAGCTGAGGCCTCTTCCCTCTCCAAACCCTGGTTTCCATAGACTCTACCAGGAAATCTCCAGGAATCTCCCTACCTGGAGCTGGCAACCCTAGTCAGGACTGGCCCTAATGAGTTCCTCACAAAGGCCTGCAAAGGTTTCCTTCCTTTGTCTGAACCAAGCTTGGTTGCCTACTGTGGCGAAACAGGCTCCCGTTTACAACTCAGCTGTTTGCCTCCCACCCTCATCCCATGGGTGTATCTCACTCCTTAAGTTCACTGCCACCACTCATGGACTCATCACTGCCTTTTTAGAGAGACAGTGAGACCCCTCTGGCCAAATCTCCCTATTTGGAGATGGCATCCCCAGTCTTTGGGGGATCCCTGGAAAGTTGGCAACCCAAGGGTCTGGTCTTTCCTTGCTTCCCTTTGGTATTTTGCAAAGTGTGGGAGACTGTGGTCAGAGCACAATACAGATTATTAGCCAAAATAAAAGAATTTATTTAACTATTTACACAGTTATGGAGCACACACACACACGCTGTAGGAGTAAGCACACACTATGAACCAATAAGGCATAAATCAACAAGGGTTAAATGCAATCTTCTTTCCCTACACACAACACTCTCTACCTCTGGAGGTTGTGGGTCAGGATAGGATCTCTTCTTGGACCGGCTGCTGGCTGTACTTTAGTCTCTCTCTCTCTCTTGTCCAAGAGAACAGGGAAACATCCATTCATTCCCCAGTCCAGCCGACTGTGGAGTGGCTGAATTTCTGCTATCTTCCAGGGACAAAGACTGCTTCCTACCTGGATGGGCTGCAGTCTATATTGATGCTGCCCTGCCTGTTGGGACAGTCCCTGTTTTCCTGCACTTTTTGGCCTTGGGGAACTGTTGGCCAGCAAATGAGGAAGTCCAATTCAACCCAGTGAGTGATACCCCTGCAGGCCCCTCTCTGGAACTGCAGCTCAATTAAACCTTATGTGGGAACATTTTAAACAAACAACCACAGCTATCTTACAAACACAGGTAACTGCCATTTCATTATACCTACCAACAGCCACTGAGGGAAAAGTTAAGTCCCACACAGGAAGCAGGCAGGAAAAGTGTCTTCATCAAGAGAGAAAGCTGTTTGCCAGTAATTCTGACAGAGAACACAGCCAAATCAGTAAAAGGGAGTATAAATGCTGTGTAGCCCTAAACTGCTCTAAAATAGAAACTTTATTAACAATATTATCAAATGTCTTAACAACAACACAAACATACAGCAAAAAATCATAAATGGAACCCAGCTCACAACACTGAAGGAGTCATATAGTACAAATCGATGTATAAACAATTATAAAGACATTGTGAACATCTTCATAAGCAATGTAGCTCCAGACTCTGTATACAGTTGTGGAATCAATAATACACATTAGTCATGAGACAAGGATTCCGGATGTGACCTTGTTTCGAAATCTTTTTCAGTTGTATCTGTTGTGTCAGTCAATGTATCATATCACAAAAAGGACAATTTCACATGCTTATCATGGACCCAAAGGGTTCACAGTCTGGTGTATAATGATCCTCATAGATGGGCTCCCAACTAGATAATATTGTAACATTGTGTTGTAACATTGTTAAATGTATTGCCTTTAAGAAATTTGATTATATTGTTAATAAAATTTCTATTTTAGAGCAGTTTAGGGCTACATAGTGTTTATACTCCCTTCTACAGTAATTCTGACAGGACACAGTGGCTGAAGGGGGAGTGGGTGGGAAAGAGGAGCAGACCCAGCATCCAGCCAAAGGCACATGAGTACTCTTGAGTGGTGGCTGACAGGCCAATGGCTGAGGGAGTGCATGGAATCTTGCCATTCCAAAAAAAGGATTATTATATAGGAGAGAAGAGATGCCCTTTTCCTGATGGCAATGGCCCAGGCTGGTTTTTTTAAGGTAATAGTGGACTGAACATTAAGCAGGTGTAATTTTAATATTTCATTGTCAACATGCTCCTTGATCATGCAACATGCCCCATCTTTCTTTGATACACAAAACAGAATAGATTAATGGCCCTTAATGACTGCTGGTTACCTGAAGTCACAGGAATTTGAGCTGCATAACCTGGATAGGTTGAAAGAAACAGTTTTTATCGGGGACAGATATGGGGTGGTGAAAAGAGAGAATAATGAGTTTCAAGTTTCCTTCAAAAACAGTGAAGAATAATCTGGCTGACAATAGCAACTTGCCAAGATACTGAGATGCTGGACTGATGTTGCTTTGGGATGAGAGGATAGGTCTATCAGTGGCTATTAGCCATGGTGACCAGTGGGAATTTTCATATTTAGAGGCTGAAAACCTATGAATATTAGTGCCAGGAGGCAACAACTACACCCTGTTGTTGGCTCTCCAGAGTAACTGGCTGGCCACTGTACGAGACAGGAGGCTGGACTACATGGACTACTGATCTGATCCAGCAGGGCTCTTCTTATGTTCTTATGAATGGTGCTGACTCCTATTTGCTCCCTTTCCATCTGTTCAGTCTGTATATTTGTAAGGATTGTCTCTGCTCAGAGGCCTACATTGATGTCATTGGGAAGGTTGAAGAAATGGAGGCCTCCAGGCACTGTAATGCCAGCATGTATTATTTATCAAAGGGGTGGTGGTAAGGTCATGGAATTTTAGGTATGGCCTGGAGATCTCCTGGAATTACAATTGATCTCCAGACTACAGTGATCAGTTCCACTGGAGAAAATGGCTTGTTTGGAGGCTGGGCTCAATGGCATTATACCTTGCTGAGGTTCCTCCCCTCATCAAACCCCTCCCTCCCCTCATCAAACCCCTCCCTCTGAATCTCTGGGAATTTCCCAATTTAGAATTGGCAATGCTAGGTGGTGATGACAGAGGAGCATCCACTTTATGCCACAAATGATGCACGAAGAGCTTGAATGCTTCCATGAACTTGTAGTGGTGAGGGCGTGAGAGTTGTAGTTCCCATAATCTCTGCTACTGCAGGCTGTTTGCATCATTATGAGTTCATGACTTCCCTGACTGTGCAGCATAAATTACTGTCCAGAGGCACCCTGAAACAGGATTAAGTGACAGAAAATATTCTGTCCAGACTACTAAAGGGCACTAGATATACAGAGTGCACTGCAGTTTGCTCATGGAGTATTGAGGCCTGGAGGCCCTCTTGTGTGGCCTGGGACACCAATGGAGGCTGAACCAGGTCAACAGTTTTCAGTTCTCCTCCCATGAAAATCCCAAACCCAGTTTGCAAACACTGACCTTCTGGATTTCAGCAGTAGCTTTAGTTGCCATTCATCTCCTTTCTTGGTTGGGTATAATGCTGTAGAATGTACCCTCTGAAACTACCATGTTCTCCAGAGGGACTGATCTCTGTAGTAGGGTTGCCAGGTCCTATTTCCCCCCAGCATGCCCCCTGCTTCTCCCAAACATTTAAAGGTAATCTACCCTTTAAATGGTTGGGGGAAAGTGAGGACCATCTGTGCCTGCCCTACAAACCATGAGTTTGCTGCTTGCAGGGCAGGCACAAGTGGCCTCTGCTTCAAAAGAGCAGGCTCCACACGTGCTTGCCCTATAACCCATGAGATCACCACTTGCAGGGCAAGTTCCCCCCTGCCGGCCAACTGGCCGACATCTGGGAGCAGCCCTAAAGCTCGGGGGATCCCCTGCCCCACCTGGGGACTGGCATCCCTGCTCTGTAGTGTGGATATGAGATGAAATTCTGAGAGAACTCCAGGCCTCACTGGAAGTTAGTAACCCCAACACTGCCCCACTCACTGGATATGTTCAAGCCCCCTGTTTGCTATTGTGTCAGGGCCTTGTCTGTTCCCTTTTACTCTTTGTCATTTGTACTTCTACTGTCTGAGTAAACTTGAGTTTGTTCTCCTGTCTTTAATGGAAATACTATAGTAGGCAACCATATATTGCCCCTAACAGGCCAATATGAAACATTACCTCAGCCTATATGTGTTTCCAAACCTACATTTGCTGAAGTGATACATGTGCAGTTCCAAGCAGCACCCAATAAATGGGAGGAACCTTGCCCCTCTCTGTCATGCCTGGGAGTCCCCATTTACCCCACACCAGGATTGTTTCCTGTTACAGAGCTGAGCAGAGGAGAAAACTGATTAAGCCCTGCATTTGCAAGAGAGAATCGGTGGATAAGGGAAGGATTCAGATCCTTCTCCCACTCATCAATTGCTGCCTGCAAATGCCATCCTCCAACCCCTGCATTATTTTTTTGAGACAAAATTGTGTCTCTGTAGCACAAAACTAATATCATCACCCTGCTTACCCTCTGACAGACACAAGTATTTATATAGCCCTAATCCATCCACAGAATCCTCCTGTGGTCTCCAATAATACAAAACAACCCATTTTATCCTTTGGTATACCTTTTGCTGATCAGCCTTGGTCAGTTCCTTTTTTCACAGGCATCACATCCCCATATTATTAAAATCTGTGTCATGATCTCATACATCTAACAACAACCTGACTCATATCAGCAGGAACACCAAGCAGGTCCTATTTAAAAGTGAGTGTGATTATGGATGTTGGTGTGTAAACTAGTGTTTCCCCCTCCCCAGCAAGGCATGAACCAAGGGAGGTATTGCAGATAAATAGAGTCCTTAATCTTTCTCCATATGCAGCTGCATTTGCAAAGTGCATTTTATTCTACCTGATTTGAGTCTTCTCCCAGGATAGCAGCCTGTGAACCAAAAATAGTTTGTCAAGTGTGAAGATCAACTTGGTGATGCATGGCAACCTCCCCCCCCATGTGAAGTGCAATATTTGTGTCTGCAAATGGAATGGATGTTGGTTATCTGGCACCAAACTATCAGGTGTATTGGGGAGTGAGGGATGATTAATAGGTGTGGCTGGCAAGCCAGCAGAAATGACACACCGCTGCTGCTGCAAGAACAAGGCTCAGCCATCAGACCTTGAGACTTAAAGTCTGGCATTTAGGGAAATGAAGAGGGAGGAGCAGCAGCAGCAGCAGAGAGAGAGGCTGAGGAGGCTGACAGTGGAGCCAGAGAGGCTCCAGAAGCTGCAGAAGATGCTGGGACTAGGAAGAGTAACAGAGGCCAGCCAAGAGAGGGGGCAGGAGGCTGTGAAAAACCTGAGGCACCAGCAAAAACAATTCCAGGCTGGGCAGAAGCCACCAGAAGATGAGAGATTGAGCCAGAGGAGGTGCATTCAGTCAGTAATCAAACTCCATCCTGAAGAAGCCAAGGTGGCTAAAGGGCATTAAAAGAAGAGGGAAGGACCTTTAATATGGGAAGGCACAGAGCTGTAGGAAAAGGCATGGGCTAAGCACTATATAAACTATTTAGGTGACTTTATGTAGTGCAGGTGGCCAGGGAGAATCCTGGAAGGGCAGCCCCTACATATAAGGCCCTGGTCTGAGGCCACATGACAACAGGAATAAAGCTGTTTTGATGTCCTTTGCATGAAAACAATTTTTTAAAGACAAGTTAGAGAGAGGGTGTATTGACTGTTGATTCAGATAGTCACTGGTATGAAAAACATCTATTAGCCTCACAAATGTCAAAACCTTTGGGTTTACTGAAGGTCCTCTTTCATTCTCACTGACAGAAAGACTGGAGGGGTTTATTGGTATTTAAAATGCATCAAAAAAGTAAATGGTTGCCCTGACCTGGATAGCCCAGGCAAGCCTGATCTCATCAGATTTTGGAAGCTAATCAGGGCCAACCCTGGCAAGTACTTGGAAGGGTGACCTCCAAAGAATACTAGGGCCGGGACACAGAGGCAGGTGATATCAAAGCCACTTCTCTGAAACCTTCTAGCCCCACTAGGGGTCACTAGAAATCACCATGACTTCCAGGCTCGCAAGCACACATACACACACATGCAGACACACAAAATACCCCCCCCAAAGTAATTGGTTGTAGCAACTAACACAGTTCTGTAGTATACCCACTATTATCCATCATTTAGTCTCCCAGTGGTTCTTTTGTGGTGGAATAGTAAATCTTCAGCAGTTTGTTCCTAAAATGGAGCTCACTAGCTGTCTCTGCATCTAATGATCTAATCTAGGACTTGTAGCTGTTAAAGCCATGCTTCTACTATTTTATTATGTTGATCTATATTTTTATTGATTTTGCATGTTTTATTACTCATTGAAATTTGCTTTTATTTTCTTTATGTCAGCTGGAACATGTCACACATTGATGTAAAAAATAAATCTTATGAGCCCAAGCAGAAGCCTTTTCATGCTGGTGCTGGTGGAGAGGTGGGGCAACAGTGCTGTTTTACACAATCTGATCTGGCCACGGTGATCTATGCTCTGATAAATTCAAATTGGATAAATCCAAATACCATTATGCACTTTGTGTGGGATAACTTTGAAAATGGTTGGGAAACTTGAGCTCATTTTGCTCAAATTGGTGCAGAAACATGCAGCAGCTAGGCTACTGTCAGGGGCAGTAGGTATTGTATCACCCTGGTGTAGAAAGATATGCCCTGGCTGCCCTTTTGTTTCCAGTCACAATTCAAAGTGCTTCTTCTTTTCCTTTAAAGATGTAAATAGATTAGGCTAGGGTATCTGAAGGACTGACTTTTCTCATACTTTCCAGGTGACCTCATAAGCTCTGTTCTCTGTGCCCTGACCTTAGGGTTACCAGACTCCAGGTGGGGCCTAGAGATCTCCTGCTTTTACAACTGATCTCTAGCTTACAGAGGTCAGCTCCCCTGAAGAAAATGGCTACTTTGAATGGTGGACTCTATAGCATTCTACCATACTGAGGCCCCTCCCCTCCCTAAACCCATCCCTCTCCTGGATCCACCCCCAAAGTCTCCAGGTATTTTCCAACCCAGACCTGGCAACCCTACCCTGCCTAATGCCAGGCCAAACCCTTTTTTGTTCTTCCAGGCTTTTAATTAAGAGGTTGATCTCCTAACACTATTTTAGGCCCCGGTCACACGGGCCAGAAAACGCGGGGGAGAGGCGTTGCAATGTGCCCCGGAGCTAAATAAGGCACAGTAGCCCAATCAGACGCCTGCCAATGTTCCATGGGCAGCCCGTGGGCAGCCTGCTAACGGTCGATCACACGGCGGTGCCGTAGCGCAGCAAAACAGCGGTGTGGCGTGATCACACGGCCAGTCGTTCGGCGCCGCTCCCAAAGGTTTTCTTTTTTTTCACATTCCGCCGTCCGCATGCACATGATCGAGTGAGCGGACTGGTCGAGCATGGAGCATGCGCACACCCAGACACCAGCCGAGAGGGGCATCCCGGCGAGAGAGGGACATCCTGGCGATGGGGATACACGGACCTGGACCACGACAGAGCACCGAGCCACAGCTAATGGCGGACGAGGTGGAAGTCCTGCTCATAGCCATCATTGCCGCCTGTGCGGCCGTGGCAGCAGGGAGCCTCCGGGTGCGCCAGGCATGCCTACAGGGGGAAGGGATGGCTACTGCTGCCAGGAGACGGAGGAATGCCATGGGCACGACACAGTTAGTCAGCCGCCAACGCCGCATCAGGCAGCACCAGGCAGAGAGGTCGAGGTACACCCAGCAGCTAAGCCACCTCGCCGTGCATCTGCCTCACCGTGCAGTGCCCATGCCACCACTGGTGGGTGTATCCCAGGGGCCAGGAATGGTGGGCAACGTTCGTCACCCATGTCTGGGGTGACGAGCAGTGGCTCGAGCACTTCAGGATGTCCAGGTAAGACATGGAGGTAGTCTGGGAGCTGTGGTCACAATGCCAGGGCCCACCATGCACAACCCCCAGCGGAGGGACCCATGGCCAGGGGCACAGGGATGCCAGTAGCCCAGCCGGCCACAGAGCGTGCCTAGCAGCCGGTCTGCAGACAGAGAGTGGTTCCGTTGTACCTCCGCTATGGTGAGCCCGGCATCCAGGAGCCCTGGACACAGGAGCCCTGGCCACAGCGCGAATCACGGGGCCCAAGGGGCTCACGGGCCCATGGCAGGACAGCTCACGGAGGGTGGAGGGGTTGGGAGGGCAGGCCCCATGACCACGGCGGCCTGAGTAAGGCACCCAACCAAACACTGTATTCACAGGTCAACATTCATGTGGTTGGTGGATGCCCTCCGGGATAGACTGCAGCGAGAGCAGATGGTAATGCGGGAACCCACATCAGTGGAGGAGCGTGTCACGGTTGCCGTGTGGTGGATGGGCAACACCATGTCCTACAGAACCATCGGGCAGCAGTTCAGTCTTGCACGGTCCACCATGGCTGGCATCGTTGTGGAGGTCACACGAGCCATCACGGAGGAGCTCCACCGGCGAGTGGTGTACCTACGGAACCCAGACAGGGTGAGCACAGGAGAGACCAGGTGGCGCTGCGGGAGGGGAGAGCAGAGCGGGCCGCGCCCGTAGAGATGGGGCAGATGGAGCATCCGGTGGGCGCGACGGCCCCCCTAGCAGGTGGCGACACACCCTGCGCGTGTCCCCAGGCAAGACTGGCATCTGCCAGACCCGTCAACCCCAATGCTTCGCTTACAGGTCATGAAGGCCTTCGCCGCTAGGGGCTTCCCGCAGTGTGTCGCAGCCATGGATGGATGCCACATCCGCGTGCGAGTACCGGTCCGCCTTGCCCAGTACTACATGAATTGGAAGAACTACTGCTCGATCATCCTGCAGGCCACTGTCGATCATGTGGTCCAGTTCATTGACATAGTGGTGGGGCAAAGCGGCCAGAGCCACGACGCGCATGTCCTGCAGCGTTCGAACATCATGGTCGCGACGGACGCAGGACTGTGGGTGCCAGGAAACCCTACCCGCACCATCGAGGGCGTCCAGGTGCCGCCATTAATTCTGGGGGATGCAGCATACCTCCTCCGACGCTGGCTCATTCCTCCCTACAAAGGACGAGTCGATGCGCGGCAGGCGCACTTCAACAAGGTGCACAGCAGGGTCTGCAATGTCGTGGAACGAGCATTTGGTCGCCTGAAGGCACGGTGGTGGTGTCTGTTACTCCAGGTGCCACTGCAGCTGAGGAACGGCAAGCCGGTCGTTGCCGCCTGCGTAGTCCTGCACAATGTGTGCGAGGACCATGGGCATGCGGTTCCGGAGGCGCTCGTCATGGAGGAAATACGGGCACGGCAGGAGGACGAGGAGCCCATTCCCGACCCTGAGCAGCCTCTGGAGGCCCCGGGGGGCATGGCAGTGTGTCGGGCACTGACTACATGGCTCTGGAGGCGTGTGATACCCCGCTAGGGGGGGCAGAGATGTGGGCAGGGGTTCCCGACGGTGCCCTCACAGCAGCCACTGCCACCGTCCCGATGTGTTGACCACAGACTCGGCCACCTGGGGTCCCGTGCTGGCATGCGGTCATGCGGAACTCCGGAGCTGTGAGCCCAAGGATTTTTGCATGTCCACAGCCTGCCACCAGGGCATCCGATGGCCAGGGCCACCACTGGGGTTCCAGACTCCATGTCCACCATTGGGCGCAAGGCACGGGAGCGCCGTGGTGACAGGGGGGTGGGGGACCAGGTGCGAACGGCGGCCCTGAGCCGGTGCTGTGCTTGCGTACCATGGCACAAATAAACACCCGTCTTGGCAGCACCGCACCCATCTCTGTTCTTGTCAGTGTAGCCCCTCCACTGCCGCCAGGGGGTCAGGATCTGGCGGCGGCCCCCTCCCGGTGCATCTATGCGACGCGACCTGGCTGCGGCCGCGCTGCATGTCTCTGATCGGGGGTGGGACACCACCCGATGGGTGGCACCGCTGTAGGCAATGGGGGGACACCGACATGGAGCAGGGGCAATGTCGGCACCCAGGTGGGCAGGCGGCGGGGAGTGAGTGATGCTACCTGAGCCCAGGGAGGTTCCCTGCAGGATCACGCGCGGCTCTGGACACGTCCCCGATGACCAGCCCCCTACTGCACTCGGGCAGCCGTGATCCTGGGACTGGTCGCGTGGTGACCTGCTGCCCCAGGCCCCTGGATCACGGCCTGTGATCATCCCCCTTGGCCGCATGACGCCTGTGGCCAACCCGTTCACTGCGCGGCTCCCACCTCCACATCCCCTGGGCGGCCCCCACCCTCGGCCACAGACCGGGGATGCATGTTTGATGGCGCCTGGCCGGTGCATGCGGTCAGCGGTGGCCAGGACGCATCCCGACAGCGGCCAAGGGCCGACAGCCATTGCCCCGAACGAGAGCATGGTCCCCTGGCTAAGGACCACCGGCACGGCCGTGCGAGCCCCCCCGGCCTCAGGACGGCCAAGCCCCTAGCCCCCCCGTGCGTCACGGCTCAGGGCTGCTCCGGTGGCCGAGAGGCCTTTGGACATGCGCTTCATTGTGCATGCCCGTGTGTCACCTGGCGTGCAGGTGAAAGGCGACACAGCGCGGGCGAGCATAAGCACATTCTGTCTGAGGCACCCACAGAGTCGCCATGGCCTTCCCAACCAAGGGGGTGTTGTGGCTCCCGGAGGAGGTGGAGTGCTTCCTTCAGACACTGCACCAACTGGAAGCCGGACCAAGGATCATCACCTCCACCCATTTGGAGACCCTTGGGGTTTTCGAGGAAGCCAGCGAGTGTCTCTCGGCCCGGGGGTACCGATGCACGGCCGCCCAATGCCGCGCAAAGTTCAAGCGCGAAAAGGCTGTCTTTTTCTATGCCCTCGAGGACAGGGAGGGCATCCCGCCACGGGGGGAGCGCCCTCCCTGGTTCCAGCTCCTCCGGGCACTCTGGGAACAGGGCGGCCAGCCAGGATGGTGCCATTGCATCCCCAACAGTGAGTAACCCCTGCCCCACCCACGGCTACTCGGATGGTCTCCAACTGTGCCATCCAACCCTCTGCTCTATCACCCACAGGGTGACCACGTGCGCGCCGGATGAGGGCGGCATCCCCCACCAGGGATGAGGAAGCAGCCCCCCCTGGCAGGACCCGGATGACGAGGCTCAAGGTATGGTCGTCAGGGTGGCATTGCCACGCGCCCGCGCCCACTGTGCCCCCACACCTGCCACCACATGGCAGCGGTGGCCAGCGTCTGGCGAGGGCAGCACGGGGGGAGACGGCTGGCCAGGCCATGCTGGATGGGTGCCAGTGGTTGCATCTGTGAGGGGACAGCCACCCATGCCCCCTGGAGTGCAACAGGCTTGGGCCACAACCCCCACCCACCTCATGTGTGGCTGCTTGCCTCCCCCCAGGGAGGCCAGGCTCAGGGGCCCTGCCAGCGACCCAGCCTGTGGCCAGGGCCCAGGGCCCTGGGCCCCAAGCCATCCATGCGGAACAGTGACCTGTGCCCCCACCTGTGGCCTGCCTGTGAGGCAGCTCGCCCATCCATGGCCCACAGTGGCATGACAGCCTACTGAGGGCATAGGCCTCCCTAATGGCCCCATTGTTCCGTGCAGGTGCCCAGGCACAGGAGGAGGCAGCAGCAACCATGGCTGGGTCCGCCGTAGTCATCAGCTCAGCCACCGAGACTGATGCAGGTATGCCCACCTCCCTTTGACCTGGTGGTCACCCTGCTGTTCTGTGCTCATCCCCTGCCATGTCCCTGGACGTGCTGGACGGACAGTCTGCCAGTGGCTGGACGTGCTGGAGGGCACGGTGGCTGAGATGTGGGAAGCAGGTGGGTCGACTGCAGCCCATCAGGGCAGTGGTCGGGTGGCTGATGTCGGGGGGGCCCTACCCCCCGAATCTCTGGTGGCGAGACCTACCTTGGCATGGTCGCCGGGGGTGAATGGGGGTCGGGCCAGTGCCCCGGTGACGCATGCCGGAGATGGGGCATGCCCCTTGCAGTGCCCCCGCTTCTCATCTGCCGCCCCTGTCTTCTGTGTCCCACAGTGGAACAGCATGGGCGGGTCCTCGAGGTGGTCCAGCAATGTCTGAGCCAGCTACAGCGCCTGTTCTTTGAGCTGCGCCTGGACACCGCCCTGCAGGACCAGCGCCGGGAGGAGCAGGAGTGGCAACGGATGGCCCAGGGACCCCTGCCAGCAGTGCAGGCGGGGAATGGTCAGGAGGCGGAGGGGGAAGGGGAGGAGGAGACTAGCACTGAGGAGGGGGTCAGAGGTGTCCGCCTTGGATGACACTGAGGGGGAGGAGGCTGAGGGACCACACCAGGCCATCCCTCAGGACCCCAGGGAGTGTGCCGACACGGGGGTGGAGGGGGACGGGGACAGCTCCGATTAGAGCATGGGTCGCCATGTGGCACTGTTTGTTGAATGTTTAATAAATTTGATTCTATTTAATGCTCTGTTCCCTGGGGGCCCACCATTCCCCCTCCATCCCCAGATGGACTGAGTCCACAACAGGCATATGTGCGTGTGTCACAGCGCCTTTATTCCACTGGGTACCAGTACACAAGAGGGAGGTGGCATCGCCTGGGCCACAGGTCCGTGGCGTCCCGGCATCCCCAGGGAGCACGGCGACGCCTCAGGGCTCCGTCCTGCCCATGCCGCAGGCCGCCACCCATGGGCGCAGCTCCGGACCACCCCTGGGGGGGGGCCATGGTGGCACAAAGGCAGCCTTCTGGTCACAGCCACCGCCATCTGTGGAGGCCCACCTCCCAGCACGTGGCCTGACACGTGGAGGAAACGTGGTGACTGGGTGGGGCTCGTCATGCCACAGCGGCATCGGGGGTGGCAACTCCCACTGTCAGAGCGGATGATGTTCCGTCTACTGTGGAGGGGTGTAGGGCTGCGGCTTCCTCCTCTTTCGCGTAGGCCTCCCGCTGCCACTGGATGACTCGGGGATCTCATCGGTCACCGGTGGCTGCACAGACGGGGCTGTGTGGGGCCCAGGGTCCGGTGTGCAGCCATATGCCTGCACGTCCTGGACCGCAGCCGCCCCTGGGGCCACCATGCAGCCAGCTGGTTCGACTGGCTGGGCTGCAAGGGCCCCTGGGCCCATGCCATGGGCAGTCACCTGCACAGCCTGGACCATGGGGGTCCCTGGAGCCACCATGTGGCCAGCTGGCTGCACTGCCTCGGCCACGGGGGTGCGTGCACGTACAGTCTTGATGAGCAGGGTGACTGCACGTGTCAGCTCGACCATTGCATCGGTAGATGTGTCCATGGACCTCCTCATCGGAGCACAGTCCTCCCGGTCCGCCGCACGGTCCTCCCGGTCCTGAGCATGGCCAGCCCTCAGCTCTGCCAGGATCTCCTCATGCTGTCTCTGTGCTGCCCTCAAGGCTGCTCTGTTCTCCTCCCTGCCCTGGGCAGCTAGGTGTTCCCCAAAGCGTTCAAGGGCAGAGACCTGCTTCCTCCTGGCGGTGATGAGTGCTGCCCTTTCCGGGGCTGTGATGTCACCCATGTTCACATCTGGAGGCAGACCTGGGGGGTTGGGGCGACATGGGGCTCAACGTCGTGGAGCATTCACCGTGGGGACCCCTGAATGGCATGGGCAGCCGCCCCCTGACCCTGTACCATGCCGCTACTCACCGTCTGGGTCCCGTGGGGCGTACTCTCTGGGCCGTGGCATGACCTCATCCTCATCCGGGGGGTCGTTGCCTGTGCCTGGGGGGAAGACAGCTGGCTGTCGTGTGTGGGCCGTGCACCCCGGGGGACGGTCCTTGGCCCTCAGCATGTCCTTGGCAGGGTTTGCCATGCTGATGGCCTAGGGGGGGTCCCGCCCTGCCCTTCGTACTCACCGTGGTGCGGTGGCTGGTCCGTCGCTGGCTCCTCGCCATCACTCTGCTCTCCGTGGCCACCCACTTGCTGGTCTGAACACTGGAGGCCTGCGCCTGGGAATGGGAGGGGCCGCAGGTTACTGGGGCTGCCCCTGGTGGCGGCTCCCATGGTGGATGCTGGTCAGGTGCCTTCCAGTGCCTTCCGCAAATGGGGCCCATGGCCTCCTGGGGATAGCTGTGGGGCCCCGGTGGCTCCCCCCTGGGGGGTGGGCACGTATTGGCATGCTGTCCCAGGGGGTTCCCCCCTGTCCCCTGTCCTGGTGTGCTCCCGTGCTGTGCAGGACCCCTGGATATCCGGGGCCTGCCTTGGGGGCCACTGTACTGTCCAACCCTCCCAGTGGCTGTCTCCGGGGGCTCTCTGTGCCGTCTGGCCTCCCAAGACATCCAGCACTGGCAGCAGTCACTGGGGGCCCCCTGGTGCTGATCGCCTGAGGACACCAATGTGTGCTGGGTGGGATGCTTTGCGTGTCTGATGGGGGGACATGTAGGGTGGTGGCACTTGTGGGACATGGTGTTTGCCACTGCTTCTACTTCAGAGGCCCTGGGATGCTGCCTGCCTCTTGGCCCGAACACCTGGCCTGCCACACTCCCACCTACCTGCCTGGCTGCTAGTGGCCAGCCATGGCTCCTGGTTGCCCTGCGAGTTGTCGTCGAAGAGCTCCAGGGATGGCTGCTGGGAGGCAACGGAGGGACCCCAGGAGGTGTCTCTGGCGGTGGCTCCCTGGCTGCTGGTGGCTAGCCATGGCTCCTGGGTGTCCTGCGAGTCATCGTCAAAGAGTTCCAGGGATGGCTGCTGGGAGCTGACGGAGGGACCCCGGGAGGTGTCTCTGGCGGTGGCTCCCTAGCTGCTGGTGGCCGGCCATGGCTCCTGGGTGTCCTGCGAGTCATTGTCAAAGAGTTCCAGGGATGGCTGCTGGGAGCCGACGGAGTGACCCCGGGAGGTGTCTCTGGCGGTGGCTCCCTGACTGCTGGTGGCCGGCCATGGCTCCTGGGTGTCCTGCGAGTCATCGTCGGACAGCTCCAGGGACAGTTGCTGCAAGGAGGTGGAGGGGCCCCGTGAAGTGTCTCCAGCGTGAACCGGAGCTGTTGTTTGGAGCAGGTCTTCCGTCCATATCTGCTTCTCGGTGTACAGGATTCTGTCGAGCTCCTTGTAGAAAGTGCATGTGTGTTTGCAGCTGCCGGACTCTGCATTCCGTGTCACGGTCTTCTTGTATCTCAGACGCATGTCCTTAGCTTTGGAGCGGCACTCTTCTGCGGAACGTGCGTGCCCTCGGGCGGCCAAGCTGGTGGCCACCTCCTCGAAAAGCTCCATGTTCCTGTGGGACTGCCTCAGGGCAGTCTGGATCGCCTTGTCCCCCCAGAGGTCTAAGAGGTCCAGGGTCTCTGGCTGCTTCCATGAGGGGTCACGCACCCCATGTGCCTTACCCTTCCACTGTGTGGGTCGTGGGGTTCCTTCTGCTTGTGTGGGGGCTGCCATGGTCCCTGCTCGCTGTCCGGGATCGCCGCGCGGTGTTTTCGCTGTCCGCTTCATGGCGGGTTGCTGCGGTGGATCGCGGATGTGCGCATGCGTGGTTCTGCGGAGCAGTGGAACATTTGGTTTCGCACTCAAATGCATGCGCCCTGCCATGAAGCAATGGTAGTTTCGCTTTCGCTTCTCTGCGCGTGCGTGCTTTCTCGCCCATGCGCATCTCGTGTCTCCCTGCGAAAACATCCAGGCTGCCGCGGAACAGGGACAGGCGCCGGATGTGACGGGATTCCTGCTGGCCCGTGATCAGATGCCCGCTCCTGCCCCACAGCATCCGGAAACTAGTACTTCGGACCTACTAGTTTTTTAATCCGCTTTTTCAGAGGGAAGCCGCAGGTTGGCCATGGGAGTGCTACACCTCTCAGATGTTCTCGTATGATCATGCACGGAAATGCCGCAGGGCTCTCGTGCCTTCTGCGAGGCAAATGCTCCATGTGGACGGGGCCTTAGAAGGTTTTTAGTCTGGAAACTCTTATTTTAAACTGCTTAGTGGTATATGTTTTCATGCTGTAGCTGGATTTTGAATGCTGGGTTTTAACTAATAACTTTTAATGTTTTGTTTTTACTATGTCTTATTTTGTAAGCTGCCTCAGGCAGGTTCCCTGAAGAGGCAACATAAAATTTTGCTAAATAAATCTGCTCAATAATAGTGGGATGGATCCTACCCCATCCACTGAGCAAATTTATTAAATATTTATACCTCACCTTTCCTTTTAGCTCAAGTGTGAAGTGTCTGGTATTTTTAGGGTTAGGGTGGCATCAGGGCTCTTCTGGTGGCCTGGCCAGAAGAAAAGACAGCCAGGCTGAAGGAAACACTAGGACCCTTAACTCTATGATGCTGCTGCAATGACAGAATGCCCCTCCTCTTTCCTGCCCCCCATTACCTCTAATGGGCTGAGAGCAGTGGCTAATTGATAGAAAGATGCTGACCTCCTCCCCCCAAGTCTGCTCTTGTTGCCACTCCCTGTGAGTCTTACCTGCCAAGGTTGTTCTCATGAAATTTGTGTTTGAAATACTAGCAGGTGCACTGGTGGCCCAACAGTGGTGGCAACAGAACCTTCCAGTGAGGTGGGCTTTGCATAGCCGAGGAGTGGCACAGTCTGCCTGTCCACCTCCACCTATGCCTCCTTTCCCTGCCCCCCTGGATGGAGAGGCTCCAGCTGCAGTTGCTGCAGACCTACATCAGCAATAGCTCCTCCAGCAAAAGGAGGGCATAGGTCAGGCTGGGCTGAGGCCTGTGCTGCCTCCTGCACCTGGATCTGTCCCTATGTTGACCCATGATGCTACTTCAGCAGGGCAGTAGCACCAGCTCCTTGAGGGTGCCTCCTTGCCCTCCTCTCTTGATGACCTGGACTTCCTGCCTCCCAGTCCACAATGATCCCAGCTGGAGGACCAGGAGGAGACCCAAAGAGAACCATGCCCCATCAAATAGGTAGGAAGCTGATGACTGCTGATGACTGCTGCTTGTCCCCCACCCCACTGTGCAGGAAAGTCAAGCAGTGCCTGTGAACCCTGTCCTGGAGAAAACCTTTGCAAAGCTGAGCTTTGAAACCAGTTTTCATAATGCTAATTTCAGCAGCTGCATATTTTAAAACTGGAAGGGATGGGGAATACACTCCAATCTGTTCACTGGAGAAGCATGGCTCCAGTGGTTATGACGCTGAACTGCAGGCTGGAAGGTCGGTAGTTCAGAAGTTCGAGACCCGAGTGCTGCATGACGGAGTGAGCTCCCGTCTCTGGTTCCAGCTCTTGCCAACCTAGCAGTTCGAAAGCAAGAAACTGCAAGTAGATAAATAGGTACTGCTTCAGTGAGAAGGTAAAAGCATTCTGTGCATCATGGCATTTAGTCATGCTGGCCACATGACCACAGAAACGTTTGTGGACAGCGCTGGCTCTTCGGCTTTCAGAGAAACTACAATCCATTGGATATTCGTAGTGATAAGAGAGTCCCCTAATCAGATGCAGCCTGGGGGAGGGTGCAATTATAATATTTTTTTATTTATCTAAAACATCTTTATGCTCCCTTTCCACCCAGTTAGGATCCACAGCAAACATTAAAAAATAAAATATTAAAACAATCTAAAATACCGTTAAAATTGTAAAATAATTCAATTAAAACACAAAACAAACAACACTAGAAGAAGGGTGAGTAACCATTATCAGGGATATGCCAGGCAAACAGGGATGGGCACAAACTGGCTCATGAACTAAAGTTTGTCATTAATTTTGGCCAGTTTGTGCTTCACAAAGTCAAGTTCCTGGTCCAAGGTCAACCAGCACAAACTTTCCAATAATTTTGGATCTGTTTGTGGAGGTCCATGAATTGATATATTTCTAAACAGACTGTCTCTGCTTGATCAAGATGTTTACCAAACTTCAAAGCAAAGGGTGGTGGTGGAAGTTTCCCTGTTAGTTTGGTGTCACTGGCTTATTTCTGAGCCCTTCCATAGACTCCCGTAACTTCAGCAGTGGAAGCAAAAGAGGACTAATGTCAAACCACAGAATCCCTGCAGTACAAACTGAAGGGGGACATTTTTCAAGCCCAGTACAACCAGTTCAGTGTACAGAGCAAGACAGAGCAAAATTCAGGACCACTGTGGCAATGCAAGCTTAAAGGGACTGATCAATCTCAAAGCACATTGTTATAAGAAATCCTAGTGGGGGGGATTTTGCAAGCCCAGCACAACAAGTTCAGTGTACAGAATGCCCAGCAGAATCCAGTACCACCATGGCAATACAAGCTTAATAGGATTGATTGATCTTAAAGCACAGTGTCACAAGAAATCCAAGCTTGGGGGGGAGATTTTACAAGCTCTGTGCAAGGAAATAGGAACACAAAGAAGCACCAGCAAAGGAGGGGAAGAGCTCTCCTGAAAAATGACAAGAGCTGTTTGAAGTTGACAAGAGCAGCAGAGAAACCCAGACAGAGGAAAAGAAAAAAAGAACCTTCTGAACCTATGCTTGTCATTTCCCCAGAAAACACTTTCCTGGGAGAATCTTCTTTGGGGGGCTGTAACTCATATCCTGTTTGATGCCTAAAAGTTCATGACAGTCTGTGGTTTGCAAACTGGGCATGCCACAAACCATGAACTGAACCACATTTTCCCAGTTTGTGCCCATCACTACAAATGAACCAAAAAAGTCTTTACCTCCTGGCAAAAGACACTGATAGGAGGAGACAGACAAATCTCTCTGGGGAAGGAGTTTCCAAAGTGCCATGGTGGAGAAGGCACTTGTTTGATTTCTTCAGGTTTAAAGTGGAGTTGGGGATGATTATTTACCTATTTATTTGAAATATTTCTATCCCATTGTATTTCCAACTGAAGATATCTATCAAAGCAGCAATAGCTGGACGAACACAATAAACCCCACCACAATTGTCCATAATAAGATTTTAAAATGCAGTTAAAAACTAATAGTTATAAATGCCACCAAATCTGTAAAACCAGTTTACTCTCCACTAAATGCCCCCTGGAAAAAACATCTTACATTCCTTTCTAAATGTAGCAAGGGAAGGTACCTCCTCACCTCCTCAGATTAGCCATTCCAGATGGGGCTGCCAGTTTGCCCTGTGGTGGGCAATCTCCCACCCTCCTGTTTTCTGGGTCCCACTCTCACTCTACAGAGTAATGTGAGGGGGAAAGGGAGGGGAAATGTTTGCACAAATACCATGATGTCACTTCCAACTGAGTGAGGAGAAATGGGAATAAAATTATCTGTGATGCTCTAGGGATTCCCCAAATCTCTATTGCAAATGCCATCGAAATCTGGGGAATCCCTGGAGCATTCACAGACACAGCAAAGTCACGTCTGTCCACTCAACTAGAAGTGACATGGTGGTATCACAGCCACATCACTTCTAGCTGTTCAACAGGAACTGATGCCATGGTGTTTGTGATGCTCCTTCTCCCTGGACTCCATCCTCAAAAAACCTCCTGGATACTGCCAGTAGAGGACTGACAATTCTAATTCCAGAGGACTCAGCCTACCATAGAAAAAACCTGTGATCTCACTGGTGCTGGATGGACAATCCTAAAACAGAACACTGCAAGGAGAAGGCTGTCTGGAGAGCACATCTATTAACTGGTTGCACCATGCCTTTAACAGTAAACCAGCATAAGAAGGTTTATTCAAGCTTTGAGCTTTTGTGTGCAAAGCACACTTTTCAAAATGCTTCTCTGACCTGGCCTGACCAGGTCAAGTGGGAGTGGAGACAGAGATGATAAAATCTCAGTGCAACAGGAAATAGCCCTTTTTCTTTGGGAATGTGAAAAGTACCAAGACTGACGAGTGATTTCAGCTCTCACATACTTTATTATAATAGGAACAAGACAAACTAAGCCGGCCCACAGGCCGGCTTTTATTCCCAAGTGAACCCACACCCCAAAACACACAACACCCATGATTCGCTATTTACAGTGATTCAATTATCCCTGGCTCCCCGATTGGAAGGGAGCTAGGAGCCTGCAGTCTATTGTCTTTTGGGGCGAAGCTCAGGCCCTTCACCTGGCCACATGGCGGACCAGTTTAGACCAGTTCGCGCACATGGTTGTCCCGAGTCCATGTTGCCACATGGATATACTACACCCCCCCCCTTTGTCCATGATGTACCCACATACAAAGTCCTTCAAGTAAGCCAGAGGCTTCCTATTCCTTGTGGAGCATCGAGTACCCAGCGCCGCCGGGGATGCCAGTGTCTGGGTCCTGGTCGGGGAGCGGCTGTCGTGGCATCATCTGCAGCGGTCGGGGCATCAGGAGATGGGCCGATGGGTGCTGCCGTGGTGCCTTCTGCCGGGCTGGGTTCCCATGGTGGAGGTCTTGGCTCTTCTCCCTCCTGGGGTTTGGGGACCTCGAAGTCATCTGGCTCTCGTGGTGCCACCCGGCAGCGGAGCTGGTCGATGTGGTGGTGAAGCACAGTACCGTCCTCACAAGAGACCTTGTACAAACGGGGCCCCCTGACCCGAACCATCCGGGCCAGCACCCACAGGGGGCCTGCTGTGTAGTTATGGGTGTACACTGGGTCCTCGGGGGAAGAACCCTCGGGCGTCCTCCTGGTCCTCCATCCCCGGTTCCCGCTCCGGGGTCCTGTCCAGGTGCAGCCTGTCCATGCGTGTCATGAGGCGGTGCCCCAGGAGGAGTTCCGCCAGACTTCACTCCATTGTGGAGTGTGGAGTGATGCGTTGTCCAAAAAGGAAGGACGCTATCTTGTATTCCCAATCTGGGGAGTCGAGCTGCCGTAGAGCTTCCTTGGCCATCCGGACCATTCTTTCCGCCTGGCCGTTAGTGGCGGGATGAAACGGCGCGGAATGCATGTGCTGGATTCCGTAGTAAGCGGTGAAGTCCTGGAACTCCTGGGAGGTAAAAGCTGTTGTCCATGACCAGCGTGTCCAGGAGGCCCTGGGTGCTGAAGATCCGCCACATGGCCCTGATGGTGGATTTCAAGGAGGTGGACGGTATCGGGACAACCTCTAGCCACTTGCTGTAGGTGTTGACTAGTATAAAGAAAATCTGCCCCTGGAACGGGCCCGCGAAATCTAGGTGGAGCCGGGACCAGGGGTGATGGGAGGACTCCCAAGCTCTCTCCGGTGCTCGCAGTTGATCGGGGCGTGAGGCCTGGCAGGGCTGGCATCTTTTTACCTTGTCCTCGATGTCCTTGTCAAGGCCTGGCCACCAGACGTAGCTCCTTGCTAGCGCCTTCATGCGTACTACTCCCGGGTGATGTTCGTGTAGCGCCTCCAGCACCCGTTGCTGGAGCGGGGCCGGAATCACCACCCTGCCTCCCCACATCAAGCACCCCTTATATGTGGAGAGTTCATGTTTGCAGACAGCAAAAGGGGTGAACTTGGGGCCCTCCTTGGCCACAGGCCACCCCCTCCCCACCCAGTCCAGGATGCAGCAGAGGATGGGGTTCCGGGCCGATCGTCGGGCCACTTCCTGCACATAGACCAGCTGGTCGGGAAGTGTCTCCACAAGGGCGACCATGTGTTCAGGGGCCGGGTCAGGGTCCATGACAGCCAGGGGAAGGCGGCTGAGGGCATCCGTGTGCCCCATAGCCTTCCCGGGCTGATGGGTGAGGGAGTATGAGTATCCCTGATAGGAAAATGGACCACCACAGGACCCGGGGGGAGACCATCTGCAGGGTTTGGCGGTCCGCGGCCAGTAGTCCCAGGAGCAGCTTGTGGTCTCTTATGATTTCGAAAGGCCGGCCGTAGAGATAATGGTGGAATTTCTTCACCCCAGCCACTATCGCCAGCGCCTCCTTGTCTATTTGAGCGTAGTTCTGCTCCGCCAAGGACAAAGTCCATGAGTAGTACACGACTGGGACCAATGTTCCCTCTAAGCTGGGGAGCCCTGTGAGCAAAAATTCTACTTTGTGAGCTGCTGGCACTAAAGTTGTGAGCAAGCGATTTGGCTGCTGCATAAATTAGTTTGCTCTGGAGCCGTCCTCCGTGAGCTGAGACAAAAATGTGTGAGCCGGAGGCTAAAAACTGTGAGCTAGCTCACACTAACTCAGCTTAGAGGGAACACTGACTGGGACCTCCCGGCCGTCTGGCAACCGGTGGCCCAGGACTGCCCCAACCCCATATGGAGAGGCGTCGCAAGCGAGGACCACCGGGAGCAACTCTGTGAAGTGGTGAAGGACCGCGTTTGACACCAACAAGTCCTTGACACCCTGGAACGCTGCCTTGTGTGCCGGCCCCCACTCCCAAGGTGCATCCTTGTCGAGGAGACGGTGGAGCGGTTCTGCCATAGCCGCCTTGAGGGGCAGAAAGGAGTGGTAGAAGTTGAGCAGGCCTAAGAAAGCCTGCAACTCCGCCTTGGAGGAGGGAGGGGGGGCTTGGGTGATGGCTTTGACCTTGTCCTCAGTGGGGTGGATATCTTGGGTGTCCACCGTGAACCCCAGAAATTCGATGCATGGTACCCCAAGGAGGCATTTCTTGAGCCCGGCAGCATCGAACCGTTGAAGGACCTGGCGGAGATGGTCAGTGAAGGTAATGGCATCTGGGGCTGCAATGATCACATCGTCTAGAAAAGATTGGACTCCTGGAATGCCTTTAAGAAGAGAGTCCATGAAAGACTGGAAAATCCTGGGAGCCACACACACCCCAAACTGTAGCCGCATGACCCGGAAAGCCCCTTTGTGTGTTGCGATGGTCTGGGCCTTGGCGGTGGCAGCGTCAACAGGTAGCTGTTGGTAAGCCTGTGCTAAATCGAGCTTACCAAAGACCTTGGTCCCGCCAGGGAAGTGAGGATGTGGCTCACCACAGGGACCGAGTAAGTGTGGTCCTGCAGAGCGTTGTTCAGGGTGCACTTATAGTCCACACAGATCCGCACCTCCCCATTCGGCTTCACTGGCGTGACAATAGGGGTCTCCCAGCGCGCGGATGTGACTGGCTCTAGCACCCCCTGCTTGACAAGGCGATCAAGCTCGGCCTCAATTTTGGCCCGCATCACAATGGGAGGGACCCGGGCTTTGATGTGGATGGGGTGGATGGCTGGGTCCAGATCCAGGGATATGGGGTCCCCGGTGTTCTGTCCTAGGGTCCCATCAAACACTTTTGGGAACTCCTGACAGACAGCCTCCCAGTCGGCTGCCCAGATTTGGTTAAGCCCCGATATCTGGAGTTCCAGGGGCTTGAAGCATGAAAGTCCCAGCAAACTGGTGAGGCGCCCTTCCACCACCAACAGGTCCAGCAGCCCTGAGAATCCCTTGAACTGGACCCGGAACTTGCCCCAGCCACAGACCGCCACAGGGTTTTTATTAAAATCCCATAACAGGAGACCCTGTGGCTTGTGCAACCGGGGTCCCCCCTTCGGGCAGAGATTGTGGAGGGTCTTGACCAAGATTATGGAATACGATGAGCCAGAGTCAATTTCCATCCGGCAGGTGGACCCCTCAATCAGGACAGTCACATGCACCTTGTCCGGGCTGTTGGGGGGCAAGTTACATACCGTCCGGTGGTGGTTGACCGAAACGGTGTGTAGATCCTCTGCGTTGATCTGCACCGTGAGGTTCGTCCATTGTCCCTTGGAGCGGCAGACCTTCTCGACGTGTCCCGCTTTGTTGCATGACCGGCAGATCGTGGTGCGGAACTGGCAGGTCCAATGCTCGGGTGCGTTGCCACAGCTTGCGCAAGCTACAGTGGGCTGGGGCTTGGCCTCTTGGGTTCACTGAGGTCGTTGTGATGGGCGTCGGTGGACCTGGAGTACCTTCTTGTCTTCCGAGACTTCGGAGCCCTGTGTGGCTAGTGTGTGGTGGACCGCCGAGCTGAGATGGTCTTGGGCCTTCTCATAAGCTGCGGCCTCCTGGATGGCCTTATGTAGGTTGAGGTCGTTGTTGCTGGCCAGTTTCCATCACAGCTTGGGCTCGTGGAGGCCCACGAGAAACTGGTTGAGCAACGTGTCCGAGAGGCTTGGGAAAGCGCATCTCGTGGCCACCCGCCGAAGGCCCGCCAGGAAGTCTGTGGTGGACTCGTCTGGCCCCTGGACCCTCATGAAGAACCCCAGCCACTCTACAAACTTGGTGGGCTTGAGTGAGAAGTGGTCCGTTAGGGCCTTCATCAGCACTGCATATGACTCCCCCTTGGTGGTCCTGGGGTTGATGAGATCCCGCAGGAAGAGGAGGGTGTCTATGCCGCAGACACTGAGGAATAGGGACTTCTTCTTTTCCTCATCCACCACATCATGGTAGCTGAAGTGGTTCTACAGGGTCTCCAGCCAGGCGTCCCATTTCTGAGGTTGGGAGATATCGAAGGCCTGGAGGTGGACAGTAGGCGTGGCCATCTTACCCTGGGTGGGTGAGTGGTGTTGTGAGTTGCCAGAGGTTGCAGTGGCCGGGTCAGAGCTTTGAAGCTGGGCAGAAGGCGTGCTGCTCTCAGGGTTAGCGGTGAGGCTCGGGAGTGGTGCGGGGAGCGGCAGGCTCGATGCGGTGCTCGGGAGCGCAGCTTCGGTTGCAGTGAGCGGTGTGGTGCTGCTCTCGGGGTCAGCGGTGCGGTGCTCGGGAGTGGTGTTATGAGCGGCGGGCTCGATGCGATGCTCTTCTTCATGGTCGTTGTTCATGGAGGGAGTTGGCATCCCATCCTTGTCGCCAGTGAAAATTACCAAGACTGATGAGTGATTTCAGCTCTCACATACTTTATTAGAACAGGAACAGGACAACATAAGCCGGCTCGCAGGCCGGCTTTTATTCCCCACACCCCAAAACACACAACACCCGTGATTCACTATTTACAGTGATTCAATTATCCCTGGCTCCCTGATTGGAAGGGAGCTAGGAGCCTGCAGTCTATTGTCTTTTGGGGTGAAGCTCAGGCCCTTCGCCTGGCTGCATGGCGGACTGGTTTAGACCAGTCCGTGCACATGGCTGTCCCGAGTCCATGTTGCCACGTGGATACACTACAGGATGTGACACTGAGGAGGACTCTGAGCTCTGTTCTGCAAGCAGACGGCCATTGACCATGTGGTCGTCTGGGAGAGTTGGAGCAAGCTTTGAGGTAATAGTTACTTTGTAAAGAACTAGAACAGTTAAGCTAAAGAGCCTTTCCTATATTTTACCATCAGATAGGGCATGTATATGAGAAGGGAAAGAGGATTCACATTTTTACCAATTTCTTTTTTTTTCTTGCTGAAATTTGGTGCTGTGCTAAAAGTATGCTTGTAAACATTTTCTTTTCAATAAATACTTTAAACTTTTGATGTTGGGAGTGGTTCTCTGTACCACATTGACTTCCACCATTTTGGACATACTATTTTAAAAGGGGCTTTAGGGGGGTTGGCAAGCAGCTATGTCTCCAAGGCATTAAGCTGCCCCCATGGTAGCCAGGCATTGGCCAGCAGGAAACTCAGAGGCAAGGCCTCAGAACTGAGAAAGGGAGCTGGTGGTCCTGATCCTCCCAGTGGGTAAATCTCACTTGATTCTGTTTTCACTTATAACATTTAAACCACTCTTAAAATATAGTTTAAAAATTCATTCTGGGATTTTAACAAGGTTATGGTAATAATTTTCTAGAAAATTAATATACATGATGGTCAGGTGTGGGCTAGCTCACCGCCTTGATGTTGGTGGCTTCTTTGGCTCACAAGGTTTTATTTATTTATTTACTTGATTTATGTACTGCCCTCCACGCAGATGGACTCCGGGCAGTTCACAACAATCTCAATACAATACCATTAAAACAACAATTAAATAACAATTAAAACAGTAAAACAATAAAATACTGTCCAAACAAGCTAGTTCTGATGTCAGTTCAGCAATACTGATATTAAGATCCAGGCCACCAATGTCAATTCAGCAGTTGAATTTTTTCTCATGGCACTCTACAGCTTAGAAGGAATACTGGTGGGGAGAGAAGGGGTTATAACCAAGTTTCCTCCTCTTCCAAGTGGAGAGTTCACAAGGCTCCCCCTGAGGTCAGGTCCTTGAGGTTGGGGACCTCCCTCTGTCATCTCCTCCTTCTCTGCCAGATGGGTTGGCAGCAATGGTCTCTGTGCAGAACATTTGCCTCAGCAGGCAGAGGGCAATGAGGTGCCACAGTGGGCTGGACAACAGGTCAGACTGCTGAAGAAGCAACACCAAGACAGATCCCATGCATGCACTTGCCTCTTTCTCTCCTCCTGCATTTTTTCCATGTCCCATTAGCCCCCCCAAAAGTGAGTTATCGAAGCGTTAAGGGGGAGACTAAGCAGATCAACGAATGGATTACAACAGGGGAATTTCCAAGGGATTTTAAGTGTTTAAGCAGACCTGTGAGACTCTGACTTCATAGTAGTTAAAGTAAACATCCTTCCAACATGGAGATTGTGGCGTAGGAAGAAAATGAAACCACACCTTCTTTAGGAAGAGCTCAAACGGAGAAGTGCATCATATGACCTAGCTGGTCTGAGTCAGGTGGTTTAGCTGGCCTTAGAGACTCTTCCTGCTTTATTGGAGTGAACTTCTTCACCCTCTCCTGGCCCTCAGAAGGCATTAGATTTAAAGAGACAGTGTTACTACCAGAAAAGCCTTAACTTATGGAATGTCTCTAAAGAAGAGGGATTACAATTGGACAGGCAAGTTGGTTAAAAAGCAATTTACTTTTAAGTGAAGGATTGGACTTGAACTAATCCAAAACATAACCACCCTGCAAATGAAGCGATGGACTCTTTAGACTACAGACAAGCAAAAAAATCATTGAGCTTATCTGCCATTACCCCATTTTCCTTTTGCAGTTCCTTTATTCCGTGTTTGACACTGTCGACCATCAGCTACTGATCCACTGTCTCGCTGACACTGGAAACCAGGGACCAGCCTTACAGTGGCTTGTTTATTTTCTCCAGGGTTGGGGACAAAGAATGGTGCTGGGGGATCAGCTGTCCCAAAGGCACCCACTGGAATGTGGAATGCCACAAGGGGCAGTGTTGTCCCCGATGCTTTTTAACATCTATATGCACCCTCTTGCCCAGATTGCCCAGACTGCGTTGTCATCATTATGCAGATGACGCCCAGCTTTATCTACTGTTGGATGGCTGGTCCGACTCCAAACTGGAAGATCTAGACTGGGCATTACAAGCTGTGGCTGGTTAGCTTAGGTTGAGCCAGATGAAATTGAATCTGACAAAGACGGAGGTCCTGTGTCTGAATCGTGGTGGTCCAGGGGCAGGGATCCTGCTCCCAACCTTTGAAGGGGAGCCATTGGTGCCAGCACCAGAGGTTATGAGTCTGGGCGTGCTCCTGGATGCCTCCTTAACAATGGAGGCCCAGGTAGCAGCTGCTGCCAAGTTGGCCTTTTACCATCTCCGGCTGATTAGGCAGTTGGCTCCCTTCCTCGAACACAGCGACTTGGCAACAGTGATCCACGCGATGGTCACCTCAAGATTGGATTACAGTAATGCCCTCTACATGGGGCTGCCCTTGTCACAAATTTGGAAGCTACAGCTGGTGCAAAATGCTGTGGCGAGGCTATTGATGGGACTCTCAGTTTGGAAGCACAGCCAGCCTGTGCTAAAGGCACCACACTGGCTGCCTATAGTATACTGGATTAGTTTAAAGGTGCTGGTTTTTACCTTTAAAGTCCTTTATGGCCAGTGTCTGACATACCTGAGGGACCACCTTTCCCCATATATGCCCCAGAGAGCACTGCGTTCAGGGACCCAGAACTGACTGGTCCTCCCGAGTATCAAAGAGGCCAGGTTGGCAACAACCAGGGCCAGGGCCTTTTTGTTGGCATCTCCACTCTGATGGAATGAGCTCCCAGAGGAGACCAGGGCCCTGTGGGACCTTTTACAGTTCCACAGAGCCTGCAATATGGAACTCTTACACCCAGACTTTGGAGCCACCACCACTACTATCACAACTATTTTTTTTGGCCCCCCAAAGGGCACTTTTTATTGCATTTTCTGAATATCTATAGAAAAGGGAAAGGGTACTAACATAAACAACTACAAGAAAGTGTTGTATGTTAATCTCCAGTAGCTAGATCATTAGGATCTAAATTGACAGCTACCTGTCAGCTAGTGTCAGCTGATGTACTCAGAGGACAAGTCCCAACTTGTTCTGCCTGGCACTAAACAGTGTGCAGTCACTGTGACTCAGCAGTCCACTGATTGGTGGGGGTTTGTATATAAGTCTTTGTGTTACTGTCATATTCTCTCCTTCTGTATATTGGATGCCTGGCGTAGCACTTTGCTTGTGAATACTGTGAATAAAACTCTTGTATATAGTGTACCACTGGACTGCCTTGTGTGGTTACTATAAGAGGTTCCTCTGTTGGATCTACAGTGCAAGCAGGTGAGAGACTGGTGGCTGGGAAGTCCTAGTAAAAGTTTGGGGGCTTGAACTGTTAAGACACGCACTCCCCAACAGGGTTATGGGCCCAGCCTTAACGGGTTCGAACCCAGCCTGCTAAGGACTCAGCCTAGTCTGAAGGAGAGCCAGCTTGGTGCAAACAACCAGCTCTGCTTTTCCAAGGCCTTAACTTATGAGCCGTGCTGAAACTTAACTGGTGAGCCGTGCTGAAAGGCGGTGTGTGCAGCTGTGAGTCCAGGATCTGAGGTGGATGG
The DNA here is from genome assembly GCA_029375565.1 of Gekko gecko. Classification (NCBI taxonomy): domain Eukaryota; kingdom Metazoa; phylum Chordata; class Lepidosauria; order Squamata; family Gekkonidae; genus Gekko; species Gekko gecko. Next base: position 173,505,603 of record JAPDNY010000005.1, read on the forward strand.
TTACTGCATTCTCCAGGAGTGGCGGAGTGACCTGCCCGGACAAGCCTGTGTGCAGCAAGAGCCACGCCAGGGAACAGATGGCAGTTCCAGCTTGTGAGTGTCGGTGAGTCAGGAGTGAATTATAGCTCTCATGCCAGCTATGCAAGTGGTGGTCAAATTAATCTCTACAAACTACGACGTTTGGGCTTTTAAAATGAAGCATTACCTCATTAGAGAGGGGATTTGGCTGTAAGTTGAAGACCCTCCTGACCCTGTGCCTGTGGGAGATCAGCCGAAGGCTAAATGAGCCCTGGCATGCATCATTTTGTCGGTGAGTGACAATCAACTTATTCATATCATGTCAGCAACTGATGCACGGGGGGCTTGGCAATCTCTTAAGGACGTCTATGTCTGAACAACAGCTGGGACAATAATGTCTTTAACACGTCGTTTGTACAGAAGAGTTCAAGCTCCAAATGAATCAGTTCGGGAGCATGTCAATGCACTGACTGAACTTTATCAACAGTTTGAAAAGAGGTAAACAAATAAGCGCTGAGGATAAAAGTTATCTGTTACTCAGTTCATTAAATTGTGCATTTGATCCTCTAATAACAACCTTGGAAGGGCTGCAGCCTGCCCAATTGAACCTCCAGCATATAATTGGGAGAGCTTTGGAATATGAAGCGAAACTAAAATCTCAGCAGTCTCTGTCTGCTCCGGTTGCCTGGCAGCGAGCTAATGACTGTGTGGGAGTTGCCAGTGGGAGTAAAAGCTGCAGCAGGAGTGTAAAGGAACAGATAGAGCCAGCTAAAGCCCTGCGATTGAAACGCTGTTATCTGTGTGGCTCAACAAAACATTTGAAAAAATGCTGTCCTTCAAACAAAAGGAACAACCTTGGTGGTCGCTCTGACATGTCATCGAGTCGTCCTACTGTGTCTCTTGTCACTACCAAAGAGGAAGACAAGTGTAAATGGGTTCTTGACAGTGGAGCAACTGTCACAATTGTGAACAGTCCTGACATGCTGCTGAATGTACGGGATGCTCAGCTGCAACACGTAAGTCTTGCAGATGGTCACGTTGCTCAAGTGACTTGTTCTGGAGAACTGACCCTGCCGGGTCTAAACCACACCTTCCAGAACGTAATTTGTGTACCAACCCGGGAAAGTAATTTGCTTAGTGTTCTGGCACTGGATCGTGCCAACTTTGAAATCACTTTTGGGGGGAGCAATGTCTTATTAAGAAAGGTGGGAGGGAAATTGCAAAAGCTAACCTTGTAAATGGGGTGTATGTATTGAATAGCTCTATTCTTGCAGCTACAGCAAGTGTTCCTGGAAATAAGGATCCACATCATGAGTGCCTACATCTCCTCCATCGCCGGTTAGGCCACGTCTCCTTCCAAGCAATTAATCAAACCCTTGCTTTAACAGGTAGAGAAGGTGTTAAGGCTTGTAATACTTTTCTTGATTGTCAAATATGTAAACAAGTTAAATCTCATGCTTATCCTGTGGCTCGCAAAAGTGAAAGGGAGTCAACTTATCCTTTGCAACTAGTACATGTTGATATCATAGGTCCTTTTGCACCCAGTGTGTCTAGTAATCGCTTTGCCTTAACGATGGTTGACGATTATTCAAGATATGTTTGGACTTATATTTTAAAACATAAGTCTGATGCTTTTGAGTCACTGAAATATTGGTACAAGAAGGTAAAGAACCAATTAGGAGATCTAAAAGCTATACAAACTGACATGGGTTCAGAGTTTATGTCAAACAAAATGAAACAATGGTTAAGCAATCTAGGGGTGAAGCATCGTGTGGCAAATGTTAGCACGCCAGATGAGAATGGGGTTGTTGAGGCTTCCGGTTGGAGTTAAAATGGCGAATTGACACACTTTGCGACTTGTGCAGAGTGCACAGCTGTATCTGACGACAGTCTGGGCTCTACCTGGCCCAGCGCAGCACTCCCCAGTCGGGGGGGGTGGCAAGCACGCAGCCAAGCCTGAGAGGAAGTTGAGATTGGTGTGGATAAGCTTCGGAGGAAGCTTGTTTACACTTTGATCCCCTTCCGCGAAGAGGGCAGTTGCTAATCAGCACTACAGATACAAGCTGGGCTGAGAATTCAGCATAAATTCGTCATCTACCGACCTCTTTAACATCAAGACTGACATCGATTACAGAAGAAGCACTGCGAAACCCCGAGATTACAAGTAAGGTAACAAAAGAACATTTGCTTACCGGTTTAAAGAAGATCGTGAAATCGAAACGTATGGATAAGCGTAGAAAGCTTTGATGAACTATTCCGCTTGATTTAAAAGTAAAAAGAAAGCTTTCCTTTAGAGAAAACGGCCGAAAAGTGACTTTGTTTTGCATTCCTGTGGTCAGCTAAGTCTAAACTCTACGTAGCAGAAACGAAACTGACTGTGACTCTATGATACAGGAAGTGGGCTAGAGTGGATGTTTTTCGAAGTTGCTGTGCCGGAAGTAGACGGTTGTTTTAGCGTGTGACACCATCATCACCGGAAGTTGGATTACAGTGACGGACAGACAAACAGGAAGTTCGGAAGGAGCCTACTCTAGCCAGAAAATCATAGAGAAATTGCGCCCGACATTTTGTGGAGGACTAAATTTTAAAAAGTCATTTTTAAGCCGAAAAAGCACTGGAAAAAGTTATAAAAGTGGCGATTTGGCTTGCAGATTGTTAATATCAAGATTGATTAGCCCGGAAGTCGCTTCCAAGACGGATTTGAGATCAAGACCAAGAGCTGCCTCATCACCCAGCCCAAGAATGACTGCAAAGGAAAAAAAAGAGTGGCAGGCCGCGATAGAAGCGATGGAAAAACGGATGACTGAAGTGGTGCAGAGTTTGGGAAAGCAAATAGAATCACAGCTACAACAACAGTTGCAACAACAACTGCAATTACAACTGGAGCAAATAGAGCAAGTACAAGTCCAAGTGCAGAAAAAAAATATGGAAGAATTAAAAGAACTGGTACTAACAGAAGTGGCAGGAATAAAAAAAGAAACGGAAGAAGTTAAAAAAGAGGTCAAAAGTCTGGTGACAAAATCAGAAGAAATGGATCAGAAAGTTAAAAGAACACTGCTAGAAAATACAAGACTGGAGTCCATGATGGAATATAGAGCTACGCAGAACCATCTGAGACTGAGAGGGATAGAAGAGGAAGAAGATCAGGATCTACGGGCTCTAGTAATTAATACATTGACAACTTATATAGGGGAAGATGTTGGAGATTTGGATCCAGACTTTGATCTGATTTACAGAGTAAACTCAGCTTATGCTAAAAGAAAGCAATTACCCAGAGATGTGATTGTTCAATTTGTGACCACAAAAATGAAGGAAGACGTTTTCAAGAAGCAATTTACACAACCTTTGGAAATTAATGGAAAAAAAATAATAGTCTTGAGAGAAATTCCGAGATCGATCTTACAAGACAGAAAGAAATTCAAGAAATTAACGGACAAATTGAAAGAAATGAATATCAGGTTTAGATGGGAGATCCCATATGGATTATCATTTGTCTACAATTCAGTGAGATATACTCTTAAAACGGAAGGAGATATGTACAGATTCAAAGAGAACAACTTTGATGACTTTAAAGATATTTAATTCAAAACAACTATGGATTACAAATTTTTATCTTGGAACGTAAATGGACTAAATTCACCAAACAAAAGAAGATTAGTGAATCATTGGCTAGAGAAACAAAAATGTAATATAATTTGTCTACAAGAAACGCACATTAGAAAACAAGACAGTAAATATTTAATTAACAAAAAATTGGGAGAAGAATTTCATTCTTCAGCAATCAATAAGAAAAAAGGAACAGTGATATATGTTACAAAAGATTTGGAACCTAAACAAATCCTCTCAGACAAAGAAGGAAGATATATTGGCGTGGAAATAATGATGAACAGAAAAAAGACATTGCTTGTAAATGTATATGCACCCAATGGGGCAAAAGAGACTTTTTTTAAGGATTTGACTAAAGAGTTGGAATGTTTAAACTATGACCAAATGGTCCTTGCAGGAGACTTCAATGGTACAGTGAACAATGTATTGGACAGAAAATCCAAAGCAAGCGGAGAGACGGTGGGAAAGTTGCCAAAAAATTTTTTTCAGTTAATGAAGCAAGAGAAATTAGAAGATGTTTGGAGGAAGTGGAATCCCAAGACGAAGGACTACACGTTTTATTCTAATAGACATAGTTCCTTTTCTAGAATTGATATGATTTGGATGTCAGAGGAGATGGCGCAAAAAACTCACAAAATACAAATTTTACCGAAAACTAATTCAGATCACAACCCCCTACTTTGGATATCTAAAGAAAAACCCAAACAATTATATTGGAGAATTAATGAGGACTTATTGGATCAAAAATTAATTAATGAAATTTTAAAAAAAGAGATAAAAAGCTTCTTTGAACTGAATTTAAATAAAGGCACTGACGTACAAGTTGTATGGGATACATACAAAGCAGTAATGAGAGGTTTGCTTATCTCTCTGAACGCTAAGGATAAAAAACAAAAGATGCAACAACAAAATGATCTTTATGAAAAAATTCGACAAAAAGAAAAGGAATTAAAGAAAAGACCAGGGAAGAAAAAGATTATTAAAGAGATCCACTTTCTGCAGGATCAATTGAATGTTCTATTAAACAGAGAATTATATTGGAATCTCAAAAAACTACAGCAAAAAGCATTTGAGGGTGCAAATAAACCAGGAAAATTTTTATCGTGGCAATTGAAAAATAGAAAAGAAAGGAATTTTATAAGTAAAATTACCGAAGATGGAAAGGATGTTATGGATTTGAAAGGCATAAAAAGAGTCTTCTTTAAATATTACGCCAAATTGTTTAAAAAGAAGGGAATTGATCAACAGAAAATTAAGAAATATTTGGAGACGATTGAAGTTCCAGAACTGGGAAAACAAATTAAAGAGTTATTAAATGGTTCAATAATGAAGGAAGAAGTTACAATGGCGATAGAAGATGCAAAGTTGGGCAAAGCTCCAGGTCCTGATGGTTTTACTGCAAAGTTTTACAAGAAATTTAAAGAGGAGCTAACCCCTATTTTCGTACTTCTGTCGAACGAGATAAGAAAGACTAAACGGGTCCCAGATTCATGGAAAGAAGCAAATATTTAATTGATACCTAAAGAAGGTTTGGATTTAACTCAAGTTAAGAATTATAGACCAATATCGCTATTAAATAATGATTATAAATTATTTGCAAAAATAATTTCGGAAAGATTGAAAAAATATTTGAAAGACACTATAGCGGAAGAACAAGCTGGTTTTCTACCAAATAGACAAATTAGAGACAATTTAAGAGTGGTGATTGATGCAATTGAATATTATGACAAACATCCAGAAAAAGAAGTTGGATTCCTCTTCCTAGATGCGGAAAAAGCTTTTGATAATTTAAACTGGGAGTTTATGCTGCAAGTTATTGAAAAAATGGACATAGGACAATCGTTTGTAAACATGATTGTAGCAATATACTCAGAACAGAAAGCGAATTTGAATATAAATAAAGAAAGAACAGATTTCTTCCAGGTCCAAAAGGGAACTCGTCAAGGCTGCCCACTATCCCCGTTGTTGTTTATTTGGATATTAGAGATATTATTGACAGCGATAAGAAAAGACAACAGCATCGAAGGACTTACAGTGAAAGGTTTTACATACAAATACAGAGCATTTGCAGATGATGTAATGTTTATGATCCAAGATCCAATTGAGAAAATACCACAATTGATGGAAAAAATTGAGGAATTTGGAGCAGTTGCGGGATTCTACGTTAATAAAAATAAAACCAAGGTGATGTGTAAAAATATGACGAAGCAAAGACAAACAGAACTTCAAGAAAAAATTCAATGTGAAGTAGTTACAAAGACTAAATATCTAGGAATTGAATTAACTATGAAAAATATTGATTTGTTTAAAAATAACTATGAAAAGGTGTGGTACAGGATTCAGCAAGACATGAAGAAATGGGATACGTTGAATTTATCACTATTGGGAAGAATCGCAACTGTAAAAATGAATGTCTTACCGCGTCTGATGTTTTTATTTCAGACTATTCCAATATTAAAACAGAGGAAAGTATTGGATACGTGGCAGAAAGAATTATCCAAATTCGTATGGGCAGGGAGAAAGCCAAGGATTAAAATGAAAATTTTATGTGATGCAAAGGAAAGAGGAGGTCTACAATTACCAAATTTAAGGTTGTATTATGATGCCGTCTGTTTAACATGGTTGGAACAGTGGATTAATCTTGAGAATAAGAAGTTATTGGCTTTAGAAGGGCATGATAACAAGTTTGGATGGCATGCATATTTATGGTATGGAAAAGTAAAAATGGACAAATTCTTCAAACACCACTTTATAAGACGATCACTGTTCGAGACTTGGATGAAATATAGAAAATTCTTCTCAGAAGAAAGACCACTTTGGATAGTACCATCAGAAGTGATTAATCCATATTCAAGAAATCAAGGTTTAGATTGGCTACCTTATAAAAGTCTTTTAAAAGTAGAAGGGAAAAATTTTGTGTTAAAAGATAGATTTGATGTGGAATTTGAATATGATTGGTTGAAGTATAGACAAATATATGATTTATTTAAGACCGATAAAAGAGAACATGGTTTTAGAGAATATAATATGGAAATTGAGACTGCATGGCTTGAAAAGGGGAAAAAATGATTTCTAAATTGTACAAGGTTTTACTGAAATGGTATACTGAGGATGAAGTTGTAAAAGAGCAAATGATAAAATGGGCGGTAAATGTTAATAATGAGATATTAATGACATCTTGGGAACACTTGTGGAAAAAGTCAATGAAAATTTCAACTTGTGTAAATGTAAAAGAGAATTGTTATAAAATGATGTACAGATGGTATATGACGCCTAAAAAAATTGCTATTATAAATGAAAGTATGTCTAACAAATGTTGGAAATGTAAGAACCATAAAGGGTCTTTTTACCATATGTGGTGGACATGTGACAAAGCAGCAAAATATTGGACTGAGATCCACAATGAGTTACAAAAAAATTTGAAATGTACTTTTAAGAAAGACCCACAGATGTTATTGTTAGGTCTTAAAATGGAAGAAATAAATGTAGCCAAGAGAACACTACTATGGTACTTGATTACAGCAGCTAGATTGACTTTTGCTCAATGTTGGAAACAAGATAAAGTACCTGAAACATGGGAATGGGTTAAAAAGACATTGTTTATGGCAGAAATGGACAAATTAACAAGAAAGTTAAACAACGAAGAAGACGAAACTTTTTTTGAAGACTGGAAAGACTTTCAAGAATACTTGTTGAAAAATTGGGATATTAAACGTGGTTTGATTTGTTTTGATAGTTATTAAGAAGAAATGAAAAAGAGTTAGACTTTTGAATTGTTACCGTTAGTAAGAGAAATAAGTTTAGATGTAATGATAAGAGAATAAGAGAGACATTAATGGGGTTGGAGCAGTGCGAGAAGCCTTGTTTTGGGGGGGGGTGTAGGAGAAACAAAAATGGATATGTAGTGGTCTGTTTAAATTGTATGAACATGTGATATATCCAATAAAATTGTATTTACAAAAAAAAAAAGAATGGGGTTGTTGAAAGAAAAAATGCTACTTTGCAGACAGTTATGTATGCCATGCTCGCTGATGCACAATTGCCTAAACAGTATTGGGCTGAAGCCTTGAAATATGCCACTTTTGTTACAAATAGGCTGTGGACAAGAGTAACAAATTCCATACCATATGCAATGCTGTACCAAAAAATGCCAAAGCTAGACTTTCTGCATATGTTTGGTTCCCAAGCATGGGTAAATGTACCATTGAATCAGCGCAGAAAGGGTGGTCATAGATCCAAACTCTTGACTTTCGTGGGATGCCAGTCTGGTATGAAGGCCTATAGGTTTGTCAGTGATCATAACCAACTCAGTTTTAGTAGGTCTGCCAACTTCACTGAGGGAAGGAATTGGCACAAGATTCACAGTAACATACTATTTGAAAAGGCAATGTTGCCACTCTCAGGTGATCAACAAACTGTGTCAAATTCTGAGGAGTCTCAACCTGGCTCATCTTCTTAGTCTACTGTTTCAGGTGATGTACAGGCTGAAGCCAGTACTCTTAGAAGGTCTGAAAGGAGCAAAAAGGGTATTCTTCCTCAGAGGTATGGTTTTGAAACACAAGTTGTGAATATGGTCTGTGTAAAAGAGCCTACATGTTATTATGATGTTTCTGTAATGCCTGAAGGTGAAAAACAAGCCTGGATGCAGGCGATGCAAACTGACATGGTTTGAGTGTACAACAAAACAACATTTCAAAATGAAAAATCTTGGTACAATCAGTCATTATCTGGGAATGGATATCAGCAGAAACTGATGGTTATTTTGAAATATGCCAAGAAAACAAGATTGTAAAATTGTTGGAAAGATATAATATGCTTGATGCAAAACCAGTGTCCACACCAATCTCTACTAGCTATGCTAGAGAACCTGAAGATGAAGTCTTTGAACAAAAACAATTGTACCAGTCATTGATAGGTTCTTTAAACTATTTAGCTACATGGTCTCGGCCAGATATTTGTTATGCTGTTCATGCACTTAGCCAAAAAAGTGCTAAACCATACAAGCAGGACTGGAATGCAGCAAAAAGGCTTTTAAGATACTTAAAGGGAACCAGGAAATGCAAACTTGTATTGGGTTCAAACAATGCACAACAGGTTCTGGGTTATAGTGATTCAAATTGGGGCTCCAATCATGATGCAAAATCTATAACTGGCTATGTAATCTTTGTGCATGGATCATTGATGAGTTTTGTTTCCACCAGTACGTGTGAGTCCGAATTTGCGGCCTTGAATGAATGTACTGTACAAATGGAATGGCTACAACAACTGTTAACAGATTTTGATGTAAAACATGATATGCCTATGATTGTAAAATGTGACAATACTGCAGCTGAAATGTTAGCAGATGCTCAAGGTATAAGGCCTAAATCTAGGCACATTAACATAAGATACCAAAATGTTAGGGACACTGTCCAAAGAAAAATAGTGTCATTACAACACTGTATGTCTAGTGAAAATGTTGCAGACATGTTTACTAAGGGCTTGAATGAAGTACAATTCTTGAACCTTAGGGGGAAACTCAACATGATCCTACCTACTGAAGCTTAAGGGGGAGTGTTGTATGTTAATCTCCAGTAGCTAGATCATTAGGATCTAAATTGACAGCTACCTGTCAGCTAGTGTCAGCTGATGTACTCAGAGGACAAGTCCCAACTTGTTCTGCCTGGCACCGAACAGTGTGCAGTCACTGTGACTCAGCAGTCCACTGATTGGTGGGGGTTTGTATATAAGTCTTTGTGTTACTGTCATATTCTCTCCTTCTGTATATTGGATGCCTGGCGTAGCACTTTGCTTGTGAATACTGTGAATAAAACTCTTGTATATAGTGTACCACTGGACTGCCTTGTGTGGTTACTATAAGAGGTTCCTCTGTTGGATCTACAGTGCAAGCAGGTGAGAGACTGGTGGCTAGGAAGTCCTGTAAAGGTTTGGGGGCTTGAGCCATTAAGACACGCACTCCCCAACAGAAAGGGATGGTAGGAAAGAAAATCCAAGGTGTGGTGATTGTATACAATGCTTACAAATATGACATTAACAAAAAAGAACTTTCAGTTGTTAACCCTGAAGGTGACAGTTGAATAAATCACTTACAGAAGCTCTAGTTCATACTATTTGGAGTATACTTCTAAAATACGCTTAAATTTCTTTTATGCAAACATCAGGCATCCTCATCATCTGGTTACAATAATTTCTGCCTATCTGGTTATTACTTTCTGCCCATCTGACTATTTAAATTTTTTTAACTAACCATTACCTGCAATCCAAAATTAATTAAGTAAAGTTATTAAATACATCCTGATTAGGCTTGAATATGCTTCTCCTAAAGACTCTCCATTTACCCTCTTATTTAAAAAGAAAAAAAGACAGAAAAGAAGGAACCTGAGTAGGCATCAAATAACATCCCTTTCCCCTCTTCCTTTTATGGTACTAGTCTAAGTTAATAAAATGCATTTCAATTTCATTTGAGCACTCATCATCAAACATCCATCTTTTCTGTGTAAACCCTTCTCCCCTATTTTATCCAAACATCCCCCCTCAGCCAAAAGTCTTATCTCCGAAAAGGATCTTCGCTGTAGAATCTTCTCCCCTCGATCTTCTTCAACTCACAGTCCATATTGTTGGTATTTTCTTGAACTCCACTATCTCCTGAACCTTTAATCCATGTATCCACCTTTCATCCAACATTTCATTAGCTCTGTCCCCCCATCAAAATATATAGTAACTTTATTTTTAGGAGGAGAGTTTCCCTTCCCCCTGCTTGTCATAGGAGAACATAGCTGTTTTGCTGCCCCACCAATCTTTCTCAGTGGAATTTATTGTTCAGTTAAAATTTCAACTTCCTGAAGAAGACTCAGTTTCATTTTAATTCTTTCGACACAACAGGCACCATTTCCAGAGGTGCCATTTCCAGGGCTAGGGGTCTGTTTATCTTCTTTTTATTGCCAGATTGCCAGGGTCCCATAAATCCATCAAATCGTTCCTCCACCTCCAATGATTCTCTAGGTCTATCCATCGTATTTCCAGTTAATTCCAAAGTATTTTATTTTTAAAAGGGGGAATTTCCCCCCCCATTCAACACTTCACAGCCACCACTCACAGAGATGTTTAGAGTCTCTTTAAGAAGAAAAAGGACGCTTTCCAATGCTTAAAAAGATTATTTTCAAACGTTTACACAGTCACTTTGTCTTTCGAGAGGGGAGATTTCCCACCCTCTGTCTGCTAGGGGAAGATTCTGCAGCGTTTCCAGCTGATATTCAGGAAGCACTTCAACTCTTGTAAGTTTTCCCATTCAGTACTTTCTCTCTTTTCTGGCATTCTCTTTGCTCTGCCTACCCCCTAAGAGCTTTATTTTTATATTGTTATATGGGGGGAGGGAGTTCTCTTTCTGCCCCGCTTCTTTTTTTTAGGGGGGGGTAGACTTTGCTCCACTCTGTCTCTTACTGTGGTGTTAACAGTCTTTAAAAGAGAAAGTTCTGATTCTTCCTTCTAGCCATTTCTAGCTAGCCATATAGTGCATTTTCAGATACTGTTTTTAAAGTCCCAAATGCTTGCTTATCTGTTACTCGGTTCTTAGATCTCAGCATTCCTCCATCACAGTCCCTTCAAGCTCCATTCATCCAGTAGTAGTTTCCTTTATCTGATCATCTGGGGGGGGGTCTGCAATTGCCTCCCCCCCATGCTTGCAGGGATAAACTCTTCCCTCTAGTGCTTTATTAACTTGTACTCCCACTTCTTCAGTTACTCATCGATTCAGCCAGTCGCTTAATTAAAACTTGATCACTGCCCGCTTGGTTTTCCAGTACGCAAAACCTCGGCCAGTACTGGAACACAGCGGAGAGACCATCAAGGCAAAAGGATGCCTCCACCCCCAGGCTAAAAGTTGGGGGGGTGGCGAACCTCAGCGCCCCCTGACTCAGGGCTCATCCCTCAAGCCCTGGGGGGATGTGTACAATCGCACCCCCTCTCTACCCGCTGGTTTGCAGTCCATGTCCCTGGGAACTGGGGGAAACAGCTGCCATCAGCCTGCCAACCCGGAAGCACTTCTACTATCACAACTATTGATGTCACTATCAATAACAACTGACAACCATGGTGGAAGCCCTGAGCCGCTTGTCCCTGTGACTACTACCTGACCTAGCCCCTCCTAACTGAAGCAGACCAATAGAACTACAGTAAAAACTGGAATTGCTAGCACTTTAATATTATGTTTGATTTTAACACTGTTTTTATATTACTGTATTATTATTTATTAGGAATTGTATTAATGTAACAAATCATGTTTTATGTATTATGAGAATTTTTTTTTCTGTTGTAAGCCACCCTGAGCCAGCCTAGGCTGGAAGGGTGGGATAAAAAATTAATTAAATAAATAAATAAATAAATCCAAAGGCCCCACTGCTTCTCTGGCTGACTTTTTGTACCAGATAAATTTAAAGAAATGCTTAGTGTTTGTCTTGATGCCTTTAGCAACCTGCTCCTCAATTTCTCTTTTTGCATGCCTAATTATTAATTTATATTACATTTACTAGAGCCTGTAGTACTATCTGTTCAATTCGTTGGGACAGATCTTCCACTTTTTAAAAGAAACCTCTTTTGGTTTTATAGGCTCCTTGACTTCTGTTGCCACACAGGCATTCTTTTAGACTTGGAAGTGTCTTTCCTAACCTGTGGAATGCATTCTATCTGGACTTCAACAAGGCCGATTCCGCACTAGTGGTTTACTTTTGGTTCCTCGTAGATATAATTGGCCCGATTCTGATTGAAGTTTTCTGCATTACAGAAGTTTGGTCCAGGTCTGCATTTCTGCATTCCCAAATGCCCCGCCTTTCCCCACATGTGGCAACTCCCCTTTTTTTTTTCATCATAGGTGTGGTTGTATTGTAATGTACCACCCACTGATTGAAAAAACTGTGCTTTACACATGCATGGTTGCATTGTAACAAATGGCCATTTCTTTGTTGGAACTGAGTTCCATGATTGGTCTCAGTTTTTTGAACCTCAATGCTTGCAAAAAAGGAAACTCCATTGAAGATACATGCCCCCAACCATCTTCATGGCCATGATGTCTTCTCGAGTGAGAGCTCTGGGAGTTATCATGTCCCTGTTACTACATCAACACTTTTTAATCATCCCAAAGGCTTTTCTCCTCTTACTCTTTACTTGTCAGAAGTTTAACTTTGCTGGGAAAACGTCGGCATTCTCTGGGATGCGGCAATGGTCTGCATGCAGTTATACAGCAACCTACAGCTGCATTGTTAACTGTAAAATAGTTCTGTCATGCTCCAAAAACCACAATAAAATAATTTACGTGAGAAATGACAAAAAGGCAAAAAGGACATTTAAAAGCCATTTAATGTTGGCCTGTCATTTCATTGCAATGCAACACAGGGGAAAGGGCGGGGAAATCAAGCCTCACATGTGCTGGGGGGGTTGGAAGTAGCCAAATAAATTGGAGAAAGGTGGGGAGGGAAGGGGAGGGAGAGATGGCAGAGAGGCAGTAAAGGGGTAGAGAGAAGACAGCTGCGAATTGCAAGTTCCCCACTGGAGTACCCTGACTCCAGCCCCGTACTAAAGAAAAAGATCCTGAAAATCACAGGGGAGAGAAATCCAGGGGAAAACAACATGGGAATTGGGTCAAATGCTGACCTTGCACCAGCATGTGGGGAAATAATCAATAACCGTGAATATTTTTGGGCGATCACACTGGGGCAAGCCATTGTGTAGAATTGGCCCTTGTGTAGTTTTAAATAGCTCCCAGGCATCCTCTAAGGATTTAAGTATCTTGTGTTTCCCTTTTAGCTTCCTTTTAATTATTCAATTCATTTTTGTAACATTCATTCTTGTGGAACCAAATGTTAAAAGTTTTGGACTTTAGGGGTATCTTTCCATTTACATGATGACTGAACTTAATAGCATTGTGGTCACTGTTCCCAATTGGTACAACAATCTCTATATCTTTTACCAGGTCTTGAGCCCTACTCAGAACCAAGTCCAAAATCACTACCCCTCTAAGTGGCTCTGCGACCAATTGGTCCAGAACAGAATCATTTATGATGTTTAGGAATCATGTTTCTACAGCATGACTAAAGGACATGTTTACCCAGTCAATCTGAGTGTAGCCGAAATTTCCCAGTACTGTTACATTATCTGCTTTAGTCACCTTCCTTATTTCCTTCTTTATCTCAAGATCAGGCTCAAGGGTTTGATCAGGTGAGTGATAGCACCCCTCCACACTTTTAAGTAACCCATAAGGCCCCATATTTCCACCCATATCTCTCTTGGGGAGCTCATTTCCCTAATGTTTTCTGACTTATTTGATTCTATGTCCTCATTGATATACAATTCAACAGCTCCCCCAACTCATCCCTCCCTCTCCTACCTACATAGCTTATACCTATGCATGACTGTATTTCATGGATTTTCCCCATTCCACCATATTTCTGAGATACCCACTATAAATTGTCAGTGAGCACCAAGCGTTCCAGCTCCCCCATCTTGGCTCAAAGACATTTTGCTGCTGATCACCTAGTTACTGACCCAATGATGATTTTTGCCTTATCCTCAGATTTAGGGATGGGCATGAATTGGCTCACAGACTTTTGTTTGTGATGAATTTTGGCCAGTTTGTGATTTGTGAACTGAAGTATGCAATCTGCAGTCTGGCCAGTGAACATCCACAATTTTTGAGGCAGTTCATGGAGGTTCATGGTTTCGTGGGGAACAAAAAGCAGAAGTTTAAACCCCTGCTTTTTCCTCCTCACAAAAACTGCTGAAACATCCCCGTGAAAGCCACCAAAAGATTGGAAACAGCTGAGCCATGGGGGCAGTGTGTTCCTGCAGCTCAGCTGTTTAGGGTCTAAATAGCTGAACTGTGGGGGCTGCCTGCTCCCATGGCTCAACTGTTCCGGGTACAAACCTCATGAACCCAGTTCAGTTTGTATATGAGCTTGACTGGGTTTGTGGGGTTTGTAGTTCGGTTCACTCACAAACTGACCTGCATTTTTGTGGTTCATGCCCATCAGCTTCCCCATTGGTGTAGTGGTTAAAAGCAGTGGAGCCTGATCTGGAGAACTGGATTTGATTCCCCACTCCTCCACACAAAGCCTGCTGGGTGACCTTGGGCCAGTCACAGTTCTTACAGAACTCTCTCAGTCCCACTACTGTGAGGAGAGGAATGAATGTAAGCCACCTTGATACACCTTAGGGTAGAGAAGATTGGGATATAAAAAACCAACTCTTCTTTTACTACAGTTCAGACTCCTTTTTCCCACATGAATGCTTTTTACCAGTGGGGAGATGAATACCTTCAACAAACATGGTCTCTTGTTGTTTTCCTAGTGCATGTGTTCTCCTTGCCACAGGCTGCTCCTTGGGTATTATTTCCTTCTGAGACCAGAACCCTTTCATGAGAGAGGTTGTGGCTTTTGTGCATGTGGGATTCTATGCTAAATTAACAATGTGTGTTATATGGTTGGAACGGTTGTGCTTCCTTTCCTGCCTGTCAAAAGGGAATAAGTTTGCAGGTGGAGACTTGAAACCCCATCTGCAGAGGCTGCAGGAGTGTGTCATTTGCAGGACTCCTACTGATGAGATGCCAGAACCTTCCTTCAAGTCCTGTCTTCCTTCCTTTGTCATTTTGTATTCTGTGGGTCTGTGAAGGCAGAGTGATGTCAAGGAAGTGTGATGAATTCAGCTTGTGTCAATTAACTGCTCTTGTGTATGGCTGCCCTGGGGGTAGTTCCAGCATTTTGCACCATGATTGGTGGCTGTGGATAGAGTTGCTATGGTCTCTTGTGCTATGCTCCCAGTTTCATGGAGCTGAATCTTTTTGGGCATTTCTTTTCTTTGTAAGAGAACTTACGGACACTCAGTAGTTATGCCAGTGCTATGTCAGCTTCAACAATATGACATTATCCAGGGTTTAGGACTGAACTATGAGTTACACAAAAAAGTTGCTTTTTAAAAGCCTCTGTAGTTATCGTACCATTTCTTAAACTTCCAATGGTCCCCTCACATATTTATTTATTTTTCACATTTATACCCCACCCATCACATAAATGGGTTCAGGGCAGGTCACAGAATTTCAATAAATGCAATAAAATTTAAAACACATTAAAACATATAAAAACAATAGTAATGCTTGCCATAGGGAGAATCCGGCCCACTGATGTAACTAAGTACGGCCAGTTATCAGTGGGTGGAAGAAAGCAACCTCGGGGGGGGGTCATATGTGGATGCCCACTGCCTCAGCCAAAGGCCTAGAGGAACAGCTCTGTCTTGCAGATCCTGCAGAATTGCATAAGATCCCTCAGGGCCCTGATCTCAATAGGGAGCATGTTCCACCAGATGGGGGCCAGGGTGGAAAAAGCCCTGGCCCTGGTCAAGGCTAGGTGGACATCCTTTGAGCCAGGGATCACCAGGAGATGTTGACTCTCAGAACGTAATGCTCTTCAAGGCCCTTAGGTATGTTGGTCCCAGGCTGTATAAGGCTTTGAAGGTGATTACCAACACCTTGAAGTGGATCTGGTACTCAACTGGCAGCCAATGCAGCTGACAGAACACATGCTGTACGTGGGCCTGCATAGGCGTCGACATCAGCAGACGCGCTGCCACATTTTGTACCAGCTATAATTTCCAGATCAGCTTCAAGGGTAAACCTGCGTAGAGTGAGTTGCAGTAATCAAGCCTGGAAGTGACCATTGCATGGGTCACTGTAGCTAAGTCCTGGGGGGAGAGATAAGGATTCAGTAGCCTGATCTGCCTAAGATGGAAAAATGCAGATCTGGCAACTGCAGCAACCTGGGCCTCCATAGATAAGGAGGTATCCACTGTTACTCCCAGGCTCTTCACTGACTGGGCCAGCATCAGAGGCATCCCTTCCAGTGTAGGAAACCTGGTGCCCCCCTCCAACCCTCCACAACCCAGGTACAGGACCTCCATCTTCGAGGGATTTAACTTTAATCAACTCTGCCACAGCCATCCAGCCACAGCGTCCAAAGCCTCAGCCAGATTTCCAGGAACAGAGGACAGATGACCATCCATTAACAGATAAAGCTGAGTGTCATCAGCATACTGATGGCAACCGAGCCCATAACTCCAGACTAACAGGGCGAGGGGGTGCATATAGATGTTAAATAGCATTGGCGAGAGGATTGCCCCCCCCCCCGCAGCACTCCACATTCTAGTGGGTACCACGGGGAGACTGCAAAGTACTGAGCAGGATGCATCAGTAGTGATATCAGCTCATACTTTATTGGAAGTGAAGAACAAGAGAGAGAATGCCGGCTTGCAGGCTGGCTTATATCCCTAAGGCAAACCGCACCCAAACACACACCCCACATCCATGATAGGATTATTTACAGTGGCAAGAGTTCCATAAGTCCTTTCTCAGATCCTAGCCCTCTGATAGGAGTGGGCTAGGATCCGCTCTGGCATTGTCTCTTGAAGCGAGGCTAGGGATCTTCGCCTGATTGCGTGTGGACCTGACCTCGCATGTAGTCCAACTCAGTACACAACAGAGACCCTCTCTCCCAGTGCCACCCTCTGTCTCCAACCATGGAGAAAGGAGGAAAACCATTTCCAGGCAGTCCCCTGGACTCCTACATCGACAAGGCAGTGGTTCATAATATCGTAATTGACCGTATCTTTTTTTTAACTTTTTTATTTGCATCATAAATTATTATTACATTACAATACAATCCCAGTTCTCTTATGATACATTTCCCCCCTTTTTTGTCCCACCCCCCGCAAGGTGACCATCATATACCTACAAATTTAAATTTTTAACCATGAGCACATTTTTTTCTCCATTTTTTCGAGTATAGTGAGATTGGCTTCTCCATTATTTACCCATTGAAAGTATACAGACCATTTCTTTTTTATCTCCTTCATCTTTCCATCCCATGCCTTATCTTGTTTCATACATTCCAATATATCTGACTGAATATATTCATATAGATACTCATTCCATCTATCTAAAGACCATTTTAAGTTCTCCTTCCAACCATATGCAATCACAGCATGCGCAGCTAATAACATTGCTTTGAAAATATCCTGATTTTGTCTCTCGATGTTATTGTTTCCCAGTACGCCCATAAATAATAAATCTCCATCTATTTTAAGATCCATCTTACATAGCCCTACTATCTTTCCCTGTACCTTTTCCCAAAAATCTATAACCTTTGGGCATTCCCACCATAGGTGAGAGTACCACCCTTCTTTTGCATTGCAGTGCCAGCAGTTAGGTTTCATACCTTTAATCATATATGCCAGTTGGGCAGGGGTTCTATACCACTTCAAAATTATCTTCTTTTCAAGCTCTCTGTACTTTTCTAATTTGATTTTCTTCAAATTCACCATTAATTTATTGACATCATCAGAAGTTATTTGTTTTTCTTTATTCCATTTGTTTTTTAAGGTTCTTAGTATAAACTCCTTATCTTTCACTAATTCAAGGTAAATTTTTCCTGCCAATCCTTTCCTTATTTCATCCACATATAATACATTTTCTAAGTTGTTGTCTTCCCTTTTTATGGCTTCTATATACTTATCTTGTTTAATTAAATGGGATAGTCCCCTTAAGTTTAGCCAATAACTTTTCCCCATTTTTTGGCTCATCTCCTGAAGTGGTAGGAGATTCCCTTGTGAGTTATACATATCCTTGACTCTAATTATGCCTTCCTCCTTAAGGGCTTCCCAAAATTTTGGATTCATCTCCTTCTCCCAAATATATTTAAGTGGGGTCCACTTTGAAGTCTGAGGCAGCAAAATCGGCCTCCACCTCTTCCAAATCGTCAAAGCTGTTTTCCTTGGGCCTGTTGCTTTTCCTATCTCCTTTTGCAAATCTCTAGTGTAGATTCCATTGCTGCCTACCCCCTTATTAATTGCTGATTCAAATCTTACCCATTTATCCTCTGTCCTCCATTCTAACTCCATTAGTGCCTTCAACTGGAATGCGTCATAATAAGCTTGTAAGTATGGTAGCCCCCATCCTAAATCATCTTGGGGCATATATACCAATTTTTTTGATATTCTTGCTTTTTTTCTACCAAACACCCAGCTTTTAATACTTTCATCCCATTTCCCTATAACTTTCTGATCAATTTCTATTGGAAGTACCTGGATTAAGTATAGCATCTTTGGTATTAGAAACATTTTTGCTGCTCTAATTTTCCCCCAAATGCTCAGATGTTTATTCTTCCATTCCTTCATTTTCTTTATTATCTTTGACAAAGTCTTACTATAATTGATTTTTTGTAACCTCTCTATATGTTTGTCAAGGTATACTACCAAATACTTAATTTTACTAATGTCTGATTTCATCCCCGTTAAGGCTAATATTTCTCTTTTAGTATCCCTATCTACATTAAGAAACATTAATTCGGATTTCTTAATATTAACGCCAAGCCCCGAAATTAGTTTGAAAACCTCTAGAATAACTAGCAATTCTCTTATTGCCTGCAATGAGTTAGTTAGTGTTAGTAAGATATCATCCGCAAAAAGATTTAATTTAAGTTCTTCCTTAGCTATTTGAAATCCCTGAATTCTGCCACTATTTCGAATCCTATCTGCTAAAGGTTCCATTGCTAGTGCAAATAGCAGGGGGGATAGTGGGCAGCCTTGCTTTACTCCTCTCTGAATTAAAATTTCTCTAGTATGCCCTCCATTTATCCTAATAACTGCTTTACCGCCCCTATAGATTTCCCTTATTGCACTTAAGTATGGTCCACTAAATTCAATTTTTTCCAAAACCTGCATTAGATAATTATGATTTAAGGTATCAAATGCCTTGTATATGTCTAATTTTAATAAAGTTAGATTTTTCTTATTTTTGCAAGACAGGGCATTTAATATATTTCTTAGAGGATGGACTATAGATCTATTTTTAATGAAGCCATATTGATCCTCCTTGACTAATTTTGGCAGAATATTTTCCAGTCTATTGGCTAACACTTTTGTGAAGATTTTATAATCTTGGTTCATTAAACTAATTGGTCTATATGAATTGACATCTAAAGGATCTCTCTGGGGTTTTAGTATTGGCATTATTTCAGCTTTCTTCCATGAATCTGGCATTTTACCCCCTTTTAATATATAATTAAATACACTTTGCATTTCTGGAATCAGCAGGTCCGCCATTTCCTTATAGTATTCCGCCATAAATCCGTCCAGCCCAGGTGATTTCCTATTTTTTTAAACCCTTTATTACTTCTGCTATTTCCTGCCTTGTAATTTCTTTATTTAAGTTTTCGCTTTGTTCTTTCGTTAGTTTCTTATCCAATTGTTCATCAAATTTTTGATTTTCCCCAGATTTAAATAGTTGTTGATAAAATTTAGCAAATTCCTCTCTTATGTAATTATTTTTAAAAAGCTTTCCCCCATCTCCCTTAATACATCCTATTGTTTGCTTTTCCTTTCTTGCCTTTAGATAATTGGCCATTCTTTTCATTGTATTTATATTAATTCTTTGATATTCGTTTTTCAATAGTATTTCTTTTTTCCATAAAGATAGGGAATCTAAATTCTCTAACTCTTTTTAGTTTTTTAAAAATTTCTTGAGACTTGCTACTATAGTTTTCCTGAAGTTCCTTTTGTTTTTGTCTAATTTCAGTTAGTTTCCTATTTCTTTCTTTATTGTTTTCCCTATTAATTCTAATTTCTTTAGCTATATAGGCTCCCCTTATAACTGCTTTAGCCACGTCCCAGACCACTTCTTTCGTAGCTGAATCCCTATTCTCTCTAAAGTACATTTCTATATCTTTTCTTAAGTCCATCCGATCTTTTTCTGTTAATGGCATATTAGCCTTAAATTTCCAGATATTTTCTTTCTGTTCTTCACTTAATTTAAATTATGCTATCAGAGGGGCATGGTCCGAAATCCATATAGGCTCAGTTTCTGTTTTCACCACTTCCATCTCGCTTGTTTCCTTTATTAAAATGTAATCTATGTATGAAAAGGTCTTAAATCTATTCAAAAAGTATGTAGGTTGTGGGGTTTTCCCCCCATAAGTAAATACATCCTTCAATTTCCACTTTTTAAGCTTTAAAGTTTTACTTTTCTTAAGATCATAATTAGCATCTCCTGCCACAATCAACTCTCCCTCCTAAAAATTCTGTAACCTTTGAAATAGCTTATTTAAGAATCTTAGTTGTCCTGTGTTTGGTGCATATATAGAAGCTATTGTAAATATCTTGTTATTCAACTTAAATTTCATAACAACATATCTTCCTTCTGAGTCAGATATTTGATCTAATATTTCCATTTTTAAACCAGAACGTGTAAGGATCCCTACTCCTCTTGCCTTCTTAGTTCCTCTTGCTTCCCCCTTTACTTCCCATAATGGTGAATTTAGCAAAGGTTTTTTATCTTTTTTGCCTTTATGGGTTTCCTGGAGGCATACTATATTTATCCCCTCTTTGTTAATCATCTTTTTTAATTTGTACCTCTTTAACTCTGAAGCCAAACCATTTATATTCAAAGAAAGTAAATTTATTGACTCAACCATTTTCATTTGACAATTTCATATATGTGTGCTCATTTCCATCCTTTTTTACTCTGGTGGTCACCCCCATTCCCTTCCCCTCTTCCTGAAGAGCTTCCCTTAATGGGAATACAATTGGCATATGCCACCTGACCTCTTCATCACTTGATTGAGGAGCGCGTTCCCATCTCTTCCTCCCTTAATGCCAAGGTTATTTTTATTTCAATGTTCCAATATAAGCCACCTTCCTTAATTCCTAATATATTCATTTAAATAACATCAAACATAAACTGAATTCAATTCTATAGCTCTACACAACTCCTTATTTTACAATAATAGATGTAACCTAAGAGCCACTAGTGTCTTTTCTCAGTCGCTTTGCCTTGCCTTGCAGTGCCTGACTCGACTCTCCTTCTTCTTCACTGCTGGTTGGAGTATTATTGAGGCTTTCCTGCAGCTCACGTTCTTGGTCCTCCAAGTTTTCTGGGTCTAATGATGCCGTACTGACTCCCAGTCTTTCCAGCATTCTTCTTTCCTCTTCTGGGTTTTTTGCACACAGCAGTTTACCTTCTCTGAACACCAAAATTACTGCTGGGTATCCCCATGTGAACAGTATTCCATTATCAAAAAGCCTCTGAGTGTAAGGTTTTAATATTGCTCTTTGCTGCAACGACTCTGGAGAAAGGTCCTGCCTTATGATCACTTTAGATCCATTGTATTGCAAGTCCTTCTGTGCTTTTAGGGTTTTATAAATATTATCCCTTATTTTCTCTCTTGCAAATGCCATAATAATGTTTCTTGGCTTTGCTCCCGGCCCTGGCCTTGGTCGCAGGGCTCTATGTGCTCTCTCGATTTCCTCTGGCTCAATTTTAATTCCACAAAGTTGAAACCACTCAACAAGCTTTCTTTCAAGGTCTTTCTGTGCGATATCTTCAGGAATGCCTGATAGGCGAATGTTTCTTCTCCTTTGACGGTCGTTTACAGAAGCTAATCTGTTAGTCAGTTCCTTAATTTTAGCCTCATTAGCTTCGGCCTTTTGAACTGCCTTATCAGCCATAATTTTTATGCTCTTAATTTCTGAGGCCATCTGTCTCAAGTCTTTCTTAAGAGCTTTAATATCACCCCTAACATTCTGTTCGAAGGTGGTAATGAGTTGAGTTAAATCCTTCAGTTCTTTTTTGGTCACCATTATCAACGCCTCTCCCTTCTCTGCCTTCACCAGGCTCGCTTCTAGGGAGTACAAAGGTAACAGATGTCTCTCACCTCGGAAATTTGCTTGGAGCCAATCCTTTCTGGTTCTCCTCCACCTTCACAGATGTTTCAGGGTGTTTATCAAAGTTTATCTTTCTTTTTGGCAGCTTAATAGTAAACTTCTCCGGGAGGCAGCTTTGGGAGCGTCTTAATTGAGTTGACGCATGCGCAGATCCCCGTAATTGACCGTATCAAATGCTGCCGTTAAATCTAATAACAGCAGTGCTCACCTGCCTTGATCCAAATGTCTATGGAGGTAATCTGTCTTTATTCAAAGCAGAATGGAAAGATAATTCATGTGATATATTCCAATGGAACCAGAAAAGCTCCCATTGAACTGAGATACATGAGGAGCCACCCAATGGGACACTCTGTGGGACAGAGTGAATTAGAGGGATCCTTTAAAGCCAAGCTGATACATTGATTAAGGACTTTGAGAGAGAGAAGGGATTCAGCAACTACCAGAGAAGAGAATTATGGTAGAAGGAGTGTTTTGAAAGCTCCTGTATACAGGAGTAGGTTTGGGATTGTAAGGATCAAAACAATGTAGGGAATTATGAGATTTTGGGCTGATGGTGGGAGGCCCAAGTGGGAGTTTCAGACAATGGGGAAATGCTGATGAAAATCTTAGTTTTCCACTGCCTGTGATAAATCAAACAGGTGGGAGATGGCAGCAAACTGACATTTGAAAAGTAGGTGGGTAATTGAGGAAGTACCTGAGGGCCTTTCATCACAGGAGAATCATATAATGGGATAGTGATTCACCCTACAGTAAAAGGCTTTAATTTTCAGGGATGAGAACAGACGATGGGTCACATCTTCAAGTCCTCTTTTATTATAATCATTGATATTTTGCATAAATAAGGCCTGACCAAGGAATTAAAATGCAGGTTACAAGTAAATTCCTTAAATAAACATACAGGTTTGGTTGAAACAGTATATATATATAAGGCCATCAGCAGCAGTTACAAAGAAGATTAACAGATGACAAATTAAATGGATGGCAAATTTAAATGGTGTTAAACTATCTAATGAATTATTATCATACTATAAAATCCTCCTCTATCCACTTTCCCCCTGTAGTTATTATTTCCCCAAGATAAACATGGCTTATTCCAATTGTTCTTAAAAGTTAAAAGAGAGAGAGAGAATGGGTTGAATTTGTTGCTGAAAAATGTTTGGTGCATGGGGGAGAGGTCCATAGTTCACTGTCACACAGAAGGTCACATGTTCCATTAGTGGCTGGGAAAATGCCTGAGATCCCAGGGAGTCATTGACAATTAGATGAGATGTTGTGTGTTGAACACACATTTGGGAAACAGTTTGTAGGAATCATTTCTCATAAATCTGAATACCGGTTTTCTATGTTGCAACAGAAAAGACCATGCATTCAAGTGTCAACTCTCTGATTCAGTCTGTGGCATTTTTTCTTCAAGGGCCTGAGGTAGCAGAAGGCCCCTGGAAGGACCTCCATTTGAGACATCAGGTACTTTGCAGAGTCAGGGCTCACACAGACTGGATGAAGATCACACATTCATAAATGCAAATTACAGGCTTGTGCAGCTTTGATTTGAATTGAAGGGGGGTTAACTTTTCAGCCTCATTCTTTGACATTAGATCCCCTCCTCTGTGATTAGCATTGTGAAAAAGAAAATATGTGTCCTTTAAATGCATATGTTTACTCCTCCCCACTCTAAAATAGTAATACAAAGCAGACAGCTTAGTTTCAAAAAGTGGAACTTAGTGGAGGTTGAAGAGTTAAGGGCCCTCTTCCTTCCTGCACAGCCCTATAGCACATTAAGGATGCATGAGACTATAGTTTGTATTTTATAGACAGTATGGACCCTTAGAAAAGTAAAGAAGTAAAGTAGACAGTAGCAATGCTCTTCCTAATAGCCTTCCTAAGACTACTTTAGCAAGACAGTTCTCCCCACTACAGATTTGTAACAATGGCAAAATCCATGTACAAAGAGGTAGTTCAAATTAGTCCATGCATTTTCAAGCTCAGCACTTCTGAGAGTATTTGACTTGACGTGACTTGGTATCCATTAACAGGGATATCATTCCCTGATCAGCCTCTGCATCCCAGGGCCCTGTCTTGTGCTCTGTTTCCAATCACCCACCTTGCATTCACTGCATTTAATAAGCTGTGTTTTAATGCCAGTCATCCTTCACTAGGTATTGCTATAGAACTATTTTGCACTGTGTGCCAAAATAAAGATTAGCCTCTAGAAGAAACCAGGCCTTTAAAGCACCAACATCTTATGTCAGACTCAGAAACTATTTGGCAGCCAGTGAAGGGACCTCAGGATAGGAGTGGCATTGTGCCATTGGCCAGCCCCAGATAATAAATGAGCTGCCATATTTTGCACCAGGTACAGTTTTTGGATTGTCTTCAAAGGCAGCCCCATATAGCAGGGCATTCTGGCTGGCTTCCAAGCCCCTCCCTCCCCTCCCTTTCCCAGGGCCGGTGTATCCCTTCATTGATGAGGCCAAGCAGCTGCGTGCCATGCACATGAAGGAGCACCCAGACTACCAGTACCGCACACCACAAGCCCAAGATGCGCCTCCTCAACAAATTTGCTTTCCCTGTCGACCCTACGGCCTCCCGTACCCCACCAACCCCCACCACAAGCAACCGCATGGCACCCACCATGCCACTCTCAAGGCCAGTGCCCTCCACGCCACCCCTGAAGCCCTGCTAGCCAACCCAGAGAAGGCCACTTTCTGCATCTTCTTCCTGCTATCGACGTGGCCAGGCCAGTAGCTCCTACTCACTGCTGGACCTGGTCTCCAAGGCTGCAGAGCTCTCAGGAGGTGGCAGTGGCATGGCGGGAGGCGGCTTGCCTGCCAGGCTGTCCTATGCCACCTCCTCGCTGGCTTACCCAACAGCAGCCATGGCCTCACAGACTCACCCCTCACCCGGCTACATGATCCCTTGCAACTTCATCACCTGGCCCAGCCCAGTCCTCCAGCCCTCCCCCAGCCTACATCCTTGTCCTTGTATCAGGCATGGGCAAGCCCCAGCTGGACTCCTATCCTGCAGCCTATGCTGCAGTCCTACCACCCCCACACCACCCTTGGGACCCCTCCAGCAGGGCTCCGGGGGCAGCAGCTGCTTCCCGCCACTCAGACTCTAGCCACCTCCAGGGCTCCATTGAGCTGGGCAGCTGACCATCAGACCAGCACCTTTGTGCAGCCCCTCCTCACCTGGCTGCCTATTGCCTCAGCCCCCGACATGGGAGCAGGGCTCTGGGGTGGGCTCTCCCCTCCGTCTTGGGGGGGGGGCTGTGGCTGGAGAGAGACAAGAGAATTTGTGCGCCATCCATCCCCAGCTCCAAGCAGACCAGGCGGCTTCCCTCCTTGCCCTCGCAATGCTCTTTCCAAGTTCCTTGGGATTCCACCCCCCTTTTGTGCCCTGATCCATGGCAGCTCCAAAAATACCTCATCTGTTGACAGCACTAGAATCTGTGGTGGCCATTTTGTGTCTGGCTTTGACTCCTGTGTCAGAATTCCCAAAGAGCTCAGAGGCTCAGAAAGGTTGGGGGCACTTGTGATAGAGGTTCAAGTAAATTTTATTTCATGGCAGGGGTCTTTTCATAGAAAAAGAGATGCAGGAGCTCATTAGCATATGCCACGCTCCCTGACATAACTGGAAGTGATGTCAGAAGGGGAAGCAAAAGGGGGGCTTCTGTGTGGCCCAGGGACGCCTACAGGGGGGCTCTTCGCGCATCCCCCAGGCCACAGTGCTTCGGCGTGGGCCGGGGATGCCAGCTGGGGGTGGGGCTTGCCGCCACCACCATTTGTTGTGGCTCCTGAGCTGCTGGAGCGGCTCTCCCCCCAAAAAAGACCCCTGTTTCATGGTATGGAGAAAGTAATTGGGAAGAACCTTCTTTCTCTGCCCTATGCCATCCATCCCCTGCCCTACCATACTAGACCTTGGAGTCACAAAATGACATGGAGTGTCCTTTTCTCCTTGTCAAGATGTATAAAAAAGAAGTTCTAGGGCTGCCAGCTTCCAGGTGGGACCTAGGGGAGCCTCTGGAATTATAGCTCATCTCCAGACTACAGATAAAACTCCCCTGGAGAAAATGACTATTTTGGAGGGTGGACTCTACGGCATTGTACCATGATGAGGTCCCTGTCCTCCCCAAGCTCCATCTCCAAATCCCCAGGAGCTTCCCAACCTGAATCTGGCAGCCCTACTGCTGCTGGCCAGGGGCGACCTGGCATTCTTCATACAATGCATAGTTAACTTATGGAACTCCCTGCCACTGGGTCCGGTGACAGCCACTACCTTAGATATCTAATCTCCTTCAAAATCAAATTCATGATCTATCAATGGCTACTAGGATGAACAGAATGGAACACCCATTTCTTTAGAGGGATGAACCTCTTTGGATACAAGTTGCTAGAGGGGAGGGGTACCAGAGAGACAGCTTTTTGCTCGGCTTTATGGGCTTCTTGGAGGCATTTAATTGGCCTCTGTTGGAAATAAGACACTGCACCAGATGGAACTTTGGTCTGATCCAGCAGAGCTCTCTTAATCCAAATCTCCTGCCGGATTATGCCCTAACAATTCTGGGCCATGTGAAGATCTTACAGATGAACATTATCTCGTTTTAATGTTTCTAATATTAATGTTTCTAATATTATTCCCCAACTCCCCTCTAAGTCTATGTGCCTGAACTGGTCCTATGCTTCTTATTACGTCAGCAAGGCTGCAAGTGA
Organism: Gekko gecko; assembly: GCA_029375565.1. Taxonomy (NCBI): domain Eukaryota; kingdom Metazoa; phylum Chordata; class Lepidosauria; order Squamata; family Gekkonidae; genus Gekko; species Gekko gecko. The sequence continues at coordinate 173,532,689 of JAPDNY010000005.1, forward strand.
CACACACTGGGGACCCAATTATGTACTCAGCAATCTTCCTAAAATGCATTTATGTTTGAAAATTGGTGGGAGCATGGGGGGGGGGTGCCAGAAGGTAGCCTCGCCTAGTGTGCAAAAAAACCTGGCACCGGCCCTGCCCTCACCTCACCAAAAGCAACTGTGCTCCGAGTAGAACTGAAGCTGTCCAGCATGCGTGCTACACACACGCAGTTGCCTCCCACTTGCCGTCTCAGCTGCCCGCTGTGCCTCCCACCTGCTCCCCAGAGAACATGTGGAACTAGTTGGAACCTGTGCCCCGGCCCTTGGCCTCTGCTGCACTGTTAGGGGTGTGGCCTAATATACTAATGAGTTTCTGCTGTTGGGTGTGGCCTGTTATGCTAATGAGTTCATGCTGGGCTTTTTCTACAAAAAGAAAAAGTAGTATATTTTGTATATTTTGCTGTAATGGTTGTATATATTGTATATAGTATATTTTGCTGTAATTGTTTTTCAGAGTTACTGAAGCAAGGATCAGCATGCACAGACATGGAGTCTACAAATAGAAAGCCAGCTTCCTAATTAGATGTAGCTGGAGGAAAAAAGGCATTTTTGACTGTTATGGACATCCGTTTCTGCAACAGGAGAGCAGGATCCAGCAACAAAGTCTTTCAGGGAAAGCTGGACACCATTGATGGTAGGAAGAACAATCCTGTTTCAGTGGCCCTTCTAGCCAACATCACCTCTGTCTTATCTGGATTCAGCTTTAGTTTGTTCTCCCCTCAACCACTTGACCACTGCATTTAGGCCCTGGTGTGTCCCTGTGTCTCCTATTTTGCTACTGTTGGCTTAGTACTGTTTTACTCATTTAGTTGTGAGCCACTTTGATCAGGTGTAGAGAGGTGGCATGCAGATTTCCAACAGGGTAGTTCTCTATAGAACGATAGTTCTTTTGATCGGTTGAATAAACCTTTCTTTTAAAACTCATCTGAGTAAATAAATCAATTTGTACGCACTCTCTCTCTCTCACTGTGCATGTGTGTACATGTGTACAGATGTATGTGTGTGTGCGTGTGTATGTTATGCACCATAAACTGGTGCTTGAGTGAGTGCCTTCTGATGTTAATGCATGTTAAGTATTCAGAGGGCTTCCTAGTGATTGTGCTGCTGCAATAACACCAAAGGCAAGGCCAGCCTGACCATTTAACTTACAGGGAAAGTTATTGCCTTAGAGAGCTACTGGAAGAAAGGAGCAAGCAGAGCCAAATCTCAGAAACTGTGCTGATGCCTCATGTGTCACTTGGCTCAGACCCTTCCTCAGTGATCTTAATTGGAGTCAGCTCATCCATAGCTAGTGTTGGACCACTATTGGTGCCATGGCGCTGATTTATAGTGCTGCATGGCCATTCAGTTCAGCTTGCTGAAGGGTGCTTTCCACTTCCCAGCTCACTCCTGATCAAAGGGCAATCTTTGTTGCTTTGATTCTTAATCAGACGTCATAGCAAAGGTACAACAACTGGAAGCAAAAAGGATCTTGTGTTCCCAATTGCATGTTGTAGGGCATCAGAAGGCAAATGAGAAATGTCCAGGGGAATATAGACATTGGCCCTTTCTGCATTAGACTTTTAATCCTTGTTCAACACTATCTCCTACTAGCTATTCTGCACTACACTCAAGTTCACCCCTCTTTTTATCCCGGTTTTTTTTTTGGGGGGGGGCAATTCTGCATTATATTGTGGTCACCCCAGGTTTGGACCACCATTGCCCCAGGGTATAGGGATCTTGTTTTACTGTGGGCTTTCCCTCAATCTTGAGTGGCCCTGGTGCAGATTTAAGTATAGAATTTTTAACTCGATTTTGATCTTCCCCACCCCTTTCCTGTCATACCTAGGACATTAAACCCAGGTTTACTTTGTGCAATGCAGAATTTATAACCCGAGGCAGGCAAGCAAATTGGAGAAGGACAAAATTAGTGCAGAAAACAACATCTAAACAGAGATAACAACAAAGTAAATGGCCATGAGTCAAACACAGAGGTTGAATCTGCATCTTCAAATTAAAGTAGTTTCACTTTGCTGACAGTCAGTTCAGTTATATGCTGGAGGTTCAATTGGGCAGGGTGCAGCCCTTCCAAAGTTGTTATTAGAGGGTCAAAGGCATGATTTAATGAACTGAGTAACAGATAACATTTATCCTCAGCGTTAATTTGTTTACCTCTGCCTTCAAGCTGTTGATAAAGTTCAGTCAGCGCGTTGACATGCTGCCGAACTGATTCATTTGGAGCTTGAACTTTTCTGTACAAACGACGTGTTAAAGACATTATTGTCCCAGCTGTTGTTTGGACATAGACGTCCTTAAGAGATTGCCAAGCCCCCCGTGCATCTGTTGCTGACGTGATATGAATAAGTTGATCGTCACTCACCGACAAAACGATGCATGCCAGGGCTTGTTTAGCCTTCGGCTGGTCTCCCATAGGCACAGGGTCAGGAGGGTCTTCAACTTACAGCCAAATCCCCTCTCTAATGAGGTAATGCTTCATTTTAAAAGCCCAAACGTAGTTTGTAGAGGTTAATTTGTCCACCACTTGCATAGCTGGCATGAGAGCTATAATTCACTCCCGACTCACCGACACTCACAAGCTGAAACTGCCGTCTGTTCCTCGGCGTGGCTCTTGCTGCACACAGGCTTGTCCGGGCAGGTCACTCCGCCACTCCTGGAGAATGCAGTAACCATCCACCTCAGATCCTGGACTCACAGCTGCACACACCGCCTTTCAGCATGGCTCACCGGTGTTCCTTGGAAAAGCAGAGCTGGGTGTTCACACCAAGCTGGCTCTCTTTCAGACTAGGCTGAGTCCTTAGCAGGCTGGGTTCGAACCTGTTAAGGCTGGGCCCATAACCCTGTTGGGGAGTGCGTGTCTTAACGGTTCAAGCCCCCAAAACCTTTACTAGGACTTCCCAGCCACCAGTCTCTCACCTGCTTGCACTGCAGATCCAGCAGAGGAACCTCTTATAGTAACCACACAAAGGCAGTCCAGTGATACACTATATACAAGAGTTTTATTCACAGTATTCACAAGCAAAGTGCTACGCCAGGCATCCAATATACAGAAGGAGAAGATATGGCAGTAGTACAAAGACTTATATACAACCCCCCACCAATCAGTGGACTGCTGAGTCACAGTGACTGCACACTGTTCAGTGCCAGGCAGAACAAGTTGGGACTTGTCCTCTGAGTACATCAGCTGGCACTAGCTGACAGGTAGCTGTCATCTTAGATCCTAATGATCTAGCTACTGGAGATTAACATACAGCAGACAACGTCTTTCTTTGGATTGTTTTCGAAACTGTAATGGCACTGGTATAACACATTTGTTCAAGTGCATTTCGATAAGAGCAATTCAACTCTTCAACAGTAGATGGTGCTTGTGCTCCTCATACAGTGGTTGTGAGTTCAAACCCTGTGGTGTGCAGGTACATTTTTTTGGAGAAAAAAAATTCTTTTTAAACACTGTAATGAGTTTAACAATGTTTCAACTCAGGGATGAGTTTATTGTTAAGCTTTGCTCACTGGTGAAAAAAATTCACTGACCTGCATTCTTAGGGCATTCGCGTGACTACCTTCTTTCCTTTCCTCTTAAACGTACAGTGTCGTATTCTCTTCTGTGTTCTCATGCCCATTCCAGCACTGTTCAAGGATCCTCTTCAGCTCTCCCTTCCCTCATAAATAGTTGTTTTTTCTTAGTGCTCTACATGCACACTGCCGCCATTCCCCTGCCACCTGCCAAAGCCATGGGTGGGTTGAGGGGGTGTCCTGGCAAGATTTCCCGTGCAGCAGAAAAAAGTAAAAGTCAGATCTACATGGATCCCCATGAATTCATATGATTTTTACATTGAAATAAAATAAAACCACCATCATACTGTAGACCATGTGTTAGTCTATAGGGAGCACCAAAAATCACATATCCATGGATTTGTGGCACCACAACAGCACAAAAACATGATTCCAAAGCACAGATCCTCATGAATTCATATGATTTTTATGCTGAAATGTAATAAAACTACCATCATACTATAGACCATGTCTTAGACCGGTGGTGGTGAACCTATGGCACATGTGCCAGAGAGGGCATGCAGAGCCCTTTCTGTGGGCATGCACACCATTGCCACAGCCGGAGCACCCATAAGGCGGGGTTAGATCAGGCCTCGGTTGGGGCTGGATCTCACTGTAGTGTCGCTCTGGGAGAGAGGAGGCCAGGGGGTGGGGACATGTAGCAAGCCCTGCCCCTGCTCCCAGCAGCCTTCCCCTCAGTTGGCCTGGGAGGAGAAAGAAGAAGCAAGGTAAGTTGTGAATCCCCCCCACCTTTCCAGGCTCTGGAAAGCCCCCCCCCCAACCCCGTCTTTCCAGGACCATGTTAAAGTGCAGGGCGCTGGAAACGCCCCGCCACCCTTCTCCCCACTTTTCCAGCCCTGCGCTGAGTGCGCAGTGCCGGAAAGGCTCCTGCCACCCTCCTCCCCGCTTTTCCAGTCCCGTGCTGAGCATGCGGCGCTGGAAAGGCTCCCACCCCCTCCTCCCTGCTTTTCCAGTCCTGTGCTGAGCGTGCGGCACTGGAAAGGCTCCTGCCACCCTCCTCCCTGCTTCTCCAGTCCTGTGCTGAGTGCACAGTGCTGGAAAGGCTCCTGCCACCCTCCTCTCTGCTTTTCCAGTTCTGCCCCCCACCGTCTTTCCAGATGCAGAACCCGGCAAAGCCCTGCCCAACCCTCTCTGTGAGGGCAGATCTGCATGTCCCCCCCACCATTAGGTAGCAATGCAAAGAGTCCAGTGACACCTTTAAGACCAAGGCTTATTCAGGTGGAAGCGCTCTGTGAGGGCAGATTAGGACTTGGATGGGAGACCACTAAGGAAGTCCAGGGTCACTATGCAGAGGCAGGCAGTGGCCAACCACCTCTGAACGTCTCTTGCCTTGACCTGGATGGCCCAGGCTGGCCCGATCTCATCAGATCTCAGAAGCTAAGCAGGATCAATTCTGGTTAGTACTTGGAAGGGGGATCAGTCCACCAAGGAAGCCCAGGGTTGCTACAGAGAGGCAGGCAATGGCAGACCACTTCTCTTGCCTTGATCCGGAGGGCATGTGTGATATGCATGGTGCGGAGAACAATGAATCAACATGGCACTAAGTCTTTGGGGTGTGTGAAAAGCCTTCAAATGGCTTGCTTGTAGGTGAGAGCCCACATTCCTGGATGTATGAAGAAGAGACTGGATTTATACCCTACCCTTCACTACCCGAAGGCTTACCATCTCCTTTCCCTTCCTCTCCCCACAACAGACACCCTGGGAGGTAGGTGAGGCTGAGAGAACTTTTTCAAGAACTGCTCCTGAGAGAACAGCTCTGAGAGAACTTGTGACTGACCCAAGGTCATACCAGCAGCTGCGTGTGGAGGAGTGGGGACTCAAACCCAGTTCTCCCAAATTAGACTCCCAGATTAGAGTCCCCAAAGGGTTTTCAGTTGTCAGCAGGTGTATCCCTGAGTATAGAAAAACAATAAGCAGTGAGGTTGGAAAGTTGTGAAATGTAAGAGGTACAGGGAAAGCAAAGCCCTGGTATGCACAGATTGAGCACTGTGACCAAGATAGGGCTGCTCTTGGGACTGGAGGCTGTCTTAAAATGCTGGGTTGGTTCTGTGTGTGTGTGTGAGAAAGATCGAGACCTCCTCTTCTTGTTGTTTACAACCCCTTGGCTTATAATTGTATTTTCAAATGGCCATCCCTATTAGAACTTTACACTTCAGAATCAGTGTGCTTATTAAACCTGTGTACTGGTGGTCAGTAACTAAATTTGCTAGTGAGGCAACTTGTTTTTTCTAAACTAAAACCTCAGTATTCAGGTTAAATTGTCGTGTTGGCACTTTGCAATACTTAAGTGGGTTTTGGGTTGCAGTTTGGGCACTCAGTCTCTAAAAGGTTTGCCATCACTGTCTTAGACTATAGGCAGCACTACAAAAATCATGCCTCCACAGATTCGTGGCAACACAAAAGTGCAAAAACATGGTTCCAAAGTACGGATCCTCATGGATCCTCATAGTTTTCCAATTGGGTCACCTCAACATCACCATCAAATTACATATCATGTCCCTGGCCACAGTTTGCACCACAGAAATCATGAGTCCACAGGTTGGTGGTGACTCCATGCTGCGAAAACAGGGTTCTGAGCCATGGATACTTATGGATCCTCATTGATTTTGGTTTTGGTCACCCCAGACTCACCATCAAATCACATATCATGTCCATGGCCACAGTTATCACCACAAAAATCAAAGATCCATGGCTTTGTGGTGACACCATGCTGTAAAAACATGATTCTGAAGTGTGGATCCTCATGGATCCTCAGGGATTTTGCATTGGACCACCTCAAACACACCATCAAATCATATATCATGTCTACGGGCAAAGCTTGCACCTCAAAAATCACAGATCCATGGCTTGGTGGCAACACCATGCTGCAAAACATGATTCCGAAGCATGGCTCCTAATGGATTCTTATGATTTTTGCTTTGGGTCACCCCAACATCACCATCAAATCACATATCATGTCCATGGGCACAGCTTGCATTAGATAAATCACAGATCCATAGCTTTGTGGCAACACCATGCAGCAAGAACATGGTTCTGAAGTATGGATCCTCAGGATTTTTTACTTTGGGTCACCCCAACATCACCATTAAATCACATATCATGTCCATGAGCACAGCTTGCATTAAATAAATCACGGATCCATGGCTTTGTGGCAACACCATGCAGCAAAAACATGGTTCTGAAGCATGGATTCTCATGAAGCGAGATCTTTGCTTTGGGTCACCCCAACTTCACCATCAAATCACATATCATGTCCTTTGGCACAGCTTGCATTAGAGAAATCATGGATCCATGGCTTCGTGGAAACATCATGCAGCAAGAATATGGTTCTGCTGTACGGATCCTCATGGATCCTCAGGATTTTTGCTTTGGGTCACCCCAACTTCACCATCAAATCATATGTCATGTCCATGGGCACAGCTTGCATTAGAGAAATAATGGATCCATAGCTTCATGGCAACACCATGCAGCAAAAATGTGGTTCTGAAGCATGGATCCTCATGGATCCTTGGGGTTTTTGCATTGGATCACCAAGCACACCATCAAATCACAGAACCCGTCAATAGCTATAGCTTGCAGCACAAAAATTACAGATCCACGGCTTCGTGGTGACACCATTCTGCAAAAACATGATTCTGAAGCACAGATCCTATTGGATACTTGGGGTTTGTGTTGGGACACCCCAGATTTACCATTAAATCCTATATCATATCCATGGCCACAGCTTTCACCACAGAGTTCGTGGATACACAGCTTTGTGGCAACACCATGCTATAAACACACAGTACCAAAGCATGGATCCTCATGGATCCTAAGTATTTTTGCGTTGGGTCACCATGAACTCACCATAAAATCACATATCATGTCCATGTGCATAGCTTGCACCACAAAAGTCATGGATCCACTGCTTTGTGGCAACATCACACAGCAAAAACTTGTTTCTGAAGCCAGGATCCTCATGAATCCTTAAGATTTTTGCCTTTGATCCCCACAAGCTCACCATGAAATCACATGCCATGTCCATGGGTAAAGTGTGCACCACAGAAATCATGGATCCATGCCTTATCGGCAAAACCATATTGCAAAAACATGGCTCTGAAGCACGGATCCTCATGGATCCTCAGGGTTTTTTCACTGGTGACTCCAAACTCACCATCAAATCTCATATCATGTCCATGGCCACAGCTTGCATTAGAGAAATCACAGATCCATGGCTTCTTGGCCATACCATTCTGCAAATACATGGTTCTGAAGCATGGATCCTCATGGATTTTTGCATCGGGTCATCATGAACTCACCATCAAATCACTTAGCCTGCACCACAGAAATCATGGTGCAAGCTAAGTGATTGTCAGATAGACTGCCATTTTTCAGAGCCTTGCCCAGCACACTGTATTCATTGTTATCACTTTACTCACTTGCGCCTAGTCTACCAGCTGTAACTGTGGGAGAATTCTTCACTACCACTTATCTGAGTGGCCTTGAGCTAGTGGCTTTGGTATGTCCTCTCAACGGATGGAAATATACCAGTCTACAACTCCCTACTTATACAAATGTTAAACTCAATAACATTATGGTCACTGTTCCCAAATGGTGCAATCACTCTTACATCTCACACCAGGTCTTGGGTATTACTTAGGACCAAATCCAGGATCACCTCTCCCCTGGTAGGTTCTGTGACCATCTATTCCATAGCACAATCATTAAGAGTGTCTAGAAACTCAATCTCTGCTTCCCAGCTTAAACACATATTGACCCAATTCATGTGTGGGTAGTTAAAATCACCTATTACAACACAGCTATTTCGTCTAGCTGCTATCTTTAATTCATTCATCATTTTATAATCCTCCTCTATCTTTTGATCTGGTGGGCGATAACAAACTCCCAGTGTTAAGCTTCCTTTTGGGCCCACTATTTCAACCCATAGCATTTCCAGAAGTGAATCCAATTCTCTTACCCTCTCAATCTTAGCCACCCCACCTCCAACCCTTCCCCCCCATTCTTCCAATATAATTTATAACCAGGAATCACTACATCCCACCAAGTTTCTGAAATACCCACAATGTCTCCCCCCCAATACCAAGCATTCCAATTCCCCAATTTTACCTCAGACACTTCTAGCATTTTTGTATAAACACCTATAGTTTCCCATGCATGTTAAGCCCACAACCCTCCTCTTGCTGCCTCGAGACCTTGCCAGGCAGTCCATATCATTAGCCACAATCTCAGTGGACAATTCTAATCCATTTCTTTGTAGAGAAGTAACAGCTACCCCTTCACGTCTTTGAGATGAGCCATCCCGAACCAGAGACTTTTCATCTCCTGTTGGCTTTCCCCCAATATTCAGTTAAAAACTGCTCTGCCACCTTTTTGATTTTGAGCATCAGCAGCCTGGTTCCTTCTCAGGACAAGTGGAGACCATCTCTTTTGTACAGCTCCCTCTTGTTCCAAAAAGCATCCCAGTGCCTAACAAACTTGAACCCTTCTCCCCTACACCATCGTCTCATCCACGCATTGAGACTCCTGATCTGTGCCTGTCTCTCTGGCCCTGTGCGTGGAACAGGTAGCACTTCTGATATGGCTACCTTGGAGGTCCTGGCCTTGAGTTTCCTGCCTAGCAGCCTAAATTTTTCCTCCAGGACCTCACAACTGCATTTCCCACATCATTGGTGCCAACATGCACCACGACCACTGGCTCCTCCCCAGCACTATCTAGCAGCCTATCTAGAACACACATAATGTCCACTACCTTCCCACCAGGCAGGCAAGTCACCATACTGTCAGTACGTGGGTTTGCCACCCAGTTGTCTACCTGCCTAAGGATCGAATCACCAACTACCAAGATCCCCCCTTCCTCCCTGCCCAGGGATGGTTCCTTGGTGCAAAAGGATACCCATTTACCAGCTGAGGGCACATCCCCCTTATCCGCAGCACAGTGCCCTTTCCCCCCCTCAACCCTCATGGTCCCTGACAGTGGTGGGGCTGCCATTTTCAGAGTGGGACATATCTACACCCTTTCTCAAGCAGCCAGGACTCTGAAACAACTCACAACTCATCCACAAACTCCCCCACACAGTACCTTCTCAGCTAAACCATCTCAGCTGAAAGTAAATAAAAAACACTCACCCCTCTAGCAGCTCTATCTCCCACTCCTTCTCAGAGCTCAGCTGGGTCAGCTCTGCTTCTGGCAAGGTGCTCTGAATATGGCAGTCCCACTGCTATCAGGGAGCATGAGGGTTATGGGGAAACAGGGCACCTTGCTGCCAAATGAAATAATTGTGTCGTAATAGGTGATTTGAACTACCCACACATTGACTGGGTCAATATGTGTTCAAGTGAGGAAAAAGAGATTGAGTTTCTAGATACTCTCAGTGACTATGCTATGGAACAGATGGTCACAGAACCTACCAGGGGAAAGGCCAACACTATGCTGGGGATTATTAAGAAGGGAATTGAAAACAAATGAGCCAGTATCATAATGCCCCTGTATAAATCAATGGTGCAACCTCATTTGGAGTACTGTGTACAGTTCTGGTCACCACACCTCAAAAAGGATATTACAGTATTGGAAAAAGTGCAGAAAAGGGCAACTAGAATGATAAAAGAGTTGGAACACTTTCCCTGTGAAGAAAGGTTAAAATGCTTGGGGCTCTTTAGCTTGGAGAAATGACGGCTGAATGGTTGACATGATAGAGGTTTATAACATTATGCATGGGATAGAGCAGGATTGAGAAAGAAGTACTTTTCTCCCTTTCTCACAATACAAGAACTCATGGGCACTCAATGAAATTGCTGAGCAGTCGGGTTAGAATGGATAAAAGGAAGTACTTCTTCACCCAAAGAGTGTTTAACACATGGAATTCACTGCCCCAGGAAGTGGTGGTGGCAGCTACAAGCATGGACAGCTTCAAGAGGGAATTAGATAGGCATCTGGAGCAGATGTCCATCAGTGGCTATTCGCCAAAAGGTATAGATAGAAAATCTCAGGCTGGGGCAAGTGGTGCTCTGTATTCTTGGTGCTTGGGGGAGGCTACAGTGGGAGGGCTCCTGGCCCCACTGCTGGACCTCTTAATGGCACCTGGTATTTTTGGTCACTGTGTGACAGTGTTGGACTAGATGAGCCATTGGCCTGATCCAACATTGGCTTCTCTTATGTTGTTATCTAACAAGTCCCCGAGAGTCTTCTCCATGCGCCTAACTGTTTCTGCTTCTCCAGGTCTGTCACCTTGGACTCAAGGGAGCATTCTCATTCCCTGAGAACCAGGAGCTCCTTGCACCGGGCACACACCCAAGACATGTCCAGTGGACTGATAGTCATACATGTGACACTCAGTGCAAAACACTGGATAGCCCTCAACCCCCTGCTGGCATTCTGGCTTCTCAATTGCTTTTAAAATAATAATTATATATAATCCCCCTTTTAAAACCCTTTTTATTTATGTGGTTCTCCTTGTAGAAGTCTACTTACCTTACTGGGAAACCATAGGAGACTAGGGCCGTGGCTTTCTGGCTATTCCTGGGCTTCTTACAGAGTCCCTAGTCTATGAGCCACAGGCCAAGAACCCTTTGGCTCTTACCTTTCAGCTAGTGTCAGAGGCTAGTGCCTCTGGAAAGGTGCTACCTTAAATAGAAGCTTCCCCCAGTAGAGGGTGTGGCCAGCAGCTATTCAAATTCACCCAGGCACTCTACAGTCAAATAATGACCCTTTCACACACTATCTCAAGCAGCCAGGACTCTACAACAGCTCACAACTCGCTCACAACTCACCCACACACTCCCTCTACACAGTACCCTCTCAGCTAAATCACCTCAGCTGAAAGTAAATTAAAAACACTCACCCCTCTAACAGCTCTATCTCCTGCTCCTTCTCAGAGCACAGCTGGGACAGCTCTGCTTCTGGCAAGGTGCTGCCTTAAATAGAAGCTTCCTGTCTTATATAGAAGCTTCCCTCTGCAGAGGGTGTGGCCAGCAGCAATTGAAATTCACCCCGGCACTCAATTACAGTCAAACAATGACCCTTTAACACCCTATCTCAAGCAGCCAGGACTCTGCAACAACTCACAACTCACCCACACACTCCCAAACACAGTCCCCCCCACACAGTACCCTCTCAGCTAAATCACCTCAGCTGAAAGTAAATAAAAAACATTCACCCCTCTAGCAGCTCTATCTCCTGTTCCTTCTAAGAGCTTAGCTGAGGATCCATGAGGATCCATGGTTCAGAACCATACTTTAGAAACATGTTTTTGTTCCATGGTGTTGCCACAAAATATGATTTGATAGTGATGCTGGGGTAATTCAAAGGAAAAATAATGAGGATCCATGAGGATCTGTGCTTCAGAATCATGTTTTTGCGCCATGATGTAGTCAAAAGCTGTGGATCCATTATTTCTGGGGTGCAAGCTGTGCTCATGGATATGTGACTGGATAGTGAGTTTGGGGTGACCCAATGCAAAAACCCCTAGGATCCATGAGGATCCATGCTTCAGATCCATGTTTTTGAAGCACAGTGATTCCATGAAGCTGTGGATCTGTGATTTCTGTGGTGCAAGCTGTCACCATGGACATGATATATGATTTGCAGCAGAGTTGGGATTTGAACCCAGGTCCTAGTCTGACACTGTAGCCCAGGGTCCCCATCATGGTGCCCATGGGCGCCATGCCTGCCAAGACCTTTCCTAGCATTCCCCAAGTGTTTTTAGGGAAAGGGTGGGGTCAGGTAGGGCTCCTGCCCAGCAGGGCTTCTGAGTGGCAACTGGATAGCCAATTGTCTGGGCAGATTAAAATATTGTTTCAGCAGCAGCTGCCAGCACACTATTGGTTTTATTCTCTTTCACTCCTCTTTTCTGATGTCTTTTTTGAAATTATTTCTCTTCTCCCCTTTGCTTAGATTCCTCTGTGTGTGTGGTGCCAGGCACTTGAGGTTGTGCCCACCACCCTATGTCAAAATCTCAAAGGTGCCCACAGGCCCCCCCAAAATTGAGATCCCTGCTCTAGCTCCTGAACCACACTTGATTCCATCAGACAAGTGGAAGATCCTCTCCTTTCTCATATTGTTCCAGTGGTCCAGCCACAGGTTTCCCCCCAGGTTTTAATGCCAAAAATAAATGCAATCTGAGTATTCTCAGAATTCATTGTAGTGGCTCCAGAGGTACATTTTACAGACTTTTTTCACAGTGGCCTGTGGACTTCCACACAAAGCGGCGACTAGTTCTCTAGGGAATTCCACCACCCCCACCCCCATCCAGCCTCACCTGATATCTCTCACAGGGTCAGACAGTCGGCATCCAGTTACAGCCCACCCCTGCCCCTCTTATGCTAAAAGGGCATGTGTTTGTCTTTTGGTCCAATAGAATCGGGGCAAATGACCACTCATTCCAGGAGTCATAAATCAAAGCCATCTCTCAGCAGGGATATGCTTTGAATGGGATTTTACAAAGGGTTGGTACTAGCGTCAACAGAGCACTGTTGGATAAAATGAAGGCTATGTCAGCTAATGCTGCCATGGGTTGAAATGTGTGGGTAACTTCTACTCCTTCTCCTTCCTCCCTTCCTGGGAAGCTGCCATGTGTTATCTGTAAAGTGTCCTTTACAGTGTACTCTGCCCATTCCTAGCTTTCAGCTAAGAATGTAACTGTTACTTTTGTCTGTGCTTTCAGGTGCTTGCTTATTGGCCTTAATGTATCAGGGGGTCGTGTATGAAGGGGGTATATCTCTTATTCTTGTATCTTTGCCCACCATTCCTGACACAAGCGTTCATGAAGTCCTTAATACCAGCTCTCAATAAACTGAAACTTTTAAAGGAACGTTGTTGAGTGTTTGACTGAGGAGCCTGACAGAGTGTCAGGAATCTCTCATTGCCTCTACCCGCATCTCTTCCAAAGATGAGAGGAGAAGAGGAGCCCATGGTACCAGTAACTACCGACATCCTGGTACCCACTACCACTACTCCAATGACTGCAATTGTCACCACCACCTCTCCGACCTTGGTTCCCTGACACCTGCAACAGTGATGGGTGCAGTGGGAGGGACAGTTCCCAAGCTGTTTGGAGATTCGTCCCGATCCAGATGATGGGGATGGTTTGGAGCCAAAACCCAAGAATCGTGGGTGTCAACTCTGGCTCCCCCGGGGGGAGCTGGTACGATTGATGGCCCTCGTAGGGGGCCCCTCACCAAGATGGGGCTGAGGAGGGGGCCTGGGAAGAATGGCTTGCCTGACTGGAGCTCTCCCAAGCCAAGGTGATGCGCATGCTGGAGGAGATGTTGCTGGTCATCCCGAGGATGGTGGTACAAGGTGGTACAAGGGGAGCAGCACCTACACCCTCCAGCTCCCCCATTGTGCCACCGCCTCAGCTTCAGAACCCACCAGCCATGCTGCCGCTGGTACCAGCCCTTGCATCAGGACCATTGGGTGCCCCTCCATGGGAGCACAAGCTGAAAGAGCTACTAGAAGCCACATTCAATGACACCCGAGAAAGATTGGCCTTCTTCATTGTGCAGGTGGAGAACTTTGTGCAGTACTGGGGCCACCTGTTCCCCTCAGATGAGAGACAGGTCACCTACATCACCTCTAAACTGTGAGATGGAGTGGCCAACTATATGTCAGCCTCCACAACACGCAGGGACTTGCTGGAAGTTGATGTCTTCATGTGGGCCCTCCTTGCACAGTACGAAGACCCGATGGAAGAGCTAAAGGCGTGGAACAACCTGCGCCTCCTGAAGCAAGGGAAGAGAACCATCAGGGAATATTCTGAGGCAGGGGTCTTTTCGTAGAAAAAGAGCTGCAGGAGCTCATTAACATATGGTATGCTAATGAGCTATCTATAGCACTGGGAAAAATGCAGAAAAGGGCAACTGTAGATGAAAGGACGTACTTCTTCACCCAAACAGTCATTAATACACGGAATTCACTGCTACAGAAGTTGGTGGTGGTGGCTGGCATGAACAGCTTCCAGATGGAATTTGACAAATGTATGGAGGCTGGAGCAGACAGGAAAAAAACAAACCAAACCCCCCCCCCCAAGCAACAACAACTAGCAGAACTTTTTAAAGTTGTAAACCTGTAAGAACAAAAAACCTTTAATCTTTTCTAACTTCTAACCTGACTGCTCAGCAATTTCCTTGAGTGTCCACGAGTTCTTGTCTTGTGAGAAAGGGTGAAAAGTACTTCTTTCTCTATCCTGCTCTATCCCACGCATAGTCTTGTAAACCTCTTATCATGTCACTCCTCAGTCATTGTTTCTCAAAGCTAAGATCCCCAAATGTGATAACCTTTCTTCATAGGGAAAGTGTCCTCCTCTTATTATTGCAGTTGCCCTTTTCTGCATTTTCCCCAGTGCTATAAATATTCTTTTTGAGGTGTGCATGGTGTGAGTGGTCCAATGAGGTTGCACCATCAATTTATACATGTATAAATGTTGTTCCTTTTGGTCTTTTGGGGTTTCTGTGTGGCACTGTGGCATGCTTGCACTGCCACAGTGCCACTTGTTCTCATGGCAAACAAGCACCTCCCAAGACAGTTCACTTTCCCTCAGATTCTCTGGGAGAGTCTGACTGCTAGGTGCTGCCTGCTTGCCTGCCTTAAGTGCTGCTGGCTGGGTTTCCCCATTGGAAACAATGGAGGTAATGGGGGTAACCTGTTTGGGTGCCGATAGAATTAGACCCATTGGTCCAATTGCTTTGAGACATGGGGGTGTATGTGGGAGAGGCTCCTGAAGCTACCTTGAAAGTTTGTCAAACTGCCCACGGCCTGTTGCTCTGGTGCGGGTGTTTGTACAACATGCAATTCAGCTCCATATCCCCCTCACAAAATGGTTTCAGATCAGTTAGTTGCCAAGTTCTGGGGCAAACTCCTGAAGGTCCTGGGGGCAGAGTGAGCCCTCAGCAGTGCCTACCACCCAGAAATGGATGGTCAAACGGAACGGGTGAATCAGACCCTGGAACAGTTCTTAAGATGCTTTACAAACTATCAACAGGATGATTGGGTGGACTTGCTGCCATTCACTGAGTACTGTTACAATAACACCTTTCATTCGTCTACAGGTGTTTCTTCCTTCAAGGCAGTTTATGGCTATGAAGGGAACCAGAAAAGCCTTTTCTGGATGATGAATGTGACCGGGGAGTGGGGGGGAGAGGATATGGCAGATTGGTGTGAGGGAGTGCAGAACACTGGGCCACTGGTGCAGAAAATCCTTGAGCATGCGAAGGCTGCTTACAAGACACAAGCTGACAAGAAGCAGACCAAAGGGTGGGACTTGCAGCCTGGAGACACCGTGTACGTCTCCATGAAAAATATTAAAAGGTTATTGCCCAGCCAAAAGTTGGGCTGGAAATATGTGGGTCCGTTCACTGTAACTCATAAAATCAATGTTGTGACTGTTGAACTTGCCCTCCCCAAAAGTTTGAAATATGTACATCCTGTTTTTCACCACAGTCTCTTAAAGTGGGACCTGGGGCCAAACATCTGGCGACCTCAACGCCCCCAGCCACCCTTCTTGATGGTGAATGGAGAGCAACATTATGAAGTCTCTTGAATCCTGGACTCGAAGCTGAAGCGAGGCCGTCTGTTTCATTTCATTGAGTGGGTTGAATTGGGGCCAGAGCATCGGGAATGGGTGGAGGCCTCTGACATCAGCGCCCCTCACCTCCTCTGAGACTTTCACTCTCACTTCCCTGACAAACCAGGTGTAGGGGGGCCCTTGGGGGGGCAGGGTGTTGTTGAGTGTTTGACTGAGGAGCCTGACAGTCTAGCACAAGGGGAGCTTGATTATTGTCAAAGAACAAACTTCTGCAGAGGTAATTAGGAGACACTTTTCCCTTGATCTACCATGATATTTATTACTCATTTCAAAACCCAGGGTTTACATGACAGGTAAAATGAAGAGGCCAGTTCTGCTGCCACATACAACCAGACAAAAAGGCAAAGGACCTAACGATATCAACACCACCACCTCATGCTTATACTTCCACTCATCTTCCAACATAGTTTGTGCCATTAAATGCCGACAATACTGTTCAGTTTCCCAATTTGGACATGCATGTAAAACTGTACGCCAAAGGATTAATGGACACAAATCTGACATCAAGAGTTAGAAAAGTGAGAATCCATGTAGGATAACATATCAACCTCCCAAGGCTCTTGACAGGGGAACTCAAAGTGGATGCTTAATTTCAGAAGAATTTAAGAAACAGACTGAAATGGGAGATTGTTGAATTGAATGTTATAACAACAGTCATGACAGTGTTCCCCCCAGATCTTAACAGAGGTATCGTCTTCTCATTGTAGTATACTCAATAAGTAATTATGTTCTTACTTATTCCCAGGAATCCAACTTCGCAGGTCTTATCATTCCAGTCGTTCCTCTCCGGGGCCTGTCATTCCAGTCCCAGAAATCTTCTGCTAGCCCCAGGGGCTGTCATTCCACTGTGGGGTCTGTCATTCCAGTCCCAGAACACTCCTGCTGTACCCAGGGGCTGTCATTCCAGTGTGGGGCCTGTCATTCCAGTCCCAGAAAACTCCTACTACCCCCACAGGCTGTCATTCCACTGTGGAGCCTGTCATTCCACCCTCAGAACACATTTGCTACCCCCAGGGGCTGTCATTCCACTCCCAGAGCAGTGTATTTGGGACCAGAGACCTTAATGGGAGATCCATTCCACATTTTCTTTGCAACTCTTCTTGAGCTATAATGTATTTCAATGGAGCCCATGAAAGTCAATTGGCCTTCCTGGCTCCCATTATTTCCAATGGATCTTCAAGTTTCTCCCATTGTTTCCAATGCACAATTCTGTTCTTCCTTTTAATACATTCCTGGCTCCTTCCCCCTCTCTTGCATACTCTTTCCTTCCCACATGTCCCTGCTGCATTGAGGGAGGAGGGGACACCCATCCGGTGACCATTCCAACTCTGCTGGATTGAGGGGAAAGCTCATACCAGATTACAGCGGAGGGATTTTACCTTGGAGCTAAATGGCATCCCTTTGCTGTTTGCTTGCGAAAAAGACATAGGAACTGTTGTGCTGTGCAGATTTAAAGCTGACTCCCAGATTACCCTGAGGTAGCTGTAAAGGTTACAAGTGGGCTGTCAATGGGGTCAAGAAAACTGGAGTTCGCAAGCAGATAGACAAGTTTATTTTTAAAAAGGATGACTAAGGACTGTTAATTGCAGTGAGTAAAAAGTCATGCAGGAATAAACGGCAGCCCTGTGCAGTTTGCTTGAGAAAAAGGCATAGGAATATTTATGTTGACCATGGACTTTGCAAGGATATCTTGCAGAGTAAAGATGATACCATGGTAGCTGTAAGAAAACAGTTGTAGATGGTCTATGGTCCTGGCATGTTTCGGAACCCTGAGTAAATGGAGATGGGAGGAAGTGGGAGGTGTGGAGGGGGAGGAAAAATGGAACAATCAGGGGTCATATACACCTGGTCATTGACCATTAAAAGGCCGTTCATGGACTAGCACCATAAAATGATTGCCTAATAAGTGATGGTCGAACTTCCTCACAACATGCTGCAATGATCTATCTGCACAATGGCTGTTTTTAGATTTTAAGGACATTCAATGTGATTTCCCAACCAGCGCCACCTAGTGGAATTATTGAAGAATGACAGGAACAAGCGATCTATACCAGCGAGGAGGGTTTAGAGTAGCAATAAACCAGATCTGGTTACCGCAGTCAGGGACTACAGTGACCTTGGAGTTGCCCCCATAGGGCCATAAAATGATGCAAACAGGCTGATTTCTGGTGATACATTTGGAGAGTGACTCTGAATGGAAATGCAGACAGTTTTTTGGGAGACGGTGTCCAACTGTTGGCGCACCGGTGGGAAAGACCAATGCAGATTCAACCAGAGAAAACCCAGGGTGAGGTCCAAGTGTGCAAAGGGCCTTTGTTTTCTACTGCTCATGTCGACTGTATTGGCCTTAAGCTTTTCCCTGTCATCTTGGGGTGTTGGGGGGATCTACATGTATTGAATCAAGGGCACCACTGATGATTTCAGTCCAGGGGATGATTCATCCAGTTTCCTTACATGGTGCCAATTCCCCACAGATTTGTTCTATGAGAATGGTAAATCCATTTTCCTGCCAGTGACAGCCAACTCTTTGCAGCAGGGAACTCTCTGGATAGAAAGCATAAAGGCACTGTGGGCCAACACTACTTCACTACTCAGTAGACACAGGAGTGGTTGATGAGACCTTGAGAAAGGACTTGGGATATTATAGCAAGAGGTAGAATATTAGTGAACAGCATGTGAAAAAGCAAGGAATGATGTGTGCTGCAGAAATGGACAGATAGCCTCCCCATCATTCAACCAGGAGTTAGATGTAACATTTCATATCAGAAGAGCTGTTTTGAAATCATCATCTCAGAATTATCAATCCAAATGTGGTCATTAAGCTCTGAAAATAAATAGTTCTGCAAGTCTAAAACAGAAAGCTGTCATGGATAGGCTATTTCTTGCAATGTCACTACAAAATCTACCCTGAACCATGAGGATTAGGAATTTCCTTATTTTTTGCCATCAAGTCACAGCTGAGTTATGGCAACCCTGTGGGGTTTTCAAGGCAAGAAACATTCAGAGGTTGTTTGCCATTTCCTGCCTTTGTATCACAACACCAGTATTCCTTGGTGGTCTCCCATCCAAACAATAACCAGGGATGAACCTGCTTAGTTTCTGAGATCTGACAGAATCAGGCTAGCAGTGCTTAGACAGAAAGAATAAAGAGCCCAAATTCTTGGCATTTCAAAGCAGTTATCCCATCTTGTATTAGTGCGTATATTCTGTACAGTGATTATGTAGATTTGGCTGCAGTCACACACACTAAACAACCGACTTTCAGTCCACTTTCAATGCACTTTCCAACTGGATTTTGCCAGTTCACACAGTAAAATCCAGCAGGAAAGTGCACTGAAAGTGGATTGAAAGTGGATTATTTAATATGTGTGACCGCAGCCCAGGTCAGGGAGCTACAATATATAGGCCTACATAACCAGCTTCATAATTCTACTTCTGCCTTATTCACTGTGGCTAATAGCTTCAGTTATGATGTTGCTTTAAATCTGATTAGGTTCCTTTCTGCATTTGCCTACCACTCTGGATTTTCTCAGTGTTTGAGTCAAGGCAATTTAAGTCCATGGCAAAACAGCATCCAAATAATCTGGGGCAACAGCAGGCTGAAACCAGGCTGACCACTGAAGAAGAAGAAGAGGAGGAGATTGGATTTATATCCCACCCTTCATTACACAAAGGAGTCTCAGAGCAGTTTACAATCTGCTTCCTTTCCCCTCCCCTCCCCACAACAGACACCCTGTGAGGTAGATGGGGCTGTGAGAGCTCTTCTGAGGACTGCTTATGACAGAACAGCTCAGAGAGAACTTGTGACTGACCCAAGATCACACCAGCAGCTGCATGTGGAGGAGTAGGGAATCAGACTCGATTCTCCCAGATTAGAAGCCACGCTCCTAACCACTACACCAAACTGGCTCTGAAGGGAGGTAATGTAATGCAGAATGGGGAAGAAACCCAGAATAAAAAGAAGGTTGAACTCGATTTTAGTGCAGAATGGGGAGAAAAACCTGGATTAAAAAGAAGGTTGAATTTGATTTTAGTGCAGAATTGCTTGGAGGACACCATGGTGAATATGGATTAAAAGGAGAGTGCAGAAAGGGCCTAGGTCAACTAAAATTAATCATGACAAGGTCCCATTGAAAGTAATGGCACAACACTCTCAGTCTGATGAATTGGGTCCAATAACGCTAAGAATTATGTGTATAGGGGTTGCTCACCACTGAGTGAAACAAACGGGTGGTTTCACACATGCTGAATAATGCACTTTTAATCCACTGTCAGTGTACTTTGCAACTGGATTTTACCATGTGATACAGCAAAATCCACTTGCAAATGATTGCTGAAGTGCATTAAAAGTGGGTTGAAAGTGCTGACCAGGTTGCTACATCTCCCCTGAGCATCTTGTTTCCACTTGTAACTACATGTGTTCTGAAACTGCTTTCAGTGTACAGGGAAATGTTGACAGTCTTGGTAGTAAAAAATGTGAAAATCCCTGTAGTTCTGGCTTTATGGAAATTGCCTCTGAGAATATGGGTAGAGCTGTAGGATAGGAATAGGCACACTTCAGCTGGAAAGTTATTCTTTTATCTGACAGCCATTTCACAAGCAATATTTCAGCTCAAAGTGAGGGCACCCCCAGTTTAGCATCACATATCTGAAAACTAAAAAGAATTTGGCTTTTATTTTTTCTGCCTTTTCTAAATAAAATTGTATTTTATTTCAGTAATGCTGGAAAGTATATAATTGGGATTACATCTGTTTTCATAGGAAGCTCTGAAAGCACAGCACTATAGCAGACAGACATTCATCAGGTACAAACTTCCTCTGTCACTCCATCCATATGCCAGAAAAAGTTTCTGCCAGTCGCAGAGCCTCTTTCGTGGACAAAGACTTCAAGCCTAAATTTTCCTACAGTTTGGCAGAGTACAGTACAGAGCAGAGTATTCAAGTACTAGGAATGCTCAAACACCCTTTAGTTTGCATCCCATTTGTCAGCTGCAAACAGAGACCTGATTTTGAAGGGGGTGGGATTTTTGCATCTGTGTGTATGTGTGTGTTTTCCTGGGAGAAAGGGCACAGCAAAGCCACGCAACCCACGGGCCCTCTTCGCCAACCCTGACCCAGCGGATGCCATGATGTTGGAGGAAGAGGAGGGTGAGATGCAGGGAAACGAACTGGTCCTGTTTGTGAATGGCGCTACACAACAGGACCCTACCCCTGAGGCGCCTAAATTGGTGAGCAATTACCCCTCTCTCTTCTTTGTGACTGTACTTATAATGAATCCAGCAATGATGACCCATATCAGGGTTCGAGCTCTCATTGACTCAGGGTGCAGGAGGGATCTGATAAATCCATCACTGGTAATGGGACTTGAGGCGGCGGTTGTCAATTTAAAAGACCCGATTACCTTTACCCAAATGGATGGGTCACCAATGAAGGAACCGTGTCGATTTGAGACTATTCTCTTAAGGGTAGGCACTGGGCAACACTGGGAGCTAGATAGGTATAGAAAAAAGCCTGCATGGTTAACAAATAAAGTAATGGAAGCTGTAAAAGGTAAGAAGGATTCCTTTAAGCAGTGGAAAGCTAGTCTTAGTGAGGTTGATAAAAGGGAACACAGACTATGGCAAATAAAATGCAAGTCTGTGATCAGGCAAGCAAAAAGGGAATATGAGGAGCATATCGCAAAAAACATAAAGACCAACAATAAAACTTTCTTCAAATACATTAGAAGTAGGAAGCCAGCCAGGGAGGCAGTGGGGCCCTTGGATGACCAAGGGGTAAAAGGAGTAGTGAAGGATGATAGGGAAATGGCTGAGAAGCTGAATGCATTTTTTGCCTCTGTCTTCACTGTGGAAGAGGAGAAGTGTTTGCCCACTCCAGAAGCACCGATTTCGGGAGGGGGTTTGAAAGACCTGAATCAGATTGCGGTAACAAGAGAGGAAGTCCTCCGACTGATGGACAATTTAAAAACTAATAAATCACCAGACCCGGATGGCATTCATCCGAGAGTTCTGAAAGAACTCAAATGTGAACTTGTGGATCTCCTGACAAAAATATGTAATCTTTCTTTAAAATCTGCCTCCATTCCTGAGGACTGGAAGGTAGCTAATGTCACTCCCATCTTTAAAAAGGGCTCCAGGGGAGATCCGGGAAATTACAGGCCAGTCAGTCTGACATCGATACCGGGTAAGTTGGTGGAAACTGTTATTAAGGAAAGAATTAGTAGGCACATTGATGAACAAAAACTATTGAGGCAGACTCAGCATGGGTTCTGTAAGGGAAGATCTTGTCTCACTAACCTGTTAGTGTTTTTTGAGGAGTGAACAAACATGTGGACAAGGGGGACCCAATAGATATTATTTACCTTGACTTCCGGAAAGCTTTTGATACAGTTCCTCATCAAAGGCTCCTAAGTAAGCTCAATAGTCATGGGATAAAAGGACAAGTCCTCTTGTGGATCAAAAACTGGCTTATAAATAGGAAACAGAGAGTGAGTATAAATGGGAAACTTTCTCAGTGGAGGGTGGTAAGCAGTGGGGTACCACAGGGATCAGTACTCGGTCTGATGCTTTTTAACTTGTTTATTAACGATTTGGAATTGGGAGTAAGCAGTGATGTGGCTAAATTTGCAGATGACACAAAGTTGTTCAGGGTGGTGAAAACCAGGGAGGATTGTGAGGCACTCCAAAGGGATCTGTTGAGGATGGGTGAGTGGGCGTCAACGTGGCAAATGGGGTTCAATGTGGCCAAGTGCAAAGTGATGCACATTGGAGCCAAAAATCCTAAATATAAATACACGTTGATGGGGTCTGATCTGGCAGAGACAGACCAAGAGAGAGATCTTGGAGTCATAGTGGATAACTCACTGAAAATGTCTACACAATGTGTAGCTGCAATAAAGAAGGCCAACGCTATGCTGGGGATTATTAGGAAAGGAATTGATAACAAATCAGCCAGTATCATCATGCCCCTGTATAAATCATTGGTGCGACCTCATTTGGAATACTGTGTACAATTCTGGTCACCACATCTCAAAAAGGATATTATAGCATTGGAAAAAGTGCAGAGAAGGGCAACTAGAATGATAAAAGGGTTGGAACACCTTCCCTATGAAGAAAGGTTAAAATGCTTGGGGCTCTTTAGCTTGGAGAAACGACGGCTGAGAAGTGACATGATCGAGGTTTATAAGATTATGAATGGGATTGAGCAGGTTGAGAAAGAAGTACTTTTCTCCCTTTCTCACAATACAAGAACTCGTGGGCACTCCATGAAATTGCTGAGCAGTCGGGTTAGAACAGATAAAAGGAAATACTTCTTCACCCAAAGAGTGATTAACATATGGAATTCACTGCCTCAGGAGGTCGTGGCAGCTGCAAGCATGGACAGTTTCAAGAGGGAATTAGATAAACATATGGAGCAGAAGTCCACCAGTGGCTATTAGCCACAGGGTATAGATGGGAACTCTCAGTCTGGGGCAGGTGATGCACTCTATTCTTGGTGCTGGAGGGGGCAGCAGTGGGAGGGCTTCTGGTGCCCTGGCCCCACTGCTGGACCTCCTGATGGCACCTGATATATTTTGGCCACTGTGTGACAGAGTGTTGGACTAGATGGGCCATTGGCCTGATTCAACATTGGCTTCTCTTATGTTCTTATGTTCTTATGAGCTACGTTCTTTTGTAATAGCCCCCCAAGCACAGTTCCCATTAGTGTTGGGCAGCCCTTGGTTACATGGACACGATCCATATATACTTTGGGACGAGGGGGTCGTACGATTTATCTCCCCAAAATGTGCAGAGCATAAATGGGACCCAGGGTGGGGAAACCCCCCAAGCAATGATCCCCCACGGGCATGTCTAGCCACTGAGGACCTTAACCGCATTCCCAAGGAATACCGATATTTGGCCCGTGTATTTGAGGAGGAGGAAGCTGATGAACTACCTCCTCACCGTAACTCGGACTGTGCAATTGAAATTCTTCCTGGTCACAAATTGCCAAAAGGGAAGATTTATGCTATGAGTCCCATGGAAAAAGAAGAACTATGCAGATTTATTGATAAGAATCTGGCCCATGGATTTATCCGGCCAGCATCGTCCCCTTTTGCAGCGCCCGTGTTGTTTTGTAAAAAAAAAGGACGGGGGGCTGAGACTGTGCACTGATTATCGGGGTCTTAACGCGGTGTCTGCAACCAATGCCTACCCCATGCCCCTCATCAAGGACTTGCTGGCGGAGGTGGCGAAAGGGAAAATATTTTCTAAATTGGATTTACGTGATGCCTATTTTCGGGTCCGCATTAGGCAAGATGATGAGCATAAGACTGCCTTTAATACACCGCTGGGACAGTTCGAATATCGGGTTATGCCCTTCGGATTACAAGGGGCACCTGGGGTCTTTATGAACTTAATAAATGAGGTGTTGCACCCCTATTTGTTCAAGGGGGTGGTTGTTTACTTGGATGATATTTTGGTCTACACCCCAGATCAAGAATCTCACACCAAGCTGCTTCAGGAAGTTTTGGAAACGTTGTTAGAACATAAACTGTTTGTTAAGTTGTCAAAGTGTGAATTCCACCAAAGTCGCATTGACTTCTTAGGGTACCGCATATCCTCCAACGGATTGGAGATGGACCCGAAGAAGGTTCAAGATGTGTTAGCTTGGGAGCCCCCCAAAACTAGGTGGCAGCTCCAGAGTTTCCTCAGGTTCGCCAATTTTTACCGTCAATTCCTGCCTAATTTTGCCCAGATAGCTCTTCCCCTCACAGACCTCCTAAAGACTAAAGGGAGAGGAGCTAAGGCCACCATGCCAGGGGGCCCTTTGGATTGGACCCCTCAATGTCAGGAGGCATTCGAGCAACTGAAGCAGTTATTCACGTCCGAACCTGTATTGGCACACCCAGATGAGACTAAGAAATTCATTGTCCAAGTAGACGCATCCGACACCGCAATGGGGGGGGTGATCTTGCAGGAGAATGCCCAGGGGCAACTACACCCCCTTGCTTATGTTTCCCGAAAGTTTAATGATACGGAGAGGTTTTGGCCCATTTGGGATAAGGAAGCAGCCTCAATACACTTGGCATTGATTACCTGGAGACACTGGTTGGAAGGGTCCCAAGTACCTTTTGAAATCTGGACTGATCATAAAAATCTCGAGGTACTTCGAAAGCCCCGGAATCTAAATGCCAGACAATTCCGGTGGGCTGAATTCTTCTCTAAGTTTCAATTTACCCTTCACCATTTCCCGGGCAAATCTAATAATTTGGCAGATGCTCTCTCACGCCTTCCCCAACACCTCAGTAAGAGAACGGAGGTGAGAGAGTCCATGTTTACCCCAGAACAATTAGTTGGGGCAGTTGTCACCCGCAAAAACCGGCAATCACAGCCATTAACCCCAAGTCCGGGGTTGCCTTGGGAAAGTCAATTTGCCACTGACATCACGGAACAAGAGTCTGTGGAATTAAAGGCTCGAGAGGATGTAGAATGCAAACCGAATGGTTGCTGGTACAAGGGCAATAGACTGTTTGTTCCAGAAAATACCCGATCACAGGTTCTCCAATCTGCCCATGACTCAAAATCTGCTGGTCACTTTGGGTATGTGAAAACACTACACCTACTGCAGCGCAGTTTCTGGTGGCCTCGAATGAAAAGAGATTTATCCTTCTACATACAGTCTTGCCCAACGTGTAACCGTTGCAAGACCAGAACAGGAAAAACCCCCGGTCTCTTGCAGCCGTTACCCACCCCGAGCCGACCCTGGGAAGTGATTTCCATGGACTTCATCACTGATCTTCCCCCCAGCAAACATATGACTGTCATTTGGGTGGTGGTGGACTTATTTTCTAAGCAGGCTCACTTTATACCATTTGCTAGTCTACCAACCGCGAAAATCCTGGCAAAAGCTTTCATTCAGCACATAGCCAGGCTCCACACTTTGCCGCTCAAAATAATCTCCGACAGGGGGGTTCAATTTGTTTCTAAACTGTGGACTGAACTAATGGCTCTCATGGGTATTGAACGTGCTCTCAGCAGTGCATATCACCCGGAGACTGATGGGCAAACAGAAAGAGTAAACCAAACCTTAGAGCAATATTTAAGATGTTTCACAAACTATCAACAAGACAATTGGGTAGATTTATTGCCATTAGCAGAATTTGCGTATAACAACTCCTGGCATGCCTCTACAAAAATGTCTCCCTTTAAAGCTGCTATGGGCTATGACAGCCCCCCTCTTCCGTTTTTGAAGCCAGGGGAACCCAGTGGGAGAGCCACAGCATGGTGTAAATCCTTCCAGGAATCTTGGCCGATGATTGTTGAGACTTTAAATGAGGCCAAGGCACAATATAAACAACAAGCAGACAAAAAAAGGGCGGGTGGATGGAACCTGCAACCGGGGGACTCCGTATACCTTTCTACTAAGAACTTGAGGCTGTCACAACAATCGCGAAAACTGGCTTGGAAATATATTGGTCCGTTTAAATTGGTTCGGTGTGTAAATAAAGTAACTGTGCAACTGGATTTACCTAAATCTCTAAAAGCAATTCATCCAATTTTCCATTACAGTCTCCTCAAACGGGCATCACCCCCGACTAAGTGGCATCCAGAGCTTCCAGCACCCCTGCCTCCATGGATGATTGATGCTGAGGAACACTATGAGATCGCTGATATTTTGGACTCTAAAATTCTCCGTGGACATTTGTATTACCTTATTGAATGGGTACATTTTGGGCCTCAATACAGGGAATGGGTGAAACTCTCTGATATAAATGCACCTGATCAACTGAGGGATTTTCACGCCCGTTTCCCAACCAAACCCTTGTTCTCCCTTTCCTGAGTGGTGGGTGGGTGGTATTTTGGGAAGGGCAGAATGTCAGAAATGCTTCCTTGATGTTTCTCACTGAATCTATTGTTGTGTATTCCTAGCCCCGCTTTGCGCATGTGTAGGTATGCTGGCAGAAATGTGGGAGCTTCTTCCCTGCCGCTTCTCCTTATCTCAGTGGCCTTGTATGTAGGCTTTGGGCTATTCTTGTGTTCATGAGAATTTTCCAGTTCTGGGAAGGTGTGGGGAGGGGGAAGTTGTCTCCCGCTCATGAAGTATGTCTCCCGCCGGGAGTTTTCCCCCGCGCGCGCTCAGAGCTCATTTGCTAGTCGCTTCTTTTGCATCACACTATAAGTTTGCTTGCGTTGCTTTTGCCCCCCATTCCTAACAATGACCTCCTACTGTGGGTAATAGCACTGTAATCCAATAAAGCCCTTCTTTTGAAGAGAATGCCTGGACCCACTTGCTTTTAAACCTGACAATGTCATGGTGACCTCCAGCGACCCCTCCTGGGGCACAGAGGACGTTCAGGGAAGTGGCTCAATAGCCCTTGTATCTGACAAGATTGGGCTTGCCTGGACTATCCAGGTCAGGGTGAGACCTGAATTTTTTTTAACAAACAGTTCAATAGTTCATTGATTTGTTCATTGGTGTTCAACAGGTTTCTTCAGTGAATGCCTTCCCAACCATGCAAGACAACACAACTGGCTTTTTGTACATGCACATTTTCACACAGCCTGATTGAGTTCTATTATCTGCCCCCACCCCTGTCCTTGCTGCAGAATTGCTCCACTCAGCTGGCAATTGTTTAAATAAAGAATTAGAGTATTCACAGATCAGATAACCCAGTCATCAATAAATGCTGTGTTTCAATAAAATCCTACCCTTCAGTGTATTCCTTAATGATGTTAATGGCCACTGATCAGTTTGAATTGGCACCATCTCTGTACGTATGCAGTTTTGCAAAAACCCAATACAATCTAGTTCAGGAGCTGGTCATGGCTGTTTGGTATGAACTGAACAGATGGTGTAATCACCTCACTTCTGATCGACACTTTCAAATGTGATGAGTTTGACTGTAGAATGCATTTGTGGACAAATTCACAGCCTTGCAGCCTATTCATCATTTCCCGCTGTAACCTTTTCTCGATTGACCCATTTGACCCTCACATGATCAGCTTAGCTAAGGCTGACCTCACATTATGCACCTGGTACAGTTTGCAAACCATGAGGGGTAGCTGCTCTTGCAAATAACAGCACCATATCCCCAGATGAAGGTTTTCACAGTAAAGGTTTCACAGTGAAGGTTTACCACAGATGGTGGTAAACATTAACATCTGATTACATCCTTCTAGTCTTAAAAACCCAGCTACAGGGGCTAGTTACAAGGGCTAGCTGAAAAAGTGGGAGTCCTACCATCAAGTTCTATACCACAAGCCTACATGTGCCATTCTGGAAGGAAACTCCACTTTATGAGTCTTACATCTAAGCATAGATTCTGCCCAGACTTAGGAATGTATCCCAAGAGAGTTCAGCAAGGAATTCTCTCTCCACCTTACTCCATGTGTCAGCAACATCCAGGTATGTCTTCCTACCACAGTTCTAACACATCCCACACAGAACTTTCATCTCACCAGAAGAGCATGTCCACACATTCAGATGCTAGTAATAGAGTGCAATGAAGCCATACTCAGACAACATGAGCGAGTTTGGTGGTGGGATTGTGACAAAGCTGCAAGAACATCTTATAGGATGTTTATGAAATCCTATGAGGTGATGGTGAAGGCTGCGAAGAATGAATTCTTCTCAACTTCTATCGCATCCACTAGCTAATGCCCAGCACAACTGTTTAGGGTGATTAGGTCTTTGACATCCCTTATGAAGGAGAGCCAAAATACTAGGAATTGAGCTATCAGCTGTGAGGCATTTGCAAGATTTTTGCAGATAAAGTATTGCTGTTCCACCGTGACCTACCTGCCAATATTGATACAGTATGAGACATGGAGCCCCCTTGGACACCTTTGGATTCAATTTTTGGTACCTCCAATCTGCTTTCCTCTGCTGATGTTGATAGGATCCTGGGTGCTGTCAGACCGACCATATGCCTCCTGGGTCTGTGTCCCTCATGACTGGTTAAATCCGGTGATGAGAGGGTACAGGACCCACTGATGGACTGTGGTTGTACTGCTCTTTTTTTAAAAAACCAAAACCTTTGGATCCTTCTTTTCCTGCCAATTACTGCCCAATTTTGAATTTATCATTCCTGGGTAAGGTAATTGAGAAAGTGGTGGCTGAGCAGCTCCAGGGTTTCCTGGATGACACATCAGCATTGGATCCATTCCATTCTGGCTTCTGCCCCAGCCATGGGACAAAGACAATGTTGGTCACCCCGACAGACAATCTCCGCAGACAGCTGGATTGAGGTCAGTTGGCGCTGCTGTTGTTATTAGATCTTACAGCCAGCCCTGTAGCGAGAAATTTTGGGTTGGTGGGGTATGGGAAAATTTTGTGGGGCAGTAGGGGAGGGGGAGGAGGGTGGGGGAGGGAGAGGGGCAGCCGCACACCTTCCCTGAACTCCAAGCTGCGATTTCGCTGCTTGAAGTTCAGGAGCAGGCAGCCCCTGCTTGTTTTTATAGTGGGGGCTGCCTGTGCCTGAACTCCAAGTGGCAAAATCACCACTTGGAGTTCAAAGAAGATGTGCAGCCAGCAGCTGCCCCTCTCCCTCCCCTCCTACAAGATTTAAAGGGCCCTCTTGGTGATCGGTGGGCCATGCTCCCACTGATAGCTGGAAGGCCCTTTCAATGTCACAGGAGAGGAGAGGAGGGAGGGGAGGAGGGGGAGAAAAGCAGCAGCTGTTGTGAGGTGTGCCTCACATCTGAGGGGGCAAAACAGTGAAATGCCTCACTGTAGCTGTGGGCTTGCTTACGGCAGCATTTGACACAGTCGACTACAACCTTCTGACCCATCACCTCACCAATGTGGATGTTCATTGGGTGGCCCTTCAATGGCTTACCTCCTTTCTCCATGACCAGGGACAGAGGGTGGCCCTGGGAGAGAATATGTCCTCCAGATACCCCTTAATGTGTGGGGTCCCTCAGGGAGCACTTCTCTCCCTGATGTTATTTAACATCTACATGCACCCCCTCACCCAGCTGGCATGGAGTTTTAGGCTTGGGTAGCACCAGTATGCTGATGACACCCAGCTGTATCTGTTACTGGACGGCCACCCAGATACCATCCTGCAAAATTTGGCCATGAGCTTTGAGACCATGGTGGGGTGGTTTAAAAAGAGCAGGTTGAGACTGAATCCAACAAAGATGAAGGTTCTGTGGCTGGGGTGGGGGCTTCAAGCCTGGGGCATAGACTTCCTGCTATTGATACCAATGCAGTCTGTCAAGAGTTTGGGCCTGAATATGGAGGCCCAAGTCACGCATGTTGCCAGGAGGGCATTTTTCCATCTGTGCCAGCTTTGGCAATGGTCCATGCAATGGTCACCTCCAGGCTAGACTACTGTAACTCGCTTTACACTGGCCTGCCCTGGAGACTGACCTGGGAGCTCCAGCTGATCCAGAATGTTGCAACACAAGTCCTGATGGGAACATCACAGATGGCACATATACAACCTGTGCTACACCAACTGCACTAGCTTCCAGTGGAATACCAAGTCAAGTTCAAGGTTCTGGTGTTGACCTTCAAGGGCTTGCGTGGTCAGAGACTGACATATCTGTAGTATGCCTCTGGTATGTCCCTGGGAGAGCATTCTGCTCCTTGGATAGCAATCTGCTGGTGATCCTTGGTCCCAAAGGTATCTGTCTGTCCTCAATCAGGGCCAGGGCCTTTTCAGTCCTGGCCCACCTGGTGGAACTCTCTGCTGAATACCATCAAGGCACATACCTGTAATTAGCCCTCCTTTCAAATAAAATAATACGATATGGCCATGTATTTAATGCACTTTAAATTCCAATGCTGTTTATTTTAGTAGTGTGTTTCTACATTACAAGATTTGACAAAAAATTAACCTATTTTAATGCCCCTGCAACAGTTGATAATAGACACAATGCTAGTTTCTGGGTCATCAGTACAATAGATGATACAGGGCTAATGTTTTGAAAAAAGAAGAGCTGTTATTTGTTTACTGATTACACACTAACCAATTACAAGGATTATTCTTAGAGGTGTCTCCAAAATAGAAAAAAAATCTGCTATCTTCAAATATTTTTAAAAGCCATAACTAAAAAAAATACTGGCAGGATTGTCTAGAATAAATAACATTTTTTTACATCTATTGTCTGGATCAAAACATGCAGAAATCACACAAAAGACAGAAATACACTTGAAATGATCAGCCATTGTTCTGAAACAATGTATTGGATCAGGTGACTTACACACCTTGCAAATTGGTTTCATGAATATTTAATTAGCTGGGGAAATATATTTACATGAGTGGAAATTTAAGGTAAGGTAGTGTCCTGAGGCTATTTAACTTCACATTCTGCCAAGATATTTTAAAAGTAAAACTAGTGCTTCCCCTTGCAACCTTACAGGTTAATGATTCCCACTAAGAATGAAGTAACTGAATTCTTTAGATAAATCTAATGTAAAGCTCAAATCTGGACTTCGGTTCTCTCCCTCAAGATTTATGCCCAAATTTAAGATTATTACTAAACGAACATAGAAGAAAAACTATACACACTGTAAAAATGCAAATGTATGTGGGAAATAATGCACAAGCCAGTGGAGCACATATGCGCATGCAAATACAGGAATGCATATTGACAGAATATGCTCTCAAACACAAGTATATATATAAAATCAGAAATGCCTTATAAAGAAAAACAACAAAGTTGTTACACTTCCATTAACTAAAAACACATATGGAATCGAACTGAAAAGAAGGATCTAGTGGGACCAAGTATTCAGTCCCCTGACCTCAAGAGCCACGGTTTTTTACACAATAATGAATGAGCTCAGGGCTTCAACCTCTGTGTGTGTGTGTGTGTGGGGGGGGGGTCCTCCTAAACTTGGGGCTTGCACAGGAGAACTTCCTTGTGATTTGATCCCAAAGGGTTCGGTGTGGTTGACACAACAGGATCGTCATGATTTGGTAACAAGAAACCGCAGGAGCTCTTCATGTCCAATCAGTGATTCGTAACGCTCAGCTCTGCAGCTAACGCTGGGAAAGGCACGTGCAGGACGAGCTTCTGTTTGTATGGGTCGGATCCGAAGCCAAACAGAAAAACAAGGGAGGACCTTAGAACTGCAGGTGCCACCCTGCTTCGTCGCTACGATGCCTTTCGGGCATAACGGTGGTCAAATAAGAGGGAGGGGTAGCGGAGTCTTTAGCTCACTCGACATCAGTGAAACAAAAGGACCGGCTCTCCTTTCTTCACGCCCGCCGTCCGCATTTCCCCTACTTCACCCTCCCCTGCCGGTGCCCCGAAGTTCCAACGCTTCCCTGCAGAACCTTCCCTGGTCCCCAGAACACAAGCCCTCGAGTCACCGCGACTCTTCCTAATCCATCACCATCCACCGAGACTCCCTTCCTGGCTGTTTTGTGTTTGTCTCCATCCGCCCGCCCTTCCCCCCACCCCAAAGTCGAGGGGGCAATAATCGGAGCGCAGACTGCCTTGCGGAGCCCCTGAGCTTTCCTTGCCCCGATCCCCTTGGCGCGGTCTTGCTCGCGGGGATCCGGCTGGAGCTCAGCTGCTCCGTGACCTTTCTGGAGGAAACTTTCCCCTCCATCCTTCCACCCTGCAGCAAAGCCGCTGCGGGCCGGTCGGCTTACCGTGCGTCTGCTGGCGAGGCTTGCTGGCGACCGGCGGACTCCTGGACATCTCCGCCTTCTCTCTTCGATGCACTGAGCTGGCGTAGGAGCTCTTTAAAAATCCAAAGGGCAGTTGGCGGCACCCGTGGGGAAGGTCCAGCGACGCTTCCTGGGGGGGGGTGCTTCTCCTCCTCCTGCCCCTCTGGGATCATCCAGGTCTCCTGAGCAGTCTCTCTCTGTGTGGAGTGGTGGTGGTTAGGAAGTGAGGAGGGAAGCAGCAAGCCCTTCCAATCCTATCTCTCCTTCTCCTCCTCCTCCTCCGCCCCCAGCATTCAGCCACAGAAGTTTCGCACTGGCTACGGGATGCTCTTCTCTCCCTCCTTTTTGCCAGTTAGGAAGCTCTGGGCCAATGGAACAGACCTCTCGTTGCCCAATGCCAAGTACCCGCAGAGCTAGCTGCCCTCCTAGGCTGGGGCAAGCAGTAGAGCCAATGTCCGTCAAACCTGGGTGCCTGCCTGGGGCGGGGACTGGCTGGGCATCCTTGGGAGAAAGAGAGTTTTCGGTGCAGACCCTCAAGGATGGGCTGACATGTGGGAGCAAAGCCCCACTAGTCCCTTCCAAGGGAGATGCTGCCATCTCCTAGCAACCCCTATCAATCTCCCTGGGATGCCCTCTGATTGGGCCAGGTGGAAAATGAAGACACACCCCCTCTACCCCAGCTGCTAGGGTTCCTGTTGTCTGGGCTGCCAGTGGGTTGCAGCCTCCCCACAGCAAGAGCTGGGATGGGACAGGGGGATTGGAAGAAGAAATTGAAGGGCCCTTTAAAAAGCTGGCCCTATGTATATAGAAAGAGGTTCCCTTCTCTCTGTTCTGAGACACCTCTGCTCCTAAACTCTGCAATATGATGGGAAAGGCTGAAAATCGGTAGTGGTGAGCAGCAGAAGGAATTTGAAGAGGGAAAGAAGAAAAGGATGAAAATTATGAAGAAACCAATAGCAACAATGTACCTAAAACTGCTAGGTTCTGTACATTAAACAGGGGGAAAGAAGACCATAAACTAAAACTAATGAACATGTACAGCAGCATACCTTGCAAAATAGAAACTGGCAGGTTCTTTGGTTGACTGAAGAAATTTCATATGTCACACAACAAAAGAAGGAACAGTCTGAGAGAGAGAAAGGAAGGGAAAGCAAGAGAGAAAAGAGAGCCTTTGATACCCCACTGTATGTGGAAAGAAACCATGTGAGGGAGATCAGCTACAGGATGCCTCTTTGAGCAAGGCAAGGCCTGAAGATGCACCATAGCATCCAGGCAGGTTCAAAGTAGGGCCCTCCATAGTGGCACTGCTCAGGTCCAAGCCCTGCAGCGACATAAGCCTGGGACAGGGTGCTGGCCCCCTCCTATTCCACTGATGGTTAGGAATGAGCTCAGCCCCTGTGGGACATTAGCAGCCCCAAGCATTGCAGTTTCTTGGATAGCCTGGACAGAGAATGAGTCTTCCAAGAGAACTCCTGCTTAATCTCTGTGCCTCTTTGCTGGAACAAGCCTCTGAGTCAGCAGTTTCTGCCCAGTCTTGTATTATTACCTGTCTTTGGGCTTCTGGGATAAAGCTTGGACTCCTGTGGGAGCATTACCAGCACCAAGGGGATTGCCACTTTGGGGGGACATCTTGGTAGAAATTGCTGATGGGAGGACTAAAGGCCTTGCTAGGTGGTTGGGGGAATGGGGCTGCTATTATTTTAATATATATACTAGAAGTAAGGCCCGTTGTGGAAATAAATACAACGGGAAATAAATACAACGGGCTCTAGAAAGAGGCTCTGGGAGAGTGCCCTGGCTCTGGGCACACAGTGTGACCTCAGCAGGGTATAATGACAGAGACCACCATTTTCTCTAGAGGAACTGATCTCTGCTACCTGAAGAGCAGTTGTAGTTTTGAGTGATCTCCAGCCCTCACTTGGAGATCGGCAACAATTGTTACCCAGGAGGAAATGGCTGGTTTGGAGGGTGGAGTCTATGGCATTTTACCTACCTGAGGTCCAACCCCTCCTCAAACCCCACCCTCTCCAGGTTCCACCCCTCAAATCCCCAGGAATCTGCCAACCTGGAGCTGGCAACCCCATCTCCTTCCCAGCTAACCATCAACCTACTGTTATCTTCTCCTCTGACTTCAGCTGACTTCTGCCCTCTCTCCTGCAGAGCAGTTGTAATTCTGAGTGGTCTCCAGCCCTCACCTGGAGATTGGTAACATTGGTTCCCCATGAGAGACTGGCTGGTTTGGAGGGTGGAGTCTATGGCATTGCACCTGTTTGAGACCCCACCCCTCCTCAAACCTCACCATCTCCAGGCTCTACCCCTCAAATCTCCAGAAATTTCTCAACCTGGAGTTGGCAACCATATCTCCCTCCCAGCCAATTGTCAACCTACCATTATCTGCCCCCTGACTTCAGCTTTCCATTTTCTCCCCCCTCCCTCCTGGAGAGCAGTTGTAATTCTGATTGATTTCCAGCCCCCACCTGGAGATTGGCAACAATGGTTCCCCAGGATGGAATGGCTAGTTTGATGGGTGGAGTCTATGGCATTGTACCTGTCTGAGGTCCCACCCCTCCTGAAACCTCACCCGCTTCAGGCTCCATCCCTCAAATCTCCAGGAATTTCCCATCTGGAGTTGGCAACCCTATCAGGACTGGCCCCAATGAGTTTTCTCCCAAAGGCCAAAACAGATGACAGGACCAAGCTTGCTTGCCTACCAACAGGCACTGAGGGGAAAGTAGGGTTACCAGCTCTAAGTAGGGAAATACCTGGAGATTTGGGGGGTGGATCCTGTGGAGGGCAGCATGGGGGGGGGGCAGAAGGACTCAGCAGGGTATAATGCCATAGGGTCTACCCTCCAAAGCAGCCATTTTCTCCAGGGGAACTGATCTCAGTCATCTGGAGATCAATTGTAACAGCAGGAGATCTCCAGGTGCCACCTGGAGATTGGCAACCCTAGGGGAAAGACAGCAGCACAGCAGGGGGTGGAAGAGAATGGTTTGATGGCCACTGGGTCAAGATTGGCAACAATAGTTCCCCAGTAGAAAATGGCTGGTTTGGAGGGTGGAGTCTATGGCACTGTACCTGTCTGAGGTCCCACCCCTCCTCAAGCCTCACCCTCTCTGGGCTCCACCCCTCAAATCTCCAGGAATTTCCATACCTATAGTTGGCAACTTTATCTCATCCCCTCTCAGCAGCCTCTTCCTAGGCAAAATTCTGTCTTTCTCATTAGCGGGGAGCAAAGCAGTTTACTTCATTCTTTTCGGCTTTGTGATCTGTACAGCAACCCTGTAAGGCAGGTTAGGCAGAAAGTCTCCGGCTGGTCCAAAATCACCCAGGCAGTTTCCATAGGGATGCTCCTGCTGAACAGGAGCAACCAGCCAGGCCTAGGGTTGCCATTGCCAAAGCAGGATGGAAAAGTCTCCATATCTCTATTTTGCCTTCAATTGGTTTTGATGCCAGCGGAGTGAGAAAATGCCAGAGGCTCTGGGTGGGTGCCCCATGGTAAATGCACCAAATAATTCCTAAAGATTTTCCACTGTGTCGATAAATCATTTTCTACACTCACAGTGTCCCCTGCCAGAATTAGTACCAGAGCTTTTTTTGCCTTGTGGTATTCTGCTTGTGGTGTGACCTGTCTTTTTTGTGGTGTGGCATGGTTATGTTATTGGGTTTGTTTCTTTTGAAGGGGAAGTGCTGTGAGTGAGGACATATTTCACCTCAGAATACAACAGGTTGTATAAACAACGGGCAATTCCAACTGTCTTGCGGTGGGGGGGGGAGTTTGAGGTGCGAAATGGAGTGAAGTCCAATCAGCTTCTGTATGCAAATGAGCTTGAAATGCTGGCCCAATCAGAGAAGAGTGGCCTAGGCTGCAGTGGGTGGGAGAGAACTCAGGCAATGCAGCTAGTGGAAAGGGACAGATTCTGAGCGACATACCAGGGAGCGAATTGATTTTGCCAAGCATAGAACCTTGCCAGACCACTACCCTTTTATTTAATAGGACAGGATATATATAATACTGCCCCTAGGGGCAGAATTTTATTTGATTTTCTAAACAATGCCACAACGATACAATACAGTACAATACATTACATACAGACTACATCACAACACAACATACAACATAGATTCTCTAAAGTTTCTTCAACATCTTCCATGTGCCTTATCTATTATTTACTCTAAACACTTTTTATGTGAGTATCTTTTCCATCCTGCCATCTACTTACATTTAAATTTTCCCAGCCACTACTTTTAATTCTAATACCTCCTACTCACTTAACTTGTACCGTTCGTAGAATCGAGACCAAGTGTTCTGGAAGGTGGCATCTGTATGTCCTTCTAAAGTCAAAGTCAGCTTATCCATCTCTGCCACCTCCAAAAACTTAACAATATATTCTTGTTTTACTGGTGTTTGGGTAGTCCTCCAGTACTTTGCATATAAGGTCCTAGCTGCAGTAGTTAAATATATTATTAAGTAGCAATCTTCTCTATTCGTCTCCTTAGGCAGTATACCTAGCAACAATAACTCCAGTTTAAATGGAATTGCTCTACCCAAAATTTTCTGAATCAATCTATGCACCTATATCTAGTATTTTTTGCTAATTTTGCAACTCCGCCACATATGATAGAACGAGCCCGTCTTATTTTCACATTTCCAACACTTATTAGCACATTTATCATCATATTTCGCAATTCTTTCTGGTGTAACATACCACCTATAAAACATACATATTTTCTCTGTAGGATACAGCTTTAGTTATTTTAACATTTTTGCTCCATATCTGTTCCCATTGCTCAATGTTCAATGTTATAGTCTAGATGCTGGGCCCATTGAATCATGTTACTTTTAACAATTTCATCTGCCATCATTTCTTTTAGCAGTAATATGTAGACTTCCTTTATTAATTTCTCCTCTGGTGCACTCAGAACCTTTTCCATCCCTGTAAGGTTCTCATTAAATCCAACCTTCTTATCCTTAGCATATCTAGATTCTATATGTCCTCTCTGCCACCATGATAGGTCTTCCTCCAGTTTAAGCTCATTCCTTGAGTCCAGCATGTCCATATATCTCTTTGGTGGATCCTTGTCATATAACTTGGATAAAGTAAATGCTTCCAATGGCACAATCAATTTAGAAATCTTTGTAAACCAACTCTTTTGGATGACCTCCCACACTTTCATTAATGATGCTCATAGCCAATGTTGTTTAAAGTATTTATGTATGGAGGCCTTCTCATACCAAAGGAACGCATGCCTACCCATCATTAAGTCATGGCCTTCCAAACTCAATGTCCTCCTATCCTCCAACATAATCAATTCTCTAATCCAGGCTAATGCTACTGCTCTATAATATAATGTCCAATTTCGTAACCCAAATCCACCTCTTTCTTTTAAATCTTGTAATGCCTCCAGCTTGATTCTTGGCCATTTTCCTTGCCAGATAAACTTTGAAACTATCCTGTCTAGTCCTTTAAATATCCCACAATTTTGCAGAATCAGGATTGTCTGGAATAGGAAGATCCATCTTGGTAAAATGCTCATTTTAACAAGTGCTATTCGCCCCATCAGTGATATTTGTAAATTCTTCCACCTTTCTAGATCTTGCTTTGTCACTTTCAGCAGCTCTTTGTAATTATTCTCTTGTAATGTACTACATTTATTTGTTAAATTAATTCCCAAATATTTCACTTTATCGCACAGTTGATAACCTGAAGTGTCTTGTAAGCTTTCTTTCTGTTGTGTCTTCCACTTTCTTCTTTAAGTCTTGTATCCTGTTTACTTCTTCGCTCTTTTTTCTTAAAATTTTTATATATGCTTTTCCCCTCTGCTGCCTAACTTGATAGGCTAACCATGTTGTTGGTTTGTTAGCATTTTCAAAGAAGTTCTGTTTGGCAAAGGTCAGTTTCTTTGCTAGTTCATATGAAAGTAGGCAGTTCATCTTACGTAATAGCAGTTTAATCTTATCCCGTCTTCTTGTCTCCGCTGAGTTTGTCATTTCTTTTTCCTCCTGTTCACGAATTTCCTTTTGCAGATTTAAGTATTCTTTATTTCTCTTCATGTTTATTCGGGCAGCTTCCTTTATTAACTGGCCTCTTGAATAAGCCTTAAAAGCATGAAACAATTTTCATAGGCATCCCTGGCTGTA
Organism: Gekko gecko; assembly: GCA_029375565.1. NCBI lineage: Eukaryota > Metazoa > Chordata > Lepidosauria > Squamata > Gekkonidae > Gekko > Gekko gecko. Next base: position 173,571,627 of record JAPDNY010000005.1, read on the forward strand.
TATTTTCCTTAAAAAAATATTGAAATTCCTCCATCAGTCGTTTTACTAATTTTCTGTCCTTCAATATGGAAAAGTTTAAAGTCCATCTACTTCTGGGTCTTGTTCCTTGCAACTCCAAAGTGATTGGTCTATGATCTGCATAACTTCCTGCCTCAGTTTCCACCGCCAATAAATCTTTAATCATTGCACTTGAAATCCAACACATATCAAGTCTTGACCAAGAATCATGTCTAGCGGAGAAGAAGGTATATTGGTTTTTTTTTATTTCTCACCCTCCAGGCATCTACTAATTGCCATTCTTCTATCATCTTGTACAGCAATTCTGGGAACTCATTCCCTCCCATTTTCTTTCTGTGAACATTTGCTTTTCTGTCTTCCTTCTTGTCAAATACTGCATTATAATCTCCAATTATACAAATTTCTTGAAAGTCCTGTTTCAAAATAAGTTTATGGAGTCTTTTATAGAAATTTTCCTGATGTTTATTTAGTGCATATATGTTAACTGTAATTGTCCTCTTAGCTTGTCTCTGGATAGCTACCATTACAAGTCTTCCATCCTGTGATGCGTACAGTAGTTCTGGTTGTAGGTATTCTTTAACATAGGTAGTGATTCCTCTTTCTTTTTCCTGTCCGAGGCTACAAACAGTTTTCCTAGACCCTTAATGTTTAAGTGTTTTTTGTCTCCTTTTCTTATATGTGTTTCTTGGATACATATTATATCTGCATTTTGCTTTTTAAGTTGATGAAATATTCTTCTCCTTTTTTGTGGTCCATTTAAGCCATTAACATTCACCGAAATAAACTTTGCTTTCCTTCTATCCATCTTGATTTTGTTTCTGTTGTTCCTGTTTATCTCTTGCACGTTGTCTTGTATCAATTGGGGATCTCTTGAATCTATACTTTTTCTGTCTTGGAGGTTTCGCCGAAAGTGCCACTGCCCCCAAGGACTCCATTTCACCTCCTTCTCCATTTTCTTCTCCTCCTTCTTCTCTTTCTTCTTGTTCTTCTGAAATCTCCTCCCCATATGTCTTCAAGAAGTCCATTGCCTTAAAAATTGAAGTTATTCTGAATCTTTTCTCTCCATACACAAAAAAAAGCCCTCCAGTAAAATCCATCTGTAACCAACATTGTTATTCCTCAACAATGCCGTCAATTCCGCATATTCCTTTCTTTTCTCTCGAACACTCCATGGAATTTCTTTCAGTACAAATTATCTCAACTTCATTCAACATCAAGGGTGAAGCATTTACTTCTCTTAGTATCTTATCTCTTACCACTCTCTTGTGGAATCGAATTTGTACTTCCCTCGGAACTTGAAATCGTCTTGCATACGCTGAACTCATTCTGAAAGCCATATTTATCTCTTGTTCCATCATGCTAACCTCCTCCATATGTAAATGCTCTGCCAACAACTTAGCCATTTTGGTTGTCAAATCTTCATTTTTCTCTTCCGGGATGTTCTGAAATCTTAATATAAAGGCCACTCTCTCCACCTGGAGTCTTGTAACATCTTGTTCTAAAGTAGTTTGTTTTTCATCAGATTCTTTAATTTTCTTTTCCATTTCTTTTGTCTTAGCCTCCATTTTTTCTGTCATGGTGTTTAATTCCGTAATTTTTGTGGTATTTTCTGTAATTTGCTTTTGCAGTCAGGGCCGGCTCCAGGTGTCTGGACGCCCTAGGCAGGACAGCCTGGGGTGCCCCCACCGGGGATGCCAACCTCCCAGTGGGGCCCGGAGACTGGGGCCTGTGGTGGAGCGTCAGCTTTCCTGGGGGCTCCGTGGCTGCGGGACCCCCAGGAATGCTGGGAAGGGGGCGGAGGTTTAAACTGCCGCCCCCTCCCTCCCAGCGCTGGCTTTCCTGGGGGCTCTGTGGCTGCGGGACCCCCAGGAAAGCCGGGAGGGGGCAGAGGTTTAAACCGCCGCCCCCTCCCTCCCAGCGTCGGCTTTCCTGGGGGCTCCACGGCTGCATATACATAAGTATTATACCACTGCATATACATAAGTATTATACCACTCATAAAACTGTGCCCATGTGTTCTGGAATACAGAGTCTGAGAGACCTTTCATCAATAAAGTCAGCTTGTCCATTCCAGCTGCTTCTAAAACGTTGTTTAGGTATTCTTGTTTCGTAGGTGTCTCTGGCCTCTTCCACTATTTAGCGTAAATAATTCTTGCAGCTGTGGTTAGGTATACAATAAGATAGTGATTATCTTTATTAGAGTCCTTTGGTAAAATATTCAATAACAATACCTCCGGTGTAAATGGTATAGTCATACCTAACACCTTTTGAATCATTTCGTGGACCCATGCCTAATATTTTTTACTTATTTCACAATGCCACCACATATGATAAAGCAAACCCACCTTATTTTAACATTTCCAACACTTGTATTTGGAATAAAGGTATTTGGAATAAAGAAGTGCTGTGCACACTGCTTTTGTGCAGAACTATATACAATTTATTTACAATATTTACACAGTCCAATAAGGCTTAGCATTTGGCTTTCACACCAACAAAATGCTTTGCCAGGCAATAGGTAACCACACAGGTACACATAGGCAAGGACTGTGCTGAATATATACATGTACACAGCCAATCACTGAGCAGATGCTGAGTCATGGTGACATTCTCAGCAGGCTGATGCAACTAGTTCATCATGTGATTGTAGAACTGTCACATAGATTATTCTGATCTCTGTGACTAGCTGTCATCTTGCATGGCATTCAGTTTGCAGATGCCAACAGTTTGAACATTTACTATTATATTTTGCTAATCTCTCTGGTGTTACATACCATCTATAAAATATTTTATATGCATTTTCCTTGTAGGCTATAGCTTTTGTAATCTTTATGTTTTTCTTCCACATTTGGTCCCATTGGTCTAAATCTGTGTTATGATCTATATTTTGGGCCCATTGAATCATTTGTTATTATGTTCAGGCAAGTTTTTTTTTGTTAATTTAAGAGACTAAAAGCATAGTGATCTCCTATGTGAACAAAGAGAAGGATGGAAGGCAGATTTCCACTAGCTGGATATACTTGCATGTTTGATGAGGAGTAAAATGGTCATGTGAATGAGGCTGGGTTGACCTGACTAATGTATTTTAGTGTTTTTATCCTGATTTCCTTTCCTGTGGGGACCCAAAGTGGCTTACAAAAATACAGAACTGTTTAAACAAATTTAAGTCAAGTACAATATAAGAACAAAATATAAAACATCCTAGGCTAATGCCCACTGGCATAGCCTCTTAAGGCCAAGGCCACAGTCTAAAAGTGCTTTTGCATTTTATTGCACTTCATCTTATGGCCGTGGCCATGTGCAGGATCCAAATATCTGCAGTTGAAGGAGAGACACTAAGCCTGGATTTTTATAATTTAATGGTCTTGGGTTATTGTGAAGATATTGTAGGAAACGTCCCTATTCCAGTGTTAATATATTTGTTAATATATTTAATAATTTGTTGATTTGTTAATAATTTGTTAATATATTCCAATGTTAATATATTTGTTTGGATTGTTTTAAACTGATTTTATCTATGTTTACAATTGTCTATTTACATTTTATCTTTTGTAAGCCTCCCTGAGCCTGCCTCGGTGGGGAGGGCAGGGTATAAATTCAACTAATAAATAAATAAATATTAACTTTCACTGTTTCCTCTAACAGGAAAGTATAAGTTCTTTTTATAAATTTTTGTTCAGTAGCTATTATTATCTTTTCAATCTCCACCAAGGTTTCTTGAAAACCTATTTTCTTATCTTTAGAATATCTGGATTCTAGTTGAGCTTTTTGCCACTACGATAAGCCTTCTAATGGTTTCAACTCATTCTTAGAGTCCAAAATATCCTGATATCTTTTTGGTTTCTCTTCTTTGTATACATTCAGTAACGTAAAGGCTTCCAAAGGAGTGGTCAATTTTGAATTTTTTGTAAAAAACTGCTTATGTATAATTCCCCAAACTTTCAGTAGAGAAGCCCGGCATCAATGTTGTTTAAAATACTTCTGTGAGGATGCCATCCCATCATAAGATCATGGACTTCTAGTTTTAAAGTTCTTTTATCCTCTAGAATAATCCAATCCCTAATCCAAGCTAATGCCGCCACTCTGTATCCTGTTTGGTAGACCAAAGCCTCCTTTTTCTTCAAAGTCTTGTAAAGCAGTCTTATTCTGGGACGTTTGCCTTGCCAGATAAATTTCAATACTAGCTGATCCAAGTCACTAATTTTTTTTTTGATTTTGCAGAATCGAAATTGTCTGAAATAGAAATATCCATCTAGGAAGCACATTCATTTTAATTAATGCAATTTGTCTCATTAAAGATATCTGTACATTCCCCCATTTTTCTAGAACTTATTTAATTGTCTTCAAAAGCTCTTTATAATTGTTTTCTTGTAGGGTATTACATTTGTTTGTCATCATGATTCCCAGATATTTTATTTTACCTTGTATCTGAAAACTTGAAATTTCTTGTAATTTCCCCTTCTGTTTTGTGTCCATTTGTTGTTGTTGTTCAGTTGCACAGTCGAGTCTGACTCTTCGTGACCCCATGGACCAGATCACGCCAGGCCCTCCTGTTTTCCATTGTCCTCTGAAGATTGCTCAATTTCATGTTCGTTGTATCAATGACACTGTCTAACCATCTCATCCTTTGCCATCCTCTTCTTCTTTGACCTTCAATCTTTCCCAGCATCAGGGTCTTCTCCAGTGAGTGCTCTCTTCTCATTTGGTGGCCAAAGTATTTGAGCTTCAGGATCTGGCCTTCCAGGGAACAGTCAGGGTTGATTTCTTTTAGGATTGAATTATTTGATCTCCTTGCAGTCCAAGGGACTCTCCAGAGTCTTCTCCAGAACCATAGTTCAAAAGAATCTATAATTTGGCGCTTGGCCTTCCTTATAGTCCAGCTCTTGCAGCCATACATTACTACTGGGAATACCATTGCTTTGACCATGCGGACTTTTGTGGCAGGGTGATGTCTCTTTTTATCATGCTGTTTAGGTTTGCCATTGCGTTCCTCCCAAGGAGCAAGCGTCTTTTAATTTCATGGCTGCAGTCACCATCTGCAGTGATCTGGGATCCTAGAAACGTGAAGTCTGTCACTACTTCTACGACTTCCCCTTCTATTTGCCAAGGAGTGATGGGGCCAGATGCCATGATCTTCGTTTTTTTGATGTTGAGCTTCAAGCCCACTTTCACGCTCTCCTCTTTCACCCTGAGCAAGAGGCTCTTTAAGTCCTCTTCACTTTCTGTCATCAGAGTGGTATCATCTGCATATCTGAGGTTATTGATCTTTTCCCCAGCAATCTTAACTCCAGCTTGTGATTCATCCAGGCCAGCATTTTGCATGATGTACTCTGCATATACATTAAATAAGCAGGGTGACAATATACATCCTTGTCATACTCCTTTTCCTATGCTAAATCAATCAGTTGTTCCATATCCGGTTCTATCTGTTGCTTCTTGACCCTTATAAAGGTTTCTCAGGAGACATGTGAGGTGGTCTGGTACTCCCATCTCTTTAAGAACCTGCCATAGTTTATTGTGATCCACACAATCAAAGGCTTTAGCATAGTCAATGAAGCAGAAGTAGATGTTTTTCTGGTACTCTCTTGCTTTCTCCATAATCCAGTGAATGTTGGCAATTTGATGTCTAGTTCCTCTACCTCTTTGAAACCCAGTTTGTACTTCTGGCAGTTCTCTATCCACATACTGTTGGAGCCTAGCTTGTAGGATCTTGAGCATGACCTTGCTAGCGTGTGAAATGAGTGCAATTGTGCGATAGTTTGAACATTCCTTGGCATTGCCCTTCTTTGGGATTGGAATGGAAACTGACCTTTTCCAATCCTGTGGCCACTGTTGTGTTTTCCAAATTTGTTGGCAAATTGAGTGCAGCACTTTAACAGCATCTTCTTTTAAAACTTTGAATAGCTCAGCTGGGATACCATCACCTCCACTAGCTTTGTTTTTAGTAATGCTTTCTAAGGCCCATTTGACTTTGCATTCCAGGATGTCTGGCTCGAGGTCAGTGATTATACCGTCGTGGTTGTCAAGGACATCGAGGTCCTTCTTGTATAGTTCTGTGTATTCTTGCCATCTTTTCCTAATCTCATCTGCTTCTGTTAGGTCCCTACCGTTTTTGTCCTTTATCATGGCCAGCTTTGCATGGAACGTTCCCTTGATTTCTCCAATTTTCTTGAAGAGATCTCTAGTCCTTCCCAATCTATTGTTTTCCTCTATTACTTTGCATTGTTCATTCAGGAAAGCCTCCTTATCTCTCCTTGCTGTTCTCTGGAAATCTGCATTCAGTTGGATAAATCTTTCCTTTTCACCTTTGCCTTTTGCTTTCCTTCTTTCCTCTGCTATTTGTAAAGCCTCATCAGACAGCCACTTTGCTGTCTTGCATTTCTTTTTCTTTGGGATGGTGGTGATTGCTGCCTCCTGTACAATGTCACGAACCTGTTTCCATAGTTCTTCAGGCACTCTGTCTATCAAATCTAGTCCCTTAAACCTATTGTTCACCTCTATTGTATATTCATCGGGGATGCGATCTCGATCAAATCTGAATGGCCTAGTGGTTTTCCCAACTTTCTTCAGTTTAAGTCTGAATTTTGCAATGCGTAGTTCATGATCTGAGCCACAGTCAGCTCCAGGTCTTGTTTTTACTGACTGGATAGAGCTTCTCCATCTTTGACTGCAAATTATATAGTCAATCTGATTTCAGTGTTGCCCATGTGGTGATGTCCATGTGTAGAGTCGCCTCTTAGGTTGTTGGAAAAGGGTGTTCACTATAGCCCACAGCCACATCGAACTACGCAAGCCCCCTTGCCATGACAAGGCAGTGATCCATGAGGGAGTTTTGTGTCCATATTCTTGGTTAAAATCTTTGTTTTGTTAATATTTACCCTCAATCCTGCTACTTGTCCATAATCTTGAAGTTCCTCCTTAAGTACTGAGGGTATCGGATTCCCTAAAATAAATACTAGATCATCCTCAAATGCCAATAGTTTATACTCTTCTCCTCTCAACTTAAGTCCAGTGATCTGGTTTTCATTTCTAATTGAATCATTGAGTATTTCCAGTGCAAAAATAAATAAAAGTGGTGAAAGAGGACAGCCTTGTCTTGTCCCCTTTTGAATATCAAAGTTTTGGGTCTGATCCCTGGTAATCATAACCATTGTATTCTGTCTAGTATAAATGGCTTTTAACAAACTCAGTTTCCGCCTCTGCCATTTTCAATGCCTCCAACACAAAAGCCCAGCTGACATTATCAAAGGCCTTCTCTGCCTCTAAAAAAATTAGGGCCAACTGCTTTTCTGGGCATGCTTCATACTATTCTATAATGTCTATGAGACATCTCAGATTGTTCTTTATTTGTCCTTTAGGCAAAAATCCTGCTTGATCTTTGTGAATTGTTTTTGATAATATATTTTTTAACCTTTCCGCTACTATTGAGGCGAAAATTTTATAATCCACATTTAATAGTGAGATCAGCCTATAATTCATAATTTCCTTTTCATCTGAATTTTGTTTATGTATCAAATAAATTATTGCTTCTTTCCATGAATCCAGAATTTTTTCATTCTCTATAATATTATTACAGGTATTTTTTAATTGGGACAATAATTGCTCTTCAAATATAAGGTAAAATTCTATTGGAAGTCCATCCGGCCCTGGAGCTTTACCTTTATTTTGCCTTCTCAATGCCTCCATCGGTTCCATCATCACAATTGGCTGATTAAGCATTTTCCCTTGGTCCTCTGTAAACTTCTTCAACTGATGTGTTTCTAAATAGTCCTTAATCTGTTCTATTTTTATATCAGTTTTTCTATATAGATCTTTGTAAAAATTTTCCACAATAATTTTCATCTCTTGAAGTTTATTTGTTTCTGTCCCATCTTGTTTATTTAAAACTTTTATATAAGATTTCTCCTTTTGATGCCGAATTTTATAGGCCAACCATCTTGTTGGTTTGTTAGCATTCTCAAATGCCAGTTTCTTGGCTAATTCATAAGTGAGCATACACTTCATCTTATGTTGCAAAAGCTTAAGTTTAATTTTCATGTCTGGAGATGTCGAGTTAGCCATCATTTTCCCTTCCTGTATCTGAATTTCTTTTTGAAGGTTAATGTATTCTTGTTTCCTTTGTTTGTCTATTCTAGCAGATTCTTTTATCAGTTGACCTCTGGCAAATGCCTTAAATGCATCCCATACCACTTTTATAGGCATATTAGGTTGAATATTTTCTTTTAAAAAAAACTTTAATTCTTCTTTCATTTTTCTTACAAATTTATCATTTTCCAAAAGGGAAATATTCAATGTCCACCTACTTTTCAGCATCATTTCTTGTAATTGTAATGTGATGGGCTTATGATCTGCATAGGTTCTGGCTTCAATGTCTGCTTCCAATAGATCTTTAATGACCATACTTGAAATCCAACACATATCCAATCTGGAACATGAGTCATGTTTAGCTAAAAAATAAGTATATTATTGTTTATTGGGTTTTTTTACCCTCCAAGCATCCACTAATTTCAGTTTCTCCATAAGTTGACACAAAATAACTGGGAATTCGTTACTTCTGCTTTTCTTCCCCTGAGTATTAATTTTCCTGTTGTCCTTCTTGTCAAAAACTGTATTGTAATCCCCTATAATACAAATCTCTTGAAATTCCTGTTGGATAATCAATCTTTGTAATCTTCCATAAAATTTTTCTTGGTGTTGGTTTGGGGTGTAAATGTTTACAATAAGCATTTTTCTCATCTGTCTTTGTATTGCAACCATTAAAATTCTTCCATCTTGTGATGCATATATTTGTTCAAGCTGTAAATGATCTCTTACAAATGTAGCTACTCCTCTTTTCTTTTTCTCCTTGTCTGATAATATAAAAATTTCCCCAAGCCCTTTTACTTGTAAATACTTCTCATCTCCTTTTTTGATATGTGTCTCCTGGAGACATATATCCTGATTTTATTTTCTAAGTTGGTGAAATATTCTACTTCTTTTTTGTTGTCCATTTAAGCCGTTCACGTTTACCGATATAATTTTTATTTTGCCTCTATCCATCCTGGTCACGATTCTGTTGGTCCTGTTTCTCCCCTGAGTGTTGTCTTGTATTGACTGGAGATTTCCTCATTGGTCCAGTTCTTCCTCTTCTCTGTGGTTTCGGGCCAGTTGCTGCCGCACCTTGTAAAGATTCTTCTTCCTCCTCTTCTTCTCTCTTGTCCTCACCCTCTTTCTTCTCTTCTTGTTCTGTTGAAAGCTCATCTCCATGAGTTTTCAAGAAGTCTTCTGCTTTGAAAGTTGACGTTATTCTATATCTTTTACCTTTGAAAGTAAAGATCAGGCCTTCAGGCAGCAACTATCTGTAGTTTATAGTGTTATTTCTCAACAATGTTGTCAAGCTGGAATATTCTCTCCTTTTTTCTCTAATTCTCCATGAGATTTCTTTTAAGACATTTATATCTGTCTCTTTCATCATCAATGGTGAGGCATTTACTTCTCTTAGCATCTTATCTCTCACAGCCCTCTTGTGGAAACGAATTTGCACTTCTCTTGGTAATTGAAATCATCTTGTATAAGCTGAATTCAGCCTGTAGGCTACATCAATTTCCTGAATAATTTTGTCTACCTCTTCCATATTCATATATTCCACTAGTAATTTGGCAATTTTAAAAGTGAGATCTTCATTTTTTTCCTTGGGTACATTTTGAAATCTTACTATGAATGCTGCCCTTTCAACCTGTAATCTTGTAACATCTTGCTCCAGAGTAGTCTGTCTTTCATCTGTTTCCTTGAACTTAGTCTCTATTTCTTTGGTCCTAGTTTCTATTTTTTCTGTGGTAGTGTTCAGTCCAATGATCTTCTGGGTATTAACCGTTATTTGTTTCTGGAGTGCTTGCAGGCTCAGGGAAAACTGCTCAGTTATTTCTTTCATCACATTTTTAATGGGATCTACTGCTTCAGTGACAGAATTTTGAATTTCCCCCATAGTTAGTTTAATTGGCTTGACCACCTCGCTTATAGAATTTTGAATAGTTGCCTGCACCAAGGCCTGCATCTCTTTTTGCACTGGGGCTGAAAGTTTGGCAGTAGTTCCCCCAGAGATTCCTGGTGAAGAAGATGCTGTTTTCAATTTAGCTTGGCTAGCTTGCCTAGCTTGACTTGTCATCACGAATATAATATAATATCCTAATGATTAGATTTACCCAATTCTGGCAGAATGTCCAAAATTATCGATTGCTTTAACTCAAATAGTTATTTTATTTTCTGCAAATTTGTTTTGGAACATTCAGAAATCACTGGCTGACTGCCCAGGTCTTGTTTTGAATATCCTGGGTGGTTGTTTAGATTTTCCTGAGTACAGTGTTTTAAAACGTAGACCACAAAAATGTCCTTCAAGATCAGGTTTTCACCTCTCCCCTTCAACTACTTTTTAAGCCAGAGTATCTTTGGGGGGGGGCAGTTAATACAGCAACTAATTTTTACTTCCAAGACTTTGGATCTTTGATAATAACTGCTCCCAGCTTTACTTTGTTCCACTCACTTTGCTTACTTCCATTTCCCTGAAGTTCCCCCCCCCAAAAAAAAAAAGATTTATAAAGGGTTTTCCCAATATTCCACACCCTGCCCCTGTTGGGGTAAAAATTGAGGTTGTTGCAAAGGGGTCCCTAGAAACTCCACCAGCCACCAAAGAATAAAGCTGACCAATAACTTTACATATTTTTATTTCCCTGGGACCCCCCACCAAATTTATAAAGGATTTCCAAATGCTGTACACCCTGCCCCTGTTGGGGTAAAAATTGAGTTCATAGCAAAGGGGTCTCTACAGGCTCCACAAACAGTTAAGCAGTAAACTTAGCCATCAATTTTATGAGCTAAACAGTTAATTAGGCTAGTTCCTCTTCAAGCATCGCCCTGAATTAGCAAATGAAAGTAAAGTTTTCTCCGTCTATCTCCATTCACTGGCCGCTTATGCCTTAGGGGGGAAAAACCACTCACCTTAGCTTCTTCCTCTTTAGGGCTGAAGCTTTGACAGTTCTATCTTTATGAGCCCAAAGTGTTACTTTTACTCATGGAAGTGCTTATTTGGCAGTGTTTTCTAACCCTCCTTTCAGCGTAGGAAGCAACAGCTCTGCTCAAGCAAATGGGCTCTTCTTCGAATCCAGCATTGAAGGCAATCCCTGGTTCTCCCTGTGAGTAGCCATGACACAGGGGACCGGATCAAGTCTCTAGCAACCCACACATCCCTGCCCCGGAATATGGAGGGTGTCCGATAGATTGTGAGACCTTTTAAATGAACCCAGAAGTGGCCGGCGTGTTAAAACGCAACCATCTCGTTGTGCTGCAGCCTGCTTCTCCCCCACAGCTGTCCTTTCTAAATGCTCAAGGACTATCTATTTGATGATTTCTTCTAAAACTTTCCCAGCTATAGATGTTCTCCTGATGGATCAGTAGTTATCCAGATCCTCCTCTCCCCACTTCTTGAAGGTGGAGACAACATTTGCCCACCTCCAATCTTCTGGCACCTCACCTGTTCTCCAAGCATTCTCAAAAAATAATGGACAGATGCTCAGAAATTACATCCATGAGTTTTTTTAGTACCCTTGGATGCAGTTCATCTGGCCCTAAGGACTTAGTTTCATTTAAAGAAACTAGGTGTTTATGTACTACCCCTAGGCTGATCCTAGGCTGCAACTCCCCTCCCTCATCATGTGTTCCATTTTTGCCATGCTGAGCACCATTTCCCTTGCAAGGGAAGACTGAGGAAAAGTAAGAATTGAGTAATTCTGCCCTCCCTTCATCACTTACTAAAATTTCACTTTCCTGTCTTCCCAATGAGCCAACCATGTCCTTGTTCTTTTTCTTACTTTGAACATAAGAAAGATCCCTTTTTTGTTGTTTTTAGCATCTCTTGCTAGTCTAAGCTCATACTGAGCTTTAGCTTTCCTAAATAACTCACTCTCTCTTTCTGTCTCCAAGCACTGGTTATTTGTTTATATTCATCCTTGGTTATAAGGCCCTCCTTCCACTTTCTAAATTAATCCTTTTTATTTCTCCAGAAAGCTGTTTATGAAGCCACCTTAGTTTCTTTAGTTTCCTCCCATTTTTCTTTCTCATAGGAATCGTTTGTGATTCTGCCTTCAGTGTTTTGCTTTTAAGAAACTCCCATTCCTCTTGAACTCCCTTCTTTTTAAGTATTTCTGACCATGGGATTCTACCCAGCATAACTTTAAGTTTGTCAAAATTTGCTTTCCTGAAGTCCAACCTATAAGTCTGACTACATAAAATCCCCTTCCCCAAGACTGTAAATTCCCAAATTACATGGTCGCTACTACCCAGGGTGCCCACTACTTTTATCTCATCAACCAGTTCTTCCCTGTTGGTTAGAATCAAGTCCAAGATAGCTGAAAAGTACTGAGACGGATACATCGTTGAGTGAAATCAGCTCATATTTTATTTAAGGTTCAGGAACAAAACAACTAGCCGGCTCGCAGGCCAGCTTAGATCCTAGAGCACAACCCACTCCCAGAACACATCCTACTCTAGTGATAGGCTATTTCTTGTGGATGAGAGTTCCATAGGTCCCGGCCGGGATCCTAGCCCTCTGATTGGCCCAGGTTAGGATCCGCTTGGGCCATTGTCTCCTGGAGTGAAGCTCAAAGGCTTTGCATGACCATGTGGGGATGTAGCCTCACACACAGTCAGGTTTAGATACATTACACCCCTCCCCCCATAGTCCGAAACACCCACACATGAAGTCTTGGAGGTATGCTGGTGCCTTCCATTCCCGGGATGAATGCCAGAGCTCCGGTGTCATGGCAGAGGTCGAGCCCATTGGTGGTGGACTGGCTGGTACTGGCTCCAATGGGTCGGGTGGTAATGCCATGCCCTGAGTGGGTGGGTTGTCCGTAGGTTGTACGGTGGGAGTGGGACGGGAGTCATGATCAACAAGGTCTGAGGTCATTGGTGGCTGCCGTTTCGGGGCTTTCAGCGTCTGTGTAGTCCTCGGGGTCAAGAGGGAGGATTCGCTGGTGCAGCTGATCTATGTAGCACCACAACAGCTGTCTGTCTTCCCCCGAGACCTCATAGGACTCTCACCACCTGGGCCGGATATCCAGGGGGGCCTCGCGAGTAATTGCGGGTGTACACAGGGTCCTCTGGGAAGAATCCCCTGGCTGCCTCTCATGTCTCTGTGTCAGGCACCTGTTGGGGGCTCGGTTGGGGTGGAGTCAGTCCAGCTGAGTTGCTAGGCGCAGTCCCAGGAGCAGTTTGGCAGGGCTGTACCTGGTCACGGGGGGTGGTGGTGTGCTGGCCAAAAAGGAACGAGGCCAGCTTGTAGTCCCAGTCCTTGGTTTCCAGTTGCCTGAGTGCTTCCTTGGTGGTACGGACCATCCGTTAGGCTTGTCCATTTGTCGCAGGGTGGAACAGGGCCAACCGGTTGTGGTGAATCCCGTAGTATGAGGTGAATTCCTGGAATTTTATTTAAGGTTCAGGAATAGATCAGCAGGGGAAGGTGGCTGAAGGCATCTGCATGGCCCATGGCCTTCCCAGACCAATGGATGAGCAAGTAGGAGTACCCAGCTAAAAAAATAGACCACCGGAGCACCCAGGGGGAGACCATCTGGGGCATCTGACGATTGGGGCCCAGGAGGCCCAGGAGGGGTTTGTGGTCAATCAACACCATGAAGGACCAGCCACACAGATAATGGTGGAATTTTTTTCACCCCCACTACTATTGCCAGTGCCTCCATGTCAATCTGCACATAGTTGTGCTCCACCGGTGAAAAGATCCTGGAATAGTACACGACGGGAATTTCCTACCTGTCAGCCAGATGGTGGCCCAGAACGACCTCGATGCCATAGGGTGAGGCATTGCAGGCAAGGACCACTGGTCGGGCCTCGTTGAAATGGGATAGCATGGCATTGGAAGTCAGTGGGTTCTTGACCACCCAGAAAGTGGTGGTGTGAGGGGGCCTCCAGGCCCATGGAGCATTCTTGTCTAGCAACCGGTGGAGCAGCTCCACCACCACAGCCTTGAGGGGAAGAAAAGAATGATAAAAATTGAGCAGGCCAAGGAAAGCCTGCAGCTCTGACTAGGACAGAGGGGCTTCAGTGATTGCCTTCATTTTGTTGTCAGTGGGGTGGATGCCCTGGGCGTCCACCATGAAGCCCAAGAACTCCACATGCGGCACACCCAGGATACACCTCTTGCGTTTGACCTTCAGTCCGGCAGTGTTGAAGCGCTGGAGCACAGCCCAAAGATGGTCGGTGAAGGATCTCGCGTCAGGTGCTGCAATCAGCATGTCATCTAAAAATGGCTGCACATCTGGAATTCCTTTGAGAAGAAAGTCCATGAAACTCTGAAATATCCTGGGTGCCACGCTCACCCTAAATTGCAACCAATTGACCTTAAAAGCCCCTTTATGGGTCACAATAGTTTGAGCCTTGGCCATGGCATCATCGACTGGCAGCTGCTGATAGTCTTGTGCCAAGTCCAACTTCCCAAAAATACAGGCACCCACCAACAAAGCAAGGATGTGGCTGACCACTGTATAAAAATGGGGAATTATAATTATTAATATGCAATTGGCTTATCTATAGGATCTGACCTGTGTATACCAGAGTTAGAATTCCCAAGAAACCAGGAACAGACACAGAAACTGGGTGACTAAAATAATGATTTCTTTACTAAATATTCTCAAGCATACACACAATATTCACACAGTATAGCACTAAGGAAGCAGAAGTGATTGATAGGTTATAGAGGGGTGATACAACCTGTCCAGATGTGCAGAGGTCCATGGATTCTGGCCTAAACTCAGAGAGTTCAGGGGTGGCCTGCCATTTTGGATCATGGCAGAAAACACACGGTCTAAGGCCATGTGCATGCTGGGATATAGGCACTGGCAAGGAATGCAGACCAATGGGTGGCCCTGGGGGCTGGTCTCAGGTAAGAACAATAGATTACCTGGACCATTGATGAGTCCCAGGGGTGTGTGATGCCAGTAGGGGCAGACCGTAGGTATGACCAATGAGCTTCCAGAGAGGCAGGGTCTGGATTTAACAATAGAAGCCAGGTGTTGGGTAGCTAGTTAAATGGATTATCTGACTCACTAATAGTCCTGGCCCGGGGTGGACAAAAGCTGGGAGACATCCCTGCTTAGCATCAGGAAGGATTGCTAAACATTTGAATGATTGATTGGTTTAGCCCAGTATCTTGAGGGATAGAGGCAGGAAAGACAAAGAATTTACACATTGGACACAAAAGGGCTGGGTGAGGTACTGGAGAGTGCCAGGTGGCTTCTAAAGACTTTACCTCTGGAACTCATTGTTATTCCATAAGCATCATCTCTGCTGGGTGGAGGGGGAAGACTGGAGGCTTGCTCTGAGGTCACCTTATGAAACCTGAATATGAAATCCCTCTTGCAGACCACTCGCAGCCTGACTCTGTGGTTCAAGCTGAGAGTGCCTGGCTTTTGTGGATTCTAGTTCAGGTTAGAAAGTAGGACACCCCTGTTTTGTAGCCACCAAGATTAAAAGGCAGTGCCTCTGGCAACAACTGGTCCAGGGTATGCTTGATCTTGGAGCACCTTATTCAGGGTGCATTTGTAGTCTGTGCAGATGCGGACATCCCCGTTGGGCTTTACTGGGGTAACAATCGGTGTCTCCCATTGGGCATGGGAGATGGGTTCTATCACAGCCTGCACCACCAGGCGGTCCAGCTCGGCCTCGATTTTGGGCTTCATTGCCAGCGGGGGGGGGCTGGCCTTAATGTGGATGGGCCGGATGTTAAGGTCAAGCTCCAGCAAGATGGGGGCCCCAGTGTAGCGTCCCAGCATGCCATCAAAAACCCCAGTGAAGTCTGGCGGCCGGACCTGATTTACTCCCGTGACCGTAAGGCCAAGCGGACCAAACCAAGAGAGTCCTAGTAGACTAGTGAGATGGCCCTCCACTATGAGCAGTTCTAGATGGCCTTTAAACCCATTGTATTGCACCAGGAACCTGCCCCAGCCCTGGATCACCACAGGGTTCTTGTTAAAGTCCGGTAAAGGTAACCCGTGCACAGCATGGCCATGGAGACAATGGAGAAAGATGAACCCGTGTCCACCTCCATCCTACAAGGGGACCCCCTATCAGGACCATAATATGCGGTTTATTCAGGCTATCCGGGGGCAGGTTACATACCTGGTGAGGTTGGTGGTGGGCCGTGTGGGTGTGAAGGTCCAACAACTCCTGGTGGATGGATGTCTTCCGACGCTGCCCTTTGGAGCGGCACACGTGGGTGATGTGGCCTTGTTTGTTGCAAGTCCTGCAAATGACGTTCCAGAATTGGCAGGTCTGGTGCTTGTGGGTGTCCCCGCAGCTGGCACAGGGAGTTGCGGGAGCTGAAGGCTTGCTGACCGGGGCCCCAGATGCTCTGGGCTGTCGGTTCATTGGGCGGCAGAGCTGCAGGACGTCCTCCTCATCCGAAAGGTCTGAAGCAGGGTCTGCATCAGTGTGATGGACTGTCTTGGCGCATCATTGATGGGACTTTTCGTATGTGGCAGCCTCCCTCAGTGCCTTGTCCAGGTCCAAGTCATCTTGGCTTGTCAGTTTTCTACGTAGCTTGGGCTCACGGAGGCCCACCAGGAACTGATTCAATAGGGCATCCACCAGGCTATGAAACGAGCACTGCATGGCCGCTCTTCTGAGCCCCGCAAGGAAATCAGAGGCCAACTCATCCGGGCCCTGATTTTGCGCAAAGAACTCCATGCACTCAACGATTTTTCTGGTTTGGGAGCTAGTTGATCCGTTAGCACCTTCACCAGTACCTCGTAGGTCTCTTCCTTCATCTGCCAAGGAGCGATCAGGTCCTTCAGCAACCAAAAGGTGTCGATGCCACACAAGCTTAAGAGCAAGGCCTTTTTCTTACCAGTGTCCATCACATCATGGTACGTGAAGTGGTTCTCCAAGGTCTCCAGTCAGGTCTCCCATTGTTCAGGCCGGGTGACATCGAAGGTGGTGATGTTACCATGTGTTGCGGCCATCTTGGGAACTCCACGAGGCAGGAGGGATCTGGAGGTGGCGGGGCGCCATGCTTCATAGGACTCATCCGAGTCAGAGAGCAACATGTGGCGCTAGGAGTGGTGAGTTGTGTGGTGAGTGGAGAAAGCAAAGCGGGAGGCATTGCTCTTGGCGTCGGGGCGCGATGCGATGCTCAGTGCGTTGGTCGTTGTTCAGGTGGGGATGGATCCCACCTTTGTCACCACTGAAAAGTACTGAGACGGATGCGTCGTTGAGTGAAATCAGCTCATACTTTATTTAGGGTTCAGGAACAAGACAACTAGCCGGCTCGCAGGCCAGCTTATATTCTAGAACAAAACCCACTCCCAGAACACACCCTACTCTAGTGACAGGCTATTTTTTGTGGACGAGTGTTCCATAGGTCCCAGCCGGGATCCTAGCCCTCTGATTTGCCAGGGTTAGGATCCACTCAGGCCATTGTCTCCCGTAGCGAAGCTCGAGGCTTCGCATGACTGCGTGGAGAGCTAGCCTCACATGTGGTCAGGTTTAGATGCATTACAATAGCAGATCCCCTTTTTTCCCTCTCCACTTTCTGGAAAATGAAGTTGTCAGCAAGACAAGTCAGGAATTCATTGGACCTTTCGTTTTTAGCAGAATTGGACTTCCAACAGATATCTGGGTAATTGAAATCTCCCATGACCACCGTGTCTCATTTGAGAATTTTGTAATCTGTTCGAGGAGTGTCTTATCCAAGTCCTCTGCCTGGCTTGGTGGTCTATAGCCAACCCCCACCAGGATACCAGTATTGTTTTTTATGGCTGTTCCTCCCCCTCTGAATATGGACATGGTATACCTGGCACTTCACCACACAGGGGTCACTGAAGAGTGTGTGGAAGTTTTTTCAGATGGTGGACTGTAAATATGACCACATGGTCATGGTTGGAGCAGGTGGGAGGCACAGCTGCTTTCTGTCACTGGGCTAGGAAGCACCGGGGGGAGCATACCACTGACAGTAGCAGGAGCAGCAGGGAGTTGGGATGTGGAAGGGGCAGATGCTTCACAGCCACCCTGTCAGAATTGCCATGGTGGCCTGCCCACAGTAGAAAGTAAGGGAGTGCAAGTATCAAATGAAGACTTGAGTCCAAACAGCTTAGTGTAAAAATATTTACATTTATTTACACCAGCCTTCATCACAGAAATTGGACACAGTGACAAAGTGCTCCGCATACACCAGGTTCCCATCAAGGGCAAAAACTGTACAGAGTATGACTGCATATATACATCCATTGTCCAATCAGAGCACAGTGCTGAGTCACAGTGAGTAGGTTAATTAATGCCTCACAGAACTGCACTAAACCAGTCAGAGCCAGCCAGATAGACACTCTGCACTGTCAAATAGATCAAACCCATCTACAGCCAGACCTACTTGAACACAGTATAGTTGCCACACCCTCCCTTCCAAACAGTGTTATCAACTTCTCCTGTTGGGGCAGTGCAGAAAACTCTTTTACATCCTGTGAGAGGCCCATGGACAAAGCAGAGGAAGAAGACTCTGAGACCTCTACTGATCATGTGCTGGGGACATCCTCTGGGGGAGGCTGTGTTTATTACCCAGGGACAGTGCCCTCTGGTACACAGGAGGATGAGGGCTTCTTCCCCCCTGATGACCATCCCTTCCACCAGCTCTCACCCTCATGGTGCTGAACCCACAAACACTGAAGCCCACAGAAAAGAGATGGAAGATCAAAAAAAGGATGGATGGGGAGAGGGGGATGTATAAAAGTGGGCTCTCAGCCAAGTCTCCCACCAGCTGTGCCCCACCACCCAGCATGAGCAGAGAGGCTGTGTGGATCAGAGTCTAGACCCACAAGCACCCAAATTTCACAGCAGAGATATAGAAGATCAAAACAGGAGGGGTGGGGGTGTATAAATATGGGCCCTCAGCTGAAGTATCCACCAGCTATGCTCCACTGCTTAGTATGAGCAGAGAGGCTGTGTGAATCAAAGCCCTGACCCACAAACACCCAAAACGGAAGATAAAAAAGGAGGGGCAGGGAAGTTTATAAGTATGAGCCCTCAGCTGAGGCCATCACCAGCTATTCCCCACTGTCTGGCATGAGCAAAGAGGCTGTGTGGACCTCTGACTCACAAATACCCAAAGCCCACAACAGAGAGATGGAAGATGTTATATATTGGGACTGGAACATTCCAGGACTGTTTCTACCAGAGACTGGCTGAGTTTGAAGCTCTAAAACAATAGCCCACCAGGACTCTAGAGGTGGCCAATGAGGAATTAAGGGTTCTGACAATGGCCTATTGTTGGTAGTTGTTAGTTGTTTGGGGAAGTGGGTGGAGTTAGATGCTATTTAAGCAGGGCATGTTTTTGTTCTTGCTGAATCATTAATAAAGGAGAGCTGATCTCTAAGCTTAGGGTCAGACCATCCATGGAACAGGTGGGATCCTGTTGAGCGAGCCTAGCACCCATCTGCATCACACCATGCACCAAGCTCCAGTGCCATGCACATTGCACTGCAACTGGGACTTTGGCTGCTGCTCCAGGACTACTTCCAGAGTTTGACCCCACTCACCCAGAGCAATGGAGGGTCTGGGTGGAACACCTGAAGTACTTCATGGAGTTCCAGAGAATCGATGGTGCCACCAAGAAGAAGGCACTGCTGCTCAGCTCTTGTAGAATTGCTACCCTGGAGCTAGCCCAGGGCCTCATCGTGCCGACCACATTGCAGCTTGCCACTTTTGATGGTCTCATCACAGTGCTCACCAACCATTTCTGCTCCAGCCCACCTGATTGGCACGCCGCCTCAAATTCTTTGAGTGGAATCAGAGGCCCAATGAATCAGCCTCTGACTATGTCACCGCCCTGCACCGACTGGCTCTTTGATGCGAGTTCCAGAACATCGAAGAAGCCCTCCTCGACTGTTTTGTGTTTGGGCTCCGGGATGAGAAGCTCTGTTGCAAGCTCATCGGCCAAGAGGACACTAACCTCCAAAAGGCAATCCAGGAGGCTGCAGCGTTTGAGAAGTCCCGGGGGGTTGGCAACCTGAAGACTTACTGCCATGCCACCACAGTGCACCAGGCTGCCATTTTCTCTGCCTCCAATGTGTCCAAAAGTAAGGAGGTCCTGTGGACAAACCGTCCAGCTCACTGAGATGTTCGCCCATCTGCCTCATCGGGTTTGTGCCTGGGGTGCACTGCTGAGACCACCTCACCAATGCTCTGCGTCAGCTGTGGTGAGGGGACCCCTATGAATGACACTCCTGCAACTTTAGGGATGCAAATGTGTCAGAGTTGCAGGATGGCCAGTGACATCTCACGAGCCTGTTGCTCGAAGGGAACCCAGAGGAGACAGGCAACTAACCAGGAATCCTTGCACCCCGAGGAGCTACACATCACATCCATCTGGCCACTGCATGTACTACACTTGCCCGAGGACACCCCAAAAAAAGTTAAAGGTGACTATGTTAATCAAGAACACCCCTTGCAGGATGGAGTTGGACATGGATCTTCCATGTCCATCATTTCAGCAGAGGCTCTCAGGAGGCTGTGCCCTGGGGAAGGGCCTTGCCTTAAACTGGCCAGCATCATCCTCAGAGAGTGTCAATGGAATGTGGTGGCCCTGAAGGGGGTGGGTAAGTTCCAGGTTAAGTGCTGGCAATTCAACAGTTTGTTGGACTTATTAGTAGTTGAGGGCTGGCACGAGTTTGTTGAGGCTGGCATGGTTCTCATCCTTGAGGCTCAGGCTAATGGGGGTAAACCAAAAAAAACTAAGGGATTTCTGGTGGGTGTGCAATGAGTTTCCATCTGTTTTTGATGGAACGCTTGGCTGTTACACTGCCCCCCCGTCTCACTCCAGCTCAACCCAGCTCAAGGCTTGGTGCATCCCTTTTGCACTGAAACCCAGGACTGAGGAGGAGTTAGATTGCTTGGTGGCCCAAGGGGTTCTAGAGCCTGTCCACCATGCACTGTGGGAGACCCCAATAGTTACTCCTATTAAACCCAATGGGAACATCCACATTTGACCAGACTACAAATGCACTATTAACAAGGTGCTGCATGACCACACCTACCCAGTGCCAGTCATCAGCTATATCCTGGCCATGCTGGCTGGTGCAAAAATCTTTGAGAAATTAGACTTTGCGCAGGCCTACCAGCAGTTGCTGGTAGACGATGCCACGGCCAAAGCCCAAACCCTAGTGACACACAAGGGTACTTTCCAGGTGTGATGGCTACAGTTTGGGGTCAGCATGGCTCCTGGAATCTTCCAAACCTAATGGACTCTATGCTTAAAGGGTTTCCTGGAGTCACACCATTTTTCAATGATGTCTTGATTGCTGCCCCCATGGCAGAGGACTTCGTTGACCGTCTGCATGCCATCCTTCAGCATTTCCAGTCTGCCAGGTTGAAGGTAAAGCAGGAAAAGTGTCTCCTGGGTGTCTGCTGCCCTGACTTCTTCAGATTCTCGGTGGATGCAGAGGGCATCCACCCAGTGCAAGACAAAGTTAAGGCCATCAGCAATGCCCTGCACCCAAATCCAAGGCCAAGCTTCAGGCGTTCCTCGGCCTGTTGAACTTCTATCATGCCTTCCTGCCACAGAAGGTGGCCATTGCAGAACCCTTCCACTGATTCCTGGATAAAAAAGCTCTCTGGATCTGGGGTCGAAGGCAAGCCAACGCTTTCCAGGTGGTCAAGGATCTGCTGGTATCCAATTTGGTCCTGGCCCACTTTGACGAACAGTTGCTGGTCATCCTCACCTGTGACGCCTCCCCATACAGAGTTGGTGTCATCTTGGGGCACAAGCTGTCCAATGGCCAGGAGGTCCCAGTGGCGTACTACTCCCACACTTTGTCATCTATTGAGTGCAACTACGCACAGATAGACAAGGAGAGCTTGGTGATTGTGGTGGGGGTGAAGAAGTTCCATGACTTCCTGTATAGCCGGCCCTTCATCATCATAACGGACCACAAGCCATTGCTGAGCCTCTTTGCTCCGGACCGCCAGATGCCACAAATGCTATCACCATGGGTCTTGCACTGGTCGATCTTCCTTGCCGGCTACCAGTACAGCCTTCAGTACCACCCGGGGAAAGCGATGGAACATGCTGACACCCTCAGCCATCTGCTGTTGTGTTCCATTGACCCCGACCCGGCTCCCGCACACCAGATCCTCCTCGTTGAGGAACTCCCTAACCGGCCTATCCATGCTGCGAATGTCACCCACCACTCTGCCAAGGACCACATCCTCCCCCACCTTTTGGATTGGGTGTGGAGGCGATGGCCCACCAGCTGGGTGGGCCCAGATTTTGCAGCTTTCTTGTCTCACTGGAAGTAGCTCTCTGCACACAGGGGGTGAACATAAGAACATAGAACATAAGAGAAGCCAATGTTGAATCAGGCCCATCTAGTCCAACACTCTGTCACACAGTGGCCAAAAATACCAGGTCCCATTAGGAAGTCCAGTAGTGGGGCCAGGACACTAGAAGCCCTCCCACTGCTGCCTCCCCTAGCACCAAGAATAGAGTGCATCACCTGCCCCAGACTGAGAGTTCCTATCTATGCCTTGTGGATAATAGCCACTGATGGACTTCTGCACCATATGTTTATCTAATTCCCTCTTGAAACTGTCCATGCTTGTAGCTGCCACCACCTCCTGTGGCAGTGAATTCCATGTGGGTTCCTGCTCTGGGAAAGCCAAGTCATGGTACCAGCCCCCCTGCACTAGTGAGTCTTATTGGCCCTACATGAGACACATCTGGGGATCATTCAGATGAAAGCCCTTGCCTGCAGCTATGTGTGGTGGCCAGGGAGTGATGGAGAGATCGAGGCTTGGGTCAAGCACTGCCAGGCCTGCCATGAGACCCAACCAGAGCCCCTCCCAAGTTCCTGTACAGCAGTGGGAGTCCACCTGTACCCCATGGTTCTGGGTGCACCTGGATTTTGCTGGCCCCTTCCATGGCCAGATATTCTCCATATTGGTGGATTCCTACACCAAAAGGCTGGAAGTCACTCCTGTCACCTCCACCGCCTCCAGGGTGGCTGTCTGGGTGCTCACCCAGATTTTCTGCATGCATGGCCTGCCCGACATAGTCGTGATGGACAATGGGACTGCTTTTACATCAGGAGAGTTTCAGGAATTCTTGGGCTGCTACCTGATCCACCGTATCTGGTCCACGCTAGTCCACCTGGCTACCAATGGACAAGCGGAAAGGATGGTGCAGACCACCAAAGACTCCCTCAGGCAGCTCATCAAGGGTGACTGGGAGCACCAGTTGGCAACTTCCCTCTTAGGTCACCAGGCAACTCCGAGCTCTGCCACCGGCCTCAGCCCAGCAGAGCTCCTTATGGGCCGACGCCTCACAACCTGGTTAGACTGGCTGCACCCAGATCAAGCACCAGAGAACTGCCCGTTTTCAGACATCCAAGAAGCACCTAGAGGGTTCTTCCCAGGTGACCCCATCTACACTCAGAACTACTGCAGTAGCCCTGTATGGGTTCCCGCAAGGGTCATCAGGGTCACCAGTCCAGTGTTGCATGAAGTCTCCATGGACAATGGACAGATCCTGCACAGGCACATCAACCAGCTTTGCCACTGTATCCTGCCAGACCTAGCCAAGCCAGCCCCAGCCACCACAGAAGCCAGCCACCTGGAACCACTACCGCCACCATCGGAGCACAGCTTGGAGGATGATGCACCACCCACCAGAGACCATCCTGATTGTGCAGAGTTGCCCACACTCAGACAGACTGTTCTGGAGCCCCCAGATTCTGTTCCTGCATTGCCACCTTTCCCCAGCACTGCTACAGCAACCCCAGATATGGCTCCTGTGACTGCGCCACCACCAACTGAGCCTAGACACTGTCACCAGGAAAGATGCAAGCCAGTGTACCTTGAGGACTATGTGTGTTAAGGTGTTTTGGAACTTAGGGGGGAGTGGTGTTATGTATTGGGACTGGAACATTCCAGGGCTGTTTCTACCAGAGACTGGCTGAGCTTAGAGCTCCAAAACAATAACCCACCAGGACTCTGGAGGTGGCCAATGAGGAATTAATGGTTCTGACAATGGCCTATCATTGGTAATTGTCTGGGGAAGTGGGTGGAGTTGCAAGCTATTTAAACAGGGCAGTTGTCCTGTTTTTTTGCTTTTTGTTCTTGCTGAATCACTAATAAAGAAGAGCTGATCTCTAAGGTTGGGGTCGGACCAACCATGGAATGCAGTATTTAACAGAAGATCAAAATAAGAGGGATGGGTTGGGGTGTGTTCAAATGTGGGCCCACAGCTGAGGCACCCACCAGCTGTGCCCCACCACCCATGCCCCAGCACCTAGCATGAGCAGAGAGGCTGTGTGGATCAGAGCTCTGACCCACAAACACCCAAAGACTGCCACAGAGTAATGGAAGATCTGTTTTTTAAAACATTATGTAAGCCTCCATGAGCCTGCTTCAGCAGGGAGGGCAGGGTTTAAATAAAATAAATAAATAATAAAAAGGGAGGAATGGGGTATAGAGAATAGGAACCAACAGCTAGAACAAAGCAAAACCCCAGACTGGGTGGCACACACAGAGCACTAGACCATCAAACTCATCACAGCCCAGAGAGTTGACCCCCCCAAAGGAGGGGTGGGGTAGGGGTACAGCACAGGAACCCACAGCAGAAGCAAAGCAAAGCCCCAGGCTGGGTGGCACACAGAGCCCTGGCCCAGGAAACACACCACACATCAGAGAATTGATCAACAAAAGGAGGGGTGTCTATATAAATGCAGGCTCTCTTCAGAGGAACTCAGTAGCCAAGCCCTACTGTTCTATATGAGCAGGAAGGTTGGGTGCCGTAGCACACACATAGCAAAGAGCAATCCCCTGCCCAGCAAAGCTGATCAACTTCCACTTATCTCTCTCTAATTCCAATAGTCTCTGACTCGCTGCAAAACCCAACAAAGGGGGCTGGGCTGTGCCTTGGGCTTATATGGCTTTCAGATCCAATAGAGATGAAGAGAACTCTGTAATTGGCAGCCAGCAGGGCCTGTCAAGCTTTGGATGATCCTTATTGGTGTTTCCAAGGCTGGTGAGAATCCCACCCCCACTGCTGCATGCGAGTTTCATTGAATGACACTGGGTTTTCTGAGGAATGTTTCCATTTCCTGGACTACCCTGAACTGCCCCTGAATTTTGGGGAATAATCGGGAATCATGTGCTTCCACGAAAATTGTGTGATGCCTTCTGAACCAGCCCAAGTTCTACATGACGTTTACTTTGTGTGCGAGTTCATGCCCATCACTAGCTGACACCCAGCCCCAAAGTGTGATCACCCCCACCCAGGGCTGAAATATGTAGCCAGTACCCAAAAGAGGGACTGAAAGGCAGGCACCCCCAGACTTTCAATGGGGGCTCCCCAAAGTACCTGCACAGTAGCCCGGAGGGTGTAATGAATGTGGGTTCTCAGATGAGGCACCCACTAGTTATTGCAGAACCAAAGTGCAGAGCATACCCATCAATGGGGGTGTTTTATTTGACTCTGCACCTGGGTCCAGAGCACACCCATCCATTGCAGCAAATACTTCTACTCCACAGATGTGGAAACATGTGAAGCTGGCAGGACTACCCATCAAGTCTAAAAAGACAGGTTAGGAGGGAGAGAAAGACAAACTAGACACCTTGAGTTCTGACGGGAGTTCCCAAAAGTACCCCCAAGGCAGCTGGAAGGGTGTAATGAATCTGGGTACTCATTCCATAACAACTAGCTAGGGCAGAAACAGACAGGTGCAGACTACACCCACCAATGGGGGTATCTTATCCAACTCTGCACCTGTGTTCAGAGTGCATCCATCTGCTCACAGCCACACACCCCAGCTGAAACATGCAGCCAGTATCTGAAAGATACTTTTGACAGGGGCTGCCCAAAGTACCCCCATAGCAGCAGGGAGGGTGTAAGGGTACTCTGGGGTGGTGGTGGTGCTGCAGAAATGTTTCCACAGGTTCTACTGGAAACAGGGCCCCATGATTTCAGCAGGTGGGACTAGGCACAGCTGCTTCCTAGCACCAGGCTGGGAGGCACTGGAGGGGATGTACTTGGGGCAGGAGCAGGAGGAAGCTGGGACCTGGGAGGGAAAGATATTCCCCCCATCTCTGAATCACTGCTGTAAGAGGATTTATCTCCAAAGAGTTCTATTAACTGCTGGTGTCTGGATGTTGCTAACGCCTCTGTTTCCTCTTGGGAAAGCCCCAATGACAGAGCAGAGGAAGAAGGCACTGAGACCTGCTAGGGCAGGATTCCAGGGGGGCTGGGTTTTGTACTGGGGGACAAGGGTCTCTGGTTCTCTGTGGGGGAGGGCTTCTTCCTCCCCCAGTGAGCACCCCTTCCACCCACTTCCACCCTCATGGTGGAGGTGCAGAAACAAATGTCAATTTGATCCCTGATTCCAGAAACCTCCCAAACCCCAATGATGGATAGCCACTGAGAACACTAGCAGGGAGGGGGAGGAAAATAAAGGTACCAAATGGCTAAGCCTGTGTGCTTAGCTTGAGTGCAGGAACAAGATGCCAATCCAATCCCTGATTTGAGATACCTCCTAAACCCTGATGGCAGACAGCAGATGAGATCACTAGCAGGGGTGGGGGGAGGAAGGAAAATAAAGTAACCCAATAGCTAAGTCCCTGTGCTCAGCATGAGCACAGGACAAGGAGAACCAGTTCCCTGGTTCCAGAAAGCTCCTAACCCCCCCACAGCAGAGAGCAAAGTAAATCACTAGCAGGAGAGGCACAAACCTAAGTCCCTGTGCTGAAAGTCAGAGCCCAGAGTCCACTGTACCCAGAAATCCCAGCAAGAGATAGCAGATAAAGCAAACAGAAAGCAAAGCAAAGAATCAGCTCTGCTAGTTCCATGCCTCTCTTTCACTTCACCAGCCAACCTCAGAGGGGGAGGGAGAAGAGCTCACTCCAGGGGTCTTTTTTTGGGGGGGAGCACACGGGTCGCAGCTCGGGGAGCTCAGGAGCCAAGCCCCGCCCCCAGCCGGCGTCCCGGGGAGTCTTTCAGGCAGCCGAATGTTAATTTCAGCTCCATTATATCCTATGGGCCTTTGAAGTCAATGGCGAAAACAGAGGGTATATTCTGGGGGGCTGGAGGGGAGGGGGCTTGAGGGAGAGGCTCCAAACTCACAGGGTAGCTGATGAAACCTCTCCCCAAGATACCCACCAAGTTTCAAGAACATTGGGCCAGGGGGTCCAATTCTATGGGCCCCCAAACCAGGCCCGTAGCTAACAACTTTTTGCTCAGGGGGCCCATGTTCTTCTCAGGGGGCCCACCACCAATGTTCCCTCTAAGCTGTGGAGTTTTGTGAGCAAAACTTCTACTTTGTGAGCTACTGCCATTAAAGTTGTGAGAGAGCAATTTAGCTGCCGCATAAATAAGTTTGCTCTGGAGCCATCCTTCCTGAGCTAAGACAAAAATCTGTGAGCTGGAGGTTAAAAAACTGTGAGCTAGTTCACACTAACTCAGCTTAGAGGGAACACTGCCCCCCCCTCCCCGGAGAAAGAAAAAGGCTACCGGGAATCACTCTGCGGCAAAGCCCCTGCCTGGAAGTGGAGGGTGTGTGGCGGGGGGGAAGGAGAGAAGGGGGCTGGCTGCAAAAAAAATCCCCCTCCTGCCTGAAGGAGCCAGAGATGGGGAGATTCCCTGAGCGCTCCCCCCTCCTCCTCCTCGCCCTGTGCGTGGCCCCCCAGGCTGGCGAGGCAACTTACGGTGGTGGCGGTGCAACTCCTGCAAGGCGTTGCTGGACTGCAGAGGTGGGGAGGCTGTGGAACCCAGTACACAAGAACAAGGACAGTAAGAGCAGGGACTACTAAATCTGGTCTCTGCCAAGTGGCAAGAATGGAGGATCGCTTGCAGGAAGCTGCAGAGAGGCCACGAGAACCAGACCTGCAGCCGGGGTGGGGGGGAGGAAGGAGGCAGCCACCCGTCCGTCCACCAGGAGAAGGAGGAGGAGGAAGACCACCGCCCCGCGGGCAGAAAGTAACTAGAGTGTGCACTAATCATAATTACCACTTGAACGCTTGGCAGACAAATTAATCACAGACAACTTGGATCCCCCCCTCCCCAGCTCAAGAATCTTTAGCTAGAGCCAAGCTCCAGTAAGACAGGGGTGATGTGAAACCTGTTTATGCCACCACCACTCCAAAGTCCAATGACTCCACTCTTCCCCCACGCCTATGGCTGAATTTACAAGCGTGGGTAGGTTCTTTACTCTTTGTTTGGTTTTGAACAGGATGGACCCAGTTTTTTTCCCCTCCCCAAATGACTATATTTTTTTCACTTCTCTTCTTGAGAGCCCGGGGCTTTGTTGTGTCTGTAGCCGTGTATGTTGTGTCTCAAATCGAAAGTGCGTGTCAGCCCGCGGTTTTGTTTGGTTCCAACTCCATCCACACTTTCTTGCCAGGCGATAATTTCTACAACACACCTCTCTCTCTCTTTTTAAATTCTCCTCTGCAAGCGCCCTTCCTTTCTCTCTCCCCCCTCCCTGCCCACCTGGCGTATCTGTGCTCTTGCCACCCTCGTCCCCCCCACCCCCTTCCAAGGAGACACCGGCAAGCTTGCAGAGATCACCAGCCGAGGTGGCCCCGGGCGGTCTTCTGGGCAGACCCAAGAAGCCGCTGAAAGCCACGGAACCGTGAAGTCCGCAAAGCCGGGGAAGTGAAGGCATCTCTCTCTCTCCCCCTGCTTTCCGCCCCGGCATGTCTACCTTGGTCTGGGATCCTCTCATTCACCGACCGGAGTGGCATGTGTGCATGTGTGCACACGTGTGTCCAATTGAGTGCGGGGAGGTGAGGGCGAGGCTGCTGCCATCAACAGGGAGCGGCGGCGGCAGCGCTTTGGGCATTGGAGGAGGCTGTCTTCCCCCGTCCCCAATCGATCCGCCGCCAACCC
This sequence comes from Gekko gecko, assembly GCA_029375565.1. Taxonomy (NCBI): domain Eukaryota; kingdom Metazoa; phylum Chordata; class Lepidosauria; order Squamata; family Gekkonidae; genus Gekko; species Gekko gecko. Next base: position 173,600,554 of record JAPDNY010000005.1, read on the forward strand.
CACTGGCTAGCCGAGGCGGCACCCAGCCCACTCGTGCGTCTTGGTGCTCCTCCAAGCACTGAAGAAGCCGCGTCTTGTTTTTGGCATCTGCCTGGCTGTTTTCCTCCAGAAAAGGTTACTCTGCTCAGCCCGTCCACCCCCAGAGCCCCTGCCCCCCTGGCAGCCGCCGCCCGCGCCCACCGGCCTGGATGGGTGGAGCGGAGGGTGAGGCGAAGGGCTGGGGGGAGGGGATGGGGGAGGAGGGGGGAGCAGAGGATCATGGGAGGGCCCCCGCAAAACCTGTGGGCAGGCTGGGCCCCCAGGGCCCCATGCAGGCTACGGGCCTGCCCCAAACAGGTTGCCCCCATTCCCTCCATTGTTCTCTATGGTGGGAAGAAAAATTACTTTTTCCCCACGGTGCTGTTAGTAGCTCTGGGGGGAGGGGGTTTGAGGGAGAGGCTCCAAATGTTCAGGGTAGCTTCGGGAGCCTCTCCCCACATACACCCCCACGTCTCAAAGCAATTGGACTAATGGACCTAATTCTATGGACACCCAAACAGGTTACCCCCATTACCTCCATTGTTTCCAATGGGGAAACCCAGCCAGCAGCACTTAAGGCAGGCATGCAGAAAAGGGCAACTGCAACAATAAGAGGAGGACACTTTCCCTATGAAGAAGGGTTATCATGTTTGGGGATCTTAGCTTTGAGAAACAATGACTAAGGGGTGACATGATAAAAGGTTTACAAGACTATGCATGGGATACAGCAGGTAGAGAAAGAAGTACTTTTCACCCTTTCTCACAAGACAAGAACTCGTGGACACTCAAGGAAATTGCTGAGCAATCAGGTTAGAAGCTAGAAAAGATGAAAAGTTTTTTGGTTCTTACAGGTTTACAACTTTAAAAAGTTCTGCTGGTTGCTGTTGCTTGGTGGGGGCGGGGGGTTGGTTGGTTTTTTTCCCTGTCTGCTCCAGCCTCCATACGTTTGTCAAATTCCATCTGGAAGCTGTTCATGCCAACCACCACCACCACCACCTCCTGTAGCAGTGAATTCCATGTATCAATCACTGTTTGGGTGAAGAAGTACATCCTTTCATCTGCAGTCGCCCTTTTCTGCATTTTTCCCAGTGCTATAAATATTCTTTTTGAGGTGTGCGTGGTGTGAGTGGTCCAATGCGGTTGCACCATCAATTTATACATGTATAAATGTTGTTCCTTTTGGTCTTTTGGGGTTTCTGTGTGGCACTGTGGCATGCTTGCACTGCCATAGGGCCACTTGTTCTGGAGCGTGCCACTTGTTCTCATGGCAAACAAGCACCTCCCAAGACAGTTCACTTTCCCTGAGATTCTCTGGGTGGCTGCCTGCTTGCCTTTTCTTTCCCACCTTCTTCTCTTCTCTTTTTTCCTCCTTTCCCTGTTTCCCTCCTTCTTCCCTCTCTTTCTTTCCCTCCTTTCCTTCTCTTTCTTTCCCTCTTTCCTCCTCTCTACTCTCTCTCTTTCCTCCTTCTGTGGCCCAACTCTAGTGAGAAGGGGTTTAAACTTTAAACCCCTTCTCTCTTCGCTCCCTCACCCAGGCCAGCTGGGGAAGGGAAGGAGAGGCTTTTGAAGATGCTCCCCCCCTTTTGCTTCCCCTTCTGACATCACTTCTGGTGATGTCAGAGGGTGTGGCATATGCTAATAGCCTAATAGCTCATTAGCATACCATATGTTAATGAGCTTCTGCAGCTCTTTTTCTATGAAAAGACCCCTGGCTCACTCAATATATAGCCTTCTGAGCCCATAGACCACAATGGTAACTCTGTTCTTGGCAGCCAGCAGTGCTCCTTTTGATGTTTCCAAGGCTGGAGAATTCCACCCCCACTGTTGCCTTAGAGTTTTGTAAACAGTTTAATTGATCAGCATCAGTCTGTCTCTGCTCATGAACCACCATGAACCAAGCTAAAACTGTGAACATTTGTGATGGTAGAGCCTCCATAGACATCATTTCACGGGCCATGAACTGGTCAAAATTCCTGCCAAACTTTAGTTTGTGAACCGGTTCGTGCCCATGCCTAGCCAGGGAGTGTTGCAATAGCTCTTGGCATACCACATCTTGGGTTTAGATTTAGGGAAGGGCTGAAGGAGTGCCAAGGGACCCTTCCATGATTGACAGCCTCATCTTGGGGGATGAAATGGAAGGCCAGCAGCTGTGGGAAATGACTGCAGTTAGTGGCCAGTGGGCCTGGCATTCAGAAATCTCTTCCATCTCTTTCTCTGCATCTTTCAGCATTCTCACAGCACTCCCAAATTTAGCTGGATCCCTGAGGTGAAATTGGTGTATTGTGCAGAAAGATGAGGCTGTCCTACCACTTGACAGCCTTGAAGCCTGTACATGAAGCATTTAAGACTAGAGGTAATGCTTGGAACAGTGTGAGTGCAGTTGATGATGCAGAGCTAAAAACACTTGAGGCCCTGTCCCTGAATTCTGCCAACACTGCAGATGCCCCATACCACTTGCCCAAGAAAAAATACCTGCCACCAGCCCAGCTGGAAGTAGCTGACTCAAAATAGCTCTTCAGCACCTCAGGCAATGTTTTGCTTCTCCCTTCATGCCATTCCACTTTGGAAAAAGAGATGTGGCTCAATCATTCCCCTCGTTCCTTGCATCCACAAACAGAGGAGCACCCATTTCTCCTACTCAGACACTTTGAAAAGCTGAGTTTTCAATACTGAAAAGTGCTCATGACATCACTCTCTGAGTACAAAGCCTAGCCTGTTTGTTTCTAAGAAGTATATTTCCTCTTGGGAAATTTTTCCATGCAGGGCTGCAACTAAAAAATTCCCTCTCAAATTGCAGATGGTCTGATGAAGGTTGAGATTTTTGGAGCTGCTGTAGGTAGGAAGTATTGCCAAAATAAACAATGCCCAGAATCAATCTTGATATGCTTATATGTTTAACTGCATTGGTAAAGCATCAGACAAGAATAATCTTGATAACAATTTACATGCAATCTCATCAGTAATGCTTGTTTACATTCTTCACATGTATGCAAAGAAAAATGAAGGAACTGAAAGCTTCAGCAAAACATTTATGCATGATGCTCAGCACAAAAGTGGTAAATCAAAAATATAAATAAACCAAAATGCACTATTCCTCAAATGTGAATATCCTGAATGAAGTGCTTGTAGTAAAAAAAAATCAACTAAAAGTAGAAAAGGTTCTGTTCCATTGCCTGTCAGAAACTGTACTTAGAAAATATTGTTAAATGGGGTAGATCTGCAAGCAATTTACACATGCACAAGCACACTCCTGTAAATTGCACTGCTGACTGCATTTGTGAATGGTTGGTGTTTTGCAACAGTTCCTGATCTAATAGAATGAACACAATGGGGAGACACTGGAGGAATGTCAATGAAATAGCAGCAACAAGAACATAAGAACATAAGAGAAGCCAATGTTGAATCAGGCCAATGGCCCATCCAGTCCAACACTCTGTCATACAGTGGCCAAAATATACCAGGTGCCATCAGGAGGTCCAGCAGCAGGGACAGGACACTAGAAGAAATGCAGCATGAAAAATGTGCTCAGGGATATATTGTGGGTCTAAGAAAAGAAGTTGCTTTCCTAGAGAATTTATAATTTCCATCAACTAATCCCTGATGAAGAAAACCACTGTAATGTATAATACATTTTTGGCCCTAAAACAGATGCAAGCTTAGTATGTGAAGGCATTTGGGTATGTGGTGGGGGCACATTTCCTGCCAGTTAGGATGTAGCTTTTTTGATTTGCAGTTACAGAAATGCAAATGGGAGAATTTACCTTCAAAGGCATTCAATATGTAACTTTACTTTCCTGTTTAATTTCTAACTTTTGATGGTCATTGGCCCCAGGTTTTTGGGTAACGTTCCAGTTCACCTGGTGATGAGCAGCACCCCCCCCCCGTAACATCACATGTGAAGCAAACACTGTCCATGGAGGCTGATACGTGCAGTGCTCTAGTCTGGTTCACATAATCTTCTCTTTTTGTAATGGGACAAATTGTGTAACTTAGTCCATCATGTACAAGAATCTCTGCCTGTTCCCACTTCAAACATGACATTATGTGAATGGAGAAGAGAGCACCTTTCTCCACACAAATAGTAGCATTGTCCAGTAAACATACAGAGCTATGGCTGCAATCCACAATTTAATTTCTCCCCAAGCAGATACGGACAAACCCTATTAATGTCAGTGTTATTACCTCAAAGCTGCTCACATATTAATAGTTTCTGGTCCAATAATTTTCAGGGGGTTCCCCAGTATAGACTAGGGATCCCATGAATGTCTCAATAAACCTGTTCAGTAGTCAGACTCATTTTGTGTGACACTCATGATCAGGCAGTGAGCTGATTAGGGATTGTGGTAGGCTACTCAGAAATAAACTGCCTGGCAGGTCAAGAGAGGCCCCTGTACCCAGCAGCATGACTCACCTGGGTGGAGCAGGGTGGGACCAGGGGCAGAAAGTTGCACTCTGTATAGCCTCAACAAGAGGGTAGCCATGGCAGTCTGGTCCAGGGAAGCTCAAAGGGTGTGGAGGCAGTGAGCAAGGCTGGGTGGGAGAACAATGGCTGTCTGGCCCCAGGTGTTTTGAGTCAAAGCAGGGAACAGAAGAGAGGAAGGTGGAGCTTAGCTCAAGGGCCAGTTGTGAAGTTGGGACTATAAAAAGGGAGGAAGGGGAAATGGGAGGAGGCAGTCCTGCTTGCACACTAAATCAACAGCAGCATAGATATACACATCAGTCTTTGTCAAGGAGCTTGTCTAATGAAGAGCAGAATCATACTTCTAATCCAAGTATGGTTTAATCAGTCTAACAAGGCAGCAAATTCCAAAAAGGGTAATTACAGGATTCAGAGTTGAGGCACAGTCCAAAGTTCATGAAGACGAATCAGATACAATAAATCACAGAAACAATACTGCTAACAGACAGCAGACATTATGAACAGCATTGAGGGTGTAAATCATCAGATAACAGCAACATTGCTTCCATGCCAACCTGCCTACCTCTCAGCTGTTGCTTATAACCTACTACAGATCCTTGGCCTATGCTGAGTCATTCTACCACAAGTACAAACCATTACAGCACACCAGAGTACCTAACTGGCTGCAGTCTCCCTAGTCCAGATCCCGCAGAAACTCATCTGTATTGAATGTGGCTGAGCTGCCAGCCAGGCATTCTGGTGCTTGGCCTGCACATTCCTCCTAACCCAGCTTTACCAGTGCTTCAAGGCTCAGGTGGTGATGGAGGTGATGCTACTTGCCATACCCTTTCTGCTTCTCATCCCAACTAGGGATGGGCACAAACCAGAAAAATGTGGTTCAGTTCATGGCATGCCCTGTTCACAAATGATAGACCATCATTCTCTTTTAGCTGACTCACAAACTGATTCAGCCTCCCAGCATGCTAGAGGCACCAAACTCACAGGCATTCTCTGGCTTACTCTCCTCTACCTGCCCTCCAAGTTCAGAATTTAAGATGTCCAAGTGACAGATCCCCAAAAACAATATCCCCAAGAAAGTGCTTTCTGGGGAAATGATCACCTGTCATTTCCCCAGAAAACACTTTCTTGGGGGCATCTTATTTTATTTATTTATTTACTTTTTGCATTTATATCCTGCCCATCCCACAAGGGGAGTCAGGGTGGGTCACAACACTTCAATAAATACAATAGAATTTAAACACATAAAAACATATAAAAACAGTAGTCATGCTTGCCACAGGGAGAATCCGGCCCATTGATGTGACTAAGTATGGATGGTTATCAGTGGGTGGGAGACCGCAACCTCAGGGGGGCCATATGTGGACATCCTGTCAAGTTCTCCAGATAGTCAGTCAAATACCAGGCTTCATAAGAAGATAGCATTTATTAAAGACCAGTCTTAGAACTGCATGAACCAGTTCTTTGTCAGTGATAGCCGTTAAAGCAGAGCAATTACAATTATAGCCCATTCGAACTAACCCCACCACCTATAAGCCAATGAGTACATTTCACACGCGCGCTAAGCCATGAAAGGAAACACCTCAAATAAGTAAATTTCCCATGCCAAGGCAGCATGAGACCCGAGGTCGGGTGAAGTGATAACAGAACAGACACTCTAAATCAGCGAGCCTGAAGACTCTGAGTTACTCCTGCATTCCAGAACAGTGAAAGATGTCCCCCCCCCATCCACAGTAATGGCAGGGCTACCTGACATCTTGCCCTCCCGATAGTTTCTACCCCCCCCCGGCTTATCCAAGTAGTGGCGATGGAACCTGCATAGGAGATGAGGGGCATTAATATGGTCCTCCTGGACCCATTCTCTGTGTTCAGGTCCAAAATCAAGCCATTTAACCAGGTAATACAACTTGTTGTGAGACACTTTAGAGTCCAGGATTTCAGAGACTTCATAATGAGGTTCCCCTTGGATCATGAGGGGGGGTGGTACAGCTTGATGAGGATGCCACGGATTCTCCCCAGGATCACGCCGTAATAATCTAAGGTGAAACACAGTATAGATAGCTTTAAATACTGTAGGCAATATGAGCTCAGCTGTCACCTCATTAATCATGCATTTGATCTCATAGGGACCCATGAATTTCCAACCCAATTTCCTATTGGGTTGGAGTCCTTTGATATTTTGGGTAGACACATACACAAAGTCTCCGGGCTTAGAGTTCCACCCCTTATCTCTTTTCTTGTCAGCTTGAGCCTTGTAGTCCCTTTTTGCTTCATCCAAAGTTTTGCATAGAAGAGGCCAAGCCTCCTGGAGTCGTTTGCACCAGTCCCCCACCTCCCCCGCCGGCAAGTCAGTGTTCGAGAGAAATGGGAGGGGGGAAGCGTCATACCCATGTACCACCATGAAAGGCAAAACTTCCGTAGATGAGTGACACATATTATTGTAGCAAAATTCAACTAGGGGTAACAAACTTTCCCAATCATCTTGCTGAAAGTTAGTAAAGCACCACAGGTCTGGTTGACCTGCTCAGTTTGCCCATCAGTCTCTGGATGATAAGCACTGCTCAACCCTCTTTCAACCCCCAGTAGTTTCAGGAGTTCACCCCAAAAGTGAGAAACAAATTGTGACCCCCTGTCTGAAATCACCTTACGTGGCAATGTGTGCAATTTGAACATGTGGTGTAGGAATGCTTTAGCTAGCATCTTAGCTGATGGGACAGCTTTGAAAGGTACAAAGTGGGCTTGCTTGAAGAACAAGTCAACTACCACCCAAATCACAGTCTTTCCCTTACTGGGAGGTAGGTCAGTGATAAAATCCATGGAAATAACCTCCCACGGCCGAAACGGGGTCGGGAGCAGTTGGAGTAGTCCCGGTAGCTTTCTGGGTCGGGGTTTACTCATGAGGCACACCTGGCAGGATTGAACGAACACAGATAAATCCCGCCTCATGCCTGGCCATCAAAATTGCCTTTGCAAGAGCTGCAGTGATTTCACAAAACCCAGGTGGCCGGCCAGTTTGGTACCATGAGCCACACCCATGACTTCCCCTCGCAACATCCCAGGTACAAAGAGCTTGGTTCCCTTGTACCAGCAGCCATTTTCCTTCTCTTCCACCCCCCTCCTGTCAGGTTCAACAGTAAGCAAGTCCAGGCACTCTTCACAGTGAAAGATATGCTTTATTGGAATACAAGTATGTTGACCATAGATGCAGATTCATTGTCAGGAATAACCCCAAAAGCATGGATGCCTAAGTGCATCAGCCAAGGAATTCGACTTGCCGGGAAGTGGTGTAACGTAAATTGGAATTTTGAGAAGAATTCTGTCCACTGGAATTGTTTGGCGTTTAGATTCCGGGGAGTTCGGAGGACCTCAGGGTTTTTGTGATCTGTCCATACCTCAAAAGGAACCCGAGCCCCCTCTAACCAGTGTCTCCAGGAGGCCAGGGCCAAGCGGATGGCCCCTGCTTCTTTATCCCACACGGGCCAATTTCTTTCAGTATCATTAAATTTGCAGGAGGCGTAGGCTAAGGGATGGAGTTGATCATCTGTCCCTTCCTGTAAGATCCCCCCCCATAGCGGTATCCGAGGAGTCGACCTGGACCATGAATTTTTTCATTTCATCAGGGTGGGCCAGCACTGGTCCTGTGATAAACAGAGCCTTTAGTTGCTCAAACGCCTCCTGACACTTGGGGTTCCATTCTAACCTGGCCCCAGATTGGTCGCTCCCACCACATCTGCCACTTTAGCGGGGTCCATTTCAATTCCCTGCTGGGAGACCATATAGCCTAGAAATGCAATCTCAGAGCAGTGGAATTCACATTTAGACAGTTTAACAAATAGTTTGTGCTTGTGCAACGTTTGCAGGACCTCCCTCACCAGCTTAACGTGGGATTCTTTGTTGGGAGAGTACAGTAAAATGTCATCCAGGTAAACTAGGACCCCTTTGAACAGATGTTTATGCAACACTTCATTGATAAAGTTCATGAAGACCCCCAGAGCCCCCTAGAGGCCGAACAGCATGACAAGGTACTCAAACGGCCCCAATGGGGTATTAAACACCATCTTGTACTCATCCCCCTCCCTGATGCACACTCTGAAGTATGCATCCTGCAGATCCAGTTTAGAGAAGATTTTACTCCAGCGACCGCTGCCAGGAGATCCTTGATGAGCAGCAGAGGGTATGCATTGGTGGTCAACACTGCGTTCAGCCCCCTATAGTCAGTACACAACCACAACCCTCCATCTTTCTTTTTCCAGAACAACACTGGATCCGCACAGGGGGAGGAGGCAGGACGGATGAAGCCTCTAGCCAGGTTCTTGTCAATGAACCTCCTCAACTCCGCTTTCTCTGCCTGGCTCATGGAATACAATTTCCCCTTAGGGAGTTTCTGATCAGGCAATAGTTCAGTTGAACAGTTGGAGTTTTGGTGGGGGGGCAACTAATCTGCCTCAGCTTCCCCAAACACCATCGCTAAGTCCCGGTACTCTTGGGGAATTAAGTTCAGTTCCGCATCAGCGAGCCCTGCAGCCACCCTCTGGACCGGGGTTGGCTCCCCCCAAGAGTCAATCCAGACATGCTCCTTACATCTAGGGGAGATGAATTTCACCACCCCCTCCTCCCACAGGATATATGGGTCATGGTCATGAAGTCATGGGCTGCCCAACAATAATGGGAAACGCGCTGCCGGGGTCACCACAAATGACCAGATTTCCCAATGCTCCCCTGCCCCCATGTGTAGTGGTACAGTCTCGTACTTGCAGGGGTCTTTCATGGTGGACCCATCCATCTGCATGAAAATTAGTGAGTCCAGGAGTTTAACCACTTTCGCCCCTAGTCCCGTTACCAAAGAGGGGTTGATCAAGTCTCTCCCACACCCCGAATCAATCAGCCCCCTTACCCTGACATGGGTGTTGAGCTTGGGGTAAATTAGAGTCACAATCATGAAGAAGAGGGAAGGGTAATTGCTCACCAGTCGTAGCCCCTCGGGACTGGGGACCTGCTGCTCAGCGCTGTTCACAGCAGGTCCTCCCTGTTTCCCGCTGGCTGGAATGGCTCCTCTCCAGAGGATTTGGTGTCTTCCCCGAGAGGGCTAGCCTGTAGGGCCCTCGGTCCCTTCGGCTTGGCGGTCGGCTTTTTGGACGGGGTGTCATTTATCTTCTTCTCCCCTCTTGACGCAGAAGGTGATGGTCCCGATCCAGGGCATGCCACAGCAAAATGGCCAGATTCTCCGCATTGCTTCATCTGTTGTTCTTGGGTTCCATCCTTTGGGCTTGGTGAAGGTGCCGCCGCTTTAGTTTTCCCCAGGGTGGGGGTGGCTGAGGTGGCTTTACCCAGGGTGATTGCATCATCGATGCGGATGGTGCGGAGCTGGCTCTCGGTATCCGCCACTTCTTTCATCCAGGCCAGTAGGGACCTAGGTTTCCCCCCGCAGAGGATCATTCCATGGATCTCCAGGTCTAACCCCAACTGGTAGTGTTGGGCTAGCACTCCGTCAGGCCACTCTCTGATTTTCGCAGCATGTCTGCGGAACTCTTCGGTGTACTCCCTCACCAATTTCTTTCCTTGTTGGAAAGTGCGCAGGAATGCCTGAGCCGTCTCACTTGCGTTTGAGTCCTTGTAGTGAGCTCGCAGGGCCGACATAAAGGTGTCCACCTCGCAGAGCTCCTGGCCATCCTCATGGTGCAAGGTTACGTACCAGTCTGCTGCCGCATCTCGTAGCCTGGATTCTATCGCATCCACGATGCGCTCTTCGTTAGGGAAGAGATGGCCCCAATTCTCCATGAATTTCTCAGCCCACACCAGGAAAAAGGAGTGTTTCTCGGGGGTCCCATCAAACATAGCATCCAGTAACTCAGTGGGATTCGGGAACATCCTACCCCATCCCCTTGGGGCACCCCACGGTGCGGGGCCTGGAGGCCCCCCTGGCAGTGGCATGGCTGGCTGGCCAGGGGCCCTCCTGGGGGTGGCCTGACAGGGATCACCAGGGCAACAGGCAGGGCTGCCAGTTGCTGTGGCAGCTGCCGCTTGAGTTCTCATTGGATCCCTTCTGCGATCATCCTTGGGATCTTTTGGAGAGACTCCTCCACCATTCGCAAGAGGCACTCCTGGCTGCAATCCCATCCAGATCATGTTTCTATTGCCTCCTCTTCCTCCAGCGGTTGGAACTGTGGTTCTTCTGCTCCAGTTGTCGTGCTCAGCTGGTAGATGGACTGTTCATGTTTCAAAAGTTTCTGCCAGGGGTTTCCCCCAGTCCCATCTTTTCTGGGGCCACGTGTTCACACTCGCATAGGAGGTAATGGGGATAACCTGTTTGGGTGCTCATAGAATTAGGCCCATTGGTCCAATTGCTTTGAGACATGGGTGTGTATTTGGGGAGAGGCTCCCGAAGCTACCCTGAAAATTTGGAGCCTCTCCCTCAACCCCCCCCCCCAAGCTACTAACAGCACTGTGGGGAAAAAGTAACTTTTTCCCACCATAGAGAACAATGGAGAGAATGGGGCAACCTGTTTGGGGGCCCTTAGAATTGGACCCCCTGGTCCAATGTTCCTGAAACCTGGTGGGTATCTTGGGGAGAGGCTCCAACAGCTACACTATGAGTTTGGAGCCTCTTCCTCAAACCCCCTCCTCTCCAGCCCCAAGAATATACCCAATGTTTTCACCATTGACTTCAATGGCCCATAGGATATAATGGGGGCTGAAATTGACATGCAACTGACCGAAACACTCCCAAATTGGCTTGTACAGCTGAAACTGACATGTGGGAGCCTTTCTGCCCTCCAAGCTGCTGGAGCTGTGCTCCAGTGCACTCCCCCCAAAAGGACCCCTGGTTCCTGGTATCTACTCATCCTCCCTCAATACAGATTATACTGTACCATGTCTAACAGAGCCCCAAAGTGTTTCTGACTCAGACAATTTATCACATTCACCTTTAGAGGCTTCTCTCCCAGCAACGATATCCAATAATACTACCAAAAATGGCAGTGTATTCCTTGATCACAGGGGAGTTCTGGATAAGATATTGGAATCAGATTGACTATCCAATGGTGCCCAAGAACCAGCCCTAAAGATTTTATCCTGGAACATCGCTGGCTGGAGGAAAAAGGTGATCAGCACAGATTTTTGGTCTTTTATATATTTATAATAATAAATTATAATATTATTATAATAAAAATATTATATTTGATATTATATTATCCCAGGAAACGGGCTCAGAGTGAAATACAATTTGAAGGCTATAAGTCCTATTCCGTGTCAGTGGTCAAAACTAAATATAAGGGCCATTGCAGAGCAGGTCTATGCTGCCTGATTTCCATTAAGATTAAAGCAGAAATTTTTTCTTTGTCCTCATGTTCTTCATTGGCCCAGGCAGTTCTAGTTAAAATGTTGGTCCTAATGTTAATAATGGTTAATGTATGTTTACCCCCTTGTTTACTAGGGGAGACCTTTCAGCACAATGGAATGATTTTAATACATATATTGAGAATCTAAAGCAGGAATATCCCTCTGCTGAATTTATAATTATGGGCAATTTTAATGCCAGAATAAGTAAAGATATCTACGCTTTATGTAAAACCCTTGGACTTGATCTTAATGATTCCCTTCTTGAGTTCCTGACTTCATCCAGGAACTCTAAAGACTACCATGTTAATGTAGCAGGAACATTCCTGGCAAACTTCTGTAGCCCCTTTTAGATCTATATTAAATGGGTCTTTACCACATAATTTGTTGGGGGAGTACACATTTAGATCTAGACTGGGTAGTAGTGTCGTTGGTTATGTCATTGTCTCTCCCAATCTGAGGAAATTTATTGTGGATTTTTTTGTGGGTGAGAATTTGGATAGTGACCATTTCCCATTGATTACATTACTAAAATCCAAAGCTGTTAGCTACCCATCCCCTGTTCCCATTGATATCCCTGTCTCACGGAGATTTAGATGGTTAGAGAAAGTTCAAGAGAGTATTAACTAGCTGCTTCAAACAAGTAAATTAATGGAATTAAACCAACAACTGGTTGAAGTCAAAAATCCTTCTGAGGCCCTCCAAATTTATAACATAACTTCTGCTCTAATCAGTATTTATAAACAGCAATCAACAGCTAAACCTAGTCCCCCTATTTGGAAGACTGGCCCTTGGTATGACAAGGAATGCCAAAGATTGAAACGCCAGTTATGTGCAGTATATCAAACTTATCATAACAGCTCTGCAGCTAATATTCTTCTGAGCTACTTTGAACTGAAAAATAAGCTTAGAGATACAGTGGCTCATAAGAAAAGATAATTATGCATTAAGAATTGAGATCTACTTATTATTGCCTCCACTGCTCCAAATAGTAAGCTTTTCTGGTCACTAGTTACTGGTGCTTTTGATGTTAAGAGCCATTGTCATAGTCATTCCATCCCTGCTGAGGTCTGTATAGACCATTTCCAAAATTTATTCTTTGATCCTTTGTTTATCACAATAGATCAGCAAGAGCAAGTTCTCCCTGATTTACCTGAATGGCCACCTGTCAGTCCTAAAGAGATCAACCACCTAATCAATCAGCTGAAGATGGGGAAGGCTCCAGGACCAGATGGACTCCCTCCAGAACTATTTAAAAACTTCTCTGACTGGTGGGCTCCCCCTCTGGCAACTCTCTGTACTATTATTGATAAAACAAGGAATTTGCCTGATTAATGGACAAAATCCATTGTTGTCCCAATTTATAAGAAGGGTGACCCACAAGTACTGATGAATTATTGCCCAATTAGTCTGCTTGACATAGCAGGCAAGTTATACGCGAGACACTTTTTGGAAAAACTTGTCTCCTGGATGCAAGAGCACAATCTCCCGAGTAGGGAACAGATCGGATTCTGCCCCAGTAAGTCTACTCTGGACCACTATATAATCTCCAGCCCACCCCCAAGATTGGTAACAGTGGTTCCCCAGGAGGGAGTGGCTGGTTTGGAGGGTGGAGTCTATGGCATTGTACCTGTCTGAGGTCCCACCCCTCCTCAACACTCACCCTCTCCAGATTCGATCCCTCAAATCTCCAGGAATTTCCCAACCTGGAGCTGACAACCCTATCTCCCTCCCAGCCAACCATCAACCTACCTTTAGTTTTCCATCTCCTCCCCCTCCCTCCTAGAGAGCAGTTGTAATTTTGACTGATCTCCAGCCCCCACCTGGAGATTGGCAACAATGGTTCCCCATCAGGGAATGGCTGGATTGGAGGGTGGAGTCTATGGCATTGTACCTGTCTGAGGTGCCACCCCTCCTCAAACCTCACCATCTCCAGGCTCCATCCCTCAAATCATCAGGAATTGCCCACCTGGAGTTGGCAATCCGATCAGGACTGGGCCCAATGAGTTTTCTCCCAAAGGCCAACATAGATGTGGATAGGGCCTTTTACTGACAGAGGAGAAAGTACAGGTGCCAACTCTGATTAGGGAAATACCTGGAGATTTGGGGGGTGGATCCTGTGGAGTGCAGCATTTGGGGGGGTGGAAGGACTCAGCAGGGTATAATGCCATAGAGTCTACCCTCCAAAGCAACCATTTTCTCCTGGGGAACTGATCTCTATCATCTGGAGGTCAATTGTAACAGTGGGAGATCTCCAGGTCCCACCTGGAGATTGGCAACTCTAGGGGAAAGTCAGTCACACAGCGGGGAGTTGAAGAAAATGGTTTGATGGTTGCTGGCCCACCTCATAAGCCAGCCAGCCATGCTGAAGCTAAGCAGGAGAAAGAGCCTTTTCCCATTTATTCTGACAGTAAACTGGCCGTTGGGGAGGGGGTTATGGGTGGGGGAGGGGGTTGTGCTGAAAGTCCTTTGTTTTTTTACTCACAGAACCAAGCTTGGCTGCCTACCAACAGCCACTGACTCACAGGAGTCAAGAGAACTATCTTCCTCAGGAGAGAGAGCTGTCTGCCAGTAAATCTGACATGCAAAAGGGGGAGTGGGTGGGGAAGAGGAGCAGACCCAGCACCTGGCCAATGGCACGCGAGTACTCTTGAATGGCAGCTGATGGGCCAATGGCTGAGGGAGGGCATTTTACAGCCAATGGGAGTGCATGGAATCTTGCGAAACCAAAAGTTAATTATTTATAAGGAGAGATGATACTGTTATGTTATCACGTATGCAGAAGGCCCTCAAGCGCCTGATGCTTGCCTTCCGTTCCTACTGTGAGGCAAATTCTCTGTCCATAAACTATGCAAAATCCAAAATTTTAATATTCTCAAAGTTGTGGAAACCACAAAGCTGGCAGCTCAAAGGAAACAATATTGAACAAGTGAAATCTTTAAAATACTTGGGGGTCTTTTTTCAATATAACCATAACTGGACAGAACAACGCAAGCAAGCAGTAATTTCGGCAAGGTGCAGTTTGTCTGCAGTGGTTAGCTTTTTTTTACAAGAAGAGCAATCAGTTAGTCTCTGCTGCCATTCATGTTTTTAATGTCAAAACAGTCTTTCAGTTATTATATGGGATCCCCATCTGGATTAGTGTTTTCAATACTTAGCTTGAGCAAATCCAGACAACATTTTTATGCCGTATTTTAGGGGTCCCTAATTGTGTTAGCTATGCTACAATGTGTTTAGAGACTGGGATGCATCTGTTGGAGACGAGGGCATGGCTATTAACCTTAAAATTTTGGCTATGCCTACACTTCAGGGCAAAACCTGCTAGCTACATTCATATGATGCTAGCTGATTCCTTTGTTTCCAGTTGGTATAGTCAGATCCAGAAGAAAATACACTCTGTAGGTGTTTCTTTGGACAACCGCTGTATGCTAAGTGAAATGCAGGCATTCAGAATCTTGAAACAGAGGATTTTAGATACTGAAAAACAAACTCTCTGCTCTCTTGAACACAAAATTTCCCCCCTTTGGCATTTGGCATCTTCCCAGTCTATGGATTACCTGCTGCCTACTTCTCCCAGATTACCTCATCCCAGTTATGCCACTCTTTTATGTTAGCTAGACTTAATGTTTAACTTCAGTGGTACTGTCTGGGCGGTTTACCAACATTCCCTATCAAGAAAGATTTTGTCCATGCAAGGGAATGCACCTTGAAACAGTAGCCCATATTTTATTTCATTGTGATTTCTATGAGGAAGTGCGGGATTGTATAATGAAACCTATTGTGTCTAACTGCCACGGTTTTTCTGAGGCGAAGTTAGTATCTTTCCTATTATCTGACTGATGTCCCCATATTACAAGTTCAGTTGCAAGGTACCTTTTGGCTGCCATAATAATCAGGGAGCAAAAGATTAGCTCTTCTATCTGATGTTTAACTGATTTTATAATTCAAATTCTCTGTAAACTTGCCTTGTGGTATTTTGCTTTTCTTTTATGTCAATAAAGGTATATAGATTTGGATTTGGAATTTGGCTTTGAAGATAATTACCAACACCTTGAAGTAAATCCAGTACTCAACTGGCAACCAATGCAGCTGACAAAGCACATGCTGTACGTGAGCCCGCCTGGGCGTCAACATCAGCAGATGTGCCACCACATTTTGTACCAGCTGTAATTTCCAGATCAGCCTCAAGGGTAAGCCTGCAAGTTGCAGTAATCAAGCCTGGAAATGACCATTGCATGGGTCACTGTAGCTAAGTCCTGGGGGGAGAGATAGGGCTTCAGTAACCTGATCTGCCTAAGATGGAAAAATGCAGATCTGGCGACTGCAGCAACCTGGGCCTCCATAGACAAGGAGGTATCCAGTGTTACTCCCAGGCTCTTCACTGACTGGGCCAGGACCAGAGGCATCCCTTCCTGTGTGGGAAGCCTGGTGCCCACCTCCAACCCCCCAGGAACAGGACCTCCGTCTTCAATGGATTTAACTTCAATCGACTCTGCCGCAACCATCCAGCCACAGCATCCAAAGCCTCAGCCAGATTTCCAGGAACGGACGACAGATGACCATCCATTAACAGATAAAGCTGAGTGTCATCAGCATACTGATGACAACTAGCCCATAACTCTGGACTAACTGGGCGAGGGGGCACATATAGATGTTAAATAGTATTGGCGAGAGGCTCATCGCCTGCGGCACTCCACATTCTAGTGGGTACCACAGAGAGACCCTCTCACCCAGTGCCACCCTCTGTCCCTGACCATGGAGAAAGAAGGAAAACCATTTCAAGGCGGTACCCTGGATTCCTACATTGGCGAGGCAGTGGGTCATAAGATCGTAATCAACCGTATCAAATGCTGCTGTTAAATCTAATAACAACAGCAGCTCTGACCCGCCTTGATCCAGATGTCTATGGAGGTAATCTGTAAGGGCGACCAGAGATGTCTCCATCCCTTGGCCAGGATGGGAGCTGGACTGGAAAGAATCAAGGATGGAAGCATCATCCAGAAAGGCCTGGAGCTGTTCGGCCACCACTCTCTCAACCACCTTACCCAGGAACGGTAAGTTCGACACTGGGCGATAGTTGGTCAGGACTGTTGGGTCCAAAGATGGCTTTTTCAAGAGCAGGCAAACTACCGCCTCCTTTGAAGCCTCTGGAAAAGTCCCAGTAGATAGGGATAAATTGATGATTTCTTCCAGAGGGGCCCGAATGCTCTCCTCGCACGATTTCACTAGCCAGGAAGGGCATGGGTCAAGGAGGTAAGTAGTAAGCCTCACAGCTGCCAGGATCCTATTAACTTCCTCCTGGATGAATTGGTTGAAGTGGTCCAATAGTGGACCAGAAGACGGACAAGGGGCTTCCAGTTCCTTTACTATCTCAATTGTGGCCGGGAGGTCAATTCCCTACCATTTGGTCTGTCCTGAGGCAGAGTTGTAATGGACCAAATAACTCTAAATAACTGGGCTGGGCGCGAGCTCGCAGACACAATGGAGGCTGCATAGGAATCCTTCTTTGCAGCCTTCACTACCATCTCATAGGCTTTCATAAGCATCCTATAAGATGTTCATGACACTTTGTCATAAGCATGCTGCCACCTTCACTCTAGCCAACTTAGCTCCCACTTCATCCTTCACAACTCCATGGTGTACCATTGTGCTGCTTTGATGCAGGAGCACAGAAGGTGCTGGGGGGCAATCTCATTGATGGCTTCAGAGAGCCAGTTATTATTGAGTTATAGTTTTGTAGGAGTGAGGTAGCAAGCAGTTACACTAGATGGTTCTGATCTAAGCTGTCAAACTGAGCTGTCAGACCAACAGTTAAGCAATTAGTTGCAGGTGCTTCCTACAGGTGTTGTGTATGTATGTCAAGCATTGCATCATCTTGACTGTAAGTTGAGAGGCTTAGCTCTCCGAAGTAAGGCAACTCTCTGTATATAAGTTGTAAATGTTGTATTTATCTCATCACCTATATAAACTCTCTGTGCACTTCTACTACTGGTCAGTCTCCTGCTTCTGATTTATTTACACACACCCAATAGGGTTATGGGCCCAGAGTGGTAGACTGCACTGGTTGGTGGAAGCTCTACACAGGGTGTTGTTGCTGAAAGCAGTGAGCAAGAGGTGAATGAGTGCAACTGACTGGGAGAGTTTTGAGGACAGCCTTCTAGCCTGTTTGTTTGGCAATACTCCTCCTGCTGCAGGGAGAGATGCCGTTCCTGACTCATCGGCTAATAGCAGTTTGTCAGAGACTGAGGACGACGGGAGACCTGCGGTGGTGGTGATTCCAGCAGTTCCTGTCACGGAAAGTGAGAGCGCAATGGCACAGTCCACCTTGACCCTCGTAGACAAACTCACAGACTCTAATTACTCTTCCTGGAGTTTGAAAATGGAATGGTTCCTAAAGAGGGAAGCTCTTTGGCGGTTTGTGCATAACCCTCCTCCAAGCCCTTTATCTGCAGCAGATGCAGCTTCAGACGAAAAGGCTCTGGCACATATTATCCTTAGCCTGTCTGCCTCACAGCTGGTGTTTGTCTGGTCCCAGCAATCTGCAAAGGGTGCGTGGGATGCCCTGCGAGGGGTCTATGCGAGGGAATCTGCTGGAACTCTAATGGCCTTAATGAGGCGTCTGTACTGGCTTGAAATGCAGCCAGGAAGTTCTGTGCAAGCACATGTGAATGCTTTGGCTGACTGTTATTTTCAGCTTGATTCCAGAGGCAAGAATATTGAAGACCTCGACAGAGTGTTTCTTTTATTATCATCCCTTCCTCCTAAATTTAATCATTTAATTTCATCCTTGGAATCACTGGACACTGCTAATTTAACATACACTTATGTAGTGTATCGTTTGCTGGATGAGGAGGCGAGACTGCGTTCGTCACAGCTGTGTGCTGGGCAGTGTGCCAAGCAGGAGAGACGAGAAGGGGCTCTACCAGAGGATGTTCCGAGGGACGACTGTTTGTCTTCCACAGCATGTTCCAGGCAAGCTTATATTCCTGTGGCTTCCAGAGTTCGTTGGTGCTACTTATGTGGAAAGAAATCTCACATCAGGAAAAACTGTCCACAGCTGAGGAGGCATCAGCAGACCCAGGAGCAAGGACGTGGCCAGGCACAGACGGAGAAGCAGCAGAGAGGAAGCCTACAAGCCACACTTGTTACCACAGGTGGTGCTAGTTCAGAATGGCTTCTTGACTCTGGAGCAAGTCAACATTTCTCGAAGTCTGAGGCATTACTCACAGATGTGAAAGCCTCTAGTCTTACACATGTTTCTTTGGCTGATGGTAGTTCAGCAGTAGTATGCTCACAGGGTAACTTATGTTTTCCGGCTTTAAATTTTGTTTTCACAGGTGTGCTCTGTGTTCCTGCCTTGGAGAACAATTTACTAAGTGTGAGTGCATTGGCTAATGCTGGCTTTACTATTTTTTTTACACAGCAAGGCTGCTCTGTGACAAAAGATGGCAAGCAGCTGTTAACTGGTGTGCTAAAGGACAATGTTTATGTTGTACATAACCGTTCCTTGCAAGCTGACAAGGTAACAAATCAGTGTAAGCACGACAAATGTATTCATCTTCTTCACAGAAGGATGGGACACCCTTCCTTTGAAAGGTTACGTAAAACTTTGATGCTCTTGTCTAAAGAGAAAGTATTACCATGTTCAGAGTACCTTGATTGTACAGTATGTAAACAGGTAAAGACACATGCTTATCCTGCTGCAAAGGAAAGCAGTCGTGTGTCAAAGGTTCCTCTTGAATTGGTGCACATGGATTTAATTGGTTCCTATCCCAAGAGTTGTTCTAACAACAGGTTTTGTTTGGTCATAACTGACGACAAATGTAGGTTTTCTTGGGTTTTCCCTATGAAACACAAGTCTGAAACGTTTGCCTTGTTTAAGGGTTGGGCTAAGCATATTCAGAAACAGTTGGCAACTCCACTTAAAGCTGTACAAGTGGACCAAGGTGGGGAATTCATGTCTGAGCAATTTGACCAATGGTTAAAGTCAAATGGTGTGGTCAAAAGAGTGACAAATACTGCATCTCCTCAAGAACACGGTTTAGCAGAGAGAAAGAATTCTACATTACAGACCATGATGTCTGCTATGTTGGCTGATGCTAATCTAGCCATGAGGTTTTGGGCTGAGGCTATGTGTGCTGCATGCTATTTGTCAAATAGGTTGTGGACCAGATCCATTGATGACATTCCTTTCAGAGTCTTCTACAATAGAGACCCATGTCTAAGTTTTCTCAGAATCTTTGGTATGAAATTCTGGGTTCACATTCCTCGTAAGTTAAGGAGAAAAGGTGGTGCCAGAACAAAACAGCTTACTTTTCTTGGTTACCAACCTAACATGAAATCTTACAGGTTTTGTGATGAACATCATAAAATGAGTTACAGCAGGTCTGCCAGTATATGTGAAAATGGTAATTGGCAGAGGCTGCATGGGTATGAGGAATCTCCTCAAGTATTGCTACCTTTTACTGAGACAAGTGGTGACACAGTGGTTAACAGTGGCTCAGAGCCAGAGGTTAAAACAGAAGGTGTTTCTCCTCAGAAACAAGTTCCTCAGGCAGAACCTAAAACAGAGCCTGTGCCTGTTCGTGTGTCAAGTCGTTCTACAAAAGGAATTGCACCTCAGAGGTATGGGTTTCCTCAATCTGTAATCAATTGTGTAACTGTGAAGGAGCCTTGTTCTTACAAGGAGGTGTTATCTCTTCCAGAGGAAGAAAGGAAGCCTTGGTTACAGGCTATGCAAACTGAGTACAGTGCATTAACAGATAACAAGGTGTTTAGCTGGATACAAAAGCCTTCTAACTCAAATGTAGTTGGCTGCAGGTGGTTGTTTAAAGTGAAAACGTTACAAGATGGTTCTTTGCAGTACAAAACACGTCTTGTGGCTCAGGGCTATTCTCAGGTTCATGGGTTGGATTATGACTCTGTATTCTCACCTACTGTACGAAGTGAATCTTTTAAGGTGGCGCTATGTCTAGCGGGAGTAAAGAAACAAATGGTTCAGCATTTTGATGTAAGCACTGCTTTTCTGCATGCTACGCTAGAGGAAACCATTTACATGAAACAAGTGCCGGGTTTTGAACACACTGATAAAGGTTTGGTACTTAAGTTGCATAAGGCTTTGTATGGATTGAAGCAATCAAGCCGACAGTGGTTTCTTTACATATCATCTGCATTCAAGAAATATGGTTTCAAGCAGAGCATAGCAGATCCCTGTATATTTACCAGATGTGTTTTAACATCTGATATTATAATTCTCATTTTTGTTGATGATATCCTGGTTATACATGACACTGCTGCACAGTTGCAATGATTTAAAAGTGTTGCTCAAAGCATTTGCAAGATAAAATATCTCGGCCCAATAAGCAATTATCTAGGTGTAACTGTGACACAGGATTCTGATGGTTATCTATTGAATCAAAGGGATAAGATTGCAAAGCTATTATTTGAATTTGGAATGTCAGATGCAAAGGTGGTGTCTACTCCCATGACTATGAGTTATTTGAAAGAGCCTGATGATGAGCTGTGGTATGATGTTACCAGATACCAGTCTTTGGTGGGTTCACTTTTGTATTTAGCCACGTGGACCAGGCCTGACATCTGTTATGCTGTGCATTTATTATGTCAGAGGATGCACTGTCCTTACCAGCATGACTGGACAGCTGCAAAAAGGGTCCTCAGGTATCTGAAGGGTACTGTAAATTATGATTTCAGTTTGAAAGTGTGGACAAGTCACTTTACACGCATATTGTGATTCTAGCTGGGCTGATCGCACAGGAGCAAAGTCCACTACTGGAATGGTAATTATGTTGAATGATGCTGTAGTAGTCTTTGAAACAGTCTATCATTGCTACCAGTACGTGTGAAGCGGAATATGCTTCTATTCATGATACTGTTATTCAGCTTGAATGGTTGTATCAGTTGATGAAAGATTTGAACTTGTCTTGTAATCTTCCAATCCAGATCTCTTGTGACAACTCTGCTGCCTTGAGTTTGTCTGAAGATTGTGATGCACGAGCCAGAAGCAAGCACATCTTGATTCGTTATCAATCTGTTAAAACTCATGTGGAAAATGGTTTTGTACAAATTAAGTATACTTCTGAATGTAACCTGGCTGATGTAATGACTAAGTGTATGTACTCTGAGCAGTTTAATTACTTCAGAGGAGGACTAGGCGTAACTCTTGCTCCCTAGGAGGCGTATTGAGTTATAGTTTTGTAGGAGTGAGGTAGCAAGCAGTTACACTAGATGGTTCTGATCTAAGCTGTCAAACTGAGCTGTCAGACCAACAGTTAAGTAATTAGTTGCAGGTGCTTCCTACAGGTGTTGTGTATGTAGGTCAAGCATTGCATCATCTTGACTGTAATTGGCAAGATGGTAGCATAAGAATTGTATGCTCAGTGAGCTAGTTGAGAGGCTTAGCTCTCCGAAGTAAGGCGTGCCATGCTGTCCATCAGTAAGGTAACTCTCTGTATATAAGTTGTAAATGTTGTATTTATCTCATCACCTATATAAACTCTCTGTGCACTTCTACTACTGGTCAGTCTCCTGCTTCTGATTTATTTACACACACCCAATAGTTATCCCAGTCCTCCACCAGCCCATTCAACAAGACACCAGGGGGCATTGGATCCCGCAGAGCTTCCTGAAGTCGACTAGGGTTCATTTGACTCCACAGGCAAGCATAAATATGCTCGCCACCTAAGCAGGCTGGGCATGGTATGCTCAGCCGGACCTTCAGGGTGAAGTGGTCAGACCATGGGACTACATCTTTAGTCATCAGATCCACATGTATCCCCATCCCAAAAATCAGATCCAGTGTGTGGTCCGTTTGGTGCGTGGGAGTTGATATAAATTGGGAGTCCCAGTGTCTTCATGGACAACACTAGGTCCCTGGCCTGGACAGATGCTGCATCATCGGCATGAACACTGAAATCACCCAGGATCAGGAGCCTGGGATATCCCAATGGCCAGCCTGATACAGCATGTAACAGATCAGGCAGGGTATCTGCTGGTGCGTTAGGCAGTCGGTACACCAACCAGATGCCCAACTCTCCTTGACATCACATGCTAGACCTACACATTCAATGCCGGAGATTGTTGGGGTGGAGAGTGACCTGAAGGAACAAAATTAATGGATAAGCAAAGCCACGCCACCCACCCCCCCATAGGTCCGGGACTGGTGAAAGACCAAGAACCCAGGTGGAGTAAGCTGGTTCAAGGCAACAGTTTCGCTATCTCTTACCCAGGTCTCAGTCACACAAGCCAGGTCTACCCATGACTCTGTGAGATAATCATGGAGCACATAGGTCTTATTATTGATAGACCTGGCATTGAATAACACCAGTGTCAGGTAAGTTTTCTTAGCCCCACAACCAACATTCCTTGGGATGGAACATAGAAGTCCGAGCATTTCCATATCTTTGATTTCTTCCATTCCAATTAACGGAAGAGCACCTATGCCCACCACTATATCTCCCCTGCCCCATAATCACTGGTACCCCTGACCCTTGCATGGCCCCCCTTCATCGGTGCTGTCAGTCCCAATGCTCTCCAACAGTCAGCAAAAGCTATAACTATAAGATCTATCTGGCTCATCACTGATCCCTTTGTCTAAGTAACGTATTACCTTCTCCAGCTAATTAAATACTATCTAATTTACCCACCTTATTGCAGCTAAACCAATTGGGTTGACTAATTAAACAACTACCATTGACTTAGTCAACTCCAATACCAATTTGTTTAAAGAAAATCTTCTTTGGGGGGGGGCTGCAACTCAGACTACATAAATCCTGTAGTAAAGGATAGTCAGCCAAAGACCTCTGTGAGTTTGGTGTCTCTAGCTTGCACAGGATCCATTCTATACACTCCTGAAACTCCTAAGCCTGTGTCTGTCAAAATGCTCCCAAAAGAATGGAAGCATACAGCTTTCCCACTATGGATAACAAACTAATAGGACGGTGATTATGCAGATCCAAAGGACCATCCTTTCTATAGATTGGCATAATTATTACATGGCACTAGATCCTAGGCATTATCCCAGTCCCATTCATCAGGGGCAAAATAGGTACCAGAATTTCTGCCCACCAATCAGCATTTGAAAGAAAAAATTCCAGATGGATAAAGTCAGGACCTGGTGCCTTACCAATTCTCATCTGATTTATTAAACCCTTGATCTCTATTTTAGTTATTGGAGGCTATTCATCCATCTCAAGATGGTGAACTCAGTGGTATCTGTCTTGAGTGAGGCAAATAAAGCTGTAAAATGCTGTTCCCAACAATTAGCAGGGATATAAGGAAGGAACAGGAGATCTCCAATTTATCTTGTTTGCCACTATATCCCATATTTTATTGTCTTTGGATTTGACTGCCTGGATCAAACAATTCCATTCTCCCAATACTACATCCCTTTTCCTATCTTTTACTTTAAAAAAAACCCCTATGCTTAAGTGAGAGCAACTCTACAAAAGTTTCTTTACTGTTGTATGAGCTAAATTGTTTATGTTTATAATGAACTGCCCTCTTAATTGTCATACAATCAGCATCAAAACAGTTCTCTTGCTTCATCCTGCTGTAGGTGTCTCCAGTTTGTAAATAGGATGTATACAGTGGTTGAAACACTACATAACAATGAACAAATTCCATCAAATCATAAGAAAATCCTTGTATAAGAATACATTGTTGTTGTCTCTGGATTTTATAACAACGCTTCAAAAAATGGATCTTCCTCAGGAAATATTCTATAAAGTAGTACAAGACCTTTCATGCTCATATAGTGCTATCACAGAACCAGGAATTTAGTAGTAGGATGCTGATCTAAAAGCTATTCAGGCTGGAAACATGCTACTCACTGCAAACGGGCTCAGGGTGGGTTACAACAGTTAAAATACAAACATTGTAGTAAATCCAAATATAAATACAAATTCATACAAAGTTAAAATTTCTAAAAACAGCAACAAATGGCAGATAATTTCAATTTTCAGTAACCAAGAGCACCTCTGGTGCTGGACATATGCTGACAAAGATCCCTAGACAGGCCCATAGCTACAGTGGGGCATTTAAAGTCCGCCCCCTGACCTACCGCCAGGGCCTCCCAACTTAAAAAAACAACAACTATGAATCCAGCTCTCTCACAGAGCTGCAGCGGGCAGCCTCCGTTGTAGCCAAGCCCCTTCACACCTCTCTGGCCACTTCTTTCACCTCCAGCGTACCTGCCCCCACCTCCTTTCCTCTCTCCCTCCAGCCCATGGCTGAGCCACCCGCAGCTGTGAAGATGCAGCCTCAGCCTTGCCAGTTCCCATGGCCTGCAAGAACAGCAGTGGCAGAAGCAGTGGCTGTGGAGTCAGAACCCAAAGTGTTGTGCTTTCACCCTGTTCCTCAAGCTGTGGCTGCAGAGCCCCCCGGCAGGCAGCACGGACCAGTCCCAGGGGGGAGGTGCGCCCTTGGGCTCCTGCAAGAATGGTGCCAGCAAAAGGCAGTGGAAGAAGTTGGGAACTCTGCTGCAAAAAATCTTTTGGGATGAGGCTGCCTACCCTTTCCTCACCCCCCCCCCAGTTCTCAACCACTGTACTTCTGGTTGGGGACCATGGTGCACATGGGCTGCACAATGTCTCCCTTGGGGCTGCTAGAGAAGTCTGCCAAGGTGGCTTCCAAGGCAGGGATGAGGAGGTTGGAGGAGAGGAAAAGCAGTGGCTGAACTCTCTGTCTCATGGTTACGGGGGGGGCACAGTGGGTGGGAAAGTTTTCGCTGCCCAGCCAAGTTGCCAGCTCCCCAAACTCAGCTGCCCCTCTGCAAAGCACAGCCTGAGACAATGCACTCCAAACTGTCAGCCCCACAGTGCCAAGCTGCAGCACCCCAAGCATTGTGCTTGCACCCTGCTCCCTTGGGCAGTGGATGCAGAGCCCACCCAGCAGGCAGCATGGACCATGCCGGGGCAGGGGGAGGCATGCCCTTGGGCTCCTGAGAGGGAAGGAATGCTGCCCCAAAGAGCCCAAGCACAGAGGAAGAGCTGGGAGGTAGGGGTGCCCCTTGACTTACTTCAAGGCCCCTTGAATACAAAAATTCTGGCTATGGGCCTCTCTCTAGAAGGAGCAGTTCACCCAGGCAGTATAGGCAGGAGAGGCCAAAGTGTTTAGACATCCACTGCCTCAACCAAAGGTCTAGCAGAAGAGCTCCATTTTACAGGTGATGTGGAATTGCATTAAATCCTGCAGGGCCCTAATCTCCAGCAGGAGCAGTTGCACCAGGTCAGAGCCAGGGCACAGAATGCCCTGGCCCTGGTTGAGGCTAAGTGCATGTCTTTTGGGCTGGGAATACCAGCAGATGTTGCTCAGCAAAGTGCAAAGCTCTATGCAGCCCATAGGGGAAGAGGTGGTCCCATGGATATGTCCATCCCAGGCAGCATGGGGCTTTAAAGGTTAATAGTGTAACCTTGAATCAGATCTGGTACTCAATTGGAAACCAGTGAAATTGGCATAACACCAGCTGAATGCACACTTGTGCAGATGTTGCAGGCAGCAGGTGTGCTGCGGTATTTTGCACTAGCTGCAGTTTCTGTTTCAGATTCAAGGGCAGTTCTGTGTAGAGCATGTTGCAGTAATCTAACCTGGAAGTAACTATGGCATGGATCACTGTAGCTAAGTCCTGGGAGGAGAAACAGGGAACCAGCTGCCTGACCAGCTGAAGATGGTAGAAGGCCTATCTGGAGAGTGAGACATCCAGGATCATCCCCAGGCTCTTCACCCTTGGCGCTGGTGACAATGGCACCCTGCCAAGAGTTGGGAGCTCCCACGGCTCAGGTACAGGACCTCCATTTTCATTAGATTTAATCTTAGCTGACTCTGTTTTAGCCACCCAGCCCCAGGCCCCCAGTGCCCTGTCCAAAGTTTCTGGGGCAGAGTCTGGTTGGTTGTCGATCATCAGATAAAGCTGGGTGTCATCAGCATACTGGTGACAGCCCAGCCCAACCTGTTCACAACTGTAGAGTGTTTCAGAAATCTGATTATTTGGTTGTTTGGATCCTGTCAAAAGCAGGAGCAGAATGGGTTATTAAAACAGCCCTGGAAGAAGCTGAAACATGCCTGCCCTGTGGTTCTGAAACCGGTTGCCATCAGTGCTTTGGCCTGTGTTCAAGCCAAGTGGACCCCCAGGTTCTGCTAGCACCATGGAGGCTACTTGGCTCAGTTTGGTTCTGGCCACCATTCCCCACCCCCCAGACAGCAGCTCACCAGGCACTTACTTATCTGTACCAGCCTACGCACCCACACTTGATTCTTAACAGATGGACAGTGCAGTCCTAAGCAGAGTTATACTCTTCAAGCCCATTTACAGTGACTCTGTTTAGGATTGCATTGTGCATTTCATTTGACTGCAAATACCACCACCACCATCAATACTGCTACTACTATTACTATTACTACTACTACTACTGCTATTACTACTACTAATTACTATTATTATTATTATTATTATTATTATTATTATTATTATTATTATTGTTGTTGTTGTTGTTGTTGTTGTTGTTGTTGTATCCTCAATGCAGAATATTAAGTAATGGGGGAAACTACAAGATCCAGGGGTCATTTCCTGCAGGAGCGCACAGGAGCGGAGCTCCAGCAGTAAGAAGCGCAGGGGGTGGACACATGTAACAAGCCCCGCCCCCTGCTCCCAGCAGCCCTCAGTCGGGCCACAAGGAGCAAGAAGCAGCCAGGTAAGTTGCAGAGCCCCCCCCCAGCCCATCTTCAGGTACAAGCTCTCCCTCCTCTTTGACGGCAGATCTGCACATCCCCCCCATAGCTAGCAATCCAAAACAGTCCAGTGGCAGCTTTAAGAACAAGTTTTATTCAGGTACAAGCTCTCCCTGCTTTGTGAGGACGGATCTGCATGTGTCCCCCCTCCCCAATAGCTAGCAATCCAAAACAGTCCAGTGGAGCCTGAGCGGTGGGTGTTGCCTTCTGACACACTTCCAGTGATGTCAGGGGGTGTGGCATATGCAAATGAGTTACGCTAAGTTATGCTAATGAGCTCCTGCACCTCTTTTTCTACAAAATGACCCCTGACAAGATCTATGCATTGACACAGAACTAGGGACAAAACTACAGAATGATCTTTAGCCACAGATTCCAGATCTTCATATAATATGGAAGATCTAGAAGTCTGAAGTTTTGGCTGTTGTTAATGCTGAGACACCTCTTTGCTTCATTATTTATTTATTTAAAACATTTTTATGCCTGGTATTTGGTTTGTTGAGACTGAAATGAGAAGGGAGAGAGCTTGACTTGCTCACCTACCTGAAGCATCCATTAAAGTGTGAAAGAAGAGGGAAGGAGCACCCACTCCACTCCCACCATCTGAAGCTGCTCTTGTCGTCTCTGGAATAGATGGAGCAAATATTTGCCTTCTAGTTCTGAAAGTAACAGTTGCTGTCTCTGTTAAAAGCAGGACATTTCAGTCACTTCTCATCTCGTCTCAGACTGATGAGGTCTCAGGTGAGCTGCTATTTGCACAGTATGTTGGAATGGAACAGCAACTCTTTCCACCAGCAAAACACTTGCAATTTTGTCAAAAGTGAAAACAAATCCATTTTGTAACATGTGACACAATCACCCCACAAGCTTTAATGTCTATTTAAGTGATAATCTCTGCTGCCTCAATATACTAAATAACAAACAGCTGCACTGTCTGATAAAATACAGACCCTAACTGGAGACACTAATCTGTTGCAGAAGCTGTTGCTTGCTCTTGGTACATAAAACAATAGGGGTTATTGCCATTCCATAACCAGTGGACTCCTCTTCCAAGTGTCTAGTGACACTGGTGGCTTCATTGGGAAAATGCCCATCAGAAAGGAAAAGAAAAAGAAGAGTCCCTTTCCATCAAACAATTATGATGGGTACATTTATAGGAAAGATTTATGACAGTGATGTCATACTGCAGGACTAATTGATGCCCCAACCCCAAAGGGACAGACACCAAGAGTGGATTAAACTAAGGCTTTATTATTTAAAAAGCTGAATTGTCATAGGTAAAGCCAGGGGTCTTTTCATCGAAAAAGACCTGCAGGAGCTCATTAGCATATGGTATGCTAATGAGATATTAAGCTATTAGCATATGCCACACCCCCTGACATCACCAGAAGTGATGTCAGAAGGGGAAGCAAAAGGGGGGGAGGCATCTTCAAAAGCCTCTCCTTCCCTTCCCCAGCTGGCCTGGGTGGGGGAGCGAAGAGAGAAGGGGTTTAAAGTTTAAGCCCCTTCTCACTAGAGTTGGGCCACAGAAGGAGGAAAGAGAGAGAGTAGAGAGAAGGAAAGAAGGAAGGAAAGAGGGAAAGAAAGAGAAGGAAAGGAGGGAAAGAAAGAGAGGGAAGGAGGAGGGAAACAGGGAAAGGAGGAAAAAAGAGAAGAGAAGAAGGTGGGAAAGAAAGAAAGAGAGAAGGGAAGAAGGAGGGAAAGAGGAAAAGGAGAGACGGAAAGGAGGGAATAAAAGAAATTTGGCGGCAATTCGCCCCCATTATATCCTATGGGCTATTGAAGTCAATGGTGAAAACATAGGGTATATTCTGGGAGCTGGAGGGGAAGGGATTTGAGTGAGAGGCTCCAAACTCACAGGGTAGCTGATGGAGT
The DNA here is from genome assembly GCA_029375565.1 of Gekko gecko. Taxonomy (NCBI): domain Eukaryota; kingdom Metazoa; phylum Chordata; class Lepidosauria; order Squamata; family Gekkonidae; genus Gekko; species Gekko gecko. The sequence goes on from JAPDNY010000005.1 coordinate 173,629,943, forward strand.
CTCTCTCCAAGATACCCACCAAGTTTCAAGAACAAGTTTCAAGTTACTTTTTCCCATGGTGCTGTTAGTAGCTCTGGGGGGGACGGGGTTTGAGGGAGAGGCTCCAAACTTTCAGGGTAGCTTCAAGAGCCTCTCCCCACATACACCCCCATGTCTCAAAGCAATTGGACCAATTGGCCTAATTCTATGGGCACCCAAACAAGTTACCCCCATTACCTCCATTGTTTCCAATGGGGAAACCCAGCCAGCTGTGCTCCGGTGCACTTCCCCCCCAAAAGACCCCTGGGTAAAGCCTTTTTCCCCATTTGGGCAGGCACCCTAAGAGGCAACCCAATGGGTTTGCTAGCATTTGGGCAAATCTATTTTGGTTCCAATCCCATAGCATTAACTCAGCTGCTGTTGACTTGTCCTTGCATGCACATCAAAACATGTACTAAGAGGTGCTTGCTACCAGTCAAGGCCGTTCCTCTACATCAGTCACCTTGAAAGTTCAGGTGTTGTCCAGCAGCACGAGAGAGAATTCTCTCCCCAGGCACTTGGGTTTGACGGCTTGAAGTGTCTGGTTTGGATGTCTCTTCCTATCCTAGGAGGAGACCTCACTGTTTTTGCCAGTCTAATTCACACAATGAGCCTTCAGTAAACCTGCCACCTTAGTTAGAGCCTTTACAGTCTACTCTGACCAAGCATATCCAATTCTACCTTTCCTTATCATACTGTATGAAGCAGGCAGAGGGAGGGGGGCTGACTCTAGGCCAATTGGAGACAGATTGCCAAAATTCCTGCTAATGTGACCAGATAGTCCCTTAAAGGGAGGTAGACAGGGTTTCCAGGCACATGCCTGTAGCCCCTGAGAGACTTTGCAGGGCTGGACATGGGGAAAAGGTCGTTGACAATGTTTTGACCTTACTTTTGACTAGAAGTGACATTGTCAATAATTTAGGATTTCACCAATTTTGGTGGAAAAACAATAGAGATTGGCAAAATCCTAGAACACTGGTGATGTCATTTCCATGTTTTAGCAAGCATTGGCATTGATGAAGCTCTCCCCATTTTCCCTATCACTCATTTGGGCACCAGTAGAGAATGGGGGAGTGTGTTTTGGTGAGGGTTTGCACCCTGAAAGCAGGCAAATGGCATCCCTAGAAGGAGGGTGGGGCATCTCTGCCAACAATAAATTGCACAAAGAGGAGTGTGTTTACATTCAATACCCAGCCCATGAGCTCCTCTGATTGGCTGGCCAATATTAGGCCATCAAGCCAGTCTGGGACATTCTCTTTCTAATGTGGGGTGGCATGAAAAATGGCTCCTTACAAAGCGGAGTGCCAATACTTGGCTGAACTGCAGATCCAGCATGTTTAATGTGATAAAAAGTAGTGCTTGGGCAAGTGGCATATAATTTAGCTGCTGAGCATGTTCTTAGTGATCAAATTTGATGATGGTCAGTTTGGTCACCGTGTTCTAAAAATAATGAAATCAACTGAAGGAATTCATAACACACCATGCCTGGCCATTGCTCCATCTACACCAGCCCCGTCCTTTGGCACTTGAATAAGTTCTGACAATGTTCTAATGATTACTCTAACATGAAAGCTCTGCCTTTACATGTGTTTGTGACTTCTATGTAAGTTTGTAAGCTGCTACATGGACCTTATTGATAGAGTGAGTCAGCCCCCATCATACTCCTCATCTTAATCTCTAGCTTCAGTATGGAATGACACAGATGTACCTTGATGTTCATGCCCCATGCATAGCCTTTGGTTCTGAGGGCACCAGGTCTGTTATAGAACCTGAGCAGCCCCCCAACTGAGCAGCTCTTGGATCAATTGTGACCCCCCCCCAGGCCTGGGCATATAGAAGGTGGCTATCCAAAATCTCAAATATGCCAGAATCTCCAAGCAAACAGACAACCCCTGTGTTATTACTGCACTTTTATCATCAACAAAATCATTACCTTCGGACATCTTCGATTTCTCATATTGTTAAAATAAAAGAGGCTGGATTAGGGACCAAGGGTTAGAGAAAAGGGGGAGCAAACATGTCAGGTGAGTTTTTTAAAGGTAGGTTCTGGAACAGATAACAAAGTGAAACTTAAGTATTCTGCTAAGTAGCCAAGAAATGTTAACCAAGGAAAGGAGAGAGTGTTGAGGAAATGCACTGACCCATTGCAGGATTTAATTCCTGTTTGTGGGTCTCTCTGTTTTATATTTTAGCCTTTTGTTACTGTCCATGGGGTTTTCTTGGCAAAGATACTGGAGTGGGTTGCCATTTCCTTCTCCAGGGAGAAGACCCTGATGCTGGGAAAGATTGAAGGTCAAAGAAGAAGGGGACGGCAAAGGATGAGATGGTTAGATAGTGTCATCGATGAAACGAACATGAAATTGAGCAAACTTCAGTGGACAGTGGAAGACAGGAGGGCCTGGCGTAATCTCGTCCATGGGGTCGCGAAGAGTTGGACTCGACTGTGCGACTGAACAACAACAACAACAACAACAACTGTTTTATATTTATGACCCTTGGATACTTTTTTGGGGATAACCTTGGCACAGGCATCCCAGTGCCATGATGTGTTTTATCAAGCACTTGTCTCACAGGCTTATGCAAGCCAATAACTGTCAGAAATATCTAGCTGTTTCAAAAATAAATATTTTAGAGAGGTTCTTCTGGAGGACCTTTGTCTTAACTGCTGCAAAACTGCAAACATCATCTTGATGGCCTGCTTTTCAAGCCATTTCTGCTCCTTGGGACTTGGGTTCACTGCCAGTTCACCAGATAACTGCCAAGATGGGTTTCCTCCCAGTATTTTACAACAGCATGAGAAAGACTGCTGCCACTGTGCCACTCTGGGGCACTCATGGCTTCTTCTGTAATGTTTCTGCAATCAATTCATTTGGAGATACTGAAGTACGGTTGTCAGGTAGGGGTGTACAAAAAAATAGGTATTTTTTGGGTTCAGATATATTGAACCCAAAAATATTGGCACTTTCCAATATTCCTGAATCCCAATACCAGTATGGTATTTGGATTCAGGATTTTTCAAAAATCTCATTTTTCCTGGTTCCATTATACCCTGTGAGGACTATTATAGTCAATGGTCCCCATAGGATATAACAGTGGATTGATCCAAGGATATCTGGGGGTCTGTTTTTGAGGTAGAGGCATCAAACTTTCAGCATAGCTGCTGGTGCCTCTCTCCCCAAACTCCCCAAGTTTCCAAAAGATTGGACCAGTGGGTCCAATTCTATGGGCCCCAGAAGGAGGTGCCCCCATCCTTCATTGTTTCCAATGGAGGGAAAATACCTCAGTGTGAGCAGAAGCTTGACATTCCTGAGCTGGCAGCCAAATTTTTGTGTACCAATGCTCCCTAGAGCAGCTTAGAAGGAACTCTGATTATCACCCTCCTATAGCACATGTGGAGATGAGATGGAGAGGACAGTGTCTTGTATAAGTTCATATGGGCTCATATGTCCTGTCAAATACTTTTTGGAATGCTGGGGGGAGAGAATGGGGGCACTTATCCATGCAATTGGGACAGTCATTTGGCAGAAGTGAGGCTAGGAGGACAAGCTGGCCTGTAGCAGCAGAAATATCTTCTTTGCCATTCTCCTCTTGTCAGAAGCCCTAACTTAGTCAGCCAAACACCAGGTCTTGTGGTTCAAACAAGAATAGCGTTTATTTGGAAGCTGCAATAGAAAGGTTACTGGAGCAGATACATTGTTCAGAATAACTTGGTTACACAAAGCAGGCGGTTATACAGGGAAGGAGGTGAATGGGGACCCCCCCTTCTACCAATCAGGGAATAACATGCGAATGGGAATCGAAAGTTACTACGCTAATGAAGTTCCCACCGCCCCCATTAATCTCAGCAAAGCTGCAGCTTTGAAAGAGATAGGAAAGCTCGCAGCTTGACTCTCCAAGGTCAGAATGTTCAGTCTACCAGATAGGGGTTACCAGAGCCACATTCCATTCTCACACATCAGGCATAAATCAACACCCCTACGATCCCAACCTCCCGCCCGTCACGCCACCATGGCGCCCATAGCCATCCTCCCCTCCCCTCCATCCATCATGGCAGGACTACCTGACATGCAACCCTCTCGAAAACAAATCTACCCCTTTGGTTTGTGGGGGTACAGTTTGTGAAAAGCCCGGATCATCCGGGGGGCCCGAACATTTTCCGCCCTGACCCACTCCCTCTGTTCAGGCCCAAAATCAACCCATTCCACCAGATAAAACAAGCGATTGCGAGAGATTTTAGAGTCCAAGATTTGCAAAACTTCGTAGTGAGGTTCCCCCCCCACCAATAGCGGAGGCGGGGCGGGTTGCTTCGGTCTCCATTTGTTCTCCTCAGGCGCCCGGCGTAGAAGCCTTACATGAAAGACAGGATGAACAGACTTTAGAGACTTAGGCAAGGCAAGTTCTACAGTCACATTGTTAATAACTCTCACAATCTCAAAAGGTCCAACAAATTTCCAACCAAGCTTGCGACTCGGTTGAATGCCACGTAAATTCTGTGTGGACAAATAAGCAAACTCCCCACACTTGGGAATCCAGGACAGGCTGCGTTTCTTGTCCGCTTGGGTTTTATAGGCGTTTTTAGCCTCCTCTAGAGTCTTAGCTAACGATGACCATGCTGTTTGCAACTGTTTGCACCAGTCTCCAGCATCTCCCGCTGGGAGGTCGGGAGAACTCAAAAATGGTAAAGGCGGGGCGTCATATCCATGAACCGCTTTGAATGGGGACATCCCCGTCGATGAGTGCTGAGTGTTGTTGTAACAGAACTCAGCCAAAGGCAACAGAGAGTGCCAATTGTCTTGCTGAAAGTTTGTAAAACACCGTAAATATTGTTCAAGAGTTTGATTCACACGTTCAGTCTGCCCATCTGTTTCTGGGTGGTATGCACTGCTGACCCCCCTCTCCACCCCAAGCAGTGACATTAATTCACTCCAGAAATGCGAAACAAATTGAACCCCTCTATCCGAGACCACCTTAGCAGGTAAAGTGTGGAGCCTCACAACGTGTTGCAGGAACGCTGAGGCTAGTTTTTTGGCAGAGGGGATGGATGCAAATGGAACGAAATGAGCCTGCTTAGTGAACAGATCCACTATCACCCAGATGACAGTATTCCCCCCGCTCGGGGGTAAGTCAGTAATAAAGTCCATAGAGATCACTTCCCATGGACGAGCCGGCGTGGGGAGGGGTTGTAGTGCTCCTGGGGGTTTACCGGGTCTGGGCTTACTCATCAAGCACGTTTGGCAAGCTGACGTGAATAACGAAATGTCTTTTCGTAGCCCAGGCCACCAAAATTGTCTCTGTAGGAGCTGGAGAGATTTTACAAACCCCGTGTGCCCAGCCAGTTTCGAGCCGTGCGCCCAGCCCATCACCTCCCCCCTAAGGGAACTGGGAACAAACAGTCTATTATCCTTTTTCCAACAGCCATGCGCATCTTGAGAGACTCCTTCCTCCCCCCACCTCTTCCCTATCAGCGTCAGACATAGCTGTAGAGAATTTTGTAATCCAGTCATTGGTGGGAGGGGTTGGGGATGGAGGGGGACGTTTGGCTTGCTTTCGGGTGGTGACTGCCCCTCCCAACTGGGAAGGCGTGAAAACCGAGTCACGAATCTCCTCCCTTTTACTGTCGTGTTGTGGGAGGCGTGACAATGCATCGGCAAGCGAGTTAGACGTCCCAGGGAAGTGGTGCAGTGTAAAATTGAACTTGGAGAAGAAATCGGCCCAACGCAGCTGCTTGGCGTTCAGGGAACGGGGGGAGCGGAGAAGCTCGAGGTTTTTGTGATCAGTCCATACCTCGAAAGGGACCTGCGCCTCCTCTAGCCAATGGCGCCAGGTAGACAACGCTAAACGGATCGATCCCGCTTCTTTTTCCCACACCGACCAATTCCGTTCTGTATCGTTAAATTTCTTCGAGACATAGGCAAGGGGGTGCAATTTACCATCCTCCCCCTCTTGGAGGATCGCCCCTCCCATAGCAACGTCAGAGGCGTCTACTTGCACAATTAATTTTTTAAGTTCATTCGGGTGAGCTAACACGGGCTCCGACGTAAAAAGGGCTTTCAATTTGTCAAATGCCCGTTGGCACTCCGGAGACCAATCCAGTTTGGCCCCGGGTCGGGTGCAGTCGGGTGATTTCCCTTTCGTTTTCAGTAGGTCAGTTAAGGGGAGAGCCACCTGAGCAAAGTTCGATAGGAATGATCTATAAAAGTTCGCGAATCCGAGGAACCCTTGGAGTTGCCTCCGGGTTTTGGGTGGCTCCCATCCTACCACATCTTTTATTTTGTCAGGGTCCATCTCAATTCCCTTTTGGGATATGCGGTAGCCCAAGAAAGGGATCTCCGACTTGTGGAATTCACATTTGGATAGCTTAGCAAAAAGTTTGTGCTTGTGCAACGTTTGCAAAACTTCCCGCACCAGTTTCACGTGAGATTTCAGGTCAGGGGAATACAAAAGTATATCATCAAGGTAAACAAGGACCCCTTGAATAAATACTTATGGAGCACCTCATTAATCAAATTCATGAAGACCCCCGGCGCCCCCTGAAGCCCGAACGGCATGACTAATTATTCAAATTGACCCAGGGGGTGTTGAACGCCGTTTTAAATTCATCCCCTTCCCGTATTCGGACCCTGAAGTAGGCATCTCTGAGATCTAGTTTCGAGAAAATCTTACCCCCAGCCACCACAGCCAACAAGTCTTTGATCAGGGGCATGGGGTAAGCGTTCGTGTTGGAGACTGCATTCAAGCCGCGATAGTCGGTGCACAGCCTCAACCCCCCGTCTTTCTTTTTCCGAAAAAGCATGGGAGCTGCAAACGGGGAGGATGCCGGCCGTATAAACCCCCTGCTTAGGTTTTTGTCAATGAATTTCCTCAGCTCCACCTTCTCCGAGGGGCTCATAGAATACAACTTCCCTTTGGGTAATTTCTGGTTAGGCAAAATCTCAATTGCACAGTCTGAGTTTCTATGGGGGGGCAATTCATCGGCTTCCTCCTCCCCAAAGACGGAAGCCAGGTCGCGATACTCTGGAGGGATCCCCTCTAGTTCCGCTTCTGCCACCCCCACCGTCACTAGGGCCTGCCCCCCGTCGTGGGTCCCCACTCTTTCTTCCACAGGTGGGACTGGCATTTCTCGGAGATGAAATTCACTTTCCCCTCCCCCATAAAACGTGTGGATCGTGATCGAAGAACCACGTGCTACCGAGGACCAGTGGAAAGCGGGCAGACGGGGTAACGACGAAGGGCCTCTCCTCCCAGTGATGCCCAATCCCCACCCTCAAGGGTACAGTCTCGTATTTACAGGGTTCTTTCATGGTGGAGCCATCCATCTGCGTAAAAATCAAGGGGTCGTTTAGTTTAATAACTTTTGCCCCTAGCCCCGTCACTAGTGTGGGGTTGATGAGGTCTCTCCCACACCCAGAGTCAATGAGAGCCCGTACTCTCACATGGGTCAATAGACCCGGGTCCACTAAAGTCACCGTGAGAAAGAAAAGAGAGGGGGGTTTGCTCACTGGGGTTTGCGCCTAGGAGTCTGGGACCTGCTGTTCAGCGCTGTTCACAGCAGGTCCGTCTCGTTTCCCTGCGGCGCGGTCTCGCCATCCGATGAGTCCGATGCCTCGCTGAGCGGCTTGGCTTGCAGGGCTTTCGCCCCCCTTGGCTTTGCCACCGGCTTTGGTGTGGACGTGTCGAACTTTTCCTTGACTCCCTTGGGCGCTCCAGTTGATGCAGGGGAGCTTGGACAGCTCGCGGCGAAGTGGCCCCCTTCCCCGCACTTGAGGCACAAACCTTGCTTCATCTGGAGTTCTCTCGTGCCATCCTTTGGTTTTGGATTCGGGGTGGGGGGTTTTCCCCGCGCAGCCAGTGTAGAGCCTCTGTTAACCATCGCTGCTGCATCATCCAATTTGATGGTTTTCAAGCGATTCTCCATAGTGATGGCGGCTTGTATCCAACCAGAGAGTGTGTCTGGGTCTTGGGTCTTGGTGACTTCCCTACGAATCTCCGCGTTGAGTCCCAACTTGTAGTACTCCACGAGAGTCCCATCTTGCACCCCTCGGATTTTGGCCGCACACCTACGGAACTCCACCGTGTAATCCCTCACCGATCTCGTACCTTGCTTGAGGGCCCGGATTGTCGCCTTTGCCGCTTTATTGGAGTTCACGTCCTCGAATTGCTCTTTCATGGCCCACATGAAAGAATCGATTTCTCTCAGTTCTCGTCCATCGGCCTGATGAAGTCCGACATACCAGTCAGCGGCCGCTCCTTTCAGGTGGGCTGCTATGACATCAACCATGCGATCTTCTCGTTGGAATAAGTGGCCCCAGGTTTCGATAAATCGTTCGGCCCTCACGAGGAAGAACGGGAACTTTTCTGGATCTCCATCAAAGTCTGCGTCCAGGAGTTCCGCAGGCTTCGGTGGCAAGAACCCCCATGGGCGAGGGGGTGGCTGCCCCAGTGGCCCCTGCGGCCCTGGTCCCGCTGGTTGCCCCGGAGGACCGGCTGGCACGTTCTGCTGGTCTGGAACCGGCGCCGGACGTTGCTCCTGGGGAGGTTGGTCTGGTGGTTCCTCTCGCCTTTGTCGCTCTTGCTCCTCCCGGATGCCCTCAGCAATCATCTGTGGGATGCGGGCGAGGGATTCATCTAGGAAGCGCATCAGGCGGTCTTGGCTCGGTTCCCCACTCCACCTCCGCCTCACCACGGCACCTTCCAGGCTCTCGGAGTCTCGGCCGGTGTCTTCCAGGGCCCCAGCCGTGATCAGTCTGCGGACCGATCTTTCGGGGTGGCTTCCCCCCACCGATGCCCGAGGGGTTCCAAACCACGTTTCGTGGGTCTCTGCCAGGGGTTTCACCCAGTCTCGTCTGCGTCCGACTCGGGTGGTCACCCCCCCATAGGCGGCCCCATATGGATCCCCATAGGACCCTCCGAAGTCGTACTCCTGACCCCATTTTCCCGGCACATACGTGTCAGGGGTCTCTTTGGATACATCCTTCCCAGGAGGTTTCTTATCTTCTTTCTTTTCCTCTTCGATCGGGAGAGTGTCTTCTTCACCGCTGCTCATGTTTGGAGCCGCGGGTTTCCGACCAGTCCCGAAATTCAATGATGATTCTGAACAAACTGTCAGAAGCCCTAACTTAGTCAGCCAAACACCAGGTCTTGTGGTTCAAACAAGAATAGCGTTTATTTGGAAGCTGCAATAGAAAGGTTACTGGAGCATATACATTGTTCAGAATAACTTGGTTACACAAAGCAGGCGGTTATACTGGGAAGGGGGTGAATGGGGACCCCCCCCCTTCTACCAATCAGGGAATAACATGCGAATGGGAATCGAAAGTTACTACGCTAATGAAGTTCCCACCGCCCCCATTAATCTCAGCAAAGCTGCAGCTTTGAAAGAGATAGGAAAGCTCGCAGCTTGACTCTCCAAGGTCAGAATGTTCAGTCTACCAGATAGGGGTTACCAGAGCCACATTCCATTCTCACACATCAGGCATAAATCAACACCCCTACGATCCCAACCTCCCGCCCGTCACGCCACCATGGTGCCCATAGCCATCCTCCCCTCCCCTCCATCCATCATGGCAGGACTACCTGACACCTCTTCTCCTGGATCTCGACTTGCCCTCCCAGCTTTGGTCCACAGCAACATGTTCTCTACCCAAGTGACAGCTCTTACAGGTAACTGGAATTTGTTCTGGATGATCTTACCTGCCTAAGCAAATAGCTGGGCTGCCTGAACAAGCAAAATCTGCCTGCCTTCAAAAGATAGTCATAGTTCTGGTGGAGGCTGGGTTGGTGTTGGGCTCATTCACCTGTCTGAGGGGCAGGCATGGTGACAACAGATAGGCAACCTCTCCAAAACAGACTACTTGGAATGGAAGTCCTCTTTCCTTTTTACACCTCCCAGTAAGTAAAGGGGGATTCCTGTCTGCCTGTCAGTAGGGTGATCTGATCCTTAGGGAGTTGGTAGGGGAGTTGAGATTTGAAGTGAGCCTTCCCACTTACCTGGCAGGGGAGACACCATGATCACGAAGGTGGTTTTCCCAGGGTGAGGCTCATCCATTGCACTCTGGGTGTGCTGACCCCTGCGATTTCCCCAAATGCGGGAAACTTGACTGCATAATTTGTGGTAGCACTTTCTGTGGGGAATGGGATTTTCACTGACTAGGGAGCACAAGGCAGTGATGCGAACTGCTGCTGTTTCACTTTGATGACCCATTAAGAAATAGCAAACCCATGCTGACTTTCACATGAGTTGGCAGCATATGACTACTGCACAATACTTGTATGTAACTCCAACTCTTTTTATACTGAATGTATTTCTGGCTGCCTTGTTTTATTCCTTGGTTTTAACTGTGACTTTGTGCTGTTATTTTCTTGACATGACCTTAAACAAATACATGACTATGGCTGCTGGTGTCTGCCACTGATCCCAATATCCCCAGGAAAGCATGTCAAGAATAGCAGCTCACAGTATTGTGCCTCATAACAGCCTACTGATACCTGCAGTGCACACAGGACCATTGAAGATTATGTTGCCAAAATAAAACCTGATTCTGCATGCTCAAATAAACCAGATGTACATAAGGATGGAAGCCATAAGCAACTCTTTAAAATAAAAAAAACCTCCCTACAAAGTTGGGAACATTAGGTGCATTTATTACAAATATTCAGAATAGGAACCACAAGATGCAATAAAACGTCACATCTAGAAAACGTCCAGACTTTTTCCATAGATGACTTGAGTTGCATCGTCTTCTTTCTCTGTTATTACATTTCTTTATCCATGAATATGTTCTAAATGTATATAACAGCCAGGGAGATATAGCTATTGCAATATAACAATGTAATGTATACAATTAATATGAACCCCATGATAATACAAATTACAAAATATGTGATACAAAATAATTATAACATTTGCATTGTTCATATATCAATTTCAAGTACATATATCAATTTCATTTTCATATATGTCAATTTCATTTACATAACAAAGCGTCCAGAATGTGCCTCCGTTTCGATTCTGGACTTCCTCAGAAGTAATATTTCTTCTTATCCTTAAGTCATAAATACAGTTTTGTTACAAACTATTAAAAATATATTAATGCATATCAAGAAAACAAACATAGACTGGAATGAAAGTTCTTTCACAATAAAGTATTGTACCATTCAATGAGTGTTGTCCCTTAGTTTTCCTTCCTCTATATCCCATAGGTCTTGTATTTTCTATAAACAAAAAGTTATTACCAATGTAGTTGTTATTTTCTTCAAATATTTTTTCTTTTTTCTAAGCTGTAAACATACTAAAAGAGTAAACACTCACCAAACAGGAACAAGATTTGTGCTCAGCAAACAGGAACACAATTTATACTTTCTTTGTCAGCTCCAGTCAAGGTTTGCTGTGTACTTTCTATGCTGGTATGCCTTAAGATTCTCCAATGTGAGTGGACTGTATTTAACCAACTCTTACTCAAACTATTTAAAGGAGACATCTACTAATTATGCTGCACCCTAAAGTAATATAATATTGGTCTAACCTTCACATAGGGTATATTCTACCTTAAAGATTACTATAGAAATTATAAAAAACATGAAAGGTCTAAATCACTATTCAGTCCCTGGGGACTCAGCGTCTGCAAACGATGAATCCAGTACGCTTCACGCTGAAGTAATATTTTCCTAGTGTCCATTATGTTATACGTCTTTTGATGTAGAACTTCAAGAACTGTGAAGACAAAGTTATTGCAATCACGTCCTTTCTCCAAGAGACTAATGGGGATTCCATATTTGCTGAATGTATTCGGGATTTATGCTCAATAACTAGGGAGCAAAGCCCATTGTGGTGGAAGACAATGGGCCCTAGAAAGGAAGGGAGGGAGGTGGAAGGGAGAGAGGGTTGGAGAAAGGAAGAAGGAAGGAAGGAAGGAATAGGGGGAAGAGTGAAAGAAAGGAGAGAGGAAGAAAGGAAAAGGGGGAAAGGAAGGGAAGAGGGGCAGAAAAGGGCTTCTCTGGGCCAAGAGAAGGCCTTTTCTGTCCCCCACACACCATCCCCTGGGCCTTTTATGGGGGCAGTAGGCAGTGTGTGGGGGAAAGGGCTTCTCTGGGCCTACTGCCCCCATAGAAGGCCCAGGGGATGGTGTGTGGGGGTTGGAAAAGGCCTTCTCTGGGCCTACTGCCCCCATAGAAGGTCCAGGGGATGGCGTGTGGGGGACCGAAAAGGCCTTCTCTGGGCCTAGTGCCCCCATAGAAGGCCCAGGGGATGGTGTGTGGGGGATGGAAAAGGCCTTCTCTGGGCCTACTGCCCCCATAGAAGGCCCAGGGGATGGCGTGTGGGGGACCGAAAAGGCCTTCTCTGGGCCTAGTGCCCCCATAGAAGGCCCAGGGGATGGCGTGGGGGGGGTGGAAAAGGCCTTCTCTGGGCCTAGTGCCCCCATAGAAGACCCAGGGGATGTCGTGTGGGGGACCGAAAAGGCCTTCTCTGTGCCTAGTCCCCTCATAGAAGGCCCAGGGGATGGTGTGGGGGGGCAGAAAAGACCTTCTCTCACTTGCCTCAGCCTTGAGGGCCTGTCCTTGCGCTCACACTCCAGATGGTCCTCTCCTGTCGGAGGACTGGAGCAGACTGAGCTGAAAACACTGACCGGGGCTGACGTGGGCGGGACTTTGCGAAGCAGCCAGTTAGCCCTGGCCAGTGTCTTCTGACTGCCAGTTCTTGAGCCGAATCAATTATGGCAAGCATAGAATGTTGTGGAACCAAAATTCAAATATATATATAAGGGCAGGATTCTTGTCCTAATAGCTCTCATAGAACATCCTACATACAGCTTAGAACACGGACATTTTATTAAATATATGATTTTCTTAGTGGCACATGTGGAGAAATGGCTTAATTTTATATGTATTTTTATGTCAGGAAAGTTGAGTTTGTCAATTTCCAGTGTCTGCGGGCATGCGGCACACCTGCCGCAACACCGACGGCCCTTGAACTCTTTTTTTTTTTAAATTCTATTTATAGGTTTTCCAGTATAGACACAGACAAAGAACACACAAAAAAGAAAAAAAACTTGTAAAGATCATTCGAGGTTACAATGGGAAGTTATTCATATACTCTTTTCTATCCAATTATAAATTTTTTTCCATCGGTTTGCATATATTCTCATCTTTCCCTGAGAGGATTAAGTTAATCTTATCTGATTCTGCTATTTCCATTACGTTACTTATAATTTCTTCTCGAGATGGGACAAGTGCTTTTTTCCAATATTTTGCCACTGCTATTCTTGATGCCGTGACTATGTAGAGAATAATTCTTGCGTCCTCTTTTCTTACTTCCGCCGGGAGAATATTAAGTAGAAATGTTTCTGGTGCAAATTGTATATTGACATTTGTGGTTTCTTCCAATATCTTACAAATCAATTTCCAAAAAGACCCAATTTTTCCACAGTTCCACCAAACATGAATATAGGATCCTACTTCTTTTTCACATCTCCAACAAATATCAGAACTTTCTTTGAAGCACTTAGCTACTTTTTCAGGTGTCCAATGCCACCTATAGAACATTTTATAAATGTTCTCTTTATAATTTGCTGCTCTGAGAAGTTTAAGAGATTTCCACAACCCAGACCACTGATCCAGCATAATATTATGTCCTATGTCTCGCATCCAAGATATCATGTTTGATTTAACAACTTCATCTGGTAAGTCCTCAGTAAGTAGAAAGGTGTACAACTTCTGTATCAACTTATCTGCCGAGGAGAGCCAAATTTTATCTAAGTGTTGGTGCTATTCTGAAACTTGCTTTTATCCTTAGAGTACCTAGAATTTATTTGAATTTTCTCCCAGATCGTTAAATTCACCTTATGGAAAGCTTGAGATTCCAGAGGTTTAAGTTCATTAGTCTTAGTTAATATCATTTCATAAGTTAATTTTTTCTCTTGCCCACAAAGAGGGCAAGATAAATGCTTCTGTTGGAGATAGCCATTTATGAATTTTATTATAGAACTTGTTTTTAATTTCCTTCCATACTTTAATCAAAGGGCCCCTAAATATGTGATTTTGAAAGATATGTTGTCTTTTATCTAGATTATACCAGATGTGAGCATGCCATCCCATGGGTAGATTGTGTCCTTCTATATTCAAGGTCCTTTCCTCTTCTAAAAGGATCCAATCTCTGATCCAACCCATTGCGGCCGCTTGATAGTATAGGTTCCAATTAGGTAAACCCAATCCACCATTTTCTTTTCTGTCAGTGAGCAATGTTCTATTGATTCTTGATTTCTTAGCGTTCCATATAAACCTTCTCACCAGACAGTTTAGATCGTCGAAAAATGTTTTATTTGTTATAATGGGTAAACATTGCGCTAAAAATGGGGTCTGATCTGGCAGAGACGTTGATGGGGTCTGATCTGGCAGAGACGGACCAAGAGAGAGATCTTGGAGTTGTAGTGGATAATTCGCTGAAAACGTCTACACAATGTGTAGCTGCAATAAAGAAGGCCAACGCTATGCTGGGGATTATTAGGAAGGGAATTGATAACAAATCAGCCAGTATCATCATGCCCCTGTATAAATCATTGGTGCGACCTCATTTGGAATACTGTGTACAGTTCTGGTCATCACATCTCAAAAAGGATATTATAGCATTGGAAAAAGTGCAGAGAAGGGCAACTAGAATGATAAAAGGATTGGAACACCTTCCCTATGAAGAAAGGTTAAAATGCTTGGGGCTCTTAGCTTGGAGAAACGATGGCTGAGAGGTGACATGATTGAGGTTTATAAGATTATGAATGAGATTGAGCAGGTTGAGAAAGAAGTCCTTTTCTCCCTTTCTCACAATACAAGAACTCGTGGGCACTCTATGAAATTGCTGAGCAGTCGGGTTAGAACAGATAAAAGGAAATACTTCTTCACCCAAAGAGTGATTAACATATGGAATTCACTGCCACAGGAGGTCGTGGCAGCTGCAAGCATGGACAGTTTCAAGAGGAAATTAGATAAACATATGGAGCAGAAGTCCACCAGTGGCTATTAGCCACAGGGTATAGATGGGAACTCTCAGTCTGGGGCAGGTGATGCACTCTATTCTTGGTGCTGGAGGGGGCAGCAGTGGGAGGGCTTCTGGTGTCCTGGCCCCACTGCTGGACCTCCTGATGGCACCTGGTATATTTTGGCCGCTGTGTGACAGAGTGTTGGACTGGATGGGCCATTGGCCTGATTCAACATTGGCTTCTCTTATGTTCTTATGTTCTTAAAAATAGAAATCGAGGCAGGATATTCATCTTAATCACTGCAATCCTGCCCAAGAAGGATATATGCATATCCTGCCATCTATTTAAATCTTTTTAAATTTCTTCTAGAAGCTTTAAATAGTTATTTTTATATAGGGTTTTGTTATTATTTGTCATAATTATCCCCAAATATTTGACTTTATCAACTATCTGAATATGTGAGGTATTTTGAATAGTGGAGCATTGATCCTTTGAGCAATTTTTAGTAATAATTTTTGTCTTTTTCATATTTATTTTTAAGCCCGCCACTTGACCATATTCCTGTATTACTTGCAGCAAATGATGTAATGAATTTATAGGGTCCTCCAGAATAAAGACTAGGTCGTCCGCGAATGCTTGGAGTTTGACGTGTTCTTTCCTTATTCTGGCACCTTGGATATTTTTGTCTTTTCTCACTAAGACATTTAGCGACTCCAAGCCAAAAATAAATAACAAAGGCGATAGTGGGCAACCCTGCCTAGTGCCCTTCTGTATGGAAATTTTACCAGTTCTCAGTTTACGATAACTTTTGCGTCCTGTTCCTCATATATGACATTAATTGAGTTTAAAAATTTGTCTCCACAGTTCCATAACTTTAATTTTTCTTTCAGGTATTCCCAGCTTACATTATCAAAGGCCTTTTCTGCGTCCAAGAAGATAAAGACCACCTGTTTCCCGGGATTTTGGTCATAGAACTCTAGTTGTTGTTGTTCAGTCGCCCAGTCGAGTCCGACTCTTCGCGACCCCATGGACCAGATTACGCCAGGCCCTCCTGTCTTCCGCTGTCCGCTGAAGTTTGCTCAATTTCATGTTCGTTGCATCGATGACACTGTTTAACCATCTCATCCTTTGCCGTCCCCTTCTTCTTTGACCTTCAATCTTTCCCAGCATCAGGGTCTTCTCCAGTGAATGCTCCCTTCTCATTTGGTGGCCAAAGTATTTGAGCTTCAGCTTCAGGATCTGGCCTTCCAGGGAACAGTCAGGGTTGATTTCTTTTAGGATTGACTGATTTGATCTCCTTGCAGTCCAAGGGACTCTCAAGAGTCTTCTCCAGCACCATAGTTCAAAAGAATCTATTCTTCGGTGCTCGGCCTTCCTTATAGTCCAACTCTCGCAGCCATACATTACTACGGGGAATACCATTGCTTTGACCATGCGGACTTTTGTTGGCAAGGTGATGTCTCTGCTTTTTATCATGCTGTTTAGGTTTGCCATCGCTTTCCTCCCAAGGAGCAGGCGTCTTTTAATTTCATGGCTGCAGTCACCATCTGCAGTGATCTGGGATCCTAGGAACGTGAAGTCTGTCACTACTTCTACGACTTCCCCTTCTATTTGCCAAGGAGTGATGGGGCCAGATGCCATGATCTTCGTTTTTTTGATGTTGAGCTTCAAGCCCACTTTTGCGCTCTCCTCTTTCACCCTGAGCAAGAGGCTCTTTAGGTCCTCTTCACTTTCTGCCATCAGAGTGGTATCGTCTGCATATCTGAGGTTATTGATCTTTTCCCCAGCAATCTTAACTCTGGCTTGTGATTCATCCAGGCCAGCATTTCGCATGATGTACTCTGCATATAAATTAAACAAGCAAGGTGACAATATACATCCTTGTCGTACTCCTTTTCCTATGCTAAACCAATCAGTTGTTCCATATCCGGTTCTAACTGTTGCTTCTTGACCCTTATACAGGTTTCTCAGGAGACATGTTAGGT
Source organism: Gekko gecko (assembly GCA_029375565.1). Classification (NCBI taxonomy): domain Eukaryota; kingdom Metazoa; phylum Chordata; class Lepidosauria; order Squamata; family Gekkonidae; genus Gekko; species Gekko gecko. Next base: position 173,646,912 of record JAPDNY010000005.1, read on the forward strand.
GGTCTGGTACTCCCATCTCTTTAAGAACCTGCCATAATTTATTGTGATCCACACAATCAAAGGCTTTAGCATAGTCAATGAAGCAGAAGTAGATGTTTTTCTGGTACTCTCTTGCTTTTTCCATAATCCAGCGAATGTTGGCAATTTGATCTCTAGTTCCTCTACCTCTTCGAAACCCAGCTTGTACTTCTGGCAGTTCTCTATCCATGTACTGTTGGAGCCTAGCTTGTAGGATTTTGAGCATGACCTTGCTAGCGTGTGAAATGAGTGCAATTGTACGATAGTTTGAACATTCCTTGACATTGCCCTTTTTTGGGATTGGAATATACACTGACCTTTTCCAATCCTGTGGCCACTGTTGTGTTTTCCAAATTTGTTGGCAAATTGAGTGCAGCACTTTAACAGCATCTTCTTTTAAGACTTTGAATAACTCAGCTGGGATACCATCACCTCCACTAGCTTTGTTGTTAGTAATGCTTTCTAAGGCCCATTTAACTTCGCTTTCCAGGATGTCTGGCTCGAGGTCAGTGATTATACCATCATGGTTGTCAAGGACATTGAGGTCCTTCTTGTATAGTTCTTCTGTGTATTCTTGCCATATTTTCCTAATCTCTTCTGCTTCTGTTAGGTCCCTACCGTTTTTGTCCTTTATCATGGCCAGCTTTGCATGGAACGTTCCCTTGATTTCTCCAATTTTCTTGAAGAGATCTCTAGTCCTTCCCAATCTATTGTTTTCCTCTATTACTTTGCATTGTTCATTCAGGAAAGCTTCCTTATCTCTCCTTGCTGTTCTCTGGAAATCTGCATTCAGTTGGGCAAATCTTTCCTTTTCACCATTGCCTTTAGCTTTCCTTCTTTCCTCTGCTATGTGTAAAGCCTCATCAGACAGCCACTTTGCTTTTTTGCATTTCTTTTTCTTTGGGATGGCGGTGAGTGCTGCCTCCTTTACAATGTCACGGACCTCTGTCCATAGTTCTTCAGGCACTCTGTCTATCAAATCTAGTCCCTTAAACCTATTCTTCACCTCTACTGTATATTCATCGGGGATGCGATCTAGGTCAAATCTGAATGGCCTTGTGGTTTTCCCAACTTTCTTCAATTTAAGTCTGAATTTTGCAATGAGTAGCTCATGATCTGAGCCACAGTCAGCTCCAGGTCTTGTTTTTACTGACTGGATAGAGCTTCTCCATCTTTGACTGCAAATTATATAGTCAATCTGATTTCGGTGTTGCCCATCTGGTGATGTCCATGTGTAGAGACGCCTCTTAGGTTGTTGGAAAAGGGTGTTTGCTATGACCAGCGTGTTCTCTTGACAAAACTCTGTTAGCCTGTGCCCTGCTTCATTTTGTTCTCCAAGGCCAAACTTGTCTGTTATTCCGGTTACCTTTTGATTTCCTACTTTAGCATTCCAGTCCCCTATGATAATGAGGGCATCATTTTTTGGTGTTAGTTCTATGAGCTGTTGTAGGTCTTCGTAGAACTGGTCCACTTCAGCCTCTTCTGCAGCAGTGGTTGGGGCATAGACTTGGATTACTGTGATATTGAATGGTTTGCCTTGGATTCGGACTGAGATCATCCTGTCATTTTTGAGATTGTATCCCAGTATTGCCTTTCTCACTCTCTTGTTGACTATAAAGGCCACACCATTTTTTCTACGGGATTCCTGGCCACAATAGTAGATATAGTGGTCTTCTGAGTTAAATTCGCCCATTCCTGTCCACTTTAGTTCACTGATTCCCAAGATGTCGAGGTTCATTCTTGCCATCTCATTTTTGACCACGTCAAGCTTACCTTGATTCGTAGACCTTACATTCCAGGTTCCTATGCAGTATTGTTCATTGCAGCATTGAACTTTCCTTTCACCATCAGACACATCCACAACTGAGCGTCCTTTCGGCTTTGGCCCAGCCTCTTCACTCTTTCTGGGGTTACTCGTATTGCCCTCTGCTCTTCCCCAGTAGCATATTGGACACCTTCTGACCTGAGGGGCTCATCTTCCGGCGTCATATCTTTTAGCCTTTTGTCACTGTCCATGGGGTTTTCTTGGCAAAGATACTGGAGTGGGTTGCCATTTCCTTCTCCAGGGGATCATGCTTGGTCTGAGTTCTCTGCTGTGGCCTGTCCGTCCTGGGTGGCCCTCCACGGCATAGCCCACAGCCTCATCGAACCACGCAAGCCCCCTCACCACGACAAGGCAGTGATCCATGAGGGAGAGAACTCTAGTATATACACTATATTTCTTATATTATTTTTAATTTGCCTTTTGGGCAGAAAACCTGATTGGTCTTTGTGAATGATTTCTAACATAATCTTTTTAAACCTATTTGTTGAGATCGTAGCAAATATTTTGTAATCTACGTTTAATAACGAGATGGGTCTGTAGTTTTTAATATCATTGGCATCTAGATCTTGTTTATGAATAAGGATTATTAACGCTTCTTTCCAAGATTGCGGAATTTTACTTGTTACCATCACATTATTAATTAAATCTTTATATAGCGATAAAATTTCGTCTTCTAATGTTTTATATACTTCTGCCATAATTGCATCAGGTCCTGGTGATTTCATTGGCTTTTGTTTTTTTATAGCCTCTAGGAGTTCAAATGCAGAAACTTTCTCGTTCAACACCTGTCTTTGTTCTTCCGTAAACTTACCTAGCTCATGTTTCAATAAAAAACTTTTAATTTCATGACTATTTTGTGTCGTTTGTTTATATAAGTTCGTATAGAAGTTTTCAACTATATTTTTTAATTCTTGGGCTTTGTGTTGTATTTCTTGATTTTCGTTTTTTAATGCTAAAATAGTTTTTTTTGCTCTCTCCTTTTTAAGTTTATAGGCCAGCCAACACGAAGGTTTATTAGCATTCTCAAACAAATATGCCTTTGCATATTTAATTCTATTGGCTATTTCCTCAGATAGCCAAAGATTCATTTGGTGCTGTAATAGATTTATCTTCATTCTTATATCTTTCAGATTCTTATTATTCTGACTACTTTTTTCTAAATTTCTTAATTCCATAGTTAATTTCTTAAATTTATCCCTTTTACACTTGTTTTTCCATGCCTCCTGATTTATAAAAATGCCTCTAATGTATGCTTTCAAGGTGTCCCAAATGGTATTCAACCCCATATCTTCCCTCCTGTTTAATTCAACAAATTCTTTCACCTCCTGTTTGAGTTTTTTAACAAACGTTTTGTCTCTTAGGAAGTTTGCATTAGTCCTCTACCTATTAGACTGTGGGGACCCCTGAAAGAAAATCTGTATAGGATTATGGTCTGCAAAGGTATTGGCCATAATTTCCACTTCCACAATATGTTTTATCATATTTATGTTTGTCCAGGCCATATCTATCCTTGACCACGATTTGTGCCTATTAGAATAGAACATAAACTCTCTCTCCTGTGGGTTTCTAGTTCTCCAGGCATCTATGAGATTATATTCATCAGCTATTTTCAGGAAACTTTTTGTCAAAATCGCCCCCACTTTATGTTTTTTTTTAAGTTTCTTCCTATCTTCTTTTGGGTCTAGGACCGCATTAAAATCTCCTTCAATACAAATATTCTTAGGGTTTTCCTTAAGGATATAGTTATTAAGTTCTAGAAAAAAGTCGTATTGGCTTTGATTTGGGGTATATATATTAACAAGTAATACTTCCATTCCATTGAGGACTATTTGGACTCCTATAATTCTTCCATTGGCAGCCTTCAATTTAAGTATGGGGTTCAATTTTTCTTGAACATATATTACTACACCCCGTTTTTTACTTTTATCGATGCTATGAATGGAATGCCTAATTTTTTACACCTTAAATATTTTTCATGTCCTTCTTTTATATGCGTTTCCTGAAAGCAGGTGATATCGTTTTTAAGTTTAGCTGCCTGGTGCAATATTCTTTTTCTTTTTTGTGGGCTGTTTAGGCCATTCACATTTACCGATATTAACGATATTTTTTTGGACCCCATCCTACTTATCTTTTCTTTTTCAACACTATATTTTTGAGTTGCCATCTTGTTCGAATTTGAGGTTCAGTTTTGTAACTTAGTTGACATTTCTTTTGATCTTTTTTCCTCTGGGATGTAGACTCCTGCTCATCAGAGTCATCACCGCCTTTTTTATTTCCCTCATCTTCTTCCTGGTTTTCGTCATCTGATTCTGCTTGGCCATCGTCCGGTCTTTGCCAGCCAAGGTCTTCGCCATTCCTTTCTAGAAAATTGTCTAATTTGAAAATGGAATCTATCCTGAATCTTTGGCTTCTATATGTAAATAGCAGCCCTTCTGGCACAAGCCATCTATATTGGATTTGGTTGTTCTTTAATAGATCTACCAGCATCCTATACTTGTGGTGTTTTTCTCTGACACGCCAGGGGATATCTTTCAAGATTTTTATTTCTTCGTCTGCTACTATCAGGGTTTTCCTATTGGCCTCTTGGAGGATTTGGTCGCTAATTGATTTCCTGGCAAACTTTACATGGACTTCCCTTGGCTTTTTAAATTTCTTGGAATATGTGGAGTTTCTTCTGTAGGCCACTTCCATATTGTCTTCCAGCTCCTTTGCATCTAATATGTTAAATTGTTCCGCTATATTGTGTGCTAGTTCTTCCTTCAGATTTTTGCCTAGTTTTTCTGAGAAATTCTGAAATCTCACTATCGTTTCTGCTTTTCCCATTTCCAGCGCAATAAGGGATTCCTCCATTTTTTCTGATTTAGCTCTTAGTTCCATCACTTCTAGGTCAATATCGTCTACTTTTTTCCTGAAGTTGGTTCATTTTCCTCGAGAGTTTCTTAATTTCCATCTTAATTTCCTCTGTGTCATCCTTTAGCTGCTTCGCTATTTGATCCATCTTGCGTTGCATTGGCTCTAGCTCTTTTTTTTTATAATTTCTGCATTTTGTTTGGCTGCCATCTGCAAAAAGCTCTGCATCACCTTTTGCAGCTCCTGAGTTGTTACCGAGGCTTTAAGCTGAGTTAAACCTGTAGTTTGGCTGGGCGACGCCGTTGAGCCTTTCCTGCCTCCGAATGCCATTTTAACTTTTATTTAGATGTACCTTTATCTTACTTAACTGGTTTTTTTCTCTTTTTTTAATTCTATTTGCTCACTACTTTATCTTATTTGTTTGATTTAATTATGCAGAGTTCTGGATGATATCAAAAGATGGAGGGAGAGAAGAAACTTACTTGTTCTTATTTGGATATTTAATTAATTGTTTAATCAGACAATTATTTCATTGGTTAATTAATAGTTAAGTAAAATTGGCGATGGGGGTGGTAAAATTAATAAAGTACAATTGAAATAGTTGATAAGGGCTCTGTCAGGTTCAAAAGCAAGTAGGTCCAGGCATTCTTGATCAAAAGAAAGGCTTTATTGGATTACAGTGCTAAAACCCACAGTAGAAGGTCATTGTCAGGAATGGGGGGCAAGAGCAAAGCAAGCAGGGTTATAGTATGATGCATGCAAGCGACTAGCGAATGAACGGTAAGCGCGCATGCGGGAAACTCCCGGCGGGAGAGTTACTTCATGAGCGGGAGACGACTCCCCCCTCCCCTCGCATTCACAGGACTGGAAAATTCTCATCAACACAAGAATAGCCCAAAGCCTACATTCAAGGCCACCGTGATAAGGAGAAGCGGCAAGGGAAGAAGCTCCCACGTTACTGCCTGCATACCTACGCAAGCGCAAAGCCGAATAGGGAACACATAACAATGGACTCAGTGAGAAACATCAAATAGACCTTTTTCTGACACTCTGCCCTTCCCAAAATACCTCCCACCCACCACTCAGGAAGGGGAGTACATGGGACCCCCTGGTTTAGCTGGGAAATGGGTGTGAAAATCCCTTAGAAGATCAGGTGCATTAATATCGGAGACTTTAACCCATTCCCTGTGTTGGGGCCCAAAATGTACCCATTCAACCAAATAATACAATTGTCCACGGATAAATTTGGAGTCCAGGATGTTATCCAGCTTGTAGTGCTCCTCGTTATTGATGATCAGCGGGGGGGTTGCCAGAGGCTCCGGATGCCACTTAGTTAGGGGAAATGCCAGTTTGAGGAGGCTGTAATGGAAAATTGGATGAATGGCTTTAAGTGACTTAGGTAAATCCAGTTGCACAGTTACTTTATTAATACAGCGAACCACCTTGAATGGACCAATATATTTCCATGCCAGCTTCCGCGACTTCTGCGAGAGGCGTAAGTTCTTAGTGGAAAGGTACACTGAATCCCCTGGTTGCAGATTCCATCCCCCCGCCCTTTTTTGTCTGCATATTTCTTACATTGAGCCTTGGCTTCGTTTAAAGTCTCTACAATCATTGGCCAAGAGTCTTGAAAAGACTTACACCATTCTGTGGCATTCCCCGTAGTATTCACCAGTTTCAAGAACGGAAGAGGGGGGCTATCATAACCCATGGCAGCTTTAAAGGGGGACATTCCAGTTGACACGTGCCAGGAGTTGTTGTATGCAAACTCAGCCAAAGGCAACAATTCGACCCAATTGTCTTGTTGGTAGTTGGTGAAACAACGTAGGTATTGCTCTAGTGTCTGATTCACCCTTTCTGTTTGCCCATCAGTCTCCGGGTGATATGCACTGCTTAGAGCACACTCAGTGCCCATGAGGGCCATTAACTCTGTCCATAGTTTGGAGACAAACTGAACCCCACGGTCAGATATTATTTTGATCGGTAAAGTGTGGAGCCGGGCAATATGTTGTAAGAAGGCTCTTGCAAGTATTTTGGCCATTGGCAAACTAGGAAATGGTATAAAGTGAGCCTGTTTAGAAAATAAGTCCACCACCACCCAAATAAAAGTCATGTGTTTGCTGGGGGGAAGATCAGTGATAAAATCCATGGAAATCACTTCCCAGGGTCGACTTGGGGTAGGCAATGGCTGTAATAGACCTGGGGGTTTTCCCACTCTGGTCTTGCAGCGACTACATGTAGGGCAAGATTGTATGTAGAGTGATAGATCTCGTTTCATTCGGGGCCACCAGAAATTGCGTTGCAGTAGGTGTAGGGACTTCACATATCCGAAGTGCCCTGCTGATTTGGAATCATGGGCAGCCTGCAGTACTTGGGGCCTTGTACTTTCTGGGACAAACAGTTTAATGCCTTTGTACCAGCAGCCATTGGGTTTGCATTCTACATCATCTCGAGCTTTTAGCTCAACTTTCTCCTGATCAGTGATGTCGGTAGCAAATTGACTTTCCCATGGCAACCCCTGACTCGGGGTAACGGGCTGTAATTGTCTCTGTTTGCATGTTATAACGGCCCCAACAAGTTGATCTGGGGTAAAAAAGGATTCTCTCACCTCCGTTCTCTTGCTCAGGTGCTGGGGAAGGCGTGAGAGGGCATCTGCCAAGTGATTGGACTTGCCCGGGAAGTGGTGAAGGGTAAATTGGAACTTGGAGAAAAACTCAGCCCAGCGGAACTGTTTGGCATTTAGATTCCAGGGCTTCTGAAGTACCTCAAGGTTCTTATGATCAGTCCAGATTTCAAAGGGTACCCGAGCCCCCTCTAGCCAGTGCCTCCAAGTAATTAGGGCTAAGCGTATGGAAGCAGCTTCTTTGTCCCAAATGGGCCAGAACCTCTCTGTGTCATTAAACTTTCGTGAAACATAAGCAAGAGGGTGCAAGTGCCCTTGGGCGTCCTCTTGTAAGATCACCCCCCCCCCCAATTGTGGTGTCTGAGGCGTCTACTTGGACAATAAATTTTTTTGTTTCATTTGGGTGTGCCAGTACTGGTTCGGAAGTAAATAACTGCTTCAGTTGTTCAAATGCCTCTTGACACTGAGGTGTCCAATCTAACAGGGCCCCTGGCATGGAAGCTTTGGCCCCTCTCCCTTTAGTCTTTAGGAGATCTGTGAGAGGAAGGGCTACCTGGGCAAAATGAGGCAAGAATTGGCGGTAAAAATTGGCGAAGCTGAGAAAACTCTGGAGCTGCCGTCTGGTTTTGGGGGTTCCCAAGCCAACACATCCTGGACCTTTTTTGGGTCCATTTCCAACCCATTTGAGGATATGCGATACCCTAAAAAGTCAATGCGAGTCTGGTGAAATTCACATTTTGAGAGTTTGACAAACAGTTTGTGCTCTAGCAACTTCTCCAGTACCTCCTGAAGCAGCCTGGTGTGAGATTTTTGGTCTGGGCTGTACACCAAGATATCATCCAAGTAAACAACCACCCCCTTGAACAAATAGGGGTGCAACACCTCGTTTATTAAGTTCATGAAGACCCCAGGCGCCCCCTGCAAACCGAAATGCATAACTCGGTATTCAAATTGTCCCAACGGGGTATTGAAGGCGGTCTTGTGTTCATCTCCTTGCCTAATGCGAACTCTAAAATAGGCATCACGTAAATCCAATTTAGAAAACACCTTCCCCTTTGCCACTTCTGCTAATAAATCTTTGATGAGGGGCATGGGGTAAGCATTGGTAGCCGAAACTGCGTTTAGGCCCCGGTAATCAGTGCACAGTCTCAGCCCCCCATCCTTCTTTTTACAAAACAACACAGGGGCCGCAAAGGGGGACGACGCCGGTCGGATAAATCCACGGGCCAGATTCTTGTCAATGAATCTGCGTAGCTCCTCCTTTTCCATAGGACTCATGGCATAAATTTTCCCTTTCGGCAACTTGTGGCCCGGAAGGATTTCAATCGCACAGTCTGAGTTACGGTGGGGAGGTAGTTCGTCAGCTTCCTCCTCCTCAAACACACGGACCAAATGCCGGTATTCTTTGGGAATGCGATTAAGGTCCTCTGCGGCTAAGCAGGCTCGTGGAGGATCGTTATTAGGGGGTTTTCCCCACCACGGGTCCCACGTGTGCTCTGCACATTTCGAGGAGATAAATTGTACCATCCCTTCATCCCAAAGTATATAGGGATCATGCCCATGCAACCATGGGCTGCCCAACACTAATGGGAATTACAAAAGACCGCAGCTCCCAGTGTTCTCCTGTGCCCACCCTTAAGGGGACAGTCTCAAATCGACATGGTTCCTTCATCGGTGACCCATCCATTTGGGTAAAGGTAATAGGATCTTTCAAACTGGTAACTGCCGCCTCTAGTCCCGTTACCAGTGACGGGTTCATCAAATCCCTCCCGCACCCTGAGTCAATGAGGGCTCGGATCCTGATGTGGGTCACTATTGCTGGGTTCATTATAAGAACAGTCACAAAGAAGAGAGAGGGGTAATTGCTCACCATTTTTGGCGCTTCAGGGGCAGGGTCCTGTTGGGCAGCGCCACTCACAAACAGGACCACTTCATTTCCCTGCAGATCACTCTCCTCTTCTTCCAACATCAAGGCATCCGCAGGGTCCGGGTTGGCAGGAACGGGACCCATGCCAGGCACTGGAACGGGCAACGGGAGGGGCGCCAGAGCAGGAACGGGAGGCGGCGGTAGAACAGGTGGAGGCTGGATGGGTCCCGGTTGCCCCGGAACGGGCCCTCCCGGCAGTGGGCCAGCCAGAGGAGGCTGACCAGGCGCCGGCTGGCCGGGTACTGGTGCTGCTGGTGCTGGCTGCCCCAGAACAGGCTGGCTGTGAAGGGGAGGCGCAGGCAGTGGTGGTGCTGGGGCTGGCGCTGGTCTCGGTTGAGTCAGCGGGTGGGCTCGGATGGCTTGGTCCATCATCTGCGGCAGGGACTGCATCAGCTTGCCCATGTCCCGCATTAATCATCGGGTATCATCTTGAATAGAGTCCATGCGGGCGTCTGCATCCGGGCTGGACCCCGACCTGGGAGATCTGCGGGAGATCCGCCCCTGGGGGAGCCCGAAACTTCCCCGGGGATCCAGTAAGCTGTCCCGGCTCTGGCTCCCCGGTAACGACCAGGTAGTCTGGGTGGTGTCCAAAGGATTCTTAGTCCAGTCCCGTGACCTACGATAGGTAACCCCCTTGTCCCAGGGAGTTGGGGCACCAAGAAAGTAGGTTTGAGGTATCGCTCCTCCATGACTCTGGGTTGGCCCAGCAGGGCTGTAGATTGGGAGGGTGTACGATGCTCCCACTGTGCTGGTCAATGGAGGGGTGGTTGGCCCAGCCATCGAGTATAGGATCAAAGCTGTGGTCACCGGAGTCGTAGTCACTGGAGCAACGGTGGTAACCGGAGTGGTGGTAACCAGAGAGGTGGTAACCGGAGTGGTGGTCACTGGAATTGCCATGGTGGTGACCGGGACTGTGGTGACCGGTGTGGTAGTCACCGGTGGACCGACCCCAGCCCCGCTCATCGTGTTGGACGGCAGGAGCTGGTGGTGGTGAAAGAATGATGATTCCTGACAATTTCTGTCAGGTTCAAAAGCAAGTAGGTCCAGGCATTCTTGATCAAAAGAAAGGCTTTATTGGATTACAGTGCTAAAACCCACAGTAGAAGGTCATTGTCAGGAATGGGGGGCAAGAGCAAAGCAAGCAGGGTTATAGTATGATGCATGCAAGCGACTAGCGAATGAACGGTAAGCGCGCGCGCGGGAAACTCCCGGCGGGAGAGTTACTTCATGAGCAGGAGATGACTCCCCCCTCCCCTCGCATTCACAGGACTGGAAAATTCTCATCAACACAAGAATAGCCCAAAGCCTACATTCAAGGCCACCGTGATAAGGAGAAGCGGCAAGGGAAGAAGCTCCCACGTTACTGCCTGCATACCTACGCAAGCGCAAAGCCGAATAGGGAACACATAACAATGGACTCAATGAGAAACATCAAATAGACCTTTTTCTGACAGGCTCTTAGGGTTTGTTTTGCTAATTTAACTATTATTATTATTAATATTTTTATTTATAAATTTTCCAGCATATATACACAAAAACAAAATCCTGGTCTACAACCAGAATTGCGAGACATTGCATAATTTCTTAATATATTATCGCACATATACCTTAATTAAGTATGTTTCTGTTACACTGTCTAGATAAAATAGGAGTGGCATTGGGAGGATGTGTTTATTTGTTTATGTTTCATGTCTTTTTTTCTATCCAATGATAATTTTTTTTCCATCTATTTTCATAAACTAAATCCTCTTTTCCGGAAAGTATAAGATTTAGTCTATCTAATTCGGCTATTTCCAATATAGAATCTATAATTTCTTCTGCGTTAGGGATATTCTCTTTTTTCCAAAATTTTGCTATTTTTATTCTCGCTGCTGTAATTATATATAAGATAATTCTTTGGTCTTCTTTATTGATTCTCACCGGTATCATATTTAGCAAAAAACCCCTCTGGTTCCAATTCTAGCTTCACTTTGGTGGAATCTTCTATTATTTTTTTAATCATTTTCCAAAATTTTCTTATTTTTTCACATTTCCACCAGGTATGCAGATACGTTCCCACTTCTTTTTTGCACCTCCAGCAGACATTCAATGCTTTTTTATAGCATTTTGATACTTTCTCCGGTGTCCAGTGCCATCTAAAAAACATCTTATAAATATTTTCTTTATAATTTGTAGCTCTGAGCAGCTTAAGAGAATCCCACATTCTGGACCATTGTTCTAGAGTAATGTTTTGCCCTATATCTTTCATCCACCAAATCATATTAGGTTTTACAATTTCATCCAGTAGGTCCTCTGTTAAAAGGAAATTATACAGTTTTTGTATTAATTTATCCGCTGATGAAAGCCAGATTTTGTCTAATTGGGAGTACTTATTCATGAAATTTATTTTTTTATCTTTAGCAAATCTAGATTTTAGCTGTATTTTTTCCCAGGGGTTAAATTTGCATTTCGGATCTCTTGTGAGTCTAATGGTATTAATTCTCTATTTTCTGTCAATAGGTTTTCATAAATTAGTTTTTTTTCCTTGGACCAAAGCGACGGTAGCGTAAAAGCCTCCACAGGTGATACCCAAATCGGAATTTTGGAATAATATCTCATTTTAATTTCTTTCCAGATTTTCATTAGGGGGCCCCTTATTGCATGGTTTACAAAAATTTGTTGGCTTTTATCCATGTTATACCAGATATGGGCATGCCAGCCCATAGGTAGATCGTGTCCTTCTAATTTCAATGTTCTTTCATCTTCTAATTGGATCCATTCTCGTATCCATCCCATTGCTGCCGCCTGGTAGTACAAATTCCAATTTGGCAAACCTAGGCCTCCCTTTTCTTTCTTATCTGTGAGTAATTTTCTACTGATTCTCGGTTTCTTAGCGTGCCATATAAATGTTTTGACTACTGTATTTATTTCTTAAAAAACCTTTTATTTGTTAATATAGGGATAGCTTGAGCCAAAAATAAAAAACGCGGTAAAATATTCATTTTAATAGTGGCAATTCTGCCCATAAATGAAATGTGTAAGTCCTGCCATCTATTAAGATCCTTTTTTATTTCCGCTAGAAGTTTCAAATAATTATTTTTATAAAGGTTTTTATTGTTATTTGTCAGGATAATTCCTAAATACTTAATTTTTTCGACTACCTGAATCTTTGAAATATTTTGAATATTGGTAATTTGTGCGGTCATACAGTTTTTAGTTATGATTTTTGTTTTCTTTATATTAATTCTCAAACCCGCAATTTGACCATAATCATATAGATCTTCCAATAAGTATGGCAACGCTTTTATTGGATCTTCCAGAATGAATACCAGGTCATCTGCAAAAGCCTGTAATTTATATTGTTCTTTTTTTATTTTTGCCCCCGTTATATTCTCATTGTTTCTCACTATATCATTTAAAGTCTCTAGTCCAAAAATAAATAGTAACGGTGATAAGGGGCATCCCTGTCTCGTACCCTTTTGTATAGGAATATTACTAGTTACATCTCCATTGATAATAATTTTCGCGTTTTGATCTTCATAAATGGCTTTGATTGAATTAAGAAATTTTTTACCGCAGTTCCATAAAGTTAACTTCTGTTTTAAGTATTCCCAATTAACATTATCGAAGGCTTTTTCTGCGTCTAAAAAAATTAGGGCAAGCTGTTTTCCGGGATTTTGCTCATAATATTCTAATATATTAATTATATTTCTTATATTGTTTTTAATTTGCCTTCTCGGAATAAAGCCAGATTGGTCTCTATGGATTGTTTCTGCCATAACTTTCTTAAACCTATTTGCTAAGATAGAAGCGAAAATTTTGTAATCTACATTTAACAAGGAGATGGGTCTAAAATTTTTAATATCCATGTTTTCTGTATCCGGTTTGTGAATAAGTGTTATTAATGCTTCTTTCCAGGTCGTGGGGATTTTACCAGTCGCCAATACATTATTCATTACATCTTTAAGTAAATCTGTTATTTCCTCTTCTAACACCTTGTAGATTTCTGCTGGTATTGCATCTGGGCCTGGAGATTTCTTGGTCTTTTGAGTTTTAATTGCATTTATCAGTTCAAACATAGAGATATTTTCATTCAATATTTTCCTCTGTTCCTCTGTACATTTAGTTGTTATATGTTTCAATAAAAATTCTTGGATTTTCTGACTATTGTGTGGAGTCCGTTTATATAAATTTTTATAAAAATTTTCCACAATTGTTTTTAAATCCTGTGCTTTGTATTTTATTTCATGCTTTTCGTCTTCTAATGCCACAATAAATCTTTTTTCTCTTTCTTTTCTAAGTTTATAGGCTAACCAACGAGAGGGCTTATTCGCATTTTCAAAGAAATACGCTTTTGTGTATTCGATTTTTTGTGCTATCTCTTGTGTTAATCCTAAATTTATTTGATGTTGCTTCATTTTTATCCTTAGTCTTATCTCCTTTAAGTTTTCTTTATTATGGCTTATCTTTTCTAATTTCCTTAATTCTGTCGTTAATTTTTTAAATTTTTCTCTTTTCTGTTTATTTTTCCCTGCTTCTTGATTTATGAATATGCCCCTAATATATGCTTTAAGGGTATCCCAAATGATATTCAAATTAGTGAACTCCTTTTTGTTTATCTCAATAAATACTTTTATGTCTTGTCTCAATTTTTTAACAAAATCTCTATCCCTCATTAAACTTACATTTAATCTCCATCTCTTACAACTATATGGTTCTTGTATAGCTGCCCACATAGGATTGTGGTCTGCAAATGTATTTGCAAGAATTTCGACCTCTGAAAATATTTTTATTATGTTTATATTGACCCACATCATGTCTATTCTTGACCAAGAATTATGTCTATGAGAAAAAAAAGTATAATCTCTTTTGTGTGGGTTCCTAGTTCTCCATAGATCCAACAAGTTGAATTCTTCCATTAATTTTAGGAAGTTTTTTGTCAAAACTGCTCCCGACTTATGTGTCTTTCTTGTTTTTTTCCTATCATCTTTGGGATCTAGTACCGCGTTAAAATCTCCTACTAAACATATATTTTTGGGATTTTCTTTAGAGATATAGCTCCTCAATTCTGCAAAAAATATATCTTGATTTTGATTTGGGGCATATATGTTTATAATTAAAATTTCCGTTTCTCTAATTTGTACCTGTACTCCAATAATTCTCCCATCATTAGATCTAAATTTAGATCTAATTGGCCTCGTGTGGTCCTGTGCTTAGTCATCCTTCCAATAAAAGGATATATAGCTAATTCTGTAATTTGTGTGGCTCTCCCCAGCAGCCCTGCCCCTCTACCTGCTTAGCTAATTGTCCAACAATCACACCACCTGCCAGGAGATTGTTTGCACTATTTCTTCTTGCCCCCCCACCCCTTTCTCCTCTCCCGTCACATGCACTCCTGCCCCTTTCGTAGAGACTCTAGTCACTTTGGTCACTTCAGTTCCAACGTCGTAGACCTTCCTCCGCCCCTCTCTCATTTCTCAGCGTCACACTCCTGCCCCTCTGGTATGGAGCCTCGTCGCTTTCTTTTGCCCGACCACGCTGCGATGCTCCGACTTCCCACATTGACATCACACTGCTTTAACTTCTGTTGCCGCTGCTCCCCCGCCTTTGCAGAAACCGCTTTCCACTTGCACCTGGAAGACAGCGCTTTGCTGAGTCACTCCAGGGACGGAATACCTGCGAATTTAAAGCAACAGAGAAGGCTTCAATTATAACACCAGGTTTCCTTAAACTATATTTTCCTGTGAGATTAAAGCATGGATTCCTCTGTTCTTGAGCATCACTCTTCCTCGCTGCTTCCCACTCTATTTTGCTACCACATTAGTTTTCGCCTTCTCTGTCATCTTATTAGGCTATTTAAACAGTTTGATAGCCTGCAGCTATTTACATGTCTCTTTCACTTTTTTCTTAGGCAAGAAGTAAAAAAGCAGTTAATGTAGTCAGAAATACTTAGCTTCAGTTCAGCTTGGTATTTTCTCCTCCCTTTCCATTCGTTTAATCTCCCATTTCTCCTTCCACGCTCGCTTTCCACAGCAGAGTGTTACAAGAGTTCTCTGCTGCCTTCAGCTCCACTTCTGCTCTGGGGTGAGCAAAAATCCCCCTGAGGAAGTCGCCACTTCTACAGGTCCAGCTCAAGCCCCTTGCAAATACCTCTACCACTTATAAGGCATTTTGGCAGGAAAAACGTGCCAAAAAAATGAAGTTGAAAAAGGGTGTGCGAGGAGCTCTTCTCCCCATGTCTATCCCCTTCGAGCTCCGGTGGCCATTCGGCCCCTGAACTCTTGAGTAGATCCATCCCTTTGATCAAAAATAAAATCAAGGTCCGCTTTAACCACTAAGTCCCATATATTCCTTGTTCTTTTATATCCCACCTGAGGTTTATTTGAGCAACCCGGTATGTCACTAACAATATGCCAATGCCTCAGTATGACTTTTTTAATGCTTTCTGCAAAAGGCATATATTCCAAAGCCCATGTAATTCTTTGAGATTTGGCTTGTTTCTCAGGTCCCTTTAAGAGACCTGTCCGAGATCTTGCAGCTGATCTTACTAATGCATTCTTAATGACATATTCAGGATAACCCCGATTTTCAAATTGTGCCTAAAGCTTCCTTTTTTCCTGCTCGTAATATGAGCTATCAATACAGTTCCTTTTTACCCAGAGAAATTGGCTAAAGGGCAAATTTTGTCTTAGTTGTCTTGTATGGTAAGATCTATAATGCAAATATGAGTTTTTATCTGTGGGCTTGCTATATGCTCTGCCAGCCTATTTTGTCATGTAATGTAAACCTCTGTATCCAGGAAATTAATTTTTTCTATATTCATATTAGATGTAAACTTAATGCTGGGATGCAATTGATTTAGCCATAAGACAAAATGTTGAAAGTCAGCCTGGCCCAGAAAAATAAAAAACAAATCATCCAAAAAATTTTTGTAGAAAAAAATATTATTAAAGTGTGGATTACTATCAGGATTGGAGATCCAAAATTTTTCAAAGTTCGCCATAAATAAATTCGCCATGCTAGGTGCGAAGGAGCTTCCCATAGCCACTCCTTTGGTTAGCAAATAAAAATTATCCTGGAACCTAAAATAACTCCTATCAAAAATAATATCTGATAAATCCAAAAGAAAATGTGTGGGTGTAAACTTGTCTTCTCTCATTTCTAGAATATTGAAAATGCAATCCCGAGCCTCATTATGGGGGATATTTGTATAGAGGGAAGATACATCTAAAGTTGCTAAGACACTATCATTAGGTAACAGCATGTTTTCGATTTTTATTATAAAATCTTTAGTGTCTTGCAAGAATGATGGAATTTCCTTAACAAATGGTTGTAAAAAATAATCCAAATACTTAGAAATGGGTTCCAGGACTGAATTGGACCCAGATATAATCTGACGTCCGGGGGGCGGTCCTTGTGGTTTATGGATTTGGGGTAGTGCGTAAAATACAGGCACTCTAGGTGTCTTATTCATAAGTATTCCGCAGTGGACATAGGTATATAGTCCATGGCTAAACGTTCATGGATAACAGTTTGTATAGTCCGCATAACCTGCATAGTGGGATCAGCTAATAGCGGACTATATGCTTCCCTATCCTGCAGATGCTCCTGTACCATAGTCAGGTAATCCTTTTTGTCTAATACCACAATCCCACCCCCTTTGTCCGCTTCCTTAATAACTATATTCTTATCCCCAGCTTCCTGCCAACCTAGCAGTTCGAAAGCAAGAAATTGCAAGTAGATAAATAGGTACCACTTTGGTGGGAAGGTAACAGCGTTCCGTGTGCCTTGGTGTTTAGTCATGCCAGCCACATGACCACGGAAACGTCTTCGGACAGCGCTGGCTCTTCGGCTTTGAAACAGAGATGAGCACTGCAACCCTAGAGTCAGATTCGACTGGCTTTCGAGCAAGGGAACCTTTACCTTTACCTTTATCCCCAGCTAAATTCTGTAATAATTCCATTTCCTTACGAGTAAGATTATAATTAGTTTTATGTCCTGATTTTTCCAATTGTGCCAAATCTGCAAGGACCAATTTTTCAAAGATGGAGATAGTAGGAACTATCACATTGGGTGTAAATTCTGATTTGGGTTTAAATGGATAAGGCTCACAAGTTGTGGAATCTCCAAAGTAATTTTTTAATTTTAACATGCGTATAAGTTTAAATATATCTATACAAGGCTGGAAACTATTATAATGAGGTGTTGGAACAAAGCCCAGTCCCAAATTAAGTAGTATGTTTTCTTCTCCTGTCAGTGTTCGGGAAGATAAGTTAATTACTAAGTTTTCTTCCCCCTGCATTTTTGTGGCTGCTGGTTTAAAAAATTCTGGCTGGCTTTGTATTTGGTCTGTCTATACAGGCTGGGACGTAATGAAAGTCCCTCATCTGCAGAAGTATTTGCAGAATCTTCAGTAGTTTCCAAGTCTGAAGCTAAGTTCTTAGAATCTTCCCAGGATACCCTACGTATTTTATTGTTAGCATCACTCATACTCCATTTATAAAACTATTTTGAGTGTAATCTCTATTGTCCCGTTCAAATTTTTATTCTTACTATCTCTAATCTCTTTTTCAAAAGAAATCAATTCTTCCTCTATTGTCTTAATACGAGCCGTGAAGCTGTCAGAAGGTATGGATGTCTGTATTTTATCTTCCATTTTTTTGATTTCTATGTTTAATTTTTCAGATTCTTGGAGGGCCTGATCAATAATCAACAACATTAAATCATAGGAACATTTGTTCAATATAGCTGTCCATCGGTTAATGAACTCTTCTCTGCCTAAAAACATAGCAGGACCCTTTTGCATTCTAAGACCCCTGGGTATCATATTTGAAATGCAATAATCATTCAATGAGGATGCATGCATAAGTAATTTAACCTTTTTCCTTTTAAGAAATTCAAATTGTGTCCAGTCTATGTTGCCAGCTTGAGCACTATTATTTGTGATTTTGGGAACATTAGCTAAAATTCTATCGTGTTCTTGATCAGAGAACATGAAGTGATTAGTTGGCAACGCCATGGTCTGTATACAACAGTGAGGAATAAAGAGACCTCCCAGCTGGAGATAATCATTAAAGGAGAAAACAGCTGGGGAGACGTAGCTATTGCAATATAACAATGTAATGTATACAGTTAATATGAACCCCATGATAATACAAATTACAAAGTATGTGATACAAAATAATTATAACATTTGTGTTGTTCATATATCAATTTCAAGTACATATGTCAATTTCATTTTCATATATATCAATTTTCATTTACATAACGAAGCCTCTGGAATGTGCCTCCGTTTCAGAGCCCTGTAAAGCAGGATCTTTTAAGGAATAAGTGATCTGTGTTAAATTATCCTGATTATGCTCACAGTTGATACAAACATTCTTTGCTGAATCAAACCAAATTCCATGTAACGTAACATTCTTTGCAAGAATCTCAGTAATCCACAGTCATTAAGTGGCTCACCAGAAATTGTTTACTTCAGTGTTTACTTCATTTATACCTCGCTTTCCTCACCAATGGGGACCCAAAGTCATTATTTTCCTCTCTTCTATTTTATCCATGCATCCACCGTGACAGTGTATGACTGATTCAGAGTCATCCAGCTAGCTTCGATGGCAGAGTCAGAAACTGAGCCTGGGACTTTGAGATCCTAGTCTGACACTTTAACCACATGCAACACTGGCTCTCAAACTGGCTCATTCTCAGCTAGTAGACCAGTCTGATTTCCTGCATTAAATGAGTCTCTCAGAGCAGTAATCACTCATGTTAGTCTTGGAACTCTCACCAAACATAATCTGAAGGTTTTTTTCCTGCAGCTGCTGATACTGGATGACAAACACTGTGATTTAGCAGCAAAGTGATGCTTTATTCGATCCTATCTGGGGGGAGAATAGATACAGACATTTTTATTTATTTATTTGAAATATTTCTATGTTGCCTTTCTACACAGTTCAAGGTCCATGGGGTGCAGACCATTAAAACATTTCAAACATTAAAACAGTTCAAACCTCAAAAAGCATTTAAAATTCAGATGTATAGATTCAAAACAATTAAAAAACATACAAACATGTAACACCATGCAAATAGTCAGTCGGTCAGTTAGCCTTTATTGGCATAAAACAATACCTTAAAAGAGGATTACTGTAAGAAAATCCTGTCCTATTATATAAAAGGGTAGTGGTCTGGCAAGGTTCAATGCTTGGCAAAATCAGTTCGCTCCCTGATATGTCACTCAGAATCTGTCCCTATCCACTAGCTGTGTTGCCTGAGTTCTCTCCCACCCACTGCAGCCTAGGCCACTCTTCTCTGATTGGGCCAGCATTTCAAGTTCATTTGCATATGGAAGCTGATTGGACTTCACTCCATTCCGCACCTCAAACTCCCCCCCCCCGCAAGACAGTTGGAATTGTCAGTTGCTTATGCAACCTGTTGTATTCTGAGGTGAAATATGTCCTCATTCACAACACTTCCCCTTCAAAAGAAACAAACCCAATAACACAACCATGCCACACCACAAAAAAGACAGATCACACCACAAGCAGAATACCACAAGGCAAAAAAAGCTCTGGTACTAATTCAAAGTGCTGGGGATGAGTTGTGTTCTGGCAGGGGACACTGTGAGTATAGAAAATGATTTATCGACACAGTAGTGTTTTGGAAAATCTTTAGGAATTGTTTGGTGCATTCACCATGGGACACCCACCCAGAGCCTCTGGCATTTTCTCACTCTGCTGGCATCAAAACCAATTGAAGGCAAAATAGAGATAAGGATACTTTCCCACCCTCCTTTGCATCAATTTGTCTTTGTTGGCAATGGCAACCGAAGGCCTGCCAGCACTCTCAGGATGACTTCATGCCTACTGACTGGCATGGCATCACTAGCCCTGGCTGCTTGTTCCTGTTCAGCAGGAGCATCCCTATGGAAACTGCCTGGGTGATTTCGGACCAGCCACAGACTTTCTGCCTAACCTACCTTACAGGGTTGCTGTTCAGATCACAAAGGAAGAGGCTGCTGAGAGGGGATGAAATAAAGTTGCCAACTATAGGTATGGAAATTCCTGGAGATCTGAGGGCTGGAGCCCAGAGAGGGTGAGGTTTGAGGAGGGGTGGGACCTCAGACAGGTACAGTGTCATAGACTCCACCCTCCAAACCAGCCCTTTCCTCCTGGGGAACTATTGTTGCCAATTTTGGCCCAATGGCCATCAGACTATTCTCTTCCACCCCCTGCTGTGCAGCTGACTTTCCCCTAGGGTTGCTAATCTCCAGGTAGGACCTGGAGATCTCCCACTGTTACAATTGATCTCCAGATGACAGAGATCAGTTCCCCTGGAGAAAATGGCTGCTTTGGAGGGTAGACCCTATGGCATTATACCCTGCTGAGTCCTTCTGCCCCCCCCATGCTTCCCTCCACAGGATCCACTCCCCAAATCTCCAGTAATTTCCCTACTTAGAGCTGGCAACCCTACTTTCCCCTCAGTGCCTGATGGTAGGCAACCAAGCTTGATCCTGTCACCTGTTTTGGCCTTTGGGAGAAAACTCATTGGGGCCAGTCTTGGTAGGGTTGCCAACTCCAGATGGGAAATTTCTGGAGATTTGAGGAATGGAGCCTGAAGAGGGTGAGGTTTCAGGAGGGGTGAGACCTCAGACAGGTACAAAGCCATAGACTCCACCCATCAAACTATCCATTCCATCCTGGGGAACCATTGTTGCCAATCTCCAGGTGGGGGCTGGAGATCAATCAGAATTACAACTGCTCTCTAGGAGGGAGGAGGGGAGGAGATGGAAAGCTGAAGTCAGGGGGCAGATAACAGTAGGTTGACAATTGGATGGGAGGGAGATAGGATTGCCAACTCCAGGTTGGCAAATTCCTGGGGATTTGAGGGTTGGAGTCTGGAGAGGGTGGGGTTTGAGGAGGGGTTGGACCTCAGGCAGGTAGAATGCCATAGACTCCACCCACCAAACCAGCCATTTCCTCCTGGATAACAATTGTTGCCAATCTCCAGGTGAGGGCTGGAGATCACTCAAAACTACAACTGCTCTTCAGGTAGCAGAGATCAGTTCCTCTGGAGAAAATGGTGGACTCTGTCATTATACCCTTCTGAGGTCACCACAGCAAATTCACACTGTGTGCCCAAAGCCAGGGCACTCTCCCAGAGCATCTTTCTGGAGCTTGTTGTATTTATTTCTACAACGGGCCTTATTCCTAGTATACATATAAAACCAT
The DNA here is from genome assembly GCA_029375565.1 of Gekko gecko. Lineage (NCBI taxonomy): Eukaryota > Metazoa > Chordata > Lepidosauria > Squamata > Gekkonidae > Gekko > Gekko gecko. Next base: position 173,668,358 of record JAPDNY010000005.1, read on the forward strand.
ATAAAACCATATATATAAAACCAAGTATTTTGCAAATTACATAGTATTCCATAATGTTACATAAAACAATTTGTTACAAAGTGTTGCTCATTTTGATAGTTTTTCCTGATGTAGCTTTATAGCTGATTGTAAAAAGGGAGCGGTGGCGCAGGCAGTAAGAACGCCTGCAAAGTAACATCAATGAACAGCCATTACGGCTGTTTTAAACTCACCACGACCGGAGTGAGCTCCTGGCCCATGTCCCAGCTCCCGTCCACCCAGCGATTCGAAAGCATCATAAATGCAAGTAGATAAAGTGGGTACCTGCCCTAGTTGGCAGGGGGCACCCCCTCCTCCTTGTGACATGGAGGTTTCGGTGGCGGCGGCAGCGGCGGTGATGGCGGCGAGCAGTTCCTGGCGACCAGTGGAGCAACGTTGGAAGGCAGAGCCTGGAGAAGTGGAGGCCTGGAGAGTGTGGTGATGTGTGGCACAGCACGGCGGAGCCACCTATGGACAATAGCCAGAACTGCAGCCAACACAGAGCCACGCACCAGGACGAGACCTGCCGGAGGAAGCTGCCCGGAAGATCGGCTCCAGAAAAAGGGCACCAAGATGCCAATATCTGAAGCCGTGGAAAGGAAGCCGGATGACAACTAGCCTGGGGTGCTGATAGGCAGTCACCACCCTGTAGACTATGTGGCCCTAGTTAGGTTAAAATTCGGTTGCTTAGAACCACTATGTAAACCGCCCAGAGACCCTCTGAGGTTAGGGCAGTATATAAGCCGAAAGTATAAATAATAAATAAATAAATAAAAACATGGCTACCTTCACTGATATTTCAGTAGCGGAGTCATTTAGAAGATGGTGCACTTTTAAAGCATCAGGAAGGTCCATCATATTGGCTAAAATAGGGTTTCAATATCTGAAATGTACATCTACATAAAACTGGCAGTGCAAACAGATATGTGAAACTGTCTCAATGCATCCAGTGTTACAATGGCAAAGTCTAGATGTATATGCAGGGCTGGATTTAGATGAAGAGAGGCCCTAGGCTACTTCACTTGTGAGGCCCCTCCCAATTCCCCACCCTCATGACTAGAAGAAAATGGAAGAGTATTATATACAAAATTGAGTGAAGTCAAGGATGATGATGGGTATTTAAAATTCTGCAATTCACAATTTCTCCTCTAAAGGATGTAAGCTGTTATTGTTAAATACCATAGTGATTGAAAAAAATGCACAAATGTTAAAATTAACACTGAAAAACTTTTGCAATAACTGAACTTTGTAAACCATTTATGGAATAAGCATTAATTTTTAGGAAAATAAAGTTGTAATGTTATTCTTAAAAAAAAAACCAACCTTGAGTTTACAAATTATATTGCCTGGGAAGTGTAAATAATACGATCATGATTACCTGACAGTGTGGCACTTTTAGAATCTACTTTATGTCATCATTAAACAGTCAGTTCTAAAATACATATTAAGAAGTAAACTACAACCAACAAATACAGTAAGACTAAAAATGTTTTTCTATAGCCTTCCTCATAGCAAAATCATCCAAAACTTAATCAAAATTTGTTTGCCTAAGTTTGTCACTTTCAATGTACAGAATGCTCAGCGTGGACAACCTCTCTTGAGATATCGTGGCCCTTAATTAATTTTTAATCCTTTTATTTTGAAAAACTCCTCGCTCTCGAGCAGTTAGTGACTATAAAGCTAAGAAATAGCTGCAAGATTGCTTCCACATTAGGAAAGGCCATCTGATTTTTTTCCTTGTATATAATTTGATAAAGGTCTGTATGAGACAGAGAGTGCTCTTCTGTAAGCCTATGGCTTTGTCTCATGTACAGGTGAAAGTGCAAAAGTTCATCAATAAGTTTCAGGTCAATATCTTCTGGGTATGCTTCCATCAACAGTTCAACACCTTGCTGAATTTCTTGCTTAGATGCTGTCAGATTAGCAAGAATGGAAAACAATTGTGCAACATCACTGTACACAATACTTCTTTTTAAATTGGCTTCAAGTGCATCTAATATAGGAATAAAGGATTTTATCCTAAACTTATCTCTTGAAGAAAGTGCATCTAAGGCATCAGGTGCACTTCTGTCATTTTTTTGCCATTCCCTTACTCTTTGTCTCCTTGTTGTGTAGTTAACATTTGGCAAGGTGGCTTTTGCTTGTTTCTCAAGCTCATCAAAATCTTCTCTAATTTTCCTTAAAAAATCCAGAAGTCAACTGTACAAACTTGCACAAGAACTCAATAACAGGTCTGATTTCTGAAGGGCTTTGCTGACCTTGTGAAAATGACCTAGCACACAGGTCCAAAAATGTAGCATAAACACAAATTCCAGTTCTTCCATTTTCTGCAAAAGATTGTTAGCTTGAAGACTGGTCTCCCCCTTCCCATTAACATCAGAGTATGAATGACTGATGGCATCAGTGATAGCACAGTAACTTTCCAAAACAGCTTCTATGGCTTTTGCGTGTGCGTTCCACCTAGTGTTTGACAAATATTTAGGCACTTTAGACTGAGGTGGCAAAAATGATTTTAGAACTGCCCATCTCTTTGTGGAGGGTGAAAAGAAGGTATAAATTTCATTGATAATGTCAAAACAGTTCACTGAATCAAGGCAGCAATCCACAGCTGAACGGCCCACCAGATCTAAAGAGCGACCTGCACATGGAATAAATCTTGTAAATTGGGTTTTTTTGGATGATTTTTTGCCGCATACCATTGTACTTACCAGCCATGTTGGCAGCGTTGTCATAAGACTGCCCGCTGCATTTTCTAAAATCAATTTCAAGCTCAGTAGTGAAATAGTTGAACACTAAATCAGCCATGCTTTCTCCTGAGTGGTCTTTTAGCTCAAGGAAAGTTGAAAACATCTCAGTTGGCAAACCATCTTCAGGTGATACATATCTGATAATTAAAGTCAACTGATAAAGTCAACTGCTGGGTGGCTGCCTGCTTGCCTGCCTTAAGTGCTGCTGGCTGGGTTTCCCCATTGGAAACAATGGAGGTAATGGGGGTAACCTGTTTGGGTGCCCATAGAATTAGGCCCATTAGTCCAATTGCTTTGAGACGTGGGGGTGTATGTGGGGAGAGGCTCTCGAAGCTACTCTGAAAGTTTGGAGCCTCTCCCTCAAACCCCGTCCCCCCCAGAGCTACTAACAGGACCGTGGGAAAAAAGTAACTTTTCTTCCCACTATAGAGAACAATGGAGGGAATGGGGGCAATCTGTTTGGGGGCCCATAGAATTGGACCCCCTGGTCCAATGTTCTTGAAACGTGGTGGGTATCTTGGGGAGAGGCTTCATCAGCTACCCTGTGAGTTTGGAGCCTCTCCCTTAAATCCCCTCCCCTCCAGCCCCCAGAATATACCCTATGTTTTCACCATTGACTTCAATGGCCCATAGGCTATAATGGAGCTGAAATTGACATTCGGCTGCCTGAAAGACTTCCGGGACACCGGCTGGGGGTGGGGCTTGGCTCCTGAGCTCCCAGAGCTGTGCTCAGGTGCGCTTCCCCCCCCCCAAATACCCCTGGCAATAATTCTCTCCATGACATGCCACCAGTACTGCTGTTCTGCTTTTGTTTGTTCCTCTCCCTGTCCAGTAAGTGACTCTTGAATTAGTTCTATATTTTCAGTTTGAGCCAGCATCATGGCTGCTTCCTCATAATCACCTTGCTGTTCCACATCCTGCTTTGCTGTTTCTCTTTTAGGGAGGTTTTTGTCTGGTTGCATGCTAGTAGTTGATTCAGGCTGGATAGCTTCACTGCTGGCTCTTGTTGCTTCAATGAGTGGTTGGTGCACAAAAGCAGTGATGGGTCTTAACTTCATTACCATAGCATTTTCAAGTCTCTATCTCTTGCACTTGCTAGCACCACTTTCAAATCTTATACTCATGCTCAGATTAGAATTTAAAAATAAAAAGTAAAATTAATCTTCAACTGAATAAACACATGGATCAGACTGGATCCATCAGTGGCTATTGGCACAAGGTATAGATGTTTGCTGCTGAAGGGTTACAGAATTCAGTTTTCCAGTGTGGAGAAATGGGTGTCCACCCTCAGTCCCGGGGGTCTGAGTAGCCAGTTTGTGGCTCATGAACCCCACTTTGCCTTCCCACCTTCTTGGTGGGCTTCTATTACTCTTCAGTAGCTGCCACCACTCACTGACTTCCCTATGACTTTCTTGAGGGGCAATGAGACCCCTCTGGCTGACTCCTGGGGTTTGGAGATGAAAACCCCTAACTTTGGATTTCTCCTGGAGGGTTGCACATTTTTAGACTTTTTCCCTCCCAGGACCCTTCTTAAGGCACTAGTAGTGGGCAGAGCAGGGGAGACTCCATGGTCAGAGCACCAGACTGGGGTTTTAAACAAAGAACAAACTATATATAAACAAAGAACGACTATATACAAGTAACAAGATTTTAAACACAAAAAGGCACTTTAAATCAAACACAGGAAGGAAAACACCACTGGGCACAAATAAAATAAGACAAAACACAGTTCCTCTGTCCCTGAACTGATCCCTATACTTATTTTCCCTCGGGATGAGGTTCAGTTACCAACCAGCAGCCTGGCCTCCTGCCTTATACAGGTAGTTCTGGATCCCTCCGAGGATCCCTTCCCACTACTGCCTTCCCTGATCCCCAAGGCTTCTCTCTGCCTGTGGGCAATCTGCAGCAAGAGCCTCCTAGCCTCTCTGAGGGTTTCAGGACAACTCCCTGCCTCTCAGGCTGGCTAGAGCATTTATATCTTCTGATTCTGCCCCTGGCTTTCCCACACTTTTTGGCCATGGAGGCATCTGGGATTTGTAGGGCTACCCTGGAGTTTGCCCTGCTTCCAAGGGTGGGTGGCTATTTTAACTAAACTAAACAACCTAAACTAAAGCAAACACAAGATGGAGTCTATTCTTTCACATCCAACAAGCCAACCCTATAGCACATCATTTTCTAATCTAAACATTTTCAAAAGTTTACAAACTCCCAAAATTGCCAAAAGGATTCAAAATAACTTTCTCCAAGAAACATGTAATTAGGAGGCTTGAAAATGATGCAACAATATAGGTTAACAATTAACTATAATTTCCCATCTAATAATTCCAGCAGCAGCAAACACCAGGCTCCCATTCAACAATCATTACTAGCCATTTAAAAGAGCCAACTGCCAAAAAATGTTATATAAAATAAATATGTAAAACTTTGATTAGATTCTGCAATGACTTTAGAACAATTAATCCACTATTAATGTATGAAGCAGTATTGTTTGGATTTAATGGCATGACAATTGACACCATCAATATTTCTTTTCATATCCAAGAAGTTCTGAGAAAGGAGTTGCAAAGTGCATGCTGCAGGCACTGACAGGGCTCTGTGAAGTGTGAAAGATAGACTTCCCTGCCTGGGAGGACTGAGGCCAGTGCCAGTCACACGTGCTTGCTCTGTTCAAGCCAAGGAGGAGGGAAGGAATGGAAGAGACTTAGGAGAGCTTGCTTGTCTGGTCTATCTGTCCCAGCCGGCCCCCCACTCACACTCTCCCACTGATTAAAGTGCAGCACATACCACTACTGACCTGACCCTTGAGCTGGGAAAGGCTGTTCAGCTGGTTGTTGACTCTGGACTGCTGGCTCTGGAGTCCTGGAATCTGTACTCTGAATAGTGGCACCAGGGACCGAGAAGGGGCAGGGCTTGTCAGTCCAATCCCTGCACAGTCTCATCAGGGCTGGCCTTAAGGCAATTGGAGCAGTTTGGCCAAATTGGGCCCCAGGGGCCACTCCTAAGGAGGCCCCCGCACCAGTGCAATTTAGATGGCTTTTACTTATATATCTAAGATTCTGCAGACTTTGGCTGTGAACTGGGGCCCCACAAAAATTTTTCCAGTTGAGCCCTAGAGTTTCAAATTGGGCCCTACTGGCTGGCCCTGAGTCTCATAGTTGCTGGGCCCGAGTTGCCCCGCCCTCACATGAAGTCTTGGGTCTGCAATATTTGGGAGAGGGGAGACTGCCTGCTGGGGGGTCAGGGCTATGGAGGCCCCCTAGATTTAGAGGCCCTAGGCTTTAGCCTACTTGGCCTATACATAAATCTGTCACTGCATATATGCTATATTATTATATCTCCCATGCAAGATTGCTGATGGTAGTGCATTTAACCTTGCTCGTGAAAAGGCTCTGCACTATTGTGGTGCTTGTATACCAGATAAATATGAGACCATTCGACCTACCGTGAGGGGAATCTCAATGTTCAGAGGGGAGCAAGGTTCATTGGATAAGTGGTATAGCCATTGTGTTTCATCATCTGAAAAACACCCATAAGAGGGAGCATAAGCAGTGAGTCCACTGGGATGCCCATGGCAGTTATTTTGTTCTCAATGTGTGGTAGCCAGTTAGACATGTTTGACTCTGTGAGCATTTGTTGTATAAGGCTTCCTTGGTCTACATTTAATGTAGACGCAGCCAGTATTTTATTGTCATTAGCCATGCACCAGATTCCACAGAATTTAACCCAGTTTCTAAACAAAAGGCTGCATGAGATACACAGCGTGGCATTCCCATGAACTTTCGAAGAAATTTAGATTGAACACGTTCTATTGTGCCATTAAGTGCACTTATCCATATTGGAATACCATACATGAGTCGGGGGATTACTTTGGCCTTGAAGACTTTTAATGAAGCTTGTATGAATTGATTGCCTCTGGTGTAGAAGAGTCGGGAAATGGCAGAAGCATTTATGTTGGCCATATTTATTGCTGAATTATGCTGCACAGATCAGGATGCATTATACTGGAAGTGCAGACTTAAGTATCTAAAATTTTTAACTTGTTCAATTGGTTTGCCTCCAATTGTCCACTTGAATGGTTTCCAAGTTTTGGAAAAGACAAGTATTTTTGATATTTCATGGTTTAAAAGTACTTTATTTGTTATAAAATATGAAAGACATCTATTTAGTGAACGTTTTAAGCCAACTTTGGAGCAGGATAATAGTACCGTGTCATCCACATATAATAGTAGAGGGACATGGACAGAACCCAGTTTAGGAGTATGGCAATCAACAGCTTTGAGGTAAGGGGAGAGATAATTAAGGAGCAGCTTAAATAGAAAGGGTGCTAATATACAGCCTTGTTTGACTCCTTTGTTTGATGGGATTTTTGAAGTTAATTTCCCTGTCAGTGAACACTTGATTTGGCATTTTGTTGATGTGTATAGCTTTTTTATAAGGTTAAGGAGTCTCTTATCTATGTTTAGTTATTGTAGTTTAGCCCAGAGGAGTTTCCTGTCGATTTAATCAAATGCCCCTTTAAGTTCTATGAAGGCAGCATATAATTTTACATTGCTTCTTTTAACATACTTATTAAACAGGTGCTCTAATATAATGCAATAGTCTGAAGTAGTTTTCCCTTTACACAATCCCAGCTGTTCCGGGCCTAAGACTCTCTGTTCTGCCATCCATATGGTCAGCTTAGATAGTAGATATTTGGCATACAGTTTGCCCATAATGGAAAGCAGGCTGATTGGTCTATAGCTGGAGGGAATTGAGCAATCACCTTTTTTGTAAATTGGGACTATGATTGCATTTAACCATGCATCAGGAATAAGACCAGATTTATCAATCATTGTAAAAAAAGATGCAAGAGGGGCTGCCCACCAATTAGGGTCTAGTTTTAAAATTTCCAGGAGAATTATATCAGGACCAGCTGCTTTTCCTGGTTTCAATTGTCCAATCGGTTCCTTTATTTCATTGGGTGTTACATGAGGCCAGTCAGGAAAGTCCTGAGACAGAAAATCTGAGGGTTCCATGATGCAGACATCATCCTGATGGAATAATGTAGAAAAATATTGATACCACACTTGGGGAGAAATAGCAGACATAGAGGGGGCCTTCCACATGACTATGGCCCAGAATTGTTTTGTATTATTTAAAATCGTGACCTGTTATAATTGTTCCCATTGTGTATTAATATATTCAGTCATACTCTGTTGTAGTTGGCTCTTAAGTTTAAAGTATTCTATCAGAAAAAAATGGGTCAGCGGTTTCACAGTATTGTCTGAAGACATTGCATAATTTGGTTTTTAAGTATCTACATTCCCTGTCAAACCAGACATTTATAGGTCTACTAATCCCCCATTTCCACTCTCAAGTTCTTGGCCCAGTGATGTGGATATGTGAGATGAGATTATAGGCTATGATCATTGATGAATGTTCATTTGCATCAATTAAGGAGGATCTATGCTTTAGAAGTAGGCTTGATTTAAGTAATTGTTGGGTTTTTTGCATAGAGCTATCATTCCATAAGATTCTAGGCAATAGATAGAGCTTTTCAGGTTGGTATTGGAAATAACATTGGGTTCTAGTAAAAAGGCTGACACTGAGAGTTAAAATAAGTGGAAGATGGTCACTGATTATATAATCGGCAACAGTGAGATCTAGAACATGAGATTCCAATGAAGGGGAGACTATAAAATAGTCAATTACTCTGCAGCCCTTTGTAGAGACAAGTGTATGTTCTCCAGAGTTGGGAAAGTTGGTAAGCCCATTCAGCCAAACTTTATTAACTTGAAGACAAAGTTTGGTGAGATAGATGCCTGCCGAATTTATATGGCGATCTTTGGAGTACCTTGTAGAGGTGAAAATAGGTGGAAGTTTATCCTCCTGATTAATTTCTATAGCCTTAAAGCATATTTTATGATCGTTGCCTACTCTAGCATTAAAGTCGCCTGACAGAATTATTTCAGCCAAGGGATGTTCTTCTTCTAGTCTTTCTAGAAAAGAAGTTAGTAGTTTCCAATGTTGGGAAAGAGTTAAACTGTCTAAGGAGTTGGGAACATATATATCCACAATAATCAGAGTCAGGTTATCAAGGACAAGCTTAATAGCTTGCTCAGTGGGGCTATCCAATTGTAACATAATGATTTCTACTTTTAAATATAAAGAAACAAATAGAGCCAGACCCACTTGAAAGCGACCCTTATTGGGACCAGATATGGAAAATAAATGTGAAAATAACTAGGGCGGTCCCGTACAGAGAAAATATGTATAAAATGCTGTATAGGTGGTATGTTACACCAGATAAATTGGCAAATTATGATGAGAAATGTTCCAATAAATGTTGGAAATGTAATGTTAAGACAGGTTCACTATACCTTATGTGGTGGACATGCGAGGTGACAAAAAATATTGGGTATGGGTGCACAAAATGATGCAGAAGATTATAAAAGGCACTCTTTTGTTTAAACCAGAAGTGTTATTGCTGGGTATACTCCCAAAAGATATACGGAGAGAAGAGAGATATTTGATAATATATATTCTGACTGCAACCAGGATTTTGTATGCAAAGTATTGGCGATCCACAGCAGTTCCAACTAAACAAGAACTGATAGAGAAGATAATGGAGGCAGCTGAAATGGATAAGTTGACTTTGATGATGAAAGGACATGATGAATCAGCCTTTACAAATACGTGGCAACGCTTCTACGATTGGCATGATCAGAGAGGGCAGGATGGAGAGAAACAATAAGTTCTGAGTACTTTTAATCTTGTATTAATTGGTTATGTTATTTTTTGTAGTTAGAGACAGATAAGACAGAAAAGACAGAAAGATAGAACTGGAGGATACAGAGGAAGAAATGAACTAGTAACAAGGGTGGCAAGGTGGGTGGAATCTTAAAGGATTGGTTTGGGTTGGAAGCTGTTTTCCCCCGTGAATGTTTAATGTTGTTTGTAGTGTTTTTTTGTGTAGTAGTGTAGGTTATGTTATGTAGTGTATGTAATGTTGTATGTTATTGTTGTTGGAAAAAAATAAAAAATGCCTCTTTCAGGGGTGCTTAAAAAAAAAGAAAGAAAGCGACCCATAGGGTTAATCCTATACTCTGGGAGGGAAAAGGATTTATACTCCTCAATCTGAATCTGATTTGACAGCCAGGTTTCCTGAAGGAGTATTATATCGAAATCATTAAGGTAGCTTAGAAATTCAACATCCTTGGACTTATTCCGCCAGCCAGCCACGTTCCAAGAGATGATCTTAATATCCAAAGTAGTAGAAAATTTAGATGATGGTGGTGTAGAAGAATTTATGAGTCAGTCTCCTTTGGTTAGTTGTTCCAGGGTACTGTTGGTGTCATAAAACACAGACCCATTGCTCATACCTCTTGATATGTTCTTGATTAATTGGCTTGTGCTTGGCCACACAATGTCGCCCTTATTGTTCAGGGAAAGAGTCTCAGCCGTTATTGAGGGTATATGAACTGTATTGATGTCTCTGCTTTTCCCTTGCGTTCCGGTTGGACTTCTGTAGTAGAAGTTAAATTGATCAGTGGAGAAGAAGGAGAGTTATGATAGGGCATATCTGGGCTGTTTTTATAAAGGCTTGTTTTGGTGGCATCCGGTCTGTCTGCAGTCACTGCTTGTTCCCTGGTATCCCCTAGCGACAGAAGCTTTGTTCTCACTGTCTCCAGTCTATTGACTATTGCACCTTGAACCAGTTTTGGGAAATTTGGAAAAGTTTTTATCAGGTCATCCTCCAAGGAGTTATCAAGATTTATGTCTTCATGCACATAGACTGATGGAAATAACTTATCTGAAGATTTAACTGCCCCATGGATTGGATTCATAATTGGAGCCTCCTCCCCCTGACAAGAGAGGTCCATTGGATCAGGCAGCAGAGGGATCAGATCATGCCCCCTTTAGTCTCTTTATGTTTCTTGGTCAAGAGCGGTACAGGTTTCAGTGTATTTAAAAAGGCACGGGCTGGGAAGATCCCCTTGCCCTCAAAAGTTGCACTCTGTTTCATTATTAAAGATGGGATCCTCACACTGGAAAATGTGAGGAGGACCCTCTGTACCTGGTTTGGTTGGCTGATTATTTCTAGCTCTTCCAAATCAATTCCAAGAATTTTCAACTTAAGTAATAGGCTCAGATGATGTAGTACCTTCCTTTTTGTATTCCATAAGGGCAATCCACCTCGGTATTTAGAAATTGACAAACATATTTTTTTTGGCTGAAGGATCACATGGAGTCTAGAGCTTTCATTACTCTCCTTATGTAACAAAAGGGAGTCTGCTGAGGTCTCTTTACTCCTTGATGGGATGAAGACATTTGAAAGCATATTAGCAGAGCTCACACAGCAACCAGGCTTTAACTCTTCATATTTCATAGTCTTCCTCTCTGCCAACTTCTTGAGCTTCTCATTAATTCCATTTAAACATTCCAAAATATATGTCATAGTCCTGAAAGTCATGTCTAGTAACTCGGCCAATGTTCTTTCATCATGACAGCAGATATCTTTGTCATTTAAAGAAACAGTCTTTGTTTCTGTAACTTCTGGCTTTTCAGCTCTCTCTTTCTCTTCAGCTAGAATTGCAAATTTATTTGAAGCTGGAATATTATATGCAGGGCCAGCTCATCCACTAGGCGAGCTAGGCGCTCGCCTAGGGCTCCAGCCCTGCAGGGGCGCCAAAATGCCCCCCGCCCCCCATGAAAAGCCCCCCTTCCCACCCAGCGCCAGCAGTGCCTGCTTTTCTGAGCGCCTCGCAGCTGTGAGGCAACCAGGAAAGCCGGCACTGCTGGCACTGGGAGGGAAGGGGCGGGGGTAAGAACCCCCACCCCTTCCCTGGCTTTCCTGGGCACCTCGCAGCTGCGAGGTGCTCAGAAAAGCTGGCGCTGGGAGGGAAGGGGTGAGGGTTCTAACCCCACCCCTTCCCTGGCTTTCCTGGGTGCCTCACAGCTGCGAGGCGCCCAGGAAAACAGCGCTCTGCCATCTCCAGGCCCCATCAGGAGGTTGGCATCCCCAGTGGGGTGGGCACCCCAGGCTGTCCTGCCTAGGGCACCCAGATACCTGGGGCCGGCCCTGATTATATGCAACACTTTCAGGGGGAAAGTCAGCTATCTTGGTCTGTTTGCTTGCTTGGAGAGAGATTCCTTCATTGTCTCTCAGGCATTTTGGGTGTTTTCCAACACTCATTACAGTTTTGTTTATGGCAATCAGAAACTTTCAACAGCTGATAAGCAGTAGAGACAGAGTCACCACTGAAGATATATCTGAGTATCTGAAAACCTGACAGAAATGAGAGGAATTAATTAATTAGGAGTCAACTTGCAGGCCTCCTTGTTTGCTGAGTCACCCTTCTCTCCAATTAAAAAGGCATAGGATGGGAACAAAAGAAAGAAAACAGGTAAGGTTGTCAAGGCTGCCATGTCCTTTGATAAAAACTTAAAAGAGCAACTTTGAGTAACATTAAAAAACTGTTAAAAGCAATTTTAAAATATCTTAAAACACCTAGCATTTCAGGAGACAGGGGAAGAATCATCTGCAGCTGATGCCCACCGGAACTGGAACCTACATGTAATGAGTACCAGCACCTTTTTTGCAAATAAGGAGGAATGCTAATAAAAGTTAAAGAAGGAATGCCAAATAAAGAACTTTTTACATGCTAGCAGAATACTACTACAGATGGAGACAGACAAATCTCCTTGGGGAGGGAATTCTGAAGTTTTGGTGCCATGACTGAGAAGTCTTTCTCTGGTTGCTACCCAGCTAGCCTCAGATGATGGGGACACCTGAAGCAGGGCTCTGAAAACAACTGGAGTGGTCAGGTAGAGAAGAAGGCAATAGGAAAAACTGTCTTGCCCTGTCATCTTCTAGTTTAAGACTCCTTCCAGCAGCAGCTGGCTAGGCTATGAGGGTGTTTCCCCAGTCTCAGAGTGCCAATTGCATTTGGCTCCACCTATATGATGGTGAGCCTTGAAAGTAGCATTGCAGGATGGAACCCTGGATAAGTAACTTGCCAAGGTACTGCTCTAATAGATAACAGTGGCAGGAAAGGCTGATGGCAAGCACACCTTTTTAATGCTTGAACCCAGTCCAGGTGAAAACTTACATCCCCTGTTATCATTTTGTATGGCATTATTCTTTGATTCTGTGTGCCTCTTAGACAGACTCTGTTTTTTGGCTAAAAAGCAAGATAAAACATTATAAAGAAAAGGGCACCTTTAAAGATCTCTAGCAGCTTTTAAAATACAGTCAATTCAATAACATTATTCAGTATCTCATCTGATATTTTTTATTGTTGAGTAGGGATGGTTTGTGGCATGCCCAGTTCATGAACCATGAACTATCACAAACTTCTATGGCTAGATGAACCATTTCTGTTCACAAGGTTTGAGATGCAGTAGAATGACCCCCCAGCATGTCAGAGACATCAAACTCTCAGGGAATCTCTGGATGATTCTCCTCTACCTGCCCCCTAAGTTTGGTGAGGTGCCCCCAGGAAAGTGCTTTCTTTTGGAAACAGGTGCAGATTCAGGAGTTTATAGAACAGATCCTGTGCAAGCTGGAGTCATCAAACTTGCTTCAAAACTCTGTATGCCATGAGAGTGAAAGTGGATGCAAAGGGTACTCATCATGGGGTAAAGAAGACTTCCATCCCTTGCATACCAAAGGCCTGCCAGCCCAATGGAGCCTGGCCCTAGCAGGGCATTACCAGGGGTCTTAGAGCCTTCTTCCCCAGATCTGTTCCTGGGGCTCTCCACATAGGCAAAACAATTGTAAGCACTGCCCAGAAACACCAGCAGTTGGACACACCACTCTTTGGAGAGGAGGACTCTGACAGCAGTGATTCAGAGGGTGGGGGGAAGCCCACAGTTTGGAAACATTTCTGCACCCTCCCCAGTGACTCCTCTGTGGCAGAGTGCCAGGTGTACCACACCCATGTCTGTAGAAGTGTAATCACCCAATACTTTTCCTCCTCTGTCCTCTGCAGGCACCTGCAAAGGGTGCATTCAACTATGTTGCTGCTAGAAGAAAGAGTGGCGGCCACCTGGAGGAAGAAGAAATCCACTTCCTCTCAGCAGGGAGAAGTGGAGGGGGAGCAAGAGGCCCCTCCAAGAAAGGTTCCTTGCACCCAAGAGGTCAAAAGGTCTATGTGGAGGGCCCAGGAAGCAGTCACTCCTGTCATCGATGAGATGATTGCTGTGGATGGCCAACCCTTCTCCCTCATGGAGGACGTAGCCTTTCTTCAGCTGTACTGGCAATGGTCAAGGCTCAGCTCTTCAGTGTGCAAGGCAGAACTCTGGAGCAGCCAGAAGGTCTGTCAGGGCATGGCCCAGGCCCCAGGAGAGGACAGTCCTGCCACCAGGCTACAAAGTGGTTCTGCTCCATGTGCTAGGGAAGGATGCAGACCACACAGTACAAAAATTACCACCATGTGATGCAGAGTAGCCTGAGGGAGTGGGTGGGTGGTGGCAACATTGTCCAAGGGTACATGGTCTTTGACACCAGCACCAACATGCTGGCAGTGGCGAAGGCTGTGCACCTCAAGGGCATTGTCTGCCTGGCTTATGCACTGCAGCTAGTGGTGAAGGATAATCTGGGGCTGGGGAGCACTGTCAAGGCCACCTGGGACACTGCTCCCTTGAGATGTGGTCCTTGCTCAAGACCTGCCGGCACCTGCTTTTAACAAGTTCCCTCTATCTCTGTCTATCTGCCAAAAATCTACAGAGGACAGGCTGCTGAGCTGAGTGTATATATAGTATTCTGATCCCACAGAGCAGAATGGGGACTCTGTTATTGGCAGCCAGCAGTGCCTGTTAAGCTTTGAAGGGCCCCTATTGGTATTTCCAAGGCTGGAGAATTCCACCCACCAAGTGTTCGGTAAATATTTTGATTGAGTGGAGACAGTCTGTCTGGAAACGTAACTATTCACAAACCACCATGAACATTCCACAAATTTTCAACCTGTTCATGGTGGTTGACCTGCCAAAAACTTCACAAACTATGAACTGGCCAAAATTCATGATGAACTTTAGTTTGTAAGCCAGTTCATGTCCTTCTATTGATGAGTTCAAAACCTTCAAAATGTTTCCAGACTATAGAAGGCTTTGGATGTCCATATATTGGGGCAAGTGAATCCTCATCAGTGGCTGAGTTCAGACTGGCAGTTTGAAGTGGGAGCCAGTCGTGACAAAAAAGCTCCAGAACAAACTGTTTGAGGTTTTCCCAGTCACACTGCACTGACTGATACGGGAGCATACTGGGAGAAGGCGCATCAGAGAGTTCAGACTGCTGGCCTGGAGGCGGGCTGTAAACAGCTTTTCCCTGGTAATTTGGCTATGTGTGTATGTGCACATGAGCACATGCGCATGAGCGCATCCGGCTGATTGGGGAAGGATACCATTGCACCAGCACCACATTGGGTGGTAGAGCAGAGCACAGCCAATCATATTGGAGCACAGCAATGTGGATTGCTCCTGGCTTTTTGGGTTGGCGTTCACACTTCCTGGAAGCAGAATGAAGCAGGATAAACGGGCTCTCAGGGATTTGCTACGACTTTTACCAGGTATCTTTTAAACATGGGAGTGAAGTGGAACAGCACAGGTTGACTATGGGTGGGGAACGACAGGCAGATGTGCCTGTGTGAACGCCCCCTTTAATCAGCTTGTAAAACGTGGCTAAAATGTGGATATAGCGGGGCAAACTGCCAGTCTGAACTCAGCCATTTTATTTCCAATCTGGATGCCACTGAACTGCCTTGGTGCATATTTTGTTATGAATGGAAGTGCACATGCTCATCCAAGGACACTAGATGCTGCACAGGGAAGTTGTGTGATTCTTAAGCTGGATCAGGGCTATGGCCATCCTATTTCTTTCTGTTTCTCTATGTGTATGGGCCTGAAAAACCTAAGTTGAGAGAGATAAACAACCACAGAGGATGTGGAACATGCTGCTGAGAAAGAAGTATTTATTATTTATTTATTTAAAACATTTCTTTCTAGCCTTATCTCCTTGGACTGAAATATATGCATCTGTTCTGGGATACACGTTTCTACCACTCCTATGTCTTTAGTCACCCTGCTTCTCAAAGTCCATGTATGCTGAGACAAAACCTCTGTAGCTGGATTCAATTCTTAAATATATCCTGATTTAAAAGAATGTTAATCATTTAAAATGAAACAGCAACAGTTCTGATCTCTCCAACTGACTGTTCTCTTTTCTGTGTGATTCAACTCACCAGGAGCTTGGTATTCAGGAAGAACATGGGAGATTTATCACTTTTAGGGGGGCACCCTAAACTGAACTGCTTTGATCACCCCACTCCTCATAAATGGGAAGCACCAGCGAAAATTAATGAATGGGAAGATGCATCAGAGAAAGGCCATCTGTCTAGTTATTTTTTGTGTTGCTATTTTATTTGTGATTAATAGTGTTTTCTTAAGCAGAGGGATACCATTTCAAGCCAACTGAAGATAATAGGTTTAGAACAGGGTTCCTTCTAAGCTATGCAAGGGTGCACTAGCGCACAACATTTTAGCTTTTAGCACAGACTTTTGTCTCAGCACAGGGCAACTCATATTACCTTAGGCAGCAGCCCCGAAGCTTTCCCTCAGCTGCCACCACAGTGGTTCGCTTTGACTCATTCGTTTTGCTCTGCCCAGCAACACGAACATGAATTCCTGCACCCGATTGGCCAGTCCTCTTGCAAAAGCCAATGTAAAAGGAGAAAGGACTAATGATACGAGGAAGTGGCTCAGAGAAATATTCAAAACAAAGAGGGAGGGGGAAATCTCAATCTCTGTCTCTCAGCCATCTAGGCCAAGTCTGAAATGACTGGAGTTAAGGGGGCTGAGGGGTGGGGGCTTCACCCAGACACCAAAAGTGCAGCTGGGGGGTATTTCTATGACAGACTCCCAGACAGCTGGCAGTAGGTGAGAGTGGGATGGGAGCAGCTGCAGCTCAAGATGAGTAGGGGGCCCCAGGGGCACCCAGGGGCTGGAGCTGCCTTCCCTGTCCAGGCCAACCTGCTCCTTTTGCCCAGCTGCTCCCAGCCCCACAACCTTTGGATTGCACCTGGGGGTTGCAGACCCAGGCATCCCACCCCACTGCAGGCATTTATATTATGTGGGCCATGGCAGGAGGGGGAGAACCCCCCTAATCCACTGGAGCTGTGGTCACCCCCACGTCGCTCTCACCCACCAGCCAGCAGCAATGTGAGAAGCCTGAGCCACAGTGAGTGCATCTCCACCACAGCTCTTAGTGTCAGCCCAGTGGCAAGTAAGAGGCCATGGGCAGGGCTGGCTAGAGGTGTTTCTGTGCCCTATGTCAGGTGCAGATGCCAACCTCCCGGTGGGGCCTGGAGACCCTTTTGCTGCTGTCTCCTCCTCCCCCCCCAAGGGGGAAAGGGAGGGCAGGTGAGCTGCAGCGCCACCTCCTGCGCCCCAGCCAGGCATCCTTCTACTGGTGGCGGTGATGAGTCCCCACTGGCTGCTGCCATGCTGCTGCCTTCTCCTCCCCCCCCAAAGGGGAAGGGGGAGGGTGGGCAAGCTGTGGTGCTGCCTCCTGCATCCCAGCTGGGTGTCCTTCTACTGGCAACAACGGCAGCGGTGAGTCTCTGCTGGCTGCCTCCTCCTCCTCCCCCCTGAGGGGGGAGGGCGGGTGAGCTGTGGTGCTACCTCCTGTGCCCCGGCTGGGCATCCTCCTGCTTCTCCTGGCTGCTGCCATGCCGCCTCCATCTCCTCTCCCCCGAGGGGGGAGGGCAGGTGAACTGCAGCGCTGCCTCCTGTGCCCCGGCCAGACATCCTCCTGCTTCTCCGGCAGGGCTTTTGGTGGTGGCCCGGCCCTGCTCCCCTCCCTGGCCCCTTTCCATGGTGATGGCAGCGGAGGCCTGGCTAGGGTGGTGGTGGGGCTTTTGGTAAGGGGGGGCAGGGTGCAGTTTGGCATCCCTGAGGGCCAGTGTTCCCTAGGTTAGTGCCTAGTTTGCCTAGCGGGTGATCCGGCGCTGGCCATGGGTGAGGAGGAGGGCATGGGCCTGGCAAGGACTGCTGCCAGATGGGATGGGGTGGCAGACAGAGCACCCTCCCCATTCCAAGGGGCTCTGGCCACTCTCCAGGGGCCACAGGCACTTCCCATTAGCTGCCAGCCCCTATCTTGAACCTTGCCAGGAATGTGCCCAATGTGCCTCCAACAGCCGGCTCTGTATTCCCCCCAACACAGCCTTTTCTTTGCTGTTATAGAACCCCCCCACCTGCACTTTTGGTGTCTGAGCAGAGCTCCCTTCCTCACCCCTCCATACCCAGTCATTTCAGATTTAGCCTGGATGGCAGAGAGAGAGAGAGAGAGACAGAGAGAGACAGAGAGACAGAGAGAGTGTCCAACCTCTTTGTTCTGAATATTTCTCTGAGCTGCCTTCTAGTATCCCCTGTCCTTTCTCCTTTTTCATTGGCTTCTGCAAGCAGAGTTCCCACTTCTTTCCTTGGAGGTCCCTTCCAACACTATGATTCCATGATTCTGTGCTTTCTGCCTTTTCCCCAAATGTTAGCATTGGACTTGCACCTAGTGGGAGCCCCCCCCCATTGTGCAGGTAACTATTCTGCAAAGGGTCAAGGCAGTTTATGGAGGCTTCTGTTCAGGCAGTAGGTAGAAATGGATCAGGGCAACATATCCCTTCCAGCAGAGTCCTAGATCTAAAGCTCTCCCCCACCAAGAAAATCAGAGAATCTCCTCCAATGCTTCAAACAGCTCTGGAGCCCTACCTCTGGATAGGGGAGGAAGGCTAGGCACAGTGTGTTAGTGATGGACAGGGATGCGTCAGCCCTCTGGGTAAGTGCAAAGCCCTTCCCCATCAATGTCAAGGAGCCACCTCAAGAGGGGACAGAAAGGGGATGTGGTGATGCCGAGCAATATGGTGGTCATCAGATACTTCAGCTCCTCTTCCCTTCCTCCTCCTGGGCTCTCTAACAGACTTAATTTGCTTGATTTCCCTATGAAACTTGGTAAGAACAATGGGGCTTCTTCAAACTTACCAAAATCGACTTCCAAGCCCTCTCCAGCATTTTTCAATCCACAAGAACCTTGAGCTGATCCAAAGACAATTGGCACGGAAAAATCCATGATGGGGGATGAGAACTCCATTTCACACCTTTGGAAGATGGTACTTAACAAGCAAGACCTGCCAACCTTATTTGAAAAAATGGAGATGTGGATCCAAGAGCAGATGCTGCAGATCATACAACCGGTAAAATATCAACTTTATGAGATTCAAGCCTTCCTTATGCAGACTTCTCAGTCAGCTCTTAATCTCAGGAGGGTTTTACAAGATGAAGTTTGTGATTTACACTCTTAGAATCATAGAATCATTCATTCATTCATTGACTTTATTGGCATATCATCAGTCATAAAACAAATTAAAACATTGTATAATAAAAAATAATGTCTAAGATTCCATATAAATTAGGTACAGTCAGGAATAGTACTATCTAAAATTTTGTACTTTAAGATCTATGAGAACTTTGGCAACATCATTGGTGATCTCAGGGACCAAGTCATTCAAAAGAAATTGCATTTTGACTTATTACTCAGATAACATTTGGGATGAAGCCAAATTAAAAGCAATTTTTCACGAGGTGAATCATATAGGGTACATTCAACCATTATATGCTCAGTTGTGTCCAGGAAGTTAAAACCACAAGGATGCAGCTGTTCTTGTCTTGGGATTTGATAGTATCTGCCAAAGAGTATTCTAGAAGGAAATGAGTTAACCCTGGCCAGAAGAAAGGCTCTGCGATGGAGAAGGATATTAAGATTATAGAAATATTGAAGCATCTTATCTAAATGGTTAGTGGGACCAAGCATGGCAGGGGAGCAGATGTGAGGTTGGGTAGGGTATAACTTTTGGAAATCAATGTCTAAAAATTGTTGTTTGATTAGTTTAAAAGTATGAGATTCATTAGATAAAGCTAGGTCTAGGGACACCAAGTTGGCTTAGTTTTGATATAATTATGGGGTACCAGGAGGAATTCTGCAGTTCTTTTATTTAAAAGAATAAAAGAGAGCCCGATTCAGCTCTCAAGTAGAGCCTGAGCCAGTAGCATATTGTTGATATCCAGGTCTTGGTCTCAATTAGATTTTGGCAAACTTCAGAGCAGATTGCAAAGTAGGGCATGCATTTGGGGACACCCATTATTTGTCTAAGAAAGATCGCCTGGATGTTCTCCACATCATGGTTAAAAGCAATAAGCCAAATAGGGATTCCAAACAGTACCTGAGATAGAATTTTAGAATGAAATACTCTGATCGCAGCAGGGACATATTGCTTGCCATTGGTAAAAAAGAAGGACCTAAATTGGTTTAGGGAAATTCTTGCTCATTTTATAGTCCTATTTCTGTGGACAACCCAACTTAGATTATAGCTATAAGTTACACCAAGATATTTATATCTTTTAACTTGCTGAATTCTTTTTTTTTGTTTAATGTATTTTATTGGTTTTCAGAAAAAGGGAAAGAAAGAGAGAGTTTACATTTTCAGATTATCTGTTTAAGTTTCTCATACATAACATAAAAATTGAATTTCATATAATTTTACGTTCGCCTAAATTAACTACTTAACAACCCTATGTAATAAGGCAATGTAGAAAGTTATATGCTTATTTTTACATCTATCCAATATCTATACATTCTACTGTCATTTTATTACTTCATACCTAGAATTTTTAGCAAAAGGAAAGAACAAATAAGACCTGGTTAACAATGTATTTTCAATTGTATATATTCTAGTATATGTAGGACTAACAATATCCATAAGCAGTAGATGAAATAAACAGAGGGGAAGTAGATATGAAATAAAGAAAGGCTTATACTTTTTCCAGTATATTAGCTTTTATAGCTTTTAAATTTAACCATTGTATTAGTATCGAAATCTTCATCTAAATACATTCTAAAAGAATAAATCTTAAAACCTTTTTTAAGGTTCTAAAAACGTTTCAAATTCATTTCTATCAAGCGTTTTTCTGCATTTTCTATTAAAAACTGACTTACATGATTAATTATTCATGAGCCAAAAAGCAACTAAATACATTTCCAATAAAATAAATCTTGGGAAATTTGCATTTAACCATTACTAAACTATTACTACCAAAAGCTTTGCTGCATTTCCAATTAAGATATTGTTACAAATATCTTTAGCTATTATTTAGCTAAATCACTTTATACCATGCCTATGTTATCTTTCTTCAGATTCCATCATCAAATAATTACTTTATACTAACATTAAACTTCCTGCTTTTTACTATTTAATTATAAATCGGGTTAAGTTATAATTCTCATTAATCAGTTACTCATAGGGCAGGCACAATTATACACAAAACAGTTTATTTATAATATTTAATCTTTTTCTTTTTTCTTCGTACTGTTTTTTATTTAACCTTACTTTGTTTCTTTTCTGTTGATAAATAAGCAAGGATCCTTTATTTCATTCCATCTGTACTTAAGCTCTTGTGTATCTTCCAGAGGAAGAATCTTCTTCTTTGCCATCTCAAGAGCTGAAGGATTTGTCAGGTTGTCAGTATCAGTGCTGGATTGTCCTGTAAAGCTTCTTGTCTTCTCTTTAGGTGCAAAAGTCGAATCTTGATTAGGGATGTTTTCTTTTAGTGTAGTTTGTTGCTGGTGTGGGTCTTCCTGTCCAATTGCAAAGTCCTTTTGTTTGTTATCAAAAAATCTCTGAAATGCTTCTTCAACTGCTTTTTTAACAGTAGCTTGGATTATTACTGAAAGTTTGTCTTTTTGCTCCTTAGAAAATTGCACCTCTTGTACACCATCCAAGGTATTTCCACTGTCCAAGTCATTATACGTGGTTTGGGAATCCATCTTTTTCTACACAATGCTGGGTTTTACTTATAGCCAGTAAAAACAACAATCTCTGAACTTTGTTTTTGTTAAGCCTCGCTGCTGTTCCCAAACACAGTCTTTGTAGCCATAGTAATTCCAAAAGCAAGAGTGTAGACCAAACAATACGCAGTTTCCTTTTAAAGTCATTGTAGTGCGAAAAGTACAATTTGTTTTAAATTCAAAACTATAAAATCAGCAAATTATACTAGATTACACAGTAAGAGGTTTATTAAGTATTTTCCTTTTACCCCAAGTGTTATTATGTAGATTTTCCCCAGTCTCATTACCGCCACTTATGAGAGGAAAGAGGGGGAGGATATTCCACTCCTTAGTCATTTGGGAGATTTGAGGGGGGTTTGGAAGCTGTTGATTGTAGAGTTTGGTTGTTACAAGTTTGTTTACTCACGGTGAAAATGATGCCTTCATCGATGTTAAGATGAGGTTCTGGACTCTCTTACATGGGTGTAAACCAGCTTCTGCAGTCATGACTCCAAGACTGCATATCTTTGTGGTTCGGCTTCAGGACGTTCTTGAACTGCCAGCCATTTGTCGCCATTCACAGGGCACAGGATCGAGTCCTCTGCAACCTCCCCTCCCTTCAAGGGGGGGCAGGACCTTAGGAGCCCCCGAAGGTCCCCTAAAAACCATGAAGAGTCAGTAAGTCTCAGGAGCTCCCTGACAAATTGTCTGTTCTGCTGCTCCATAATGGAAGTCCTTAACTTGCTGAATTCTAACATTGCCAATGTGCCACTTATAGGGAGCCCATTCTTTTGAAAATACTACCACATTTGTGTTAGTATACTTGATTTTGAGGATATTAGACTGGCAATAGTTGTTAAAAGCTTCTAGACATCTTTGAAGTCCAATTGTGGTAAAAGATAAAATAGCAGTATCATCTACATATAAAAGGTTGGGTACTGGTTTGCCTCCTAGTTTGGGCAGATGACCATTCACAGACTCCAAGGAGTGTGCCATATCAGAGAGGAACAGATTAAAAAGGAGGAGGGTAAGGACACAGCCTTGTTTAATGCCTTTCATACTATCATAAAATCATAGCGTTGGAAGGTGCCATACAGACCATCTAGTCCAACCCCCTGCCCCATGCAGGACCAGCCTATAGCTTGCCCCCCCCAGTCAGAATAACGAGACAGACAACAGTTTGGAAGTAAACAAGGGCCACTTTATTAACTATTTAACATAACATTGCACAAAGGGACCAGCTAAGTGAGCACAGAACAGGCAAGGCAGGTGTCACTCACCGACCAACCTCCTTGCCCTTTTCTCGGGTGGGTCATCCAGCTCTGGTCTTGAGCCATCAGTCTGGCTCATGACCAGCAGCCCAGCAAACTCGTCGCCACCTAGGAAAACCTACCCCTGAAGCCTTCCAACTTGCAGGGAGGAACATACCCTAAGGGGTTCCCAGAGGAGGTGATCACCGTTCCCCATCCTGAACCATAGAAATCCGAAGGCAGTTCCTGATGACCCCCTGTTCCCTAATGGGGAAAATGCTGTAAGGTGTTCACCGGTTCCGGTTTCTTGCCTGCAAAAACCTGCCACAGCCAAGACCAAACCTCTGCTTTGGTCTTTGCACCTCACCAAAAAGGGCCAAGACTGGCCTAATCCCTTGCTGCAAGTCCTGCAAAAATAACCCATAGCCCTTGTCTAATAGGTGCACCCTATCAGCCCCATATGGGTCCTGGAATGCAACCACCCCCAGGGCCTTCATCATCTGGCAGGCGGCTTTATGCCCTATGGGGTCTCCTCAATTGCGCCATGCCTGGCAGGGCACAATAACCAACCCCACAAACAGCACAACTGGGCCACCTTGCTCTCATCAGTGCAAGGCCAGCCTCAATTTGTAACACCAGGCCTTGCCCTTCAGGCGAGTCAGAATAGTCAACCAGAGTATCTGCACTCTGGGCCACCTCGCTCTTCTCATCACAAGCAAGGGCGTAGACTTTGCCATTTCCCAGGGGGGGCTGGGGCTGGGCCAGAGGCATTGCTAAGTCATTAAAAGAACTGGGACCCAATGACATCATAGGGAGGAGCCAGTGACATCACAGGCCATTGTCACTATCTATGGAGGTGGAACTATGTGGCATTTAGGGAGGGGCTCCCCAGAAAATTAGGGTGGCCTGGGAACCCCCCTAGCAATGCCCCTGGGTTGGGCTAACCCCAGGAACATGTGCCTTCTTAGCACACTGTTTAGAAATTCCACCTTAAAATGAAGCACAGATTCTATTGCTAGGGACTGCTTTTCCACTCTGGGAACTGTCATTACAGTCCTAGAATAGCCTATCTGGGCCCAAAAACCTTATTGGAAAAACCATTCTGCATTTTCTTTGCAACTTTTTTTGGGCTGCAGTGTATTTCAGCAGAGCCCATGCAAGTCAATTGGCATTCCTAGCTCCCATTATCTCCAATGGGCCTTCAGGGCTTTCCCATTATTTCCAATGGGCAATCTTATCATTCCTTTTAGTACATCCCAGTTGGTTGCCCTTTGGAACTACCACACCATTTTAAGTAACAGCAAAATGAAGAGCATGAACATAGAGTGCACATCTCTTACCAGTGTTCTCTCTGGGCTGCACACAGATCAAAAGGAAATTTTAAAAGGCCTCCTATCTGCATGCCCCCCCATCTTGTTCATGCAAATGCATTTACAATTTGAGATTGAAAGAAGAGCAGCCCACCCCCACTACCATGAAAAAAACAAGAACTGTTCTCAGTCAAGGATATATAGACCTAAGTAAAATACACCCCTCCCCTCCTCCACCTGGCTGTTGTGCATCCTACATGAAGCAGAGTGATTCAGCAGATGCAAGCCAATGTCAGCTGTCTGCATCCACCATCTCACACAGAAGAACCAGAGCTTCCAGTTTCAGCACTGGAGCTAGGGGTGCCAGCCTCCAAGTGGGACCTGGGGATCCCCTGGAATTACAGCTCATTTGCAGACTACAAAAATTAGTTTCCCTGAAGAAAATGGATGTTCTGGAGGGTGGACTCTATGGCATTGTACCCCATTGAGGTACCAGTCCTCCCTAGGCTCCATCCCCAAATCTCCAGGAGTTACCCAACCTGTATTGGGCCACCCCTCCCCCCGCATCCCCCAGAGGTGGACAGGGGGACCCTGGCAACCCTAACTAGGAATGTTTTAACAAGGGAGGCGAGAGGTGGAAAGAAAGCAAATAGATGGGAAGAGAGGAAGGAAGGAAGGAAGGAAGGAAGGAAGGAAGGAAAGAAGGGGGAGGGAGGGAGGGGAGAAATGAAAAGAAAGAAAATAGAAATCCTTCTTCATAATTTATCCAGGAGTTCAGGGGAGAGTTGGTCTTGAATGTATGCATTTAAACTCTTCGAGGTTTCACCTGCCCTCCTCCCCCTCAATTTCAGTGATTGTAAACTGCTGATTCCTGGCTTTCCTAATATCCTCTCTCTGTCAAGGGAAGGGGTGGAGCTCAACAAAGAACTCAGAAGAGTCTCCTCTTGGAGGAAATAAAGGGCTCTGGTTAAGTACCGAACTCGGGAGCGGAAAAACAACAGCAGCGGCACAAGGCTGCAGGAAAGGTGCCTGGGCACCCAGCCGCCCAGAGATCCTCCATGGATGCCAGCCTCCCCCCCTCCCGACCTCCCTGTATGGCTCTACAAGGCAAGCTTTGTGTGTGTGGTGAAACAGAAGAACAAGGGCGCAGGGTGCCCAGCTGTCCCAAGCCTGGCAATCCTCCATGGATGCCGGCCTCCCTTGCGGGGAGTGGGAGAACAACAGCAGTGGCACGAGGCTGCAGGAAAGGTGCCCAAGAGTCCAGCTGCCCCAAGGTGGGCAAACCTCCATAGATGCCAGCCTCCCTCCCCATTTCCCCCATCTCCCGACCTCCCTGCACGGCTCTGAAAGGCAAGCCTTGCAGGGAGAGAGGGAAAAAACCTAGAAGAACAAGAGTGCAGCGTGCCCAGCCTCCCCGAGGCCGGCAATCCTCCAAGGATACCAGCTTCCCCTCCCAACCTCCTTGCATGGCTCTCTGCAAGGCAAGCCTTGCAGGGAGCGAGAAAACAACAGCAGTAGCACAAGTCCGCAGGAAAGGTGCTCAGGCACTCAGCCACCCTGAGGCTGGCCTCAGCCAGCCAGCCTAGGCACTCTCTGCCTAGTGCCCACCACCCCACCCCTGAAAACATCCCCCCACCCTTGCTGGAGCCCCAGGACAGCTTCTTACCTTTCTGCTCAAGAAAGCTGAAAGCACTGAAAACATGTGCAGCCCCCAGCTCCACCAGGCCCAACTGAGGGTTTCTGGAAGCTGGGGGTGGGGCTTAGCTTTCAGGAAGCAAGCCCTGAATTTCCTGTCACCCCACCTGAAGTCTCAGAAAGCAGAGGGAAAAACCCCTCCGCTTTCAAAATGGGTTGGGGGTGGCATGGGGTGGTAGTGGCAAAGCTTGTGAGCCTGGTTGCCCGGGGGGGGGCTCAGTCACCCCTGGAAAATTTCAGAGGTAGCCTCAGCCCTCAAGCCCCCCTGAAGTTGACACCTATGATCACAAGGTCTGCCTCCACATGTAACACCAAGGGCCTTGCCCTTCATAGCAAGGCAGAGTAGCCCACCAGACTATCTGCACACCAGGCCACCTTGCTCTTATCATTGCAAGGTCAATCTCCACTCAAAGCACCATGTCCTTGTCATTCATGGCAAGGCAGAATAGCCGTCCAGACCAACTGCCAGCCACCTTGCTCTTTTCATTGCAAGATCAGACTCCACTTGTAGCACCATGGCCTTGTCCTTTATGACGAAGCAGAATAGCTGACCAGACTATCCGCACTCTGGGCCATCTTGCTCTTATCCTTACAAAGTCTGCCTCAGCTCGTCGCACAAGGGCCTTCACAGCCAGGGTGTCCTCCTGGCCTGGTGGGTGGCCCAAATGACTATGCTGTGGCCGCAGACATTGACTCTTCGTCCCACCCCACAGCCAACAGCACCTGAGAGAAAAACCTCAGTAATAACTTAAAACTTTGCTATCACATTCTTTGCACGCTAGGCAAAAGCCTGCCCCTAGCTCACTGTTCCACATGCCACCCCCCAAACTGGAGTGCAGTGACCATACAGCAGTCTTGATCTGAACAAGTTTCCATTGCCACTGCCACACAGCAAGGGAACCCATAGCCCAGGGTAGCTCCAGTGGAAGCGGCGCTAAACCAATAAGTTCCAAACTTCACCCCAGGAAAAGCCCGACTTGCCCAAAGCCTGAGTGCTAACTGCTGCAAAGGGGGTGGAGGGTGCCTGATCAGAGAAATTCCAACCCCAAGCCTAAAGTGGTAACTGTCTTAATAACCTTAATACCTTAATAACCTTAATAATATTCCACCTCGAAAACCATGCCATTGTCTTCCCGTCATCTTGGTTTTAAATGTTGTGCCTATGTTGTTTTGTTTGTTTTTATAATTTTACCTGGTTGATATTGTTTTATATTGTTTATATTGTTTAAATTGTTTATATTGTTAGCCGCCCTGAGCCTTCAGGGAGGGCGGGATACAAATCGAAACAAATAAATAAATAAAATAAATAAAACCTGAAGTACAGCAACCCCCAATTTGCAAAAATTGAGCCTTATTACACTGTCAGATAACTAGGCTGACTCCGGTCCTACTAGAGCTCCCTTTGCCCAATACCTACATAGAGTGCCGTAGTATTCCACTACATCCACAGAGCACTGTTTGCAATTGCCCAGCCATCATGATCTGCAAGGCACTGCTCAACGCTCATCGGGCTTATATGTGCCCTAATCAAATGACGTAACTTATTTACATTCCTGTGTAGCAAAAGAAGCCCCCTCCCTTTAAGGGATGTTAATCATCAAGTGATGTTATTTACCTTCAAGCCATGAAAAAACTACAACTGTGCATTTCCATGCAGTAAGTCTCTATTAAACAGAAGACTCTTATTCCCTCGGATCTTCCAGCACCCTGAAAGACAGGAAACTAAGGCCTGGAATTGGCACTAGCTAAAGCCTATGTCAGAAGAGAGCATCTCTGATCTAATCCTATATCCCCCAGATTGTCCAGCTGTGGAACAACACTGGAGGTGATCTGGATCAATTGTCTTAGTGCCTTGGCACTCTTAAAGCACTATTCCAACTATTGCAACAGACCTGAACAGAGAGACATCCCAATAAGGCAGTTTGAAATGCTCCTAGGTATATTAAATGCTCCTTTAATAAATACTAAGAACCATCCTATCCAAGCAATGAGTTCGGCTTCAAAAAGTGATGTTGTCAATTCACCCTGTGGCGTCACCTTAATAAGCTGTATAATTTAATTTGTGTTTGCTTGTTTGGTATATAGCTTATTATTATTATTATTATTATTATTATTATTATTATTATTATTATTATTATTATTATTATTATTATTATTATTATTATTATTATTATTATTACCGTAACCCTGAAGAGTGCACAGTACCTCTCCATTCCTAATATAAACTGGGTTCCTATCCAAAAATCTAGTACACACACGCATAAATGTGCATTGGCCCCATCTTACCACTCAATGTATGAACATACGTGCAGGCAGTATGCCCCCTCGCCATAAGGTGAAGATGGCTCCAGTGGCACCTATGTACCTAATGGAAGACAGGCTGGGCTGCCAGGTCTAAAAGTAGCTTCATTCCTCCCAAGTGCATGGGCAGAACAGCTGTCTGGCCTCCCAAGCCCTAAAAATCCACTGATGAGCCCTCCTTAACCCTTGCCCCCCTGGAACCTCATTTCCTATTGCTGTGGCTGCACCGCCACATCCCAGCCAGCACCTCCCACAGCCTGCCATAACCAATGCCCCTCATCTAGGCTCTGGCCACTCACTGAACTTCCACTAAAGACAAACACATGATTAAACCTGTGAAGAATGCTCATCAGACCAAACCAATGACATGTAACATCATGCCAGCTGTCAGATTGAAAGTCACAACGTATCCCTGCTAAAACAGAAAACATAAGATACTAATGATGTATTGCAATGGGTATTATGAATCTTAACACATGACAAAGACTAACCCAATTCACCAACTCAGCTTGCATTCACAATGTCACAGTCACATGTTGCTGATAAGGATTCCTTCACAGAAGGAAACCATTAGAATTTCAGTTTTTGTCCATTCAGATCACATTTTAATTAAACCCCCACATGCTAAGTGCCCAATTGAGCTACCCAGTTCCAATTAGCTGCTCCCATTGGCTGCATTCCAACACCTTAAATTCTGTGTCTATCCATAGTTTACAGTTAGATAACATTAGGAGCTCCTATAGTATTCAGAGAGGAAGAGGAGACTAGTTTTTTACCCCACGCTTACTTAGCGTGGCTTACAGTCACCTTCCCTTCCTCTACCTGCAGAAGGCATCCTGCAAGGCAGGTGGGGCCAAGAGAGCCCTAAGAGAAACACGAGAACAGCTCCAAGAGAACTGTGACTGACCCAAGGTCACCCAACTGGCCCCACATGGAAGAACAGGAACCAACCTGGTTCTCCAGACTAGAGTCTATTACTCTCAACCCCTACACCAGAGCTACATCCCCTCGCATGAAGGCCAAGTAGTATAATCTGAAGATTGGAGTCAGAAGTCTTTCTGAATAAAAAACCCTGTAAAAATTGTCAAATTGAACAGAACCCCCCGACTCCAGCCTCCAATCCATAAACCCAGCTTCAATAAGTAGGGAATCAGTTCTGTTCTTATAATGAATAACCCCTTTGATAGCACTGTATGCTTTCCAGTTTGCTAAAAGGAGTATTGCCTACTCAAAGTGGCAAATGCTCACCAGGTCCCAGGCAGAGGTCTATCATATCACCCACTGCCAAATCTATTAACTAAGGAAGCTGGGAAGTGAACCGGGAACACCCTGCATGCCAAGCCGATGGTCTTTCATTAAGACACATCTCTTCCCAAAATCCCCCCAAGTCAGGTATTACAGAGACTAGCTCTCTTTTAAATCCTACCTTCAACAGACCACACCAGCAACTGTGGATGGGGAAGGAAGGAAGAAGAAGCAAAGAGATTGGATTTATACCCTGTCCCTCACAAAGAGTCTCAGAGTGACTCACAAACTCCCTTCCTCCCCCAGACAAGGGGCAGGCTGTGCTGAGAGAGCTTTTTAGAATTGTCCTTGAGAGAAAAGCTCTGAGATAACTTGTGACTGATCCTGGGGCACCCAACCAGAACTCGTGGCTGCAGGAGGCCCAAGAGCCACCACCACAGAAACTGCACTTGCTCTGTAGAGGGCACGAAGCCTCCAGAGCTGGAACCAATGCCAATGGGCGCAGAAGGCAGCAAGGCACCAACTATATTAACAGTACCTGCAGGTGCCGAAGTGTACCATTTGAGGGGTTGTTTTATTTTTTGCCCTGTTCTGGCCTGCCTGCTTCTTATCAGACTGTTTGCTTGATAATGCCCTCCAGGCCCCTTTTTTGGGCCCAAGCTGCCTGTGACAGTTAAAAAATGGCTGCCAAAGGGAAAAAGCCCCACATGGCTACCACTCTAGGTAGCCCTAAGATGGCCGCTGATTCCACCCACCACTCACCCAGTCAGAACTGGGTGGGGGAGTAAATTTATTTTGTTTATTTATTTATTTTGCAAATGACAATTTTATTGAATTTTATATAACTTTTTTACAAAATACAAACATAACATAGTAAAACAAGAATATAAAAAGTGCCATAGTCAAAATTTCAAACATTCAAACATTAAACCCGTAATATCATTGAATAGCAAAATTTAGTCATAGATTTAAATCAATTACTAGTAGAATGCAAAGTCTTTATATTTCTTTGGTAATGTAAAGACCATCGATTTGTGTGTTGTGATATATTCAAAGAATATGTACCAGAAGATGGGGCTGATAAACTGGGGATGAGGCAACCGTACCATGTTGCCCCCCTATAGGGTCCCTATAGACCCCCTCCGCAATCACCCCCACCATACTCCTCACAGTCCCAGTGGAAGTGTTCAGCTCCCCATGCTCTCTAATGTTCGCCCCCACCTAAAAAAAGGGGGGGAGCGCATTTTGCATGCGAGCCAAGCAGCTGCCACAGCCCTGAGATTCCACCCTCCACCAAAGATCTGAGTTCTCAGGCTGTGGCCACACTGCCCAGTCCACTGTTCCAGCCGCCGCTGAGGCGTTCCCCCCGGTGCCAGCACAACCAGATGCCGAGGCCTATGCCACAGCATCTGCCCCCAGCCACCACCGAGGCCCAACGCTCTGTCTGGCTCTCGGGCCCGATGTTCTGGCCACCACCATGGCCCCCACTGTGGCTGCCATGACAGCCAGATGCTCAAGCGAGCTCCGTAGCCCTCCAGTCTGGCTGCCGCCACGGCCCTCTGGTCAGGCTGCCACCACGGCCCTCAGCTCCGGCCGCCAACATGGCCCTCTGGTCAAGCCGCCACCACGGCCCTCTGGTCTGGCTGCCACTGTGGCCCCCGATGCTCTGGCTGTTGGCTTGCCACTCCCAGGCCCATAGTAGAGGCCCTGGCCTTCGCTCCCTGTGCTCTGAGCTGTTACCAGCTCAAGCACATCAGAGCGATTGACAACGGGCAGGAGCAGAGCCTGGCTCTTTGTTCTAGCTGGCTCCACCCCCCTGCCCACATCACAATGCCAGGCGTCATGACTCTATTGCTGCCTGGCTTCCTCAGGGCGGCAAAGCAGCCCCTGGTGACCAGCGGCGTTGCCGGGTCACCGGGAACTGAGATCTCTAACAAATATTCGTCCAGCCTCTTCTTGAAAGCTGCCAGTGAAGGGGAGCTAACCATCTCCCTTGGCAGCTGATTCCACCTTTGAACCACTCTGTCCATGAAAAAGTTTTTCCTAATACCCAGCCGATACCTTTCTGCATGTAATTTAAACCCATTGCTTTGGGTCCTATCCTCTGCTGACAACTGGAACAGCTCCTTCCCCTCCTCCAAATGACAGCCTTTCAGATATTTAGAGAGAGCAATCATGTCCCCCCTCAATCTCCTCTTCTCCAAACTAAACATTCCCAAGGCCCTTAGCCTTTCCTCGTAGGGCTCAGTCTCCAGATCCCTGATCATCCTCATTGCTCTCTTCTGCACCCTCTCGATTTTGTCCACATCTTTTTTGAAGTGAGGCCTCCAGAACTGCACACAGTACTCAAAGAGTGGCCTGAACAAGGCAGTATACAGGGGGGCCATGACATCCTGTGATTTCAATGCTATGACCCTTTTAATACAACCCAAGTCTGAATTTGCCTTTTTTGCCACCACATCACACTGACTGCTCATATTTAGTTTACAGTCCACCCTTAACCCAAGATCTCTTTCACATACACTACTCCCCAGAAACGTAAACCTCCTTTCAGTGTTTGTGCTTGACATTTTTGTGGCCCAGATGTAATACTGTGCATTTATTTTTGTTGAATTGCATCCTGTTTGCAACTGCCCACTTCTCCAGAGTATTCAGGTCTTGTTGAATTTTAACTCTTTCTTCTTGGGTGTTTGCTACTCCTCTCAATTTGGTATCATCAGCAGATTTATGAGTAGCCCTTCTACCCCTTCATCCAGATACATTGATAAAAATACTGAAAAGTACCAGGCCCAAAACTGAGCCTTATGGCACCCTTCTGGATACCTCCCTCCAATCTGATGAAACACCATTGACCACCACTCTTTGGGTGCAGTCCTCTAATCAATTCCCTATCCACTGAACTGTCCAAACAGATTTCCCATGATCCAGTATGCTCATCACATGATCAAAGAAGGAAACCAGGTTGGTCTGACAAGATCTGTTGGGGACAAAACCATGCTGACTTCCTCGGATCACTAAGTGGTCCTTCAGATGCTTACAGATCGATCCCTTTAAAATCTGCTCTAATATCATCTCAGCAACAGAAGTCAGACTGACTGGCCTATAGTTTCCCGGGTCATCCTTCTTCCCTTTCTTAAAGATTGGGATAACATTCGCTCTTCTCCAATCTTGTGGCACATTCCCAGTCCTCCAGGAGGCCTTGAAGATGATGGACAGAGGCTCTACAAATTCATTAGACAGTTCTTTGAGCACTCTTGGGTGCACACCATCTGGACCAGGGGATTTGTATTTGTCCAGCGCAGCCAGGTGTCTCTCCACAACCTCCCTGTCAATGTCAACTGGACACTCAGGTGTCCTGTTATGTCCTATACCATCTCTAGATGGGCTCAAGTTCTTCTGGGAGAAAACAGAGGGGAAAGAGTCATTATCTGTTTTTTCTCTGTCCTCCACCAGAGTTTCTCCTTCTACTCCCAAAAGCAGTCCAATTGCCTCTTTTACCTTGCGTTTGCTTCTCACATATCTGTAGAAGTTTTTCTTATTGTAGCAAGCCTCCCTGGCCAGATCCAACTCATACTGAGCTTTGGTTTCTCTGATGGCTGATCTGCAGTACCTAGTAACTCTCATATACTACTCTTTTGAGGTCTGACCTTCCCTCCATTTCCCTCCATTTCCTTTTTTTCCCTTAGCTTATTCTGAAGCTCTCAGTTCATCCTTACCATGTTTCCATCTTGCTGGAATAGTGAGGGGTTGATCTTACAAAAGCTCATGTTTGAGAAGAGCCCATCCTTCACTCGCTCCTTTCCCTTCCAGCACAGTCTCCCACAGAATGACTCCCATCAAGCCTCTGAGTTCGTTGAAGTTGGCCCTATGAAAATCCTAACCTATGAGTAATGCTCCCTCTAAGCTGTGGAGTCTTGTGAGCTACCGGCATTAAAGTTGTGAGCAAGCCATTTGGCTACTGCATAAATTAGTTTGCTCTGGAGCCATCCTTCCTTTGCTGAGACAAAAACACGTGAGCTAGAGGCTAAAAAACTGAGCTAACTCACACTAACTCAGCTACAAGTCTGGCTACGAACCTCCTTGACCCCCCAGAGCAACTGGAATTCAAGGAGGGCATGGTCACTTCCCTCTAAGGTCCCCATCACCTTCACTCCATCTACCAATTCTGTTGGTTAATTTTAAGTCTAGTATGGCGGAGCCCCTGTAGCTTCCTCCACCATTTGAAAAAGGAAGTTGTCGGCCAGACAGGTCAGGAAGTTGTGTGATTCTTGTCACTTTGTTGAGCCTGTCTCACATTGGGAAAGTTGAAGTATCCCATAATTATAAGGTTCTTTTGATGCACAGTCTCATGACCTCTTGCATATTCTTGAAACTCAGGTTAAACAATTCAATTTAAAATTTAGGGGTCTTTTTGAGAAGGTAGAGGAATCTGTGGACCCAATGTTTTGCCTTCAATTGGCTCTTCTCTATTGTGGAACTAGACCCGGGAGTGGTGCCAGCCATTTTAAAGCATATTGGTTAGGTCCTCCTATTAACCCATGATGCAAGAGCCTACATGATCTGCTAGTGCAATTTGCAGACTGGAGATTAAATAAGAGTACAAGACTAAATGAAAATCAAGGGTTGTCTTTTATTTAAGGAGGTGCAAATCTTGGTATTCCCTGATGTCCCGCAAGAAGTTCTGCACATTAGAAGAGTCTTGAAGCCTGTAACAACGAGGCTACAAGTGGCCAACATATGGTACAAATGACTAACTTTGGGGAAGCTTCAGGTATCTCAACAAGGCAACATTTTTCAAGCCATAGATGAGGACTCTGGTCTGGACTTACTACACTTGTTACAGATTTCAGATGACTCTAAGCAATGCCAGTCCCAGAAAAGAAAACTATAGTTCCCAGCATCCCTCAAGAAGAAAAGCAAGATCTCCATCCATAACCCCACCTCCCTTGAAGATGTTGACAAGACTCACATTTGTCTTTCCCTGTGAAATGATTTTCAACTCTGCTTTCTGATTACAAAGGTTCAAATAGGCTGTTCCTGTTGTTTTGTTTACTTCTAACCTGCCACCGCTCCTTAGCTTGTATAATTCTTTATTGTGCACTCAACCAGGAGTGGGAAGGGAGACGAGTTTAGATTTTTCTGCCCCCATTGTTAAGAGGCCACACTTGGAAGCTTACCTGAGAAATCCTATCATTTAGTGACACAGAGACTGGCAATTTGCCCTGGTAGAGATCCATTGCAGCGACGCTTCAAACCCACAGTAAATAGGGCGTTCACACAGGCACATCTGCCTGGTGCCCCCACCCGTAGCCAACCCATGCTGTTCCGCTTCACTGCTGCATTAAAAAGATACCTGGAGAAACCGGTAGCAAATCCCTAAAGCGCACGTGCGTTGCGTGTTTCTCTGCTTCCAGGAAGTCTGAACGCGCAGCCGAAAAGCCGGAAGAAACCCGCATTGGGCAGAAGACAGCAGCGATATGATTGGCCATGCTCTGCTCTACTGCCCAATGCGGTGCCGGCGCTGTGGGGTCCTCCACCAATTGGCAAAATGCACTTATGCGCATGAGCACATGAGCGCTCATGTGCACATACACCCATACACCCACAGCCGAATTAATGGGGAAATGCTGTGCCTCCAGGGCAGCAGTCTGAATGCTCAAGCACACCTCCTCCCGGTATGCTCCTGCAGCAGTCCGGACAGTGTGAACAGGAAACCCCGGAATTTGAATCCCAGTGCTGGTCCATAGAACCACCAGTGCACTTTGAATTAAACTGATAAATTGTATCTACTGGGGTCAATTGACTATATTATTTTTAACACTTTTAAGCTTAACTTGATCAACTCTTAGTTCACTGGTGTCTTAATTAATTGTTATAACTGCTATCTGTTTGTACAGTGGAGAGAAAGTGTACTCACTATGGCACTTACTCTTGATTGCTGATTCTCTACAAGCATTTTGCCTCCTATCCAGTGACCCAGATCTGAATAACCATCGGGAACCCCAACTTGTGCTAGACCTCATCTGTTGAGGCTCTGGTTAAGAGAATCAGAAATT
The DNA here is from genome assembly GCA_029375565.1 of Gekko gecko. Classification (NCBI taxonomy): domain Eukaryota; kingdom Metazoa; phylum Chordata; class Lepidosauria; order Squamata; family Gekkonidae; genus Gekko; species Gekko gecko. Next base: position 173,703,827 of record JAPDNY010000005.1, read on the forward strand.
ACAATTTGTATTTTAATTTTGATATATTTTAAGTGATTTTAACTGTTACTTCCATATTTACAGGGGTCTTTTTTGTGGGGAAACAATGGAGGTTATGCGGGTAACCTGTTTGGGTGCCCATAGAATTAGGCCCATTGGTCCAATTGCTTTGAGACGTGGGGGTGTATGTGGAGAGAGGCTCCCGAAGCTACCCTGAAAGTTTGGAGCTTTTCCCTCAAATCCCCTCCCCCCCAGAGCTACTAACAGCACCGTGGGGAAAAAGTAACTTTTTCCCCATCATAGAGAACAGTGGGGGGAATGGGGGCAACCTGTTTGGGGGCCCATAAAATGGGACCCCCTGGTCCAATGTTCTTGAAACATGGTGGGTATCTTGGGGAGAGGCTCCATAAGCTACCCTGTGAGTTTGGAGCCTCTCCCTCAAATCCCCTCTCCTCCAGCGTCCAGAATATATCCTATATTTTCACCATTGACTTCAATGGCCCATAGGATATAATGGGGCCGAATTGCCGCCAAATTTCTTTCATTCCCACCTTTCCTTCTCTCCTTTTTCTCTTTCCCTCCTTCTTCCCTTCTCTCTTTCTTTCTTTCCCATCTTCTTCTCTTCTCTTTTTTCCTCCTTTCCCTGTTTCCCTCCTCCTTCCCTCTCTTTCTTTCCCTCCCTCCCTCCTTCCTTCCTTCTCTTTCTTTCCCTCTTTCCTTCCTTCTTTCCTTCTCTCTACTCTCTCTCTTTCATTCCCTCTTTCCTCCTTCTGTGGCCCAACTCTAGTGAGAAGGAGTTTAAACTTTAAACCCCTTCTCTCTTAGCTCCCCCACCCAGGCCAGCTAGGAAAGGGGAGGCTTTTGGAGATGCCTCCCCCTTTTGCTTCCCCTTCTGACATCACTTCCGGTGATGTCAGGGGGTGTAGCATATGCTAATAGCCTAATAGCTCATTAGCATACCATATGCTAATGAGCTCCTGCAGCTCTTTTTCTCCGAAAAGACTCCTGCATATTTATGTGATTGTTGACACATGTTATTCAATCAGGAATCCCATATTTGTTCCTCCAAATGTACATTATTGAAGGCTCCATTTTATCCCTTCCAGTTCTAGGCGCATCCAAATCCTGGGTTGTAGCAATCTTGCTGTCTAAGAGCTTTAACGTTGCTTTGGAGGTGACACTTATTGATCCACTAGGGTGCTTTTTATTTGTTAAAGGAAAGCTGGACAGGAAACTGATCACACTTGCCTCCTTGTATACCCCAAATTAAGATCAGATTACATTCTTGGATGACGTCCTATCTAAACTTCAGATCTTTCAAGATGGTGACCTCATCATAGGTGGGGACCTGAATTATATTTCCAATGGTAAGCTAGACAGATCCCTTCCAACCTCTTGGCATACTTATCTGGCTTCTTCAGACACTAAACTATTTAAGCTCTTTACTAAATATCAGCTATATGATGTATGGAGATTGCTTCACCCAACTGAGAGGGACTACACCTACTACTCCGCCAGGCACAGAATTCACCAGAATGGACTCCCTGCTTGTCTCACATTCTTTATTACCTTTTGTCTCCTCAGCAAATATAGGGTCCAGGCATCTGACAGACCATGCATGGCTGGAGGGTCTCCTGGATCTTAACTGTGGTACCAATACAGAGAGATTATGGTCTTTGGACAAAAGCATTTTATTAAAGGAGTCAGTAAAGCAGAAATTGGACTCAGGCATCAGAAATTTCTTCAAAGAAAATATGCTTTCTGAGACTGCTCCTCCACTACTTTGAGAAATGATAAAGACTGTCCTTTGGGGCTCCATTATCTCCCTAACATCCCATTTGAGAAGAGAAAAAGAATGACTTAGAACAGAAGTAGCAGAGCATATTGTTTTGCTAGAACTAGAACACAAAACACAAGATAGGGGAAAAATCATATGCCAAACTATTGGCGGAATGAAAGGTTCTTGAAGCCATGGAATTCACACAAATCCAGAAGAATCTGCTGTTCCTAAAACAATGCTTCTGGCAAAAGTCCCCCCCACCCAAAATATATGACTTTTAGCTTGGAGGATTAAAGACAAATGAAGGTCATCCTTTATTGGATCTCTAAAACTCTCAAATGGTACTCATCAATTTTCCTCCAAGGAGATCGCCAGTACTTTTGCAGACTTCTGTGAAACATTATACTGCTCAGACAATCCTAATTTGAAGATCATTGAATCTTACATAGACTCGGGCTTCTGGTCGGAGTAAAATGGCGAATTGACACACCTTGTGATCGTGCAGGGTGGACGGTGGCTTCTTCTGACAGTTTGGGCATTTTACTGCCCAACGCAGCATCCCCCAGGCAGGGGTTGGCAAGCAAGCAACAAAGTCCAAGTGAGAGTTGAGATTGGCATGATCAAGTCTCGGAGGAGGGTTGTTTATGCTTTGATCTCCTCTCCCGAAGTGGGCATTTGCAAGACAATACTACAGGAGCCAACCAAGCTGAGAAATCAGCATAAATCCATCATTCCCCGACTTCTTAAGAACAAAAATCAATTGAAATGCAAAAAGAAGCAATGCAAAACCCAAAGATAAACATGCAAGGTAACAGAAGTATTTTGCTTACCGGGATGAAGTTCTAGTGAAAATTGAAGAAGATGGTTAAGCGCATAAGACTTGTAAAAAATCAATTTGTTCATTGTGGATTTAAAAGGAGCTTGTCAAAACATTAAATTAGTGAAGAATTGACTTTGTTTAACATTCCTGCGGTTGTGAAAAATAACAGAGAGCTGAGTCAGAGACCGAAACCAACAGAAAAGATTGTGAGGCTTTGCATGAAAGGTGTTGCAGATAATTCTTTCCAGCTGGAACTGTGACCAGGGAAAAAAGAAAGAAGGCTAGAGTGGACCCTGGAGGACCGGAAGATTGGCAGAGTGGAATGCTTCCTGGAGGACAGTTTATGAGGTGGAACAGGAAGTTCTAAAAGAGCCTACTCTAGCCAGAAAATCATAGAGAAATCGCACCCACCATTTTGAGGAGGTCTAATTTTAAAAACTTAATTTTAAGACTGAAATTGACTTTAAAGGAGTGTTAAAAGGTGGCGATTTGAATAAACACATATAGAACGGTTGGATTATATAAAAGAGAAGAATTTGGAGCAAGTTTAAAAAAGTTTCAAAACGGACCCAAAACAAAGGCAAAGAGCAGTTTCGGCATCGAGTCCGAGGATGGCTGGGAAAGAAAAGAGAGAGTGACAAGCTGCAATTGATGCAATGGAAAAGAGAATGATGGATGCAATTCAAGGACGGGTAAAACAGATAGAACAACAGTTGGAAAAACAAATCGAAAAACAGCTGGAGCAGCTGGAAGAAGTACAAGAGAAGAATGTGGTGGCAATGAAAGAATTGGTTATTGCAGAGGTGGCAGAAATTAAAAAATAAGTGGCAGACATGAACAATCAAGTGCAAGGTCTGGTAGTAAAATCGACTGAATTGGAGCAAAAAACACAAGTTATAGATAAAAAAATGGAGACAGCACTACAAGAGAATCGGAAACTGGAGTCAATGATGGAATACAGAGCGATGTTAAATCATCTGAGGCTAAGAGGGATTGAGGAAGTGGTGGAGGAAGACATACGTTTGGTAGTGATGACAGCATTGACAGAGTATTTGGGAGAAGATCAAGGAGAACTAGATTCTGATTTTGACTTAATTTATAGAGTGAACTCAGCATATGCTCAAAGAAAGAAATTGCTGAGAGATGTGATTGTGCAAGTGGTAACAAGGAAGATGAAAGAGGATATTTTCAAGAAACAATTTACACAACCTTTGGAGATTGATGGCAAAAAGATAATAATAATGAGAGAACTCCCAAAATTGATTCTACACGATAGAAAGAAGTACAAGAAGCTGGTTGACAAGCTGAAGCAGCTTAACATTAGGTTCAGATGGGAAATAACACAAGGACTGTCTTTTACCTATCATACGTTAAGATATACGATTAAGACACCAGGAGAAATGCAGAGGTTTAAGGCAGATAATTTAGAAGACTTTGGAGATATATAAGACAAGACACTATGGATTATAAATTTTTATCATGGAATGTGAATGGACTTAATTCACCCAATAAAAGAAAACTAGTAAAACATTGGCTGGAAAAGCAAAAATGTAATATTATTTGTTTACAAGAAACTCATATTAAAAAACAGGACAGCAAATATCTGATCAATAAAAAATTGGGAGAAGAATTTTATTCACTGGCAGGAAGAAACACCAAAGGAGTTGTGACCTATGTAAAAAAAGAATTAGACCCAAAAGAAATTTTTAGCGATAAAGATGGGAGATATATTGGAGTGGAAACTACAATGCTTCAGAAAAAAACATTGATAGTTAATATATATACACCTACTGGAGCAAAAGAATTTTTTTTAAAGATTTAATGATAGAATTGGACCAAGTGAATTATGATCAGATAATCCTGCCGGGAGACTTTAATGGTACAGTAAATAATAAACTGGACAGGAAATTAAAAAAAAATTGATGAAAAGATGGGAAAATTACCAAAAGTTTTTTTAAACTGATGGAACAAGAGAAACTGGAAGATGTGTGGAGAAAATGGAACCCTAAGGTTTTTACTTTTTATTCCAATCGACATAATTCTTTTTCCAGGATTGACATGATTTGGATGTCTGGAGATATCGCACTAAAAACGCAAAAAGTGGAGATTTTATCAAAGACTAACTCAGATCATAATCCGTTGATATGGACCCTAAAAGAAAAGGTTAAACAGTTTCAGTGGAGAATCAATGAAGATTTACTAGATAAGAAAGAAACAATTGAGATATTGTGAAAGGAAACCCAGATATTCTTTCAAATGAATTTAAATCAAAATGTGAAGATACAGACTGTCTGGGATGCATATAAGGCGGTAATGAGAGGATTACTTAATCGTTAAATGTGAAAGATAGGAAACAAAGGATGAAACAACAAAATGATATACAAGAAAAGATCCAGCAAAAAGAAAAAGAATTAAAGAAAAGATCAGGGAAAAAGAAAATTATTAAAGAGATACAAATTTTACAAGAACAGCTGAATGTGATACCTAATCAGGAATTGTATTGGAATTTAAAGAAATTGCAACAAAAATCTTTTGAGGGAGCAAATAAGCCAGGAAAACTTTTGGCAATCGAAGAGAAAAAAGGATAATAAGTAAAATAATGGATGAAGATAAAGAAATTGTGGATACAAATGGTTTAAAAAGAGATTTTTTAAAGTATTATGCGAAATTATTTCAAAAAAAGAATATAGAGCTGGAAAAAATTAAAAGATATTTAGACAAAGTAGAAATTCTAAAGGTGGAAAAAGAAATCAAGGAAATGTTGAATGGTCCAATTCAAAAAGAAGAAATGTATAATGCGATAGAGGAGGCAAAATTGGGGAAAGCTCCAGGTCTAGATGGATTTACTGCAAAATTTTATAAAAAATTAAAAGAGGAACTGACCCCAATTTTTGAACTCTTATCAAATGACATACAGGAGACTAAATTAATTCCAGAGACGTGGAAAGAAGCCAATATATCACTCATACCAAAAGAAGGACAAGATCTAACAGATGTAAAAAATTACAGACCAATTTCTCTTCTTAATAACGACTATAAATTGTTTGCCAAAATAATTTCAGAAAGATTGAAGAACTATTTGAAAGATGTTATAGCAGAAGAACAAGCCAGTTTCTTACCAAACAGACAAATCAGAGACAATTTAAGAATGGTGATAGATGCAATTGAGTATTATGATAAACATCCAGAAAAAGAGGTTGCTTTTCTATTTGTAGATGCTGAAAAAGCCTTTGACAATTTAAATTGGGTTTTTATGTTCCAAGTGATGGAGAAAATGGACATTGGACAGCCCTTTTTAAATGTAATTAGGGCGATATATTCAGAACAAAAAGCATCATTGAATGTAAATAAAGAAATGACGAATCATTTTAAGGTTCAAAAAGGGACCAGACAAGATTGTCCGTTATCCCCTTTATTGTTTATTTGGATCTTGGAGGTTCTGTTGGGGAAAATAAGAAGATGGAAAAGATTAAGGAATTTGGAGATCTGGCTGGATTTTATGTGAACAAGAATAAAACAAAGATGTTATGCAAAAATATGATGAAAGAAAAGCAACTAGAATTGCAAGAAAAAATACAATGTCAAGTGGTTAAAAAACAATACTTAGGAATTGAGTTGACAATGAAAAACATAGATCTTTTTAAGAACAACTATGAAAAGATTTGGAGTAAAATTCAACAGGATATAAAAAATGGGACACTTTGAACTTGTCATTATTGGAAAGAATATCGGTAGTCAAGATGAATGTTATACCGCGTTTAATGTTTTTATTTCAGACTATTCCAATAGTAAAAGAGTGTAAGGTGTTGAACTCATGGCAGAAAGAAATATCAAAATTTGTGTGGGCAGGAAGAAAACCGAGGTTTAAATTAAGCTTCTATGTGATGCAAAGGAAAGAGGAGAATTTCAACTACCTAATTTTAGACTGTATCATGATGCGGTGTGCCTATCTTGGTTAGAAAAATGGATTAATTTAGACAATAGGAAAATGTTAGCGCTGGAAGGACATGATCGTAAATTTGGCTGACACGCCTATTTATGGTATGAAAAATCCAAAATGGATAATTTCTTTAAACACCATTTTATAAGAAGATCACTGTTCGAGACTTGGATGAGGTATAAAAGATTTTTTTTTTTGAAGCAAGACGACTATGGATAGTACTGGCAGAAGTAATTAAACCACTTTCAAGGCATAAAGGTGAGGATTGGATACCCTATAGAGACATTTTGAAAGCAGAAGGGAATAGCTTCGTGATGAGATCCAGAGAGGAACTGGATTTTGAATATGATTGGTTAAATTATAGACAGATTTATGATTTATATAAGTCTGACAAAAAGAGGTATGGTTTCAGGAAGGAAAATAATGAAATTGAAGGTGTATGAGCAGAGAAAGGGAAAAGCGTGATTTCAAAAAACTATAAGGTTTTGTTAAAATGGTATACAGAGGATGAAATTGTAAAAGAACAAATGGTAAAATGGACTATAAATGTAAATAGAGAAATAAATATGTCATCGTGGGAATGTTTGTGGAAAAAGTCAATGAAAATTTCAACATGTGTTAATGTGAAAGAAAATTGTTATAAAATGATGTATAGATGGTATATGACGCCAAAAAAAATTGCTAATATGAGTGAGAACCTGTCTAACAGATGTTGGAAGTGCAAAAAAAGGAAGGCTCATTTTATCATACGTGGTGAACTTGTGATAAAGCAGTAGCTTATTGGACAGAGATCCATAATGAAATACAGAAAATCCTGAAATGTACTTTGAAAAAAGAACCGGAAATATTACTTTTAGGTCTTAAAATGGAAGAAGGGAACGTGACAAAGAGAACACTGTTATGGTATTTGATTACAACAGCAAGAATGACCTATGCTCAATTTTGGAAGCAAGAAAAAGTGCCGGAAAAATGGGACTGGATAAAGAAGATGCTTTTTATGGCAGAAATGGATAAATTGACAAAGAAACTTAATGATAAACAAGATGAAGAATTTTTTGCAGAATGGAAGGATTTTAAAGACTATGTTGAAACAAATTGGGATGTAACAAATAATTTACTTTGCTTCAACAACTATTGAGAATAGAATATAGAAAATATTGACTGAATAGTAGCCAAACTGTTACCTAAGAGTGAGACAGAGAAAATGAATATGTTAGAAATGAAGAACTGAAAAATTGAGAAGTTTTATTGCAAATGAAAATTGAATTAATAAATAATGGGGGTGGGAGCATTGCTGGAAGCCAAGGGGTGGTGGTGGAGGGGATATTAGAAAAGGATGTATTTAAAAGTAGTTTGAAATATGGAACGTGTTATTATATCCTATTAATAAAAAAAAATTCAAAATTTCAAAAAATAGACTCAATGACCTTCTTTTGAAATTTGTCTCCTGAAAATGCAGCCTTTATGGAGTGGGAACTACAGGACACTGTCAAAAATCTGAAAACCAATAAACCTCTGGGCTTGGATGATCTGAAATCTGAATTTTACAAAACCTTTTGCTCCTTTTTGTCTGAACACCACTTATCCACCTATAACAAAGTTCTTCAGATTGGGGAAATGCCATTCTCCTGGTCAGAGTAATCCACTGTTGTTATCCTGAAAGACAATAAAGATCCTACTGATCCTGCCTCCTATCACCCAATAGCTCTTCTTAATAATGACATGAAGATTTTCACCACTATCCTTGCCAAAAGACTTAAAATGATCATCCCAAACTATGTTAATTTGGACCAGACAGGCTTCATTCCAAAATAGCAATTAATGGATAACATTAGTCATACCCACAATGTTATTACGCATGGTAAACAATCTACAGGATATTCGGTGATTTTGGCACTGGACTTTGAAAAGGTGTTTGACTTCTTAGAGGTACCATAAATGCTTACACTATTTTTTTCCCTCCCAAGTTTATTTATGTATTTTATAGTACAAACAGTACAGAAAGTATCACTCAATATACAATTTACATTGTGTCTGTTCTTAATTATTCTTACTTATCAATTTATATAATTTTGACCATCTTTTCAAGAAAAATACTTCTCCTTTTACCTGAATCAACAAACTTAATTTATCCAATTCTGCTATATTTAGCAGTTTCGAACTAATCTCTTCTCTACTAGGAATTTTTTCAGATTTCCAATATCGGCCAAAAGTATTCTTGCTGATGTTATTATAATTATAACTAAGTAGACATCACAATAATTAAGATTTTCCAGTACAACATTCAGCAAATATATTACTGAATCTAAGCTTATATGAATCTCCATAATTTTCCAAATTATCCTCTGTACCTTCTCCCAAAATCTTTGATTTTTTACACATCACCACCACATATGATAGAACAAGCCTATATTACTCTTAAATTTCCAACTGTTCACATAACATTTTGCTTTTTTTCCCGGAGGCCAATACAATCTATGAAACACTTTAAGAATGTTTTCTTTATATGAAATGGCTCTCATTAATGTAATTGATTTCCATATTTTGGACCACTTTTCTATTTCAATAGTATGTCCCACATCTTTCATTACTGGTTTAACAGTTTCATCTTCCATATACTCTTTTATTAATAACTTGTACAACCTCTGAATCATTTTATCATTAGACGAGAGCCAAATTTTATCCAGTACATTCCTATTGTCCTTGAAGCCCTGAATTACATCTTTACTGTATCTTGATTTTAATTGTAGACTTTCCCACCAAGAGAGCTGCATATTGTATTGTAAGCGAAGATTATTCTCTGATTTAAGCTTGTTGTTCTCATCTAATAGCATGCTGTATGTTATTCTATTATGTTTTACAATAAGTGTTGGTTTTACAAAAGCTTCCATGGGAGAAACCCATCTAGGAATTTTCCTATAATATCTCTGTTTGATTTCATTCCATACTTTTATTAATGATCCTCTTACCATATGATTCCAAAAATTGGAATGTATCTTATCCTTTTCGTATCAAACATACACATGCCATCCCATATATAGATCATGCCCTTCCAACTTTAAACATCTTGAATCTTCCAGGTTAATCCAATCTTTAATCCAACACAATGCTGCCGCTTGTAGTATAGCTTCCAATTTGGAACACCAAAGCCCCCCTCTTTCTGTTTTCTCCTGTAAAATTTTTAATTTTATCCTGGCTCTTTTTGGATGCCAAATAAATTGCCTAGTTATTTTATCCAATTCTGTGAGAAAATTATTTCTCTTAAGTATTGGACTATTCTGTGCTAAAAATAGAAATCTTGGTAATATGTTCATCTTAATTGTAGCAATTTTCCCCAATAAAGAAAGTTGTAGATCTTTCCATTTATCTAAGTCTCTTTTAATCTCTCCCAATAGTTTATTATAATTATCTTCTAATAAGTTACTGTTTCTGTTGGACAATATAATCCCTTGCTTTTTTGACAATCTCCATATCTGATATTTTTTGGATTTTTTGTGTTGTCTCCTGCGAGCAATTTTTGGTTAGCAACTTGGGTTTTTTAAGATTAACTTTAAGTCCAGCTACTGCACCATACTCTCTTATTAACTCTAGTAAATGTATCATTGACACTTGAGGGTTCTCCATTATAAACAACAAATCGTCTGCAAAAGTCAACAATTTATATTCTTCACCTTTCACTTTCAACCCTTGTATCTGTTCATTCTCTCTTACTAGTTCATTTACTGTTTCAAGTGCAAATATAAATAATAGTGGGGAAAGTGGACAACCTTGCCTTGTTCCCTTTTGAATTTCTATTTTCTGCATCAAATCCCCATTTATAGTTACCTGTGCAAATTGTTCCTTATAAATTGCTCTAACCAGGGCTCTTTTTGTAGCAGGAACTCCTTTGCATATTAGGTGACATGCCCCTAATGTAGCCAGTCCTCCAAGAGCTTACAGTAGCCCCTGTAAGAAGAGCTCTTGGAGGATTGGCTACATTAGGGGTGTGTTGCCTAATATGCAAAGGTGTTCCTGCTACAAAAAGAGCCCTGGCTCTAACCATCATATAGAAATTTGTTCCACAATCACATAAGCTTAACTTTTGTAACAGGAAATCCCAAAATACCTTGTCAAAGACTTTTTCTGCATCCAAAGGCATCAGCGCTAATTGTTTCTCTGGATGTTGTTTGTAATATTCTATAACATTAATAATAGTCCTGATATTATTTCTTATATATCTTTTCAGAATAAACCCTGCTTGGTCTTGAAGAATAATTTCCTTTAATACTTTTTTGAATCTTGTAGCTAAAATACTTGCAAATATTTTCTAATCAGCATTCAGCAATGAAATAGTTCTATAATTTTTAATTTGATTCCCTTCAGTATTTGGTTTAGGTATTAATGTAATTATCACTTGATTCCAGGAATCTGGTAGTTTACCTATTTTCCCTATATCCTGTAGTACCTCTTTTAATGGCAATATTATCTGGTCTTCAAATGTTTGCTATATTTCTATTGGTAGACCATCCAGGCCCAGAGTTTTCTTTTTCTTCTGTTTCCTAATAGCTTCCACTATGACCATATTCCACTATAGTAATTGGGTCATTTAATTTTTGTTTTTGTTCTTCATTAATTTTTTGTTTATTTCTTTTTATTAAATATTCTTTAATTAATTCCACATCTTCACCCTTCTGTTGGTAAAATATCTTATAAAAGTTTTCAACAATCTGTTTTAGATCTTGAGCTTTATACTTTTCTTCCTCCATATCATTTTTAAGTGTTAGTATCATCCGTTTTGCTTTTTCTTTCTTAAGCCAGTAAGCTAATCATCTTGAAGGCTTATTAGCATTCTCAAAATAGTGTAACTTTGTATACTCGATTTTCCTTGCTGTTTTCTGTGTTAAAATTAAATTCATCTTATGGTGGAGTAAATTAATTTTCGATTTAGATTCTTGAATATTTACATTTCGTTTCAGTTCATCTTCTGCCACTTTAATTTGTTTGCTAAGTTGCTCATAGTTCTTCTTCTTTTGTTTGTTTTTCCATGCTTCTTGATTAATTAACCAGTCTCAAATGAAAGCTTTGAATGCATCCCATAGTATGTGCATTGCCATTCCAGGCTGTATGTTTCTTTTTAAAAATTCCTGAATTTCTATTTTCATTTTCTTTATAAACATAGGGTCTCTGAGTAAGCCAGAATTCATTGTCCATCTTGTTCTTTTTGGTATATCATTGAAAGTCAGCATTATTAGGTAAAATCTCTGAATCTATTAGCTCTTTTAACATTGATATAGATACCTATGCCATATCTATCCTTCTTTAAAAAAATAAATTTATTTGTAGACTTTTATGTTACAAAAGCAAAAACAAAAATACAATACATAACTAATTTTTTGCAGTTTACATTAAACATTCTTTCCGAACCATTTGTTAACTCTATACCATCTTTTTTCTCTACCATGCCATATCTATCCTTGACCAGAAATTGTGCCTTTTTTAATAATACGTAAAGTCTCTCTTATTTAAACTCCTGGTTCTCCATGCATCTACCAAATTGAACTCTTCTGCGATTTGGTTAAACTGATTCCCTTTGTTTTTGTCTTCTTTTGATTTCTCCTGTCCATATCTTTATCAAACACTGCATTATAATCACCTATAATACAAATGTTACTAGTCTCTTTTATTTCTACTACTTTTCTTAATTCTTTAAAAAACATCTTGATTCTGATTGGGTTCATAAATATTACAATAAACTATTCTATACCTTGTCTAGTTATCACTATCGCCACTATTCTTCCGTCCTTTGAAGCACAAAAGTTCTGAATGTAAATATTCCTTTACATATATTACTACACCCTTTTTTTTTCATCAGAGGCACTAAAAGCCACTCCTAATTTTGTATTTGCAAGATATTTCACGTCATCTGTTTTAATATGCATTTCTTGCAGGCAGACTATATCTGCTTTTCGTTTTCCAATTTGATAATATACTCTTCTTTTTTTGTGGTCCATTCAACCCATTAACGTTAATCGAGAGTATTTTCAACTTCTTAGCTTGTTCCATTTTTATTTTTGTTACTATCTTCCCCTCTCTTTCAATATTGATATCTTGTTTGGATGTTTGAGGGAATGTCTATTCTTTTTCTTCCTCTTTTCAGTTTCTCTTTTTCTCCTGAGTTTCTTGTTCTTGCTTCTCTCCTTCCACTTCGATTCTTCCTCTCCTTCTTCCTCCTCATCTTTCTGCCAGCCTAAATCCTCTCCATTCTTCTCAAGAAAATTTTCTACCTTGAAAATTGAGTTTAGATTATATCTTCTTCCACCATATTCAAATTGGACTCCTTCTGGAATTAACCATCTGTACTGGATATTGTTAACTCTTAGGAGGTCTGTTAGAACATAGTATTTTTGTCTTTTTTCCCTGACTCTCCAGGGAATTTCTTTTAAGAATCTAACCTGCTCATTTTGTATAGTAACTTTTTTCTGATTTGTAGCCTTTATTATATTTTTCTTCAATTCTTTTAAATAAAATGTTATATGTACTTCCCTTGGCACTTTATGTTTCCTTGCATAAGCAGAGTTTCTTCTGTATATCGTGTCAATTTCAGCAGATATCTCTTCTTTGGTTCCTCTAATTGATCTGCTAAGTTTTGACAAATTTCTTGTCAAATAGTGTCAATATTGTGTCAATTTCAGCAGATATCTCTTCTTTGGTTCCTCTAATTGATCTGCTAAGTTTTGGCAAATTTCTTCTCTTAGACTTTTCCCCAAATTTTCCAGTATATTTTGGCACCTTAAAATAAGAGCTGCCCTATCCATTTCTAATTAAATCAGTTTCTTCCATTTTAGCTTCTTTAGATTTTATTTCCTGAATTTCTTCATCCAACTCTTTAATTTTTTCTTTTATTGTTTCATTACTAGTAGCAATTTTTAAAATTTCTTGTTTGCTTTCTATTGTTTGCTTTTTAATCTCTTCAGTTTCGGTTGTAAGTTGGTTAGACATCTCATCAATTTTTTGTTTAATAGGTTCTAATATTTGTGCCACCGATTCTAAGATCATAGCTTTTAAATCTTTAATAGTTAATTGAGATATTGACATTGTGCCTGATTTTTGTTGGGTCAGGGTACCTAATTGACTTGGAGATGGTAATGATGATTTCCTAACTCCACTATAACCAGAGACCATATGAATATCCTGTATTTCTTATTTTATTGACACTTACTGTAAATTTATTATTAATTATTATTTATAAGACACTATGTCTCCTCTTAACTTTGAGACTATTTGGCTTATTGCGTTATTTCCTTTATGCTCTGCCTTTGCACTTTCCCTTTATTCTCAGGTCCCCTCTATGTTCTCTTCTTATATTAATTCTCAACCCTTTTCAGCCTCTCTATTACTGACTTTATCAGATCTCAGCCCTTTCCAATCTCTCTAATTCCATCTCTTTAAGTCTCAGTCTTTCACAATCTCTCTAGCCCTGTCTCTTTCAATCTCTTTTAGTCTCAAAACGGTCTCTTCTGTTGCTCTCCATTTCCGCAGTCTCTTTAAATCTCCAGTTTTTCGCCTTCTCTACTACTGTCTCTTTAATTCTTTTGGCTTGTCCCTCATCGCTCTCTGTCTCCTTCTACTTCTGTTGTTTCTCCCCTTTCCGCTCCATTGCTTAATGAACCTTCTCGGCTGCCTTATTTCCCTCCTGCTGATCTCCTCCTCCTGTGCTCCTCCACCACCACCTCTCTCCTCCATTGCTTGCACGTCACCATGCCATGCTCCACACCAGCTCCCAAAAAAGCCTTGTCACTCTGAAACTTATGGTGGTGTTCTTAAAGTCGTACTCCAACATAAAGTAGAAAAAAGCGGAACAGAAAAGAAAAAAGGTTTTATGCAGCACCAGGTATGAACTTTAGTCAGTTCAATAATTTACTTGCCCCATTTCGAATCTCATCCCTTCCCCCCTCTATTGTTTTATTACGAAGAGTAGCCATACTGGAGAGAGTTAGTTGCGGTATTTTTGTTCCCCTGCTTTGGCCATGATTATTAGTTTACAGCCTCTAATATTCCCTCCCCCTAAGTATTATCCACATCATAATTTAGCAGCTTTGGTTTTTAGTTTTCTTGAGTATACTTAGCTTTTAGTTTTCTTGGAGTCAAATCACATCCCAGACTCTGATCGATCTTGGGCTTCTCTGTTGTTCGGCTTGACTGTCATCCCACCGGGCTCCTTATAGCTCCCTGTCTCAGAACTGGTCCAAATACCTGGGGGGGGTTGCCACCCCTCCCCAAGTTCAAACAGCATGTTCCTCACACTCTCTCTCTCTACAGGAGAGAACTAGCAGGCATTAGAATAGCCTAGGAAGCTACAGGTAGGGCTAGACATGCAGAGCTACCAGCACAAACATCCGCTATCAGAGAGCCCTGCCATCATCTTCTGTTCTGCAGTGCCTGGTTTCCAACTTCCAGCCATAAATGCTTACACTATTGAGGAAGATGGGTTTCAGTAGCAATTTCCTGAGAACTTTAAATTCAGTCTACTCACAGCCCAGAACCAGGGTATGGGTCAATGGTTACAACTCTCCCACTTTCCATCCTACAGTAGGCACTAGGCTCTGTCACCACTAATCTTTGCCCTTGCAATTGAACCTTTAGCAGAGCAGCTATGGAAAAATGATAACTTTTCAGGTATAACTCTTGGAGGTATCAAGCATAAAGTGAATCTTTATGCAGATGACCTAACACTGTATGTCTCTGACCCATTGCACATTTGCCAACTATTCAGCAGTGTCTTTCTAAATTAGGCATTATCTCAGGTCTTTGAATCAGTCCAGCAAAATCAGAATTATGCCCCTTTTCTCTGTCTTCTGATACACGAATAAAACTAAAACAAGAATTTCCCTTCAGATGGCTCAAGACCACATGGAAATGACCCATATCATTACTAAATGTAGATTATAAAATTTTTGCAACTATCTTAGCCACCAGAATGAAAAGAGAACTGGTTCAAATCATACATCAAGGTCAGGCTGGATTTCTCCTGAAAAGGCAAATTAAAAATAACATTAGAAACATTCTTAATGTACTAGAATATTATGAACAACATCCAGAAAAACAGATGGTGTTGATGTTTCTAGATGCTGAAAAAGCCTTTGATAATGTAAGCTGGGAATTTCTACTACAAAAACTAGAGATATGGGACTGTGGTATAAAATTCTTTTCAAACATCAAAGCTATAGATACAGACACCTCTTGACTTAAAGAATCTATTATCCTGAAAGTTTCATTGACTATACAAGGATATTCTAATCCAAATTAAGGACTGGAACACTCTCCAGCACATGCTACCAAATTGTCTAGATCTAATTAAAAGTTTCATCTTCCCTAGATTTCTTTTTCTCTTTCATGCACTACTTATCTGCATCTCTGAAAAAGACCTCCAAACTTGACAAAACACCCTCTCCAGTTTTCTTTGGGTCTGCAAAAAATCCAGAATCAATTGTCACATACATAGCAGAACTGCCTCCCTGTCTTACTGCTTCTGTGCACCTATTATCATGCTTCTAATCTTTCTAAGGTTTTTCAGATGCAACATGAGGATTCTCAGATGAATTCTCAGATGACTCTCCATTTAGCCTACAAAAAGTGTTTCGGTTGCTGCCATCACGTTGACCCAGTGTCAGACTCCTGGTCAAGTTACTCTCAACAACACTCTCTTTGGCAGTGGTATGTTTATTTATTGAGCTATATGCATGATTCAGAGCAGAACAAAACTGTGTTAGAACTGGCAATTTGGCGCACACCAAAGCAGATATAGATAATTCAAACAAGACCTCCTTGCCCCTAACCAATCATGCAATCCATTCATCCTACCTAGCCATTGCCCAACCCCCCTTGGGAACATATGATCCCTCTATCTATGCAAAGCTGGCACTGAAAGGCTTAAGGTTGTTCCTCTCCCAGAGAAAGGTATCTTCAGGAAAATTAATGCCTCTATAAGTGACAGATCCCACTGATACTACACTCACTCCCCTCCCCCAGCATCTATTACAAACTAAGCAAAGTGAGATTTGACACCCAGGCATCTTCACAACAACTCCCTCTTAAAATCAATGATAAAAACATGGGACTAGAGGGAAAAACAACTAGCCCCAGAAATATCACTGCTTACAACTTATACCAATCAAACTTGGTTCCCACCAGGCATAGAATCTGGAGCTTTCAATGACTGGATCTTGGCAGGTCTCTCAGACCCTTTTGATCTTGTGAAGCATGGTAAGATACTGGGAAACAAATCCCACGGTTTCACTACCTAAGCTAAAAATACTGACAGAATTCCTAGCTACTTCAGGTACATTCAAGAGTCCGGATCTGAGTTTGAGCATCTCCTTGTGACTTATCCTGATATCTTGAAAGGCCAGCTTTCAAAACTTTATAAGATCATACTGTTAGCTGACAACAAGACCATTCTAAAATACCACAAATTATGGCAGAAGGATCTTCAAATAAACCTACAACACTCCCATTGGATGTCTACTTGGAACTCCTGTGCAAACATAACATCTATATGCAATTCTTCAAACTCACATCCAGATGATATTACACCCCAAGAAGACTGAATCAAATGAGCTCCAAGCACAGCCCTGTCTGCTGGAAGAAATGTGGTTCTATCAGCAGTTATCTCCATTGTGGTGGGAATGCCTAGTAATACAGCAATTTTGGTGTGAAGTCATGGCCCAGATCGGCAAGATTATGTCACAGTCATTCCCAGTCAGGCCAGACTTATTACTCTTAAATCTATGGGACTTTTTGGTATAGGATGACACATACAAAGAACTTACTTTGATTTCTCCTTGCTGTGGCTAGATTGGAAATCCCCTAAACCCCAAACCTGACTGCCTGGTACCACAAAATATGGAATCAGTTTGTTATGAACAAGATTACCAACACTTTAGACCAAGCTCAAACTGACTCAACTAAGACCTATTCCAGATTTGTCCTGACTTGGGTACCAGTATTGCAATTTATGGCTGAACATGAACTCCTCCTATCAAATCCATACGTGGCTTCATTTTTAATACACCCTTTGTTTGGGCACACTGTTGGGACTCCTCTTGCTTGACAAGGCTTCAGTGCTTCTCTGTCTCATCTATCTTGCATTGGCTTATCAGAATTCATTTTTCTGTCCTACAGTGCTTAATACCTTTTCTGTCCTACAATGTTTAACGTTTTTTTCACGTGTATGTTATTCTGTTGTGCCTTCTTAATGATTGTGCCATGCTTAAAATTCTGATAAAGTTCTTTTGAGAATAATAAAAGAGTTATATTGTTCAATATAAAAAAACATACCTTCAAGAAAAGGTATTGTTGGGCACAAAACAACATGGTCGCCTAATCCTATTGCTCTGACCTACCCTCCCACACCCTTACTGAATACAGCGATCAGAACTACGGATTAGCCTTCAAACTTATGGGGAAGAAAGAAAAAATAAATGAGCTACAAAACAAATATAAATTCAAGAAGGCACAGATGACGCTTACTTCAAAATCATTGAAGATGGAACTGGGGCTTCAGCTAGCTCTGTCAGCTAAAATAGCATCTGGAGCTGTGGAAAATGCCATTACACCAAACCCGGTAACCTCCACTGACTTGTCAATGACATTGAAAAACTTGGAGAAATCAATACTTGACAATATATCAGCACTTTTCAAGCCAATGTATGAACAAATAGAGACTCTACAAAAATCTGTCACTGAAACTAAAAGCGATGTGATAGGGTGATGAATATCAGCCTTACTAACAAGCAAGAAATACTACAACTTCAACAAATGGATGACTTGTTGGCAGAAAAAGCTTTGAGGGCTGAAATAACGATGAGACAGAATAACCTGAAGATCAGAGGATGGCCAGAGAAACTGGAAAAAAATGGTAACTTAAATGCTTTGCTCTCTGATTGGCTTATGAAAGAAGTACTGCCTGAGGAAGATTTGTCTCTCATCATAACGAAGGCTTTTCGTGCAACCCCCCTGAGTATACTCAAAACTAGAACCTTTCAGGATATTATAGCCACATTTCTGGATCTCAGGTATAGAAAGGCAATTCTAAGCACTTCCAGGCAAAGGGGCCACCTTAACTACAGAGGACACAAGATCGAGATTTTTCCAGATCTCCCGAAAGAAGCCCTAATGAAGAGAAGAGAACTTAAACTGATAAGAACATAAGAACATAAGAGAAGCCAATGTTGAATCAGGCCAATGGCCCATCTAGTCCAACACTCTGTCACACAGCGGCCAAAATATACCAGGTGCCATCAGGAGGTCCAGCAGTGGGGCCAGGGCACCAGAAGCCCTCCCACTGCTGCCCCCTCCAGCACCAAGAATAGAGTGCATCACCTGCCCCAGACTGAGAGTTCCCATCTATACCCTGTGACTAATAGCCACTGATGGACTTCTGCTCCATATGTTTATCTAATTCCCTCGTGAAACTGTCCATGCTTGCAGCTGCCACAACCTCCTGTGGCAGTGAATTCCATACGTTAATCACTCTTTGGGTGAAGAAGTATTTCCTTTTATCTGTTCTAACCCGACTGCTCAGCAATTTCATAGAGTGCCCACGAGTTCTTGTATTGTGAGAAAGGGAGAAAAGTACTTCTCAACCTGCTCAATCCCATTCATAATCTTATAAACCTCGATCATGTCACGTCTCAGCCGTCGTTTCTCCAAGCTAAAGAGCCCCAAGCATTTTAACCTTTCTTCATAGGGAAGGTGTTCCAACCCTTTTATCATTCTAGTTGCCCTTCTCTGCACTTTTTCCAATGCTATAATATCCTTTTTGAGATGTGGTGACCAGAACTGTACACAGTATTCCAAATGAGGTCGCACCAATGATTTATACAGGGGCATGATGATACTGGCTAATTTGTTTTCAGTTCCCTTCCTAATAATCCTCAGCATAGTGTTGGCCTTCTTTATTGCAGCTACACATTGTCTAGACATTTTCATCGAGTTATCCACTACGACTCCAAAATCTCTCTCTTGGTCCGTCTCTGCCAGTTCAGACCCCATCAACGTGTATTTATATTTAGGATTTTTGGCTCCAATGTGCATCACTTTGCACTTGGCCACATTGAACCCCATTTGCCACGTTGACGCCCACTCACCCATCCTCAACAGATCCCTTTGGAGTGCCTCACACTCCTCCCTGGTTTTCACCACCCTGAACAACTTCGTGTCATCTGCAAATTTAGCCACATCACTGCTTACTCCCAATTCCAAATTGTTAATAAACAAGTTAAAAAGCATCGGACCGAGTACTGATCCCTGTGGTACCCCACTGCTTACCACCCTCCATTGAGAAAGTTTCCCATTTATACTCACTCTCTGTTTCCTATTTATAAGCCAGTTTTTGATCCACAAGAGGACTTGTCCTTTTATCCCATGACTATTGAGCTTACTTAGGAGCCTTTGATGAGGAACTGTATCAAAAGCTTTCCGGAAGTCAAGGTAAATAATATCTATTGGGTCCCCCTTGTCCACATGTTTGTTCACTCCCTCAAAAAACACTAACAGGTTAGTGAGACAAGATCTTCCCTTACAGAACCCATACTGAGTCTGCCTCAATAGTTTTGTTCATCAATGTGCCTACTAATTCTTTCCTTAATAACAGTTTCCACCAACTTACCCGGTATCGATGTCAGACTGACTGGCCTGTAATTTCCCAGATCTCCCCTGGAGCCCTTTTTAAAGATGGGAGTGACATTAGCTACCTTCCAGTCCTCAGGAATGGAGGCAGATTTTAAAGAAAGATTACATATTTTTGTCAGGAGATCCACAAGTTCACATTTGAGTTCTTTCAGAACTCTTGGATGAATGCCATCCGGGCCTGATGATTTATTAGTTTTTAAATTGTCCATCAGTCGGAGGACTTCCTTTCTTGTCACCGCAATCTGATTCAGGTCTTTCAAACCCCCTCCCGAAATTGGTGCTTCTGGAGTGGGCAAACACTTCTCCTCTTCCACAGTGAAGACAGAGGCAAAAAATGCATTCAGCTTCTCAGCCATTTCCCTATCATCCTTCACTACTCCTTTTACCCCTTGGTCATCCAAGGGCCCCACTGCCTCCCGGGCTGGCTTCCTACTTCTAATGTATTTGAAGAAAGTTTTATTGTTGGTCTTTATGTTTTTTGCGATATGCTCCTCATATTCCCTTTTTGCTTGCCTGATCACAGACTTGCATTGTATTTGCCATAGTCTGTGTTCCCTTTTATCAACTTCACTAACACTAGCTTTCCACTGCTTAAAGGAATCCTTCTTACTTTTTACAGCTTCCATTACTTTATTTGTTAACCATGCAGGCTTTTTTCTATACCTATTTGTACCTTTCCTAACCTGCGGTATATATTTTTTCTGAGCTTCTAGGATTGTCTTTTTAAATAGTCTCCAAGCTTCCCCAATGGTTTTGACCTTCTCCACTCTTCCTTTCAATTTCTTCCTCACATGTCCCCTCATACCAGAGAAGTTACCCCTTTTAAAGTTAAAAGTGGTTGCGTCAGTCTTTTTGGGCAACTCCCTATCTGTACTAATGTTAAACTCAATGACATTATGGTCACTGTTCCCAAGTGGTGCAATCGCTTTTACATCTCTCACCAGGTCTTGGGTGTTACTTAGGACCAAATCCAGGATTGCCTCTCCCCTGGTAGGATCTGTGACCATCTGTTCCACAGCACAGTCATTGAGAGTGTCTAAGAACGCAATCTCTTTTTCCCGACTAGAACTCATATTGACCCAATCAATGTGTGGGTAGTTAAAGTCGCCTATTACAACACAGTTATTTCGTCTAGCCGCTATCTTTAATTCATTCATCATTTTATAATCCTCCTCTATCTTTTGATCTGGTGGGCGATAACAAACTCCCACTGTTAAGCCTCCTTTTGGACCCACTATTTCAACCCATAGCATTTCCAGAAGCGAATACAATTCTCTTACCCTCTCAATCTTACTGGACGGTATACCCTCTCTGACATACAGAGCCACCCCACCTCCAACCCTTCCCCCCTATCCTTCCGATATAATTTATAACCAGGAATCACCATATCCCACTGATTTTCCTCATCCCACCAAGTTTCTGAAATACCCACAATGTCTATTCCCCCCCAACACCAAGCATTCCAACTCCCCGATTTTACCTCGGAGACTTCTAGCATTTGTGTATAAACACTTATAGTTTCTCAGGTTTGTTAAGCCCACAGCCTTCCTCTTGCTGCCTCGAGACCTTGCCAGATAGTTCCTATCATTAGCCACAGTCTTAGTGGACAATTGTAATCCATTTCCTTGTACAAAAGTAATAGCTACCCCTTCATCTCTTTGAGATGAGCCATCCCGAACCAGAGACTTTTCATCTCCTGTCGGCTTTCCCCCATTATTCAGTTTAAAAACTGCTCTGCCACCTTTTTGATTTTGAGCGCCAGCAGCCTGGTTCCTTCTCGGGACAAGTGGAGACCGCCCCTTTTGTACAGCTCCCTCTTGTCCCAAAAAGCATCCCAGTGCCTAACAAACTTGAACCCTTCCCCCCTGCACCACCATCTCATCCACGCATTGAGACTCCTGATCTGTGCCTGTCTCTCCGGCCCTGTGCGTGAAACAGGTAGCACTTCCGAGAAGGCTACCTTGGAGGTCCTGGCCTTGAGCTTCCTGCCCAGCAGCCTAAATTTCTGCTCCAGGACCTCACGACTGCATTTCCCCACATCGTTGGTGCCGACGTGCACCACGACCACTGGCTCCTCCCCAGCACTATCTACCAGCCTATCTAAAACACGCGTAATGTCCGCTACCTTCGCACTGGGCAGGCAAGTCACCATACGGTCAGTACGCGGGTTCACCACCCAGCTGTCTACCTGCCTAAGGATCGAATCACCAACTACCAAGAGCCCCCCTCCCACCCTTCCCAGGGATGGTTCCTTGGTACGAAAGGATACCCGTTCACCAGCTGAAGAAGAGGTCCCTTCTGAGGGCACATTCCCCTTATCCTCAGCATGGTGCCCCTTTTCCCCTTGACCCTCATGCTCCCTGGCAGCAGCCGGGCTGCCAGATCCAGAGTGGGACATATCACCTTGTGCCCTGCAGAAGTGGACATATGATGTCTGGTCAACACCACTAATTCTACAATTCTCTTGCCAAGGAAAGACCTATTGAATCTCCTCAAAAGAAGACTGTTTCAATATGCTGCATGAAATGAACCTTGTGACTCCAATGGAACTTTCAAAGTACTCTAACAAAAGAAAATATCGATCCCCACCTCCTTCAACTAATGATAATCCGGAGTTGCAAGAGGACTCAAACTGAGGATTTGCTATATGATTTGATAAGTATCATTTATTAAATTTAAGCTGTTTGAAATGCCCATAGCTTAATAATAACAGTATATAAGACCTTTCCTGCCTTTTTGGCTGACAGGGTGTTAAGCACTGCTTCAGGGATAACGCCGGCTCTGACTTATAGTTTATTGTTAAATTGCGTCTCACCCACGTTAACTGGTCTCTTGTTTCACCTGATGTATTTGTTGCTGTTTTTACTGTCTGTAGTTCTGAGTAATTATTTAGTGTGGGGGGGTTAGGTCACGTGGGTTTTTTTTTCCTTTGGCCCTTTCTGTTGTCTCTGAACTCTCAGAATATGGTGCTGGGGAAGGGAGGTTCAAAGTTCACCCCAGCCTTCTGCAAAAAGTCAGTTTTGCAGGCGCTTAGAGAGTTAATACACATTTCTTTCATAGAAATTAACATATCTTGTTTAACGTATACATTTAATTGATTTAAATATCAGAATTGACTGAAACCTTGATTGAATTTTAAATTAATTGCTTTTTAAAGAATTCTTAATATTGATTTTAAATATCTCACATACTAAATTTGACAAAAGTAACAGTGTTAATAGAGAATTGTAATCTTAATTAATTGGATACAAAGATAAATTAAACTTTGATCAATAGTGTTAAATATAAGCGCGATTAAGTGCTTGTTTGATATTGGTATAACAGCGGGACTTTAGTGACCAAAAGACTTTATCACTAAAATAATCTTAATTGCCTACTTAGAAAATTTTACAGTGCATTACTGACAGTTATAGTGGAGAGATCCCTTGTTAGAAAAAACCCACTCAAATCTTGGGCTTGTACTTCTTACGAGGTATTCATTCTAGTTGAAATTCTAATTTTTGCCTTCTACTTTTTTGTCCATCTGGATAGAGGTACAGGGTAACAACATCATGCAGTCAACAATCAAGATCTATTTGTACAATGTGTGAGGGCTGAGCAACATCATCAAGCATAAGAGAATTCAGAGTCAAATTATAAAATTAAATCTGGACATTGGTTTTCTCCAAGAGACTCATATCAAGGATTACGTAGCACCTCTGTTCAAAACCAAAAAAATCTCATACCAATTCTTAGCTAAAGGCACATCCAAATCAAGGGTCACAGCCATTTTACTCTCTAAGGATTTGAATTTTACACATCAGACAACACCTCAGGGGAGGTTCATCTTTGTGAAAGGAATCCTAAATAATGTGCAGGTAACTCTTGCATCGCTCTGTGCTCCCAATTTAGAACAAATTCCTTTTCTTGAGCAAGCTCTACAAAGTCGAGACAACTTTCATGCAGGTGAAATTATTATGGGGGAGACCTGAACTTCATTATGGATCATTCTAAAGACAGGTCTGCCTTCCTTCATGGTCACAACAAAAAGAAAAGAATATTAACCAAACTGGCTGAAATTCTGGCCTCATTTAACCTAATGGACATCTGGCCTCATTTAACCTAACGGACATCTGGAGACTGAACATGATTACACTTTCTACTTCGCATGACACTGTTCCTATACATGTATAGACTACATCCTAGTGTCTCCTTCATTGGTCAATCTGTCCCAAAGGTCTAGTATAGGATCCTAACTGTGGTCAGATCATTGCTTGGTGAACTGCAATCTAGCTTTATATTGTGAAAAATGACAGATCCCATCATGGACTTTAAACAGTTCTTTATTGTTAAATGATCAGGTGGTGTCCAAAATTGAAGAAAACTTCAGTAATTTCTTTTTAGACAACCCGGTTGGCTCAGTGTCACCGGGATTATTATGGGATACTCTGAAACCAGTGTTACGGGGTCAGTTGATTTCCACAGTCTCCTATATTAAAAAACAAAAATTGAGATTGGAACTCCAAAATAGCATAGGGGCTTTGGAAGGTCAGCATAAAGAGACAGACAGCTCAAAGGTATACAAGAAATTACTGGCAGAGCGTAAAAAACTAGAAGTACTAGAGATGACTCAGATACAAAAAAAAAATCCTATACTCAAAACAAAGAGGTTGGGCCTTTGCCCCAAAATCATTAAAATTCTTATCCAAAAAAGTGAAGCAACAACAACAATCCAGGTTGATTACATTAAAAGATACACAAGGAGTGTCCCATTATGACATGGAAACCATATCAAAGCTCTTTTTAACCTTTTACAAAAAACTGTATAGTTCGACAAATGTTGCTCACTCAGATTTGGAGAACTTCTTTGCATCACACCCATTGGTAAAATCGCTTTCAGAGGAGCATAGAAATCAAATGGAGGCACCAATCACACCTCAGGAGGTTACAAATGTGATCAAAAGACTGAAGTCATCCAAAGCCCCAGGCCCGGATGGCTTCACTCCTGAATTTTATAAACAATTTGTAAGGCTTTTGGCTACTCCCTTGTCTGAGGCTTGCAATCAGATTCTGAACACAGGCTGTCTTCCACCGTCTTGGAACAGTGTGGCAATTATAGTTATTCCCAAACAGGGAAAGGACCCATCCCTACTGGCCTCCTACCGTCCCATATCTTTGTTCAATACAGACTTCAAAATTTTCACGTCAATTTTGGCTAACCTACTTAACTGTTACACAATATGTGGATCAAGATCAAGTTGGGTTCATGTCCAAACGTGACAAAACAGAAAATATACATAAAGCCCTCACTTTAATGAATTATTGCAAGTCCCAGAATATTTTGGCAGCCTTCCTATCTCTGGATCTGGAGAAGGCCTTCGATTAAGTGGAAATTCCTTATCTAAAAAGAGTTGTGCAACAGATGGGTTTTGGAGAGAAATTCTTGTCTGCAATAGATGCTATTTATGCTGACCCCAGGGTTCATTTTAAAATCAATCATCTTACTTCAGAGTCTTTTCAATTAAAACAGGGCACCCAACAAGGATGTCTCCTCTCCCCACTCCTCTTTGCTGTATGTATTGAAATATTAGCTAATTTAATTAGAAAAGACAAAGAAGTAGAAGGTATTACTCTACATAAGAAAGAATTCAAAACACCTTTATTTGCAGACGGCATGCTGTTATTTTTATCTCAACCTACCCCTTCCTTAAAACCAATACAAAACCACCTATCATATTTTAGCTCCATATCAGGGCTCAGAATTAATGTGGAAAAATCTTACTTATTGCCAATTAATCTAGATAAGCAAACTTCTTTGACAATCAAAAAATCATATGAATACTCTTGGATTAGATAGTCTAACATATCTAGGAATTAAGCTATCCAGAAACTTCAATGATATCTACAAGTTTAATCATGCTAGATTAGTAAAGGATATCCAATCTGATCTGGAAAAATGGCATAAAATGAACATCTCTTGGTTGGACAGGCTCAATATTATTAAATCCTTTGTTCTGCCTAAATTCATTTTTCTATTCCATACCATTCCTATATTTATCACCACCAAACAATTACTCAAATGGCAATCGTTGCTCTTAGATTTTCTTTGGTCCTACAAACACCATAGGATTAAATGTAATACATTATACAGATGTTCAGAGAAAGGAGGTATAAACTTTCCTAACTTGGTGAACTACTATAGAGCCATACATCTTTCACAAGTGATACAATTAGTGTTTGTAGGCCCTGACTCTGATCAGACTAAACTATATGATGGGTACACCAATCCTTTTGATGTTCAAGAATTTATATGGCAAACCTCTGCAAGCAGGCCTAAACATACTCGCTCCAATCCCTTGCTCTCAGCAATGCTGATTACATGGGACCGGATGAGATCTTTGTTGCTGCCTCCAATCTCCCAGTACCAGTCATTCTTAAATCAAACTTGGTTCCTACCGGGTCTACACAACCCTGCATACAGGCACTGGAAAACTGCTAATATCACTACTCTCCAAGACCTCACTGCAAAAAAAATTACTACTGCCCAAGATAACTCTAGAAGCCAAATTACAAAGAAATATCCCTTGGCTGCAATACCTCCAAATATCTCACATGTGTACACAAATTCAACTTTAATCCATACTGAAAAAACCACTTACAGCGTTTGAGGTGATCATTGCCATTGCCAGCAGTTCACATAGGGGCTTGGTCTCAAAGATACACAAAGTGCTAGTCTCTTTGAAGAACGCAGAAACATTATCATACCAAAACATGTGGCATAAATCCGGCAACATTATTCTCTCAAATGACTCATGGGATCGTATTTGGACATTTCCCCCATTCCATTCTAGAATTACATCTATGAAGTTACAAACATTCAAAATACTATCACACTGGTACCTAACTCCTTGTAAGCTGGCTCACATGAACCTATCATATAACCCAAAGTGTTGGAAGAAATGTGGAATCATAGGAGATTATATACATTGCTGGATTCTCTGTCCTAAAATTCTCTGTCCTAAATTCCTTTAGTGATGTAGACATTACTCTCACACCTGACCATCTGTTTTTGAACAGTTGGGCTACAGACTGTGTTAGTCTCTCCACCATAGAAAGAATCTCAATACTGCTTTTTGTGGCTAAGACTGTCATTGGCACACACTGGAAAATGGCAATGACACCCACTCTTTCACAATGGCAGAAAAAGTTGTGGGATTTATATATCATGGCGAAACTCTCGGACAATCTTACGCGTTTTGATAAATGTCCTACCTTTACCAATTTTACCTCAATTTGGTTTCCTATCTTAGACTATCACTCCAAACAACAAGACATTCCTCCAGTGATGGATGCCTTATGGCTCTGGTAAAGTGGGTCACTTAATCCCAGCTGAATAGAACTGGTTAACTTTATTGTACTGATATATATATTAGAGTTATTATTGTCAATTTACAATTTTACTCCTCCAGAAACAAATGTGTTTGTGCATCAGTTAAATAATTCATATCACACTGCTGTTACTTGGGTTTTTTTTAATGTTGTTACAACTTACTGAAGCTTTGTTGATTGCATTCAACATGTATCTTGTTATAAAAAAATTAATAAAAATATACAAAAAAAGAAGAAAAGGTATTGTCTAAGTGAGATACCTCTGTAACATTTATTTGGCTGCAGCAATGTAGTGAAATGTTAAATGTAAACTTGTTCTCTAAATTCAATTCACAAAATTTAACTCATGTAAAAGCCTACCTAAGACTAAAAAAAAAAAAAAGAAGGGACAGTAAGGGGGAGGAAGATGGGATGGGTGAAAACATCTTTGTTGCTGATAGCAAAAGAAAGAACATAAGAATGATCATTTATAAGGTATAAGGGAGATGGAGGCATGCTTGAGCTATCAGGAGCACATCACTGAGGGTGGCCCTAATGAACATCTTCTGTATTAGGGTTACTTTTCTGTATATAACCCAATGGCTCTAATTCTGGGATCCTTTCCCCTGTACCCAATTCGATTTCTTTCCACTTTTTGCATGTGTGAAACTTCCTTGTGTTTGAGTTATGTGCATGTACACTTACACTTGCCCACCCTCTTAAAGCATGCATCTGGCTCAGAGCCCCTCCTCCAGATCATAGAGTGTGGCTAGAGTGACATGCTCACTACCTATCTTCTGCTTGGGTTTGAAATTTTTACTGTAGGTACAGTGAAAGGGGAAAGAGGCATAAGGCTGATCACTGAGGCAGTTGGGGGTTCATTGATCACTGAGGCAGCTGGCACACAAGGAATAAACTGGACCAATTCACACATGCATGTTCATCTTCTTCTGACTGCAGCATGTGATGGTGATATGGCATTGGATCTAACATACTGTTTCAGCTGACACAATTATTTCCTTCTGTGGAGTGTGACTTCCTCACCTGTCTCCCCAAAATGCCCCCTAAAATGCTTCTCCTGGGGTCCAGAAGCCGCATTTTTGGGCTGCTGTGTGTGAGGAGATAAGGAATTCATGTTCCACAGATGGAAATCATTCTGGTAGCTGAAACTATATGCAGGATCAAAGCTATGGGAATTTGCAAGCAGACTATACATAATGTGTGCCATGCAGATGCTGCCAAAAATAGCATCTTCATAGTGAATTCTGTCTTTCCCTGCCATGACATTTAGGATTGCTCACTGCAAGAAACAACCATCCTCTCCTTATGAATTTCTCTGCACCTGGTTCACAGCACTCTGATGGGACTCCAAGGCTTAAACCAGGGACACCATAAATGAGACCAGGATCTAGCCTGGTCAGCTACTGTGGACTGTGTTTTTGCAGTGATAATCTGCCAACCAACTATGTGTCACAATAACAATGAAGATGTTGAGGTGGTTGTCATCTTGAGGTCATTTTCTGCCACAGGAAAGGTCTTATTGATTATGGGGTTTTGGCCAAATCTCACAGATGCTGCCCCAGAATCACTGAGGAGAGGGGCCCCCACCCAGGGATGGAGAGAGAGAGAAAAAGCCAGCAGACTCCTACCCTACCTATCTGGGCCAGCACCTTCCTTGTAGGATATCATGGAACCTTGCTGGCCGAGTGGTGCCTCCTCCTCATGCAGCATAGGGCTTGCAAGGGGAGGTCCTCTCCACAAAGAATGAGTCTTGGATAGGGAAAGGCTTGCAGGGCAGTCTTAGGCACAGGGCACCCAGGGCAGCTCTCCAAGTCCCCATTCAGACCTACAGCCACTGTCTCCTCCCGGTGCCCTGAAGACCCTACTACTATGAAGTCTAGGCAGCAACTGAGTCAGGCTGCTGCCAGAAACACCCCATTCCCTGCTGCCTGACATTCAGGTGATTTCTTCAGTACGAGTTTGTTGTGTAGTGGGTTTGACACATCAGAGATCACGAAACAGAGTGATGTAACACATATTCCTTTACTGAACACAACAAGAACACTGAATACTGGTCAGGTGGCCAACTATATACACATGGGGGGGGAGACACCCCTAGGTCCCATTGGTGGGTTTAAACTTCCCGCCATTGTTCCCATTGGTTCCCCAAAGTTAGACTCAGGAGCCTAGTCCCTATTGTTTGGTGGGACTCAAGCTCTGGCTCAGTCGCTGCTGCCCTGTGGTGGTCTGCGGACACAACAGAGTTGAATTCCCATTTGATGCTTTGATTTTGCAGCACTCCTTTTGCAAAAGGGCTTTTCCCTCATATTAGACCTGCCCCATGCATTCCACAGCTACTTTGAAGGGGGGGGAGGGCTCCTATCATGCATTTCTATATTAATGGATGCTTTTTTTAATCCCCCCACATGCACAGTAACTTTACAACATCACTACATTTTTAAAAATGGTGCACTTGGGAATGGGGGAAGGCTCTCAAGAGGGTTCATTTTAAAATGAGGAACCAGCAAGAGGTGGACAGAGAAGAGAAACTAGAGTGTAGAAGTTTCTGGGTGCAGATAAACAAAGGGAGGGGTTGGATCCCACAGAGAGAGCGAGAGAGCGAGGCAGCAGTCGAGAGAGAAGTGAGCGTGTGGCGCTCACCAAAGGGTCATTGTACACATACAACCCAGGAGGGGTTGCCTCCCAAGACTTGCACCCTGCTTGTTCTGATAAAAAGGTGGAGGGGAGCCTGCCCAGAGAGCCTGCCCAGCACAGCAGGCTCATTGCCCAGCCTGCCCTAATTGCTGATTGGCTGCAGCTGCCCTGCAACAGGTTCCATTAATGTGAAATAATGAAGGCATGAACACCCATTCCTTCCTTCCTTCCTTCCTTCCTTCCTTCCTTCCTTCCTTCCTTCCTTCCTTCCTTCCTTCCTTCTTCTCTGCTACCCATTGCAACCACCTGCTTCCAAAGTGAGCTTCACCAGCTTCCTTCCTCCCAGAGTCCAGGGCCGAGCAAACTCAGCTTCTGTCTCTTGGCTCTGCTGCTGGTTGGCTCCCCCAACAAGTGCATAGACAATGGGAGGGTGTCAGCTTCCAGGTGGCATCTGGTGTCTTCCTGCTATAGCTAAAGGGAGGCAGAGGGAGATAGTAGCAGAACAAAAGGGGAGGCTCAATCCATCCACCAGCTCAGAAGCAGCAGCGCAGAGAGAGCTAGTTTCTTCTCTCACTTCTGATTGGGTCTGTGAAAAATACTATGAACAGAGACAATAATCATCTCTTGACCCAGATAAGAGTGAGGTGAATGGCTCTTTGGCTCTGGCTCTACCACTTCTCCCCTGCCTGTCCCCTTTCCCTCCCTCTCCTGTCACAGCCGCCTGCCTCTAAAGCTAGCCCAAATATGCAGTCTAGTACTCCTTTACTCAAGCTACAGAAGCCCTGCTGAAGTCAGAGGCTGCTAAGATTTTATTGTTTGCATGTGTGTGCACACACACACAAGTCTTCAAGACTGCAACCACTGAAGAAATGGTGGATGTCTCTGGAACAACTCAGAGCAGGTGGGATGGCAGTAGACAAGGTAAGCATGGGTGATTGATGACTCAAAATGGCAGTGTGGCAGGGAACTAAATTTGAATATGGGAATTTCTCACTGGAAAACTGTGAGTTAATATCTGAAGGGGAAAAAATCATGGACAAAGAGAATTCAGAAAGCATGGGGTGAGGGGGCACCGACTTTGAATCTACTCCTGGGGAGGCAAAAAGTTGTGCAGAATATTTTGCATAGTTGGATTATTTAAGAACACCTATGCTCTTATGCGGAAATGGTCACTGAAAGCACAAGGAAGCTGATCAGCTCTAAGGAAATGGGGGAGGGGTTCAGTCTGGGCTCAGCAGGAAGGAGGCATCATTGGGCCAAGCCCTGTGCCTTACAATCCCTGTGGCATGCAGGGTTGAGAAACCCTCTCAGCCAAGCCCTTTCCCATTCAGGCCCCATACCACATTGGGAGGAACAGGCATCCACTCCTCCCAATTTCTTTGGTGGCACGTGGCAGATGGTTGGCTAGGATTTCTATATTGGCAGCATTGTGGGGGAAAAAACACCAACCCCATTGTGAGGTATGATCCATTCCTTGCCATGTTTTAAACCATTCCTGCCACCTATGTGTCTGACTTCTAAGGGCCAAAGTACACCATACTTTCTTTGTGTGAGTTGGGTCTGGGTTTTCCAGAGTTTCACAGATCCAATTGGCTTTCCTCACAGTCACACAGCAGCTGTGGGGGAATATTGCTTTCAAAGCCTGCAGGAAGCCAATTTGGCTCAGGATGGTGGCTCCCCTTCATGCCACTGTCTGGAGCCAAATTGGTATCTTGCAGGCTTTGAAAGCAATGTTCCGCCACAGCTGCTGTGTGTATGCAGAGAAAAGGGGCCAGGAAACCTGAATCTGATTGACTAAAAACATATTGTGTAGAATGAACTCCTAAGAATAGAACTCCTTAGAACTCCTAAGAATGGAGCATATTGGGGAATGTTCTGAGTCAGACCATTTCATATTAACGTGTGTCTCCTTAAAGGAATCTCAGGGGTGCAGGATTATCTCTTTCTACTGATACACTTTTAGGGAAAATGTCCTATGGGGCTGGAGGAAAACTGTGGTAAGAGAACATTCTAGTTACATCTGGGACTTCCCTGATGGATGGCAAATAGACACCCATTTGTACAATTACACTGATGGATTGGTAGTCTCTTGTTTTTGCACTACAAGGAAAACGTGAGAAGCTCTGGACTGTGTGGGAGGACTCTCAGCTATTCCCCTCCACCCTGTGCTAGCATTGCTTTAGGGTCCAGGTAGGGGGATGCTGAACATAAGAATAAAAGAAATACATAAAACCTGTTTTTGACATTGATCTTTTTCACCCAACAAAAAAAAGACAAGGCCTTCCCTCCTAGGAGGTAGCAGTGATTCCCAGCAACTAACAGTTCTCGGCATGCTACAGAAAAGTACACTAGAGGCCTCACGTCAGGTTTGCTGTTAGTCAGACCACCAGTGACAGCATTTTGGGGGTAGCGTGAGAGGATCACAGTATTATCTTGAGCAGAATTAGCCCCTTTTCTGAGGCCATTGACTTCCTTGGTTAAGAAAGGTGTATTGCAGCTCCAGGCGAGAGGTCCTGCTGGCATGTATCCACAACTAAGTATCACAGAAAAAGACCCACACCAAATTTGGAAAATTTGTGGAATAAAATGGCCATGACTTTATTGGTTACAGCTGCAAGAAGCGTTAGCACAACATCCCTCCCCCCCAGATCTGGAGCATCGGCTGGCCCAGCACCAGTCAATGGACACCATCACACCCAGCCAGCCAGCTTGGGTAGAGAACTGCAGAATGGCAGGTTGCAGGAGCTCACATGGAAATGATGGCTGAGGGGTGACATGATCGAGGTTTATAAGATTATGCATGGGACAGAGCAGCTTGAGAAAGAAGTACTTTTCTCCCTTTTTCACAATACAAGAACTCATGGACACTCAATGAAATTGCTGAGCAGTCAGGTTAGAACAGATAAAAGGAAGTACTTCTTCACCTAAAGAGTGATTAACACATGGAATTCACTGCCACAGGAGGTGGTGGAAGCTACAAGCATGGAGAGTTTCAAGAGGGAATTAGATAAACATATGGAGCAGAAGTCCATCAGTGGCTATTAGCCACAAGGTATAGATAGGAACTCTCAGTCTGGGGCAGGTGATGCACTCTATTCTTGGTGATGTGGGGGGCAGCAGTGGGAGGGCTTCTAGTGTCATGGCCCCACTGCTGGATCTCCTGATGGCACCTGGTATTTTTGGCCACTGTGTGACAGAGTGTTGGACTAGATGGGCCATTGGCCTGATTCAACATTGGCTTCTCTTACGTTCTTATGGATGACTGCTTCTCAGCGGTTTCCCCTGCCATCTACTTGTGAGGGCATGTGCTGTAGTCCTGAAGCAGGCTTGCTCCCATAAGCCTGTATACCAAGACCTCTTAAAGGGGTCTCTATATACACAAAATGGCATGTAGGCCAGTTTCCATAAAGGATCTGGCCCCATGCTGTTAGCACAAGAGCCAAGCGGCATCCCCCCCACCTGGCCCCCACCAACACTCCTACAGCCGTAGCCAGGTCAATAGGGAATGGCATACTCCATGCAGCCAGATGCCTATGACCCATGAAGACAGATGCACACCATCAGACCAGAACAGGGGCTCCAACCTATGAGGAATATCTGGGTGTGAAATTCAGAGCCCCCCTCCCATGACCTCTATGGCCCTGCCCAGCCTGCCCGCCACCTTCTGCCTTGTGATGTCAACCTTCCCAGGGCAAGCGGCTCCCCATCATGAGCAGTGCTCCAGCCAGCCTGACCAAGGAACAATTGTATTGGACAGCTCCTTCTGCAGCAACACCATATCAGCAACAGCCTGGTGAGCCAGGGACATCCATTCCCCCAAATCATTCTCACCAAGCTGTAACACTAGCGCATCTGGGGGCTGGCTCTCTGCTTTGCAATGGGTGATCATGGGCAATAGAGCATCCCACTGCATATGCCTCTAGCCAAACCACTTAACTCAAAGAGCCTCCTTCAGTCCAAGGTCCTTGCCCCATCCCAATGAAGCTGCATACAGTCCAGCTCAATTAATATTACTGTGCTCACAGTCCTGTGTTGTTGCCCTGGAACCAAAGAAGGCCATGTTAATGGCTAGTGACCACCAGCTAGGTGCAGCCTGACATAAGACTTGTAGGCCTCAGAGCACCACCGCCCCATAGCTTGGATGCATTTCAGGAGAAAACCCTAGGCTGGCAGCAGTGGTCACCACCCTGATTTCAAGGAGAACGATCAACAAATGCCATAGTGAACTTTCTTTGACTTCATGGAGGGCATTCTATTCCTGCAGCTCTTAAATTATATAAGGCCAAAACATTGGCTCAGCAGCTATATGGAACGTTCTCAGGACCACCTAGCTCATGCTATGCTCCACAAGAAAGAGTACAATCAAAGTTTTTAAGAGCTGTTCTACAAATCCCTAGATGTATATACAAGGCTTGGATAAAACTCGAGACAGGTATTATAAGGGTTGATGCCAGGGTGCATATCCTATCCTTCTATATGTGGTTAAAAGGTCATCTTCACCGCCAAAGCCTTTTCCCTTTGATACTTCATAATAACTATCAATCTAATTGGCTCAAGGCTGTTCAGAGACATATGAACAGAATTGGATTCTCTTTCCAGGTACTCTTATCTTGTGGAACTGAACAAGATGTGAAACTATATGTGCCCCCTGGCCCAGATTGCCCAGAGGCATGGGCTAGGGTGTCACCAATATGTGGATGACACCCAGCTCTATCTGCTGCTGGGTGGTCAGTCTGACTCTACCCCAGAAGATCTGGACCAGGCATTGCAGGACGTGGCGGGATGGCTTAGGCTGAGCTGATTGAAATTAAATCCGACAAAGATGGAGGTCCTATGCCTGAATCGGAGTGGCTCGGGGTTAGGGGTCCCTCTACCAGCCTTTGGTGGGGTGCCATTGGTGACAGTGCTGAGGGTCAGGAGTTTGGGAGTGCTCCTGGACACTTCCCTGACAATGGAGGCCCAGGTAGCAGCCACTGCCAAAACAGCCTTTTTCCATCTTCGGCTGATAAGGCAGTTGGTTCCCTTCCTCAAACACAATGATCTGACTTCAGTGATCCATGCTATGGTCACCTCGAGGTTGGATTACTGTAATGCTCTCTACATGGGGTTGCCCTTGGGGCAACTCTGGAAGTTGCAGCTGGTGCAAAATGCAGCAGCCAGGCTGTTGATGGGCCTCCCTATATGGGAGCACATCCAGCCTGTGCTAAAGTTGTTGCACTGGCTACCAATAGCATTTCGGATTCACTTCAAGGTGCTGGTTTTGACCTTTAAAGCCCTTTATGGTCAGGGGCCTGCCTACCTGAGGGACTGCCTTTCCCCACATGTTCCCCAGAGAGCACTGCGACTTGGAACACAAAACCGCCTGGCCCTCCCTGGGCCTAGGGATGCCAGGCTGGCGGTGACTAGGACCAGGGCATTCTCCCTGGTATCACCGACGCTCTGGGATGAGCTCCCCAGTGAGATCAGAGCACTGCAGGACCTCCAGCAATTCCTAAGGGCTGTGAAAACAGAGCTTTTTCGCTTGGCGTTTCAGTAGGAATGATTCTATAGGCTGAGCTGCACTTGCACTTTATTATATGACACCACCACTTTTAAATGGTTTTAACTGTATTCATTGGAATTTTATTGAGTTGTATTTTATGTATGTATTTATGCTTTTTAAAAATTGTTTGTAAGCCACCCTGAGCCGTTTCGGCAGGAGGATGGGATAGAAGTCGAACCAATAAACAAATAAATAAAAACAAGCAACGTGGCTAAATGAGAAGAGAACTGTAGAACACCAATCTGACACTTCTAGTGTACCAAACCTTATTGCACTGTCAAATGTCAAATATGCTGTTGTGCCAGCAGCCTATCTGGCTTCTTTGGAAATAAACAGTTTTAGAAGGGCATTCACCCTGGCAAGAAGCTCTGCACTCCCCTCTGCAGTGCTTGAAGGCAGGTATAAGAAAATCCCCTACCTAGAAAGATTTTATACTTGCCCATTAAGGGAGGTCGAGTCCATCGAGCATATGTTTTTTAGTTGCCCATGTTATAAGGAGGCTCATTTGGAGATTATTACTCCATTGCTGGATAAGATTTCTGGTTGCACAAACAAAGCCAAGCTTGACTGCCTTTTATCTGATAAGAACTCTAAGATCACTTATCAAGTAGCTAGATTTTGTGCACTGATACAGAGGTTATGGAAACTGTATTTTAAATAGGTTTTAAATTCAAATCTTTTCTTTTTGTATATTTTATACTCTGTATGTGTCTAAAAACTTCTATTATAACTAAATATATATGTGGCTGGTCTAGTGACCGTAATAAATTCTACTACTACTACTACACCCCCCCTGATTCCAAAGGAGTGGGGCCCAAATTCCCAGTAAGGCAGGCTCACAGCTTGCACCGCGGCCCTCAATATACCTACAAACTGATATCTAGTCAGCGGTGTACCATCCCGATGGATGAGGAGGGGCCTGCATTTACTGTGGCAAGCATGGGACAGGTGCCACCTGGTGGAGGACTGAGCTGCAAACCCCACCCCAGCTGGTCAGTCTTTGATCTCCTAATGAATAATGAAAGCCCACCCAGCAGACCTGAGACTTCCCAAGCCCCCATGGGATGTCTTTGAGTTCACCAAGAGCTCCCCAACTCTAAACATCTCCCAAAATGCCAAGGTCCTCAAATAACATGGTCTTGTAACGGGACCAACACAGACCAAGGAGCTTACACAAGATCCACAACTTTGTATTGAAAGTCAGCAGCCTGTGCTGGGCAGGCAGCCTTGCTGAAAGCCTCCTTTAGAATAGGAGAAAAAGGTGGATGGAGCAACGGAGCTGTAGATTCCTTGCATTATGGTGCCTTCCCAAGGTCCCAAAGTTCCTCAGGAATTGGATCCGAGATAAGGCTGGCATCTGGTGCCAGGGTGCAGAACTGCTCCTCCTGCAAGTGAGACAAAGCATCCACAATACTTTTATTGACCACTTGGACATGCTGAGCTGAAAATGTAATATTAGCAGCCAGACAGACCAGGACCAGCTTGCAAACCAATTCTGACTTTGACGTCTGCTTATTTACTGCCCTGACCACTGCTTGGTTGTTGCACCAAAACAAAACCCTTCTATTACAAAAGAGGTTCCCCAGATGACTGCAGTCACCAGGATGGGGAATAACTCTAGGAAGGTGAGGTCCCTCTAGATATAGGACCTGTCCCAGTTGTCACATCATGACTGAGCACACCACCTGCTGTCATAATAAACCCTGCAGCATCTGACTGTATTTTAATGTTATCTTGCAAGTCCAGCAGTTGCTGCCATATGGCGACCCCATTGTAGTCAGAAATGAAGTGCAGCCAAACCCATAAGTCCTCCTTCACACTGTTAGCAACCCAGATATGATGGTGAGGAGTGTGAACACCCACCATTGCCCTAACTAGGCAGGCACAGAAGGCCCTACCTGGAGAAACCACCCTGCAAGCAAAATTCAGATGCCCCACCAGCCAAGAGTGGCATCAGAGCTGTCAACTTGGCAGGAGTGGCTGCCAAGGACCAGCAATGAGAGAAGGCACTACTTTTTTGATGAAGATCCAGATGAGGTGCTGGTAGACCCTCCCCCTCCCCTGCTAGAGGCACCACAGAAGGAGGGTCTGCTACCACAAAAGGCCTGTTGGCCGGTGTGGTGAGAATTCAGCTGCAAACATGTGTTAGGTGTAAACTAACCCTGTGTGAAATGTTTACCTGCACCTTTTCCCACCCCTGGGTTCTGAATGGTCTATGATGTGTGCCCCTTACCAAGGCGAGGATATAAATGTTAACAATTTGCTGGAATGCAACACAAGGTTATTTAAACAACAAAACTTCCTTTATTAAAACTTAAAGTTAAAAGAAGGCAGGACAGTTGCCCAGCCAGGTGCTGGGCATCTGTCTGACACTGAAACAAAATACACAAGCACAGTATTTACTTCCTAAGAAAGAGATAGACAGTGATTAAATACAACAAAGATTTCCCCATGCAGCAGAAGCTTCTGGACTGACCCCAAGAGACCCAACAAGGACAGAATTTCCCTTGGGTCTCCAAGAGTCAGTGGTGAGATGGAGCTGCTGGTTCCCTTTTATACAATCTTGGTCACATACATTTTGATAGAGCTATAATTATAAACTGCATCAATTGTCAATAACTATTTTGATAATGTGGGCCATCAAGGCATAGAACATGTTCCCACATTCCAGCAGTAGTCAGTTTACCATAATGCTTTAGCAAAACAATACAAGATAACACCTGAATTTCTAAATGATGAACACATGAATGTGTTAGTTTCAGGATGTCCTTTGTGTTCTTGGAGCAAGATAGCCAGACAGGCATTGTCTTCTGGCTGGAGGTGGGATGTGAGTTTTGGCATGTAGGCATACCTTTAGTATTGCAAATATTCTGGCTCCCTCAACTTAATGGCTGGCTCATAGAAATGCTTTATTTTTAAATGGTTTGGAATTCTTTACACCTATAAACAATGGAGGAGAATTTACATTCTGGGGAATGGAATGTGGACTCCTGTTCCTGTGTATGTGACAGGTGACAGATACCTCTTGAGACAAAGGACTTCCAAAGCATGTTGGGATGCTGCTTGCTGCTTGGAAAGTTACAGAAATGGAGAAAACACTATGATTTCTTTAAAAAAATAACTGTATAAAATGGGTTTTAAATTTTCTGAACCAACTATTTCATTTTTCTCACAACAGCTGGCAGCTGCCCATCCACAGAAAACCCTGGTGTGGCTTTCCCCACATAGCTCACAGCTCTGGTCAAACCTACAGCACACCCTATAGCAATGTCCTCAATTGTACTCCCAGCAAACCCCACAGGACTGCTCCTTCCAGATGGACCATTTGTCAGACTTGACGTCCTGTTTCCCTTTATTGCTGGGGCCCGCCTCCAGCAACCAAATC
Source organism: Gekko gecko (assembly GCA_029375565.1). Taxonomy (NCBI): domain Eukaryota; kingdom Metazoa; phylum Chordata; class Lepidosauria; order Squamata; family Gekkonidae; genus Gekko; species Gekko gecko. Next base: position 173,742,946 of record JAPDNY010000005.1, read on the forward strand.
TTTTCCTGTAACAAATAACAAGAGCTTGGCTGATTTTTTGATTAATTTTGAAGCCACAAATTCCACCAAGCCCTCTCATTGCAGGATGCCTGCTTGTGAAAGGCGTCATCATACTGTTAGCCAAATTGCTACATTTCTTTAATAAAAGGTTGGGGAATTATGATATTAATGTGCAAGTGGCATAACTATAGGATCATGACCTTTATATACCAGAGTCCTACTTTGTCCAAGTCCCAGAAATTGACGCCAAGACTAGGTCTCTGAAAATCACTAGTTTCTTTTATAAAGGAATATTCGCGCACACAAATATAAAATCAAGCAATCAAAACACACTATACAGAACTAGGAAATTAAGGTAGAAAAATCTAGAGACGTTCGCATTAGCAGGTATTTCATTGAGGGGTGATACATACCTGTCCAGATGTGGTGAGTAGAATCTGCAGTGAAAAATAGAATAACACTAAGGGAAGGGATCATGTTCTGACTGGCAGAGCACGTGGAAAGTTCCAAACAGTGCTAGGATGGAACCTATGAGGCAGGGCAAGGTGGGGGGAGAAGAAGCAGAGAGTGAAATGGGATGGCTCTCTCTCTCCTTTTATGCCCTAAACTGACTAAAGGCAGATGTTTCCTCTATCACATTATCCTTCAGGAAATACTGGAAAAATCCAGATGGGTCATGAGAATGGGATTAATGGTTGGGCAATAGAAATACTGTTTCTCTAATAGTGACATCTCTCAGAGAGAAAGGTAGACTAAAGGAGAGAATGGATTAACAGTCTGGCAGCATCGTTGGTAGTTGATTCAACAACCAGATGTTTAAACAGCAGCAGCATCGGGATGGGTGGCTGGCAGATGGACTTGCTTCCTAATCCTATCATGGAAGGAGCTTCTTTTGTTTAGGTTGAGGCTGCATACGTGCTTCACCTGGGGATGTCAATATGCAAGATATGGGAGGGGGATGCCTGCATGCTGGAGAAGAGAGCTTTTCATGGCATCTGGGCAGGAATATTCCTGTTCTTGTAGCTGAGTATGGCTTTTCTTCTGGAACTGCTGCTGGATCTCTGTGTGAGCAGGATCAGGGAGGCTGACTTGCCATCTACCCGGGTCTGCAGTGTCCTTGGGGATGCAGGGATGAGTGGCATCGGGTGTTCCATGAGTCTATGTCTGGTCTAACATGCTGCTTCAGTACAAGGTTGCCCTTGGCTGGGCACATGTCTTCTGTCCAGTTAGTTGGCATTGTCTCATGGGCACTGTGTAGTCCATTTCCCCTGGCACACAGTTTGCACAGTCCAGCTATACAGTTTATCTATATAAATCGTCAGCAGGCTAACAATACTCTAGTGCAGCCCCTTCACCAGCCAATTCTCTGGCCTTGACCACATTACTCCTGTGGTTGATCAAGTGCCACACTCTGTAAGGATATGCTGCTGACATGAGTCCAATGTACACCAGGTACCCTGCCATCCAATTGACAAAAGGTGCTCTATCTCCTCATGCTTCCTGCCCTTCTTCTCCTTCTTTTTGGATTTCAGTGTGCAGCTCTTCTCTCCCCTCAGTTTCAGCAAGGTGACACACATTGATGTAATAACCATCTACAGTGCTGTCCCCAATCTTCTCAGATAGGTGAGGTCCTAGCAGATCCTCACCATCTGCATAAGTGGACAAAATTGCTGAGGAGTCTGAGGTGTCCACACCATCCCACACTGCCCCAGAGCCTGAGCAACCAGTGCCCTATGATATAGGGTCCAAGCTGGCAGCCCTGGTCTATGGGCTCTGGATGACCAATAGTTGCTCAGGGGCTTCCTTCTAAAAGGAAGACTCACCTGAGGAATCCTCATCTTCGTGTCCTCCTGCAAGCTCGCTGACGGACCTGTACTTCCCTACTGCACCCTTTTGCTCTAGGGCAGGCCCTCGGGTACAAACTCCTCCAATCTACTGAGCTGCTGATGCTCCTAGAGAGTGGGGTTGACGAACCTCCTTGTTGCTGCCCCCCAACAACTGATGCATAAACCTGCCTGTGCAAGAGCAGACCCCAGCAGCCCTGTCTTTCTGGCATGATTTGATTGCCAGCCCCCGGCCATTTGGTCCACCCTCTCAGTGAGCTGTTTGAATGCTTGAGTGAGGTCCCACACCATGCTAGTCATCTCTGCCATGTCCAATGTCTCTTCCTGGCTCAACACAGCCACCTTCCTCTTCTCTGGACTTGCTGGTTTGATGACTGCCTGCCCCACCACCTCCTCTGTCAACTGTCCAGGCACCAAACCAGGCTCCCTCACCTGCACACCTCTGGTTGGTGTCCAGAGGCCCGCATGATAGCTGCTGCCATTGGACCAGCTCAACAAGTGGTCCGGCTTGATGGCTTCATGCCTAACTCAGGAGAGACTAAGGAAAGGCAAACTGTGAAAACCCTAGTACCCCTTGAGGCCCCTAGTGGCTTGTGGCTCTAGCCCCCACTGTCCAGGCCACGATGTCCTGAGCTGAGAAGTTGGACCAAAATAAACATAAACTACCTGACCAACTCACTAACCATGAACCCACCCACCCATCTACCTACCTACCAACCGACCAACCTACCTACCTACTTAACATCCACCTTCACCAGCCCAAGGTCCCCAGTATGCATTCAGTGCCTTGTCACCCCACAAGGAGCCCCTGACCAGACTCCTACCTGGCCTTGCTTTGGGCTTCCTTTGCCCATCCAGAGATTGTTTCAGCTGACAGCCTGTTGCTCCATACAGGAACACCTGGAGCTGCCATATACTAAATCAGGCCATTGATTCATCAAGATCAATATTGTCTGGTCAGACTGGCAGTCTCTTCAGAGCCTCAGGCAGAGGTCCTACACATCATCTACTGCCTGGTCCTGTTAACTGGAGATGCTGGGGATTGAACCTGGGACCTCCAGCCAAGTAGATTCTCCCATTGAGTCACCACCCCTTTGGGTCCCCAAGACCCCCCCCCAGGAGAATGGCAACCCTGCAAAAAAGGAGCTGGGGCTCCTGTGCCATTCCCAAAAGGGGAGCTATGGTGTCATGCCAGGTCCCCCCCAGGCTGGCTGCAGCCCTGCAGTGGCCTGCCTCCTGCAGGTTCTGGAAGGAGGGGGGGATACTAAAAAAGACAAAGGAACAGGCCCCACAACCCATGGGCAGCTTCTTTGCCTGCCAGCCTCAAGGGCAGAGTGGGAACATGAACTTTTCCATCTGCCCACCGTGCCCAGGCAGTCCATGGCACTCCTCCACCCCAAGGGGGGCCACTGGACAGCAGGTGGCAGTGGTGATGCAAGGCCACTCCCAGCCCATGTAGCTGCCCGGCCGTGCACTGCATCAAAAAAGGGAGAAAAAAACCAGGGGAAGGAGGTGGGCATGCAGGTGAGCATGCTGATGTGCTGCCACTGTGCCCTGCCTCTCTTCCTTTACCTCTCATTCAGCCCGCCATGCCCTCAACCTGCCCAGAACACAAGCCACCCGACCCACTCAGACCACAAGCCATAAGGCCAACGGGGTGATGATGGCAGTGTGTGAGAGCCAGTATCTACCTTTCACAGACCAAGCCAGCTGCGGGCAGAAGTGAGAAGTGCCCGGAAGGGCCACCCGAATGATGGGAGAGCCACAAGGTGTGGATGTCAGGTATCCCCCATGTGGCGTACGCCCAGCCCTAGGAGTGGCGAGAGGGAGGTGCCACCTTTGCTAAGACCATTGCCCAACAGAGGACAGGCTAGCTGCCTGCTTGGGACTGCAAGGCCTGCTAGGCCCATGGATCTTAGTCACCAGAGCCATACCCCCACGTGCCTGGAGCTGTCCTGGGTCAACTCCAAACTGTTCTGCAGCTGGGCAAAAGGGGGCAGGAGGTGAGCAGCCAGCCCTTTCTCCCTGTGATGGCCCATCCCCAGCCACATTGGGGCCCTGTGATTGGTCCCTGGGGGTGGGGGGAAGGCCCAGTTTCCCCACTGCTCTATGACCAGCCCTGCGCCTCTGGCCATCTCGCCTTCTACACCTGGTGCCACAAAAGTCAGGCCATGGATAAGTCGGGCCTTCCTCGCATTTGGCTTACGATGGCACTGTCAATTTGTTTCTTCCTGCTCCACATATTTTATTAGGTACAACTAAATAGAATCAGATAGATTCTAATTGAAACTGCACTGACAAAAGGAACAGCAAGACTTGGACCAATGAGTTTCAGTCAGAAATGTGCTAGAGAAAAAAAAATAACAAAGGATTTCATTGAGGATTTTTAGGCTTAGTCAGCAACATGCAAAATCTTTTCCTGCTTCATCCATCATTCCATCTATTCCCCCTCCAGTCCCAAATTAATCAGTTTTTATCACCTCTCACCATCCATCTTCTACAATTTCCAAGAATATGTATTATGATGCACTGAAACCTCTACTCACTTCTGCCTGTGAGTAACACAATAAGGCTGTTTCAAATCTGTGTGATTTAAAAATCTCTAGCCCAGCTTTTGTTGAAACTCTGTGAACTAGTAATGAAAGCCGATGCTTAAAATAACAGATACTAGGGTTTCTAAAATTTTGAAACGGCAATATTTCAAAATGTCATAACGTTTCAAAGATCCAGATTTGTTTTTGGACTTATTTATAAATAAGTAAATTAATGCAGGATGTTATAAGCATCAATACTAGTGCTATTATAAATCTGGTAAAGCTTTTAGATCTAGGGTTTGCTTTTGGTTTATCAAAGGCCTTGGCATATGTGTCGGATGCGTGTGTCTGTGGCTCAGTGATAGAGCAAATATTTTGTATGCAGAAGGTCCCAGATTCCATGTCTGGTGACCTCAGGTCTGTCAGAAAACCACTAACAGTCAGAGTAGACCATAGTGAGCTTGATGGAGCAATGGTCTGACTCACTGGACTCATTCGTTCATCTGGTTGGTTTATATGCCAGAGGAGAGCTTGGACTGGTCTGCTGATATTAGCTGTACTTCCATCTCCAAAGATAGGGTGATGTGAGATTGAACCCCCGGGCATAATGAACTACATGTACATAATTCTGATCTTTTTTGGGGACAGCATGGAACACAAATATAACCTTCTTCCCCCCCTTTCCTTTTTATCCAATAAAAGATCTGTGATATATCAATCTTGAGCAGTGGATTGACAAATATAGCAAAAAGAGCTCAAACATCATTATTACTGGAGTGCCTTCTCCCCTGCCCTTTTCATCAAGCTATTGTCTATTTCTTTTAGACTATTGGTTTGTGTGTGTTCATGTGTTCATTACTTGCTATGTCTGCATTCTTTTGCCAGTCACACTATCTCTTGGCTCCCTGATCATTAGTTTCCCTATCTCCTATTTCCAGTACTTTGTTTATAAAACTATTTGAGTCCTTAAGTTTCTGTGGCCCCGTCCACATGGAGCATTTGCCCCGCTGAAGTCACGGGAGCCCTGCGGACTTTCCGTGTGCGTTCATACGAGCACATCTGGGAGGCGTAGGGCTCCCGTGGCCAACCCGTGGCTTCCCTCCGAAAATGAGGGGTAAAAAACTAGTAGGTCCGAGGTACTAGTTTCTGGAAACCCCGGGGCAAAGGCTGGCGTCTGATCGCGGGAGCGCCGGTATCCCGTGGCTTCCAACGCCCGCCCATGTCCCCAGGGTTTCCGGATGTTGTAAGTTTCCCTGGGATGTGCACCAACGCTGGACAGAGCATGCGCACACACAAGTCACCAACAGCGGCCCGCCCCCCCCCAATGGTGCATGCTCACTTCGCACTTGCGTGGTCTGCTGTGCTGCTGTTTTGCTGCGCTGCAGCAGCGCGGTGTGATCACGGCGCGGAGCTGGCGTGTGGCAACCTGGTGGCCTGTGAGATCGGGCTACCGCGCCTTATTTAGCTCTGGGGCAAACTGCCACTCCTCCCCCACACATTTTCTGGCCCGTGTGACCGGGGCCTGTGAGAATTTAATGTCAGACAAACTGAAACTTTACTTTTTCTCATACAAGTTGAACAGCAAACTTCCTTTACTTCCTGTCAGAATGATTGTAACCAGGGCTTGTTTCCTGCAGGAGCACACAGGAGCGAAGCTCAGGCAGTAAGGAGCCCAGGGGGTGGGTACATGCAGCAAGCCCTGCCCCCTGCTCCCAGCAACCCACTGGCTGACCCAGTGGAGTGTTGCCATGAGCTGGCCCTCGAGCTGCTCTGCCACTGCTTGGACCATGGCACCCAGCCCACCCAGGCTCTTCCTGTTCTCATGCCAGCCCTGGTGCAGTACCTCTGCAAGATGGGGCCTGGCTACTCCTGCGAGGCCTCTGAGGAGTTCCACCCTGGCCTCCTGCACCTACTCGGCCTCCCTCCTCTTTGAGGGCAGATCTGTGCACTACCCCGCCCCCGCTAGCAATCCAAAACAGTTCAGTGGAGCCTGAGTGGTGGGTGTTGCCTTCTGACACACTTCTGGTGATGTCAGGGGGTGTGGCATATGCAAATAAGTTATGCTAATGAGTGATGCTAATGAGCTCCTGCACCTCTTTTTCTACAAAATGACTCCTGATCGTAACATAGCATTCCACCATGCCAGCCATTCAGCAGTAAAGAATTCCCTGCTATAAGCGCAATATAGATTGGATTTCTAGACAGAAGCATCACTTTCTACATGGGACTAAGGGAGTGGGAGAAAGGATGCTCATTATGAATAATGAGCTTCAAAGGTGAGAGAGAATTTCTGCCTGGGTTGCAAACCCAGTGCAAGTCAGTAAACCTCACTGGCAGAGGAATGATGCATCGTCACTCATTGAGGACACATGAAGATATATGAAGCTGTCTTACCCTGAGCTGTACCATTTGGTCCTTCGAAGTCAGTATTGTCTACTCAGACTGAAAGTGGCTCTCCAGGATTTCAAGTAGAAGTCTTTCTCATCACCTGCTACCTAGATTTTCTAACTGAGATGCCGGGACTTGGGACCTGCATGCCAAACAGATGCTCTACCATTGAACCATGGCCCCTCCCACCAAAATATTTAAACGATTAGACATGTAATCCATATCCATTTGTTTTCCCCTCTCCATGCTGAACATGGAATAAATTTGCCATTCTTTCTTCCAACAAACTGCTCACTTTCCAATTGCCATGCCTGGCTACCAATCATACAGCTTTCTAGAAACAGGCATTGTGTTGTCTTTGAAAGAGTTCTAATATTATTTCATTTAGCTAGCATTCTCTCCCTACAATTATCCATTCAGAATACTGTTTAGCCTAATGTGAATTAAACCCCAAACTGACAGAACTCAATAAGAGTGGCTTGGTATTATGCCTTGGTTCTCTTTATGTAGAGGGTTCATTCAGCATTATGACAACTTCACAGAAGGGTCTTTTGTTGTGGAGCTAATGCTAACTTAACCTCTTACAGAAAAAATAAAGCTGCATTATTTCTCCTCCCCCTCAAAAAAAAAAATAAGATCCCTTAACTGAAGACATTATGAGACATTGCTAAGCAGGGTGAGAAATGCATATAATAATATTAGCATCCCAATTAAGAGTTCAAAACTGGTGAATCTATATGCACAAAAATGACTTTGAAATAGAAGAAGAAGCACATGATGCAGGATTACTTTAGGCAAAGGACGGAACTAAAAAGTGCTTTGAAGATTGCAAAACTGTAAATATAGAAACTGTGTGTGTATCCCTGGCATATGTTGTTGTCTGTTTCAAATGGATGCAAGTGATCAAAGGCAACATTGCTGCTCAAAATGAGAAAATAAATACTCGTTGCTGAAACTAAACAAGCCTGCTTTGTGTTACCCTAACAAAGAATATATTTGATTAATTCCCCACCACCACCTTTTGATGTTATGTTGCAGGCATTATGCTCTGAAGGGGAACTTAACTTTTGTAGTATTTTATCCTTCTGAAGCATCTGACTCATGTCAGTGGAGTGGAGATTATTTTTGTTTTTTCTTATTAATTTTAAATTAATAATTAAGAGCCAATTTTTGCTATTTGTTCTATAACATGTTGAAGCATTATACATGGGTTAGTAGTTGTCATAACAACATCATCAGCATAACATTTTAATTTAAATTCCTTTCCATCTACTTTCAGTCCTTAAATTTGGGGGTCTTGTCTTATTTTATCTGCAAAAATTTCCATTGCAAGAATAAATAAGAATGGTGATAGTGGACATCCTTGTCTGGATTCCTTTTCGATTTGAAATCCATCTGTTAATATTCCATTAATTTTTTTTTGCATTTTGTTTTGCATAAATTCCATGTATCCAATTTCCAAATTTAGGTCCACAAACAAGACATTGCAAAACTTTTTGTTAAAAAACCCAGGAAAGATTGTCAAATACCTTTTCAGCATCCAAAAAAATAAGTGCCATTTTTTTGTCTCCTTTTCTCTACAAATTAAATTGCATCGACCACATTATCTTTCCTACAAATTGGACATTATCTTTCATAAACTTCTTTTGTACAAAGCCAGTCTGGTCATGATGTATTATTTTTGCTACGCATTTTTTTAGCCTTTCTGCCATTTTTTTTTTGCCCCCTGAAGGGGATTTTTTATTGCTTTTTTATTATACAACTAAAACTACAACCAAAAAAGGGGAGGGGAACAACAACTAAGGAGAAAGAAAAGTATACCCACACTAAACTAAATTAAAGTAGGAGATCATTATCCCAGCTAGAATCTATTTTAGTGCTACACTGTTAGTAAACAATGCATGCTGTGAGTTGCTATCTATCTCTGCTCAAATGTTAACTGGTTACTTGCTATGGGAGAGTTCCAGAGCATCCCCCAACTCTCTTCATAAAGGCCATTTTCAGAGTCCTTCTGCCTTTACTTAGGCTTTCTATCTCTAAAAGCATAATTTGGTTTGTGGGCAGCAGCGCCTTTTTCCGCAGCCAGGTCCTCATCCGTCTCCAAGGGTGTGGAGCCACTCGAACCAGTTTCACCATCTTCTTTGGTTCCCAGGTGGCGTTTCAGGAATTCTTTAGCCTTGTGTACAGAGTCAATCTTCTCTCTTTTTTTGTGGAGCTTAAAGATGACCCCTTCTGGGACTACCCATTTATATCCGATTTGGTTAGTTTGAAGGAAAAGGATTAAGTTCTTGTAGCCCTTTCTCTTTTGACGAATTTCAAATGGAATGTCTTTTAGAGTTTTGATAGATGTATTCCCCAATTTCAGTGGAGTTGCTGATGTGGCTTTTAAAATTGCATCCCTAGTTTGTCTTCTTGAGAATCTGACTGATATCTCTCCAGCCAGGCTATTTTTTTTGGTGTAATTAGAATACACCCTGTACGCTGATTCCATATCATTCATAATTTCCTCCGCTTTCAAGCCTGTTACTGGTGCGATAAGCTCACTGAGTAGCTTCTTCAAATCCTCATTTGGAGATTCAGGAACTCCCTGGAATCTGAGGACCATATTCACTTTTTCCATTTGTAGAAATAACAGTCTGTTTTCTTGGTGATTCTGTTTATTTGTTAATTCGTCCACCCTTTTCTTCAAAAACTTGTTCTTGGCGTGCATCTTTTTCACTACTTCAACCGTTTGCTCTGTCTTTTTAACCGTTTCCGCCAGCTGGAGCTATTGTGCTGCAAAGTTTTGATTGAGAGTGGTTAACTGCTGGTTAATACCAGTGAGTTGGTCCATCACGGGCTTGAGCGTATCTGCTAGGAGTCTCATGACATCCACTCCCTCTTCTTCTGGCCTCAGGCTTTGGTTGCCCGTAAGTTTCAGTTTTGTTCCTTTCCTCCCTGCGCCTGACATCTTTGCAGATTGTTTACAAAAGCCAACCGCTATTTCACAACCTCTGAAAATTGCTTACGATTTAAAGCCGCTCTGGTAAGTCTCTCAAAACAAGCCAAACGTTCCATTTTCCCCTTCCCTCCTCTCTTCTCTGCTAATCTTTCTCGCTCGCAGGAGGTGTCCCTCCTCTCTCAGCTTACCGATGTGGGGGGGGGGGAGTGATGGATTTTCCAGTTATTTCAAAGTTCGCTTACATCAAACTCATGTTCATTGTCGGCCACTCCCGACCTCGTTTATATTTTCGTCTGTCGCTCGATCTCCATCGCTTGCTCCGGCCAACCCAGCTAGTGCCTGAAGGCCACACAGTGGCAGGACCATCAAGGTGGAGGGGTGCCTCAATTCTCTGGCATTATGCCATTGAAGAGGCTACCCCTCAAAAGCCCTATGGCTAGGAGCCCTACCCTTGGGCTCCATGGGGAAACTGCATCAGCAGCCTCCCTCCATATTTCTGGTGTGTGTGTCACTCCCCTGAGCGAAGGGGAGAATGACTGCCATCATTGAGCCGAAAACCAGAAACTCCCGCCTTTCTGTCATTATTGAGGTAAAAAGTTTGTAATCTACATTTAATAAGGAGATCAGGCTGTAGGATTGGGGTAACATTGCCCTCCTTATAAATCAGAGTTATATGTGCCTCCTGCCATTTCTGAGGTAATGTCTTGTTTTTGCTTATTTTATTAATCACCTTTTGGAGTGGCAACATTATTTCTTCTTCCAGGCATTTATAATGCAATGCCTTTAGCCCATCTGGGCCCAGAGCTTTGTCTTTTTTCATCTTTATTATTGCTTGTGAAATCTCTTGCACTGTGATAGTTTGGTTCAAACTATCCGTTTCCTAATGCAAATGTTGGAATTGATGCATCTTTAATATATTCTTCAAGTCCTTCTTCTGATTCATTATCCCTGTAAAATTGAGGGGGGGAAAGAAACTCTTTATGTATTTCTTTTTCTATGTATGTAATTCCTCTTTGCTTTTTAACTGCAGTTACGTTTTTTTCTTTTTGATTCTTTTCTTAGGCAATAGTCCAGGTTTATTTTCATGTTCAAAATACTTTTGTTTCATGAAGTTTAATTGTTTTGCATATCTTCAGTTTATAGGTTCTTTAGTTGCTTGATTTCTGTTACAGTCACCTTCTTAAGAGATTTTTTATGCTGTCCTTCTAAAGTTGGAATATTGTTTCCATTATTTTTGATATTTGTTCTAATTTCTCTTTCCTTCTTTTTCTTTTTTTTTAAGCAATAGCTATCAGGTGTCCTCTCATAAAAGCTTTGCTTTCTTCCCCAATTGTAGTTATTGAAAGTTCATCTGTAAGAGTCAGTTTAAAAAAATCATTTAAATCTTTTTTACACTTCTTTAATATAGCTTCTTGCAGCAAAAGATTGTCATTCAGTCTCCATCTTCTCTTTTTAATTCAATCCCCATGCCAAGTTATTAATAAAGGGTTGTGGTCTGCAAAGATTCTCAGTTGTATTTCAGCCTTCTTTAAATTCATAGTTAATGTTTTGGATATCCAGCACATGTCAATCCTAGAGTATGTTTGATGTCTATCAGAAAAGAATGTATAGACTCTAGAGCTTGGGTTCACAACTCTCCATGCATTGATCAGGCGTGGTGTTTCCATGTACCAAAAACTTTTTGAGGTAGTTTACCCCCTTCATTTTTTTTTTAATTATCTTTTTTTTAGTCCATTATTCCATGCATATCACCAAAAATCATAATTTCTCTTTCTTGGAAGTCCAATAGCATTTGAAAAAATTTCTCATAACAATTTTCTTTCTATTGTTTGGGGCATAGAGTGAAATTAATGTATTAGTCTTGCCATCAGGAAATTTGATTTTCAGCATAATATATCTTCCTTCCAGGTCTGTCTGTTCTTCTGATTCACTTAATATGTAGACTGCAACTCTTACAGTACAGAAGTTTATTGCATATAGCCATTGGCCATCACAATATAAAATATAAAAACAGTACAAGGGTTGGCAACACAATATAAAATATATAAATGAAGTAAAAGTATAAGATCAAGTTACTCAATAATGTATTTTAAAAGTGTAGTCACTATGCTGCCTAATTTTCCTTGCAGCATGGGCATATAGTGCCATTCTATAGGAAATAATGGGATAGGCTTCTGAAAGTAAAAAAGTTACTATATCGGTACCTGATGTGGATTGTAGGGTTGTAAGAACTGGGTTAAGGAATTTAATTCCAGGGCCACTATACAGAAAGCATTCTAAGATGTAGTGTGTTAGAACTTCCACTGAAGTCCCAGACAGACAGATATGTTAGTCATATGGGGTTTTGAGATATCATCCTTTTAGCAGCTCAGATAGCATGGTTGACTGATACTACTTTTTTCTTTTCATTGGCAGAAGAAAAATAAACTTTTCCCATTTTTTTATTTTTCAAAAATATGGTTGTACACTTTCTTCGGCTGAGTTCAGACTGGCAGTTTGCTCCGATAGCAAAAAAAGCCCCGGAATAAACTGTTCCAGTTTTTCCCGTTCAGACAGCCCAGGCTGCTGCCGGAAGATGTGTGGCAGAGCCGGGCGGGAGCATTCAGACTGCTGCACGCAGGGGCGCACTGTATTTGGTGTTTCCCCATTAATTCGGCTGTGGGTGTATGGGTGTATGTGCGCATGAGCACTCATGCGTATAAGAGCATAAGTGCATTTTGCCGATTGGGGGAGTGCTGTCACCACATTGGGCAGTAGAGCGGAGCATGGCCACTCATACTGCTGCTGCCTTCTGCCCAACGCGGGTTGCTCCTGGCTTTTCGGCTGTGCGTTCAGACTTCCCAGAAGCAGAGAAATGCGTGACACATGCAGGCTTTCAGATTTGCTACCAGTTTTATGAGGTATCTTTTTAATCTGGCGGTGAAGCACAACAGCACGGGTTGGCTATGAGTGGGGGATGCCAGACAGATGTGCCTGTGTGAATGCCCAATTTACTCCGGGATTGAATCATCGCTGGCCCGGGTCCCTACCGGAGCAAATTGCCAGTCTGAACTCAGCCTTTATATATGTTTCTATATATATGTTTATATATGTTTCAGTATTATCCTTTTATTTTTAAAAAATAAATTCAGTGTTTTGGACCACTTTGTAGGAGAGTTTAGACTGTTGATGTTTATTGATAAAATGTTTAAGCCTCCCATTTTGCTAAAATGCTGCTGCTTCATCTAATTTCTCTATTTATTTGAGACTTCTCTGTTATTTTTCTCTTTTGATTTCTTTGGATCTCTTTGCTTCTCTGGGGTGTTACAGTTAAGAGTTCTTCCACGAATTGTTTGGCTTGATCAGTCATTGATATTGTTCTTTTGCTTTGTGGCAAAAACACTTCAAGAGCAAATGGAATTCTCCAATGATATCTTATATTTTTCTTGTAAGGTTTGTCTCATAAAATCAAAGCCTTTTCTTTTTTTCAACAAGGTCATATGAAGGTCTTGGAAAATCTGTACTTCTGTCCCCAGAACTTTAAGGGGAGATTCTTTCTGCTTATTCAGTATGAAATCTCATGCTTTTTGGTCTGTAAATTTGACTAATATGTCTCGGTATTTTATGTTTGGTTGAGTATTTCAAGTTGACTCTGTATATTTTATTTATATCTGGGAAGTCTCCTTCAATCTTGAAATGATCCTGTAGTAAAATGCAAAAACTCTCTTCTAGACTGGACTTCCCAAAATCTTCTGGGACAGATCTGAATTGAAGGATGCAAATTCTGTTCTGAGTCTCCAATATTTCAATTCTTTGATTTGCTAGTTCCAACTGTTGATCTGTAGCTTCTTGATGTGACTTTAAATCTTTGCATTGAGCTTTAACTTTGTTAATTTCTTGTGAACTGTGTTGAACTTTCTTCTGTATCTCAGATAGCACTGCTGTAAATTCTTGTTGTATAACTGAAATATCTTTTTAAATTTTACCATAAGTAGATTCTCCAGCATGTTTAATTTGTTGTTGGGTTCTTTGTTCCGACTCTGTGCTGTAATAGTTTGCAATTATGTCAGCAGAGTCTCTTGAATTTTTTCCATAAAGTCTGAGAGATCTGGTTCTTCTTCTTCTGATTGTCCATATTTTTTCCCTTATCTTTCAGCTGGGTGGGTTGCCATTCTATGCCACCTGTTTAATCTTCTCTCTTTAAATATCTGGTATAAATGCTTCATGTACCAATTATATTTTTTATAAAGGATGCATAAATATCATTTTTAATCAATCATCACTGTAAATGACACAACAAATTCCAGTACTTTTAACAACTCTGAAATTCTAAAATATATGGATAATGGTATTTAAGAACAGAAATAATCATTCAATTTGATTTTTTCCTAACCCTTAAAGAAACAGGAGTATTTGAATTAAAATGAGGATAAGGAATACTAGTATATTTAAATATATAAACTAAAAAAGAATAGAAATATATAGGTTAAAAAGAGGGAGGAATATATGAATGTTATTGTTAATTTAGTTAATATAATTTATATCACAAATACTGAAACTATTAGTTATTTTTAATACTGTTAAGAGAGGTTTAAGTCTTCTATTGTAGCAACAGTCCTGGTTGAATTATATATAAAAAAATCCTGTTCTTGGAATTACTGGACTTGCTAGAAGATGGCCATGAAATTCTTAAGGTCCAGAGTTTCTAACTGCAGCAAAAAAAAAGTAGAAAGAGAAAATGCTATCTTCAAAAAAAAAAAAAACCCAGAAAACACCCATGGGAAGCAAAGTCAAGGCTATGGATTCGCCCACAAGCCCAGTTCAAATTCAGCAGTTCTAAACATTAAAAAAAAAACTTTCAAAGAAGAGGCAGACATCAGAATGTAGTTGTAAACACACAAGCTTGAAAACAGAGAAGTGCCACAAGATGAAGTGTCACAACACTTTCATACCACTTTCAAGGGTAAGCATATAAATCTTGTATTTAACAAACTTTCCAACAGCAGTTTGGTGCTTAGGCAATCTCAGCATAGATAGTTCAAGTTATTTATTAGTTTTAGTTCCAGTATGCTTATAGAATCAAAATGGCAATGCTATTTGTTGTAATGCAGCTTCTATAGTCCAAAGATTATGCTTTAAAAATTTATGGTAATCTTCTCCACTCCCCTCTGATTTGAAGGTTGTAATGGCAGTTAATACTATTTCCAATGTTAATTTTCTTTTTTACTCCTTCAAAAGAGCTTGTCAGATAGCCTTGAAGGGGGAGGGGAGTTGTACTCTATCACAGATTTGTTTTTCCGATTATTTCTTGTGAATTTCAACATCTGTATAATGACTAAAAAGTAAATGAAGATAAAACTGGAAATTGCTTGGAAAGTAAAGGGATATATTAAGGAAAAAGACAAGGAAAAAGGAACCTGTTAAATAGTGGGTTTAACATGGCAGAGGCAAAGACATAGTGATTTCAACAAGCAGCAGTTTATTGCATCTCAACAGGAATGCTTTACATGGGGCAACTTCCCTAATTATATACACCTAAGCCACTCCCAGCCCCCATGCAATTGGTGAGTTCTAGGGTTGCCAAGTTCAACTCCAGAAATATCTGAGGACTTTGGGGGTGGCACCAGGAGACTTTTGTGATGTCACTTCCTGTGATGTCACTTCCAGGTCAAATGGCAAGTGATGTCACTTCCCCTTCCAATGATGTCACTTCCAGTACACTGAACCAAAACCCCACCTCTTCCTGTGATGTCACTTTCCAGGCACTTCCCCAAACCCGCCCCTCCCTCTGAAGTAACCTTCTTTCGAAAATTAAGCATTTCGCTGCTCGGTCGCATCCCCATCTTGCTCTGATGGGGTTGTGCCGAGACTTGGCTGATGGGAAGGGTCCGAGTGTGTCCCGAACCCTCCCAGGGTCTCTGTAGGAGACCCTCAGCCTGGAGAGCTGAGGAGAGCCTCTTCCAAGGTGACGGCCAAGGAATAGAGGCTCACCTTTATCTTTGAAAGGTCCCATCGCCGCAGAGCCAGCATGGGGCCAAGAGACAACTGCCGGACCAGTGGACATGATCAAAAGTTTTGAAAGTCTTCTAAAAGACTTCCAAGGCTTCAAAACTTGAGTTAAGCAATGCTCAGGTGATTTAAGTGAACAAAAGAGCCTTGGCAGCAATTAGAAGCACCTAAGGGCAAAGCAGCAGGGGGGAGGGAGAAGCTCAAGAATTCACCCTCCCCATCGAAAGCAAGGTGGTTTTAAAATGGAACTAAAAAACTTTGAATTAAGCTAAACGCATTAGAGGATTAGAGAAAACAAAAGCTGCATAATAACGAAAAGCCGATTAAGTTCTGCTAACTTTTACTTTGTTTTGGGAAACTTACTTCTTGTTGATATTATGGCTGGGAGAGGGCGGAAGCCAGGTCTGGAGAAAAAAACATCAACCGGAAATAGCCTACCAATGACTCCCTCCCACAACCAGGAAGTAGCTGTATATATGTCTACACTGTTGGCGAATGCACTGTGCCCCCTAATGGAGCAGATGACTAACCTCAACATTAAAATTGATAATATGCAAAAGCAGATAGCTCAAAAGGACAGAAGGACTTTGGTAACCGAAAAGACATTAAAAAAAATGGAAAAACAGATTGAGAGTATCAATAAAATAACAGATGAAGCAGAAAAAAAGAGATCCTCCAATAAAACTCAACTAATACAGCCCCAGCTGGAAAGATCCATATACATCCTACATTTCCAAGGGATCCCAGAAGAAAAGAACGAAGACTTAAAGGCTCTCTTAGCAGAGACTTTGGCTCCAATAATGGATTACAAACAGGAAGATTTACTGAAGGAGATGGACTGGGCTTACAGGACTTATCCAGACTTTATTAAAAAAAAAATAAACTCCTGGAAGAAATATGTTTGAAATTCACGAGAAGGTCGACCAAAGATCTGGTGCTGAAATCTACACAGGGGATCCCCTTAAAAATCAAGAATGAAGAGATAAAAATCTTGAAAGATATCCCCTTTGAAGTTAGAAAGCAGAGGAGACTCTACAGGGAGCTTACTCTCTCTCTACAGAAGAAAGGGGTCCCTTACAAGTGGTTATTTCCTGAAGGATTGAGTTTCAAATATGAAGACAGAAAGTACAATATTGACACTGTTGCTAAGGCCTAAAAGTTTGTGGATCAGTATTGTAATTTAAAGCAACACAACAAAGATAAGAAACCTAAAAGGGATGAGGAGGAAGAAAAGGAAGAAGAAGAAGAAGAATCCTACTCACAGGATTCAGCAAGCAGTAGTCCAAAACTGTTTAGTTCCTCAGATACATCTGAGTCAGAGAAAGGAGCAGCCACTCCCAAACCCCAAGGAAAAAAGAAACGCAGGAAGAAAAGAACTAAGATAATTGTTGATAATGCAGTTTTTGCTAACGAGTCAGTTTATGCAATTCTTTACTATTTTTTGTTAATTTTTTTATAAGCAATAATAACTTTGTAACATTAGGTGACAATGACATATATGTAACCAGACCAGATTTAACAATGACATATATGTAACGTGTTAGTCTTCCCCTCCCTATATCCAGTAGTTTGTTTAAAGTTAGGGTTTAGTTTCCTTTCCCCATCCTTGTAGAGTATGTTGTATTAGTTTTCCTTCCCTATTTCCCATAGGTTTTAGAAGTAGGGATTTAGTAACCTTTCCCCATATCCTGTAGTAATGCAAAACCAATAAAATACTTATAAAAAAATTTGACATTTAAATTCAGTGTCATATATCAATTCCCACCCCCACCTTTCCCCTATTTTAGGAGGCTTTTAGGCCTCCTTCCAGTGCAAAAATAACAAAAAGCTTTAAGAAACATAAAATGCTTTAATTTAAACATTTAACAATCAGAAGGGAAAAAAACAAGCAAACAGCACATGTCAAACAAGTGAAGAAAACAAGAGAAACTGTAATATTTATGCTGCTTTCTGCTTTTTGGGAAATAAAGCGGTATTTATCTTGGCTCCTTGCTGTTTCCGCAACTCTGGTTTTGATTTTATAAAGTTGCAGAATTCTTCACATGACATCCTGAAATCCAGTTTCAACAGAAGTTCCGCTTTGAGAAGGCTATTGCTCAGTCGGTTTCTTTCCTTGCTCCAGAGTTGCATCATTAAGCTGAAGACCCTCTCATAGTAGGCATTGGATACAGGGATAGACAGTACAAAAGAGACCAGCTTACACAGATGGCTGTCACAACCGTCTGGAATATGCCTGAACATCTCAACCCATCTCTGGCCTATCCTCTTTTCCTATGAGGAAATCTCTTTTTGGTTTTTCGACACAATGCAGACATCATTGAAAAGTTTATCAGTGTCTATTATATCAGGGCCAAAATCCAAGGTTTTGACAAGACTGTACAAGTGATCCCAATTCACAGGTCTGTCTAGTGAGAGCAGTGCCATGTCTTTGAAAATTGATGTTTCAAAATTATACCATTTCTCAAGGTAGTCAACGCAACTTGAGAGTGTTTGGTCTACTTCTTTTTGGAATTTTGCCCTTTGATATGCAGAGACATTGACCAGAATGGCTGTAGCAGATCTTCTATAAAACTGTTTCTCTCTCCTCCCCTTAAGTTTGTCACGAAGGTCATCCAGGATTCGGTGGAGTTCAATGCAGCTAACATTGGCACTTTCCAGTTTTTTTACAATGGGACTGAATAATGCCATCAAATTGGGTAGGAAGTACATATAACACAGAGGAAGAGATGACTACTCTTCTGGACTGAATCCTTTCCACACAATTTTTTCACATTCTTTTTCCCTACATGACAGGAAGTATGCCCTCAGTGCAGGCCAGCACTGAAGAACCCCTTCAACAGCAGGCATAAGTGACAGCCATCGTGTTGGACTATGCTGAATCAGATCTTTATATTCTATGTCTACAAACTCAAAGAAGGACCTCAGGAAATCTGTACTTTTGGCCGAGCATGAGAACTCACTGTATATTTGCATGACGAAGACTTCTGCATTAAAACTCTCTTCCCCATTTTAAGGCAATTGTGAAGAACATGGCACCTGCAGCCCACATCTATCAGTTGCTTGTTAAGCTGCTTAAGTTTTTGGAACACTGATTTGTGTTTACCAAAATTAACTGCTGCGTTGTCAGCAGTGTAAGATGACACTCTGTCCAAACTGAGACCATTGTCCTGTAACATACTGCAGAGCTGTGCTGCAATTGCCTCACTGGTCTCCTCATTGTCATTGTAGAAATCAAGCAATCCTTTTTTAATTCCCTCCATTCCCTCCTATTTCCCTTGTTGGAGGCGTCACATCCTATTGAGAAAAAGTGCAGCGTCCAGGTCCTCCAGCAACCATTCCAATGATTTGGGTGCCAAAACATTCTCCACAGTGCTGATAGCTTTTGTCCGTCCACAAGACATCTTTTTTGTAATGCTAGAATCAGGCAACATTCTTGGCAGCAGTTTATTTGTGCAGTCTTGACTTGCTTAACTATGATGGTGCATTACACTGTGATGCACTTCTATCACTTCAGCTGCGGTAACCTGATTCGCTTCCGAGGAATCTGGTTATTCAAAGAAGGTTCTCAGTTGTGGTGTCTGTCTATACTGCTTCTCTGCCTCTTTGTGCCTCATACCTTTTGCATGATTTATGAGGGCACCTTTCCCCTCATAACACACAGATATCGTGTGATGACACCAAACACATTCTGCTGTTTCCAAATCTTTTTTACGAAGCCAGCTTTTGAATTGACTTTCAGTCATTCAGCTTTAAAAACTGAAATGTATTTTTTCTTTTTTGCTTCACCACTGCCTGGTGGACTTTCTCCACTGCCTGATGGACTTCCTCCACTTGCCATGACTTCTCAGATTTCTGATGGGATCCAAACCCTGAATACCAACACAGGGGGAATGGGAAATCAGCAATCACAGATAGCCTCTCATTCCTTATAGGTGGAGCTCACACATTCAGTTGATATTTACTTGAAGTATATTTTACATTTCTCTCCAATGGGGACCCAAAGGGGCTTACATAATTTTCTTCATTCCATCCTCACGATAACCACCCTGAGAGTGTCTAACTAACCCAAAGTTGCCTAGCAGCTTTCCATGGCACAATAAGGATTTGAAACTGGGTCTCCCAGATCCTAGTCTGGCCTCCAACATCTTAATATTTTCAGGTACTTGTCCATAAATCACAAATGAACCATATTCCCCCCTACCTCACCTTTACCCATACTTACAGGCTGCTTTAGCATGGAAGCTTGCTAGATAATATCACTTAATTCACAACAAATCTGAGCTTCCCCCTTAAACATTGGAAGCCATTCCCAATCTGGTAGGACTCGGTCACTGCTCTTTTCTCAGGTCACACACAAATTGCAAGCCTCAGTTGCTCTATCAGAGCTCAGGTAATTCTGCAGCCAAGTATGAAAAGTCATGTTCCCTTTGCCACAGAAAAGAATTTGCAGCTCTTTATGCTTCAGGAACTTGGCAATTCGGAAGCTTAAGATAATCACACTAGAACAGGTACTACAATTGATCTTAGCCATTAGGCCAAGAAGTACTCCTCTATGTCTACCAACTGGGAGGGGAGGAGTACATAACTAAAGGTTTGCATATATCACCCCTACCCAAAACTCTAGTTACCATCTAGTAATGGAATAGCCTTGGGGTTGCCAGGCAACCCCTGACCAGCAGTGGGTGTGGGGGGATTAGGCTTACCAGCCAGGAGTCTTGGGGTTGAAGCCTAGGGAGTACAGGGACCTCAGTAGAGTACAACACCATAGTACAGTAGAGTACAACATCCTCCAAAGCATTAATTTTCTCCAGTGGAACTGACTTCTGTAGTCTGGGGATGAGCTGTAATCCCTGGAGATCCCCAGGTCCCAGTTGGAGGCTGACATCCCTAGCTAAGCATCATACCAGCAACTACCTCCTTAAAAATCATTTTTCTGAAATGAACTTACTTGGAAGCCTGAACTTACTTGGAAGAGGCAACTCTAGCTTTCAAGTTCAGCTTCCTTCTATGTAGGTTTTATATATATGTAACGGCACCACTTGTATCAAAGCTGTCAAAATCAACAAAAAAAACCCCGTGTTCAATATTTGCTTCTCATCATTTCTGCCTCTTGTGTTTACGTATGTTGGTGGTGTGTGTTTCAAGTGGGCTTCCTGTCAAATTTCATATCATATTAATACACTGCATCAATCATTTCCATCATGCAGGGTTCAGGCCAGGGTATGTGGACTCTGATATGACCACATTGGGCACTTCTTATGATTTTAAATAAGACTGATTTTGCAAGTTCCCTTAACAGAATTTAGTTATGCTTTGGCTGATACAAGACCCTGAGAAGGAGTTCTTGCTCTGTAAATTTAATGTGTCAGTAGGCCATAAGGGTTCTAGTGTGGTAGTTTGTTTTTAAATATGCAAGCCTATGCCTGAGCTACAGGATGTTCCATAAAAGCATTAGACTAAGCAAAGTCATCCAAAATCTCACCACCATGAAAGAAAACAAGATCAACTTTGAAATTGCCCTGCTACATGCTACATCCCCAAGAACTGTGTCACACAGGAAAAATAGAAGGGAAAAAAATCTCCAAAAACTTACCTTCCAAAACTATTTCTTTCTGACCTCCTTGGGATATTCTGATTGATCATACACCACGAGATCAAAAAATACAAACACTGGAAAAGCAAATGAAGAATGCAGTTTTGCTGTTATTAACATCCTGGCTCCCAGTTCATTCACCAATAGCCACTGCCACAAACTGTGTAGGTGTGGCGAGGGGAGATGGAAATAATTTCAGGAACATAGCAACTGCAGATCAGTTTATATCTGAGTACTTAAATCATAAGAATTATCAGCCATGGTTACATTCAATAATTAGACCAAACACACTAGTTTTCTTAAAAAAAAAAAAAAAAAGTGGTTCAGGTTTAAGCAGAAAACAATCCAGGCCAAAAAAAAGAAGAAGAATTGGTTTAAAGCAGCAATAGAGAACTCAAGCAAACTCATTACACTCAGCTCACATACCAAGCATAATTCATAACTTCAAAACAGGTCATAAAGAAACACAGCACCACAAAAACGCAGTGTTAATTTGAAAATACTGCCATCATATTGTGCTTTAATTGCCCCCCCAGCCAGAATAATGAGACAGACAACAGTATGGAATTAAACAAGGGCCACTTTATTAACTATTTAACAGAACATTGCAGCAAAACAACTAAACAAGCATGGAACAGGGCAGGTCACCCAGCTCTGGCCATGAGCCATTACTATCTGGCTCGTGACCAGCAGCCCAGCAATTGGTTGCCCCCTAGGAGCGCCTACCCCTGAAGCCTTTCAACTTGCAGGGAGGAGCCTGCCCTAAAAGGTTCCCGGAGGTGATCACCATTCCCCAACCCAGGACCTTAGAATCTGAAGGCAGATCCTGATGACCACCTGTTCCCTAACAGGATATGCCGAAAGGTGCTCACCAGTTCCGTTTTCTTGCTTGCACAAACCTGCCAAGTGACCAAACTATTTAAATGCCGTCCCTCCTAACATCCCAAACTACTGCCCTCAGTGCAAGGTAGGTGAAAACACCTCCACCCATTCCGCCAATCAGGGTGGAAGCGAAAAATTCCTACTTGGCCCCAGTGGCAACTGGTCCAAGCCCATACTAAGAAACTGGGCGGGAGGGTGGGTGAGCACGTGGAGCAACTGACGAAGGGCAGGAGTGGAGCCTGGCCCTTTGAATTGGCTGGCTCCAATTCAGCTTCATTTATAATAATTCTATAATAATATAATAATAAATGAGAGCTTCCTCACTAAGACTCGGCATAATACAAACAATGAAAAGCATATCAATCTGACAGCAAGGGCCTCCAATAAACAATACATTCGAACTAGAGTCAATTTACAGAACTGGAGAACAATGCAAACAAATGACCTGGTAAGGTAGCAAAAACCGTTTAAGCATGGCATAACAGACTCCTGTCAAAAGTGAAGCCCTTTTCACTGATTTCAGTAGGAAAGATAAGCACACACTGAAATGTTCCACTGAAATCAATAGGATTCAATGTGTTTAATTCTGACCAAATGAAACTATATGCATTACAATGAAAATGAAATGTATGTGTGCTAAGCCCTAGAAAAAAATCACCGGACAGCATTCCTTCACACTATGCAAAATACTCAATAGAAAGCTCTAATAACTAAAGGCTGAACACTCTGCCAAAATCCTCTACCTATAACCCTGGAGAACCATTGCCAGTTAGGGTAGATAATGCTGACATTGATAGACTGATTGTAGAGAGACCACACTTTGTGTGCATTGTGTGTGTGAACTAAGGTATTGTGCACCAAAGGAAAAAGAACATAAAAGAAGCCAATGTTGGATCAGGCCAATGGCCCATCCATTCCAACACTCTGTCACACAGTGGCCAAAAATACCAGGTGCTCAGAAGCCCTCCCACTGTTGCCCCCCCCAAGAATGCAGAGCATCACTTGCCCCAGAGTTCCTATCTATACCTTGTGGCTAATGGTCACTGATGGACCTCTGCTCCAAAGGAATATGGACTGAGAAAGACAGAGAGAGAGAGAGAGAGAGAGAGAGAGAGAGAGAGAGAGAGAGAAAGAAAGAAAGAAAGAAAGAAAGAAAGAAAGAAAGAAAGAAAGAAAGAGAGAAAGAGAGAAAGAGAGAAAGAGAGAAAGAGAGAAAGAGAGAAAGAGAGAAAGAGAGAAAGAAAGAAGGGAGGGAGACAGAGAGAGTAAGAGAGACACAGTGAAAAAGAGAGATAAAGAAAGAGAGAAAAAAGAGAAAGAAAAAGACAGAGAGAAAAGAAGGGAGAGGTAGAAAACAGATGGGGAGAGAGGAGTAAAAGAAAGAAAAAGAAAAGGAAGGAAAGAAGGCAGAAAGAAAAAAAGACAATAGGAAGGAAGGCAGATAGGAAGCCAGAAGCATCTCTTCCTTCCCTTTCGCTTTTTTTTGGGGTGGGAGCTGTAAAATACTGGGTTTCGTGCCTCATGACTCGGACGACGACATAAGAGAAGACGCGTTTATTCGTACTTCACACAAAGGCAGACAGTAATGGCCGGATGCCAACTATATACAGTAAGGGGGGGGGACGCCCCACATTCCTATTGGCGGGTTTGAATCACCCGCCAATGCTGCCATTGGTTCCCTTTTGGCAAGCTCAAGAGCCTAGTCCCTATTGTTCTCAGAGAACGGAGCTCGGCTGCATTTCGCCAGCTCAGGCTCCTGATCCTAGGACATAACACCCCTCCCCCCATAGTTTGTCTCCTATCCGGTGAAATAGTCTTTCAGGTAGGCTGGTGGCCTCCATTCTCTGAACGACCTTCAGGGGGCCAGCACCGGACTGGCGGGGCCCCCTTCTGGTTGTTCTACCGCACTTGGAGCCTGGATTTCTGGTGGCGTGGATGGCGGAGGTGGCTCAGCTTGCTCTGTGTCCCGCTTAGCATCCCATGGTCATTCTGGTGCTTGTTCCGCTATTGGCGCCTGCGGCCGTTCGGGTGCTGGGGCGGCCTCTGTGTGTTCCGGTGGCGGGGCCATGATACCTGTGTCGGGATCTTGTCGCCTCCGGAGTTGGTCCACGTGTTTACGGAGGACCCGGTCCCCATCTGCCAGGACCTCATACGAAACTGGCCCTGTGGGTCTGAGAATGCGACCGGCCAGCCATTGAGGACCCGCCCAGTAGTTTCTAAAATAGACAGGTTCCCCCGGGAGGAAGCCCCTGGGCACCTCCCGAGTTTCAACCAGCTTCCTCTCTGGGGCTTGGTCCGGGTGGAGTCGGTCTAATAGGGTCGTGAGGCGGCGGCCCATCAACAGTTCTGCTGGACAACGCCCGGAGATGGGGTTCGGGGGGGTGCGCTGTGTTAGGAGGAAGCGGGCCAGCCGGAACTCCCACTCACTCTCTGTTATGCAGCTCAAGGCTTCTTTCGTGGTGCGGACCGTTCTCTCCACCGGGCCATTAGTCGCCGGGTGGAAGGGCGCAGAGCATATGTGCTTGATTAAGTACTTTGCAAGGAACGCTTGGAACTCCGCAGAGGTGAACGTGGCCCCGTTGTCCAACACGATTGTGTCCGGCAAGCCGTGCGTAGCGAATATTTTGCATAGGGCCCTTATTACCGCTTTGGCAGAGGTGGTAGACACTGAACTTATTTCTACCCACTTAGAGTAGGAATCTACCGTTACCAAGAACTGGAGATCCTGGAACGGCCCGGCAAAGTTGACATGTAAGCATGACCATGGCTTGTGGGTAGACTCCCAACTTTGTGTCAGCACGCTGGGGGATTGGGGCCGACCTCCTGGCACCATTTGCACCCCCGGACCCAGGTTTCAATTTCCAAATCTATCCTGGGCCACCACACGTAGCTCCTTGCCAGAGCTTTCATTCGTACAATGCCAGGGTGGGCCTCGTGTAGCGATTGAAGGACCCCTTGTCTCATGGGGCCCGGGATGACCACCCTGTTCCACCATAGTAAACAACCTTTCAAGGCGGATAACTCTTCCTTCCTGGCTTTATATGCCGTGAACTCTGGCCCTGCCGGTTCCGCTGGCCATCCCCTCACCACCCAGTTTAGGACCCGGGAGAGAATGAGATCCCGAGACGAACGGGCAGCCACGTCTGCAGCCTGAAGGGGGGGGTTGGAAGCTCTTCCATCAAAAGTACCGTGGGGGCTGGGGCCGGGTCCTCTCCCGTGTGCGGCAGTGGCAGGTGGCTAAGGGCATCGGCATGCCCTAGTTCCTTGCCCAGATGATGCTCCAACTGGTACTGATATCCCACTAAAAACAGGGACCAACGCAACACCCGGGGCGACAATACCTGTGACGTTTGTCAGCTGCAAACAACCCCAGGAGCGGCTTATGATTGGTGACGAGCGTGAAGGGCCGCCCATACACAAAATTATGGAATTTTTTTACCCCCGCCACCAGGACCAAGCCCTCCCAGGTTATTTGTGCATAATTGCGCTCCGCTGGGGACAGTGTGCGGGAGTAGTAAGCCACCGGGACTTCCCTCCCATTCAGTAGTTTGTGGCCCAAGACTGCCCTGACCCCATACGGTGATGCATCACACGCAAGGATCACCGGGAGCTTCTCGTCAAAATGAGCGAGTACAGCATTAGAGATCAACAGAGTCTTAACCCCACGGAACGCCGCCTCCTCCCTCGATCCCCATGCCCAAGACGTTGACTTATCCAGCAGTCTGTGTAGGGGTTCCGCCATGGCAGCTTTATGTGGGAGAAAGGCGTGATAAAAGTTTAGGAGGCCCAAGAACGCCTGGAGCTCCGCATTGGACTTCAGGGCGGGGGCCTCCACGATGGCCTTCACCTTGTCCCTCGCTGGATGCAGGCCCATTGTGTCGACCCGGTACCCCAAGAACTCCACCTCTGGAACCCTGAGAAGGCACTTTTCCCGCTTCACCTTTAGACCCATGGCTTGGAAACGTCCCAGAACAGTTCGGAGGCGGACAGCGAAGCTCTCTGGGGTGGCCACGGTGATGAGGACGTTGTTGAAAAATGGCGTCATGCCAGGGATCCCTTTTAACAAATCGTCCATTAGAACTGCAGCCGCTTTACCCTGAAGGCCCCCCGGTGTGTCACAATAGTTTGTGCCTCGGCCGTGGCCTCGTCCACAGGGAGTTGCTGGTATGCCTGTGCGAGATCCAGCTTTCCAAATATGCGCGCCCCCGCCAGTGTGGCTAAGACATGACTTACTACTGGCACGGGGTATGCGTGCACCTGGAGTGCCTGGTTAATAGTGCACTTGTAATCCACACAGATACGGATTTCCCCATTCGGTTTCACTGGGGTCACAATCAGGGTTTCCCAACGTGCATTTGGAACGGGCTCTAGGACTCCCTGGGCCACCAACCAGTCCAGTTCTGCCTCTATTTTAGGGCGGAGGGCCAGGGGCACGGTGCAGAAGCGCTGCTGGATGGGCATCACCGTAGGTTCAAAGTGAAGCGACACTGGGGGCCCTTTATAACAACCCAGCTCCCCATCAAAGACCTCGGGGAACTCCCAGCAGATCACCCCCCAGTCCTGCGTCCCACATTTATTCACTCCCCCAATCGTAATGCCCAGGGCCTCGAACCACGCTCGCCCCAGGAGACTCACAAGGTTTCCCTCCACCACCACCAAGTCCAAGTCCCCCTCAAAGTCTCAGTATTGCACCCAGAAGGTGCTGACTCCCCAGATGGGGACAGGGTTCTTTTGGAAGTCCACCAGGCTAAGCGGCGATGGACGTAGAGGGGGTCCCCTGGACGGGCAAAGCTTTTTTAGGGTGTCCATGGAAATGATGGATGCTGCTGATCCTGAGTCCACCTCCATGCAGCAGGGGGACCCCTCGATCTGCACATTTACCTGGATCTTCGGGGTGGAGGAGAGGTTGGGGTTGGGAAGGCGGAGTACCTGCAGCGGTTGATCTGTGAGGTGGTAAAGCTCGGAGACCTCTTCCATCGTCTCGTGGTCGGTGGTCGGTGTGCAGTTAGGTGGGGCCAATGATCTCATGCTCCGTTCCCCCGCTGCAGCCTCATGTGCGGTTGCGATGTCCATGGCCTCGTCCAGGGTGACCCACCCGTTCCCAATTAGCTTGTGCCGCAGCTTGGAGTCCCACACAAACTGGGTCAGCAAGTTGTCTTCCACCCTCGGGAATGAGCAGTCCACAGCGAGTGCCCTGAACGCGGCCAGGAAGGCGGCAGCGGGTTCCCCTTGGGCCCGGATGCGCCCCTGGAACTCCATCCTTTTGGCCAGGAAGGTAGGCCTGGGGCTGAAATAGGCATTGAGGACATCCAGGATCTCTGCAAACAAGCTCTCCAGGGCCATGTGTGGCACCAAGAGACTCTTTGCGAGGCGGACCGTGTCAGTCCCACACGAACTCAGCAGGAGCGACTATTTTTTTTCTGGGTCGCGTATTTCATTGAGGTCCATGTAGCATATGAGCTGGTCAGCCCATGTGTCCCAGGTTTCTGGCTGGGACGGATCGAAGTGCTCAAGTCTTCCATGCGTGGCGGCCATAGTTATGTCTGGGGAGGCGGGCGTCGGTGCGAGCGGTGCGGTGCTGCTCTCAGGGTCAGCGATGCGATGCTCGGCAAGTGGTGCGGTGCTGCTCTCGGGGTCAGCGATGCGATGCTTGGGAGTGGCCTTGTTGTCCTCGTCGTCACTCATGGAAGGCGTTAAAATCCCACCTTTGTCGCCATTGTAATGTACTGGGTTTCGTGCCTCATGACTCGGACGACGACATAAGAGAAGACGCGTTTATTCGTACTTCACACAAAGACAAAGACAGACAGTAACGGCCAGAGGCCAACTATATACAGTAAGGGGGGGGACGCATCGCATTCCTATTGGTGGGTTTGAATCACCCGCCAATGCTGCCATTGGTTCCCTTTTGGCTAGTCCTTATTGTTCTCAGAGAACGGAGTTCGGCTGCATTTCGCCAGCTCAGGCTCCTGATCCTAGGACATAACAGGAGTGAAAGGGCGCCCTGAAATGGTTGTCCACCTGCACTTTAAAGTGAGCAGCCGAAGGTCGCATCAATTCAGCTGTTAGCAGTATAGACCACAGTCTCTACTCATTTATCCATAGAACTCTGTAAACCATTTTCTACAGTGGAACCCTATTGCCTGTGTAGAAAAGCCCTCTTCAAGAATTCAGTTTTGTATTATTTGCAGAAATCTGGGAGAGTGGATGTTTCAAAAATTCATACTTTAGGCAATTAGTAAGATCAGGTCATGCAGTTCCTACAACACTTTGCTCACTTTGCTCACCGAACCACCCAAAAAAAGGTGCTCCATCCGCTCTGTCAAGGGCTGTTGCTGTGGCCGTTTTCAGGATCAGTCTGGCACAGCTTGCCCACAAGGTGCTCCAGGCGCTTGTACACAGTCAAGGAGGTGCTGGGCAGCCCTGTGGTGGGTGCCTGGCTGCACCTCTCTGCCTGGCTCCGCCTTGCATCGTGGCTGCCTTGTCTATCCTGTGACCGCCCCCCAACTTGCTTACCCCTGACAGCCCAGCCAGGGAGAGGCCAGCCCCATCTCCACTGCCTTGCTGGCTCCTGCACAGGGTTTGGGGGGAGTCACAGCCCTCCGGAGCACCTGCGGGCACCTTCCTTGCCACATGCAGGCACCGGCCACTCTGGCCACCAGGACCCTTGCCGGGCCAGGGGGGAAAGAGCCTGTATGGGTGGGGGTCCTGTTTGCAATGTGGGAGCCTTTTGTGTGCCCCCCAGCTTTGCAATAGGCCAACAAGAGCTTTCGAGGTGTCTCCCCCTCGGCGAGGCATTGTGCATGCTCAGGCACCTACCCAGTGCTGCAGCTGCTGGCCGGTCCACTCCACATGCTCCTTCAAGCTGTGGCCCAGCTGCAGAGTCTCCCAGTCCCCCCAGCCCCAGCTAAGCTTTCCACTGCCCTGCAGCCACATGACTCAAGGCAAGGGCCCACTGCCCACCCCAGCAACTCAAATGGAAGTTGTGGAACAACATAAACTGCTACAGCATGCCCAAACCTTACCCTCCCAGATACTTGACTGTGGGCTGGGTGGGCTTCAGGAACCACGTGTGACTCTTGAGGCCAGGCAACCTCAATCTTGATGGATTGCAAAGTGAGCAGCTGGCCACAGCAACAATGATGACAAGAAGTGTTATATATGGAGATACATAAGTGAGGGAGCTTGATTCCAGCTCCCATTGAAACCTGGTATCCTAAACACCACAAAACTGATTGGACGCTCTGTCCAATCAGGAAACAAGATATGTGCAGGAGGGAAACAATATGATTGGTCTTTATGTATGGAATATGATTGGTCCTTATTGTACGTATGGGCATGGCTTTGCAAACCCAGACTGTTTAAAAAGGAGCCTGTTGCTCCCTAGTTTTGTCGTCATCCTATCTTGTTCTCACTCTTTAAATAAAGCTGATTTCACTGTTCAACGAGCTGCTGCCTGAGTCTCATATCTAACAACTGGCGACGAAGGTGGGATCATCATAATGGGTAGACAGCCCTGTGATCAACCGCCACCACAGCAGACGAAGCGAACCCTCCTGGGGTCCCAGAGGATGAAGGATGACGCCCTGCCAACCCACCGGCAGAACCGGCAAGAGGGATGGCAGCCAGCACTAAGTTCAAGGCATTCGAACTGGAGCTGGAAGATTGGGACTCGTATATATCACAACTGGAGTTCCACTTACGGGCTAACCAAATTGAGGTAGAGGCTACGAAGATGGCATTCCTGCTCAGTTCATGTGGTCGAGCCATGTTTGACGTGGCCAGGTCCCTGGTAGCCCCAGCAGACATCCAGTCTGTTACTCTTGCTGATATCACTAGCAAACTTAAGAGTCACTTTGCGCCCAAGCCATTGCAGTTCGCCTGCCGGCATGCCTTCTACAAATGGGACCAGGGGCCGAGTGAGATGATAGCTGAGTTTGTCACGGCACTGAGGAAGGCAGCCCAAATCTGTAATTTCCCTGACCTGGAAGCGGCACTACTCGATAGGTTGGTGTGTGGCCTATGGAGTGAAAAGCTGCAACAGAGACTTTTTGCAAAGACCTGCGCTGAGGTTATAGCAGCTAAAGCCACATAAAGGTCGACAAAGGAGTTGAGGCAGGCTGGCAGTCCATCCCAACCATGGATGGAGAAGGCCATCCATCACGACTTCGAGGCTGACTCCAACAGTGAGGATGAGGCAATCCACAAAGCTTGAGTGGCAAGGCCTCGGCAGACCGCAGTAAAAGCAGCGCCCAAACAAGCCTGTGCCAGTTGCAGCAGAGCCCATGAGCGGGATTGGTGCTGGGCACGTGACCTCCGTTGTCGAGCATGTGACAAGCAGGGTCATATCCTTAAAGTGTGTTGAGCAAAGGGGAAGAAGCAGTCGCCCCTGTCTTCATCACGGCAGCTTTGTAAGGCAAAAGGCGTCAATAGTTCCGGACCTGTTGACTGCAACAAGACCACCTGCTGTTCCTGCCCCACGACCATTTTGAACACCGGACCCAGGGCCAGGAAGAAAATCTACATGACCTTGTTGCTGGATGGAATGCTGTGCGAGATGGAGGTCAACTCAGGATCGGCTAAGACCATCGTCTCATTGGAAACCCTACAGCGCCTCTTTCCCAGAAGGAGCTGCCACCATTTGGCACCCAGCTGGGTGCACCTTTCCGATTTTCAGGGGTGGCGTATTCCTGTGGTGGGGGAGGCTGAGTTCAAGGTACAATTTAAAGGTTTTAGGGAGATGCTGAGTCTCTTGGTGGCAGAAGGGCTCAGAACCAGCTTGTTGGGTTTAGACTGGTTCGAGGCCCTTGGTATTGCTGTGAATAAATTGAGTTCTATCTATGCTGAGTTCCCTGAGGTATTCAATAGGTCACTAGGAAAATATATGGGCCCACCAATTTCATTTGATTTAGACCCTATGATAAAGCCTACCTGTTTGAAATATAGAAGGGAGCCTATTTTGCTTAAACTGCGAATTCAGGCGAAGTTGGACAAACTGGTCGCTCAAGGGGTACTTGAACCGGTATCACATGCAAAATGGGAAACTCCTATTGTTACACCTGTTAAGCTTGATGGGTCTGTTAGGATCTGCGCCGATTACAAGTGTATGATTAATAAGGTATTGCAACAGCACTCCTATCCTGTACCAATTATCAGTCATGTATTGGCATCCCTCACAGGGGGCAAGGTATTCACAAAATTAGATCTTGCGCAAGCTTATCAACAGCTACCAGTAGATCAATGTGCAGCCAAAGCACAGACAATTGTGACACACAGGGGTGTGTTCAAGGTAAGCAGGTTACAATTCGGGGTGAACGTGGCCCCAGGTATTTTCCAAGGGCTGATGGAGGGCCTTTTAAGGGATCTGCCAGGTGTGGTTCTGTATTTTGACGATGTTTTGATTGTGGGGGCTAACGAAACGGAGTTGGCAGATCGAATTCGAGTGGTACTGGGCAAGTTTCAAAAGGCTGGTTTAAAGGTTAAAAAGAGAAAATGTCATTTTGGGGTGCCCAGAGTGGAATTCTTAGGGTTCCTCATAGATAAGCATGGGGTTCACCCTACAGAGGCCAAGGTTGCAGCCATACAGAAAGCACTGCGGCCTCAGACCAAAAAAGAGCCGCAATCATTCTATAACACCTTTTTGCCTCACAAAGCCACGATTGCAGAGCCTTTACATCGCTTGTTAATAAAAGGCACGGAATGGGTCTGGGGGTCACAACAAGAATGGGCTTTCAGTGATGTTAAGAAATTGTTAACGTTAATTTTTATTAATCATTACATCTATGATTCTTAATTTCTCATTTCCTTTTGTTTCGGTTAGAAGTCCAGGCATTTTGGTTATTATTTTCTTCTATCCAATCATAAAATCTTGACCATGTTTTTTCAAAGTCTTCTTTGTTATTTCCTCTTAATATCATAATCAGTTTATACATCTCGGCAGTTTCCTATATTTTGGCTATAACTTCTTTTGTAGGTACTTCCATTCTTCTCCAATATTTTGCAAAAAAACATCCTTCCTGCTGTTAAAATATGTATAGTAAGATAAAAGTCTTGTCTCTTATAATTTTCCGGAGTTATATTCAACAAAAACAGTTCTAGTATATAAGGCACAGTAGTTTTCAACATTTTTTGTAACAGTTCATGTATCCAAGACCAATATTTTTTATTTTTCTCACATGTCCACCACATATGAAAAAATGAACTGACATTATTATGACATTTCCAACAATCATTTGATAATTCAGGATAGATCTTAGCTAATTTATCTGGAGTCATATACCATCTATAAAATATTATATATTTTTTTTCTTTATAAGCAGTTGCTTTAGTAATCTTTATATTAGTTTTCCACACCCTTAACCATTGGTCTAATTCAATATTATGACCCAGGTTTTGTGCCCATCTAACCATACAGTTCTGAACTATTTCATTCTGTGTTTTATGTTCTAACTTTAATATATACAATTTCTAAATCAATTTATCATCAGCATATAACAATATTTTGTCAATTTCTGTTGTTTGTGAGTAAAAACCCAATGGTTTATCTTTAGCAAATCTTGACTCTGTTTGTATTCTTTCCCACATATAAGTGTGCCAACCCAATAATAGTCATGTCCCTCTAAAGTTAAAAGTCTTTTATCCAGTCTTTTATCCAAACTAGTGCTTCCGCTCTATAATATAAAAGCCAGTTTAAACATGCAAATCCAGCTCTTTCTTTGGCATCTTGCAAATTTTTCATCTTTCTTCTTGGTTTTTTATTTTGCCATATAAACTGTGATGAGACCTTCTCCAATTCTTTAAAGTATTGTTGATTTTGGAGTATTGGTATTGTTTGAAATATAAAATCAGCCTAGGAAGAATATTCATCTTTATTGTAGCTATTCTGCCCATCAAGGATATTTGTAGGTTTTCCCACTTTTCTAGGCCCTTTTTAATTTCTATCATAAGTTCTGTACATTTTTCTTTCATCAAGGAGCTGCATCTGTTTGTTATTTTTATTCCCAAATATTTCACTTTTTTGTGATTCAAAACCTGATTCCTCTTGCAGTTGTTTCACTTGGTCCTTAGTCATATTTTTTATCATTTTTGTCTTGTTTAAATTAATCTTCAGTCCTGCCACTCTGTCATAATTAAACAATATGGTTAATAGCTTTGTAATTGAACTCAATGGATTCTCTAAGATGAATACAAATCATCTGCAAATGTTTATAAATTATATTCTCCTCTTATTTTAACTCTTCTAATACTTCTGTCCTCTTTAATAATATTATTCAATATTTCAAGTGCAAATATAAATAGTAATGGTGAGAGTGGACAACCATGTCTAGTTCCTTTTTGTATTTCAATATATTGTGATAAGTCTCCATTAATCAGAATTCTCGCCCGTTATTTAGTATATATTGCTTGTATCATTGAAAAAATTCTCTGCCACATTCTGAAGTTGATAGCTGTTCCAACATAAAGCTCCAGCTGACATTACCAAATGCTTTTTCAGCATCTAGGAAAATTAAGGCCATTTGTTTCTCTGGATGTGCTTCAAAGTATTCAATCACATTTAGTACAGTTCTTACATTATTTCTAAGTTGTCTTTTTAGTAAAAAACCTGCTTGATCTTGGTGAATTATATGTGTCAATATTTTTTTCAATCTTACTGCCAAAATGGAAGGATAGATTTTATAATCTACATTTAGTAGTGAAATTGGTCTATAGTTTTTAATTTCTTTCTTGTCTGAGTTTTCTTTATGCATCAGAGTTATTAATGTCTCATTCCATGTTTCCGGTATTTTACCATCTATTCTTATACTCTGCATAACATATTTTAGAGGCAATGTTAGGTGTTCTTCAAAGACAAGATAAAATTCTGCTGGCAGGCCATCTGGACCTGGAATTTCCCCTTTCCTTTGCTTCTTTAGTGTTTCTGTTATTTCATATGTAGTTATTTGTTCATTTACTATTTTCTTTTGTTCTTCTGTAAATTTCAGTTGTGCTCCTTCAAGAAATTGATCTGGCCTACAGAATGAACTCAGCGTATGCCAAAAGACATGGATTACCTAGAGAAGTACATGTGAGATTCCATAAGATAACAACAAGAGATGCTATACTTAAGGCAACAAATGAAACACCTCTCCAAATAAATGAGACTGAAATTAAAATACTAAAGGAGATTCCATGGAGAGTAAGAGAGAAAAGAAGAAAATATATGGAACTTACAACCATCCTGAGAAAGAATGGAATCCAATATAGATAGTTATTTCCTGAAGGCCTTCTTTTTACATACAGTGGGAAAAGATATAGAATTAACCCCATGTTTAAAGTGGAAGGCTTCATTAAAACACATGGAGAAGAAGAAGAAGAAGAGTGGTGAAGAAGAAGAGTGGTGAAGAGACCAAATAAAAAACAAAAGGAGCAACTGAAAAAACTACTATATCTCCAAGGGTTACAAGACTTAAACTGAAGAAAAAAGATAACAAAAAAAAGATGGATAACAGTAAAATAAAGATAATCTCAGTAAATGTGAATGGACTGAATACACCCCAAAAAAGAAGGTGGGTTTTCCAACAACTAAAGAAGATGCAATTAGATGTTATATGTCTTCAAGAGACCCATATAAAGGACTCTGATAAAAAAAAAATTGGAGAATAAAAAACTTGGGGAAAAATTTATATCTTCAGACAAAGAAAAAAAGAAGAGAGGTGTAGTGTCATATGCAAAAGAACATTTATATCCAGATACACACAGCTCTGAAGCTGGAAGAATATTGGTAATCCAAATACAAAGACAAGGTAAAATAACCCTAATTATAAATATATATGCACCCCACCAACATCAAGAAAAATTTATAAGTTGCTTCAGGAGCTTATCTCCAAACAAAATTATGATGAAATTTGTCTAATTGGAGAGTACAATGCTGTTGTTGATAGACAGGTAGACAGAAAAGCAAATACCGGAAAACAAAAACATGGTAATGAATTACCAAACACATTCTTACAACTAGCAGAAGAACATAGTCTGGTTGATGCTTGGAAAACCAGAAATCCTAAGAAAAAAGACTATATCTTCTACTCAGCAAGACATAAGCCACGGACTAGAATAGATATGCGTTGGATCTCATCAACAACTATAAATGACTTAATAGAAGTAGAAATTCTACCAGCAACATTTGTAGATCATAATCCTGCTATTCTTTTTTCTTTTTTTTGGCCCCCCGAAGGGGATTTTTTTTTTATTTGCATTTTCTAAGACTACAAACTACAACAGAAAAGGGGGAGGGAAAACATCTAAATCTAGGGAGAAAGAAAAGATAACCACAACTAACTAAAACCCCAAGAGATGGAGATCTTCAATATTGCTTATATCCGTGATAATCCATAAAAAGCTTTAAAAAGCATTGAGCATGATCTAATAGTCCCAACTCTGTATCAGCTTAACTATATTCCCAATTCCAGAACCCTCCCCAAGTCATCTCATAAAATTAGGCTTTATACGGGCTTTCAAGGTCTCAGTCCTTATTTTTGCTTCTCTTTGTGATCTCTCAGTTGGTAGCTTTGTTTGGGAGCAGCCGCCCCCTTTTCTGCATCCGGGTCCCCATCCAAGGATACAGAGTCCAATTCGCCAGTAGATTTGCTGTCTTCTTCTTCTTTTGTCTCCTCTTCTGGATCTCCCAGTTGCAGCTGCAAAAACTCTTGAGCTTTGAAAACAGAGTCAATTTTTTCTCTTCTTTCCGTTATTTTGAAAGTGATGTCTTTGGGAATTAACTACCTGTATGCAATGCAATTTGTTTGTAAAAAAAAGGATTAGTTCCTTATACTTCTGTCTCTTTTTTCTTATCTGAAATGGAATGTCTTTTAGGATCCTTATGTTGTTGCCTCCGATTTTCAGGGGTGTATTTGTAGTCGCTTTTAAAATTAAATCTCTTAAATGTCTCTTTGAGAATCTCACAACAATTTCCCCATGCAGATTATTCTTCTTAATATATGTGGAGTAAGCTCTATAGGCCACATCCATTTCGCTGAAGATATCTTCTGATTTCAAATCCATCATTGGAGCCAATGCATCACTTAGTAGTTGCTTTAGATTCTCATTAGGGGCTTCTGACACCCCTTGGAACCGGAGTACCATATTTGATCTTTCCATCTGCAGCTGTAACAATTTCCGTCAAAGCTTGCTTCTTTTCTAGCACTTGCATCTTTTCCCCTGCTTTTGTAGAGCTGGCATCAAGTTCCTTACATTTTCAACCACCTGCTCAGTTTTCTTTGTGGTTTCTGCAAGTTGCAATTTCTGTGCTGCAAAATTCTGGTTCAGAGTTGTCAATTGCTGGTTGATGTTGGTCATCTGGTCCAGCAGAGGGTGTAGAGAATCTGCCAACAGCCTAGGGAACTCTATGGTCTCTTCCGGCCTTGGGCTCATGCCTCCTGGTGGTTTCAGTTTCTCTCCTTTGTCGAGTCGTCTCCCCACCATCTTTTCGTATTGTTTAGTTTAACTGAAAGTTTGTAAAGTCTCTGAATGCCTCCAATGTGCTTTGACTTTGACTGGTAAGGTTCTTTAAGTTGGTTTTAATGCTTGATCTTCCGCTCCCCCCTTGCTAATCTGCTTTAAAGTCTCTGTATGTGGGAGGGGCCCCTCCCCTGCTCGCTTCCCACGCTTCTGCCAAGGGGGGTGCTTCCCTTTTAAATCGCCGATTCTCTGCTTTTAAATTACTCACTGCTCCTTGCTTGTCTTATGACATCGCTTGTGATCGTCTGGTCGCATGATCTCCTCCGCTTGTCCCGGCCAGTGTCTCTAGGTCCATTTGGACACAGAGTGGCTGGACCACTAGGGTGAGGGAGTGCCTTGATTCTCCAGCATCTCAGAAGCCCCTTGGCTGGGAGCCTTTTCCCCAAGGCTCCTGGAGAGCAGCGATTACTCACCCCCACTCCAATCCGCTGGTGCACAGATCATGGCCCAGGAGCATCCTGAAGGCACGTCTGGTTTCCATTAACTGGAAATCCCCATAATCCTGTTATTCTTATATTACAAGATGCTCCAAAGAAAAATTGATGGACCTTCAATATGCTTCTATTAAAAAAGTATATGAAATTTGTAACAGAAACAAAAAAAATCAAAGCTTTTTTGAACAAAACATTCAACCAGATATAACTATCAAAACAGTATGGGATGCATTCAAGGCATATGCTAGAGGATGGGCAATTCGAGAATCAGCTCATATATAAAAAAAAAAGAATGGAAAAGTTTGTACAAATCAAGGAATAAATCAAGAAACAGGAAGAAAACCTGAAATAAGACACTGCAGCAAATCAACTAAGAGGGAAGCTAAAACTTTTACAATATCAAATGAACTGTCTGTTGTCAAAAGAAATAGCCAGAAAAATCATGTATGATAAACAAAACTTTTTTGAAAATGCTAATAAACCAACTAAATGGCTATCATATAAATTAAGGAAAGAAAAAAAGGAATATAAAAATCTTAAAAAGATGTTGAAGGAAATGAAAAGAATATACCCAATGACATAAAGAAAATTATTGAGAACTTTTATAGAAATCTATATCAAAAAGGAGAAGCCACTCCAGAAGAGATCCAAAACATTTCTCCATTTCTTGAAGCAAATTGCAAAAGCTTGTTATTTGTGCATACTGGTGTTCTCACAGTCCAAACTGGATGTGCTGTCTGAGAAGCCAGAACAACAGACAAGTCTGCTGGAAGTGTGAAGGCTAAACTACAAGATTTGAGGCTCATGCCAAACTGTGACTGAGAAAGTTGTGTCACAATTATTGTTGCATTAGCAAATTTGTAACTAAATCAATCACTTTGCCCAGGAAAAAGCTTACTCAGGGAACCTGGATAGGGGACAACAATGGGCGACCAGCACCAAACAGTTGAGGACTAGAGAAATTGACATCTACAAATTGGTTAAGGGGGAGCTTAGCCCAGGTATGGAACCGCCTCCCAGTGGTAGAAGAAGACACCAATAGAAAGAAGTAGGGCACGATAGTCTGTATGTCAGCATGATTCTCAGGTAGGAATAGTGCTGCAGAAGATAAAAGGGAGATGGGATAATCCCATGCAAGCCACAAGAACACCATGACAGCTTCATAGAGTGGTGATGCACCTGCAAGACCCAGAAAGAAGGGGTATAAAGATAAGAGCTGTGAAATGCAGGACAGAAATCTCCTTTGCTAGATTTTTCCTGGTTGTTCAGTTTCATTCTCCTAATTGGCAAAGCCCTGGGCAGATAAGCATATATGGGGAATTAATTTGCAATACACTGTATTCAATACAATTTGCAGCTTCACTTTTTGAACTATTTGTTAAATAGTGGGTTCCGTGGATGAACAGACTCCCAGTCTATTGATCAGTTCTACTTTATTCAGTGATTTCAGCAAGAACAAGACTGTAGACCAGAGCCTCAGCTGGGTTATATTGCCTGTAATTACCACACCCCAACACACCCCACTCCCAATGATAGGCTATTTACAAAACTTTACATCTTAATTGGTTACTGCCAGAATCCTGTTGGTCTATTATTATTTGGCTCCAAGCTCACCCTGTCTCTGGCAGCACTGTCCTACACCTTGATTGGTTACTGCCAGAGTCCTGTTGGTGTATTTTTATTCAGCTCCAAGCTCACCCTGTCTCTGGCAGCACAGTCCTGCAGTGTTTCAGTCCCAATACATAACACTATTGAAAACTGGACATGCACTGCCTCTTTGTTTCATTAGCCTGGATATCAAGAGCAATTTTAAATAGTTATGATGGCTGCACTGCTAGAGCCTTTGTTGATGTATTTAAGTGCCTATTTTATGTTTCTCTACAAACTATTTATTTTATGAGCCTTTTTTTTGGTATTGGTGGTATTGTGCTTTGAGAAGACGTTAAGTATTTTTTTTTAAGAAAAAGAAAACTGGACATGCACATGCACAGTAATTTGAGCCAAGTCTAGAAGTTAAACCAGAGGACAATCTGAGGAAAGAGTCAGGTAATTCAGATCCCCAAGGTCCAAGAAGAAATTCAAGCAGGGAGAATTTTGTAAGCATCCCTAGCTGTGCTTCTTGATTTAGGAATGCAAGTCTGAAGTCTGAGAGAGAAGCAACTGGCAAACCAATGCCCCTTAGTCTTGCAAGACCTACAGTTGTCAAGGCATCCACTCCCTTAAAATTCCTAGCAAGAGATCCAAACAAACAATGGAAACTATACAGGCATTTTTGCCAGCTGGTCACCTCCCACAGAATGTTGTTCACAGATTTCACAGGTAATGACAATAAATTAGATTCACTCTGCACAGCTAACTGAACTTCAGCTAGTAGGTGTACATCATTGAGACCCATCTTAGAAATAAACCCAGTAGCCTGCAAATGCTTTTAGCACCTCAGCCAGCCAAATTTCTGTTCATTTGGGGCCTAAAGGACCAAAAAAAGATCCAACTTTGGGAAAATATCTTCACAGTCATATGGAGTCACCAGAAGTGATCAGGCAAGAAGTTCTTTACAAGCCTAGTTAAAACCCAAAGAGGTTTCAAAGAGCCAGTTATTCACTTGGTGGTTGCAGTGATCATGGGATAACAGGAACTGATTCACAACACAATTTTTTCTACTGCACAATGATTTTTTTAAAAAAATTACTGATTGAGGAATCCACTCAGAAGAATCCTAGCTGGAAAGATTCTGTAGTCGTCTGGTCCCTGAGAGACTGTAGTCTAGCCTTTGCTCAAAGACCTCCAGGAATGAAGAGTTCTCCTCCAGTAACTGGATCATTTGCCCAAGTTTGGATATATTGGATCTGACAAATATTGGTATTCCTGATATTACTGAATTCTAAATACTGCTATGGTATTTGGATCTCCCCCCCCCTTTGGATTTCCAAACTTTTCAGGTCCATTACTTCCTATGGGAAATGCCTGGGGCAAAGGTACAATTGCTTTTAAAGGTTTCCAGGTGGCTGGAGGAGTTATTTTTAGAGGTACAGGCATCAAAACTGCAGCAGAGCTGCTGGTGCCTGTCCTTCAAATAAACCCCAAGTTTCAAATCAGTTGGACCAAGAAGTTCAATTTTATGGGCCCTTGAACATGGTGCCCCCAGCTGTTCTCCATTATTTTCTATGGGGGGAACCCTGCAAGCTGCTTCCAGGGCAAAAAAATCCATGCCTGCAAGTAGCAGTCACTGACAAACAGCAAGTTCAACAGAACCATTGCAGAACTCAGTAATCTCAGTAGAAACACAAGCCAACATGCCAAGCCAAACAGAACCAAAATCAAACCAGAGAATCTCTGCAGTGGAAACTGAAGGTGAGGCATTTTTTCAAGTCCAGTACAACCACTTGCAGTGTACAGAATGCCCAGCAGACCCTGTGCCACTGTGGCAATGCAAGCTTAAAAGTTATCTCAAAAGCACATAGTCACAAGAAATCCAAGTCGGGGGGAGGGAGTGGCTTGAAAGTTCAGCACAACCAATTCAGTGTACAAAATGCCAAGCAGAAACCAGTGCCACTGTGGCAATGCAAACAAAAGAGGGCTAATGTCAAACCAGAGAATATATGCAGTACAAACTTAAAGGGAAGGGGACATTGTTTCAAGCCCAGCACAACTAGTCCAGTGTACAGAATGCCCAGCAGAACCCAGTGCCACTGTGGCACTGCAAGCTTAAAAGGACTGATCTCAAAGCACAGTGTCACAAGAAATCCAAGCAAGGGGATAGGGTTGAAAGCTCAGCACAACCAGTTACAAAATACAGAATGCCCAGCAGAACCCAGTACCACTGGCATTGCAAACTTAAAAGACTGCTATCAAAGCACAGAATCACAAGAAATCCAAACAAGGGGGGAAGGAGTTTTGCAAGCCCAGCACAACCAGTTTAATGTACAGAATGTCCAGCAGAACCCAGCACCATTGTGGGAATGTGTTAGCCTGATTGCCTTGCATTATTACTAATAATGGGGAATTTGCGATATTGTAAAATTGGCAATAGGCAATAAGGGAACAAACACTTTTATATACAGGAGTCCCACTTCTTCCAAAGATACCAGAAATAGACACGGAGGCTGGCTTCAGTATAAAATTGTTTTTTTTACTGAAGGAACTTCACACTCAAACAATACACAAACATACATCCAGTTAAACAGCTTCTAAGAAACTTAGAAAATGGAGACATTTGCATGAGCAGGATATCATTGGGAGGCAATATTTACCTGTCTGGCGAGATGATGTGTCCCAGTGGAAGAATAGGTGAGACTAATAGGAAATGGGGATCGTGCTCTGAACCGGCAGAAACACGTGGAGACTCTGGCTGCAGACCAAGAGTCTTAAAGGCAGGGTGGCTTTCAGGATAGAAAGAGCTAGAGAGCAAGCACGCTGCTGGGTGCCCACTTTTATGAGGGAGTGTTGGGGGAGGGCTTTGCTGGACACCTCCCTTGAGACAACCCCTTCCAAAAGTCACATCCGCAATAGGTAATGGGCTTAAGGGGTTGGTCAATGTTAAATTCTAACTGAACTTGTGACAGAGACACTTCGAGGGTCGTGGTGACTCATCAGCTAGCACCTATTGTGTTCTTTGTTTCAGGGCAGCAGAACCGGTTCCTTGAGTGGATTAGGAAGGCCAAGTCCTTTGTCAAATGGAAGGTGGGAAAGAGTCTTTTGTGCCTTTGATGCAGAGAAGGTTGGGAGGGGGAGCTTCTTGCGTGATGAAGAAGGACTCCCTTAATGGCGTCAGGAGCCCCTGGTTTAAACAACAATGGCAGATGGCTGTTTTGGAGTGCTTCATGTGTCTAGGGATACATCTCAGAATGGGCGACCTTGGGAACCACAGGCACATCATCTC
This sequence comes from Gekko gecko, assembly GCA_029375565.1. Taxonomy (NCBI): domain Eukaryota; kingdom Metazoa; phylum Chordata; class Lepidosauria; order Squamata; family Gekkonidae; genus Gekko; species Gekko gecko. The sequence goes on from JAPDNY010000005.1 coordinate 173,784,922, forward strand.
AGGCTCCTGCTGGCGCGTGTCTAGCATCACAATCTGGTCATCTTACATCAGAGTACCTTTTGCACATTTTATACACAGTCCATTTATGTCCATAAGAGTGCACAAAGCTCCTTGCTGGGAAACAACTGCAAGCAAAAGAGGACTAATGTCAAACCAGAAAATCTCTGCAATATAAACTGAAGGTGAGGGGGGGACACTTTTTCAAGCCCAGCACAACCAGTTCAGTGTACAGAGCATCCAGCAGACCCAGTGTTATTGTGGTAATGCAAGCTTAAAAGGGCTGATCTTCATGCACAGAGTCACAACAAATCCAAGCAATTGGGGGGGGATTTTGCAAGCTCCATGCAAGAAAATGGGAAGGGAACACAAAGGAAGGTGGCAAAAGGAAAAAAAAAACCTCTTGAGACTGACAAGACTAGTTTGAAATGGACAAGAGCAGTGGGGAAACCCCAAGAAACAAAGACAAATAAGAAATGTTTAAAAAGTCCCCAGAAGCCTGCAATGCTGGCTCCAGATCTTCCAAAAAAAAAAAAAAATCCTAAATATATCCTGGAATTTTTAAAAAAAAGAACTGTCCGAAGGGACAGGCTTTTATTTTATTTTTCCACATAACAAAATCACAATACAAAACAGTACAATGCAATACAATACAATACACAAACGTACAACACAAAACATACACGGGGGGGTTCACTATTGCTTAACATCAGCTTAAGTATGCTCTGTATGTTATTACCTTTTCCATTTATGTATCTTACATTAAAGTTTTTCCAACCACTATCTAGTTGCTTCTAATCTAACATCTTCTACTCATTTAAATTGTACCAATCATAAAATTGTGACCAAGTGTTCTGAAAGGTGGATTCAGTATGTCCTTGCATAATTAAAGTCAACTTAATCATCTCCGCCGCCTCCAAAATCTTAGCAATATATTCTTGTTTCGATGATGTTTGGGTAGTCCTCCAATACTTTGCATATAAGATCCTAGCTGCAGTAGTCAAATATACTATCAAATAATGATCATCTCTATTCATCTCCTTGGGTAATATACCTAAAAGCAGTACTTCTGGTTTAAATGGTATTTCAGTATCTAAAATTTTCTGTATCAACTGATGTATCTGTATCCAATATTTTTTACTAACTACACAACTCCACCACATATGAAAGAACGAACCCGTCTTATTTTCACATTTCCAACACTTATTAGCACATTTAACATATTTCGCAATTCTCTCTGGTGTTATATACCATCCATAAAACATCTTATATATATTTTCTCTGTAAGATACTGCTTTAGTTATTTTAATATTTTTACTCCATATTTGATCCCATTGCTCAAGATCAGGTTCTGGGCCCATTGAATCATATTACTTTTAACAGTCTCATCTGCCATCATTTCTTTTAACATAATTGTATATGCCACCTTTATAAATTTCTCCTCTGGGGCAATCAAGATCTTTTCCATCTCTGTTAAATTCTTATTAAACTCAATCTTCTTGTCCTTACTGTATCTAGATTCTATCTGTGTTCTCTGCTGCCATGATAGATCTTCTTCCAAATTGAGTTCATTCTTAGAGTGTATATCCATGTATCTCTTTGGTGAATCCTCATTATAAAGCTTAGGTAAGGTAAATGCCTCCAATGGTGAGATCAGTTTAGAGATCTTTGAAAACCAACTTTTATATATAACTTCCCACACTTTCATTAATGATGCACATAACCAATGTTGCTTAAAATATTTGTGTGCGAGGGCCTTTCCATACCACAAAAAAGCATGCCAGCTTATCATTAAGTCATGTCCTTCTAATCTTAGCGTCCTCCTGTCCTCCAACATAATCCACTCTCTAAAACAACCTGGTCCAATTCTTTAAATATCCCAAAGTTCTGCAGAATTGGAATTGTCTGAAATAATTGTCTTGAGAGTATATTCATTTTAACTAAGGCTATTCGGCCCATCAGCGATATTTGTAGGTCCTTCCACTTTCTTAGATCTTGCTTCATTGCTTTCAGTAGCTCCTTGTAGTTATTTTCTTGCAAAGCACTACATCTGCTGTCCTCATACACTGGAAGAGGCGACGTTCAAGGAAATCGTAAAGGTGCTGTGAGACCACTTCACTCTGCGACCCTCAGAGGTGGTGCACCATGTGGCCTTCCACCAATGGAATCAACAGGCCTGGGAGGCAGCCACCGACTTCTTGGCAGAACTCTGGAGCCTTGCCTCTGAGTGCGAATTTGGGATGCAATTAGACACGACCCTCCAAGATAATTTTATCTGTGGCCTCCACAAGGAGAAGCTTTGGCACTGGCTCATGGAGATGGAGAAATGCACCCTCTCTTCCTCTCTCTCCATGGCCACCACATGGGACAGATGCCACCTGTCGGCTGCCTCCACCCACCAGGTCGGGACCAGGATAGGTGACCCCGATGACAAGGAAGTCCATTGGACCCAACAGTCCCACCGGCGACAGGAGCCTGGACTGCCACTGCAATTCCCCCAAGGCGATGCCGCAAGACTGGAGTGCACCAGTTGCAGTGACTCCCATTAGAGGAAGACATGCCACTTCAGAGACGCAACGTGCAGAAGCTGCAGGCACTCAGGCCACATTGCATGGGCTTGCTGATCCAAGGGGGCCAGAGCCCCGAATTCGCAGCTGTCCCAATGATGCCAATCCACTGCGCACTACAAGGCTGATGCGCCAACAGATGAACTCTACCTCCTCACAAGCCAGCCGGCAGTCCAGGTACTATGCCCCCTCAGCCAGGCAGCACCCCCCAAAATCCAGGTTAGGCTCGAGATTGAAGGATCCCCCTGCCCCATGGAAGTCAACTTGGGGTCGGCCATATCCATCATATCAGTGGAAACTCTTTAACAGACTGTGTCCTAATTGCGACCCTCACACGTAAACCTGGTGGACTTCCAAAGAAACCAGGTCCCGATTTGGGGGGTAGGGGCTTTCTGAGTGTGGTATCGGGGTTTCGAGGGGTACCTGTACTTAATCATGGTAGAGGGGAACCTAGTTAGCCTCCTGGGTGTCAACTATACTGTGTTCATGTAAGTCTGGCTGTAGATGAGTTTGATCTACTTGACAGGAGCTGACAGCTCAGAGTGTCTATCTGGCTGGCTCTGACTGGTTTAGTGCAGTTCTGTGTAGCACTAATTAAGCTACTCACTGTGACCCAGCACTGTAATCTGATTGGTCAATGGATGTATATATGCAGTCATACTTTGTACAGTTTTACCCTTGATGGGAACCTGGTGTCTGCGGAAGATTTTGTTGCTGTGTCCAATTTCTGTGGTGAAGGCTGGTGCAAATAAATGTAAATAGTTTTACACTAAGCTGTTTGGACTCAAGTCTTCATTTGATACTTGCACTCCCTTACTTTCTACTGTGGGCTGGCCACCATGGCAACTCTGATACTGGGATGGGCATGGTTCAGGTCACTGGGAATCACCATTGAGGGTTTAAAGCATTGTAACCCACGAGACTTTAGTGATGTGTGTGGAGAATTTCCAGCCATTTTTGACAGGGCATTGGGATGTTACAAGGGTCCCCGGTGTCCCTGCAGCTCAACCCCAAGGTAGACCCCATCTGCATGAGATTCTGCAGTGCCCTGTTCACTCTGTGGCCAAAACTCGATGCGGAGCTGGACTGCCTAGTGGCGCAGGGGGTCTTGGAACAGGTCTTGCATGTGGCTTGGAAAAACCCCATTGTCACACCAGTTAAGCCGAATGAGGACATCTGCATCTGTGCAGACTATAAATGCGAATGTTGCCAGACACTCGGCCTGAGACCCTGTCATCTCCCGGGTTTTGGGCTGGGTGATAAGGTAACTCCATGACCCCTGCAGGCCCAGAGTTTACAGCCTTCACAACCTGGAAAGATAAACTGTCTGCACACAAGGGGTGCCTCCTCTGGGGAGACAGAGTAGTCATCCCCAATGCCCTAAGGCAGTGAGTCCTCACAGTGCTACACGAAGCCCACCCAGGAATCATCCAGATAAAGGCCCTAGCCAGGAGTTACATCTGGTGGCCAGGGATCGACAGAGAAGTGGAAGCCTGGGTGCGGAGATGCCAGACCTGCCAGGCAGTGCGCCCAAATCCGCCTAGTGCACCTACCCAGTCCTGAGAGTCAACTCACAAGCCATGGTCCCAGCTGCACATTGACTTTGCTGGCCCTTTCCAAGGACTGCTCTTTCTAGTCACTGTGGACTCATACTCCAAGTGGCTAGAGATCAGCCCTGTCTCCACAACATCTACGAAAGCCATCATCCATGCGCTGCGCCAGATCTTTGCAATGCATGGATTGCCTGACACCATCAACTCCAACAATGGGGCAGCTTTGACATCGGAGGACTTCCAGAGGTTCCTCCAGAGGAACCTAATCCGGCACATTCGGTCCGCTCGTTTCCACCTGGCCACCAACAGACAGGCGGAGCGAATGGTGAAGCCAAAGAAGGCCTCTGCTGGATTACGGAAGGGGACTGAGAATTCCAGTTGGCTCTCTTCCTCCAATGGCCCACTCCCAACCCCATCACCAGCAATTGCTCAGCTGAGCTCCTAATGGGTAGGCGACCCACCATTCTGCTGGACTGGCTGCATCCTGACCAGGGGCCAGAGTCGAGGAAGCTGACCAAGCAGAAGGAAGCTCCCCAGGGGCTCTTCCCGGAAGACCCTGTCTTTATTAGGAACTTTTGGAGGGGGCCCCCATGGCTAGCGGGCAGAATCATCTGACCAACAGGTCCAGTTTCATACGAGGTGTCCATGGAGGATGACCAGCTCTTATGGAAACATGTGGACCAGCTCAGATGGCACCAACTTCTGCTATGAGATGAGGAGCCAGGGTGGCCCGAGGAGCTAGACAGTGCAACCCCAGCCGCAGGAGAGGGGAACAGCCACTGCCTTCCGTCGAGTCTCCACGAGAAGTTGTGCAATTCGCTGTGCCAGAGCCTGAGGAAGACTCACTGCCGACACCCCCAAGCAACCAGGTGGAGGGTCCAGCACCGATCCCCGGCATCCCTGTTCCAGCACCCCGGCATTCCTTGTGAGAACATCAGCCACCAGCTTATTTGTGGGACTATGTGACATAGGCTGGTTTTGGACTATGGGGGGAGGGGTGTTGTGTCCATGGACCGCCACTAGAGGTTTGCGGCCTGAGTCCCTGAGCTTGACTCCTAACACAATAGGGGCCAAGGATCCTAGTCCACCTTTTAGTCCACCAATGGGGAGTTTGGCAGGAGATTCAACCCCCCCAATAGGACTGTGGGTGTGTCTGGGGTGTGTGTATATAGTTGGCCGCTGCCGGCCAGTTCTTTGTTGACGGTCTCTTCTACCAAGCAGAGTGGCCCTGTTCCCTTGGAATACAAGCCCAGGCTTGTCCAGCTGAGAGTTAACCACAAGAAGGTGTCGGTGTGTTTGCTGCAGTTAACTATGTACAGTTTATTTACAGTTATGTACAGCTCACCAGCAAAGTGCTCCACAATACACCACATAAGGACAGACGGGGATAAGATACAGAATACATGCACATATATACAATGGACAACCGATCAGCTTGCTGCTGAGTCGCTATGAGCAAGCCTTTGCCAGCTCCTGCTTGAATCGGTCAGAACTGGCTCCTGTTGGCTGTCATCTAATGTCAGATTAGACCAGCACGATCACTAGTACTAAAGTCTTCCAGGCCAACACTCCCCCGAAGACTTAGAGCTTAGTGACCAGGACTAAACTCGCCCTCAGGTTCAGGAATCTGTTTACTTCTAAACCTTTTGTAAACATGTCTGCTATGTTGTTGGCAGAATCACAATGTTTCACAGCAACCAGTTTCCTTTGTAGTGTTTCCCATACATTCTGGTATCGGATGTAGATATGTCTGCTCCTTGTTTTGACACCATGCGAGTCAGCCAATTGTTGTGCTGCTGTGTTGTCACATACCAAAACATAGGCATAATTACAAACATCTCTAAGTCTTTTAACAATTGGTTTAACCATTCAAGTTATACAACAACATCATTCATCACTGCAAATTCTGCCTCACAAGTGCTCGTGGCAATGCATTGTTGCTTGACTGATTTCCACATAATGAGCGACCCACAAACATGTATTACATATCCAGTTGTGGACTTTCCACTCTCTCTTTCTCCCCAGTTTGAATCACTGTAGGCAAGCACTTGTTTAGTGTCATCTGTTCCCAACACTGATTTGCTCTTTAGAGTACCTTTCAAGTACCTCAAGACCCGTTTGGCTGCAGTCCAATCTCTTTTATAAGGACATGTGTTTTTCTGACTTAGCATGTGGACAGCATAGTATATATCTGGATGGGACCAGATTGCTAGGTACAACAATGAGCCAATCAAGGATTGGTACATAGCTTTATGTTCAAAACATTCTACCTCAGGCTCCTTCACATACCCTGTGGACATGGGAGTTGCTACAGGCTGTGCCTCTGACATTTTATATTTCTCTAGCAACTTTACAATCTTGTCCTCTTGGCTCAACTCATAGAAACCGTCTTTATTTTTGCAAACATCCATGCCCAGGTAATGTTTGATAGCCCCCAGATGTTTGACTTTGAAAAACTTTTGAGTTGTTTGGACAAACCAGTTAAGCTGTTCCTCTTTGTCAAAAATAAAACACAGGTCATCAACAAAAATGAGCAAATAGTACCTGCTTGTTCCAATTACCTTGCTAAACATGCAGGGATCAGTTATACTTTGTTCAAACCCCAAACCTGTTAACATTTTTGACAAACACTCATTCCAGAGGCACCCACTTTGTTTCAAACCATACAGTGCTCTGTTTATCTTTAACACAAGGTTTCTGTTTGCATGCTCAAAACCTGGTATCTGTTGCATGTACAAGTCTTCTTCAGTTTGAGCATTTAGGTAAGTGGTAGTAAAGTCAAAGTGATGCACCTGCATCCCATGCAACCCAGCTTTAGTTAGAGCAACATTTAAAGTATTTGATTTTACAGTAGGGGAGAATACCTCGTCATAGTCCTGACCTTCTATTTGCGAGAAGCCTCTCGCGACCAATCTGGCCTTCCTCTGTAGCTTCCCATCCTGTAAGGGTTTTAATTTGTAAAGCCATCCGCAGCCTATTACATTTTTGTTTTGGGGCAACTCAGATAAAGTGAACACATTGTTCTCACACAAAGAGTCATAATCCACCCTCATGGCTTCTAGCCAAGCTTGTTTTTCTTGCTTAGGCATTTCAGTAACCTCCTGATAGCTCACAGGTTCATGCATATGCACATAGTTTAAAACCTCAGTATCATAACCATACCTTTGAGGTGGTATCCCTTTTGTGCTTCTGGCAGACCTCCTAGGAGTAACCTGTTCACTCTTGACACCCTCAGAGCTAATAGGCTGTGGAGACCCAGTTTCAGTTTCAGACACATTTGTCAAAGGTAACGCTGCCTGTGCAGGCATTTGGTTTGCGTGCACTCTGTGCCAGTTTTGACTCTCGCAAAAGTTTGCTGACCTGCTGAAACTTACATTGTGCTGCTCATTTGTGAATCTATAGGCTTTCATAGCCTAAGAAAAGCAACTTCTTTGAGCGATCTCCCCCTTTCCTCCTTTGGTTCAGGGGCACATTCACCCAGGCTTTGGATCCAAACACCCTTAAATGATTCAGTTTTGGTGCTTTGCCATAGAGGACTGCATAGGGAATGTCATTTAATGCTCTTGTCCACACTCTATTGCTGACATAACACGCAGCTTTTAGGGCTTCTGCCCAGAATTGTATTGGCAAGCCTGCATCTTTGATCATTGCATGCATTATGGTCTGTAGTGTAGCGCCCTTACGTTCTGCCACTCCATTTTCCTGGGGTGTGGCCATGTTTGCTACCCTGTGTTTAACACCATGCTCTTGCAACCATTTTCGAAAAGAAGACGACATAAATTCACCCCCCGTATCTGTCTGCAAAGATTTAAGCACACCTATTTTGTTGCTAACTTTCCTGTACCAATATTTAAACATTTCAAAGACCTCTGACTTCTGTTTCAAAATATACAGCCAGGAAAAACACGACCAGTCATCGGTAAAAATAACTGCATATCAGTTATGGGAAAGACTCTGTGGAAAGGGACCAATCACATCAGTGTGAACCAGCTCTAAAGGCATTTTGGACACCCTTTCGCTTTTCTGTGCAATAGGAAAAGCCTTTGATTTGACCTGCTTACAAACATCACAGTCTAAGAAATTCCCACAGTCTTTTACCACCTCTTTACCAGTAAGAGCCAAGGTTTTGTTTAGGGTTGCAAAACTGACATGACCCATTCTCTGATGGAGGAGATGCAAACATTCATCATGAGGATTTATGTTGCCTGTCACCCTGGTAGAGGCTGCCACGGGAGTGTTACTCAAAACATAAACACCATTTTGCAGCTCTGCCTTGGCTACCTGTTTCCCCCCTTTCATTATTTTACACATCTCATTTGTAAACTTTACCTTGTAACCAGCCCAGTCGAGGGCTAACACACTCAGTAAATTGCATTCCAGGGAGGGAACACACAAAATGCCCTGGAAGGTGTAGTTTCAAACTGGGAAAGTTACTTCACTGAGGCATGACACAGCCGCACTCCTCCCGTCAGCTAAGCTTACATGTTGTTGTTGAGCGGGCTGCTTTTTGTCAAGGAGACCCTCATTCCGACAGAAGATTTGGGAGGCTCCAGAATCCAACAGCCATATATCCTGGTTAGCAGCGGCCCCTGCCACTACCAGAGATGCATTGGTACGCTTTGACAACCCATCAGAGCGCCCTGTAGCTTTAGACTTCTTTCGTAGCTCTGGTCAAGCCTTTTTGAGATGAGACGTAGACCCACAGAAAAACATTTACAGACTCTCAAGGCTTTGGAAGGTTCTCCACTCTGCTGCTGCTGGCTGCTGGTTCTGTCGGCCCCAGCTGCCTCCTCACTCTGGGCACTCTGCCAAGCTGCTGAGGAATGTGGATCTTGCAGCTTGCTCTTGTGTTCGAGCAGCCTGCCAACGATGTATTCCAGGTTTAGTTGTTCTGCTGAAATAGATTCCAGCGAGGTGATTAACATTTCATACTGTGCTGATAACGAACTTAACATGCTAAACACACGACCCTCATTATTCACAGCTTTGCCTCGCTCTTCTAATTGATGAAAGCACTCTGTTAAGGCATTCAAGTGCTCTCTTAGTAGTTCACCCAGCTTCTGGGTCTTTTGATAAAGCCAGTGTGTCAGGGCAATTAAAGAGCCTGCCGTGGGCTGCACATACACAGCCTTTAAATTGTCCCAAGCAGTTTTTGCTGTCATGGCTTTGGCTACATGGACCAACTGATCGTCCCCCACAGCCAAAATGATGTTTGCCAGAGCCTTCTCCACTTTCGGCCCATCTCCAGGCCCCACCTGGAAGTTGAAATACAACAAACCAGAGATACACAGTAAGAAGTAGCAATCAGAACAGAACTGTGTACAAAATAACTCACCAAAAATCTTCAAAATAATAAAATTTATGTAAATGGAATATTTAAAGTCTCAACATGTCTAATCCATAATACCAATACAAATATCCACACAGAATAAGGCTGAATGATTATATAGCTGTAATATCAATCTTCAGTGTTCACAAAGGATACGCTTAAGGAACAAGAGAAAAGTGATTTCAATCAAAGGTTCCCATGGATCCCTTTCACACAATGGCTAGCTGTGGCGTACTGTGTTCCACCCAAGCTTCTTCAAAAAGTGGAACCTTGATCACAACACTGTTCTTTTCCAGTGAACATTGCTGCTCACTAGAAGCACTCTGTGCTTTGTCTTTACCCCATTGAGGACATATTGCCATAAATGTCGGAGGGAGGCATCTTGAACCCCCTGTCCCCTTCCAAGGAAGGGCTTTGACAGGTGGGCTCATCTGGATCTCTCCCAGGATAGCTCAGATAACATCAAGACTCTGGGGAAAGAGAGGAGTAATCTGCCGGTAAGAACAGACTTTCACCATCCCTTGTTTGGTCTTTTTCTGGCTCTTCCTACACCCTTGCCCTTGCCAGGCCATGTGTGTCTTTTGTGTGAAGTACAATAAACACGTGTTGTCTAGCATGTCGTAGTCCGAGTCTCCATGCTGCGAACCCAGTACTTTACAAAAGCCATAATTAAAGCAGTTTAATGAAAATCTACCCCCCCCCCTCCATTCGGTTTCATTTTTACATCATGACGACTCCTGTATCCTGGAAGGGAAATATATTGTTTTTACTAGCAATGTAAAGAACCCACAAATCTTTCTAAACTGAGGAGGAGTGAATTAGACTAATGAGGCTGCTGTCTTCAATTAAAACTTGCAACATAATGAATGGATGTTTTTAAAGGCACTTTCAACACTTCACTTCTCTCAAGTACATCTGATATCAGTTTGATTTTGGAAATACAACTATAAATGGACATAAAAGCTGATTATACTTAGAAGTGACTACCTATCTGTAAACATTTGATATAGCTACAGGTATTTCTTTTTATTAGATTATTGTGTACAAGCTAAGTAGAATAAAAACCTGAACTTTCAGCTTTCAGGTCCTGGAGGAGTTCCCCCCTCCCTCTCTTGCTTTCTCCGTGGAATACCTCGCCTTGTTCTTCATTGACTGAAGGACATGCTGGAAGAGAGCTCCAGCATAAATTAAGACTTATCTAAGTTTTATAAAGTTTATCTGCCTCTTCCAAGTCATAACATCCATGGCATAACTTAAAATCTACAGGCCCATAGTAAACTGACTGTGTTACTGCTGCCAGGAAGATAACAAGACTCCAAACTATCTCTCAGCAACGGCTGTAATTTCTCACTGGAGGAAAGAACATGATGGTGAAGCTTCAGGAGGAAAGCTCTCAGTAAACTGTGAGAAAATATTTCTTTCTAATTCCATTCGTTCATACATCTAGGATACAACCTTTGTATTATCTGAACTGCTTTCTTTGCATATGGCTGGGTTAATGGTAACAATTTAATGAGTTTACTCACAGATTGGAAAGGGTAAACATTCCACCAACTCCACCAACCCCTTCTCTTCTCCGCCTTGTAAAACTTGGCCTCTCCAGGCAATGTAACTTAACCTGGTACTTGCAAAACTTAGAGGCTTCTCTGTCAGAGGGATTGATAGCCTAGCCAGAATGGCCTCATTTAAAAGACCAAGGAGCAGTGAGGAAGAAGATTTAAATACACCAGCCTGTAAACAAGCAAAAATCCTGGAATACTTTCCTGAGAGAGATAAGATAATTTACAACCTCCCAGTAACCAATCAGTTTGCACCATTAGAAGAGGAGGAGGTGGAAACAAAAAATACAAAAAATGTGAAGGATTAAAAGAAGTAGCTAGAAATAATAGAGAAGGGAGGGAGGAAGAAATCATCAAAGAAATGGAGATAAAGGAAACCAATGACAACACTACAATTGAGTTGATAAATCTGGTAGCTTGAACAACACATATTTAACAAACTGCTGAAAATAGAAATCCATCTTGAGACCCTGAGCAGAATAAATTTAGGACCCGGGGAAAGAAGCCAATTAGACCTCAAGCCAAATAAATGTAATGAGGTCATATCTGGACAGAATAATAATATGATGAGGTTGAACAGAGAGAAGAGCTCCCCCAACAGCTATGACCCAATGACAGAAAAGCAGAAACAACAACTGATTCTACAACATAACAAAATTGCCTTGACAGCATGCAAGTACCGTGGAAGAGTGCACTGTTGGAATTCTAAGTATGAAGCAGTAGGTCACTTAAGTTACTTACTGAGAACCAGGATAATAGATATAGATTTGAAGGAGGTTGAGGACATCTCTAATGACAATCAAATGCAAAGAGTTATCCTGACATTTAAAAGCCCAAGAATCCCCTCCAAGATACTTACCTATACCAATGAACTGAGGTATAAGGGCATTTTTCCTATGCGTGTGTTTGTCAATACCGACAAGAGATCTTTAACTGATAGACACTTAAATAAACAAAGAAAAGACGAGGAAGAAACTCAGGATACACTAATGGACATTGATGAGTCTAAAGAGCATGAACAAGAAACCTTATTTAAAGGAGATGCTGATTTAATCACATTTTGAACCCAAGACACCAAATCTTGAAGGGAAAAATGACTGGCTCAAGAATTCAGAAGAAGAAGAGTTACTACAAAACTTTGCGTTCCACCCGGCAGGAGACCAATCTGCTATAATTACCAGGCTGGGAGTGGTACAGAAGAGACTAATTGAAGTTACCCAAATATGTCCATTGGAAGGGAGCAAAGGGACAATGGATATCAGAAAGAATAAAGAACCTGTTCCCATCAGAGGCTACAATGAGGCAATCCTCACTGCTATATAAGGACCACCAACAAGAAAAGAATCAAAAGAATTAGAGGGAATCAACAGCACCATGGAAAATAACCTCTATATTAGTAACCTTGATATCAACCAAGATACTTGTGAGAATGTTAACCATGATGATTTTATCACCCAGAAACATAATGGTTGCGTTTTCACAACTCTGCTAAAATATTGGATGTAATAGATAAAGACTGACTAAAAGATGGCCAGTCTTTATTTCAGCCAGTTAAGATAATATCATGGAATGTCATAGCCTGGGCAGCCAGATCAAAAGAATTGGATGTAAGAACCCCCTGGTATTAGAGGGATATGATGTGTATGACCTACAGGCCGAACCATCCTGGAGGGGCAGAGCCAAGGGAGGATTAGCTATATTAATATCCACAGCCTTGAAGGTTAAAATTACCCAACTCCCCTCACATGAACAAATGGCTATGTCCTTGATCTTAAAATTTAAAGCATTAGACTGTTTATTAATGAATGTATATATTCCCACTCTTAAAGCCAAAGGCCAAATAGGACAAGTCTGGCAAGGGTTGGAAACTTATATTTGGCAACTGATCAGAGAAAATCCAACTACGTACATGATAGTGGGAGGAGATTTCAATGCTAGATTGGGTAGAGATGATGACTCCTTGTACAGGGGCTATGATTTTGCCCAATTGATACAGAATGTTCACATTTGCCTTATACAAGACTATCCAAAGATTTGAAAAGCGACTATGCAGGGTACAGGATGGCACATATGGCCGATGCCCTAAACCTGAATATACTCAATGGCTCCCATGCGAATGACCACCCGGGAGAGTTTACCTACTGGTCGGGAGCTAGATTAAGCATAATTGATTATATCCTGGTTTCAGGGGATTTAATACAATTCATCGAACGTTTCGAAGTTGCTACATACTATGGTAGTGATCATATCCCACTTACGATGATTATATCAACCCCCGACTGTATTCTGCAACTTGAAGATCATTATAAAGGAGAAATCGAATATGGGAAAAAGCATAAGATAAGATGGGATGATAAAACCAAAAAAGCCATTCAAGAACTCCTTAGTCAGGAAAACATTACTAGTAGAGTAAGAAATATTATTTATTTAGACGATGGATATGAAATTGTTAAGATATATGATGAATTTAGCAAACAATTACAACTTTCATTAGAAAATCAGCTTCCCCAAACTATCAAAGGTAAACATAGGAAAAAGAACAATGGATAGTTCGATAAGGAATGTGAATGAACCAAAAAGGATCTCAGTGCTATCTATTTGAGTTACAGAACTTCCCCTGAGATAGTTAATGAAGAACAACTGAAAATGCAGAAGCAAAAATACCATAAGCTACTCAACAGGGGAAAAAAAAGAGGCAAGGGATCTAGCCTGGTTGCAACTCAGTCAGGAAGTAAAACTAAAAAACCCTTCACTTTTTTGGAAATTAGTGACATTTAATCCTAACAGAGTCTTTCCTCAGCTCCCTAATGCTGTTTTACCAGAAGTTTGGGTGAGGCATTATAAAGAATTATATGGAGTCACCGAGGAGATAACACCCTCATTGGATGATCTGAGTGATACCCCAGACTGGCCACCTGTTGAAACCTTCGAAGTGAGGTTCCTGGTAGATGCTTTGAAACCAAACAAAGCACCAGGGGTGGATTTAATATCTGCAGAATTATTTAAGAAAAATATAGATTGGTGGCCCCCTCTACTTGCTAAACTGTTTACAGCAATAGACAGAACAGCAAGGATTCCTAAGCAGTGGGAGATCGGAGTTATAGTACTATCCATAAAAAAGGCAATAATAAGGATCCAAATAATTATAGAGTGGTTAGCCTCCTAAGTATGTTAAGTAAATTATATGATAGTCATCTGAAAGGAAAACTGAGTGAATGGATTGAGCATAAGATCTTGAAAGAAGAACAGGCTGGGGTTTGGTCAGGATGCTCCACTTTGGACCATTGTGTAGTTTTAGACTATCTTGTTGCTAAATACTCCAGTAACAGTACCTCTTCCCTGTACACAGCCTTTATTGACTTCAAAACAGCTTTTGACATGGTCCATTGAGACCTATTATGGGAAAAATTAATGGGGCTGGGAATTGATAGGAGACTGCTGACCTTGATAAAGGCTTTATATAGAGATACTAAGATCCAAGTAAGAACAAGCCCACAAGGTCATCTGACAGAAGTAATGAAGGCAGAGAAAGGAGTTAAGCAAGGGTGCATATTGGCACCATCTTTATTCAATTTATATATTAATGATTTAGGGGAGTATTTATCCCGTCCCGAAGTGCACGCACCAAAGATTGCTGACAGACATATACCACTCTTATTGTATGCAGATGACGCAGTGATAATTGCTAGGATGCCTATTGGCCTGAAGAGAGCCTTGAACATTCTTGCCCAATATTGCCAGGTTAATCATATTAAAATTAATTATCAAAAATCAAAAGTCCTTGTTTTTGCAAACAGACCTAGATTGCAACAGTGGAGTATCAACACTGTAGCTATTGACCAAGTACGATGCTTTAAATACCTAGGAGTTGTCTTTCAGGCCTCGGGGCATAGAAAAGCACATGTGGAACATGTCACATCAAATGCTTCCAAAACCTCTGGTGCTATAGAGATTTTTTTTTGGTCCTCAGGAGGCTGGAATGTAATGGCAGCTGTCGGAATTTTCAAGGCCAAACCACTTGCCCAGTTATTATATGTATTACAGCATCTCAATTCCATATGTAGGCTACAGAAAGCATTACAGCATCTCAATCCCATATGCAGGCTATGGAAAAAACTCAATCCAAATTCTTAAAATGTATATTACAGGTCAATTCATGTATTCCCAATACAATTATTCAAATAGAAACAGGTATGGTCACTGTAAAAGCACGCCTTTGGATTGCTGCCATTCTGTATTGGTTTAAATTATTTGGAAATCCCACTGGATTAACAGGTTTAATATTAAGAGATTCTATAGTACCACACTGGATTAAAGAAATAGAATTTAAATTGGGCCTTTATGGACTTTCTAAGCAATTTCTGATGAATATGGATTATCATCAAGTAAAAATTTTTGTTAAGCAAAGAATTATGGGTGTTGAAAGGCAACACGATTTGAACTTGACAAAGCAATATCTGCCAGGAAGGGCGGAATTAAATAAGTTAATACCAATGGTCTATTTGCAAAATTTAAATAAACCTGACTACAGAAGAGCATTCACCCTACTCAGAACCAATATGCTTCCATCTGCAGTTTTAGAAGGTAAATACAAAAGACAACCTTACGAGGAAAGATTGTGTATCTGTGGAGAGGGGAAGGTAGAAATGAGGGAACATGTGATGTTCAAATGTAAAATGTATCAAAGTATTAGAGACATTTACATAACCCCGATTTGTTCTCGATCTCCTGGGAGAAATGAAAGATTTTACTTAAATAAGTTGCTGGCTTATAAAGAGCAGGAAACTACTTTAAACATGGCAAAATTTGCCATGCAGGCTATCAAAATCCGGAGGCAAGCTATTAGTAGTTAGATAGTGAATATTGTACTTAAACAGAGATTTTAATTATTTAATAATATTTTATTCTTATCCTTAACATTTTAATGTTTGATATTCTGGATCATGTCTGTATGTATTTTAATGTTTTGTCGGTTGATCCCTTTTCTGTCTTTTCTGTTCCTTTATGTATTTGGTCAATGACCATATCAATAAATTGATTGATTATATTTTATTTTGTCGAAGGCTTACACAGCTGGGGTTCATTAGTTGCTGTAGATTTTCCAGGCCACTCAACACGGAAAATCTACAGCACTAATATATTTTATTTATTCCTATCTATGCCGATTGGACATTTTTGAATTATTCCCATAAAAGGATTAAACTGCATTTTTAACCTTTATTTTGCTATTGGGTATTCTCCATCTTGGCTGGAATAACAGCTCTGACTCTCTGCCAAAATCTAAGATTTCAAGCAGTCTATGGATAGTACTGTATTTTCATGCTCTCAAGACTCCTACTGGACAAATATTAATATTGCATCCTGATTTTTAATTTTTCCACCAGTTTACAACTGGATAAATCTTATACACCCCCTTTATAATATACTTTTATCTAATTTTGTTTTGAATGCATTTATATTTAACCACATTAATCTAACTAATATTAACACTAACTTTTAAAATCTCCCTCATTAACCTATATTTCTTTATTATATTAGTACTTCCTGGTTAATATTAGTCCATATTTAATCCTTTCTTTTAACATATTTAACAGGTTAGTGTAATAAATTTTAGCTTGCAACCTTTGTCATTTAAATTTGAAGTTGATAGTATCTGAAAGAAGTACAAAGAATTGAAAGCATTTATCACTGAAATGTTGTTCTACTACTTGTGTAAATGTTGTCAGTGTTAGATAAGGCAAAGCTAAATTTCTAAATTTCTAAATGTTTAAATGAGAAAATTGCATGATATATTTAAAGGAGGGGGAAAGCTGAGGAAAATTAGAATGGCAGCTACTCATCTGAAGGACAAGAAAAAACAGAAACAAGACGATGAAGACCCTGATGTTATAGACTATATGGAGAAACTTTCAAAGTCACTCTCTCAACAAATGTAAACTCTTGCTTAACAAATGCTAGCTATCACTCTTCAAATACAGCAATCTGAGCAAAATACACAAGACAAATCAAACAAGAAATTAAGCAAGAAGCATCAAACCTTAGACAAGAAATTAAGATAGGATTGGCAGAAATTATGACTCAGCTCCAAGAACATACTCAAGAAATTGGACAAATTAAGGAGAAACTTAAGGAAATAGACTTGTACCAACAAATACAAGATTTATATTTTCCAAGAGTTACCTACATCTGTATTGAAGAAAAGAATAGACTTTGACTTTCTCAGGCAAATATTACAAAAGAAAGGAATAAGATAACGCTGGAGAATCTCATTTGTTTTGGAAGCCTTTTTATCTACAGGTAAAAGAGTAATTTCAATGATCGAACAGGCAAAGCTTCTAGTAAGAGAACTACCGTATTTTTCGCTCCATAAGATGCACTTCCCCCCAAAAAAAAGTGTGTGTGGGGGAAGTGTGTGTGTCTTATGGAGCGAATACTGCAAAAAAGAGTGTAGTTGGGGGGTGGAGCGCCGGCTTTCCTGGGTGCTCCACAGCAGTGGCGTGCCCAAGAAAGCCAGGGAAGGGGTGGGCGTTCTAACTCCCCCCCTTCCCTCCCAGCCCCAGTGCTGGCTTTCCTGAGTGCGCAGCAGCAGCAGCGAGCCCAGGAAAGCCAGGGAAGGGGCAGGCGTTCTAACTCCCCCCCTTCCCTCCCAGCCCCAGCGCCGGCTTTCCTGAGCGCACCACAGCAGCAGCGAGCCCAGGAAAGCCACGGAAGGGGTGGGTGTTCTAACTCCCACCCCTTCCCTCTTGGTAATCGCTGACAAAGTCTCCCCTTCGTCACTATTTTTCCCGCCACTAGTCAAGCCTAAGTAGGCTATTGGAGGGTGTGAGGTCTGTCCTTCACCCCTCCCCTCAAGTTCTTTAGGGGCAGCCATTTTATGAAGAGTTGCTGGGTGGCCATTTTAGGTGACATTTGGCGGTATAGAGGCAACCATTTTGGAGGGTAAAAAGGAGCACTGTGTTGAGATTCACATGTCTTGTAAGTCTGGCTAGATGGATTTGATCTAGTGACAGGTAACTGTCAGCCAGGAATCTCTGTTAGAGCAGGCTATAACCGGTTCAGGGCAGTCTTGCCACTGCTATCACAGTGACTCAGCACTGAAGCCTGATTGGCTGGTGTTTGTATAAATGTACAGTGAGTGATGTACAGTTTCTCCTCCTCATTTGTATGATTGCAGCAGAGCACTTTGACACTCTGTTTGATGGTGGCTGTGGTGTGTAAATAAATGTATATAGTTTGCACCTAGCTGAAGCCTCCAGTATTTATTTGGATACTCGCACTCTCTTCTGGCCCACTCCGTACCTACCACTTCTGCTGTTCGAACCCACGACAGGGTTATGGGCCCAGCCTATGGTTGGCTGTGCATGGAGTAAGTTGGAGCTGTTGGGAGCTGTGGAAGCAGTATCTGTGGAGTTGTCTGTCTGCTGTGGCTTTCTTTGCTGGAGAGAAAGCAGTGTCTGGCTGTGCTGTCTGAGAAGCAGGCTGGAGGAGCTGTGAGCTGGAGGAGCTGGAGGTCGGTTGCAGTGTGTGGGAGTCCTGTGTGGAGGAGGATGCCAAGCAGCCAGAGCCGAGAGACCAGCAGCCAGGAGCCGGGAGCAAGCATCATGGCTCAGGTACCTACTTCCCAGCTGGTTGAAAAGCTCACTTCTACTAACTATAACAATTGGGCACTTAAAATGCGGTTCTTTCTTGTGAAAGAGGGGCTTTGGAAATATGTAAATGACCCCCCCGAAGATCCAACGCCGCTTGATGAGAAAAATGATGAAAAAGCCCTAGCACTGATTGTTTTGAGTGTCAGTGACGATCAGCTTGTTTATGTTGCTCAAGCTGAAACTGCTGAGCAGCCTTGGTCTTCACTTAAAGACGTTTATCAGCAGGCTAATGTCGGGTCTCTTATCTCATTAACCCAGCGTTTGTATAGAAAGCTGCAAGCACCCCAGGAGCCTGTGAAAGACCGTCTCAAGATCCTGATGGATTATTTTCATCAGCTTCAGGAGCGTGGCAAAGTTTTTGAGGAGATTGATAAAACGTTCATAATCTTATCATCGTTATCACAAAAATTTGACACAATTTTGCCTGCATTCGAAACAGTGGATGAAAAAGTTTTAACAGTCCAGTTTGTCACCGGAAAGTTAATCCAACACGAGGAGCATATTGCTGAATCTAGGCAGCATGCCAGGGAGTCTGGGCAGTCGGCCAAGGTGACCGGGCACAGTTCCAGGCAATCTGCAGAAGACATAGCAGAAAGCACCTGTTCTGTTGCTGTTGCCACTCTCCAGAAACAGTCCAAAGATACTTCCAGAGGCAGCAAGAACAAGAGGAAATGTTTTTTCTGCGGCTCTACAAACCACATGGTCCGTTTCTGTCCTGAGAGGCAGAAGCAAGGAAAGAAACAGCCTGAGTCTCAGCATTCTGTAGCTATGGTGGGCCCTGTGGACAATTTTGTGGCTTCATCCTGGCTACTCGATTCAGGCGCATCCCAAACATATTGTAAGGACGAGGGGCTTCTACACAATATTAGGACCTCTCCCTTAACACATGTGAGTCTTGCAGATGGGACGCCTTCCCAGGTTACAGCTGAGGGGGATGTGTTTTTCCCCAACTTAAACCATACTTTAAAGGGGGTGATTTGTGTACCTAGCCTACAAAATAACTTGTTAAGCATTATGAGTTTGGACACTGCAGGGTTCCAAGTGGTATTTGCTAACAAAGAATGTAAAATTATGAAAGCTAGTAAAGTGTGTGAAATAGGCAGGTTGCAAAATAATGTTTATGTGCTGAACAACACTAAAGAAAATGTACAAGCTGTTACCAATGTTAACCCCCACAATAACTGTCAACATTTGTTACACCGTCGTCTAGGTCATGTGAGTTACAAAACTATTCAAAAGACCCTGGCCCTCACAGGCCAAGAGGGTGTAAAAGAGTGTAAAAACTACCTAGACTGTGAAATATGTAAGATGGCAAATTCTAAAGCATTTCCAGTCGCAAAACAGAGCTTAAGAGAGTCTCAAAAGCCTTTGGCTTTGGTTCATATGGATGTGGTTGGTCCTTTTCCAAAAAGCCATTCGGGTAACAAGTATGTTCTCATTATTACTGATGACTGGTCAAGATTTTGCTGGGTGTATGTGATGAAGTGTAAGTCTGATGTCTTCTCAACCTTTAAATATTGGTATAAAAGAGTAAAGAACCAGTTTGGCAATGTGCTAGCCATCCAAACTGACATGGGAGGGGAATTTACCTCCAATGCCTTTGAGCACTTCCTACAACAAAAGGGAATAAAACATAGGGTTGCCAATGTTTGTACTCCAGCAGAAAATGGTGTAGCCGAGTGCAAAGGTGGGGTTCTTCAGAACATGATGTATGCAATGTTGAAGGATTCTGGCCTGGGTATTGCGTTTTGGGCTGAGGCAATGAAAAATGCCTGTTATATAAGCAACCGGATTTATTCACGCTCTGTGAAGGATATACCATTCAGATTATTGTACAAACATTTACCAAATCTGGAATACCTAAGGGTTTTTGGCTCCAAAGCATGGGTAAACATACCTCTTGAGCGCAGGAGGAAAGGGGGAGCCAAAGCCAGGAAATTGGTCTTCCTTGGTTATCAGACTGGCATGAAGACCTATAGATTTGCTGATCAGTTCAACAAAGTGAGTTTCAGCAGGTCTGCCTCTTTTTGTGAGCATGAAAACTGGGGAAAGATTCATGCTAATGAAGTACTACAAATGGTTGCTTTACCTAGCTCTGATGTCACTGAGGGTGTCAGTAATGAGCCTGTGATCAAACAAGAGCAACAACCTATAAACGTGCAGTCTGATGGTGTGCAAAATGAGAAAGTACTACCAAGAGTTTCTATGCGCAGTACTAAGGGCGTACCTCCTGTAAGATATGGCTATGTTGTCAATCATGTTTTCATTAAGGAGCCTCAAACCTACCATGAAGTATTGCAAATGCCTACAGTTTAAAAGGAGGCTTGGGTTCAGAGTGGCCCTCGTAAAAGCAGGTCAAAATAACATGGGAGTGGATCTTTTGGCAAATGCATCCATCTCTGTAAAGGTTTACATAGCACAAACTTTTAGTGTTGTGTGCAGTTAGAATGGGTTTTACAACTGCTAACTGACTTCAATGTAAACTATGTACTACCAATTAATGTTTTCTGTGACAATGTGGCTACACAACAGCTGGCTGATACACAAAATATTAGAGTAAGAAGCAGGCACATTAACATAAGGTACATGAATGTTAAAGATGTACTACAATGAGGTTTAATTAAGCTAACCTATTGTGCTTCCAAGTCAAACGTAGCTGACTTGTTTACCAAGTGCCTTGATGTGAAAACATTTACTGAGTTAAAGATCAAATTGAACATCCAGATGCAGACTTAAGGGGGAGTGTTGAGATTCACATGTCTTGTAAGTCTGGCTAGATGGATTTGATCTAGTGACAGGTAACTGTCATCCAGGAATCTCTGTTAGAGCTGGCTATAACCGTGACTCAGCACTGAAGCCTGATTGGCTGGTGTTTGTATTAATGTACAGTGAATGATGTACAGTTTCTTCTCCTCATTTGTATGATTGCAGCAGAGCACTTTGACACTCTGTTTGATGGTGGCTGTGGTGTGTAAATAAATGTAAATAGTTTGCACCTAGCTGAAGCCTCCAGTATTTATTTGGATACTCGCACTCTCTTCTGGCCCACTCCGTACCTACCACTTCTGCTGTTCGAACCCGCGACACACTGATGCCCCAGGCACTTGATAGTTAGGGTTTTGAATGGGGTTTATACAGCAGCCCTTAAGATTTCAGCAGAATGGCTGAGTGGTTCTATATTATCAATAGTTTCTTCACGAGTTTGTCACTAGGAGCGGGAATCTCAGTTGCCCTCTTTGGTGAAAACAGGAAAACGGGGACTGTATTTCCCTATGTTGAGGCTCTGACACCCATCTCTGTGCAATCGGGCAGTGATTGGGTGTTAGGACTCTGATCTGGGAGATCTGGTTTTAATTCCACGCTTCTCCACTTGTAGCAGCTGGATGACCTTGGGCAAGACTTAGTTCTGGCACAGCTGTTTTTGAGAAGGAGCGGTTTCTGTCAGAGCTCTCTCAGTCTCACCTACCTTACAGGGTGTTTGTTGCAGGGAGGGGAAGGGAATAGGATTTGGTACGCCGATCTGTGATTCCAGGTTAGGGGCAGGGTATGAATCCAATCCCCTCTTTTTATTTTACTCCTGTATTCAGAGGTGCCAGTCCGTAACATAGTAGGGTTTTTAATTAGGTGGCTCCTCAGTAATATGCACAGATAAGTGATCAGTTTCTGTGGAGGTGAATCTAGGTTTTTGTTTGTTTGTTTGTTTTTCTTTGAAACTACATTGCTACATATACATGGCTGTAGTGTAAATACACCGGGAGACAGGGATTGATATAGGGGGCTGGTGCAAAAATTTTGAAGTCAGGATTGAGGGCTTGCAACTCTGTAACTGCAGTAAGACAAGTGTGCATAATGGGCCATTGTTCTAAACTGTGAGTCCCATCCCCCCCCCCCTTTTCTATATGAAAGGCATGAAGGGATTTTTATCCAGGAGCAATTTTACAGTTTTATTTAGAGGATGATATTATAAATTGCCAGTGATTCAGATTGTTATATTTGGCCCTAAAGCAAAGGGATATTTCCAGTGTAGTGGTTAAGGGCAGTGGACTCTGGTCTGGGGGACCAGACTTGAGTCCCCATTCCTTCATGTGGAGCTGGCTGGGTGTCCTTGGGTTGGTTGCAGTTTTTTATTGGAGCTGTTTTCTCAAGAGT
This sequence comes from Gekko gecko, assembly GCA_029375565.1. NCBI lineage: Eukaryota > Metazoa > Chordata > Lepidosauria > Squamata > Gekkonidae > Gekko > Gekko gecko. The sequence goes on from JAPDNY010000005.1 coordinate 173,807,725, forward strand.
GGTTCTCTTAGGGCTGTCTTGGTCACACCTGCCTCATGGTGTTTGTTTTTGTTTTTGTTTTTTGTGGGGATGTGAGGGGAAGGAGATTGTAATCCACTCTGAGTGAAGGGTGAGGTATAAATCCAATCTCTTCTCATCTGAATACCATAGAAGCCTTTCATGGTATCTAACTTAAACTATGAATAGACACAAAATTTTTGGTTGGGAGTGTAACCAATGGGAACAGCTACTTGAAACTTGGTAGCTTAACTGGGTACTTAGTGTGGGGGGGTGAATTCAGGTGTAATCGGAATGGAAAACAACTGAACTTTTAATGGTTTCCTTAGTGAAGGAATCCTTATCAGCAATATGTTCCTTTGACAGTGTACATGCTCGCTGAGTGGGCAAATTGGTTTAGTGCTTCATAATACCCATTGCAATATGTTATCAGTATCTTATGTTTCTGTTTTAGCAGGGATACGGTGTGACTTTCAATCTGATGCATGATCTGGGAATCTAACAGCTGGCACGTCATTACGGGTCATTGGTTTGGTCCTAAGTAGCATTCTTCACAGATTTCATAGTGCATTTGTCTTTAGGTGGAAGTTCAGTGAATGGCCAGAGTGGCATTGGTATGACAGGCTGTGGGAGGTGCTGGCTGGGATGTGGCGGTGCAGCCACGGCAATAGGAAATGAGGCAGGTGGCTGCCAGGGAGGTTCCAGTGGGACAAGGGTTAAGCAGTACCCATCAGTGAATCGGCATGGCTTGGGAGGCCAGACAGCTGTTCTGTCCGTGCACTTGGGAGGACTGAAACTACTTCTAGACCTGGCAGCCCAGCCAACATTACATTAGGTAAAATAGGGCCATGGGAGCCATCTTCACCTTGTGGCGAGTGGGCATACAGCCTGCATATGTGTGCATACATCAGATGGTAGGATGGAGCCAATGCACGTTTCTGAGTGCTTGTCCTAGTCTTTAGGATAGGAACCCAGTTTCTATTAAGAAATAACAGATATTATGCACTCTTTCGAGTAAGGTTCTTTGAAATAGATAAATACCAAAACAATCAAACAAAATTAATTATATAGGTTTTATTGTGACATCTCATGGTTAACATCACAATTTTTAAAGCCGAACTTACTGGTTGGCTAGGAGGGTTCTTAGTGGTTATTGTAGGAGCATATCATACCTAGAAGCATTTTCAAATGCCTTATTGGGGCGGTCCCTTGGCTTTATAACAACGGGTGCCTACCTGTTCAAGTCTGCTTGCAGTACTTGAATAGTTCTTTAGAAATGCCAAGACACTAAGTCAATTGATCCAGATCTCCTCTGGTGTTGTTTTCACAGTTTGACAATCCAGGGAACCTGGAACTAGATCGGAGAGGCTCTCTTCTGACGTAGACTTTAGCTAGTGACACTTCTGGGCCTCAGTTTCCTATCTTTCAGGGTGCTGGTTGCCAGAAGATCCAAAGGAAAAGAGTCTTGTCTATTTAATAGAGACTTAACACATGAAAATGCACAGCTTTAGTTTTCATGGCTTGGAGGTAAATAGCATCTCTTGATAATTAACATCCCTTTAAAGGGAGGAGGCTTCCTTGGCTACACAGGAATACATGAGTTAGGTCATTTGATTAGGGCACACGTAAGTCTTATGTACGGGGGCAGTGCCTTGCAGATTACAACGGCTGTGCAAATGCAAACATCACTGTGTGGAGGTAGTGGAATACTACTACATTCTATGAAGGTATTGGGGAAAGGGAGCTCTAGAGAACCAGAGGCAGCCTATTCATATGGCAGTGAAATAAGGGTCAATTTTTGCAGCCTGGGTGTCAGGTTCAAAAGCAAGTAGATCCAAGCATTCTTAAGCAAAAGAAGGGCTTTATTGGAATACAGTGCTAAAACCCACAGTGGAGGATCATTGTCAGGAATGGGGGGGCGCAAGCGGAGTTATAGTGTGATGCAAAGCGCAACTAGCAAATGAACTGTAAGCGCGCACGCGGGAAACTCATGGTGGGAGAATTACTTAATAGGCGGGAGACGACTCCCTCCTCCCCTCGTCTTCACAGGACTGGAAAATTCTCATAAGCTCAAGAATAGCTCAAAGCCCACATTCAAGGCCACCGTGATAAGACCAAGCGGCAGGGAAGAAGCTCCCACGTTACTGCCAGCATACCTACGCAAGCACAAAGCGAAGATGAGATAGGGAACACAGAACAATGGACTCAGTGAAAATTAGCAAACAGACATTTCTGACACTCTGCTCTTCCCAAAATACCTCCCACCCACCACTCAGGAAGGGGAAAATAAGGGGCCTCCCGGTTTGGCCAGGAAGCGGGTGTGAAAGTCCTTGAGGAGATCAGGTGCGTTAATATCTGAGACTTTCACCCATTCCCGGTGTTGGGGTCCAAAGTGAACCCACTCGACTAGATAGAACAATTGTCCCCTTATAAGTTTAGAGTCCAAGATGTCAGCCAGTTCATAATGTTCCTCGCCATCAACCATCAGCGGCGGGGGGGGGGTGCTGGATGTTTCGGATGCCACTTAGTCGGGGGAAACGTCGGTTTGAGGAGACTGTAATGGAAAATGGGATGAATTGCTTTAAGTGATTTAGGCAAATCCAACTGGACAGTCACTTTATTAATACATCGGACAACCTTGAAAGGACCAATATATTTCCAGGCCAGCTTCCGCGAAGTCTGAGATAGCCGTAAGTTCTTAGTAGAAAGGTAGACAGAGTCCCCCGGCTGAAGGTTCCATCCCTCCGCCCTTTTTTTGTCGGCCTGCTTTTTATATTGAGCCTTGGCCTCGTTTAAAGTCTCTACAATCACTGGCCAAGAATCACGAAAAGTCTTACACCATTCTGTGGCTTTCCCTCCCAACCCCCCAGGTTTCAGGAAAGGGAGAGGGGGGCTATCATAGCCCATGGCAGCTTTGAAGGGAGACATGCCAGTAGAAGCATGCCAAGAGTTGTTGTATGCAAATTCTGCCAATGGTAACAAATCCACCCAATTGTCCTGTTGATAATTGGTAAAACAATGTAAATACTGCTCTAGCGTTTGATTCACCCTTTCTGTCTGGCCATCGGTTTCTGGGTGATATGCGCTACTCAAAGCACGTTCAATGCCCATGAGGGCCATTAGTTCAGTCCACAGTTTGGAAATGAACTGAACCCCACAGTTGGATATTATTTTGATAGGCAAAGTGTGGAGCCGAGCAATATGTTGCAAAAAGGCCTTCACCAGGACTTTGGCCGTTGGTAGGCTCGTGAACGGTATAAAGTGTGCTTGCTTAGAAAACTGGTCGACTACCACCCAAATGATGGTCATCTGCTTGCTGGGAGGAAGGTCGGTGATAAAATCCATAGAAATTACTTCCCAGGGATGACTCGGGGTGGGCAACGGCTGTAAAAGTCCAGGGGGCTTCCCTAATCTGGGTTTGCAACGGCTACACGTAGAGCAGGATTGAATATAGAGTGACAAATCCCATTTCATTCGGGGCCACCAGAAGTTGCGCTGTAAGAGGTGTAGTGATTTCACGTACCCAAAGTGCCCTGCAGGTTTTAAATCATGAGCAGACTGCAGTACTAACCGTCGTGTACTTTCAGGAACAAATAGTTTATTTCCCTTGTACCAGCAGCCATTGGGTTTGCACACTAAATCACCCCGGGCTCGTAGCTCTTCCCTCTCCTGATCTGTGACTTCTGCGGCAAAACGGTTTTCCCCCTGGTTTTTGGGAACCAGCTCTAGGTGACTTTGTTTACGGGTCATTACTGCTCCAACCAATTGGTCTGGGGTGAAAAAAGACTCCCTCACCTCAGTTTTCTTGCTATTATGCTGAGGAAGACGTGAAAGAGCATCTGCCAAGTGATTGGATTTGCCAGGGAAGTGGTGCAGGGTGAATTCAAATTTGGAGAAAAACTCAGCCCATCGGAACTGTTTGGCATTTAAATTCTGAGGTTTCCGAAGTACCTCAAGGTTCTTATGGTCAGTCCAAATTTCAAAGGGGACACGGGCTCCCTCCAGCCATTGTCGCCAGGTAAGTAGGGCTAAGTGAATGGAAGCCGCTTCCTTGTCCCAAATGGGCCAGCACCGTTCAGTCTCGTTAAATTTCCAGGAGACATAGGCAAGCGGGTGAAGGTGCCCTTGGGTGTCTTCCTGCAAGATCACCCACCCCATCATGGTGTCTGAAGCGTCTACTTGGACAATGAATTTTTTGGTCTCATCTGGGTGTGCCAATACAGGTTCGGAGGTGAATAACTGTTTCAATTGATTAAACGCTTGTTGGCACTGAGGTGTCCACTCCAAGTGAGCCCCTGGCTGGGACGCTTTCACCCCCCTCCCTTTTGTTTTAAGGAGATCTGTGAGAAGGAGGGCTACCTGAGCGAAGTGGGGCAAAAATTGACAGTAAAAATTGGCAAAGCCGAGGAAACTCTGGAGCTGTCACCTGGTTTTAGGGGGTTCCCAAGCTAAAACGTCCTGGACCTTTTTAGGGTCCATTTCCAAACCATCCGGGGATATGTGGTACCCTAAGAAGTCGGTGCGACTCTGGTGAAATTCACACTTAGACAGCTTGACAAACAGTTTATGTTCTAACAACCTCGCCAGTACCTCCCGGAGCATTTTGGTGTGAGTTTCTAGATCTGGGCTGTACACCAAGATATCATCCAAGTAAACAACAACCCCCTTAAACAAATAGGGGTGCAACACCTCATTTATCAAGTTCATGAAGACCCCAGGAGCCCCTTGCAATCCGAAGGGCATAACTCGGTATTCAAACTGTCCTAAAGGCGTATTAAAGGCAGTCTTGTGTTCATCCCCTTGCCTAATGCGGACTCTGAAGTCGGCATCGCGCAGATCCAATTTGGAAAACACCTTCCCTTCGCCACCTCTGCTAACAGATCTTTGATGAGGGGCTTGGGATAAGCATTGGAGGCAGAAACTGCGTTAAGGCCCCTGTAATCCGTGCAAAGTCTTAGCCCCCCATCTTTCTTTTTGCAAAACAGCACGGGGGCCGCAAAGGGGGATGAAGCCAGCCAGATAAATCCACAGGCCCTGTCAATGAACCTGCGTAGCTCGTCCTTTTCCATGGGACTCATAGCGTAAATTTTCCCTTTAGGCAATTTTTGTCCTGGGAGGATCTCTATAGCACAGTCTGAGTTATGATGGGGGGGCAGTTCGTCAGCCTCCTCCTCCTCAAAAATGTGAGCCAAGTGCTTGTATTCTTTGGGAATGCGGTTAAGGTCCTCTGTCGCTAAGCAGGCTCATGGGGGATCGTTATCTGGAGGATTTCCCCACCCAGGGTCCCACTTATGCTCCGTACATTTCGTGGAAATAAATCGCACTATCCCTTCTTCCCAAAGTATATAGGGATCATGACCATGCAGGCACGGGCTGCCCAGAACCAGTGGAAACTGAGCTTGTGGGGCTATCACAAAAGAACGCAGCTCCCAGTGTTCCCCAGCGCCCACCCATAAGGGAATAGTCTTGAACCGACAGGGCTCCTTCATTGGTGACCCATCCATTTGGGTAAAGGTAATGGGGTCCTTCAGACTGGTAACTGCTGCTTCCAGTCCCATTACCAGTGATGGGTTTATCAAATCCCTCCCGCATCCAGAGTCAATGAGGGCTCGGACCCTGATGTGGGTCATCATCACTGGATTCATTATAATTACAGTCACAAAGAAGAGGGAGGGATAATTGCTCACTGTTTTGGGTGCTTCAGGGGTAGGGTCCTGCTGTGCTGCACCACTTACAAACAGGACCAGTTCGTTTCCCTGCGGTTCGCCCTCTTCTTCTTCCAGAATCATTGAATCCACGGGGTCCGGATTGGCAAAAAGGGCTCGTGGATTGTGCGGCTTGGCTGTACCCTTCCTCAGGGTTGACATCGGCTGCCTCCATTGCTCCTCTTGGGTTAGGACTCGGCCAGGGTCCTCCTTGGGGCAAGAGGCTGCAAAATGCCCTTTCTCCCCACATCTGAGGCACAGGCCCTGTCTCATGTGTTGATCTCTCACCCCGCTCTGGGTGGAAGTTGGCCTGCTTCTGACCTGGGTGGCAGAGGTACTCGGGCGGTTGTTTCCAAGAGATAAATCCAGTTTCATGAGGCGCAGTCGGCTTTCAGCTTTCTCTGCTTCCTCCATCCAACCTCGGAGCGTGCGTGGCTCCTTGGAGCTAAGGACATTATGGCGGACGTCCACCGCTAGTCCCATGCGATATTGTTGAGCCAGCACTGGATCAGTCCAGTCTCGATTCTTGGCTGCGTGCCTTTGGAATTCTCTCGAGTACTCCCTCACGGTCAGTTTGCCTTGTTTGTGTTTTTTTTTTTGTAGTAAAACTCTCCTAAAGAGGAGAGAATTTTATTCTTTTTATATAAGAAAAGGGTAGGGTGGACAGGTGGAGAAAGAAAAAGATGGAGTGAAGTTTTCTCTGTTAAAAGGGGTTAGTTTTAGTTAGTAATCAATACCATTTTTGACATCTATCATGGTTAGAAGATCTTCTTTTTAACTTTGCAAAGTCCAAAATCACTCTGTTAATAAAGTTAGTAAAGTCCATTGGGGTTAGTAATTAAACAGCTCCTTCCAGATGCAACACGAACAATCTTCAAGGTGTCTTCTTTTTAGGTCTCTTCCAATTATGGATTGAGTCCTTTTTAACCTGGATGCCTTCCGTTCCATCGCCTCCTTCCCCTGGGCTGCTGTCTTCTTTACTGCTTATCCCAATTTTGAGTACTGCGTCTTCCTCCCAGCTGGCATGTCTCTTCAGAAGTTTTTGCATTTTAAGGATGTAGTCTATCTTCTTTCTTTTCTCTTTTTCCTTGTACTTCTGACCTTCAAATTTCCAGGGCGCCATAGCCACTTCACATGAAATTGGATCTCTGATACATTGCCTGCTATGCTCAGCCTCCCCTTCTACTGGCAGAGTATTTTCTTTTATAAAAGCGGAATAGGCTTTGGGAGCCATGTCCACCTCTTCTTTTAATTCTTTCACTTCACTGCCAGTTAGGGGTGCCAAAACATTCACCGAGGTAAATCCGAGATCTTCTTTCTCTTCTTCTTTTACGCCCTGAAGACTCAAAATCAAATTCGTTTTCTGTTCAATTTCCGCCATCTTCCTTGATGTTTCCGATATTTGTTTCTGTCGACTGATGAAGACACTTTCCACTTTAAGCAAAGTTTCGTTGATTTTCTGCATTTGCTCCAGCAGAGGGCGCAGTATCTCATTTTCTTGTTGATTGACAGCAAGCTCTGGGGGGGGGCTACCCGGACCGGAAGTCCCTCCTCTCTTCTCTTCCGGTTTCTGCAGGACTTTCCCCGTTGTCGACATTTTGTTTTATTGTTTACTTTTACAAAGTTCGTGCCGCATCCCCCAGGAAGCTAAAAGGATCGTAATCTTCCGTACAACCCCGACGGTACTTTCACCAACACTGTTTTTTCTCTCTGCCCCCCTTCGTGCTCCCTTTTTAGATCTTGCTTCTCAAACGGGGTGGGGACTCCTCCCTCCTCCCATACGGTTAAACGCTTGCGGGGGGGCTCAAATTCACGCTTCAAAATAGATCTCCAACTCACGATTCGATGCCACTTCTTCTTTTTATGTTAAATCATAGCGCTGTCTTCACTCCTGGAAGTCGGTGGTGCTGCTAAGTCCCATTACGGGCACGACGCAGCGGGGCCGATTGGGGCGGGGAGAAAGCCTCAATTTCCCGGCTGTCTGCCGGCAAAGAGGCTACTCCCCAAAGTGCCCCCGGTTCGGAGCCTTTGCCTAAGGCACACTAGGGTCTTTCGCACATGCGAAGACCCCCCCTAACTGCGTGTGGGCTAACCACCATTGGGAGCGTCCCGAGAGGCGGCCGCCATTCGCAACGCCGAAACCGAAACCCCTCCGAAACCGAAACCCCGTCAGTTTGCCTTGTTTGAAGGTGCGGAGAAAAGCTTCCGCCTTTTGGGCTGCCGCCGGGTCTTCAAAGCGATTTCTCAAGGCCCACATGAAGTCATCCACATTTCCCAGCTCCACGGCCTCCAGATCATGTAGGGCCACGTACCAGCTGGTAGCAATTCCCCGGAATCGTGAAGCGATAAACTCCACCTGTTGCTCCTCGTCCAGGAACACATGGACCCACCGCTGCACAAATTTTCTGACCTGTAGTATGAAGAATGATACAGTCTCAGGGTCCCCATCAAAAGTAATCTCCAACATGTCTTTGGGACGTATTATTGGTGGGACAGGAACCATGCCTGGTACCGGTGTGGGGAGTGGGAGGGGCGCCGGCGCAGGAGCTGGCGGTGGGAGGACTGGTGGAGGCTGGACCAGGCCTGGTTGTCCTGGCACTGGCCCTCCCGGTCCAGGTCCCACCGGGGGTGGCTGGCCAGGAGCCGGTTGGCCTGGTACTGGTGCTCCTGGTACTGGCTTCCCCGGGACTGGTTGGCCAGGAGGGGGTTGTCCTGGCAATACTGGTGGTGTTGGGGCTGGGGCTGGTCATGGTTGAGTCAACGGGTGGGCTCGGATAGCCTGATCCATCATCTGCGGTAGGGACTGCATCAACTTGCCCATGTCCCGCATTAACCGTCGGGTATCGTCTTGGATCGAGTCCATGCGGGCATCAGCATCTGGGCTGGACCCTGGTCTCGTTGACCCATGGGGCGTCCATCCCTGGGGGAGCCCAAAGCTTCCTCGGGGATCCAGTAAACTGTCCTGGCTCTGGCTCCCCGGTAAGGACCAGGTCGTCTGGGTAGTGTCCAAAAGATTCTTAGTCCAGTCTCACGGCTTCTGCTGGGTAACCCACTTGTCCCATGGAATCGGGGCACTGTGATAGTAGGTTCGGGTTATCGCCCCTCCATGGCTCTGGGTCAGCCCTGCTGGGCTGTAGATTGGGAGGGTGTACGATGCTCCCACGGTACTGACCAACGGAGGGGTGACTGGCCCAGCCGGACAGTACGGGATCAAAGCTGTCGTTACCTGAGTCGTAGTCACAGGAGCGACGGTAGCCAGCACGTAGTAACTGGAACTGTGGTCACTGGGATTGCCACGGTGGTGACCGGAACCGTGGTGACCAGTGTGGTAGTCACTGGGACCGTCACCAGTGTTCCCCCAGCCCCGCTCATCATGGTGGACAGCAGGAGCTGGAGGTTGTGATTGATGAAGATTCCTGACAATTTTTGTCAGGTTCAAAAGCAAGTAGATCCAAGCATTCTAAAGCAAAAGAAGGGCTTTATTGGAATACAGTGCTAAAACCCACAGTGGAGGATCATTGTCAGGAATGGGGGGGGGGAAGCGGCGCAAGCGGAGTTATAGTGTGATGCAAAGCACAACTAGCAAATGAACTGTAAGCGCACGCGTGGGAAACTCCCGGCGGGAGAATTACTTAATAGGCGGGAGACGACTCCCTCCTCCCCTCGTCTTCACAGGACTGGAAAATTCTCATAAGCTCAAGAATAGCCCAAAGCCCACATTCAAGGCCACCGTGATAAGACCAAGCGGCAGGGAAGAAGCTCCCACGTTACTGCCAGCATACCTACGCAAGCGCAAAGCGAAGATGAGATAGGGAATACAGAACGATGGACTCAGTGAAAATTAGCAAACAGACATTTCTGACACTGGGGTGTTGCTGCACTTCAAGTTATTTATTCGGTTACCACTTTAGGTTTGCAGATGGAACTTCTATGATCGGGCATCCCCTTTGTAGCAGTTAGCACTCGGGCTTTGGGCAAGTTGGACCTTTCCTGGGGTGAAGTTGGGATTCACTCTTCCTAGATTCAGTGCTGCTTCTACTGCAGCTGCCCTGGCCTACGGGTTCCCTTGCAGTGTTGTGGTGTCAGTGGAACCTTGTTCAGATTAAGACTTCTGTCTGGTCACTACTCTCCAGTTTGGGGGGTGGCATTGTGGCTCTGTGAGATAGTGGCAGGTTTTTGCCTAGCGTTCAAACAATGGAATTACAAAGTTTTAAGTTATTAATGAGGTTTTTCTTTCAGGTGCTGCTGGCCATGGGGCAATACGAAGAGTCACTGTCTGTGGCCACAGCATGGTCCTTTGGGTCACCCATCATGCCAGGAGGACACCTCGGCTGTGAGGGCCCTTGTGCTATGAGCTGAGGCTGACCTTGCAATAATAAGAGCAAGATGACACAGAGTGCGGATAGTCTGGTCGGCTATTCTGCTTCGCCATGAAGGACACGGCCTTGGTGCTGCAAGTGGAGTCTAACCTTGTGATGATAAGAGCAAGGTGGCCCGCAGATAAGCTGGCTGGCTATTCTGCTTCGCCATGAAGGACAAGGACATGGTGCTAAGAGTGGAGGCTGACCTTGTAATGATAGGAGCAAGGTGGCCTGGAGTGCAGATAGTCTGGTCAGCTATTCTGCCTCACCATGAATGACAAAGACATGGTGCTATGAGTGGTGACTGACCTTGCGAGGATAAGAGCAAGGTGGCCTGGTGTGCAGATAGTCTGGTTGGCTACTCTGCTTTGCCATGAAGGGCAAGGCCCTGGTCTTGCAGGTGGAGGCTGGCCTTGCAATGATGAGAGCAAGGTGGCCCGGTGATGTGGAGAGTGGGGTTTGTTATTCTGCCCTGCCATGTATGGCACAATTGGGGAGACCCCAGAAGGCATTCAGCCACCCACTAGATGAGGAAGGCCATGGAGGATGGTGGAGTTATGGGACCTGTATAATGCTGATGGGGTACGCCTACCTGACAAGGGTAACAGGTTCTTTTGTAGGACTTGCAGCAAGGGATCAGCTCAGCCTTGGCCTTTTTTGTGGGGAGCAAAGACCAAAGCAGAGGCTTGGTCTTGGCTGTGGCAGGTTGGTGCGGGCAAGAAACCGGAACCGGTGAGCACCTTACGGCATTTTCCCCATTAGGGAACAGGGGGTCATCAGGAACTGCCTTCAGATTTCTAAGGTCCAGGATGGGGAACAGTGATCACCTCCTCTGGGAACCTCTTAGGGTATGCTCCTCTCTGCAAGTTGGAAGGCTTCAGGGGTAGGCGCTCCTAGGTGGCGACCAGTTTGCTGGGCTGCTGGTCACGAGCCAGACCGATGGCTCAAGACCAGAGCTGGATGACCTGCCCGAGAAAAGGGCAAGGAGGTTGGTCAGCAGAGTGACACCTGCCTTGCCTGTTCCATGCTCGCTTAGCTGGTCCCTTGCTGCAATGTTATGTTAAATAGTTAATAAAGTGGCCCTTGTTTACTTCCAAACTGTTGTCTGTCTCATTATTCCGACTAGGGGGGCAATGTATCTGATTTTTCTACAAAAACATTGCAATATTTCAAGTGTGGTTCTAGATTTTTGAATTCGATACAGAATAACTACTCTAAACAACATGCAAAAATTTTAATCAATGGGTTTTTGACAGATGGAGTTAAAATAGAAAAATGAACCCACCAAAGATGTCCTTTCTCTTCTTCATTCTTGTGTTGGAAATTAGACAAGAGTTAGACAAGATTCCAGAATTGAAGGAATAAAAGTAGGAGAGGAATTTAAACTAAAGAATTATGATGATGACATGGCCCTTACAACTTCAGACCCCCAACAATCCCTCCAAAATGTAATGGAGCAAATTGACAAGTTTGGATCCTTTTTAGGTTATAAAATCAACAGGAAGTAAACCAAGATTATTTTAAAAATTTTAACTACTCATGAAGAGGAACAGATTAAGAAAATGTCAGGATGGGACATAACAACCCACTCAGATATTTAGGAATATATCTCATGGGACAGAATGATACATTATTTAAGGACAGTTATATGACAACCTGTTCTAAAATACAAAGAGATTTTGAGAAATTTTCCAAATCACTACCTTCCTGGCTAGGAAGAATTTCTGCTATAAAAATGAATGTTCAACCAAAATTAAACTTTTTTTTACAGATGATTTCAATTTCTGAAAAAGCTTTGAGTGACTAGCAAAGAAAAATAAATAAATTTGTATGGAACAATAAGAAGCCAAGGATAAGTTTTAAAGTACTGCAGGATGAGAAGAAAAGAGGTGGTGTGGCAATACCTAACATTAAATTATACTACCAAGCTGCTGGGCTAGTTTGGATTTCAGACTGGATCAGAAGTCCTAACGAAATACTGATAAAATTAGAATCTTCAAATCTCTATGATAGTCTACATAGCTATCTGTGGATTTTAAAAATCTATATCAAAAACAAAACCCTAGATAAAAGATATATAATCAGAAATAGCTTATTTAAAATTTAGGAAATGCTACAAAAGAGAATAAGCTCTACAATTCCACTAATAATGTCATCGATAGATGCCTATTACAGCAATTACACAAGGAGAAATAATGGCTGAAGTCAGACTGGCAGTATGAAGCATGAGGGAGTTGTGGCAAAAAGACCTGGAACAACATGTTCTGGGTATTCCTGGTCACACTGCACCGACTGATGTGAGAGCATACTGGGGAGGAGGTGCAAGGGAGTGTTCGCACTGTTGGCCCACCCCTGGCGGAGGCGTAGCTGTAAGTGGCCTTTTCCTTGCTCTGTGGCAGGCACCTATGTGCATGGGCACATAGGCGCAGCAGCAAATAGGCTCTTTCCCAGGATGGTCCTCGCACACCTGCTGTTATGCAGGTCTGTCTCCCAGGAGGCTCCCTGGCCGGAACTTTAACTCTGCAAGGTGGAAACGTTTCATGGGTGCAGTTGTGTGCTCCAGCGCATACCGTGTATCCCTGTGAGAACAGCCAGTACACATTATCAATGAGGGTTGTTTCTGGCTTTTAGCGTTTAGCGTGCACACGTCCAGGAAGTGGGATCAACGTGCTCTCCAGGGTTTGCTACCACTTTCACCTGGTACTTTTTAAACTTGGGAGGGAAGCATTACAAGACGGGTTGAGTACGGCTGGGGGATCTCTGACAGCTGTGCCTGTGTGAACCGGTCCCTTTAATCTGCTTGTGAAATGTGCCTATATCGGGCCAAACTGCCAGTCTGAACTTGGCCAATGATTTTATAACTTATGGTGATATAATAAACTTGCAACATTGTATCAAGGCATGGCAAGAGATTAAGAAGAAGGAAAGGGGATACAATGGTGGATATACTTCCAATTGTTTCCAGCACTAAGAGAGGAGCTATTAATGAACTGACTGATTTTGAGAAGATTGTGTCACAATCTAAATACCATTTATTAGGATGAATTTACAAGCTATTGCTTCAATATGATTCCAAAAGAGAACAGGTTAAACCCTGCATGATTAAATGGATGCAAAATTTTGTTGAGGAAATACAGTTTCAGTGCTGGGAAAACCTATGGACTAAAGGAATTAGATTCACTGCTAGTCAAGCATTAAGAGAAAACTGGTACAAGATGTTTTATCGATGGTACATCACCCCAAAAGATGTCACTAAGATGGACAAAAATTACAAAGGGGCTTGCTGGAAATGTAAAAAAGAAGATGGCACCTTTTATCATATGTGGTCGACCTGCATCAAGACAAAAAGATACTGGAAAAACATACATGAAAAAATTCAAGATATTTTAAAAACTAAATTCCCAATGAAACCAGAGAATATGTTACTGGGAATCCTTCCAGATCATATAGACAGATCCTCACGACCTAGTTTGTTAAATGTTGACAGCTGCCAGAATAAAATTTTGCAATTAAATAGAAGACAGAAGACTGTCCTACAATAGAGATCTGGGAAGAAAAACTAGCTGAATATGCAACATTGACAAAATTAACCAATTATATAAATAAAAGACCACTGAATGAATTTCAGCAGAAATGGCAAGCTTATTACTCATACTATGGGAATAATTAACTACTTTTTAAATTCTGGCATTATTTGAATATCACATTAAAGATTATGAAGATATTGATTATAATTTCAATATTTTATTTTGTATTCCATTAGTATTTAAATAATCAGTAAGAATAAAATTTAGATTTAGATGAACAAGATAATATTAAGGTTTTTGGCACAGAAGTCCATTCAACTGTTAAAGATGTATTCTCTTTTATCATTAATATATTATTTCAAATTTTAGGAGAGTTTTTGTTTATGCCTTAAAGAGAAAATTTAACCCAAAATTCTGTAATGTTGATGCTTTATTGATTCTATATTTGAATTATGTAATACATTTAGTAATATATCTGATTTTACTTGTTGTACTAACAATTCATAGTATTTAACAAACTTGATGAATCTATATTTTTCCTCTCCCATTCTTCCCTTCTGTATCACACCTCTTTTTTTCCTTGAGACAATATTTTTTTTAAAAAAAGTGGAACCTTATAATCTGAAATTGGCATATACATTTTCTTTGAAAATTCAAAGCTGTCAAACACACCCACCATGAACAAAAAGAATAAAAAAGGGGAGACATGCTCACCAATTAGTTCCAAATCCAGGCTTAAAGAATATTTAAAAACCAGCATACAGCTCAAAAATTTAAATCAGTTTAGATGCATGACAAGAGCCTCTCAACATTTAAAGGAAACTCAGCCCTAGACAATTAACCCAAAGCAGGTGTATTTCCAAGCTGTATATTAACACATAGTTTAAAGGTACATGGCTCATAAAAACAACAACAACGTAGTCAAAATTTTGATTCAAATCACAGGGTGACAAAGTATTGAAACTATAAATGAACATGGCTTCTTGTTGAATTAAATTTTTTCCAATATCAACTGTATTATACATTTATCCCTTAAACCTATACAAAATGAAAAACCAAAGAGAATCAGGGTCATGCCTGTACTTCACAAAATTCTTCACCAGGGGCACTTCAGAATTTTGGTTGTGAATTCTAGATTGGTGTTCCAAAATTCTGGATTTAATAGGTCTGATCGTACTTCCAATATATCAAAGACTGCACTCACAGCTACAATAAACAGACCTTTTTGAATTACAGTTCATGAAAGTAGGAAGATCATCTTTCATACCAGTTATAGGGTGCACAAATTGTTTGATTTCTAAAGCCATATGGCAGGCAGCACATGAATGACATTTATGATGACCACTGGGATCCTGTGCTTTTAATGGAAGGTTCAAACTGTCCGATCTAATGAAAACATAATTTACATTTTTCATCCTCCTATAACCCACCCTGGGTGGAAATTGGCATGTCCTGAACCACACGCCAATAACATTCTATAATTTTTAAATAGAATATGCATTTTGAGAATATTCAAGAGAACAAGATAACCTCTCAAAATCCTGTGACTTCCTATCAGGATTGTCATTAAGCATTGTCCCCTGTCTGCATGGGACACTCTCCTATATGCCTTAGTGATAATATGAGATAAGAACGTAAGAACATAAGAGAAGCCAATGTTGAATCAGGCCAATGGCCCATCTAGTCCAACACTCTGTTACACAGCGGCCAAAATATACCACGTGCCATCAGGAGGTCCAGCAGTGGGGCCAGGACACTAGAAGCCCGCCCACTGCTGCCCCCTCCAGCACCAAGAATAGAGTGCATCACCTGCCCCAGACTGAGAGTTCCCTTCTATACCCTGTGGCTAATAGCCACTGATAGACTTCTGCTCCATATGTTTATCTAATTCCCTCTTGAAACTGTCCATGCTTGTAGCTGCCACCACCTCCTGTGGCAGTGAATTCCATATGTTAATCACTCTTTGGGTGAAGAACTATTTCCTTTTATCTGTTCTAAACCGACTGCTCAGCAATTTCATGGAATGCCCACGAGTTCTTGTATTGTGAGAAAGGGAGAAAAGTACTTCTTTCTCAACCTGCTCAATCCCATTCATAATCTTATAAACCTCGATCATGTCACCCCTCAGCCGTTGTTTCTCCAAGCTAAAGAGCTCCAAGCGTTCTAACCTTTCTTCATAGGGAAGGTGTTCCAACCCTCCTATCATTCTAGTTGCCCTTCTCTGCACTTTTTCCAATGCTATAGGGGGTATCCCCTATCCCTGAATTGTTCACACAGACTGTGGCTATGCCTACTGAAATCCTCTTGCATCTAAGGTGCAAAAACTGATCATAAGCAATATTATTTTTCAAATGGTACAGATGGAAAGACCAGTAATGTAAATACATTACCTGTAGGCTTCTTAATGGTATGCACTGCCAAGTGCTTTTCAGGAGTTCTATATACTCTAGTACCTAAAAAAGTCACCACGTCGGGATCCAAATTGACAGTAAATTTGATGGTGTCATGCAAGCCATTAATCCAGGCACAAAACTCTACCAATCTCTCATTGTTGTTAAATACTGAAAAGAGATCATCAATAGATCTCTTGAAAACAATAAATTTCTTGGTCTGGCCTGGCCAATGTCTCCAAGCAGTAGTTGGACCCCTCCCCGCTGCTGGATAAGTGCCTGACTCCTTGTTTGGGTGCCCTCTCGTCTGCCTGCTTTTGGTTCTGATTCTCCTGCAAAGGCACATCTCTCTGCCATTGGGGGATTGGATCTGGGCACCTTGCTTGCCCTGCTGCTGCCTTGCTCACTGCTCTTTCCCCCTCTTTCCTCTTCCTGTCTACCCGCTCATCCAGATGGGCACCTTTCTCTTTTACTTGTTGCAAACCCATCTGTTTTTCATCTTTCTTGTTTGATCGGATCCCCCCCCCCAACCCTCTAGCTGAGTGCATTTGGGTTACAAACAGTTCCTTTTACAGGCTTGGGTGTTTGGGTGTTCTTGCCCCAGATAGTTGCTATGATCCTTGGCAAAACAACAACAACAAAAAAGTAATCCAACTTTGCAAACAGAAGGTTGCGATCTTGTGCATGCTTTCTGGAAAGCAAGCCCCATTTCAGGTGGAGGGAACTTCTGACTCAAGTGGCACAGGATCAGACTCTGCCGTTTGGGGAATTTGGCTGTGTTTGCTTGGGAAAGAGCTCCTTAATTTCTGAGTAGACACATCACCTTTGGTTGCACATCACTATTCCATTCTCTACCCCTTCCCATCTTTCTTCTGGAGTTTTTAGAGCTGTAGTCTATAGCTGTGGTTCCACGGTTGCTGCTAGTCTCCCATGGCTTGCAAGGCTGCCCCAGACAGAAAAATGACAAATAATTGCAGCCCCACAAGAAAAAAAAAACTTTGCCCCACAAGCCTCAAAATCCAGGCTATTGGCCTGCATAAGGGATGCTGCCACACTCATTCACACACATACAAGTGAGCACCTAGCTGGTGCAGAAAGAACATGGAACAGGGTGGTCGGGCACATGAAACATGAGCATTTCCTCACCCCATTACCCACCGGCCTGGCATGATTAAGCACCCCCCCTTGGGTTCACTTTATCTCCCCCTACCCATGAAATTCCTAGCAAAGAGGATGCATCTCCCTTCCCTCACCAGAAAGCAGAATTGATGCTTTCCAATCTCTAGACCAGGTCTGGATTACCTGGTAGGGGGACACATGGAGGAGGAGACTGGAAATCAGTCACCCTGCCAACTGGTTGGCATCAGTAAAAAGCTCCCCCTTGTCCCCAGTCGCTCACCTCAGCCCATGCTGTCCTTTGGGGCTGGAGGGAAAAGGGTGGCAAAGGTCGACAGTGGGAGCTGTGTGGGTTAAGAAGCCACCCTGGCTCACCTTTGGCTTCTCCTACTACTGCTGCAGGTGTCTGAGTTCATCCACAGCATTTCCCCCCTTCTCCTGTCTCCCTAATTCTGATGCACTTGTTCTGCAATGTCTCCTGCTTTTTGCTGCATCCACTCCCTGCCCTCTCACTGTTTTCCCTGCTGCTCAGTGCAGCTCCCAGCAGCCATCAAGGAGCTGTTACAACAAAAGAAAGTGAGCGAGGGATCAAACCTTTAGTTTCGAACTCATTGCCTGTTGCAAGTAGGGCCCCCCTGAGGCTGAGCCCTTCTTCTGAAAAGAGGCACTGGGGCTGAGCAGGAGCCTCCACGGAAGAGCTAAGATTTCTGCCTTTGTGGTCCCCATGCAGCAGAGGCAGTACCAAGCAGAACTTGGTGCCCTTGTGCCAGAGCAGGGCCATGAGGTGAGACTGACCTGCAAGAGATGATGGTGGCGCAGGCATGAGAAGGTTGAGAAAGACAGTGCAAGAGCTGGCTTCTGGAGGGCACATGCACAGTCTGTAGGTCTGCCTTGTACAGCCATGCCACTGCCAGCCTGTCAGCTCCAGGCCCCAGCCCAGCAGGAGGCTGGAGTTGGTTCCTTATTCGCAGTTCCTTATTCATTCCCTATCCATGTCTTCTTCGTGAAATCATGCAGAAACACTGAGGAGAGTTGGAAAGCTCTGAACCCCAAAATAAGGTCTGGACCACCACATATCATATACCCCCGCATTCACAGGACTCTCCCCTTTGAGAGGACATATTCTGTGTGTTGGTCCAAAGCATGGTTCTGGTGCCAGCTGCTCCAGAGTGCGGTGCCCCTAGGACAATCACACAAGCAGACACTGAGGCCAGGCTGCATCCCAAAATAAACTTTGGACCACCCCGAAGGACTCATCCCCATACTCTGCAGACTGTGCCCTGCAAGGTGACATACAGTGACGCCCCAGTCCAAACACCGGTTCTGATGCCATGAGCTTCTTTTTGCAGGTCTTTCCCAAGGTCTGTATTTCAAAGGAGATTTGAATAAGAAAGGATAAACTTCGGACCCCCACACTTCATACACCCCCATGTTCAGTGGGCTCTCCCCTTCGAGGGGACATGTGCTGGGTCTTGGTCCAAAGCCCAGTCCTTGTGCCAGCTGCTCCAAACTGCGGTGCTTCCAGGACAGACACAGACACTGGGGCCAGGCTGCACCCCCCAAAAATATGTGGACCACCCTAAAGGACACATTCCCACTCTCTGGAGATGTGCCTGCAAGGTGACATACAGTGATGCCCAGTCCAAACATTGGTTCTGATGCCACGAGCTTCTTTTTGCAGGGCTTTCCTGAGGCCTGTGTTTCAAAGGAGATTTGAATAAGGAAGTGCCCTCTGCACTCAAGATAAGCTTGGGACCCCCACACTTCATACACCCCCGTCTTCAGCAGCGTCCCTGCTTTGAGGGAACACATTCTGTGTGCTGGTCCAAAGTGCAGTTCCGGTACCAGTTGCTCCAAAGTTCAGTGCCCCCAGGACAAATACACAGGCAGACACTGGGGCCAGGCTGCACCCCCAAAAATATGTGGACCACCCCAAAGGACACATCCCCATGCTCTGGAGACTGTGCCCTGCAAGGTGACATACAGTGATGCCCGGTCCAAACACCGATTCTGATGCCACGAGTTTCTATTCACCGGTCTTCCCCAAGGCCCGTATTTCAAAGGAGATTTGAATAAGGAAGTGCCCTCTGTACTCAAGATAAGCTTGGGACCCCCACACCATACACCCGCGTCTTCAGCAGAGTCCCCCCTTCGAGGGAACATATTCTGTGCACTGGTCCAAAGCACAGTTCCAGTGCCAGTTACTCCAAAGTGCGGTGCCTCCAGGACAGATGCAGACACTGGGGCCAGGCTGCATCCCAAAAGAATATTTGGACCACCCCAAAGGACACATCCCCGCTCTCTGGAGACTGTGCCCTGCAAGGTAACATACAGTGATGCCCGGTCCAAACACCGGTTCTGATGCCACGAGCTTCTTTTCTCAGGGCTTTCCCGAGGCCTGTATTTCAAAGGATGTTTGAATAAGGAAGTGCCCTCTGCATCCAAAATAAGCTTGGGGCCCCCACACTTCATACACCCCCATGTTCAGTGAGCTCTCCCCTTCGAGGGGACATGTGCTGGGTCCTGGTCCAAAGCCCGATCCTTGTGCCAGCCACTCCAAACTGCGGTGCCCCCATGACAATCACACAGGCAGACACTGGGGTCAGGCTGCACCCACAAAATAATCTGTGGACCACCCCAAATGACACATACCCATGCTCTGGGCACTCTCCCCTGCAAGAAGACATACAGCACTCTCTGTCTCCAGTTGTTCCAAAGTGCGGTGCCCCCAGGACAGACACAGACGCAGAAACTGGGGCCAGGCTGCACCCCCAAAAAACATTTGGACCACCACAAAGGACACATCCCCACTCTGCGAATAGAAAGGAGGCTGAATTTCACGAATAAATTATGGATAGGGAATGAATAAGGAACTTCAAATAAGGAACCAACTTCAGCCTCCTCAGCCCAGCAGCCTCTGTTGCTCTGATTGCAGCTGCCATGCTGCTATTGGGGGGGGGGATTTATTTGTGCTGTGCTGTGAGGCAAGAATCAGTGGGCTGAGGGCTGAAAAAGCATGTGCCAGAGCATGCTAGCTCAGCTAAGAGGGAACACTGAATGCCATCCTAAGGAAAGTTGCCCCATTCTTAAACAACTGACTTCAATGGACTTAGCAGGGTGTTGCTCAGTTTAGGATGGCATAGTCTGATTGCTTTTTCCATAGGATCAAAGTGTGTTAAATCCACACACCCTATCTCTTGTGTCTTCTAATCAGGCTTTTTTGGCATGAAGTGAGTCATGAAATAGTTGGTTTAAAAACCAAACCAAATCCAAGGCTGTAACATTTAGTCTAAATTCTCGGAGAAATGCATGGTCTATGGTGAGGCTGAAGCACTATTTAAAAGTCCATTGTGAACAGAAATGAAATATCATAACCTTCCTGCATGCTTTTTTAAAAGTGACACTTGTTCCTATTGAGAAGGAAATTACTTATACAACAGCTCAGGTATTAGTTCAAATGGTGGCTAGCTGATAAAGGGCTTGAGAAATATCTAGCCTTTGGGAACTTAAGATTAGGACACCGAGGTCGGCTCGCCTAGTACGCCCCCCCCCCTTTGAAATGAACTCACACACAACCAGTTTCTTGGAAACTTAAGTGGATAAATTTGGCCACAACTTTATTGGTTACAGCTGTAGAGCATTGGCACAGCATGGGTCCACCGGATCCGACCTGTCGGCTGGCCCCTATGCCACCGAGTTAACCGTTACCCAGCCAGCCGGCATGGGTAGAGAAGGAGGGAGGGCAGGTTATCGAAGTTCACACGGACGCTTGCCCCTCTGTGAGCTCCCCTGCCCTCTGGCTGTGAGGGCAAGCATTGTTGTTCCTTGAGCTCGCCAGCTCCGTTCAGCCCTCACGCCAAGACCCTTAAAGGGTCCCCCACTCCGGAATTGGCTCGCAGGCCAAATTCCGCCAATGGATCCGGCCCCATGCTGTTACCGCCACAAGAACAGGACGCCTCCATTAGTCCTGTTCCCGCCAACGCCCTTACAGCTGCAGCCAAAAAAGCAAGTTATGCCGGATTCCGTGCAACCAGACATCCATTCCCCAGGCCGAAAGATGTACGCCATCCTCCCGGAACAGGGCCTCCATCTTGTGAGATATGTCTGGATGGCGAATCCAGATACCGCCTGCCAACTCGACTGCCCGGCCCAGCCTGCCGGACACTTTCCGCCTTGCCACGTCCACCTTCTTGGGATGAGCTGCGCCTCGCCACGACCTCCGTTCCAACCAATCCGACCAGAAGATGACAGTGCCGGGCAGGATCTCGCGCACTAAGGCCAGGTCGGCCAGTACCTGGCGCTCGAGGGCCACCCCGGGGCACTCGGTCAAATCATTTTCCCCCAGCTGCAGCAGCAGAACGTCAGGAGGGAGGCGCCTCACTGCAACGCGCCCCAACCAGGGCAACAGGGACCTCCATCGCATGCCTCGCTGTGCCATCCATGTAATGCGTGCTGCACCTCCCAAGCCCAAGTCTTTGCCCCAGCCCGATGAGGATGCATACAAACCTGCCCGATGAACGATGCTGTGCCCAAAAATCCAGACTGTCCTGTACCTCTGTCCTGGAACTGAGGAGTCAGAGAGCCGGTCACTGGCTAGACTCCAGCTGCGGCCTGATGTATGCCCTAAAGGCCGTAGAGCGCCAGCGGCCTATAGCCCGTATGCGTACCTCTGGCAGGCCGACACCCACAGCTGTGGTGGCTGCCCCGATCCTGAAGGAGTGAGGCCCAAATTCCTTGCCTGGTAAGCCCAAAACCCCCAAAGCCAACCTGAAAACCCCCGTGAACTGATACCTGGT
The DNA here is from genome assembly GCA_029375565.1 of Gekko gecko. Taxonomy (NCBI): domain Eukaryota; kingdom Metazoa; phylum Chordata; class Lepidosauria; order Squamata; family Gekkonidae; genus Gekko; species Gekko gecko. Next base: position 173,829,617 of record JAPDNY010000005.1, read on the forward strand.
CAATGAGGCCCCGTCTCTATGGATAAGCAGGGGACCAACACCCTCCGGACGCATTGCTAAAAAGGCTCGAGTGGTCTGCACGAGACACGGGACACCCGGTAGTGGCCCCAAGTGCAGGCGTGCCCCTCTTCCCAGTTGGTCCGTCTTTGACCTCCGAATATGCAATGACATCCCCTTAGGCCCGAAGGAAACATCCTGAACACCCAGGGGTGTGTTGGTGAACAAGATTTTGGAGCTCGCCACCAGTTCCCCAACCCTCAAGGCCCCAAAAAAGGCCAAGACGAATGCAGTCTCGAAGAGTGCAGCCTCGTATCGGGACCAACACGGTACTGGAAGCTCCCGCAAAATCCCCTTCAGCAGTTCGAAGGTCACGGGCCGTCTATGATCTGGAGGCCGTGCGGCTTGCCTCCGCCAGCCCTCGACTGCTCTATGGGCTTGGAATGAGTGGCACGGGTCCTCAAACCCCTCCGCCTTGCTAAAGAATGTGATGGCGGCCATGCGACCCCTGATGGTATTGTGGGAGAACCCGCCGTCCTGCAGGCATGCCATATAGCGAAGCACCCAGTCCCCTTCCACCGGCAAGGTCTGCGGCCCCCCGAATCCCGCAGTAAAGTCAAAAAAGGCATCAATAGCCCTCGCATACTTGGCGAGAGTGGAGGGGGCAATGGACCCATAGATGCCCCGCCTTATTGTACCTTCCCATGTTCCCACAGCTCCTCCGGAAAGGGGTCTGAAACACGGTTGGCTCCTGGCGCCAGTATGCGGAAACGTTCCTCCTGTTGGCGAGACAAAGCGTCCGCTATGCTATTATCCACGCCTGGCACATGACGTGCAGAAAATGTAATGTTATCAGCCAAGCAGGCCAGAACCAGGTGGCGAACCAACCTCATCACCCGTTCAGACTTGGACGTTTGCTTGTTCACCACCCGCACCACCGCCTGGTTGTCGCACCAGAACCGCACCCTTTTGTCCCTAAAGAGCTCTTTCCAAATGATCACTGCCACCAGTATTGGGAAGAGTTCCAAGAAGGTGAGATCCTTGAGCACTACAGAACCCTCCCACTCCTTGGGCCAGGGCCGTGCACACCACTTGCTGTCATAGTAGACGCCGAACCCAGCGCTGCCCGCTGCATCAGAGTGGATCTGGAAGGCATCCTGCAAATCCATCGGGTGCTGCCAAATGGTAACCCCATTGTATCCCTCCAGGAACCGGAGCCACACGCCTAAATCCTCCTTCATGCCCCTGGTCACCCGTACCCGGTGAGGTGGCGCCCTGACCCCGGCCGTCGCTCTGGCCAGCCTAGCGCAGAAACCCCTGCCGGGCGACACGACCCAGCAAGCAAAGTTCAAATGCCCCATCAGTGACTGCAGTTCCTTCAACGTGCACTTTGCCCGAGCCCTAACCAAGGAAATGAGCGCTTGGAGGGCAAAGAGTTTGTCCTCTGGCAACCTGGATGCCCCAGCTACAGAGTCTAATTGGATACCCAGGTACGTTAAACTAGTGGCCGGCCCTTCGGTCTTGTCTGCTGCCAATGGGACGCCGAGCTCTTCAGCAAGCCTCTGAAATGCTCGTAGGGACTCCGCGCAAGCCTCGTCGTTCCCCGGGCCGACAAAAAAGAAGTCATCCAGATAATGAGTAATCCCCGTAAGCCCGGTCCTCGACTTCACCGCCCATTCAAGAAAAGTACTAAATGTCTCAAATGCCGCGCAGGCTACTGCGCAACCCATAGGCATGGCCTTGTCAAAGTACCATGCCCCTTGGAACTTGAAACCCAGTAACGAAAAGGAGTCGGGGCTTACCGGGAGCAGTCGGAATGCTGACTGAATGTCACACTTGGCCATGAGTGCCCCTTGCCCGCAAGCCCTGACCAGTCCCACTGCGTGATCAAAGGAAGCATATTTGACCGAGCAAAGCTCGGGGGGGATACTATCATTCACCGAAGATCCCCTCGGGTATGAGAGATGCTGAATAAGGCGATACTCGCCTGGTGTTTTCTTTGGCACCACCCCCAGGGGGGACACTCGCAGGTGGTCAATAGGGGGTATGCTAAATGGGCCCGCAATGCGCCCCGCTGCCAATTCTTTCTGCAGTTTTGCAGCAACCACCTCAGGCATCTCCCTGGCCGACTTCAGGTTGTCGGAATCGGTAGCTATGCGCGGGCCGCAGGCGGGAATGGGAAAACCCTTCGTGAACCCATCCAGGATATATTGTCCGGCCTCCCTCAAGGGGTATTGTGCCAAGAGGGGTCTCAGGGCATCCACCCGAACCGGGGTGGCCGCCAAGGACCACCAGTCCTGTGGAGCACTAACGTCTGGAAGCAGAAGCGGCTGCGGTGCCTGATGACCCCCCTCCCCCTTTTGTGTTGGCCGGAGAAGGGTTTTCCACCCCGAAAGGGCTGCTGGGTGCCAGTGGACCGTGGGCAATACACCCGCCTGTGCCCGCCCCCGCACACCTCGCAGCTATGGTGGAACTTGCACTGTGCCCGGCGACACCGGCCCTGGTTATATTCCCAGCAGACCCCCCGCGCCCGTTCCTTGCGCGCGGCCCAGTGATCTGTCTTCACCTCCCCTTTTCCTTTAATGCACGGGCCGACCTCCCTGAGCCAAACCTTGTCCTGCAGCAGGTCCCATCGAGCCCTATCATTGCGTGACGCCAGTTTACGGCAGGTCTCGTCGTAATCTATAGCTGGCCCCTCGCCGGCCAAAACCCTAGCCTCGACCACGTTGCTCATGTGGTTGAGCAGGTGCCACCCCCTCTCCGGGTACGCGGTAGCGACAACCCCTGCATACACCAGGTAACCGGAAACCCAGTTGAGGAAGGTGCGCTCCGCTTCCTCGGTCTTCTCCTTCTTCTCCCTCTTGTCAGATTTCGCCGTGCGGGCCTCGGCCCCCCGTTTGTGAAGCAAAGTAAAGACATTAACGTAATACCCGTCCAGAATGCTGTCCCTCAGTTCATCAGATAAATGGAGCCCCGGCGGCTCCTCTCCATTCAAGTACGTGGATAGGATTGCAGAAGGGTCAGAGATGTCAACGTTATCCCATACCGCCCCAGGGCCCCGCCCGGCTTTCTGCCTGGCTTGTGCAGCTAGCGCCCTGCGGTGTATGGCCCAAGCTGGCAGCCCTGGCACATGGGCCGCTGCTGCCCAGTACTCACTCGGCGGCTGCGCACTTCGCCCTGCAGTCGCACCCTCACCTGAGGAGACCTCGCCCTCTGCCTCGTCGCGGGAGTGCGCGGAAGAGCCCGAGCTACCCCTCTCCTGTCCCCCGTCTGCGGTGCGTGCTGCAGGCCGTGAAGCCTGGTGACTGGCCGAGCTGGAGGAACCCCCCCCTCGCTGCTGGGCTAAGCTTCCCTCAGCCCCAGCCTTCCGGGTTCGCTTGGCCGCCGGCTCCTGGCTCATCTTGGCCACCTTCTCCGAGAGTTGATCAAAAGCCTGCTGAAGGCCCCGCATGGTGTCGGCGAGCTCTGCAACACCTTCAGACCCATCTGCGCCGCGCGGGACCGCCTTCCTTTTCGCCGTCGCTCCCACCGGTTGCCTGACTGCTGTGGGCCGTGCTCGCCCCTTGGGTGCTGACCGGGGTGTTACCCCAGCCACTGTGCCCGTGCGCCGGGTGCTGCGTGATGGGGGCCTCATACCTGCTCAGGACACCAAAACACGACACGTTAAAACCCCCCAGTTCCCTGTTACCCACCCCCAAATGGCGAGAAGGAGGTGAACCGTCCCGTGGACCGACAGATCGGTTGTTCTTGACCTGACTGATAACTGCCTGACTGCCTAACCCTTGAGGCTTCCTGACTAACTACCCGCTAAATGGCAACGGGGGGAGGGAGCCATCAGAGATAGCCCTCCAATGCTTGGTGCTGATGGCCCCCGCAGGCCACCAAAGTCCCCATTTCCGCACCGGGACCGCCTCCTGTGTTGGAAAAGAATGGCTCTGATGACAGGTGCTGTGGCATTAAATCCCCCAGAGGTCCCTGCCTTGGCTGAGTCCTGCGCTTGGTCTGGGGCCGCGACTCCCCCAGGGAGGCCCTGCTGTTGCCCATGGTATGGGCACCCGGACGCCGCCAAAGCCCTGCCCCCCGAGCCGCGGTGCCGCGTGAGCCAAATCTGCCCCTCAGGCCGGCGCCCCGGCTGGGGCAAGATACGGTGCGCCCTGGAACCCTCCCCCCAATGCGGATGGCCTGAGGTGGAGGAGGCGACCTAGACCAAAACGACCCACTGACCAACCGACGGACTACGAAAACACCGTGTTTTCTCTTCCAAAATGAAGCAACCCAGGTTGTGTGATTTTGTACAGGAATAACCCTTAGTCATCCATAGCGCTCCAAGTCAATATCTCACCCTGGGTGCATGTCACGGAAGTAGTGCTTTGTGTAAAATTGGTGCCTTCATGCTTGGAATTAAGAAGAGCACCACACTTGTTAACTTCAGACAGAAATTATGGATAGCAGAACAAGCCATGTCAATAAATTCAAAGGAAAGTTTCTCATAGCAGACAAGGGCTGTGGCTGTGCCAGATCAGGTCCAGTGGCCAGCCGCAGGCCAACTGAGGGCCAGCGAAGCCCCCCCAACCCAAGCTCTTGCCGGAGCCGTCCCCCCCGGCCGACTGCAAGAGCCGCGCCGAGGACCCATGGGCCGGAGCGGCGGTGGCCGCGTCCCCCCCCACTGTCGGCCCCGGGTGCCGGGGCAGGCCCAAGGGCCCTGGATGCAGCCCTGCGCCACCCCCGCAGCCCCCGGACAGGCCTGATGGCCCAGCGCCTGTGCAGGGGAGGCAGCACCACGTCCCCCGCTCCCGCTCAGGACCCAGGGCCCCGGGGCAGGCCCAAGGGCCCAGGAAGCGGCCCCGCGCCACCCCCTGGCCCAGACAGGCCCAATGGCCCAGCCCGGGACGGCTGGGGGCCAGCGAAGCCCCCCCCCAAGGCTCGCGCCGGAGCCGTCTCCCGCCCGGCTCCGAGAGCCGCCCCGAAGCCTGCGGGCCGGGGAGGCAGCAGGCCGCGCCCCCCCCTCCGCCGTCGGCCCGGCAGCCGGGACGAGCCCGAAGGAGCCCCGCTGCGAGCCGGAAAATAGGTGGGCCGGTTTCCCTCCCTTCCCCAACCCCGGGAACGCCGGAGCAGGCCCCAGAGCGGCCCTCCCAGGCGCCGTCCGAGTGGACGGCTCCCGGTCTGTGCTCAGACGGCGGGCGAGCGGGAGGAGGCAGGCCCCGTCTCTCCCCCCTTCCCCCAACCGCCCGGGCAGGCGAGGCAGGGTGCAGGGGGAAGTGGCGAGGGAGAAGGAAGGCCATCCATCTTCCCCCCTCCCTCCCCCCCGCCGCCGGCATTCCCCCCAGAAGGGGCCCGGGCCTACCTGAAAGAAGCGAGAAACGGGCTTTCTCCTGCAAACGGGCTTGCCTCGTGCTCGAGTGGGGAGGGGGAGCGGCTTCCTTCGGCCTTTAATGCCTCCCCCTCCCCGACCACCCCGCTGCCCTCCATTGGTTGGGGAAGGGGGGCGGCGCGTCTTTTCCCGCCACGCGCCAGGCCCCCCCCTTCCTGCTGGCCGACCTCTCGTCCTTGCCCGTCCCCGCAAATGGTGGGCCCGGCCTACTCGGGCCCTTTCTGCGTCTCATAGTGCTCTTTGTTGAAAAAGAATCTTATTGAAATAAATACTGTATGAAATGATTAGGAAATCATTTATCAGTACTGTCATTGAACTGCCTGGATCTGAAGAGTAGTAAGCATTAATAAAACTCTTCTCCTTTTATCAAAGTCTTTTACTCAGTGTAGTTTCCATTTGCCTTCTCTTGCTGAAATCTTAAATCAGAGCTGGTCTGATGCAGCTCTTCTCTGCTTTTCATCACTTAAAAGTACTTCTTAAAAGCCCACATGTCTCTCTAGTGATGTGTGTGTGTGTGTTTCCTTAGTATTTGGATTAAGGAGAAACTTTGTTGCCAAAGGAGAAGATTGTCTCAGTTTGAAAAAAGTTCTTCTTAGATACAGTTGAACTGAAAAGATAGCCAGATTTGATAAATATTTTAGGTTCCTCTAAAAAAGCTGTCTTCAACAATTGTTTTGTGGGGAAGATGGAGAGTGCCTGTTGTCAACAGAAGGACAAAGCTCTGGCTACATTTGTGCTCATGTAGCCAAATATGATTGGTTATGCGGCATCGGTTCAAAGCTCAGTACATTACAGGTGTGTTTGGGTGTGGCAATTGCATGCTATTAAGCAGAGCTGAGGCTCTGGAGTCTTGCCTTGCTCTTGCTGAAATCACAAATAAAGTTGAGCTGCTCACTAGAGTTGAGCCTGCTCATCCATGGAACCCACTATTTAACAATGGGGAAAAAGTAGAAAGGGGAGAAGCTTGGATTGGAGAGGGGGATAAAAGAAGAGCCAGTGAAGCTTGCTGGGGAGGAGAAGAAAAGTGCTCAGTTTACAGGAGGCAGAATACACCTGCAGGTAGTGATGTAACCCAGAAAGCAGATCCTGGGAGACTCCTGTCTTTCTAAGGCTGGAGGGAGTACAAGCAGAATGGAGCCCAAAAAGGAGCCCACAGAGCACCAGGACGGCGGACACTATGTTTTATAAATTGCTTCAGACAGCAGAGAAAATGATAACCAGATGGAAGGATTATGCTCCTTTAACCTATTAAATTTAAACAGTTCAAAAGTTTTATATTGCACCATTTTTCCATGCTGTGTAACAGGCAAGGCAGTGAGTACCCCACAATAACATCTGAAATGCACATCAAGAAAAAATGGGATTGTGATTTCCATATGTTACACAAATGCAAATTTGCATATTCTCTTTTGTTTTGCATAATTTCGTTTGCCATATTTACCATTTTGCATAGTTCTTATTATGCTAGTTGAGAAGCTGCAGTGAACATCTACTATTTTCATTTTCAGGAGTGAATATTATTCACAATTGCAGATTAGTTTTGTAAACATAGGCCCCGGTCACACGGGAGGATTTGCCATGGAAGAGGGATGGATTGGGGGTGCATCAATTGGGCACAATCATACCGCAACATCTGGGAAGCGAAGCGCACCCATCCCCGATCCGTCCCTTCTGGGCAAAACTGTGCATCAAAAAGGTAGCACCAAAAGAGTACTACCTACTGGTTGATGTGCAGCATGGGCTGGCATCTGATCGACGACACGCCCGTCTCCCCGCAGCATCTGAGGCCCTGTAGAACTGTGCATGTGTGCACGTGTGCAGTGGGCTCACCTCGCTCTCCTGTCCGTGGCTTCCCCCTAGCATCTGATCATGCCGGGAAGCAACTGTGCAGCAGTTCGGGGGATCTATCTGATCCCAACACTGCGCTTCTCTTTTGATGTGGCTCAAAAAAGCCGCACTTCAGCTGCACCTTTCCCCCCAGTGTGACTGGGGCTGTAGATCAGTTATAGGGGATCTGGGAAATCAAGTACCTTTAAAACTGGGCCATTGAGAGCAGTCAGTATCAGGCACACAGGGAAGTCATTGGCTGCTGGAAAGGAATGTAGGGTGAGCGTTGCCAAGTCAGTTGGAGTACAGAATGCATAACTTGAACATTCTGTCATCATCAATATTATGAGCTTGCTCGTGCATATAAATGCCCTGTACATAAAATGCCACAATGCAACACTGTGGAAATAGCTGCAGAAATAATGGAAGTTTTTGCATGTCCCAAAGTCACAGTGGCATCCTAAATGCAAACAATATTCATGTGACTTCTGCTTTCACCTCGATGTAGACATCATTCTGTTATTGACCAAAGCAGGCAGGCTGATCTTTGGAACAATGAGCTTTCTCCTTAACCTATCCTACTATGTGGAAGAGAAGTTTCCAAAACTTCACCCTTGTCTTTACTTCAAGAGCAGTGACTGCTCTCAGCTTGTTTCAGAAGAGTACCTTATTCAGATGGCAACTGTTGTGTCCTGGGATCAGAAGGCAGAGCTGGCAAAATACAGCCAAGCTTCGCTCTCTGAGAACAATAGGGACTAGGTTCCTGAGCTCGCCAGTAGAGAACCAATGGCAGCATTGGCGGGCGATTCAAACCCGCCAATAGGAATATGGGGCCGTCCCCCCTAACTGTATATAGTTGGCCTCCGGCCGTTACTGTTTGTTCTTGTCTTGTGTGAAGTACGAATAAACGCGTCTTCTCTTATGTCGTCGTCCGAGTCATGAGGCCCGAAACCCAGTACTTTACAGTGGCGACGAGGATGGGATTTCAACGCCTTCCGTGACTCCATGAGCGACGAAAAGGACACCGCCGAGCATCGCATCGCTGACCCCGAGAGCAGCACCGCACCGCTCGCCGAGCATCGCATCGCTGACCCCGAGAGCAGCACCGCACTGCTCGCCCCGGCGCACGCCTTCTCAGACAGAGCCATGGCCGCCTCTCATGTAACACTGGAGCGCTTCGATCCATCGCAGCCAGAAACCTGGGACGCATGGGTCGACCAGCTCATCAGCTATTTGGAGCTCAATGAGATCGGACACCCAGACCAGAAACGATCGCTCCTGCTGAACGCGTGCGGCACCCAAACCGTCCACCTCGCCAAGAGCCTCTTGGTGCCCCGCACGGCCTTGGAAAGCTCGTTTGGGGAGATCCTGGACGTCCTCAACGCATACTTCAGCCCCCGGCCGACCTTCCTGGCCAAGAGGATGGATTTCCAGAGGCGAGTCCAGGCCCAAGGGGAATCCGTTGCCACCTTCCTGGCCACGCTGAGGGCACTCGCGGTGGACTGCGGGTTCCCAAAGGTGGAGGACAACTTGCTGACGCAGTTTGTGTGGGGCCTGGCGGACTCCAAGCTGCGGCGCAAGTTGGTTGGCTACCGGAGGCTTTCCTTGGACGAGGCCATCGACGCCGCAACAGCCCACGAGGCCGCGGAAGGGGAACGCCCGGCCGCGGCTGCCCATGTGGTCGGGAGGAGTCCCAGCCCCGGGAACTCAGATAACGAAGAGGTCTTCGCCCTCAGACCCCAACACCGCCGGCCGGCGCCGTTCCAGCAGGCCAACAGGGAGCCAGCCAAGCCTTCCGGCAACCGGACCGTCTGTGCCAGCTGCGGGGAAGGCCACGGAAGGAAATCCTGCAAGTTCCGGGATGCTGTCTGTCACGGGTGCGGGAAGCAGGGACACCTTGCATGGGTCTGCCGGTCCAAGGGCCCCCGGAATTCGAGATCGTCGGTCCCACCGCACCGCGCATCGTCCACTGCCTACGAGACGATGGAAGAGGTCGCCGAGTTGTACCATCTCACCGACCAACCGCTGCAGGTACTTCGCCTCCCCAACCCCAACCTCTCCTCTACCCCGAAGATCCAAGTAATCGTGCGGATCGAGGGGTCCCCCTGTTGCATGGAAGTGGACTCGGGATCGGCGGCGTCCATCATTTCCATGGACACTTTAAAAAGACTTTGCCCATTAGGGGACCCCTCTACGTCCATCGCCACTAAGCTTGGTGGATTTTCAAAAGAACCCTGTCCCCATCCAGGGAGTCGGCACTTTCCGAGTGCAGTACCGAGACTTTGAGGGGAACTTGGACTTGGTGGTGGTAGAGGGAAATCTCGTGAGTCTCCTGGGGCGGGCGTGGTTCGAGGCCCTAGGCATAACGATTGGGGGAGTGAATAAGTGCGGGGTGCGGGACTGGGGGGCGGTGTGCAAGGAATTCCCTGAGGTCTTTGATGGGAAACTGGGGTGTTATAAAGGGCCCCCGGTGTCGCTCCACTTAGACCCCACAGTGACGCCCGTCCGACGGCGCTTCCGCACCGTGCCCCTGGCCCTCCGCCCTAAAATAGAGGCCGAACTGGACCGGTTAGTGGCCCAGGGAGTCCTAGAGCCCATCCCGAACGCTCGATGGGAGACCCCGATTGTGACACCCGTCAAGCCAAATGGGGAAATCCGCATCTGCGCGGATTATAAGTGCACCATTAACCAGGCACTTCAGGCGCACGCATACCCCGTACCCGTGGTCAGCCACGTCTTAGCCACACTGGCGGGGGCGCGCATATTTGGAAAGCTGGATCTCGCGCAGGCGTACCAGCAACTCCCGGTAGATGAGGCCACTGCCGAGGTGCAAACCATAGTGACCCACCGGGGGGCCTTCCGGGTGAAGCGGTTGCAGTTCGGGGTCAGTGTGGCCCCAGGGATCTTCCAAAATCTAATGGACGATTTGTTAAAAGGGATCCCTGGCGTGACGCCGTTCTTCGACGACGTCCTCATCGCCGCGACCACCCCTGAAAGCTTCGCCGCCCGCCTCCGAACTGTACTGGGACGCTTCCAAGCCGCGGGGCTGAAAGTGAAGCGGGAAAAATGCCTCCTCGGGGTGCCGGAGGTGGAGTTCTTGGGGTACCGGGTAGACGCAACAGGCCTGCATCCGGCGAGGGACAAGGTGAAGGCCATCGTGGAGGCCCCCGCCCCGAAGTCCAAGGCAGAGCTCCAGGCGTTCTTAGGCCTCCTGAACTTTTATCACGCCTTTCTCCCTCACAAAGCCGCCGTGGCCGAACCCCTGCACAGGCTGCTGGATAAGGCGACACCTTGGGCTTGGGGAGCCAGGGAGGAGGCGGCGTTTCGGGGGGTGAAAGTACTCTTGATTTCTAACGCTGTACTCGCCCACTTTGATGAAAAGCTCCCGGTAATCCTTGCGTGCGACGCATCACCGTATGGGGTCGGGGCAGTCTTGGCCCACAAGCTACCGGATGGGAGGGAAGTTCCGGTGGCTTACTACTCCCGCACGCTGTCCCCCGCGGAGCGGAACTATGCACAAATCGACCAGGAGGGCTTGGCACTGGTGGCGGGGGTTAAAAAGTTTCACAACTTTGTGTACGGGCGGCCTTTCACGCTCGTAACCGATCATAAGCCGCTCTTGGGACTGTTTGCGGCGGACAAACAAACGCCGCAGGTACTGTCGCCCCGGGTGTTGCGCTGGTCCTTGTTTTTAGCGGGCTACCAGTACCAGTTGGAGCATCGGCCGGGCAAGGCGCTGGGTCATGCCGACGCCTTGAGCCGCCTGCCGCTGCCGCATACAGGGGAAGATCCGGCCCCGGCTCCCGCAGTATTGTTAATGGAGGAGCTGCCAACCCCCCCCCTTCAGGCTGCAGATGTGGCCGCCCGCACATCCCGAGATCCCATTCTCTCCCGGGTCCTAAACTGGGTGGTGAGGGGATGGCCAGTGGAACAGACAGGGCCAGAGTTCACAGCATACAAAGCCAGGAGGGAAGAGTTATCCACCTTGAAAGGGTGCTTATTATGGGGGGACAGGGTGGTCATCCCGGGGCCCATGAGACAAGGGGTTCTAGAAACGCTGCACGAGGCCCACCCCGGCATTGTACGAATGAAAGCTCTGGCAAGGAGCTACGTGTGGTGGCCCGGGATGGACGCAGAAATTGAAACCTGGGTCCGAGGGTGCACACGGTGTCAGGAAGTCCACCCCAATCCCCCGAGAGCGCCAACCCAAAGCTGGGAGTCTACCCACAAGCCGTGGTCACGCCTACACATAGATTTTGCTGGGCCGTTTCAGGGGCTCCAGTTCATGGTGACGGTAGACTCCTACTCAAAATGGGTGGAAATAAGCCCAGTGTCTACCACCTCTGCCAAAGTGGCAATAAGGGCCCTGCGGAAAATATTCGCTACGCACGGGTTGCCAGACACTATCGTGTCAGACAACGGGGCAGCGTTCACATCTGCTGAGTTTCAAGCGTTCCTCGAAAGGAACCTAATCAGGCACATACGATCAGCGCCCTTCCACCCGGCAACAAATGGACAGGCGGAGAGAACGGTACGCACCGCCAAAGAAGCCCTGAGCCGCATAACGGAGGGGGATTGGGAGTTCCGGCTGGCCCGCTTCCTCCTAACACACCGCACCACCCCAAACCCCATCTCCGGGCATTGCCCCGCAGAACTATTGATGGGCCGCCGCCCCACGACTTTGTTAGACAGGCTCCACCCGGACCGAGCTCCAGAGAGAAAGCTAGTCGAGACCCGGGAGGCGCCCCGAAGCTTCCTCCCGGGGGAACCTGTCTACTTCCAGAATTACGGGGCGGGGCCTCAGTGGTTGGCCGGGCGCATCCTAAAACCCACCGGGCCAGTGTCATACGAGGTCCTAGCAGATGGAGACCGGGTCCTCCGTAAACACGTGGACCAGCTCCGGAGGCGGCAAGACCCCGACACAGGGATCCAGTTACCGGGAAACACTGCGGCCGCCCCAGCATCCAATCGGCTGCAGGCACCGCCAGCGGAGCCAGCGCCTGAAAGTCCACGGAATCCGGAGGGGGTCCCGGAGACAGCTGAACCGCCGCCGCCGCTGCCGCTGCCGTTACAGCCGCCACCATCACCGCCTCAGCGACTACCGGAGATCCAAGCTCCTTGTGCGGGAGGACCACCCGATGGGGGCCCCGCCAGTCCGGTACCGGCCCCCGACGATCACTAAGGGAACGGAGGGCACCAGCCTACTTAAAAGACTACGTCACCTGATAGGAGACGAACTATGGGGGAGGGGTGTTGTGTCCTGGGATCAGAAGGCAGAGCTGGCAAAATACAGCCAAGCTTCGCTCTCTGAGAACAATAGGGACTAGGTTCCTGAGCTCGCCAGTAGAGAACCAATGGCAGCATTGGCGAGCGATTCAAACCCGCCAATAGGAATATGGGGCCGTCCCCCCTAACTGTATATAGTTGGCCTCCGGCCGTTACTGTTTGTTCTTGTCTTGTGTGAAGTACGAATAAACGCGTCTTCTCTTATGTCGTCGTCCAAGTCATGAGGCCCGAAACCCAGTACTTTACAGCAACTATCTTTACAGAAGAATGCTGGGAAAAGTCACTGAAAAAAGGGTAACTTTTTAATTCAATCCTTTCGCATAATTATAAACACAAAAGATATTCCTCTGGAGCAAAGCAATGCCCAGTCTTCAGTTCAATTTGATTTTATTGAATACAGCCAATGGCCATTACAAACAAGAACAAATGTGAAATAACAATAGGTAAACAAAACAATAAAACCGGTTTGCTACCGTACACTGTTAAAAGTTACATTTCTGTAACAATGAAAACTCATTTAATAAAAGTCATCCTTCAAATTTTCATCCCGTTGGCTGGCCTAGTTTTTAGACACTAACTTGGGTCAAATTTTCTTGGCAGCTAAGGCAAAAAGGACAACCTTGCAGGCGACTAGTGGTTCCTCATCAGAGAGGAGAAATAAAATTTTCTCCATTGTGGTGCTTGGGTCTAATCTAGTCAGAATAGTGTCCAAGGATTTTTTTTTGTTTAAGAGCTGGATAAAACAGACAAGCCAAAAATTAATGACATAGATCTTCTGGATCTAAGGCTCCACAAATCCATAGACTGACTGGTTTTTGTGTATAGTGTTCTGCAAGCATGGTGGTTTACATTGTTTGGAAACAGATGTGAAGGTTGAACAAAGTTTGTAAAAGCTAATCTTGGACAAATAGTCCAAGAATGATCCTTTTAAATTAATATAAACCAGGGAGAGAATTTAGTACCTGAAATAACTGACCTGTCAAAAGCAGTGTAATGTGCATATACCCAGGATCAGCAATTGAAATCTGCCTGGGGGGCACCACAAACAACATCCAGCAGTTTATATAGATGGAGAGTTTTATTGTAATTGGTAAACCATATAGAATCTTTTTGAAACACAGTGAAGCAAATGCTAGAAAGATGACTAGCTGGAACACTTTTCAATTTCTGCCAGTAGTTAATTAAGGCTATGTGCACACAAGCCCAAATACACAGGGAGGCCCAGTTATGCTGGAGTATTTGGGGTTAGAGCAAAGATTTTTTTTTCAGGAAAAGGTTTTGAATTCTCTCCAGGTTGACAGTCATGGCATCATTCCAGCCCCATACCTCAACACCATAAAGGAGCTGGGTGATCACTAGGGATGGGCATGAACCATGAAAACACAGTACAGTTTGGTTTGTGCCCTGTGGCATGGGCAGTTTGCAAACCACAGATCATCATGAAATTTTTGATGCTGGATGAACTGGTTTGGTTCATGAGGTTCATGATGCAGTAAATTTTCCCCCCATTCTAGAGACACCAGACCCATGGGAGATTGCCATCTCACTCTCCTCTACCTGCCCTCCAAGTTTGATGAGGATTAGATTTATGGGGTCTGAGTTATGCCCCTCATAAGGTGCCCCCAGAATAGCCTCAGATTTAGGAAGTTCAGGGGTGTATAGAATGGATTCTGTGCAAGTTAGAGAAACCAAACTCACAGTGGACCTCTGGCTGACTCTTCTCTACAAGCCCTCCAAATTGTGTGTAAATTGGATTAATGGAGTCCAAGTCAGCCCTCCCCAGTGCCAAAGGAAGGGGGGAAGCTAAAAAAAAAAAAAGCAAGCAAAGGCAATTGAAACCCAGAAGAACAGAATCAAAGTCCCAGAGAAATCTCTGCAGTAGAAACTGAAGGGGGGAGGCATTTTTTAAGCCAAGCAGAACCAGTGCCACAGTGGAAGTGCAAACCCAACAGGATTAAGGTAAAGCCAGGAAAGTGCTTTTGGGGGAAATGTCAACAAAACAAAAAGGGGAGGGAGGCGGGGCTTGGCCCGGCAAGATGGAGCTTCTTCAACAGCTCTGGCCACTTTCATTTTTAAAAGAGGTCTTTTGTCAACTTAAAGACCTCCTGCTGCTTCAGGGAAGAAGCTGACGGTTGCAAGAGGCTTTGATCCAGGTCCCTGTGAGTGTGGCTACCAGCAGGGAGTCCAGGATTGCCTCTGATGCAGAAATGAAGTTGGAGCTCATCTTATGAGGAAAGCCGATGCTCCTGTATCATGGGGGAGGAAAAGAGGAACTCAAGCCATTAAGTGCTCCCATGAGTATCCTTTTGAGAACTGAGCCAACTTAAAAAGGGTAACTTCTCACAATATTTAGCCCTCTGGGAGTAGCAAGAGAAGGGTGGATTCCCTCCCCCGGGAAGAAAGCGGCCATTAAGCAGAATTGGCTATTAATGGCAGACCGGTAAAACGGAGCAGGGCGAGATCAACAGTGAAATAATCCTCACCTGTAAATAAAAGTGGAGTTGGTACCTTTAATTGCTTGCTGGAAGAAATAGTGGAAGATAAATAAGAGCTGAGATATAAACTCTGACTCTGTGTAAAAGCTGGGAAGAAAGAGGCCCCCAATTTACTTTCATTTAGTGTGAGCCCAGCCCGACATATGAGGAAGTTGATGCTGAAGGGAGAAAGGGGAGAAGCAGGAGACCCTTTTGCATTTTTTTTATTTTTAACCCTAGCAGGGGTAGGGTGGAAGAGTGACATTCCAGGGGGGAGCCCCTTTTGCAGTGTACTCAAATTTTTAACCCTTCAGGGGCAGGTAGAATAATTGGTGTCATCTTGAGCCTCTCTTCAATGCACACAAATTTTTAACACTCTGGAGGCAGGGTGGAAGACAGAGCATAGTTTGAACTCAGTCACCGTGAAGTGTTAAGTGCTGATCTGAAAGAGCTGATAGATTTAAATGGGTTGGATCTTTCTTGGAGATCATTGTATGTAATAAGCTGATGCTGAGACTGGTGTAAAACTGCTGTGATGAAGGGGGGGGAAACAGTGTTTGAGCAGATTGTAGAGGTTTACTAAATAATAAGTGGCTGGAGTGATTAAACTTCTGGGCATAAAGCCAGGAAAAAGTTGTTAATACAAACAAGGTCCTCACAGTAGATAGACGGTCTGGGCATTAAGCCAAATGATAACACTTGTTCCTAAACATTATGTAGAGATGAATAAATAAGTAAAATAAGCAAAACAATAAGGGGAAAGTGAAAGTGGAATATAAATCATTGAAAAAAAGTGGTTTATAATTACCAATTATTGGATTTGGAATTAGAATTGAAGATGAATTGTGGGTAAAGTGCAACAATTACGTTGAATGTGCAAGGCCAAGTGAAGAAACCTTTGGGAGTTTCACTAGGTATGTCTAGCTCTGTACAATCAAAACTGGGAACCCCAACACAGAAGAAAACACAAAAAGAGATGCAGAAGGAAATGCAAGCGTTGGTGCAATCAACTATTCTTACTACCGTTGTGGATGTAGTGGAGCCTATCAAAATTAGCATGGAAGAAATTAGAAAATCTGTCCCCCAGGCAATTGAGCCTTTTAGAGAGGCTAGCCAAGAAATCAAGAACATGATCCCCCAAGCGGTTGAGCTGATCCAAAAGGTCATGGCTGATATCACCACTCAATTTGTGCAAAGACAATGGACAAGAGACAAACGGCATCAACAGAACCAAAACCAAGATGGATAGAAACAAAATAAAGTTTATATCGGTGAACGTAAATGGATTAAATGGACCACAAAAAAGGAGAAGAATATTTCACCAGCCTAAAAAACAAAATGCTGATGTTATTTGTATTCAGGAGACCCATGCAAAAAAAGGAGATGAAAAGCATGTATATGTTAAAGGATTAGGAAAACTTTTTGTAGCTTTGGATGAGGGGAAAAAGAAAAGAGGAGTAGCCACATTTGTTAAAGGACATCTACAACCTGAATTAATATTTGCCTCACAGGATGGAAGAATTCTAATGGTGGTCATTCAAAGACAAACTAAACAATCAATGATTGTCAACATTTATGCCCCAAATCAAAATCAGGAGAAGTTTTATAGAAAACTTCAAAGGATTATTTTGAAGCAAGAATTTCAAGAGCTGTGTATAATGAGCAATTACAATGCAGTTTTTTACAAGAAGGAGGATAGAAAAGCGAACATTTTTGAAAAAAAAACAGGAGGTAATGAGTTCCCGGACTCATTGTGCCAGATAATAGAAGAATGGCAATTAATGGATGCATGGAGGGTGAGAAACCCAAAAAAGCAGCAATATACCTTCTTCTCAGCGAGATACAGCTCATGGTCAAGATTGGACATGTGTTAGATTTCAACTACAATGATTAAAGATCTCTTGGAAGCAGAAATAGGAGCGGATCATAACCCAATTACACTTGAGATACAAGGAACGAGACCCAGAAACAGATGGACTCTAAACCTATCAACTCTGAAAGACAGAGAATTAGGAAAACATCTGCAGAAGGAGTTCCATCTCTTCTTTAAAGAAAACATTCAACTGGATATGCCTTTAATAATTGTTTGGGATGCATTTAAAGCATATGCCAGAGGACACTTGATAAAAGAAGCAGCTTGCATAAATAAGAAGAGAAGTATAGACTACATAAACCTGAAAAGGGAGATTCGAGAACAAGAGAGGAGGAGGATGGAGAAGACATCGGAACCTGGAAGGCAGAGTAAGATTAAATTGCTGTTGCATAAAATGAACTGCTTGCTAACATACAAATTAGCTAAAAAATTGATGTTTGCCAAACAGAACTTCTTTGAGAATGCCAATAGGCCAACAAGATGGCTAGCCTATTGAGTTAGGCAGCAAAAAGGAAAAAAAAATATAAGAATTTTAAAAAAGAAGAATGGTGAAGAAGTGAACAAGATTCAAGAGCTAAAGAATATTGTGGAGACTTTTTATAAATATTTATATAGAAAGAATGATTGTGTGTTGGAGCAAGTAACTCAATATTTGGAAAAACAGCAAGTTTGAAAGTTTACAGAAGAACAAAGAAAGATACTTAACCAGCCAATTACGATGATGGAAATGGTAGAAGCCCTAAAAAGACAGAACAAGGGTAAAGCACCGGGTCCAGATGGATTACCAATAGAATTCCATGTGACTTTCGAAGAACTGCTTCTCCCACAATTGAAAGAGATATGTAAGAGGATCATGGAGGGGAAAGAGCTTCTGGATTCATGGTGGGAAGCAACAATATTGTTAATACATAAATCAAACACAGATGAAAAAGAAATTAAGAATTATAGGCCAATTTCGTTATTAAATGCTGACTATAAGATGTTTGCCTCAATTATCGCAGAATGATTTAAGTGAATGAATGAATGAAAGGTTTTATTGTATTTAGCCATGGGCCATTACAATCCAAAAATACCAACAGAGAAAAATACTATAAACATAGGAAATTGTGTAAAATTGAGTATAGTCTAAAACGTTTAAAAGGTCTAAAATATTTAAAAGGTCTAAAATAATTAAAAGGTATAAAACCAGAGATACGAACAGTTAAGTAAAACACAGCATACCCACTAAAATCAGTGTTAACTAGTTCCTGTAAGAACAGCATTGGCCCGTATCTTCTTTGAAGCCAAGGCAAATAAAGCCATTCTATAGGATATATCAGCATTAGAGTCAGCTAACAAAAATACGGTCTTCTCAGGGACTGAGAAAGAGCTTAAAACTGATAAAATACCAGAGAGAAATTTTACCCTAGGTTGGATGTACAAAGAGCATTCAAGGATATAATGGGGAAGATCCTCAATAGCAGAAGAACCACAAATGCATAGACGCTGTTCCTTGGGTGTTCTACTATAGCGGCCAGCTAATACGGCCGTAGGCATTGATTCAAAACGCAGAGATGTAAAAGCTGCTCTGAGGTTATGATTATCTATATTAACCAAGTAGGGTAATCTAAAATGGTCATTCTTAAATGATTTAAACCAGATAGCAGACTGTGAATTTAGAATTAACTGTCTGTCTAACAGAACATCCTGCTTAAATACCCATTCTCTAAGTTCTGAATTGTTTGTTGAAGAACTAAGAAGGTCGTCGGGAATGGAATATCTCAATAGTAAGTTATTAAGAAAGCAGGCACGATCTGAGTCTGTAGATAGCATTGAGTTAAAGGCTAGTTGGCTAAAACAGTCGGTGCCTGCAACTCTGATTTTCTTCCAAGCTTTTAGAACCACAAGATGCACCCGCGCCCTTAAGGAAGGCAGACCAGTTTCTGCTCTCATCAGAGCAACTGGTGTTCCCTTGGGAAGAGCCAAGATTCGCCTTAAAAACTGATTTTGAATTGTTTCAATGCTAGTGAGTATATCCTCTTTCCATCCCCAAACCTCAGCACCATACAAAAGGTGGGGGATGACCTTACTTTTAAATAGTTTTATAACAGGATCAATAAGAAAACCTCCCTTGGTATAATAAAACCTCAGAATGGAACCCACAATCCTTGTCGCAGATGCTTTTACTATGGCAATGTGAGCATTCCAGTTCAGATTCTCTCTAAAAGTAATCCCTAAATACTTAAAGGTACTACTCTGATTTATTGAATTGCCAAGTATGCTCCAGGAGGATATTTGAGCCCTTTTTCTAAAGACCATCACTTTGGTTTTTTCAAAGTTAATATTAAGGGCCTCTTCCTTACAGTATAAACCTAGCTGCTGCAATAATCTTCTCAACCCAATTTTTGTGAGTGATATTAGGGCCATGTCGTCTGCATAAAGTAAAATTGAAATTTTATGCTTCCCAAGGGTAGGTGGAAAGAATTGCGGGCCTGATAACCTGTCAACAATATTGTTTAGAATGATTTAAGTGAATATTGGCAAGAACTATACATAAGGATCAAGTAGGTTTTCTGCCTAAAAGACAAATCAAAAATAATTTGAGGTGTATCTTGGATGTAATAGAATACTTTGAAGCACATTCAGAAAAAGTAATGGCCTTGATCTTCTTAGATGCCGAAAAGTCATTTGATAATTTGAACTGGAACTTTGTGTTGGAGACACTGAAGATGGCAGAGGCAGGAACAGAATTTATTCAGATGATTTAGGCAATATATACAAAGCAAACTGCCTCAGTGATGATTAATGGAGATTGAACAGAAAATTTTGAAATTCAAAAAGGAACAAGACAAGGCTGCCCCTTGTCACCACTGTTATATATCTATGCATTGGAGACACTTAATGGAGCAGTAGGGCGTAATGGGAAAATTAGAGGGTTGAAGGTGCAGGGGGAAGAATTTTAACTTCTTGCATTTGCTGATGATTTAGTATTTATACTAGAGGACCCCCTTCCCTCAATCCCTAAATTAAACAGGACCCTAAGGGAGTATGGTCAGGTGGCGGGACTAAGAATTAATATCAATAAGATGAAGATTTTGACTAAGAATATGAAGGAGGAACAAAAAGATACTCTACAGAGAGAATAAGGTTACCTATTGTGCAATAAGGTGAAATACTTGGGAATTAATCTAATCAATAAATGCAGTGCGCTACAGGAAAATAACTATAAGGAGTTGATAAAAGCAACAAAGCAAAACCTAGAAAGATGGGAAAACTTGCAATTTTCGCTGATGGAACGAATAGCTCTGGTTAAAATGAATATCTTACCAAGATGGATCTTTCTCTTTCAGACGATTCCAATATTACAAAACTTTACAATCTTTAAAGAGTTGGACCAGATAATAACAAAGTTTGTTTGGCTAGGGAAAAAACCTAGAATCAGATTGAAGGCTCTACAAGACTTAAAAGAAAGAGGCGGGTTTGGACTGCCTAACTGGACATTATACTATAGAGCATCAGCATTGGCATGGATTAGAGAATGGATTATGTTGGAAGATAGAAGGACATTAAAACTAGAAAGTCATGATTTGCAACTAGGTTGGCATGCATTCCTCTGGTACGGAAAAGCCTCTGTACATAAGTATTTTAAACAACACTGCTTATAAAAGTGTGGGAAATTATACAAGGGAGATAGTTTACGACAATTTCCAAATTGGCTGCACCGTTAGAGGCGTTTACCCAGATTATATGATGAAAATCCGCCAAGGAGATATATAAAGATTTTGAACTCAAAAAATGAACTTAAGTTGCAAGAAGATTTAACGTGGTGGCAGAGAGCTCAGATAGAATCAAGATATGTGAAAGATAAAAAGACAGGTTTTATTGAGTCTCTTATAGAGTTGGAGAAAATAGTGAGTGTGCCAGAGGAGAAGTTAATCAAAAAAATGTATACACTACTTTTAAAAGATATGATGGCAGACGAAATAGTGAAACAAAATATGATGCAATGGCCCAGAACTTGGGGCACAATATCGAATTGGAGCAATGGGACCAGATATGGAACAAAAATGTTAAAATAACTAAAGCGATTTCTTATAGAGAGAATATGTATAAAATGTTTTATAGATGGTATGTTACACCAGAAAGAATTGCTAAATATGATGATAAATGTTCCAATAAGTGTTGGAAATGTGAGAATAAGGTGGGCTCATTTTATCATATGTGGTGGTCGTGTAGCGCCACTTGGAAACAGTGACCATAATGTCATTGAGTTTAACATTTGTACAGATAGGGAGTTGCCCCAAAAAACTGACGCAACCACTTTTAACTTTAAAAGGGGTAACTTCTCTGGTATGAGGGGACATGTGAGGAAGAAATTGAAAGGAAGAGTGGAGAAGGTCAAAACCATTGGGGAAGCTTGGAGACTATTTAAAAAGACAATCCTAGAAGCTCAGAAAAAATATATACCACAGGTTAGGAAAGGTACAAATAGGTATAGAAAAAAGCCTGCATGGTTAACAAATAAAGTAATGGAAGCTGTAAAAGGTAAGAAGGATTCCTTTAAGCGGTGGAAAGCTAGTCTTAGTGAGGTTGATAAAAGGGAACACAGACTATGGCAAATAAAATGCAAGTCTGTGATCAGGCAAGCAAAAAGGGAATATGAGGAGCATATCGCAAAAACATAAAGACCAACAATAAAACTTTCTTCAAATACATTAGAAGTAGGAAGCCAGCCAGGGAGGCAGTGGGGCCCTTGGATGACCAAGGGGTAAAAGGAGTAGTGAAGGATGATAGGGAAATGGCTGAGAAGCTGAATGCATTTTTTGCCTCTGTCTTCACTGTGGAAGAGGAGAAGTGTTTGCCTACTCCAGAAGCACCGATTTCGGGAGGGGGTTTGAAAGACCTGAATCAGATTGCGGTAACAAGAGAGGAAGTCCTCCGACTGATGGACAATTTAAAAACTAATAAATCACCAGGCCCGGATGGCATTCATCCGAGAGTTCTGAAAGAACTCCAATGTGAACTTGTGGATCTCCTGACAAAAATATGTAATCTTTCTTTAAAATCTGCCTCCATTCCTGAGGACTGGAAGGTAGCTAATGTCACTCCCATCTTTAAAAAGGGCTCCAGGGGAGATCCGGGAAATTACAGGCCAGTCAGTCTGACATCGATACCGGGTAAGTTGGTGGAAACTGTTATTAAGGAAAGAATTAGTAGGCACATTGATGAACAAAAACTATTGAGGCAGACTCAGCATGGGTTCTGTAAGGGAAGATCTTGTCTCACTAACCTGTTAGTGTTTTTTGAGGAGTGAACAAACATGTGGACAAGGGGGACCCAATAGATATTATTTACCTTGACTTCCGGAAAGCTTTTGATACAGTTCCTCATCAAAGGCTCCTAAGTAAGCTCAATAGTCATGGGATAAAAGGACAAGTCCTCTTGTGGATCAAAAACTGGCTTATAAATAGGAAACAGAGAGTGAGTATAAATGGGAAACTTTCTCAGTGGAGGGTGGTAAGCAGTGGGGTACCACAGGGATCAGTACTTGGTCCGATGCTTTTTAACTTGTTTATTAACGATTTGGAATTGGGAGTAAGCAGTGATGTGGCTAAATTTGCAGATGACACGAAGTTGTTCAGGGTGGTGAAAACCAGGGAGGATTGTGAGGCACTCCAAAGGGATCTGTTGAGGATGGGTGAGTGGGCGTCAACGTGGCAAATGGGGTTCAATGTGGCCAAGTGCAAAGTGATGCACATTGGAGCCAAAAATCCTAAATATAAATACACGTTGATGGGGTCTGATCTGGCAGAGACTGACCAAGAGAGAGATCTTGGAGTCGTAGTGGATAACTCGCTGAAAATGTCTACACAATGTGTAGCTGCAATAAAGAAGGCCAACACTATGCTGGGGATTATTAGGAAGGGAATTGATAACAAATCAGCCAGTATCATCATGCCCCTGTATAAATCATTGGTGCGACCTCATTTGGAATACTGTGTACAGTTCTGGTCACCACATCTCAAAAAGGATATTATAGCATTGGAAAAAGTGCAGAGAAGGGCAACTAGAATGATAAAAGGGTTGGAACACCTTCCCTATGAAGAAAGGTTAAAATGCTTGGGGCTCTTTAGCTTGGAGAAACGACGGCTGAGGGGTGACATGATCGAGGTTTATAAGATTATGAATGGGATTGAGCAGGTTGAGAAAGAAGTACTTTTCTCCCTTTCTCACAATACAAGAACTCGTGGGCACTCTATGAAATTGCTGAGCAGTCGGGTTAGAACAGATAAAAGGAAATACTTCTTCACCCAAAGAGTGATTAACATATGGAATTCACTGCCACAGGAGGTCGTAGCAGCTGCAAGCATGGACAGTTTCAAGAGGAAATTAGATAAACATATGGAGCAGAAGTCCACCAGTGGCTATTAGCCACAGGGTATAGAATGAGAACTCTCAGTCTGGGGCAGGTGATGCACTCTATTCTTGGTGCTGGAGGGGGCAGCAGTGGGAGGGCTTCTGGTGCCCTGGCCCGACTGCTGGACCTCCTGATGGCACCTGGTATATTTTGGCCGCTGTGTGACAGAGTGTTGGACTAGATGGGCCATTGGCCTGATTCAACATTGGCTTCTCTTATGTTCTTATGTTCTCTTAGCGTTATTAAAAGCTATTGGATATGGGTGCACAGACTGATACAGAAGATCCTAGGGAGTACAATTCCTTTTAAGCCAGAAGTACTGTAGTTAGGTATCTTACCTAAGGAGGTAAATAGAGATGACCGCTACTTGTTAATATACTTGGCAACTGCTGCCAGAATTTTGTATGCAAAATACTGGAGAACCACCCAAATACCAACAAGACAAGAATTTATTGTGAAGGTATTCGAGGCGGCAGAGATGGATAAGCTGTCTCTGAGTATGAAAGGACATTCAGATTCCACTTTTCAGAACACTTGGAAATGTTTCTATGACTGGTACAAACTAAATGGATGAGAGGGTAAAGAACTGATTAAAGAAAAGTTAAAAATAGAGATGAAACAGATGGTTTGATATAAGAGATACGTAAAGGGTAACGTTATGTTGAATGATAAAGTGCTTTAAATATGATATACAATTGGAACTAAACAACCCCCATTTGTGTTTCATGTGTGTGGATTAGTTTTGCGTGTTATGTTTTTAGTGTTGTTGCTATATTGTATTGTATTGTGTTGTGTTGTATTGTATTAATCTGTTTAGTTGTAGTTTGTTATAAAAATAAATAAAAGTCTGCCTTTTGGGGCAGTATTAAAAAAAATAAAGGGAAAAATGCCAAGTGATAGTTGATTGATTTATTACTGTACAGAGACCCTACACATATCGCCATGCAGGCTTTGTCAGGGGGAATCTATAAAAACGCAATTTTACATATAATACAGATAATAGGACCTCTTAATAAAAAGTGTTACAACAGTATTAAAATAATATTAATTAAAAAGATAGGATCAAAATTAGTTCCCAAACTGATACATATTAGTCAATATACAAAATAAGATGAATAAACTATACATTAGACATGAAACAATAAAAATATATAATATGTAAAGCAAATATTGACCAGTGCATTCAACTAGTGCTGAAACTGTCCACAACATTTAAGTTCTTTTACTAGTGGAGAATGATGAAGGGGTTTTTTTTATGTTACAGAGATTAGCTGAGCAAGGTCAGAATTCCTAAATCAGAATTTTACTCACAAGGGGCCAAAGTCTGAAAACTTAAAATCCACTTCATCTCCTTTTTTAACAAGACATTTTCATTGTCATGGTAAGATTTATAGAAACCCTTCAAAATGAAATCAGTGGATCCATGTTCTTTTCCCATAAAATGCTGTATCAAAAGTGTACCAACTGTTCTGAAGAGTATGTTGCTCCTATGTTCTATGAGTCTTAATTTTCTAGAGGACTTCCCTACATATATCTTATTACACAAACATATGATGGCATATATAACCATATCTGAATTGCATGTTGGTAGCTGTTTAAAATGTATTCTTTTTTGTCAAAGGGATTGATAAAAATCTTCATATTTTTAGTTAGGTTACAACAATGTCCACGTCTGAAATGGCCTTTGGGCAAACCTGCTCCTGGAATGGTTCTTTGTGGATTCATGGGAACAAGGATGTTCATAGAACCATAGAATCACAGAGCTGGAAGGGGACATACAGGCCATCTTGTCCAACCCCCTGCTCAATGCAGGATCAGCCTACAGCAGTGATGGCGAACCTTTTGGAGACTGAGTGCCCAAACTGTAACCCAAAACCCACTTATTTATTGCAGAGTGCCAACACGGCAATTTAACCTGAATACTGAGGTTTTAGTTTAGAAAAAACAACTCATACATTAACATCTTCTGTAGCACTTTATCTGAACTAAGTGCTAATACATGAGTTTAAGGTCAGTGAAAACGGAAATGACAAGAGGGAAAGTGCAAGGAATACAACTGCTGAGGTAACTACACCAACCACTTGGTGAATGGGTTACAAACAGAGCAGCACTACAGTGCATACTGCCACTTTCCACGCACTCTTAAGATACTCAGCAAACATGCAGCGAGCAAACTTCGAAGAGGAAAGCTGTTGTCAAGGGTATTACAATATCTGATTCCTAGCCTCTGCTCCACTTGTTAGAACAAAATCTCATCTCGCAGGCCCAGGGGCACCGAGACTTTATCATTAAAGGGGCAGCCCTAGAGAGCATTCAGATGAGCAACCAATTTCTGAGAGTGCCAGTTTTCATAAGAACATAAGAGAAGCCAATGTTGGATCAGGCCAAAGGCCCATCCAGTCCAACACTCTGTCACACAGTGGCCAAAAATACCAGATGCCATCAGGAGGTCCAGCAGTGGGGCCAAAATGCTAGAAGCCCTCCCACTGTTGCCCCCCAAGCACCAAGAATACAAAGCATCCCTTGCCCCAGACATAAGAACATAAGAGAAGCCAATGTTGGATTAGGCCAGTGGCCCATCCAGTCCAACACTCTGTCACACAGTGGCCAAAAATACCAGGTGCCATCAGGAGGTCCAGCAGAGGAGCCAGGACACTAGAGACCCTCCCACTGTTGCCCCCCCAAAGCACCAAAAATACAGAGCATCACTTGCCACAGACATAAGAACATAAGAGAAGCCAATGTTGGATTAGGCCAGTGGCCCATCCAGTCCAACACTCTGTCACACAGTGGCCAAAAATACCAGGTGCCATCAGGAGGTCCAGCAGAGGAGCCAGGGTACTAGAGACCCTCCCACTGTTGCCCCCCCAAAGCACCAAAAATACAGAGCATCACTTGCCGCAGACATAAGAACATAAGAGAAGCCAATGTTGGATCAGGCCAGTGGCCCATCCAGTCCAACACTATGTCACACAGTGGCCAAAAATACCAGGTGCCATCAGGAGGTCCAGCAGTGGGGCCAGGACACTAGAGACCCTCCCACTGTTGCCCCCCAAAGCACCAAGAATACAGAGCATCACTTGCCACAGACATAAGAACATAAAAGAAGCCAATGTTGGATCAGGCCAGTGGCCCATCCAGTCCAACACTCTGTCACACAGTGGCCAAAAATACTAGATGCCATCAGGAGGTCCAGCAGAGGAGCCAGGACACTAGAGACCCTCCCATTGTTGCCCCCCCCAAAGCACCAAAAATACAGAGCATCACTTGCCACAGACATAAGAACATAAGAGAAGCCAATGTTGGATCAGGCCAGTGGCCCATCCAGTCCAACACTCTGTCACACAGTGGCCAAAAATACCAGGTACCATCAGGAGGTCCAGCAGTGGGGGCAGGACACTAGGAGCCCTCCCACTGTTGCCCCCCCCAAAGCACCAAAAATACAGAGCATCACCTGCCACAGACATAAAAACATAAGAGAAGCCAATGTTGGATCAGGCCAGTGGCCCATCCAGTCCAACACTCTGTCAGACAGTGGCCAAAAATAGCAGGTGCCATCAAGAGGTCCAGCAGAGGAGACAGGACACTAGAGACCCTCCCACTGTTGCCCCCCAAAGCACCAAAAATACAGAGCATCACTTGCCCCAGACATAAGAACATAAGAGAAGCCAATGTTGGATCAGGTCAGTGGCCCATCCAGTCCAACATTCTGTCACACAGTGGCCAAAAATACCAGGTACTATCAGGAGGTCCTGCAGTGTGGCCAGGATGCTAGAAGCCCTCCCACTGTTGCCCCCCCCAAGCACCAAGAATACAGAGTATCCCTTGCCCCAAACTGAGAATTCTTATCTATATCTTGTGGCTAATAGCCACTGATGGACCTCTGCTCCAGATGTTTATCCAATTCCCTCTTGAAGTTGTCCATTCTTGTAGCTGCCACCACCTCCTGTGGCAGTGAGTTCCATGTGTTCATCACTGAAGAAGGACTTCCTTTTTCCATTCTAACCCGACTGCTCAGTAATTTCAAGAAAGAGAGAAAGAAAGAGAGAAAGAGGGAGAAAGAGAGTGAGAGATAAAGAGAGTAAATAAAAGAGAGAGAGAAAGAGTGAGAGGGAGAGACAGAGAGAGATATGGAGATGAAGGAAGGAAGGAAGAGAAAGAGGGAGGGAGGGAAAGAGGGCAAAGAATTTTGGGAAAGAAGAAAAGAAAGGGGGAAGAGAAAAGAGATGGGGAGGAAGGGAAAGGTGGCAAAGAGTGGGAAAGGAAGAAAGAGGGAGGGAGGAAGAGAAAGAGAGAGAGAGGGAGGGAAAGAAAGAAAGCAGGGGGGCAGAGAAGGGCGGGTGGGTGGGCGCTCCAGGGCCCGTGCCCTCTGTGGCACGCGTGCCATAAGTTCTCCACCACTGGCCTACAGCATCCCTGACAAGTGTTTACCAAGATAGGCAGCCGTGTTGGTTTGAAGCAATACAACAAAGTTAGAATCCAATGGCACCTTTAAGACCAACAAATTTTTATTCAAGGTGTGAGCTTTTGTGTGCATGCACACTTTGTCAGACGATGAAATGGAATTACATAGCATAGTTGTATATATAGGGGTGGCTTGTTAGATTAGCATGCAAAATAGTGAAAATATTTTTAAAAACAGATGGAAAGAATGACATGCTCAGTTTCTGGTTATCATCTGTTTTGGTTCAACTGAGCGGACAACATCTCTCTATAATATAACTCTGTTTTGGTCATGGACTCTCCTGAACATTCCACATGCTACCAAAATAAGTTGGCTTAATGATCTGTCACTCAGAATGTGTCCCTAGCCACTGGCTGCGTTGCCTGAATCCCACCCAGCCACCACTCAAGAGTACTCATGTCCCATTGGTCGGGTTCTGGGTTTGCTCCTATTCCCCACCCACTCCTTCAGCCTCTGTGCCCTTTAAGAATTTCTGGCAGACGGCTTTCTCTCTTGATGAAGACAGTTACCTCCTGTGTGAGACTAACTTTTTCCCTCAGTAGCTGTTGGTAGGTGTAACGAAATGGCAGTTACCTGTGTCTGTAGGATGGCTGCCATCTGTGTGTTTAAAATGTTCCCCCAGAAGGCTTAATTGAGCTGTAGTTCCAGAGAGGAGCCTGCAGGGGTATCACTCACTGGGTTGAATGGGGCTTCCTCATCTGCCGGCTTACAGTTCCCAGCTGCAGCAAGGCCAAAAAGTGCAGGAAAAGAGGGACTGTCCCAAGGGGCAGGCCAGCATCAATATAGATTCCAGCTAGGCCACAAGCCAGAGACACTGGGGAACCCTGGAGGCAAGAGAAATTCAGCCACTCCACAGTCGGCTGGATTGGGGAATGAATGGAAGTTTCCCTGCTCTCTTGGGCAAGAGAGAGAGAGGCTGAAGCAAAGCCAGTCCAAGGAGAGATCCTATCCTGAGCCCACAACCTCCAGAGCTAGAGTGTTGTGTGTAGGGAAAGAGGATTGCATTTAACCCCTGTTGATTTATGCCTTTTGGTTCATGGTGTGTGCTTACTCCTACAGTTGTGCCTTATTATTTAGTGTTTGTGTGCTCCATAATTGTGTAAATAGTTAAATAAATTATTTTATTTGGGCTAATAATCTGTGTTGTGCTCTGACCACATAGTCTCCCCAGCTCTGCACAATACCAAAGGGAGGGGGTACCCCAAGGAAGCAAGGAAAGGCCAGACCCTTGGGTTGCCAGCTATCCAAGGATCCCCCAAAGACTGGGAATTCCATCTCCAAATAGGGAGACTTGGCCAGAGGGGTCTCACCGTCCCTCTAAAAAGTCAGTGACAATTCAGTGAGTTGTGGCAGCAAACTTAAGGAGTGAGATACGCCCATGGGATGAGGGTGGGAGGCAAACAGCTGAGTTATAAACTGAAGCCCATTTCACTGAGTTGTAAACTGAAGCCAGTTTGGTGTAGTGGTTACGTGTGTGGACTCTAATCTGGGAGAACTGGGTTTGATTCCCCACTCCTCCACTTGCACCTGCTGGATGACCTTGGGCAAGCCATAGTTCTGGCACAGCTGTTCTTGAAAAAGAGCAGTTTCTGTCAGAGCTCTCTCAGCCCCACCTACCTCACAGAGTGTCTGTTGTGGGGAGGGGAAGGGAAAGGAGTTTGTAAGCCACTCTGAGACTCCTTTGGGTAGTAAAGGACAGGGTATAAATCCAATCTCCTCTCCTCCTCCTCCACTACAGTAGGCAACCAAGCTTGGTTCAGACAAAGGAAGGAAACCCTTTGCAGGCCTTTGTGAGGGACTCCTTGGGGGGAGGAGGTGGGGGCAGCATGGTGGTGCCACGGCGGCCAGCAGGATCTCCCCACTGCCACTGCCGCCACTGCAGAGAGTGCCCAGCCAGGGCGCAACTCATCCTCCCCCTCCTTCCTTGAGGGGGAGGAGGTGGGGGCAGCATGGCAGTGGCCAGTGGGGACTCCCTGCCACCGCTGCCACTGCAGAGCACCTGGCTGGGGCACAGCTTGCCCACCCTCCCCCTCCTCCCTCGGAGGAGCACCTGTCCAGGGCGCAACTCGCCCTCCCCCTCGTCCCTTGGGGGGAGAAGGTGGGGGCAGCATGGCGACAGCCAGCGGGAACTCCCTGCCACCACCACCACCACTGCAGAGCACCTGGCCGGGTCGCAGCTCACCTGCCTGCCATCCTCCCTCAGGGAGGAGGAGGTGGGGGCGCCATGGCAGCGCTGCAGCAGCCAGTGGGATCTCCCTGCTGCCACTGCTGCTGCTACAGAGAGTGCCCAGCCAGGGTGCAACTTGCCCTCCCCCTCTTCCCTCGTGGGAAGGAGGCACAGCCAGCATGGCGGCAGCCAGCGGGGACTCCCTGCCACTGCTGCTGCAGGGGGAGGAGGCGGCAGTGGCATGGCTGCGTCTCCAGGCCCAACCGGGAGGTTGGGATTTGCACCCGCCTAGGGCACAGAAATACCTGGAGCCGGCCCTGCCTGCACCACGCTCTTCTGCTCTACCAAGCACCCAATCATGGTGTTGGTCCAGTGGGTGGATAAATTCATTCACCTCCCCTTGCCTCGCAGCAGATGGGCAGACTACATGCTGAATAAGAAGTGGGCAGCCAGATGCCCAGTGGTCTCAAGCAAGAACTAGGGGCATGTGCTCAAAAAAACCCTGGCCATATTCAGATTCGAGGATATTTGGGGACATCCTATTTGGGTCTCCAAATACCCCCTGAATGCTATATTCAGCAATGCTAGCTGATTCAGGGGGTATTAAAGTCATTGGCAAAATCTCATAGGTTATAATCTGGGGGCTGGGGGAAGGTGGTTTTTCCAAGCACTTTTAATTCTACTTTTAATTTTGGGAAGAGTGTTTCTCCCTAAACTTCCCAGGACAGACTGAGGGATGATGCAGGCACAACTATGTGCTCACTTTTTTTTTATAATATTTTTTATTTTAAATAATAATAACAATAACCATTACAATAAAAGTAACAGTAACCAACAACAATGATAAAACTTTGATAATATAAAATGGATAAATAGATATAAATCGTGTCTCACAAGTACAATAGAATAAAAATAGACAACAAAATTAATGAATAATTAACAAATATGCTTCTTTGATTTGTGTAATATCCACCTTTTTGTCACTAATTCATTGTAACGGATTAATAAACTTTTTTATAAAGGGTAACCATTTTTGAACATTTTTTTTTTTGCATTTTGATGTAACAGAAGATTCAATATCTACTGTAATTTTATCAAAAATAAAATAATCCCATACTTTTTGTTTCCACATCCGGATGGTAGGAATTTCTTTTTCTTTCCATTTTAAGGTTAGAACATTTTTTGCAGCAGCGAAGCTGTGCTCACTTCAGTCACCCTCAAAGTCCAGGTCCAGGAAGACAAACACCATTGAACCCACCATGTCCCGTCTCATGGGCTTACCGCTCCCAGAAGGGCCAAGGAGCCACCCAATGAATGCCGTCTTAGCATTTGTCATGGTGGGGGCCTTCGGGGGGACATGGCCTAGCTGGGGAGGTTGGGGAAGAGCAACAGCTTAGCTGCTTTCACCCCCCACTTCTCCAGTGATCAAACTCATCAACCCACTCAGTGAACTTGCCCTTAATGCATGGGTCACACCTGGTCACCAACATGTAT
The DNA here is from genome assembly GCA_029375565.1 of Gekko gecko. Lineage (NCBI taxonomy): Eukaryota > Metazoa > Chordata > Lepidosauria > Squamata > Gekkonidae > Gekko > Gekko gecko. Next base: position 173,860,968 of record JAPDNY010000005.1, read on the forward strand.
GCCTTCTACTCAGTGAAGACAGGCAGAAAGCATGCCTTGAGCCCTTCTCTCAGCCTCCTCACTAGTGCATGCACTGCTGGAACAAGGTCTGCATGTCCTGCAGCTGGCTCCACCAATGAGGCCAGTCCCTCAAGAGCATGTGGATCATGGGGATGATCAGAGCCAGACTTGCCATGTCATATAACAGCATGTCTGTGTGGGTCTTGAAGGATACAAGAACCTCCACAGTTTGAGAGACAATCACCCACTCCTCCTGGATGAGCCAGTTCTCTTCCTGAATGACCCTGCTCTCTGAGATCAGGGCAGTCAGGACTCTCTTCTGCTCCACAAAGCACTCAAGCATGACACAGGTGGAGTTCCAGCGAGTGCTGACATCACTGATTAGGCAGTGCTCCAGCACGCCTAACAGTGACTGTTTCTCATGCGGCCAATAAGTTTCCTTATAACTGCATGGGAAGTGGCCCATGATGTGTTGGAATTTCTGGAGGGTATGCCAGTACTTGTGGTACCCAGTGACATGCCTGGGATTGTCTGAACCCTGGCCCAAGGCATCCCTAACCACAAGGTGGAGAAGGTGGACTGCATCGGGAACGCGCTTGAGGCCCACTGCCTCGGTTGCTGCCCTCATATTGGAGCCACCATCTGTCACCATGAAGCCTGTGATGACATTACTGCCTACCCACTCCTCTAGATGGTGGCCCCAATGTTGACCCCATGTGTGGCAACTTGAGTGGTTCAGCATGCAGCAGAGCCTGATGATAGCCAGCCTGGGGCCCCTGTCCCTGCTTATAAGCTATTTCCTACCCCCCACCCACAATATCACTGGGTTGCCACCAGTGAGCAGTCAGTGAGAGATATGCCTCATGCCCCTGTTTGGACGTCCAGATATTCAGTATGAAGTGAACAGCCCACCCTGAAGCATGAGACAAAGTTCCTGGCAGCCCTGTAAAGTGAGAGCATCATGGTCCTGCTCATCATGGTGCAAGAAGGAGCCATGTACCAGGGTACTAGATACCTAAGCATCCTTTGCAAGATAAGATCCTCGTCCACTGAGAAGGGGAACCCCTCTATGGAGATCAGCTCAGCAATGTAGCGAGTCAACACCCTGCTAGCATGCTTCCTCCCCCCCCAGGAACCCTGGTGCCACCCTCACCAAACATCTCAATCAGAGGTGCCTGGCATCCCCCCCACACACACAACTCACCCCCCCCGAAGCAGCTCCACCTGGTGGTGCTTCTTCAGGTGGTCCCACATCCCGGCAGGCATGAGACAGTGTAGGTTATTCCCACGACTGATCTGGGTCCTACACAGCTGGCATTGTGCATACTGTGGGTCCTCCATCAGCTGAAAGTGCTTCCAGACATCAGAGGTGAAATGGGACCCATGCTGCTGAACAGCAGCTGCAGCCACCACTGGAGCCTCCTCCCATGAGGAGCTCAGGGGAGACACACCATGTCTTGGGGGGGGCAGGAACGTCAACTTTATTTCACCCAAATGCAGGGATCACGTTTGGCGCGAGGGCTGGGGATCCTTGTGACTGGGAGTCGAACCTGTGCTGATGGGGGTGGCGGAAGCAGAACTGGAGGCGATCCCGTGGGAATACCGGGATTTAGCGGCTGTCTTTGGGGAAGAAGAGGTGGACGAGCTGCCCCCCCACAGGAACTCAGATTGTGCTATTGAATTACTGCCAAACCAGAAACTACCTAAGGGCAAACTGTACTCCATGAGCCCGGCCGAGAAAGTGGAACTTAGAAAGTTTATAGATAAGAACTTGGAGAGGGGGTTCATCCGACCCGCCTCCTCCCCGTTTGCCGCACCCGTCCTGTTCTGGAAAAAGAAAGACGGGGGGCTGCGGCTATGTACTGACTATCGTGGGTTAAATGCTGTTTCAGCTACCAATGCATACCCTCTGCCCCTGATCAAGGACCTCCTAGCCGCGGTTGCTGGGGGGAGGATCTTCTCTAAGTTGGATCTTAGGCATGCCTACTTTCGGGTACGCATCAGAGAAGGGGACGAATACAAAACCGCATTCAATACCCCCCTGGGACAGTTTGAATACCTGGTTATGCCATTCGGATTACAGGGGGCGCCTGGGGTATTCATGAACTTGATTAATGAAGTATTGCATAAGTACTTGTTCAAGGGGGTCCTTTTTCACCTTGATGACATACTTTTGTACTCCCCCGACCTCCGCTCCCATATAAAATTGGTCAGGGAAGTACTTCAAACGTTGCACAAGCACAAACTCTTCGCGAAACTGTCCAAATGTGAATTCCATAAGTCAGAAATCGCCTTTTTAGGCTACCGCATCTCACAGAAGGGGATTGAGATGGACCCTGACAAGGTTAAAGATGTGGTGGGGTGGGAACCCCCCAAGACGAGGAGACAGCTCCAGGCTTTCCTCAGATTCACCAATTTTTACAGATCATTTCTATCGAACTTTGCGCAGGTGGCCCTCCCCCTTACTGACCTTCTCAAAACTAAGGAGAAGCCCCCTGACTGCACCCGGCCGGGTGCATGCTTAGCATGGACTCTGGACTGTCAGCTTGCATTTGAATGCCTGAAGGCCCTTTTTACCTCTGAGCCGGTGCTGGCTCACCCTAATGAACTCAAGAAATTCATTGTCCAAGTCGATGCTTCGGACGTCACTATGGGGGGGGCATCTTACAAGAGGGGGTGATGGGAAACTCCACCCACTTGCATATGTCTCCAAAAAGTTTAATGACACTGAAAGAAATTGGTCGGTTTGGGAAAAAGAAGCAGGGTCGATCCGGTTGGCACTAGCTACATGGCGACACTGGTTGGAGGGGGCGAGAGTGCCATTTGAGGTGTGGACTGATCACAAAAACTTAGAACTCCTCCGCTCACGCCGTGCGCTGAATGCCAAGCAATTGCGATGGGCTGATTTCTTCTCTAAGTTCAATTTTACCCTGCACCATTTCCCGGGAAAGGCTAACTCACTTGCCGATGCACTGTCCCGCCTCCTGCAACATGATAGCAAATGGGAGGAGGTCCGGGACTCAGTCTTCACCCCCTCCCAACTGGGCGGGGTGGTAACTACATGCAAGCAAATGCTGACCCCCCCCCCACGCCGCTTTCTTCCCAATGGGAGTCGAAATTTGCATCTGCCATGTCCCAGGCAGACAGGGAGGCGCTTGAGGGGAGGAGGGAGTGGTGAAAGATGCCCAAGACTGTTGGTGGAAAAATGGAAAACTTTTTGTGCCATTGTCACTCCAGGGGGAGGTGATGAGCTGGGCTCACGGCTCGAAACTTGCAGGGCACACTGGCTTTGTCAAATCACTCCAGCTCCTCCAACGACAATTCTGGTGGCCGGGACTGAGAAAGGATTTATCTCTGTATACAAATGCTTGCCAGATCTGCATTATGAGCAAGCCCCGGCCGGGGAAACCCCCCGGTCTACTGCAGCCTCTACCAACCCCCACTTGCCCTTGGGAGGTAATCTCCATGGACTTCATTACTGACTTGCCACCGAGTGGGGGAAAGACTGTTATTTGGGTTGTAGTCGATATGTTTTCCAAACAGGCTCACTTTGTCCTGTTTACTTCCATTCCCTCAGCCAAAAAACTGGCTGCGGCGTTCTTGCAACACGTTCTTGCAACTTCTTCTTCCACACTTTGCCGAATAAGGTGGTCTCGGACAGGGGGTCACAGTTTGTCTCCCAATTCTGGGGGAGTTGATGTCACTGCTGGGGGTGGAGAGGGGGTCAGCAGTGCATACCACCCAGAGACCGATGGCCAAACCGAGAGGGTTAACCAAATACTTGAACAATACCTCAGGTGTTTCACAAACTTTCAACAAGACGATTGGCAGTCTTTACTGCCGTTAGCAGAGTTTTGCTACAACAATACCTGTCACTCTTCCACAGGAATGTCTCTGTTCATGGCGGTGCATGGATATGAAGCTCCGCCTCTCCCTTTTCTGGGTTCTCCCGACCTCCCGCCGGGAGATGCGGGTGACTGGTGCAAACGCTTGCAAACCGCATGGCCGCTCTTAGTAAAAACACTCGAGGGGGCCAAAGCTGCGTATAAAACCCAGGCTGACAAGAAATGTGTCCATTCCTGGACCCCTAAATGTGGAGACTTTGTTTATCTATCCACTCAGAACTTGAAGGGCTTGCAGCCGAGCCGCAAACTCGGTTGGAAATATGTTGGACCTTTTAAGATTGTACGTGTGTTGAACAATGTTACTGTTGAACTTGATTTGCCTAAGAAACTGTAATCTATTCATCCTGTATTTCATGTAAGGCTCTTACGACATGCGCCTGCCGAGAATGTCTGGAGACCCCAGCGCCCTGCCCCGCCTCCGCTGATGGGGGGGGGAGCCACATTATGAAGTTTCTCGAATACTGGATTCGAAGATTTCATGCAACCGTTTGTATTATCTCATCGACTGGGCGGACTTTGGGCCTGAACAGAGGGAGTGGGTGAGGGTGGAACATGTTCGTGCCCCGAAATTGGTCCGCGCATTCCATAAGTTGTACCCTCTAAAGCCGGGAGGGTAGATCTATTATCAGGAGGGCAGGATGTCAGGTATCCCTGCCATAAGGGTGAAGGGAGGAGATGAGGGGTCAATAAATGTATCTGGTTTTTCCGTTGGTATGCGGGGAGGTGACGAGGTTGCCTGGGAGACCGGGCTATCTCTCATCTCACCCAGGCCTGAATGGCCTTGGAGCCAGGCTGGATGTTTACTTTCGCTTTCCTAAAGACAACAGCTAGGCTTGAGAACTTTCGGGTGGTGGGAACGTAGTAATTTAGCACCTCTTAGTCTTCCTGCGCGCGGGCTTGTTAACCATTGGTAGAGATGAGGGGGCTCCTTCCCCCCCTTAGAGTATAACCCCAAGTGCTTCATGTATTCAAGTTATTCTTAACAATGCTTCTGTTCTAGTGACCTAGTATTGCAGTCTAATAAATACTATCCTTGTTTCAATGAATAAGGCCTGGCGTTTTGACTGACTAACTGAGGACTCTGACAGGTGTTTAGGCATCTAACTACACTGAAATCTGAACCTGACAGAACCTGACACCATTTTAAGTACCCTCCCATCCAATATCTATTTTGATTTTCAGAGAACCCTAACCTATCCTTTCCTCAGGTTTTTTTACTTTTCTTTTTTGGGGGTGAGTACTATTTTAAAACTTGGTGATCCTGCTTCTCCCTAGCTGAAGGTTTTAAAAAGCTATCCTTGAGATGGAAAAAAACCTTTTTTTAGAAGTGCTGGGGTCTTTATTAAATTTCCCCTGGCTAGAACGTACTGGGATAAACCAGATTTCCTGGTTTGAATTGGAAGGGAATGCAGGTGTCCCCTAATGAGAGGAACTTAAAACCTGGGGTTCAACCTAGGTAATGTATTTCAGAAAAGGCACTGGCCTTCAATGAAGGTCAGGTGTACAGAACACTGTTTTGTTTTACTACTAGTCTAGGCTAGAGATGTAAAACTCCCCCAAATTTTGAGGCTCGGGAAAACCCCCAGTTTTTTCCCATTTTTTTCCTGGGGAAAAATGGTAATTTTCAGAAAAATTGAAAAAAAATGCTACATTAGCATTTCTTTTTTCTTTTCCAGATTGAAAGTCATTTTGTTACTTTAGGAACATAAAATATGACTATGGACAATTTTACTTGGCATGAAATTATCATAACTAGCATATTAAAAATATAGTGTATCCAAACAATTATTACAAACAGAATTTACTTTTGTAATATTTATTTGTAATTGTAACAAATGGAGCAACAATCTCTTGAACTGTTTACTAGTTTATGTGGAACAGACAAAAAAAACCTCCATAAAGCAATTTTTAAAAATCCAGAAGTAACAATTATTCATATTTCCTCTCCACAGTATTAAATAAAAATAAAAAAACCCATTCTCATAAAAAGAATTGAAGAGAGGGGAAGTGTATAGAAGGGAGTGTGGGACTAAGTTTCAATGAATGGGCATGAAATTCAATCAGAATAATTTTCTGAGCTGTAATTATCAGTATCAGTTTCAATCTCTGCTTCTGCAGCTACTCTGTTATGTCTGTCATTATCACAGTTATTATGGACCTCTAAAAACTGAAGGTTTGACTGGATTGAAACAAGCTTCTCTACCCTTTCACGTCAGTTTATTTCTTGATTTAGTGTGAGTGTTTCCAAACATAGACCAGATTCTTTCACATGCTATAGAAGATGGAGGAATCTGAAGAAGGCGAGAAGCAAGAGGAGTCAGAGGCTATGTTGTGCAAAGACTTTGCCACCATGTTGCAGGAGAAATATGTTTGGCAGAATCCCAGATTGCATTCCTGGACCAAATCCCTGAAGATGCTCTATATTCTGCAACTTTTGAAAATACCTTCCCAATATCAAGTCCTAAATGTGATGCTTGTTTTGTAATCCAGTTGAATGCAGTAACAGTGCTATCATCACTTATATTTCCACCTTTGTCTCTTGGATCCAGCAGATTTGCAGCAGCATGAATTGGATGGCAACAAAATTCTTCCCATTTTTAAATAAAATCTTTCACTGTACTTTCTTCTATAGTTGTTATACTGAGATTTTCAAAAACAGTTGTTTTTATTTTGGTCATTAGATAAGGAATTTCTGACAAAAGTGCACTAGCTGACTCAGATGCAGTGATTGCTAAAGCAATTGGCTTTAGAATCTTCAGGGAATTTTGCAGCTGAACCCAGAAGACATCCTGATCAAGAACAGTGTTTCTTACACTCCTGGGTACTTTATGATCTTCAACTACTACTGTTTCTAGAAGAGCTTCTTTGTTTTTAGTAAACTTTCAAAGGAGATCACCACTCCAGCCCACTGAGTTTTACTGCAGAGCTTCAGTGTCACTATTTTATTCTTCTTCTTGAAAACTGCAGCTACAATGAGTACCTTTTACATGTTTTAAAACTTCTTTTACTTGTCTATAGATCATTTGAAGGGTGTCCAGTTTCATAATATCATTAAGAAGCATGAGATGCACATCCTATTGCAGTAATATGTGGATACTTATCCATTACGATTTCCCACGCTGCTTTCATATTGCTGGCATTGTCAGTCAGCAAAGCAAATACTTTACCATTCCCAATTTCCTGTAGGACTTCACATATTTTACAGCTGATATATTCTGTAGTATGTCTGTTCTCTCCTGTTTCAATGCTTTTGTAAAAAATTGGTTGAGGTGTTGTTCTAACAAAATTTATAATTTCTTCTCCTCTCACATTTGTCCATCCATCTGTAAGTAGTGAAAGACACAGTGCTTCATTAATTTTTCCTTGCACAGATTCCATTACATGTTCATATTCTGACTCCAAAAGAGGCTTCCTCAAAGAATGTCTGCTGGGCAAATGGTATGATGGTCTTAGTAATTTTAAAGCTTCCTGCCAGTATGTATTTTCAGTTATTGAAAATGGTGCTCCAGAAGAATATATTGCTCTTGCAAGAGCTTGATCAATTTTTTCCTGATCTTCAGGTGTCATCTTGTCAGTCAGTCAGTTATTGTCATAAAAAAAATCTTAAAAGGGGATTACTATAAGAAAAAAAATATATAAAACCATACATATAAAATGAAGTATTTTGCAAACTACATAGTATTGCATAATGTTACATAAAACAATTTGTTAGAAAGTGTTTTTCCTGACATAGCTTTATAGCTGACTGTAAAAACATGGCTACCTTCACTGATATTTCAGTAGCGGAGTCATTCAGAAGACGGTGCACTTTTAAGGCATCAGGAAGGTCCATCATATTGGCTAAAATAGGATTTAAATATCTAAAATGTAGATCTACATAAAATTGGCAGTGCAAACAAACATGTGAAACTGTCTCAATGCATCCAGAGTTAAAATGGCAAAGTCTAGACGTATATGCTATATTATGTTCTCCCATGCAAGATTCCTGATGGTAGTGCATTTAATCTTGCTCGTGAAAAGGCTCTGCACTGTTGTGGTGCTTGTATATCACATAGGTATGGAGCCATTCGGCCTACCGTGAGGGGAATCTCAAAGTTCAGAGGGGAGCAAGGTTTGTTGGCTAAGCTGTATAGCCTTTGTGTTTCTATGTCAAGGACTCTGCATTTAATCATCTAAAAAGCACCCATAAAAGGAAGCATAAGCAGTGAGTCCAATGGGATGCCCATGGCAGTTATTTTGTTTTCAATGTGTGGTAGCCAGTTAGACATATTTGAATCTGTGAGCATTTGTTGTATAAGGCTCCTTTGGTCTACATTGTAATGTAGACACAGCCAATATTTTATTGTCATTAGCCACACACCAGATTCCACAGAATTTAACCCAGTTTCTAAACACAAGGCTGCATGAGGTACACAGCGCGGCATTCCCATGAACTTTCGAAGAAATTTAGATTGAACACATTCTATTGTGCCATTAAGTGCACTTGTCCATATTGGAATACCATACATGAGTCGGAAGATTACTTTGGCCTTGAAGGCTTTTAATGAAGCTGGTATGAATTGATTGCCTCTGGTGTAGAAGAATCGGGAAATGGCAGAAACATTTATGTTGGCCATATTTATTGCTGAATTATACTGCACAGACCAAGTGCAGACCTAAGTATCTAAAATTTTTAACTTGTTCAATTGGTTTGCCTCCAATTGTCCACTTGAATAGTTTCCAAGTTTTGGAAAAGACAAGTATTTTTGATTTTTCATGGTTTAAAAGTAATTTATTTGTTATAAAATATGAAAGACATCTATTTAGTAAATGCTTTAAGCCAACTTTGGAGCAGGACAATAGTACCACGTCATCCACATATAGTAGTAGAGGGACATGGACAGAGCCCAATTTAGGAGCATGGCAATCAACAGCTTTGAGGTAAGGGGAGAGATCATTAAGGAACAGGTTAAATAGAAAGGACACTAATATACAGCCTTGTTTGACTCCTTTGTTTGATGAGATTTTTGAACACTTGATTTGGCATTTTGTTGATGTGTATAGCTTTCTTATAAGGTTAAGGAGTCTCTTATCTATGTTTAGTTGTTGTAGTTTAGTCCAGAGGAGTTCCCTGTCAATTGAATCAAATGCCCCTTTAAGATCGATGAAGGCAGCATATAATTTTACATTGCTTCTTTTAACATACTTATTAAACAGGTGCTCTAATATAATGCAATAGTCTGAAGTAGTTTTCCCTTTACACAATCCCAGCTGTTCCGGGCCTAAGACTCTCTGTTCTGTCATCCATATGGTCAGTTTAGATAGTAGATGTTTGGCATACAGTTTGCCCATAATGGAAAGCAGGCTGATTGGTCTATAGCTGGAGGGAATTGAGCAATCACCTTTTTTGTAAATTGGGACTATGATTGCATTTAACCATGCATCAGGAATAAGACCAGATTTATCAATCATTGTAAAAAAAGATGCAAGAGGGGCTGCCCACCAATCAGGGTCTAGTTTTAAAATTTCCAGGAGAATTATATCAGGACCAGCTGCTTTTCTTGATTTTAATTGTCCAATTGGTTCTTTTATTTCATTGGGTGTTACATGAGGCCAGTCAGGAAAGTCCTGAGACAGAAAATCTGAGGGTTCCATGGTGCAGACATCATCCTGATGGAATAATGTAGAAAAATATTGATACTGCACTTGGGGAGAAATAGCAGACATAGAGGGGGCCTTCCACATGACATGACCCCAAGACTATGGCCCAGAATTGTTTTGTATTATTTAAAATCGTGGCCTGTTATAATTGTTCCCATTGTGTATTAATATATTCAGTCTCCTTTCTGTTCATACTCTGTTGTAGTTGGCTCTTAAGTTTAAAGTATTCTATCAGAAAAAATGGGTCAGCGGTTTCACGGTATTGTCTGAAGACATTACATAATTTGGTTTTTAAGTATCTACATTCCCTATCAAACCAGACATTTATAGGTCTACTAATCCCCCATTTCCACTCTCAAGTTCTTGGCCCAGTGATGTGGATATGTGAGATGTTAAAGCATTATAGGCTATGATCATTGATGAATGTTCATTTGCATCAATTAAGGAGGATCTATGCTTTAGAAGTAGGTTTGATTTAAGTAATTGTTGGGTTTTTTGCATAGAGCTATCATTCCATAAGATCCTAGGCAATAGATAGAGCTTGTCAGGTTGATGTTGGAAATAACATTGGGTTCTAGTAAAAGGGCTGATACTGAGAGTTAAAATAAGTGGAAGATGGTCACTGATTATATAATCGCCAACAGTGAGATCTAGAACATGAGATTCCAATGAAGGGGAGACTATAAAATAGTCAATTACACTGCAGCCCTTTGTTGAGACAAATGTATGTTCTCCAGAGTTGGGAAAGTTGGTAAGCCCATTCAGCCAAACTTTATTAACTTGAAGACAAAGTTTGGTGAGATAGATGCCTGCCAAGTTTATATGGCAATCTTTGGAGTACCTTGTAGAGGAGAAAATAGGTGGAAATGTATCCTCCTGATTAATTTCTATAGCCTTAAAGCATATTTTATTATCGTTGCCTACTCTAGCATTAAAGTCACCTGCCAGAATTATTTCAGCCAAGGGATGTTCTTCTTCTAGTCATCTAGAAAAGAAGTTAGTTGTTTCCAATGTTGGGAAAGAGTTAAACTGTCTAAGGAGTTGGGAACATATATATTCACAATAATCAGAGTCAGGTTATCAAGGACAAGCTTAATAGCTTGCTCAGTGGGGCTATCCAATTGTAACATAATGATTTCTACTTTTAAATATAAAGAAACAAACAGAGCCAGACCTACTTGAATGCGACCCTTAGGGTTAATCCTATACTCTGGGAGGGAAAAGGATTTATACTCCTCAATCTGAATCTAATTTGGCAACCAGGTTTCCTGAAGGAGTATTATATCGAAATCATTAAGGTAGCTTAGAAATTCAACATCCTTGGCCATATTCTGCCAGCCAGCCACATTCCAAGAGATGATCTTAATATCCAAAGTAGTAGAAAATTTAGATGATGGTGGTGTAGAAGAATTTATGAGTCTCCTTTGGTTAGTTGTTCCAGGGTACTGTTGGTGTCATAAAAAACAGACCCATTGCTCATACCTCTTGATATGTTCTTGATTAATTGGCTTGTGCTTGGCCACATAATGTCTCCCTTATTGTTCAGGGAGAGATTCTCAGCCGTTATTGAGGGTATATGAACTGTATTGATGTCTCTGCTTTTCCCTTGCATTCCGGTTGGACTTCTGTAGTAGAAGTTAAATTGATCAGTGGAGAACAAGGAGATATGGTAGGGCATATCTGGGCTGTTTTTATAAAGGCTTGTTTTGGTGGCATCCGGTCTGTCTGCAGTCACTGCTTGTTCCCTGGTATCCCGTAGTGTCAGAAGCTTTGTTCTGACTGTTTCCAGTCTGTTGACTATCGCACCTTGAACCAGTTTTGGGAAATTTGGAAAAGTTTTTATCAGGTCATCTTCCAAGGAGTTATCAAGATTTATGCCTTCATGCACATAGATTGATGGAAATAACTTATCTGAAAATTTAACTGCCCCATGGATTGGATTCATAATTGTAGCCTCCTCCCCCTGACAAGAGAGGTCCATTGGATCAGGCAGCAGGGGGATCAGATCATGCCCCCCTTTAGTCTCTTTACGTTTCTTGGCCAAGAGCGGTACAGGTTTCAGTGTATTTAAAAAGGCACGGGCTGGGAAGATCCCCTTGCCGTCAAAAGTTGCACTCTACTTCATTATTAAAGATGAGATCCTCACACTGGAAAATGTGAGGAGGACCCTCTGTACCTGGTTTGGTTGGCTGATTATTTGCCCCCCCAGTCGGAATAATGAGACAGACAACAGATTGGAATTAAACAAGGGCCACTTTATTAACTATTTAACAGAACATTGCAGCAATAACAACTAAGCAAGCATGGAACAGGCAAGGCAGGCGTCACTTCCCTGACCAACCCCCTTGCCCTTAAAGGGCGGGTCACCCAGCTCCAGCCATGAGCCATTTACTCTCTGGCTCGTGACCAGCAGCCCAGCAACTGGTTGCCTTCTAGGAGCGCCTACCCCTGAAGCCTTTCAACTTGCAGGGAGGAGCCTGCCATAAAAGCTTCCCAGTGGAGGTGATCACCATTCCCCACCCTGGACCCTGAAATCCGAAGACAGTTCCTGATGACCGCCTGTTCCCTAACGGGATATGCCGAAGGGTGCTCACCAGTTCCGTTTTCTTGCTTGCATAAACCTGCCATAGCCAAGGTCAAGCCTCTGCTTTGGCCTTTGCTCCCCACTCAGCAACCTAGTGCCGACCTAATTCCTTGCTGCAAGTCCTGTAAAAAGATCCTATTGCCCTTATCAGACAAGTGCACCCCATCACCCTATACAGGTCTAGAACCCGACCCGTATGGCGGGGTGCAGCAAAACCTACCCTGAACCACCCCCCACAAACTTCCTCTGCTGTGAGCGGGCCGCCGCCGTGAGCGGGCCTAGGCCTCTGCCGCCACGAGCGGGCCACTGCTGCCGCTGCCGCCACCGCGAGCGGGCCTCCGCTGCCGCCGTGAGCGGGCCTCCGCCACTGCCACTGCCATGAGCAGGCCTCCACCGCCGCGAGGGGCCGCCGCCGCAAGCAGGCCTCCACCCACACACCCCTCCGCGAGCACGCGGAGCAACTGCAAAGGGCGGGAGCAGAGCCTGGCCTTTTGAAGCAGCCGGCTCCGCCCCCCGCCGCGTCGGGACGCACAGCATCCCTATCTGTTGCCGTCTCCCTTCCTCGGAGCGGCAAATGAGCCTCCGCCCACCAGCGGCGATGCTGGGCGGACAGGAGCTCCGTTCTAGCTCTTACAAATCAATTCCAAGAATTTTCAACTTAAGTAATAGGCTCAGATGATGTAGTACCTTCCTTTTTGTATTCCATAAGGGCAATCCACCTCAGTATTTAGAAATTGACAAACATATTTTTTTTGGCTGAAGGATCAAATGGAGTCTAGAGCTTTCATTACTCTCCTTATGTGACAAAAGGGAGTCTGCTGAGGTCTCTTTACTCCTTGATGGGATGAAGACATCTTGTCTACAAATGAATTAATTGAATAACTTTTGGATGCAGCTGTCTTCAGTATCTGTTCACTTGAAGATGCTGCTGAAGGGACAACACTTTGTGTTGCTGCTGATGTTACATATGGAGTAGAAAGAGGACTTCTTGAATGAGAACATTGAGAAAAACTATGTGCATTTTCATCATTGTGGTCCTCTTCACTTAAATCTGTGAAGGAATTTTTAATATCTACAGGACACTTGTTACATACAAGAATGTGTTTTGTCATCCTGGTAGCATTTGGAAATTCATATTTCATCTGACAATATTTGCAAATCATATTTTTCTTCTCAGAACTTGTAATGTGAAAATGCCTCCATATGCTAGATGTTGGTTCACCATTTTCCTGAGGGGAGTAGGAAGAAAGAAAAATAATTCAATGGTTAGTTTGCAAGAAGACACTAATCTATGGTTGTGGGTGTGGGGGGGGAGATTAGTATTTACACAACCAGATTATTATTTACACAAAGGTTATAAAGATAAACTAATGTAGCTAAATGATTCAGTTTTCTGGAATCAGAGAAATGAAAACTCTTACCTTTTTAAATTAAGTGTATACTTCCAGGTCCTTTTTGTTGCTCTGTATTTTCTTCCAATGCTTTGAGGCCTAGTAAAGCCTGTTCCAGTATACCCATCCACATGCAAAAACAAAACTGAAACCTTTTTCTTTTCTTGTGACAATAGCACCTCCTAAAGAAAGAGACACATCTTGTTCTTGCATTGGAGAGTTCAGTTTGTAACCTAGGACTTGCTTGTCCTCAGTGCATAGAAATTCGATTAATCTGATACCATACATATTTTTAAGAAATGATTTGGAAAATATTTGAACACCTTGTCTTAAAATATCATGTTAAAATAAAACGTTCCATATCAAATTTTTTTCTTTTCTTTTTTCAATTTTTCCAAGTTTTCAGAACAAAAAAGGCTTCAGGAAAAAAATGACACCCCCCCTTGGGTTTTTTCCAAATTTTCCCAGTTTTTTTTCTGGGCCTTCACATCTCTACTCTAGGCTACTTATTCATATGCTTTTAAGAAAACCCTTCCTTGCCTCTTTTTAAGTATCCTACCTCTGGCTTAGTTAGGTATGTGAATGAACTACAGCCCTACACTCAATTAATTAGAATCATTTGAAAACAAAAGAATCCCTGAACAGACCCTTATTAGAGTGGCCTATTTAAATTAATGGCCCTAAGAAACCAGAAACACCGAAGCCAAGCAAGACGTTTTAAGACCAAAGGGAAAACAACAACAACAACAAACCAGTGCCACAAAACTGAGCAGACCAGTGCCATAAAAGAAGCCTTATCCAACAAACAACAATTCACACTACACCTCAGAAAAAACTATTAAACTACAAGGGATGAACTTAAACCCAACCCACACAACATGCAACTAGTAACCCCCACCAGTGTTCCCTCTAAGCTGAGTTAGTGTGAGCTAGTTTACAGTTTTTTAGCCTCCAGCTCACACATTTTTGTCTTAGTTCAGGGAGGATGGCTCTAGAGCAAACTAATTTATGCAGCAGCCAAATTGCTGGCTCACAACTTTAATGCCAGTAGCGCACAAAGTAGAATTTTTGCTCACAAGACTCCACAGCTTAGAGGGAGCATTGACCCCCCCCAGCCAGCAACCAGAAAGAATAACCAACACTGAAAGAATAACCAACCAGAAAGAATAACCAACACTGAACAATGCAACAATCAATAAGCCAGAAAATTAGACACTAGAAGAATAAACCAAGAATAAACCAGCCCCCCCACAACCAGAAAAAACAAGCAAGAAAACTTTTCTAAACCCACCCAACCTTCACACGGCAAAATAACAGTTCACCCAAACAGGGGGAAAATAGCAGTAAAACAAAGAATAACTGTATTGACAAAACCACACCAACCCCGCTTCCAAGCAACAGTAAAACTTTTAAAGACAAAAAAAGAACTTTTAAAACTAGCAGTAACAGACCTAATCCCCCCAACACCCACCCCAGGGAACCCACAGAACCCACCCACCCAGACCAATCCACCCGCCCAACACAGAAAAGAAAAACCCTTTAAGAAAAACAAAGAAAAACCCTTTAAAATTTCTATTTTAAAACATTTTTTTTTCAAACTGGGTGATGTCTTCTCTTCTTCAGTCCAGGGGTCCACCAGCAGGGGGAGTAGGGCAGGCCAGTCACAGAGAGGAGCCAGCAGCTGAAGCCAACAAGGCCAGCAGCAACACAATCCTTCTCTTACCCAAGCACCAACCACCATCCAGGAAGCAGTGGAGTCTAGCCACTATGCAGGACTCCTTATATGCTCTCTGCCCATGCACAGGACAGTTTCAAAAAAGAACTCTGTCCTGTGATTGGCCAAAGAGGATGCAGCTCACCCCTATTGGGAGAGTTGTAAGTTCTCCCTCCTCACTCCCAAGCAAGGTAGGTGGTGGTGCTATGCTAGCACAGGCAAAACCAACCTTGCAAAGGGCTGCACATGCATTTGCTACTTGCATGGCACTGTTTGGCTGTAAGCTGGCCTCTCCCCCCTCCCCATCTCCCTTAGCCCAGGGAAGAGGTGGGAAAAAGCCAGTTTCAGTGGAAAAGGCAAAAAGTGCTTTCACTTTTCCCCTTCCTGCTTTTCCTCAACCATTTTTTGGGCCCCCGAATAGCTGCTGAATACTTGCCGGATAATTCAGCAAGTAACCAGCAGCTTGTATTCTGCATGCGAATCAGATTAGGGAATCTGATTCAGTACTTGGCTGGGCTGAATAATGCCAGATTTGCACTATTTGGCCAATTATTCAGCTCAACTGAGTGAAATGCACATCCATAGCAAGGACTGCACCTTGAGGGTGGCAGCATGCTAGATGGCCTTGACAGTGCTCCCCAGTCCCAGAGCATTCTTCACTACTAGATGAAGCATGTGCGCTAGGTAAATGATAAGCTTGAGACACACAGCCCTCACTTCTACCAGCATGCTGGTGGTGACATTCATGATCATGTAGCCATTGATGATGTTGCTGCCACCCCTCCACTCTGTCAGGCTAATCTGTATCACAGTGGTGATGTTTAATGTAGTGTGGTCTGCATTCATTCCCTGTGCATGGAGTAGAACTACTTTGTTGCCCAGTGGCAGGACTGCCCCCTCCTGGGGCCTGGGCTATGTCCCGACAGCCTGAAAAGACAGGTCCTCTGGTTGCCAGCAGTGGGTAGTGAGGGAGACGTAGGTGTGCTACTGGCTTCTCCAGAGGTCTGCTGTGAAGTGCATAGTTTTACCTTGCACTCTTTGACCATTGTCACTGCCGAGCAATGCATGGTGGGCAAGTCTCATCACCTCATGATCCTCAGCAAGGAGACAGAGTACCAGAGAGCCACGTGTTGCAGCAGCATATGAAAGGCTACTTCCTCCTAGAAGGAGAAGGGTTAGCTATCCACAGTAATCATCTCACCAACAAGGTGAATCATTGCTTCCTGGGCCCTTCATGCAGCCCTTCTGGATGGCACTCTTGGGGTCCTCAGGGAATGACCTTGATGTGGCCAGCTTTGATGTCCCAAACATAGCACCCTGAGTGTGGGGAGCCTTTCTTGGAGGGGGTCTCCTGCTCCCCCTCCACTTCTCCCTGCTGAGAGGGGTGGACCTCTTCTTTCTCCTGCTGGCAGACACACTTTCCCCCAGCAGCAACATACTGAGTGTTGTGTCCACAGACCACTACGGGCCATCAGCGAAGGAGCCTGAGCTTGAGGTCCTGTGAACAATGGGACTGGGGCTCCTGGCTCCAGCGCAGGGGAACCAATGGGAATGGCGGCGGGAATTCAAATCTGCCAATGGCACCAGGGGGCGTCCCCTGTCACGTGTATATTTGGCCTCCTGGCCAGGTACCTTTGTCTCGTGTTGTATAATAGTGAACCATGCTGATCACTACATCGTTGTCTGTGGTTTCATTATGCGTCTAACCCACTATACAACAATGGCGACGAAAGTGGGATCCTGCTGAGCGCTCCAGCCGGGCTGTCGGACAACGCTACCGAAGACTCGCTCCACCGCTCCACGTGTGTCGTCCATGAGCACCACCGAGGGTTAATCCAGAGCTGTGTTGCAGCCACCAACTAGCACAATGGCCATCGCTCCAGGATCCGGGCTGCTGCCGCCGTTCAACGCCTCCCAGCCCCAGCGATGGGGAGCCTGGGTTATGGGGTTGTGGCAAGCCTTCGTCTTTTATCAGATCACAGACGAAGACCGAAAGAGAGGACTGCTGCTCTGCTCTTGCGGCCCCATGATCGTCGATCTGGCCCAATACCTTCTCTCTCCCAAGAAGGTGGAGAGTGCACGGTTGATGAGATTGTTAAGGCCGTGCAGTACTATTCCCCAAAGCCATCGGAGATGACCTGCCACGTAGTCTTCCAACACCGGAACCAACAGGGCAAAGAAACCACCACGGAGTTCCTCGGAGAGCTCCGCCGTCTGGCGGCCGACTGCGCCTTCGGAGCATACTTGGATATGGCTCTCTGCGACCGATTTGTCGTGGGCCTCAGGGAGGAGAAATTCCGGTGCCGAATAATGGAAGGCGAGAAGGTGACCATCACCTCAGCGTTAGCCATTGCCACCGCATGGGAGAGGTCACACCCGGCCACCACCACCAATACGCATCATGTGGCCTCCCCCGGGATCAGCGACCTCGACGACCCCGAGGTACACCGCACACTAGCACAGCATCGCCCGCCAGCACCGCCCCCCAGCTCCGCATGCAAGCAACCCGGCTCAACAGCGCAGGAGTGTGCCAGCTGCGGAGGGCAGCATGAGAGGAGATCATGCCGGTTCCAGGACACCACATGTTGGGACTGCGGCCGCACGGGCCACATCGTAAGGGTTTGCCACTCCAAGCCATCCCGCGCAGCACAAAAACTGCCCTGCTGCAGGTCTGAGGCGCACTTCGAGGACTGCGCAGCCCCGGAGGAGGACCTATACCAACTGAGCAATGCCCCGGCCACCCGAGCACAGGTACTGAAACTCCCCAGTCAGACCTCTACCCCAAAAATATACGTCCGGGTCAAAGTAGAGGGGGGCCCCTTACAAATGGAACTTGATTCGGGCTCTGCATGTTCCATCATTTCGGAGGCCACATTAAAGCAGATTTGCCCAAAGGCAGGCCCCCGCTTGCGGCCATCACCCGTGACGCTTATGGACTTTCAGAGAAACCGAGTGCCAGTGAAGGGGGTCGGGAGTTTCAGGGTGCAGTACCGGGGCTTCAAGGGTCACTTGGACTTGATCGTAGTTGAGAGGGACCTAGTCAGCCTCCTGGGAAGGGCCTGGTTTGGACCCCTAGGAATCGCGATCGAGGGGGTCCAGCAATGCACAACCCGCGACTTCCAGGAAGTGTGCCATGAGTTCCCATCCGTCTTCGACGGGTCCCTGGGCCGATACACGGGCCCCCCGGTTTCGCTACAACTTGACCCCACGGTGGCCCCTATCCGCATGTGGGCCAGGTCCGTTCCGTTTGCCTTAAAACCCAAAATAGACGCAGAACTGGACCGACTGCTGGCTCAAGAGGTCTTGGAGCCAGTCTCCCACGCAGTGTGGGAAACCCCAATCCTGACCCCAATTAAACCTAATGGGGATGTCCGCATTTGCGCGGATTATAAATGCACGATAAATCGGGCATTGCAGGACCATTCCTACCCAGTCCCGGTAGTGAGCCACGTTCTGGCCACCTTGGCAGGGGCCAAGATCTTCGGCAAACTAGATCTGGCCCAAGCTTACCAGCAGCTGCCTGTAGATGGGCCAACAGCAGAGGCCCAAACAATTGTAACACACCGGGGGGCCTTCAGGGTAAATCGCCTGCAATTCGGGGTGAGCGTGGCACCCGGGATATTCCAGCAACTGATGGACTCTCTCCTCAAAGGGATTCCCAGCATCACACCATTCTTCGATGATGTGATAATCGCCGCCGCCACACCTGACGAGGTCGCCTCCCGCCTCCGCATTGTCCTCAGCCGTTTCCAGGATGCTGGTCTCAAGGTCAAGTGCGAGAAGTGCCAGCTCGGGGTATCATCCGTCAATTTCTTGGGCTTCACTGTGAATGCAGACGGACTCCACCCGGCCCGGGACAAGGTGAAGGCCATCGTGGAAGCGCTGCCCCGACTTCCAAAGCCGAGCTCCAGGCTTTTCTCAGACTCTTGAACTTTTACCACGCCTTTCTCCCCCACAAGGCGGCAGTAGCCGAGCCCCTCCACAGGTTGCTCGACAAGAAGGTGCCCTGGGTCTGGGGTCCATGTCAGGCCGCCGCATTCCGGGTCGTCAAGGCCCTGCTCATCTCGAACTCGGTCCTGTCGCACTTCGATGAGTCCCTGCCCGTGGTCCTGGCTTGTGACGCGTCTCCATATGGGGTGGGAGTTGTGCTGGCGCACCGTCTCCCGGACGGTCAGGAGGTCCCAATCGCATACTACTCACGGACCCTATCTGCGGCAGAGCGGAACTACACCCAGATAGACCGCGAGGGACTGGCTGTCATGGCCGGGGTGAAGAAGTTCCACGACTTCGTCTACAGTCATCCCTTCACCATCGTGACGGACCACCGACCACTGCTGGGTCTTTTCGTGGCAGATCGCCGGACCCCCCAGGTACTCTCCCCCCAAGTCTTGCGGTGGTCCATCTTCCTGGCGGGCTACAATTACACCCTGCAACATAGGCCAGGCAAGGCGATGGGCCACGCGGACGTGCTGAGCCGCCTTCCCCTACCAGATGAGCGGGAGGACCCAGCTCCTGCCCACCACGTTCTACAGATGGAGAGCCTCCCGGACGCCCCCCTCCATGCGGCGGACGTTGCTCGCCGCTCCGCCCGTGACCCCATTCTCTCCCGGGTTCTGGGCTGGGTGGTGAGGGGGTGGCCCACGGCCCCAGCGGACCCAGAGTTCAGCGCGTTCTCAATGCGGCGCGAGGAACTGTTGGCGCACAAGGGCTGCCTGCTGTGGGGGGACCAGGTGGTAGTTCCCAGCGCACTCTGACACCGAGTCCTTCAGGCCCTGCACGAGGCACACCCGGGCATCGTGCGGATGAAGGTCCTCGCCCGGAGCTACGTCTGGTGGCCAGGAATGTATGGAGAAATAGAGGCCTGGGTGAAGAAGTCCGGCCAAGCCCACCAAGCGCACCTACACAGTCCTGGGAGGCGACAAGGTCACCGTGGTCCCGGCTCCAGATCGACTTCGCCGGCCCTTTCCGCGGACTGACGTTCCTGGTGACTGTAGATGCGTACTCGAAGTGGCTAGAGGTGAGTCCGGTCTCCACCACCTCCACGAGTGCCACCATCTGGGCCCTCCGGAAAATCTTTGCCACGCACAGGTTGCCTGACACGATCGTCTCGGACAATGGGCCAGTGTTCACGTCCGAGGAGTTCCAACATTTCCTGAGGAACAACCTGATCCAGCACATCAGGTCAGCACCTTTCCATCCCGCAACGAATGGCCAGGCCGAGCGGATGGTCCGCACCGCAAAGGAAGCGCTGAGCCGTCTGACGGACGGGGACTGGGAGGCTCGCATCGCTCGTTTCCTCCTAGCAAACCAGACCACACCCAACCCTGTGAGCGGCCGCTGCCCTGCAGAGCTCCTGATGGGCCAGAGGGCCGCGATCCTACTCGACTGCCTGCACCCCGACAGGGCCCCAACAGCGCACAACCTGGTCGAGGACAGGGAGGCACCCCGGGGCTTCTTCCCAGAGGACCCGGTGTTCGCAAGGAACTACGGTCGGGGCCCGGAATGGCTAGCAGGGAAGGTGATCCGCCCCACCGGCCCCGTCTCCTATGAGGTGTCAACAATGGACGGGAGGTCCTGAGGCGACACATGGATGAGCTGAGGTGGCACCTACTACCTATGGTAGGAGATCTGGGGGACCAAGGGGAGGGGGAGCAGGCCCCACGAGAAGCCCGGTAGCAGCAGCAGCCTCGGCAGCTGAGACTCACGGCACTCGTCCCCAGAGGGCGGAAGTGAAACGGCCGGCCCCACCACACATCCACGACCGGCCTGCGGGGAAACCCCGATGCCCGCTCCGCGGTGATCCACTACGGAACGCAGAGCCCCTGCATACCTGAAGGACTATGTCACCTAGGAAGGATCGGAACTATGGGGGGAGGGGTGTTGTGTCCGCAGACAACTACGGGCCATCAGCGAAGGAGCCTGAGCTTGAGGTCCTGTGAACAATGGGACTGGGGCTCCTGGCTCCAGCGCAGGGGAACCAATGGGAATGGCGGCGGGAATTCAAACCCACCAGTGGCACCAGGGGGTGTCCCCTGTCGCGTGTATATAGTTGGCCTCCTGGCCAGGTACCTTTGTCTCGTGTTGTATAATAGCGAACCATGCTGATCACTACATCGTTGTCTGTGGTTTCATTATGCGACTAACCCACTATACAACACTGAGATTCACCCTTTGCAGGTGCTTGAGGAGGATGGAGGAGGACAAGTGCTGAGGGGTTTTGCGTGTCCAGACATGGGTGTGGCACACCTGTCACTCTGCTACACAGGGGTCACTAGGGAAGATGCATAAATATTTCCAAACTGTGGGTTGGAAATGGGGGTCCCAGGTTTGGAGAAGGTGGGAGGAGGGAAAACTGCTTTCTGGCACTGTGCTAGAAGAGGCCACAAAGGGGAGTACTCGAGGCAGGAGCAGTAACAGGGATTTGTATGGAAGAGGAGGATGCTCTCCCTCCCTCAAATCACTGCCACCAGAGTACTCTCCAAAGAGTATTAATGACTGCTGGTTTCTGGGCAGTGCTAACAACTCCTTTGCCTCTGTGGGGAGTCCCAGGAACAGATCAGGTAAAGGAGGCTCTGAGACCCCTGGTGATGTCCTGCTAGGGGTGGGGTCCAGTGGACTGACAGGATTGGCTTGGTGCCCAGAGATGGGGGTCTGTGGTACAGGAGCATGAAGGACATCTTCCCCCCATGACTAGCACCCTTTGTACCCACTTTCACCCTCATGCCACAGAAAGGTTCACAATTGGGAGAGGTGGGAAGGTATAAAATATGGGTTCTCAGCCATAGTAGCTAAGCCTCTCTGCTCAACATGAGCAGAGAGACAAGGTGGCTGAGAGCCCTGAGTCCACCTAACACCCCCAAATCCTAGCAGGGGAGAGGAGTTGACAATCCAAATGTGGGTCGTCAGCCAAGGAACCCACTAGCTAAGTCCCTCTACTTGACATGAGCAGAAAGACAGGGTGTTTCAGAGCCCTGAGTCCTGTCCACCTAACACCCCCAAATCATAGCAAGGGAGAGGAGCCAACAATAAGGAAAGAAAAACTGTGCTAGTCTGCTTTTAACAAGTTCCCTGCCTCTCTGTGTAACTGCCAACTAGGGATGGGCGCCCCCCCCAAAAAAAATATCTGTCGGGTTCATGGTTTGTGGTTTGCTTAGTTGCAAACCATGAACCGTCATGAACTTCTGGCTGCCAAACAAACTAGTTCAGTTCTTGAGGTTCATAAAATGGTAGAATTTTCCTCTGGCATGCTAGAAATACTAAACTCACAGAGTTTCTTCAGCTGACTGTCCTCTACTTGCATCTCAAGTTGGATAAGGATTGGATTCATGGGGTCTGAGTTATACCCCCCCCAAGAAGGTGCCCCAGGAAAGTGTTTCCTGGGGAAATGACAGTTAACAGGTGGTCATTTTGACCGGTGCAGGTTCAGGAGGTTTAGAAGTTTATAGAATGGATCCTGTGCAAGCTAGAGACATCAAAGTCATACGGGACCTCCCCCAGATGCTCCTTGACATGTCCTCCAAGTTCTGCCTCCTTGTTGCTTTTAAGTTTGGTGAACATTTAGATTGAGTGGAGATAGTATGTATGGAAATATATCCATTAATGAACCAGCACGAACTGCCACAAACAGCTTGGAAGTGTTGGAAATACGTGGGTTGCAAGGTGTAAGACACAGTCATTATAGGGTTAATCTGTTGTTTACCTTGTTGGCTATTGTTTAGCTTGACCCGGAAGGAAGCCTGGCACAGAGCCAATGGAAAGATAGCCCAGGAAAACTGAAGTCTGTTTTGTAACATTGATTGGTAAATGCAATCATGGATCAAGAAGAAAGAGAATCTTCATTGTTATATGACCATGTGGTCTTTCTGTTTGTAGCTGTAAAAATTTGAAGATGTAGTTCTAGGTATTTCTTTTCTTTTGTAGATTTCCTGCATACCCTTTTCCCTTAGAAATATTTTTAAACAGAAAGAAATGCCTCCTCTCCAGTGAAGCAAAGATCCATTGCAAACTCTGAATATCTAAGTTCATGAAAAATTTGTGCCAGTTGACCTGCCATAAACAACTAACCAGAACAACTAATCAGCCAAAATCTGTCACAAACTTTAGTTTTTGAGCCAGTTTGTGCCCATCTCTACTGCCAAAGCCAGCAGAGGAGAGGGTATGGAGCTGAGCTGAGCATATATCTTGCATTCTGATCCCCTAGAGCAGAATGAGAACTCTGTTATTGGCAGCCAACAGTTCCATTTAAGCTTTGGAGGGCTCCTATTGGTGTTTCCAAGACTGGAGAATTCCACCCTCCACCCGTTGCCTGAGAGCCTCTTAATTATGTTATTAATATAAAGACTGAAAAGAAGAGGGACAAGACCACAGCCCTGTGTCACTCCTCTGACTATAGGAATGCTTTCTGGAGCTTCTGGGCTGTGGCGCTACAAGGTAGTGGGAGCTCAGTCTCGCTCCTGAGCCCCGCCGGCTGTTCATTGCTTTTATTGGAACTCTGAGTCTTCCCGAGTTTCACCAGACCTCCCGCAGAGAGGGCTGGAGCAGGAGACTTGATCTGAACCCCCTGCAAGCAGCAGCGAGTGGGTAGGAGCCAGATCGTCTTGAAGCAAGAGCACGAACCAACACAGTCACAGTCCACCATGACTGCTTAGTGGTGAATGCCTGGCTTAGAGAGCACCATACCTCATCTCCAACATCAATGAAGAAACAGTGAGTACGGTTACAATGCAACATCAAAGAAGCAAAAGACCCCTTGATTAAACCCCCTTTGCATCCATGATGATGAGAAAAGGAGGAGGAGAAACTCTCATCCCCCTTGTTGTTATTCAGTCGCACAGTTGAGTCCAACTCTTTGCAACCCCATGGACCAGATAACACCAGGCCCTCCTGTCTTCTGCTGTCCGCTGAAGTTTCCTCAATTTCATGTTAGTTGCATCGATGACACTGTCTAACCATCTCGTCCTTTGCTGTCCCCTTCTTTGACCTTCAATCTTTCCCAGCATCAGGGTCTTCTCCAGTGAATGCTCCCTTCTCATTTGGTGGCCAAAGTATTTGAGCTTCAACTTCAAGATCTGGCCTTCCAGGGAACAGTCAGGGTTGATTTCTTTTAGGATTGAATGATTTGACCTCCTTGCAGTCCAAGGGACTCTCAAGAGTCTTCTCCAGCACCATAGTTCACAAGAATCTATTCTTCGGCGCTTGGCCTTCCTTATAGTCCAACTCTTGCAGCCATACATTACTACGGGGAATACCATTGCTTTGACAGGGTGATGTCTCCGCTTTTTATCATGCTGTTTAGGTTTGCCATCGCTTTCCTCCCAAGGAGCAGGTGTCTTTTAATTTCATGGCTGCAGTCACCATCTGCAGTGACCTGGGATCCCAGGAACATGAAGTCTGTCACTACTTCTATGACTTCCCCTTCTATTTGCCAAGGAGTGATGGGGCCAGATGCTATGATCTTAGTTTTTTTGATGTTGAGCTTCAAGCCCACTTTTGCGCTCTCCTCTTTGACCCTGAGCAAGAGGCTCTTTAGGTCCTCTTCACTTTCTGCCATCAGAGTGGTATC
Organism: Gekko gecko; assembly: GCA_029375565.1. Classification (NCBI taxonomy): domain Eukaryota; kingdom Metazoa; phylum Chordata; class Lepidosauria; order Squamata; family Gekkonidae; genus Gekko; species Gekko gecko. The sequence goes on from JAPDNY010000005.1 coordinate 173,885,764, forward strand.
GTCTGCATATCTGAGGTTATTGATCTTTGCTCCAGCAATCTTAACTCCATCTTGTGATTCATCCAGGCCAGCATTTCGCATGATGTACTCTGCATATAAATTAAATAAGCAAGGTGACAATATACATCCTTGTCGTACTCCTTTTCCTATGCTAAACCAATTAGTTGTTCCATATCCGGTTCTAACTGTTGCTTCCTGACCCTTATACAGGTTTCTCAGGAGACATGTGAGGTGGTCTGGTACTCCCTTCTCTTTAAGAACCTGCCATAGTTTATTGTGATCCATACAATCAAAGGCTTTAGCATAGTCAATGAAGCAGAAGTAGATCTTTTTCTGGTACTCTCTTGCTTTCTCTACAATCCAGCGAATGTTGGCAATTTGATCTCTAGTTTCTCTACCTCTTTGAAACCCAGCTTGTACTTCTGGCAGTTCTCTATCTACGTACTGTTGGAGCCTAGCTTGTAGGATTTTGAGCATGACCTTGCTAGCGTGTGAAATGAGTGCAATTGTGTGATAGTTTGAACATTCCTTGACATTGCTCTTCTTTGAGATTGGAATGTAAACTGACCTTTTCCAATTCTGTGGCCACTGTTGTGTTTTCCAACTTTGTTGGCAAATTGAGTGCAGCACTTTAACAGCATCTTCTTTTAAGACTTTGAATAACTCAACTGGTATACCATCACCTCCACTAGCTTTGTTGTTAGTAATGCTTTCTAAGGCCCATTTAACTTCGCTTTCCAGGGTATCTGGCTCGAGGTCAGTGATTATACCATCGTGGTTGTCAAGGACATTGAGGTCCTTCTTGTATAGTTCTTCTGTGTATTCTTGCCATCTTTTCCTAATCTCTTCTGCTTCTGTTAGGTCACTACCATTTTTGTCCTTTATCATGGCCAGCTTCGCATAGAACGTTCCCTTGATTTCTCCAATTTTCTTGAAGAGATCTCTAGTCCTTCCCAATCTATTGTTTTCCTCTATTACTTTGCATTGTTCATTCAGGAAAGCCTCCTTATCTCTCCTTGCTGTTCTCTGGAAATCTGCATTCAGTTGGGCAAATCTTTCCTTTTCACCATTGCCTTTAGCTTTCCTTCTTTCCTCTGCTATGTGTAAAGCCTCATCAGACAGCCACTTTGCTTTCTTGCATTTCTTTTTCTTTGGGATGGTGGTGATTGCTGCCTCCTTTACAATGTCACGGACCTCTGTCCATAGTTCTTCAGGCACTCTGTCTATCAAATCTAGTCCCTTAAACCTATTCTTCACCTCTACTGTATATTCATCGGGGATGCGATCTAGGTCAAATCTGAATGGCCTAATGGTTTTCCCAACTTTCTTCAATTTAAGTCTGAATTTTGCAATGAGTAGCTCATGATCTGAGCCACAGTCAGCTCCAGGTCTTGTTTTTACTGACTGGATAGAGCTTCTCCATCTTTGACTGCAAATTATATAGTCAATCTGATTTTGGTGTTGCCCATCTGGTGATGTCCATGTGTAGAGACGCCTCTTAGGTTGTTGGAAAAGGGTGTTTGCTATGACCAGCGTGTTCTCTTGACAAAACTCTGTTAGCCTGTGCCCTGCTTCATTTTGTTCTCCAAGGCCAAACTTGTCTTTTATTCCGGTTACCTTTTGATTTCCTACTTTAGCATTCCAGTCCCCTATGATGATGAGGACATCATTTTTTGGTGCTAGTTCTATGAGGTGTTGCAGGTCTTCATAGAACTGGTCCACTTCAGCCTCTTCTGCAGCAGTGGTTGGGGCATAGATTTGAATTACTATGATGTTGAATGGTTTGCTTTGGATTTGGACCGAGATCATTCTGTCATTTTTGAGATTGTATCCCAATACTGCCTTTCTCACTCTCTTGTTGACTATAAAGGCCGCATCATTTTTTCTACGGGATTCCTGGCCACAGTAGTAGATATAATGGTCTTCTGAGTGAAATTCACCCATTCCTGTCCACTTTAGTTCACTGATTCCCAAGATGTCGAGGTTCATTCTTGCCATCTCATTTTTGACCACGTCAAGCTTACCTTGATTCATAGATCTTACATTCCAGGTTCCTATGCAGTATTGTTCTTTGCAGCATCAGACTTTCCTTTCACTGTCAGACACATCCACAACTGAGCATCCTTTCATCTTTGGCCCAGCCGCTTCACTCTTTCTGGGGTTACTCGTACTTGCCCTCTGCTCTTCCCCAGTAGCATATTGGACACCTTCCGACCTGAGAGGCTCATCTTCCGGCGTCATATCTTTTAGCCTTTTGTTACTGTCCATGGGGTTTTCTTGGCAAAGATACTGGAGTGGGTTGTCATTTTCTTCTCCAGGGGATCACGTTTGGTCTGAGTTCTCTGCTGTGGCCTGTCCATCCTGGGTGGCCCTCCACGGCATAGCCCACAGCCTCATCGAACCATGCAAGCCCCCTCTCCACTACAAGGCAGTGATCCATGAGGGAGCCATCCCCCTTGCCTTTGTGTAATTGGCTAGCAAAAGCACCGGATATAAAGCTTTTTAAAGAACTAGGGGGGGGAAATGGACATAAATAATCTTATCTGATCATTCTACCACTCATATTGGAATTACAAATTAGCCAAATCGCTTGCTTTTATCAACAAGAAGAAAAAATACAGGCATTTTAAAAGGAACTTCCTTACATGGTAATAGACTTCCTGTAATATCAGCCCTGCTTCTGAAGTTTTCTGGGCTCAGAAGACACTGGTTAAAAGCAATCACCTGGCTCTCTACTGAAAGACTCTCAGTTGTTACTATATCTGCTATAACAGCTTATCTGGCAATGCAGTTTAATTGTTAGACTGTTGATCGACTGAACTGCTTTTACTTTCTTTGGTACCAGGGTTACAGAAATTGTTTTTAAAATGGATTTCCAAGCAGGAAGTGTATTAAAAGCTCCAAACACAGATGATACTACAGGCACTGAGTTGACTCAATTTTCATGGGATGCTCTTAAATACATGATTCGAGACTTGATTAAGCTAGCAATCAAAGAAACATGTGCTGAACTATATGACATATGCTCAACTGCTCTATTGAAATCTACAAGCAATTCAGATAAACTGCAGAAGCAAGCTTTGAGAGATACTGATCAAAAGTGTAAGCAAGAGGACCTCTCTTCAGCTGACTGGAAGCCTACAAGAAGACAAACACAGCAAAAAAGCAAACTACAACTCGTATGGAATTCATGGAACTATGTTTTATAGAATCCAAGAAACACGTGTATGCAGGAGCAACTAAACTCTTTATGCAAGAGCCAACTCAGGAACAGAAGAAGACAAAAATCATCCAATCAAGCTTTATTTTAAGCTACTTACTGCAACCCTTAAAACAAATGTATGCAGTCCACAAAGGCAAAAGACACAGAGACAAGATCCTTCTGAAGAGAAGATACTAGACAAAGAAAAAAGATGTTAAGCTTTTTGAATAAAACTATAATTAGGGAAATTCACCTCACTCCATATAAGAATGCCTTAGGGAATTTTTAAAAAGTGTAACTAAACAGAATGGCTTGTTTTGATAAGAAATCAACTGAAAGAGGTGAAAATGTAAGGAAAAGATGTTAAGCTTTATGTTTAAAAATACTAATAAGAAATTTACCCTCTTTACATATAAGAGTGCCTTAGGGAGTTTTTATTAAAGTGTAACCGAACAGAATGGCTTGTTTTGATGAGAAATCAACTGGGAGAAGTGAAATTGTAAGGAAAAGATGTTAAGCTTTATGTACAAAAGTGTTATTAAGAAAATGTATCAACTCTGTACATAAGAGTGCCTAGGGAGTTTTTATTAAAGAGTAATTAAACAGAATGGTCTGTTTTGACAAGAAATTAATTCAGTGAGGTAAAAATGTAAGGATTTTTAGTAAAATAGTAGATAAGATAGATTTGTAGGTGAATTTCAGAGAAGGAGCATTTATTTTTATGTGTTTTAAATAAGGCAACATTTCAGAAGAAAAATTGACATATTTGTTTTAAAGGGAAACTTGAACTTATAAGGGAAAATGTCTTTATTAAAGATAAGAATTGATTAAGAAAATCTGAAATTTTACAGTAAGAGCCTTTGAATATATATAACTAAAATATATTATTAGAATGTTTAGATAATTTTAAATGAAAGCATTTATGTATTCTTGATATTTGTAGTGGTGACTATTATTATGTTATTAGATAAATTTTCTGTTGTAAGACAAGTAGGAGAGACTTAATCAGAATGTACCACAAGCTATTACTCTCATTTTATTTGTATTTCTGGAAAACTAATAAAAATCTATTATAAAAAAATGAATGCTTTCTGTCAGAGGATCTGAGATGCCTACTCTAATTTTAGAGGAAAAATTGCTGTAAAGTTCTCTTATCAGAAGAAGGAGTTTGTCAATGTTAGTACTCACCAATTTACAGCACATTCTTTTTCTGTCCACTGAGTCAAAAGGAGCCGCAAGATTGACAAAAGTTGTATAAAGATGTCTAGTGGGACCCCTGGTGCAGTCTGAGGCAAGGTGGTGCAATATCAGACAATGGTTGATGGTGCACTGGCCCTTTCTGAAACCAGGTTGTTCAGTGAAAATGATCTGATTAGCCTTATCATATTCTTCCAGTTTTCTCAATAGGGATGTACTGTAGAGTTTGAAGGCAATATCCAATAAGCCGATAGGTTGATAATTATGTTTTGCCCCTTTTTAAATATTGGGGTAACTATGTTTTGTTTTCAGCCAGAAAGCAGGAGTCCAAAAGAATTTGTCTGAGTGAACACCTTGGCCAACACTGGAGTCCACCATTCAGGGAACTGATTGAAAAACTCAGGGGGAAGCATATCTTCAGGGGCCTTACCAAGTGAAAGAGAAACTAAGTCATTTTTAGTGATCTGCACACACAAAAAATGGAATTTTTCAGATTCAGGTATATTGGACCCAAAAAAGCTGGGACTTCCCAAAAACCCTGAACTCCAATACCTGTATGGTATTCAGATTGGGGTGTTTTTTTGTTTTTTTTAAGGAATCTCTCTCTTTTTTTTTGCTCCATTATACCCTATGGGACCATTATAGTCAATGGGGAATATCTGGGGGTATCCAGGGGTCTGGGAGGGCTATTTTTTCAGGTAGAAGCACCAGATTTTCAACATAGTTTCTGGTGTCTCTCCTCAGAAGATCCTCCCAAGTTTCAAAAAGATTGAACTAGGGGGTCCAGTTCTATGGGCCCTAAAGAAGGTGACTCCTTCCTCCATTGTTTAATGGCAAGGAAAAAACCAGCAAAAAAGCAAGAACTGATGTCAAACTAGAGGCTCTCTACAGTAGAAACTGAAGTGGGGGACATTTTTGCAAGCCTAGCAGTATCAGTGCATGTACAGAATGCCCAGCAGAACCAGTGCATGTACAGAGTGCCCAGCAAAACTGTTGCAACTGTGGCAATGCCAGCTCAACAAATCAAAGCAATGGGGTTGCAAGCCCAGCACAGCCAGTGCATGTACATAGTGCCTATCAGAACCAGTCCTTATACAGAGGCCCCATCAGAACCAATGCCACTGTGGCAATGCCTGCTCAAAAGATCCAAGGGGGGGGAGGTTTGCAAGCCCAGCACATCCAGTGCATATGCAGACAGAGTGCTCAGCAAAACCCAGTCCCTCCCCCACCTCCAGTTTCTACTGCAGAGACTCTCTGGTTTGACATCAGTCCTTGCTTTTTTGCTATTTTTCCTCCATGGAAAACAGTTGAGAACGGGGTACCTTCTTTGGGGGCCTATAGAATCAGATCCCCTAGTCCAATAACTTTGAATTTTGGGTGGTCTTTTGAGGAGAGGCAACAGCAGCTATACTGAATATTTGGTGCCCCTCCAAACCTCTAGATACCCCCAGATCAATTTCCCATTATAGCCTTAGGAGACTGAAGGCATTTTAAGGTGTCATAATCCCTTTAAATGCTTTTGTGAAGCCGCAGCTTCACCTTGAACAGCATTTAAAAGGACTGCAGTATCTTTAAATGCCATTTAACTGCAGCTATCCTGCTTTCCTGGATAATCTTAATTTTTTTCTGGGATTATCTAGGATGGGCTGTGCTAGGTAGTCAAAGATACACCCCTTCTATATCCAGTGGAAACAATAATAAAAAAAATACTGATAAAGTATTTTGGGGGCATTTTTCCAACTAGGATATAGCCGAATCCACACCTCTCAGCCTTTTACCTCAGATGCTGTGACAAGGGGCCACTGAGGCATGTCAGAAAAACTAAAGAAAGATTATGTCGATCAGCACTGCTGGCACAGTGGTGGGATCACCAAAAACCTGGCTATAATAGCAGTGCCAATCTTTGGTGGATATCTGGGCATCCAAGAATGGGAATGAGTTGCCCATACTAGAGGACAGGGTAAAGGTAAAGGTTTCCCTTGCTTGAAAGACAGTCGAATCTGACTCTAGGGATGTGGTGCTCATCTCTGTTTCCAAGCCAAAGAGCCAGCACTGTCCAAAGACATTTCCATGATCATGTGGCCGGCATGACTAGAGAGAATACAAAATCCCAAACTGCTAGATATAGCTCTTGCCATTGAGATCTGGTAAAGGTAACCTTCTTTTGCTTTAACAAGTCTTTGTTAGGAGATTTCAAAGAAATTAACAAATCTATAGAAGGCCTGCTATTGTTGGACTGCACCTACTTTGTATATCATGTTAACCTGTTCCTATGCTGTTCACATTCTTGGTCAAACCAACCCCTAGAAGTAGAAACTTTGGAGGCTGTTCATTGTTTGTATGATACACAAGATTCACCTTGTGGTTAGGGATGCTCTTGGACTGGGGAACAATGCCAGGGGTGGGGAGAGTGCAGCCAAAATCAGTTCCCTGCTGGAGAACTACCAGCACTTGATGGGGCACTTCTTGATGGCTGCTGAGAGAGAGTCAGGGAGAGGTGGACGAGACAGAGCACATTTTCCTCCAGGATCTTGGCACCCAACAGAACTCCACCTGTGCCATGATTGCCTGTTTGGTGGAGAAGGAGAGCATGGTCCAGGATGTCCTGTCCTCCGTGTCCATCCAGCAGGGGGAGAGCAAGCTGAGCATCCAATGACTGGCTGACCCTCTCCCAGATGGTGTGTGTCATGAAACAGTTTTGGGATGCCACCAATGTGCTCTGTGTCCACATGGCTAGCCTGGGGCAAGTCATCCCTTTCATTCACTGGCTAGATCAGGCTATGGAGTCTGTGCTACAGCCAGGTCCCAAGGGAACTGAGGTTCTCCCTTGAGTCAGGGCCCTGGTTGACAGGTTGTGGAAATGCATCAAGGAGCACTTACAACTGATCCTCAGGGTGCAGGAATTCAAATTGGTGTGCATGTGTGGCCCCCATATCAAGGGAAGCCTTGCCCTCTGAAATGTGCAGCCTCATTAGTGAAAGTGTGAACTTTGCCACCAGGTGCGGGGGTTCCAACACCATGGCTGGGGCCAAAGAAAGCTGAGGGAAGTGGGAAATGACATAGTGGAGGAGGAGGGGAGGGGGAAGAGAGGGAAGGGAGGAGCAGGGAAAGGAGGAAGAGGGGGATGGAGGTGCCAAGGAGGACAAGGTCATGGAGAAAGGAGGAAGGCCAGGATGGAGAGGAAATGTGGGGATGAGAAATAGACTTCTGGTTTTCCATTGTGAGGTGGGAGGTACAGAGCACTGATGTGAGTGCTAGGCATGCAATGGCAGAGGGTTCTGCTGAAGTGATGGTCTGCAAGCTCCTGGCAGATCCCCCTGTGCCCAACAACTCAGACCAACTTGAGTACTGGCTGGCAAGACCATCATATGGCCTGATCTCACCAGTGTGTCCACCAATCTGCTCTCTTGCCCTTCCACTAGCATCCAGAGTGAACAGGTTTTCTCCCATCTGGGAGACATCCTTTGCCCACATTGAGCCTACCTAGACCTGGCCAGGGTAGATGAACTGTCCTTTCTGAGGGTCAATCTATCCATGCTGAGAAAGCCTGTTCTGGACGGGGTGGATTGAGACCACCATCTCCATCTTTCCCTCCTCATGTGCCCCCTTCCTTCCCCTCATCTTCAATGAGTGATCCCAGACTGCAGTCCACGGGGTGCATCTTTGGCACTCAGGTGGGAAGAAAGCCATCTCTGCCAGGAGGGGTTGGGCTTGCCCCATGGCCAACACCTATAGTGTCAACATCACCCCAAAGAACCATTCAGACCACAATACTCCTCATCATGTGTTCCCCAACTTGGGAATCAGTAATGAGACCTGTCGTGTGTGAAAACCATCCTCCATCTCTTTGCACGTTCCCCCACCCCTGGATCCCTCAAAACAGACCGCTGCATGTGATCGCTGACCTCCCCCTTTTGGTACACTCCCTCCACCAGGCAACCCAAAACTATATCTTGTCTGACATGACCCCTGTATTCAACTTCTCTGTGCTCCCCCTCCACCCCAGGAACCCCAAAAAAAACTTTAAAATAAACATAGATGGACATGAATGATGCCCTCCCCCTCTTGGGAAGTTCCCTGTGCCAGCCAACCTAAGGAGAGATATCTGTCAAACGTGACTCTTGTCCTCAAAGTCTCTTTGCATTCTTGACCCCAACAGCCCCCCAAACCTTTAAAATAAACTTTGACAGACATGAACGATGCCCTCCCCCTCTTGTGATGTTCTCTGCACCAGTCACCATAAAAATAGCCATTTGTCAGAAGTGACCCTTGTCCTTGACATCTTTGCCCATTCTTTGATGCAGGAAAACCCAAAAAACTAAAAATAAACCTTGACAGATGGCACCCATGACCCTATCTTCTTAATGCAGTCTGCCTACCACAGCCAGGTGGGTGGGCTGTGCTACTGGGTCCCTCCCAGGAGGGCCCATAGTTAAATGTCTCCTCCCCTTGTGAGGGATGGTTCTACCAGACTGGTCCAAAGTGGGGGCCTTGTCACTGGGATCGGGGCTCCCCAAACCACCCATCTGCCCACCACATCCAGGCTGTTGGACCACGCTACTGGGTCACTCCCTGGAGGTCCCACACTAAGATGTCTCTCCCCAGGGAGGGAGGTTGCTACCAGGCTAGTCCTAAGTGAGGGCTTTGTCCACCAGGGTTGGGGCTCCTCACCCCAACCATCTGCCTGCCATACCAGGAGGGCCAACACTTATATGTCTCCCCCTGGGGAGACAAGGTGCTACTAGACTGGTCCCAAGTGGGGCTTCCCACCCCCCATCCAGGGCTCCCCACCCCACCTGTCTGCTTGCCACAGCCAGGCAGTCAGACCATGCTACTGGGTCATTCCCAGGAAGGCCCACACTTAGATGTCATCCCATTGGAGAGGGAGATGCTACCAGACTGGTCCCAACCCACTCACCCCATCTGTCCATCCAGGTCCCCTGAACTGGCTTACGGCAAAGTGATTACTGGTTAGGACTAAATCTTCCAGAGCTGGGAGCTCACATTGCCTTGGTCACCGAACATCAGGATGGATGTTCCCTGAGATGATTGCCAAAGGGATCCATGAAGAGCTCAATCACAGACAACTGATCCAGCAACCAGCTCCGCAGCCTCAACTGCTGCCTGCTGCCCCACCTGCAACGCTGGCAGGGCCAGTGGGACCACCCCCCGGTGGACCTCCAGGTCTACCAGGGGTCCCGCCACTGGACGAGCCACCTGGTCCTAGGCCCCAGGGATGGGGATGGATGCTACCCAACCCAGCCAAACTGTTAGATGCTACGTTTGATGGCACCCCGGAAAAGCTCTCTTTCTTTTTGGTGAGGGCGGAGAAGTTTGTGGACAACTGGGGCCACCTTTTCCCGAACAAGGAGCACATAGTGGATGTGATCACTTCCCGGCTGTGGGATGCAGCTGTGGCCTGGTATGTAACCCTGCACCACGAAGATGGCCAAGAACTCCGGGAGGTGGATGCCTTCATGTGGGCTTTGCGAGACCACTACAAAGATTCAAATGCGAGTGAGACGGCCCAAGCATTCTTCTGCACCTTTCACCAGGGGAAGAAGTTGGTGAGGGAGTACACCAAGGAATTCCACAGGCACGCTGCAAAAATCCGTGAGTGACCGGATGGAGTACTAGCCCAGTATTACCAACTAGGGCTAGACACAGAGATATGGGGAACGATCCTGAGAGGAGGCAAACCAAGGTCCCTCTTGGGATGGATGAAGGAGGCGGTTGACACCGAAAGCCGACTCTGCACCATTTGCATCGATGACGCTGTCACCTTGGGGAAGACCGCTCAGGTCGCCACCACGCTGGGAAAAGCGAAACCCATGGCCCCTCTGCCGCGCCAGAAGGACGGAACCCAGGAGCAAAGGATGAAGCAAGGCCTCTGCTTCCCACATGGGTAACCCAGCCATTTCGCAGCGGCATGCCCTGGAGTGGGGGCATCGCCATCCACCATGAAAGGGGAGAAGACGAGGATCAACACCCCAACCAAGAAACCGACGGCGAAGCCAAAGAGTTTGAGGGCCCTGCAGGCAAGCCCATTGGAGGAAGACTCCGAGTACTCAGGAGAGGAACTGTTCCAGCTGGCAGGAAATGCGAAGGACCTGCTGTGAACAGCACTGAGCAGCAGGTCCCCGAACCCCAGGTGCTACAACCAGTGAGCAATTACCCCTCCCTCTTTTTTGTGACTGTGACTCTGATCTGCCCCGAGTTGAACACCCATGTGTGGGTGAGGGGGCTAGTTGACTCGGGGTGTGGGTGAGACCTAATAAGCCCCTCTTTAGTAACAGGGCTGGGAGCCAAGGTGGTCAAATTGACAGACCCATTAATATTTACACAAATGAACGGGTCCACCATGAAGGACCCCTGAAAATACGAGACTGTTCCACTCCTCATGGGGTTGAGCAAACATTGGGAAATCCGGCCTAATGTGAACTGAAGTACTTAAAAAAATGTTAAGTTTATCTATTTTGCAATATACTTTTGGGGATATTTATTTTACCGCACTTAGTATCGTGCTTCTATGACTTGGCAAAACTCTGCTATATTAACCAATCACAGTACTCCCTCCTAAAGCCATCTAAACTGGTGGCCCTCATTACTTCTGTGACAGTGGAGTCCGCAGGTTAGTTAGGTACTGTGTGAATGTAGTGCCTATCTTTGCCATTGGGTGCCCCCTAGTTCTAGCATCTCCCTCATGGATCACTGCCTTGTCGTGGTGAGGGGGCTTGCATGGTTTGATGAGGCTGTGGGCTATGCCATGGAGGGCCACCCAGGACGGACAGGCCACAGCAGAGAACTCAGACCAAACGTGATCCCCTGGAGAAGGAAATGGCAACCCACTCCAGTATCTTTGCCAAGAAAACCCCATGGACAGTAACAAAAGGCTAAAAGATATGACGCCGGAAGATGAGCCCCTCAGGTCGGAAGGTGTCCAATATGCTACTGAGGAAGAGCAGAGGGCAAGTACGAGTAACCCCAGAAAGAGTGAAGCAGCTGGGCCAAAGCCAAAAAGACACTCAGTTGTAGATCTGTCTGACGGTGAAAGGAAAGTCCGATACTGCAAAGAATAATACTGCATAGGAACCTGGAATGTAAGATCTATGAATCAAGGTAAGCTTGATGTGGTCAAAAATGAGATGGCAAGAATGAACCTCGACATCTTGGGAATCAGTGAACTAAAGTGGACAGGAATGGGTGAATTTCACTCAGAAGACCATTATATCTACTACTGTGGCCAGGAATCCCGTAGAAAAAATGATGCGGCCTTTATAGTCAACAAGAGAGTGAGAAAGGCAGTATTGGGATACAATCTCAAAAATGACAGAATGATCTCGGTCCAAATCCAAAGCAAACCATTCAACATCACAGTAATCCAAGTCTATGCCCCAACCACTGCTGCAGAAGAGGCTGAAGTGGACCAGTTCTATGAAGGCCTACAACACCTCATAGAACTAGCACCAAAAAATGATGTCCTCATCATCATAGGGGACTGGAATGCTAAAGTAGGAAATCAAAAGGTAACCGGAATAAAAGACAAGTTTGGCCTTGGAGAACAAAATGAAGCAGGGCACAGGCTAACAGAGTTTTGTCAAGAGAACACGCTGGTCATAGCAAACACCCTTTTCCAACAACCTAAGAGGCGTCTCTACACATGGACATCACCAGATGGGCAACACCAAAATCAGATTGACTATATAATTTGCAGTCAAAGATGGAGAAGCTCTATCCAGTCAGTAAAAACAAGACCTGGAGCTGACTGTGGCTCAGATCATGAGCTACTCATTGCAAAATTCAGACTTAAATTGAAGAAAGTTGGGAAAACCATTAGGCCATTCAGATTTGACCTAGATCGCATCCCCGATGAATATACAGTAGAGGTGAAGAATAGGTTTAAGGGACTAGATTTGATAGACAGAGTGCCTGAAGAACTATGGACAGAGGTCCGTGACATTGTAAAGGAGGCAGCAATCACCACCATCCCAAAGAAAAAGAAATGCAAGTGTCAGAAGTCCTAACCTAGTCAGCAAAACACCATGCCTTGCGGTTCAAGCAAGAATAGCATTTATTATAGAGCTGCAATAGAAAGGTCATTGTAGCAGGTACATTGTTCAGAATGACTTGGTTACAGAAAGCAAGTGGTTATACCGAGAAGGGGTTGAATGGGGACCCCCCCTTCTACCAATCAAGGAATAACATGCGACTGGGAATCGAAAGTTACTACGCTAATGAAGTTCCCAACGCCCCCATTATTCTCAGGAAAGCCGGAGCTTTGAAAGCGATAGTAAAGCTCGCAGCTTGACTCCTCAAGGTCAGAATGTTCAGTCTGCGAGAGATAGGGGTTACCAGATGCACATTCCACTCTCACACCCTAGTCATAAATCAACACCCCTTGGATTCCAACCTCCCGCCTGTCACGCCACTATGGCGCCCATTGCCATCCTCCCCTCCCCTCCATCCATCATGGCAGGGCTACCTGACATGCAGCCCCCTCGAAAATAACTCTACCCCTTAGGCTTGTGGGGGTACAACTTGTGAAACGCCCGGATAAGCCGGGGGGCCAGAACATGTTCCGCCCACACCCATTCCCTCTGCTCCGGCCCAAAGTCAATCCATTCAACAAGGTAAAACAAGCGATTGCGAGAGATCTTAGAGTCCAAGATTTGCGATAGTTCGTAGTGAGGTTCCCCCCCCACCAACAGCGGAGGCGGGGTTGGCCGTCGCGGTCTCCATTTGTTTTCCTCAGGTGCCCGGCGAAGAAGCCTTACATGAAAAACAGGATGAACAGACTTTAGAGATTTGGGCAACGCCAATTCGACAGTCACATTGTTAATTACTCTCACAATCTCAAATGGACCAACAAACTTCCAACCAAGTTTGCGACTCGGTTGAATGTGACGCAAGTGTTGTGTGGACAAATAAGCAAACTCCCCACACTTTGGAATCCAGGCAAGGCTGCGTTTCTTGTCGGCCTGGATTTTATAAGCATTTTTAGCTTCATCTAGAGTCTTAGCTAACGATGACCACGCCATCTGCAACTGTTTGCACCAGTCTTCAGCGTCTCCCACCGGGAGGTCGGGAGAAGTCAGAAAAGGCAGAGGCGGTGCATCATATCCATGTACTGCCTTAAACGGGGACATCCCTGTCGACGAGTGCTGAGTATTGTTGTAACAGAACTCAGCCAAAGGCAAAAGAGAATGCCAATTGTCCTGTTGAAAATTGGAAAAACACCGCAAATACTGTTCCAGAGTCTGATTCACACGTTCAGTCTGTCCATCGGATTCTGGATGGTATGCACTGCTGACCCCCCGCTCCACCCCAAGCAGTGACATCAGCTTGCTCCAGAACCGTGAGACGAATTGCACCCCCCTGTCCGAGATCACTTTCGCAGGCAAAGTGTGGAGCCTCACTACGTGTTGCAGGAACGCAGAGGCTAGTTTCTTGGCAGAGGGGATAGCGGCAAACGGAACGAAATGAGCCTGTTTTGTAAACAGGTCTACGATCACCCATATGACAGTCTTTCCCCCGCTCGGGGGTAGGTCAGTAATAAAGTCCATAGAGATTACTTCCCATGGGCGAGCCGGCGTGGGGAGGGGTTGCAGAGCCCCCGGGGTTTGCCGGGTCGGGGTTTACTCATTAAGCACGTTTGGCAAGCCGACGTGAAAAGTGAAATGTCTTTTCTAAGCCCTGGCCACCAAAATTGTCTTTGCAGGAGCTGGAGAGATTTCACAAACCCCGTGTGTCCAGCCAATTTCGACCCGTGTGCCCAGCTCATCACTTCCCCCCGTAGGGAACGTGGGACAAAGAGCTTGTCATTTTTAGTCCAGCAGCCATGCGCATTTTGGGAGACGCCTTCTTCCCCCCCCACCTCCTCTCTATCAGCGTCCGACATAGCTGTAGAGAATTTCGTCACCCAGTCATTGGTAGGAGGGTCTGGGGACGGGGGGGAATGTTTGGCCTGCCCCCGAGTGGTTACTGCCCCTCCCAACTGGGAAGGCGTGAAGACCGAGTCATGAATCTCCTCCCTTTTGCTGTCGTGTTGAGGGAGGCGTGACAGTGCATCGGCCAGCGAGTTAGACGTCCCCGGGAAGTGGTGTAGTGTGAAATTGAACTTGGAGAAGAAATCAGCCCAACGCAGCTGTTTGGCGTTCAAGGAACGGGGGGAGCGGAGAAGCTCGAGGTTTTTGTGATCAGTCCAGACCTCGAATGGAACTCGCGCCCCCTCAAGCCAATGTCGCCAGGTAGCCAACGCTAAGCGGATCGATCCCGCTTCTTTTTCCCACACCGACCAATTCCGTTCAGTATCGTTAAATTTTCTGGAAACATAGGCAAGGGGGTGTAATTTACCATCCTCCCCCTCTTGGAGGATCGCCCCCCCATAGCAACATCGGAAGCGTCGACTTGGACAATGAATTTTTTAAGTTCATTCGGGTGGGCTAACACAGGTTCCGACGTAAAAAGGGCTTTCAATTTGTCAAATGCCCTCTGGCACTGTGGCGACCACTCTAGTTTGGCCCCTGGTCGAGTGCACTCGGGTGGCTTCCCTTTTGTTTTCAACAAGTCAGTTAGGGGAAGGGCCACCTGGGCAAAGTTCGATAGGAACGATCTATAAAAGTTCGCGAATCCGAGGAACCCTTGGAGTTGCCTCCGTGTTTTAGGGGCTTCCCACCCTATCACATCTTTGATTTTATCAGGGTCCATCTCGATCCCCTTTTGGGACATGCGGTAGCCCAGAAAAGGGATCTCTGTTTTGTGAAATTCACACTTGGACAGTTTTGCAAACAGTTTATGCTTGTGCAACGTTTGTAACACTTCCCTCACCAGTTTCACATGGGACTTCATGTCGGGGGAATATAAAAGAATGTCATCAAGGTAAACAAGGACCCCCTTAAACAAATACTTGTGGAGCACCTCATTAATCAAGTTCATGAAGACTCCCGGGGCTCCCTGAAGCCCGAACGGCATGACCAGGTATTCAAATTGGCCCAGAGGGGTGTTGAACGCCGTTTTAAATTCGTCCCCCTCCCGAATTCGGACCCTGAAGTAGGCATCACGGAGATCTAGCTTCGAGAAAACCTTCCCCCCAGCCACCGCAGGCAACAAGTCTTTTATCAGGGGCATGGGGTAGGTGTTTGTGTTAGAGACTGCATTCAAGCCACGATAGTCGGTGCACAGCCGCAACCCCCCATCCTTTTTCTTCCGGAAAAGCACAGGAGCCGCAAACGGGGAGGATGCTGGCCGTATAAAACCCCTACTCAGATTTTTGTCAATGAATTTCCTCAGCTCCACTTTTTCTGAGGGGCTCATGGAATACAACTTCCCTTTTGGTAGTTTCTGGTTAGGCAAAATTTCAATCGCACAGTCTGAGTTTCTATGGGGGGGCAATTCGTCGGCTTCCTCCTCCCCAAAGACAGGGGCCAGGTCGTGATACTCAGGGGGAATGCCTTCCAGTTCGGCTTCCGCCACCCCCACCGTCACTAGGAGTTGCCCCCCCGTCATGGGTCCCCACTCATTCTTCCATAAGTGGGATTGGCATTTGTCGGAGATGAAATTCACTTTCCCCTTCCCCCATAGGACGTGTGGATCGTGATCAAAGAACCACGCGCTTCCGAGTACTAGGGGAAAGCGGGCAGCTGGGGTAACAACGAAAGGCCTTTCTTCCCAGTGTTGCCCAATTCCCACCCTCAAGGGTACAGTCTCGTATTTACAGGGTTCTTTCATGGTGGAGCCGTCCATCTGAGTAAATATCAAGGGGTCGTTTAGTTTAATAACTTTCGCCCCCAGTCCCGTCACTAGTGTGGGATTGATGAGATCTCTCCCACACCCAGAGTCAATGAGAGCCCGTACTCTCACATGGGTCAATAGACCCGGGTCCATTAAAGTCACTGTAAGAAAGAAAAGAGAGGGGGTTTGCTCACCGGGGTTTGCGCCTGGGAGTCCGGGACCTGCTGTTCAGCGCTGTTCACAGCAGGTCCGTCTCGTTTCCCTGCGGCGCAGCTTCGCCATTGGATGAATCGGATGCCTCGCTGAGCGGTTTCGCCCCCCTCGGCTTTGCCACCGGTTTCGGCGTGGAGGTGTCGAACTTCTTCTTGGCTCCCTTGGGCGCTCCTGACGATGCTGATGCGGTCGGGCAGTTCGCGGCGAAGTGGCCTCCTTCTCCGCATTTGAGGCAAAGACCTTGCTTCATTCGGAGTTCCCTCGTACCGTCCCTCGGTTTTGGATTCGGGGTAGGGGTTTCCCCTCGCTGCCGGTGCAGGGCCGCTGTTGGCCATCGCTGCGGCATCATCTAGTTTGATGGTTTTCAGCCGGTTCTCCATCGTGATGGCGGCTTGTATCCATCCCGAGAGGGTGTCTGGGTCTTGGGTTTTGGTGACTTCTCGTCGGATCTCCGCGCTGAGTCCCAACTTGTAGTAGTCCACGAGGGTTCCATCTTGCACCCCTCAGATTTTGGCCGCACACCTACGGAACTCCGCCGTGTAGTCTCTCACCGATCTCGTGCGTTGCTTGAGGGCTCGGATCGCTGCCTTTGCTGCTTTGTTAGAGTTCACGTCCTCGAATTGCTCTTTCATGGCCCACAAAAAAGAATCGATTTCTCTCAACTCACGCCCATCAGCCTGGTGAAGTCCCACATACCAGTCAGCGGCCGCTCCCTTCAGGTGGGCTGCTATGACATCGACCATACGCTCCTCGCGCTGGAATAGATGGCCCCAAGTCTCGATAAACCTCTCGGCTCTCACGAGGAAAAACGGAAACTTCTCAGGGTCTCCGTCAAAATCTGCATCCAGCAGTTCCGCAGGTTTCGGTGGCAAAAACCCCCAAGGTCGAGGGGGTGGTTGCCCCGGCGGGCCCTGCGGCCCTGGCCCCGCGGGTTGATCCGGAGGGCTGGCCGGTACGTTCTGCTGGCCTTGATCCGGTGCCGGCCGTTGGTCCTGGGGAGCTTGGTCTGGTGGCTCCTCTCGCCTTTGTCGCTCACGCTCCTCTCGGATGCCCTCCATGATCATCTGTGGAATGCGGGCGAGGGATTCATCTAGGTAGCGCATCAGGCGGTCTTGGCTCAGTTCCCCACTCCACCTCCGTCTCACCACGGCACCTTCCAGGCTCTCGGAGTCTCAGCCGGTTTCCTCCAGGGCTCCCGCCATAATCAGTCTGCGGACCGATCTTTCGGGGTGGCCTCCCCCCACCGACGCTCGCGGGGTTCCAAACCATGCCTCGTGGGTTTCAGCCAGGGGTTTCACCCAGTCTCGTCTACGTCCGACTCGGTGGGTCACCCCTCCATAGGCCGCCCCATATGGATCCCCGTAGGGCCCTCCGAAGTCGTACTCCGGACCCCATTGTCCCGGCACGTATGTGTCAGGGGTCTCTCTGGGTACGTCCTTCCCGGAAGGTTTCTTCTCCTTTTTCTTTTCTTCTTCAATCGGGAGAGTGTCTTCTTCACCGCTACTCATTTTGGAGTTGCGGGTTTCTGACCAGTCCCGAAGTTGATGATGATTCTGAACAAACTGTCAGAAGTCCTAACCTAGTCAGCAAAACACCATGCCTTGCGGTTGAAGCAAGAATAGCATTTATTATAGAGCTGCAATAGAAAGGTCACTGTAGCAGGTACATTGTTCAGAATGACTTGGTTACAGAAAGCAAGTGGTTATACCGAGAAGGGGGTGAATGGGGACCCCCCCTTCTACCAATCAAGGAATAACATGCGACTGGGAATCGAAAGTTACTACGCTAATGAAGTTCCCAACGCCCCCATTATTCTCAGGAAAGCCGGAGCTTTGAAAGCGATAGTAAAGCTCGCAGCTTGACTCCTCAAGGTCAGAATGTTCAGTCTGCGAGAGATAGGGGTTACCAGATGCACATTCCACTCTCACACCCTAGTCATAAATCAACACCCCTTGGATTCCAACCTCCCGCCTGTCACGCCACTATGGCGCCCATTGCCATCCTCCCCTCCCCTCCATCCATCAAAGTGGCTGTCTGATGAGGCTTTACACATAGCAGAGGAAAGAAGGAAAGCTAAAGGCAATGGTGAAAAGGAAAGATTTGCCCAACTGAATGCAGATTTCCAGAGAACAGCAAGGAGAGATAAGGAGGCTTTCCTGAACGAACAATGCAAAGTAATAGAGGAAAACAATAGATTGGGAAGGACTAGAGATCTCTTCAAGAAAATTGGAGAAATCAAGGGAACATTCCATGCAAAGCTGGCCATGATAAAGGACAAAAATGGTAGTGACCTAACAGAAGCAGAAGAGATTAGGAAAAGATGGCAAGAATGCACAGAATAACTATATAAGAAGGACCTCGATGTCCTTGACAACCATGATGGTATAATCACTGACCTCGAGCCAGACATCCTGGAAAGCGAAGTTAAATGGGCCTTAGAAAGCATTACTAACAACAAAGCTAGTGGAGGTGATGGTATACCAGTTGAGTTATTCAAAGTCTTAAAAGAAGATGCTGTTAAAGTGCTGCACTCAATTTGCCAACAAAGTTGGAAAACACAACAGTGGCCACAGAATTGGAAAAGGTCAGTTTACATTCCAATCCCAAAGAAGGGCAATGTCAAGGAATGTTCAAACTATCGCACAATTGCACTCATTTCACATGCTAGCAAGGTCATGCTCAAGATCCTACAAGCTAGGCTCCAACAGTATGTTGATAGAGAACTGCCAGAAGTACAAGCTGGGTTTCAAAGAGGTAGAGGAACTAGAGATCAAATTGCCAACATTCGCTGGATTATGGAGAAAGCAAGAGAGTACCAGAAAAAGATCTACGTCTGCTTCATTGACTATGCTAAAGCCTTTGATTGTGTGGATCACAATAAATTAAAGAGAAGGGAGTACCAGACCACCTCACATGTCTCCTGAGAAACCTGTATAAGGGTCAAGAAGCAACAGTTAGAACCGGATATGGAACAACTGATTGGTTTAGCATAGGAAAAGGAGTACGACAAGGATGTATATTGTCACCTTGCTTATTTAATTTATATGCATAGTACTTCATGCAAAATGCTGGCCTGGATGAATCACAAGATGGAGTTAAGATTGCTGGGGCAAAGATCAATAACCTCAGATATGCAGACGATACCACTCTGATGGCAGAAAGTGAAGAGGACCTAAAGAGCCTCTTGCTCAGGGTCAAAGAGGAGAGCGCAAAAGTGGGCTTGAAGCTCAACATCAAAAAAACTAAGATCATGGCATCTGGCCCCATCACTCCTTGGCAAATAGAAGGGGAAGTCGTAGAAGTAGTGACAGACTTCACGTTCCTAGGATCCCAGATCACTGCAGATGGTGACTGCAGCCATGAAATTAAAAGATGCCTGCTCCTTGGGAGGAAAGCGATGGCAAACCTAAACAGCATGATAAAAAGTAGAGACATCACCTTGCCAACAAAAGTCCGCATGGTCAAAGCAATGGTATTCCCCGTAGTAATGTATGGCTGCGAAAGTTGGACTATAAGGAAGGCCGAATGCCAAAGAATAAATTCTTTTGAACTATGGTGCTGGAGAAGACTCTTGAGAGTCCCTTGGACTGCAAGGAGATAAAATCAGTCAATCCTAAAAGAAATCAACCCTGACTGTTCCCTGGAAGGCCAGATCCTGAAGCTGAAGCTCAAATACTTTGGCCACCAAATGAGAAGGAAGCATTCACTGGAGAAGACCCTGATGCTGGGAAAGATTGAAGGTCAAAGAAGAAGGGGACGGCAAAGGATGAGATGGTTAGACAGTGTCATCGATGCGATGAAGATGAAATTGAGCAAACTTCAGCGGACAGCGGAAGACAGGAGGGCCTAGCGTAATCTGGTCCATGGGGTCGTGAAGGGTTTGACTCGACTGTGCGACTGAACAACAACAACAAGTTCTAGCATTTTGGGAGAGAGAGAGAAAGAGAGAAAAACCTCAATACCAGCTTCCAGCATATTATGCATCATTTTATAAATCTTTATCAGCTCATATGCCCATCCCAATTAGATCAGGCAAATCTTAGTCTTAAACAGCCTTGCTTGTAAGTTTGCTGTTGTGAAAAACACAGTGATTTAGTTTGCTGCCTTCAATGGGAATTGATCTCAGACAGCAACACATTTACACTGAAAATTCCAATTGCTCAAATCTTGTAAAAAGGTAAAGGTTCCCTTGCTCGAAAGCCAGTCGAATCCGACTCTAGGGTTGCAGTGCTCATCTCCGTTTCAAAGCCGAAGAGCCAGCGCTGTCCGAAGACGTTTCCATGGTCATGTGGCCGGCATGACTAAACATCAAGGCGCACGGAACGCTGTTACCTTCCCACCGAAGTGGTACCTATTTATCTACTTGCAATTTCTTGCTTTCAAACTGCTAGGTTGGCAGGAGCTGGAACTAGAGACAGGAGCTCACCCTGTCATGCGGCAGTCTCGGGTCTCGAACTGCTGAACTACTGACCTTTCACAGCCTGCAGTTCAGTGTCTTAACCACTTGAGCCACCGCAGCTCCCTCAAATCTTGTACACACACCTTAACATGATGAAGGATTTTGTGTGCATCTGTGAATGGATGCAAAAGTTAAGTCCAGTTTGGTGTAGTATGAAATGAAGCAGGAAAGTGACTCAAAGAATTCTGTGAAGACAACAGCTGCTTGAGGAGAAGCCTTTTGTTGGAACTGTTGTCTGTGGTGTTTTTTACCTTTTAATTTTATTCAGAGTGGTTTCTCTTCAGTAGGTGGTTTTCTGATCTCTGGCAGCTGAGTGGTTCCTTCATGGATTTTGTTCCTTGATGTCCCATTTCACCGAGAACTGTGGTGGATAGGGGGGCTTGCATTGGCAGTGCCCCCTATGGTATTGGGCATGTTTTCTGGAGAGTGGTCACCGGGGTCTTTTTCCTGCATTTAGCTTTTTTCTTAATTTTTTTTTATTTATTTGCATCATAAATTATTATTACATTACAATACAAT
Source organism: Gekko gecko (assembly GCA_029375565.1). NCBI lineage: Eukaryota > Metazoa > Chordata > Lepidosauria > Squamata > Gekkonidae > Gekko > Gekko gecko. The sequence continues at coordinate 173,907,084 of JAPDNY010000005.1, forward strand.
CCCAGTTCTCTTATGATACATTTTCCCCCTTTTTTATCCCACCCCCCGCAAGGTGACCATCATATACCTACAAATTAAATTTTTAACCATGAGCACATTTTTTCGAGTATAACGGAATTGGCTTCTCCATTATTTACCCATTGAAAGTATACAGACCATTTCTTTTTTATCTCCTTCATCTTTCCATCCCATGCCTTATCTTGTTTCATACATTCCATTATATCTGACTGAATATATTCATATAGATACTCGTTCCATCTATCTAAAGACCATTTCAAGTTCTCCTTCCAACCATATGCAATCACAGCATGCGCAGCTAATAACATTGCTTTGAAAATATCCTGATTTTGTCTCTCGATGGTATAGTTTCCCAGTATGCCCATAAATAATAAATCTCCATCTATTTTAAGATCCACCTTACATAGCCCTACTATCTTTCCCCGTACCTTTTCCCAAAAATCTATAACCTTTGGGCATTCCCACCATAGGTGAGAGTACCACCCTTCTTTTGCATTGCAATGCCAGCAGTTAGGTTTCATACCTTTAATCATATATGCCGATTGGGCAGGGGTTCTATACCACCTCAAAATTATCTTCTTTTCAAGCTCTCTATACTTTTCTAATTTGATTTTCTTCAAATTCACCATTAATTTATTGACATCGTCAGAAATTATTTGTTTTTCTTTATTCCATTTGTTTTTTAAGGTTCTTAGTATAAACTCCTTATCTTTCACCAATTCAAGGTAAATTTTTCCTGCCAATCCTTTCCTTATTTCATCCACATATAATACATTTTCTAAGTTGTTGTCTTCCCTTTTTATGGCTTCTATATACTTATCTTGTTTAATTAAATGGGATAGTCCCCTTAAGTTTAGCCAATAACTTTTTCCCATTTTTTTGCTCAGCTCCTGAAGTGGTAGGAAATTCCCTTGTGAGTTGTACATATCCTTGACTCTAATTATGCCTTCCTCCTTAAGGGCTTCCCAAAATTTTGGATTCATCTCCTTCTCCCAAATATATTTAAGTGGGGTCCACTTTGAAGTCTGAGGCAGCAAAGTCGGCCTCCACCTCTTCCAAATCGTCAAAGCTGTTTTCCTTGGGCCTGTTGCTTTTCCTATCTCCTTTTGCAAATCTCTAGTGTAGATTCCATTGCTGCCTACCCCCTTATTGATTGCTGATTCAAATCTTGCCCATTTATCCTCTGTCCTCCATTCTAACTCCACTAGTGCCTTCAACTGGAGTGTGTCATAATAAACTTGTAAGTATGGTAGCCCCCATCCTAAATCATCTTGTGGCATATATACCAATTTTTTTTATATTCTTGCTTTTTTTCTACCAAACACCCAGCTTTTAATACTTTCATCCCATTTCCCTATAACTTTCTGATCAATTTCTATTGGAAGCACCTGGAATAAGTATAGCATCTTTGGTATTAGAAACATTTTTGCTGCTCTAATTTCCCCCCAAATACTCAGATGTTTATTCTTCCATTCCTTCATTTTCTTTATTATCTTTGACCAAATCTTACTATAATTGATTTTTTGTAACTTCTCTATATGTTTGTCAAAGTATACTCCCAAGCTTTTTTCTTTACTTGGGGTGGTTTCATTTACTCTTTGTGTAATACAGCTGAAGCCAAAAGCTGGTTTTCTGAGGGCAGGTAGCCGACATTGGTAGTCTCTTTTATACATATAAAAAACTTCAGCTAGCATTTTTGTTCCTGGCTGATACTTTTTTTCCCCTTATGCCAAGGGTGGTTTCAGCAGCAGCTTGATTAGGCAGGCATGCTCCGATCACCATATTTGGGCTTCCCACCCACCCTCTTTTTGATTTTAAAGTATATTGGTGCATGTTCCATTTCAAAGTGGGATTTACAGAGTAAAATACCATGATACCACTAAATAAACAGAGTGATTCTCATGAATACAGGGGATATTAAGAGAAAATATTTCAAAGCCTGGGTGAATTGAGTGGATAGTTAATAGTTAATAGTAATAATAAATACTGAATATAGATAAGTTAAGTTGTTTTTAATCTGGTTGATTACTGTTGGTATTTTAATGAGCAAGAGTATTTTCTGGGTAGCATGCCTTTGCTAGGAGCTAGGTTTACTTGTGTTTAGTGTATTGGAACATGCCACCAAAAAGAGTTTCCAATGTGAAGAAGGGTGCAAGTGGCAAAACTCCCTGTACCGTGATGGGGGGGATGTCAATCTGGTTGTAACACAGAGCTATGCATCTGATTGTGCCCCTTATGGCACCCAGGCCACTTCTAGAAGGAAGGGACTTCTAGTGGGACCCACAGGGTTAATGGGCCACAAGCAGGGTCGCCTCCAATACCATGGACACACATGGCCTCTGTAGATAACACTGCTTTTAGAAGGCATTTCACAAATACTAGTCCAGTTGTCAGACTGGACGGAACACCTTGGAGCCTGCACATTCTCGCCAGAGCAGCTGTCACAACCTGGATCCAGGGGTAGGCAGAGATAGTGTTCACCGTCAGGGTCTAGAGCTTCCAGTACTTCTGATGATGATTGTGCAAGGAGCCCCACTCACATAGAGAAGTGCCACACCAAGCATCGAAAGACAAGTAGGATGACTCAAACCTGGGAGGTAATGGACAGCAGTCCATCTTCTGGTGAGTCATTCTTGGATGAGGATAAACACACATGGATAGTAACTATTGGAGTGCTGGGGTTCTTATTCCAGGGTTGTCTTTATAGTTGCATAAGCGTACCACAAGGGGTGAACCCAGTCCCAGCTGTCTGTGAGGATCTGAGCCAGCCCAACAGGCTCTCCCTCCATCCTAGTATAGTGATATGGAGGATCCACCAGGCATGCATTTGCCGTGTAAACTGTGGGAAAGGATCCTAGATGGGTACTATGTGGACATCTTTCCCCTTTTAAAACCAGAGGGTGAGGCCGGGAAAGTAGATCCAAGGCAAGAGAACAAAGGGGCTTTGAGGGGCAGTGCAGAAGGGATGTTTCAGAACTGGCTAAAAGGCTGTACAGTCTACATGAGCCTAGTTGCCACCGCTTACCCAGAGTGGGGTTGGCACTTTGCCAAACATATGGGAAGTGTCCGAAAAGCTTGATCCATAGCTGGTGACACCCCTGCCATGGATTACCACAGGGCCTTTAGGCAAGGTGGCTAGGTGGGATCTTAATTATAGGGTTTGGTTCATGATGGTGGCCCCCCACATAAAGCCTGGAGTTGATTTGGAAAAAAGGAAAATTACATTCAGGCAAGACTGGTCCCAGTGGGTATGCTGGGAATACAATCAAGGTAGGTGTCACTGTCCCCAGTGTAAATTTGAGCAACCCTGTGAGATGTGCTTTGATCTCCACTTGAGGCTTTCATGTAATAAAGGATGTGGATTGCAGCAGCCCTTTCAGGGTTCCCAGCCCTCTGGAAGCTCCAGCAATAATAAAAAAGAAGGGTCAGGAGCTGCTGGAATCTCTGCCTCAACATCTTCTAAGTGAGCTTAGTTCTAAGCCAATTATTGACTTGGGGCTGGCAAAGACCCTGGTACTGGTCAGGGCGTTCCCCCCCCCGCCGCCACTTCAGGGCACATTGCACTGGTTCTGCTGGGCTCAGTGTTCCTCTAAGATGAGTTAGTGTGAGCTAGCTCAGTTTTTTAGCCTCCGGCTCACTCATTTTTGCCTTAGCTCAGGAAGGATGGCTCCAGAGCAAACTAATTTATGCAGTAGCCAAATCGTTTGCTCACAACTTTAATGCCAGTAACTCACAAAGTAGAATTTTTGCTCACAAGACTCCACAGCTTAGAGGGAACAAATCCCCCCCCCTTCAGTTTCTACTGCAGAGATTCTTGGGGCTTTTATTCTGTTCTCCTGGGCTTCTATTGCCCTTGCTTTTTTGCTGTTTTTTTCCCATCCCATTGCAAAAAATGGAGGATGGGAGCACCTTCTTGGGGGGGGGGCATAACTTGGACCCCTTAAATCCAATCCTCACCAAACTTGGAGGCCAGGTAGAGGAGAGTCGTCCAGAAATCTGCTACAAGTTTAATATCTCTAGCATGCTGGGGGGGATTCTATGCACTCCTGAACCTCCTAAACTTCCTGAACCTGTGCCTATCATTTCTCCAGAAAGCACTTTCCTGGGGGCAACTTCTTTCGGGGGGGGGATAACTCAGACCCCATAAATCCAATCCTCACCAAATTTAGCTTCCAAGATCTGATGAGACTGGGCTTGTCTGAGCTATCCAGGTCAGGGCTTGATAGAAATAAACTATTAATAAAAGAAAAGTGACTTTTTTTTTGCTGCGCAGACATAGTAATATGAAGTGAAACAATGTCTAGGAATTGCATAGAAGCTGACCTACTTTTCTGTCCTGCCAGTCAACTCATAGTTTGCAACAAATAGATTAATTTTATTTGCTGAAGCCAGAAGCCAGAACTGCTACCAATTTCAGGCACTAATATTTTAACATCTGCAGGGTTCTGGAAGGTTTAAACTGGTGTATCTCAATTATACAATAGCAAATTCATCACAAGACCAAACCCCACAGCTTTTGGATATTGTCAGTCCAAGAAGGAGTTTCTAATCTGTGATTAAACTTCAGTTGATCAGCTGTTCGGAACAATTGATAAAAGACTGCAGCCTTGATTTTTATAAGAGCCCAGCAGGATCAGACCAGTGGTCCATCTTACCCAGCATCCTATCTCACACAGTGGCCAACCAGTATCTGTATGCATTTCTCCAAGCCTACACTTACTATCTTTGTGCTTCCTTGCCATCATAATGAAGCTTTCAGCTAAGGTTGTCAACTAAGATTTGAGAAATTGCTGGAGATTTAGGGGAGGTGTCTGTAGATGGTGGGGTTTGGTGAAGTGCATCACTACTGTTAGTGTGCTTATTTGTTCTGATTTCTGACACATATGTTGATGAGTGGATGCAGAGCTTTACTGTCCTCTCTCTGGCACCCTAAGGTCTGCCCAGAGAGCTGGAGAAATGTTATGCAGGAGAAGACAGACCACCAGATTGGATTGTAGTACACAACTGAATTTGAGCAAAACAGGGAATATTTGAATAGCCATGCTCCTCTGGGTCTGCACTCTACATATACTTTCCTCTCAATCTGGAATAACCTGGTTCACCAGAACACTGGGTCCCTCTAATAATAAGGCCTGTAGATCAAGCAACTGGGATGGTTAGACAGCACAGCTGGGGAAGTTTGCCACACCAACAAATTAATCCTAGGATTGGCTCAGAAGAATCACTGCCATCCCAGTTTGCCTGGTGAACTCATTTGCAGCAAAGATTGTTGCATCCCTAATCTTGTTCCCACATGGCACAAAGCGACCAGTTGCAGTGACAGCTACGTCTCCTGCCTCTTCCACTTGATTGCAATGCATGACGCAGCCAGTTGGTTCCTGCCTAATGAGCCTCATTCTCCATTTCTGAAAATGCCAGGGGTAAAAGTTCCCTCTTGTCTGCTCAGGCACGAGCATGGACTTTCCCACTATTCACATTCTTTGTGTTGTGCTAAACAGGTGTGATTTTCATGCACCACTAATACTGTATTTCTATATACAGTATGTATCACTCATACAGGTAATATACATATAATGCTGATTTATTGATATACATTGAAAAATATGTACATTTTAAGTAAACACTCAGAGCAGAGAAAGCAAATGACATGAAAACAATGAATCATAAATTAAAGGTGATTGATTTGCAATCATTACTAGAAAAGAGGTTTTTGGTGAGAAACTTGAGCATTTGTGGGGGGTTACGAGTACTGGCAAATAATAAGAAACCCTGCTTTGTGAATTGAGTGAAAGCCCTAAACTCTGTTGTAAATGCTAATGTCTGAAATCCTTTCTGACTAGACAAGCCAAGCCTGAATTTGTTTGCTTATTAACATTTTATTGAATTCTACTTCTATGCCAAATATAGCTAAAAGGATTGCATTTGGCCTGTCATGAGAAGCAACAGGGAAGTTAAGAGATGGCTAAACTCAGTGAAAGATTTACAAGGTGCCAGCAATAAAGCATTAATAAAAGCTGAAAGTGGAAGGCACTGACCACTATTAAACATTTTCAGGCTTCCAAGATGAAGCCAATAAAAACACCATACAGGAACACGCTTATAATTGTGAGCTGAATAAATTGTATCTAGAAAGGACGGACAAAATAGCACACAGTTCTATACTGATAACATTTTACATTCATCATCTCAGGCTGTAGTTTTTGGATCCATCCACTGTACTAAATAGAAGATGATGAAGACTTGCTAAAATAAGAATATTTATTTGACTTAGTTGTGTTGAGTTGATGCTGCCTTTTATCCACATTTGGGGTCTCTAACACAGCTCATAGCCCATTTTTCACAATTTCAAATATTTAAAAACATGAACAAAAACACAACAAGAGAGGAACACAGATGTCACCATCAACAACCTGTTAGCCAAATTGCTGTGTTATTTAATAAAGATGGGGAATTATAATTATTAATATGCAATTGGCTCATCTATAGGATCTGACCTGTGTATACCAGAGTTAGAATTCCAAAGCACCCAGGAACAGGCACAGAAACTGGGTGGCTAAAATAATGATTTCTTTACTAAATATTCTCAAACATACAAACAATATTCACACAATATAGCACCAAGGAAGCAGAGGAGATTGATGGGTTATAGAGGGGTGATACAACCTGTCCAGATGTGCAGAGGTCCATGGATTCTGGCCTAAACTCAGAGAGTTCAGGGGTGGCCTGCCATTTTGGATCATGGCAAAAAAACACACAGTCTAAGGCCATGTGTGAGCTGGGATATAGGCACTGGCAAAGAATGCAGACCAATGGGCGGCCCTGGGGGCTGGTCTCAGGTGAGAACAATAGATTACCTGGACCAATGATGAGTCCCAGGGGTGTGTGATGCCAGTAGGGGCAGACCTTAGGTATGACCAATGAGCTTCCAGAGAGGCAGGGTCTGGATTTAACAATAGAAGCCAGGTGTTGGGTAGCTAGTTAAATGGATTATCTGACTCACTAATGGTCCTGGCCCGGGGTGGACAAAAGGTGGGAGATGTCTCTGATTAGCTCAGGAAGGATTGCTAAACATTTGAATGATTGATTGGTTTATCCCGGTATCTTGAGGGACAGAGCAAGAAAGACAAAGAATGCAGACAAAGAATTACTGGAGACAGAGTTAACTGCCGGATGGCCTCTAAACAGACATTTAGAAATGTAGATATACTTTACCTGGTAGAACCCATTGTCATTCCATAAGCATAATCTCTGCTGGATGGAGGGGGAAGACTGGAGGCTTGCTCTGAGGTCACCTCATGAAACCTGAATATGAAATCCCTTTTGCAGACCACTTGCAGCCTGACTCTGTGGACTTTGGTTCAGGTTAAAAAGTAGGGCACCCCTGTTCTGGAGCTATCCAAGAGTAAAAGGCAGTGCCTCTGGCAACAAACCTCACCTTGTTAGAATCCATCCTGGAGCTGGCATCCCTACAGTGCCCCCAAACAGAATATCCCTGCTTCCAAAGAGAGACAAAAAAAGGAAAGGGCTCTGTGTTCCCTTGTTCAGGTCTCACATCCATCTCTGGCAGCCTTCATCAATCATGTGTGCCCTCCTACATACTGACGCCTGAGGTGTCCCTTGCCCAACTCACCCAGCTTCTATATGATGTGTTTTTCTCAGCTGTCCAAGCTAGCTGGGGAGCTGTTTCAGAGAGTAGCCGTGTTGGTCTTCAGTAGAAGAGCTATATTTGAGTCCAGTAGCATCACAGAGACTAACAAGATATTTTGGGTATAAGCTTTCAAGAGTCAAAGCACCCTTTTTTAGATACCTGGGGAGCTGTGTGACTTGTCTCTTGAGTATTCCAGACTTGCTCATTTTGACTGCTTGACCACTTGGTTTTGTTTCACCTCTCATTCTCCATTGAAACTTTGCACACTCTTGCAACTGCTGCCTGTGAAATTGATTCAGTCCAGTCAATTCCCAGCATGCCTCAGCCTGATGAATGTTGCCAGTTGATGAATGCCTCCGGTTGTGCAAGCGGAAAATAAAACATGCATCCCCATTCAACTGATTTTTTTTAAAAAAAATATTTATAGGTTTTTCAAATATATACACAAAAAAGAAAAATGTATAAAAATAGACAAAGAAAAAATTCCATAATACATTCTTAATAGTATACATTTGTTAACATACTTTTCTGGTAACAATTCTCAATATAATTGGAGTGGTTATGAGTCATTCAATTTTTTTTTGTTTTCTTCTCAATCCATTCATATATTTTTTTCCATCTATTTACCTGTACTAACTCATCTCTCCCTGAGAGTATAAGGTTTAGTATTTCCGATTCAGCTATTTCCAATATCTTGTCTATTATTTCTTCTATATTGGGGACAATCTCTTTTTTCCAACATTTGGCTACTGAGATTCTTGCTGTTGTAATTATGTAAAGAATAATTCTTTGATCTTCTTTTTTAATTCCTACCGGTAACATATTCAGTAAGAATATTTCTGGTTTTAATTGTAGATTCACTTTAGTAGATTCTTCAATTGCTTTTATGATCATTTTCCAGAAACTTCTAATTTTTCCACAATTCCACCAAGTATGTATATATGTTCCCACCTCTTTTTTACACCTCCAGCAAACATCCGATGATTTTTTATAACACTTTGCTACTTTATCTGGTGTCCAGTGCCACCTATAAAACATCTTATAAATGTTTTCTTTGTAGTTTGTAGCTCTGAGGAGTTTGAGAGAATTCCAAAGTCTGGACCATTGCTCAAGAGTAATGTTATGTCCTAAATCCTTCATCCAATAAATCATATTTGGTTTAACTATCTCTTCTAACAATTCCTCTGTTAGGAGGAAGTTATAAAGTTTTTGTATCAATTTATCTGACGAAGAGAGCCAAATTTTATCAAGTTGTGTATCGGTATTCATAACTTTTACCTTTTGTCTTTGATATACCTAGAGTTTAATTGGATTTTTTCCCAGATAGTTAGATTTGCTTTTTGGATTTCTTGTGAATCAAAGTGAGTGGGCGTCAACGTGGCAAATGGGGTTCAATGTGGCCAAGTGCAAAGTGATGCACATTGGAGCCAAAAATCCTAAATATAAATACACATTGATGGGGTCTGATCTGGCAGAGACTGACCAAGAGAGAGATCTTGGAGTCGTAGTGGATAACTCGCTGAAAATGTCTACACAATGTGTAGCTGCAATAAAGAAGGCCAACGCTATGCTGGGGATTATTAGGAAGGGAATTGATAACAAATCAGCCAGTATCATCATGCCCCTGTATAAATCATTGGTGCGACCTCATTTGGAATACTGTGTACAGTTCTGGTCACCACATCTCAAAAAGGATATTATAGCATTGGAAAAAGTGCAGAGAAGGGCAACTAGAATGATAAAAGGGTTGGAACACCTTCCCTATGAAGAAAGGTTAAAATGCTTGGGGCTCTTTAGCTTGGAGAAACGACGGCTGAGGGGTGACATGATCGAGGTTTATAAGATTATGAATGGGATTGAGCAGGTTGAGAAAGAAGTACTTTTCTCCCTTTCTCACAATACAAGAACTCGTGGGCACTCTATGAAATTGCTGAGCAGTCGGGTTAAAACAGATAAAAGGAAATACTTCTTCACCCAAAGAGTGATTAACATATGGAATTCACTGCCACAGGAGGTCGTGGCAGCTGCAAGCATGGACAGTTTCAAGAGGAAATTAGATAAACATATGGAGCAGAAGTCCACCAGTGGCTATTAGCCACAGGGTATGGATGGGAACTCTCAGTCTGGGGCAGGTGATGCACTCTATTCTTGGTGCTGGAGGGGGCAGCAGTGGGAGGGCTTCTGGTGCCCTGGCCCCACTGCTGGACCTCCGAATGGCACCTGGTATATTTTGGCCGCTGTGTGACAGAGTGTTGGACTAGATGGGCCATTGGCCTGATTCAACATTGGCTTCTCTTATGTTCTTATGTTCTTAAAGGATTTTAGTTCTTTATTTTCTGTCATTAGCGTTTCATAAGTTAATTTTTTTTCTTTTGTCCATAATGCCGGTAGAGTAAATGCTTCTACTGGGGAAATCCATTTCGGTATTTTAAGATAATGCCTATTTTTAATTTCTCTCCAAATTTTAATCAGTGGGCCTCTTATTATGTGGTTTTCGAAGATTTGTTGACTTTTATCTATATTATACCATATATGGGCATACCAGCCCATAGGCAGATCATGGCCTTCTAGTTTTAAAGTTCTTTCCTCATCTAGATTGATCCAGTCTCTTATCCAACCCATTGCTGCCATTTGGTAATATAAGTTCCAATTTGGAAGTCCAAGGCCTCCATTTTCTTTCTTATCTGTGAGCAATCTTCTGTTAATTCTTGGCTTTTTAGCTTGCCATATAAAGGTTCTAACCAGACGATTTAATTCCTCAAAGAATTTTTTGTTTGTTAATATAGGAAGGCATTGAGCCATAAATAGAAAACGTGGTAGGATATTCATTTTAATTGTAGCGATTCTACCCATCAATGAAATATGTAAATCCTGCCATCTATTAAGATCTTTTTACATTTCTTCTAAGAGTTGTATATAATTATTTTTATACAGATTTTTATTATTATTTGTCATAATAATTCCTAAATATTTAATTTTGTCAACTACCTGTATATTTGAGATATTTTGAATCTTAGTAATTTGTGCGGTCGTACAATTTTTCATTATTATTTCTATTTTCTTTATATTGATCTTTAAGCCTGCTACTTGGCCATATTCATGTAGATCATTCCATAAATGTGGTAATGATATTAATGGTTCTTCCAAAATAAATACCAAGTCATCTGCGAATGCTTGGAGTTTATAATGCTCTTTTCTTATTTTTGTTCCCATTATATTTTCATTATTTCTCACTATATCATTTATTGTTTCCAGACCAAAAATAAATAGTAACGGTGATAGGGGACATCCCTGTCTAGTACCTTTCTGTATGGGTATATTATTTGTTAGTTCTCCATTGATAATAATTTTCGCATATTGCTCGTCATAAATGGCTTTAATAGAGTTTAAAAATTTTTCTCCACAATTCCACCGTGTAAGCTTCTGTTTTAAGTATTCCCAATTGACATTATCGAAAGCTTTCTCTGCATCTAAAAACATTAAGGCGACCTGCTTTCCGGGATTTTGTTCGTAGTATTCTAATATATTAATTATATTCCGTATATTGTTTTTAATTTGCCTTTTCAGAAGGAAGCCCAATTGATCTTTATGAATGATTTCCGCCATAATCTTTTTAAACCTATTTGCTAGAATTGTTGTCAAGATTTTATAATCTGTGTTCAATAGAGAGATAGGTCTGTAATTTTTTATATCATTACTCTCTGAATCTGGTTTATGTATAAGCGTAATTAGTGCTTCTTTCCATGTCGATGGAATTTTACCTGTTGCCATAACGTTATTAACTACATCTTTAAATAAGAGTGTTATTTCATCTTCCATTAGTTTATATATTTCAACTGGAATTGCATCTGGGTCTGGTGTTTTCTTTATTTTTTGCGTTTTGATTGCATTTACTATTTCAAACATGGAATTTTTTTCATTCAATTGTTTCCTTTGATCATCTGTAAACTTGCATGTTTTATATTTCAATAAAAAATCTTCAGTTTCCTGATTGTTGTGTAATGTTTGTTTATATAGGTTTTTATAGAAGTTCTCTACTATTGTCTTTAATTCTTTTATTTTGAATTTTATTTCCTCATTTTCATCTTTTAATGCTATAATGGTTTTCTTTTCTCTCTCTTTCCTAAGTTTATAAGCTAGCCAGTGAGAGGGCTTATTTCAAAAAAATATGCTTTTGTGTATTCAATTTTTTTCGCTATTTCTTGTGTTAGCCATAAATTTATTTGATGCTGTTTTAATTTTATCCTTATTCTTATCTATTTTACATCTTTTTTATTTTGACTTGCTTTTTCCAAATTCCTTAGTTCCGTAGTTAATGTCTTAAATTTTTCTCTTTTTTGTTTATTTCTCCATGCCTCTTGGTTTATAAATATGCCTCTAATAAATGCTTTTAATGTATCCCATATGATGTTCAAGTTCGTATCTTCCCTCTTGTTTATTTCAATAAACTCTTTTATTTCTTAAGTTTTTTAGTAAATTCTTTAGCTCAGATTAAACTTAAATTTATTCTCCATCGATTAACTTTATGTGTTCCTTGAATTGATGTCCACATTGTATTGTGGTCAGCAAAAGTATTTGCCAAAATTTCAACATCTGTAGAAAGTTTTATTATATTAGTATTTACCCACACCATATCTATTCTTGACCATGATTTATGTCTATTTGAAAAAAAAAGTGTAATCTCTTTTTTGTGGATTTCTAGTTCTCCATAAATCTATAAGGTTAAATTCATCTGCTAATCTTAGGAAATTCTTCATTAAGACTGCTCCTGATTTATGTGTTTTCTTCGGGGTTTTTCTATCTTCATTAGGATCAAGTACAGCATTAAAGTCTCCTACTAAGCATACATTCTTGGGATTTTCTTTAGCAATGTAATTTTTCAATTCTGTGAAAAATATATCCTGATTTTGATTTGGGGAGTATATATTTACAATTAGTATTTCTATTTCATTAATTTTTACCTGTACTCCAATCATTCTTCCATTGGTAGATCTAAATTTAAATATGGGATTTAATTTTTCTTTAACTTACATTACTACCCCTCTCTTTTTAACTTTATCTGATGCAAAAAATGCTATACCCAATTTATTACAAGTTAAATATTTTTCATGGTCTTCTTTTATGTGTGTTTCTTGGAAACATGTAATATCATTTTTCAGTTTAATTGCTTGGTGTATAATTCTTCTTTTTTGAGGACTATTTAAACCATTAACATTCACAGATATTAAGGATACTTTTTTACTCGCCATCTTTTTTATCTTTCTTTTTAAGAACTATATTTTTGAGTTGCCATCTTGTTTGTATTTGCGATGCAGTTTTATATTTTAGTTGGTATTTTTATGGTCTTTTTTCTTTGGATATTTTGTGTGGGCTATGGCTGTACATGTTTTATATACTTTACCCTTCCGCTCCTCTTTGTTTTCCCTTTCTTCTCTCTCTTCCTTCTCTTCTTCTTCTTGTTCCACATCTTCCTCATCTTCCGAAGGTCTTTGCCAACCCAGGTTTTCGCCAAATCTTTCTAGAAAGTCTTCCAGTTTAAAAACAGAGTCTATCTTATATCTTTGACTTCTATAGTTAAATTGGAGGCCCTCTGGAATTAACCATCTGTATTGGGTCCCATTTTTTCTTAATAACTCCACCAAGACAGCATATTTTTGACGTTTCTCTCTTATTCTCCAAGATATATCCTTCAAGATTTTTATTTCAGCTCCTTCTATTATCAATTTCTTTTTATTTGCTTCATGGAGAATTTGATCTTTTATATATTTCCTTTCAAATTTCACAAATACTTCTCTTGGCACTTTATGTTTTCTGGAGTAAGCTGAGTTTCTTCTATATATCGTTTCGATATTTTCCTTTAACTCTTTTTCGTTAAGTATATTAAATTGTTCAACAATATTTCGTGTGAGTTCTTCTTTTAAACTTTTTCCAAATTTTTCTGTAATATTTTGGAATCTAAGAGTGGTTTCTGCTTTTTCCATTTCTAGCATAATAAGCGTTTCTTCCATTCTTTCTGTTTTTGGTTTTTAATTCCCAAACTTCTTGGTCTATATCTTCCACTTTTTCTTCCAGTTGCTTTGTTGTTTTGGTTAGTTTTTTAATTTCTAATTTAATTTCTTCTGTGTCATTTGCTATTTGATCTATTTTGTTCTGTATTGGTTCCATCTCTTTTTTAATAATTTCTGCGTTTTGTTCTGCTGTCATTTGTAAGAAGTTTTGCATCATTGCTTGTAGGTCTGCTGTTGTCACATATGATTTAATTTGGGATAGCCCTGATACTTGACTTGGAGAGGCTGTAGATCCTTTTCTACCTACTCCCGTGGCCACGTTTTATTTTTGATTTTCTGATATTATAAATAAAAATTAACTTAATATAATTGGTAGAGTTTTAATTAAAGTTGCTTTGTATGTTCTCGTTATTTAATCCAGTCCTATGTTTGCCAATGCAGTAATCAATCAATCAATTAATTAGTCATTTACTTGATTAATTCACAAGTCTTAATTGTAATCTTACTTGAATATTTAGTTGGGTTAGGGTTGACACTGGTTGGTTGGGTCTAATTGATTAATATAGTTCAAAAATTAATTCATAAATATTCACGAGCTTATCTAATTTGATGTTTAGTTTCTATTTATTAATCAAATAAATTTATCTAATTAATTTTACTATTCATTAATCTTTTATTTGTTTATATCTTTTGTCTATTTATTTATTTGGTGTTTATTATTTCTTGTTGAATTACCAGTCTATATAGTTTTGGATCTCTCCGAGAGTCCTATGATACTTCTGCTTTTTTAACTTAAAACTTTAAGATCTTTCAACTATATTTAAATCACTGGTTAGCTATATATATAGTTCTCCCTTCCTCTACCAATTCCTCCTCCCCTTTCTTTCTTCTCCGCGTCACTCTCCCGCCCTTCCAGATGAAGTCTTTGTCGCTTTCCTCCTTTCCTCCGCCCCTCTCTCTCCTCTCAATGTTGCTCTCCCACCTCTTCTGTATAGATCTCCCGTCGTGTTTTGCCGTGTCGTTTCTCGACCAATTTCCCAGCCTTTTTTTTTGTGCTTCACTGTGTCACTCCTCCCTCTGCCTTTCTCTCTCCTCCTCATGTCGCTCTCCCGCCCTTCCGATCCACTCTCATGTCGCCTTCTCCTACTCCAGTCCTGGCTCCACTAAGTCGCTCCGCCATGGGGAACACTCGACCCTATTTAAAGAGACAGAGATGACTGAATTTAATTATACAAGGTAATTTTTTTTCTATGTTATATCTTATGATTTCTTACTTAACAATTTCCTCTACTCTTATTGTGTGTTTCTTTTACTAGCCACTATCTTACTGCTTCGCTACTATCACTTTCACAGTCAGCTCTGTTTCCTTATTTAGTTGTTAGCTTGGCTTTATCATTTACTACCCTCTATTTTCCCCCTTTAGACATAATATAAATGAATTTACGTATTTAAGATACTTAGCTTCAGTTGTGCTGCATATTTTCCTCTCTTCTTCCTTTTGTTAGTTTTCCCATTCCACTCCTGGGCTCTATGAGGTTTTCACAGCAAAGAAAAAAAAAGTTCTTTGCTGACTTCTCCCACACTCCTGCATTGGAACTAACCAAAAATAATCCCCTGAGTAAGCCGCCACTCACTCAGGTTAGGTTTAAGTCCCTTGCAAATACTTCTAAATACTGGAGAAGTATTTTGGCTGAGAAATCAAAGCCAAAAAGTGAGGTTATGGCATAGAAATGTGAGGAGCTCTTCCCACACACATCTATCCTCTCCGAGCATCCGCCATCTTCTCCCCATTCAACTGATTTTAAATGATGACCTGTTGACTTACTGGACTTCCTATGCCAAGAGTTATTATGAACAGGTCATCATTTAAAATCAAAATCAGTTGAAAGTCAACAATTTGTTAACTTACTGGACTTCTTATTCCCAGAGTTATTATAAACAAATTGTGATCATGTGCCAGCAGTGGCTAGCTAGCCACTTGTCATGCTCAGTATTGTCACTACATAGACAAAAAATTAATCAAAATATTGCTCATGAACATGGTAAATTGGTAAATCCAGCTTGTGAACACTGAATCATTACTAGCTGGGCATTACTTGCCCGAGAACTAGAACAAAGTTTGAGTCCAGTGGCACCTTTAAGACCAACAAAGTTTAATTCTGGGTCTAAGCTTTCATGTACATGCACACTTGTGTACATGCACACAAAAACCTATACCCAGGATTAAATTTTGTTGGTCTTAAAGGTGCTACAGGACTCAAACTTTGTTCTATTGCTTCAGACCAACATGGCTACCCACCTGAATCTGTTTACCAAATGCTAGGGATCTGGGACTCCATGGAATTTGCTTGGTTGGGCAGATAAAGTGCCTCCCTCCTCAATACCTTCCATTCCCTCTGAGGAGCACTGAAGCAAGGTTTTAATGTGAGTCTCTGATCCTGTGACAAATTGACCCTCCCTCTGCCTTCCTGAAGTGTGCAGCTGGCTTCAGTTCTACATCTTTTTCATACCACTCAATGTCCCACTCAGGCTGATCAGTACTGGCACATCCTGAGAGACAGCCTTATGCCTTACGTTGCCCTTCGAATGAAGCTGTAAGAATCTTTGTAACCAGGTTATGGTGAGTTTATCTATATGGTTGATAACGTTAGTATAGAAGGTTTCCTATAATGAGTTGATTTTATTATAGTGATATGTTATATTTTGTAGACACGTCTGTGAAAATGAATGAGACCAGTGATTTGTATACTTTTTGAATTAATCAACCAAGAAGCACAACATGTAAGGTTTCAAAAATATTTTTATTAATTTTTGTACATGGACTTACCAAAGATTTTGCACATAATTATTATTGTTACCTGTTATTTTATTAAGCTTCCATCCTTGTTTTTGGAAGAAGAGAGACATCGAAATGATTGAACAGTCCAGAGACTTTCGTCAAAATTAATATTTCACCTATTAATATTATTTTGGACACTATACATGTTTATCTGTTGTAGACATTTTGTACAAGAATTTCATGTTGAATATCTAAACATTGTCTAGCACATTTTTCATAGTTTCCTTTGATCATTTTTTGCCTCTGAATTGTGACTGTGACCATCTAGTAATCTTGTTATTACCTTGCACCATGTCTGACAAGGTGCACCATCTATACATTGCACAAGGAAAATATTAGGGCCACAAGAGAGGCATTCTCAGAGGTTGACTCTGAAAGTCTCGTACCTTAAAGATCAAGTGTGAATATTTCACAAACCATGGTAAAGATCTTTTTGAAAGTTGGCTTTCATGCTTTGTCACAGGATGGAGTAATTAACACACTTCACAAAGTTGCTGGAGTAAGATCAGCTAGATAAAGAAATTCTGTTTATAATGCAAAACAAAAACAAAACAGCCAAAAAACCCTGACCAAGTACTAAACGTAGACTGCAAGATTTTCAGAGCAGCAGCAGGAGCAAATATCTTGGAAAGGTTACAAGGTTAGAAACTATCAAGGAAGTATGATCTCCTAGCAACCCTGCAAACATATGTAATATTGCAAAGGACTAACATGTCAGTGAGTTTCGGTTCAAGAGGGAACTCCCGAGGTCCACTTAAAAACTCTTTGAGCCATAAAAGGTAGATATTTTGAAGAACATAATGGATAAACATAAGCTCCCAGTGTCTGATACGTGGCAGCAATATTTGAGAGTGAGAATTCAGTTACTATGGTAACCAGGCTAATGTAATGCTGTCTTGCCTCTGAGGGGGGAAAATGCTTAAAATGCTAATGAATTTTCCCACTAATGAAAGAACAGAGAGAGTGGCAGAAATAAGGTCAGCTTTAGATGCTTGAGGCCCCAAATGTTGAAAAGTGGAGAAAATAACTGGCATAGTGGAATATTACACAGATGTGAACATCCTGGATAAATGTATGAGGACGACAGAGAATAATTTTAGGCCAGGAGAACTAAGTCAATTTTTGCAAGATGTAATCAGAAGTGGGTTAATTTTTTCCCCTAAAATTTCTATGGGCTGAAATGAGTGATGTGCCCAGCATCACTTGCCCAGTAAAGTGAATAATGTGTCTTGCCAAGAATTGTGGCATGGGGCTGGCTAGGCAGGCTATTTTCCCTCCCTTCCTCTTTTGGGGGGTGGGGCCAGGGAAGACTAGGGGTGGGCTCATTTCCCAGGGCTGTTTCCCCTCCCAGTCCACCCCTTCTTCTGACTGTTCCTACAGGACTTGGTGTGGGTCTATGATCTCTTCAAATGTATAGTTCACCTGGATAAGGTTGCCAAACTACAATGTGGATATCCATATTAAGTTCCCCAGTACAGTGAAGACAGAGGTGCCTGTGATTTTTCCAGTTATTTCCTGCCACTTGTTCACTCTCTTCCCTACTATAACCAGGAGGGGCCTGGTTGTACTGGAGTGACTAGACTAACCAGAAGAAGAACTGGGGGGAGGAATCAGCACTGAGAATGTCATTTAAGGATTGCATCTGGTAAATCTGAAAAGAGGAATAGGCACAATTGACTGTAGAGAAAATGAATCCAGTTTTAAGAATGCAGCGGCTAAGTTGAATGCAGAGGTTGTAAGATTCTTGTTCCAATAACTACGACTAAACCAAAACCATATTTAACTTTCTTTTTCACTTATGTGTTTGTTAAAAAGCCCATCTGGTTTTTCTGTGTGTACTTTGACCTGGCTTCTTAGCATAGTATCCTTTAATAATTTAAGTCCTGGACACCAGATGAAAGTGTACAAATGCCCCTAAACACTGACTTTTATAGGTACAGGGAGATAACACTCTAGCTTGAGGACTGCACAGTTCCTTGGAGGTTGGGAACTTTAACATGTGCTACTGTGCAAACCACTGCAAAGTCAAAATGTTCTAAATTCACCAACTGTGTATGTCATTGCAAATTGAATTAGGAGGTTTGTCTTTTCCCACCTTCCCATTTCTTCGGCTGAGCTGTTTGTTTCAGCACCAGATTAATGACAAAAGAGCAGATGGCTGAAGGTAAGCTTTTATACAAAGTGTTCTTTTCCCCCAAACCAGACCCCTGGTTTTTTAAGCTTTATTGATGCAACATGTATTCTAGAAAGAACTGATATTTGGGACAGGTGGAATAATTCAAAAGACTAGTTGGTAGCAAAATATCTAAACACCGTTCTCTTCCCATGAATCAGTCAAAGTTCTGCACTTTGGCAAAAGGCTTAATGAAGCTTGTCAAATGAGTTGTTTGAGATGTATTAAAAATCTGTACCCCAGGCTTCCCCATTTATAGGCATTCCCTCTATTTTGGAATTTCCCTTCCAGAGCCAAGCAGAACTTGGGCTACAACTTCACTTTTCCCTCCAAGAAGACTTTTGATTAATCTACTCAAAAGTATAGATTAAAGTTGTTTTGCACCCCTCACCAAAATTAGTGTTGTGGGACAAAACTCATGTGCTGGATGCAGAGAGGTGAAACTAGGAGTGCTTTATCAGGGCCAGTGACAGGATGCCAAGTGGACAGAATTAGTGTGTTGATTCTTTGGCCACCTCCACACTGTCATTTTTGTCACTCTTTTGTCCCTATTTCTTTGCCCTCCCTCTTTTGTCCCTATTTCTTTGCACATGTGTGGGACTACTAGAGAGCAAAACACATTGGGGGAAAAAAAACTCTGAAGCAATAGGGACAATTGAGTGACAAAATTGACAGTGCAGAAGTGGCCTTTGTCTCCTCTCCCCTATCCTCAACTTTCTTTCTTGGATTTTTTTTTTGCCTACTTAAAACATATAAGCCTTTGTTAGCCTAAAATTATATAAACCCATAACCATCTGAGGATGCCAGCCAGGAATCCCATCCCTCTCTTAATTCCCAGCTGGGCTCTGGGCTTCATCATCTACAACAACTATCAATCAGTTTATCTTAGTGTCTATGATATATCATAGGAAATGCAAAAGTCTACTTTAGGACTTCTATATCTTCTAGACTCTCTGGTATACCCTCTGAGGCTGCCATTTCCTCTAAGAGAACTGATCTCTGTAGTCTGGAGATCTATTTTAAAGAAACAGAGAAGAAATCAAGCCCCCAGCTTCAGGTTGGTAACCCTGCCTATCACTAAAACCTTGATAAAACCTTGCATTTTAGTTGGAAGGCATTTTAAAGTTATTTAACTAAAACTTCTAGAGCAGACAATATTCTTCATATTGAAGATGAGATGTGGCTGTTTTTCTTCCAGAACAAAGGAACAAGGAAAATCACCTCTCTCATTCTTCCCTCCCCCATTAGTTTGAATCTTCTGAGAGAAAATGTTGTGAAGTTTTTGACATCAGAAAGTGGCAAAACATTCAAAGAACTGACCATAACATATTTTAATCCCTGTGCAAGTGGAAGCTCAGGAGAAGAAGATATTTCATGTAGACATTGCTCTTTTGTAGCAGGAACTTCTTTGTATATTAGGCAACACACCCCTAATGCAGCCAATCCTCCAAGAGCTTACAGTAGCCCTGTAGTTTTAACTTGTTTTTCTTTCTGTAATGAGGGAACCACATGTTTGAATTTTTGTTGTTGTTGTTGTAAGTTTGTACCTGAAGTTTGAAGACAGTAACTTCATGAAAGAAATGTTTTCTTGGTGTATACTGATTCACAGAATCTGATTGCAGATGCCCCATCTAGCATTTACTGTAATGAAGACCAAGCATCCCGTTACTTGACTTGACTAACCTGAGTGTTTGCTTTCTGTAACCTGAATTGTGCCTTAACTGTTTTCCTTTCTGTAAAATGGAACCAAATGTTTGAAATGTTTTTGTAAGCTTGTGCCCGAAGTTTGAAGATGGCAACTTCATGAATTTTGAATGCTCTCTTGATATGTACTACCTACCCATTGTATTTTGTATTCTAGGATGTATTCTGTTAATGTCTTCTTGATTCTGTTTGATTTCTGTAGGTTGTGTCCTGTATCCTCACATGTATGCATGACCACAAGGAATAGGTTAGATGTAATTTGAGGTATGCTCTCCGAAATTATATCTTTGAAGGGGGAAGGTGTATAGGAAAAACCTTTCCTGAATCATTCCTGCTAGGGCCATATGGCCTAGCTGCTAACATGTCCATGTGACTTTTGTCACCTGCAACAGATGGCATGCCAGATGCCAAGTCTGATATCCATATACAAGACACTTTGATACCTTTGCTGGGAAGAGTAGACATTCAGGCATCTTCCCAAGCTGGGAGACACAGCTGTCCCAAGACATTAACACATCAAAGCTCCTCTGACATGGCTTCTGTCACATCAACTCAGAGATTTGGGCACACCCCTTCATCCTCTTGTGACTGGATAAATAGCCATATTCAATTATGATGGGAAAGGGAGGGAATTGTGATCACCCTGTGAGAAGAGGGGGATAGTTTTCTTGAAAAGAGAGGATGTTTCTGAGAGTGAGTTCCTCTTTGGACTGTATACCTGCAACAAGGAATTTTACTAGTGAGCAGCAAAGCTGGACTTAACTGCCCACAGCAATCATGTGGCTCACCCTCAAGATTCCCTGGACACAATGAACTTTGAATTATCTGGTACCTCGGTAAGCTGGTAACTATGAATACCTCTATGTGTAGTTAGAGCTGAATAAGCTATAGATATTATTTGTTTTCCTACCTCTGCAAGTCTTATGATATATGCATGCTTCTGCACTGATTAAAGATAATATCTGAACAATATTATCTGAGTTTGCTTCCTATGTTGCAACCTGACTCTAAGCCTAGATCCTGTGATTAAGTCATTCGCCTAGAAGGCTACCACAGTGTGTTAATTAATTATTTGCAGCTCTGGCACAGAGCTGATAAGTTGCTGAGTCCTCTAGACCAGGCAGGAGTTTAGATCTCTGCCCCTGAGCCTTGGTGAGGGCCCTGAAGAAGAGATCTTGGTGGCAGTGACTACTGGTAAGCCAGGAGTGTATGCAGACATACTCTTGGGTTTGTTTAAGTGTTCCTGAAGCATATGGGATTTTGGTATCTCTCATTCCTGGACTGGAGTGAGGGAGAAGTAAAGTCCTGTACATGCTGGCAGAGTTCAGAAGTTGTGCCTCTAATCTCTGGACTGGGTTGAGAGGCTCAACACCTGTACAAACCCCTGTAAGAAGAGTTCTGTAAGCTCTTGGAAGATTGGCTACATTAGGGATGTGTCGCCTAATATGCAAAGGAGTTCCTGCTACAAAAAGAGCCCTGCATTTAGAGTCATTTCAGTTTTCTATATTAGCAAATACTAATTTTCTTCAGGTGAAGGGGAATCCATGGAGTGATACACTCTTTCTCTGTACCTCACCCTCTCCCATGCCACTTTCTCCTTCCTCTGAACAACTCTACCAAGCCTCATTCACCAGGACAGGTTAGTATATTTTTCACCCTCCTTCTCTCTTCCCATTTCTCTTTAGACTCAATTTAAGCTAGTAACGTTTGCTTAGTTTAGGATTTAGTATGTTAAGATTTTTAGAACATTCATTTAGAGCATGTGTGCATGTGTTTCAAACTCTATTCAGCTTGCTAATTCTCTTTGCTATTATTCTATCTTTCCTTATGTATAATTGAGTAGTGGGGTGGCACTAAATGAACATTCCACATGCTTCTAAATCAGTTGGCTCCATGATGTGTCACTCGGAAGCTGTCCATATCCACTGGCTGCATTGCCTGAGTCCCACCCACAGTGTGCTCCATCAGCCATTGTCCTGTCAGCCACCACTCAAGAGTACATGCATGCCATTGGCTGGGTGCTGGGTCTGCTCCTCTTCCCCGCCCACTCCAGCCACTGTTCCCTGTCAGAATATGCTCTCTCTCTTGAGGAAGACACTTTGCCTGCTTGGCTCCTCTGTGGGACTAACTTTTCCCTCAGGGGCTGTTGGTAGGCAACCAAGCTTGGTTCTGGCAGTAAAAAGACAAAGAAATGAAGCCCTTTCCAGGCCTTTGTGAGGAACTCATTGGGGCCAGTCCTGACTAAGGTTGCCAGGTTGGGAAATTCCTGCTGAGTCCTTTCATCCCCCAAACACTGCCCTCCACAGGATCCACCCCCCAAAAAAAAATCTCCAAGTATTTCCCTACTCAGAGCTGGGAACCCTACTTTCCCCTCAGTGCCTAAGAGACTGCCTCTTCTCATATATGCCTTGGAGAGCATTATGTTCTGAGAGTCAACATCTCCTGGTGATCCCTGGCCCAAAGGATGACCACCTAGCCTCTATCAGGACCAGGGCTTTTTCTGCCCTGGCCCCCACCTGGTGGAACATGCTCCCTATTGAGATCAGGGTCCTGCGGGATCTTATTCAATTCTGCAGGGCCTGCGAGACAGAGCTGTTCTGCCAGGCCTTTGGCTGAGGAAGCGGGCTTCCACATATGTGGTCTCCCACCCACTGATAACTGGCCATACTTAGTTACATCAATGGGCCAGATTCTCCTTATGGCAAGCATGACTATTGCTTTTATATGTTTTAATGTGTTTAAATTTTATTGTATTTATTGAAATGCTGTGACCTGCCCTGAGCCCATTTACAAGATGGGCAGGATATAATGTGAAAAATAAATAATTAAAAATAAAAGGCCCTTTCCACATCTATTTTGGCCTTTGAGAGAAAACTCATTGGGGACAGTCCTGACTAGGGTTGCCAGCTCCAGGTAGGGAAAATCTATGTCTAAGGAAGGCAGTCTAAGGAAGCCAGAGTCTGGGAATGAGAGAGGCCTCAGCTGAACAGAATGCCATAGAGGCCACCATCCAAAGCAGTTAATTTTCTCCAGGGAGAGAGAGATATGTTGTCTGGAGTTCAGTTGTGATACCTGGTGATCTTCAGGCTTCACCAGGAGGTTGAGAAGAAGCAAGCAACTATGATGTATTATGCCAAAAAAAGTCTCCAAGGACTAGAAATTTCTTTTTCCAATATTCACTTTACTGAAAGCAATTCAAACACCATCAATATCAACAAGCCATGCATATTATATCTCGTTTCACATAACTTTATCAAAATGGGTAGCATTGAAATACCTATATCTAATTACAAAGATAAAATTCTATTATTAGTATTAACAAGAGAGTGACACAAGACTATACAAAACAACTAGCAATTTTATAATTATTACAAACACTCTATTCATATCTCATAGTAACACTCATCAGACCCTTTAGTGTAATATAAAACCACTCTTGCTACTTTCTTATTCATATCTACAGCCCATCATTGCTGCCAGCCGGCTGTTTATCAGACCCGCGTCTTAAAGGGACAAAACCCAACTACAAAGGCAGAATGTCCCGAGAACCACCATATAAGGTTTTACAAGCTTTTACCATTTCAAAACATCAGTAATTGCTGCTATCCTGACAGTCAAGCCATTTAACAAAACAAAACCTTTTTACAAGGGACAAAAAAGTCAGGGGGAGAAGAACACCATTTGAAAACCCATCATAATTTTACACACAAGAAGACCATTATTTACACCCATTCTCACAACAAACTCATCAAAAGGAGGAAATACCAATAGAAACCAATATGATCTTTTACCAGAGAGAACATTATGCTACACAGAAATTAAACAAGCAAAACCTTACAAAAAACAGGTAAGGTCCAATTCAGCATTTAGCCCACTAGGTTGAAGAGAATTGAGCTTATGAAGCCATCTGGCCTCTTCCTGAAGGAGAACTTGCTGTACATTAGTAGTGTTATCTGCCACAAAGAGCACAGTATATCTAAAATCATCACATTTATGTTTCTTAGTATTAAAATGTTCAGTTAAGGCTGCCTCAGAAATTTATTTTTAGTGCGTGAAATATGTTCAAGGATACGCACCTTGATAGGTCTAGATGTCTGTCTGATATAAATTAATTCACACGAACATAGGATTAAATAAATTACATTTCCAGTTGAACATGTTGAAAACTTAGAAAGTTTTATCTGGTGTTGACTGGGAAGATTAATCACATCCCCCTCCATTGCTAAATGACAGGTTTTACAATGCAAGCACTTATAGTGCCCAGGGGGAAGTCTCCTGCTGTGTCCTGTTGTTGAAATTCTTTTTTTTAGAATAGTCACTTTAAGATTTGCAAATATAAATATACATACCATGTGCATAGGACAAAATAATGGTCATAAATTTGACAGTAAGAGAGGCAACACAGAAAAGCCTGTAGGGGAACATTTTAAAAGTTTTCCTGGAGATTCATTTATAGGAGTCTTGTTTCTGCCTTATTCATAAGGATGACTTTGTGCTGAAATGTATTAAATTATGGCATCACAGATGCCTTTGTTTAGTAAATGCATGGCTGGAGTCTCTAAGCCAGGGCAGAATACAAAACAGTTGTGGTGCACTCAATTTCTGAGCAATGTACAGAGTTCAGAATAGTAGCAATCTTCTCAGTGTTCTGGGTCTGGAATGACAGCCTCAGAGTGGAATAACAGTCCCTGAGATTAGCAGAAGTGTTCTGGGATTGGAATGACAACCTCTGGGACTTGCAGAAGTGTTCCGGGGCTATCATTCCACTCTGAGGGCTGTCATTCCAGTCCCAGAACACCTCTGCTACTCCTGAGGCTATCATTCCACTCTGGGGGTTGTCTTTCCAGTCCCAGAGCACTGAACCTATTTCCAGGGCTGTCATTCCACTTTGCAATCTGTCATTCCAGTCCCAGAGCACAGATTCCCTTCCTAGGGCCCATCATTTCACTTTGGGGTGCCATTCTAGGCCCAGAGCAGAGATTCTATTCCTAGAGACTGTCTTTCCACCCTGGGGGCTGTCATTCCAGTTCCAGAGTGACCTATCTGGGCCCAAAGCCCTGAATGGAAAACCATTCCACATTTTCTTTGTAACTTTTTTTGTGTTGTAATGTATTTCAGTGAAGCCCATGCAAGTCAATTGCCATTCCTGGCTCTCATTATCTCCAATGGGCCTTCAAGCCTCTCCCATTGTTTCCAGTGGGCAATCCTGTCATTCCTTTTAGTACATCCCAGTTGGTTGCCCCTTTGAAACTGTACCACACTATTTTAAGTAGCAGCAAAATGAAGAGTGTGAACATGCACGGAGTGCACATTCCTTGCCAATGTTCTCTCTGGGCTGCACACAGGGCAATAGGAAAATTTAAAAGGCCTCTGATCTGCATGCCTCCCCAATCTTATTCATGCAAATAGGCTTACCATTTAAAAATGAAATGGAAATTGAAAGAAGAGATTAGGAGTGGCTGAAGCAGTCCTCCCTTCACTACCATGAAAAAAAAACTGTTCTTAATCTAGGATATATAAACCCAGGTAAAATAAAACAGAGACACACTTTTCCCCCAAATGTAAATTGGAGCCAAACGAATATGTTGGGTCCAACAGAGGCCTTGCAGTCTGACTGTTGCTACATTGAAAGTGGGTGGAGCCAGTCAGGGTTAAAGACTATACTTTCTTTTCTCCACTGAGGTAAAGGCAAAGATCTGTCTTTCGGAAGACTAGCATTTGACAATTCCCTGCTGTGAGAAGGGGAGGAGAAGGGGGATGTTTAACAATCCCATTGTCTATTCTGCTAGCTCAATTAGCATTTGTGAGCCCAAAGGAAAGTTTTAAACTCAATATTACCAGGCACTGGTTGACTGGAAGAGGCTCAGTCCTCTCTGGAAAAAATTTTTTGGATGCCATAGTTTATGCCTATGCCCTAAGCATATTTGTGTATAGGCGCCTGACCCCTTAGAGGGAGGACACTAATTTGGACATGGCATTTGCACATTCAGCCATTTGGGTAACATTATGAGCGAAATTTTCCCCCAAAAAACTGACCTTTCCCCCCTTTAATACTAATTTGTGCTAGTTGGTTGTTACTTGAAAGTGGGAGGGCTTTTTTGCACTATATTCCATTGCTGTGTCTGCATAATTCAAAAATTAAGTAAAACCAGTTCTTTAACAATCCCGCCCTTTTTCTTTTAATGTTCCTTACTTAATGAACATTGATTATTCTATAAATGGTAAGAGCAAGCAAAGTTATTTGCTTCGATGTGGTATTCTGTTTGGATCATTTTCATATGGGGGGGTGGAAGAATCTTTTTCCTGGGGACTAGTGGCTTTCAGCAGACCTGCTGCAGTTCTCTGCTTTAGCAAGAAAATGTACCAAGGATACATTGCTAACACATAAATACAGACATTTCTGCAGAAATAAAGAAGCAGGCTTTGCACAGGTACCTCTTGCAGGTGTATGTGACTCTTGGTTGCGGTTGGGTGCGGTTGCCAGTTCCGGGTTGGAAAATTCTCACAGATTTGGGAGTGGAGCTTGGGGAGGGAGAAGTTTGGGGAGGGGAGGGGACCTCAACAGGGCATAATGTCAGAGTTCACCTTTGAGAGCAGCCACTTCCTCCAGGGAACTGACCTTTCTAATCTGGAGATCAGCTGTAATTTCAGGAGATCTCTAGGGCTCACCTGGAAGTTGGCAACCTTACTCTCAGGCTCCTGGTTTGTACATTTATTCATTGGAAGGCTGTGCCTTCCCTCTCCTTCACCATATCTAAGATAGTTGCTTATGTGAGCTGGGCACTCCACTCAAATGCCTTGCTACATGGAGGTCCAGTTTATACAGTCATTCTTCCTCCACCTCCTTTTAGATGGAGAAGAATGCAAGCTTGCTTCTGTTTGACTGAGTATCCACATGAAGTGCTCAGCATGAGAAGTTATCTTTGTAGTGGAACATAAATAATAATACCACCCAATTTAGGGCCTATAAGGTGATAAATAGTCACAGATATCAAAAACAGCTTTAATACAGCATCAATTAAAACAACAATCAAGCATAATATATAAACTGGGAGGAGGATCAGTGAGGGAACAGGCAACAAAACAGAAAAGTATTTCCCCAACAGTGGAAGATAATGATGGATGGGGGGAAGTAAAAGGATCTCCCATTATTATTATTATTATTTTAGAAAAAAAATTACACTGTTTATACTCTGCCTTTCTCTCTGGGACTCAAGGTGGATTACACAGAATATGTCAACACAATCGACAGGAGAAATCTAGACACCAACCAGAGTTTAAACACAACATGTCAAGTATTAACATGACATGGTAATCAAAAATTACACAGTAGAAATCTACTTAAAGAAACAGTGGAGTAGTCTACAGTCCATAACCCTTTACCCCAAGTAACGTTCTGAACCATACTGTTACAGTAAAATCCTATTTCTTGTGCAAAAAGCTGGCTTAGTGCTTTGGATAACAGTGAGTTGGATATTTAAATGCATTTTCTCTTTCCAGCAATATTCTATGTCAAGACAATAGGGTGTGCATTTTTTAAAAGTATATTTCCCAAGGAACTGTATGCCATTTAACAGCAAAATTAAAGCCAATGAAAATATAAAAAATAAAGTTTACATTGCTGATGAGAAGAATGTGACTGCCATTCTGCTGATTAAAGAACATCAAACTCTCCCCAAAAGCAAATGTTTCCAGCTAACAAGCTAATATTTAATCTGCAGTGGAGAGGTGTAACAACTAGTTTAACTGGGAAAGAAAAATAAAGCACTAGGTCAAAAACAATGGAAGTGGATAGATTCAGGTGAGCAAAGTTCGAGTTCAGTGGCACCGATAGGTTAGTGCAATGGAAATGGTTAGCATTGTTTTCTCTTAGGCCTATTATGCACTGTTGTTTTCCCTCGCTTTCACTGTTCATGTCCATTGGATTTTCTTTGTCATTCTTCATTCCCATCACTTTCACATGCATGTCAGTTGGGGGGGTTTCATTCTGCATTTTTTCGTCCTTTCAGTGCTCAGTTTGCTTTCTGTTTGTTGTTTGCCCAAGGTTTTCTGAGAGTGGTTTTGTAGCCCATAACTGGAGAAGTCCAGTGGTGGTGAGGGAAAGAGGGTGTGGAATGGGGAGGAGAGGAGAGGAGAGAAAGGGTAGGATGCAGTGTGCCCCCTCCAGAGCTGCTGTGGGCAATTGTGTTTGCTAGTGGAGCAGGAAGAGGCTCAGAGCTGGGATGCAGATCCACAGAAGTGTCCAGATCTTTTGTAATCCAGAGTAAACATTTATTTCTTGCATTTCTTCTTCTTCACTTTTGGTGTTTTGGTTGCTGCTGCTCCTTTCTCAGACTCTGAAGTCGAGCTGCTAGAATCACTTGAAGTGTTGCCCAATTCTTCCTCACTGGGTTCCTCTCCTTCCTCCAAATTTGAGTCGCTGTCTTTATCTGCGCTCGATTGCTGTTTCAAAACGTTTTTGGCCTTTTGGACAGAGTCAATTTTAATTTTCGTGTCATTATATTTGAACAGAAGTCCTTCTGGAAAAGTCCATCTGTAGGTTATTAATTTGTTTTGCAGGAAAAGAATTAAGTCTTTGTATTGTCGTCTTCGTTTCTGGATCTCGAATGGAATATCTTTTAAAATTTTGATTTCTTCTTCTTTAATTTTAAGTGTTTTTCCTGCTGTAGCTTTTAAAACATTGTCTCTCATTGTTCTGTTGGAGAATTTGATGTAAATTTCACCAAGTAGTTTGTTTTTTCTTATAAAATCAAGATATGTACGGTATGCCAAGTTCATATCATTCTGGAGATCCTCTTGTTTAAGATCCAAAATTGAAGCAATCACTCCACTTAATGTTGTTTTTAAATCTTCTCCCTTCTGTTCAGAAACTCCTTGGAAGCATAGAACATGCATAGATTTTTCCAGTTGAAGTTGAAGCAGTTGATTTTTATCTGTGTTTCTTTCTTTTTTAACTTTTTCCAGTTCTGGCTTAATATCAATAGTCCTTGTTTCTACTTTCTCAATCCTTTTGTCTGTCTTGTATGCTCTTTTTTCCATGTGCACCAGCTGATTTTGGATGGAGTCCAGCTTGGTGTTGATAGTTGACATCTGCTCCAGCAGAGGACACAATGCTGCTACAACTATACTGGGAAAGTCTGCAGCCACTTCCTGTACCTGGGTGGGAATCATTGGTGTTGAACTTCCTGGAGGAAGTTTCTTTTCCACTGCTGTTCGCTTCGCTCTCCCAGCCATTTGTTTGCAAAGAAGAAAAGTTTTAGTTTTAAAGTAAAGTTTTTCTGAATTCAATGTTTCTTGGCTTAAAATGTAGCTTTCAAGCTCGAAAAGAGTCTCGTGCGGTTAGTTCCATTCTTTTTCTCTTTTCTATCTTTTTTACGCACTGCTCCATTTGGGGGGGGTGGATCTCCAATCCTTCCCCACCAACCACTCCTTCTCGGATCGATCTAGCACACTGAGACCTCTTTGCTTATGTAGAGGTTTGATTGACTCACTGTTTAGGCAAGTTCGATTACTGCTGGGGTTACTTTCGCTTATTTTCTTGTCCACTTGTCCGGCTCTGGTCACCATACTGGCTCCACGATGCCAGAACCAATTGGGGATGGGCAAGCCTTGATCTCTCAGCTGTTGCCTTGGGAGGGGCTTATCCTGGCTCCCCAGGCTGGGAGTCACCTACAGAGACTCCAGGGGGGGTCTGGAACCAGCCAAGACCCCTCCTGAATGCCTCGGCTTGGCGCATCTCCATTGGAGGATAGATGAGACATGTCCAAGAGCAAGCCACCAAAACCAGGAACAAGGTGTGGAGGGCGGTGATGCTTCCTGCCACCATCCCTGCGGGGGCCCCCACTGCTGCCAAGGGTTCCCCTTGAGGTGCCCTGGTACAGCCGCTCTTCACTCCTCCCCTTCGCCAGCCAGCTCTGCCTCTACAATGCACCATCAGCCTGGCTTCATCCTCAGCCTCCCAGCCTCAATGCCCAACTGCTGCCCACCCCTTGGTGGGAAGACTGATTGGGTGTGAGAGTTGGAATGAGAGGGGATGAAGGAGGTACTGCTCTCCCCTCTACAGGGGTTTATGGAGCTGCACAATTTGCAGCTGAGGACCTTTTCATTGGTGCGGGGACAGAAGAATCCTCTCTGGCTGCAAAGTTGCTGCCACCTAGTCTGAGGGATTGGCCACTTCTTGTTGTCAAAACTAGTGTTCCCCCTCCATACACACACACACACACAAACACACAGCCACACACCCTTCAAGTAGCACCATTATTTGTTTGGTTCCTCTCTGTTCCTCCCCTTCCTGTCTCACCCTGCCTTGTACCTTTCTGCTGGGCTGGTTTTCTACCTGCTGCCAGGTACGACTATGGAGGGAGGCAGTTGCTACTGCTGGAAACTGGCAGAGATGATGAGGCAAGAGTGTAACCCTAGCCTGCCTAGCACTTGTAGCACACAGCCACCACTTCACACTGGGCTGAGTGGTCCAAAGCAAACAGCTTCTGCAGACTCAAGCAAGCAAAATGAGACATGTACACTCAACTGCTCACTCGCTCCCTTCCTTTTTTTCCTCCAGCAGCCCTGTGCAAAGTGTGGATTTGCAGCCACCTTTGCACAGGTGTGTGCACACACGTTGCCAATGATCACAGCTTGCAATGCCAGTGTCAGTGGGTTCTACCATGCGTTCTGTACACTCACCATGTTCCCCCATATTATGATCATGTGACTCTTCCCCATTTTTCACAGTGGCTGATAACACAGCAGAGAATCTCCTGGTGCTCATCAACATGGAAAACGGGGCTTCACAGTTTCTTGTAAGTTTCAGAAAAATCTGGTCAGTTTCAAGTGTGGATTTTCCCCTCTTGCCTTAGTTCCTTTTGGACATGTGCAAAACCTGAACCATGAGGATTTAAATGGAAGGTGTTCATTGGACGCTACTGTGCATCTGCACAAGGACAATGGCGTACATTTTTTTAAAAAAAATCTTTGGATGCCACACACCCCCAGACATCACAAGTGATGTTTACATCCCAATTAAGAAAAATTGTTTTTTGCTTGCAGATGCAGAATAAACACACAGAAATACACTGGAGAAAAAAGAATAGTGCATATGGCATATGTCAGGCACACAAATCCAAAGTCAAGCTTAAAAACTTGACTGCTTGGATTCTCCAGAGTAAGCTATCAGTGCATAATGAACCTTAGCCTACCAAACAATGAGGATCATACTGAAGAGACCATCGTCTATTACATACACCCTACTTACTTTGATTTACTGAGCTTTTGATTAACAGCTTCTTGATTCGACTTCGGTGCTTTATTCTGCATTCCCACTTTCCTTTCAGAGTGTCTGAGGCATCTGCTTCTACAGTGAAGGGGTGTTTCTTGTCAGGATACCCAAGCACCAGACCATGGAGAACCATGCTTTTAGGGCTTGGAATGCCTGTTGAGCCTCTGGAGACCAGCTGAATGGCTCCTGGAGCCACAATAGGTGAGTCAAGGGAACTGCCAGTGCCATAAAGTCTGGGATGAATTGCTGGTAGTAATTGGCAAACCCTAGGAACCCCTGGACATCCTTACAGTTGCATGGGGCTTGACAGCACAACTGCCACCTTGAGAGGGTCTATCTGCATTCCCTGGAGAGAGATGCAGGGACCCAGGAACTCAACTGTTGTCTGGTCGAACTTGCACTTGTCCAATTTTGCATATAGCCCCTGTTGCCTAAACCAAGTCAGACCAGACCAGATGTGTTGTCTGTGTTTGGCAGGATTTCTAGAATAGATCAGGATATCATCCAGCAAAACAATGATGTCCTGATCCAGCAGGTCCTGGAATACATCATTCATGAATTGTTAAACACTACCAGAGCATTACAGTTGCTGAAGGGCATGCCCATATATTCAAACTGCCATACCGGCTCTGAAAGGTGGTTTTCCATTCATCTCCCTGCTGGATTCGAACCAGGTTGTAGGCTCCCTTCAGGTGAACCAAGTGGTGATCTTGATGAACCAAGTGGCTTCTCAGAGCCATTGCAGCAGTTCAGGGATTAAAGGCAGCGAGTATCAGTCTCAGACCGGAAACTTGTTGAGTGCCTAGTAATCATTACACAGGTGAAGTTACCCACCTTTTTTTTGACAAACAGGTTTAGGGCTGAAGTGGGAGGGGTGGATGGCTGGATAAATCCACTCTTCAGATGTTTGTTGTTAGAAATTCATGAAAAGCCACCTGCTCCGGCTTGGACAAGGAATACAGCCACTCTGATGGCAGTTGTTCTCCAGGAACAAGGTTGATAACATAATTGAAGGGATGGTGAGGAGGGAGATGGTCAGCCCCTTGTTCCTCAAACACATCACAGAAGTCTTCATAGTTGCCAGAATTGCCAATTTGCTTTGGAAGGACCCTGCCCCCGAGAGCAAGGTTCTGTGTGGTCAGAGGGACTGGTCAGAGGTCTTGAACTCGATGTTTTTTTGGCCCAGTCAATGGTGGGGTTGTGCAGACTCAACAAGGTCATGCCTGGGAATGTACACCAAGTCAGAGGAGAGTCACTCCTGATGTTGACTAGCATACATCAGGATTGGGCCTCCCTCACAAGTAACAGGCCTGAATTGTAATAGGTGGCTGTCAATGGCCTCCACCAGGGCAAAGCTCTCCTTGAGCCAGGTCTGGATATGGTTCTGGTGGACAAAATCCAGGTTCCTGAAGCACCAGGAAGCACTTGAGTCAATCATCACCTCTGTCTTCAGGTGTCGATTGCTGGCAGGATCAGTTCTACAGGGAGGAGGAGTTGCCCATTTCCAGTGTTGAAGGCCGTACTGGACCCCATTGCTTGCCGCAGCTCATGTAGGCTGCAGCAAGTCAAGTTTGAGCAATTAACAGACACTCAGTTTGCTGCTTCTTGAAGCAGGAACTGGCAAAATGCCCAGAACCTCCACAGTACTTCTTCTCCTATTTTTCTCTGCAGGGGGGTTGGGCCACCTCAACTGCATTGCCTCACCCTCACCTGCCCCCACCAGTGCTGGTAGCATGAGACTGGGCACCAGGGTCAAGCAACAGGGAGGTTCCACCTTCTGGAGCGATTCTCCCTGGGTCTGCCTCCAGGCCTCCAAGTGGCTGTCTGTCAGGTTCATTAGTCAGGTCACACAGCACAGGGCTTCATTAGAAGAAAACTGTTTATTGGTGAATCAGAACTAAAGACACGTGTACTGCTTGTGTCAGGAATGCCTGGGAGCAGTAGGGCCTCCTGAGTTATACTAAAATCAAACACCCCCCTTACAAGCTGAAGCCAATGAGTATAGTTCATGAGCGGGGGCAAAACGAGCAAGCTAAACTAAAAGCCGTTGGTTCCCAGCCCAGGAGTTCTGCAGCTGAAGCATCTACAAGGTCAAGTAAGTGATAATACACAGACAGTGAAACAGTGAGACTCATAGGCAGGCGGGGGAAGAGTACCCCTCCACATTCCAAAACCATGACAGGGCTACCTGATACCGTCAATGCATTGACACATCACCACCAGCACCTGGAGAGTTGCGGGCCATTCAGTACTGGTCAGCTCATCCAGGATCATGTCTGTGAGGCCCTTCATGAACTGGTCCATCATGGTTGACTCATTCCAGGTCAGTGCACCAGGAGCTGGAATTTAGCAGCATAAGCTGCCACAGTCACGCACCCCTGCTGCAAATAGTGGATCCATCTATTGGCATTCTCCGATCACACTGAGTTAGCATATTCCATTTTCAGCTCTTCCAGGAATCCAACGTAGTCTGACTGAGGAGAAGTTGGGTAGACCATTTGTCCATCTGCTCCTTAAGCAGGCACAGAACAAACACCACCTTTGTCTGGTCATCAGGGAAATATAGAACTGCCACTGAACCAGGAACATGGGGAACTCCTTCACGTTACCTGAAAATTTCACCAGTGGGCCAACTGGGCATTTTGGATGCAGGACCATCAGCATAGGGAGCAGGGGCAGCTGGAGTTGCTGTTTGAGCAGGGCCAATGAATTGGCCAATCGGTTAACTTGCTCTTACATTGCCTGGTTCTGAGCCACCAGGGCTGCTTCATCCTCAGCTTCCATCCTTGTAGGGGTGGAAGCAATGTGATAAATGTGTATTCTCAAATGCTTTCTGTCCTTTCAGATTATGGATGGATTTAAGAGACTTGGATTCCCACATTGCATTGGCACTCCACAAATCCACTAGTCCAAAAACATGTCCCTGTTAGGTGCACACCACAGACCCAACCAGTTGAGGTGCTGGATGCGGGGGGGAAATGCTGCAACCTTAAAGGCTCTTGAAGGGTATCACAATGGAGGGATGATGCCAGTATAATGCTTTACATTAATTACAGATAAAGGAATATAAGTCCCAAAAACATGCATGTGTGACCTATGTTTGTGATGCTTCCAGGCCTGTTGCCAGGAAATTTTCAGTGAGGGGGCACTGGGGAAACTGGTGGGGTGTGATTTCACAAAATTTTTAAAAATAAATAAAATAAAAAGGTCCAGATGTGTCCCTGCTCTGGGATCCACTGCACATACCTGTCTTCTGCCAAAGCTCTCACTGGTATTTCAAGGGCTCATTTCTGCATTTCTCAAATTCAAATGAGTTG
Source organism: Gekko gecko (assembly GCA_029375565.1). NCBI lineage: Eukaryota > Metazoa > Chordata > Lepidosauria > Squamata > Gekkonidae > Gekko > Gekko gecko. Next base: position 173,942,066 of record JAPDNY010000005.1, read on the forward strand.
TCCTGTGTGGGTAACAGCAGGAGAATGATTCTGCTCTGAGGGCTCCTGTCAAGCTCCCCCCCCCCATGCTTCAGAGCCAGCTGTGTTAGCTGTTGTACCAGGTCTCTGTTTGAGTTATGATGGGGGGGAATTTAGCAAAGAGACCATTTGCTTAGTAGGTGCACAATCTAGGGATTGTCCACCAACTATACCAGAGTCGGAACCCTCTTGGAGCAGCACAGATGGCAGACAGGAAATATCTTTTTGGAATTTATTAAGAAAATATCCCTAATACATTCAACTAATTCAATAAAGTATCACGTGTGTGTGTGTGCACGCACACACATACGCTAAGAAATGAAGGGTCGAAGTGATCTTAAGAGATCACAGATGAAAGAGGGTGAAGCGTTGATGGAGTTATATAGGACCTCCTGAAGAGGAGAGTCCATGTTAAAGAGCAGATGGCTTGGCCAGCAAGCACATCCATGAAGACCCAAGAGAGCTGGGTGATCCAGCTGGTACACGTCCCAGGAGAATGAACCAAAGGTGGCTGGGTTTGGAGCCCAGGTATAGGAAAATTGTTCCTTCAGGGCAGTGGGCACAATAGGGAAATGGTCCAGAATGGACCATGATGGTCAGTAATGGCTCAGAAGGGGTTTTGGACAATGCAAGTCTAAGTTTGGGAAGAGCAGCCTTTGTTAGCAAGGCATGACAACAATAGACCATGGCCAGGGTGGTCCCAGTATCGAGGGGCAAAGTCTGGAGATTTGATTGTGTGACATAGAGCTGGAATGCAGGTGTGCTGACACTTTTGAGATGATGAAATTAAGGCATTGTCCTTTCACAATGATAGATACATGGTGGCTGTATCTGAGTTTGACGGCTGAATGAGTCATAGGAGATGGACTCACTCACCACCATCAGCTCCTATCCAGGTGCCTTGCCTAAGGTCCTGAGCACATATCTGGGCATGTTGGCTTTGCACACAGAAAGGGCTAGATTTGTCCTATGCCAACTTTAGCTCTAACCTGGCTGGATTCACATGCCCTTCACATGGCAAGGGGAGGCTTGGGCTAACAGCCAACCAGCTCGGTGCATCAGTCCCAGCCAGCCCAGCACAGGGGCAGAAAACTCCTTCCTCTGACACAGGAACTGGACAGGAAACTCCTTCCTCTGACATAGGAGATGGACTCACCACCATCAGCTCCTTGTCAGCTGCCTTGCCTAAGGTTTTCATCCATCGGACCTTCTGGAGGTTCCCGGGGTTCCAACAGAGGTGGGGGCTGGCAGCATCATTGCAACACTGGAGCTCCCTTCTCAGGGAGGAGGTAAGGTGAACTATGGAGCTTCTCTTGATGGCAGGCTTGACAGGACACTGCAGCAAAGCAGGGGTGGCACCGAGAGCCTTGAGGATTTGGGTCCCTTTGCCTTCTGTTAAGGTTGACCCAGTTCAGTTGAAGGTGGGTGCACCGGCAGACTGGAGAAGGTGCTGCCAGACTGGCATGCTGGAGGAGGAGGAGGCACAGGAAAGATGTGGTGTGACGTGGCTAAATGTGATTTTAAAAAATTATTTTAACTTCTGAGATAGCGTTTTGTGGGGCATGATTGTTAATAAGGGAGTGTGGCCCCAAGATGCTCCATCATGGCTATGGGCCCAGATGCTTACTACTCAACTCATTACTCGTTTGGGTGCTCTCCATGTTTTCCTACTAATCAAGGCACCTGTGGTCAACTGTTGCATCAATTATCCCTGTTGTACTGATGCCTATTGAGCAACCTTGGGCAGACACAGCTGCTCTTTCAGCCTCACTGAGGGCACAAGGTGCCTGTTGAGAGGAAGGGAAGTGAAAGGAGATTGAAAGCCACTTTGAGACTCCAAAGGGTGAAGAAAAGCAGATATATATATAAAAAAATGTTGTGTGTTTTGCATGACAGGGTACCCCATCCCCCTTTCTGTGGGCAGAAGGGAAAGTGAGTGGTCAACACAGCAGCCCAGGCAAGATCGGCTGCAGCCCCTCCCTTCCACAAATATAACCCACAGGACAAACAAAAGAACAGCCAAAGTTCAGACGGTTGGTGGCTGGTTGGCGAAAGAACAGTGCTCATGCAAGTTGACATCAGTGCAACAGAGGATAAGTTGGAAGCAGTATACACATTCCTCTTTTAAGACCATTGATATATACCTGCAGTCATCAAGGTGTGTATGTTATAGGTGCAACATAACTTTAGAGCATCAAAACACTAGGACAAGTTTTCTGTTGCATTACAGGAAGTCCCCATATTGATAAGTTCTGATCTCTTCCACAGTGTCTATGCTATTTAGCATATAGTGAATGGTTCTTCAAAGCTTTAATATTACATCACCTGTAAGCCGATGAGATTCTTCATGGTGCAAATTCCCTTTTTTTTTTTTGGCCCCCCCAAAGGGGATTTTTTAATCGCTTTTTCTATTTACTACAAACTACAACAGAAAATTCCAGGGTGGGGTACAATCTACGGGAGAAAGAAAAGATAACCTCTAAAAACCCAAGAGTTGGTGATCATACAATCAGTTTAAATACAAATCTATCTCTTAAATTTGAATTGACTTCCACTAAAGATGATCATCTCACTAAAATGTTATTCTTTTCACTCGCTAATACAAATATAGTTTCATAAAGAGCTGCCTTCTACTAATAAATTTCTTGCTAGCATCTTCCATAGATCTTTAACAAACTATTTTTTCCCTCTTTTCCCCCTTAAATGATATCTTGATTTGGGGGCTACCACTCCCAATTTAGAGTCTGAGGAAGATCCAGTCTCTCCTTCTTCTTCGCTCTCCTTGGTGCCATCCGGGGTGCCTTCTCCCTCTCCTGGTGTATGACCATGTTGACGCAAAAATTAACAAGCCTTGTGCGTTGAATCAATCCTTTCTTTGCCATTTGCATACCAAAAGATTAGTCCTGTCTAGGTGCCGAACTTAGAGGGCTGGAACTTCCTGAAGAAGGTTTAACTTTTGGTATCTTGTCCCTCGCATCTTTCGGCAGCGCCATGTTTGGAGATTGTTTACCATTAGCAAAAGTTCATCAAAACCTCTGGAAGATCTTAAACCCACCGGTAAGCTCATGCAAACTCTTCACTTCCACAGCTTTTTTCTTGCCACCCCCCCTTTTCCGGTTTCTTAAAATCACCTGCAAGCAGTCCTTATCAGGGGGAAGTTCCCTCCCTCCCCTCGTTTTCACAAGGGGGGACGCAAATGCGCGGGTGCTTCTCGCTTAAACTCGACTCACACTTTCAGTGGTTGTCTCTCCACATTATGCTCACTCCATCACCGTCCACTTGCTCCGGTGTGCTGATCTTGTTCCCATTCAGGACGTTCTACGACGGGCCCATTGGGGCAAGGAGAAGCCCCCCTTCTCCGGCTAGATGCGCCCCTTGGCTGAGAGTCCCTCCCTGGGACTCCTGGGGTGGTGCAGTCGTTTGTGCTCCCACCCAGCCGTAGATGCTGGCAGACTTCTCCCAGACCCCTGGGAGAAGGTGACTGCCATGGTGATCACCAAGACCGGAAGCCCATGGTGCAAGTTTCCATGCAGCCATTTTTTAATCCAAAAGAGAATCTTGTTTCAAATCCAACTTCTGTGGCTCAAGAAAGCAGCAACGGACTCGGTGGAGTTGGTACGAGTGGCACGGCATATCATCATGCTTTGCATGAGAAACTCCCTGGCTATATGCTCAATTTATCTGCATCACATGTGGCAAAATCAGAGAGCACTAGCAGCCAACATTGGAGTAAGAAGGCAGAGAGCTAAGCAATGCTACACCTGACCATTCAGACACCATGCCAGGCTGTACTGGTATGCCCTAGCTGGCATTTCAATACTCCATCAGTACTGGGTATTCCCAGGGACCTCTGACTGGATGGGCAAATTTGTTTTCAGGATCTGGGGCAATGAGCAGTGGCTGTACAATTTCCACATGACCAAGGAAACCTTCATGGAGATTGTGGCTGCAATTAGAGGAAGGTTTGATCAGCAAAGGACCAACATATGGGAGCCTATTCCAGGAGAGAAGTGTGTGGCACTGGCAATTATCCTCTGGTACCTGGCAAACCTGAATACCTACAGGGAGGTCCAGGAGCAGTTTGGGGTTGGCCTTTCCACCATCAGTGAGATAGTTCTAGAAGTGTGCTTTGTTACAGAAATTGAGCTGTATCAGAAGACTGTGTGCCTGGGCACTGAGGTGACAAAAGTAAGGCTTTTCTCACTCCTTTCTTTTTGAGAACTTAAATTAGTGACAGTATGTTCCTGCATTATTTTTTCATTATTTGAGGCCTTAGTCTTGTTCTTGAGATTCCTCACAGTGTACACTGTTTCAAGAAGTGTTGGCAATGATGGATTAAATATTGTTACATAATCATGCTTTGCTTTTCAGATCATGGATGGATTCAGTTGTCTGGGGTTCCTGCACAGTATTGGCAGCATCAGTGGTGGTATTCATTCACCTGTCATCCATTCTGCTTCAAGGAGTTGTGGACCATACTGGGAGATTAATTGGTGGACTGGAGTGGACAGAGTCACAATGCATTTGTTTTCACCAACTCTTGGCTCTGCAGAGCAATGGACTTGGTAGTGTTTGTCCCTGGGAACCCAATGCTGCATTTTGAAGGGCTTTCTGTACCTGCCCTGATTGTGGCTGATGGGGCATACCTCATGAGATGATGGCTCATGAAGCCCTATGGAACACCCAGGGACAGGCATGTGAGGAATTTTGACTGCACCTTGTGTAAGGCCTGCAATGTGGTGGAGTGCACCTTTGACAGACTCAAGGCACATTGGCACTGCCTCTCTGCTCACCTCAATGTGTTTCTGGAAAACGTGACCACAGTGATCACAGCATGTGTCATCCTACACAATATTTGTGAGGAGAAGGGACATGTATGAGCTAATGAGGACTATGAGCAGGAATAAAACTTGGCAAGATGCTGTGAACCTGAATGAACCGTTGTTAGAGCACTGCCAGATGAGGACTATAATCCCTATGACAGTCATCATTTGCCAGAAGGGAAAGCTGTTAGGAAGATTCTGGATAAATTTATGTTTGTGAATCAGCATTCTTGAGGTTGGGGGGAGCCTTTTATTCAAGTTTCCCAATTAAAAAAAATGTTCATATCTGTATTACTGTGTATAAATTAAAAAGTTTGTTTTAACAATTCAGCTTGACATGTTAACAGTTGGTTTGAGTGTGCCAGAAAACTGTGAGCGGGTGCTGGGCTTGGGGGGGCGGAGCTTGCATTGGAAACCACCCCAGGTCTGCCACATTTCTGTAAATGGAGTCTCTCCCATCCTTAATGTTTCCTTCTTCAAGGCCACCATTTCCTTCCAATCGGCTAGAAATGTGGCACAAAATGAAAACTTTCACAGGTGATTTCCTCTTTGGCACAGAACAATACAGTTTAATTCTGGGTATAGGCTTATTTCTTTGTTCTGTTGCTCAGACCAACACATACACCCAATCTATCATCATGTAAGCAAGGTTATAGAGAGCCTGGAGGGGAATAAAATGTCCTGCCCCTTTAATGTAGGTTTAATGGGATGTTACTTACTAAGTGATGCTATTTCATGCCATGAAAAGCCTCAGCTGCCAACTTCCCCACATTAAGCCTCCATTACTGAAGCAGGGCATTTTCTCCAGGCTATTGACAACCCTGGGCATGGTTTACTTTGTGGTGGTTTAAGGGGTTTTCACACTATAAATCATCCACTTGAATCCTGCTCTCTCCCTTTTGAATATAGAGTAGAACTGCTCTGGGGAACCCACCCACAGTTATGAGCCAGCTGGGCAGAACAGCTTGAAAAGGAGCTGGACCCACTTTTCGGAGGCTTGTGCAAGGAGATAGTAGAATATAACCATGGGTAGTCATCCTGTGGTGGCATTGTTTTTCACTTGCTGCAATATTTCTTTTCCTGCAAAAGAGGAGGATGAGGATTACAAAAAATTGATTCTAGCATAAGTTTTCAAGGATGAAAGGCGTGTACTAGAACAAGACCTTGTCTGTCGTTGAAGTGTTACTAGGCTCCTGTTTATAGTTGTATTCTCACCCTTACCAAGGGAACTCATGTAACATTCCAAGTATCCCTTTACATCCAGGGAGATTATAAGATGTTGATTAATGAGAATGGTTAGTTCTAGCAAGTGGCTTTTTACAAGGCAGATAAACTGGTATATAAATAGCTGAAAATTTACAAGCAAATAATTTTTCTCATTCCTAAAGCAACATATGGTCCTTGCAAAACCACCTGAGACTGCCGGTGGGCAAAGACACAGATGAAGATAAGATTTTACAGGAGGAAAATTCACACACTACCATAACAGTAGCTCTGCTACATGTGTTCCACTTTTTTATGAAACTCTTTAGGAATATGGCCTATCATACAAAAGATTGTGTGATCTGATGCTTAGGCAATGGGACTCAAGGGATGCTAGCCTCCATGTGGGACCTGGAGATCCCTTGAAATTATAGCTCATCTCCAAACTATAGAGAACATTTTTCCTGGATATAATTGAAGCTTTGGAGGGTGGACTCCATGGCATTGTACCCCACTAAGGTCCCTGTCTTCCTCAGGCTCCGTCCCCAAATCTGGAGTTTTCCAACCTGTATCTGGCAACCCTACCCCTTATTCCACACTGGTGGCCAGGGGGATCTGGCAACCCTTTGCCAGTGCCCCATGACCCACCTAGGCTACTGGCAACCCCCCCCATACCTTCCTGCTGGGCCTGAGCAAGCTTTGTATGTGGCATTGTTTTCTTCAAAATCAAGAACAAGCTTTCCTTTTCTGCATGTGAAATGTTAAGGGTTTCTAAAGCATATTTCTGGTCAATTTATTGAAAAGCTGTTGTAGCAATACAGAGTACCTTCAAAAGGACACACCCAGGAAGGTCAACGTATTCACCTGATTAACTTAACATGTTAACTGCAGCAAAACCATTTTCCAACACAAGAATTCCATTGCCAACAAAATGTGAAGTTCTACTGTGAACCTCATTCATCTTACAAGCCCAAGTGAGCCCTCCTTTCAGAAGGTTTTTTTTAAAATGACAGCGGAACCAAGAATTAAATGTAGTAGTGCTAGCAACAGCACCCTGTGCCTGCCAACCTGTACAGCAGCACTGCATCTAAAAGCTTCAAGCCAGATATTCCCCCCATTTAGACCAGGGGAAAATGGGAAAGCAAGGATAGGTGGCACACAACCTTAACTAACTTTTCTCCCTGACACCCCCTGTAAGATTGGATGAACTGCTTGGGAATTTCGAAAGAATGCACAGCATAGCATGAAGTGAAGAAGGTGCTTTTCCCTAGCTCAACCACCAGACTTCATGGCAAGAGCAACCGATAGCTAGATAGTCATTCTCACACTGACCTTTCCTTCCTGTGTTTACTCTCCTGTCACTATCCCTTTGATATATAGAATGGAGATCTTAGGGAGCAACTTCCTTTCTTCCATTCACACCTCTACCACACACCACCTGCTTCCATCCTTAGCTAGTATGCTTATTGTATCCTATCTCTCATCTTTCCTATCCAGATTGTCGTTCTAGAATAAAGAGACTAGTATTGGTCTGTTAAATTTAAAAAGTGGCTCTGTATGTACCTTTGTGGCACTCTAAGGCTTGCTACTCTGGTTGCATGCCCTACTATTGCTCAACAGCTGAACCCAGTGCCATTGTGACAAATGCCAGCTCTATAGGACTGAGATTCCCATTTACCCCTTGTCTAGTAGTCCTGAGAAGGACTGCTTGTTTCTGCAATGGTCTAGGTGAGGCTGGGAGATCCCTAGATTGTCTGGCTGATGGATGTTCTGGCTCTTTAGTGTTACCCAGGGTGCCCCATGAGGAGATGAGCTAGAGTTGCACCCCAATCTAAAGACTCAAATTCTAGGTAGTTATAGCAAGTCAAATTTCTGACCACCCTTACCCATTGCATCAACCCAGGGAGGGCCTCAGAAAGTGAGAGGGAGGGGTCATGTTTGTCCACTCTGATCCTCCTCTCCCAGCAGCAACACACCAGCCATCATTGTCCCATCTGAGGAACTTTAGCCTACGTGTGGCTGCCCTTCATCATGGCTCTCCATCTCCCATCACCACCCACCCCTGCTAAGAAAAATGCCTCAGTCAATTCTTCACGGCACTCCTGTGGGCTATGTTGATTTCTGCTTTGGAGGATTCTTGTGAACTCCATTGATATGAGGAAGACTTTTTTAAAAAACAATCTGCTGTTTTCATCAACATTCATTTTTGATTTGGGGATGGATGGTGACTACTTACACAGAGTAAATCTACATCACCTAGTGCTGCACAGCTACTGGGGTTCTGTGGAGGTCTTCTGGGGAGGGTGGTCCAATTAAGAATGCCAGTAGGGGGATTGGTGGGCATTTATCCTCCAACTGAACTGACTAAGGGGCTGTGGCTCTCTGGTCACTAGTTTTAATTTTGGGAAAAGTGTATTGCCCCAACTTCCCAGCACAGACTGAAAGAGGATGTAGGCACAAGCATGTGCTCATTTCTTTGTTGTTGTTGTTCAGTTGCACAGTCAAGTCCAACTCTTCGTGAACCCATGGACCCCATGGACCACATCACGTGCTCCGGAGTTTGCTCAACTTCATATTCATTGCATTGATAACACTGTCTAACCATCTCATCCTTTGCCGTTCCCTACTTCTTTTGCCTTCACTCTTTCCCAGCATCAGGGTCTTCTCCAGTGAATGCTCCCTTCTCATTTGGTGGCCAAAGTATTTGAGCTTCAGCTTCAGTATCTGGCCTTCCAGGGAACATGCAGGGTTGATTTTTTTTAGGATTGACTGATTTGATCTCCTTGCAGTCCAAGGGACTCTCAAGAGTCTTCTCCAGAGAGTCCCGGACAAGCCGACAAAGAAGCTGGGAGGAACTTCCGGTTCTAGTTCCCACCCCTTGGAGCCAACTGTCAATCAACAGAAAGATGAGATGCTGTGCCCTCTGCTGGATCAAATGAAAAAAATCAGCGAAACTTTATATAGCATGGAAAGTGCTCTCAACAATCAACAGAAACAATTAACAGATACAGCCAAGAAGATGGAGGAGATTGCAGAAAAATGCCTGATCTCGATGGAAGACACCAAAAAAATTAAGAAAAAGGTCAGCAAAATAGAAAAACATCAAGAGATGCAGGGAAAAAAATATTGATGCTACAGATGGAAAAATCAAACTTGACTTTCTGTTTTCAGGGCATAAAAGAAGAGGAAAAAGAAGATCTCAGAAATATTTTGGCGAATGCCTTGGCACCAATAACTGGCAAAGAAGCACAAAAACTAAGCGAAGAGATGGATTTGGCTTATAGAGCCTATTCCAACTTCACAAAGAAAAATAATTTGCCAGCAGAAGTGGTTGTCAAGTTTACAAAGCAACGTACGAGATCAAATTCTAAGAGTGACTTCAACAATGCCCTTGAAGATTGGTGAGCAGAGCATAAGGATCCTAAAAGATTTCCATATGAAATTCGGATGAAAAGGAAAGCATATAAAGGACTGACCCTGTTCTTGCAAAAATATCAAGTTAGCTACAAATGGTGGATCCCAGAAGGATTGGTTTTAAATTTAAGGATAAAAGAGAGAAGATTGACTCCATCTTCAAAGCTCAAGAATTTTTGAAGAGGCACGCCAGCTCAGAGGAAGATGCAGAACTTGCCAAATGGACAATGTTAAGCAGTGAAGAAGACAGTGGCCCGGAGGGAGGAGACAAAGAATCAGAGGATGGAAGAGCAATGAAGGGCCCAACATATAACCTGAGAGACTTGAAAGGGAGAAAACCCAAAACATAAACATTTGCTCGTGAAGCATAAAGATGGACTATATCAATAACTAACCCCAAAGGACTTGAATTACAGTAAATTGAAAGAAGATCGGTCAACCATGGAAGAAGCCAAGAACTTTATATATACTAACAAAAAGATTAATATACTAATAGTGACTTCACTCACCTCTTTTCTTGGTCCCTCTATATACCTTCCCTCTTTCTGTATTAAAAGCAATAAAATTATCTCCTTTTTAGGAGAGTTTTACAAAAAAAAAAGAGTCTTCTCCAGCACCATAATTCGAAAGCATCTATTCTTTGGCACTCAGCCTTCCTTACAGTCCAACTCTCACAGTTGTACATTACTACTGGGAATACCATTGCTTTGACCATACAAACTTTTGTTGGCAGGGTGATGTCTCTACTTTTTATTATGCTGTCTAGGTTTGCCATAGCTTTCCTCCCAAGGAGCAGGCATCTTATAATTTCATGGCTGCAGTCACTGTATACAGTGATCTTGGATCACAGGAATGTGAATTCTGTCACTGCTTCCATGACTTCCCCTTCTATTTGCCAAGGAGTGATGGCACTGGAGATTCAAGCCAACTTTTACGCTCTCCTCTTTCACCCTCTTCATTTTCTGCCATTAGAGTGGTATCGTCTGCATATCCAAGGTTGTTGAGGTTGTTCCCAGCAATCTTAATTCCAGCATGTTATTCATCCAGGCCTGCATTTCGCATGATGTACTCTGCATATAAATTAAATCAGCAGGGTGACAATATACATCCTTGTCATACTCCTTTTCTTGTGCTAAACCAATCAGTTGTTCCATATCCAGTTCTATCATAACCAGTTCTTGACCCTTATACAGGTTTCTCAGGAGACACATGAGGTGGCCTGGTACTCCAATCTCTTTAAGGACTTGCCACAGGTTGTTGTGATCCACACAATCAAAGCCTTTAGTGTAGTCAATAAAGCAGAAGTAGATGTTTTTCTGGTACTCCCTTGCTTTCTCCATAATCCAGCAAATGTTGGCAATTTGATCTCTAGTTTCTCTACCTCTTCAAAACCCAGCTTGTTCTTCTGGCAGTTCTCTAACCACGTACTGCTGAAGCCTAGCTTGTAGGATCTTGAGCATGACCTTGCTAGCATGTGAAATGAGTGCAATTGTGCAATAGCTGGAACATTCCTTGGCATTGCCCTTCTTTGGGTTTGGAATGTAAACGGACCTTTTCCAATCCTGTGGCCACTGTTGCGTTTTCCAAATTTGCTGGCATATGGAGTGCAGCACTTTAACAGCATCATCCTTCAAGACTTTGAATAGCTCAGCTAGGATTCCATCGCCTCCGCTAGCTTTGTTGTTAGTAACGCTTTCTAAGACCCATTTGACTTCACACTCCAGGATTTCTGGCTCGAGGTCAGTGATCACACCATCGTGGTTGTCAAGGACATTGAGTTGACCTTGAGGAAGACTAACAGCTATACTATCCAGGGGTGCAAGCAAGAGCAATGTGGGATGACAATGTCACCCGCATGTGAAAACAAATGCTCACTCTGCATGCTCGTTGGAGGGCATGAAAGGATCCCCTGGGCCACGGCAGAGATGTCCAACCAGACCAACTCCTTCACAGCCCAATATCTCAGTGGGAAGGTGGACTGTGACTTGTAGGGCTCTGAAAGGTACTCCCACACCATCACAGCTGCTGTGTCCTCTCTTATGGACCTACCACTCCCAGAGGGGCCAACAAGCCGTCCGATGAGTGCCATCTCAGCACTCGTCATGGTGGGAAACTGGGGGGGGGGTGGCCTAGCTGGTGAGGTGGGGGACAAGCAGCAGTGGGAATGTTTTTGCCCCCCACTTCCACATCTTCCCGGCAACATGACCTTCTTGACCCGCCTGTGTTCACCCTGCCAGGAGAGCTCATCTCTTGAGCGATCAAACTTGTTGGCCCACTCATTGATCTTGCCCTTAATAGGTGGGTCAAACGTGGTCACCAATATGTAGATCTTCTGACTGGTGATGACTGGCTGAAAGCAGACCTCAAGTCCTTCTTGCAGCCATCTCACCAGCATGCGCACTGTTGGAATGAAGTCTGCATGTCCTGCAGCTGGCTCCAACAATGAGGCCAGGTCCTCATGAGCCATGTGGATCATGGGGAGACCAGAGTCACACTTGCCGTAGCAGATGAGAGCATCTCTGTGTAGTTCTTGAAGGGCCCAAGAACTTCCACAGTTTGAGAGATGGTCAACCACTCCTCCTGGGTGAGCCAGCTCTCTTCTCAATGATCCTGGTCTCAGAGTTCAGGGCTCCCTTCTGCTCCACCAAGTGTTCGAGCATGGCACAGGTGGAGTTCCAGTGAGCGCTGACATCACCAATCAGGCAGTGCACCAGCATGCCCATTAGTGTCTGTTTCTCACGCAGCAGTTGGAAGTACTTATTGCTGTGGGAGAAGTGAATCATGATCTGCTGGCATTTCTGGAGGATATGCTGGTACATATGGATTCCAACAATGTGCCTGGGATTCTCTGAACCCTGATCCAAGGCATCCTTAACCATGAGCTGGAGAAGGTGGGCTGTGCAGGGAATGCACTTGAGGCTCAATGCCTCAGTCGCTGACTTCATGTCTGAGCCACTATCAGTCATCATGAAGCCCATGGTGACATCACTGCCTACCCACTCCTCTTGTTGCCTCTTGATGGTGGCCCTGATGATGGCCCCCATGTGTAGCACATTGAGTGGTTCTGCATGCAGCAGAGCCTGATGATAGCCATCCTGAGGGCCCTTGCCCTGCCTATCAGCTGTTTCCCAACCACTACCCACAACCTTGTTGGGTTGCCAGCAGTGTGCAGTCAGCAAGAGATACACATCATGCATCTGTTTGGAGATCCAAATATCCAACTTGAAGTGAACAGCCCTCCCTGCAGCATGGAACAACTGCTCCTTCATGAAATCCCCGGTAGACCTGTAAAGTGAGGGCACCATGGTCCTGCATTGTGATGTGAGCAGGAGCCATGTACCAGGGCACTAGAAACCTGAGCATCCTTTACAATACAGGACTCTCAGCCACTGAGAAGGGGAACTCTTTAAGGTGAGTAGCTCAGCAATGAAGCAAGTAACATGCCTACTAGCATGCTTCTTCTCCCCCGCTCAGCAGCCTAGTGCCACCCTCACCAAACATCTCAGTCAGAGATGCTTGTCACTCCATCCCTGTCACAGAACTCTCAGGGACAGCTCTGGAGATAGTCACAGTACAAGTCACCTCCTGGCTAGCTGGTATGGCTGCTTGGGCACCCCAGTGGTAGCCTGTCTCTTCCGCCAAAGAAGCTCTACCTGGTGGTGCTGCTTCAAGTGGTTCCACATCCCAGCAGGTGGGAAATGGCTGGGCTCCTTTCCACAGCTGATCTGGCACTGTGTATAGTGGGGATCCTCCATCAACTGGAAGTGCTTCCAGACATCAGAAGTGAAGTGGAACCTGTGCTGCTGACCAGCAGCTTTGGTCAGCACTGGAGCCACCTCCTGTGAGGAGCTCATGGCAGACAGTGTATGTCTTGGGGGCACAGGAGAAGATCACTAATTGGGAGGAGGGAGTTGAGATGGCAGCACCTTGGGGTGTGTCTCCATCTCTTCCTCCTCTGCCCCCTCCAGCCTTCCCTCTTGTCCCTCCTCAGAAGGCCTGCTGGAGTCTACAGGAACCAGAGCAATGGGCTGGTCACCCAGCTCCTCCTCCAGTGCTTCTATAGCCCTCTGAGTCCATGGGGTGAGCTCTTCATACAGACAACTGTCCCCAAAGCTCAACCCCAAAGATAGTTCTTGCTGCCCCTCCTACTGCTGCTAAGCCTCTGCAGCAACAGCTTGAGGAGGGTCTGCCTGAACAGCAGACTCCTGCCACCCCAGAAGCAGCCTCAATGAAGCTGCCAATACATGGCTTCTTCATTGCACCACTACAGCCAGAGGTCACAATGGTGAAAGGCAGCTCTGGAGCAGTCCTGCACACAGGTGAGGAGAAAACCACAGTCTTGGTGATCCTCCTTTTCCCTGGCAAAAGGTTTTAAAAAGCTATCCTTGAGATAGAAAGCAAACCTTTTTAGAAGTGCTAGGCTCCTTATTAAACTTCTCCTGACTAGAACCTACTGGGACAACCCAGTTTCCTGTTTTCAGGAAAAAAATATTGTTATATTTATACCCCACTCTCCCAGCCAAGGCCGGCTCAGGGCGGCTTACAGAAATAATAGAACAACAAGAAGTAATTTAAATAATCCTAAAACTGTATAAACAATTTCAGCATTAAAAGGTGCTAACAGATGGTGATCCTAATAAGTTATTAAAAGATTAACAATTTAAATTTAAGATGGTGGTTGACCTTCATTATACCATCCTAGTGGTTGACCCAGATCTAACATTGTGCAGCTGGCACAGGCTGTTTTGATGACTTCAGGGAACATGGTTCTCTCTTGGGGTGGCTCCTAATTGAAAGCCTAGTGAAAGAGATCTGTCTTGCAGGCCCTGCAGAACTGCATAAGGTCCCGCAGGATCCTGATCTCCTCCGGGAGCTCATTCCACCAGAGAGGAGCCACCACCAAGAAAGCCCTAGCTTGGTTATAGCCAGCCTGGCATCCTTTGGTCGAGGAGGGGTCAATTGATGTTGGGACCCTGATCGCAGTGCTCTCTGGGAAACATGTGGGGAAAGGTCCCTGAACATATATTGCTTTAAAGGTAAGAAGCAGCACCTTGAAGTGAATTCGGTATGCTATCAGTAGCCAGTGCAATGCCTTCAGCACAGGCTGAATGTGCCCCTGCATTGGGAGGCCATTAAAAGCCTAGCTGCAGCATTTTGCACCAGCTGTAGCTTACGGATTTGTGACAAGGGCAGCCCCATGTAGAAAGCATTACAGTAGTCCAGTCTCGAGGTGACCATCACATGGATCACTGTTGCCAAGTCCTTGTGTTCAAGGTAGGGAACCAGCTGCCTAATCAGCTGAAGATGGTAAAAGGCTGACTTGGCAGTGGCTGCTACCTGGGCCTCTATTGTTAAGGAGGAATCCAAGAGCACTCCCCCAAGCGCCTAACCTCCAGCGCTGGCACCAGCGGAGCCCCATCAAAGGTCAGGAGTGGGATCCCTACCCTTGGTCTGTCCTGACTCAGGCACAGGACCTCCATCTTTGTCAGATTCAGTTTCAGTCGGCTCAGCCTAAGCCATCCAGCCACATCTTGTAATGCCTGGTCTAGATCTTCTGGTTTGAAGCCAGACAAGCCGCCCAACAGCAGATACAACTGGGTGTCATCTGCATACTGGTGACATCCCAGCTCATATCTCCGTGCAATCTGGGCAAGGGGGCCCATGTAAATGTTAAATAACATCAGGGACAGTACCGCCCCTTGAGGTGTTCCACAATTCAGTGGGTGCCTTCGGGAAAGCTGTTCCCCCAGCACCACCCTTTGTCCCCAACCTTGGAGAAAGGAGGCGAGCCACTGTAAGGCAGGGCCTTGAATTCCAGTGTCGGCAAGGTGGTGGATCAGTAGCTGATGGTCTACTGTGTCGAACACAGCCAACAGGTCCAACAACAACAGCACTGCCAATCTGCCCTTATCCAGATGCCTCCAGAGATCGTCTGTGAGGGCGACCAGTGCCGTCTCTGTCCCATGAACCAGGCAAAAGCCAGACTGGAATAGTTCTAAAATGGAAGCATCATCCAAAAAGCTCTGTAGCTGCATAGCCACAGCCCTCTCTATTACCTTGCCCAAATAGGGAAAATTGGAAACCAGCTGGTAATTTGCCAATTCAGTTGGGTCCAGAGATGGCTTTTTAAGGAGAGGATGTGCCACTGCTTCCTTGAGTGCCCCTGGGAACAGTCCCTCCAAGAGGGACTTGTTGACGATTTCCCTTAGGGTACCTTGAAACCCAACGCTGCTGGCTTTAATTAGCCACAAAGGGCATGGATCCAGGGAGCACATGGTGGGGTGTACAGCTAGAAGCAGTTTGTCAACTTCCTCTAGGCCGAGTAGATTGAAATGATCCATAACCTGACCAGAAGATGTTCATGGAGCCTCGAATTCACTCACTGTTTTAAGTGTGATGGGGAGTTCACAGAGGAGCATCAAAACTTTATCTGTGCATGGAACCTCGAGTTCATTCACTGTTTCAGGTGTGAGGCAGACGTCTCAGCAGAGCATCAAGACTTTATCTGTGAAATAGTTTGCAAAAGCCTCACAGCCAATATCCAATCCCCTAGCATTTGGTTTGCCTTGTGGCAAAGTGATAATAGACCAAATTGTTCTAAATAATTGGGATGGGTGTGAGCTTGCAAACGCAATTGTAGCCATGAAGTACTCCTTCTTTGCAGCTTTGACTGCCATCTCATAGGATCTCATAAATGTCCTGTAAGATGCTCTTGTGGCTTCATCGCGAGCACGCCACCACTGTTTCTCTAACAGTCTTAGACTTTGCTTCATTAGCTGCAACTCCTGGGTATACCAGGGAGCAACTTAAAGCAAGGGTGCAGTGGGCATTGGGAAGTGATCTCGTTGATGGCTGCCAAGAGTCGGCTATACCAGTCCTCTACTGGCTCATCTAGCAAGCCACCAGGGGGCATTGGATCCCGGAGAGCCATCTGAAGCTGCATTGGGTCCATTTGGCTCCATGGGCAAGCTAAAATATGCTCACCGCCCAAACAGGGTTGGGGTGCGATATTCAATCGGGTCTTCAGGGCAAGGTGGTCTGACCATGGCACTGCCAAAGCAGTGATCTGGTCCACTGTTACCCCTGCTGCAAAGATCAAATTTAGCATGTGCCCAGCCCAGTGAGTGGGGTTCATCACATGTTGGGAGAGTCCTAGCGCTGCCATGGATGACACCAGGTCCATTGCCTGACATTGAAATTGCCCAGGACTATCAGTCTAGAGTGTTCCAATGCCCAGCCTGATATGGCCTCCATCAGGGATGGCAAGCTATTGGCCGGTGCGTTAGGCAGTTGGTACATCAGCCAAATCACCAAGCTCCCCCTGGCCTCCCACACCAGGCCTGCACACTCGATGCCTGTGATCTTTGGTGGTGGGAGCGCCCTGAAGGAGTAAGCCTCCTGAATGAATAGAGCCACTTCTCCCCCATGCCCCCTAGTCCACGATTGGTGAAAGATTGAGAACCCATGAGGAGCCAACTGGGAAAGAGCTACTGTCTCCCTGTCTTGCACCCAGGTCTCAGTCATGCACTCCAGGTCTACATTCTGCTCAAGCAGAAAGTCCCAAAGGACCATGGTCTTATTATTTATAGACCTGGCGTTACACAATGCCAATGTTGGAGGGGGGTCATTTATCCTAGCTCAACTGCATACATCCTTTGGGATGGGATGCAGGCTGGAAGTGGACCAAACTACCCTACTTCTCTGGCCCCTTCCCTTGTCTCCATGCCTGGTCCCACCACTATACTTTCCCCTCCCCAGGAGCACTGGAATCCCTTGACCAGTTATTGCCACACCTGGTGGTCTTCACTATCCTCAGCCCAGCTAGACCTCAGACCAACCAGCTAAAGTTGGCTCGATGTTAATAGTGCCCTATGTACAGCTATTAAAGATAAAGATTTCCCTTGTGCAATTTAGCTACCAACACATTTCTAATTTCAATATTACGCTCTTCCTATTAGTTAGTTTGCTTTCATATAATTCCCTTACAGCCCATATAGTTTAGCCTAATAGCCAGAGGTTGCCTTCTCCCTCCCACCTTCCCTTTCAGTTTAGCCAGTATTATAAATAAAGGCTAATAAATATTAGTGACAATTTAACTTCAAGTTATCCAGTGCCAATCTCTTACCAATTGGTTAGATTATAACCAAATCAATCAATTACTCAATTCACATATACAGGGCAGTTAATACAATACAATCTGTAATTCATTAATTTAGACCCACAATTAATTGAAGAAAAAATATATCAGTCAATCAATCAATAATATCAGCAACCCAACACAATTAAATCAAGTCTAAAGAAAAGTCTTTAGCTTTTGCTGTTAGCCTTTCTGCATCTTATCAATGTACCCCTGCCCTCACTTACCATGTGACATTCCTGGGGGGAGAGTGAGTGGTTTTAGAGCATTAGGGCATATTGCTTGTAACTCCTTGAAGTGAGCCCCAAGACAGTTTCTTGTGAAACTGTTTTTGGAGATTTCTATGCCAGGCTAGGTTAGGTAGAGCAACCATATATCTGTCTGAGTTGCTACAGAAACACATGATGTATGAATGAATGGAATTTTGGGGTTTTACCTATATGTTGTATTTTCTCACTTTTGGGCCCCAGTCCTAACAAAGGTTCTGAACCCACAGCATCTCATATCTCTAATAAAGCATTACACTGCCAATAGTGTGTGTGGAGAATGAATTGACTGAGGACCTGGCAGATTGTTAGGACTCCCATTTTCTCTCCAAATCCCAACCAACCAGGCATGGGGAATGGAGATGGAGATGGTGGGGCGGGCACGAGAACTGGGTCTGAACCCAAGATCCCTGTGCCTGACCCCAACAAGAAGAAGAATGGAAAAGGCATGGGCACTTGACCCAAGAAGCAAGTCCTGTTTCATCACCCCAAATGTCAGAATAGCCCAGATCACTGGGATGTTCCAGCCTGGTTGGCAAGCACCCCAGTATTCAGAGGAACCCAGGGCCAGGCTGACTGTGAGAGGTGCTGTATCTCCTGCATCTTCCAAGATGATCCCAAGCTGGGGAAGGTGCTTGAGGAATGGGAAGATGACCCAATGATGGAGAAGGCCCAGCCCAGCTTCTGGTCCAACATAAAAGAGCTGAAGGAAAGTTTCCAGTACCTGGTAAAGAATCTACCCAAACTGGTGATGGACAAAGGTCCTGATCGAGTTCTATTTGGCAGGCCTGAGCACTATCATCCTGGAGAAGGTGTTAGCCCAAGACAACCCACTCACCCTGGCCAGATGGATCCAAGTGGCATGTGAAGCCGAAAACTGGCACAACCTGGTGAAGCTGTACCAGCACAAGGCACCCATCCGTGGTGGCGGAGGGCAGCAGGGAGCTTGGGGTAGAGGTCCACTACCTGGTGGGGATCAGGAGCATCGCTTGAAGAAGAGGCTATGACTGCACTGTGGGAGGCCTGGGCACTTTGCTATGGAGTTCACCTGGCCCTGGCCCAAAGACTGTGAGTGGTGTGATGAGTGGGATCAGTGTGAAGACTACTGTGAGAAGGGGAAGACTCTGGGAAAGAGACCCAAGTCTCCCAAAGCCTTGCAAGCAGTGGAATTCACCTCTTCTGGGGTGACCTCCTCCAGCAAAGGGGATGAGCCTCAGGTGCAGGGAAAAAGCCAGCCAGCAGGTCCACGATGACCCAGTGTGGGAGTCGGTGAGAACCTGTATTTCCTTTTTTTTGTGACTGTTACTATTTTGAACCCCAAAGTGGGGACCCAAGTAAGAGTGAGAGGTCTTATTGACTCAGGGTGTTCCTGAAACTTATTGAGCCACACATTAGTCATGGGGTTGGGAGCGGGGGTAACAAAGTTAAAAGACCCTGTAGTGTTTACCTAGATGGATAATACTACCATGCTGTCATGCCAGTACCACACTGTAAATCTGCCCATGGTGGTTTTGGGACATTGGGAGCAGAGATCCTTTATTGTGAATCCACATGCAAAAGAACCTCCTCAGGAAACAGGAAACCTACTCAGGAAACAATCCATATACAAAAGAACCTCCTCAGGAAAACTCCTCCATTAGCATGTTCACAGCCTGGGGAACTCCTACAAGATAATGTAGCCCTATCCTACCTTACTGAGTAGATATAAATTACCTGCCTACCATTTTCTTCTCACCTTGACAGAGAGTACTCCATCTTTCTGTGTTATACCTCTGAAGAGGCCAGTCACAGCTACTGACGAAATGTCAGGTCCCACAATGCCAAGACTATGGCCATATAACCCGGAAAATCTACAACAGCTAATGAACTCTGGCCATGAAAGCTTTTGACAACTTTTTAAGTTGTCTTCTCTTCAGTCCAGGAGTCCAGTCCATCGCAAGGATGAAACAGACAGGCCAGGCACAGAGCAGCAGCAGCTGAAGCTAAAACAAGGCCAGCAGCTACACAGAGAGAAGAGAGAAGAGAAGAGATTGGATTTATACCCCACCCTTCACTCTTGAGTCTCAGAGCGGCTTACAAACTCCTTTCCCTTTCCCTCCCCACAACAGACACCCTGTGAGGTAGGTGGGGCTGAGTAACACAAACTGCTCTTTCAGGAACAGCTGTGCCAGAGCTTGTGACTGACCCAAGGTCCTCCACAAGCAGGTGCAAGTGGAGGAGTGGGGAATCAAACCTGGTTCTCCCAGACTAGAGGTTCTCTAGCCAAGTAACCAGCCAGCCAGCAGTGGAGTCTAGCCACTAGGCAAGTTGCCTAATTATAAGCTCTCTGCCCATGCACAGAATAGTTTCAAAAAAGAACACTGCCATGATTGGATAAAGGGCATTGCAACTTGCAATCCTATTAGGAGAATTGCAAGTTTTCCTTCCCCTGTCCCAAGCAAGGGTGAGACTGCACAATAGGGAAAGGGGGGCAAAAGAACTAACTCAACCCAGGAAGATGCTAGAAACAAAGGGGGTTGAGCTAAGGTAATATTAAACAGTTCAAAATTTAATAAGGAACCAGGGAATCTTCAGGATGAAAAACATGTTTGCTGTGAGCAATTAAGTCCAGCTTCACTGCCCACTAGTAAAATTCTGTGTTGCAGGTTTGTAATCCAGAAGGGAACTTACTCTCAGAAAGGGGCCCTCTTTCCAAGAGAGTTCTGTCTCTTTCCTCATAGGCTGAGCACAATCCTCTCCTTCTCCTGTCATAACTGGATATGGCCATTTACCCAATCACGACAGGGTGGAAAGGCGTGTCTAACTATGTAGGTGCAGCCATTGCTGACACCCCTAAAAGCATGTCTGCTTGAGCTTTGAAGTGTAAATGCCCTGGGACATCTGTGTCCTCAGCTTGAGAAGACGTCTCAATGTCTGGTCTCCCCCTCAAAGGTGCCAGAGTGGCTTTTGAAATGGATATCCAGGCTTGGCATCTGACATTCCATCTGTGCAAGTGACAAAAGTCACAGGGATATGTCAGCGGCCAGACCATATGGGCCTAGCAGGAATGAACCAGGAAAGTCTTTTCCTATACAACCACCTTCTTGTAGCCTTGGTGGAGCACCTTGGATTTTGTTCGACACTCCTATCTCTACAGCGATCCTTTCAAAAATGTCTATATTTCTATGGGAACACTGCAATGCCTCCTTCACCTTCTGCACTTCCTGGATGGAGAGAAGATCTAGTGTCTCCCACTCTCACCAGGACACTTCAAGTCTACCACCAGGTTTGCTGGTGGTTGCTATCTTGTTCTGCTTTAGCAAGGATGCACAAAACAACAGATGGGATTTTCATGACTAAAATGGCACCACAAGGGCCACAAGGTACTCATGTGATTCAGTCCTTCCATGCCTTCAAAAAAATGCCCTTGACTAATGTTGATCCTTTTGGATGGTCAAACCACAAAAACCCTGTATTGGCTACAAGGTGACCATGAGTGAATTCTCTGGTATGTTATTGGCCACAAAATGACCACAAGGCAATTCTGTGGTGTGTGGTTGGATACTGGGGAAAATGGGAGAGAGTTACAAAATCCCCCCAAATGGGGTAAAAAAGTATTACCACTGCAATAGCCATTGCCCAATGAAAAAAAAGTTTGAGAACAGTAGTATTAAATTATTCTTGTCTACAAAATAAAACAACTCACTAGGATTACATGTGTGTGTCTGGCAAAAACCTACGTCCCATCTGATACATTAAATAAAATGATTGCTGGGATGTACTAGAGCAAACCTGTGTTACAGAAATGAAAGAAATTGACCAGCTTTCATCTGAAAAGTTCTCCAAAGTATATCTAGTAACCACTTACAGCTTTCTGAAAACAGGAAAAAGCACCCCATACTGAACCACCAAGAACTGGCCATTTGATAGTGTTCTATCACCAAATTCTAATGGCTACGAAAAAGAGTCACAGGGATTTAAATTTTGATTATCATTTTATCACTAATCTCATACAGCTTGTTCAAAAAAAATTAAACAATGGGGAAAAATTAAATGGTGCTTGTACACTAATAAAGGGGGGGAAGGATGCCAGAAGGTGGATGCCTTGAATGGGTGGAATGACTTTGATGTGGGCAGAGGAGTGGGCATTGAGGGGTGGCAAAAAGTCTGGGGGGGACCTGTGTGGCCCCTTCCAACTCTGTGATTCTATGGTTCTATGATTGAAGAAATCATTATGCTTTTGGATTGCCTTTGAATTGGAAGTGAAACAAGGAAAAATTCACCACAAAAGTGCTCTCAAAAAAATCAGCGGAAA
This sequence comes from Gekko gecko, assembly GCA_029375565.1. Taxonomy (NCBI): domain Eukaryota; kingdom Metazoa; phylum Chordata; class Lepidosauria; order Squamata; family Gekkonidae; genus Gekko; species Gekko gecko. The sequence continues at coordinate 173,964,221 of JAPDNY010000005.1, forward strand.
CAGTGAACAGAAAGTGATGTGAGCACTGAAGGGAGGAAAAGCAATGCAGAATGAAAAACTCCAGCTGACACGTTTGCTGAAAGCAATGGAACACACCTGTGTATAATGGGCCCATATAGGCTAAATGACTGTCACAGAGTTGCTAATCTTGTGCAGTTATATTTTCCCCCTGTCAAGACATAGCCCCTGGAGCTCCACTGCAACCAGTCAATACAGATTATTACCTAAACACTTTAATATTTATTATTATTAGTGGGAGCACACAAGGACTTGCAGGAGGATGTCATTTCTCCCTTCCTTCTATTTCCTCTTTCCCTTTCCTGAAAGCCCCACAGCTTCTTTGCTTTTCCTGCTTTCTTCTCTCCTTCTAGGGCTGCCAACCTGGACATCTCTTGGAATCACAGTGGATCTCTTGACTACAGAGATCATTTCCCCTTTGGGTTGCCAGCTCCAAGTTGGGAAATTCCTGGAGATTTGGGGGTGGAGCCTTCGGAGGCCAAGATTTGAGGAGGGATATGACCTCAGCAGGAGGAGCTTTTGTTGTGAAGTCTGAGGAGGGCAGGGATTGGGGAGGAAAGAGGCCTCAGCTGAATATAATGCTATAGAGTCCACCCTCCAGAGCAGCCATTTTCTCCAGGAGAATTGATCTCTATCATCTGGAGAGCAGTTGTAATTCCAGGTGATCTCCAGCCCTCCTCTGGAGGTTAGCAAGCCTAGTTTCTCTGGAGGAAATGGCTGCTTTGGAGGATGTAGTCTATTGCATTATATCAAGCTGAGGTCCATCCCCACCTCAAACCCTGCCATCCCCAGGATCCACCTGTCAGGTTCAAAAGCAAGTAGATCCAAGCATTCTTGAGGCCAAAAAAGGCTTTATTGGAATACAGTGCTAAAACCCACAGCAAAACGGTTATTGTCAGGAATGGCGAGATGTGCGGCTCAGGCATGGTTATAGTATGATGCAGAAATGCTACTAGCAAATTATCTTCAAGCGCGCGCGTGGGAAACTCCCGGCGGGAGGATTACTTAATGGTCGGGAGACAACTCCCCCCACCCCTTCGGCTTCACAGGACTGGAAAATTCTCATAGACTCAAGAATAGCCCAAAGCCTGCATTCAAGGCCACTGTGATAACACCGAGCGGCAGCGGCGAAGCTCCCACGTTACAGCTAGCATACCTACGCAAGCGCAGAAGCAGGGACAAGATAGGGAACACAGAACAATGGACTCAGTATGAAACATGAATCAAGGAGCCATTACTGACACCACCACCCAAATCAGTCAATCCTAAAAGAAATCAACCTTGCGTGTTCCCTGGAAGGCCAGATACTGAAGCTGAAGCTCAAATACTTTGGCCACCAAATGAGAAGGGAGCATTCACTCGAGAAGACCCTGATGCTGGGAAAGAGTGAAGGTAAAAGAAATAGGGGACAGCAAAGGATGAGATGGTTAGACAGTGTTATCGATGCAATGAACATGAAATTGAGCAAACTCCAGAGGACAAAGGAAAGCAGGCGGGCCTGGCGTGATGTGGTCCATGGGGTTGCGAAGAGTCAGACTCGACTGTGCTACTGAACAACAATAGCAACAACAATGAGTCCTCGCTCAAAGGCCAAATAGGCCTGGGAAGGGCTCTGCCTCCTTCCCCTCCCTTTTACTGACGTAACCCAGCTTGGAATACTGTGGTTGCATAGCAACAGCCACTGAGGGAATCTGTTGTTTGAAGCTACAGGCACTGCTTTAATCATTTTTGCATTTTTTAAACTCACCCACTATATATATATTTCAAATTTTCTGCAAACCTGAGATGCTTTTCAGGTTTGTAGAAAGATCTGTCTTACTCATTCACAGCTCCATTCACCAGACTTAAGTATCCAAAGATTTGGCCAACTTGGCTATTAGGATATCAATTATTATTTAAAACATTTATTCACTGCCTTTCTAAATTACAGGAACTCAGGGATAGAACTAGATCTTATATATAACTTGAAGTTGCCTTTGCTGCTAGAACTAGCATCCCACATCAAGTTCTCCCTAATTTGTAGTCCAATTTTCTTTTGACTCTTCGCTTGCCCTCAACAGATGCAGCAAATAATAATATGGAATGGGCACAAGGAAACACTTAGCATAATGATATTGTAGTTTGAGGTACATTGAAGTGCATAATTATGGAGGGGGCTTGTGAAGACAGGGTGAACACAGAATGTGCAAGGAACACGCAAATCACACAGGTCCACTGAAACAAGTGGTTTATTGAAGCATGATGATAAAAAGAAAGGCTGGCAAAATAAAGGGGAGTTACAGGCATAGTGGAGGGATGAACTAAAAACCAAATAATAAAATTGAAGGTATAAAGGAAGAAAAGTAGTTTTCTATCAGAGACTCAATACTCCAAAGGACCTTCAGCCCTCATTCCCTCTAAGGTTAACTAAGGCTCTGATCACACGCACAATTAGCCATGCAAGAGGGACGAATGCTGGGTGGATTTAATGGGCGCGATCACATGGACACATCTGGCAAGTGTCTCACACCCATCGCCAACTCATAGCAGGCAGCCAAAGAAGCAGAGTAAAAAAACACCATAGAAAATCCAGTATCAAAGAGGTTGAGATGGGCTGAGGACAGAGTTGCCAGTATGATCGCTCTGGTGCGCTCCGATCACGTCACCAGTTCCTGGATGAAGCACACCAGAAGCAGGCTGCAAGGAAAAACACCCGCTTCACCCGCTATTATGTCAGATCACGCAGGGGCAGATCAAATTACTGCGGCACAAATAGCCTCGCTTCCCCCCCTCATTTTCCAGCAAGTGTGACCGGGACCTAAGCTCACTAAGTCCTCTGTCTTTTACACATTTATCTTGCCCAGGTGTGAAGACAGAGATATAGATTTCTTTTTTACTTTGTCATTCATTTACAATATTTATTAGCTGCTTTTCTTCCTTGTGGAACTCAAGGCAGCTTACAATTGTTTTTGTTTCTTTTTATACCCAATCTCTTTCCCAAAGGGACAAAAGTATGTGGACTCATAACACCATCCGTATTACCCAGAACATTACCCAATTTCTCTACCCATAACTCTTGACTTGGGTCCTCAAGGCTGGTATGCTTAAGCCATATCTGGCTTCCTTGCTTTTCAGGGTTAAGGCCTAGGCCTTCTTTATCTTTCAGGTACACACAAAAAAGAAAGAATAAACCTACAACAAATAGTTATCTTTGTTCCTCAGCTGCTTATGGTTCAGTACACACCAGTTGATTCTGAGGACTTTCACATACCTGGTGTCTACACACAACTCCAGGGTTTCTTTCATGTTCTGTATAATTTAGTAACAGGTAACAGCTGGAAGAAATGTAATACATTTTGCATGGCAGCTTTTAAAAAAATGTCTAGCTCTGCCTACAGCCTTTAGTAGCTTGATATGCAGTTGCTGTCCTAACGCAGATGGATCACAGCTAGCTGTTGGAGAGGTTTATCCCACCAATGTTCACTGTGCAAAAATGATTCTAATCCAATTACTGTCCATGAATTTGCTTTTTCTTCTTTTGTTTCTTTATTTTACGTCATGCAGTGTTGCTGCTGCTTCCAACAATTGCCATGCGACTACAGATTTCCCGGGTAAACAATATATTTTATTATAATTTATTTGTAAAACAGCTCCAAGTATAAAGTGACCTGATGAAGCACTGAGGGAAACAGATTGTTTATCCGGGAAATCTGTAGTCACATGGCAATTGTTAGAAGCAGCAGCAGCACTGCATGACGTAAAATAAAGAAACAAAAAAGAAGAAGCAAATTCATGGACTGTAATTGAACTAGAATCATTTTTGCACAGTGAACATTGGTGGGGTGCAACCTTGGTTGAATCACTGTGGTACATTTGTAGCAGCTGGAGAGGTAGCTAAGCTACATGATGGAATGAAGTCTATTTCCTGGCATTAGATGTCCCAAGACCATTCTCACTCCAAAAATATAATGCAAGCTTTTTAGTGTGTGACCAATGATATTTTAGGGTTGAGGAAATGTTGGGTTTATTTTTTTAAAGCCCTGCGTGAAATATGCCAATGATCTTTCAAATAATATTTGATAATGTGGAATGCTGTGACATGAACATGAGTGGGAGAGCAATGAGAAGTCGCAAGGGGAATCTCATTCCCCCCAAACTATCTGGACTTTCCCTCCTTTCCTTTTCATGCTTGCTTTTTTCCTCTCTCCTACCTGCCTGCCTCAGTCCCCTCTCCACTTTTCCTCCAGTCCTTTCCCCTCAGAACTTCTTTTTCCTGCTTCCTTTCCTCCCTCCAGTCCCTACTTCCTACTTTTGCTCCATTTTCTTCCTTCTGCTTTCTGCTGCTTGCCTGATCAATGTTCCAAATCTGTGTCAAAGCGAAACTGCAGCAGCAGCCATTTTAGATTACCAGGGTTAGCTAAGCAATCCAAAAAGACTGCCAAGATCTTGTGAGGAAGTTCTGAAAAATATTTTTCTTTTCTCCTCCTGTTTTTTAACTATTGAAGAATTCATGCAATCCCCTCCCCCATTAGGATTGTCAGACCCCCGGTGGAGGCAGGGTTCCCCAACTGTCATGCCCTGCCCCCCCGCTGCCAATCAGCTGGCCAGCGAGGGGGCTTACCAAGAGGCCATGTTGCCAGCACTGCACAAGAAGTGATGTCATCATGCTAGTGACATCCAGGCAACACTCTGGTATTCGGACAAAAACTTTATGGTAGAAGTTGTTTTTAACATAGTTTTTGCCCAAATACCAGAGCGTTGCAGTGACATCACAGTGTGATGATGTCACTCCCTGTGTGACACCAACAATGTAGCTTGGGGCCTTCCTCTTTCTCCTGGTAAGTCCCCTCCATTCCCCACTGGTTTCTAGGAAGTACCTGGCAAACCTGTCCCCCACGTTTGCAAAAAAAACATGGCCCCATTTTGCAGAATTTTTGGGATACAAGTATATATATATTTTTCTTTCTTTCCTTCTTTATAAGTATTGTATTGTTTTTGCAATACTGCAGGATTTGGGGAAAGGATACTAAATCCCTACCTCTAAATTCTACAGGAAATGGGGAAGGGAAACTAATACATCGCAAACTACTGGAATGGGGAAGGGAAACTAAAACCCTACCTCTAAGCATACTAATGGATATAGGGGAGGAAAGACTAACAGAGTGACACAATCTGGTTACATAAATATATATCCTTGTCACCTAGTAGTACAGAAATATTGCTGCTTATAAAATTTAACAAAGAGTAATGAAGAATTGCATTAGCCAACTGGTTAGCAAAAACTGCATTAAACAATTATCTTGGTTTTAGAGTCTTTTTTTCCTTGCATTTCTTTTTTCCTCGGGGTTTGGGAGCAGCTGCTCCTTTCTCTGATTCCAAAGTGTCTGAAGAAGTATAGAGTTTGGGACTATCACTTGATGAATCCTGTGAGTAGGATTTTTCTTCTTCTTCTTCTCCTTCCTCCTCTTTAGTTTTAAATTTCTTGTCTTTATTGCATTAAGTTGAATCAAAGTATTGGTCCACAAATTTTTTTGCCTTAGGAACAGTGTCATTGTTAATTTTTTTATCTTCATATTTAAAACTCAGTCCTTCAGGAAATAACCATCTATAAGGCACTCCTTTTTTCTGTAGAGAGAGAGTAAGTTCCCTGTAGAGCCTCCTCCACTTTCTGACTTCAAAGGGGATATCCTTCAAGATTTTTATCTCTTCATTTTTGATTTTTAAGGGTTTCCCCTGTGTAGATTTCAGCACCAGATCTCTGGTAGACCATCTCGTAAATTTCAGACATATTTCTCCCAGGAGTTTATTTTTTTTATATAAAATCTGGATAAGTCCTGTAAGCCCAGACGATCTCTTCAATAAATCTTCCTGTTTGTAATCTACTAATGGAGCAAGAGCCTCTGCTAGGTGAGCCTTTAAATCCTCATTCTTTTCCTCTGGGATCCCTTGGAAACGTAGAATGTACATAGATCTTTCCAGCTGGAGCTGTGTTAGCTGTGTTTTGTTCTTTCTCTGCTTCATCTGCTCTTTTGTTGATACTCTCTATCTGTGTTTCCATCTTTTTTAATGTCTTTTCAGTTACTGAAGTTCTTTTGTCCATTTGAGTCAATTGTTTTTGCGAATTGTCAATTTTAGCATTGAAGTTAGTCATCTGTTCCATTAGGGGGCACAGTGCATTCACCAGCAGTGTAGACATGTCTGCTGCTACTTCCTGGTTATGGGAGGGAGTCGTTGGTCGGCCATTTCTGGTCAGCATTTTTTTCTCCAGTCCCGCCTTCCGCGCTCTCCCAGCCATAATATCAACAAGAAGTAAGTTTCCCAAAACAAAATAAAAGTTAGCTGAATTTAATCTGCTTTGCGTTCTTATGCAGCTTTTGATTTCGCTAGTAATCTGATGCATTTAGTTTAACTCAAAGTTCTTTATTTGTGCTATAAAACCACCTTGCTTTAAATGGGGGGGGTGAAGTCTTGAGTTTCCCCCTCCCCCATCGCTTTGCACTTAGGTGCTTCTAATTGCTACCAAGGTTCTCGTAGACACTTTAAATCACCTGAGCATTGCTTAACTCACATTTTGAAGCCTTGGAAGTCTTTTAGAAGCATTTCAAAACTTTTGACCCTGTCTGCTTGTCCGGCAGTCATCTCTCGGCGCCATACTGGCTCTATGGTGACAGGACCTTTTGGGGGAAAAGGTGAGCTTCAATTCCTTGGCCATCACCTTGAAAGAGGCTTTCCTCGGCTCCCCAGGCTGAGGATCTCCTACAGAGATCCTGGTGGGGTCCGGGACAATCTCAGACCCTTCCCATTAGCTGAGTCTCGGCTCCCCCCCATCAAAGCAAGATGGAGTGCAGCCGAGCAGCGAAACACTTAAACCAGAAATCAGTGTATATATATTTTAAATGTGATGGGACAATTCTTAATTTATGAATGCATATGCTTAGAGTTTTACAGACACCTTTGGCTGAGATGCTGATATACAATGGATAATGGTTTCCTTCAAAGGAACACATAGAGATATCAGAAGTAGAGCCTGTAAGATAGACAGTTTGTCCAACATGTGAAATCTGGTCAATTAATAATCATTAGGTGATCCTTTCTTAGCCTTCTGTTGAGAGTACCACATTCAACTCCTGGTATTTCCAGTTAAAGGATCTCAGATAGCAGGGTTGGGAAACAATCTCTCCTGGAAATCTTGATTGGTCACTGCCAGTCAGAGAAGGCAGTGCTGGGTTAGATGGACCAATAGTCTGACTCAGTATAACAGTTTCAGATGCTAGCAATGGAGAAGAGCATATTAAAGGACTGTACCTTTGGCAAGTTAAGTTACAGGCAGTGGCACCATGAGGGTTACCATCTACCAAGTCACTTTGCAAGCAGCCACAAAGCTGGAAGATATGTTTCACCTGGGAGAGTTAGGCAAAGTTCTCTCTCCTGAAGTGCCTTCTCTTCTTTCCTCATTCTCCAGAGAACTTTTAAAAATTCTGGCTACATACACATAAAGGTTTTTGGACACTGCTTTGTGTGGTTGTTGATGGCTTCATCTTTTCCTCCTCAGAAAGCAAGTTTTCTTTGTACAGAAGAGACAGGAGGCAACTTTTGTGATTTGGTGGCTTTCTGTCTCTTTTTCTCTTTTCAAAACCTCCCTTTCCCACAAAGTCTCCTCCTCATGACCTATATCTTTAATCTCATATAGCCCTTTCTCCTATCGCCTTCCTGTCTACTGATCAGATTATATAAATTTCAGGTGTAAACAGAAAGGGGGGGCTCGAGTTCAGTATGTTATTTAAAGCTCTGATATCACAGCAAAATGAAAGGGGATTATCAGTACTATGACACAAGGAAGTTAATCTGCTTTGTCATCTTTTGTTCCTTTCACCTATAAACTTCCCAGCAGTTCTGAGCATTATAACTGCTCCTTCCTTATCAGAAAATGAAATCTATCATCAACTAGCTGTACGTAAGGGTTTCCTTTAAGCAGAAAGAGAGAGAAAGAGATTAGGGAACGATAGAGGAAGGAGAAAGAATGAAGAGCAGCTGTTATAGACATTGAACATAGTGGAGTGTTCTTCCAGAAACTGGGAATCTGATATATATAATAACCATAACGTATTGGTGCATCAGCCATTGGCCCATCAACCGCCACTCAAGAGTACTCGCATGCCATTGGCTGGGTGCCTGTCCACTCCCCTCTCCTGCTCATTGCCAGCCTGGCCACTGTTTCCTCTCAGAATAAATTGCAAAAACGGATGTCTCTCCTGACAAAGATGCTTCTCCTACTGCTTGGCTTTTCTGTAACTGGCTAGCTACTGAGGTGGGCCAGTGGCCATCAAACTACTCTTCTCTTCCTGCTGTGGGGATAACTTTTCCCTCAGTGGCTGTTGCTAGGCAACCAAGCTTGGTTTTGTCAGTATTAAACCAGGGGGAGGAGGCCCTTTCCAGGCCTCCTTTGTGGAGAACTCATTGGGACCAGTCCTGACAAGGGTTGCCAGCTCCAGGTTGGGGAATTCCTGGAGATTTTATGGTGGATTCTATGGAAGACACAATTTGGGGAGGGGAAAGGCCTCAGCTGAATAGAATGCCATAGAGTCCACCCTCCAAATCAGTTATTTTCTCCAGGGGAGAGAGAGAACTATTGTCTAGAGTTCAGTTGTGATACCAGGTGATACCACAGCCAGTGTGGTGTAGCAGTTAGCACTTCAGAGCAGGGTCTACCAGACCCAGGTTCTTGCTGTGTATTATGTCCACTGACTGCCACTAGGCGCCAGCAAGTAACCACCGAGCTTAACTCCCTAGGAATAATAGGGACTAGGCTCCTGTACTTTGCTTTGGGGAACCAATAGAGATTTTGGCGGGAGGTTTAAACCTACCAATAGGATCTAGGGGTGTCCCCAGGTGCTGTATATAGTTGGCCACCCGGCCAGTATTTTGTGTTCTAGTTGTGTTCCAGTAAACCATGCTGATCACTACAACCGTGTCTGTAGTTTCTACATGTGTCTAACCCACTACACAACACTGGGTGATTTCAGACTCATCACAGATTTCCAGCCCAACCTACCTCACAGGGGTGTTGTGCAGATCAAAAGGGGGCGAGGAGAATGATTTAAGCTGCTTTGGTCCCCACTGCAGAGAAAGACTGCACTTTTCCTCCTGGGAAACCAATGTTGTCAATCTCCAGGTGAGGGCTCGAGATCACTCAGAATTACTACTGCTCTCCATATGGCAGAGATCAGTTCCCCTGGATAATTTTTTTTGTGTGTGAGATCTTTTGACATTTATGTATAACTTCCTAGTCCTTTAAACTATTAAATAACAATAGAATTACCTTGGTTGTTGCAAACCATATTCAGTAAACCATGAATGTAACAAGTTACTAAGATGGTTAACTATACAACATTATTTGATATTTTGCCTTTGATATTGTTTCCCAGTCAAATTTGTTAATTGCTATTTTATCTAGAATAGGATACCATACATCTAAAGGATTATATAATTCTCTTTCATTTTGATCGTTGGTGTTATATATTGAAACTTTTCCCAACATAAACAAGTCCCATACTTCTTGAATCCATTGTTCTACAGTTGGGTAGTATTTGTTTTTCCAATTTTTTGCAGTAGTTATTTTTGCCGCTGTTATTAAAATATTTATAAGGTTTTTTTTCCTATTGTAGGTGGACTTTCATTTGGCCAGAGGTTTAGAAGCAATAAAGCAGGGTTCAAAGGTACAGTATATCCTGTTAACCTTTCAATTTGTTGGAGGATCAGTGATCAGAAGTTAGAGATATCTTTACATGCTCACCAGTTGTGGTAGTAAGTAGCTTTTTCTCCGCATAGTTTCCAGCATAATGGAGATGTATGTGGCACTATGTGTGAAAGTTTAACAGGTGTTAGGTACCATCTAAAAAGCACTTTTATGCTAGCTTCTTGGATGATCAGTGATTTAGAATTTTTAGAGTAGGTTTGCCAAATAGTGGACCATTGTTCCTCTGTAAGATGTTGTTGTAAGTCTGAATGCCAAGCATTTTGGTAGCTAAACTGATTTGTACTTGATGAATTAAGTACAATCTGATAGAGTTTTGAGATGAGACCTTTCTTCTTATTGCCTTTAGATAGGATACATTCAAAGTCCTTTAAAGGTCTTTTGATAGACATTTTGAAACCTGTAGATTCAATTAGATTTTGTAATTGTAGATATTCATACAAATTAATATTAATATTGTATCTTTTTTATAGTTCTATTTTTGTGTATAATTTTCCTTTGTGGATTACATCTGCAATTTTTGATATGCCTGCAGATCTCCAGGTAGAGAAGGAGTTGTGGTCTTTTGCTGGTGTGAACCATGTTTGACCTAAAAAGGTGCTAAGTTGTGAGAAGGGTATAGTTATTTTTTTCTTGTTTTGATACCATGTTTTGAGGGTTGCACTTAGAAAAAGGTTTTTAACTGCAGGATATATTTCTTATATTTTGTTCTTCCATAGTAGTTCGGGTAGATTGTGTCCTTTTGATGTGGTTTCTTCAATCCATTTCCAATCTAAAGTGTCTTGCCCCCCCAGCCACAATAATGAGACAGACAACAGTTTGGAATTAAACAAGGGCCACTTTATTAACTATTTAACAGAACATTGCAGCAATAACAACTAAGCAAGCATGGAACAGGCAAGGCAGGCATCACTTCCTTGACCAACCCCCTTGCCCTTAAAGGGCGGGTCACCCAGCTCTGGTCGTGAGCCATTTACTCTCTGGCTCATGACCAGCAGCCCAGCAACTGGTTGCCCCCTAGGAGCACCTACCCCTGAAGCCTTTCAACTTGCAGGGAGGAGCCTGCCCTAAAAGGTTCCCAGAGGTGATCACCATTCCCCACCCAGGACCTTAGAATTCGAAGGCAGTTCATGATGACTGCCTGTTCCCTAATGGGATATGCCGAAAGGCGCTCACCAGTTCCGTTTCTTGCTTGCACAAACCTGCCATAGCCAAGGTCAAGCCTCTGCTTTGGCCTTTGCTTCCCACTCAGCATCCTAATGCCGACCTAATTCCTTGCTGCAAGTCCTTCAAAAATATCCCATTGCCCTTGTCTGACAAATGCACCTCATCATCCCTATACAGGTCTTGAAAAACTGCCCATATATTGGGGTGCATCAAAAACAGCCCCAAAACAGCATCCATGGCCTTTGTCAGCTGCCTATTAACTTTACGCCTAGCACAGTCAATACCCCTGGGGTCCTCCAAGTTCTGCCACACCTGGCAGGGCAGTATGGCTGACCATACTATCTTCATGCCAGGCCACCTTGCTCTTATCCTCGCAAGGTCTGCCTCGGCTTGCAACACAATAGACCCAGGTCATTGCCCCCCAAGTGTATTACCAGGACTTGAGGAGGGGGTCCTCTTCTCTCATCATATAGCAGGGGAAGAAGTGTAGGCCATCGCATGCCCCTCCTTCCCAACCATTCTACTGTAGCCCATTCACTAAGGCCAGGCTGAGAACTGCTGGATGTCCTCTTGGCCCAATGAGCCGCCCAGAAGACCATGCTGTGGCCGCAGATGGTAACTCTTTGTTTCACCCCGCGGCCTGCAGCATCTGTAACAAGAACTTTATTAATAAATCAGCTGACCTTATGGGATATTTACACAACACACTTCTGAACATAACCTTTGTAGCAGCGTGACCTCCAGTGACCTATCCACTGAATGTCACTGCCCGTATACCACATGGCCACTGCTGTTGAAGCAGGCCCTATCCTGAAAGAGTGAGTTCCAAAGCAAACTCCACACAATCCCAAGTGATCTAAAGCCTTCTGTGTCAGGCTCCAAAATTGAAACTTAGTGAGGGGGGTGCCATCCCTGTGTCGGAATAGGTAGCCATGGCCCTCTCCTCTCAATGTTAGGTAATGGCTCAAAGCCCCAACCGGGCATAACTCAACTTCTGAACTGCATTCGAGCTCTATAACATTGCCTTTGCCATGCTGGTCAGTCTTTGACCGGCATAGCCGAATTCCCACTTTGGAGTCTGCAACAGAAATGTCCCACCACTCAAGAGCACCGGGCACTGGTCGGCGTCTGGAGCCATCTCTCCATCTGTTTTCGAGAGAGAGCATCAGCGACCCTGTTATTGACCCCCGGCATGTGCCTAGCCTTGAACATAATATTATTATGCAAACACTGCAGTGTGAAGGCTCTGACCAGAGCCATGACCCTGTGGGACTTGGACATCAAGGAGTTAATTACATGTACCGTGTACATATTGTCGCACCAGAAGTGAACGGTGTGGTTGGCAAAATCCCCTGACCAAATCCACACTGCTGTGACAATCGGGAAAAATTCCAGAAAAGTAAGGTCTTTGACCCACCCTGCCTGGAACCATTCCTCAGGCCAGTCCCCAGTGCACCAATGCACCTGGAAATACACTCTGAAACCAGAGGAACTTGCAGCATCCGATGCAACCTGCAACTCAGCTTCAACAAGGAGCTCCTCACACCAAAAGGAAACCCCATTGTATGAACCCAAAAAACTGCTTCCATACAAGGAGGTCATCTCGTATTCCCCTGGTAACCCTATTCCTATGGTGGGGAAGATGGAGGCCCTTCATAGACTCACAGAGTCTCCTGACAAAAGCCCTACCGGGTGCCACAACCTTGCAGGCAAATTTGAGGTGGCCGACCAGCTGCTGTAACTCCAGCAAGGTTATCTTGTTCTTGGCCCTGGCTGTGTCTATTAACGCCTGTAGTGCCGTTAGTTTATCCACAGGCAATCTACAGCATTGACCCACCATGTCAATTTCTATTCCCAGGAAAGTCAGATTGGTGGTCGGACCTTCGGTTTTCTCCTTAGCCAGAGGAACGCCCGGCTCCCCTGCCAGTTTAATAAAGCTGGACAGCAAAAAGGCACATCGAGCTGTACCCCACTTTCCTGCCAATAAAAAATCATCAAGATAATGTGCCATACTGGTGAGACCCATCCTGTGCTGTAGGGCCCATTCCAGAAAGGAACTAAACCTTTTGAAAGCAGCACAGGACACTGAGCATCCCATTGGAAGGGCCCTATCCATGTAGAAGTTGCCCTCAAAAGCAAATCCCAGGAGCTCAAAGTCATCTGGGTGGACAGGCAGGAGACGAAAGGCTGACTTAATGTCACATTTTGCCAATTCCACTCCCTGGCCACAAGTGCGCACCACCTGCAGGGCCAGGTCAAAGGACGTGTACCTAACAGAACATAATTCGTCTGGTATCACATCATTCACCGACCCACCACGTGGGTAGGACAGGTGGTGAATGAGGCGATACTTGCCAGGTGCTTTTTTTGGCATCAATCCCAATGGAGAAACCCTCAAATTATCAACTGGGGGGGAAGGAAAAGGATCAAGAACTCTACCCTCCGCACATCCTTTGGCAATTTTTTTCCTAACAATTTGCTCCATACCCCAAACTGATTCAAGTTAGGAACCATGTACGAAGTTCTACAGCCTTGGAAAGGTATCCTAAACCCCAACCTAAAACCCTCAAGGAGGTAAACCCTATCACCATGATTCAGGTAATCCACAACCACTGTTCCAGGACTTGTAACTTAATTGGGCTAGGTCCCCTTGTCAGAAGGGGGGTTGTAGCCCCCACCTCCTCCAGGATGCTTCCCACCTTTACCTCCCCCCCTGCCCCTTGGGTTTAGGGCAGTTGGATAAAGCGTGGGGCCCTGTACACAATGGACACTCATGTCAGAAGGAACAAGACTTCCGACCACATGTCCCATGGGAGGTAAACTCCCAGCAAAGCGGGCGTCGCTGAACCACCTGCCCCACCTGGGCGCGGGTGCCTGATTGAGTTTGAGTTTGCGGCTTATGCACGGAATGACCACTATGTGACCTTTCACTGCCAGGTGACTTGATTGTAGACATAATCTGCAACCAGGGGTCCAGGTGTATCTGGTCTCATCTCATGGCCAGATTCATGGCCGCCTGCATACGAAATTGCTCATCATACTGTGACCATGCTGGGCCTGGGAAATCAGTAACCGCTTTGTAGATAATATCCATGTATTGGAGCAGCGCAACTGCTCTTCATGGATGGTGTCTAATGATAATAGTTGCATAAATTAAGAACCCTGGGTACCAGTTAGCCCAGGTTCTTTCCACAACCCACCTCTTTAAGCATTCCTTCTCCTGCTCATCAAGATCATCTTTATCTTTTTTTTCTAACTCCCTATATAAGAGAGTATATATGTCCATGTATTCGCCCTTAAGGATCTTTTCCTTCGTGGCAATGGACAAATGGTCACCCAGGGGCAGCCCAGAGTCCCCAGATGGTATGGCACCAGCAGAGACTGTGCCATATGAAACAGTCCCTGAATTTACATACCCAGAACCCGGGTGTGGATAGCCCCATCCAGGCCAAGCCTCAGGGGGAGAGGGCGGCATACTGTACCCCCAGCCTGGATATTGTGGCCAGCTTGCAGGTGGCATGGACGTGGCAGACCCCAAAGCACCTGGTGAACAAGGTCCCCATGTACAATGTGGAATGATCTTGTCAGAGCGATCATCCTTACCATCTTTTTTCAGGAGGCCCCTTGTACACCTCCATTTGGAGCTCCTCCATGACTTGCCCTTGCTGACCAGATGACCTGTCATCATCTCCACCAGCCAGCGCCACCTGCTGATCTTCTAAAAATGCTAAGCAAGTCAGAACCTGCACCTGGAAAGAGGTGTTGGAAACATTAGCATCCCCCCTGGGTTGCTTACCTACATCGCCATTAGTAGGGGCACCCCTCAATTGTTCCAGTGCTGCAAGTCTTTGCAGAATCACAGCATTAACCAGATCCTCATCCTCATCATCAGAGGTAACAATTGGCACATCCTGCGCCAGTGGCCACTTAGGAGCCAGCTGTTTCCCCTTTGCCTTACCCTGCCCTTTTTTAGGAGCCATAACAGTAGAATGCCCCTAGCACAAGTTTATAACTCTAACCCTGTGGCCCCAACAAAGTAGCCACAGGGAATCAACTGCTGTATTTAAAATGGCCGCCCTAAGGGGACCTCCACAAAATGGCTGAACCTAAAATGGCTGCTGCCTTCAAACTGCAGACTCAGGAAGACCCCAACAAGATGGCCCCATACCCTGAAATGGCTACCACCGCTGAATAACAACAACCACCCCAAACCTAGCCTGCAGTCCCAATTGAACTGGGTATCCTGGGGAGGGGAATCAAATAAAGGGGAGGGGGAACTGGGGCCCCAGCAGCCTCACCACACTGCTGCCACTAACTGAAGGCCTCAGAATGTTATGATCGCTATGACTTAAATAATTTTTTTAAACTGTGTATGTCTTCTTTATTTTTAACCAAGCAGTGCTGCGGCAAGCCATTTGCCACTGCATGCCACCTCCGCCCGCTGGTCCACAATCACTGCCACTGCCAAGCAGATCCACAGGCCCCAAGGACTTGCCGCTGCCACTGTAGATCGCTGCTGTGACCAGGCGCCCCCAAGAATGTCCCCGCTGCTCCTCAGTCCCAGGGACTGGCTACCCTCTCCAGGGACAAAGTGCGTCAATGGCCAAAATGGGCACAGACAGTAACCGCCCCAAAGGGACCCACCTGACGCACGGAGCTGGCGAGCGGGCCGAAAAAACACTGCCACTGCTATCCCCTAAGCTGAATTGGTCCCTGCTTCTAGCAGCCTGAAATCCAGCTGTGTCTCCCCACGCAGCCAGCAATTGGGCTGGAGGATGGGCAACTGGAAGGCAAGCCTCAGAAGCTCTCCTCTGCATGCTCCTCTCAGGATGAGCACACAGAGCAACTGATGAAAGGCAGGAGCGGAGCCTGGTTCTTTGAAGCAGCTGGCTCTGCCCCCCGCCCAATCAGGATGCATAGCATCCTAGCCATTGCCGTCTCCCTTCTTCGGAGCGGCAAAAGAGCCCCCACCCACCAGCGGCATTGCCGGGCGGGCGGGTGGGAGCTCCATTCTTCATGATATTGTCTGACCAGAGTGGCTAATGATGCTGCTTTGAAACATATGGTCAAATCTGGGACTGCTAGACCTCCTTTACGTAAGGGTCTATGTATATTTGCAAATTTTACCCGAGATGTTTTGTTTTGCCAAATAAATTTGTTAATATCATTTTGCCATTTTTTTAGTTGTTGCTCTGGAATGAATATAGGTATAGATCTAAAGCAATGTAAGTATTTAGGAAGTATATAAGATCTTAAAATGTTTATTCTGTCCATCCATGAAAAGAAATTCATATTCCATTTTGCTAAATTAATTGTAATTTCTTTGTTTGTTTCCATATGATTAACTTTTAGAAGACTAGATAAATCAATTGGTATTTAATGCCGAGATATTGGAGGTAGTGTTCAGCCCATTGATAATTATATTGTTTTTGAAGAGATAATCTGTCCTCTTTCATTAGGTTTATTGGGTAAAGCAGTGATTTAGCTTGATTTACTTTAAGTCCTGTCATGCCACCAAATTTATCGAGTAACTTGTGGATTACGTGTAAAGATTTTTCTGGTGATGAAACATAAAAAATAACATCATTGGCAAATAAACTGATCTTAAATTCTTTTTCTTTTATCTTAATCCCTGTGACCCTTGGGTTTGTTCTTAAAATGTTTGTCAAAGGTTCCATTGACAGTATGAATAAAATAGGTGATAAAGGACACCCTTGTCTGGTGCCTCTTTGTAGTATGATATCGTCTGAAGATGCTCCGTTAATTAGAGAAGAAGAGAAGAGATTGGATTTATACCCTGCCCTTCACTACCCAAAGGTGTTTCAGAGCAGCTTACAAACTCCTTTCCCTTCCCCTCCCCACAACAGACATCCTGTGAAGTAGGTGGGGCTGAGAGAGCACTTAACAGAAACTGCCCTTTTTCAAGAACAGCTCTTATCAGAACTATGGCTTGCCCAAGGTCATCCAGCCAGGTGCAAGTGGAGGAGTGGGGAATCAAACCTAGTTCTCCCAGATTAGATTCCGCACACTTAACCACTACACCAAACTGGCTTAGTAATTTTGCTTTGGGGCATGAGTAAATTGCTTGAATTATTTTGCAGAAAGTGGGACCAAATTGTATATGTTGTAGTACAGCCTCAAGATAATTTACTTCTAAAGAGTTTAAAGGCTTTTTCAATATCGATTGACAATAATAGAGAATTTATATCTTTGTTTTGCTTCCCATAATGTATGATATTGAGAGTTTTGTGTACATTGTCCGAGATGTCTCGAGTTGAAATAAATCCAGTTTGGTCTGCATGTACATAGTTTCTGATAATTGATTTCATCCTTGTTGCTATAATTGAAGTAAAGATTTTATAATTGGTGTTTAGTAGAGAAATTGGACGATATGATTTTGGGTTTGTAGTATCCTTTCCTTTTTGGGGGACTAAAATAACATTTGTCTGTGTCCAAGTTTCTGGCATTTGTCCTGTAATCAATATTGTGTTGCAAGTTTCTGTAAGTGGTTTGCTTAAGAATGGCTTTATAGTACCCTGCAGTCCAGCCGATGCTTTGTTGTTTTTTAGGCTTTTCACAGTGTATTCAATTTCCTGGGTGTTAATTGGAGAGTCCAGATAGTTGTAGTGTTCTTCTGTAGTTTTTTAAAATTGTTCTATAGATTTTAAGTATTTAAGGATTTCTAACTTATTAGGTTTATCTGAGGTATACAGTGCAGTATAAAAAGATTCCATAACTTGTATAACTTTCTTTGGAAGTGTACTTTAAATTATTTTGAGAGTCTTTTATACTTCCAATGAAATGGTCTGCCTGTTGTCTTTTGGATTTCCATGATATATAATGTAGTCTCTTAGGATGCTTGGTGGTGCTCTGTTGCTTTGTATTGAAGTTGTGTTTATGAATTTCAGTTGTATAATCAGCTCAAGTTGTTTACATATTTCCTGAAGGCGTTTGTAGACTTTCTTATTGCACTTTTCTTTGTGTAGTTTCTCAAGTTCTTTTATTGTTTTTAAGAGTTCATTTTATGCAGTTTTCTTTTCTGCAGAAAGCCAACAAGGATAAGCATTTACCCGTCATGACTGCTTTTGATGCTTCCCAGACTAGTGATGTGGATACTTCATTTTGTGAGTTGATTTGGAAGTATTGTTGTATTTCTTTTTGTAATTCCTTGTGAGTTTTGTTGTCATAGAATAAAATTTTGTTAAATTTCCAATTTGGTCAGAAATGCCTTTTATTTTTGTCTTGTGATATGCACTCCACTAGAGCATGGTCAGACCACTTTTGGGTGTCAATTGATGACTATTTGACTCTGTTGATTAATTCATTAGAAACTAGTAGGTAATCCAGTCTAGTATAGGTATTATATTTAGGAGAGTAATAAGTATAATCTTTACTATTCTCATGTTGTATTCTCCAAATATTGTTTAGATAATATTTATTTATTAGCAGTTGTAGTTGACTGGGTTTACTTTTTGTTTCTTGTTTATGCTTATATGGTAGTTTTTGAGGTGTTCTGTCTTTTTTTATATCCATTAAATAATTTAAGTCTCCTCCCAGTAGGATGGAGCCTTTTTGAAACTTTTGCAGTTTTGCTAGGGTGTTTGAAATACACACTAGCAAAGTTGTATTCGGGGCATAGATAGATGCAAGAGTTATTGACATATCATTTAGATTGCCCCTCAAGAATATATATCGGCCTTCTTCATCTTTTTCAATATCTTCCATACAAAATGTAGTATCTCTAGAAAACAGAATGGCCACTCCATGTGACTTGGAAGAACCATAGGCCAACTGTTGTGTAGTAAACCAGTTAGTTGGTAATGCCTTATTGCCTTTTTTTAATGTAAGTTTCTTGTAGTAATGCCACGTTGACTTTTTATTTTGGTAAATCTTTTGCAATGCATTTGGCTTTGATTTTATTATTAATGCCTCTACAATTGAGTGTGATTATTTTTACATCTGTCATGTTTTATAGTATTGGGCAGTTGTTAAAGTCTTCCAGTCATAAATTTCCCAAAAACACATTAAGAGTTTAGTGCATGGTACCTTTAGAGCTCTTATAACTTAAACAGTTACCTTTTTGTTTTCAGTATTTAAACATATTGTCATCGTGTACTGTATAAAATAAGTAAAAAACATATTCTTGTAAGTTCTATATTTTAAAAAATTACAGATGAAGGAATTTTGTATTAACATAAGTATACTTTTAGTTATTTCATAGGTGCATAAACCTATATTTGTACCAATGATAAACTGACTTGTACCCCTTAAATCATCTTCATTTTTAACAGTAGAAACCAAATTATTAACTAAAGTTTTAAACTCTTGTCTGGGTGTAGCAAACTTAAGAACTATATTATCTCTAAAACCCCCTCCCCCCCTGCCCTTATAACAATCCTGCTGTGAGAGAACAATCCTCTCCCAGAGCTCCTTGAGCTCCTCCTTGTTCCAGTTCTGGCCAACTCTCTGAAGGATGCACTGGAAGAGAGCTCCAGCATCATTTAAGACTTATCTAAGTTTTATAAAGTTTATCTGCCTCTTCCAAGTCATAACATCCATGGCATAACTTTAGAGCTACCGGCCCATAGTAAACTGACTGTCTTACTGCTGCCAGGAAGATAAGAGGACTCCAAACTACCTTTCAGCGATGGCTGTAATTTCTCACTGGAGGAAAGAACACAACAGTGAAGCTTCATGAGGAAAGCTCTCAGTAAACTGTGAGAAAATATTTCCTTCTAATTCCATTTGTCCATACTTCTAGGATACAACCTGTGTATTACCTGAATTGCTTTCTTTGCATATGGCTGGGTTAATGGTAACAATTTAATGAGTTTACTCACAGACTGGAAAGGGTAAATATTCTACCAACTCCACCAACCCTTTCTCTTCTCTGCCTTTTAAAACTTGGCCTCTCCAGGCAATGTAACTTAACCTGGTACTTGCAAAACCTAGAGGCTTCTCTGCCAGAGGGATTGATAGCCTAGTCAGAATGGCCTCATTTAAAAGACCAAGGAGTGGTGAGGAAGAAGATTTAAATATACCAGCCTGTAAACAAATGAAAATCTTGGAATACTTTCCTGAGAGAGATAAGACAATTTACAACCTCCTGGTAACCAATCAGTTTGCACCATTAGAAGAGGAGGAGGAGGAGGTGGAAACAAAAAAATACAAAAATGTGAAGGGTTAAAAGAAGCAGCTAGAAATAATAGAGAAGGGAGGGAGGAAGAAATCATCAAAGCAATGGAGATAAAAGAAACCAATGACAACACTACAATTGAGATGATAAATTTGGTAGCTCAAATGGTGCAACACATATTTAACAAGCTGCTGAAAATAGAAATCTGTCTTGAGACCCTTGAGACCCTGAGCAGAGTAAATTTAGGACCTGGGGAGAGAAGCCAATTAGATCTCAAGCCAAATAAATGTAATGAAGCCATATCTGGACAGAATAATAATATGATGAGGTTGAACAGAGAGAAGAGCTCCCCCAACAGCTATGACCCAATGACAGAAAAGCAGAAACAACTGATTCTACAACCTAGCAAATTTGCCTTGACAGCATGCAAATAACATGGAAGAGTGCACCGTTGGAATTCTAAGTATGAAGCAGTAGGTCACTTAAGTTACTTACTGAGAACCAGGATAATAGATATAGATTTGAAGGAGGTTGAGGACATCTCTAATGACAATCAAATGCAAAGAGTTATCCTGACATTTAAAAGCCCAAGAATCCCCTCCAAGATACTTACGTATACCAATGAACTGAGGTATATGGGCATTTTTCCTGCGCGTGTGTTTGTCAATACCAACAAGAGATCTTTAACTGATAGACACTTAAATAAACAAAGAAAAGATGAGGAAGAAACTCAGGATACACTGATGGACATTAATGAGTCTAAAGAGAATGAACAAGAAACCTTATTTAAAGGAGATGCTGATTTAATCACATGGACTGAACCCAAGATGCCAAATCCTGAAGGGAAAAATGACTGGCTCGAGAATTCAGAAGAAGAAGAGTTACTACAAAACCTTGCGTTCCACCCGGCAGGAGACCAATCGGCTATAATTACCAGACTGGGAGTGGTAGAGAAGAGACTGGTTGAAGTTACCCAAATATGTCCATTGGAAGGGAGTCAGGGGACAATGGATATCAGAAAGAATAAGGAACCTGTTCCCATCAGAGGCTACAATGAGGCAATCCTCACTGCTATAGAAGGACCACCGACAAGAAAAGAATCAAAAGAATTAGAGGGAATCAACAGCACCATGGGAAATAACCTCTATATTAGTAACCTTGATATCAAACAAGATACTTGTGAGAATGTTAGCCACGATGATTTTATCACCCAAAAGCATAATGGTTGCATTTTTCACAACTCTGCTAAAATATTGGATGTAATAAATAAAGACTGACTAAAAGATGGCCAGTCTTTATTTCAGCCAGTTAAGATAATATCATGGAATGTCATGGGCTGGGCAGCCAGATCAAAAGAACTAGATGTTAAAAATTTCCTGAGGAAGTCTGATATTATACTAATACAGGAGTCATGGTGTAAGAACCCCCAGGTATTAGAGGGATATGATGTATATGACCTACAATCCGAACCATCCCGGAGGGGCAGAGCCAAGGGAGGATTAGCTATATTAATATCCACAGCCTTGAAGGTTAAAATTACCCAGCTCCCCTCACGTGAACAAATAGCTATGACCTTGATCTTAAACTTTAAAGCATTAGACTGTTTATTACTGAATGTGTATATTCCCCCTCTTAAAACCAAAGACCAAATAGGACAGGTCTGGCAAGGGTTGGAAACTTATATTTGGCAACTGATCAGAGAAAATCCAACTATGTACATGATAGTGGGAGGAGATTTCAATGCTAGATTGGGTAGAGATTATGACTCCTTGTACAGAGGCTATGATTTTTGCCCACTTGATACAGAATGTTCACATTTGTCTTATACAAGACTATCCAAAGATTTGAAAAGCAACTATGCAGGGTTCAGGATGGCATGTATGGCCGATGCCCTAACCCCGAATATCCTCAATGGCTCCCATGCGAATGACCACCCGGGAGAGTTTACCTACTGGTCGGGAGCTAGATTAAGTATAATTGATTATATCCTGGTTTCAGGGAATTTAATACAATTCATCGAATCTTTCGAAGTTGCTACATACTATGGTAGTGATCATATCCCACTTACAGTCATTATATCAACCCCTGACTGTAATCCACAACTCGAAGGTCATTATAAAGGAGAAATCGAATATGGGAAAAAGCATGTTAAGATAAAATGGGATGATAAAACCGAAAAAGCCATGCAATAACTTCATAGTCAGGAAAACATTACTAGTGGAGTAAGAAATATTATGTATTTAGACGATGGATATGAAATTGTTAAGATATATGATGAACTTAGCAAACAATTACAGCTTTCATTAGAAAATCAGCTTCCCCACACTATCAAAGGTAAACATAGGAAAAAGAACAATGGATGGTTCGATAAGCAATGTGAACGGGCCAAAAAGAATTTTAACGCTATCTATTTGAGTTACAGAACTGCCCCTGAAATAGTTAATGAAGAACAACTGAAAATGCAGAAGAAAAAATACCATAAGCTACTCAATAGGAAAAAAAAAGAGGCACGGGATCTAGCCTGGTTGCAACTCAGTCAGGCAGTAAAACTAAAAAACCCTTCACTTTTTTGGAAATTAGTGACATTTAATCCTAACAGAGTCTTTCCTCAGCTCCCTATGCTGTTTTATCAGAAGTTTAGGTGAGGCATTATAAAGAATTATATGGAATCACTGAGGAGATAACACCCTCATTGGATGATCTGAGTGATACCCCAGACTGGCCACCTGTTGAAACCTTCGAAGTGAGGTTCCTGGTAGATGCTTTGAAACCAAACAAAGCACCAGGGGTGGATTTAATATCTGCAGAATTAATTAAGAAAAATATAGATTGGTGGCCCCCTCTACTTGCTAAACTATTTACAGCAATAGACAGAACAGCAAGGATTCCTAAGGGGTGGGAGATTGTAGTACTGGGGTTCGGTCAGGATGCTCCACTCTGGATCATTGTGTAGTTTTAGACTATCTTGTTGCTAAATACTTCAGTAACAGTGCCTCTTCCCTGTACACAGCCTTTATTGACTTCAAAACAGCTTTTGACATGGTCCATTGAAACCTGTTATGGGAAAAATTAATGGGGCTGGGAATTGATAGGAGACTGCTGACCTTGATAAAGGCTTTATACAGAGATACTAAGATCCAGGTAAGAACAAGCCCACAAGGTCATCTGACAGAAGTAATGAAGGCAGAGAAAGGAGTTAAGCAAGGGTGCATATTGGGACCATCTTTATTCAATTTATATATTAATGATTTAGGGGAGTATTTATCCCATCCCAAAGTGCACGCACCAAAGATTGCTGACAGACATATACCACTCTTATTGTATGCAGATGACGCAGTGATAATTGCTAGGATGCCTATTGGCCTGAAGAGAGCCTTGAACATTCTTGCCCAATATTGCCAGGTTAATCATATTAAAATTAATTATCAAAAATCAAAAGTCCTTGTTTTTGCAAACAGATCTAGATTGCACCAGTGGAGTATCAACACAATAGCTATTGACCAAGTACGATGCTTTAAATACCTAGGAGTCGTCTTTCAGGCCTCGGGGCATAGAAAAGCACATGTGGAACATGTCACATCAAATGCTTCCAAAACCTCTGGTGCTATAGAGAAATTTTTTTGGTCCTCGGGAGGCTGGAATGTAATGGCAGCTGTTGGAATTTTCAAGGCCAAACCACTTGCCCAGTTATTATATGTATTACAGCATCTCAATCCCATATGCAGGCTATGGAAAAAACTCAATCCAAATTCTTAAAATGTATATTACAGGTCAATTCATGTGTTCCCAATACAATTATTCAAATAGAAACAGGTATGGTCACTGTAAAAGCATGCCTTTGGATTGCTGCCATTCTGTATTGGTTTAAATTATTTGGAAATCCCACTGGATTAACAGGTTTAATATTAAGAGATTCTATAGTACCACACTGGATTAAAGAAATAGAATTTAAATTGGGCCATTATGGACTTTCTAAGCAATTTCTGATGAATATGGATTATCATCAATTAAAATTTTTTGTTAAGCAAAGAATTATGGGTGTTGAAAGGCAACATGATTTGAACTTGACAAAGCAATATCTGCCAGGAAGAGTGGGATTAAATAAGGTAATACCAATGGTCTATTTGCAAAATTTAAATAAACCTGACTACAGAAGAGCATTCACCCTACTCAGAACCAATATGCTTCCATCTGCAGTTTTAGAAGGTAAATACAAAAGACAACCTTGCGAGGAAAGATTGTGTATTTGTGGAGAGGGGAAGGTAGAAATGAGGGAACATGTGATGTTTAAATGTAAAATGTATCAAAGTATTAGAGACATTTACATAACCCCGATTTGTTCTCGATATTCTGGGAGAAATGAAAGATTTTACTTAAATAAGTTGCCGGCTGATAAAGAGCAGGAAACTACTGTAAACATGGCAAAATTTGCCATGCAGGCTATCAAAATCCGGAGGCAAGCTATTAGTAGTTAGATGGTGAATATTGTACTTAAACAGTGATTTTAATTATTTAATAATATTTTATTCTTATCCTTAACATTTTAACGTTTAATATTCTGGATCATGTCTGTATGTATTTTAATGTTTTGTCGGTTGATCCCTTTTCTGGTCCTTTATGTATTTGGTCAATGACCATATCAATAAATTTCTTCTTCTTCTTGAAGATTACTAAACATAAAGTCATAATCACAAAGAAAATTACCCATTTAACTCTAATGGGAACCATGACAGCGTCAGAAAGAATTTCCCCTCCTTACCCCACCTTTGAAGTATGACATTATATGTTTGTACAATTGCTAAGTATTAAAGGAAACTTAATAAGGACCTAATATGATAAGCAGAGAATACAAAAAAGGGAAAACCTTGTTAATCATTTAAAAGTTCATTTTGCTCCATCTGTGCGGGGTGCTCTGGTCATTCCTTTTATGTTTTCTGACAAGGTTGGGATCTAGGTCCATATCTTGTTCTTGCATTTCTTGAGGTACTTTTAAACCTACAGCTTTCAAAAGGGCTTCTCCCGACTCCATGTCGTCTGCCTGAAATGTTTCTCCATGATGCCTAACTTGAAGGTATCCTGTTTGTGCCCAACGGTATTTAATCCCTGCATCATTGAGATGTTTGGTGATGGATTTTAGAGATCTTCTCATCTGTAATGCTTCAGGTGGTATATCTGGAAAAGCATATATTTCTTCATCATTGAATTTGAAGCTTCCTTTTACTTTTGCTTCTTGTAGAACTCAATTTTTCATGCATAGATCCAGGAATTCTGCTAAAATATCTCACGGACCTTTCAATTTGTCTGCCATTGCGGGCCCCAGACGATAGGCTCTTATTAGCATAGGTGCAACTCCATCTTCAAAGTCAATGACTGTAGTCAGCCAAGTAGCTAGGAAAGATGTTAAGTCCTCAGAGATTGTCATTTGTTCAGGGAAGCCTCGAAATTTAAGAAATTTCTCTCTTGTTCTGTGCTGTAATAATAAAATTCTGTCCTTGGCCCATGCCTCGTTTTCTTGGAGATTTTTTATATCTTGCTGGTTATCGATA
Source organism: Gekko gecko (assembly GCA_029375565.1). Classification (NCBI taxonomy): domain Eukaryota; kingdom Metazoa; phylum Chordata; class Lepidosauria; order Squamata; family Gekkonidae; genus Gekko; species Gekko gecko. Next base: position 173,989,821 of record JAPDNY010000005.1, read on the forward strand.
GGCTTCCAGGGCCATAGCTGCTGATTGTGCCACTTTTTGCATCGATATCTGGAGTGTTTCCGTTTGTTCAGACATCGGCTTTAGCGTGGAGTTTGTTTGTTTTTTGGCCCCCGAAGGAGATTTTTTATTGCTTTTTTATAATAGACAACTAAAACTACAATGAAAAAGAAGGGAGCGGAACTAACAACTAGGGAGAAAGATTCTTTTTATTCATTAATTGGTCCACTCTTTTCTTCAAAGTCTTGTTTTCGGTGTGCATCTCTTTCACTACTTCCATCGTTTGCTCTGTTTGTTTAACTGTTTCAGCCATCTGGAGCTGTTGCCCTGTGAGAGTCTGATTAAGGACAGTTAACTGCTGGTTAATACCAGCGAGTTGATCCATGACAGGCTTGAGCATGTCTGCTAAGAGTCTCATAACATTCACCCCCTTGTCTTCCAGCCTCGGACTTTGACCTCCCATAGGTTTCAGTTTCACTCCTTTTCTCCCTGCGCCCGACATCTTGATTGATTGTTTACAAAAGCCAGCTGCTATTTCACCACCTCTGAAAATTGCTTATGCTTCAAATCCACTCTGGTAAGTCTCACCAAACAAGCCAAACGATCAATTCCCCCCCCCCATTCTGCTGCTTTTCTCGCTCATGGGGGGGATCCCTCCACCTTCCGTTTGCCGCTATAAGGGGGGTGAGGAATTTTCCGGTTATTTTAAAGTTCGGTTACAGCCAACTGATGATCACTGCCGGCCACTTTCGACCTCGCTTAGATCTTCGCCAATTGCTCGATCTCCACCGCTTGTTCTGGCCAACCTAGCTGGTGTCATGCGGCCACACAGCGGTAGGACCGTCAGGGCAATGGGGAGCCTCAATTCACCAGCGTTCCGCCATTGAAGAGGCTACCCCTTCAAAGCCCTATGGCTTGGAACCCCACCCAAGGGTTCTGTGTGGGGGCCACGTCAGTAGCTCCCCTCCAAACCGCTGGTCTGCAAATCACTCCCCCCATCACCACGCCGTAGAATGGAAGCCAGCATGGAGTTTATGTTATCCAGCATTTCATTTTTAAACAGTCTAAAGTGTCCATTAGGTCCTGCTTAGTCAAGGCAGATTGTGGAAAGTTCACAGTTTCATTTCCTGCCACCATCTTGGTTTCAGCCTGGCGGGGCCCCTGCAATATTTCACCAGCTCTGTATGAATGAAAAGAAGTCTTTAGGTGAGCAGAACTTACATCTCCCAATCGGTTATGAGCTCTGTCTGATTTTCCAATTCCGTGTTGCATTGTAAAATCACTTTTTATCAGGTTTTCCGGTGGGGTTTGGAGGGGGTCTCCCTGAGTGTGATCAATTGACGTCCACATGAAGCTAGCTGACACCCTGCCCCTGGAGAAAATGGTGGACTCTGTGTCATTATACTTTGCTGAGGTGGCCTCCCTATGATAGCCAGTGTGATGTAGCAGTTAGCTCCTCAGAGCAGGGTCTGCAGGAAGGGGAGGAAGGAGATGGAAAGCTGAAGTCAGAGGAGCAGAAGAGTACATTGATGATTGTCTGGGAAGGAGATAGAATTGCCACCTCCAGGTTGTGAAATTCCTGGAGATTTGTGGGGTGGGGTTTGAGGAGCGGGGGGACCTCAGACCAATACAATGCCATAGACTCCACCCTCCAAACCAGCCATTTCTTCCTGGGAAACCATTGTTGCCAATCTCCAGGTGAGGGCTGGAGATCAATCAGAATTACAACTGCTCTCCAGATGGCAGAGATCAATTCCCCTGGAGAAAATTGTGGACTCTGTGCTATTATACCCTGCTGAGCTCACCACAGCAAATTAATGATGAGTGCCCAAGGCCGGGGCACCTGACCAGAGCCTCTTTCTAGAGCCCTTTATATTTATTTCCACAACAGGCCTTATTCCTAGTACATTAATAACCATTAATTACAATAAATACTTCACAGTCCTAATCATATTTAGTTACTTAATTTATAAACCACCTTTCAACTTAAAAAAAAGCCCAGATATACTTTCTATTTTTAGTGGCATATGAAACTCCACTGGAAAAGCTCACAAATGCCACCAAAATTACCAAATATTGCCACTTCTTTCAAAGTAAGTCCTACAGATGTGTAACCTGACTAAAACTAGGCTTGCAATGTTCCACATGTGGCCAGTTTAACTGGCACATTGCTTTTGAACTATGGCAATAAAGTACATTAATGTGGGCATTTTCTTCCTTTTTTTTTTTTTGTATTTGTTCCTGGCCCATAACAAAGGGTTTGGTGAAAGGATTACTGGCCATGTACTCATGCTAGGAAATAGTTTTGCACATGGGTTTAGAGGACTGAGTTTTATTAAAATTTCTTTTTACCCTTGTTCGAACTATTACGTTTGCAAACAACACTTTTTTCTTATTATTATTTTTATTTCCAGCACAGCTAATCTGATCTCAGCCATTTACATTAAAGCCCCTGTTCAGTCCATGCATACCAAGAACAGAATGGGGAAGGACGGGAGAAGAATGTAACTAAGTTTCCTAGTCCTCTTGTTAGTAAATGTGAAAGAGAGGGAGACATAAACAAGATGCTAAGACTTCAGTCAGCAAAGTGGCAGAGGGTGCCTAAGCATTAACCTTCATGTGGGATCACTAAGAAGAAGAGGGGTTTTTTTCAAAATTATTTATTATTGGATATATTAACATGTTCAGTATTACATCTTATGAATATCACATATCCTTTTCTTTTATCCCCTCCCACCCCAATACAAGGCTTCCCACAATGCTCTTACCTCTTTGTAACCCCTTATATATTTCTTAGTTTAACATAAAACTCACCTCTATTATCTAATTATCAATTATTAGACATCACTTTCATTATCAGCTTAAGCTAACATTTTAATAATCTAATTATTCATAATCATTTCTATGTTTTGTTCTTAATAGCTATCAAAACAAATCTATTTTTTACATCCCAATTTTTCTCAAGATATTCTTTAAAGTCTTTCCATTCTGCAAAAAAGTCTTCATCCTCTTCATTGTTAAGCTTTCTTGTCAATTTATCCATTTCTGCCATAAAAAGCATCTTCCTTATCCATTCCCATATTTCAGGTATCTTTTCTTGTTTCCAGAATTGTGCATAAGTCATTCTAGCTGTTGTAACCAAGTACTATAACAATGTTCTCTTGGTTACATTTATTTCTTGCATTTTAAGACCTAACAGTAATATTTGTGGATCTTTTTTAAAAGTACATTTCAGGATTTTTTGTATTTCATTATGTATCAGAAGAAGAAGAGTTTGGATTTATACCCCGCCCTTCACTGCCCAAAGGCGTCTCAGAGTGGCTTACAAACTCCTTTCCCTTCCCATAATAGCTAAAATGTTACCTAAGGGTCAGATTGAATGATTTAATATGTTTTAAAAGAAGGGCTAAGTTCAGACTGGCAATTAGCCCCGGTAGGGACCCGGGCCAACGACGATGAAATACCGGAGTAAAAAGTGCGTTCACACAGGCACATCTGCCTGGCGTCCCCCACCCAGAGCCAACCCGTGCTGTTGCGCTTCACCGCCGGATTAAAAAGATACCCGATAAAGGCCATAGCAAATCTGAAAACCCATGTGTGTCGCGCGTTTCTCCGCTTCCGGGGAGTCTGAACGCGTAGCCGAAAAGCCAGGTGGAAACCACGTCTGTTCCATGTATCACCGGTGGTGCGCCCCACGTGGATGCGCATGAGCAGCATTCCACAAATTGTGCTGGTGCGCACAAGCGCACAAGCACACAAGACAAGCTCAGTGGCCATAAAAACCCGGGCCCAAGAGCACCCAAGCAACTGCCAGTATGAGTGGTGTCAGAGGACTATCTTGGAGGAGGGCAGAGACTCTGGACCTGCTGGCAGTGTGGGGTGACCCCATGGTGCAGGAGGCCCTGGGAGAGAGCCACAGGAACATCGAGGTCTTTGAGGAAGTGGCACAGCAGATGGTGGCCCTGGGCCACAATTGGACAGCAGATGAGTGCCGGACAAAAACCAAGGCCATGCGCCTCATGTACCGGCGCACAGTTGAGCAGAACAGTGTATCTGGAAATGAGCGGATGACCTGTCCATACTACAAGATCCTGGACAGGATTCTCCAAGGAGATGGCACCGCCCGCAGTCGGAGAGTCCGCAATAGCCTCCCCCTGCAGACCTGCCCATCCAGCAGTAGGTCACAGGACAGCGGGCTGAGCCAGCCAGCAGCAGGGTCACACGAGGGGTTCCACCTCACCCTGGAGCCAGAGGAGGAGGAGGAGCAAGCCCCTGAAGTGCTGGTGCCAGGTAAGTGTGGAGTGTCCAGCACAGGTCTCTGTCCAGGCTGGAGCTCAGATACCCATATGCCAGAATGCTGCTGCAACATTCAGACTGTGGGGGGCTGGTGGTGGGGGCGGAGTCCATGACATGGCGAGGAACCCTGGCCCAGGCATGTCTCCCATCACACAGGTCCTGCCACCCAACCACATGGTGAATGTGTGGGTGTGGCAGGTCGGGTTAGTACTGCACTGTGAGGTCCCCAGGCCACTGGAACCCAGCGTGTGGCCACGCGCCTCCCCATGGACCTGTCAATGTGCCCCTGGGCCAGTTACAAGTCCCAGCACAGGTGGGTGTGGCAAAGGGTGGGAAGTGTCTGAGGTCCCCCAGCCCCCCCCAGAGCCAGCAGCACTCCCTAGCGGCTCACAGCAGCATAGCCAACATCACACGGATTGGTGTCCTGCCGCAGGAATCAGAGCCCCAGGCCACAGTACCTGTGCGGCAGCCTGAGTGATGACGCATACCTACACTGGCAGTAGTGCATAAAGATGAAGGTTGGCCCTGGGGACCCCATGGTGTGCGGAGGGCATCGCTCACAGGGTGCTCACAGGTCCGGGGAAGGGAAAGGAGAGCCCAAGTGAGGGGTGGGGTTGAAGCCTGCAATCATCCTCCCCTGGCCATTCGACCCTCCACTGCTGGCGAAGAGGGTGTGTGGAGGCCAGCACCCCCTATGCCCGGTGGCCAAACCCACCGAGTATGGGCCACACCCCCATGCAGGCAGATGGAAGGAGTGCCCACACAGGCAACGTCGTCCATGCCTGGCCACACCACATGCCCCCCACGGAAAGCAGCTGCAGCCTGCTCCATCCTTCCCTACATAGACACCCTCTAGCCGGCACAAGAGGACTCAGAGGATCCTGAGGACGAGACCGTCGTGGAGGAGGAGCCGCAGCCGGGTAAGGACACGGACCCTGCCCATGCCAGGAGTTGCCAGATTGCCCATTGGGGAATCATGGCCACCACGGTACATGCTGGCTGCTGGCCCTCGGGGAGTCGGCCCGGTGGTGGAGGCCACGGAGTACCCCTGCACGTGGTCCAGAGTTGAGACATGGGTCTGGCGGCCCATGGCCATGGTCTTGGGGGCCCCCCCCTCACCTGGATGTGGTGGGGACGGCCGGAGCCCCGGGAAAGGGCCTCCCTGCGCCCATGGGACTGACCAGTTGTTCCCCCCACCCCAACACCACCATAGGCCCCTCAGGAGCTGGCAGTCTGGAGAGGGACCAGACCCCCCAACACAGGAGCCAGGACGCAGCAGGTGAGTGGCCATGCTGGGCTCCTGCACAAGGGGAGGCATAGGGCAGATGGCGATGCATATCATCACAACTAGGGGTGGCCCCTGTGAATGGCTGGCTTCCAGAGCTGCAGCTCCCTGAGGAGGGCTACCATTCCCACAGGTCGGTGGGCCACAGGGACAGCATCCCCTGGGGCACAGTGACCCAGAACCACAGGCACGATGACTGGGGTCCCTGTCCCCCTCTCCGCAGATGTGCCACCTGGGGCCCCCCTTGCCCAACTGTCCCCCAACACTAGGATGGTGGTCACCCAGGCACGAAGGCAGCGGGTGTCAGCCCTACAGAAAGTGTGCGAACGGCTCCTGGAACAGGCCGACCAGCACCACGAGGCCCTGGAAGAACGAAGTGCCCGGGAGCACCAGGACTTCCTGGAAGAAATGCGCCGCCTAAGGGAGGAGGAGCGTGAAACAAATTGTACCACGTGTGAGCTCCTGCAGGTGACGCTGGACAATTGCACTCACATAGCCACATCCGTGGCTGAGCCACGTGGCGTGGCCCCTGCCCCAGAATGTGGCTGCAGCATGGCGGGCCGAGGTCAGCAGAGGGGGGTCGGCAGGGCTGTCAGTCACGGCTGTGGCGGCACCCTCAGGGGAAGGGCAGCACGCTGGAGTGGAAGGCCCCGGGACCAGACGAGGGCCCCCTACTCACCACCCAGCTGACCCCTGTGGACAAACCCTGCTCGGTCTCCGGAGTGGCAGTGGCAGATCAGAAGCCCACCATGCACCCCCGAAGGAAGGGCAGCAGAGACGGGTGGTGAGAGCATGAAAAAACATTTATTGGAGCAGTTGACTGTGGTGTGGGGTAAACCGGGTAATAAACATTAGCACACGTATGTGTCCCGTTGTGTCAGCCTCATTCCTGCGGGGAACAGTGAAGGGGTAGGGGTGGCGAGGGTAGACGTGCCCATCTGGCCCATCAGGAAGCCCACTAATCCATCGTGGCTGCTGTCGGTGGGCAGGGCCTCTGTGTCCGTGCCCTCTGTCCTGGGCTGATGGCCCTGAGCCTCGAGGAGCGTCTGGAGATCCCTCCGCATGTGCCGCATGCCTTGCTGTTGGATGTTGAGGAAGTGCACCATGCACTCAACTGTGGGGGAAGACAAACATGGCCCAGGTCAGCCACCCCATTGTGACATGTGCGCCCCCGCCAGACAGCACAGTGTGGTGGCGGCAGGGACCACTGGGGTCTGGCATGCCCCCCCCAGAGCCCGCCGTCGGTGGCCACTGTGGCCAGGCCCCTCATGGAGGGGTCTGGACATGCCGCCATGGCATACTCACATCGCCGTTCCATCTGTTCTGCAAGGGCCGTCAGACGTGCTGCCAGTGAGGCCAGGGTGGGTGCATCGGCAGCCACCTCCATGTCCTGGACGCCAGCAGGACCTGGTTCCTGACCCCCTGAAAGGACATGGGTGGGCCTGTGTCAGTAGCGGCAAGCTGCTAAAGCACCCTCATGGGCTGCCGACAGGGGGACATACCAGTAACTGAGGCTGACTGGGACTCGACATGACAGGTGCCTCGGACGTCCGGACCCCCCCTCCGCCACAGGGGCCGCCTCTGGAAAAAAGACCCCAGACATCACGTAGGTTACCCAGACACCCACACACGCACACCCTGCAGGGTCAGGACCCCCCGTTAGCTCTGGTGCTGCAACCAGCAGCCGCATGTGTCAGGCCCCAGGCATGTCACCAGGCCAGTGGCCTGTGTGGGTGGTGGCCCAGGCCACCTTCCCCATTGGGGCCCACGAAAGGGTGCCTGGCACTGCCAACCAGCACAGCTCCAGCCCCCCTCCCCACAGTCCAGGCCGGGCCACCCCGACACCACGGAGAGGTGTCCCCGTTGCAGGGGCCCGACCCCCCGTACATGGCTGCCCACTCCCCGGGTCGTGCCAGTATGGGGTCCTGGAGGGCCAGCCACTGCATGGGACTAACCAGTGTCACTGTCCTCTGGAGTGGTCTGGAGGACGACAATGCCCCCTCCTCTGCAGCAGGTCCCCTTGGCTCTATGGGGGGGCAAGGGGAGTGGTTAGTCCTGTTCCGTAGCCAGGCCAGGTACCTGGCTGCACCTGGCACCCGCTTGCGACCCCCACAGGTCCCCAGGGGCCGCCCTTGGCCCTGCCACCACACCGTGGGCCCACCCTTGGCCCTGGTGGCCCATAGAGGGGCCTGCTGGGGTACCGTGCCCTAGATCTCACCGCCACAAGCCCCATGGGGCTCCGGCCGTGGCGTCCAGGGCCCCTGCAGCTGCCAACCCCCATGGTGCCCCAAAAGCTGGTGCCACCTACCTGGACGTGCTTCCACTGGCGCACCTGTGGCCTCATCCTCAGAGGAGGTCTGGGAGGCGGGCGGAGGTTCCTCAGCTGGTCTCCGGCATCTGCGGCGATGGGGACGGAGGCATGCGGGGGGGAAGGTATGCCTGGATCACTGAGCACCTGCATGTGCCGCCGAGGACCACATGTCCACATGTCCCTCCCCTGGCTGCTGTCTCCCAGGCATGCCACTGGTGATCACCAGGGCACACACCCCAGCTGCTCCCCCCTTCCAGGGCCACAAGCTCCCACACCCATCCCCATAGGGGTTGCGGCAATGCCACCAGCTCACCAGGGACACGTCGCTGCCTCCAGGATGGACGGCCTCCTTGCTCCCAGAGGGCCCACAGGAGACAGAAACAGGGGGGCGCTCTCCACGGGGCGGAATGCCGTCCCAGTCCTCCAGGGCCTCGAAGAACTCAGCCTTCTCCCATTTAAATCTGGCCCTGCATTGAATGGCCGACCAGGGGTAGCCTGCCTGGATCAGCACCTCAGCCACCCTGCCAAAGAGGCCCAGGGTCTGCAGATGGGTGCTGGCCATTACCCTCCTGCTGGCCTCGAAGTCATGCAGGGCCCTGAGGAGCAGCTCCACCTCCTCATCCATCCAGTACATACCAAGCCGAGGGGGCTCCATTTGGAGGGAGAGGCCTGGGGAAGACAACTTGCCCAGCGACGTTGCTTGGCGCGGAGAGGCGTTTGGGCGGGGACGCGTTTGGGCGGGGACGCCGCTATGCGCACGCTGAAGGATTCCCAGCCCCAACAGCACTCTTTTCCTTTGGCACACTGCACTCTCTTTCTTCCTTCCCCTTCTTCCTTCCCCCTGGCACAGCACGGAACTCTCTTTCTTCCTTCCCTCCAGCACAGCACACAAACTGGGCCACAACAGCAAGGCTCTGGGGACTGAATGCACGGGACGGCTGCGCGTGACGGGGCGCAGAGAGGCGTTTGGCTGAGGACACGTTTGTCCGAGGACACTCCCATGCGCATGCCCAGGTTACCCAGGGATGGAATGCCAGCGGGGGAATTCTTTTTTTTTTTTGTAAATACAATTTATTATTGGATATATCACAAGTTCAAACAATTTAAACATACCAATACATACCCATTTTTCTTTTTCCCTTTCTCCCCCCACATCAGGCTTCCAGCACTGCTCCAACCCCATTGATATCTCTCTTATTCCATTACAATTACATCTAAACTTATTTTCTCTTACTAACGGTAACAATACAAAAGTCTAATTCTCTTTCCGTTTCTTCTTAATAACTGTCAAAGCAAATCAAACCACTTTTAATGTCCCAATTTTTCAACAAATATTTTTGAAAGTCTTTCCAATCTTTAAAAAAAGTTTCATCTTCTTCGTTGTTTAACTTTCCCAGCGGGGGAATTCTTAATGGCCACCCCCACCCCCAACTTGGGTCTCACTCAGTCATTGAACTCCTGTATCATCTAGTTTGGCCCTGAGCCCTCTATATCATCCTGCTATCTGGAAAACTGAATGGAAGCACTAGCCGGAAGCAGCTGGGTCATTGACAGCATGGCAGACTGGGTCACTGTATCTCTCTCCAGGATGGCCTTGGAGGCCTCTGGAGACCTCCATCCCGGGCTTCCAGTGGCCAGTCTGAGCTGGAGGCTCGGAGAGAGGTGTTCTCCTCGGAGCCAGCCCCTGTCTTGGCACTGTGCTCGATGGTCTGGAGCCATACCTTCCCCCTCTTGCACATGGGTCACGGCAGATGTGTGCTGGCCTCCTCCCCCACGTCAGATTCCAGCAGGACACCAGTTGGTCAGTTGCCACTTGCAACGGTGCGCCCTTGCTGAGGCCTATGGTACCCAAGGGGTCTGGTACTGCATGGCTTCTCTCCTGCTGAGGGGGGGGCCCTTGCCTGTGATGGATGTGTGGGTGTGTTTGCCTCCAGACATCATGGTGACCCATGTTGACTGTCCCCAATGGGGAGGCCTGGAGCCAGCCTGCCCCACCTCCCATGGGCTGGTACTCCAAGGGGGGTCTCCCATCCAGGTGTTAACCGCACCACCTCCACTGTACATGGCTTGGACAGTTTCCCAGGCGAGGATGCATAACGAGCTGGGGATGACCCTGGAGCTGGGGGGTGGCCCATGGGCGCCCAGGGCCGGCTCCCGCTTCCCAGCCTTTGCCATCAGGGAGTGCCCGTCCTATCCTATGTCGCTTAGCCCGTCACACTCCCGGCTATTGTTGGCGGCTTCTGGCCGGGCTGGGGCCTGGGATGTACACCACTGGGTCAGAACGTACTCTTGGGAGCTGCCCTTGGCCACAGTACTCTGGAGATCGTCTGTCGCCCCAGCATATCACCATACCCAGCTCAGGGCTGGGCGGGCTTCTGCTGACACCCCTGGATGTCCCCCCATCACCCAGGGGGGGCTTCCCCTCCCCCACCCACCAAGAGTGGACGCTGATTCGCACCCAACCAGCCACCCATAGGCACTACCCCCAATCGGGCCCGCCTGGCGAGGCAGTGGGGATCCCATTGGTGGGGCCAACCACAGCTGGCCCTCCCTGGTGGACCCTGCCCGCACCCAGCCACAGCCCTGGTGGCCGCCTAGGGAATGAGGGATGCTCACACAGACAGCCACAGTGGTTCATCATCTTTACTGGAGCCATCGCATTGATGGGCGCTTGGCCATTGGTCAGCGGTCAGGACTCCTTGGCAGTTGCCAGAGGGTCCAGTGTCCCATGTGTGAGCCGCCACAAGCGACTGATGCCAACGTGTGCTCATTGTCATTGCTGCCTCATCAGCCATGTGGCTAGTGCCTCCCTCACCACGCTTCCCTCTGCCCCATTCATGACATCCACCCTCCGCAGGGGGGCCCTTGCCCCTGGGGCCTGGGCCGGCTCCTCATCTGCCTCACGCCTGATAATGGCATGGCCCCGCTCCTCACAGATGTTGTGGAGAGTCACACAGGCTGTCACCACCGGATTGTAATTTGCCTCCTGGACATCCGGTTTCAGTGCCAGGCGACGCCAGCGTGTCTTCAGGTGGCCGAAGGCACGCTCCACAACGTTCCTGGCACGGCCATGTGCCCTATTGAACACGGCCTGCCAGTGGTTCAAGGCACCCTTGTACGGAGTGATCAGCCATCTTCTGGAGGGGTATGCGGCATCACCAAGGATGAGGGGGGACGACCAGAACACCCTCTATGAGGGCCGTGGGGTTCCCCAGAATGAAAACCCCTGTGTCCATGGCCCTGCAGAGGTGTGACTGGTGGAACACATGGGCATCATGGCTGTGGCCAGCATGGCCCACACAGATGTCAGTGAACCTGCCCCGGTGGTTGACGGTCCCCTGGAGGACGACAGAGTAGAAGTGCTTCTGGTTGAAGAAGTCATGTGGGAGGTCAGGTGGTGGCTTGACAGGGATGTGGCAGCCATCCACAGCACCAACGCACTGGGGGAAGCCCAGTGCTGCGAACCCATCCATGATCTGTGGGGCACAGAGGCTTCAGGTTAGGACAGCGGGTCTCGGCCCGGCAACCACCCAGGACCCAGCTTCCCTTCCTGGTTCACTGACACAGTTATGGCACACGGGCACATTGTGCCTGCTGGGGTGCAGTGTGTGACAAGACAGGGACCCACGCGTGGCCGATGGAGGCTGCAGTGCCGTTGTCCCATCGTCCGGGTCACAGACCTGGGCCTGGATCCCCTTCCCTTTGGCCCCTTCGTTTCCAGCTATGTCCATCTGACCCTGTTACCGCGTCCTGTTGTGGAGGACCCCAACCCTCCCCTGGTTCCACACCCTTTCTCTGTCTCACCGCCCCCTGGAGGTGTGCCCATTTTTTCCACTCTTTGCCCTGGGGGGTATGGACAGGGAGCTATGGCAGCTTCCCTGGGACGTGGCTACCCCCTCCTCAAAATGTTGGGGCCCACCTGCCATGCCTGTCTGCACACACTGTGGCCTCTGCAGGGCTGACAGTCCAGCGGGGGGCCCAGGAATTGTGAGGGGGACTGTGGACACCCACACCTGGGGGGGATTCACCCTTCCTGGTGGGCCAAGGCAGACCGTCCTGCTCAACAACTCCTGGTCTATGGCCACGCACACCTCCACGACGATTCCTGTGATAGTGGACTTGCCGACCCCAAACTGGTGGCTGACCTCCCGGTAGCAGTTTGTGCCTGACAGCCACCACAGGGTTATGGCAACGCACTTCTCTGCGGAAATGGCACGCCTCATTGGTGTGTCTGTGTGAGCAATGTGGCAGCAGAGGCTGTCCACTAGCCAGCGGAACGTCGCCTTTGTCACCCTGAAGTTTTTCAGCCACTGCTCGTCTTCCCACACTACACAGACGAACGTGTCCCACCAGTTGGTGGGGCGCGGGTACACCCACCAGCGACGGGGCGCACCCTCTTCAGCCAGCCTGAGAAACCCGGCCCTGACACGGGCCTCTATGCAACAGTGCTGTCTGATTCTGGCTGCTCTGCGGACCCTGTACCACTGCAGGATTAGTGCCCTCTGAGCATGGATGCTGCGCACCCTGGCTTGGTGGCACTGCAGCAATGTAATGCAGGCCCTGAGGCCCAGGAGTAGGAGTGCACCAGCTGTGTCCATGCTGCCTGCCCTCCTCGTCTTGCTCTGCTACAGGATAGATGCTGGTGATTGCCTTTACAAGGGGCGTGGGCGAGGCCCGTTTCCCGCAGGATTTGCCTCATGGCCGCTTGTTCGCATGGGCGTGCATGCACACATCGACGGCTCAGGTGATTCGCACATTATTCTGCATGCCTCCCCCCATCTGAACGCTCCCTCGCACCTCCATCCCGTATCTTCCGGCAGCGGCCCCCGCTGTGTGAACGGGAAAACCCGGTATAGTTTAATCCGGGGCTTTTTTGCTACGATTGGCTACCGGAGCAAACTGCCAGTCTGTACTCAGCCAAGAATTGAATATGGGATAAGTTTTTATTGTTATTGAATATTGAATGAAACAGTTAGCGGGGTGGAGCATTGCTGGATAAAAAGCAGAGACATCACCTTGCCAACAAAAGTCCGCATGGTCAAAGCAATGGTATTCCCCGTAGTAATGTATGGCTGCGAGAGTTGGACTATAAGGAAGGCCGAGCGCCGAAGAATAGATTCTTTTGAACTATGGTGCTGGAGAAGACTCTTGAGAGTCCCTTGGACTGCCAGGAGATCAAATCAGTCAATCCTAAAAGAAATCAACCCTGATTGCTCCCTGGAAGGCCAGATCCTGAAGCTGAAGCTCAAATACTTTGGGCACCAAATGAGAAGGGAGCATTCACTGGAGAAGACCCTGATGCTGGGAAAGATTGAAGGTCAAAGACGAAGGGGACGGCAAAGGATGAGATGGTTAGACAGTGTCATCGATGCAACGAACATGAAATTGAGCAAACTTCAGCAGACAGCGGAAGACAGGAGGGCCTGGCGTAAACCGGTCCATGGGGTCGCGAAGAGTCAGACTCGACTGTGCGACTGAACAACAACAAAAAAGCATTGCTGGAAGCCAAGAAGGGGGGAGGAAGGGGATAATTGAAAAGAATGTATTTCAAAGTATTATGAGTTATGGAGCATGTTAATATATCCTACCAATAAAAGTTTTATTAAAAAACCCAAAAAAACTCCTTTCCCTTCCCCTCCCCACAACAGACACTCTGTGAGGTAGGTGGGGCTGAGAGAACTTCTGACAGAAACTGTCCTTGAGAGAACAGCTGTGCCAGAGCTTGTGACTGACCCAAGGTCACATCAGCAGCTGCAAGTGGAGGAGTGGGGAATCACACCTGGTTCTCCCAGGTAAGAGTCCACACGCTTAACCAATACACCGAACTGGCTCAAGATAATTGATTAGCTGATAGCAGTGAAAATATCCACAAAAAGAGAATATGAAGTAAAGGAAGAGGTTGGGAGGGCCCAACTCACCCACAGCCTTATTTTTGCCGCACCCAGGCAGTGGAGGGAGAGAGGCAACTGGAAGCAGCCTGGAGGTCATGCTGCTCCTGGGAAGGTGGGAGCTGACTGCAGAGGTCATTGGGAAGGGAACGAGTCATGGAGCAGCAGGACCCTCCGCTTCCCAAGGTCCAATGGCAAGGTATGAGTGTGTTTGGGGGAGGGGCCTCCCAGTGGGAAGGGGATTACCATACTCTGTGACCCCCATTCTCTGTCCTGCCTCATGTACTGTTGGGAACTCCTGGTTGGGTGAGTAGGGGTCTGGCAGGCCACCTCCTTCTCTGGGCAGAGGCTGATTGGGGAGGGGTGGAAGCAGATGTTTTGGGTGCCCACCTCCTCCTGTGGTGGGAATGCTGTAAGCCCTGGATTCAGAGACTGCTGCCACATTAGTGGCTCAGCCACCCCCCCCCCTTGCCTGCTGATCAGGCTTGGATGTGGTTTGGGGGGGCTGGGCCTTGGAGAAGCTGCCTGGTGGTGGGTTGGCACATACCTGGGGCCAGTTGGCATCAGGCTGCAGGCTGGGATAGTGGGGCTGGAGGGGGTGCTGCCCTCCATCCTGGGCTTTCAGCAGAGTGGATGGCTCTGCACTGTGACCCCCCTTTTCCCCATTCTCCTGGGATGATGGGAGGAGGCCAGTGGCTGCCAGCTGGGTGGGGAATCAGCAGGAGCAGGAACCCATTGGTGCCTGGGCTTCTGCCCAAATAACATTTCCCCCCCCTTCCTTGAGGGGGCAGTCACCAGATGGTGGGCGATGCCCTGTGAGGTCGGAGCACAATACGCCACTGCCTTCACACCCCTTCTTTTCAGGTACATCTGGGGGGGTGAGGATGCTGGCCATTGCCTCTGTCATCTGGCTGGCCCGGGGGTATCCCTTGTTGGCACTGCAAGGTGCAGTGGATGAATGTAGGGCTTGAAACAGGGCATATTCACAACTTGGGCTGCTTCTTTGGGGGCCAAAGAGCTCCATGGGTGACCATTATTGAGGAGGGTGAGGTGCTCACCTGAAGGGCCATCCTGGCCTTGTTCACGAGGCTTCCCCAGAGTCCTGAGGGTGGTCTGGTGGCCAGCCTGGGGGAGGGACCCGAGTCAAGGTCTCATTCTCAAGTCTGGCAGGCTATCAGCAGAGGCAGTCAGATGGATCAATGACGGGAGCTCTGGCTACATGAGTGGAGCCTGGTTTGCAGAGGGTCCCAGGTTCAAGCTCTGGCATCTCCAGTTAAAGGGTCTGGCAGCAGCTAATGTGAAAGAACTCTGCCTGAGAACCTGGAATGCCTCTGCCAGTCTGAGTAGACAATACTGATCCTGATGGACTGATGGCCTGATCCAGTAGAAGGTGATTTCATGTGTTCACTCAGTGACAACAGTCAAGTCTCCAGCTTCTTTTCAGAGGCCTAGCAAAAAATGCATACCCTTGGGCAGTCATGGATGAATGAGAAAGAAGGATTGGTAGGTAGGTTGGTGAATGGATGCATAGCTATGTAGGTAGAGAGATAGATAGACATTCAGCATCTTGTAGGTCCATCCATCTAGTCTCTGTCCATGAGGGCCAGGCTGGTAAGGGGTTCTTAGGCTACTGGGGTTGCTGAACATGCGTGTGTTTTTCATACCTTGCTTCTTTGCAGTCTCTCCTGAGTTAGGTTATGAAGCCACCAAGTCAGAACACGTGTTGATCCAAGCTGGTGATATCCACAGTTATGCAGTCCACTGTATGGCTCTGGGCCAAGGGGGCTCAGGAGAAGGAGCCCAGATTGGGGCCCAGCCAGTTGGCAGTAGATTCCATGTGACAAGGGGTGGTCATACCAGCATATCCAGCAAAGAGGAAGGTGGCTGTGATGAGCCGGGGAGGGATGATGGGCATGGCAGAGCTGGTCAGCACTCAAGCATTTGAACAGCTCATGGAGTTGGTGGACCAGATGGATGGCAGCCAGCAATCCAAATGCACTAGGATGGCTGGGGCTGCAGGGACCCACTCTTGCATGGGCAGGCTTCCATGATGATCAGGACAGGAGCAGACAGTGGTGGGCAGCCGCAGGGATGATCATCAACAATGCATTCTGGGAGCCTCAACAAATCTGCAGATTGGAAGAACTCACTCTGGGAGGTCTCACTCAAAAGCCAGGGGTCTGCGAACTAGTGGTGCACCACCCAGTTGCTGGTCCTTGGCCACCTCCCCCATCAACCTAGAAGCCATGTGGCCACACTTGAACACCTATCCCCTGAGGGCTGCCAGTCAGTATATTTTAGGAAGGTTTCAGTATGGGCTCCCCATTCCCTTCACTGGGCCATGGGTGGCAACTGATGCCAACAACTTTTTTTAAAATTTTATTTTTATTCATTTTTTCAACAACAAACAATACAGAAAGGGAACACTAAACAGTAAATACAACCAACAAATGAGCAAAATAGCGACTAATTCCCTGGTTGAATTCATCATTTGTAAGTCAGGCCAGTATTGTAGGAGAATTGCCTCAGGAGTAAAAGGAAAGTCCACTGAGATAATCGCATTAATTCAGGAACAAATTTCATTTCTGTATGTAGTGGCAATCCCACCAGCAGTGCTTATATGTACCTTGTGTTACCAGCAAATATATTTGATGTTGGATCATTTTTAACTTAATTCTTATTTCATTTGTGTCCCCTTTCCTTTTACTGATATCTTCTGCCTTTTTGAGTTCTTCTGTCAATTTCTTAAGTTTTTCTCTTTTTTGTTTTTTTCTCCATGCTTCTTGACTCATGGATAAACCTCTTATATAAGCTTTTAATGTGTCCCAGGTGTAGTTAATTGTCATGTCTTCCTTTTTATTTATTTTTATGAACTCTTTTACTTCTGTTTTAATTTTTTTTACAAAGTTTTTATCTCTCATAAGACCCGTGTTCAATCTCCATCTTGTAGTTTTATATGTTCCCTGCAAGGATAACCACATGGGATTATGATCTGCAAATGTGTTTGGTAATATATCCACATCTAAAATGTTTTTTACCATGTTCGTGTTTATCCATATCATATCTATTCAGGACCATGATTTGTGTCTATGGGAGAAGTAAGTGTAGTCTCTCTTTTTGGATTTCTTGTTCTCCATATGTCTATTAGATTAAATTCCTCTGCTAATAGTAAAAAGTTTTTCATCAATGTTGTGCCTGCTTTTAGTGTTTTTTTTTTTTCAATTTTCTTCTATCTTCCTTAGGGTCAAATACAGCATTGAAACCCCCTACCAGACATACATTCTCTGTATTTTCTTTTAGCATCATGTTTTTTAAATCTTTATAGACTTTATCTTGATTCTGATTCAGGGCATACAAGTTTATGATTAGCATTTCTCTTCCATCTTTTCTAACTTCAACTGCTACAGTTCTTTCATCTGTTGATTTATATTTAAGTACTGGATGCAATTTTTCATTTACATATGTTACTACCCCTCTTTTTTTAATAGTATCTGATGCGATAAATGGGATACCTAATTTTTTACATTTTAGTTGTTTTTCATGATCTTCCTTTATGTGCGTTTCTTGAAAGCATGTGATGTCACTTTTTAATTTGGTTGCCTAGTGTAAGATTCGTCTTCTTTTTTGCAGGATATTTAATCCATTAACATTCACAGATATTAAAGTGATATTCTTACCTGCCATCTTTTTTGTCTTTCTTTGATGTAACTAAACTTTTAAGTTGTAGCCTTGTACGGATTTGTGATTCAGTTTTGAATCTTATTTGTTGCTTTCCCCCCTCTTTTTTATTTTTCCTAGAACATTTTTTGGAATCCTTTTGTGTAGCATGCAATTTTTGAATATCCTCTTCTTCGTCTGATTCTTCCCCTTCTTCCCCTTCTTCCCCTTCTTCTTCTTCCTCGGTTTCTTTTTGCTATCCTAGCTCTTCACCTTCTTTAACCAAAATTTTTTCTAGTTTAAAGATGAAGTCTATTCTATATCTCTTAGTTTTTTGTGTAAACAGTAACCCCTCTGGTATTAACCATCTGAACTGTATTTCATTTTTTTCTTAATAAATTGGCCAATATGGTATAGTTTTGGCACTTTTCTCTTACCCGCCATAGAATATCTTTTAGAATTCTAATTTCTTCTCCTGCTATTTTTAATTTTTTTGTATTTGCCTCATGTAATATTTGGTCTCTTACTATTTTTTTTTAAAAAATCCACATGTACCTCTCTTGGGACTTTGTGTTTTCTCGCAAAGGCTGAGTTCCTTCTATATACAGATTCTACTTCCTCTGTTAAGTCTCTTTCACTCCCAATATTGAATTGTTCTGTGATATTCTGTATTAGTTCTTCTTTCAAATTTTTGTCTAATTTCTCTGTTATATTTTGGAATCTGAGAATAGTATCCTCTTTTTCCATTTCTAATAGTATTAGTGATTCTTCAATTTTATCTGTTTTCAATTTTATATCTTGTACTTCTTGATCTAAATCATCCACCTTTTCTTCTAAGTTGTTTGTGACTTTTATTATTTTTGTTATTTCTGTTTTAATGTCTTCGGTATCATTTTTAGTTGGATTGCAATTTGCTTGATTTTATTTTGTATTTGTTCTAGTTCTTTTTTAATTAAGTCTGCTGTTTGTTTGATGCTTGCTGTAAACAGTTTTGCATCATTACTTGTATATCTGCCATTGGTATATTTGATTTTAATTGGAATAATCCTGCTGTTTAGCTTGGAGATGCTGTTGGTGTTTTTCTGGTTGCACCTGATGACATTGTATGGTTTTGTTATCTGCATTTTGGTGTTACTTTTCCCTCCTTTTTGATTGTATTTTTATTGGTAGTGATATTCTATATTTTATTATTACTGTTATTATTTCCCCCCAACTAGTTTTATTGTTCCATTCACTATTGTTACTTATCTAGCTTTCTTTTTTTACTTTTTTAAATCTGTTTTTCCAATCTCTAGTATTTCTCTAATATCTTTGTTTATTTTGTCTGCTTTGTAGTCCTTCTATATTACCTCTTTATTCATTTCTCTTTAAATCTTTGTTTTGCTAGTGTTTTTAATTATTTACACATTAGCAAGAGTTAGAATTTTTCTTCCCCCCTCTCTCTTTTTTTAGTGCCTCTTAACCAACAGTTATTATTTAACCTCTTTAGTTTGTACTATTCAATTTCCCGAGTTAGGTTCTTTTGCACATGTGTCAAAGTCTTTACTTGATTCTGCTGTTTTCAAAGCCCCTGCTGTTATCTAGCCATTTCTCCTGGGTGCTCCTTCTCCCGCCCCTCTGTTCCATTGTGCTGAGTCACTCCTCCTCCCTTCTATTTCTTCATGCCTCGTCACGTTGTGTCAGCTCTCCTTTGCTCATTCTGTTTCATTTGGCCATGTCAGCTTTCCAGTCCAATTTGATTCAGCTGTCCTGGGATTTCCGTTGCTTTTCTTAAAGAGACAAAGTAAAGCATTTTAGGTAAGCACTTATTATTTTAAAACATCTTTTATAACAAAATGTCTTGTTACACTTTGTTATACTTTATATTGCTTTTAAACCCTCTGAGCTTTTTACAGTAATTAGCCACTTTTTCACTCAGAGTTTGCTCTTTATAGCTTAATTACTTTATTGCTTTATTACTTTATTGCTTAAGTGCACCCGCTTTTGTCTCCGTTTCTTTCCAATCTAGCTTAACCTGCTTAGATTTTAATTTCACCCCCATCTCCTTCTCCCCCCTGACCAAAAGAGAAGATTAAGTTTTTAACTTAGCTTCAAGTATGCTGTTCTGTCTTCTTATTGTGCTCTATTCTTTTCTTCCCATCAGTTCTCTTGGGCCTATCTTGTATACAGCAAAGAGAAGAAAAAAACCTTTTACTGGCTTCCCCCACATTTCTACTATGAGACAAACCAAAAATAAATCACCAGAGAAGGTCACCACCCCCTCTGGCTAGGTTAAAGTCTCTTGCAAACACTCCACATAAGGTTAGAGTGTTTTGGCTGCAAAATTTGCCAAAAAAATGTGGTTTAGAGTAGGAATGTGAGGAGCTTCTCCACACACGTCTACCCTCAGTGAGCTCTGGCTGCAATCTACTAGAAGAAATTAAGAAAGATTTACAAAAATGGCATGACCTATGTGGGCAGAATTGCCACAATAAAAATGAATATCCTCTCATGATTTTTATTTATCGCCCAATGCATAGCTATACTAAAAAACATTACATTCTTTGAAGATCTAGACTGGTGTACAAGAAAATTCATCTGGCAATAAAAAAACCCATGAATTAAAAAAAATTGCTTATTGACAAAAAAGAAAGAGGGAGACTAGGAATGCCTGATTGGTATCTTTATTATCAGGCAGCAGCTATGGGTTGGATAAGAGTGGATAACTTTGGAGGAAAAAAGAATATTACAATTAGAAGGGCATGATTTACATATGGGCTGGCATGCCTATATGATATCACACAGATAAGCCACACTGAAACTTCCAAAATCATATAATTAGAGGAGTATTAATGAAGGTATGGGGGAAAAAATCAAAGATAGGTACTATCTTAAAATACCTAGATGGGTCTTCCCACTAGAGGCTTTTATAATGCCAACATTATTAGAAGACAATAAAAGGGTAACATATGAAATGTTATTAAATAAAAACAATGAACTAAGAACCTTCGAACAATTACAAGTAATGAACATAAATCTCACTAGTTGGGAAAAGATACAACTACAATCTAGATTTGCTAAAGATAAATCAAACTTTATTAAAACAAAATCAGAACTAGATAAAATATGGCTTTCGTCCTTGGATAAGCTTATACAAAAAGTATATAATTTTCTCCTATTAGATGAAACACAAGAAGAAACAGTAAAACCATGTATGATAGGCTGGATACAATATATGGGATACAATCTAACTTTAAATGATTGGTCAAAATCCTGGAAATCTGCAACATTATTAAGAGCCGTATCATTTAAGGAAAACATATGTAAAATGTTTTATAGGTGGCATTGGATGCCGGACAAACTGTCAAAACACTATAAGGATGTCTCAGGGACTTGTTGGAGATGCAAGAATAATGTGGGAACATTTTACCACATATGGTGGTGCTGTGAAAAGATTGTTAAATTTTGGAAAAGTATTTAAAAAGTAATAGAAGAATAGGATTATGACTAAAGCCAGAAATCTATCTACTCAATATTATACCGGAAGGGATTAAGTACCATGATTCATGCATTATTTTGTATATACTTACCATGTCAAGGATCCTCGTAGCTAAATGTTGGAAAATGGATACGATACCAAGTAGAGAAGAATTAATTATGAAAATAGCTGAGATAACAGAAATGGACAAATTAAATATGATTCTTTCAGGAAAAGACGAGAAAACATTTCAGAAAAGATAGCAAAAAGTGTATAATTGGATTGAAAAAATGATCAAATGAACTCCCATATGGACTTCTGATAGCATTGTTTTACCCTTTTCTGTATTTATTCCCTTGGTAATGGAAAAATGATAAATCTATTTTTTTTAAAAAAGCAGTGCTTATATGTACCTATCTTGCCACGTTTTTTCCAACAATCAGGGGAGCCAGAAGGTTATATATGAGAAAGCCATTTAGGTGTAAAGTACCAATAAGAGAAAATTTTGAAGAATTGAAATTTAACATTATATATTTTAGAGAGATTACTCGGGGAAGACCAAACTATGTTCCAAGCTTCATCCGATGCAGAGAAGGTAAAGTCCCAATTCCACAAGGTTTGATAACTCAATGGTTTGCTTAGTTCCAGAGACAGTAACCATTTGTATGTTCTGGACAACAAGCCTGTAGAAGTGAAATCAGTATTCTTAAAAAAAAAAAAAAATCAAATTCCGTGAGCTGTCTTGTGAGAGCTCCAAAGGTTTTAACATGCATCATCATATAGTGAATCTGAATATCTGATACCATGGTATAGGTGTTATCAAACAAGTTTCTAACTGAGCCTTATCAAAAAGTTTACCTTTTAAGTGCAAGTCAACTATTAGAATATTTCTAAAACATAGCCATCTATTCGAGAACATATCAAGTTTCTCCACTCCTGACCATTCTTGATTTAATATGGGAGAAAGCTGGAAAATATCTGGAGCTAAAACTCGACAGAGATTATCCCAACATTTCAGTGCAGTGCATAAAAATGGATTATCTTTAATATTAGCCAATCTCAAATGTGGTTCTTCCAAATAGTTTCCATCAGTGTTGCTGGGGCAGCAAACTCACTTTCCAGTAGGATCCAATCTTCCATGGGGGTAGTAGTATTAGTAGAAGTAGTAACATTTATTGTGTAGCCATTGGCCATTACAATTTAAAACAATATACAAATTAGACAACTTACAGCACTGGTATTTGAATTAGATTTACAATATAATAACCTTAAAAATCTGCACATTAAGTATATAAATTAATTAAAATCTTAAATATAGATACCCCTCTACAGAAACACATACACATCCTCAAACATTGCCATTTTACATTGCCATTTTACAGTTCAATTTCATTTTTCTATGTTCATGGCCCTGATTTTACTAGCTGCTAAGGTGAAGAGTGCTACCTTATAGGAAACTATAGGGTCTCCATCTGACAGCAGAAATATTATTTTTTTTTTAAAAAAAAAATTATTTTCATTTTTCACTATAACAAAAGTTCATATCATATCACTTTCACTTTCGGTTACAACTTATAATATTCATTACGTCTTTCACTTTTGCAGATGATTTGATTTTGATATCAGAAGAACCGGAACACTCTTTAACTTATTTATTAGAAGATATTCAGGAATTTGGAAAAGTAGCCGGCTTCAGAATCAACATCTCAAAAACTAGAATTATAGCCAAAAATTGTCCACAAAAGCTGTTACAAAGACTAGGGCTGAGTTCAGACTGGCAATTTGCCCCGGTAGGGACCTGGGCCAGCGACAACTCAATCCTGGAGTAAATGGGGCATTCACACAGGCACATCTGCCTGGCGTCCCCCACCCGTAGCCAACCCGTGCTGTTGTGCTTCACCGCCGGATTAAAAAGATACCTGATAAAACCCGTAGCAAATCCAAAAGCCCGCGTGTGTCACACGTTTCTCTGCTTCCGGGGAGTCTGAATGTGCAGCCAAAAAGCCAGGAGCAACCCGCGTTGGGCAGAAGGCAGCAGCAGTGTGATTGGCTGTGCTCCGCTCCACTGCCCAATGTGGTGCCGGCGCTGCGGGGTCCTCCCCCAATCGGCAAAATGCACTTATGCGCATGAGTGCTCATGTGCACATACACCCATACACCCACATCCGAATTAATGGGGAAATGGTGAATATAGCATGCCTCTGACGTGGCAGTCTGAACACTCCCGCGCGCCTCCGTCCCGTATCTTCTGGCAGCGGCCCCCACTGTGTGAACGGGAAAACCCAGTATAGTTTATTCCAGGGCTTTTTTGCTACGACTGGCTATCGGAGCAAACTGCCAGTCTGTACTCAGCCTAAAAGAGATATCAAAGATAGAGATAGTGCAGAAAGCAAAATATCTAGGAATATGGATTGCAAGTAATATTTCAACGCTATATGAAAATAATTATTTACAATTCATAAAAGATATAAATAGAGACCTAAAGCATTGGGATAGAATGCACCTCTCCTTACTAGGTAGAATAGCGACGATAAAAATGAATATTCTCCCAAGATTCCTCTTTTTGGCACAAAATTTACCAATAATTAGGAATTATAAGTATTTCAAGGATTTGGAGAAAATTGTAAGTGACTTTATATGGCAATCCAAAAAACCAAGAATAAAACTGAAGTATCTTCAGGATTCTAAAAAGCAAGGAGGGCTTGCGCTACCCAATTGGCAATTGTATTATTTTGCAACATCATTGGTATGGATAAGGGAAAGGGCAAAGTTAGAAGACACTAGAACATTAGAATTAGACCTAGTAATGGGTTGGCATGCATACCTATGGTACGGAAAAGACAAAATTCATTCAAATTTCCAAACACACATAATAAGAAACTCTCTCATAAAAGTATGGAATTTAATTAAATACAAAAAGTATATTAAAATACCAATATGGATCTCCCCAATTGAGGCATTTGCAAAACCTTCCTTAATAAGAGGAGAGATTAAAGAAATATATGGGAATCTATTAAATAAAAAGGCGGAGCTAAAACCAGATGAGATATTATTAAAACAAAACATAAAATTGTCCTGGTGGGAAAAAATATATATATTAAAATCGAGGTATATTGAAGATAAAAAAACAGGATTCCATACTAGCTTAAATGAATTTGATAATCTCTGGTTATCCTCCAGCTATAAACTTATTCAGAAGATTTATACTATATTAATAGAGGATTTCTTGAGAGAAGAAACTATAAAGGCACCCATGCTAGCATGGACAAAAGAGATTGGACATGCAATAGAAGCAAAGCAATGGACTAAAACATGGGAATCTTTAAAATTTATGAGAGCTACGCAATACAAAGAAAATATATATATAAAATGGTATATAGGTGGCATTGGACCCCCGAGAAAGTTGCAAAATGTTTCCCCAAAGTATCTAACATTTGTTGGAGGTGTGGGAAGAACGTAGGATCATACCTCCACATATGGTGGAGATGTGACAAAATCCAGAAGTTTTGGAGAAAAAGTGCAAAAATCCTCCTGGACGTTACAAAAATAAATATCCCCCTAGAACCAGAAATCTGGCTACTAAATATGTTACCGGAAGGCATTAAAGCACATACACAGATAATTGTATATATCCTAACGGCAGCCAGAATTCTGATAGCAAGACGTTGGAAATCCAAAAGAATACCATCTATAATAGAACTTAAAAATATGTTGATGGGAATAGCTGAAATGGATAAGTTAAATACAATATTACAAAATAAATCAGAGGAACATTTTTGGGACAGATGGAAATTATTTTATGACTGGCTGAAGATGGAAAAGATAAATTAAAACTGAAATTTTGCTATGTTAGCCAAACTGCTTATCTACGCAGTAGGTGGACTAACTTATTTGAGGTCCTGGCCTATGTATACAGAGAAAGCAAACTTCACACCAAGAACCCGTTTCCCCAAAGAGAACACTTGACAAGGTTTCTTAATTTTAAATCAAGATTCTCTTTACTGAATATCTTTTTAATATACAGGCATACAAAAACAGATTCACTCACACATACATACAAGTTCCTTTAGTTATAGTAGAAATGGAAACACAATATTTTGGTGTTAAACTAGAAGTATTTAGGCAGGGGGAAAACTCATAATACTTATCTGGTCCTGTAGTTTCGACCTTCCACAGTGAAGAATATGAGAATAATTTCTAACTAAGGGAAACTCTCACTCCAAAACGTTGGAACCTGCCAACAATTGTAAAGGGTCTCTTGGTCCGGATTCCAAGAGAGCACACGAAAGTTACCTATAGTAGACTTAAGGTTGGGGAATGGCCAAGGCGAGCTGCTTCTTGCTTGGGGTGAACAAAAGATTACACCTCGTTTTATCAGCTAGTATTGGGGGCTGGCTTGGGGTGTCTCTGGTCCATCCCATTCCTATACCTATTGGCTATAGGATGTGGGGGTACCCTCCTACTAAGGTGGGGCAATATTGAAAGTCTACACCTTTCTACAAGGGAGCGTTTGGTCAAGGTGCAAAGATGAGTTGGCATGGAAACCTTAGATGTGCAGATGACTCTGGCTTGGTCCAAGTGACAGAACAGGAAACAGTCTTAACACATGCAAATGCCAAGCATCCTGTGGGTGACATGCGAGGTATGGATTCCTCAATGGTGGAAAGGTTGTTGTTTTTACATCCTTCTAGAGAACCATAATGGAGATGCTAATGGAGATGCTTCTTGTTCACAATGTCTCATGGGTAGAGGTATGAAAGGTGTGTGTCTGTGGCTTCATTTGCATGAAAGTACAGGCTGTGTGGTACCTTCCTAGTGCAGAGAGTCACATCAACAAAGCATACATTTCTCCCAATGCAAAGACACTTGCTGGCACTATTCTGGTGTGTGTGCAGGTCAGAAAATAACAAATAAAAGCAATTTCAAAGTACATCTCCTAACAGCTAGTATGATATATAAGTTGTCAAATGAGAAATATTAATTTATTGATGTCAGAAAAAAATTGCAATTGATCTGTTATTCCAGTCAAGAATTTACATCTTGGTTCCCAGTACAATGGGCAGACCATGACATAATGAAAAAGATCCTCCACAGGGTTTTTGGTTTTGGCAACTTGCTAGATGGTCACATCTCATCTAGCTCCAATGGATGCATTCCATACCAGAGTGGAAAGAAGGGAGACTGGATGATTTTGGCCTCCCCTAGAGCCCCTGTAGGGTGATTCTAGCCTGGGACGCGAAGAAAGCCTCTCCCAAAGCTGCGGCTGAGGGATTGAGGCTCCCTTTTGTCCCTAAAGATTCTATTGCACCAGGGCCAGCAATGCTGCACAGAGGCACACACCTAATCCAGAGCAAGCAAAGGATCTAAATGAAGTGGAAATGAACCCTACGAAGCAACAGTTAATCGATATTAAACATGAGTGCCGAAATACTTAAAAGAAGCGTTGTGAGATTGGAGCCAAATGTAAGCCTTAAATCTTAAAGCTGGAAAAGGGGGGAAAACCCTTTCGGAGGGGGAGCCCTTGCCTAGTCTAAACAACCAAATGAAAGATTAAGGCGGAAACTGACTTTGAGCATATGCATCCCTCCGAACCCACCTCCAGAGAAAGGTTTCAGAACTTTAAAAAACTTTTACCTTTAATGTAAACAATGTCTCAGCGTGGGGGGGAAATGGTGCCCAAACTGAAACTTGCTGCAGGAACTACCAGTGCATCATCACTGAGTCATTGACTGGAAATGACCATAGATACTGCAAGCATGATTTCTGAAGCATTACACCCTCTGCTGGACCAGATGACGAACCTCAACAAAAACTCTGAAACTCCAAAAAGAGATTAAGGAAGTCAAGTCCACATCTGAGAAGACAGCTCCAAAAAGTTGAACACAACACAAAAACTTTGAATCAAAAAGTAGAATCAGCGGGAAAAGAAAGAACTTTTAGTGATTTTATATGTTTTAAGCTGTCTGTTCTTGGCACTTGGTTGCCTCATTGTAAGCCGCCCTGAGCCTTTTCACGGAGAGGGCAGGGTAAAAATGGAATAAATAAATAAATAAAATAAATAAACTTCAGCAAAACAACAACTATTACAACTTCAAGTGGAAAGATCCTCATACGTCCTTAGATTTCAAGGGGTCTCAGAAAAAAAGATGAAAACCTCAGACTGATCTTAAGTGAAGCATTGGTTCCTTCGATAAATTGTGCACTGGAAACATTACAATCAGATATAGACATATCTACCCTGCCATATCTACCCTGAGTTTATAAAGAAAAATAATCTTCCAGGGGAAATTTTTGTGAAATTCTTAAGAAGATCAACAAGAGATTTGATTTTGAAAGCAATCAATGAGACAGCCTTAAAAATCCAGGGAGAAGAAATAAAGACTTTGAAAGACATTCCATTTGAAATTCGGAAAAAGAGAAAACAATATAAAAACGTTACAACACTTCTACAAGAAAATTCAATTCTATACTGATGGCTCATGCCAGAAGGACTGACTTTAAATTACAAAGGGGAAAAAGAAAAGATTGAGTCTTTGGCAAAGATAAAACATTTCTGAAACAGCAACAAAACCCAACAAAACCAAAAGGAGACGTAAAGGACAATAATGCTATCGATACAAGCGAAGATGGGCCAAGCAACAGCAGTTCTTCATCTACATCGGTGTCTTTAGGCGATTTTATTTACTCTGATTAGGAATCTGAACTAGGGGCGGCTGCTCCTAGATCATTTAAGGTTAAACTCCCCTTTGAGAAGAAGAAGAAGTGTAACCAGAAGAAGAAGTCAAAGTAAAGATCTGAGAATCTACTTTGTTTGTTACATGAGACAATGCACTATTATGTTACTTTAAACTGTACTTCAGGCTAGCAGTATTTTACTATATCTAATTTTGTAATCATATCTGTAGGGAATTCTTAAATTCAACTGTAGTCCTTTCAAGATCCTTCCCTACTCTGTTTTTTTTAGAGTTTAGATTTGTAGTTTGTAGTTTTTAGGGTGTAGTGAAAAAAGCAATAAAAATTATTAAAAAAGAAAAAGATCCTCCACAGAAGTTTTACAGATACAAATATGTTGTTCCTGGGGTATTTTTAAGTATCGTCCCAGGAGTAATTCTGTTGGCATAGTCAGGAAACACAATGCTGTAATTGCTGTTCTAAGCTTGTATGTAGTGATATTTACCAGATATGCAGCTCTTAAATTATCTTTCTTTATGTCTTTATACATAAGAACATAAGAACATAAGAGAAGCCAATGTTGAATCAGGCCAATGGCCCATCTAGTCCAACACTCTGTCACACAGCGGCCAAAATATACCAGGTGCCATCAGGAGGTCCAGCAGTGGGGCCAGGACACCAGAAGCCCTCCCACTGCTGCCCCCTCCAGCACCAAGAATAGAGTGCATCACCTGCCCCAGACTGAGAGTTCTCATTCTATACCCCGTGGCTAATAGCCACTGGTGGACTTCTGCTCCATATGTTTATCTAATTTCCTCTTGAAACTGTCCATGCTTGCAGCTGCCACGACCTCCTGTGGCAGTGAATTCCATATGTTAATCACTCTTTGGGTGAAGAAGTATTTCCTTTTATCTGTTCTAACCCGACTGCTCAGCAATTTCATAGAGTGCCCACGAGTTCTTGTATTGTGAGAAAGGGAGAAAAGTACTTCTTTCTCAACCTGCTCAATCCCATTCATAATCTTATAAACCTCGATCATGTCACCCCTCAGCCGTCATTTCTCCAAGCTAAAGAGCCCCAAGCATTTTAACCTTTCTTCATAGGGAAGGTGTTCCAACCCTTTTATCATTCTAGTTGCCCTTCTCTGCACTTTTTCCAATGCTATAATATCCTTTTTGAGATGTGGTGACCAGAACTGTACACAGTATTCCAAATGAGGTCGCACCAATGATTTATACAGGGGCATGATGATACTGGCTGATTTGTTATCAATTCCCTTCCTAATAATCCCCAGCATAGCGTTGGCCTTCTTTATTGCAGCTACACATTGTGTAGACATTTTCAGCGAGTTATCCACTACGACTCCAAGATCTCTCTCTTGGTCAGTCTCTGCCAGATCAGACCCCATCAACGTGTATTTATATTTAGGATTTTTGGCTCCAATGTGCATCACTTTGCACTTGGCCACATTGAACCCCATCTGCCACGTTGACGCCCACTCACCCATCCTCAACAGATCCCTTTGGAGTGCCTCACACTCCTCCGTGGTTTTCACCACCCTGAACAACTTCGTGTCATCTGCAAATTTAGCCACATCACTGCTTACTCCCAATTCCAAATCGTTAATAAACAAGTTAATACCACGGAGCAAATTGTGAGATTATGGCATCTCCCTTGAACACTCGTTGCCTCAGATTGCGGTTGTTCCCAAAGATCACAGTAAATCATCTAGAATTGTATAACGGGAAATGATGTTATGAACAAAATCAGAGTGAATTTTATCTTTACTTAATGACAAACAATAGCTAAGTTTACCAAGAGATTCAGTTTGCATCAATTGGTATTTTTCCATGATTTTAGTATAGCTGGATGAACATAAGCCCACATATAGGATTTAAATCATTAAGAAAACCTAAAAGAAAAGGAGGTCTAGCTGTTCCAGATATTGGTCTCTATTATTCCATAATATTGGCCAATATAATTAAGCAATACAATAAATCTTATATCGCAGAATGGAAGCATATAGAAGAAAACTACTTTTCTCCATTTACGTTTTGGGAACCTATATGGCTTGTGCCAAAGAAACGCTACTTCTCCTCACATTTGAATTTATTTCTTGAAGCAACTCAGAAGGTCTGGAATAAGAATTTTAAACATTTAGCTCCCCAACACCTCCTTGGATATCTTATACTGGTCAAAACTGGTTTGAACTGGGAATGGGCAAATCAACATTTCTGCACTGGAAATGCACAAAAATTAATCGCTTTATTGATATAATGCCAAAGGGTCATCTACTTGAAAAGATTAAATTAGATCAAAAATGTAACTCTACCTTGCCCTGGTTCAAATATCTGCAATTAAATAATCTGTTAGCTACCCATCAATTTAATCAACCTGGACTAACTGACTTTGAGAAGTTAATGTATTGCAATGACACTTCTAACAAGGGATTGATCTCAAAAGTTTATAATATCTTATTGAAGCCGAGAGTCCAAACTGCCATTCTTATCAGGATGCCTGGCATAGAGATCTGGGAAGAGAACTAACACAAGACCAATGGCGTAAAATATGGCACTCTCCAGCTTTTACCTCCAAAGCAATCCCAATACAATCACAAGTATATAAAGTAATCTCTAGGTGGTATTTAACCCCAGCCAGACCATCTCATTATACGTCATCGATATCTAACTGTTGGAAGCAATGTGGCCAAAAAGGGACGTTTATTCACAACTGGTGGACGTGTAAGGTAATTCAGCCATATTGGGAGCAAATAATATCAGATATCGCATATATAACAAAAATCACACTTCCCTTCAGTTCAGAGCTGATTCTTTTAAATCTCTGGGAAACCTTAAAAGTTTCTTTTTTCTTTTTGGTATATATATATATATATATATATTATATTATAATGCTTGTTTAGTCTGTTACATTGAATATTTGTAGCTATATACAATTTCACCCCTTTTCTCTGTCCCTCCCTCCCTTTTATTCCTGGGGTGATTTCCCACTACAGCTGCCTCGGGGTTGCGCCGCCGTTTGCCCCGATAAAATTCGTCAATTTCACATCCGAAGCCGCGGGGCTGCATTTTGACCCGTGGCTT
Source organism: Gekko gecko (assembly GCA_029375565.1). Lineage (NCBI taxonomy): Eukaryota > Metazoa > Chordata > Lepidosauria > Squamata > Gekkonidae > Gekko > Gekko gecko. Next base: position 174,020,485 of record JAPDNY010000005.1, read on the forward strand.
CGCCCGATTTCCCCTGCAGTTTCCTAATCCTGTTTTTTGAGGATTACGAAACTGCGGGGGAAATCGGGCAAAGCCGTGGGTCAAAATGCAGCCCCGCGGCTTCGGGTGTGAAATTGACAAATAGTATTGGGGCGAACGGCAGCGCAACCCCGAGGCAGCTGTAGTGGGAAATCACCCTTAGTCTTTTCCCCGCAGCCATGGGCACAAAGTCCTAATCTTCCACTGAATGTCTGTTTTTCTTTCTTTCAGTATCCAATCTAGGTAGGTCTTCCATCTGGTCTTGATTTCCGTGGATTTTTCTTCCCATGTTGTTCCGTTGATGATTGACACCATATCTGACTGTATAAAGTCAAACAAATAGTTGTGCCAAGATTAAAAGTTTCTAAATTTAAGAAAGATCTTATTATGACAATGGTCATGGTAGCAAAAAATATTATAGCTTTAAAGTGGAAATAAAAAGCTCCCCCCACAATTCATCTCTGGTATGCAAAATTGTGGGATTATTTTATTATGGAAAAAATATCAGATGATATTCAATGTATGGACTCACAGGTTAAGGATTCATATGTTATAAAAAAATGGTCTCCTTTTTTTTGAAATGGAAATTGCAGCATGATTCGTCAGACTTTGAACTATGGGCTAATTTTAGTTTTGTTATGGCAATTGACTAATAATTTCTGTGGTTAATTAGGACCAACATGTCTGTGTACTATCATAACAGTGTAACAGATGTAGCCTGATCATTTCCTGGATATGGGGAATTTCCTCAAAGGGTCTTAGTGTGAGGGCTTATGGGAGCAGTCCAGCTCCGGGACTACCAGCATTCCCTTTCATGAGCAGATGGCAGGAGAGACCACTTAGGGGCAGTCATTGTGTGAGCTCTGGCAACCTACCATCCCATGGTCTCCCACTCAAGCTGGCTGGATGGGTGTGATGGGTACATTGACTGGCACCGGGCCAGCCGATGCTGCAGATCTGGGGGATCCATGCTTTGCCAATGCTTTTTACAGCTGTAACAAAAAAAGTTGTGACCATTTTTATTCCACAATGGTGTATGTATGCTTCATTTGATGCAGGGCAGGGGACACATGCAGGCAGGACCCTTTCCCCTGCCTAAGAGCTGGAGCCAAGCCTGTAGCTAGGGAGGGGCTATTCGGGGCTCTGCTCCTTTCCTAAAGCCACAGCCCCACAGGATTTTCTCCCCCAAAATTGCTTCCTAATGAATTTAAGTCCATTTTAACATTTAAAAGCCCCCCCTCAAATTCTAGCTATGGGCCTGGCTGGAGCCACAGGACTCACTGGGCAGGAGAACTAGGACAGCTGTGTAACTTTCTTACTACCAAACCTGGCAGAAACAATGGTGCAACAGTTCAAAAGGACAGAGGGTTTTGTACCCCAGAATGAATTTGCCCAAATCAAAGCTTTGAGCAAGAATGGAGCCCATTTGTGTGAACACCCAGATGACCATTCAGAGAACTTCAGTTACACATAAGCTATCAGCAGATGCTACCTGACAGATTTCAGAGTCTTCGTAGTTCATCCTCCATGTGTGAACATTTGAAATAAGCATATATATGCTGCATAGCCTTGTGCATATTTACTTGGAAGTAATTGTGCTGAGTTCAAGAAAATGTATTTCCAGCAAGTATGCACAGAATTACCACTTTAAATACATTTTATAGATATTTTAAAACTCAAGAGAAGTTTTGTAGCTAACATACATGTGTTGCTCTCATTAGAATAGTGCTAGCAATAGAGATAAAAGATTATACCTGTGGTTTGCACATTTATTAAGTCAGTTTTGAAAATCCTTAAACTGTTCATTTAACATGTTAGAAATAGAACAAATTTTGAGTCCAGTGTCTGATTCAAGTTCTTTATTAGTTTTAAAGGTGCCACTGGGCTCAAACTTTGTTCTACTGATCAGACCAACACAGCTGCCCACCTGGATCTATCTTCATGTTAGAAGTAGTTCTGGATGGTGGTGGATTAGATCTTCCATGGTGTAAAGTTTTATTTTTAGAAAGTTTTTTTATGAGCCTGGGTTATATGAGAAAACATATGGCTTTAAAAATGAGCCATATCACAAAATGAGACTCCCAGCTGACAATAATGAACCAGACTATTTTGTTTTTCCAACAATAAAGATGCAGATTGAATTTCAGCCCACAAGATCAGTTACAGATTTGGCAGGCTCAGATGAAATTCAGTGATAAATCTGGCAGCCATCTGTGAGCCTTATACCAATCAGGTGTTATCATTCTGCAATAGAAAGAGAAAGCTAATTTTCACCACATGGTGTGGTATCTTTGGTTTTCAGCTAGAAGGACAATCCTTCAGAACAACATTCAACTTTTTGCTAGCAAAATGAAGTTTGCAGTGCCTGAAGTTTGCAGTGGTGTATGTGAGTGTGAAGAGAAATTATCTCTATCTCACTATTTACTTGATCAGACATTGCATAAATATTGAAAGCATTTTTGCTACAAGAAACAATAATGTTTCTTTCCTCTATTCTGTAACCTCTTTTGTAAATTTGAAAAGCTAATCAAGCTAGGAATTAATACTATGCAGTGCTTTACCAAGAGAATTACTTAAACCACCTTGCATTCTTTATCTCAGTAACCTCGCTATGTAGGGAAGCATTGTGGACACCATATTAGAGATGAGCAATAGCTGGCTGTCTTGAGAAATGAAGTAGACTACATTTTATGATCTTATTTGTATGCCAGACTAAGCCATGTTCACATGTTACAGTGAATGCTTGTTCATCCAGTATGTATTTTGGTGGGGAATTCTGAAATTATTCAGATAAAGTATTCTCTTTTTTATTAATATTTTTAGTTTACCATTAAAAAAATACAAAATGAAAAAGGACAAAGAGAAAAGTGAGAAGCATAAATCATCATTTGTTGAACATATTTTAAGGACATTGCATAACAAAAGAATATAAAACATGAAAGGGCATCATACCAAAGAGTATCATAACAAATCAAAATAAGGTAAAATAATCAATACTTCGGCATAATATATTTCCATGTATAGTTCCATTATATCCTATCTATAGGGCTAGGTAGGAAAATATATAAGCAAGAACAAATTCCATCAAGTCCCTTAGTTTATCTTTTTCTGCATGCATTGCTTCTTTAAGCTTTGAGGTAAGTTGTATCTTTTTTTCCCTTTTTCATTTATTGTCTGCCAAGATTTAATTTTGCCTTGAGAATTGATCGTATCTTGGTATATTATAAAATCAGAGTGTTTTCTTATGGGTTCATAATTATATGTATCTGTTGGAGACATTATAGGTGAGATTGGTTTTCCTGGATGATGCTTCCATCCTTGATTCTTTCCAGTCTGGATTTCACCCTGGCCATGGGATGGGGACGGCTCTAGTTGCCCTTACAGATGACCTCTGTAGACACCTGGATCGGGGTGGATTGGCACTGCTGTTGCTATTAGATCTAATGGCAGCATTCAATACGGTCAACTATGATCTGTTGACTCACCACCTTGCCGACGTAGAAGTTCAGGGAATTGCCTTGAAAAGGTTTTCCTCCTTTATCGGTGGTCGGATACAGAGGGTGACACTTGGTGACAGGGTCTCCCCATGATACCCACTGGAACGTGGAGTGCTGCAGGGGGTGATCCTCTCACCATTGTTAACATCTATATATGTCCCCTCGCCCAGTTAGTCTGGAGCTATGGGCTGGATTGTCATCTAGCTCTATCTGTTAATGGACGGCCATCCGTCTTCCATTCCTGAAAATCTAGCTGAGGCTTTAGATGCTGTGACTGGATGGTTGCAGCAGTTGGAATTAAATACATTGAAGATGGAGGTCCTGTATCTGGGTTAGGGGGGGTGGATGTGGGCACCAGGCTCCCTACATTGGAAGGGGTGCCTTTGGTACCGGCCCAGACAGTGAGGAGCCTGGAAGTAACACTGGATGCCTCTCTTTCCATGGAGGTCCAGGTTGTTGCAGTCACCAGATCTGCATTTTTCCATTTTAGGCAGATTAGATGACTGAAGCCCTATCTCTCCCCCCAAGACTTAGCTATGGTGACCCATGCGATGGCCACTTCCAGGCTTGATTACTGCAATTTGTTGTAGGCAGGCTTACCCTTGAGGCTGGCCTGGAAATTGCAACTGATGCAAAATGCGAGACATGCCTGCTGATGTCGACACCTGTGCAGGCTCACATTCGGCATGTGCTCCGCCAACTGCATTGGTTACAGCTGAGTACTGGATTCACTTCAAGGCCTTATATGACTTGGGATCAATATATCTAAGGGATTGCCTCTTCCTGGATATGCCTTGAAGAGTGTTAAGCTCTAAAGATCAACATCTCTGGTGGTCCCTGGCCCGAGGGATGTTGGTCATGCCTCAACCAGGGCCCAGGGCTTCTCTGCACTGGCCCCTGCCTGCTGGAACATGCTCCCTATTGAGATCAGGGCCCTGCATGATCTTAAATTCTGCAGGGCCTGCAAGATGGAGCTGTTCTGCAGGCCTTTGGCTGAGAAAGTGGGAGCCCATATATGGCCTCCCCAAGGTTGCTGTCATCCACCCACTGATAACTGGCTATTACTTCATTTGTAACAATGGGCCAGAATCTCTCATAGCCAACTGATTTTTGTTCTTAAGCTGTAACCAATGATTTTAATGTTTATACTGTGTTCTGAATTGTATTTATTATAATATAATGTCACTTGCTCTGAGCCCATTTGCAGGATGGGCAGGATATAAATAAATAAATCTTGTTTTTATAGACTGCCAAATTTGCAATCGACTATTTATGATATAGACTATCAATGCAACAATCGATGCAACGAACATGAAATTAAGCATACTTCAGAGCACTATGGAAGACTGGAGGGCCTGGCGTAATGTGGTCCATGGGGTTGCGAAGAGTCAGACTCGACTGTGCAACTGAATAACAAATCTATAGTTACATGGCCCTTTATTGTCTTTTTTGATGATTTCCCTGTTTGTTTTACCCAGAGATAACTATATATTCCTTCAGTCAGATCCACTGTTTCCAATTTCATCAATCTTTCATTCAGATTTTTGATCCAACTGTAAATCCACACCAGGCTGGCTGCTTGATAATACAGCTTAAAATTAGGTATGGTGAGGCCTCCTCTTTTTTTTCTCCATCTTGTAGCACTTTAAATCTGACTCTTGCTTTCTTGCCATTCCAGATAAATGATTTGTTTTTGTCGGCCTTTCAGCTTCTTGTCAGGTATATCAATTAGAAGCACCTGAAACAGAAAGTTTATTTTTCATAAGATTCATTTTTACTGTGGAGATTTTTCCAAGCTGTGAGAATTTCAATTTAGACCAACTTCCCGGGTCTTTTTGTATTTTCTTCCAAACTTTATCATAGCTATCTTGCAATAATGTGTCTTTTTCTCTGGACATGTTTATTCCCAAGTATTTTATTACCTGAGTTACCAAATCACGTCCAGTAATTTTCTTGATATTGTCTTCTTCAATACTTTGTTAAGAATTTGGGAATTATTTTAGGGGTTTTTTTTCCTATTTATTTTAAATCCTGAAAAGGACCCAAACTTCTCTATGTGCTCCATAACATGCTTTATAGAATTCTATGGGTTTAATATTGCCAACACCTCATCATCTGTGTAACTTTTTAGCTCAAATTCTTCTCCATCACCTTTTAATCCTTTAATATTTTGATCTTGTCTAATTCTTGAAGCAAAATTTTCAAATGCAAGAATAAATAACATTGGTGGTAAAGGACATCCTTGTCTTGTCCTCTTTTTGATTTGGAATCCATCTATTAAAAGTCCATTAATAAAAAATTTTGCATTCTGTTTCTCATAAATCCCTTGAATCCAACTCATAAATCTGTGCCCACAATTTAAAAACTCTAGTAATCTTCATAGAAATGTCCAAGAAAGATTTTCCAAAGTTTTTTCAACATCTAAAAACATAAAGGCCCTGGTCACATGAGTGGAATACTGCACTGCCGAAGAGAGGCAAATTAGAGCCAAAGCAAAAAGATGCGTGGTAGTACGATCAGATGGGTCCCCGAGATGCCGCGCAGATGCCAGTAGCCGGCGATCACACGGCGATGTTGAAGTGCAGCAAAGGCCAGAAAGAACCTGCATGGTGCGATCAGATGTGCGGCGCACGGCACCAGATGGGCCGGTGTTTTCCATTCTCAAACCGGAAGTGCAGTGTGTGCATGGCCAGGAAAGCGAAACCATGGAACCGTGAGCATGCGCACAAAGGAGAACCTATGAGCAGAGATCCAATCCGAACACAGATGTGACATCCGCACGTAGGGGTCGGAGGAGACACAGATTGATGGGACGGGGCCTCGGGAACCCACCTAACAGTTGCAAATGGAGGCCGAGGGGGAACTCCTAGTAACAACCATTCTATCAGCATGTGCAGCAGTGGGAGCACACAGGCACCGGAGCCAGGAAGCATTGCAGCAATGGGAGGAGGTGACAGCTGCCAGGAGGTGATGGAAGTGCACTGTGGCCACAAGATATGCAGCCAGACGGCAAGCGTGGGCAAGGTAGCGCCAGTCCCATCAGACGGCGAACACCCTGCATCTCATTAGCCTGGCACAGCAGCTGCCAGGGCACCACTGGTGGATGTACCCAAGATCCAAGGACTGGTGGGCCAATTTCGTCACACACATCTGGGGCAATGATCAGTGGCTTGAACACTTCAGGATGTCCAGGTACTGTGGACAGGGGGTATGACACCCCCAGCCAGTGGGCTATGGGCCACTTGGTATGGGTAGGTGCAGGGGAGTGGGGCACGATGCGTGGATTGCAGAGGGCAAGGAGAACGCAAGGCATGGCCATGAGGCAACCGAGCGGCCACTGAGGGGTATGGTCAGCTCACCCATGTCTGAACCTCTAACCCTGTTCCCAGGCACAGTGCTGAGATGATGGCACATGTGTACCCCCACATGTCTAGGCCCTGGCCCAGGCCATGGCATCCCACCCTGCCCGGGCCACAGTAAGAACAGTCGCATACCAGCACTGTGAAGCTCAGTGACAAGCATGGCCGGGTACCACAGGTTCCATCTGTCCAGGGTCAGTCACTGTTTTCACAGGTCAACCTTCACCTGGCTGGTGGATGCCCTCAGGGATAGACTCCACAGAGAGCAGACAGAGATGTGTACCCCCATGTCCGTGGAGCAGCGTGTTGCTGTTGCTGTCTGGCCAACACCATGTCCTACAGAACCATAGGCCAGCAGTTCGGTCTAGCTCGGTCTACCATGTCTGACATCGTTGTGGACATCACACGTGCAATCAAAGATCTGCTCCTCTGGAGAGTCATCTACCTCCGGAACCTGGACAGGGTGAGGGCAGGAGAGCATGCTGTGGAACATGGCCCATCAAGCAAGAGGGGAGTGCACGCAGAGGGGTGGGTGGTGTGGGAGGCTATCAGGATGGGAACCGAACGGCTCACAGACTGTCACACCCATCCGTGTCTCACAGTGGCCCATGAGCAGCTGATAGAGCACTAACCATCCCTTTCTGTCCCACAGGCGATGAAGGCCTTTGCTGCCAGGGGCTTCCCACAGTGTGTTGCTGCAATGGATGGATGCCACATCCATGTGAAAGTCCCTGTCCAGCTTGCAGAGGACTACCAGAACCGCAAACACTATACCTCGATACTCCTGCAGGGCACAGTGGATCATGAGGGCCGTTTTGTGGATATCGTTGTGGGCCTAAGCGGCAGGAACCATGATGCTCATGTCCTACTGTGCTCCAACATCATGGATGCCATGGATGCGGGATAGTTCATTCCTGGGAACCCAACCGGCATGATTGAGGGTGTCCAGGTGCCACCACTCATACTCGCTGATGCCGCATACCCACTTCGGCACTGGCTCATCCCACCCTACAAGGGTCACCTGAATCCATGGCAGGCACACTTCAATAAGGTGCACGGCCGGGTTCGCAATGTTGTGGAGTGTGCCTTTGGCCGTTTGAAGGCACGGTGGCAGTGTCTGCTACTAAGTTTCCCACTGGAGCTTCGGAATGTCAATGCCGTGGTAGCTGCCTGTGTCATCCTGCATAACATGTGTGAGGACCATGGACATGCCATTCCAGAAGAGCTGCCAGAGGGGGCATACAGGGTCTTCACCGAGGAGGAGGAGGAGGACCCAGAGGGGTTACAGAACATTGCACAGGAAAACGCAGGCCATGAGGTATGGGAGGCCCTCACCACATGCCTGTGTAGACGGGCCAGGATCCATTAGGGTGTTCCACACCATCCCCAACACTGTGCAGGCCACACCCCAATGGAAACAAGCCCCTGCCCTCCAATGCAGGCCAAAGGGACCACGTGGTCACACCAGGAAGAGGTACAACAGTAGGAGGTGACCCATGGTTTGGAAATGTTGGCCGAGAGTTCCCGTCAGACACCATGCCCCTGTCCCTTCCTGTGGAAGTCCGCTATGGTAAGAACATAAGAACATAAGAGAAGCCAATGTTGAATCAGGCCAATGGCCCATCCAGTCTAACACTCTGTCACACAGCGGCCAAAATATACCAGGTGCCATCAGGAGGTCCAGCAGTGGGGCCAGGACACTAGAAGCCCCCTCCCACTGCTGCCCCCTCCAGCACCAAGAATAGAGTGCATCACCTGCCCAGACTGAGAGTTCCCATCTATACCCTGTGGCTAATAGCCACTGACGGACTTCTGCTCCATATGTTTATCTAATTCCCTCTTGAAACTGTCCATGCTTGTAGCTGCCACCACCTCCTGTGGCAGTGAATTCCATATGTTAATCACTCTTTGGGTGAAGAACTATTTCCTTTTATCTGTTCTAACCCGACTGCTCAGCAATTTCATGGAGTGCCCACGAGTTCTTGTATTGTGAGAAAGGGAGAAAAGTACTTCTTTCTCAACCTGCTCAATCCCATTCATAATCTTATAAACCTTGATCATGTCACCCTTCAGCCGTCGTTTCTCCAAGGTAAAGAGCCCCAAGCATTTTAACCTTTCTTCATAGGGAAGGTGTTCCAACCCTTTTATCATTCTAGTTGCCCTTCTCTGCACTTTTTCCAATGCTATAATATCCTTTTTGAGATGTGGTGACCAGAACCGTACACAGTATTCCAAATGAGGTTGCACCAATGATTTATACAGGGGCATTATGATACTGGCTGATTTGTTTTCAATTCTCTTCCAAATAATCCCCAGCATAGCATTGGCCTTCTTTATTGCAGCTACACACTGTCTAGACATTTTCATTGAGTTATCTACTACGACTCCAAGATCTCTCTCTTGGTCAGTCTCTGCCAGTTCAGACCCCATCAACATGTATTTATATTTAGGATTTTTGGCTCCAATGTGCATCACTTTGCACTTGGCCACATTGAACCCCATTTGCCACGTTGACGCCCACTCACCCATCCTCGACAGATCCCTTTGGAGTGCCTCACACTCCTCCGTGGTTTTCACCACCCTGAACAACTTCGTGTCATCTGCAAATTTAGCTTACTCCCAATTCCAAATCATTAATAAACAGGTTAAAAAGCATCGGACCGAGTACTGATCCTTGTGGTACCCCACTGCTTACCACCCTCCACTGAGAAAGTTTCCCATTTATACTCACTCTCTGTTTTCTATTTATAAGCCAGTTTTTGATCCACAAGAGGACTTGTCCTTTTATCCCATGACCATTGAGCTTACTTAGGAGCCTTTGATGAGGAACTGTATCAAAAGCTTTCCGGAAGTCAAGGTAAATAATATCTATTGGATCCCCCTTGTCCACATGTTTGTTCACTTCCTCAAAAAAAACTAACAGGTTAGTGAGACAAGATCTTCCCTTACAGAACCCATCCTGAGTCTGCCTCAATAGTTTTTGTTCATCAATGTGCCTACTAATTCTTTCCTTAATAACAGTTTCCACCAACTTACCCGGTATCGATGTCAGACTGACTGGCCTGTAATTTCCCGGATCTCCCCTGGAGCCCTTTTTAAAGATGGGAGTGACATTATCTACCTTCCAGTCCTCAGGAATGGAGGCAGATTTTAAAGAAAGGTTACATATTTTTGACAGGAGATCCACAAGTTCACATCTGAGTTCTTTCAGAACTCTTGGATGAATGCCATCCGGGCCTGGTGATTTATTAGTTTTTAAATTGTCCATCAGTCAGAGGACTTCCTCTCTTATCACCGCAATCTGATTCAGGTCTTTCAAACCCCCTCCCGAAATTGGTGCTTCTGGAGTGGGCAAGCACTTCTCATCTTCCATAGTGAAGACAGAGGCAAAAAATGCATTCAGCTTCTCAGCCATTTCCCTATCATCCTTCACTACTCCTTTTACCCCTTGGTCATCCAAGGGCCCCACTGCCTCCCTGGCTGGCTTCCTACTTCTAATGTATTTGAAGAAAGTTTTGTTGGCCTTTATGTTTTTTGCGATATGCTCCTCATATTACCTTTTTGCTTGCCTGATCACAGACTTGCATTTTATTTGCCATAGTCTGTGTTCCCTTTTATCAACCTCACTAAGACTAGCTTTCCACTGCTTAAAGGAATCCTTCTTACCTTTTACAGCTTCCATTACTTTATTTGGTCTACTCACACATCACAGCAGTGTCCCAGTGGTGGATGCCAAGGTCAGGAATATGCTCCTCATATTCCCTTTTTGCTTGCCTGATCACAGACTTGCATTTTATTTGCCATAGTCTGTGTTCCCTTTTATCAACCTCACTAAGACTAGCTTTCCACTGCTTAAAGGAATCCTTCTTACCTTTTACAGCTTCCATTACTTTATTTGGTCTACTCACACATCACAGCAGTGTCCCAGTGGTGGATGCCAAGGTCAGATTAGTTGGGGATGTGTGGGGATGTAATCTGGCACCACCTGCCCAGGACCATCCCAGGTGTAGCCCCCACGCACCATGATCCAGTAGTATCAGTGCGATGGCCATGACATGTGTAGACAGCTACTGTGCACTCCTAGCTGGAGGAGCATTGTGCACTTTAGGCCATGGTCAAGGCTGCAGCCTATGGGCGGGAACCCAGGGAAACAGAGAAGGAACACCTTAGGGTGTGTGAGAGCCACCATTCTGTATCCCCTGTCCATACCCCGGAATATGTGTATGCTGTTGTTGTCCACTACATGTAATAAACAGAACTGCATGGGCAAAGGTGTGATGTGTGACATCACTATGGTTCCAGGATACTTTGCCAGACACCATGCACCAAGTCACCATGGCGGGATCCATCCTCCCAGTGTGGGGCAGCAGTGACAAATCAACACCGAAGGCCGTCGGTGACTGCGGTACCTTGCCACGTCACGTATCTGGTACCGGTGTCTCGGCACCCACACTGTCAGGAGCACTGGGTTCTATTCCCCACCCCTCCACTGGCAGCTGCAGTACGTGCTGGACAAGCCAGAGGTCCACCTCTGCTCCTTTGTTTTTGTGGGAACCCATGAGGTGCATGTGAGCCTCCCCCTCCATGACATATGCTCTTTTCCCTGTACCAGTTCTAGTGGCCACATCTGCGGGCTTCTGTACCACCATGTCCCCCTTCCGTGTCACACTCTGCCTGAGTTCCTCGCACAGCAGTGCCTACTCTGTGGACCACTGACCCAGAGAACCCCCCCACAGTCTCTCTGACATATCCCAACCAGTAGTCTAGCTCAGGGGTATCCAATCTTCTTGGAACCAGTGTCACCCATTTAATACCAACATGGTGAGCGGAAAGCAGAAACGAGAGTATGCTGCAGGAGGTGGTGCCAGCCAGGAACAGATGGCCACAGCATCCCTTCAGTCACATTGGGGAGGTGGGTGCCAGATCTCCCATTGCAGTTCCAGACCACTCCTACTACTCCATGAGCCAGTCAGTCCACCCCAAAAACACTCCCACTCCCCCTGGGACTGTCCTTGCACTCCCTGGCCTCACGTCCAAGTCCCAGAGTACTGCTATTGGTCACAGAGAACCTAATGGACAATCCATCCCGCGTCGTTAGCGCAAGTTGTCCCATCCCGTTAGGTACTCCGATGGAGCATGTGGCATTCCTGGCTCCCATTAATCCCGATGGGCATCAATCATTCCCCATTGTGTCCAGTGGCTTCTCCTGTCCTTCCTGTATGTACATCCCCTATGTACACAGCCCTCCCAGGACAGAAGGGCACGTAAAAGCATCAGCTGCTTCATAAACAGAACACACACAGCTCTTCTCTTCCAAAAGCCCCTTCTGAATGTTCCCCGTCCAGTACACTACCAACAAGTAACCCTGAAGGAGGTAGCTTGGGAGGACAAGCCTGCGCTGCTGCTGCCTGGGAATGGATGCTGAGATGCGGGGGGGGGCAGATGGGTTGCGAGCAACTGGCAGAGTGGGGCTCCCACCAGGCTGCAGAGCCCTGCTGACTTCACCCCCCCTCCCCACTGCCGCCCCCCACTCTGAATTGATCCCAAGCTCCGCCAACTGAGGGGTGAGGAGACAGAGAGGCAAGCCACCTCCACCTGACAGGGACTGCTGGCCTGCAGCTGCCCCTCCCTCCCACTGCACAGCCTTGGCAGGCAGAAGCAACTGGGGTGATTGGAGGGGGGCGTGTCCACAGCAGTACATCCCGATGCGACCAAGTTCCAGAACGGCCGCCCCAACCGGATTCCGATGACCCCAATGCCGCAGACACGGAGATGCGAAGCACTGTTCATGCGTATCCCATGGCACTGAGGTGGCCCTTCCCGTTCCCCCACCATCCCTGGTGTGACGGCTCAGTCCATCACTCATGCTGCATTCAGGCCACTGATCAGACAGATGGGAGCGCCCAGGGGGGTGACAGGCCTATGGGAGATGATGGTGCCCTAGTGGACTGACCACCTGCCTGTCGCGCTGGTCCCCAGGGTGCCGCCTCTTCCCCCTCCAGGAGGGATTCCTCCAGGGGTGCATCTCAGCGCTCCTCCCCAGCCCTGATCCCTTCCATAGGGCTGCCCAGCAAGGCTGTCCGAAGGGGGGGCTGCTGATTGCCGTCACCAGTCTACTGCTGTCTCTGCTGTACTGGTGCTCTGGGCAGCGTTGCAGACATGCAGAGCTAGCGATGGCTCGGCCCCCATGCAATGCGGCGCCCGGGCCGGTGAGGAAATGTGTGGCAGATCAGGGGTTATTGATGGCTGGCCTGCAGTCCCCAGTGCCTTGTGACGTCTTCTGGGCAGCTGCCTGTCTGGTCCTCATTGTGGTTCCCATGAGGGAACTGGCCTACCCTCCTGTGAGTCCCCAGGGTGCCACTGCCGTTGAGATTTGCAACGTCTAGCGCATATGGCCTGTCCCAGCACCCTGGAGTGGGCAGGGGACCACGGGGATGTGATGCTGGCTCTGAAAATGGGCTTCACTGCATGGTGCCTGGTGCACCGGCGAAAGGTGACATAGCATGTCCGTCGGCACAGGCGCATTCGTGGCTGCCGAAGGGGACCACGACGCACTATGGTGTTCCCGACCAAAGGGGTCCTTTGGCTGCCCGAAGAGGTTGAATGCCTGCTGAGGACCCTCCACCGCCTGGATGCAGGGGCCAGGGGGGTGACCTCCACCCATCTGGAGACGCACACCCTCTTTGAGGAGGTCTCTGAGCTCATGGCAGCAGAGGGGTTCTGGCGGTCGGCGGACCAGGCCCGGGCCAAGTTCAAGATGGAGAAGGCCTCCTTCTCTGATGCCCTCAAGGACTGGGAGGGCATTCCCCCATGGGGGAGCACCCTCTCCGGTTTAACCTGCTGAGGGCCCTGTGGGAGCAAGGAGGGCGGCCAGGTTGGTGACACCACACACCGTACAATGAGTATCCCCCCTCCCACATCCACCCAGCGCTGCTGTGAACAGGCGTGCCACCACACCCACTATTCCCCCATCCACAGGGTGGCCTCATGCAAAAAGAGTCAGGGTGGCCTCAGCCGCCAGTGCGGAGGACCCTGGATCCCCTCTGGAGCCTGGCCAGGATGCACAGGAACACGGTGCCATGCCACATGCATTTGTCGAGGCCCCAGATACATGCCTGCCAGTGTGGCTACACCTGTGGCCATGCACCACTCAGACTTCCTGTCATGCTGGCTCTGTATCCGGGCCACTGCAGTTGGTGGGCAGCAGTGGCAGATGGGCCTCTGGTGGACACCTGTGCCAGTAGCACATGGTCCTGCATGGGCCATGGCACTTATGGTACCTATGTGTTGCTGTAGCTTTCCCCCCCTTAGAGCCAGTGCTGGTGGTGCTCTTGCCACAAATGCCTATGGCCCAGGGCGGTGTGGCAGACTCAGGTAGGTGGGTGCTGTACAATGCTCATGGTGCACGGTGATGTACCATGCTTTGTCCCCCGGAGAGATGGGGGTGAGGGTGTCATGGATGCCCTTGGCAATACCTGGTGGCTGCACAGACTGGTCACTTGTGTGCTGGGGTGTGGTGGTGCCCCGGGTCCCTACACGTGTACTCCAACCAGGGGTGTCTGGGCTACCTAAGGCACCTGGGTGGAGGCAGTATTGTCTGGCACCATGGTTCCCATGGGGGAACTGGCCTACCCTCCTGTATTGACTGGCCCTCCCATTAACACCGTGCTCATTTCTTGCAGGAGAGTGGTCCAGAGATGAGGGCGCAATGGCCTCGGGCCATTTCCCCCTGCAGGGGAGAGGCCACACTTGGCACCAGCAACCGGACCTTCTGACATGACCATGGCCCAGCATCTGGGGGCCCTGGAGGGGGCCATGGTGGACATCCGTGAAACCTGTGAGTGTCCCCTGTGCACCACTGGCTGCTACATAGTGCCAGGGTGCTCCCGGGAACAGTGCAGGCCAGGGCTGGATATTGCCGTGGACATGTTCCATAGCATTCCCTGACCGGCTGTGGGGTACCATAGCTCAGATGCCCAGCCTAGCCATTTTGGACCATATGGCTGAACCTCGCATTGTCACCCGGACTGACCTGCTGTACCCTGTGCAGTCTCCCCCATAGTGCACCGGCACGACTACTGCCTTGCGTTCATCCAGCGCAGGATGGGACGTCTGAGGGAGGTGCTTCTCCAGATGCGCATGGATGACTCCCTGACCTACCAGCGGTGGGAGGAGTGGGCCCAGTGACACTGTCATAGACACTGGGCATCAGAGCCTCCACCACAGCACAGACCACAGAGGGGGGTGGAAGTGATGGAGGAGGAGGAGGGGGTGTCGCAGAGGACAGGCCAGGGGTGGGGGGACCACCAGTGAGGAGGAGGAGTTGGCAGGGGTTGCCATGGAGAAGGAGGTCCAAGGAGGAAGTGGAGGGACTGCACCAGGTGAATGCAGTGGAGCTGGGGGAGTGCAGGGAGGGGGCAGTCGAGGGGGATGACAGTTCTGACTAGTTCTTGGGGTGTTGGGATTTGGGGTTACACCTGTTGTGAGTTAGCACTGTCTTGATTAAACATTATTTTTGTTGCCTGCATTTGCACTATCATTCTTGGACGAGGGCTCCCCTTCCCCCTGCAAGGAGTCAGTGACATGTGTGGTGGTAGTAGCATAAGCATCTTTATTCAGGTAGTCACTTAGGTGCAGTGGTACATATGCTGCTGTTCACACTGGCATGTCCTGCCATTCTACCCGAGCCTGTTGCTTAGGATGGGGGGGGCGTACGATGCACTGTGTTTGGCCCCATGGCAATGTGAGCCACCTGCTGTCATGGGCTGTAGGGCTGTGGCTTCTTCTTCAACCTGGCTGTCCTCCCAGAGCCAACAGGTGGCTGGGGCACTGCAGTGCTAGGGCCTGGCTGCACTCCCTTGGGCACTGGGGGCTGAGGGCTGGAGCTGCTGGGACCTGGCTGCACTGGTTGTGGCATGGGGGTCCAGATGCCTGTGGTAGCGGGGCCGTGCTGCGGTGCTTGGGGCACTGGGGCCCATGTCCTTGCAGTGCTGGAGCTTGGCTGTACCGGCTGTACCACTGGGACTTAGGTGCCTGTAGTGGCTGGGCCTGGCTGTGGTGGTTGGGAGACTGGGGTCCCCGTGGCCGCATTGCTGGGGCCTGGCTGTGGCGGCTGGGCTGGTGGGTCCCAGGTACCTGCGGTGACGGGGCCTGGCTGTGGTGGTTAGGGCACTGGGACCCATGTGCCTGCACTGCTGGGGCCTGCCTGCGTTCCCTCAGGCAATGGAGCCTGTGTGGCCATGGTGCCTGCACCTGGCTGCAGAGGTTGGGGCAGTGGTGACCGGGCAAGGTAGGTCTCTACTAGGAGGGTGACTGCCCATGTCAGCTCATCATTGGAATTGGCAGATCTCTCCATGGCTGCCAGCATCGCAGCCCAGGCCTCTCAGTCCTCCTCATGGCCAGCTCTCAGCTCCACAAGGAAATCCTGGTGCTCCCTCTGCTCTTCTCTCCTGGCCTCCCTGAGATCCTCCCTTGCCTGTACTGCGAGGAGTTCACCAACACTCTGGAGGGCTGAGACCCACTTCTTCCTGGCCTTGGTAAGGGCCTCTCTTTCACCGGCTGTTAGGTCTGCCATGTTGACATCTGGTGGCAATTCTGGGGGGGCAGAGCACACTGGGTATTACTGTGTCGGCCCTCGTGGTCTTCGCTGCTCCATGTTCAACATGGTTGCTACCACCCCTACCCATCCCATGCTCCAACTCACCGGCTTCCATTGGTTCTGCACCCTCCTGAGCATCATCCACTGGTCTTCCTGGTGTTCCTGGTGGGGAGGTAGACATATATTCCCTGTCCCCTCGTGCAGTGGCCACTGGGACACTGGTGCTTGGGGCCATTGGCCCTGGGGCCTGCCACCTGATCCTGTCATGGATCTGCCCAGCATGGTCCCCCCGCCTACCTTGGCCGGCCGGGCAGTCCCTGTGGGCGGCTTCCTCATCATCATCCTCTGAGTCACTGCTGGGTGGCTGGGTTGTGGACTGGGACTCTGAACCTGGAACATGGAAACAACAGGGTTTCTTAGCTCTGTTGCTAGCCTCTGTGCCCATGATCACTGTGCCTGGGATGTTCCATGGCAGCGTGGGACCACTACAGGCGGTTGTTGCATGACCACTGACCAGGGCCTGTGACAGGCCACTATACAGGCTCTATGTGATGCCCAAGGCATGCGCCCACATGGACATGTGCCCTCATCTGCTGGCTGCATGCTCCCATTGTCCTGCCGCTCCTATTCCACACTTTGTGCTGTGGGATGCTACTGAATGTAGTGCCAGTGATCCTCTCTGATGTGGACTAGTGGTTTGTGCAGTGTCTTCACCTGTTGCCCGGGGCTTCAGGGGAGGGGGGGTTGCTGTAAGATTACCTTTGGGGGTTCAGACCATGTGGTGTCTACTGGTGCTCCTCCCCTTGTCGGGGGTTCACCTGTGTGGGACCGTTTGGAGTGCTGGGATGCTCCCTGGGCATGGTTGGCTGGGATTGGAGGTTGGTGCATGTGCTGTGGGCAGATGGTCTGGCTCTCCAATGTCTGTTGTGTCTCCCCCATTCTGTGTGTACCCTTTATGCCCACTGCCCTGGGCAGTGTGCCGTGTTGGTGCCCCGACCTACCTGCCTGGTTGCTGGTAGATGGCCGTGGCTCGGATATGTCCTTGGAATCCTCAGAGAAGAACACCAGGGATGCCTCTTCCAAGGAGGAGGCGGGGCCCTGGGAGGCTCTTTGGGCAGGATTCCTCTGCAGGATACCTGCTTCTGGATGTATGTCTCTGTCGTTGTGCAGGATTCTATGCAGCTCCTCGTAGAAGGGGCAGGTTGCTGTGTTGTGGCCGGACTTCTCATTTAGGGCCATGTTTTTTTTGTATTTCAGCTGCATTGACTTTGCTTTTGTGTGACACTTGAAGATGGTCTTACTATGTCCCCAGGAAGCCATGCCCGCCGCTACCTCATCGAATATTTCGATGTTCCTGTGCGACCCCGCCAAGGAAGCCTGTATCTTCCTGTCTCCCCACAGAGTCAGCAGGTCCAATGTCTCTGGCTGCTTCCATGACTTACCACGGGCCTTCAGCATTGTACCTCGGCAGTGGCACCCACGGGTGGGGGGGACATTTCTGCTGGCCGTTTCAGTGCCTAGTAACCTGTTTGGAGGCTAGGTCCGTGCTGCACTGCTTCATTTTGCGGCACTCCGCAAAGCATGAGTTTCGGTTTCACATTCCTGCGCATGCGCAATCTTATGCTTCTTTGCATACTGTGGAGACTTGGAAAATACACATATGATGCAGTGGGACGCATGTGCACGTCAGATGTGCTGGATTGACTCCGCTTCCATGATCTGACGCTCGCCTGTGACCCGCGTTTTCTGGATGCTACTACCCTTTTGCTGGTACTTTTTAACTCTGCTTCTTTGGGCTGACGGTACGGGTTGGTGACGGGTGTGCTATGCTTCCCAGATGTTGCCGTATGTTCGTGCCCATTTGATGCGCCCACAACCCATCTGACTCATGGGGCAAATCCTCCCGTGTGACCGGGGCCAAAGACTGCTTTTTTCTCTCTATTTTGTACAAATTCCATTGTATCAATTACAAAATGGACATTTTTCTTCATATATCTCTTGGAAACAAAACCTGTCTGATCCTGATGAATTATCTTTGCTATGCATTTCTTGAATCTTGCTACTATTACTGAAGCAAAGAGTTTATAATGCATGCTTAACAACGATATGGGTCTATAAGATTTTGTTAGCATCAGATCATTTCCTTCCTTCTGACTCAATGTTATATGTGCCTCTTGCAACAATTGGGGTAACATTTTCTTATCACTTATTGGATTAATAACTTTCTGAAGAGGCAAAATTAGTTCTTCTTCCAAACATTTATGATCCATAACTGTCAAGCCATCTGGATCCAGTGTTTTGTCTTTTTAAAACTTCTTTATTGCTTGTGAGATTTCTTGTATTGAAATGTTTTGGTTCAGTATATCTCTGCCTTCTTTTTCAAATATTGGTAGTAAAGTATCTTTGAGGTAGTAATTTAATCCTTCCTCAAGTTCTCTTTCTTACAGAGATTTGAAAAGAAAAAGTGAATTGTTCATGTATATCTTCCTTTTTGTAAGAGAGTTCATCTTGCTTTTTAACTTCAGTTATTGATCTTCTTTCACTTTCTTTTCTTAAAGTGTGTCAAGTAATGTCTGGGTTTGTTTGCATGTTCAGAATATTTTTGTTTAGTAAAACTTAGGGTTTTTTTCTGTATTGCTTCTGTTTCCAAGAAGTTCAATTGATTTTTCAGTTGTTTGAATTCCTTTCAAAGTGGTGATTTTATGACTTTTTAAGCTGGTCTAATATTTGAATTATACTATTATTTCCATTGTTCTTTCCATTTTTTTTTAAGCAATCACAACGTGGTTTCCTCTCGTATAAGTTTTGCTTGCCTCCCAAATCATTGTAATAGAAGCATCCTCTGTCACATTGAGTTTAAAAAATTCTAAGTCTTTTTTTGCATTTCTCAATTATATCTTTCTGGAATAGAAGATCATTGTTTAGCCTCCATCTCCTTTTCCCCTTTATTTCCTTGCTAGGAAATAAATAATGGGTTGCAATCTACAAATATCTTTGGTAGGATCTCAGCACTCTTCAAATTCGTAAGTAAAGTTTTGAACATCCAACACATGTCAATCCTAGAATAAATCTGATGTCTGTCAGTGTAAAAGTATAGTTTCTGGATTTTAGGTTGATCATTCTCCAAACATCAATCAAATGCAACAACTCCATATATCATAGGGCATTCTTGGGAAGCCTACCTCCTTTTGTCTTCTTGGATTTATCCTTTGAAGGGTCCAGAACTCCATTCATATCTCCAAGAATCATAATCTCACCTTTGTGAAAAAAACTTCTCATAGAATTTTTCTTTAGCATTATTTCGAGCATATAGTGATAAAATCATGTAATTTTTTCCATCAGGGATTCTAATTTTCAGTATTATGTATCTCCCTTCAATATCTCAGTTCTTCTGTAACATTGATTCTCTGGTTTGTTATATAAATTACTACCTCTTTTTTCTTTGCATTTGTAGAAGATGCATATACTCTGCCCAATTTCGTATTCTTTAAGATATGTTCATATCATATCTAATGCTCTCTTTAAGCTGTGGAGTCTTGTGAGCAAAAATTCTACCTTGTGAGCTGCTGGCATTAAAGTTGTGAGTGAGTGATTTGGCTACTGCATAAATTAGTTTGCTCTGGAGTCATACTTCCTGATAAAAATGGGTGAATTGGATGCTAAAAACCTGTGAGCTAGCTCACACTCACTCAACTTAGAGGGAACACTTCATATGAGTTTCTTGAGGACAATGTCTGCTTTTTGTTTTTTTTAAAATAAAGTAAATGCTTTAGATCATTTTGTGAGGGAATTTAAGTCATTGATGTTTATTGATATCTCATTCATATTATCCATTTTGTTATAATGCTTGGTCTAGTTTTCCTTCTTTGTTGTTCTGTATTTTCCTTGTCATTTTGTTTGGTGTTTTCTGATTATAGTTCTTCTGCAGGTTGTTTTGCTTGCTGAATTGAATATATAATTCTTCTGCCTTTTGGTAGCTGCACTTCTAGAGCACATGGCACTCTCCAGATATATTTTATGTCTTTGTCTTGTAGAATTTGTCTTGAAAAATGAAAATCTTTTCTTTTCTTTAAGAGAGTGGAGGGTTGTTTTTTTTAAAAAAAATTGTATTTCTGTTTCATGAATTTTAAGAGGAGAAGCTCTCTGTTTGCTCAAGAGATTTAATCTTTCACCAATATATCATGTGGCAGTTGGTTTCTGATGGCAAATCTGGAGTTGACTCTATATAGCTGATCAATATCCAAGGAGTCTGGTTCAATCTTATAATGATATTGTAGCAACATACAAAAATCATCTTCAAAGTTAGTTTTACCAAAATCTTCTGGGACTAATTAGAACCTGAGGTTATTATGTCCTGAAGGCTTCAAGAAAAGTTTCTTTGACCCAGCCTGACTGGATCAGTGGGTGGGAAAGGAGAGATGATAAAACTCCTGGGATCAAGGAGGAATAGTTCTTTGGTGCGGATTCCTTCAAAGCAGACAGAACTGAGGTCTTCAGGAGGCAGCTATTTCCATGTGGTGGCCTGCACACCTGAAGGAGGTTTGAAGGTAATGAAACTCCTTTAAGAATCTGTAACTTTCTAAGTGAAGGAGCCTGCCTTATATTTAACAAATGATAGGGTATTATAGAAGGAGGGACAGAGGAATTGCGTTTTACCCTTTTCTTTTGAATCCCTTGCTTAATCTGGTGCTTTGTTAGAAGTATGCTTGTGAACATTTTTTTAAAATAAATGCTTTGTAACTTTTGATCCTGGTAGTGGTTCTTTTTGCCACATAGACCTCCACTGTCTTGGACACACTATTTTTAAAGGAGACCCAGCAGGAAGGAGAGGGCAGTCAGTTGGCAAGTGGCTACTCCTCCCAGTGGTGCACTATGTGGAAAGCTGTCCCTATGGTAACCAGCTGCTAGGTAGTGAGAGACACAGAGTCAAGGCCTCAGAACTTGGAAGGGAAGCTGGGAATCCTGACCCTCCCAGTGGGCAATTCCTACAGAGATCAAATGGTGGTGGCAGTTGAACAGAGACAAAAGCCCTTCCCAGTGTTGGGAATACCTTGGAGGGCAGGGTGAAACAGGGCTTGCAGGTCAGAGCAGGACCATTCTGCCACATTTTGGCAGTAGTGATGGGATAAGAACAAATAGAGAACTGATTGGCCAGGCATTGTGAATTTGGCATGCACACGTACAGAAAGAACAATGAAAATTGGGGCGGGGTTGACTGGAGTAGGGCTAGATCCAGGGCCGTAGCCAGGATTTTGTAATTTGAGGGGCCTTTAAATAAGTCGGGGACACCGACATAACAAAATAAAAAATAAAATAAAATTTTAAAAACTCATTTTTGCAGCATTCACAGTCTGCTTGCCTATGCAGGGAAGCAAGCTGCACTTGGGGAAGTGGCAGCAGTGGGGAGCACTCCAGGTGGCCCAGAGAGTTGGGGGGGCTGGGGGCTGGGGGCTGCACAGAAGTCAGGAGGCCTTGGCAGGAAGTCAGGGGGCCAGGCCTTGTAATGTCCCACTGTAGCTATGGGCCTGGCTAGATCAGTCTAGCTAGGATGGAGGTAGCAGAGCAAATAACAATACTGAGCTGCAGGGAGAATGCCAGAAGCAGCAGATAAATTTGAGAGCAGGACTGCTAATGAGATGAAAGCTCTCCTGCTAAGTGCTGGCAAGCCAATAGGGGCAGCTGCAGCTGAGCGCCCAAGACAGCTGGATGAGGTCTGGCTCAAGGTGCTAGAGATGAAAATGTTGCAGTTGCAGGCAGAGAAGGTGCAGTTGCAGGCAGAGAAGGTGATAGAGATCCAGAGCCTGAAGATGCAGGAGGAGCAGAGGAAGGAGGAGAGGGAGGTCAGAAGGACAAGATCTAACAGATGTAAAAAATTACAGACCAATTTCTCTTCTTAATAATGATTATAAATTGTTTGCCAGAATAATTTCAGAAAGATTGAAGAATTATTTGAAAGATGTTATAACAGAAGAACAAGCCGGTTTTTTTACCAAACAGACAAATTAGAGACAATCTAAGAATGGTGATAGATGCAATTGAATATTATGATAAACATCCAGAAAAAGAGGTTGCTTTTCTATTTGTAGATGTGGAAAAAGCCTTTGACAATTTAAACTGGGACTTTATATTTCAAGTGATTGAAAAAATGGACGTTGGACAGCCCTTTTTAAACATAATTAGGGCAATATATTCAGAACAGAAAGCGTCGTTGAATGTAAATAAAGAGATGACGGAGCATTTTAAAGTTCAAAAAGGCACCAGGCAAGGTTGTCCGCTATCCCCTTTATTGTTTATTTGGATTTTGGAAGTATTGTTGGGGAAGATAAGAGAAGAAAAGGATATAAAGTGTTAGCCAAAATGCTTTGATCTCTAATTAATAGAGCACTCGGAACAGCATTTAATGTTGGGATTCTTTGGTCTGTGTATATGGAGAATGGGCTACCACGCTATTTCCCAGTAAAGAGGCGAGAGACAGGAGTAAAATGAATCTTTTGTTTACTGTGCAGTAATATCTGGCAGAACATACAATCACACACACTGACATACAAGAACTAATACAAACAGGAAGGAAATAAATAGCACATTTGCATGAGCAGGTATTGAAGCGATGAGGGGCAATATTTACCTCAGGGATGCGTAGCTCCTAAATCTTCCAGTGGGAGGTTCAGGGTGGGAAGGAACATGAGAAGAAAAATGGGGAACGCATGTGCTAGACCTGCTAGGGACACGTGTGCTACTCCAGCTGCAGACTGAAGCCTTGAAGCAAGGTAAGGGTTTGGGTAAAGTAAGCTGGGCGTAAGAGGTAATAGCAAGCAGAGAGAGGTCGTTGGTAGGGGGTAGGCAAGGCAGAGAGCTCTGAGAAGCATATGTGAGTGTTTTTAAGGCTTCTTGAGCGGTGGGCGTGGGAGGCCAGGCGGCTTACACCTGGGGACACTCCCTGCTGGCTAGGGATTGGTTATTAGTGTCAATTTAAAATGCTAGTGGCTACCTTGACTGTTGGACACCTGGTAGCAGGAAAAAGGAAAGTTGGAAACAAAGGAGGATGACTCTTCAGTATCCGGGCAGATTCTCCATGAGGAACATGTGAGTTGGCACGTAGGGGGGCTAATCCCTTTATTATGTGGAGACTTACAATTGGAGGTTTCACGTACAAATATAGGGCATTTGTGGACGATGTAATGTTTTTGGTCGAAGAGCCAGTAAGTAATTTACTGTTGTTGTTAGAAAAGATTAAGGAATTTGGAGACTTGGCTGAGTTTTATGTGAATAAGAATAAAACAAAGGTGTTATGTAAGAACATGATGAAAGAAAAGCAATTGGAACTGCAAGAAAAAATACAATGTGAAGTGTTTAAAAAAACAAAATATTTAGGAATTGAGTTGACAATGAAAAACATAGATCTTTTTAAGAACAATTATGAAAAGATTTGGAGTAAAATTCAACAGGATATAAAAAAATGGGACACTTTGAACTTGTCATTATTGGGAAGAATCTCGGTAGTTAAGATGAATATTTTACCTCGTTTGATGTTTTTGTTTCAGAATATTCTGATAGTAAAAGAATGTAAGGTGTTGAATCTATGGCAGAAAGAAATATCAAAATTTGTGTGATCGGGAAGGAAACCGAGGATTAAAATGAAGACTCTATGTGATGCAAAGGAAAGAGGAGGATTTCAATTACCTAATTTTAGATTGTATCATGACACAGTGTGCCTATCATGGTTAGAACAATGGATTAATTTGGATAATAGAAAATTGTTGGCATTGGAAGGACATGATCGTAAATTTGGATGGCATGCCTATTTATGGTATGAAAAATCTAAAATGGATAATTTTTTTAAACACCATTTTATAAGAAGATCACTGTTTGTGACTTGGATGAGGTATAAAAGATTTTTTTTTTAAGCAAGACCATTATGAATAGTACCAGTAGAAGTAATTAAACCACTCTCAAGGCATAAAGGTGAAGATTGGTTACCTTACAGAGATATCTTAAAGGTAGAGGGGAGTAGTTTCATGATGAGAGCTAGAGAAGTACTGGATTTTGAATATGATTGGTTAAATTATAGACAGATTTATGACTTATTTAAGACTGACAAAAGAGGTATGGTTTCAGGAAGGAGAATAATGAAATTGAAGTTGTATGGGCAGAGAAAGGGGGAAAAGTGATTTCAAAAATGTATAAGGTTTTGTTAAAATGGTATACAAAGGATGAAATTGTAAAAGAACAAATGGTAAAATGGGCTATAAATGTAAATAGAGAAATAAATATGTCATCGTGGGAATGTTTGTGGAAAAAGTCAATGAAAATTTCAACATGTGTTAATGTGAAAGAAAATTGTTATAAAATAATGTATAGATGGTATATGACGCCAAAAAAAATTGCTAATATCAGTGAGAACTTGTCTAACAAATGTTGGAAGTGTAAAAAAAAGGAAGGCTCATTTTATCATATGTGGTGGACTTGTGATAAAGCAGTAGCTTATTGGACAGAGATCCATAATGAAATACAGAAAATCCTGAAATGTACTTTGAAAAAAGAACCAGAAATATTACTTTTAGGTCTTAAAATGGAAGAAGTGAATGTGACAAAGAGAACACTGTTATGGTATTTGATTACAACAGCAAGAATGACCTATGCTCAATTTTGGAAGCAAGAAAAAGTGCCGGAAACATGGGACTGGATAAAGAAGATGCTTTTTATGGCAGAAATGGATAAATTGACAAAGAAACTTAATGAGAAAGAAGATGAAGAATTTTTTACAGAATGGAAGGATTTTAAAGACTATGTTGAAATGAACTGGGATGTAAAAAATAATTTACTTTGCTTTGACAACTATTGAGAATAGAATATAGAAAATATTGACTGAATAGTAGCCAAATTGTTACCTAAGAGTGAGAGAGAGAAAATGAATATGTTAGAAATGAAGAATTAAAAAATTGAGAAGTTTTATTGTAAATGAAAATTGAATTAATAAATGATGGGGGTGGGAGCATTGCTGGAAGCCATGGGGGGATGGAGGGGATATTAGAAAAGGGTGTATTTAAAAGTATTTTGAAATATGGAACATGTTATTATATCCTATTAATAAAAAAAAATTCAAAAAAAAAAGATGCAGGAGGAGCAGAGGAAGGAGGAGAGGGAGATCTGAAGGCTCAAAAGGGAGGAAAAGCTGCAAGAGAGAAGGGAGAAGATGCAGGAAGAGCAGCGAAAACACAACCTTGAGATGATGTGCCTGCAGGTTGAGCAATGCAAGGAAAATAAAAGTTACCCCCACAGATTTTGTTTCCTACCAGGAGAGTGAAGACCCTTTGGTATATCTCTTCACATCTGAGAAAGCAGCTATGGAATGTGGAATTACATGTCCTACCTCTGTAGCATTCTAACTGGGGAGCTAGTTGCTATCTACAGTAGCATGCCTAGATTAGAGGGGAAATAACTTTTAAAGATTTCAAAGCCACAGGTTTTAAAAGGTTCAGATTGGGGACTGATCACTTTTAAAAAGCAGTTTCAGGTCTTAATCTCAAAGCAGTACATAACTAAGGCCCCAGTCACACTGGGGGAAAAGGTACGGCTGAAGTGTGGCTTTTTAGAGACATGTGGTGGTGGGATCAGATGGATCCCCTGAGCCGCCACACAGTTGCTCCCCAGCATGATCAGATGCCGGGGGGAAGCCATGGACAGGGGTCAGAGGTGAGCCCGCTGCGCATGCCTGGGCATGTGCAGTTCAACAGGGCCCGGGAAGCTGCGTGGAGAGGGGCACAGCAGTGATCAGATGCCCACCCAAGCTGCGCATCAACCAGTTGGTAGCACTGTTTTGGTGCTACCTTTTTGATGCACGGTTTTGCTGGGATGGGACGGATCAAGGATGGGTGCGCTCCACTTCCCAGATGTTGAGGTATGATTGTGCCCGCTTGATGTGCCCCGATCTGTCTCTCTTGCATGGCAAATCCTCTCATGTGACCGGGGCCATACTATGAGTATGTGGTAAAACTGAGTGAGATGGGGAGGAAATGGGTGGAAGAAGCAAAAGCAGAGGGCTTTGAGGCTTTCAGTTAATTGTGTTAGATCTCAAGGAGATAAAGGACAAAAACCCTGATAATGGACAAACAACCGAAAGATGCCACTGAGGCATCAGAAATTGCAGATCAGCTAGTGCTAAACAGGGAGGGGTTCGACTGGAAACCTTCCCAGTTGGGAAGGGAAGGGAAAGGGTTCCAGAGGAGTGAGAAGGTAGATTCTAAACCAAAAAGGGAAGGGGTTCTTCTCAGGCAGAGGTTAAGAAAGCCCTTGATTCAGCTAATTGGAAAAGGCCCCAGGTTAGAAAATGCTTTAACTTTGGAGTGACAGACCACTTGCAGGATGCCTATCCCCGGTTACAAGGAGAGACCTCCAAACCTGCTCCAAAAGCCCCAGCCACCCCAAAGGTGAAAAAGGAGCAAGTGGCTGCAATCAACTATGAGTGCCTCTAGTTTTCAACACTGTGAAGTCAACAGAAGCCCGGAGAGACTACAGAGAGCCATTGAGTCTGAGAGATGAAGATGTTTGGGGATATGCTGACACAGATTTCTCTATAACCTTAGTGGGGGTTTATCTGGTGTCAAAGTCTGATATTGTGTTGAACATGGCATTCAGAATCCAGGGGGTTGGTGGGCCATGGATGCCCATGGAATGGAGAGGATTGGTAGGCCTTACAGAAATGGAGGTTATGAAGAATCAGTCCTATTTTGTGATAATTGGCCAAGATTTTTGGTGGACAGTATTCATTAAATGTGATAATATGAAGCCAAACCCTCAAAAGGGGTGGGTACAACAAAGTGTCTTGGCAGGAACCAGCTATTCATTGGCTGGGGGGAGACAGTGGCTCAGGTTACTGCTGGAGAAGTGAGGGCACAGGTAACTCAAGAGTGGGTTGGCCAACCTATCTCAAACCCTAAGAAGGAGTCTCCCAAGAGGGGAAAGGGTGCAATTCTACCCAGATGCGACAAGAGGCTGTGAAGCTTCCTAGTGAGGAAGAGGATCTGCAGTGAAATGCAGGCTGAGGAAATAGAGGTAGATGGTGAAGATTTCACAGAAGTTCTTTGTGTTACTTTTTTCTCAAAAGAAAGTGCAATACAAAAGGGGGGAAAGGGTAGGGGAAGATATAAATTCATCAAAAGTTATCAAATATCCTGAATAGGTACATACATTAATCATATTAGTTAAATTGGGATTGATTATACTGGTAGTATTTGTTTAATTAATTAATCCAACTCAGCCTGCTATGCGGGGAGGGTGGGATATTAGTCAAATAAATAAATAAATAAATATTGTAATAGGGAGGGTCAACTAGATAGGAAGAGGTACTGGTTAGAACTGGATCTGATGTAAGTTTCTGGGTCTTGTACTTGAGTAAGCAAAGTCTTGTTGGCTGTCAAAGAAGGTAAAATTAGGTGGACAACACTGATGAAGGAAGGCCATGCAAGGGTCAGGGATATTTATTTATTTATTAATTGTTTTAACTTTTACCCCACCCTCCCCGCCAAGGTGGGCTCAGGGCGGCTTCCAAAAACTGACACACAATATACAATTTACACAAAATAAAATACAAGAAGTCATTTAAAACACAAGACAAATCAATTTAAAACATGACTTCGATGGCGATAAAAATAAAGTGCAGTTTAAGGACACATTCAGTGGTGCCACTGCGCTAAGTCATACTAGGTCTGAGTTCATTCAGGGCACTGCTGTTAAGATGCCTGCCTAAAAAGCTCTGTTTTCACAGCCCTGCGGAACTGTGACAGGTCCCGCAGAGCCCTGATCTCGGCAGGGAGCTTGTTCCAGTAGGATGGAGCTACGAACGAGAAAGCCCTGGTCTTAGTTGCAATCAACCTTTCTTCCTTTGGGCCAGGGAGATCCAGGCGGTTTTGGGATCCTGATCGCAGTGCTCTCTGGGGAACATGCGGGGAAAGGCGGTCGCTCAGGTAGGCCAGTCCCTGACCATAAAGGGCTTTAAAGGTCAAAAACAGCACCTTGAAGTGAATCCGGAATGCTATCGGCAGCCAGTGCAGTCTTAAGCACAGGCTGGATGTGCTCCCACCTGGGGAGACCCATCAACAGCCTGGCCGCTGCATTCTGCACCAGCTGCAACCTCCAGAGTTGCACCAAGGGCAGCCCTATGTAGAGAGCATTACAGTAGTCCAATCTTGAGGTGACCATAGCATGGATCACTGCAGCCAGATCATTGCGTTTGAGGAAGGAAACCAACTGCCTAATCAGCTGAAGATGGTAAAAGGCTGCCTTGGCAGTGGCTGCTACCTGGGCCTCCATTGTTAAGGAGGCATCCAGGAGCACTCCCAAACTCCTGACCCTCAGTGCTGGCACCTAAGCCATCCAGCCACGTCCTGTAACGCCCGGTTGAGATCTTCTGGGGTAGAGTCAGACTGACCACCCAACATCATATAGAGCTGGGTGTCATCCGCATATTAGTGACAACCCAGCCCATGCCTCCCGGCAATCTGGGTAAGGGGGTGCATATAGATGTTAAATAACATCGGGGAGAGCACAGCCCCTTGGGGCACACCACACACTAGTGGGTGCCTCTGGGACTGCTGCTCCCTGATGGTCAGTGATGATGGGGCAGATACCAGTGATGGGGTGGATACCAGTGATGATGGGGTGGGGGATATACAGCAGTGGGTAAAGGTGCTGTTCCTCTAATGGGAATGGAAGAAATCAGAGATATGGGAATGCTTGGACTTCTTCCCACCTACATCCCATCCTGAGAGATGTTGGTTGTGGGGCTAGGTAAAATTACCCTTCTCTGACACTGGTGTTATTCAATGCCAGATCTATCAATAATAAGACCAATATACTCTGTGATTATCTCATGGAGTCATGGGTAGACCTTGCTTGTGTGACTGAGGCCTGGGTGAGGGAGGGTGAAACTGTCACCTTAAACCAGCTAGCCCCACCTGGGTTCTCAGTCTTTCACCAGTCTCAGACATACGGGTGGGGGTGAGGTGTGGCTTTGCTTATTCATGAATTTTGTTCTTTCAGGCCACTCCCTGCTCCAACAATCTCCTGCATTGAATGTGTTGGCCTGGTGTGTGATGTTGAGGAGAGTTTGGCTATCTGGCTGGTGTCTAAAGCACAAGCAGATACCCTGTCCGACTTGTTGGATGCTGTATCGGGCTGGGCTCTGTAGTTCCCCAGGCTTTTAGTCCTGGGTGACTTCAATAACCATGCCAATAACCGGAACTCAGTGCTCTCTGGGGCACATATGTGGAAAGGCGGTCCCTCAAATAGGCAGGCCCCTGACCATATAGGGCTTTAAAGGTCAAAACCAGCATCTTGAAATGAATCTGGTAAGCTATTGGCAGCCAGTGCAGTGCCTTCAGTACAGGTTGGATGTGGTCTCGTATAGAGAGACCCATCAACAGCCTGGCCACCGCATTCTGCCCTAGCTGCAGCTTCCAGATCTGAGACAAGGGCAGCCCCATGTAGAGAGCGTTGCAGTAGTCTAATCTTGAGGTGACCAGAGCATGAATCACTATTGCCAAGTTATTGTGTTCGAGGAAGGGAACCAACTGCTTAAGCAGCTGCAGATGGAAAAAGGCTGCCTTGGCAGTGGCTGCTACTTGGGCCTCCATTGTTAAGGTGGCATCCAGGAGCACTCCCAAGCTCCTAACCCTTGGCGCTGGCACCAATGGCACCCCATTGAAGGTCAGGAGTTGGATCTCTACCTCCGACCTGCTCCGACTCAGGCACAGGACCTCTGTCTTTGTTGGATTCAATTTCAATCGACTCAGCCTAAGCCAACCCATCACGTCGCAAAGCACCTGCTCCAGGTCATCTGGGGTAGAGTCAGACCGGCCGCCCAGCAACAGATATAGCTGGGTGTCATCTGCATATTGATGACACCCTAGTCTGTGCCTCCGGGCAATCTGGGCAAGGGGGCACATGTAGATGTTAAATAACATCGGGGACAGTACTGCCCCTTGAGGAACCCCACAAACCAGCAGGTACTTCTGGGAGTCTGCTCCACTAGTGCCACCCTCTGTCCCTGACCTTGAAGAAAGGAGACAAGGCATTGCAAGGCAAGCCCCTGAATCCCAGTGTCGGCAAGGCGGTGGATCAATAACTGATGGTCAACGGTATCAAATGCCACTGACAGGTCTAACAACAACAGTACTGCCATGCTGCCTCGATCCAGATGCCTCCGGAGGTCATCTGTGAGGGCAACCAGTGTTGTCTCAGTCCCATGACCTGGTCGGAAGCTGGACTGGAACAGGTCAAGCATGGAAGTGTCATCCATAAAGCTCTGCAACTGAATCACCACTGCTCTCTCAAGTAATTTGCCCAAATAGGGCAAATAGGGCCAAATAGGGCAAATTAGAGACTGGACGGTAGTTGTTTTTTTCAAGAGGGGGTGGGCCATTGCTTCCTTGAGTGCCCCTGGGAACTGGCCCTTGATGAAGGATTGGTTGATAATATCCCTGAGGGCACCTCATAGCCCCTCAAGGCCAGCTTTTATAAGCCATGAGGGGCATGGGTGCACGTGGTTGGGTGTACCGTTAAGAGCCATTCGTCAACTTCCTCAAGGCTGAGTGGACTGAAATAATCCAGAACAGAACCAGAAGATGTGCATGGAGCCTCAAGTTCACTCACTGTCTCAACTGTGGTGGGAAGATCGCGGCGGAGCAGCAAGACTTTATCTGCAAAATAGCTCACAAAAGCCTCACAACCAATGTCCAATTCCCTAGCATTTGGTCTGCCCTGGGGCAGCGCTGTTAACGATCAAATAGTTCTAAACAATTGTGCTCGGTGTGAGTTAGCAGACACAACTGCAGCCGCGTAGAATTGTTTCTTCATGGCTTTGATTACCATCTTGTAGGATCTCATAAACATCCTATAAGATGCTCTTGTTGCCTCATCACGGGCACACTGCCACCGTCTCTCTAGCCATCTAAGCCCTTGTTTCATCAGCTGCAGCTCCTCAGTGAACCAAGGAGCCCGCTTAGAGGGCGTTGGGGTGTGATCTCTTCAATGGTTGTTGAGAGCCAGCTGTGCCACTCCTCGACGAGCTCATCTAATGAGACACTGTTAGCCAAATTGCCTTAAATTGTTATTTAATCTGGGGAGTTATGATCTTAAATCAGGCAATAGGCAATGCGGGAACACGCATCTATGTATACAGGGGAACAGTTCCTTCCAGACCCACCAAATAGACGCTGAGACTGATGTCAGTATAAATTGATTATGTTTACTGGAGATGTTTCAAGCATACAAAACCACAAACACACACACACACACACAATTACACAAACTCTAGGAAAATATAGATAGAAAGTAGTAGCACATTTGCATTAGCAGGATATTTCGATGATGGGAGATACTCTACCTGTTCAGAGTAAGCGGCAGCAAACCTCAGGAAAAATGAGAGGAGGCTGGAGCACTGGGGAGGGAGTCATGGCTGGAGCCGGCCAGTACATGATACCACCCTGGCTGGGTAACCAGGGGTCAGAGAATCAAGGTAAGAGGGTTGTAGGTGTGGCAAGGTTGCAAGGAGGAGAGAGAGTGAGTTAACACTGGGCACCTTCCTATATTTGGGAGGCTGAGGGGTGGGCTAGGCTGGGCCAGCCCTCTTGGCACACCTCCTGTTAGTCCGTCCCCAAAAATATGTGGATTGGTGCTGGGGTCGAAGGTCTGAGGAATGGGCAATGTTAGGCTTAATAACAAACTAGGTAGGACAATGGCACCTGATGGGATTATGACCTGCGCTGGCCACAGCCATTGTTTCTCTTGCTGTCTGCTGTCTGCAGTTTTGACTTGGTGATGTATTAGGTTGGGAGAGATCCTGTTGCCTACGTGTGAGAAAGGAGACCCTGTATGGAGTCTAAGGCTCCTGTCTTTTGGCCTGGCATGGCCCATGCCTGGTTTTCCAATGCTATACATGGCTAAGGAGCTGATCCACCTCGTTGCAGGAAAGTGGTAATGGTGACATGCAGGAATCATACACGCTCCCTCACAGGAAGATTTGCTTCTCCTGAATGTGTGCTGTAATTCAGCATCACTGGGAGTCACTTTACAGTTCAATCCCTATTGCGCATAACTAGCAAAGTCCAGGTCCTCATAGCTTATGAGTTCATAAGGGCACACTAGGTGCCTTGTACGGCAACAACACCAGGGGGCATAGGATCCCATGGAGCCATCTGAAGCTACTGAGGGTCCATTTGGCTCCACAGGCGAGCCAAGACACGCTCACCGCCTAAACAGGGTCAGGGCGACACATTCAGATGGGCCTTCAGGGCATGGTGGTCTGACCATGGCACTGTCAGAGCAGTGATTCAGTCCACTGTAACCCCCGCCGCGAAGATCAGGTCAAGCATATGCCCAGCCTGATGTGTGGGGGCTGTTACGAATTAGGTGAGTCCTAGCATTGCCATGGACAACACCAGGTCCATCTCTGGTACAGAGGCTGCATTGTCGGCGTGGACATTGAAGTCACCCAAGACTATCAGCCTAGGGTACTCCAATGCCCAGCCCAACATAGCCTTGACTGGAGATGGCAGGCTGTCGGTTGGTGCATTAGGCAGACAGTACACAAGCCAGATAGCCAGACTCTCCCCGGCTTCCCATACTAGGCCTGAGTACTCGATACCTGCAACCTTCAGCGGCAGGAGCGCCCTGAAGGAGTAAGCCTCCAGAATGAGTAGCGCCACTTCTCCCCCCCACCCCACTGTCTGTGATTGGTGAAGGACCGTGAACCCAGGCAGAGCCATCTGGGAGAGAGCTACTGTCTCCTCATCTCACACCCAGGTCTTGGTCACACACGCCAGGTCCGCTTACTGTTCAAGCAGGAAATCCTGAAGGGCTGAGGTCTTATTATTTATGGACCTGGCATTGCACAACACCAAGGTTGGAGGGGAGTCCTGATTCCCAGCATCTCTGCCTGTCACTCTTGGGATGAGACGCAGGCTGGAAGGGAGTTGAGTTTCTCTGTTTATCTACCTCCTTCCCTTAACTTCCTGCCTGTTCCCACAGCTATACTTTCCCCTCCCCAGTAGCACTAGTATTCTTAGCCCTGTTGCCACCATTGCTGGTGGCCTTCACAATGCATTCACAATGCTTCAGTCCAACCATGAGGTTGGCTTACAGACAGAGCCCATTGTTGGAATACCACTAATAAATCACAAGTTCTCCTCAACAATAATTTACTTAATCCAATCAGGCCAAATTTACAATTTACAATAACCAAGATCCCTAGCTTCACTAATATAATTAGACCTCACCCACCCTGACCTCCTTCCTTGCTACTCTGCTAGGTTGCAAAATTAAACTAACCAACTCAACTAAACTATGAAGGTTGGGGAGACAACTTTACAATTTACAGTAGCTAAAAGCCCTAGTTCAACTAATATAATTAGGCCTCACCAACCCTGACCTCCTATCTTGCTGCCCTACCATGATGCAAAATTAAACTAATCAAATTCACTAGACTATAAAGGGTGGGGGCAGGTCTTCAACCCCATATTGTAACGAATTATTATTAATAAACAACCCCCCACAGAGATATAAGAGGAGGAGCCCCTGATCTCAACTACCCAAATTTGGTCTCCTCTTCTTTCTTCCTGGACTCTGAGGGTGGAAGGTTGGGAGAGAGAAAGTTCCGAGGCCTTCCTGTTCTCCCACAATGTAGACCTCTGCATTACACCTCTTGCTCAGCTGCTCTTGGTGATGCCAGAGTTGGTCAGTTAAGATTAACTTTGCCCAATGTGGCATAGGGCCTGATGTTCCTGCTGGAGTCCGCGGTCTCTGCCCGGCTAAGTTCACAATCCAGCAGCTTGATATTCCTGCCTCTGCCTCCTGAAGCCCCCACCATGACCGACCATATTGATGTAGTATTCGGTCTGCCCCCCAGGCCAACAAAGTGGGGTGCCCAACACCAGCTGCCAACTCCACACTGGCAGCCGCACAGCATGGCAGGCAACAGCAACAGCCCCATGCAGGCATCAGCAGCTACTGCCATGATAGATGGTGGCAGTGACAAGCCATGGTGGACAGTGGAGGTGATGAGCCACAGTGCACAGCGGTAACAAGCTGCAATGGTGACAAGCTTCAATGGATGGCTGCAGCAACAGGCCACGGCAGCAAGCACGTGGTGACAGTGTGTGACAACAAGCCGAGGCAGCAACAGCTCACCCCCCCGCTTGACCTCACAGCAAGGCAGTGGCAGGCCGCAATGTACAGTGGCAGGCAGCGTGCTGCAGCACGCAACATGCCACAGCTCAGCTCCACAGCCCATCCTCCAGATGCCACCATCAGCGGGGAAGACAGCAGCCGCAGCAACAGCGGCCGGCAACAGTCCAAGACCAGATCTTCGGCCCCAACTGCAGGTGACCCCAACAGCAGTGGGCCCCCACAGTGGTCACTAGCGAGCACACCTCCAGATGCTGACAGGCCGCTGCCCGGCCAGGCCACACCTAAGCTGCTCCTCTGAACTCCAAACACTGGGGCTCAACACGCCTGGGCATCTCTGGCATCTCCGGTGTCTCCGCTCAGTGCAGCCCACAGGTACAACACCAGCACACCTCAGCTCTCGGGACTAGGTAGATTCTGTCCACTCCCCCAGCCACCTGCACTCTGCTTGATTTTAGGAAAGTTTAGCCCGTAAGTTTAGCACTTAATTTGAGGTAAGCCGCTATAACTCTGTGGAGCTCAGGTCTAGAGCTCCACACTGACCACCATCTTGGA
This sequence comes from Gekko gecko, assembly GCA_029375565.1. Classification (NCBI taxonomy): domain Eukaryota; kingdom Metazoa; phylum Chordata; class Lepidosauria; order Squamata; family Gekkonidae; genus Gekko; species Gekko gecko. The sequence goes on from JAPDNY010000005.1 coordinate 174,055,692, forward strand.
ATTTCCAGTCCATCTTGGAGTTTCCAGACAACACCAGGTCCAGCTGGTTATGATTTTACCTGCCCGGAGCCTGCTTGCGGCATGGACGGGCTATAAATGCAAAATAATAATAATAATAATAATAATAACAACAACAACAACAACAACAACAACAATAATAATAACAAAAAGGATCAGCTATATGAATAAAAATACATTTTTCAATTATAGAAGCAGACCGCCGACATGGAACTTAGCCAAAATCATAATTTCGCCAAAACAAGGCAGGGACAAAACAAACCCAAAGTCATACTGTCTTATTTCACTTCTAAACTGTGATTAAAAGATTTTTACATTTCTTTTAGCAGCTAGGCTCAGTCGAATAATACCCAATTATGTACATCCTGACCAGACAGGGTTTATCCCCCAGTGGGACAACATGGACAATATCCAGAAAACAATAGATATCATTCATTATTGTAAATGTCATAAGATACAACCCTCTCTGATTCAGTCTTTAGATGTAGAAAAGGTCTTTGACTCAGTTGAATTTCCATATTTACATAATTTGTCACAACAAATGAACTTTGGTGATCAATTTAAACATGCAATGCATTCCATATATGTGCCACCTAAATCTAATGTGTATATAAATTATCTTTATTCTAGTGATTTTTCTCTACAAAGAGGCACCCGGCAGGGGTGCCCCTTATCACCTCTTCTTTTTGCAATTGAGCCACTAGCAATGGAGCTTCAGAACAACCCTGCAATCTCAGATGTACTTGTGCAAGGACGCCATTTGGAAACTGGTCTATTTGCAGACAATACATCTATATATGTGACTTACCCCCTGAATTTGCTACTGATCGTTCTTTATTCTCTCTCTCTGAATTCAGCTGGGTGTCTGGACTTCAGATAAATCAGTCTGAAACTATATTTTATCCTGTACTATTATCTTGGAACATAATAACTTTTCTAAAACAAAATTATTCATTTCGATGGGTTAAGCAATATTGGCAATACCTGGGAGTTAAAATCCCACTTAATCTTGAGGATTTGTTACAATACAACCATACGGAGGTGAATAAAACTACTCTTAACTCGATTAAAACCTGGGATTTAAAAAAAACAATCCTGACATGCTTTGAACATATCATTATAGTTAAATCTTTTATTTTACCTGGATTTAATTTTTTTTAGGGCTCTGCCAACTAACATCACATCCCAAACTTTAAAGGAATGGCAAAAAAAAATTAAACTCTTTGATATGGCAATATAAGAAACCTGGGACAAATTTTCAAACAATCCATAGACTTAAAGAGCAAGGGGGCTTAGCTGTTTCTGATCTTCAGTTATACTATTTTGTGACTAACCTCTCTAATTTAAACACTATCATGATTCGTATGAAGCGGATTGGAAAATAATTGAAGATACCTACCTGTGTTCAGGTTCATTCTCAGAAGTTATGTGGGCTTCTCCATCGAAATGGTATCATAATAACTTGATTATCCTTTTTTAAAAGCTATACTTAGGACTTGGGACAATCTGAGAAAACACTTTGTACCTCAAGGGTCCCCAATTATTACTTTATTTGGACAATCCTGGTTTCAACCGGGCTGTAACTCTGACTCCTTCAACCTTTGGAAGGCATCTAACCTAACAAGATTCATAGACATAATGAAACATAATACTCCTTTAGAGAAAACTGAGCTTGAAAAATCTAGGAAGCTCACACTTCTGTGGTTTGAATATCAGCAGTTAGCACATCCATTCTTTGAAAAATTCATTAAATTTCAAAAGGCTCCTAATTTTTTGAGAGACTTTTAACTTCCAAATTCCTTCAGAAAAAAAGGCTTAATATCTGTTCTGTATAAATGACTCCTATCACTCTCCCAAACCACACTTACTATATCCCAAACAGGGATGCATTCAGTTCAGCCAAGCTGAATACTTGGCCAAATACCCCGATTCAGTTCTATTCAGCCTGGCCACAGGCCAAATCAGATTCTCTGGTCTGATTCAGCCAGCCAAATAGAAGCCGCTGGCTGAATAACAGCTGGGGAAAGGCAGGAAGGGGGTGTGAAATTTTATTTACCCTCTTGCTGCCTTTCCCACTGAAACTGGCCTTTTCCCACCCCTTGCCTGGGTCCAGGGAGGAGGGGAGAGGGAGGAGGCCAGTCTCAGCCAATCACTGCCATGCATTTGCAAGGTTGGTGCTGCTTAACACACCACCTTCCTTGCTTGAGAGGGAGGAGGAACACTTGCAACTCTCCCAGTAGGAATGAGTTACATCCTCTTTGGGCCAATCACAAGACAGTGTCATTTTTTGAAACTATCCTGTGCTTGGGCAGAGAGGATATAAGGAGTTCTGCCTAGTGCTAGACTCCATTGCTGTTTCCTTCCTTTCTGGTGGCTGGCTGCCTGGCTAAGAGATTGTGCTGTGCTGGTCTTTGGGTTTAGTTGCTGGCTGCTCTCTGTGTCTTGCCTGCTGCCCTCTCCCTGTGGACTGCTGGACTCCCTGGACTTCTGGACACCAGAAGACATTATCAGGTTTGATTTAAAGTGGGGTATCTTTAATTTCTAAAGGGCTTTTCTCTCCCTCCCTCTATTTTAAAGGTTCTTTTTCCTTCTTTGGGTTGGGTGAGTGGGTCTGGGTAGGTGGGTACTGTGGTTTCTCTAGGATGGCATGTTGGGGCGTTAGGGTATAGTTTGAGTGTTTAAAAAGTTTCTTTTTAACAGTTTAAAACTTTTACTGTTTGTTGTTGCTTGGGTGGGGGAGGGTGTGGGTTTTGCCTTGGTTTTTTCCTGTTTGGTGGGGTTAGGGCAGGGGTCCTCAAACTTTTTAAACAGGGGGCCAGTTCACTGTCCCTCAGACCGTTGGAGGGCCGCCGCGTTCGCTCCCTCCCCCCACCAGCCTGCTTGCCCCGCTGCCGCGTTCGCTCCCTCCCCCCACCAGCCTGCTTGCCCCGCTGCCACGTTCGCTCCCTCCCCCCACCAGCCTGCTTGCCCCGCTGCCGTGTTCGCTCCCTCCCCCCACCAGCCTGCTTGCCCCGCTGCTGCGTTCGCTCCCTCCCCCCACCAGCCTGCTTGCCCCGCTGCCGCATTCGCCCCTCCCCCCACCAGCCTGCTCGCCCCGCCGCCATGTTCACTCCCTCCCACCCACCAGCCTGCTTGCCCCGCTGCTGCGTTCACTCCCTCCCCCCACCAGCCTGCTTGCCCCGCTGCCGCATTCGCCCCTCCCCCCACCAGCCTGCTTGCCCCGCTGCTGCGTTCGCTCCCTCCCCCCACCAGCCTGCTTGCCCCGCTGCCGCATTCGCCCCTCCCCCCCACCAGCCTGCTCGCCCCGCCGCCATGTTCACTCCCTCCCACCCACCAGCCTGCTCGCCCTGCTGCCGCCGCGTTCGCTCCCTCCCCCACGACCAGCCTGCTCGCCCCTTCCTCCTCCTCAGCTCCTGGGCGCTCTTGCCGCCCAGGGCTGCTGGAGGAAGAAAGAGGCCGCGAGGAGGGGGCGGCTTTTGGGGGGGCGGGGGCGGCAATTTGCCGCCCCTAAGAGCCCGCCGCCCTAGTGAGCAAGCCGGCAGTGCCTCTCCCAATGGGGCTACTCGGGAGGAGGAGCCCGGCAGGCGGGTGGGGGTGCTGCTGCTGCGCTCCCCGGGGAGGAGGCGGCTCCGGGCGGGGGGGCGGGCATAAACACTCGGCGGGCCACATAAATGTCCTCGGCGGGCCACATGTGGCCCGTGGGCCGTAGTTTGAGGACCCCTGGGTTAGGGTCTTCTTTTTTCCTTCTCATTAAAAGTTTAAAGTTTTTTTCTTCTCTTTAAAAATTTAAAGGTTTATAAGTTTTTTGTCTGTTTGGTGAGCTGTTGTTGTAGGTGCCCTGATTTTCTTTCTTACTTTCTTTTCCTGTTATCCAGTTTAGTAGTTTTCTGTTTAATTGATAAATAGATATAGTGTGTTTGCTTTCTGGTTCTATAGATAGATTCCTTCCTGTTTGTTTGTATGTTTGCTTGTTTGTTTGATTGATAGTGCTGGAGGTGCATTTTGGTGGTTTCTATTCTTCCTTCCTGTTTTATAGATAGATAGTGTGTTTGCCTTCTGGTGTAATAGATTCCTGTTTGTTTGCTTGTATGTCTGTCAGATAGATAGTTTAGAATAAGGATTTCCTTCTGGTTGCTGGGGAGGTACTGCTGGTGTGGCCAGGTGCTCTGCTTTCTCTAAGGCTTGGCAGATGGCACTGGCACTAGGTAGGCCCCGGTCATATGGGCCAGAAAACGCAGGGGGGAGGCGTGGCAGTTCGCCCCGGAGCAAAATAAGGCATGGTAGCCCAATCACATGGGCCACCAGGTTGCCATGCTCTGGCGCAGAGCGCTAATCACACAGCGCTGCTACAGCGTGGCAAAAAAGCAGCACAGCAGAGCACGCAAGCCATGCTGTAACAAACGGCGCATGTGCCATTGGGGGGCGGGCTGCTGTCAGAGTCTTGCATGTGCACATGCGTCATTCAGTGTTGCTGCGCATCCCATGGAAACTTACAACATCTGGAAACCCCGGGACGTGGGCGGGCATCAGAAGCCACGGGATACTGGTGCTCCCGCAATCAGAAGCAGGCCTTTGCCCCGGGGTTTCCGGAAACTAGTACTTCGACCCTAGTAGTTTTTTACTCCGTGTTTTCCAGGGGTAGCCACGGGTTGGCCACAGGAGTGCTATGCCTCCCAAATGTGCTGGTATGATCGCACACAGAAAGTCCGCAGGGCTACCATGCCTTCAGCAGGGCAAATGCTCCATGTGAACGGGGCCATAGTTCTGTTATTAGTTCAATTGTGTGACATTGTTTTGGGGGTTTTGTTGGTTTAAAAAGGGTTTTCTAGGGTTGGTGGGTGGGTGGGTGTTTCTGGTCTGTTAGGGCCATTGATTTAACTAGGTCAGTCTAATAAGGATCTGTTCAGGAATCCTTTTGTTTTTAAACTTTTAAGAAATCCAGTGTAGGGCTCTAGTTCATATACCTAAGTAGGCCAGAATAGGATACTATTAAAAGAGGTGAGGGAGGGTTTCCTTAAAAGCAGCGCTTAAATAACTGTAACTACTTACACAGAACAGTTGTCTGTGCACCTGACCTTAATTGAAGACCGGTGCTTATACATTTCCTAGGGTGAACCCCAGCTTTTTAGTTCATCTCACTGACACCTGTATTTCCTTCCTAGGAAATCAGGTTTGTCCCAGTAGATTAGCCAGGAGAAGTTTAATAAAGAGACCCCAGCAATTCTAAAAATGTTTGTTTCCATTACTAAGGTAGCTTTATAAAACCTTCAGCTAGGAGGAACACTTGCAACTCTCCCTTCATCTAGGGAGAAGCAGGATCACCAACCAGTCCAGTACCAAGAGAAGAAAAAAAAACACCTGAGGAAAGGATAGCTTAGAGTCCTTTGAAAATCAAAGTAAATATTTGGTTGGAGGGTTCTTAAAAAGGTGTCAGGCTCTTTCAGGTTCAGGTGTCAGTGCAGTTAGTTACTTAGGTGCTTAAACACCCTACCTACAGAGATTAGTCAGAGTTTGGCCCTTTCTTTGGATAGTGACACAGTGAGTGGCAGGAAAGAAACACAGAAGGGTCCTGGGGGCAAGACAAAGGAGAAAACCAGGGGGAAGTGGGGAGGACTGCAGTTTTCCCCCCACCTCTGCACAGGACTGCTCCAGAGCCTCCTGGGAAGAAGCCATGCCTGGCTGTTTTCCCAAAGGATGCTTCTGGGGTGGCCCCAGCAGAAATGCCTGCAGGTGCTGGCACTGTGCAGGAGTCTGCTGCTCAGGCAGTTCCTCCTTAAGTCATTGCTGCTGAGGCTCAGTGGCAGGAGGAGAGGTAGCAAGAGCTGTCTGTAGGGTTGATTTCTAGGGATGGTTTGTCTCTAGAGATCACTCCATGGACTCAGAGGGCTGTGCAGAGACTGGAGGAGGAGTTGGGTGGCTGCCACCAGCCCACTGCTTCAATCCCTCTAGGCTCCAGTAGACCTTCTGGGGAGGGACAAGAGGGAAGGCTGGAGGGGGTGGAGGAGGAAGAGATGGATGAGACACACCCCAGGGTGCCCACATCTCAACCCCCTCCTCCCAGGCAGCATTCTCCTCATGTCCCCCCAAGATACAGTGTCTCTGCCGTGAGCTCCTCACATGAGGAGGCTCAAGTGGTGATCAAAGCTGCTGGTCAGCTTGGGTCTGATGTCTGGAAGTAATTCCAGCTGTCAGAGGACCCACAGTATGCACAGTGCCAGCTGTGTAGGGCCCAGATCAGCCATGGGAAGGACCTGTGCCATCTCATGCCTTCCAGGATGTAGAGGAAGAAGAGATTGGATTTATACCCCGCCCTTCACTTGGAGTCTCAGAGTGGCTTACAAACTCCTGTCCCTTCCCCTCCCCACAACAGACACCCTGTGAGGTATGCGGGGCTGAGAGTATTCTAGCACAAACTGCTCTTTCAGGAACAGCTGTGCCAGAGCTTGTGCTTGACCCAAAGTCACATCAGCAGGTGCAAGTGAAGGAGTGGGGAATCAAACCCGGTTCTCCCAGATTAGAGTCTGCACACTTAACCACTACACCAAACTGGCACAGAAGCACCTGCGGTAGCACCACCAAGCAGAGCTTCTTCATGGGGAGAGACTTGCTGCCACTGGGATGCCTAAGCAGCCACCAGCAGCAGCCAGCCAGGAAGTCAGTCGTGTAGTGACCACCTCCACCTCCAGTGCTCTCCCACAGAGTTCTGTGGCAAGGGAGGGATGCCAGGCATCTCTCACTGAGATATTTGGTGAGGGTGGCACTAGAGTGCTGGGGGGGGGGGAGGAAGCATGCTAGCAGGATGGTCACTTGCTGCATTGCCAAGCTGATCATCCTAGAAGGTTTCCCCTTCAAAGTGGCTGAGAGTCCCGCATTGTGGAGGATGTTAAGGTTTCTCATGTCCTGATACAATGGCTCCTTCTCGCACCATGATGAGCAGGACCATGGTGCCCTCACTTTTCATGGCTGCCAGGGACTTCGTGAAGGAACAGTTGTCCCATGCTGCAAGGAGGGTTGTTCACGTCAGATATCTGGACCTCTGAACAGGGGCATGAAACATATCTCTTGCTGACTGCCCACTGGTGGCAACCCAGTGACATCGTTGTTTGGGGTGGGAACTAGCTGACAGGCAGGGAGAGGGGCCCTGGGCCAGTTACCACAAGGCTCTGCTGCATGCCAAACCACTTGATGTACTGCACACGGGGGCCAACATTGGAGCCACCATCAATAGGCAAGTAGAGGAGTGGGTAGGTACTGACGTCATCATGGGCTTCATGGTGACAGATGGTTGCTCCAACATGAGGGTGGTGACTGAGGCAGTGGGCCAGAGGCATGGCCCTGTGTGGCTCACCTTCTCCACCTCATGTTGTGGGATGCCTTGGGGCAGGGATCACAGAATCTCTAGCATGTTGCCAGATACCGCACTTACCAACATCTCCTGAAATGCCAGTACATTGCAGGCCACTTCTTACACAGCAATAAGGACACTTATCTGCTGCATGAGAAACAGACACTGTTGGGCATGCCGGAGCACTGCCTATTCAGTGACATCAGCACCCACTAGAACTCCACCTGTGCCATACTGGAGCACTTGGTGAAGCAGAAGAGAGCTCTGGTTGCCCTGATCTCAGAGACTGGGGTCATTCAGGAAAATAGCCAACTCGCCCAGGAGGAGCAGGTGATCATCTCTCAGACTGTGGAGGTTCTTGCACCCTTCAAGTCGTTTGCTGTCATTTGACATGCTTATTCTGGCTCTGGTTGTCCCCATGCTCCACATGACATGTGAGGGACTGGCCTCATTGATGAAACCAGGAATAGGGTGTGTAGACCTTGTTGGAGAGGTACGTGTGCTTGTAAGGAGGCTGAAAGAAGGGCTTGAGGCATGCTTTCAGCCTGTCTTCACCAAGCAGAAGGCATACATGTTCGTGACCATGTGTGACCCATACATCAAGGGCAGGATTGCCAAGTGGGTCAATGAGTTTGATCACTGGAGAGATGCACTCTCCCAGCAAGTTGAACGCAGGCAGGCTAGTGGGGTCATGTTACCAGGAGCTGAGGAAGTGGGGGTGAAAGCAGCACAGCTGTTGCTCTTACCCAACCTCTACAGCTAGGCAGCATCCCTGCCATGGCCCCCAGCTTGAAGAGTGGAGAGAAGGCACGCTTGGGAGCAGAGCAGGCCTCTGATGGTCAGGGACTACCTTTTGAAGCCTCGCAAGTCACAGTCCACCAGCCCACTGAGGTACTGGGGTATGAAGGAGTCAGCCTGGCTGGCCTGCTCAGTCATGGACCAGGAGCTACTCTCTTGCCCTCCCACAAGCGTTCAGAGTGAGCACGTTTTTTCACATGTGGGCTACATTGTCAGCCCACATAACTCTTGCCTGAACCCCTGGACAGTGGAACAGTTGGTCTTCCTCAAGGCTAACTTGCCACTGTTTGGCTTCCTGGACCTGGACTCTGAGGGTCACTGAAGTGAGCACAGTCTTTTTGTGCCTGCATCCTCTCTCAGTCTGTTCTTGGAAGTTTGGGGAGAAACACTTTCCCCAAAATTAATAGAGAGAGAGACCACAGAGAGACACATCCCCCAGATCATTCCATTTGGCAGATAGATGCCCCACCCCACTGGCATTCTTTTACCCAGGCCACCCTCCCCAGAACACCTCCATAGAACCCCAATAGCTGTGGGGCACTGGGTGATGTAGGTTCATTCTGGGTACCAACAAAAATTGAATACTGCAATAAAGGTTTTCACTCTAGCTAGAAAATGGACAAGACAAGACAAAACCCAGAAAAACCCACAGGAGTGCCACAGAGATTGACATTTTTCTTTGCAGGGGTGGGTGGTTGTGGGCAATGCCCTCTCTAAGCTGTGGAGTCCTGTGAGCAAAAAGTTGTAGTTTGTAAGTTATTGGCATTAAAGTTGCTGTGAACAGGTGATTTGGCTACTGCATAAATTAGTTTGCTCTGGAACCATCCTTACTGAGCTAAGCCAAAAATGTGTGAGCCGAAAGCTAAAAATCTGTGAGCTAGCTCACACTAACTCAACTTAGATGGAACACTGGTGGCAAGTGAGGGAGGGCCCACGATGAGGAGCAGCCAGCCTCACCTAGGCTAAGGTCCCTCAAATGGGACAATGACAGCTGGTGTGTTGCTGCAGAGAGAGGAGGATCAGGGTGAACAGACAGCAACACCCTTCCCTCTCACTTTCTGAGGCCTTCCTTCCCCAGCTTGACTCAATAGGTAAGGATATGCTTGTGGACTGACTGGGCAGCAGTCCCACAAAATACCACTACCCAGAATCGGAGTCTTTTTTGGGGGTGCTAGTCTAGCTCGCCTCCCTGTGGTGCACCCTGGGTCATGCTAAAGAGCTAGAACATCCCTCAGGTAGGCAATCCCAGGATTCCCTGTCCACATTGCCCAGTGGACCATTGGCTAGACTGAGAAGGACTGCTTGATTAGGCACAAAGGGGATAATCAGTCCTGTAGAGCTGGCATGTCCCACAATAGCAGTGGGTTCATCTGCTTGGAAGGGAAGAAGTAGTTGGGGAGGATCCAACCCGGGTAAGTAGGCTTTGAGTGCCACAAAGGTACATGGAGCCAAGTTTTAAATTTAACAGACCAATACTAGTCTCTTTATTGTGCTAGAACTACAAACTGGATAGGAAAGATAAGAGATAGGATAGAGGAGTACTAGCTAAGGGCAGGGCTGGCCCCAGGTGTCTGGGTGCCCTAGGCAGGACAGCCTGGGGTGCCCACCCCACCGGGGATGCCAACCTCCCGGTGGGGCCTGGAGATGGCCCAGCGCCAGGAGAGCCGGCGGCAGCATGGCTCTCCTGGGTGCCTCGCAGCTGCAAGGCGCCTGGGAGAGCCGGGGAAGGGGCGGGCTTAGAACGCCCGCCCCTTCCCTCCCAGCGGCGGCGCGGCTCTCCCGGGGGCCTTGCAGCTGCGAGGCGCCCAGGAGAGCTGGGGAAGGGGTGGGCTTAGAACACCCGCCACTTCCATCCCAGCGGCAGCGCTAGGCGGCCCGGGGGGCTTTTCACGGGGTGGGTGGGGGGCATTTTGGCGCCCCTGCCGGACCAGCACCCTAGGCGAGTGCCTAGCTCACCTAGCAGGTGAGCCGGCCCTGGCTAAGGGTGGAGGCAGGTGTGGGACAGATGAAAGGAAGAAAGGAAGTTGTTTCCCTGAGATCTCCATTCTACAAATCAAAGGGATAGTGAGAGAAAACACAAGAAGGAAAGGTCAGTGTGAGAATGACTATACAGCTATCTGTCTGTCTTGCTGCAAAGTCTGGAGGAGGTTGGCCCAGGAAAAGCACCTTCTTGACTTTGAGCATGCTACATGTAGTGTATCCTTAGAAAACTCCCAAGCAGTCCATCTGATCTTACAGGTGAGGTGACAAGCTAGGGGGGTATCAGGGAGGAGAGAGGTTAGATAACGTTCTGTGGAAACCACTTCCACCTATCTTTCCTTTCCCAGTTTCCCCAGGTCTGTGGGGTGTGTGTGTGGAAATGCCTGTCTTGAAGCTTTTGAATGCAATAATGCTGTACAGGTTGGCAGGCAGGCAATGGCAGGCACAGGATTCTGTCACCAAGCTGGCATTACTGCATTCAATGCACTGATTCTGCTACCCTTTCAGAAAGGGCCCCATTGACAGAGATTTTCTGATGTTACATAAGAACATAAGAGAAGCAATTTTGGATCAGGCCAATGGCCCATCCAGTCCAACACCCTGTCACACAGTGGCCAAAAAAACCCAGGTGTCATCAGGAAGTCCACCAATGGGACCAGGACACTAGAAACTCTCCCACTGTTGCTCCCCCCCCCAAGCACTAGAGCATCACTTGTTCCAGAGACCAAGAGTTCCTATCTATATCTTGTGGCTAATAGCCAGCCACTGATGGACCTCTGCTCCAGCCTCCATATGTTTATCCAATTTCCTCTTGAAGCTGTTCATGCTTGTAGCTGCCACCGCCTCCTGTGGCAGTGAATTCCATGTGTTAATCACTCTTTGGGTGAAGAAGTACTTCCTTTGATCTGTTCTCACCTGACTGCTCAGCAATTTGATAGAGTGCTCATGAGTTCTTGTATTGTGAGAAAGGGAGAAAACGACTTTTTTCGGCACTTTTTCCAGTGCTATAAATATCCTTTCTGAGGTGTGGTGGGGTGACCAGAAATGCACACAGTATTCCAAATGAGGCTGCACCATTGATTTATACAGGGCAAGGCATGTATAAATGTTGTTCCTGTTGGTCTTGTTGGGTTGCTGTGTGGCACTGTGGTATACTTGCACTGCCACTGTGCCACTTGTTCTGGAGTGTGCCACTTGTTCTCCTGGCAAACAAGCAATCTCCCAACAGTTCACTTTGCCTGAGATTCTCTGGGAAAGTCTGACAGCTGGGTGCCTGCTTGCCTGCCCTGCTGTCTGCTGACTGGGTTAGGTTTCCCCTTTGGAAACAATGGAAGGAATGGGGGCAACCTGTTTAGTTGCCCATAAAATTGGACCCACTGGTCCAATGTATTTGGGACTTTGGGGTTTCTGTGGGGACAGGCTCCAGAAGCTACCCTGCAAATTTGGAGCCTCTCCCTCAAACCCCCTCCCTCCCAGCCCACAAACAGGACCGTGGGAAAATTTGAATTATTTCCCCACCCTAGAGAACAACAGAGGGGATAGAAGCAACCTGTTTGGAGGCCTGTAAAATTGGACCCCCTGGTCCAAACTTTTTGGGACTTGGTGGTTATTTTGGGGGGAGGCTCCAGCAGCTACCCTGTGAGTTTGGGGCTTCTCCCTCAAACTCCATCCCCCCAGCCCCCATTATATCCTAAGAGATTTTGCCATTGACTTCAATGGCCCATAGGGTATAATGGGGCGGAATATTTGGCCAGGCTGAATACCATCTGAATCGGCTTGCATTGCTGAAAATGGTATTCAGGAGGTATTCGGTGGGCCAAATGCCTTGCTCTCGAGTTCCGCCGAATCTAAATCAGGCCAATTTTTTTGGGGGGTGCACATCCCTACTCATGAATCTGAAGACGTTAAGTTCTTTGTTTTTTCAAGATAAGATCTCCTTTTTTATGTGCATGAATTTCACCAAAATATTCCTTGGGTTAAAATCTATCTAAACTGGCAAGATTTCCCATTTAGTAGAACTCCATACAGTTCAGGGGAGGTTGACGTTTCCCCCCTTTCTGCGATCCTAGCCAAACTATGGCCTTCATGATTATTAACCAGCTCTGCCTTCTAGAGGATATATCTGGGTCAGAAAAAACCCTAAGTAATTAGGGTGTTACAATGGCTGGTATGAGATCCTTCTTTCCCCTTTTCTTGTCCATCTGCTTAAGGTGGTTCTTGGGGTCTTAAGGTATGCAGGTAAAGCATATAGTCGTTGTCTCAGTCTCACTTCTGCCATTGCCTTTTTCTGGTAGCAACTTCACCTTTCCTATTCTATTTACTGTAGTTTAACAGTTTATTTGCAAAAACCTAGGACTCTGTCAGGGCTGGCCCCAGGTGTCTGGGCACCCTAGGCAGGCCAGCTTGTGGTGCCCACCTCACCGGGGATGCCAAGCTCCCAGTGGGGCTTGGAGACTGGGGTGGTGGTGGCCCGAGCGGTGAGACAGCACCCAGTTACCCCTGCCCCTTCCTTCCCAGCGCCGGCTTACCTGGGTGCTCCGCAGCTGTGGGGCACCCAGGAAAGCCAAGGAAGGGGTGGGGGTTTAACCCCCCACCCCTTCCTTCCCAGCGCCGGCTTTCCTGGGTGCTCCACAGCTGCAGGGCACCCAGGAAAGCCAGGGAAGGGGCGGGGGTTCTAATCTCCGCCCTTTCCCTCCTAGCACTGGCTTTCCTGGGCGCTCTGCAGCTGTAGGGTGCCCAGAAAAGCCAGGGAAGGGGCGGGGGTTCTAACCTCCGCCCCTTCCCTTCCAGTGCTGGCTTTCCTGGGGGGAGGGGCAGGGTGGGCAAGCTCTGCTGATGTCTCCTGAGCCCCACCGGGGCGCTCTTCGCTAGCGGCAGTGGCAGTGAGGCAGCAGTGGCAGGGGGCTTTTCACAGGGGGGAGGCATGGTGCAGTTTGGTGCCCCAGCAGGCCCGGCGCCCTAGGCGAGGGCCTAGCTCGCCTAGTGGACGAGCCGGCCCTGGACTCTGTACCTATTGGATCTCTGTGCCCTGGAGCCCCTGCCAGTGTCTGGAGTTGCTGCCAATGAGTTTCATCACAAAGCAGGAAAATTTCTCATGTCTTTTCCAGAGCTGTTTCTGATCAGACTTGTTTCTGGTAATATGGCTTCTCTTTGCTTCAGGCCTCCCTCTTAGTCTAACAGTGGGGCTATGGTATCTTGCTATTTAGATTCTATGCCTCTGTTGATATACCCCAAGACCACATTATCCTTTTTTTGCTGCTGCATCACACTGACTACTCATATTTAGCTTACAGTCCACCTGTACCCCCAAGATATTGTTCACACACACACTGCTACCCAGTATGTGTGTTCCTCATTTTTGTTACCCAGGTGTAGAACTTGGCACTTAGCCTTGTTAAATTTCATCTTGTTCACATCCAGTAAGCTTGTCACTTGATGAAATGAGGATATGAGGTTGGTCTGGCATGACAAATCCATGCTGACTTTCCTAGATCATCTTTCAGATGCTTACAGATGCCCTTTAAAAACTGCTTCCCTGGGACAGACTGACTGGTCTACAGTTTCCATGCTCATCTTTCCTCCCTATTTTGAAGACTGGGAATAGCATTCACGCCTCTCCAGTCTTGTGGCCCATCTTCCATTCTTCAAGAGATCGTGAAGATAATGGACAAATACTTTGCAAGCTCTCTAGAAAGCTCTCTTGTGCACATACCATCTGATCCAGGGGATTTGTACTCCTCCTACTGAGGTGCCTCTCAACAACCTCTGTGTCAATGCCAACAAACAGCCCAGATTCCATGCCTTGCCTGCAACCACCTCTAGATAAGGCTGAAGCCATAGGCATTGAGCCTTTCTGTTTTCTTTCCATCCTCTGTTAGAGTTTCTATGGGTGGGGGGGAACACCTCCAAGCTGCTTCCAGGTCAAAAGCCATGTCTGCAAGCAGCAGTCACTGGTCAAAATGTCTCCCATGGAAAACCCAACAAAAAACCCAACAGTACCACTGAAGAACCCAGAAATCCCAGTAGAACCGCAAGCCAATGTGCCAAGGCAAACAGAATCAAAACCAAACCAAAGAATCTCTGCAATGGAAACTCAAGGTGAGATGGCACTTTTGCAAGCCCAACAGAAACAATTGGACCCAGAGCAGAACTGGCAGTGCAAGACCAACAGAAGTAATGTTAAACCAGAGAATCTCTGCATTAGAAACTGAAGGTAGGGGGGCAATTTTGCAAGCCCAACAGAATGTCTCCTGACACTGGGACTCCAGAAGCCCCCCTGTGCCCAACCATCCCCAGGCAGCCACCGCCCCCCCCAGTCAAATCCCATGCTCATCTGGGGGCCTGGGTGACTGGAGTGAGGCAGGAGCAGCCAGCAAAGTGGCACCGGGAACAAGCAGCTGGCCCCTGTCACACTTCAGGCTAGGCGTCAGTGGGAGAGGAGCCCTGATAGGGCGGTGAGCGAGTGTAGGGCTCAGTATGCATTTTATGATTTGTCTTCCATAGAGGAAGGAGGAGAGAGGGGTGTGAAACCAAATGCTTCATTTTCCTAAAGGCTTTGATGTGTCGCAGAGACCTGTTGTTTTGCCTGGTTTCCGTAGAGGAATACGTGCTTAGTGAGGGTGTAGTTGACCGCTGTTTCTGGCAGGCAAATGCCGTGGGGTGATTGGGTCCTGATCTTTAGTAGCTTTACTTGAACACACAATATCTGCAACCTTCACACATTCAACTTCAGTCCTAACAATAGATGTGTTCAGGATGATATCTACAAATATCTCAATAAAGTTAGCTTTCTTCAAGCTGACTGGTGTTGAGAACTGATTTAACCAGGATCCTGACAGTCAGCTGTGCTGCACGTCCAGCCCAGCACGAGGGCCAGCCCATGCCCTAGAGGCTGCCAGCCCTACCACAGTGATGATCTCAGCCTCTGGGCCAGCAGGAGGGTGGCCACTTGGCTCGAGGCCATGACCCTGCCCAGTTGAAGCACTCAGCATCTCTGGTTAAGTGGGGGGAGGGGCAACAAGGAGGAGGGCCGGAGGAGTTCCAGGGGGGAGGGGTTGGAAGCAGGGAAGAATAAAAGGATGGACTGCACTGTGGTTGCCAGAGAGCTGCCTCCGGAGACAGCACAGGCCAGGAGCCCAGGAGGAGCATGGTGGAAGGGTGTAGTGACATAACCCCATCTCCCACTCAACAAACTGAGACCCCAGCTATCTGGGTGGGAGGAAGGTGACAAGGTGGCCATGTAGGCAGTGGATGAGAAGGGATCTGAGAACTCATGCAACAGAACAAACGACAATGTACAGAATGCCCAGCATAACCCAAGGCAACTGTGGCAGCACAAGTTCAGCAGAACTAATGGCAAACTGGAGAATCACAGTAGAATAAATCCAAGGTGGGAGGTTTGTATGTTCAAAAGAATAAACGACAATATACATGATGCCTAGCAGAACCCAGTAGCACTGTGGCAGAGCAAGCTCAACAGAACCAAAGTGAAACCACAGCAAAAGAAATCCAAGTTTTTTTGGGGGGAATTTATCAAGCGCTGTGCAAAGGGGACACAAAGTAACTCTGGCAAGGGGGGCTCTTCTAACTGAAACTGACAAACATATTTGAAACTGACACAAGCAGCCTGGGAACTCATAGAAATCCTCCAGACACCGAAACAAAGGGGGAGGGGACAGTCCCCCAGAGCTTTCAGCTTGCAAGGGCTCTTGTTTTAGGACAGACCTCCCTTCACTTGCTCCTTTCTGTAAGAAACAAGAAGACGTTTCCTTGGATGTGTGTTCCCTATCAACTAGTAAATGTTAATGTTACTGTTATTTACTATTGATAATTATTTATTTATAATTATGTATTTACTATTGATAATAATGCAAATAGATCCTTTTTAAATAATAATTTTAGTTTTTATACTCTACACCCTAAAACCTAAAGGTAAGGGTAAAAGGGAAACACTACCACTAACTTAAGACAAGAGCTCTGTGTCAGGTTACAAATAAATAAGTCACTCCTGCAATAAAAATGATATACTGAAAAATATAAAAACAAAGAGTTCAAGCCTCTGTCAAGTAGAAATTAATTACACTAAAGTAAAATATTTTGTAATCCAGAATAAATTGTTTATTTCTTGCACTTCTTCTTCTCTTTTGGTGCTTTGGGTGCTGCTGCTCCTCTGAAGTAGAACTGCTGGAGTCACTTGGAGTATTATCCGAGTCTTCCTCGCTGGGTTCCTCTCCTTCCTCCAGATTTGGATCAACGTATTTATCTGCACCCAATTGTTGCTTCACAAAGTTTTTGGCCTTTTGGACAGTCAATTTTAATTTTCTTATAATTATATTTGAACACAAGTCCTTCTGGAAAGCTCCATCTGTAGGTTATTAATTTATTTTGCAGGGAAAGAATTAAGTCTTTGTATTGACGTCTTCATTTCCGGATCTCAAATGGAATGTCTTTTAAGATTTTAATTTCTTCCTCATTGATTTTTAATGTTTTTCCTGTTGTAGCTTTTAGAACTGTCTCTCATTGTTCTCTTAGAGAATTTGACAAATTTTGCTTTGTTTTTTCTTATAAAATTAGGATACGTATTGTATGCCAAGTCCATATCGCTTTGGAGATCCTCTTGTTTTAGGTCCGAGATTGAGGCTATCATTCCACTTAACGTTGTTTTTAAATCGTCTCCCTTCTGTTCAGGAACTCCTAGATAGCATAGAACATGCATAGATTTTTCCAGTTGAAGTTGTAGTAACTGGTTTTTATCCGTATTTCTTTCTTTTTTAACTTCTTCCAGTTTTTGCTTAATGTCTATAGTCCTTGTTTCAACTTTCGCAATCCTTTTGATTGCCTTGTTGGCCCTTTTTTCCATGTGGGCAGGTTGTTTTTGCACAGAATCCAGCTTGGTGTTGATAGTTGACATCTGCTCCAGCAGAGGGCACAATGCTGCAGCAAGCATATTGAGAAAGTCTGCAGCCGCTTCCTGTGTCTGGGTGGGACTCGTTGGTACAGTACTTCCTGAGGGAAGCTTCTTATCTGCCACCATTATCCTTCATCTCCCAGCGATTTGTTTACAACGAAGAAAAGTTTTATTTTTAAAGTAAAGTTTATCTGGATTCAACGTTTCTTGGCTTAAAATGTAGCTTTCAAGCTCAAAAGAAGTCTCGTACAGTTAGTGCCGTTCTTTCTCTCTTTTTTATAATGCTTAGGAACTGCTCTGTTTTGAGGGGGTGGATCTCCAGCTCTTTCCCACCTGCCATTCCTTCTCGGATTGATCTGGCAGACCGAGACTTCTTCGCTTATACAGAGGTTTGGTTAGCTCACTGTTTAGACGAGTTCGATTATTGCCAGGGTTGCTGTCACTTATTTTCTTGTCCACTCATCTGGCGGTCGGCTCTGATCACCATACTGGCTCCAGGGCATCAGGACCTCTCAGGGATGGGCAAGCCTTAATACCTCAGCCGTTGCCTTGGGAGAGGCTTCTCCTGGCTCTCTAGGCTGGGAGTCTCCTACAGAGACTCTGGAGGGGTCTGGAACCAGCCACGACCCCTCCTGATTGCCTTGGCTTGGTGCGTCTCCATCAGAGGATCGATGAGATGCATCCAAGAGCAAGCCGCCCAAAACCAGAAGTGAAATAGATCCTTTTAATTCATCTAATGAATACCATGGAATACAATATGATCATAGTTTCATCAAATTATTTCAATTTTAATTCAGCTGTTTTTATTCTCTCTGATATGTGTATTCTTTTGGTTAGTTATTACTGTACTACAGTTTGAGTAAGCACTACAGTATCTGTGACTGTGCATCCTATTAGACCTTAATAAGACGCTGCATGGTGTGTTATGTAAATTACTCTTTTTGTTTGCATATTTGCCCAATATTCAAAGAAAGCAACGGTTCAGATTATGAAGAAAATTGGTAAAATAAGCCAAATGAATCAAGCCATTGGATGAAAGAACTTTCTTTTGTACAACTCTCTTCTACATGTTCCAGCAAATAAAAGAAGTCCAAGTAAACAGTCTCCATATTCACAATCATGTCTCCCAATAGTGCAGTCCAGCCTTACTGAACATGTCAACAATATAGGAAAAAGTAGAATAGTCCATTGTTCACATAGCATTCTATGAATTTTATGGTATTTTATTGATTGCTATTGCTTTTTGGTGCATTTTAATAAGATACTGAATCTCACTGATCTTTTATTGATTGTATTTTATAGCATTGTAATCTGCCTTTGGGACTTGAGTTGAAAAGTGGTCTATAAATAAACTAACCAAAGTACTTACCCCTAAATTACAGATCCAGTAGTCCAAAATCACTGAGATGAATTGCCATCCAATGAAACACAGATAATATTACACTTCTGCATGAAACATCAAGCCCTACAAATTGCTACATGAAAATATTGGCATTTTACAAAACACATTTCAGCAGGGAGGCCATAATTTACCAAAATCTCCTTGGCAAATGATAACTGGTATATTCTCTTTTGTCTTCTTGGGGGAAACCTCATAATGATGCAACTCAGTGCATGGGGATTAGGAACTCCTAAAAGGAAGTCTCTAAATTCAATATTTTATTTATTATTTATATAAAATGGAAATACACATAGTACAAGCACAATATTTCCCATAAAAGTCCATTTCCAATATCCTATTACATATATACTAAAAATGAGTTCCCTTCAGCAAGGGTATTGCTTCTCTCTGCAATTTTCCTTTTATTGTTTTGTTTTCATCCCAATTAATTGTTACATGTACTCACTTATGAATATATAGTTAATATTTGTCTCTGTTGGAGGGGAGGAGCTTATATGCCCCATTTTTACTTTGTAGCAAGCCAAAGTCACCACTCATAATTAATTTCTTTTACCATTTATGTTGGAAATTCAATCAATCAATCATTTATTTTGATACAATATCAGCTCTGAAGAATCAGCAATAATAATATAAAGAAATAGAACTTGGATCCCCAGCCCTTGGTCCTTGCGACTGTTGGTCTGGAGAGGTGCCTTTGTCTCCCAGTTGGAGGAGGCTTGACTAATTTAAGTGCCAAAAGAGCGCCTTGGGGCACGTAGGCAAGGAGGGAAAGGCCAATGGGCTTAAAAGCCCGGCCCCTCCTATCCTCACCAGCAGTCTTCTCATTCTTGGTGGGGGAAGCTCCGCAGCGCGGCTTGCTCCTTTAAGGGCCTACCTTCCTGGTGAGCTGCACGGCAGACAGCTTCCTTTCTGCCCAGGGGCTGGGACCAGGTTCATCGGTGGGCTGATGGCTCCGGTGACGCTTCGTGTGGTGGCAAGCTTGTGGGCGGCGGCGTGGAGCCAGTGGAGGTGGGTGGTGGACCCATGGGAGACCAGCAGTGGCTGACAGCTGTGGGACGGTGCTATACATGGTACAGTGGAGTCCAGTGGGGGAACAAGCGATGGAGGCATTGCTCAGTGGTGTGGGCAGTCGCCTTGGTGTGGTTTGGCCTCAGGGCTCCTAGGCGGGCAGGCGCTGTGTTTGTGGGGGTTGGCCTGGCATGTTTGTGTGGCAGCACTGGCATCGGGGCTCTTAGCATGTGCCTCATAGGTTGGTTGCTGGCTCCTGGTGGGTTTGTTGGTGGTTGTGCCCGTCCCCTATCCTTTTTCATAGATGAGCAGCTTAAGTGTAGGCTTTGGTGGTGTGGGTTTTTTTATTTAGTCTACTAGCTGGTGTCACCTCCCCTGCCTCTAATTAAAATTGGGCTTGGAGGCTATCAGTCCCAGGGCTTTGAGTAGCCCACGTGTGGGGCTTTTGGGGCTGAGGTGGTTGCCCAGGGGCAACCAAATTAAAATTTTAAAATAAAAAGGGGGGGGGGAGAATTGGGTGGGGCAGGAAGCCATTTTGTGTTTGGCTCAAGCGGTCATTTTGTCTAGCCTAAGTGGACATTTTGATTCAGCCTTGTGGCCAGCTTTCACTTTCATTTTTAGTAATATTAGAGTTGTTCGCTTCACTGTACTATTCATATCTTTTTGTCCCTTTGGGTGGAATCTACACTTGAGCTATGGCTCCTAAAAAAGGCTCTGGTTGTTCAAAAGAAAAGCAGCCTGCTCCCAAACCACCTCCTAAGCAGCCTGCAACAGCTCTGTCCTCGTCAGACAACAAGGATGACGGGGTTCAGCAAACTATTTTGGACCACTTAATGGCAGTTGAACAAGCCATGGGTTTATCAACTCTTATGCGAGACCAGTAGTTGGGGTTCCTGGACAGAAGGAAACGCGTGCTGCAACCAATAAGCATTTTCAGGCTGAAGTTTTAACCTGCTTGTCTCTTGTAGAAGGGCATACTGCATCATCTGTGGCTGGTACTGATAGGGCCCCTGTGAATCAGGATTGTGGCACACCTGCACCCAGGCCTTCAGGACAGTAGAACCCGGCTGATGTCATTGCTGGCCCTTCCTCAGCAACCGGTAAGTGCAGCTCTCACCTCACTGGAAGCGGTTGGCCTTGGGGTCATCCAATGGCCAAAGGTACGACGCCTGCTTACCTGGGCATTATGGCCTGTGGCATGGGATGTAGCTAGGCATGTGGCATCCCTCCATCCATGGGCACACATCCATCAGTCTGTACAGTGGGTTCCACTCAGCAGTACAACACAGCGGGTACCCCTTGGTGGGGTGGCCTCCCCTACCCTTATGGCATGTCTTATGCTACAGCCCCTGCCGCTGCCCTCCCCTTTGGGACTCCCACTTGGGGACCACTTGCTTCCATCCACTAGAGAAAAGATTTGTAAGGGCGAATATGTGGATGTTTTCATGCTTTTGTACCGGGAATTGGAGGAGAAAGAAAAAGATGATCTTGAGGATAGGGATAAGGAAAGGTACAGGAAGATGAGGGTTGATAAAACCTGGGCCAATTGGGTAGCAGGTTTTCTGATTTATGCGGGAGTGCTTTCTAAAGCACACCCCTACAGGGCCGCATCTCCGTTTCAATACTTTGATATAGTGTATAAGGGGTATACTGGCTTTACTGGCCCTGCTTGGCTCCAGTATGATGAGGAGTTCAGGATGCAAGCTGCCACGAACCCTTCTTTGAGGTGGGATCTGATCCACCCTCACCTTTGGCTACAGGTTATTGCCTCCTCCAGGCCTAACACAGGGGATCGTTCACATAGTGGCCATCTGGTAGAGCGTGCGTCCGGGTCTTTCAGTCCCTGCCCAATGGCGGGGTGGGCAGTTCAACCATGCCAGATTTGCTGGGAATTTGGAGCCCAAAGGGTGTGTAACCAAAAAGTGTGCCAATATCAACATGAATGCTCCTTGTGTGGGGGCCCGCACCCTTTCTCTGCATGCTTCCACGGAAAACCCCGGTGGGGCCATAGATGGCCAGAAGGTGGTGGACCTGGGCAATTGCAGGGAAAGGGGCCCAACACCATAAGACTGAAAGTGCTTAAGAAGTTGTTGCATTTTTTATAGGTCTTAAAATGGAAGAAATAAATGTAGCCAAGAGAACACTACTATGGTACTTGACTACAGCAGCAAGACTGACTTTTGCTCAATGTTGGAAACAAGATAAAGTACCTGAAACATGGGAATGGATTAAAAAGACGTTGTTTTTAGCAGAAATGGACAAATTAACAAGAAAATTAAACAACGAAGAAGATGAAACTTTTTTTGAAGACTGGAAAGACTTTCAAAAATACTTGTTGAAAAATTGGGACATTAAACGTGGTTTGATTTGTTTTGATAGTTATTAAGTGGAAAATGAAATAGAATTAGATTTCTGAATTGTTACCGTTTGTTAGAGAAAATAAGTTTAGAAATAACTGTAACAGAATAAGAGAGATATTAATGGGGTTGGAGCAGTGCGGGAAGCCTTGTTTGGGGGGGGGAGAAGGGAAATTAGAAAAATGGATATGTAGGTTGGTTGAAAATGTATGAACATGTGATATATCCAATAATAAATTGTATTTACCAAAAAAAGAAGTTGTTGCATTTTTATCCTAGCTGAGTTGATGGTTTATTTTTGTTCAATGGTTTCTCATAGGGTTTTCGCATCCCTTATCAAGGTGCGAGGGTTCCATGTATGGCAAGTAACCTCTGTTCTATACGGGGTATGGAGCAAGTGGTTAGGGAAAAGATTGAGAAGGAGTTCTAGGAGGGGAGGATCCTAGGATTGTTCTCTCACCCTCCTGTCCCTAACCTTCGTGTGTCCCCATTAGGAATTGTACCCAAAAAGGCACCCGGAGAGTTTTGGCCCATCTACCATCTTTCTTATCCCAGGGGTGGCTCAGTCAATGATGCCATCCCTGAGGATTTATGTTCAGTAAGGTACACACCATTCAATCAGGCTGTGCGTATTGTGCATCACTGTGGAAGGGGGGCTGAGATTGCCAAGTGCGACATAAAGTTGGCTTTCTGTCTCCTCCCGGACAATTTTGAGCTCCTGGGTTTTTGTTTTGGTGGTCAGTTTTACTTAGATAGGGTCTTGCCGATGGGTTGCTCCATTTCATGCGCTGTGTTCGAGCACTTTAGTTCATTTTTTGAGTGGTCCCTGTGTATGCAAACTGGTTGCAGTACGGTTGCACATTATTTAAATGACTTTCTGTTCATGGGTCCCCAGGGGTCAGGTCAATGTGATCACCTGTTGGGTTCTTTTATGTTACTAGCTGATGAGTTAGGGGTTCCCCTGGCCCAAGAGAAGACTGAAGGCCCCACTCAGGTGCTTACTTTCCTGGGGGTGAAATTAGATTTGGTAAAGCAGGCTTCCTGACTGCCGGTTGGCAAGTTGCGGGACTTGTGCAGCCGCATTCATAAATTCCCGGGTAGGCGGAAGGCCACATTGAGGGAGCTGCAACAGTTGGTGGGCCACCTGAACTTCGCTTGTAATGTGGTGGCTCCAGGCTGGGCCTGGAGATTGTGCACTGCCATGGCTGGGTTGCGGCTCCCTCACCATAGAATTCGAATTACTGCTGATATCCGTCAGGACTTGGAAATGTGGCTGGAATTTCTTTCTTCTTTTAATGGGGTTTCCTTCTGGAGGGATGACCTCAAATTAAAGGCTGAGCTTCAGGTCCACTCAGATACAGCTGATTCCACCGGTTTTGGGGTTTATTTTCACAGCCGTTGGTGCGCTGAAGCATGGCCAGAGTCATGGGTGGCAGATGGGCTCACAGCCAACATGACCTTTCTGGAATTTTTTCCCATCCTAGTTGCTGTTTACCTATGGAGGAGAGAGCTGGCCAACTGCACTGTGCACTTTTGGTGCAATAACCTTGCAGTTGTGCAAGTCATCAATTCTTTATCATCCAGGTCCCTACGTGTTATGCATTTGGTCAGGGCTTTCACACTTCGTTGCCTCCAGCTGAACATTTTATTTTTTGCCAGGCATGTGCCAGGGGTTGACAATGGGGTGGCTGATGCTGTCTCTCGCAAACAGATGGAGAGGTTCCGTCAGCTGGCCCTGGAAGCCAAATTGCAGCCGGTACAGATGCCTCCAGGGAAGGAGCTGGTTGAAAGGCGGAAGTGCACAGGGCAATAGGATTAGCCATAGCACCAAGCACCAAAAGGGCATATGACAGGGTGGTCGCCCAGTTCTCAGGATTTAGATGGGAGGTACGGTATCCTAGTACTTGGCCAATTCTGATGGACCACCTGTTGCATTTTTGCATCGCATCAAGAGCTAAGGGCCTGGCAATCAGTTCAGTAAAGGAGTTGCTGTCTGCCCTGGCATACGCCAGCAAGGCACAGGGACTGACTGAATATACCAGTGACTTTCAGGTATGTAAGTTATTGGAAGGATGGGCTCATGAGGCAGCTGATTTCACCTGAAATTCTTCGGGGCCTACAGGCCTCATGGGGTACCATTTGCTCCTCTGACTTTGAGGCGTCTCTGTTCCATGCAGCGGTGCTGGTAGCTTTCTTTGGGGCATTTAGGATTAGTGAGCTGGTTGCCCAATCAAAAGGTGATTCCTCGGGCCAGGACCTCATGGCGCAAGATGTGCGTTTGGGGGCCATTAAGACATCGATTACCTTGAGATGTTCCAAAATGGATCAGAGGCAGCGAGGTGTGATAATTGAGCTGGGTGCATGTGCTGAAAAGCAGCTTTGCCCCATGTCAGCTTTAGCCGCTTACCTAGCAGCTAGAGGGATGCAGGCTGGGATTTTGATCCAGTAAATGGATGGCACTCCATTTACAAGACATCAATTTTGGTCAGTTACTTCTAGAGCACTAGCGAGGATTGGGCTTGCGGGGAGGCATTTTTGTTCCCATTCCTTCCACATTGAAGCGGCTTCCACAGCTGCAGCCATGGGATATCAGGGGCATGATATCCAGTGGCTGGGGAGATGGCGGTCAGCTGCGTATAAATCTTATGTCCGACCATTGGCAAAGAACTAGGTTGTGACTGCTGGTTAAGGTTTAGACTTGTTCCCCCCTTCTTACTGGTTTTTCATTTCAGGTTCGATTTGCCGGCAGCAGAGGACTGTTTTAATCTGCGGGCACAGTTATATATTTTGGGCTGCTCATCGTGCCAAGAGGACGTCAGTTGGCACACAGTTGGGGCTCAGCCAATGGGCCAATGTTGAGTGGAAAGGGCGTCAGGGCCTACAATGGCCAGGCCTATTACAGTTGTTGTTTCATGGGAGGGTTGGCCCTCTGCCACATGTTTTGGTTGTTCATTTAGGCGGCAATGATTTGGGCCTGATAAAGGGAAAGGCATTCATACTACAGGCTCAGGAGGATTTGCAATTGATTAGGAGGCGATGGCCCGATACCCTCATTGTTTGGTCTGCGATGATACCGTGGCGAGTTTGGCGGTGGGCTGAACATCCGTTGGCCATTGACAAGGCTCATCACAAGGCAAACAGAGAGCTGCAACGAATCCTTGAAGGTGGTTTGGGTATCTTTTTGTTGCACTGAGGCATACAATGCGGGGTCTGCTGACTTGTACAGACAGGATGGTGTACATCTGTCTGAGAAGGGCATGGACATCTTTTTGAGGGATTTACAACAAAGGTTTCGGAGGGCATTAGGTCTCCCGATGGGCACAAAGGCCTAAGCAGAGGCTTGGCCTTGGTGGTGGCAGAGTTTCTTATGCAGTGTACAGTTGCGGCCCAGTGAGCACCAGCTGACACCCATTTTGGGCTCGAAGGGGTCCTGTGAGTACAGTCTTTGTGCCTCATGGCATGGGATGGGAAAAACAGACTGCCTTGGGAACCGCCCCAATTGGCTCCTCCCTTTGAGCCTGGCAGCTCAGGGGATGGGAATACGGGGCAGGTCAACGATAGCTAGCCAGCCAGGCAGAAGCCATTGCTGATGGTGCCCGCTTGGGGCAGGGTGGCTTGCCCTATTCATGGACAAGGGAGGGGTATTTACCTCTGGCCTTGACCATTCCACAAACTGTTTTGCCCTTGCCGTTTCCTTCTAGTTAAAGTTTGTCAGTTAATAAACTGGCCCAAGAGTTTAACCCAAGACTTGTGTCTGCCTCTTTATTCCGGCTTGGGGGGCAAATAAAATAAAGGGATAAAAGGTAAGATGCACACGTAGTGAAATGGGGACTTAACATTGAGCACACATTATAGAGTGGTGAAGAGGTACTTTCGTCCAACTGGGAGGCCATTTCTGGGCTTACATCAGATGTTTACATATCCCACATGCCTGAAGGCAAAATTCTATTGTACTTCTATCTGCCTTGATTTCTTTATCCAGCTTTGCTGGATAAACTGTGAGCAGACCTTAAATGGGGAGCCTAGGCCTGTTCCCCTGGGGTAGAATTCTAAAAATCCTGATCTCAATGGCCCAGGCTAACCTGATCTTGGAAGTATTTGGATGGGAGACCACCAAGGAAGTCCAGGGTTGCTACGCAGAAGTAGGCAATTGCAAATCACCTCTGAATGTCTCTTGCCTTGAAAACACTATGGAGTCACCATAAGTTAGCTGTGATTTGATGGCAATTTCCTCCTCAGAATTCTAAAAGCAGAACTCAAATTCCTCCAATTAATAAACTGCACGTTATCTCTGGGCATAACTGAGATCTGGGAGCCAGATTAGGTTGTGGGCCTTTGCAAAGGACCTGGTTCCTTACAAATGATTCCTTTGCTCTTGCTCTCCGTCCAACTCACCACTCATCACCTGAGTCTTGTTTTGTTTAATGGGCAAATTTCGATACAAAATCACCTGATTCACTTTAGCTACTTTGAGGGCACTGCAAAGAGGAATAGGATGCTGCACAGAATGAACATTTATGGCAACACTACTCCAATCTTTACAACAATACTCAAAATGAGCTACTTGCCAACTATTCACCTATAGCTTTGGAGATTCTTCCAACTTGAGCCCTGGTGTCAGGGTCCTTAGTTAGTCAGCCAAACACCAGGCCTTGTTCATTAAAACAAGAATAGTATTTATTAAGCTGCAAGACTAGGTCACTAAAACAGAAGCATTGTTAAGAATACTTTGGTTACATGAAGCATAGAGATATACCCTGAAGGGGGGGGGAAAGGGCCCCACCTTCTACCAATGGGTGAACCTCTCGCGTGCGGGAACCCCAGAAGCCGTAAATAACGGTTCACCCCCCCAGTCCACCTTTCCCAGCCTAGCTGTTGTCTTTAGAAAGCGATAGGAGACAGTCAGCCTGGCTTTCAAGGCCACTCTTGGCCTGGGATCTAAGATACGACCCAGTTGCCTGGGCAGCATCGGCAGCTCCCCACATTCCATCCCTCCAGACTCAAAGCATCAATCAACACCCGACAATCCCATCCGCCCTCCCTTCTCTATACAGTCCCATCCTCCCTCCCTTCTCCATCCCTATGGCAGGGATACCTGACATTCTGCCCTCCTGATAACAAATCTATCCCTTCGGTTTCAAAGGGTACAATTTATGGAATGCTCGGACCAACTTTGGCGCAAGAACATGTTCCGCCCGCACCCACTCCCTCTGTTCAGGCCCAAAGTCCACCCATTCCACCAGGTAATACAGTCGATTCCGAGACATCTTTGAGTCCAAGATCTGCGCAACTTCAAAATGCGGTTCCCCCCCACACCATGAGCGGAGGCGGGGCGGGGAGATGAGGTCTCCATGCATTCTCCGCAGGCGCACGTCGCAGGAGCCTTACATGAAAGACAGGATGAACAGACTTTAGCGACTTAGGCAAGTCAAGTTCGACAGTGACAGTGTTAATGACACGCACAATTTCAAAAGGTCCAACATATTTCCAGCCGAGTTTGCAGCTCGGCTGCACACCCCGCAGGTTATACGTGGAAAGATACACAAATTCTCCACACTTTGGGGTCCATGACAGGTTGCGTTTTTTGTCAGCTTGTAGTTTATACGCTTTTTTAGCATTTTCAATAGTCTGCGTTAACAGAGGCCAGGCCGCTTGCAGGCGTTTGCACCAGTCCCCTGCATCTCCCGCCGGGAGGTCGGGAGAAGTAAAAAATGGCAGTGGCGGGGCCTCATATCTGTGCACTGCCATAAATGGAGACATTCCCGTCGAGGAGTGCAGAGTGTTATTGTAGCAGAACTCAGCCAAAGGTAAGAGGGAATGCCAATCATCCTGTTGGAAATTAGTAAAACATCTGAGATATTGTTCAAGGATTTGGTTAACCCATTCAGTTTGCCCATCTGTCTCTGGGTGGTACGCACTGCCGACCCCCCACTCCACCCCTAGCAGTGACATTAACTCCCCCCAGAATTTAGAGATGAACTGCACCCCCTGTCTGAGATCACTTTAGACGGTAAAGTGTGAAGTCTCACGATGTGTTGTAAGAACGCTGAAGCCAGCTTCTTAGCAGAGGGGATTGAAGTGAACGGAACAAAGTGAGCTTGTTTGGAAAATAAGTCAACAACCACCCAAATGACAGTCTTCCCCCCACTTGGCGGCAGGTCGGTAATAAAATCCATTGAAATCACCTCCCAGGGCCGATTTGGGGTGGGCAAGGGTTGTAAAGCTCTGGGGGGCTTCCCCGGCCGAGGCTTGCTCATTAAGCATGTTTGACAGGCATTGGTAAACAGGGAAAGATCTTTACGCAGTCCAGGCCACCAAAATTGCCGTTGTAAAAGTTGGAGCGATTTCACAAACCCAGTGTGTCCCGCCAGTTTTGAGCCATGAGCCCAGTTCATCACTTCCCCCCGCAGGGATAGTGGCACAAAAAGCTTTCCATTTTTCCGCCAACAGTTCCGTGCATCTAGCGAAACCCCCTCCTCCCCCTTAAGCTCCTCTTGGTCAGCAGGAGCCATGGCAGAAGCAAACTTCGACTCCCAGTCAGAAGGAGGCGGGGGAGTGGGAGGGTTGAGTGCCTGTCTGCGTGTAGTAACTGCCCCCCCCCAAATTGGGAGGGCGTAAAGACGGAGTCGCGGATCGCCTCCCTCTTGCTGTCGTGTTGTGGGAGGCGGGACAAGGCGTCAGCTAGCGAGTTAGACTTCCCAGGGAAATGGTGCAAAGTGAAGTTAAACTTCGAGAAGAAATCAGCCCAGCGCAACTGTTTGGCGTTTAGTGAGCGGGGTGAGCGAAGGAGCTCCAGATTTTTGTGATCAGTCCACACCTCAAATGGAACTCGCGCCCCCTCTAGCCAGTGACGCCATGTTGCCAGCGCTAAGCAGATCGACCCCGCTTCTTTTTCCCACACGGACCAGTTCCGTTCTGTTTCATTGAATTTTTTAGACACATATGCAAGGGGGTGAAGTTTGCCGTCCTCCCCCTCTTGGAGGATCGCCCCCCCCATGGCGACATTGGATGCGTCAACTTGGACAATTAATTTCTTTAGTTCATTGGGGTGGGCCAGCACGGGCTCCGAAGTAAAAAGAGCTTTCAGGCGCTCAAACGCCAGCTGACACTCCGAAGACCAGTTTAAACGTGCACCCGGCCATGTGCATTCAGGGGTTTTCCCCTTTGTTTTAAGTAAGTCAGTAAGGGAGAGGGCCACCTGTGCAAAGTTCGATAAGAATGATCTGTAAAAATTGGCGAATCCGAGAAATGCTTGGAGTTGCCTCCTCGTCTTGGGGGCCTCCCACCCCACCACATCTTTTACTTTGTCAGGGTCCATCTCAATCCCCCTTTGAGAGATGCGGTAGCCCAGGAAAGGAATCTCAGATTTGTGAAACTCACATTTCGACAGTTTTGCAAAGAGCTTGTGCTTGTGCAACGTTTGGAGGACTTCTCTCACCAATTTCACATGTGATTTTAGGTCGGGAGAGTACAAAAGTATATCATCAAGGTAAACAAGGACCCCCTTGAACAAATACTTGTGCAACACCTCATTTATCAGGTTCATGAATACTCCTGGTGCCCCCTGAAGTCCGAAAGGCATAACTAAGTATTCAAATTGCCCCAGGGGGGTATTAAACGCAGTTTTAAATTCGTCCCCCTCCCTGATCCGCACCCGGAAGTAAGCATCTCTCAAATCCAACTTGGAAAACACTTTTCCCCCAGCCACCGCTGCCAAGAGGCCCTTGATTAGGGGCATGGGGTATGCGTTAGTACTAGACACTGCATTCAGCCCCCCATCCTTTTTTTTCCGGAACAGGACAGGCGCGGCAAAAGGGGAAGAGGCAGGTCTGATAAACCCCCTCTCCAAGTTTTTGTCAATGAATTTTCTTAGCTCCACCTTCTCGGATGGGCTCATGGAATACAGTTTACCTTTAGGCAGTTTTTGGTTCGGTAGTATCTCAATAGCACAGTCACAGTTCCTGTGGGGGGGCAACTCATCTGCTTCTTCTTCCCCAAAGACAGCAGCCAAGTCTCGGTACTCCCTGGGAATCGCCTCCAGCTCGGCTTCTGCCACCCCCACCGTTACTGGATCATTTCCCACACGGAGGGATCCCCAGTCTCTTTGTCACGTGTGGGTTCTACACTTCTCGGAGATGAAATTCACTTTCCCGTCCCCCCACAATATGTGCGGATCATGGTCAAAGAACCACGCACTGCCTAAGACCAGGGGGAACCGGGCCGCGGGGGTAATTATGAAGGGTCTCACTTCCCAGTGATTCCCTATCCCCACGCGTAACGGAATAGTCTCGTATTTGCACGGCTCTTTCATCATGGAGCCATCCATCTGCGTAAACACTAGGGGCTCTGTCAGCTTTACCACTTTTGCCCCCAGGCCCGTCACCAATGAGGGGTTAATGAGGTCTTTCCCACACCCTGAGTCAATGAGAGCTCGTACTCTCACATGGGTCTGTAGACCCGGGTCCATTAGGGTCACGGTAAGGAAGAAAAGAGAAGGGGGTCTGCTCACCGGGATTTGCGCTTGTGAGTCTGGGACCTGCTGTTCAGCGCTATTTACAGCAGGTCCTTCTCGTTTCCCGCCTTCGTTGTTTCTTCATCCGACGAGTCTGAAGTCTCGCTCAGAGGGGTGATTTGCAGAGCTCTGGCCCCCCTCGGTTTCACTACCGGCTTGGGTGTGGAGGTCTCGAACTTCTTCTTGGTTCCCTTCGCCCCCCCGGGTGGCGTGGCAGCTCCGGGGCAGCTCGCGGTGAAGTGGCCCGCCTCTCCACACTTCAGGCAGAGCCCTTGCTTCATCCTGGATTCTCTCGTGCCGTCTTTGGGTCTCAGGTTTGCTGGCTGGTTCTTCCCCCTTTGGGTCGGCGGTGGGCCCAATTGGCCTCCTTTCCCCAGTGCTGCTGCATCATCCAGACGGATGGTTCTCAGGCGGGTCTCCATGGTGACCGCTGACTGCATCCAGCCCGCCAGGGTGTCAGGGTCATTTCCGCGCGTCACGGTGCGGCGGATTTCGGAGTTGAGCCCTAGGCGGAACTGCTCTGCTAGGACTCCGTCCAGCCACCCCCGTATCTTTGCAGCGAGCCGGCAGAATTCCGCTATATATTTGCGGACTGAACGGGAGCCTTGCTTGAGAGCGCGTAGGGCCGCTCGGGCTGTCTTATTTGCGTTGACATCTTCGAACTGCTCCTTCATGGCCCACATAAACGCGTCGATCTCTCGTAACTCTCACCCGTCCGCTTGGTGCAAGGCTACATACCAGTCAGCCGCTGCTTCCTTCAGGTGCGACGCGATGGCGTCTACCATTCGATCCTCACTCTGGAACAGGTGGCCCCAGTTCTCGATGAACTTTTCCGTTCTCACCAGGAAAAACGAGAACTTCTCCGGGGTCCCATTGAAGTCTGCATCCAGGAGTTCGGCTGGTTTCGGCGGGAGGAAACCCCAGGGTCGCTGCGGTCGCGGCGCCGGCGGCTCTTGTACTGGGGGTCCCGCTGGTTGGTCCGGTTGCCCGGCCGGTTGCACAGGCGGGCCCACCGGTACGATGCGCTGGTCAGGCGGTGGTTGCCCCGGGGCCTCTTCTCGTCGCCTCCAGTCCATCTCCTCCTGGATGCCATCCGAAATCATCTTGGGGATGCGGGACAGGGACTCATCTAGCATTCGGATCAAGCGGTCATGACTCGGGTCGCCGCTCCACCTCCGACTCCCTCCGATCCCCTCCTCACCTCTTGACTCTTTGGTCAGGTTTTCCATCCCTTCCACTGCGCTCAGCCGGTGTACCAACTGCTCGTAGTGGCTCTCTCTCACTGAAGCGCGCAGGGTGTAGAACCACGTCTCATGTGTCTTGGCTAAGGGCTTCACCCAATCCCTCCGCTGCTTGGGTCGGGTTGTCACGCCACCGTAAGCCGCTCCATAGGGGTCCCCATAGGGTCCCCCTAGGTCGTAATCCGAGCCCCAGGTTACCGGTACGTAGGTAATGGGCACTTCCATGGGAACGACCGCTGTAGTGCTCGGCACTGTAGTCACGGGAGGTTTCTTCTCTTCCCGCTGGTCGTCTTTCTGATCCTGATCCGTGTCGGTCGGGAGAGTGTCTTCTTCACCGTCACTCATTTTGGAGCAGCGGGTTTTAGACCAGTCCCAACTAAAAGAGGATTCTTAACAAAATGTCAGGGTCCTTAGTTAGTCAGCCAAACACCAGGCCTTGTTCATTGAAACAAGAATAGTATTCATTAAGCTGCAAGACTAGGTCACTAAAACAGAAGCATTGTTAAACATACTTTGGTTACATGAAGCATAGAGATATACCCTGAAGGGGGGGGGAAAGGGCCCCACCTTCTACCAATGGGTGAACCTCGCGCGTGTGGGAACCCCAGAAGCTGTAAATAACGGTTCACCCCCCCAGTCCACCTTTCCCAGCCTAGCTGTTGTCTTTAGAAAGCGATAGGAGACAGTCAGCCTGGCTTTCAAGGCCACTCTTGGCCTGGGATCTAAGATACGACCCGGTTGCCCGGGCAGCATCGGCAGCTCCCCACATTCCATCCCTCCAGACTCAAAGCATCAATCAACACCCGACAATCCCATCCGCCCTCCCTTCTCTATACAGTCCCATCCTCCCTCCCTTCTCCATCCCTATGGCAGGGATACCTGACACCTGGTTACAGTCTCAGATTGTAAGCAGTTGATTGATTCCTTACCTACAGGTAAAGCCCCAGGGGAAGATACTGTGTTGCTCTGGGACCACCTTGTCATGTGTGGTCCCATCTGTTACTTGTGATATCTAGAACACTTTTATTTTTATATGAATGATTGTTTAATTGCTTCTTTTATCCTGTTTTACTTGTTTTAACCTTGGCATATGCGCCTCATTTGTTAGCTGCCCTGAGCCCATCCGGGGAGTGCGGGGTATAAATTTAATAATAAAATAAATGAATAAAAATAAAACAAATGCCCTCAGAGGTATTTAAGTTAAATTCACTGTGGTGGTGCCCAATTCTAGCTAGACTCTTCGTAAATTGACCGTACCTGCTCTATCCCTTCTAAATGGAAACAAAACAGCATAATTTCTGTTTACAAAAAGGGTAATAGGCAAATCCCTGCAAACTATAGACCTATTAGCCTATTAGATATCTCTTCTACATTATATACCCGACATATTTTGCTCAAATTGAAAGAATGGGCAAAATCAATAGGCCTCTTTTACCCTGAACAAGCTGGTTTTTGCAAGGGCCATAGTACTATTGATCATTGTCTGATCTTGAAAGCCTTGGTCAATAAATACTCTAATAATAGCAGAAGATCTCACCTCAACTCTTGATTCCATCAAGCATTCAAGCCTGTGGACCAAACTTGCTAAAACAAATATTGATGGAAGACTTTTTAGGCCAGGGGTGTCAAACATAACGCCCGGGGGCCAGAACCAGCCCATCCAGGGCTCTTATGTGACCCGCGAGCAACTGGTGCAAGGGAGAGAATACTTGGGGGAGAGTGGACAGAGCCGCTCCTTTGCAGCTTCAGCACAGCAGAACAACTTCATCTGCAGCAGTCAAGCATTGTGGGAGTGTCTGCCTAGTGCTGCACTGCTGCCTTCCAGTCTGCCCATCTGGGTTTTCCTTTGCATACCCCGCCCAGCCCATGCGGCCTTGCAGTCAGGATACAACTCAGATCTTACCAGCTGCTTTCCTTTATACAATTTCTATCTCCAGTACCTTGCATTACATTTATGGCACACATGGCCTGGCCCAACAAAGTGACATTTATGTCAAAACTGGGCCCTGTAACAAATGAGTTTGACACCTCTGCTTTAGGATTTTGAGGGCATTACATTCTAACCTTTCAGCCAGGGTAAAAGTTGATGCATATAGTTTTCTTACAGACCCTATCCCATTAAGAAAGGGTGTTAATCAAGGATGCCTTCTTCCCCCTTTTCTGTTTAATTTTTATGATTTTGTCCAGGCCATGAATTCTTGGAAATTCTTTTCTCTCTCATTGGCTGGTCAGAAAATTTCTGTACTATTGTATGCAGATGACATGGCAATTATGTCATTTCCTCAAATCAAGTTCAGAAGGATATTAGTTAATTTGGTGGCCTATTATGATAGAGAGGAATTAAGAATTAACCACAACAAAACAAAAATTATAGCCTTCAGTGATAATAGCCTTAAGGTTAATTCCAATGAAACAGAGTAATGCTCTTCCTTCAAATATTTAGGTATAGTTTTTCAGGGGTCCCAGTCATGGCAGGCACATCTTAATGCCATGTTACTAACTATGCAATGTACTGTGGGAGTCATCTTATTTTTTTCTTTTCAAAGGACGGTCTGTTAATTCCACCTGCCCTAAAAGTCTTTCAGGGCAAGGTCATTGCACAACTTTTATACAGGCAGAAATTGGGGGATGGAACAACAAAATGCGTACGCAGTTAGAAACTATCAGGGGACTTCCAGTGGCAGGAAAAGGAAATGGCTGCCTGATTCTTCTCCACCACCCTCACCCTCCTTTCACCCTTGGAAAAAATTGTCAGAGCGTCTACAATATATAATATATGGGGAAAGAAATGCAAAAAACTCAGCATCCAAATCCAAAAAAGCAAAAGAAAATCCAAACCTTACTCAAACTGCTGGAGCCATTACAAAAGTTGAATTTTCTGCAGCCGTCTACAGGCAAAATGGCATCTGGAGCAAATAGCAGAGAGAAAGAAACGGCCACAGTCACATCGGCGGATTTAACATAGGCATTATCCAATATGGAAAAAACATTCCTGGACCACATGACCAGTATGTTTAAACCATTATATGACCAGATGGACACAATACAAAAGAGTCTGAGCGACACCAAACAAATCGCAGACAGAGCCATGCAAAATAGCATTGTTAATCATGACAACATCCGACAAATGCAGGTAGCGGAAGACCTACTGGCAGAGAAAAAATGCGTTTGGACCTTTCCCTCAGGCAAAATAACCTCAAACTGAGGGGGCTGGGTGAAAACATTGAAGAACAAGGAGATCTAGCATTCCATATTTCAACATGGCTGGCGCAAGCGATCGGGATTGAAGGCAATCAGTCTCAACTAATCACTAAAGCCTATCATCTGGATCCTACTTCTCTCTTGAAATCGAGGTCCGAACGGGACATAATGATCACGTTCTTAGACAACAGATTCAGGAAATGAGTTCTCACTGCAGCAAGAAAAAATAGACATTTAACTTACCAGGGAAAGAAAGTGGAAGACTTTCCAGATCTGCCTTGGGAGGCTATGCAAAAATCATGTGAGATGAAACCAATTACCAGTAGTCTGCTAGATGCTGATATCAAATACATCTGGATCACACCTCTCATTTTGCAAATTCATCATAAAGGAAAACAATATAAAATTGCTTCTCTCGAGGAAGGACGTGAACTGCTACAAAATCTGAACCTGAAAGCACCTATGGAATTCTCAAGGCAGACTTCCAAGTGGCATCATTCCTCCACATCATCACAGTCACCAGATCGGCGTGATTCCAGCCACTATTCTTGAATAAAGAAGTATATATGTATGCACACTGTCTATACGTTTTGACAATGTTTAAGCCTGTTAACTCTGGAAAGATAGTTGATAACATTTGTATCTTAGGTTAATCATTTTTATCTCTTCCTTAACTAACAGTAATTGTATTGCACAAATTTCCAAATGAAGGTTAGTTATTTTTACTTGAAAACAAAAAAGAACAAATTTGGAATTAAGTTGATAGCATTACAGCCAAAGGCTATCATTTCCTCTCACAAGTGCCAACTAAACAACAAAATGCGTTTTCCTTAACTGCTATTCTTAAGACATGTTATAAATTGATAACTAAATATATTATACGATTCTGGGGGTGTGGGGGGAGGGGGCATGGGACTTTTTGGGGTTTGGTTTTTAGTTAATATTAAATAGTGACGTTTCTTAGGCTCTCGATTCTTCTACAAGAACATGCCCTCATGGATATTTGGCACCTAACCCATACAGGGGGAAAAGACTACACGTACTTCTCAGTGAGACATAACGTACACACAAGAATTGACTTAATTTTACTATCAGCATCCCTACTAAATAAGGTTATTTCATCAGCAATAGAACCAACTAGGTGGTCTGACCACGCTTGGTTAGACTGCACCCTTACACGCTTTGAGGAAAGTACACCACACAAACAATGGTTGTTAAATTTTTCTTTATTGAACAATCAAACTGTCAGAGAACAAATAGAACAAGAATTAAAAAAAATATCTGGAAATCAATACACAGGAAGAGACTTCCCCCATTATGGTTTGGGATGCGCTGAAATCAGTAACAAGAGGTGCCATAATATCCAAATCCTCAAATCTGAAAAAACAAAGACAACATTTAGAGACAGAGAGATTACAACAAATTATACTACTAGACCAACAACATGAACAGACTGGGTCATCACAAATCCTGAAATCACTCAATGCTGAACGTAAAAATTTAGCCTTATTGAAGATGTCCAGAATAAAAAAGCAACTACTCTTTACCAAACAAAGATATTGGATTAAATTGCCACGCATGCTGAAATTGCTTGCATACAAAATTAAAGAACAAAAAGTATTTAGAGCTATCAAAGCAATCAAAACAACACAAGGGAAGTTAGTCACCAACACAAAGGAAATTTTACACAGTTTTGTGGAATATTACACAAAATTATATTCGGCCTCTCCATCCAATCCAGAAACTTATTGGGAAGAAATCCTGAAATTCCGTATTCACACCATACTGAAAGACACACACAAGACTTACCTTGATAATCTGATCACCAAACAAGAGATTTTGGATACCATCAAAATGCTCAAAACCAATAAGACCCCCGGCCCGGATGGATTTCCTCCGGAATTTTATAAGACTGCCCCAATTTTGATCAAACCACTTGCCAAGGCCTACAATTATATTTTGGACAATGGATCCATTCCTCCTTCATGGCACCAAGCACATACAATAATCATCCCTAAAAGCGGCAGAGACTCTTTACAACCTAGTTCATTCAGACCTATCTCTCTGTTGAACCAGGACTAAAAAAATCTTCATAGCTATTCTCGCCAAATGATTAAACACCTTCATTCCGGAATACATTCATACTAATCAGGTGGGATTCATACCCCAAAGAGACCTAGCTGACAACACATTCAAAACTTTGCAACTCTTACACTTCTGTAAACGTACCAAACTTCCAACAACCTTCCTCACTTTAGATGTGGAGAAGGCTTTCAATACCATTGAATTCCCTTATCTATTCGCAACTTTGCACAGGATGGGGTTTGGCAACAAATTTATAAAGGCCTTAGAAAGTTTGTATGACCATCGAAATACTAAGATAAGAATCAATGGCTCTATATCGGACACAGTTAACCTCTGTAAAGGTACCAGACAAGGGTGCCCACTCTCCCCTCTTTTATTTGCCGTAGCAATTGAACCCCTGGCAAACACAATTAGAAACAGTGAATCAATCTCAGGTATCAAACTAAATAAAACAGAATATAAATCGTCGCTGTTCACCGACAACATGCTTTTATATATAACTAACCCTCTAATTTCTATTCCTTTGCTTTTGAAACTTTTAGACTCATTTAAACTGGTATCTGGCTTAAGAATTAATGATATTAAATCTCAGATCCTCTCTGTAAATTTGAGCAGTGAAGTTCAAAATATTCTAAAAACAAATTTTAAATTTAGTTGGATAGCCACACATCTCCACTACTTAGGTATAAATATCCCATTGGATTTTTCAAATCTAATTAAAATTAACCATCAATCTATACACAATAGCATCAAGAAAGATATTCTCAATTGGAATAAACTAAATCTGTCCTGGATTGAAAGATTCCACCTTATAAAATCATTTCTTCTTCCAAAATTTCTGTTCTTATTCAAAATGATCCCAATTAACATCCCTTTATATGAATTGAAAAGTTGGCAAGCAACCTTAAGGCAATTTTTATGGAATGGGAAAAAACCAAGGGTAGGTCACCAAGTCCTACGTAGAACCATTAAGTAAGGAGCTTATGGCCTTCCTGACCTTTCCATTTATTACAAAGCTACTTTATTGGCTAATATAATCAAACTGACACATTCTAGTCCTTTGCCGGAATGGGTTCAAATTAATGCAGACCAACTTGGAGAATCTATGTTAGACAGTTTTATATGGGGCAAGGTGTCCTTTTCAGTTATGAAATGCATAATAATATCTTTCTGTACCCTTCATTAAGATACTGGAGATCTATGAGCAAAAAACTTCTTCCAGAACTTTCTAGGTATTCCACCTTTATAACACAATCTTGGTTTTCTGATTCAGTTCAGTCAGAAGTTCTCATCAGATGGGAAAAAGCTAAATTATCACGTTATTGCGACATAGTCAACAGCAAAGGTCTTAAAACAAAGATAGAATTGGAAAACACACTAGGGCTCCCTATCCCATTGTACTTATACCTACAAATGCAACATATAGTTAACCAAAAGAGAACCAAACTTTCTCTTTCCCAAACGCAATCAGAACTGGAAGTCCTTATAAAACTCTTTAATGAGCGAAATAAAGGTATGATCTCTGCTTTATACAAATTGTTACTGAAGGAAAGTAATCTTAAAACTGTATCTTATCAGAAGGCATGGCAGAAGGATTGTGAAACTTGCCTAGATGAAGAGACTTGGTCCAAAATCTGGTCTTCCATGAACAGTGTTCCACGTTCTTTACCTGTGGACTTACATAACTTCAAAATACTGACACTTTGGTACCTGTCACCTCAAAAACTATCTCAAATCTCCAATACTCACTCTCTGCTCTGCTGGAAGGGCTGCAAACATATAGAGTCTGTCGCCCATTGCTGGTGGTTCTGTGAAAAAATTAAAGAATTCTGGTTACAAGTCTTAAGTCACATCAAGATGATTTTAAATATAGAAATATCATTAACACCTGAACAATTAATATGTTCCTCCCTATTGACCTCTGAGGAAGGCCTATGTAGGCCAAAACGCATCACGTCAGATTTATAAGCCCTTGTGTTTTATCGTTTGCTATTTATACATAACGTGTGATTGGGCCCTTATATAATTTTAAATTTGTGATTAATAAATACATGTATTTTTATATATTTCCTTCATTAAGTTTTTAATATTGGTCCCCTTTCTTACATTTGACTAACCTTTGTCAGGTTCTGGATTCTAGGTTTTAGGTTCAGTTTTTATCCCCTTACCCTTTTTTGTCCTTGAATGGGAGTGATACACCATAAGTAAAACCTGGTTTGGAAATACTTGTGATTTGAGGACCCTGGAACAGGGTGGGGTGAGATTCCATGAAGTGGGTTTTGCAGTATTGAACCCGCTAACTGACTGTCCTTGCCTGCATCACCCCTGCATCTTTGTTTGTCAGCAGATGACCACAGTTGGGTCTATGGTTGAGGAAAGGTCAAACACCAATCATACAATGAAGCCAGAGCTCCAGCTGTTGTATATTCCAAGCTAGGGCATGATGTAACACTGGCTGCATCCCAAAGGTTATACTGTCTCTAACCCATGTAGACCCTGCAAAATCTACAAATGCCTTATGTGTTATATCAAAATACTTTACATTTGCTGTTCCTTTATTCAAGTGCAGCTGCAAACAACCCCCATATAGGGTAGTACATGACAAAAGCCAAATGGCTTAAGTAAAATCTGCCTGCTCCCTTCCCCTATGTCACTCTGGTTTCCAGCTAATAAAGCCAAAGAGAAAACAAATCTATGCAAAAAACAAACATTGGAAAGGGAAATATATGGCTTTCTTTCACACTGAAAGTTTTGATCAATTTAATCTTCAATGCCCTGTCTGAGAGTTTAGTTTGGAGAATTACAGCTCCCAGCCTACTTACCTGAAACGAAATTACCAAGACGTTGTTGTTGCTGTTTTAAGTCATGTAATACTTCAGGATATATAGAACATTTAATTAAAGCCACAATTAATTTCATCTCCATTATTGCTCTTTCAAGTAGGCATAATTTGCCTGTTCACAATGCTGGTTCCTAGATTCTAGAATATGGGCATTGTGTGTGTCCCCCCACCAATACACTTCTTTCTATTTCAGAAATTGAAGGTGAAAATCAGCCTGCCAAGTGCTGTTTCCTTTGAAG
The DNA here is from genome assembly GCA_029375565.1 of Gekko gecko. Lineage (NCBI taxonomy): Eukaryota > Metazoa > Chordata > Lepidosauria > Squamata > Gekkonidae > Gekko > Gekko gecko. Next base: position 174,095,627 of record JAPDNY010000005.1, read on the forward strand.
TTTTGGGCTGGAATGAGTGGGAACAGAATCTGATCAAATTCATGATTGATGTATTAACATAATCACCCTTCATTCCATCCCAAGTCACCTAGCAGGCAGTCATAGTTCTGGTGCAATGAGTGGAAACTCCCTTGGGCTGACTTGCCAATGTCCTTCAGTTATTACAGGTAGTTCATTTGAAAGCTTTGGGGGGCCTTTAATGAGCTGACACTGTTTGTAAAGAGTCAGAATGGGGTAAATTTTGCAGTGGTTCAAGAATGAGGGCCTACTGGTGGGGGAATGAAACTACCCTGGGAGGTATGATTGTGAGACGGGAATGTTCAATTCAGATCTGGCAGTTTGTTTTTCTCTCTACATCCTCTGGCCCATTTTCATTTGAAAATTTAATTAGTGCTGGCATGTTTGTATTTTTTAGAGCAGGCCAATTATTTTTGTTATTTTTTTAAAACTTGTCCTAGCGTACTTGGCCAGTTTGTAGTTCTGCCGGAAATCTGTAGTGGATGTTTGCTTGCATTCCTTTCCCACTGTAGTGTGGCATAATTGCATATTGACTAATAAGGAGTCCAGAATGACACAGACCTTTGGAAGGATGCCAGTGTTTGGCGTGGGAAACACTACTGTGCTAATAGATGGCAGGAGCCTTCAAGTTCACCCAAAGAAGTGTAAGTTATTGAAGACTTCATATTGAGAGGGATGGAGTCAGTTGTGTGCCTTACTGATAAACTTTCTTATCAGGTGTGTTGTCTGCTTGGGGCAAGGATTTATGATGTAGTGGAACAGTTGCCAAAGACCATTAAATCCATAGATAGACATCTCCCTCTTACTTATTCATGTGGGGATGAATGCCACTGTATGACATAGCTTGGAATGTATTTTCAAGAACCATGACATCTGGGCTAGAACAGTTACAGAACTCAGGCACAAGTTGTTAAGAAATTTTACATGTCTTATAATTATGAGCCTATGCTGACTTACCAAATTTTAGAAAAGCTGTATTCCTGCCTGGCAAATTCACATTCATAGAATCATAGAGTTGGAAGGAGCCTCCAGGGTCATCTAGTCCAACCCCCTGCACAATGCAGGAAATTCACAAATACTTCCCCCCCACATTCCCAGTGACTGCTGTTCCATGCCCAGAAGATGACAAAAAATTTCCAGGATCTCCAGCCAAACTGGCCTGGAGAAAAATTGCTTCCTGACCCTAAAGTGGCAATTAGCTTTTCCTTAGGCATATAAGAAAGGGCCGCAAGAACTAAGCACTGATGCCCTAACCCTTCCTGCCCTCCCTCTCATGATCTGCCTAAGTTCACAGAATCAGCATTGCTGTCAGATGGCCATGTAGGCTCTGTTTGCAAACCTCCAAAGAAGGAGAGCCCACCACCTCCCAAGGAAGCCTGTTCTTTCTAATGTTTAGCTGAAAACTCTTCTGATTTAATTTCAACCTATTGGTTCTGGTCCAACCATCTGGGGCAACAGAAAACAACTCTGTACCATCTCTCGTATATTATAAAGCTGTGTTGGTGGTGGCACGTTGCTGAACATTTCACATGGTGTCCTCAGCCTTTGGCTCCATGATCTGTCATTCAGAAGCTGTCCCTATCCACTGGTTGAGTTGCCTGAGTCTCGCCTCCAATATTCTAAACAGTTTGCTTTTCCTCTCCCCCCAATAACCAGTCAGAACACAGAGGTCATTTGCATATGTACCTGATTGGCCTTTGCCTCTAACATTCTAAACAGTTTGCTGTTGCTGTTGGGAGTCATGAGGTAAAATACATGTCCCAATCTCCCTGTGGGGCCTCGAGATCTCCCACAAATCACTGTGTTCCCCAGCCACAGAACATCATTTCCCCTACAGAAAAGTTCCCAGATATTACAACTGATATCCAGATGACCAAGCTCAGTTCTCCTGGAGGCAATGGCTGCTTTGGGCAGTGGACTCTATGGCATTATATCCTACTGAGGTCCCTCCACACCCCAAACCCTGCCCTCCCCAGGCTCTACCCCTCAAATCTACAGGTATTTCCCAACCCAGAGTTGGTAACCCTGTAACTGGCTATGGAGTCACTTTCCAGACCCTTGGAAGCCAGAAGACATGGTATAGGAGGAGGTGCTTTTCTACCTTAGCTGTCACTGCATAGTCCCAAATCAATGTAAGTCAGGGGTGGAGGGAACCATACCTGTTACCATGAGGCTGTCCTCCCATACTACCCACTTGGGGCAGCAAAATGACTTGAGACAGCCCTGTCTTATAGCTAAGCAGAAGGAAATAAACATGGCTTGCCTCCCTCTATTTTCCCCTTTCCTCTGCTGCCCCACCAGCCACAGCTGGGACACTCAAGTGGAGCTTCCTTCTAGAGCTCATTGTATTCCTTCCCACAATGGGCCTTACTTCTAGTGTGTGTGTGTGTGTGTGTGTGTGTGTGTGTGTGTGTGTATATAAAAGAAAGTCCCCTCACCATAAAATCAATACCCAGGCCAAACTCCTGGCCCTAGAAATACCAAATTCAGGGAGAGTGCTCCTACCATGACATAGATGCTCACTAAGAAGGAATTTTTACAATTCCCCTAAGGGGGTCAAAAAGGGTAAAATGTGTTCCCCCATTGATTCCTATGTGGCTGCAAGGCTGCTGCCTCCTTGCATCCCCCATTCTCTGATTTGTCAGCTGCAGAGTTCAGTGTTCTGATTAAAAAAACCCAACAGTTGCAAGAAATTGCAAAGAGGTCATGAGAGTTGAGGAAAGCACGAATGGCCAACAACCACCTGTGTGGTGCAGTAATGCTGCTGGCTTAGCCTCTCTGATGGCTTCCAACACACTCCCCCCACCTCCTACACCTAACAGGTGGTTGTCTGTCAGGTGCAGCAGCAGTTGCAGAGTGCTTAAAGCCACAAGGGAGCCCACCCCAGCAGTAATGCCTTAGTGATCCTGCTGGTCTCACCTCCACAGTGGCCTTAGCCCTGCTGCTGGCCCAGCCTCCCTGATGCCTTTAAATACAATCCCCCCCAACACCAGACAGGTGGGTTTCTGTGAGGTGTAGGAGCAGGACCAGGTACTTTAATTCATCAGGGACACCACTCCAGCAGGATCACCTTAGCGGTGGTGCTGGCCTAGCTTAGCCACACTCCCACCCACAATGGAAATATACCCCAAATTTGTAGAAAACTGGTTTCCTTTATTAGGTTATTTAACTTCTCACAATGTGGGTTCTAGAAAATTGGTTCATATGAACTTGCTTAATATATGATTGCTTGGATGGTGTTTTGAATATGTAGTTATTTCCCAGTTCTAAAATGTAACATAAATGAGATGCATTTTTGTAAAAAAAAAAAAAAAAAAATCAATGTCCAGGCCAAACCCCTGCACCAAGAAACCTAAAATAAGGGGAGTGCATTCCTACCATGATGTCAACCCCCCCCCTCAGAAATTTCTGAGAAACATGACCCCTAAGGGGGAAAAAAGGGGGAAAATGTGTTCCTCCAATTATTTTCCATGTGCCTGGCATGCTTCTGCCTCCTTGCCCCCCCTCTCCCACGATTGGTCAATTGTGTAGTTCAGAGTTCTGAGGTAAAACCTGCCTGCTTGCACCCACCTCCCTCTGATTGCTCAGTTGTAGATCTCAATGTTCTGAGGTAAAAACACAGTTAGAAGAGACTGCAGACAGTTAAGGAAAGTTACAGAAATCAACTATTCAAGACTCCTGAATAGATATTTTTCAAAAAAGCCAGTATGGCAATAATAAGGAACATTTCTAGGAGCCATTTTGATGCATGCCTCCCTCATAAACCTAAAGAAATGTCCACGACATCACCACTCGCTCACACCAACTCCCCCTCATACCTTTCACCTTTTACTACCCCCAAGAAAGCTCCTGGCAAACATCAAGCCAGATACACCAACACTACAAGGAGGAGGCAACTTAGGAATGTGGCAAAAACATTTGCACATAGAACTCCTGCAGAGCACTGAGCTGCGCAGGCCAAGTACCAGTGAGATCACTCTGAGTTGCTCAGAACAACACAGTCTCCATATGAGCAAAACAATCCAGGAACACAAGTAGAGAGGCCATCACTTTCATGGAAAGTGGCAGGAACTGACTTAACAGATGACCGTTTCTTAAATTGACAGTTCTATGTTGCGTGCTCCAGAGTGAGCTCACCAAGCAGCGTGGTGATCCTAGCACCTGAGGGCAGAACCACCAATGTGGTCTACAGAGAGGTCCTTCAGTAGAGAGAAAAAAAGTACGTATGTCTCACTTCATTTTTTAAACTACAATCTTCTCCATTAGAATTCCTACAACAAATGTTACATTTCAGACTTCATATCATCAGTAGTATAACTGGATTTATGGAACTTAAATACTGTAGTGAAGTTTTTTCCTGTGTAATTTTTTTCTGTATAGCTTCAAGAACTTTGTGTAGAGGATTTTTTTGTATAGTCTTAAGAACTTGGTATACTCTTTATAAAGAAGAGGATGAGCTACACCTGTTAAGGCTAATAACCATCCACCTGCCCAGGCAAAACACACCTGTGCATATGTCTGCAATAATATGGTGAGCAATTTTTAAAAATCTGTAAAATCTCTGAAAAAAAAATGAGTAGAATATAGGGAATTATATGTGTGTCTTTTTATAAAAGAATTGTATTTTGATAGAGAAAACATTTTTTTTTTTTATAGAGAAATCTTTGGAGAAGACAATGTTTGTGAGAGATCCTTGAAGTTGCCTTAACCACAAGATACACCTTTGTATGTAGGTATGAATTTTTATTGATCTTTGTATAACTTCAAATACATTGCGAATTGAATTACAATTTCATAAAATTATTGTACATTGTTATTACAAAGTTCAGAAGAAGTATCAACTAAACGATACATCATTCTGGAGGACATCGTTGACATCTTTACTTACAATCTCTCTTTTATACATATTTAATACAATTTTGTATTTACATGATTTATCACCCTGATTTATATTTGCTCAGAGTTGCATGCCTGCATCCAGCAGATTATGTTTGCACTGGTACTGATTCTGGTCTCTCTTTCTCTTTCTACAATAACGGGAAAAATGACCCATAATTCCACGATAATCACAAGCTTGTGGTTGTCTCTTATCAGAAAACTGATGGGGTGATATTTGTGATATTTGATGCTGTTGGGGCCCATTAATTTTTGGCATGCCTTGAGGTTTTGTTTTGCATTCCTGAATGTGCAAAGCCATGAGCTTAATGGACATATATGCTTTCGTCCTTGTCTCTTCATACTGGTAACTGAGAAATGAGTAGCTGTCTGCAAAATCTTAGAAGGGGGCCTTTCTGGATAGCTTTCTCCTCAGTACTCCATCATTAATGCACTCAGAGGGCTTTGGATTCTTGAGGAGCCAGACCACATCATCTGCATCTTCCTCCGTACTCCTTGCATGTTTCATAACCTAAGTGAAATTGCTGATTTCTGCACAAATTTCGGTTACTTTTTCAAGGCCAGATACCTAGAAGATAAGATACCTTCTTCTCTGACAAATTTCTCAGTTTTCTCTAAGATTAGACATGGATTGACAAATCTCTCCTTATAATATTTGAGTTTTCGCTTCACAACGTTCGATGTGCGCCAACAGTGGCACCCTGCAAGAACTGCCACTCAATAAGAGGGCAGTAGAGGCAGCCAACCACTGTAGCTGTGCATCGAACATTGGAAGCGAAAACTCAGAGCCCCCACCACCACTGCTTCTCCTGCAGGCCTGCCCTCTGCCTGCAGCTTGCCGCCGCCGCCCAGCTTCTTGCCCTGCATGCCTCTGGCTTGCCCCAGTCTGCCAGCCATTCGGTCTGCCTGGCCACCAGCTCCGCGGGCCCAGCGCCGGAGCCAGGGGCAGCGGAGGTGGCTCCCAGATCGGTGCCTCTCTCAGGCACTCCACCGCGGCGGCCCTCACCCTCCTTGCCTGCTGCTGCTGGCTCCTCCTGCAAGTGCCACTGCCCGGCATGATGCCACAGCCCGCCAGCTGGCTCTCTCCTCTGTCCCCACCACTCTCCCCAGTCCAGCCCACCCGCCAGCAGGCTCCCATTCCCAGCCACCGCCTCCTCCTCTTCCTGATGCTGCTGCGGGGCTGGAGCCAAGTGGGGCTGGTGGCGCTTGGCGGGGACGGGACCAAGAGTCCCGGCCGGGTGGAGGGATGCGGCAGCTCCTGCTCCCGGCCGGAGGAAGGAACGGGGCAAGGTGGGAGGTGCGTTGCCAATTCGTGTATGGGGGGCCGGGGGAGCGGCTTGGACACCCCCCCAAAACGCCCCTTCTCCCACCCGCCCAGCAAGCCAGACATATGGGAGAAGCTTCCACAGGTCCCCCCAATGCCTCCCCCTCCCTTCTTCCTTACTTCCTTTCTCTCCCCCCTTTCTTTCTCTCTCTCTTTCCCTCTCCCCCTCTTCCTTCCTTCCTTCCTCTCTCTCCCCCCTCTCTCTATTTCTTTCACTCTTTCTCTTTCTTTCTTACTCTCTCCCCGGCTCTTCCTTCCTTCCTTCCTCCCTCCCTCCCTCCCTTACACCCACCCTACCTACTGTCCTAGGGCCCCTTTGTCTTCAACCACAACGGGCTTTGCTCCCTAGTTGTATATAAATCTGAATTAGACCAGGGGGTGTAAACATAAACAGGACCTGCAGTGGGGTCTGTCATGTTTGGATAAGTACAGATGGGAAATAGCCCTGTATCTGGGACTTTGGACTTATCAAAATATTCTTTAGTAAAAGCGTAAGCTTTTAGGTCCATTAAGTACTACCTTGTAATGTTTGAAGTCATATCCTAACACTTCGAAATGCTTTAGATGCTTAAGGAGAGCTTCTTGAAGAGTCTAAGCAAAGTCACTCTCTTTTTTCTCCCCCCCCCTTGCCTCTCTGCCTGCTCTTCCTGCTGCAGTTCTGCAGGGGATCTCACAGCTCCAGCTAACAAGTCATTGTTTACTACAAAGGCAGAGGGAGCTCTACTTCCACATCCAGCAAGAAAAATTAACTCTTCTAGCTCAGTATCAGTATATGTGGGGAGCTAGAGAGGCTGAGGTATATTCTAGCATTAGAACAAAAAGGGGGCCCCTTTTCTTTCATTTCGCATGCACTGGTGAAAAGGATGGCATTCAGCAGCCTCTTCCATCCAAAGAGACAGAAATACATTGGTCCAGGCAAGAAGCTTTCAAAAAAAGTTATCTTAATGATAACAGACGTGTCCAATCAAAACTACTTCCAGATGGCCATCGAGTCTAACTGAAAAGTAAAATCAGGCCAGCAATCCTGACAAAGATACACAAAGCTCTGCTTAGTCAAATCAGGTCTCCACTTTTTATTTAAGCTGACCAACATTCAGCCCAGGAGACTCTCAAGATTCACTTTCTGTTTGGATGTCTTTCCTCCCATTGTACCACTATACAAGTTACAGTATCACACTAAAAATCTTCTCTCTTCAACAGAAACCCTCCACCTTCCTTCTAAACATACAGTATCACACTATTCACTTTATAGTGCCTTCTTTCCCAAATAGAATCACTCCATATCTCCAACCTTGTCAATAAAACAGTAACCCACCACAAACCAGGCTAGAGCACTTTTATTTCATACAACAAAATGGTACTTCTTTATTTACCTTGACTTCCGGAAAGTTTTTGATACAGTTCCTCATCAAAGGCTCCTAAGTAAGCTCAATAGTCATGGGATAAAAGGACAAGTCCTCTTGTGGATCAAAAACTGGCTTATAAATAGGAAACAGAGAGTGAGTATAAATGGGAAACTTTCTCAGTGGAGGGTGGTAAGCAGTGGGGTACCACAGGGATCAGTACTCGGTCCGATGCTCTTTAACTTGTTTATTAACGATTTGGAATTGGGAGTAAGCAATGATGTGGCTAAATTTGCAGATGAAACGAAGTTGTTCCGGGTGGTGAAAACCAGGGAGGATTGTGAAGCACTCCAAAGGGATCTGTTGAGGATGGATGAGTGGGCGTCAACGTGGCAAATGCGGTTCAGTGTGGCCAAGTGCAAAGTGATGCACATTGGAGCCAAAAATCCTAAATATAAATACACGTTGATGGGGTCTGAACTGGCAGAGACTGACCAAGAGAGAGATCTTGGAGTCGTAGTGGATAACTCGCTGAAAATGTCTAGACAATGTGTAGCTGCAATAAAGAAGGCCAATGCTATGCTGGGGATTATTAGGAAGGGAATTGATAACAAATCAGCCAGTATCATCATGCCCCTGTATAAATCATTGGTGCGACCTCATTTGGAATACTGTGTACAGTTCTGGTCACCACATCTCAAAAAGGATATTATAGCATTGGAAAAAGTGCAGAGAAGGGCAACTAGAATGATAAAAGGGTTGGAACACCTTCCCTATGAAGAAAGGTTAAAATGCTTGGGGCTCTTTAGCTTGGAGAAACGACGGCTGAGAGGTGACATGATCGAGGTTTATAAGATTATGAATGGGATTGAGCAGGTTGAGAAAGAAGTACTTTTCTCCCTTTCTCACAATACAAGAACTCGTGGGCACTCTATGAAATTGCTGAGCAGTCGGGTTAGAACAGATAAAAGGAAATACTTTTTCACCCAAAGAGTGATTAACATATGGAATTCACTGCCACAGGAGGTCGTGGCAGCTGCAAGCATGGACAGTTTCAAGAGGGAATTAGATAAACATATGGAGCAGAAGTCCACCAGTGGCTATTAGCCACAGGGTATAGATGGGAACTCTCAGTCTGGGGCAGGTGATGCACTCTATTCTTGGTGCTGGAGGGGGCAGCAGTGGGAGGGCTTCTAGTGTCCTGGCCCCACTGCTGGACCTCCTGATGGCACCTGGTATATTTTGGCCGCTGTGTGACAGAGTGTTGGACTAGATGGGCCATTGACCTGATTCAACATTGGCTTCTCTTATGTTCTTATGTTCTTATGTTCTTATAAACACACACACACATTTTCTCTTTCTTTCTCTCACTCCCTCTCTTAGTGCAAATGCAATTCTCAATGCCCTCACTCAAGTATTTCCCTCCAGGGGAAGATCACCCTTTCAAGGAAGGCAGCTTACTTTGGCTCAGTAAATGAGTGCCCCAGTTTGTACTGCATGATTTCAGATGAATCTACTTAGAAAACTGCCAGCTTCATATGCTCCACCTATACCTTTACTTCTGGGGAAGAAAAAAAATCTCCCAACTGATGCCCCAGTGGAGTTTGCTGTTTTATCCATCTTACTCCCCAAAACAAAAAACACAGACACAAATTTTCAATCACACATGCACGCACTCCAAAATCCAGTTTACAAATACCTTCCCATAGCTTGTCTGCACTGCTAGCACTAAATTTAGGAGGCTGCAAAAAATTCCAGAAGTCTGAAGTGGGGGAGGATCGGAAGAGGGAGAAACACTCACCTCAGCTGGTAGTCCTTGTATGCCCACCACGTAGACCCTGTTTTCATCTACTGCCAACATAATTGCCCTAGATCTCTGTGGGACCTCCAACTATTATGGGAGAGCATAGAATAGGCAGGGTCCCCCTTCTGAGAACATATCTGTGGGAGAAACAAGGCTTTGTCCATGGTCTATTTTGTTAACTGCTACAGGAAGCAGAGTATTCAAAGGAACCTGCCCCTTGTGGGTTTCCAAATCTCACAACGTTGGAGGCTCATGAGAAGCAAACTCCATTAAATCTATAATCTGGCCCAATGTGAGCTTCCAAAAAAATTGTCTATTACCCTTTATAAAAGAACAGATTGAAGGAATCACCCTGGTCATTGAAATATTGTTAAAACAGAGAATACTGTTTGACCTCCTCATTGGTCTGTCTGTAGTACTCCTATCCCCCCCTCCACCTCTGGTCTTGCATTCTTCTGACACAGGGTTGCCAGATCCTGCCTCCTCCTCAGCAGGGGACTTTGCGAGCCATTCCTGGAGGGAATGTCCCCAATGTGGTGACTTCACTCAGAAGTGACATCATCACATTGGGGACATGCATGAATCCCAAGTCACAAATCTGCCGCTTGGAATTCAGATGCCCACCCCCATCTCCAGAAGCATTTAAAGGGTCCTTTTAAATGTTTTTGTAGAGCAGGGGCTGCACATGCCTGAATCTATGCTTTGGGAAAGACTTGCGACCTGGTGCTAGCATAACCCTCCTGTTATGTCCTAGGGTCAGGAGCCTGAGCTGGCGAAATGCAGCAGAGCTCCGCTCTCTGAGAACAATAGGGACTAGGCTCCTGAGCTTGCCAAGAAAGAACCAATGGCAGCATTGGCGGGCGATTCAAACCCGCCAATAGGAATGTGGGGAATCCCCCCCCTTACTGTATATAGTTGGCCTCCAGCCGTTACTTTTTGTCTTTGTCTTGTGTGAAGTACGAATAAATGCGTCTTCTCTTATGTCGTCGTCCGAGTCATGAGGCATGAAACCCAGTACTTTACAATGGCTACAAAGTTGGGATCTCAGTGCCTTCCATGATTCCATGAGCGACGACGAGGACAACAAGGCCACTTCCGAGCATCGCATTGCTGACCCCGAGAGCAGCACTGCACCGCTCGCCAAGCATCGCATCACTGACCCTGAGAGCAGCACCGCACCGCTCACATCGACGCCCGCCTCCCCAGACGTAACTATGGCCACCACGCGCAGAATACTCGAGCGCTTCAATCCGTCCCGGCCAGAAACATGGGACGCCTGGGTCGACCAGCTCATATGCTACATGGACCTCAATGAGATTCGTGACCCTGAGAAAAAACGGTCGCTCCTGCTGAGCTCGTGCGGAACCGACACGGTCCGCCTCGCGAAGAGCCTCTTGGTGCCACGCTCGGCCCTGGAGAGCTCATTTGCGGAGATCATGGATGTCCTCAACACATACTTCAGCCCCCGGCCTACCTTCCTGGCAAAAAGGATGGAGTTCCAGAGGCGCGTCCAGGCCCAAGGGGAACCCGCTGCTGCCTTCCTGGCCGCGCTTAGGGCGCTCGCTGTGGACTGTGTGTTTCCGAGGGTGGAAGACAACTTGCTAACTCAGCTCATGTGGGGCCTGGCGGACTCTAAGCTGCGGCGCAAGTTGATTGGGAACCGGCGGCTCACCCTGGACGAGGCCATTGACATCGCAAATGCCCACGAGGCTGCCGAAGGGGAACACCCGGCCTCGGCCGTCCATGCGGTCGGGAGGGGTCCCAGTCCTGGGAACTCGGATACCGAAGAGGTCTACTCCCTCAGACTGCAACACCACCAAATGGCGCAGGCCCAGCAGGCCGACTGGGAACCAGCCAAGCCTCCCGGCAACCGGACAGTGTGCGCCAGCTGCGGGGAGGGCCATGGGAGGAAGACCTGTAAGTTCTGGGATGCTGTCTGCCACGGCTGCGGAAAACAGGGACACCTCGCACGGGACTGTCGGTCCAAGGGTCCCTGGAACCTAAGATCGTCGGCCCCACCTAACCGTGCACCGACCACCACCCACGAGACGATGGAAGAGGTCGCCGAGCTGTACCACCTCACGGATCAACCGCTGCAGGTACTACGCCTTCCCAACCCCAACCTCTCCTCCACCCCGAAGATCCAAGTAAACGTGGGGATCGAGGGGTCCCCCTGCTGCATGGAGGTCGACTCGGGTTCAGCGGCGTCCATCATTTCCCTGGACACCCTAAAAAAGCTTTGCCCATCCGGGGGACCCCCTCTACATCCATCGCTGCTTAGCCTGGTGGACTTCCAAAAGAACCCCGTCCCCATCCGGGGAGTCGGCACCTTCCGGGTGCAATACCGAGACTTTGAGGGGGACTTGGACTTGGTGGTGGTGGAGGGAAACCTTGTGAGTCTCCTGGGGTGAGCGTGGTTCGAGGCCCTGGGCATTACGACTGGGGGAGTGAATAAATGTGGGAGGCGGGACTGGGGGATGATTTGCCGGGAGTTCCCCGAGGTCTTTGATGGGGAGCTGGGGTGTTATAAAGGGGTCCCAGTGTCGCTTCACTTAGACCCGATGGTGACGCCCATCCGGTGGCGCTTCCGCACCGTGCCCCTGGCCCTCTGCCCTAAAATAGAGGCAGAACTGAACCGGTTGGTAGCCCAGGGAGTCCTAGAGCCCGTTCCAAATGCACGTTGGGAAACCCCGATTGTGACCCCAGTGAAACCGAACGGGGAAATCTGCATCTGCGCAGATTACAAGTACACTATTAACCAGGCACTCCAGGCGCACGCATACCCCATGCCAGTAGTAAGTCATGTCTTAGTCACACTGGAGAGGGCGCGCATATTTGGAAAGCTGGATCTCACACAGGTGTACCAGCAACTCCCTGTGGACGAGGCCACGGCCGAGGCACAAACTATAGTGACACACCGGGGGGCCTTCAGGGTAAAGCGGCTGCAGTTCGGGGTCAGTGTAGCCCCAGGGATCTTCCAAAATCTAATGGATGATTTGTTAAAAGGGATCCCTGGTGTGACGCCATTCTTCGACGACGTCCTCATTGCCGCGGCCACCCCAGAGAGCTTCGCCGCCCACCTCTGAACTGTCCTGGGATACTTCCAAGCCACAGGGCTAAAGGTGAAACGGGAAAAGTGCCTCCTCGGGGTGCCAGAGGTGGAGTTCTTGGGGTACCGGGTCGATGCAACAGGCCTGCATCCGGCGAGGGACAAGGTGAAGGCCATCGTGGAGGCCCCCGCCCCGAAGTCCAAGGCAGAGCTCCAGGCATTCTTGGGCCTCCTAAACTTTTATCACGCCTTTCTCCCACACAAAGCCGCCATGGCGGAACCCCTACACAGACTGCTGGATAAGACGACGCCTTGGGCATGAGGATCAAGGGAGGAGGTGGCTTTCCGGGGGGTTAAAACTCTATTGATCTCGAATACTGTACTCGCCCACTTTGACGAAAAGCTCCCGGTGATCCTCGCATGTGATGCATCGCTGTATGGGGTCGGGGCGGTTTTGGGCCACAAACTACCGGATGGGAGGGAAGTTCCGGTGGCTTACTACTCCCGCACGCTGTCCCCTGCGGAGTGAAATTATGCACAAATTGACCGGGAGGGCTTGGCCCTGGTGGCGGGGTTAAAAAAATTCCATAACTTTGTGTATGGACAGCCTTCACACTCATCACCGATCATAAGCCGCTCCTGGGGCTGTTCACAGCTGACAAACAAACGCCGCAGGTATTGTCGCCCCGGGTGTTGCGTTGGTCCTTGTTTTTAATGGGCTACCAGTACCAGTTGGAGCATCGGCTGGGCAAGGCGCTGGGGCATGCCAACACCCTTAGTCACCTGCCACTGACACACATGGGAGAGGACCCGGCCCCAGCTCCCACGGTATTGTTGATGGAGGAGCTTCCGAACCCCCCTTCAGGCTGCAGACATGGCCGCCTGCTCGTCTCGGGATCCCATTCTCTCCCGGGTCTTAAACTGGGTGGTGAGGGGATGGCCAGTGGAACCGGCTGGGCCAGAGTTCATGGCATATAAAGCCAGGAGGGAAGAGTTATCTGCCTTGAAAGGGTGTTTGCTATGGGGGGACAGGGTGGTCATCCCGGGGTCCATGAGACAAGGGGTTCTAGAAGCGCTTCACGAGGCCCACCCTGGCATTGTACAAATGAAAGCTCTGGCAAAGAGCTACGTGTGGTGGCCCGGGATAGACTCAGAAATTGAAACCTGGGTCCGGGGGTGCACACGATGCTAGGAGGCCCCCGAGCTGGGAGTCCACCCACTTTGCCAGGCCGTTCCAGGGTCTCCAGTTCTTGGTAATGGTAGACTCCTACTCTAAGTGAGTAGAAATTAGTCCGGTGTCTACCACCTCTGCCAAAGCGGCAATAAGGGCCCTATGCAAAATATTCGCTACGCATGACTTGCCAGACACGATCATGTCGGACAACGGGGCCGCATTCACCTCTGCAGAGTTCCAAGTGTTCCTTGCAAGGAACTTAATCAAGCACATACGCTCTGCGCCCTTCCACCCAGCAACTAATGGCCAGGCAGAGAGAATGGTCCGCACCACCAAAGAAGCCTTGAGCCGCATAACTGAGGGTGAGTGGGAGTTCTGGCTGGCCCGCTTCCTCCTCACACAGCGCATCACCCCGAACCCCATCTCCGGGCGTTGCCCAGCAGAACTGTTGATGGGCCACCGCCCCACGACCCTATTAAACAGACTCCACCCAGACCGAGCTCCAGAGAGAAAGCTGGTCGAAACCCGGGAGGCGCCCAGGAGCCTCCTCCTGGGGGAACCTGTCTACTTTAGAAACTATGGGGCGGGTCCTCAATGGCTGGCCGGTCGCATTCTCAGACCCACAGGGCCAGTTTCGTATCCTGGCAGATGGGGACTGGGTCCTCCATAAACACATGGACCAACTCCGGAGGCAGCAAGACCCCGACACAGGTATCATGGCCCCTCCACCGGAATACACAGAGGCCGCCCCATCACCCGAACAGCCGCAGGCGCCAATAGCAGAACACACGCCAGAACGACCACGGGGCGCTGAGGGGTCACAGAGCAAGCTGAGCCACCTCTGCCATCTATGCCACCAGAAACCCAAGCTCCTAGTGCAGTAGGACCACCAGAAGGGGGGCCCACCAGTCCGGACCCGGGCCCCTGAAGATTGTTAAGAGAATGGAGGCCACCAGCATACCTAAAAGACTACGTCACCAGATAGGAGACGAACTATGGGGGGAGGGGTGTTATGTCCTAGGGTCAGGAGCCTGAGCTGGCAAAATGCAGCAGAGCTCTGCTCTCTGAGAACAATAGGGACTAGGCTCCTGAGCTTGCCAAGAAAGAACCAATGGCAGCATTGGCGGGCAATTCAAACCCGCCAATAGGAATGTGGGGCGTCCCCCCCTTACTGTATATAGTTGGCCTCCGGCCGTTACTTTTTGTCTTTGTCTTGTGTGAAGTACGAATAAACGCGTCTTCTCTTATGTCATCATTTGAGTCATAAGGCATGAAACCCAGTACTTTACACCTCCCTAACCATGTTCTCCTGTATCTGTTGCCTGATTAGCATGCAGGTTTCCCACAGAGGGGAAAAGAAAGCTTCTGGTTCCCAGAGTGTCCCCCCCCATCCCCGACCAGCAGCTCAAAGGAACCTGGCAACCCTTGAGCAGCCTGATCCAGAGGATTTCATTATCCTTTTTTAAATATATATATATATTAAATTGTTTATTGAAGATTAAAACAAAATACAATGCAGTACTTAGTAATGCATGAATGAAAAATAACTACAAAATGATCATTAAGTCTGTGGTGAATCAGGGATTGCCATTACAAGTTATCTGCCAATTTTGAGCTTATTCAAATAATTAAAAATAAAAATAAATGGAATTCAAGTCAGTTTTAAAGATCCTTCAACTACTTAATGGTAAAGATACAAGGTGTGTGAATCAATCAAGGGTGCTTTCTGTAATGCTCCTTCCGGGTCAGCAAAAGCATCTGGCCATGATGACCATTTGGTCATAATACTAGTAGAGGTAACCTGTCTATCTTGCTGTGCAATCCAGTCTGAGGTCTTGTCCAGTAAAAAATATTCCCATACCTTTCGGTACCACTGATGCATCGAGGGGAGATTCTGTAACTTCCACTTTGAAGCAAGCACATGTTTCGCTGCTGCTAAAAGGGGGGAAATTAGGTCTTTAGTATTTTGAGGAATCCTAATTTTTGGCCATAAGTCCAAAAGAATTAAGGTTGGGTGTTTAGAGATATAATGACCTGTTATCAAATGAATTTGTGATATGGTTTCACTCCAAAACCGATTAACCTTACTTCATGACCACCAACAATGGTAAAAAGAGTCTTTTGCCCCACATAGCTTCCAGCATGATGACAACATGTGTGGATAAATGTATGAGAGTTTTGATGGGGTGAAATGCCAACAAAGCAAAATTTTTATTGCCTGTTGTTGAATAGGTAAGGAGTGTGAGGTATAACTTGATGAGGTCCAAATCTTTTCCTATTGATAAGTAGTAAGATTTATATCCAGATCTTTTTAGCATGCCACCTGGTCTGATGTTAAAGGGAATTTTATATCCAGTAATAAAGCTTTATAAAGCATTGAAATTAGGCCTTTTGAGCAAACAGTTCATACTGTGTTCCAAATTTGTAAGAGGTCTATTTAAACTTTTCCATAAAGTAGAAGAGTGAAACAAATGGGAAATTTGAAGATATTCAAACCAGGGTAGACCAGAATCACATGATTGTTCCAAAGCTGCTTTCTCTCTAAGCTGTCCATTGGAAGAGATATCTTCAGCACAAACCTTGCCTTGGCAGTGCGAGGCAAGGAGCACAATATTCCCAGAATCCTCCGTGGACTATGTGGGTTTCTGTTCCAGATAACCAGATGTGGTAAGTCAAAGACTTTACACCCACACCCATTACAAATGACTGAACCAGAGACTCAAAAGATGTTTGTGGTTTTAGGATCTGATTTTTTTTCTTGTTTGCTGTTTCCCTATGCTGTTTGAAACCTACACCAACATGATTACACACAAACCCTAGCTACTTCACATGAAGGCCCTAACAAAAAACGATGTATGTGATTTATGATTTTTAAATTGTGAGCCAACATACCCTCATGGGGGGGGGGAGCAGTTAGGGAATTTTATATGTCTTATGTTTATGAGCCTATGGCCCCAGTCACACTGGGGGAAAAGGCATGGCTGAAGTGCGGCTTTTTAGAGCCACATCAAAAGAGACACACAGTGGCAGGATCAGATGGATCCCCCGAGCTGCCACGCAGTTGCTCCCCATCATGATCAGATGCCGAGGGAAAGACACGGACAGGTGATGGAGGTGAGCCTGCTGTGCATGCCCAGGCATGCGCAGTTCAACAGGGCCCAGGAAGCTACATGGAGAGGGGCACGGCGGCAATCAGACACTGGCCCCTGGGGCTTCCGGTCTGGGATACATGGCATCCTGACATGTTCTGGCTCTGCTCCCAGGACATACGGAGGGTCTTTATGACAGGGCAGGCTATACAGCCTGCCGCAAATCTCCCCAGGCAGGGGGGTGACTAGCAACGAGCATTGGCCCGAGTGGGAGTTGAGATCGGCTGATAGCGGGGCTTTAAAGAGCGCCACGACCAGCCTTGATCCCCTCCCCCCAAGAGGGCACTTTGGAATCTCTCTAAAAGACCCCACCGAATTGGATTCTCAACATAAGAATGCATGACCCAGACCTCCAAGACATTCTACGGAAATTGATACCAAGGAAACACTGCTATAACAAAATACGGACTTTGAAGGTAACTTTTTAAAATTGCTCACCGGAAACGCGCTGATCCCGAGAATAAACAACACCCAATGAAGCGCATGATCGTGCTGTATTCTGTGTACTAACACCAACTCTGGAAAAAGCGGTTAAACAGCAAAAAAAAGGCCAAAAAGCCGGTTTGTTGATCATTCCTGCGGTTGGGATATTGACTTTAAAATAGAAACTAACACCAAGTCCCATGAGAAACAGTGTGGAAAATTACTTAAGCTGCGACAGAAATCACCAGAACAGGAAGTGACCTCAGACCAGACAAGTAGCACTTCCTAGAGACGACCAAGGAGGCCGGAAGAAGGGAGGAAACCAGAAGTCAAGGAGGAAGATTAAGATTGCCAGACAGGAAGTTAACAACAGGAAGAGCTATTTACCATAGAGAAATTGCGCCCTCCATTTTGAGGTCGAAACGATTTATTCGGATTTTGGCTAAAAGACTTAACAGAAAAAAGCGAAAATAGAGCAGTTTAGCTGGGCACAAGAAGAGCTTTAATTTGATGTAAGTTTTGTGATAATTGTAAACAATGGCTTACGATCTCCGGCAAAGACAGAGGGCGAACTCTTGGTCCTCCCCGAAAATGGCTGCTAAAGAGGAGAAGAAACTACAGGGCATGATGGAAGCCATGGAAAAACGGATGATGGACGCTATACAAAAAATGGAAAAAACTCTAGGTAAAGTGGCTGATGAAGTAGCTGACTTGAAAAAAGACTTGGCTGGGATTACAAAAGAAATACAGACGCTGAACAAAAGAACAGATGAGGTGGAGGAGAGAGTGAAAGGAGTGGAAACTGGTGTAACTGAGGTTGCTAAAGAAGCATTAAAAGCTAATGTAATGGTGGAGTATAATGGAATACTTAACCATCTAAGATTTAGGGGAATCCCTGAAGACAAAAATGAGAATATCGACTCAGTTATGGTGGATGCTGTTGCAGATTTCTTAAAACTAGAAGAGGAGAAGGTGGCGGCACACATTGATTTGGTATACAGAGTCAACTCTGTGATTGCACAAAAGAAAAAATTACTCAGAGATGTGATTGTCCAGTTTATATCCAAAAGATTGAAAGAGGATTTGTTTAAGCAACAATTTCAGGAAGACTTCATGATTGACAACAAGAAAATTATGATACTAAAGGAATTACCCAGAACAATTCTTCAGGACAGATGACTTTTCAAAGACCTGATCAACAAACTGAAAACAGAGGGCATTAGATACAGATGGGAAATTCCAAAAGATGTCAGCTTTACATTTAAACAGAAGAGAGTCACCATCAAGTCAGTAGAGCAAATGAACAAGTTCATTAAAGACAATTTTAAAGACTCTGATAAATAAATACAAAGCCAACATGGAGAGTCAAATTATTTCATGGAATGTTAATGGACTTAATTCACCCCAAAAAAGGAAAAATGTTAGGCTATGGTTGGAAAACAAAAATGTGATATTGTTTGTTTACAAGAAACATATATTAAAAAGACTGATGTTAAATTTTTGATTCAAAGTAGACTAGGAGAGGAATTCTATTCCCTCTCCTCGCAAAAGAAAAAAGGAGTCATTACATATGTAAAAAAAGAGTTGGAACCAAAAGAAATTTTTAAAGACAAAGAAGGAAGATTTTTGGCAGTGGAAGTTATGCTTCAGAATAAAAAGACTTTAATTTTAAATCTCTATGCCCCGAATGGAGCCAAGGAAAAATTCTTTCAAGATTTGTGGGAACAATTACAACAGTTAACCTATGAACAAATGATATTGATGGGTGACTTTAATGGTACTGTTAATAATGCTATTGACAGAAAATCCAAAAAAGGAAATGAAGGTATAGGTAAGCTTCCGAAAGTATTTTTTCAATTGGCGAAACATGAACACCTGGAAGATGCATGGAGAGCTAAAAACCCTAAAGACAAAGATTATTCTTTTTATTCATCAAGACATGAATCTTTCTCAAGAATTGATATGATGTGGATGACTGAGAACTTAATTGTGCAAACACGTAAAATTGAAATATTACCTAGAATTCTTTCCGACCACAGCCCAATAAAGTGGTCAACTTATGCTAAGAGAAAGAAATTTCGATGGAGACTCAATGAGGATTTACTGGACAAACAAAATATTGTGGATATAATAAGGACAGAAACCAAAACGTATTTTCAACTAAACTTAAATAAAGAAGTACAGATGCAAATGGTATGGGAGGCATATAAGGTTGTGATGAGAGGACATCTAATTGCAATTAACAACAATGAAAGAAAACAACAATTCAAAATAGATAAAGAAATTATGGAAAATATTCAAAAGAAAGAAGCAGAACTTAAGAAGAGACATGGCAAAAAGAAAATTTTGAGAGAACTGAGGATCCTAAGGGAACAATATGATGCGAGGTTAAATAAAGAAGTTTATTGGAACTTGAAAAAATTGCAACAGAAGTCATTTGAAGGAGCAAATAAACCTGGGAAATATTTGGCATGGCAATTGAAGAAAAGAAGAGAGAACAAAACAATAATTAAGTTGAAAGATGGGAATAGAGAAATTATAGACCCAGGAGGGATCCGGAGAGAATTTTACAAATACTATGCTACTCTTTTGCAAGCAAAACAGGTGGATCAACAAAAAATCCAGGATTACTTATCTAAGGTGAATTTGACACAACCAAGTTCAAAAACAAAAGGATTGTTAAACGCTGTGATAACTAAAGAAGAAATCAGCAAAGCAATAGGAGAAGCAAAAATCTCCAAAGTTCCAGGACCAGACGGATTTTCAGCCAAATTTTATAAGAAATTCCAAGAAGACCTGGTACCGGTTCTAGAGATTCTTTTAAATGAAATTAGAGAAAGTGGGAAGGTTCCAGATTCCTGGAACGAAGCAGCAATCGCCCTGATACCGAAAGAGACCCAAGATTTAACTAATGTTAAAAAATATTGACCAATTTCACTTTTGAACAATGATTACAAAATTTTTGCAAAAATTCTAGCAGAATGCCTCAAAGAATATTTGAAAGACATTATTGCCGAAGATCAGGCTGGGTTTTTGCCAGGTAGGCAAATAAAAGACAACATGAGGGTTGTTTTGGACGCAATAGAATATTATGATAAGCACCCGGAAAAAGAGGTCGGCTTTTTATTTTTAGATGCGGAGAAGGCATTTGATAATTTGAATTGGGAATTTATGTTCAAAGTGATTGAAAAATTGCAGATGGGCGTAGAATTTACAAAAATGATTAAATCAATATATAAAGAACAAAAGGCCACGGTGATTGTAAATGCAGAATCAACGGAAGCGTTCCGGGTCAGAAAAGGAACTAGACAGGGCTGTCCCTTATCACCATTGTTATTTATCTGGATTTTGGAAATATTGCAGCAAGTGATTAGAGAGGATAATAATATAAAAGGTTTGAGTATTAGAGGTTTCTCATACAAATTAAGAGCGTTTGCTGACGATATTATGTTTATTGTTGAAGATCCTGTTAATAATATGCCATTGGTATTTGAAAAAGTAAAAGAGTTTGGTGATCTCGCAGGGTTCTATGTAAATAAAAATAAATCGAAAATATTGTGTAAAAACATGAATGTTAAAAAGCAACAAACTTTACAAAATATGACAGAATGTGAAGTGGTTAAAAAGGTCAAATACTTGGGAGTTGATATTACAATGAAAAATATCGATTTGTTTAAGAATAATTATGAAAAATTGTGGGTTTCGATAAGACGTGATTTAGAAAAGTGGCAAAAACTCAGATTATCTCTTCTTGGAAGAATTGCCGTTGTCAAAATGAATGTACTGCCCAGGTTAATGTTTTTGTTTCAGACAATACCAATTGTGAAAGATGTGAAAGTGTTGGTGAAATGGCAAAGAGAGATCTTTAAATTTATCTGGGCAGGAAAGAAGCCGAGAATTAAAACATAAATAATGTATGATGTTAAAGATAGAGGTGGCTTCCAGGTCCCGAATTTGCGTTTGTATCATGAAGCTGTATGTATGTCTTGGTTAACTGACTGGGTTAATTTGGAAAACAGAAAACTTTTGGCCCTTGAGGGTCACGATTGCAGATTTGGCTGGCATGCCTATCTTTGGTATGGGAAAAATAAAGTAGATTCAATGTTTAAGCATCATTATATAAGGAGAACGTTGTTTGATGCATGGACCAGATACAAGAATACAGTTCCCGATGAGAGGCCTTTATGGATTGTTCCTGCTGCAGTTATTCATCCTTTTTCAGAACATAAAGGTAGTGATTGGTTGAAATACCAAGAGTTGCTTCAAAAGGAAGGGGAAAATATGTTTTAAAACCAAATAATGAATTAGCATTTGAGTATGGATGGTTACAATATTGCCAAATAAGGGACATTTATAAAAAAGACTGTAAAGAGGTTGGTTTTAGAGCTAAGAACGATGAGTTTGAAGACATTTGGTTGAAAAAAGGGCGGAAAATGATATCTAAGTTGTATAAAACCTTGTTGACTGTATATACTTTGGATGAAACTGTTAAAGAGCAAATGATAAATTGGGCCATAAATATGAATAAGGAAATTTCTATGGAATCATGGGAATTTCTGTGGAAAAAAGTCTTTAAAATGTCAACCTGTGTTAATATAAAAGAAAATTGTTATAAGATAATGTACAGGTGGTATATGACACCAAAAAAGATTGCTAATATTAGTATGGATAAGAACTTTAGTAATAAGTGTTGGAAATGTAAAAAAACAGAGGGTTCTTTTTTATCATATGTGGTGGTCATGTGATAAAGCAAAAGTATACTGGTCAAATGTACATTGTGAGATGCAGAAGATATTAAAAATTCCTATCAGGAAAAGTCCGGAACTTCTCCTAGGTTTAACAATGGAAAAAATTCCACAAGAAAAGAGGACATTACTATGGTATATGATCACATCGGCGAGAATGGCTTTTGCGCAACAGTGGAAAGCGGAGAAGGTGCCAGATATACAAGACTGGTTAAGGAAACTGCTGTTTTTAGCCGAAATGGACAAAATGACAAAAAAACTAAATGGACACATGGCAGAACAATATCTAAAAGACTGGGAAGGCCTGAAATTGTATATGGAAACTGAATATAGAATGAAAGGAAAAATGTACAATCTTGATTTGTATTGAAACTGAATGAGAAATGAAATGAACACTTGATTATACTGTACCTTTATTGGAAACTATGTTTGAAAAAATCAGGTTTTTATGTATCAGAATTGTGTTAACTGGTTTGTCGATTGTTATAAGTCTAAACTTGATTACCTTTTAAGTTTTTCTTTTTTGTTATTAGCAGTGTTGGAAGCCTATTGGGGGGTGGGGGGATGGGATGTAATTTTTAAATTGTATTGGTAATGATGTTTAACAATTTTGTATATATTCCAATAAAATTTTGTTTCAAAAAAAAAAAAAAGACACTGGCCCCTGCTGCACATCAACCAGTTGGTAGCACTATTTTGGTGCTATTTTTTTGATGTGCAGTTTTACCGGGATGGGACGGATCGAGGACGGGTGCGCTTCATGTAATGTACTGAAGTTTGAATCCTGCCTATACTTTTCCATGTTAAGCTTCAGGCTGAATGTGGATTGTAAGCTGTCACATTCTATTGGCTGGTTTCTGCGAAACCATTGTAAATAACCAATCACCGTGTAAATATGTATCAAAGAGGGAACAGACCTGATTGGTCTTTATCCACAGTATTTGATTGGATGTTAACTTATTATGGGTGAGGCTTTGACAGCCCGGGATAGTTTAAAAAGGGAGCTGTGTGTCAGGTTCAAAAGCAAGTAGATCCAGGCATTCTCTTCAAAAGAAAGGCTTTATTTGGATTACAATGCTAAAACCCACAGTAGGAGGTCATTGTCAGGAATGGGGGGGCAAAAGCAATGCAAGCAAACTTATAGTGTGATGCATAAAAGCGGCCAGCGAATAAGCTATGAGCGCGTGCGCGGGAAACTCCCGGCGGGAGATTTACTTCATGAGCGGGAGACGACTCCCCTCCTCCCTTCACCCTCCCAGAACTGGAAAATTCTCATCAACACAAGAATAGCCCAAAGCCTACATTCAAGGTCACCGAGATAAGGAAAAGCGGCAGGGAAGAAGCTCCCACGTTACTGCCTGCATACCTACGCAAGCGCAAAGCAGGTTAGGGAACACACAACAATGGATTCAGTGAGACACATCAAAAAAGCTTTTCTGACACTGTGCTCCATTTGTTCGTTGTGTGTTCCGAGTTGAAGTTTGCTGTTACAATAAAGCTGAAATCACTTTTGCTGAAATCCTTCATGTTGAGTTGCATACTTAACACTCCACTTCCCAGATGTTGAGGTATGATCGCGTCCGCTTGATGTGCCCCGATCCATCCCTCTTGCATGGCAAATCCTCTCATGTGACAGGGCCTATGTTGGTTTGCCAAATTTTAGGAATGTTGTATTCCTGCCTGACCCTAGGGAGAGAGTCAGGAGGGCTAAGGCCCAGAAATGAGCTTCAGTTGTCGAGGGAGGTAAATAACAATAGGGGGGGGCTTTTAAAAAATTATATTAGGAGTAAGAGGAAGAATAAGGAAATTATATTCAAAGGGTGACTTTTAATGAGTGACAGTGAAATGGCCAAGCTTTTAAATTCTTATTTTGGTTTGGTTTGGGGGTTTTTTCCAGTAGAGGAACAAGTATAGAATGAGGAGGGGAGGGCAGGGTTAATCAAGTAGTGGGATTTTTTTTTTTTTAGCACAAGTAGGGATATGATCTGGGAACACCTGGTTGTTTTAAATCCACACAAGTCCTGAAGACCTGATGAACTGTGTCATAGAGTGTTGAAGAAGTTGGCAGATATCATCTCAGAACATCTCTCTTTAGTTTTTGGAGAGTAGGGGAGGTAGCAGGGTATTGCAAAAAGGCTAAGTACCTCTTTTTAAGAAACAGGGAAAAAAGAGGATCCAGGAAATAATTGGTCAGTAAGTCAGACAATGATTCCAGGAAAGATTTTAGAACAGATTATTAAGAGGTCTGTTTGTGAACATTTGGAGAGACATTTGATGGTTAAATCTCAGCATGAGTTTCTTAGGGATACGTTATGTCAGACAAATGTGACCTCTTTTTTCAATACAGGTACTAGTTTTGTGGCTCAGGGAAACACTGTGGCTGTGAATTTTAGTAAAGGGTTTAATATGGTGCACCATGATGTTGGTGAGATATGAACAAAATAGAAGTTGGTGATATAGACTTGATTACTGCTAGATGGATTAAGGCCTGGTTGGTAGATCATACCCAAAGGGTGATAGTTTGTGGGTTCCCATCAACCTGGAGGGAGGAGACAAGTTGAGTGCCTGAGGGCTATGTTTTGGGCCCAGTGCTGTTTAACATCTTTATAAATGACTTAAGATGAGGACATTCAGAATGTGTTCATTGAGTTTGTGGATGATATTAAACTGGGTGGGCACTCTAGTTCCAGTTGGGTGACATATTGCAGCTGGGTTAAGCTATACTCCAGGAAGAGCTCTTTTATTTTATTTTAGTTCTTCTTAGTGGTAATTTTAAATCAGGTATACTGGGTTTTAATTGGATCTTCTCTTTTTTTGTTTGGCTTTATTGTGTGTGGTTTGCTTGTGGTTTGAAGCCTATTGAAACATATTGAGTGATTTAATTTTCTATTTAAACAACTGACTGTTGAACAGAGCAGTTATGCAGCAATGATGGGGCAAGAGTAGTAAAACAATTGGCCTATGTAAAAACCCGAATGGACAGAAAAACAGTTCCTCTGTACTGCATGGCTAGTAAGGAATACAGTGAAACAAATGATGAACAGTGGGCAAACCAGGGCTGTTGAACTCATTTGTTATGAGGGCCAGATCTGACATAAATGAAGCCTTGTCCTACAATCATACAATCACAGAGTAGGAAGGGGTCGTACAGGCCATCTAGTCCAACACCCTGCTCAATGCAAGATCAGCCTACATCATCCCTGACACATGTTTGTCCATTCACTGCTTAAAGACTGCCAGTCAAGGGCACTGTTGTATATTAAGATGGCTGCTGCCACATGCGCTGGGCCATGCGGCCTACGGACATTCAGACCTTCAGTCCTAGAACAATAGGCATGACAGATCCTAGAATGCACTTATGGGTTTGCTAGGATCTGAGCAGGAGCCAATGGTTAATTAGTACATGTAAATAGTCCTATCATGGGTAATGGGTGTGGTGTTTTGCATGAATATAAACCAGCTGCCAGCCAGCTAATGTATGCTTTTGTTGGGATGTAATTGAATAAACGCATTGCTGATTCACTATGCTGAGCTGCTGACCTCAGTACTTTTCACTGGCAACGAAGGTGGGATCCTGAGAGTGGGCCTGACTCCACCGCAACCATAAGCACTGCACCAGTGACTACCATGGAGCCCAAATGCTCCCCGCCTCGCACCGCTCCAGATGACGGACAGCAGGCTGCTACTGCAGCACTGGCACTCCCGGCACCAGCTCCGCCACAGCGAGTCATGGCTTCCACTCCAGGACAACACCTCTCAGCTTTCAACCCTACTCATCTAGAGTACTGGGGAGCCTGGGTCGCCCAGTTGAAGCACTTCTTGAACATCAAGGGGGAAACCAATGCCGAACTCAAGAAGTCTTGCCTGCTGAGCACGTGTGGTGTTGCCACCATCTGACTGACACAGAACTTCATCATGCCAAAGATGTTCGAGACTACCACATATGATGAACTGCTCACTGCCCTGACAAACTATTACACCCCATAACCATCCAAGTGGGCTGTCCGGATGGACTTCCTGGCATGCATGCAGAAACCCGGGGAGTCCACCATGGAATTCCTCGCCAACCTCCACCATCTCACCAGCGAATGTGAGTTCCCCTCACTAGAGGACACCCTGCTGACTCAATTCCTCTGGGGACTCCACGAACCTAAGTTGAGGCAGAAACTCACCACCCAGACCGACTTGAAACTCAAATTGGCACTACAAACAGCAACAGCATTTGAGAAGTCACAGAGGGATCAGCAGACACACACAACTCATCAGGCCACCGTCGCTCCAGACTCGGAACTCTTGGAAGAAGATGAAGCACACCAGGTTCACAACCAGGACCACCCCGTGGGCCACAAAAACAGAGCTCCGGTCCATCACACACCAACGCAAGGGCCCATGAGACAACCCAGGCCAGCAAACTGCGCAAGCTGCAGGGACCACCACAAAAGAAAGACCTGCAGGTTCCATGATGCCATCTGCCGATCATGAGGGAAGACTGGCCACATCACCCATGCCTGCCACTCACAGGGAAATCAATGGAACATCTCATTGCACCCGGAGACCAATGAACTCAACTCCATGTCCATCCACCAGAATCAGGTACACTATTTGCCCCAGGGGTTGGCCCGTAAACTGACTGTTAAGGTACTAATAGAGGGGCCCCCATGTGAGATGGAGTTGGACACGGGGTCATCCCTTTCCATTATATCTGAGGACACCCTCCAGAAGTTATGCCCTACCAGGGGACCCCCTCTTGAAACCTCCAACCTCAAGCTAAGGGACTTTCAAAGAAACCCGGTTGCGGTCAAAGGGGTGGGACAGTTCTGTGTTCAATACAAGACTTTCAAGGACAGCCTGAAACTGGTCAGCATAAAAGCCCCCCTCACAAGTTTGCTGGGCCTATCCTGGTTCGAGGCCATGGGGTTGGCCATGACCAGAATCAACCAGATCAGTCACCAGGACTATGATCACATGTGCCATAATTTCCCAGCCATCTTTGATGGCATGCTTGGCCATTACACCGGGCCACAGATTTCATTGGCCCTCAACCCGGTGGTGTGCCCCATCTGCATAAAAGCCCATTATCCCCCATTAGCACTCCAGCCAAAGACTGAAGCAGAACTGGACTGCCTGGTCAGCCAGGGGGTCTTGGAGCCAGTTCCACATGCCCTGTGGGAGACACCAATAATCACTCCAGTAAAACCCAACAGAGATGTCAGGATCTGTGCAGACTACAAATGCACGATCAATCGGGCACTGCAGGACCATGCGTACCCCGTTCCCGTGGTCAGCCACGTCCTCACATCCCTAGCCGAGGCAACCACTTTTGGAAAGTTGGATTTGGCACAAGCCTACCAGCAGCTGCTGGTAGATGACACCATGGCTGCAGCGCAAACAATTGTAATGCACCAGGGTCAGTTTGGGGTGAGCGTAGCCCCAGGAATATTCCAAAACTTAATAAACTCTTTGTTTAACAGTATTCCTGGGGTACAGCCTTGGACGATGTTTTGATCGTGGCGTCATCATCGGAGGCCTTTGTGGATCGTCTACGGAGGGTGCTTCAGCACTTCAATGACGCCAGGTTGAAGGTGAAGCGCGAAAAGTGCTTATTGGGGGTCCCAAGCATGGATTTCCTGGGATTCCAGGTTGACGCGAGTGGCATTCACCCTACACAGGACAAAATTAAAGCAATCCAGGAGGCTCCCACCCCTTTCTCCAAGGTGGAGCTACAGGCCTTCTTGGGCCTGCTCAATTTCTATCATGCCTTTCTTCCCCATAAAACCGCCGTCACCGAGCCCCTACACAGGCTCCTGGGCAAGAACGCCTGCTGGGTGTGGGGCCATAAGCACACCCAGGCTTTCCAAGCTGTCAAAGACTTGTTGGTGTTGAACGCCGTCCTGGCCCATTTCAATGAAAAACTTCCAGTAATCCTCGCATGCGATGCTTCACCCTATGGAGTTGGGGCGGTGTTGGAGCATCGGTTGCCAGATGGGCAGGAGGTACCAGTGGCTTACTATTCCCGGACTCTGTCTGCCATGGAGCACAACTACACACAGATTGATAAGGATGCATTAGCTATCATAGCATGGGTCCACAAGTTCCACCACTACCTCTATTGCTGCCCGTTTTCCGTAGTCACAGACCACAACCGCTACTGGATCTGCTGGTTCCAGACAGGCAAATGCCCCAAACCATGTCCCCAAGGGTTCTGCGGTGGTCCATCTTCCTTGCGGGCTACCAATACAGCTTGCTGCACTGGCCTGGAAAGGCTATGGGACATGCAGATGCCCTCAGCCACCTTCCCCTCCCTGATTGTGACCTGGCCCTGGCCCCAGTGCACCAGATCCTGTTGCTGGAAGAGCTTCCTGACCAGCTGATCTTGGCTGCCGATGTCACTAAACACAAGTGAAAAGACCATGTCCTCGCTCGTGTTTTGGACTAGGAGGGGATGGCCCACAGGGAAACTGAGCCCAGAATTTGTGGCATTCTCAGGCTGCCAAAATGAGCTATCTGCACACAAGGGGTGCCTGTTGTGGGGAAGCAGTAGTCCTTCCTGAATCTCTGCATGAACACACCCTTGCTGCGCTGCACGAGACCCATCCAGGAATCATGCGCATAAAAGCTCTAGTGTGAAGTTATGTCTGGTGGCCGGGCTTGGACGGGGAGATAGAGGACCTCGTCAAGCATTGCCAGACCTGCCAAGACAAGCGGCCAGCTCCCCCCAGGGCACTGGTATGTCCCTGGGAGTCCACTAACAAACCCCGGGCCCGCCTGCACCTGGACTTCGCAGGCTCGTTTCAGGGGCAGACATTCTCTATTTTAGTGGATGCACACTCGAAGTGGCTAGAAGTCCTGCCAGTCCCCTCCATGTCATCCTGCACTGCAATCAAGTCCATGTGGAAAGTCTTTAGTACACACAGCATCCCCAACACGCTACTATCAGACAATGGGGCAGCTTTCACATCAGCTGAATTTGGGGACTTCGTGACGTACTACGGAATTCGGTATATTCGCTCCACGCCTTTCCACCCAGCCACCAACGGACAAGCGGAAAGGATGGTGTGAACCACTAAAGAAGCACTGCGCCAAATCGTCCAAGGCAATTGAGACTACTGGTTAGCTGCCTTCTTATTCGGTCAGAGAACACCCCCACATACCACCACCGGCCACTGCCCTGCGGAAATGCTAATGGGATGACGTGTGGCAACATGACTGGATCGGCTACATCCAGACCGAGTGCCTGACCACACTCCAGGATTGGAGCTACAAACAGCCCTGAGAGGTTTCTTCCTGGAGGACCCAATAGACACAAGGAATTATGCATGAGGGCCACCATGGATCCCAGCCAGGGTAATCCACGTGACGGGTCTGCTATCCTACAAGGTTTCCACTGAAGAGGGACAAATGATCCACAGACACGAGGATCAACTATGCTGCCGCCTGTTGCCAATGGAGGAGGCACCCCACCACAGGTACTGGATGACAGCGAGGCCAAACCAGGACCTGATGCACCGAGCGGACAGACAGAGGAATCAGAGTCAGGCCCCAGGTAGTCGGTAGTCCAGCAAACAACAACCAGGAAGAGATAAAACCAGTTACAGGGGAAAAACCATCAGTATGACAAGAGGCTCCCGCACACACCCCCGCCCAGCCGGCAAGAGAACCATGCTGATCAACTTGAGAGTGGCAGCGCCCTGAGTACCTTCGAGACTACATTTGTTAATATGTCTGAACTATGGGGGGAGGAGTGTTGTATATTAAAATGGACCTCCAGTCTTAGAATAATAGGCATGACGGATCCTAGAATGCATCTATGGGTTCGCTAGGATTTGAGCAGGTGCCAATGGTTAACTAGTACATGTAAATAGTCCTATCACGGATAATGGGTGTGGTGTTTTGCATGAATATAAGCTGGCCACCAGCCGGCTAGTCTATACTTTTGTTGGGGTGTAATTGAATAAACGCATTGCTGATTCACTGTGCTGAGCTGCCAACCTCAGTACTTTTCACTCACCATGTCCCTAGGCAGCTGATTCCACCATTGACAACTCTTACTGTAAAAAAGTTTTTCCTAATATTCAGCTGGTACCTTCCCGCCCTTAATTTAAACCCATTGTTGCAAGACCTATCCTCTGCTGCCAACAGGAAGAACTCCCTGACCTCCTCTAAGTGACAGCCCTCCAGATACTTCAAGAGAGCAATCATGTCCCCCCTCAACTTCCTCTTCTCCAGACTAAACATTCCCTAGTCCCTCAGTCTTTCCTCATAGGGCTTGGTCTTCAGACTCCCGATCATCCTCATCACTCTCCTCGGCACCAGGTCTATTCTGTCAACATCCTTTTTGAAGTGAAGTCCCCAGAACTGCACACAATTCTCCAGGTGTGGCCTGACCAATGCAGTTCACAGCAGGACAATGACATCTTGTGAATTGGATGTTATGCCTCTGTTGATACACCCCAAGATCACATTAGCTTTTTTTGTCACTGCATCATACTGGCTGCTCATATTTAACTTTCGGTCCACCCATACCCCAAGATCACATACATTGCTACCCAGAAGTGGATCCCCTATCGAGTATGTATGTTCCTCTTACTTGTTACTCAGATGTAGAATCTGGCACTTATCCTTGTTAAATTGCATCTTGTTCACATTTGCTGACTTTTCCAGTGTGTTCAGATCTCATTGAATTCTATCTCTATCTTCTGGAGTGTTCACTGCTCCTTCCAGTTTGGTGTCCTCTGCAGATTTAATGAGTAGCCCCTCCACCTCCTCATCAGAGATCACTTATAAAAATATTGACAAGTGCTGGGCCCAGAACTGAGTCCTGTGGCATCCACTCCACACCTCCCTCCATTCAGATGAAATGCCATTGACAACTACTCTTTGAGTGCGATTCTCCAACCGGTTCTCTGTCCACCTAACTATCCTAGAGTCCAGTCCACAGTCCTTTAGTATTTCTATCAGAACATCACAGGGAACCCTGTCAAAAGCTTTACTGAAATCCAGGTAGACAACATGAACAGCATTCCCTCAATCCAGTAGGCTCATTACTCAATCAAAGAAGGAAATGAGGCCGGTCTAGCAGGACCTGTTGGGTACAAATCTGGGCTAACTTCCACAGATCACCAAGTCATCCTTTAGATGCTCGCAGATTGATCCCTTTAAAATCTGCTCCAGTATCTTCCCTGAGACAGAGGTCAGACTGACTGGCCTGTAGCTTACTGGGTCATCCCTCCTCCCTTTTTTGAAAATTGGGATAACATCTGCCCTCCTCCAGTATTGTGGCACATCTCCCATCCTCCAAGAGGTCTGGAAGATGATGGACAAAGGCTCTGAAAGCTCTCTAGAAAGTTCTTTGAGCACTCTTGGGTGCATACCATCTGACCCAGGGGATCTGTATGCCTTCAATGCAGCCAGGTGCTTCTCAACTACCTCTCTGTCCAGGTCAACTAGCAGCCCAGACTCCATGCCTTGCCTACTACCATCTCTAGATGAGCCTGTTCTCTTCTTCAGGGGAAAAAACTGAGGTAAAATAGGCACTGAGCCTTTCTGCTTTCTCTCTGTCTTCTGTCAGTTTCTCCATTTTCACCCAACAGTGGGCCCATTGCCTCTTTTATATTGCATTTACCCCTCACATATCTGAAGAAGATTTTTTTGTTGTAGCAAGCCTCCCTGGCCAGCTTTAGCTCACTGTGAGCTTTGGCCTCTCTGATGGCTGACCTACAGTGCCTAGCAACCCACAGATACTTTTCTTTAGAGGTATGTCATTGCCTCCATTACTTGAACATTTCCTTTTTCTCCCTTAGCATATTATGCAGTTCTCTGTTCATCCACACTGGCTTCTTGGATCCCATATCATGTTTCTTTCTTGTTGGAACAGTGATGGCTTGAGCTTGCAAGAGCTCTTGTTTTAAGAAAGCCCACCCTTCACTTGCTCCATTCCAGCAGTCTCACACATGGAATGATTCTCATCATGCTCCTGAGTTTATTAAAATCTGCCCTACTGAAATCTAATGTACACGTGTGGCTACAAACTTCCTTGATCCCACACAGCAAAAGGAATTCTAGCAGGACATGGTCACTTTCCCCTAAGGTCCCCACCACCTTAACCTCATCTACCATCTCTTTGTCAATATTAAGTCAAGTATGGCCAAGTCCCTCATAGCTTTCTCAACCGTTTGATGAAGGAAGTGGTCAGCCAGACAGGTCAGGAATGTGCGTGACTGTGGATGCTTTGCAGAGTTTGTCTCCCAGCATACGTCTGGGAAGTTGAAGTCACCCATAACTACCAGGTCATGTTGTCTGGATACCCTGTCAAGCTGTTCAAGGAGGGCAGCATCCTAGTCAGGAGGTCTGTAGCAGACTCTAACCACAATCCCTTATCCTCACCCAGATACTTTCCACTGGGCTGTCACCCTCCTTTTCCAGTATTTCTTGACAAACAAACCCTCTCTTCACATACAGTGCCATTCTGCCTCCTCTTTGACCCTTTCGGTTTTTCTTGAACAACTTATACCCATCCTCTATTACATTCCAGTCCTGGGAATCATCCCACCAAGTCTCTGTAAAGCCTACTAAATCATAGCCCTCTGTCTGCATTAGAATCTCAGACTCTTCCTCACCTTTGGCTCCATTAGACCCAGCCCTCCCAGATGGTCCTCTGTTGTTTGCTCTCCTTCATTTAAATCCCTGTGTTGGTCATCTCCTTCCCCTTGTGGTGTCAGTTTAAAGCCCTCTTGATGAATCTCCCAGGTTTTGACCAAACACATTCTTTCCTGACCTCATTGGGTCAGGCCATGTGTGTCATAAAATGTAATGCCAGGTAGTGGAGATATAAACTTTGTAAAGAACACAAACACAATTAAAGATTTTTTAAAACTTAAAACATCATTAAAACATTGGCATTCTTGCAATATTTTGTTTATTTAACAGCTTCAGATAACTGACACCTCTTGCTCTGAATTATTGTATCAAAATCTGGAGACAAAGTCTGTGCTATAGCAAGAAAGTATGCTGTTCAGGTGTTGTTCAAGTGTGTATCTATAAGCTGCAAGTCTACTTTTGTTTATTGACATTCATTACAAAAATCTCATGGTCAGTGCTCTGAGCCTAAGACCAAAGGGAAAACATGAAATGGCTGAGCATTGTGAGCTTTTGTACATAAGTTGCTTTGTGTGCTTTTCAAGAACATGTGAAGGCATCATGACACAGACTGGGGGCTATGTGTTTGTTTAGAAAACTATAGTCTTCCCCAGAGAAATAACTACAACTTCTATGAGGCAACGCAAGAACAGTGAGACAGCAATGTATACTGATCAGCATCATCCTACTATCTGGGAAGTCTAAGTTCAAAATCCCCAGTCTACAAAGGAAACGTGCTGGGTGAACTTGGTCTGGACACACACTTTCAGCCTAATCCACCTCATTGGCTTGTTGTTATTCCTCATCTAAATAGTTCACATTGCTTTCCTACTGAGAAAGGCTAGATCATGAGGGCATGAATACAGTGAAAAAGAGGGGGGAAACCAAGTTGCACCCAAGACAGCCCTGGCATAACAAGCCCAACAAATCTCTCTCTCTCTCTTTGTAGCAAGGAAAAAGCTCATACGCTGAATAAAACTTTGTTGGTCTTAAAGATGCTTTGTATCTCTCCCATGCGATTGAGGAAACTGGGCAAAGTAAGCTTCCCATTCTTTCCCTCCCCAGGGGATGAGGAGGGGGAGGAGTTTCAGCCAATGGAGGGAAGAGAGACCTGGCTCAGTAGCTGTTCTGTGTAATTGGGAGGACCTGGCAAAGCAAGCACTCACTCTTTCCCTCCCTTCCCTTCACTTCCTTCCCAAGGAAGGAGGAAGGGGAGGAGCCTCAGCCAATGGAGGGGAAAGAGGCCTTGCTCTGCAGCTCCTGTGTGATTGAGAGAGCCCGGCAATACAAGCTGTGATGCAGAAGGAAGCAGCACAGAGGGAAAAGGAAGCAGAAAAGACCCAGTTGCTCACAG
This sequence comes from Gekko gecko, assembly GCA_029375565.1. Taxonomy (NCBI): domain Eukaryota; kingdom Metazoa; phylum Chordata; class Lepidosauria; order Squamata; family Gekkonidae; genus Gekko; species Gekko gecko. The sequence continues at coordinate 174,129,541 of JAPDNY010000005.1, forward strand.
GCTGGATCCGCCCCATGAGCCACATGTTTGACAACCCTGGTGTAAACCGAGCTGGCATGTGTTCAAGCCTCCCTAATCTAGGAAGCTCAGCAGGGAGCCTACTGGGCCATGTGAATTGTCAACCTGTTAATGATTCTGTAAATTAGTTTAGTATTTCCTTCTGACTGTTGCGTCATTAATTGTATTTAAATAAACTGACACATTACAAATCTTTCTCTTGAGAGATCAGAAATTATGGAGAAGTTGCTCTTAAAGGAAGCTTTTCATTTGCCACTTACCAAACAAGAGTCTAGCAGTAAATAAGAATTAACCAGCAAGACAGGAAAACCTTTATAAAATTTTTCTCCCCTCCTCCTCCTTTAGGCTACCCATTGATAAGAAAGGTATTTGTGGGTGGATGTCAGTGGGAATGCACTCAGTAGTAAGTCTATACTTAAGTGAGAAATTTAAAATTTTAACAAACAAGAGCTACTAGGCATTGTATAAAGTTTATTTATTTATTTATTTATTATGGGATTTATACCCCGCCCTCCCCGCAAAGCAGGCTCAGGGAAAGTTGGGAAAAGCTGTCATACAGCATTTGGACAGTCATTGCCTTTTCTTAGGGAATCTGAGGATCCTTGCCTAAAGCTTTATATCCTGATTACTATGATAAAAGATAGTCGCTGTGTTTACTTTTTGGCATCTGGACACTTACATGCAAGCAGTGGCTAATGAGAAATCTCTAAGAGGAAACACAGATACTGCTGGCATATCTAGACTCAATCTGGGTCCCATTTTAAAATTAATTGACATCACAATGAATGCCAATTATACATAACTAGACATGCAAAAGTTCCCTCTGTTTCTGCTCACTATTTCCAAACAGGGGGGTGATTTTTTTGTCAAGAAGTTTGGCTGTTTATGAGCAACTTAGGTCTGTTTGACAGGTTACTTCCCACATATCCAAACAGAACACAAAGCATAATTTCATGCACACACAATTTTTCACAGCTTCATAGGAGTCCTAGCACACACACAGCAACAGGTGAGAAGACCCAAGACTGATCACGGCTGCTGAAAACAGTGTGTTTTCCTGCTGAATGTGTTTGCTGAGAAGTTCACAAAAACTCTGCATTTAATGTAAATATCAGAACTAAGACTTTATGACACCCAAGCCAACAAATGACATGTCATCCTGTCCTATTATATAAAAGGGTAGTGGTCTGGCAAGATTCGATGCTTGGTAAAATCAGTTCACTCCCTGGTATGTTACTCAGAATCCGTCCCTATCCACTAGCTGTGTTGCCTGAGTTCTGTCCCACCCACTGCAGCCTAGGCCACTCTTCTGTGACTGGGCCAGCATTTTGTTAGGAGATGTACTTTGAAAATGCTTTTATTTGTTATTTTCTGACCCGCACACACACCTGAATGGTGCTAGCAAGTGTCTTTGGTTTGGGAGAACTGTGTGCTTTGTTTAATGTGACCACCTGCACTAGAAAGCTGCTTGCAGACTGCACTTTCATGCTAACAAAGTCACAGACACACACATATGCATACATCTACCCAACATGCACTGGGAACAAGAAAGCATCTCCATTATGGTCTGCTAGAAGGATGTTATAAACAACAACCTGTCCACCATTGAGGAATCTGAATTCCACATGTAACCCACAAGATGCTTGGCATTTGCATGTGTTAAGACTGTTTCCTGTTTGTCACTTGGACCAAGCCAGAGTCATCTGCATTCCTAAGGTTTCCATGACAACCCATCTTTGCACCTTGGACCAAAAGGTTCCCCTGTAGTAAGGTGTAGACTTTCAATATCGCCCCACCTTAGTAGGAGGGTACCCCACATCCTATAGCCAATGGTATAGGGATGGGACGGACTGAGAGACCCCAAGGCCAGCCCCCAATACTAGCTGATATAAACAAGGTGCAACCTTTGTTCTGGGTCTGCCTTGACCATCCCCTACACCCAACCTTACATCTACTATAGGTAACTTTTGTGTGCTCTCTTGGAGTCGCGACCAGAGAGCCCTTTACATGTGTTGGCTGGTTCCAGCTGTGTAAAGTGAGAGTTTCCCTTAGTTAGAAACAATCCTTGCATTCTTCACTGTGGAAAGGTCGAGCTACAGGATCAGATAAGTATCACGTGTATTCCCTTCCTAAATACTTCTAGTTTAAAACCCCAAATTGTTTTCCATTTCTACTGTATCTAAAGGAACTTGTGTGTATGTGTGAGTGCATCAGTATTGTTTGCCTGTGAAACAAAGATTTTATTCAGTAAAGAGAATATTTGTTTTTACTAAAGAAACCTTGTCAAGTGTTCTCTTTGGGGAAACGGGTTTTCAGAACGAAGTTGCTTCCTCTGTATACATAGACCAGAACTCATGTAGGGGTTTCGGCTGTGTTCCTGCAGAGTGCAGGGGGTTGGACTAGATGGCCTTCAAGGTCCCTTCCAACTCTAACATTCTATGATTCTATGATTCATAATAAGTTAGTCCAGACACTGCATACATAAGCAGTTCGGCTAACAGATTTCAAGCTCATTTGCATATGGAAGCTGATTGGACTTCACTCCATTTCGCACCTCAAACTCCCCACCCCCACAAGACAGTTGGAATTGTCAGTTGTTTATACAACCTGTTGTATTCTGAGGTGAAATATGTCCTCACTCACAATACTTCCCCTTCAGAAGAAACAAACCCAATAACACAACCATGCCACACCACAAAAAAGACAGGTCACACCACAAGCAAAATACCACAAGGCAAAAAAAGCTCTGGTACTAATTCTGGCAGGGGACACTGTGAGTGTAGAAAATGATTTATTGACACAGTGGAAAATCTTTAGGAATCGTTTGGTGCATTTACCATGGGGCACCCACCCAGAGCCTCTGGCATTTTCTCACTCTGCTGGCATCAAAACCAATTGAAGGAAAAATAGAGATATGGAGACTTTTCCATCCTCCTTTGCATCAATTTGTCTTTGTTGGCAATGGCAACCCTAGGCCTGGCTGCTTGCTCCTGTTCAGCAGGAGCATCCCCATGGAAACTGCCTGGGTGATTTCGGACCAGCCAGAGACTGTCTGCCTAATCTACCTTACAGGGTTGCTGTACAGATCATCAAGCTGAAAATAATGAAGTAAACTGCTTTGCTCCCCACTAATGAGAAAGACAGAATTTTGCCTAGGAAGAGGCTGCTGAGAGGGGATGAGATAAAGTTACCAACTTTAGATATGGAAATTCCTGGATATTTGAGGGTTGGAGCCCAGAGAGGGTGAGGTTTGAGGAGGGGTGGGACCTCAGACAAGTACAGTGCCATAGACTCCACCCTCCAAACCAGCCATTTTCTACTGGGGAACTATTGTTGCCAATCTTGGCCCAGTGGCCATCAAACCATTCTCTTCCACCCCCTGCTGTGCAGCTGTCTTTCCCCTAGGGTTGCCCATCTCAAGGTGTGACCTGGAGATCTCCTGCTGTTACAATTGATCTCCAGATGACCGAGATCAGTTCTCCTGGAGAAAATGGCTGCTTTGGAGGGTAGACCCTATGACATTATACCCTGCTGAGTCCTTCCGCCCCCCCCCCAATGCTGCCCTCCACAGGATCCCCCCAAATCTCCAGGTATTTCCCTACTTAGAGCTGGCAACCCTACTTTCCCCTCAGTGCCTGTTGGTAGGCAACCAAGCTCGGTCCTGTCACCTGTTTTAGCCTTTGAGAGAAAACTCTTTGGGGCCAGTGGTGATAGGATTGCCAACTCCAGATGGGAAATTCCTGGAGATTTGAGGGATGGAGCCTGAAGAGGGTGAGGTTTCAGGAGGGGTGGGACCTCAGACAGATACAGTGCCATAGACTCCACCCATCAAACTAGCCATTCCATCCTGGAGAACCATTGTTGCCAATCTCCAGGTGGGGGCTGGAGATCAATCAGAATTACAACTGCTCTCCAGGAGGGAGGGGGGAAGAGATGGAAAGCTGAAGTCAGGGGGCAGATAACTGTAGGTTGACAATTGGCTGGGAGGGAGATAGGGTTGCCAAATCCAGGCTGGGAAATTTCTGGAGATTTGAGGGTTAGAGCCTGGAGATGGTGAGGTTTGAACAGGGGTGGGGTCTCAGACAGGTACAATGCCATAGACTCCACCCTCCAAACCAGCCAGTCCCTCATGGGGAACCATTGTTGCCAATCTCCAGGTGAGGGTTGGAGACCACTCAGAATTACAACTGCTTTGCAGGAGAGAGGGCAGAAGTCAGCTGAAGTCAAAGGGGCAGATAACAGTAGGTTGATGGTTAGCTGGGAAGGAGATGGGGTTGCCAACTCCAGGTTGGCAAATTCCTGGGGATTTGAGGGGTGGAACCTGGAGAGGGTGGGGTTTGAGGAGGGGTTGGACCTCAGGCAGGTAGAATGCCAAAGACTCCATCCTCCAAACCAGCCATTTCCTTCTGGGTAACAATTGTTGCCAATCTCCAGGTGAGGGCTGGAGATCACTCAAAACTACAACTGCTTTTCAGGTAGCAGAGATCAGTTCCTCTGGAGAAAATTGTGGTCTCTGTCATTATACCCTGCTGAGGTCACCACAGCAAATTCAAAATGTGTGCCCAAAGCCAGGGCACTCTCCCAGAGCCTCTTTCTAGAGCCCGTTGTATTTATTTCCTTACTCCTAGTCTTAAATGTTTCAATAAGGAGTATCCCACTCACACACACTTCTTGTGAAATTAGAAAAGTCATGTGTGACTGTACTTTTTAAAAGCTTAGAAGTGCTGCACTAACAGCTGAAGTTCTGTGAAGGGTTAATTCTTTTCAGAAACAGAGGACGTTTAGTGACAGGCTGCTCCAAGCAAACTGATTGCTTAGCATCACCTGAGCATAGAAAGTTTTGAGAGTGCTGCATGCTGAAGAGAGATTCAGTCAGATTTCTGCATTGACTGAGTTGAGTGCTGACAGTCTGATTCCAGCCTTACCTGAGAAAATTCGAGTACTGACAGTTTCAGAATTCAGCTGAGAGTGGCTTAACACAGACAGGAGAACTGGGAGAAAGTTGGCAAGGAAATTTGGGAAATAGGCAAAGACTCCTATTCGGGCCAAGGAAAGGGGACAGATCTTCTAGAGAGAGAAAATTCCATACCCATTCAAAAAGAGAGTTAGCTCTGAAGAGTGCAGAGATCCCCAGTCTGGTGTGGTTAGAAACTGCCTTTACAGACCTTAAGAGTCAGCTAAAAACTCAAGATGAGTACTGGCGTTTCAAGAGAATGGTTATGGGTACTAGAAAGTGTACGAGCCCTGAAGCTCATTGAAGTATTTATCCCACTGATTCTGATATATTCCAGCTGGCTTCTGAGCAGGTTCCCACTGTTATGGACTGTTATTAGTTGAATGCAGGAAACCACAAAGCTAAATTAAATTTTAGACCTTATGGTGTGTTTTGAAAATTATTGAGCTTTTGGGCTCCTGTACTTGAGGAGACAGTCCATAACAGTGGGAACCTGCTCAGAAGCCAGATGGAATATATCAAAATCAGTGGGATAAATAATCCAATGAGCTTCAGGGCACCTGACAGAGTGTGACCTGAAGAAGCTGAGAGAAATGAGTACCAACCTGGATTCATCATCGCAGGACTGTATAGCCAGTATAGCACATTGTTATTGTGAAGGAAAGAAATTGTGTGAGTGTGTTTTGTTCCCTCCCTGCCCCCCTTTCTATAGATATACCATTGTTGCCTCACTTGATTTCAGTTGCAATTCCTGGTAAGAAAACAAAAATGTACAGTTAATTCTACTGGTGTTATTTTCCACACAGATTATGGATGGCTCCTGCATTGCATTGGAGCAATTGATGGCTACCATATACCTATATCAGCTCCTGTTGCTCATTCAGAAGAATATCAGAACAACAACAACAAAACCCTGTTCAATTTTGCTTCAGGTCACAGTTGATCACACAGGGCACTTCACAGATGTGAAGGTTGGCTGGAATGGTGCAGACATATGGCACAGGAGGAACTTGTGAGTAATGCTTTAATGCAGAGGTGTCAAACTCATTTGTTATAAGGGCTGGATCTGACATAAATTCCACTTTGCCGGGCCAGGCCATGTGTGCCATAAAACGTAATGCCAGGTACTGGAGATAGAAACTGTATAAAGGACAGCAGCTGGTAAGCTCTTAGTTGGTGTATCCTCACTGAGAGGCCCCACGGGCTGGGAGGGGGGTACAGAGGAAAACCCATCTAGGCAGAGTGGAGAGCCAGCAATGCAGCACTGGGCAGATGCTCCAATGATGCTTGACTGCTGCAGACAAGGTTGCTCTGCCATGCTGAAGCCACAATGGAGTGGCTCTGCCCACTCCCTCCAGTACTTCCTCCCTTGCATTGGTTGCTTGTGGGCTGCATAAAAGCCCTGGACGGTCTGGTTCTGGCCTCCAGGCCTTATATTTGACACCCCTGCTTTAATGCATTCTGAGTTTGACACTACATTGCCCTTGATGTGTCTGTAACCTGAGACCCAGTTTGGTGTAGCGGTTAGGAGTGCAGACTCTAATCTCCTCCACATGCAGTTGCTTGTGGCCCAACAGCAGATAGAGCTCGGTGTCATCTGCGTACTGGTGACATCCCAGCCCATGCCTCTGAGCAATATGGGCAAGGGGACGCATATAAAAGTTAAAAAGCATTGGGGACAGCACTGACCCATGAGGCACTCTATAATCCAGCAGGTGCCTGTGGGATAGCTGTTCCCCCATTGCCACCCTTTGTCCCTGACCTTGGGGAAACTCCCTTTTCCACCCTTTGTCCCTGACCTTGGACTCCAGTGTTGGCACAGTGGTGGATCAGTAGCTGATGGTCAACTATGTTGAACACTGCCGACAGGTCTAACAGCAACAGCATTGCTGTTCCATCCCGATCCAGATGCCTCTGGAGGTTGTCCATGAGGCCTGGGTGAAAACCAGACTGGAAGAGGTCTAAAATGGAAGCATCATCCAAGAAGCCCTGTAACTGAGCCACCACTGCCTTCTCTATTATCTTGTCCAAATACAGCAATTTGGAAACCGGCCAATAATTAGCCAGTTTGGCCAGATCCAGAGATGGCTTTTTCAAGAGAGGGTGGACCACTACTTCCTTAAGTGCCCCCAGGAAAAGCCCTCCAAGAGGGACTTGTTTTTGTTTTTTTAAAAAAGAAATTTTATTAACAGGATATAATAATTCGTTCTATAATTGATAACCAATTCTTAACATATACTTTTCTACAATTTTCTATCCCCCCTCCCCTGGCTTCCAGCAATGCTCTACCCCCATTAATATTTCTATCAATATTCTCTTACATTCAATTCTTATTCAATATTCAAATCTTCATTTTCAATATTTTCCTTTTCTATTTCTCACTATTAGGTAACATTTCTAATACAATCCATTTTCTTACTACACTTCTATTCTTAATAATTGTCAAAGCAAAGCAATCTATTTTTCACATCCCGATTGAGTTCTAGGTAGTCTTTAAAGTCTTTCCAGTCTGCTAAAAATTCTTCGTCTTCTTTTCCATTAAGTTTTCTTGTCAATTTGTCCATTTCTATCATGAAAATCATTTTCCTTATCCATTCCCATTTGTCAGGTATCTGCTCCTGCTTCCAAAATTGAGCATAAGTCATTCTTGCAGTTGTAATTAAATACCATAACAATGTTCTGTTTGTCACTTTAACTTCTTCCAGTTTGAGCCCTAAAAGTAACATTTCTGGCTCTTTTTTCAAAGTACATTTCAGGATTTTCTGAATTCTCCAAGAGGGACTTGTTGATGATCTCCCATAGGGCACCTCAAAACCACCAAAGGCCAGCCTTAATTAGCCACGAAGGGCATGGGTCAAGGGAGCACGTGGTAGGGCGTACAGTTAGAATCAATTTGTTGACTTCCTCTAGGCTGAGCGGGCTGAAGTGATCCATAACCTGACTAGAAGATGTGGATGGAACCTCAAGTTCACTCACTATATCAGCTGTTGAGGTGAGGTCACAGCAGAGTGACAAGACTTTATCTGCAAAATAGCTCACAAAAGCCTCACAGTCAATATCCAATTCCCTAACATTTGATGTGCCTTGCGGCAGAACAGTTATGGACCAAATCGTTCTAAACAATTGGGCTGGGTATGAGCTTGCAGCTGCAATTGCAGCCACATAATCAAGGCTTTTAAAGGCCTTGACTGCCATCTCATAGGATCTCATAAACGTCCTATAAGATGCTCTTGTAGCTTCATTACAAGTGCACTGCCACTGTCTCTCCAGCCATCTTAACTCCTGCTTCATTAGCCACAGCTTCTGGGTAAACCATGGTGTGAGCCTAGACCGGTGGTGCAGAGGGTGCCGAGAGTGATTTCATCGATGGTTGTTGAGAGTCAGCTGTGCCAGTCCTCAACAAACTCATCCAATGAGCTGCCAGGGGGCTTCGGATCCCGCAGTGCCATCTGAAGCTGCAACAGTTTCATTTGGCTCCGTGGGTGAGCCAAAATAGGCTCACTGCCCAAACAGGGTCGAGATGAAATATTCAGATGGGCCTTCAAGGCAAAGTGGTCCAACAGTGGTACTGCCAGAGCATTAAGCTGGTCCACTATAACCCCCACAACAAAGATCAAATCAAGCATGTGCTCGGCCCAGTGAGTGGAGGCTGTTACAAATTGAGGGAGTCCTAGTGCCACCATGGATGACACCAGGTCTGCTGCCTGAGTAGAGGCCACATTGTCAGCATGGACATTGAAGTCACCCAAGACTATCAGTCTAGGGTGTTCCAATGCCCAGTCAGATACGGCCTCTACAGTAGGCTATCGGCCGGTACATTGGGCAGTTGGTACACCAACCAAATTGCCACACTCTCTCCAGCTTCCCACACTAGACTGATACACTCAATGCCTGTGATCCCCGGCGACGGGAGTGCCCTGAAGGAGTAAGAAGGATTCAAGATGGTACCAGGTGCTATAGGTTCCACTTGAGAGTACTGTTTTGTAGATTCTCTGCCAGCAGTCAGCTCTGGACAGCTGTTTCTACTACACTGAAATGCTGGAGCACAATACTGGAGTGTGTGAGTTGTTTCTGCTATTCTGTTGGGGCATACTGTTGAGTAGCCCTTCAGTATTTTGGGTTGGCCTGACCCTGGACAATCGGCTGGCTGATGCCTCAAGCTCACCTGATGACTGTGCCGGCATTGGTCGGGCCTCTAACAGCAGTGGGCATCCACTGGCTTCACTTTCACGAAGCGGCTGCCATTTTGGGGGCACCCATGACATCAGTCACTGCTGGTTGATACGGCCTAAGCAGACATGCTTTGCCCCTCCACCTGACCCTCTACTACTCGCAATTACCACTGTGTATGCATTACCTTCTGCTGCTCCCAGCTGCTGCTGCCACGAGTGTAGACAACAGTGTGTGGTGGCTACTGGCATTCATCAGCTTGTCTCTCACATTGCGGCCACCACTTCAGGACCACATGTGATGGCGATCACTGCTGGCTGTGCCTTGCCTCAGTGTGCCACCTTCTGCTGCCTTTAATTGCCATCTTCTGTGGACTGTTGCTGACTGCTCGTGGCCACCGCTGTTGTGACTGTGTACAGCGGTGAGAAAGCAAAGCCAGCACGTCAACTGCAGAGATGGGGGGAGGCGGGGGAGTGTAAGTTCATCTATACCTGACTCTGCTGAACTGTATCAGCTACTGGTTTTAGGATATCATCAGCAGACTATAGCTGCTTGGAGGACAGGGAGACTCAGAGGACTATACTACAGCCAACCATCTGGACTGGAGGAGGCTGCAAACAGCAATAAGAACATCATAGTAACATCACCCCACAGAGTGGGCTGCTGTTTTCAACCAGTTATTGACTGCCAACTTAATGAATGTTGCTAGCCTGAGTAAATAAATTAGGCAAATGAATTGTATATAACTGATGTTGGAATGCTGAAATTAACTAATTATTCCTGATTGACTATCCCAAATTGAGGTGATTAATTGGAATGCAAGCTGATATTATTAATTTTATGCAATTAATCTGTTAGTATTAGACTATCCTATTGGGGTTAAAGAGTGATTAGCCATCTGACAAATTGGGGACTGGGAATTTGAGGTATTTACTGTATTACCACTGGCCTTTACTTATTAATTACTGGCCAGTGGAATTAGATATTATACCAAATTGTTAGAGGGATAAAAGATATATAGGTTGCTAGGATAGGTTTAGATTGTTGTTAATTTGGATAATAAGGACAGATTAGCTGTTAGTGGAAGGGATAGTGAACTATCGGGACTAGTAGAACTAGGACAACTGTGGGAATACTGTCCGTCCTCATACTATACACCGTGCCGGTCAGCCAACCTATATATGGTCTGTGGCTCTGTGAAGACCATTGATAGATGATGACTGGGCAGGCAATACCAGTGCTCCTGGGGAGGGGAAAGTATAGTAGTGGGACTAGTCATAGAGCTAAGGGAAGGGGAAAGAGAAATAATTTAGCTCAGCCCCCTTCCAGCCTACATCCATTCCCAAGGGTTGCAGGCAGGGGGGCTAGGATGATTGACCCTCTTCCAACACTGGTGCTGTGTAATGCCAGGTCTATAAATAATAAGACCGCACTCCTTTGAGACTTCCTGCAAGAGCAGAAGATAAACTTGGCATGCATGGCCAATACCTGGGTGCGAGAGGGAGAGACAGTATCTCTCTCCCAAATGGCTCCTCCTGTGTTCTCGGTCCTTCACCAATCCTGGACCAGAGGGTGGAGGGGGGAGGAGTGTCAGGCTCAATAGTAATTAGATCCAAGCATTCTTCAAGTAAAGAAAAACTTTATTGGAATACAATGCTGTAACCCACAGTAATACAGTTATTGTCAGGAATGGTGGCCCAAGCAGAGCTGGCCCCAGGTGTCTGGGCACCCTAGGCAGGCCAGCTTGTGGTGCCCACCTCACCGGGGATGCCAACCTCCTGGTGGGGCCTGGAGACTGGGGGGCTGGTGGCCCGAGCGGCGAGATAGCGCCCGGTTACCCCCGCCCCTTCCTTCCCAGCGCTGGCTTACCTGGGTCCTCCGCAGTTGCGGGGTGCCCAGGAAAGCCAGGGAAGGGGTGGGGGGTTTAACCCCCGCCCCTTCTTTCCCAGCGCCGGCTTTCCTGGGCGCTCTGCAGCTGCAGGGCACTCAGGAAAGCCAGGGAAGGGACGGGGGTTCTAATCTCCGCTCTTTCCCTCCTAGCACTGGCTTTCCTGGGCGCTCTGCAGCTGTAGGGTGCCCAGAAAAGCCAGGGAAGGGGCGGGGGTTCTAAGCTCCACCCCTTCCCTCCCAGTGCTGGCTTTCCCAAGGGGAGGGGGAGGCTGGGCAAGCTCTGCTGCCGTCTCCTGAGCCCCGCCAGGGCACTCTTTGCTGGCAGCGGTGGTGGGGAGGCAGCAGTGGCGGGGGGCTTTTCGCAGGGGGGAGGCGTGGGGCAGTTTGGCGCCCTGGCAGGCCTGGCACACTAGGCAAGTGCCTAGCTCACCTAGTGGATGAGCCGGCCCTGGGCCCAAGCTGCTCAGGCATTATTATAGTATGATGCAAAAGTGCGACTGGCAAATGAACTTTTAGCGCATGCGCGGGAAACTCCTGGCGGGAGATTACTTGATGATTGGGACAATGAGTTGCCCCCACCGCTCGGTCTCACAGGACTGGAAAATTCCCTTAAACAAAGAACACTCCATAGCCTCCTTCCAAGGCTGCCGTGATAAGCCGGAGCGGCTGAACCCATTCTCCCATGTTGCAGCTGGCAATGCTACGCAAGCGCACAAGCGAAAGACAAGATAGTAGACACAGCAGAGCACAATGAACTCAGTGTAAAAATAACCCAAGCCTCAAGTCTCTGACATTCTGCCCTCCCCAAAATTCACCTCACCCTGCAGACAGGAACATATGCAGGGCCTCTAGGTTTGGTTGGGAACTTGCTGTGGAATTGTTTAATAAGGTAGGGTGCCCGAATGTCTGTAACTTTAACCCATTCTCTGTGTTGGGGACCAAAGTGAACCCATTCCACCAGATAGTGAAGTTGACCACGAATCAATTTGGAGTCCAGAATATCGACCAGTTCAAAATGCTCACTATCCACAATCAGTGGGGGGGGGCACCAGCTGTTCGGGTCACCATTTATTCGGGGGATGCTTCAGGAGGCTGCAATGGAATATGGGATGAATATATTTCAGGTTCTTAGGTAGGACCAACTCTACAGTCACTTTATTTATACAACAGATAATAGGTCTACCCAGTTGTCTTGTTGGAAATTGGTGAAGCACGAAGGTACTGCTCAAGGGTTTGGTTAACTCGTTCGGTCTGCCCATCAGTCTCTGGATGATAGGCACTACTCAAGGCACGCTCAACTCCCATCAACGACATTAGCTCCGTCCATAATTTAGAAATGAATTGAGAACCGCGGTCAGATATTATCTTTGCTGGCAGAGTATGTAATCTAACAATGTGCTGAAGGAAGGCTTTCGCCAACACTTTGGCAGTAGGTAGCCCTGGGAACGGGACGAAGTGAGCTTGTTTGGAGAAGAGGTTCACCACCACCCAAATGACAGTCATGTGCTTGCTGCAGGGTAAATCAGTAATGAAATCTATGGAAATGACTTCCCAGGGCCGATTAGGTGTGGGCAACAGCTGGAGGAGACCTGGAGGCTTGCTCCCCCTTGCCTTGCAGAGGCTACACACAGGGCACGAGCGCACGAATAGAGACAAGTCTTTTCTCATTTGGGGCCACCAAAATTTACGTTGTAACAAGTGCAATGATTTAACGTAGCCAAAGTGGCCAGCTGGCTTTAGCCCATGAACTGATTGTAAGACTTCTTGCCTCAAAGTCTCGGGGACAAAAAGCTTCCCTCCCTTGTACCAGTAGTCATTTACCCGGTGTTCTACAGAAGTGTGGGACTGGAGTATTTGCCTTTCTTTGTCTGTTAATTCTTTGGCAAAGTGCTCCTCCCAGGAAACCTCCAGGTGCTGGGGGGCATTGGCACTTTGGCTCTGTCTTCGAGTAGTCACCACCCCGCTTAACTGGGCAGGGGTGAAGAACGATTCACGGATTTCCACCCGCTTGCTTTCATGTTGGGGAAGCCTTGTGAGTGCATCCACTAAGGGGTTGGACCGTCCCGGGAAATGGTGCAGGGTGAACTGGAATTTGGAAAAGAACTCGGCCCAACGGAATTGCTTAGCATTAAGGTTGCGGGGTTTGCGTAACACCTCAAGGTTCTTGTGATCTGTCCAAATCTCAAAAGGCACTTGGGCCCCTTCTAACCAATGTCGCCAAGTCACTAACGCCAGGCAGATCGAGGCCGCCTCCCTATCCCACACTGGCCAGAACCGCTCAGTGTCATTAAATTTGTGGGAGACATATGCTAGGGGGTGTAAATGTCCATCTGAGCCCTCTTGCAAAATCACCCCCCCATAGCATTGTCGGAGGCATCGACTTGCACTACAAATTTTTTCATTTCATCAGGATGATCAAGTACTGGTTCAGTGGTAAATAACTTTTTCAGCTGCTCGAATGCTTCCTGACACTTTGGGATCCATTGTAGTCTCACCCCTGGCTGCGCAGCTCCCACTCCCTTCCCCTTGGTTTTCAAGAGATCAGTGAGGGGCAGACTCACTTGGGTGAAATGGGGCAAAAATTGGTGATAGAAATTTGCGAAGCCAATGAAGCTTTGGAGCTGCCTCCTAGTTTTTGGGGTCTCCCAATCCAACACATCTTGGACTTTTTTGGGGTCCATCTCTAAACCCTTGGGGGATATATGGTAGCCCAGGAAGTCGATGCGGGTTTGATGGAACTTGCATTTGGATAGTTTGACAAACAGTTTGTGCTCTAGGAGTTTCAGGAGCACCTGCCTTACCAACCGCACATGGGATTCAACATCAGGTGAGTACAGCAAGATATCATCCAGCTAAACAACCATGCCCTTAAACAGGTAAGGGTGCAACACCTCATTGATCATGTTCATGAAGACTCCCGGAGCCCCCTGGAGCCCAAATGGCATCACCCGGTATTCGAACTGTCCCAAAGGGGTATTGAAGGTAGTCTTAAATTCATCTCCCTGTCTTATTTGAACCCAGAAATAAGCATCCCTCAAATCAAGTTTGGAAAAGATTTTGCCTCATGCTACCTCCGCCAGGAGGTCTTTAATGAGGGGCATGGGATACACGTTGGTGGCCGACACTGCATTCAGCCCTCTGTAATCCGTGCACAAGCGGAGTCCCCCGTCTTTTTTTTTACAAAACAGCACAGGGGCCACAAACAGGGAGGAAGCCGGTCGAATGAAACCCCGAGCTAGGTTCTTACCGATGAACTTCCGCAACTCCTCTTTTTCCATGAGACTCATTGCATATATCTTTCCCCGAGGAATTTTCTGACCCGGGAGTATTTCGATAGCACAGTCAGAGTTGCGATGAGGGGGGAGTTCATCGGCTTCCTCCTCCTCAAACACACGGGACAAGTCTTTATACTCCTCGGGAATGTGGGCAATTAACTCGGTAGCAAGGCACGCTCTGGGGGGTTCATTATCCGGTGGGATGCCCCACTTAGGATCCCACTTGTGCTCCAAGCATTTTGAAGATATGAAATGCATGATTCCATCTTTCCATAATATGTATGGATCGTGGCCATGGAGCCAGGGGCTGCCAAGAACGAGGGGGAACTTGGCTTGTGGTGCCACCACGAAGGGTCGGTGTTCCCAATGGTCGCCCGCCCCCACTCGCAATGGTACAGTCTCAAATCTACAGGGCTCCTTCATGGGCGACCCATCCATTTGGGTAAATGTTATGGGTTCTTTTAGTTTTATCACCGCTGCCTCCAACCCTGTGACTAAGGAAGGGTTGATGAGGTCCCTCCCACACCCCAAGTCAATCAAGCCATGCACTCAAATGTGGGTCATCATGGCTGGGTTCATAATGACCACAGTCACAAAGAATAGAGAGGGGTAATTGCTCACCACATTTGGTGCTTCAGGTGTTGGGTCCTGCTGTGCCGCGCTGCTTACAACAGGACTGACTCATTTCCCGGCAACTCTGGGGCTTCCTCCTCCATCAGTAGTGGGTCGAAGGTTTCTTGATGCACATGCAGGGCCCGTGGGTTCTTGGGTTTCACAGTTCCCTTCTGGGTAGGGGTTCCCACCCAGCGTCGATCATCCTCACAAGGTGGGCTCCTCCCGGGGTCCTCCTTCGGGCAGGAAGCAGCGAAATGCCCCTTTTCTCCACATTTCAGGCATAGGCCTTGCTTCATGCATTGGTCTCGCAGGGCGATTGCGGGGGGAGCTGGCTTATTCTTTGGCTGGGGGGTGGAAGTAGAGGGATGGCTATTGCCTAAGGAGACATCCAGTTTCATGATGTGTAGATGGCTCTCAGAATGTTCTGCCTCCTCCATCCACCCCTGCAAGGTCCGCGGTTCTTTAGATCTTAGGACGTTGTTGCGGACATCCACAGCAAGCCCCATTCGGTACTGTTGGGCTAACACCGGGTCCGTCCAGTCCCGTATTGTGGCTGCATGTTTCTGGAATTCTTTAGAGTACTCGCATACTGTGAGGCATCCCTGTGTGAAGGTGCGGAGGAATGCTTCGGCCTTCCGGGCAGCTGCCGAATCTTCAAAGTGGTTTCTTAACAACCACACTTCCCAATTCTGCTGCCTCCAGATCATGCAGTGCTACGTACCAGCTGGTAGCGATTCCCCTCAGGCGGGAGGCAATAAACTCCACCTGTTGTTCCTCATCTGGGAACAGGTGACCCCAGTGCTGCACAAACTTCCCCACTTGTAGGATGAAGAAGGATAAGCTTTCGGGGTCTCCGTCAAAAGTAATATCCAGCAGATCTTTGGGTCGTGGCATCAGCTGGGGTGGTCCCATCCCCGGACCGGGTCCCAGCAGTGGCAACAGCCCTGGGGGCGGTGGTAACACAGGAGGACCACCCGGCGGAAGTTGCCCCAGGACCGGCTGTCCTGGCAGAGGTTGCCCCGGGACCAGCTATCCTGGTCCCGCGGCCGGGGCGGGTACCAGTACAGGTTGTGCAAGCATATGGGTATGAATCACCTGGTCCATCATCATTGGTAAGTTTTGCATTAACTTACCCATGTCTCGCATCAACCTGCGACAGTCCTCTTCCAAAGTGTCTATACGAGCATCAATGTCCTTGCTAAAGCTGGGTCTCACCGGGCCTTGGGGAGTGCACCCCTGCGGTAATCCAAAACTTCCACGGGGGTCCACCAAGCTATCCCAGCTCTGGCTCCCCAGCAAGGCCCACGTCGTCTGGGTTGAGTCCAACAAATTCTTAGACCAATCTCGAGGCCTCCGTTGAGTGATGCACTTATCCCACGGAACCAGTGCAAACTGATAATGGGTCCGGGGTATCACTCCACCATCCCTCAGGGTCGGTCCAGCTGGACTGTAGATCAGGGTGGTGAATGTAGTTGCTGGAACCCCTGCCGTAGATGGGGTAATTGGACTAGCGGTCGTCCTGGGCACTGAGGTGACTAGGGCCGTCGTGACCGGGGTCGTAGTCACAGGTACGGTGGTAACCAGGACCATGGTGACCGGAGTAGTTGTAACTGGAATCAGGGTGATGGGAGTCGTTGTAACCAGGACCGGCACTCCCCCGGGGCTGCTCATCCTCGGTTGGAGAAGCGGTATCCGGTAAGGGGTGCAATGTAGATTCCTGACAATTTCTGTCAGGCTCAATAGCAAGTAGATCCAAGCATTCTTCAAGTAAAGAAAAGCTTTATTGGAATACAATGCTGTAACCCACAGTAATACTGTTATTGTCAGGAATGGTGGCCCAAGCTGCTCAGGCATTATTATAGTATGATGCAAAAGCGTGACTGGCAAATGAACTTTTAGCACGTGCGTGGGAAACTCCCGGTGGGAGATTACTTGATGATCGGGAGAATGAGTTGCCCCCACCCCTCGGTCTCACAGGACTGGAAAATTCCCTTAAACAAAGAACACTCCATAGCCTCCTCCCAAGGCCGCCGTGATAAGTTGGAGCGGCTGAACCCATTCTCCCACGTTGCAGCTGGCAATGCTACGCAAGCGCACAAGCGAAAGACAAGATAGTAGACACAGCAGAGCACAATGAACTCAGTGTAAAAATAACCCAAGCCTCAAGTCTCTGACAAGCAGTTGCAGTGTTCATCATGGAGGCTTATTCCTTCAGGGCACTCCTGCTGCTGAGGATCATGGGCATTGAGAGTGTCAGCCTGGTATGGGAAGCCAGGGACAGCATGGAAATTTGGCTAGTGTACCGACCGCCCAATGCACCGGCCAATAGCCTACCGTCCCTGGTTGAAGCTGTATCAGGATGGGCCTTGGAACACCCTAGACTGATAGTCCTGTGTGATTTCAATGTCCATGCTGATGACGCAGCCTCTACATGGGCAGCAGACCTGGTATCATCTATGGCAGTGCTAGGGCTCTCCCAACTTGTGACAGCTCCCACTCACCGGGCTGGGCACACGCTCAATTTGATCTTCATGACTGGGGTCACTGTGATGGAGGCCGTATCAGGAATACCCTAGGCTAACAGTCTTGGGTGATTTCAACGTCCATGCTGATGATGCGACCTGCACTCAGGCAATGGATTTAGTGTCATCCACGGCAGCACTGGGACTCTCCCAGTTTGTAATGACCCCTACTCATCAGGCCAGAAACACACTTGATTTGATCTTTGTGGCTGGGGTAACAGTGGATTGGATTACTGCTCTGGCAACACCACGTTTGGACCACCATGCCCTGAGGGCCCATCTCAATGTTCCACCCGAACTCTGTTTGGGCAGCAAGCCTATTTTGGCTCACCCACGGAGCCAAATGGACCCAGTGTGGCTTCAGATGGCTCTTAGGATCTGATGCCCCCTGGTGGCTCATTGAATGTGCTTGTTGAGGACTGGCACAGCCAACTCTCAGCAGCCATTGATGAGATCACTCCCCAGCACCCTCTGTGCCCCTGACCAAAGCTTGCCCCTTGGTTTACCCAGGAGTTGAGGCTAATGAAGCGGGAGCTAAGACGGCTAGAGAGGCAGTGGCATCATGCTCGCAACAAAGCTACAAGAGCATCTTATAGGATGTTTATGAGATCCTATGAGATGGCAGTCAAGGCCGTTAAACAACAATATTATACAGCTGAGATTGAGTCCGCTAGCTCATGCCCAGCTCAATTGTTTAGAACATTACTGTTCTGCTGCAAGGCACACCAAATGTTAGGGAATTGGATATTGGCTGTAAGGCCTTTGCGAGCAATTTTGTGGATAAAGTCTTGACGCTCCGCCGTGACCTCCCCACTACAGTTGATACAGTGAATGAACTCGAGGCTCCATGTACGTCTTCTTGTCACATCTTGGATTATTTCAGCCAGCTCAGCCTTGAGGAAGTCGACAGATTGCTGCTAACTGTACGCCCTACCATGTACTCCCTTGTTCCGTGCCCTTTGTGGCTAATTAAAGTTGGCCATGAAGGGTTTTGAGGTGCATTACAGGAGATAATTAACACATCCCTCGCTCAGAGGCTGTTCCCAGAGGCACTTAAGGAAGCACTGGTACGCCCCCTCTTGAAAAAGCCATCACTGGTCCCAGCTGAATTGGCCAACTACTGGCCAGTTTCCAACTTGCCATATTTGGGCAAGATAATAGAGAGGGCAGTGGCAGCTCAGTTACAGGGCTTTCTGGATGATGCTTCCATATTAGACCCCTTCCAGTCTGGTTTCTGCCTGGGTCATGGGACACAGATGGCACTGATCGCCCTCACAGATGACCTCTGGAGGCACCTGGATCGAGGCAGATCAGCAGAGTTTCTGTTGTTAGACCTGTTGGCTGTGTTCAACACAGTCAACCATCAGCTACTGATCCGCTGCCTCACCAACATTGGAGTACAGGGAATGGCCTTGCAGTGGCTTATTTCCTTTGTTCAAGGTCGGGGACAAAGAGTGGCACTAGGGGATCAACTGTCCTGAAGGCACCCACTTGAATGTGGTGTGCCCCAAGGAGAAGTGTTGTCCCCAATGCTCTTTAACATCTATATGCACCCTCTTGCCCAGATTGCCCAGAGGTATGAGCTGGGATGTCACCAGTACGTAGATGACACCCAGTTCTATCTGTTGTTGGGTGGCTGGTCTGACTCCAAACCAGTAGATCTTGACCTGGCATTGCAAGCTGTGACTGGTTGGCTTAGGCTAAGCTGGCTGAAATTGAATCCGACAAAGATGGAGGTTATGTGCCTGAGTCAGGGCAGTGCAGGGGTAGGGATCCCACTCCCAGCCTTTGATGGGGCACCGTTGGTGCCAGCGCCGGAGGTCAGGAAGTTGGGAGTGCTCCTAGATGTCTCTGTAACAATGGAGGCCCAGGTAGCAGCCAGTGCCAGGTTGGCCTTTTACCATCTTAGGCTGATTAGGCAGCTGGTTCCCTTCCTCGAATGCAATTACTTGGCAACAGTGATCCATGCTATGGTCACCTCGAGACTGGATTACTGTAATGCCCTCTACATGGGGCTGCCCTTGGCCCAAATCCGGAAGCTGCAGCTAGTGCAGAATTCAGTGGTGAGGCTGTTGTTGTGTCATCCTGGGCGGGAACACATCCAGTCCACCCTAAAAGAACTGCACTGGCAGCCTATAGCATACCAGATTCGGTTCAAGGTGCTGTTTATTACTTTTAAAGTCCTTTATGGCCAGGGACCTGCATACCTGAGGGACCACCTTTCCCCATATGTTCTCCAGAGAGCACTGCAATTGGGGACCCAGAACTGGCTGGTCCTCCCAAACATCAAGGAGGCCAGGCTTGCGTCAATGAGAGCTAGGGCTTTCTCAGTGGTGGCTCCATTCTGGTGGAATGAGCTCCCAGAGAAGATCAGGGCCCTGCAGAACCTGTTACAGTTCTGCAGGGCCTGTAAAATGGAGCTCTTCTGCCAGGCCTTTGGAGCTGCCACCACCACTGCCACCATCGACATCTGACAGTTCTCAGGGAGTGAACCCGACCCCCTGGGTCCCCCAAATATAGCCTAATTCGAGTGCCTGGGACATCTGTAGTAAAATATGATGCTGACTGTGCCTGAGGAATTATTGCTAGCACTTTATTAAGTTGTATAATTACGGTTTTAAATCTTTGCTTGTCTGATTTTATTATTTATTGTACCATTTTATATTGTTGTGAGCCACCCTGAGCCGGCCTTGCTGGGAGGATGGGGTAAAAATCTAATAAATAAATAAAGTCTCCTGAATGAATAAAGCCACTCCTCCCTTCCACCCTCTAGTCTGCGATTGGTGGAGGACCGAGAACCCGGGGGGGAGCCATCTGGGAGAGAGCTACTCCTCTTCTCACACCCAGGTCTCAGTCACGCACACCAGGTCTACATTCTAGTCCTGCAGAAAATCCCGAAGGACTGTTGTCTTATTGTTTATAGAACAAATGTAAAGAAAACAGTCATAAGAGTCTGATCCACAAATCAGGCAGTCGACAAGGCTTGCAAAGAAAATGCTTTCTGTATGTTATTGTCAACAAGCACTACAACATAATGAACAAATTCCTTCAAATTATAAGAACATTCTTGTGTAAAAATACATCAATGCCATCTCTGGATTATATAACAACGTTTCAAAACTGGATCTTCCTCAGGAAATATTCTGTATTGTACAAAAATGCAACTCTTTAGAATATGCATAATGTGAAAAATGAAAAACAGCGTAAAATCTAAATACAGTCTTACTTACAGAGTAGTAAAAATAATCTCATGCTCATAAAGTGTTTTATAAAAAATCAGGAAAGATCTGCAATATAATAATATTCCACTTATTATTACACAACGCCAATGTCAGAGGGGGGGTGTCAATCATCCTAGCCCCACTGCCTACAACCTTTGGGATGGGACATAGGCCAGAAGGAGGTCAAGCTAGTCTACTTCTCTTCTGAGACAGCTATGGGAAAAGGGTGGCCATCCCAACTGGGATGATCACGGGCATGCTTGTAAATGGGACTTTTTCCTGGGGGAATGCACTAGAACAGAGCTCTGGAACCTTCTTAACAAAATTATTTTAAAAAGTTAAAAGTTCATGAGTTTTCAGTATACAGATTAAAAGCTTCATTTTCCTCTTGAGAGTTCTGGCACCTCTTTTTCAAAAAAAGAAGAAGCCCTGTTTGTAAGTACAGAACTCCTAATACCACAAAACTTGAGAATCCCCCCACACACTTTTCCAGCTCTGCACTGTTAAGCTCAAGCAGAAGCAGACAAGTTATTTATTTGCTAGGGAACCCCTACACCCATCGATCAACAGCTGGTAGACTCCATCCCCTTATTCCCCTTTTAATGATGCCTCTCACCCATCCAGTTATACATCAGTGTATTTCAGACTATAATGTCCACATACCACAAACCACCTGTCCACATATAGAACAGCAATTTATTTTTCACCTCTCCCCTATCCTTCCATGTACTACCTTAAGTGACCTATTCTCACAAGTGACCCATCCTCACTCTGTCTGTAAGGAAATTTAATAAAGAGTGTTGCAGTAGAGTCTTGCACAACATTGGCTCTCCTTCCTTAGGGTGTGAATTTTCTGTACTAATTTATCTTTCAAAATTATAATCCCTCCAGCAACTAAGTCAGGCAAAGAAACAGGAGGAGGAGAAGGAAGAGATAGTACAGGAGGAGGTGTAGGAGGAGGACACTGAAGAGGAACTGGGACCAGCAGTGGAAAAGACCCCTTCTGCAGAAGAGGAGGTATCCTTGGCACAAGATTTGTGCATGGTCATTAAATAATCAGATGGGACACCTAGGGGAAATATTAGTGGTCACTGGCCAGATTTTAGTGGCTGACCTGAGTTTCCAAATATTTATTTGCTGACAGGAGAACAATCTGAAGCACAGCCAGCCCAGGGAACTGCAGTGAATATAAGTATCCTGCTGCAGAAAATGTGTGTAGGGGGTAGGCTTTTGCTAAGCAGTAAAGCAGGGGTGGCCAAACTGCAGCTCAGGAGCTGCATGTGGCTCTTTCACACATATTGTGCTATTCCCGGCAGGGCAGCTGGGGAAGCAAAGGGGAGGCACGCCTCCCCAATTGGTCTTCCCTTCCCCAGCCAGTGTTCCCCTCTCTGGGCAGGCTTGAGGTGGGGGGAGCAGAGAAAGAAAGCAACTTTAACTTTAAATGCCTTCTCAAAGCACCCCTCCAATGGCTGGCATGGAGAAGGCATTTGTCTCTTTAAATCCCTTCTCCAAGCCAAGCCAAGCCAGACAATGTGGGTGCAGGTGGTGGGTCGGAGAACACATTTAAAGTAGCTTTCTTTCTACCTCTCCCTCCCTCCCCATTTATTTGCCTTCTTTCCACCCTTCTCTCTCTCTTTCCCCTTTCTTCCTCCCTTCTCCATCTATTTGCTTTCTTTCCACCTTTTTCTTTCTTACTTCCATTCAGATGATGAATATTGTTTGACCTGGTTGCAAGTTTTTGAATTGTTTGTGCTCCCCTGTCTGTCTGTGCTCCCCAGTCTGTAAGCTGTTCCTAGTGAACACCTTACTGTACTGAACCATTATTTTTAGTACCAAGGATATACATGCCAGTGGTTTAGGAAATCATCAATATACAGTCTGTATTATGCACATTATCCTCAAAGGGACGGGAAGTGGGAACAGGATGCCTGAGGATTTTGTTTGTTTGTTTGTTTTTGATGTTTGGAGTTCAGCATACATGTACGATGTACTTACAGTAATGTCACTAAACTATTTGTTATCATCTTTGTTTCAACAGCATAATATACTGTAGTACAAAACTGATTTGATGGATATAATCAAGATATTACTTACACTGACATACGCTTTCCTTCACCGGTGTTTCTCCAGCATCATCAGTTTCCTCCCCATATTCCTGGTGGTTATCTATATAAGTTTTTTAAAAAGTGATGAGACAACCTGGGTAATTTTTAAAGCATTTGTTAAAGCACAAAGATCCTATAATTAGTACAGGTTTACTTTTGAAAATGCAAACAAGACATTATAAGGCTCTCTTCCTTGTCCCTCTCATTCCAGAATGTCTCCTTCCAAAACTCAGTGAATGCGATGACCACCCACCAGCAATGACCTACTTTTCACCTCTTGACAGCTGAAAGCATTTGCATACTATCAATATAGCACTGAATTGCTATATTGGTCTAGAGCGCATAAGCTAGAACATTCTTTAAAAAGCTGGAACAAAATGCGCTACAAAAAGGGGGAAAAGAAGCATGGTTAGAAATGGCCAGCCCACTTCAGACACAGCTTATAAACAGATTTAAGTATCTGTCTGAAACCTTCATCCCCAAGTTGCTTTAAAAGAAATTGGGCCAGCAACAGATAACTGGTTTAAGATGACAATGTGAAAGGGACTATATTTTCTGTTCTGCGCTCATAGGAAGTCCCACCATCACCGCCAGCACCACTCCTTATCCATCATGAGCAGCAGCTAGGGTTTCCAACTCCAACTTAGGAAATTCCTGGAGATTTGAGGATAGTACCTGGGAAGGGCAGAATTTTTTGGGGGGGCAAGGTCAGCAGGGATGTGATGCCATAGGTTCCACATTCTGAACCTGTCATCTTTTCCAGGGAAATTTATCTCTGTAGTCTGGAAATCAGTCACAATTTCAGAAGAACTCAAGCCCCAACTTGAGGTTGGTAACTCTAGCATTAACCCAGAGCTAGAACCAAGGGATGGTGCAGTAAGGTGTGCTGTTACCAGCAATGGTCTACCTTGTTGTTGGGGAAATTAGCTTATGCAGCAGGGGAGGTCAGAGGGGTACCAGGAATTGCACACCTGTTTATACCAAGGTCTGGTACAGTAGGAAGACTCCAGATCTGAAGATAAAATGAAACAGTTTTTATTGAAGAGTTTCCCTAATTACAAGGACACTAAGCATTCAAGACAGAGCAAGCAATTCAGAACTAAGAAAATAGAGATAATGGTAGTGAATAGAAGGGTCAGTTATGGGGCTATACTACCTGCCCAGATGTTCAGAGGTCTTTGAAGAGAATATTGCCAATGGCTAATTAGGAGGCCAAAAGGAGAGACTTTGGGGGTGTACTCAAAATATAGGTGCTGTCAGACTGCACACCTTGATGGCCATGTGCTTGGATGGATATAGACATTGGAATGCAATGTGAACCAATGGGAAGCCTTCAGGGGCTTGTCTCAGGAGAAGACAAAAGGTTACCTGAACCAATAAGGGGTCATAGGGTGTGGAAATGCTCCCTTTAAGCTGTGGAGTCTTGTGAGCAAAAATTCTATTTTGTGAACTACTGGCATTAAAGTTGTGAGCAAGCAATTTGGTTACTGCTAAATTAGTTTGCTCTGGAGCCATCCTTCCTGAGCTAAGACAAAAATGTGTGAGCCGAAGGCTAAGAAACTGTGAGCTAGCTCACACTAATTCAGCTTAGGGGAAACACTATGTGTGACACCAGGAGGAGCAAAATCTAGGTGTGACCAATGAAGTCCCAGATGGCCAGAGTCTGGATTCACAATAGCACTGATGAGATTAGCCAGGTGTTGGCTGACTCTACTGGAGCTCGCTGAATGGGTTTGATGACCATTGATGGTCCTGCCAAGGCAGGTTGAATAGGTTCCCAGGTTTACACAAAAAATGGGAAATTAGCATCAGGAAGGATCGCTAAACATTTGAGTGTTTGATTGGTTTATCTCAGTATCTTGAGGGATGGAGCAGGAAGGACAGTTGTGGAGGTAAACAATTTTCATACAGACAGAGGTATCATACAAAAAGGGCTAGGTGAAGTTCTGGAGACAGAAGGGCTATTTGCCAGGTGGCCTCTCAATAGCCTTTAGAAGTGCAGATACTTTACCTGGTTGAACTTGGCATTGTTTCATATGCATGCCTTGTTTTGAGGGCTGTCTTGTGCAACCTGAAAATGGAAACCCTTTTCCAGAGCTTTTGGCTGGCTTTGTGTTTCAGGCCAAGAGTGCCTTCCTTGGCCTGAGTTTGTGAGTCTCAGGTTTAGGTCAGAAGTTGTGTGCCCCATTATTTAGGGCTACCTGTAAGTAAGGCAGCACCTCTGGACAACAATACACCCACAATTTCATGCTGGGAAAAGGGCCTGGAACAGCCCCTTGCTGTTTTAGCTTGCAGGACTCCACTATGCTGTGCTTTTTTTTGCATTTAGCAGTGAGGGCTCTTTCCTGAGCAAACAGGCTCCCATCTTTCTCCTGACTCCTATGAGGAGCTCCAGACTTCTCTCCTGGAGCTTGCCATCCAATCATCCACTTGGGTGGAGTTTACCAAAGTGAATTTACTGGTGCTTCCTGTTATATCTGGGACCACTAAGTATTCCTTTCCAAACTTCAGGTACTCACAGTGATAGTTACTTTAACAGGAATTCAAGCAACAAGCAGGCAGCCTCCAAACTGTCAACTCAGCAGGTAGTAGAAGATGAACAGAAAAGAAAAGAACTGTGGGTGCAATGATGGGTATCCTATAATTAGCAATTTAGTTAATCCTTTTCAAACATGCCTTGGAAGCACAGCTGCTGTGGGAACTTTCTAGCAACACTATTTTACAGACCCCCCCTAACAAAGCACAGGGGAATGCATAGGAGTGATCAAATTGAATAAAATATTTTTCCCATTGCACCAATTGGGTTTGTTTCTTTTTCTGTCCCACTTCTGCCTGCCGCGTCTGAATAGACACAGATAAGGTAGCCAGTAGGGTTGTTCAGAGAAATGCTCTTAATTCCATTTTACCCAATATCTTCCTGAAATCCAACAATCATTTTCTTTCCCTTTTTTAAGGCATTTGGAGTCAGTTTCTAATCAATTCTATTTTGATCAAAGAAATTTGAAGAGAGGAGGAGTAGAAAGGCAGATTCTGCAAAATTTCAGAAATTCACTCTGTAGATCAGGGGTTTCCAGTACCACTCACCAACATCTTTCATGGCGTCTGCCAAGTGTTTTTAGAATGTGGGTAGGGACAGATGGTGTTTTTACCTAGCAGGGCTTCTGATTGTTCATTTGAGATTTGGTCGGTTATACAGATTTGTAAAGACATAGATTCAGCAGCAGCTGCCACCACAGCAGAGGGATCTTCAGCCCTCGACCCAGAAAAATGTTGTTAGGGGGCCCCAAGGGGGCAGTTTAGTACAGTGCAGCTGACTACATCACAGGGTTGTTGTTGTTAGGGAAATACAGAGGAGGAGAGACATGGCTAGGTAAGAGTCGACAGATAAAAATGAGAGGGGCAGCATCTGGAGCAGTTTGGAAATAATAAAGGCCAGGATTTGTGTCTGGGTGTTGTATTCTCTCTGAAGCACTGTGCATTGCTCCAGAATCAAAGCCTACCCTTAGAAGATCCAAGATGTCTGGCAAGTGTTGCTGAAGGAGCTGGAAGAGCCCCTCGAGGTTTTACAGACACAACCTGGTTCTGTTGGCTAACTAGCAGCAGGAGGAGGACAATAATCCCCTGAGCAGCCCCTTAACATCTGGTGCCACCTGGCTATTCAACTTGCATCCCCTTCCTACATGCCCCCCCCCGCCTTTGCTCCGAGAAGAGAGCAAAGACTGGAACTTTGTCTTGCACCTCCCAAAGAAGCTAAGGCATTACAATTGCACCAGCAGCAAGCCGAGCACAGGCTGAGACATGCTTCCCCTCCCCCAGCAAGCCAGGAGGGCACTTCGCAGAGAGGGGGAGGGGGGCATGGCTGTTTGGGGAGGGTGCTGGGCACTCCTGGGCACCTCTGTACATACTGGCCTTGGGATTTTCACTGTGTTAATGAAGGTAATGCAACATAATATTTTAAAACAATATTTTCATTTTTAAAAATACCCTCTTATGTAGAAATTCTGCCTGAAACGTTGAAGAGTTACTATTAGAATTATGCATAATCTCATCCTCTGATATTTTGTAACTGACCTCATCTTCTGTGGCAGCCATTTCAGCTTTGCTCTCAGCAGCTTGTGTCAGAATTCCAAAGGTGCTCACAGGCTCAAAAAGACTGGGGATTCCTACTGAAAATAGTCACAGGCACGCAATGTCTTCCCAAACCTACCTATTCTCCAATTAGAGCTACCCTCTGTGGTGTGTAACATAAAACCACTCACTGCAAAGGGTGAAATTGTTCATGGTTGTTGAGAGGCACCTGGCTATGTTGGTTGAGTACAAATCACCTCATCCAGATGGTGTGCACCCGAGAGTGGTCAAAGAACTTTCTAGAGAGCTTGCAGACCCTTTGTCCATCATCTTTAAGACCTCTGGAGGATTGGTGAATATTATCTCAGTCTTCAAAAAAGGGAGGAAAGATGACACAGGAAACTACAGCCTGACCCCTGTCCCAGGGAAGATACTGGAACAGGTTTTAAGGGGGGGTCAATCTGGGGGACAACTTCATGATTCAAGGAAGTCAGCATGGATTTGTCCCCAACAGGTCCTGCCTGACCAAGCAGCCAGGTTGGTGTAGTGTTTAAGTGCACGGACTCTAATCTGGGAGAACTGGGTTTGATTCCCCATTCCTCCACTTGTACCTGCTGGATGACCTTGGGGAAGCCATAGTTTTGGCACAGCTGTTCTTGAAAAAAGCAGTTTCTGTCAGAGCTCTCAGCCCCACCTACCTCACAGGGTGTCTGTTGTGGGGAGGGGAAGATGACACAAAGTTGTTCAGGGTGATGAAAACCAGGGTGGATTGTGAGGCACTCCAAAGGGATCTGTTGAGGATGGGTGAGTAGGCGTCAATGTGGCAAATGGGGTTCAATGTGGCCAAGTGCAAAGTGATGCACATTGGAGCCAAAAATCCTAAATATAAATACATGTTGATGGGGTCTGAACTGGCAGAGACTGACCAAGAGAGAGATCTTGGAGTCGTAGTAGATAACTCAATGAAAATGTCTAGACAGTGTGCAGCTGTAATAAAAAAGGCCAACGCTATGCTGGAGATTATTAGGAAGGGAATTGAAAACAAATCAGCCAGTATTATAATGCCTCTGTATAAATCATTGGTGCGACCTCATTTGGAATACTGTGTACAGTTCTGGTCACCACATCTCAAAAAGGATATTATAGCATTGGAAAAAGTGCAGAGAAGGGCAACTAGAATGATAAAAGGGTTGGAACGCCTTCCCTATGAAGAAAGGTTAAAACGCTTGGGGCTCTTTAGCTTGGAGAAATGACGGCTGAGGGGTGATACAATTGAGGTTTATAAGATTATGCATGGGATTGAGCTGGTTGAGAAAAAGTACTTTTCTCCCTTTCTCACAATACAAGAACTCATGGGCACTCCATGAAATTGCTGAGCAGTCGGGTTAGAATGGATAAAAGGAAGTACTTCTTCACCCAAAGAGTGATTAACATATGGAATTCACTGCCACAGGAGGTGGTGGCAGCTACAAGCATGGACAGTTTCAAGAGGGAACTGGATAATCATATGGAGCAGAAATTCGTCAGTGGCTATTAGCCACAAGGTATAGATGGGAAAGGAGCTGCGGTGGCTCAAGTGGTTAAGACGCTGAACTGCAGGCTGTGGAAGGTCAGTAGTTCAGCAGTTCGAGACCCGGGTGCCGCATGACGGGGTGAGCTCCTGTCTCTAGTTCCAGCTCCTGCCAACCTAGCAGTTCGAAAGCAAGAAATTGCAAGTAGATAAATAGGTACCACTTCGGTGGGAAGGTAACAGCGTTCTGTGCGCCTTGGTGTTTAGTCATGCCGGCCACATGACCACGGAAATGTCTTCGGACAGCGCTGGCTCTTCGGCTTTGAAACGGAGATGAGCACCGCAACCCTAGAGTCGGATTCGACTGGCTTTCGAGCAAGGGAACCTTTACCTTTACCTTTATAGATGGGAAATCTCAGTCTGGGGCAGGTGATGCACTCTATTCTTCGTGCTGGGGGGGAGCAGTGAGAGGGCTTCTAGTGTCCTGGCCCCACTGCTGGACCTCCTGATGGCACCTGGTATTTTTGGCCGCTGTGTGACAGAGTGTTGGACTAGATGGGCCATTGGCCTGATTCAACATTGGCTTCTCTTATGTTCTTATGAAAGGAGTTTGTAAGCCACTCTGAGACTCCTTCAGGTAGTGAAGGGCAGGGTATGAATCCAATCTCCTCCTCCTCCTCTTCTTCTTCTATTGAGAGACAAATTTATTGGATCATAGGAATGCCATCAATGCTGTTTACCTGGATTTCAATAAAGTGTTTGATAGGGTTCCCCATGATATTCTGATGGGCAAACTGGAGGACTGCAGACTGGACTCTAGGATAGTTAGCTGGATAGGGAACTGGTTGCAGAGCCATACACAAAGAGTAGTTATCAATGACATTTCATCTGATTCAAGGGAGGTATCCAGTGGGGTGCCACAGGGCTCAGTACTTTTCAATATTTTTTAAATGATCTGGATAAGGATGTGGAGGGGCTTCTCATTAAAATTGCAGATGACACCAAATTGGGAGGAGTAGTGAACTCACTGGAAGATAAAGATAGAAGTCAACAAGATCTGAACACACTGGGAAAGTGGAAGGATATGAATAAGATGTAGTTCAACAAGGATAAATGCAGAGTTCTACATCTGGGTAACAAAAATGAGAAGCACTCATACTGGATAGGGGAAACACTTCTGGTTAACAGTATGTGAACAAGATCTTGGGGTATGGGTGAACTGTAAGCTAAATATGAGCAGGCAGTGTGATGTAGTGGCAAAAAAAAGGGCTACTGTGGTCTTGGGTGTATCAACAGAGGCATAAAATCCAAATCACAAAATGTCATAGTCCTGCTGTACACCACATTGATCAGGCTGCTCTGAGTACTGTGTACAGTTTTGGAGGCCTCACTTCCAAAAGGATGTGGACAGAATGGAGTGGGTGCAGAGGAGGGCAACAAAGATGATCAAGGGTCTGGAGACCAAGCCCTATGAGGAAAGGCTGAGGAACAGTTTGGAGAAGAGGAGATTGGGGGAGGGGGTGACATGATTGCTCTCTTTAAGTATTTGAAAGGCTATCACTTAGAAGAGGGCAGGGAGCTGTTCCTATTAGAGCTGTTCCTGTTACTGCATTGACTTCTGCAGAATGAAAAAAGAGTAAGAGTAATCAATGGCTATATCTAAATAAGTAGATTTTGGAAAAAAGAAATTCCCTTCCCATAACAACACTACAGGCCAGTCACCTTTCTCTAGCTAGATGCATGTATCTTTAACAACCGCTCAGAATGGGAACAGGGACAGATTTTCCCATTGCAGAAATAGAAGCATGGCAACAAGGTTCACCTGCCATGCTACTGTTATAGACAGAAGGAGCTTGCCAGGAAAAAAAGTTGCAGCACTACAGCTGTGCCATCTCTCAGATGATTTAGTGCACTGAAATTTATGGAAACCTGATGTAATGGAGCTCTGTACACTGCCTTCTGACAGGGAACTCTGTCCCAGGAGTCCCAGCAGAATCTTTCCATGTTGATTTGACTTCCAATCCACCTTGTATGTCTGCCACAGAGACTCATTCAGAGGATCTACTGCAGATGTTCAAGGAATGCCTTCAGTTCATGTGGAGTGTACACCATTGTCCCATGTGAACTAAAAGTGAGACTCATCCTCCAGTCACACAGGCTGGCTGTAGAGGGCTAGCTGTCTTTTGGGGAAGCTCATCTGTCAGTACTAACCTCATAACAGAACCTCTCATCCCAGCATTCTCTAGAACACTGTTTGAACAATACTTTGAATAACACAACTCTGAGTTTTGCCTCATACATAAACTCACAATGCAATACAAAAAATCAGGATTGCAGTGTACACTAATTGGCACCTCTGGAATGATAGATTCACGCAAGAAGCATAAAGCCTTAATTAGGCTTGAGGAGCCACACATCTTTGTTCTCAATGTTTCCACCATTCCATGGTCATTTGAGAAGATTGCATAGATAGAAATTTGTGCTTGTATAACTCATAAAGCACCTGTTCCATTTCACCCAATTTCATCAGATTCAAGCATATACACACAAAATTAAATTATATGCCATTACACCAAACAGGCTTGTTATAAAGTAACAGCGATTACATTTGCATACAGTTTGAGATATTTTTGGTAAACCACACTAATTGTCATATGCAGTAATGCTCAGTGGAACTGGAATGTTAAAATCATAGAAAAGCCTGCCACAGGAGAAGCTTCCAATTACCATAATTCTTTGCCTAAATTAAATTAACATTATTATTTCCCAGTACAGCATATTTATCCTGAAGCTCAAAAAGGCGGGGGGGAACCCCCTCTAAATGGAGTTTAGCATATATTTTTGCAAAGAAAACACAGGCTATGAATATTGCTTTCTGGGCACTTGGTACTTACACCAAAATGTTAGGGATTTATTTTATTTTATTAGACCTTTAGCCCACTCTCCCCACATTGTGGGGATGCCAGAAATGCCAAACAAGTACCCCTCTGATCAAGACTCATTAACTAGCCAGGACTTTCAACTAAAAGCCAAACCAATTCTGTTCTTCCTGGTTAGAGGCAAGTCTGATGGGGCCAGGAAACAGAATAAAGTTGCCAGCCCCCAAGTCCAGGTGGGTTTCCCCCACTCCTGGGGGCTCAAATACACCCTGGGCCAGCTGGCCATCAGGGGAAGCCCCACCCCTAAGCCCTGCCCCCAAGCCACAGCCACCCCTCTCCCTCCCTGCTAAAATATCTAGAGGGCTTCAGCTGATTGGCAGAACTGGAGGGCCCTTTAAATCTTTTAGCTGAGAGGGAGAGGGGCTGTGATTGGCCACAACTCTACTGGCAAAAAGACCCTTTAAAGGGTTAGGGGGGCACTGCAGCATGCACAGGGCTCCTTCCCCAGCACCAATTCAATGCTTGGGATTCAGGCCTGTGCTGCTGTCCCACTCACATGTCCCCTTCTTACAGAGGACAGTCTCCAGAGTTTGGGGATTTGTCATTTGGGGTGGTCCAAAGATTGTTTTGGGTTGCAGCTTGAACCCAGTGTCTGCTGGGTGATTATCCTAGGAGCACTGCATTTTGGAGCAACTGGTACATGATCTAGGCTTTGGTTCTTTTGAAGGGGCATATGTCCTTTTGAAGGGGAACATTCCTTGAATGTGGGGGTGCATGATGTGTGGTGGTCCAAACCATATTTTGCATTTCAGAGGGTATCTAGCTCCATATTCAAATCTTTGAAATACAGGCCTTTTGGAGGCACTCCAAATAGAAATGTGGTGTCAGTACCAGTGTTTTGCCTGGGCACTACTGTATGTCTTCTTGTAGGGTACAGTCTACAAAGCAGATCTGTCATTTAGGGTAGCCCAAAGATGAGGGTGTATGACATGAGGTATTCCAAACCTTATTTCAGGGTTCACAGCTTTCATACTCTCCTCAATGTTTTTGGTTGAATTCATGAAAAAGTCACGGATAAGAAATTGGGAACTGGGAACCAGCTTCAGCCTTCCTGATTGTAGCTTGATTTTTGAAAAGAACCCTAACTTCTCCCCCCCCAACAGCTGACCATTTAGTGGGTTGTCCAAAAGGAAGCTACATACCCTCCCATTTGCTTATCAAATCTGGCTGAGATTCTGCAGCCCTCTCCCCTCCCCTCTGCTGCCCCTCATTTTTCCCTCCCCCACTGTGAAAGATGTAGAACAAAAACTCAACCCCAATGCATACACAGAGGATGGCAATAAAACAGGCAGCACCATCTGCTATGGATTTAAATGCAGGTTAATTTACCCACCCTGAGCCCAAATTAACTTTTAAAAAGTAGATGGGGCAGGAAAGGGATGGTTCAATACCCAAACATACAAGAGCTTAACTGAGAGTGCATACAGATGTGGCACACTCTAATTTCTAAGGGTAGGGCAAAACTCTAGCCTTTCATTCTGTCTCTTCAATGGAGAATAGGTGGAAGAAAATTCTAGAGTGTCCCCTGATGGCTGCCATTTTTTCTCACACTGTCTGATGCTTCCAAGATGGGGGAGGGTTGCTCAAAGT
This sequence comes from Gekko gecko, assembly GCA_029375565.1. Taxonomy (NCBI): domain Eukaryota; kingdom Metazoa; phylum Chordata; class Lepidosauria; order Squamata; family Gekkonidae; genus Gekko; species Gekko gecko. The sequence continues at coordinate 174,162,418 of JAPDNY010000005.1, forward strand.
GGGGGATTCCCTACCCCTGCTGGGGGGGGGGCTAGCAAACCTACATTCCTCCCGAGTTTTGTTCTGTGTGCTATGCATCCTTTGTCCAGGCAATTTGACTGGTCAGGGCATGTGGCACTGGGGTGTTGATGGCAAAGTGTGACATTCAGTCTGTGTTCTGGCTCCTGTTGGTCTCTACCCTATGGACTTCTGCCTACTAGATTTCAAGTTCCAAGGGGAATGGTATATGGACAAGGCCATGCCGATAGATTGCTCGGTGTCGTGCATAGCAGTTGAGAGGTTCAGCATTTTTCTGGAGGGGGCAGTCAAGGGCATACAGAATTTTTATCAGCCATTACTTGGGTGATTATTTATTCACTGGCCCAGCTGGTGCCACCACCAGCAAGGACCTTATGCTCATCTTTCAAACAGTGGGTGGCAAGATCAGTGTACCTTTGACACAGGATAAAGTGAAGGGCCTGGTCACTCAATTGGTGTACCTGGGAATTCTGTTGATTTTTGTCCAAGAGAACTCTTTCCTCCCAGAGGACAAGCTTGATGAGCTCAGGTCCCTGCTGAATAAGTTGCTTGCACAGTGTAAGTACAAGCTCAGTCTCTGCTGGGCCATTTTAAGTTTGCTTAAACGATTGTCTCTCTGGGCAAGGTCCTTTGCACATGCCTGGCCATGGCCATGGTTAGAACTACTACTCCATATCACCATATACATATCATACAGGGCGTGAATCATGACCTCAGGGCCTGGCTTATCTTCCTCTCCAAGTATAATAGGCTGTCCTAAGCTGGCAGGATCCCATGGACAGACACATGTGGCAGCCTCATATTTGGGGTGTACTTCAAGGACCACTGGTATGTCCAGTACTGGCCCTCACACTGATCAGAGTCCGCCATCTCCCAGAATCTCACCTTCCTGTAATTTCCCCCATTTTTAGTGGCCATATCCATCTGGCAGGACATTTTTGCTAACAAGACAGTCTGCTTCTGGTGTGACAATCAGGCTGTTGTGAAGGTTATTAATCATTGTTGTGTTTTGAATGGGTCATGAGCCTAATGGACCAATTTGTGCTAGTGTGCCTCTTGGCTAACATTACTTTTTCAGTGTGCCACATTCCAGGTTTGGATAACAACATGGCGGAGTCTCTATTTCGATTTCACAAAGAGAGTTTCTCATTGGCTCTCAATGCAAACTCTGATTCCAACCCTTTCCTGAAGTGCTGTGGTCCCTTGGCAGAGATCCACAATGCAGGGAGTAATGGCCTCTGTTGTGACATCTACCCTGCGGACTTACTCAGATGCTGCCTCTGGGGGGCTAGCATCTGAAACATGGGTGCTACAGTACTTGGCGGACTTAAAGGGGTTGTGGCAGGCACCAAAAATAATGGCTAACCACCTGACAGCCATTTCCTTTTTTAGTAAGGCTCAAGTTAAGGCCCTTTAAAAATATATTCAATTTTATTATAGTACAATTAAGCTTCAAAAGCAAAGTACATATAAACTTTAAGGTAGGCAAATTTAAATCCATTACTTTTCCAGATGTAGGTAATTCCATAATGGCCAAAGTATCATCTTGAAGAGTAGAGGTTCACAGATGCCAGGTGTCTTAACTACATGTTGATGATTTCAGCACCCAGCTCTTCACAGAATGTGGCCTTCTCATCCCACAGTGCCACCTCTGTCCTGGCCATGCTGCAGGCGGTGGTGGGCAGAGAAATGCAGGGCCAGCTGGAGCGTGCTAATGTACGATGTTGGTTAACTAAATTATGTTTAATTGAATTAGCCAGTGCCGCAGTGCCCCCCTGAGGAATTAAGATGCCCCCCTGACTTCAAAAATTCCTGGCTATGGTCCTGCCTGCATGACATCAGCAGAGCTGTTGAGGGAGTAGAACATGATGGTATCTGCCTTCCAGGAGGGCTGAGGGTAGAGCATTAAAGTGTGCAAGGGTAAAGGTTCTTTGATATTTGGAGATCTCAAGGGATCTAAGATAATCTGCTGGCTGGAAGTGTTTGCTATACTATAGAATCCTTTATATATAATTGCCTTATGTATTGGCACTTTCTGGCTCTCCCATTGGCTGTGCTCCATCAGCTATTGGCCAGTCAACCACCACTCAGGAATACTCATGTGCCATTGACTGGGTGCTGAGTCCAATCCTCTCCCCCACCTACTGCCAACCTGGACACTCTTCCCTGACAGAATAAACTGCCAAACAGCTGTCTCTCCTGACAAAGACTCTTCTTCTACTTGGCTCCTGTGGGGCTAGCTTTTCCCACAGTGGCTGTTGCTAAGCAACCAAGCTTGGTTTTGTCAGTAAAAAGGCAAAGGCAGAATGCCCATTCCAGGCCTCCTTTGGCCTTTGTAGGGAACTCATTGGAGCCAGTCCTGACTAGGGTTGCCACTTGCCAGCTCCAGGTTGGGAAATTCCTGGAGATTTTGTGGTGGAGTCTACAGAAGCCAGAGTTTGGGGAATGGAGAAGCCTCAGCTGAATTGAATGTCATAGAGTCCACCCTCCAAAGCAGTTATTTTTTTACAGGAGGAGAGAGATCTGTTGTCTGGAGTTCAGTTGTGATAGCCGGTGATCTTCAGGCTCCACCTGAAGGTTGGTTGTCCTAGACCTAGCAGTTAGCACTTCAGAGCAGGGTCTGCCAGACCCAGGTTCTTGCTGTGGAAGCTGAATGGATGATTTCAGACCAGTCACAGACTTTCAGCCTGATGTACCTCACAGGGTGGTTGTGCAGAACAAAAGGGGAAGAGTAGAATGATGTAAGCTGCTTTGGTCTCCACTGCAGAGAAAGAATGTACTTTTCCTCCTGGGGAACTAGAGCTGCCAATCTCCAGGTGAGGGCTGGAGATAACTCAGAATTAAAACTGCTCTGCAGATGGCAGAGATCAGCTCCCCAGGAAAAACCAGCTGCTTTGCAGGGTGGACTCTGTGTCATTATACCCTGCTGAGGTTGCTTCCCTCCTTGGGTCCCCACTGTGGAAAAGGACTGTACTTTTCCTAAATAGAGGCTGCATGTGGGGGGGATGGAAAGCTGAAGTAAGAGGGGCAGGTAATGGTATTTGTATATGTATGCTTTATGAGGGGGCACAAAAGTCATAGGTGTTTTCCAGACGCTTGCTACCTTTCGTGTTTTTGTCAGTGACATAATGGTTCCAATGATTGTCTTATTGGTGCGATCCATTCACACTGATATTTTTCCTTGGTTTTCCCCTGACAGTCTTCTGCCTCTTCAGATTCACATTTGAGGATTGTTTTTCTGCTTTCCCCCTGTTTTTGTTTTGCACATGCTCTAAAGCACTGCAGCAGCCTCAAGGAGATGATCACACTTAAAGAAACTACCTAACACCCACACCCCAATTACCCATAATGGCTACTCTCTTTCTCTATTCATCCCTATGAGTTGATCACACTCTTACCATCCACCCTTAGGTCTTGAACCCAGAGCTTGCTGATGGGTGTCCCCCATCCCTTTCCTCAAAAATCCCCCAAGGGCCAGGATCTCAGCAGTGTTGGTTTGCCTCCTTAGGCATTCTTTTTTTGGGGGGATGGACTGATGGGCAACAGAAGGGGCCTGGAGGTGTGGGAGTTGTCTGCCATCACAAGCCTTGCCCTACTCTAGACTTGGCACTGCTCCCCTCAGCTTTGCCTCACCTCCTCTCTCCCACTCAGCTCTCAGAAGTATGCTTGTGGAATAAATGAGTGCCCTCTGGGTGGCTGTCGCTGTTACTGCCTGCAGCATTCTGTGCTGGAAGTGCTACTGCCATAATCACTATCAGCATTGCCACTTTGCATCCACATGCCTTTCCCCAATGATGCTTGGCAACTAGGAGCATGGGTGGTGAACACTTCAAGCAAACAAATGGGGAAGGACATGCAGACAAGTGGAAGGGGAGGTGATTGGCTGGGGGTCAGCATCAGTGGGCCCCACCAGGAGTCCTGGGCCTGGTGGCTGCCCCACCTCAGGTATGCTGAGGCTGATGGTTCTCCACCCATTCTTGGTTTAGAGGTAAATGATGAAGCAGAAGTTGCATGGCCACTGCATGCCTGAGTCATATCAGCTTCTCAATTCATATGTAGAAATACACTTCTGCACTATTCTACATTGCTTTCATCTTGGAGGCTAGTACTGTCCACAATCTGAGGCTCGCTGTTGAAATGAGAAATTACCTAGTGTGGTAAACTGTGAGATCTAGAGCACCAAACAGCAACACATTCCCTTTTATCATCTTCCAGTACTCAAATTTCTAATGTGAATAGGTCAAAATGCAGTAACTGTTCCCCCACTTAGTTCTTGTTATGAGCAGCCATCTCTGCATTCATTTTACTAGAATTGTATAAAACAAATACTAATCTAATTTTGTGTCTCAAAATAGCCAAGCCTGAATTTCAGCTTTAAAAAAAGAGGTCACCTGATTCCAAACATATTGAGTAGAAAACTGAAACAGTGAGATTGTATATGAAAAATTGCCATTTTTTTTTATAAAGCTTGCATATTGTTTAGGACATCTGATAGGAAATAATTCCAAGTAATCTCCTTCAAGTCCCAGTAAGAATATTCCTACTACTGTTATTGGCATGTGAAATTCTCTGAGCTACACTTTTTCATACATCCATGCCCATAATAAAGATGTCCATGGCATATCTATACTATCCTATCCTACACTCCACCCCAATCTCCTCATTTGTATTGGAGTAATAAAACTGATCCATTTGCAAAACTATATATATATATATATATATATATATATATATATATATATATAATTTAATAAACATATATCGGCTGAAGGCTGGTGTTAAGAGGATACTAATGGAGACTATATTACTATGTATCAATTAACTACTGTGCAATAGTTGTAGTGATAGGGTACATTATACTGTTTTGTATTCATAAATGTAACCAGGAATCATAAGCCGAGTTGTTTGGAAGTAACTCGTTCTCTGCCATATATTGTAGGTAGAAGAACCAGGTGTGCACAAAGGAGGATTGTGTTGTATGGAAATTTGTTTGAGCTGTATTTAAGGTGTCACTTAGTTTGTCCATCAGGAGTTGTTCCCACACTTTGTTTCTCCAGGCCTCTAAACTTGGAGACTTGGGTGACTTCCAGGCAGCTGCGATGGTGGTTTGTGCCACCATGAGTAAGTATGATGTTAGCTGTTGTAATGGTTCTTCATCATAATCCGGATCTCTAAGATGTAATAGGATAACTTTGGGAGAAAGCGGGATGTTCTGACCTGTTATTTTCGAGATTTCAGAGGTTACCTGCACCCAGAAGCTTTGCACATAAGGACATTGCCACCAGCAATGTATATAATCTCCCACCTCCCCGCAGTTTTTCCAGCACATTGGTGAGTACGCTTTATTCATGCGGTTAAGGCGACTAGGAGTGTAATACCATCGGGAGACTATTTTAAAAAATTGCATTCTTACTTTGAATATTTTTGATTTATTGGCTTTAGATGACCAAATCTGAGACCACTGTTGTTCAGACAGTTCAGTTTGTAAATCTCGTTGCCAGGCAGACTGGAATGCCATTTTCATTGTACTGTTGAGTTCTGTTAAGATTTTATATATTTTTGAAAGAAGATGCTTTCAAGAGTCAGAGAATGTTTCTAGCAGTATTTCAAATTGGGTTTGCAAAACTATATTGAAGCCCTGGATAATAGAGATGGAAATTCTTGGTTTTATACCTCATGGAATTGTCTTTGTTGCATATTCAAGGAAGTAATGTGTGAAGAAAGGCATTTTTTTCCTTGGGAGGTTTAATATAAGCAAAACCTCCACTGTGCATTTAAATGAGTTTTTCCCCCTAGGCAGAGAACAGCTGGCGGGGTGGGGTGGGTGGGTTACGGCTCTCCAAGCAAGGAATAGAGATTTGGAGGAATAGAATGCTAGAGAGCCTCCAGGAAGAAGATTCCTGGAGATCTTGAGGAAAAGCCTCTTTGACCTGGCCTGACCTGATCAGGGGGTGGGGAAAAAAGAGGTGATTAAACTCCTTGCAGCAGGACAGAGGTCTCTTTTCCTCAGGTTCTGAATCCATGAGAGCACACAGACCTCTCCACTGGGAAGGCAGCCATTGACCACATGCTTGCCTAAAGAGCTGGAGCAAGCTTTAAGGTAATGCCAAGTCTGTAGAGATTTGTAATTTCTTAAGTTTTAGGAGCCTGTCTTATGTTAACATCTGATAGGACATATATAGAGAGAGGGACAGAAGATTTGGGTTTTAACAATTTCTTTGGGATCCCTTGCTCAGTTTAGCACTGTGCTAAAAATATGCTTGTGAACATTTCCTTTTTAATAAATACTTTATAACTTAAGATACTGGCAGTGGTTCTTTGCACCACATAGACCTCCACCATCTTGGACACATTATTTTAAAAGAAGCACCGGGGGAAGGGCAGGCTGTTGGCAAGCAGCTATTCCTCCAGGGGTGTACAAGACAATAATTTGTCCCCATGGTGACCAGGCACTGGGAAGAGGGAGACACCGAGGCAAGGCCTCAGAATGTGGATGGGAAGCTAGGAGTCCATAGAAATGTCAGGTGGTGTTGGTGGGCTACCCAAGAGTGGAAGCAAAGCCCCTCCAGGTGTTGAGAAACACCTTGGAGGCAGGGCAGAATAAAGTCTGCAGAACAGAGCAGGCTGGTTCTGCCACAATTCGGTGGCACAGTGGGGTGAGAACAGAGAACCTGATTTGCCAGGGACTGTGAAATTGGCACACATATGCACACAGAGAGCAATGTAAGTTCTGCTTTCTTTTTGGGTTGACTGGAGAGGGCTCAGATTAGTCTAGCTAGGATGGAGTTAGCAGAACAAGTAAGAGTTCTTAAGTTGACAATGCAGGAGCTGCAGGAAGAATGCCAGAAGCAGCAGATAGATTATGAGACCCCCCCCCATTGAACAAGCACAAGGGAGGAGGGTGGAGATCCCCCCCCCCTGAGAACGGGACTGTTTTAAAAGAGGAAAGACGGGGGGAGTGAAAATTTAGCAAAGCAAAGTTAGCTTTTGGGGAATTGCTTATAGCGAAGAGGAAAGATCCTTTCCTTAGCTGTGTGGCATGGACTTTAAAAAAGTAAACAATAAAATAAAGATGTCGGGGCAAAAGAAGTTCCCAGATAAGCCGAAGAAGCAGGGAGGAACTTCTGGCTCTACCTCCCGTCCCTTGGAGCCAGCTGTCACTCAACAAGAAAGCGAGCTGCTGCACCCTCTGCTGGATCAAATGCAGAAAATCAACCAAACGTTGTCCAGCATGGAACATGTTCTCAGCAATCAGCAGAAACAATTGACAGATATGGCTAAGAAGATGGAGGAGATCGCACAGAAATGTCTGGTTTCAACAGAAGACACACAAAAAATCAAGAAGAAGGTCATTAAAATGGAAAAACATCAGGAAGCACAAGACAAAAAATTATTGATGTTACAGATGGAAAAATCAAACCTAACTCTCCGATTTCAAGGCATAAAGGAAGAAGAAAAAGAGGATCTCAGAAGTATTTTGGCGACAGCTTTGGCACCACTGACTGGCAATGAAGTGGGAAGATTAAGCAAAGAGATGGATTTGGCCTATAGAGCTTACTCCAACTTTACAAAGAAAAACAATTTGCCAGCGGAAGTGGTGGTTAAGTTTACTAAGCAAAGTACTAGAGATCAAATCTTAAGAGCGACGTCATCAACACCCTTGAAGATCGGAGAGCAGAATATAAGGATTTTAAAAGATGTGCCATTTGAAATTCGTATGAAACGGAAGGCTTATAAAGGATTGACCATATTCTTGCAAAACCACCAAACTAATTATAGATGGTTGAATCCAGAAGGACTTGTCTTTAAATTTAAAGATAAGCGGGAGAAGATTGACTCCATCTTTAAAGCTCAAGACTTTTTGAAGAGACACACCAGTTCAGAGGAAGAAGCAGAACTTGCCAAATGGATGATTTTAAGCAGTGAAGATGACAGTGGCTTGGAAGGGGGAGACAAAGAACCAGAAGATGGAGGAGCAGTTAAAGGCCCATCTTATAATCTGAGAGACTTAAAAAGGAGACAACCCAAAATATGAAGATATGTTTGTAATGCGCATTAACGGACTTTACTAATAATAACCCAAAAGGACTTTACTAAAACAGCTAGCATGTTTATTATTTACAGCATAATGAAAGGCGATCGGTCAAACACAGAAGAAGCCGAAGAACTTACTTATACTAACAAAAGATTAATATACTAAATTTATCTTCACTCACCACTATTTTTATCCATCTATATACCCTATATACCTTTTCTTATATTAAAAGCAATAAAATTCTCTCTTTTTTTGGAGAGTTAATTAAGAAAAAAAAAAAAAAAGATTATGAGACCAAGACTGTTGATGAAATGAAGGCTCTCCTGCTAAGCGCTGGCAGGTCAGTCGGGGCAGCTGCAGCTGAGCACCCAAGCCAGGAGGAAGAGGTCTGGCTCAAGGAGCTAGAACTGGAAAAGTTCCATTTGCAGACAGAGCAGCACAAATAAGAGTTTGAGAGGGAGGGAAAGCTGCAGGAGAGAAGGGAGAAAATGCTGGAGGAACAGTGAAGGATGCAGGTGGAGCATCACAAAGATGAGAGAGAAGTCTGCAGGCTCAAGCATGAGCAACAGCGGAGGACGCTGGAGGAACAGCAAAAGGTACAGGAGGAACAGTGGAAGATGGCAACGAAAACATGAATTTGAGATGATACACCTGCAGGCTGAGCAAAGCAGGAAATAAAAATTACCCCCAAAGATTTTGTTACATACAAGACCCCTCTGTATGTCTTTCAATTTCTGAGAAAGCAACTATGCAATGAGAAATAGCAGAGGCAGACTACATGTCCTTCCTCTGTAGCATCCTAACTGGGGAGCTAGCAGCTATCTACCATAGGTAGCTAGCATCAGGCCCCATGTGGAGGGGGGAGTAACTTTTAAAGATTTAAAAGCCACAGTTTTTAAATGGTTCAAACTGGGGAGTGACCAATTTTGAAAGCAGTTTCAGCAATTCAAAACCTATTTGGAGTATGTGGTAAAACTGAGTGAGATAGGGAGAAGATGGGTAGAAGAGGCAAAAGCAGGGGACTTTGAGGCTTTACTCCAGTTAGTGGCCCTAGACCAATTCTACTCCAAGCTCCCCAAGGAGCTAAAATGCCTGGTAAAGGACAAAGAGCCCAAAGATGCCACTGAGGCATCAGAAATTGTGGATGAGCTGGTGCTAAACAGGGAGGTGTTAGACTGGAGGACTTCACAGTTGAGAAGGGAAGGGAAAGGGTTCCAGAGTAGTGAGAAAGTAGATTCTCAACCCAAAAAGGAATGGGCTTCTGCTCAGGCAGAGGTTAAGAAAGCCCCAGATTCAGCTATTTGGAAATGGCCCCAAGTTAGAAAATGCTTTGAGAGTGGAGGGACAGACTATTAGCGGGCTGCCTGTCCTCAGTTACCAGCTGAAACCTCCAAACCAACCACCCAAAAGATGAAAGAGGAGCAAGTGGTTGTGATTAACCATGGTTGCCTCTTTGCCACTATGGAGCCAGCAGAAGCCTGGGGACACAACAGAGAACAAGTGCAGCTGACAGAACAATTAGTTTGGGGATATGCAGACACAAGTTCCTCTGTAACCCTAGTGATGGCTCTGTATAGGAAAAACCTTTCCTGAATCATTCCTGCTAGGGCCATATGGCCCAGCTGCTAACACGTCCATGTGACTTTTGTCACCTGCAACAGATGGCATGCCAGATGCCAAGCCTTATATCCATATACAAGACACTTTGACATCTTTGCTGGGAAGAGCAGACATCTAGACATCTTCCCAAGCTGGGGGACACAGCTGTCGCAAGACATTAACACATCAAAGCTCCTCTGACATGGATTCTGTTATGTCGACCCAGAGATTTGGGCACACACCTTCATCTTCTCATGATTTGATAAATGGCCATACTCAATTATGACGGGAAAGGGTGGGAATTGTGATCATCCTATGGAAAGAGGGGGAAAGTTTTCTTGGAAAGAGAGCTCCTTTCAGAGAGGGAGTTCCCCTTTGGATTGTATACCTGCAACATGGAATTTTACTAGTGGGCAGCGAAGCTGAACTTAACTGCCCACAGCAATCATGTGGTTCATCCTCAAGATTCTCTGGTTACACAATGGACATTGAATTATCTGGTACCTCTGAATGACTGGTATCTATGAATACATCTATGTGTAGTTAGAGCTGAATAGGCTATAGATATTCTTTGTTTTCCTACCTCTGCAAGTCTTATGATATATGCATGCTTTTGCACTGAATAAAAGATAATACATATAACCAATATTATCTGGACTTGTTTCCTATGTTGCAACTTGACTTCTAAGCCTAAATCTTGTCACCTGAGCCGACTCAGCTGATATGGCTACCACTAGATTAAATAGTCGTTTGCAGCTCTGGCACAGAGCTGGTAAAATTGCTAAGTCCTCTAGACCAGGCAGGAGTTTAGATCTCTGCTCTTGAGCCTTGGTGAGGGCCTTGATGTAAGAGATCTTGATGGCAGTGACTACTGATACCCTAGAAAGAGTGTGCAGACATTCTTCTGGGCTTGTTTAAGTGTTCCTAAAGCATGTGGGATATTGGTATCTCTCATTCCTGGACTGGAGTGAGGGAGAAGTAAAATCCTGTACATGCTGGCAGAGTTCAGGAGTTGTGCCTCTTATCCCTGGGCTGGGATGAGAGGACAAAACCTGTACAGGCTCATCTCATGTCAGAATATAATATTTTGCCCAATAAGGCATCAAAAATCCAGGGGGTCGGTAAGGTGGCCCTGACTGTTCCTGTGACATGGATGCCTGTGGAATAGAGAGGGCTGGTAAGCCACACAGAAATTGTTTTTTTGAAGAATTAGCCATACCCTGTGGTAATTGGCTGAGATCTCCTTTGCGGGCAGCAAACATGGTAACATGCAGCTAAACCCTAGAAGGGGTTGGGGGGAGGAAAGTGTCTCTGCGCAGACCAGCTCTCCACTGGCTGGGGGGAGGAAGCAGCTCAGGTTATTGCAGGAGAAAGGGAAGCCTAGGTGACCCAAGAGGGGGAGTGTATGGAAGCAGCATGTGCTTCTGTTTTTAATCTTAGAGGATTAACCTGAAATAAGACATTCAAAGTGGTTTCAGCCCCAGCCCTGTGAACTTTTGTAGCTGAAGATCCTGGAGCCTTTTCCTTTTCGAGCTCCACAGCTGTAAATAATAATTAGCTACTTGGCCTTGAGTGGCCAGCAAGCAGTTTAATAAGGGAGGTGTTTTTTTTTAGAAGAGAGCCAACTTACTTGGCAGGTACCGCGGGTCAGGGAGCATGAAGTTTAGTGGATGCTGATATGTCTTGCTGCTGTAATCATCTTCAATAAATTCCGTTGAGCTTTCTGAGACCTGGACTGAGGAGCAGCATCATTAATGGGCACCTCCCTCCCTTTCACCAGAGTTGAGCCGAAGACCGAAGAGGTGAGCTTTCAAAGTGCAAAGCGCTTTGAATTCTGATAAAGTAAAACAATTTGCTCTGTGTCAGTTTGAGGTCTGAGCTCTAACAGAATTTGTCAAAAGAACCGTGAGCGAAGCTCCCGGTTCACACAGGAAGGGTCAGCCTATCTCAAATCCTGAGGAGAAAGAGGGGGAAGGGTGCAGTTCCACCCAGATGCAGTAGAAGGCTGTGGGTCTTCCTGGTGGTGAAGGGTGTCTTGCTTCAGTGAAGTACAGGCTGAGTACACAGAGGGGGAAGGGTGCAGTTTCACCCAGATGCAGCAAGAAGCTTTTGATCTTCCTAGTGAGCAAGGGGATCTTGTTAGGAGATGTACTTTGAAAATGCTTTTATTTGTTATTTTCTGACCTGCACACACACCTGAATGGTGCTTGAAAGTGTCTTTGGTCTGGGAGAACTGTGTGCTTTGTTTGATGTGACCACCTGCACTAGAAAGCTGCCTGTCTGTTTGCACCTTTCATGCTAATGAAGTCACACACACACACATATGCACATACATCTACCCATCAGGCACTGGGAACAAGAAAGCATCTCCATTATGGTCTACTAGAAGGATGTTATAAACGACAACCTGTCCACCATCGAGGAATCTGAATTCCACACGTAACCCACAGGATGCTTGGCACTTTGCATGTGTTAAGACTGTTTCCTGTTTGTGACTTGGACCAAGCCAGAATCATCTGCATTTTTAAGGTTTCCATGACAACCCATCTTTGCACCTTGGACCAAAAGGTTCCCCTTAGTAAAGGTGTAGACTTTCAATATTGCCCCACCTTAGTAGGAGGGTACCCCACATCCTATAGCCAATGATATAGGGATGGGATGGACTGGAAGACCCCAAAGCCAGCCCCCAAGATACCTGATAAAAGTAAGGTTCACCTTTTGTTAGGCGCGCCTTCCCCAACCTAGCTAGCAAGTCATTTATTCCTCACACATGTTGGCAGGTTCCAACTGTGTGCAGTAAAAATAAAAATATCCTTAGTTAGAAGTAATTCTTGTATTCTTCACTGAGAAGGTCGAGCTTCAGGAAACAGATAAATATTACGTGTATTCCTTTCCTAAATGCCTTTAGTTTAAAACCCCATATAGTTTTCCATTGCTACTGTATCTAAAGGAACTTGTGTGTATGTGTGTATGCATCAGTATTGTTTGCCTGTGAAACAAAGATGTTTTATTCAGTAAAGAGAATATTTGATTTTACTAAAGAAACCTTGTCCAGCATTCTCTTTTGGGAAACTGGGTTTCTGGGCGAAGCTACTTTCTCTGTATACATAGACCAGAACTCAATATAAGTTTAGACCGATTAATGCGTAAATAAGCATTTTGGCTAACAATCCGTCTCACTTCAGTGGAGTGCAGGCTGGAGAGACAGAGGGAGAGGGTGAAGATTTCACAGGAGTTCTTGAGGGCAGCAAGGCTGGTGTTGGCTCAGAGAAGCAAATAGCTGAAGGCTTGGGGAAATGGGAGGGATTCCTGGAGGAGGTCCAGAGTGACCCTAGGGTGGAACCAGTTCACCAAGTAGCTGTGGATCAAGAAGTGGAATCTTCTGAGACTCTCTTGGAGAAAGTTGTTTGGAAGCAGGGCAGACAGGAGTCCAGGGAAACAGATAGCTTGTGGTTCCTGAGAAGTGCAGGAAAAGCTTAATGGATTTGTCACAGGACATTCTAGGTGCAGGGCAGCTGGAAATCAATGAGACTAGGCCAAGGCTTCTGTTGACTTCTTACTGTCCCAAGTTAGCACAGGATGTGAGAGACTGTTGTGAATCTGATGTGACTTTCCAGAGAATGGGCAAGAGTGTATGCAAGGTCAGGACACCTGTGCAGTCTCCTCCTATTCTGGGAGAGTTTTTTTTTTTTTAACACTGTTTTTATTGATTTTTAAGAAACAAAACAAAACAAAACAAAAACAAAACAAACAAAAAAAATCCTCCCAACAAGGAAATATAGTATATGCAATTACAGAGACCTTCATCTTACATCAAAACAATCAAATTGTTACCACCGCTTAAACATGCCAGACAGGTAATTCTTAGTTTAATACATAGTGCCAAAATTTGATTCTTTCAACCATTTATGAAAGTTAGACCAGTACTTTTCATAGATCTCCAGGTTTTTTCCTTCAACAATAAAAGTTAATTTTTCCATTTGTGCAACATCACATAACTTAAATATAAACTCCTCTTTAGTCGGGATCAATCTATCCTTCCACTTTCTAGCGAATACAATTCTGGCTGCTGTTAACGTATGCATTATAAAATATATCTCCTCTTTCTTAAATCCTTCCGGGATTACATTCAACAAAAAACATTCCGGTTTAAATCGAAATTTCTTGATCAAAATTTTATCTAAAAATCTTTTTATCATGGTCCAATATTTTTTTGCCTTATTGCAAGACCACCATAAATGGAAAAAACTGCCATTACTGAAATTACATTTCCAGCAATTCTTGGCCAAGTTTTTATTGTATTTACTTAATCTTACAGGTGAAATATGCCACCTATAGAACATCTTCAAGATGTTTTCCTTAAAGGCACTAGTCCTTACAAATTTGATATTTGTCATCCAGATTTTATCCCATTGCTCTAAGTTTAGACTATGCCCAATATCTTGCGCCCATGCTATCATGCACGGTTTAACCCACTCATCTTGCATCTTCCATTCTAACAAAAAATTATAGACTTTTCTGATGAGTTTTTCATTGGAATCTAACCATATCTTATCCAATTCAGTGGTGACATCATAGAAACCTACTTTTCTATCAAGTGTCCATCTCGAAATAAGTTGGTTATTCTCCCACCAGGTTAGCTTCGTTCCTTGTTCTTTAAGCAATTTGCCGTCGATTAAATTCCCCTTTTTGTCTAGAAGATCTTCATATCTCCATTTACTGTATTTTACAAATAATGTGGGTTTTACGAAAGCCTCTAATGGGGAGAGCCATTTGGGGATTTTTTTATAGTATTTGAATTTTATCTCATCCCATACTTTATATAAAGCAGCCCTAATCGTATGTTCTTTAAAATGGGATGAATTTTTATTGTACCAAATATAATAATGCCATCCCATTTGTAAGTCATGTCCTTCGAGATTTAGTAGTCTTCTATCTTCTTGTACAATCCACTCTCTTAACCAGCTCAAAACTGCTGCTTTATAGTAAAGTCTCCAATCTGGCAAGGCAAATCCTCCTCTCTCTTTTTTTTCCTGTAAATATTTTATCTTAATCCTTGGTCTTTTATTCTGCCATATGAAAGTTTTAATCAATTTTTCTAGATCTTTGAAGAAGTTTTGGTTTCTCAAAACTGGAATGTTTTGAAACAGAAACAAAACCCGAGGCAAAATATTCATTTTAATGGTCGAAATTCTACCTATTATCGAGATTTGTAAATTTTTCCATACTTCCAAGTCCCTTTTAATCTCTAATAGTACTCTTTTGTAGTTGTCTTCGACCAAAGAGCAGCATCTATTTGTCAAAATAATTCCTAAATAGCGGACTTTCTTCTCAATAGCAAAACCTGAAGTCTCTTGCAAAACTTTTTCTAATGCATCTCTGGAGTTCTTCAATAGTATCTTGGTTTTCTTTTTGTTAACTTTCAGTCCTGCTACCTTCCCATATTCCTCTAGAGTGCTCAATAAATGCAGCAAGGATTCTTGTGGGTCTTCCAGGATAAACACCATGTCATCCGCAAAAGCTTGGACTTTTATATTTTCACCTTTTATATGTAACCCTTTGATTCCTTTATCATTCCTAATACGTGTCAATAACGTCTCCAACACAAAAATAAAAAGCAAAGGGGACAAAGGGCAGCCTTGTCTCGTTCCTTTCTTAATTTCTACTTTTTGCGTTGTATCTCCATTAATTGTTATATTTGCTGATTGCTTATCATAAATCGCCTTAATCATTTTCAAAAAGGGTTCTCCACATTTCCAACTTCCTAATTTGCTCAACAAGAATTCCCAATTTAAGTTGTCGAATGCCTTTTCTGCATCAACGAATATCAACGCAAGTATCTTTTCTGGGTGTTGCTCATAAAATTCTAAAATATCTAAGACTGTTCTGATGTTGTTTTTGATCTGCCTTTTAGGCAGGAAACCTGCCTGGTCTTTGTGGATCACTTGTGTTAATACTCTCTTGAACCTTCCAGCCAGAATACAAGCAAAGATTTTGTAATCACTATTCAGGAGAGAAATCGGACGGTAGTTTTTGATATCGTTCTTCTCTGTCCCTTGTTTGTGTATAAGGGTGATCTGAGCTTCTTTCCAAGACGGTGGTATTTGTTCTTTATCTAAAATATTTTTTATTACTTCTTTGAAGGGTAATGATATGATTTCTTCAAATATCTTATAAAATTCGGCAGGTATCCCATCTGGTCCAGGTGTTTTATTGTTTTTTTGACTCTTTATAGCTTCTATAATTTCGCACATAGAAATTGGATCATTTAAAATCTTCCTTTGTTCGTCAGAAAAGTATCCTTCTGGGCATTTATCAAAATAATTTTTTATTAGCTCTAAATCAACCTCATTTTTCTGATATAGTTTCCCATAGAACTGTTCGACTAGTTCCTTAAGCTCTTTTAGGGAAAATCTCTCCTTTCCCTCTTGGTCTTTCAGACTTCTTATTATCTTTTTTTCCCTTTCCATCCTTAGTTTATAAGCCAGCCACCTTGAAGGTCTGTTGGCGTGTTCAAAATAGTACTGTCTTTGATAATTTATCTTCCTGGCAATTTCTTGTGTCAATATGGAATTTAAGAGATGTTGTAAATACTTAATTTTATTCTTTATTGCTTGAAGATTTCCATTTTGTTGTTTCATTTTACTTTCTTCAAGCCTTATTTTTTCTTTGATTGTATTCAACTCTCTATTTTCTTGTTTTCTCTTCCATATATTTTGTCTGATAAACCAACCTCTTGCATAAGCCTTGAAGGTGTCCCAAACGATTTCTAATGATACATCAGGTTGGGTATTTTCCTTAAAAAACAGTTTAAACTCAGTTTTGGATTCATCTACAAATTTTTTATCCTTTAGGAGCATAGTGCTCAAAGACCATCTTTTTCTTCTTTGCGTATCTGATATTACACACATAATTGGGTTATGATCCGCAAAAGTTGCTGGTAGAATTTCTACCTCTTTCATATCATTAATTAAATCTACTGATACCCAACACATGTCCAGTCTTGACCAAGACAAGTGTCTATTGGAGAAAAAGGTGAAATTTTTTGTCTGAATATTTCTTGTCCTCCAAGCATCGATGAGTTTAAATTCTTCTGCTAATTCCATAAATGATTTTGGTAGCTGGTTTCCTTGTTTCAGTTTCACGTTCGGAGTCTTCCTGTCCATTTGGTTATCAAATACCGCATTGAAATCTCCGATTACGCATATCTCATCACATGTCTGTTTACCTATAACTTCTCTAAGTTGCTCAAAAAACTTTCCTTGACTTTGATTCGGTGCATATATATTGGCAATCAATGTTAATTTATTATGTCTGCGGATTTGAATTATTATTACTCTGCCATCTTCTGATTTATATATAAGTTCCGGTTGCAGGTTTTCCTTAGCGTAAATAACCACTCCTTTTTTTTTCTTTTTGTCGTCTGCTGCTATGAACGCTTTCCCTAATTTTTTATTCTCCAAGAGTCTTATGTCTTCTCTTTTAACGTGTCTCCTGGAGGCAAATAATACTTGCATTACATTTTATTATTTGGTGAAAAATTCTTGCTCTCTTGTTGGGCGAATTTAGGCCATTGACATTGATGGATATTACTTTTATTCCTTGTTCATTCGACTCTATCATCTTCCGTGCCATCCTTGTTATTTTTTTGTTGTTGCCTTGTTACCATTTGAAACGGATGGATTGGTTTTGGCTTTCTTTTACCCTTTTTCTTTTCTTGTTTAATGTCTAAGCTCTGTGCTTGCTGCTGTTTCTGGGACTCTTCTTCCGAAGCAGTACTCTCTTCCTCCTCCTCTTGTAGACCCAGCTCCGCCCCACATTTTTCCAAAAAATCTTCTAATTTAAAAGTAGAGTTAATTTTGTATCTCTTTGCTTTGTATATAAAGAAAATACCTTCGGGGGTTAACCACCTGAACTGAATATTATTCTTTTTTAAAAGGTTGGCCAGACCTGAGTATTGGTATCTCTTCTCTCTGATCCTCCAAGGGACCTCTCTCAAAATTCTGGTTTCAGAGTCGTATACTTTAAGAATCTTTTCATTTGAAAATTTTAAAATTCTGTCCTTGAATTCCCTTTTACAAAATTTTATGTGGACTTCCCTTGGCAATCCGTTTCGTTTGGCATATGCAGAGTTCATTCTGTAAATAGTATCTATATTGTTATCCAAATCCGAGGTAGACTCCATCTCTAGGTACTCCGCTAGCGCTTGACTAATATCCTTCTTCAGGTTTTCCTCCTTCTTCTCCGGTACATTCTGGATTCTTAACATAAATGCTGCTCTTTCCAGTTCTAGCTTAATTATTGAATCTTCCAAAGCCTCCTGCTTCTCTTTCACAATTTGAAGTCGCTCCTCTGTGTTTTCTACTTTAGTCTCCAACTTATTTGTTAAATTAGTCAAGGTAGCTAGTTCCTGTTTGTTCTCCGTTAATTGCCTTTTGATCTCCTCTGTTTGAACTGATAACTGAGTAGAAATATCATCTAATTTGGATAACTCTTCCAATTTCCTTTGAATTGGTTCTACTGCCTTTGTAACAGCTGCTTCTACTGCACTATTTACCACTGCTGTCACAGATTCCTGAATAAAGGACTGTAAATCTTTCAAAGAGAATTGTGGAAGATTTGTTGCAGGCGTCGATACCAACAAGCATCTACCTCCAGCCCCTTTCTCCATTTTCTTTATATAAACTCTATTAAAGTACTCCAATTAACTTATTTTCTAATTAATTTTCTTATCTGACTTTAAATTTGTCAGTTTCTCTTTTAATCTTTATCATTAATTCTTGCACTCTTATCTTTTTCTTATTTATTTTAATCAGCACCCAAACTAGACTGTTCCACTCAGTGGCCCCCACTAAGATAGGTTCCTACCATTTACTCATAATGAACATTCATTAAGCATATATAACATAGAAGCAAGCAACATTCAAATTCAACAGTTCATAGACATATCATTTTGCAATTAATCAATCAAAAAATTAGGCATAGAAATAGTTCATTTAAACACACCAAAAAGAAGAGGGAAGAAAAAGAAAAAATACGTGTTCAGACCTTGAGTTAAATCAAATGCACTAACTTATATCGATCCACTGTCCATTTTTTCCGTGCCTTAATCTTCTCTGCCACTTCTTCCAACGTCTCCAGAAAGCCGCGGACTATCTTAGTCGTTTACTAGGAAATATATTTTAATTAAGGGCTAAAGGCACTTCTAGCACCGAAAAGTCCATTAAACCTTTGCTTCTTAATTTACTTTTATAATAGTTCCAGACAAACACTTCTAAGTCATCTTCCACTCCTCCTCCGGTGTCTCTTCTTTCAGTCAGTCACTTTAGCTATACTTGATAGTTGCAAAGGAAAGTAAATTTATCAGCCGATCTGTGTCCTCTGATTCGCCGCTTTCAAGCCCTAGTCACAGACCGAGCTTTTTATTTTTAGGTTTACCAACACTTTTCTTCTTCTGTCTCCTTTAGTTAACAAAGCGCTTGGTTTTCTGGCCACATTAAAAAGTTGACAGTTTACATTTAATGTGGCGTGTTGTTAATGAAGAATCTCCGCCTTGGTTCCCGTCGCTGCGTTTACCCAGCAGCCGGCTGGGTGTTGCCCCACCTTCTGCTCTGGAGCGTGTTCTCGCCTCCCGAGGCAGCCGCCACCACTCTCATCGCCGAAAAAAAGAGCTCTTTGCTAAGAGGCTTCCTCGCGTCGTGTTGGGTACCCCAAGCACCCCCGGCCGGGCGCCTGTCTTCCCCCGAAGGTAAGGTGAAGGGCAGCGCGGAACGGGGCTCAGTCCCTCCGCATCTGACCTCGCCGCGACTGGAACCGGATCTCCAGAAATCAAGTCTATTCTGGGAGAGTTTGGAAGGAATGTCAGGAGACTGCTGGGCCGTGAAAGGGAGAAGCAAGAAGAAAAGATTCCTAAGGGTCCAGATCTCTTTTTATAGCAGGAACTCCTTTGCATATTAGGCGACACACCCCTAATGTAGCCAATCCTCCAAGAGCTTACAGTAACCCCTGTAAGAAGAGCTCTGTAAGCTCTTGGAGGATTGGCTACATTAGGGGTGTGTTGCCTAATATGCAAAGGAGTTCCTGCTACAAAAAGAGCCCTGCCTAAGGCTAAGGAGTCAGTGGTAGATTGTGTGGTGTCCTTTAGACAGTGGCTGAAAAAGATGGTGAGTGTTGCAAAGGAGAATATGGATAAGGCCAAGTTGAATCAGAGCAGCTGGGAAGGACGAAACAGCTAGCTCTCTGACTTTAGAGCTAGGGGACAAGGTGAGGGTTTTTCTGCCTTCACACCCTGGCAAGCTGCTAGCTACCTAGGAAGGAGTTTGCATGGTATGGATTGGTTCACCAATGCAAGTTGTATTCTCTCTAGGAAAAGGACCAAGGATGTTCATATGAACAGGTGGAAACCTTATTTTTACTGGGAAATGTTAGTGCTGAGTATAACAGAGAAGGAAAGAGGAAATGAGGAGCCATATGAAAGCTGGGTAGAGTTTCTGGCTCAGTTTTCTTAACTTGACTCAGCAGGAGAAACATAAAAGAAGCCAATGTTGGATCAAGCTAATGGCTCATCCAGTCCAACACTCTGTCACACAGTGGCCAAAAATACCAAGTGCCATCAGGAGGTCCAGCAGTGGGGCCAGGACACTAGAAGCCCTCCCACTGTGCCCCCACAAGCACCAAGAATACAGTGCATCATTTGCCCCAGATGAAGAGTTCCTATCTATACCTTGTGGCTAAATATCCACTGATGGATCTCTGCTCCATATGTTTATGTAATTCTCTCTTGAAGCCACCCATGCTTGTAGCTGCCACCACGTCCTGTGCCAGTGAATTCCATGTGTTAATCACTCTTTGAGTGAAGAAGTACTTCCTTTTATCTGTTCTAACCTGACTGCTCAGCAATTTTATTGAGTGTCCATGAGATCTTGTATTGTGAGAAAAGGAGAAAACTACTTCTTTCTCTACCTGCTCAGTCCCATGCATAATCTTATAAACCTCGATCATGTCACCCCTCAGCCGTTGTTTCTCCAAGCTAAAGAGCCCCAAGCGCTTTAACCTTTCTTCATAGGGGAAGTGTTCCAACCCTTTTATCATTCTAGTTGCCCTTCTCTGCACTTTTCCCAATACTATAATATCCTTTTTGAGGTGTGGTGACCAGAACTGTACACAGTACTCCAAATGAGGTTGCACCATTGATTTATATAGGGGCATTATGATACTGGCTGATTTGTTTTCAGTTCCCTCCCTAATAATCCCGAGCATAGCATTGGCCTTTTTTATTGCAGTCACACACTGTCTCGACATTTTCATTGAGTTATCTACTACAAATCCAAGATCTTTCTCTTGGTCTGTCTCTGCCAGTTCAGACCCCATCAACATGTATTTATAGTTAGGACTTTTGGCTCCAATGTGCATCACTTTGCACTTGGCCACATTGAACCCCATTTGCCATGTTGATGCCCACTCGCCCATCCTTGACAGATCCCTTTGGAATGCTTCACAATCCTCCCTGCTTTTCACCACCCTGAACAACTTTGTGTCATTCACAAATTTAACCACTTCACTGTTTACTCCCAACTCCAAATCATTAATAAACAAGTTAAAAATCATCAGATTGAGTACTGATCCCTGTGGTACCCCACTGCTTACCGCCATCCACTGAGAAAATTTCCCATTTATACTCACTCTCTGTTTCCTATTAATTAGCCAATTTTTGATCCTCAAAAGGACTTGTTCTTTTATCCCATGACTATTGAGCTTACTTAGGAGCCTTTGATGAGGAACTTTATCAAAAGCTTTCTGGAAGACAAGGTAAACAACATCTATTGGGTCCCCCTTGTCCACATGTTTGTTCACCCCTCAAAGAACACTAACAGTTAGTAAGACAAGATCTTCCCTTACAGAACCCATGCTGAGTCTGCCTCTATAGTTTTTTGTTCATCAATGTGCCTACTAATTCTTTCCTCAATAACGGTTTCCACCAACTTACCCAGTATTGATGTCAGACTGACTGGCCTGTAATTTCCCAGATCTCCTCTGGAACCCTTTTTAAAGATGGGAGTGACATTAGCTACCTTCCAGTTCTCAGGAATGGAGGCAGATTTTAATGAAAGATTACATATTTTTGTCAGGAGATTCACAAGTTCGCATTTCAGTTCTTTCAGAACTCTTGGATCTATGCCATCCAGGCCCGGTGATTTATCAGTTTTTAAGTTGTCTATCAGTCGTAGGACCTCCTCTCTCCTCACTTCAATCTGACTCAGGTTTTTCTACACCCCTCCTGAAATCAGCAGTTCTGGAGTGGGCAAGCACTTCTCGTCTTCCACAGTGAAGACAGAGGCAAAAAAATGCATTCAGCTTCTCAGCCATTTCCCTATCATCTTTCACTACTCCTTTTACCCCTCTGTCATCCAAGGGCCCCACTGCCTCCCTGGCTGGTTTCCTGCTTCTAATGTATATGAAGAAAGTTTTATTGTTGGTCTTTATGTTTTTTGCTATATGCTGCTCATATTCCCTTTTTGCCTGCCTGATCACAGACTTGCATTTTATTTGCCACAGACTGTGTTCCCTTTTACCAACCTCACTGAGACTAGCTCTCCACCACTTAAAGGAATCTTTATTATCTTTTACAGCTTCCATTACTTCGTTTGTTAACCATGCAGGCTTTTTTCTATACCTATTTGTGCCTTTCCTAACCTGCGGTACATATTTTTTCTGAGCTTCTAGGATTGTAGTTTTAAATAGTCTCCAAGCTTTCCCAATGGTTTTGACCCTTTCTACTTTTCCTTACAGTTTCTTCCTCACATGTCCCTTCATATCAGAGAAATTACCCCTTTTAAAGTTAAAAGTGGTTGTGTCAGTCTTTTGGGCAACTCCCTATTTATACAAATGTTGAACTCAATAACATTATGGTCACTGTTCCCAAGTGGTGCAATCACTTTTACAACTCTCATCAGGTCTTGGGTGTTACTTAGGACCAAATCCAGGATTGCATCTTCCCTGGTAGGTTCCATGACCATCTGCTCCATAGCACAGTCCTTGAGAGTGTCTAGAAACTCAATCTCTTTTTCCTGACTTGAACACATATTGACCCAATCTATGTGTGGGTAGTTAAAACCACCTATTACAACACATTTTTTTTCATCTAGCCACTATCTTTAATGCATTCATTATTTTATAATCCTCCTCTATCTTTTGATCTGGTGGGCGATAACAAACTCCCAGTGTTAAGCTTCCTTTTGGGTCCACTATTTTAACCCATAGCATTCCCAGAAGTGAATCCAATTCTCTTACCCTCTCAATCTTACTGGACTGTATACCCTCTCTTACCTTCTCTGACATACAGAGCCACCCCACCTCCAAACTTTCGCCCCCTACCAATATAATTTATAACCAGGAATCACTGTATCCCACTGATCTGCCTCATCCCACCAAGTTTCTGAAATACCCACAATATTTCTGCCCCCCAACACCAAGCATTCCAATTCTCTGATTTTACCTCAGACACTTCTAGCATTTGTATATAAACACCTATAATTTCCCATACATATTAAGTTTCAACCTTCCTCTTGCTGCCTCAAGACCTTTCTAGGCAGTCCATATCATTAGCCACAGTCTCAGTGGACAATTCTAATCCATTTCCTTGTAGAAAAGTATCAGCTACCCCTTCGTCTCTTTGAGATGAGCCATCCCAAACCAAAGACTTTTCATCTCCTGTTGACTTTCCCTCAATATTCAATTTAAAAACTGCTCTGCCACCTTTTTGATTTTAAACACCAGCAGCCTGGTTCCTTCTTGGGAACTGGAGCTGGAGTGGCCAGCAAGTTGATCAGTTAAGAGCAGAGAGAGGATCTTTTCAGTTGTGCATCAGTCTGAGATAAGTTTCAGGAAGAAACCGGGGAAAACAGATTTGGCTAGGCATTGAACAGAGGCAGGGTCTCACTTCTCTGTCAGGTGGCCCCCTTACAGAGTGGTTGGTAAGGGCTGTTGGTAAATGGAGTTACCTTCATCTCTCCAGATGTTCTGTATGAGGTTATTGTGTTGCATTGCCCCCCAATTAGGAAGAAAGTGACAGACACCGATATGGATTCAAACAAGGGCCACTTTAACTCAATTAACCTGTGTGGCAAGGGGAAGAACAAACCCGAATGTGGAACAGGCAGGGCAGGTGTCGCCCAGGACCACCTCTTTGCCCTTTATTGGGTGAGACATCTGACCCTATCTGGGGTCTTCTTGGCTCATGACCAGTGAACTGGCCAGCTGGAGGCCACCCTGTGGCACCTTCCCAAAAGCCTTGAAACTTGCCAGAGGAACCTGTTCAGGTCAGTCCCAAATGCCATCCTGAACCCCAACCCTGGCCTCTAACCCTGAAGGCTGTTTGTGAGGGACCCTTTATTCCCAAAGGAATATATACTCAGAGGTGCTCACTGGATCTACATTGTAACCCGCACCAAACTGCCACCATCAGGGACAAGCCTCTGCTTAGGCCCTTGTACCCACCAGGTAGTCAATAGCTGCCCAAACCCCTTGCTGCAGATCATCTAAAAAGAGATCATTGCCCTTGTCAGACAAATATATACTGTCATCCCTGTACAGGTTGGTCAAATCGACCCATATACTAGGGTGCAGAAAAACTGTCCCAAAATGCCCTCCATGGCAGATCATAATTGCCTATTAACTTTCCACTGTGCCCAATCAAAACCCCTGGGATCACCCAAACAACACCACAACCTGTGTGGTAGCAGAGCAGACCAAACTATGCAAACCTCAGATCACCTATGCTTGATCCTTGCTAAGTCATCCTTCACCTGTATAATAAGGGCTTTCCCCTTCATCAATTCAAGATCATTTCCACCAAGGGGGACCACCAAAACATGAGGAGGAGGACCTTGCTGCCTCTCCAAAAACAATGGTATGAGGCCGGGCCATCTCATGCTCCACCTACCCAGCCATTCAATGAACGTCCACTGTCAGCTCTGCAGCTGCCATGGACTGGGGAGGGATGCTGAACACTGGATAAATTGTCTCTGTCTGTTTCTCTGGAATGTTTAGTTTCACTTCTCCCTGCATCCTTATCACCAGTTAGTATGAGTTGGTGACTTTGGTACTGTTATACAAATAAATTTCCAGTCAAAAAATAGAGTCCAAAAATGAAGAGGAAGATCTTAGTGTTTTAATTGCAACCAAAACATCTGGAAACAGGCCAGACAGGCTATCCAAAATTCACTGCTTTCTGAGCACAACCAGGAAATACATGAAATTTTATATTTCAAATGACATCATCACACCATCATCATGAAAATAATAATCAAAAAGCATAATTGGTTACAAAAAAAATCATCTGAATAAAAATTCCCTTATTGGTCAAATATAAAGAAAGGCATGCCTATGCAACAGTGTCAATTGTTTACATAATCTAACCTAAATACTATCAAGCAAGGTTTCTATGCACCCAAACAAAGGTGTTTTTCTCTGATACGGCGCTAAAAATCCTTTTTACCCAGACACTGTGAAATTGTAACCTAAACAATTAAAAACCATGAACTTTATTTCTATCTTTCTTGTCTGCTAGCATCAGCTAGAAAAATTAACCCAACCTAGAAGAGAAAGGCCTACTACTTAATAAACCTATATTACATCCTAAGAAAATCTTACTTAGGGGGAAAAAACCCTATAAAACCAGAAGAATATGAATAATCAAAAGGAAATAAATGTTATAATCAGATCTATACTACAGTACCTTGTTACTCCTTCTCCCTGGGAATGCTTACCGGTTAGCTTAGGTGGCTTTTGTGTGATGCCTGATTGGCCTCCAACCATCCACTGACCCTTTTGATTCCTGTATATCACTAGCCTATGCTCTCTTGCTTTTAGTTCTGACAATGAATGTATGCTCAGAAGACTCACCTTTACTGTACTCAATAAACGTGAACCTCCTGAAGGAGTGTTGTTGAGAACTGATTGCTGTGGGACTCTGACAGAGTGTCAGAACTCCTTATAGCCCCGAACCTCACTCCTCACCATGAGTGGTGAAGAGAACTGGGACGTTCCAGTCATCTCGGCTGAAGAGATCCCAGTGATGACCAGGATCCCCATCACCACAACACCACTCTTGGGGGCTAGTGGGGGAGAGGATGTATATGGCTTGGAGAGACCCTGGCACAATCCTTACTTATGGGCCCAATTTTCAGTGGGCACTAGAGAGTCTTGGATAACCACCCCCCACCCGGTGGGTGCAAGCTGCTATGATTACATTTCCACTGTGAAGAGTGGAGAAGACCCTGGGAGGTATGGCACTGATATAGAGTATCAGATACAGCAGATGAGCTGCCAGTTCCTGGTCCAGAAAGAAGAGCTCCAGCAGGAGATGCATGACATGTTCCTGGACTTGCCTCGCTTGGTGGCAACCACGGTGCAACACGAGCTTTCCTGTAAAGGCTTGCAAGCCCCGGAGCCCCACCGGGAGGCCAAGCCCCTCCAGTTCTGCAGCCTCCAGTGCTTCTGTTCCAACAACAGGTCCTGGTCCAACAGGGGCTCCCACTGTCCCAGCCAGGCGAGAAGTCCCCACCAGGCCGCTGGCACCTGGGCCAGTGGCCCCACCAGCTTCAGGGCTGGAGCAACCATGGGAGCTGTTAGATGCAACTTTCAACAGCAACCTAGATAAGTTGGTTTTTTTCTTGCTGCAGGTGCACAATTTCCTCCAGGATTGGGGCCACACTTTCCCGTCGGAGGAGCACTGTGTGGACTATATCAGATCATGCCTGTGGGAGTGTGCAGCTGACTGGTATGTCAGTTTACATAAACTGAAAGGCCCCGAGCTCAGGGAGGTGCAAGCGTTTATGTGGGCCCTGAGATGGCAGTACGAGTATCCCATGGAGGCTGAGAAGGCCCATACCAGTATCTGGGCTCTCAAACAGGGATCTCGCTCAGTGTGTGAATACTCAGATGAATTCAAGTTGTATGCGGCCAAGATCCAGAGATGGCCCGAACCTGTGTTAGTAAAGCAGTACCAGCTCAGGCTGAATCACCAGATCCTGGAGACCATGCTCCACAGTGTGAATCCAGTGACGTTGGCAGTGTGGGTGAGAGAGGCCAGGGATTCCGAGAACCAGCTCCAGATGATCTGCATGCACACCCAAAACCATTTCAGAAGGTGACAAGGGGGCCTGCAAAGCCCCACAACAAAAAATGAAGGAGCCACTGCAAGAGCAACAGATGAAGGAAGGGCTTCGTCTACACTGTGGGGAGCTGGGTCACTATGCCACCTTCTGCCGTGCGACCTCCCCCCCCCTGGCTAGCAGCAAGAACCCAGAAAGGAAGATGTTGGAGACTCCATAAAGGGAGGGGGTGCACAACCCAAGCATCCATGGGCCCTCCAGTTGAGCGCTCCACCTGATACGCTGGATGAGGAATCCTCCAGTGGGGGCAAGAACCCCCCAGCTGGCAGAAAAGGCCAGGACCTGCTGTAAATGGTGCAAAACAGCAGGTCCAAGAGCAGTCAGTGCCACAACTGGTGAGCAGCACTCCCCCCCGTTTTTCATGACTGTGTCAGTGATTAATCCATAAATGGAGACCCAAGTAAGAGTGCAGGCTCTTATAGACTCAGGGTACACTAGAGACTTCAATAATTATGAGGTTGGGGGTAGCAGTACAAAGACTCCCTGATCCATTAATTTTCATGCAGATGGATGGCTCCACGATGAAGGAGCCCTGCAGGTACCAGACTATCCCCTTAATCATGGGAACAGAAGAACATTAGGAGAAGCGGTCTTTTGTGATTAACCCAAGGCTCACTTCTCCAAGGTCTTGGGAAGCCCCTGGCTCAGGGATCACAACCCTTACATCCAGTGGAGTGAAGGGGCTGTGCATTTTGTACCCTCCAAATGCAAGGAGCACACGTGGACAGTGGAATGGGGGGGAGCCCCAGTAGCCTTGCTGATTAGAACTTGTTTGGTGCAAAAGGAGCTCAATGCAATCCCCCTGGAAGACAGAGACTTGGCTAAAGTATTTGAGGAGGAAGAGGCTGATGAGCTCCCCCCTCACTGTAACACAGACTGTGCCATAGAGATCTTGCCCGGGCATAAATTGCCTAAAGAGAAATTGTACTCAATGAGCCCAGCTGAAAAAGAGGAGTTACAGAAATTTATTGACAAAATTTAGCCTGGAGGTTCATCCACCCCACCTCTTCTTCATTTGCATCTCCGGTCCTCTTCAGGAAGTAGAAGGATGGGAGGTTGAGAGTGTTTACTGATTATAGGGGTTTAAATGCTGTTTCTACTTCGAATGCTTATCTCTTGACTCTGATCAAGGACCTTCTGGTGGAGGCTGCCAAGGGGAAGATTTTCACCAAACTGGACCTCTGGGGTGCATTTTTTAGAGTGTGCATCTAGGAGAGGGATGAGCCAAAGACTGCTTTCAACACCCCGCTTGGCCAGTTCGAATACCTGGTGATGCCATTCAGGTTGCAAGGAGCACCCGGAGTGTTTATTAATCTGATCAACACAAGGTTAGGGAGGCAGGGTTTGGTGCGATGGGATGGAGCTTCTAACAACATCTCTGGCCACTTTTAAAAGGGGTCTTTTAAAAGTGCTGCTTCAGGGCAGAAGCTGGCGGCTGTAAGAGGCTTTGATTCAGGTTCCTGTGAGTGTGGCTACCAGCAGGGAGTCCAGGGTCACCTCCAAGGTGGAAACAAAGTTGGAAATCATTTTATGAGCAAAGCCAATGCTCCTGCATTGTGGGGCAGGGAGAGGAACCCAAGCTGCTGAGCACTCCCATGAGTACTCTTTTGAGTACTAAGTCAATTTAAAAAAGGTAATTTCTGGCAATATTTAGCCCTGTGGGAGTAGCAAGAGAAGGGTGGATTTCCACCCTTGGGAAGAAAGCGGCCATTAAGCAGAATTGGCTATTAATGGCAGACTGGTAAAATGGAGCAGGGCAAGATCAACAGTGAAATAATCCACACTTGTAAATGAAAGTGAAGTTGGTACCTTTAATTGCTTGCTGGAGGAAACAGTGGAAGACATAAAAGAGCTGAGATATAAACTCTGACTCTATGTAAAAGCTGGGAAGAAAGAGGCTCACGATTGACTTTCATTTAGTGTGATCCCAGCCCAGCATATAAGGAAGGGTGGGGAGTGATTGAAAGAGAAGTTGATGCCGGAGGGAGAAAGAGGAGAAGCAGGAGATCCCTTTGTGTTTTTTATTTTTAACCCTAGCAGGAGTAGGGTGGAAGAGTGACATTCCAGGGGGGAGCCCCTTTTGCAGCATACACAAATTTTTAACCCTTCAGGGCAGGGTAGAAGAATCAGTGTCATCTCAAGCCTCTTTTCAACACACACAATTTTTTAACCCTCTGGAGGCAGGGTGGAAGACAGAGCATAGTTTGAACTCAGTCACCGTGAAGTATTAAGTTCTGATCTGAAAGAGCTGATGGATTTAAATGGCTTGGATTTTTCTTGGAAATCATTGTATGTAATAAGCTGATGCTGAGACTGGGGTAAAATTGCTGTGATAAGGGGGGGAACAGTGTTTGAGCAGATTGTAGAGGTTTACTAAATAATAAGTGGATGGAGTGATTAAACTTCTGGGCATATAGCCAGAAAAAAGTTACTAACCCAAGCAAGGTCCTTACAGTAGACAGATGGTCTGGGCATTAAACCAGATGATAATGCTTGTTCCTAAACATTACATAGAGATGAATAAATAAGTAAAATAAGCAAAACAATAAGGGGAAAGTGAAAGTGGAATATAAATCATTGAAAAAAAGTGGTTTATAATTATTAAATATTGGATTTGGAATTAAAATTGAAGGTGAATTGTTGGTAAAGTGCAACAATTATGTATAATACGCAAGGCCAAGTGAAGAAACCTTTGGGAGTTTCACCAGGTATGTCTAGCTCTGTACAATCAGACCTGGGAACCCCAACACAGAAGGAAACACAAAAAGAGATGCAGAAGGAAATGCAAGTGTTGGTGCAATCAACCATCCTCAGTACCATTATAGATGTAGTGGAGCCTATCAAAATTAGCATGGAAGAAATTTGAAAATCTGTCCTCCAGGCAATTGAGCCTCTTAGAGGGGCTATCCAAGAAATCAAGGACATGATCCCCCAAGTGGTTGAGCCAATCCATGGCCAACATCACCACTCAATTTGCACAAAGTTTACAAATGCTGCAAAAGCAAATTGTGCAGAATACTACAAAAATTATGGCCTTACATACAGCAATGGAAAATATGGAAGGCAGAACTAAGGAAACGGAGAGGAAAACTCAAGAGAATGAAGAGAAGCAGCACACTCTAAAAGAGGATGTTATGAGATTGCAAGTGGAAAGAGCAGCCCTTATCTTGAGATTTCAAAATGTTCCGGAAGAGAAGGATGAGGATTTAACTACTAAGATGGCAAGGTTATTGGTCGATCATATGCAGATGGAAGATGCGAGTAAGGTGGAACAAGAGATAGATACGGCCTTCAGAATGAATTCAGCTTATGCAAGACAGTTTAAGCTCCCAAGAGAAGTTCAAATACGGTTCCACAAGAGAGCGATAAGAGATAAAATACTGAAAGAAATGAATGTGTCTCCCTTGAAGATGAATGAAGTAGAGATAAATGTCTTGAAAGAAATTCCATGGAGGGTCCGCAAAAAAAGGAAAGAATATTCAGAGCTGACGACACTACTGAGGAGTAATGATATAAGTTACAGATGGATTTTACCCAAAGAACTGTTTTTTACATATGGAGAGAAAAGATTTAGAATAACTTCAGTCTTTAAGGCAATGGACTTTTTGAGGACATATGGGGAAGAGATGTCAGAAGAGCAAGAAGATGAAAGGGAAGAAGGAGAAGTGGGAAAGGAAGAGGGAGAAGAACCTCAAGGGGTGATGGCATTACCGACATTGATTCCAAAAGCACCAAGACAAAAAAGATTCAGATTTAGATCCCCAATTGACACGAGACAATGGACAAGAGACAAACAGCATCAACAGAACCAAAACCAAGATGGATAGAAGCAAAATAAAGTTTATATCGGTGAACGTAAATGGATTAAATGGACCACAAAAAAGGAGAAGAATATTTCATCAGCTTAGAAAACAAAATGTGGATGTTATTTGTATTCAGGAGACCCATATAAGAAAAGGAGATGAAAAGTATCTACATGTTAAAGGATTAGGAAAGCTTTTTGTAGCTTTGGATGAGGGAAAAAAGAAAAAGAGGAGTAGCCACATTTGTTAAAGAACATTTACAACCTGAATTAATATTTACCTCACAGGATGGAAGAATTCTAATGGTGGCCATTCAGAGACAAACTAAAAGATCAATGATTGTCAACATTTATGCCCCAAATAAACATCAGGAGAAGTTTTTTAGAATTTCAAGAGCTGTGCATAATCAGCGATTACAATGCGATTTTTGATAAGAAGGAGGACAAAAAAGTGAATAGTTTTGGGGAAAAAACAGGAGGTAACAAGTTCCCAGATTCATTGTGCCAGATAATAGAAGAATGTCAATTAATGGATGCATGGAGGGTGAGAAACCCAAAAAAGCAGCAATATACCTTCTTTTCAGCAAGACACGACTCGTGGTCAAGATTGGATATGTGTTGGATTTCAACTACGATGATTAAAGATCTCTTGGAAGTGGAAATAGAGGCAGGAACTTACGTGGATCATAACCCAATTACATTTGAGCTACAAGGAACGAGACCCAGAAACAGATGGACTCTAAGCCTATCAACTCTGAAAGACAGAGAATTAGTAAAAGATTTGCAGAAGGAGTTGCATCTTTTCTTTAAAGAAAACATTCAACCAGATATGCCTTTAAGAATTGTTTGGGATGCATTTAAAGCATATGCCAGAGGGCACTTGATAAAAGAAGCAGCTTGCATAAATAAGAAGAGAAATAAAGACTACATAAACCTGAAAAGGGAGATTCAAGAACAAGAGAGGAGGAGGATGGAGAAGACATCGGAACCTGGAAAGCAGAGTAAGATTAAATTGCTATTGCATAAAATGAACTGCTTGCTAACATACAAATTAGCTAAGAAATTGACATTTGCCAAACAGAACTTCTTTGAGAATGCCAATAAGCCGACAAGGTGGCTAGCTTATCGAGTTAGGCAACAAAAAGAAAAAATATATATATAAGAATTTTGAGGAAGAAGAATGGTGAAGAAGTGAACAAGATTCTAGAGCTAAAGAATATTGTGGAGACTTTTTATAAAGATTTATATAGAATGATTGTGTGTTGGAGCAAGTAACTCAATATTTGGAAAAACAGCAAGTTCAAAAGTTTACAGAAGAACAAAGAAAGATACTTAACCAGCCAATTACGATGATGGAAATGGTAGAAGCCCTAAAAAGACAGAACAAGGGTAAAGCACCGGGTCCAGATGGATTACCAATAGAATTCTATGTGACTTTCGAAGAACTGCTTCTCCCACAATTGAAAGAGATATGTAAGAGGATCATGGAGGGGAAGAGCTTCCGGATTCATGGTGGGAAGCAACAATATTGTTAATATATAAATCAAACATGGATGAAAAAGAAATTAAGAATTATAGGCCAATTTTGTTATTAAATGCTGATTACAAGAAGTTTGCCTTGATTATCAGAGAAAGATTTAAGAGAATATTGGCAATAACTATACATAAGGATCAAGCAGGTTTTCTGCCTAAAAGACAAATCAAAAATAATTTGAGGTGTATCTTGGATGTAATAGAATACTATGAAGCGCGGCTTCCGGTCGGAGTAAAATGGCGAACTGACGCACCCCTGTGAACAAGCGGGGAGGATGGCGGCTTCTTCTGACAGTTTGGGCAGTTTTACTGTCCAACACAGCATCCCCCAGGCAGGGGGGTTACCAGCAAGCAACAAGGTCCAAGTGAGAGTCGAGATCGGCATGCACAAGTCCCGGAGGGGGCTTGTTTATGCCTTGAACTCCTCTCAGAAGCGGGAGATTGCAAACCAGCACTACAGAAGCTAGCCAAGCTGAAGAATCAGCTTAAATTCGCTATTTCCCGATCTCTTAAGAAACGATCTACAGTTGGAAACAAAGAGAAGCATTGCGAAGTCCCAAGATAAACATTTAAGGTAACTGAAACGATTTGCTTACCGGGGAGAAGATATAACAAAATTTGAACAAGGCGGTTAAGCGCATAAGGTTTTAATCTGTATAATCGATCCATCGTTAAAATTAGAAGAGTTCGTTAAAGTGCTAAAAACGGAGTAAATTGACATTGTTTAACATTCCTGCGGTTAGAGACTGAGTGATAAGCATATGAGTGAATGCGACTGGAAAGATCGC
Source organism: Gekko gecko (assembly GCA_029375565.1). Classification (NCBI taxonomy): domain Eukaryota; kingdom Metazoa; phylum Chordata; class Lepidosauria; order Squamata; family Gekkonidae; genus Gekko; species Gekko gecko. Next base: position 174,195,367 of record JAPDNY010000005.1, read on the forward strand.
GAGATGAAGGTGTAACATTTAACTGTGTCTGGCTGAAATCTGAATCTGGCTAGAGACTGTGTTGGAGGACTGAAAGAGAGGTGGACCGGATGTGTTTCCGGTAGGACATTTTTAATGTGGGACTGGAAACAGGAAGTTCAAAGAGAGCCTACTCTAGCCAAGAAAATCATAGAGAAATTGCGCCCGCCATTTTGTGGAGGACTAAACTTTAAAACGTATTTTTAAGACAAAATAGACTGCTAGCAATAGCGAAAAAAGTGGAATTTGAAGGGAAGTGAAAAGTCAGTTGAAGTGTACTGACAAACTTTCAAAACAGAATCAAAACTTAGGCAGAGAGCAGCATCAGCTGCAAGTCCAGGTATGTTGTCTAAAGACAAGAAAGAATGGCAGGCAGCAATAGAAGCAATGGAGAAGTGCATGCTCGAAGCGATTCAAGGTATGATGAAACAAATCGATAAGCAGTTTGAGGAGAAGATGGAAAAACAGCTGGAACAACTGGAAGAAGTTTAGGAAAAAAACATAGCAGCCTTGAGAGAGTTAGTTCTTGCAGAAGTGGCAGATTTAAAAAAGAAGTGGAAAATACAAGTAATCAAGTTAAAGCTTTGGTGACAAAATCAACTGAAATGGTGGAAAAGACACAAGATTTGGAAAAGAAAGTTGAAGCGAATTTACAAAACAACCGGAATCTGGAGGCAGTTGTGGAATATAAAGCAATGTCAAACCATCTGAGACTGAGAGGAATAGAAGAAAAATTGGGAGAAGATATACGTACTGAAGTGATGGCAACTTTGCCTGAATACATGGGAGAAGATCAAGGGGAGTTAGATCAGAATTTTGATCTTGTATACAGAGTGAACTCTGCCTATGCACAAAGAAAAAATTTACCAAGAGATGTAATCGTTCAATTTGTGACAAGGAAAATGAAAGAGGATGTATACAAGAAGCAGTTTACACAACCATTTGAAATTGATGGCAAAAAGGTAATAATAATGAAGGAACTCCCAAGGTCTATTTTGCAGGATAGAAAGAAATATAAGAAGTTGGTGGATAGGCTGAAACAGTTGAATATCAGATTCAGATGGGAGATACCACAAGGATTGTCGTTTACGTATAATTCGAAAAGACATACGATCAAATCATCGGGGGATATGTATATGTTCAAAGCAGAAAATTCTGAAGATTTCGGAGATATTTAAAAAAAACACTCTATGATGGATTACAAATTGTTATCGTGGAATGTAAATGGACTTAATTCACCTAACAAAAGACAAGTAGTGAATTATTGGCTTCAAAAGCAAAAATCTCTTCCTACACCAGAACACTTATTTTTGAACAGATGGGCAGTTCATGGCTCTGTCGCTGCAACAATTGAACGGGTCTCTCTAATGCTTTTTGCAGCAAAGACGGTCATTACCACACACTGGAAAACGACAATGACACCCACACAATGGCATAATAAGTTGTGGGATTTATATATTATGGCAAAACTCTCGGATAATCTTACAAGATTTAATAAAATACCTGCGCCCTCCTCCTTTGTAGCAACCTGGTTACCTCTTCTGGAGTACTTAACTAATCACACAGATTACCCTAAAGTGATGGATATTATATGGCTATGGTAATTAGATTATTTGTTCAAGACATTGCTTTTCATGATGTATGTATTCGATATTCCTTCCTTAGAACCAACGTAGATAACTTGCAAACTGGTACAACCTGATATAAGTTATATTCTGTTCTTAATAAGTCTCTTTAACCTATGCTTTGCTGTTAAATACTTACTTGTTTACGTAATTCTACGCTACTGGCACTTTGCACTCACTTGTTGTTCCACTGTTCAACTTTATCCTGTTCTTTTTGAAAAGTTAATAAAATATATTGTACAAAAAAAAAAAAAAAGCAGAAATCTAATATCATCTGTCTACAAGAAACCTATATAAAAAGTCGGGACAATAAATATTTGATTAACAAAAAACTGGGAGAAGAATTTTATTCTTTGGCAGAGAAAAAAATAAAGGAGTTGTGATTTATGTAAATAAAAAATTGGAAGCCAAACAAGTTTTCACGGATAAAGAAGGGAGATATGTGGCTGTTGAAATCACATTACTTCAAAAAAAGACACTGGTTGTTAATTTGTACGCTCCTAATGGAGCCAAAGAGAACTTTTTAAAGGATTTGTTGAGGGAATTGGACCAGGTGCATTATGACCAGATAATTTTAGCTGGAGACTTCAATGGTACGGTTAATAATAAATTGGACAGACAATCACAAAAGGGTGATGAGAAGACTGGAAAACTACCCCCAATTTTTGTTAATTGATTCAACAAGAAAAGTTGGAAGATGTATGGAGAAAATGGAATCCAAAAATTAAAGATTTTACTTTTTATTCTAACTGACACAGATCCTTCTCAAGAATAGATATGATTTGGATGTCGAGTGAAATTGCATTAAAAACTCAAAAGGTGGAATATTTGCCAAAGACTAATTCAGATCATAACCCGTTAATTTGGACATTAAAAGAAAAAGCCAAGCAATACCATTGGAGAATTAATGAAGACTTATTGGACAAGACGAAATTAGTGGAGACATTGCAGAAAGAAACTCAATTTTTTTTTCAAATGAATTTAAACCACGATGTTAATATACAGACAGTTTGGGATGCTTACAAATCGGTGATGAGAGGAGTTTTGATTTCAATGAATGCAGCCGATAAGAAAAATAAATTGAAACAATAGAAAGAGTTGCAGGAAAAAATTCAACAAAAAGAAAATGAGTTGAAACGGAGACCAGGCAAAAAGAAACTTCTTAAGGAAATTCAAATCTTACAAGAACAATTAAAGGTGATACTAAACAGAGAACTTTATTGGAACTTAAAGAAATTACAGCAAAAATCCTTTGAAGGAGCAAACAAGCCAGGGAAGTATTTGGCGTGGCAATTGAAAAACCGAAGGGAGAGAAGGACAATAACCAAGATAATGGAAGAAGGCAAAGAAATTGTAGACATGAATGGAATAAAAAGAGCCTTCTTCAAGTACTATGCAAAATTATTTCAAAAAAAGAATATTGATCCAGCGAAAATTAAAAAGTATTTGGATAAAGTAACCTTACCTGAGATGGATAGAAAAACTAAGGAAATGCTGAATGGTCCAATACAGAAAGAAGAAATACATAAAGGAATAGAAGTTGCCAAATTAGGGAAAGCTCCAGGACCAGATGGATTTACCGCAAAATTTTATACAAAATTAAAAGAGGAGATTACCCCAATTATGGAACTGCTAATTAACAAAATTCAGCGGACTAAGTTAATACCAGAATCTTGGAAAGAAGCCAACATATCACTCATACCCAAGGAAGGACAAGATTTGACATGTAAAAAATTATAGACCAATTTCACTACTTAATAATGATTACAAACTGTTTGCCAAAGTAATTTCGGAAAGATTGAAGACATATTTAAAAGATGTCATTAGAGAAGACCAAGCTGGTTTTTTACCAAACAGACAAATTGGAGATAACTTAAGGGTTGTGATTGATGCAATTGAATACTATGATAAACATCCAGAAAAAGAAGTTGCCTTTCTATTTCTAGACGCGGAAAAAGCCTTTGATAATTTAAATTGGGAATTTATGCTTCAAGTGTTTGATAGAATGGACATTGGGCAGCCCTTTTCAAACATGATTAGGACTGTATATTGTGAACAAAAAGCATCGCTGAATGTGAATAAAGAGTTGACGGAATACTTTAAAGTTCAAAAAGGGACAAGACAAGGATGTCCATTATCTCCTTTACTATTTATTTGGATTTTGGAAGTGATGCTGAATAAAATAAAAGAAGACAAAGATATAAAAGGACTTACAATTGGAGGTTTCGAGTATAAATATAGGGCTTTTGCAGACGATGTAATGTTTATAATTGAAGATCCAGTAATGAACGTACCGTTATTGATGGAAAGGATTAAAGAATTTGGAGATTTGGCTGGATTCTATGTCAATAAAAATAAAACAAAGTTACTTTGTAAAAACATGAGAAAAGAAAGCCAACTGGACTTACAAGAAAAAATCCAATGTGAAGTGGTGAAAAAAACTAGATACTTGGGAATAGAGGTTACAGCAAAAATATAGACTTGTTTAAGAATAATTATGAAAAGACTTGGAATAAAATTCAACAAGATATTAAAAAATGGAACACTTTGAATTTGTCACTTTTGGGCAGAGTCTCAGTAGTCAAAATGAACATTCTACCTCGTCTGTTATTTTTATTTCAGACGATCCAATTGTGAAAGACTGTAAAGTGTTGAATTTATGGCAAAAAGAAATTTCAAAGTTTGTGTGGGCTGGAAAGAAACCAAGGATTACAATGAAAATTCTTTGCAATGCCAAAGAAAGGGGAGGTTTTCAACTCCCCAATTTTAGACTATATCATGATGCGGTGTGTTTGGCATGGCTGGAACAATGGATTAATTTGGAGAACAGAAAGCTGTTGGCATTAGGACATGATCGAAAATTTGGTTGGCACGCCTATTTATGGTATGAGAAGTCTAAGGTCGGCAACCTCTTCAAACACCACTTCATAAGGAGATCTTTATTTATGACTTGGACGAGATACAAGAGATATTTCTATGAAGCAAGACCATTGTGGATTGTCCTGGCAGAAGTAATTAAACCACTCTCAAGACATAAAGGGAAAGACTGGTTACCTTATAGAGACAATCTGAAAACTGAGGGGAGAAGTTTCGCGATGAGACCTAGAGACGAACTGGACTTTGAATATGACTGGCTAAATTACAGACAGATTTATGACTTGTTTAAGACTGACAAAATGAGATACGGTTTTAGGAAAGAAAATAATGAAATTGAAATGATTTGGATAGAAAAAGGTAAAAAAATTGATTTCTAGAACTTATAAGATTTTGTTAAAATGGTATACAGAGGATGAGACTGTAAAAGAACAAATGGTGAAATGGGCTATAAATATAAATAGAGATATAGAAATGTCATCATGGGAATGTATGTGGAAAAAATCAATCAAAATTTCAATGTGTGTTAATGTTAAAGAAAATTGTTATAAAATGATGTATAGATGGTACATGACGCCAAAAAAATTGCTAATAGAAATGAGAATATGTCTAACAAATGTTGGAAATGTAAGAAAAAAGAGGGCTCATTTTACCATATGTGGTGGACATGTGAAAAAGCAAGTGCCTTTTGGACTGAGATTCATAATGAAATTCAGAAAATTCTGAAATGTACTTTGAAAAAAGAGCCAGAAATGTTACTTTTAGGACTTAAATTAGAAGAAGTCAAAATGGCAAAGAGAACTTTGTTATGGTTGTTGTTGTTGTTGTTGTTCAGTCGCACAGTCGAGTCCGACTCTTCGCGACCCCATGGACCAGATTACGCCAGTCTTCCGCTGTCCGCTGAAGTTTGCTCAATTTCACGTTCGTTGCATCAATGACACTGTCTAACCATCTCATCCTTTGCTATCCCCTTCTTCTTTGACCTTCAATCTTTCCCAGCATCAGGGTCTTCTCCAGTGAATGCTCCCTTCTCATTTGGTGGCCAAAGTATTTGAGCTTCAGGATCTGGCCTTCCAAGGAACGATCAGGGTTGATTTCTTTTAGGATTTACTGATTTGATCTCCTTGCAGTCCAAGGGACTCTCAAGAGTCTTCTCCAGTGGTGGAAGTGTAAAAAAATACAATCATTTTGGAAAATGGTTCATAATGTTATTTTTGAAATTTTGAACTTAGATGTGGTCTTATCACCTGAGACATATTTATTGAATATTATTCCCAAAGGTTACAATAGGCAAGATACTTACCTTTTAGTGTATATTATAACAGCTGCAAGAATGTTAGTGGCGAAAAACTGGAAAGTGGATAGGTTACCCTCTAAAGAGGAGCTAATAGTAAAATTGTTAGAGTTAGCACAAATGGACAACTTGAGTTTAATACTTCAGGCTAAGGATGATAAAATTCAAGAGAAAAGATGGTTAAGGGTTTATAATTGGATAAAGCTTGTTAAGAATATAAAATAATGTGAAGTAATACCATATGCAAAGACATGATAAAATGTTTACGACAATATACATGTATGTAAATCTTGACGTTTGTAAACTGGATGGAAAATGTGGAATAAATAAAGTATGAGAAGAAAAAAAAAGAGTCTTCTCCAGCACCATAGTTCAAAAGAATCTATTCTTCGGCGCTCGGCCTTCCTTATAGTCCAACTCTCGCAGCCATACATTACTACGGGGAATACCATTGCTTTGACCATGCGGACTTTTGTTGGCAAAGTGATGTCTCTGCTTTTTATCATGCTGTTTAGGTTTGCCATCGCTTTCCTCCCAAGGAGCAGGCGTCTTTTAATTTCATGGCTGCAGTCACCATCTGCAGTGATCTGGGATCCTAGGAACGTGAAGTCTGTCACTACTTCTACGACGTCCCCTTCTATTTGCCAAGGAGTGATGGGGCCAGATGCCATGATCTTAGTTTTTTTGAGGTTGAGCTTCAAGCCCACTTTTGCGCTCTCCTCTTTCACCCTGAGCAAGAGGCTCTTTAGGTCCTCTTCACTTTCTGCCATCAGAGTGGTATCGTCTGCATATCTGAGGTTATTGATCTTTTCCCCAGCAATCTTAACTCCAGCTTGTGATTCATCCAGGCCAGCATTTCGCATGATGTACTCTGCATATAAATTAAACAAGCAAAGTGACAATATACATCCTTGTCGTACTCCTTTTCCTATGCTAAACCAATCAGTTGTTCCATATCCGGTTCTAACTGTTGCTTCTTGACCCTTATACAGGTTTCTCAGGAGACATGTGAGGTGGTCCGGTACTCCCATCTCTTTAAGAACCTGCCATAATTTGTTGTGATCCACACAATCAAAGGCTTTAGCATAGTCAATGAAGCAGAAGTAGATGTTTTTCTGGTACTCTCTTGCTTTCTCCATAATCCAGCGAATGTTGGCAATTTGATCTCTAGTTCCTCTACCTCTTCGAAACCCAGCTTGTACTTCTGGCAATTCTCTATCCACGTACTGTTGGAGCCTAGCTTGTAGGATTTTGAGCATGACCTTGCTAGCGTGTGAAATGAGTGCAATTGTGCAATAGTTTGAACATTCCTTGACATTGCCCTTCTTTGGGATTGGAATGTAAACTGACCTTTTCCAATCCTGTGGCCACTGTTGTGTTTTCCAAATTTGTTGGCAAATTGAGTGCAGCACTTTAACAGCATCTTCTTTTAAGACTTTGAATAACTCAGCTGGGATACCATCACCTCCACTAGCTTTGTTGTTAGTAATGCTTTCTAAAGCCCATTTAACTTCGCTTTCCAGGATGTCTGGCTCGAGGTCAGTGATTATACCATCGTGGTTGTCAAGGACATTGAGGTCCTTCTTGTATAGTTCTTCTGTGTATTCTTGCCATCTTTTCCTAATCTCTTCTGCTTCTGTTAGGTCCCTACCGTTTTTGTCCTTTATCATGGCCAGCTTTGCATGGAACGTTCCCTTGATTTCTCCAATTTTCTTGAAGAGATCTCTAGTCCTTCCCAATCTATTGTTTTCCTCTATTACTTTGCATTGTTCATTCAGGAAAGCCTCCTTATCTCTCCTTGCTGTTCTCTGGAAATCTGCATTCAGTTGGGCAAATCTTTCCTTTTCACCGTTGCCTTTAGCTTTCCTTCTTTCCTCTGCTATGTGTAAAGCCTCATCAGACAGCCACTTTGCTTTTTTGCATTTCTTTTTCTTTGGGATGGCGGTGATTGCTGCCTCCTTTACAATGTCACGGACCTCTGTCCATAGTTCTTCAGGCACTCTGTCTATCAAATCTAGTCCCTTAAACCTATTCTTCACCTCTACTGTATATTCATCGGGGATGCGATCTAGGTCAAATCTGAATGGCCTTGTGGTTTTCCCAACTTTCTTCAATTTAAGTCTGAATTTTGCAATGAGTAGCTCATGATCTGAGCCACAGTCAGCTCCAGGTCTTGTTTTTACTGACTGGATAGAGCTTCTCCATCTTTGACTGCAAATTATATAGTCAATCTGATTTCGGTGTTGCCCATCTGGTGATGTCCATGTGTAGAGACGCCTCTTAGGTTGTTGGAAAAGGGTGTTCGCTATGACCAGCGTGTTCTCTTGACAAAACTCTGTTAGCCTTTGTCCTGCTTCATTTTGTTCTCCAAGGCCAAACTTCTCTTTTATTCCGGTTACCTTTTGATTTCCTACTTTAGCATTCCAGTCCCCTATGATGATGAGGACATCATTTTTTGGTATTAGTTCTATGAACTGTTGTAGGTCTTCATAGAACTGGTCCACTTCAGCCTCTTCTGCAGCAGTGGTTGGGGCATAGACTTGGATTACTGTGAAACTGAATGGTTTGCCTTGGATTCGGACCGAGATCATTCTGTCATTTTTGAGATTGTATCCCAGTACTGCCTTTCTCACTCTCTTGTTGACTATAAAGGCCACACCATTTTTTCTACGGGATTCCTGGCCACAGTAGTTGATATAATGGTCTTCTGAGTGAAATTCACCCATTCTTGTCCACTTTAGTTCACTGATTTCCAAGATGTCAATGTTCATTCTTGCCCACGTCAAGCTTACCTTGATTCATAGATCTTACATTCCAGGTTCCTATGCAGTATTGTTCTTTGCAGCATCGAACTTTCCTTTCACCGTCAGACACATCCACAACTGAGCGTCCTTTCGGCTTTGGCTCAGCCGCTTCACTCTTTCTGGGGTTACTCGTACTTGCCCTCTGCTCTTCCCCAGTAGCATATTGGACACCTTCCGACCTGAGGGGCTCATCTTCCGGCGTCATATCTTTTAGGCTTTTGTTACTGTCCATGGGGTTTTCTTGGCAAAGATACTGGAGTGGGTTGCCATTTCCTTCTCCAGGGGGATCACGCTTGGTCTGAGTTCTCTGCTGTGGCCTGTCCATCCTGGGTGGCCCTCCACAGCATAGCCCACAGCCTCATCGAACCATGCAAGCCCCCTCGCCACAAGAAGGCAGTGATCCATTTGTTATGGTACTTAATTTCAACTGCAAGAATGACTTATGCTCAGTTTTGGCAGCAGGAGCAGGTACCCAACAAATGGGAATGGATTAAAAAAAAAAAATTATGATTGAAATGGACAAGCTGACAAGAAAACTTCATGGAAAAGAAGACAAAGAATTTTTAGCAGATTGGAAAGATTTTAAAGACTATTTAGAACTTAACTGGGATGTGAAAAACAGATTGCTATGTTTTGATAGTTATTAATAATAGAGGTATTTTAAGAAAAGGGATTGTAATAGAAAGGTTACCTAATTGTGAAATATAGAAAAGGAAAATATTGGAAATTATGTATTGAATATTATAAATGAATTGAATGTAAGTGAATATTGATAGAAATGTTAATGGGGGTGGAACATCGTTGGAAGCCAGGGGAGGGGGGATAAAAATTTTTAGAAAAGGATATGCTAAGAATTGGTTGTTGAATATGGAACATGTTATTGTATCCTGTTAATAAATTTTCTTTTTTTAAAAAAAGAATACTATGAAGCGCATCTAGAAAAAGTAATGTCTCCATGGATAAACAGGGGCCCATAAATGGAACCTGTAACTGGTAATATCACTGCAGAGCCACAACGGGGCACAATGTGCAGTCCTCAGATGTTCCTACATCGATAATGCTGCCTTTATGATGCTGGTCGGTTTTTGACTGCCAAAGCATGATCCTGATGCATAAGCCCACTAGACTTATATGCTGTAAACCAAGAGCACGCCCCAGCTTGTCCATTCGGGAACTGACCACAAGTTCACTAATATGCAGGGTGCCAAAAAATGCCAGCAATACTGCTCCATAAAACAGCAGTGCCTCATAAGGGGAAGAACACACTCCTGGCCACACTTCTCTCTAGCCTTTCAGGATCATTGGGGAAATAGGCTTCTGCACATCTGGGGTCTTAATTGTTTCCTGGGACCAACCTTCCAACATTCTCCAGATACGGAAATCCCCCGTCCTATCAGCATATCCCTTAGACTTGCTTAAGTAGACCAGTGCTGCCAGCTTCCCTTTAACTGACCTAACAGACGGGCCTTTTTCCTTCAACGTCACTGAAAACTGTATCAAATGGGTGATCGGAATTGGCCACATGTCTTGTAGCCCTATCTGCTGCCTAAACAGATTAAACTGATGGTCTCTTCTCTTATAAGCCATTCTGGTGCTTGGCGCCAGAGCTAGGCCAATTGCCCTTTTGGCCTCAGATCTCCATTCTGCCACAATTCCTGAGGAATCCATACTGGGTAAAAATCCACCTCCAGAGCTAGCTGATGAAATCTCTCCATATGTTTATGAGATAGAGCATCAGCAACTCTGTTATTCACCCCTGGTACATGTCGGTAGCGGGTCCGCGCCACCATAAAGAATGAATGCAGAGCCGTGAGCTGAAAGCTATGTACAGATTTATTTACAGAGCTGGAGCTTACTTACAATTATTTCACAGAAGGACAAAGTGCTACGCTGCAACCAGTCTCTCTGGGAGAGAGAGAGCTGCTGGACACTAAACACATATATACACAGTGCCAGCCAATCACTAGACACTTTGTCTAATTATCAGAATATGCTGAGTCAGGCTGCCTGGCTGATGCAACATGATCACCTGACTAGCTACATCTGTCAAAGTAGATGGAACTGATCTATCTGACTGCTGACAATCTTGCCAGCTACATATATACATTATGCTGACACGCCTCTCAAGATTTCAGACAGTCAGACCAAGCATTCCACTTAAGTAAACAAATTTTTCTTTACATAAATTCTTAGTAAAGATGTCGGCAACATTTGATTCAGAGGTGCACGGTTCAATGGATACAAATTTTCTCTGAACAGCATCTCTTACATTTTGGTAACGCACAACCACATGCTTGCTCCTGAAGCGTACCTGTTGGTTTGTAGCAAGTTGCCTAGCTGAACTGCTGTCACAAAAAAGTTTAACAGGCAAAAGACAATTTATATTAAAGCTTTTTAACAGATGCATAAACCATTCCATCTGTAACACACACTCATTTATCGATGAATATTCCGCCTCACAAGAGCTGGCTGAAATATGATTTTGGCGGATTGTCTTCCAACATACAAGTGCGCCATATACACATATTGCATACCCTGTGGTAGATCTGCCATCAGATCTCTCCCCCAACTGGCATCACAGTATGCAAACAGCTGCTGAGAGCTGGACACATCCAGAACAAGTTTTTTATTTATTGACCCTTTTAGAAAACGTAGAACTCTCTTAGCAGCTTGCCAGTCATGATCTGTGGGAGAGGAAGACTTTTGGGTTAGCCAATGTACAGCAGTGCATATATCAGGGCGAGTACAGCAACTCAAATATAACAAAGACCCCACCAATGACTGATACAATTGCTTGTCAGTGAACTCTGGGCTATTTACAGGCTTACAAAAATCAGTGGACATTGGAGTTCCAACAATGTTGTATTCACCCATTTTAAATTTATCTAGCAATGCCTGTATTTTGTCTGCTTGGCTCAGCTCAAACATCCCTTGAGATCAGCATTCAAATACGCTGTGTCAAAATCAAAATGTGTAACACTCATATTTAGCTTAGAAGCTAGAGCCAATGCTGTCTTTACACTTTCCATTTTACAGTAGAAGAAAAACAAGCATCATAATCTTGACCTTCAACCTGGGCGTAGCCTTTTGCGACAAGTCTTGCTTTATAAGTTAAAGATCCATCCTTGGTTGATTTAACCTTAAATAACCAGCGACAGCCCAAAGTTTTCTTGCCCTCTGGCAACTGTGCAGGAGAACACACTTTATAATTCTGCAAAGAGGCATGTTCTGCCTTCATGGCTTCAAGCCACGCTTCCTGCTCGGCCCCTTGCAAAGCAAAAATATCATCAACAGTGTTAGGAATATAAACATGATTAATTCCGTAACGTTGGGGCGGAACGCCTTTGTTACTCCTGGTAGACACACGCAGCTGCGACTGCTGGCTGCTTTCTGGCTGCTGTTCCGTCTTATCAGCTTCAGAAAAAGACCTGGTAGGAGAAAGCTTCTTTAAATTAGTTTCAGCTCGACCTTGAGCACTCTGCTCAGCACCAGCAACAGGAAAAATTACCTGCGAAGGCAAGTCATTATCATGAATATCAGCCCAGTTTTTATTTTCACAAAAATTTGCTGAGCGACTGAAAACCACAGCATTATCCTTAGTGGCAAACCGGTAGGCTTTCATACCACTCTGATACCCAACAAAAGTTAGAAGTTGAGCCCTTTTCTGTCCCTTTCGCCTCTTGCTTAAAGGAACATTTACCCATGCCTTGGCACCAAAAATTCTCAAATGCTCTATGCTGGGCTCTCTGCCAAACAGAACAGTGTAGGGAATTTGATCAATGGATTTGGTCCAGAGACGGTTCAAAGTATACTGGCAATATTTAATTGCTTCTCCCCAAAAGAGAAAGGTAGCTTGGCATCAGCAAGTACTGAATGGACCATGGTCTGCAACACACCATTTCTACGCTCTGCTAGGCCATTCTCTCTGGGCTGTGCCACATTTGTCCGCCTATGCACAATCCCATGTGACTGGAAAAACTGAAGGAGACTTTCACTCAGAAACTCCCCACCCATGTCAGATTGAAAGGCATGAAGAGGACATTGTAATTGCTTCTCCACATTTGCAGCCCAGTATTTAATTGTTGCACACACTTGTGACTTGTGCTTTAAGGGAAAAACCCAACCATAATGTGTATGGTCGTCCACCAAGACCAAACAGAAACGACACCCAGAAACTGTGGGGGGCAGTGGACCAATTACATCCCCATGAACAAGCTCAAGAGGCTCCTTAGAGACTCTACTGCTCACCTTGGCAACCGGGTGAGCCTGGGACTTGGATTGCTTGCAAATAGAACAATCAAGAAAGTTGTTACAGGGAGACACATCAGTTTTGCCCAAACAATCAAAAGTTTTGCCCAAAGTATGGAAGCTGGTATGTGCAAATCTGCTATGGAAAAGATGAGAACAGTTAGAATGCAGAGGGTTAACATTCTGGATAACTGACTGTGCCTGCACACATTCACTGCTAAGCACATAAACACCATCTTGCAGCTTGCCCCGAGCCATTATTACATCACCCTCACATAAAAGGCATTCGTCATTTTCAAAAATTACCTTGAACCCTTTCTCAGTGAGTGCTTTTATACTAAGTAAATTATTTTCAAGGCTTGGGACACAGAGTGCATTTTTTAACTCACAATTCAATTCAGGAATAAACACGCTGCCTTTACAAATTACAGAGGCTTCTCTGCCATCAGCTAGACAGACAGAGCTTACCTCTGCAGCAGTTTCACTGGTCAGCAAATGCCTGTCTTTTACAACAGTTTGACTAGCTCCTGAATCAAGTAAATATTTTACACAGCCTAGCCCCTTCCCAACTGTCACCAAAGTAAGGCGATTTTTCTGGACAGAACTTGAAAAAGAGGCTGGAATATGCTGCTCAGTAGACTGTTGAACAGACGATTTCTGGTGAGACTGCTCCCTCTTGTGGCAGAAACGAGCTATATGTTCTATCGATCCGCACTTAAAACAACGCTTTTTTCTGGAAACTGCAAAAGGTGGCTTGCCTGGACACATTCCAGAGCTGGAAACACTGCCAAAAGACGCCAACTCCTCCGACCGGAAACAGGAGGCTGCTGTAGCTCCAAAACTGGGTTTTGCATTCCAACGTGCTTCCCCACGATTGAATCCCATCTTAATTCCTCAGGCTTATAACTCTCCAACGATGAGATTAATGCATTATACTCGTCAGGCAAAGATGACAAAAGAACATATATGCGGTCAAGTTCAGAAAAGTCTTTACCTCGTGCTGCAAGAGCCTGGAAACACTCAGTCAAAGCATCAACATGACTTCTGACATGCTGCCCCTGGCAGAGCACAGTGCGATAGAGTTTCCTGGTGAGTGCTATAATTGAAGAGGCTGATTTCTGAACGTGAATGTTTGCCAAAGCCTCCCACGCAAGCTTGGCCGTTTCTAATGTAGAAACATGCAGTAATTGAGAGTCTGATAAGCTCAGCACGATATGAGCCAAGGCACGCTCATCTTGCTCCTTTTCGTCTTCGTCAGGAGCGGCTGGAGGGGAACTGACACAAGTCCACAGACCCTCCTTTTTAAGTAAATGCTTCAGCCGAATAGACCACACAACATAATTAGAGTCTGTTAGCTTATCCACTAACAGTGTAGTTGAGGAAAGAGCCATCTCGTACTCACTTCTCCTTCCATGCCAAAACGACCTTGGCAACAGCTGCTCCACAGACTGGTCTGCCTCCTCCGATGCCTCTGCCTTCACCAAGCTGGACAGAGGTTTCTTGTCCTCTGCAGAAATGCTGGCTAGCTCCATGTTGTGCTGAAAACTGCTTCCAGAGAAATCACCGCTCATTCAGGAACTGATTCTCCACAGCTTCACTCAGCTTCACTCTGCTACTGTACTAGCCCGCTAGCAGCTCAGGCTGGGCCCATAACCCTGTCGGTAGCGGGTCCGCGCCACCATAAAGAATGAATGCAGAGCCGTGAGCTGAAAGCTATGTACAGATTTATTTACAGAGCTGGAGCTTACTTACAATTATTTCACAGAAGGACAAAGTGCTACGCTGCAACCAGTCTCTCTGGGAGGGAGAGAGCTGCTGGACACTAAACACATATATACACAGTGCCAGCCAATCACTAGACACTTTGTCTAATTATCAGAATATGCTGAGTCAGGCTGCCTGGCTGATGCAACATGATCACCTGACTAGCTACATCTGTCAAAGTAGATGGAACTGATCTATCTGACTGCTGACAATCTTGCCAGCTACATATATACATTATGCTGACAGTACATGCCTAGCTTTAAACAGAATGTTATATTGGAGACATCGCAGTGTAAATGACTTAACCAAAGCCATTGACCTAGGAGATCTTGAAGTAAGGGAATTGATAACATTAACAGTTGCCAAATTATCACACCAGAAGTGCACACCATGATTCTCAAGGTGATCAGGCCAGAGCCAAACAGGCACAACAATGGGGAAGAACTCCAGAAATGTTGTCCCTCACCCAGCCTGCCAAGACCCAGTGATCTGGCCAGTCCTCCACACACCAATGGCCCTGAAAACACCAAAGCCAGATGAACCAGCAGAGTCAGACACGATCTGCAATTCCACCTCAAGCTTGAGGTCTTCCCTCCAAAAGGAAATACTATTAAAAGAGTAAAGAAATTCCTTCCACACAAGGAGATCAATCCTCATACCCTAGTAAACCCTGTCCTGTGATGAGGGCAGCAGAGCCCCATCATCGCATTACATAACCTCCTCAGGAAAGCTCGTCCTGGGGCCACAACCTTGCATGTAAAGTTAAGATGGCCAACCAACTGCAATTCCAAGTGAAAGTTTACTCTTACCTAATGTAGTCTAAATCATCAATCTCAGCTTAACTAGCTTCTCAGCTGGAAGTCTAGACAATTGCCTATCCATGTCGAGTTCCACATCCAAAAAGGTAAGGGTCATGGGCTTCCGGTCGGGGTAAGATGGTGATTTGACACACCGTGTAATTGCTCAGGGTGGACAACCATCCTTTTCGACAGTTTGGGCGAATTCTGCACCCAACGCAGCTTTCTCCAGGCAGGGGGAAGACCAGCAAGCACTGAAGATCCAAGAGAGAGTTGAGATTGGTGAGAGATAAGCCTCGGAGGAGACTTGTTTCTCACTTTGATCCCCTCTCTTGAGGCGGGCGTTGCGATCATCACTAGAGGACTGAACCAGGCTGGGATTCCAGCTTAAAACCGCCACCCCCGATTTCTTGAGACAAGAAGAAAGAGTATAAAAGAAGAAGCATTGTGTACACCTTAGAAGAAGAAGCAAAGGTAACGAAAACCAATTTGCTTACCAGGACCAGTAAGGAACGATGGGCAAAATCATCCAGAGAAGCATTTGCAGCATAATAATAGTAACTGTGTATTTTCCCATGAAAAAAGTTGAGATCTAGAGCTAGAAGAACCAAAAAGGACAGATTGTTTACCATTCCTGCGGCTAGCAGAGAGATAAGGGGCTGGAAACTACGTATTTCAACACAAGACTTTCTAGCTGGGTGGCCCCAATTGACGGATCATATAACCGGATGTGACGACTGCGGCCAGAGGAGACAAGAGGACTGTAACAGACAGGCTCAGGGAGGACTACTTTAAAAGAGGAAGGGACAACCCAGAAACGTAAGGAGGACAAGAGAAGCAGACGGACAGGAAGAAGCAACAGGAAGTGGTGGACTCTGACCTTATACCATAGAGAAAATTCGCCCACCATTTGAGAAGGTCAAAATTTTAAAACTTTAATTTAAAATTGCCAAGTAATTTGCAAGTTTGGTGAGGCGAAAAGCAGGTGATTTGGTCAAGCACATAAAGGACTAAAGAACAAGGGCACTGATGTTAAGCTTCTCAAGCCTTAACATTTGATTAAAACTACAGTAAACAAGGCTTGTCAAACTGCTTGATTGAAACATTAAAAATGGATCTAAGACCAAGGCAGAGAGCGGGCTCGTGGTCCTCACCAAGGATGACACAGAAAAAAGACAAAGAATGGCAAATAGCAATGGAGGCAATGGAAAAAAGAATGATGGAGGTGATACAAGGGTTGGGGAAACAAATGGAGAAGCTGGAAGAATTCCAAACCTTGAATTTAGACAAAGTGGCTGCTGAACTTAAAAATGAGATTTCAGGAATTACAAAGGAATTACAGAATCTTACACAAAAATCTACTGATATGGAGAACAAGATGCAAGAAATGGAAAAGAATGTCCAAACAGTAACAAAAGAAACCCACAGAATTGATACAATGATGGAATACAGGGGAATGGAGACACACCTTAGACTAAGAGGCATTGAAGAAAATTTGAAGGAGGATATCTATAATGTGATCATTGAAGCATTGACAGATTATCTGAAAATGGAAGAACAAGAAATAAAATACAACATTGATCTGATTTATAGAGTCAATTCTGTCTTCACCCAGAAGAAAAATTTACCAAGGGATGTGATAGTTCAGTTCACGACTAAGAGAATTAAGGAAGAGACTTTTAGAAAACAGTTTAAGGAACCACTGGAAATAGATGGGAAACAGATAATAATTATGAAAGAACTCCCAAGGGCAATCATCCAAGAAAGAAAGAAATTTAAACAACTAATGGACAAGTTGAAACAAAAGAATATGAGATTCAGATGGGAGATCCCACAAGAGTTAAGCTTCAACTTCCAAGGTGTGAGACACACCATCAAAGATCAAGAGCATATGTTGACATTTATACTGGACAATGACAAAGATTTTGGAGACAAATAATTACATACCACTATGGATTACAAATTTAGTTCTTGGAATGTAAATGGACTAAATTCACCCAATAAGAGAAAAATAATAAGACATTGGTTGGAAAAACAAAAGTGCAACCTAATTTGTTTGCAGGAAGTCCACATTAAAAAGCAAGATTATAACTTTTTAATTAACAAAAAATTGGGTGAAGAATTTTTTTCCTTGGCAGTCAACAAAAAGAAAGGAGTAGTAACATATGTTAAAAAAGAATTGGAACCTAAAGAAATTTTTAAGGATGATATATTGCAGTAGAAATTGTCTTACATGAGAAAAAAACATTGGTTGTTAACATCTATGCACCAATTTTTTTTCCAAAGACTTAGGCTGAGTTCATTTTTTTTTTTTGAAACAAAATTTTTTTATTGGGATATATTCAACATTTCCAATCACGTTACCAATACAGTTTCCAAAAAGTAAGATCCCAATCCCCCCACCCCCCTAATAGGCTTCCAACACTGCTAATAACAAACAGAAAAAATTATAAGGCAATCAAGTTTAGACTTAGATACCTCGACAAATCAGGTAACACATTTAAATTATATATAACCTCTACAATTTCAGCATATTATGTATAACAGTACATACAGTTCAAAATTCATTTCACTTCTCATTCAATATCCGTACGTATCCAAATTATATATTTTCCCCTTCATTCTATATTCAGTTTCTAGATACAGTTTCAATCCTTCCCAGTCTTTTAAGTACTGTTCTGCCATTTGTCCATTTAATTTCTTTGTCATTTTGTCCATTTCTGCTAAAAATAACAATTTTCTCAACCAGTCATGTATATCTGGTACCTTCTCCATTTTCCAATGCTGAGCAAAGGCCATTCTCGCCGACGTAATCATGTACCATAACAGTGTCCTTTTCTCTTGTGGAATTTTTTCCATTGTCAAACCGAGGAGAAAAAGTTCAGGCTTTCTCTCAATTGGGGTTTTCAATATTTTCTGCATCACACAATGTATATTAGACCAGTATGCTTTCGCTTTATCACATGACCACCACATATGGTAAAAAGAACCCTCTACTTTTTTACATTTCCAACATTTATTACTCAAGTTCTTATCCATGCTAATATTAGCAATCTTTTTTGGTGTCATATACCATCTATACATCATCTTATAGCAATTTTCTTTTACGTTAATACAAGTAGACATTTTAAAAGATCTTTTCCACAAAAATTCCCATGATTCCATAGAAATTTCTTTGTTCATATTTATGGCCCACTTTATCATTTGTTCTTTAACGGTTTCATCCAAAGTATATACAGTCAACAAAGTTTTATACATTTTTGATATCATTTTCCGTTCTTTTTTCAACCATATATTCTCAAAATCATCATTCATAGCCCTAAAACCAAACTCTTTACAATCTTTTTTATAAATGTCCCTTATTTGACAATATTGTAGCCAACCATACTCAAATTCTAATTCATTATTTGGTTTTAAAACATATTTTTTCCCTTCTCTTTGCAACAATTCCTGATACTTCAACCAATCATTGCCTCTATATTCTGAAAACAAATGTATAACTGCAGCTGGAACAATCCATAGAGGCCTTTCATCCGATATTGTATCCTTATACCTGGTCCATGCATCAAACAATGTCCTCCTTACATAATGATGCTTAAACATAGAGTCAGCTTTGTTTTTCCCATACCAAAGATAGGCATGCCAGCCAAATCTGCAATCGTGCCCCTCAAGAGCTAAAAGTTTTCTATTTTCCAAATTTACCCATTCAGATAACCAAGACATACATACTGCTTCATGATACAAACGCAAATTCGGGACTTGGAAGCCACCTCTGTCCTTAGTATCATACATTATCTTCATTTTTATTCTTGGCTTCTTCCCTGCCCAGATAAACTTAAAGATTTCTCTTTGCCATTTTACCAACACTTTTCCATCTTTCACAATTGGTATTGTCTGAAACAAAAACATTAGCCTGGGCAGTACATTCATTTTAATAACGGCAATTTTTCCAAGAAGAGATAACCTTAGTTTTTCCCATTTTTCTAAATCACTCTTTATCGAACCCCACAATTTTTCATAATTATTCTTGAACAAATCTATATTTTTCATTGTAATTTCAACTCCCAGATACTTAACCCTTTTAACCACTTCACATTCTGTCACATTTTGTAACATTTGTTGCTTTGTACCAATCATATTTTTACACAGTATCTTAGATTTATTTTTGTTGACATAAAACCCTGCAAGATCACCAAACTCTCTTACTTTTTCAAATACCTTAGGCATATTATTAACAGGATCTTCAACAATAAACATGATATCATCCGCAAATGCTCTTAATTTAAATGAAAAACCTCCAATATTTAACCCTTTTATATTAACATCATCTCTGACCGCTTGTAGCAAAATCTCCAAAATCCAGATAAATAACAATGGTGACAGGGGACAACCTTGTCTAGTACCTTTTCTTACCCGGAACATATCTGTTGATTCTGCATTAACAATCACCGAAGCTTTTTGTTCTTTATATATCGATTGAATCATTCTTGTAAATTCTACGCCCATCATAGATTTCTCGAGCACTTTAAACATAAATTCCCAATTTAAATTATCAAAGGCCTTCTCTGCGTCCAAAAATAAAAAAGCGACTTCTTTTTCAGGATGTTTGTCATAATACTCAATTGCGTCCAATACAACCCTCATATTGTCTTTAATTTGTCTATTTGGTAAAAAACCAGCTTGATCTTCCACAATAGTATCTTTCAAAACCTTTTTAAGGCGCTCTGCCAATATTTTTGCAAATATTTTATAATCGTTGTTCAATAATGAAATGGGCCGATAGTTTTTAACATTTGTTAAATCTTGCATTTCTTTAGGAATTAAGGTGATTGCAGCTTCATTCCAGGAGTCAGGGATCTTTCCTGTCTTTCTAATTTCATTTAAAAGAATCTCCAGCACCGGAACCAAATCTTCATGAAATTTTTTATAAAATTTAGCTGAAAAGCCGTCCGGGCCTGGGACTTTGGAGATTTTTGCCTCGGCTATTGCTTTACTAATTTCGTCCTTAGTTATTACAGCATTTAGGAGTGTTTTCATTTCAGGATTTGGTTGTATCAAATTAACTTTGGATAGGTAATCCAACATTTTTTGAGGATCTGCTTGTTTCGATTGAAAGAGAGTCGCATAGTATTTGAAAAATTCCCTTTTAATTCCTCCTGGGTCCAAAATCTCTTTATTTCCATCTTTCAAACAAGTGATTGTTTTATTCTCTCTTCTTTTCTTTAATTGCCATGCTAAATATTTGCCAGGTTTATTTGCACCTTCAAAGGATTTCTGTTGCAATTTTTTCAAGTTCCAAAATACTTCTTTGTTCAACCTTGCCGCATATTGCTCCCTTAGGATCCTCAATTCTCTCAAAATCTTCTTTTTACCAGGCCTTTTCTTAAGTTCTGTTTCTTTTTTCCGAATATTTTCCATAATTTCTTTGTCTATTTTCATTTGTTGTTTCCTTTCATTATTATTAATTGCAATCAGATGTCCTCTCATCACAGCCTTGTAGGCTTCCCATACCGTTTGCGTCTGTACACTTTTATTTAAGTTCAGTTGAAAGTATGTTTGGGTTTCTATCCTTATTTTATCCACAATATTTTGCTTGTCCAGCAAATCTTCGTTGAGTCGCCATCGAAATTTTTTTCTCTTAACATACGTTGACCATTTTATCGGACTGTGGTCAGAAAGAGTCCTAGGTAGTATCTCAATTTTGCGTGTTTGCAAGATTAGGTTCTCTGTCATCCACATCATATCTATCCTGGAAAAAGACTCGTGTCTTGATGAATAAAAAGAGTACTCACTGTCTCTGGGATGTTTAGTTCTCCAAACGTCTGCCAAATGTTCATGTTTAATCAATTGGAAAAAGACTTTAGGAAGTTTGCCCATGGCCTCAATTCCTTTTTTTGATTTTCTATCAACAACATTGTCAACAGTACCATTAAAATCGCCCATTAAAATCATTTGCTCATAGGTCAACTGTCGTAGTTGTTCCCACAAATTCTGAAAAAAGTTTTCTTTTGCCCCATTGGGAGCATAGAGATTAACAATTAATG
The DNA here is from genome assembly GCA_029375565.1 of Gekko gecko. Lineage (NCBI taxonomy): Eukaryota > Metazoa > Chordata > Lepidosauria > Squamata > Gekkonidae > Gekko > Gekko gecko. The sequence goes on from JAPDNY010000005.1 coordinate 174,216,835, forward strand.
TCTTTTTATTCTGCAGCACAACTTCTACCGCCAAAAATTTCCCTTCATTGTCTTTAAAGATTTCTTTTGGTTCCAACTCTTTTTTAATATATGTAACTACTCCTTTTTTCTTTTGAGAGGAGAGTGAATAAAATTCCTCTCCTAATCTTTTTTGAATCAAAAATTTGGCATCTGATTTTTTAATATGTGTTTCTTGCAAGCAAACAATATCACATTTCTGTTTTTCCAACCAGAGTCTGACATTTTTCCTTTTTTGGGGTGAGTTCAGTCCATTAACATTCCATGAAATTATTTGACTCTCCATGTTGATTCTGTAATTATTTATCAGAGTCTATAAAATTATCATTGATGAATCTGGTCATTTGGTCAACTGACTTGATGGTGACTCTCTTCTGTTTGAACGAAAAACTGACGCCTTTAGGAATTTCCCATCTATATCTTATGCCCTCTGATTTCAGCTTGTCAATCAGGTCTTTAAAAAGTCGTCTGTCCTGAAGCATCGCTCTGGGTAGTTCCTTTAGGACCATGATTTTCTTGTTGCCAATTGTGAAGTCGTCCTGAAATTGTTGCTTAAACAAATCCTCCTTCAACTTCTTAGATATAAACTGGACAATTACATCTCTAGGTAATTTTTTCCTTTGCGCAATCGCAGAATTGACTCTGTATACCACATCAATCTGTGCCGCCACTCTCTCCTCTTCCATTTTCAAAAAATCTGCAACAGCATCTACCATGACTGAATGGATGTCCTCATTCTTATCTTCAGGGATCCCCCTGAATCTCATATGATTAATCATTGCATTGTATTGGACCATCACATTCACTTTATCTGTTTCTAAAGTGACCTCAGCTATATTGGATGCTACTCCCTTCACCCTTACATCCATCTCATCTGCTCTTTTGGTCAGCGTCTGTATCTCTTTTGTAATTCCAGACATTTCTTTTTTCAGCTCTGTTACCTCTGATATAACGGTCTTTTCAAGCTTCAGAATCGCGTCCATCACTCGTTTTTCCATAGCTTCCATCATGCCCTGTAGCTTTTTTTCCTCTTTTCCAGCCATTTTCGGGGAGGACCAGGTATTTGCCCTCTGTCGTTGCCGCAGGTCGTACGCCGTTGTTCACAATCTTCCCTCCAACACACTCTAGATCAAAGTCCTTCTTGTGCCCACCTAAATCGCACTGGTTTCACTTTTTTATATTAAGTCTTTTGTTTAAAATCAAAGAAAATTTTTCTGACCTTCCCAAAATGGCGGGCGCAATTTCTCTATGGTAAATGGTTCTTCCGGGTACTCACTTCCTGTCCGGCAATCTTAATGGTCCCCCTTGTTCCTGATTTCTTCCCTTCTTCCGGCCTCCTTGGTCTTCTCTAGGATGATTACTTGTCTGTTCTGAAGTCACTTCCTGTTTTGCCGATTTCTGCTGCAGCAGCTCCAGTACTTTTCCACTGCAATTCTCGCGGAGTTACTGTTAGTTTCTATTTTAAAGTCAATAATTTAACTGCAGGAATGATCAACAATTCGGCTTTTTGGCCTTTTTAAGCTGTTTAACTGCACTTTTTCCGCTCCAATGTTAGTACAACAGATAGTGCACGATCATGCGCTTCATCGGATGTTGTTTATTTTCGGCCGAAACGCGTCTCCGGTGAGCAATTTTAAAAAGTTACCTTCAAAGTCAGTGTCTTGTTATAGCAGTGTTTCCTTGATATCAGTTTCCGTAGAATGTCTTGGAGGTCTGGGTCATGCGTTCTTATGTTGAGAATCCAACTCGGTGGGGTCTTGTAGAGATTTTCCGAAGTGCCTTCTCTGGGGGAGGGGATCAAGGCTGGTCGCGGCGCTCTTTAAAGCCCCGCTATCAGCCGATCTCAACTCCTCTCTCGGGCCAGGCTCTCTGCCAGTCACCCCCTGCCTGGGGGATCTGCGGTGGGCTATTGGAAGCCCACCCTGTCGTCAAGACCCTCCGTTTGCTCTGGGAGCTCTACGAGCAAGCCAGAGCACGTCAGGACGCCATGAATCCCAGACCGGAAGCCACTTAGGTTGAGTTCAGACTGGCAGTTTGCTCCGGTAGCCAGTCATAGCAAAAAAGCCCTGGAATAAACTGTTCCGGGTTTTCCCGTTCAGACAGCCTGGGCTGCTGCCGGAAGATGTGGGGTGGAGCCGGGCGGGAGCATTCAGACTGCCGTGTGTGGGGGGGCACTGTATTTGGCGTTTCCCCATTAATTCAGCTTTGGGTGTATGGGTGTATGTGCATATGAGTGCTCATGCACATAAGCGCGTTTTGCCGATTCGGGGAGGAACCCATGGTGCTGGCACCGCATTGGGCAGTAGAGCGGAGCACGGCCAATCATACCGCTGCTGCCTTCTGCCCAACACGGGTTGCTCCCGGCTTTTTGGCTGCGCGTTCAGACTTCCCAGAAGCGGAGAAATGCGCAACACATGTGGGCTTTCAGATTTGCTGCCAGTTTTATGAGGTATCTTTTTAATCCGGCAGTGAAGCGCAACAGCATGGGTTGGCTAGGGGTGGGGGATGCCAGGAAGATGTGCCTGTGTGAACGCCCAATTTACTCCGGGATTGAATCGTTGCTGACCCAGGTCCCTACTGGGGCAAATTGCCAGTCTGAACTCAGCCTTAATATCTGAGTTAGACCAAGTGACTTATGATCAAATCATTTTGATGGGAGATTTCAATGGAATGATCAGTAACAACATAGACTGGAAAACAAAAAGATTCAACGAAAAAGGGAAGCTACCAAAGGCTTTTTTTTAATTAGCCAAACAGGAAAATCTGGAAGATGTATGGAGGAAATGGAATCCTACATGTAAAGACTTTACTTTTTATTCTAACAGGCATGACTCATTTTCCAGAATAGATATAATATGGATGACAGGAGATCTAGCATTTAAAACCCATAAAATTGAAATAATGCCAAAAATAAACTCTGATTATAGTCCACTAATGTGGACATCTAAACAAGGGAAAAAACAATTCAGATGGAGGTTGAATGAAGATATAAGCAGATTATAGTCAAAAATCTGCGTAAAGAAACAAATCTTTTTTTTCCAGGCAAATCTGAATCAAGATATACAGATCCAAACGGTATGGGATGCTTATAAAGCAGTGTTGAGAGGAATATTAATTTCGTTATATTACAAAGAAATAAAAGAAAGAAGGACACAACAGAGTCACCTTGTGGAAAAGATTAGAATGAAAGAGAAAGAATTTAAGAAAAGACCAGGGAAAAAGAAAATACTGAAAGAGATACAAATTCTACAAGATCAACTGAATGTTATACTAAATCAAGAAATCTATTGGAATTTAAAGAAACTTCAACAAAAGTCTTTCGAAGGAGCTAACAAACCAGGAAGATATTTTGCATGGCAACTTAAGAAAAGAAGGGAAAAGAAGGTAATAAACAAAATTGTGACAGGAGATAAAGAAAGTGTGGACTGTAAAGGGATAAAGAGGGAATTTTTTAAGTATTATGCAAAACTTTTCCAGGCAAATCCAATGGATCAAGTAAAAGGCCAAAAATATTTGCAGAACTTAAAAATGTCAAGTCCTACAGGAAAAATAAAAGATAAGCTTAACAACCCTATGACTACAGAGAATATTTACAAAGCTATTATTGACGCAAAACTGGGGAAAGTTTCAGGTCCAGATGGCTTCTCAGCTAAATTTTATAAAAAACTAAAAGAGGAGCTAGCCCCAACTTCTGAAGTTTTGACAAATGAGATCAGAGATACTGGGAAAATACCAGATTCTTGGAAAGAAGCAACCATTTCTCTTATCCCAAAAGAAGCACAAGACTTAACAAATGTGAAAAATTATAGGCCAATTTCGCTCTTAAATAATGACTACAAGTTATTTGCCAAAATTATGACCGAGAGACTAAAAATATATTTGAAAGACTTAATTGAAGAAGAACAAGCTGGATTTTTTCCAGACAGACAAATAAGGGATAATATCAGGATGGTAGTAGATGCAATTGAATATTATGAGAACCATCCAGAAAAGGAGGTCGGCTTTTTCTTTGTCGATGCAGAAAAAGCTTTTGATAATTTGAATTGGGAATTTATGTTTAAAGTTATGGAAAAAATGGATATTGGAGAACCTTTTTTAAATATAATTAAAGCAATATACTCGGAACAAAAAGCAACAATAGTGGTCAACAATGAAAGAACGGAATATTTTAAAGTGCAAAAAGGAACAAGACAAGGCTGCCTGCTTTCTCTGTTATTGTTCATATGGATTCTAGAGGTTTTGCTTCGGAATATAAAAGAAGATAAGGAAATTAAAGGTTTGACAATTAAGGGATTTACATGTAAGTACAGAGCCTTTGCTGACAACGTTATGTTTTTAGCAGAGGAACCATTGAAAACCCTACCGCTCTTACTACATAAAATAAAAGAATTTGGAGATATAGCAGGCTTCTATGTGAACAGACAGAAATCTAAGGTGATGTGTAAAAATATGACAAGGTCTAAACAAATGGAGCTGCAGAAGTCTATAGACTGTGAAGTTGTGAAAAAAAACCAAATATTTAGGTATAGATTTGACAATGAAGAAATAACTATGAAAAATTATGGTCACAAGTCCTAAAGGACATTAAAAAATGGAATACACTAAATTTATCTTTGTTGGGCAGAATTTCGGTTGTTAAAATGAATATTTTGCCACGTTTTATGTTTCTATTCCAGATGATTCACATTGTAAAAGACTCGAAAGCATTTAATTCTTGGCAAAAGGAAATTTCTAAATTTGTGTGGGCAGGGATAAAACCAAGAATCAAAATGAAAATTTTGTGTGATGCAAAGGAAAGAGGAGGCTTTCAACTACCAAACTTGAGACTATATCATGACGCGGTCTGTCTGACATGGTTAGAACAGTGGATTACTCTTAAAATAGAAAATTGTTGGCATTAGAAGGACATGATTGCAGGTTTGGCTGGCGTGCATATCTTTACTATGGTAAGTCAAAAATGGATAATTTTTTTAAGCATCACTGTATCAGAAGAACTCTTTTTGACTCATGGATTAAGTACAAAAAAATTTTCCCTGAAGAAAAACCAATGTGGATTGTACCAGCAGAAGTAATAAAACCTTTTTCAGAACCCAAGGGACAGGACTGGTTGAAATACAGTGAACTGTTGAGACCTGAAGGGAAATCTTATATGTTAAAAGAAGAAAGCCAATTAGACTTTAAATATGATTGGTTGCATTATAGACAGATTTATGATTTGTATAAAACTGATAAAAAATGGTTGGGTTCAGGGGAAACCATAATGAAACTGAAAATTTATGGCTGGAGGGAGGGAAGAAAATGATATCGAAAATGTATAAAATTTTGTTAAAATGGTATACAGGAGATGAAGTAGTTAAAGAGCAAATGATTAAATGGGAAATTAATATGAACAAGGAAATATCTATGTCATCTTGGGAATTCTTATGGAAAAATACTATGAAAATATCTACATGTACCAACCTTAAAGAAAACTATTTTAAAATGAGGTATAGATGGTATATAACACCAAAAAAGATAGCTAATATAGATAAAAATCTATCTAACAAATGTTGGAAATATAAACATGCCGAAGGTTCCTTTTATCATATGTGGTGGACTTGTGATAAAGTAAAAATATTTTGGACTGCAATACATACAGAGATGGAAAAAAATTTGAAATGTACCTTCAAGAAAGAACCTGAATTGTTTCTTTTAGATCTTAAACTAGAAGAAATAAACGTGAGTAAAAGAACATTGATATGGTACATGGTAACAACTGCTAGAATGATCTATGCTTAAAATTGGAAAAATGAAAAAAATCCTGATCTCTGGGACTGGTTAAGAAAACTACTATTTATGGCAGAAATGGACAAGAAAACTTAACAACTTAGAAGCAGAAACTTTTTGGTAGACTTGAATGACTTTAAAGAATATATACAGAAACATTGGGAAATGAAGGATAGCATATTTAGCTTGGAAAACTACTAGTGATGTAACAAATGTATACAATCAATAAGTTCTAGTAGTAGTTGCAAATAAGTAAACTGTGTTACTTGTAGAATTTATATGATAAAAGTGAATTAATATGTATTATCCATTGATAAAATGGTGGAAACAATGCTGGGAGCCAACAGAGGGGGAAGGGGAGTTTGGAGAAAAGGATATGTTTTATATTATTTTAGCTAAATTGTGAAGTACTGTATATCCTAATAAAATTTGTTAAAAAAAAAAAAAAAGTAAGGGTCGTGGCAGGCCCCTCCATCTTCTGATGTGCCAGCGGAATGCCTAGTTTGCACATTGTCAGGTTCCCAGTCAACTCACACTCCACACAGCCTTTCTTTTATGAAAGTTTATTGAAGAGTTTTTAGATTCTACAAAGGTGACCTCTTTGTCAGAACTGGGGAACAAAGGTGGGAATCCAGTGTATAACTAAACCCCACATTCCATACCTACGTCACACATTCATAAGTATAAGCAATCCTAAGAACCCAGACAAATGCAATGGTTCAACTAGCCATTCAAAAGTCTTATCAACTTCAAGGAAACTCTCATGTGAAGTGTCCTTCCTGAGGTGCTGCTTGGGAAAATGGTTACCAGCATTGCCTCCCTAGTCTACAAGTATTCACACAGTCACTCCCCCTCCCACAGTTTCTCTTCCTCCCATCAGGAATGTCAGCGAGGGGGGCTTCTGGTCGGAGTTAAAATGGCGAATTGACACACTTTGCGATTTGTGCAAGGTGCACAGCAGTATCTGACGACAGTCTGGGCTCTACCTGGCCCAGCGCAGCACTCCCCAGACGGGGGGGTGGCAAGCAAGCAGCGAAGCCTGAGAGGGAGTTGAGATCGGTGTGGATAAGCTTCGAAGGAAGCTTGTTTACACTTTGATCTCCTTCCGCGAAGAGGGCAGTTGCTAATCAGCACTACAGATACCAGCTGGGCTGAGAATTCAGCATAAATTCGTCATCTACCGACCTCTTTAACATCAAGATTAACATCGATTACAGAAGAAGCACTGCGAAACCCCGAGATTACAAGTAAGGTAACAAAAGAACAATTGCTTACCGGTTTAAAGAACGCGAAATCGAAACATACGGATAAGCGTAGAAACCTTTAATGAAATATTCCGCTTGATTTAAAAGTAAAAAGAAAGCTTTCCTTTAGAGAAAACGGCCGAAAATTGACTTTGTTTTGCATTCCTGTGGTCAGCTAAGTCTAAACTTTGCGTAGCAGAAACAAAACTGACTGTGACTCTATGATACAGGAAGTAGACTAGAGTGGATGTTTTTCGAAGTCGCTGTACCGGAAGTAGACGGTTGTTTTAGTGTGTGACACCACCACCACCGGAAGTTGGATTACAGTGACGGACAGACAAACAGGAAGTCCGGAAAGAGCCTACTCTAGCCAGAAAACCATAGAGAAATTGCGCCCGACATTTTGAGGAGGACTAAATTTTAAAAAGTTATTTTTAAGCCGAAAAAGCACTGGAAGAAGTTACAAAGGTGGCGATTTGGCTTGAAGATTGCTAATATAAAGATTGATTAGCCCGGAAGTCGCTTTCAAGACGGATTTGAGGTCAAGACCAAGAGCTGCCTCATCACCCAGCCCAAGAATGACTGCAAAGGAAAAAAAAGAGTGGCAGGCTGCTATGGAAGCGATGGAAAAATGGATGACTGAAGTGGTGCAGAGTTTGGGAAAGCAAATAGAATCACAGCTGCAACAACAGCTGCAACAACAGCTGCAAATACAACTGGAGCAAATAGAACAAGTACAAGTCCAAGTACAGAAAAAAAATATGGAAGAATTAAAAGAACTGGTACTAACAGAAGTGGCAGGGATAAAAAAAGATACGGAAGACGTTAAAAAAGAGGTTAAAAGTCTGGTGACAAAATCAGAAGAAATGGAACAGAAAGTTAAAAGAACCTTGTCAGAAAACACAAGATTGGAGTCCATGATGGAATATAGGGCTACTCAGAATCATTTGAGATTGAGAGGAATAGAAGAGGAGGAAGATCAGGACTTACGGGCCCTAGTAATTAATACATTGACAACTTATATAGGGGAAGATGTTGGAGACTTGGATCCAGACTTTGACCTGATTTATAGAGTAAACTCAGCTTATGCCAAGAGAAAGCAATTACCCAGAGATGTGATTGTTCAATTTGTGACTACAAAAATGAAGGAAGACGTTTTCAAGAAGCAATTTACACAACCGTTGGAAATTAATGGGAAAAAAATAATAATTCTGAGAGAAATTCCGAGATCGATCTTACAAGACAGAAAGAAATTCAAGAAATTAACAGACAGATTAAAAGAAATGAGCATCAGGTTTAGATGGGAGATTCCATATGGATTATCATTTGTTTACAATTCGGTGAGATTTACCCTCAAATCGGAAGGAGATATATACAGATTTAAAGAGAACAACTTTGATGACTTTAAAGACATTTAATTCAAAACAACTATGGATTACAAATTTTATCTTGGAATGTAAATGGACTAAATTCACCAAACAAAAGAAGATTAGTGAGTCATTGGCTAGAGAAACAAAAATGTAATATAATTTGTCTACAAGAAACACATATCAGAAAACAAGATAATAAATATTTGATTAATAAAAAATTGGGAGAAGAATTTCATTCCTCAGCAATCAATAAGAAAAAAGGAACAGTGATATACATTGCAAAAGAATTGGAACCTAAACAAATCTTCTCAGACAAAGAAGGAAGATATGTTGGCGTGGAAATAACGATGAATAGAAAAAAGACATTGCTTGTAAATATATATGCACCCAATGGTGCGAAAGAGACTTTTTTAAAGATTTGACTAAAGAGTTGGACTGTTTAAATTATGATCAAATAGTCCTTGCAGGAGACTTTAATGGTACAGTGAATAATGTATTGGACAGAAAATCCAAAGCAACTGGAGAGACGGTTGGAAAGTTGCCAAAAAATTTTTTTCAGCTAATGAAGCAAGAGAAACTAGAAGATGTTTGGAGGAAGTGGAACCCCAAGACAAAGGATTATACGTTTTATTCTAACAGACATAACTCCTTTTCCAGAATTGATATGATTTGGATGTCAGAGGAGATGGCGCAAAAAACCTACAAAATACAAATCTTACCAAAAACTAATTCAGACCACAACCCCTTACTTTGGATATCTAAAGAAAAGCCCAAACAATTATATTGGAGAATTAATGAGGACTTATTGGATCAAAAATTAATTAATGAAACTTTAAAAAAAGAGACGAAAAGTTTCTTTGAACTGAATTTAAACAAAGGTACTGATATACAAGTTGTATGGGATACATACAAAGCGGTAATGAGAGGCTTGCTTATCTCTCTGAACTCTAAAGATAAAAAACAAAGGATGCAACAACAAAAGGACCTTCATGAAAAAATTCGGCAAAAGGAAAAGGAATTAAAGAAAAGACCAGGGAAGAAAAAGATTATTAAAGAGATCCACTTGCTACAGGATCAATTGAATGTTCTACTCAACAGAGAATTATACTGGAACCTGAAGAAACTACAGCAAAAAGCATTTGAGGGTGCAAATAAACCAGGAAAATTTTTATCGTGGCAATTGAAAAATAAAAAAGAAAGGAATTTTATAAATAAGATTACCGAAGATGGAAAGGATGTTATGAATTTGAATGGCATAAAAAGAGTCTTCTTTAAATACTACGCCAAACTGTTTAAAAAGAAAGGAATTGATCAACAGAAAATTAAGAAATACTTGGAGACTATCGAAGTTCCAGAGCTGGGAAAACAAATTAAAGAGTTATTAAATGGTTTAGTAACGAAGGAAGAAGTCACAATGGCGATAGAAAATGCAAAGTTGGGAAAAGCTCCAGGTCCAGATGGCTTTACTGCAAAGTTCTACAAGAAATTTAAAGAGGAGCTAACCCCTATCTTAGTACTTCTGTCGAACGAGATAAGAAAGACTAAACGAATCCCAGATTCATGGAAAGAAGCAAATATTTCATTGATACCCAAAGAAGGTTTGGATTTAACTCATGTCAAGAATTATAGACCAATATCGCTATTAAATAATGACTATAAATTATTTGCAAAAATAATTTCGGAAAGACTGAAAAAGCATCTGAAAGATACTATAGCGGAAGAACAAGCTGGTTTCTTACCAAATAGACAAATCAGAGACAATTTAAGAGTGGTGATTGATGCAATTGAATATTATGACAAACATCCAGAAAAAGAAGTTGGATTCCTCTTCCTTGATGCGGAAAATGCTTTTGATAATTTAAACTGGGAATTTATGCTGCAAGTTATTGAAAAAATGGATATAGGACAGTCTTTTTTAAACATGATTGTGGCAATTTATTCAGAACAAAAAGCGACTTTGAATATAAATAAAGAAAGAACGGATTTCTTCCAAGTCCAAAAGGGAACACGTCAAGGCTGCCCGCTATCCCCGTTGCTGTTTATTTGGATATTGGAATTATTACTGACAGCGATAAGAAAAGATAATAGCATTGAAGGACTTACAGTGAAAGGTTTTGCATATAAATACAGGGCATTTGCAGACGATGTAATGTTTATGATTCAAGATCCAATTGAGAAAATACCACAATTGATGGAAAAAATTGAAGAATTTGGTTCAGTTGCGGGATTTTATGTTAATAAAAGTAAAACCAAGGTGATGTGCAAAAATATGACGAAGCAAAGGCAAACAGAATTACAAGAGAAAATTAAGTGTGAAGTAGTTACAAAGACTAAATATTTAGGAATTGAATTAACCATGAAAAATATTGATCTGTTTAAAAATAATTATGAAAAGGTGTGGTACAAGATTCAGCAAGACATGAAGAAATGGGACACGTTGAATTTATCACTATTGGGAAGAATCGCAACTGTTAAAATGAATATCTTACCGCGTTTGATGTTCTTATTTCAGACTATTCCAATATTAAAACAAAGGAAAGTATTGGATACGTGGCAGAAAGAATTATCCAAATTTGTATGGGCAGGAAGAAAGCCAAGGATTAAAATGAAAATTTTATGTGATGCAAAGGAAAGAGGAGGTCTACAATTACCAAATCTAAGACTGTATTATGATGCCGTCTGTTTAACATGGTTGGAACAGTGGATTAATCTTGAGAATAAGAAGTTATTGGCTTTAGAAGGGCATGACAACAAGTTTGGATGGCACGCATACTTATGGTATGGAAAAGTAAAAATGGACAAATTCTTCAAACACCACTTTATAAGACAATCACTGTTCGAGACTTGGATGAGATATAGAAAATTCTTCTCAGAAGAAAGACCACTTTGGATAGTACCAGCAGAAGTGATTAATCCATATTCAAGGAATCAAGGGTTAGATTGGCTACCTTATAAAAGTCTTTTAAAATTAGAAGGGAAAAACTTTGTGTTAAAAGACAGATTTGATGTGGAATTTGAATATGATTGGTTGAAGTATAGACAGATTCATGACTTATTTAAGACCGATAAAAGAGAACATGGTTTTAGAGAAAATAATATGGAAATTGAAACTGTATGGCTTGAAAAGGGGAAAAAAATGATTTCTAAACTGTACAAGGTTTTATTGAAATGGTACACTGAGGATGAAATTGTAAAAGAGCAAATGATAAAATGGGCGGTAAATGTTAATAACGAGATATTAATGACATCTTGGGAATATTTGTGGAAAAGGTCAATGAAAATTTCAACTTGTGTAAATGTTAAAGAGAATTGGTATAAAATGATGTATAGATGGTATATGACGCCTAAAAAAATTGCTATTATAAATGAAAGTATGTCTAACAAATGTTGGAAATGTAAGAAACATGAAGGGTCTTTTTACCATATGTGGTGGACATGTGACAAAGCGGTAAAGTATTGGACTGAGATCCACAATGAGATACAAAAAATTTTGAAATGTACTTTTAAGAAAGACCCACAGATGTTATTGCTAGGTCTTAAAATGGAAGAAATAAATGTAGCCAAGAGAACATTATTATGGTACTTGATTACAGCAGCTAGACTGACTTTTGCTCAATGTTGGAAACAAGATAAAGTACCTGAAACATGGGAATGGATTAAAAAGACGTTGTTTATGGCAAAAATGGACAAACTAACAAGAAAGTTAAACAACGAAGAAGATGAAACTTTTTTTGAAGATTGGAAAGACTTTCAAGAATATCTGTTGAAAAATTGGGATATTAAACGTGGTTTGATTTGTTTTGATAGTTATTAAGAAGAAAATGAAAGAGAGTTAGTTTTTTGAATTGTTACCGTTAGTAAGAGAATATAAGTTTAGAAGTAATTGTAATAGAATAAGAGAGACATTAATGGGGTTGGAGCAGTGCGGGAAGCCTTGTTTGGGGGGGAGAGGGAGAAAGAAAAATGGATATGTAGTGATTTGTTTAAATTGTATGAACATGTGCTATATCCAATAAAAAACTGTATTAAAAAAAAAAAAAGGAATGTCAGCGAGGGTGAGCAATAAGTGGACAGCTGGATACATCTGCTATAGGTGGCAAAAGCAAGGGGGAATGGAATGGGGTACAGATTACAATAAACAGGTTGGTAATGCCACAGGTACATAGTACAAAGAAAAGGCGAACCCGAGTCTGACACACACCGACTGAACAAAACTAAACACCTTCCACTTCAGCGGGTAAGTGTGATATCCACCACACTGTTGGAAGCTGGCCTTGGGGTCAACCTGCCGTGGGGGGCCTTACACCTGCCTTGCAGCCTGCGTTGCAGTGTGGCCCTTCTTGTGGCCAGGCTTACGGTAACTTTTCCCTACCCATTACCTCTTCACCTTTGTGTCAAGCGCTATCTGCCCAGCAATGTAACGTGTCTACCACACCATGGTGAGGGGGGCCATCGCCATGTGGGGTATCATACGCAGCGGCCCTAGCTGCCGCCCTACCTTTCAGTGATTTGGCACTTCCCCTGGGTGATCACCTGCTTCCCGCCACTAGAAAAAATTTGCAAGGGTGAATATGTGGATGTGTTTACACTTTTGTACAGGGAGTTGGAGAAAAAGGAGAGGGAAGAACTTGAGGATAGGGACAAAGAGAAGTATAGAAAGATGAAGGTGGACAGGACCTGGGCCAATTGGGTTGCAAGTTTCCTTATATACGTGGGTGTCCTTGCTAAGGTGCAGCCATTCAAGGCAGCTTCTTTGTTTAATATTTTGATATAATTTATAAGGGCTACACCGGATTTACGGGCCCTGCCTGGCTCCAATACGATGAGGAGTTCAGGATGAGAGCTGCCATGAATCCTTCCTTGCATTGGGACCAGATCCACCCCCACCTTTGGCTACAGGTCATGGCATCGTCGAGGCCAAACCTTGAGGATTGATCGCATAGTGGCCATTTGGTACACCATTTGCCTGCACTTGCCAGCCCCCACCATCCGGCGGGGCAGGCGATTCAACCCCGCCAGATATGCTGGGAGTTTGGAGAGCAGGGAGTGTGTAATTGTAAGGCATGCCAGTTCCGGCACGAGTGTCCCTTGTGTGCGGGCCCGCATCCCTTCTCGTCCTGCTTCTGTGGAAAACCTTGTAGGGGCCGCAGGAGGCCAGAGGGTGGAGGGCCCGGTCAGACGCATGGAAAGGGGGCCAACGCCCATAAAGTTGAAAGTGCTTAAGTCATTGTTACATGGCTACCCACATTGTTCGGATAGTTTATATTTATTGGAAGGGTTTTCAAAAGGTTTCCATATTCCATATCAAGGAGAGAGGGCCCCCTTTATGGCACGTAATTTAAGGACCATAACGGGTTTGGAACATGTGGTTAGGGAGAAGATTGGCAAGGAATTGCGTGAGGGTAGGGTGCTCGGACCTTTCTTCTCTCCTCCTGTACCTAACCTTAGGGTGTCCCCATTGGGCATAGTGCCAAAGAAGGCCCCTGGGGAGTGATTCATCATCTCTCTTATCCCAACGTCAGTTCAGTTAATGACGCCATTCCAGATGCCCTCTGTTCCGTATGGTATACTTCGTTTGATCAGGCCGTGCGCATTGTTCGCCTATGTGGCAGGGGGGCTGAGATGGTGAAATGCGACATTAAGTCGGCATTTCGCCTTTTACCAGTACACCCTGAGGATTTTGATTTGTTGGGGTTTTGTTTTGAGGGCCTGTTTTATGTTGACAGGGCTTTGCCAATGGGCTGCTCTGTTTCTTGTGCGGTGTTTGAGCGCTTTAGCTCATTTTTGGAGTGGGCCCTTCGCAAGCGCTCTGGGTCATGCGCGGTTGTGCATTATTTAGATGACTTTTTGTTTGTGGGGCCTGACGGTTCTGGTCAATGTAAGCAGCTGATGAATAATTTTATGGCCTTAGCCAGGGAGTTGGGGGTTCCTTTGGCGCAGGAAAAGACCGAGGGCCCCGCCCGAGTTCTAACTTTTCTGGGAGTGGAATTGGATTCTGTTGCACAGTCATCTCGGCTGCCGTTATGCAAGCTGGCAGATCTGCACAGCCGAATCGGCAGTTTTTTACACAAACGTAAGGCAACCTTAAAGGAGATGCAGGAATTGATAGGGCATTTGAATTTTGCATGTAAGGTTGTTGCCCCTGGACAAGCCTTTTTGCACAGGTTGTGCGCTGCAACCATTGGGCTTCGGCTTCCACACCACAGGACCCGCATCAATGCTGGTGTCCGTCAAGATCTTGAAGTGTGGATGGAATTCCTCTCTTCTTTTAATGGTATTTCTTTCTGGAGGGACGAGCTCAAGTTAGAAGCAGAGCTTCAGGTCCATTCCGATGCTTCAGGTTTTTTAGGGTTTGGTGTTTATTTCCGAGGGCACTGGTGCACTGAGGAGTGGCCGGAATCATGGGTTACTGATGGGCTGATGGCTGACATGACATTTCTTGAGTTCTTTCCTATTGTTGTGGCAGTTCACCTTTGGGGAGAGGAGTTGGCCAACCACATGGTGCACTTTTGGTGCGATAACATGGCCGTGGTGCAGGTAGTTAATTCCCTGTCCTCCAAGTCCCCGCGAGTGATGCATTTGGTCAGGGCCTTTACACTTCGTTGCCTACAACTGAACATTTTAATTTTCGCCTGGCACGTACCAGGGGTTGCCAATGGGGTGGCTGACACTCTCTCTCACAAACAGATGGAGAGGTTACATCGGCTGGCCCCAGACACCAACTCACAGCCGGTGCGGATGCCACAAGGGCTATGGTCAGTTGGAAGGCAGAAGTGCGCAGGGCCATAGATTTAGCCATTGCTCCAAACACCAAGCGAGCGTATGACCGCGCAGTCATCCAGTTTGCAGAATTTAGGCAAGAGGTAGGGTATGCCAGTGTGTGGCCAGTTCCAGTGGAGCACCTTTTGCATTTTTGTGTGGCATTTAAAGGTAAGGGTTTAGCGATCAATTCCATAAAAGGAATGTTGTCTGCTTTAGCATTTACCAGTAGGGCACAAGGGCTGGTTGATCACACTGGGGAGGGCTGGTCCAGAGAACTTGGACAGCGGCAGGACCTCCGGCAACCCATTTCTCCTGAGATACTTTGGGGCTTGCAGGCTATGTGGGGCGAGGTGTGTTCTTCTGAATATGAGGAGTCCCTTTTTCATTCATCTGCCCTTGTGGCGTTTTTTGGGGCTCTTCGGATCGGTGACTTAGTGGCCCAATCCGCACAAGACCGCTCTGGCCACGCTCTGCAGGTTCACGATGTGCGTTTGGGTGCGAACGAGGTCACCATCACCTTGCGGCATTCAAAAAGAGACCAGCGTCAGCGCGGTTCTTTGGTTAGGCTCAGTGCATGCGCCGAGAAGCAACTGTGCCCTGTGGCAGCATTAGCAACCTATTTGTCAATTAGGGGCATGGGCGTGGGCATTTTGTTTCAGCATCAAGATGGCACCCCATTGACAAAGTATCAATTTTGGAGGGTTACAACTAATGCCTTAGCAAAGTTGGGCCTGGCCGGGAGGCATTTTTGCACACACTCATTCCATATTGGTGCGGCGTCTACAGCAGCAGTTATGGGATACTCAGCACGTGATATTAAATGGCTGGGGAGGTGGCACTCTTAGGCGTATAAGTCTTATGTGCGGCCATTACATGGGTGTTAAAAAGTGGGGACTTGATGTTGTCCGGGTTGTTTGTTCCCCTGTTTACTGTTTTTTCCATTTCAGATTTGAGTTCCTGGCAGGAGAGGAAGAAGGTTCTCATATGCGGGCACAGTTTTGTTTTTTGGGCAGTGCATGGAGCCCGGAGGATGCCGATTGGCACGCAGCTGGGCCTTAGCCAATGGGCCAGTATTGAATGGCGTGGGTGCCGTGGTTTACAGTGGCCTGGCCTTTTTGCGGCTGCTTTCAGGATCATGTCGGTCCTCCACTGCAGATTGTGGTTATTCATTTAGGGGGAAATGATTTAGGCATGATCAAAGGGAAGGTGTTAATCCTTCAGGCTCGAGAGGATTTTCAGTTTATCCAGTGGCAATGGATGGGTATCCTCATAGTTAGGTCAGCCATGGTACCCCACAGGGTGTGGCGGGGGGTTCATAGTCCCCTGGCCATTGACAAGGCTCGCCGGAAGGCTAATAGGGAATTGCAGAGGATCCTGGAGGGTGGTTTAGGCATCTTTTTGCCACACCCACGCATTCACGCTGGGCGTCCAGAGTTGTACCAGCACCTGTCCGAGATTGGCATGGACATCTTCCTGGACAAATTATGGCAAGGGCTGTGGGGAGCCTTGGGCCTCCCGATGGGCGCGAAGGCCTAAGCAGAGGTTTGGCCTTGGCGGTGGCAGGGGTTTATCGGTATACAGATTGTGGTCCGGTGAGCACCAGTTGATACCCGTCATTCGGATTTTGAAGGGGTTATGTGAGTACAGTCTTTGTGCCTTGCGGTACGGGGTGGGGAAAACAGACTGGTTGGGTCCTCCCTTTGATCCTAGCGGCTCGGGGGTGGGCCTACCAGGGTTGTCCTGCAATAGCTAGCTGGCCAAGCAAGAGCCATTTCGATGGCTTGCGCTTGGGACAGGGTGGCTCGCCCTATTCTCATTGGTAAGGGAAGGGTCTCAGACCCTTGGCCTTGACCATACCACAAGACTGTGTTGCCCTTGCTGTTTATTCAGGTTAAGTTGTCAAGTTAATAAAGTGGCCCAAAGTTTAACCCATCACTGGTGTCCGTCTCGTTATTCCGTCTTGGGTGGCAATTGGACTGGGCCCCTTTCTCAGGAGGCTGGCCTGATCCACTGCTACCTGGATGTTTGCCACCCTTTATGTAAAGAAATTTTATTAACAGGATATTTTAACATGGTCCATAATTAAAGACAATTCCTAAGATATCCTTTTCCACAACTTTTTCCCCCTCCCCCCGGCTTCCAACGAAGTTCTGCCCCATTATTATTTCAGTCAATATTCTCTTACATTAAACACTTATTCAATAATCAAATCTTCATTTTAAACATTTTCCTTTTCTATTTCTCTCTCTTAGGTAACATTTTAAATACAATCCATTTCTTACTATATTTCTAATCTTAATAGTTATCAAAGCAAAGTAACTTATTTTTAACATCCCAGTTCAGTTCTAAGTAGTCTTTAAAGTCTTTCCAATCTGCTAAGAATTCTTGATCTTCTTTTCCATTAAGTTTTTTTGTCAATTTGTCCATTTCTACCATAAAAATCATCTTCTTTATCCATTCCCATTTATCTGGTATCTTCTCCTGCTTCCAAAACTGAGCATATATCATTCTCGCCATTGAAATCAAATACCATAACAATGTTCTCTTTGTCACGTTAACTTCCTCAACTTTAAGACCCAAAAGTAACATTTCAGGCTCTTTTTTCAAAGTACATTTCAGGATCTTCTGGATTTCATTATGAATCTCAGTCCAAAAAGCAGCCGCTTTCTCACACATCCACCACATGTGGTAAAATGAGCCCTCTTTCTTTTTACATTTCCAACATTTGCTAGACATGTTCTCATTCATATTAGCAACTTTTTTTGGTGTCATATACCACCTGTACATCATTTTATAGCAATTTTCTTTCACATTAACACATGTTGACATTTTAACCGATTTTTTCCACAAACACTCCCATGATGACATGTCTATCTCTCTATTTATATTTATAGCCCATTTCACCATCTGCTCTTTTATATTCTCATCCTCTGTATGCCATTTTAACAAAATTTTATAATTTTTTCAAATCATTTTTTTACCTTTTTCTACCCATACACTTTCTATTTCATTATTCTCTTTCCTGAAACCATACCTCTTTTATCCGTCTTAAATAAATCATAGATCTGCCTATAGTTTAACCAATCATATTCAAATTCCAGTTCTTCCCTGGTTCTCATCGCGAAACTACTCCCTTCAACCTTCAGAATGTCTCTGTAAGGTACCCAGTCTTCTCCTTTGTGCCTTGAAAGTGGTTTGATTACTTCTGCCGGAACTATCCATAAAGGTCTTGCTTCAAAAAAAAATCTTTTATATCTCATCCAAGTCATGAACAGTGATCTTCTTATAAAATGGTGTTTAAAAAGGTTGTCCACTTTGGATTTTTCGTACCATAGATAGGTGTGCCATCCAAATTTGCAATCATGCCCTTCTAACGCCAACATTTTTCTATTGTCCAGGTTAACCCATTGTTCAAGCCAAACCAAACACACTGCATCCTGATACAGTCTAAAATTGGGGAACTGTAGACCTCTCCTTTCTTTTACGTCACATAAGATCTTCATTTTGATCCTAGGTTTCTTTCCCGACCAAACAAACTTTGAAATCTCTTTCTGCAACAAATTCAACACTTTACAGTCTTTTACAATACGAATTGTCTGGAATAAAAATAACAAACAGGGTAAAATATTCATTTTGACTACCGAAATTCTTCCCAAAATTGACAAGTTCAAAGTATTCCACTTCTTTATATCCTGTTGAATTTTAGTCCAGGTCTTCTCATAATTATTTTTAAAAAGATCAATATTTTTCATTGTGAGCTCAATTCACATTGAACTTTTTCTTGCAATTCCATTTGTTTTTCTTTTCTCATATTTTTGCGAAGCATCTTTGTTTTAATCCTATTCATGTGGAATCCAGCCAAATCTCCAAATTCTTTAATCTTTTCCATCAATAACGGTACATTGGTTATTGGATCTTCAATCACAAACATTACATCATCTGCAAAAGCCCTATACTTATATGTGAAACCTCCAACTGAAAGTCCTTTTATGTCTTTATCTTCTCTTATTTTCCCCAGCATCACTTCCAAAATCCATATGAATAGTAAAGGAGATAACGGACATCCTTGTCTAGTCCCTTTTTGAACTTTAAAGTGATCCGTCATCTCTTTATTTACATTTAGCAATGCTTTCTGTTCAGAGTATATCGCCCTAATCATATTCGAGAAGGGCTGACCAATGTCCATTCTTTCAATCACTTGAAACATAAACTCCCAGTTTAAATTGTCAAAGGCTTTTTCAGCATCCACAAATAGAAAAGCAACCTCTTTTTCTGGATGCTTATCATAAAATTCAATAGCATCAATCACCATCCTTAAATTGTCTCTGATTTGTCTGTTTGGTAAAAAACCGGCTTGTTCTTCCGTTATGACATCTTTCAGATAATTCTTCAATCTCTCTGCAATTACTTTGGCAAACAATTTATAGTCATTATTAAGTAACGAAATCGGTCTATAATTCTTAACATCTGTTAGGTCTTGTCCTTCTTTTGGTATGAGTGATATATTGGCTTCTTTCCAAGTCTCTGGTATTACCTTAGTCACCTGAATCTCATTTGCTAGAAGTTCCGAAGTCGGGGTCAACTCCTCTTTTAACTTTTTATAAAACTTTACAGTGAATCCAACTGGACCTGGAGCTTTCCCCAACTTGGCATCCTCTATTCCCTTATATATTTCTTCTTTCTGAATTGGACCATTCAGCATTTCCTTAATTTTTAAGTCGACCTTAGGTAAGTCTACTTTATCCAAATACATTTTAATTTTCTCAGGATCAATGTTCTTCCTTTGAAATAATTTTACATAATACTTGAAGAAAACTCTTTTTAGGCCATTCATATCAACAATTTCTTTACCATCCTCAATTATTTTACTTATTGTCCTTCTCTCCCTTCAATTTTTCAGTTGCCAAGCCAAAAATTTTCCTGGTTTATTTGCACCTTCAAAGGATTTTTGTTGCAATTTCTTTAAGTTCCAATAGAATTCTCTATTAATTATCACATTCAATTGGTCATAAAATTTGAATTTCTTTAATAAGTTTCTTTTTCCCTGGTCTTCTCTTCAATTCATTTTCTTTTTGTTGAATTTTTTCTTGTAATTCCTTTTGTTGCTTGATATTCTGCTTCTTATCAGTCACATTCATTGATATCAATAATCCTCTCATCACAGACTTATAAGCATCCCAGACTGTCTGTATTTTAACATTTTGATTTAAATTCATTTGAAAGGAAAGTTGGGTTTCCTTACATAATGTCTCAATTAACTTTGTCTTATCCAATAAATCTTCATTAATTCTCCACTGGAACTGTTTGTTTTCTTTTAAAGTCCAAATTACCGGATTATGATCCGATTTGGCAAAATCTCAACTTTCTGAGTCTTTAATGCCATCTCACCCGACATCCAAATCATATCTATTCTGGAAAAGTATTTATGTCTATTAGAGTAAAACATAAAATCTTTGACCTTGGGTTTCCACTTTCTCCAAACATCTTCAAGTTTCTCTTGTTCCATCAAATTAAAAAAACTTTTTGGAAGCTTTCCAATCTTCTCATCACCCTTTTTTGATTGCCTGTCCAATTTATTATTGACAGTACCGTTAAAGTCTCCTGCAAATATTATCTGGTCGTAGTTCACCTGGTCCAGTTCCTTCATCAAATCTTTTTTAAAAATTTCCTTGGCTCCATTGGGCACATATAAATTGACTACCAATGTCTTTTTTTGAAGCATTGTAATTTCCACTCCAATATATCTCCCATCTCTATCACTGAAAATTTGTTTTGGCTCCAAATCTTTATTTACATAAATCACAACTCCCTTCTTCTTTTTCTCTGCCAATGAATAAAATTCTTCTCCTAATTTTTTGTTAATCAAATACTTATTATCCTGTTTTTTTATATGGGTTTCTTGTAAGCAAATGATATTGGATTTCTGCTTTTGTAACCAATAGTTCACTAACTTCCTTTTGGAAGGTGAATTAAGTCCATTTACATTCCACGATAACAATTTGTAATCCATGTTGACTTATTTTTAAATATCTCCAAAATCTTCTGTTTTTTCTGCCTTAAACCTATACATACCTCCAAGTGTTTTGATCATGTGTCTTTTCGAGTTGTAAGTAAATGACAGTCCTTGTGGTATCTCCCACCTAAATCTGATGTTTAACTGCTTCAGTTTGTCCACCAACTTCTTGTATTTCTTTCTGTCCTGTAGGGCTATCCTTGGGAGTTCTCTCATTATTATTATCTTTTTACCATCAATCTCCAGTGGTTGAGTAAATTGTTTCTTGGAAATATCCTCTTTCATTTTCCTTGTTACAAATTGAACAATAACATTTCTTGGCAATTTTTTCCTTTGGGCACTCTGTAAATTAAATCAAAGTCAGAATCCAATTCTCCTTGATCTTCCCCCAAATATTCAGTCAAAGCTGCCATCACCACCATACGTATGTTTTCATCCATTTTTTCTTCTATCCCTCTTAACCTCAGATGGTTTAACATCACTCTATATTCCATCATTGCCTCAAGTTTGCGGTTGTCTTGTAGAGTTATTTCAATTTTTTTTATCTATGGCTTGTGTCTTTTGCTCCAATTCAGTTGATTTTGTTGCCAACGCTTTAATTTGACTGCTTGTATTTGTCACTTCTTTTTTTATTTCTGCCACCTCTGCCAACACTAATTCTTTCAAGGCCGCCACATTTTTTTCTTGGACTTCTTCCAACTGTTCCAGCAGTTTTTCATTTGTTTCTCTATCTGTTGATCTATCTGTTTCATCATACCTTGAATTGCTTCAATCATCCGCTTCTCCTTTGCTTCAACTGCAGCTTGCCATTCTTTCTTCTCTTTTGTTGACATGCTTGGATTCGCAGCTGAAGCAGCTCTGTGCCAAAATTTTGGTTCCATTTTGAAAATTTTCCAATATGCTTCAAATGTCTACAGATTGTTCTTTTAAATCCCACTTTTTCTGCTTTTTTCTACAGTCAATTTCACCCTTAAAATTGGATTTTAAAATTCAGTCCTCTTCAAAATGGTGGGCGCAATTTCTCTATGGTTTCTAAGGCTCGAGTAGGTTCTCTTTTAACTTCCTGTTTCCGGTCCCATGCTAACAAAGTCCTACCGGAAACACTTCCGCTCCACCACTCTTCTGGTCCTCCAGCAAACTCTCTAGCCTGGTTACAGTTCTAGCCGGATGCTATTTTATGCAACACCTTTGTCTCACAATCTTTTCAGTCGAATTCGGTCATACACTTATCTCTCAGTCTTTAGACCACAGGAATGTTAAACAAAGTCTATTTTATCTAAATTTATCACTTTAACAAGCTCTTCAAAATTATACGATGGATCAGTTGTTCAGCTTTAAACCTAATATGCTTATCCGCCTTGCTCAGATTTTATTATCTCTTCATCCTGGTAAGCAAATCATTTTGTTACCTTGCATGTTTATCTCGGGACTTCGCATCGCTTCTTTTTGCTTTCAACTTCAATCTATTTCTTAAGAAGTCGGGAAATGACAAATTTAAGCTGCTTTTTCAGCTTGGCTGGCTTCTTTAGAGCTGTCTTGCAATTGCCCGCTTCTGAGAGGGGATCAAAGCGTAAACAAGCCCCCTCTGGGACTTGTACACACGAATCTCAACTCTCACTTGGACCTTGTTGCTTGCCTGTCACCCCCCTGCCTGGGAAGTGCCGTGTTGGGCAATATAACTGCCCAAACTGTCAGAAGAAGCCGCCATCCACCCCGCTCGTTCGCGAAGTGCATCAGTTCGCCATTTTACTCCGACCGGAAGCCCTGTTGGGCTGAGGATTCTGTGGCAGCCATCAGTCCCCAGGGACCCCAAGGCCAGGCAGGCTATCCTGCTAGTGGTTGAGGCCATCCAACTGGTGGTTGTTCAGTCTTACCTTCTGGCTAAAGTGGTGCATCACTTTCTATTTCTTTTCCATCCTCAGGCTCTTCTCCTTGATCAGATCCACCCTCTCTAGGCACCATTTTTCCACTATCCACTGCCTCAGATGATGAACTGCGTCTGTGTTCAACATCAGATAAACATTCTAGCATATGATTTTGAAAAGCCTTTTTTCTGGCAGCCTGGGTCTGCTTAGGTCTCCCCCACCCTGGGTGGCAGAGGGGCCCCACTCACCCTCCTCTCTATGGTGTCAGTATTTTCCAGTATGACACATTGCCCAGGGTCTTCAGCCTCCTCATCTGAGAATGCTACTGGGGCTGGATGCTTGGGGACCAGTGCTGGATGGACAGGTGCTGGCTTGGGGGCAGGCTGCTTACCTTTAGACCAGCCCTGTCCCTTTTTTGGTGCCATGTCCCCCTTTGTATGTGCACCCCAATTTTATGGCAGGAACTAAGTATTGAATTGGTCATTGTTTCTGTTCCTTATTATTATTTATTTTTATATTTTTTATAAATTCCAAACCAAACTCTTGTTCTGAAATGTCTGAGGCCTCCCTTCTAGTCACTTCATGTACTATATGTCACAGCTCACCCTGAGAAGAAAGGTCCCTATGCCTGGTGACTAGGCCCAATACAGCCTCATCCTCATTCAAATAGGCCTCTGGTGACCCATGGCAGCCACTAGGGTGCTGTCAGGTAGCCCTGCCATGATGGATGGAGAAGGGAGGGCGGATGGGCTTTTGTTTCATGAAGGGAGGGTGGATGGGACAGTGGGGTGTTGATTTATGCACCTGGAGTGTTCGAATGGAATGTGGGGAGCTGCCTCGGCTGCCTGGCCGTGCAGGCCGTATCTTACCCTGACCTAACACACTGACCTTGGAGGAGACAGGCTGTTAGCTTCCTATCACTATCAAAAGCAACAGCTAGGCTGGGAAAATGGGGGTGGCGGGAACTACATTAATTATCACTGACTCCAGTTCCCGCGCGCGCGCTACGCTTCTATTGGTTGAGGGGGGGGTCCCCATTCTCCCCCCTTATGGTATAACTGTTTGCTTCATGTAACCCAGGTATTCTTAACAATGCTTCTGTTCCAGTAACCTACTATTGCAGCTTAAAATAAATACTATTCTTGCTTCAATAAACAAGGCCTGGTATTTTGCTGACTAAGTTGAGGACTCTGACAGGTGCCTATGTGCTCATAAACCTCCTAAGGGAAAGAGTGCAAAATGAATGGAGGCCTACAACCCACTGCAAAAAAGAGGGGGTGAGAGCTACCCCAGCATGTGCACTACCCCCTGCAAACCACTCAGCTGGCCAACACCAGCCCTTTGGGAGCCCAGGCAACAACAGCCACTTAGCTGAGATGGGCCTGGCACTTTGTATCCTGCTGAGCTTGCATAAAGCCCTGCCTGACCATGTGGGATATAAACAACCCCACGCCCACAATGACTCAGCTGCCCTGAAGCTCACATTACGCCCAGCCAAACCACAGGCCGGAAAGCTGTGCCTGACAGTGTGGAGTGGAAACCCCCTGCCCACAAAAACTCCAGCCACTGAAGCTCAGGCCATATACCACCAAACCGTGGGCCAGAAAGCCATGCCTGACCAGGTGGGGTGGACAAAACCCCTGCCCACAATGCTTCTGAGGCCATCTGACCTACTCCACTGATGACCAACACCCCACAGCCTAAAGGTAGGCCATGCATACCCTCCCCACTGACTTGGAGCTCCTTCCAGCTCTGATCGAAACAGCGAAGAGGGAGAGCAGAGGGTGGAGCCACCTTATAACCATCTGGCTCCACCACTACCTTGTTCTATGGGGCGATGCTAATGTCACTCTGTACAGTGCTTTTCCCCCTCCTTCCCAGGCAGCAAAGGTGGCCCCTCCCTCCATCACCAGCAACTCAAAAGGAGAAGGGAGCCAGATTCTGGACCTAGGAACTCAGATGAATCTTTTCAGAAGGTTGCAAATAACTTGTGGAGTGGCAGGTCAGAATTTGCAGTGGCTTACATTGATTGCATCACAGCTTTTTGCATGGACTTGGGTATGCACTTGGAGCAGTTAGCAAGGGTGTTAGGTGCCATCTAGGGGACAGGTCTCATCATCAAGCTGGAAAACTGGCAGTTTGGAACCCCAGAGGTGGTCTTTTTGAAACACAGGGTGGATAGAAGGAACATTCCACCAATGAGGGACAAGGTAGAAGCAATCTGGAGTTGGGAACTCCTAAAGGCCAAGAGGCAGGTTTGGGCTTCTCTGGGTTCAGCTATGTTGTGGGAACTGGACAAACTTAGATCTTATGTGTGGGGGTGAGAGTTCACCCTCTTAACCTACTGCACTTCTCTACTATAGCTGCAAATGATGAAGAACTCAAACACTAAACTACAGAGGTGGTCATGGAGTTCAATATAGTGATTGAACATATTGCTGGACACAACACCGTGGTTGTAGATTTCCTTTCCAGGAAGGAAAAACTCTTAAAGTGGACTGATTCCAATGTGTGGTAATATGCTGGATGACTTGCATGTAGATTCTTTACTAAATTCCTGCAGTTCTTGATGATCTCTTGATGGTATCTCTGGCAAGTGGGGGCTGGATGATCATAGGCTTTGGGTGAGTGGTCTGTGAGGTGCTCAGGGCCTGCTCTGGTATGTTGGGCTGCTAGCTCTCCAGGAGGGATGTTTGGTCATTCCCTATGTTCAGATGACAATTTTATCACCAATTTGTGAACTCCACCAAACACCAAAAGAAGTATTCTTTCAACTTTTGGAATTGCTACAACTACTTTGTGCAGAGGTGTTCTCATACTGTTATCCCATCTCTAATCTCCCAACTGGAGAAGGAGAAGCTATATGACTAAGAGGCTTTCATTTTCTGACTGTAGGATTCAGTGTCCTGGTTTGGATTACAAATACTTTGCAAATGTGCATTCTTGCAACACTTTGTGTGCCATCTCCTAGTTCAATTACCCAACACATCCAAGAAGCAGAAATATGAATTTAGAACAGGGTGTGTTCCTTGGTTGTCTCAAAGCAACTGGTATGGGGAGTAGGAGAAGCTGCACAGCTTGTCTCTTACATGTTCCAGCCCTGTTCATTTTGCCTCCCTGAAAAAGCCAAGCATATTCATGTTCATTCATTTTGGTTTTACTGGTTTTGTGCATTCTTGCACTGCCTGCTGTAAACTGTAGTTCAATCCAGTAAATTCAGGGTATACATTAGCTCACAGAATGCCATTGACTAATGAATGCCAGCAGGTACAAAAAGCAGTGCATACATTCAAATGTAGCTAATTTTAAATGATGCATGGCCCTTAATAACCTTGAACCATATGTGATTACAGCAAGGTGGGAAATTGTGTGTCTGTGTGTACAGAGCAGCTATACTCCTAGCTTCTAGGCTGAAAGTCCCCAGTACACAGGTGCAAAACTAGGCAAAGTGGTCTTCATTTTGACCCCTGAGCAAATCACTGAGACAATCACATGAGGTGCTCAAAAGGTTGCAAACAAGGTTAGTTTGATTTTCAAACACCTGTTCTGCTGTCATTGAATTATCCTTGACCTAGTGGTACTACTGCCTCTGAAAGCAACTGCTCTCTGGAATGGGCTGCTAGTTCTGACAGGCTACATGTCTGGATCTCCCCACATACATGTGCCACATCCTGGACAATTCACAGTTTCTTGTGGGCTGGATAAGAGCCCTGGATGGGCCAGTTCTGGCCCACAGGCTGTATGTTTAACACCCCTGTTCTACAGCCTGTGGGCCAGAACTGGCCCATCCAGGGCTCTTATTCGGCCCACAAGAAACTGATTACCGTTATTGCCAGATGGCAGAGGCTGTGCATTATGTCCCTGTATACTGTCCCAGTGCTAATGTGTAACAAGCAGTGGAGGTGGGAGGGTGAGCATCAGGAAGACATTTCAAGGAAATACTGTAAGAGTGTTAATATTTTAAGCATGTTTGTATTTTGAGTAAAAAAAAATTATTAAGTTTTCCTGTGTCCTTAATAAAGTTTATATCTCCTGTACCTGACATTACATTTTATGGCACAAATGGCCCAGCCTAACAAAGTGACATTTATGTCAGATCTGGCCCTTGTAACAAATGAGTTTGACACCTCTAATCTAAGAAGTCTCCTCAGAACTCATGTCAGGCAGACTAAGTGCAGCCATGGCAATTCTAGAGATTAATTTGGACATTCAAAAATAACAGGGACTTTGGGGGTGTCAAAACTGTTGACCTTAGGAAAATTCTATCGAAAAGTCTGCAACTACAGTTGCCAACTCTGAGTTGGGAAATTCCTGGAGATTTGGGGGTGGATCCTGGGGCAGGTGGGGTTTGGGGAGGGGGAAAACCTTAGCACATTATAATGCCATGGAGTCCATCTTCCAGAGCTTCCATTTTCTCCTATAGAACAGATATCTGTAGTCTGGAAATCAGTTGAAAATCTGGGAGATCTCCAGGCCCCGCCAGGACATTGGCATACCTAGCTGCAGTGCTGTAGATTAGTCTTCTGTCACTCTCTTTAAAGTTCCAAGGAAAGCAATGCCAACCATACATACATGTTAGATTTATTAATCAAACCAGTTCATTTAGCACAATAGCACACTTGCACTAGGAACAGCAAATAACTCAGCAAGAGCATCCAAAACATGGGAATTAAGGGTACTAACTGAAGCTAAGGGGTAGCCAGTCAGTTGCTTCCATGGCCAAGAGCATATTTGGCAGGACCATAGCCATGGTAGTACAAAAAGGGGCAGTGCCCCATCAATCATTTGTCATGCCCCTCGAACCAGCACTACTGGTTGGTGTGAAAACTGCCACATGTCTTTCAGGTGTTTTGTTGTTGTTGTTGTTGTTTAAAAAAGGAAGGAGTTGAGGTAAAAAGTGCAAATCCTGTCATAAATCTTCCAAGGGTAAATTCTCTATGCAATTGGCTTGAACAGAATTAGCAGTTAGCAGGGCTGAAGAGTCCTGATTTTAAAAGCCTGCAAGGGTGTTTCATGGCACTGTTAGAAGCCTTGAGTTTACAGAAAAAGAAAGTTGAATTTACAGTTTTAGGTTTCAGTAACTGGAAGAAGGCTCTCACATTTCTTTAATTATGCAAATTATGTAAAACAGTTGCTTAGGAGGTCATTTTTATAAAGCTTGTACAGAACAGGACTGTAGTCTATGCCATAGTGTATGCTATATATTATTTATTTGCTGTTATGTTCTATCATGCTCTTACAACATTGTTTTCATTTTTTGCAATTCTATTTTCTGCATTTTCATAGAATGTTTGATACTTTTTTGCATTTTTTAATTTTTGTATGCCTAGTCCTATTGCATTTTACTAGATCTCTTCTAACCCATAGAATTCACTTTGAGTCTCAAGTAGAAAATTGGTAAATAGCCAATAAAGTATAAATAATAAATAAACAATAATCGGCTAACCACCACTATACTCATTTGCCCCCCCCAATACAAAATTTCTGCTACGGGCCTGACATTTGGTCTTCTCAGGGATGGCAAGGAGGAAGGCCATGATCGTGCTTAGCTTTGCTCCAGCTGTGAATTGAGAATGTAGACAATAGTCTTTTTTCTTGGGTTGGTATCTGTCTCCCCTGAATTGCTAATGGAAGTGCAAAGAAATCCAGATCTGAGGTGAGGTTTCTTGGTACACAAATGATGCTGCTCTAGATATCCCATTTTACTTCAGAAAAATCTTGCTTAAACCCAAGCTTGGCTGCTTGGAGAGCACAACCACTGAGAAAAAGGCCGTTAGTCATATTGCCTTAATTTCTTATTAATATGGGGGAATTATGTTTATTAATTGGCAATAGGCAAATTAGGGAATGAACACCAGTGTCTACAGAGGTCCCACCCTTCCAGAGGTACCAGTAACAGACACAGAGGCTGAAGTTAGTTTAAAATGATGTCTTTACTGTAGTTTTCTTCACACACAAACATTATACAGTCACACACAATTATTCAGATTCTAAAAGATAAAGATAGATAATTAGCACATTTGCATGAGCAGGATATTCATTGGTTGGGCAATAGTTACCTGTTCCAATGAGATGAAGGCTTCCAAATGGAAAAATAAGGGAATTATAGAAAAATTGGGATTATGCTAGGAAAATGGAGCGTGCAAACTGAATCAGCAGAAAGCACATGGAAGACTCTGGTGGCTGTCCAAGAGCCTTAGGGTAAGATGGGTGGCAAGATAGCCACAAGTTCAAGAGTAAGAGAGTATAGAGGTCATGGGGGGTGTCAGATAGACTGCCATTTTTCAGAGCCTTGCCCAGCACACTGTATTCATTGTCCTTGTTTCTTGTTATCGCTTTACTCGCTTGCGCCTAGCCTGCCTGCTGTAACTATGGGAGAATTCTTCACTATCGCTTGTTATCTGAGTGGCCTTGAGCTAGCAGCTTCGGTATGTCCTCTCAACGGATGGAAATATACCAGTCTCAGGTAGCTGGGCGGTGGGGGGGGGCAGTTCTCCTGATCATTATGTAAACTTCCGCCGGGAGCTTTCCCGCATGCATGCTAAGATTTCATTTGCTAGTGCAGCTTCTGCATCATGCTATATCTTTACCCATTGAGGCCCAGTTGGGCATTCCTGGCAATAACTCTGCTACTATAGGCAACATCCTGGTATTCCAATAAAGCATATCTTTTGTTGAAGAGTGCCTGGACTTACTTGCTGTTGAACCTGACGGGGGGGGGAGAAAAGAGAGACCATATGGCTGGGTGCCCCCTTTTATGAGGGGGCCTGGGGGGGTTGGGCCAGGCTGGCCACATGTCCTAATCACATGTCTCTTGGGGGTGGCCTAAGCTAGTCACATGTCTTGGCCCACCTCCTACTAGTCCATCCCCAAAACATGCTGATTGGTGTTGGGTTCAAGGGGGAAGGGTCTAGGGGAGTGGGCAATACTGAGAACTAGCAACTTAGACTGGAGTCTGGCACCTGGGTGTAGGTGAGATGAGTCATCAGGCTAAGGCCATTGTCTTTTGATAGCCCTAGTGGGCTCGTTGATGGACGAGTGATTAGCTGCTAAGCAACCATGTGTAGAGCCTCCTGGTTACGTGCAGCTTTGTAGGTAGGTGGAGGGGGGGAAGGGGATTGCATGTGTGTCTTGAAGGGAGCTCCTAATGGCGTTTTGGAGTCCTTTGTCCTCATGCTTTGGCATGGCATGGCATTTGGTGCTTTGTGCATATTGTGGAACTGAATCATTCACCATCAGATGAGAGGGCTGGTAACCTTGGATGGCCACTGGAACAGCGATGAAGAAAGGAAGGTGTCCGTCTCTCAGGGTACAGTCTCAACTGGCATCATAGTGTGTTACCATGCTGTATAGTTCCTTAAGCATACTTTGCACAGTCCATATTTTATTACAGTTCATAAAAGGCATAAAAAGCCTTGCAGGGCAACACAACAGCTGTCAGATATGAATCCTCATACCTTAAAACTGGAGTTAGCCCAACCATTAGGCAACAGATTCAGGAGTATCCAAGTGTCAGTTATTTAATATTGTTGCCACTGTAGTGAGGGTCACTGAAATTTTTTGCTTCAAGTACCAACATGCCTTGAGCCATCTCTTCTAATGACACGAACATCTTAAGGAGGGGATTCTGATTTAAGTTTGATTTTGATCCTGTACTGTGCACTGGTGATTTGTGGTAGCCCCATTGTTACTGTCAGTTTAAGTGAGGCCTGCCCCATCTCTCATCATTTTGGGAAACACTGTAAGGCTGTTTTGTTTAGGCAGGCTTTTATTCTTCACTTGGTTTTATTGGTGGATAATTGAATTAGTGTTTTAATATGTCAGGGTCCTAGTGTGCTATAATTTGCTTCTTTTATTGTAACCTACTTTGTGCAATAAAGACATAAGTGGCACAGAAATATAATACATAAATAAGTATTGCTTTTGAACCAGAAACATTGCTGTAGTTTGCTAGTGGCTGTTTAAAGATGATCATGTTATACTAAGATACTGAAACTAGGAATAAGGCCCGTTGTGGAAATAAATACAACAGGCTCTAGAAAGAGGCTCTGGGAGAGTGCCCCGGCTTTGGACACACAGTGTGAATTTGCTGTGGCGACCTCAGCAGGGTATAATGACAGAGTCCACCATTTTCTCCAGAGGAACCAATCTCTGCTACCTGAAGAGCAGTTGTAGTTTTGAGTGATCTCCAGCCCTCACTTGGAAATTGGCAACAATTTTTACCCAGGAGGAATAGCTGGTTTGGAAGGTGGAGTCTATAGCATTATCCCTGCCTGAGGTTCAACCCCTCCTCAAACCCCACCCTCTCCAGGCTCCACCCCTTAAATTCCCAGGAATTTGCCAACCTGGAGTTGGCAACCCCATCTCCTTCCCAGCTAACCATCAACCTACTGTTATCTGCCCCTTTGACTTCAGCTGACTTCTGCCCTCCCTCCTGCAGAGCAGTTGTAATTCTGAGTGGTCTCTAGCCCTCACCTGGAAATTAGCAACAATGGCTCCCCATCAGGGACTGGCTGGTTTGGAGGGTGGAGTTTACAGCATCGTACCTCTCTGAGACCCTACCCCTCCTCAAACCTCACCATCTTCAGGCTCCACCCCTCAAATCTCCAGAAATTCCCCAACCTGGAGTTGGCAACCCTATCTCCCTCCTAGCCAATTGTCAACCTACCATTATCTGTCCCCTGACTTCAGCTTTCCATCTCCTCCCCCCCCCTCCTGGAGAGCAGTTGTAATTCTGATTGATCGCTAGCCCCCACCTGGAGATTGGCAACAATGGTTCTCCAGGATGGAATGGCTAGTTTGATGGGTGGAGTCTATGGCATTGTAACTGTCTGAGGTCTCACCCCTCCTGAAACCTCACCCGCTTCAGGCTCCATCCCTCAAATCTCCAGGAATTTCCCATCTGGAGTTGGCAACCCTATCAGGACTGGCCCCAATGAGTTTTCTCCCAAAGGCCAAAACAGGTGACAGGACCAAGCTTGGTTGCCTACCAACAGGCACTGAGGGGAAAGTAGGTTTGCCAGCTCTAAGTAGGGAAATACCTGGAGATTTGGGGGGTGGTTCCTGTGGAGGGCAGCATGGGGGGGCAGAAGGACTCAGCAGGGTATAATGCCATAGGGTCTAACCTCCAAAGCAGCCATTTCCTCCAGGGGAACTGATCTTGGTCATCTGGAGATCAATTGTAACAGCGGGAGGTCTCCAGGTCTCACCTGGAGATTGGCAACCCTAGGGGAAAGTCAGCTGCACAGCAGGGGGTGGAAGAGAATAGTTTGATGGCCACTGGGCCAAGATTGGCAACAATAGTTCCCCAGGAGAAAATGGCTGGTTTGGAGGGTGGAGTCTATGGCACTGTACCTGTCTGAAGTCCCACTCCTCCTCAAACCTCACCCTTTTTGGGCTCCACACTTCAAATTTCTAGGAATTTCCATATCTAAAGTTGGCAACTTTATCTCATCCCCTTTCAGCAGCCTCTTCCTAGGCAAAATTCTGTCTTTCTCATTAACGGGGAGCAAAGCAGTTTACTTCATTCTTTTCAGCTTTGTGATCTGTACAGTAACCCTGTAAGGTAGGTTAGGCAGAAAGTCTGTGGCTGGTCCAAAATCACCCAGGCAGTTTCCATAGGGATGCTCCTGCTGAACAGGAGCAAGCAGCCTGGGCTAGTGATGCCATGCCAGTCAGTAGGTATGAAGTCACCTTGAGAGTGCTGGCAGGCCTAGGGTTGCCATTGCCAACAAAGACAAATTGATGCAATGGAGGATGGAAAAGTCTCCATATCTCTATTTTGCCTTCAATTGGTTTTGATGCCAGCAGAGTGAGAAAATATCAGAGGCTCTGGGTGGGTGCCTCATGTTAAATGCACCAAACAATTGTTGATAAATCATTTTCCACACTCACAGCGTCCCCTACCAGAACACAACTCATCCCCGGCACTTTGAATTAGTACCAGAGCTTTTTTTGCCTTGTTGTGTTATTGGGTTTGTTTCTTTTGAAGGGGTAGTGTTGTGAGTGAGGATATATTTTACCTCAGAATAAAATAGGTTGCATAAGCAACTGACAATTCCAACTATTTTTTTTTTGGGGGGGGGAGTTTGAGGTGCGGAATGGAGTGAAGTCCATTCAGCTTTCATATGCAAATGAGCTTGAAATGCTAGCCCAATCAGAGAAGAGTGACCTAGGCTGCAGTGGGTGGGAGAGAAAGGCAACACAGCTAGTGGATAGGGACAGCTTCTGAGTGACATATCAGGAAGCGAACTGATTTTGCCAAGCATAGAACTTTGCCAGACCTCTACCCTTTTATATAATAGGACAGGATGGTTCTATCATGGTTATGGCATCAGACAATGACACCTAACCAAAATGCCCTGGACAAATTAGGCTGAACAATAAAAAATACAAGCAAACAATCCCTAAGAATTTGCTCTAGGCCCTCATCCCCTTGCAGATACATGTCCCATTTCAATCAGGACTGCTAACTCCAATCAGTTTGAATGGAAGATTAATGAGTGAAAGCTTTAATTTCAGGTTAAAATATGCCTCTGATTAATCAGCAAGACTCATATTGATGGACACAGCTCTGTGTAGATGGAGCACTGCATTTGGAAAAAGACATTGATAATTGGCAGGTTGTGCAGAAAGCTATACAGGTTTTCTACATTTCCATTCCAATTTTACTTATCCCACGTTAAAAAGATACCTGTTGAAACCTGTAGCAAATCCAAAAGTGTGCATGTGTTGCTCATTTCTCCACTTCCAGGAAGTCTGAATGCAGAACCAAAAAGCTGGGAGGAACCTGTGTCAATCTCATGCGCCGTCCGGTGCCACGCACGGGGATGCACATGTGCGCCTATGCACAAAGTGCGCTGATGCACACAAGTGCACAACCAGTCCCCCTCCAGTGATAAAGCTCCAACCCTGCAGCCTCCTGGGAAACAGGCAAAATGGCTGGTGTCCGAGGACAGTCATAGAAGAGGCTGGAGACCCTGGACCTCCTTGCGGTGTGGGGTGACCCTACATTGCAGGAGGCCCTTAGGGAGAGTCATCGAAACAGGGAGACCTTCGAGGACATTGCAGAACAAATGGCCACCCTGGGGCACAACCGTTCTGCAGGCGAGTGCCGGTCTAAGACCAAGTCCATGCACCTGCTGTTCAGGCACATGGTTGAAGAAGTCATGCACCTGGTCAGGCGGTGGCTTGATGGGGATGTGGCAGCCATCCATGACCCCAATGCACTGGGGGAAGCCCAGTGCCACAAACCCATCCATGACCTGCAGGGCTCAGAGGCTTTGGGTTAGGACAGCAGGTGTCTGCCCCTGCCCCCCCGTACCACAGACCCCATATCCCACCCTGGTCCACCGACACACTGATGGCATGTGGGGGCATTCTGCCTGAAGGGGTGTGGTGTGTGGCAAGACAGGGACCTGCCCTCAGCCCACAGAGACTGCAGTGCCACTGTGTAGCTCACAGGCCTGGTTCTGGCTCCCCACCCTGCCTGGTAGGGCTAGGTCCCTCTGTTGTACTCCGCCACCACTCCCTGGATTCACACCACCCTCATACGGGATGGTGAGGCTCCTCTGGCCAACCCCCCCCCAACCCTGGGATGTTGCCCCCACAGTCTTTGGGTACCCCCTGGAGAGTTGGCAACCCATTTGCTTTGGCCCCTTAGTGTCCAGTGATGTCCCTCTGACCCTGGACTGCAGAAAGACAATGCTCCTCAAATACTCTCAGGCTAGGCAAGGGATTCTACACACGCACGTTCAGGGGGAGAGAGAGTGAGTGGATTTATACCTCACCCTTCACTTAGAGCCTTGGAGCAGCAGACAAGTCCGTTTCCCTTCCCCTCCCCCAGCAGACAGCCTGTGAGGGATATAGGGCTGAGAGAGCTTCTGACAGAAACTGCTCTTCATCAAGGACTGCTGTGCCAGAGCTTGGAACTGACCCAAGGTCCCATCAGCAGCAGCACCTGGGGGAGCAGGGATTCAGACCCAGGTCTCCCAGATTGCAGTTGGCACAGTGAACCACTACACCAAGCTGGCTCCCCGGACTCACAACAGGGCACTGTACATACACAGGATGTACAACACAGCTCCCCCCCCCCATATCTGTGAAGGTTGTGGGCCTCAGGATGGAATCGACCTTTCCCCTCCTGCTGTTGTGCTGTGAAGGTTGTGGGACCTCCTCAGGGACCACACCCTTTTCCTGCCTCGCTACACCCCTGAGGTATGCCCATATTTTCCCGCTCTGAGGCCTCTGGGGGGTATAGGCCACATGGCAGCTCTGGCATTTCCTGTGCAGTGGCTCCCACCTCCTGAGAATGGAGTACCTGGCTGGCACCTGTGTAAGCGTACACTGCTGCCTCTGAAGGGCAGCCATTTTGATGGGGGAGCAGGAATTACCAGGGGGCATGTAGACACCCACCACTGGGGGGAACTGCACCCTTCCTGGTGGACTGAGGCAGACCGTCCTGCTCAGCAACTCCAAGTCCATTGCCACGCACACTTCCACCATGATTCCTATGACAGTGGACTTGCCAAACTGGTGGCTGACCTCCCTGTAGCAGTTCGTGCCCAACAGCTACCACAGGGTTATGGCCACATGCACCTCTGCCGAGATGGCATGCCGCATGGTTGTGTCTGTGTGACCAATGTGGCAGCGGAGGCAGTCCACTAGCCAGCAGAAAGTGGCCCTTGTCACCCTGAAGTTCTTCAGCCACTGCTTGTCTTCCCACACTATGCAGACGAACGTGTCCCACCACTCGGTGGGGTGAGGGTACACCCATCAGTGATGTGATGCGCCCTCTTCACCCAACCTCAGTAGGCCAGCCCTGGCAAGGGACTCTCTGAGCTGGCACTTTCTGCTTCTGGCTGCTCTGCGAGCCCTGTACCGCTGCAGGATTAGCGCCCTCCGAGCTTGGATGCTGCACACCCTGTCTTGGTGGCACTGCAGCAATAAAATGCAGACCCTGACGCCCAGAAGTAGCAGTGCACCAGCAGTGCCTTCAACATACATGCTGACTGACCTCCTAGTCTCACCCTGCCACAGGGAAGGTGCAGGTGATTGCCTTTTAAAGGGGGTGGTGATGTCGGCACGTCTGCCTTGCGTGGGCTCCTGCCTCATGGGCACATGTGCACATGTGCGTGCATGCACCCAAACACACATCGGCGGAATATGTGAAAACCCCACATACAGCGCAGCTCCGGCATGGAAGTCTGAATGCTCCCGCATGCCTCCACTCAGTATGCTCTGGCAGCAGCCCGGACTGTGTGGATAGGAAACCCCAGAACAGTTTGTTCAGGGGCTTTTTTGCCACAACTGGCTCCCGGAGCAAATTGCCAGTCTGTCCTCAGCCAATAAAATATTAATTGTAACATGTTCAGTTTCAAAGCTGATTTTGGTTTTACCATATAATAGGAAACATTTCAGATTCTCAAATAATTAACAGGAAAAATGTAAGAATTTTTCTAACACTGAAAATGTAAGAACTTTTCAAATGCTTTTTGTTTGATATTATTAATTATCTCAGAAGACTTCTAGTATCATGAAAAGGGCACATATGCTGAAGTTTCAGTAATACATAGATATTTTCTATTTAACTGAAATAATTAAAAAATATATTATTAATCATTAATTCGTAGCTTGACTACCAATAGTTCTCTTAGTATAACTCTCAGTTTTTGCGGAGCTCCCTTCCACATACTTAACATTAGTCATATGTTAAGTATATAGAAGGGACCTCCCCAAAAGTTCATTTTTTTCTCATTTGTTGGACTGGGAAAAAACATTTTTCTCCATTTAGCTTTTCAACTGCAGTTTCCATAATAAGCATGAACTATCCATTTTTGATTATTTTATTAGGACAGATTGTAAACATAGTTAACCCTGGAACAAACCACAGAATATGCCATTGTTTTAAGAAGATATAACAAAGTTATTCTTCACAAGTAGCAAAGGGATTAGATTGCCTAGATGGGATTTTTTAAAAACAAAAACCCCAAAACTACAAATAGTAGTTATATCCAGTTTTTTAGTCATCTTGGAGCTCACAGACATAGTGAAATCCGATAAACTTCTAATTGTTTTTCATTTAAGAAAGCACTTTTATCAGACATGGGGAAAACAGAAAACTTCATTCTTGCACTGTGAATTGTGTGTCATTTTTAGTGTTCAAAATATAGAAATATCCAGAAAAAATATATTCAAGAAAAATAATGAAAGGCAGAAATCTATGAAATTGATATAATCTGATGGGACAAAAAGTTGTGCATTGGAAAAAAGGGAGGAAATTGCGTTCATCAAAGATGCCAGGATGTGGTCAAAGTTAACAAAAGAGGGAACAAAGGAGAAAGTGTAATTTATTCAAGATTTCAAAACAGCTTTGATAAAAGACCCATTCAAAGAACTTAGTAACCATGGAGTGAGATTTGTAAAATCTGTACAGCACTGAGGAAGAGTAATGCCAACTCTCTGTCAAGAAGGAGGTCAATAGTACAGTGGCCCCTAGAGCAATACTCAAGATTGTTGCTGCTCAGCACAAGCCAGGTCCTGAGGACCAACCAAATGCAAACATTACTGAAACCAGTTGGTAGCTCTGGAATGGAATCAATGGAAATGAAACTTGTAGAAAGATCTGAATAAAGAGGGAAGGATTCTGCCTTCTATTCATCCATGATTTATAGGATTGAACCAGCAGGCCAGTTAATTTTTTTCTCTACAAGCAAGTGGACAAAGATGTCTTTGTTTCTCTACAAGACAAGTGGACAAAGAGATGTCTTTCACTGATAGTCTTTCCTGTTTCTCTTTTGCTTCAAGCAGTAATGCCCCAATGATACCAAACAGTTTACATGGATTCATTCTTTGTAAGAATGAATACAGTTGGGGGATAATTCGTTTTACAAAGATAATATTATCAAAAGAGAAGCCATGTTAGTCTGTTGTAGTAAAATAAAAAAGAAATAATGGGGCACATTTAAGAACTTTTCAAATGATGAAATTATGCCCTCCAGAAAGCATGCCTCCCAACTTGCCTTTCACTAATTCCAATCTTTGCAGG
The DNA here is from genome assembly GCA_029375565.1 of Gekko gecko. Lineage (NCBI taxonomy): Eukaryota > Metazoa > Chordata > Lepidosauria > Squamata > Gekkonidae > Gekko > Gekko gecko. The sequence continues at coordinate 174,254,919 of JAPDNY010000005.1, forward strand.
ATGGCTGTGGTTTATTATATGGGAAAGTAATGTGCAATTGATCTAATTTATATATTCCATCTAATACCTGCTAGAGAAAGTATATCAAAATATAAGTTAAGGGTGGCCATACAAAAATTCAAAATGTGGAGAGAAGTCTGAGAGAATAAATCACGGAATTTCTAAACAAGTTGCCCAGGACTCAAGTCTGTTATGCTCAATATTTTGTTCAGCAAATTGCAAGGTACTGTCCCTAAAGCCAGTTTTAGTGTGAAGACCCTCCCATAGATTATCCATATCTATGAGAGGGGCTTCACATGAGAAATTTTGTGACTCACTGTGAGCCCTTAGAACTCAGTTCCTGGTGACCCGGCAATGCTGCTGGTCGCCGGGGGCTGCTTTGCCGCCCTCAGGAAGACGGGCAGCAATAGAGTCACAATGTCTAGCATCGTGACGTGGGCAGGGGGCGGAGCCGGCTAGGGCAAACAGCCAGGCTCTGTTCCTGCCTGTTTTCAGTTGCTCTGAAGTGCTCGAGCTGGTAATAGCTGAGAGCACAGGGAGCGAAGTCCAGGTCCTCTGTGGAGGGCCTGGGAAGCAGTGGGCTGAGTCAGCAACCAGGGCAGCAGGCTGGGGTGTCGGCCAGGACATTGTGCTTCGGTGCCAGCTGCAATGTTGGGCCACAGCACCGGCCAGAGTGTCAGTCCACTGCTCAGAGCTGGCTGGAGCGTCAGGCCACAGCATTGAGCCACCTGGAGCGTCGGGCTGCAGAGGCAGCCGAGGTAGAGGCAGCGACGGCCAGAGCTTTGGGACGTGGTAGTGGCCGGGGGGAGATGATATGAACAGGCTGGTGCATCGGGTTGTGTGGCCTGGGTGGAAGCCTTGGTGGCGGCAGCTGGGACATTGGCAGCGGCCAGACCATCTGGGCTGTGGTGGAGGCTGGAGGATCAGGGCTGTGGCAACGGCTTGATCTTTGGGACCGCGGCTGCAGTGCGATTTGGGCCTCTTTTTCCTGCTTTAAACAAGTTATTTATCAGTTATAAGCCCTAGCTTCTGCCCTCTTTAAAGTAAATAAATTAATTATATTAATAAATGAATAAATAAATCGAACCCCCCCACACACACCCCACCATCAGCAGCAGCCACATTGGGCTGGCCTGCCTTGATTCTGTGTTCTGCTGGGCAGCTGGGTGTGTGGTGGCCATTTTATGGTGGGTGGAATGCGATGGCCGTCTTAGGGCTACCTGGAGTGGCAGCCATTTGGGCCTTTCCCTTCGGCAGCCATTTTAACAGTTATAGGCAGCATGGGCCCAAAGAAGGGCATGGGGGCATCATCTAGTAAACAGTCTGCAAATAAGTGGGGGGCCAGAATAATGTAAAGAACAACAACACCTCCCAAAATGGCCCACTTCGGCACCTGTAGGTACGGTTTCCATAGTTGGTGCCTCAGTGCCTTCTGTGCTTATTGGCTTTGTTTACACCTCTGGTGCCCCTTTACATGGGTAAGTGCAGTTTCTGTGGCAGTGGCTTTTGGGCCTCCTGCAGCCACAACTTCCGGTTGGGTGACCCTCGATCAGTTACTAGTTATCTCAGAGCTGCTCTCTCCAGGACAGTTTTTCGGGAAGAGATCTCTCAGCATTGCCTGCCCCACAGGGTGTCTGCTGTGGGGAGGGGGAGGGAGTTCGTGGGTCCCTTTGAGACTCTGAGTGAGGGACAGGGTATAAATCCTGTCTCTGCTCTTGTTCTTTCTTCCTTTCCCACCGCAGTTGCTGGCATGGATGTAAAAGAGAACTACTCTCCGTAATACTAGACTTGGAGGGATTTTGGGAAGGGATGTGGCTCAATGAGGGATCATCTGCTTGGCGTGCAGAGAGTACCAGGTTCAATCTCCGGCATCCTTGGGCGATAGATTTGGTAGTGGGTGATGTGATAGACCTCTGCTTGGTAACTGGCGAGCATTTGCCGCTTTGAGTAGGCAATATTCATTTTTAGCAAACTTGGAAGTATACAGTGCTATTGAAGGGGCTATTTCTTATAAGAATAAAATTGATTCCGTATTTATTGAAGCTGGGATTATGTATTGGAAGCTGGAGAACGGGATTGCTGTTTAATTTGACAATATTACAGGGTTTTTATTTAAAGACTTCTGAGCCATCTTGAGAGCAGTGGACTCTAATCTGGAGACCCAGGTGTGATTCCCTGTTCTTTCACATGGGGCCAGTTGGGTGACCTTGGGTCAGTCACAGTTCTCTTGGAGCTGTTCTCATGTGCGGGGTATAAATCCGGTTTCCTCTTCTTCTCTGAGTACTATAGGACTGTTCATGGTATCTAACTGTAAACTGAATAGAACCAGCATTGGAGGTGTTGGGATGCAGCCTAGGGGAACAGCTACTTGAAATTGGGTAGCTCAATTAGGCACTTAGGCTGCGTTCACACGGCCAGTCAATCGCGCCATGAGCCCTCCTAAAATTTTATCCCGATTTTTTTAATCCAGCCTAGCACAACCAGACGCCCCCCCATGAAATAGCCTCACCGCGCGTTGTTCCCACCTTGATTTGTCTACACGGCATCCACCGAGGATTTTTTTTAAAAAAAGTTTTGTACATTCGCATAGGCAAGGCTGCGCCTCCTTGGAGAACTGAGGCGATCGCGGAGGGTTTTCAGCAAAATCCCGGTCCTCCCCCTTGCCATTGCCATCATGATCAATGGAGGGACTATTTTGCAAGTTAGAACAGTCCTTCCCCCCCTCCATCTCCCATCGCGGTAACATCTTGTCCCTAAAAGAAATAAGCATGAATATTACATTCCTCGTAGCGCTTATCGCTGAATGCGTTTCCTCGTTAAAGCGCACATGGGGTTTCAATTTTTTAAAAATCACGCCCCCGTCGGCTCGGTCTGACGTCAGACCGAGCCGACGGGAGCATCGCGCACTAATGGAGTGACCAGATGGAAGAAAATCTGCAGTTGTTGCGCGGGTAAGCGAAAACCCTACATTGAAACTGCTACTTTTTAAATCAGGATTGGAGGCGCAGCAGAACGGGATGCCTATGGGACCGGAATGTTTCCCAGATGTTTCTGTCTGGTCGTGCATTTTTGATCCGCAAGGGAGTCGTTCCTATGGCAGATCAAAAGATCCGTCTGAACACACCCTTAGAGTGTGGGGGTGACTTTAAGGTGATATGAATGGAAAACAACTGAGCTTCTAATGGTTTCCTTTGGTGAAGGAATCCTTATCAGCAACATATGACTTTGACTGTGTGAATGCTCGCTGAGGGGGCAAATTGGGTTAGTACTTGTCATGTGTTAGGATTCATAATACCCATTGCAATACATCATTGGTGTCTTATGTTTTTGTTTTAGCAGGGTTACGGCATGACTTTCAAATTGATGCATGATCTGGGAATCTGACAGCTGGCACATCTTTACATGTCATTGGTTTGGTCCAATGAGCATTCTTCGCAGGTTTAATAGTGCATTTGGCTTTAGGGGGAAGTCCAGTGAGTAGCCAGGGCCTAGATGAGTGCTTTGGTTGTGGGATGTGCTGGCTGTGATGCGGTAGTGTAGCCATGGCAATACCAAATGAGGCAGATGGCTTCCAGGGAGGTTTAAATGGGGCAAGGGTTAAGCATGACCCATTAGTGGATCAGCATGGCTTGGGAGGCCGGAGGGCTGTTCTGCCCATGCACCTGGGAGGAACAAAGTTACTTCTAGACCTGGCGGCCCAGCTTTACTTACATTGGGTAAGTGGGTTCCACTGGAGCCATATTCACCTTATGGTGAGGGTGCATGCAGCCTGCACGTATGTGCATACAGCGAATGGTAAGTTGGAATCATTGCACATTTCTGTGTGCTTGTACCAGTCTTTAGGATAGGAACCCTGTTGCTGTTAAGAAATACCATGTACTGTGCACTCTTCAGGGTAAGGAATTTTAAATAAATGAATAAATAAATACCAAACAAGCAAATAAAATTAATGATATAGGTTTTATTGTGATAGCACATTGTAAACATCACAATTTTTAAAGCCAAACTTACTGGTTGACTAGGAGGGTTCTTAGTGGTTATTATAGGAGCATTTCATATACCTAGAAGCATTTTCAAATGCCTTATTGGGACGGTCCCTTGACTTTATAACAACAGGTGCCTACCTGTTCAGGTCTGCTTGCAATAGTTGGAATAGTTCTCTAAAATGCCAAGATACTAAGACAATTGATCTAAATCTCCTCTAGTGTTGTTTTCACAGTTTGACAATCCAGGGAACCTGGGACTAGATCAGAGAGGCTCTCTTCTGACATAGACTTTAGCTAGTGACCTTATAGGTTTCAGTTTTCTATCTTTCCGGGTGCTCCAATGCCAGAAGATCCGAAGGAAAAGAGTCTTGTCTGTTTAATAGAGACTTAATGCATGAAATTGCACAGCTGTAGTTTTCATGGCTTGGAGGTAAATAGCTCTTGATAATTAACATCCTGCTAAAGGGAGGAGGCTTGCTTGGCTACACAGGATTATACATAAGTTAGGTCATTTGATCAGGGCACACGTAAGCTCTCTGTATGTTGGGCAGTGCCTTGCAGATCACAACGGCTGTGCAAATGCAAACACTGCGGTGTGAATGTAGTGGAATTCTACAGCATTCTATGAAGGTATTGGGGAAAGGGAGCTCTAGAGGACCAGAGGCAGCCTATTTATCTGGCAGTGAAATAAGGGTCAAGTTTTTGCACCCTGGGGTGTTGCTGCATTTCCGGTTATTAATTCAGTTACCACTTTAGGCCTGCAGATGGAACTTTTCTGATCAGGCATCCTCTTTGCAGTGGTTAGCACCCGGGCTTTGGGCAAGTTGGGCATTTCCTGGGGTGAAGCTTGGAACTCACTCTTCTCAGTCAGTGCTGCTTCTACTGCGGCTGCCCTGGGCTTCGGGTTCCCTTGCCATGTTGCGGTGTCTGTGGAACTTTGTGCAGATAAAGACTTCTGTCTGGTCACTACTCTTCAGTTTGGGGGGTGGCGTTGTGGCTCAGTGAGCTAGTGGTGGCCTTGGCCTAGCGTTCAAACAATGGGATTACAAAATTTTAAAGTTATTAATGAGGTTTTTCTTTCAGGTGCTGCTGGCCACAGGGCAATAATAAGAGCAAGATGACACAGAGTGTGGATAGTCTGGTCAGCTATTCTGCTTCGCCATGAATGACAAAGACATGCTGCTTTGAGTGGTGACTGACCTTGCGAGGATAAGAGCAAGGTGGCCTGGTATGCAGATAGTCTGGTTGGCTACTCTGCTTCGCATGCAGGGCAAGGCCCTGGTGTCACATGTTGAGGCTGACCTCATGATGATAAGTGCAAGGTGGCCCAGAGTGTAGATACACTGGTTGGAGGGTGGTGAAATTATGGGACCTGTATAGTCCTGATGGGGTACACCTATCAGACAAGGGCAATGGGTTAATTTTGTAGGACGTGGCAAGGGTTAGGTCAGCCTTGGCCCCTTTTTAGTGGGGAGCAAAGACCAAAGCAGAGGCTTGCTCTTGGCAGGTTGGTGCGGGCAAGAAACTGGAACTGGTAAGCACCTTATAGTGTTTTCCCCATTAGGGAACAAGGGGTCATCAGGAACTGCCTTTGGATTTCTATGGTCCAGGGTGGGGAATGGTGATCATCTTCTCTGGGAACCTCTTAGGGTATGCTCCTCTCTGCAAGTTGGAAGGCTTCAGGGGTAGGCGCTCCTAGGTGGTGACCAGTTTGCTGGGCTGCTGGTCACGAGCCAGACCGATGGCTGAAGACCAGAGCTGGGTGACCCACCTGAGAAAAGGGCAAGGAGGTTGGTCAGCAGAGTGACACCTGCCTTGCCTGTTCCGTGCTCACTTAGCTGGTCCCTTGCCACAACGTTATGTTAAATAGTTAATAAAGTGGCCCTTGTTTACTTCCAAACTGTTGTCTGTCTCATTATTCCGACTAGGGGGGCAATATGCTAGGTTAAAAATCCAAGAAAGCAAGATAGCCTGATCTTGTCAGATCTTGGAAGCTAAGCAGGGTCAGTACTTGCATGGGAGACTACACACAATCATATGTTTTGTTAATAGGCTGCTAAGAGCTACAATTTGAAAAAAAAAATAAACACCCACACACACATACCTTTCTTTCTGCCTAGAGCCCCACAAATCATTCTCAAAGGGAGAACTGTGTACAGCCTGGAGCACCAAATCGTTTTTCTAGAGAATCTAGAATCTGGAGAGTGATTGCATGTAGTGGTAACTTTATTTATTTATTAAGACCTTTATATTCCACTTTTCCCCTGGCTGTTGTCACTTGTCTCACACCACTCTGGTGCCCTTTGGTTGACAAGTGGGAACCCAAATGTATACATGGTAGCCCTTAATGAATTAGATTTGGCCTAGGAGAACAAAAGGATTAAAGTTAAAGAAGGCAGTAATTCAGAAGGTGACAAGCAACACATTGTAAAGAAATAAATACAAAACTGTTCTGTTGTCTTTTGCTTCACTAAGGCAATTTCTTGGTATGAAAAGAAACCTCATTGACTGGGAGGTGAACTCAGGCACTCCCCAGCTATCACCTTTGCTATGTATCTTCCTGCAAAAGAAAACATGGCAGGTTTCATTTTTTCTACAGTAACATTATTTTGTTTGAATTTGAGCTTAAGAGAGATTAAACTGTTAAAAAGTAACTCCCAAAGCATCTTTTGTCATCCAGCATGCATCTAATTCTCTCCCTGTTTCTTGTACCCGGCTGATAAGGGACATTCTTGACTGAAATAGAGATCAAAGTCATGGCCTACAGCTGATTAGAAGAAAGGAAAAGTTAGAATCAACAACATAAAATAAAACCCCAAACCAATGTATTTTAAGCTGAAGGGATCTTCTAACATTTCCCCCTTTCATTTCTTTTTTTTTTTTTTGAAACAAAATTTTTATTGGGATACATTCAACATTTCCAATCACGTTACCAATACAATTTCAGAAAAGAGGATCCCCGTCCCAATCCCCCCACCCCCCCTAATAGGCTTCCAACACTGCTAATAACAAACAGAAAAATTATAAGGCAATCAAGCTTAGACTTAAGTACATCGACAAACGAGGTAACACATTTGAATTATATATAACCTCTACAATTTCAGCATATTGTATATAACAGTACATACAGTTCAAAATTCATTTCATTTCTCGTTCAATATCCATACGTATCCAAGTTATATATTTTCCCCTTCATTCTATATTCAGTTTCTAGATACAATTTCAATCCTTCCCAGTCTTTTAGGTATTGTTCTGCCATTTGTCCATTTAATTTCTTTGTCATTTTGTCCATTTCCGCTAAAAATAACAGTTTTCTCAACCAGTCATGTACATCTGGCACCTTCTCCATTTTCCAATGCTGAGCAAAGGCCATTCTCGCCGACGTAATCATGTACCATAACAATGTCCTTTTTTCTTGTGGAATTTTTTCCATTGTCAAACCGAGGAGAAGAAGTTCTGGCTTTCTCTCAATTGGGATTTTCAGTATTTTCTGCATCACACAATGTATATTAGACCAGTATGCTTTCACTTTATCACATGACCACCACATATGGTAAAAAGAACCCTCTACTTTTTTACATTTCCAGCATTTATTACTCAAGTTCTTATCCATACTAATATTGGCAATCTTTTTTGGTGTCATGTACCATCTATACATCATCTTATAACAATTTTCTTTTACATTGATACAGGTAGACATTTTAAAAGATCTTTTCCACAAAAATTCCCATGATTCCATAGAAATTTCTTTGTTCATATTTATGGCCCACTTTATCATTTGTTCTTTAACAGTTTCATCCAAAGTATATACAATCAACAAAGTTTTATACATTTTTGATATCATTTTCCGTTCTTTTTTCAACCATATATTTTCAATATCATCATTCATAGCTCTAAAACCAAACTCTTTACAGTCTTTTTTATAGATGTCCCTTATTTGACAATATTGTAGCCAACCATACTCAAATTCTAATTCGTTATTTGGTTTTAAAACATATTTTTTCCCTTCTTTTTGCAACAATTCCTGATACTTCAACCAGTCATTACCTTTATATTCTGAAAACAAATGTATAACTGCAGCTGGAACAATCCACAGAGGCCTTTCATCCGAAATTGTATCCTTATACCTGATCCATGCATCAAACAGTGTCCTCCTTACATAATGATGCTTAAACATAGAGTCAGTTTTGTTTTTCCCATACCAAAGATAGGCATGCCAGCCAAATCTGCAATCGTGCCCCTCAAGAGCTAAAAGTTTTCTATTTTCCAAATTTACCCATTCAGATAACCAAGACATACATACTGCTTCATGATACAAACGCAAATTCGGGACTTGGAAGCCACCTCTGTCTTTAATATCATACATTATCTTCATTTTAATTCTTGGCTTCTTCCCTGCCCAGATAAACTTAAAGATTTCTCTTTGCCATTTTACCAACACTTTTCCATCTTTCACAATTGGTATTGTCTGAAACAGAAACATTAACCTGGGCAGTACATTCATTTTAATAACGGCAATTTTTCCAAGAAGAGATAACCTTAGTTTTTCCCATTTTTCTAAATCACTCTTTATCGAACCCCACAGTTTTTCATAATTATTCTTAAACAAATCTATATTTTTCATTGTAATTTCAACTCCCAAGTACTTAACCCTTTTAACCACTTCACATTCTGTCACATTTTGTAACATTTGTTGCTTTGTACCAATCATATTTTTACACAGTATCTTAGATTTATTTTTGTTGACATAAAACCCTGCAAGATCACCAAACTCTCTTACTTTTTCAAATACCTTAGGCATATTATTAACAGGATCTTCAACAATAAGCATAATATCATCCGCAAATGCTCTTAATTTAAATGAAAAACCTCCAATATTCAAACCTTTTATATTATCATCATCTCTGACCGCTTGTAGCAAAATCTCCAAAATCCAGATAAATAACAATGGTGACAGGGGACAACCTTGTCTAGTACCTTTTCTTACCCGGAACATATCTGTTGATTCTGCATTGACAATCACCGAAGCTTTTTGTTCTTTATATATCGATTGAATCATTCTTGTAAATTCTACGCCCATCAAAGATTTCTCAAGCACTTTAAACATAAATTCCCAATTCAAATTATCAAAGGCCTTCTCTGCATCCAAAAATAAAAAAGCAACTTCTTTTTCAGGGTGTTTATCATAATACTCAATTGCGTCCAAAACAACCCTCATATTGTCTTTAATTTGTCTATTTGGTAAAAAACCAGCTTGATCTTCAACAATAGTATCTTTCAAAAACTTTTTAAGGCGCTCTGCCAATATTTTTGCAAATATTTTATAATCGTTGTTCAATAATGAAATGGGCCGGTAGTTTTTAACATTTGTTAAATCTTGCATTTCTTTAGGGATTAAGGTGATTGCAGCTTCATTCCAGGAGTCTGGGATCTTTCCTGTCTTTCTAATTTCATTTAGAAGAATCTCCAACACCGGGACCAAATCTTCATGAAATTTTTTATAAAATTTAGCTGAAAAGCCATCCGGGCCTGGGACTTTAGAGATTTTTGCCTCAGCTATTGCTTTACTGATTTCGTCTTTAGTTATTGCAGCATTTAAAAATGTTTTCATTTCGGGGTTTGGTTGTATCAAGTTAGCTTTGGATAAGTAGTCCAACATTTTTTGAGGATCCGCTTGCTTCGATTGAAAGAGAGTCGCGTAATATTTAAAAAATTCCCTTTTAATTCCTCCTGGGTCTAAAATCTCTTTATTTCCATCTTTCAAACAGGTGATTGTTTTATTCTCTCTTCTTTTCTTTAATTGCCATGCTAAATATTTGCCAGGTTTATTTGCACCTTCAAAGGATTTCTGTTGCAATTTTTTCAAGTTCCAAAATACTTCTTTGTTCAACCTTGCCTCATATTGCTCCCTTAGAATCCTCAATTCTCTCAAAATCTTCTTTTTACCAGGCCTTTTCTTAAGTTCTGTTTCTTTTTTCCGAATATTTTCCATAATTTCTTTGTCTATCTTCATTTGTTGTTTCTTTTCATTATTATTAATTGCAATCAGATGTCCTCTCATCACAACCTTGTAGGCTTCCCATACCGTTTGCATCTGTACACTTTTATTTAAGTTCAATTGAAAGTATGTTTGGGTTTCTGACCTTATTTTATCCACGATATTTTGCTTGTCCAGCAAATCTTCGTTAAGTCGCCATCAAAATTTTTTCCTCTTAACATACGTTGACCATTTTATCGGACTGTGGTCAGAAAGAATCCTAGGCAATATCTCAATTTTGCGTGTTTGCAAGATTAAATTCTCTGTCATCCACATCATATCTATCCTGGAAAAAGATTCGTGTCTTGATGAATAAAAAGAGTACTCTCTATCTCTGGGATGTTTGATTCTCCAAACGTCTGCCAAGTGTTCATATTTAGTCAATTGGAAAAAGACTTTAGGAAGTTTGCCCATGGCCTCAATTCCTTTTTTTGATTTTCTATCAACAACATTGTCAACAGTACCATTAAAATCGCCCATTAAAATCGTTTGCTCATAGGTCAACTGTCGTAGTTGTTCCCACAGATCCTGAAAAAAGTTTTCTTTTGCCCCATTGGGAGCATAGAGATTAACAATTAATGTCTTTTTGTTCTGCAGCACAACTTCTACCGCCAAAAATTTCCCTTCATCGTCTTTAAAAATTTCTTTTGGTTCCAGCTCTTTTTTAATATATGTAACAACTCCTTTTTCTTTTGAGAGGAGAGTGAATAAAATTCCTCTCCTAATCTTTTTTGAATCAAAAATTTGGCATCTGATTTTTTAATATGTGTTTCTTGCAAACAAACAATATCACATTTCTGTTTTTCCAACCAGAGTCTGATATTTTTCCTTTTTTGGGGTGAATTCAGTCCATTAACATTCCATGAAATTATTTGACTCTCCATGTTGATTCTGTAATTATTTATCAGAGTCTTTAAAATTATCATTGATGAATCTGGTCATTTGGTCAACTGACTTGATGGTGACTCTCTTCTGCTTGAACGAAAAACTGACACCTTTAGGAATTTCCCATCTATATCTTATGCCCTCTGTTTTCAGCTTGTCAATCAGGTCTTTAAAAAGTCGTCTGTCCTGAAGCATCGCTCTGGGTAGTTCCTTTAGGACCATGATTTTCTTGTTGTCAATTATGAAGTCATCCTGAAATTGTTGCTTGAACAAATCCTCCTTCAGCTTCTTAGATATAAACTGGACAATTACATCTCTAGGTAATTTTTTCCTTTGCGCAATCGCAGAATTGACTCTGTATACCACATCAATCTGTGCCGCCACTCTCTCCTCTTCCATTTTCAAAAAGTCTGCAACAGCATCTACCATGACTGAATGGATGTCCTCATTCTTGTCTTCAGGGATCCCCCTGAATCTCATGTGGTTAATCATTGCATTATATTGGACCATCACATTCACTTTATCTGTTTCTAAAGTGACCTCAGCTATATTAGATGCTACTCCCTTCACCCTTACATCCATCTCATCTGCTCTTTTGGTCAGCGTCTGTATCTCTTTTGTAATTCCAGACATTTCTTTTTTCAACTCTGTTACTTCTGTTATTACAGTCTTTTCCAGCTTCAGAATCGCGTCCATCACTCGTTTCTCCATAGCTTCCATCATGCCCTGTAGCTTTTTTTCCTCTTTCCCAGCCATTTTCGGGGAGGACCAGGTATTTGCCCTCTGTCGTTGCCGCAGGTCGTAAGCCGTTGTTCAGAATTTTCCCTCCAACTCACTCTAAATCAAAGTCCTTCTTGTGCCCACCTAAATCGCACTAATTTCACTTTTTTATATTAAGTCTTTCGTTTAAAATCAAAGAAAATTTTTCTGACCTTCCCAAAATGGCGGGCGCAATTTCTCTATGGTAAATGGTTCTTCCGGGTACTCACTTCCTGTCTGGCAATCTTAATGGTCCCCCTTGTTCCTGATTTCTTCCCTTCTTCCGGCCTCCTTGGTCTTCTCTAGGATGATTACTTGTCTGTTCTGAAGTCACTTCCTGTTTTGCCGATTTCTGCTGCAGCAGCTACAGTACTTTTCCACTGCAGTTCTCGCGGAGTTACTGTTAGTTTCTATTTTAAAGTCAATAATCTAACCTCAGGAATGATCAACAATTCGGCTTTTTGGCCTTTTTTAGCTGTTTAACTGCACTTTTTCCGCTCCAATGTTAGTACAACAGATACAGCATGATCATGCGCTTCATCGGATGTTGTTTATTTTCGGCCGAAACGCGTCTCCGGTGAGCAATTTTAAAAAGTTACCTTCAAAGTCCGTGTCTTGTTATAGCAGTGTTTCCTTGATATCAGTTTCCATAGAATGTCTTGGAGGTCTGGGTCATGCGTTCTTATGTTGAGAATCCAACTCGGTGGGGTCTTGTAGAGATTTTCCGAAGTGCCTTCTCTGGGGGAGGGGATCAAGGCTGATCACGGCGCTCTTTAAAGCCCCGCTATCAGCCGATCTCAACTCCTCTCTCAGGCCAGGCTCTCTGCCAGTCACCCCCCTGCCTGGGGGGATCTGCGGTGGGCTATTTGAAGCCCACCCTGTCGTCAAGACCCACCGTTTGCTCTGGGAGCTCTAACGAGCAAGGCAGAACACCTTAGGATGCCATGAATCCCAGACCGGAAGCCCTGAGAAAAAAACCCCTTTCATTTCTTTTTGAAGACTATCTCTTCATACCATTATTACATATTAAATAAATATTAAACAAGTATTGAAATAGTGAGGAATATAACAGGACAGATGAAGGCTTCCGACATAATGGTTGAACACATGAGGTATGAGCCAAGACATCTGTGGTTCAGATCTGGTCAAGCTGTGTAGCCTTTGGCAAATTCTTTCCATTTGAGCTTGATCCCCACATCTATAGTATGGGAATAATGATACCAGATTATTTTATAAAGCTGTGTAAGCTTTATCAACATGGAAGCTGCCTTCCTGGGGTCTGCTCTGGTGGAATCCAAATAATGCCTGTCCAAAGTACTCATGCAGGTCAACTGAATGTCAGGATTACCCAGCTTCAGGGATGACATCACATTTAAAAAGATGTCCCTGTTGCGATTTCATTTCTGCCTTGCAAAACACCAATCCATTCAGCTTTACTTTCACACCAATTTCCCTTTGCATTCCTAGGGCATGTGGAGCACCAAGCCAAGAAGGCAATATGAGCTATCATACCTAAACACACAGAGAAAGGACTGGAGCAAAATAGGTCATAGCTTTATTAATTATACAGTTCAGAGCATTTGGCACAGCATAGGACAGAATCCACAAATTGGGTGACCTGCCAGCTGATGAACCCCATCCCAGCCCATGTGCTGCAGAACCAGGAGGAACAAGCAGGTGGTCCCACAAGAGCACAAGTCCCTGCGTGGAAACTTTGCAACCTGGTGTGGAGCCAGGCAACTGCCCCTGAGCTGGGCATGCCACTAAATGGCTTGACCACCAAGACCCCTTAAGGGAGTCCCCACCCAGGGAAGCAGGCATGCAGGAACAGCTTTCTTTAAAATGGATTTGGCCCAATGCCAAAACTGCCACAAGAGATGGGCAGGCAATGCCCTCTTCCTGCCAAAGCCTCTATCACTGTAACCAAGAAAGAAAGGTGCCCTGTATACCATGAAAATACCAAAAATCAACAAATACTGTGCTATAGACGATTACAAAGTATTTAAAGTAATTTTTATATATTGTTTCATTTTTATATTATTTTTCTATATTTCTTATAAATTATTCAACATTATATTACTTATCATATAAACATTAACACATAGAAAGAATCATACATCCAAACATCTAAGTATCATCTTTTTATGTATCACAAAAGATATTGCTTTATTAATACCAGTCCTCCTTAATTGTACAAAAGTTTTAAGAGGGAGGACTCCTTTAAGTCTATTTTGAATTAGTGCTCATTCTTCCTCCAACAGAGGTTCAGATATCCTCTTGTTTCAGTGTCTTCCTCAGGGAGTTCAACAGATATTTCCAAGCACAAGGTTGCCAAATACTAACATAAAAGGTAGCAAAAACAGAATAGGTTACAATACTAGCAGTCTCATGGTGAACAGAGTCTCAAGAATGTGAGACACATACTCCTCTGTCCCAACCACAAAATCTGCAGGCAGCCCTTCAACCCCAACGAGGTCCCCCAACTTGAAGCGATACTGTGCCTGACAATCCAAATGGTCCCAAAAATGAAAAAATGGTCCCAATTCTGAATGGTCCCAAAAATGAAAAAACGAAAAAATAGAAAAATGAGCCGAAAGACCTACAGGAGACCGAATGTAGGTTTGATAAGCTGAGGACCACCAGAGGCCTGATAGGTGTATAACATCAAAGGACAGCCCACATTCAGCCGCTAAAGTAATAGCACCAATCCAAAAGGAGTGCTTGCCAAAATCCCCAGGAAAAAGTCCAATGGGAGCAGGGTTGGTGCCAAGGTTTTTTGCACACTAGGCAAGGCTACCTTCTGGCACCCCCCCAATGCGCCCACCAGTTTTCAAATATAAATGCATTTTAGGAAGAATGAAAAACACAACATTTGACATTGCTAATTTCTTTTTTTTAATTGTGAGAACAAGTAATACAATCTCTGATTTTCTCTCCCAAACAGAAAAACACGAATCACAAAGTATTTTGAAAAATCCTGTTAATTGTGATGTTGCAATTTAAGTCTCTTTAATGTTTCCATTTCAGATACATCAGAATCTAATTTTACGTGCCTTTTCTTTAGCAAATGTTGCCACCAATTCCTTTAGGTCAAGCGCTGATGCTTCAACACGTTCAACTGAAATAGCTGCCAAACCAAGTAATCTCTTTTGCAGCATTGTCGAGTGTACGTGTGTTTTTATAAGTCTGAGTTTTGAGAAACTGCGTTCACCACTTGCCACTGACACTGGAAGTGTGAGAAGGATCCTTAGAGCAACAGAAACATTAGGCACACTATCCTGGAGGTTTTATTGCAATATGAAGAGAAGTACTCTTTGTGGTGGCATAGACTTTGGAAGTCTTCGAGCTACTGATTGCAGTTCACAACACAGATCATCAGCATCAATATCTTTGTTTCCATCATGCATCAGTGCTTGTTCCAAATTCTTGCAGGCCTTATGTACATCTTCTGGGCATTTTTTGTTAATACTGTATATATCATACAGGAAGCCAAAGAGGGAATTATAGTGTTGTAGTTGTTGGAATCTCTCTTCAACTGATTGTATGGCCACATCTAAGACAGCATAATAGAAATTCACTTTGAATTTTTGCTTTGGATCTTGTGGTGCCTCTTCTGGGGCCTCATAGTCATACTGCTTTTTCTTCCTCCTTTGTCTTTGTTCTGTCTCAAAGTTTGGTAGTATTTCTAGTTTGCAATCTCAGTAGCAGCTACCAAAAATTGTTCAAAAACCTCATCACACATACAGCTCACAAGGTAGTTCTTGGTTACTTGTAACTGGCTTGTAGCTGAATTTAAATCAGCTTCCTTATTTTGTAGTAGCTTGCTTGTCAGATTAATTTCAAAAAGGATGTTGTACCATGTAACAAGGGATACCACAAACTTGAACTTACTAATTGCATTAGCAAGAGCCTTAGCTTCAACTCGAGAATCACTTGTGGATGATTTTTGTCGGCTTGGATCATTAAAGATCTCCATTAAAGCATCATATATACTACCAAGATGAAATCTTAGTGGTTTCAAAGCATCAATCCAACTCTCCCATCCGGTTTGACTCAGTGGCTTAACAGTAATGGCTGGTACATGGCTAGTTAGAATTTGCCAACAATGAGTTGATGCAGAGAAATAATTATAGATCTGCTGGACCAACATGAAGAAACCTGTTGCTTCCAGGCAACACTTAACAGCATCATTGACTACCACGTTTAAAGAGTGTGCGCTGCAGGGCACGAAAAAGGCACATGGATTTGTATCCAGGACTCTCTTTTGTACTCCATGTTCTTTACCTCTCATGTTACTCCCATTATCATAACCTTGACCACGCAGATTTTCAAGTGGTAATCCCATTTGCTCAAGCAGTCCAAGAAGAGTTTCTGTCATAAAGGCACCTGTAGTCTCCTTTAGCGGAACAAATCCCAAGAAATGTTCTCTTATCATAACCTCAGGCTCAGATTCAGTATCTGGTGGTCTGATTACACTGACAAAACGTACTATCATTGTCATTTGTTCAGTATGACTAACATCAGGTGTGCAGTCCAGAATAACTGAGTAGTATTTAGCTGAGTTTACACATGCTAAAATGTTCTGCCTTATAGCACTTGCTAGAAGCTCTAGAAGCTCATTTTGGATGTCTTTTCCTAGGTAGTGAACCATGGTTTTTACATCTTTAACTCTGCGAACATGTTCAGTCATGATAGGATCAAAAAGGGCTAAAAGTTCAACAAGCTTCAAAAAAATTCCATTGTTCTCACTGTACAACTTTTCAGTTGTGCCACGGAATGCCAGGTTTTGCATGCCAAGAAATCTGACCATGGCAATCAAGCGTTCCAAGACCTGTCGCCAATATTGCTCTTAGTTAAGTATGGAAACTCAATGTTTTGATTTCAGCAAGTGATTTCAGCTTTATTGGTAACAGCAAACTTCAACTCAAACACACCACAACAAGAGCGGAGCACAGCTCCCTTTTTAAAATGTCCTGGGCTGTCAAAGCCACACCCATAACAAGACAAGAACCAATAACAATGCAGGGATAAAGGCCAATCAGGACCGTTCCCTCTTTGATACATTCTCACATAGTAATTGGATATTTACAGAGGTTTCTCAGAAACCAGCCAATGGTAATGCGACAGATGAAGAGCCACATTCAGACTGAAGCTTAACATCAGAATACATAGGATGAATTCACACTTCAATACATAACACTCTTCTTCCCTGATTTTCTGCTGGTTGATAGCATCAATTGTTTTTCCTTTCCTTAAGTGCAGTTCAAGTTCTCTCCATGCCTGGTAATTGTCTAAGTGGAGAGTACTCCTCTCATGTATATACAAAATTGCTCCAATGTTCTTCCAGTCTTTTACACCTGGGTCTTGTTGTAGGAACAACATCACTTGTCGTAGGAGCCTCCTCAGTGGTAGTTTCACCAAGGGTATCATCATAGTCTTAGGGTAATTTCCCACTACAGCTGCCTCGGGGTTGTGCCGCCGTTTGCCCCGATAAAATTAGTCAATTTCACACCCGAAGCCGCGGGGCTGCATTTTGACCCGCGGCTTCGCCCGATTTCCCCCGCAGTTTCCTAATCCTGTTTTTTGAGGATTACAAAACTGCAGGGGAAATCGG
The DNA here is from genome assembly GCA_029375565.1 of Gekko gecko. Classification (NCBI taxonomy): domain Eukaryota; kingdom Metazoa; phylum Chordata; class Lepidosauria; order Squamata; family Gekkonidae; genus Gekko; species Gekko gecko. The sequence continues at coordinate 174,272,200 of JAPDNY010000005.1, forward strand.
GCGAAGCCGCAGGTCAAAATGCAGCCCCGCAGCTTCGGGTGTGAAATTGACAAATAGTATCGGGGCGAACGGCAGTGCAACCCCGAGGCAGCTGTAGTGGGAAATCACCCTTATTCTTCCCTTTTTTTGTTCTGTGCAAAGGAATTTCTGGAGGGACATCTTTTGCTTGGCTTCCTCTTTGGCTCTTTCTGCCTTTCATTTGCAGAACTGAGCTCCAGATGGTTGTTTTTTTATCAGCCATAACTCCCTATAAAAATGACCAAATTTATAAAATTACTTTCAGATCAGAAAAGATGAAAATTGATGGTGCTCCATTCCTCTTAAATCCAGTAGGAGTCTATGCCACCTCCTCACTGGTGTGTGCTTCTAAACCCTGTCCTTCTAAGCCAGTTTGATGCAGGCCAACCTCCCCCAGCACACTCTAGACCACATTGAAAACACAAGGAAAGGAGAATGAGTATAAAAATACCCCCACATCCATCCTCATTCTCATAGAAACCAAGGTGCTTAGTGCCATTAGCTTTCCAATTCCAGATGGAGATGCCCAGAAGTGAAACAAGAACCAAGCCAGAAATAAAAACTAGGCCAGGCAATACACTAGGCCAAGAGAAGGCCTGGAGAATGCCTAGCCTAAGGCAGGCAGCAACCAGCAGGCCTCACCACCAGACCAGTCACATAAAATCAAAGGGGAAGCAACTCCTCCTAGATCCTCAGGTAGGCCATTAAGCTATCCCACCACCAGGCTAGGAGAAGGAGGCCTAGCCTAGGGCAGGCTGCAGCCACCAGGACTCACCAGCAGCAGCCCACCAGCCCACCCCATTAGACACCTGCCATCACAACAGTGAAAAAAACAACAGTAAAATCAGAAAATATGTCAACTTGGTGCCAGCAGCCACAAACCGTTACAAAATAAACCTGATAAATACACACTTTCAAAGCTTAATGTGTCATTTCTCAAGCAGTAATGTCTTTCAGAGTTGGAATAGCTAACCATTAAGACACTGGACAAGTTCCTGGAAGGATGGAGTTCTCAAACCAGTCAACCAGGTTAGCTAAATGGAGTGTCCAGGTAGGGTTGCCAGCAGGGCCGGCCCCAGGTGTCTGGGCGCCCTAGGCAGGACAGCCTGGGGCACCCACCCCACCGGGGATGCCAACCTCCCGGTGGGGCCTGGAGATGGCCCAGTGCCCGGGAGAGCTGAGGAAGGGGTGGGCTTAGAAGCCCGCCCCTTCCCTCCCAGCGGCGGCGGTGCGGCTCTCCCCAGTGCCTCGCAGCTGCGAGGCACCCAGGAGAGCCAGGGAAGGGGTGGGCTTAGAAGCCCCCCCTTCCCTCCCAGTGGCAGCAGCACAGCTCTCATAGGATGAGGCTCATAGGCAGTCACCTAACCCCACCTCTATGGACGCGCCAGCTCTGAATGGAAGGGATTCCTGCCCTTAAAGTGCTGGCAAATTGAAAGCAGGTGAGAAAAGAACCATTGACATGCAGAAAAAGGGGATCAGGCCCAGAGGGGGTGTAAAGACAGGTGTTTCATAATGAGGTACACCAGGCAAAGCTGACCAGACCCCACAGATTTAAGGAAAAGGTAGGACCCATGCCCGTTCTGGTCTGTCGTTGATTCTTGAAGGACAACCTGTATGACAGACCCTTGAATGTGCACATCCTCTATAGCCAGGGCCTGGCCAGAATGGTCATGCCTGGAAGCAGTGACTAGCTCAATGCAATGGAGTGCTCCAAAGAAAGCCAGTGTAAAGGACACCTGAAATAGGCTCGTCTCAAAATCAGACCAATAGAATGTTGTAAGCTGTCACAAAAATGTAGCCAGTACTCCAAAGGTTATTGGTAGACTTGTGTCAAGTTCACAAGGGGTGAGCCTACTCCAACCCTTGATTGCCCTATGTGCTGCAAAAGAGTGGCAGGTGTGTGGATAGCCCTGAGACTTACTGAAGAAAGATATGGTGAACAGGTGAATGGCTATAATTCGGGGTGCTAGTCCACACTCCCTATTGGAGTCAGATACTGGAGGACCAATGTCTCTGACACTGGCAAAGAGCCACCCCCCAATAGAGGAGGAGAAAGCCTGTAAGGCCTTCACTGCCTGAGAGTATGAGTGCCAAGTGGAGAGAGCAATGGAATTAAATACTCCCTGCATGATCAATCTGTGCCAAAATCCCACCGTTCCTCCAGGAAAAGGTCCAAGTGGTATCCTGGCCCAGCCAGAACTAGCCCCAATGAGATCCCATCCTGGTGGGAATGCCACTCAGCTGCAGGGCTACCCACTGGACTCCCTCACCCTTCATGACAGCTGGCGTCAGAGCCTGACCCCCCCCTTTGCTTACCTGGATGAGGATGGAAGGGGCCAGCTATGGAGGCATCTGGCCCATGAAAGGGCCCAGAGAGGTGGCGAGTGGTGACCTCAGCAGCGGGCCTGCAGCTGGGCCTGCAGCAGCAGTGGAAGCCAGCCACGGCCCCCGCAGACCTGTGGAGGGGTCCAGGGAGATGGCAGGCAAAGATGGCGGTGGCTGTAGGCTGGCAACAGGGCCAGAAGAGGCCTCCCCAATCCTGGGAATGGACGGGGGAGGCACAGGGGGAATTGCAGCCATACCCAGCTGCAGCAGTGACAGGGCTGGTAGCTAGGCAAAGCAAATGCCAAGGTGCCTACCGACAAGCCTGGGAGTCTGCCTCCCACTGACCCTTCCTCACCAGCCGAGAGCTTAGCGGCAAGGCCTGCAGAAGGGTGGGCCTAGCATCCTTTCAGTTATGCTGGGGGCAGGCCAAACCAGAGGGAGAAAGGAGCTGAAGTTTCAGGAAGGGAAAGGGTATAAAAGGTTGCTCCAGGAGGCAACCAGGGAGGACTGCCTGGGCCTCCAGCCTGCAACCCCAGAAAAGTGACTGATACAGTTGGCTGAGTCCAGGGAGCTGGTGGAGCGGCAGTGACAAAACTTGAGACTGAGGGTGCTCCTGTCCTTTCCCCTTCACTCCTCACTTTTTCGGGGCAGCTTCAGGATCCTAGTGTGTGGTGGCTGGAGAGAAGTCAGTGTGGGCTAAAGAGAAGTGGTGCTTCACCTCCAGGGCTCCCTCTCCTCCTGGAAGCGAGAAAAGTGCTTGCAATACTGTGCTGAAAAAGAGATGTTTCTGACAAGCACAGAAGGACAAATCTATGCACAAGACATATCACCTGTTCAGAGTGTGAGGTTTGGTGATCAGTGACCCAAACAACAGCCTGGTTGTTGCACCAAAAGCGAACCTTCCTGTCCCTGAAAGCTTCTCCCCAGATGGAAACTGCCATGAGTATTGGGAAGAATTCCAGAAATGTAAGATCCCTAAGAATACCAGACCTCACCAAACTGCTAGGCCACCACTGGACACACCAGCAGCCAGTGAAAAATATGTCAAACCCAACATTTCTTGAGGTATCAGAATGAATCTGAAAGGAAGGGCCCAAATCCAGGGAGGAGTTGCTGGATGGAGACACCATTGTAAGATTATAGGAAAGATAACCAGACTGACAAGTCACCCTTCATGCACTTTGTGATCCTAACATGATGGAGAGCTCAAAGGGCAGCCAATTTATCTTCAAGGAGCTGGGATGAATGTTGAACAGAGTCAAGCAAGATATCCAGGTAAACCAGGTGTGTGCAAGGGCCTTCTGACTTATCCTTCACCAGAGGGACCCCCAACTCATCAGGCAAAGCCTGAAAAGAGGCCATGTGCATGGCACAAATAGGGTTATCGAACAACCTCATCAGTTAGATATATGATTGTTAGATCTGATATAAGCTCTAGAACTACAAGGGATAGAATGTTAAGAATCATAGAATGTTAGAGTTGGAAGGGATCTTGCAGGTCATCTAGTCCATCCCCTGCACTCTGCAGGAGCATAGCCGAAAGTTAGCCCTACAACATACCTGAAAGATGGTCGTCCAGCCTCCACTTGAAAACATCCAGTGAAGGAGCATCCACCACCTCCCGAGGCAGTCTGTTCCACTGCTCAACCACTCTTACAGTTAGGAAGTTTCTCCTAATATTTAGCCGGTAATGACTCCCTTGTAATTGCAATCCAGAGCAAGAGAGAATAGATCTGCTCCAGCTTCTACATGACAGCCCTTCAAATATTTGAAGACTGCAATGTCCCCTTTAAGCCTTCTCTTTCCCAGGCTAAATATACCCAGCTCTCTCAGCCTTTCCTCGTTAGACTTGGATTCCAACCCTCTCACCATTCTGGTCACCCTCCTCTGGACATGCTCAAGCTTGTCAACGTCCTTCCTAAAATATGGTACCCAAAACTGGACACAGTACTCCAGGGGAGGCCTGACCATGGCAGAATAGAGCGGAACTACCACCTCCCGTGATCTGGACACAATGCTTCTCTTAATGCATCCTAAGGCTGTATTAGTTTTCTTCACAGTCACATCGCACTGCAGGCTCATGTTGAGCTTGTGATCAACCAGAACACCTAGATCCCTTTCACATGTGCTGCTGTCAAGCCAAGTCCTTCCCATTCTATATCTGTGCCTTTGATTTTTTTGTCCCTAAGTGTAGGACTTTGCACTTATCTCTATTGAAATTCATTTTATTTGTCTCAGCCCACTGTTCCAGCCTATCTAGATCATTTTGAATCCTGACTCTGTCTTCTTCAGAATTAGCAATCCCACCCAGCTTTGTGTCATCTGCAGATTTGATAAGCATCCCCTCTATGTCTTCCTCCAGGTCATTTTTTAAAACATTGAACAACACCGAGCCCAGGACCGAGCCCTGTGGCACTCCACTCATGACTTCCCTCCACGTAGACGCAGAGCTATTTACGAGCACTCGTTGGGTATGATTATTTAACCAACCATGAATCCATCCAACGGTTGCACCATCCAGCCCACACTTAGCCAGCTTATCCTCAAGGATATCATGAGAAACTTTGTCAAATGCTTTACTGAAATCTAGATACACTATACCCCCAGCATTGCCAGAGTCAACCATTTTAGTAACTCTGTCAAAAAAGGAGATAAGGTTGGTCTGGCATGACTTATTCTTGATAAACCCATTCTGGCTACTACCAATTAACTCATTCTGTTCAAGTTGCTCACAGACAGAGTGTTTAATAATCTGCTCTAGAATTTTTCCACGTATTGATGTCAAACTGATAGGCCTGTAATTTCCTGGGTCTATCTTTTTCCCCTTCTTGAAGATCGGGACAACATTCGCTCTTCTCCAGTCTTCCGGCACAACACCAGTACTCCAGGAAATCTCAAAGATTAGAGTCAGAGGCTCTGAAATAACTTCAGCAATTTCTTTTAGCACCCTGGGATGCAAGCCATCCAGCCCTAGAGACTTGAAAGTATTTAAGGCAGCTGGATGCTCTCTAAGCATTTCCGTACTTACTCTGGACTGGCAGTTCCTCCTTCCTTCATATGCACTGCATTCTTCAGTTTGTATACAGCTTACCTTACGGTTAAAGACCAATGCAAAGTGAGAGTTCAGTAATTCCACTTTGTTTTCACCCCTTGTTAAGGCTTGACCATCTTCCCCTAGCAATGAGCTTACCCCATCCCTGTTCTTCTTTTTGCTCTGAACATAGGCATAGAAACCTTTCTTGTTATTTTTAGCATCCCTCGCAAGCCTCAGCTCCATCTGCGCTTTAGCCTTTCTGACACCATCCCTACAGGTTTGAGCCTGCTTCTTGTACTCACCCTCAGTAATTTGTCCCTCCTTCCATTTCCTGTACATTTCCCTTTTTAGTTTCAGCTCTTCAGAGAGTGCCTTGTTCAGCCACCTTGGCTTCATTACCCATCTCCCACCTTTCTTTCTCACTGGGACAGTTTTTGATTGTGCCTTAAGCACTTCATTTTTCAGCATCACCCATCCTTCCTGTGCAGATTTCTCCCTCAGCATTTCCAGCCACAGGATCCTCCCTAATATTTCTCTGAGTTTTTTTAAATCAGCTTTTTTGAAGTCCAGGATATGTGTCCTACTATGTGCTGGTTTCACATCCTTCTCTATGTCAAATTCCAAGCTGACATGCTCACTATTCCCCAAGGATCCCACAACATTCATTTCATCAACCAGTTCTTCCCTGTTAGGATTAAATCCAGGATATAAGATCCTCTGGTTCTCACCTCCACCTTTTGAGAGATGAAGTTGTCCACAAGACTATCCAATAATCTGTGCGATGCCCCATGTCTAGCAGAGTTAGATTTCCAACAAATATCTGGATAGTTGAAATCTCTCATAACCACTACATCCTGTCTCTGTGAAAGTTTAGCAAGCTGTTGTACAAATGCATCATCCAGTTCCTCTGGTTGGTTTGGAGGTCTGTAGTATACCCCCACAACAATATCCCCTTCTTTTTTCCCTCACTCTATCCTTACCCACACACTTTCAACAGGACAACTCTCAAAATCCTGAATTCCAGTGCAAGTGTATTCATTCTTGACATATACTGCCACCCCACCTCCTTTTTTGTTTATTCTGTTCTGTTTGAACAAGGTTCAAATCTTCCAACTGGATTCTATAAATGTGGTAAATGCCTTGCATGTTAATTGATTCAAGAAGGGCCAGCTGTGAATTTCAGTGAAATGAACATCACCTGGAGAATTTCTACCTTCAACAATTGCAACTCTATTTACATGATTTGTTTCACTCTCTGTCCATGTTCAAAGGGCTACCTAGGGTCTACCATTAGACCAATCAAGTCTAGAATGTTGGAGCATAAAAATAGAATTAAACATCAAATTAGAGAAGCTCCTATGGTGATGCATTACACAGAGGCGGGCCATAGAGCAGAGGATATTAGGTTTACTGTATTATATAGACTGATAACTGAACGATCACACAAAATTGATATTGATAGAGCGTTGCTACAAAAAGAAACGTATTTTATTTTTAAGTTTCGCACTATGTTTCCCTGTGGCCTGAATTTGGCATTGGACCTGTCTGTATTTTTGTGATGTAATGAATGTACCTTTAAGATCAGCTCCAGCTGTGTTGAATCAGGCAACATTGGAAGGCTTTTAGTAGGGTGTTCGGTTTTATGTAAGTTTAGAGCCTCTATTTTTCAAGGCAGTTGGAATAGCTATAGATTGCTGCGTACAGTCAAGAGAAATATGTAGAGCTTGGTGGTAAATTCTGCTTGGTATAGAGAGCTTTTGGGATTTCCCTCCTTGATATATGATGTGTATCTGTTAAGTAATACATTTTCTTCATTATAGCTCCATCACTGGAAGTGGCTTGACAAAGTCCTGAAAGGAAATGGATGGGAACCTGGGCGGTCCATTGCCACACCTCTTAGCAACTGTGTTTTGTGGACATCTATCAACTGTTACTCCTCTTAGTTTTGTGGACATTTATTAACTGTTAGGAATTTGTTGAACTGTATTGGACTATTTACATTGGTCTCTTTGAAATGGATCTGAATGGTTATTTAGAGTACTACATTGTTAATATAAGAATGTTTTGAATCAAGTGTCAAGTATTTTGGGGTACAGTGTTACAGTTTTTGACTGTGTTGTTATATGCACAACCCTCTTTGTTGTACTTCCATTTATTTATTCTAGACTGCTGGAGGACTGGCTACCATGAAAGGACTGAAGATCACCACTGCCCTAAGGGCAAGCCAGCCATGCATGGGCCCAAAGCAGCTATCACAATTGTGACTACAGATGGACCTAAAGTGGAAAAATACAGTTTGGTTCACGGTTCATGGCATACCATGTTTGTGAGCCATGAACTGTCAGGAACGTTTAGCTGTCACATGAACCAAAGTGGTTCATGAGGTTTGTGACTTAATAGAATGCCCGCTGGCATACTAGAGATACCAAACTCACAGGGGATCTATGGCTGACTCTCCTCTACCTGCCCTCCAAGTTTGGTGAGGATTGAATTTATGGGGTCCGAGTTATGGCCCCCCAAATAAGGTGCCCCCAGGAAAGAGCTGGAGAAATGACAATTGCTTTTTTTAAAAAATAGATTTTATTGGTTTTCTACAGAAGAAAAGAAGAGATAAGAACTATAAGAACAAAGAAACTAACACACACAACAAGCATGAAGCATGTACTCATTATAACTACTTAAGTTTTACATAGAGGGAATCATTCTTTTATGCACCTAGACCGGTTTAACCCTTCAAAATGTGGAACTTATATCTTAATTATATTGTACATATTTTAAGGTATTCCTCAATCCATTTATATAGTCTTGACCACGTTTTCTCAAAGATTTCTTCTTTTTTATCTTGTAATTGTAAAGTTAATTTGCACATGTCCGCTGTTTCCAGTAGTTTATAAATTATTTCTCCTTTTGATAGGACTTCTTTTCTCCAATATTTTGCATACAAAATCCTAGCCATGGTTATAACATGTATAATCATATAAACACCCGTTTTTTAAAAAATTCTCTGGTATAATATTTAATTAAAACAGTTCTAGTACAAATGGTATAGTTGTTTCTAGCATTTTTTGCAATATCTCATGTATCCATATCCAATATTTTTTTGCTATATTACAAGCCCACCACATATGGAAAAAGGAACCGGTGTTTTGCTTACATGTCCAACATACATTTGACATATTACATATCAAACAGAACCTGCTGAAAACTGAAGAGAGGATAGCCATGTCCAGATGCTGAAAAAGAAAGACTGATCTACTGTGCGATCTTTATGCATTTTTAAGTAAACCTTGCTGAGTTCAAAGAGAATTTGTCACAATCCAAATAGCTGTCCTCTTTACCTGATTTAAAGAGTAAAGCATTTCTGACCTGGCAAACCACTGCGGGGGGGAGTATTTTTTTTTAATTTTTTTTTGTTTTTTTTGGGGGGGGAGTATTTTTGACCTGGATACATTAATAAGAGCTGAAGTCCCAATCCCAGTCCCATTGTATGCTGTTGTTTCCTTGCTTCCTATAAGTGTGAAGAAGACATAACCTGAAGACCTGTAATTGACTTTATAGCAATGAGGCAAAATTCCACTTCACTTATCCCAAAAAGTTTTTACTTTTATGATGTAGACTAAGGGCTGTGATAACACATGCTAAATAATCCACTTTTTTTTTTTAATCTGCTTGCCCGAATGGGCAAGGTTTATTAGTTTTTTATAGAAAACAAAAAAGAAGAGCAATACATTTCAAAATATGCAGCCATTGTCTCGTTCATAACCTCACTAGGTATATAATTCCCCTTTGTCCTTTGTTAATCTGTAGTCCACAACAAATGTCATTATATAAAAATCTGTTCCCAATAAACAATTCATTTTCTTTTATATCCTGTCTGCTATAACTATTATTAATCAGTTTTATAACTATAAAAATATAAGAAGGAAAAGAAAAAAAAACAGGTGTTACAGATTAGGTTCAGATTAGGTCACATATTTCTTTATTAGGTCACAGATTATTTAACAGTTCAAATTAGGTCACATATTTCTTATATAATATCAATCTAGTCAATATATTCTTTCATATTTTTTGCATTATTAGCTTTCAAGATCCCATTTGCTTGCAAACCTAGACATAGTAATTTATATTTTCTCCATAACATCAACTCCCAACTTTACAATGCCAAAATACTTTCACCGCACACTATATATAAATCCATTTTTTCTCTCACAACATTTAAGTCATTGCACCTCCTCTAAATATTCAGCCCATTGCATTTATTTTTTCCCTGCAGTGCCCACTTTACAAATCAAACCTGCCCTATTATTTTTTATCAACCATCAATTAGATCATTACAAATATCTAGCACATATTATTTCAAATAAACCAACCAGTACTTATAGCTTTCACTAATCAGTTAAAACAATGAAGATAAGCAATATTTGTAACTACAGATTATATTCTTAGTCAATCATTTATATATACAGAGAAAATATAATCATCAGTATTAGTACAGAGAAAAGAAGGAAGAAAGGAATAATATATAAACAGATAATTCTTAGCAGTTTGAGAGTTTCACTTTAGATAAATCTTCTTCTCATTAATCAGTTTAACCTTGCAAACCATCAAGATATATTGCTACAAATTAGTCATACAATTTATATTTCTTCTGTTTTCCCTGCAAGTGTCTCCCTAAAATTATTTGTCTCCTGTGTCTTTGATCTTTGTGGAAATCATTCTCAGTCTTGTTTATGTAGTAGCACTTCAAACCCTGCTCAGTCTCTGAAAGCGCTTTGAAGCTGACCCCTTCCTCTTCCAGACTGCTTGTGTGAGAGATCAAACAGCCCAAAGCCTGTAAAAATGCCTCATTGTGCCTGGCAACTAAGAGAACTTGAAACTTCCAGCAGTCAGAGTAGCCTTTTGTTATTTCTCTCGTATTAAGAGTCACATCTCCAAGTGAGCCTCATCGGTCAAGGTTTTTGGACAAGGATGACGTCATCTGCAGTGGAGGGTCAGTTATTTCAAGTAAACTAGTTTGCTCACTCTCAAAAACACTCATGATTTGTTCCAAAATTGGAGAGATAGCTTCAAATATTTTAGTTTGCATTCGTAGCATGATCTCTTCCCAGAAAGTTTCTGACAGTTGCAGGTCCTCACCAATTTGTGCTGAGAAAGCCATTTCACACTAAAGCCAGGTTTCTTGTAAACAATTGTCTCTGTAAAATTATGCCATTAAGAGGGCTAGCTTCATCGCCATTTTAAATCCAAATCGTTTCTCTTCCATAAATCACGTAAGTCACTGTTCTTCAATATTTAAAATGTTTTCCAAATACCAGATAGGAGATTTCAATATATTACTCTGCCCCTTGTACTTATATTGACGTTGACGCCCCGGAACATTGTTCGGCTGCTTAACGTAGGAATGTGTGAGGGAGAGAAAATTCCTCAGCACCTCCTTTGGCTTCTCAGGAGGATTTATAGGGGCAAATGAGAGTTGTTTTCCAAGCTTAGAAGTTGTCAAGAAAAAGAAAGTACTTACAAATTCATTTCCCCATTGTTATGATGAGGTTTAAAGGCTCTTTGTTTAGGGGTAATACAGCTTGTCAGTCATGCTATCATGACTGGTCTTCAGTGATTCCTGCTTCAGGACAATTCTGACTCCACACCTGTTGTTGCCACAGATGGGGGGGTCAAATACAAAAGTCCTCTGCATTCAGTTCATACTCCCGACAAACCGATGGGACCAAGGAAAACCAAATGCCCCCCTAAAAAAGCTCTGGAAGTTGGTGAGTCTCAGAGCCCCTGAAAAACTCAACCGCGTCACTGCATTGTAGCCCCACCTCTCCCTAAATAATCCACTTTCAATGCACTTTCAATGCACTTTCCAACTGGATTTTGTCAGTTCACACCATAAAATCCAGTTGGAAAGTGCATTGAAAGTGCATTATTTAGTGTGTGTGATTGCAGTCTATGAGAAAGGCCCATTGTGGGAAGAAATACAATGGGCTCTAGAAAGAGGCTCCAGGTGAGTGTCCCAGCTCTTGCTGGTGGGGCAGCAGAGGGAAGGGACCAGAGCCTAGGAAATGTCTTCAAGAACTGGGTCACAGCAGGACACCAGTGACACTGAAACAACTGAAAGCTCAGAGAGTTTGGCCAGGGGCTGGCATCCCTTAGGGGTGGGAGCAGCCTTTGAGGCCCTGGGCTGCTTCCTCAAAGACAAGGCTGCATGCTTGGTGGTTCTATCAATATGGCTCCCAAAGAGGAGGCAGGGTTGCAGTGCAGCAGCATGGACAGCACCAAGACTTGCTCCTTGGTGCCACCAGCTTCAGAGCTTCTCTAGAGGAGTATCAAGGGCTCACGAACTCCACTGCACTCCCAGAGGATTTCATGTATTTCAGAAAAAACTGAGCAAAAAGAAATTCAGTGCTTGGATTTTAAACACCAATTCGTAATTCCAGATGGAAAGACTCAGTGGAAAGAGCCTTGACTGAGACACTTCACCCTGAGTCATGTAATACTATCTTCCAAAGTCTACTAAATGCAAATAACATAGAGTCTTGCCTGGAGAACTATGGACAACTTTTGAGGGAGTTGCAAAAAAGGTCTGAAAGGCTCCATTTCAGGGCACCTAAAGTCCAGGCCAGATTTTCATAAACCATGGTTTGATAAAGAACACAGAAATGCAAATAAATTTCTTAATGTGAACTATGCAAGATACAGATGCAATCAAGAGGCAGTTATCTCTAACAACTTTAAAACACTTAAAAGCCCAGTATAAAGCTTTTATTAAAAAGAAGAAATGGGAAGACACTAGACTGTTTTGGGAGGAACTTAGTAAGGCAGTAAAGGAAAAGAACTCATCATGGTTTTGGAGACTGGCCTCTGGTCTTTCGGATAGTCCTGTAAATATTTTGAGCAATCTTATCTCTCCTGGGAACTTGGAAATCTACTTTAGGAATCTGTATAAGGAAATAATCATAAGATCTTCTAATTCTAGGGAAACTGACATTCTTCCAAACTGGCCCTCTGTAGATCACTTGGAGGCAAAACAGCTTATCAACACCTTGAAACCTGGTAAAGGACCAGGGTCTTGATTTAATCCCCACCAAAGCCGATTAAAAAGAATGCAGAATGGTGGGTACCGGTTTTGGCATCCCTATTTACATTAATTGACAAAAGAGGGAGAATCCCTAAGGACTCGAGAGTAGCAGTTATCAGCCAATTTTACAAAAAAAGGTAAGAAGACCCAAATAACTACAGGTCAAATAACCTGCTAAGCATAGTGAGCAAACTTTATACGAGGCACTTCCTATGGAAATTCGGGGAATGGCTGGAAAACAACTCTTTTTTTAAAAAAAACCCTTTATTGACAGGATATATAAACACGTTTCATATTTCAAAATAATTTTTGATACATCCTTTTCTAGTATTCTCTCCCCCGGCCTCCCCTGACTTCCAGCAATGCTCCACCCCCCTTATTGTTTCAGTCAATATTCTCTAACAATAAGAACTTGACCAATATTCGATTCTTCATTTCTAACATTTTCAATTTCTATATCTCATTCTTAGGTAACATTTTAATTAATATTCATTACTTTCTAGACTTCAAATCTTAATAATTATCAAAGCAGAGTAATTTATTTTTTACATCCCAGTTCAGTTCTAAATAGTCTTTAAAGTCTTTCCATTCTGCTAAGAATTCTTCATCTTCTTTTCCATTAAGCTTCTTTGTCAATTTGTCCATTTCTACCATAAAAAGCATCTTCTTTATCCAATCCCATTTTTCAGGTATCTTTTCTTGCTTCCAAAATTGAGCAAATGTCATTCTTGCAGTTGTAATCAAATACCATAACAATGTTCTCTTTGTCACGTTACATTCTTCAATTTTAAGACCTAAAAGTAGCGTTTCTGGCTCTTTTTTCAAGGTACATTTCAGGATCTTCTGAATTTCATTATGGATCTCAGTCCAATAAGCTACCTCTTTTTCACACGTCCACCACATATGATAAAATGAGCCTTCTTTTCTTTTACATTTCCAACATTAGTTAGACATGTTCTCATTCACATTAGCAATTTTTTTTGGTGTCATATACCATCTATACATCATTTTATAACAATTTTCTTTCACGTTAACACATGTTGAAATTTTAATAGACTTTTTCCACAGACACTCCCATGATGACATATCTATTTCTCTATTTATATTTATAGCCCATTTCACCATCTGCTCTTTTACAATCTCATCCTCTGTATATCATTTTAACAAAACCTTGTAAATTTTTGAAATCTTTTTTTACCTTTTTCGCCCATACCACTTCAATTTCATTATTCTCTTTCCTGAAACCATACCTCATTTTATCCACCTTAAATAAATAATAGATCTGTCTGTAATTCAACCAGTCATATTCAAATTCCAGTTCCTCCCTGGCTCTCATCATGAAACTACTCCCCTCTACCTTCAAAATGTCTCTGTAAGGTATCCAATCTTGTCCTTTGTGCCTTGAAAGTGGTTTAATTACCTCTGCCGGAACTATCCATAATGGTCTTGCTTCAAAGAAAAATCTTTTATATCTCATCCAAGTCATAAACTGTGATCTTCTTATAAAGTGGTGTTTGAAAAAATTGTCCACTTTGGATTTCTCATACCATAAATAGGTGTGCCATCCAAACTTACGGTCATGTCCTTCCAGTGCCAACATTTTTCTACTATCCAAATTAATCCATTGCTCAAGCCAAGACAGACACACCGCATCATGATACAATCTAAGATTTGGGAATTGAAATCCTCCCCTTTCCTTTGCATCACATAGAATCTTCATTTTGATCCTTGGTTTCCTTCCTGACCAGACAAATTTCGAGATCTCCTTCTGCCATAAATTCAGCACTTTACAGTCTTTTACAATCGGAATCGTCTGGAATAAAAACAACAAATGTGGTAAAATGTTCATCTTGACTACCGAAATTCTGCCCAAGATCGACAGATTCAAGGCATCCCACTTTTTTATATCCTGTTGAATTTTGCACCAAGTCTTCTCATAGTTATTCTTAAAAAAAGATTTTTCATTGTAAGCTCAATTACTAAATATTTGGTCTTTTTCACCACTTCACATTGAACTTTTTCTTGCAATTCCCATTGCTTTTCTTTTCTCATATTTTTGCAAAGCACCTTTGTTTTATTCTTATTCACATAAAATCCCGCCAAATCTCTGAATTCTTTAATCTTTTCCATCAGCAACAGTAATTTAATTACTGGATCTTCAATCAAAAACATTACGTCATCCGCAAAAGCCCTATACTTATATGTAAAACTTCCAATTGTAAGTCCCCTTATATCTTCATCTTATTTTCCCCAGCATAACTTCCAAAATCCAAATAAATAATAAGGGGGATAACGGACACCCTTGCCTGGTCCCTTTTTGAACCTTAAAATGTTCCGTCATCTCTTTGTTTACATTCAGCGATGCATTCTGTTCGGAATATATTGCCCTAATCACATTTAAAAAGGGCTGTCCGATGTCCATTCTTTAAATCACTTGGAACATAAAGTCCCAATTTAAGTTGTCAAAGGCTTTTTCGGCGTCTACAAATAGAAAAGCAACCTCTTTTTCTGGGTGTTTGTCATAGTATTCAATAGCATTTAAGACCATCCTTAGATTGTCTCTGATTCGTCTATTTGGTAAAAAGCCAGCTTGTTCTTCTGTTATGACATCTTTCAAATAATTCTTCAGTCTCTCTGAGATTATTTTGGCAAACAACTTATAGTCATTATTGAGTAAAGAAACTGGTCTGCAGTTCTTGACATCCGTTAAATCTTGTCCTTCTTTTGGTATGAGTGATATATTGGCTTCTTTCCACGTCTCTAGTATTACTTTGGTCACCTGTATCTCATTCACTAAAAGTTCCAAGATCGGGATCAACTCCTCTTTTAATTTTTTATAAAATTTTACAGTAAATCCATCTGGGCCAGGAGCTTTCCCCAACTTAGCATCTTCTATCACCTTATAGATTTCTTCTTTTTGGATTGGACCATTCAACATTTCCTTAACTTTTACTTCGACCTTTGGTATTTCTACTTTGTCCAAATAACTTTTGATTTTTTCTAAATCTATATTTTTCTTTTGAAATAACTTTGAATAGTACTTGAAGAAGACTCTCTTTAGACCATTCATATCCACAATTTCTTTGCCATCCTCAATTATTTTGCTTATTAGCCTTTTCTCTCTTCGAATTTTCAGTTGCCAGGCCAAAAACTTTCCTGGTTTATTTGCTCCTTCAAAGGATTTTTGTTGCAGTTTCTTTACGTTCCAGTAGAGTTCCCGATTAAGTAACACCTTCAATTGGTCTTGTAAGATTTGAATTTCTTTAATAATTTTCTTTTTTCCCAGTCTCCTTTTCAATTCATTTTCTTTTTGCTGGATTTTTTCTTGCAACTCCTTTTGTTGCTTCATATTTTGTTTCTTATCCACCACGTTCAACGATATAAGTAATCCTCTCATCACAGCCTTGTATGTATCCCAAAGTCTGTATTTTAACATTTTGATTCAATATCAGTTGAAAAAATTACTGAGTCTCCTTACGTAATATCTCAATTATTTTCTTCTTATCCAATAGATCTTCATTTATTCTCCAATGAAACTGTTTAGCTTTTTCTTTTAACGTCCAAATGACCGGGTTGTGATCAGAATTAGTCTTCGGCAAAATCTCCATTTTCTGGGTTTTTAACACCATTTCATCTGACATCCAAATCATATTTATTCTGGTAAAAGAATTGTGCCGATTGGAATAAAAAATAAAGTCTTTAACTTTAGGATTCCATTATCTCCAAACATCTTCTAGTTTCTCTTGTTCCATCAATTTAAAGAAAAATTTTGGTAATTTCCCAACCTTCTCATCCTTCTTTTCAGATTTCCTGTCCAATTTATTATTAACCGTACCATTAAAATCCCCTGCCAAAATTAACTGCTCATAATTCACTTGATCCAATTCATTCATCAAGTCTTAAAAAAAAATTTCTTTAGCTCCATTAGGCGCATACAAGTTAACTACCAAAGTCTTTTTCTGAAGCATTGTAATTTCCACTCCAATATATCTCCCATCTTTATTGCTAAAAATTTGTTTTGGGTCAAATTCTTTGTTTACATAGGTCACAACTCCCTTATTTTTTTTTCTGCCAGTGAATAAAATTCTTCTCCTAATTTTTTGTTAATCAAATACTTATTGTCCCGTTTTCTAATATGAGTTACTTGCAAGCAGATAATATTAGCCTTTTGTTTTTGCAACCAATAATTTACTAATTTTCTTTTAGAGGGTGAATTAAGTCCGTTTACATTCCATGATAACAATTTGTAATCCATCATGTCTTGACTTTAAATATCTCCAAAATCTTCTACATTTTCTGCTTTGAACCTATACATATCTCCCAGAATCTTGATCGTATGTCTCTTTGCATTATAGGTAAAAGACAGACCATATGGTATTTCCCATCTAAACCTGATGGTTAGCTGCTTCAATTTGTCTACCAGCTTTTTATATTTCTTTCTTTCTTGCAAGATCATTCTTGGGAGTTCTCTCATTATTATTATCTTTTTGCCATCAATCTCCAAAGGTTGTGTGAACTGTTTTTTTAAGATATCCTCTTTCATTTTCCTTGTTACAAATTGGATGATAACATCTCTTGGCAATTTTTTCCTTTGCGCATATGCTGAGTTCACTCTATAAATTAAATCAGAATCAGAATCCAATTCTCCTTGGTCTTCTCCCAAGTACACAGTCAAAGCTGCCATCACTACCATACGTATATATTCATCAGTCATTTTTTCTATCCCTCTTAGCCTCAGATGATTTAACATCGCTCAATATTCCATCATTGCCTCAAGGTTGTGGTTGTCTTGTAGAGTTGTTTCCATTTTTCTATCTATATCTTGTGTCTTTTGCTCCAATTCAGTTGATTTTGTTGCCAAGTCTTTAACTTGACTATTTATGTTTGCCACTTCTTTTTTTAATTTCAGCCACCTCTGCTAGCACTAGCTCTTTCAAGGCTGCCACATTTTTTTCTTGCGCTTCTTCCAACTGCTCCAGCTGTTTTTGCATTTGTTTCTCTATCTGTTGATCTATCTGTTTCATCATACCTTGAATCGCTTTGATCATCCACTTCTCCATTGCTTCGATTGCAGCTTGCCATTCTTTCTTTTCTTTCTCTGACATATTTGGGCTCGCATACACTTCTCGATCCTATCAACAGAGTAAGTTCTATGGCTTATTTTCACCATCTGTCAAACCATGAATATAGGAGAACGTTTATTCTTATAAGCTGGCACACTCTTCCTCCAGCAGTTACAGAGGGAAAGTATAAGAAAATGTAGAACATATTATTTTTGACTTTAAAGCCTATAATAATCTCTGTCAATCACTTCCACTCTCCAAGTTCTTACCTTTCACTACTAGGCAAAGAGTTTGTATTTTGAAAAATCTCCTTGTGGACAGGCACTCAGAGGTAACATACCAAGTGGCTAGATATGGATGGCTTCCTTTAAGAATTAGAAAATCTATAATAACGCAGCAAGTTATATGTTAATCATCTTACTGTTAACTGTCTGTCTTTTACATTTTTTTTAAATTTATTATATGGCTGTTTTAAGCTTCTTTTACCTTTATTCACAGGTGTTCTTACTATTTATTAATTTTGTTGTGTTTTAATTGTTAATTGCTGGCCTCAGCTGTAAATAAAACTAAAACTACTTTAATGCAGTGCTCTTTAATGCAACATGCAATGCACAGGGTGCAAAGGGATTTTCCCTACTCATGCAGTAACCACACCTCTATCTCCTTGATATTAAGGGATAATGAAGAAGAGTTGGTTTTTATATGCCCCTTTCCACTACCTTTTAAGGAGTCTCAAAGTGGCTTACAATCTACTTCCCTTTCTCTCCCCACAACAGTCACTTTGCGAGGTAGGTGGAGCTGATAGAGTTTTGAGACAACTGTGGCTAGCCCAAGGTCACCCAGCAGGCATCATGTGGGGCATTGGGGAATTGAACCCAGTTCTCCAGATTAGAGACTGTCACTCTTAACCACTACACTACACATTAATGCCTACATTGGATTAAGTGAATTGCTGCCTAGTGTGATTTAGGAATCTCCCACTTTAGTGATTAAAACATTGATCCATTGCTACTTCCCCCAACTATCCCAATGTGGTTTTGAATCCTGCTATGTCTCTTGAGAGAATGCATGTATTAGTATAATAACTAAACCAGCAAAGGACTCCTAGTAAGATCTTTCACAAATCAGTGTTCCTTGGACTGTTGACAATGTGACATATTGAAGATCTATTCTATACCTTTTTCTGAGACTTCTACACACCATTATCATACCTGTTCATTCCCGTCATCTTTGGATGTCCTGCTTTGGATGCCCTTGTTATCCAAGGTTAGATAGCTGGCAACCTGAGAAAGGGTTTTCTCAGTCATGATGCCAACAGTTTGGAACTCCCTCCCCAAGGAGATTAATCTGTTTTCCTCTATGCGGTCACACACACTAAATAAACCACTTTTAATCCACTTTTTAATTTATTTCTTCATATTTATAGCCCACCCTTCCCATGAGCAGGCTCATTTCAGCAGTTCAATGAATAATTAAAAATATTAAAACACTATAATGTACATTAAACTGGTGGTCACAACTAACTGGTTGTGAGAGGTTCCCTGGCCTGTTAGTAACATATGAATAATAGCCAGCAATTGTTGGCTGGGTGACAGAAACCTCAGGGAGGCCATACACAGATGTCCACTGCCTCAGCCTGCCTCAGCCTGTTGGAACAGCTCCATCTTACAGGCCCCGTAGAACTGAAGAAAATCCTGCAGGGCCCTGATCTCAATGGAGAGCATATTTCATCAGGCAGAGGCTAGGGCAGAGAAAGCCCTGGCCCTGGTCAAGGAAAAATGGACATTTTTCAGATCAGGGACTAACAGGAGATGTTGATCCATAGAGTGTAATGCTCTTTGGGACATATAAGGGAAGAGACAGTCCCTCAGATATGTTGGTCCCAGGCCATGTAAGGCTTTGAAGATAATTACAAACACCATGAAGTGAATTTGGAACTCAACTGGTAGCCAATGCAGTTGGTGGAGCACCTACCAAACGTGAGCCCACACAGGCATCGTTGTCAGCAGGTGTACCACTACATTTTATTTATTTATTTAATTTATTATATTTATACCTCGCCCTCCCAGCCATGGCCGGCTCAGTACCAGCTGTAATTTCTAGGTCAGCCTCAAGGGTAAGCCTGCATAGAACGGGTTGCAGTAATCAAGCCTGGAAGTGACCATTACATGGGTCACTGTAGCCAAGTCCTGGGGGGAGAGATAAGGTCTCAGTAACCTAATCTGCCAAAGGTGGAAAAAGGCAGACCAAGCTACTATAGTAACCTGGGCCTCCATGGAAAAAGAGGCATCCAGTGTTACTCTCAGGCTCCTTACTTTCTGGGCCAGCACCAAAGGTGCCCTTTCCAGAATGGGGAGCCTAATGCCCATATCTCTTGCCCTCGACTCAGGTATAGGACTTCCATCTTCAATGGATTAAGCTTCAACCAGCTCTGCCACAATCATCTAGCCACAGCCTCCAAACCCTCAGCCAGATTGTCAGGAGCAGAGGATGGGTTACCATTCAATAACAGATAGAGCTGGGTGTCATCTGTATATTGATGGCAAACCAGCCCATGCCTCCAGACTAACTGGGCGAGGGGTTACATATAGATGTTAAATAACATTGGTGAGAGGATTGCCCCCTGTGGCACTTCTAGTGGGTATCACGGGGAGATACCCTCTCTGTCCCCAAGCATGGAGAAGTAGGAAAATCATTGCAAGGAAATCCCCTGAACTCCTTTTAATGCACTTTCCAATTGGATTTTGCCAGTTCACACAAGCTGTGGTCACACTGGCAGCTTGGCAAGGTATGGTGGTGCCTCAGATTGTACTGGTTTAAAGTGCAGCAGAACATTTAATCCAGACAGCACACCCTGTGGCAGGTTATCCACACAGCCATCCTGTAGGGGAGCATCCACATTATTGTTGCACTTCTTCCACAGGACAAACTGTAAGGATGGGTTTTTTAAAAATGCAGGCAGATGGATGTACATATGCGCTCGTGTGCATATGCACATATACACAGCAACTAAAAAAACCAGTGGTGGAAACAGATCTGCAAGTTCACTCATCCCTTCTGGGTTCCATTAGCTGTAGGAAGGTTCAGATATCGGAAAACCATGAGGGAACTGCAAGCAATCCATTAAGAGAAGAGAAGAGATTGGACTTATACCTCACCCTTCACTACCCATAGTAGTCTCAGAGTGCCTTACAAACTCCTTTCCCTTCCCCTCCCCACAACAGACACCCTGTGAGGTAGGTGGGGCTGAGAGAGCTCTGACAGAAACTGCTCTTTTTCAAGAACAGCTCTGCCAGAACTATGGCTTGCCCAAGGTCATCCAGCAGGTGCAATTGGAGGAGTGGGGAATCAAACCCAGTTCTCCCAGGTTAGAGTCCATACACTTAACCACTACACCAAACTGGACTTCCCCAATATCTGTTTATTCCACTTCCATTGCAGAACAGCATTGGCTGCCAACAACTGCACCACAGGAGACAGATGTCCTCACCTGGACAGGCCCATTTATTCCGTTCAGGTAACACCACCATATTGCCACAAACTGCATGTGTGACTGCAGCCACAGTAAAATCCAGTTGGAAAGTGCTCTGAGAGTGGACTGAAAGTGGATTATTTAGTGTGTGTGTCCACAGCCTAACAATGTCTTCCACCAGTAGGTGAAGACTTCTTTTGTTTTGTTTGACATACCCCAATAACTGTTATTGTCCTCCTCTCTGGCAGAGATCAGTTCCCCTGGAGAAAATGGTGGACTCTGTGCCACTCAGGGCTTCAGAGCATGGAAAATGGTGGACTCTGGCAGTCAGGACTTCAGAGCACGGGAGAGGCTGCGGGTGTGTGTGTGTGTGGGAAATGGAAAGCTGAAGAGATAGGGGGAGATATAGGTAGGTTGATGACTGGCTTAGAAGCAGATAGGGTTGCCAACTCCAGGGGGAGATTCCTGGAGATTTGAGGGATGGAGCCTGGAGAGGGTGAGGTTTGAGGAGGGTTGGGACCTCAGACTAGTACAATGCCATAGACTCCACCCTCCCAACCAGCCATTCCCTTCTGGGGAGCCACTGTTGCCAATCTCAGGAGAGGGGGAAATAACTCAGATTGCAACTAATCTCCAGGAGGGGGAAGATGCAAAGCTGAAATCAGAGGGGCAGATAATGGCAGGATGATCCTTGGCTGGGAAGGAGATAGGGTTGCCAACTCCAGGTTGGGAAATTCATGGAGATTTGGGGGGGGCCTGGAAAGAGTGAGGTTGGAGGAGGGGTGGGACCTCAGACAAGTACACTGCTATTGACTCCACCCTCCAAACCAGCCATTTCCTCTAATAAACAATTGTTGCCAATCTCCAGGTGAGGGCTGGAGATCACTGAAAATTACAACTCCTCTTCTGGTAGCAGAGATCACTTCCTCTGGAGAACATGGTGGACTCTGTGTCATTATACCCTGCTGAGGTCACCACAGCACATTGACACTGAGTGCCCAAGGCCTTGACACTCTCCCAGAGCCTCTTTCTAGAGCTTGTTGTATTTATTTCCACAACGGGCATTATTCCTAGTTTATGCATATTTGAGCAGTGGGGTTATGATAAATTGCACATATTGATCTTAATAAGTTGGGTCCAAACCCCAGGTGTTTAAGAACTGCCTGTAGATATGGTGCTTTCTAACCATCAAGTGCTAGTAGAATCAAATTAATGTCTTTTGATTTAAAAAAATTAATAACATTGAATGTTTTCCTGAAATTATCAGTGATATATCTTCCAGCTTTTATGCAGAAGTTGTTGCCCTGCAAGGCTTTTGAGCCTCTTTATGAACTGTAATAAATAATAAACTGTGCCGGTATATACATAAGGGACTGAACCACATGGTAACCCCACTATGATTACAGAAGAGACTGCACCTAGGCAAGAGATGTTCTCCTGACCTCCCCAGCACCTCCAGTGCCCAGCATAGGTTGCCAGCCCATTCCTCATGAAGGAGAATGGAACAGCCCCGGTCTGCACTATACACAGCACCATGCCTTGATGAAATACAAGGACTAAGAACTCCAAAAAACTGCCTTTAAGAGTTCCTTCTAACTCAGGCAGGCAGCCTCTTTCCCTCCCCCCTCACCTGCAAGATCTCACGTAGACCTCATGTAGACTATTCAATGTTGCCTGGCAATTAATTGATGACCATCAGCAGCCTGGCTAAAGTAATCAAGAAGACAATGGAATCGGCCTGGTGATTCATCCTAGCTGCTACCAGGTGTCAGACATGAGTTAAGCTTCTAGCTCTCAATATTGACCACTCCTCAGGTACACCTCCCCTAGACCTTCCAACCAATAGGGTATTTTTAGACTTACCAGGAGGTGGAACCAGGGGTTGTGATCAGCCCCCTCCCTCCTGCATATCAGGAGATGCCTGACCACCGTCTCTCTCTCTGCTCTTCGACCCCTATTGAACCTTTGACCCTCTTATGTCCAGCTTGCTATCCCCATCCCTCACCTCCATCTTTAAACTCTAGGTCTCCAGCCTGAGTTTCCACACGTTACCTGCTGGCCAGGCCACGTGGTCCCCCATTTTTCTAGTTTTCTTCCCCTCCATTTTTCCTGAAGAACGCTTTGCATGACAGGACCGGTAGGTATTGCCCACCAACGATTTACCTGCTAATGCAAATGTGCTTATACCTCTCTCTGTATTTTCCTAGACTTGAGTAATTGTGTGTGAGACTGTGTATTGTTTGTTTGTGAAGAACTCCAGTAAAAGACTTTATTTTTCAACTATATAAAGTCTCCTGGTCTGTTACCAACACCTCCTGGCAGGGCTGGACTTCTGTATACACGTGATCGCTCTCACGGCCGATTGCCTATTGATATTCATTCATCTTCCCCTATTATTATTAATAACTATGTGCAATCCGGCTAACAAAGTGTATGTAGCAGGCTTTTATTTTTTAAAAAATGTGCTGCTAAGTTAGAAAAAAAATAAAATCATGGTTTAAAATAGAAATTGGTCTATACAAGGAAGGTTGTAGTTTATCTTTCCCACTTTTTGGAATGACAATTACTCTGGACTCTTTCCATGTCCGAGGTATTATACCACTGGTCATAGCTGAATTTCAGGTTTTCAATAGTTCTAATAAAGAGAATTTAATTTTTTTTTGTAAAACTTAACTGGCAGACAATCCCTTCTGGGAGTTTTGTTATTTTTTGGTTTTGTTAAAAATTCACTTAGTTCTGAAGAGGTAAGGAGCTATTCCAAAAATTCTAAATGGTCCTTAGATAATCTATTACTAAAATTGATAGATTTTAAATAATCTACAATAGGGTCTTGTTGTGGATTATCTGATTTATAAAGATGTTGAAAAAAATTATAAAAGGTAGATGTAATTTCACCAGATGTTAACTGAAGTTTACCTTGTGGAGTGTGTATTGCATGAATACGATTAGATGTCATTTTATGATGAACTGTGTGTTTTAACATTCTAATAGATTTGGGGGTCGGGCAAAGCAATCCTGAGCTGCACCTGCATTACAGCGGCTAGCCACCATGCAAGCTTTGCACTGCTAGTTGGCTCCCTAAGGGTCAAGTTATGCTGCAGTGGAGGGGAAATTTTATATAGGAGTTACATTGTTAACCAGACAAAATGCAAAAAAGCTAACTAAAAATCCAAATGAGGGTATTGCCTAAGCAATCAGACACAAATATTATCTAAATCGTTAACTTAAAAGTAAATCTAATAACGGTATAACTTTAAAAAGTAAACTTACTCTTTAAAAACTACACTAAAATTTGCAGCCCCAAAACAGGGCCGAGTTCCAGAGACCCTTTTATGCAGAAGGGAAAACAGTGGCTATTGAAAGTCTCCCTGCCTAGAAACCTTGCTACTCCTGGGGGATATTGGTGAATGAACTAAAAAATAAAGTTGGGTTTTCTCTCCCTTCCCCACTCTCCCATTTACCTTATATACGTATTGCAAATACTGCAAGTATTATAACAATTGTATTACACTTATAAATTAACAATTAGTTCCAGGTGGTTAGCCATGTTGGTTTGAAGCAGTAGAACAAATTTAGAGTCATTAAAGCCTATTAATCAATTAATCTGTAGAGCAGCTATAGAAGTATGGTAATAGATTAATTTAATGTTTATTCTTTTTAATATATTTAAAATCAATATTATTAAAATAACCTTAAACTCTCAAATAAATTATCTTTAAATTAACTTTGCTGATTCTCATTTATTAATATATATATATTGTTTATATAACCGAATCATGTCTTCATTTCAGTTGAGATTAAATAAAAGCCACATCTACTAAAAAATAATAACAATAAGATTAATTGTTAATGGGCTTTTGTGAAGGCTAACTGCCTTTTCTTAACCTTAATACTATATTCAATCTAATAGGTAACATGAAACAACTATAAAACAAACAGGAGGTATTATAAACATCTAAAATGAAAAGGTCATTCCAAGTTAAATCACTCAGGAGTGATCAGAAAGAGACCTCAGCCTAAGAAACCAAAGTGAGATACACTTAAATCACCAAAATGTCTATGTTGACTCATCAAAGTTCATTTTGCATCGGTTGAATTGGTATTCTTATCAATTGGATGAAGTGCATACTCTTCCTCCTGTGATAGTTGCATGTAAAGAGAGGTAAGCAGGGGTTGTCCAGAAGTGTTATCTGATGACTGAAGCAGGATATGATTTTTATTCACTAAGATACCGGAAGTAATACTCAACCGAAATCACACTTTGGTTTCAAAAAGTTTGGTTGCAAAGATTTTAAGCTGCTTTTGTTTTTCAAGAGCTTCCGGAGATAGATCTAAGAGGACCTTCTGTTCTTTAAAAGTTAGCACTCCTTTTTTATGTGCTTCTTTAAAGATTCTATCACAAATCTGGGGTAGACAAATTGTGCCAGGATATCCCTAGGACAATCCCACCAAGTCATTGCCAGAGGTCCCAGCCAATAAGCCCTCATGATTGCTGCTGCAACTCCTTCCTCTAGATTTAGGGTCTTAGCCAGCCAGGAGGAGATAAAAGCAGCCAAACCTATGTTTTCTTCTGCGCCCTGTCCCACAAAACTTCAAGTTGTGCAGTTTCCAATGGTTTTCCAGGGCAAGTATTCTGTTACACATAGATTGTTCAGTGTGATGAACTTAGAGAAAACAGTCTGAATGTAGGCAGTGGCAGAGGCCCACTCTGATTGGTGAGCCGCCTCAATGGCAATGGAAGGTATCCAGGAGGGGGAAAAGGTCTGGTCAGTTAGGCAGCTGAGGGCTGGAAGCTTGAGGAGAGAGAGGGAGTGTTTAGTTTGAAGAGTTCTGTTATGAGAGAGAGTTATTGAGAAGGGGGCTTTTGGTGGCTCCCTTCTGAGAGAAAATTCTCAGTCTGTGGCACAGTGACAGGGTGTCACAGAGCAGAGGGACAGATAAGACTCTACGGAGAGGTTTTGCCAGACTCAAAAGGGTAGACGTCTGTTTAAAAGAAAAACACCAACACACACAGGGAAGGACTGTAGGTCTATTATCCAGGGAAAAGTCTTACAGACAGACAGATCTCTAGCACAACTGGGGAGCCTTGAGTTATACATTGTATATGATCTGTAACCTTACAACTGCCTGCCTATTGTAAAGAAATATCTTATAGGGTTTATTGTTCTTATTATCCCTGCCTGACTTTTAAGAAGCCTGCAACACTGTTATTAGTGTTCATATTGGGAACTGGCTGGTTGCCAACTGTTTAGATCATATAAACCTTTAAAAACCATTTTCCCATTCCCCTACCTTTTATAAAGAATAAAACATCTCATTTAATTTAAAACCACTCTATCAGTGCCAGTCTTTTATATCTGTCAGGAAAGGTTTGGGCTCCTGAGGTAAAAGGTAAGGGGATGACAGAAGTCATGTAGGTCCCCTTTACCAGAGTGAGGAGGATACCTCACATTCAGATTCCTGTAGTGTTCTCACCTCCTCCTGCAATGCCAAGCCCATTTCAGTTGCATTTTTGGGAATCTTAGAGGTTTCTTGTAATTCTTTAGCCAGATCATTAAGCTTGGAGTGGACTGGTTGTAGTAATTCAGCCACTGATGTTTTAAAAGATTGAAGGAAGTCTTCTTGGAGATCTAGCAGATATTTACTGCACAGAGGCACATTGTCATTATTGGTGTCTGTTTTTGCCGCTTTTGAGCACCATCTTGGGCTCCGGAGAAGGGTTTGGCCTGATGGCTTTGAGGCATATGAAGGTGGGGAAAAAGCCTTTACCGACGTTGATCCTTTCAGAATTGGTTTTGCCTTGGGCCTGGATTATTTTCACATTATTTTAAGTAAGTTATTTTAAATAAATTTATGCAGTCTGCATCATTCTAGTAAATTTTTAGGGAGAGTGGCGGTCAGGAGCTTGCTCAACCCACGTCCACCATCTTGCAGTGATGTTCCAACCCCCCCCCCATTAGCATTTCTTAAGGGGTGAGCCTGGAAAGCCATTGATGGCCTTCCTCCTTCCCAGCCTGTTCTCTGCCCAGAGAGGAGGGAAAAAACTTTTAAAATGCCAAGTAGAGGTTTGCATTTTATCACTTGAAACTTGAAGGATGTTTATGTTTATAGGCTTCCCATGAAATCTGATTGATATTATTTAGGCAAATTGCATGATAGCTCCTGATCATTTGTATTACATATTGCCACACAATTACAGCAATTCTGGCCAAGTTCAGATGGGCAGTTTGCTCCGAGATAGGCACATTTCAGCAATGTTTCACAAATGGATTAAAGGGGCCATTCACACAGTCACATCTGTCCAGCGTTCCCTAACCATACTCAACCTGTCTTGTAATGCTTCCCTCCCGAGTTTAAAAGATACCTAATGAAAGTGGTAGCAAACCCTGGAAAGCGTATGTATCCCACGTATATCCCACTTCAGGGACATGTGAACATGAACAAACTGATCTGGTAGGGATGCTCTTATACGCATGAGTGCTTATGCGCATAAGCACATAAAAGCATATAACCGGATTATATTACAACAAGCCGCTTACAGCTGCACGTCCACCAGGGGCGGGTCAACAGTGTGAACGCTCCCTTGCACATCCTCCCTGGTATGCTCCCGCATCAGTCAGTGCAGTGTGACCGGGAAAACCCAGAACACGTTGTTCCGGGTCTTTTTTGCCACGACTCCCTCACGCTTCAAACTACCAGTTTGAACTCAACCTCTGTTTCTTTAGTTTGAGATTTCCTGAATCTAGTCCACTTTAGTTCACTCACTCCCAGGACTGCAATGTGTAAACGTTCCATTTCTTGTTTTACTATTTCAAGTTTACCTTGATTCATACTTCTCACATCCCATGTTCCTATTATGTGTGTCAAACAGCTGGCAACTTTCCTTTTGGATCCATTCACATCAACAATTGAAGATCCTTTCAGCTTTAATCTAGTTGCATCATTAAGAATAATACTATTTGTACTTGTCCTCTGCTCTTCCCCAGTAACTGAGTGCCATCTCATTTGGGGTCCTGTCTTCCAGCACTATATCTTCTTTTCTGTTGTCTCATCATAGGGTTTTTGAGGTACAATACTATCTGAAGTAGTTTACCATTGCCTTCTTCTGCACAGTATTAACCAGGGTTAGCTGAAGTGCCAATACATTTTCTATGATACATCCTTGACCATTGTCAACTTTCACTACTTCTGCTTACCAGTAGCTACCCTTCAAAGATACTTCTACCTCATACCATATGAAGGTACCCCTGGCGACAGTGTCTCCTGAATTTTAGCCGAGCTGAATGTGCAAGTACCCCTCCAACTACAGACCTCAAATGCAGCCCCATCCGAAATAGGCCATCTATATACTAATAGCAAGGTTGACCATATCTGAGGATACTTAATCCAGAGACTAGAGAGGTGAATGAGCAAGATAGATCTTTCTCCAAACTTGGAAAGGGCCCCTAGATTTGCAGAAAAATGTGCAATCTAAAAAAAATACATTGAGGGTTTTTTTTAAAAAAACCCAAATGATAAAAGGAGCACTGGTAGCTTTAACAAATGGATTCCTTCAGTGGCTATTGCTAGGCAACCACAGTAGTCCAGGCTTGGTGTTTCTGTAAGTAAAAGGCAGGAGGAGGGACCAGGACCCTTTCCACGACTGTTTTGGCCTTTGAGAGACAATGGTTAAGATCCAGGCCTGACTAGGATTGTCAGCTCCTTTTTGGGAAATTCTTGGAAATTTGGGGGTGGAAACTGGGAAGTGTAGTGTGTGTGTGTGGGGGCTCAGATGAATATAATGCTATAGTGTCCACCCTCCAAAGCAGTCATTTTCTCTGTCATCTGGATGACATTTCTCTGTCATCTGGAGTTCAGCTGTAATTCTGAGAGATCTACAGGTCCCACCTGGGAGGAGGCAACCCTAGGCCTGACAGTGCCCTCTGGGTGACTTGATACCACTAGACTTGCATGACTTAGTTAGGCCTGGCTGCTTGCTACTGTTCAACAGGAGCCACCCTAGGAAATCAAGTGTAATCTAGTGAACAGAGCTTCAGAGTAGGGTCCAGCAAACTCAGGTTCAAATCCCCATCTGGCTGTGGAAGCTCACTGAATGATTTTGGGTCAGCCACATACTTTCAGCCTAACCTAACTCACAGGTTTGTTGTGCAGATAAAAAAGAGGACAGGAGAATAACATAAGCTGCTTTAGCCCCCATTGTGGAGAAAGGTGGGGTATAAATGATGTAAATAATAAATATAGCTGAAGATAGGAGGCAGATAAAAGATAGGTTTGTGCAAGTGTGTCAGAAGGCAAGAATGAGGCAAGGAAAGGGAAGAGGAGGAAAAGTAGTATTTCTCTGCAATGGGGAGCAAAGCAGCTTACATCATTCTCCTCTCCCCCTTTTGAATTGCACAACAACCCTGTGAGGTAGGTTAGCCTGAAAGTGTGTGACCCATCTAAAATCACTCAGCTTCTACAGCAAGAACCTGTCTCTAGCAGACTCTGCTGTGAAGCTGTGACTGCTATGCCTATGGCAGCCAACCTACAGGTGGAGCCTGAAGATCACCAGATATCACAACTGAACTCCAGACAACAGATCTTTCCCCTCCCAGAGAAAATAACTGCTTTAGAAGGCAATCTGTTCAGCTGAGGCCTCTCCCCTCCCCAAACCCTGGCTTCCATGGACTCTACCAGAAAATCTCCAAGAATCTCCCTACCTAGAGCTGGCAACCCTAGACTAAAACAGGCTCTAGAAAGAGGCTCTGGGAGAGTGCCCTGGGAGTGAGCAGTCAGTGTCAAGGTGCAGTGGCAACTTGAGCAGGGTATAATGACACAGTCCAGCATTATCTCCAGGGTAAGTGTAGTGGGGGAGCTGCCACCAGTAGGATTAGATGGTGCAGAGGTAGGCAATCCAGTGATCCAACAATGTTAATACAGTTTCAGATTCTCATTAGAGAAGGGGGCAGTGGAGTATGCGTGAAGCCTGATAGGCAGGCCTGTAGCTAACAACTTTTTGCTCAGGGGGCCCACCACCAATATTCCCTCTAAGCTGTGGAGTTTTGTGAGCAAATCTTCTACTTTGTGAGCTACTGCCATTAAAGTTGTGAGGGAGCAATTTGGCTGCCGCATAAATTAGTTTGCTCTGGAGCCATCCTTCCTGAGCTAAGACAAAAATCTGCGAGTTGGAAGTTAAAAAAGTGTAAGCTAGCTCACACTAACTCAGCTTAGAGGGAACACTGCCCCCCCCTCCATTGGGGAACCATGATTGCAAGGGGAAAATATAGACCAAATTCAATCTCGTCAGACAAATTCAGTACAATCGAAAGAGAGATTTGATTTTATGTTTTTAAAACCAGACAGCACAATCACAGCAGTATTAATCTTTGTGTAACAGAACTAAGTTTTCAAAAAGTTTTCATTGAGACCTGATACTGAAAGGCATGCAAAGCAGCAACAGAAAAAAGGAAAAATATTTTATTAGAGAGCAGAGAAGACTATTAAGCCAAAACCAGAAATAGCTTCCCCCCCCCTAGAATTCAGTTTCATTTTACAATAAAAAATACTGAACTTCTTCCTGCAAGGGGCTGCTACTTTGATTTGAACTTGTGGGCATTTTTTGGAATTTTAAGAAAGGGCAGTGGTCACAATCACAAAACTGATACCTTGGGAAGCAGGACCAATCACAAAATGGCTGCTAAAATATTGGGAGGTTTCAGGCAGAGCATCCACCTGTGATCAGGACAACTGTCTCCAAATGTGCACGCTCTGTAAGACCAAAAGTGATTTCCCTTGGGGTCTTCAAAAACACCTCCTGCTTTACTGAGGTGAAAGATAGTCAGAACTGGCTGTTTGCTTTGGTGAAAAAGTACTGGGTAAGAAGCAAGTAGCCACCAGCAAACACATTGTTGGGCACCACATTGGAGTTTACCACTCTAGTCACTACGTGTATATATATATATATATATATATATATATATATATATATATTTCTACCCTTAAAATATAGGAACATTCTTAAAAAGAAGAGAAATGTTGATTGAAAGCCTTCCCATTAACAATGGGAACCACAATTAAGACCTTATCGGAAGCAGGGGTCTTTTCATAGAAAAACAGCTGCAGGAGCTCATTAGAATATGGTATGCTAATGAGCTATTAGGCTATTAGCATATGCCACACCCCTGACATCACCAGAAGTGATGTCAGAAGGGGAAGCAAAAGGGGGGAGGCATCTTCAAAAGCCTCCCCTTCCCTAGCTGGCCTGGGTGGGGGAGCTAAGAGAGAAGGGGTTTAAAGTTTAAACTCCTTCTCACTAGAGTTGGGCCACAGAAGGAGGAAAGAGGGAAGGAAAGAGAGAGAGTAGAAAGAAGGAAAGAGGGAAAGAAAGAGATGGAAAGGGGAGGGAAAGAAAGAGAGGGAAGATGGAGGGAAACAGGGAAAGGAGGAAAAAGAGAAGAGAAAAAGGTGGGAAAGAAAGAAAGAGAGAAGAGAAGAAGGAGGGAAAGAGGAAAAAGAGAGAAGGAAAGGAGGGAATGAAAGAAATTCAGCGGCAATTCGGCCCCATTATATCCTATGGGCCATTGAAGTTATTTTTTTCCCACCATAGAGAACAATGGCGGGAATAGGGGCAACCTGTTGGGGGCCCATAGAATTGGACCCCCTGATCCAATGTTCTTGAAACTTGGTGGGTATCTTGGGGAGAGGCTCCATCAGCTACCCTGTGAGTTTGGAGCCTCTCCTTCAAACCCCGTCCCCTCCAGCCCCCAGAATATACCCTATGTTTTCACCATTGACTTCAATGGCCCATAGGATATAATGGAGCTGAAATTGACATGTGGCTGCCTGAAAGACTCCCTGGGATGCCGGCTGGGGGCGGGGCTTGGCTCCTGAGCTCTGGTAGCGGGCTCCCCCCCCAAAAGACCCCTGATCGGAAGGAACTGGAAATGCAGCTCCAGGACAACTTTTCTGTCGTGGTCGTCCTCCCTCCCTGCTGCACACCCTCCTGCCGAAGGGACCGCCCCCCGCCCCCGCTGGCCCCTCCCCCCTCCCTCGAGTGCCCCCTGGCCTAGGGGAGAGGGGCGAGGGGCCGGGGGGAGGGGGCCGGAGGGAGTAGGGGGGAGCAGAGGCTCGGGGGAGGGGGGCTGCAAAACCCGCGGGGGCCGGGCCCCCAGGGCCCCACGCAGGCTACGGGCCAGCTGATAGGTCAGGAAAGGAATTGTTATTGAAGTGAATCTCATAGGTCAGGTCACACTTTGTGCCTCTCATTTTCCTGCACTTGACTACCAGGGCTGTTTTTGGGGTTGTCAGTTATGGGGGAAGGGGCAGACCTGTCCTCACAGAGGAGGGAGAGGTTGTAGCTGAATAGAACTTGGTCCTAAAGGTGCCATTGGACTGTTGTGGATTGGTAGCAATGGCGGGGGGGGAACGCAGATCTGGCATCACAGAGGAGGGAGAGCATGGACCTGAAAAAAGTGGTCTTAAAGGTGCCACTGGACTGTCTTGGATTGGTAGCTATGAGGGGGGAACAGAGATCTGCGGAGAAAGGAGAGAAGGAGAGAGATAGAGAGGGAACAAGGGAGGGAGGGAGGAAGGAGAAAGAGAGAGAGAACGAAAGTAGGAAAGGAGAGAGAGAGAGAAGGAAAGAAGGAGAGAGAGAAGGGAAGAGGGATGGAAATAAAGAAGAAGGAATGGAAAAGAAAAAGATAAGGAGGGAAGGGAAGAGGAAAGGCAAAGGGGGGAGGCTCTCCAGTCTCCTGCTGAAGGCTGCCCCCCCCCATCCGATCAAGGCCCCAGGACCGGCACCTGTCAGCAGCAGCAGTTACTGGGAGTAGGGAGAGTGGCGAAGGAGGCATGGTGAACAGCTGCCTGGATAGATCTTGGAGAGGCAGGAACGGAGGCCCTGTGCTGGGCAGGCAGGGCGGAGCCTCCAGGCAGCATTCAGGCAATGGCTAGGGATGCGGCTGAGGCAGACCGTAGCCAGAGCGGTGGGGGGGTTGATTGGAGATGGCGACGGTGGGCACGGGGAGGCGGGGCCAGAGGGCAAGCAGGTGGGAAGGATGGCAGCGGCCATGGGAGCTGACCCCAAGCATGGCGGGAGACCTCAGTGGGAGTGGCGAGTAGAACAACAGCTGGAAGGGCTGCCAAAATAGCCACATCCACCAGTAACCCAGACAACAGGCTCCAGGAAGATTTCCCCCCAGCAGGCGTGCGGAGCTGCTGCTGCTGCCGCCGCGTCCAAGCAAGCTTGGCTGCCTTGCGGGTGAAGCAGTGGCTGCTAGATGTTGTGGCTGGTAGTGGGCAGGAGTTTGGGGCCCTCCAGGGTGTGCTGGTGGCAGCATGGGGCATCTTTCACACCATGTGTGGCAGGGATCTGCGGGAGGTGCTGGCAGAATGGGTGCAGTCGCACGGGATGGAGGGCGAGTGCTTAGTGCTGCTGCTCAGTCCAGAGGTGGGCAAGTGCCTTCTGTGCGCTGCAGACTTGCTCCAGTTCCAAGCTTGCATGCCCGTCAGCGGCTCCATCCAGACTGAGGGTGAAAGGCCGGCTGCTGTGTGGGTGGGAGTCAGGCCATGCAGCCAGAAGAGTGGCAGAGGTTTGGAGTGGCAGTTCATGCAGAGAACTGATTTTGGTATGCATAGAACCTTGCCAGACAAAATTGCTTTTATTATAAGGGGAGAAATAATTATAGATTGGATTAACTATACCTTTCTAGAGGGACATGACAAGGCTGTCCCCTGTTATCCATATTGGTTGCAATTTCCAATATGTTAACACAACTGAACAGACTGCTTAGCATTTTTAAAACAAGATACAAAAAGGTACACTAGACTCTAAGGGAGAGCTTTAGGCTAGAACAGCCCAGGAATAATCTCCAGGAATCTACAGAGAGGGACAGAGGATCTGCATTTTTTTTACCAAGTTCTTTTATATTTCTTGCTCAGATCTGGTGCTGCAATAAAAGTAGTCCTCTGTACTACATAGATCTCCACCATCTTGAACACACTATCTTAAAGGGGGAGCGGGTGGAAGGCAGGCAGCTTGCAAAGGTGCCCAAGGCAGTAATCTGTCCCCATGGTGACCAGGTGCTGGCAAGTGGGAGACACTGAGGCAAGGCCTCTGAATGTGAAAGGGAACCAGGGTGCTGGCGCTCAAAATCAAAAAGGTGGCAGAGCAGTTTTTAAACTGAATAATGGGGGAAAGCGGACAGGAGATGAAAAGTCTCTGGTTCGAGATGGCTCATCTCAAAGAGATGAAGGGGTAGCAGTTACTTCTCTACAAGGAAATGGATTAAAATTGTCCACTGAGATTGTGGCTTATGATAGGAACTGCCTGGCAAGGTCTCGAGGCAGCAAGAGGAAGGCTGTGGGCTTAACAAGTGTGGGAAACTATAAGTGTTTATACACAAATGCTAGAAGTCTCTGAGGTAAAATTGGGGAGTTGGAATGCTTGGTGTTGGGGGGAAAATAGACATTGTGGGTATTTCAGAAACTTGGTGGGATGAGGAAAATCAGTGGGATACGGTGATTCCTGGTTATAAATTATTTCAGAAGGATAGGGGGGAAAGGGTTGGAGGTGGGATGGCTCTGTATGTCAGAGAGTGTATACAGTCCAGTAAGATTGAGAGGGTAAGAAAATTGGATTCGCTTCTGGAAGTGCTATGGTTTGAAATAGTGGGTCCAAAAGGAGGCTTAACAGTGGGAGTTTGTTATCGCTCACGAGATCAAAAGATAGAGGAGGATTATAAAATGATGACTGAATTAAAGATAGCGGCTAGACGGAATAACTGTGTCGTAATAGGCGATCAAAAACTGGCTTATAAATAGGAAACAGAGAGTGAGTATAAATGGGAAACTTTCTCAGTGGAGGCTGGTAAGCAGTGGGGTACCACAGGGATCAGTACTCGGTCCGATGCTCTTTAACTTGTTTATTAATGATTTGGAATTGGGAGTAAGCAGTGAAGTGGCTAAATTTGCAGATGACATGAAGTTGTTCAAGGTGGTGAAAACCAGGGAGGATTGTGAGGCACTCCAAAGGGATCTATCGAGGATGGGTGAGTGGGTGTCAACGTGGCAAATGGGGTTCAATGTGGCCAAGTACAAAGTGATGCACATTGGAGCCAAAAATCCTAACTATAAATACACGTTGATGGGGTCTGAACTGGCAGAGACGGACCAAGAGAGAGATCTTGAAGTCATGGTAGATAACTCAATGAAAATGTCTGGACAGTGTGTAACGGCAATAAAGAAGGCCAACGCTATGCTTGGGATTATTAGGAAGGGAATTGAAAACAAATCAGCCAGTATCATAATGCCCCTGTATAAATCATTGGTGCGATCTCATTTGGAATACTGTGTACAGTTCTGGTCGCCACATATCAAAAAGGATATCATAGCATTGGGAAAAGTGCAGAGAAGGGCAACTAGAATGATAAAAGGGTTGGAACACCTTCCCTATGAAGAAAGGTTAAAACACTTGGGGCTCTTTAGCTTGGACAAACGACAGCTGAGGGGTGACATGATCGAGGTTTATAAGATTATGAATGGGATTGAGCAGGCTGAGAAAGAAGTACTTTTCTCCCTTTCTCACAATACAAGAACTTGTGGGCACTCCATGAAATTGCTGAGCAGTCGGGTTAGAACAGATAAAAGGAAATACTTCTTCACCCAAAGAGTGATTAACATATGGAATTCACTACCACAGGAGGTGGTGGCAGCTACAAGCATGGACAGTTTCAAGAGGGAATTAGATAAACATATGGAGCAGAAGTCCATCAGTGGCTATTAGCCACAGGGTATAGATGGGAATTCTCAGTCTGGGGCAGGTGATGCACTGTATTCTTGGTGCTGGAGGGGGCAGCAGTGGGAGGGCTTCTAGTGTCCTGGCCCCACTGCTGGACCTCCTGATGGCACCTGGTATATTTTGGCCACTGTGTGACAGAGTGTTGGACTGGGTGGGCCATTGGCCTGATTCAACATTGACTTCTCTTATGTTCTTATGGAAGCTGGGACCCCTGTCCCTCTTAGTAGGCAATTCCTTGCAAATGTCAGGTATTAGCAGCAGACTACCCAGAGAGTAAGAGAAAAACCCATCCAGGGAGTTGGGAATCCCTAGGAGGGTGTGGCAGAATGGGGCCTGCAGACCAGAGCAGGCACATTCTGCCACACACTCCAAGTACAGATGCTGAAGAAGGAAGCTTTTATGCAAGTGTCCAGGAAGAAATTGATTACACACCTAAACTAGATGTATTGATAATCATAGGTTACTGGAATACAAAAGTGGGAAACAAAGCAGAATCAAACATTGTCATAAATTTGGGCTAAAACCATGAAATGAAGCAGGAGAATGACTCACAGAATTCTGTAAAGAAAAAAGTTGTTCATTGCAAACATATGTTTCAGGAAACCAGTTGTATTTGTGGTCATTGCTAGATAGCTAATACAGAAATCAAAAAGACTACATAATCATACGTACATAGAAAATTAGAATAAAGCTGAAGAAAAATGCTGAAACATAGTACAGAATACTGATATATAGTGCAAAACAACATTTTTGAAGAGTTTAAAGACCATGTGAAAAATTTATTTGCATTGCTAAGTTCCATTGAATGTGAACCAGAAGAACTGTGGTTTGAAACCAGAGATATTGTCAAGGAAGAATGTACAAAGACTATTCCAAAGCCTCAATGGATGACTGATTAAACTCTTAAAATTGCTACAAATAATCAAGAAGCAAAAGTAGAAGGTGACAGAATCAGAATCAAAAGTCTAAATACAATGTTCCAGTGACTCTCAGGTAGAGACAAAGATCTATTATAATACCCAGTGTAAAGAAACATAACAGAACATCAAAAAAAGAAGAATGATAGACTTGTTCCCCGAGATCCAGGATATCAAAGAAAAATTTAGATCATGGTTAGGGATGCTGAAAGATCAATGTGGAACTTAACAGGGCAAAATAAAGAAAAGGTGGAAACAATATGCTGAAGAACTCTATGGAAGAGAAGAATCAAAGAATCTTTTGAAGAAGAACCTGCAATTTTAGAAAGTGAAGTGACAACCTTTAAAGGCCTATGCAGCCTGGGACTGATATGATGTCAGGTAGCCCTGTCGAGTATATGGTATGCTGGGGGAGTATTCCGTCTGAACTTTTCCTCACTGTTAGTGTCTCTTATCAGGTCTCTGACCTTCACTCTCCAGCTGCTGGCATTTTGGCTGGGAACCACTACGGTTTCTAGGATTGTTTTGCTTGCTGGCCTGC
Organism: Gekko gecko; assembly: GCA_029375565.1. NCBI lineage: Eukaryota > Metazoa > Chordata > Lepidosauria > Squamata > Gekkonidae > Gekko > Gekko gecko. The sequence continues at coordinate 174,309,424 of JAPDNY010000005.1, forward strand.
CACTTTTGCCCATGCACGCAACTTGTATTCATTGGCTTCTGCTATGAGGGGGATGCTTGAATGTAGTATATCATAGTAGGCCCTATTGTATGTGGCCATTACAGACACAAGCTGTACACATGTCTTTAGTTCTGATTTACCATTAAATGTTGTCTTCTGAAGAAGCCGTGTGTTGAGTGAGCTGACTGAGAAACCTGACACATATTTGTGGGACCTCCTCTTTCCCTATGTGCCCCATAGAGCCTTGTGCTCTTCCAAGCAACATCTGCTGGTAGTTCCCAGCCTGAAAGATGTCTGCTTAGACTCGACCAGGGCCAGACCTTCTCTGCCCTGGCTCTGACCTGGTAGAACATGTTCCCACTGTGGGATTTAATGCAATTCTGCAGGGTCTATAAAATGGAGCAGTTCAGCTAAACCTTTGGTTGAGGTGGTGGGCATCTAAATACTTTGGCCTCACCTGCCTATACTGAATTTGTATTTGTATTTAAATTTTAACTTTTTGTGACCCACCCTGAGCCCACTTGTGAGGAGGGCAAGATATAAATCAAATAAATAACAGCAATAGCAACAACAACGGTTGGGAGGAAAAAATCACCAAGAGTAGATGGGATATTAATAGAGCTATTTCAAGCCAATGAAATGGAGTCCATAAAATTGTAACAAGATTACACCAACAAATATTGAAAAGAAAACAGTGACCCACAGACTGGAAGTGCTTGATCCACATTCCAGTTCTTAAAAAAGGAGATGTCAAAGACAGCAGCAGCTATAATCCCATTAACTTCTCACATGACTAAAGTGATGCTCAAAATCTCACAAAAAAAGAGTGTAACCATATGTGGAACAAGAAATGCCAGATGTTCAAGCTGAACTCAGCAAAGGAAGAGGCACTAGAGATCATATTGCAAATTTATGGTGGTTACTGTAATATATGAGAGCATTTCAGAAGAAAATCAGTTAGTGTTTCATAGATTACAGCAAAGAAATCAGAAGGAGACTGAGACTGGGAAAGGCAGCTGTGAGGGAGCTAGAAATACCCTTAAGTGGAAGGGTGTGTTGCTGGTGACCAAGATAATTCAAACTATAATCAATTCATATTAGATATGGGTATGAAAGTTGAACAATAAAGAAAACTGATGGGAAGAAAGTAGATGTGTTTTAAAGGTGGTAGTGGAGGAGAATACTATGAATACTATGGACACCAAAAAGATAAATGGTGTCCTAAAATGACCAAATTGAAGCTATCATATTTTGGTCTCATTGCAAGAAGACAAGACTCACTGGAAAAGATGATGATGCTAGGAGAAGTTGAAGGTAGTAGGAAAAGGGGAAGACCCAACATGAGATGAATTAGCTCAATAAAGAAAGCCGTGGCCTTCAGTTGAGCAAGGCTGTTAATGTGTTTAAACAGCCCACGCCTACCGGCCGTTGGGCTGGGGAAGCGAGTTTGCCACCCAGTTGGAAGGGGCAGACACAGCAAAGGCGCCAAAGAGCGCCTCATATGGGCCTTCTGGAGGGGAGGGGCTGGAGTATAAAAGTCTGGCCCCTCCCCTCTGTTTCAGCAGTCCGGTTTTGTTCTCGGTTGGAGAAGGGTGCGTTGCTGGGGCTTGCTGCTCGTGGCCTTTAGCCACCTAGCAGCGCATTCCTCCCTGCACCGATGACTGAGTTTGGGTGTCGTTCAGCATGGGGGGTGCAAGAGCAGCTTGCATTGAAGCGCTGGGGAGATGAGCGCGAGTGTGGGCGGCTCCGGACAGGCAGCAGCGCTCATGCCGACGGCTGTGGGAGGCTGGTCTGACTGCTGGAGGCTGAGGAAGACGGCGGCGAGATGCTAAGTGTGGCGGGGTTGAAGATGCGCAGGACGCCCAGAGGACTCGCGCAGGCTGCTTGCCCCTGTGGTTTGATTGGGCTATTGTGTGAGCGAACTGGTTAAGGGGAGGGTGTTTTTGGTGCCAGGTAGGCTGGCAGCGTGGGCCATTGGTGGCAGAATTCATATTTCGCTGTGCGCCCCCCCCCAAAAATCCTTTTAGCCGCAGGCAGGGCAGAGGTTCAATTTAGTTGCTTTTCCTGCCCTGCACTGAGGGTGCAGCTGTTGGCCATCTTGGGTCTCTTTGGTGGCCATTTTGTTATCAGCTAAGTGGCCATTTTGTTTGGTCGCTTGGGCAGATTTCATTTTCAGTTTTACTGGTTTTGGTTTCAGTTTTCAGAGTTCTGGTTGCTTTAATTTGTTTTGTGGTGGTAGCTTTACATTATGGCTCCCAAAAAGCGTTCGGGCCGGTCTAAAGGGAAACAGCCCGTTCCCAAACCGCCACCTAAGCGACCTGCTCCAACCCTGTCCTCATCGAAGGATGAGGATGATGGGATCCAGCAAGCTATTTTGAATCGATTGCAGGCTGTTGAGCAGGCCACAGGATTAATTCCTCTAGCAAGGCCTGCGGGTGGGGCCCATGGGCAGAAGGAAACACGTTCTGCAGCTAACAAGCGTTTCCAGGCAGAGGTATTAACAGGATTGTCTCTTATAGAAGGACGTGCTGTTCCATCTGGGGCAGGTTCCGAGGGAGCCTCAGTAATTCAGGACTTGATGCACCTTCTGTTCCGATGCCTTTAGGACCACAGAGCCCAGCTGCTGCTGTGGCTGGCTCTTTTATGCCAACTGGTAAGTGTGGTTCTTCCCTCCTTACAGGTTGTTGGTCCTGGGGCCACCCAGTAGCTGATGTTTCTGCTCCTGCTCAACCAGGCATTGTTGGTTGCAACCATGGGTGGGGCCAGGCCTGTGGCACTGCTTCATCACTTAGCACCTCGCCTCAAGGTATCCATACAGCCAGGTAGCATACCCAATGCACCATGGTGGGGTGGCCCTTCCCCTTATGGTGTCTCATATGCAGCAACACCAGCCACCTCCCTCCCCTTTGGGGATTTAGTGCTTCCAGTTGGAGACCACCTGCTTCCAGCCAGTAGGGGGAAAAATTGTAGGGGTGAATTTGTGGATGTTTTTACGCTGTTGTTCCACGAAATGGAAAAGAAAGAGAAGGACGACCTTGAGGATAGGGACAAAGAAAAGTATAGGAGGATGAGGGTGGACAAGACTTGGACCAATTGGGTTGCTGGTTTCCTTATATATGCTGACGTGCTGTTTAAGGCTCAGACATGTAGGGCCGCCTCATTGTTCCAATACTTCGACATAATTTATAAGGGTTACACTGGCTTCACAGGCCCCGCTTGGCTCCAATATGATGAGGAGTTCAGAATGCGGGCTGCCATGAACCCTTCTTTGCGGTGGGACCAGATCCACCCACATTTATGGCTTCAGGTTATGGCCTCTTCCAGGCCTAACACGGGGGCAGCTCACATAGTGGCCATTTGGTTGAGCGTGCGTCTGTATCCTTCAGTTCCCGCCCTGTGGCGGGGCGGGCAGTTCAACCCCGCCAGATTTGCTGGGAATTTGGGGCGCAAGGGGTGTGTAATAGAAAAGCATGCCAGTATCGACATGAGTGCCCCTTGTGCGCAGGCCCACATCCATTCTCTGCCTATTTTCGGGGAAAATCCCGTCGGGGCCGCAGATGGCTGGAAGGGGGTGGACCTGGACAAGGGCCCGCAAAGGGGGCCAACACCCATAAAGTTGAAAGTTCTTGAGAGGCTGCTGCGTTTTTATCCATGACGGTTAGACAGTTTATATTTGTTAAAAGGTTTTTCACAGGGTTTTCGAATTCCTTATCAGGGTGCCCGTGTTCCTTACATGGCCCGTAACCTCTGATCTTTACGGGGTATGGAGCACATTGTGCGGGAAAAGATTGGGAAGGAGCTTCAGGAGGGGAGGGTTCTGGGACCTTTTCCCCACCCCCCTGTCCCTAACCTGTGGGTTTCCCCATTAGGGATCATTCCAAAAAAGGTGCCAGGGGAGTTTCGGCTCATCTATCATCTTTCCTTTCCCAGGGGCAGCTCAGTTAATGATGCCATCCCCGAGGAATTGTGCTCAGTACGGTACACATCATTCGATCAGGCAGTGCGTATTGTGCACAGCTGCGGGAGGGGTGCTGAAATGGCAAAGTGTGACATTAAGTCTGCATTTCACCTCCTCCCAGTGCACCCGGGTGACGTTGACCTTCTGGGTTTTTGTTTTGAGGGACAGTTTTATTTGGATAGGGCCTTGCCTCTGGGTTGTTTGGTGTCTTGTGCTGTGTTTGAGCGTTTTAGTTCATTTTTGGAGTGGGCCCTACGCACACGCACCGGCGGCCACTCAGTTGTCCATTATTTAGATGATTTCCTGTTTGTGGGTCCTTTGGGGTCAGGCCGATGTCAGCATTTGTTAGGTTCTTTTATTTCATTGGCTGGCGAATTAGGTGTGCCCTTAGCACAGGAAAAGACTGAGGGCCCAGCACAGGTTCTTACCTTCCTGGGGGTGGAACTTGATTCAGTGGCGCAGACTTCTTGGCTACCTGCCGGCAAGCTGGGGGATTTGCACAACCGCATTAGGGAATTCTTGGGTAAGCGGAAGGCCACTTTGAGGGAGCTGCAACAGTTGGCTAGTCATTTGAACTTTGCCTGCAAGGTGGTGGCTCCAGGCTGGGCGTTTTTGCGAAGGCTATGTGCAGCCATGGCGGGATTGCAGCTTCCTTACCATAGGGTACAAATTACTGCTGGTATCCGGCGGGATTTGGAAATGTGGCTTGAATTTCTTTCTTCCTTCAACGGCATTTCTTTCTGGAGGGATAATCTAAGATTGGAGGCTGAGCTTCAGGTCCACTCAGACACAACCGGGTTCTTTGGTTTTGGTGTATTCTTTCAAGGGCGATGGTGTGCTGAGGAGTGGCCTGAATCTTGGGTGGAGGCCGGACTGACAGCCGATATGACTTTCCTTGAATTTTTTCCTATCCTTGTTGCCATCCACCTTTGGGGAGGAGAATTGGCCAACCACACGGTGCACTTTTGGTGCAATAACCTTGCGGTGGTGCAGGTCATCACAAGGGTCATGTGCTTGGTTAGGGCTTTTACACTTCGTTGCCTCCAGCTGAACATTGTATTTTTTACCAGGCACGTCCCTGGGGTTGACAATGGGGTGGCTGATGCTCTCTCTCGTAAACAGATGGAGAGGTTTTGTCAGCTGGCCCCAGACACCAACCTGCAGCCGGTGCGGATGCCTCCTTGACTGTGGTTGGTTGGAAGGCAGAAGTGCACAGGGCAATTGGACTAGCCGTGGTGCCTAACACCAAGAGGGCTTATGACCGGGCAGTCATTCAGTTTTAGGAATTTAGACAGGAGGTAGGGTATCCTAACTTGGGGCCAGTTCCCGTGGAGCATCTATTGCACTTTTGCGTGGCTTCCAAAGGTAAGGGTTTGGCAGTTAGCTCAATAAAAGGGATGTTGTCGGCAATAGCCTATGCTAGTAAGGCAAAAGGGCTCGCTGACCAGACCGGGGATTTTTGTATTTGCAAGGTGCTTGAGGGATGGGCCCGTGAGGCAGGTATTCGGGCAGATGATCACCATCCCATTTCCCCGCAAGTGCTACACGGTTTGCAGGCCATTTGGACAGAAATTTGTTCCTCGGAATTTGAGGTAGCGCTATTCCACGCTTCTGCCTTGGTTGCCTTTTTTGGAGCGTTCCGGATCAGTGAACTGGTCGCACGATCAAGGAATGATAGATTGGGTTGGGCCCTGCTGGTGCAGGATGTTAACCTAGGTGCCCTTAAGGCATCCATTACTTTGAGGCTGTCCAAGACAGACCAACGGCATTGTGAAAGCAGGGCTGAGTTGGGCGCTTGTGCAGAGAAATAGCTGTGCCTGGTGACTGCCCTGGCCACATACTTGGCGGTTCGGGGCATTTGAGCTGGCCTGCTGTTCCAGCATCAAGATGGCATCCCGTTAATGAAGCATCAATTTTGGTCCATTACCACTAAGGCATTGGCAAGGTTGGGGCTAGCTGGAATGCGTTTTTGCATGCATTCTTTCCGTATTGGGGCTGCATCCACGGCTGCCGCTATGGGGTAACCAGCGCGCAACATTCAGCGGCTGGGGAGGTGGCGCTCGAGGGCCTATAAGACTTACGTGCGCCCTTTGTCGGGACATTAGGAATCTATTAGTAAGGATTGTTGTGATATCGTTGTATGTTGTTGACTGTGTTTTTCATTTCAGGTGTTTTTCCTCGACAGGAGAGGAAGATGGTTTTGATCTGCAGTCACAGTTTTATTTTTTGGGCTGCCCATCGAGTCAGAAGGATGCTGATTGGCACACAGCTGGGCCTTAGCCAGTGGGTGGCTGTGGAGTGGCAAGGGCATCAGGGTTTGCAGTGGCCAGACCTGTTGCGGTTACTGTTTCAGGAGAGGGTTGGCCCTCCACTGCAGATCTTGCTGTTGCATTTAGGTGGCAATGATTTAGGATTAATGAAGGGGAAGGCATTAATTGTTCAAGCTCATCACGATTTTGAATTTATCCATGAGCGTTGGCCGGATACCCTCATAGTTTGGTCAGCCATGGTACCCCGCAGGGTTTGGCGGGGTGTGTGAAGTCCATTGGCCATTGATAGGGCTCAACGTAAGGCAAACTGGGAGTTGCAGAGGAGTCTTGAAAGTGGTCTGGGCATGTTTTTGTCACATCCGTCCATACATCCAGGGTGAGCTAAGCTATATCGGACAGATGGTATCCACCTATCTGACAAGGGCATGGACATCTTTTTGGAGGACTTATGGCAAGGGCTTCGGGGGGGCTTGGGCCTCCCGATGGGTGCTCAGGCCTAAGCAGAGGCTTGGCCTGGGCGGTGGCAGGGTTCTAGGCAGTTTACTGATTGTGGTCCGGTGAGCACCAGCTGACACCCATTATTTGGGATTGAAGGGGTCTAGTGAGTACAGTCTTTGTGCCTTGCGGCACGGGGCTGGGAAAACAGACTGCCTTCAGGAACACCCTGATTGAGTCCTCCCTTTGATCCTGGCGGTTCAGGGGTTGGGGCTACAGGGTTGTCCCACAATGGCTAGCCTGCCGGCCGGGAGCCACTGATGATGGATCCGCTCGGGGCTGGGTGGCTCGCCCTATTAATGAGTTCAGGGAAAGGGTCGTCGACCCCTGGTCTTGACCATACTGCATTGTTTTGCCCTTGCCGTTTTGTTCCAATTGAGATGTCAGTTAATAAAGTGGCCCAATAGTTAAATCCATCTCTTGTGTCTGCCTCGTTATTACAGCTTGGGGGGCAACACTAGGATATTTTGAAGGTCTTTAATTCATGGGATCACCGTAAGTCAGAAGTGACTTGATGGCACATAACACACAAGGGTGCTTAAGAATGTAGCTTTAAAGTGATGCACAGGTAGTAAAAGATACTGATTAATTTGAAACACCTATTTAATGCTAGATGATCATACTAGAAGTTTCAACAGGGTTTTGCTGATGATTTTTGCCACTTGATGGGTTTGAAAATTGTTTCTTTTTGAAAAGATAATAGCTATAATTAAGGAAATACTAGGGCGAGACCACTCAAATAATCTCTTGATTATCCTGTTGGATTATATTAAAATGCTTTAAGACTGGAAAAATAGAGAACTGGTGATTAATATGTTAATTACAGCAAGGATTGAAATTGCTTCCAAGTGGAAACTATATCCATTGATGTGTGATTAAAGCAGACATGGAATATGCTTTTATTGATGAAGTTTACTCACGTGATATGTATGTAGAACACAAAGGAAGAGGGATATTTTAATGAATAAGTGGGATTTCCCTTCCTTTGATATAGAAAACATGCTTAACATATTTCAAGACATGTTCTATTATTAATGTATCAAAAAGTCTTGTTTTCTCTGTAAGATAATGAAGTTTGGCTATTTTATTATTTTTGTTTGTGCTTCATTTTTTATGACATGTGATCTAAACATTTTTCTGTAATTATTACATGTTACATTGCTCAGTATATTGCCTTAATGGTAACCAGTGAAACAGATTTTTTTTTAAAAAAAGCTTTTGCTTGGGAACATGCATTTGTTGAGATAATGTCTGTTAATAGCCCTTATTGAAAGTCTTCTAAAAAAGTGTTTTCAGATGTTTTTATACCTTTCCATGGTGTCTCATTTCTCTTAACAAGTTTGGGGTCTAAAGAAAAAGGAAGACAACACAAGACAAATTTCTTAGGATTTACGGAGACATAAAGATGGAGAAGAAAATGAAGCATGTGCTCTGTACACCTCTCTATTCCCACTCAAACTCATTTCTATATGGAATTTTTGCTCCAGCTTGGCATAACTGCATCAGGTTTTCAATTTAGTGCAGAAGTAGCCCTAATCTGCCTCTCAAGGAAAGAGGTCTTTGTTCTCTTCAGTCTCCCCATGCTTCCCAGCATTGGCTCACAAGCCATCATAAGCAACATGAGCATACAGTCCTTTCAAAAAGAGATCAGAAGATATCAGAGAATCTTGATGAATTCCACAAAGATTGGTGTGTTCCCTAAGACCTTCTTACATTAATTGATCACTCTATTTTCCAGAAGAGCACTATTGCCTTCTGAAATATTCCAGTTGAGGAGAAATCTGTTTGTATGGAAATAATATACATTTCCAAACTAATTTCATGCAGATGAGTTCAGTATAGTCAGACAATTTAAAAAGTGATTCATTATATTGAAGTATACATCAGTCTGTGCCATGCTGCCAAGTCAGACTTCTGGGTGCATCTAGAACATCTTAATTAACATGGGTCTCTTTATTTTCTAGCCACTGTAGTGAGAATAATGCTTTGTGTATTCCCTGAGTGTCGCCTCCTTACCAAAGGCAATAGGTGCAAGCTAGGAAAGCCCCAAATGCTGGCAGAGACACTCTTAGCAAAAGGTCTCTTCTTAAAATAAAACTTACCTTTATTAAGAAAACATCCAAAGGTTTACCAGGTGAGGTGGTTGGCAAGATGCCAGACCAGCTGCCAACACCGTACAATCCTATTTCTTAAACATTGATAGTGAAAAATATAGACAATAAACATGCAAGCAAAGTTTCCCCCCCCAAAGCATGCAGAAAACGAAAGGCCTTCCGGGCTGAGCTCCTAAAAGTCTCCAGAGAGTAAGATCTCTCTTGATTCCTTCAAGAGTCAGCGAAGGTCTGTTGGGACTGCCTAGCATTTATACCAAGAGGTCAAAGAGGTCCCCAATAATCAAATTACAGTAGTTAATTGAAATCTTGAAGTTGAGAATATTTGCGAGGAAATTGCTTTCTTGGGTCTCACACAACAAAAGTTACCTTTTTGTTTACAGGACCAGAAACAGTGTCATTGTGTTTTTTTCTGGTGTTCCCAGCATTGAAGATAAACCATTCTTTGATGTTATCTCTGGGATGGAAGTAGGGGTGTGAATCCCTGTATCAGATGGATTGAAGTCTGTCACTGCCCAAATGGCTTTTCCTGCCAGATGTATTTTATGGCTAAGTGTATTGAGGGTCTCACACTTGTGGGAATTTACATTGATTCAGATCCTGGGAATGGAATGTGTGAGCTTTTGCGTACATGACTGAGAGGAGTGCTTTGCCTGGAACAAAGGGTTTGCAAAGAATTATGGGGTTTGATTCAGTAAAATAGGCCAAGGCTGTTTGCTGTCATGCAAGCAAAGACAGAGACAGATACATGACTTTTATAAACTATTTGGTTCATTTTTAAACCCAAACTTTCTATATTTCTTAAATTTCTTACCACAGCCATCAAATATGAAGCCGCTTGCCATAACATTTCTAGTTACTTAACATTAAAACACATCATAGGTAGTTTGCATATAATAAGGTAATAACATACTTTAGATTTCTGAAAATAGGATAGAGCTTGATAGAAAAATAGAGATTTCCTCTGAACAAGTGGAAGCTTTCTAGACAGCAGGGGGGGTTCTTTGCATGGCCTGATCTTAATTCAGGAAAGGAAACAAAGAGGAATTTCAGACAGCCAATATGTTTCGTTTCAGGAACTGTTCACTAACGGTTTCTGTCTGTCATTTCAGACAGAACCGTTTTAGTAAGGGTTCCCTGACGGAATATATTTCCCCTTTCAGACAGAAATGCTTCTGTCCCATTCAGGAAGCATTCCTGAGCCATTTTACCTGCAAACTGCTTCCAAGCAGTCTTCAATTTCTTCTAGCATTCCTTCAGTGCTACAGGGTGCTGTGTAAAATGCCCCCGTAGCGCTTCCTCTGATGACGAGGTTTTCGCACCCTTTTTCACCCACGCAGCAATCTCTGTGTTTTTTTTAAACATTCTTTTAAGAGTGCTATGGTGCTGTAACACAACCCCAAAACAGCATAATAGCGACCCCATTGGAATGCCTGGACCACTTAGATACATAAGATCACTACATCTGGGGAGAACAGTGATTTCAATGGAGTACAATGCCATGGATCCTTCCACAGCATTCACTTTATGCCTGGGAACTGATATCTGTAGGCTGGAGATAAGCTGTAACTCTGTAATGCTCCCTCTAAGCTGTGGAGTCCTGTGAGCAAAAATTCCACTTTTTGAGCTACTGGCATTAAGGTTTTGAGTGAGCAATTTCACTACTGCATCAATTAGTTTGCTCTGGAGCCATCCTTCCTGAGCTAAGACAAAAACGTGTGAGCCAGAGGCTAAAAAACTGTAAGCTAGCTCACACTAACTCAGCTTAGAGGGATCCCCAGGTCCCACCTGGAGGCATGGCATCCCTATATGCTGGCCATCAAGAGGAGGATGCTGTTTGCAAGGCTGGAAGAAGCTAGTGTAGCTTGGGAAAGCGGGAGGGGGGATTTTAAAATCCTGACACAGGTTTTGAGTTCCTGGAATTCTCCTTGGACAAGATAGCTACTTATAAAACAGGCTGGGAAAGAGGGAAACAAATGGGACAAACCCAGACAGCATCCCTTCCTCCCTTCCTAACATTCCAGAAACCAAATCCAGAAGTGTGTGCATGAGCATGCCTGAGCTTCCACTTGTTTCTAGGTGGCAGATGTAGTGATCTCATGTATCTCAGTGGTCCAAGCATCCCAATGAGGTCACTATTGCTCTGCTTTGGGGTTGTGTTACAGTGCCATAGCACTCTTAATTTTTTTTTTTTTTAAAGTCAGAGATCACCTGAGCGGGCAAAAAAGGGCAGGAAAACAAAGTGGCATAGTCTGAACTGACAAACTACTTCAGAGACAGCTCCTTACCAGTAGGGGAAAGGCTGTGTGAAATGGCTGTCCCTGTACTCGTTTATTCCAAGACAGTACGATAATGGTTTTTGAAGGGTAATGTGAAATCCCCCAAAATCTGTGTAATACCTTTCATTAAAGCTAACCAAAACACACCAGTTTGGTGTAGTGGTTAAGTGTGCAGACTCTAATCTGGGAGAACCGGAGAATCCACACTCCTCCACTTTCAGCTGCTGGATGACCTTGGGCAAGCCATAGTTCTGTCAGAGCTGTCCTCTCAAGGACAGTTCTAGAAAGAGCTCTCTCTGCCCCACCTACCACACAGGGTGTCTATTGTGGGGAGGGGAAAGGAAAGGAGTTTGTAAGCCACTCTGAGACTCTGAGTGAAGGGTGGGATATAAATCCAATCTCCTCCTCCTCCTCCTCCTCCTCCTCCTCTTCTTAATGAAAGGCTTTGAGCTCACTGGAACTCTTCACCAGACTAGATGTTACCAAAAAAAATAAAAATAAAAGGAGGAGGAAAAAGTTCATATAGGCACTAGCTTGACTAGGGTCTATCTATCTGTCTTTGCTTTTAGAACAATCTTGTACTTTGGGCAGGGCCCATTGCTTGGTGCTTGATCATTCAGAAGGTATTGGGTTCTTCTTTACTTAAAGGATCTTGAGGAGGCCTGGAAAAGGCATCCACCTGAGGCTTTGAAGAATGCTGCTGATCACAGAAAACAACATAGGGCTACATAGATAGGCTGAGGGTATGAGTCAGCAAAAGGCAACTTTGTTAGTTCCGCCTTCATTCTCTTTCCCTCTGGAAAAATGCAGCTAAGATGACCCCTTTCCTGTACCATACCTCTGCTGTGAGCCACAGCTCTGAGTTACAATAACCAGCCAGCTTCTGACATCAGACATAAGTGTAGTACTTGGAACTGTGGTTACCCACAGTATTCTTAGCAGAGCCAACTGCAGGGGAAAAGGAGACAGAAAGCTGAAGACAGAGTGGCAAATAAAGGTAGGTTGGCTGTTGGGTGGGAAAGAGATACGGTTGAAGTGTTCTCCTACAGGTTTCTCAGTTTTGTGAATCCTGATGTTGGATTTGTGTCTATTTATCCTCTGGTGTAGGCTTTGTCCTGATTGTCCTGTGTAAGGAACCAAAGGCCATTGTTGACATTTGATGACATGTACAATGTTAGAAGATGAGCAAATGAATGAACCTCTGATGGTGCAGTTGATGTCGTTAGGTCCAATGATTGTGTTGTCTGGTGTATGTAGTAGCGAAGCTGACATCTGGGTTCATTGCAAGCTCTGGTACCAGTGTCCATGTTCAAATTATGGCCGAGGACAGACTGGCAATTTGCCGCGGGATGGGACCCGGGCTGACAACGACTCAATACCGGAGTAAATGGAACGTTCACACAGACACATCTGCCTGGCGTCCCCCACCCGTAGCCTACCGGTGCTCTTGCGCTTCACTGCCAGATTAAAAAAGCCCCTGATAAAAGCCTTCGCAAATCTTGAAAGCCTGCGTTCGTCGCGCGTTTCTCCACTTCCGGGGAGTCTGAACGCGCAGCCGAAAAGCCAGGAGCACCCCGCGTTGGGCATGAGTCAGCAGCGGTGTGATTGGCTGCGCTCCGCTCCACTGCCCAATGCGGTGCCGGCGTTGCAGGGCAAAAAAAAAAATCGGCAAAATGCGCTCATGCGCACATACACCCACAGCCGAATTAATGGGAAAACGGCGAATATAGCACGCCTCTGGTGCGGCAGTCTGAACGCTCCCGCGCGCCTCCGTCCCGTATCTTCCGGCAGCGGCCCCCGCTATGTGGACGGGAAAACCCGGTATCGTTTACTCCGGGGTTTTTTTGCCGCGACTGGCTACCGGGGCAAATTGCCAGTCTGTCCTCGGCCTATATGTTGCATTATTTTGGATGAGGAGTTGTTTGAGACAGAGGGGATGTCTGTGAACAAGCAAAGTTTTGCCCGCCAGTACTTGTGAAAGAGAATTCTTATTATCCAGTAGAGGTTGTAAGTCTTTGATGATGCATTGAACTGTTTTTAGCTGAGAGTTATATGTAACCACTAGTGGTGTTCTATTTTTGTCTCTTTTGGGCCTGTCTTCTAATAGGTTTTCTCTGGGTATCATTCTGGCTTTGTTGATCTGTTTCCTGACTTCATCAGGTGGATACTTTAGTTCCAAAGAGGTATGTTGTAGATCCCTCAGGTAAGAATCCCTGTCTGTAGGATTGGAACAGATGCAGCTGTAGCATAGACTATTGGGATGTTTTGCTGACATGACTTTGCATCCACCTCATAAAGTGCTGTTAAGTGATCTCCACACCTGGGACCTTCTAGGTTTGCTTCCCACAGTTAGAAAAGACACCTTGGCCGTATCTGCATTTGCATTTTAAATCAGTTGCATGCTGCTGTGACAGCGTCTTTCTCTATGCTTGTTTGAAGAGTTGTTTGGAGAAGATTCTTTTAAAGCAGTGCAGAGGTGCAATGACAGTGGAGCCGCCCCAGAGGATGATAAACAGATGTGGACATGGAAACTATGCTCGCACTGTTGAAGTGTGAAAACGACACCAAATGTGGACAGCTTTTTTGAAGATGGAGTCAAAAGGTGGGGACACTGGTGGGAAAGACTAATGCAGATATGGTCCTTGAGACATTTATCTGCTATTATGACCTATTTATTGCTTTACTACTATTGACTTTATAACCTTATGTTACTTGTTTAGTAGCAGGGTATCTTCTAATGGCTATGAGGATTTAGAAGCATAAGGTAAAAATTCTCTGATGGGGAACTTCTCCCTTTGTCATGCTAAAATCATACTGGTTTTATTTCATTTGCTACATTAATAATTTATGCCAATAAAGGTACTAAACTGAACTGTTCTTGCTGCTTTCATGGGGAACAGAAAGCAGGAGTTCCCTGCTTTCTGCTCTATCCATGAACCACTACAAACTGCTTTAAAAGTTTGTGGAAGTTTGTGATCGTAGATCTGTCATGTACTTCTGTTCACAAACCACACACAGGGCAAAATTCGTGATATCTTTTGCTTCGTGATTCAGTTCATGCCTGTCCCTACTCATCTGCATACGGGTACAAGATAAAGTACAATACAAGGAAGTACAATATTGTGAAAGAAACACAAATAAATAGACAGACAGATACATACTGTCCCACAAAAATGGAACCCCAAATCACCTGGAATCTGAGGCCTATCTCTCTAAAACAGCAGGTGTTTGTTTGTGCTGATTACCTGAGGGGGCTCATAAGATGGGTCTTCCCCCAAAAAAGAATTCCCTGAACATAGAAAACTAGCATATCAGAGAGAAGGCTGGACTATAGCCATTCTCCAAATTCCAAGGAGAATCATTTGGATGGAGTAGCATTCAGTCATGAGACTTTTCCCACTTTTATGAAATGGTACTGCCTTCACATCAACATCACAGTAATCCAAGGCCGGGGACAGACTGGCAATTTGCCGCGGGATGGGACCCGGGCTGACAACAACTCAATATCGGGGTAAATGGGATGTTCACACAGGCACATCTGCCTGGCGTCCCCCACCCGTAGCCTACCGGTGCTCTCGCGCTTCACTGCCGGATTAAAAAAACACCTGATAAAAGCCGGCGCAAATCTTGAAAGCCTGCGTTCGTCGCGCGTTTCTCCGCTTCCGGGGAGTCTGAACGCGCAGCCGAAAAGCCGGGAGCAACCCGTGTTGGGCATGAGGCAGCAGCGGTGTGATTGGCTACGCTCTGCTCCACTGCCCAATGCGGTGCCGGCGTTGCAGGGCAAAAAAAAAAAATCGGCAAAATGCGCTTATGCGCATGAGCACATACGCCCACAGCCGAAATAATGGGGAAACAGCAAATATAGCACGCCTCCGGCGCGGCAGTCTGAACACTCCCGCGCGCCTCCGTCCGGTATCTTCCGGCAGAGGCCCCCGCTGTGTGGACGGGAAAACCCGGTATCATTTACTCTGGGTTTTTTTTGCCGCGACTGGATACCGGGGCAAATTGCCAGTCTGTCCTCGGCCCAAGTCTTTGCCCCAGCCACTGATGCAGAAGAGGATGAAGTGGACCAGTTCTATGAAGACCTACAACACCTCCTAGAACTAACACAAAAAAAAAATGTCCTCATCATAGGAGACTAGAATGCTGAAGTAGGAAGTCAAAAGGTAACTGGAATAACAGACAGGTTTGGCCTTGGAGAACAAAATGAAGCAGGGCAAAGGCTAACAGAATTTTGTCAAGAGAACGCGCTGGTCATAGCAAACACCCTCTTCCAACAACCTAAGAGGAGACTCTACACATGGACATCACCAGATGGGCAACACCGAAATCAGATTGATTATATCATTTGCAGTCAAAGATGGAGAAGCGCTGTACAATCAGTAAAAACAAGACCTGGAGCTGAGTGTGGCTCAGATCATGAGCTACTCATTACAAAATTCAGGCCATCATCATCATCATTTATTGTTACTCTCATAGACCCATCAGACAATGTACAGAATCAGAAAACCAATCCCGGGTTATCATAAAACATTACAAAGGAGAGACATCATGAGAAGTATTAAGGAGGTACTTGCACTTTGTAAATACAATAAAAAGGAACTTAGCAACGGTCCTTGTTATTTCAATGGATTTATCCTGCAGTAGGTATTTCAACAGAAGTTCCTCGGAATGAATCACTAGTTGTCCTTGGAACCTAAATGGCCTTAATACAGGTGTAATTAAGAGGGCTCTTTCTTCTGCATAATAAGAACAGTGAAGCAAAATGTGGGAAAGGGACTCAATTGACTCGGCAGGGCATGAGCATAGTCTCAAATGCCTAGGAATATGTTGGAATCTTCCAGAAAGAACTGCCGATAGAAAGGTGTCAAATCTAGCTCTGGAGAAAGCCCATCTGTGGTTTGGATTAGAAATATTGGTTAGATATGGAGAAGCAGTCATGTGATTTTTGGTATTCAGAGATTTATAGGAAGGCAGGAGTGCGGCATAAGACGTTTGCAACTCGATATCTCTGAGACATTGGTATACAATAGATTTTGCTCTAACATAGCCACTTTCCAGAAGTTGGTATGGGTCCAATCCTAAAGTTCTCAGTTTGTTAATGGCTCTGGTAGACCACTGAAGGTAAGGGGATGCGGCCAATAAAGATGGAAGTAACCCAGTGGGAAAGAGGTGAACTTTCAACCAGAAGCAGAGAGAGTGCAGCCATATGTTCAGTTCGACTGTACTGAGACCAGCTTCTTGTCTCAGAATACCATTTGCAGTGCATCTTGGAGTATTAAATAGAGACCTCAGAAATTTTGATTGGACCAGTTCCAACACCTGAAGGTTTGTAAATCGCATAATTTGTGTCCCGTATCTCATTTGGGCTAGAACTTATGCAGAAAAAAGTTTTAGGGCAGCTGGAATAAAGTGTGCTCCATCTCTTCTGAATAATGTTAGTATAGCAGAAGCGGTTCTTTCTGCAGAAGCAGCCACTGAGTTGATGTGAGCAGTGGGGTTACCATTATATACAAATGTAACCCCCAGATATTTAAAAAACTTTACCTGCTCAACATCATTCCCATTTATTTTCCAGGTGTGTTTTTTTAACCTCTGATTGAAGCACATTATTTTGGTTTTTGAAAAATTGATTGAAAGCAGATTTTCCTGGCAGTGGCTGGGAAAGGATGTAAGTGCTTGCTTTAGATTTATTCTGGTCAGGGATAGAAGAATTGTATCATCTGCATACATAAGAACCGGTACTTTATATTCAGAGTTAAGTTTGGGTGCATGAACATCAGAGGTATGCAAATCGGATATAAGTGAATTCACATAAAAATTAAACAGAAATGGCGCTAACGGACAGCCCTGTCTAACACCCCTCCTCAGCTGAATAGGTTTAGAGAGTCTGCCGTCCGTAGTATATTTTACCTGAAGAGTGTTGTTGCTGTGAAGTTTTATTATCAGACGGAGAAGCCTTTTATCTATGGTGGTGGAATTCAATTTTGACCATAGTGTCACACGATCAATTGAATCAAAAGCTGCCTTTAGATTGACAAAGGCAGCAAAGAGGGTTCTTTTTTTGATGTTGTGTATATTTATATATTAAATAATCCAGCACCAGACAGTGGTCTAAGGGTGAGAATATGTTCGGATGCACACAGTTTGAGGCAAAGATAATGGGAATAAGGCTTACAGATAATATTTAACAGACTAATTGGTCTGTAGTTGTTCGGGTCGGATCTATTGCCTTTCTTATATATAGGGATTATTATGGAAAGACTCCATTCAGTTGGAATTTGGCCAGATTGATCTATAAAGGTAAAAAGATTGGCCAAAATTGGGGCCCACCAGTCAAGATTGGCCTTTAGAGCTTTGGCAGTGATAAAATTACTACCTGGAGCTTTGCCTCTTTTCAAATTGTTAATTAAGAGTTCAATTTCTTGTACCGAAACTGGATCCCAGAAGGGAATGCAATGATAGGTCCCAATGATGAGATGCTTTTAACTTTGGTCTTAACTTTGTGGCCAGCGCTCTCCCTTTTTACAAACGTGCTTCCTTAGACCCAGTTGCAAATTACGCTGGTCTATGCCTTGCACAAATGGCCAACAAACTCAATTTGTATATTCTTAATGGTGCTGTTGAGGGAGATTGCCCGGGTCAATTTACGTTCTGGGCTGGCCCCAAACACACAACAATAGATTATTTACTGTCTTCACAAGATTTTTTTATAAGAGTTACTGATTTATCAGTTGATGCAAGAACTGAAAGCGACCATCTCCCTCTTATATTAAAATGGCCTAAGGACTCAGCTGGTTTCTTTAACAATCGCAAACCATATCCCGTATCAGCACCAAGGATAGGCAGAAAGAAACTCAAGTGGAATGAGGAGCTAAATGATAAATTCCTAGGCCTGGCAGCAGGAAGTTGACTACTCCTTGTAAACTTTGTTAATTGAATAAGACAACACACCATTGATGGTACATATTATTTATCTATTGTTTATTAACTATATACATAATTTCCAATCAATTTCTTTATATTATGTTAAAATGTAATAATTGTATTTCACAGTTCTGTTGAACACTGATTGCATCAATTTTACTACTGATGAAGTTTGGAAACGAAGAGATGTAATCCGGAAGCTTCATTATCTTTTGGAAAATATTTGGACAGTGTTGATACATATTGATTTTCTGTAACTTTTGATGAGTTCTTTGAGTGATTCTTGTTATAAATATTCTTTTTGTAAAAGCAAAACCACGTTTCAATAGTGTTTGAATACTTAATCCCGACTGTTGTTTCTATTTCTTCACTGTATTGTAATCACCATCACTTCTACAACTTGAACTTCCAGGCCTCCTGTGACCACCAGGGCATCTTCGGGGACTTTGTGACCACGCAATGTGCATGATACCCAGTTTTTTGCTGCTTCTGGCCTCAATTGACTCCTGGCCACCTGGCCAGATGGCAAGAGCTGGCTCTTGGGTAAGTGTGGCAAAGCAGGGGTGGGTGGAAGCTGGACTCTGGGACACTGTCATCTTGTTCCCATGCAGGAGATTGTGGGTATCCCCTTCCATCATATCTAATAATGCTGTATCCTGAGGATGACCACCCAGACCACACAGCTACAACCAGGCCTGCTGGACCACCTGAATGGTCATCAAATGAGCATTCAGACAGCTAAATATGAGATTCCAGTGCCTATACTACACGAGGGACCACTGTGTGATGCAGCCCATGGCAGTGGCCAAGCTGTTTGCAGTTTGTGTCATGCTCCACAACATTGCTCTGCTTCAGCGACTGCTGCCAGTCCATGTTGATTGTGATGCAGAGGACCTATGATCCACCAGGGCGGAGGAAGCACCCAATCTGCCTGCATCCCTTTGGCAGGACCTGTGGGGGCATATGCACAGGGAGCACATGTGCCAGTACATCTGGGAGAGACGACACCCACAGGGGGTGCCAAACTGCCCTGGTTCTGCTTCCTATTGAGGGCTGGGGGATGTGTCACAGCCACTGTTGCCTGGGCTGGCCCACACCTGGACACAGGGCTGCTTCCAAAGCACATGGAGCACTGGCACAAATTCCCCCCTCCCGTCCACCACCCACTCTTCTCTGACAGCATTGATTGGGGAGGGGGCTGAGGGGAAGGACCATTCAAATCTGTCAGGTGATCCATAAAACAGAACAGAACACTCTGCATGGGATGTCTACCAGCTTTATTAAGAGGTGGCCCATGCCCGGGGCCCATGCCTCCATTAGCAGACTCACCAGGTCTGTGAGGCCAGGGGTGGGAGGGCTACATATTGACAAGAATGTACACACATATGACAGAGGGTACTTGGCTGGAATTCCTCAGAGTGCAACTCATGGCCCAACATCCCTTGGAGCACCCTGGGGGCACACCACAAAACCCGATGACCCATACGGTTCCATCCAAGAGCCTATCCCTTCACCTGCAAACCCAAATCCACCCCTGTCCACCAGCATCCTTTGGAGGTCTGTTTTCTAACCATTTTGTTGGGGGCCCACTAGTTGGGCCCCCTGCCCAAAAATTGGGCCATAGATGGCCAAGGGACTGAAGCAGTAATCAAGCCAAGCTGCAGAAAGGAATAATCACAAAATGTTGGCACCTGCAACAAAAAATACCTTTAGGCTAAGGGAACCTGAGTTTCCATCTGCTCCAACATCACTTGCAGCTATGGTTGAGCCCCCACCCCACACACCTTCTGAAGCTGCATGAAGAACACATCCTCACACTGTACATGCCTCATCTCTGAATAGTGCTCCCCCTGCACAGCAGGGGGTCCTTTTTCCATTGACAGAGCCTAATCTGCATAGCCCACCAGGCATAGTGCAGACCTGAGCCCTGCACCCTGAGACCTAGGGCCACATATGAAGCTTAGCATTCTCTATGCAACACTTGGCAATGCTGACCCTTTGACCCCATGACCTCCAACAGCTTGCCTATCACTGTGTATGCACTGAGCCAATCCTCACCAGTCATGTGGGCTCGCTGCCCCACCATTGCTGATGCCTTCTGGATGCTGCTAGATGTTCCCTAACACAGAGAGACATCACCTCACCAGGAGGGCTGCCAATGCCCTGAAGTGGATCAGGGGACAACCTGTTGAATCACCACCTGCAGGGGAAAATAGCTCAGGGACAGGCCCTGCCAACACACAGAAGGCTATGACATGGAATCCCAGTAGGCTTTGGAACTGCAGTTGTGCTGAAGCATTATTGGCACAGACTCCTTTGGAACCGATGTAGGTGGGCTTTGGAGCATGCATACCTGTTCTCTACATCAATACCATGGAAAGGCTCATACTTATCCACTCCTCCACCTGTGGCTGCTGGAGGCTATGGGCCAACTAGGGGATGGAGATAAGGGAGGCTGGTCAAGCTGCCTCTCAGGACGCATTGGCTGCGAGGCCAGACCAACATGCCCCACCCCGTTCCATGGACTTCATGCAGACAGCTGGCAGCCAATTCACCCCCTGGCAGATGAACTTCCCTGGGGTTCTGTTCCAGGGCTGCTCAGCATCTGTGATGCTGCTGGTATGGGAACCCCCTCACAAGGCTGCCCTTGAGTGCAGGAAATGGTGATGCATCTCGAGCCACCGAGCCAGGTCAAGGGGGGAAATGGGATCCTGCTCTGACTCACCTGTCAACACCCTCCAGCCCCTGATGGTCCAGACTCTGTGATCCAGGTACCTGTGTGGGTATGGAATAGGAGAAGTCAGTCACAGAGGTAGAACAGAACACTCCCTACATGCTATGAGAGCTAAGTGCTCCCCCATTGGCCTCTGTGCAATTTCTTGTGCTATCACCACCACCAAAGTGTCTCATTTGTGCAATGTCCCCACCCCAAGGAGCGATGAGACAGAGTCCTGTGCCACCCACCTGACCTAAAGGGTGCTCGTGTGTCCACACTGCAGCTTTTGTATGGTGAAGGGGGCTGCAATTGGGTGCTAGGGAGGGGGCTTGGCAGCTGAGGGGAGAGAGGTGATTGGCCAGGCCCGTAATCAGCGTCCTAAGCTCCAAGGAGCAAAATGGGTGAAGCTGCACCACAGTGTGGGGATCAAGTTTTTGCAGGTCAATTGCCACCTATGGGATACGTTGTGCTTTTGGCCAGCTAACTTTACCCTCCTGCCTGTGGCATTCCCTGGCTGAAAGGTCACAGGGAGCCAACTAAATATGGCCATGCCCCTGGGCCACCACAACCATGCTGGCACAGTAGCTTGCGACTGGCACCTGACAGCAACAGAGCACTGCTGGGTGCTTGTAGCATTGCATCATTTACATCAGCATAACTGGGACATGCTAGAGTAGGGGTCAGTCAGCTCCCAGAGTGCTTTCAGCCCTCCCTCAGGATTGCTCTGCCCATTGCCTATTGGCCTCCTTAATATATTCCAGCTTGTCCCACACCACAACAGCTCCCCCCTTTTCTGCAGGTTTAAAAATAAAGTCTTCACAGACTACTAGTCTTTTTAATGCTTGTCTCTCGGCTGCATTAAAATTATGCCAAACTGATATCTCTGTTTGATGCATTCTGTTTAAATCTTCCAGAACTAATTCCTGAAAGGCTAAGATCCTAGGGTTCTGTGGTGGCGGCGGGGGGTGGGGGATTAAAAGTAGATTTTGGTTTAAATTTAGAAACTTTCCCCAATATTGGCTCTTCTTTGTTCTTAAAATAATCGGCTAGCCTGATTTTTCTAAATAATTATTGTATTTCTGTCATTAATTTAAAAGCATCATGCTATGGAGTACGAATGAAGAAGAATTCCTTTTTGAGAACCAATATTTCCAATTCTGTGAGGTGCCTATTAGACAGCTTAACTACTTGTGGGTTTTCAGCATTTTTCTTCTGTGATGTACTCTCAGTTCTGTTGTCATGTGTTTCCTGTCTCCCTTGTCTGAAGAACTGATATGGAACTAGTGGCGCTATATGTGAAGAGGGGGCTAGAATGTCAGGAAGTTCTGGAGAATGTGGTTGACAGAACCATGGAAAATATGGGTGGAAATAAGGGGAAGTAGGACAAAGGGTATTGTTGTTGGAGTTTGCTACAGGCCACCTAACCAGGGACAGGAAACGGTTGCTCCCCTCTTGAACAGATTGGTACCTTATAATTGTGGGAGACTTCAACTTCCCAAAGCGACAAGAATCACACAACTTCCTGACCTGTCTGGCCAACAACTTCCTTTTTCAAATGGTGGAGGAAGCTACAAGGGGCTCGGCCATACTAGACTTAATATTAACCAACAGAGAAGAATTGGTAGACGGGGTAAAAGTGGTGGGGATTTTAGGGGGAAGTGACCATGTCCTCCTTGAATTCCAGTTGCTGTGGGGGGTCAAGGAAGTTCGTAGCAAACTGTTCCGGGGTTTCCCATTCACACAGCCCAGGCTGCTGCTAACGACATAAGAACATAAGAGAAGCCAATGTCGAATCAGGCCAATGGCTCATCTAGGCCAACACTCTGTCACACAGCGGCCAAAAATACCACGTGCCATCAGGAGGTCCAGCAGTGAGACCAGGAAACTAGAAGCCCTCCCACTGCTGCCCCCTCCAGCACCAAGAATAGAGTGCATTCCCTGCCCCAGACTGAGAGCTCCCATCTATACCCTGTGGCTAATAGCCACTGATGGACTTCTGCTCCATATGTTTATCTAATTCCCTCTTGAAACTGTCCATGCTTGTAGCTGCCACCACCTCCTGTGGCAGTGAATTCCATATGTTAATCATTCTTTAGGTGAAGAAGTACTTCCTTTTATCTGTTCTAACCCGACTGCTCAGCAATTTCATGGAGTGCCCACAAGTTCTTGTATTGTGAGAAAGGGAGAAAAGTACTTCTTTCCCAACCTGCTCAATCCCATTCATAATCTTATACCGCATACGCAAGAATAGGACGGGAGAGAGAGCGAAACGGACAAGATCCGCCCATGTACCATCAGGTGGAGGGAGAAGAGCTGGGCTGAGTGGACTGCACAGCCAGGACAACCCTGGCCCAATTGGGGCACTGGAGGCCACTGAGAGTGGCGGAGTACGCGGCCCGAAAATTGGCTTTGGGTTCATTATTAGCGACTGCTTAATTAATTAATAGATCAATTAAGGGAATGAGGGGTTTGGAATTAATTAATTAGTTGTGAGCAAATATGAGTTAAGGGCTGCTTTAGAAATAGATATTAATTGTTGGGGCCATCCTAATTAACTGGAACCGAATCTGATGATTGTTTTCGCCTTAGGGATTATGTTTAGGGGGGGGGCGAGGGGTGGTAGGGCCACCGGAGCTGTGGGCCCAAGACTGTGTTAGTTAGTGGGCGATTGAATCTCAGAAGATTTGTAAACTGTAAATTAAATGGGGAGTAGGATTGGCCAGGCAATTAGAGTGGGAGGGGGAGTACCGCTGTGCACTCCACTGTCCTAACTGAGCACTTAGTGAGTGCCCGGCTTGAGGCCCATCCAGCGGTCTGAAGCTTGCGGAGACCACGGAGGGCACCAATGTGGGCCAGGGTATACCGGTGCTTCTGGGAAGGGGAAAGTATAGCGGTGGGAGCAGGCAGAGTAGTATGCGAAGAGGGCGGAGAAATGGTGAAGCTCATCCCTCTTCCAGCCTGCGTCCCATCCCGAGACATGTTGGCAGTGGGGCTAGGAACTATACCCCCTCTCCGGCATTGGTGCTGTGCAATGCCAGGTCCATAAATAATAAGACCTCGACCCTAAGGGATTTTCTGCAGCAGCGGAATCCGGACCTGGCGTGTGTGACCGAGACCTGGGTGAGAGAGGGGGAGACAGTGGCTCTCTCCCAAGTGGTCGCACCTGGGTTTTCGGTCCTTCACCAATCCCGGACTAGGGGGCGGGGGGGGAGGAGTGGCACTATTCATCCGGGAGGCTTACTCCTTTAGGGCGCTTCCGCCTCCAAGGATCACAGGCATCGAGTGTGCTGGCCTGGTCTGGGAGATCGGGGAGAGTTTGGCGATTTGGCTGGTGTACTGACCGCCTAATGCACCGGCCAATAGCCTGCTGTCCCTTCTGGAGGCCATAGCAGGCTGGGCTCTGGAGCACCCTAGACTGATAGTCATGGGTGACTTCAATGTCCATGCTGAGGACGCGGCCTCCAGCCAGGCAGCGGACCTGGTGTCGTCCATGGCAGCACTGGGACTCTCCCAATATGTAACGACCCCCACCCATCAGGCTGGGCACACACTTGATTTGATCTTTGCGGCGGGGGTTACAGTGGACCGGGTTACTGCCTTGGTAGTCTCATGGTCGGACCACCATGCCCTAGAGGCTCGCCTGAATGTGCCACCCCAACCCCGTTTAGGCAGCGAGCGTATTTTAGCTCGCCTGCATAGCCAGATGGACTCAGATGGCTCTGCGGGATCCGATGCCCCCTGGCGGCTTGTTGGATGAGCTTGTGGAGGACTGGAATAGTCGGCTATCCGCAGCCATCGACGAGATTGCTCCACGGCGCCCTCTGCACTCCCGAACGAGGCTAGCTCCCTGGTATACCCAGGAGCTACGACTGATGAAGTGGGAGCTCAGACAGCTAGAGAGGCAGTGGCGCCGAACTCGTGACGAAGCTACAAGAACATCTTATAGGACGTTTATGAAAACCTATGAGATGGCAGTCAAAACCGCTAAGAGGGTTTTCTATGCAGCTGAGATTGCATCCGCCAGCTCTCGCCCAGCCCAATTGTTTAGGATAATTCGGTCGTTAACAGTTCTACCGCAGGGCAGACCAAATGCTAAGGAATTGGATATTGGCTGCAAGGCTTTTGCGAGCTATTTCGCGGATAAAGTCCTGATGCTCCGCCGCAACCTCCCCGCCACAGTTGAAACAGTAAGTGAGCTTGAGGCCCATTGCACGTCTTTGGCACTGATTCTGGACCACTTCAGTCCTCTCAGCCTGGAGGAAGTTGACAGTTTACTTGCGGCTGTGCGCCCAACCACATGCAGCCTCGACCCGTGCCCTTCCTGGCTTATTAAAGCTGGCCATGAGGTGCTGCGAGGTGCCCTAAGGGAGATTATTAACAAGTCCCTTACGATGGGACTGTTCCCGGGGGCACTCAAGGAAGCGATGGTCCGCCCTCTCTTGAAAAAGCCATCGTTAGACCCGGCCAAATTGGCTAACTATAGTCCGGTCTCTAATTTGCCCTATTTGGGCAAATTAATTGAGAGGGCGGTGGCGACACAGCTGCAGGGTTTTCTGGATGATGCTTCAGTGTTGGATCCCTTCCAGTCTGGCTTTCGTCCGGGTCATGGGACGGAGAAGGCACTGGTCGCTCTGACTGACGACCTCCAAAGGCATCTGGATCGAGGTGGATCGGCAGTTTTGCTGTTGTTAGATCTGTCGGCCGCGTTCGATACGGTCGACCATCAGCTACTAGTCCACCGCCTCGCTGACGTGGGAATCCGGGGGCTCGCCTTGCAGTCGCTTGCCTCCTTTCTCCAAGGTCGGGGACAAAGGGTGGCACTAGGGGATCAGCAGTCAAGGAGGCACCCACTTGAGTGCGGGGTGCCTCAGGGGGCTGTTCTGTCCCCGATGCTATTTAACATCTATATGCGCCCCCTTGCCCAGATTGCCCGGAGGTTTGGGCTGGGGTGTCACCAGTACGCTGATGACACCCAGCTCTACCTGATGCTGGGCAGCCAGTCACGCTCTGGACTGGAAGATCTTGACTGGGCACTGCAGGCCGTGGCTGGGTGGCTCAGACTGAGTCGGCTGAAGCTGAATCTGGGGAAGACGGAGGTCCTGTGCCTGGGTTGGGGCAGTTCGGGGGTGGGGATTCCGCTCCCGGCCTTTGGTGGGGCCTTACTGGTCCCAACGCCTGAGGTTCGAAGCCTGGGGGTCCTCCTGGATTCTTCTCTTACTATGGAGGCCCAGGTAGCGGCCACAGCCAAGTCAGCCTTCTATCATCTTAGGCTGATTAGGCAGTTAGTCCCCTTCCTCGACCGGGCTGACCTGGCCACAGTGATCCATGCAATGGTCACCTCGAGACTGGATTACTGTAACGCTCTCTACATGGGGCTGCCTCTGTCGCGGATCCAGAAGCTGCAGCTGGTGCAGAACACCGCGGCCAGGCTGCTGCTGGGCCTCCCCAGAAGGAAGCACATTCGGCCTGCGCTAAGGTCTCTGCATTGGCTGCCAATAGCATACCGAGTCCGCGTCAAAGTGCTGGTTCTCACCTTTAAAGCCCTATATGGCCGGGGTCCAACATATCTACGGAACCGCCTTTCCCCATACAGTCCCCAGAGAGCACTACAGTCAGGGTCGCAAAATCGTCTGACCCTCCCTGGCCCACAGGAGGCCAGGCTAGCTGCCACTAGAGCTGGGGCATTCTCGGTGGTGGCCCCTACCTGGTGGAACGAGCTCCCGGAGGAGATCAGGGCCCTGCGGGACCTCTCGCAGTTCCGCAGGGCCTGTAAGACGGAGCTCTTCCGCCAGGCATTCAATTAGGGGCCGCCGCCATTGGAGTACCCAGCCCGTAGTGTTACAACAGAGCAGCTGCCTGAGCAAGAACACCTAGTATCTATTACCAGGCCGGGGCCATTGGAGTGGGTAAGCGGGGACCACCAGCTCTCTAGCTATGGCGAAACATTGGCCAATGGTTAACAACCGCTTGCATCTTGCACTTTATTGTATTGTAATGGTTTTAGACTTGTATTATAATGTTTTAACTGGTGTATTTTAAATATGTTCCTTGTTATATTTATATGAATTGTGAGCCGCCCTGAGCCTGCTTTGCGGGAAGGGCGGGGTATAAATCCCATAATAAATAAATAAATAAACCTTGATCATGTCACCCCTCAGCCATCGCTTCTCCAAGCTAAAGAGCCACAAGCATTTTAACCGTTCTTCATAGGGAAGGTGTTCCAACCCTTTTATCATTCTAGTTGCCCTTTTCTGCACTTTTCCCAATGCTATGATATCCTTTTTCAGATGTGGTGACCAGAACTGTACACAGTATTCCAAATGAGGTCGCACCAATGATTTATATAGGGGAATTATATAGGGGCACTGGTTGATTTGTTTTCAATTCCCTACCTAATAATCCCCAGCATAGCATTGGCCTTCTTTATTGCAGCTACACACTGTCTAGACATTTTCATTGAGTTATCTACTATGACTACAAGATCTCTCTCTTGGTCAGTCTCTGCCAGTTCAGACCCCATCAACGTGTATTTATATTTAGGATTTTTGGCTCCAATGTGCATCACTTTGCACTTGGCCACACTGAACCCCATTTGCCACGTTGACGCCCACTCACCCATCCTCGATAGATCCCTTTGGAGTGCCTCACAATCCTCCCTGGTTTTCACCACCCTGAACAACTTCATGTCATCTGCAAATTTAGCCACTTCACTGCTTACTCCCAATTCCAAATCATTAATAAACAAGTTAAAAAGCATCGGACCGAGTACTGATCCCTGTGGTACCCCACTGCTTAGCAGCCTCCACTGAGAAAGTTTCCCATTTATACTCACTCTCTGTTTCCTATTTATAAGCCAGTTTTTGATCCACAATTGGACTTGTCCTTTTATCCCATGACTATTGAGCTGTATCAAAAGCTTTCTGGAAGTCAAGGTAAACAACATCTATTGGGTCCCCATTGTCCACATATTTGTTCACTCCCTCAAAAAAAACTAACAGGTTAGTGAGACAAGATCTTCCCTTACATGTGCCTACTAATTCTTTCCTTAATAACGGTTTCCACCAACTCACCCGGTATCGATGTCAGACTGACTGGCCTGTAATTTCCTGGCCTGTAATTTCCTGGATGTCCCCTGGAGCCCTTTTTAAAGATGGGAGTGACATTAGCTACCTTCCAGTCCTCAGGAATGGAGGCAGATGTTAAAGAAAGATTACATATTTTTGTCAGGAGATCCACAAGTTCACATTCGAGTTCTTTCAGAACTCTCAGATGAATGCCATCCGGGCCCGGTGATTTATTAGTTTTTAAATTGTCCATCAGTCGGAGGACTTCCTCTCTTGTCACCACAATCTGATTCAGGTCTTTCAAAGCCCCTCCCGAAACCGGTGCTTCTGGAGTGGGCAAGCACTTCTCCTCTTCCACAGTGAAGACAGAGGCAAAAAATGCATTCAGCTTCTCAGCCATTTCCCTATCATCCTTCAGTAGTCCTTTTACTCCTTGGTCATCCAAGGGCCCCACTGCCTCCCTGTCTGGCTTCCTACTTCTAATGTATTTGAAGAAAGTTTTATTGTTGGCCTTTATGATTTTTGCAATATGCTCCTCATACTCCCTTTTTGCTTGCCTGATCACAGACTTGCATTTTATTTGCCACAGTCTGTGTTCCCTTTTATCAACCTCATTGAGAGTAGCTTTCCACCACTTAAAGGAATCCTTCTTACCTTTTACAGCTTCCATTACTTTATTAGTTAACCATGAAGGTTTTTTTCTATACCTATTTGTGCCTTTCCTAACCTGCGGTATATATTTTTTCTGAGCTTCTAGGATTTTTTTAAATAGTCTCCAAGCTTCCCCAATGGTTTTGACCTTCTCCACTCTTCCTTTCAACTTCTTCCTCACATGTCCCCTCATACCAGAGAAGTTACCCCTTTTCAAGTTAAAAGTGGTTGCATCAGTCTTTTTGGGCAACTCCTTATTGTTAAACTCAATGACATTATGGTCCCTGTTCCCAAGTGGTGCAATCACTTTTACATCTCTCACCAGGTCTTCGATGTTACTTAGGACCAAATCCAGGATCGCCTCTCCCCTGGTAGGATCTGTGACCATCTGTTCCATAGCACAGTCATTGAGAGTGTCTAAAAACTCAATCTCTTTTTCCCGACTAGAACTCATATTGACCCAATCAATGTGTGGGTAGTTAAAGTTGCCTATTACGACACAGTTATTCCGTCTAGCCGCTATCTTTAATTCAGTCATCATTTTATAATCCTCCTCTATATTTTGATCTGGTGGGCGATAACAAACTCCCACTGTTAAGCCTCCTTTTGGACCCACTATTTCAACCCATAGCATTTCCAGAAGCGAATCCAATTCTCTTACCCTCTCAATCTTACTGGGCTGTATACCCTGTCTGACATACAGAGCCACCCCACCTCCAAACCTCCCCCCCCCCATCCTTCCGATATAATTTATAACCAGGAATCACCGTATCCCACTGATTTTCCTCATCCCACCAAGTTTCTGAAATATCCACAATGTCTATTGCCGCACCCACACCAAGCATTCCAACTCCCCGATTATACCTTGGAGACTTCTAGCATCTGTGTATAAACACTTATAGTTTCCCATGCTTGTTAAGCCCACAGCCTTCCTCTTGCTGCCTCGAGACCTTGCCAGGCAGTCCCTATTGTTAGCCACAGTCTCAGTGGACAATTTTAATCCATTTCCTTGTACAAAAGTAATAGCAACCCCTTCATCTCTTTGAGATGAGCCATCCCGAACCAGAGACTTTTAATCTCCTATTGGCTTTCCCCCATTATTCAGTTTAAAAACTGCTCTGCCACTTTTTTGATTTTGAGTGCCAGCAGCCTGGTTCGTTCTTGGGACAAGTGGAGACCATTCCTTTTGTACAGCTCCCTCTTGTCCCAAAAGCATCCCAGTGCCTAACAAACTTGAACCCTTCCCCCCTACACCATCGTCTCATCCACGCATTGAGACACCTGATCTGTGCCTGTCTCTCCGGCCCTGCGCGTGGAACAGGTAGCACTTCTGAGAAGGCTACCTTGGAGGTCCTGGCCTTGAATTTCCTGCCAGCAGCCTAAATTTCTCCTCCAGGACCTCACGACTGCATTTCCCCACATCGTTGGTGCCGACGTGCACCACGACCACTGGCTCCTCCCCAGCACTATCTACTAGCACTATCTAAAACACGCGTAATGTCCGCTACCTTCGCACCAGGCAGGCAAGTCACCATACAGTCAGTACGCGGGTTCACCACCCAGCTGTCTACCTGCCTAAGGATCGAATCACCAACTACCAAGAGCCCCCTCCCACCCTTCCCAGGGACGGTTCCTTGGTACGAAAGGATACCCATTCACCAGCTGAAGAAGAGATCCCTTCTGAGGGCACATTCCCCTTATCCTCAGCATGGTGCCCCATTTCCCCTTGACCCTCATGCTCCCTGGCAGAAGGTGGGCTGCCTGATACAGAGTGGGACATATCTAACAAGTCCCCGAGAGTCTTCTCCATGCACCTAACTGACTGTCTCTGCTTCTCCAGGTCAGCCAGCTTGGCCTCAACGGAGCAAACCCGCTCCCTGAGAACCAGGAGCTCCTTGCACTGAGCACACACCCAAGACTTCTGACCAGTGGGCAGATAGTCATACATGTGAGAATCCATGCAAAACATTGGATACCCCCCAACCCCCTGCTGGCATTCTGGCTTCATAATTGTTTTTAAACAAATACTTTTATATAATCCCCCTTTTAAAACCCTTTGTATTTATATGGTTCCTGTTGTAGAAGTCTACTTACCTTACTGGGAACCCAAGGAGCCGAGGTCCCTGGCTTTCTGGCTCGTCCTGGGCTTCTTACAGAGCCCCTAGTCTAAGAGCAATAGGCCAAGAGCCTCACCCTTTGGCTCTCACCCTTCGGTTCGTGCCAGAGGCTCGTGCCTCTTGCAAGCTTCCTGCCTTAAATCGACGTGTCCCCCAGGAGAGCATACCTGCTGGAGCATACCGGGAGGAGGCGCGCTAGAGCATTCAGATTGCTGCCCCAGAGGCATGCTGTATGCGGCCTTTTCTCATTAAGTCGGCTTTGGGTGTATGGGTGTATGTGCACATGAGTGCTCATGCACTCATGTGCATAAGTGCATCTGGCCAATTGGGGGAGGACCCCAATCATACCGTTGCTGCCTTCTGTTCAATGTGGGTTGCTCCCGGCTTATCGGCGGAGCGTTCAGACTTCCAGGAAGCAGACAAACGTGGTACACACACAGGCTTCAGGGATTTACTACCACTTTTATGAGGTATCTATTAAACGTGGGAAGAAAGCGGAACAGCCCGGGTTGCCTATGGGTGGGGAACGCCAGGCAGATGTGCCTGTCCCTTTTAATGCAGTTTTAAAGCATTGCTGAAATGGGGCTCTGCCAGGGCAAATTGCCTGTCTGAACTCAGCCATAAACTCTGCTTTCCTCATTTTTTTTAAGAGGATACTGGGGCCAGTTTGGGTAGGGCCTGCGTATTGCATCCCATACCTGCGTATTGCAGGCAGAAGTGGTGCCAATCTGTCTTTCAGAATTTCTCACTGAGGAACACTTTATGTTTTGGGAGTCTGGGGGTAGGGGGACACCCTGCAACATTGATACCAAATATGTCATTGATGGACCTCTCCTCCATATATCTATCTAACCACCTTTTAAAGATGCTTATGCTTATGTCTATCACTATATCCACTGGCAGTAAATTCCACAGTTTAATGATATTCTCTTTGTCTATCTTGAATCATTACTAAACATTACTGAGCAAAAAGAGCCCAGTGCTCTGATACAATATGGAGCATTCATGTGCTCAAAGCATAGACTTCACACTGCCCCAGAAGAACATATCATTGTCAACCACTGTCTGTTGTATCCTTTCTCCCCAGTAATGTTTGATAATGCATGATGAGATATCAGTATGTTGCAGGTTTCTCAATCCCAGAAAGTGGCAGCTACTGAAAAGAATTGGCAGTGTGGGTTACATCCTGTACTTTGCATTAATAAACACTGTTAGGAAGCTGCAAGCTTGTTGCTTTTGGCATTGGTCATATCACGTTCCTTCTACTCAGTCAAATTTTGGTCTGCCATGTCATGCCGGTCATAACTGCAACGTTTGATAACTGCATGTGTGTCAGAATACCCAGGGCTATTTTTGGGCAGGAACACACAGGAACGGAGTTGGCCACGCCCAGCAGGAACTCATTAGCATAATAAACCTAACCCAACAGCAGAAACTCATTAGGATTGGCTACATTAGAGGTGTGTAGCCTAACATGCAAATGAGTTCCTCCTACAAAAATAGCCCTGGGTTTTGACAACAAACAAGGTAAACAGAATAAGAAGCAAAAGGTGGGTGTGGCTGGATGACCACACTTCTGGTAACATGGGGGTGTGACCTAATAAAGAGGCCAGGCTCACTGCTACCAGGTCTAGGGCCTTTTCAGTGGCAGCTCCTACCTGGTGAAATGAGCACCCGGAGGAGATCAGGGCCCTGCGGAACCTTGTACAGTTCTGCAGGGCCTGCAAGACGGAGCTCTTCCAACAGGCTTTTAATTAGGAGCCACCCACCACTACCACAAATGATTCTATTTAGTAATACCAGGATAGTGGTTGGCCCTATATGGAGACCAAGCCACAGTGTCAGATAACTGCCATGTTTTCTTATGATCTCATACCTTGCTTGCTTGCTTTCTCACATGCACATTGCTTTGTTTTGATTATAGAACTGTGGGAAACACTCATCTGCCAGGCACTATCTCTGACCTTGAACAGAAGGGAGGGCTTGGGTTCCCAGACGGTGTGAATGTCTCGGCCCTCCTACAGAGGGGGTTGTCTCCAGTTCATTATGTAATATCCCGCTGGGAGAATTCCCACATGTGCGCTTAGTTTTCATTTGCTTAGCTAGCTGAAGCATCAGAGTATATGCACAGCTTCCTATGCCCTATCTGTTATTCCTGACAATGACTCTGGAATAATGGGCAAAAGAGTGGTATTCCAATAAAGCATAACTTTCTGAGTGAAGTGTGTTTGGACTTGCTTGCTGTTGAACCTGACAGAAATTGTCAGGAAATCTCATTTGCCACCGGGCTGTATCTCCCACAGCCGAGATGAGCAGTTCTGGAGGAGGAGGGGTACCCACCACGGTCCCTTCCACAACCACACCCCCGATCACTATGACCCCAACAACGATGGCAGCACCGGCCACCCCTCTGGTCTCTACAGGGTGGGGGTCCCATTGTCGACGGTCTCGGTGCCAAGCTACAGCCCGGGAGGCCCGACAATGGCGGATGGTGGGGCCATCCCTCGGTCTACAATGTCCTTTATCCCGCTGCACCTGGCTAGAGGGATCACCTTTCGACTGAAGCCATGAGACTGGGCAAAGCACCTGGGAGACTCCACACAAACCACTTGGTCGTTGCCGGGGAGTCAGAGCCGGGACAGCATGTATGACCCTCGTCTGAGTATAGGGAGTTTTGGCGCAACTCCGATCCGGCCCCTCAAGGTTCCCCTGTGGCAGACTCCAAGCCCAGGGAGAGATGTGGATGCACGGCTGGATAGCCGGAAACCGATTGCCACATGATAATGCAGGACTTAGGACATTTATTACAAACGTTACCCACCATGATTGCCCAGGTGGTGCAGACACAACTGGTGGCCCAGCAGGGGGTTTTGGCTGCCCCCCCTGCCTGGTCTGGGTCAGCCGCTGCCTGGTCCCGTGCTACCACTGCCTGGCCCCATCCTGCCGCCGCCAGCTCTGTGTTGCCAGCTCCAGTCATGCCAGCTCCACAGCCATCGCTGCCACTGCCCCTTCCAGCACCTGCTCCCCTGGTGCCTGGAGTACCACTGCTTCCACCTCCTCCCCTTCTGCAACCACCCGCCACTGGGGCCCTGCAAATGATGCCCTGGCCCAAGGATTTATTGGACATCATCTTTGATGGTGACCAGGAGAATCTTTCTTTTTTTATCCTGCAAGTGATGAAGTTTGTGCAACAAGTGGACTTTATCGCTTCCTGGCTGAGGGGAGTCACCACTAGCTGGTACATGTCTTTACATGACTTGGATGCTGTGGAATTGGGGAGTGTAGATGCGTTCATCTGGGTGCTACAAGCTCGGTTTGAAGACCGAACAGTGGCCGAGAAGGTGGAGGCTTTCCTACACACGTTTAAACAAGGCAAACTCTTGGTGCGTGAATACTCCGTGGAATTCCAATGGCATGCTGTCAAGATCCGTGACTGGACCGATCCAGTCCTAGCCCAACAGTACCGACTGGGGCTAGTAGCCTACATTCGAAACAATGTCATGAGTTCCCAAGAGCCAAGAACCTTGCACGCCTGGATGGAGGAGGTGGAGAGGACAGAAAGCCAACTGTGCACTATGAGACTAGATAGTGCAATTGCAGCTGGAAGATCACCCGCTATGCCCCATCTGAAAACCAAGCCGCCCCCGCCAAAAGTCTCAGTTCGAGACCAATGAATGAAGCAAGGTCTATGCCTGAGATGCGGGGAAAAGGGCCACTACGCCGCTACCTGCCCTTCGGGGGAGGCTGCTGGGCCATCAGGAAAAGAGGGTGAGAAGCATCGGGCTGACAACCCACCGAAAAAGGGGATGGCAAAGCTGCGAACCCCCCGTGCCTTGCATACCACTGTGGAGATATTGGACTCAGTGTTGAGTGATGAGGAAACAGGGAAGCAGGCAGGAAATGGCCAGGTCCTGTTGTAGGTGGTGCAGCACAACAGGACCCATCATCCGAGGTGCCTAACGTGTTGAGCAACTACCCTCCCCTCTTTTTTGTGACTGTGACTATTATAAACCCAACTATGAAGATGCACATTCACATACGTGGCCTCATACTCAGGCTATGGGAGGGATCTCATCAACCCCTCCATGGTGTCGGGCTTGGAGGCAGCTGTGGTCCATTTGGCAGAGCCCCTGAAATTCACCCAAATGGATGGCTCTCAGATGAAGGAGCCCTGTAGGTTCGACACTGTGCCATTGCGGGTGGGAGCTGGAGATCATTGGGAGGACCGTGCCTTTGTGGTGTCCCCTGGAGCTAAGTTCCCCTTGGTGTTGGGCAGCCCGTGGCTCCATGGCCATGATTCATATATATATTGTGGGATGAAGGCATAGTCCGTTTTATCTCCCCAAAGTGCCAAACACATGTCTGGGACCCTGCATGGGGAGTGCCCCCAGATAGTGACCCTCGCTGGGTTTGTCTGGCCTTGGAGGAACTGGCCCACATTCCCAAGGAATACAGAGATTTGTCAAGGGTGTTTGAGGAAGAGGAAGTGGATGAGCTCCCTCCTCATCGCAATTCTGACTATGCAATTGAGTTGTTGCCTGGGCATAAAATGCCAAGAGGGAAGATTTATGCCATGAGCCCCATGGAGAAGGAGGAGTTACAAAAGTTCATAGATAAAAATCTTGCCAGAGCATTTATTCAGCCAGCAGCCTCCCCGTTTGCAGTTCCAGTTCTCTTCTGTAAAAAGTGGGACGGAGGGCTCCAGCTTTGCACAGACTACCGGGGGCTGAATGCAGTGTTATCCACCAATGTCTACCCAATGCCTTTGATTAAAGACCTCTTGGCAGAGGTGGCCAAAGGGAAAATCTTTTCTAAGTTTGATTTGCGGGATGCTTATTTCCAGCAGGGAGAGGAATATAAGACTGCCTTCAACACCCCCTTGGGCCAATTTGAATACCGTGTGATGCCATTTGGCCTCCAGGGGGCGCCAGGAGTATTTATGAACTTGATCAATGAAGTGTTACACAAACACCTGTTTAAGGGGGTGGTAGTGTACCTGGATGATATTTTGCTGTACTCCCCTGACATGGCCTCTCATGTTCAGCTGGTGAGAGAGGTCCTCCAGACGTTACTCAAGCACAAACTCTTTGCCAAATTGTCCAAGTGTGAGTTCCATAAGACCAGCATTGACTTCCTAGGGTACCATATATCTCAGAAAGGAATTGAGATGGACCCAAAGAAAGTCTGGGATGTATTGGAATGGGAACCTCCAAAGACCCGCAAACAGCTCCAGAGTTTCCTTGGCTTTGCCTCCTTTTACTGCAATTTCCTTCCCCACTTTGCCCAAGTGAGCCTTCCCCTAACTGACTTATTGAAAACCAGGGGGAAGGGCAGCCAAACCCGGGACTAAACTAGACTGGACGCCTAAGTGCCAGGAGGCATTTGATCAATTGAAGGCTCTGTTTATGACAGAGCCAGTGTTAGCGCACCC
This sequence comes from Gekko gecko, assembly GCA_029375565.1. Classification (NCBI taxonomy): domain Eukaryota; kingdom Metazoa; phylum Chordata; class Lepidosauria; order Squamata; family Gekkonidae; genus Gekko; species Gekko gecko. The sequence goes on from JAPDNY010000005.1 coordinate 174,345,443, forward strand.
AGATGAAACCAAGAAATTTGTGGTTCAAATCGATGCCTCAGATGTCGCCATGGGGGGGGAGATCTTACAAGAAGGGACTGACGGTCAGCTCTATCCCTTAGCATATGTATCCTGCAAATTCAATAGCACTGAGAGAAACTGGCCTGTCTGGGATAAGGAAGCTGGAGCGATCCATTTGGCCCTGGCCACATGGAGGCACTGGTTAGAAGGGGCCCATGTTCCCTTTGAGGTTTGGACTGGTCACAAAAACCTCGAGGCACTCTGCACACCCTGTAACCTAAACGCCAAGCAATTTTGATGGGCTGAGTTCTTTTCCGAGTTTCAATTTACCCAGCACCACTTCCTGGGTAAATCCAACTCCCTGGCCGATGCACTCTCTTGTCTACCGCAACATGAAAGCAAGAGGGAGGAGGTCCGTGACTCCTTCTTCACGCTCTCTCAGTTGGGTGGTGTGGTGCTCACACATAGCCAGGAGCAAGGGAACTGCGCTGCGCAGCCCCCTACCACTCACTGGGAGGACAAGTTTGCATCGGCTTTATCCGACGCTGAGAAAAATGAACTGAGGCTGGCGGGGGATCATGAGTGCAGGGGAAATGGCTGTTGGTACAGAGGGAGCAAACTGTTTGTCCCTGAGCTTTTGAGAGGGGATATATTACAATCAGTCCATGGTTCCAAGCCAGCGGGTCATTTAGGCTTTGTGAAATCTTTACATCTGTTGCAATGTCGGTTCTGGTGGCCGAACATGTGTAAAGACCTCTCCGTTTACGTTCAATCTTGTCAAACTTGTATAATGTGCAAGCCTAGGGCGGGGAAGCCCCCAGGTTTACTGAAGCCCCTGCCAACCCCCAGCAGACTGTGGGAAGTTATTTCAATGGATTTCATTACAGACTTACTTCCCAGTAAGCAGATGACAGTGATTTGGGTGGTTGTGAACTTGTTCTCTAAGCAGGCTCATTTCATCCCTTCCCCCGGTTTGCCTACAGCCCAATCCCTGGCGAGAGCCTTCCTGCAGCATGTCATATGCCTGCACACGCTGCCAGCCAAAATAATCATGGATTGTGGAATGCAATTTGTTTCCAAGTTCTGGGGTGAACTAATGAGCCTCCTGGGGGTGGAATGGGCTCTAAGTAGTGCTTAGCACCCAGAGACTGATGGCCAAACTGAACGAGTGAATCAAACCCTGGAGCAGTACTTGCGCTGTTTCACTAATTTCCAACAAAATGATTGGGTGGAACTCCTTCCCCTAGCCGAATTTTGCTACAATAACACATATCATGCCTCCACAGGGATCTCCCCTTTTAATGCCACTTTAGGGTATGAGAGACCCCCACTGCCATTCCTGAGTTCTGATTTAGGAGTTGGGGGGGAGGCAATAGACTGTTGTGCAAAAATGAAAGACTCTTGGCCACATATATGTAAGGCCCTGGATGATGCCAAGGCAGCGTACAAAACCCAGGCTGACAAGAAGAGGGTGGAGGGTTGGGTTCTGCAGCCTGGAGGATTTGTGTATGTCTCAACCAAGAACTTATGCTCCTGCAAACCGCGCGGAAGTTGGCGTGGAAAAATATTGGTCCATTCAAAATTCGTAGATTGATCAATGATGTGACTGTAGAATTGGAATTACCTAAGAGTCTTAAAAATATCCATCCTACATTCCATTTCAGCTTGTTAAAGCCCAGTCAGCCTCCAAACCGATGGCGTCCAGAGGCAGCAGTCCCTACCCCCCCTTGGTGGATAGTGAAGAACACTACGAGATTTCAGACATTCTGGACTCTCAAATTAAACGTAGGCAATTGTATTATCTTGTGGAATGGGTGCACTTTGGTCCACAGCATAGGGAATGGGTGAAAGCCACAGATATCAGAGCACCTAGATTGTTACAAGACTTCCACCGATATCTCCCGGGCAAGCCGGGAGGTTTTCCTGAACATTGACCTAAGGGGGTGGTTGGATTTTTAGGGGGGTAGAATGTCAGATAACTGCAATGTTTCTGAATGATCTCATGCCTTGCTGCCTTGCTTGCTTTCTCGCATGCACATTGCTTTGATTATAGAACTGTGGTAAACACTCATCTGCCAGGCACTATCTCTGACCTTGAACAGCAGGGAGGACTTGGGTTCCCAGACGGTGTGAATGTCTCAGCCCTCCTACAGAAGGGGTTGTCTCCAGTTCATTATGTAATATCCCACTGGGAGAATTCCCGCGTGTGCGCTTAGTTTTCATTTGCTTAGCTAGCTGAAGCATCAGAGTATATACACAGTTTCCTATGCCCTGTCTGTTATTCCTGACAATGACTCTGGAATAATGGACAAAAGAGTGGTATTCCAATAAAGCATAACTTTCTGAGTGAAGTGTGTTTGGACTTGCTTGCTGTTGAACCTGACACACAGTAACGTATGAGACAGATATGGCTGAACTGGGATTTGTGTCCATCTACAGGATGCCAACTTTAATGTGACTGGGAGATCAATTTTATGTCGAGCACTTTAATGTAATAATATGACTGTTTTATCTTGTTTTTATCTGGTTTATATGTTTTATGTATTTGGGACATAGTGCCCTAAATGTAAGCCTTCCTGAGCCCATTTGTGGGAAGGGTGGGATAGAAACCCAATAAAATAAAAATAAATAATATGCTAATGAGCTGTACTGTCCAGGTGTGGCCTAATATGCTAATGAGTTCCTGCCGGGCTTTTTCTGCAAAAAAAGCCCTGAGAATGCCTATTACCTGCAGAGAGAGAAGGTAGAGAAAGATTTCTCTATGCATTAGACGAAATAACATTCTAATCTTTTTTGGTGCATGTCACAAGAACACACACTTCTTAAGACGGCTTCCGCAAACTTTTAAGAAGCAGAGTTTGTTGGTGGTCAGAGACAGGAGCAATCTAGAGGAGCAGTTGCCTGAGATTCACTGCCCTTGCCTTGGAAATTGGGTCAGCTTATCTTTCAGACTTAGAACTCAGATAAGTACACTTTAGAGTCAACTCCTGAGGGAAGATATCCAAACTCTCATAGCTCTTTGCAGTTACAGCTCCTGTTCCTAACCTTGTTTTCCTTAATTCAGCATGTGTCTTACCAGCCTTTGGCATTCTTATTTCATAGTCCATATGCCAGGCCAACCGTTTTTCTATACCATAAATACACAGAGTGATCATGCAGACTGATGCAAAAAGCTGTTCATTTGGGTAGCTGTATCCCAAATGTCCCAAATTCACAATTGTTCAGATAGTTTTATAGGTGGCATTAGTTAGCAATGAAAGCAAAAAAACAAAACAAAACCCAAAACCTAAGGCTATGGATAAAATTGTCTACCGGGGGACCTTCTGTCAACAGCAGATTTCATTCAGAGGGAACATTTTGACACTGTTCATGCTTGGATTGCTTAATATTCTCTTCTGACAGAAGTAAATTGGACTCCTAATAAAACATTTGTTCTCCAACTGCATAAAACTAATGAGTGTGTCAAGCTCTTTCATTGCCAGAAGCTACAGACTGCTCAGAGAATTACTTTTTATCCTCAGTGTTGGTATCATCCTGCTGTCAAGGGGTTTGAGCTGGCTGTTGGCAGATGGGACAAAGATGTAACTCTGGATTTTATTGAAAAGTGATGCAATGCTGACCTGTGGCTCTCTGGACTCTTGTCAGCACAGATAATTTGGATTGATGTTTGTGCTGAAATTCAATGATCAAAGCTCCATGTTTAATCAAGTTGGCTTTCAAACTAATAAGGACTAAATATTTGGGTGTAGCAAGGCCACCTGCATTTTTACAGCTAACTTGCCTGAGTACCCAAATGAAGCCTCAAGACAACAGTGTGGGTTTAAATCGTTAATTTAAATGTATTCAGATCTGCTGGTCTGCATCATCAATTAATTATGCTGCCTTCATTCTGGCAAATCCACCATGTCCATTGCTGCCTTTGTTCTGGCAAATCCACCATGTTTCCAGACTTGGATAGTGGCTACCTCCAGCCTTGTTTATCCTCACCCTCATACAGAGTGCTGAGAGTTGCCCAGCCCCAGCACCCTACCCTGAGGCAAAATTAAGCCACTACCAAGTTCAGGAAGATGTTGCTCAGTACCAAAGGTGCTCCATCCTAAGCCCCATCCTGCTGTCCAGCAAGTGATAGCCTGTTCAGGACACACCCTCCATCACACCCAATGGCTCAAGGTGCTCACAGTCTATCCCTAGCTAAATGAGCAACCCACCCTATCCCCCCCAAAAGGGAGTTAGCCTCACTCTTGCTCCACCTGCAAACTGTAATGCAGACCCTGATATAGATCAGCTAAGTACAAATCACAGTCTTCTGAGAGAGAGGAACCCCATCATTCATCAGACAGATGAGGCATATTAGATCTCATTGCCTGATGTGAAATGTAAGACCTACTACTGGCCAAAACAGCTTTCATATGGCCAAATTCACTTTGCACCACATGTTTCAATCCTTGGGAGCTCAACTGCTTCCCTCCAACTCCACCTTTGCAATGTTTAGAACAAGTGATCATGACTCCCACTATTACTCCCTTACCCTATCTAAATCCCTAATTGTTCTGCTTCTAAGCATAAATCCCTGGGTTTTACACTAATTCATTCTCACTCAAGTGCAATACCAGGATCTTAGGAAGACTGCCCTCTCTTAAAACCTTGTGGAGAGAAGGCAGCAGCTGGTTCCATGACAAACCTGTTCTACTGGACTGCAGCACATTGGCAAGGGGATATAATCCTAGCTGTGTCCCAATTCCACTGTCAGCGGCCTGTCTGCTAGCCCAGAATATGATGGAATGCTCTAGTACAAGCACTCTGACTGAGCTCCTCAGTATTCCTGGACCTGAAAAAAACAAATCAATCTGTTTATCTAATATATGACTAATAAGCTTTTGACTTCCAATTCTTTGAATAGCTAGGTCAAACATCCTGTGCAGAATGAAAGAGTGCCATACTCAGCTGCTGGTAAGCCCACTGCTACCAAAACACCTCTGGTCACCATCCAAAACTGGAATTGAGTTAGTGAGGCATTACTGACATGCTGAAAAAGATAGCCAAGACAATTCAGACAGCACTCACACTGGCCATAGCCGGGTGTCACCTGAGGTTCTAAGGGCCACTGTGGGCACCTCTGCCATACTGGTCAGTCTTGGACTTATGTATCTGGAACCAGACCTCACCATCTACCAAATTCTCAACTTGCAGGGCTGTCTGGGAAACATCTCAGTGAGATGCTGCAAGCAATTCACGGAACTGAAGTACTGCATAAAAAAGCTGCTTCAGCCACCACCCTAAAGAAGGCCACCTCATACACATCTTAAAAACTATCCCTATACCCTGCCAATAAAGTATGCATTATTCCAGGTGTCATGGGCCATGGTGCATTCTTGGTGCACTGCTACTCCTGCAACCAGCCCTCTAACATTCTCCTAACTTTAAAATCCTCAGAATTGTCTCTAAAACCTAATAGTTCTAGATGCTTATTATTTTATTTTTATTTATTTTATACCGTGCCCTCCCCACAAGAGCAGGCTTAGGGCGGCTTACACAGTTTGATACATAAATAACAATTAAAATCCACATAAAATCATCTAAAAATAGTTCAATTATAAACAATTCAATGGCATAAAGTGCTGGTGATGTTTAATTAATTGCATTAACAATGGTGTACTGTATGAGTGCATACAAGGTCTGACAAATGTTCTGCTCCATGATCTTCCTGGTACAAGTGGTGACACAGGCTGTACATGTCAAAGTCAAGGGCCAGGGCTCTATAATTAAAATTGTTGGTGGTAATAGTGGCAGTGGCTCCTTAGTTGAAAGCCTGGTTGAAAGCTTAGAATAGTTCTAGATCCTTATCCTTCAAATGAGTCATAAACCTCTGGATATGATCCACAGGAAATGGCCAAACCTGTTCTAAGCCTTCCTGGATGTGAAGTAGTTGGAACTCCTTGTATTGCTTCTCATAGGCCAGCCTTGTGCCATTCACCAATGAGGCCATTATTGGCAGCCATGCTTCAAGCTCCCAAGATCCCACAGCTTGGCTGCTCCATGCCAGGTTCTAACTCTCGAAAATGCTGCTCCTGGAAACAAGATAGTATTTCAGCAATACTATTATCTGACCCAAGCACATGCTGTGCCTTGAACAAAATATTAAGCTCTAAGCATTTTAAAACCAATGACCTAATCAACTGCATGACCCTGGGATTCTTGGAGGACTGACCATTCACAATCTGGACTACAGACTGATTATTGCACCAGAACAAAATAACAGCATCCCTAAACTGCTTCCCCATATGTGTACAGCCACAACAATGAGAAACAACTCCAAAAAGGTTAGATCCCACAGGATCTCTTGTTCCCATCCCTGTGGCCACCGCTGAGCACACCAATGGCCCCTATAATATATTCTGAAACCTAGACTCCCCACTGCATTGGTTTGAATTTGAAAATCATGCCCCAAGAGACACTGATGTCTCCAGAAGGACAGCCTATTGAATTTTGCAAGAAAGGCAAGCCAAGTATGGGCATCAGCCTTCATTGCATGAGATTCTCTGATCAGGTGATGAGGTTTCTTTGCACCCTTAGTTGCATCAGCCATATGCCTCAGGAAGGCCCTGCCTGGTGCCACTACTTTACATGCAAAGTTCAAATGCCATAACACAACTTGTTGTCTTAGGGTCCCTTTTCTTGACCCACACAAAATCCTAAGTTTGAGTCCAGTGGCACCAGGTTTTATTCATGGTATAAGCTTTCGTGTGCAAGCACACTTCCTTATATACCACATAAGTCCTGTAATAACTCCCTGTACTTTTCAGTTTTATTCCCAGGCAACCTACAAGCCTCTGCTAAAATGTCAATCTCAGTGCCCCAAAACTACAGGCATTGAGTCTAGCTCTTGGTCTTATCCTCTGCCAGAGGAACCCCCAGTTCCATTGCCAGGTCCTGAAAAATTGTCAACAATCCAACACATTCTTCCATGCCAGTAGGCCCACAAATGAAAATCATCTAAACAATGTGTGACTAGGAGAGGAGGCAGGGCCAGCAGCAGTATGGTTGGAACTGGGAACTGCTCCTGGACACCACCAACTCTTCGTTTGTTTTAGAGAAGTTTTTTTGGGATCCCAATCTTCACTGGACCTCTCAAAGTGAGGTCTGGTGCAAGGGACTTGATTCAGGCCCCCCACTTATGGCACAAGTGGGTGGATGCCTTGGATCATCCCATAAGCAAGCAACAAAGTAGCACAGTGATGGCAGCCATCATTGTATCAGCTGCAAGTGCCCTGTAAAAAGGAAAGAGAGTGAAGCTGAGCCTCATCCAGAACACTGATGAAGATATCCACCTTAAGTACGCTTAAAAGCAACATCGAAAAAACCAACGGCCTTTTGATCAACCCCCTTTAAAATTTTAAAAGAGCAAGGAAAGGCAGGGTGAATCCCCCCCCCCCCTTCATGGAATGGCCGAGACGATTTACCAAAGGAAGCAGATTTAAATGTAAGCAGATTTAAATATCTCCTGGGGATAAAGAGGAGCTAATTGTTTGAGCTTCTATTGAAGGATTACAAAGTGTTTTTTGAGAACAAAAAGAAAGTAAGAAAGATATTTAGAGCTGAATCAGCTACTTTTCTGGCAACCTTTGATGATATCATGTTACAGTGTTGAGAACAGAGGATTTTACTGTATCTAAAGCTATTAAGTATTGGAACTGTGTTGAAGGACTCTTGGTTATTACTTTACTGAGAGTGATCACTTGCTGATTGTGCCCAGCACTGAAAAGACTGTGGACATAGTCAGACTGAACTGAGATTTTGCTATCATACTAAAATGGGTAAACGAGATACACGGGAAAAAATACCAGTGGCTGCTTGCATACATAGTTCCAAAGAAACCAGCTTGCTGCAGCTGTCATGGGACAAGCTCCAGACTTTAGTGGTTGAGGCGATCACTTTAGGAATTCAAAAGGCTTCAAAGACAACACTGGATAAAAAAGAAATTATACCAAGTCATGCTACGAATAATATAATGGCATCTCAGCAAAAATTAGCCCAAGAGGAAGAACAACACTTCTATCAAGATGATTAATCCACTGAGAAATGGAATTTAAATACCAAACTGGCCAAGACCTAAAACAACACTATATTCAAGCTGATTTGACCTACAAGGAGTATAACAGATCTACCAAAAGTCTGCTGAAATCTGGAATAGTTATGAAAGGGAAAGTATCACAGACAGAAGATGAAACAGAACTTATGGAACTACACTACACTAAACACTTACTACAGTTGGCGATGCTTAAAAGAAATCTTTTCTACCTTTAAGGGGAAGAGAAATAGAATTATGACCTTACTGAAGGTGAGAAGCTATAAAAAGGAAAAAAAAGCCTTTATAAATAAGACTGGATAAGGGAATTTTCGTTTATATGTAACTGAACAAGATGGACTAGGGAATTTATAGCCATATGTAATTGAATACCATTGAACTTTTTGTTTAATATCTATCAAATAAGATTTCTGTTCAGGCTAGGGAATCCCTAGACATATCTAACCAAGTAATCACTGAATCTCATTGAATGTTTTGCTTTATACTAATTGTAGTAACTCAAGATGTTATAAAGTAGATGGTATTATAGAACAAGTATGAATCTGTAGGTTAGAGAAGTAGATTGAAAAGTGTTAATTAAAGATATAAATAAGATTGGTTTAAGGATCCCAGGAGGTTGTAGAACTGGGGAAGAATATATAGGGGACATATGAAGGTTTAGAAAACTCTTTTAAAAGTCAGAGTATTATTAAAATATGAAAGAATGCAATGTGATAGTTATGTTATAGAATTTAGAATATATAGAAAAAGAAAAGTATGTGACTATGAAGTTGGGGAATGGTATAAATTTAGTTAATAGCTAAATATATGTTTTAGAAGATTATTACAGAATGTTCAGACAATGTAGTATTAGAAGGAAATATGTTTTGTTAATTATTAGACTTGCAAAATTCTAGATCTGTGTATTTTTAAGAGCCATAACGATAGAACGAGTTAGATAAAATATTGGCTTATTAAATATAGGCTTGCAAAACTTTTGGGAGGTGGAAATTTGGTAATTAGATACATATGTATGAAGTGTTTTAAGAGAAATGAAGTTGTTAATACTCTAAAAAAAAAGTGTGACTTTATCAGGCCCAGCTTTCTGCTAGAAGGCCCGTTCCAAAATGGTGCTAAACGTCTCAAAGGCAGAGCAATATATAGAGCAACCCATGAGAAGTGCCTTGTTAAAGTAAAACTTGCCCTGAGACTGAAAATCTAGTAGCTCAAAATCCCTTGAGTGAACAAGAGAACAAGCAAATGAAAGGCTGACTTTATGTTACATTTCACCAGCATGGCTACCGTACCACATGACCTAACCATTTCCACAGCTGACTCAAAAGAAGCATAGCAGACTGAGCATCATTCATCCAGAATGCCATCATTAACTGATTCACCACTTGGGAAGGACAAGTGGTGATCTTATAGTAAATAACAAAGTTATAGAAAAAACTGAATTAGAAAGTAAGTTAGAAACTCCATTAGGATGGTTTCAGTATCTCCAGATTAAACATATATGTAACTCTCTTCAACTGGAAAAAATGTTTAAGCTGCCTATGACTGATTTTGAAATTCTGATTAGTAAGAATGAACAATCCAGAAAGGGAAATATCTCAAAAATAATACAAATTCTTGCTCACCAGACAAGTAAAGCACCTTTGGCTTACCAAACTAGATGGAATAGATTAACAGAACAGAATTTAAACCAAGATTTTTGGAATCACATTTGGAATACTTTTGAATTTAATTCCTCCGTTATATCGATGCATTTACAACATTTTGGCCTTTTGGTACCTTACACCAGTTCAATTATCTTATGCTAAAAATTTGAGTCCCAAATGTTGGAAAGGTTGTGACGTAAACGGTTCTTATTTACATTGTTGGATGTATTGCCCTAAGATTAAATCTTTTTGGGGAAATGTTTTAGAAAAAATTAAATATATCACACAGATTAATATACCATTTCAATCTGAAATAATATTATTGAATGATAGAATAGCTCTACAAACAGATGCCTTAAATAATAATAGAATCGTTATACTTCTTCATGCCACCAAGTTGGTGATAGCACAATTATGGAAATCAGATACTAAATTCTCTTTAAATATTTGGCACAATAAGATATGGCAAATGTTTATAATAGAGAAGATAAAATATTTTATTAAATATTCGAATTATGACAAATGTAAGTTATGGTATTCTACTTTGGCTGCCCATTTTGGAATATTTACAAATACAGAAAGAAATACCAGAGGATGTGATAAGACTGCAGTTGTATTAATATCATGGTTTTTCTTAAAGTTCCACTCTGTTAACATCTGCATATTATTACCTAATGTTAAGGTTCATTGTTTATTGTTTATTGTTCAATTTGTTAAAAAATTAATAAACTATATTTTTTTAAAAAAAGACAAGTGGTGAATAATCCTAAATTCTCCTGGTGCCCTTTTAGTAACAACCCCCAAAAGGAAAATTCACAAAGAGGCAAATGACAGGACTGGAAAGGGGCCTGCAATCCTGCCCTCTTCCTTCTCCTTCAATCATCTACTTCCTGCAACATTCTCCAAACCTAATACTTACTTTAAGTTCTTAGCCTTTAAAAAATTGGCAGGGCCCCAAGTATGAAAACTTTCCCTAAAACAATTGGCTAAATATTTAGCACCCTCCCTATTTGGATAATTAGCTAACCAACTTAACAGTAGTTCAAGCAGTATTGAACTGGTTACCTTTTTGAAGTCCATATCCAGCCCCACCTTGATGGCTTCCCCTACTATCACCCTGTCCTCATCCACCCCTTACTCTAAAGCTGTCAGGTTCTTCAGTCAGTCAGTCACACAACACAGACCTTCTTCAGAAGACAGTGTTTAATGATAAAACAGTACTAAAGAAACATGTACATTCTCTGTGTCAGTTATGACTAGATAAAGCAGCGCCTACTAGGTTATACTGCATTCAAACACACACACACACCCTTCAGCAGAAGCCAATTGATACAGTTTATGCACGTGGGAAGCTAAGCTGGCTAAGCGGGCTGAGAAAGAAAACATTATAATTCCCAGCTGGAGCAAGGTCATGAACCTGATAAGAGACTGTGTGAAAACTTCAGAGGAAAGGAAAGAGGCAGCAGGCCTCCTCCCACATACCATAGACATGACAGGTTTACCTGACAAAAGCAGGTTGAACTGTCATGATTCTGTCTGCATCTGGCATACATGTGGTGAAATCTACACAACTTCCTGTTGCAGCCCTGACGTTGTTGAAATCCCAGCAAAGAAGTTAGGGATAGGTTGATGAGGGCTGGCTCGCCCACTAGGCGAGCCAGGCACTCACCTAGAGCGCACCGACCACAGGGGCACCAAAAGGCACTCCACCCCCGTGAAAAGCCCCCCACCTCTTCCCTGGCTTGCTTGGGCACCCCGCAGCCACAGAGCACCCAAGAAAACCGGCACTGGGAGGGAAGGGGTGGGGGTTTAAACCCCCACCCCTTCCCTGGCTTTCCTGGGGCCCCCGCAGCCATGGAGCGCCCAAGCAAGCCGGCGCTGGGAGGAAAGGGGCGAGGTTTAGAATCCCCGCCCCTTCCCTGGCTTTCCTGGGGGCCCTGCAGCCATGGAGCCTCCAGGAAAGCTGGTGCTGGGAGGGAAGGGTGGGGCTTAGAACCTCCACCCCTTCCCTGGCTTTCCTGGGGGCCCCGCAGCCACAGAGCCTCCAGGAAAGCTGGTGCTAGGAGGGAAGGGGAGGGGGTTAGAACCTCCGCCCCTTCCCTGGCTTTCCTGGGGGCCCCACAGCTGCGGAGCACCCAGGAAAGCCGCTCCCCCTGGTCTCCAGGCCCCACCGGGAGGTTGGCATCCCCAGTGGGGTGGGCACCCCAGGCTGTCCTGCCTAGGGAGCCCAGACACCTGGGGCTGGCCCTGAGATTGATCCTAATTGGTTGACCTCACCTCCCTTTGAGATCAAATGGTCACTGTCTGAGCACTGATGTGCTAAAGGGAGTTCTGGGCCCAGACACTGAGACCATAACTATTTATTCTCCCAACCCGAGGCAACTCAGAGTCAAGAGCTGCACGCATCTTAAATGTTTCATCATATCTGAGCCAAGCAGGTGCAGCATACTCAGCATCTGCCCTGTGTATTATGTTAAGACATTTGATTAAAGTGGATGCTCTGTCAGGTTAGACCTGCACCCCACAGCTATGTAAATGTTAAAACCAGAGAGCCAGTTCTCGCATGTATGGTTTGCTGGCTTCCTCCTGATTTTGTCCTTCTCCTTATGATCCTTTCACTCATCCTTTTATTTTGGCTCCTGAAATAAGGAGAAAATATCCACATATTCTCCTCTCCATATATTTAACTTAGAGGCTGTGAGTAGGTGATTACCAAGGGGCAATGATCTCTTCCCATATGGAAAATGCTTGAGCAGTACAGATTGTTGCCCCCACTTCACCAACAGCCCTGCCAAGAGGCCTTGCAAACTTGGCTATACAACCAAAGGGCCCAAACTCTGCAGCACCCTATTGATGGCATCATTTTCAGATGCAAACATTAATTGTGGGGCTTGCGGCATGGTACCCTAGGGTGGGGGTGAGTCCCTCCCCCCCAAGACCCAGCCACCCATTCAGCCCCAACTGGGGCCCAGCCCACATTCAGCGGGGAGGGTGGGGAATCATCATCATCATCTTTCCTTATATATAATTGTGAAGTCGGGTGGCACTTTCTGAACATTCCACATGCTCCTAAATCAGTTGGCTCCATGATGTGTCACTCAGAAGCTGTCCCTATCCACTGGCTGCGTTACCTGAGTCCCACCTCCAACATTCCAAACAATTTGCTGTTCCTCCTCCCCCCCCGCCGCCCCATAGCCAGTTGGAAGACAGGCCGTTTGCATATGTGGCCTGATTATCCTTTGCCTCTAACATTCTAAACAGTTTGCTGTTGCAGTTGGGAGTCATTGAATGTTTCCTGAGGTAAAATACATATCCCAATCTTCCCTTAAACAGTCACTGGAGTTGCCAATCTCCCCATGGGGCATGGAGATCTCTCACAAATCACCGTGTTCCCCAGCCACAGCACATCATTTCCCCTACAGAAAATTTCCCAGCTATTACAACTGATCTCCAGATGACCAAGATCAGTTCTCCTGGAGACAATGGCTGCTTTGGGCAGTGGACTCTATGGCATTATACCCTGCTGAGGTCCCTACCCACCCCAAACTCTGCCCGCCCCAGGCTCTACCCCTCAAATCTACAGGTATTTCCTTAACCCAGAGTTGGCAATCGTGTAATTCGCTATGGAACCACTTTCAAGACCCTGGAACACAGAAGACATGGCATAGGAGGAGGTGCTTTTCTACCTTAGCTGCCACTGCCCAGCCCCAAATTAACATAAGCCAACCTCCAGGTGGCACTTGGAGATCTCCAGCTATTACAACTGATATTCAGACGACTGAGTTTAGTTCTCTTGGGGAGAATGGGTGCTTCAGGCAGTGGACTCTATGGCATTATACCCTGCTGAGGTCCCTTCCCTCCCCAGGCTTTACCCCTCAAATCTCCACATATTTCCCAACCCAGAGTTGGCAACCCTATAACTGACTATGGAACCACTTTCCAGACCCTTGGAACTCAGAAGACATGGCATAGGAGGAGGTGGTTTTCTACCTTAGCTGCTACTGCATAACCCCAAATCAACATAAGTCAGGGGTGGAGGGAACGATACCTGTTACCATGAAGCTGTCCTCCCATATTACCCACTTGGGGCAGCAAAATGACTTGAGACAGCCCTGCCTTAAAACTAACCAGAAGGAAATAAACATGGCTTGCCTCCCTCTATTTTCCCCTTCCCTCTGCTGCCCCACCAGCCACAGCCAGGACACTCACCTAGAGCTTCCTTCAGGAACTCATTGTATTTCTTCCCACAACGGGCCTTACTCGTCGTCGTCGTCGTCATCGTCGTCGTCGTAGTAGTAGTAATAATGTATGTTCCCACAATTCCATGATCCTGCAGGGAATACTCACTAGGCAGGCACCCTTGCTCCTGGGTTGCACCACCAGTGGCTCCCACATTCTGGTTACTTGAGATTGTGGCTGCACAACTCAATTGTCAGCCCCATCACTGGCTGGTTATTCACTACAGCACCCCTCAGCAAGTGTGCTTCAAGTGCTGCTATTCTTTCTTTCATGGAAGGAGCAGAAGAACATTTACCAGAATGCCTTTCTACCTTGGGGAGGGGAGTAACACAACCTCTGGAGCCTATCCTACAGAAACTCTAGGATGGTGTGCTGCATAGTCAAGAATTTCAATTCTTGCCATCCACTCTGGGACACTAGGGGGGTCTCCTTCTTCATCAGAAGAAATTGGTGCCCCTTGCCTTGTGCTGGGGGATGGCCTCTTTGCCAGGCCATTCTTCTTCTGTTGAATCTTTTAAGGAGCCATCCTGCTTCAGGATTTGGAGGAGATAACAATAAAACATATATCAAGAAAATATTATTTATAACTCTCTCACACACTAAGAACAATTGCCTATGTCAAGCTTTAATTCTTCATTTATTCTCTATTACTATTATTAGTATTTTATGGATCATGCAACAACAATAACCTTAAATTAATAATCCCAAGGAAATGAAATGAACTGAAATGGAATGATTTATCACTATGTATAATCTGAACTTAATCTGAATAATTTTAATTTTTATTATTTTTAACTATTAACTCTCTAATGTAATAGCTGCAACTATTAATCCTTAAGATTAACTCCAAATTAGAACAAATGTTATTAACTACAAAAACAAACTTCTGCCAAGTAAAATCAAAGGCCCTTGTAAACAACCCCCCCCGAACTATAGCTATGCAAAGGAACACTAAAAATGGCAGCTAAAGAAAGTAATATGAAATAGTGGTTAGAACTAACAGCAGGCAGCTTACAAAATGGCCACCAAAGAGGAAAGACAAAATGGCCTCCTGACCATTCCCACCAAAAATAGCAGCTCAGATAATTTTTCTTATTTTTAATATATAATCCAACGATCTGAGAGCCAATAACCCTCAGTAGAAAATAACCTAACCAGGAAAGTGTGAAAGAACCACAATGACTATTATTAACATTTTAAAAATGTAAAAAGAACCAAATGGCACCACTAACCTCCCTCTTAAACCCCCACAAACAGCTCCAACACCAAAAGAAACTAAACCCACTTTAAACAATCAAGCCCCTCCAACCCTTATTACTAACTAAGAGAAAACAGAGACACTTCCAAGTGCCAATCCCTAATTGCTGCCTAATCACACCTGCATCCAATATCCTAACCCAATAATTAAATTAAAGAATTGAAGTATATTGATTGGGGAAAGAGATAATAACAAACAGTAATGCACTCACAGGTTAAATCTAGTATGAAACAAGAGGGGAAGGCAGTGAAAGGATATATAAAACATAGGATTAAGATAATGATTTTTGGTAACCAGGGAGGGGAGGAGGGAGGGGAGGATTAACAAGCACCCTTATTACCTAACTAGGGAGCAAAGTCCATTGTGGTGGAAGACAACAGGCCCTAGAAAGGAAGGAAGAGAGGGTGGAAGGGAGAGAGGGTTGGAGAAAGGAAGGAAGGGAGGAAGGGAGGAAGAGTGAAAGAAAGGAGAGATGAAGAAAGGAAAGGGGGAAAGGAAGGGAAGAGGGGTGGAAAAGGGCTTCTCTGGGCCTACTGCCCCCATAGAAGGCTCAGGGGATGGTGTGGGGGGTGGAAAAGGGCTTCTCTGAGCCTACTGCCCCCATAGAAGGCTCAGGGGATGGTGTGAGGGGGCGGAAAAGGGCTTCTCTGGGCCTACTGCCCCCATAGAAGGCCCAGGGGATGGTGTGGGGGGGTGGAAAAGGGCTTCTATCACTTGCCTCAGCCTTGAGGGCCTGTCCCTGCGGTCACACTCCAGACGGTCCTCTCCTGTCAGAGGACTGGAGCAGACTGAGCCGAAGACACTGACCGGGGCTGACATGGGCGGGACTTCGCCAAGCAGCGAGTCAGCCCTGCCAGTGTCTTCTGACTGCCAGTTCTTGAGCTGAATCAATTATGGCAAGCATAGAATGTTGCAGAACCAAAATTCAAATATTAATAAGGACAGGATAACCACTGTTACCCACACAAACCACACTTCTGAAAGCATATTCAATAACCCACTCTAACAAACCACTGCTCAACCAGACTTATAGGGGGCACGGTGATGCTGAGCATAATGGTGGCAGCTTAATCTACCGGCTCTGCTTCCTTTCCCCTCTAATATCACGGCTACAGACACTGGCCGGAGCTTTTGATACCCCAGGAATGGGTAGAAATAGCAGAAACCATGCCAACAACTTGAAATCAACAAGTAAAATCCCCCAAGACTTCTCCACGAAATAAGCTCCCGGACAAAAAAAAAAAAATTGGCACCAAAAAAACAGAAATGGCCACCAACCCGAATATAGCACACTTAGTGGAGTCTGCCTTAAGTAAACAGGACCTCCCAAATCTATTAGAACAGATGGAACAGAGGTTTACCAACACCTTATTACGATCTCTTCAACTCTCTGAGATCCAAGTTTCTCTAGCGCAGACGTCTATGAAGGCGGAGACATGAGCATGATCCTAAAGGACGACGTTTGAGATATCCAAGCCAGAGAGACTCAATATAGAGAACGTCTTCTAACTCTAGAAGCCCAAGTTATGTACCCTAATTTAAAACTTAGAGGGATCCTGGAGGGGGAGGAATGATCAATGGCTCTCATTTGCTTTATTTCAAACTGGCTTGCATTGGCACTACAGTAAGAGAGCGGGGTGGCACTAGCCATTTTATGAGCTTACAGATTGGGCCCCCCCACTAATCCAAAATGCTGAGGCCCCCAGAGACATTTTAATACAGTTAGCAGATTGGAGAATCAAAATGTGGATTCTGGACGAGACTAAGGCTAGAGGATTTCTACTATTCAAGGAGCTGCAAATATTGATTTTCCCAGATATACCCCAAGAGGCACTGCAGATCCGGAGATCTTTGAAGCCCATCACCTCTCGACTCCGACAAGGAAACTTTAAATATAAATGGCTGCTGACAGGGCATTTACAGGTCAGTCATCATGGGACAATGCCATAAGTGCCAGATGAAGAATTAGGCTTTGAACTTTTAGAAGCATTACGGATATCAGATGAGGCTAACAATGCACTCCTAAAAGAAGATTACAGTCTCCAGGGTCCCCTGAAAAGAACAGTAAGCAGTCCATCCATGACTCTGTCTCCCCGATGGCCAATGAAAGATCGAGTCCTGTAAATGCATGCTGATTATGGGAGGAGGAAGTTCTGGTTTTTGTTATGGGAAGTCTTACTATATAGCTATTGTAATACATATTTTTTTTGTACTGAAGTTTTATATGGTTTATGGAAAGGTTGGATTGTCTGTCCTCAACTAATATGTATGCCTAAAGGGTGGGGGGGAGCAAGTAGATTGCTCCATTGTTAAGTGACCACTTTTGGAACTCACGTGAAGAGGAAGGTGAGGGAATCACCACAGTAGGTCCACAGTTAACATTTCAGAAATTTTATTGTTATACTTGAATAGCTTTTAATCTATTAGTATTTCATAATTCATTGCATTAAAAGTTGTTAGTTTCTACTGTTAAGGCTACATATACATATTTGCAACCACATAAGAGTTTTTATCACACCCTTGGGAAGGAAGATTGACTAAGAAGAGAGTATTTGCTCTAATTTTATTAAAAATATATTGTTTAATTGTATTTGCTAATTAATTGTTTAATTGATTTATAGAATCTAAAAATCATCTCCCTAATTAACTTGAGAGTTTTTAAAATTGATTTTACGTCTTATTTTTATCTGTCCAAATTATTTGGTATTAATATTGTGATTTAATAATCATATTCCGCTCCTCTGCTTAACTTTTACAGTTCATAGGTAGCTATTACTATTGCACTTTGCCTTTCTTATTTGAATGTACCCTTGTCATAATCTGGGCTACCACCAGACCACCAGAGGCCTACTAGGCCCAGGGAACCTTGCTATCAGTAGGGGAGACTGGGCCTACAAACCCCAGAAGGCCTTGGGAAGTTTTGGTGCTGATTTTGGCCAATAGGGAAGAAGAGGCTGGGGAATAAAAGAACTGGTACAAGAGGGAAAGCTGTTTTTCTTCCCAGGGAACAGGGCCAGAGAGGCTGCTGTGGGGAAGAAACCCTCATCCTGAGGGAAGGGTGAGTAGTCTAAGACCATTTGAGATAGTGAGCTAGGTACAGTATATTCAGATGCATTAGGGTATTTGATTTCTTTTTTTTCACCCATTTACTTTTATTATTCTGCACCTTGTTGTTTAACCTCCTATAAAATAAACTATTTTCATTGTTCACTCTGCCTGATCCCCATGCTCATTTTGGCTAAAAGGGAGGTCTGAAGGTCTTGGGAGGGTGCTCTAGGTCTTCTCAAGGGATCCTAATTCCAGAATGGTGGCAGCCTCAGGTGACACTCCACCTGAGCCGTGACAACCTTCTCTTAAGGAGGTAAGATTCTTAATTATTTCTTTCTCTTTATAGACCATTTTTTCTGGGAAACTGGCTCAGACTAACAGATACACTTAGTTACTATTTATTTAGATTTTTACCCTGCTCTCCCCGCCATGGCAGGCTCAGGGTGGCTAACATCATAAAAACACAATACAGTAAATACAAAGTATCTAAAACAAATCATTAAAACTAACTTACATCATATAAAGTGCTAGCGACTAACTTATAGTATTAGAGATGGTAACTTATGGTATTAAAGATAGTTCCTGTATAGACATTCAGCTTGATGGTCATTCTCAGTTTCGGCCGGCAAGCACGAGCTGTTGGTAATAGAACCAGGTGCCAGATTTACATTATCAATAGTTGTTAAAATTGGTATTCAAAGATGTTAATATAGACCATGATGGAAGTGGTGGTGATGGTGATAATAGTGGTGGCTGCTCCTAATTGAAAGCCTGGTGAAAAAGCTCCATCTTGCAGGCCCTGAAGACTGTAAAAGGTCCCACAGGGTCCTGATCTCCTCCAGGGGCTCATTCCACCAGTATGGAGCCACCACTGAGAAAGCTCTGGCCCTGGTTGCAGCTAGCCTGGCATCCTTGGGACCTGGAAGGGTCAATCGGTTCTGAGACTCTAACCGAAGTGCTCTCTGGGGTATATATGGGGAAAGGCGGCCCCTCAGGTATGTTGGACCCTGGCCATAAAGGGCTTTAAAGGTAAGAACCAGCACCTTGAAACAAATCTGGTATGCTATTGCAGCCAGTGTTATGCCTTCAGGACAGGCTGGATGTGTTCCCTCATGGGGAGACCCATCAAAAGCCTGGCTGCAGCATTTTGCACTAGCTGAAGTTTCCAGATTTGCATCAAGGGCAGCACTAAGTAGAGAGTGTTACAGTAGTCTAATCTCGAGGTGACCATCGCATGGATCACTGTTGCAAGGTCATTGTGTTCAAGGAAGGGAACCAGCTGCCTGATCAGCCGAAGATGATAAAAGGCCGACCTGGCAGCAGCTGCTACCTGGGCATCCATTGTTAAGGAGGCATCCAGGAGTACTCTCAAACTCCTCACATCTGGCGCTGGCACCAGTGGCACCCCATTGAAGGTCGGGATTGGGATCCCTATCCTCGGTCCACCGCGACTCAGGCACAGAACCTCTGTTTTCATCAGATTCAATTTCAGTTGGTGCAGTCTAAGCCAACCAGCCATGGCCTGTAACGCCCAGTTTAGATCTTCTGGTTGGGAGCCAGACCTGCCACCCAACAGCAGATAGAGCTGGGAGTCATCTGCATATCAGGGTTGCATCCCAGTCCAAAGCTCTGGGCAATTTGGGCAAGGGGGCGCATGTAGATGTTAAATAACATTGGGGACAGCACTGCCCCTTAAGGCACTCCACATTCAAGTGGGTACCTCTGGGAGAGCTGTTCCCCTACCACCACCCTTTGTCCCCAACCATAGAGAAAGGAGGCAAGCCATTGCAAGGCAAGCCCTTGTGCTCCTATGTTAGTGAGGCGGTGGACCAGTAACTGATGGTCGACCGTGTTGAATGCCGCTGACAGGTCTAACAACAACAGTACTGCCAATCCACCTCGATCCAGATGCCTCTGAAGATTGTCTGTGAGGGTGATGAGTGCTGTCTTCATCCCATGTCCCGGGTGAAAGCCAGACTGGAAGGTATCTAAAACGGAAGTGTCATCCAAAAAGCTCTGTAGCTGCATTGCCACAGCCCTCTCTATTATTTTGCCCAAATAGGGCAAATTGGACACTGGCCAGTAGTTGGCCAATTTGGCCGGGTCCAGGGAGGGTTTCTTCAAGAGAGGACACACCATTGCCTCCTTGAACGCCCCAGGAAACAGTCCCTCAGTGAGGGACTTGTTGATAATATCCCTTAGGGCACCACCCAACCCTTCACAGCTAGCTTTAATTAGCAACGATGGGCACGGGTCCAGGCAACATGTGGTGGGGCGTACAGCCAAGAGCAATTTGTCAACTGCCTCAAGGCTGAGTGTACTGAAATAATCCATAACCTGACTAGAAGACATGCATGGAGCCTCAAGTTCCCTAACATCAACCATGGTAGGAAGATCATGGTGGAGTGACAAGACTTTATCTGTGAAATAGCTTGCGAAAGCCTCACAGCCAATATCCAGTTCTTTAGAATTTAGTCTGCCCTGTGGCAGAACAGTCAAGGACCGAATTGTTCTAAATAATTGGGCCGGGTGTGAGTTCGCAGACACAGTTGTGGCCATATAATATTCTCTCTTTCCGGCTTTGATCGCCATCTCATAGGATCTCATAAACATCCTATATGATGCTCTTGTAGCTTTGTCACAAATACACTGTCTCTCTAGCTGTCTTAGCCTGCGTTTCATAAGCCACAACTCCTGGGTGAACCAGGAAGCAAGCCTAGAGTGAGGGTGCAGAGGGCACTAGGGAGCAATCTCATTGATGGCTGCAGAGGGTCATCTATGCCAATCCCCTACGAGCTCATCCAACAAGCCACCAGGCAGCATTCGATCCCGCCGTATTGGGTCCATTTGGCTCTGTGGGCAAACTAAAATATGCTCACCGCCTAAACAGGGTCGGGGTGGAACATTCAGACAGGCCCCCAGGGCATGGTGGTCTGATCATGGTATTGCCAAAGCAGCAATCTGGTCCACTGTTACCCCAGCTGCAAAGATCAAATCGAGTGTGTGTCTGACCCGGTGAGTGGGGGTCATTACAAATTGGGAGAGTCCCAGTGCCGCCATGGACGACACTAAATCTATTGCCTGAGTGCAGGTCAGGTAATCGGCATGGTCATTGAAATCACCCAAGACTAGCCTAGGGTGTTCCAGCGCCCAGCCTGATATGGCCTCCATCAGGGATGACAGGCTATTGGCTGGTCCGTTAGGTGGTTGGTACACCAGAAAAATTGCCATACTCTCCCCAGCCTCCCACACCAGGCCGGTACACTCAATGCCCATGATCTCCATCAGTGAGAGCACCCTGAAGAAGTAAGCCTCCCAAATGAAAATAGCCACTCCTCCCCCCACCCCCTGGTCTGCAATTGGTGTAGGATCGAGAACCCAGGAGGGGCAAGCTGGGAGAGAGCTACAGTCTCCCCATCCCACACCCAGGTCTCGGTCACGTGCGCCAGGTCTGCCTTCTGCTCCCTCAGGAAGTCCGAAAGGACCATAGTCTTGTTGTTTACAGAGCTGACATTGCACAGCACCAATGTTGGAGGGGGGTTATCCATCCTAGCCCCTCCACCAACAGCCTTTGGGAGGGGACACAGAGTGGAAGGGCACCAAGCCATTCTGTTTCTCTGCTCCCTTCCCTTAACTTCCGGCCTGGTCCCACCACTATACTTTCTTCTCCCCAGGAGCAATGGAATCCTTTGCCCAAGCATTGCTGCACAATTTTCTTGTTAGCCTCAGACCACTAGTGGGGCTGATGGAATGCTCCCATTATATAGTTGTTGGTAGCAAGCAGCTGCTCCCGGTACTGTTAGATCCACAGTTATACTACCCATCCCACTATATAATTCAGTATCCTATAAAGATTGCCACTAATTTCAGATCAACCGGCCAATGATTAAGTAAAGGCCGGTGATAAGCCTACCCTGCCAACTAATTCCATACACCAATTCATTAGTCGGTTAACAATTAATCAATACTAGCAACCAAGAAATCCCATCAATTACAAAATATTAGAATTATTTTAGTAGGGCGGTTCTATAGCCGAATAAGAAATGAAACAATCCCTTTAATTACATAACTAGTTGCATCATTAAAATCCAGCTAAATTTAATCAATTAGACCCTTGCTTGGCACTCTCACCACTGACTATGTAACCAGCACAGGCACCATTGCCACTATGACATATACAGCTGCCCCCGGAGGGAAATTTTTATCACAGTTTCAGCCCCTAAATGGCCACCGTACCAGAGAAGCAGAGGCTACAGAACCGCCACCCCCACCACCGGTGCCAGCAGGAGACTCACACCTGACCAGGGAGGTAGCTAGCACTCTCATTTGGGGTAGGCCGGCTAGGAGCTCCGTGTCTCATCGGGGCTGTGCTGAGGGTAAAGATAGTAATAGCAATGGGTGTCGCGAATTTCTCACCCTGCATCAGCAACCAGAGTCTCTTTCTCAGGACAAAGTATTAGCTGTTGTCAATTGCCAGTCCATTTAGGCTCTATCATTTGCAGGAGAGCTAGCACCAAGCTCCCTGTATCATCGCCATCTTATGCCATCTAGATTGTTCCACTACTTAAACATGTTCTTCCTCAAGGTCTACTACTATTCTTATTTTGCATAAATTATTTAATAATTTAGCTTGCCTTTGATTAATCGCATACTCTTTGCTACATTCACTAGAAAACATAATGGGATCCCTTAAAATCTGCTCAGTAAACATTAGAAGATTGAACAGTTTCATAAAAAGAAAGAGGACCATACAATATGTCATACAGATATGTCCTGATATACTTTTCCTACAGGAAACTCATCTACATTCCAACAAGCATCCTGCCCTAAAGACACCACTGTTTCCTATACAATTCCAGGCACCAGGATCTTCAAAAGCTCGAGGTGTGGCAATACTAATGGCCAAAAAGGTCATTCTAGATTCAAAGATGACAGATTCTTTGGGTAGATACCTGTTCATAAAAGAATCTATAGAAGGGCAGAAATGGACATTTGCATCCATATAGCCTCCTAACAAGAATCAAATTTCCTTTTTGCATGAAGTTCTCTCCAAATTACATACTTTTGGAGAGGGAAAACTAGTGATAGGAGGATATTTGAACTTTATCACAGACAATTCATTGGACCACTCCTCATCTAAGTGTAATAAAAAACGCTCATCATCAACCTGCACCAAACTGGCTGACTTACTGGATACCTTTAATCTTTGTGATACCTGGAGGTTCTTACACTCATTGGCCCGGGATTACTCATACTTCTCACCCAGGCATGATATATTCACCAGACTAGATTACATCCTAATCTCCTCCTCATTGATACCTCATCTACATGCAGCCAACATTGGCTGAATGCATTTATCGGACCATGCATGGCTTGACTGCCACCTTCAAGCAACAACAAAGAACACCACAGACAAACAATAGGTGATGGATACATCAATTTTATTGAACACACTGGTTAAAGACAAGATAGAGAAGGCTCTATTGAACTTCTTCAAAGATAATGATATTTAACTTCTTCAAAGATAATGATAATGACGAAACAGCTCCTTCAATTAAATGGGACACAATGAAAACAGTCATAAGAGGCTCCATCATTTCCTCAACATCATGCCTGTGAAAAGAGAGAGGGAAACTGAGAAGAGAGACACTAAAATGCATCACCTCTTTGGAACAGGAACATAAAAGAACAGGGGGGGAAAGCACTGTATGTTGAACTTCAAGCAGAACGTAAAGTTTTAAACTCTCTTGAATTTACACAAATTCGACACAAGCTATTGATCGTGAAACAAAAGTTCTGGCATAGATCAGCCAAGAATATACGTATTTTTCATGGAGGGTAAAGGAAAAAGCCAAAAAGGTGGTTGTGGGAGCACTGAGGACTTGTGATGGAAAGACTCACACATCATCAAAAGATATTGCCCTAGCTTTTGCAAACTATTATGAGAAATTATACAGTTCTGGAAACCCCTCTCAGAAGGATATACTTTCATTTCTGGAATCCTTAGCACCGATGAAGAAAATATCTTGGGAACAAGCAGAGTACATGGATAAGGCTATCACATCTCAGGAAATGATGGATGCGATAAAACAAATGAAGACACACAAGTCACCAGGTCTTGATGGCCTCACTGCAGAGTTTTATACAGCATACAGTGCAACACTGCTCCCACATTTTCTGAAAGTCTGTAATGATGCATTACTTACGGGAATCACTCCTCCATCATGGTCAAAATCATCAATAGTGGTAATACCGAAGGGAAACAAGGACCTTACCAACCCAGCATCTTACCGACCCATAGTATTGCTCAATAATGAGGCTAAAATTTTTTTCAACTGTCCTTGCAAACTGCCTAAAAACATTTATCTCAGACTTGGTGACGGATTATCAGACTGGCTTTATACCAGGAAGACAGATCACTAATAACATCAGATGCATGCTTAACATGATATGGTATGGGGAAAAAGACCGCTCACAGAAACTAATCCTGGCATTAGATTAGAGAAAGCCTTCAATTCCATCGAACTACAGTACCTGATGGAACTATTGCACACTATGGGCTTTGGTCAGAAATTCCTAACGACACTGCATTCTATATACCATCATCCAAAACCAAGAGGATGGGTCAACTTATTTCTTTCCTACTCAGGGTACCAGGCAAGCACCCTTTCACCTTTAATCTTCACATTAGCTGTTGAACCCCTTGCCGAAGAATTGCGTAGAACACCTACTTTCTCTGGAATCATCATTGGGGGGACTGAACACAAACTAACCATGTACACAGACAATATGATGCTCTATGTTTCAGACTACATGACCTTACTTCCCATTATCTCCAATATCACGGAGAAGACTCTCGGGGACTTGTTAGATATGTCCCACTCTGGATCTGGCAGCCCACCTGCTGCCAGGGAGCATGAGGGTCAAGGGGAAATGGGGCACCATGCTGAGGATAAGGGGAATGTGCCATCAGGAGGGACCTCTTCTTCAGCTGGTGAACGGGTATCCTTTCGTACCAAGGAACCATCCCTGTGAAGGGTGGGAGGGGGGCTCTTGGTGGGTGGTGATTTGATCCTTAGGCAGGTAGACAGCTGAGTGTCAAACCCGCATACTGACCGTATGGTGACTTGCCTGTCTGGTGCGAAGGTAGCGGACATTACACATGTTTTAGATAGGCTGGTGGCTAGTGCTGGGGAGGAGCCAGTGGTCGTGGTGTACGTCGGCACCAACGATGTAGGGAAATGCAGTCATGAGCTCCTGGAGGAGAAGTTTAGGCTGCTGGCAGGAAACTCAAGGCCAGGACCTCCAAGGTAGCCTTCTCAGAAGTGCTACCTGTTCCACGCGCAGGGCCGGAGAGACAGGCACAGATCAAGAGTCTCAATGCGTGGATGAAATGATGGTGTAGGGGGGAAGGGTTCAAGTTTGTTAGGCACTGGGATGCTTTTTGGAACAAGAGGGAGCTGTACAAAAGGAATGGTCTCCACTTCTCCCAAGAAGGAACCAGGCTACTGGCGCTCAAAATCAAAAAGGTGGCAGAGCAGTTTTTTAACTGAATAATGGGGGAAAGCTGACAGTAGATGAAAAGTCTCTGGTTTGGGATGGCTCATCTCAAAGAAATGAAGGGGTAGCTACTACTTTTGTACAAGGAAATGGATTAAAATTGTCCACTGAGACTGTGGCTAATGATAGGAACTGCCTGGCAAGGTCTCGAGGCAGCAAGAGGAAGGCTGTGGGCTTAACAAACATGGGAAACTATAAGTGTTTATACACAAATGCTAGAAGTCTCCGAGGTAAAATCGGAGAGTTGGAATGCTTGGTGTTGGGGGGGAATAGACATTGTGGGTATTTCAGAAACTTGGTGGGATGAGGAAAATCAGTGGGATACAGTGATTCCTGGTTATAAATTATATCGGAAGGATGGGGGGAAGGGTTGGAGGTGGGGTGGCTCTGTATGTCAGACAGGGTATACAGTCCAGTAAGATTGAGAGGGTAAGAGAATTGGATTCGCTCCTGGAAATGCTATGGGTTGAAATAGTGGGTCCAAAAGGAGACTTAACAGTGGGAGTTTGTTATCGCCCACCAGATCAAAAGGTAGAGGAGGATTATAAAATGATGACTGAATTAAAGATAGCGGCTAGACAGAATATCTGTGTCGTAATATGCGACTTTAACTACCCACACATTGATTGGGTCAATATGAGTTCTAGTTGGGAAAAAGAGATTGAGTTTTTAGACAATGACTGTGCTATGGAACAGATGGTCACAGATCCTACCAGGGGAGAGGTGATCCTGGATTTGGTCCTAAATAACACCCAAGACCTGGTGAGAGATGTAAAAGTGATTGCACCACTTGGGAACAGTGACCATAATGTCATTGAGTTTAACATTTGTACAGATAGGGAGTTGCCCAAAAAGACTGATGCAACCACTTTTAACTTGAAAAGGGGTAACTTCTCTGGTATGAGGGGACATGTGAGGAAGAAATTGAAAGGAAGAGTGGAGAAGGTCAAAACCATTGGGGAAACTTGGAGACTATTTAGAAATACAATCCTAGAAGCTCAGAAAAAAATATATACTGCACGTTAGGAAAGGCACAAATACGTATAAAAAAAAGCCTGCATGGTTAACAAATAAAGTAATGGGAGCTGTAAAAGGCAAGAAGGATTCCTTTAAGTGGAGGAAAGCTAGTCTCAGTGAGGTTGATAAAAGGGAACAAAGACTATGGCAAATAAAATGCAAATCTGTGATCAGGCAAGCAAAAAGGGAGTATGAGGAGCATATTGCAAAAAACATAAAGGCCAACAATAAAACTTTCTTCAAATATATTAGAAGTAGGAAGCCAGCCAGGGAGGCAGTGGGGCCCTTGGATGACCCAGGGGTAAAAGGACTACTGAAGGATGATAGGGAAATGGCTGAGAAGCTGAATGCATTTTTTGCCTCTGTCTTCACTGTGAAAGACGACAAGTGCTTGCCCACTCCAGAAGCACTGATTTTGGGAGGGGGTTTGAAAGACCTGAATCAGATTGTGGTGACAAGAGAGGAAGTCCTCTGACTGATGGACAATTTAAAAACTAATAAATCACCTGGCCCGGATGGCATTCATCCGAGAGTTCTGAAAGAACTCAAATGTGAACGTGTGCATCTCCTGACAAAAACATGGAAGGTAGCTAATGTCACTCCCATCTTTAAAAAGGGCTCCAGGGGAGATCCAGGAAATTACAGGCCAGTCAGTCTGACGTCGTTATTGGGTGAGTTGGTGGAAACCGTTATTAAGGAAAGAATTAGTAGGCACATTGATGAACAAAAACTATTGAAGCAGACTCAGCATGGGTTCTGTAAGGGAATATATTGTCTCACTAACCTATTAATGTTTTTTGAGGGAGTGAACAAACATGTGGACAAGGGGAACCCAATAGATGTTGTTTACCTTGACTTCCAGAAAGCTTTTGATACAGCTCAATAGTCATGGGATAAAAGGACAAGTCCTCTTGTGGATCAAAAACTGGCTTATAAATAGGAGAGAGTGAGTATAAATGGGAAACTTTCTCAGTGGAGGCTGGTAAGCAGTGGGGTACCACAGGGATCAGTACTCGGTCCAATGCTTTTTAACTTGTTTATTAATGATTTGGAATTGGGAGTAAGCAGTGAAGTGGCTAAATTTGCAGATGACACAAAGTTGTTCAGTGTGGTGAAAACCAGGGAGGATTGTGAGGCACTCCAAGGGGATCTGTCGAGGATGGGTGAGTGGGCGTCAACGTGGCAAATGGGGTTCAATGTGGCCAAGTGCAAAGTGATGCACATTGGAGCAAAAAATCCTAAATATAAATACACGTTGATGGGGTCTGAACTGGCAGAGATGGACCAAGAGAGAGATCTTGGAGTCCTAGTAGATAACTCAATGAAAATGTCTAGACAGTGTGTAACTGCAATAAAGAAGGCCAATGTGCTGGGGATTATTAGGAAGGGAAGTGAAAACAAATCAGCCAGTATCATAATTTCCCTGTATAAATCATTGGTGTGACCTCATTTGGAATACTGTGTACAGTTCTGGTCACCACATCTCAAAAAGGATATTATAACATTGGAAAAAGTGCAGAAAAGGGCAACTAGAATGATAAAAGGGTTGAAACACTTTCCCTATGAAGAACGGTTAAAACGCTTGGGGCTCTTTACCTTGGAGAAACGACGGCTGAGGGGTGACATGATCGAGGTTTATAAGATTATGAATGTGATAGAGAAGGTTGAGAAAGAAGTACTTTTCTCCCTTTCTCACAGTACAAGAACTCGTGGGCACTCCATGAAATTGCTGAGCAGTCGGGTTAGAACAGATAAAAGGAAGTACTTCTTCACCAAAGAGTGATTAACACATGGAATTCACTGCCACAGGAGGCGGTGGGAGCTACAAGCATGGACAGTTGCCCCCCAAGCTGAAATAACGAGGCAGTCACAAATGTTGAGATTAACTATAGGGCCACTTTATTAATTGACAATCTTAACTGGAACCAAAGGCAAGGGCCACACAGCATTGCGGTATGGTCAAGGCCAGGGGTCAAGGACCCCTCCCTTACCTCTTCAATAGGGTGAGCCACCCTGCCCCAGATGCGAGCCCCCCGCAGGGACTCCCGTCTGGCTGGCTAGCCACTGCAGGACAACCCTGTAGCCTCAGCCCCCGAGCCGCCAGGTTCAAAGAGAGGACCTAAACAGGGCTGTCCCGAAGGCAGTCCGTTTTCCCCGCCCCATGCCACGAGGCACAAAGACTGTACTCACAGGACCCCTTCAACCCCAAATGAGGGGTGTCAGCAGGTGCTCACTGGACCGCAATCTGTATACCGCATAGCAACCTGCCAGAACAAAAGTGACCAACCTAACTAACCGACACACCCTCATAAACACCTGCATCACTGCTGTACTACAGGGTTGGTGAAAACACCCCTCCCAAGTACCAATCAGGAAGGAGCGAAAAATTCCTACCCGGCCCCCCGAAAACTGGGCGACCAGCAAAAGCCTGCACTACATACAGGGCGGGAGGGTGGGCCAACGAATACACAGGACTGCTGAGGAGGATAGGCGGGGCCTGGCCTTAAGCCTTCTTGGCCCCACCACCTTCTCATGCCCGTATGTGGCGCTCTTGGCGACAAAATCCCCAGCCTGCCTCATTCTGGCTGGGAGGCAAAGTCACCCCCCCAGCCCAATGACCAGAATGGCCATGGGCTGTTGAGTCATGTTTCAAGAGGGAATTAGATAAACATATGGAGCAGAAGTCCCTCAGTGGCTATTAACCTCAAGGTATGGATAGGAACTCTCAGTCTGGCACAGGTGATGCACTCTATTCTTGGTGCTGGGGGGGGGCAGCAGTGGGAGGGCTTCTTGCCACTGCTGGACCTCCTGATAGGCACCTGGTATTTTTGGCCACTGTGTGACTTAGTGTTGAACTAGATGGGCCATTGGTCTGATTCAACATTGGCTTCTCTTATGTTCTTATGTACTTATGT
Organism: Gekko gecko; assembly: GCA_029375565.1. Lineage (NCBI taxonomy): Eukaryota > Metazoa > Chordata > Lepidosauria > Squamata > Gekkonidae > Gekko > Gekko gecko. The sequence goes on from JAPDNY010000005.1 coordinate 174,375,206, forward strand.
TCTAACCTACCTTCCAAAGCAGCCATTTTCTCTAGGGGAACTGATCTCTGTAGTCTGGAGATAAATTGTAATTCTGGGGATCTTCAGCCCCCACCTGGTTGTTGGCAACCCTAACACCATGTTATTTCAGCCATCATGGAGCCTGGGGAGACCAGGGACCTCAACTGGATATAATGCAATAGAGTTCACCCTCCAAAGTATTTGTTTTCTCCAGGAAAAGTGACCTCTGTAGTCTAGGAGTGAGGTGTAATTTCAGGAGATCCCCAGGTCCCACCTGGAGGCTGGCATGCCTAACAGAGGTCAAGATTGGCTGGAATTGTGGCAAGATCTGGGCTCCCTATTGAGAGCCAGAACAAAACATAGGGAGGCATGTTCTACACATTCCATATATTCTTTTGGAGGTGAAAACGTATCTGCTGGGACTGTCCCAGCAGCCTTGGTATCATAGCCTCAAAGATGCCTGGGAAAGGGAAAATTGTTCTACTCCTTTCCAGCTATTCTTGTGCCCTCTGCTGCAGTCATAATGGGAAAAGGCTGTGTAGCTCTGGAGGAGGGAGGGGTTCTCCAGTACTGATGCTGCAGTTTCCCCTTCTGCCCAGGACTTACAGACTAGCCTCCCTCTGATCAGTAAGTTCTTGCTAGACTGATTCCTCTGAGATGTCATAATATATTTCTGCAAGATAAGGCAAGGAAAACTGTTGTTGCAGTGTTTCTGCAAGCACAGACATTACTTGTGCAATTTTGTGGGGATTTTTAAAGCTCCATAATATTTTTGATCCCCCCTCCTGCAAATCTCAGATTCCCCTGGGTTTCTAGGAAAAAAACTTCAATTTCTTTATTTGGTCCCATTGTGCAGATTTTTTATGTTCTGAGGCCAAGTTCAGCATTAGATATAAGATGTTTCCCAAACTGATTTACTATGGTTGACTGTTCTTAATGAGCACAAATGGAAAAGGAAAAAGAAAATGACTATAGTCTTGAGGGGAGTTGTGCTTCAGATTTATTACCTTTGTTACAAAGGTCAGCTATGAGATCATCTCATTACCCACCTGACATGGCTATAAAAATGACAGCAAATGATATACCTTTTCTATTCTGAAATAAGACAAGTTTTTGATAGCCTTAGCACTAAATCACTTATAATATTTTGTGCTGGTGAAGCATATCCCTGTATAGTTACCCTGCACCCCATAAAGCAATAACAAAGTCAGAAGCAAATAGATCCTGTATTGAATTAAATATAGGGATGCATGTAGATTTTGGGAGTTTGAAATTTTGGGAGTCTGTATAGTTCTTGAATCAAAATTATGACAGCTGAATCTGTTAGACCTATGGTTGAACTTCAGCAATAAAATTGCCATTAGTAGTACATCAGGGTTTGTGGTATATTTAAAAACTAGGATGTAGCTCTGCTGCCTGTTATTTAAAGTAGTATGATGGGCCTATTGTTGTTGTTGTTGTTATCTGTCACAGTCAGATATTCGAGATCTAGCCAATATCTTGGGAACTGCAAATGTAACTTTGCAGATTCCCTGCTGTTCTAAGCAATACTGTCTTTGGGAGCTGAGCTGGTGTTATTTATTTAATGCCCAAAATATCCAGATGTTTCTTGAGACTTCTAGGCACTGCTCCAAGGCCTCCAATGACAACTGGCATGATGATAACCATCTTCTCCCAGAGGTGCTCTATCTGTAGGTCTTGTTATTTCATGGTCATCTTCTGACCTTTCTTTTCTACGCTGCTGTCTCCTGGAATTGCAGCATCAATTATTCAAACCCTATTTCTTATTTTTTTTTTCTACAGTTGTGATATCAGGGGTGTTATGCTCCAGGTATTTATCTGTTTGCAATCAGAAGTCCCAAAGAATCTTTGTTTCGTCATTCTCCATGATCTTGTCTGGCTTGTGCTCCCATGAATTTCTGGCTGACAGTAAGCCATACTTTTTGCAAAGATTCCAGTGTAACATAGCTGCCACTCTATTATGATGCTCTATATAATCAGTTTGGGCAACTTTACCACAAGCAATGACCATATGGTCAACTGTTTCATCCTTTGTCTTGCAAAGTCGACGTTTGCTGTTATCACTAGCCTTCTAAATTTTGGCTTTCATACTTTTTGTTTTGAATGCCTGCTCTTGTGAGTCTTTCTTGAAGTGTTCATTTTGGAGCCAATTTCAGGTGTTTTTATCAGCTTTATTCTCTATGTCTTCCAAACATTGACCATGCAAGTGTTTTGTTTCCAGTCATCAAAGTGAGTTTTGATTTCAATTTTTTTGTAATTTTCTTTGGTTTCCATATCCTTAAATATGTCTTCCTTGTACAATTCATTTAGAAGCATCTTTTTGCTTTTCTTGGTGTAGTCATTCAGTGCTCATTTTTCTTCAACTGCTTGCTTAACTTTCAAAAGACCTCTTCCACCTAATCTTCGAGGATGAAGTGAGTGATGCATCATCATTATCTTGTGGTAGTGATTATAATTAACAACAACAACAATAACAGCTTCTTAAAGGTTCTGGAGATTATTTTCAAAGAGGCTCCAAGTGCCAAATCAAGCAATAGTCACAATTTATGGAAGTTCTTTAGAGTTTCCACTATTAATATAAGCATCTGTCAATAGGGTAGCTTGTTTGTATTTTTTCAAGTTACTCCCCTGAAGAAAAGCCTCGAGCTTGAAATGTCTGGATTTTGTCAGTTTACATTGTCTTGCACTATGGATAACAAAGTAACCTGGGAGTTAGTTCCCAATGCAGCTAGTATAGTTCCACTGGTGGAAATAATTGCCTCAAATTCACCTTCCATCTGATTCTGTCTGATTTACTTTCTACTAGGAGAAAAAGATATCTGGCTAGATTTGAAAACTCTTGCACAAGACTACCAGAGTATTGAACAATGGGGCTTGCAATGGAATGCACTGTCTGTATTTGGATGTATACACCATTTACACCCACAGTTCCTATAATCAAGCAGCAAAACTGTCTCTGCCTTGCACCATTTGGGGTTCTGGTTGACATTAAACTTATAGGATTTCATTGGTCCTTTGAGGAATCAGTTTTGAAGGATAGATGCGATAGATTGCAAAGAAAAGCAGGCTTTTTAAAATGCTGCTTGTGTCAGAGAGTCAGGGAGTTCAAGAATTAATCTTCCCTGAAGGGAAGAGCTTATGTAATTGGCTGCTGTACTAGCTCTCTCAACATCAGCTGAGAGAGGAAATAAAACAGCTAACCTGGAAGGAAAAGAGGTCTTTTCATTGTTTGGTCTATCACCTTTTGTGACACTTTTGGTCTTGGTCTGAAATCTAACGTCTGGATCAGTACCCAAAGGGTTTTGCTTCTGAGGGAAGAGACATTTGGGAGTCAGTGTTTTCTGACAGGCAATAGTCAGAAAAGTACTTCTACAGAGAGAAGAAGAGAAACCCCATTGTCTTAAATATATTAAAACTGCTCTGAGGGAGAATTTAGATTCTCAGTAAGGAATGCTACAGAAGAGCCCTGTACAAACAAAGGTGTTGATAGTTAATATCCAGCAGTCAGATCAGCATGATCTAAGTGACAGATGACAAGCTGCTAGGAACAAGTTCTGACCTGTTCAGACCAGCCCAGGTATGAGGTCAGTGTGCCATGACTCAGCATGATGCTGCTTGGTTGCCCAATGTATAAATGTAAATGTCTTGTACTATACGGTTCTTCCTCTCTCTGTGTATGTGTCTGGTGGAGCAATTTGTTGGTGAAACCTGTAAATAAACCTGTATATAGTTTTCCACACTACTGACTCAGTGTGGTGCTATATATAAGTTACTCTGCTGAAGTGCTGGAGTTGCTGCACAATCCTGATGGCTGAAGTTGGCTGCACATTGCTTATGCAGTCCGCGCGTCAAAAGGATACTGGAGAAGGATTTGGCAGAAGGTTTGGTTAGTTAGAGTGAACTCCCAAACAAGCCAAACCATAAAAGGAGTTATTGTTTCTTTTTTTTATGGCCCCCCATAGGGGATTTTTTATTTGCATTTACTAAAAACTACAACAAAATTAGGAAAGGAATCTACACACTATAGGAGAAAGAAAAGAAAACCACTAAAAACCCAAGGGCTGGAGGTCACATACAGCTTGTAAAAAAATTGCTTAACTATAGTAAAAAGTTTTCTTTAACATTGAGAGTGATCAGTCATCATCATAGCTTGTGAAAGCATCCCAACAAATCTGACTATATGAAGAGTAGGCCAGGAGAATCGCTATTTAGCTTAAACACAAATTACAGAGAACAATGACTTCTCATTTAACCATTATTTTTCCCTCCACCATTAAAAGCAAATTAACAATAAGCCTCCCTCAGTAGATATAGCACAATCTCATTTTCTCTTCCATTGCTGTTTTCCTCTTTCTTCTTTCCTGTGGCACCATCTTGCTGTATCAGGAACTGGCCATCTCAAAACGAAATACCTTCTCCTTAAATTCTTGCCTTCAATCATAGGGGTCATTCCAATTTGCTTTTCACTGCCCAACTTGAAGAGAGTTTCGTCACCTTATTGCCCAGCAGACTTAATCAGGATATAACCATGGAGGATAATCCTTTGCTTTAAGCCTCGCTTATGGTCTGCATACAGGCCCTTCTAATTGCAAATGCCCATTTGACTCTCCTCTTCAATCCTGGAAGCCCCTATGATCATTGGTTAGACGCTTCTCCAATATTTACATAGTCCTTTTAAAAGTAACAGCTGACATGTAGCACAGTTCTTGCATAGTACCTCGTTTATACCAACAGGGGACAAAGGCTTAAGACACAGTTTGCAAGAGTCTATGATTATTTCTGGTCACGTGGTGAACCAGCAGCTCTTCCACTTCCTGAAGAAAGCTTGGCTATCACTTGTTGTTCTTACTACGTTGTCCATCGCCATTTTTAAGGATGTTTACTTTTACAAAATTTGCCAAAGTCCCGAAAACTTGCTTCAACACCTAACTGCCTCCTGGAATCTCTCCATATAGTCCATTGCCACTTTCAAACATGCCCCCCCTTCTTCTAGCTCCGTAACGCTTACAAACAGTTCTTAGCAGAGGAGAGTCCCCTCTCCCCCCTCGCTTTTCCCCAGGGGGCTTTCGCTTTGTTGTTTCATTTCAACTTTACTCACTCTTCATATGTAGATCAAGTAGATCTTGCCAATAGATATGCTTATTTGCCGCTTGACCTCCACTCACTTGATGGGGTGTGTGTATCTTAGTCCTTGCCAGAACACAGCAGAGAGACCATTGGAGCGAAGGGACGCCTCAATTTCCTGACAGCGTGCCGGGAAAGAGGCAACCCTCAGAGCTCCATGGCTGGAGCCCCCGGGGGGTGCGAACATTCACACCCCCTCTCTAATTGCTGGTTTGCAAGCCGCATCCCTGGGAGATCCCAGGAGACACAGCTACCATTAGCTCACTGAAACCCTGCCTCAGGAGTTATTGTTTCTTAGGGACAAGGAGGATAACTTCCTGCCAGTGAAAGGGGTTGGGCAGAGAACCCTGTTCTGTGATAAAGGGGAGATGCTTAGACACCTCAAGAGTTAGTGAAAAGCTGTAATAGCTAAAGGAAAACCCAGAACTCTGAAGGGAGGAATCTAGAAACTTTAATCAAACGTTGTCCTCCAGAAGAAACATTCATAAGAACTGTGTTAGTGTTGAAATATACTGAACAAAGTAACTCTCAAAGAACTAGAAAACCTTGAAACAAAACTACAAATACACTCTTTTGAATGTTCTTAGAATTCAGCTCGCTATCTCTCTCTCTCTCTCTCTCTCTCTACATACATATATATATATATATATATATATATATATATATATATATATATATATATATATATATATATATATTAGAAAGTTTTTAACCTCAGCAATCTCAAAACCTTGACTGTTTTCCCTGCCTGTTTAATAAATTCTGTATTCTGGTTTTGAAAGTTAATTTGCCTCAAGTGCCATTTCACAAGGGTTTATAAAACAAGGCAGTTCCTATCTTTCCCTCAAGTTCCTGTACTGGGTCTAAAGCCTAAACCAATATCTAAACAAAGGGTGGGACAGTTTCAAATTTATATCAATAGAGAAGACATACACAGTACTGTAGAGTAACTCAGTCACTGAGGGGAACTGAAGATTTGTCAGGAAAAATCTGCTAGACAGTTGGGAAGGTACAGGGGTTCATCATAATAGTTAACATCTGTGCCTCTCATTGTTCTATGCATTTTCAGTAGAGAGGAGGGAGGATTTCAACCCAAGCCATATTTCTACCTCTTGCTGTCAAATGTGAGAGGTAATTTTTTTTCTCTCTCATGCTTTTTTTGCCCTTAGGAACCATATAGGAGGCCTTTATTGAAGACAAGTCTACTTTTCATGTTTGAAAGTTTCATATCATGTGACCTGGTAATCATATGAGGGAAGCAGAGAGTGTACATATTGAACTTTATGGTTTCCCTGGTGAATTTGTCTTGATGAGAGGCTTCCAAACCCCCTTTTAGTTGGTGAAGAAGTTTTGATAGTTTAACTCTAATGTACATGAATTCACATTAAATTACCTTTCTTTGTGTTTATTTATATATTCTTAAACATTGAATGGGGAGGTGAAGATACAAAGAAAAAGAGAATGAGAAAGAGCAAGAGAAAATAGAACAGATATATCACAGTAAAATGTTAAAAAGTCCTGTTTTGCATCTGGTGTGAACCAGCCTGTTCTCTCTGAATTGTACTTCATGTACTAATCAATGAATCAGTCAGTCATTATATACAATAAAACCAGCTAGTTATACAATAAAACCAGCTAGTTATACAATAAAACCAGTAATCTGTTAATACTACAAACCAGTTCTTCAACTAATGGTTACAAAAAAAGTTCTAAATTGTTTTGCTAGAGTTTGGAACACATATATACAAACTAGTGGGCAAGGCAAGGGGCAGTGGGGAGAACTCTTAACATTCAGTGAATCACTACCAGGAATGCCCTATTGTTTATGGTCACCCATCTCATGTCAGAAAGTGTCTATGCAACTGTGGGGCACTTCTAGAATAAAGATTAGATTGCAATCCAGTCCCCTCGCCACCCGTCTCACCCCATAAACCTCAGTGTCATTTAAAGAGCCTGTTAATTGCCTTGTGAGGACCTGAGTAACATCCCTAGTTAATGCCCTACTAGGTTTGCTCTACTTGGCCCAAGTCAAGAACTCACATGTGAATTATTCCAAAAACTTGCTTCTGTGCAATATTCCAAAAAGGGCCACCTGTGCCACACACACCCCTCACAGCCATGGCCTGAAAGAAAATAGCTTCAAAGTGAGGAGCACTCACTAAAGCACAAACCACCTGAAAATTCCTGGTATAAAGAGGTGCCCATGATTTCTCCTGCTTTGACCTTCCAACATTTTCCTGATCCTATAACCATCAGTTACTTCCTTAGACCCTCCTCCTTGGAACTACATACCAAAGTTGTCAGATTGTCACTGCCAAGTGTTCTCACTGGTATTCCCTTCTCACCAAAGCCAGAGAGGTTCAGTTCAGTTCAGTTTATTGTTACAGTCTTTATACCAGTTATACAAAAAATGAAGTACACCTTTACAATATTCCAAAATTTTAAAATACACCAGTAAAACATTATAAGCAGATTAAAATTTAATCTAATGTCTAACTACCTAACTACCATAAAATTTCCATAACCTGAGTATTGCCATACAGAAACTGGCTACTTGGTAGGTGATCTTGTGATTTCTATTAGATAGAAGAAACTAGAGTCTAGCTTTTTCAGAAAGGCCTTGAATTTTTTTAATCAGTCAATGAAGTGATTATCTTATTATGCATCACCTTATAATACAGGCATAAAACCAGAGAGGTGTACCCTATGAGCAAAGCCCAAGTGCCCTTCAATCCTACCTCCAGCCTAAACCTTTGAAATTCCCCGTGACTTCTGCTGGAAAATACCTTTGTCTAGGTGCAAATGAAGCTATGATTGTTCTGCATAAATCCTTGTGCCAGGGCTGCAGAGGTCCCAGGGCATCACCTTCTGGTTGTCTGCTAGTTGATGGAGCCAGTTCCCTGAATCACTCTTCCTAAAAATGGGACAGGGCATCAGCAATGCCATCCTCCAGACACTGGTATCTGTCTTGCAACAAACAGAATGTTAAATGCAAGACACTGCAACACAGAAGCCATGACCTGTGGTGGCTTTTAATACTGAGGGTTCAATACATGAACTACTCTCATGTTATCCCAGTAAAACATTACCACTGAACTGCAAAATTTACTGGCCCATTAATGCATAATAACTGCAACGGAAAAAATGGAAGAAATATCAGGTCTCTCACTATATTGCCTCAATCCACTATTGTGGCTGTGGTTTTGCACATAATTGTTAGTGGTCAGACCCCTCCTCTTGCTGAGGGGCAGTTTATAGCTAGAAAACCATACACATCCTTCATACAATATCACCTCAAATGTCATAAGTGCAAAACACTGCCTGGCCCAAAACGACACAAAATAGATGCCAGCCAGAGACAAGTCTGGACATATAATTTAGAAGTGTGAGACAGAGCGGCTGGTCAGCTAATGACCTCCTCCAAAACCTAGGGAGATGCATAATTTAGGAACAATGGGTCTCCCAAGAACCTATTGCCTCACCTTGAATTAATCTTGTCCACGTCCATCCTCACTTCCCCTAATTAAGCAACACTTAACACTATTAACCAAACCTGGTATCTTTTCCCATCCAGTACTTACAGAGTCACCAAGCACCATTTACACCTATAGTGCACTTCAGGAAAACCCATCAAGCTTCTCCCAGATCATTGTTCACCTCCGAAAAACCCAGAAAATTGTTTTTGGGGCAACTATGTTGGACTACCCCAGGGAGCATTTTCCCCTATAACTGTAGCACTCTGCTCCATAGCAGTGTGGGTGTGGGTTCTCAGCATCTTACCTCACACTCCCATTTGTATGTGGGCCTTCTCCTTTTCTCCATGAAATGCTGAAGGCACCTAGAGAGAGCTAAACACACTGATTGGCTGGGAAGTGTGAGGCTCCAATCCCTACTTTTGCCTAAAGCTCTATTCCAAAAGGAATATGGAAAAGGTATACAGGGTAAAGATTGGGATTGTCGTGCCATCTGAAAGCAAGTAAATCCCAGACTTGATGACACTGCATCCCCAAGTCTGTCATGGGGATGCAGCACCATTTTAGAGCCTTTTATAAACTTTTAAAATCACCATGGGAACCTAATTATAATGTATGTGGGCCGCGAATACAGTATGGAGCTTCGCTCCTCTGAACAATAGAACATAGGATCCTAGTTCCCCCCAGCATTCACCAATAGCAACTTTGGCAGGAAATTTGAACCCCCCAATGGGACTGTAGGTGTGCCGGAGTTGGGTGTATATAGTTGGCCTTGCAGGGCCATTTTCCAGTCTTGTTGTGAAGTACCAATAAACGTGTCACACCGCATGTCGTTGTCTGTGTCCTCCATGTGGCGAACCCAGTATTTTACAGTGGCAATGAGGATGGGATCCCTGGAGCAGGCCTGAATCTCCTACCAGCATGGCCACGAGCACCGATGCCAAAGAAGCCACCGCACTTGCGCTGCTCCCGAGTAGCACCGCACCGCACCCAGCTCTTCTTGTCTCCGCTTCCCGCATCGCACTAGGACCATGGCCGCCACTCAGGGAAACATTGAAACCTTCAATCCCACACATCCCGAGCTCTGGGATTCATGGACGGACCAGTTTACCTGCCACCTTGCCTACCATGAGGTGACTGATGCAGCTAAGAGAAGGAATCTCCTCCTAAGTTCCTGTGGCACAGCCACCATTAGGCTAGCCAAGAGCCTCCTGGCCCCAAAGTCCATCCTTGACTGTTCCTACAAGGAAATCATCGATGTGCTGATGAGGTACCTCACACCCAAGCCAATTGCACTGACCCGGCGGATGGAATTCCAGGGCTGCCTCCAGAAGCCTGGGGAAGTGGCCATGGTGTATCTGGCAGTGCTACACCAGCTGGCCATGGAGTGTGCCTTCACAAAGGTCACTGAAAACCTCCTCACACAGTTCACCTGGGGCCTCAGCAATACCAAGCTCCGCCAGAAGGTAATCAGCACCCCCAAGTCCTACAACTCGCCCTCATGCACAAGACCTTTCATTGCGACCAACCATCGGCAGCTTCACACCTCGTTCTTCCTGACTTGGCACCGGGAAACTCAGCTGAGGAGGACGTCCATCTCATCTGTCAACCCACCTGCCAGAGACCACTGGGTGCCACAGAGGGACTCTCCGGAAAGGCCACAGGATGTGCCCCGTGTGCCAGCTGTGGGGACGTGCATGAATGTAAAACATGCCAGTTCCGCAATGCCATGTGCCACACTTACGGAAAGCAGGGGCATCTCGCCCACATCTGCCAGTCCAAGGGAAGCCAGCCACAGTCTCCGCCTGCTCTACCATGCAGCCAGGCCGCCGCCACCTATGAGACCATGAAATTCTCCAACCTCTACCTCCTAACTGACCAGCCATCGTTCCAGGTACTACATCTCCCCAACCAGTCTGCGACCCCGAAGATCCAGATCGAGGGGTCCCCCTGTGCTATGAAAGTAGACTTGGGGTTGGCAGCATCCATCATCTTGGTAGACACACTGAACAGACTGCCGTAACGGGGTTTCCTTACAATTAGACCTCAATGTAGCCCTATCCGCATGCGATTCTGCATGGCTCCGCTCGCACTCCAGTCCAAAATCGATGTGGAGCTGGACCAATTTGTGGTGCAGGGGGTCCTAGAACCAGTATTGCACACCATTTGGGAGACACCAGTCATTACCCCTGTTAAGCCAAATGGCGAAGTCCGCAGCTGTGCGGACTATAAATGCACCTTAAATAAAGTCCTCCATGACCACTCCTACCTGGTCGTGAGCCCGGTCATGAGCCATGTACTGGTGTCTCTGCCGGGGGCTAAGATTTTCAGCAAACTCAACCTGGTGCAGGCCTATCAACAATTGCTGGTTGATGAGGCCATGGCCATGGCACAGATGATAGTCACGCATAGGGGGGCTTTTAAGGTTAGGAGGTTGCAGTTTGGCGTAAATGTGGCCCTGGGGATCTTTCAACAATTAATGGACTCCTTGTTAAAAGGGATCCCTGGGGTGACACCGTTCTTTGACAATGTCCTCATCGCCACAGCCACCCCAGATGACTTTACTTCCTGCCTCCACGCCGTCCTGCAATGCTTCAACTCTGCTGGCCTCAAGGTGAAGTGGGAGAAATGCCTCCTTGGGGTTCTGGAAGTGGACTTTTTGGGGTTCAGGATCGACATGTCTGGGCTCCACCCTGCCAGGGACAAGGTGAAGGCCATCGTGGAGGCCCCAGCACCCACATGTAAAGCAGAATTACAGGCGTTCTTGGGACTAATAAATTTCTATCACACCTTTCTACCACACAAGGCTGCAGTTGCTGAGCCCCTCCACTACCTCCTGGACAAGTCAGCTCCTTGATCCTGGGGCCCAAAGGAAGCAGCAGCGTTCCGAGGGGTCAAGCCATTACTGATTTCAAACAACATGCTGACACACTTTAATGAGTCCCTGCTGGTGGTCCTAGCATGTGATGCCTCCCCCTATGGTGTCAGCACAGTCCTGGGCCACCTCCTCCCCAATGGCTGGGAAGTCCCAGTGACTTATTACTCCAGGACCCTGACGGCCACAGAGCGCAATTACACACAAATTGACAGGGAGGGCTTGGTGATCGTGGCGGGAGTCAAGAAGTTTCACAACTTCGTTTACGGGCACCCCTTCATGATTGTGACAGACTGGACAATTACTTACCTTATTTAGGTATTAAAATACCGGTAACTTGGAAGCACATTATGAAACTGAACTACGTTTCAACACATAAGGAAATTATGACACAGTTAACTAGTTGGAATAACCACTCCTTTTCCTGGATGGATCGTATTTGTATCATACAAACTTATTTCTTACCCAAGTTTATGTATTTGTTTCGCACTTTACCAATTTATATTCATAGCAACCTCCTTAGAAAGTGGCAGAGAGACTTTGACAAATTTCTGTGGAAATTTAAATCACCACGGGTACGGTTTGACACTATGAGAAGAGCCCGCCGTAATGGAGGACTAGCTGTACCAGACTTTTCTTTATATTACCAAGCCTCTATACTGGCAGCTTTGGTTAGACAATACAAAACTGAAATCTTCCTTGACTGGAAATGGATCGAAGATGCAACTTCCAAAGGTCACACTTTTCAGGAACTATTGTGGAAATCTCGAACTACCCATTACATTACCACAAATTTTTCTCCTTTTTTACAATCTTCACTCAAAACTTGGTACCGGAATAAGAAAAATTGTGCTCACCTTCCTCAAAACTTAGTACCTTCTGCGGACAATTGTGGTTTCCACCAGCTAAGGACTCTTCACTATTCTCTTCTTGGAAACAAGCTGGATTAACAAGAATAATAGATGTGTTACATAAAAACAAATTGCTTAAAAAAATTGATTTAGAGAACAAATTTGATATTAAAATACACTGGTTTGAGTATTTTCAACTCCGACACTTACTAGAATCTCCGAACTTTAAACCTGCTTTGTCTTTACCACTTACTGCCTTTGAACAAATTTTATTTAATGAACATAAAAAACGTGGACTCATATCCAAAATTTACCAAATTCTTATCAACTCACAAAAAGTTACAGAGCTCAAATATCAACAAGCATGGGCTAAGGACCTACAACAGCAAATATCGGATCAACAGTGGAAGCAGATATGGAAGACATACAGCAAAATGTCAAAATCCCTTTACATATATGAAGCCAACATGAAAGTATTATTAAGGTGGTATTTGACACCAGCCAAATTAACGCACATGATCCCCCAACTCTCGCCGCTGTGCTGGAAAGAATGCGGAAAGAAAGCTACCTTTTTCCACAACTGGTGGTCCTGTACCATAATTAATAAATTTTGGCTACAAGTCACACAACAGATAAAAAAACTCACAGATATTGACTTACCTTTTGATCCTGCACTGTTGCTTCTCAACCTCTGGACTGATGATGGCCCCTCGAATTCTGAAAGAAAACTAATAAACATATTACTTACAGCCGCAAAAATCTTAATAGCTAAACACTGGAAAAATAAGAACCCACCTTCTATTCAACAATGGCTATATAAAATTTGGGATTTATTTATGCTAGAAAATTTTAACATTTATTATACTGAAAATCAAACAGAATGTGAATTAAATAATCCACTAAACATCTGGTATCCTATTCTTGAAAAAATTAACATTGATAAGTTTACTTGGGAATCCCTTAGTGAAGTTAAATATCAACTGTTACTTTATAATTAATCCAAAATTTTGTGGCATATATTAATGATTCTGGTTTCAGATTTATGTTAACCTTGTTCTCACCAAAGCAATTTTTATTCCTGTATTAAGTCCTGTATCCACAAACCTTGTATATTGTTCTACTCATTGTTCTATCAGCCTTGCTTTCCCTCGTGTTATGTTTCATGTTAAAAATTCAATAAAAATTTTTGTTTCAAAAAAAAAAAATGATTGTGACAGACTACAAACCTCTCCTTAGCCTCTTCATGGCAGACAAGCAAATGCCCCAAGTCCTGTCACCCCATGTCCTCCGAAGGTCCCTGTTCCTCACTGGCAACCAGTACCACCTAGAACACCGCCTGGGCAAGGCGATGGGACATGCTGATGCCCTGAGCTGGCTGCTGCTGCCCTCCACAGACCCTGATCCTGCCCCTGCACCAGGAGTCCTGCTCCTTGGAGGCCTTCTGGAACCTCCTCTGCCTGCCACTGACATTGCCGCCCGCTCGGCCCACGACCCCATCATCTCCCAGGTCTTGGACTGGGTGGTGAGGGGATGGCCCAAGGCCTCACCGGGGCCAGAATTCATGGCGTTTGTCACCCACAAGGATGAATTATCAGCCCTCAAGGGATGTCTCCTATGGGGGGACCGGGTTGTGGTCCCTGATGCCCTGAGACAATGGGTCCTCACACTCTCCATAAAGCACATCCTGGCATCATAAGGATGAAGGCACTGGCCTGGAGCTATGTGTGGTGGCCAGGGATCGATGCTGAAATCGAGTTGTGGGCCCGCAGATGCCAAACCTGCCAGGAAGTCCAGCCAAGCCCATCAAGTGCGCCACTGCAGCCTTGGGAGTCAACCAGAAGACCGTGGTCCTGGCTCCACATCGATTTTGCTGGACCATTTCAGGGACTGTTGTTTTTAGTGACGGTTGACTTCTACTTGAAGTGGCTGGAGATCAGCCTGGTGTCTACCACCTCCACGAAGGCTGTTATCCGGTCCCTCTGTCAGATCTTCACTACAAATGGTCTGCTGGACACAATAGTCTCTGACAACAGCAGAATTCCAAGACTTCCTCCAGTGGAACCTGATCTGGCACATCCAATCTGCCCCCTTCCACCCCATGACCAATGGACAGGCAGAGAGGATGGTGTGCACCGTGAAGGAAGCCCTCAGCAGGATAACGGACAGGGACTGGGAGTTCCAGCTAGTCCGCTTCCTCCTGACACAGTGGATGACACCAAACCCCATCACTGACCCACAGAACTGTTAATAGGCCATCACCCCACGACCTTGCTGAATCAGCTACACCCTGACTGAGCACCAGACTCAAGGAGGATGGTCGAACAGCGCAATGCTCCATGAGGTTTCTTCCCAGGGGATCCAGTGTTCATCCGGAACTTCAGGACTGGGCCTCCCTGGATCGCAGGAAGAGTCATCTGAGTAACAGGCCCGGTATCGTACGAGGTCTCTATGGAAGATGGCCGGCTATTAAAGAAAAACCTAGATCAACTGAGGCAGCAACAACTTCCAAAGGCAGGAGAGCCAACCCCATTAGCAGCGGAACCCAGGGCATACACCCCAGAGCCAAGAGCACAGCCCGAAACCCCGAGTGCAGGAGAAGCCCCTCCAAGCAAACCCCCACCAGCACCCACAGAGCAAGAGGCACCTCAGCTGCCTCCGCAGACACCCCAACCATAGGTCACCACCAGTCAACCTGAGGCCATCACCAGTGACCCAGTGCCAGCCCCCTGGCATTCCCTCAAGGAGCTCTGCCCCCCCACATATTTACAGGACTATATCACATGGGGGGTCAGAACTAGGGGGAGGGGTTTTATGTATGCAGGCCACCACTAGGGGTCTGCGGCTACAGTATGGAGCTTTGCTCCTCTGAACAATAGAACCTAGGATCCTAGTTCCCCCCAGCATTCACCAATAGCAACTTTGGTGGGAAATTTGAACCCCCCAATGGGACTGTAGGTGTGCCGGGGGTGGGTGTATATAGTTGGCCTTGCAGGGCTGTTTTCCAGTCTTGTTGTGAAGTACCAATAAATGTGTCACACCACATGCCATTGTCCAAGTCCTCCATGCGGTGAACCCAGTACTTTACACTAATCCTGCCAGAAATCAATGCAAGGGAGAGATCAGGGACCCCTTTTCCCCACACATTTTCAAGAGTCCCTCATCCCACCTTTTACCACAGCCTCTGGCAGGATCAGATTTTTAAAGGTTTTTTTAATGATTCAAAAATGGTTCCATATCATTGTGGTAGACTTGGGGACATGGTATCATCTAGTCTAATCCCGAAGCTTCGAACATCTACACATGTGGTGAACACACTGTAATCTACTGTTTACTTTCATCCCTACTGCCCCAATTTTATCCCCCAAAGAGCACATCGTAGGGAGGTTAAAATTGATGCATGAAAAGGCCTCTATTGCTTTTGCCATGTTAAACAATTTTTAATCTAATTTGACCATGTTGTAATCAAATACCATTACTGAGGAAAATAGATATTGAATGAAATACCTACTGAGATACTTTACATATATCTTTTGCAGTAAATTAACTAGCATGATTACCCCCCCCCAGTACTGCAATTTCATGTGTATTAAATGTGACAATATTTACATTTAGGCTACTTTTTGTCATGAAATATATACTTTTTAGCAGAAAAAAGAAAGCACCCTAGATACATTTAATTTTCCCAATGAAAACATAGTTCTCTCATGTTATTTCTTGTTGGTATGCAAGCTCCTCCTTGAGGATCTGGAAATCATTACAGTGAAATACAAGTGAAAGATCTGCTAAACATTTAGGGTTACCTATTCAAGGGGAATTAAGAATCCTGATGGAATCCATGTTTTATGGACTCTGATGAATAACTGTATTCACATGGCCCTCCTATAGGAATGCCTGAACACCTGTCAGTTGGGCTCATTTCCTGTTTGTCACTGGTAATCAGGCAGCCAGTTAATAAACAGGGTTGTTTAGCTGTTTGCCAAATGCTCACCTATATTTATATGAACAGGCTACTTGCAGCCATCAGCAGTCAACTCAGCTTCTGATCTTCTGCAGGGGAAAGTTTGCTCTGTACCTAGTAAAGTTTTGTTGGAGGGGAATCAGGAGCCAACTCCCAGATGATTATATTTTTCTGATCTCCCAACCTAGAAAATTCGTGTCATCCAGACTTGCTAAAATGCAGCAATGGTCTGCCTACGGCTTGAATGGAACACAACATAAATTATGGGTTAAACTGGGAATTTTATTTATATACTAGGAATAAGGCCCTTTGTGGGAATAAAGAGGCTCTGGGGGAGGGCCCTGGCATTGGCTGGGTGGGCTGGGGAGAGAAGGGAAAGATAGAGGGAGGCAAGGCATGTTTAGAAGGCAGTTGTTGGGAAGGGAATGGGAGAAAGGGGGAAAATGGGGGGTGGGTTATAAGAGAAGAGAGGTAGATTGACAGAGAAGGAATGGGGGCAAAAGAGATGGGGGTAGATTAACAGATAAGGGAAAGGGGAGAAAGAGAGGGAAGACTGACTGAGGAAGAGAAAGAAGGAAGGAAGCAATTCCCTTTATCTCAACTTCCTTACCTCTTCCTCTCAACTACCATTGCACCCTTGGCACTCTACTACTCCCCCCACCTTTGCTGTCTTCCCACCCACCCCAACCCTTGGCATTCACTCCCTCCACCCTTGCTGTCTTCCCACCCACCCCAACCCTTGGCATTCACTCCCTCCACGCTTGCTGTCTTCCTACCCACCCAATCCTTAGCATTCACTCCCCCACACATTTGCTGTCTCAAGTCCAGCTGGATCCAACTGGGACAGGAGCAGGGTTCTCACCTCAGCCGGGTTCCAGGTAGTGCAGGTGCTCCGCCTGGCTGTTCAGTAGCAATGGAGGCACCTCCACAACACTCCCCTTCCACCAACCATGAACCAACTGGTCAGGCAGACCTCCCTGCGGATCAGCTACGCAAATGACCGGCCCAGTAACCCCATTGTGCCTGAAAAGTTGTGGTGACAAGGATTTGATCCCGGGGTGGAGACTGCTAGCCAAGTGCCCAGATTGTCACTGCCTAAATGTATGACCATGGCCAGGGGAGGCACTCCTGCCAACCAACGATCATAAAGGAGGGGTAATGGCTGGCTCCAATGCACTCCACCCTACTCCAGACCTTCAAGAGAAGCCCAGTCTTTGATACCTAGCTGGGTGCCTAAGCTGGAGCCACCAACTGTTATACTGGTGACTTCCATCCTTGTGTCACATCCTGTAAAGAAATACACCATCAGCCAGCACCATTGACATCTGTCAACACCATATGCCTGGGACCTTCCACGGCCCAATTCCAGGCCTCAGAGAGACTAGACCCCTGCCCTGTGGCTGTTGAAGCCACTCCAAAGCCAAGAAGTGAGTATTGAAGTTAGTTTTAGTGGCTGGGAGTAGGTGATCCCATAGGGGGAGTGACCTTTCCATATAAGCATGGGGGAGGTCTGCAGTTGGGTTATGCAGCATTCCACCCACCAAGGTTGCTTGGTCAGTCCCTATGTGTGCTCCTGGCCCTGGCATGGCCCCCTGGCCCCTCCATACTTGACCCACCCATGTTGTGCCTCCACACCACAGACTGTGAGCTGGTGGGCTCTGCCAGCCAGAGTTTTACACTGCCCCCTATGGACTGGATATCCACTTCAATCTTGGATTCCTCTAGCTGAGTCAACATGGCATAAAGGGCTCACAACTCCCACTCACATGCCACTGATCTAGTATGCTTGGATATGCAGATGCACCTGATATGTGAGCATTACCATGCTTCTGCTTCTTGGCCTTGACCTCTCCAGTGCATGGATTTCAGCAGCCAAATCTCAAAAGGAAGGGCCACCCTCATCCTCTGAGGATGAGATGGCTGGCCACACCCACTTGGGTGGCATCCTGACCTGGCCCCTGTCCTCTGTGTAGTCTTCTTGGCTGGCATAACTGCTCTGGAGCAAAAGAGAAGAAAATGGGTTAGCATTGTGCCTCAAAAAGCAATGTAGATCCTTCAACAGATGGAAGATAAACATTCCTGAAGTTGTCTTATACTAGGGATGTGCATTCAGCTTGGCCAAGCTGAATAATTGGCTGAATAGTGCCGATTTGGCACGATTCAGCCTGGTCAAATGCCAAATCAGATTCTTTGATCTGATTCGGAATGCTGAATACAAGCCGCTGCATACTTGCTGGATTGTTCAGCAAGTATTCGGCAGCTATTTGGCCCCCCAAAAAATAGCTGGGGAAAGGTGGGAAGGGGGAAAGTGAAAGCACTTTCTGCCCTTCCCACTGAAACTGGCCTTTCCCCACCTCTTCCCTGGGCTAAGGAAGGAGTGGAGGGGGAAGAGGCCAGCTTACAGCCAATCATTGCCATGCATTGCGAGTGGCAAATGCATGTGCAGCCATTTGCAAGGTTGGTGTTGCTTGTGCTAGCACAACACCACCACCTACCTTGCTTGGGAGTGGGGAGGGAGAACTTGCAAGTCTCCCAATAAGGCTGAGTTGAATCCTCTTTGACCAATCATAGGACAGTGTTCTTTTTTGAAACTGTCTTGTGCATGGGCAGAGAGCATATAAAGAGTCCTGTCTAGCTTCTTCCGGTTTGGCAAGCTGATGGCAGCCATTCTCCCCTCTCTTGGGGGAATGGTCTGCAGACCAGCAGGTAGAGAGGGAGGGCGATCGTACACCCTTCCCCAGGGTTCAGAATGAGCCCTGAGTCAGGGGGCACTGAGGTTCACCCCCCCCCGGCTTCTAGCCTGGGGGTGGGGGAGTCCTTTTGCCCCGATGGTCTCCCTGCTGTGTTCCAGTAATGGCCGAGGCTTTGCGTACTGGAAACCAAGCAGATGGTGATTAAGCTGTAATTAAGTGACTGGCTGAATCGATTTCTTACTGAAGAAGTGTGAGTACAAGTTAACGAAGCACCAGAGGGAAGAATACATCCCCCCAAGCATGGGTCGGGGAGACAATGGTAGACCACCCCATGGAGGACTAGATAAAGGAAACTAACATCGGAGGAATGGAAAATGAAGGGACTGTGATGGAGGAATACTGAGAGTTATGAATTGAGCAACACACAAGCAAATGTTTGGGACTTTAAAAACAGCAACTGAAAGCGTCTCATATGGCTAGCTAGAAATGGCTAGAAGGAAGAATTAGAATCTCCTTTAAAGACTGTTAACATCATAGTGAGAGACTGAGTTGGAATAAAGTCTTCCCCTTCCCTCCCAGAAAAGAAGCGGGGGAAAGGGAACTCCCTCCTCCCACTTAACAATATAATAATATAAAAATGTTGATTTTTAAGGGATAGGGGGAGTGAAGAAGAAGCATAAATAGAAAAGAGAGAAGTATTGAATGGAAATGGAAACTTACATTAGCTTGAAGTGTTTTCTGAGTGATGGCTGGAAACGATGCAGAATCCATCTTTAGCAGGCGGAGGGGGGGGAAATTCCCCCTCTCGAAAGATAAAGAGACTGTACAAACATCGGAAAGTAATCTTTTTAGGCATTGAAGAACCCTCTTTCTTCTTAAAGAAACTCCAAATATCTCTGTAAGCGGTGACTGGGAAAGGTTGAAGGTTGAAGGGGGGGGAAGCTCCCTCTGCCTAAAAAGAAAACAACTCGGAATGAGCTTGAAATAAGGCTGATTAATTTAGAGAACTTTTAGAGGCGGTGTAAAGACCCGATGGATTTATGGGACCCTGGCGACTTGATAACAAAGAGAAGATAAACAGACTTTGGACTTTGAAGCGTTTCTTTCGATATGGCGTCTTGTGTCACAGTTTAAAATTAAAACGAAACTGAATCTTCATTAAGAACTCGAAAGTAGTTGAAAGTTGGACGAAACAGCAATGTAGCTATGTTTCCCCTACGATAAGCGGGGGGAGGGGAAACTCTCCTCCTAAAAAATAAAGTTATTATATATTTTGATGGGGGGACAAAGCTAATAGAAGGTTGGGCGAAAGGTGGATATGTTTTAATAATAATGGACTTTGAGTTAAAGACTGAGGAAGATTCTATAGTGAAGAGCCCTTTCTAGAGATGAGAGTTTTGGCTAAGGGGGTACGTTGGGAAAAATTAAGGGAAAGGGTTTCTACAGAAATTGATAATGAATGGTTAAATTAATTCTAAAAGGATTTTATTAATTTAGGCTAAATCCATAAAAGGAAGAGGGAAAAGGGATGCTATGTGATGCATATGGAGGTTCCAGTTTGTCTGTCTTTCTTTTCTTTTTTTAATAAGAGGGTAAATGGAGAGTTTTCTTTGAAGAGAATCATGTTTAAGCCTAACTTGGAGGTTTTTTAATAGCGGTATTTAAATGCTATTGGACTCTATGTATTGATTGATAAAAATTCTAAAGAGTTAGAGGGGCAGAAAGTAATAGGCAGAAATTATTGTAATGAGATGATGAGAGTGCCTGATGTTTGTACAAAAGAAATGTTAGTGTATTGCAGAAGTATACTCCAAACAGTCTGTATGAGCTAGAGCTTCATAAGCAATGTACTCAACTGTCACCTTCGAGGTTAACAACTGAAAGTTTTTATTTGTTAATGCCACATTTGTAAGCACTATATAAAATCACCACATTTTGGATTTTCTTTTCTATCTCCCCCTTCTTGTAGCTATGTTTGTTAGTACCCCTCCCTTTTTCTGTAGATATTTAGCAAATGCAATAAAAAATCCCTTCAGGGGGATTTTTTAAAAAAAAAAAAAGGGTCCTGTCTACTGGTTAGATTCCATTGCTTCCTGGATGGTGGATGGTGCTTGGCTGAGATTGTGCTGCTGCTGGCCTTGTTGGCTTCAACTGCTGGCTGCTCTCTGTGCCTGCCCTGCCCTACTCTCCCTACTGGTGGACTCCTGGACTGAAGAACAGAAGATATACTCCAGTTTGAAAAAAATATTGTTTTAAAATAAGAAGTTTGGTGTAGTGGTTAAGTGTTTGGACTCTAATCTGGGAGAACCGGGTATGATTCCCCACTCCTCCACTTGCAGCTGCTGGATGACCTTGGGCAAGTCATAGTTCTGTAAAAGATGTTCTCTCGACAGTTCTCTCAGAGCTCTCTCACCCCCACCTACCTCACAGGGTGTCTGTTGTGGGGAGGGGAAGGAGTTTGTAAGTCACTCTGAGACCCCGAGTGAATGGCGGAATATAAATCCAGGTAATCTTCTTCAGGGCCGGCCCCAGGTCTCTGGGCGCCATAGGCAAGACAGCTTGGGGCACCCCTCACCAGGATGCCAACCTCCCGGTGGGGCCTGGAAATGGGGGGGGGGGCAGCAGAGCACCAGCTTTCCTGGAGGCTCCACAGCTGCGGGGCCCCTAAGAAAGCCAGGGAAGGGGTGTGGGTTTTTCAGCACAGTCATGCCTTGTTTCACTGCTGTCCCCCCATTTGGGTGAACTGTTGTTGTGTGACGGTTAGGTGGGTTTAGAGAGGTTTCTTTGCTTGTTCTTTCTGGTTGTTGTGGGGGAGGGGTTGGTTGTCATTCTATTAGTGTCCAATTTTTTGGCTTTATGTTAATTGTTATTGCATTGTTCGGTGTTGTTCTTTCTGGTTGCTGGCTGGGATGGGGTCTTGTTTTTGCCAGTAATTGCACTGTTGTTGTGTGGTTTGGGTTTGGGGAAGTTCATCCCCTGTAGTTTAATAATTTTCCTGAGGTGTAGTTTGTTGTTGGTTGGATAAGGCTTCTATTGTGGCACTGGTCTGCTCGATTTTGTGTCATTGGTTTGAGGTTGTTTTTTCCCTTTTGGTCTTAAAAGGTCTTGCTTGGCTTCGGTGTTTCTGGCAAACAAGCAACCTCCCAACAGTTCACTCCAACTATACCAGAGTCTCAGAAAGTCTGACTGCTGGGTGCTTGCCTGCTTGCCTGATTGCCTGCATCGCTGTGTGTGTCTGCTGGCTGGGTCAGTCTTTTTCATCCCCATTGGAAACAATGGAGGGAATGTGGGGTGACCTGTTTGGGTGGCCATAGAATGGGACCCTGTCAAAAGTGCCAGTCCCATCCAGGGCAGGACCTTTTAGTGCAAGGGGAGTGCATTGCAAAACAAAATTACGAAGTACCAGAGAGAGTCTAAAACTCACCTTAGTCTTGGTAGGGTGCCACCAGGTCTTTCTATCTATCCCAACAGCCTAGGAGAGAAAGTCCAAGCCTCACGGCTTCTCATGGAACTAAACAAGAAAAGTCAGCCCTGCAGAGTGGGGCTGCAGTCTGAGTTTCCAAGACAAAACAGTTTAACTTGGTAGGCAGTCAAGAGTCCAGGTTCTGGATTAGCCTATGAGGTTAGTTGAAGGCAAAACCCACGACAGAGTAAAAATATAGTTATTTATTTAAGGTGCAAAAATATATAAGAACAAGACTAGTCAGTGAAGGAATAAAATAATCAAACCTAAGCTTTTCCAGCATAACTGAACATATAAAGACAAGGTTTCAGTTACCCTCTCCAGGTTCAGCAGAGGCAGTCAGTTTCAGCAAGACAAGATGTTCACAACTTAGCCAGTCCAGGCAGGAGTCACATGGAAAGCCATTCCAGGTGCTCTGGGACTATTGACAAAGCCATGTCAAATAGTCTCCAGGCTCCCCTCCATAGTGTGAATGCTAACTAGATTTATAGGAGAAGGGTCTCTGACCAGCTCTAGGCCTTTGAACCAATCAGAAACCCAAGAGATGATATAATTCTTTGTTACTAGGCACATGACAAAGATGAACAAGAGCAAGGGGGAGAAGAGCGAAACCATACTGCAGCTAGGTCTGGCTCACCCCCACACAGATGTCAGTAGCTCAATTGCTTGGAATGTGCTGTTTGGGAGATCCAAGGGTGGTTGGTACCATCCTCAGCTGAACACAGCACTCTATCTGCTATCTCTAACCGTCTCTGGGAAAGTTTCTATAGGGCTCTACACAGCCTGAACCAAAGACTCTGCCTTATAAATCAGAGCAAGGAACCATTTTTCTTTACAGACTGACTAGTTCAACATCTTTGGGATTTGGGGTTTCATATGGGGAGAGGCTCCAGCAGTCATACTGTGATTTTGCTGCTTCTCCCTCAAACCTCCTCCCTCCCTGCCCACTAAAAGCACCGTGGAAAATTTTAGATTTTTTCCCCACCTTAGAGAACAATGGAGGAAATGGGGGAATCCTGTTTGGGGGCTCATAGAATTGGACCCCCTGGTTCAATCTTTTTGGGACTTGGGGGTCTTTTAGGGAAAGTCTCCAGCAGCTATTCTGCAAATTTGGAGCCTCTCCCTCAAACCCCCTCCCCCAGCCCCCAGATATACCCTGTGAGATTTTGCCATTGACTTTAATGGCCAATAGAGTATAATAGGGCCAAATATTCAAGCTTCCTGAATACCTCCTGAATTGGCTAGCATTGCCGAATATGATTTTTAAGGAGTATTTGGAGACTGGGAGCAGCTCTCCGGGGTTTCAGGTAAAGATTATTCACCTCACCTGTTACCTGGGCCTTTCACCTGGTGGTGCCAAGGATTGAACCTGGGACCTTCTGTATGTCAAGCAGATGCTCACCCACATTAAAAGAAATTCAGAGACCCATTCCACCGGAAGCACGTAGTAGAGTTAAAGCTGTTAGTCTCTGGTAAGCTTTGAGTGTAATTTGTGTATGGTTGAACTAGATTTACAGTGTCATACAGTTCCAGTACTGATGCAAATAAGCTATAGGGAAGTATATGTATCTCATTGTTTGTGATGAAACCTGTAGAAGATCCTGCTGAGTCAAGCCAAATGTTCATCTAATCCAGCATCTTGTTTCCTACAGTGGCCTATCAGATGATACTAGATGGTCCAAAAGCAGCAAATAGAATTTCAAGACAACAACTAGTGTTAGAGTACTCATTGCAGAGGAACACTTCTTCCCACTCCTTTGGATGGTCACTTCAGGTATTACTCTTCATCTAATGCAGAAAAACCAAACAGATAACATCAGGGCTATTTTGGGGCAGGAATGCACAGGAACCAAGTTCCAGCTAGCTTCCGAGTTGGCCACGCCTACAGCCTCCCCCCCAGGTTCCCCAGGCGCCTTGCAAGCTGCAGGGCACCTGGGGAAGCCAATACAATCCAGGGAGGGAAGGTAGTTTAAACTGCAGGGCACCTGGGGAAGCTGATCCAGAAACTGCCTTCCTTCCCTCGGGTTCCCCGTACACCCCACAAGCCACAGGGCACCTGGGGAAGCTGATCCTGGGAGGGAGCTGTGCTGTCAGGGGTGTTGCCTAATATGCTAATGAGTTTCTGCTGTTGGGTGTGGCCTATTGTACTAATGAGTTCCTGCTGGGCTTTTTCTACAAAAAAAGCCCTGGATAACATGTGAAAAGTAGCATCAGAAAAGTGGGTTGGGGAAGCTTGCATCCAAAATTACACTCTTCTTGCCAGATTTGACAGTGGCAGTATATCCAGTTCTGTTATCTTATAAAGTTGTTCTGTTTTTGTCATGTGATGGAAGTATTGAAATGTTAGAAATCTGACTTGTTTTTTCTCTCCATTTGGTATTTTGATTTCAGTTGATCTTTTTGGGGATGAAATATTGTTGATATAGACAATACCAGTAAGTATAAAGTCCATTCCCATACAGGAAATTAAAGCTCTCTGAGAATTTTATAACCAAATGCCAAGAAGCACTGTTTGAAACAACATTAGAGACTAAGACCTGGAACCAAAGAAGTTGTTTGTACTAGAGCAGTACAAGAAAAAAATTCAACTAAATCAAAAGATGTTTTTCTATTGTGTGCAGCTTTATATAAACAGAAGCATCAGAACAGCTACATAATTTACTTCTTATGTTACATTAAAATGCTTTCTTAATCTTTCATGAAAGAAAGATATATTGGGAAATGTGCACATGAAAGTTTATACCCGGAATAAAATTTTGTTGGACTTAAAGGTGCCACTAGACTCAGACTTTGCACATCTGAAAATGAAATAGTAATTGTATATAATACATTTTCCTGAGCAGTCTAGATCCCTGTTGTCTGAGTTTTGGAGTTTTGATATGGACAATGCCATCCTAAGCCCTGGACAGCAGCTTTGTTGTTGTTCAGACACACAGTCGAGTCCGACTCTTTGTGACTTCAGGGACCAGATCACGCCAGGCCTCCTGTCTTCCATCGTGCTCTGGAGTTTGCTTAATTTCATGTTCGTTGCATTGATAACACTGTCTAATCATCTCATCCTTTGCCATCCCCTTCTTCTTTGACCTTCAATCTTTCCCAGCATCAGGGTCTTCTCCAGTGAGTGCTCCCTCCTCATTTGGTGACCAAAGTATTTGAACTTCAACTTCAGTATCTGGACTTCCAGAGAACAGTCAGGGTTGATTTATTTTAGGATTGACTGATTTGATCTCCTTGCAGTCCAAGGGACTCTCAAGAGTCTTCTCCAGCACCATAATTCAAAAGAATCGATTCTTCAGCACTTGACCTTCCTTATGGTCCAACTCTCGCAACCATACATTACTACTGGGAATACCATTGCTTTGACCATATGGACTTTTGTTGGCCAGGTGATTTTCTCTACTTTTTATTATGCGGTCTAGGTTTGCCATTGCTTTCCTCCCAAGGAGCAGGCATCTTTTAATTTCATGGCTGCAGTCACCATCTGCAGTGATCTTGGATCCCAGGAACGTGAAGTCTGTCACTGCTTCTACGGCTTCCCCTTCTATTTGTCAAGGAGTGATGGGGCCGGATGCCATGATCTTAGTTGATCCCTATATGGTTGAGTTCAGAGTGGCAATTAGCCCCGTGAGAGCCCCGTTCCAGCCCCGTTTCCCAAGCAGATTAAAGGGGGGATTCACACAGGCCCATCTGCCTGGCATTCCCCAGCCATAGGCAACCCGTGCCATTCCGCTTTTCCCCCGTATTAAAAAGATACCTCAGTAATACTGGTAGATAATCCTGCAGAGTGCCTTTATCCCACAGCATTCTGCTTCTCCAATGTGTGACCGCTTGGCCGATAAGCCGGGAGCAAGCCAGAACACCAGCAGCAGTTTGATTGGCCGTGCTCCACTCTACCACTCTGTGACCATAATGTCATTGAGTTTAACACAGTGACCATAATGTCATTGAGTTTAACATTTGTACAGATAGGGAGTTGCCCAAAAAGACTGACGCAACCACTTTTAACTTTAAAAGGGGTAACTTCTCTGGTATGAGGGGACATGTGAGGAAGAAATTGAAAGGAAGAGTGGAGAAGGTCATAACCACTGGGGAAGCTTGGAGACTATTTAAAAAGACAATCCTAGAAGCTCAGAAAAAATATATACCGCAGGTTAGGAAAGGTACAAATAGGTATAGAAAAAAGCCTGCATGATAACAAATAAAGTAATGGAAGCTGTAAAAGGTAAGAAGGATTCCTTTAAGCGGTGGAAAGCTAGTCTCAGTGAGGTTGATAAAAGGGAACACAGACTATGGCAAATAAAAGGCAAGTCTGTGATCAGGAAAGCAAAAAGGGAATATGAGGAGCATATTGCAAAAAACATAAAGGCCAACAATAAAACTTTCTTCGAATACATTAGAAGTAGGAAGCCAGCCAGGGAGGCAGTGGGGCCCTTGAATGACCAAGGGGTAAAAGGAGTAGTGAAGGATGATAGGGAAATGGCTGAGAAGCTGAATGCATTTTTTGCCTCTGTCTTCACTGTGGAAGAGGAGAAGTGTTTGCCCACTCCAGAAGCACTGATTTCGGGAGGGGGTTTGAAAGACCTGAATCAGATTGCGGTGACAAGAGAGGAAGTCCTCCGACTGATGGACAATTTATAAACTAATAAATCACCAGGCCCGGATGGCATTCATCCAAGAGTTCTGAAAGAACTCATATGTGAACTTGTGGATCTCCTGACAGAAATATGTAATCTTTCTTTAAAATCTGCCTCCATTCCTGAGGACTGGAAGGTAGCTAATGTCACTCCCATCTTTAAAAAGGGCTCCAGGGGAGATCCGGGAAATTACAGGCCAGTCAGTCTGACATCGATACCGGGTAAGTTGATGGAAACTGTTATTAAGGGAAGAATTAGTAGGCACATTGATGAACAAAAACTATTGAGGCAGACTCAGCATGGGTTCTGTAAGGGAAGATCTTGTCTCACTAACCTGTTAGTGTTTTTTGAGGGAGTGAACAAACATGTGGACAAGGGGGACCCAATAGATATTATTTACCTTGACTTCTGGAAAACTTTTGATACAGTTCCTCATCAAAGGCTCCTAAGTAAGCTCAATAGTCATGGGATAAAAGGACAAGTCCTCTTGTGGATCAAAAACTGGCTTATAAATAGGAAACAGAGAGTGAGTATAAATGGGATACTTTCTCAGTGGAGGCTGGTAAGCAGTGGGGTACCACAGGGATCAGTACTCGGTCCGATGCTTTTTAACTTGTTTATTAATGATTTGGAATTGGGAGTAAGCAGTGAAGTGGCTAAATTTGCAGATGACACGAAGTTGTTCAATGTGGTGAAAACCAGGGAGGAGTGTGAGGCACTCCAAAGGGATCTGTTGAGGATGGGTGAGTGGGCGTCAACGTTGCAAATGGGGTTCAATGTGGCCAAGTGCAAAGTGATGCACATTGGAGCCAAAAATCCTAAATATAAATACACGTTGATGGGTTCTGAACTGGCAGAGACCTGTTAGCTGAACTGCTTATGTACACAGTTGGCGGACTAACTTATTTGAGTTGCTGACCAATGTATACAGAGAAAGCGAACTTCGTACCAAGAACCCATTTCCCCAAAGAGTATACTTGACAAGGTTTCTTAAGTTGAATCAAGAGTCTCTTTACTGAATATCTTTTTTAATGTACAGGCATACAAAAACAGATTTGCTCACACATACACACAAGTTCCTTTAGTTACAGTAGAAATGGAAATACAATATTAGGTTTTAAACTAAAAGTATTTAGGCAGGGGAAAAGCTCATAATACTTATCTGGTCCTGTAGTCTCGACCTCCCACTGTGAAGAATAAGGATTGTTTCTATCTAAGGATATTCTTACTTTCACTACACACAGTTAGAGCCAGCTAACATGTGTGAGGGCTCCTTGGTTGCGACTCCAAGGAAGCACAGCAGGTTACCTTAAGTTGCTTAGCTAGCTAGAGAAGACAGATGGGCCAAAGTGATGAGAGCGGCCTAAAACAAAGGTTGCACCTTGTTTTAACCGCTAGTATTGGGGGCTGGCTTGGGGTGTCTCTGTGGTCCATCCCATCCCTATACCTATTGGCAATAGGATGTGGGGGTACCCTCCTACTAAGATGGGGCAATACTGAAAGTCTACACCTTTCTACAAGGGAGCGTTTGGTCAAGGTGCAAAGATAAGTTGGCATGGAAACCTTTGAGAATGCAGATGACTCTGGCTAGGTCCAGGTGACAATCTTCACACATGCAAATGTCAAGCATCCTGTGGGTTACATGCGAGGTAGAGATTCCTCAATGGTGGAAAGGCTGTTGTTTTTAACATCCTTCTGGAGAACCATAATGGAGATGCTAATGGAGATGCTTCTTGTTCCCAGTGTCTTATGGGTAGAGATATGCAAGATGTGTGTGTGTGACTTCATTTGTATGAAAGTACAAGCTGTGTGTTACCTTCCTTACACAGAGAGTCACATTAACCCAAGCATACATTACTCCCAATGCAAAGACGCTTGCTGGCCCCATTCTGGTGTGTATGCAGGTCAGAAAATAATAAATAAAAGCATTTTCAAAGTTCATCTCCTAACAGTCCCCCCTTTCATGGCTTCAGCGAGTGAAATGAGATGAAAGCCATGACTTCCATACATGTGGGGTGGCGTGTGTAACGTGAACACATCAGACAGTCCATGATGAAACAACAACAAAGTCCAGTAGCGTTGGTAACCCATTGTTTGTCAGTGATGTCGTCTGGTCTGGTCTGGATCTCAAGCTGGAAAAGGATTCCTTACACCTAAGACCATCTATCTAGAGCTATTCATTGGGGATGGACCAAAAATTAAAAAATCTAGCCCTATAAAAAGCCAAATTGCTACTGTGAATGTCAAAACCACAGGAAGCAAACAAGCATATATGTTTCCCATAATACTAAGGTAAGACATAACAATTATGCACATTAAACCATAGCATTAATGAGGTAGACTATTACCTATTTGCTATTTGTATATTTGCTATTGATAAGCAACAGGCAATAGAAAATTGATTAGAAAAATCAGTAGTATAAAATATACTGCATTGATACATATCCCTGAGGGCGGTCCTCATTATGGGTTCAATTGTAAGCATTTGAAATTATTTACAAACAAGAAAAACATGCAAGAAATAAAAATCATATTTCTTCAGTGTTCAGTATAACATCTTCAAGTGTTCAGATCACTTTTCTTGACTCTGGCAGTGCCAATTCAAAATGAACCAAGCTGGTTATATTTACACAAGCAGGTAAACTGTAAAAGTCTTCAAGTTTCTTCTTTTCTTCCTCCAAAAGAAGTTTCCATTCCTTAGTGTTAATGAACAATGGCATGTCTGTTTAGAACATGCACATGTCCAATGACACAAGAAAAGGGGATGTCTTTGCATAGCAAACAGTTCCTCCTTTGCATTACTGTAACGCATTGTACCATGGGAGTACAGTTACCAAAAATAAATGCATTTTTATGAAATTAAAACAAAACATTTGGCTATTTTTCAAGCACTCTGCATTCATGATTCCATTCAAACTTATGGAGACAATTATTAGTGTCCATTCAAGCATTCACACACTAAGTATAACAGCATTTCCAGAGGTTCTTACCCTGAGAAAATTCTGAAAAAGTCAAGCTGCTCCCTGCTGGGCACGGCTGAGCCATGGCACTTCCCTTGGACCACTGAACTAAGACAAACGGGGTCAGTGGGCCTGGCAAACTTGTCAGGTTTGGAATGCCAGCCTTGAGGAGAAATCCTCTTTTAAACTAGGAGACTTGTGAGCTCCTGCTGTTAACCTATAACTGGATTAACAATTTTAACCCGAAGGATCCCTTTTTGGGGCCTTCACTTATTAAAGTACAAAAATAGACAAACAAATCTTCAATGCAGACCTCCCTCTGCAATTACAACACTTGGTATAGTCCAAAGGGGTCTTGTTGGCTTCTAGCAGGGACCGAGAGCCAACGAGCTGGACGTACAACGTCGATGGTCAGAGAGTACGCATGCAAATACATTCCGCGCATTATCTCCTGGATCTCTTTATGTACCAAGACTTACAATGAGACAAACAACAAATAACACTTATTGTTGATAAAGCTATTCAAAAATGAAATTCCACACATTGGAGTTGCCATTGAAATTTTAAAGCTGGCAAGTGAACTCTCTCCTTGTGAGTTAAATAGAAGTGGTTGAACGGAAGAATGTCAGAGAAAAATTGGGGGAAAATGAGCAAGGCAGGTTCCAGGCGGCTGGCTGTACCGAGGTTCCTTTTCCCAAAAGGGGAAAGGCTGCACATCCTTGGTCTAGTCTGGCAGTTCAAACCTGAGACCTTTGCTGAGCCCACTGAAGCTATGCTCTAATTTTTCCGTGCCCAGAGGAGGTTGTCCTGCTTGTCCGGCATTTCAAACCTATCTTGGAGAAAGGGCATGACTCCCAAGATTATTTATTAAATCAACTGGGCTTTTTCTGGCATTTTTCTAAATCTTCTATTGTATCTCAGTTCTGAAAAGGAGTTCAGGACTCCCAGCAGGGGGTCCGACAATTGTGGTTAAAAATAGAACAAAAATCCAAAAATGAAATGAAAATAGAGCAGTGTTTAAAGCTGCTTTTCCTTTGGAAGAAGTGTTCCATAAGGATGGCTGGGTAGCCATTTTGTAGAAATAAAAGTTTTGTTTAAAAAGAAAACTTTCCCCAAAATACATGAAAACAAAAAGAATTGTTTTGCAATAAAGATTGGGTAGGTAGAAATGAAAGAGAAGAGTGATCTCTATGTTTCTGACAGCGAGGGATTTAAAGTTTAAATGCTGAGTTCTCTTTGGGTTTCAGGCTGTAAGTTGGCATGCCAGCTAGTCCATTTAAATTTTAAATGGAGAATGGGAGTCTTACATTTTTTCTTTCAATTTGAGACAGGAAAGTCAGAAGAAAATTAGTAAAAACATTAATACATTAATACATTCCCTGCATATTAATACTTTTAGTAAGCATTAGTCAGAAGAATATATTCTAATCAGTAAATGCTCCCTTCTCAGTGCTGCTGGTTTTCTGTGCTGGCAGCCACACACAGAAATTTGAGCTTGCCTTGCTGAGGGGCAGTTAGCTCTATTGTCCTCCCTGCGCTAATCGCAGTGAAGGGGGGTTGAGGGTGGGAAAACAAGCAAATTGTTTCCCAGGCTAAGTTCCTGAAATGCAAGGTCAGTTTAGAGAAAAGCAGGGGGGGA
The DNA here is from genome assembly GCA_029375565.1 of Gekko gecko. Classification (NCBI taxonomy): domain Eukaryota; kingdom Metazoa; phylum Chordata; class Lepidosauria; order Squamata; family Gekkonidae; genus Gekko; species Gekko gecko. The sequence continues at coordinate 174,406,897 of JAPDNY010000005.1, forward strand.
TTTGGTTGGTTTCCCTGAGCTTTCAGTTTTTACTGTGCTCGACCACAAGTCCAAAAAATCTTGTCACAGCATGATCTTTTCTTTCAAACATTGCTATCTAAAGATTGGTGACTTGTCAGAGGCACGTCTCTTTAAAGTTTAAATGAACACGAAACCTTTCGCAAGTGTGCGCTCTTTTTTTTTAGCGCTTGAACACTCTTTAAATTTTAAATGGAAAACACATTCTCATGAGTGCAAAACTCTACAAGCGTTTGACCACATGGCTTGGAAGCACAATGTGTCATAGCCAAGATTGTTCCCGCTGGTCGGTGCGTTTCTCCTGCCCAGGAGATGGCATTGGCTCGGTTGGGGTCAAGACAGTCCGCGTTGCCTTCAAAGCACGGCTGTATCCAAGGACCGGCTCTGCGCCACCTCTGGTTGGCAATGGAATAGCAACCATTCTGTTTTTCCATGAGTTAAAGAGCTTGTTAACAGTTCCTTAAAGTAGCTTCTGAAAGCTATCACTTGTCAGTGGATCCATGTTGTTTGCGTGTCTCTCGCCACGTTCTCACGTGAGGGATAGCATGTAAATCCTGCTAATGAGATTCAGCTGTGTTATTTTAAAACTAAAGCTCGATTTTCTCTCCATTGGGGAAATTGTTTGAAAATTGGGGAGTGGATAGAGAAGATTACAGTGAGGAGGAATCTGTGTCTCTACTCTTGCAAGTGAGTGTAGGGTCGCCGAGACCTGAAAGTAGGCTGCCTCAAACCACCGAATCCTGGCTGTAACCAAGAAGCTATGGGTTGAGGTCTGCACTACCTACCTCAAAAATCCCTAACATTCATTGCTGTTTACTAACAGTTTTTCTCGTTCCTTTCTCTACAGGCGTTGCCTGCAATTTCCTCCTCTTCTTCCACTTACTCTCTCTCGCTGCCTACGGCAGTGAAATTTTTTTGGGGGTTCCCTATGTTTAAAGGGGGATCCCGACAATTGTGTTAAAATAAAAGAATTGCAAAAAATTACAGTGAACAGTATCAATGAACACGCAGCCTTGTGGACTTCTGTGCGAATCAAGCCGCAAAGCTTAAATTCTTGGGCTACTAGCTCTCTTAAATCACAGTTTCAGTGAAGAGGGGGTGGAATTTCCTATGTACTGTTCTCCTTACCTGGAGATTCCGGGAGATTCCGGGAGATTTCAAGGTTGCATTTGCTGCTCCCCCCTTCGATTGCCTTTTAATCATTGAGTGCTCTATCTCCCCCCTTATGACAGTCTTCTGATTTTTATATCAGGAGGGTGTCATCAATAATGGTAGAGAGAAAAGTTTCACTCAATGCTTCAAAGGGTGAATGAACAAGGAAGAAAGAAAAAGTTTTACTGAGTGTTTCAAAGGGAGAGTGTTTATCAGCTCTGGTGGATCTGATTCTGCTCACAGGCAGCACCTGTCGCCCTGGGTCCCAGACTCGTCGAGTGTGCTGTGCCTTGGCTTGGCTGTGAGTGATGTCAGCAAACACCGGCTGAATTTCCTCTTCATTTGACAGCTCAGAGAAAGGGGGAGGGTCAGAGCCCTCGATTAGTGGGGGAGTATTTGAGTACTCTGCCGGGGGAGGGGTGGCTGGTGGGTCAGGAAGCATTTCCAGGCTGGCTGCTTCTGTGTCTGCCTTTTGATGTCTGAGAGTAGCAAACACTTGCTGCTGTTCAGGGCTCCACTGCCATGAAGCATTTTTCTTTAGCAAGGCATAGAGCGGTCTTGCCTTGTCAGCAAGAGCTTCTATGAAATCCCTTGAGATGTTGAAGGTTCCCAATAGCGCCCGCAAGGATGGCGTGGCAGTTGCGGCTGGCAGGCGTGAGACTACCTGCATTCTGTGTATGTCTGGGGCTCTTCCGCCAGGTCCTAGTGCTAGCTGCATTAGCTGAGCCTTTTGACAGCTGGCTTTGAAGCCGGTGTCTCTGATCGGATTTAAAACTTTTCTGGTGATGTCAGTGACTTCCTGAGCTGTAGGGGCATTCAGAGCTCTGCAATCTACTGTCAACCTCTAAGTGACTCCATCTGCTTTTAAGATGGGCCAGAGGGGTGCATTGCAGATAGACTGCATTGGGGTGATAACATCCCATTTCAAAAGTCCCTGGATAGTCTTAGCAATACCTTCTTCTGCGTCTGCAGGGTATTTGTATTGCTTTTGAGGTTTAGGGTCCCTTCCTGTGATTAGAACGCATGCATCCTTCACAGTACCACACTCTGCCTTGTCCTTGACCCACACTTCTGGAAATTCTTCTTCCCATGGGTCTCCAGTGATTGGGGAGAGTGGCAGAGGGGCTTTGATGGCTGCGCAGCGATGTACTGTGTTTATTTCAGTGGGTCCTCCTGGGATCTCCCATATGAAGCCGTTGGCCATGTCAATGGTAAAACCATGATCTTTCAAAAAGGGGCGCCTAAAATTCCATCACCATCGTCTTTGCTCGAGCAGGCAGAAACCTTAGTGGAAACCTTCCCGACTGTAAGGGGAATGTTTTTCCAAATTGGGGCTTTCTGGCTGCCTCCAGCAAAACCTGACAATGAAACGTTTTTTCCTGTGGGCTCGCCTTTCCTAGCCAGATGTGGCTGTAGGATGTTTGTGGCGGCTCCTGTGTCAACTTGTAAGGTTGCAGGGTGTGTCCTGACCTCCATCTGTCTGGCGTGAATTTCGCCACGACTCCCTGAGGAAGATCCATGCATCCCGGGCGTCCTTAGACTGTGCATTCGGGCGATTCCTTAAAGGGATTGGTATCCTTCAAGGGATGGTGCGATGCTATGGAAACGTCCTGGCTTCTTTCTACTCTCTCTTCCTCTGCAAGCGCTTGGAAGAGAATGTCATTGGGCTGCCCATCGAAGTGGGTCATGTCGTGTCCCCTGTTTTTCAGATGCATCCATGCATGCCAGCGAAGGGGGTCCATGTTTGATGGACAGCCTCCTTCTCTTTGGTCATACTGTGCCCTGGTCTGAAAGGCTGGTCGGGGAGGAGGAGGAGGGGGAGGGTTGGTGTGGTCACCCTGGTATGGGGGTGACCTCTGGTAGGTTCCCTGTGCTTGGGGTTGGCTGTGAAAGGATGAGGGCGGCGCGGATGGCAGAGGTTTTGTGCACCCAGTGTCTGGAGTGAACCGCTCTCCCACTTTGCCGTGGTACACACTGTCTCTGTCCCTCTGGGAACGACCACATCCCTTCCTGCCCTGGTACCCTGGGGTAAACCTAACTTTCTTGGTCCCTGGCTCTCCTGTGGGGCTGTACTGGTTCTTTGGACCAGGTCCATTGTTGGCATACGTGACTGCCAGAATTGCTGCATCTTCCTCTTCTTTTTCTTTTCTTTTTTGTGGTAAAACTCTCCTAAAAAGGAGAGAATTTTATTCTTTTTATAAGAAAAGGATAGGGTAGACAGATGGAGAAAGAAAAAGATGGAGTGAAGTTTTTTTCTGTTAAAAAGAGTTAGTTTTAGTTAGTAATCAATACCAATTTTGGCATCTCTCATGGTTAGAAGATCTTCTTTTTATCTTTGCAAAGTCCAAAATCACTCTGTTAATTCAGTTAGTAAAGTCCATTGGGGTTAGTAATTAAACAGCTTCTTATAGATGTTACACGAACAGTCCTCAAGGTGTCTTCTTTTTAAGTCTCTTCCAATTATGGATTGAGTCCTTTTTAGCCTTGGTGCCTTCCATTCCATCACCTCCTTCCCCTGGGCTGCTGTCTTCTTCACTGCTTATCCCAATTTTGAGTGCTGTGTCTTCCTCCATGCTGGCGTGTCTCTTCAGAAGCTTTTGCATTTTAAGGATATAGTCCATCTTCTTTCTTTTCTCTTTTTCCTTGTACTGGCCTTCAAATTTCCAGGGCTCCATAGACGAGATTAGATCTCTGATATGCTGCCTGCTATGCTCGACCTCCCCTTCTACTGGCAGAGTATTTTCTTTTATAAAAGCGGAGTAGGCTTTGAGAGCCATGTCCACTTCTTCTTTTAATTCTTTCGCTTCACTGCCAGCTAGGGGTGCCAGGACATTCGTCAAGGTAGATCCGAGATCTTCTTTCTCTTCTTCTTTTACGCCCTGAAAACTTAGAATCAGATTCGATTTCTGTTCAATTTCCACCATCTTCCTTGTTGTTTCCGATATCTGTTTCTGTCGACTGGTGAGAACACTTTCCACTTTAAGCAAAGTTTCATTGATTTTCTGCATTTGTTCCAGCAGAGGGCACAGCATCTCCTTTTCCTGTTGATTGACAGCTAGCTCTGGGGGGGGGCTACCCGGAACGGAAGTTCCTCCCCTCTTCTCTTCCGGTTTCTGCAGGACTTTTTCCATTGTCGACATTTTGGTTTTTTTTGTTTACTTTTACAAAGTTCGTGCCGCATCCCCCAGGAAGCTAATAGAGTCGTAATCTTCCGTACAACCCCGACGGTACTTTCACCAACACTTTTTTCTCTCTTCCCCCCTTCACGCTCCCTTTGTAGGTCTTGCTTCTCAAAAGGGGTGGGGACTCCTCCCTCCTCCCATACGCTTATACGCTTGCGGGGGATTCCAATTTACGCTTCGAAATAGATCTTCAACTCACGGTTCGATGCCACTTCTTTTATGTTAAATCATAGCGCTGTCTTCACTCCTGGAAGTCGGTGGCACTGCTAAGTCCCATTACGGGCACGACGCAGTGGGGCCGATTGGGGCGGGGAGAAAGCCTCAATTTCCCGGCTGTCTGCCGGCAAAGAGGCTACTCCCCAAGCGCCCCCGGTTCGGAGCCTTTGCCTAAGGCTCACTAGGGACTTTCGCACATGCGAAGACCCCCCCTATCTGCGCGTGGGCTAGCCACCTCCAGGAGCGTCCCGAGACGCGGCCGCCATTCGCAACACCGAAACCGAAACCTTTCTTTTTCTTTTCTTTTTCCTGTTTTGGGCGGCTTGAAATTGCCAGACCCTCTCAAGATTGTGGACACTCTTGCAATATTTGTTCTCAGTTCATCCCAGGTTCCTTGCATGACATCTGAGATGTGTAGAGCTAGTTGAGTCTGTCCATTGCAACCTCTGATCAATGAGTCCCGGAAGGCGGGTATGTCAAAGTCAAGGGGATCATTGGAGTCGTCAATTATGTCTGCCAAGACTCCTAGGAGCTGTTTACGAGCCATGTAGATCTCTGGGTCCTCGTTGGGGTTTTGCTTTTCCAAATAGAAGAGGGCGCTTATGCTGGCTGTGGGATTTAAATAGCCTAGCACATGTTTAAACCAATTATATTTTGTCTCTGCTGTCAAATCCTAGGCTGCTACTGCAGAATTAATGGCAGCAAGGTGGGTTCCAGTGGCACACTTCCTAGCCACTTGTGTCAAGTCCTCCCCAGTGAGACCTCCATAGGCACTGTTTGCCATTGTCATCCACTGTACTGCATTGTCCCTGTGAAGGGGGTCCTAGCTCTTCTGCTACAGCCTTCACTTCCTCGCGTCGCCAAAGGCAATTTTCCGTGATACTGGTTGTGGTGGACCTATTGTTCCCACGTACTGTACACCTATGGTACTTATTGGGTCCATTGGTAGAGGGGCAGGAGTTTCTAGCTTGCGAGGGTCAGGGGGAGGGATCTCCTGTTTCCGAGGGGTTTCCACGGCATGCGCGGGTTGCCTGACCTCATCAGAGTCCAATTCCCAGTCTTCCAAATCTAACACTCCTTCAGGGTGTAAAGTTGAAATGATGGCTTGTTGGAGCCCTAACTTCTCTTTCAGATCATTAATGGCCTTAAGGCAAGCATGGTGGGAGGCTAGCTCTCTCCACTTTTGTGCATGGTCTGCGAGATACTTGGCTGCTTTTTGCGCAGACACCAGGTCTTCAGTTACTTTGGCTAATGCAGATTCTGCTTTGGCCATTTTCTCTTGGGCTTCTGAGCCGGACAGTCTAGCTTCTCTCAGGCTGTCTGCTAGACCTTGCTTCTCCATTACCAAATCTACTCTATCCGCTTTTAAAAGGAAGAGTTCCTTGTCTGAGGTTTTCTGTAACTCTGCCAGTTCTAATTGAAAGTCCTCTTTCCTCTTATCTAGCAAGGTCTCGTAATAATGTCTCAAAGAATCAAATGCGTGGATGTGTTCAGACCTTTGCCTTTACATATCTGCTAATATAGCCTCTTTTTTCCACCTATTGCTATCCTTAAGTGATTCCAGATGTTTACTCTGTTCTGCTCTTAGGACTGCCAGTTCAGCACTGTGAGTGTTGTTCATTTGTGAGACTTCATTCGCACACTCTGCAATCTGTGCAGCTTGAGTCTCTGAAACTTTTCTAAGGGTTTCTAGCTCCTGGGCTAGGTTCCTTTTGATTCTCTCGGCTTTGCATCGGTATGCCATGAATCCCATGAGAAAACATACCACTCTAGCTAATCCGTGCCAGAGGAATAGGTTTCCCATTGAAATCACGTCCCATACAAATGAGTGTCCTCCAATATCATCAGCATATTGGTCCAAAATGGATGCGCCAAGGGTCATGATCCATTTTAGCATTTCCATGGTGCCTGAAAGCACGTTTGCTTTGACAGATCACGATCGGGGCTTCACGGGGCTTGGCCATGGGTCCCGGTCTCGACTGGCTGTTCTTGGTTTTGGGCGAAGTTTCTCACCCGAGAAAAGATGAAGGCTAAGGGTGGGTTGCTTTCCTGTAACCCTTAGGCTACTGGCAGGTTTTTGACTCAGACAATGCTGGCCTGAGTAGGAGGGGCCTGATAACCTTAAAGAGAGAGTGTTTGTGCGCAGGAGAAAGCCTCTTCTGTCCCCTGTTGTCATAAAAGAATCTTGCATTCAAGAGGAACTTCTGTCAGCTTGCTCTTGTAGCAGGAGACTTTTATATCCAACAGTTACAACTCCAGCTTCCCTGTCACCACAAAGGTGAGGCAGATTTTTGGGAATGGGACCTCTGTCCTCTTCCTTTGCTAATCTGTTAACCAGCTGCAGGTTTTGAGAGACGGGATCCTCGCTCCGGTCTTGTGTCACCTGGTAACCAAAGAGGCAGGTTTTGGGAAATAGGGCTCTACCTTTTTCCTGGTTAACCTGGTAACCAAAGGCTATAGGTTTTGGAAGCGGGCTCCACTCGCGCTTCTGGGGTACCTAGAAACCAAAACTACAGGTTTTAGGGCTTCACCCTCTCTAGGATTACCTGGAAACCAAAGAATGCAGGTTTTGGGGTTCAGGACCATCGTCCTTTCCACGGATGACCTGTTAACCAAAGAACTATAGGTTTTGGAAGTGGAGACCCCTTCTCACTTCTGGTGTACCTAGAAACCAAAGTTTGTCCACGGTAACCCTCTCGGTTCTCATGCCACTAAGTTCTGAGTGCCTGGCTCCTTCCGTCCTGGTCTCATGGTCCGCTCTGAGGGCATTCCAGCTCGCCCAGGCAGCCTGTTTGCAGGTTTTGGCTTAGCAGACTGATCAGGTCTATTGCCTTGGATTACCCACTGAACCACTGGTGAGGTTTCTGAGAAGTGGCTCTCTGGCCACTTAGGAGGGATCGAGATTTACCTCTAACTCGATTTGCCTTCCTTAAAGTTCCTAAGTGCTTTTAAAGGGATTGGGGGGTTATATGTGCCTGCATGTATGTGCGTGTGTATGCGTGTATGTGCATGCTTGTGCAAACATCGGGCTTCTGTCGTCAGGTCCTCTTCGTAGTCACGCCTCGGTTTCCACCCAGAATGAAAGAGCGGAGCACGGCACGGGCTGCTCCAGGGGGCAGAGAGAAAAGGAGGCAGGGAAGAGTCCAACCCATGATAGATCGCCTTTTAGCAACCAGGCATGCAGACAGAAACCTTTCACACACTAGCTGGATTTTCAGCACAAAGCTGTCTCTCCACGTCCTTAGCCTAGAGGAGGGATGGGTCGAGTCATCTGTTCTTGAAGCTTAAGGGGTCAGCCTCACACGGGGCACCAATTAATCTGTTAGCCGAACTGCTTATGTACACAGTTGGCGGACTAACTTATTTGAATTGCTGACCAATGTATACAGAGAAAGCGAACTTCGTACCAAGAACCTGTTTCCCCAAAGAGAACACTTGACAAGGTTTCTTAAGTTGAATCAAGAGTCTCTTTACTGAATATCTTTTTAATGTACAGGCATACAAAAACAGATTCGCTCACACATACACACAAGTTCCTTTAGTTACAGTAGAAATGGAAATACAATATTGGGTTTTAAACTAAAAGTATTTAGGCAGGGGAAAAGCTCATAATACTTATCTGGTCCTGTAGTCTCGACCTTCCACAGTGAAGAATAAGGATTGTTTCTATCTAAGGATATTCTTACTTTCACTACACACAGTTAGAGCCAGCTAACATGTGTGAGGGCTCCTTGGTTGCGACTCCAAAGAAGCACAGCAGGTTACCTTAAGTTGCTTAGCTAGCTAGAGAAGACAGATGGGCCAAAGTGATGAGAGCGGCCTAAAACAAAGGTTGCACCTTGTTTTATCAGCTAGTATTGGGGGCTGGCTTGGGGTGTCTCTGTGGTCCATCCCATCCCTATACCTATTGGCTATAGGATGTGGGGGTACCCTCCTATTAAGGTGGGGCAACACTGAAAGTCTACACCTGGGGCTTCCGGTCTGGGATCCATGGCGTCCTGACGTGCTCTGGCTTTGATCCCAGAGCATACGGAGGGTCTTTATGACAGGGCGGGCAATCTAGCCTGCTGCAGATCTCCCCAGGCAGGGGGGTGACTAGCAACGAGCATCAGCCCAAGTGGGAGTCGAGATCGGCTGATAGCAGGGCTTTAAAGAGCACCGCGACCAGCCTTGATCCCCTCCCCCCAAGCGGGCACTTCGGAATTTCTCTAAAAGACCCCACCGAGTTGGATTCTCAACATAAAAACGCATGACCCAGACCTCCAAGACATTCTACGGAAACTGATACCAAGGAAACACTGCTATAACAAAATACAGACTTTAAAGGTAACTTTTTAAAATTGCTCACCGGAAACGCGCTGATCCCGAAAATAAACAACACCCGATGAAGCGCATGATCGTGCGGTATACTGTGTACTAACACCAACTCCGGGAAACGCGGTTGAAAAGCGAAAAAAAGCCAAAAAGCCGGTTTGTTGATCATTCCTGCGGTCGGGATATTGACTTTAAAATAGAAACTAACACCAAGTCCTGCGAGAAGCAATGTGGAAAACTACTTAAGCTGCAACAGAAAACACCAGAATAGGAAGTGATCTTAGACCAGACAAGCAGCGCTTCCTAGAGATGACCGAGGAGGCCGGAAGAAGGGAGGAACCAGAAGACAAGGAGGACGACTAAGATTGCCGGACAGGAAGTAAGCAACAGAAAGAGCTATTTACCATAGAAAAATTGTGCCCGCCATTTTGAGAAGGTCGAAACGATTTATTCGGGTTTTGGCTAAAAGACTTAACAGAAAAAAGCGAAAATAGAGCGGTTCAGCTGGGCACAAGAAGAGCATTAATTTGATATAAGTTTTGTAACAATTGTAAACAACAGTTTACGATCTCTGGCAAAGGCAGAGGGCGAACTCTTGGTCCTCCCCGAAAATAGCTGCTAAAGAGGAGAAGAAACTACAGGGCATGATGGAAGCCATGGAAAAATGGATGATGGATGTTATGCAAAAAATGGAAAAGACTCTAGGTAAAGTGGCTGATGAAGTAGCTGATTTGAAAAAGGTTGGTTTCCCTGAGCTTTCAGTTTTTACTGTGCTCGACCACAAGTCCAAAAAATCTTGTCACAGCATGATCTTTTCTTTCAAACGTTGCTATCTAAAGATTGGTGAATTGTCAGAGGCATGTCTCTTTAAAGTTTAAATGAACACGAAACCTTTCGCAAGTGTGCGCTCTTTTTTTTTTAGCGCTTGAACACTCTTTAAATTTTAAATGGAAAACACATTCTCACGAGTGCAAAACTCTACAAGCGTTTGACCAAATGGCTTGGAAGCACAATGTGTCATAGCCAAGATTGTTCCTGCTGGTCGGTGCATTTCTCCTGCCCAGGAGATGGCATTGGCTCGGTTGGGGTCAAGACAGTCCGCGTTGCCTTCAAAGCATGGCTGTATCCAAGGACCGACGGGAACTACCCAGAACGGTTCTTCAGGACAGACGACTTTTTAAAGACCTGATTGACAAACTGAAAACAGAGGTCATTAGATACAGATGGGAAATTCCAAAAGGTGTCAGTTTTACATTTAAACAGAAGAGAGTCACCATCAAGTCAGTAGAGCAAATGACCAAGTTCATTAAAGACAATTTTAAAGACTCTGATAAATAAATACAAAACCAACATGGAGATCCAAATTATTTCATGGAATGTTAATGGACTTAATTCACCTCAAAAAAGGAAAAATGTTAGGCTATGGTTGGAAAAACAAAAATGTGATATTTTTTGTTTACAAGAAACACATATTAAAAAGACTGATGCTAAATTTCTGATTCAAAGTAGACTAGGAGAGGAATTCTATTCCCTCTCCTCGCAAAAGAAAAAAGGAGTTGTTACATATGTAAAAAAAGAGTTGGAACCAAAAGAAATTTTTAAAGACAAAGAAGGAAGATTCTTGGCAGTGGAAGTTATGCTTCAGAATAAAAAGACCTTAATTTTAAATCTCTATGCCCCGAATGGAGCCAAGGAAAAATTCTTTCGATTTGTGGGAGTAATTACAACAGTTAACCCATGAACAAATGATATTGATGGGTGACTTTAATGGTACTGTTAATAATGCAATTGACAGAAAATCCAAAAAAGGAAATGAAGGTATAGGTAAGCTTCCAAAAGTATTTTTTCAAATGGCAAAACATGAGCACCTGGAAGATGCATGGAGAGTTAAAAACCCTAAAGACAAAGATTATTCTTTTTACTCATCAAGACATGAGTCTTTCTCAAGAATTGATATGATGTGGATGACTGAGAACTTGATTATGCAAACACGTAAAATTGAAATACTACCTAGAATTCTTTCCGACCACAGCCCAATGAAGTGGTCAACTTATGCTAAAAGAAAGAAATTTCGATGGAGACTCAATGAGGATTTACTGGACAAACAAAACATTGTGGATAAAATAAGGACGGAAACCAAAACGTATTTTCAGCTAAACTTAAACAAAGAAGTTCAGACACAAACGGTATGGGAGGCATATAAGGTTGTGATGAGAGGACATCTAATTGCAATTAACAACAATGAAAGAAAACAACAATTCAAAATAGATAAAGAAATTTTGGAAAATATTCAAAAGAAAGAAGCAGAACTTAAGAAGAGACCTGGCAAAAAGAAAATTTTGAGAGAACTGAGGATCCTAAGGGAACAATATGATGCGAGGTTAAATAAAGAAGTTTATTGGAACTTGAAAAAATTGCAACAGAAGTCCTTTGAAGGAGCGAATAAACCTGGGAAATATTTGGCATGGCAATTGAAGAAAAGAAGAGAGAACAAAACAATAATTAAATTGAAAGATGGGAACAGAGAAATTATGGACCCAGGAGGGATCCGGAGAGAATTTTACAAATACTATGCTACTCTTTTTCAAGCAAAACAGGTGGATCAACAAAAAATCCAAGATTACTTATCTAAGGTGAAATTGACACAACCAAGTTCAAAAACAAAAGGATTGTTAAACGCTGTGATAACTAAAGAAGAAATCAGCAAAGCAATAGGAGAAGCAAAAATCTCCAAAGTTCCAGGACTAGACGGATTTTCAGCCAAATTTTATAAGAAATTTCAAGAAGACCTGGTACCTGCCCCCTCCAGCACCAAGAATAGAGTGCATCACCTGCCCCAGACTGAGAGTTCCCATCTATACCCTGTGGCTAATAGCCACTGGTGGACTTCTGCTCCATATGTTTATCTAATTTCCTCTTGAAACTGTCCATGCTTGCAGCTGCCACGACCTCCTGTGGCAGTGAATTCCATATGTTAATCACTCTTTGGGTGAAGAAGTATTTCCTTTTATCTGTTCTAACCCGACTGCTCAGCAATTTCATAGAGTGCCCACGAGTTCTTGTATTGTGAGAAAGGGAGAAAAGTACTTCTTTCTCAACCTGCTCAATCCCATTCATAATCTTATAAACCTCGATCATGTCACCTCTCAGCCGTCGTTTCTACAAGCTAAAGAGCCCCAAGCATTTTAACCTTTCTTCATAGGGAAGGTGTTCCAACCCTTTTATCATTCTAGTTGCCCTTCTCTGCACTTTTTCCAATGCTATAATATCCTTTTTGAGATGTGGTGACCAGAACTGTACACAGTATTCCAAATGAGGTCGCACCAATGATTTATACAGGGGCATGATGATACTGGCTGATTTGTTATCAATTCCCTTCCTAATAATCCCCAGCATAGCGTTGGCCTTCTTTATTGCAGCTACACATTGTGTAGACATTTTCAGCGAGTTATCCACTACGACTCCAAGATCTCTCTCTTGGTCCGTCTCTGCCAGATCAGACCCCATCAACGTGTATTTATATTTAGGATTTTTGGCTCCAATGTGCATCACTTTGCACTTGGCCACATTGAACCCCATTTGCCACATTGACGCCCACTCACCCATCCTCAACAGATCCCTTTGGAGTGCCTCACAATCCTCCCTGGTTTTCACCACCCTGAACAACTTTGTGTCATCTGCAAATTTAGCCACATCACTGCTTACTCCCAATTCCAAATCGTTAATAAACAAGTTAAAAAGCATCGGACCGAGTACTGATCCCTGTGGTACCCCACTGCTTACCACCCTCCACTGAGAAAGTTTCCCATTTATACTCACTCTCTGTTTCCTATTTATAAGCCAGTTTTTGATCCACAAGAGGACTTGTCCTTTTATCCCATGACTATTGAGCTTACTTAGGAGCCTTTGATGAGGAACTGTATCAAAAGCTTTCTGGAAGTCCCACTGCAAAATGCCAGTCTGAACTCAGTCTACTATGCTCAAATCCACTTTTGCAAACATGTTTGCTTTTGACTTCAGGGAAATAAATACAGACGGCTCTCGCCAAACACCTCCACAACTTACAAGAAGATCCTATGACTGTTAGGTGGATCTGTAACTGGTTGACAAATCACACCCAAAGAGTGTTTGTGAATGGTTCCTCATCTTTTTGGAGAGTAGTGACAAGTGAAGTGCCTCAAGGATCTGTCCTGGGACCTGTTTTGTTCAACAACTTTATCAATTATTTGGATGAAGGGATGGAGGGAATGCTTATTAAACTTGCAGATGATACCAAATTGGGAGGGGTAGCAAATACAGTAGAAGACATAGTCAGGATACAGGATGACCTTAACAGGCTGGAAAACTGGCCTAAAACAAATAACATTAATTTTAATGGGAATAAATTTTAAGTTCTGCATTTAGGTAGGAAAAATCAAATGCATAATTATAGGATGGGGGGAGACTTGTCTTGGCAGTAGTATGTGTGAAAAGGACCAGTGCTTTGCAGTATGAAAGTCTTTTTGCCCCCAGAATGCAAATTGCATCCTGACATTACTCTTGTTCAAATGTTTTAAAGTAAGTTGTGTGTGTGTGTGTGGAATATAAATCAGCAATGTTTCAAGTTTCACTGTGAACACATTCAGCTGTTGAAATTACTATGTATATAGGTGGTAATCAGATGTGAACTGATCACTCAATCTGTTTGGTTCATGCCAAGCAGCCACAAACATCTGCTGGGCCACTTTGCATGGGGTTTCCCCAGAACTGTGCATGCCAGTCACCCTATACTGCATAATTAGTAAGGATTACAGTGAAAGAATTGGCTGAATGCCCACAAAAAGATCAACCATTTATCAAACGGATTTTCCAAAAATCAGATCTCTGTTCACAATTAGTGAACAGAATATTAGCTGAACTAGCAGGTGCTTAAACTTCCTATCCCAGAGATGAGTTCACAGGATTTTAAAACACAGTTGGCACATGCTCTATGAGCAAGCAGTCCTTAGTTCCACCCAGTTTCATCTACCTGGAAAACATTTGTCTGTTTAAGTCTTAGACAAGAGAGAAGAGAGACTGTAGAGAGTGGCAAAGAAAGTCACATGATTGCAAGTGTGTCTCTCCAAGCCCATTTTCAAGCTGGTTTGTGTGAGGCATTTTCCTGCTATCAGCCACCTGCCTGTCCCCCAAAACAGAAGCTCTGTGATGTTACTATTAATGCCAGGTAATTGCATAGTGTAATGTGGAGGGAGATAGCCATGCACAGCTGTCCAGATAAGCACTGGAGGTGAGAATTGTTATGATCCTTTGCATCTATTAAAAATACCAGATTCATATCAAGATGCCTGGAACTGCCTGTGTCATTCTCTGCACATGGAAGCCAACGACATAGGAATAGATTTGATTTTTCTTTCCTTCTTCCTGAATATGGCATGCCCACATAACCATTGATTTGAATAGTATTTTTACAAATATTGTACTTTACCTTCCAACACTTTTTGCCACATGATGGCAATCTTTAGCCAGCCTTAGCAGAATTCGTCAGAGGTTTCAATATCCTGAGGGCCTTTTCATTTAATTTTCATAGCCTAGAATGCTTTTTCAGTGGATTTTGCATGTGTGATAATTTGCGAAAAAGAAAAAAGAACCACAAAGGTCCTCTTTTCCATTTTTGTATGTTGTGTAAAATCTATGATGTAGACAGATTTGATCCATACTAATAGACTGTATATTTGCTTGTTAGAAGGAGGTGGGGGGAGATGGAAGTTGATTCTGCCCATTGATTCAGCATCACTTTTTATTATAAAAAGTATGAGAAGCTTATTGTATCATTCTCCCTTTTAAACTCTTATAAGTTTCAGGAAATAAGCAGGATTTAATTGCCATCTGATCAAAGTGAAGCTTAATTTTTTTTTTGTTTTAATTGAGAACATGAAGCTGCCTTATACTGAATCAGAACATTGATCCATCAAAGTCAGTGTTGTCCATTGCCAGCAGATCTGCAGAGTCTCTGGCAGAGGTTTTTCACAATACCTATTAGCAGATTCTTTAATGGGATATGCTAGAGACCAAAAGTGGAACCTTCTGAACACCAAGCAGATACTTTTAAGCTTTGATAACTTCATGGTAATCCACTGCAACTCCCTTCAGGAATGACTAATGCTGCTGTTTAATTTTGCTTTCTGCGATACTTGTGAGATTAAGGTGAGATTTTGTTTAATGCCCAAGGGAAAGGTTAAAACCCAGAAGACAATGTTTTCGGCTAAGTCTGCTCCAGTCCTCTGACAGGAGAGGACCATCTGCAGAGTGAGCGCAGGGACAAGCCCTCAAGGCCGAGGCAGGTGAGAGAAGCCCATTCCACCCCGCTTCCCACACCGTCCTCTGGGCCTTCTATGGGCCCAGTAGGCCCAAAGGAGCCCGTTCTGCCCCCCCCCCTGTCCTCTGGGCCTTCTATGGGCTCAGTAGGCCCAGAGAAGCCCATTCCGCCCCCCCACACCATCTTCAGTAGGCCAATTCTGTCCACCCCGTCCTCTGGGCCTTCAATGAGCCCAGTAGGCCCAGAGAAGCCCATTCCACCCTCCCACACCATCCTCTGGGCCATCTATGGGCCCAGTAGGCCCAGAGAAGCCCGTTCTGTCCCCACACACTATCCTCTGGGCCTTCTATGGGCACACTAGGCCCAGAGAAGCCTGTTCCCCCCCCATCTTCTGGGCCTTCTCAGGGCCCAGTAGGCCCAGAGAAGCCCGTTCCACCCCCCAAACCATCCTCTGAGCCTTCACAGGGCCCAGTAGGGCAAGACAAGCCCGTTCCGCCCCCCAAAAAACATCCTCTGGACGTTTTCAGGGCCCAGTAGTCCCAGAGAAGCCCATTTTGCTACCCCCACACAATCCTCAAGGCCTTCACAGGGCCCAGTAGGCCTAGAGAAGCCCGTTCTGAGCCCCCATCCATCCTCTGGGCCTTTTCTGGGCCCAATAGGCCCAGAGAAGTGCGTTCTGCCCCCCAAAACCATCCTTCGGGCCTTCTCAGGGCCCAGTAGGCCCTAAGAAGCCCATTCCGCCCCCAAAAAACCATCCTCTGGGTGTTTTCAGGGCCCAGTAGGCCCAGAGAAGCCCATTCTGCTATCCCCACACAATCCTCTGGGCCTACTCAGGGCCCAGTAGGCTCAGAGAAGCCCGTTCTTAGCCCCCATCCATCCTCTGGGCCTTTTATGGGCCCAATAGGCCCAGAGAAGCCCATTCTGCCCCCCCCAAAACCATCCTTCGGGCCTTCTCAGAGCCCAGTAGGCCCAGAGAAGCCCGTTCCACCCCCACACCATACTCTGGGCATATTTGCCCAGTAGGCCCAGAGAAGCCCATTCCACACACCCACAAACCATCCTCTGTGCCTTCTATCGGCCCAGTAGGCCCAGAGAAGTCCGTTCTGTCCCCCAAAAAACTCTAGGTGTTCTCAGGGCCCAGTAGGCCCAGAGGAGCCCATCCTGCCCCCCCACACCATCGTTTGGGCCTTCTCAGGGCCCAGTAGGCCCAGGGAAGCCCATTCTGCCTCCCCCATTCTCTGGGCCTTCTATGGGCCCAATAGGCGCAGAGAAGCCCATTTCCCCTCCCCTTTCTTTGGGCCTTCTCAGGTCCCAGTAGGTCCAGAGAAGCCCATTCCGCCTACACACACACCCTCCTCTGTGCCTTCTATGGGCTCAGTAGCCCCAGAGAAGCCCATTCCGCCCCCCCCCACACCATCCTCTGGACCTTCTCAGGGCACAGTAGGCACAGAGAAGCCGGTTCTGCCCCCCTCAAACCATCCTCTGGGCTTCTATGGGCCCAATAGGCCCAGAGAAGTCCGTTCTGCCTCCTCACACCATCCTCTGGTCCTTCTATGGGCCCAGTAGGCCCAGAGGAGCCCATTCCACCCCCCACACACACCATCGTCAGTGCCTTCTATGGACTCAGTAGGCCCAGAGAAGCCCGTTCTGCCCCCCATCCTCTGGGCCTTTTATGGGCCCAGTAGACCCAGAGAAGACCATTCTGCCCCCCGCACACACCATTCTCTGGGCATTCTAAGGGCTAATTAGGCCCAGAGAAGTCCGTTCCCCCCGAGAAGCCCATTCCACCCCCCACCATCCTCTGGGCCTTCTCAGGGTGCAGTAGGCCCAGAGTAGGCCCAGAGAAACTTGTTCCACCCCCACACACACCATCCTCTGTGCCTTCTATCGGCCCAGTAGGCCCAGAGAAGTCTGTTCCGCCCCCCACATGCCATCCTCTGGGCCTTCTTAGGGTGCAGTTGGCCCAGAAAAGCCCATTCCGCCCCCCACACCATCTTCTGAGCCTTCTCAGGGCCCAGTAGACCCAGAGAAGCCCGTTCTGCCCCCCGCATCCTCTGGGCCTTCTCAGGGCCCAGTAGGCCTCGAGAAGTCCGTTCCACCCCCATCCTCTGGACCTTCTATGAGCCCAGTAGGCCCAGAGGAGCCCATTCTGCCCCCCCCAACTGTCCTCTGGGCCTTCTCAGGGCTCAGTAGGCCCAGAGATGCCTGTTCTGCCCCCCCCCACATACCATCCTCTGGGCCTTCTCAGGGCACAGTAGACCCAAAGATGCCCATTCCACCTCCCACACACACCATCCTCTGAGCCTTCTCAGGGCCCACTAGGCCCAGAGAAGCCCATTCTGCCCCCCCCAAACTGTCCTCTGGGCCTTCTCAGGGCCCAGTAGGCCCAGAGAAGCCCATTCCGCCCCCAAAAAACCGTCCTCTGGGCCTTCTCAGGGCCCAGTAGGCCCAGAGAAGTCTGCTCCACCACCCCCCAAACCGTCCTCTGGGCCTTCTCAGGGCCCAGTAGGTCCAGAGATGCCTGTTCTGCCCCCCTATCCTCTGAGCCTTCTCAGGGCCCAGTGGGCCAAGGGAAGCCCATTCCGCCTCCCACACACACCATCCTCTGGGCCTTCTCAGGGCCCAATAGGCCTCGAGAAGTCTGTTCCACCCCCATCCTCTGGACCTTCTATGGGCCCAGTAGGCCCAGAGGAGCCCATTCTGCCCCCCCAACTGTCCTCTGGGCCTTCTCAGGGCTCAGTAGGCCCAGAGATGCCTGTTCTGCCCCCCCACATACCATCCTCTGGGCCTTCTCAGGGCACAGTAGACCCAAAGATGCCCATTCCACCTCCCACACACACCATCCTCTGAGCCCTCTCAGGGCCCACTAGGCACAGAGAAGCATATTCTGCCCCCCCAAACTGTCCTCTGGGCCTTCTCAGGCCCAGTAGGCCCAGAGAAGCCCATTCTGCCCCCCAAAAAACTGTCCTCTGGGCCTTCTCAGGGCCCAATAGGCCCAGAGAAGTCTGTTCCACCCCCCAAACCGTCCTCTGGGCCTTCTCAGGGCCCAGTAGGTCCAGAGATGCCTGTTCTGCCCCCCATCCTCTGAGCCTTCTCAGGGCCCAGTGGGCCAAGAGAAGCCCATTCCGCCTCCCACACACACCATCCTCTGAGCCTTCTCAAGGCCCACTAGGCACAGAGAAGCCTGTTCTGCCCCCAAAAAACCGTCCTCTGGGCCTTCTCAGAGCCCAGTAGGTCCAGAGATGCCTGTTCTGCTCCCCCCATCCTCTGAGCCTTCTCAGGGCCCAGTAGGCCAAGAGAAGCCCATTCCGCCTCCCCAAACTGTCCTCTGGGCCTTCTAGTGCCCAGTAGGCCCAGAGAAGTCCGTTCCACCCACACACACACCAACCGTCCTCTGGGCCTTCTCAGGGCCCAGTAGGCCAAGAGAAGCCCATTCTGCCTCACCAAATCATCCTCTAGGACTTCTATGGGCTCAATAGGCCCAGAGAAACCTGTTCTGCCCCCCACACCATCCTCTGTTCCTTCTATGGGCCCAGTAGGCCCAGAGAAGCCCATTCCGTGCACCCCCCATCCTCTGGGCCTTCTCAGTGTGCAGTAGGCCCAGAGAAGCCCATTTTGCCCCATGCACACACCATCCTCTGGGCCTTCTTTGGGCCCAGTAGGCCCAGAGAAGCCCATTCCACCCGCCCCCCCCCACATGCCATCCTCTGGTTCTTCTCAGGTTGCAGTAGGCCCATAAAAGCCAATTCCACCCCCCAAAACCATCCTCTGGGCCTTCTTAGGGCCCAGTAGGCCCAGAGAACCCCATTCCACCCCCCACCATCTTCTGGGCCTTCTCAGGGCCCAGTAGGCCCTGAGAAGCCCATTCCGCCCCCCCACACACACACATGCACCATCCTTTGGGCCTTCTCAGGGCCCAGTAGGCCCAGAGAAGCTCATTCCTGTTGAGGGTCTCTGCTACCATATAGCAGTGCCTGGTTCCCTTGGCACACAAGCCCAGGCTTGCCCAGTTGAAGGTTAACTATAGCAACCACACTGACACAGGCTTGTGGTCAACTATATACAGTTTTATTTACAGTTATGTACAGCTCACCAGCAAAGTGCTTCGCCAACACACACATAAGAGCAGAAGGGAAAATAGGACAGAATACAATTGCATATATACGAGGGACAGCCAAAGCTTGCTGCTGAGTCACTGTGAGTAAGGCTCTGCCAGCTCCTGCCTGAACCAGTCAGAACTGGCCTCTGGCTGTCAGTTTGCTGTCAGTTAGATCAGCAAGATCACTGGCTCTAAAGTCTTCCAGGCCAACACTCCCCCTAAGACTTAGAGCTTTGTGACTAGACCTAAACTCCCCCTCAAGTTGAGAAATTTGTTAGCTTCCAGTCCTTTTGTGAATATATCTGCCATGTTACTTGCAGAATCACAATGCTCCAGGGCAACCAGCTTTCTCTGTACTATTTCCCATACATTCTGGTAACTTACGTTGATGTGCCTGCTTCTTGTTCTGGCACTATTCGAATTAGCTAGCTGTTGTGAGGCAATATTGTCACAGAAAACAGACATAGGTATAGTTACAGACATTCCTAACTCTTTTAACAGTTGGTTAAACCATTCCAATTGTATCATCACATCATTCATGGCTGCAAATTCAGCTTCACACAAGCTTGTTGAAATATACTGCTGTTTAACAGATTTCCACATTGTTAGTGATCCACAAACATAAATTACATAACCCGTTGTGGACTTGCCACTTTCTTTGTCTCCCCAATTGGAGTCATTGTAAGCACACACCTGATTTGTACCATCAGTAACCTGCATTTTATTGTACCCTTCAAGTACCTTAGAACATGTTTAGCTGCAGTCCAATCTCTCTTGTATGGACATGCACTCCTTTGACAGAGCTTATGCACAGCAAAGTAGATGTCAAATACAATAGAGAACCAACCAAAGATTGATACAGAGCCTTGTGCTCAAAGCATTCTCCCTCAGGCTCCTTTTCATAACTGGTTGACATTGGCGTTGTTACAGTTTGTGCTTCAGACATATTATACATTTTCAACAATTTCACAATTTTGCCTTCCTGGCTCAACTCATAGAACCCATCCTCATTTCTATGAATATTCATGCCCAAATAATGTTTTATTTCTCCTAGATGCTTAATTTTGGAGAATTGTTGTGTTGTTTGGATGAACCAGTTGAGTTGCTGCTGTTTATCAAATATAAAGCAGAGATCATCAACAAAAATGAGCAAATAGCACCTGCTTGTTCCTATTTCCTTGCTGAACATGCAAGGATCAGCTAAGCTTTGTTCAAAACCTAAGTTAGTTGACGTTTGTGACAAACATTCATTCCAGAGATGCCCACTTTGTTTCAACCCGTACAGTGCTCTGTTTATTTTTAACACAAGGTTCTTGTTTTTGAGCTCAAAACTTGGAATCTGATCCATGTACAGATCTTCCTTAATTTGAGCATTCAGGTAAGCAGTGGTGAAATCAAAGTGATGCACCTGCATTCCTTGCAACCCTGCTTTGGTCAGAGCAACGTTCAAAGTATTAGAATTTACAGTGGAAGAAAATATTTCATCATAATCTTGACCTTGAGTTTGAGAAAAAACCCTTAGCGACCAATCTGGTCTTTCTCTGGACCTTCCCATCCTGTAGAGGTTTTAGCTTGTAAAGCCATTTGCATCCTATTACATTTTTGTTCTTAGGCAACTCTGATAAAGTGAACACATTGTTTTCACACAGTGAGTAATATTCCACTCTCATGGCTTCTAACCAAGCTTGTTGTTCTTGTTTTGGCATTTCTGTTACCCCCTGATAACTCACAGGTTCCCGCATGTGTACATAGTTTACAACATCAGTGTCATAACCATACCTCTGAGGAGCTATTTCTTTTGTGCTTCTCACAGAATGTCTGGAAGTAGCTTGCTCTGTTTTGACACTCTCAAAGAGAACAGGCAGTGGGGATTTAGTTTCAGCTTCAACCTCAGTATTGTTTGTTATAGGTAACGCTGCCTGCTCAGGTATTTGGTTTGCATGCACCCTGTGCCAGTTCTGGCTTTCGCAAAAATTTGCTGATCTACTGAAACGCACATTATGCTGTTCATTTGCAAATCTGTAGGCTTTCATGCCTGATTGATAACCCAAGAAAAGCAACTTCTTTGAGTGAGCTCCCCCTTTCCTTCTCTGGTTCAAAGGCACATTCACCCAGGCCTTGAACCCAAACACCCTTAAAAGATTCCGTTTAGGCTTTTTTCCATACAGAACCGAGTAGGGGATATCGTTTAACACTCTTGTCCACACCCTGTTGCTCACATAACATGCAGCTTTTAGGGCTTCTGCCCAGAACTGTATAGGTAAGTTGGCATCTTTGAGCATTGCCATCATTATTGTTTGCAAGGTTGCACCCTTGTGCTCTGCTACTCCATTTTCCTGAGGTGTGGCCATGTTTGCCACCCTGTGTTTCACCCCATGCTCTTTTAACCATTTCTGAAACGCAGATGACATAAATTCACCCCCCATATCAGTTTGCAGAGCTTTAAGCACACCTATCTGGTTGCTAACCTTCCTATACCAATATTTGAATGTTTCAAAGGCATGTGATTTCTGTTTTAAAACATACAGCCAGGAAAAATGAGAAAAATCATCAGTAAACACAACCGCATATCGGTTATGGGACAGACTCTGTGGGAAAGGACCAATCACATCAGTGTGCACCAGCTCCAGAGGCTGCTTGGACACTCTTTCGCTTTTCTGAGCAACTGGAAAAGCTTTTGATTTAACCTGTTTGCATATTTCAGTTGAGAAAATTCCCACAGTCTTTTACCCCCTCTTTACCAGTAAGAGCCAAGGTTTTTGCTAAGGTCGCAAAGCTGACATGACCTGTTCTGCGGTGTAGGAGATGTAAACATTCATCATGAGGATTTATGTTGCCTGTCACCCTG
Organism: Gekko gecko; assembly: GCA_029375565.1. Lineage (NCBI taxonomy): Eukaryota > Metazoa > Chordata > Lepidosauria > Squamata > Gekkonidae > Gekko > Gekko gecko. The sequence continues at coordinate 174,429,021 of JAPDNY010000005.1, forward strand.
GTAGAAGCTGCCATGGGAGTGTTACACAAAACATAAACACCATTTTGCAGCTCTGCCTTGGCAACCTGTTTTCCTCCTTTCATTATTTTACACATTTCATTAGCAAACTTTACCTCATAACCAGCCCGGTCAAGAGCTAACACACTCAGGAGATTGCATTCTAGAGAAGGGATGCACAGAACGCTCTGGAAGGTGCAGTTTAGTGCAGGCAAAGTGACCTCACCAGTGCAACTCACACTTGCATTCCTTTCATCTGCTAAGTTGACATGTTGTTGAGATGCAGATTGTTTGTTTATTCTGTAGCAGGGCCTCATTTTTGCAAAATATTTGGGATGCTCCAGAATCCAGCAGCCATGTGTCCTGGTTGGCAGCAGCCCCAGGTACTACCAGAGACACATTTGGATGCTGTGACTCCTCATCAGAGCGCCCTGCAGCTTTAGTTTTCTTCCGAAGCTCCGGACAAGATTTCTTCAGGTGCTACAGCGACCCACAGGAAAAGCATTTGTGAACCCTCAAAGCTGTAGTCGGCTCCACTTTTTCCCTGCAGCTAGCCTTGTCGGCTCCAGCTGATTCCACACTCCGGGCATTCTGCCAAGCAGCTGAGGAATGTGGAGATTGCAGCCTGCTCTCATGTTCCAGCAGCCTGCCAAAAACGTTGCCCAACTCAAGCTGATCTGTTGGCATGGATTCTAATGATGTTATCAACATATCGTATTTTTCTGATAACGAACTGAGAATTATGAACACATGATCTTGCTGTGGGACAGCTTTGCCTCTCTCTTCCAGTTGGTGAAAACACTCTGTTAAAGCATTCAAGTGTTCTCTCAGAGGCTCACCTGGCAGCTGGACTTTCCGATAAAGCCAGCATGTCAGGGCAATTAGAGAGCCAGCCGTGCATTGCACATAAACAGCTTTCAAGGTATCCCACACACTTTTTGCTGTTGTGGCTTGTGATATATGAACCAATTGATCGTCCCCAACAGCCAAAACGATGTTTGCCAAAGCCTTTTCCACCTTGGGCACATCTCCAGCTGGGACTGGTTCAGGAGGGTCATGCACACACAGCCACAGCCCCTCACACTTGAGGAAGTGCTTCATGCAAAGCACCCATACATCATAGTTGGTTGAGGTGAGATTTTCCACCCACTGGGTGCCCGGTACCTGAGCCATGCTGGAAACTCTCAGAAGCAGCCAGTCACTCTCCGCCTCCCACTCGGGCTGATAACTGCTGTGTCCTTCAACTCCTCCGCACTGATACCAGAGGCCTCACCGACTCAGATGTCCTCCTCCAGCCTGGGAAGAACAGCCATTGACAGCTCCCGGCTCCACAGCTCACGGACCCTTCAGCAAATCCTGGGCTAAACAGCAACCAAGATGAATGAACAGGCAACATCAGCCACTCTTCGAATGCAGACTGGAGTCAGGCTTGGTGCAGCGGATAGCGGGCTGGGCCCATAACCCTGTCAAGGGTCTCTGCTACCATATAGCAGTGCCTGGTTCCCTTGGCACACAAGCCCAGGCTTGCCCAGCTGAAGGTTAACAATAGCAACCACACCGACACAGGCTTGTGGTCAACTATATACACATATGCAAGGGACAGCCAATCAGCTTGCTGCTGAGTCACTGTGAGTAAGGCTCTGCCAGCTCCTGTCTGAACCAGTCAGAACTGGCCTCTGGCTGTCAGTTTGCTGTCAGTTAGATCAGCATGATCACTGGCTCTAAAGTCTTCCAGGCCAACAGTTCCGCCCCCACACGCACCATCCTCTGGGCCTTCTATGGACCCAGTAGGTCCAGAGAAGCCTGTTCTGTCCCCCCAACCATCCTCTGGACCTTCTCAGGGCCCAGTAGGCCCAGAGGAGCCCTTTCTGCCCCCCATCATCTGGGCCCTCTATGGGCCCAGTAGTCGCAGAGAAGCCCGTTCCGGACTCCTGAAACCGTCCTCTGGGCCTTCTCAGGTCCCAGCAGGCCCAGAGAAGCCTGTTCCACCCCCCACCATCCTCTGGACCTTCTTAGGGCCCAGTAGGCCCAGAAAAGCCCATTCCCCCCCCACACACACACCATCCTCTGGGCCTTCTCAGGGCCCAGTAGGCCTAGAGAAGCCCATTCTGCCACCTCCAAAACCATCCTCTGGGCCTTCTATAGGCCCAGTAAGCCCAGAGAACCCCGTTCTGCCCCCCCCATCCTCTGGGCCTTCTATGGGCCCAGTAAGCCCAGAGAAGCCCGTTCGGCCCCTCTTCCCTTCCTTTCCCCCTTTCCTTTCTTCCTCTCTCCTTCTTTCTTTCACTCTCCCCCTCTTCCTTCCTTCCTTCCTTCCTTCCTTTCTTCCTTCCTTCCTCCAACCCTCCCTCCCTTCCACCCTCCCTCCATTCCACCCTCCCTCCCTTCCTTTCTAGGGCCCATTGTCTTCCTCTACAATGGGCTTTGCTTCCTAGTTAATAAATAAAACAAATGAAATTCTGCATTGTGAACAGAAGCTGTTTTTGAAAAGATGCAGTCCTCAGTGCCACAGGGAAGGCACCTTACCAACAAGTGAATTGGGTGAAACTTCTGGGAGCCAGATCACAGAGAGTTACTCCAGCAGCATAATAGCAAATCTGAGGGGAATTCTGAAGTGGCCATTAAGAGCTATGGGCTAGGAAAGAATTACAATCTGATGGGGAAGGTTTAGTCAGGTTTTGAGAGCTGAAAGTTAGAAGTTGTGCAGTGGGAAACTGGAGATGAAAAAGGTAGGTTAGTTTAATGGGAGTGTGAATATTGGAGTGAGATCAGACCTTGGGTAAAGTTCCCTTGTCTGGATAATAGAGTGTTAAAAGGCCTTTCATCTTGTGTGTAACTTATAGGATGGGAGTCAGGAGGGCATCGGAGGTTGCTGTCAGTGACAGTGTGATGTCACTTCTTGGGAAAACCCAGAAGTGACATCATGACCCTCTAGGAATCAGAAGAAACTCCATGATAAAAGCATAGAATTTTTGGAGATGCCTAGAGAGGACTGATGTCACTGTGGGGGACTTCAGAGGACTGACATCACAGTGGGGGACTTCATACTGTTGGTGTGACAACATATTTTCTTTATTTTTCTTATGTTACTGCTTTCAACAGTAGTGGGAAGAGCAGTTTGTTGGTGGGAGATCTCCCCCACAGCAGGAAACCTGGCAACCTTGTTAATTTAGTTACAGTTGAGTCCTATATTCTATATGCTATAAACTTGTCTGAGTGTTTATTATTGGGCACATACTAGTGAAAACTTGACATCCCACAGCTCTTGACTTGTTAATATTTATTTGTTTATTTAATTTATACCCCACCTTTCTCCCAATGGAGTGAGTTTATACCCAAGACCAAATTCTGTATTCTCCAATCTTTTAAAATCCTGGTGGAAACTCTAGTAAAGTGGGGTAGATGGGAAATTGTGGTGGAAAATCTTGTGGGGTAGTATCTAAACCTCAGGAAAAACTGTCAGATTTGCCTGTTCATGTTGAAGGATATGTCCATCTTCCTGTACTCTGACATTGCATGTTTGGGACACTTATTGGTAAGGTTTGCGAAGTTCTATGACTCATCTTGCACAATTTATGCACGTGATCTATAATTATCATCATATTCTCCACTCAAAAGCAAAACAGCAGCATAAACTAATGAAGACATGCCATTGCACAGTTAATTCTCCTTGCCCCTCCCTCAAATATGGCAATAATATTTGCAAACCCACTACCTGCACTGAACTTTTATCCACAGGAGTAAACATATGATTCTTGCTTCAGAAGGCAGTGTATTTATTTGATAGTAGATGCTTTCAACCCTTAAAGAAAAATTAGGAATGATAAAGGCACTGTTCAATGCCTTTTTTACTCACTAATTCATGGATTACAACTTCTTTGAGCAGACCCTAGATGGAAATAATTCCCAGGAGGATTCAGATTCAAATGTGATTGAAACAGATACAAATCCCTCAGTATAACAATGCATGATGGTTTTGCCTTCCTAGTCATCATTCTACAAACACTCATTAAAATTTAATGCATCAGTCATTTTGGAGCTAGTTTATCCTTAATGAAATGAACAGATTTTAAAAATTCTGTCATTGTGTTGATATCACTCTTGCTTTAGATATTTTAATGATGGATATTGTATTCTAATCTCAGGAAATTCAGAGACTGGTGCTAGTGGTGTGAGGTTAGCATATCAAATGACTTCAATTGTAAATTTTAGCCCAGCTCATTTTAAGAATACTGAGCAACCAAAATGAATGACTAGGGATATGTTATTCAATATGATTTTGCTGATGATTAATCACTTTTGCATGTAAATGAATCAAAGAGCTTTCCATGGGATGTTCATATTCCTCTAACCAGTTCACATTATGTGTACATTTTTTACATCCCCAAATAATTTGAAACTTTTTAGTAATTTTTTGTATTAACCCTTCTGATTCTATTATGCATTGGATAAAAAACATTTCATTTTACTGTTGGTATATTTTATTTAAGCATACTTTTTACATTTCCACTTCATTTTTTAATTCTTGTTAGTGTCGCAATACACTAGGTCGTGGCTGGGGTTTCCCTGATTTTGGGGGCTCCAATCTGCCACTAGCCAAATGGCTAGTGGGAGAAGCCCCACCCCCAAGCCTGACCACTGATAAGCCACCCCTCTCACTCTCCTCCTGCAAGACTTAAAGGGCCCTTCAGCTGATACATTTAAATCTTGCAGGAGGGAAGGAGAGGAGCATGCACCCCCTCACTTCTTCTCAAAAGTATTTAAAGGATCCTTGCATCTCTGTGCATAACTTAATCTAAATAACTTATTTATATAGAATTTTTGGTTGGAAAACTGATTTGGACAATCTACTAAAAGGTGTTTTATTAAGCTAAGAAATAGAACTTAATTTCCTATACAAAAGATGAGTCTGACTCCTATGTTCTAGGAGATGGATGTAAGCTAGGAGCAGTTGCTTGGCAGAAAGGGACAGGCATGGCTCACAGGCTTTAAAACATTATATATAGTCTAACATTTTACAAATTAAAACCTGAAGACTTTATAGTATGTTTTAGCACCTCATGTGCAGTATGCTGTATTCATTCATTTAGTAACAGACTGTTTAAAACCGAAGAAGGCAATCTTTTAGTAAAAAATGTGCTAGAAAACTTCTTTGCCCTATGTTGCCTAAGAGCTGTTACCTGATAACAGAAACAGAGTGGAGTGGAGTGTACCAAAAGGCATGATGTGGATTGTGGGTTATTTTTATTTGTAGCCGATAAAAATTTGCTTTGCTTCATTGGAACTGGCTTTGTCATTCTCCAGTATTAAATATGTCATCTAAAGCAGGCAGAGGCCTGCTTTATGTTTTACAGGCTGTTTTTCTATTTCACATTGCTATCCAAAGATTCTAAGCTGGTTAACTATGAGAGGACAAGCTGTGAAAAGGGTAGTGAGTAAAATTGCTCTAGCAAAGAATTGCCTTTTTTAAATAATAAATTTTATTAAATGTCTTTTCAGAACACAACACCATCAATATCAGAAAAGGTTCATAGAAATACATAGGGTGAGTTCAGACAGGCAGTTTGAAGCAGGAGCCAGTCATGTCAAAAAAACTGTTCCAAGTTTTCCCAGTCACACAGGGCCGACTGATGTGGGAGCATACTGGGAGGCGGCGTGCAGGAGTGTTCAGACTGCTGGCCTGGAGGAGCGGCTGTAAACGGCTTTTTCCTGGTAAATCATCTGGATTTGCTACCACTTTCAACAGGTATCTTTTAATCCTGGGAGCAAAGCAGAACAGCATGGGTTGTGTACAGGTGGGGAATGCCAGGCGGATGTGCCTGTGTGAATGCCCCCTGTAATCCGCTTGGGAAATGTGGCTATAGTGGGGCAAATTGGCAGTCTGAACTCAGCCATAGTTTGTTGGCAGCATATGGAGAAACATAAAAAAGCACTTAGACACATCAACAAAGGCTCTAGCAGTGCAGTCATTGTAACTATTTAAAATTACTTATGGTATCCTAGCTAATGAAACAAAGAGGCAGCTGGATAAAAAGACTTAATTAAACTTCACAAACACAATGACAACCAAACATGAAGCTGCAAGAAGTGTAGGATGCAGTAAACTATCTTTATCCTTTAAAATGTGGTTTCCAAGGAACAACTAAACAAAAATGAACTACCATGGGTTAAGAAAAGTTGACAAGAAGAAGAAGAGAAGAGATTGGATTTATACCCCGCCCTTCACTGCCCAAAGGCGTCTCAGAGCGGCTTACAAACTCCTTTCCCTTCCCCTCCCCACAACAGACACCCTGTGAGGTAGGTGGGGCTGAGAGAACTTCTGACAGAAACTGTCCTTGAGAGAACAGCTGTGCCAGAGCTTGTGGCTGACCCAAGGTCACATCAGCAGGTGCAAGTGGAGGAGTGGGGAATCAAACCCGGTTCGCCCAGATAAGAGTCCGTGCACTTAACCACTACACCAAACCACTACACCAAAGGGGGCAAGAGGAGGATAAAATTATGTTTGCATCTAAAAGTGTTTACTAGTGATGGGGAATATCTAGACTCAGTCCAAATCCATCCACTAAATTTTTAAAACCTTTTAGGCCCATGCCTATTCCTAATGCTATCTTATCATACAGTTCCCATGATGCCTAGATGCTTTGAATCCCACAGCACTCAGGCTCAACAACATTCCTTAGAAGGACCAAGTTTATTGAGTTCAGTAATAGCAAGTCATCTGTACATACATCCTGTGCGAAAGCTAACCCACCAGGTGGGAGGGGAAAAGATATACTACATTCAAAGCAAGGTCTTCTGATGGAGTTGGGCCAATCAGAGGTGCTAGCCTTATGCATGCAAAGAAACAACTACAGGTTCCCAGGGAAGGAGAGAGCATGAAGCATCAAGGTCAGGAAACCAGATAAGGGCCAGCGAGTGAAGAGAAAGCTAACATTCCTAGACAGTAAGGTGTTCACCCATCAGATTCCTTTCCCCCCTCCCTCACTATGGCAGCATAGCTGACATTCTGCCCCTCCAAAAACCCCTCCCTACCAGGTTTGTTAGGATACATGCTATGGAAGGCATGTAATAATCTAGGAGCACAAACATCACATTGTTCAACCCATTCATTATGTGAGGGATCAAAGTCCTTCCACTGCACAAGATAGAACAGCCGGCCCCACCTCAGTTTGGAGTCCAAGATTTGAGTAACTTTGTGGTGCGGCTCACCATTCACCATCAGAGGAGGTGGGGCTGGAGGACGAGGTCTCCAGGCATTCGGTTCAGGATCCCACTTTAACAAACTGAAATGAAAACTTGGATGAATTCCTTTGAGCAATTTAGGTAGTTCCAGTTCAACAGTCACCTCATTGATTTTTCTCAACACTTTAAAGGGCCCCACATATTTCCAGCCCAGTTTTCTGCTGGGCTGGAGCTCTTTCAAGTTCTTAGTAGACAAATATACAGAGTCACCAGGTTGGAGATCCCACCCAGGGGACCTTCCCTTGTCAGCCTGGGTTTTGTAATCCACTTTATCCTTTTCAAAGGTCTTGTGGATCACAGGCCAATGTTCTTTGAGCCCCTGCCACCAGGAATTTAGGTCCTCTGTAGTGTAGTATGAGTGGGAATATAAAGATTTTTTATATAGGTTTTTTCTTCTTGATTGCTCATATTCAAATTGGTTTTTGGATTTCTCTAAGTAATCTTTTATTAGGATATAAGGAAGACCTGTTATATAGAAGGTTTTACTCTTGTAGGTCTGATATTGTTAGCAGACAACATAATAGGTACAAAGTTTATGATTCTGTAGTTCTTAAGGGCAAACCCTTGCAATGTCTGGGTCAGATAAGATTTTGGTCTTCATATCAAGAACAACAAACACTTTTGTTTAGGATATGAAGAATCCTTGCCCATTATCATTTAGGTTAGGTTAAGTAAACACTTAGGTTTTACATAGATTTGATGTAGATATGTTTCTTTACATCTGACAAATCAGAGGCTTATTATTCAAATGACCACTGTCTTTTGTAACCAATTATGCTTTTTGAATATTGTTTTTTTAATGATGTCAGTCCATGTATACAATATCATGTATTTCCTGAATATGCTCAGAATATGTTCAAGAAGAAGAAGATGAAGAAGAAAAAGAATAAAGTAGTCAATTTTTTGATGTGTTATTTGGTCCAATTGTTTTCCTGTTAATTGAAGCATATCTCCCAAATATGCTGAGAAGAAAGTAGTCAATTTTGGATGGACTATTTGGTCCAACTGTTTTCCTGTTAATTGAAATAAAAACATAGAACTTCCTCCTCATTTGACTTCATTTTTGACATGGAATCAAATATGTACAACAGTAGGAAGGCCAGGGGTCCTCACTGTAGGTAGAAGGGCTCCTTCATATCCATATGCTGCCTTGAAGGGACACAGAACAGTAGACAAATGGATAGCATTATTGTAACTGTATTCCGCATAAGGCAACAACTTGACCCCGTCATCCTGTTGATAGTAAAGTATCTGAGGAACTGCTCAACCACCTGATTGACCCATTCTGTTTGGCTGTCAGTCTCTGGGTGGTAGGCGCAGCTGAGGCCCTATTCAATGCCCAATACCTGCACAAGTTCTTTCCAGAACTTGGCAACAAACTGACTGCACCAATCTGATATTATCTTACTAGGCATTGAATGCAGCTTCACCACATGCTGCATGAACATCCGGGCCAGGGTCTTTGCGCTGGGCAGTTGTTTGAAAGGGATGAAATGTGCTTTCTTGGAAAACAGATCCACAATCACCAAAATCACTGTTTTCCCTTTATTAGGGGGCGTCAGTAATAAAGTCCATGAAAATCACTTCTCAGGGCTGGCTGGGGGTTTCCAGTGGCTTGAGTAACCCTGGGGGCTTTCCTGGATTCTTTTGCTCATTAAACACGTCTGGCACAAGCCCATATACTGTGAAATATCCCCTTTCATGTGGGGCCACCAAAACTGGTGCTGCAACAGGTGCAGGATTTTCAGGTAACCAAAATGACCCGCCAGCTTTGACTCATGTCCAAAATGCATCACTTTCCTATGGAGGGCTTTTGGCACAAACAGCCTGGCCCCCCAATACCAGCAACCATTAGGACCTTGCTGGATGGCTGGGTCAGCTGCAGTTTCCATTTGGTCAGTCTCAGAGAAAGCCTCTTTAAATTTGAGAACCCACGGCTCAACTTTCGCTTGCAGCCCCACCTTTGCCTGGCTGCGAATGAGGACAGCCCCTCCCAATGGAGAGGGTATGAACATAGAGTCTGTTGTTACCTCCCTCTGGCTGGCGTGTTGCGGCAGGCGGGACAGGGCATCTGTTAGGAAAAAACTCTGCTCACCAGTGCTGCTTGGCATTTAGGTTGTGAGAGCAGCACCTCTAAATTTTTATGATCAGTCCACACCTCAAATGGAAACCGTGCCCCCTCCAACCAATATCGCCAGGTAGATAATGCCAGCTTAATTGCTGCAGCTTCTTTGTCCCAAACTGCCCAGTTCCATTCAGTGGTGTTAAACTTTTTGGATACATAAGCAAGTGGATGGAGCCTCCCATCACCCCCCCCCGTAGGATAGCCCCCCTATCACAACATCTGAGGCATAAACCTGTACAATTTTTTAATTAATAGTTTCATCTGGATGGCTGAGAATGGGCTCAGACATGAACAGCTCTTTAACTTGTCAAACGCTTCCTGGCATTCAGCTGTCCACTCCAAGCATGCCCCAGACTTAGAGTTGTCAGGCTCCTTCCCCTTAGGTTTAAGCAAATCGGTGAGGAACAGGCTCACTTGGGCAAAATTGGAGATGAATGCTCTGTAGAAATTAGTGAATCTGAGGAAAGCCTGAAATTGGTGCTGGGTTTGAGGAGCTTCCCACCTCAGCACATCTCCTACCTTGTTAGGGTCCATCTCCAAGCCCCTGGGAGAAATGCAGTAGCCTAGGGAGTCAACCTGGGTCTGGTGGAACTCGCACTTAGACAGCTTGACAAACAGTTTGTGGTCATACAGAATCTGTAGAACCTCTCTCACCAGTTCAACATGTGACTTCTTGTCACATGAATACATTAAGATATCATCAAGATAAACTAGTGCCCCCTGGAGTAGGTGCTTGTGTAACACTTTGTTTATTAAGTTCATGAACACCCCAGGGGCACCCTGCAACCCAAAAGGCATCATCAGATATTCAAACTGGTGCAACGGGGTGTTAAAGGCAGTTTTGGGCTCATCCCCTTCCCTTGAAAGTACGCATCCCTCAAATCAAACTTGGTGAAAATCCTTCCTTTGGCAGCCTCCGCCAGCAGTTCTTTGAGCAAGGGTAAGGGGTAAGCATTCAATGCTGACACTACATTCAAGCCCCAGTTGTTGGTGCACAAATGGAGGCCCCAATCTTTTTTTCTTTCTGAATAGAACAGGAGCGGCGAACTGGGAGGAGATGGGGTGGATAAAACCCCATGCCAAATTTTTGTCTATGAACTTCTTTAACTCTTCCTTCTCTGCTGGGCTCATAGTGTACAACTTCCCTATGTAAAATCTCAATGGCACAGTCAGTATTATGGTTGGAAGTTCATCGGCCTCCTCCTTCTCAAACTTGATGCTCTGCAGGGATGGAGGTTATTTCCTCCTTAGCCAAGCAGGGATGGACTGGACCATCCAGAGGCTCATCTCCCCACTCCGATAGGCAGGTGTGGGATTTGCAGCCAGAAGGTACAATTGGATGTAAGGGTCATGGGCTCTGAGCCATGGGCTTCCTAGCACCATGGAAAACCGAGCCATGGGGTTTACAATGAATGCTCAGGTTTCCCAGTGAGACCTCATGTCGGGGCAGGACCCCAAGGTGCGACACTAATGAGCACAAGTCCAGGAACAGTCCAAGGTTAAAGCCGAGTAAATCAGGTAGCACGGTTCAAACAGGTTTTAAATCATAGTCCATAAGTAGGGTCAGACATACCAGAGAGTCAAGTCCATAAATCACAACGATGCCAGAGGAGTCAGAGAGAAACGCAGGGTCCACGAAGCCAAGGGTCAAAAGCCGGTAAGAGTTTCACAAGGGTTGAGGCCGAGATACAAAGATTCAGGTCCTGACAACAACGTTGCTAGCACAAGTGTGCTCATGGCCAGAGGCTTTCCTAAATAGTGCTCTGGCTCCGTAGCCCATGAGCACCTGTGAGCAAGGTCCTGACTACTGCTAATACTCAGGGCTCAAGGTTCTTTGCCCTCTGGAGCGTGACTCTTTTCTTCGGCTGGCCAGGTCTTGATGCTGACGATCCCTTAGCCGGTGCACAGGTGGGGGAGAGGCAGGTGGTGAAGTGCTTGCTTCAGGCACCGCTCCAGGTGCAAAGTGTCACACAGTTGGCTCAGGCTGCTGTGTATCCTCCACAGCACTTACATCGGTTGCAGGTCCAGGTGCCTCTTCAGCCCTTAAAGGAACCGAAGCCTCCCTGTTTTGGCTGTCGGGCTGGTTCAGGGGCTGAGTCAAGGACAGGCATGACACTCCATCCCCATGATGACTGGTAGAATTTGGTAGGTACAGGGCTCACACATAGTGGACCCGTCCATCTGGGTGAAAATCAGGGGCTCAGGTAACCGCTGCACTGGGATCCCCAACCCTGTGACGATAGAAGGGCTAATCAAGCCTCTAGCACATTCTGAGTCTATAAGTGCCTTTACTCACACCCCAGTCCCCAGCTCTGAGTTGAGTACTGACACAATCACAAAAACAAAAGGGGGTGGCTGCTCACCACTCATGGCACAGACTGTTCTCAGACCTGCTGCTTTGTGCCCTTTATAGCAGGTCCTGGACTTTTCCTGCCAGCTGGGGATTCTCGTCTCCACTGGAGGATGCGGCCCTAGACTGGGCGTCTAGCTGAAGTGCCCAAGGCAACTTTGGGTGTAGGCTTCCTTTACTTGCAGGGGATTCTAGCGCCTTCTGCTCGGGAGCCTTGGGAACTGGTGGCGTGATGGTCATGGGGCAGAAAGCAGCATAGTGGCTGGCCTCCCCGCAGTGCAGGCACAGCCCCTGGTGCATTTTCTGATCACGCAGTGGTTCCTTTGACTTAGGACGGAAGGTCTTTGGGAGTGCCCCTGGGGTATCTGGGTACATCTTGGGAGAAGTCATCTTAATCATCTGGAGGCGGTTCTCTGCACCACCAGCTTCTCTCACCCAGGCTGCCAAGGAGATCGGATTTACATTCCACAGCACTGCCTCCCAGATGTGGTGGCTCAGCCCCAAGCAATACTGCTTCACAAACACTGGTTCAGACCACCCATGGGTCTTACCTGCATACATCTTGAATTCATCGGAATACTCTCTCACTGACCAGTTTCCTTGCTTTAGGGCTCGCAGGGCAGTGAAAGCCTTCTCCACTTCCATGGGGTCTTTGTACTGCCTCCTCAGAGCCCACATGAACACTTGAACTTCCCATATCTTGGGCCCATGCAAGTTATGCAACCTCACATACCAGTCAGCCACCCTCTATTGCAGCTGTGAGCCAATGTAGTCCACATGATGCTCATCCAATGGGAACAGGTAGCCCCAGTCGTGAAGGAACTTGCACACCTGCAGCAGGAAAACGATGAGCTTGTCAAGGTTGCCATCGAAGATGGCATCCAGTAGTTCCCTGGGGCGATCCAGTCCTGGGGCTGGAGGGCCAGCTGGGGGCCCCGGGGCTGGGCCTGGTGGCCCAACAGGAGCACTAGGTCCCACAGGCACTGCCACCAATGGTGGTACCGGCTATCCCAGCATGGCTTGTTGCACTGGGGGATCTAGTTGGGCTGGTGGGGCCACTGGGGCACCAGGCTGCTGCAGCCTCAGCTCATGTTGGACCATGGTAGTGACTATCCATGGGATATCCAGCATCATGTCATGCAACTCATGTCTCATCTCATCTTGTTGGGCTTGCAGCTGGCATCTCATACTTTCCAGTGGATCCTCACCTGGACTGCCGTGCTTCCCCAGGTCATACCCACTCTTGTAGTAGGAAAGGTAGTCGTAGCGGCTGGCACCTCCCAGCTGGGGGTGGTGATCCATGACTCTTGGATGTCTGTCAGGAAACGAGCACTTGAATATGGATCTCTCCAGGGTTTCTTGTGCCTGAGGCCCCCAACAGCACCGGTGGTAGCAGGGGCCTCCCCCGTCATGGTGGGGACCTCTTCTGCTGTAGTAATCAGAATGCCCCCGCCTTTCTTGTTGCTCATGTTGAGGTATGGGGTTGGGGACTATGGTAACTTTTGCACTTTGTCAGAGTCCCATGGCACTCAGGCTCAACAATGTTCCTTAGAAGGATCAGGTTTATTGAGTTCAGTAGTAGCAGGTCATCTGTACTTACATCCTGTGCAAAAGCTAACCCACCAGGTGGGAGGGGAAAAGATATACTACATTCAAAGCAAGGTCTTCTGATGGAGTTAGGCCAATCAGAGATGCTAGCCATATGTACGCAAAGAAACGACTACAGGTTCCCAAGGAAGGAGACAGCGCAAAGCAGCAAGGTCAGGAAACTAGATAAGGGCCAGTGAGTGAAGAGAAAGCTAACATTCCTGGACAGTAAGATGTTCACCCATCAGACTCCCTTTCCTCCTCCCTCACTATGGCAGTGTAGCTGACACAGTTCCCATGATGCCTAGATGTTTTGAATGGACTATGCAGGGAAAAGCATGATTCTTCATGACTTGTACCATTTTCATAGAGAGGAGAAAGATATATATAAAAAACTAAAACAGTTACAAATAATAACAACAACAACAATAACAACTTCTAATTTTTTCTAATGGCCATTATTTCCTTGTTGGTATAATAGCCATCTGCCACCCTACCAAACCCTATCATATATGACTTAACATCACACAAGGCTCCAGAAATTTCTCAAATGTGCACCAGTATTCAATACATGAAATACATGAACTGCAATCAATAGGCTGGAGATTTGAAGCAATATCTAACATTAACTATTTAACACTAAAAAAAAAAAAAAAGACTTCACAAATTCTAAGTTTACAATTTCAATGGACTTCAAATATCCATAAATGTCCAGCATGCAGTTCATGCATTTCATGTATTGAATACTGGTGCACATTTGAGAAAATTCACATCTTAAGATAAACAGTATTAAACAATATAAAGTATGTTGTCAACAGCAAGTAGAGTCATATCTTAAGTAGGCATTCCTATCTGTAGATTTCCTATATAATTTCACAATAAGTGACCCATTATTGTTTACTACCATTCTGTCCAAAAATGCTATTCTTTCTGATGCCACTTACCCTCAGATTTAATGGTGTCATGTAAATGATTAGTCCAATCAATGAATTTCTCAATAAATAGACCATTTTTAAAAATAAAAAAATAATCAATGTATCTTTTATATTTAATAGTCTCGTTAAAAATGGGTTTTATTGCTTGTCCAAAAAACCCAATTTTTCAAAAAAAATCATAAATAAATTTGCAATGCTTGGAGCCACTGGGCTCCCCATTGCAATTCCACTTTTTTGCAAAAAGAAATCTTGTCCAAACTGAAAATATTTTTTTTCAAAAATTAAATCCAACATTTCCATAAGAATGAATGTAGTAGGGCTTTTATTGGATCTAGTTTCTAAAATATCTTCCACCACAGATCTTGCTTCATTCAAAGGTATATTGGTGTAGAGTGAATTAACTCCTATAGTGAGCAACCTCTGCTGGTACCTGTTGTAACTCCATTAAACTAATAAAATGGGTGGTATCCTTAATGTATGTTTCCATGTTTCGTACAAAAGGTTGTAAAATTTGGTCTAAATAAATGGCCAATGGTTCCAAAACAGAACCTATGCCAGATACTATGGGTCTCCCAGGAGGTGGCATCCCTGCTTTGTGAATTTTGGGTAGTGTATAAAAAATAGGAACCCTAGGATAAGACTGTATGAGAAAACTGGCTTCTTTTTCTGTTAAATATCCCATAGATGTTGCATCCCGAACCCAGCAAATCAATGTACTTATGGAGTTAAAATGTAATTAATCAGCCTTCAAAAAAGCTATCCTCCACCATTAAAATATTAATTTCAGAGTCATTTACATGCCCAGGAAGCTCTACAAATTTCAAAAAATTCTCTTAAGTCCCTTTTAAAGGTGTCAGTGTCAAAACTTAGAAGTTCTTTTTGTGTGTGTGTAGACATACAGGAGTCCAAAGTTGCCTTTGATAGGAAAATAAATGAACATAAATGAAACAATTAATTTCTGGTCTTAGATTTTACATCAAGGACAACGTTTCAAGCCAAATCACCTAGCAAACCAAGCTTTTAGAATCTTTTGCAATCAAAATTCGTTTTATACCTGCAAATAATTTGCTTGTGAAACCAAACAAGAGTCCTGGTCCGGATACAACAGCAGTTGCATAATAGTATATGTTTTCAAACCCTTGATATTAATGCTTTTCTAATCATCACTTTAAACTGTGTTGTAATTATAGAGGCTTCATAGTATGGTTATGAAATAATCACTATTCTGAATTCCATCTTGATCTACCAAAGCTTCTCATTTTTTTCCAGCTGCTTGTTCTAATGAAGTATTAAGATGACGGTGGATCAGCAAAACTAGCTTTATAAGAATATGAGCTGCATTTGGGATTTTGTTAAAGGCTGAAACCTTTAGGAATTACTCTGGCTCAAGGATATCACTTACTACTGTTATTCTTAATAAGTGTTGTACAGGTTTTGAGATCTCAACCCAGTCTAGGGATATGAGGCACAACTCCTGAACTCTGCCAGCTTGTACAAGATTTTACTTCTCCCTCACTCCAGTCCAGGAATGAGCGATACCAAAATTCCATATACTTCAGGAACACTTAAATCAGTAGTCTGCCACCAGGACCTCTTCAAAGAATGTTCCCAACTCAGACAGAAGCAGAGGCCCCACCTCCTGTCTAGTCTCTGGGAATTAATGACTTATCAGCTCTGTGCCAGAGCTGCAGACAAGTACTTAACACACAGTGGTAGCCTCCTCGGCGAACAGCTTAAGCACAGGATCTAGGCTTAGAATTAGGTTGCAACACAGGAAGCAAACTCAGATAATATTGATCAGATATTATCTTTAATCAGTGCAGAAGCATGCATATATCATAAGACTTGCAGAGGTAGGAAAACAAATAATATCTATAGCTTGTTCAGCTCTAACTACACATAGAGGTATTCATAGTTACCAGTCATTCAGAGATACTAGGGAATCTTGAGAATGAACCACATGATTGCTGTGGGCAGTTAAGTCCAGCTTCTCTGCCCACTAGTAAAATTCCATGTTGCAGGTATGTAATCCAAAGGGGAACTGTCACTCAGAAAGGAGCTCTCTTTCCAAGAAAACTATCTCCCTCTTTCCATAGGGCGATCACAATTCCCTCCCTTTCCCATCATAATTGAATATGGCCATTTGTCCAATCATGAGGGGATGAAGAGGTGTGCCCAAATCTTTGGGATGACATGACAGAAACCATGTCAGAGAAGCTTTGATGTGTTAATGTCTTGGGGCAGCTGGGTCCCCAGCTTGGGAAGACACCTGCATGTCTGCTCTTCCCAGCAAAGGTGTCAAAGTGCCTTGTATATGGATATCAGACTTGGCATCTGGCATGCCATCTGTTGCAGGTGACAAAAGTCACATGGACATGTTAGCAGCTAGGCCATTTGGCCCTTTTCCTATACAAGTGTGTCAACTCAACTTCAATTATTTCAAAAATTAGCTTGGCAAAAGGAGCTTCACAAACTTTCAATACTCTATAAAACTGTTCCACAAATAAGACCGGAGCAGATGGAAGTAAGTTCTGGCCCTCTTATCTGCAGCAAGAACCCAGCAGTGGACTGAGAAGGAGCAAAGGATTGGGCAGGTCACTTATTTCTATCACTGTAAAAAGCAGAGAGTTGCCAGCTGGGGTCTGGAGTTCTCCCAGAATAAAAACTATCTCCAAACTACAGAGATTCATTCCTCTGGAGAAAATGACAGCCTTGGAGGGAATAATAGAATCACAGAGTTTGAAGGGGCCATACGGGCCATCTAGTCCAACCCCCTGTTCAGTGCAAGATCAGCCTAGAGCATCCCTGACAAGTGTTTGTGCAGCTGCTGTTTAAAGACTGCCAGTGAGGGGGAGCTCACATCCTCTTTAGGCAGTTGATTCCAGGGAGAACTCAAAACACTACACATTGCTGCTCCCCTCCCCCAGCCTCACCATCCCCAGGCTCCATCTCCAAATCTCCAAGAATTTCTCAACCTGAAATTGGCAACCCTGGCAGCATCATAACTTTATTCTACATCTTCCCTTATGTCAGTCTTGACATGGATGCTGATGGAGATATGCTGATATAAATGGCAAGTTTAAATTCTGCAGCCATCAGCAACCTCATGTGTCCTTTGCTGAGGTGGCCAAACCACTGTCATGAGCTTGCAGCTTCCCCCAACCCCCAATCACATGCTAGCCACAGTACAAGAAGCCCTACTTCTCTTCTATAAACCTGACCATGCCTTAAAGATTAGACCAGTTGGGTGTTGTGGTTAAGCACGTGGACTCTAATATGTGAGAATCAGGTTTGATTCCCCACTCCTCCACTTGCACCTGCTACTACCAAGGTCCTTAAAACAACCAGGGCCCAGTGACATCACAGAGAGGAGCCAGTGACATCACAGGGAGGGCCCCATTGCCAGTATCTATGGAGGCAGGGCCATGGGGGATCTAGGTAGGGGCTTTATGGTTTCTCTTCGATTTTAGATTATAGAAAATTGCCAAATGTTATTGATTTTAGTCTTTGTTGAACACTGTAATGAATTCCTTGGCATTTCCTTCCATCAAAGACCATAATAAGCAAAATGTCTGGAATGATCATTGGGTCTTGTAATACATTGGCCATATTGCATAGTGTTTATTGTTGCTTTACAATTTTCAGCACCATTGGTTTCCAAAGGCTTTAATCACAAATTGTTGTTCCCATGCCCAGCAAAATATTTTTATTCCTTCTGCTGTGTGTAAACAGAGTAAGGATCTCAGTAGGAGTCAAATTTTGGCCATGGGCATATAAGCATCCCATGCAAGATTCTCATTGCCAAGCATGAGGAGCCAAGTTTGGTTCTGTGTGTGTAAATTCCAATGTAGAGGAGGAAGCTGTGGCTGTTGTGATTCACTGATTTTGGTAAGGCTGCCCTAGATTAATCTGATCTAGTGTCAAAGGGAATGACAGCTAGTGCCAGCATGTGGCTGCAAAGAGGCTGGCTATAACCAGTTTGAGTATTGCATCTGGATTGCATCAGCTGTGTGCTGATTGGCCAGAGGCTGTATAAATGTACAGAGTGTACAGTGGTTTTATGTTCTTCACTTGGATTGATTGCAGCGGAGCACTTTGACACTGAGAACTGTGTATAGGTGGTGGCAGAGTGTAAATAAGAAACATAAGAACATAAGAGAAGCCAATGTTGAATCAGGCCAATGGCCCATCTAGTCCAACACTCTGGCACACAGCGGCCAAAATATACCAGGTGCCATCAGGAGGTCCAGCAGTGGGGCCAGGACACTAGAAGCCCTCCCACTGCTGCTTCCTCCAGCACCAAGAATAGAATGCATCACCTGACCCAGACTGAGAGTTTCCATTAATAGCCACTGATGGACTTCTGCTCCATATGTTTATCTAATTCCCTCTTGAAACTGTCCATGCTTGTAGCTGCCACCACCTCCTGTGGCAGTGAATTCCATATGTTAATCACTCTTTGGGTGAAGAAGTATTTCCTTTTATCTGTTCTAACCCGACTGCTCAGCAATTTCATGGAGTGCCCACGAGTTCTTGTATTGTGAGAAAGGGAGAAAAGGACTTCTTTCTCAACCTACTCTATCCCATTCATAATCTTATAAACCTCAATCATGTCACCCCTCAGCCGTCATTTCTCCAAGCTAAAGAGCCGCAAGCATTTTAACCTTTCTTCATAGGGAAGGTGTTCCAACCCTTTTATCATTCTAGTTGCCCTTCTCTGCACTTTTTCCAATGCTATAATATCCTTTTTGAGATGTGGTGCCCAGAACTGTACACAGTATTCCAAATGAGGTCGCACCAATGATTTATACAGGGGCATGATGAATAAAATTCACTTTGTATTTGCACCTAAGTTCTGGACTCCAGTCTTCTTTGGGTACTTTAACTCCCTTTGGGCACTAATGTGCCAGCCAGCGTTGCACGTGCCTCAACAGGGTTATGGGCCCAGGCCGCGGCTGGCAGTAAAGTGGAGTTTGGAAGTGAGTACCAGTGGAGTTGAATTGTGTCAGCTAACAGTGGCTTTCGTGTGCTGAACTGAAAGCAGTGTTCCAGCAGAGCTGTGGAGAAGTTGTTGCAGACGGAGTGCTCGGAGGTGCTGAAAGTGCTGGAGGAGTTTGAGGCCAGCAGCAGTGAGGGGGAGTCATGTGCTTACACAAACGTCCAGCTGCAGAGGCAGGCAGCCAGCTACCAGTGGCAGAGACCAGCATGGCACAGGTACCGACATCTCAGCTTGTGGAGAAGCTTACTGCAACTAACTACAATAACTGGGCTTTAAAAATGAAGTACTTTCTGGTTAAAGAGGGTCTTTGGGCTTGCATGTCTGATCCTCCCGAAGAGCCGACACCTCTGGAAGAAAGGAATGACAAAAGAGCTCTAGCCCTCATCATCCTGAGTGTGAGTGATGACAACTTAATTCATGTTGCTGAGAAGGAGAGCAGTTAGGATGCCTGGGATGCTCTCAAGGCAGTTTATCAGCAAGCAGATATGGGCTCTGTTATCTCTCTCACTAGGCATCTGTTTAGGACGGTGCAGCTGCCTAACGAGCCCATTAAGGAACATTTGGCCACTTTAGTGGATTATTTCCGGCAACTACAGGAACGAGGTAAAACTTTTACCGTCTGGATAAGGTGTATGTGATATTAAGTTCCTTATCAGAAGATTATCAAACACTGATTACAACGTTCGAGGCTATGGATGCTGCCCATCTAACTGTGGAGTATGTGAATGGCAAGATTCTTCAGGAGTCTATGCACAGGGCTGATTTCAAAAGGCACACAAGTTTTTCTAGGAACTGTGCCAACCATTCTGGGCAGAAAGCCAAGGAGGTAACCAAGGAGATGCAGGAGATTGCCAGCAGCTGTGTAACTATTATCAAGCAACTGGAAGAGCAGCAAGGAGGACAACAAATGGAGAAAAAGTCGTTGGTGTTTTGGATGTGGTTTTTTTGACCATTTGTTACAGTCTTGCCCAGAGAAACACAAGAAAAAGGAGCAGCAGCCTGGAAATTGTCACCAGGCTTCTGTGGTGCTGCAGGAAGAGGCAGATACCACTGAATGGCTAGTGGATTCAGGAGCAACTTTAACCTATTGCAAAAAGGAAAGTATGCTGTTAAATAAACGAAAACCTTCTCTGTCCTCTGTTTGTTTGGCAGATGGGACACTGTCCAAAGTAACTGCTGAGGGAGATGTATATTTCTCTAGCTTGGGCTGTATGTTGAATGGGGTTCTCTGTGTCCCTGGTCTTAAACAAAACTTACTTAGTGTGGTGTGTCTTGACAAAGCTGGTTTTGAAGTAGTGTTTGAAAATAATGAATGTAAAGTGGTTAAGGCTAACAAAGTGTGTGCAATAGGCAGGCTGAAACACAATGTGTATATGCTGAACAGTGGTACTGAAATTGCACAGGTTAGCAATGATAAACCCTACAACAATTGTCAACATGTTCTACATAGAAGGCTCGCACATGTCTCCTATAAAACAATTCAGAAAACGTTGGAAATAATAGGAAAGGAGGATGTAAACAATTGTAAAGTGTACTTAGATTGTGAAATATGCAAAATGAGTAAGTCAAAGGCGTGCCCTGTTGCAAAACAGAGTTTGAGACAATCTGAAATACCTTTAGATCTGGTTCATATGGATGTGGTGGGGCCTTACCCAAACAGTCATTCTGGTAACAGGTTTGCGTTAATTATTACTGATGACCACTCACATTTTTCCTGGCTTTATGTAATGAAGCACAAGTCGAATGTGTTCCCCACTGTTAAGTATTGGCACAAGAAAATAACAAATCAAATTGGAAATGTTGTTGTCATACAGTCTGATATGGGGGGGGATTTACATCAAATGCTTTCAAGGTTTGGATGCAACAGAAAGGAATCAAACACAGGG
The DNA here is from genome assembly GCA_029375565.1 of Gekko gecko. NCBI lineage: Eukaryota > Metazoa > Chordata > Lepidosauria > Squamata > Gekkonidae > Gekko > Gekko gecko. Next base: position 174,450,142 of record JAPDNY010000005.1, read on the forward strand.
TCTCAAATCCTTGCAGCCCCGCTGAAAATGGTCTTGCAGAAAGGAAAGGGGGAATGTTGCAAACCATGATGTTTTCCATGTTAAAAGATGCAAATCTTGGCATTGCTTACTGGGCTGAAGCTATTAAGAATGCATGTTACTTGAGTAATCGCATTTATTCTTGTTCTGTGGATGACATCCCTTATAGGTTGTTATACCAAAGGGTTCCATATTTGGATTACTTAAGGGTTTTTGGTTCAAAGGCATGAGTTAATATACCTTTGGAATGCAGAAGAAAAGGAGGGCCCAAAGCAAAAAAGTTAATCTTTCTTGGATACCAGACAGGCATGAAGAGTTACAGGTTTGCTGATAATAATCACAAAATAACATACAGTAGGTCTGCTAATTTTTGTGAAGATGAAAACTGGGAAAGAATTCATGCCAACAAGGTTCCTGAGTTTGTTGAGTTACCTGGAACAAGTAGCACTGAAAGTGCAAGTAACAAAATCAATGTTAATGCAGAACCTGAGGTAAAACAGGAACAAAGTGTTGATGTGTCTGGTGAACAAATATCTGGTGAAAATGAGTGGGTGCCACAGAGAGTGTCTACACGTAGCACTAAGGGCATACCACCGGTGAGGTATGGTTTTGATATAAATCATGTGTATAACCACGGAGCCTCAAAGTAATAATAAGTTTTGCAAATGCCTAATGCAGAAAAGGAGGCATGGTTTCAAGCTATGCAAAGTGAATACAGTTCACTGAAGGAACACAAAGTGTTTGAGAAACCTGAGGCACCAAGTAACAAAAATGTAAAAGGGTGTAAAAGGATGTTTAAGATGAAATGCGTGCCAGATGGCAGTACCATAAGAAGAGCTAATGCTGTGTAGAGGTAAATGGTTTCTGTAATTGTTTTTGGGCTTTTAGTAAAGAATTTTTTTAACAGGATATTTTAACATAGTCCATAATTAAAGACAATTCTTAAGATATCCTTTTCCACAACCTTTTCCCCTCCCCCCGGCTTCCAACGATGTTCCGCCCCATTATCATTTCAGTCAACATTGTCTTACAATAAACACTTATTCAGTAATCAAATCTTCTATTAAAACATTTTCCTTTTCTATTTCTCTCTCTTAGGTAACATTTTAAATACAATTCATTTCTTACTATATTCCTCATCTTAATAGTTATCAAAGCAAAGTAACTTATTTTTAACATCCCAGTTCAGTTCTAAGTAGTCTTTAAAGTCTTTCCAATCTGCTAAAAATTCTTGATCTTTTTTCCATTAAGTTTTTTGGTCAATTTGTCCATTTCTACCATAAAAATAATCTTCTTTATCCATTCCCATTTATCTGGTATCTTCTCTTGCTTCCAAAATTGAGCATATATCATTCTTGCCGTTGAAATCAAATACCATAACAATGTTCTCTTTGTCACGTTAACTTCCTCCATTTTAAGACCTAAAAGTAACATTTCTGGCTCTTTTTTCAAAGTACATTTCAGGATCTTAATGGTTTCTGTAATTGTTAACTGTGTTCAACATAACATGTGATGTACCTCTAATGTTAAATGTAGCAGATGCTTGTAACAAAAAATGTTTGGATGTAAAACAGTTTTGTAAAATTGAAGGACAAACTGTACATCAAGGCTCAGCCTTAAGGGGGAGTGTTGTAATTCACTGGTTTTGGTAAGGCTGGCCTAGATGAGTTTGATCTAGTGTCAAAGGGAATGACAGCTAGTGCCAGCATGTGACTGCAAAGAGGCTGGCTATAACTGGTCTGAGGCAGTCCAGCCTGACACTGAGTATTGCATCTGGATTGCATCAGCTGTGTGCTGATTGGCCAGAGGCTGTATAAATGTACAGAGTGTACAGTGGTTTTATGTTCTTCACTTGGATTGATTGCAGCAGAGCACTTTGACACTGAGAACTGTGTATAGGTGGTGGCAGAGTGTAAATAAAATTCACTTTGTATTTGCACCTAAGTTCTGGACTCCAGTCTTCTTTGGGTACTCTAACTCTCTTTGGGCACTAACGTGCCAGCCAGCATTGCATGCGCCACGACAGTGGCAACTCACCCCTTAACTGTAAACTTGACTTTTCAACTTTGTCCAGCTGAGAATATCATTTATGTGAATAACTGAGAATATCTGGTTCCCAGTGAGACCAGCAAAGTTCTATGACTTACCATCACATCAAAACATGTTGATCCAGGGTGGCTCTATTCAATTTCTATGTTTAAATGATATAATGTAGTGGATATAATTTGATATAATACAGTTCCCATGTATGCATGGAAAAGGAATTTTTTTTACAAGACTATCAAGTTACCTTTGGATCTATTCTATTAGAAGGATCATAGTGCATGTGTGATGGCTTATAAGTGCTGTCTGAACAGGTAATGGATTGTGAAGGGTTAATGCCTCACAGAGCCAGAAAGCCTTGAATTACAGGCTGCTCCAAGAGATATGATTGGTTAATGTGAGCTGAGCAGGGAGAGACTTCAGAACTGAAGACTGAGGAGAATTCAGTCCGAGTCTAGCCCTGATGGAGAAGATTTGGGTGCTCACATGGTCTTCGTTCAGCCCTGACTGAGAAGAGTCTAATACTGGCAGAGTCTGAATCTAGCCCTGACAGAGAAAGGTTTAGTGCTGACACAGTTTGTGTTTAGCCCTGGCTAAGAGCAGTTTAACACATATGAAGTATTGGAAAGGTTGGCAGAAGGAGTGGGTAGTTAGGTGAAGACTCTCATTCAGTTCAGAAAAGGGATAGATCTTCTAGTGAGAAAAGAATTTCCCTTCCCAGTTAAAACAGAGAGATATCTCTGCAGGGTGGAGAGATCCCTGGTCTGGTGTGTTTAGAAACTGCCTTTTAAATCCTAAAGAGTCAGTTAAAACTCAAGAAGAGTACTGATGTGTTTAGTGATGGAGTTTGAGTATTTCACAGAGTATCCCTGCCTTCTGGAAACCAAAAGAGCCAAATACACTCAAGAAAGTATACTGGAGTGCTTAGGAAACACTGAAGCAAAAGACTTTCATCTTAAAGATTCTAGGTCACTGTGAAAAGCTTAAGACATTTTCAATTGCTTGAAACATATGAACTGTAGTTTGTGCCTGTATTGATTTACCTCAGAATCTCACCTGACCTTTCCCCTCTACATAGAATAAAATATTTTGCTATTTTTAAACTTTAAAAACCCTCAAGTGCCATTTCAGTGGTTTAAGTTAAAGAGGGATCTTGACACTTCCCTGAGACTCCTGGGCTGAGCCAGCAGCAAGATTTCATACAGTGAAAGGGTGGGACAGCCATAGTTCTTCAGAAAAGAAGAAAGCTGATAAACAGGACTGCTCAGTCAGAAAGGGAGAGAAAAATGGAGGGAAAATCTTACCTCTGTGGGAACAAAGTGGGTGAGCTCACTGTAGCATGACATTGTAATTTATTATAACCATGTTTAACCCCAAATAGTTCATGCACAGATATTTTTGTAAAATGAATGCTATACTAAAATATGTCTGCACACCAAAGAAAACGAGGAGAGATTGATTCTCCAAGGAAGAATAATCAGATTAGGACAAAAAAACCCAAGATAACTGAGGAACATAGGCTGAAGCCCCTAATGCATGGATTTTGTGTCAGCGACTTCCATAAATGGAGGGAACAGAGTTCAGTGGTAGAGCATAGACTTTGCATGGCTAGTTCCCAACACCTCCATTTAAACATATAGCAGATAGAAAACTGGGGGGAGGGGGATGATGCTGGGACTTAAGCAGACACTGAGCAAGATCTCAGGACAAAGTATCATATGCCATGAGTCAGATACAGCAAGTACTGTGTTATTCAAGCAAGGTGCCTGTGTGAGCCAGAAACCTTGAGAGTTCTTCAAGGTCAGGGGGAATTAATAGTAGTGCTTGAGTCAGGGAGATCATCCCATACCTTAGGAATACTTCATAGCCTAGGAAACACTAAGGCTGCAACTTTCATGATTGCAGGATCCATGGGAGTAGCAGATGGATCCTCAGGATCCTGGTTCTAGTTCAGGAAGGGGTACTAACCTCTGGATTCCCAGAGTTCTCCAGGAATTACAATTGATATCCATAACACAGAAATTAGGGGGGACTTTCAGTGGTGTGAAAAGAACATGGCCACCTGAACCCTCTGGTCTGACTTACGATCCCCCTTCCTCATTCCATACAGTGATCAAAAGGAACAGCCTTCATCCTGCTTTATAGGGAAAGATGACGGATTCAAAACACAACTGAATCAGCCTAAAACTAAAAAGGTACAGTCTTTCCTTACCTCACAAACTTCATCAACAAAATCAGGCTCATTCCTCACACTAACAGCTAAAATGGCGCCCGAGGCTGAGGGAAATGGCAGACTCACTCAACCAATCACATCCTCTGATCTAACCACTGCATTAACGAACATGGAGAAAACAATCCTGGAGAATCTCTCCTCTTAGTTTAAATCCTTATATGAACAACTGGATACGATGCAGAAGTCTATTATCGAAACTAAAAATGTGCAAGAACAACTTGAAATTAAGAGGGCTTGCAGAAAAATTGAAACAAAAGGTGATTTGAACACTCTTCTCTCTGCTTGGCTATCACAAGAGTTAAAACCTAAAGGGGACTTGTCTCCAATTATCACCAAGGCATACCACGCTGGCCCTTTAACCATACTTAAAACAAGAACTTCTAGAGAAGTAATAGTCACATTTTTCGATCTGAGATATGAGAAGAAAATCCTTCTGGCAGCTAAACAACATGGTCACCTTAAATACCTTGGAGAAAAGATTGAGCTCTTCCCAGACCTCCCGAAGGAAGCACTACTGAAAAGGAGAGAAATGAAACCTATTATTTCACACTATTCCTGGTCTTCACCTCTTATTTTGTGGGTCTTCTATCAAGGCAAATCCTGCAGAATCACCTCTCCAGGAAGCAACGTGATCAAATTAACAGTCTCCTCCATGAGAATGCACTACTTGAGTCTTCTAACAGGCGTGAACAAGGTACTCCTGCCTACACACCCAACAATGCGTGTGTAGTGTTTGATCCTAAAGGTGTTTTAGAGACAATTACAATAGAAGATTGACAACCAAAGAACACTGTCAGTATTCTTTCATGGAACATAGCAGGCTGGTCTAGATGCCAGTCCTATTCCCCAGATATTCCCTTCTTTCGTCAAAATTATATGATGTCATAGTGCTCCAAGAAACCTGGGCTTCAGGGGCCTTGGAATTAGATGGTTATCACACTTTTGCAGTCAAGGCAGTCCCTGGCAGGGGCCCAGGTAGACCTAAAGGGGGTTTAGGTATCCTTATTTCCACCTCCCTAAAAGTAGATTGCATGGAACTGTGTCCTTTAAAACCCCTAGCGATGGCTGTTTTACTCACTTGGAATAAGGGCAGTCTTCTTATTGTTAACTCTTATCTTCCTCCTACTAGTAAAAAGACTGAGATAGAAAACAACTGGCAGAGGTTGGAACAATATGTAGAGTCTCTTCTAATTGACCGTCCGAGGGCCAAAGTCCTGGTGGCAGGTGATTTAAATGCTCGATTGGGTCCTGATAACTTTACCCTGGCTTCTAAATACAAGATATCCATGGATGGTCTGGAGGAGGCCTTAGAACCTCCCCGTCAAACACGATGTTTTAAGGACCAGACTTCTAACTTTGCAGGAGTCTGTTTAGCAAAGTTAGTACTACGACTAAGCATGTATATCCTAAATGGCTCTATTAAAGGAGATATTCTGGGCAAATTCACCTTTTTGGCAGGGACAAGAACTAGCACAGTTGACTATATGTTGGTGGATAGAGCTTTGCTATGCCTGATGAACAATTTTCAAATTCTCCCCCATCTAGAGGGTGATCATTTCCCACTCCATCTTCAATTCTGCCTAGACATGAAGGCTATACATACAACATATCCTATAAATATTATGCCTATGGAATGTCAAGGCTGTTGTGTTAAATGGTCCCCTAAACTTGATCTAAAGGTGAAGGAAGTTCTAACAGCTGAGAATCTCCAACTTCTCTGCCAAGCACTTAAAGCCCCTTTAAATCCAGAACATTTATTAAAAATGTATGATGACCTGATTCAATCATTAAGGTCATTCCTAGTATGCTTTCCAGAAGGAAAGCAAGCTGTGAAGAATTTTCTTTCTAAACCATGGTTTGACCAAAGCTGTATTAAAGCTAAAAATGTCCTATCCATCACATATAATTCAGCAAGGAGGGCTGAGGGAAAGAATAGGCAGGAAGCCTATAGCTTTCTTTCAGCTCAAAAGAAGGAATATAAACTCCTGGTAGATAGGTGGAAGAAAGAATACACTAGAGAAAGATGGGCCAATTTAATTGAAGCAGACAGGAATAAAAATGCATCTCTATTCTGGAGACTGGTGTCTAATAATACATCAACTGCTGCTTCTCCGTTAGCCTCCTGTATCCCCCCAGATATTTCCACAAAATGTATGAAGACCCCATATAATTATCTCTGGCAATTACATTAGAAAATTTGGAAAAATGGGCCCCAGTATCTGCTTAAGAGGTAAAAGCTTACATTTGTCAGCTAAAGAATGATAAAGCTCCCAGTCTAGATGGAATCCCCCGGAATTATTTAAGGCAGAAAAGGACTGGTAGGCCACCTTGCTAGCTTCCCTATTCTCCTTTATTGAGGAAACTGGCCTTATCCCCAAAGATTGAGGTATGGCCATTGTTGTCCCCGTTCATAAGAAGGGAAAGAAAGAGATCCATCAAATTATAGACCAATCAGTCTTTTAAGTACTATAAGTAAGCTCTACGCTAAACATCTGCTTGAAAATTTTTTGGATTGATTAGAGCTGGAAGATATTATAGTGGCAAAACAAGCAGGTTTTAGAGCTGGTAGGTCTACACTAGACCATCATTTTATGTTATAATATCTTTTTTTTTATAATAACAACAATATGAAACAAAACATAAGAAGAATTGAAACATAATAATAAGAATTGAAATCGACCTATATGAGGCTGGGTCTAGTTTGTCCTTGCCACTTTTATGAAGTACTATAATCTTTGCCTCTGACCATGTTTTAGGAAGAATGCCTTGTAACATTATATTATTACAACTGTCAACCAATGCTGGAAGAAGTGCTACTTTGATTTTTTTGTAAAATTCATTAGGTAGGCCTTCTCTACCTGGGGCCTTATTAGTTTTTGCTTTTGTGATAATGGCATCTAGTTCAGAAGGAGTTATTGGTTGGTCCATAAATGCTATATGTTCCTTAGATAATTTTAAATTGAAGTTTATAGAATCCAAATATTTCCATATGGAATCTGTCTGTGGGTTTTCTGATGTATACAGTTTTTGGAAGAAGTCATAAAAATTTGAGTTAATTTCTTTAGACGTCATTTGAATTTTACCACTAGGGGTACGTATTGCATGTATTAGGTTTGTATTGCATTTTTGACTAACCCTATGCTTAAGCAGAGTTATAGATCTAGGAGTTTTAGTTATGTATTTTTGTTTAAGCAGTAATAGTTGTCTCTGGATGGAAGAGGTTTCCAAAAGTTCCAGTTTTATCTTTTCTTAAGTTTATGTAGCATCTTTTTGCCTCCATATTTACTATGTTTATCCAAGGCCTTTATTCGTAGTTGTAGGTCTAACACAACTTTTTGTCTCTATTTTGTGGGAAGAAGCCAAAGAAATAAGTTTGCCCCTTATTACAGCTTTAAAGGCATCCCACACTACATCTTTAGCTACACCACAGTTTGCATTAAATGTAAAGAATTCTTCTATAGTTTTTATAATTTCTGAACAAAAATGTTCCTTTTGAAGTAGTAATTTAAGTGACCAGTCAGGCCCTCTACCATCAGAATCTTGTTTTGAAAGTACACAATTAACCCAAGAGTGGCCTGAAATTGTACAGGGACCAATATCTGACAGTGTGATCTAATTTAATAAAGGTCTTGAAACCAACAAAAAGTCTATGCGAGTGTATACATTATGTAAAGAAGAAGAATAAGTATACTGTCTGTCTCGTGGGTTTAGTATTCTCCAGATATCCCCCAGTTTGTAATTTTCTAAAATGCTAAGAAGTTCAGTAAGTTTAAAGTTTTTCTTTCTTTTTCCAATTGGTTTATGTGTCTTATCAAGTTTTGGATCTATTATTAAGTTCAGGTCACAACCCACCATTACCTGACCTGCTTGGAATTCAGACAAAAGTTGAAAGGTATCTTGGATAAATGAAATCTGGTTAGTGTTAGGTGCGTAGATGGAAGCTATGGTTATGGGTGTACCATCTAGTAGTCCCTTCACAAATATAAATCTACCTTTAGGGTATATTTTTACCTGCTGGCTTTGGAAAGGAATGGATTTTGACACCAAGATAGTGACACTTCTGGCTTTAGATGTTCCAGGGGCCTGAAAGCATTGTGTAAACCATTTAGTCTTCAAAATTTGTTTAAGTGTGTTTTTTTCAGATGGGTTTCCTGGAGACATAAAAAATCAGGACAATCTTTATTCATTGTATTAGAAATTCTCTTCAACTTGATAGGATTGTTCAATCCCTGACAGTTCCATGTTGTGATTTTGTAAAGGTGAACCATTAAAAGAACTTTAAAACCTTACAACTAAAAACTTATAAGCTAAACTATAAAAAGCCTACCACCTATAAAACTAAACTTTCTATGTCTATCTAATGGGACCAGCCTTTCCTAGAAAGTGGTCCAACATACTTACAAATTTTATAACAAAATACTTTCAAAAATATCAAACTAAGAAACTAACATTGGAGGGGGGCTAGGAACTACCATCTCTCTCTCTGTCTTACCCTTCCCCCTTTTATGGCTAAACATTAAAAATCAATGGAAATATTAAAATATTAAAACCTAGGTGAATTATCGTCACCATCTTAGACAGTGAGGTTGTACTCCTTAAGTTAGTCTTTCTACAAGGGGGTACCTGCAACAAAATGTTGCATGATGTATCGTGGCCCTACCATAGTCTTCATTGCAGGCAGTCCTTGTAAGGAACTTGTGAGGAGGGGGCATTCCCCTACCTTCCCCCTCCCCCTTTATTGTCAAAGTACCCTTCTCTTTCTTTCTGCAAGCACCCCTTATCTACTAATCTTCCCTCACCTCCCCTTTTCCTCTCACCCCTTCTATGTCAGCTTTCCTCCCTACCAGTGTTCCCTCTAAGTTGTGTTAGTGTGAGCTAGCTCACAGTTTTCTAGCCTCTGGCTCACACATTTTTGTCTCAGCTCAGGAAGGATGGCTCCAGAGCAAACTGATTTATGCAGCAGTCAAATCGTTCACTCACAACTTGAATGCCAGCAAGCTCACAAAATAGAATTTTTGCGCACCAGACTCCACAGCTTAGAGGGAGCATTCTCTAGCAATCCTTTCTTACCCCCTTCTCCTCTCATCCCTTGTATGTCTCAGCCTTTCCTACCCCAGCCCTTCTCAATGTCCTTTCCCCCACCCCCTCAGTCTGCCCCCCTCTTTCTCTCCACTATTTCTCTACCCCCCATTTCCCCTTCCTCTCTCCCTCCCACAGACAATCTCCCATTCTTTTCTTTGCCCCCTAGTCGGAATAACAAGACAGACAACAGTTTTGGAAGTAAAGAAGGGCCACTTTATTAACTATTTAACATAACATTGCGGCAAGGGACCAGCTAAGCGAGCACGGAACAGGCAAGGCAGGTGTCACTCCGTTGACCAACTTCCTTGCCCTTTTCTCGGGCAGGTCACCCAGCTCTGGTCTTGAGCCATTGGTCTGGCTTGTGACCAGCAGCCCAGCAAACTGGTCACCACCTAGGAGCGCCTACCCCTGAAGCCTTCCAACTTGCAGAGAGGAGCATACCCTAAGAGGTTCCCAGAGGAGGTGATCACCGTTCCCCACCCTGGACCTTAGAAATCCGAAGGCAGTTCCTGATGACCCCCTGTTCCCTAATGGGGAAAATGCCATAAGGTGCTCACTGGTTCCGGTTTCTTGCCCGCACTAACCTGCCAGCCAAGACTAAGCCTCTGCTTTGGTCTTTGCTCCCCACCAAAAAGGGCCAAGGCTGACCTAATCCCTTCCCGCAAGTCCTACAAAAATAATCCATTGCCCTTGTCTGATAGGTATACCCATCAGCTCTATACAGGACCCATAACTCAACCACCCTCCATGGCCTTCCACATCCAGTGGGTGGCTGAATGCCTTGCAGGGTCTGCCCAATTGTGCCATATATGGCAGGGCAGAATAACAGACCCCACTCTCCACACCACCGGGCCACCTTGCTCTCATCATTGCAAGGCCAGCCTCCACCTGCAAGACCAGGGTCTTGCCCTTCATGGCAAAGCAGTGTAGCCAACCAGACTATCTGCACACCAGGCCACCTTGCTCTTATCCTCACAAGGTCAGTCACCACTCATAGTACCATGACTTTGACATTCATGGCAAAGCAGAATAGCCGACCAGACTATCTGCACTACCGGCCACCTTGCTCCTATCATTACAAGGTCAGCCTCCACTCTTAGCACCATGTCCTTGTCCTTCATGGTGAAGCAGAATAGCCAGCCAGCCTATCTGCAGGCCACCTTGCTCTTATTATCACAAGGTCAGACTCCACTTGCAGGACCAAGGCCGTGTCCTTCATGGCGAAGCAAAATAGCCAACCAGACTATCCACACTCTGTGTCATCTTGCTCTTATTATTGCAAGGTCAGCCTCAGCTCATAGCACAAGGGCCTTCACAGCCAAGGTGTCCCACTGGCCTGATGGGTGACCCAAAGGACCATGCTGTGGCCTTAGACAGTGACTCTTCGACTTGCCCTGCTGCCAGCAGCACCTGAAAGAAAAACCTCATTAATAACTTTAAAATTTATAATTCCATTGTTTGAATGCTAGGCAAAAGCCCGCCACTAGCTCACTGAGCCACAACGCCACCCCCAAACTGGAGAGTAGTGACCAGCTAGAAGTCTTAATCTGAACAAGGTTCCACTGACACCGCCACACGGCAAAAGGAACCCGTAGCCCAGGACAGCCGCAGTAGAAGTGGCACTGAACCGAGAAGAGTGAGTTCCAAACTTCACCCCAGGAAAGGCCCAACTTGCCCAAAGCTCGAGTGCTACCACTACAAAGGGGATGTCTGATCAGAAAAGTTCCATCTGCAGGCCTAAAGCGGTAACTGAGATAATAACCTGAAGTGCAATAATACCCCAGGCTGCAAAAATTGACCCTTATTTCACTGCCAGATAAATTGGCTGCCTCTGGTCCTCTAAAGCTCCCTTTCCCCAATACCTTCACAGAATGCTGTAGTATTCCACTACATCCACACAGCAATGTTTGCATTTGCACAGCCGTTGTGATCTGCAAGGCAGAGCCAACGTACATAGGGCTTACGTGTGCCCTAATCAAATGACCTAACTCATATATATATTCCTGTAAAGCAAAGGAAGCCTCCTCCCTTTAAAGGGATGTTAATTATCAAGTGATGCTATTTACCTCCAAGCCATGAAAACTAAAGCTGTGCATTGTTACACATTAAGTCTCTTAAAACAGACAAGACTCTTTCCTTCGGATCTTCTGGCAACCAGCACCTTGAAAGATAGGAAACTGAGGCTTGGAAGTGTCATTAGCTAAGTCCTATGTCAGAAGACAGCCTCTCTGACCCAGGTTCCCTAGATTGTCAAACTGTGAAAACAACACTGGAGGAGGTCTGGATCAATTGTCTTAGTGCCTTGGCTATTCCAACTATTGCAGGCAGACCTAAACAGGTAGGCACCCATTGTTATAAAGTCAAGGGACTGCCCCAACAAGGCATTTGAAAATGCTTCTAGGCATATGAAATGCTCCTATAATAACCACTAAGAACCCTCCTAGCTAACTGGTAAGTTCGGCTTTAAAAATTGTGATGATGCTAATTTACAATGTGGTGTCACTTTAAAACCTGTATAATTTAATTTTGTTTGCTTGTTTGTTATTTATTTTTTAAAAACCTTGTCCTGAAGAGTGCCCAGTACCTGTTATTTCTTAACAGAAATTGGGTTCCTATCCTAAATACTAGGACAAGCATCTGATGTGTGTACATACGTGCCCACCATCTGATGTATGCACCTACGTGTAGGCTGTATCTGATGTATGCACATACGTGCAGGCTGTATGCACACTCACCAAAAGGTGAAGATGGCATCAGTGGAACCTATTTACTTAATGTAAGTAAGGCTGGGCTGCCAGGTCTAGAAGTAGTTTCATTCCTCCCAAGTGCATGTACAGAACCGCCACCTGGCCTCCCAAGCCGTGCTGATCCACTGATGGGTCCTGCTTAACCCTTGCCCTACCGGAACCTCCCTAAAAGCCCATCTGCCTCCTTTCCTATTGCCGTGGCTGCACCACTGCATCCCAGCCAGCACCTCCCACAACCTGTCATAACCAACACCACTCATCTAGGCCCTGGCCACTCACTGGACTTCCCCTGAAAGACAAATGCACAATTAAACCTGTGAAGAATGCTCATTGGACCAAACCAATGACATGTAACGATGTGCCAGCTGACAGATTCCCAGATCACGCAGCAGATTGAAAGTCACACCGAATACCTGCTAAAACAGAAAACATAAGACACTAATGATGTGTTGCAATGGGTATTATGAATCCTAACACATGACATGTACTAACCCAATTTGCCCCCTCAGCGAGCATTGACACAGGCAAGTCACATGTTGCTGATAAGGATTCCTTCACTGAAGGAAGCCATTAAAAGTTTTGCTGTTTTCCAGTCAGATACCTTGAATTCACCCCACACGCTAAGTGCCCAATTGAGCCACCCAATTTCAAGTAGCTATTCCCATTGACTACACTACAACACCTCAAATTCTGTTTCTATTCCTAGCTTACAGTTAGATACAATTAAAGGATCCTGTAGTATTCAGAGAAGAGGAGGCTGGATTTATACCCCGCACTTCCCTCATTATGGCTAGGTGGGGCTGAGAGCCCTGAGAGAAACACGAGAACCACACCAAGAGAACTGTGACTGACCCAAGGTCATCCAACTGGCCCCATGTGGGAGCATAGGTAATCAAACCCAGTTTCCCCAGATCACAGTCCACTGCTCTCAACCACTACACCAGAACTACCTCCCTCCGCATGAGAATGAAGTAGTAAAATCTGAAGATTGGATTCAGAAGTCTTTGAATAAAACCCTTTAAAAACTGTCAAATTAAACAGAAATCCCTTTTTTCAGCCTCCAATACCTAATCCCAGCTTCAATAAGTATGGAATCATTTTTTTTAATAAGAAATAGCCCCTTCAATAGCACTGTATGCTTCCAAGTTTACTAAAAATTAGTACTGCCTACTCAAAGCAGCAAATGCTCGCCATGTTCCAGGCAGAGGTCTACCACATCGCCCACTACCAAATCCATCACCTAAGGATGCTGGAGATTGAACCTAGGACTCTCTGCATGCCAAGCAGATGGTCTCTGACTGAGAAACATTCCATCCCAAAATCCCTCCAATTCTGGTAGTACAGAGACTAGTTCTCTTTTACAGCCTACCTTCAAAAAACCACGCCAGCAGCTGTGGTGGGACAGGGGGGGAAGAAGAAGAAGAAGAAGAAGAAGAAGAAGAGCAGAGATTGGATTTATATCCCGTCCCTCACTCAGAGTCTCAACGTGACCCACAAACTCCCTTCCCCTCCCCACAGCAGACACCCCATGGGGCAGGCCATGCTGAGAGATCTCTTCCCAAAACTGTACTTGAGAGAGCAGCTCTGAGATAACTTGGGACTGATCGAGGGTCACCTAACTGGAAGTTGTGGCTGCAGGAGGCCCAAAAGCCACCGCCACAGACTGTGCTTACCCATGTAGAGGGCACCAGAGGTGGAAACAATGCCAACAGGAAACAGACAGGTGCCAAAGTGGGCGATTTTGGGAGGGGTTGTTTTTTGTTTTGCCATGTTCTGGGCCCACCACTTATTTGTAGACAGTTTTCTAGATGATGCTTCCATGCTCTTCTTTGGGCCCATGCTACATATAACCATTAAAAATGGCTGCCAGGGGGCGTGGCGTTGGCGCTGAGTGTGATGGACGCCTAAAAGAGTAGCTCCGCTCTTCCCACACCTCTGAACCCAAATATCGCTATTTTCTTTTACTTTTTTATCCCCACTTCATGAACACTGAAAAGATCTTTATGGCAGCATCTTCATTTAACATTCAGAAGGACATTCAGGACTTTTTTACAAAGCCTGTCCCATCTAAAAATACTGAGGGTGAAGCCGGTGAAGCAGCCATCATGGCGACAGAAAACGCTTCACTGTTCCCGCCTTCTTCAGCACACCAGGAAAACGATCTAGCGGTAAGAATGGCACATATGGAATCTAGAATCTTGGAGAGTATGGCCGCGCTCATTAGACCCTTAACTGAGCAATTTGCTGATATTAAACTTAATATAAATCAAATAAGTCAAACTGCAGAAACTGCGAAAGAAATCAGTCTGACTGTACAGGAAAATGTACGTTCTCTCTGGGCAGAAAATGGCCGCCTTAAAGACAAAGTCATGGCGGTGGAAGCTCAGTCACGCCGACCCAACCTTAAATTTCGGGGCTTCTTGGAGAAAGTTAATGCTAACAAAGATCTAACGATATTTATAGCGGAGTGGTTGGGAGCAGAACTAAAATTAGAGGAAGGGATTGTCCCCATTATTACTGCGGCGTTCCGTCTAGGGCCAATGGACAATCCTAAACGCCGGGGCCCCAGAGATATTCTAGTGACTATCCCAGACCAACGAATCCGGAAGAAAATATTAGATGTGGCCAGAACACAAGGTTCCTTATATTACCAGAATGCCCAGATCCTAGTGTTCCCGGATGTGCTAGCTAAATGGAGAGATCTGAAGGTGATTACTGAAGCGCTCACTCAAGCCCATATTCGTTACAAGTGGAAAAACCTAACTAAACTCCAAATCTCCTATAAGGACAGACTGCATTTTGTCGAAGATATTGAGGAAGGCAACAAACTTTTATCGGCTCTAAACATCCCTATTCAGATGGATCCAGATAGACCTTCAAGGAAAAGAGGTTTGCCGATCTCTCCAACTAAAGAAAATAAACTGGTCGTCAGACGCGCTTAGTCCACTAAGTTCTCATGTAGTAGTAATCTGAAGGGCGCAGTTGTCCCACTTGGTATTTACATAGCGACTGAGATGTTTTTTACTCTTACCTTTTTCATGTTTTTGTTTTTATTTATATGGGAAGCGCATTGAAGTTTAATAAGTGGTTCGGGGGGGGATTTTCTCTGTTCTGCTCTTTTGTTTAGTACAGTTCTTTCCGTCTGGGGTGATCTCCATTAACCTACTCAGAGCTAGTCTCTGAGAGGTTAAGTAGGACTGTATAAAAGTTTATTTTACAGCTTGGTTTCAAAGTTTTAAAGTTTTACTTGTTACACTGATAATATATATTTTTAATATTATCTATTCTACTTGTGCTTGATCTTATAAAATCAATTGTTGTTTATCTGATTGATACAATCAACTTTTAACTGATTTTTTTTACTTCTGCTTCGCTCTCTGATTATCATCTTTTTAAGTATATTTCTGAATATATGAGCTGTTAAACTGCTTACCCATTGATTAATTATTACCTTTAATTAAATTTCACAAATATCTTATTCAATTTACTGTTAATATATAACCTTAAAATTAATTGCAGCATAATTACTTGTCATCAAAGGAATTCATTAATTCTTGTCTGATTTACATAATTATTTTCTGAGTCTGATTGCTAATCAACTTTTTGATTATCATACTCTAGTGTGCACTTATATACTAAGGAATTGTTAAACTGATTAGTCTTTGATTTTTGATTATCTTTAATCATATTTAATCTATTAGCAATATATTGTGTTTTGTATTCATTGGGCTTTTTTATTACCTATCAACAGCTTCTCTGTTAGATCTCTTATTGCTTACTGCATTAGTGTTGAAATTTATCATTCCTGAATCTCATTGCTGTTGTGTTTGCTACAGAGTCATTGTGCAGTTTCTCTCAAAACTCTATATCTTTTAGGAGTCACAACAGTCAAATTCTAAATAACAAAAAAAGAGGAAAACTTAAATTAAAATTTAATTAAAAAATTAAAAAAACACCTCCAGCTAAGAATTCACACAACACTAACATTCCTAATATTACAATCTCGTACTTTCATATTTTATACACAATAGTTACGTCTGAAGATTCACGATCAACATAATATAGCTCTATTTTGCTAATTTAATTTGCCACTTCACACTTCTAACCATCTTAATGGAGCCAACTTGGAAAACATTCTCACTAAATGTAAGAGGATTGAATAACCTCATAAAAAGGAAAAGAATTTTGTCAAATATAGCCAAAACTAGGCCAAATATTGTCCTGTTACAAGAAACTCATTTGCATGCCACGACTTCTCCCCTTTTAAAAGCTGGTTGGATCCAGCAGCAATATCATGCAACAGGCAATTCAAAATCTAGAGGGGTGGCTATTCTAATTTCAGGAGATACCAGATTTCAACATCATGGGACGGAATCCGATCCTAGAGGACGTTACCTATTTGTTAAAGGCATTCTAGATGAAACAAAGGTAACCATAGCATCGATCTATGCACCAAACGAAAACCAATTGGCATTCTTGGAGGAGATTTTTTTGAAACTCCAAATCTTCCAAGAAGGAGAGCTGATAGTGGGGGGAGACTTTAATCATATCGTTAACAATAGTCTGGATAGATCCCATCTCCCCAGTAGAAAAAACAAAGGGATTCGTCGGAATACAAAGTTAGCATCTCTCTTTGAGAGGTTCCAACTCATAGATATTTGGAGACATTTACATGCGTCTGAAAAAGACTACACTTACTACTCACCTAGATTTGGTATCTATACCCGAATTGACTACATACTGGTATCTAACTCTTTAACCACTCGTGTGACAGATGCTGATATTAATCCCATTATGTGGTCAGACCATGCAAGTGTGAGCTGTTCCATACTTTCATCTTCACCAATAAACAACTCGAGACAATGGAATCTGAATAAATCACTACTTTATAATGAAACGCATGCCACCCAAATTGAATGTTTCATCCAACAATTCTTGCAAGACAATGTCAATGATGAAACATTTTCTTCTATTGTGTGGGATGCGCTTAAGGCTGTTCTTCGTGGCCACTTAATTTTGCAGACATCATATCTGAAGAAAGAAAAAGAAACTCTTAAATTGGAAATCCAAACAAGAATTCAACGTTTGGAACACCTTCATAAAGATAAGGGAGGCAAAAAGACTTACCAACGGCTACTCACTGAAAGGAAATTACTTGAATCATTAGAAACAACACAGATTCAGAAAAATCTACTGTTCCTCAAGCAAAAATACTGGATTAATTCTCCTAAATCTTTGAGATTGTTGTCATGGAGGGTCAAAGACAAACAATCAGCGCGACATGTCTCAGCCTTGAAAGATTCTTCCAGGAAATTGCACTCCAGTTCCACAAAGATAAATAAGATCTTTATGGACTTTTATAAGTCACTGTACTCTTCCACTAACCCAAAAGCTGTAGATATTGAAGAATATTTATCTTCAAACTTCAACCTCAAGAAGTTAAATGACATTCATAGACAAATAATGGATCGACCAATAGAATCTCAGGAAGTGCTTGCTGTTATCCGTCGTCTAAAAAACAACAAATCTGCTGGGCCGGATGGTTATCCTCCGGAATTTTTTTAAAAAATTGCCGAAGTCGTAGCTGGTCCTGTAACAGCCGCATGTAATGACTTACTGTCTTCAGGAGTCATCTTGAAAGTCCGCCTCAATCATCTTGATACCAAAAACTGGAAGAGATTTAACTAATCCAGTGTCGTTCAGACCGATATCACTCCTTAACCAGGACTATAAAATATTTACTGCCATATTAGCGCAATGTCTGAACACCTTCATAATGGAATATATTCACAGCGATCAAAAGGGTTTTATCCCAGGACAAGACATCTCTGATAATTTAGTCAAGACCATAAACATCCTATCAACTTGCAAAGAATTGCATACAAGTGGTCTTCTGATTTCACTTGATGTCGAGAAAGCTTTTGACTCCATAGAAACAACATATTTGCTTTCTCTGCTCCGGCACATGGGATTTGGAGACTCCTTTCTTCGTGCGATGACGGCAATCTATAAAGACCCTACTGCTAAGATCAAAGCGAATGGCATTGCTTCTGAAAAGTTCATCTTGGGGAGGGGAACGAGGCAAGGTTGCCCTTTATCTCCTACATTGTTCGCAATAGCATTGGAACCTCTGGCTGAGCTGATTCGACAAGATCCAAATATCAAAGGCATTACAGCAGGAGAATCTTCATTCAAACTAAGCCTCTTCGCGGATGACATGTTGCTTTATATGACTGATCCAGAAAATTCTCTCCGACATCTTAAAAGTTTGCTGCAAGAGTTCAGTCAAGTCTCTGGACTGAAAATAAACAACAACGTCTCATATGATGCCACTTAATTTTATCCATGGAGACTGAACACCAAATAAGGAAGACATATGGCTTTCAAAGCGCTTCCAAATCTTTACCATATCTAGGGATCCAAATACCTCAGGATCCGTCTGATTTATTACCGCTCAACTATATGGCTAAATTTAGAGAAATCAAACAAGACCTTAAGAAGTGGAACCAGTTAAATTTATCTTTGACAGACCATTTGCACTTAATCAAGTCTTTTGCGTTCCCCAAAATGCTTTATTTTTTCCGTACTTTACCTATCACTATCCCCAACAAGCTGTTTAAAGAATGGCAACATGACCTCAACTCATTTTTATGGAACTACAAGCTTTCAAGTAATAAGACGACGAGCCTCCCAGGGAGAACTGAGCTTCCCAGACCTGAAGACCTACTACCACACAGCTCTACTGACATATATAATTAAAATACTGAGAAATGAAGAACAAGCTGACTGGATCACTCCTATAAATCGAATCATTAAACCAAAGCAAATGCAAGAGATTATATGGAATAGGTCCTATGAAAGACCTGCACCTATCAAAAATCATATTTTTTTCTCGGCTATACTAAACGCGTGGGACCACTATAGAGACAAGTTAATTCCGAAGTTTTCCAGATTTACCTCATTCCTCTTCCAAGACTGGTTCTCTCCAGGATGTGACCGCAATGTGGCTAATACATGGAGGAAGGCTCATGTGTCACGTACATCAGACATTTCATCTAAGAATGGACTTCTATCAAGGGCAAAGCTAGAAGATCTTATCCATTGCACAATCCCGTGGTTCTTCTATCTCCAGTTAAACCACGTGCTGACAGATCTGAATCTACCACAAATCCTCAAAGCTCCTCTAACTTCTTTTGAGCAACTTATGACTCCTTTGAACTCAACACTCAAAGGTTTAATATCCAAGATATATGACATCTTAGTGAGACTTGACGGTGACAAACCCTTAGCCTTTCAGCTAAAATGGCAACAAGACTGCAATAAACAGCCCAATGAACTTCAATGGGAAAAGATTTGGACGTCAAGGTTAATGACCTCCTCTGTCGCATCCACCAAACTTCAAGCTTATAAGATCATGACCAGGTGGTATCTTACACCTGAAAGACTTGCCAAGATAACGTCGAATCACTCTCCTGCATGCTGGAAACAATGTGGTGAGCGAGGTTCTTTTGCTCATTGTTGGTGGCTATGCCCTGTTATCTCAGATTTTTGGCAGGACATTTTGCAACAAATTCACTCTATCACCGGATATTCTTTATCGTTCACCCCTGAATTAATATTCCTAGATGATTGGCATGGCTCTAACATTCCTCCGTTAAGCCAGGAACTAATTTCAAGCCTCCTTGTTGCTGCCAAAACCTCAATAGCATCGATGTGGAAGTCGCCTTCAGCCCCAACTCGGAATTCTTGGTTTAAAAAAGTATGGGATCACTTCATTATGGAGAAGATCACAGATAAGATCCAAAGATCGGAGATATGTCCAAAGCAAACAAACTTTGATGAAAAATGGTTTCCATTCATGGATTATATCCTCACGCAGGATTGCCAGCCATGTAGTCCTATATATCGCACTCTAGTCTTTTCATAGGGTTAATCTCATTCACTGAGCTTTCCTTTTTTCTCACTCTACTGACTTTATGTTTGATCGTGAATCTTTCGGCTCTCTTTCAAGATTTATTTAATAAATATGTAGAACAATATTTAGAGGTTATTTACACCAAACATTATGACATCTAACATGCACAATGACTGACACTAATGAACAAAACGAAATAAAATCCTTCCATCTGTGTTGAAAGTACGCTAATGTTTTTTATGATGTGTGTTATAAACAAGTTAATGTTTAATATGATACCATTGATGTTATTTCTATAGCTAAAGTTTTCAGACAAATTATTCTGTATGTATGTGCACTATGTTTTGTTTTTGTATAACTTGAGTTTTAATAAACTTAAAATGTTTTTTAAAAAAATGGATGCCAAAGGGAAAGGCCCAAATGGCTGCCACTCCAAGTAGCCCTAAGATGGCCGTCGCATTCCACCCACCATAAAATGGCCGCCACTCACCCAGCCACCCAGCAGAACACTGAATCAAAGCAGGCCAGCACAATGTGGCTTCTGATGATGGTGGGGTGGGTTTTAAATTTATTTATTTATTTAAATTAATTAATTTATTTTCTTTTTAGAGGGCAGACAATAGGGCCGATAAATAACTTGTTTAAAGCAAAAAGAGCGACCCAAATCGGACTGCAGCCGCGGTTCCAAAGAAGAAGCCACTGCCACAGCCCCTACTCAAGCCTCCGCCGTGGCCCAAATGGTCTGTCCGCAGCTGATGCCCTGGCTGCCGCCATCAAGGCTTCTGCCCAGGCCCCACAACCAGATGCACCAGCTAGCACCTAGCATCTCCCCCCGGCCGCCACCACATCCGAAGCTCTGGCCGCCGTCGTGGCCTCAACCCCAGCTGTACACCGCAGCCCCGACACTCCAGCCGGCCGCAAGTCACATCCCGATGCTCCGTCTGGCTCGGCGCCGCAGCCCAATGCTGCGGCCAGCTCGGTGCCGCAGCCCAACACTGCGGCCGGCTCGGCGCCACGGCCCGATGCTGTGGCCGGCTTGGTGCTGCTGCCCGATGCTGCGGCCGGCTCGGTGCTGTGGCCCGATGCTGCGGCCGGCGCACCAGCAATGTCCTGGCCAATGTCCTGGCCAACGCCTCAGCCTGCTGCCCTGGCCACGGACTCGGCCCGCTGATTCACAAGCCCTCCACAGAGGTCCTGGACTTCGCTCCCTGTGCTACCGAGCACATTGGAGCAACTGACGACAAGTGGGAGCAGAGCCTGGCCATCTATCATAGCCGGCTCCGCCCCCCGCCCACGCCATGACAACAGACGTCGTGACTGTTGCTGCCCAGCTTCCTGAGGGTGGCAAAGCAGCCCCCGGTGACCAGCGGCGTTGCTGGGTCGCCGGGAGCTGAGTTCTCTCCTCCCAACAGACAATTCCCCATTCTCTCTCTGTCTCTCTCTCCCCTCCCAGAGAACCCCACTTCTTTCTGTTTTCCTCCTTTTGCAGCTGCAGGACAGCAAATGTCCCCAGCCTGGTTGTAGGAGGGAGGGGGGCCGACGACACAGGCTTCGCCTTCTCATGCTTCAACTGGCACCAGGACACAGCTGCCCTCCCTTCCCAGGGGAGCTGCTGGCTGCCTTTACTCAGCAGTCCAGCACACAAACCTACTGGTTGAAGCTATACTCTTCATTGCCAGAGGTCCTGGTGGGGGCTGTCCCAGCAGCGGGGCGCACAGCTATTGCGGTTGCAGCTTGCCTCGTGGCTCCAGTGGCTTTTCCCATGACTCAGGAAGTCCGTTCACAGTGCTTGCACAGAGTAAGCCATTTTACTTTTATAGGGATTTAAATATCCCTATATACTTTTGAAAACATTTTAGATTTTTCTGCAAACATGGGGACTGCCCCAAGTTGGCTGAAAGATCTCTTTACCCTCCATGTGACCCAGATCCATGAAAATAAGTATCTGCATGGAGGAGGCAACTTGGCTATTAGATATATAGATATTATCCAAGGTTTTCTCACTATCATTAAAGATGCACCCATTAACCTTAACCTTGGGGAAAACATTATTATTTACAACCAATACAGGAGTAGAGAGGAGGGCATTAGAGTTTTCATTTTCTCCCTTCTTAGTTAAATTTCCTTGTGATATTAGTAGCGTGGAGGTTGTTGTATCCTTTTCCTCTTCACAAGACTGTAATTCGATCAATGGGAGAGAATTAAAGTCAATCACATCTATCTACACTTAAAAGTCCATTTGGATCCACAGCTTTTAAATGCTCTTCATTTACAGTTTTTTGCCAGGAGTTAGGAAATATCTTCCCCTTAACGTCATCTACATTTCCCGACGATTCCTGGAGCTTAAATATCAGTTCTTCTAATCTGCCTGTTATCTCTGAGTGTTCACCTTTTGGTAACCCAGTAAAGGCAGCCAATAATTCATGTTCCACTGAATTTTCCAAGTAGGAAGCTTTTGTGTGTGTTGTAGGAAGGTGTTCAGACAAGTTAGAAGGTTCCCCTTCTGCAGGTTGTGTTTCTGTTTGCTCTGAAGCCATTTCTAGCTTTCCTTTGCTTTCAACTGAACAAACTTTTTTTGCATAATTTGGAAGGAGGGGAGAGATCTTTAGATTAGAAAACACTCCAGTTAAAAATATCCCCTTTTGACTTAAAAACAGTCTCTGTGATCTCAGTAATGATGGAACTCTGATAGATTTAAAGGAAAGCATTTTTTTCCCTTCTGCATAGGACTGCTAAGGACTTCAAATGATTCCAGATCTATGGATTGATAGCTCTTCTTCAGGAGGGCACTCAAATGACCCATTATATATATTTTTTGTAGTCCAATTAATTATCTGTCCTCTATAAGGGCAAATGGTTATACATATTTTATTCTTCTGGAGACAAAGCCCATAAGTGTTTGCTTTCACTGAATCTTTTTTTTTGTGAAACAAATTTTTTATTGGAATATATTCAACATTGTTAAACATCATTACCAATTCAGTTTAAAGATTATATCCCATCCCCCCTCCCCCCAATAGGCTTCCAACACTGCTAATAACAAAAAAGAAGTTAAAAGGTAATCAAATTTAGACTTGTAACAATCGACAAACCAGGTAACACTGTTTTCACTGAATCTGACACCACTGTTTTACTACTATCATTTGTTTGCCAGAAACTTTGAGATGGAAGAGGGGGAGTAGTTTTAACTGAGTCAATTCTTCTAAAAGTTTTCTTTTCCCATTCTCCTGCTATAAGGCTAATTGAAGTGGAAACTCTCTCTAAAAAAGTGACCATATATTTTAGTGTATTTGTAATGTTGTTCACAGTTCTAATAATTAGAGGCAATAGCTCACATTGAACAGTGAAACTTTCAGCTGTATGGTTCTCTATCATCACCTCCTCAGAGTGATGTAATAACTTTTCTGACTCCAAGCCCTTATTAAAACGTTGTAAGCTCACATCAGAGTTGCCTGGAGAGGGTGTGGTCTTCTTTCCATTTTCTTTTTCCTCTCCCTCTCCCTCTGTCAAAGGAGCAAATGAATTTGAGACAGGTATGTTAAACAAAGTTTCAGACTCCAAAGGGAAGAATTTCATAATTTTCTTTTGTTTAATAGCAGGGAAGCCAAGTTCTTTATCTTCCTTGTCTTCCTTGTCTTCCTTGTCCCATAAGTGCTTCCTAGCCCCCATTCTTTTCTCAATTCCTACTTAACTTTATTGCTTTCTGGTTTCTCTTCACTTATCTAAGCAATTCCTTGAATAAAGCTGGAAGTTGCTTCAACAGTTCACAAAGGGGGAGACAGGTTGAAAGCTTAAGAAGGTAGAAAGCTTAGGAGGATATCCACCACATTACCTCTCCATTGCCATGTTCTTCGATGTTACAACATCTTATTGAAAAATACGGCACTGGTGGACAAACATCACTCTATGCTGTATTTGTAGATCCAAAAGCAGATTTTGATACAGTTTCCAGATCAAGGCTTTGGGGGAAATTACAGGCTTCCACAATCAATAAACAACTGTTATTTCTCATCCAAGCCATTCACGAGAAAACTGCCCTTAGAGTTAGGTGTAGTTGTCTAGGGCATCTGACTGACCCTGTCCAAACGTCTAAGGGAGTCAGGCAGGGTTGTCTCCTAGCCCCTCCTTTGTTTCTTTTTTACATCAACAATCTGGCAATTTTTATGTCAGATTCTGGATTTCATCCCCCTAAACTAGCAAACTGGCACATTCATGTGTTACTATACATGGATGCTGCTGCAATACTCTACAGAACTCTCATAGGGCTGAAACGGGCTCTGAAAAAATTCTCCCTTTACTGTGACACTGAGCATCTTATAATTAATTATCAGAAAACTAAGGTTCTGGCTTTCAGGGAAAACTCCAGTATCAAACGATGGGAACTTCAGGGGCATAAGTTGGAACAAGTCTCCAGCTTCAAATATCTGGGCGTAGTATTGCAAGCTTCTGGCACCAATACAATCCATTGTTGTTGTGCAGCTGATGCAGGAGAGCAAACAGCAAATAGTATTTTGAAATGTCATCGGTCTCATGGGGGGCACTATGTTCCAGCTGCTCTTAGATTGTTTAAAGCTAAGTCACCAGCCCAGTTGACTTATAGAACATTCCTGAGGCCACCATCTTCCTCCTTTACCCCACTAGAGAGAGTCCAGTCTAAATTCCTTAGAGCATTATTACAAGTACCTAAGTGTGTGTCAAACACTTGGGTCAGATTAGAAACAGAAATGCTTCGGGTAGAGGCTAGAATTCGTATCCTCTCAATTTATAAATGGGTAACAGGAACTATAAACCCCAGGAACCTGTTCACTTTAATCTTGCAGGACCAATTTCAGTCCAATTGGCATAGAGCAGTCTTGAATTCCATCCAGAAATTAGGCTTTTCTCCCTAAGCCCTTCTGGATCTTGGTATCGACCAGGCAAAATCACTTATTAATCAGAGAGTGACTGACACTGAAAGACAATTGGTATTCTCAGTTCTCCTGGCTACTTCTCTCCAGCAAATACCAGATATATAGTTGCTCCAGCAGCCTATCTACATTTTCTTGAATCCAATAACTCAAGAAGGGCATTCACGTTAGCCAGAAGCATGTTATTGCCATCTGCAGTATTGGAAGGGAGGTTTAAAGGGACCCCTTACTCACTGAGGTTCTGCTCCTGTCCCCTCCATGAAATAGACTCTCTAGAACACATATTTTTCAACTGTGTATACCATAGGGTGATCCATATGGAGACTATTAGCCCACTGTTGGAAAGGTTTCCTGGCAGATCAAATAAAATTAAACTTGATTACCTCCTGTCTGACAGGAACCACCAGACAACACAACAGGTGGCTAGATTTTGTGCCCAAGTTTATAAGGAGCGTAAAACGCATGGCAATTAGGTTTTTCCAGTCTTTTATCTAAATTATACACAAATTTTATGGCTGTCTTATTTTACCTCTATGTTATAGTTACAGTCACAGTTTTTAAAAATTGTAAGCCACCTTTGGTTTTATTTCATATTTATTATTCAAATGTTTTTATGTAAAATGATTGAGTGCACTGGTCGTGGACTGTAACAATAAATTTAATTTGATTTGATTTGAATCACCTCTCTTGATGACGGATTTACTCTTCTGCGCACACTGGACTTGGTGACCCCAATGGAGCTCTCAAAGCGATCTTTCAAGAGGAAACTTAGATCTCCTTCACCATTGTCTCCAGAAGAGCGGGAACTTCAAGGAGTGCCATCTTGAACCACTCTGTATCAACTCATTAAGTACTATCAGTGTTATATTGACCCTCTGTTCTAGACTTCTAGATGTATGGATTATGAACTCTGTGCAACTTTTATAAGCACAGTCAAGATGTTATATGTTAGTAATAAGAGTTTTCATTCCAGTTTGAATAGAAGTTTGATCCTAGTTCGTTTGCATGTTGCTTCCCAGATCATTTTGGGACTTTCTTATAAATATGTGATAACTTATAAGTCCCACTGCTGTTTCTTCCTCTTATTCTCTTCTAGGTTTATTTTGTTCAATGGGGTGGGGGGGGAGAGGGAGTCAGATTGTGTTGGTTCTTTGCGTCCTACTTGGTTCGTCCATCTCTTGGGTTAGTGTGCTGAGGGAGGAACTTCAATACACACCTCAGCCTCCTCTAGAATGCACATTCTTCAGGAGTACTAAGAGACGTTAAACTCCACAATAACCTATAATCTAGTGCCTACTTTATTTAGTAACTGGTAGAGTCTATTAAATATATCTTCTAGCTCACTGTAGAATACTAAGAGCTTATTGATTAACTTGATCATTGTGATTCCTCTGAGTGCTTAACTTCAATTAATGTCCGTGCTTCAATTCATCAATATCTGTATTATTTTTTCCTGAGAGTTAATACCTTTGATTTTCACTCCTAATTAATTGGCACATAGTTCTTCCATTACTTGATTTCTCAACCTCTTGCCAGGTATAAAGTGCTTACTTTTTAAATTGTTCCTAACTTATAGAAACATCCTGGCACTTTTACTCAATCAATTTTTTTTTATATCTATTAGACTTCTATGGCAAGTGAGCAATAAAATGGAGAGCAAGTTTGACACCTAATAGGGCAAACTATGTTCTGGAGCCATCAGAAATTTGTTTCATTTTCAAGGGGGGCAGATATGTACCTGGAGCTCTTCAGGTTTTCAACCTGAAGGTTGTTCCCCTTGTTCTCTTTGGATCTGCAATTTGGATAAATACGGAGTTGCAGAGTTACAGAGAAAAGTGATGTTCCACTCTGCTGTTTTGGAGAAGATTATAAATGGGACCCACAAGGACTTTTGGGAGGCATCTGATTTCCCCATCCTCCAATATTTCTTCTTTCTCTTTCCTGAAAGTCCTCATATCATTTCCCCTTTTCCTGCTTCCATCTCTCCTTCTATGGTTGCCAGCCTCCAGGTGGGGCCTGGAAATCACCTGGATTCCCCATCTACTGAGATCAGGTTCCCTTAGGTTAGGAAATTCCTGGAGATTAGGGGGTGGAGCCTTGGGATGGTGAGGTTTGAGGAGGAAGTGACTTTAGAAGGGTATAATGCCACAGAGTCCACCTTTCAAAGGAGCCATTTCTCCAGGAGATATGATCTCAGTCATCTGGACAGCACTTGTAATTCCAGGTGATCTCCAGCCCCCACCTGAATATTGGCAAGTTTCCCTAGAGGAAATGGCTGTTTTGGAGGTTGGAGTCTATGGCTTTATACCCTGTAGAGGTTGCTTGTCTCCCCAAACCTTGCACTCCCCAGGCCTCACCCGAAATCTTCAGGAACTTCCCTCTCTCCCCTCAGCAGCCTCTACCTAGGAAAACTGTGGCCCAGTTGTGTGGTGCCACAGTTCTCTGCACCATTCTTTCAGATACAGCCATTCACCAACCTATATTTTATTTGCCTCCCATTTTCAGCTATATTTTTTATTTAGTTCATTTATACCCTGCCTTTCTCCACAGTGGGGATCAAGGCAACATAAATTATTCTTCTCTCCTCCTTTTTTCCACACACCAACCCTGTGAGGTAGTTTAGGCTGAATGTATATGTCCTATCCAAAATGGTCAAGTGAGCTTCCACAGCAAGACAGAGATTCAAACCTGGGTATTCCAGACCCTACTCTGAAATTCTAACAGCTATGCCATACTGGCTTTCATAGAATGGCTGCTGTTGAACAGTGGTAAGTATCCAGACCTAGCTGAGTCATGCAAGTCGAGTGTTATCAAGTCACTCAGAGATTGCTTCAGGCCTAGGGTTGCTGTGATGGACTTAAAGATCTGGGACCAGCAAAAAGTAAACACAGAACCCTGCTGAGTCACGTGATGGAGTGAGGAAGGGGCCATTTAGCTCATAACAGTTGTGTCTGCTGACCACTACAGGCCGTCAGCGAAGGAGCCTGAGCTTGAGTCCCCAAGAACAATGGGACTGGGGCTCCTGGCTCCAGCTTAGGGGAACCAATGGGAACGGCGGCTGGAATTCAAACCCGCCAATGGCACCAGGGGGTGTTCCCCTTCACTTGTATATAGTTGGCCACCTGGCCAGGTAACTTTGTCTTGTTGTTGTATAATAGCGAACCATGCTGATCACTACATCGTTGTCTGTGGTTTCATTATGCGTCTAACCCACTATACCACAATGGCGACGAAGGTGGGATCCTGTTGAGCACTCCAGCCGGGCTTTCGGACAATGCTACAGAATACTCGCTCCACCGCTCCACATGCTTCGCACATGAGCACCCCTGAGGGTGAACCTAGAGCCATGTCTCAGCCACCAACTAGCACAATGGCCGTCGCTCCAGGATCTGGGCTGCTGCCACCATTCGACGCCTTCCAGCCCCAGTGATGGGGAGCCTGGGTTACGGGTCTGCGGAAAGCCTTCGTGTTCTATCAGATCACAGATGAAGATCAAAAGAAAGGCCTGCTGCTCTGCTCTTGTGGCCCTGTGATCATAGAACTAGCCCAGTACCTTCTCTCTCCCAAGAAGGTGGAGGAATGCACAGTCAACGAGATTGTCCAGGCCGTGCAGAACCATTTTTCCCTGAAGCCATCAGAGATGACCTGCCACGTGGTCTTCCAGCATCGGAACCAGCAGGGCAAGGAGACTGCTGCAGAGTTCCTTGTGGAGCTCCGCTGCCTGGCGGCCGACTGCACCTTTGGGGCATATTTGGACATGGCTCTCTGGGACTGATTCGTCGCCAGCCTCAAGGAGGAAAAACTCCGACACCGGATAATGGAGGGGGAGAAGGTGACCATCACATCGGCCCTAACCACTGCCACTGCATGGGAGAGGTCCCACCCGGGCACCACCTCAGCACACCGGGTGGCCATCACCAGGAACAGCAACTCCAAGGACTCCAAGGTCCACCGCACACAAGCCCAGCATCGCCCGCCAGCCCCGCTCGCCAGCTCCGCACTCAAGCAACCCAGCTCGGTGGCGCTGGAGTGTGCCAGCTGTGGCAGTCAGCACGAGTGAAAATTGTGTTGATTCTGGGATGCCATGTGTCAGGACTGTGGCCACACAGGCCACATCACCAGGGTCCACCACTCCAAGAAATCCCGCGCGGCGCAAAAGCCGCCCCACTGCAGGGCAGAGGCACACTACGAGGACTGCGTGGCCCCAGAAGAAGACCACTACCTCTTGACCAACGCCCCGGCAGCCCCTGAACAGGTACTGAAACTCTCCAGTCAGGCATCTACCCCTAAAATATATGTCCGGGTTAAAGTAGAGGGGGTCCCCTTACAAATGGAGCTTGACTCGGGCTCCGCGCGCTCCATCATTTCGGAGGCCACATTAAGACGGATTTGCCCAAAGGGGGGCCCCCGCTTGTGGCCATCACCTGTGATGCTCATGGATTTTCAAAGAAACCGCGTGCCAGTGAAAGGGGTCGGGAGTTTCAGAGTGCAGTATCGCAGTTTCAAGGGCTATTTGGACTTGCTCGTGGTCGAGGGTGACCTAGTCAGCCTCCTGGGTAGGGCCTGATTCGAACCCCTAGGAATAGCGATCGAGAGGTTCCAGCACTGCACAACCCATGACTTCCAGGAGGTGTGCCACAAATTTCCATCCATCTTTGATGGGATGCTGGGCTGGTACACGGGCCCCCCAGTTTCGCTGCAGCTCAACCCCAAGGTGGCCCCTATCCGGATGCATTCCAGGACAGTTCCGTTTGTGCTGAAACCCAAGATAGACATGGAACTGGACTGCCTAGTGGCCCAGGGGGTCCTGGAACCGGTCTCCCATGTGGCGTGGGAGACCCCGATCATGACCCCAGTAAAGCCTAATGGGGAGGTTCACATTTGCATGGACTACAAATGCACGATCAACAGGGCGTTGCAAGACCATTCCTACCCGGTCCCGGTAGTAAGCCACGTCCTGGCCACCTTGGCAGGGGCTAAGATCTTCAGTAAATTATATCTCGCCCAAGCATATTAGCAGCTGCCAGTCGACGGGCCAACCGCAGAGGCCCAGACAATTGTGACCCATGGGTGGGCTTTCAGGGTCAAGCACCTGCAATTCGGAGTGAGCGTGGCACCCAGGATATTCCAGCAACTAATGGACTCTCTCCTCAAAGGGATTCCCGGCGTCACACCATTCTTCGATGATGTGATGATCATCACCACCATGCCCAACGAATTCACCATCCACCTCTGCATGGTCCTCAGACGTTTCCGAGACGCTGGGCTCAAGGTCAAGTGGGAAAAGTGCCGGCTCAGGGTGGACTATGTGGACTTCTTGGGCTTCACCATGGATGCAGATGGTCTACACACAGCCCGGGACAAGGTCAAGGCCATTGTGGAAGCACCACCCCCGACCTCAAAAGCCGAGCTCCAGGCTTTTCTTGGACTTTTAAATTTTTATCACACAAGGCGGCGATAGCTGAACCCCTGCACTGGCTACTCGACAAAAAAGCGCCTTGGGTCTGGGGGCCGTGCCAGGCTGCCACATTCTGGGCCATCAAGGCCCTCCTCATCTTGAACTCAGTCCTGTCCCACTTCGATGAGTCCCTGCCCGTGGTCCTGGCTTGTGAAGCATCTCCCTATGGGGTGGGAGCCATGCTGGCACACCATCTCCCGGACGGCCGGGAGGTCCCAGTCACATACTACTCGCGGACCCTATCTGTGGCCGAACGGAACTATGCCCAGATAGACCACGAGGGACTGGCAGTTGTGGCTGGGGTGAAGAAGTTCCACGACTTTGTCTACAGTCATCCCTTCACCATCGCCACAGACCACCAGCCGCTGCTGGGCCTCTTCGCAGCGGATCACTGAACGCCTCAGGTACTCTCCCCTCGAGTATTGCAGTGGTCCATCTTCCTGGCGGGCTACAATTACATGATACAGCACCGGCCGGGCAAGGCGATGGGCCACGTGGACGTGCTGAGCTGCATCCCCCTACCAGATGAGGGGGAGGACCTGGACCTGGCTCATCACGTCCTACAGATGGAGAGTCTTCCGGACACCCCCCTCCAAGCTGTGGACATCGCCACCGCTCAGCCTGTGACCCCATCCTCTCCCGGGTTCTCGGCTGGGTGGTGAGGGGGTGGCCTACACCCCCAGCGGGCCCAGAGTTCAGCACGTTCACAACATGGTGCGAGGAACTATCGGCGCACAAGGGCTGCCTGCTGTGGGGGGACTGGGTTGTAGTCCCCAGTGCACTCTGGCACCAGGTCCTGCAGGCTCTGCCTGAAGTGCACCCTGGCATTGTGCGGATGAAGGCCCTCGCCCGGAGCTACGTCTGGTGGCCGGGCATGGACGGGGAAATAGAGGCCTGGGTCAAGTGTTGCCAATTCTGCCAAGAGGTCCAGCTGAGCCCACCAAGTGCGCCTACGCAGTCCTGGGAATTGACAAGGACCCCGTGGTCCTGGCTGCACATTGACTTTGCCAGCCCCTTCCACGGATTGATGTTCCTAGTAACTGTGGATGCATACTCCAAGTGGCTGGACGTGAGTCCTGTCTCCACCACCTCCGCGAGTGCCACCATCCGGGCCCTCAGGAAAATCTTTGCCACACATGGGTTGCCGGACACGATCGTCTCGGACAACGGCTCAGCGTTCATGTCTGAAGAGTTCCAGTGGTTCCTGAGGGACAACCTGATCCGGCACATCAGGTCGGCACCCTTCCATCCCGCAATGAATGGCCAGGCTGAACGGATGGTCCATACGGCAAAGGAGGCACTGAGCCACCTGACGGAAGGGGACTGGGAGTCTCGCATCGCACGTTTCCTCCTGGCCAACCAGACTACACCCAACCTAGTGAGTGGCCGCTGCCCTGCAGAGCTCCTGATGGGCCAGAGACCTGCGATACTACTTGACCACCTGCACCCTGACAGGGTGCCAAAGGCGCACAACAGGACCGAGCAGTGGGGAGCGCCACGGGGGTTCTTTCCGGAGGACCTGGTGTTCGCGCGGAATTATGGCAAAGGCGCTGAGTGGGTTGCGGCCAGGGTCATCCATATCACCAGATCGGTCTCCTACGAGGTGTCGATGGACTGCGGCCAGATTCTGTGGCGCCACATGGATCAGTTGAGGCGGCGCCTGCTTCCGGACGAAGGTGAGCTTCCAATTCAAGAGGAAGGGTGCGAAAGCCCGGGAGCGGAGGAGAGCCCTGGACGGGGACAGGATCCCAGGGAGGCAGCCCCACTCGACGTGTCAGCCCGAACTTGGGAGGGACCGCCAGAGGAGTTGCCACCGGCGCCTCCCGCACCGGAGTTGAAAGAAGCAGCAGAGGCTTTCCCCGTGCAGCCTCAACTCACTGTGGGCAAAGCCCCAACTCCAGCACCACGGCGGTCCACTAGGGAATGCCATGCCCCAGCCTACCTGAAGGACTATGTCTCCTAGGGATAGTCCAAACTATGGGGAGAGGGGTGTTGTGTCTGCTGACAACTACAGGCCGTCAGTGAAGGAGCCTGAGCTTGAGTCCTCGAGAACAATGGAACTGGGGCTCCTGGCTCCAGCTTAGGGGAACCAATGGGAACGGCGGCAGGAATTCAAACCCGCCAATGGCACCAGGGGGTGTTCCCCTTTGCTTGTATATAGTTGGCCACCTGACCAGGTAACTTTGTCTTGTTGCTGTATAATAGCGAACCATGCTGATCACTACATCGTTGTCTGTGGTTTCATTATGCATCTAACCCACTATACAACAGGAACCCTCCGTGATTCGGCAAAGGTCCCTTATATAAGTCCTCCTTCTGTCCATCTTGCTTCATCTATTTCCTCGTATCCAGCTGAGCAAAGTTGGTCTTTAAGACTTCTTCCTTTTTTGATCCTTCTTAATTTCCTTTTCTTCTTCCTTATTCTCTTTAAAATCGTAGCTGAAGATTGTTCATGTCCTGAAATCGGAGGTGAGAAGTTTTAATATGACTTGGATGGTTTTTTTTCACACATATATTCACCTTCACTTTCTTGCTTTCAGTCATTCCCCCCCTTCCTTAACTTCTTTACCCAAAGAGTGATTAACATATGGAATTCACTGCCACAAGAGGTGGTGGCAGCTACAAGCATGGACAGTTTCAAGAGGGAATTAGATAAACATATGGAGCAGAAGTCCATCAATGGCTATTAGTCACAGGGTATAGATGGGAATTCTCAGTCTGGGGCAGGTGATACACTGCATTATTGGTGCTGGAGGGGGCAGCAGTGGGAGGGCTTCTAGTGTCCTGGTCCCACTGCTGGACCTCCTGATGGCACATGGTATTTTTGGCCGCTGTGTGACAGAGTGTTGGACTAGATGGGCCATTGGCCTGATTCAACATTGGCTTCTCTTATGTTCTTATGTTCTTATGTTCTTATGTTCTTATGTTCTTATGTTCTTATGTTCTTATGTTCTTATGTTCTTATGTTCTTATGTACTTATCCTTTCTAGCCAGGGGCACAGACCTAGGAGCTTCCACCAAATGTCCCGTCTTTGACCTTCCATGACTCATTTTAAGTACAAATGCCATTTTTTCCTAATCTTTCCTATTCTTGATTCCCATAGTTCATCTTGGTTAGAGATGGCTATTATATCTGATTGGATATATTCAAATAAATAATTCTGCCAGTTTTCCTCTGTCCATTTGGTTTTATCTTTCCAACCAAATGCTATTACTGCCTTGCTAGCACCATTGCTTTAAATCGATCCTGTCCTCCTTTTCCAATAACTTGGTTTCCTAAGGTGCTACTTAGCATCAGTTCCAGGTCTATCTTCAGTCTTATTGCAAAAAACTTATAAAACTGTTCTATCACTTTCTCCCAAAAACCTTTAGCTTCTATGCACTCCCACCACATATGGGAGTACCATCCTTTCCCATTCCTACACTGCCAACAGTTTGAGCTTAGTTGTGGGAACATATTGGCTAATATAGCCGGGGTTCTGTACCATTTGGTGTAAAATTTTAATTCCAGTTCTCTAAATCTGTGTACTTTTATCTCCTGTATACCATCTATAATTCTATTAGCTGTTTGATCCGCTAAACATGTTTCTGCACTCCATTTTCCCTGAAACAGGGTTCTTATTTGATCCTTGTCAGTCGCCATCTTCCTATATATTCTGCCTGCTAAACCTCTCTTTGCATTTGTCATTGATCATAATAACTCCCTCATTGGCTCCCCCGTAGCCAAAGTTTTGTTTTCAATTGTCTTTTTGAGTCTGTTATACAGACCTGTAATCTTCAACCAGTGTTTCCCTCCTATTTCCTCGTATAATGTTGGTAATGATTTAAGTGTCTGCCCACATATTATATTTCGTAACCTAGTATACCCTTTCTGTTTGGGTAATAACCACCATTTCTCATCCTCTTCCTCTTCATCCAGAGCCTCTAACGGAGCGTACTTAGATATTCCCTTTGACCATTTCAGTTGCCATTTCCTCCAAATCTTTAATGCTGTCCTTCTCGATCCCCTTTCTAATGTTTCATATTTAAATTTATCTCCTGTAAATACTCCAAATCTTCCCACCCCTTTATTTGCTTCATTCTCAACTCTGATCCATTTTTGTTCATCTTTCTCTCCTATTTCCATTAATGCTTTTATCTGAAATGCCTCATAATAATTCCCCATTTCTGGGAGGCCCGATCCCATATCTGAAGCATGAGCGTATATGAAGTGCCTGGAGACTCTGCTTTTTTGGCTACCAAACCCCCACTCTTTTATTTTCACATTCCAGCTGTTAATTTTTTGTCTATGAATTTCTAAAGGGATTGTTTGGAACAGGTATAATAGTTTTGAAGCCCAAAACATTTTCACTGTGTTAATCCTAGCCGTTATATTTAACATCTTCTTTCCCCATCTCTTCATTTCTTTCAATATTGCATTCCGATTATAATTCTTCTCTACCATCTTATTAATATTTTTAACTATGTCTATTCCTAGATACCTGAATTTCTTAACTCCTAAGCCTATTCCTGTCCACTTGTGTATATCTCTCCTTTCCTCTATTCTTACATTAATATACATTATTTCTGATTTTGCCATGTTAATTTTTAATCCTGAGTTTAATTCAAAGTCTTCCAATATAATTTTTATTTCTTTAACTCTTTCTTTCGGGTTAGATATAACTATAATCAGATCATCTGCAAACAAGTTTAGTTTAATTTCTTCCTTACCTAGCTGGCATCCCTCTATTCTCCCAGAGTTCCAAATACGCTGGGCAAGTTGTTCTATGGCCATTATGAAGAGAGACGGGGAGAGCGGGCATCCTTGCCTAACTCCTCTCTGAATTAAAAGTTGCAGAGTGTGTTCCCCATTAATTCTGACTACCACTGTACCTTCTCTATATATCTCTTGTAGTACTTGTATAGTTGATTGACTAAACCCATATTTGGCCATGACTGTCCATAAAAATTGATGTGACAATGTATCAAAGGCTTTGTAAATGTCCAATTTCAACAATGCTATTTCCTAGATTGGTTATGGCACAGAACATTAATTAAATTTCTTACTGGGTGTGCAGTATTTCTACCTTCCACGAAACCATATTGATCTTCTTTTATCACTTTTGGAATAATATGCTTAAATCTGTTTGCCATTATTTTGGCAAAGATTTTGTAATCTTGATTCAATAGACTAATCGGTCTGTATGAACCCACTTCTTGGGGATCTTTCCTGGGTTTCAGAATCACTGTTATTTCTGCCTTCCTCCATGTGTCCGGGGCCTTTCCTCCCCTCAATATATTATTAAAGACTTCCTGTAATTCAGGGGCCAGAACATCTTTCATTTCCCTGTAAAATTCAGCTGAAAAGCCATCCAACCCCGGGGACTTACCTGTCTTTAAACTATCTATCACCTGCTCAATCTCCCTTCTCGTTATATTTTCTTCAAAACTTCCCCATTCAGTTTCTGTTAACATTATCTCTGTCTCCTCCTCAAACTCCCTTACTTCTTTTTTTCTCATATGGATTCTTATAAAAGCTTTCAAATGCCCCCTTTATCTCTTCTGGGTTCTGTGTCACTGTTTTATCTGTCCTAATACTCCTCACCCTTTGCCTCTCTTTTTTCTTTTTCAAATAGTTTGCTAATCTTTTAGCTGAATTGAGTGTGTTTCTCTGATATTAATTTTTCATCATAACCTGTTTTTTCCATAATGCCATAGAATCAAGAGCGTCTAGCTTTTTCTGTAGCTCCCTAATTGACCTATGTCTGTTGAGGCAGAATTTCTGCACTTGATCCCTTTGCAGCTTACTCTATTCCTGTAATTTCTCTTTTCTATCAGCATACCATTTTTTCTTTATCTCCTTTTCTTTCATGATACATTGCCCTCTAATTACCGCTTTAGCTGCATCCCATAATATATTTGTTCCCACTGTCCCCTTATTCTCTTGAAAATACAACTTTATTTGATCTTTAATATGTTGTTTGTTCTCCTCCCTAGCCATAATCATGTTGTTATATCTCCATGGTTCCCTAATTTATTTATGCACCAGTATAATTTCCACACTTATTGGGGCATGATCCGAGATCTGTATTGGATGAGTGATTATTCTCTTTACCTCCCAGGTACATGCCCTGTTGATACATACATGACCTAAGCATGAGGTTATTTTATGTCTACTTGAGAAATATGTAGGTCTAGGCACTAGACTAAGGGCTTTACGCACTTCTATCAAGTCCCATTGTCTCCAATTAATTATGTTGTCCATATTAAGATCCTTATTTAAATCTTCCACTAATATTACCTTTCCTTCAGAGAAGTTACGTGCTTTCTTTAATACCTTTAACAAAAAGGTTTTCTGTCCTGTATTTGGAGCATATATATATATCAATGTTGTTAATCTATTTTCAACCAGACACTTAATCATTAAATATCTCCCTTTAACATCACTTATCACTTCTGTTACTTTTATATCATTCCTTTTATAGGTCAAAATTGCCACATCTCTTGCCTTTGCTGATCCTCATGCTTCTGCCAAAATCACCCAGGGTCTTTAATCAAAGGTTTTTTGTCTTTCTTTGCCTTGTGTATTTCCTGAAGCCATACTATATCTGTGTTCTGTTGTTTAAGAAATCTAAAGAGTTTGTACCTTTTTAAATCCGAGCCCAGACCATTGACGTTCAGTGTCAGCATCTGTAGTGTTTTAGCCATGTTCAAACCTAGATTTACTTTCCCCTCATTCCCCTGGCCAGCTATTTGACTTTATATTCCTCTTTATATTACCTACCCTCCCCTTCCTCCCCTTCCCCCCCTCGTCCCTCCCCAAATTGTGTAGAGCTGACAGTTGAGGATGAGTACTCATCCCTTCTCTATACATCTAGAGCAAGCACACTCTCCACTCCCTGAGTTATGTTAATAATCACTTAAAATATTGTTTTGGTTCCATTTGTATACTTCCCTTAATATGTCTTAATCTTGAGATGTTCTTGGCCTCTTTTCCTGATGGGAGGATGGACCTTCTCCTGATTCCGACTGGTAGCTGAGGTTGATAAGATTCCTCCATTGGTGTTGCCTCAGCGTTCCTCATATCCACTCTCAAGGTATCTAGTAGTTTCCGTGCCTCTTCAGGGTTCCTCGCACAGAGCCTCTTCCCTCCTTGGTAAATGACCAGTGACGCTGGATACCTCCAGCTAAATTTAATGTTGCTTTGATTAAGCTTCTGTGCATAGGGTTTCATTTGACTCCTTTGATAAAGTGTCTCTTTGCAAAAGTCTTCCTTCACAAAGACACTTCTACCTTTAAATGTCAAATCTTTATTTTTCTTGAGCGTTTTGAGTATTCTCTGCTGCAACTTCTCTCTCGTAAGCTTCATTATTACCGGGCGTGGTTCTCCCCCCGTTCTTTTTATTTGTAGTCTATTAGCGCGCTCAATTTCATCTGCCTCTATTTCCAACCCCTGTACCAATAACCACTCCACTAAGGTTTGCTCTAAATCATTTGTCGCCACTTCTTCTGAGATACCAAAGAGAATGATATTTCCTCTTCTGTTCTGGTCTGATAAGTCTAAGTATTGCTTTTTCAGCAAATCAGTCTCCTTTCTATTCTCCTGTGCCAGGGCCTTGGCTTCCGATGCAACCCCAGCTACTGCCTTAATCTCTGATCCCAGGTTTTTCATCTCTGTCGTTAATTCAGTCAATGAAGTTTGTATTTTGGCTTGGGAGTCAAGCATTAAAGCTTGGAATTGTGCCAATTGTTCCGATAAGCTTTTCACTGTAACTGCCATGTTATCTCAGCCTCAGCTCAGCCTCCCTTTTCTTTAATGCTAAAGAAGTTTAATTATCTTCTCACCAAGTCCTTCACCGAGCTGCCTCTTGTTATTCCAGCCATCTCATAAATCAGTTTCTACAGCTCCGACCAGTAATTCACATTCTTTGTTTTCCTTGGGGAGTGGGGACGAGGCGTCCGAGTTGCTAGTGCATGCGCATTGCTCCACCAAAAAGAAATAAAACAAATACCCTGAAGAGAATATTGTAGATTTGTATAGAGGACTGGTCAGGAAAATTGTATGCAGCTCTGACCAGGCACAACACGCAGATAAAGGGGATGTGTGTTATAGTTGCCAATCTCCAAGTGGGACCTGGAGACCCCTAGAATTGCAACTGAACTCTAGACAGCAGAGATCTGCCCCCATGGAAAAAGTGGATGCTTTGGAGGGTGGACTCTGTGATATTAAATTTATTTATTTATTTATTAGATTTATATCCTGCCCTCCCCATAACCGGGCTCAGGGCAGCTAACAGTCAGCGGCACCACCTGCCAAGATAAAACAGTTAAAAACAAGATAAAACAATTATACAATTAACTTCGATACAAACTTAGATATTCAGCTGAGGTCACTCCCATTCTCAAACCCTACCCTCTTCAGACTTCACCACAAAATCTCTAGCAATTACCCAACCTGGAGCTGGCAACCCTTGTCAAACTTGGCCCCAATAAATCCTCCCTCAAAGGCCAAAATAGGCCTGGAAAGGGCCCTGTTCCCCCCTCCGCCTTCTACTGGCTGAACAAAGCCTGGAATATGGTTGTTGCCTAGCAACAGCCAATGGCGGAATCTATTTCTTAAAGCTACAGACACTCCTTTTATCATTTTTGCATTTTTAGCCTCCAAATGCATTTTTTTAGATTGCACATTTTTCTGCAAACCTGGGGCCCTTTTCAGATTTGTCAGTTGTCTTGCCTATTCACAACTCCAGTCACAGATTTAAATATCCAAAGACTGGCTGACTTCATTATTAGAATATAATAGAATTCCCTATTGTGTTTCCAGTGTTGCCTTATTAACAGAATTTGGACAGATATCATTAGAGCATTAGAGCATGGTTCCTTGCATTTAAGCTGATGATAAAAATGGCCTATTTGAGGATGGCCTATTTGTTTTTTCTGGAAAAAATACCCTTTTAAATCTGCTTGGCTGAAAACTATTCATGATAAACTATTATTAATTGGTATGACATCCCCTCCCCCCCCCAAAAAAAAATTGGCTTGGAGAAGACATGATTCTCCAATTTTGCTTAGGAAACATGTCTTGGAGATTTAGTGAGAGCCCACCATGTTTGTTGTTCTTTGTTTTATGTTGTCCCCCCCCCCAATCTATTACCCTCTTATTTTTACTACCTCTCAGTCCCACAGTTTTTTAGGGCATTTTTTGTTTTCTAGGTTAAATATATTCCTTCTATGGTTTTACAGGGCAGGTTTGCTGGCAAGTTATGTTCTGACAGAATCTGCCCTTGTGGCCTGCAAATGATCGAAAAACCTTTTCACATTTTGCTCAAATGCCCTATGATTGTGACTCTCAGGAACCATTATATTACACCCCTATTAAGTAACCACTTACCCCCCTACTCTCTGGAGATTGCTTTCTTCTTACTCAGAGATAATGATCTGACAGTTACATTAGGTGTGGCTCAAAATGTATCTGTCCTTTTAACCCTTGGCTCCAAATAGGAAATCTAGAAATTTCCTGCTGCTCAAGGCTATCCTACATATATAAAAGCCCAGAATATTGGGACTTTCTGGGTCTCCCATTGGCTGTGCTGTGAGCTCCATCAACCATTGGCCCATCAACCATCACTCAAGAGTACTTGCATGCCATTGGCTGGGTGCTGGGTCCCCTCCTCTCCCCTGCCCACTGCCAACTTGGCCATTCCCTGACTGAATAAACTGCCAAGGAAGGGGCAGGAAGCCCTTTCCAGGCCTACTTTAGCCTTTGTGCAGAACCCATTGGGGCCAGTCCTGACTAGGGCTGCCAGCTCCAGATTGGGAAATTCCTGGAGATTTTGTGATGGAGTCCATGGAAGCCAGAGTTTGGGGAAGGGAGAGGCCTCAGCTAAATAGAATGAGAGTCCACCCTCCAAAGCAGTTATTTTGGACCAGGCTAATGAGCTTTTCACAGTGACTTAAGACTTTACATTGAGAGGCTTTTCCCCCAGTGTTTCCCCCAAAACACTTCAGTACACTTTCTTTTAGTATTCTCTGACTCCTTTAGTTTCCAGAAGGCTGGTACATTAGAATCATAGAATCATAGAGTTGGAAGGGGCCATACAGACAATCTAGTCCAACCTCCTGCCCAATGCAGGACCAGCCTAAAGCATCTCTGACAAATATTTGTCCAGCCTCTTCTTGAAAGCTGTCAGTGAAGGGAAGCTAACCACCTCTCTAGGCAGCTGATTCCACCTTTGAACCACTCTGACCATTAAAAGGTTTTTCCTGATATCCAGACAATACTTTTCTGTATGTAATTTAAAACCGTTGCTTCAGGTCCTATCCTCTGCTGCCAACTGGAACAGCACCTTGCCCTCCTCCAAATGACAGCCTTTCAAATATTTCAAGAGAGCAATCATGTCCCCCCCTCAATCTCCTCTTCTCCAAACTAAATATTCCCAAGGCCCTTAGCCTTTCCTCGTAGGGCTCAGTTTCCAGACCCTTGGTCATCCTCATCACTCTCTTCTGCACCCTCTCAATTTTGTCCACATCCTTTTTGAAGTGAGGCCTCCAGAACAGCACACAGTACTCAAGGTGTGGCCTGACCAAAGCAGTATACAGAGGGGCTATAACCTCATGCCATGGCCCTTTTAATACAACCCAAGACTGAATTTGCCTTTTTTGACACCGCATCACACTGACTGCTCATATTTAGTTTACAGTCCACTCTTACCCCAAGATCTCTTTTGCGTACACTACTCCCGAGAAACGTATCCCCCATCCAGTATTTGGGCTTGACATTTTTGTGGCCCGGATGTAATGCTGCATATTTATCTTTGTTGAATTGCATCCTGTTTGCAACTGCCCACTTCTCCAGAGTATTCAAGTCTTGTTGAACTTCGCCAGTTCCCGCTCACCGCACCGCTGACTCTGAATGCAGCATTGCGCCACTCCACACTGTTGCAACTGCTGCCACTGCTCCCAAGCTACCCCCTCCATGTGGAGTCGCTACAATGGCCATTCCCCAGGAGAGCATTGCCACTTTCGACATCTCCTGCCCCACAGTGTGGGAAATGTGGCTCGAGATTTTGGAAAGCTACTTCTGCCATGACATCATGGACCTGAGTAAGAAGAAGGCCCACCTCCTTCGGGCTTGTGGGATGGACATGGTTCTGCTGCTCAAGGACTTAATCGCACCTAAGCAGACCAAGGATGAGTCCTATGGGGATCTGTTGAAGGCACTATCCGACCAACTCTCCCCAAAAGCCACCAAGTTTGCTGAGCGCATGGACTTCTTTGCAAGAGTCCAGGGTCTGGACAAAACGGCTTCCAACTTCTTGTCCAGACTCTGATGGGTGGCCACAAGGTGCTCTTTCCCCAACCTGGCGGGTGCCCTGATCAACCAGTTCCTTGTAGGTCTCTAGGAGCCCAAACTTCGGAGGAAACTGGTTAGTCAGGATGAACTGGACCTGGATAAGGTGATCCGAGAGGCCACCGCCTATGAAA
Organism: Gekko gecko; assembly: GCA_029375565.1. Lineage (NCBI taxonomy): Eukaryota > Metazoa > Chordata > Lepidosauria > Squamata > Gekkonidae > Gekko > Gekko gecko. The sequence goes on from JAPDNY010000005.1 coordinate 174,492,008, forward strand.
AAGAGCATCAAGACTACCGCAGAAAGGCAGTCCATCACACCCAAGCTACCATCGCATCAGACGACTCGGAAGCTGAAGAGGTGCTAAAGGTATGCTGTCACACATCCCAACAGCAGCTTCGGTCCACGACCTGTCCCTCAGACAAGACACCAGCATCGACATAGGCCTGTGCCAGCTGCAGGAAAGTGCATGAACGCTGATCATGCCACTTCAGGAATGCTGTCTGCCAGACATGTAACAAAGTGGGCCACATCGCCAAGGTCTGCTGCTCCGGAGGCCTGCACCTGACAACATCGGCCCTCCAGACAGATCTCCACTCTGACCTCCACACCCTCTCCACCCACCACCAGCAGCACCAGGTATTTAACTTGCCCCCAGATGGCCCGAACAAAGTGCATGTCATGGTATGGATTGAGGGGTCCCCTTGCAGAATGGAATTAGACACAGACTCATCTTTTTCCATTATCTCTGTGGACATGCTCCGTGCTCTTTGCCTATGGGGGGGACCCCTCCTAACTAAATCCAGGGTTAACATTGCGGGACTTTAATAAGAACCCCGTGGCAGTCCGTGAGTGGGGCAAGTTCAGGGTGAGCTACAAGGACTTTGATAGCCTACTGGACTTGCTGGTGGTGAAAGGCCAGCTAACCAGTCTTCTGGGACTCTCATGGTTTGGGACCCTGGGCTTCATGATAGGGGGCATCAATCAGATGCAGCACCAGATTCAGCCGCAGGACTTTGAAAATGTGTGCAGGGAATTCCCAAAGGTTTTCGATGGGACTCTGGTGTTGCTGGATCTCAATCCCATGGTGCGGCTGATCCGTATCAAGGCCTGGCACCCCCCCATTATGCTCCAGTCAAAAATCGAGGTGGAGCTGGAGCTCTTGATCGACCAGGGAGTGTTGGAGCCAGTTGCCCACGCTAGGTGGGAGATGCCGATTGTGACCCTGGTTAAGCCAAGCGGGGAAGTCAGGATTTGTGCGGACTATAAATGCACGATTAACAAAGCTCTACAGGCCCATGCATACCCAGTGCCCATGGTCAGCCACATGTTGGCCGCTCTTGCAGGGGCATGGGTTTTTGGGAAATTGGACTTGGCCCAGGTGTACCAACAGCTGCCTGTTGATGCTGCCACAGCCGAGGTGCAGACAATAGTGACCCACGAGGGGCTTTCAGGGTACACCGTCTGCAGTTTGCGGTGAGTGTGGCACCCGGTGTCTTTCAATCCTTTATGGACTCTCTTCTCAAAGGGATCCCAGGAGTCCAGCCTTTTATAGATGACATGCCCATCGCAGCCCCAGACTTCGCCACCTTCGCTGAGAGGCTTTGGATGGTGCTCCAATGCTTCAATGCAGCTGGCTTGAAAGTGAAGTGCAAAAAGTGCCTCTTAGGGGTTCCCAAGGTAGAGTTCTTGGGTTTTGCAGTGGATGCTCATGGAATCCACCCCAGCGATGACAAGGTCCACGCCATCATGCATGCGCCCCCACCCATGTCCAAGACGGAGTTGCAGGCTTTCCTTGGTCTGCCGAACTTTTACTTCTCCTTCCTTTCCCTTAAGGCAGCGGTGGCGGAACCTCTGCACTGCCTACTGGACAAAAACACCCTTGGGTCTGGGGCCCCAAACATGATGCCACTTTCCGAGCTGTCAAGGAACTTTAAATCTCGAATGCAGTTTTGTCCCATTTTGATGAGATGTTGCCCATGGTGCTTTCAAGCAATGCCTATCCCTATGGGGTGGGGGCAGTCTTGGGCTATCACCTTGCGGATGGCTGCGAGGTCCCCATCACATACTAGTCTAGAACCTTGTCAGCTGCAGAGCGTAATTACATGCAGATCGACAAGGAGGTTCTGGCAATGGTAGCGGGGGTGAAAAAATGTCATCATTATCTCTATGGCAGGCCCTTCACCATTGTGATGGACCAGAAGCCTCTCCTGGGCCTCCTCGCCCCGACCGCCCATCCCCGCAGATGGTCTTGCTCTGGGTGCTTTGCTGGTCACTCTTTCTCGCCAGTTATTCCTATGCACTTGTTCACCAGCCAAGCAAGGCCATGGGGGATGTGGATACTTTGAGTCACCTTCCCCTTCCTGTCATGGACCCTGCCCCTGCCCCAGAGCATCTGGTCACTCTACTCAAATTCCTTCCAGAGTGGCTGGTTCATGTGCAGGAGGTGGCACGGCACATGGCCCGGGATAAGGTTCTCTGCCATGTGCTAGACTGGGGGGGAGGGGGTGGCCTGTGGCCCAATGGGGGGCAGAATTCACAGCTTTTTCCTCCTGCAAGGACAAATTGTCGTCTCATAAGGGCTGCTTGATGTGGGGCAACCGGGTGGTAGTACCAGGTCCCCTGCAGAGTCGGGTCCTCACAGCACTCCACAAAAACCACTCGGGAATCATCAGGATGGAGGCGCTGGCACGGAGTTATATCTGGTGGCCGGGGCTGGACCGGGACATCAAGGACACCATGAAGTGATGCACGAAATGCCAGGAAACATGGCCAGTGCCCCCCAGCATGCCTGTCCGACCCTGGGAATTGTCTCAGCAGCCCTGGTCCAGGTTGCACCTGGATTTTGCCGGGCCATTCCAAGGACCAGTATTCTTTATTCTCATAGACTCTTATAGTAAATGGCTGGAAGTGGCTCCAGTCCCGTCAACCTCCTCCCGGTCCGCTATCCGAGCCATGTGGAGGATCTTCAGTGCCCAAGGCATCCCGGACTCCCTGGTCACTGACAACGGGATGGCGTTTACATTGGAGGAGTTCCAGCTGTTCACCGAGTACTATGGCATCCGCCACATCAGGTCAGCACTCTTTCACCCGGCTACCAATGGGCAAGCTGAAAGAATGGTTCGCACTACCAAAGAGGCACTTAGACGGATGGATGGGACTACAAACTGGCAGCATTCCTTTTCAGGCAGAGGACAATGCCACTCACTGCTACAGGATGCAGCCCAGCTGAACTTCTCCTGGGTCGATGCCTGACCACCCGTCGAGATCACCTCCATCTGGATGAGAGTTTCGGTTTTGGCGGAGCGCATGGTGATCGCCTTTCTGGGATGCTCCCAGAGGCAACCAGCCCACGAATGGTCAGGGGAGACTCCGCACAAATGGAGACTCTAGTGAGCCTTAGATAAAGGCTCTGAACCAGGGGGCGCCTGGGGAGTAGCCTCTTTGCCAGCCTGACAGTTGGAAATTTTAGGCTTTCCCCCTGCTCCAGTGGCCTCACTGTGTAGTGCCCTGATGGGACCTAGCAATGCCTCTGACTTCCCGGAGTGAAGAAGCGGAAGATTGCTTTAAAAAGAAAGAACTGGCAGCAAACCATGAGTTGACAATCAGTTTGAAAGTGGATTAAATGCACTCACCCCCTAATCGTACAAACGTATGGGAGGAGGGAGCAACCCCCCCGAAGAAAACGGGATTTATAAAAGAGAAGAGAAAGGGGGTAGAGCGAAAAAGCGGATTAGCGAAGTTACCTTTTGGGGTCTGTTGAAAGGAGAGGAGAATAGACTGTTTCCAGAGTTGCACAGCACGAGCTTTTAGAAGTAAACAATAAAAATGTCGGGGCAAAAGAGAGTCCCGGATAAGCCAAAAAAGAAGCTGGGAGGAACTTCCGGTTCTAGTTCCCATCCCTTGGAGCCAACTGTCAATCAACAGAAAGACGAGATGCTGCGCCCTCTGCTGGATCAAATGCAAAAAATCAGCAAAACTTTATGTAGCATGGAAAGTGCTCTCAACAGTCAACAGAAACAACTAACAGATACAGCCAAGAAGATGGAGGAGATTGCAGAAAAATGCCTGATCTCGACGGAAGACACCAAAAAAATCAAGAAAAAGGTCAGCAAAATAGAAAAACATCAAGAGATGCAGAAAAAAAAATATTGATGCTACAGATGGAAAAATCAAACTTGACTCTCCGTTTTCAGGGCATAAAAGAAGAGGAAAAAGAAGATCTCAGAAATATTTTGGCGAATGCCTTGGCACCAATAACTGACAAAGAAGCGCAAAAATTAAGCGAAGAGATGGATTTGGCTTATAGAGCCTATTCCAACTTCACAAAGAAAAATAATTTGCCAGCAGAAGTGGTTGTCAAGTTTACAAAGCAACGTACCAGAGATCAAATTCTAAGAGCGACTTCAACAACGCCCTTGAAGATTGGTGAACAGAACATAAGGATCCTAAAAGATGTTCCATATGAAATTTGGATGAAAAGGAAAGCATATAAAGGTCTGACCCTGTTCTTGCAAAAGTATCAAATTAGCTACAAATGGTGGATCCCAGAAGGATTGGTTTTTAAATTTAAGGATAAAAGAGAGAAGATTGACTCCATCTTCAAAGCTCAAGAATTTTTGAAGAGGCACGCCAGCTCAGAGGAAGATGCAGAACTCGCCAAATGGACAATGTTAAGCAGTGAAGAGGACAGTGGCCCGGAGGGAGGAGATGAAGAATCAGAGGATGGAAGAGCAATGAAGGGCCCAACATATAATCTGAGAGACTTGAAAGGGAGACAACCCATAACATAAACATTTGCTCATGAAGCGTAAGGATGGACTATATCAATAACTAACCCCAAAGGACTTTACTGACCTGACCACTTTTCTCCCTTTCTCACAATACAAGAACTCGTGGGCACTCCATGAAATTGCTGAGCAGTCGGGTTAGAACAGATAAAAGGAAATACTTCTTCACCCAAAGAGTGATTAACATATGGAATTCACTGCCACAGGAGGTGGTGGCAGCTACAAGCATGGACAGTTTCAAGAGGGAATTAGATAAACATATGGAGCAGAAGTCCATCAGTGGCTATTAGCCACAGAGTATAGATGGGAATTCTCAGTCGGGGGCAGGTGATGCACTCTATTCTTGGTGCTGGAGGGGGCAGCAGTGGGAGGGCTTCTAGTGTCCTGGCCCCACTGCTGGACCTCCTGATGGCACCTGGTATATTTTGGCCGCTGTGTGACAGAGTGTTGGACTAGATGGGCCGTTGGCCTGATTCAACATTGGCTTCTCTTATGTTCTTATGTTCTTACTAATCTAACAGGTTTATTTTTGAATTACAGTAAATTGAAAGAAGATCAGTCAACCACAGAAGAAGCCAAGAACTTTATATATACTAACAAAAAGATTAATATACTAATAGTGACTTCACTCACCTCTTTTCTTGGTCCCTCTATATACCTTCCCTCTTTCTGTATTAAAAGCAATAAAATTATCTCCTTTTTAGGAGAGTTTTACAACGAGATCACCTCCATCCGGATCGGGCACCGGAAGCCGAACCCCTCTCTGAGACACAGGAGGACCCAGTCTACATCCACACTACATGCAGGGCACATCCTGGATCCCAGCTAGGGTCATAAGAGTTACGGTGCCCTGGCCCTACAAGGTCGCCTGCAAAGATGGCACATCGACCAACTGTGTCGGCGAGTCTTGTCCCTGGACCCAGAGGATGGGGAGTACGAGGTGCCAGACAGCATGGAGGCCGTTGCGTCAGCCCCACCAGCCCCACAGATGATCGGACCAGACCAGGTACCAGTGATCTGACACTCACCAGGGTTCTCGAGCCAAGGGCCCCTCTGCAACCCGCAGTGCCTCCACCAGCTCCAACCACTACACTTCTGGGCCAGCCAGAGCCAGTCCGCAGGGTAGCCCCTGAGATTCATCACTTGACACGGGAGCAGAAAGCGCCCGCTTATCTTAAAGACTATGTTTGTGGGAGGGTTTCAGACCATGGGGGGAGGGGTGTCATGTACTGACCTGACCATGTGCGTGATCCAGCTTCAGCCAGTCTCCACGTGGTCATGCGAAGAGCAGGAGTTTTGCTCCACCAGACCAATAGACAGTCGGATCCTAGTTCCCCATCCAATTGGGAGACTAGGATCCTAGAGTTAGCCTAATCACTGTAAATAGACCTATCATGAGTGTTGGGGTGTGTTTGGGGGTGGTTTGGTTTCGGGATATAAGCCAGCCTGCGAGCCAACTTGTGTGTCTTGTTCTTCACCTAATAAAAGTATGAGAGCTGAAATCACTAGTAAGTCTCAGTACTTTTCAAGGAGCATACTTAACCAAGTTCAATTCCCGTGTGCTTCCATGGCTCTCTGTGTCTTTTCCCTTTCTGTGACCACTTGCCTTCTCTGAGCTCACTTCTCTCTTTCTCTGCCCATTTGTATGCATGTGTACCAGTGGGGTGCAAGAAACACAGCCTGCCTGTGACCCAGACAGAGTCTACTGTGGCGCAAAGAGAGCAAGAAGAGAATGCATTTCGACATGCTGGGGATGGGCAGGGCCAGGAATGTTGCTTGGGTGTTGGTGTCGGGAGTGGAAGGCCATCTGGCACACGATCTCCAAAGGCCGGGGGATGAAATGGTCCTGGACCGCCTTGATGATTTGGTTGAAAGTGGCCTCAGAAAGCTTAGTAGGTGAGAGCAAGTTGCACGTCAGCTCCACGGTGGTGGGTCCACACGAGCTGACAAGGAGGCCCCTCTACCTTTCCTTGGAGGTGACTTCATAAAACACTAGTATTGACTTGAGTCCCTTGACCCAGGCCTCCCAGTGGTGCAGCTTGGTTGGGTCAAATGGAGGGACAATTCCAGATCCTGGAGCAACTGCCATTTCGCTGTGTGGTGGTTGCGGGGAAGCAGATTGCGTGCCTTTGGTGCTCATTGGTTGATGCAGTGGTGGTGGTTCCCTGGTCTTCCTTGGATGCCCAGCAGCCCAGCCAGCTCAGTGGGATCCCATCCTCATTGCCATTGTTGTGTACTGGGTTCAACGTGTAGTGAAGACAGACTCTCAGTGATTATCAGCTCATAGTTTACTGCACACAACACAACAACAACCACAACCGGCTGAAATGGCCAACTATATACAACACTGGGGTGACACCCACAGGTCCCATTGGAGGATTTAAACTTCCCACCACAGTTCCCATAGGTTCAAACTAGGAGGTTCAGGATCCTAGTCCCTATTGTTCTTTTGGAGTCAAGCTCCAGTTGTATACTGCTGGCACCTATTGGCAGTCAGCGGACATAACAGGATTCCTCCGATGCCACTCCCATAGGACCCCAACACAGAGCCCCACCCAGCAAACTTCCTAACCTACTCCAGATGGGGAGGTGGCTGCCCCTCTGGGCGCATTTTGCAAAAACCCTCCTGCTTTGGCCTGCCCAGCAGGCAGCCAAGGGCTGGCAGCCAGCTGAGGCATCAAGCTAGGCAAGTGAGGTGCGGCTGCTACTGTCCCAGGCTGAGAAGAGAATGCCATAGAGTGGGGGAGGCTGTGAGGGCACTGGAAAAGTCCCTGCCACCCACTCTGGAGTGGCTTGGCCACCCGTGGATTCCCTAGGCCAGCCACTCCAGAAAAAGTTATCTGGGTGGCATGGGCAGGCCGTGAGCTGCCTGAGCATGCTCTGAACCCCCCTCTTCCTAAAACAAGCCTTGCCACCCACCCTGGAGCAGCTCAGCTGCCTGTGGCCACCCTATGCTGGCTGGGAAAAATTTCCCTGGCCAGCATGGTGTCCCACTGCAAGCCCCCATGGCAGTCACATGGTAGACGGAATGTGTAGTTTGGATCTGAATCATTCATTATTCCATCTTCCTACAGTTGTTTGTAGCCTCCCTATGGTAAATATTGAAACTATTTAAGTCCATGAGGCCTCTCAATTTAGAGTGGAAACTTAAAGATTACATTGGTGGTACAATTAATTATACATAAATCTAATTATACAAATTATACAAATCTAATCACTCACTGAACACTTAAATTTATGAGGGTGGGAGGGGAGATGGAGATGCATCTGATTAGCCTTGTCTTGACTTCCATGAATTCAAAGATTGATTTGCATCGAGACCTGTATGAAATCTGTACACTCAGTTTCTGCAAGTCTGTGTGAAGTGGGAGTACCTTTCATGGGCTTCATCTTGTGAGCCATCTGTGACCTTTACTAGAGGGAAAAACAACAACAACTTGCCACTGTGGTGCATGCCTGGGTAACATCTAGATTACTGCAATACACAATAGAGTGTCTGGAAGCTACAACTGGTATGTAATGCTGCAGTCAGAATGTTGTGCAGCCATGTGAAAGGACCATATCACTCCAGCCTTGTTCTATCTGCATTAGCTCCCAATTTGCTTCCTTTTATTTATTATTTTTTTTATTGGTTATTTAGTCTGTTACATTGGGTATTTATTGGTTATATACATTTTCTCCCCTTTCCTCCTTCCCTCCCTCCCTCTCTTTTTGTCTTAGTCTTCCCCCCCCCCAGCCATGGGCACAGAATCTTGATCTTCCACTGAATGTCCTTCCTTCTTCTTTCAGTATGCAGTCTAGGTAGGTCATCCATCTGGTCTTGATTTCCATGGATTTTTCTTCCCATGATATTCCTTTGTTAATTAATGCCACGATATCCAACTGTATGAAATCAAACAAATATTTGTGCTAGATTTCTATTGTCCATTTACTTTTGTCTTTCCAACCCAGAGTGATGACCACCTTTCCTGCCAGTATCATAGCCTTAACTAAATTTTGAGTGGTCTTATCCAGCAACGGGCTTCCTATTGTACTTAACAACATTAAGTTAAAATCTATGGGTAATGTTATATTGTATAGTTTTCTAATGATTTCAGTGAATTCTTTCCAAAAGGTCTTTACTTCTACACATTCCCACCACATGTGCGCATACCAGCCTTTAGAATGTTTACAATGCCAGCACAAGGCACTCAGACCTGGAATCATATTAGCTAGCTGTGCTGGTGTCATACCATTTTGTGAGAAACTTGTATTCAAGTTCTTTAAATTTGGTTACCTTAATCTACACATTTGGTGTAGTGGTTAAGTGCATGGACTCTTATCTGGGAGAACCGGGTTTGATTCCCCACTCCTCCACTTGCACCTGCTGATGTGACCTTGGGTCAGTCACAAGCTCTGGCACAGCTGTTCTCTCAAGGACAGTTTGTGTTAGAGTTCTCTCAGCCCCACCTACCTCACAGGGTGTCTGTTGTGGGGAGAGGAAGGGAAAGGAGTTTGTAAGCCGCTCTGAGACGCCTTTGGGCAGTGAAGGGCGGGGTATAAATCCAAACTCTTCCTCTTCTTCTTCCTCTTCTTTCACTCCTTTCATAATTTTATCCACCATCCTCTCTGTTATCTGACCTTCATGGCTCCATCTCTTTTGTAGATATTCTATTGTTTTATTTTTATTTGTTAGCATCTTTCTGTATATTTTTCCTACTAGACCCTTTTTTTGCTTAGCCATTTCTTTGTATATTGCTTCCATTGGTGCATCTATCCAGAGGTCTTCCTTTTCGTTAATATTTTTAACTGTCTGAAATAGTCCTGCTATTTTTAACCAATATTATTCACCTATCTCTTCTGTTATTTCCTGTAGGGATTTTAGAGTTCCCCCACTGAACATATCACCCACTCTATAATAACCTTTAGATTTTAGCATTTCCCACCATTTATTTTCTTGTGCTTCTTTATTCATTGTTTCAAGGGGAGCCCATCTTGAAACTTTCCCTAGCCAGTAGGGTTACCATTTCCTCCAGATTTCTAGTGTTGCTCTTCTAGGGCCTATTGTTAGTTTCAAATCTTTTGTCGTTACTGTGGTAAAAATGCCAAATCTACCTATATTCCTCTTAATTTCGTTCTCGAATTTAACCCACTTCTGTACCTTTTCCTCGCCTATTTCTAATATTGGTTTTAGTTGAAAGGCTTCATAGTAGTTATTTAAGTCCGGGATCCCCTATCCAAATTCCGATTTGTGGCTATATATTATTCTTTTATGGAATCTACATTTTTTACTATTAAATATCCACTCTTTTATTACTCTATTCCAATGTTCAATTATTTTTTTTCATCGATCCGCAAGGCAGTGTATGGAATAGGTACATTAACTTTGGTACCCAGAACATTTTAATGCTTTTTATTCTGGATGATATCCCTAGTGTTTTATATTTCCATCTTTTCATATCCCTCTCTATTTTTTCCATGTTTTTTTCATAGTTATCCTTTATCATTTTGTCAATGTTTTTTTGCAGGACAATACCTAAATATTTAAATTTCTTGATACCCAGTCCTATATTCGTACACCTATTTATCTCCTGCCTTTCTTCTCTGCTAACGTTAAGGTATAAAATTTCTGGTTTTGCCATGTTGACTCCTAACCCTGAGCACTTTTCGAAGTCTTCTAGGATGATCTTAACCTCTTTTACTCCTTCTTTAGGGTTTGTCATGATTACTGTTATATCATCTGCAAATAGGTTAAGCTTAATTTCTTCATTACCTATTTTATATCCTTCTATTATACCCAAATTTCTAATCCCCTCTGCTAGTTGTTCTATTGCTATTGTGAATATAAGTGGGGATAATGGGCAGCCTTGTCTTACTCCTCCTTGTATGGGGAATACTTGTGAATGTTCATTGTTTACTTTTACTTTCGCATTCCCATCTTTATATATTTCCTGAATCGCTTGTAAGAATTATTTTCCTATCCCTATTTTCTTCATTGTTTGCCATATGTAATCATGTGAGAGAGTATCAAAAGCTTTATACACATCCAATTTTAGTAGTCCTATTTTCTTTTGTTGGCCATGGAATAAAACACTTAAGATATTCCTGATGGGGTGTGCTATGTTTCTGCCTTTAATTAACCTATATTGGTCCCCTTTTATAATTGTTGGAATAAATTTCTTTAATCTATTTGCCAGTATTTTAGCAAAAATCTTATAATCTTGGTTTAGTAGATTTATAGGTCGGTATGAACCTACTTCTTCTGGATCCTTCTGGGGTTTTAGTATCAGTATTATTTCTGTTTCCTTCCATGTATCTGGGGCTTTTTTCCCTTCCAAGACTTCATTAAATACTACCTGCAATTCGGGTGTTATAATCTGTATCATCTCTTTGTAGAATTCGCTTGTAAAACCGTCTAGCCCAGGTGATTTACCTTTTTAAAGTTCTTTTATTACCTCTCTTATTTCCTGGGTTGTAATCTCTCCCTCTAGTGCCTCTTTCCCTTCTTTCTCCAAAGGGAGACTGGGTGACTCCTGAGATTCTATTGTAGTCTTTTTCTTATATAAGTTTTTATAAAAATTCTCAAACGCCTTACTAATTTCCTTAGGGCTTCATGTTGTATTATTTTTAATTTTTATAGTTCTAATCATCTGTTTTGCTTTTTTGATTTTCAGATAGTTTGCCAGCCTTTTCTCTGTATTAATGCTGTTCCTCTGGAAGTCGTTTCTTACCATAATTTCCTTTTTCCAAATTGTTGCTATATCTAGCGCTTCCAATTGTTTTTGAATCTCTGTAGAGTGGGACTGTAATTTTCTTTTTTTTTTAATCTGCTTGCCCGAATGGGAAAGGTTTATTAGTTTTTTATAGAAATTATAGAAAACAAAAAAAAGAACAATACATTTCAGAATATCTAACCATAGTCTCGTTCATAACCTCATTAGGTACATAATTCCCTTTTTTCCTTTGTTAATCTGTATTCCACAACAAATATAATTATACACAAGTCTGTTCCCAATAAACACTTCATTTTCTTCTATATCCTATCCGCTATAACTATTTTTAATCAGTTATATTACTATAAAAATACAAGAGGGAAATGAAAAAAGAACACAGGTATTACAGAGCAATTTAACAATTCAGATTAAGTCACAAATTTCTTATATAATATCAATCTAGTCAAGATATTCTTTCATCTTTTTCGCATTCTTAGCTTTCAAAAATCCCATTTGCTTGCAAAGACATAGTAATTTATACTTTCTCCTTAACGTCAACTCCCAACTTTACAATGTCAAAATACTTTCACCTCACCCTATATATAAATCCATCTTTTCTCTCACAGCATTTAAGTCATTGCATCTCCACTAAATAATCAGCCCATTGCATTTATTTTTTCCCTGCAGTGTCTACTTTACAGATCAAACTTGCCCTATAATTTTTTATCAACCATCAATTAAATCATTAAAGATATCTAGCACATATTATTTCAAATAAACCCACCATTACTTATAACTTTCACTGATCAGTTAAGACAATGAAGGTAAGCAATATTTGTACCTACTGATTATATTCTTAGTCAATCATTTATATATATATATATATAGGGAAAAATATAAGCATCAATATTACTACAGTTTAAGAGCAGGAAGAGAACAGTACTATGTAAACAGATACAGAGTTTCACTTTACATAAATCTTTTCATTGATCAGTTTAACCTTGCAGTCCATCAAGATATATTGCTATAAATTAACCATACAATTTATTTTTCTTCTGTTTTCCCTGCACGTGCCTCCCTAGAATTATTTGTCTCCTGTGCCTTTGATCTTTGTACTGCCCATGATTTTCGAACTTGTTTGTGTAATAGCAATTCAAACCCTACTCAGTCTCTACAAGCGCTTTGAAGCTGGTCCCCTCTTTGAAACTGCTTGTGTGAGAAATCAAACAGTCCACATCTTGTGAAGGTGTCTCATTGTGGCTTACAGCTGACAAATCTTGTTACTTCCAGCCATCAAAATAATTTTTTGTTATTCTTCTCGTGTCAAAAGTCACATCTCTGATTGAGCTGCATCGATGAGGGTATTTGGACAAGGATGATGCCATCTGCAATGGAGGGTCCATTATTTCTAGCAAACTAGCCTGCTCACTCTCAAAATCGCTCATAATTTGTTCCAAAATTGGAAAGATAGCTTCATATATTTCTTCCCAGAAAGATTCAGACAGTTGCAGGTCCTCACCGATTTGTGCTGAGAAAGCCATTTCACACTTAAGCCGGGTTTCTTGTAAACAGTAGTCTCTGTGAAATTACGCCATTAAGAGTGCTAGCTTTGTCGCCATTTTAAATTCAGACCGCTTCTCTTCCATAAATCAAGTAAGTCACTGATCTTCAATATTTAAGATGTTTTACAAATAGCAGATAGGAAATTTCAATATATTACTCTGCCCCTTGTACTTATAATGACGTTGACACCCCAAAACTCTGCTCGGCCACTTAGCGTAGGAATGTGCGAGGGAGAGAAAATTCCTCAGCACCTCCTTTGGCTTCTCAGGGAGATTTATAGGGGCAATTAAGTGTTGTTTTCCAAGCTTAGAAGTTTTCAAGAAAAAGCAAGTACTTACAAGTTCATTGCCAAGTTGTTATGACGAGGTTAAAAGGCTCTTTGTTTAGGGGTAATACAGCTTGTCAGTCATGCTATCACCAGCTGGTCTTCGGTGCTTCCTGCTTCAGGACGATTCTGACTCCACACCCGTTGTTGCCACAAACGGGGGGCTCAGCTATATAGTCCTCTGCAATCAGTTCGTACTCCTGATGAACTGATGGGGCCAAGGAAAACCAAATGGCCCCCTAAAAAAGCTCCAGAAGTTGGTGAGTCTCAGAGCCCCTGAGAAACTCAACCACCTCGCTGCATTGTAGCCCTGCCTCCTAGTGGGGCTGTAATTTTCCATTAGATCCCTTTGTAGCTTTTCTAATTCCTGGATTTTATTTTGTCTTTTTTTATACCATTCTCTTTTTATGCTCGTTTCTTTCTTTATGCAATGGCCCCTTATAACCGCTTTAGCGGCATCCCATAATATATTAGTAGGCACCATTCCTCTATTTTCCTTGAAGTATTGTTTTATCTGTGTTGTCATATATTCCCTGTCCTCTTCTTTTTCCATTATTAAGTTATTGTATCTCCAGGGTCTGTTTGTTATGGGTAGGTTTAATTCCAATTCAATACTTATAGGGGCATGGTCAGATATCCAGATTGGAAGGGTTGTAATCTCTTTTATGGATATGTTATTATTTTCTTCCAGAATTATGTAATCTATGCATGACACCATTTTGTGCCTGCTGGATATATGTGTAGGTCTAGGACTTATACCTTTAGACTCATATGCTTCTTTCAGGCCCCAATCACCTAGCTTAATATTTTTATTCCTTGTTATATCAATGTTTAGGTCCCCTGCTACAATTAATTCTCCCTCTGAAAACTGTTGAATCTTCTTTTTTTATAACTTTATTTTTTAAAAATTTTGAAAAAGAAAATAAATAACATATCCAACCATTCAAACTCTGCAAAACTTACAAACATTGCCAAAGTTAAACTAATTACCAAAAATATAAAATTCCAAACAAGTTAACTCTTATAATAATTATCAAAACTGGAACCTAGGCCACAGCTCTAAGTTCATCAAAATATGAATCTAACACAACAAAGCCCCTCCTAGAGGCAAAATTAACAGAAGTTCTGCCACAGAAGCAGAAAACAGAGAGACAACTATGTACTCCCAGACTGTTAATCATTAAATTCTTACTCTATATAGTAATTCAAAGGAAGTTTCCTCCCCCCTTCCCCCCACAGCTTTTCTCATAGAGGTTGAATAACCATCATTTAAGTTGTTGTTATATATTCCCTTTTTTCTTTTTCAACATTAAATTCTATTTTTTTAAAATAAAATAAAAATAAAAATTCAATACAATCATTAAACCAACTCCAAATATATAACTTCTGTACTTGATACCTATTCCAATTGTCATGTACCCTATTTTTCTCTTTTTTAGAACAGATAATTATTATTTTATTTTTAAATAACCTTTCCAATCTTTAGCTAAAGCCATAAAACCATAAAAATACCTTACTAACTATATATTGGAAACTACAATTCTCATGTTCTGAACCTTGCATAGATACCAAACTAAACACATAGTCTCCAAAAGATATTCAGGTTTCTTGTGTTGAGTCATTCTCAAAGGATGGGTGCTCTCTGATTTCTTCTTCCTCTTCTTGGGTGAGTTTTATGTTTAATGATTTCAGAAGTGCCAATCCTGATTTTAAGTCTGAAGCTTGGTATAGTGTTCCATCTTTGTAAACTGCAATATTTGAGGTTGGGCTCCAGCGAAAACGTGTCTTCGTATTAAAGAGTTTAGTAGAAATGCTTTTCAGAAGACATCTCTTTTCAAGGATCTCTGCCGGGAGGTCAAGCAAAACGATGATCTTCTTCCCATTCAAAGTAAGGGATTGTGTTTGCCTTGCCTTCCTTAAAATACTGTCTCTAGTTCTGGAATAAACAAATTGAACCAAGATGTCTCTGGGACGATTTTGACGAGCTGCTGCTTTTGGACCCAGCCTGTAAGCTTTAGCAATTGCTGGCATAGAGCCTTCTTCAAGGTTAAGTGTTTTAGCCATCCAGGAAGAAATAAATACAGCCAGCTCTTCAGTACCTTCCACATCCTCCTCCATTCCACGTAGCTTCAGGTTGAATTGTTTTAATTGACCTTCCAGAGAAAGCAATTTCAATTGCTTTGTTTTCTCAGCTTTTTGCAGCACTTTCAGATCCATTTGTACTGCTTCTGCAAGTTCCAGTGCAGACTCTGCTGCTTTAAATGCATTGCCTAAGCCTTCTGAAAGTTCATCCAACTTGGACTGCATAGGTTGGAGAAATTCTTTCATGGAGGTCTTAGAATATTTTTGAAGGTCTTCTTGGAGGTTCTGTAAGTCTTTTTTACACAGAGCTACCAGTAGCTGCTGCGGCTGCCATTTTGGAAACAGAAAGTCAGTGATTTTTTTGCAGCTCTGTCCTTCGGAAAGTAAGTAGAAACTGACTTACAAGGTGGTGTAGATGTTTTCTTTTTTATTCCTGATCTTCCCATTCCTTTTTTGCACTTAAATGAGTGATTTTAAACAGCGATTAAGCTGGGAGGGGAGTGAGATGTAGCGGAGCTGCTCTAAATCGCGTCCTCCATGTTAGACGCCCGTGCGCAGCTCTCTCCTGTTGAATCTTCTTAAAGACCTTAGTTAAAAATTTCTTTTGCTTTTTGTTTGGAGTGTAAATGTTCGCTATAGTGACTCGTTTGCCTTCCAGTTTAAACTTCACCAATAGGTATCTTCCCTCCTTATCTGCTAACTTTTCAATATCCTCTACTTTGAAGTTCTTATGAATCAAGGTTGCTACTCCCCTGGCCTTGGAATCCCCTCTTGCTTCTGCTAAGACCTGCCACCTCTGGTCTTTTATTAATAGTTTTCTATCTTGTGTGTGTGTGTGTGTGTGTCTCCTGTAGACACAGCAGGTCTATCCTTTGTTCTCTGGCCATATTAATTAATCTAAATCTCTTAAGATTTGAGGTTAGGCCATTTACATTCAGTGAAAGAACTCTTAAAGATCTACCCATTTTCTTTGTTTTTTTGACTCTTGGGCCTCCATGGCTGTGGGTACTTTACTTTATTTATTGTCTGAAACCCTCCCCTCCCTCCCTTCCCCTGTGGTTGAGACTTCAATTTCGATGAAAACATCATCCTGTCTTCCCACCTTCCAGAATGTACACACCCCAAACCTCCCCTTCTTTCTTATTTCTAAAGCTAGTTCATTAAACTTTTATACACTTCTCTTTATATGGAGTCCTCACAGGAGTCCATCCTTGGTCTTTTGTCATTTCTGTTTGAAGATCTGTTTCCTGAGTCATCCGCTTCCTCCATATCTTCCTCCTCTCTCTGCTCTCTCAGGTCTTCTGTGTTGATACCCAGTTGCCTGAAGAGTTCCCTTGCTTCCTTAGGGTTCTGTGCTATCAGCCTATTGCCTTCTTTGAATATTATTATTGAAGCTGGATATCCCCATGAGAATTTCACATTGTTTTCATATAGTTTTTGCCCATGGATTCTCATTTGGTTTTTCTTCTTCATAGTTTCCTGGCAGAAGTCCTCTCTTATCCAGACCTTTTTCCCTCTGAAGGTCAGGTCCTTCTTCTTTTTCAAGGTCTTGAATACTTCCTGCTCTTGTAAATTTAATTATAACATCCCATGGGGCTCCTCCTTCCCTTCTTCTTTGCAGTCTATGGGCTCTTTCAATCTCTTGGGGTTATATCTCAACTCCATTTTCTCCTATCCAATCTCTGAGTGTTCCTTCCAAAAGCTTGTTATTTATCTCTTCTGAAATCCCTGCAAAAATAAGGTTTGCTCTTCTGTTGTGGTCTGATAACGCCATGAGCTGGATATTTAACTGTTTTATCATCTGTTTATTTTTCGTAGCCAGCTCAGTGGCCACAATTGCCATCTGCTTTGTTTCTTTAAGCTGAGTTGCTAGCTCTATGAGTGCGTCTTTTACTATCTTAATCTCAGATTTTATCTGTTCCTGAGAGGTTATCATCATGTTCTGGAATGCAGACATTTGCTCAGAAAATTCCTTTATATTTTTTGCCATTGCTCTAATTATCTTCTGGTGAGCCAGATAAGAGCTGTATGTTTGGCCTGGGCATTACCTCCCTAAAACAGCAATAATTAATAAATTACCCTCTGAAGTCTCAGAGAGGTCTTACTGAGTTCACCAGAAGTTCGCATGCTGATTTCTCCTTTTGGTTATCTTTGAGACAGACTTAATTACATTCTTTTTGAGCTTTTAAGTTGAACTTTTAAGTCGGGTCAGGCAAGCTACTGGCTTCCTCAGCACATGAGTACAACTCCCAGCTCCCAATTTGCTTCCAGGCCCAATTCAAGGTCCTAGTCCTTTAAATCCCTATATAGCTTGGGTCCAGCCTACCTGAAGGACTACCTGAGAAACCCAAGAAAAGGTCTTCTTAGCCATGGCACCAAAATTGTGGAAAGATTAATCGGTCTCCTTCTATCATTGTCTTCTGTCTATGGGTGAAAACTTTGTTTGATGTTTGACCCTCCTTTCTGTTTGTATGTGCTTTGTTTAATTGTTTTTAATTGTTTTTTACATATGTTTAAAGTTGGTTTCAATGTTTTTTTTTTGAAAAACAATTTATTAGGATATAATAAAAGTTCAAACATACATCAAAACCTAAGTTATTATATCTCCTTTCCTCTTTTCACCCTCCCTTTATGACTTCCCACAGTGCTCCAACCTCCAGCTCAAAACTTATATCTACTTCCTCCCTCCTTTTCTCATTGATCATTTCTACAGGTAACATATCTTCCAACCATTATTCTTATATATTTATCCCCCTTTTCTACTTTCCTTAATTTTCAATAGTTACCAAAGCAAAGCAAATTGTCCTTTACATCCCAGTATTTCTCTAGTCTTTAAAATCTTTCCATTCTGCAAAAAATTCTTCTGCCTCCAAGTTCTTAAGCTTCCTTGTCATTTTGTCCATTTCAACCATAAAAAGTAATTTCTTTATCCATTCCCAAATTTCGGGGACTTTGTCATGTTTGAGCATATATCATTCTGGCTGTTGTGATCATGTACCACATCAATGTTCTTTTTGCTATATTAATATCTTCCAGTTTGAGCCCCAAAAGTAGTATTTCCGGTTCTTTCTTAAAACTACATTTCAATTTTTTTCCCATTTCTGCATGTATCTCAGCCCAAAACATTTTTGCTTTGTCACATGTCCACCACATATGGTAAAATGAGCCCTCCACTTTTTTACACTTCCAACATTTGTTTGACTTGTTACTATTCATATTTGCAATCTTTTTCGGTGTCATATACCATCTATACATCATCTTATAGCAATTTTCTTTTAAATTATTACATGTTGATATTTTCATTGCATTTTTCCATAAAAATTCTCAAGAAGACATAGATATTTCTTTGTTCATATTAATCACCCATTTTATCATTTGCTCTTTAATTATCTCATCTTCAGTATACCATTTTAACAATATTTTATACATTTTAGAAATCAATTTTTTACCTCCCTCGAATCATACCATTTCAATCTCATATTTTTCCCTAAACCCAAAAACTTTTTTAACTTTTTAAAACAAATCATAAATCTGTCTATATTGTAACCAACAATACTTAAAAGCCAAATCTTCTTCCATTTTCATTTCAAACATTTTTCCCACTAATTTCAACATACCTTTATATTGCACCCAGTCTTCTCCTCTATATGTCGTAAACGGTCTTATAACCTCCGCCGGTACAATCCAAAGCAGTCTCTTGTCCAAGAAGTACCTTCTATATTTGGTCCATATATCAAATAATGTTCTTCGGATATAATGGTGTTTTTAAAAAAACATCCATTTTGTTTTCTCATACCATAAGTAAGCATGCCAGCCAAATTTATAATCCTGGCCTTCTAACACCAACAATTTCTTATTGTCTAATGTAATCCATTGCTGCAACCAAGTTAGACAACCTGCATCATGGTACAACCTAAAATTTGGTAACTGAAATCCACCTCTCTCTTTTGCATCACATAGGATCTTCATCTTAATCCGTGGTTTCCTCCCAGCCCACACAAACTTAGATATTTCCTTTTGCCAAAGATTAAATACCTTTACATCCCTTACTATTGGGATTCTCTGAAATAAAAACATCAACCATGGTAAAATATTCATTTTAACCACCGCAATTCTCCCCAATAGTGACAAATTCAATGTATTCCACTTTTTGATATCCTGCTGTATTTTAGACCAAAGTTTGTCATAATTGTTCTTATACAGGTCTATGTTCTTCATTGTCAACTCGATACCTAAGTATTTAGTTTTTTTCACAACTTCACACTGTGTCCACCTCTGTAACTCCGCTTGTTTTTCTCCAGTCTTATTTTTACACATCACCTTGGATTTACTTTTGTTTACATAAAAACCTGCTAAGTCTCCAAATTCTTTAATTTTCTCCATTAGCAGTGGTAAATTCCGTGTAGGGTCTTCAACCATAAACATTACATCACCTGCAAAAGCTCTATACTTGTAAGAAAAACCTTTATTAGTTAAACCTTTAATTTCTTTGTCTTTTCTGATTTGTCCCAACAGTACTTCTAATATCCATATAAATAGTAACGGGGAAAGAGGACAACCTTGTCTCGTCCACTTTTGTACTTTGAAGTAATCCGTCATTTCAGTATTAATTACCAATGCTGCTTTCTGTTCAGAGTAAATTGCTTCTATTATATTTCTAAGTTGTTCACCCATGCCTATTTTTTCCATCACACTGTACATAAAATCCCAATTTAAGTTATCAAATGCTTTTTCTGCATCTACAAAAAAGAAACCAACTTCTTTTTCTGAGTGCTTATCGTAATATTCAATAGCATCAATCACCACTCTTATATTGTCTTTTATTTGTCTATTGGGTAAAAAGCCTGCTTGTTCTTCTTTGACTAGATCCTGCAAATATATCTTAAGCCTTTATGAAATAATTTTCACAAATAATTTATAGTCATTGTTCAAAAGAGAGATTGGTCTATAATTTTTCACATTTGTTAAATCTTGTGTTTCTTTGGGGATAAGTGAAATTGTAGCTTCCTTCCATGATTCTGGTACTTTTTTTGTTTCTCTTATTTCATTTGTCAAAAGTTCAAAGAATGGAACAAGCTCCTCTTTAAATTTCTTGTAGAACTTTGCGGTAAAACCATCTGGTCCTGGAGCTTTTCCTAACTTTGCCTCTTGAATTGCTTTGCATATCTCTTCTCTCGTTATTGGGCTGTTTAGCATTGCCTTAATCTTCTCCGATACTTCTGAGATCTTGATTTTCTCCAAAAACTTTTTTATTTTATCCTTGTCTATTGACTTCTTTCCAAAGAGGTTTGCATAATATTTAAAGAAAGCTCTCTTAATTCCATTGCTATCCACAATTTCTTTTCCCCCTTCTATAATTCTACTTATAATTTTATTTTCCTGTCTTTTTTTCAATTGCCATGCCAAAAATTTACCAGGCTTATTAGCCCATTCAAAAGATTTCTGTTGTAACTTTTTCAGATTCCAATAAATTTCTTGATTCCTTAATGTATTCAACTGTTCTTGTAGAATCTGAATTTCTTTAACAATTTTCTTTTTTCCCGGTCTCCGCTTTAGCTCTTTCTCTTTCATTTGAATTTTTTCCAGCATCCTAGTTTGCTGTTCTAATCTCTTTTTCTTTTCTCTAATCTCTTTTTCTTTTCTCTACTATTCAAAGATATTAATACTCCTCTTATTGTTGCTTTATAGGCATCCCAATTTGTTTGTACCCACATGCCCTGAGTCATATTTATTTGAAAGAACTGTTTAGTTTCTTTACTTATAGTATCTATTATCTCTTGCTGATCCAAAAAATCCTCATTCAATCTCCATCTAGGTTTCCCTCTTCCTTCTTTTGACAACCATAGCATTGGATTATGGTCTGAATTCACTTTCGGCATAATTTCCACTCTCCGGGTTTTCAAAGCTAAATCACCAGTTGTCCATACCATATCAATCCTCGAAAAAGAATCATGTCTGAGTAAAATGTAAAGTCTCTAATTGTAGGGTTCCATTTCCTCCATACATCTTCCAGTTTCTCTTGTTTCACCAAGTTGAAAAATGTTTTAGGCAATTTCCCAATTTTTTCATTTAATCTTTTCGATTTCCTATCCAATTTGTTATTAATAGTGCCGTTGAAGTCTCCCATTAATGCAATTTGATCATAGGTCACCTGATGTAATTCTTGTGTCAAATCTTTGAAAAATTTCTCCTTTGCTCCATTCGGGGCATATATATTTACAATCAGGGTACTTTTTTGATGCATAGTCATTTCCACCGCAATATATCTCCCTTCCTTATCCTTAAAAATTTCTTTAGGTTCAAATTCTTTTTTAATATATATCACAATTCCTCTCTTCTTTTTCCCTGCCAATGAGTAAAATTCTTCTCCTAATTGTTTGTCAACCAAATACTTAAAATCCTGTTTTTTAATATGAGTCTCTTGCAAACAAATTATATTACATTTTTGTTTTCCCAGCCAATGTTTCACAATTTTTTTTTTATTGGGCGAGTTTAGCCCATTCACATTCCACGATATCAATTTGTAATCCATCATGCAGTCCAGTTACTTTTCTCCCAAGTCTTTTTCATTGTCCGTCATAAATCTAATCATCTGCGCTGCAGTCGAGATCGTATGTCTTTGCCTTTGAAAGGTAAACCTCAGTCCTTGCGGTATTTCCCATCTGTATCTTATATTCAACTGCCTCAGTTTATCTGTCAACTTCCTGAACTTCTTTCTGTCCTGAATGATTGCTCTGGGAAGCTCTTTCATAATTATTATCTTCTTTCCATCAATTTCCAAAGGCTTGTTAAATTGCTTCTTGAGTATAATCTCTTTGAACCACTTGGTTAATAATTGTACAATCACGTCCCTTGGTAGGTTCTTCTGTTGTGCATAAGCTGAATTCACTATAAATCAAATCAAAGTTATATTCTATACCATCAGCCTCCTCTTGTAAGTACTCTGCAAATGCTTTAATCACTCTGTCATGAATATCCTCAGCAGGATTCTCTTCCACCCCTCTCAGTCTAAGGTGAGTCTGCATGGCTCTATATTCCATCATTGTACCTATCCGTTTGTTCTCTTTCACCACCGTTTCCACTTTTTGGCTTACATCTTGTGTTTTTTGCTCTATTTCAGCAGATTTTTGTGATAGGTTCTGAATTTCTTTTTTAATCTCTCCCACATCTTTTTTAAGATCCGCTACCTCTGCCACCACCAGTTCCTTCATTGTAGCCATACCTTTTCCTTGAATTTCCTCCATCTGCTTTCCCAACTCCTGAATGGCATCCATCATCCTTTTTTCCATAGCTTCCACCACTACTTGCCAGTTCTTACTTTTAGTAGACATCTTTGGGGTTGAAAACGACGCCACTCTCTGTCTTTGCCTTAAATCCGTTGTTTACAGTTCAATTTACTCCACCTTAAAATAAAAATCCACTTACACCATTCAATAGTCATCCATGCATGTAGCCAATCCACCGTATTTTCGCTCTTCAAAACCTTAAATCCAAGCTATAAAATAACTTTTAAAACTTAGTCCTCCCCAAAATTTTGGGCGTCTTTTCTCTATGGTTTTATGGTGTAGAGTAGACTTTTCTTAGCTACTTCCTGTCTGTCGCTGATTTGCTTCCTCTCTTTACCATCCAGTGTTGCTCCTTTTCACTCCCACCTTCTTCCGGTCCATCGCTTCAGCTCCGGTCTCTTTCTGGTCCTCCGGATTCCTGTCTAGGCACAGTCTCTTCTATTGCTCCTCAGCGTCACTTCCGGCCTCCCACCTTTTCCAACTCTCTCAGTTCTTTTGTCTCCTGCAGTCTCGCGAGCTTTAAAGGTGAGTTTCTGTTTCTTATCTCATCCACTGCCACAGGAATGTTAAACAACTGTCTTTTTTCCGTATTTTTGCTTCAATTATTTACTTTTTCACCATCAAACTTTACTCAGTCATTATTAATCTTCGATACCACTTATCCAGATAAGTCCACAAGTGCGCCCAGCTGGTTCCTGGTAAGTAAAATTGTTTCCATTACCTTGTTTGTTTACTTCTGATCTTCGCATTGTCTCATTCCTTCCCAATTTTCCCCCTTTAGTCCATGAGATTGGGAAATGGCAATTTTAAGCTGAATACTCAGCTCGATGAGCTCCTTGAGTGCTGAATGCAATGCCTGCTTTGAGAGAGGGGATCAAAGTGTAATACAAGCCTCTTCTGAGACTTGATCACACCAATCTCAACTCTTTCTTGGATCTTGATGCTTGCCAGACTTTCCCCCTGCCTGGGGGAGTTTGTGTTGGGCTGATACTCGCCCAATCTGCCAAAAGGAGCCCCCGTCCACCCTGCGTGATTGCAAGGTGCATCAGATTGCCATTTTAACCCAAGCGGAAGTCCAGCCCAAGGCAAGCTGGTTTCTTAGCCATGGCACCAAAATTGTGGAAAGATTAATCTGTCTCCCTCTATCATTGTCTTCTGTCTGTGGGTCTGATGTACCCTTACTGACCCTCCTTTCTGTTTGTATGTGCTTTGTTTAATTGTTTTTAATTGTTTTTTATATATGTTTAAAGCTGTTTTCAATGTTTTTGATTGTTTGCTGCCTTGAGGAGAACCTGAGCTGAATGGAAAGGCAGCATGAAAATGTTTTAAATAAAATAAAGTCTGGGTGATTGGGATGATTACCATACAGTGTGTATGTGTGTAGGTAGAATGAAAACTGGTGGATGTGTACTACAGAACCTTAAATATGTGAAAGATGGGTGGTGGGTACAATCCTGATGCATAACTCTATGGCCTTTCTGGAAAAAAAATACCAGGGATAAGAGATCAAGTAATGTGCAGAAATCTATGATGACAAATGCATTGAAAGAGATACCGGGTTCTGTTGGTAAGGCTTATTATGTTTCCTTGTGGATAGCCCTGGACTGTGGGGTTATATCTATGGTGTCTATTGTTATTGGTTTTTAACTGTTTCATATCCTAATGCATATTTTTGGAAGCCAACTTGGGCCCCAAGACAGGATATAAATATTTTAAATAAATCACCATTGGGTCCTGCTGTAAAGAGAACTGTCTCCTCTTAACCTCCAGTACTGGAAGTGTTTCTCACTGGCAAAAAAGGTCACCTTTAAACCAAGGCTAATAGAAGGGTTGCTAACATCCAGCACTTGGAGATCTCCCACTATTATATGTGATTGAGATCAGTTCCTCTAGAGCAAATGGCTGCTTTGGAGTGTGAACTTTATGACATTATACCCTGCTGAAGTCTCTCCCCTTCCCAAACCCCGTTGTTCCCAGGCTCCACCCTCAAAATCTCCAGGTATTTCCCAACCTGGAACTGGCAACCACAGCTAATAGGAAGATGTCAATCAGCTCTGTTCTTTCTGTACTCTTTCTAGTACTCATATTTTTCTGTTATGCTCAGCTTTTCAAACAACAGAGAAATGAGATACTTGCAAGAGAAATCTTTCTAAAATATGTAACACAAGAGGGGACCCACAACAAAATGTTGTGTGATGTGTTGTGGATTGTTTTAATATGTAATTGCAGTGTCAGGTCATCACCCAGAGCTTGGAGAGAGAGGAGCGTATTGGCTCCTCTTTGGACTGGCCTGGGCTCTCAGCGGTGAACTGTGGGTGTGGTGAAGACTCCTTTGAGCAGTGGGTGAGGCTTCTTGCCAATGCCTTTGGATTGGTTTGCATGTGGCATTAGGCTGGGTGGCTGTGGCGTGGCCTTGTGGCAGTACATGACCTTCAGCTTGGGCCTGCGGCCTGCTCCCTTTACAGGAAATTACTGCCCCTCCACCCCTTTGAGAGAGCGGCTGGCAAGGCTTCTCATCACCATTGGCAGATCGAGTTGCTGGCAGCAGTTTTCCAATTCTGGTGGGTGTGGCCTTGTGATGGCGTGCAGCCTTCAGCTTGGGCCCATGGCCTGCACCATATTTTATGGACTCCACCTCCACTCCTCTTTTCATTAGTCTTGGGCAAGTTCGGGGGATTGTGGGTTGAGACTGGTGGTGTTTTGTTAGCCATCAGGGCAGGTTCTAGGGGGCTGCAGCAGTTGGGGTCCATAGGCCCATAATTCACCTGGACTTCAGGGGGCTCACTCATTCACTCAAAGGTGAAGAAGAGGCTGCATGACCACAATGAGGCTGAGCATGAGGAGGAAGATGCCACTGTGCCATGCCAACATGAGGCAACCGCTGCAAAAGAAGAGGTTGCATCCAGGGAAGACCTCCCATTTGCAGTGTTGGTGGTTGGCCAGGGTGGCTGTGGTGGCTGCTGCAACTGAGATGGCCTCAGGGGGCACTGCTGAGATGGGTGGCACAGCCAGGGTGCCCGGTGGAATCTGCTAGTACTCGCAGTCCTTCATGGCGATGATGGTGGCTACAGTGGCCCTCCTGCAGACCCCAGCAAGTGGCACTGCCAAGACCACCCAGCAGGGGCAGATTAAGGCTCACTGACCAATCTTGGTGCCCCCCTCCTTTCCACACTGACCCAGTCTATTTTAGTTGTTGACCTGTCTGACTAGATATACAATGCAGGTTGCAACAATACAAAAATTTATTTATATGATAACACAATACACTGTACAAACTAAGCCAAGCTTTGGCTACATAAAGTTCTACAAAAATGCAATACAGCATCTATTTTAATATTTCACGTTAAATGTATCAAAGTTTCAATATTCATGACCTGAAAGGCATTTTTCTATATTTCATTTCTGCAAAATCACTGATAACATGCTCGAAATTACTACTTCTCAGAATGTCTGCTTCAATTTATTTATTTATTTATTTAATTTATTATTTAGATTTGTTTCCCACCTTGCCAGGCAAACTGGCTCAAGGCGGCACACAACAAACTATCAATATAAAACAATAGATACAATAAATTAATTAAAACAAAATACTATACTAAAACACAGTATAAATACAGACGATGGCGATCTTCAGCAGACGGTGCATTGCTGGTATAACCAGTGGCATATCAAGTGCCATAGATGTTCCAATGACTCAGTTCCCCAATGGTGCAATTCCCCAGTGGTAGCCCCTAATTGAAAGCCTGGTGGAAGAGCTCCATTTTACAGACCTTGCAGAACTATAAAAGGTCCCACAGGGCTCTGATGTCCTCTGGGAGCTCATTCCACCAGTAAGGGGCCACCACTGAGAAAGCCCTGGCTCTGATGGTAGCCAGTCTGGAGTCTTTTGGGCCAGGAAGAGCCAGGCGATTTTGTAGCCCCGACCTCAGTGCTCTCTGGGGCACATATGGGGAAAGGTGGTCCCTTAAGTAGGTAGGCCCCTGACCATATAGGGCTTTAAATGTGAAAAACAGCACCTTGAAACAGACCTGCTAAACTATTGGTAGCCAGTGCAATGCCTTCAGCACAGGCTGGATGTGGTCCCTTATAGAAAGGCCCATCAGCAGCCTGGCCGCTGCATTTTGCACTAGCTGCAGTTTCCAGTTCTGAGACAAGGACAGCCCCACATAGAGAGCGTTGCAGTAGTCTAATCTTGATGTGACCATAGTGTGGATTACTGTTGCCAGGTCATTGCGTTCGAGGAAGGGAACCAACTGCCTTATCAATTGTAGATGGTAAAAGGCTGCCTTGGTAGTGGCTGCTACCTGGGCCTCCATAGTTAAGGCAGCATCCAGGAGCACTCCCAAACGCCTAACCCTTGGTGCTAGCATCAATGGTGCCCCACCAAAGGGTGGTAGTGGGATCCTACCCCCGACCCACTCTGGCCTAGGCACAGGACCCCCGTCTTCATTGGATTCAATTTCAGTCGGCTCAGTCTAAGCCAGCCTGAAATGTCCTGAAGCGCCCACTCCAGGTCATCAGGGGTAGAGCTGGACTGACCCAACAACAGATATAGCTGGCTGTCATCGGCATATTGATGACACCCCAGCTTATGCCTCCAGGCACTCTGGGCAAGGGGGCGCATGTAGATTTTGAATAACATTGGGGATAGCACTGCCCCCTGAGAAACCCCACAAACAAGTGGGCACCTCTAGGATATCTGCTCCCCTAACGCCACCCTCTGTCCCTGACCTTGGAGAAAGGAGACGAGCCATTGTAATGCAAGCCCCTGGATCCCAGTGTCAGTGAAGCAGTGGATCAGTAGCTGTTGGTTGACCATGCTGAATGCCGCTGACAGGTCCAACACGAATGCTGTCCGTGTGGTTGTTTATTGTGGTTACTGGTGTTAGGATGTTGGGGATGTTAAGTTCTTGTAACCAATAGAAGTCTTTATAGCATTTGTGTTGGTAGAATTTTATGTTGAAGGCAAGGAATTGCCTAATGTTATTTGCTGTGGAAGTGGTGCAGATCCTGTGGTTATGGACTGGTGGCCAGATAACAGTGAAGGCGGCCAGGTTTGTGCCACCATGAAAGGTCAGCATATCCCGG
Source organism: Gekko gecko (assembly GCA_029375565.1). Classification (NCBI taxonomy): domain Eukaryota; kingdom Metazoa; phylum Chordata; class Lepidosauria; order Squamata; family Gekkonidae; genus Gekko; species Gekko gecko. The sequence goes on from JAPDNY010000005.1 coordinate 174,519,554, forward strand.
TGCTCTTGGGGAAGGGGAAATATAGCGGTGGGCCTGGGCATGTGGTTAAGGGAAGGACGCGGAGACGGAGTGAGCCTCGGCGCCCTTCCAGCCTTCGGCCCATCCCAAGGGTGGCCGGCGGTGGGGCAAGGACTCTTAACTCCCCTCCGTCATTGGTGTTGTGTAATGCCAGGTCCATCAACAATAAAACATCAACCCTTCGGGACTTTGTTATAGATCAACGGGTGGACCTGGCGTGTGTGACCGAGACCTGGGGGAGGGAGGGTGAGATGGTTGCGCTCGCCCAGCTTGCACCACCGGGTTACTCGGTCCTTCACCAATCATAGACTAGGGGGTGGGGGGAGGAGTGGCCATTTTCATTTGGGAGGCTTACGCCTTCAGGGCGCTCCCGCCTGCGGAGATCATGGGAATAGAATGTGTCGGCATGATGCTGGAGGCTGTAGAGAGTTCGGCGATCTGGCTGGTGTACCGTCCGCCCAATGCACCGGCCAGTAGCCTGCCATCCCTGCTGGAGGCCATATCAGGCTGGGCATTAGATCACCCTAGACTGATTGTCCTGGGTGACTTCAACGTCCATGCTGAGGACACGGCTTCCAGCCGGGCTACAGACCTAGTGTCGACCATGGCGATGCTGGGACTCTCACAGTACATCTCAGCCACCACACATCGGGCTGGTCACATGCTTGATCTGATCTTTGTGGCAGGGGTGGAGGTGGACTGGATCACTGTGGAGGCAGTGCCATGGTTGGACCACCTGGCTCTGAGGGCCTGTTTGAATGTTCCACCCCGACCCGTTGTGGGTGGCAAGCAGATTTATGCTCACCCATGGGACCAGATGGACTCTATCTGGCTCCAGAAGGCCCTGTGGGATCCGAGGCCCCCTGGTGGCTCGTTGGATGAGCTAGTGGAGGCCTGGCATGACCAGCTCTCTGCAGCCATCAAAGAGATCACTCCCAGGCGTCCTCTCTGGGCTCATCAGAGGCGAGCTCCTTGTTATACCCAGGAGCTGTGGCTGATGAAATGAGAACTGAGACAACTAGAGAGACGGTGGCGCCGTGCTCGCGACAAAGTGTCAAGATAATCTTATAGAACGTTTATGAGAGCCTATGAGGTGGGAGTCAAGGCAGCTAAGAAGGATTTCTTTGCAGCTGAGATTGCATCTGCATGCTCATGCCCGGTCCAATTATTTAGTACAATTCGGTCGCTGACAGATTTGCCACAGGGCAGACGAAATGATAGGGAATTGGACATTGGCTGTGAGGCTTTTGCGAGCTATTTCACAGATAAAGTCTTGACACTCCAACGTGACCTCCGCACCACGACTGAGACAGTGAGTGAACTCAAGGCCCCTTGCATGCCTTCGGTTCCGGGTTTAGAGTGCTTCAGTCTGCTCAGCTTGGAAGAAGTTGACAGACTGCTGGCTGCCCAACCACATGCGACCTTGATCCGTGCCCCTCCTGGCTTATTAAAGCAGGCCACAAGGGGTTTCGAGGTGCTCTGTGGAATATTATCAACAAGTCCCTTACCGAGGGCCAGTTCCCTGGAGCACTCAAGGAGGCGATGGTCCGCCCTCTCTTAAAAAAGCCATCTTTGGACCCGGCTGAATTGGCCAACTATCAGCCGGTGTCCAATTTGCCCTATTTGGGCAAATTGATAGAGAGGGCGGTGGCGGTACAGTTGCAGAGCTTTCTGGATGATGCTTCAGTCCTAGATCCCTTCCAGTTCGGCTTTCGCCTGGGTCATGGGACAGAGATGGTGCTGGTCACCCTGACTGATGATCTCCGAAGACATCTGGATCGAGGCGGTGTGGCGGCATTGCTGTTGTTAGATCTGTCAGCTGCGTTTGATACAGTCGACCATCAGCTGCTGACCCACCGCCTCGCTGACATGGGGATTCAGGGGCTTGCCCTTCAATGGTTTGCCTCCTTTCTCCAAGGTCAGGGACAGAGGGTGGTGATTGGAGGTCAGCGGTCCTGGAGGCACCCCCTTGAGTGCGGAGTGCCGCAAGGGGCAGTGCTGTCTCTGATGTTATTTAACATCTATATGCGCTCCCTCGCCCAGATTGCCCGGAGTAATGGGCTTGGGTGTCACCAATATGCAGATGACACCCAGCTCTATCTGATGCTGGGCAGCCAATCAGACTCTAGCCCTGATGACCTGCATAGGGCATTGCAGGCCATGGCAGGTTGGCTCAGGCGGAGCCGACTGAAGCTAAACCCAGTGAAGACAGAGGTCCTGGGCCTGTGCCGGACCGGTCTGGGGTTGGGGCTCCCTCTCCTGACCTTCAACGGGGCACCTCTGGTGCTGTCACTGGAGGTTAGGAGTTTGGGGGTGTTCTTGGATGCCTCCTTAATGATGGAGGCCCAGGTGGCAGCCACTGTCAAGTGAGCATTTTACCATCTTCGGCTGGCACAACAGTTGGTTCCCTACCTCGACCATGATGACCTGGCCACTGTGATCCATGCAACGGTCACCTCGAGGCTAGACTACTGCAATGCTGTCTACATGGGGCTGCCTTTGTCGCAGATCCAGAGGCTTCAGCTGGTGTAGAACACGGCAGCCAGGCTGTTGATGGGGCTCACAAGGTGGGATCACATCCAGCCGGTGCTTAAGGGTCTGCATTGGCTGCCAATAGCGTACCGGATCCGCTTCAAAGTGCTGGTGCTTACCTTTAAAGCCCTATATGGCCAGGGTCCGGCTTACCTGAGGGACCGCCTTTCCCCATATGTTCCCCCAAGAGCGCTACAGTCTGGGGGACAACATCTGCAGGTTATTCCAGCCCGCAAGACTGCCAAATATGCTGTTACCAGGGCCAGGGCTTTCTCGGTGGCGGCTCCTACCTGGTGGAATGAGTTCCCAGAGGAGATCAGGGCCCTGTGGGACTTTATGCAGTTCCTCAGGGCCTGCAAGACGGAGCTCTTCCGCCAGGCTTTTGAGTAGGGGCTGCCACCACAATTGGACCATCACTGTGGGATTCCATGAGGCATCCTGGCCCTGGGATGAGATTATAACTTGGTGGGACTTTTGGGGGGGCAGGGGTAACATGCTGCCAGAGTGTTGAGTTGACTGGTTTTAATTGAGTTTAATTGTTTTGTTTGCTGCTGTTATAATGGTTTTATTTTTTGTTCATTTTAGTGTTTTTATGTATTTTATATGTCATTGCCCTATGTGTTGTCGGCAATGTATTGCTTGTGGCCTCTTGTTCACTGCCCTGAGCCCTTGTGGAAGGGCGGGGTATAAATCGAATAATAAATAAATAAACAACACCAGCACTGCCGTATCTCCAGAGGTCATCTGTCAGGGTGACCAGAGCCATCTCCATCCCATGACCTGGTTGGAAGCTGGACTGAAATGGGTCTAGCATGGAAGTGTCATCCATAAAGCTCTGCAGCTGAATTGCTGCCGCTCTCTCAAGTAATTTTCCCAAATAGGGCAAATTGGAGACCGGCCGATAGTTGGACAATTTGGCCAGGTCTAGTGATGGTTTTTTCAGGAGAGGGCGGACCTTCGCTTCCTTGAGTTGAGTGCCCTACTGATGGGCACTCCATGAAATTGCAGAGCAGTCGGGTTAGAACAGATAAAAGGAAATACTTCTTCACCCAAAGAGTGATAAACATATGGAATTCACTGCCACAGGAGGTGGTGGCAGCTACAAGCATGGACAGTTTCAAGAGGGAATTAGATAAACATATGGAGCAGAAGTCCATCAGTGGCTATTAGTCACAAGGTATAGATGGGAACTCTCAATCTGGGGCAGGTGATGCACTCTATTCTTGGTGTTGGAGGGGGCAGCAGTGGGAGGGCTTCTAGTGTCCTGGCCCCACTGATGGACCTCCTGATGGCACCTGGTATATTTTGGCTGCTGCGTGACAGAGTGTTGGACTGGATGGGTCATTGGCCTGATTCAACATTGGCTTCTCTTATGTTCTTATGTTCTTATGAGTGCCCACGGGAACAGTCCCTCCATGAAGGACTTGTAGATAATATCCTTGAGGGCACCTCGCAAACTCTCATGGCCACGGCCGGCTCGCCCACTAGGTGAGCTAGGTGCTCGCATAGAGCGTGCTGGCCGCAGGGCCGCCAAATTGCATCCCCCCTCCCACCGTCAATGAAGAGTGCCCCGGTGGGGTGCAGGAGGTGGTGGCGGAGCTTGCCCGCCCTCCTCCCCTCAGGAATCTGGCACTGGGAGGGAAGGGGTGAAGGTTAACCCCCCCTTCCCTGGCTTTCCTGGGCACCCCGCAGCTGTGGAGTGCCCAGGAAAGCCGGCGCTGGGAGGGAAGGGGTGGGGGTTAGAGCCCCCACCTCTTCCCTTGCTTTCCTGGGTGTCCCACAGCTGCGGAGTGCCCAGGAAAGCTGGTGCTCCGAGCCTCGAAGGAAGGGGTGGGGTTAGAACCCGCCGACCCCCCATCTCCAGGCCCCACAGGGAGGTTGGCATCCCTGGTGGGGTGGGCACCACAGGCTGACCTGCCTAGAATGCCCAGACACCTGGGGCTAGCCCTGCTTACGGCCAGCTTTTATAAGCCATGAGGGGCATGGATCGAGGCTGCATGTGGTTGGGCATACAGTTGAGAGCAATCTGTCAACTTCCTCAAGACTGAGTGGGCCGAAATAATCCAGAATAGAACCAGAAGACATGCATGGGGCCTCGAATTCACTCACTGTCTCAACTGTGGCAGCTCTGTTAACAACTGAATAGTTCTAAACAATTGTGCCAGGCATGAGCTAGCAGACGCAATCGTGGCTGCGTAGAACTCCCTCTTCATGGCTTTGACTGCCATCTCATAGGATCTCATAAACGTCCTATAAGATGCTCTTGTTGCTTCATCACGAGTACGTTGTCACCATCTCTCTAGTCATCTGAGCCCTCGTTTCATCAGCCGCAGCTCCTCAGTAAACCAAGGAGCCTTCTTCATACAAGGACACAGAGGGCGTTGGGGAGTGATCTTGTCAATGGCTGCTGAGAGCTGACCATGCCAGTCCTCAACTAGCTCATCCAACAAGCTGCCAGTGGGCATGGGATCCTGCAGTGCCATCTGAAACTGCAAAAGGTCCATTTGACTCTGTGGGGGAACCAAAATATGCTTGCCACCCAATTCACACAGGTCTTCAGGGCATGATGGTCCAACCATGGCACTGCCAAAGCAGTGATCCGGTCCACTGTAACCCCTGCTATGAAGATCAAGTCAAGCATGTGCCCAGCCTGATGAGTGGGAGCCGTAACATATTGGGTGAGTCCTAGTGCCCCCATGGATGTCACCAGATTCATTGCCAGCTTCAAACCGCACCATCAGCATGGACATTGAAGTCACCCAAGACTATGAGCCTAGGGTGCTCCAATGCCCAGCCCGACACGGCCTCAATCAGAGATGGCAGGCTGTTGGCTGGTGCATTGGGTGGTCAGTACATCAACCAGATAGCCAAACTCTCTCCGGCTTCCCACACAAGACCCGAGCATTCAATACCTGCAAGCTTCAGTGATGGGACTGCCCTGAAGGAGTAAGCCTCCCGAATGAACAGTGCCACTCCTCCCCCCTGCCCTGCAGTCCGTGATTGGTGAAGAACTGAGAACCCAGGTGGATCTAACTGGGAGAGAGCTACTGTCTCCCCTTCTCGCACCCAAGTCTTGGTCACACAGCCAGGTCTGCTCCCTGTTCTAGCAGGTAGTCCTGAAGGACCGAGGTCTTATTATTTATGGACCTGGCATTACACAACACCAATGTTGGAGGGGGGTTCTTAATCCCAGCCCCTCTGCCAACCATTCGGGATGGGGCACAGGCTGGAAAGGGGGCGAGCTTCTCTGTTTCTCTGCCTCCTTCCCTTAACTTCCTGCCTGGCCCCACCACTATACTTTCCCCTCCCCAGGAGCACTGGTATCCCTAGTCCACATGCCACCATTCAGGGTGGCCATCACAGTGCCCTAGCAATGCCTCAGGCTGCCACAAAATTGGCTTGTGAACAAGGTATGCCACTTAGGATGCCACTTAAGGCAATCACTAGTTTCCCCAACCAACTAATTAACTAACTAATCATTCTATCAAGCTAGGTTCCTATTACAATAGCTCACAGATACAATAAGAACCCTAAACATCCCCTACCCACCGTAACCTCTCTTCTTGGTGCCCTCACAGGCAGCAAGATTAAGCTACTATATTACTAACTGTGAAGTGTGGGCAAAAACATCCCGCTATTATAACTAATTATTGTTATTAAAATTGTTAATATACACAGTGAGTTGAGTCTTTCTTGAAGCATAACTGATCTATTTGGGTTTTTTACATGTTTCAGTGTGAGAAAGACCTCTCTGTTGTGCAGTTGGTGACCATTAATGTTAAAAATATTCTTAAGGTAATTTCAACATTTGGAAAAGCACTCCCTAGTTTGTTTTCTGTAACTGAGTTGTAAAGTTCCATGTGAGTGAAAGATATTTTCTTGGTTGTTTTAAACTTGTGAAGAACATATGAATGAAACTGCTGAAGCTCTATAGACAAAGTGTCATTCATGTCATCTGGATAAGCATCAATGAGTGTCTGACAAGTCTTTGAGTATCTTTCACTTTCTGATAATTGAGAATTAGCATCTTGTTGGGTTGCATTAGGAACATCTGTCAGACAAGAAAATCTGTCTGCTATTTCAGTGTACACCTTTCGTCTCCTCCTCATTTCTGTTTCTAACTTTTCAACAATTACATAAAAAGTGGAGATACGGAATTTGTCTCTAGCACTGAGAATGACCTCTGGTGCATTTCCATCATTGGGCATTCTCTTATACACTTACGCGTTTGAGTTGCTTTGTATTCTACATCAGGGAGCATGTCCTTTGCAAGTGATTCAAATCTCTCAAACTTATCTCTTGATGTGTGCAACTGGTCTGCCAATGATGAATACAAATCTGCACATGTTTGCAAGATCACAGTTTGCAAGATCACATTCCAAAAATGCAGCCTGAACACAAATTCCAGTTCTTGCATCTTGTTTGCAATATTCTTTGCCTCCCTTCTAGTGTCACCTTTTTGCAACTGGTCATCTGATAAATCTTCCAAAGCTTCAAGAACCTTGAAGAAAGAACCTTGATAATTGCTACAGTTGCCACAGCATGTGCTTCCCATCTGGTGTCTGAAAGTGATTTCAGCACTTTTTCATTTCCAATGCAATCTTTGAGAATTCTCCACCAAGAAGTTGAGGCTGAAAAGAATGTGTAGAGCAGTTGTACAGTGGAAATAAAATCTACTGTGACTTGACAGCAATCCATAGCACTTCGTCCAACTAAATTTAGTGAATGAGCTGCACAGGGTACATAAATGGCAAACTGATTTGCATCCAAAAGTTTTTGCTGCATGCCATTGTAATGTCCAGACATGTTGGCAGCATTGTCATATGACTGCCCTCTGCATTTAGCAAAATCCAGTTTACAATCATCACATAAGTACTTCAACACCTGCTGTACCATAGTTTCATCAGCGTGGTTTTGTAATTCTAAAAATGTGATAAATCGTTCAACTGGCTGTCCATCTTGCAAGTATCTGAGCATTATGCTCAGTTGGTCAACATGTGAAAGATCAGGCATTGGGTCCACAGACAGACTGAAGTACCCAGAAACATTAATTTCATCAATGATGACAGAGTGCACTTTCTTTGCCATTAACTCAATAAGTTCCTCACATATCGTTTTGGACAGGTACAAAGGGTTGCCTTTTCCAGCATTGCCATACCGTGATATGTGAGCAGCCAAGAATGGGTCAAACTGACTTATCGAGTAGCCCCAAATAATTCCCATTATTAAGAGACCCAAATTTTTCCACTTTTCCTCGGAATGCCAATCCTCATTCAGCCAGTGTTCAAATGACTGTTACAACATGCCAAAGCACATTCTCCCAGTAATTACACTCTTCAATTTGTTTTTCCAGTGGCTGTGTCAAGCCTAAACCTTGTTTCTGAGTTAAATATGTCAACATGGCATCTCGGTGAGTTTTACTTTTTTCATGGTTGTCAATTACAGCAGTGTTTCGCCAGTCACTGAATCCCTCATTTCTAGCAAAATGCATTGACCCTTTGCTGGCAAATAGTTTACAAACAAAATAATAAATTGATCCTTTTGAAGGAGAGTACAACAGCCATTCTTTCTTGTAGTGTTCACCATTGGCTTTTATTCCAAAAAATATCTTCTGTGAACAGTATCTCTCTGGATTCCCACTGATGAAATTGCGACATGATTTGTCAAATGACCCATTGTGGTGCTGACATTCACTGGGTCCACAAGCAACCCAATAAGTCACATCACCATCATAAAATTCATCCCACAACCCTGGCTTTGTTCATTTCATCCTTGGTCAGTTCTCTAAACTCCTTGGACAGTTCAAAAGCATTTACACATCTTGTCATGGAAGTAGGTCCAGGTTGTGGCACTTCATCATGTGCAACGTCATCATGAAAATCTGGCCTTCAACCAACACTGCCTGTTTCTAATGAAGGAGATAGATTTGATTCACTTCTCTGCAGTTTGTCTCTGAAGACTGACACTGGTTTTGATCCAGATCATCTTTCTCTGCAGTTTGTAAGAAGAAATCTGTCAGCTTTCCTGTCTTGGCTACAACAGACAGATTCTTTTGCTCATTCTCTTTTGCACTTTTTCTCTTTTGCGCACCACTCAACTGAACATGCTTCATTTTTGACGTTTACATGGGGCTGAAATTAAAAAGGGGCAGAGAGGGTCATTGAAATGACTGTCATGAGAACCGAATTTCGCTCCATCATTTTACTTTTAAACACATGCATTTTACTTTTAAACATAGCCTATGACACTACACCTTGCCAAAAAAAAAAGACAGAAGATAACCCTAGAGTGCACCATGATCAATTTGCACTAATTTCATCTTTTTTTTTTTTTTTTACAAATCTTCATTCTTTTTTTTTCTTTTCATCCTTTCCTCAACTTTGTGGTGCGCCCTTTGGCCCTGATGCCCTAAGCATGTGCTTAGTCTGCTTAATAGTTAATCTGCCACCTGGCACTCAAGAAGGTGGGCAGGCAGGCTGTGGCAGGCCAGGCTCCTTCCTTCTGCCCCACCCCACTGGCAGAGGGAGAGGCAGTCAACAGTAAGTCCATTCTCCGTGCATGTGCCCTAAGTGTGCAGAAAAATCTCTTTACATAAGAACATAAAACATAAGAACATAAGAAAAGCCAATGTTGAATCAGGCCAATGGCCCATCTAGTCCAACACTCTGTCACGCAGCGGCCAAAACTACCACGTGCCATCAGGGGGTCCAGCAGTGGGGCCAGGACACTAGAAGCCCTTCCACTGCTGCCCCCTCCAGCACCAAGAATACAGTGCATCACCTGCCCCAGACTGAGAATTCCCATCTATACCCTGTGGCTAATAGCCACTGATGGACTTCTGCTCCATATGTTTATCTAATTCCTTCTTGAAACTGTCCATGCTTGTAGCTGCCACCACCTCCTGTGGCAGTGAATTCCATATGTTAATCACTCTTTGGGTGAAGAAGTATTTCCTTTTATCTGTTCTAACCCGACTGCTCTGCAATTTCATGGAGTGCCCACGAGTTCTTATATTGTGAGAAAGGGAGAAAAGTACTTCTTTCTCAACCTGCTCAGTCCCATTCATAATCTTATAAACCTCGATCATGTCACCACTCAACCGTCGTTTCTCCAAGCTAAAGAGCCCCAAGCATTTTAACCTTTCTTCATAGGGAAGGTGTTCCAACCCTTTTAGCATTCTAGTTGCCCTTCTCTGCACTTTTCCCAATGCTATAATATCGTTTTTGAGATGTGGTGACCAGAACTGTACACAGTATTCCAAATGAGGTCGCACCAATGATTTATACAGGGGCATTGTGATACTGGCTGATTTGTTTTCAATTCCCTTCCTAATAACCCCCAGCATAGCGTTGGCCTTCTTTATTGCAGCTACACACTGTCTAGACATTTTCATTGAGTTATCCACTACGACTCCAAGATCTATCTCTTGGTCCGTCTCTGCCAGTTCAGACCCCATCAACGTGTATTTATAGTTAGGATTTTTGGCTCCAATGGGCATCACTTTGCACTTTGCCACATTGAACCCCATTTGCCACGTTGACGCCCACTCACCCATCCTCGACAGATCCCTTTGGAGTGCCTCACAATCCTCCCAGGTTTTCACCACCCTGAACAACTTCGTGTCATCTGCAAATTTAGCCACTTCACTGCTTATTCCCAATTCCAAATCATTAATAAACAAGTTAAAAAGCATCGGACCGAGTACTGATCCCTGTGGTACCCCACTGCTTGCCACCCTCCACTGAGAAATTTTCCCATTTATACTCATTCTCTGTTTCCTATTTATAAGCCAGTTTTTGATCCACAAGAGGACTTGTCCTTTTATCCCATGACTATTGAGCTTACTTAGGAGACTTTGATGAGGAACTGTATCAAAAGCTTTCCGGAAGTCAAGGTAAATAATATCTATTGGGTCCCCCTTGTCCACATGTTTGTTCACTCCCTCAAAAAACACTAACAGGTTAGTGAGACAAGATCTTCTCTTACAGAACCCATGCTGAGTCTGCTTCAATAGTTTTTGTTCATCAATATGCCTACTAATTCTTTCCTTAATAACAGTTTCCACCAACTTACCCGGTATCGATGTCAGAATGACTGACCTGTAATTTCCTGGATCTCCCCTGGAGCCCTTTTTAAAGATGGGAGTGACATTAGCTACCTTCCAGTCCTCAGGAATGCAGGCAGATTTTAAAGAAAGAGTACGTATTTTTGTCAGGAGATCCACAAGTTCACATATGAGTTCTTTCCGAACTCTCAGATGAATGCCATCCAGGCCTGTTGATTTATTAGTTTTTAAATTGTCCATCAGTCGGAGGACTTCCTCTCTTGTCACCACAATCTGATTCAGGTCTTTCAAGCCCCCTCCCGAAATTGGTGCTTCTGGAGTGGGCAAGCACTTCTCCTCTTCCACAGTGAAGACAGAGGCAAAAAATGCATTCAGCTTCTCAGCCATTTCCCTATCATCCTTCACTACTCCTTTTACCCCTTGGTCATCCAAGGGCCCCACTGCCTACCTGGCTGGCTTTCTACTTCTAATGTATTTGAAGAAAGTTTTATTGTTGGCCTTCATGTTTTTTGCAATATGTTCCTCATATTCCCTTTTTGCTTGCCTGATCACATAATTGCATTTTATTTGCCACAGTCTGTGTTCCCTTTTATCAACCTCACTGAGACTAGCTTTCCACCACTTAAAAGAATCCTTCTTACCTTTTACAGCTTCCATTACTTTATTAGATAACCATGCAGGCTTTTTTCTATACCTATTTCTGCCTTTCCTTACCTGCGGTATATATTTTTTCTGAGCTTCTGGGTTGTATTTTTAAATAGTCTTCAAGCTTTCCTAATGGTTTTGACCTTCTTGTTAGCCAAAATGCTTATCTACGCATTGATCGGTCTAGACTTATATTGAGTTCTGGTCTATGTATACAGAGAAAGTAGTTTCGCCCAGAAAACCAGTTTCCCAAAAGAGAACACTTGACAAGGTTTCTTTAGTAAAATAAAATTTTCTCTTTACTGAATAATATCTTTGTTTCACAGGCAAACAAAACAGATGCATACACACATACACACAAGTTCCTTTAGATATAGTAGTAATGGAAAACAATATTGGGGTTTTAAACTAAAGATATTCAGGAAGGGGGATACACATAATACTTATCTGTTTCCTGAAGCTCAACCTTCACAGTGAAGAATACAAGAATTGTTTCTTACTAAGGATACTTTTACTTCATACAGTTGGAACCAGCCAACACGTGTGAAGGGCTCCTTGGTTGCGACTCCAAGGAAGCACAGTAAAGTTACCTATAGTAGGCGTACAGGATGGCGGGCCAAGGCGAGACAAAGACAAAGGTTGAACCTTGGTTTTTATCACCTAGTTTTGGGGGCTGGCTCTGGGGTCTTCCAGTCTGTCCCATCCCTATACCATTGGCTATAGGATGTGGGGTACCCTCCTACTAAGGTGGGGCAATATTGAAAATCTACACCTTTCACTAAAGGGAACATTTGGTCCAAGGTGAGAAGATGGGTTGTCATGGAAACCTTAAGAATGCAGATGACTCTGGCTTGGTCCAAGTCACAAACAGGAAACAGTCTTAACACTTGCAAAGTGCCAAGCATCCTGTGGGTTTCGTGTGGAATTCAGATTCCTCGATGGTAGACAGGTTGTTGTTTTTGTCATCCTTCTAGCAGACCATAATGGAGATGCTTTCTTGTTCCCAGTGCCTGATGGGTAGATGTATGTGCATATGTGTGTGTGTGTGACTTCATTAGCATGAAAATGCAGACTGCAAGCAACTTTCTAGTGCAGGTGGTCACATCAAACAAAGCACACAGTTCTCCCAAACCAAAGACACTTGCAAGCACCATTCAGGTGTGTGTGCAGGTCAGAAAATAACAAATAAAAGCATTTTCAAAAGTACATCTCCTAACATTCTGCACTCTTCCTCTCAATTTCTTCCTCACATGTCCCCTCATACCAGAGAAGTTACCCCTTTTAAAGTTAAAAGCGGTTGCGTCAGTCTTTTTGGGCAACTCCCTATCTGTACAAATGTTAAACTCAATGACATTATGGTCACTGTTCCCAAGTGGTGCAATCACTTTTACATCTCTCACCAGGATTTGGGTGTTACTTAGGACCAAATCCAGGATCACCTCTCCCCTGGTAGGATCTGTGACCATCTGTTCCATAACACAGTTATTGAGAGTGTCTAAAAACTCAATCTCTTTTTCCTGACTAGAACTCATATTGACCCAATCAATGTGTGGGTAGTTAAAGTCACCTATTACAACACATTTATTCCGTCTAGCCACTATCTTTAATTCAGTCATCATTTTATAATCCTCCTCTATCTTTTGATCTGGTGGGTGATAACAAACTCCCACTTTTAAGCCTCTTTTTGGACCCACTATTTCAACCCATAGCATTTCCAGAAGCGAATCCAATTTTCTTACCCTCTCAGTTTTACTGGACTGTATACCCTCTCTGACATACAAAGCCACCCCACCTCCAACCCTTCCCCCCCATCCTTCCGATATAATTTATAACCAGTAATCACCATATCCCACTGATTTTGTACAGCTCCCTCTTGTAGCAAAAAGCATCCCAGTGCGTAACAAACCTGAACCCTTTCCCCTACACCATCGTCTCATCCATGCATTGAGACTCCTGATCTGTGCCTGTCTCTCCGGCCCTGTGCGTGGAACAGGTAGCACTTCTGAGAAGGCTACCTTGGAGGTCCTGGCCTTGAGTTTCCTGCCCAGCAGCCTAAATTTCTCCTCCAGGACCTCACGACTGCATTTACCCACATTGTTGGTGCTGATGTGCACCACGACCACTGGCACCTCCCCAGCACTATCTACCAGCCTATCTAAAACATGCGTAATGTCCGCTACCTTCGCACCAGGCAGGCAAGTCACCATACAGTCAGTACGCGGGTTCACCACCCAGCTGTCTACCTGCCTAAGGATCGAATCACCAACTACCAAGAGCCCCCCTCCCACCCTTCCCAGGGACAGTTCCTTGGTACAAAAGGATACCCGTTCACCAGCTGAAGAAGAGGTCCCTTCTGAGGGCACATACCCCTTATCCTCAGCATGGTGCCCCATTTCTCCTTGACCCTCATGCTCCCTGGCAGCAGCGGGGCTGCCAGATCCAGAGTGGGACATATCTAACAAGTCCCCGAGAGTCTTCTCCGTGCACCTAACTGACTGTCTTTGCTTCTCCAGGTCAGCCACCTTGGCCTCAAGGGAGCAAACTCACTCCCTGAGAACCAGGACCTTCTTGCACCGAGCACACACCCTGACTTCTTACACTCCATGCAAAACACTGGATAGCCCCCAACCCCCTGCTGCCATTCTGGCTTCATAATTGTTTTTAAACAAATACTTTTCTATAACCCCCCTTTTAAAACTCTTTTTATTTATATGCTTCCTGTTGTAGAAGTCTACTTACCTTACTGGGAACCCAAGGAGCTGAGGTCCCTGGCTTTCTGGCTCTTCCTGGGCTTCTTACAGAGCCCCTAGGCTGAGAGTCCCTAGGCTAAGAGCCACAGGCCAAGAGCCTCACCCTTTTGCTCTCACCCTTCGGCTCGTGCCATGTGATCCCTGTCTGTGGAAATAAATATCCACATATAGGGGGCACAGTTGGGAATTAAATACATACATTCTGGTCGTTGTTGAATTAAGTCTTTTCCCCCCAAGGGTATGAGGATTTCAGAGTACCCCCCCCCCACCTTCCTTGAGTCTCCACAAGAAAGGTGGACTATAAATGTAGTAGATAAGTATTAGTTCATTTATACAGCACTTTTACAACATTTCATACTGATTGATAGGTTTTTTTTTAATATAGTTTTTATATAGTTTTTGGTAAGTATTACATATTATCTTTTATCCCGTACATTTCGTAACGGTTTTTATCCCTTCTCCCTCCCTCCTCCCCCCTCTGCTTTTCCAATGCTTTAGTCCTTTGTTCCCAGCCACGGGCACAAGGTCCGAATCTTGCACTGAATGTCCTTTCTTCCTTCTGTTGGTAGCCACTCCAGGTAGGTCTTCCATTTCGTGCTGATTGCTGTAGTCCTGTCTGCCCATTTGGTCTTCCAGTTCAGTTTTTCAATTATGTCTGACTGTATGAAATCAAACAAATAATTATGCCAGATTTCTACTGTCCACTTACTCTTCTCCTTCCAACCCAGAGCAATCACTGCTTTTCCTGCTAGTATCATTGCTTTGAATATAGCTTGGCTCTGTTTACTTACTACTGGGTTTCCTATTATGCCCATTAACATTAAATTTAAGTTAATGGACAGTGAAACTTTGCATGTTCTCCTTATAATTTGCAATATTTTTGTCCAAAAAACACTGACCTCTGGGCATTCCCACCACATATGGGAAAACCATCCTTTAGCCTGTTTACAATGCCAGCACCTGGGGCTCATTCCTGGGATCATGTTTGCTATTTGCGCTGGTGTTTTGTACCATTTTGTAAAGAATTTATGCTCCATTTCGTTAAATTTGATCACTTTAATTCCCTCTATTCCTTCCATTATTTTGCTTGCCAAGTTTCCTGATATCTGACCTTCTTTGGTCCAAGTGTTCTGTAGGTAAGATATTGTCATGTCTATATTTGATATCATTTTCCTATAGATTTTCCCTGCTAGTCCTTGTTTTGATTTTTACATCCCTTTGTATAGTTCTTCTATTGGTTCCTCTATCCATATTTTCTCTTTTTCCTTGATCTTATTAACCATACTATATAGGCCTGTTATTTTTAACCAATGTTGGTTACCTACCTCTTCCACTATCTCGTGTACCGGTTTTAAGTTACATCCTCTAAACATGTCTTCCAACCTATAATACCCTTTAGTTTTAAGATATTCCCACCATTTATTCTCTTTTATTTCGCTGTATATTAATTCTAGTGGTGTCCATCTTGAGTTTCTTCTTAGCCATTTCGCTTGCCACTTGCTCCAAGATTCTAATGCTGAATGTCTGGGGCCTTTAATCAATTTGAGATCTTTTTTTGTGGCTTTAGAGAAAATCCCGAATCTTCCTATATTGTTGTTTATCTCATTTTCAAATCTAACCCATTTTTGCTCCTCCCCTTCACCTATCTCTAATAGCGACTTTATTTGGAAGGCTTCATAATATCTATTCAGCTCTGGGACTCCCCAACCCAACTCCTCCTTGAGACCGTGTATCAACCTTTTTTGAATTCTACACTTTTTACTGCCAAATATCCACTTTCTAATTGCTCTATTCCATTGTTCTAACCTTTTGTTATGGGCCTCTAATGGTATCGACTGGAATAAGTATGTTAGTTTAGGTAGCCAGAACATTTTAACACTCCTAATTCTAGTAGATATACCAAGAGTTTTATTTTTCCACTTTCTCATTTCATTCTTTATTTTCTTCCATATCGTGCTATAATTCACCTCCGATATTCTATCGATCTTCTTTTGTAACACTATACCTAAGTATTTGAACTTTTTGGTGCCCATTCCAATATTTGTAATTTTGTTTATTTCTTTTCTTTCCTCTTTGTTCACATTGAGGTACATAATTTCTGATTTAGCCATATTAACCTTTAACCCTGAACAGCATTCAAAGTACTCTAAGATAATTTTTACTTCTTTTATCACTGCTTTGGGATTTGTCATAACTACTATAATATCATCTGCAAATAAATTAATTTTCTTCCTTCTTTATCTTATAACCTTCTATCCTTACACAGTTTCTTATCCTTTCAGCTAGTTGTTCTATTGCTATAATAAATAAGTCCGGTGAGAGCGGGCACCCCTGTCGGGCCCATTCTGGATCTGAAAAGTTTGTGATTTGGCATTATTGACCTTTACCACTGCTGTTCCCTCTCTATATATCTCCTTAATTGCTCTTATATAATTATCTCCTATCTCATGCTTTTTCATAATCTGCCACAAGTATTCCTGAGATAGGGTGTCAAAGGCTTTATAGACATCCAATTTTAAAAGACCTAACTTTTTTTTTTGACCGTGTTGTAATACATTTATTATATTCCTAATAGGGTGGGCTATGTTCCTATCCTTTACAAATCCATGTTGGTCTTCTTTTATTATTTTGGGACTAAACTTCTTTAATCTATTTGCCAGCATTTTTGCGAAGATCTTGTAGTCTTGGTTAAGGAGGCTTATAGGTCTGTATGAACCTACCTCTTCAGGGTCTTTATTTGGTTTCAAAATTACTATTATTTCTGTTTGTCTCCATGAATCTGGGGCCCTTCCCCCCTCAAGATTTCGTTGAAGATCATTTGGAGTTCTGGGGCAAGAATGTCTATCATTTCCTTATAAAATTCACTTGTGAACCCATCTAGCCCAGGGGATTTTCCCTTTCTCAATTCTTTAATTACATCCTTTATCTCTTGTATTGTAATTTCCTCTTGTAATTTGGCTTGCACATCCTCCTTCAGTGTTATGTTAACTTCCTCTACAAAGTCTGTTGTGTCCCTTTTCTTATATAATTTTTTATAGAAAGACTCGAACGCCTCCCTTATTTCAATGGGATGTTGAGATTTTTGACCATTTACCTTTATACTTTTTACCCTTTGTCTTTCCTTCCTAATTTGCTAGTCTTTTTGCTGAATTTATGCTATTTCTTTGGAATTCGTTTCTCACCATGGCTTCCCTTTTCCATATTGTTGCTGAGTCTAAGGCCTCCAATTGTTTTTTAATTGTTAATATTTGGTTCTGTATCATAGGATTGTATTTTTGCATTAGTTTACTTTGTAGCCTCTCCATTTCTTGGATTTTGGCCCGTCTTCCTAGATGCCACTCCTTTTTTATATTCTTCTCTTTCTTTATACAGTGCCCCCTTATCACTGCCTTTGCAGCATCCCATAGAATATTGGTGGGTACTGTTCCTCTATTTTCCTCAAAATATAGCTTTATCTGCTCAGACATGTATTGTCTATCCCTTTCTGTGGCCATTATTAAGTTATTATATCTCCATGTTCTGGTTGTTGGTTGCTGAGTGAATTCTATTTCAACGCTTATTGGAGCATGGTCAGATATCCATATTGGATGGGTTGTAATTCCTTTGATAATCATATTACTATTCTTTTCTAAAATTATATAGTCTATACATGATACTGTTTTATGCCTACTAGATATATGTGTGGGTTTAGGCCGGTTCCCCACAGACTCATGTGCCTCTATCAGGCCCCAATTTCCCAACTTGATTGATTTATCTTTTGTTATGTCTATATTTAGGTCACCTGTTATAATCACTTCTCCTTCAGAGAATTGTTTAGTTTTTTTAAATATTTTACCCAGGAATTTCTTTTGCCCTTTATTTGGGGCATATATATTTACTATGGTATACTTCTTATCATCCATTTTAAACTTTACTAACAAATATCTACCATTCCTATCCTCTTTTTTTCCCATAACCTCTAGTTTAAATTTCTTATGAATCAGTACTGCTACTCCTTTACCCTTGGCATCACCTCTGGCCTCTGCTAATATCTCCCAAGTCGGATCGTTTAGCAACGGCTTGCTATCTTTTTTTTTCTTATGTGTTTCCTGGAGGCATAAAACATCAATCTTTTGATCTTTTGCCAGCTTAGCTATCCTGTACCTTTTAAGGTTTGACCTTAACCCATTGACATTCAGTGTAAGTAATCTTATTGTTCTATCCATGTTCTTTATGATTCTGGACTTTGAGTTCCCGTGGCCCTGGGATTTTTAAGCATATTCTTAAACTACCCCTTCCCCTTCCCTCCCATCCCTGTGGTAGAGTAGACTTGTGGGGATAAGAAACCTTCCCCCTCTCCACTTCATGAGGTGCACACATCCCCTCCTCCCCCTTATACTTGTAAAATTAACATTAGCTCAACTTATACTTGGATACTTCCCTTTAGGTGTCTTCTTCTAGTGAGTCTGTCCTGAGGCGCTTTTCTCCTCTCTCTGCAGTTCCTTCTTCTGGGTCTGCTTCCCCCTCTGGCTCTTCTTCCATTCCCTCTTCCCTTATGTCTTCAGCATTTATTCCGAGTTGTTTGAGGAGTTCTTTGGCCTCAAGGGCGTTCCGTACCATGAGCCTCTTCCCTTCTTGGAATATTATGATTGAAGCTGGATAGCCCCAGGTAAATTTTACATTGTTTACATATAGTTTTTGGGCATAGGGGTGCATTAAGTTCTTTTGCCTAAGTGTCTCCTGGCAAAAATCCTGTCTCACCCAAACTTTCCTGCCCCTGAAGCTCAAGTCCTTCCTCTTTTTTAGCTCCTTATATATTTGTTGTTGTATTTTTTCTCTGGAGAACTTGATAATAACGTCATGAGGGGCTCCTCCCTTGCCTTTTCTTTGCAGGTGGTGAGCTCTTTCAACGTCTTCTGACTGAATCCTGATTCCATTAGTTGTCAGCCATTCTGTTACTACTCCTTCCAGGTTCCTGGTAGAAACCTCTTCAGAGATTCCTGTCAAAATCAAGTTTGCTCTCCTATTCCTGTCTGAGAGGTCATTTATCTGCTTTGTTAGGGAGCCAATCCTCTGTTCATTTGCCAGAGGCTTTTCTCTGGCAAAATTTGCCGTTTGCTTTATGTCGGCAATTTCTTTCCCTATCTTAGCCATATCTACTCGTACAGCCTTAATCTCTTCGCTAATTTTTTCCTGAGATGCTAGGAATATCTTCTGGAGGTTTGCTATTTGTTCTGACAATTCCTTGATATTTTTTGCCATCCTTAGCTGTTTAATTAAGGCTTAATGAGCTAGGCTCTTGCTGTGTGAGCGTTATCTCACTGAGTGGTTGTAAATAAAGGGGTTTTTTACTTGTCGTTTCTAGACTCTGCTGCTCACTCTGGTTCCTTCTTATCTTCCCACCTGGTTATATGCCAGTATGAATGAATGAATTTTATTGTCACAGCATACAGCCACCTGGAAGTTGGCAACCCTAGGGGAAAGTCAGCTGCACAGCATATTTCACCTCAGACTAAAGCAGGTTGCATAAGCAACTGACAATTCCAACTGTCTTGCGGGGGGGTGGAGTTTGAGGTGAGGAATGGAGTGAAGTCCAATCAGCTTCCATATGCAAATGAGCTTGAAATGTTGGCCCAATCAGAGAAGAGTGGCCTAGGCTACAATGGGTGGGAGAGAACTCAGGCAACGCAGCTAGTGGATAGGGACAGCTTCTGAGTGACATATTAGGGAGCGAACTGATTTTTCCAAGCGTAGAATCTTGCCGGACCACTACCCTTTTATATAATAGGACAGGATTGTATTGTAATGGTTATAGTCTACATCTTTGAATATGCTCCTCAATCCATTTATATAGTCCTGACCATGTTTTCTCAAAAATTTCTTCTTTTTTATCTTATATTTGCAAAGTTGATTTGTCCATCTCTGCTGTTTCTAATAATTTATAAATTATTTCTTCTTTTGATGGAACTTCTTTCCTCCAATATTTTGCATACAAAATCCTAGCCATGGTTGTAACATGTATAATCATATAAGCACCTGGTTTTTTAAATATTTCTGGTATAATATTCAATAAAAACAATTCCGGTACAAATGGTACAGTTGTTTCTAACATTTTTTGCAATATCTCCTGTATCCAAGACCAATATTTTTTACTTATATTACGAGTCCACTACATATGAAAAAAGAACCAGTATTTGCTTACACTTCCAGCATATATTTGACATACTTGGGTAAAATTTTGCTAAATTGTCTGGTGTTTTATGCCATCTATAAAACATTTTTTTATATATATTTTCTTTATATGGTATAGCTTTGGTATATTTTATATTAGTTTTCCATATCTTGGCCCATTGATCTAATTCTGTGTTATGGCCTATATTTTGTGCCTATCTGATCACTGAAGACTTCACTACGTCTTGCATTTTCATATCTATTATCAGTGTATAAAATGATTTTATAATTTTTTAATCTATATACAATAATTTTTTATCTAAGTCTATAGGCTTTTCATAAAAAACAGTTTGTTTGTCCTTAGCATATCTAGAATCAAGTTGCGCTCTTTCCCACCAATTCAGACAGATGTCCTTTTTTTGGAGGATGTCTTATAGTTTAAAATTATTTTTCTGGTCTAAAAGATCTTCATATCTCCACATCTGATCTTTGGTAAATAAGGTGGGATTTATAAAGGCTTCCAGTGGTGAGTCCCATTTAGGTATTTTTATGTAGAACATGGTTTTAATATCTTCCCATATCTTCAACAGTGCTGCTCTTAAAATATGTTGTTTAAAGTATTTATGTATGTTGCTTTTTTCATACCATACAAAAGCATGCCAGCCTAGTTTCAAGTCAAGACCTTCTAGCTTTAAAAGTCTTGGGTTTTCCAGGGTAATCCATTCTTTCATCCACATCAAAACTGCTGCTTTATAATAGAGATACCAGTCTGGTAATCCAAATCCTCCTCTCTCCTTTGTATCCTGTAATACTTTCATCTTTATTCTGAGTCTTTTACCTTGCCAAATAAATTGTTGTATCAGTTTATCCAGATCTTTAAAATACTGTTGATTTCTTAAAATTTGTTTGGAATAAAAAAAAAAGAAGTCTAGGTAAGACATTCATCTTTACAATGGCTATTCTTCCCATAAAAGATACTTGTAAATGTTTCCAATTTTCCAAGTCTTTTTAAATTTCAGTCAGAAGTTTCATATAATTGTCTTTTAATAGTGAACTACATCTGCCTAAATATTTTATTTTCTGCTGAACTTCAGTACCAGAAACTTCTTGTAATTGTTGTATCTGCTCTTTAGTACAGTTTTTTGTCAATATTTTTGTTTTCTTAAAATTAATTTTCAGACCAGCTAACTGTCCATATTCTTTTAAAGAATTCAAAAGTTGAATGATGGATGTTTGTGGTTCTTCCAAAATAAGTACAAGACCTTCTGCAAATGCTTGTAATTTATATTCTTCTCCCTTGATTTTAAGTCCTTTTATCCATATATTTTTTCTTACAATGTCATTCAATATTTCCAAAACAAAAATAAATAGCAGTGGGGACAATGGACACCCTTGTCTAGTTCTCTTTTGTATTTCAAGATTTTGTGAAAGATCCCCATTTACCTTAGCATATTGTTTCATGTAAATTGCTTTAACCATTGTAAAAAAGTTTTCTCCACATTGCCAAGTTGATAATTGTTCTAACATAAAGGACCAACTGAAGTTGTCAAAGGCTTTCTCTGCATCTAGAAAAACCAATGCCATTTTTTTTTCTGGGTGTGCTTCAAAATATTCAAGTACATTCAAAATAGTTCTTACATTATTCCTCATATGTCTTTTAGGTAAAAATCCTGCTTGGTCTTGGTGAATTATTTGGAGCAGAACTCTCTTCAATCTAGTAGCCAGAATAGATGCCAATATTTTATAGTCCACATTCAACAATGAAATTGGCCTATAATTTCTTATTTCTTTCTCATCTGTGTCTGGTTTATGAATTAGGGTGATCAGTGCTTGATTCTATTTCTCTGGTATTTTCTTCTGTCCAATGATGTTCTATATTGTATATTTCAGTGGTAATATAATTTGATTTTTAAATGTTTGGTAGAACTCTGCTGGTAGCCCATCTGGGCCCAGGGTTTTTCTTTTATTTTGACTTTTAATCGCTTCAATTATTTTAGCAAAATAAATTGATTCATTTAAAATTTTTCTTTGGTCCTCTGTTTATGTTTCTTAATGAATTTTTTAATCTGTTCTTGATTGACTTCTCTCTTCTGATATAGATTCTTATAAAAACTCAATAATCTTAATTCTTTGGGGATACTTTTTTCTTCTCCCATTTCATTTCTCAATATCTTTATATGTTTCTTTTCTGATTCTTTTCTTAATTTGTATGCAAACTATCTTGTTGGTTTGTTTGCAATTTCAAAATAATTTTGTTTCACATACATAACTTTTTTTGCAATTTCTTGTGTTAAAAGGCAATTAAGTTGATGTTGTAGGTTTTCAATCTTAATCCTTGTTTGTTCCATAGAGGGTTCTGTCTTCATCCTTTCTTCTTTTTTGATTTGCTCTTCAATCTGTGTGTATTTTTGTTTCCTTTGTTGCCTCATCCAAGCATCTTGTCTAATGAGCCAGCCTCTTGCATAGGCCTTAAAGGCATTCCAAACTATATCCATAGAGATATCAGGTTGCATGTTTAATTTGAAAAATTCTTGAAATTCTTTTTTAGAATCAGCTATAAATCTTGGATTTTTTTAAATACATAAATTCATAGACCATCGGATCCTTTTTTGGAATATCTTGTAATGTCAAAAGTAAAGGACTGTGATCTGCAAATGTTGATGGTAGAATCTCTACGTCTACCATATCATTTATCATGGTTGTTGAAATCTAAGCCATATTCAGCCTTGACCAAGACTTATGTCTTGCTGGAAAAAAAGTAAAATCTGATTTGTTTATATTTCTGATTCTCCATGAGTCCACCGAACTAAATTCTTCTGCCAGTTGTAAGAAAAAAATTGGCAATTCATTCCCTTGCTTCTGTTTTCCTGTTTGCTTTCTCCTGTCTAAAGCTCTATCAAATACAGCATTATAATACCCAATTATGCAAATTTCTTCATAAATTTGTTTTGAAAGAATCTCTTGTAATGATTTATAGAATTTCTCGTGTTTTAGCAGGTCCCAAATATTTTTTATAAATCCCAAAATAGTTATCTACAGTTATGCAGGCAAGTTATAATGGGCAAATTATTCTTCAAAATATATAGGTACAGCTCCTGAAGCAGTTGATCATGTCTCGGCGCTCAGTGGCTGCCAGTGAGCATTCTCTCTCAGGTCCCTGCTTTGGGACAATCTGGGGTCTACTTGCATACTGTCGTATGCGAGAGCCCCTGGATCAAGTCCCCTGCAAAGCCTGTCTGTCTTTCTCTGTAATTACTCTTTGTAGAGGCACCCCTGAACATAATACATGTGTCAGTCCTGCTGATTTAGCTTATATTGAATGTACTTAAAATAATTCTGTGCTTGTAGGTAGCAAATAAGTGTTAGAATGTGATGCTTGTGCTGTGCTGTGTTTAGACTGTATGTGGTTTGCATTGACTGTGTTGTGTCCTGACTAGTGAACTGTTTGTATTAATTTCTATCTGACTAGTGAACTGTCTGTATCCCTCTATTGTTATTGGATGTTAACTTATGAAGGGGCATGGTTATGTGAGCCCGCACCATTTAAAAAGGGAGCTGTGCTCCACTGTTTTGTGTGTGTTGTCTGATCATCTGGTTGCTGTCAAATAAAGCTGAAATCACTGTTGAAATCACTCTCTTTCTTAAGTCACAGACTTAACAATTGGTGATGAGGATGAGATTCAAGAGTGGGTAGGCAGCCCTGCTGAACCAACACGAAAACAGCAGGCAAAGACACACACCGGTCGAGCCAGCTCAAGTGCCACCCACTGTAGTGGCTGCCCAACCAGCTACAATGGCCATCAACCCATTGAGTTCAAAAATTGGAAGGTAGTGCTACTCCTTCTGGTTGCCGAGGGCGATCGGGTCAGTTTATTGGGCTTGGATTGGTTCAAGGCTCTTGGCATTGCTATAACTGGTGTAGATCAAATATGCTTGAGTAAAGGGGAATGTTTGTGTGACAAGTTTCCTGAGGTTTTTGGTGGAGGGCTTGGTTGGTATACGGGGCCACCAGTAACTTTTGACCTAGACCCCTCTGTAAGGCCTATCAGGTTGAAATATCGAAAGGTGCCTCTTGCGTTGAAAGCAAAAATAGAGGCAGAGCTGGATAAACTTGTGGCACAAGGTATTCTTGAAATGGTCCTGCATGCAAAGTGGGAAACACCAATTGTAACCCTGTGAAATCTGATGGCTCTGTCCATATACACGCCGACTATAAGTGTTCAATCAACAAAGCTTTGCAGCAGACTTCTACCTGGTGCCAGTTATTAGTCACGTGCTGGCATCTCGGGGGGGGGAAGGTTTTCACGACATTAGACCTTGTGCAAGTGTACCAGCAGTTCCCAGTAGACGACGTGGCTGCTGAGGCACAAACTATTGTAACACACTGGGGGGGATTCTGAGTGAAAAGGCTGCAATTTGGTGTTAATGTTGCCCCTGGTATATTCCAAGTTCTCATGGAAGGGCTACTCAGGGGGCTGCCAGGGGTTGTCCCCTATTTCGATGAAGTTCTAATCACAGGGGCTACCGAGAACGAATTAGTGGCTTGCCTAAGTGCAGTATTGGGCCAGTTCAGGAAGGCTGGCCTCAAGGTGAAACATTCAAAATGTTGTACTGGCATTGAACAAGTGGAATTTTAAGGGTTCCTAATTGATACTGACAGTGTTCACCACACTGCTGATAAGGTGTCCACTATTCAGAATGCACCACTACCAAAATTGAAAAAAGAGCTGCAATCATTTTTAGGAATTCTCAATTTTTATCATTCCTTTTTGCCCCACAAGGCATTGGTGGCAGAACTGTTGCATGCACTTCTTCACAAGAATGTACAGTGGGAACGGGTGCAAGGCAGGAGTGGGCTTTCGCTGCTGTTAAAGAGCTCCTGTCCTCCAAGGCCATGTTAACTCATTTCGATGAGTCAAAACTATTGGTACTGGCCACCAACGCTTTCCCATACGGGGTGGGCACTGTGTTAAGCCATGTTATGCCAGACGGTAAAGAGGTGCCCATTGCCTATTATTTGTGGTCCCTGATGGCCACAGAGAAAAACTATGCTCAAATCAACAAGGAGGGCCTCGCCCTCGTAGCTGGAATAAAGAAATTCCATGACTTTGTGTATGGGCACAGGTTCCTCCTTGTGACAGGCCACAAACTGCTGATGGGCCTTTTCACCCCTCACCACCAAATGCCTAACATTATGTCACCATGAATGTTGCAATGGGCAGTGTTCTAGGTGGCATATGACTTTGACTTGGAACACCAGCCAGGAAAGGCCATCGGGCACACAGATGCCCTTAGCCGCTGCCCATCTCCATTGTCAGACACTGACCCTGCTCCTGTTTGTGAAATCTTGACTATCAACAAACTGCCTCAAACCCCTGTCACCTCCTTGGACATTGCTGCTGCATTGGCCAAAGACTCTGTGATCACCTGAGTCCTTAATTGGGCTTGGATGGGGTGGCTGGTGGAGCAGGTTGATCCTGAGTTCAAGCCATATTCTACGTGGCAAAATGAACTGTTGGTTAGCAAAGGGTGCTTACTCTGGGGGAATCGGGTTGTGGTTTGACCCAAACTGTGGGGAGGGGTCTTGGAGGCTCTACATTCTGGTCACCCTGGGAATGCGCAGTGGCTATGTTTGGGGGCCTAAAATGGATGCAGCAATTGAAAGCTGGGTCAAAGAGTGCATGGTCTGCCAACAATCGTGACCAGAGCCTCCTCAGGCTCCTGTTCAACACTGGGAGAGTACTCGAAAGCTGTGGTCGCGGATTCACATTGATTTTGCTGGGCCTTTTCAAGGCCAAATGTTTTTAATTGTTGTTGATTCTTTTTCAAAATGGTTGGAGGTGGTTCATATGCACTCAACAAGTGCAAATGCCGTTATAAATGTATTGCGTTGGCTCATAGCCACCCACAGACTACTGGACGTCCTGGTGTCTGACAACAGGCTGCAATTTACCTCTGGGTAGTTTGCAAAATTTCTAGAGGACAATGTAATTAAACATGTTACGTCAGCCCCATTTCACCCCGCCATGAATGGGCAGGCCGAATGTATGGTCTGCTCGGCTAAGGAGGCACTTCAGCGCCTGCCGAGTGGGAACTGGGGGCAGAACCTAGCTTCTTACCTCTTGAGGCAGCACATTACACCCTGTGCAGCCATGGGGAGGAGCCCTGCAGAACAGTTAATGGGCCGCAAACTAACCACCCTGCTTGACCAGCTCCATCGGAACCTTACTGAGTCCAAGCCCCAGCGAGCCGAGGTCCTGGAAAAGGCGCGATCATTTAAAGTCGGGGACAAGGTGTTCACGAGAAATTACACTGAGGGTCATTTATGGCTTCCCACCATAATCTCAACTGTCTTGGGCTCCAGAATGTATGTGGTGCAGCTTCCTGACAGAAGAAAGGTACAGCACCACATAGACCAGCTCAGAGAACGGTGGGCTGACTCAAGCCTAGAGTCAAGCCCAGAACCTGAGTGGGTCCCCGAAGAGAAGCAAGGGCCTCCAGATGAGGAGGTGAGTGCTGCCGAGCCCAGGGATAGCCAAGAGTTTGGGCAGACCCCAACTCTTGAAACTGGTCCCTCTAAAACTGACACCCCAGACTCACTGGACAGTGAGTCTGCCAGGGCCCCCAAACCTTTGGTTGTTCCAGAGCCACAGGAGCAAAGACCTCTGCGCAGGTCTCAAAGAAATAGATGTGCCCCCTCCTACTTAAAGGACTACATTTGCAATGGGAATGTCTCATCTTCGGAGGGAGGAGTTGTTGTGTCCTGACTAGTGAACTGTCTGTATTAATTTCTACGTTGAGCCTCAAGTCAGAACTGGATTGAAAGCCTCGACAATCCTATTGGTTGTTGTAAAGTTGTAAACAATCAGAAACTGTATAATAGTTATAGAAGGAACAAACCTCATTGGTCTTTATCCCTCTATTGTTATTGGATGTTAACTTATGAAGGGGCGTGATTATGTGAGCCCGCACCGTTTAAAAAGAGAGCTGTGCTCCACTGTTTTGTGCGTGTTGTCTGATCATCTGATTGCTGTCAAATAAAGCTGAAATCACTGTTGAAATCACTCTCTTTGTTAAGTTGCATACTTAACAGGCTGGATGCCATCCAACCCTGCTACAGCCTTTCCTCTGTGTGAGGAAACTGTACAGGTTGGGGTCTACCAGGGGCTGAAGCCTTTCCTTTGTGTTCCTTGGTTTTTAGAGTCATCTGACAAAATTTTGTTACAGGTATCCATTAGGGACCAAAGCTGTAATTTTAGAATATTATTGCCTCTTAGATCTGTGTCCTTCATGGCTGGTGTAAGCCAGTGTAGACGGTATACAGGGCCCTCTGATGGACATTATCAATCTGTCCATTATTTCAGGGATCTATCCAGAGGGTTTTGGCAATGTTAACACTGCTCTTGAAGAAACCATTGCTGGATCATTCTGATCCATCTAATTACCTGTTGCTTTTGAATCTCTCATTCCTGAGTAGGGTAATTGAGAGAATGGCAGCTGAGGAGCTTTAGAATTTCCTGGAGGACACATCAGCACTAGATTCCTTCCAGTCTGGCTTTTGCCCTGGTCATGGGACAGAGCCTGTGCTGGTTGCCCTTATGGACGATCTCTGCAGGCAGTTCGATTAAAGTGGGTCAGTGCTGCTGTTACTGCTTGACTAGACAGCAGCATTTGACACAGTGGATCACAATCTGCTGGCACACCAACTTGCTGATGTTGGTGTTCATGGGACAGCCCTGAAGTAGGTTGCCTCATTTCTCCATGTTCAGGGACAGAGGGCGGTCCTGGGAGAGAGAGTTTCCTCTTGATACCCAGTGGCATGCGGGGTCCCTCAGGGGTATATCATTTTCCTGATGTTGTTCAAAATCTACGTGCACCCTCTTACCCAGCTGGTGTGCAGTTTTGGGGTGGGTTGCCATCAGTATGCTGATGACACCCAGCTATATCTGCTGATGGATGGCCAGCTGGACGCTGCCCCAGGAAATCTGGCTGAGGGTTTGGAGACTGGGGTAAAGTGGTTGATGCAGAGTCAGCTGAGACTGAATTCATCAAAGACGGAAGTTCTTTGACTGGGTGGGAGAGATGTCTCTTTATCAATGAAGGCCTAGATCACAAACATTGCCAGAGTGGCATTTTTACAACTGTGCCAGGTCAGGCAACTGGCTCCCTACTTGTGTCACCACAACCTAGCCACAGTAATCCAAACAACTGTCACCTAGGCTTGATTACTGCAACTCCCTGTATGCAGGGCTATCCTTGAGGCTGATCTGGAGCTTACAACTTGTCCAGAATGCAGTGGCTCGGGTTCTTACAGAGACACCATCAATGGCACATATACAACTTGTGCTTTGCCAGCTGCACTGGCTCCAGGTTGAGTATTGAGTCAAGTTCAAGGTTCTGGTTTTGACCTTTAATGCCCTAAATGGACAGGGAACAATGTACCTATGGGGCAGCCTCCAGGTATGTTCCCTGGAGAGCACTGTGCTCAGGAGACCAACATCTACTGGAGGTCCCTGGCCTAAAGAGTGTCTGGCTGTCCTCAACCAGAATGAGGGACTTTTTGGTCCAGGCTCCAACTTGGTGGAACTTGGCCAAGTAACAACAGGTCCCTGTGGGATTTGTTACAATTCCACAGGTCCTGTAAGGCAGTGGTGTTCCGCAAAGCACAATGGTTTTAAACAGCTAGCAGTTCTATTAGTTGCTTTCTCACTCCCCCCCACATATTGATGTTAATTGGGGTTCATAAATTCTGTATTGTGGCACCATGTAGATGTCAGGATTTTTGGTGTCTCAGATTGTTCAATGTATTTTAACGTATTCTACATACGAAATTGTTGTACACTGCCCTGAGCCCACTCTGTGGGGAGGTGGTATAGAAATTTACTAAATAAATAAATGTCTTCCTGCAAATTATACTAGTATAAACAGTTCTGAGGTGCACTCCTCTTTGACACCAAAGCTGAATGCAATGGCCCAAAGTAGGAATTAGCCTCTTGAATGACTGTTTTTATTGTTTAAACCAGGGGTGTCAAACATACGGCCCACAGGCTGGATCCAGCCCCTGCAAGCCTCCAAACTGGCCCAAGAGTAACTGACTCTGTGCTGCTTCCTGTTTCTAACATCACAGCTCCTTTTCCCTAGTCTCTCCTATTTTTTGCTTTAGAAGAGAGAAAGAAAGCCTTCCCTCAGTTGACTGAGAGCTCTTCACCCCTCCTCTGGGGAGGGAGGGGGAGGAAAAAAGCCAGAAAGAGGGGGCAAATGGAATGTCATTTTTTAAGAAGACCAGCAACAATTTATTCCATGTATAAGCTTTTGTTACAAGCACACTTTTTCTTTTTCAGAGACAGAGAGGGAGGGAAAGAGCCAGAAGGAGCATTCCAGAAAGAGAGAGAGAGAATCCTGTGTTTAAGACAAAAAAACATTTTATTCCAGGTATGAGACACAGAGTCTCCCATGTTTAAGATCAAAAACAATTTATTCCAGGTATGAGAGAAAGTCTCTTGTGTTTAAGACCAATGTTCCCTCTAAGCTGTGGAGTCTTGTGAGCAAAAATTCAACTTTATGAGTTACTGGCATTAAAGTTGTGAGCAAGTGACTTGGCTACTGCATAAATTAGTTTGCTCTGGAGCCATCCATCCTGAGCTAAGACAAAAATGTGTGAGCTGGAGGCTAAAAAACCTGTGAGCTAGCTCACACTAAGCTTAGAGGGAACACTGTTTAAGACCAAATTTTTTTATTCCAGGTATGAGAGAGAGAGTCCTGTGTTTAAGACCAAAAATGTTTTATTCCAGGTATAAGCTTTTGTGGGCAAGCACACTTCTTCTTCAGATGGGGGGAGGGGGAGGGAGGGAGTCCTATGGCACTTGGAGATTACATTAAAATACATTTCTAACAGGGGGGAGAGAAACCTAACAGCACAGCTTGCATTCCTTATTAGTTAAAGGGAGTAAGAGTACACCAGCACCTTAATGACTAACAAAATTTGTGGCAGGGAATGAGCTTTCATGAATCACTGTTCACCTCTTCAGATAAAGCTGGAATGTATCTGCATCTGCCCTTATATCTTGGAGAGTGAAGTGATTTCAGATGCAAATGACAATAGCAGGCATTGGTAAGGAGAGAAGAAACCTAGGTCTCAGTTCAGTCTAGTAGTTTGCATTATCTTGAGCTTTGTGATCAGTTTCAATTCAGCACTATCTTTCTAACCTCCCATTGAAATTCCTTTGTCAGAGAACTGCTACTCTTAGGTCAGCAACTGAATGCCCTGGATTACTGAAAGGTTAAAATGTTTCCCCACTGGTTTTTGAATGTTGTGGTTTCTAATAGTAGAAACAGTCCAGTAGCACTTTTAAAGCCTAACAAAATTGTGGTAGGGTATGTGCTTTTGTGAGTCACTGCTCACTTCTTCAGACTTATTTCCATTTATTCCTCGCATCCTCCTGGGCTGAATCCTCCTGTACCAAATTGAGACCCAGGTTTCCTGTCTCATTACCAGTGCTGATATCTCCACCCGTCTGCATATCATACCGAATCCAATCATGCCTGTTATTGCCATTCAGCATCTGAAATCATCTTTATAAAGTTTGTATCTCTGGTACCTTGTGTTACATTTTATGGCACATATGGCCTGGCCTGACAAAGTGACATTTATGTCAGATACAGCCCTCATAAGAAATGAGTTCAACACCCCTAGTTTGAACCTTTCAAATAAATCTGAATTATGGTGTGACGCGCAGATTGTGTAAGCAAGGTGTAGCCACCTTGAGCCACCAGGATTGTGCAGCAACTCCAGCACTTTAGCAAAGTAACTGCTATATAGCACCACACAGAGTCAGAGCTGTGGAAAACTATATACAGTGTTTATTCACAAGATACTCCAACAAACTGCTCTGCCAGACACACACTTTGAGAGAAGAAGAACTGTACAGTACAAGACATTTACATTTATACATATGACAACCAATCAGCATCATGCTGAGTCATTGCCCACTGCCCTCATACCTGGGCCGATCTGAACAGGTCAGGACTTGTTCCAAGCAGCTTGCCAGCTGTCAGTTTAGATCATGCTGATCTAGCTGCTGGATATTAACAACCAACATGGTGATCATTATAAATGTAGTGGAAATAAGTATATGTGTAGTGGTGATTAGTCAACTTGAACAGCTGCTATGGGAAGGGTTGACCAACTCAGTGAATAAACCAGAGAAGCTAATGGTGTGCTACTGATATGCTGAACACTATCAAAATATAAAATAAAGATAGATGGGTTTGTGTCAGGGGTGGTTTGAAATCTACCCATAATGTGGTCAATGTTGTTTCCAGTTTACCCACAAAATTACTCTCCCAAGTTAATTGGCATGACCATAATGATAGGGTTAGGTAAACTAATTTTTTAAGAATCTTGGGGGGGGGAGTTAACCACTTTAAATATTTCTCTTGAGATATGGCTTGTTGCTTATTCGTATGGCACTTTTTGATGCCACACTGCTCAGACAGGAGAATAAACAAGATAACAAGCTATTCCAATTATCATTGTGGAATTGCTTGGAAGATCCATCAATGACTGCTGTAATGGATTTGCTATCAAGGAGCAGCAAAACAATGGCAGACAGCCAACATTCAGGCACTGTGAGTGCTAGGAGCCTCAACTACATCTGGCCAAAATGATAAACAGATAAAATTCCCAAGAACCTTTTTGACACAAGCTGTTTGGTCTCCCTCTTGCACATAAAGTGATGACAGATCACAAGCTATTGCTCTCTGGAGTATCTTGGTTTTGAAACCTGCATTTGGAGACAGGAAATCGTGTGTTATTAGAGTGCTGTGTAAATTTATTGTTCCCAATGGAAAGACTTTCACTTCCCTTTTATGGCTGCATTCCTTGTGCTTCCCAAAACAATGAACAATCCAGAAATGTTGTTTATACATACATGATAAAAGCCAGCTATATTGCAAAGCAAAAGCAAAGGGTTCCATGTAACAAAATGGAACAAGAACAAGAATAAAATGATATCAAGAGTGCTGTGAACATAATGCAGACATTCAAAATGCCATTGGCTAAAAAGATCATGTCAAATCATCACAAAATTCCTGAGATGGATTGCTGAAGTAGCGACCTATCAACTCAATGTGCCAAATGCAACGTGCCAAATGAACAAATGTAGCACATGAAAACAGAACTCTCTTTGCTGAGTGTATCATGCAGATTACAAAGGGGTAGGCATATTATTCTGTGATGGAAAACAAAAATCCAATCCAATGAATGGGAGCAGATGCTTACTAGTTAAGATAACATACTGGAAATTTCAGCCTTGAATGAAAAACATTGAATATTGATTGCAGAAAAGATATGCTTGCTTTGATGTCCCAACTGTGAAGAACCCAAGGTCTCTGTGTGTGTGAAATGAATGTTTGTCACTGGGACCTTTATCACAGAATCATAGAATGTTAGAGTTGGAAGGGATCTTGCAGGTCATCTAGTCCAACCCCCTGCACTCTGCAGGAGCATAGCCAAAAGATAGCCCTACATACCTACAACATACCCAAAAGATGGTCATATAGCCTTCGCTTGAAAACATCCAGGGAAGGAGAATCCACCACCTCCCAAGGCAGACCACTCCACTGCTCAACCATTCTTATAATTAGGAAGTTTCTCCTGATATCTAGCTGGTAACAACTCCGTTGTAATTTCCACCCATTAGATCTAGTCTTGCAATCTGGAGCAAGAGAGAATAGATCTGCTCCATCTTTTACATGACAGTCCTTCAAATACTTGAAGATTGCAATCTTGTCCCCTTTAAGTCTTCTCTTTCCCAGGCTAAACATATCCAACTCTTTCAGCCTTTCCTCATAAGACTTGGATTCAAACCCTCTCACCATCCTGGTTGCCCTCTTCTGGACACGCTCCAGCTTCTCAACATCCTTCCTAAAGTGTGGTGCCCAAAACTGGACACAGTGCTCCAGGTGAGGCCTGACCATAGCAGAATAGAGTGGAACTACCACCTCCAATGATCTGGACACAATACTTCTGTTAATGCATCCTAAGATTGCATTAGCTTTCTTCACAGTCACATCGCACTGCAGGCTCATGTTGAGCTTGTGATCAACCAGAACACCTAGATCCCTTTCACATGTGCTGCTGTCAAGTCAAGACCCTTCCATTCTATATCTGTGCCTTTGATTTTTTGTACCCAGGTGTAGGACTTTGCACTTATGTCTATTGAAATTCATTTTATTTGCCTGAGCCCACTGTTCCAGCCTATCTAGATAATCTTGAATCCTGACTCTGTCTTCTTCAGAATTAGCAGTCCCACCCAACTTTGTGTCATCTGCAGATTTGATAAGTATCCCCTCTACGTCTTCCTCCAGGTCATTTCTAAAAACATTGAACAACACTGGGCCCAGGACCAAGCCCTGTGGCACTCCACTCGAGACTTCCCTTCACATAGAGGCAGAGCCATTTACGAGCACTCGTTGGGTACAATTTTTCAACCAATCATGGATCCATCCAACGGTTGCACCATCCAGCCCACACTTAACCAGCTTATCCTCAAGGATATCATGAGAAACTTTGTCAAATGCTTTACTGAAATTTAGATACACTATATCCACAGCATTGCCAGAGTCAACCATTTTAGTAACTCTGTCAAAAAAGGAGATAAGGTTGGTCTGGCATGACTTATTCTTGATAAACCC
Organism: Gekko gecko; assembly: GCA_029375565.1. Taxonomy (NCBI): domain Eukaryota; kingdom Metazoa; phylum Chordata; class Lepidosauria; order Squamata; family Gekkonidae; genus Gekko; species Gekko gecko. The sequence continues at coordinate 174,553,409 of JAPDNY010000005.1, forward strand.
ATGCTGGCTACTACCAATTAACTCATTCCGTTCAAATTGCTCACAGACAGAGCATTTGATAATCTGCTCTAGAATTTTTCCAGATATTGATGTCAAGCTGACAGGCCTGTAATTTCCTTGGTCCATCTTTTCCCCTTCTTGAAGATCGGGACAACATTCGTTCTCCAGTCTTCTGGCACAACACTAGTACTCCAGGACATCTCAAAGATTAGAGCCAGAGGGTCTGAAATAACATCTGCAATTTCTTTTAGCACCCTGGGATGCAAGCCATCTGGCCCTGGAGATTTGAAAGTATTTAAGGCAGCTAAATGCTCTCTAACCATCTCTTTACTTACTCTTGACTGGCAGTTCCTCCTTCCTTCATATGCCCTGCATTCTTCAGTTTGTATACAGCTCGCCTTATGGTTAAAGACTGATGCAAAGTGAGAGTTGAGTAATTCCGCTTTGTCTTCATCCCTTGTTAAGCTTTGACTGTCTTCCCCTAGCAATGAGCTTACCCCATCGCTGTTCTTCTTTTTGCTCCAAACATAGGCATAGAAATTTTTCTTGTTAATTTTAGCATCCCTCGCAAGCCTCAGCTCCATCTGTGCTTTAGCCTTTCTGACACCATCCCTACAGATTTAAGCTTAGTAAACACAAATACTGTACAGCTGTTGCTAAGTGTGCACACATAGTGGATTACCTTTGGACTGCTAATTCTGGACTGTTTTGTGCTGGTTACGAACTGTAATAAAGTAATGATGATGATAATTGGAACACAGAAGTGGATTACTACATATTCATATTGGAAAAGTGGTGAAGTCCTGGGAGTCTTCTTAGGGGAACAATGCATAGCTACAATTCACAGTTGTGAGATTTTTTTGAAGATTCTTTCCAGGATTTATGCAGTGTCTCTTCATTGGAGTATCATTTGAAGAACTGGTTTGATGTTCATATTTGAAAATTCGTATGTGATTATCTATATATCTAATAGCCAAGTTGCCATGCGGATATCTCCATGCAGATATCTAAATCTGCACATCGGGGACACTTAGGGAGCAGAGAGATTTCCCTGCACACTTGGAGCAGTCTCCAGGTGTGCAGAAAAATCTGAAAAGTTGAAAAAAAATACTTAAATCCCTCCAAAACTACAGCCGCTTGCTCTGGGCATGCACAGGGCACTCACTCACTGAGGCGTGGGAACAGTGCTAGGGAAGCCACCAGGCCACTAACCCTCCTGTCTGCTGCTCCAACTGCCACAGCAGCAACCATCCCCACACAGAGAATGGACTTACCATTGGAAACTGTGGCAGGCTGTGCGAGGAAGCTCTGGGGACTTCTCCTCAACACTGCCCCCTCCACTCCATTTTTCCTGTCTGTTCCCAGCCTCATTTTTTTGGAATTAGTGGCGAGGATGCTGAACACAGCTGTCAGCCTGGCCACTCTTCGCCCATACCGTCTTTCCCCTGGTGAGGGGTCACCAGCTGGCCCTGGTCTCCTCCTACCAATGCTCCAGCAGATGGCCTGCTTGGGTCCACTGTCACCACCTCACACAGCAGGTCAAGGTCCTGACGCCATCCACTCCACGGCTCAGCCCAGTTGGTTGGTCAGAGGATCGGGCCATGTGGCATTGTTTTGCTGGTCAGCTGCTGCCTCACCAGCAGCCTCCTTGCTTCCCCTAAGGCTCCGTTGTGCCAGGTCAATCTCCCACAGCCTGGGGGCTGTTGCCCAGGTATGTGTTGAGGTAGCCTCGGAGCCAAGGGAAGGAAGCTTCAGTAAGCTCAGCCTTTCCAAAGTGGACAAGCCACTGGGAGGGGGAGGAAGAAGCCTTGATGAGGCCATCTGGAGCAGCTCCAAACAAGCCACCCAGGAGTGGGGGGAGACAGTGGCAACTGGAAGCTGCAGGGGAGCCTGGGGAGAAAGTGTGTGTTTGTGTGTGTGTGATATGAGAACTCCTCCCCCTGTGAGTATCGTGGGCGGGCATCACTTGTTTGTATATAATTATGATATTTATATGGTTATGACTGTGAGTATTAAGCATGATTAGATTAAGCAAGGAAGATTGATACAGTATCAGAAGGAATATTAGTAAATTTATTACGGTGACTTTTGTTCTATTTATAGCATTTCATTTACATGATCCTCTCTCTTCCATTCATCCTGAGTGAGACAGGCATGTTATTATAACAATCACAGTGGGGTGTTATTCCTCCTTAAAGGAATCCTCTTTATCCTATATGTCTTCTCCTGAATTCTGTTACACAGGGCACATTCTACCTTAGTAATAAAGTAATGATTTTGAAAGCTACTTTGTTTAAAGTGACAAATAAAGTCCTCCTTATAATTTGTTCTACCATTTTCACTTTATTTAGGTTTAACAGCCCATAAATCATACACCAAGACAACATTTAAGAATTAAAAACAACAGCAAAGAAGAATTTAGTCACATGAACTGTACAGGCTTTACAAAAGCCACTCAGAAACAATCTTAATTTATGGGTATCAGAAGTGGCTAGATATTTAAATAACCATTTCACAAGAAATTTCTCCCTGGCAATAATGTGATGGGGCAATAAAAGAAAACATCAACTATTGACAAGGAGCAATATTCCCCCCCAGCAAAACACCCCTTCATCTGAGCTATAGGTAGCACATTACAGCATGCAAGCATATATAACCATCTTAATTTAGGTATCGTCAGCATATAAAGATAGGATGAGAATTCAAATTTGACTAAGTGTTTGATTCTCAGATGGAGTAGGGAACATTTCCATCTGGCATCTTGATAGGCTCCAGTAATGTTTAAAAAGTTTCTTAATAATTAGTACTCTTTCCCTTCTGTACCAAAGAGGTTTAAGATCTCATAGGAGCCAGTGGTGTGATTTTAAAATCTATGGTTTTATTCAACCAAGACCAACAGTGCTCTTTTTTATTTATATAACAATTTTAATAGTTTTCTAATGACACAAAACCAACAGAACTACAAAATACAGAATACAAACATAAACAGGTTTCCATCCCACAATCGTTCAGCTTATTTGGAGTTTCTTCTCATATTTCTTTGCACCTAACAATATTACATGAATTAATGTTATTATTTTAATATAATCAAGATTTGATACAGTTCTCAATCCAATTGTAGAATCTTGACCAAACCTCTTTAAAAATGTTGTTGCTTCTTCCTTGAAGTAATATAGTTAATTTGTCCTTTTCAACTGTTTCCATTAATTTGTAGATCATATCTTCTTTAGATGGTATATCTTTTTTCCCCACATACTGGCGTATAGAATTCTGGCTGCTGTTACAATATGGGTGATCATATAACAGTCTGACTTTTTTAATTGTTCTGGTATTACATTTAACAAAAAGAGTTCTGGTTTAAAAGGTATATTAACTCCTATTATTTGCTGTAACATTCCACGAATCTCAACCCAATATTTTTTGCTCTTATCGCATGTCCATCACATGTGATAAAAATATCTAACTTCTTGTTTACACTTCCAACATAAATTTGACATGCTAGGGTAATATCTAGCCAATCTATCTGGTGTTAAGTATCATCTATAAAACATCTTGTAAAAGTTTTCTTTAAAGGAAACAGCTTTAGTATATTTTATGTTGATTTTCCAGATTCTAGACCATTGATCTAGATTAATGTTATATCCTAAATTTTGTGCCCAAGAAATCATTGAGACCTTAACCAACAGTGCTCTTGAGCTGCCTATCGAGTAAGTGCTGGAAGATTCTCAGCATTAAGTAGCCTATATTTAAAATTTCTTGTGGCTTTCCAAATCAAAGTAGAATTTTTTGGAAGACCCAGTTCCAAGTGCATATATGAAGATGCTATACATGGAGGTGAGGCAAGAATTATATGCAAAAAAGAAATATGAAGCTTGTCAAGCAATGCATCTGTACCTTAGAAACATATTTCAGTGTCATATAGCATGCAAGGTAAAACTAGTGCCATATAGGCTGCCAACAATGCTGGTATAAGCAGCCTTGGATTTTTTTTAAAAAAATCCTTAAGTGCTAAAAATGGCAGTTCAATTTTATCTTTAACATACTGAATATGCTTAGACCTGGATAGATCTGACCTGAAGATTGGTATTTTTTTTAGATTTTGCAAAATCATGTTTTTAGATTTGTCGTAATTGATCTCTAAAAGTTTGTTTCAGCAGTAGGTTGTAAAAAACTTTTATAGGTCTCTACAGATCTGGAAAGCAGTACTGGGTCAGCCATGTATAATAAGGCAGGAACTGAACAGCCTTCCGGACAAGGTGCATGGATAAGAATATCTCATAAATGATGCATAACATCATTAAAAAATAGATTAAACAGATATGGTGCAAGGACATGACCCTGCTGCACTCCTCTCTGGACAGAAATTAGGTTAGATGCAGAACCCCATTTGTCTAGTTTAATGCACAATGAATTCTTAGAATAAAGTTTCATAATTATTTGCAGCAGTTAAATGGGCAGCATAAAGCTTGTTCCAGAAACGTGAGTGAGAGACTCAGTCAAAATCAGCTATTAAATCCATGAATTCTACATACAAAAAGCCTTCCACATCTCCAGAATATTTATTTACCAGCAAGGCTAGTATAAAACAGTGAACCATATAAAAACAGCCTCTCCCAAAGCCTGCTTGCTCTTCACCTATGACTTCCTCATTGTCAATCTCTCGAAGCAGCGTGTTTTGTAGGAAACTTGCATATAGTTTGCTGATCTCTGCCAGAAGACTAATAGGGCAGTAATTGTATGCATCTGTTTTTATCACCTTTTTAAAAAATAAACTGGTGTAATAAGTGGGATTTTCAGAGAATCTGATATGATTTCTTCCTGATAAACATGAATAGAGATATCAGCACTGAAGCCCACCACATGGGGTTCATTTTCAAAAGTTCAGAAGGGAGGCCACTTTTTCAACTCCTTAATTAGTTTTACTACTGCTTCTTTTTTATGGGTATTTGTGTGTGTATGTGTGTGTGCTTGCATGCCTGGAAGTCATGGCAACTTCTGGTGACCCCTACTGGGGGCTTGAACATTTTTCAGACAGGTGGCTTGATAGCCTGCCTCTGCATCCTAAGCCCTGATATTCCTTGGAGGTCTCCCTTCCAATTACTTGCCTGCTTACTTTCTGAGATCTGACAAGATTGGGCTTGCCTGAGCTATCCAGATCAGGGCCATTTGACTACTTCTTGGTGGGCTACAGGTTTCCAGTGTGGAAGCTACTGAAGATTAATTTCAAAAGCTATGTCTGATTCCTTTTCAGGTTTCTTATATAGATTCCTGAAATGTTTTCCCCAAGTAGGTGTTGATATAGGGGCTGTAGCTTCAATTCTTGGTTTCAGTATTGGAATAATTAAATGCCACAGAGAAGTATAAGATTTTTTCCTTTCCATTCATTATGTTTTTCCAAAGAGATCTCATGACGTCCCTTTTTCCTACTCTGTTCTAGACTGTATAAGTAGGTATCTTGCAACATCTGAATTTTTCTGCCTGAAGAGCCTATATTCAACCCAATTTTTGGCCTTCCTTTAGTTGGAATCAAACCAGCTCTTATTACAACGAGAAATACTAGATTTTCTAGCTTCCAAGCTGCTAAAAAAACAACAACCCTGAATCAAATGGATGAATAAGTGTAGTCATATTTGACAATGCCAACTGACAGTCTTGAACTCTGACAATTCTTTATTCTTAATAAAGGGCTTTTATGGAATGAAATATTTATACAGCAGCCTCTGCTGAACTCCCATTCTATCTTCGCCTAGGTGGACATCAGACAGCTTAGTGTGATCAATGTCCTGGTCCAATTCAGTTCCAGTATTTGTCTTGATGGAAATAGGTTGATCGTAATTTACTCCATGATCACACACCTTAAATTCAAGCACTTTTGAAAAGTGAGAATTATCAATTAATGAGTAGTCAATCACATTTGCTCCCTGTAATGAATAAAAAAATCTCCAAAGGGGTCAACAGTACAATTCCCATTAATTCTTGATAGTGATAATTTAGATGTCAAAATTATCCATCTGTCCCCTGCAGTATTAATACCCCTGTCTTTGGACTGCCAAATTCCTGGCTTGACATCATAGGGCATGATCACACACACAATTACCCATGCCATAGGCATGAATACTGGATGGATTTAAAGGGCATGATCAAACACGAACATCTGGGAAGCAACCTGCACCTGTTGGCAACTCGTTTTGCTTCACTGCAGAAGTGGAGTAAAAAGACACTGGGGAAAGTCCGATGGCAAATGAGTTGCTACAGGCCATGGATGGACTCTCTCCAGCATGCTCTCATGGCATCAGGGTGGTCTGATCAGGCCATCCTGACTCCATGCCATTGTCCCCCCTCCTTCTCAGTATGTGCATCATCGCATGCTCCATAGGGAACCCTCAGTGCTGAGATGTGATTCATCAATTTCCCATTTAAGCAAATCAGAAACAAATGGCAAAAAAACCCAAACCCGACTCATCCGTGGTTCTGTCTGATCACGCAGTGGTGGGCTGCCCCTGCAGCTTCCAAGAATAGTGTGATCGCGCAACAGCGGGTCAAATTCCTCTGGAGGGAATAGCCTCCCCCCCCCCGGTTTAGCTCATGTGTGTGACCGCACCCATAGTGAAAAAAAGCTGTCATTTCAGATTTTAGAAAGGATTAGAACACCATCATTTGATCCAATTCTGGCACTGAAGTCACTGCTCACTATCAAGATACCTTGTCGATGTCTGCTTTGCAGATCCAATAAAAAATCTTCCATGAATCCCACTGGGTACTGATATCAGAGGTTCTAGGAGGAAGATAAACATTTACCAACAGAATTATCCTTAAATTAATTTTGCCCTTGACTGCCAGTTTGGTGTAGTGATTAGGAGCACGGACTCTAATCTGGGAGAACCAGGTTTGATTCCACGCTCCTCCACATGTAGCTGCTGGTATGACTTTGGGTTAGTTACAAGTTCTTTCAGAGTTGTTCTCTCAGGAGCAGTTCTCAATGAAGCTCACTCAGCCCCACCTACCTCACAGGGTGTCTGTTGAGGGGAGGGTAAGGGTAAGGAGATTATAAGATGCTCTGAGACTCCTTTGGGTAGGGAAGGGTGGGGTATAAATCCAATCTCTTGCTCTCTTCTTCTATTGCCAGATTAAAAAAGCAGGAGGCAGGACAGACCGTTTACCAATTTTGCTGGATACGAAGTAAATTAATCCTCCCTGTGGTCACCCCTTCATTTTTTTTTGGGGGGGGGAAGATGAAAAGAGTGACATCCACTTAAGTCACAAGAATTAGAAAGCTGGGATTCTTGTATCATAATACAGTCATAGTTATTCAAAATGGAAAAAATTGCTCCATTTCTAGCCAACCATGTTCCAACTTATATTTGACAGATTTTTGAAATTAGCACTGCATTCATTTTTTCATCCTAAAAAAATCACTCCTATCAACCACTCAATTGGAAACAAGAACATTAGATAATATAACTTCTGACAAAAGGGGGGTTAAAAGGTATTAGTCATCATGTTTGGCAAAAATTCTTGTCTCAATAGATTGGCTGGGTCTGTGGGTTAATTTCTTTTCTTTTGAAAGATTTACAAGTACTTAATTTTCTGTAGAGAGGAGTTACCTACTATGTCCTTACTTAAACATATGGCATTAGAGAGAGGCAGGGCTACAATGTAGTGATGTGGTTGAGTTTCTCAGGGGCTCTGAGACTCACCAACTTCTGGAGCTTTTTTAGGGGGGCATTTGGTTTTCCTTGGTCCCATCAGTTTGTCGGGAGTACGAACTGAATGCAGAGGACTTTTATATCTGAGCCCCCGTCTGTGGCAACAATGTGTGTGGAGTCAGAATTGTCCTGAAGCAGGAAGCACTGAAGACCAGCTGTGATAGCACAACTGACAAGCTGTATTACCCCTAAACAAAAAGCCTTTAAACCTTGTCATAACAACTAGGCAATGAACTTGTAAGTATTTTCTTTTTCTTGACAACTTCTAAACTTGGAAAACAACTCTCATTTGCCCCTATAAATCCTCTCGAGAAGCCAAAGGAGGTGCTGAGGAATTTTCCCTCCCTCATGCATTCCTACGTTAAGCAGCCGAACAGAGTTCCGGGGTGTCAACGTCAATATAAGTACACGGGGCAGTGTAATATATTGAAATCTCCTATCTGCTATTTGGAAAACATCTTAAATATTGAAGAACAGTGACTTACTTGATTTATGGAAGAGAAGCGGTCTGGATTTAAAATGGCAACGAAGCTAGCACTCTTAATGGCGTAATTTTACAGAGACGATTGTTTACAAGAAACCCAGCTTTAGTGTGAAATGGCTTTCTCAGCACATATCGGTGAGGATCTGCAACTGTCAGAAACTTTCTGGGAAGGGATCATTCTATGAATGCAAACTAAAATATCTGAAGCTATCTCTCCAATTTTGGAACAAATCATGAGAGTTTTGAGAGTGAGCAGACTAGTTTACTTGAAATAACTGACCCTCCATTGCAGATGATGTCATCCTTGTCCAAAAACCTTGACTGATGCGGCCCACTTGGAGATGTGACTCTTAATACAACAGAAATAACAAAAGGCTACTCTGACTACTCGAAGTTTCAAGTTCTCTTAGTTACCAGGCACAATGAGGCATTTTTACAGGCTTTGGGCTGTTTGATCTCTCACACAAGCAGTCTGGAAGAGGAGGAGGTCAGCTTCAAAGCACTTTCAGAGACTGAGCAGGGTTTGAAGTGCTACCACATAAACAAGATCGAGAATGATTTCTACAAAGATCAAAGGCACAGGAGACAAATAATTTTAGGGAGACACTTGCAGGGAAAACAGAAGAAATAGAAATTGTATGACTAATTTGTAGCAATATATCTTGATGGTTTGCAAGGTTAAACTGATTAATGAGAAGAAGATTTATCTAAAGCGAAACTCTCAAACTGCTAAAAAGTCTCTGTGTATATATTATTCCTTTCTTCCTTCTTTTCTCTGTACTTATACTGATGCTTATATTTTTCTCTGTATTTATAAATGATTGATTAAGAATATAATCTGTAGTTACAAATATTGCTTATCTTCATTGTCTTAACTGATTAGTGAAAGCTATAAGTAATGGTTGGTTTATTTGAAATAATATGTGCTAGATATTTGTAATGAACTAATTGATGGTTGATAAAAAATTACGGGACAGGTTTGATTTTTAAAGTGGGCATTGCAGGGAAAAAATAAATGCAATGGGCTGATTATTTAGAGGAGGTGCAATGACTTAAATGTTGTGAGAGGGGTTTCGGTTTCGGCGTCGCGAATGGCGGCCGCTTCTCGGGACGCTCCCGGAGGCGGTTAGCCCACGCGCAGTTAGGGGGTCTTCGCTTATGCGAAAGACCCTAGTGAGCCTTAGGTTAAGGCTCCGAACCGGGGGCGCTTGGGGAGTAGCCTCTTTACCGGCAGACAGCCGGGAAATTGAGGCTTTCCCCCTGCCCCAATCGGCCCCGCTGCGGCGTGCCCGTAATGGGACTTAGCGGCGCCACCGAATTCCAGGAGTGAAAACAGCGCTATGGTTCAACATAAAAAGAAGAAGTAGCATCGAATCGTGAGTTGAAGATCTATTTTGAAGCGTAAATCGGAGCCCCCTATATGCGGATAAGCGTTGGGAGGAGGGAGGAGTTCCCACCCCCTCGAGAAGCAAGTCATACAAAGGGAGCGTGAAGGGGGACAGAAAGAAAACAAACTGTTGGTGAAAGTACCGTTGGGGCTGCATAGAAGAATGTGATCATCTTAGCTTCCTGGGGGATGCGGCACGAACTTTTTAAAAGTAAACAAAAAAACAAAATGTCGATAATGGAAAAAGCCCTGCTGCTACAGGAAGAGAAGAGAGGAGGGACTTCCGGTCCAGACAGCCCCCCAAGAGCTTGCTGTCAATCAACAGAAAAAGGAGATGCTGTGCCCCCTGCTGGATCAATTGCAGAAGATCAATCAAACATTGTTCAAAATGGAAAGTGTTCTCATCAGCCGACAGAAACAGATACTGGAAACAACTAGTAGGATGAAGGAGATTGAACAGAAATCGAATTTGATTCCAGGTTTCCAGGGCGCTAAAGAGGAAGAGAAAGAAGATCTCGGATTTACCTTGACAAATGTCTTGGCACCCCTAACTGGCAGTGAAGCGATAAAGTTAAAAGAAGAGGGGGAAAAGGCTCCCAAAGCCTACTCCGCCTTTATAAAAGAAGTACTCTGCCAGTAGAAGGGGATGTCGAACATAGCGGGCGACAGATGAGAGATCTAATTTCATCTGAAGAGTTTGTGGAGCCCTGGAAGCCTGAAGGCCAGATGATTAAGAAAAAAAGAAAAGAAAGAAGATGGATTCCATTTTTAAAACACGGAAACGCCTGAAGAGACACACCAGCAGGAAGGATGCAGCACCTAAAATTGGGATAAGTGCAGAAGACAGCAGTCTAGGGGAAGGTGATGGAACGGAAGACTTCAAAGTTAAAATGGACTTAATCCATAACTGGAAGAAAATTAAGAAGAAGATACTTTGAGGACTGTTCGTGTTGCATCTGGAAGGAGCTGTTTAATTACTAACCCCAATGGACTTTACTAACTGTATTAACAGAGTGACTTTGGACTTTGAATTAGTTAAAAAGAAGATCTTCTAACCATGATTGATGCCAAAACTTGGTATTGGTTATTAACCTAAACTAACCCTCACTAACAGAAAAAATTTCACTCCACCCTTTTCTTTCTCCATCTGTCTACCCTTCCCTTTTCTTATAAAAAGAATAAAATTCTCTCTTCTTTAAGAGAGTTTTACAACAAAAAAAAAAAAATGTTGTGAGAGAAAAGATGGATTTATATATAGTGTGAGGTAAAAGTATTTTCGCATTGTAAAGTTGGAAGTTGATGTTATGGAGAAAATATAAATTACTACGTCTAGGTTTGCAAGCAAATGGGATTTTGAAAGCTAATAATGTGAAAAATATGAAATAATATCTTGACTAGATTGATATTATATAAGAAATATGTGACCTTATCTGAACTGTCAAATTCCTCTGTAACACCTGTTTTTTTTCTTTTCCCGCTTATATTTTTATAGTTATAAAACTGATTAATAATAGTTATAGCAGATAGGATATAGAAGAAAATGAATTGTTTATTGGGAACAGATTTTTATATAATGATATTTGTTGTGGACTACAGATTAACAAAGGAAAAAGGGAATTATGTACCTAACGAGGTTATGAATGAGACAATGGCTGGATATTCTGAAATATATTGCTCTTCTTTTTTGTTTTCTATAATTTCTATAAAAAACTAATAAACCTTTCCCATTTGGGCAAGCAGATAAAAACAAACAAACATATGGCATTAGATAGAAAGGATTCCAACCTGAAGAGGTCTGGACAAGCCATCAAATTGTCTATAAATGAGGATGGGCAATTATTACTTAGAGGTTTAAGGGTAGATGATTCAACCATATCACCTTCCATGCTAGTAAATAACAAAGGTTCCATAACTGCCAAAGGAAATTCTGAGGTGGTAGGCATTACCCTTTGGAGGACACGCTGGGTTGAAGAAAGGTGGTGGTCACTCGGTAGAATGTTGAGCAAGAAAATTTCAGGCGCTAAAGGTATCTTAAGACCAGTTATTTGACATACAATCATATGAATTTCCTTCCAAAAATTCTTAAGTTTACTACATGTCCACCAAGCATGGTAGAAAGAGCCCACACTGGATTTATATTTCCAGCATAGATTGGAGGCAGAGGGATATATATGAGCAAGTCTATCCTGTGTTAAATACCACCAATGGAACATTTTAAAAACATTTTCTTTCATCGGTATCGCTTTCAAATATTTGATGTTCCACCATACCTTCTCCCAGTTATTTAAGTCAATAGAATATCCTATGTGCTTAGCCCATTTTATCATAGACACTTTAACCCTCTCATTCTCCATCTTATAGTCTAGCAACAAAGAGTACAATTTACATATAAGTTTACTGTCAGGCCCTGTCAAGATTTTATCAGGTTCTGACCTTTTTACAACATGTACAATATTTGGTGTTGCACTTGTTAACAGCAGCAAGGATATTACCGGCAAAATTCTGGAAAAAAGAAGAACTACCTTGCAGGCGCGACTTTATTTGCAAAATTATGGACATGGTTGAACTTGATAACCTTACTATGAAGCTGCACGGAAGGAAAAATAGTATCTTTCAAAATATTTGGTCGAGGTTTTATGATTGGTTAGATAAGAATGTCTAATCGGTGTTTTCAGATTTTGTTGGTCTGGGGAACTATGGAAGTAATCTGTAATGAATCCCGGTTTTATTTTTTGGTGGTTTGTGCTGTACTGTGGGTGTATTAAAATTAAAAAAAATGTTAAAAAAAGAAGAAAGGTGGTGATCAAATCAATGAGTTCTTTATGAAGGGTCTGTTTTTGCTGTTTCAAGGGTATTTGTAGAACCCCTTGGGCCAGGAAAGGATGGTAGTGTTTAAGCCCTATCCACTCCCATCTTTCAAAGGAAGATGTTCAAAGATCCAGCACTGGATCATAAATTCTGCAAAGATGTCTTTAAATTATCCAAAGTTGAAGAGATCTTCAGCTGTGTCTACTGAAAGAAGACTCCCAAAGAGTTAACTTTGTTAAATGGTCTTACTAAATTGGTTTGGGAGTTTGTTGTGACCAGGGAAATTGATGAGTCAGCAACTCTATTGTCTACAGTGTTTATGGATGGAAGGATGATTGCACCTGTTACAGCTGTAGGCTCATATCTGCCCTCCTATTGCTGCTGACAGTTATCAGCTGCCCAGCTAGTTCCTCAAGGAAAAGCCACTTTGGAATTTTTTTTAAGATGAGTCCTGTGCACTAGGCACACTAATTTTTACTTCTGAGTGCACAGCTGTTTGGCTTAACGCAGGGTGATGAAATTCTCTCTGGCTGCTTCCTTCCTGGGCTGCTGCGGTTGCAGTTTGCTTTTGCTCAGCTCACTCAATTGTGGGTGGGAGAGCTACAAAGCTGGGCTGATTCTCCCCTCTCCTCCTCCTTGGGGGAGGGGGAGGAGAGAGAGCATAACAGAGGTACAGCTTTCCTGTGGTTTGGAATTTACAGTAAGCAGACTTTGTGTGTGTGTGTGATACTGCCATTTTCCATTTGTTTTCCATTTTGTTTTAAAGTTCACATATTTGTTTATTATTTCCCTATAGCTTGGCTCTAGTTGTTGCTTTCCCCTTTAAATTTTGTCTCTTGTCTCAGCTGCAGTTTATTTCTTTGTTGCCCATCCTTGCCTTATGTGATTTATTGCACTCAGCTGCTTGATTTCTTTACCTTTTCTCTGTTATACAACAAATTCACCCCTCTCACCCCCCCTTTGGGTGCCTTTGAGTGGTGAATAGGGTGAGTGGACTCCTTCACTTCATTTAATTTTACACTTGCCAAAGTGTCTATCTCTCAGAGTTTTTGATGTTTGATTTTCTTTCTCCCTTTCCTTCTGTGTTGGAGATGAGATGTTGAGGTCTCCCTGCAGTGGGAGCGAAGAACAGCTTAAAGGCTTTTAGGGGTTTTTCCTTTTGATTACCATCCGAGGAAGTGTGCTTGCACACGAAAGCTTATACTTTGAATAAAATTGTTGGTCTTAAAGGTGCCACTGCACTCAAATTTTGTTCATCTTACTCTCAGTTAGGTTCTATCCCCCCTTTACATTGATCTTTATCACAATTGCCAAGGAAAGGAATATAAAAAAGGCTGAGGAAGAACATTAAGGAAAAACCTTTGAGTCATTTAAAACAGCCTAAGCAAGAAGGAGGTCATTTAATGCAATTTGCAACCTTAAGTGTGACTGTTGAAGGCATGACTTACTTTTCTCCATTCTACCCTCTTCTGTTTTGTTGTTTTAATTTGTTCTCAGTTTGCTCTCAGTGTCTTTTAAGGTTGAGACTGACAGGGAGTGAGACATGTATTCATTTTCTTTCCCCATAAGGGTAGTATGTTAGCTGAAATGCTTATCTACGCATTGATCGGTCTAAACTTATATTGAGTTCTGGTCTATGTATACAGAGAAAGTAGTTTCGCCCAGAAAACCAGTTTCCCAAAAGAGAATGCTTGACAAGGTTTCTTTAGTAAAATCAAATATTCTCTTTACTGAATAATATCTTTGTTTCACAGGCAAACAAAACAGATGCATACACACATACACACAAGTTCCTTTAGATACAATAGTAATGGAAAACAATATTGGGGTTTTAAACTAAAGGTATTTAGGAGGGGGATACACGTGATACTTATCTGTTTCCTGAAGCTCGACCTTCTCAGTGAAGAATACAAGAATTGTTTCTAACTAAGGATACTCTTACTGCACACAGTTGGAACCAGCCAACACGTGTGAGGTATAAATGACTTGTTAGCTAGGTAGGTGTACACCAAGTCTAGGCGCGGAGGATGCACGCTAACAAAAGGTGAACCCTACTTTTATCAGCTCTCTTGGGGGCTGGCATTAGGGTCTTCCAGTCCGTCCTATCCCTATACCATTGGCTATAGGATGTGGGGCACCCTCCTACAAAGGTGGGGCAATATTGAAAATCTACACCTTTCACTAAGGGGAGCCTTTTGGTCCAAGGTGCGAAGATGGGTTGTCATGGAAACCTTAAGAATGCAGATGACTCTGGCTTGGTCCAAGCCATCAACAGGAAACAGTCTTAACACTTGCGAAGTGCCAAGCATCCTGTGGGTTACGTGTGGAATTCAGATTCCTCGATGGTAGACAGGTTGTTGTTTTTGTCATCCTTCTAGCAGACCATAATGGAGATGCTTTCTTGTTCCCAGTGCCTGATGGGTAGATGTATGTGCATATGTGTGTGTGTGTGACTTCATTAGCATGAAAGTGCATACTGCAAGCAGCTTTCTAGTGCAGGTGGTCACATCAGACAAAGCACACAGTTCTCCCAAACCAAAGACACTTGCAAGCACCATTCAGGTGTGTGTGCAGGTCAGAAAATAACAAATAAAAGCACTTTCAAAGTACATCTCCTAACAAGTAATTTTAAGTGTTGATTTTAACTTTAATTCTAATAATCTCAATAATCTTGATTCTAAATAATGAATTATCTGACTAGATATTTTACATATTTATATAGGGGACTTTTCTCAGTACCCTTAGAAATTAATTTAATACAGTGTATAGTATAATTGAGATAGGGGCCTTTGTTATTTTGGTAATCTGTTTGTGGATGAATATAGTATCAGGAATATGAGAAATACAAGCTCAAATTAATTAAGCTTTCCTGTGCATACACACTTCTTCAGAATGAAGGGAGATTCTTCTGACAAGCTTCCCCCCCCCCATGATAGGCTTGTTTTACTCCCAATACTTTCATCACAACAGGCTTAGGGCCAAGGCATTCCATAGGTCTTACTTCTGTGTTAGCATTCTACCCTGCTGAGGTCTCTCCCCTCCCCAAACCCTGCCCCCCAAGGTTCCATCCCCAAGTCTCCCACACCAGAATTGGCAACCCTATGATTGGACTATATGGGATATTTGATACGATGCAAATATGAACACTGAACTATATCTGAAGTAGGCTCTTATTTGACTTTTCCAGATAGAGTAAGTGATGACGCCCAGTGATTGATCTTCTCTGAAGGCATTTCACAATTTATGTTATTCCTTTGAACGGGCCCACCTGTATTGAGAGTCTTTAGGAAGACAGATCTGTGGAAACAGAAAAAGCTGAGTGGAGAAACAGATCTGTTGACATTTCGTGTAACAGGAAGAGAAGGTCTCTTGCGGCTGGATCCATCAGGTTTTTGGTTGTATCTTTGCACACTCTAGGTTAATAACTAATGTTTTTGATAACCAGAACTTATCAGTTCTTGAATATGTTTCGTGTCTGTCAGAAAAGAAGGTATAGTCCTTAACCCTGGCTGTCTCCACCCACTTTCAATGTAGCAACAGTCAGACTGCAAAGCCTCTGTTGGGCCCAACATAGTTGCTGGGCTCCAATTTACATTTGGGGGGAAAGTGTGTCTCTGTTTTATTTTACTTGGGTCTGTATATCCTTGATTGAGAACAGTTGTTTTTTTCATGGTGGTAATAGGCCCCCCCTGCTTCAACCACTCCTCAGCTCTTCTTTCAATTTCCATTTCATTTTTAAATGGTAAGCCTATCTGCATGAACAAGACTGGGGGGAGGGAACATGCAGATCAGAGGCCTTTTAAAATTTCCTTTTGTCCTGTGTGCAGCCCAGAAAGAACATCAGCAAGAAATGTGCACTCTGTACATGTTCATGCTGCTTATTTTGCTGTTACTTAAAATGGTGTGGTACAGTTTGAAAGGGACAATTAACTGGGATGTATAAAAGAAATGTCAGGATTGCCCATTGGAAACAATGGGAAAGGTTTGAAGGCCCATTGGAGATGCCAATTGACTTGCTTGGTATGCACTAAAATACATTGCAGCACAAAAAAGTTGCAAAGAAAATGTGGAATGGTCTTTCCATTAAGGTCTTTGGGCCCAGATAGGGTACTCTGGGACTGGAATGACATCCCCCAGAATGGAAAGACAGTCCCTAGGAATAGAATCTGTGCTCTTGGACTAGACTGACAGCCCCCAGAGTGGAAAGACAATCCTTAGGAAGAGTATCTGTGCTCTGGTACTGGAATGACAGTCCCCAGAGTGGAATGATGATACCTAGCAATAGAATCTGTGCTTTATTAGTTGTTGTGGATTTTCTGGGCTGTGGTCTTGGCATTGTAAGACCTGACTTTTGCCAGCAGCTGTGACTGGCATCCTCAGAGGTATAACACAGATAGATGGAGTATTCTCTGTGTCAAGGGAAGAAGAAGAAGAAAAGAAGGCCTTGACACACCTTCTCGCTTTGACAGAGTGAGTACTCCATCTTTCTGTGTTATACCTCTGAGGATGCCAGTCACAGCTCCTGGCGAAACATCAGGTCCTACAATGCCAAGACCATGGCCATACAGCCCAGAAAATCCACAACACTGAGATACCACTGTAACCACTGGCCAACTCCCACCTTTTCCTGGGTTTAGCCCAGCCCAGGGGCATGGCTAGGGGGTTCCCAGGCTCCCCTAAATTTATGGGGAGCCCATTCCTAATCCCACATGGTTCTGCCCCCATAAATAGTGATAATGGCCTGTGATGTCACTGGCTCCTCCCTATGATATCACTGGGCCTCGGTTCTTTTAAAGACCTAGCACAGCCATGCCTATGGCTCAGCCCCAGCCCCCCCCCCCTGGGAAATTGGAAATTCTACACCCTTGATAGCCATAACAGTTTCCTCAATAAGAAGGCAATGGTCACCTATGAACTTTAATTTAAAAAAATCCTTACAAGAGTATTCAAGATTTCTTTAGCACCAGGAGTATTCCCTTCCAAATCAGGGGGAGACTGGCAGCTGTTGGCTGATTTCTCCTTTGTTTTATGATGCATGATTGTATTTTTATAGAGTTTTATTTTATTGTCTTAAATTCAGTTTTATGAATATTATATTTAAGCATGTGCATTTTATGGCTTGTTGTCATAATAAATGCTTCATTCTTCCCCCTCTCAAAAAACACCCCTTTGCATATTCAAAGAATAACCTTCTGGAAAGGACCAGGTGGGTAGCTGTGTTAGTCTGATGCAGCTGAACAAAAGTTGAGTCCAGTGGCACCTTTAAGACCAACAAAGTTTTATTCAAGGTATAAGCTTTTGTGCACATGCACACTTCTTCAGATACAATAAAATGGAAATTATCAGTCCATACATATAGGTAGAGGGTGAGCAGTGAATAGTATATAGGATAATGAAGATGTTTAACAAATTCAAGGACCATACAGGAATAACAAGCTTAGTTTATATGGTTACCATTTGTTTGGGTTTAATTCTGGGGGAAAACATAGTGAAGGAAATAAATATGTCAAAATCGGAGATTGATGGGCAGATGTATCCTTAATTGTGGAATGCTGAGAGTAATTAACTGAGACCCTGCCTTTACACTCCATATATCTCCTCTCAAGCATGGAGGTGACTTTACAGCATCTTCTTTAAAGTAGGGTGATTGGCTGTGTAGAGTTATCTTCCCTGTACCCAAACTAGAGAAATACATTCCAATTTACCATTCCAAATTACATTACATTCTACTATCCATTATGTTACATTGCAATCTACTATTCTAACCTATTATTCCAAATAAGAAATAAAATAAAATAAAATAAAGAGGATGTATGGCCCTTCTGGGGGATTGGAGAGAATCAGGGCTCTTTTTGTAGAAAAAGCCCAGCAGGAACTTATTAGCATAATAGGCCACCCCCAACATTAGGCTGACCAAGCTGTGCTCTGAGAAGGAGCAAGGTGTTAGAGCTGCCAGAGGGGTGAGTGTTTTTTTTATTTATTTACTTACAGCTGAGGTACTTTAGCTGAGAAGGTACTGTGTGGGGGACTGTATTTGGGAGTGTGTGGGTGAGTTGTAGCAGACTCCTGGCTGCTGGAGTTAGGGTGTGAAAGGGTAATTGTTTGCCTGTAATTAAGTGCCTGGGTGAAATTGAATAGCAGACTCCTGGCTGCTGGAGTTAGGGTGTGAAAGGGTCATTGTTTGCCTGTAATTAAGTGCCTAGGGTGAATTTGAATAGCTGCTGGCCACACCCTCTCCTGGGGGAGGCTTCTATTTAAGGCAAGAAGCTTGCAAGAGGCATGAGCTGAAGGGTGAGACTCTTGGCCTAGGGGTCTGTATGAAGCCCAGGAAGAGCTAGAAAGCCAGGGACCTCAGCTCCTTGGGTTCCCAGTAAGGTAAGTAGACTTCTACAACAGGAAGCATATAAATAAAAAGAGTTTTAAAAGGGGGGTTATAGAAAAGTATTTGTTTAAAAACAATTATGAAGCCAGAATGGCAGCAGGGGGTTGGGGGCTATCCAATGTTTTGCATGGAGTGTAAGAAGTCAGGGTGTGTGCTCGGTGCAAGAAGGTCCTGGTTCTCAGGGAGTGAGTTTGCTCCCTTGAGGCCAAGGTGGCTGACCTGAAGAAGCAAAGACAGTCAGTTAGGTGCACGGAGAAGACTCTCGGGGACTTGTTAGATATGTCCCATTCTGGATCTGGCAGCCCCGCTGCTGCCAGGGAGCATGAGGGTCAAGGAGAAATGGGGCACCATGCTGAGGATAAGGGGTATGTGCCCTCAGAAGGGACCTCTTCTTCAGCTGGTGAACGGGTATCCTTTCGTACCAAGGAACCGTCCCTGGGAAGGGTGGGAGGGGGGCTCTTGGTGGTTGGTGATTTGATCCTTAGGCAGGTAGACAGCTGGGTGGTGAACCTGCGTACTGACTGTATGGTGACTTGCCTGCCTGGTGTGAAGGTAGCGGACATTACGTGTGTTTTAGATAGACTGGTAGATAGTGCTGGGGAGGTGCCAGTGGTCGTGGTGCACGTCGGCACCAACAATGTGGGTAAATGCAGTTGTGAGGTCCTGGAGGAAAAATTTAGGCTGCTGGGCAGGAAACTCAAGGCCAGAACCTCCAAGGTAGCCTTCTCAGAAGTGCTACCTGTTCCACGTGCAGGGTCGGAGAGACAGGCACAGATCAGGAGTCTCAATGCATGGATGAGATGATGGTGTAGGGGGGAAGGGTTCAGGTTTGTTAGGCACTGGGATGCTTTTTGGGACAAGAGGGAGCTGTACAAAAGGGATGGTCTCCACTTATCCTAAGAAGGAACCAGGCTGCTGGCGCTCAAAATCAAAAAGGTGGCAGAGCAGTTTTTAAACTGAATAAATGGGGGAAAGCCGACAGGAGATGAAAAGTCTCTGGTTTGGGATGGCTCATCTCAAAGAGATGAAGGGGTAGCTATTACTTTTGTACAAGGAAATGGATTACAATAGTCCACTGAGACTGTGGCTAATGATAGGAACTGCCTGGCAAGGTTTTCAGGCAGCAAGAGGAAGGCTGTGGGCTTAACAAACCTGGGAAACTATAAGTGTTTATGCACAAATGCTAGAAGTCTCCGAGGCAAAATTGGGGAGTTGGAATGCTTGGTGTTGGGGGGAAAATAGACATTGTGGGTATTTCAGAAACTTGGTGGGATGAGGAAAATCAGTGGGATATGGTGATTCCTGGTTATAAATTATATCGGAAGGATAGGGGGGGGGAAGGGTTGGAGGTGGGGTGGCTCTGTATGTCAGACAGGGTATACAGTCCAGTAAGATTGAGAGGGAAAGAAAATTGGATTCGCTTCTGGAAATGCTATGGGTTGAAATAGTGGGTCCAAAAGGAGGCTTAACAGTGGGAGTTTGTTATCGCCCACCAGATCAAAAGGTAGAGGAGGATTATAAAATGATGAATGAATTAAAGAGAGCAGCTAGACGGAATAACTGTGTTGTAATAGGCTACTTTAACTACCCACACATTGATTGGGTCAATATGAATTCTAGTTAGGAAAAAGAGATTGAGTTTTTAGACATTCTCAATGACTGTGCTATGGAACAGATGGTCAGAGATCCTACCAGGGGAGAGGCGATCCTGGATTTGGTCCTAAGTAACACCCAAGACCTGGTGAGAGATGTAAAAGTGATTGCACTGCTTAGGAACAATGACCATAATTTCATTGAGTTTAACATTTGTACAGATAGGGAGTTGCCCAAAAAGACTGACACAACCACTTTTAACTTTAAAAGGGGTAACTTCTCTGGTATGAGGGGACATGTGAGGAAGAAATTGAAAGGAAGAGTGAAGAAGGTCAAAACCATTGGGGAAGCTTGGAGACTGTTTAAAAATACAATCCTAGAAGCTCAGAAAAAATATATACCGCAGGTAAGGAAAGGCACAAATAGGTATAGAAAAAAGCCTGAATGGTTAACTAATAAAGTAATGGAAGCTGTAAAAGGTAAGAAGGATTCCTTTAAGTGGTGGAAAGCTAGTCTCAGTGAGGTTGATAAAAGGGAGCACAGACTGTGGCAAATAAAATGCAAGTCTGTGATCAGGCAAGCAAAAATGGAATATGATGAGCATATTGCAAAAAACATAAAGGCCAACAATAAAACTTTCTTCAAATACATTAGAAATAGGAAGCCAGCCCGGGAGGCAGTGGGGCCCTTGGATGACCAAGGGGTAAAAGGAGTAGTGAAGGATGATAGGGAAATGGCTGAGAAGCTGAATGCATTTTTTGCCTCTGTCTTCACTGTGGAAGAGGAGAAGTGCTTGCCCACTCCAGAAGCACCAATTTCAGGAGGGGATTTGAAAGATCTGAATCAGATTTCGGTGACGAGAGGAAGTCCTCCAACTGATGGACAATTTAAAAACTAATAAATCACCAGGCCCGGATGGCATTCATCCGAGAGTTCGGAAAGAACTCATCTGTGAACTTGTGGATCTCCTGACAAAAATGTGTACTCTTTCTTTAAAATCTGCCTCCATTCCTCAGGACTGGAAGGTAGCTAATGTCACTCCCATTTTTAAAAAGGGCTCCAGGGGAGATCCAGGAAATTACAGGCCAGCCAGTCTGATATCGATACTGGGTAAGTTGGTGGAAACTGTTATTAAGGAAAGAATTAGTAGGCACATTGATGAACAAAAACTATTGAGGCAGACTCAGCATGGGTTCTGTAAGGGAAGATCTTGTCTCACTAACCTGTTTTTTGAGGGAGTGAACAAACATGTGGACAAGGGAGACCCAATAGATATTATTTACCTTGACTTCCAGAAAACTTTTGATACAGTTCCTTATCAAAGGCTCCTAAGTAAGCTCAATAGTCATGGGATAAAAGGACAAGTCCTCTTGTGGATCAAAAACTGACTTATAAATAGGAAAAGGAGAGTGAGTATAAATGGGAAACTTTCTCAGTGGAGGGTGGTAAGCAGTGGGGTACCACAGGGATCGGTACTCAGTCCAATGCTTTTTAACTTGTTTATTAACGATTTGGCATTGGGAGTAAGCAGTGAAGTGGCTAAATTTGCAGATGACATGAAGTTGTTCAGGGTGGTGAAAACCAGGGAGGATTGTGAGGCACTCCAAAGGGATCTGTCGAGGATGGGTGAGTGGGAGTCAATGTGGCAAATGGGATTCAATGTGGCCAAGTGCAAAGTGATGCCCATTGGAGCCAAAAATCCTAACTATAAATACACGTTGATGGGGTCTTAACTGGCAGAGACGGACCAAGAGAGAGATCTTGGAGTCGTAGCAGATAACTCAAAAATGTCTAGACAGTGTGTAGCTGCAATAAAGAAGGCCAATGCTATGCTGGGGGTTATTAGGAAGGGAATTGAAAACAAATCAGCCAGTATCATAATGCCCCTATATAAATCATTGGTGCGACCTCATTTGGAATACTGTGTACAGTTCTGGTCGCCACATCTCAAAAAGGATATTATAGCATTGGAAAAAGTGCAGAGAAGGGCAACTAGAATGATAAAAGGGTTGGAACACCTTCCCTATGATGAAAGGTTAAAACGCTTGGGGCTCTTTAGCTTGGAGAAACGACGGCTGAGGGGTGACATGATCGAGGTTTATAAGATTTGAATGGGATTGAGCAGGTTGAGAAAGAAGTACTTTTCTCCCTTTCTCACAATACAAGAACTTGTGGACACTCTATGAAATTGCTGAGCAGTCGGGTTAGGACAGATAAAAGGAAACACTTCTTCACCCAAAGAGTGATTAACATATGGAATTCACTGCCACAGGAGGTGGTGGCAGCTACAAGCATGGACAGTTTCAAGAGGGAATTAAATAAACATATGGAGCAGAAGTTCTTCAGTGGCTATTAGCCACAGGGTATAGATGGGAACTCTCAGTCTGGGGGAGGTGATGCTCTCTATTCTTGGTGCTGGAGGGAGCAGCAGTGGGAGAGCTTCTAGTGTCCTGGCCCCACTGCTGGACCTCCTGATGGCACGTGGTATATTTTGGCCGCTGTATGACAGAGTGTTGGACTAGATGGGCCATTGGCCTGATTCAACATTGGCTTCTCTTATGTTCTTATGTTATGTTTAACTCATTATCATATTAGGCCACACCTCTGAAAGCACAGCTCATTAGCATATTAGGCCACACCCCATGTTACCAGCCACACCCACCTTTTGCTTCTTATTCTGTTTATCTTGTTTGTTGTTACAACAGTTTTTGGCAAAACTAATAAAAACATTATTTTTAAAAAGTTTCCAATTCCATACTTTTATAATTAATATTATATTTATTTTAGAAGTAACATTAACAGTAACATAAGCAAATATCTCAGTAAACACTCTTTAATAATTTATCCAAATAACTTTGTGAATTATTTAGAACAGTGCAACTCTATTGCTTGCATAGAAAAGTCCTCTTGAATAATTCAGTTTTGCATAGTTTGAGGAAATCCAGGGGAGTGGGACCTTTTTGACCTCCTCAAGGAGGCCATTCCATAAGGTGGGGGGGGCACAACAGAGAAAGCTTGTTTATGGACAGCTGTTGATTTTGTCCATTTTCAGGTTGGTATCTGCAGAATGTCCTGCTCAGATGAGTGAAGCTGTCATGGTGGAGAATAGGGGGAGAGGCAGTCTCGCAGATATGAGGTCCAAGGCCATGTGATAGCCAATACTTTAAATTGAGCCTGGAAACTGATTGGCAGCCAGTGGAGTGACTGCAGAATGGGGGTAATATGCATGCTCTATCTAGCTCACAATAGTAGCTGAGCTGCAGCATTCTGCACTAACAGGAGTTTCCAAGTTGATTGTGAGGGAGGACAAATACATTACAGTAGCCTAGTCTAGATATTACTGTGGCATGAATCCCAGTGGCCAGATCTGCCTTATCAAGGTAAGGGGCCATCTTTCAGGCTAGCCTGATTTGGAAGAAAGCCTTTTTTGCATCTGCATTAACTTTCTTCTCCAACAGTGGCTGAAGGAAGGTGCCCTGAGCTAGTGACTCTTTTATAATAGACTAGGAATAAGGCCTGTTGTGGAAATAAATACAAGAAGTTCTAGAAAGAGGCTCTGGGTGGATGCTGTCACCTTGGCACTCAGTGTCAATTTGCTGTGGCGACCTCAGCAGGGTATAATGACACAGAGCTTACCATTTTCTCCAGGGGAACTGATCTCTGCCATTTGAAGAGCAGTTGTAATTCTCAGTGATCTCCAGCCCTCCCCTGGAGATTGGTAACAATGTTTCCCCAGGAGGAAATGGCTGGTTTGGAGGGTGGAATCTATGGCATTGTACCTATCTTGGGTAGCAACCCTATCTCCTTCCCAGCCAATCATCAACGTACCATTATCTATCCCTCTGACTTCAGCTTTCCATCTCCTCCCCACACCTGGAGCTTCTACCTAGGAAAAGTACAGTCTTTCTTCTCCTCAATGGGGACCCAAGCAGGAAGGGATGCGACCTCAGCAGAGTCCATCCTGTAAAGCAGCCCTTTTTTCCAGGGGAACTGATCTCTGCCATCTGGAGAGCAGTTTTAATTCTGAGTGATCTCCAGCCCTCACCTGGAGAATGGCAGCAATGGTTCCCCAGGAGGAAATGCTGGTTTGGAGAGTGGAGTCTATGGCATTATACCTGTCTGAGGTCCCACTCTTCCTCAAATCCCGCCCTCTCCAGGCTCCAGGAATTTCCCAACTCGAGGGTGGCAGCCCTATTTCCTTCCCAGCCAACCATCAACCTACCATTATCTTCCCCTCTGACTTCAGGTTTCCATTTCTCCCCCCCTCCCTGTAACCTCTACCTAGGAAAAGTGTAGTCTTTCTCTACAGTGGTGACCAAAGCATCTCACATCATTCTCCCCTTCCCCTTTTGATCTGCATAACAACCCTGTGAGGTAGGTTACACAGAAAGTCTGTGAGTAGTCTGAAATCATCCAATCAGCTTCCACAGGAAGAACCTGGGTCTAGAAGACCCTGATCTGAAGTGCTAACTGCTACATAACACTGGTTGTCTTGGGGGGGGGGTCGACCTCAGCAGGGTATAATGACACAGAGCCCACCATTTTCTCCAGGGGAACTGATCTCTGCCATCTGGAGAGCAGTTTTAATTGAGTGATCTCCAGCCCTCACCTGGAGATTGGCAGCAATGGTTCCCCAGGAGGAAATGACTGGTTTGGAGGGTAGAGGCTAAGGCATTGTACCTGAGATCCCACCCCTCCTCAAACCCCACCCTCTTTAGGCTCCACTCCTCAAATCTCCAGGAATTTCCCAACCTGGGGTTGGCAACTTTATCTCCTTCCCAGCCAATCATCAACCTACCTTTATCTGTCCCAGATCTCTACCATCTGGAGAGCATTTTTAATTCTGAGTGATCTCCAGCCCTCACCTGGAGATACAGTCTTTCTGCTCACTGGAGACCAAAGCAGCTTATATCGTTCTCCTCTCCCTCTTTTGGTCTGCACAACCACTCTGTGAGGTAGGTTAGGCTGAAAGTCTGTGTCTGGTCTGAAATCACCCACTCAACTTCCACAGCAAGAACCTGGGTCTAACAGACCCTGCTCTGAAGTGCTAACTGCTACACCTAGGGTAGCCAACCTCCAGGTGGCGCCTGAAGATCTCCAGGTATCACAACTGAACTCCAGACAACAGATCTCTTCCCCCCTGGAGAAAATAACTGCTTTAGATGGTGGGCTCTACAGCATTCTATTCAGCTGAGGCCTCTTCCATCCCCAAACTCTGGCTTCCTTAGACTATACCACAGAATATCCAGGAATTTCCCAACCTGGATCTGGCAACCCTAGTCAGGACTGGCCCCAACAACCACCATTTTAATGTGGCTTGTTCAGAGGAGGTGCTGAAATTTTACCTAACATGAAATTCTGAATAAAGGCTGATGAAATTTATTTGGGGGAATCAACACATCCCTGTTAGTTTTTTTTAAAAAATATAAGTCTGGTGTAGTTTTTCCAGGGTGGTTTCCTACAGTCCTCGATAATGTGTGCCTTATTTGTTAGGCTATATGTAACTTCACCTTTTGACTTCTTGCTAGCCCTTCTTCTAAATGGTAGTCCTTTGTTTCTGGTACTCCTTTCACCCAGCTGCTGGCCTAATGCATTCCTTGCTGTAGATTTTTTATTTAGTTTGGCTTCTTACCCTTACTTGCTTTATTTTAAAAAATATTTTACCAGTTTTATTGCTGAATAGTACTTCTAATATTTTGACTGGAACATTGTTAGTAATTATCTGAAAGCCCCTTCAGATACTTTGGCCTAAGAGTATATGAGACATCTGTTTCTCAAAAATAAATAAATAAATACAAGCAGATCTCTGTACCAAACCAATATCTTTGCTTTGTAAGCTCATAGTGTTAAGAAAACCATATTTTGTACCAGTGGATACACAACCTAAAACGAATGCAACCATTTTAACAGTGCAATCCTATGTCCAGTTGCTCCAGTCTAAGCCCATTGGTTTCAATGAACTTAGATTGGAGTAACTGTGCCTAGGATTGCATTGTCAGTCACCGCTATTTCTGTGGAAGATGTAAGTGTACAAAATATACAGCGAGTGGCCAATAGCTAGTGTGTGACTGTGACCTTGTGTACGTTCACACACAGACTATACAACTTGGAGTTTCCTGCTCAGCTGAAACATATGAGGGCCTTTGTGGGAAGCCCCCCAATTTTTCAAGACTAGTACATTCGTTTGGGGGGTTGCATATATCCCTAGATATTGAGCGCTATATTCATCTAATTGCCGAGTGTGCTCAGATAGTGTATTTTGCACATTTATATATGATTAAGAACTTCTTTTCTTTCTGCAATAGAAAAAATGTACCAACTTCATTAGAGTCCTTCAGTCTTATAACAGAACACATGTTTATGTCTGCGGTACAGGAGCTTTCCACCCAGTCTGTGGCTACATAGAACTTGGAACACACAAAGGGGTAATTTAATCCACTGCCAAATGGTGCATGACCAGGAACAGCTCTGACTTTTCCCTTGAAAATGCATTCTACAGCTAGTAAAAAATGATCTGACAGCCTTTATGTGAACAGCAGGGCAATGTCAAGTTTCTGCTAGTCATGTAAGAACTTATGTATTCATATTTGGATGGAGGCATATCATACGTCAGCAAATATCTTCACTTGAAACAATATGATTAATACAGGGTCACTTTGTGAAAGTATTAATGGTGTGAAGCACATATTTTTGCCCAGATCCCTTAGAGGACCTTACCCTGCAAGGGATGGTGGCAAATTAAACAAAACTTGTTGGCTTCATTCCAAGGGATAGTGTGATGCCCTGGGTAGTCTGCAAGATGTAGAAGAACTGGGCGGTCAGTTCTTGCTGAGCCACTTTGCTCTCTGGATTACTGCATCCTTATTTTTCCCTCATCATGTCTTGGGTGGCTTACACCCGAACCTCACTTTTTTCTGTGCTGCTATGCTGAGTTCTAACTCCTTAGTTCTGTGTCTTCAAAAGGCGAGATAACCATTGTACACATTTTAGTAATCCTCAAACTGCACAGTTGGGAATTTGGGGAGTCTAGACTCTAATCTCCTGTTGGGGAAGCAAAAACTCTCCATGGTCTTTGTTTCTATCACAAATTTTTCATACTTGCTTGACAACCTTTGAGACTTACTAACAACTCGCAGGGTATGGAAGGAAATGCATCTGGCTGGTGGGCAGGTAGGCTTTGAAATCTGGCTTTAAAATGATGAAAATCCCTCTTTCAAAGAGTCTTATACTCTGATATTGTTGGTTTTAAAATCTGAGCCTGCTGCCTGTGAAGTTATTGCCAGATTTTTTCTTAAATTCTTTGGAAGTGTGTTGTTCATGTCTCCTGCTATAGAAAACCCAATGATGTAGGGATAGAAGAACTGGCAGCAGTTTGCAGCCAGCCAAATGCACTGTGGGAAATTCACAAACTGTGCATGCCAGTGAGAGGCATCTCTAGCAGTTGTTGTCAGCATCTGGTACTGGAAAGCATATTGCACCTGAATTTGGAGAATCCATTTAGAGATCATGGCTACCCATTACCAGCTGTACTAGGAGCCTCTCTAATTCTGGCTTTGTAAGAATACATGACATTTAATTATTATTTATTCATTTGGGCCAAGTAGGATTGCCAGGTCCCCTTGTTATCATGTTGAGGGGATGGGGGGGCATTCCAGGGTGAGCAGGATGTCACATGCAATGTCACAATTTGAGGACATCACCCAGAAGTGACATCATCATGTCAGGGATGCTGGGTGCACAATGCAGCTCTTCCATCCTGTGCCAGGAAGCAGGAGACCATGAGGGAAGCTGAGAACAACCCAGCCCCAGGGCAACCTTCCCACTACTTCCTTGGTCTTAAAAAGGTACAAGTCATAAGAGGGGGACCACCCCCAAACTTATCTGGTGCTGGCTGCTGAGGCCTCCTCCACTGGCTCAACCGGAGAATGACAACCTCCCCCTAAACCAACAAATCCCCTTCCAATGCCTAGAGAGGCCATCCTGCCCACTTTTCCTGGTATCACTGCTGCTGCTGGCCCTGGAGCTGGGCAGCATTGCTCCCCCAGTAGCAAAAACATGTAGTTGCTGCTGTGTCCACAACTGCTTTTACCTAGCCATGTGGGGGGAAAATAGGACTGAGCACATAGGGGCAGGTATTTCTCTCCTTGCAGTTTTAAAAGCATATTTCAGATAATGGGTTCCCTGTTCTCCTCTTGTCACATGATTATGCATCTGTGTGTACAATCACATGGGACAATTTGGCAGTGTGAGTTAGAGCAGAATCAGTATGTATATAGAATTTCCCTGAACCCATTTCCTCCAAAACCAGATTCTCAAATAGTGTGTTGGTTTTCCATAATAGCATTGTTACAGTGAGGCTGGACACTATATAAAGTGGACTCAAGCCAGAAGATGCCAGTAGTTAAAGGGTATACCTTCCATCAAATAAAAAACTGACAGGTGCCACGCCCCCTTTCTGAGGATCAAATAAAAATCTGACAGGTGCCATGCCCCCCTTTCTGGGGATCAAATCAAGAACTGACAGGTACCATGTCCCCCCCTTTCTGGGCAGAAGTCCCACCAGGGCACTCCTCCACCCCCCAATCCCATCCCACACTGTGGTACCCTTCCCCCACTCCCCCCTGCCTCCCCAATGGACAGCCATTCAATGGTAACAAAGTAGGGAGGAGTTATGGTTTGTCAGCCATGGTTGCTGGAAGGAGGTTGTAGCAAGGGGGGGAAATGGCTGGTGTTGGGGGTGGGGGAGTTGTACCATGGGAGGGGCGAGTGGAAGACTTAAAAAAAAAGAGAATGGCAGGGCATTTGTGTGTGTTTTACAGAGAAGAGTGCTTTGGAAATGTTGGGAGACTGAAAGGTGTGTGTGTGTGCGTGTGTGAGAGAGAGAGTTAGTTTGCAAACAGCTCCCCCCACCTTTAAAGGGGTGGCAGATCTGGTTGAGAGCATAGAGTCCCTCTCCCCACAGCGCCCTTCAAAAAAGCAATCATCTTTTTACAAAAAATACAGTTTAAACAGTTACACGCAGGGTCCTTCTAAAAGTTTTAGCAAAGGGAGGCAAAACTTACCAGGAAAACAGCCCACGGCACTGGTTTCTAGCTTCCATTTTAAGCCATTCAGCACACAAGCAACAGTTTTAACCCATAACCTTAGTTAGTTTGCAAACAGCCTATTTTTTTAAAAAAAGACAAGCAGCAGTTTTTTACTTACCGTGAGAGAGCAGAATGCCATAGTCTCTTCCCTCCATTCCCGTTAAAGCATGCAAGTGGCAAATCCACACACACACCAGTTCCATTCTTTTTAAAAGAGAAACAAAGAGTGCAAAATGAGAGAATCCTTAGCTACAGTTTAAAAAATCCTTCTTAAAATAAAGCCAGCCTGTGGAAAGTAGAACCATGCGTCCCTTTCAACGTTTTTTAGCAGAATGGCTTCCAGAGAGAGAGTCCAACCCACGCTCGCTAGTGGATGGGGTTGGGGGCGGGCAAAGGAGGCAGCCAATTAGATAGGAGCTTGAAGGAAATGCAGAAGGCGGGAATTTTTGCAATCTCCCCAACTAAGCACACACTTCGAGATTCCATGTGTGCATAAACACTTCCCCCACCCCCAGCCAGAGTGTTTGCAGCATCATTGTGTAAAAGTTGGGGTGTTTGGTTTATCTATGAAGATATCTGGCGTTAGAGCTAGCGGTCAACAGGAAGATGACATCATTGCTGCTCCAACCTGAAAACAGGATACGCCAACTGGGAAAAACAGGAAAATTGCATCATTTTAAAAGATTGGAGGGGCGGTGGATGATTTTTATATCTCTCCACTGATTTCACTCAAAATGTGTGTCACAGTTTAAAAAAAAATGTTTTATTTAAGATATGAGAATGTTTAAGCACACTGACCATTTTTATAGCAATATTCTGTGTCCCTGGTGAAAAAAAAAAAAGTTAATCACATATGATTGTGGCATAATAGCACGAGGCATTTTAGGGTCCCGTTTGATCACAATGTGTAAAGGAGAGAATGACACAGATATTATGCCCCCTAAAATACCAGCACATGTGTTTTGAGACAGGGGCAACATAAGGAGAAAGCGTGGCCTTCCCTTGAAACTAAAAGGCCACCATTGTGTTCGTGCCCACCCTCTTTCCCTTCTGTGTGAACCCTGGGGAAATAAATCGTAGGGGAATTGCAATAAACAAAACGCTAATCCCGCAGTGTGCGCCGTGGTATAGAGACATGCTCTAGAGAACCCCAGCCTTCTAGGAGAGGTCAGGGGGAGTGTCCTGAGGCGGCACGTGCGATTTGGGGGCTGTAGGAACTGTTTTGTTGATTTTAGCCTACGCCGACCCTGTGAGGTAGAACACCCAAGTGGCACATGGTTTCATTTCAGGGTATCGAGTGACCCCTCAGCGGTCTCATCTCGACAAGGGGGACCTCCAGGTGTTAGCTGAAATGCTCTGATCTATAATTAATAGAGCATTTGGGACAGTTTTTAATATTGGGATTCTTTGGTCTGTGTATACGAAGGATGGGCTGCCACACTATTTCCCAGTAAAGAGGCGAGAGACAGGAGTAAGATCAATCTTTTGTTTACTGTGTAATAATATTCAGCAGAACACATACAATCACACACACACTGGCATACAAGAGACTAAATAAAAGCAGGCAAGAAATAAATAGCACATTTGCATGAGCAGGTATTGATGATGGCAATAATTACCTCTGATGTGCAGCTCCTGAAATCTTCCAGTGAGAGGTAAAGGGGGGGGAGAATATGGAAAGAAAATGGGGAGCACGCGTATTAGGCCAGCTAAGCACGTGCGTTACTCCAGCTGCAGACTGGAGCCTTAAAGCGAGGTGAGGATTGGGGAGAGTAAGCTGGACATAAGAGGTAAAAGCAGGGAGCTAGAGGTCGTTGGTGGGGGGGGTAGGCGAGGTAGAGAGAGAGCTCTGAGAAGCGTGTGTGTGTTTTTAAAACCTCTCGAGCGATGGGCTTGGAAAGCCAGGCGGCTTAAACCTGAAGACACTCCCTGTTGGCTAGGGATTGGTTGTTTAGGGTCAATTTCAAATGCTAGTGGCTATCTTGACCAGTGGTCACCTGGGTGCTGGAAAGGAGGAAGTTGGAACAAAGAAGAATGGCTCTTCACTTGGATCCTCCATGAGAACCATGTGCTTTGGCACATAGGAGGGTTTAATCCCTTTATACTGGAGACAGCGAGTCTGGCCTGTATGCAAGAGTCTTTTGTTTGAGTGTAAACCTGTGACACCCAGCAAGCAAGCTATGGGGATCCTCTGGAGTGGCTTTAGCCAGCATCTCATAGTCCTTGCCTGGCCTCTGTTACTTCTCTGGGCTTCTCCATGGCGCTTTATTATACAGTCTCTTGGCTGGCACACCATCAGGTTCATAACAGCATAAAAACAGTCCAGAAATAGCCCGATAAAAGGCGGCTGGGCTAACATGGGTGCCATTTTGGGGGCAACTGGGGATACAAAAAAAAATTGGTTTTGGGGCACCCTCCTTCATCACACGGGGAGTGTCCAGTGACATTTAAATGCTCCAATGAGCACTGGAAGGGGGTGGTTCCAGGGTAGCTGAGATAAAAGGGCATACTGTGCTGCTGTGAAGATTGGGGGGGGGCCTGAGACTGTATATTTGTTGTCTGATAAAAAAATAGTTTTATTGTGGTAAAAGAGAGTGGAGTATCATGGTTCATCATCAGGATGTATTAAAAGGGATTTATTTTAACCCCAGGGAGATTGGAAGTTTTGGAGGGGTTGAATCTCTTTTTCAAGCAGCTTCTAAGAAGGGGCATCGGGTGAGCAGAAAAGAGGTGGAAGCGTGGCTCTATGATCAGGATGCCTATGCCTTGCATAAAACAGCCAGGCTGCATTTCAAAAGAAACAAGGTAATTGTGGGGGATATCGATGATCAGTGGCAGGCGGACTTGGTGGATATGCAACAATATTCCAAGTACAACAGGGGCTACAAATACATTTTAACAGTGATACACATCCTGTCTAAATACGCATGGGCCGTGCCTTTGAAAGATAAGAGAGGGAAAGAAGTGTCGGTCGCTTTTAAAAGCATTTTCATGGAGTCAGGGCGAACCCCTCAGAAGCTGCAAACAGACAGGGGCAAAGAGTTTCTCAATAAAAAAGTGGGTGCTCTGTTAAAACATCATGGAGTTCACCACTTTGTCACCAACAATGAAGTCAAGGCTGCAGTGGTGGAGAGGTTTAACAGAACTTTAAAGACCAAGATGTGGTGGTATTTTACAGCCAAGAACACTTTTAACTATAGGGATGTGCTACAGGACCTGGTCAAAAGCTATAACCACAGCTACCACAGAACTATTCAGAAGCGGCCTGTAGACGTGAAGCCTTCTAACGTGCTCGCTGTGTGGAGACGCGTGTATGAAGCAGTCCCCACAAAAGAAGCCCTGTTTTTGTTTAGAAAGGGAGAACGAGTGAGAGTCTCTAGAACAAAGGGAACTTTTGAAAAGGGGTATGAACAGTCTTTCACCGACGAAATCTTTATTATAGAAGAGGTGGTCAGAAGGGGTGAGAGGCCCTTGTACTATCTGGTAGATTTTGATGGTGAGCTGATCCTAGGAGGTTTTTACCTGGAGGAGCTGCAAAAAGTGAGCAATTGGAAAGACAGAACATACAGGATTGAGAAAATTATAAAAAGCTGAACAAACAAGAAAAAGAAGTTTTTCTTTGTCAAGTGGAGGGGGTGGCCACCTATATTTAACAGCTGGGTCCCCACTGAAGACATCACAGAGCAGGATAGAAGATGATGGGTTTTACATCACGCTCTCTAGCAACGCTTCTAAGGATCTATTTCCTGAAAATACCAGCGCTTCTTTCACGGTGCGCATGTTTAAGCCTCTGGAGTTGCATGGGGAATGGGAGGTGGGATTGGTGGAAATTCACTACCCCCACAATTGGTACACATTTACCAAGCCAGCTAGATTCCAGATTTCTAATGGGGCTGTTCATCAGGAATATCAGCTGCGCTCTGGATACTACTATGATATTCGCAGCATAGTTGAATTTATGAATAGCGCTGTCAAAAAACAGACGTGGCCTCCCCCCGATCTACAGTTCTATTTTGATCCAACGCAAGCGATACCCAGGTTTAATGGGTCTGATATTTACTCTGTCACGATGAGTGAAGAATTGGCCTACGTGATGGGGGGTCCTCCCAATGTTCCCATCAAAAAAATCCAGAACTGCGCAGATATTACAGGGGGGGTTAATACCCTGTACCTGTACACTGACATCGTAGAACACCAAAGAGTGGGGGACACGGCGGTGCCCCTTCTATGCTGTGTTCCTGTACAGGGGAAGCCTCACGACTTTATCACGGTCTTCTATAACGAGCTCCACTACGTACCGGTCAATAAGCACCACATCGAAACCATCAGCATAGAGATAAAGACGGATCAGAACAGCCCAGTGCCATTTCGCTACGGGAAAGTCATTGTGAGGTTGCACATTCGCCCGCGGAAAAAATGGTGATTGTGAAAGATTATGGGGATCCCACGATGATTAGGAAATATTACAGATCTCAGGCTGGTCATGCTCTCCCCGGATTTCATGGCATGCCTGTTATGTACGGGGCGGGGGTGGGAGGTATTTTCCTACGGCTTTTTCGAATGGCCGTGCCACTTTTTAGAAAAGGGGTGGACATTGTCAAGCCACATTTGAAATCAGCCGCTCGCAATATTGCTCAAGACATCGTGAGCCATGTGACCAACAGAGTTATGAATAAACTTGGACCACAGGAAGGGTCAGGCTTCCTGTATCTTAAAAGAAGGGGTGGTCTTAAAAGAAAGTGGTCAACCATGTGCAAGGGCCCCCCAAGTCCCGTTAAAAGGAGCCGCAGGGGCACTACGAAGCAGAGAGCCGAGAGGAAAGAAGCAACTTCACCGAGGGCTAAAGGACGTACTATAAACAGCCATGGCTTTCGTCCACTGTAGCTCGGAAGAGTGCGTAAAGTCTGAACTGGACCTTTTCCAGATAGCCCCGACCCAGACCAGCATCAAGAAGAGCTTGTATATCGAAGTCCCACCCCTTTCAGCCCTTGCAGGATCGGCACCTCTAGAGTTTTTCATAGCCGGGAATGGGGAAGATTACCTCGATTTAAATAATACCCTCTTGTATGTGAAATGTAAAATTACTCGAGAAGATGGCACAGACATTGGTGAGGACACAAGAGTGACACTGGGGAACTGCCCTATCGCCACCATCTTCAGCCAACTGGACGTGACCTTGGGAGACCGCCTGATCAGCCAGAGTAACAATTGCTATCCCTACAGGGCAATGATTGAAACAATGCTCAACTACAGCGGGGAAATTCTAGCGACCCAATTTTCTGCAGGGGGCTTTTATAAGGATACACCGGGGCAGCTGGACAACAACGTCAAACAGGATGCCCCCAACTCAGGGTTTGGCATGAGAGCAAAGCTGACCACAAGGAGCAGGATGGTAGACCTCTTAGGGCACCTCCACGCAGACCTATTTTTTCAAGAAAAACTGCTCTTAAATGGGGTAGATGTGAAAATCAGATTAACGCATAACAAAGACACTTTCTGCCTGATGAGCGGGGAGGCTGCGGGAGCACAGTTTAAGCTTCACCTGGATTCAGTCTCTCTCTTTGTGAAAAGGGTGAAAGTTGCCCCCAGTGTCTGATTGGCTCACGCCGAAGCTCTGCTGACATCAACAGCAAAATACCCCGTGGGCCGTGTTGGCATGAAGGTGTTCAGTATTCCAGCCAGTGCATGTGTGAGCAATCAAGACAACCTGTTTTTGGGTCAGCTCCCAAAAATGGTGGTCATGGGTTTGGTGGACAATGATGCTTTCAGCGGCAGTTACACCAAAAACCCTTTTAACTTTAAGCATTACAACATTAACTTTGTAGCTCTGTATGTGGATGGAGAGCAGGTCCCCTCCAAGCCCTTCCAGCCTGACTTTGCAGCAAAAAACAACGTGAGAGAATACATGAGCCTCGTGCAAACTGCGGGATAGCACCTACAGGATAGACCTATCCTAATAGATGGTGACGGGTACCGGGTAGGGTACACCCTGTTTGCTTTTGACCTCTCTCCTGACCAGGAGTGCGGAGACCATTACTCCCTGATCAAAACGGGGAACCTGAGAGCAGAGATACATTTTGCAGTGGCTCTGCCCCATACTGTGAATTTGATCGTGTACGGGGTGTTTGACAATGTCATCAAGATCAATCACAGCTGCAAGGTGCTCTTTGACTACATGTAGCATGGACACAATCCAGTTATCACGCGTATTGCTTGACAGCCCTCACACCCGAAAAACCTTCCTGGGAGTCTTCCCCATTGATTGGCTCCCCACCAAAGCAGTGACCCGGAGACCCATCTCTTTAGTGGTAAACACGCACCCCCACAACCTCCCTGGGGAACACTGGCTGGTGATCTACCTCCCAGACCATAGCACCTCAGAGTTTTTCGACTCTTACGGGAATGCACCCTCCAGCTATCTCTTTCCCCCAACTATTATGGATTTTTTAAACAAAAATTCTGAGAAGATTCATTTTCATTGGAAGAGGCTCCAAGGACTGGCATCGACCACCTGTGGCCATCACTACCTGTTTTTTCTCCATCACCGCTGTAGGGGCACCCCCTTTCACACGATCGTGAAGATGTATTCCCCCAAACCTGAGCAAAATGACAGAATGGTCATGAGTTTTGTGAAAAGCACCCAGAAGAATTCATGGACTTTACCAAATATGTATACACCTGTCCAAACCTGTGTTTCTTGTGCCCCTAATAAAAGGCTGTTGGAATATTAATACGGGTAAATGCATCTTTTTTCAAAAATCACTCAGAGACAAAGGTTTGCATTTCAAAGAATTTATTTTTCATTAGTCAACCACTTTGACACTCTATGTTTTTTTTTCTTTTAGAGGAAACAGGGAGGGGTGAAAGCTTTTGTTTTTTAGAAGAAATAACAGGTGTGCGCTTTAAAACAGGTGGCTGAGGGCTTTTCAAGTCTTCTAACATTTTTCTAGTAGTCAGGTTGCCAGCGACCGATGAGGGAACGTTGAGTTCAGCCAGAGCCATCATAAACACATCCATGCATTTAGGCTGTGAGACAGAAGAGGGAGGATGGGTCTGAGTAATTGCCTTGACGAGGTCCTGCAGGTTGCTTCCAGCGACTGGGGCCCCTCTATAAAGAAAAGTTCCCCTTTCATCCCAAGAGGCAATTTCTCTGTTTTGATTCATTTTCTTTAGCCGCACACGAGCATTGTTCCTGTATCGGCGTGGCAGATTCTCTAGCACCTCTTCAAATCCAGGTGCATTCTTTTCATCAGGGTCTGTCATTGACGCCGGTTGCGGGAGATACAGATTCAACTTGGTTTTCTCTTCCTCCCCCATTCTGACATGCGTTAGATATTTCTGAAGGAGAGAGCCGTAGAGTTTGGCTTTCTCGTATTCAGACAAGTCCCCTCTGTCTAGAACAGTTTTCATCTCCATGTCTAGAGAGTGTACGGCCGTGTGCCTGATGGGTTCACTCTCTGGGGGATGTGGAATGGTTAGGCTTTCTAATTGCTGGCTAGGGACCAGATACATTTTCTCTGCATGCTCCATCAGGAAGCGGTTAAAAAGCTGGTAATCAGGGGCAGAGCAAAACCCAACAGGGAGCCGATAAAACCGCCCTGTTGCCTCACCAGCTTCTTCTTTGTTAGAGGGATTTTGGAGCTGCTCAGAGATTTGATGACTGTACGTTTTTTTCACAGGTCTTCTGGTGCTGTGACAGAGGGATGACGCCTTTTAGTGCATTTAGAGCTATCTCCCCAATAGCCTTGATTAGATCATTTGGAGCTGCGCACCAAATAGCTTTCCTCAGGCGAGGGGGAGATTTTGAGACGAGTTTCAGGAGAGTCCCGTTTCTTTTTAAGCAGGCTGACATGCTTCCGTTGTGGCAGGCATCCTCTCCTTAAAAGCTCTGTGGCATTGTGTATCAGCGTCTTTTAATCCCCCCGGCTGTTTTTTTTAATAACATAGCAAACTGGGAGGTCAGGGGGGAACATGCCGGTGCGCAGCCTGTAGGACTTTGGCGTGGTTGCGTTTAAATCCACTACCAGGTACCCGAAGGGCTTCCCCGTGGCATCCGCATAAGCCTCCATAAAAAAGGCCGCTTTCCCTGGGTACATCTGCCTGGCCAGAGTCACTATTTGTAATTTATCCCGTGGGTTTTTAAATCACACCATGTACTTGGTATTCAGGTTGATAGTTCTGCTGCTCTTGCCTTGGCAGAATAGATTCTGCACAATGTAAATAATACTCAGATTTCTGTGGTGAACATATTTGGTGAAAGCATTTTCGATTTCACCACTATCAGAAGCACACGCCATCAAATCATCCACAACAACGAGGTTTATTTTATTACAAGGTAACATTTCATCATCATTCAAGTTTGAGGGCAAACCCTCTACAAACTTTATAAAGGAATAACGTCTGAGCAATTCTTCATACAACGGTTGCCAGCATGCATAAAACCAGACAATATTTTCAGGCATGACAGAAAGTGTAGAATTTGCATTCACAAGCAGGCTTTTTATAAAATAACTTTTCTCACAGTTGCTGGGGCCCGCCAGGATGGCTGAGAAAGGGTGGCGCCACCTTGTATCCATTTCAGTAGCCATAGAGCACACTCCTAAAACCCTCCCTGAGCACACGCTTGTCGTAAACCACCTTCTGAGTTTTTTAAAGATTTTTTGTTTTAATGACAAAGTTCTGTTTGTCTCTAACGATGCCCCGGTGACTCACCATGATCTCGCCAGGCTCAGAACCAGAAACGTGTGTGAAAACCAAATCCTTCAAACTGTCAAAATGGATCTTTTCCCTATTAGCAGGATCCAACGTAATGCCCTTTACTTTCAGACATGCTTCCCCTCCTGACAGCCTGTAACCATAAGTCTTTGGGCCTGCAGAAACAAACTCCTTTATATGCTGCCCCGCAGGGACTTCACTCGTCAGCTCTTCTAAATAATCTCCCAATGGGGGGTTCCAGTCACCAGGATGGCTCACGAATATCACAGAGTCGGTGTCATGATATAAACAATGCTGCCCTAACCAGTCGAGCAAATTGTAAAGCTCCAGCCTCGCATAAGCAGTGGTGAAAGCTGCTATGTACATATTCGTGTAGCTGGGAGATGTCACACGGTCCCTAGCGTGTTTCCAAGATACACAGGCAGCATCCTCGCTGATGAAACTGCAATTGGCAACCTTGTAATTGTCTGAAAATAGCAGCTCAAAAAAGCGATCTGTGTCTCTCACGATTTCGGTGGTTGGCAAGTTTGTTCTCTGTGCAAATTTACCCCACAGAGAATTGAGAAAGAGTTTAGCGATCTGACGCTTTGCGGGGTTTGGAGTTATATGGGAGAGATGCAAAAGGACCCCCTCCTTTTGATAAAAATCATCGACGTATTTCTGTTTATCAGCCTCTGTCACACACCAGTCAGGGTAGCCAGAAGATTCCTGTTTCTGTCTGAGATGTTTTTTTAATGTATTTTTCAAATAGCTCCCTGTATTTCCTCTCAAAATGCCAGACCTCAAAGATTTTCACAACCCTATAGCCTTTGGCCAGAGCCACTTGTAACTCCTTAGTGACCCACGTCCCCACTAGAGCCCTCTCCTCATCGCTATGATTGCATGTTTTCTGTTGTTTTATTTCAGCACAGGTCCTGCACAACGTAAAACAAAGCTTCCCATTAGCTTTGGAAGGCAGCACGGGGGAAAAGAGCCCTCTCGGGGGATAGACTTTAACCTTTGCCAGCCCAAAGTATTCTGAGAGAGGTGCAAAATCATTCTGGATGATCTCAGGGTGACCTAGAGGGTACATTTTCCTAGCATTCACAAAGGGGTACAGGCTGGTGAAATCATAGTAGCGGATCTGCTCCCCTGCCTCTGCTTTGTAGTAGAGGGTGATGGCGTTAGTACGGCCCCCAAAGAGGGTGTCTCTAGGAACTAGAGGATCAGGAAAATCTGCAAGTTTAAGAAAGGCTTTCACGGACTCATCCGTGTTTTTTAGGTGATTCCACTCGTGTTCCTAGATGCTCACGACTTCAAAGCCCATTCATTTAAGATCATCACTCTTCTGCCTGGAAGCGCAATAAAAGTTATGAAATGGTTTTGCAGCTGCTCTATTGATCTTGTGAGGATCATAGCATTGTGGACACCCATACCAGTAACAGGTGTTAAAATTAAAAGCTGTTTTTGTACCACGGATCACTGCATACCCATCTAGGGAATACTTTCCTACCTTAAATTTGCATTTAGCGCATGATGGATATGGACCTTTTCAGAGTGTTCTATGTAGCAAAGCCACTGAATAGAAGAAGATGAAAATCTTTTTGTTTCCCTGTGATAGTTATCCGGAGGGGGGATGGCCACAGAGACAGGTGCCAGAAAATTAAACCTGTACATGGCTAAGCAGACACCTGCCAGTGTGAGGTATTGTAGAGGGTCTATGCAGAGGGAGTCCTGAGATGTCATGTTCATAATCTCAGATCTATACAAAGTACAAGCTTGTTCCAAAATGTGGACATCTAACTTGCAATAAAAAGCTAGTTCTTTTTGGAGATCAAAAGTCATAGTTTTGTTCTCCTCATGCCATTTAAGAAAGCCTCCCTCTTTTGAGGCATCATCTGGTCTACCCCATAATATTGGGGATCAGGCAGCGGACCCACATAAGCTTGATTTTCCTCCGTGTTGAAAAAATGAGGAAAGTAGCCTTTAGACCCCTCAAAACCTAGAGCTTTTGCCAGTGCCATGGTTAGATGGTTCAGAGAATCAATGAATTTTATGTTGAGGCTTTTTATACTCACACACATCAACTTTCCCCCTATGGCAACCAGTTCAGGATCCATCCTCTCTTCAATCAGCTGCTTAACGATAAAGTAAGAATCATAAGCCTTAGAGTTGTGTGCAATAAAAGTCGTTTCTCTAAACTGTTTTTGCTTGGTAATTGTGTTAACAAACTGATACACGCATGTTTCACCCTTAAATTCCCAACTTTTACCACATGCGAGCCATTGTTTGTCTTCCCCGAAAGCTTTAGCAAAGACATAATTGGGCTTGTGCTCCCCACCATCTTGAGTGCATTCAAAATCATAAAATATGTACTTTCCTGAAACGGGTGATTCAGAGGTTCTAAGTAACACAGGCTGTGGAAATCTTCATCTTTCCCCAGCACTCCACCGCATTGCTTACAGACCCTCCCCCTGCACTCTTCATACTGGTGGTCCATGCCATTGTAAGACCTATATTTTTTACACCATACCCTGGAGGGACATTCAATTTGGTTCTGGGCTGCCAACTCGCCATGTTGTTTTAAGCAAAATTCACTGCTACAGTAGAAACAACAGTTGGGACATTTCTGAGGAGTGCCGAGTATTGTTTTACATTCAGTAGTGCCGCACATTCTACAAAATTGAGAACAATTATGCTTATGATTGAACAAGGTGTGACAATAGTCACAGTAATTTTTTGAACCCATAAATGCTTTTATATTCAAGACGCCATAATAATGTTCATTGTGCAGTAGTAGAAAATAAGTGTCTGGATATCTTGGAGGCTGTGTTTTAAATATGGCCCAGCCCTGCTCTGAACACAACGCCACCCTGATGTTTATTTTTAAATACTCCTCAACAACAGTTATGTCATTGAAACCCACCTTTTTCTGATCAGACCACCCCAGTTCAGCATGTAATTTCCTAGCAGCATCTAAGAGCTCTGCATCGGTTGGGTCCCCGGCTCTTTTTTTCATAACGCCCATGAGCCCCGCTGCAAAGCAGAGGTTATTGCTGTGATAGGAAAAATCTATCAAAAAGCGCCTCTTTTTTTCAATGATTGTGCTGTAAGGGATAGATTTGATTTTGCGGAGAGCACCACCCCTCGGAGGTTTGGATATAGTCACGATTAAACGCAATGTATCGTTGCTCAAAACCTCTCTGTTGCTTTGCAACATGCTGACCACTGAGTCCAAAAACTCTGAAGCATTTAGCTGGTTCTTTTTTTTCTTAAATGAAAACAATGGATTCTGTAGCCCTCCACCCTCTATCCGCAGTTGAACAAAATCCCCCTCTTCCACAAGCCCTCTGATCTCATTCAAAACCTCCTGAACCCCATGCGTTAACACTTCAATGGCATGAGCAAAGGAGTGCATATGGTCTAAATTCACAAAGCGGAACTCCTCACTGATCACCAAGGATTGAAATCTATCATAAGGTCTCTGCCACTCCCTGACACGCTCCATGTAGACTTCAGG
Source organism: Gekko gecko (assembly GCA_029375565.1). Taxonomy (NCBI): domain Eukaryota; kingdom Metazoa; phylum Chordata; class Lepidosauria; order Squamata; family Gekkonidae; genus Gekko; species Gekko gecko. Next base: position 174,595,069 of record JAPDNY010000005.1, read on the forward strand.
AGGTGGTGGGGAGGGTGCATCCCTCTCCTCCTCTTCCCCCACCCTATCAGTATTAGCAGAGACTTCAGGGGGAGATGGGGAAGGTGCATGCCTCTCCTCCTCTTCTCCCACCCCATTGGCGTTAACAGACAGTGGGGCTGTGGAGCTCTCTGATGACTCATTTACTTCAGAGTCATGCTCAGGCAGGGTCCCTCCAACCTGCATGATGGTACTACCGCAGTCAGAATAGGGGTTAAAACATTTAAGCACTTCACACGCATATTGATCGTTCATGTTGGAGAGCTGCTCAGATTCTACCTGAAGAGCCTGACGCTCTTTTTCTAGCATTATCTCTCTCTTTTTCATCCGTGCCACAGACTCATAAACAAGTGTCCAAAACTCGCTCTGCCTGTTAGAGCGGTCTTCATCAGTTCTCACTGTGTCAGCCTTTCTCTTTTTAGGGGTAGGACCCTCCCTCCGGCCTGTGGTGGGTGCCGTGCATCTCTATGGGTCACTACCCCCCTGCCTCCGTGGTGTAGCATAGGATGGTCCAGGCACAACATCTGGGAAAACACAGAGACAGAAATCAAAAAACTGCCCCTCTGCACAGGCACTTGTTTGTCATTAAACCTCTAACTGCCTCACCATCTACAAGAAGTCCTAGGTGTCTTACAATATAGCTGGAAATACATAAAAGAAAATCCAATGAATACAAGCATTTTTTTAAAAAAAAAAACCCTGCACAAACAACATACTGCAGAATCCCGAAATTCTGAAAATTACAAATGAAACACTGCACAATTCCAAAATTCTAAAAAATACAAACATTTAAAAAACCCTGCGTGCATGTGTGGAACTAGATAAGGTTATTTATTCTTACCAGGCTCCCTGGATGCAGGTCTGGTTGTTAAGATAGTCAGCGATTGATGGAGGGCTGTTGCTGGGGATTCTCCATCAGAAATGACCTCTGTCAAAGACAGAAAAAATTAATCCTAAAGTTTGACATCTTTTTGAACAACAGAACCCACCAAAAAACCCTTGCTAGAATTTACCAATTTCATCAGAGATATATTGCTGCAACTCCACAGGTGCTTCCAAGGCATGCGCCATGGCTGGTGCCAAAAGATCCTGGGACTGCATACCCGTGTTCATTTCTTGATCAAGAATTTCTACATGCAAAGAACAGAATAGATTGAAAATAAGAACTCTTTTTTCCTACCATCTATCAGGATTAAAACTTTTTAGAAAACAGACCTCTCAAACATACCTTGCAAATTGTTCAGGTCCTGAGAATCCATTCTTTGCTTCTGGCAGAGAGTGATGTGAAAGCTAGTAGCTTTTTGAAGAAAGCGTGGATGGTGCGCAGTGCAGCATGCCCTTTTATCTCAGCTACCCTGGAACCACCCCCTTCCAGTGCTCATTGGAGCGTTTAAATGTCGCTGGACACTCCCTGCGTGACGAAGGAGGGCACCCCAAAACCGATTTTTTTTGTATCCCCAGTTGCCCCCAAAATGGCACCCGGAGGTCCCCCTCATCAAGATGAGACCACTGAGGGGTCACTCGATACCCCAAAATGAAACCATGTGCCACTTGGGTGTTCTACCTCACAGGGTCGGCGTAGGCTAAAATCAACAAAACAGCTCCTACAGCCCCCAAATCACACATGCCGCCTCAGGACACTCCCCCTGACCTCTCCTAGAAGGCTGGGGTTCTCTAGAGCATGCCTCTATACCACGGCACACACTGCGGGATCTGCATTTTGTTTATTGCAATTCCCCTATGATTTATTTCCCCAGGGTTCACACAGAAGGGAAAGAGGGTGGGAACGAACACAATGATGGCCTTTTAGTTTCAAGGGAAGGCCACGTTTTCTCCTTATATTGCCCCTGTCTCAAAACACATGTGCTGGTATTTTAGGGGGCATAATATCCGTGTCATTCTCTCCTTTACACATTGTAGGTGGGGTCTGACCAATGGGGACCCTAAAATGCCTCGTGCTATTATGCCACAATCATATGTGATTAATTTTTTTTTTCACCAGAGACACGGAATATTGCTATAAAAATGGTCAGTGTGCTTAAACATTCTCATATCTTAAATAAAACATTTTTTTTAAACTGTGACACACATTTTGAGTGAAATCAGTGGAGAGATATAAAAATCATCCACCACCCCCTCCCCTCCAATCTTTTTAAAATGATGCAATTTTCCTGTTTTTCCCATTTCCTATATCCTGTTTTCCCATTAGGTTGGAGCAGCAATGATGTCATTTTCCTGTTGACTGCTAGCTCTAATGCCAGATATCTTCATAGATAAACCAAACACCCCAACTTTTACACAATGATGCTGCAAACACTCTGGCTGGGGGTGGGGGAAGTGTTTATGCACACATGGAATCTCGAAGTGCGTGCTTAGTTGGGGAGATTGCAAAAATTCCCACCTTCTGCATTTCCTTCAAGCTCCTATCTAATTGGCTGCCTCCTTTGCCCGCCCCCAACCCCATCCACTAGTGAGCGCGGGTTGGACTCTCTCTCTGGAAGCCATTCTGTTAAAAAACGTTGAAAGGGACGCATGGTTCTACTTTCCACAGGCTGGCTTTATTTTAAGAAGGATTTTTAAACTGTAGCTAAGGATTCTCTCATTTTGCACTCTTTATTTCACTTTTAAAAAGAATGGAACTGGTGTGTGTGTGTAGATTTGCCGCTTGCATGCTTTAACAGGAATGCGGGGAAGAGACTATGGCATTCTGCTCTCTCACGGTAAGTAAAAAACTGCTGCTTGTCTTTTTTTAAAAAAATAGGCTGTTTGCAAACTAACTAAGGTTATGGTTAAAAGTGTTGCTTGTGTACTGAATGGCTTAAAATGGAAGCAAGAAACCAGTGCCATGGGCTGTTTTCCTGGTAAGTTTTGCCTCCCTTTGCTAAAACCTTTAGAAGGACCCTGCGTGTAACTGTTTAAACTGTATTTTTTGTAAAAAGCTGATTGCTTTTTTGAAAGACGCTGTGGGGAGAGGGACTCTATGCTCTCAACCAGATCTGCCACCCCTTTAAAGGTGGGGGGAGCTGTTTGCAAACTAACTCTCTCTCTCACACACACACACACACACCTTTCAGTCTCCCAACATTTCCAAAGCACTCTTCTTTGTAAAACACACACAACTGCCCTGCCATTCTCTTTTTTTTAAAGTCTTCCACTCACCCCTCCCATGGTACAACACCAGCCATTTCCCCCCCTTGCTACAACCTCCTTCCAGCAACCATGGCTGACAAACCATAACTCCTCTGTACTTTGTTACCATTGAATGGCTGTCCATTGGGGAGGCAGGGGGAGTGGGGGAAGGGTACCACAGTGTGGGATGGGATTGGGGTGGGTGGGGGGTGGAGGAGGGGTGCCCTGGTGGGACTTCTGCTCAGAAAGGGGAGGCGTAGTACCTGTCAGTTCTTGATTTGATCCCCAGAAAGGGGGGCGTGGCACCTGTCAGATTTTTATTTGATACTCAGAAAGGGGGCGTGGCACCTGTCAGATTTTTATTAAATCCCCATAAAGGGGGCGTGGCACCTGTCAGTTTTTTTATTTGATGGAAGGTATACCCTTTAACTACTGATGCCTTAACCATTGAGTGGGCATATTTGTCCCATCCTTCATAGACTTTGCCTCTCCTGAACTTCTCTATTGGCTCCTGCTGCCACAGTAAGTATGCTGAGCCCCTGTCTATCAGGAGGGGTTGTTTCAACCAACAGTGGTACCCATAGGGGTGCCCAGGAGTCCATATACCAGGCAACTAAACATAAGTGGACATAAAGGTGGAAGTCAGGACTGGCAAGCCCCATAATCATGCCTAGGAAGTTACCCTGGAAAGCAAATGTGACTTTGCTCTGACAACTGCAACTCCCCCCCCTCTGACATCTGCATTCTTCGGAAAACAGACTTGCCTTGCCCCAGAGTTACTTTTTTCAATCTCAGTCACTAATTCTATCAATCTAATCTCATCTTTCTTCCTCACATCTTCTTCATAAGAGAAAGGCCTGACTTCTACTACTTTTCCACACCCCAAGCCCCAGTGGCTCTTCAAGCAATTGTTTCCATTTTGATTAGTTTAAATTAGCAATCCATTAGTCCCTCAACCATTGGAAGGGTAATCAGGAACCCAACCCCAAATGTACTGTACATCTAAAAGATAGTCTCTTTTGTCCACTCCTGGGAACTCCATACAAAGTTCCCAAATTACATTGTTTTATTCCTGTTTAATCTCAACAATGCTTTGTTCTGAGGGACCCTGCACATTAGCAAGCCCTCTGGACATGTTTTTGGGTATAACTAGCCCAGTGCAGCCCCAGTCTCCATGTGTCTGCCCTGGCCACAGCCCCGTAGCTAACAACTTTTTGCTGGGGGGGCATGTTTTGGTCAGGGGGCCTGTCATTATATGTCTGTGCACAAGGATCCATGCCCAGAGGACCTACCAGCATGGCCCCACATCCCGCTGCTGCCATCGCCTTCTGCTTTGCCCCTTCTACTCTGTGCCACTCCAGCGCTGTAACTCTGCCAAAACAGGAAAGTTGCTCTCCCTCTCCTCTCCCCCCCCGCACATGAAAAAATAATCCCCAGCAAAGATCTGCCAGGAAGCCCTGATGCCTCTCTCATTGGCCCAACCGCACTTAACTTTCTGAAGGAGGAAATAGCCAGAAGGCTCCAAAAAAGGGGAGGAAAAAAAGTTTGCTGGGCTGTTGCACTGGATGCAAGTGGAATGGGCGGGCGGACACCTCCTGACCCAGTGGCTGTTTGAATGAGTGGATAGCTGGCTAGCTTTTAAAGGGTCATACCGGACAAAGTGTGGGAGTTCTAGGGAGGAGAAAAATACTATAAAGGCAGTCCTGTGAACTCTTTACACAGCAGTTGAATTAAATGCCCAGCTGAGGGCAGAGATGGCGGGGGGAGGGGGGAGCTAATACCTCCAAATTAAGGCCTCCCTTGCATTGCCCTTTTAAATGTTCCCTCAGATGCCTGTGTTACCCTTTTAAGAGCCAGTCTAGGCATGGACTGAGAGTTCTCTCGACCTCTTGGGCTAAACTGTAAAACTCAATGTGCAAAGGATGGGTTAAAGACAAGCCTGGATGGGTACTGGTGAGGTTGCTGATAAAAGAACTGGTGAGGGGCCCATAAAAACTGCAGGGGGGCGGGCCCTGTGGGCTCCATGCTAGCTATGGGCTTGCCTGGCCACCTACTGGCAGGTCACCCCCAAATTCTTTGGGTTGTTTTCCATCTTTCCAGTCTCTGCTCCATTGACTCTTCATCTCCTGGATAGATAAAGTGTATTTCCTCAATACCCTCCTATTATTCCCGCTCACCTCTGTACTTCTATTACTTGTGTGTATGATTTAAGATGTGTTTTATTTCTGTACTAGGAAGCAAAGCCCATTGTGGAGGAAGATAACGGGACATAGAAAGGAAGGGAGGGAGGGTTGGAGGAAGGAAGGAAGAGGGGGGAGAGTGAAAGAAAGAAGGAGAGAGGAAGAAAGGAAAGGGAGGAAAGGATGGGAAGAGGAGTGGAATGGGCTTCTCTGGGCCTACTGGGTCCATAGAAGGCCCAGAGGATGGTGTGTGGGGGGCAGAACGGGCTTCTCTGAGCCTACTGGGCCCACAGAAGGCCCAGAGGATGGTTGGGGGGTGGAATGGGCTTCTCTGGGCCTACTGGGCCCTGAGAAGGCCCAGTGGATGGTGTGGGGGGTGGAACAGGCTTCTCTGGGTCTACTGGGCCCTGAGAAGACCCAGAGGATGGTATGTGTGGGGGCAGAATGGGCTTCTCTGGGCCTACTGGGCTCAGAGAAGGCCCAGAGGATGCGGGGGACAGAATGGGCTTCTCTGGGCCTACTGCACCCATAGAAGGCCCAGAGGGGGGGCAGAACGGGCTTCTCTGGGCCTACTGGGCCCAGGACAGGATGTGTGCATTTTATTAGGATTTTCTTCTGTTTAATAAAAAACAGCCCTTTTGGTTAAACTGGTTATTGAGAGTTTTCCTAAAGGGAAAGATCCCTGTAAACATAGGTCGTAGGTCCCTGCTAATACCTCACCTCTCTTTGAGGACTGCCACTTAGCTAAATTCCCCCAGAAACTGAAGGGAGCAATTCAACTTCTTAAATCTAAGCTGGTAGGGGTAATACCACTTTTTCAATTAGTACAGGGCCTGATGATTGCAGGAGCTGTAATCCTATATGGAGAAGGTGCCTATGCCTGAAGATGGTAGTTCCTTTCTTTCTCAACCTTAAAGCCCTGCACAAAGTGAGAGGACTGAGCTCATTATGCCCCCTCCCAGTCTGCTGCATCTTGGTAAATACAATTTATTGTTGGATATATTTTCCACGATCATACAAATTAAACAAGTAAATACATATCCATTTCTTTTCACCCACTCCCCCCCAAACAAGGCTTCCCGCAGTGCTCCAACCCCACTGATATCTCTTATTCAGTTACATTTAACTAAACTTACTTTGTCTTACTAATGGTAACAATTTAAAAGACTAGTCCCTTTCAATTTCTCCTTAGTAGTTGTCAAAGCAAATCAAACCATGTTTTACATCCCAGTTTTTCAACAAATATTCTTGAAAGTCTTTCCAATCTTTGAAAAAGTTTTCATCTTCTTCGTTGTTTAATTTTCTTGTTAATTTGTCCATTTCTGCCATAAACAACATCTTCTTAATCCATTCCCATGTTTCAGGTGTTTTTTCTTGCTTCCAACATTGTGCAAAAGTCATTCTGGCTGCTGTAACCAAATACCATAATAATGTTCTCTTGGTTACATTTATTTCTTCCATTTTAAGACCTAACAATAACATCTGTGGGTCTTTCTTAAAAGTACATTTCAAAATTTTTTGTATCTCATTATGAATCTCAGTCCAGTAACTTACAGCCTTATCACAAGTCCACCACATATGGTAAAAAGACCCTTCTTTTTTCTTACATTTCCAACATTTGTTAGACATGCTATCATTTATAATAGCAATTTTTTTAGGAGTCATATACCATCTGTACATCATTTTATAGCAATTCTCTTTAACATTTATACAAGTTGAAATTTTCATTGACTTTTTCCACAAATATTCCCAAGATGACATAGATATTTCATTATTTATATTTACTGCCCATTTTATCATTTGTTCTTTTACTGTTTCATCTTCAGTATACCATTTCAGTAACACCTTATAAAATTTTGTAATCATTTTTTTACCCTTTTCGACCCATACAGTTTCAATTTCATTATTTTTTCCTCTAAAGCCATATTTCCTTTTATCAACTTTACATAAATCATAAATCTGTCTGTAGCTCAACCAATCATATTCAAATTCAACATCAATTCTGTCTTTTAATACAAAGTTGTTCCCTTCTATTTTTAAGAGGCTTTTGTATGGTAACCAATCTAGACCCTGATTTCTTGAATATGGATTAATCAATTCTGCCGGCACTATCCAAAGTGGTCGCTCTTCTGAGAAGAATTTTTTATATCTCATCCAAGTCTCGAACAGTGATCGTCTTATATAGTGGTGTTTAAAAAACTTGTCTATTTGTACTTTTCCATACCATAAGTATGCATGCCATCCAAACTTATTATCGTGACCTTCCAAAGCCAACAATTTCTTATTCTCAAGATTAATCCACTGCTCCAACCATGTTAAGCAGACGGCATCATAATAAAGTCTTAGATTTGGTAGTTGTAGTCCTCCTCTTTCCTTTGCATCACATAGAATTTTCATTTTAATCCTCGGCTTTCTTCCTGCCCATACAAACTTCGATATTTCTTTCTGCCACGTATCCAATACTTTACTTTGTTTTAATATTGGAATAGTCTGAAATAGAAACATCAAGCGAGGCAAAACATTCATTTTCACAGTTGCAATTCTTCCCAGTAACGATAGATTCAAGGTATTCCATTTTTTCAAGTCTTGTTGGATCTTATACCAAACTTTTTCGTAGTTATTTTTAAACAAATCAATATTTTTCATAGTCAATTCAATTCCTAAATATTTAGTCTTTGTAACTACTTCACATTTGATTTTCTCTTGAAGTTCAATTTGTCTCTGTCTCGTCATGTTTTTACACATCACTTTTGTTTTATTTTTATTGACATAAAATCCAGCAATTGTTCCAAATTCTTCAATTTTTGCCATCAATTGTGGTATATTCTCAATTGAATCTTGAATCATAAACATTACATCATCTGCAAATGCTCTGTATTTATACGTAAAGCCTTTCACTGTAAGTCCTTTGATATTATTGTCTTTTCTTATCTCTGCCAATAATATTTCCAATATCCAAATAAACAATAACGGAGACAACGGGCAGCCTTGTCGCGTTCCCTTTTGAACTTGGAAAAAATCTGTTTTTTCTTTATTTATATTCAAAGCTGCTTTCTGTTCTGAATATATTGCCACAATCATGTTTAAAAAAGACTGTCCTATATCCATTTTTTCGATTACTTGCAGCATAAAATCCCAATTCAAGTTATCAAAAGCTTTTTCCGCATCAAGAAAGAGGAATCTAACTTCTTTTTCTGGGTGTTTATCATAGTATTCAATTGCATCAATCACCACTCCAGTCTGCTGCATCTTGTTAGGTGAGGGGAACATGTGATCCTCCCATTTCTAAAGCTTGGGATGCTCTGTTAACTTTACCTAACTGGAGAAGGGACTAGGTAAGTAAACAAGAGACCAAGTCCAGATTCAGCTTTCTGAGGTGTTCATTGTTCAGCTCCTTTGCAAAGCTGGGAGGAAGTAACAGAGATGTCATTTATCTATCCTATGCCATGGACTCCACAGAGATTGACAAACTCCATAGCTGCTGTCATGTGATCACTGGTGGACCCTGTGCTGGAAAGGCTCAGAGGTCCTTTCTGCACTAACAGCTCACTGTAGCTTGCTCTGGAGAACCCGAGTAGTCAAGCCTTTAAGGTTATCTCCATTGCTATTCATATTTACATTGGAAACATTAAATGATTTAGTTCGAGGAAATGCACAAATAAAGGGACTAAAAGTGAAAGAAGAAGAATTTAAATTACAAGCTTTTGCTGATGACTTGGTTTTTATATTGGAAGACCCAATTACCTCTATACCTTGTCTCATAGGAATAATTCAAGAATATGGACAAGTTGCAGGATAAAAAAATAACTACAAAAAAACAAATCTACAACCAAACCCCACATTTTTTTGCTTAATTGTGGTTAAAGTCACTTGTGACCTGTGGAGGGAGCATCCAATTGCCACCGACTTTGCCAAGTGCATAAAATAAGCAAGGTATGGGGTACACTGCACCCTCCCATTTCTCTCCTCTCCTCCCCGCTGTCCTGCCCCCTTTGACTAGCTACCAGTGGGCTACTCCAGGCATGCACGACCCATAGAGGGATGCCAGCTCGGTGGCTGGCTGGCTGGTCTGTTGGGAGAGGTGGCATCCCATGGGTGTTAATTTAAAAACAAAAACAAATGGGCCTTCAAGCCTCTCTCATTATTTCTAATGGGCAATCCTGTCATTCCTTTTAATACATTCCCCTCCATGTTGTGTGCAGATTGGCTTTGGGGAAGTGAAAAGATCCCTCCCTAGGGTCCAATGTACAAAGGATGGTGGAGTGTGTCAAACACCCCTGCCCGCAAGCTAGAAGCATCAAAATATAAGCAAAAATAGGGACGGGGGTATAAGCAGAGATTACTAAAGCTGTGTCAAGTAGTCTGCTTATTATTCCCTCCAAACTGGAAGCTGAAGAGCAAAAAGGTCTGAGGAGAAACCACTTCAGATACCCTGGGGCAATGGCATGATGACTGGCAAAATCACCTTCAAACAGCCATAAAACAGTGCAGAATTTGAAAAGAGCTGCAATGCAGGAGGAAAGTGAGAGAGGGATGCAATGCAGAGGGAAATTCTGCTTCCAACATGGCTGTAGACAAGCTGCCAGGTAATAGACGAGGGCAGAAAGGCTCAGAGTCACTCCAGAGTATCCCCACTGCAATGTAATTAGTGTGAGATTTTTTTCCCCCTGGGCTGATTTCTGAGGATCAAAATTTCCTTAAATAGAATCTCACCTGAATAATCAGTTTGTTTGTTTGTTAATGAAGTGAACATAATGTCTGCACAGGAATGGTAAACATAAAGCATCTCTGGAAAATTGCAAAGCAGATGTTGAGATTTGTAATTCAGTGCACCTCCATTACATACCTGTGAATTTGTATCCGAAACTGACATCTCTGGGCTGTGCCACCAAATTTTTGACTATCCCCTCTATATGCAGGAAGTGGTATTCAGACTGGATGCTCTCAGCATGGAGTCTGGCAGACTGAAATGTCCTTTTTATCCCCAACAGCCCATTGCCTCCATCATGGCAGGTGAGATGTTGGTTGTTTTGCAACATGGAATACTTAATTTAAAAGCTTGTGTAAAAGAATGGGCTATGAATTGGTGAGTCCCTGGTTTGGAACTTTGCTGGACCTTGAACTCACTCAGTGGGCTTTGGCAAGCCTCTGTCTTGACCTCAATAGTCCCAACTAGTATATGTGAGTTATGATGTTAATATACAGTGTATGCAATATGTACCCAAACACATACATATTAACCAGCTTAATACTTAGAGGGTTGTGACATGGATGACATCAAGGTGCAACTGAAAAAGTTTGAAGTAGTCTTTATTTATTACAGCTAAATCTTTCAGACCCTTTCCCCCAGTGTTACTGTTATGCAGGGCCTCAGTGAGAAACTGGGCTGGACCTGTATGTGTTAAATTGCTCTGAGGTTTTTGGAAGAGGAGCAGGATGTAAACAAAACAAACAAATGAATCCTAACATTTTTGCATTGAAGTCGCAGGTTTTGTTATTGATCCACTGAGAAAGCAGAACATTGGTGGTGCCAAATCCTCAACCTTTAAGATTTTCAGCTCAAAAGGATGAGGGGGGGGGTTTGGAACATTCCCTAAAAAGAAAAGAAAAATCTAGCTCAGCAAAGTTTCCATACACTTTTTCAGCTGTTATCCACCTCCCTAACTTGGCATGTTTTCCCCCTTTAGGTTTGTGCTTTGGTTTGTGCTTTGTCTGGTTGCAGCCAGTTAGCGATCAGAGAGTGAAGATGATGATACCATGGCATCTTGTAGCCAGTTGGATTGGTCCGTATGACTGTTAGTGAGGGCAAATGAAACTAATTGAGGGCAAAGGCTCTGGTTCCTTGATATGATATGTAGATGACCCATATAGTTGTTTTAAAAGAGATGTGATAGACTCTGTGAAGAAATACCTGAACATGTCATTAGAGAAATAATGAGAATGAATTTTAAAAGGTATTGTCTGTGATGATTAAACTGTTGTGTTGTAAGAGTATGAAAAGTGTATTCTACATCCAGCAAAACATCTGAATATTTCCTTGAGTTGTATTTTTGTACCAAGTTATGTGCACTAAAGCTGCATGATTACGCTCACTGGGTGTAACTTCCATGGTACAACATGAGACTTCTATAAGGACTTGCATAGATCAAACTGTTAGTTCCATTGAAATTCATGGATTTAAACATGAGCAACAGAGCACATGTCCTAAAATGATGTTGATTTTAGGCCTTCAAGCTGCATCTTGCACGATAATCCATCTAAGGGCAAAGGTCAGTGATAGAGCACATGGACTGAATCCATGAAGTCCCATCACTGGTTAAAGAATGCCGTATAGGAAAGCTGGGAAAGGCCAGGACAAAGCATGGTTTGACTCAGTACAAAGCAGCTTCTTTTGCAGAGCATTTATGGATGGGTCTTGCACATGACCCTGTAAATGGTTTTTCCCTAAAGGAATTCCTGAGAGCACAAAGCTAATCCTGTCTGCTCAGGTTCCTATTCAGACCTATTCTTTGGGACTTACAGGAAAATGTTCAGAGTATTGCACTCTCAGTGGCTTCTGAAGCCTAATATGCATGGTCCTTGGAAGAAAGCACCATGCATTAAAAGGGACTTGCTGGGCCTTTAGAATTACAGTCAAACATATTGTATAGTATTGCTCCATTTTTTCCCTGTCTTTCAGACCAATGCTAAAATCAGTCCTGTTGAACTTAATGGGGTGACTTCCTAGTAAGTGTTTTTAGGATAGAAGTCTTGGACTCATACTTGGTGGTGTGTAATCCCTGCTTCATTTTGGCACAGACAACAGTTGCTTTAGGTATGGGGTCGTCTTCCTTAGCTGCAGCCCATTTTCATTCATCATGGCCCCTTGAACTGAAGCCTTGTATACAATGAGAGGGATGCACCATGACTTTTTCATTTGGGGATAGAGGAGAGGTCATGTTTGTTTCTTTGTAGGATTGGTCACAGTATGTTTATAAAAAGAATATAGCTAATTTTCAGCTTCTCTGATAATGAGATTGATGGTTTCTAATACTGGCCCTGCCCAAGGTCCAAGGCTTGTATTATTAGAACAACAGGGGTTGTCTGTCTCAGTTTATTCTGACTCTCTTAATTACCCATAAAGCATTCTTTAAAGAATCCATGGAAGATTCTCCTATTCTCTTTTATTTTTGAGACAAAGGCAATGATATAGTGTAGTACTACCATGTGTAGTAATTTTGTGAAATGTCAGGAGGGGAGGATGCTGCAGTGAGTGAATTAATGTGGAAGCAGAAGATGCTGAATGCTGTCATGACTTGGGGGTGGGGGGACATTGGATCTGGCTCTAGGTTTAGTACTTGAAGAGCTCGCTAGCTTATGTGTGCTCAAGTCTCAGAGCCTCCTTCAGGCCCAGAAGGGTGGAAATTATGAATCACCCTTAAAAGGAATTTGGATGCTGGTTCACACACAAAAGCTGTCTGCTTCTCCTACCTCTTCCCCCCAGCCCATCTCTTACTGATGGCACTTGAACAAACATAATAGTGAATTGTGAAAAAGGAGGAGTGGACTGAACTCTTGTTTGGAAGAGGGTATGGGTGTTTGTTTCATTTCTGACACAGACACCGCATTGCCAGCCTCCAGGTGGTAGCTGGAGATCTCCTGGGATTACAACTGATTTCCAGGTGAAGGAGATCAGTTTCACTGGAGAAAATGGCTGCTTTGAAAGTAGACTGTATGGCATTATATCCCACTGAAGTCCCTCCCCTCCCCAACCCCCCTCCATCCAGGTATTTCCCAGTCCAGATCTGGCAGCTCTACATAGGAATGGGGTCCTACTCCTGTATGTAATTGATTATCTAGATATATATTAACAGTCTTCCCCTAAATCCCAACGCTGCCCCACTGAACCCAAAGGATCTGGACAAATCTTGAAAGCTTTCAAGAGGAGCAGCTGGATAAAGAGAACAGAGAGATGCAAACTAATGAGTAAAAGAAAAGAGGATATAGAAAAGCAAGGGAGGCAAAGGCCTGGCAACAGTAGAGACTGAATTACAGGTGCGGTTGCTCAGAGAGTAACAGAAAGGCATGCCATTCAGAAATGAATGTTGCTGGGTTGCTCTTCCTCTTCTAGGTGACTTTTAATTTAGCACAGAAATCAAACATGTCCTGGATCCGTTTGGCCACTGAGGAGGGTATGCAAAGCTTCCAGTGCAGTCTGTGCTGATGCAGCTTGGTGTATCCAGAGCACTTGCTCTTTGGAGAGCACCATAACATAGATAAATGGTCCAAGATGAAATGAATAAACAAGGTGAGGTTACCCCTTTGTGTGCGACAAGCTGTGACTGCTGAGATGCCTATCTTCTATGCAGCTGTTCAAAGGACAAGCAGCAGTATCTATGAAGATAGAGGAGATGGTACCAGGATTGCAGAAATTGCTTATGGCTGATGTTGGTAATTATGTCTTTGTTTCTGCAGGCAGCCTGGAAGTAGGAAGGCAGGGATACCCCAAATCTAAGAAATGTCATTATAATTTCCAAAACACTTTTGGTTTTGTTTGTAATTTTTCAGATGTCTGAGGAGCAATTCCTCAATTCCCCTATATGGCCAGGGGCCAGCATACCTTTGGGACTGCTTCTCCCCAAATGAGCCCGTAGAGCATTAAGATCTAGAAATCAACACCTTTTGGTAGTCCCTGGCCCCAGGGACGTACGATGGGTAATGAAGCCAAGGTGGCTGAACAAGGAACTCTGAGGAGCTGAGCCGATAAAGGGAAATGAACAGGAAATGGAAGGAGGGACAAATTACTGAGGGTGAGTATAAGAAGCAGGCTTGAATCTGCAGAGATGGTTTCAGAAAGGCTAAAACACAGATGGAGCTGAGGCTTGCAAAGGATGCTAAAAATAACAAGAAAGGTTTCTATGCCTGTGTTTGGAGCAAAAAGAAGAACAGGGATGGGGTAAGCTCATTGCTAGGGGAAGACGGTCAAGCCTTAACAATGGGTGAAGACAAAGCGAAATTACTGAACTCTCACTTTGTGTCGGCCTTTAACTGTAAGGCAAGCTGTATACAAACTAAAGAATGCAGGGCATATGAAGAAAGGAGGAACTGCCAGTCTGGAGTAAGTAAGGAGATGGTTAGAGAGCATCTAGCTGCCTTAAATACTTTCAAATATCCAGGGCCAGATGGCTTGCATCCCAGGGTGTTAAAAGAAATTGCAGATGTTATTTCAGAGCTCCTGGCTCTAATCTTTGAGATGTCCTGGAGTACTAGTGTTGTGCTGGAAGACTGGAGAAGAGCGAATGTTGTCCCAATCTTCAAGAAGGGGAAAAAACAGACCCAGGAAATTACAGGCCTGTCAGTTTGACATCAATATCTGGAAAAATTCTAGAGCAGATTATTAAACGCTCTGTCTGTGAGCACCTTGAATGGAATGAGTTAATTGGTAGTAGCCAGCATGGGTTTATCAAGAATAAGTCATGCCAGACCAACCTTATCTCCTTTTTGACAGAGTTACTAAAATGGTTGACTCTGGCAATGCTGTGGACATAGTGGATCTAGATTTCAGTAAAGCATTTGACAAAGTTTCTCATGATATCCTTAAGGATAAGCTGGTTAAGTGTGGGCTGGATGGTGCAGCTGTTGGATGGATTCATGATTGGTTGAAAAATTGTACCCAACGAGTGCTCGTAAATGGCTCTGCCTCTATGTGAAGGGAAGTCTCGAGTGGAGAGCCACAGGCCTCGGTCCTGGGCCCAGTGTTGTTCAATGTTTTTATAAATGACCTGGAGGAAGACATAGAGGGGATGCTTATCAAATCTGCAAATGACACAAAGCTGGGTGGGATTGCTAATTCTGAGGAAGACAGAGTCAGGATTCAAAATGATCTAGATAGGCTGGAACAGTGGGCTCAGGCAAATAAAATGAATTTCAATAGAGATAAGTGCAAAGTCCTACACCTGGGTACAAAAAATCAAAGGCACAGATATAGAATGGGAGGGACTTGGCTTGACAGCAGCTCCTGTGAAAGGGATCTAGGCGTTCTGGTTGATCACAAGCTAAACATGAGCCTGTAGTGTAATGTGACTGCGAAAAAAGCTAATGCAGTCTTAGGATGCATTAACAGAAGCATTGTGTCCAGATCACAGGAGGTGGTAGTTCTGCTCTATTCTCCTATGGTCAGGCCTCACCTGAAGTACTGTGTCCAGTTTTGGGCACCACATTTTAGGAAGGATGTTGACAAGCTGGAGTGTGTCCAGAAGAGGGCAACCAGGATGATGAGAGGGTTTGAATCCAAGTCTTATGAGGAAAGGCTGAAAGAGTTGGGTATGTTTAGCCTGGAAAAGAGAAGGCTTAGAGGGGAAATGATTATAGTCTTCAACTATTTGAAGGGCTGTCATGTAGAAGATGCAGCAGATCTATTCTCTCTTGCTCTGGATTGCAAGACTAAATCTAATGGGTGGAAATTACAAGGGAGTTGATACCGGCTAAATATCAGGAAAAACTTCCTAACTGTAAGAGAGGTTGAGCAGTGGAACAGACTGCCTTGGGAGGTGGTGAATGCTCCTTCGCTGGATGTTTCCAAGCGGAGGCTGGACAACCAGGGGTCTTTTCGTAGAAGAACAGCTGCAGGAGCTCATTAGCATATGGTATGCTAATGAGCTATTAGGCTATTAGCATATGCCACGCCCCCTGACATCACCGGAAGTGATGTCAGAAGGGGAAGCAAAAGGGGGGAGGCATCTTCAAAAGCTTCCCCTTCCCCAGCTGGTCTAGGTGTGGGAGCTAAGAGAGAAGGGGTTTAAAGTTTAAACTCTTTCTCATGAGAGTTGGGCCACAGAAGGAGGAAAGAGGAAAGGAAAGAGACAGAGTAGAGAGAAGGAAAGAAGGCAGGAAAGAGAGAAAGAAAGAGAAGGAAA
The DNA here is from genome assembly GCA_029375565.1 of Gekko gecko. NCBI lineage: Eukaryota > Metazoa > Chordata > Lepidosauria > Squamata > Gekkonidae > Gekko > Gekko gecko. Next base: position 174,611,291 of record JAPDNY010000005.1, read on the forward strand.
GGGGAGGGAAAGAAAGAGAGGGAAGAAGGAGGGAAAGAGAGGGAAGAAGGAGGGAAACAGGGAAAGGAGGAAAAAAGAGAAGAGAAGAAGGTGGGAAAGAAAGAAAGAAAGAAAGAAAGAAAGAAAGAAAGAAAGAAAGAAAGAAAGAAAGAAAGAAAGAAAGAAAGAAAGAAAGAAAGAGAGAGAGAGAGAGAGAGAGAGAGAGAGAGAGAGAGAGAGAAGAGAGAGAGAGAGAGAGAGAGAAGAGAAGAATGAGGGAAAGAGGAAAAAGAAAGAAGGAAAGGAGGGAATGAAAGAAATTCGGTGGCAATTCAGCCCCATTATATCCTATGGGCCATTGAAGTCAATGGTGAAAACATAGGGTATATTCTGGGGGCTGGAGGGGAGGGGGTTTGAGGTAGAGGCTCCAAACTCACAGGATAGCTGATGGAGCCTCTCCCCAAGATACCCACCACGTTTCAAGAACATTGGACCAGGGGGTCCAATTCTATGGGCCCCCAAACATGTTGCCCCTATTCCCTCCATTGTTCTCTATGATGGGAAAAAAAGTTAAGAAAACTTATTCGGTGCAAGGAGCTCCTGGTTCTCAGGGAGCGAGTTTGCTCCCTTGAGGCCAAGGTGGCTGACCTGGAGAAGCAGGGACAGTCAGTTAGGTGCACGGGGAAGACTCTCGGGGACTTGTTAGATATGTCCCACTCTGGATCTGGCAGCCCGGCTGCTGCCAGGGAGCATGAGGGTCAAGGGGAAAAGGGGCACCATGCTGAGGATAAGGGGAATGAGCCCTCAGAAGGGACCTCTTCTTCAGCTGGTGAACGGGTATCCTTTCGTACCAAGGAACCGTCCCTGGGAAGGGTGGGAGGGGGCTCTTGGTAGTTGGTGATTCGATCCTTAGGCAGGTAGACAGCTGGGTGGCGAACCCGCGTACTGACCGTATGGTGACTTGCCTGCCTGGTGCGAAGGTAGCGGACATTACGCGTGTTTTAGATAGGCTGGTAGATAGTGCTGGGGAGGAGCCAGTGGTCGTGGTGCACGTCGGCACCAACGATGTGGGGAAATGCAGTCGTGAGGTCCTGGAGGAGAAATTTAGGCTGCTGGGCAGGAAACTCAAGGCCAGGACCTCCAAGGTAGCCTTCTCGGAAGTGCTACCTGTTCCACGCGCAGGGCCGGAGAGACAGGCACAGATCAGGAGTCTCAATGCGTGGATGAGACGGTGGTGTAGGGGGAAGGGTTCAAGTTTGTTAGGCACTGGGATGCTTTTTGGGACAAGAGGGAGCTGTACAAAAGGGATGGTCTCCACTTGTCCCGAGAAGGAACCAGGCTGCTGGTGCTCAAAATCAAAAAGGTGGCAGAGCAGTTTTTAAACTGAATAATGGGGGAAAGCCGACAGGAGATGAAAAGTCTCTGGTTCGGGATGGCTCATCTCAAAGAGATGAAGGGGTAGCTATTACTTTTGTACAAGGAAATGGATTACAATTGTCCACTGAGACTGTGGCTAATGATAGGAACTGCCTGGCAAGGTCTCGAGGCAGCAAGAGGAAGGCTGTGGGCTTAACAAACGTGGGAAACTATAAGTGTTTATACACAAATGCTAGAAGTCTCCGAGGTAAAATCGGGGAGTTGGAATGCTTGGTGTTGGGGGGAAATAGACATTGTGGGTATTTCAGAAACTTGGTGGGATGAGGAAAATCAGTGGGATACGGTGATTCCTGGTTATAAATTATATCGGAAGGATAGGGGGAAAGGGTTGGAGGTGGGGTGGCTCTGTATGTCAGAGAGGGTATACCATCCAGTAAGATTGAGAGGGTAAGAGAATTGGATTCCCTTCTGGAAATGCTATGGGTTGAAATAGTGGGTCCAAAAGGAGGCTTAACAGTGGGAGTTTGTTATCGCCCACCAGATCAAAAGATAGAGGAGGATTATAAAATGATGAATGAATTAAAGATAGCGGCTAGACGAAATAACTGTGTTGTAATAGGCGAATTTAACTACCCACACATTGATTGGGTCAATATGAGTTCTAGTCGGGAAAAAGAGATTGCGTTCTTAGACACTCTCAATGACTGTGCTGTGGAACAGATGGTCACAGATCCTACCAGGGGAGAGGCGATCCTGGATTTGGTCCTAAGTAACACCCAAGACCTGGTGAGAGATGTAAAAGTGACTGCACCACTTGGGAACAGTGACCATAATGTCATTGAGTTTAACATTTGTACAGATAGGGAGTTGCCCAAAAAGACTGACGCAACCACTTTTAACTTTAAAAGGGGTAACTTCTCTGGTATGAGGGGACATGTGAGGAAGAAATTGAAAGGAAGAGTGGAGAAGGTCAAAACCATTGGGGAAGCTTGGAGACTATTTAAAAAGACAATCCTAGAAGCTCAGAAAAAATATATACCGCAGGTTAGGAAAGGTACAAATAGGTATAGAAAAAAGCCTGCATGGTTAACAAATAAAGTAATGGAAGCTGTAAAAGGTAAGAAGGATTCCTTTAAGCGGTGGAAAGCTAGTCTTAGTGAGGTTGATAAAAGAGAACACAGACTATGGCAAATAAAATGCAAGTCTGTGATCAGGCAAGCAAAAAGGGAATATGAGGAGCATATCGCAAAAAACATAAAGACCAACAATAAAACTTTCTTCAAATACATTAGAAGTAGGAAGCCAGCCAGGGAGGCAGTGGGGCCCTTGGATGACCAAGGGGTAAAAGGAGTAGTGAAGGATGATAGGGAAATGGCTGAGAAGCTGAATGCATTTTTTGCCTCTGTCTTCACTGTGGAAGAGGAGAAGTGTTTGCCCACTCCAGAAGCACTGATTTCGGGAGGGGGTTTGAAAGACCTGAATCAGATTGCGGTGACAAGAGAGGAAGTCCTCCGACTGATGGACAATTTAAAAACTAATAAATCACCAGGCCCGGATGGCATTCATCCGAGAGTTCTGAAAGAACTCAAATGTGAACTTGTGGATCTCCTGACAAAAATATGTAATCTTTCTTTAAAATCTGCCTCCATTCCTGATGACTGGAAGGTAGCTAATGTCACTCCCATCTTTAAAAAGGGCTCCAGGGGAGATCCAGGAAATTACAGGCCAGTCAGTCTGACATCGATACCGGGTAAGTTGGTGGAAACTGTTATTAAGGAAAGAATTAGTAGGCACATTGATGAACAAAAACTATTGAGGCAGACTCAGCATGGGTTCTGTAAGGGAAGATCTTGTCTCACTAACCTGTTAGTGTTTTTTGAGGGAGTGAACAAACATGTGGACAAGGGGGACCCAATAGATATTATTTACCTTGACTTCCGGAAAGCTTTTGATACAGTTCCTCATCAAAGGCTCCTAAGTAAGCTCAATAGTCATGGGATAAAAGGACAAGTCCTCTTGTGGATCAAAAACTGGCTTATAAATAGGAAACAGAGAGTGAGTATAAATGGGAAATTTTCTCAGTGGAGGGTGGTAAGCAGTGGGGTACCACAGGGATCAGTACTCGGTCCCATGCTTTTTAACTTGTTTATTAACGATTTGGAATTGGGAGTAAGCAGTGATGTGGCTAAATTTGCAGATGACACGAAGTTGTTCAGGGTGGTGAAAACCAGGGAGGATTGTGAGGCACTCCAAAGGGATCTGTTGAGGATGGGTGAGTGGGCGTCAACGTGGCAAATGGGGTTCAATGTGGCCAAGTGCAAAGTGATGCACATTGGAGCCAAAAATCCTAAATATAAATACACGTTGATGGGGTCTGATCTGGCAGAGACTGACCAAGAGAGAGATCTTGGAGTCGTAGTGGATAACTCGCTGAAAATGTCTACACAATGTGTAGCTGCAATAAAGAAGGCCAACGCTATGCTGGGGATTATTAGGAAGGGAATTGATAACAAATCAGCCAGTATCATCATGCCCCTGTATAAATCATTGGTGCGACCTCATTTGGAATACTGTGTACAGTTCTGGTCACCACATCTCAAAAAGGATATTATAGCATTGGAAAAAGTGCAGAGAAGGGCAACTAGAATGATAAAAGGGTTGGAACACCTTCCCTATGAAGAAAGGTTAAAATGCTTGGGGCTCTTTAGCTTGGAGAAACGATGGCTGAGGGGTGACATGATCGAGGTTTATAAGATTATGAATGGGATTGAGCAGGTTGAGAAAGAAGTACTTTTCTCCCTTTCTCACAATACAAGAACTCGTGGGCACTCTATGAAATTGCTGAGCAGTCGGGTTAGAACAGATAAAAGGAAATACTTCTTCACCCAAAGAGTGATTAACATATGGAATTCACTGCCACAGGAGGTCGTGGCAGCTGCAAGCATGGACAGTTTCAAGAGGAAATTAGATAAACATATGGAGCAGAAGTCCACCAGTGGCTATTAGCCAGAGGGTATAGAATGAGAACTCTCAGTCTGGGGCTGGTGATGCACTCTATTCTTGGTGCTGGAGGGGGCAGCAGTGGGAGGGCTTCTGGTGCCCTGGCCCCACTGCTGGACCTCCTGATGGCACCTGGTATATTTTGGCCGCTGTGTGACAGAGTGTTGGACTAGATGGGCCATTGGCCTGATTCAACATTGGCTTCTCTTATGTTCTTATGTTCTTGTTCTTAACAATAGAGGGAATAGGGGCAACCTGTTTAGGGGCCCATAGAATCGGGCCCCCTGATCCAATGCTCTTGAAACTTGGTGGGTATCTTGGGGAGAGGCTCCATCAGCTACCCTGTGAGTTTGGAGCCTCTCCCTCAAACCCCCTCCCCTCCAGCCCCCAGAATATACCCTATGTTTTCACCATTGACTTCAATGGCCCATAGGGTATAATGGAGCTGAAATTGACATTCGGCTGCCTGAAAGACTCTCCGGGACGCCGGCTGGGGGCGGGGCTTGGCTCCTGAGCTCCCGGAGCTGCGCTCCGGTGCGCTCCCCCCCAAAAAGACCCCTGTGGACAACCATCTTTCAGGTATGTTGTAGGGCTATCTTTCGGCTGTGCTCCTGCAGAGTGCAGGGGGTTGGACTAGATGACCTACAAGGTCCCTTCCAACTCTAACATTCTATGATTCTATGACTTGCCTCAACTCAGGCCAGGGCCTTTTCGGCTCTGGCCCCTACCTGGTGAAATGAGCTCCTGTATTTATTACATTTCCTCAGGGCCTGCAAGACAGAGCTCTTTCACCAGGCTTTTAGTTAAGGCAATGGTCACCCCCCCCGCCCTTTTTTTTGGTTGGCCTCCCATTATTGTCCTGGATTTAACAGCCACCTGGGAACTACACTATCATTCTATTTTAGCTACTGAGAAATATATTGATTAGATCCTGCATGATATTTTATGATTTTATTAGTATTGTATTGTTTAAGTCTTGTTGTTTTAGATTGCTTTTTAATTGTTATTGTATATTGTTTTGACATTGATGGAACCCACCCTGAGCCTGCTTGTGGGGAGGGTAGGATACAAGTTCAATAAAATAAAATAAAATTCCAAAATCACTTTTGCTGCACCTTCCCATTTTTGTGTGACATTTTTTCTGTGGTTATTCTGTTTTCTAAATTTGCCCCAAAATGAGGTCATTCTGGCTACAAAGTGCAGACTTAATAAGAGAGGTCGTTTGGAATGCATTACCACTGGGCCCTTAAGATTATGCTGCTTGGCTATGGGAAGGGCATGCATCAGGGGGCAATTGTGGACCGTTGATTTCCCTGAAATCCATTTCCAGTATCATTCCAAGTGAGAACTGTAGTGTTTACTCTGGCTTTTCCTGGGAACAGTTGGAGTGGATTGAATGGAGAAAGAATGTGATTGATCTCTTTTCTGACAGTAAGACACAGGGAGGGGGAAACAAACTTGACCCAAAACTGGAATCAAGAAGCACAAGGGTAAGAAAGTCTGATAAAGGTCCAATATTAAAAACCTAGTTGAAACCTTCTTCAGAGGTCAAACAGTATTGAGGTACATATAACAATAATACATATTACAATAAGATAACCAATAAGTTAATACTGGACCAAGAAAAGAAAGGCTTCCAATTTAGGTTCAAAAAGCACCTGCGTGGCTATCTTAGTCAGAGCTACTCAAAGAGTGATTAACACATGGAATTCACTGCCACAGGAGGTGGTGGATGCTACAAGCATGGACAGCTTCAAGAGGGAATTGGATAAACATATGGTCCATCAGTGGCTATTAGCCACAAAGTATAGATAGGAACTCTCGGTCTGGGGCAAGTGATGCTCTGTATTCTTGGTGTTTGGGGGGGGCAACAGTGGGAGGGCTGGCCTCATTGGTGAACCTCCCGATGGCACCTGGTATTTTTGGCCACTGTGTGACAGAGTGTTGGACTGGATGAGCCTTTGGTCTGATCCAACATTGGCTTCTCTTATGTTATTATGTTCTTAGCACATGCACACTTCTTCACATACACTGAAACAGATTTCCTCAAATATTACATGCAGGTGGGGGGAGTTAGTTGTCAGGAAGAGATTATTAGAGTCAAGGTGAATAAGTAACTGAGTAATAAAAACAGCAAGACTGGAATAACAATACAGTAGGGTGTGTAAATTGCAGTTCTCTGCATAGGACAAACAAGTCATACCCTACACCAAAGGGTAAATGGACAGAAATCTGACATCAAGAATCACAAAACTGAGAAAACTGTAGGAGAACTACAGCTGCAAAAGGTACTATTTGGTTTGGCAGTTGTATCAGTTGAACACATTGAAGCATCAGCACTTGACCTGAAGGAATCGGTGACAAAATTTGCAAAGGAAAAGGCACACAAAATAAAATTTAGATGTGCCTGAAATGGAAACATTCAAGAGCCTTAATTTTTGACATCACAATTCACAGGATTATTCAAAATGATCGGTGAGGTGTGTGCTAAAACTGTTTTCTGTTTGAGAAGGAAAACCAAAGGCTGTCATTTTACTTATTCTCATAATTTTTAAAAACAATTAACAATGTCAAGTTTTGTGCTTTTCATTTTCCATAGAATTCATCTATTTTTGAAAATTGGTTAGCAGTGGGGGGGCCTACAAGTATTTAGCCTTGCCTAAGGTGCAAAAAAGCCTGGCACCAGCCTGGGTGAGAAGCAACCTCAGCAGAGTATAATGACACAGAGTCCACCCTGCAAAGCAACTGTTTTCTTCAGGAACTGATCTCTGCCATCTGGAGAGCAGTTTTAATTCTGAGTGATTTCCAGCCCTCACCTGGAGAATGGCAGCAATGGTTCCCCAAGAGGAAAAGTACAGTCTTTTTCCACAGTGGAAACCAAAGCATCTTATATCATTCTCCTCTCCCCCTTTTGATCTGCACAACAACCCTGTGAGGTAGGCTAGGCTGAAAGTCTGGTCCAAACTCACCCACTTAACTTCCACAGCAAGAACCTGGGTCTGGCAGACCCTGCTGTGAAGTGCTAACTGCTATGCGTAGGGTAGCAAACCTCCAGGTGGAGCCTGAAGATCACCGGGTATCACAACTGAACTCCAAAAAAACAGATCTCTCTCCCCCTGGAGAATATAACTGCTTTGGAGGGTGGATTCTGTGGTATTCTATTCAGCTGAGGCCTCCCCAAACTCTGGCTTCCATAGATTACACCACAAAATATCCAGGAATTTCCCAACCTGGAGCCGGCAACCCAGGTCCCCACAAAGGCCTGGAAAGGGCTTCCTTCCTTTGCTTTGTTACTGACAGAACCAAGCTTAGTTGTCTAGCAACAGCCACTGAGGGAAAAGCAGGAGGAATACTTAACAGCATTCACTCTTCATGTGCTGCTGTTGCAGAAGAGGCCAATTGGAAGATGTATTCTTGAAAGCTGCCACTTATAAAAAATTAATCTGTGCAAACAATTTGGTTGGACTATCCACAAAACAGCATATTGTTTTATTGAAGGAAATACTATAAGGAGATTGCTACCCAAGTGCAAACTAGATGTGCCAGGCTTTTAGTTCTCCCATCCGCTATATCCACTACAATTCATTGGGGGAAGTGTTCCCCCCAAGGAATTTCTGTACATTTGAGAAATTTGGGGGAGCACTGGGAAAAATCATTTTTTTTTCCTTTCAGAATGAGTGAGTTGTTTTTAAAACTTTTTAATGCTATGCATTCTGAGTCGCAAAACTGTGCTTTGAAGACTTTTTCAGTTTTTCGAGTGGAAAAATTGGGAAATTTGGGGGGAACTCTAAAAGAAACTTTCCCCCCTTTGGAATGAGTGAAATGAATGACAATGATTTACTCAAAATGTGTAGTATCCTTCCTTCCTTCCTTCCTTCCTTCCTTCCTTCCTTCCTTCCTTCCTTCCTTCCTTCCTTCCTTCCTTCCTTCCTTCATTTCTGGCTGGGCTTGGCTTCAAAATTTCTGGAAATCTGTAGTCATGATACTTTGCATTTCTCCACTCCCAACTCCTCATCATTGGCTACAGCTGGCAGTGGGGAAATGCTCCTGTTGTGACATTGGTCCTTTCCGCATTTGCCTGCCACTCTGGATTTTCTAAGTGTTTGAGGCAATTTAAGTACATGGCATCCTTAGGTCAGCCTGAGAAGTGGGGTGGTATCCCATCCTGCTTCAATTAGGAGCTTTACTTATTTATTTTATTAACACACTAGATTCTGCCTTTCTGTCCCATTCAGGTCCTCAGACAGCAAACAAGAGGGAGGGTCAGTAAGGGAACACCAAATGAAACAAACAAAAAAACCTCTGCAGCCACTGGCAGAAGACAATGATAGAAGTGGGCAGATGAAATTCCCTGAGGAGGGACTATCACAGTTGTAGTGCCGTGAATGAGAAGGCCCTTTCTTGAGCTGCCAGCCATTGAGCCTCAGATGACGACTCCTGAATCAGGGCCCCTGAAAATGATTGTAATGGTCATATAGGTTTGCATAGGAGTAAGTAGCCCTTACAGCCATAAATGGCTTTTACAAGTCAATACCAGAACCATGGATGATGGGTCCAAGGTCATCCAGCAAGCTACCATGGCAGAGTAGGGATTCAAGCCTGTGTTGCCCAGGAGTGCACAGGCACAGCACGGCACCACAGAGCATTCTTTGAGTGCTCTGGTGACTTCCGGGTTTCCAAGAGATCTTTTGAGGGCTAAAAGACCCCCCGCCGCTCCGGGGAAGGAGCAGATGGCAGCAAGGGGCTTGATACAGGTCCCTGCAAGCTGACTACTCATAGGGAGACCAGGATCACCTCCAACGTGGGACTGAAGTTTCAAGTTCATTTTATGAGCAAAGCCGTTGCTCTTGCACTGAGGGGGGGAGGAGAGAGATTTTGCCAGTGAAGCGCTCCCGTGAGTATCCTCTTTGGAAAACTTTGGTCTTAAAGGGCAGTCTGTAGCAACAGTTAGTCCTAAGGGAGTAGCAAAGAAGGGGAGGGCTCTCCCCCCTGGAAGAAACTGGCCAGAAGCAGAAGTGCTAATTAATGGCAGATTGGAAAAGCAGAGCAGGGTGAGATTGATAGAGACTAAACCTCACTTTCGGATGGAAGTGTTTATGCTACCATAACTGAAAAATGGTGGAAAGAAGAGGCACCAGGTGTAAATCCTATCCCTAGATAAAAGCATGGTAAGAAGTGGCTTGTGATCATTTTATAACCCCGTGCAAGAGGAAGGGGGTGTCAGGTCCAACAGCAAGCAAGTCCAGGCACACTTCACTCAGAAAGTTATGCTTTATTGGAATACCAGTCTGTTGCCAAGTAGTACAGGTTCATTGTCAGGAATGACGGGTATTGCATGGGGGGCTGTGTATATACTCTGATGCATCAACTAGCCAAGCAAGTGAAATCCAAGCGCGTGCATGGGAAACCTCCTGGCAGGACATTACATTATGAATGGGAGACTACCCCCCCTTCCAGAGGGCTGATATATTCACACCAGCTGGGGAACCCAAGCCCTCCTTTCTGTCAAGGTTACACTGATAGCAGTGCCTAGCAGAGGAATGTTTCCCACGGTTGCCTTAGCAAAGCAAAGCTATGTGCATGTGAGTAAGCTAGGAATGGGGTTATACAGAAACATGGCTGTTATCTGATAGGGGTGTGTGAGTGGAAAGTGGACAGTGGATGGAATAGGAGCAGGAGCAGGATTAGGAGACCCCTTTCAGCACACCCATTTTTTAATCCTATTGGGGGTAGGGTAGAAGAAAGGTATTCAGTGGGAGCCCCTTTGTGGCATACTCAATTTTTTAACCTTATAGGGGCAGGGTGGAAGAATCAGCAACATCTTGAGCCTTCTTTCATTTCAAGAATTTTTGCATTTATTCTTTTCTTCTCCTTCTCAACTCCTTGGAGCCAGGGTAGAAGATTAAAGCACGTTCTGCCACCGTCTCTCTCTCTTTCTTGTATTGTAAAGCGTTGTGGTGATTTGTATAAGCATATTGATCTAGCTCTTTGGAGGGGTTTATAACGGGTAAAAAATCTCTGTTGCAGTACTGTCAAAATTGTTGTGGATAAGGTGGGAAAACATCTGGGCAGAAAGCCAACTGCCTAAGAGTGTTTGGTAAATAATAAGCTGATAACCTTAAGAAATTTCTGGGCATTTTGCCAAATAATCTAGTAAACCCAAATAACTTTTCTTTGCAAAACACATTGAGTCTGGGCATAAAGCCAGGAGGATAAGACTGTTCCCAAACACTGGATAGACGAGATATTAAAAAAGGGGGGGACTGAAAGTAGGCTACAAATTTCCAAATAAAAGTGGGCAATAAATTTGAAATAGTTGAGTCTGACCTTAAATTTGAATTGGACCAAGAGGAAAGTCTGTAGAAGTATGTCAAATGCTCCTGGACAAGGGAGGAGACTTTTGGTAGTTTCATTTGGAATGTCCAGCTCGGCATCAACAAAATTGGGAGGTCCTGCACATAAAGAAATGCAAAAAGAAATGCAGAAGGAAATGCAGAATGAAATGCCAAAAGAAATGCAGGCCCTTGTGCAGTTGACTATATTTAGTTCCATCACAGAAGTAGTTGAGCCAATCAAGAGTGCTATGGAAGAAATTAGAAATTCTGTTCCTCAAGTGATAGGTCCTATTAAAGGGGCAATTCAAGAAATTAGAGACTTGATACCCCAAGCTGTAGAGCCTATCCAGAGTGCCATGAAGGATATTACCATCCAATTTTCACAGAGTCTACAAGCATTGCAAAAGCAGATCTCAGAAAACGCTACTAAAATTATGGTCTTGAATACAGCAATGGAAAATATGGAAAGCAAAGCCAAGGAAATGGAAAGGAAATACCAAGAAAATGAGGAGAGACAGACCAATCTAGAGCAAGATGTTATGAGACTTCAGGTAGAGAGAGCGGCATTTATACTAAGATTTCAGAATGTTCCAGAAGAGAAAGAGGAAGACTTGACTAACAAAATGGCTAAGTTATTGGCAGAACACCTGCTTATGGAAGATGCAAGTATGATGGAACAGGAAATAGATATGGCCTTTAGAATGAATTCAGCATATGTAAGACGCTTTAAACTCCCAAGAGAAGTACAAATACGATTCCATAAAAGAGCAGTGAGAGATAAAATACTAAAAGAGGTAGATGCCTCTCCCTTGATGATGGATGAAGTGGAAATAAATGTGCTGAAAGAAATTCCATGAAGGGTGCGAGAAAAAAGGAAGGAATACGCGGAATTGTTGGCTCTGCTGAGGAGTAATGATATAAGCTACAGATAGATTTTACCTGAAGGACTGTTCTTTGTGTTTGAAGAGAAAAAATTCAGAATAACCTCGGTTTTTAAGGCGATGGATTTTTTTTGAAGATGTATGGGGAGGATCTGTCAGAAGATTAAGAAGACCAGGAAGAAAGGGAAGAAGGCAAAGTGGGAAGAGAAGTGGGACATGAGCCCCAAGGGGTGATGGCATTACTGGCACTACTTCCAAGACAGAAAAAATACAGATTCAAGAGATCTCCAATTATTACAAGACAAAGGGCAAAAGATAAACGGGAACAACAGAAGCGGAATCATGATGGATAGAAGAAAATTAAAGTTTATTTTGGTGAACGTTAATGGATTAAATGGACCCCAGAAAAGAAGGAGAATATTCCACCAACTCAAGAAGCAAAACGCAGATGTAACCTGTATACAAGAAACACACATAAGAAAAAGTGATGAAAAATATTTAAATGCTAAAGGACTTGGGAAAATCTTTGTAGCCTTGGATGAGGGAAAATAGAAAAGAGGAGTAGCTACGTATGTTAAAGATCATTTGCAACCAGAATTAGTATTTGCCTCTCGTGATGGAAGAATCTTAATGGTAGCCATTCAGAAACAAGTGAAAAGAACATTGATAGTTAACATCTACGCACTGAACCAAAATCAGGAAAAATTTTACCAAAATCTTCAAAAACTCATTTTAAAACAGGAATTTCAAGAAATGTGTATTATTGGAAACTACAATAGGGTTTTTGACCAAAAGGAAGATAGAAAAGTGAATGTCTACGGAAGGAAAATGAGAGGTAATGAATTTCCGGAAATGCTTTGTCAGATAATAGGAATGGCACCTAATAGATGCTTGGAGAGTAAGGAACCCAAAAAGCCAGCAATATACTTTCTTCCCAGCTAGACATGACTCTTGGTCAAGATTGGATATGTGCTGGATTTTGACTACAATGCAATTGAAAGAGATATGCAAGAGAATTATGGAGAGGGAAGAGATTCCAGACTCGTGGCAGGAAGCAACAATATCCCTAATAAATAAACCAAACATGGATGGAAAAGAAATTAAGAACTACAGGCCAATTTCATTATTAAATGCTGACTATAAGATGTTTGCTTCTATCATAGCGGAAAGGCTGAAGAGAATACTGGCAAGGACTATACACAGAGACCAAGTGGGTATTTTGCCTAAAAGGCAAATAAAAAATAATTTGAGATGCATTTTAGATGTAACAGAATACTATGAAGCACATCCCAAAAAGGTAATGGCTCTGATCTTTTTGGTTGCAGAAAAAGCATTTGATAATCTGAGTTGGTGTTTTGTGATGGAATTATTAAGGAAGGCAGAGGCAGGAAAGGAATTTATTCAAATGATTCAAGCGATATATACAAGTCAAACTGCATCGGTGATTATTAATGGTGAGCGAACTGAAAATTTCGAAATATAAAAAGGAACAAGGCAAGGTTGTCCATTGTCACCACTTCTATACATATTTGCGCTAGAGATATTAACTGAAGAGATAAGACAGAATGAAAATATTAGGGGATTGAAGGTGCAAGGGGAAGAATTTAAGCTATTAGCCTTTGCTGATGAACTTGTATTTATACTGGAGGATCCTCTTTCCTCAATCACCGAGCTAAATAAAGTTCTATGGGAATATGGACAGGTAGCGGGGCTAAGAATTAACATTAACAAGACAAAAATTATGACTAAGAATATGAAGACGGAACAGAAAGACATATTACAAAGGGATTCAGGATATCAATTGTGTGACCAGGTGAAATATTTGGGAGTTAACCTAACAAATAAATGTAGTGCATTACAAGAAAACAACTATAAAGAACTATTGAAAGCAACGAAGCAGGACTTAGGAAGATGGAAAAACCTACAAATATCGCTGATGGGATGAATAGCTCTGATTAAAATGAATATTCTACTGAGATGGATCTTTCTTTTTCAGACGATTCTGATACTACAAAATTTTGCAATTTTTAAAGAGTTGGATCAGGTAATCACCAAGTTTACATGGCAGGGGGAAAGGCCAAGAATCAGACTGAAAGCTTTGCAAGACCTAAAAGAAAGAGGTGGATTTGGTCTACCTAATTTGACTCTATATTATAGAGTGATGGCACTGGCATGGATTAGAGAATGGATTATGTTGGAAGATAGGAGGATATTAAGCTTAGAAGTTAAGCGTGACTGTTTTTGCTGGGCTGGCATGCATTTCTTTGGTATGAAAAAGCTTCAGCGCATAAGTACCTTAAGCAGCATTGGATATGGGCTGCATTATTGAAAGTATGGGAGACTATTCAAAAGAGCTGGTTTACGAAGATTTCCAAATTGGCGGTACTGTTAGAGGCATTTACGATACCTAGGTTATATGATGAAAATCCACCAAAAAGGTATATGGACATTTTGAACTCTAGAAAGGAGCTTAAACTGGAAGAAGACCTAACATGGTGGCAGAGAGTACGCCAAGGATAAGAAGATTGGATTTAATAAGACTCTTACAGAGATTGAAAAATTATTGAATGCACAAGAGGAGAAATTTATAAAGAAAACATATGTGATGCTTTTAAAAGAAATGATAGTAGATGAAATGGTTAAAACGAGTATGGTTCAATGGGCCCAGAATCTAGGTTATACTATAGAACTGGAACAATGGAAACAAATCTCTCCTTATAATAATTATCTTTTGGTTTCATAAGATTCCATGCGCTCCCATTGGCTTTAAAATGCCCTCCCTCAGCCATTGGCCCATCAGCCACCACTCAAGAGTACTCGCATGCCATTGGCCGGGTGCTGGGTCTGCTCCTCTTCCCCAACCACTCCCCCTTCAGATTTGCATGTCAGATTTACTGGCAGACAGCTCTCTCTCCTGAGGAAGACAGTTCTCTTGACTCCTGTGAGGGACTGTCCCCTCACTGGCTGTTGGTAGGCAACCAAGCTTGGTTCTGTGAGTAAAAAAACAAAGGACTTTCAGCATAACCCCCTCCCCGCCCATAACCCCCTCTCCAATGGCCACTTTCCTGTCAGAATAAATGGGAAAAGGCTCTTTCTCCTGCTTAGCTTCAGCATGGCTGGCTGGCTAACGAGGTGGGCCAGCGACCATCAAACCATTTTCTTCAACTCCCCGCTGTGCGGCTGACTTTCCCCTAGGGTTGCCAATCTCCAGGTGGGACCTAGAGATCTCCCACTGTTACAATTGACCTCCAGATGACAGAGATCAGTTCCCTGGGAGAAAATGGTTGCTTTGGAGGGTAGACGCTATGGCATTATACCCTACTGAGTCCTTCCACACACACCCCAAATGCTGCCCTCCACAGGATCCACCCCCCCAAATCTCCAGGTATTTCCCTAATCAGAGTTGGCACCTGTACCTTCTCCTCTGTCAGTAAAAGGACCTTTCCACACCTATGTTGGCCTTTGGGAGAAAACCTCATTGGCCCAGTCCTGATCAGGTTGCCAACTCCAGGTGGACAATTCCTGGAGATTTGAGGGATGGAGCCTGGAGAGGGTGAGGTTTGAGGAGGGGTGGCACCTCAGACAGGTATGATGCCATAGACTCCACCCTCCAATCCAGCCATTCCCTGATGGGGAACTATTGTTGTCAATCTCCAGGTGGGGGCTGGAGATCACTCAAAATTACAACTGCTCTCTAGGAGGGAGGGGGAGGAGATGGAAAACTAAAGGTAGGTTGATGGTTGGCTGGGAGGGAGATAGGTTTATCAACTCCAGGTTGGGAAATTCCTGGAGATTTGAGGGGTCGAACCTGGAGAGGGTGAGTGTTGAGGAGGGGTGGGACCTCAGACACTCCCTTCTGGGGAACTACTGTTACCAGTCTTGGGGGTTGGCTGGAGATCACTCAAAATTACTACTGCTCTTCAGGTAGCAAAGATCAGTTCCTCTGGAGAAAATGGTGGACTCTGTCATACCCTGCTGAGATTGCCACAGCAAATTGTCACTGCATGCCCAAAGCTGGGGCACTCTCCCAGAGCCTCTTTCTAGAGCCCATTGTATTTATTTCCACAACGGGCCTTAATCCTAGTATGGAATAAAAATGTTAAAATAACTAAAGTGGTTTCTTATAGAGAAAATATGCATAAAATGTTCTATAGATGGTATGTTACGCCAGAGAGAATCACGAAATATGATATTAAATGTTCTAATAAGTGCTGGAAATGTGGAAATAAGATGGGCACATTCTATCATATGTGGTACATATGTGATATTACTAAAAAAAAATTGGATATGGGTGCATAGATTGATCCAGAAAATTTTAGGGACGAGCAATTCCTTTTAAACCAGAACTGTTACTTTTAGGTATTTTACCTAAAGAGATAAATAGAGACGATTGTTATTTGATAGTATATTTGACAACAGCGGCCAGGATTTTACGTGCAAAATATTGGAGGACTACCCTGACGCCAACTAAGCAAGAATATATGGCGAAGATACTAGAAGCTGCAGAGATGGACAAATTGACTCTGACTCTGAAAGGTTATACAGACTCCACTTTTCAGAATACTTGGCTATATTTCTACGAATTGTACAATTTCAATGGTTAGGAGGAATAAGATTGTACATTGGTTAATGAAAGAGAAAACTAGGGAAGATATAGCGGATAAGGGAAACTCACGTAAAAAGTTAATAGAATTTTTGAAAGATAAGAGGCATGGAATATGATGTAACAAACTATGTGAATACCCCCCATATATGTTATATGTTGTGATATTTAGTTTGTATGTAGTGTATTGTGTTTTGATGTGTTGTATTGTATTGTTGTAGTGTTGTTGTGAAAATAAATAAAAGTCTGCCCTTAGTGGTAGTTTTTCAAAAAAAAAAAAAAAGTCTTGGTCACCCAGATCCTAGAAAAGCATTCTAAATAGCTAACAGACCTTCCCTATATCTCAAGACAATATACTTCAGAATTCCAGATATTGGGAACAAATGGGGGAAAGATTTCCTTTGTGCAGGTATATGGCTAGGGTCAGAGTACTGTGTTAGTTGGATATATGGTGGTCGATCACACAAAGCCATTCTTACATTCTTCTGAATTAGGTGTCACTAATGCCAGTATGTATAGTATGTCATGTTTTAATGGGTCTTTAGGGTCATCTCTAAAATAAGAATAAATGATAAGTGTGCCATGCTCCTGACAGAAGGCTGTTTGTTTTCCACTTGTAGATGAATGTCTTTATTCTGGAACAGCATCGGATTTCCTTGGCAAGGATACTGCTTTAACTCGTTCTCTGTGTCCTTCGCAAGACCACCATTGCATCAGGACTGATATCTCTGAACATTACTGGCTCAGTGGTAGGAGATGAAGCATGCAAAGTTCTTATGCAGTGCATAGAATTGTAGGTGGTGCCATCCTTATATATCTACAGCTAGAATTCCAAGCTTCAGCATTCTCTAGGCATTCAAATTAACATATGCAGCTTCCAGAGAGAAGGCTTCTACATTCATTTGAATCCTGTGTTCATACTAAATCTGCACACACACAGGTTCTGTGATGTCGTGATCAGCAGTTTTTTTCTGCATGTATAGTGACACTTCCAGGCATCCAGAGAGACTCCAAAAAAAGACAGCAACGGTAACCAGAATTGGAGGAAGCCCCAATCCTTGAAATGCACTGTTAGGGTCGATTTCTGGGATACTTTTTCTACAGGTTAACACTGGTAGGAACCACTAGTTTTTGTGTGTATGGGAGGGGGGGTCACTTGCAAAGCAATAATACAGAGATCTTACAATCACAGGGTACATGGTCAGAGATGTTTGATCTGAAGACCATCTTATAATGAAGGTTTTATTGTATTTAGTCATGGGCAATTACAATCCAAAAATAACAACAGAGAAAAATACTATAAACATAGGTCATTGAGTATAGTCTAAAATATTTAAAAGGTCTATAATATTTAAAAGGTATAAAACCGAAGCTATGAACAGTTAATTGAATCACAGCATACCCACTAAAATCAGTGTTAACTAGTTCCCGTAAAAACAGCGTTGGCCCATATTTTTTTTGCAGCCAAGGCAAATAAAGCCATTCTATAGGATATATCCTCCCTCATGGATCACTGCCTTGTCGTGGCGAGGGGGCTTGCGTGGTTCGATGAGGCTGTGGGCTATGCCGTGGAGGGCCACCCAGGACGGACAGGCCACAGCAGAGAACTCAGACCAAGCGTGATCCCCTGGAGAAGGAAATGGCAACCCACTCCAGTATCTTTGCCAAGAAAACCCCATGGACAGTAACAAAAGGCTAAAAGATATGATGCCAGAAGATGAGCCCCTCAGGTCGGAAGGTGTCCAATATGCTACTGAGGAAGAGCAGAGGGCAAGTACGAGTAACCCCAGAAAGAGTGAAGCGGCTGGGCCAAAGCCGAAAGGACGTTCAGTTGTGGATGTGTCTGACGGTGAAAGGAAAGTTCGATGCTGCAAAGAACAATACTGCATAGGAACCTGGAATGTAAGATCTATGAATCAAGGTAAGCTTGACGTGGTCAAAAATGAGATGGCAAGAATGAACATCGACATCTTGGGAATCAGTGAACTAAAGTGGACAGGAATGGGCGAATTTAACTCAGAAGACCATTATATCTACTACTGTGGCCAGGAATCCCGTAGAAAAAATGGTGTGGCCTTTATAGTCAACAAGAGAGTGAGAAAGGCAGTATTGGGATACAATCTCAAAAATGACAGAATGATCTCGGTCCGAATCCAAGGCAAACCATTCAACATCCCAGTAATCCAAGTCTATGCCCCAACCACTGCTGCAGAAGAGGCTGAAGTGGACCAGTTCTACGAAGACCTACAACAGCTCATAGAACTAACACCAAAAAATGATGTCCTCATCATCATAGGGGACTGGAATGCTAAAGTAGGAAATCAAAAGGTAACTGGAATAACAGACAAGTTTGGCCTTGGAGAACAAAATGAAGCAGGGCAAAGGCTAACAGAGTTTTGTCAAGAGAACACGCTGGTCATAGCAAACACCCTTTTCCAACAACCTAAGAGGCGTCTCTACACATGGACATCACCAGATGGGCAACACCGAAATCAGATTGACTATATAATTTGCAGTCAAAGATGGAGAAGCTCTATCCAGTCAGTAAAAACAAGACCTGGAGCTGACTGTGGCTCAGATCATGAGCTACTCATTGCAAAATTCAGACTTAAATTGAAGAAAGTTGGGAAAATCACAAGGCCATTCAGATTTGACCTAGATCGCATCCCCGATGAATATACAGTAGAGGTGAAGAATAGGTTTAAGGGACTAGATTTGATAGACAGAGTGCCTGAAGAACTATGGACAGAGGTCCGTGACATTGTAAAGGAGGCAGCACTCACCGCCATCCCAAAGAAAAAGAAATGCAAAAAAGCAAAGTGGCTGTCTGATGAGGCTTTACACATAGCAGAGGAAAGAAGGAAAGCTAAAGGCAATGGGGAAAAGGAAAGATTTGCCCAACTGAATGCAGATTTCCAGAGAACAGCAAGGAGAGATAAGGAGGCTTTCCTGAATGAACAATGCAAAGTAATAGAGGAAAACAATAGATTGGGAAGGACTAGAGATCTCTTCAAGAAAATTGGAGAAATCAAGGGAACGTTCCATGCAAAGCTGGCCATGATAAAGGACAAAAACGGTAGGGACTTAACAGAAGCAGAAGAGATTAGGAAAAGATGGCAAGAATACACAGAAGAACTATACAAGAAGGACCTCGATGTTCTTGACAACCACGATGGTATAATCACCGACCTTGAGCCAGACATCCTGGAAAGCGAAGTTAAATGGGCCTTAGAAAGCATTACTAACAACAAAGCTAGTGGAGGTGATGGTATCCCAGCTGAGTTATTCAAAGTCTTAAAAGAAGATGCTGTTAAAGTGCTGCACTCAATTTGCCAACAAATTTGGAAAACACAACAGTGGCCACAGGATTGGAAAAGGTCAGTTTACATTCCAATCCCAAAGAAGGGCAATGTCAAGGAATGTTCAAACTATCGCACAATTGCACTCATTTCACACGCTAGCAAGGTCATGCTCAAAATCCTACAAGCTAGGCTCCAACAGTACGTGGATAGAGAACTGCCAGAAGTACAAGATGGGTTTCGAAGAGGTAGAGGAACTAGAGATCAAATTGCCAACATTCGCTGGATTATGGAGAAAGCAAGAGAATACCAGAAAAACATCTACTTCTGCTTCATTGACTATGCTAAAGCCTTTGATTGTGTGGATCACAATAAATTATGGCAGGTTCTTAAAGAGATGGGAGTACCAGACCACCTCATATGTCTCCTGAGAAACCTGTATAAGGGTCAAGAAGCAACAGTTAGAACCGGATATGGAACAACTGATTGGTTTAGCATAGGAAAAGGAGTACGACAAGGATGTATATTGTCACCTTGCTTATTTAATTTATATGCAGAGTACATCATGCGAAATGCTGGCCTGGATGAATCACAAGCTGGAGTTAAGATTGCTGGGGAAAAGATCAATAACCTCAGATATGCAGATGATACCACTCTGATGGCAGAAAGTGAAGAGGATCTAAAGAGCCTCTTGCTCAGGGTGAAAGAGGAGAGTGCAAAAGTGGGCTTGAAGCTCAACATCAAAAAAACTAAGATCATGGCATCTGGCCCCATCACTCCTTGGCAAATAGAAGGGGAAGTCGTAGAAGTAGTGACAGACTTCACATTCCTAGGATCCCAGATCACTGCAGATGGTGACTGCAGCCATGAAATTAAAAGACGCCTGCTCCTTGGGAGGAAAGCGACGGCAAACCTAAACAGCATGATAAAAAGCAGAGACATCACCTTGCCAACAAAAGTCCGCATGGTCAAAGCAATGGTATTCCCCGTAGTAATGTATGGCTGTGAGAGTTGGACTATAAGGAAGGCCGAGCGCCGAAGAATAGATTCTTTTGAACTATGGTGCTGGAGAAGACTCTTGAGAGTCCCTTGGACTGCAAGGAGATCAAATCAGTCAATCCTAAAAGAAATCAACCCTGACTGTTCCCTGGAAGGCCAGATCCTGAAGCTGAAGCTCAAATACTTTGGCCACCAAATGAGAAGGGAGCATTCACTGGAGAAGACCCTGATGCTGGGAAAGATTGAAGGTCAAAGAAGAAGGGGACGGCAAAGAATGAGATGGCTAGACAGTGTCATCGATGCAACGAACATGAAATTGAGCAAACTTCAGCGGACAGCGGAAGACAGGAGGGCCTGGCGTAATCTGGTCCATGGGGTCGTGAAGAGTCGGACTCGACTGTGCGACTGAACAACAACAATAGGATATATCAGCATTAGAATCAGCTAACAAAAATACAGTCTTCTCAGGGACTGAGTAAAAGCTTAAAACTGATAAAATACTAGAGAGAAATTTTAACCTAGGTTGGGTATACAAAGAGCATTCAATGATATAATGGGGGAGATCCTCAATAACAGAAGAACCACAAATACATAAACGCTGTTCCTTGGGTGTTCTACTATAGCGGCCAGCTAATACGGCCGTAGGCATTGATTCAAAATGCAAAGATGTAAAAGCTGCTCTGAGGTTATGATTATCTATATTAACCAGATAAGGTGATCTAAAATGGTCATTCTTAAATGATTTGAACCAGGTAGCACACTGTGATTTTAGAATTAACTGTCTGTCTAACTGAGCATCCTGCTTAAATACCCATTCACTAAGTTCTGAATTGTTTGTTGAAGAACTAAGAAGGTCGTCAGGAATGGAATATCTCAATAGTAAATTATTAAGAAAGCAGGCACGATCTAAGTGTAAAAATAGCATTGAATTAAAGGCTAGTTGGCTAAAAGAGTCGGTGCCAGCAACTCTGATTTTCTTCCAAGATTTTAGAACCGCAAGATGCACCCGCGCCTTTAAGGAAGGCAGACCAGTTTCTGCTCTCATCAGAGCAACTGATGTTCCCTTGGGAAGAGCCAGGATATGCCTTAAAAACTGGTTTTGAATTGTTTCAATGCTAGTGAGTATATCCTCTTTCCATCCCCAAACCTCAGCACCATACAGAAGGTGCGGTATGACCTTACTTTTAAATAGTTTTATAACAGGATCAATAAGAAAACCTCCCTTGGTATAATAAAACCTCAGAATGGAACCCACAATCCTTGTCGCAGATGCTTTTACTGTGGCAATGTAAGCATTCCAGTTCAGATTCTCTCTAAACGTAATCCCTAAATACTTAAAGGTACTACTCTGATTTATTGAATTGCCAAGTATGCTCTAGGAGGATATTTGAGCCCTTTTTCTAAAGACCATCACTTTGGTTTTTTCAAAGTTAATATTAAGGGCCTCTTCCTTACAGTATAAACCTAGTTGCTGCAACAATTTTCTCATCCCAATTTTTGTAAGTGATATTAGGGCCATGTTGTCTGCATAAAGTAAAATTGAAATTTTATGCTTCCCAAGGGTAGGTGGAAAGAATTGCGGGCCTGATAACCTGTCAACAATATTGTTTATATATAAATTAAACAATCGAGGTGCCAACACACCCCTGCTTCACTCCTTTATGAACTGGGATTTTGTTAGTTAGGGACCCTGACATTCCAACTCTAATTTGGGCACTAATATCTGTGTGCAGCTCATGTAACAGGAATAACAACCGTTTATCAATATTCAGTTCTGCCAGTCTTTGCCATAGTCTATTCCTATCAATGGAGTCAAACACGGCGGCCAAGTCCACAAATGATACATATAAAGACTTTGTGGGGCCTTTTAAGCTTGCATAGGCCAACTGGTGAAGAGTAAGGCAATGGTCAATGGTAGCATCTTATAATGTTGAACTGGTTCAAGGTGCGATCACTTATTATAGCATGTAGACAAACACCAGTAACTCCTGTATCTTCAAAACTGGGGGAAAGGAGTAACAATACTACAGTAATTGGCTGTGTTTGATTTCTGATGTGGATATTGTAGTTCAGCAACTATTCTGAACCCGCTGCATTCAGATGTGGCTCCTGTTGAAGAAAACGAAAGCATTTGCTTTGGAATGCACATCTTGACACATATCTGATTTGTGCCCACTGTACCTAAAAAGTAAGGCTATCCGTGAGATTCTGGAGCTCCTGTGGGAATCCATGGCATCTTGGAAAAGATAGAAGTTCTTTGGAACTAAAGAGGACAAGTTTTGTAAATCTCTATAAAAATAACTTTACGCATGGCTGAATCATTGAGTGTTATTTTTGGTGTAATTGAAAATTGCATCTTCTAACCTGTGATTTGTAGTTAATTACCAGATCAAATGTAACATTCTGGGACGGTGAGCCCAAAAATGCTGCCAGCAGAGACAGGATTCCTCTCATGTGAACTATACAAATACACTTTATATCTGTGAAAAACAGCCCAAAGTTGCTCAGGAAGTATTGAAAGAGTCTGGAAGCATGGCTTTTTCTCTCCCACTTTTAATAACTTGGAACCCATTTTAAAATTGCCATATATACAGTCAACCAGGAAGTAAATGAAACAGCAGCACAGAATTAAAAAAAAATCATTAATAACCCTGCCACTGGATGTTATTTGTTCTGCTTTTGACTGTTTACTGTCTCTTACACAGAGGGCATAACATCCCATAATTCAGGATTCCTGTTTCGTTCTGATGGGTGAATTACAAAGCTAAGATCTCCTGACCATTAGAATCTGGTGACTTCCCAGCAATACATAAAAGGCTCCTTGTGCCTCTAATATCCTCTGCAAGACAATGCTTCATTTTTCTTGCTCTCTTGCCCTGCTGTTTTCATAACTTGAATGAGCCTTTATCACATGTTGTCTGTTGTGTCTGCAGACAACATCGTGCCATCAACGAAGAGCCAGAGCTTGAGTACCTGAGAACAATGGGACTGAGGTTCCTGGCTCCCGCGTAGGGGGACCAATGGGAACGGCGGCGGGAATTCAAACCCGCCAATGGTACCAGGGGGCGGCCCCTCCCTAATGTATATAGTTGACCTCCGGGCCAGTTATCGGTGTCTCGTGTTGTATAATAGCGAACCATGCTGATCACTACATCGCTGTCTGTGGTTTCTTTATGCGTCTAACCCACTATACAACAATGGCGACGAAGGTGGGATCCTGTTGAGCGCTCCAGCCGGGCTGTCGGACAACGCTACCGTAGACTCGCTCCACCGCTCCACGGGCATCCTCCATGAGCGCCTCCGAGGGTGAATCCAGAGCCGTGTCGCTGCCGCCGACTAGCACAATGGCCATTGCTCCAGGATCCGGGCTGATACCGCCGTTCGACGCTTCCCAGCCCCAACGATGGGGAGCCTGGGTCACGGGTTTGCGGCAAGCCTTCGTGTTCTATCAGATCACGGACGAAGACCGAAAGAGAGGACTGCTGCTCTGCTCTTGCGGCCCCGTGATCGTGGATCTGGCCCAATACCTTCTCTCTCCCAAGAAGGTGGAGGAGTGCACGGTCGACGAGATTGTAAAGGCCGTGCAGAACTACTACTCCCCAAAGCCGTCGGAGATGACCTGCCACGTGGTTTTCCAGCATCGGAACCAGCAGGGCAAAGAAACCACCGCGGAGTTCCTCGGAGAGCTCCGCCGCCTGGCGGCCGACTGCGCCTTCGGAGAGCACTTGGAGATGGCTCTCCGCGACCGTTTCGTCGCAGGCCTCAGGGAGGAGAAACTCCGGCGCCGAATAATGGAGGGCGAGAAGGTGACCATCACCTCAGCATTAGCCACCGCCACTGCATGGGAGAGGTCACACCCGACCACCACCACCGCAACGCATCGTGTGGCCTCCCCCGGGAACAGCGACATCGACGACCCCGAGGTACACCGCACATTAGCCCAGCATCGCCCGCCAGCACCGTCCGCTAGCTCCGCACGCAAGCAACCCGGCTCGGTGGCGCAGGAGTGTGCCAGCTGCGGAGGGCAGCATGAGAGGAGATCGTGCCGGTTTCGGGACGCCACATGTCGGGACTGCGGCCGCACGGGCCACATCGCAAGGGTTTGCCGGTCCAAGCCATCACGCGCAGCGCAAAAAACGCCCCGCCGCAGGTCTGAGGCGCATTTCGAGGACTGCGCGGCCCCGGAGGAGGACCTATACCAACTGACCAACGCCCCGGCCGCCCGAACACAGGTACTGAAACTCCCCAGTCAGGCCTCTACCCCAAAAATATACGTCCGGATCAAAGTAGAGGGGGCCCCCTTACAAATGGAACTCGATTCGGGCTCCGCCTGTTCCATCATTTCGGAGGCCACATTAAGACAGATTTGCCCAAAGGGGGGCCCCCGCTTGCGGCCATCACCCGTGACGCTCATGGACTTTCAGAGAAACCGAGTGCCAGTGAAGGGGGTCGGGAGTTTCAGGGTGCAGTACCGGGGCTTCAAGGGCCACTTGGACTTGCTCGTAGTCGAGGGCGACCTAGTTAGCCTCCTGGGGAGGGCCTGGTTTGGACCCCTAGGAATCGCGATCGAGGGGGTCCAGCATTGCGCAACCCGCGACTTCCAGGAAGTGTGCCGCGAGTTCCCCTCCATTTTCGACGGGTCCCTGGGCCGTTACACGGGCCCCCCGGTTTCGCTACAACTCAACCCCACAGTGGCCCCTATCCGCATGCGTGCCAGGTCCGTTCCGTTTGCCCTAAAACCCAAAATAGACGCGGAACTGGACCGACTGGTGGCGCAAGGGGTTTTGGAGCCGGTCTCTCATGCAGTGTGGGAAACCCCGATCGTGACCCCCATTAAACCTAACGGGGATGTCCGCATCTGCGCGGATTATAAATGCACGATAAATCGGGCATTGCAGGACCATGCCTACCCGGTCCCGGTGGTGAGCCATGTTCTGGCCACCTTGGCAGGGGCCAAGATCTTCGGCAAACTAGATCTGGCCCAAGCTTACCAGCAGCTGCCTGTCGATGGGCCGACAGCAGAGGCCCAAACAATTGTAACGCACCGGGGGGCCTTCAGGGTCAATCGCCTGCAATTCGGGGTGAGCGTGGCACCCGGAATTTTCCAGCAACTGATGGACTCTCTCCTCAAAGGGATCCCCGGCGTCACACCATTCTTCGATGATGTGATGATCGCCGCCGCCACGCCTGATGAGTTCGCCTCCCGCCTCCGCATGGTCCTCAGCCGTTTCCGGGACGCCGGCCTAAAGGTCAAGCGCGAAAAGTGCCAGCTCGGGGTATCATCCGTCGACTTCTTGGGCTTCACGGTGAACGCAGAGGGACTCCACCCGGCCCGGGACAAGGTTAAGGCCATCGTGGAAGCGCCGCCCCCGACCTCCAAAGCCGAGCTCCAGGCTTTTCTCGGACTCTTGAACTTTTACCATGCCTTCCTCCCCCACAAGGCGGCGGTAGCTGAGCCCCTCCACAGGTTGCTCGACAAAAAGGCACCCTGGGTCTGGGGCCCGCATCAGGCTGCTGCGTTCCGGGCCGTCAAGGCCCTGCTCATCTCGAACGCGGTCCTGGCACATTTCGACGAGACCCTGCCCGTGGTCTTGGCTTGCGATGCGTCTCCATATGGGGTGGGAGCCGTGCTGGCGCACCGTCTCCCAGACGGCCGGGAGGTCCTGTTAGCCCTGACGCCATTATGGGGCTTTGCTATGGACTGTTTGCTGTTGCCACATGGTCTGTCTAGACTGTAAAATGGATGCCAAGGTAGAAGCCCATAGAGAAAGGAAAAAGCTGTCTTTTTACTCTGAGGGACTCCATTACATACCTGCTGCATGTCACATACACGGATTAAGGGCCATACAGCAGACAAAGGACTTTTCCTCTGCCAGTGCATGAAGGGATTACCCAGTCAAGCATTCAAATTGTTAACGACCCTTCCTGATGCTAATCAGGGACAATCAGGGAAGTCTCCCACCTTTTGTTTACCTGGCCAGCAAGTCCTATAATCCATCAACTAGCCACCCAAATCCAGACCCTGCCTCTCTGGAACCTGATTGGTCAAACCTAAGGTCTGCCTCTACTGACATCACACACCCCTGGGACCCCAGATTGGCCCAGGTAATCTTTTGTTCTCACCTGAGACCAGCCCCCAGGGCCACCCATTGGGCTGCATTGTCTTACAGTGGGTATATCCCAGCATACACATGGCCTCAGACTGTGTGTGTCTCTGCCATGAGCCAAAATGGCAGCCCACCCCTGAACCCTCTGGGTTTAGGCCACAATCCTTCTTCATGGACTTCTGCACATCTGACAGGTAGTATCACCTCTCCATAAGCCATCAATCCCCTCTGCTTTCTTAGTTCTATTTTATGTGTGTGAATGCTTGAATACTGTTTGTGTGTTTGTGAATAGATAAATAAGGATTATATTCAGTAAAATAATATTTTATTAATTATACCTGGACTCTGTGTCTTTTACTGGGAACCATTACAGACTAGCAGCATTCTCTGTATATACAGGCGAGAATCCAATAATAATAATAATAATAAACCAATTGCTATATTTAAAATAGAGCAATTGGGCTAACAGAAAATGGAGGCACCACTGGGATTCGCCCTGACCATCTGGACGTGCATGCTAGTCGACACGTGTCCTTCAGATGGCCAGACGTGGAGAAGAAGCTGTTTGTGTGGTTTCAGTGAAGACCTGTGTGAAAGGTTGCTGTCTGCGTGATTGGCTAGAGAGCATTTTCTGTTATGGGAGGCTGTTTTTCCCCTTTGTCTCCTTCAGCAACTCCTGGTCTATTTTGTGGGGTGGGAACCAAGACCGATAGTGTAGGGTGTTAGGAATTGCACCACACTACACCACACCACACTGCGCAGGCAGCCATAACTGTAAACTAAGAGGAGCCACGCCAAGGTTCCACCTTCCTCCAGAGTCTCTGGAAGCCCACTTCCCTGTCCCTTTCAGCTTTGACTAGCTAGCAGAGCGTAGAATTAAAGTGAGCAAAGAGGTCCGCTCGCTGGAGTATATTATTTCGAGGACCCTAGGTTGTAGGTTGCCCTGAAACCTTCCCGGGTTAGTAGGAGGTCATCCCGGTGGATAGAGTATCCAAAAACCCCAATAGACCGGTTTAAAGGAGTAATCCGGCAAGGGACGTGAGGCCCAGGCCAAGCCCACGCTCAAAACTCCGAATTAAAAGGGTTAATGGTAAGCCCGGCGGGGACAGAGGTCTAGCCTAGAAAAACCAGATGGAAAGGGTTATTGAGGGAAAAACCCGGCGGGGACATAAGTCTAGCCTTAAAAACCTCAAATCTAAGGGTTTTCGGTAATCCAGGCAGGGGAGTGAATTCTAGCCTTCAAAAACCGTCACTCACGGACCACGAGGCCTAAAGAGCTAAGCTCACCTCACCCGCGAGCAGAAACAGAAGAGGGGAGAGGCAACGTGATCAGGGGATCCCTATTCGGAAATGGAGCCACGTTGCTCCCAATAAAAAGCAGCACTGCTGCACACCAGTCCCCCCCCTCTTCCTTGTTAGTGGATAGTGGATGGGAATATCCTGAAATTCTCCCGGGTTAAGTTGGTTTTCCTGGTCACGGGTGGAATGCCTTAAAACCTTCTATATAGTGGATGGGAATATCCTGAAATTCTCCCGGGTTAAGTTGGTTTTCCTGGTCACGGGTGGAATGCCTTAAAACCTTCTATATAGTGGATGGGAATATCCTGAAATTCTCCCGGGTTAAGTTGGTTTTCCTGGTCACGGGTGGAATGCCTTAAAACCTTCTATATAGTGGATGGGAATATCCTGAAATTCTCCCGGGTTAAGTTGGTTTTCCTGGTCATGGGTGGAACGCCTTAAAACCTTCTATAATCCAAGTCTTAGAACACTTGGGAACCATAAGCCAGAGAACCTGCCAGTGAGCCGTAGAATTCTTACTGGTTAGAAACATCCAAGTTTTAGAACACTTGGAAACCAGAAGCTGAATGTGTGTTTGTGTGTGGGTAGCTGCACACCAGCATCCCACATGGACTTTGAGACCCCAGGAATCAGGGTCTTTTTCCCTTTGGTGGCCATTGGCCTTTTTGGTTTGTAAAGTAAGTTTGTTCCTCAGATCCGAGAATCTGAAGTTAGGCAAAAATGCTAAGTTAAAAACAAGAGGAAGTCTGACCTTGTAATCAAGATCCTCTCTCTCAAATTCCCCTTTTCCCAAATGGAAGGAGACCTGGAAAGGGTGATAGAATTGTAACAGAATATACAAAATGCCAGGCAGCCTTTTTAGAAATCAAACTGCCTTGCTCCCTAGCCTCTTAAGTAAAACCCAGCAGGCAGAAGTAAGTCACCAGTCTTGCCATGCTGAGATTAAATTCCCCTGAAACAGCAGCTTGAGACCCTGGTTGCATTTGCACCCCATGTGATGCTGCTAGAATGAAACTTCTGGGAATGACCAGGCCAACTCTCATGATTAGAGATCCCTTACTTTCAAAATGGTACATTTAAAAATAGATTTTAAAATAGATTTGTTTCTGTTCCATTAATTTATTACAGCATCTCGATTTTAAGCTTTGTCTTATCTTCCCATTCTTATAGAAGGGAATCTCTTTTTAAAATTTCTTGGTAAATTTGTGTGATCTAGAACTATTTCATCTCTTTAAGGTTTTATAAATACTCTTTTGGTTTTGGAATTAGCTGTTCTCTTAAAGCCCCACCTTTAGGGCTAACGTTTCTTTAGTTTTGATATCAGTTTATATATAGCTACCATAGAATATTTTAAAGGGTTTAAGTCTGGCAGCACATCCCTTCTGATTTTGTTCTAGTAATCTATATGCCCAGGCCCCCTTCAGCCCAGTTTCTACTAGCAAGGAAAGAAACTCTGTACATGCTCAGAAGAACTATTTGCTGGCACAAAGCCTATGCCAGAGACAACTTTTTTTTCTTTCTTTCCTCTTCTCTTGTGGTGTGATCTTTGGCCGACTTCTTAAATCATGCAGAATTATCAAGGGCTACTGCCTCTTCTCTTCTCTTGGATTTTCAATCCTGTCTGTAATTTAGCTACTTGATTCTTTCATCTTTATTTTGTTTAAGGGCTTCCTCTTTGAGGTACACAATCAGTACCTGATGCTCTAAGTTTATTCTCCTATTTAAGTTTTATCCCTGCATGGCTAGAGCATCTTTCTATCCATGCAAACCTGTTAATCTGTCTCTCAAGTTCTTTCATATCTGCAGGAACTGAAAATCTGAACCTGCAATTGAAGTCTTATGCCTGATAGTAAAGGCACACCTTATAAGTTATTTTAGGAATTGTTTGTTTTATATGTGTGTTGATAATTATTGCTTTCCAGCTTTTTGTTAGCTTTGTTTTTGGGGTATGACCCACCCCCATAAGCCGGCAGTTTTCCCTGGGGGCCCCCAACTTTTTCTACAACAGCCATGGCAATCTAACTTCCTTTTTTTTGAAACGTTCTTTTGTTTGGCCATTTTTATAACTTCTTGGCGCCTCCAAACTGTGCACATCTTCACCTGGAACTCTGCTCTGGTCACCATAATAAAAACTGAACGTTCAGCTATTTCCAATTGTACCTGGAGAATACTCTTGCTATGCATATGCATCAAAAACTTTCCAAGATTCCTGTTCAGCCTACAAGACCTCGGTCTTGCAAAAGCCATTGCTCCCTATTTGCTACGCACCCAAGTCGCCTCCTAATTTGCCTTTGCTCCAGTTTCAGCAAAGGACCTGCCAATTTACCAGCTGCCTTCTCTGGTCCTCCAGCCACTGTTGACCTGCAAATTGCTTGCAAACCATCTCATGGACATTGGATGCCACCTCAAGGGCAGGCAACTCTCACAACCAGCTGCAAATACCTCATGGCACCCACCCAGTTATTACTTTGGGACCCAAGAATTGCTTTTTGGTCCCTGAAAGCATGACACTAAGGCTCAGATTGCCTGTGCCTTCTGGCAACTTGGGTACCTGGGGGGTGGTTTCAAAAATGTATCAATGTTCCTTACCCACATTTATCTGTAATGTTCAACTGAAGCTCAAATTGATTTGTATCACTGACTGTATTTATTCATTGGTCCATGTCATTTTCATGTTGTTGCTCACATGTTCTAAATGTTTTGTAATCATGCTTTTACACACATTCATTCTCAATTCTTCCAGCATAGCATTTGCATTGCTTTTAGTTATCTTTCTGCTTTAAGTTTGCTTAACCCACCAATTTTTGCTTTCTGTATTTGTCTAATTGTTTAGGAATTTTGATAACCTTTGAGTTAGATATGTTTTTAGCTTATAAGTTTTTAGAATTATTAGGATGTCTTGCATTTCCTTTTTGTTGCTTTATAATAATTAGAAGCCTTCATTAGATTTGCTATAGGTAGCATTAAGTACAGTAGTCATGTCTCTCTGGAAGATGTGCAGAAGGTCCCTGCAAACACATACACAGAGGCACTCACACATCCTTATTTTAATTTGGCTTTAAAACATTTTTTTTTAATTTTTCCTTTTGGTTCCCAGAAAGATATATTTTTATAGCCGGTATGCCTGACTCCCTCACCGAGCCTTTCCCCTGTAAATTCTTTCTCTAACCTTGTTCAGCTGTCTTTTCTTTTCTGGTCATATGGAGCTCCAACGGCAGCAAAACATAATTTGAAGTGAAGCCATCTTGGCTCACGCCTAAAGACGGCTTCAAGGGGGGAATTGTTACCAGAGGCACTGCCTTTTATTCTTGGGTAGCCCCAAAACAGGGGTGCCCTACTTTCTAACCTGAACCAAAGTCCCCAAAAGCCAGGCACTCTCAGCTTGACCACAGAGTTGGGCTGCAAGTGGTCTGCAAAAGGGATTTCATATTCAGGTTTCATAAGGTGACCTCAGAGCAAGTCTTCCCCCTCCACCCAGCAGAGATTATGCTCATGGAATAACAATGAGTTCCAGAGGTAAGTATTTAAAAGCCACCTGGCACTCTTCAGCACCTTACCCAGCCTTTTGTGTTTCTTTGTCTTTCTTGCCTCTGTCCCTCAAGATACCGGGAAGTCTCCATCGAAGTGTGTATGTGCAGACGATGTCATCTGACGCTGCCATGTCTGCAAGGGGGGATATGTTAGCCCTGACGCCATTATGGGGCTTTGCTATGGACTGTTTGCTGTTGCCACATGGTCTGTCTAGACTGTAAAATGGATGCCAAGGTAGAAGCCCATAGAGAAAGGAAAAAGCTGTCTTTTTACTCTGAGGGACTCCATTACATACCTGCTGCATGTCACATACACGGATTAAGGGCCATACAGCAGACAAAGGACTTTTCCTCTGCCAGTGCATGAAGGGATTACCCAGTCAAGCATTCAAATTGTTAACGACCCTTCCTGATGCTAATCAGGGACAATCAGGGAAGTCTCCCACCTTTTGTTTACCTGGCCAGCAAGTCCTATAATCCATCAACTAGCCACCCAAATCCAGACCCTGCCTCTCTGGAACCTGATTGGTCAAACCTAAGGTCTGCCTCTACTGACATCACACACCCCTGGGACCCCAGATTGGCCCAGGTAATCTTTTGTTCTCACCTGAGACCAGCCCCCAGGGCCACCCATTGGGCTGCATTGTCTTACAGTGGGTATATCCCAGCATACACATGGCCTCAGACTGTGTGTGTCTCTGCCATGAGCCAAAATGGCAGCCCACCCCTGAACCCTCTGGGTTTAGGCCACAATCCTTCTTCATGGACTTCTGCACATCTGACAGGTAGTATCACCTCTCCATAAGCCATCAATCCCCTCTGCTTTCTTAGTTCTATTTTATGTGTGTGAATGCTTGAATACTGTTTGTGTGTTTGTGAATAGATAAATAAGGATTATATTCAGTAAAATAATATTTTATTAATTATACCTGGACTCTGTGTCTTTTACTGGGAACCATTACAGACTAGCAGCATTCTCTGTATATACAGGCGAGAATCCAATAATAATAATAATAATAAACCAATTGCTATATTTAAAATAGAGCAATTGGGCTAACAGTCCCAGTCGCGTACTACTCGCGGACCCTGTCTGCGGCCGAGCGGAACTACGCCCAGATAGACCGCGAGGGACTGGCAGTCGTGGCCGGGGTGAAGAAGTTCCACGATTTCGTCTATGGACGTCCCTTCACAGTCGTCACAGACCACCGGCCGCTGCTGGGCCTCTTCGCGGCGGACCGCAGGACGCCACAGGTACTCTCCCCTCGGGTCTTGCGGTGGTCCATCTTCTTGGCGGGCTACAACTACACGCTCCAGCACCGGCCAGGCAAGGCAATGGGACATGCAGACGCGCTGAGCCGCCTCCCCCTGCCAGACGAAGGGGTGGACCCGGCCCCAGCTCATCATGTCCTCCAGTTGGAGGGTCTTCCAGATGCCCCTCTCCAGGCCACGGACATCGCCCGCCGCTCAGCCCGTGACCCCATCATATCCCGGGTTCTCGGCTGGGTGGTGAGGGGGTGGCCTACGGCCTCGGCGGGCCCTGAGTTCAGCGCATTTACAACGCGGCACGAGGAACTATCGGCACACAAGGGCTGCCTGCTGTGGGGGGACCGGGTCGTAGTCCCCAGCGCACTCCAGCAACAGGTCCTGCAGGCTCTGCACGAGGCACACCCCGGCATCGTGCGGATGAAAGCCCTCGCCCGGAGCTACGTCTGGTGGCCAGGCATCGATGGGGAAATAGAGGCCTGGGTGAAGCGTTGCCAGATCTGTCAAGAAGTCCGGCCAAGCCCACGATGTGCACCCACCCAGGCATGGGAATCAACAAGGACCCCGTGGTCCCGGCTCCACATCGACTTCGCCGGGCCCTTCCACGGGTTAACATTCCTGGTCACCGTGGACGCGTACTCCAAGTGGCTGGAGGTGAGTCCAGTCTCCTCCACCTCCGCAAGCGCCACCATCCGAGCCCTCCGGAAGATATTTGCCACGCATGGCTTGCCGGACACCATCGTCTCCGACAACGGCCCGGCGTTCACATCCGAGGAATTCCAGCGGTTCCTGCGGGACAACTTGATCCGGCATATCAGGTCAGCGCCCTTCCACCCTGCCACGAACGGCCAAGCAGAACGCATGGTCCGCACGGCTAAGGAAGCTTTAAGCCGCCTGACCGAGGGGGACTGGGAGTCACGCATAGCCCGGTTCTTGCTGGCGAACCGGACAACACCCAACCCGGTCAGTGGCCACTGCCCCGCGGAGCTTCTCATGGGCCGGCGACCCGCCATCCTCCTGGACCGCCTGCACCCCGACAGGGCTCCAACAGGACGGAACTGGGTTGAGGACTGGGAGGCACCACGGGGCTTCTTCCCAGAGGACCCGGTGTTCGCAAGGAACTACGGCCGAGGCCCGGAGTGGATAGCAGGAAAGGTAATCCGCCCCACCGGCCCTGTCTCCTATGAGGTGTCGACAAACGACGGGCAGGTTCTGCGGCGCCACGTGGACCAGCTGAGGCGGCGCCTACTTCCAACGGTAGGAGACCGGGGAACCCAAGGGGAGGTGGAGCAGGCCCCACGAGAAGCTGAGGGAGAGCCCGAGGCGGAACGAGACCGCAGAGAGGCGGACCCCAGCGACGGGCAGCTCAGTATGCCCGAGGCCTCATCAGAAGACATTGCATGCTCTGTTAGTTCAATGTGCACTGGCCTAAACATCATAGAAATCAATTGAAGTGGCTGAGGAGGTGGTGGCTTTCCTCCAGTGAGGGAGCTGGGTTTGGACTGGAAGGCTGATGGGTGTGCCCTTGGTATGGGCAATCCAAAGGGGGAAGGCAGGAGAGAAACCTTAATGCAAACATGAATAGGGATTCCTTGATGCTTTTCCTGAGTAGCAATTGTTAGTTGTGAGTAAGGAAAAGGAAACAATCCTGTAAAGAAGTAAAAAGACTGGGGCGGGGGGGAGGTGGCTCAACAGAAGAGCATCTGTCTGGCTTGCAGAATCTCTTAGGTTCAATCCTCAACATTCCCAGTTAAAGGAAAGGTCTCCAGTTAAAGGTGATGTGAAAGACCTCTGTCTGAGACCCTGGTGAGGTGCTGCTAGTCCGAGTAAACAATACTGACCTTGATGGACTAAGGGTTGAATTCAGTATAAGGCAACTTCATGTGTGTTCATGTACATGTCAGATAGAAAGAAGATGAGTCTGAGAAACTGTTGATCAAAGGCAGAAAAATAACATGAAATTATTCCCTTTCTCTTTGCCCTGATGGGGACTTCAGGGACAAGGGGAAGAATGCTTGCCAATTCTTTCCCTCTCTGTAGGACTAACCAGAGATCACTGGGGGCTTAGAGAGTGAGACAAAGACTGAGTGGAATGGGCATCATACTTAATGTAGAAGTGCCCTCTCAAGTGCCGCCATAGTGATTCCTCTGTGGCACCAAAGAAATAGGGAACCTTCATCACTTGGGCATTTCTGCTAGCATCAGTGTCCCAAGCAGAGGGAAAACAGTAGCACAGGGAGCATCCAGCTGATCTGAGGTGTCCAGATGAGATAGGCCACCATGGCTTGTGGTGTAGCAGCTGGCAACAGGGAGACCAAGACCTCCATTATGGATTCATCTTAAAAGTAAATTCTCCAGTGGTCCTAGGAGTGGGGCAGTCCTTACTTCTGGGAACATAGCCCCTCCTCCAAAGGCAGGGCCAGCAGATGAATTGATCCCAGAGGGGAGGGGCTTGTCCCCTGGATTCTCAGTCTCACCAACTCTGCCTTCTGAGCAGGATGTCTTCAGCTGCACTCTAAAGAATGCAAGGATCCCGGGAGAGTTGAAGAAACAACAGAAGAAAATGTTTGAAGACCAGAGAGGCTCACCTAGGAGGGGAAGATTGATAGTCTCTCCTGTTCTTTCTTCTCTGCTGCTGAGGAGAGTGGAGGTTAATTGCGTTGATGCCTATGGCGCCAGGTGATCCCTGGCAGCCGTAGCTGGGACATCGACTTCTGAGGAGGCCTCCAATTCTCAACTTTGTTGCTCCCCCTTCCCCCCTCATTGCCCAGAGGGATAGAGGAGGGTGGAGACGACTTGCACTGGGAGATCCCTGGCAGCTGTAACCAGAATGCTGACTCCTGAGGAGTCTTCCAATTGGCAGATTGGCTGCATCCCCCCCCCACATTGCCAGAGAGACTGAAGGGCAGTTGGCAGTAGCTGCAGGGAGATGCAAATAAACCTCAGCAATCCCCTGAAAGCATGAGAAGTTCCAGTCTTGCCTTCCACAAGCAAACCACTGCAGGAAGAAGCAACCAGGACCCATCAGTGAGAGACTGGCTGAATAGATGGGCCTGGACATAGAGAACAGGGTGGCCTTCATTGGGAGGTACTGGATATTGATGGCCCCTTTTCTACTAAGGTGGATCTTGGAGCCTCTGGACCCAGGTTTGCTTCAGAACCAGAGGTTCCCTCCCCCCTTTGTGTTTGCTTCAGAGGGGCCAGTTGCATGGTTGCATGCACAGGTTGCTGGGAGAGAAGATATTGGGGGACATGGGAGGTCCAGTCCCAGCTAAAAGTATGGGTGGAAAAGACAGCTATCTTGGCCCCATGCCTACTGATGAAGTTTTTTCACTTTTGTTTTCAGAGTCTGGGTGGGATGGTAGCTAAGGCAGGCCTCTGCAGCCCCCCAGCCCTAGACAGGGCAGTCTTCCAACTCCTTTCAGGAGACAGGTTCATCCCTTGGCAATGAGAAAGATTTTAAAAGTATAGGAAAACCAGAAAGGCAGTAACACCTTTGCCATGTCCTCTACTTGAGGCAAGCAACCCAGCAGGCTGGTCTGGATGAACTAGGCTAGCCTGATCTGGTCAGTTCTTGGAGCCTGAGCAGAGTCAGATCTGGTTGGTATTGGATGGAGTATGGGATTGCTGCACAGAGGCAGGTCGTGGCAGTCCACCACTGGAGGTCTCTTGCCTAGAGGCACCATAAGTCAGCTGCAACTGGATGGCATTTTTCCATCTATGAACAAAAAAGGAAACCCTGAAAATTAGGATCAAGAACCTAAAAAGGTAGTCAAACTGAGTAGAGGGCTAATAATTAAAACTTAATGTATAAGTAATGTGTAAAAATACATGTATTTATTTATGTATTTATTAAGAAACATATAGGGGCCCAATCACACCTCATGTAAAAAATCCAAAATCATATATACATAAGGGCTAATGGACTTGACCTGATGTGTTAGGACCTTCTTCAGAGGTCAAACACAATGAGGAATATTTTGGCTGATGTCATAATATATAATACAATACAATTATACAGCAGACCCTCTTTGCTCTTATCCTGCCTTGAAGACCCCATGGGGGCTGCCATCACAAACTACTAATGGTGGACATCCAGTGGTCTGGCATTGAAGAGCCCTGACCTGGATAGTCTGGGTTAGCTTGATCTTGTCAGATCTTGGCTGCTAAGCAGGGTCAGCCCTAGTCAGTGTTTAGATAGGAGACCACCAAGGAATATAAGGGTTGCTACACAGAGAAACCCTATAGGGTCACCATAAGTTGGCTGTGATTTGATGGTAAAAGAAAAAGATGTTTGATTGTATGCAACAATCATGGGAGACAAGCCTTTCACAGACTGTTCATTTCTTGATGCTAACCAGGGAGGCAGCTGACTGGCGCAAGGACCTCTGGGTCAAATGTAGTGTACAAGCCTGGCACAGGGATGTTGAAGCTTTGGTCAGCTCCCTAAGGGCATCGACTATGGGTTCCTATTGGAAAGGGTGGCATGTATCTGGGTCTCAGACCTGGCAGCTCAGACAACAATATATCTAAGTATCTATAAGGAGAGATTAAGAGAATAGTTTAGCCTGCAACCTTTATGACAAATGCCTCCCTGAGTACTATACAACACTCAGCCATAGCAAGGTCCCTTAGCACAGCAACCTGGTCTAGAACTGGACATAGACCCCTCACAGGTAGTGGTGTTTCCCTACAAAGGTGAGATTGATAACCTGGTTGAGGACAAGGACAAAAGGGTATTCCTTCCTTCAAAGGAATGGAATGGGAAACCCATGAGGCCTTCCAGTCCTTTCAGGAATCCAAACAGTACCCTGCACAAACTGTACTAGACCCTTAAAGGGAAGATGGTAATGGACCTTTTTTCTCTTCATTCAACACACCCAGTCAAAACCCTAAGGGTTCGATGAACGGGGTTCTGGCATGACTACGCTGAAACCACGTATGACCTGAGTATTGAGGGGTTGACTTCAGAGGTCCGCTGTGCATTGGAAGCAGACAGTCACCCACAAGTGGGCACTGAGCACAGTAGCCAGTGGATAGCCCATGAAATTTGAGACATTTTGAGCAAACCATTTTTCTTCAGATTCCAAGGAACAGAGAAGAAAGGAGACAATGG
This sequence comes from Gekko gecko, assembly GCA_029375565.1. Classification (NCBI taxonomy): domain Eukaryota; kingdom Metazoa; phylum Chordata; class Lepidosauria; order Squamata; family Gekkonidae; genus Gekko; species Gekko gecko. Next base: position 174,649,079 of record JAPDNY010000005.1, read on the forward strand.
GGCCAACTTTGGATCTGAAATGCTTGCCCAGACATATCAAAACCAAAAGGTTCATGATGGAGACCTAGACATCCATAAAGTCAGCCATTTAGCAAAGGGATTTTATGGCATCCACTGATCCTTCAGAGGCCTAATTACACATTTCAGTCAGGAAGTACACTATAGGTTTTCTTCCCCAGTAGTATTAATCAAGATACTGGTGGCCCTGGTGATATATCTGAGAGTACAGGATTCACCAATCACTGAAGATGTGAGTATGCAGGGAGCACGAATGTACACTCAACTGGGAGAAAAATTTTCCTACATCCCTCACAGTCACTTATACACTTGGGAGATGGATACAACACAAGATAGAGTATTTCTGTCTCAGGAGTGAAAACTGATGACCCAGGAACTGGTGACACAATTGCTCCTGAGAGATCTAATGTTGGAATTCATGGTGTTGGACATAGATCCTGGACATGATGGTATCATGCCAGGAAGTTCTGCAATGGTAGAAGTCCATGTGCTAACACTAAATAAGTTCCTACTTCCATTCAAGGACATGGTAGCTATCAAGGGCACTCAAGGTACCTCTGCCAGCATCCTTAAGACAGGGTTTTCAGTGGTAGCTAAATCCTTTTGGCTTCCACAAGGACATACATCTCAGGGAACTGAAGAGAAGGGTAGTGATGATGGATGCAATACTATCTAGATGTAGAACACACAACCAGGGGAGGAAGTCTGGAAGGTCCAAGGTTCAAGCACCAGCATCTCCTTTAGACTGTACAGTAGGTGATAAGAGATACTACCAGGCTGAGTAGACAGTACTAACTGGTCCCTGGTCCGAAGGACATCCATCTTGCCTCAACGTCCATCTTGCCTTTTTCTGCCTCGGCCCCTGCCTGATGGAATGTGAGATCAGGGCCCTGCAGGATCTTCTTCAATTCTGCAGGGTATGTAAGATGGAGCTGTTCCACCAGGCCTTTGGCTGAGGTGGCAGGTGTCCATGTATGGCCTCCCTGAGGTGTCTGTCTCCTGCCTCCCATCTATTAATACCTGGCTATAATTTGTACCAATGGGCCAGAGAACCTCTCCAACCATTCAATTTCTTATTTGGGCTGTTACCACCAATTTTAATGTTATACGACTGTGTTTTAAAAAATTAATTATATTTATTGTATTGCCAATATGCCGTTACCTGCCCTGAGCCCACCTGAAGGAAGGGCAGGCTATAAATAGGAAAAATAAATAAATAAACTTTGACAGACCAAGGAGATGATTCAGTAGAAGGCAGCTTCAAGGGTTCATCTCAGGTGGCTCAAGAGCATTGGTCTGAGGAAGAGGTGACCAAGAACATAATTTTCCTAGCGCTCAGGGCCATCAGACTGGTCCTACTTCAGTTCAAAGATCTCCTGTCAGGTGAACATGTATTGGTCCAAACAGACAATAGGGTGGCCAAGGCTTATGTCAGCAGACAAGGGGGGACCTGGTTCAGGTCTTTTAAAGTGATGATAGGGCGGATGGAAAAGCTTCCAGCCTCTGAAGGTGGCTCATGTGACAGGTCAGAACAAGTTTTTACCAAACTGACTGGATCAGTAAGTAGTGGAAATGGCAATATGGAGGGGTTTGGAGCAGCAGAAGTAGATCTGTTTGCCACAAGATCAAAACTGACAAGGGCAGAGGTTCATGTCAAGAACAAGTAACCTATGTGCAATAGGAATAGATGCACTGATTTGTGACCTGCAACTAGTCCTGCTGTATGCCTTTTCATCAGTTCAACTGTTGTACAGATAGTGGGATAGAAAATGATATTGATGGCACTTTTTAAATCAAGGAGGGTATGTTTTCAAGCTCTAACAACATGGTTGGTAGCAGAACCATGGTATCTTCCAGAGAGGGAGGACCTCTTCAGGGGTTGACAGTCCATTCTTAAATAGCATACTGAACCTCACAGCCTGGAGGTTGAGCAGAGACAACCAACTGACATGGGTTACCCAGAAGGGGTAATTGAGACCAGGTTTGCTTCTACAAAGGGGTCTACAAAGAAAGTATTTAATACTACTTGGCAGGTGTTCCAGTTTTGGGGTTTGGAACATGAGTCTGATCCCCTTAAGGTAAGAGGAACAAGAAGGAAAGCCCTTAGGCCTATTGTCTCAGGTCAAAACGTTGTTAAGGGAGCAACCTTGCTAAGTCCATCTCAAACTCACTGTATTTTGCCCTATTAGAACCTTATCTTAGCTCTCACAGCTTTATGTAAGAAACATTTCATACCTGAAAGGAACTGCCCTTTCAGACCATCTTCTTATTGGAAATTACTTTCGCTAGAGTGTCAGAGCTGTGCGCATTGTCAATTGATAAGGAACCATGTTTGCTCCATTAGGATGAAGTGGTTCTACACATGGAGCCACTATTCACTCCTAAACTGAACTTAGGTTTCACAGGTCATTGGGGATAGTGTTGCTGTCCTTCCATCCCCATCCAAAACCCAAGAGGGAAAGGGAGTGTCAGAAAAAGGTCTATTTGATGTTTCTCACTGAGTCCATTGTTATGTGTTCCCTATTCGGCTTTGCGCTTGCGTAGGTATGCAGGCAGTAACGTGGGAGCTTCTTCCCTTGCCGCTTCTCCTTATCACGGTGGCCTTGAATGTAGGCTTTGGGCTATTCTTGTGTTGATGAGAATTTTCCAGTCCTGTGAATGCGAGGGGAGGGGGAGTCGTCTCCCGCTCATGAAGTAACTCTCCCGCCGGGAGTTTCCGCGCGCGCGCTTACCGTTCATTCGCTAGTCGCTTGCATGCATCATACTATAACCCTGCTTGCTTTGCTCTTGCCCCCATTCCTGACAATGACCTTCTACTGTGGGTTTTAGCACTGTAATCCATTAAAGCCTTTCTTTTGATCAAGAATGCCTGGACCTACTTGCTTTTGAACCTGACAGAAATTGTCAGGAATCCTCATTCTTTCACCACCACCAGCTCCTGCCGTCCAACACGATGAGCGGGGCTGGGGTCGGTCCACCGGTGACTACCACACCGGTCACCACGGTCCCGGTCACTACCGTGGCAATTCCAGTGACCACCACTCCGGTTACCACTGTTCCGGTTACCACCGTTGCTCCAGTGACTACGACTCCGGTGACCACGGCTTTGATCCTATACTCGACGGCTGGGCCAACCACCCCTCCGTTGACCAGCACAGTGGGAGCATCGTACACCCTCCCAATCTACAGCCCCGCTGGGCCAACCCAGAGTCATGAAGGAGCGATACCTCGAACGTACTTTCTTGGTGCCCCAACTCCCTGGGACAAGGGGGTTACCTATCGTAGGTCGCGGGACTGGACTAAGAATCTTTTGGACACCACCCAGACTACCTGGTCGTTACTGGGGAGCCAGAGCCGGGACAGCTTACTGGATCCCTGGGGAAGTTTCGGGCTCCCCCAGGGGCGGATGTCCCGCGGATCTCCCAGGTCGGGGTCCAGCCCGGATGCGGACGCCCGCATGGACTCTATTCAAGATGATACCCGACGATTAATGCGGGACATGGGCAAGCTGATGCAGTCCCTGCCGCAGATGATGGACCAAGCCATCCGAGCCCACCCGCTGACTCAACCGAGACCAGCGCCAGCCCCAGCACCACCACTGCCTGTGCCTCCCCTTCCCGGCCAGCCTGTTCCAGGGCAGCCAGCACCAGCAGCACCCATACCCGGCCAGCCGGCGCCTGGTCAGCCTCCTCCAGCTGGCCCACTGCCGGGAGGGCCCGTTCTGGGGCAACCGGGACCTGTCCAGACTCCACCTGTTCTACCGCCGCCTCCCGTTCCTGCTCTGGCGCCCCTCCCATTGCCCGTTCCAGTGCCTGGCATGGGTACCGTTCCTCCAATAATTCGTCCCAAAGATATGTTGGACATTACTTTTGACGGGGACCCTGAGACTGTGTCTTTCTTTATATTACAAGTCGGGAAATTCGTAGAGCGATGGGGCTATGAGTTCCCGGATGAGGAGCAACAGGTGGAGTTTATTGCTTCAAGGTTCCGCGGAATTGCTACCAGCTGGTACGTGGCCCTCCACGATCTGGAGGCAGTGGAGCTGGGGAATGTTGATGACTTCATGTGGGCCTTGAGGAACCGCTTCGAAGACCCGGGGGCGGCTCCAAAGGCTGAAGCCTTCCTCCGCACCTTCAAACAAGGCAAACTAACTGTGAGGGAGTACTCACGGGAATTTCAACGGCACGCAGTTAAGATTCGAGACTGGACTGACCCCGTGCTGGCTCAACAATACTGGATGGGGCTAGCAGTGGACGTCCGTCACAACGTTCTCAGTTCCAAAGAGCCACGCACCCTTCAAGGTTGGATGGAGGAGGCAGAAAAAGCTGAAAGCTGATTGCGCCTCATGAAACTGGACTTGTCACTTGGGAGTAACCGTCCGAGTACCTCGGCCACCCCGACCAGAAGCAAGCCTACCTCCACCTAGGGTGGGATGAGAGACCAACACATGAGACAGGGCTTGTGCTTACGATGTGGGGAGAAAGGGCACTTCACCGCATCCTGCCCCAAGGGGGATCCTGGTCGGGCTCTGACACAAGAGGAGCCCTGACGATGGCCAGCTACCACCCCGAGAAAGGGCACAGCGAAACCACGCAACCCGTGGGCCCTTTTTGCCAACCCGGACCCTGCGGATGCCTTGATGTTGGAAGAAGAGGAGAGTGATCTGCAGGGAAACGAAGTGGTCCTGTTTGTGAGTGGCGCTGCCCAACAGAACCCTGCCCCTGAAGCGCCAAAAATGGTGAGCAATTACCCCTCTCTCTTCTTTGTGACTGTTCTTATAATGAACCCAGCAATGATGACCCACATCAGGGTCCGAGCCCTCATTGACTCGGGGTGCGGGAGGGATTTGATGAACCCGTCACCGGTAACGGGACTAGAGGCGGCTGTTACCAGTTTGAAAGATCCTATTACCTTTACCCAAATGGATGGGTCACCGATGAAGGAACCATGTCGATTTGAGACTGTCCCCTTAAGGGTGGGCACAGGAGAACACTGGGAGCTGCGGTCTTTTGTAATAGCCCCACAAGCCCAATTCCCATTAGTGTTGGGCAGCCCATGGTTGCATGGGCACGATCCCTATATACTTTGGGACGAAGGGACGGTACAATTTATCTCCTCGAAATGTGCAGAGCACAAGTGGGACCCGGGGTGGGGAAAAACCCCTAATAACGATCCTCCACGAGCCTGCTTAGCCGCAGAGGACCTTAATCGCATTCCCAAAGAATACCGGCATTTGGCCCGTGTGTTTGAGGAGGAGGAAGCTGACGAACTACCTCCCCACCGTAACTCAGACTGTGTGATTGAAATCCTTCCGGGCCACAAGTTGCCGAAAGGGAAAATTTATGCCATGAGTCCTATGGAAAAGGAGGAGCTACGCAGATTCATTGACAAGAATCTGGCCCGTGGATTTATCCGACCAGCGTCGTCCCCCTTTGCGGCCCCTGTGTTGTTTTGTAAAAAGAAGGATGGGGGGCTGAGACTGTGCACTGATTACTGGGGCCTAAACGCAGTTTCGGCTACCAATGCTTACCCCATGCCCCTCATCAAGGATTTATTAGCAGAAGTGGCAATGGGGAAGGTGTTTTCTAAATTGGATTTACGTGATGCCTATTTTAGAGTTTGCATTAGGCAAGGAGATGAACACAAGACCGCCTTCAATACCCCGTTGGGACAATTTGAATACTGGGTTATGCCTTTCGGTTTGCAGGGGGCGCCTGGGGTCGTCATGAACTTAATAAACGAGGTGTTGCACCCCTATTTGTTCAAGGGGGTGGTTGTTTACTTGGATGATATCTTGGTGTACAGCCCAGACCAAAAATCTCACACCAGGCTGCTTCAGGAGGTACTGGAGAAGTTGCTAGAGCACAAACTGTTTGTCAAACTCTCAAAATGTGAATTTCACCAGACTCGCATTGACTTTTTAGGGTATCGCATATCCTCAAATGGGTTGGAAATGGACCCAAAAAAGGTCCAGGATGTGTTGGCTTGGGAACCCCCCAAAACCAGACGGCAGCTCCAGAGTTTTCTCGGCTTCGCCAATTTTTACCGCCAATTCTTGCCCCATTTTGCCCAGGTAGCCCTTCCTCTCACAGATCTCCTAAAGACTAAAGGGAGAGGGGCCAAAGCTTCCATGCCAGGGGCCCTGTTAGATTGGACACCTCAGTGTCAAGAGGCATTTGAACAACTGAAGCAGTTATTTACTTCCGAACCAGTACTGGCACACCCAAATGAAACAAAAAAAAATATTGTCCAAGTAGACGCCTCAGACACCGCAATGGGGGGGGGGGGTGATCTTACAAGAGGACGCCCAAGGGCACTTGCACCCTCTTGCTTATGTTTCACGAAAGTTTAATGACACAGAGAGGTTCTGGCCCATTTGGGACAAAGAAGCTGCTTCCATACGCTTAGCCCTAATTACTTGGAGGCACTGGCTAGAGGGGGCTCGGGTACCCTTTGAAATCTGGACTGATCATAAGAACCTTGAGGTACTTTGGAAGCCCCGGAATCTAAATGCCAAACAGTTCCGCTGGGCTGAGTTTTTCTCCAAGTTCCAATTTACCCTTCACCACTTCCCGGGCAAGTCCAATCACTTGGCAGATGCCCTTTCACGCCTTCCCCAGCACCTGAGCAAGAGAACGGAGGTGAGAGAATCCTTTTTTACCCCAGATCAACTTGTTGGGGCCGTTATAACACACAAACAGAGACAATTACAGCCTGTTACCCCGAGTCAGGGGTTGCCATGGGAAAGTCAATTTGCTACCGACATCACTGATCAGGAGAAAGTTGAGCTAAAAGCTCGAGATGATGTAGAATGCAAACCCAATGGCTGCTGGTACAAAGGCATTAAACTGTTTGTCCCAGAAAGTACGAGGCCCCAAGTACTGCAGGCTGCCCATGATTCCAAATCAGCAGGGCACTTCGGATATGTGAAGTCCCTACACCTACTGCAACGCAATTTCTGGTGGCCCCGAATGAAACGAGATCTATCACTCTACATACAATCTTGCCCTACATGTAGTCACTGCAAGACCAGAGTGGGAAAACCCCCAGGTCTATTACAGCCATTGCCTACCCCAAGTTGATCCTGGGAAGTGATTTCCATGGATTTTATCACTGATTTTCCCCCCAGCAAACACATGACTGTTATTTGGGTGGTAGTGGACTTATTTTCTAAACAGGCTCACTTTATACTGTTTCCTAGTTTGCCAACAGCCAAAATACTTGCAAGAGCCTTCTTACAACATATTGCTTGGCTCCACACTTTACCGATCAAAATAATATCCGACCGTGGGGTTCAGTTTGTCTCCAAACTATGGACAGAGTTAATGGCCCTCATGGGCATTGAGCGTGCTCTAAGCAGTGCATATCACCCGGAGACTGATGGGCAAACACAAAGGGTGAATCAGACACTAGAGCAATACCTATGTTGTTTCACCAACTACCAACAAGACAATTGGGTCGAATTGTTGCCTTTGGCTGAGTTTGCATACAACAACTTCTGGCACGCGTCAACCGGAATGTCCCCCTTTAAAGCTGCCATGGGTTATGATAGCCCCCCTCTTCCGTTCTTGAAACCGGGGAATACTACGGGGAATGCCACAGAATGGTGTAAGTCTTTTCGAGACTCTTGGCCAATGATTGTAGAGACTTTAAACAAAGCCAAGGCTCAATATAAGAAATATGCAGACAAAAAAAGGGTGGGGGGATGGAATCTGCAACCAGGGGATTCAGTGTACCTTTCCACTAAGAACTTACGCCTCTCACAAAAGTCGCGGAAGCTGGCAAGGAAATATATTGGTCCATTCAAGGTGGTTCGCTGTATTAATAAAGTAACTGTGCAACTGGATTTACCTAAGTCACTTAAAGCCATTCATCCAATTTTCCATTACAGCCTCCTCAAACCGGCATTTCCCCTAACTAAGTGGCATCCGGAGCCTCCGGCAACCCTCCCCCCCCGCTGATCATCGATAACGAGGAGCACTACGAGCTGGATAACATCCTGGACTCCAAATTTATCCGTGGACAATTGTATTATTTGGTTGAATGGGTACATTTCGGGCCCCAACACAGGGAATGGGTTAAAGTCTCCGATATTAATGCACCTGATCTTCTAAGGGATTTTCACACCCGTTTCCCAGCTAAAACAGGGGGTCCAATGTACTCCCCTTCCTGAGTGGTGGGTGGGAGGTATTTTGGGAAGGGCAGAGTGTCAGAAAAAGGTCTATTTGATGTTTCTCACTGAGTCCATTGTTATGTGTTCCCTATTCGGCTTTGCGCTTGCGTAGGTATGCAGGCAGTAACGTGGGAGCTTCTTCCCTTGCCGCTTCTCCTTATCACGGTGGCCTTGAATGTAGGCTTTGGGCTATTCTTGTGTTGATGAGAATTTTCCAGTCCTGTGAATGCGAGGGGAGGGGGGAGTCGTCTCCCGCTCATGAAGTAACTCTCCCGTCGGGAGTTTCCCGCGCGTGCGCTTACCGTTCATTCGCTAGTCGCTTGCATGCATCATACTATAACCCTGCTTGCTTTGCTCTTGCCCCCCCCATTCCTGACAATGACCTTCTACTGTGGGTTTTAGCACTGTAATCCATTAAAGCCTTTCTTTTGATCAAGAATGCCTGGACCTACTTGCTTTTGAACCTGACAGGGTGTGGCATTGTCTTGCGGTCTGTAGGACTTTTGGCCACTACTTACACAGGATTAAGTAATGGAAGGTGTCTGACACCATTTTTGTATCCTTGTTGAAAATCATTGTCCATAGATCAGAGAATCTCTACTTCTAGGTGAATTAGGGGGTGCATCATAGTGATCTACAAAGCCAAGTCCTTGGCAGCACCTTTATGCATAACAACACAATCCTTATGGTGGGCAGTCATATCAGTAGCCCACAGAGATTTTCATCATTAGAAACAATCTGTAAAGCTACCACATGGAAATCTATATGCCCCTTTCCAAGACACTACCGAAGGGATAAACTGGCCTCCACAAAAGTAGAGTTTGGTAGAAAGGTATTATTATGCACCCTCTAGTCCAGAAAGCTAATGGACGCACCCCAGGGCACATGGCTTTTTTATGTCCCAAAAGTAGGACTGCCCCACTCCTAGGATCACTGGAGAATGGAAGATTTGTCTTCACTTACCATGACACTTCCTTCTCTGTGGTCCAGGAGTGGTGCAGTCCTACCCACCAGTTGAGGACAACAGCTTTCAGAGTTGGGGGGGGCATATGATGTGAATAGTTTCCTGTCTCAGCCTTAGTATCTGTTAGCTTGAGATGGGCTCTAATACAGGCCTCTCAAGTAATTCCCTTAACTACAGGGATTGAGTTTTGTTGGTTAGCTTGTACTTAGTTGGGGGAAGTTTGTTTCGCTTGCAGTATTAAACTCAGGGAGTCATGGCTTGGAAAACAACTGGGAACCCAGGGGACTATGTTAGCCCAACCACTTTTATTGGGCTATTTCTGGACTGTTTTTATGCTGATATAAACCTGATAGTGTGCCAGCCAAGAGACTGTGAGATAGATGCCACGGGGAGAAAACCAGAGAGGAAACAGAAGCCAGCCAAAGACGATGAGATGCTGGCTGAATTCACTCCAGAGGTGCCCCATAGCCTGCCTGCCGCTTGTCACATCTTACACTCACAGGTTTACACTCAAACAAAAGGCTCTTGCATACAGCCCAGACTCCTGGTCTCCACATAATAAAGGGATTTACACCCCCCCTACATGCCAACTCACACGTTCCTCGTGGAGAATCTGCCCGGATACTGAAGAGTCATCCTCCTTTGTTTCAACTTCCTCTTTTCCTGCTCCCAGGTGTCCAACAGTTAAGGTAGCCACTAGCATTTGAAATTGACCCTAACAACCAATCCCTAGCCAGCAGGGAGTGTCCTCAGGTGTAAAACGCCTGGCCTCCCACGCCCACCACTCAAGAAGCCTTAAAAACACTTGCACATGCTTCTCAAGCACGGCAACCTTGCCTACCCCCTACCAATGACCTCTCTCTGCCTGCTATTACCTCTTATGCCCAGCTTACTCTACCCTTACCTCGCTTTAAGGCTTCAGTCTGCAGCTGAAGTAGTGCACTGCAATAAAAAAGTCCAATGGTATGCTGGGGATTATTAGGAAGGGAATTGAAAACAAATCAGCCAGTATCATAATGTCCCTGTATAAATCAATGGTGTGACCTCATTTGGAGTACTTTGTACAGTACACCTCAAAAAGGACATTATAGCATTGGAAAAAGTGCCAAAAAGGGCAACTAGAATGATCAAAGGGTTGGAACACTTTCCCTATGAAGAAAAGTTAAAACGTTTGGGGCTCTTTAGCTTGGAGAAATGACGGCTGAGGGGTGACATATTCGAGGTGTATAAGATTATGCATGGGATAGAACAGGTTGAGAAAGAAGTACTTTTCTCCCTTTCTCACAATACAAGAACTCGTGGGCACTCCATGAAATTGCTGAGCAATCACGTTAGAATGGATAAAAGGAAGTACTTCTTCACCCAAAGAGTGATTAACACATGGAATTCACTGCCACAGAAGGTGGTGGCAGCTACAAGTATGGATAGCTTCAAGAGGGAATTAGATAAACATATGGAGCAGAAGTCCATCAGTGGCTATTAGCCACAGGGTATAGATGGGAACTCTCAATCTGGGGCAGGTGATGCACTCTATTCTTGGTGCTGGAGGGGGCAGCAGTGGGAGGGCTTCTAGTGTCCTGGCCCCACTGCTGGACCTCCTGATGACACATGGTATATTTTGGCCGCTGTGTGACAGAGTGTTGGACTAGATGGGCCATTGGCCTGATTCAACATTGGCTTCTCTTATGTTCTTATGTTGTTATTCCTGTTTATTTATTTATTTATTTATCAATTTTTATTTATTTAAATTTGTACCCCACCCTCCTAGCCAGGGCCAACTCAGGGTGGCTTACATAAAATCAGCAGGAACATTAAAATAGTACAATAAAACATTTAAAGCAATATTAAATCACATTATAATTCCATAATAAGTGCTAGTGTGCTGAAACTGGGTTGCAGTGATATGGATGGCATTGGGACTTGCTCCTTGGTCCCACCGGATCAGAACTTCTTTAGAGGAGTATCAAGGGTTCCTGAACTCCACTGTACCCCCAGGGAGGGGGTGCAGAGCAAGGGGCTAGATCTGGGCTCCCCGTTCAGTGGCAGGTCACAGGTTGCAGCCCTGGATTGCCTCCAGTGAGAAGTGTTTGAAGTGTACTCATGGCAGACATAAGCACCTAGCTGTCAATTCCCATACGGGGTGGGTGGGTGGAGGAAGCCTGCCTAACAACACTCAAAGACCATCTGTGTGAGTAATCATCAATGCAAAAAATCTAGACTTTCCTCCTAACATCTTTGCCCTTTAAACTTTAAACAGTCATCAGGACAGGGTGCGGGAGGATTTGGCTAGCAACAGATAAGAAAAGTCCTCCTGTGGATCAAAAACTGGCTAATTAATAGGAAACAGAGAGTGAGTATAAATGGGAATTTTTCTCAGTGGAGTGTGGTAACCAGTGGGGTACCACAGGGATCAGTACTTGATCCGATGCTTTTTAACTTGTTTATTAATGATTTGGAGTTGGGAGTAAGCAGTGAAGTGGCTAAATTTTCAGATGATGTGAAGTTGTTCAGGGTGGTGAGAACCAGGGAGGATTGTTAGACACTCCAAAGGGATCTGTCAAGGATGATCGAGTGGGTGCCAATGTGGCAAATGGGGTTCAGTGTGGCCAAGTGCAAAGTGATGCACATTGGGGCCAAAAATCCTAACTATAAATACATGTTGATGGGGTCTGAACTGGCAGAGACTGACCAAGAGAGAGATCTTGGAGTCATAGTAGATAACTCACTGAGAATGTCAAGACAGTGTATGACTGCAATAAAAAAGGCCAATGCTGAGGAAATGGAATCCTAAAACCAAGGATTATACTTTTTACTCGAATAGACATAATTCCTTTTCTAGAATTGATATGATTTGGATGTCAGAAGAGATGGCTTTAAAAACTCAAAAAATTGAAATTTTGCCAAAAAATAATTCAGACCACAACCCTTTACTCTGGTTGTCAAAAGAAAAACCAAAACGGGAATATTTGTGGAAAAAGTCAATGAAAATTTCAACTTGTATAAATGTGAAAGAAAACTGCTATAAAATGATGTATAGATGGTATATGACCCCCCAAAAAATGTTGGAAGTGCAAGAAAAAAGAAGGGTCATTTTATCATATGTGGTGGACTTGTGATAAGGCAGCAAGATATTGGACTGAGATCCACAATGAGATACAAAAATTTTTGAAATGTACTTTTAAGAAAGACCCACAGATGTTACTGTTAGGTCTTAAAATGGAAGAAATAAATGTAACCAAGAGAACATTGCTATGGTACTTGGTGACAACAGCCAGAATGACTTTTGCACAATTCTGGAAGCAAGAAAAAATACCAGAAACATGGGAATGGATTAAGAAGATGCTGTTTATGGCAGAAATGGACGAGCTAACAAGAAAATTAAATAATGAGGAAAATGAAAACTTTTTTGAAGAATGGAAAGACTTTCAAGAATATTTGTTGAAAAGTTGGGATGTTAAACATGGTTTGATCTGTTTTGATAGTTATTAAGGGGAAACTTTAAAGTGATTAGACTCTTAAATTGTTACCATTAGTAAAGAAAGTAAAATTAGTAGTTAATGTAATTGAATAAGAGAGACATTAACGGGGTTGGAGCATTGCGGGAAGCCTTGTGTGGGGAGGGGAGGGGGAAAAAAACCAGAAGGGATATGTATTTACTTGTTTAAGTTGTATGAGCATGTGGAAAATATCCAATAAAAATTGTATTAAAAAAAAAAAAGGCCAATGCTGTGCTGGGGATTATTAGGAAGGGAATTGAAAACAAATCAGCCAGTATCATAATGCCCCTGTATAAATCAATGGTGCTACCTCATTTGGAGAACTGTGTACAGTTCTGGTCACCAGACCTCAAAAAAGATATTATGGCATTGGAAAAAGTGCAGAAAAGGACAACTAGAATGATATAAGGGTTGGAGAACTTTCCCTATGAGGAAAGGTTGAGGTGCTTGGGGTTCTTTAGCTTGGAGGAACGACGGCTGAGGGGTGACATGATCGAGGTTTATAAGATTATGTATGGGATAGAGCAGGTTGAGAAAGAAGTACTTTTCTTCCTTTGCCCCCCCAGACGGAATAATGAGACAGACAACAGATTGGAATTAAACAAGGGCCACTTTATTAACTATTTAACAGAACATTGCAGCAATAACAACTAAGCAAGCATGGAACAGGCAAGGCAGGCGTCACTTCCCTGACCAACCCCCTTGCCCTTAAAGGGCGGGTCACCCAGCTCCAGCCATGAGCCATTTACTCTCTGGCTCGTGACCAGCAGCCCAGAAACTGGTTGCCTTCTAGGAGCGCCTACCCCTGAAGCCTTTCAACTTGCAGGGAGGAGCCTGCCATAAAAGGTTCCCAGTGGAGGTGATCACCATTCCCCACCCTGGACCCTGAAATCCGAAGGCAGTTCCTGATGACCGCCTGTTCCCTAACGGGATATGCCGAAAGGTGCTCACCAGTTCTGTTTCTTGCTTGCATAAACCTGCCAAGTGACCAGACTAATTAAGTGCTCCCACAATAATTCCCTTAAAACCACTGCCCTCAGTGCAAGGTAGGCTAAAACACCACTACCACGTCCGCCAATATGGGTAGAAGTGAAAAATTCCTACCTGGCCCCTTCAAAATGACGACCAGCCAAAGCCTGCACTGATAACAGGGTGGGAGGGTGGGCGAGCACGCTGAGCAACTGCCAAGGGCGGGAGCGGAGCCTGGCCCTTTGAAGAAGCCGGCTCCGCCCCCTGAAGCATCGGGATGCACAGCGTCCCCATCTGTTGCCGTCTCCCCTCCTCGGAGCGGCAAATGAGCCCCCGCCCACCAGCGGCGTTGCCGGGCGGGCGGGAGCTCCGTTGCCCCCCCAGACGGAATAATGAGACAGACAACAGATTGGAATTAAACAAGGGCCACTTTATTAACTATTTAACAGAACATTGCAGCAATAACAACTAAGCAAGCATGGAACAGGCAAGGCAGGCGTCACTTCCCTGACCAACCCCCTTGCCCTTAAAGGGCGGGTCACCCAGCTCCAGCCGTGAGCCATTTACTCTCTGGCTCGTGACCAGCAGCCTAGCAACTGGTTGCCTTCTAGGAGCGCCTACCCCTGAAGCCTTTCAACTTGCAGGGAGGAGCCTGCCATAAAGGTTCCCAGTGGAGGTGATCACCATTCCCCACCCTGGACCCTGAAATCCGAAGGCAGTTCCTGATGACCGCCTGTTCCCTAACGGGATATGCCGAAAGGTGCTCACCAGTTCCGTTTCTTGCTTGCATAAACCTGCCATAGCCAAGGTCAAGCCTCTGCTTTGGCCTTTGCTCCCCACTCGGCAACCTAAGGCCGACCTAATTCCTTGCTGCAAGTCCTGTAAAAAGATCCTATTGCCCTTATCAGACAGGTGCACCCCATTCCCCTATACAGGTCTAGAACCAGACCCGTATGGCGGGTGCAGCAAAAAACCACCCTCACAAACTTCCTCAGCTGATGGTTAGGCTTTACGCCTAGCAAAGGCCTCCCAAAATTGTGCCATACCTGGGGGGCAAAAATAGCCAAGCTGAAGGACTGCACACTGGGCCACCTTGCTCTTATCATCACAAGGACTGCCGCAGCATATAACGCAAGGGCCTTGATGGCCTGACTATCAGCACACTGGGCCACCTTGCTCTTATCATCACAAGGTCTGCCTCAGCATGTAACACAAGGGCCTTGATGGCCTGACTATCAGCACACCGGGCCACCTTGCTCTTATCATCACAAGGTCTGCCTCAGCATGTAACGCAAGGGCCTTGATGGCCTGACTATCAGCACATCGGGCCACCTTGCTCTTATCATCACAAGGTCTGCCTCAGCGTGTAACACAAGGGCCTTGATGGCCTGACTATCAGCACACCGGGCCACCTTGCTCTTATCATCACAAGGTCTGCCTCAGCGAGTAATACAAGGGCCTCAACAACCAGACCATCAGCACACCGGGCCACCTTGCCCTTATCAGCACAAGGTCTGCCTGATGATCTGCACACTGGGCCACCTTGCTCATATCATCACAAGATCAGCCTCAGCATGTAACACAAGGGCCTTTATGGCCCGACTATCCGCACACCGGGCCACCATGCTCCTATCATCACAAGGTGTGCCTCCATTTGTAGCACAAGGCCTTAATGGCTAGATAAGGGCCTTATCAACCAGCTATCAGCACACCACGCTGTTTGGTGTCATCACCACCAGATCCACCGCAGCCTGCAACATGAGGGCCTTGCCAGTCAGCTATTGACATGCTGGGCCATCTTGCTCCTATCATCGCCATGGCTACCTCAGCTTGTAACACACGGCCTTGCCATGCTGTGGCCGCAAACGGTGACTCATCATCACACCCCCTGGCCTGCAGCACCTGAAAGAAGAACCACATTAATAACATTAAACTTTCAATCCCGCAGGACCAGCCCTAGGCCAGATACATCCTTACACGACTTCCCAACTAGCTCCCGAATCTGCTGTGCCCGAAGGCTTACCAGCCCTCATATAAGCTCCTCAGGTGGAAGGGGCGAGAGCATCTGACCAGGGAACTGGCCAGCCTCTAGAGGACCAGCAAAGGCAGACATAACCAAAGGCAGAGAGTCCTCCCACCAAAAATACCCAATCGTATGAATTCAAAATTTTTCCATACAAACTCATCTCATATCCCCTGAGGACCCTAGTCCTATAGTATGTTAGACTCAAGCCCTTCAGGGACTCAATAGTCTTATACCAAATGCCTGGCTGGGCATCACAACTTTGCATGCACAGACGAGGCAGCCAACCAGCTGCTGCAGCTCCAGCAAAGTAATCTTCTTCTCCCTGGCCGTGTCAATTAAATGTCTGGTCAGTAAAATTCACACTGCCCTGCATCTTTCCTTCTTACCCATAGGCAGTCATCAAAATAATGGGCAGCGCTGCATAGCCCTGTCCTGCAGCGCAAGGTCCATTCCAAAAAGGAACTGAAGCTCTCAAATGCCAAAATGACACCGAGCATCCCATGGGAAGGGACCTATCCATGTGAAATTTTGCCCTCTAAATCACCACCCAGCAGCACAAAATCTGGTAGGTAGACTGGGAGGTAGAAGGCTGACTTGACGTCCCACTTTGCCAATTCCACACTCTGTCCACAACAGTGTGCCCTCAGATGGCCTGATCAAATGACATTGCCTAACTGAACATAACGCCCCCGGTATCGCGTCGTTCCACAACTCCCCACATGGTGAATGAGGCAATACTCACCAGGTGCCTCTTTCAACACAACTCCCATTGTGGAAACCCCAAGAGTGGTAACTGGGGGAATGGAAAGGGGGAAGGACCAATGCCCCAGTAAGCTGTGAAGTCCTGTGAGCAAAAAATTCAACCCCGTGACCACCAGCATCAAAGCCGCGAGCAGGCGGCCCGGCCACCACACAACCAGCCCGCCCGGAGCCATCCCTCCCGAGCCAAGACAAAAACTGTGTGAGCCAGAGGCCCAGAAAACCGAGCTAGCCTGCACCAACACAGCTTAGAAAAAACACCGCCAAGGCTCCACCCCACTTGCATTCCATGGCAATTTCCCCAAAGTATGTTCTCACTCCCCTTAACTGAGTTCAAGTTAGGAACACTATAACGTCACCTTTTCCCTGCTAAGGTAACCTAAACCTTAAAGTAAAACCTTCCAAGAAGCAAACGGGAGCCTGTCAGCTGGGATAATTCCTCACCCCATGCTCAAGAACCTGAACTTGAATTGGGCTGGGACACTATGTCGGGGGGAGGGGGTTGTAGCCACACCTCTTCCTGAACACTTACCTCCCCAGCCCCCTACCCGTCTTTTTATTTTGGGGCCAATATATATATGCATGGGGCCTCCCAGCCAATGGGTATTGCTGAACCGCCCGCCTGGGCGTGGGTACCTGCCTGCCTTGGGATCACTAAACTGAATGGCCACTACCAGACCTCATTACCAGATCTGGGCTCTGTCCCCCACCCCCTTTTGGGTGATAATGGAGCGAGGAACATAATAATGAACAAGTTCTTCAATGTCACCCTTAAAGTTGTGTAATTCTCCAGTAGTCAGTACTTTGTCTCATTAATGGTCGGCTGAAATCCAACTAACAACATTGTCCACCAATAATGTGGTGCTTTCAACCTAAATAAAGAAATACATTTCTCAAACTGTTAATGTGCCTTCCACCAATTGTTACTGCACCTTCACTTCAGTCTAATCCAGTTGTCCTTACGATGTGTTCTGCACATAGATCAAGAGAGAGATAAAAGACATTAATCTGACAGTTTTGCTGATTGAAAACCAACCTGTTTGTCCATATCCAGTCTTAACAATACCCTCTTGCCCAGAGTACAAGTTTGAACATCCCCACAAAACAATGTATGGGACATCCATCACTTTTAAAACCAACACCAGCTTGTCAAGGTTCACACAGTCAGAAGCTTAGTGGTAATCCGTAAAACACAAGCTGACGTTTTTGCTTTTAAATTCTCTTGTAATTCTCAGTAACCAGCATAAATTTTGGCAATATGATCTCAGTGCCTCTTCCCTTTCTGTATCTTTCTTAAACATCTGTAAAGACACAGGAGCCAGGATGATTAATGGGTTGGTGTGCCGTTTGTACGAAAAGATGGGACCTTTCAATTCAGATAATGGCCCCTTACGCACACACATCGCACTGCAGTTTCAGCATAGCAAGCTCTCAGTCCTGACTTCAAACCCTGCACCAGCCACATGCATCATTCCCTTTCTCCCAGTGCATTCATTCTGCAGCCACAATTATTATGTAACATATAGCGATGTGTTTTTAACAGATAAACCCAAATACACCTCCATGGAAACCGATCACTTATCTGTGGTGTATTACTGATTACTGATCTGTGGTGTGGTACTGAAAAGCCACCCAGTTAAAATCCGATGTTTTATGGACTGGCACCTCTGAAGAGAGTAAAAGAAGAGATTGGATTTATATACCACTCCACTCAAAGTCTCAGAGTAGCCCACAAACACCTCTCCCATCCCCCCAACACAGCAAACACCCCGCGAGGTAGGTGGGGCCGACAGAGCTCTTTCAAGATTTGAAATGTGACTAAAAATAAATAAATAAAATAAAAGCTGCCATTTCATGGACAGCGCTTGTCAGAACTATAGCTGGCCTTGCTCCCACCAGAGGCTTTTTAGCGCCTCAAGCCCTTGAAGAATCACCGGGCTGACAGGGTCATCCCACTCAGGCCCCAGCAGGAAGCCCCGTAGCCTCCACTGCAATAGATAACTGGTAACTTATGCTCACAAAGTCTGCCCAGCTATAACTATATAAAATGGCTGCCGTCAAAGTTACCTAAAATGGCTGCCTGGGAAGGACATTCAAGACGGCCACCCCTGAGTACCCAAACAAGATGGCTGACTCCAAAATGCCAGCCTAAGATGGCCTCCCCTGGGCAATGCCCTCCAAAGATGGCCACCCAGAGACAGCCCTCACACAAAAGGTAAAAAATAACGAAATGGCTGCCCAGCAAAGTCCCTTGGGGGTGGGGTTTGATCACCCAGTGTGGAGGGGGGTCAGATCCAGAGCTGGGGTAAAGAAAATAAGAAATGTGGCCCAGGCAGTCTCACCAACTGCAGCCACCAAATGTGAGGTGTGATGGGGGTGGGAGAGTTTTTCTTTTCTTTTCTTTTTTTTTTTTTGAACCAAGAACTGTGAGGGCGGGGGCTGACAGGCTGCCCCCCCACCTCAGGCCTCCGCTGCTACTCAGCCGCTGCTGCAATGGGCCATTCGCCCAGCCACCTTGCCGCCACACAAGTCGTCGTCGTCGTCGTCACCGCCACCGCCGCCACACGAGCCGCCGCGCTGCCGAGCTGCCCCTGTGCCAAGCACTCTCCAGCCCCAAGCCGGCCCGCCCAAGGCCACAACGGCTGCTCAGGTCTCCTCAGCGTGCTCCGTTCTGAAGCGAGCACGCTGAGCAACTGCCAAGGGTGGGAGCGGAGCCTGGCCCTTTGAAGAAGCCGGCTCCGCCCCCTGAAGCATCGGGACGCACAGCGTCCCCATCTGTTGCCGTCTCCCCTCCTCGGAGCGGCAAATGAGCCCCCGCCCACCAGCGGCGTTGCCGGGCGGGCGGGAGCTCCGTTCTCACAATACGAGAACTTGTGGACACTCAATGAAATTGCTAAGCAGTCGGGTTAGAACAGATAAAAGGAAGTACTTCTTCACCCAAAGAGTGATTAACACATGGAATTCACTGCCACAGGAGGTGGTGGCGTCTACAAGCATGGACAGCTTCAAGAGGGAATTAGATAAGCATATGGAGCAGAGGTCTATCAGTGGTTAGTAGCCACAAGGTATGGATAGGGACTCTAGGGCAGGTAATGCTCTGTATTCTTTGTGCTTGGGGAGGTCAACAGTGGGAGGGCTTCTAGTGTCCTGGCCCCACCAGTGGATATCTTGATGGCACCTGGTATTTTTGGCCACTGTATGACAGAGTGTTGGACTAGATGTGCCATTGGCCTGATCCAACATTGGCTTCTCTTATGGTCTTATGTTCACTGCTAAACTACTATTTTGGAGGGCTAATGATCCAACCCCTTTTTTATCTGACTCTTGTCTTGAATAAATGGATTACAGTATTTTTGCCTTAGTAAACCTTGTGACACACTCTATTTTTCCTTTGTGGGTGGAGCCTGAAGACTTGGTCCTTTTCCCTACTAAATATATATACTGAGGATTTAAAGCATCTCACATTGGAATTATAGTCTAGAAACTTCCTCACCAGATAGAAATCAATCTACATGAGAACTGGCCTTGATTCTATTTCCTTTTCCCCACTTTAACATTGCAATAGAGGAACTACAAGACTAGACCCTTTTCTCCTCCCCTTGTCTTCCATTGTTCCTCTTCTTCTTTTTTTTGGAACTTTCCATAAAAGGAGGAGAAAGAAGAGCTTGCCAAGAAGTCTTTTCTCATAATAAAACTGTTACATTGTGTTACATTTCTGTGGTTTATGTCTGACTTTCAGGTAGTAAAATGGAGAGAACATTGTGGTTCTGAAGTATGTTATCAGTATTTTGTTAATAAAAGGTTGTTTTATAAATAATAAATTGTATTTTGGGTTCAGAGTTCCAAAAAAACAACATCTGTCTTAAAATTGTGAAGATTCTCTGGTCTAGCTGTTTAAGCTTAGGTAAAAATGGCAGGTACAAACACGCCTCCTACTAAAGCACCCTGTAGCTCACCAGGTGTGAGCAAATCAGTTGCTTCCAGCCTATCACAGGCCACAATGAAAGACTTGCAGACAATGATCCAGGACACTATAAAGGCGGCAATTGCAGAGGTAGCAGACCCAATCAAGGGTGCAATGAAAGACATGTCACAGCAATTATCAATTAGAATGGAGGATTTGCAGAAACAACTTTCTCAAAATAATCAGAAGATAGCTGAAATGAATAAATCAACCTCTAAATTGGAATATAAGGCAGAAGAAAAGGACACTAAACTGCTGGCAATGAACTCCAAGCAAACTGTAATGGAACAAGATCTTATGAGACTGGAATTAGATAAAGCAACATTTATATTAAGATTCCAAAATATTCCTGAAGACAAAGAGGAAGATATAAGGAAGAAGATGGCACATATTTTGGCAGAATACATGAAGACAGAAGAAACAGAGAAGGTCCTGGATGAAATCGATATTGCCTTTAGGACCTGGTTCTCCATGTATCTATCATATTATATTCTTCTGCTAAATATAAGAAACTTCTCGGTAGTATATAGCCAGATTTTATACTTTTTTAATCATTTTTTCCCAATCTATATTATGGTCAAAAAACGCGTTAAAATCACCCAGTATGCATATGTCTTCTGGGCTTTTCATTTCTAATATTTTTTTTAGTTCCTTGAAGAAATGTTCTTGATTCTGATTGGGTGCATAAATGTTTATTATTAAAGCTTCTTTCCCTTTTCTCATAATTGTGATTGCTATTATTCTACCATCGGAAGATTTATAGTATAGTTCTGGATGTAGATAGTCCCTTGCATAAATTACTACTCCCCTCTTCTCAACTTTGTCTGCTGCTATAAAGGGGGTGCCTAGTTTTTTACAAACTAAGTATTTTGAATCTTCTTCCTTTATGTGTGTTTCCTGAAAACAAATAACTAAAAAGGATTGCACCTACTATTCTTTGAGACACAAATCGTGGTCAAGAACCACGATGTAGATGAGTTAAAATTAAAGATAAAAAGTACTCAACATCAAATAAATATTCTCCTAATGCAGGAAATAGCCAGTAAGATAGAATACACTAAGATGTATTACTTCAAAAATGCTAATAAACCTACTTGATGGTTAGCTTACAAGCTTAGAAAGGAAAAAGAAAAACGGACAATCTTGGCTCTAAAAGATGAAAATCAAGAAATAAAATATAGCACACAAGAACTGAAAGTTATTGTAGAAATTTTTTATAAAAACCTATATAAGCAAGTACATTTAGACCACCAACAAATAAAAGAATATTTGTCCAAGCACAGCAATAAGAAATTTAGTGAAGACCAGAAAAAGCTCCTAAATGATCCAGTCTCTCCATATGAAATTATAGAAGTACTCAAAAAGCAAAAGAATAAGAAATCATCAGGACCTGATGGCATCCCGGCAGAAGTATACCATAAAATTGAAGAAGAAATCTCGTTACCTTTTAAAGAAGTACTCCAGAATATTATAAAAACAGAAACATTGCCAACTTCGTGGAATGAAGTGTTGATCACTTTAATTCATAAACCTAATACAAAAGAAAAGGAAATTCAAAACTATAGACCTATCTCACTATTAAACGTGGACTATAAGATTTTTGCAACAATTATAGCCACTCGTTTAAAGAAGGTGCTAATCCAAGTCATTCACCAAGATCAAGCAGGCTTTCTCCCAAAGAGGCAGATCAAAAATAATATAAGGACTATCCTTAACACTTTAGAATATTATGAATTACATTCAGAGAGACAACTGGCATTACTTTTCCTAGATGCGGAGAAGGCCTTTGACAATGTAGCTTGGGATTTCCTAAGTCAGAAACTGGAGATTTGAGAATGTGGTAACAATTTTATGGCAATGGTTCTGGCTATTTACAAGGAACAATTTGCAAAGATAATAGTCAATGGAGATTTAACACAAAATATTGCCATCCAGAAAGGCATGAGACAAGGTTGCCCTCTATCACTGCTGTTATTTATCTTTGTATTGGAAACACTAAATGATATAGTAAGAGAGAATGTGGTGATAAAATGGCTTAAAATAAGAAGAGAGGAGTTCAAACTGCAAGCCTTCGCTGATGATCTAGTATTTATAATGGAAGAAGCATTGATATCCATTCCACAATTGTTAAACGTAATACAAGATTACGGATTAGTAGCAGGATTGAAAGTAAATTTTAAAAAGACCAAGATTTTGATAAAAAATTGTACTCATGAAATAATAAGTAAGATTCAAGTACAGACTAAAATAGAAGTGATACATAAAATTAAATATTTAGGTATAACTGACAAATAGAAATAAAATGTTGCTTGAAAATAACTATAAAAAATTACTAGAAGATTTTTAAAAAGATCTACTTAAATGGCAAGATTTGCAACTATCATTAATGGGCAGAATTCCCATGATAAAAATGAACATTCTACCCCGTTTTCTATTTCTTGCACAGAATATATCAATATTAAAAAAATAATAAATATCTTTTGGAACTGGACAAGATGATAAGAATTTTTTTATGGTACCCCAAAAAAGTGCGCATCAGATGGAAGCTCCTTCAGGACAAAAAGGAGATAGGTGGTTTTGGTGGACCAAACTGGTCCCTATATTATCAAGCTTCAGCGTTGGGCTGGATTGGAGACTGGATATTGTTAGAGGATATGAGAATGTTACAATTGGAGAGTCATGACCTCTATATGGGCTGGCACGCCTATATATGGTATGATAAGGATCTAGTACACTCAAATTTTTGCAACCATATAATCAGAGGGGCATTAATAAATCTTTGGAGAAAAAATAAAAGAAAGATTTTATGATAAAATTCCTAAGTGGTTCTCACTACTAGAGGCATTTATAAAGCCCACACTGATGTAAGAAAAGAAAAGAGAAACCTATGAAACCTTACTAGATGAGAATAACAAATTAAAAACAATTGAGGTATTACAAACAAATAACATTAATCTCACGTGGTGGGAGAATTTACAATTAAAATCCAGATATATTAAAGATAAAGTAATAAGCTTTTAAAATGCAAAAACTGATTTAGACATAATTTGGTTGTCAAAGTCTGATAAATTGACACAAAAAATGTATAATTTCCTACTTTATGACTTTATGCATGATGAAACAGTAAAAACACCAATGATAGTTTGGATGCAGGACATAGGTTATAATCTGAATACAGATGAGTGGTCAAAGATATGGAAAGCTGTAAAGTTATTAAGATCAACTTCTTTCAAAGAAAACATCCTTAAAATGTTTTATAGGTGGCACTGGTCACCAGATAGAGTTGCCAAATGTTATAAAGATGTGTCGAAAAACTGCTGGAGATGTAAAACCAATATAGGTACATTTTTTTCACATGTGGTGGAGGTGTGAAAAGATTCATACATTTTAGCAATGTATCGAACAGCTAATAATAGAGATAATGGATATAAATTTACAATTGTTATCAGAAATATATCTTTTGAACATTATACCAGATTGTTATGGGCACTATGATGTATATTTGTTGACATATATACTTACTGCAGCTAGAATTCTTGTAGCAAAATGTTGGAAAACCGAGAAATTACCCTCCAGAGAGGAACTGGTAGGAAAATTATTTGAAATTGTGGAAATGGATAAGCTTAATATTACACTTCAAAGAAAAGATGATAAGATTTTCCAAAAAAGATGGGACAGAGTTTATAAATGTTATGAAAAGAATGTTTAATATTAACTCCAAGATTTGGAATACAATATGTATTATTGTAAAAAAAAAAAAAAAAGATATTGCCTTTAGGATGAACTCAGCATATGCCAGAAGAAATCAGCTCCCCAGAAAATTACATGTGAGATTCCGTAAGAGAATATTAAGAGATGAAATTCTTAAAGCATCAAATAAATCTCCTGTATACATAGAAAACAAGAAGTAAAGATTCTAAAAGAAATTTCTTGGAGAGTTAGAGAAAAAAGGAAAGAATATTTGGACCTTACAGCAACATTGAAGAGAAACGAGATCGCATATAGAAGAGGGCCTATTATTTACTTATAAAGGGAAAAGATTCAGAATCAACTCAACCTTTAAGGCAGAAAATTTTCTCAAGACACATGGAGAAAACCTTCAAACTGAAGAAGGAAATTCAGAAACTGCAGAAGAAGAAGAAGACCAAGATCCTCAAGGTGCTTCAGGAAGAACTCCAGCAACCTTAATGACAACTAAAAAAACAGCAAAAAAAGCTTCAAAGACCATGACATTTCAGATACACACAAGGAGACAAATGAGAGACAAACAAGATATGGAATCACAGACCCAACCACAAGATGGATAGAGGGAAGATAAAGATAATTTTAATAAATGTGAATGGACTAAGTGCACCTCAAAAAAGAAGACAGGTCTTCCTACAACTGAAAAAAATGAATTTTGACATTATTTGTCTCCAAGAAACTCACATTAAAGCTACAGATCAAAAATATCTACAAGTTAAGAAATTTGGGAAAGTTTTCATCTCTTCAGATAAGGAGAAGAAGAAAAGAGGCATTGCGACCTATGTAAAAGAACATTTGTATTCAGAAATGGTCTACGCCTCAGAAGATGGATGGATTTTATTGGTGCAATTTCAAAGACAATCCAAAAAGACTCTTATCAAAAATATCTATGCACGAAATCAACACCAGGAGAAATTCTATAAAATTCTTCAGGAACTGATCTCAAAACAGGACTATGATGAACTTTGCATCATTAGAGACTACAATGCAGTCTTTGACAGAACTGCAGACATAAAATCTGTTACTGGAAAACGGAAACAAGGAACTGAACTTCCCACAACATTTTACCAACTAGCAGAAGAAAACAACTGTGTGGATGCCTGGAAAGTAAGAAACCCACAAATACAAGATTATACCTTCTACTCAGCGAGGCATAAGTCCTGGTCAAGAATAGACATGTCTTGGATTTCTACCACAATGGCAAATAATATATTAGAAGCAGAAATTCTACCAACAACTTTTGCTGGTCATAACCCGATCACCCTTGAAATATAAGACACTCCTAAAAGAAATAGATTGACATTGAATACTTCAATTTTAAAGAAAGAAAGGTTTGTAAGAGAATCCAAAAAAAAAATTCAAATGTTTTTTGAACAGGATATCCAACCAGGAACTTCTACAAACATTGTATGGGATGTTTTTAAAGCCTTTGCCAGAGGATGGATGATTAGAGAATCAGTATATCTCAAGAAATAGAGATTAGAAAAATACTCCCAGATTCGGCTTTCGGTTTCGGCGGAGCGAATGGCGGCCACCTCTCGGGATGCTCCCGGAGGTGGTTAGCCCACACGCGGTTGGGAGTGTCTTCGCATACGCGAAAGACCCTAGTGAGCCTTAGGCAAAGGCTCCGAACTGGGGGCGCTTGGGGAGTAGCCTCTTTGCCGGCAAACAGCTGGGAAATTGAGGCTTTCTCCCCGCCCCAGTCGGCCCCGCTGCGTTGTGCCCGTATGGGAAGTAGCAACGCCACCGACTTCCAGGAGTGGAGAAGCAGTGGAATGAATTAAAATAAAAAGAAGAATCGGCAGCGAATCATGAGTTGGAGATCTATTTTTGAAGCGGCACAAATGTGCTCCCCCCCGTAAACGTATAAGTGCATGGGAGGAGGGAGGAATCCCCACCCCCTTTGAAAAACAGGACTGTTAAAGGAAGAGTGAAGGGGGGTGAAGCAAAAAAGCGGCTTGGTGAAAGTACCTTTGGGGTTTTACTGAAGATTAAGAAGCTAGCTTGTCTCCTGGGTGATGCGGGATGAACTTTGTTAAAGTAAACAAACAAAAAAATGTCAGGGCAGAAAAGGGTCCCTGAGAAGCCGGTAAAGAAGGGGGGAGGGACTTCCGGTCCTGGCAGCCTCCCCCTAGAGCCAGCTGTCAATCAACAGAAAAGCGAGCCACTGCGCCCTCTGCTGGATCAAATGCAGAAAATCAGCGAAACCCTTTGCAACATGGAAAGTGTATTCAACAGTCAACAAAACAATTAACAGAAACAGCAAAGAAGATGGAGGAGATTGCACAGAAGTGTCTGGTCTCAACGGAAGGGTCAACAAATTAGAAAAACATCAAGATATGCAAGAAAAAAGAATTTTAATGCTTCAGATGGAGAAATCAAATCTGACTCTCTGCTTTCAGGGCATAAAGGAAGAAGAGAAAGAAGATCTCAGAGCTATACTGGCGAATGCCTTGGCACCCCTAACTGGCAGAGAAGTGCAAGAATTAAAGGATGAGATGGATATGGCCTATAGAGCCTATTCCAGCTTTACAAAGAAAAATAATCTGCCAGCAGAAGTGGTTGTCAAGTTTATCAAGCAGCGTACTAGAGATCAAATTTTGCGTGCAGTTTCAGCGGTGCCCTTGAAGATTGGAGAGCAGACTATCAGAACTTTAAAAGATGTTCCATATGAAATTCGTATGAAAAGGAAAGCATACAAAGGATTGACCACACTTTTACAAAGACATCAAACCATTTACAGATGGTGCTTTCCCGAAGGACTCACGTTCAGATTCAAGGATAAAAGAGAGAAGATTGACTCCGTCTTCAAAGCTCAAGAATTTCTGAAGAGACACACCAGCTCAGAGGAAGATGCAGAACTCTCCAATTGGACAGAGTTAAGCAGCGAAGAGGACAGCAGCCCAGAGGAGGGAGGTGCCGGAGCGGGAGACGAGAAGGCAAAAGAGGGCCCATCATACAATCTGAGAGACTTGAAAAGAAGACATCCCAAGATATAGCAATTGTTCGTGAGGCGGCAGAAGGGAGCTGATCAACAACTAACCCCAAAGGACTTTACTAATTTAACTAACAGAGTTATTTTGGACTTTCGGTAGATGAAAAGAAGATCTTCCAACCACAGTGGATGCCAAAAACTGTATTTGTACTAACTAAAACTAATACTCTAACAGAAAATACACTCCAATCCTTTTCTTAGTCCATCTATATACCCTACCCTTTTCTTATTAAAAAAAGCAATAAAATTCTCTCCTTTTTAGGAGAGGGTTTTTTTTTTGTTTTTTTTACAAAAAGAAAAATACTCCCAGATTCAAGACCAGATTAAAAAACAAGAAGAAAAGATGAAACAGGATCCTTCAAGTGAACAGAGAAAATCTAAATTTAAGCTTTTGCAACATTAAATGAACTGCCTATTAACACAGGAAATAGCAAAAAGAAAGCTATGGCAAACAAAATTACTTTGAAAATGCTAATAAACCAACTAGATGGCTAGCTTATAAAGTACATAAAGAAAAGGGAAATATATATATATAAAAACACTAAAAAATGATATGGGAGAAGAGACAAAGAAACTGGAAGATCTGGAAAAAAATGTGGAATTATATTATGAAAAATTATATAAGAAAAGAGAAGCACCACAGGAACAAATTAAAAAATATTTTGAAACTCATAAACCTAAAATATTCACAGAAGATCAGAGGAAAATATTAAATGATTCAATATCTGTAGCTGAGTTGACAAGCACTGAAAAAATCAAAAAAAGGCAAAATCCCCAGGCCCAGATGGATGCCTGGCGGAATTTCACCATGTCTTTGAAGATCAATTGTTAAGACCAGTAAAAGCTGTATTACAAAATATAATAATTGAAGGCAAAATTCCAGTTTCACGGAATGAAGCTCTGATAACACTCATATATAAACAAAACTCTGACAAAGAAATTAAAAATTACAGACCAGTTTCCTTGTTAAATGTTGACTATAAAATTTATGCTTTCCTCTTAGCTGCAAGAATGAAGAGGTCTCTCCCAAATGATTCATAAAGATCAAACAGGCTTTCTTCCTAAAAGATAACTTAGAAATAATGTTAGAATGATGTTGAATGTTTTAGAATATTATGAAGCCCATCCAGAAAAAAACAAATGGCTTTAATTTTTCTTGATGCAGAAAAAGACTTTGAAAATGTCAGTTGGAACTTTATGCTCAAACTACTTTCAAATTCCCAAGCTGGTGTGTAATTTTATAAAATGGTTAAAGCAATTTACGCTAAACAACAAGCCAGGATTCTTATTAATGGAGACTTATCATGAAATATTGAGATACAAAAAGGAACTAGACAAGGATGCCCCCTGTCACTTTCATTGTTTATTTTTGCCCTTGCAGTTTTAAATGATGGGATTAGAGCAGGTCAGCAAATTAGAGGACTTAGACTAAGAGGGGAAGAATACAAACTCTTAGCATTTGCAGATGACTTAGCATTCATCTTGGAAAATCCTTTGAATTCCATAAAACAACTGATTACTTCCTTGCAAGACTATGGGAGAGGTGGCAGGACTTAATTGTAAAAAAAACCCAAAAATACTTGTAAAAAACATGACTCAAGCTCACCAGCTGCAAGAATTAACAGGTCTAGAAATTCAAAAGGAGATTAAATATTTAGGAATAAATATAACAGATGCAGTTCTTTGATGGAAAACAATTATATGGAATTGATGAAAGAAATTAAGAAAGGCCTGGAAAAATGGAAGAATCTTCAAATATCCTTCATGGGAAGAATTGCCACTATCAAAATGAATATATTACCAAGACTGATCTTTTTATTTCAAGCAATACCAATCCTTCAAAATCAAAAAATACTTCAAGGAACTTGACAAAATGATTATTCAATTTATTTGGCAAGGCAAAAAAACAAGAATAAAGCTTAAAGCAGTACAAGATGCCTTTAAATGGTATGGGAGAGCAGATATCCATAAGTATTTTAAACAACATTTTATTTGAGCCTCTTTATTGAATTATGGGAACAAATAAAAAATAACTTTTACACTAAGATTCCAAGATGGGTTTCTCAATTAGAAGCATTTACAAATCCCAATCTATACCAGGAAGAAACAATTTTAAGATATGATGACCTACTGGATACTAGAAACGAATTGAAATCAGTAGAAACTTTAACTTGGTGGCAAAAAAAATCAAATTGTATCTAGATATACCAAAGATAAGCCGACATGCTTCTATGACAAAATACCAGAAATAGATAAGATATTATTGCATGTTGATGAGAAACATTAAAAAAATTATGTATTGCTCTTAGAAAATAAGACTCAAGATGAAATGTTTTAAAAAGTTATGATAAAATGGGTGCAAAAATTGGGGCATAACATTGAGTTACAGGTGTGGAAAAAATGTAAAAATTACAAAAGCAATTTCATATAAGGCAACTATATATAAGATGTTTTATAGATGGTATATTGCGCCTGATAAACTGGCTAAGTTTGATTCTAAATGTTCAAATGTCTGTTGGAAGTGTCAAAACAAGTTTGGATCCTTTTACCATATGTGGTGGTTATGCAGAAAAACGGCACCTAGGCTAGCCAACAGTACGTTGAAAAATTCCTAGATATTTGGGAGTGTTGCCTGGGAAGGACAGAATTTGGGAGGGGAGGGAACTCAGTGCAGATAAGATGCCATAGAGTTTGCCCTCTGAGAATGTCATTTCCTCCAGCGGAACTGATCTCTCTAGTCTGGAGATCAGCTGTAATTCTGTAACTCCCAATCACACCTGAAGGTTGGCAACCCCAGGGGCACCTTCAAGCTAGAATTTAAAAATATTGTTTTCCCACACAAAGGACTACTACCTTTACATTGTTTCTATGTTATAGGAAAGTTTATTCCTATACTTTTGCAGCACAGGAAAAGTAACAGCCCCTTCAAAACTAACCCTTTGAATGCTGAAAATCTAAACTAAAATGCTTTCAACATACAGTGAGTTAGTTCTAAAAGGGATGACGTATTTTTTTTCAATAGCAACATATAAATATGCTTTTTGTGGTATTCCTGATTCTTGGAGTCACAAAAGCATATCTATGGGACTTTTTTTTAAAAAAGTCCTCAGTGTTCACAATCACTGCAGACACTGGAGAAAAGTGGTAGGAATAACACACACGCATGCAAACCCTCTCAAACTGTTGATCACACCTGCAGTAGATCAGGTTTCAATCTGAACAGTAGTTGTGGGAGGGGACACACACCAAGTTTTGAATGTAAAACATAGTCAGAATAGGTGATGTATACTCCCCCATACACATAGCACCATGATTTTGACTTTTGCTACTACTCTCCAGTATCTTACATTCCACTGTTCTTTTAGACCCAATATAAAGGGATGGGGTTGATATTTCAGGCTTGAAATGGCTTGAGTCCAAGATGGGCTGCATCCAGCCTAGGAGTGGCCAACCTCCAGGTGATGGCTGGAGATATCCTGCTGTTATAACTGATCAGTTCACCTGGAGAAAATGGCCAATTTGGTAAGTGGTTTCCATGGCATTATAACCCATTGAAGTCTCTCCTCTCCCTAAACCACACCCTCCTCAGTCTCCACTAGAGGTATGCACAAAAGAAATCGGTACCTTTCGGGTTCGGGTAAACCAAGCCTGAAAAAAAATCGGTATATACTGATATTCCCGAATATCATACCAACACTGGGATTCAGAAGAAAATTGGCATTGCCAAATGCATTCAGCAACATTATAACCTATGGGGAAAGTCCCCATAGAGTATAATGGAATTGGAGCCTTTCCTTACTCAGCCAGGGGAAGCAACTGGGCAGCTGGGGAAGAGAAGACTCAGTGCGAAGACATTTTAAATGCCCCCTCCCTTCCCCAGCCCACCCGCCTTCCAGGAACGGCTTCACCAGGTGCCCTGCAGCTGTGGGGCTCTTGAGGAAGGCAAGGGAAGGCAGCGTGAAGAGAGCCAGTTTGGTGTAGTGGTTAAGTGTGTGGACTCTAATCTAGGAGAACAGGGTTTGATTCTCCACTCCTCCATATGCAGCTGCTGGCTGACCTTGGGTCAGCCACAGTTCTTGCAGAATTGTTCTCTTGAGCAGTTCTCTCAGAGAGCTCTCTCATCCCCACCTTCCTCACAGGGTGTCTGTTGTGGGGAGAGGAAGAGAAGGAGATTGTAAGCCACTCTGAGACTCTGAGTGAAGGGTGGGGTATAGATCCAATCTTCTCCTCCTTCTCCTTCTCCTCTCCCAGGATTGGCTTCCCCAGGCACCAAATGGCCACGGGGCACTTGGGGAGGCCCAAGGAAGGCAGTTTAAACCTGACAATCCTGCAGTATCCAACCCTCATCATTCCTAGGTGCCTCATGACTGTGGGACTTATGGGGAAGGGAAGGCAGCTTGAACTGCCTTCCCTCCAGAGATTGGCTTCCCCAGGTGCCCTGTGGCTGCAGAACACCTGGGGAAACTGAGTTTAAACTGCCTTCCATAAGAACATAACATCTAGTCCAACACTCTGTCACACAGCAGCCAAAAATACCACGTGCTATCAGGAGGTCCAGCAGTGGGGCCAGTGCTCCCTCCAAGCCTTGAGTTCCCCAGGCACTCTGGCTCCCGGAATTGGCTTCCCCAGACATCCTGTGGGTGCCAGGGGAAGTGAAGGGAAGGGTTAGTGGGCTCAGCTGGGCTGTCTGGCTTCAACCAGTCAGCCCAGCAGAGCCCCAGCTGTGCCCATGGGAAGACCTCTTCCTGCAGGATCAGCCATTTTGCAGGCTCTGCTTGGCTGTCTGGCATCAACCAAGCAGACCATCAGAGCCCCATCTGAGCTCATGGGGATACCTCTCCTCACATGATCAGCTGTTTTGTGAGCTCTGCTGGGCTATCTGGTTGGAGATGAGCAGCCCAGCAGAGCCGCAGCTAAGCCCATGGGGAGACCTCTCCCCACAGGTCAGCTGTTTTGCAGACTTTGCTGGGCTGTCCGGCTTCAACTGGGCAACTCAGCAGAGCCCCTGCCATGGCAAGCTGGCTGGGGAAGTGAAGACTACTTGGGGAGGCATTTAAAGATGCCTCCTTGATCTGTCTTCCCTTCCCCAACTGACCTGTTGCAGAGGGCTGGCTGAGGAAAGGAAAGGAAAGGAAAGGAAGGGAAGGGAGAGCTGGTCAGTTTCAGTCTGATGACACTGACCATTGCCTTCCCTCCCTGATTCAGGGTTGGACACCCGAATAAAAGGCAAATAAGATCAGCTCTTATTCAGAAGCAGTTTTTCGGCAGCCAAACAGATTAGAGTATCTGATTCAATTGAACAAATACTTGAAAAATACAAATAACAAGAGGCAGACCACGATACTTGCGGGGGGGGAGTATTCCTGCCTGCCAAGTTTCCCCCTTCCTCCCCCCAGCAGCGGCAGTGGTGAGGCCGGCCGGCTCACCAAGCTTCCCCTTCCCAGCAGCAGTGAGGGTGGTGGCGGCAAGGCCAGCCGGCCCATCAAGCTTCCCCCTCCCTCCCTCCCAAGCAGCAGCAGCAGTGCGGCAGCGGGGAGGCCGGCCGGCCCACCAAGCCTCCCCTTCCTCCCTCCCCCCAGAAGCAGCAGCAGCAGCGGGACCCACAATACTTGCGGGGGAGTATTCTGGCCTGTCAGGCTTTCCCCTCCCTCCCCCCGCTGCGGCAGTGGCAAGGCCGGCCAACCCACCAAGCTTCCCCTTCCCAGCAGCAGCAACCCGCCAAGCCTCCCCTTCCTCCTTCCCCAGCGGCAGCAGCAGAGGCGAGGCTGCCCAGCCCGCCAAGCTTCCCCCTTCCTTCCTCCTCAGCGGCAGCGGCGGTGAGGCTGACTGGCCCGCCAAGCCTTCTCCCGCCCTCCTGTTCCCTGTGCTGGCAGCAGCGGCAAGGCACATGCGCAAGGAACGCTCTTTTACTTTTTTTGGGATTTAAATATCCCCCTTATACTTTTTTCAACTATTTATATTTTTCTGCACACCTGGAGACTGCCCCACATGCACAGGAAAATCTCCCTGCCCTCCAAGTGCCCCCGATGTGTGGATTTAGATATCCGCATACAGGGGGCCACTTGGGAATTAGATATATAGATGTATGTTTTAGCTATTTATTCCATTTGGCAAAGATGAATGTATGCCCCTAGTCCCCACCCCCAAAATCTTCAGGTATTTCACAACCTAGAGCTGGCAGCCATACTTCAGCTTTTGATATTCACTCATATTCTGAGCTCACTTGACAAAGCCTTATTTTGGGAACCTATTTTGGGAGGAATCTAGTTGGTGGGTATCTACACAGGGGGCACAGGGGGCTACACCATCACTCAGATGGGATGCCATGAAGTTTGGCTTGAGAGGCATTCTTATCTCCAAAGCATCTTACCTGAAAAAGAAAAAACAACAATTAATAAATGACCTTGCCACCAAAATCCGGACATTAGAACATGCTTTTAAAGAAAGGGGCTCCAAGAAGATATATAAACAACTTCAACTTGAACGTAAAAATCTGAGTTTGTTGGAAACATCCAACGTTAGAAGGCAATTGCTTTACACAAAGCAAACTCGTTGGCAAAAATTGCCATGTACTTTAAATTTACTGTCCCATAAAATAAAGGAACAAAAATATTCCAAATATATAAAGGCGATCAATACTCCTGCCGGAGACATATCCACAGACTCTGACTCTATAAGTAAGGTTTTCATGCAATATTACGCAAACCTTTACACAGCACAGGGAAGCCAAGATTCTAGTGAACAACACCCCTACACTGATTTTCTCATACACACAAAGCTCATTGACTTGCATAGTTCCTCCATGGATGCCCCGTTTTCGGAACAAGCACTCCTAGATATTATCAAGACGCTCAAACTGCATAAGGCCCCTGGTCTGGATGGCTATCCATCTGAATTCTACCGGTGCTTTGCACCTGCGCTGACAGCCCCGCTACTTGGTGCCTGTAACTACATCCTAGAAACAGGGGACATACCCATCACTTGGAAGGAGGTGACAACAGTGGTGATACATAAGAAGGGCAGGGACCCTCTTTACCCAGCTTCCTACTGCCTCATCTCCTTGCTAAACCAGGATCTAAAAAAAATTTCTTCTTTGATGGTGAAATGCCCTAACAATATTATCCCAAACTATATCCAACCAGATCAGGCTGGGTTCATCCCCCATAGGGACTTAACAGACAACACCTTCGAAACCCTCCACCTTCTTCAGTATTGCAATGTATCAGAAGTGCCCTCTACTTTTCTTTCCCTCGATGTCTAAAAAGCCTTTGATACCTTAGAATTCCCATATCTGTTCCACACACCCCAAAATATGGGTTTTGGACCTAAGTTCATCACTGCCCTCCCATCTCTCTATGCTCAACCAACTACCAGACTGAAAATCAGTGGAAGTCTTTCAGGCACTATAGGTTTGCACAGAGGCACACGACAAGGGTGTCCATGATCTCCGCTACTTTTTGCATTGGCAGTGGAACCCCTAACCCTGGCAATTAGGTCTAATCCGCACATCCATGGCATTAAGTTTAGGGAATCTGAATTCAAAATATCACTGTTTGCGGACGACATGATGTTGTATCTAACCAACCCCACCTCATCTTTTCCAGCGCTTCTGACTACTCTAGACTCTTTTAGTCATATCTCTGGTCTCCGCATCAATGACTCCAAATCCTATGTCCTCCCTGTACATATGCCCAAAGATGAGACTACAGCTCTACAAAAAAGATACTCTTTTAGCTGGACCTATACACATCTTACTTATCTGGGAATTAAGCTTCCTGTAGATCCCAACAAACTATTTTCCTTATACCACCAACTTATATGGAACTACAGCACACAATCTGTAACTGGAATAACCTCAACCTCTCTTGGATGGAACGTTTCAACCTCATATGATCATTCATTTTACTAAAATATATCTTTCTCTTCAGAGCAATCCCCATAACCCTCCCTCTTTCAGTGATACAAAAGTGGCAATCAGACCTGCTAAGCTTCTTATGGAACAGCAAGAGACACAGATTAGGGTTCCAAACTTTAAGGAGACCTAAATCTAGAGAAGGCTTTAATCTCTCAGATCTTTCCATATACCAGAAGGCTTCGCTACTCACAAATGTAATAACGATGCAATGCCTAACTTCACTTCCTGACTGGGTATGCCTTTGCAGAGACCTCCTCCATCCCTACCCAGTAGAAACATTGATATGGGGGTTAGAACCTATCCCACAAACTCTAGAATATAAGAACATCTTTCTTTACCCCTCCATTCACTTGTGGAGAACGCTGGCAGGGAAACTTCTCCCACAACCCTCCCGCTACTCCACCTTCATCAACCAACCTTGGTTTCTTGGCAGTGTGTTACCATCAGATCAGAGTTGCTGGACAGATCATGGTATCACACATTACTGTGACCTGGCCTCCAGACGGGGGCTACTACAAAAGTCAGAGCTAGAATTAGTTTTAGGCCTAGAATTAGTTTTAGGCCAAGCAACACCCTGGTATATGTATTTACAATTGCAACACGACTGCAACCAACACAAAATACTCACTCTCCTTCAACCACCACACACAGATCTGGAATTGATTATAAAACTCTTTGAATCTTGCAATTGTGGCCTGGTATCTGCCCTTTACCAACTCTTACTCAGAGAGTCATTGCTTGGTCCTATGCCCTACCAACTGTCATGGCAGAGAGGTTGCAATCTCCCCTTGGATGATGCCATATGGTCAGAATTATGGAACTCTCCAAATTTTAAATCTTCTATTATTTCTGTAGAACACCAAACCCTCAAAACCATGTCTGGATGGTACCTCACATCACAACAAATTTCACACATGTGTCCTACAAAATTGCCCTACTGTTGGATGTCAACAACACAGCACGTTTGCACATCGCTGGTGGAAATGCGAAAAGATACAGGCTTTTTGGGAACTAGTCTTACACCACATTCATAATATCACAGGGGTCAGACTCCCCCTTACTCCAGAAGTGTTCTTCCTTGAACTCTGACCCATTCCATTTGCTATACACCACTTCAAGCCAACCATTGACATCATGATCTATATGGCAAGAAAATCCTATTGCCTCTTGTTGGTGCGAATCCTACCCTCCCAACCTGAAGCTGTGGCTCAGAAAACTATGGGAGACATACCTGATGGACAATATCTCTGACAAAATTAACAAATCCCTATTGAAACCAGTCAAAACAAACTTTGATAGCAAATGGTTCCCGATATTAGAATTTCTATCATGGCATGAATTCATATCGCCAGAATGGAAACAATTGCAGAAATGGCTCTAAGCACCGATTTTCTCAAAAGGTATACCATATTATATTCCTATTGCTTTAATAATTTGTCTCTACCTTAATGTTATGAATTACCCTCTTTTATGATGCTTTAATGCACTATACATAGCACTAAAGAAGAAATCCGTGATACTTCTCCACATGGAAATACACTGTTGATTGATTGTTCATAGATAGTTTTGTTAAACTGCTGACTTCGATTACGTTTTATCCTAGTTGTACTATATCACACCTTAAAATGTAAAATGTTTTGCATTGATGTGTTACTTTAATGTTTACTCGACTTACAATAAAAATTACAAATTAAAAAAAATCTCGAAGTGACCATTGCATGGGTCACTGTAGCTAGGTCTTGGGGGGAAAGATAGGGCTTCAGTAACTTGATCTGCCTGAGATGGAAAAAACGCAGATCTGGAGACTGCAGCAACCTGGACCTCCATAGAAAGAGAAGCATCCAATGTCACTCCCAGACTCCTCACTGTCTGGGTCAGTGCCAAAGGTGCCCCTTCCAGTGTGGGGAGCCTGGAGCACACATCCATCTCCTCTCAACCCAGGTACAGAACCTCCATCTTTGATGGATGTAACTTTTAGTCCAGTCGGCTTTATTGGGCTATTTCTGGACTGTTTTTATGCTGTTATAAACCTGATAGTGTGTCAGCCAAGAGACTGTATGATAAGCACCACCGGGGAAAAGCCCAGTGAGGACACAGAGGCCAGCCAAGGACGATGAGATGCTGGCTAAATTCACTCCAGAGGTGCTCCACAGCCTGCCTGCAGCTTATCACATCTTACACTCACAGGTTTACACTCAAACAAAAGACTCTTCCATACAGCCCAGACTCCTGGTCTCCACATAATAAAGGGATTAACCCCCCCCTATGTGTCAACTCACATGTTCCTCATGGAGAATCTGCCTGGATACTGAAGAGCCATCCTCCTTTGTTCAAACTTCCTCTTTTCCTGCTCCCAGGTGTCCAACAGTTAAGGTAGCCACTAGCATTTGAAATTGACCCTAACAACCAATCCCTAGCCAGCAGGGAGTGTCCTCAGGTGTAAAACGCCTGGCCTCCCACGCCCACTGCTCAAGAAGCCTTAAAAACACTTGCACATGCTTCTCAAGCACGGCAACCTTGCCTACCCCCTACCAACAACCTCTCTCTGCCTGCTATTACCTCTTATGCCCAGCTTACACTACCCAAAACCCCTTACCTCGCTTTAAGGCTTCAGTCTGCAGCTGAAGTAGTGCATGTGTCTCTAGCAGGTCTAGTACACATGTTCCCCTACCAATGACCTCTCTCTGCCTGCTATTACCTCTTATGCCCAGCTTACTCTACCCAAAACCCCTTACCTCGCTTTAAGGCTTCAGTCTGCAGCTGAAGTAGTGCAATCGTCTCTAGCAGTTCTAGTACACATGTTCCCCCATTCGTTTCCTCCATATTCCTTCCCTCCCTGAACCTCCCGCTGGAAGATTTAGGAGCTACGCATCCTGAGGTAAATAGAGTCTTTTGTTTGAGTGTAAACCTGTGAGTGTAAGACATGACAAGCTGCAGGCAGGCTGTGGAGCACCTCTGGAGTGAATTTAGCCAGCATCTCATCATCCTTGGCTGGCCTCTGTGTCCTCACTGGGCTTTTCCCCGGTGGTGCTTATCATACAGTCTCTTGGCTGACACACTATCAGGTTTATAACAGCATAAAAACAGTCCAGAAATAGCCCAATAAAGGCAGCTGGGCTAACATATCCCCCTCTTGTGGACCTGGCGCCGTCAGGTGACATGGTCCGCACACATATCAGCTGGAGTGTTGAATGGCATTGCTGAAGTCCTCAAGTACCGGTATCCGGATGTCTGGAGCAGGCTGCAGTCGGGCAGTGATGTCCTCTGTGGCTCCTCCCTGCTCCCAGGTTCCCTATCTATTCTATGTGAATGGTGCATGTGGGTATGAGAAGCTAACCTAAGCCAAATTGGTTTTGGCTGGAAGTGGCTTTTGCATAATCCAGAGGTAACTATTGGCAATGTGTGCATTAAAATGTTAAAAACAATTTATACAATCCAAATCAATATAATCATTCACAAAAGGATTCTTTACTTTCAACAAGGAAGAATTATAACATTTAAATACCTAAGTTTATATGCATAAGAATTATACCTATCTTCTATGGCTACCTGTAAACATTATACATCAAAAAGATTCACTATCTACTATAGCATGCACTTGTATTACATTTAAAATGTAAACATTGATTAATTTCAGTTGTCAACCTGGAACTGTTATTGACATAGAAAACTTTAAACTAAAACATGCATATAACTGTGTAATTATATTATTACATCCCTCGTAGTAAGAGTCCCGCTAAATGCACTTGGAGGCGCTTAGTTAGGTTGCCAATCAATGCTTTGACCGCTGGTAGGTTTAGTTTTGGGTAGCCTCGGCTATTATGGCAATGGTTAAGATACACACCAAGCAAATAAACACTGCATATAATGCATATTTCATCCACATGATTTCTGTCTTCCTCCCGGGTTGCGGTCTGTCCATAGCTCGGAAGCGGGGAGGAGACACACCAAACATAAGTTTTGTTCTTGGGGAGGGGCTAGGTCGATTGAGTGCTTTCGGCGTCCTCTGAGTCCTACGGGTGGCTCCGGGCTTAAATGAGGACAAACAGTTAGTAATTGAAAACTCCTGCGCTCCCCCTTTGACGAGAGATCAGGCAGCCGAGCCAAAAGGGAGGGGGAGGATGGATATGAAGATTTCCGAACGCTGGAGGAGCCTGCTCGGAACGCCGAGCTAAAAGGGGGGGGGAGTCGCTGCAGGCGGACGATCGGCTACGGAAATGCCCGATTCGCCTTGGCACATGTGCGGTCAGCTGAGCCAAGTGGAATAGTCATGGAAAGTCCCGACCACCTTCAGAGCATGCTCGGTTTTAGGCGAAAATATCCGATTGCAAGCAGAGGTTCCCAAGTTCCCCGAAGTGCGCCCGAGCAGCTGAGTCGAAAGAGAGGCTGCTTTTTTGCATAACACCCCCTAGATACCAAGGATTGTGGGTGTTTGTGCTTCGTTGGGTCACTATAAGCGGCAAGGTTATTACAGCGCATGGTTCCCCTTGGCTATGGCCAGCCTGATAACTCTCCCTTCCACCGTGAGGTGGAGGCGCCGCCGGCTTGGGGCCGTTCCTTGAACCCAGGCATCTGGAAGAATGTGACGCTGGTAAGTTTAGGGCTCGAGGAACAGCCCTTTCGGCCCTTGGTCTTTTAAACAGGAGCCATTGGGCTCCGGAGGGAGCGATGTCAAGTCATACCTCTTTTAAACCATGGGGACCCCTGCGGGGGTTCCCCAATAAATACAGTTAAAAGAAAATAAAAATAAAAATAAAATAAAAATAAAAAGGTTAAAAAAAAAACCTCTTCCCCTGTGCCCGTAACATGGACTGTCTCAGGGTCCCTCCTTATATGGAATGGTTCAAACTGGGGTTTAACTTATTCAGGGTCGGGGGCTCCTTTGTATGCAAAAAATTTCCAAAAAGCATCATGGGTAAAATGCCTGTTTTCATTTAGAAAAATTCTGTAAAAATATTTGAAACACATTTGGTGCGGAGGACAAAAGTAGACAGAGGCTTGGTGGACTGGGCAAGATATGGGCAGAGCTCACTGGGTTGCCAAAGCTCTCCATGCAACCGGGAGGGTGGAAGGGGAACAAGGCGAACCGGGACTGAGGCAGCTTGTGGGCATGGCAGCGCCGCCAAGCGCCGGGCCAAGCACCCTGGGCATTCTCGTCTGCCTCCACTGCAGAAGGAGAAATAGCACGTCCAGTGGCCTTTGGGCTGTTCTTCGAGCCCTGAACCTACCCGCGCCAGGTCATGATCTGTGTACCTGGAATACATGGCAGAGGTTCTTGGCTTGAGTCAGAGCCTGCCCACGACCGACGCACGGTGTGCCTTGTCCAACAATTGCATCCAAACATCCCTTCCAGACCCTCGGTTCGATTACAAGGGTCTACCTCAGGCTTTTCAGTCCACTCAATCTTGTACAAAAATAGAATTAAAAAGGAAAAGGAATTCAAAAGGGGAGAGCCCATAGCTTTGTGGGAACCTCTCTAACAAGGAGGAATGGGGCTGGAAAAAAGGTTTGGCACGTGGGGCTTCGGACTCCTGCCCCGCCGGCTGAAAGATTGGCAGCGCAGTGTCTAGCCTCTAGCACCCCCGCAGCTCCTTAGCTTATGGCCTGAAGTTTAACAGAATAACAGGGAGCCTTTCCTATACACATAGGCAGCACAACATAGAAGATGCTGAACACGCAAGGGAAAGGAAGGGGGGGAAATTGAGACATGAAGGAGCATAGTCACAACATTTAGGAACGAGGTGGGATAGTCGGTTGCATAACAGTGATGGCTGGGTGGTGCAACATGGAGGTCATTTTCTGAATTCTTTTGGCTTGGGATCTAACCCATAGTCCCAAGAATATCAAGACAAGTATAATTCCCTTTTATGTGCACGGTATTGATAACTAACATTCCCAATGTGTCAAATGTGCATTTTGCGTACACCGGGGTGCATGGGGTGCTAGTCAGATCAACCATCCAGTCAGGCGGTCCCTCTAAGGATTTCATGTCAAGATCAATGCTCCAATTCAAAGATGTCCAATTTACCAGGTGGAATTCCTGTATCTCACTTTGTGGGTCGGCTAGCATAATGGGTATTTTGTCCTCTGGGTATAGGCCTTTATTTGTTCCTACTGATAGTATGATCCTGAGGGGATCCCCTTCATTCCACACAGCAGCTGAAACTATAGCTGTCTCACATGTGGCTTTAGGGATTTTGCCCTGGCACAAGAGTACTATCAACTTCTCCCTGAGGTCTCCCTCTGGGGGGGGAGATCCATATGCTTTTCTTTGGCTCATCTCTGGTGCAATTAATCAAACCAGATGGGAGGCACTCCTGTATTTCATCCACTGTTTTGACACTGTACCCCTTTTGTTCCATCAGTGTTATAGGTGCTACGCCATCATCAAGACATGTTATATTTCTATTCAGATGTTGCATCTGAACAAGCTGTGCTTTTTCTCTGCTAGCATTAAAGCCTGTTTCCCTGATGAGGTTAAGGACTTCCTTAGTGATATTCTGTTCTTGTTCTAGAGTGGGGGCATGGATTAACACGTCATCAACATATGAGAGCACGTGATCCTGTGAGGATGGCTGCAAGCAGTCCCACATCTGGACTACGTGTGCGTAGCAAATAGCTGGGCTTGAATGGAAGCCTTGTGGTGTCCGCATGAATGCATATTGTTGGCCTTGGAAAGTGAATGCAAATTTGTACCAGCATGATTCATGTAATCTTATGGAATGGAACACATTGGCTAAATCGATCACACTGTAATATCGGGAGCCGACAGCAATGGCTGCTACAATTTCATTGTATTTCACCACAACGGGCGCGACGGGAGGTGTAATGGCATTTAAAGCTCTGAAATCTATGGTCATTCGCCAGGTGACCCCGTCTGCTTTTATAACGGGCCACAAGGGGGCATTGCAAATAGACTGCATAGGCCTAATCATGTTCCATTTTAAAAGACCTTCAATTGTTTTGGCAATGGCAATTTCTGCTTCCACTGGATACCTATATTGCCTTTGAGGCGGCAGATCTTTTCCTTCGATAAGGACACATGCATTCTTAACCAAACCACACTCTGCTTTGTCCTTAATCCAAACTTCTGGAAACTCTTGGACCCAAGGATCCATGCTCACATTGTTCGCAGGCAATGGGGATTTCAGGGCTGCACATCGATGGATTGCATTGATGAAGTCAGGGACCCCGGGAACTTTCCACAGGAGATCATTGGCTAAATCAATGTTTATGCCATGGTTTTGAAAGAAATTAGCACCTAAAATTCCTTCATCTTCTCCGCGGTTGTCACAGGCAAGCACCATTGTGGAAAAGTTTCCCACTGTTATGGGAATGTCCTTCCACACTTTAGCATTGTGATTGCCTCCGGCAAAGCCTCGGAGGAAAATGGTATCATTAGTCGGCTGTCCTTCCTTAGCTAGGGCTGGGTGTAGAATGGTAGTGGAAGCACCCATGTCCACTAGTAGGGTTGCAGACTTTCTCTTTCTCCCTGGAGCCCCAATGCCTGCAGAAACCGTCGGTCTTCCCCATGTGTCTGGCTTAAGTGTAGCCACTACTCCTTGGGGAAGAGTGCAGGGCTCCGGGCACCCCTAGCAGAAGTGATTTGGCTGCGCACTAGTGACTTCCCAGGTAGCTACTACGGGAGCCATAGGCGGGTTGCTTTGCGCATCACTGTCTGCGAGGGCTCTAAGGAGCATAGCATCAGGCTGTCCGTCGAATTGGTCCATGTCAAACCCTCTGTTTTTTAGAGACATCCATAGATGCCAATGAAGCGCGTCTGTGTTCTGCCCCTCCCCGATGCCAGGTTTGCTGGGGTCCAGTAGGACCTGGGGGTGGCTGGGAGTTTTGCCCTTGTGTAGCCTGTGGCTGTGGTGCGTATACTGTTGCCGGTCTGGCTGGTTGCTGGGGGAAATTATTCTGCGGCATCAGTGGGGCAGAGGGCTGGGGAGGCTGCCACTGTGCATGTGCAGGAGCCTGGTTATTACGGTAACCTCCTTGGTATTTTCCTCTGTAGCCGCCTTTGCCTCGGCCATTATATCTTCCCTCATATTTATTTCCACTATAATTACTCCCAGTAGAATTTGGGGGCGGCACTGCATTATATTGTGGGCTATGCTGAGGTTGGGAAACAACATTCTGTGCGTTTTGAGGCTGCGCCACATTATACCATGAGTGTGGGCCATTATTTTCATAGGTGATTGTTTGTATTGGTTCTTCCTCATCTTTATACCTGTCTCTGTATTTCCTAGGAGCTTTAGTAGGTTTCACGGCGCCTGTGCTGCGTAGTAACGTGGCGACTCTTCTGATTTTAATTAGCAGTTGGTCCCATTCCATGTCTGTTGGGGTTTCCACATTTAAAGCTAACTGTGTCTGGGCGTTAAAGCCTTTAATAAGAGCATCTTTGAAAACTATGTCATTATAGTCTGGGTAGTCCTCGTCATCCAGATCTACTTTTTCAGCTAATACTCCCAGTAGTTGTTCCCTAGTTAAATAAACTTTGGGGTCTTCATTGCTCCCTTGCTGCTCCAACACAAATGCAGCCTCCAGTGATCGGCCTGGGTTTAGATATTCCATGACTCCTCTCATCCATGTATACTGATCCTCATCATTTAATGCTTTGGCTGAAATAGCCAAATTAATGGCTGCCAAGTCAGATCCAGTGGCACACCTTCTTGCTATTGCAGAGAGGTCCTATCCATTCAAGCTACCATATGCGGTGCTGACCGATGTGAGCCAGGCTATGATGTTCTCCCTAGTAAGGGGGCCGACCTGCTCAGCAATTGCCTTGACCTCTTCCAGT
Organism: Gekko gecko; assembly: GCA_029375565.1. Lineage (NCBI taxonomy): Eukaryota > Metazoa > Chordata > Lepidosauria > Squamata > Gekkonidae > Gekko > Gekko gecko. The sequence goes on from JAPDNY010000005.1 coordinate 174,692,906, forward strand.
CTCCAAACCCGTGTCTCTGTAATGGTTTTTACTGTTTTATTGCTTCCTGCTTTGGTAGTCTGTTCCCTGGTGTAAACCGGGTTTATTGGCTGTGTGTTTGTTGCTTCCACATGAGCCTCCGAAGAATGACCGGTAGGTTCATCCTCGGGCTCTGAAACCTCTGGGTCCTTAAGACCACCTGGGTGGATGGTGCAGATTACTGCCTCCTGAATCCCCAGTTTCTCCCTGAGAATTCTTATTTCTTTCTGGCATGCCTCATGGTTTGCCTTGGCGTATTGCTCCTTCGCCTGGTCGGCAAGTTAGCAAGCCGCCTTTTGTGCAGTGGCGAGGTCTTCAGAAATTCTGGCGACCTCTGCCTCTGCTTTCTTTGCTCTCTCTGTAGCCTGGCTGGCACATTTAGCATCTTGGGCTGAATTAGAGAGCCCAGTTTTCTCTAACATGAGGTTCATTCTTTCCGTCCTCAAATGAACCATTTCCTTCTCATGCTGCTCGCACATAGCATCTATTTCATTTTGGTGGTCTTCATTAAGAATACAGATTTCGGCTTTAGCTGCTGTTAACTCAGCCTCTCTCTTCTCTAGGTCTTTCTTTAGTAATAGATTGGTGGCCATGGACTCCTGTAAGGCTAAAAGGAGTGCCCATGCCCCAGCCTGATCTTTCATGGCTGTAGTTCTGTGTTTCTTTTCACAAAAGTCTTGAAATACTTCTCGGGCAGCCTGGAGGGGATCCTCCATCTTAAATGCTTCTGGTGCCCAAGGATTAAGGCCTTTCATTGTTACCCATTTTTCTAGGCGAGGCAAGTCCTCGATTGTGCGGAATTTGGGTGCTTCAGTGGAAGTTGCTTCCGCCATTTTATAATTTATTATTTTAAGCTTGCTACTTTCTCCTCCTACTCCCCTGCCTGGATTACCAAAACCCCTTAGATTTGAGGTTTTTAAGGCTAGACTTCTGTCCCCACCGGGTTCTTCCCTCAATAACCCTTTTCTATCTGGTTTTTCTAGGCTAGACCTCTGTTCCTGCTGGGTTTACCATTAACCCTTTAATTCAGAGTTTTGAGCGCGGGCTTGGCCTGGGCCTCATGTCTCTAGCCAGATTACTCCTTTGAACCAGTCAATTGGGGTTTTTGGATACTCTATCCACCGGGGTGACCTCCTACTAACCCGGGAAGGTTTCAGGGCAACCTACAACACTTGGATCCTTGAGACAATATGCCTCAGTGAGCAGGCCTCTTAGCTCACTTTAACTTTAAGCGCTCTGCTAGCTAGTCAAAGCAAAAAGTGCTTCCAGAGACTCTGGAGGAAGGTGGAACCTTGGCTCGGCTCCACATATTTCTCAGTGTTCATTGCTCAAGTAAAAGGGGAACAATGGCCTGTAGTGTTTTGTGATGTGGTGCGATTCCTGACACCCTACACTATCGTTCTCGGTTCCCAGCCCACAAGATAGACCGAGAGACGGCTCGCAGGAAGCCTTTAGGACTCTGTGTGAGAGACCCCTTGCGTTCGGAACACCGCTGGTCACAGGCTAGTTCTTGCAGCCGGGTCCCATGCGGCTGGCCTCCACGACTCTTTAGTGCTTATGGCACAGAGTCTCACACTGAAGGTGGTGAAATGGGTAAAGCCTCCCAAATAGAATGCTCACTAGAGCCAAGCATACAAGGACTTTAAGAGAAGCCAATGTTGAATCAGGCCAATGGCCCATCTAGTCCAACACTCTGTCACACAGCGGCCAAAATATACCAGGTGCCATCAGGAGGTCCAGCAGTGGGGCCAGGGCACCAGAAGCCCTCCCACTGCTGCCCCCTCCAGCACCAAGAATAGAGTGCATCACCTGCCCCAGACTGAGAGTTCCCATTCTATACCCTGTGGCTAATAGCCACTGGTGGACTTCTGCTCCATAAAAACATAAGAGAACATAAGACTTTCCTTCACATGTGTACTGAGTGTACTTTGCTGAGCTTACTCGCTCTTCCTAGGAAATACGTGGCAGTTTCTCCTCTACGTCTGATTGACTGAATGAGACATGCGTCGACTCTCGTGTCGGACAGCCGACTAATGATACCATTTTCCTCCGAGGCTTTGCCGGAGCAGGACCTATCTCAGCAGTACCTCCAATTCTGTTAGCCAAGAGACTGTATGATAAGCACCACCGGGGAAAAGCCCAGTAAGGACACAGAGGCCAGCCAAGGACGATGAGATGCTGGCTAAATTCACTCCAGAGGTGCTCCACAGCCTGCCTGCAGCTTGTCATGTCTTACACTCACAGGTTTACACTCAAACAAAAGACTCTTGCATACAGCCCAGAGTCCTGGTCTCCACATAATAAAGGGATTAACCCCCTCTACGTGCCAACTCACACGTTCCTCATGGAGAATCTGCCCGGATACTGAAGAGTCATCCTCCTTTGTTCCAACTTCCTCTTTTCCCGCTCCCAGGTGTCCAACGGTCAAGGTAGCCACTAGCATTTGAAATTGACCCTAACAACCAATCCCTAGCCAGCAGGGAGTGTCCTCAGGTGTAAGACGCCTGGCCTCCCACACCCACCGCTCGAGAAGCCTTAAAAACACTCGCATACACTTCTCAAGCATGGCAGCCTTGCCTACCCCCTACCAACGACCTTTCTCTGCCTGCTATTACCTCTAATGCCCAGCTTACTCTACCCAAAACCCCTTACCTTGCTTTAAGGCTTCAGTCTGCAGCTGAAGTAGTGCACACATCTCTAGCAGGTCTAGTACACGTGTTCCCCTATTCGTTCCCTCCATATTCCTTCCCTCCCTGAACCTCCCGCTGGAAGATTTAGGAGCTACACATCCTGAGGTAAATATTGCCCCTCATCGCTTCAATACCTGCTGATGTGAATGTGTTATTTGTTTCCTTCCTGTTTTTATTAGTTTCTTGTATGCCAGTGTGTGTGATTGTGTGTGTGTTCTGCTGAATATTACTGCACAGTAAACAAATGATTTATTTTACTCCTGTCTCTCACCTCTTTATTGGGAAATAGCATGGTAACCCATCCTCCGTATACACAGACCAAAGAATCCCAATATTAAATGCTGTTCCGAGTGCTCTATTAATTATTAATCAGAGCATTTCGGCTAACATAACTTTAACCAAAACTGCCGCAACCATCCAGCCACAGCATCCAAAGTCTCATCCAATTTTCCAGGAACAGAAGATAGATAGCCATCCATTAAGAGATAGAGCTGGGCAGGGGTCTTTTGGGGACAGAGCATGCCGGAGTGCTGCTCCGGCAGCCCAGGCCCTGGGACACATGGTGGTGGCAACAAGCTTGGAAGAGCTGCGGCCCAAGGTGGCCGAAGAGGCCCGTGGCCAGCCTTCTAGGGCCCACTCTCTGGTGCTGAGGCCCTGGGGAGGCCTGAAGAGGGCCATGGTCGGCCTCCTGGGGCCCACACTCCAGTGCTGAGGCCCCAGGGAGGCCCGTGGTCAGCCTCCCGGGGCCCGTGCTCCGGCACTGAGGCCCCAGGGAGGCCCAAAGAGCACCTTGGTCGGCCTCCTGGGGCCCACGCTCTGGCGCTGAGGCCCCGGGTAGGCCTGTGGTCGGCCTCCCAGGGCCCGTGCTCCAGTGCTGAGACCTTGGGGAGGTTCAAAGAGGGCTGTGGCCAGCCTCCCGGGGCCTGTGCTCCAGGGCTGAAGCCCCAGGGAGGCCCTAAGAGGGCTGTGGTCGGCCTCCTGGGGCCTGTGCTCCGGTGCTGAGACCTTGGGGAGGCCCGAAGAGGACCGTGGTCTGCCTCCTGGGGCCCGTGCTCTGGTGCTGAAGCCCCAAAGAAGGCCATTGCTGGCCTTCTGGGGTCTGCGATTGAGCACTGCAGTCTGGGGAAAGGCATTGATGGAGGTAAGTGAGGGATCTGGGTGGGTGGGAGAGCCTTCCTTCTTCTCCCCATCTCTTTGCCCTCCTTCTGTCCATCCTTTCCTTCTCTCCTTTCCTTTTCTTTCTTTCCCTTTTTCTCCTTCTTTTCTTGCTCTCTTTCCCGTCTTTCCTTCTCTCCTTTTTCTCTTTCCCTCCTTTCGTTCTCTTCTTTTCCCCTTTCCCTTCTTCTTTCCTTCTCTTTCTTTCCCTCTTTCCTGCCTTCTTTCCTTCTCTCTACTCTGTACTCTCTCTCTCTCTTTCCTTCCCTCTTTCCTCCTGTGGCCCAGCATTCCCCCCCACAGGCTGACTGGGAAGTGAAGGGGAGGCTTTTGAAGATGCCTTCCCCCCCCCTTTGCTTCACCTTATGACATAACTTCTAGTGATGTCAGGGTGTGTGGCATATGCTAATGAGCTATTATGCTAATAGCCTAGTAGCTCATTAGCATAACTTATGCTAATGAGCTCCTGCAGGGCTTTTTCTAGGAAAAGACCCCTGGAGCTGTGTGTCATCAGTATACTGATGACAATTCCGCCCATAGCTGTGGACTAACTGGGTGAGAGGGCGCAGATAGATGTTAAATAACATTGGCAAGAGGATCACCCCGTGTGGCACTCCACATTCCAGTGGGTATCGTGGGGAGACCCTCTTGCTAAGTGCCACCCTCTGTCCCCGACCATGGAGGAAAACTATTTCAAGTCAGTCCCCTGAACTCCTACATGGGCAAGGCAGTGGGTCAATAGGTCATAGCTCTAATAGGAACAGCAGCACCAATCCACCCCGATCCAGATGTCTATGTAGGTCATCTGTAAGGGCGACCAGAGCCGTCTCCATCCCATAACCAGGGTGGAAGCGGAAGGAGTCAAGGATGGAAGCATCATCCAGGAAAGCCTGGAGCTGTTCGGCCACCACATGAATATGACATGTTTTAATCCTAAAATAACAATATAAAATACAGGTAATACCTGTTCATTCTCATAAATGGAGATGAATGGCTTTCCACAATTGTAAATATCTATGGTGCTTTACATGGTATTTTCCCATGTGGGCTTCTTTTCATGTGGTTTTTTTATGTATGGGCTTTTTTCTGTGTGGGTTTATATCCATGTTGGCAGTTTTCTGTGTGGGTTTTTTTTGTGTGAGCTTTTATGTCCATGGACTTTTTTCTGTAGGATTTTTTCCGATCACTGTGACTGAATGCCTGCCTGATCGAAGGCTAGTTTCCCCCTCTGTAAGGAGGTGCGGTGTGACAAAGCCTCAGATTCAATGGCTCTTTGCAAAGGCTATGGCTGAATGCCTGCCTGAATAAAGCACAGTTTTCCCTTCCGTCATGAGGTGTGGTATGTTAGAGCCTGCCTGAAAAAAGGTCCACCTCCCACAGGAGAGTGTTGTATTAATCAACCTCAAACTGAAGTTGAGGATGCATACTCAGGACCCAGCTTGACGCCAACAGTCCTTTTCTGCTTGGTGTCATTGGATCCCTCCACTCCAACAGTAGTTGCAGGGATACTTACTATCCCTTCAAAGTTGAAACGTTTCTTCCTCTTAGCATCTACACAGAGTCAACTGTTGGTGTTTACAATAAGTTTCCCTTTGGGTTCACCCTGAGGTTGATAATCTTGATGCCCTTTGATGTTGAAGCACCCCTGCCTCCCACATGGCTTCTCTTGAAAGTAATCAGAAGCTTGGGGGATTAGCCTGGCACAAGCTGCCTGATTAAGCAACCCCCCCCTTTTTCTCTCTCTCAGGTCCAGGGAAAAAGCCTAGAGAGGTCTGTTTAACATGGCCTGACTGAATATACTTTGTTGGTCTTTGTTGGTCTTAAAGGTGCCACGGTACTCAGTTCTACTGCCTGAATGAAGGATTCTTTCCTCCTTTTTTCTACCTTCAATGGGATCTCTCCAGAGGCCTTATGCTGTGGCTTGTTGGAGCAGTTTTACAAGGACTAATTAAATTAACTTTTTACTGGCTATCCTCAGTTTCAAAGTGAATTTTTGGGAGTGTGGCCTAACAGAGCACAGCTCTTTGTGATAAGTCTTATGTGTCAGAAGGGATTCAGGTCGTTTGGCCCTCTTCAGGCCCTGTAGTTTTGGAGTGTGGCTGTGCTTAATTTTACCACTCACTCTATTGGGAACTGCCTTGATTCCAAGGTCAGAACCACTTCACTTTTGATCTCCTCAGCAACCATCTTGCTAATGATTATTTCTAAATGTGACACAGTGTCACAGCAGGCTTGGTACACTATCTTCCTGCAGTCTCTCAGCACTGATACTTGACCCTGATGGGCTGTTCAGCACAGGTGTTGCTTCAAACACAGAGTCTACTGTTCCAATTTCCTTTTTATATATATATATATATATATATATATATATATATATATATATATAAACATAAAAGGGGGAAATTCAATTTCCATTTCTTCAATATCGTATTGATGCCTTATTTATCATAAATTTGTATATTTCACCTTGTAGTAATAACTTTGTTGCTTGCAAATATATCTTATTTATGGAATAAATGTCCTTAAATACAGTTTAAGTGACTCCATTGATTACTTGGAATAATCTTCAAACCATTGGTAAAATCTTGACCATGTATTCTCAAATGTAGTCTCTGGTTATCCTCTCAAAATCAGAGTTAGTTTGTCCATTTTGGCCATTTCTAACATCTTACTTAAAAGTTCTTGTCTTGAAGGTGTCTCTGTTGATCTCCAGTGTTTAGCATACAATATTCTAGCAGTTGTTGTTAAATACAATATAAGATAAGAGTAATGTTTTTACAGTTTTCAGGTAAGATATTCAACAAAAATATTTCTGGTATAAAAGGTACAGAAGATTTTTTTTTTTGTATAATTTCATGAATCCAAGCCCAATACTTTTTCACTTTCTCACATAACTACCACATGTGGTAAAAGGATCCCACCTTATTTTGACATTTCCAACATAAATTTGAACAATTAGCATCAAACTTAGCCAATTTATCAGGCGTAATGTACCACCTATAAAACATCTTATATGTATTTTCCTTATATGAAATTGCTTTTGTAATTTTAAAATTCTTTTTCTTTACCTGTGGCCATTGGTCTAACTCAATATTATGACCCAAATTTTGCACACCTATTTTATCATAATGTCTTTAACTACTTTATCTTGGGTCTCATTTTCTAAAAGCAATGTATAATTCTTTTTTATAAGTTTCTCATCAACATACATCAATATCTTATCTATTGCTAATATTTTGTCATAAAAACCTGTCGGCTTATGTTTTCTATATCTTGATTCTATTTGAATTCTTTCCCACAAATGTTGCCCTGCAAGGCTTTTTCATGCCTTTTATGAACTGCAATAAAGTATGGACTGTGCAAAGTATGATTATGGAACTGTAAAGCATGGTGACCCACTATGAAGCCAGTAGAGACTGCACCCTGAGAGAAGGACACCTTCCTTTCTTCACTGCTGCTCCAGTGGCCATCCAAGGTTGCCAGCATGCTTATCTGATGGTGATTGAATCAGTTCCACAGTATGCACAAAGCACCTAAAACCATGCCATGCTAGAGCATGAAGACAAAGGTCTCCAAAATGCCATTAGGAGACCTCTCTAGCGCACACAGGCAGACCCCTTTCCTCCCCCAACATACCTGCAAAGCTACACGCAGCCCAGCGACTCTATTCATAGTTGTTTAGCAACTAATCACTCACCCATCAAGGACCCAGCTAAGACTATCAAGAAGACAATGGCCTTGGCCAGATGACTCATCTCACATACACACAGGTGCCAGCCACAAGTTATGTTTCTAGCTCTCAATATTGACCTCTCCTTAGCTCCCCTCCCCACACCCCCTCATAAAAGGGGCAACCTGACCACATGCTCGACCCTTCTGCTCTACGACCCCTATCTAAGCCTTATCCCTCTTATGTCCAGCTTGCTATCCCAATACCCTTCCTCCATCTGTAAACTCTAGGTCTGCAGCCAGAGTTCCATGTGCTGCTTACTGGTTCAAGCCATGTGTCCCTTTTTCATTTCTTCCCCTCCTTCTTCCATTGGAACGGCTCATTCGACAAGGACAAGTAATTATTGCCCCACCAACGAACTCCTGCTCATGCAACCATGCTAAATCTCTCTCTTTATTTTCCTAGTCTTGATTAAATGAGTGTTTGTATGTGTATTGTTTGTGTGTGAAGAAGATTCCAAGTAAAATTCCAACCTAATACAGTCTCCATGTCGGTTACTGGTACTTCTGGAAGAGCGGGACCTCTGTATAAACAGGTGATCACTTCCTTAGCGGATTGCATATTGATAATAACTCACAAATCCCCTAATTTTGACAATAACTAAGAACAATCAGGCTAACACCATGTTAAAGTTTCTATTGATTTCAATTCATTTCTGTTAGTCAGTAAGTCCTCATATCTTAGAATTGTTTCTTCCTGTGTTAGGTTAGGATTTGTAAAAGCTTCTAATGGGGTGACCCATTTAGGAATCTTGGTATAAAAATTGTTTTTAGACTCTTCCCATACCTTTAATAAAGAGGCCCTGATAACGGTGTTGTTTGAAATATTTGTGTGTCTGTGCTTTCCCGTACCATATAAAAGTATGCCAACCTAACAAAAGGGCATGACCTTCTAATTTCAGAAGTCTTACATTTTCTAAAGTAATCCAGTCTTTTATCCATGTCAGAGTCACAGCTCTATAATAAAGTAGCAAATTTGGTAATGCCCAACCACCTTTTTCTTTGGCGTCTTGTAAGTCTTGAAGTTTAATTCTTGGTCTCTTGGCTTGCCAAATAAATTGTGTCATCATTCTGTCAAGTTCTTTAAAATATTTTTGATTCTGTAGAATAGGTATTGTTTGAAATAGAAAAAAACCTTAATCTTGGTAAAATGTTCATTTTAATAGTAGCAATTCTTCCCATTAAGAATAGTGGAAGGTGTTTCCATTTTTCCAAATCTTTCTTAATTTCATTCATCAATTCCATATAGTTATTCTCCATCAGAGAAATACATCTATTTGTTATAGTTATTCCTAAATATTTAATCTTCTTATGAACTTCTAATCCTGCTGAATCTTGTAGCTAGTGAACCTGTGGATTGGTCATATTTTTTGTTAACATTTTTGGTTTTTTATAATTAATTTTAAGTCCTGCCACCTCTCCATAATCTTGCAATGAACCTATCAATGGTTTTATAGAGTTCAATGGATTTTCTAGGATAAATACTAAGTCATTGCAAATGCTTGAAGCTTGTATTCTTCTTTTAATTTAAGGCCTTGAATATGTGCATCAGCTCTAACTGCATCATTTAGGACTTCTAGCACAAAAATAAAATAGAGGCATAAATTTTATAATCCACATTTAACAAAGAGATAGGTCTATAGTTTTTAATTTCTTTTGGATCTGATTTTTGCTTGTGATACTGTTCCCATTTTCAGGGCAAACTCAGTAGTGATTGCCAAGTATGCTGTTGCAGGCAAATCCATCTACTTTACCTCTTCTTTCAGTTATGGGCTAGCCTTTGGAACTGTTGCTGACTGAGGGATTCCTTAATTTGAATTCACACTGATAACCCCACATTTGTCACTCTTATGTGACATCATTCACAGCATAACTCAATGTGATATGCTGATTCAGTGTTGAACTGCCTCTGGGAGACCAGGTTTAGATACCACCTTGTGTTACAACTTGCTGACTTTGCACTTTCACAGCTTCTCATCCCGACCTATTTTGCAGGGTTCTAGTAAGGATTAAAAAAAAGATAAAATGTTATAAGACTCTTTGAGTCCATGTTACAGAGTAGGAAAGACTCCTTACCTCTCTTTTTTTAAGGACACAGTGTCTCAGGGTTCTGCATACCTTTTGTCCATGTACAAGGGGCCAGGTTCCATCCTTGGCATCTCCTACTGACAAAGTCTCTGGTGATCAAGATCCTTTCATTTCTGCTCTTTTTTCACCAGGAAGCCTGCAATTCTGTGTGCACTTATGTCACCTGGTGAGCTTTGAGCCAACACTTTTGCCTGGCTCTTCTCTATACAAGGGCTACCTGTCTCCAATTGATTATATCATTTAGTTTAGTTCTAAATAGGGAGGATCCATGGCTTGGTGGAATAGCCTCTGCTTGGCATGCAGAAGGTCTAAGGTTCAATCCCTGGCCTTCCAGTTAATGATCTGGCAGTTGGTGATGTAAAAGGCCTTTCTCTGCCTGACACCTTGGAGAGCTGCTGCCAGTCTGAGTGGACAATACTGACCTTGATGGGCCAATGGTCTGATCCACTGTAAGGCAGCTTTGCTGTGCTCTGTTGCACCCCCCCCACCAAACAAGAAAAATTGTTATATTTCAAATTATTCTTGGCCCAAATCCAGTGACTCATAATCCAAGTCTTTTGTGGGGCAGTCTTGTGTACTGACCTCTCTACTATTTCTGCAGACAATTACTCTGTCATTGGAAGCTTCCAATGGTAGCATTCCAACATTCCCTTCACTGGGTTTATACTTAGCTGTCTTTCAAAGGGCACACAGATTAATGTGACCCTTGTAAGGTTGCTATATTCCCCCCCCCAACAGCTTTGACAGGTCATTATTGATCCTTTCCAAAGCACCTGCTTGATTCCCCCCCCTTACCTTTCTTGGTCTTTATATGGTCCTTATTTTGCTAAGATTGTCAGCTCTTTTCAGTTTCCACTGATGTGTATCCTAGAATTTTAACGTATCTATGACACCATAACAATACTGTTGTTTTGGTGTGTTTTTTACCCTTCCTGAGATGCCCAAACTGTTTTTTTCTTTCTTTCTGAGACAGACCTATGATGCACCATTAATGTGATCAAAACACACTTCTTTCTCTCACACCATTTCTTTTGGCTATGAGCTTCTGAAACTTAGTGTCATCTCTGGTGTCTCCTTCACTATGTGTGGGGACCCTGCTGTGGACATGTGTTTCCCAGTAGCTTTGGGTGTTCTGCAACATTAATTTGTCTTGATGGAAGGCATTGTAAGTATATTTTAACTGACTGATATACACCAGTTCCCTGATACTCTGTTTGGAGGTCTGGGCTACTTGACTTGGCCCCACAATAGGACATTCCAGGCTCTGGCCTTTGTGCATCATTCCTGACAATAACCACCGTCATTGAGGAATGTACTTCTAATCCCTCTGGATGTTGTAATTGCCCCTTTTGGAATCTGCTGCCTTGATGGACTGATTAAACTGTGTTTGGATTTGAAATGTGATTTTGCTCTTCATTGGACATGCACCTTGCCAAAGACTAGTGTATGTGTCTATGCTACTGTTGATTTAGTGTGTCAGCCTCTTCCCCTACCAGTAAGCACTCAATCTCATGGAGCTACAGTTCTTGGAAATTATTTAAAATGCTGTTAGCCCACAGTATTTTTACCAGACCATAAGCCCATGCAGGCCTATGTTAATTGTTTACAAAAAAAAAGAAAAGAAAGAAGGGGAATATGAAGGGAACCCAAGTTACCCTTCTCGGTTGCTTGGAGGAGATTCTTGCCACATGTGAGTGAGCAAGTGCCTGCTTAGATCATGTCTCAGTTGTCACGATCTGACTCTTGTACAGAGTTTGTATCTTGTAAACTGCATGCAAAATAGAATCTGCTTCTGTATCTGAGAATGGAATTTTGAATTTTTCAGAACTGGGTGATTTCCCATAGAATCCACTTCCTAGGGTAAGATATGGGACTCAAGTCCTGGAATGCCTTATTCAGATTGTGCACAGCATTCCCTTTCTGCTTTTGCTAAGCTCATTCTTGTTGCTTATTGTTTTGCTTTGTCCTGGACCACCTTTGTTCTGCCAAGACTATAGTGTCAGGTTCTTCAATCAGTCATTGAACACAGGGCTCCTTACAGAAGACAATGTTTAATGAAGGTATTCTGAAGACATGTGTACAAGCTCTATGTCAATAATGGGCAATTACAGCAAAGCAGGTTTGGTTACACTATATTCAAACAACGCCCCCCAACAGCAGATACATTTGGCGCAAACGGCAAGCTAGGCAAGCTAGGCGGGCAAGCTAATGAAAACATTCTAGGAATAGTTAGATTCCCAGCGAGACTCCACAGCTGGAGTATCAAGGTCAAGCCTTGATAAGAGGATGAGAATGAGAGTCTGGGGGGGAGAGGCAGCCTCCTACCTCCTCAGGGTACCTGACATCTTGCCCCCTTAAAGGGGCCCCCCTCCTGGCTTGTCTGGGTAATGCAAGTGGAAATTCCAGAGCAGCCGGGGGACATTGATGTCGTCAACTGCAACCCATTCCCTATGTTGAAGCCCAAAATCCACCCACTCCACAAGATAATACAGTTTATTGCGTTTCACCTTGGAGTCCAAAATGTCAGCAACTTCATAATGCAGTTTGCCTTGCACCATAAGCGGAGGGGGTGTTGCACATTCCAGGCACCAGGGGTTAGCCCCAGGGTCATGACGGAGAAGCCTAAGGTGAAAAACAGGGTGTACATGTTTCAGAGATTTAGGCAACTCAAGTTCCACAGCAACCTCATTGATCAGTTTTTTAACAGGGAATGGGCCCACAAATTTCCAGCCCAATTTCCGGCTAGGCTGGAGATCTTTAATGTTTTTAGTAGAGACATATACAGAGTCCCCAGGGTTGAGCTCCCACCCCTTGTCACATTTCTTATCAGCCTGTTGCTTGTAAGCTTGTTTAGCCCCCTCCAAAGTCTTGTAAAGGAGAGGCCAAGCATCCTGCAATCATTTGCACCAGTCCCCAGCCTCTCTTTCAGGAAAGTCAACCTTATTGAGGAAAGGGAGAGGTGGGGCCTTGTAACCATACACAGCCATAAAGGGGGAGACCCCCATCGAAGAATGACAGGTGTTATTGTAGCAAAATTCTGCTAGGGGAAGAAGCCCCTCACAGTCGTCTTGTTGAAAGTTAGTAAAGCATCAGAGATATTGCTCCAAAGTCTGGTTTACATGTTCGGTTTGCCCATCCATCTCAGGATGGTAGGCACTGCTCAGTCCCCTCTCCACCCCCATCAGCTGCATCAGTTCACCCCAAAACTTAGAAACAAATTGCGAACCGAGGTCGGAGATTATTTTCTTGGGCAGAGTATGCAGCCTGAAAATGTGGTGGAGGAATGCCCTAGCTAATGCTTTGGCTGTGGGCAAGGCTTTAAGTGGAACTAAATGAGGCTGTCTTGAGAACAAGTCAACAACCACCCAAATAACAGTTTTCCCCTTGCTAGAGGGCAGATCTGTGATAAAATCCATGGAGATGATCTCCCATGATCGTCTCGGTGTAGGCAGGGGATGGAGGAGCCCCGGTGGCTTCCCGGGTCTCGGTTTACTCATGAGGCATGTCTGGCAAGAGTGGACAAAGAGGGAGAGATCCTTTCTCATCCCTGGCCACTAGAACTGGCATTGCAGAAGATGTAGAGACTTCACAAAACCCAAGTGTCCTGCCAGTTTGCTTCCATGCACTTGAGACATGATTTCCCCCACAAAGAGAAAGGAACAAACATTTTAGTGCCTCTATACCAACAGCCATCAGCCTTCTCCTCCCCCTCCCCCTCCTTTTCCAGCTCCTCCCAGTCCCTCTCCAAGAGAGCCTGAGCGAACTTCAGTTCCCATGAGTCGTTGGGAGGAGGAGGCGGGGTGCGCACCTGACTGCGAGTGGTGACTGCCCCCCAAATGGGTAGGCATGAACATGGAGTCTAATACCTCCTCCCAGCAGCTATCATATTGCGGGAGGCGGGACAATGCATCAGCAAGTGAGTTCGCCTTTCCCGGGAAATGGTGGAGAGTGAAATTGAACTTGGAGAATAAAATCAGCCCAGCGCAGTTGTTTGGAGTTCAGATTGTCGGGCATGCAGAGGTCCTTGAGGTTTTTATGATCAGTCCACACCTCGCCCCCTCCAGCCAATGCCGCCAGGTAGACAGCGCTAATCTAATAGCCCCCTCTGCCTTATCCCACACTGACCAGTTGTGCTTTGTGTCATTAAATTTCTGAGAAACATAAGCAAGTGGGTGCAATTTCCCATCCTCCCCTCCTGCAAAATGGCACCACCCATAGCAACGTCTGATGCATTGACTTGCATGGTAAACTTTTTTAGTTCGTTTGGGTGCGCTAACACCAACTCCGAAGTGAAAAGGGCCTTAAGATGATCAAACGCCTCCTGGCATTCAGGGTTCCAATCCAATTTGGTCTCCAGCTGCGTGCTATCAGGACCATTCCCCTTCATTTTCAAAAGATCCATAAGGGGGAGACTCACTTGGGCAAAGTTAGCTAGAAAAGTTCTGTAAAACTTCATGAACCCGAGGAATGCCTGGAGTTGCCCCTGGGTTTTGGGTGGATCCCACCCCACCCCCACCTGGACCTTGGCGGGGTCCATTTCGATTCCTCTACCAGAGATCTGATAACCCAGAAACAAGATTTCGAAGCGGTGGAATTCGCACTTGGAGAGCTTAGCAAAGAGTTTGTGCTTATGCAACATTTCTAGAACCTCCCTGGCCAGTTTGACATGGGATTCTTTGTCAGGGGAATACAACAAAATGCCATCCAAGTAAACAAGGATGCCCTTGAACAGGTGCTTGTGTAATACTTCATTAATTAGGTTCATAAAGACCCCTGGAGCCCCCTGAAGGCCGAACGGCATCACTAGGTACTCAAACTGCCCCAGGGGGGTGTTGAATGCCATCTTATAGTCATCCCCTTCCCTAATTCGAACGTGGAAGTAGGCATCACGGAGGTCGTGTTTTGAAAAGATTTTCCCTTTGGAGACCACCGCTAGGAGGTCTTTGATCAGAGGGAGGGGGTAGGCATTCATAGATGAGACAGCATTCAGACCTCTATAGTCAGTGCACAACTGTAACCCCCCATCTTTTTTCTTACGAAACAACACCGGGGCCTCAAATGGTGAAGATGCCGGTCTAATGAACCCCCGCCCCAAGTTTTTATCAATGAACCATCTGAGTTCCATTTTCTCCATAGGGCTCATGGAGTACAACTTGCCTTTGGGCAGTTTTTTGTCAAGCAACAGTTTGATGGAACAGTCTGAGTTTCGGGGGGGGGGCAATTCATCTGCCTCCTCTTCCCCAAACACTTGGGCCAGGTCATGGTTCTTGGGGGGAATCAATTGGAATTCCTCCCTAGCCAACCACAGAGGAACCGCCATCATTTGGGGAGGATCCCCCCATCCGGTATCCCAGCTGTGGCCCGAGCAATGGGGGGAAATGAACCAGACAACTCCCTCCTTCCACAGTATATACGGGTCATGATCATGAAGCCATGGACTGCCCAGAACCGATGGGAATCTGGCAGCTGGCATGATCACAAAAGGGCAACTTTCCCAGTGCTGCCCTGCACCCATCCTTAAAGGCACAGTCTCGTATTTACACAGTTCTTTCATTGTAGAGCCATCCATTTGGGCAAAAACCAAAGGGTCTGGAAGTTTGACTACCCTGGCCCCTAGTCCCGTAACCAAAGAGGGGTTGACTCCCGCACCCTGAGTCAATCAACCCCTGCACCCGCACATGGGTGTTTAACTCCAGTTGATAAAAGTCACAGTCACGAAAAGGGTGCTCACCAGTTTGGAATTAAAATTCAGCAGTTTCTCTTTCTAATCTCCCTTTGAAATTCCTTTGTCAGAGAACTGCTACTCTTAGGTCAGCAACTGAATGCCCTGTATTCCTGGAAGGTTAAAATGTTACCCCACTGTTTTTTTAATGTTGTGGTTTCTAATAGTAGTAGTGATTGGTCTTCTTATCTTGCTTTAGCAGATGTATCTCATATGCACCTGCAGATTAGCTCATATGTTGCTTTTCTCTTATTTAGTAATGAACCAATCAGTTATTGAAATAATATCACATGATTATGATAGACAAGATTTAGAGATACAAACAGATATTTCTCTATAAATATGCATTCCTGTGACAAGAAAATCAGATTTCTTTGGATGGAAGTTTCCAAAGAGAAATAGGTGAGAATCTTCGTCGTGGTCTCTGTGCAGTCCCACACATGGGTTTGGCGCCTGCGCACGACCTCGACCGGAGAAACTGCTAGAGCTTTGCCTCAGAAGAGCTTTGGCGGGCTCTCTTCCTGCCCTGGGGAGGAGGCATGCATCACGCATGCCCAGAGTGGGGGAGAGAGCCGCCTCCCACTCAGTTCTTCTTCGACCGCCTTCGCGTTCACACCTTGTCACTGTTGCTCTGTACGTTGCCTCAGTATTTCTCTCTACATTTCTCTTTCTTTCTCTTATCTTCTTTCTCATATTTCTTCTCTTTCGTAAAAAAAAAAAAAAATCTTTTTCTCTTTTCTATCACCCCCCCCTCTTTTGGTGGGTGGGTACAATTTGTATGGGCAAAACAAAGTTCTTTAAAGTGTGCCGGCGTTGCCCAGCTAAAATACCCTTGAACGATGGGCATGACTTTTGTTTAATTTGTTTGGGTGAGGCCCATAGGGTCGATACCTGCCCACATTGTGCGAGTTTTACTTGACAGGCTAGGCATAACAGGGAGGCCAGACTTAGGGCGGTACTTTTAGAATCAGCTTTATGCTCTACCATGTCTCTGGCGGCTTCCCATGCGTCCTTAGCAAAAAAATTGGACGCCTCCTCTAAGGCATCGAAACGGAAACCTAAGAGGGCTGAAGAAAAGACCCCTTCAAAATCGAAGGCTAAGCCATTGACATGGACTTTGGTCGTTGAGCCTGTCATCATTACTGGGCTGACAACTTCGATGCCCACATTGGTGTCTATGTCTCAAAGGTCTTCATTGCCATCTTCGACGCCGCAGCACACTTTGTCATCGGCTTCTGGCTTAATTCCTCTTGGTCAGTCAACGAGGTCGCCACCACCGTTGTCTCCTTACTGGGATTCCCAAACTCCTTCAAGGCGTTCTGATCTCCTGCTCCACCATTTGGACTAGAGGCATGTTTTAGTGGAACAGCAATCGTGGTCTCGCTCCCGCTATGACTGAAGGAGGCTGATCCGTCGACAGTCTCCATCTTTGTTGGGCTCACCTTTGGATGATCAATGTTGGTCTCTTGATGAAAGTAGGTGACCTCCGTACTGGGCCTACTATTATTCCAGATCTCTGACACCTCAGTGTCATCATTATGATTGGATCCGACACTCCAAACGTACTGATCGTGGTCGTGTCTCTGACTGCCCATGCCACTCCGCATCGGTGGCTTTGGCGCATTCGGTTACTCATGACCAACCTTCTGAGCCCTCGAGACCTAGGGTTGCCCCGAAGAGTTCTCCCTTAGGACCTTGGGATCATCCTCCTGATGATGACTAAATGGCTACTGATCTTGTTCAGCCATTAAGGTCCTCCTCTCTGATGTCGATTTCTGACTGTTCTGACTCTGTGGAGCTTGATCCCGATGCCACTTGAGTAGATGATGAGCCTTGATGCTCGGGTTCTATTTCACCCACTGAGGGTCCCAAAGCCTATTTGGAGCTGGTTACTCAAATGACCACTGCCCTTCAAGTTCAGGGTTCCATGAATTCTCCTGCTGTGACTGACGTGGTTCACAAGCTGGTCCAAGCCAACCTTCCTCCTTCTACCGTCCTCCCTTTGTCCCAGTCCACCTCTCGGTTCTTAAAGAATCTTGGGAGCACCCAGAGTCGATCCTCCTGGTCTCTAGATGGTATGATGGTCTTTACAAAATTCAGCAGAATTCCGGCAAGTTTCTTATCTTTCAGCCACCACCAAATTCAATGGTCGTACATTCTTTGCTGAAGTTGAAGCAGCCCGTACGACAGTCTACACCCCCTGACCGTGAGGGGTGGAAATTTGACGTTCTCACAAAAAAGATGTATTCCTTTGCCTCTATGGGTCTCCGTATCGACACCTATCTGTCTTACCTCTCAGTGTATGCCTTCAGCGTTGCAAATGCTGTTCGTCCTGTCTTGGACTTTGTCCCAGGGGAACATCGTGCCACACTGTTGGGTTGGAAATCTGCTCCATATTGAAACAGCAGATTAATTTGGTCCGTCACACTGTCAGTTGCTCTTTGAAGATTTTGGTTTCTTCGGTTGCTCTTAGGTGCCACGCTTGGCTGAGAGGCACCTCTCTACAACCAGATGTCAAGTTCCATATAGAGGATCTTCCATTTGATGGTGACGGCCTCTTCCACTCTACTACGGATGAGGTCTTGAAAGCTGTCGATGACAGTAGGAAGCAGGCTCGGAACCTCGGGGTGTCCACCTCTTCTTATTGGCCTCGGAACCGTCCTTGGAAGCCTTCCAATTCTAGACACTATCCATCACCGGCATCCAATCCCCCGTGGAGAAGGAAGCCTTATGACTCCTGTCCTTCCTCCAAGCACTGGCCTTAGCCTTCGAAGAAGCCACAACAGTCCAAACAGTCTGTTTTACTGTCTCCACCGCCTGTCCTTTCCAATGTCGTACACCCCTCCCGTCCGGACCTGTCTCTTCCCCTTTCTACCAGTCTGGAAATAAATTTCCACCAACTCCTGGGTCCTCACCATTCTACGGGTCAGGTACGCCATAGAGTTTGTTTCACCTCCAATCCTACCACACTTTGTCGTCATGACTCCGGACCCCCTCCTCAATCTCGAGATTTCCACCCTTCTTGCCAAAGGCGCTATTGAGGTCGTCCCGGAGGCCCAATGGACCCTTGGCTTCTACTCGAAGTATTTCCTCATGCCCAAGAGGGACTGTGGCTTCTGAGCGATTATGGATCTTCAAAATCTCAATCGTTACATCCGTTATCAAAAATTCCGGATGGTCACTTTACAGTCTATCCTCCTGCTCATTTCAAGGGCTGCATGGCTCATGTTGTTCGATCTCCAAGACGCATAATTCCATGTCACTATCCGTCCCCAACACCATCGATTACTTCATTTCGCCATCGGGGATGCACACTACCAATACAGAGTCCTTCTGTTCGGTCTCTGTACCGCCCCAAGGGTTTTTACCAAGCTGATGGCTGTTGTGGTGGCCGAACTTCATCGACGTGGGATAACACTTTATCCCTACATCGACGACTGACTTCTCGTAGCTCCAATGCAGGCTCAATTGCTCTACGATATTCGGGAGATTCTTTCTCTCCTTCGTGCCCTCGGCCTCTGTGTCAACGTCCCCAAGTCCTCTCTTCAGCCCCTCCAGGTCCTTCAGTTTCTCAGTTCCTGGCTGGACACCAACCTCGAAGTGGCCTTTCTTTCAAAATCGAGGGCTTCTGACATTCTAGCTCTGGTGTCCTGGTTTCGGACCTCTCCTTGACAATCTGCTCGATCCGTGATGAAGCTCCTGGGTCACTTTATGTCCACGGTGTTTGTCGTCTGTCATGCCCAGTTGAGAATGCAGCTGCTTCAACTGTGGCTTCTCCGTACCTTCGATCCTCTACAGAGTTCTTGGCACAAGATTCTGTTGATCCCACAGAGGGTACTCGATTCTCTTGAATGGTGGTCTCACCCTCTCCACCTCCTCTCCGGCATGCCTTTTTGACATCCTCCTCCAGAAGTGTTGTTGATCACAGATGCTTCCCTCTGGGGTTGGGGAGCCCAGTGCGGAATGCTTTCTGCACAGGGGGTTTGGTCTCCTTGCGATGCAACTCTTCACAAAAATCTCCTAGAGCTGCGAGCAGTTCACCTGGCCCTTCATTCTTTCCTTCCGATCCTTCAGGGTAATGTTGTACAAGTGGCTTCCGACAATACCACCGCTGTTTACTACATCAACAAGCAGGGCGGTACTGCCTCTGTTCATCTTTGCAATTTGGCCATTGACCTCTGGTCTTGGTGCCTCAATCACTCAATCATGCTTTCAGCAATACACATTCCTGGAGCTCAAAATGTTGATGCCGATCAGCTGAGCCAGTCCACCTCGTCGGACAACAAATGGTCCATTTCCCTTCGGTACCTATGGCCTCTGTTTCTCGAGTTCGGTTGTCCTCTTGTTGACGGCTTTGCAAGTGCTGACAATGCTCGATGTCATCTATTTTTCAGCCAGGGTCCCCTGTCTGCTCGGTCGCTCGGGGATGCCTTTCTTCACAAATGGAACAGGACCCTCTTTTACTTTTTCCCTACATTCCCTCTCATCTCGAGGATAATTCAGAAGATCCTTGCAGATGCCACGTCGTGCATCTTAATCACTCCTTGGTGGCCACGCCAAGTCTGATTTCCACACCTCCTCCGACTCTCCCGTCAGACCTTCTGCCCCCTCCCTGTCATCCCCGATCTCCTTTCTCGGGCCTGAGGGAGAATCCTGCATCCCGATATGGGGTTTTTCCAATCGACGGCCTGGACAATCCAGCCCTAGACTTTCCACCTCAAATCTCTGAAATCCTCCTAAATGGCAGAAAGCCTTCTACTTGATGTACCTATCAATTAACGTGGAAGAGATTCCAGTCCTACACTTCTGTTCACTTCTTTGACCCAGTTCAGTCATCTCTCAGAGACTTTTTCTCTTACATCATCCACCTAAAGAACTCCGGTCTAGCATACTCATTGTTGAGAGTTCATTTGGCGGCTATCTCAGCTTATCATCCCTTGATACAAGGATCCTCCGTATTTTCGCACCGTCTCACTAAAACATTCCTTAAGGGTCTCCTTCAGCTTTGCCCCCCTAGGAAGCCTTTGGTGCCTTCGTGGAGTTTGTCACTGGTCCTTTCTCAACTTATGTCCAAACTCTTCGAGCCCATGACTACGTCAGACCTCAAGCTAATCTCCTGGAAAACAGCCTTCCTCATAGCAATTACTACCACTCGTAGAGTAGGGGAACTAGCTGCCTTTAGAGCTGATCCCCTTTATACAATTTTCCATAGGGAGAAGGTTGTCCTTAGACCAGATCCTTCCTTCCTCCCTAAGGTAATCTCTGCCTTTCAGCTCTCTCAGTAGTTTGTCCTGCCTACTTTCTTTCCGAACCTGACTGATGCCTCTCAGAGAGCCTTGCACTGTCTCGATGTTCGTGGAGCGCTCTCTTTTTACCTGCATAGGACACAGCCTATCCGTAAATCTCCTCGGCTGTTCCTAGCTTATGGCCCTCCGCATCTGGGGGAACCCATTTCCTCTCAAAGACTCTCTAAATGGGTGACTTCCACCATAGGCCTTTGCTATGAGCTTGCCTGTCAACCTGTCCCTACCTGTGTCACTGCCCACTCTACACAGGTAGTATCAACATCCACCACTTTCCTGGCTGGTGTCCCGTTAGAAGACATCTGTGCAGCTGCTATCTGGTCCTTGGCATTGACCTTCGTGACCCACTATGCACTCAACATTGAGCTTGACGGATGCTGCCTTCAGTCAGACGGTGCTGCGATCTCTCTTCTCTTGACCCTGCTGCTTCCTCAGGTAGGACCCTTGGGTGACTTGTTTAATTGTGATGCTGTGTCTTAACCAGTATGCTTGTGTCTTTTTCACCTGTCAGCTCCCTCCTCCAACTGGTTCAGCTCTTGGAATCACCCATGTGTGGGACTGCACAGAGACCACGACGAAGATAAACAGGTTGCTTACCTGTAACTGATGATCTTCGAGTAGTCATTTGTGCAGTACCACAATCCCACCCAGCCTTCCTCACTGCTGGCATCTCCTGATCTCCTTCCTTTGGATTGATTGGACTTACAGGTGGCAGTCGAAGGAACTGAGTGGGTGGTGGCTCTCTCCCCCGCTCTGGGCATGCGTGATGTGTGCCTCTTCTCCAGGGTGGGAAGAGAGCCCACCAAAGCTCTTCTGAGGCAAAGTTTTATAAGTTTCTCTGGTCAAGGTCATGCGCAGGCGCCCAACCCATGTGTGGTACTGCACAGATGACCACTCGAAGATCATCGGTTACAGGTAAGCAACCTGTTTTTTCTTGATGCGTAACTTGAGCTTTTTGATTATCCCTAAAAGCGGTAAGAAAACAGCTGAAACCTGATTGGTTTTTAAAACTATTACTTGCTATAAAGCAATGCTAGGTATGTTGGTAATTTTAGCATTAAATTTCACAGTGGAGTTAATTTTTTTAGGCTTATATTTTGTTCTGTCTAGCTTTTAAAAAAATAATATCTTATCTCAGTATAAGATAAAAGTTTCCGCTGGTGTTCTGTCTGGTTTGCTGGTTACACTCAAAGAACCTTATTCACCCCTTTGTTCTATTCTGTTATCAGCATTAAAGATGTAAATCACCTTTCAATAAGATAAATCCAGGAGAACTCTTATGCTAAACATTTTGTAAAGGCAGAGCCATTAAAAGTATTACGTTTCCATTCTCTGATTGGATGGGGAAGTTAAGCAGGGTCAAGAAAATACTTTTGAACATATTAAAAAAGAACTTTCAACCTTACGACTAAATATAACCACAGAACTTGCACAATCCCCCCCCCAAAAAAAAAATATTCAAGAAAACAGGGAAAAGATTGTTCAAATTCAAAGACAGCATAAAGAACTGGAACAATGTCAAGAAGCCCATGATCAACTGTTGGAAAGAGCAAATCAAATAATTGAATTTTTAGAGGTCCAGAATAGATATAATAACCTCAGGTCCCTGGAGAGACATTTAAATGTATCCCCCTGAGCTCCCGTGGCCTTTCCAGCTTGCCTGCCTCAGCGGGCAAGCTGGGATGGTTGCGGGGGGACTGTAGCAGGATTTTCCAGGTGGGCTGCTGCAGTGAGCCAGCTGGAGAAACCCCAGAGAGACATTTAAATGTATCCCCCTGAGCTCCCACAGCCTTTCTGTAATGTATCCACTGGAGAACATGGGCTCTGGACAGCCATGTGCTTGGACTGGTTCTAACCGGTCCCCCATGTGGCCAGGCGAAGGGCCTGAGCTTCGCCCCGAAGGACAATGGACTAGGGGATCCTGACTCCCCTCCAATGGAGGAGCAGGAGTTAATCCAATCAATGTAAATAGCGAATCACCGGGTGTGTGTGTGTGTTTGGGGTGTGGGTCACTTGGGAATAAAAGCCGGCCTGCGAGCCGGCTCAGTTGTCTTGTTCTTCATCTAATAAAGTATGTGAGAGCTGAAATCACTAGTAAGTCTCAGTACTTTTCACTGGCGACGAGGATGGGATGCCAATTCCCTCCATGAACAACGACCACGAGACGAGCACCGCTGACCGCCCCAACGCCGAAAGCACCGAACGCCGCCGCCGAGCTTCGTGTCCGCCTCTTCGGTTCCTGGGCACCGCACCGCTCCCTAGCACCGCTGACCCCGAGAGCAGCCTCGCTTCCAACGCCGCCAACTCTACGCCTGAACCGCGACCTCCACGGGTGAGCACCATGGCCGCTAGCAATGAGAGCTTCCCCGCCTTCGACATCTCTCGTCCCGCACACTGGGAGACCTGGATTGAGACGCTGGAGCGTCACTTTGAGATCCATGGCATCACGGATGCGAGTACGAAGAAGGCCTATCTCCTGCGCTACTGCGGCATCGAGGCACACCTCCTCCTGTAGGACCTGGTGAACCCCCTCCTGCCGAAAGACGCGGCCGCCACCTACGACATGCTGGTCAAGGCGTTTACTGACCACTTGGCACCAAAGCCCACCAAGTTCGCGGAACGAATGGAGTTCTTCGCGAGAACGCAGGGCCCCGACGAAACATCTCCGGAATTCCTGGCCGGACTACGCCGCGCAGCCACAAGGTGTGCCTTCCCCAACCTCGCAGATACCCTCCTAAACCAGTTCTTGGTGGGGCTGAAGGAGGCGAAGCTGCGCCGCAGGCTCATCAGCCGGGATGACCTCACTCTGGAGGCCGCCATCCAAGAAGCGGCCGCCTACGAGAAGTCCCACGCAGATTGCCGGCCTAAGACGGTCCATCGCCTCCAGGACTCCGGCCCCTCAGATGACTCGAACGATGAGGAGGTCCTACAGGTGAACCGCCGATCACAGCCATGCACCCAACGCAACAGGGGATCCCCCGCACCACCAAACCAGCCCAACGCATCTGCCTGTGCCAGCTGTGGCGACGCTCACGAGCGCCGGACCTGCCGTTTCTGGGACGCCGTCTGCAGGACCTGCAACAAGGCCGGACACCTCGCCCAAGTCTGCCGCTCCAAGGGCAAGCGCCTGGGATCCACTGCCCAGCTGGATGCCGCAAGCCTGCACACCGTGACGACACAGTGCCGGCAGATGGTATGTAACTTGCCCCCTGAAAGCCCGGACAAGGTGCATGTGACTGTCCAAATAGAGGGGTCCCCCTGCCAAATGGAAATAGACTCAGGGTCCTCGTTCTCTATAATTTCCGCTGAGACCCTTAAAACACTATGCCCCAAGGGGGGACCCCGACTGCACAAGCCACGGGGGTTGAAACTGACGGACTTTAACAAAAACCCAGTGGCAGTCCGTGGCTGGGGCAAGTTTCAAGTCCGATTTAAAGGGTTCTCGGGCTTGCTGGACCTGCTGGTTGTGGAGGGGCGCCTCTCAAGCCTCCTGGGACTGTCGTGGTTTGGGCCTTTGGGACTCCAAATAGCAGGAGTAAACCACCTCGGGACCGCTGACTGGGAGGCAGTTTGCCGGGAGTTCCCCAAAGTATTCGATGGGACCCTGGGGAGGTACAATGGGACCCCGATTTCGCTAGATCTGGACCCTAACGTACGACCCATCCGCATAAAGGCACGGCCCCCTCCCCTAGCCATGCGGGAAAAAATAGAGGCCGAGCTCGACCGCCTGGTCGCCCAAGGCGTGCTGGAACCGGTCGCGTCAGCGCGCTGGGAAACCCCCATTGTAACGCCAATTAAACCGAATGGGGCTATACGCATTTGTGCAGATTACAAATGCACCATAAATAAGGCTCTGCAGGACCACGCCTATCCGGTCCCGGTAGTGAGCCATGTCCTGGCCTCCCTGACTGGGGCCAAAGTTTTCGGCAAATTGGACCTGGCGCAGGTTTACCAGCAGCTGCCAGTGGACACGGCCGCTGCAGAAGCGCAAACCATCACCACCCACAAGGGGGCTTTCCGGGTCAATAGACTGCAGTTTGGGGTTTCAGTGGCGCCAGGGATTTTTCAATCTTTCATGGATTCCCTCCTGAAAGGAATTCCAGGGGTCCAGCCCTTTTTAGATGATGTCATCATCGCGGCACCGGACTCCATCGCCTTCACCGAACGGCTGCGTCAGGTCCTGCAGAGGTTCAACGAGGCTGGCCTCAAGGTGAAGAAGGAGAAATGCCTCTTGGGTGTGCCCCGCATCGAATTCCTGGGGTTCGCAGTCGATGCACAAGGCATCCACCCCACAGACGAGAAAATTAGAGCGATCACACAAGCCCCGGTCCCCACGTCCAAGCCGGAACTCCAGGCCTTCCTGGGCCTCTTGAATTTTTACCACGCGTTTCTGCCCCAAAAGGCAACGGTGGCTGAACCCCTCCACCGGCTGCTGGACAAGGAGGCGCCGTGGGCCTGGAAGCCGGAGCATGCAGCAGCTTTCCAGGCGGTAAAAGACTTGTTGGTCTCCAACGGGGTGCTGCACCACTTCTGCGAGGCTTTACCTGTGGTTCTGGCATGTGATGCGTCGCCCTACGGGGTGGGGGCGGTGTTGGGGCATCGGTTGCCGGATGGCCGGGAGGTTCCGGTCGCCTACTATTCTCGGACCCTGTCTTCTGCGGAGCGTAATTACGCGCAGATAGACAAGGAGGCACTAGCGATAGTGGCGGGGGTTAAAAATTCCACCATTATCTCTATGGCCGCCCGTTCGAGATCCTTACAGACCACAAGCCTCTCCTGGGCCTCCTCGCGCCCGATCGACAGACGCCGCAGATGGTCTCGCCCAGGGTTCTCCGCTGGTCCATATTCCTGGCGGGGTACTCTTACACCCTCACCCACCGCCCGGGAAAGGCCATGGGTCACGCGGACGCGCTCAGCCGCCTCCCACTGCCCGCAACGGACCCAGACCCGGCCCCCGCCCACGTCATCGCACGCCTAGAATCGCTGCCCGATCGCCCAGTACATGTCAAGGAGGTGGGCCGCTTCCGGGCCGCGACAGGGTTCTCTGTCGGGTTTTGAACTGGGTGGGGAGGGGATGGCCGACAGCTAGACAAGACCCGGAGTTTGCGCCTTTTGTCACAAGGCGCGATGAGCTGTCGACCTATAAGGGGTGCCTAATGTGGGGAGGCAGGGTGGTCATTCCGAAACCACTACAGGAACGGGTACTGAGGGACCTTCATGAGCACCACCCTGGGGTAGTCAGGATGAAGGCTCTGGGGCGGGGGTATGTCTGGTGGCCAGGGTTAGACCGGGATATTGAGGACATTGTAAAAAGGTGTCAACCCTGCCAGGCCTCCCGACCCGCACCCCCGACGGCCCCAGACAGGGCCTGGGAATCCTCTCACCGCCCCTGGTCGCGCCTGCACCTCGACTTTGCGGGTCCGTTCCAGGGGCAGCTGTTTTTTATACTTGTAGACGCCTACAGTAAGTGGCTAGAAGTAGAGCCGGTACCATCCACCTCCTCCCGGGCGGCCATCCGAGCGATGTGGCGGATTTTCAGCTCGCACGGACTCCCCGACACCCTGGTCACCGACAACGGGACGGCCTTCACGTCCGGGGAGTTCCAGGAGTTCACCCGCCAGCACGGGATTCGCCACAGCAGGTCGGCCCCGTTCCACCCCGCCACCAATGGCCAAGCCGAACGCATGGTGCGGACGGCCAAAGAGGCGCTCCGTCGGACCGAAGGAACGGACTGGGACTTCAGGCTGGCGCACTTCCTGTTCGGCCAGAGAACGACGCCCCATGCGACAACCGGCCGGAGCCCGGCGGAACTATTGATGGGCCGACGCCTCACCACCAGGCTGGACCGGTTACATCCGGAGCCCTGCACGGAAATGCCAGCGGCGGCGCGAGGGTTCTTCCCAGAGGACCCGGTGTACGCACGGAACTACGCGAGAGGGCCCCCGTGGATTCCCGCCCGAGTAGTCCGGGTCCGTGGCCCCCGGTCCTACGAAGTCTCGGTGGAAGACGGCCAGATCCTGCATCGCCACATCGATCAGCTACGTCGCCGGGTGCTACCCCTGGAGCCAGATGAGGGGGAGGAGTGGGACGAGCCAGCTCAACCAGACGCGGGGGCGGACACACCAGAAGAAATCCCGGGGGACTTCAACTCCGGATTGACAGCCACCGCAAATGACACACCGGCCGAGATGGTGAGCCCAGCCCCGCCAACACCAGAGCGGCCACCAGTCCCCACAGCCGCCCGGGAGGCTGTCAGTTCCCCCATGCCAGAGCCCCGTCGCTCCACGCGAGAGCGGCGGCCCCCAGCTATTTGAAAGACTATGTGTGCGGGTGTTTATCGGACCAAGGGGGAGGGGTGTAATGTATCCACTGGAGAACATGGGCTCTGGACAGCCATGTGCTTGGACTGGTTCTAACCGGTCCCCCATGTGGCCAGGCGAAGGGCCTGAGCTTCGCCCCGAAGGACAATGGACTAGGGGATCCTGACTCCCCTCCAATGGAGGAGCAGGAGTTAATCCAATCAATGTAAATAGCGAATCACCGGGTGTGTGTGTGTTTGGGGTGTGGGTCACTTGGGAATAAAAGCCGGCCTGCGAGCCAGCTCAGTTGTCTTGTTCTTCATCTAATAAAGTATGTGAGAGCTGAAATCACTAGTAAGTCTCAGTACTTTTCACTTTCCAACTTGCCTGCCTTGGTGGGCAAGCTGGAAAGGCACGGGAGGGGTCTGTAGTGGGCTCCTCCGGGTGGGCCGCTGCAGCGGACCAGCCTGAGAAGACCCAGAGAGACACTTAAATGTATCTCCCTGAGCTCCTGCTGCCTTTCCAGCTTGCCTGCCTTGGCAGGCAAGCTGGGAAGTGCACAGGGGGCTGTAGTGGGCTTCTCTGGGTGGGCCGCTGCAGTGGGTCAGCCAGAGAAACCCCGGAGAGACATTTAAATGTCTCCCCCTGAGCTCCCGTGGCCTTTCCAGCTCTCCTGCCTTGGCAGACAAGCTGGGATGGCCGTGGGGGGGGCTGTAGCAGTCTTCTCTGGCTGTCCAGCTTCAGCAGGCCAGCTGGAGAAGACTGCAAGGTCTGTCCATCACTGTTGTCAGCTCAGAGCACACTGAGTCCAACTGGCTAGCCAGGAATGAAAGACATCTCCATTTGGTTTTCTTTTTTTATTTTAGGTGAAAGAGGGTTTTTTGAAGAATAAAGCTAACTGGAATTATGTCAAACAGTAAATTGAAGAATGTGCAATGTAATTATTATATAAATATATGTAAGGTATTTGATATGAACATCGGAAAAGTATTGAAGAAACTGAATGGAAGTACATTTAGTGGGTGCTATAAGACAATAGGACTTAGAATAGGAAGTTATTAGTAATTGGTATAATAGAATTGGGTATGGTAGAAGTTAGTAATTGGGTATAATAGAAGTTAAGGGATCAGCTTAAGAATACTTTCTATTAATAAATAATTGTAGGATTGTTGGAAAACAAGGGCAATGTTTTGTGTGCACTACAGAAATTAATAAATTGTGAATGATGATGATAATAATAATAACAACAACAACAAGAAGAAGCCAGGGTGTAAAAACATCATAAAACAGTAGCCTAAAATGATATTCATAAATAGCCCTTAGGCTCAAAGCAAGACCATAAAAGCAGCTAACAGTGATGGATAAAAAGAAATGGTTTGGCCTGGCATCTAATGGACAATAAGATAAGCATCAGGGGAGCCTCCAGAGGAAAGGCAGGCCTCAGGGTGGTGCCCTCACTGAAAAAGCCTGGTCACTGGGTACAAACTGCCTCACCTCTGCAGGCTAGGCCCCACAGAGCAGGCTTGAGAAGTGGTGGGCTGAACTGTACAGGTGGAGGCAGTCCTTCAGGTACCCAGCTCCAGCAGTTTAGGGCCTTATAGGTAAGAATCAGTCCTTGAAATGTGGCAAGAATCCAGTGGTCTGGCTGCCTGTCTGTTTCTGGCAGAATTGCATCTGTGTGATTACCTGCCAGGCCAGTAGTGGGCTTACTGCTCAGTGAGGATCTCTGCAGGCCCACTTTTTTAATGACCGCAGTTGCACAAATTGCTACCTGCTACTTCTAGGTCTCATGTGGAGATAGAAGTTCATACAATCAGCATCACCAAGTTTTCTGACCAGATCGCAAGCTGTCAGACCCATGTGTCTGTGCCTGTGTTGTTGTTGACCATCTGAACCTGGCTGCATGTAGCATCCCCAAAAAGTTGCCACTGGGCCTTATTCATGTGGAACACCAGTGGACTCCCTTAAGACAGTCCGAATAAAAAACAAAACAAAAAAACCCACAAATTACACCGGTTGTGGTTCATGCTTGTAAAGTATGCAAGAGAATGGAATCCAAAATTAAGATCAGTGACTACTGGGACTACACAAGGTAGAAAACAATCTTCCTTTTTGAAAGTTCCTGTACATCTAGTAGCAAATTAAGAACAACCAACAAGTTTGCTCTGAAGTGTATTTTCTTTTCTATTGATTCCTGGAGATGCCGGTTACTTCCCTCAGGCATTTTAACACCCTTTCACAGAAAAGTATGAGGTTTTATGCTCTGCTCAGCTGCCTTCATCTCATCTGTCTCATAGGGAGACCAAACCCTATGAGGAAAGGCTGAAGGACTTGGGAATGTTTAGTTCAGAGAAGAGGAGGTTGAGGGGGGCATGATTTCTCTCTTTAAGTATTGGAAGGGCTGTCACTTAAAGGAGGGTAGGGAGCTGTTCCTGTTGGCAGCTGAGGATAGGACTCACAAGAATGGGTCTAAATTAAAGGTGGGAAGGAACCGGCTGGATATTAGGAAAAACTTTTTTTACAGTAAAGAGTTGTGCAACAGTGGAATCAGCTGCCTATGGAAGTGGTAACTGCTCCCTGGCAGTCTTTAAGCAGCAATTGGACAAACACTTGCCAGGGATGCTTTAGGCTGATCCTGCAACTCTTTGATTCTATGATTCTATCTCATAAGTCAACCAGACAACTTTAGGTATGTGCTGCAGGAGCACTGACATTGGACACTGTTTCTGGTGGCACTTTGTGGCAGAAAGCAGTGCCTACCTCCATACCTCTGCAATTGATTGTGTGGTGTCAATCATCTCCATAACACATTCCCTGAGCATCACTTGACTGCCCTCTGGTGTTACAAAAGAGGTTTGGGTTGAGAGAAAAAAGTGGTACTGTGTAAGACATCTTCATCGTGGTCTCTGTGCATCACACCCATGGGATCCAGTGTGCCTGCGCTGATCTGACCGGTGTTGTACAAAGCTCACATCGGGATTTTCGCACCTCCACCCTGGGCCTGCGCGGGAACCCTACTGTGCATACCCAAGGGGGTGGGGCACGAACATCTCACCAGTTCTCTTCTGACCACCACGCTGTTTATTTATTTATTTATTCAATTTATACCCTGCCCTCCCTGCGAGCAGGCTCAGGGCAGCTAACAGGTTGTCTGTTAACAGGTCATCTGCCAGTCAGTGCTTTTTGACTTACCTCACATCGGGAAACCTTTGTTGTTTCTTCTTTGGACTTTCACCATACTTATTTTCTTGCCCTCTTTCTTCTTCTGAAAAAAAGGACTCTTTAAAAAAATTGTTTTTAGCTTTGGCCATTTTTTCCCTCCCCCCCCTCGCCCTGAGGGTCTTAGCCTATCCTGCTCTGTTTATGGCTAAAAAAGTGGGGCTGTTTCAAGAGATATGCCAAGTGTAGGAGCAAACTTGCCCCACCAGACAGCCACACTCTCTGTATTTTGTGTTTGGGGGAATCTCATAGACCTGAGGCTACCCACACTGTGCAAAGTTTTCTAATCAAACCAGAAAAAAACAGAGCTGCCGGCTGCGGGTGGCTTTGTGGGAATCCGCTCTTGCCCCTCCTCCCGTGAAATTGATGGACTCAGACACTTCCTCTAGACCTTCATTGGCAGCAGCTCATGTGCCTTTGACATCAACCATCGACTTTGAAGCGGTCGGCGTCAAAAACTCGATCTTCTGCATCGACGCCTGCTAAAAAGAAGAAGGAGGAGAAGTCAGATAAGAGCCATAAGAGCTCTTCCAAGGGCACACATAAGTCTCTCGATATGAGCACCGCTACCAACACCTTGGGCCCTGCGCAGCCACCTGTCCCACTTGTGCAACCCGTTGTCTCTCATTCTTCTGTACTGGAACTGCCGCTGCCTCCACCCGCTCCACCTATTGAACTCTTGGACTCTCCTATCAGGCAGTTGAACCTTCCGATGTCAGAAGCACTGCTGGACACCAGACCCTTCTCTATTTCGACATTTGACGTACATGAGGTTATGGTTATGAGGTCACCAAGGAGACAGCATTCCTTTTTGTGGTCCTCGTGGGCAAGTGATCAGTCCGAGTCCTGTCCTAGGGATGAGTTCTGCAGCCATTGATCCAGATCACTAGTCAGTGCTGATGATCGCCATGGTAGGGAGGTGAGCCTTGATGATGGTCACCCTAGGCAGAGGCACTGTCATTCTCTGAGACGTGAGTCACCTTTGGAATCACCATCTTGGCACTTCCACCAGCCTGCCCCTTGATTTGTTCCTTGGTACCATCAACAAATGCCCTAATGGTTTGGTGCCTATCCTCTGTCAACACTGATGCTGTGGCTTATGCCTGCCAGACCGTCAGCCTGGAACCTATGAACACCTAGGCGTTCTTGCTCCACCCTTGATGGTCAAGGTCTCTTTCATGCCTCCACAGATACTGTGCTCCAGGACATGGACAAGAGCATTAAGGCCTCTCCTTCCTTAGGAGTTTCATCAGGTTCCAAACCTTATTGGCCATGCTCCTAAACTTGCTATGGGTCCAAACGGCAATATGCTAGGTCATTGCCAGAATGCTCCTGGCAGCCATGCCAGTCCCCAGCGGGCCACAGAGAACCTTATGCCATGAAGCCTAAATATGGATCAGGTCACCAAAACCCACACACTAAGACTACAAAGACTCCCAACCAGGGCCCTTGACTTTACACCCAGGCCTTTCCAAGGACTGACCTGCCTTGCTCCCTACCTTCCAGCTTGGTGGGAGATTACTACGGATCGCTGGGTATTATCCATCCTTACCCAGGGATATTCCATCGAATTCCTGGAATTGCCTCCTCTTCCAGTTTTTGTTTCACCCCTCTGTCACCTCTGCTTCTTCAAGAGGTATCCAACTTTTTATCCAAGGATGCTATAGAAGAAGTTCCTACAGCTTTCCAGGAGTGAGATTTTATTCCTGTTATTTTACGATACCCAAAAGGGATGGCAGCACAGAACCAATCCTGGACCCAAGAGGTGTGAACGCCTATATAGAGTACCGGAAGTGCAAAATGACATCTCTGCAGGTTTTTCTTCCACTGCTGGGTCAGGGCGTTTGGATGGACGAGGTCACAGCCCACCTACTCCAGAGGCTTCTTGGTCTTATGGCTGCAACCACAGCAGTCCTGCCTTTCACCAAATTAAGAATAAATACTCTACAGCTGTGGTTCTTACAACACTTCAAGGCAGCCAGGATGAACCAGTCTGTCCTACTTCATCCACCCATGTAAGAAACTCTCTTGTTTGGTGGACTTGTCTTACCAATCTAACACAAGGTGCCCCTTTCCACAAGCCACTATCTCAGCTGATTCTGACCACTGATGCATCCCTGTGGGGGTGGGGAGCACATCTGAACAGACTCTGCATAGGTCACAGGTGGGACTCTCACACAGCAATGCAGCATATCAATTACCTTGAGCTTCTAGCCATCCAGAAAGCCCATTGCTGCTTCTAGCCCCTGTTGATCGAGAAGTGTGTAGCCATTCTAACAGACAATACAATGGCTCTCAGCTATGTCAACCAGGAGGGAGGAACAGTCTCGAGAAGACTGTGTCTTTTAGCCCTCGAAATCTGGTATTGGTGCATATCCCGCAAAGTGTTTCTCCTTGCTGCTCACATTCCTGGTGCTTTGAACATTCAAGCGGACCTACTCAGCAGGGTCAAGCCTGACTCCACAATTGGGAGTTGAATTGGACTTACCTCCATCTGGTCTTTGCCAAATGGGGAAGGACAACAGTAGACATTTTCACCAATCGGGAGAACAGGAAATGCTCCCTGTTCTGCTGTTGAGGGGGATCAGATCCTCTCGCTCTCAGCAATGGTCTCCTATTCCCCTGGAACCAGGTGCTTCTCTATATGCTCCCTCCTTTCCCATTTCTCCCAAGAGTTATCCAAAAAGTGGCTCTAGTTGGAACAAATTGCATTCTGATTGCACCGTGGTGGCCATGGCAACAGTGGTTCCCAGTGTTATTGGACTCTCCAGAGGACTTTTTCATAATTTCCCTCATGCATCAGATCTTCTTCTGTCAGCAGACGGACAGATGCATTACCACAAAGTCGCCAAACTGAAGCTGACAGCGTGGTGCATAAGTCACTACCCTTCTCGAGGGGAGTCTCGAAGGTTTTGTTGAATTCCAGGAAGGCTTCTACATGCAAGGCTTATCAAGGAAAATGGGCCCATTTTTTATCCTTTCTGGGCCTGGACTCAACTCCACCCTGTTCGGTGGGCCTCAGTTGTATTTTGGACTTCCTCCTGTCACTGGCAGATTTAGGGCTCTCTCACTCCTCTGTTAGGGTCTATTTGGCGGCCATCTCTGCATACCATGACTTTATAGACAGGCATTCTGTATTTTCTCATCCAACCTCCAAGAGATTCTTGAAATTGCTTATCTGGCTCTATCCTCCTGTCAGAGACCCAGTTCCCTTGTGGAATCTTCCACTAATGTGCTTTGGCACCTTACCAGGAAGCCTTTTGAGCCCATGGCAACTTCTGCACTGAAATACATCTCTTGGAAAATGGCGTTCCTTGTGGCAATCACATCGGCTAGGATGATGGGTGAGCTTCTGGTTCTTTGCCATGACTTGCCTTACTTGTGCTTTCTACCGAATGGTGTCCACCTGATTCCTGATGTTGCTTTCTTGCCTAAGGTGGTGTAAAGAAAATGCTTTCTTAAATGCAGAATGTTAGTCTAACCTGTGAACTAAGCCTGGTATGGGTCTATAGTGGTTTGTATAACCTTAAGCCTGGTATGGGCCTACCATAAAAACTTCCTAAGTGACAAATGGTTGAGACTCTCCCTTTAAGGCAGAGATAGCACGAAGGAGCTCTGGGTGACTTTGTGAAGTACTCCCAGCTGTGGGCTGATAAGAGGCCTGGAGATGACCAGTTCCCACATTCCAATTAGTTAACCTTGTAACACCTTTGTGGAGGCAGATCTTAAAGTTATGTAGCGGTAATTTTTGACTCCCTCCACCCAACCTGACTATTATGGGTTATAGGAATACCTAGCAACCTGAACAATTGACATCATTTTTCTGATCTCTCATTGGGTAAGGCCAATCTGGTGAGAGACCCATTTCTCCTATAACTTGAGCATTGGCTCTGTTATGTCAGTCTGGGGTTTGTGACTGCTGAGCCTGGCCTGATAGTACCTCATCAGTGGCATTCCAGTTCGCTTATGCCTGCCAAGGCTAAGAGATGCCTGCTTTGAATGCTGACCAATTGAATTCTGTCTTATGGAGAGGTAATATTGCATTGCTGATTAATGTGTAGTTAGGCTGGTTAAGCTAGGATTTCCTTTTGTTTTACCCTGCACAGTCTTGTCTTGTGATTTCTTGCACCTGAATAAACTAAAATATATTTTATTTTGATAAATTTTGTGTGGCTCTTGTGTTACCAGGTCTCAAAGCCTAAATCCTGTATGCCCTAGACCTTTGTAAACCATTCTACCAAGATATTCTGTTTTATTATAGCTTTTTGTGGCCTGCAGTTTCCCTGTGCAGACTTGGAGACCAACAGGAGTGTTTTAGTTCCTTTTTGCTCCTGACTGCTAGAAACCTAAGTTAAAGGAACTTGGTGGCAGTTCTACCATGCTAGTTTGTTCTGTGTTTTTTTTGTTTGCCCTGCCCAGGTAAAAGTTTTTGGAAACCCATAATGGTTTTGCTTTGTGCCTCCCAGAGTACAAAGGTTTATACTTTTACATGGTAGTGCAGCACTGGGATCTGACTTGAGACTTGTTAAGATAAACCTTACATTTTTAGCCTGTGCAAGAACACTTGATTGTGGCTGTGGAAGGAGTTTTATTATTTTATAGTGTGCAGTTAGGGTTTGTGAATCATGGCAGAAGGTCTTGATTTACAACTGCATGAGGAGGAGATGCTTCTCACTGCAGAGAAACTGTAACAGAGGTATTCCAGACTCTGGGGTCCACCTGAGGAAATTGTGACCGGACGTGCTGCATCAGAGCTGGCTGAAGGCTTGTCTGCATACTTGAGGCACCGGAAGGAGCCCTTTGAAACTTGATTCCTGGCAGACGCAATAGACCAGCTGAAAAGTCAGCCAAGAGAATGGTTCAGTGATGAGCCCGGAACCAAGGTGAAAGAATGCCATGGACCTGCCTGATCGTTTCTACAATGCGAGAGATGGTTGGAACAACCCTGTGTCATGTCCAGCCCAGCAGAGAGACTTTCCCCCGTGGGCTTATGATTGGAGAATGTTTCCAGTTTACAAAGAGGGGCAGGATGTGATTGGTTTCTTCAAACTCTATGAGAGATCCTGCGCAGATATGGACATGCCAAAACAACACTACATGGCCATCCTGAGAACTCAGTTATGTAGAGCTCTTGCGGAATTTGTCAGAGTATGACTCAACTGATTATCAGAAGTTTAAGACTCTAGCCTTCCAACAGTTTGCATTGTCGGTAGAGACTTATAGACAACAATTCAGGAAGGTGGATAAAAATCTGTGGCGGGAAATCTTTCATCTTGCTGCTGCTTTGCTCACACGAAGTTTAGACAGATGGTTAAGTACTGAGCGTGTGAAGACTTTTTCTGAGGTGAGAGAATTGATGTTGTTGGAGCAATTTTATCGCCTCCTCCCAGATGAGTTATCGGCTTTGGTTAGAGACTGAGACCCTGGCACTCTAGAGCAAGCTGCTGACCTTGACCAGCGTATGAGTCAGCATAGAGAGAAAGTGCTGGAAAAGGCTGCATTCTCTGGAGGCAGTTCCCGGCCCACTGCAGAGAAAACTTCTCAGAGTGGAAGGAGCCAGCACCTCACTTCTGAGAAGAAGTCTGCATCACCTGTTACTGTTGTGAGACCATGTGTGGACCCCAAAAGTGGCCTGTGTTTTTACTGTAAAAAGGAGGGGCACCAGAAGTCAAACTGCCCCACCCTGAAGGCAAAAGGGGGCCCACCAGCATCCACCCTGGTTCCTGTTTCTGCTAAGTCCCAGGTGAGGATGATTTGACACACTGAAAACCAAGAGAGCTGGGAAGGAGACGGAGAAGAGCCTAGCAAGACACCAGCCAAGACTGTCTCCAGTGAGTCCACTCCTGCCATTGTGCCCATAGAAGAGGAGCCAGCTATGCCAACTTAAATAGAAGTTCCCTGGCTTGTTAATGTTGCTTTCATTGACCAGTGACAAATTGACTGGGCTAACTTGCAGTTCTCCCATGAGGTGAGAATTAATAATGTCGTGCTTAGGGGATACAAGGATTCAGGATTAGACCTAACTAGTGTATGTTGTACTTTAGTGAAGCCAGAGCAAATTCTAGCTAGGGAGATGCTTGTTACACCATATGGAAATCCCTCTATTCCCCGAAAGTTAGCTAAGGTTCCTGTTCAGTATAAAGATTTTGAAGGGGAAGTTACCTTAATGTTGCATGAAGAAACCTGCACGGTTCCATGTTTGATTGGAAATGACTTGGAATTCAAAAATTTCTTTGTAAAAATGTCAACTGATTCTTGTGCCCCTATTAAGCATTCTGTTACTCAGACTTTAAAATTAACTGAATGTGCAGAAAAAAGTTGCCCAGTAGATGGCGCTGTTGCACAACCTGTTGTGCCAGGTCTGCTGAAAATTTGTCAAGCTGATGCTGCTAAAGCACCTTTGCCTGAACAGGTTGAAGGGGGAACGTCTTTAGAAACATCTGTGTCTGATTTAACTGATAATATCCAGTTTAAGCATGCCCAGCAGGTAGACAAAACCCTATCTCATTGTTTTGCAATCGGTTCAGTGTGACCCTAGAGCTGTCTCTGATAAACGGATTAGATTTATTTTGGAAAATGGGACCTTGTATTGTGTCTGTGTTAAGAAAAACCAGGAAGAGCTTAAACAATTGGTTGTTCCTAGACCGTACAGGGAGGTTATTCTAAAAATGGCCCATGAACATTTATTCTCAGGTCATTTTGGCCAGAAACATACTCTAGACAGACTGTCTAGATCTTTTTATTGGCCGGACATATTCGCGGATGTCAAACTGTTTGTGAAAACATTTGCAACCTGTCAATTTGACGGGTACGACCGGGATTGTCCTTGGGCACCCTTACAATCTACTCCCATTACGGGGGAGGTGTTTTCTCATTGGGGAATTGACCTTGTGGGGCCACTGCATCACCCCAGTAAGACAGGAAAGAAATATCTTTTGACCATCATAGATTACTTTTCACATTTTCTGGCAGTAATCCCTCTGTCTAACATTTCTGCCAGTACTGTGACATGAGCCCTTTTAGTAAATTCCACCTTCTGGGGGTTGCCTCAAACTATAGTAATGGATATGGGAGCTAATTTTGTTGGCAGTCTTATGCAGAAGGTGTGTGAGCTTGCGCAGTTTGAACATCGTGTCCCTTCTGTTTTGCCACTGGGAAAATGGCCTAGTGGAAAGAGTCAATAAAACTGTGGGTAAGCTTTTGAGAAAATATGTGACAGACTATGGGTCTGATTGGGAGAAAAATTACCCTTTCTTGTGTGTGCCTATAACGATGCTTTTCAAGAAAGTCTGGGGTTTTCCCCCCATGAAATGATCTTTGGTAGAACTTTGAATACTTCTCTGAGCATGCTATGGTGACCATGGGAAGGAATCTCAGAACTCAAGCCTGCGTCAGTAGCTGAGTACTTCCAGAAGCTGAAAGAATCTTTACAGGGTGTGTGGCAGACAGCAAAAAAGCATCTTGCAGCCGCTCAGCAAATGCAAAAGCGGTTTTATGATAGAACAGCTGTGCCTTGAGTGTTTTCCCCTGGAGACCAAGTGTTAATGATAAGACCAGTTAGACCACATAAGATGATTGCTATGTGGATGGGCCCAGGCAGGGTTGTGGAAAAGCAAAGTGCTGTACATTATTTGGTGGCCTGCGAGACAGAACATGCCAAGCCAAAGCTTTACCACATTAATTCACTGAAAAATACCATGAGTGCTTACCAGATATGTTTTCTTTGCGCACTAAAGGTGAGGTACCTGATCAACCCTTGGACATGCTAGCAGAATGCCAACAAGAGGGAGCCATTGACAGTATATTTTTAGATCCTACTTTGTCACATGATCAGGCTGCCCAATTGACAGATGTGTTACAGGAATTTAGAGATCTATTCACTAGTGTACCTGGTAGAATCCAGTTGATTACGCACACTATACAAACAGAGAATGTTGCCCCTATCTCTAGTCATCCCTATCGAGTGAGTGGGCAGCATGGGTTAGACATTGCCAATGGGATTCAGAGTATGTTGGATTTGGGAGTCATTGTTCCTTCAAAATCTCTATGGAGTTCCCCAGTTTTTTTGGTCCCTAAGAAAGATGGAGGCATTAGGTTCTGTATAAACTATAGAAGACTAAATGCAGTGACCATACCTGACTCTTTTCCCTTGCCTCATATAGAAGAACTTATAGAGAGGTTTGGCAGAGCCCAGTTAATCACAGTGTTGGATCTTAACAAGGGATATTGGCAAGTTGGCATGGATGAAGACTCATCTTTGAAGTATGCCTTTGTCACTCATCTTGGCTTGTATCAATTTGTTACTATGCCCTTTGGCTTAAGGAACGCCCCTATGATGTTCCAAAGACTAGTTAACACCTTGTTATCAGGCTTATCTGACTTCTCGTGTGCATACATTGATGATATTGCTGTTTTTAGCGAGTCCTGGACTGATCACATGACTCATCTGCACCAAGTACTGACCAGAATTCAAGGTGCTGGCCTTACTATTAAAGTACAAAAGTGCCAGTTTGGTTTAGCAGAAGTTGAGTACTTAGGACATAGAGTGGGATGGGGAGCCATCAAACCACTTGTTTTACAGGTGGTATCAGAATTTCACCTATATTCTGAGATTATTCTGCTGGATTTTTGCCCAGGCACAACTGATGATGAACAATGTTTACTCCACACTCTAGATGTAAAAAGGGTGCTACTCTTTTACTTGGACAGAACACACCCTACACGAAAGGACTCGCGCCTCTTCATTGTCTATGCAACTCATTCCTTGGGGTCACATATCACCACACAATGCCTTTCTAAAGGGATTGTTGGAACATACGCTTATGCTATCTCTTGGCGAAACACCCTCTCCCTGTTACAACTCAGGGCACATTCGACTAGGTTGATGGCAACCTCTACAGCGTTTATGAAGGGTGCATCCTTGTCTGATATCTGCAAGGCTGCAACGTGGTCCACTGCTAATATATTCATCAGACACTACGCGATAGATGTTAGAACACAGCACAAAGCACAGTTGGGTTGACTTATTCTATCTTCTGTGATGCACTGAGTTCCTGCCAGCACCCTCCTCCAGGTGAGCCACAGAGATCACAACGAAGATAAACATGTTGCTTACCTGTAACTGATGATCTTTGAGTGGTCATCTGTGCATTCACACCGCCTGCCTTTCCTTCCCCACTGCTGTCAGTTTTCTATCTTGCTGTACAGCAGTCAGAAGGAACTGGTGGGATGTTTATGCCCCACCCCCTTGGGCATGTAAGGTAGGGTTCCCGCACAAGCCCAGGGTGGAGGCATGAAAATCCTGATGTGAGCTTTGTACAACACCGATTGGATCAGTGCAAGCACACTGGATCCCATGGGTGTGAATGCACAGATGACCACTCAAAGATCATCAGTTACAGGTAAACAACATGTTTATGCATGCTACTTACAGATCAGTTGAGCTGGCCTGAAGCACCCTCCACTGCTTTCAGTGCAAACATGTATTTTTGCCCCAGGGCTGAGTCTTGCGGAGGAGTGGGGGGAGATTCTGCAGTTTGCAAATGGAGCTGGCTGGCCCCTGTGATACTACTGAGACCTCTTTCCAATGTGGCAGCCTTTCATAAAAGTGTCCCTTTTTGAAGATGACAGTGCACATACTGAGAAAAGTGTGAGCTGTCCATGTATTCCCTCTACCCATGCTCCTTGCCATCCACATTTTCAGGTTACAGGTTGTATACAACAGTGTTGATACTTGTGCAAACAGGGCATTGTACATTTACACAGCAGGCACAATCCCATTCTCCCTCCACACACACATATATTAGGATACTTTGTTAACATCTGCATAGGGCTTCTATTTCAGCTGCTCACTCACTTGTGCTTTCTTTTGGTAGAATAATTCACATAGCCTTTCTACCACATGCCTTTCTTTATCCAACCAGTGGAATAAATGTCCATTCTATTTTAACAGCTGTAAACTACAGACAAAGAATCTTGCCCAGTTTACTATGTGCCATCTGGCTCTGTGGAGGCTTTATGATATTAAAAATGTTAGAAGGGTCAAGCTACAGCAGATAAAATAGTATCATAAAAATGTTTATTATATGGTGTACACAATAGTAAAATTAAAAACATAGGTGATCATCAGACCTGCATTAAAAGACAGAGCAAGTTTTACATAAGTTGTAATAATTTCCCATACAAAGTTGATGAATGTGCCAAATCACCAACACGGCCATACATGTTTCAGTCTCAAGGACTTTCCTCAGTGGTCAATAGTACATAATGTTTAAAAAACACATCCAGAAATAATATATATCAATCCTGACCAGGTGTTGTAATCTGGAAATACAAAAGGGAAGAGAAAAGAAAAAAGCCAAATTGCTATAATAAAAATAAGTATTATTTTTGGAAAATTCTGCAAAAAACCCAACAAAACAATTTCTACTTCATGTATTGTGTGGTATGATGTAAACTTATAAAGCAGGCCATGGATCCCTTCACATGGTAACTACACTCACACATAAATCTTCATTGATGTTATAATCTGTAAAGCAAAAATTATGTATGAGCTAGGTTACATAAATACACAAATGAACTTTTAAATCTGAGAATGTTTAAACCTGCAAACAAACCTGGTATAAAGTTTCCAAGCAGCAATTGAAATCAAATGGCACATTTGTCAGCTATATGGTGGAATGAAAGGATGATGTAATACCTCCCATGTGGTATGTAATTCTGCTCCCGACGGAAGGAAAGGAGAGGAGAGGGGAAGGGGAGAAAGAAGGGGGGGACACACACCAAAGGATCAGCACTGCCCTTTTGAGAACAGCAGGCATGTAGCCACTCAAATCC
Source organism: Gekko gecko (assembly GCA_029375565.1). Lineage (NCBI taxonomy): Eukaryota > Metazoa > Chordata > Lepidosauria > Squamata > Gekkonidae > Gekko > Gekko gecko. The sequence goes on from JAPDNY010000005.1 coordinate 174,733,965, forward strand.
AAACACAGCAAGTCCAGTCCACTTCTTCATTCAATCCCATAGGTGTCAATGTCTGAAGATGGTGAATCCAAAACACTTCTGTTTTCCGTAGGAGTATATGCAGGCTTGAAGATGTAGGCTGAACATATATCAGAACCCAGAATCATAGCTGCTTTTCAGTGTGGCCGGAAGTGAGATAATAGTTGATGAGCAGAGCGTTTAGTTTCTTTTGTCTAATACAGCTCTTATGTTCAAAAATTCTAGTAGTCACACATACATTAAGTCACGAGGATACTGAATAACATAAATTACTCCCTTAAAGTTACAATTGCTGAATGAGTTAATAGAAAAAATCATAGTATTGGATGCATTCTGAATTTTTTTTCTGGTCACTGCACAAGCACATCCTGTGCAGTGGTCACATGGGAAAAAAAACTTTAGGTGTTATCTAGGGATGGGCATGAACCTCGTAATGAACCTAATTTCATCGTGAACATGGCTGGTTAATGGTTTTGAGGCCTCAGTTTGTGAGATCATATCTCTCATGTACTGCCCTGTTTTTCACTGAGGTTCATACGACAGTTTGTGAGCAAGACTTGCTGGGGCTGATGAAATAATTGTCAAAGCAACGGGGGGATGGCCTTCTACAGTCCTGGAAACACCTATAGTGGCCCTCCAAAACATGACAGTCAACTCTCACTGCCAACAAGAGAGCTCCCATTCTGCTCTATGGGAACAGAATGGATATATACCCCCATCTCACACAGCTCTTTTTACTTGGCAGGAGGCAGAGAGGGAGATAACTGTTAGAAGCAAAGAGGGGAGGAATCCTGTGAACAGTGTTGGTGTTTCAGGGCTCTCTGAGGCACCTGTCCCTCTGCTATAGTCATGCAGAGGGGCTCCGCTAGTCCCCTTCAGTGGGAGCTTTCAACACTTGTCCCTGACTAGGGTGTGTCTGGTGGGCTCAGGGTTCTGAGCCACCACATTTCCCTCTGCTACAACCAGGCAGAGAGGCTCACTTAGTGGGTTCCTCAGCTGAGGACCCACCCCCACACACAAAAATCTCCCCTTCAGTGGGATTTTTATATACCTGTCCCTGGCTGGGACAGTGTCTGTTGGACTCAGGGTTCTGAGCCTGTCCCTCTGCTACAGCTAGGCAGAGGGGCTCAGCCAGTGGGTTCCTTGGCGGATGACCTACCCTCCTGCCTATTTGTCAACACCCCTCTGTGCCATGAGGGTGAGAGTGGGGGATGGGGGTGCTCCTTGTGGGGGGAAGAAGTTCACCCCCCATCCCACAGGCCCCCATCCCTGTGGAACAATCCTGTCCTGCTAGCCCACTGGTGCCCAGCTGTACTGGGGTGTCACTGGGGGGTCTCAGAGGCAGAGTCTCTTTTGCCTAATGTATTATTGGGGATGCACTCGGAGGCAGAGGAGCTACTAGCACTGCCAGAACCAGAGCAGTTGCTAAAACTGTTTGTGGAGGAGGAATCTGACAATAGTGAATTAGGGGGTGGTGGGGAAACATCAATTGCCTCCACATCCCGCCTTGAGTCCACCCCTTTGTCAGTCCTCCCAGCCCAGCACCACACCACAGTGGCTAAGCCTCCAGCCTGCCACAATTTTGCATTCCTGTTTTCAGGTCACACTTTGGGAGCATTACTACACCCTCCCCAATGACCCCTGTGTGGCAAAGTGCCTGGTGTGCAATCTCCAGATCTAGAGGGGCTCAAACCCCCAACACTTATCATCTTCCACCTCCAGAGCAAAGAGTGGCACCCAGGACAGGAAAGAAGAGGCCTGCTTTGTCTCGGCAGGGAGAAGTGGGGGGAGCAGAAGTCCCCTCCAAACAGAAAGACTCTCACTGAGGGTGTTGTGGGTGTGAGTGGTACCTCTAGCCACAGGCAGGCCACCCTTGAAGTCACTCCCACATGGATGCTGGCACTGCCAAGCAAAAGGACTAGGGGGAATGCCCAGGAGGCAATCACTCACCTCATCGGTGAGATGGTTGCTGTGGATGGCCAACCTTTGTCCATTGTGGAGGATGTGGCCTTTCACCTGCTGCTGCGTTACATTGCTCCATGTATTCCATTCCCTCATGGAGGACCCTGAACTGGCATGCCTTGCCTTCCATGCACTGCTCTGCAGTAGAGATGGTCCAGGCCAAGCTATCCTGAGTGCAAGGGTGGACTGTACACTTCATGGCAGATCTGTGGAGCAGCCAGCATGAGTGACATAGTTCATGGCTACATGGTCACTGTAGTGTATGCATCTCAAAACATGTGCTCTGGCCAGCCATGTGCTCGGACCGGTTTCAGCAGGTCTGACATGCGGCCGGGCGAAGTGCTAGAGCTTCACTCCAGGGGACAATGGACAGTAGGATCCTAGCTCCCCCAATCAGGGAGCAGGAATCATAGGAGATGACTCAATCAATGTAAATAATCCAATCACGGGGTGTTGTATGTGTTGGGATGTGAGTTCCTTTGGGAATAAAAGCCAGCCTGCAAGCCAGCTTCACTTGTCTTGTTCTTGAACTAATAAAGTATGTGAGAGCTGAAATCACTCATCAGTCTCAGTACTTTTCAGTCTCAGACACTGATGCCAACATGCTGACAGCAATGAAGGCTGTGCTCCTCAAGGGCATCATCTGCCTGGCACACACTCTGCATCTGAGGTAAGGGATGCTCTTGAACTGGGGAGCAGGTCAAGCCCATCTGGGATGGGCCACACTGAAGACACACTCCTTGTTGGAGATATACCGGCACCTGGCTGCCCACTTCTCTCGCAGCATTAAGTTTGCCCGCTGGCTGCGCAAGCGGCAGGGGGGAGCCCAAACAGCAGTTCGTACAGGACATACCCATCCACTGGAACTCCACCTATGCAATGATTACATGTCTGATGGCACAGAAGAGCACAGTGCAGGACATCATGTCCTCTATGCCCATCCTGCACAGGGGACAAGAGCTTAGCATAAGCGTTAATGACTGGTTGATCCTCTCCCAAATGGTGCATGTCCTTATTCCTGATGTCCTCTGCTTCCATGTGACCAGTCTTGGGCAAGCCATCCTCCTGATCCATGGGCTGGATTGTGTGCTGGCCTTCATACTGGAGCAAGGAACAATTCTTCTCCTGAGGGCCAGAGCCTTGGCAGAGAGATTGCAGCTGGGCATGGCTGCCAAGTTGCATCCTCTCCACAAGGAGGAGTAAAAAATGCCCTGCATCTGTGACCCTTGTATAAAGGGCATCATCATTCTCTGTAACTTGGAGGTCCTGCAACAGAGGCAGGACCTCTGCAGAGAAGTGTGGAGGCTGCAGGCCAACCAATGTGGCCAAAGGGAACAGGGGATGGAAGAGGCTGAGGGGAAGAGAAGGAACAGCAGCAGCAACCTAGCATGTCAGCCCCCAAGAGCCCAACCAGGAAGGATCCCCAGTACTGATACTCAGTGATGATCTGGGAGGTCAGTGACATCGGGGAAGGACTTGGTGGAGGTGATGGTGAGAAAGTACCTTGCTGATCCCCTCCCTGAGCCCACTGACTCCAATCCCCTGAAGTACTGGTCATGCAAGGCTGCCATCTGGCCTGACATATCCTGCATGGCCATGAGCCTCTTCTCCTGTCCCCCCACCAGTGTCCAGAGTGAGCATGTGTTCTCCCATCCAAGAAACATCCTCAGCCCCCCCTGCCTGGACCCAGCCCTGGTGGATGATTTGGCCTTCCTCAAGGTTAACCTTCCACTGCTGGATTGCCCCTCTCTGGACCTTGGGGAGTAATGATCCAAGACCCCTGTCCCCTCTTCCCCCCATTCCCCCACTCCTCTCTGAGGCATCTGGCATGCAGCCCATGGGTTCAACTCTTGGCACTTGGGTGGGAGGATAGCCACCTCTGCCCATGGTGGGTAGGCTGGGAGACCCCCCACAACCCAAGCAGCACTCATCCCATAATGAAACACATGCCTAGAGACCCAATAGTCACCTCGCAGTGCAACCTACCTCATCAAGCAACATCCGGCTGATTGATGGAGGGAGGATGGAAGCGACAATTTTGGGGGGAACACAAAGGCATAGGCGGAGGAGTGCATTGACAGAGAGAGGCTGGAAGCACCAATTCTGAGGGGGACACAAATGCTTGGGAGGAGGTGTTCAAAAATCCCAATGAGATAGCCCAGGCAAGCCCAATCTCGCCAGATCTCAGAAGCAAAGCAGGGTTGATGCTAGCAAGTATTTGTATGGGAGAACTCCTTGGAATACCAGAGGTAGGAGGCAAGGGCAGGCTTTATTTAGCCATCTCTCTGAATATCCTCCAGGCCCCCAGTAGGGGTCAGTCACCAGAGGTTGCCATGACTTCCAGGTGCACACACATGTGCACATGCACGCACACATACATACATGAAAAATACACCCCCCCAAAAAAAAAAAAAAAAAAAAACCAGCCAAGGAACCCACCAGCTAAACTCCCCTGCTCAATTTGAGCAGAAGAATAAGTGCCACAGAGCCCTGAACAAGCACAAAACTCAACCCTCTGCCAGGGAGAGGTGTTTACAAATCCCAATGTGGGAGGGTGTGGGTTCTCAGCAGAGGACCCTAGTAGCTAAGCTCCTCTGCTCATTGTCACTTCCAGCTTCCCCCCCATCCACACACGTGTCTTTACCATATCTGTCACCCCATGAATTGTCACTTTTAGCCTCCCCATGTCCACATCTGCCTCCTCATGATTTCTTTACCCCCAAGAATTGTTGCCAGAGCTAAAGTGGGCAAAAAGACATGTGCACACATGCACACAGTTGGCAATGGTGTAGTCGTTGCATGTGACTATGACCACATCCTCTGCTCCTGAATACCTCATTGGGTCTGAGCTGAGAGCAGCCTGCTGTCTGGTGGTATGGGCAGCGCCAGGAGCCAGTTCCCTCTAGGTCAGAACACCTCTTTTCTGGGGTGGGCACACTTGAGCAGCCCCAAAAAAGAAAGAAGTAAGCTTGGAGTAGGTGGACAATTTTAATGTAACCATAAAAGTTGTTTTGTTAAGTTTTTCTGACTCTCCATAGCATGCATGCTTCAGAAAGAAAAAATGATATGATATGTTTTAGACAAACTTAGTGGAGGGTGCAGGGCAGCTGCCAAACCAAGTTCTCTACAGTTCCAGATGCCACCTGAACTAACGTTTTGGCTTCATTCAGGAGCAGACATCAGCCAGGATAGTCCAGCTCTCTTTTTACAAAAATATTTTTATTTGAGTTAAAAAAAAAAAAAAAGATTCTTGCACAGCTTGCTTCCTGATTGTTCTCCATGTGTGCATAATGGGTACTCTTGTGTCTACAGATTAGTAGAGTTACCACTGTAGAGTTCAGCTTTCTTGCATGCCTCTGAAGCTTTCTGTGGCCTACGCCCTCTCCCCCCCCGCCGCATATAGGCATCCACTGATGCCAAGAAATGATGTAATATCACTAAGCAAGGTTAGCATATTCAGCAGAATTGAGTGGTAAATCCTTTCCTGAACTAGATTACTTCAGGATGCAGGTGTGTGGGTGGCGGGGGTGGGGTGGGGGAGTTGCATACATGAACTCTTGCCTTCAGGGAGAAATTCTCTCTGCTACAGAAGTCTGGTATGTTAATGAGAACAGTTTGGCTTAGCTGGCCAAGTATTGGTGGAAGGGAAAGGAAGTGAATGACATGCAGAGGAGGGCCCAGCCCATGCTGAAAGCCCATTACCATAGTAACAAAGTACTGATGCTGTTTCAGAAACAAATGTAAACTAAGTCCAGAACAAATCTATTTGGCCTCTGCATTTTAAACTTCTCACCAACCTGCTGTTTTCCTATGTAGAGGAAGCTGGGGAAGCTGGGGTATGTGCTGAAAAATGAAGATCCTCATCTGCAGCAGCTCTGTGCAAACAAAGGCTACATTTTTAACTATGCTGAATTAATCAAAGGTGTTTCTAGGCAGGCTTCACAGATCTGTAAGTTGCATCTTACACAGCAATATGAGAGCCAGCATGCTGCAATGGTTAGAATGCTGGACCAGGCTCTGGGAGACCCAGGCTGGAATCCCCACCCTGCCATGGACTTTTGCCAGTCACACACTCAGCCTAACCTACCTCACAGGGTTGTTGTGATGATAAAACAGAAGGGGATAAAATAGAGGTTGCTGTAACCTTATTGGGTCATCACTGCGGAGAAAAGTAAGGTATAGATGAAGTCAATTAATAAACTGCAGTACAGAGATAAAAGATGTTAGTTGGAACATAGACCAGTGTGTTTAATGTTGTTGTTTTGGATGCATATGTGAGGCTGAACCCTCCTGTTCAAAACTATCTCCTCTCTGGCACCAGATTCCTGGCAGAAGAGCATTTTTTCCAGTACCCACTGCTGCAGATGAAACCTGGCATATTTTGGATGCTGAATGTATGCTCTCCCAGTAGGTTCACGAGCTCACCCAAGTAGATCTTGGTCTGTTTCTGCTTAGGCATGCAGCTTGTTTGGGGGCTGATGTGCTTGCCCCAGCTGCTTAGTTCCAGGCACAGCCTGGCAAGATCTATGTAAATGTCCCACTATGAGTGCCACTGGCCCTCAAGTGGATATGATACTGGCATGGAGAGAGACTCCATAATTGCAGTGGTCCAGAGGCCATCCTGCTGCACCAGGGAATAAAAAGAGAAGGGAGCCTCAGTGTCATTATTTAAAACAACAACTCTAATCTACAACAGATAATACAAGAAACCTACAACTGTTGACCAGAAGGCAAATTTGATGTCAGTTTGGAAATCCATTTATTCAAAACAAAAACAGTTTTTCTCCTGCAAAACCAAAGCCAAAAAAGAAGAAGAGGAGGAGGAGGAAGAGTTCCTGTTGATAGGGGATGTGAATGTTTGAGTGATGAAACCATTTTGAATAACTTCTTTGTGCCCTGTTGAGCTTACTGTCTCCATCTCTGCACCATTACATTGACCCACAAGTAGGGTTGCCAGGTCCCCTTGGCTTGCCAGTGGGGGGATTGGGGGATGTTTTCAGGGTTGGTCGGGGACATTGTGTGACGTCCCCAACATGATGATGTCACACAAAAAGGACATCATCATGTTGCGTGGTGATGCTCTGCATTTTGGGCAAAACTCTATGGGTTTTTTAGCCTAAAACCATAGAGTTTTGCCCCAAAAGTAGAACATTACCATGTGACATCTTGATGTGTTTGGGGGTGGAGCCAGTCCAAAAAATTGGGGGAACCCCTGCCCAGACCAGTGGTCTAGCAACCCCACCCACAAGGAATTGGCAAATTTCATGGCTCTTACATGGAGGCTCTGCTGTTCATTGGTTTTGGACACCCTCATGTTGGTTGCCATCACAGTTGAATTAGCCATAAAATGTTGGGGGGGGGAGTAGTTTCTGTGTCTTTGTTAGTTGAGACATTCCTTGAGATTTCTTCATTGTACCTAATGGTTCTTGAACATCTCACATATGCTGCATCCAACATAACCTAGATTAATTTACTGCTAGAAAAAGGTTATCCTCAGTTAGTATTTGTGCCTTTGTACACATATAACATTAATTGGAGAGGAAGCCTCCGTGCAGATTTCCATTTTGAGAGCTCATCCACCTTTATCCAGAAAAGAAATATTCAGTCTTCCGTCTGTGGCACGTTGCATCCGCACGGTCCTGGGAGACCTCCTGTGGAATCTCTGGGTCCCGAGCAGGGGGTCCAGGCTTGGTCAGGGCTTGTGGCAGGGGACTTGATCCAGGGGCTCGCATGCACAGTGGTGTGTGAGTAGACCCCAGATCATCACGATGCAGGGACCTGAGGGAGACCGCTCCTTGGCAGCCTTGGAGCAAAAAGACGTGATCGACCTCTTTAAGGAGCAATAACATTGATTTCTGCAACTTTATCAACTTCTGGGCTGTGCATAGCGAGAGTATACAACTTGAATTAACTGTATTTAAGACTTGACTCCCCTGGATTAAAGTTAAGAGCAAAAGAAAGGAGGTGTGGAAGTCCCCCCCCCCTCGACAAGCAGCTGGCAAAAGGAAAGTGGCTTCTTTTATACTTAGTACTTTACCATAAGGGGCCTGAAAGATTGCATATTATATAACTTTGTCTCAACTGGGATTGTTATTTATCCCAAAGCGGAATATTTTTTCTGAAATTAATTAGATTTGGCATTTAAAGAACAAAAAAAAAATCTGTGTTTCTGCCTGGAGTTTTGGTTTTAAGATGGTGGATCTGTTGAAAGAGACTCTGTTTTGGTTCTTTCTTGGCTCTATATAAAGACCCATGGAAAAGCTGGCTGAGTTTATGGTTGCATTTTAACCTTAGAATGTTCAGTATTGGATTACAACTTGCTTAGTTGGGAACAGTTGTTTGTCCTGTCTTAATTATTCTTCGTTTGGTTATTTTTAGCGGAATTTATTGGCTTCCTGGGTATTTTTTCTTTCTTTTTCTTCTGCTTACTAGACAACCCCATTTTCTCCTTTTTTTTTTTTGTATCATCATAGTGAAATTTAAGGGCTGGCTTTAGATTTACCAAGTTTTTTCTATTCTGGGACCAAGAAGACTACCTTGTGGATTAATTTGTTTTCTTTTTTTATATTGTGGTTTTGCAAATGGAAAAGGTGACCCTCTGGATTACAAATATACTATAATTATATACCATTATTTTGTTTCCTGGGAAGAATTTGCAGAAACTTATGTGTCTCTGGAATAGCTAATTATCACACCTAGAAGACACAGAAGGAACAGACAAAAAAAAAATGATAGTAAACAGGAAGACATTATCTGTGTGAGAAAGTAACTTTTATTGTTTGTGTAATACAGGTGATTGGTGTCAGTCTGTGAAGGTTTGGTTTGGGCAGAAGGTGTTCTTTCAATAATATCAACAACTGATAAACTGACAGTTATAATTAAAATCTTTGTTGAGGCATAGAGTGTTCCTCTTGTAACAAAAATAACTGATAGTATTGTAATTAGGGATGTGCATTCAGTTTGTCCGAACTGAATGCACCTCTGAAAATGGCCCATTCGGGCTGCTGAGGGCCGATTCAGATTCTTGGATCTGAATCGGCTTGCTGCTGAATTGTCGCCAAAATTCAGCGGCAATTCAGTCCCATTATATCCTATGGGCCAATGAAGTCAATGGCGAAAACATAGGATATATTCTGGGGGCTGGAGGGGAGACGATTTGAGGGAGAGGCTCCAAACATGCAGGGTAGCTGCTGGAGCCTCTCCCCAAGATACCCACCAAGTTTCAAGAACAATGGACCAGGGGATCCAATTTTACAGCCCGCCAAACAGGTAGCCCCCATCCCCTCCATTGTTCTCTATGGTGGGAAAATAAATTTTGTTTCCCACGGTGTTGTTAGTGGCTCTGGGGGAGAGGGGGTTTGAGGGAGAGGCTCCAAATTTTCAGGGTAGCTTCAGGAGCCTCTCCCCACATAAACCCCCATGTCCCAAAGCAATTGGACCAGTGGGCCAAATTCTACGGGCACCCAAACAGGTTACCCCCATTACCTCCATTGTTTCCAATGGGGAAACCCAGCCAGCAGCACTTAAGGCAGGCAAGCAGGCAGCTACCCAGGAGTCAGACTCTCCCAGATAATCTCATGAACTGTCTTGGGAGGTATAGAATGGAGAATGGATGACGCTTCTGTCCTCGATCCCTTCCAGTCCGGCTTTCGCCCAGGTCATGGGACGGAGACAGTGCTGGTCGCCTTGACTGACGATCTCCGTAGGCATCTGGATCGAGGTGGTGTGGCTGCTCTGGTGTTGTTAGAGTTGTCAGCGGTGTTCGACATGGTCGACCACCAGTTGCTGGCCCACTGCCTTGCCGACGTGGGGATTCAGGGGCTCGCTCTTCAATGGTTGGCCTCTTTCCTTCAAGGTTGGGGACAGAGGGTGGTGATAGGGGATCAGCAGTCCTGGAGACACCCCATTGAGTGTGGGGTGCCTCAAGGGGCCGTGCTGTCCCCGATGTTGTTTAACATCTACATGCACCCCCTCACCCAGATTGCCCGGAGTTGCGGGCTCGGGTGTCATCAATATGCAGATGACACCCAGCTCTATCTGATACTGGGCGGCTGGTCGAACTATACCCTGGATGACCTTCATCGGGCATTACAGGCTGTGGCTGGATGGCTCAGACTGAGTCGGCTGAAACTAAACCCGGCAAAGACGGAGGTCCTGGGCCTGAGTCGGATCGGTTCAGGGTTGGGGTTCCCTCTCCCGACCTTCAACGGGGTGCTGCTGGTGCCGGCGTTGGAAGTTAGGAGTCTGGGTGTGCTCCTGGACTCCTCTTTAACGATGGAGGCCCAGGTAGCAGCCACTGCCAAGTCAGCCTTTTACCACCTTCGGCTGGCTTGGCAGCTGGTCCCCTTCTTTGACCGCAATGACCTGGCCACTGTGATCCATGCAACGGTCACCTCAAGGCTAGACTACTGTAACGCTCTCTACTTGGGGCTGCCTTTGTCACAAATCCGGAAGCTGCAGCTGGTGCAGAATGCTGCAGCCAGGCTGTTGATGGGTCTCTCTAGGAGGGATCATATTCAGCCTGTGCTGAAAGCACTGCACTGGCTGCCAATAGCATACCGGATTTGCTTCAAAGTGCTGGTCTTGACCTTTAAAGCCCTGTATGGCCAGGGTCCAGCCTACCTGAGGAACCGCCTTTCCCCATATGTTCCCCCAAGGGCACTTCAGTCGGGGAGTCAACAGCTCCTGGAAATTCTAGGCCCCAGGGAAGTAAAATTTGCTGCCACCAGAGCCAGGGCTTTTTCAGTGGCGACTCCGACCTGGTGGAGGGAGCTCCCGGAGGAGATCTGGGTCCTGCAGGACCTTGCTCAGTTTTGCAGGGCCTGTAAGACGGAGCTATTCCGCCAGGCCTATGATTAGGAGCCGCCGCCATGGTTAGCCATCTGCCATTGTACTATTGTCATCACTGAGTGCGGGGTGGCCCTGGCAGGAGAGGGGGGGAATGAGCTACTGTTTGGCTGCTGTTTGGCTGCTGGGGGTTAATGTCTGCTGGGGGCTATGATCTGCCCCATCTTGCTTTATTGCTTGGGCTATAATGTTTGGATGTTGTTTATAAGTTTTCTGGTTTTATACTGTTGAACTTGTTTTAAAGTTGGCATGCGTGCCTTGCTGTTAGCCGCCCTGAGCCTCTGGGGAGGGTGGGATACAAATCCAAATAAATAAATAAATAGAAAAAAGGCTGCATGGTTAACAAATAAAGTAATGGAAGCTGTAAGAGGTAAGAAGAATTCCTTTAAGCAGTGGAAAGCTAGTCTCAGTGAGGTTGATAAAAAGGAACACAGGCTGTGGCAAATAAAATGCAAGTCTGTGATCAGGCAAGTGATATGAGAAGCATATCGCAAAAAGCATAAGGGCCAACAATAAAACTTTCTTCAAATATATTAGAAGTAGGAAACCAGCCAGGGAGGCAGTGGGCTACTGAAGGATGACAGGCAAATGGCTGAGAAGCTGAATGCATTTTTTGTCTCTGTTTTCACTGTGGAAAATTAGAAGTGCTTGCCCACTCCAGAACCACCAATTTTGGGAGGGGTGTTGAAAGACCTGAATCAGATTGCGGTGACAAGAGAGGAAGTCCTCTGACTGATGGACAATTTAAAAACTAATAAATCACCAGGCCCGGATGGCATTCATCCGAGAGTTCTGAAAGAACTCAAATGTGAACTTGTGGATCTCCTGACAAAAATATGTAATCTTTCTTTAAAATCTGCCTCCATTCCTGAGGACTGGAAGGTAGCTAATGTCACTCCCATCATTAAAAAGGGCTCCAGGGGAGATCCAGGAAATTACAGGCCAGTCAGTCTGACATCAATACCAGGTAAGTTGGTGGAAACTGTTATTAAGGAAAGAATTAGTAGGCACATTGATGAACAAAAACTATTGAGGCAAACTCAGCATGGGTTCTGTAAGGGAAGATCCTGTCTCACTAACCTGTTAGTGTTTTTTGAGGGAGTGAACAAACATGTGGACAAGGGGGGCCCAATAGATATTGTTTACCTTGACTTCCAGAAAGCTTTTGATACAGTTCCTCATCAAAGGCTCCTAAGTAAGCTCAATAGTCATGGGATAAAAGGACAAGTCCTCTTGTGGATCAAAAACTGGCTTATAAGTAGGAAACAGAGAGTGAGTATAAATGGGAAACTTTCTCAGTGGAGGGTGGTAAGCAGTGGGGTACCACAGGGATCAGTACTCAGTGTTTATTAACGATTTGGAATTGGGAGTAAGCAGTGAAGTGGCTAAATTTGCAGATGACACAAAGTTGTTCAGGGTGGGGACAACCAGGGAGGATTGTGAGGTACTCCAAAGGGATCTGTCGAGGATGGGTGAGTGGGTGTCAATGTGGCAAATAGGGTTCAATGTGGCTAAGTGCAAAGTGATGCACATTGGAGCCAAAAATCCTAAATATAAATACACATTGATGGGGTCTGAACTGGCAGAGACTGACCATGAGAGAGATCTTGGAGTCATAGTAGATAACACAATGAAAATATCTAGACAGTGTGTAACTGCAATAAAGAAGGCCAACGCTATGCTGGGGATTATTAGGAAGGGAATTGAAAACAAATCAGCCAGTATCATAATGCCCCTATATAAATCATTGGTGCGACCTCATTTGGAATACTGTGTACAGTTCTGGTCGCCACACCTCAAAAAGGATAATATAGCATTGGAAAAAGTGCAGAGAAGGGCAACTACAATGATAAAAGGGTTGGAACACTTTCCCTATGAAGAAAGTTTAAAATGCTTGGGGCTCTTGGAGAAACGATGGCTGAGGGGTGACATGATCGAGGTTTATAAGATTATGCATGGGATTCAGCAGGTTGAGAAAGTAGTACTTTTCTCCCTTTCTCACAATACAAGAACTCGTGGGCACTCCATGAAATTGCTGAGCAGTTGGGTTAGAACAGATAAAAGGAAGTACTTCTTCACCCAAAGAGTGATTAACACATGGAATTCACTGCCACAGGAGGTGGTGGCAGCTACAAGCATGGACAGTTTCAAGAGGGAATTAGATAAACATATGGAGCAGAAGTCCATCAGTGGGTATTAGTCACAAGGTATAGATAGGAACTCTCAGTCTGGGGCAGGTGATGTACTCTTTTCTTGGTGCTGGTGGGGGGCAGCAGTGGGAGGGCTTCTAGTGTCCTGGCCTCACTGTTGGACCTCCTGATGGCACCTGGTGTTTTTGGCCACTGTGTGACAGAGTGTTGGACTAGATGGGCCACTGGCTTCTCTTATGTTCTTATGTAGGTGCTTGTTTGCTATGGGAACAAGTGGCACACTCCTGAACAAGTGGCACTGTGGCAGTGCAAGCATGCCACAGTGCCACCCAGAAGCCTCAAAAGACCAACAGGAACAACATTTATACATGTATAAATTGATGGTGCAACCTTATTGGACCACTCACACCACACACACCTCAAAAAAATATTTATAGAACTGGAAAAAATGCAGAAAAGGGCAACTGCAATGATAAGAGGACACGTTCCCTATGAAGAAGGGTTAAGGCACTTGGGGATCTTAGCTTTGAGAAAGAATGACTGAGGGGTGCCATGATAAAAGGTTTACAAGACTATGCATGGGATAGAGCAGGTAGAGAAAGAAGTACTTTTCACCCTTTCTCACAAGACAAGAACTCTTGGGTACTCAATGAAATTTCTGAGCAGTCCAGTTAGAAGTTAGAACAGATGAAAGTTTTTTTTGGTTCTTACAGGTTTACAACTTTAAAAAGTTCTGCTGGTTGTTGTTGCTTGGTGGAGAGGGTTGTTTGTTTTTTTCTTGTCTGCTCCAGCCTCCATATGTTTGTCAGATTCCACCTGGAAGCTGTTCATGCCAGCTGCCACCACCACCACCTCCTGTAGCAGTGAGTTCCATGTGTTAATCACTGTTTGGGTGAACAAGTACTTCCTTTCGTCTGCAGTTGCTCTTTTCTGCATTTTTTCCAGTGCTATAAATATTCTTTTTGAGGTGTGTGTGGTGTGAGAGTGGTGCCCAATAGGTTGCACCATCAATTTATACATGGCTTTTGGGGTTTCTGTGTGGCACTGTGGCATGTTTGCACTGCCACAGTGCCACTTGTTCTGGAGTGTGCCACTTGTTCTCATGGCAAACAAGCACTTCCCAAAACAGTTCACTTTCCCTGAGATTCTCTGGGAGAGTCTGACTGCTGGGTGGCTGCCTGCTTGCCTGCCTTAAGACTGCTGGCTGGGTTTCCCCATTGAAAACAATGGTGTTAATGGGGGTAACCTGTTTGGGTGCCCATAAAATTGGGACTACTGATCCACTTGCTTTGGGTCTTGGGGGTTTATGTGAGGAGAGGCTCCTGAAGCTACCCTGAAAATTTGGAGCCTCTCTCTAAAACCCCTTCCCCCCCAGAGCCACTAAGAGCACCGTGGGAAACAAATAAATTATTTTCCCACCATAGAGAACAATGGAGGGAATGGGGGCAACCTGTTTGGGGGGCCATAAAATTGGACCCCCTGGTCCAATGTTCTTGAAACTTGGTGGAAATCTTGGGGAGAGGCTCCAGTAGCTACCCTGTGTGTTTGGAGCCTCTCCCTCAAACCCCCTTCTCTCCTGCCCCCAGAATATATCCTGTGTTTTCGCTATTGACTTCAATGGCCCATAGGATATAATGGGGCTGAAGTTGACATTTGGCCGGCCGAGGCTCCTACTGCCGAAACTGACATGTGGGAGGCTTTCTGCTGGCCAAAATTGATTCTGCCCGATTTGGCCAAACCAAATTGGCCCGAATTGGATTTTTTTGGGTTTTTTTGCACACCCCTAATTGTAACTAGGAGTGTAAACATAAGTAAGGCAATTATTAATTGAAGGGAGAGAAGTGGCTGAGGAGCTGGTTCATACAAAAATGGGGGGAATGGCAAGTGGGGATAGGAAAGGTTCCATCCCTTCTCCAGGGCAACCTAGGTCAATAAATACGAAGCTGGCTCAAATGTCAATTCAAGATTTGCAAGTGCTTATAAAGGAAAACTTTTCATCAGCAGTGAGTAATGTTATCTCAGATGCAGTAGACAATGCAGTGAAGCCAACACAATCAAAATTGGATTTGCTGGCTCAACAGATGACATCACAGACAGAAGAAATCTAGAAGCAGATCCACGAAAACAATGAAAAAATATTCACCTTATTGAAGACAACAAATCAACTAGAAAGCAAAGCAGAGGAGGTGGACCAGAAGGTACAGTGGCTTAAAGCCAAACGAGAATCAATGGAAGATACTGTTATAAGATTGGAATTGGAGAAAGCAGCATACATCTTGAGATTCCAAAATATCCCTGAAAAGCAAGATGAAGATACCAAAGAAGTTATGGCGCAGAGTCTATCAGAGTACTTGGAAGAAGAGGACTCAAAAGAAATATATAAAGAGATTGATACAGCTTATAGGATGAAGTTGGCATATGCAAGAAGAAACAAATTGCCAAGGGAGGTACACATGAAATTCTATAAAAGGACATTTAGAGACATGGTTTTGAAATCCTCTATTGAGAAACCTTGCTTTATTCAAGAAACTGAAATCACAATATTAAAAGTGAGAGTGAGAGAGAAAATGCACAGCTGGTGAATCTATTAAGAAAAAATGGAATTTCATACAGATGGCTCTTTCCCGAAGGCATTCTCTTTATGTATGAAGATAAAAGGTACAGAATTAACTCAATTTTTAAAGTAGAAGATTTTTTGAAAACTCATGGAGAAAATCTAGGATACCAAGAAGAACCCAAGGACTCAGAAGGAGAATCCTAGAAGAAAGACAAGGCTGAACTCAAACCTAAGACTTTGAGGAAGAAACCTAAGATGGTCCCATTCCAGGTGGTCATGAGATTTCAAGACAAGGAAAAAAAATAGAAATCAGAAGGAAAAAATGGATAGAAATAAACTACAGATAATCTCAGTAAATGTGAATGAATTAAATGGCCCACAAAAGAGAAGACAAATTGAAGAATATCTAAAGAAATATAACAACAAAATATTTACTGAAGGACAAAGAAAGGTACTTAATGAACCAATTACATTTGTTGAAATAATTGAAGCAATACAAAAACAAAAGAAAAACAAGACTCCGGGTCCTGACAGGTTCCCAGCAGAATTTTATCAAACTTTTGAAGACCAGATAGCACTACCACTGAAATACATGATACAGAACATCGTAACAAAACAGAAAGTATCCGAGACATTATATAAATTATAAAATATTAGGAATAAGGCCTGTTGTGGAAATAAATACAATGAGCTCTAGAAAGTGGCTCTGGGAGAGTGGTAAGGCCTTGGGCACTCATCATCAATGAGCCGTGGTGACCTCAGCAGGGTATAATGACACAGAGTCCACCATTTCCCCCAGAGGAACTGATCTCTGCTACCTGAAGAGCAGTTGTTATTTTGAGTGATTTCCACCCCTCACCTGGAAATTAGCAACAATTGTTACCCAGGAGGGAATGGCTAATTGGGAGGGTGAAGTCTATGGCATGGTACTTCTCTGAAGTCCCATCCCTCCTCAAACCTCACCCTCTCCAGGCTCCACCCCTCAAAGCTCCATGAATTTCCCAACCTGGAGTTGGCAACCTGATCTCTTTCCAGCCAATCCTCAACCTACCTTTATTTTCCCCTCACTCTTCAGCTTTCCATTTCTCCACACACACATACCTGCAGCCTCTTTCATGCTCTGAAGCCCTGAGTGTGAAATGAGTGCAGTTGTGCGATAGTTTGAACATTCCTTGACATTGCCCTTCTTTGGGATTGGAATGTACACTGACCTTTTCCAATCCTGTGGCCACTGTTGAGTTTTCCAAATTTGTTGGCAAATTGAGTGCAGCACCTTAACAGCATCTTCTTTTAAGACTTTGAATAACTCAGCTGGGATACCATCACCTCCACTAGCTTTGTTGTTAGTAATGCTTTCTAAGGCCCATTTAACTTCGCTTTCCAGGATGTCTGGCTCAAGGTCGGTGATTATACCATCATAGTTGTCAAGGACATCGAGGTCCTTCTTGTATAGTTCTTCTGTGTATTCTTGCCATATCTTCCTAATCTCTTCTGCTTCTGTTAGGTCCCTACCGTTTTTGTCCTTTATCATGGCCAGCTTTGCATAGAACGTTCCCTTGATTTCTCCAATTTTCTTGAAGAGATCTCTAGTCCTTCCCAATCTATTGTTTTCCTCTATTACTTGGCATTGTTCATTCAGGAAAGCCTCCTTATCTCTCCTTGCTGTTCTCTGGAAATCTGCATTCAGTTGGGCAAATATTTCCTTTTCACCATTGCCTTTAGCTTTCTTTCTTTCCTCTGCTATGTGTAAAGCCTCATCAGACAGCCACTTTGCTTTTTTGCATTTCTTTTTCTTTGGGATGGCGGTGATTGCTGCCTCCTTTAAAATGTCACGGACCTCTGTCCATAGTTCTTCAGGTACTCTGTCTATCAAATCTAGCCCCTTAAACCTATTCTTCACCTCTACTGTATATTCATCGGGGATGCGATCTAGGTCAAATCTGAATGGCCTTGTGGTTTTCCCAACTTTCTTCAATTTAAGTCTGAATTTTGCAATGAGTAGCTCATGATCTGAGCCACAGTCAGCTCCAGGTCTTGTTTTTACTGACTGGATAGAGCTTCTCCATCTTTGACTGCAAATTATATAGTCAATCTGATTTCGGTGTTGCCCATCTGGTGATGTCCATGTGTAGAGACACCTCTTAGGTTGTTGGAAAAGGGTGTTCACTATGACCAGCGTATTCTCTTGACAAAACTCTGTTAGCCTTTGCCCTGCTTCATTTTGTTCTCCAAGGCCAAACTTGTCTGTTATTCCGGCTACCTTTTGATTTCCTACTTTAGCATTCCAGTCCCCTATGATGATGAGGACATCATTTTTTGGTGTTAGTTCTATGAGCTGTTGTAGGTCTTCATAGAACTGGTCCACTTCAGCTTCTTCTGCAGCAGTGGTTGGGGCATAGACTTGGATTACTGTGATATTGAATGGTTTGCCTTGGATTTGGACCGAGTTCATTCTGTCATTTTTGAGATTGTATCCCAATACTGCCTTTCTTACTCTCTTGTTGACTATAAAGGCCACACCATTTTTTCTACGGGATTCCTGGCCACAGTAGTAGATATAATGGTCTTCTGAGTTATATTTGCCCATTCCTGTCCACTTTAGTTCACTGATTCCCAAGATATCGATGTTCATTCTTGCCATCTCATTTTTGACCACGTCAAGCTTACCTTGATTCATAGATCTTACATTCCAGGTTCCTATGCAGTATTGTTCTTTGCAGCATCGGACTTTCCTTTCACTGTCAGACACATCCACAACTGAGCGTCCTTTCGGCTTTGGCCCAACCGCTTCACTCTTTCTGGGGTTACTCATACTTGCCCTCTGCTCTTCCCCAGTAGCATATTGGACACCTTCCGACCTGAGGGGCTCATCTTCCGGCGTCATATCTTTTAGCCTTTTGTTACTGTCCATGGGGTTTTTTTGGCAAAGATACTGGAGTGGGTTGCCATTTCCTTCTCCAGGGGATCACGCTTGGTCTGAGTTCTCTGCTGTGGCCTGTCCGTCCTGGGTGGCCCTCCACGGCATAGCCCACAGCCTCATCGAACCATGCAAGCCCCCTCGCCACAACAAGGCAGTGATCCATGAGGGAGAAAAAATCTTTAGATGAAGCCAGAATGAGAATTGTGAATGGCCACATAAATAGCTGTAGGTCAGTTACTTGTAATTCTCTTCTACACAATGTATTTCCAGAGGGTTTCCTTGCATACTTTGCCCCGCTTCCACTTACCCAATTCTCTTCAAGGAGAGAGTTGGAAAACTCTGTTTGTGTGTGTGTTTGTGTATGGGCTGGGTAGGAAGTGCCCATCTCGAAGCCTCTCTAGAAACAGACCTTGGTGCATTTAACCCCTTTAATTCCCAGATACAGCAGGGAGAGGGGAAATGACTGCATCTGAGGAGGGTGTGTTTAATTGCCAGAAACGCTGTGCTCTGTGCCTCTCTCTGGGTCAGGATGAGAAAACTGTCTTAATCATCACCATGGCCATTGCTTTCTTGCTGATGGAAAAAGCTGCCCAGCTGGATCTCTGCCTGCCATTATGTGGAAGGGAAGGGAGACCTGATATATTAATTCTAAGTTGTAAACAGCTGTTGGGGGGGCTGTCTTGATCCAAGCAGCCTTGAAGAGTGGCACTTCTCTTGCCATATCTCAAAGTACACCCAAACCCTGACAGCAGCAGTGGGGGGGACTTGTTCCCCCCTTCTCACACACAAACACATATGCACCCCAGTCCCTGACAGGGGCAAAGCTCTGGCAGCCCAAGGACCAGGGAGAACTATGCACAGCAGCCTACCTCCACTGTCTCCCTCTCTCTCACACACACATACAAATACACATGCTCCCTGAGCTCCGACAGCTCTCTCTCTCTCTCTCTCTCTCTCTCTCTCTCTCTCTCTCTCTACACACACACACACACACACACACACACACACACACCAGTCCCTGACAGGGGCAACAACACTTTCTTCAGTTGAGGCAGCCAAGGGATCAGGGAGAAGCAGGCACTACCTCCCCTCCCCCAGCTCTCACTCACACCCACATGCACACATGCCTCCTGGAGCCCCACGGCAGCCAAGGGGCCAGGGAGAAGAAGGAGACTGATGTGCTCGGCATGGCCTACCAGGGCAGAATGAGAGAAGGGTGTGTGCTGAGGAGCTTAGCTCTTGACAGAGGAGATTGTGGAGGTGGCCACCCAGGGAGGGAGTCTGTCAGAGACAGGAGGGAGGTGGCCTCTTCCTCGTGGGGTTGGCAGGGAGAAGGGGGGGCAGCTCCCAGGTGCTGCCCTCCCTCAGGGATGAAGGAAGTGTGGAAGTGTGAGGGGCAATGAAGCCAGCAGCCCAGGACCAACCCTTCGCACATGATGCTATTTCTGGCAAGGGCAGGAGGCATTTTGAGGGAAAGAAAACGGGAGTGTTGTCCTGTGTGCCTGGCAGGCTGAGCAAGCTGCCGCCACCTCGTGGCCCATGCTTACTTGTTCTGGAATGGGACTCGGTAGTCCTCTGGAGGTGCCATGATGGCAGCGGACCAAGGCAGGTTATTCCTGGCTGTGCTATCTCTGGCAAGGGCAGGAGGTGTTTTGGAGGGAAAGCAAACAGGTCGCTGGGCATTCTGCAGAAATGGGTGGGACTCAGGCCACAGACTCAGTGGATAGGGTAAGCCTGTGACCGACAGGTCAGGGACCCAAAGGCTGGGGAAGCATGTGGAACATTCAGGCAAGAGGGACACAAAAAGTCTTTTATATGTAAGGAGAGATATGCATCTATTTTGGCTACCAGATTGAAAAAAGTGCTTGTACAAGTAATTCACCAAGACCAAGCAGGGTTTTTTTTACCTAAAAGACAATTAAGAAATAATGTAAGAACGATATTGAATATATTTGAATATTTTGAAGTACATCCTGAGAAACAAATGGTATTGATCTTTTTAGATGCAGAAAAAGCTTTTGACAACCTAAGTTGGTGTTTTATGTTAGACCAGTGGTTCTCAACCTTCCTAATGCCACGACTCTTTAATACAGTTCCTCATGTTGTGGTGACCCCCAACCATAAAATTATTTTCATTGCTACTTCATAACTGTAATTTTGCTACTGTTATGAATCGTAATGTATGAATCCGATGGTCTTAGGTGACCCCTGTGAAAGGGTCATTTGAATCCCAAAGGGGTCGTGACCCACAGGTTGAGAATCGCTGTGTTAGACCAACTATTAAGTTGGCAATGTGGAAAGCCTTTTTATGCAATGATGAGAGCGATTTATCTTAAGCAACAGGCAAAGATTTTGGTCAATGGAGACCTATCACAGAAAGTGGAAATACAAAAGGGTACCAGATAAGGGTGTCCACTGTCACCACTTTAGTTCATTTTTGCCCTTGAAATGTTGAATGACACAGTAAGAAATAATATACAGATTAAAGGACTTAAAATAAAAGGTAAAGAATTTAAGCTTCAAGCCTTTGCAGACAATTTGGTGTTTATATTAGAAGAATCTCAAGCCTCCATAAATTTTGGAAACATTAAAGGACTATGGACAAGTAACAGTCTTAAAAATCAACTTTAAGAAAACAAAAATTTTGACTAAAGACTGTACTAAACTTCAGAGCCAACAGTTACAAGAGATGACAGAAATTGAAGCTCCCAAGAAAATAAAATATCTCGGGATTACCCTAACTAACAGATGCAGTTCCCTTTTCAAAGACAATTATCAAAAAGTACTGATAGTGATCAAAAAGGATTTGGAAAAATGGGAAGACCTGCAAATATCTTTTATAGGTCGATAGCAACTGTAAAGATGAATGTTTTACCAAGACTTTTATTTTTGTTCCAGACTATACCAATTTTAAAGAATCAACAATATATTAAAGAATTAGATAAACTGATAACACACTTTATCTGGCAAGGTAAAAGACCCAGAATAAAGCTAAAAGTGCTATGAGATAGGAAGGAGGTTTTGCGTTACCAGATTGGGCCACCTATTATAAAGCAGCTTCTCTAACATGGCTGAAAGAATGGATTGCACTGGAAAATACAAAGCTTTTAAAATTAGAAGGACATGATTTGCTATTTGGATGGTATGCATTTGTATGGTACGAGAAAAGTAATTCACATAAGTATTTTAAACAGCATCATTGATGAAAACATGGGAAGAAACAAAGAAATTGGTCTATATGAAAATACCTAAATGGGTGTCACCACTGGAGCCTTTTACAAATCCCATATTATTTACAAAACAAACAATGTGGAGGTATGAAGACCTTTTTGATAATAAAAACAATCTAAAATCACAAGAGACTCTTAAACAGCATGATACATACTTGAACTGGTGGGAAAGAGCACAAGTTGAGTCCAGATATGTTAAAGATAAACAAATGTGCTTTTATGAAAAACTGTTAGATTTGGATAAGATTTTATTATCTATTGATGAAAAGTTTATTAAAAATTATTTCGTATTAATGGATATAAAGATGCAAGATGAAGTGCTGAAGACCTCCATGATTAAATGGTCACAAAATATAGGGTATATTATTGATCTAGCTCAATGGGCTAAGATATGGAAAACAAATATCGAGTATACTAAATCTGTACCATATAAAGAAAATGTATATAAAATGTTCTATAGATGGCATATGACTCCAGAGATGTTAGCAAATTTTATCTGAATATGTCAAATAAGTGTTGGAAATGTAAACAATGTTCTGGTTCTTTCTTTCATATGTGGTGGTCATGTACAAAAGCTAAGAAATATTAGGTATGGATACATGAGATGTTACAAAAAATATTAGAGATAAATATTCCCTTTGTACCAGAATTATTTTTATTGAATGTCATACCAGATGACTTTAAAAGATTAGATATGTATATGCTTGTTCACAGTATAATGACTGCTAGAATATTGTATACAAAGTACTAGAAACAGGAAGAAACTCCATCTAAATAAGAAGTAATCTGCAAATTTAATGGAAATAGCAGAAATGGATAAACTATACTACTGCATGATAAAAAAAAATAACTTTTTGAAGAACCTGGTTAAGACTCTTCAAATGCATTGAAAATTACGTGCAAGAAGATACAACATAATTAGTTACCATTATAAAAGCTTAGTAGTGCTTATATATGTGGAAGAGGAGGTGAAATGCATCAAAGTATTTTTTATATAGCAAATATATGGAAGATTGACATAAGCTGTTAGAAATGCTCCTGTTTATGTCTTTTGTTTGTTTGTTTTTTGTCTGATGTGTTTTGTTTATATGTTTGTGAAAATATAATAAAATCTTGGGGGGGGGCAGAAAAGAAATATTCACGGATTTATTGGGGGGAAACAGTATGAGTTTTCTTTAGAGTCGGTCACTGGGCATGCCTTAACAGAGTAGCTTGAGATCTCACCTTGTAGATAACCAAGTGTTTTTTGTTTAGAGACTGTTTCTTCTAGCATCACCAGAAATAGATTCAGAGCCAATTGGTGAAAGCATCCCTTTTCTCACCTGACCTGGATGGCCCAGACTACCTCAGCCTCATCAGTCTCAAAGCTAAGCCTTCAGGCAAGGCCTTTTCCCTTCTGAGGGCTTATTACACTGTCTGAAAAGATCATCTGGCCAGCTCAATTAAGGGCACAGTAAAAAAAGCCATACTGTCCCCACACATAGGTAGGTACTTGTTGGAGTATTGCCTTTGTTTAGTATGTGTAAGTATGTGCAAGTTTTCTGGAGTGGAAGTGCAGATGGGAAGAAAATAGAAGAGGTAAAATGGTCAGAGAACACATGATGTCCAGGAGCTGCAGCCAAAATTCTGATGGATGCTTTTCAAAGAGTAGGATCTGCAGCTCCTGGCCAGGCAGGTCGGTCAGTTGGTCAAGTGGTCTCTCTGTCTCTCTCAGTTTTTCTCACTGTTTCAGTCTCCAACCTTCTTCTCTTCTGTAGGAGCACACCTTCTTCCACCCCTCCTTTCTGGTGCTATCTTCTATCCTTAGGCCTCTGTCCTTCCTTTGGTCCTTCTGCCTGTCTGACCCTGTCTCACATCTGAGCTGCTCAACCAGAGAATTTTCCACCTACCCTGTTTTTCTGACATTCAGACACCTCAGCCAGTTGCTGCCAAAGGCTACGCCACTGTCAATCCACCCTTCTTTCTACAGCTGACGCAATCTTTCTATGATCTCCTGTTCAGTCCTTGATCACCACAGTTTTAGATGTGTCTTGCTGACAGAGTCATTTCCCTGTACTTCTCTGAGGCTAGTCTTTGGCAATTGATGATGCTCTCTAAACCCTACAATGTCTGAAAGTTAATGAGGAGGATCTGCCTCAATATTACATGTTCTCCAAATCCAAGATGGAACCTTTTTAGCCAAGATTTTTATTGTGAAACAAAATTTTCAGAACTCTCTTGGCACCATCCTGAGGCTGAAGCAAACTCCAGGCACTGGGGCCTCTTGATTTGCCTTGCTATTCATCTGGAGGTAGGTGGTTGTTTTGGATGCATATATGAGGATGGAGAAAAGGACCAAACCTCTCCTCTCTACTGTGCAGGTAGTCTGTGCAGATTTGTGAAGGTATGAACAGATTATTCCAATTTCATGGACAGTCATTCCATGCAATCCCCCCCATTTTTGAAGAGGGGCTCACCACAGTTTCTGAACCACTTTCAGCTAAATGTATGAATCACAGTGCAGCAGGCTAAAACGGAATAGCCTTCCATTGGGTTTTGTAGGTCTTCTCTGTGAAAATAGTTTAAAAGAACACACTAGTGTAGGATGGGAGCTGAGGAACCCATGGTTGGGAGCTGAGGAACCCATGAACACTGTACGCTCCTTAAGCCCCTCAGTCTGTTTGTAGTAATATGATCTCTATCGATAGGCATTCTATTTGTTTTCATGGTACTGACTTCCAAGAAAGTGTTCATAAGATTTGGGTGTTCGACCAGGTTCTGCCAGAGATCTGTTTTAGTCAGTATGAATCTTTTGGATAACCTTTTTGATGGCTGGGGCTTATACATGATGAGTCAGCATAAGCATAACAGCGCCATCCCCACCCACTGGATGCACATGTCCTGTCTCCCTAGGCCAATGGATGTAATGTCTGGAGAGGTCTGACACATCCTATCCAGTGTGCAGGGGCTGAACCACTCAGTTGATTTTCTAGCAGCTGGCCAGGCTGTTGGGAATAGTGCATATTGGCAATCACACATTGTGAATTTACACAAAAATTGAATATTCATCATCGTGGCTTCTGTGCAGTCCCAAATGGGACTGCGCAGGCGCAGGCCAGCCAATGAAGAGGAATTAGCAAGCTTCTTAAGAATTTTCTAGACTCTCTTGAGTGCTGGCTCCCCCTCCCACTCACAGTGTCTTCCCGCCCAAACATCACGTGATGTGGGAGGGGCCAGGACTCGTCCCTCAGTTCTCTTTTTGCTGCCACTTTGAGAGGATTGGTTAGCAGATTGCTTCTACTTGGATGTCCTGTCATGATTAACTTCTGAAGTGAAATCCACAAAATTTTACTTATTATGGCGCTCTTTAAGAAGTGCTCCCAGTGTGGAGCAAAGATGGCACAAATGGATGATCATTTGTCTTGTCTTCACTGCGTGGGTGAGGGGCATAATACCTCAACATGCCAAGCCTGTCATCGCTTAACCCCTAAGATGAGGGAAGGGAGGGCGGCCCGTCTTAAAGCAGCCCTCTAGGAAAGAGCCTTGCAAGGGCCATTAAGACAATTGGAAGATGAGGCTTCCTTTCTTGAGAAGCCTCCTGCAGACAACTCCATGCCCGGGCTCTTGGAGCCTCTGAGAAAAAAGGCTAAAAAGACCAAGTGCTTGCCTTGCACGTCTCCTAGTTCCTCTCACTCTCCGATCACCGCCCCATGGGGGAAAGGCGATGCGCCACCCAAACAGCACCAAGTTTCACCCTCACCATTGTGGGGACCTCCTAGGCTGGAACACTGCCCCCATTCGCGCATGCGCAATCGGCACCGTCAGCTGTCGAGAGTGCATTGGCACTGAGGCTTCACTCAACGCCTCCATCAACTGGCTGGAATCAGGGGCAGACTCAGGCTTTGCACCATTAGTCGCAAGCCTCTGAGATGCAGCCAACTTCCCCTTGACGTCATGAGCAGCTGATGCAGCATGACAGAGCTCAGCTGTGGTTGGGGGGCGTGGCAGTGAGAGATCATGCGCGCTCCTCGTTGTCCTCAGACATCAAGATTCTGCCCTCATCGCCGTCAACACGGCGCCTTGCCAATTCGCATAGATCCATCTTGGTGCCATGGTATACTATTCCGATGTTTATGCCTCCGGGATGGGGGGGGTTGGGATCAACCCTACCCAGCCCTGTGGTGCCCTTCTTCCTATTCCTCGAGGGATGAGATGTGAGGGTTGCTGAACTGGAAAGAGCATCAGGAATATGATTTGCTCCTCTCTGAGGTGGAGAGTGATAAAGCCTCTGTGCATGATTCAAAGGCACTGTCCCTGGTGCAACGATGGCAACTGCGGATGACAACAAGCCTTGTGCTGACCTTCTGATTCGAATGGCTAAGGCTCTTAAGCTGAACTATTTAACCACTGAGCCACAGACTAAAGACTCGCTCATGAAAGTACTATTTGATCCAGAAGGAGGTCCGGTGTCCCTGCCCTTCTTGCAAGGCAGTCAGGAGGTCCTCTTGGCTTCCTGGGGAAGACCTACTTCAGTGCCAGCCTCTTCAAGGCTTTATCATGTCAAAGATACTGACTGTGCCTTTTTATTTCAACACCCCAAGGCTAACTCATTGATGGCTGAGGTGCTCCCATCTAAGGGTCGTTCGGGGTCTAAGTCCTCCCCTTCTGACAAAGAAGGGAGGAAATTGGACACAATGAGATGAAAAATATATTCTTTCGGGGCTGTTGGCCTTAGAATGATTAATCACTTGGCTATTATGAGCAGCTATCAGATGCTACTCTGGGAGAAGTTGGCACTGTTCCTTGATTTCCTACCTGAGGACAAGCATCCTTTAGCCATGGCCTTGGTTACTGAGGGGAAGTCATTGGGTAAATAACAGTTAAATGCTTCCCACCACAATGCAGACTGTCATGGTAGAACAATGGCATCTGCCCTTGTCCTGAGTCTCCACTCTTGGCTCAGAGCTTCTACTTTGCCCCCTGATTCTAGGGCAAAGTTGGAGAATCTCCCCTTTGAGGGCCGTGAGTTATTTAGTGACCAGACTGATGAGGTTCTGGAGAAATTGAGAAAGTACAAGTTACAGGCAAAGACGTTGGGCATCTCTGCTACTGCTTCCCAACAGCCATCTAAACAGAGGTATTGGCCAAAAACGGGTAATTGATTTGGTTTTTCTAGGTACCCCTGTTACCAGGGTTATAGATCCACTTACCAGCCATATCCTCAAATAGCTGCTGCGGCACGGCAACCCTACCATCAGCAGCCACAGCCACGAAGGCAAAATAAGACTAGACAAAATAATTTTGGCTCTTATCCTGGGGATCTACCTACCAAGGGCTCGTTTGTTCCCTGACTAGAAGGCAGACCATTGTTTCGAGACAGGTTGTCCTATTTTTATGATGCCTGGTGTACGATTACACAGAGTTCATGGATGTTATCGGTAATAAAAAATGGTTATCATTTAGAATTTCATTCTTTACCTCCCTGTCACCTGTGCTGCCCTATTGAGGCTACTGGCTCCCAGTTTTTATCAGGAGAACTGTCTTTCCTGATTCAAAAGGGGGCAGTTTCAGATGTTACTGGGATGGGTTCACCTTGGGGTTTCTACTCCAGGTACTTCATCATTGATAAAAAAAAGGGGGAGGCAAGAGACCAATAGGATCTCAGGGACCTTAATAGATTTTTGACAGTCTCTAAGTTCTGCATGCTCTCCTTGCAGGAAGTCTTACCCTTGTTGGGTAGAGAGGACTGGTTTGCTATAATAGACTTGAGAGATGCTTATTTCCATGTCGCGATCCATCCTAGTTCTAGAAGCTATCTCAGGTTTAGTTACATGGGTCGCCTATTTGAATATGCGGTCTTGCCTTTTGGTCTTGCCTCG
Source organism: Gekko gecko (assembly GCA_029375565.1). NCBI lineage: Eukaryota > Metazoa > Chordata > Lepidosauria > Squamata > Gekkonidae > Gekko > Gekko gecko. The sequence goes on from JAPDNY010000005.1 coordinate 174,761,507, forward strand.
GCCCTCAGGGTTTTCACAAAGGTACTCTCAGTAGTAATTTCCCATCTTCAACTTAGGGGATGCATTGTTTATCTGTAGCTGTATGATTGGCTCTTTGTGGTCAACTCTCCAGGACTGTTGTTGGAACATTTGCATTATTCTCATGCTCTGTTAGATTCATTGGGTCTCTTGATCAATCTGGAGAAATCTGCCTTGACCCCTACAAAAACTTTAGAATTTATTGGTTTTAGACTTGTCACAAGGCTGTGCTTTCTTCCCTAGAAACAGGGAACTGACTGTCCCACACAAGGTTTGTCTCTGTCAGGTATCTACAGACACTACTGGGTCATATGGCATCCACTATCGCTGTGACCCCTCATGCTAGACTGCATATGCGCACCCTGCAGAATTGGTTTGTTAGACACTAGTCCCCTGCAAAACAATCTCCATGGTCCAAGCTGACAGTCCCAAGGACAGTGGTCCGTTCTCTTTCATGGTGATCCTCAATTTCCCAACTGGTTACCGGGATGTCACTGGGCACACAACCTCATTCTATCCAGGTCTTTACGGATGCATCCCTCTCAGGGTGGGGTGCCCGTTGTGGGGTATTTACTGCACAAGGTTCTTGTTCACAATGGGAAGCCTCATCACATATCAACCTGCTAGAGCTCAGGGCTGTAAAGCGTGCTCTCCATTCTTTTACAGACCTTCTCCATGGTCATCGGGTTTTATTGGCTATGGACAACACCACAGCAATGCATTACATAAACAAACAGGGAGGCACTGGCTCCATGAAGCTCTGTACAGAGGCTACCCGCATTTGGGAGTTTGCCATAGCTCACGACATGCACACCATGGCCATTCACATTGCTGGTGCTCACAATGTCTTAGCAGACTGGCTGAGCAGGCAGCAATGTCAGGTCATAGAGGATTCGTTTCCATGCCCTATACTCCGACATATCTTTCAACAATGGGGGTTCCCATTGGTAGACCTATTCGCTTCAGAGAACACCACAAAATGTCCCAATTACTGTTCCAGGGTGGGTCGGAGTCTGGGCTCCCTTGAGGATGTGTTCCAATTCCTCTGGCAGGGTTGCCTGTTTTTTTGCCTTCCCCCCTATCAGTCTCCTAACCAAGGTGTTGGCGAAATTAGACATCGACGGAGCATCATGCATTCTGATAGACCCATTTTGGCCCTGGAGGATGTGGTTTCCTCTCCTCTGGCAGTTATTCCAGGGCATGTACTGGGCTCTTCTGAACAACCTGGCACTGCTGGATCACCGGAAGTTGAATTGCCCTGGATCACCTTCATCTCATGGCCTGGCTAATACAGCCATAGCCTCCTTGAACCCCAGGGTATCCAAGGTGTTGGAGACAGTGCTAAAACCATCTACCCGTCCTTATCCTGCCATGTGTTACACCTTAATTTATACCCAGTTTCAGGCTGCATCAACACAGGTGAAGCTTCTAACAGGTCATAATACCATACAAACTAATCAAGAAAGCAACAAGTGCACTAAACTGCCATCATTTAGAACAACATATTAGGTTTCATTTGGGCAACTATCATTGATTGATATAAGGTGTGAAATCTATACTCTGATTCATGCCATGCGGATGGTATGTCTTTAAATTGTAAATGAATCTAGTTTCCTTTTGCAATAGGATTTGTTCAATGTTTAGTTGTTGAAAGGGCTTTTTGTCGACAGTATAAAATTAGAAACTTCATTTCATTTGCACTATGACCTGCCTGCATGTAATGTCCAACCATTGGTGAATTTTCAACATTATTATTCACTCTGGACCAGTGTTCCAACACACGAGTCCTAATTGCCCTAGTTATCTTGCCAATGTGCTTGAGCCCGCAAGGGCAGAGAGAAAGGTATATTAAATTTTTTGTTGAACAGGTAACTGTAAAGTTAAAATTATATATAATCCTTGTATCTTTATCAGTATAACTTCTGCCTTCTATCATGTGCTGACAAGCCTTGCAATGTCTGCACTTCAAGAACCCTTTTGGATTAGTTGCAGGTGTGCTGTCCTTAAAGAGTCAGATTTAACTAAGGTGTTTCTCAAATTTCTTCCTCTGCGTAAACCTATGTATGGTGGCAACTGACAGCCTGGAATATGTGAAACTATATGCCAATGTCTATAGACAGATCTTCTAATTTGATTAGAAATGATGGAAAATTGGAAGCCATATGCAATTCTTCCTGTGACTTTTTTATTCCTATATTTTAAAAGTCCCTCCCTGGCTACATGTTCTGCCCGGACTCTAGCCTGTCTTATTGTCCTAAATGGGTAACCTCTCTGCTTAAATTGTTTCTCTAGTAGATGTGCTTCATCAGCAAAATCTTGTGGCATGGATGAATTTCTTTTGGCCCATATAAACTGTCCATATGGTAGATTATAGCGTAATTTATGTATGCTCATTATTGCACCTTGGCCTATCCATTTGAATTTTATTACATTTGCTGTTACGCTTATATGATTATTATATACTTGCTAATTTGCTTATTTCAGCCAGTGGTGTTTCTTTTGTGCTCCTTGTTCTGGACACTGGCTTCCTCCCCTCCCCCCCCTTTTTTTGCTGTCCACAATTAGGGCAGCATACACAGTGTCAAACGTCCCATGCTGTTTAAACATTTCGGCACACTCAACTAGGACTGAAGCCTCTTCTGCAGCTTTCATGACGACACTGCCTCTAGAGAATATTTGCAAGGCTGCAACATGGTCCACTCCATCTACATTTGTGAAACACTATGCTATGGATGTCCAGTCGAGAACTGAGGCATCTGTGGTGCTAGAAGCAATATTTTGCTGAATCAGCCACACCTGCCTACAGTTAGTCCATTATATTTTTGCTACTCTCCCCTGTGGGACTGCACAGAAGCCACAATGATGGAAACAGGGTTGCACTTACCTGTAACTGCTGTTCATAGAGTGGTCTTCTGTGCAGGCACACATCCCTCCCTCCTTCCCCACTGTGGTCTGTATTCAATCGCTTTCATAGAATGAGAACTCTCAGTCTGGGGCAGGTGATGCACTCTATTCTTGGTGCTGGAGGGGGCAGCAGTGGGAGGGCTTCTGGTGCCCTGGCCCCACTGCTGGACCTCCTGATGGCACCTGGTATATTTTGGCCGCTGTGTGACAGAGTGTTGGACTAGATGGGCCATTGGCCTGATTCAACATTGGCTTCTCTTATGTTCTTATGTTCTTATGTTCTTATGTACCCGGTGGCTTAGGAGAACTGAGGGATGAGTGCTGGTCCCTCCCACATCACATGATGTTTGGGCAGGAAGACACTGTGAGTGGGAGGGGGAGCCAGCATTCAAGAGAGTCTAGAAAATTCTTAAGAAGCTTGCTAATTCCTCTCCATTGGCTGGCCTGCGCCTGCACAGTCCCATGTGTGCCTGCACAGAAGACCACTTAATGGAGAGCAGTTACAGGTAAGTGCAACCCTGTTTTTATTTATTTATTTATTGGGTTTATATCCTGCCCTCCTCAAAGGCTCAGGGTGGCTAATAGCGAGGCACAAGTGCCAAAATTAAAACAGATAAAAACAGCATAAAACAGAATAAAACAATATAATACACACAACAAAGTGTCAGTACTCCATTTGTTACAAAATGGGGTAGATCTTAATCCAATGGCGACAGTCTAGTAACCTGTCATCCCTTCTCCTTCCAGGGTCACCTCGCACCCCGATGGAACCACATAGTGATGGTGGTGGTGCGATGATGCATAAATAATGCTGGTGGACTAGTGGTGGTGGCAGCTCCTACTCAAAAGCCTGGCAGAGGAGCTCTGTCTTACAGGCCCAGTGGAACTGAGAAAGGTCCTGCAGGGTCTGGATCCCCTCTGGGAGCTCCTTCCACCAGGTAGGAGCCACCACTGAAAATGCCCTGGCTCTGGTGACAGCAAATTTAATATCCCTGGGGCCTGGAATTTCCAGGAGGTGTTGACTCCCCGACCGTAATGTCCTTGGGGGAACATATGGGGAAAGGCGGTCCCTCAGGTAAGCCAGACCCTGGCCATACAGGACTTTAAAGGTAAGAACCATTCATGGAACCATGCTTTAATAGCACTGATTCATAAAGTGGGAACAGATGATAAAGAAATCAGAAATTATAGGCCAATATCATTGTTAAATGTGGATTATAAGATCTTCACATCCGTGATAGCTACAAGATTCAAGAGAATTTTAATGCAGGTGATTCATCAGGATCAAGCAGGATTTCTATCGAAGAGGCAAATTAAAAACAACATCAGAATGATAATTAAAGTTCTAGAATATTATGAAGTTCATTCGGATAAATCCATGGCATTAGTTTTTTTAGATGTGGAAAAAGCATTCGACAATGTTAATTGGAAGTTTATATTCCAAAAGTTAGAGCTATGGGATTGCGGTACAAACTTTTTGGCAACAATAAAGGCAATTTACCAATCGCAAATGGCTAAAATACAAATAAATGGTTATATGACAAAGGATATCATGGTACAAAAGGGCACCAGACAGGGATGCCCACTATCCCCTTTTATTCATATTTATGTTAGAGACTCTATGTGATTTAGTAAGAGAATCTGAAGCAATTAAAGGATTAATGATAAAGAAAGATGAACTTAAGGTCCAGGCTTTCGCGAACGATTTGGTATTTATACTAGATAACCCAATGGCCTCGTTGAACTATCTGATAGGAACAATACAAGAATATGGCCGAGTAGCTGGGTTGAAAATTAACCTAAAGAAATCAAATATCATGGTGAAAAATTGTACAAATACCCAAATGAAGCAAATTTGAGCCTTATCTAACATGGAATGGGTAAAAAAGGTCAAATATTTAGGAATCATAATTTCTAAGAGGAATAACATGTTGTTAGAAGATTGCTGGTAGAAATAAAAAAAGACTTGCAAAGGTGGAAAGATTTAAAAAAATCATTCATGGGGAGAATAGCAGTGGTTAAAATGAATGTCTTACCTAGATTCTTATTCCTGGCACAAAACATACCAATTATAAGAAAAGTCAATTACTTTCAAGAACTTGATAAAATGTGTAGTAATTTTTTTTAATAATAAACGAGTTAGGATTAAATGTAAGGTTATGCAAGATAAGAAAGAGAAAGGTGGGTTTGGTTTTCCAAATTGGGCACTATACTACCAAGCAGCAGCTTTAAGCTGGGTAAAGGAATGGGTTACATTAGAAAATACCAAGTTACTAAATCTAGAAGGGTTTAACTTAGTAAAGGATTGGCACAAATATGTATGGTATGACGAAGATAAATCTACCAAGAATGTTACATACCATACTTTAAGAGGTGCCCTAATGAAAACATGGAAAGAAATAAGGAAGGCTTATTATTTGAAAACGCCGAAATGGGTAGCACCTATAGAAGCTAGCACAAAATCAACCCTGATGAATAAAGATAAGAAAGTGACATACAACGACTTACTGGATGAAAATAATAACTTAAAATCTGAAGAGGAATTATTGGCTCAGAATATTAGACTTACATGGTGGGATAAGATGCAATAAACAGCAAGACTCAATAAAGATAAGAAAATAGGATTTTATGATAATAACAATGAACTGGATAAGATTTGGCTCTCTTCAAATGATAAACAAATACAAAAAATATACAATTTTTAATTGTCAGAATATTTGTTAGATGAGACAGTGAAAATGAATATGGTTGTGTGGATGAAAGATTTAGATCATACCATAGATATAGAGTAATGGTCCAAAGTATGGAAGGCAGTTAGCATGATGAGAGCAATTCCATAGGAAGAGAATATACTTAAGCTATTCCATAGATGGCACTGGACATAGGATAGGTTATCGAGATGCTATGAAAATATTAGTGCAAATTGTTGGAAATGTAAGAGCAATGTTGGCACATATATGCATATGTGGTGGAGGTGCGAGAGAGTGAGAAAGTATTGGGGTATAGTATTTAAGCTAGTACAACGAATTACGGGGAGCAAATTACCTTCTACTCCAGAAACTGCTTTATTAAATATGCTTCCAGATAAGTGGGGTAAGGAAGACAAGTATATAACTGTATATATCTTTACTGCAGCAAGAATCATATTAGCCAGAGTTTGGAAAGGGGATAGAATACCCTCAAAGGAGGAATTGATAGAAAAAGTGCTGTTATTGGCAGAATTGGATAGGGTAAGCATTTATTTACAGGGGAAAGAACAAGAGGTATTTGAGAAAAGATGGAGGAAGTTGTATAGGTGGTTGGAAAAGATGATGTAAAAAAAAAAGCATGTATGTTAAAAAATGTAAGAAAAAAGTATGTAAAAAAATGACTCGCAGTAATGTAGAAGATAAATATATGTTATGTGTATATATGGTTTGAAATTATAAATAAACTGTAAAAAAATAAAGGTAAGAACCAGCACTTTGAAGCAGATCCAGTAAGCTATTGGCAGCCAGTGCAGTGCTTTCAGCATAGGCCCAATGTGATCCCTCCTAGAGAGACCCATCAACAGCCTGGCTGCAGCATTCTGCACTAGCTGCAGCTTCCGGATTTGCGACAAAGGCAGCCCCAAGTAGAGAGCGTTACAGTAGTCTAACCTCGACGTGACTGTCGCATGGATCACTGTGGCCAGGTCATTGCGGTCAAGGAAGGGGACCAACTGCCGAGCCAGCCGAAGATGGTAAAAAGCCGACTTGGCAGTGGCTGCGACCTGGGCCTCCATCATTAAAGAGGAGTCCAGGAGTACACCCAGACTCCTAACCTCCAACGCTGGTACCAAAGGCATCCCATCAAAGGTCAGGAGAGGGAGCCCCAATCCTGAACTGATCCGACTCAGGCCCAGGACCTTCGTCTTTGCCAGGTTTAGTTTCAACTGGCTCAGTCTGAGCCACCCAGCCACAGCCTGTAATGCCCAATGAAGGTCATCCGAAGCAGAGTTTGACCAACCGCCCAACATCAGATAGTGCTGGGTGATCTGCATATTTATGACACCCAAGCCCACAACTCTGGGCAATCTAGGCAAGGGGGCGCACGTAGATGTTAAACAACATCGGGGACAGCACGGCCCACTGAGGCACCCTGCACTCAAGGGGGTGTCTCCAGGACTGCTGATCCCCTATCGCCACCCTTTTCCCCCGACCTTGGAGAAAAGAGGCAAACCATTGAAGGGCAAGCCCCTGAATCCCCACATCAGTGAGGCAGTAGACCAGCAGCTGGTGGTCGACCATGTTGAATGCAGCCTACAGGTCTAACAACACCAGTGTTGCCACATCACCCCGATCCAGATGCCTACAGAGGTTGTCAGTCAGGCGACCAGCACCGTCTCTGTCCCATGACCCGGGCGAAAGCCAGACTGGAAGGGATCGAGGACAGAAGCATCATCCAGAAAGCCCTGTAGCTGTAACACCACCACACTTTCAATAAGTTTGCCCAAATAGGGCAAATTGGACACCGGACGACAGTTGGCCAATTCAGCCGGGTCCAAAGATGGCTTTTTCAAGAAAGGGCGGACCATCACTTCCTTGAGTGCACCAGGGAACCCACCCTCCAAGAGGGACGTGTTGATAATCTCCTGCAGGGCACCTCGGAACCCCTCGTGGCCTGCTTTAATAAGCCAGGAGGGGCATGGATCAAGGTTGCACGTGGTTGGGCACACAGATACGAGCAGTCTGTCAATTTCCTCCAGACTGAGTAGGTCAAAATGCTCTAAACCCGGCACCAAAGGTGTGCAAGGGGCCTCAAGTTCACTCACTGTTTCAATTGTGGTGGGGAGGTCACGGTGGAGTGCCAGGACTTTGTCTGCAAAATAGCTCACAAATGTCTCACAGCCAGTATCCAATTCCCTAACATTTTGTCTGCCCTGTAGCAGAGCTGTCAAAGACCAAATTGTACTAAATAATTAGGCCGGGCATGAGCTAGCAGATGCAATCATGGCCGCATAGAAATCTCTCTTTGCAGCTTTGACTGCCATCTCATAGGCTCTCATAAGCATCCTATAAGATGTTCTTGATGCCTCATCGTGAGCTCGGCACCACCATCTCTCTAGCCATCTCAGTTTTTGCTTCAGCTCGCACAACTCCTGGGTATACCAAGGCTCTCGTCTAACAGAAGTGCGGAGTGGGCACCTGGGAGCGATCTCATCGATGGCTGAGGAGAGCCGGACATGCCAGTCCTCCACCAGCTCATCCAATGAGACACCAGGGGGCCTTGGATCCCGCAGGGCCATCTGGAGCCACACAGGGTCCATTTGGCACTGCAGGTGAGCAAAAATCCACTTGCCACCTAAACAAGGTCAGGGTGGAACATTCAGACGGGCCTTCAGGGCCAGGTGGTCCAACCGTGGCACTGCCTCTGCAGTGATCCGGTCCACCATCACCCCCACTGCAAAGATCAAATCGAGCATGTGACCGGCCCAATGCGTGGGAACTGAAACAAATTGAGAGAGTTCCAGTGCCGCCATGGATGACACCAGGTCCATAGCCCATTGGAATCCTCCTGTGCCAATGCTGCTCTCACCTCTGGACATCCATTGGGACTAGAGATGGGGAAGAGCTGCCAGGCTGACACAACAGGAAGGCACAATCTCTTCCATCTAATGAGAAGATGTTGCACATTACTCTGGACTCTGCTTGTCTTTGTTTTTTGCTTCATAAGATCAAGTCTGTTTCAAAAATGAATCTGTTACATACCTTCCATCTAGCCTATAAACCTAAACAGATGAATATTTGCAGCAGCTGATAGAATGTATCTCCTGTCCATATATTTGTTAAGGACAGGATGCTGACCCTCCACATCCTGAATCCTTGTCAGCACTTAGAGAAGTGGACTCATGCCATGGAATTACCTAAGTGCCTTTCAGCATCTCTTGCCACCATCTGGTTATTAGAAATGTACACAAACAATGGGAAAGATTTATCCCAGATCCTGGCTGGGTTTCTAGCACACATCATGTTTCTGGTTTGTGCCAGGTCTGAAGTGTTTTAGTTTATCCAAAACTATGAGTCTCTGGCTAAATTTAAGTTTGAAAATGGCTGCCAAATGGCATATTTGGTATTGGAAGAAAGTGCATGTTTCTGTTCTAAAAGGTTATTGTCATACAGGGAATTAGCAAACTGAAAACAAAAAATAGCAGCTTAAAGAAATTATATAGTGTCTGTTTGTTAGCTATGGTATGTTCTTTTATCAAAAATTATATTATAGCTCTATCTGGCAGGAAATATAGGAATTATCTTCTTAGTATGAGCAGATGAAGGCTAAAATTATGGAACCATTTAGATCCTCTGGGACCAAAGATAAGTGGTTTCAGCACTGTGGTCCATGATGAAGTGTAATGATTGCAGAAAGGGATGCAAGTCATCTGCTGGCTGGAGTACATGCAGTTTCTGGATGTGGTCTGCATATTGTGTGTTCTTAATGGGATGCTGAACAGTTAGGAAGAAACTGAATGCCAGGCCTTCTCCTTGCACTTTCTCCCCCTCCCAAGGCTGTGGAGCATAATGATTTGATGTAATTCATCTCATAAATTCTCCCTTCCTGCCTTCATGTGAAGCCATCCAGTTTATAGCAGAGGAGTATTGTACTTACTCAGTTCAGAGCTCTGCTTCTCCCATATGCCACAGTGACCAGAGGCCAGCCTCACATGGCAAGACAGGAACAGTGTGGTGTTGTAGTTAGAATGTCAGACTAAGAGCTGGAAGGCTGAGGTTAAAATTTGCCCTATCATGAAAGTCTGCTAGGTGACCTTGGGCCAGTTACCCATACTTCTTGTTGTTGTTCAGTTGCACAGTTGAGTCTGACCCTTCACAACCCCATGGACCACATCATGCCAGGCCCTCCTGTCCTCCGTCGTCCTCAACTTGTTGTCCATAGCATCGATAACACTGTCTAACCATCTCATCCTTTGCCGTCCCCTTCTTCTTTGACCTTCAATCTTTCCCAGCATCAGGTCTTCTCCAGTGAATGCTCCCTTCTCATTTGGTGGCCAATATACTTGAACTTCAGCTTCAGTATCTGGCCTTCCAGAGAACAGTCAGCGTTGATTTCTTTTAGGATTGACTGATTTGATTTCCTTTCGGTCCAAGGGACTCTCAAGAGTCTTCTCCAGCACCATAATTCCAAAGCATCTATTCTTTGGCACTTGGCCTTCCTTATGGTCCAATTCTCGCAGGCATACATTACTACTGGGAATACCATTTCTTTGACCATACAGACTTTTGTTTGGCAGGGTGATGTCTCTACTTTTTATTATACTGTCTACTATGGGTCATGTAATGATATTATCACATTTAATAGATAAATATATGGTAAATAGCAGTGCTGCTCTATATGCAGCCTTTGTGGATTTAATATCAGCATTTGACTCCATTCATAGGACTAGGCTATGGGAAAAGCTAAGGAGTTGAGCAAGGCTGTGTTTTAGCCCCCCATCTTTTTGCCTTATGCAAAAACAACCTGATCAGAGGCCTTGAAATGGTTGACACAGATACTCCTACTTTGGCAAATTGTCATATTGCAGCCTTACTGTATGCAGATGACATAGTCCTCGAGCCATAGCCTAGAGCAGGTTTCATCCTTCAAATATCTAGGGGTTATGTTTCAATCTACAGGGGTGAGGAACAACCATCATGAATTTGTGGCAAATATGGGATGAAAGACCACAAACGGTATCATCAAATTTGTTTCAACAAAAGGGGGACACTTTATACCAGTTGGGCTCAAACTATACTCAGCTAAAACAGTACCACAATTGCTATACAGCACTATGCTGAGCCCACCCTCCTCAAGTTTTGCACCCCTGGAAAAGATACAGTCCAAATTTTTAAGATCTATATTTTGCTTTTCAACTAGTGCTTCCAACGCCAGTTAACGATTAGAAACTGGGCTGGTTAGATTGGAGGCCAAGATAATTTTGGCCTCCATAAATGCTTGACTAAGGTTATGCCATAGACCATCTGATATCACTGCTCTAATTCTTAAAGACAGCTGTTGTTCTGATTGGCTTAGTGCAGTACACCATAAGATACATCTGCTTGGCTTCTCTTCTGGGTCACTGCAGATAATGCCATTAGAACAAGCTAGGGCTATTGTCAAATAAAGAAAATATATGACACCAAAAGGCAAAGTGATATGGCTAAAGTGTCGACATTTTTGGCCCCCAAAGAAACAAAATATATAGTTGCTCCCACAATGTATTTAACATTATTAGAGATTCCCTCTCACTGTAGAGCATACTCCCTGTAACATCTATCCATCAGCAGTGTTAGAAGGCCAGTATAAAAAGGTACCTTTGTCAGAACGGCTATGCCCGTGCAGTTCAGGGAAAGTTGAAACAATTGAACGTATTTCACTCCGCTGTGTATTTTATGAAACCATCAGAGCAAAGATTATCCATCCTATTTTAAGGAGGATACTTGGACAAGGAGATAAGGAGGGAACTATTATTTGATCGTGCTCCACAGGTTCTAACAAACTGTGCTAAATTTTTAGCAATAGCTCAAAAATATGTGCTGCATGTGTAGAACAATCTTAGAAACAAACCAGAAGGTCTAGGAGGAGGGGAGTAGAATTGTATAATCCATATAATATGTATTCTTTTTTTTCCCTTTTTTTTCTCTGCTTGCCCCAAATAGGGCAAGGTTTATTAAAAGTTTTTATTATTTTTCTAGACACAAACATACATTCACAAACACAAACACACATACAAACACATATGGAGGGTGATAATACATAGTACATGTTTTCACTTTAGGCCTTATATACAAACAGATTTCTCAATGCAGGTAACTAAAAAAAACCCATTTCTTTGTTGGCTACTACATTCCTTATAATTTTCTTGTTGTTCCAGTCTTTCTTAATCAGGATATATTGTTATAACTATTGTACCAAATATAAAATCTTGACCATGTATTTTGGAATGTAGACTCTGTATGCCCCTTTAACAGTAAAGTCAATTTATCCATTTTTGCCACCTCCAAAAGCTTGTTGACAATTTCTTGTTTGTTGGGACCTCCGGGACTTTCCAATACTTAGCATAAAGAATTCTCGCAGTTGTTATATAAACAATAAGATAGCGATAATCGTTTTTACATAAATCAGGAAGAATATATATATTTTTTTTTAAACAAAATTTTTTATTGGGATACATTCAACATTTCCAATCACGTTACCAATACAATTTCAAAAAAGAAGATCCCCGTCCCAATCCCCCCACCCCCCTAATAGGCTTCCAACACTGCTAATAACAAACAAAAAAAATTATAAGGCAATCAAACTTAGACTTAAGTACATCGACAAACCAGGTAACACATTTGAATTATATATAACCTCTACAATTTCAGCATATTATATATAACAGTACATACAGTTCAAAATTCATTTCATTTCTCGTTCAATATCCATACGTATCCAAGTTATATATTTTCCCCTTCATTCTATATTCAGTTTCTAGATACAATTTCAATCCTTCCCAGTCTTTTAGGTACTGTTCTGCCATTTGTCCATTTAATTTCTTTGTCATTTTGTCCATTTCCGCTAAAAATAACAGTTTTCTCAACCAGTCATGTATATCTGGCACCTTCTCCATTTTCCAATACTGAGCAAAGGCCATTCTCGCCGACGTAATCATGTACCATAACAGTGTCCTTTTTTCTTGTGGAATTTTTTCCATTGTCAAACCGAGGAGAAGAAGTTCTGGCTTTCTCTCAATTGGGATTTTCAATATTTTCTGCATCACACAATGTATATTAGACCAGTATGCTTTCACTTTATCACATGACCACCACATATGGTAAAAGAACCCTCTACTTTTTTACATTTCCAACATTTATTACTCAAGTTCTTATCCATACTAATATTGGCAATCTTTTTTGGTGTCATGTACCATCTATACATCATCTTATAACAATTTTCTTTTACATTGATACAGGTAGACATTTTAAAAGATCTTTTCCACAAAAATTCCCATGATTCCATAGAAATTTCTTTGTTCATATTTATGGCCCACTTTATCATTTGTTCTTTAACGGTTTCATCCAAAGTATATACAGTCAACAAAGTTTTATACATTTTTTATATCATTTTCCGTTCTTTTTTCAACCATATATTCTCAAAATCATCATTCATAGCTCTAAAACCAAACTCTTTACAGTCTTTTTTATAGATGTCCCTTATTTGACAATATTGTAGCCAATCATATTCAAATTCTAATTCATTATTTGGTTTTAAAACATATTTTTTCCCTTCTTTTTGCAACAATTCCTGATACTTCAACCAGTCATTACCTTTATATTCTGAAAACAGATGTATAACTGCAGCTGGAACAATCCACAGAGGCCTTTCATCTGAAATTGTATCCTTATACCTGGTCCATGCATCAAACAATGTCCTCCTTACATAATGATGCTTAAACATAGAGTCAACTTTGTTTTTCCCATACCAAAGATAGGCATGCCAGCCAAATCTGCAATCGTGCCCCTCAAGAGCTAAAAGTTTTCTATTTTCCAAATTTACCCATTCAGATAACCAAGACATACATACTGCTTCATGATACAAACGCAAATTCGGGACTTGGAAGCCACCTCTGTCTTTACTATCATACATTATCTTCATTTTAATTCTTGGCTTCTTCCCTGCCCAGATAAACTTAAAGATTTCTCTTTGCCATTTTACCAACACTTTCCCATCTTTCACAATTGGTATTGTCTGAAACAGAAACATTAACCTGGGCAGTACATTCATTTTAATAACGGCAATTTTTCCAAGAAGAGATAACCTTAGTTTTTCCCATTTTTCTAAATCACTCTTTATCGAACCCCACAGTTTTTCATAATTATTTTTAAACAAATCTATGTTTTTCATTGTAATTTCAACTCCCAAATACTTAACCCTTTTAACCACTTCACATTCTGTCACATTTTGTAATGTTTGTTGCTTTGTACCAGTCATATTTTTACACAGTATCTTAGATTTATTTTTGTTGACATAGAACCCTGCAAGATCACCAAACTCTCTTACTTTTTCAAATACCTTAGGCATATTATTAACAGGATCTTCAACAATAAACATGATGTCATCCGCAAATGCTCTTAATTTAAATGAAAAACCTCCAATATTCAAACCTTTTATATTATCATCATCTCTAACCGCTTGTAGCAAAATCTCCAAAATCCAGATAAATAACAATGGTGACAGGGGACAACCTTGTCTAGTACCTTTTCTTACCCGGAACATATCTGTTGATTCTGCATTGACAATCACCGAAGCTTTTTGTTCTTTATATATCGATTGAATCATTCTTATAAATTCTACGCCCATCAAAGATTTCTCAAGCACTTTAAACATAAATTCCCAATTCAAATTATCAAAGGCCTTCTCTGCATCCAAAAATAAAAAAGCAACTTCTTTTTCCGGGTGTTTATCATAATACTCAATTGCGTCCAAAACAACCCTCATATTGTCTTTAATTTGTCTATTTGGTAAAAAACCAGCTTGATCCTCAACAATAGTGTCTTTCAGAAACTTTTTAAGGCACTCTGCCAATATTTTTGCAAATATTTTATAATCGTTGTTCAATAATGAAATGGGCCGGTAGTTTTTAACATTTGTTAAATCTTGCATTTCTTTAGGGATTAAGGTGATTGCAGCTTCATTCCAGGAGTCTGGGATCTTTCCTGTCTTTCTAATTTCATTTAAAAGAATCTCCAACACCGGGACCAAGTCTTCATGAAATTTTTTATAAAATTTAGCTGAAAAGCCATCCGGACCTGGAACTTTAGAGATTTTTGCCTCAGCTATTGCTTTACTAATTTCATCTTTAGTTATTGCAGCATTTAAAAATGTTTTCATTTCAGGGTTTGGTTGTATCAAATTAGCTTTGGATAGGTAATCCAACATTTTTTGAGGATCCGCTTGCTTCGATTGAAAGAGAGTCGCGTAGTATTTAAAAAATTCCCTCTTAATTCCTCCTGGGTCTAAAATCTCTTTATTTCCATCTTTCAAACAAGTGATTGTTTTATTCTCTCTTCTTTTCTTTAATTGCCATGCTAAATATTTGCCAGGTTTGTTTGCACCTTCAAAGGATTTCTGTTGCAATTTTTTCAAGTTCCAAAATACTTCTTTGTTCAACCTTGCCTCATATTGCTCCCTTAGAATCCTCAATTCTCTCAAAATCTTCTTTTTACCAGGTCTTTTCTTGAGTTCTGTTTCTTTTTTCCGAATATTTTCCATAATTTTTTTGTCTATCTTCATTTGTTGTTTCCTTTCATTATTATTAATTGCAATCAGATGTCCTCTCATCACAGCCTTGTAGGCTTCCCATACCGTTTGCGTCTGTACACTTTTATTTAAATTCAATTGAAAGTATGTTTGGGTTTCTGTCCTTATTTTATCCACAATATTTTGCTTGTCCAGTAAATCTTCATTAAGTCGCTATCGAAATTTTTTCCTCTTAACATACGTTGACCATTTTATCGGACTGTGGTCAGAAAGAGTCCTAGGCAATATCTCAATTTTGCGTGTTTGCAAGATTAAATTCTCTGTCATCCACATCATATCTATCCTTGAAAAAGATTCATGTCTTAATGAATAAAAAGAGTACTCTCTATCTCTGGGATTTTTAATTCTCCAAACATCTGCCAAGTGTTCATGTTTAATCAGTTGAAAAAAGACTTTAGGAAGTTTGCCCATGGCCTCAATTCCTTTTTTGGATTTTCTATCAACAACATTGTCAACAGTACCATTAAAATCGCCCATTAAAATCGTTTGCTCATAGGTCAACTGTCGTAGTTGTTCCCACAAATCCTGAAAGAAGTTTTCCTTTGCCCCATTGGGAGCATAGAGATTAACAATTAATGTCTTTTTATTCTGCAACACAACTTCTACCGCCAAAAATTTCCCTTCATTGTCTTTAAAAATTTCTTTTGGTTCCAACTCCTTTTTAATATATGTAACAACTCCTTTTTTCTTTTGAGAGGAGAGTGAATAAAATTCCTCTCCTAATCTTTTTTGAATCAAAAATTTGGCATCTGATTTTTTAATATGTGTTTCTTGCAAGCAAACAATATCACATTTCTGTTTTTCCAACCAGAGTCTGACATTTTTTCTTTTTTGGGGTGAATTCAGTCCATTAACATTCCATGAAATTATTTGACTCTCCATGTTGATTCTATAATTATTTATCAGAGTCTTTAAAATTATCATTGATGAATCTGGTCATTTGGTCAACTGACTTGATGGTGACTCTCTTCTGCTTGAACGAAAAACTGACACCTTTAGGAATTTCCCATCTATATCTTATGCCCTCTGTTTTCAGCTTGTCAATCAGGTCTTTAAAAAGTCGTCTGTCCTGAAGCATCGCTCTGGGTAGTTCCTTTAGGACCATGATTTTCTTGTTGTCAATTGTGAAGTCGTCCTGAAATTGTTGCTTAAACAAATCCTCCTTCAGCTTCTTAGATATAAACTGGACAATTACATCTCTAGGTAATTTTTTCCTTTGCGCAATCGCAGAATTGACTCTGTATACCACATCAATCTGTGCCGCCACTCTCTCCTCTTCCATTTTCAAAAAGTCTGCAACAGCATCTACCATAACTGAATGGATGTCCTCATTCTTGTCTTCAGGGATCCCCCTGAATCTCATGTGGTTAATCATTGCATTATATTGGACCATCACATTCACTTTATCTGTTTCTAAGGTGACCTCAGCTATATTAGATGCTACTCCCTTCACCCTTACATCCATCTCATCTGCTCTTTTGGTCAGCGTCTGTATCTCTTTTGTAATTCCAGACATTTCTTTTTTCAACTCTGTTACTTCTGTTATTACAGTCTTTTCCAACTTCAGAATCGCGTCCATCACTCGTTTCTCCATAGCTTCCATCATGCCCTGTAGCTTTTTTTCCTCTTTCCCAGCCATTTTCGGGGAGGACCAGGTATTTGCCCTCTGTCGTTGCCGCAGGTCGTAAGCCGTTGTTCAAAGTTTTCCCTCCTACTCACTCTAAATCAAAGTCCTTCTTGTGCCCACCTAAATCGCACTAGTTTCACTTTTTTATATTGAATCTTCCGTTTAAAATCAAAGAAAATTTTTCTGACCTTCCCAAAATGGCGGGCGCAATTTCTCTATGGTAAATGGTTCTTCCGGGTACTCACTTCCTGTCCGGCAGTCTTGATGGTCCCCCTTGTTCCTGATTTCTTCCCTTCTTCCGGCCTCCTTGGTCTTCTCTAGGATGATTACTTGTCTGCTCTGAAGTCACTTCCTGTTTTGCCGATTTCAGCTGCAGCAGCTACAGTACTTTTCCACTGCAGTTCTCGCGGGGTTACTGTTAGTTTCTATTTTAAAGTCAATAATCTAACCGCAGGAATGATCAACAATTCGGCTTTTTGGCCTTTTTTAGCTGTTTAACTGCACTTTTTCCGCTCCAATGTTAGTACGACAGATACAGCACGATCATGCGCTTCATCGGATGTTGTTTATTTTCGGCCGAAACGCGTCTCCGGTGAGCAATTTTAAAAAGTTACCTTCAAAGTCCGTGTCTTGTTATAGCAGTGTTTCCTTGATATCAGTTTCCGTAGAATGTCTTGGAGGTCTGGGTCATGCGTTCTTATGTTGAGAATCCAACTCGGTGGGGTCTTGTAGAGATTTTCTGAAGTGCCTTCTCTGGGGGAGGGGATCAAGGCTGGTCGCGGCGCTCTTTAAAGCCCCGCTATCAGCCGATCTCAACTCCTCTCTCAGGCCAGGCTCTCTGCCAGTCACCCCCCTGCCTGGGGGGATCTGCGGTGGGCTATTTGAAGCCCACCCTGTCGTCAAGACCCTCCGTTTGCTCTGGGAGCTCTACGAGCAAGCCAGAACACGTTAGGACGCCATGGATCCCAGACCGGAAGCCCAGGAAGAATATTTAACAGTAATACTTCAGGGGTAAAAGGAATCGTACAGTTTAATATTTTTTTTGGAAGATTTCATGTATCCAAGCCCAAATTTTTTTTAACTTTTTCACAATGCCACCAAATATGGTAAAATGACCCCACCTTATTTTGACATTTCCAACATTTGTTTGAACACTTACTGTTATATTTAGCTTACTTTTCTGGGGTTACATACCACCTGTAAAACATTTTATAAACATTTTCTTTATAAGAGACCACTTTCATTATTTTTATGTTTTTCCTCCATAATTGGTCCCATTGTTGCACCCATTGAATCATTGAGCATTTAACCATTTCATGCACCATCATATAATCAAGAAGAAAAATATACATTTCTGTAGAAATCAAATTTTTTTCAAGCTTTAATAAATTTTCTTAAAAACCTAATTTTTTGTCTTTAGAGAATCTAGATTTGATCTGTGCCCTTTGCCACCACGTTAGGTCCAATAATGGTTTCAAATTCAACTTTGAGTCTAGAATATCTGATTACCTTTTTACATCCTCTTTATAATAGGTTTTAGGGTTTGTGAAGGCTTCTAAAGGTGCAATCAGCGGCCGAGGACAGACTGGCAATTTGCTCCGGTATCGAGTCGGGGCAAAAAACCCCCGGAGTAAACGATACCGGGTTTTCCCATCCACACAGCGGGGGCCTCTGCCGGAAGAAACGGGACGGAGGCGCGCAGGAGCGTTCAGACTGCCGTGCCGGAGGCGCGCTATATTTGCTGTTTCCCCATTATTTCGGCTGTGGGCGTATGTGCATAAGCGCATTTCGGCGATTTTTTTTTTTTTTTTGCCCTGCAACACCGGCACCACATTGGGCAGTGGAGCGGAGCACAGCCAATCACAGTGCTGCTGCCTCGTGCCCAACGCGGGTTGCTCCCGGCTTTTCGCCTGCGCGTTCAGACTCCCCGGAAGCGGAGAAACGCGCGACGAACGCAGGCTTTTGGATTTGCGAAGGCTTTTATCAGGTGTTTTTTTAATCCGGCACTGAAACGTGAGGGCTCCGGTAAGCTCCGAGTGGGGGACGCCAGGCAGATGTGCCTGTGTGAACATTCCATTTAATCCGATATTGAGTCGCTGTCAGCCCGGGTCCCATCCCGCGGCAAATTGCCAGTCTGTCCTCGGCCAGCTTTGAGTTCTTTGTATATAGTTATTTATGCAACAGTTCCCAAACTTTCAATAAAGATGCTCTCAGCCAGTGCTGCTTGAAGTATTTATGTACTGTGGCTTTCCCATACCATAAAAATGCTTATTTGATCCTCAGATCTGATTGCATCTGCCAAGACCTCCAATGTAAAGATAAATAATAGAGGTGGTAAAAGACACCCTTGTCTTGTTCCCTTTTGTATGTCTATGTTTTGAGACCAATCACCATTAATTGATATCTTGGCTGATTGTTTCTTATATATGGCACCAATCATTCTGTTAAATTCAGGGCCTGCTTGGGTCTTTTTAAGTGCTTCTAACATAAAGTTCCAGCTAATATTGTCAAATACTTTCTCGGCATCTAAAAAGATTAATGCCATTTGTTTTTCTGGATGTGCTTCATAATACTCTATAACATATACGATACATCTGATATTATTTCTGATTTGTCTTTTGGGAAGAAAACCCACTTGGTCTTTATATATCATTTGAGATATATTTTTTTTTCATTCTGGAAGCTACTGTGCAAGCAAATATTTTATAATCCACATTTAATAAAGAAATAGGCCAATAATTTTTAATTTCCTTTTCATCTATGTCTTGTTTGTGAATAAGAGTTATTATAGCTTCAGTCCATGAATCTGGCACCTCTCCTTATCCACTATATTTTTACAAACTTCTTTGGAAGGAGGTAATAGTTGTTCTTCAAAGATATAGTAAAATTCTGCTGGTAGACCAACTGGTCCAGGTGCTTTCCCTTTTTTTGGCATTTCAAAGCTTCCACCACTTCGACCATTGCAATTGGTTGATTTAAGATTTTCCTTTGATCTTCCGTAAACATTTTAGGTTTGTATCTCTCTAAGTATTCCTGTACATAGTCTGGGATGGAATCCATTTTTTTTTATAAAATTCTTTATAGAGGTCTTCCACAATAAGTTTCATATCTTACATCTTACTTGTTTCTTCTCCATTTCTATTCTTTAAAATCTTTATGTATGATTTTTTTCTTTCCATATTTTATAGGCCAACCATCTTGTAAGCTTATTTGCATTTTTAAAATCATTTTACTTAGCAAATATTATCTTTTTCGTTAGTTCTCCTGTAAGTAGGCAATTCATTTGAGGTTGTAAAAGCCTAAGTTTACTTTTCTTATTCCCAGATGTGGGGTTTAGCTTTAACTTGTCTTCTTGAACTTTCACGGCACTCTGAAGTCTTGTATACTCCGCTTTCTTTTGTTTATTTACCTTGGCTGATTCTTTAATCATCCATCCCCTCATGAAAGCCTTAAAGGCATCCCAAACTGTGTTTATAGATATGTCTGGTTGTATGTTTTCCTCAAAAAAAAAAAAAATTAAACTCCTTCTTCGTGTCTTTTACAAATTTCTCATTTTTCAAGAGTGATGTGTTTAATGTCCATCTGTTCCTAGGTTTTGCATCTTGTAGCTTCAAAGTAATTTGGTTATGATCTGCATATGCTCCAGGTTCAATTTCTGCTTCTAACAAATCCTTAATAGCGACTGAAGAAATCCAGCACATATCTGTTCTTGACCAGGAATTATGTCTGGCTGAATAATATGTGAAATCTTGCTTGTGAGGGTTCCTTACTTTCCAAGTGTCAACCACCTTTAATTCATCCAGTGAATGATAAAGTATAGATGGAAATTCATTTTCTCCTTTCTTTTTCTTTCTCTTTTTTCGTGTTTGAACATTTGTTTTTCTGTCACCCTTTTCATCAAAAACAGCATTAAAGTCTCCAATAATGCAAATTTCTTGAAAGTCTTGTTTTGTAATTAGTTCTTGAAGCATTTTATAAATTTTTTCCTGGTGTTGATTTGGAGCATAAATGTTTACTATTAACATCTTTTTACTCTGTCTTTGTATTGATACAAAGATACATTGATACATACATCTTGTGAGGCATCTATCAAATCCGGTTGAAGATGCTCCTTTACATATATGGCCACACCTCTCTTCTTCTTTTCCTTGTCTGACAAAGACTTTACCTAGACCTTTAACTTGGATATACTTTTCATCCACTTTTTTAATATTGGTTTCTTGGAGACATGTAATATCATAATCCTTTTTTCTTAATTGATGAAAAATTCTTCTCCGTTTCTGAGGAACATTTAAACCATTTACATTCACAGAAATAATTTTCATTTTCCCTTTACTCATTTTGGTTTTGTTTCTTTGCTTCCTGTTGTTCTCTTGTATGTTGCCTTGTGTAAACTGGGGTTGTTCTTGTTGTTCCATGTCTCTTTGTTGTTCTTTTAGGCAGTCCAGATACTGCCACCACTTCACGTAATTTTTCTTCTTCCTCCTCTTTTTCTCCCTCTTTCTTTTCCTCTTATTCTGTAGCCAAATCTTCTCCATAAGTTTTCAGGAAGTCTTCTGCTTTAAAAATCGATGTGATCCTATGTCTTTTACATTTGAATGTAAAAATTAGACTTTCTGGTAGTAGCCATCTGTAACTTACTCTGTTGTTCCTCAGAAGTGCTGTGAATTCCATATATTCTCTCCTTTTTTCTCTGACCCTCCAAGGAATTTCTTTCAA
Source organism: Gekko gecko (assembly GCA_029375565.1). NCBI lineage: Eukaryota > Metazoa > Chordata > Lepidosauria > Squamata > Gekkonidae > Gekko > Gekko gecko. The sequence continues at coordinate 174,783,087 of JAPDNY010000005.1, forward strand.
CACATTTATTTCATTGTCATCCAGTGTCAGTGGTGAGCTATTCACTTCTCTCAAGATCTTGTCTCTGACAGCCCTTTTGTGGAATCTCACATGCGCCTCTCTTGGCAGTTGATGTTTTCTTGCATACGAGGAATTCATCCTAAAAGCAACATCAATTTCTTGAATGATCAGCTCTTCGTCTTTCATGTTCATATGCTTAGCTAAAATTTTGGCCATTTTTATTGTTAAGTCTTCATTCTGCTCTTCTGGTATATTTTGAAATATACATCCTTGTTGTACTCCTTTTCCTATTCTAAACTAATCAGTTGTTCCATATCTGGCTCTAACTGTCACTTCTTGACCATTAAACAAGTTTCTCAGGAGATGTGTGAGGTGGTCTGGTACTCCCATTTCTACTGCTTTGACTTCCACTTGCACCTGCTGGATGACCTTGGGGAAGCCATAGTTCTGGCACAGCTGTTCTTGAAAAAGAGCAGTTTCTGTCAGAACTTTCTCAGTCCCACCTACCTCACAGGGTGTCTGTTGTGGGGAGGGGAAGGGAAAGGAGTTTGTAAGCTGCTCTGAGGCTCCTTTGGGTAATGAAGGGCAGGGTATAAATCCAATCTCCTCCTCCTCTTCTTCTTCCTCCTCCTCCTCTTCTTCTAGGACTTGCCACAGTTTGTTGTGATCCACACAATCAAAGGCTTTAGCATAGTCAATGAAGCTTTCTCCATAATCCAGCAAATGTTGGCAATTTGATCTCTAGTTCCTCTACCTCTTCGAAACCCAGCTTGTACTTCTGGCAGTTCTCTACCCGTGTACTGCTGAAGCCTAGCTTGTAGGATCTTGAGCATGACCTTGCTAGCATGTGAATTGAGGGCAATTGTGCGATAGTTTGAACATTCCTTGGCATTGCCCTTCTTTGGGATTGGAATGTAAACAGACCTTTTCCAATCCTGTGGCCACTGTTGTGTTTTCCAAATTTGCTGGCATATGGAGTGCAGCACTTTAATAGCATCATCTTTCAAGACGTTGAATAGCTAAGCAGGGATACCATCACCTCCACTAATTTTGTTGTTAGTAATGCTTTCTAAGGCCCATTTGACTTCACACTCCCGGATGTCTGGCTCAAGGTCAGTAATTACACCATCGTGGTCAAGGACATTGAGGTCCTTCTTGTATAGTTCTTCTGTGTATTCTTGCCATATCTTCCTAATCTCTTCTGCTTCTGTTAGGTCCCTACAGTTTTTGTCCTTTATCATGGCCAGCTTTGCATGGAACATCCTCTTGATTTCTCCAAGTTTCTTGAAGAGATCTCTAGACCTTCTCATTCTATTGTTTTCCTCTATTACTTTGCATTGTTCATTCAGGAAGGCTTCCTTATCTCTCCTTGCTGTTCTCTGGAAATTTGAATTCAGTTGGGTAAATCTTTCCTTTTTTTCTTTCCTCTGCTATTTGTAAAGCCTCATCAGACAGCCACTTTGCTTTCTTGCATTTCTTTTCCTTTGGGATGGTACTGATTGCTGCTTCTTGTACAATGTCACAAACCTCCGTCCATAGTTCTTCAGGCACTCTGTCTATCAAATCTAATCCCTTAAACCTATTCTTCACCTCCACTGTATATTCATGAGGGATGTGATCTAGGTCAAACCTGAATGGCCTAGTGGTTTCCCCAACTTTCTTCAGTTTAAGCCTGAATTTTGCAATGCGTAACTCATAATCTGAGCCACAGTCAGCTTCAGGTCTTGTTTTTACTGACTGTATAGAGCTTCTCCATCTTTGTCTGCAAATGATATAATCAATCTGATTTTGACATTGCCCATCTGGTGATGTCCATGTGTAGAGAAGCCTCTTAGGTTGTTGGAAGAGGGTGTGTTTTCTTGACAAAACTCTGTTAGCCTATGCTCAGCTTCATTTTGCTCTCCAAGGCCAAGCTTGTCCATTATTCCAGTTACCTTTTGACTTCCTACTTTAGCATGAGGTATTGTAGTTCTTCATAGAACTGGTCCACTTCAGCTGCTTCTGCATCAGTAGTTGGAGCATAGACCTGGATTACTGTGATGATGAATGGTTTGCTTTGGATTCAAACCAAGGTCATTCTGTCATGTTTGAGACTGTATGCCATTACTGCCTTTTTCACTCTCTTGTTGACTATTAAGGCCACAACATTTTTTCTATGGGATTCTTGGCCACAGTAGTAAATAAGAACATAAGAACATAAAAGAAGCCAATGTTGAATCAGGCCAATGGCCAATCTAGTCCAACAATCTGTCACACAGTGGCCAAAAATACCAGGTGCTATCAGGAGGTCCAGCAGTGTGGCCAGGACACTAGAAGCTCTCCCACTGCTGCCCCCTCCAGCATCAAGAATAGACTGCATCACCTGCCCCAGACTCAGAGCTCCCATCTATACCCCGTGGCTAATAGCCACTGATGGACTTCTGCTCCATATGTTTATCTAATTCCCTCTTGAAACTGCCCATGCTTGTAGCTGCCACCACCTCCTGTGGCAGTGAATTCCATATGTTACTCACTTTTTGGGTGAAGAAGTACTTCCTTTTATCTGTTCTAACCCGACTGCTCAGCAATTTCATGGAGTGCCCACGAGTTCTTGTATTGTGAGAAAGGGAGAAAAGTACTTCTTTCTCAACCTGCTCAATTCATAATCTTATAAACCTCGATCATGTCACCCCTCAGCCGTCGTTTCTCCAAGCTAAAGAGCCCCAAGTGTTTTAACTTTTCTTCATAGTGAAGGTGTTCCAACCCTTTTATCATTCTAGTTGCCCTTCTCTGCACTTTTTCCAATGCTATAATATCCTTTTTGAGATGTGGCGACCAGAACTGTACACAGTATTCCAAATGAGGTTGCACCAATGATTTATACAGGGGCATTATGATATTGGCTGATTTGTTTTCAGTTCCCTTCCTAATAATCCCCAGTATAGCGTTGACCTTCTTTATTGCAGTTACACACTGTCTAGACATTTTCATTGAGTTATCTACTACAACTCCAAGATCTCTCTCTTGGTCAGTCTCTGCCAGTTCAGATCCCATCAACGTGTGTTTATATTTAGGATTTTTTGCTCCAATGTGCATCACTTTGCACTTGGCCACATTGAATCCCATTTGCCATGTTGACGCCCACTCACCCATCCTCGACAGATCCCTTTGGAGTGCCTCACAATCCTCCCTGGTTGTCACCACCCTGAACAACTTTGTGTCATCTGCAAATTTAGCCACTTCACTGCTTACTCCCAATTCCAAATCGTTAATAAACAAGTTAAAAAGCATCGGACCGAGTACTAATCCCTGTGCTACCCCACTGCTTACCACCCTCCAGTGAGAAAATTTCCCATTAATACTCACTCTCTGTTTCCTACTTATAAGCCAGTTTTTGATCCACAAGAGGACTTGTCCTTTTATCCCATGACTATTGAGCTTACTTAGGAGCCTTTGATGAGGAACTGTATCAAAAGCTTTCTGGAAGTCAAGGTAAATAATATCTATTGGGTCCCCCTTGTCCACATGTTTGTTCACTCCCTCAAAAAACACTAACAGGTTAGTGAGACAAGATCTTCCCTTAGAGAACCCATGCTGAGTCTGCCTCAATAGTTTTTGTTCATCAATGTGCCTACTAATTCTTTCCTTAATAACAGTTTCCACCAACTTACCTGGTATTGATGTCAGACTGACTGGCCTGTAATTTCCTGGATCTCCCCTGGAGCCCTTTTTAAAGATGGGAGTGACATTAGCTACCTTCCAGTCCTCAGGAATGGAGGCAGATTTTAAAGAAAGATTACATATTTTTGTCAGGAGATCCACAAGTTCACATTTGAGTTCTTTCAGAACTCTCAGATGAATGCCATCCGGGCCTGGTTATTTATTAGTTTTTAAATTGTCCATCAGTCGGAGGACTTCCTCTCTTGTCACCACAATCTGATTCAGGTCTTTCAAACCCCCGCCCGAAATCGTGCTTCTGGAGTGGGCAAGCACTTCTCCTCTTCCACAATGAAGACAGAGGCAAAAAATGCATTCAGCTTCTCAGCCATTTCCCTATCATCCTTCACTACTCCTTTTACCCCTTGGTCATTCAAGGGCCCCAATATAACGAAGATATAATAATCTTCTGAGTTAAATTTGCCCATTCCTGTCCACTTTAGTTCACTGATTCCCAAGATGTCGATGTTCAGTCTTGCCATCTCATTTTTGACCACATCAAGCTTACCTTGATTCATAGATCTTACATTCCATGCTCCTATGCAGTATTGTTCTTTGCAGCATCAGACTTTTCTTTCACCATCAGACACATTCACAGCTGAGCGTCCTTTCGGCTTTGGCTTTGGCCGAGCCACTTCACTCTTTCTGGGGTTACTTGTACCTGCCCTCTGCTCTTCCCCAGGAGTATATTGAACACCTTGTGACCTGAGGGCCTCATCACCCATACTTAGCCTAACCTATTTCACAGGGTTGGTTTGAGGATATAATGGAGAAGAACAAGGGAAACTGCTGTGGGTATCCACTGGAGAGAAAGATGGATCATTAATGTAGAAAATTAATTTGGGGGGAGGATCCACTTACTTTAGATGTGAATAATGTATGCCACTGTAACAGCAGCTTGACTTACAGGTGTTAGCACAGGATATTTTTTGGCTCCATGCAATGACAAGCTTTGCTTGCTGATTTTTGCAAATCAAGCCACTGATAAAAGCATGAGAGTTTCTGATCACTTGGCAACCCTTAAACCAATTGTACTTCATTAAACTGTCACATCTCTTCATATTAGAGACTTGCAGCAGAGAGGAAATACGCAATGACCCAAATCAAGGCAGGGATAGCAAAGCCTCCTCAAAGCCCTGTAAGCCTCCTACACCTCTTACAGTACTGCAGAGGAGAGGGCCAGGGGGGGGAGGGTAAAGGTTCCAAAGATGCCAAAAAATATTTGCCTGCTGGTGTCTAGTTTCCACTCTCTTTCTGCAGCATCAATAGTGGCTGCTTGCCTGATTCCCATGTGGGGAATATGTCAGGCCATTGGGTAAGTTGTACTAAATGTTAAGGGTTTGAGGGAGAAACCTGAAAGCAGCAAGTTTTGCCATCAAGAGTTCTTTCACTGACCAAGTAAATCAAATAGCTGTCTTGTACTGGTTTAATCCGTCCACTGTTTAATTCTATCCATTCATTCATTCCCTTGTTTCCCACCCTTTCTGTAAAGAAACGTCAGGTGAACAAGGTGATACTTTTAATTTGTCTTGCAATAACCTTGTAACGTGGGCAAGTCCAGGAAATAATGGTTGTCCCAGGGTCATCTAACAAGCTTCATGACTCAAACCTGAATTCATTTTATTCTTATCTTAAATCATTTGTTATGATGTAGCATTGTTACGTTCAGTGGCCAAAACAAGTACAATGAACAGTCTTTCCGGGGCCACCTAGATTTTTAGGTCTTTGGCCAATTGTGTTATTTTGAACATACTGACAGTGTCTTCTTTAGGAGTTCTTCTAATGTTGATAAATGTCTTGTCAATTGAGAACCTGCTTAAGACTAATCACCCTGTCTATGTGGAACTTCATCTATCATTATGGCATTCACTGTAAATAATCACATGGTGGCAGTGTCCATTAACTGTCAAAAAGCAGCTGCAGAGCCTTCACTAAATGTGAATCAGCTGAACAGTTCACTTATCCTGCTCTTACAAAGCAATGGAATGCATATTTTCATGGGATTAAGACCCACTGAACACAGTGGGAATTACATCTGAGAAAGCATGCACAGAATTGCACCATTAAATGTTTTGCACTTGTAATACCAGAATAAAGTTCCATAAGTGCTGGAGAATTGTCACTTCCAGAGAGACTACCAAGGGTCCACCCATGAGAACTCCTGGGACTTCTTTTCTCCAGTCTTTCATCTCAAAGGACAGGTACTAATTTTGGCCACAGGACTGTGTATCTGTAAGGAGAAACGTGTGAATCTGAGGAGGTGGGGTTTGTCTGAGCTTGACAAAAGGGGTAAGAGAACAGTGGTACAAGAGACCTCAATACAAGCCTGCTGTTGACCTTCATTGAAGATTTTTTCAAACAGAAAGTAAAAGTTGTTTTTAAGTAATAATATACAAGGGCAGTCTTGCAAGTAAGAGCTCAAATGCATGATATGCTCAACACATGTTGGGTCACAGGTGCATGACATTGGGCTCACAGTCAGACATACATCGGGGAACTCACATTAAACAGTGCTTATCCACTCAATGATGCTGCAGAGGGGGATAAGGAGTTTCTGGTTTCCCTCCCACACAACTTTTGCCAGCAGAAACAGCAGAGAATAGCTTTATGGCCCATTTCTCTTGCTCCATGTACCCTAGGAAGGATACTTGGAGCCATAGAAAAGGAGCCACAGAAAACATGTCAGGCAATATCATGTACTTCTGTAAGACAATGCCTGTTTCTAACCCATAACTTTCCCCTAGTCTGTTTACTCAGTCTTTCTTATTTGGTTAAAGTGGTTAAAAAAAATAACCTGGTTGCCTAGAGGTCGGTTTTTTTATCACTACAGGTATTCAGGTGGCAGTTACTTAGAAGCTTGCCTCAGATAATCAAGAACTTATGTTACTCTTCTCTCATCTCTCTGCTATTCAGTGCCCAAGTAAAACATATGATCCATCAATCAAATCCACCAGAGATTTTCCAGATGATGTCATTAGCTTCATACGGTGACATCCAATGATGCACAGATCAGTCTACCCAGTGACCGGATCACCTGTGTTTACTCAAATCAATGTCAACTACAGGCTGATTCAGATTATGGTGGATTGTGTCATAGCTTAAGATGGCCAGTATGATGTAATGTTCCTGGGCACAGGTATGCTCAAGAGCATGTGACATGATATATGTTTCTAGGGACATTTGTGATGTCTGTATGAGAGGTCCATAAGGGGAACATAAGGAGTATGGATGAGCATGAACTGGCTCACAAACTAAAGTTCATCACAAATTTTGGCCGGTTTGAGGTTTGCACAGCCATGTTCACAAAACGGCATCTGGCACAAACTTTTCACAAACTTTGGTGTGGTTTGTGGTGATTCACGAATCTGTCTCCACTCAAACTGTTTACAAAACTCTGTGGCAATGGGGGGTGGAATTCTCCAGCCTTGGAAACACCAATAGGAGCCCTCCGAAGCTTAACAGGCAGTGCTAGCTGCCAATAACAGAGTTCCCCCTCTGCTCTATGAGATCAGAATGCTATATATATGCTCAGTTCAGCTCTGCAGCCTCTTTTCCCTCAGCTGCTTGCAGTTACTAAGAGTGGCAGGGAACTTCTTAAAAGCGAAGTAGCAGAGCACATTCCCTCACTATTAGGAATTCCTCTCCCCTGCTGGAGTTTTGGTGTTAGGTGGACTCAGGGTTCTGAGCCACCCTGTCCCTTTGCTAATGCCATGCAGAGGGGCTTAGCTAGTGGGTTCCTCAGCTGAGGACCCACATTTTATACTCTCCTACACCTCCTGATTGTGAACCAATCCCTCTGTGCCATGAAGGTAAAAGTGGGTACAAAGGATGCTTGTTGTGGAGGGGAAAAGTCCTCCACCCACTCCCCCATACCACAAGCCCCTGCCCCTGGGCACCAGACCCATCCTTCCAGCCCACAGGAGTCCACCCCTAGCAGAGCATTAGCAGAGGTCTCGGAGCCTCTTTTCCCTGATCTCTTCCTGGGGCTCTCCACAGAGAATGAAGAGTTCTTAGCACTGCCGAAAGATAAGCTGCTGATAGCACTCTTTGGAGAAGTCTCTGACAGTGATTGGGGGGAAGCATCCTCCCCTTCCATATGACTCCCTGATCTTCGTCGTGGTCTCTGTGCAGTCCCACACATGAGTTGGGTGCCTGCACATGACCTCGACCGGAGAAACTTCTAGAACTTTGCCTCAGAAAACTTTTGGCGGGCTCTCTTCCCACCCTGGGGAGCAGGCACGCACTGTGCATGCCTGGAGCGGGGGAGAGAACAACCTCCCACTCAGTTCTTCTTTGACCACCTCCATGTTCACACCTCATTGCTGTTGCTCCGTATTTGCCTCAGCTGAGTATATTTGTTCGTCTGCCTACTTCGGTTCTTCTTTCCTTACTTTCTTCTCTATTTCTTCTACAAACAAAAAAGAACCTTTTTTCTTCACTTTGGTTTTCTTTCTTCGTCCCCCCCTCCTATTTGGTGGGCGGGATGGCGGTTTTATGGGCAAAACAAAGTTTTTTTAAGGTGTGTCGTTGTTGCCCAGCAAAGATACCTTTGAACGACGGTCACGATTTTTGCTTCCTCTTTCTGGGTGAATCCCATTGGGTCAATAGCTGCGCCCATTGCGCTAGTTTTACTAGGCAAGCTAGATGTAATAGGGAAGCTAGGCTTAGGTCTGTACTTTTAGAGGCAGCGTTATGCCCTACGATGTCTTTGGCTGCTTCTCACTCTTACCTCCCTCAAAGATCGGATGGGAATTCAAAGGCACCGAAGCTTAAACCTAAAAGACTCGAGGATAAGGCTGTTTTGAAATCGAAAGTCAAGCCCTCGACATCGGCTTCAACTTCTGCTGTCAATCCAGTCGTCATTACTGGTTCAACGACTTCGACTCCTGCAATAGCAGTTGTTTCCCAGAAGTCCAGTTTGCGGCCTCTGACACCACCGCCTACACTGTCTTCGACGTCTGGCCTTATTCTGCTGGGTCAGTCTACGAGATCACCTCTCAAATTGTCCTCTCATCAGGACTCTCGATCTCCATCTCAACACTCCCATATCCCGATCCATGCTTTGAACGGCAGGGGGCATTCTGTGGACCAGCGTTCTCTATCTCAGTCTAGATGCGATCGGAAGTGTCTCATTCGTCGCCTGTCGCCTTCCCCTTCAGGATCACCTTCTGACGACCAATATTGGTCTCCCGGTGAATGCAGTCGACCTGCGTATTATCCCTATTACTATTCAAGGTCTCCTACCCCTCAGCAACACCACTATGATCAGCTTCATCACTCTGAACGTACTGACCAATGGCACATGCCAGATTACTCCAGACATTCTTAATCCGTGGCTTCAGCTCGCTCTGTGGCTCCTGACCAGCCTCCTGAGCTTTCAAGACCTAGGGATGCCCTGAAGAGTTCTCCCTTAGAACCTCGGTATCATCCCTCTGCTGATAACCAGATGCCAGCTGATCTCACTCAGCCATTGAGATCATCCTCTCCCATGTCGATTTCCAACCACTTGGAGTCGGGAGACCTCGATCCCGATGTTTTGCACATCGATGCTGAGCCTCGGTGCTCAGGTTCTATTTCCCCCACTGAGGGCCTGAAAGATTATTTGGAGCTTGTGACCAGGATGGCCTCTGTGCTTCAGGTCCAGGGTTCAACTGAGTCCCCTGCTGTGACTGATGTAATTCACAAGCTGGTTCAGGCAGACCTCCTGCCTTCTACGGTCCTGCCTCTGCTACCGGTCCACCTTTCTGCCCTCAAAGAGTAGTGGAACCACCTGGCTTCAATTCCGCCAGTCTCCAGATGGTACGATGGTCTCTACAAAGTCCAAGAGATCTTGGAGAAGTTTCTCTTCTGTCACCCTCCACCGAATTTGATGGTGGTACACTCTTCATCGAAATCAAAGCAGCCTGTCCGGCACTCGGTGCCGCCCAATCGTGAGGGTCATAAAGTTGATGCTATCGCGAGGAAGATGTATTCCTTTGCCTTCATCAGTCTCTGTATTGAGACCTACCTGTCATACCTGTCAGCTTATGCTTTCAATGTGGCTAATGCCATATGTCCTGTGTTAGAGTCTGTTCCGGAGGAACGCCTTCCCACGTTGTCAGGGGCTTTGTCGGAAATTTGTACGATCTTGAAACAGCAGATCACTTCAGTCCGTCATGCTGTCACCTGGTCCTCAAAAGTCCTTGTCTCCTCTGTTGCCCTCTGTCATCACATTTGGCTAAGAGGCACCTCTCTACAGCCCGATGTGAAATTTCATATTGAGGACCTTCCATTCGATGGTGAAGGTTTCTTCCACTCCACCACTGATGAGGCCTTGAAGGCCGTTGATGATAGCCGGAAGCAGGCTCGAAACCTGGGTGTCTAGACCTCAGCACCTCAATCTCGGTACTGATCTTGGAAGCCTTGGTATTCAAGGCACCAGCCGTCTCCGGTGTCCACTTCCCAGTGGAGAAAGCATCCCTATGACTCCCGTCACTCGTATAGGCTGCACCAACAGGCTCTTAAAAAGCCCCAGCAGCCCAAGCAGTCCATTTGACTGCTTCCATCGCTTGCCGACTCCTCTGTTGTACACCCCTCCCATCCGGACCCGATACTTCTCCTTTCTTCCAACATGGAAAGACATTTCCACCGATTCCTGGGTCCTTACCATCTTACAGGTCGGGTATGCCATAGAGGTCATTTTGCCTCCCGACCTACCTCACTTTGTTATCATGCCCCCGGATCCTCTCCTCAATCTCGAGATTTCCACACTTCTCGCCAAGGGCGCCATTGAGGTCATCCTGGAGGTGCAACAGACCCTAGGCTTCTACTCCAAGGAAACGCACACTACCAATACCGAGTCCTCCTTTTCAGACTCTGCACTGCACTGAGGGTTTTTACTAAGCTGATGGCTGTGGTGGCTGAGGACCTTCATTGTTGAGGGATTGCTCTGTGTCCCTGTACCAACAACTGGGTTCTCGTGGCTGCTACACAAGACCAGCTCCTCCAAGAGGTCCACACGACCCTCTCTCTCCTTCGTTCCCTCAGGCTTTGTGTCAACCTACTCAAGTCGTCTCTCCGGCCTGTCCTGGTCCTTCAATTTCTGGGTGCCCAGCTCAATACCAACCTCGAGACTGCATTTCTCCTGAACTTGAGGGCTTTCGACATACTCTCGTTGGTGTCACAGTTCCAGACCTCTCCCCAGCAGTCCATGCGGTCTGTCATGAGGCTCCTGGGGCACTTTGCGTCCACCATCTTTGTAGTCCGTCATGCCAGGTTGAGGATGTGTCCCCTTCAACTGTGGCTTCTTCGTGCCTTCAACCCTCTCCGCAGTCCGTGGCACAAAATCCTGTTGATCCCACCCCTTGTTGTCAACTCCCTCACATGGTGGTCTCATCCTTAGCACCTCCTCTTTGGCATGCCCTTTCGGCATCCTCCTCCACAGGTATCACTGTCTACCGACACATCTCTCTGGGGTTGGGGAGCCCAGTGCAGGATGCTTTCAGCACAGGGGATCTGGTCCTGTCACGAGGCCACCCTTCATATCAGTGTCCTGGAACTGCATGCCATTCATCTCGCTCTCTGTTCTTTCCTCCTGGTGCTTCGAGGCTGGGTTGTTCAGGTTGCTTCTGACACCACCGTTTACTACATAAACAAGCAGGGTGGGACTGCCTCCCTTCATCTCTGCAAGTTGGCCATCGATCTCTGGAGTTGGTGCCTCCACCGTTCCATCAAGCTCTCCGTGATACACATTCTGGGCATTCAAAACATCGATGCTGATCAATTGAGCCATTCCCAGTCATCGGACAATGAATGGTTCATCCACCTTTGATATCTGAGACCTTTCTTTGTCGAATTCAGTCACCCTGTTGTTGGTGGCTTTGCACCAACAACAGACAATGCCTGGTGTCACCTCTTTTTCAGCAGGGGTTCCCCGTCTGCTCGGTGGCTGGGAGATGCCTTTCTCCACACCTGGAAGGGGACCCTATTCTCCATCTTTCCTCCATTCCCTCTCATCTCCCAGAAGATTGTGGCCAATGCCATGTCGTACATCCTTGTCACTCCCTGGTGGCCACACCAAGTCTGGTTTCTGCACCTCCTCCATCTTTCCAGTCAGACATTCTGGCTGCTGCCTGTCATCCCTGATCTCCTCTCTCGGGCCCGAGGGAGGATCCTGCACCCCGATCCGGCCTTCTTCCAGTTGACGGCCTGGAAGATCCAGCACTAGACTTCCCACCTGAGGTGTCTGAAGTTCTCCTGAATGCCAGGAAGCCCTCAACCCGTGTCACTTATCGTTTGAAGTGGAGGAGATTCCAGTCCTATGCCTCTGATCACTCCTTCGATCCAGTCCAGTCATCTCTCCATGAGATTTTTTCCTATGTCATCTCTTTAAAGAACAATGGCCTGGCATACTCCTCTTTAAAGGTCCATTTAGCAGCCATCTCCACTTACCATCCCTTGATACAGGGATCCACAGTTTTTTCCCACTGTCTCACAAAGTCGTTCCTCAAGGGTCTCCTCCAGCTTTGTCCCCCTAGGAAGCCTCTGGTGCCTTCGTAGAGTTTGTCACTTGTTCTTGTCAACTTATGTCCAAGCCCTTCGAGCCCATGGCTATGGCCGATCTCCAGTTACTCTCCTGGAAGACGGCCTTCCTCATCTCAATTACTACTGCTCGCAGGGTAGGGGAACTAGCTGCCTTTCAGGCTGATCCCCTCTATACAATTTTTCACAGGGAGAAGGTTGTCCTTAGACCAAATCCTTCTTTCCTGCCTAAAGTCGTTTCTGCCTTTCACCTGTCTCAGTTGTCTGTCTTACCTACTTTCTTTCCAGACCCGGCTGATGCACCTCAGACAGCCTTGCACTGCCTCAATGTGCGCAGAGCGCTCTCTTTCTGTTTACATAGGACTCAGCCTATTTGTAAGTCTCCTCGGCTGTTTCTAGCTTATGGCCCCCCTCATGCGGGGGAGCCAATTTCTTCTCAATGCTTGTCTAAATAGGTAACTTCCACCATAGCCCTTTGCTATGAGCTTGCATGTCAACCTGTCCCTACATGTGTCACTGCCCATTCCACACAGGTGGTATCGACATCCACTGCTTTCCTGGCTGGTGTCCCATTGGAAGATGTCTGTGTGGCTGCTACATGGTCCTCAGCATCAACCTTTGTGACCCACTATGTACTTGACATCTGAGTTCGTTGGGATGCTGCTTTCGGTCAGTCGGTGCTATAATCTCCCTTCGCTTGACCCTCATGCTTCCTCAGGTAGGACCATTGGGTTATTTTTTGCTGATGATGCTGTGTCTTAACCAGTATTTTTGTTTTTTGTTTTTTTTAATTAAGTTTATTTGTCATATTTTCCACCAAATTTTACATCTTATATACATGTCTTATACATATTTTTGAGTCTAATGTTTCCAAACCATCCTTATCCATTTATACAAACACGCCCATCATTCCATAAAAATATTTTCATCTTTCTCCTGAAGCATCAAACTTAACTTATCCATTTCTGCTATCTCAAGTAATCTAATTGTTATCTCCTCTTTTGTGGGTAAACCATCCTGTTTCCAATATCTAGCTAACAAAATTCTAGCGGTTGTAATAATATAAATTAATATATATTTGTCTTTTTGATTATAGTGGTTGGGAAACATGTTCAATAGAAATATTTCTGGGGCAAGGGTAAGGTTGATATTAGTAATTTCTAGTATTATCTTTTGGATCATTTTCCAATAAGCATAAACCCTTTCACACTGCCACCACCCGTGGAAAAAAGTACCCACATTTGTTTTACACTTCCAACAATTCCTAGAAAGTGAGGGAGAGCATTTAGCTAGACGGTCAGGAGACCAATAGCAACGATGAAACACTTTATAAATATTCTCCTTATAACTTGTAGCTCTCATGTATTTTAAAGATTTCCATATATCTGCCCACTTCCCCATATCTATGCTCTGACCCAGATCCTGCATCCATGATACCATTGTAGGGGTAACCTCTTCATCGCTCATATAGTATTCTAGCAAAAACTTATAGAACTTTTGTATCATTTTATCGCTTGAAGAAAGCCATATCCTGTCTAGTTGTGTTTTAGATTCTTGGAACCCTATGCTAACGTCTTTAGTATATCTTGACTGGAGTTGCAAAGTTTCCCACCAATCTAGTTTGATTTTGTAGAGTAATTGTAGATTTTCCTCCGATTTTAATTTGTTATTTTCATCTAACAATGTCTCATAGCTTTCTCTGTCACATGCGTTGATGAGGGAAGGTTTTACAAAAGCTTCCAGGGGAGACACCCACTTAGGTGTCTTGTTATAGTATCTTTCTTTCATTTCATTCCAGATCTTAACCAAGGCTCCCCTTATAATATGATGTTTAAAGTTAGTATGGATCTTATCCTTCCCATACCATATATACGCATGCCAACCCAGTCTCAGATCACGCCCTTCCAAATTTAGAACTCTAGTGTTCTCCAGTCGAATCCATTCTGTTATCCAATTTAGAGTGGACGCTTGATAATACAACTTCCAGTTGGGTAACCCACATCCCCCTTTTTCTTTTCTATTCTGAAGCATCTTCCCTTTTATCCTAGCCCATTTTGGATACCATACAAACTTATTAACCATTTTTTCCAGTTCCGTACAAAACTTATAGTTTTTTAATATGGGGATATTTTGTGCTAAGAAAAGAAATTTTGGCAGAATACTCATTTTAATAGTCGCTATTCTGCCCAGCAAAGACAACTGAATATCTTTCCATCCTGATAGATCTTTATCAATTTCCTTAAGGAGTTTATAGTAGTTATCTTCTAACAATGAACTATTCCTATTAGAGATTGTTATACTCAGATACTTAACTTTCTTAACTAACTCTACTTCAGTTAGTTTTTGTATTTCTTGAGTCGTACGAGGTAAACAGTTTTTTGTAATTATCTTGGTTTTTTTCAAATTCACTTTAAGCCCCGCTACTTGACCAAATTCTTGTATTATTTCTAGTAGATGTGTTAATGAACTTACTGGGTTTTCTAATATAAAGACAATGTCGTCTGCAAAGGCCAACAATTTAAATTCATGTCCCTTTACCCTAAGTCCTTGTACATGTATCGATTCCCTAACTGTATCATTTAATGTCTCGAGGGCAAATATAAATAGTAAGGGAGATAGAGGGCAGCCCTGCCTAGTGCCCTTCTGAATCTCAATATTTGCTGTCATCTCACCATTAAGGATTATGTTAGCATATTGTTTCTTGTAAATTGCCCTAACCATTGTTAGAAAGTGATCTCCACAGCCCCATACTTCTAGCTTTTGAAGTATAAATTCCCATGAAATGTTGTCGAAGGCCTTCTCAGCATCAAGAAACAACAGAGCCATTTGTTTCTCTGAATGATGTTCATAATACTCTAAAACGTTCATGATAATCCTCATGTTGTCTTTGATATGCCTCCTGGGTAAAAAAACGGCTTGGTCTTGGTGAATTTGTTGGGTTAATACTTTTTTTAGCCTGGCAGCCAAAATGCTTGCATAAATCTTGTAGTCTGCATTTAACAACGAGATTGGTCTATAGTTTTTGATCTCTTTCTCATCTGTGTCAGGCTTATGTATCAAGGATATAGCTGCTTGACACCAGGAGCTAGGAATCGCCCCATATAATCCTATATCCTGGAGAAGTTGTTTAAATGGCATGCTAATCTGTTCTTCAAAGATTTGATAAAATTCAATAGGAATACCATCTGGTCCAGGTGTTTTTTTCCTTTTTTGGTTTTTAATTGCTTCAACAATTTCACAATATGTAATTTTTTTGTTTAGTATTTTTTTATATTTTTCTTCTATCTTCATCTGGGTTTTATTTTTCAAGAATGCAGAGATTTGATCCCTCTCTTGAGGGGCTTGTTTATATAAGGTTCTATAGAATTTTTCTATAATATCTTTTATGCCCTGGCCCCCAAATTTAATTTCTCCCTGGTCATTTTTTAGGGCTGATATTACCCGTTTTTCTCTTTCTTTTCTGAGCCTATAAGACAGCCATCGACTTGGTTTGTTCGTGTTTTCAAAATAATGTAGTTTGGCATATTCTATATTCCTTGCTACCTCATAGGTTAGAATCAGGTTCATTTCATGCTGTAGCATCCTAAGTCTATCCCTCACTTCTTTAGATTCTGCCTCTTTGAGTTTATCTTCTTCCTTTTTAATTGATATTCCTAATCTTACATAAGAGTCTTTCCTTTTCCTCTTTCTCCAAGCTTCCTGGTTGATACACCATCCTCTAATGTAAGCTTTGAAGGTATCCCAAACTGTTCCAGTGGATATATCCGGTTGCAGATTGTTCTTGAAAAAATCTAGAATTTCCCTCTTAGTACTTTTCCTAAATTCACAGTCTCTTAGCAGTCCTAGGTTCATTTTCCAGCGAAATTTTCTCTTAATTTCCTTGAGAGACACTAACACCGGGTTATGATCAGCAAATGTTTTGGCAATATCTCAGCTTCTAATGTTTCCCTAGCCCAGTTGTCTGAAAGCCATATCATATCTATTCTAGACCAGGAATTATGCCTAGCCGAATAGAATGTGTAATCTTTTGTCTCTATGTTCCTGGCTCTCCAAATATCAACTAAATTGTATTCCTCCGCTATGTCTAAAAACACATTAGGTAATGTCTGACCCATTTTTTTCTTCTTTAGAAAGGGTTTTCTGTCTATTTCTGGGCTGAAAACCGCATTAAAGTCCCCCAGAATACATAAATTATCAAACTGCTGGCTATTAACAACCTCACATAACGTTTTGTAAAGAGGATCCTGATTTTGGTTTGGAGCATATATATTTATTATCAAGTTCTGTTTCTCCTGTCTCTTAATTTTAATTGCCACAAGTCTCCCATCATCGGAACCAGTTACGAATTCTGGGGATAGATGTTCTTTCGCATATATTGTTACCCCACATTTCTTGTTAACATTCAATGCCACGAACTCTTTCCCTAATTTCCTACATTTCAAATATTTACTGTCCTCTCTTTTTATATGTGTTTCTTGGAGACAGATCACGTCTAGATTAAGCTTTACTAATTGATGAAAAAAAATTCTCCTTTTCTGAGGGGTATTTAAACCGTTCACATTTAAAGAGACAATTTTGAGTTTATTCATGTTTATTATCTTTATTTTTTAAAGTCCAACTCTTTATTCTTATATTGAAATCTTGTTAAAACTTGTAAAGGGTTTGCTGTTGGCACTTTTCTCCCTTTTTTTCCTGTCTTAAGTATCTTTTCCTCTTGCTCCTGTTCTGGTCTATCTTCCTCTAATTCAACCTCTAACCCTTCTTCTTCCTCTTCGTTTGTCTCTTCTTTTCGCCACCCTAGTTCTTCGCCATATTGTTCTAGAAAATTTTCCATTTTAAAAGTAGAAGCTATCTTTTGCCTTCTACTCACATAATTAAACAATAACCCCTCCGGGAGTAACCACCTGTAAGAAATACCATTCTTTCTCAGAAGGTTGGTCAGGATACCATAACTCTGTCTTTTTTCCCTAACACGCCAAGGTGTTTCCTTCAAAAAAATTATCTCTGTATCCTGAATTGTAACTGTCTTCTCATTGGCGGCTTTAATTATTTTGTCTTTCATTTTTTTCCTGTAGAATTTTATGTGTACTTCCCTTGGTTTTTTGATCCTTTTCGCATAGGAGGAGTTCCTTCTATATACAGCTTCTATTTCGTTGGCAATTTCTTCTTGGGTGCCTATATCCAGCTGTTCTGCCAGCGTTCCAACCAATACATCTTTAAGATCTTTTTCCAAGTTTTCTGGAACATTCTGGCATCTTAAAATTAATGCTGCCTTGTCCATCTCCAGATGTATAAGGGACTCTTCCATCTTGTCATTTTTTAATTTCAGTTCTTGTACCTCATATTCCAAATCATTCACTTTTTTTTTCTGTCTTATAATTTTTATGAACAATTTTTTGGATTTCCTGTCTATTTTCAGCTATCTGTTTCTTAATTTCTTCTGTCTCACTTTTAATTTGATCAGTCAATGCATATATCTTGTCATGTATCGGATCTATCTCTTTTTTCATTGCTAGGGTCACCGAATCTTGGATCATGGCTTTCAGTTCTTTAATGGTTAACTGCGTAATGCTCATGGTGTTAAGTTTCAACTGTATTTGCCCATCTGATTGGCTGGGTGATGGTATGGATGTCTTTCTACTGCTGCTACCTCCTGTCCCACTAGCCATGTAGTATCAATTCCCTTGTTCTAAATTTGTTACGTTTAACTTATCCTTCGATATTATTATTATCAGTATTATTGTTGTTATTATTATTATTTTTAATCTATATACCTTGGGCTAAGCTATCCACTCTACCTTTACTAGTTTTCAATTCTACCATGAAACCATCAAAGTATCCTTACATAGGCACCTTCAGAAGCACTTCCACACAAAAAACAGAACAGATACATATAAAGACGGGAATACAAATAAGCAGAACACCAACAACCAAATGAAAAGAACACTAAAAATTGGCGATACAACAAGCCAATCGAGCTTGAATAATCTTATGGGTTTGTAATGGTATGTTAGTCCGCTATGAATTTACTCTATATCAATCCAATACTAAATTTTTATACAACAGTCACTTCTATATATTCAGTCACATCATCACTCTCCCCATCCGTCTCTTCTTTCTTCTTTCTCCTTTAAAAGCTACTTGCCTCACTGGGATTCCATCCTCCTTTGCACTCCTTTCCTGGCAGATTTGCTGTTTCTTCGTCCAAATCTTACTCCCCACCACTTCCAGCTCCTAGAAAGAACTGAGCTGCCACCCCTACTATTTTTCCTTTGTTGGTATCTTCCCACAACGTGCTCCTGCGTCGTCTTAAGCCTCGTCCCTCATCTCCTTCCCGACACGCCTCTTTGCAGTTGCGTCGCTCTCCGTCATGGCTCAGTGCCTTCCGCTTTGCGTGCCTCCTGTCTTCCCAGAATTGCAGTGTCACCAAAGTAGAGCTCAGCTTTTCTTAAAGAGACACTACTTTATTCGGTGAAAGGAAGCCAATATGAAAGAAACAAATAAAGAGATCATAATTAGATGAATATCAACTCCAAAAAGGTAACAACAACCTCTTTATTACTTCTCACTCAGGTGCCCTTACTGCTTCCTCATAAAAGATTTAGCTTCCATACAATAGCCACCTTCAGGAAGCCTTATCTCTAACCTCCAAGCTCAATACTTAACCAGTATTTTTGTGTCTTTTTTAGCTGCCAGCTCCCTCCTCCAACTGGTTCAGCTCTTGTAATCACCAATGTGTGGGACTGCACAGAGACCACGATGAAGATAAACAGGTTGCTTACCTGTAACTGATGATCTTCAAGTGGTCATCTGTGCAGTACCACAATCCCACCTGGCCTTCCCCACTCCTGGCATCTCCTGATTTCCTTTCTTTGGTTTGATGGGACTTACCTGTAGTGGTCAAAGGAACTGAGTGGGAGGTGGCTCTCTCCCCTGCTCCAGGCATGCGCAATGCGGGCCTGCTCCCCAGGGCCAGAAGAGAGCTGCCAAAAGCTTTCTGAGGCAAAGCTGTAGAAGTTTTTCAGTTGAGGTTGTGTACAGGTGCCCAACCCATGTGTGGGATTGCACAGATGACCACTCAAAGATCATCAGCTACAGGTAAGCAACCTGTTTTTACTGCTGCTGCCTCCAGTACACCCCTCCATAGCCTCTCCCAGTCCAATGTCAGAAAGTAGCTGTCCCTCCTCCTACCTCCTCCAGTCCTTGAAGCATTGTTTGGAAACATTTCTGCACCCTCCCTAGTGACCCCTGTGTGGCAGAGTGCTAGATGTGTCACAGCCATGTCCAGAAAGGCATAAACCCCCAACATTTGTCCTCATCTGTCCTCCACAGTCACCTGCAAAGGGTGCACCCCAGTATGTTGCCACCAAGGGAAATAGTGGTGGCCAGTGGGAGGAAGAAGAGGCCCACTCCCTCTGAGCAGGGAGAAGTGAAAGGGGAGCAGGAGACCCCTCTAAGAAAGGCTCCCCTCACTCAGGGTGTCGTGGGTGGTGGGACATCAAGGCAGGTCACCCTCCAAGAGGTCATTCCCTCAGGGATGCCAGAAGTGCCATCCAGAAGGGCTACATTAAGGGTCTAGGAAGCAGTCACTTGCCTTGTTGGTGAGATGTTAACTGTGCATGGCTAACCCTTCTTCCTCATGGAGAATGTAGCCTTTCACTCTCTGCTGCAACACTTGGCTCCCTGGTGCTCTGTTCCTTCATGGAGGGCCATGAGCTGATGAGTCTTACTTGCTGTGCACTTCTCCTCAGTGGCCATAGCCAAATATGAGCTCTCCAGACTTCAAGGTAAAACTGTACACTTCTCAGCAGACCACTGGAGCAGCCAGCAGCATGGCTATCTCTCCATCACCACTCACTGATGGTAACCAGAGGACCTGTCTGTCTAGACTGTCTGGTCATGGCCCAGGACCCAGGAGGGGACAGTCCTACCACTGGGCTACAAAGTGGTTCTGCTCCATGCGCAGGGGATGGATGCAGACTACACAGTGCAAAACATCACCACCATGATACAGAGTAGCTTGATGGAATGGGTGGGTGGTAGCAACATCATCTGTGGCTCCATGGTCACAGATGTCAGCACCAGCATACTGGCAGCAGTGAAGGCTGCACACCACAAGGCATCATCTGCCTGGTGCACACACTTCACCTAGTGGTGAAGGATGCTCTGAGGCTGGGAAGCACTGTCAGAGCTACCTGGGACTTAATCTACCTGGGACATTGCCATCCTTGAGATGCAGGCCTTGCTGGAGATCTGCCTGCTCCTGGCCACCCATTTCTCATGCAGCATCAAGTCTGCCCATCTGCTGCACGAGAGGCAGAGGGAGAGGGATGAGCCTGAACACCAGCTCTTCCTGGACTTACCAACCCACTGGAACTCCAACTACTCCATGATTGCACGTTTGGGGGAACAGAAGGGTGTGGTGCAGGATGTCAACTTCTCCATGACCATCCTGAATGGGAAAGATGAGCACAGCATCAGTTCCAACAACTGGCCGACTCTCTCTCAAATGGTGCATCTCCTCAAGCACTTCCAGGACACCACTGACATGTTCTATACCTTTATGGCCAATCTGGGTCAAGTCATCCCCCTGATTTGAGGGCTGGACTGTGTGCTGGCCTCCTCACTGCAGCTGGTCCCCAAGGGGATGCCTGTTCTCTTACTATTCAGGGCCTGACAGAGAGGTTATGGGTGGACATTACCACCAGGCTGTATCTTCTCTGCAGGGAAAGGGAATGCAGGCTGACCTGTATGTGTGACCACCAAATAAAAGTTAGCAATGTTCTCCAGAATGCAAAGCTTGTGCAATTGAAGTGTGAGCTCTGCAAAGAAGTATGGAGGCTACAGGCCAGCACACATGGCCAGAGGGAACAGAGGGTGGAAGAGGTTGGGGTGGGGAGGAACCACAGCCCGGCACCTCTGCCTCAAAGAGCCCAACCAGGGAGAAGCTTCACTACTGGAGGTCTGTGGTGAACTGGGCAGTGGTGAACTGGGAGGTCAGCAGCAGTGGGGATGCCAGGCATGCAACGATGGAGGATTCAATACAATACATGGTGGAGGATTCAGCAGAGGTTCTGGTGAAGAAATATCTCACCAAGTCCCCTGACCACATCTCTGCTGATCCCCTGGAGTACCAGATATGCAAGGCTACCATTTGGCCTGACCTCACTTGCATGGCCATGAGTCTTCTCTCCTGTCGTCCCACCAGCATCCAGAGTAAGTGGGTGTTTTCTGACCTGGGAGACATTCTCATCCCCCACTGCTCCTGCCTGGACCTGGCTAGGGTGATGAGTTTGATTGAAACTGATTCCACTGTCACACTGATCTCCGCAATAAAAAAATTCTCCTAATGTTAGATTGAAATCTGTCTTCCTGTAAAAAGTCTATGAGATTAAGTTGCCATCTCGATGAGCAAAGAGCAAATTTTTATCCTAATTCTCAGGATGTAGCTCCTCCTCTCTGAAGGACAGGTTGACCAGACTTTTGATCCCAGAGGGGAGGGGCTTGTCCCATGGTTCCCCAGTCTTGTCAGCCCTGTCCCCTGAGCAGGTGCAGTTGACGGTGCTCTGAAGAGTGCAGCGATCCTGGAGAAAAAAGAAGAAGGAAGTCTTCAGAGGTTCACAGGGAAGGGATGGGCCCTTCTGCCACCCCTTCCCAAGCTGCTGTGGAGCGGTAGTGAAAAACTGAGCCGATGACACTAGGGGCTTCCTACAGTCCACGGCATGCAGTGCAGACTCCTGCAGAGGGCTCCAACCTTTGGGCTGGGAACCCTCTTCTCTTCTCCTCTATCATCTTCAGATGAGTGATTGAGTCCACAGCAGCCTCCTCCTGGAGCAGCTTGACCTCAGCATGACTCTGAGAGGTTTGGAAGGGACCAGCCTCCAGGAATGACAGAGAAGCTACTCCAGACTGAAGCCATCTTCTGAACCCCAGTAAGACCTCTCCACTTCAGGTGTGTGTGGAGGTTCTGCTGGTACCTTCACTTTCACTTTTGCCCTGTTTTGGCAGGAAGGCCTGAAGAAGGGCGACAATGGCACAGATACTGGATGGGGGATACACTTCTGGGTAGCAGTGTGTGTGAAGAAGAACTTTGAGTATGGGTGGACCATAAGTTAAATATGAGCAGCCAGTGTGATGCAGTGACAAAAAAGGCTAATGCAATCTTGGGTTGTATCAATAGAGGCATAACATCCAAATCATGAGGTCATAGCACCGCTGTAACACTGCATTGGTCAGGCCACACCTGGAGTATTGTGTGCAGTTCTAGAGGCCTCACTTCAAAAAGGATATAGACAGAATGGAGCAGGTGCAGAGGAGAGTGACAAGGATGATCAGAAGTCTGGAGACCAAGCACTATGAGGAAAGGCTGAGGGAGTTGGGAATGTATAGTCTGGAGAAGAGGTGGTTGAGGGGGGACATGATTGCTTTCTTTAAGTATTTGAAGGGCTGTCACTTAGAGGAGGGCAGAGAGCTGTTCCCGTTGGCAGCAGAGGATAGGACTCATAAGAATGGGTTTAAATTAAGGGTGGGAATGTACCGGCTGGATCTTAGGAAAAACTTATTTACTGTTAGAGTTGTGCAACAGTGGAATCAACTGCCTAGGGAGGTGGTGAGCTCCCCCTCACTGGCAGTCTTTAAGCAGCAGCTGGACAAACACTTGTCAGGGATGCTTTAGGCTGATCCTGCATTGAGCAGGGGATTGGACTAGATGGCCTGTATGGTCCTTTCCAACTCTGTGATTCTATGAGTCTATGTTTCTGTAGGCTGCCTTTGGTCTTTCACAAATTGGTCTTTCACTGTTTGATGTTTTGAAATCTAACATCTGAATCAGTAGCCAGAGGGTTTGGCATCTGAGGGAAGAGACATTTGGGAGTTAGTGTTTTCTGACAGGCAAATAGAAAGAAAAAGAGAAACCCCATTGTCTAAATATATTAAAATTGCTCTGAGGAAGAACATAAAATTTTCAGTCAGAAAAGCTACAGTACAACTTTATTCAGATAAAGGAAACTGGAGAAGGATTTGACAGAAGGTCTGGGTAGTCAGAGTGAACTCCCAGACAAGTCAAATAGTAAAATGAGTTATTGCTTCTTAGAGGGACGAGGAGAATAACTTCCTGCCAGTGAAAGCGGTTGGGAAGAGAACCCTGGTTTATGATAAAGGAGAGAAGTTTAGACACCTCAGGAGTTAGTGAAAATTTGTGGTATCTATAGGAAAACCTAAAACTCTGGAGGAAAAAATCTAGAAACATCAATAAGAACTGTTTTGTGCTGAAATATACTAAACAAAGTACATCTCAAAAAAAGAAATAGAAAAAACTACAAATACACTCTCCTGAAATGTTCTAAGAATTCAACTCTGTATATATTAGAAAGGTTTTTACCTCAGCAGTCTCAAAACCTTGACTATTCCATTTATACATATATTCCCTGCCTGTATAATAAAAGATTTATTCTGTTTTTGCTAGTTAATTTGCCTCCAGTGCCATTTATCAAGGGTTTAAAGAAAACTGAGCTGAGAAAAAGCCTAAATTAAGCATCTAAACATAGGGTGGGACGGCCAAGTTTTTTATGACAAAGATTATATACACCCTAATGTAGGGCAACTCAGGCACTGAGGGGAACTGAAGATTTGGTGGGAAAAATCTGCCAGGCAGTTGGGGAGCTACAGTAGTTCATCATAGCAGGTTTATCCACCTCCCAGCCATCAGCTAGTATAGCTTCAAGACTGACTCTGCCCTGGCTTTCATCTCCACCCCAGCTTCCCAGCTTAGTGACCAAGGGGGGAGTAGCCAGACCATGGATCTCTCAGGGGGGAAAGCCAAGGAAAATCTCTTGACTTGGATTAGAGATGAGATGCAGAAGGAGATTAGGGAAGCAAATCAGGAGGCCAGGCAGGGTGACAGCCATTCGGTGGGGCAATCTAGCAGAAAAGAGAGTCACCCTAGTTAGGAATCCATCACCATAAAGAAGAGATCTGAAAGGACCTCCCTTTCCCCTCCTCCAGCAAAAAAAAGAAGATAAAGACCAGAGTCCTCTTCTGAATATCCATACTGAGGGCTCTGAGGCCTCAGATGCTTCCTCTGTGAAGGAGGAAGGCCAATTATTGGAAGAGGAGAAGGAGGTGGTCTCCACCGTGCAGACAAGGCTTTCCTCACAGGAATTATATTCTAAACTGCTTCCTAAGGTTTTGCGGGTCCTTGAACTTCCCATAAAACCAAGGGCAAGGAGGATCCGGATCCAGATTTCTCAGAAAAGTTGAATAGGATTCTTCCCAAGTCGCGAGTGGCACCATCAGGTATCTCTCTCTCAACTGCTTTCTGTAATTTAATGAAGGCAGAGTGGGAATTGCTTGCCAAATCCAAGGCTAACCCCCCTATTGTTTCTAAGTTTTATTCTCTGTTATCAGAAGCTGCAAAGAAAATCAAGTTGCCTCTGGTGGACAATTTGATGACAAGTCACTACTCCATCTTGGCACTTCCTATGGAGGCAGACGGATTTCCCATGGACCCTTGCAACAGGCAGATTGAGCAGACCCTGCACAGAGATTTTGAAGCATCAGCAACATCACTGAGAGCTTCTGCAGCAGGCTCCTTTTTGCCAGAGCTGTGTTCTCCTGGGCATCGAATCTGGCAGCAGCAAGTAGCAATATGCCTAAAGAATTCAAAGACAAGATGAAGAAGATATCCCTAGTGATGACCTTTGTGACCGATGCATCATTGGATGCTCTCCAGTTGTCAGCTAAGGTCATGGCCTTCATTGTGGTAGCCAGGCAGAATACATGGCTTAGAAACTGGGAGGTGGATCCCTCAGCACAAGCAATAGTTGCTACAGTTCCCTTCAAAGGGGTAATTTGTTCTGGGAAGGAATGGACAAATAACTAGTGGAGGAAAAAGACAAGAAAAAAGCCCCTCCTTCCAAGAAAAAAGAGACGAAACCGAGAAAATGTTTCCAGTCCTTTTGAGACTTCAAAAGGTCCCCACAGACAGGCCTGTCTAGGTCCTTTAAAGGGAGATAAGTAGAGAGGATAACAGATCCTCCTCCTTTAACAAACCCAGTCAGAACATTAAGGGGTCTAAGAAAGAAACTTCAGTGTGACTATGTTGGGGCAGCAGACAATATGAGGATTGGGGGATGTCTACAGAATATTGCAAACCACTGGAAGCGGACAGTTCGTAACAACTGGATACTAGACACAGTGACAAATGGATATGCACTAGAGTTCAGCTTCAGCCCTCCCAAATGTTTTTTTTTGCAAGTTCCAAAGAACCCATCACCTCAAAAACATCAGCATTTGGAGGGGAATATTCAACGCCTTCTGGACATAGGAGCTATAGAGTTGGTGCCAGTAGGCCAGAGGTGAAAGGGGGTCTACTCGGTACTCTTCATAGTTTCAAAAAAGAATGGGGATGTCTGGGCCATCCTGGACCTCAAGTGGTTGAACAGATACATTCAAAAATGGAAGTTCAAGATGGAGACACTCAAAAACCATAGTAGAATATGATTCACAAGGGGGACTTCATGGCATCCATCAATCTCTTGGAGGCGTACTTGTATGTGACATTATAGGAAGCCCATTACAGGTTTCTCTGCTTTGTATACAATGGAAGACACTTCCAATACCGTATACTGCTGTTCAGTTTGAAGTCTTCTCCCAGAGTGTTCACCAAGATCCTGGTAGCCTACCTGAGGCTGCAGGGAACATCTCTTTTCCCATTCCTGGACAACATCCTGATCAAGACACCTTCCTTCCAACTGGGCCTCGAGGTGGTGGACAGGATGGTGTCGTGCCTTTGAGAAAACAGTTTTGTGATCAATGAAAAGAAGAACAGTTTTCACCTGGCTCAGATGATTCTATATCTGGGATGTTGATTGACACTTCACAAGACATAGTTTTTCTATCCCAGGAAAGACAGGGGAAGATTCAAATAGGCACAAAGAGAGTCTTGTGGATTCCAATAGTGGAACTAATTAATTTGGCACAGCTGCTAGGACTGATGGTGTCCTGTCAGGAGATACTATAGTGGTCAAGGTTCCATGCCCATCCACTACAATGTTTTCTGCTATTGTACCAGGATGTGATCGCATGCAAGGGGACCAAGAAGGTCCAGCTGCCAGAAAGTCTGAGGCAGGAGATTCAATGGTGGACAGATCTGAAAAGGTTTCAAGAAGGGATCCCTCTCAGAGAAACAATGACAGTGATGACCACAGACATGGTTTCTTCAGCTGGTGAGCCCATACACAAGGAATGATAGCCCAGGGCACCTTGTCGAAGGAAGAAACCACTGACAGCATCAACCTGCTGGAACTGAGGGTCATCAGGTTGAGACTGGTGGATTTTCAGGACCTTCTGTCAGGCTGACATGTATTGGTAGAGAGAGACCATATGATGGCCAAGGCCTATGTGAATATGTAAGGGGGGACCATGTTCCAATCTCTTCACAAGGAGGAGTATATCCTAATGCACTGGACAGAGAATCATCTCAAATCTCTAAAGGCAGTACATGTGGCAGGGCAGGACAACTCTTTGGCAAAATGGCTGAGTCGCAGGTCCCTGGACCAAGCAGAATGAATGTTAAACAGGGAGATATCTCAACAGATATGCCACAGATTTGGCAGAACAAAGCTGGATCTCTTCACCATGAAGCAAAACCATCAGGTCCCACAGTTCATGTCAAGAAACAGAAATCCTCAAGCAGGTTATTAATAAATTAACAGGTTATGTGTTAAATTGTAAATAGCCCAGCCAGTTGCTCTGTGCCTTCCCTCTGATCCAGCTGTTATGCAGGGCTGAGTAGAAAACCATAGGACAAAGAGCAGATGTGATCCTGGTAGCACCTTTCTGGCTGAGAAGGGTGTGCTTTCAAGACCTCAGGAGGTTCTCAATTGCAGACCCCTGATGCCTTCTACATAGGGATGACCTTCTGCAGCAGGGGTCAATACTGCATCCATGACTTACATTGCTAAATCTCACAGCCCGGAGGTTGAGTGCGAATAACTAGTGGAATTAAGCTATTTCACACCTGCTTAATGTAATACAAGAATATGGCTTGGTGGCTTAAAATAATTTTTTTAAAAAACAAGATCTTGACAAAAAACTGCTCCCAGGACTTGATAAACAGGATCCAGTCTCAAACTAATATAGAGGTAATCAACAAAGTTAAATACCTAGGCATCACCCTTTCAAGTAAAAACAGTAACCTATTTGAAAATAACTACAAGATATTACAAGATATCAAGAAAGACCTACAGAAATGGCATGATTTACATCTATCTTTTATGGGTAGAATTGCCACTATTAAAATGAACATCCTCCCACGTTTCCTATTCCTGGCACAGAACATACCAATTTTAAAAAATAATAAATTTTTCTTGGAATTAGATCAATATGTAAGAAAATTTATATGGCACTCCAAAAAAGCACATGTTAAACTGAAACTTCTTCAAGATAAAAAAGAAAGAGGTGGCCTCGGTGTACCAAATTTGTCCCTGTATTACCAAGCCTCAGCTATAGGTTGGATTAGGGATTGGTTGGATCAGGGACTGGTTACTGTTAGAAGATAAAAGACTGCTATATCTAGAGGGCCATAATCTACGTATGGGCTGGCATGCCTACATATGGTATGATAAAGATAAAATCCATTCAAATTTTCATAATCATATAATTAGAGGAGCCCTAATGAAGATCTGGAAGAGTATTAAAAAAAGATTTTACCTAAAAATACCTATGTGGATTTCACCTTTAGAGGCCTTTATAATGCCTACATTGATGTCAGACAATAAGAGAGTTACATATCAAACACTATTAAACAAGAATAAAGAGTTAAATTCATCAGAGACATTGCAGGCATTGAATATTAATCTCACAGGTTGGGAAAAATTACAATTACAGTCAAGGTTCACAAAAAATAAAGTAATGGGCTTTTATAATGAAAAGACAGACCTAGATAAAATATGGTTATCAACTTCTGACAAAATGGTACAAAAATTGTATAACTTCTTATTGTTTGATGTCATGCAAGATGAAACAGTTAAACCATCAATGGTAACATGGATGCAGGACATAGGATATAGTTTGGATATGGATGACTGGCTGAAAATATGGAAATCTGTTAAACTATTAAGATCTACATCATATAAAGAAAATATACTCAAAATGTTTTACAGGTGGCATTGGTCGCCTGACAAAATGGCCAAATGTTATAAAGATGCATCAAGAAACTGTTGGAGATGTAAGAATAATATAGGCACTTTTTTCCATATGTGGTGACGGTGTAAGAAGATTCATAAATTTTGGAAAGATGTTAAACAATTAATAACAGAGATTATGGGCATAGAGTTACAATTGTTACCAGAAATTTACTTGCTTAACATAATACCAGATGTGTTCAGACGTGATGATGTATGTATTTTATCATATATCCTCACTGCATCTAGAATACTTGTTGCTAAATGTTGGAAAACCGATAGCTTACCTACTAGAGAAGAGTTGATCATAAAAATTTGTGATGTGGCAGAAATGGATAAATTGAATATGATACTTTTAGGAAGAGATGAAAAAGCTTTCCAAAAAAGATGGCACAAAGTTAACAAATGGTTTAGAAATAATGTTTAATGTGTACTCCAAAGTTTGATTTATATACTGCAGTTGTATTTTTATCTTTTGTAATGGAATTAAGCTATTTCAAAGGGGTGATTAAGACTATGCTAGCCTCTAGGAAGAGTTCAACTAACAGAGTTTACAATACCATTTGGCAGTTTTTTTTATCATGGTGGTTAGGTTAGGGTCAGGATCCCTTATCAGTGCTAGTGGGGGAGGTGCAAGAGGGTTTAGATAAAGGTCTTAGCACTAGCACCCATAAACGACAAGTGGTGGCTATCTTAGCGGTAAGGGGCACTAGGAAAGGGAAATTCATGGTCCAACATCCTCACATTAAGAGGCTCCACAAGGGAACATCGCTTTTAAATCCACCACAGGTGCACCATTTTCCTACATGGAATCTTAACCTGGTGCTGAGAGCTTTATTCAAAATTCCCTTTGAGTCCATGGTTTCTTGCCCACTCAAAGAACTAACTTTTAAAACCATTTTCTTGGTGGGTATCACATCTGCCAGGCGGATGTCAGAGTTGAGTGCCCTGTCTGTGGATCAAGAATTATGCATCTTTCACAATGATAGGATAGTGCTGTGGCCTGGCCCTGCATTTGTGCCAAAAGTGAATTTCACCTTTTACAGGATAGAAGAGATAGTTTTGCCCTCCTTTTGTCCCAATCCAAAACATGATAAGGAGAAAGAGTGGCACTGTTTAGACATTAGAAGGGCATTGAGCATTTACCTGGATAGGACCAAACAACTTAGTAAGTCTGATGTTCTCTTTGTGTCTTTCAGGAAATCTGCCCTGGAACAGAGAGTTTCTGCATCCACTTTGAGTAGGTAGATCAGAGGATGCATTATTTTGGCATACAAAGCTCCAGGTCAGGAGCCACCCTAAGGTATCATGGCACACTCGCTGCAGAGTGCAGCAACTTCTGCATCCAACAGACCTTTTCCTTTATTGGAAACTATTTGTAAGGTGGCCACCTGGAAATCTGTGCATTCCTTTACTAGGCATTACAGAATTGACAAGATTGCCTCCACTGATGCTGCCTTTGGCAGGAGGGTCTTACCGCACAGCCTCTAGACATAGGAGCAGGGCTTCCTGCCCCAGGGCACAATGCTTTACTATATCCTGAGACTGAAGACTGCCCCACTCCCAGGACCACTGGAGAATGGAAGATTTGTCTTCACTTACCATGAAGCTTTCTTATCAGTGGTCCAGGAGCAGGGCAGTCCTACCCACCTGAGATTGTTGTGTGTTTTTTTCTTGGTCAATCTCCTAGTGTTCCTGTCTATATGTAGTTGCTGAACTGTAATAGTCCATTAGAGAGCATTCTAGTATGGCCCAGGTGCCTAACTCTAGGGTTTTATTTAGGGGTGGATGGTCCAGTTTCAAGGGTTACAATGCTTTTTCTTGCTCAGAGTTTTCCTGGAAAGATTCTTCCATCTTTCTATATTTGGTTATCATTGGGAGATTCAAGGCTTGGACATGGACTGAGGAACCATGGGACAAGCCCCTCCCCTCTGGGATCAAAAGTCTAGTCGATCCTGCCCTCAGAGAGGAGGAGCTACATCCCGATAGTGAGGACTACCCCACTCCTGGATCACCAAGAATGAAGCTTCATGGTAAATGAAGACAAATCTTCCCTTCTCAAGCCAGAAAGATGAGATTGTCAGCAAGGAATATCAGGGCATCATTTGGACATTCCATGCTTACCAAAGTTTACTTCCCAACAGATAGGTGAATCCTCCCATGATTACTAATTCTTGCTCCTTGAAACACCTGCAGTTTGGTTCATAAAAATATCATCCAAATCCTCTCTTTGGTAGTCTGCAGTGGCCTCTAATGACAATATTGTTTCTATAGTTGACATCATTAAATTTACCTATATGCTTTCCATGGGGTGACTATGTTCACTCTCCTGGATTTCTGTGTGGGTGTACCAGTTTTTGACACGTAATGCTATTCCCCTTCCCTGTCCATGGCATCTGTTCTTTACAGACAAGTTATATTCTTCTGTGGCTACATTC
This sequence comes from Gekko gecko, assembly GCA_029375565.1. Lineage (NCBI taxonomy): Eukaryota > Metazoa > Chordata > Lepidosauria > Squamata > Gekkonidae > Gekko > Gekko gecko. The sequence goes on from JAPDNY010000005.1 coordinate 174,813,925, forward strand.
CAACAATGGGAGTCATCCCACTAAGTCTCTATCCAATCTATTAAGCTCATCTTGTCTGTTTCCCATATTCTGAACATCAGTTTGTAGACATTAAATGCCATGGTTTCTTGATAACTGTGTATTTTTAAGGGCACCACACAGCTCCCCCAGTTCCTCTTATAGCATCCAAGTTCTTCTCTTTAGTACTGACTTTTGTCCTTATACTACTATCTCCCACAGTCATTCACGTAAAGGACACTTCTGTGCCTGTAGTCCTTTTCCAAGAATCATTGACTAGAGCATACAGGAGCTCCAAAGCCCTTCATTGTTCTTTCTAAACCTTATAGTCAGTTGTGATAGGATCATAGATGTGCCCAATTATGCTATTCCTTCCAAAGTGCATAAGTAGGAAAGGATAACATCCTTAATATTATCAGCATATTTCTTGTCACATCCTAGATCTGTACATTGGGCAAGCAACACACTTGATAAGTTAACATGTCCATCACCACAAAGCTGCCTTTGAAACTCTCAATCGAGCTCCTTCATCTGTCAGAAAGCTCTGCCTTTCATTTGATTAAACAAATACTCCTGGACATAGAACACCAAGAGCTAATTAGTCTGGCTTCAGGTAGATGCTCCCCCTTGAAGGTAGGGTTTCCTCCCCAAGGGTCTATTGCAGAATATTTTCTCTGTTTAACCACTCCTCAGTATTGAAGAACTTTTATGTTAGGTCATTTTAATGTGCTGCCTTTGGCTGTATTGGGTGGTAGGTTCTCTAAGATTCCTTATGTGGATAGGTTATGTCCTTGTGGTATTAATGAAATTGAGAGACTGGATCATATCCTTTTACACTGTATCTTCTATCATGATGTTCGTTCCTCATATCTTGAGCCTGTGTTGAGAAATCTAGTAAATCGTTCTGATGAAGGGAAGATATTCTATTTACTCTCTACTTGATCCCCAGTGATTATGGAAATGGTGGCCAAATTTCAGTTTGGGGCTTCTAAGAGGAGGGAATGTATTATTAACTGTATATGATTTTGTATTCCTTGCCTGTTAGTTTCAATACAACATGCCAATAAAGGTTGATTGATTGATTGATTGAAACTCTCAGTCACCAACCACCATGACACTTCTACTCATCTTCCTACTGGTGGGAGCTGAATCACCTCAGTCTTTGAGGGGTTGCTTGTAGGGGTTTGCGATTTCCCCCCCATTTTTTTCCAGTTTGGGTATATTGAACTGGGGGGGGGAATTAAATACTGGTGCGGTATTCGAATCTGGAATTTTGCAGAAATCCTGAGGGAGGGGGTCCAGTAGACCCAAGAAGGAAAAGGGGGAATGCATACCAGAAGCTGTGCCAGAGGGGAGCAGTGTGCTCCCTATGGACACAGCTGATCCTGGGCTGACTTCTCTTGCAAGCCAGTTTAAACCAGGTTAAACCGGGCTGCAAGATAAGCCAACACCAAGCTGAGGTGGAGGGAAGCACTCAGCTCCTGCCACTCCTGCTAATCCTTGGCTGACTTTTCTTGCAGGTCAGTTTAAACTGAGTTGCAAGAGGAACCAGACCCAGTCGAGGCGGCTTGGAGCTCTCAGCTCCCACCATCCCAGCTGATCCTCTCTAGCAGCTTGATTTAAACCAAGCTGGAAGAGGAGCCAGCCCCAGCTGAGGTGGATACTAGGCTGACTTCTCTTGCAGCCCAGTTTAAACTAGGCTGCAGGAAAAGCCAGCTAGCCCCAAGCCGAGGTGGCGGGGCTCTCAGGCTCTTAAAAGCTTAAAGGGACTGCAGAAGCCTGGCAAACACCTAAGAGGCAGGATCAGTTTGCTCCTGCCTTTTGTTTTTTTTGGTTCTACCAGTAATTCCTGAATATACCTGGAATACCGCCCCTCCACACCACCAGTGACTGCTCTTCCACGCCCAGAAGATGACGAAAAATCTCCAGGATCTTCAGCCAAACTGGTCTGAAGAAAATTGCTTCCTGACCCCAAAGTGGTGATCAGCATTTCCTTGGACGTGTAAGCAGGGCCGGCCCCAGGTGTTTTTGCACACTAGGCAAGGACACCTTCTGGAGCCCCCCTGCACTTTTTCTTGGCAAGGGCCAAGGAAGGGAAGGAGGTTTAAACGCCCGTCTCTTCCATCTGAGCCTGTGCTGGCAAGCCAGGGAAGGGGTGGGGGTTTCTGTGAGGCTTTTGGTGGGGGCAGGGGGCTTTTGGCACCCCTAAGGGCCGGCACACTCTAGGCGAATGCCTAGTTGGCCTAGTGAGCAAGCCGGCCCTGCGTGTAAGAAAGGACCATAAGAACTAAGCACTGATGCAACCCTTCCTGCCCTCCTGCTCATGATTTGCCTAAGTTCACAGAATCAGCATTGCTGTCAGATGACCATCAAGCCTCTGTTTGAAAACCTCCAAATAAGGAGAGCTCACCACCTCCCAAGGAAGCCTGTTCTACTGAGGAACTGCTCTGTCAGGAAGTTCTTCCTAATGTTTAGCCAAAAACTCTTCTGATTTAATTTCAACCTGTTGGTTCTGATTTGACCTTCTGGGGCAACATAAAAGAACTCCGTACCATTCTCTATATGACAGCCCTTCAATTGCTTGAAGATGGTTATTATTAAGGAAGTGCATTCAGTTTGTCCAAACCAAATGCACCCCCGAAAATAGCCCATTTGGGCTGCTGAGGGCTGATTCAGATTCTCTGATCTGAATCGGCTTGCTGCTGAATTGCTGCTGAAATTTTGCCCCCATTATATCCTATGGGCCATTTAAGTCAATGGCAAAAACATAGGGTATATTCTGAGGGCTGGAGGGGAGCGGGTTTGAGGTAGAGGCTCCAAACTTACAGGGTAGCTGCTGGAGTCTCTCCCCAAGATACCCACCAAGTTTCAAGAACCCCAAACAGGTTGCCCCATGCTCTCCATTGTTCTCTAAGGTGGGAAAAACAGTTACTTTTTTGCCATGGTGCTGTTAGTGGCCCTGGGGGGGAGGGATTTGAGGGAGAGGCTCCAAATTTTCAGTGTAGTTTTGGGAGCCTCTCCCCACATAAACCCCCATGTCCAAAAGCAATTGGACCACTCACACCACACACACCTCAAACAGAATATTTATAGCACTGGAAAAAAATGCAGAAAAGGGAAACTGCAGATGAAAGGAAGTACTTCTTCACCAAAACAGTGATTAACACATGGAATTCACTGCTACAGGAGGTGGTGGTGGTGGTGGTGCCTGGCATGAACAGCTTCTAGATGGAATTTGACAAACATATGGAGGCTGGAGCAGATAGGAAAAAAAACAAACCAACCCCCCCAAGCAACAGCAATCAGCAGAAATTTTTGAAGTTGTAAACCTGTAAAAACCAAAAAACCTTCCATTTGTTCTAACTTCTAATATGACTACTCAGCAATTTCACTGAGTGCCCATGAGTTCTTGTCTTGTGAGAAAAGGTGAAAAGTACTTCTTTCTCTACTTGCTGTATCCCATGTATAGTCTTGTAAACCTCTTATCATGTCACCCCTCAGTCATTCTTTCTCAAAGCTAAGATCTCCAAGTGCCTTAACCTTTCTTCATAGGGAAAGTGTCCTCCTCTTATAATTGCAGTAGCGCTTTTCTGCATTTTTTCCAGTGCTATAAATATTCTTTTTGAGGTGTGTGTGGTGTGAGTGTGGTGCCTAATGAGGCTGCACCATCAATTTATACAGGGCTTTTGGGGTTTCTGTGTGGCACTGTGGCATGTTTGCACTGCCACAGTGCCACTTGTTCTGGAGTGTGCCACTTGTTCTCATGGCAAACAAGCACCTCCCAAGACATTTCACTTTCCCTGAGATTCTCTGGGAGATTCTGACTGCTGGATGGCTGCCTGCTTGTCTGCCTTAAGTGCTGCTGGCTGGGTTTCCCCATTGGAAACAATGGAGGTAATGGGGGTAACCTGTTTGGGTGTCCATAGAATTGGGACTACTGGTCCAATTGTTTTGGGTCTTGGGGGTTTATGTGGGGAGAGGCTCCCGAAGCTACTCTGAAAATTTGGAGCCTCTTCCTCAAGCCTCCTCCCACCCAGAGCCACTAACAGCACCATGGGGAAAAAGTAACTTTTTCCCACCATAGAGAACAATGGAGGGGATGGAGGCAACCTGTTTGGGGGCCCATAGAATTGGACCCCCTGGTCCAATGCTCTTGAAACATGGTGGATATCTTGGGGAAAGGCTCCAGCAGCTACCCTGTGAGTTTGGAGCCTCTCCCTCAAACCTCCTCCCTTCCAGCCCCCAGAATATACCCTATGTTTTTGCCATTGACTTCAATGGCCCATCGGATATAATGGGGCTGAAATTAACATTCAGCTGGTCAAAAGACTCCCGAATCAGCTTGTACTGCTGAAACTGACATGCAGGAGTCTCTCTGCCTGCCGAAATTGATTCTGCCTGATTTGGCTGAATCCAAATTGGGTGAATTATTATTTTTTTTGCACACCCCTAGTTGTTACATCACCTCTCAGTGACTGGATTTATACCCTACCCTTCAAAGGAGTCTCAGAGCAGCTTACAATCTCCTTTCCCTTCCCCTCCCACAACAGACACCCTGTGAAGTAGGTGGGGCTGACAGAGCTCTCTCAAGAACTGCCCTTCAGAGAACAGCTCTGAAAGAACTTATGAGTGACCCAAGGTCATGCCAGCAGCTGCATGTGGAAGAGTGGGGAATCAAATTCGGTGCTCCCAGATTAGAGTCTGCACTCTTAACCACTATGCCAACATGCTAGCAATGTGATGATGTTACTTTTTGTCCATGGTGGAATTCCATGATTTAAAGTTTAAGTGACAGAATCAGTAATCAACTAGAGCAGTAAACTAGATCCAACATTGGACGCAAGGCTGCTGCTGAAAATGGTAGCCCCATGTCAAGTTCTTCACTGCACTATTTGCAATTTAGGGAAAAACTAGATGTGATGTTTTATGTTTCACTAAAACCATGTTTCATGTTGAATTCCCCTCCCTTTTTCCAGAGCAGATTTAACCATGTAATTTCCTCAATAGCAACAAGTGATAATTACAGCATTACAGCATTACAGCATTACAGGCCATGGCTGGATGGTTACAACAGAGCTGACTGAAACTGAATCCAATGGAGACAGAGGTCATGTATCTGAGTCGGTGGGGGGAGGGAGTTGGGAATCCAACTCCCAGCAGTTGAGGGGTGCTATTGGAGCTGGTGCCAAGGGTGAGGAGCCTTGGGGTGACTCTGGATGCCTTGCTTTCCATGGAGGCCCAGGTTTCCACTGTTGCCAGATAGCCTTTTATCATCTTAGGCTGGTCAGGCAATTGGTTCCCTACCTTACCCTCAGGACTTAGCTACAGTGATCCATGGAAAGATCACTTCCAGATTGGATTATTGTAACTCACTCTATGTGGGGCTGCCCGTGACCCTGACCTAGAAACTGCAGTAAGTGCAGAATGTGGCAGCATGACTGCTGATGGTGACCCCTCCGTGGGCACACATTCAGCCAGTGCTCTGCAAACTGCGCTGGCTGCCAATAGAGTAGCAGATCTGGATAAAGATTATGGTTTTAACCTTTAAAGTCCTATGCAGCCAGGGATCTGCATATCTTTGGGACCATCTCTCCCCCTATGTGCCCTGCAGAGCATTGCACTCTGCAAATCAACATCTTCTGGTGGTCCTTGGCCTGAATGACATCCGTTCAGCCTTGACCAGAACCAGGGCTTTCTCTGTCTTGGCCCTGGCCTGATGGAACGTGCTCCCATTTGAGATCAGAGCCCTGTGGGACCTGCTACAATTTTTCAGGGCCTGTAAAATGGAGCTGTTCCACCAGGCCTTGGCTGAGGTGATGATGTTAGGAGAGAGAGAGGGAGCACATGGCTGATCCTGCTCTTTTTATACACTATCTGGACTTGGGGGTTGGCTACACTGCCCACTTCCTCTGTCATATCCTCAGTCCCCAGGAAGTTGTTTGGCAAAAATTAGTTGCATGAGGGTAGTGGGGCTAAATGGTTGGACAATATTGAATTCATTACTACAGACAATGGCAGCCTTAGAGGACAGTAGCATCAGTCTTCAGGATCGTTGATGCTGATGGTTTGATGATTGCTCTAGCCGATGAGTCATTTGGCTAATCCCTTTATGCAAACACAGGTCTTTTGTCCTCCTAGGCAGCACACATGTAGTATCTTTTGAAGAGGGGGGAGGTGTGCCTGCGTGCTAGCAGAGGTTTCTGTCCATGGAGTCTCTGCACAGATTCTCAGGTCTTCTCACATGGCATGGTGTCCCTCTACAGCATGCTTGTACTGGCTTCTGTGCACAGTCTGTGGCCAGGGTGCTTAGCTCATCTCTGCTGCATTGCAGGTTAGGTGGCAGGTAACCCATGGAGCCATCCTTGGTCTGGCACATAATTTCAGGAGGCAGTTTCCCTCATCTGGGCACGTGTTCACAGTCCAGGCAGTTGGCATCAGTTTGTGGTCATCCTATAGTCCATTTCTCTGGCACACTCATTGCACAGTCCAGCTATTGGTTATGGCTCATAAGTCCATAAGAGTGGTATAAGCTCCTTGCAGGGCAATAAGTGACGTCCATTACATCTGAGCCTCCCCTGCGATGCACAGATGTGTTTTGTGATTATGCATCTAAAGATTCTGCCAAATGAGTTTTCCATCAGAGCATTGTCTAGAAGGCAGCATCGTCCAATCATCTGATGCCCTAACCAAGACTATTTTTAGACTGTTTTAATGCTGTTGTATTGTTTAACCCTATTTATAGTATATTACAGTCACTACATTTGCTGGGTTGACTTGTTTAACCTATTTATTGTATATTACACTCACTACATTTGCTGGGTTGACTTGTGTAACCCGCCCTGAGCCCACTTGCAGGGAGGGCGGGATATAAATCAAAATAAATAAATAATATGGGAAAGGGGAAAATAATTACAGAAAATGATGATGTCTCACCTCCTAAGTTTGCCTGAATCATGCAGAGAGAGGTTGGGGAATACAATACTTTTCTGCTCTTTTCCTTGGAAGCACCATGTCACACATGGCAGCTAGGTTTTTGTCTACGTTATTCGCAAATAAGCCTTGGGTTTTCATGGAAAGGAACTGGTATAAAATAAGAAGTAGTGTATTGTGCTTGGGCTGAAACAGAACCTTTTTGTTTTCAGATATGCCCCTTTCTTTCAGATACTGGAACAGTCCTGAAAGTTTTAAGTATAACCAAGGAGAAGTGGGACTTGGAAGAAGTAATACTGGAAGAGCTGCAGATATTTAAGGTAAAGCTCAAACACCAGGGTGGAATTTTAAAACATTAGTTGGTTACAGTTTAAGGCAACTAAGCTGTGATGGATTTCAGTCTTCCTCATTTGGAGAGTCGAACATAGCAAAACATCTTCATGCTTTTCTGGGGACAGCAAATGAATTTTGATAAGGTTAACAACATTTCTGATATGGGTTTTTCACATTCCAAATAGCAGTGCATGATCTGTGCTGTTATTTATGACATCTTATTGGCCAATTTATTATTATTATTTTATTTAAAACATTATTAACCAGCTTTCTTCCTTACAGAGCTCAGGGGGGCACACAATATAGATAAAATACTTGAAACAGAATGCATAAAATGCATAAAAACCAAAATTTTATGTCACAGTTTATGATTGTTAGTAACTTAATCAAATATGATCTAAATAAAACTGTCTTCAATTGCCTCCTAAACTGAAAGTGAGAGGTCAGGTGCATCTCTCTGGGAAGGTTGTTCCAGAGTTGTGGGGCTGCCACTGAGAAGGCCCTCTCTCAAGTTTCTTTGATTAATGGGACAATCAGGAGGGCCTCTCACTGTGATCTTAATTCCTAGACAGGGACATATGGGAGAACACAGTCCTTCAAATACCCCAGTCCCAAGCCATGTTGGGCTTTAAAGGTCAAAATCAACACCTTGAATTGCACTCAGGAGTGGATTGGTAGCCAAAGTAATTGTTGCTGTATTGGTGTCACATTCTCCTGATAGCTAGCCCCAATCAGCAGTCTAGCTGTTGCATTCTGCACTAGTTCCAGGTTCCAAAGCTTCTTCAAGGGTGGCTCCAGGTAGAGAGTATTTCAATAGTCCGGTCTAGATTTAACTAAGGCATGTGGCCACATCTGGCTGAACCAGGAACAGATGCAGCTGATGCACAGTTGAAGCTGGGCAAAAGCATTCTGAACCACTGGAGACACACTGGTATTAAGTAGCACTCTCAAGCTGTAAACCTGACTTTTCAAGGAAAATGTAATCCCATGCAAGACAGGAGAGATCTGAAGTCCCTGGTCTGCCTTTCTACAAACCCAGAGAACTTCTGTCTTGCCGGGTTTAAGTTTCAGCTTGTTCACCCTTATTCCACCCATTACTGACTCCAAGCACTGGTTCACAACATCAACAGCATTCTAGGAATTAGGTGGAAAAGAAAGGTAGAGCTCGGTTTGTTGTTGTTGTTGTTCAGTTGCACAGTCGAGTCCAACTCTTTGTGACTCCATGGATCACATCACACCAGGCCATCCTGTCTTCCTGTCAGGTAATCCTGCCATGAGATGGATGGAAGGGAAGGAGGAAGGGATGTTCTGCAACTTTTCATACTTGGAATGTAGGGAGGTGTGCAGGTTCCCTAGGAGATTCGGGATTCCATGGCCTGGGCACTCTGTTATCTCACCAAATGTCCTTGGTCTCACAGTTCTTGTTTCCTCTGTCTGAGACAGCTTTGGGGCAGTTTAGTTATTTACTGCTTTAGTACTTTCACACTTCTTCCCGCGCATGGGCTTAGTGACTATTGGTAGATGGAGAGGGGGGGCACTTCGAGCGGGTGTAACTGTGGGTGCCTCTTTCGATTTAGTCATCCCTGACAATGAGATGTTAACATGCCTTTAGAACTGCTTTCAATAAACGCTATCTTCTTTATGAAGCCTGGTGTTTGATTGACTTTCTGAAGAGCCTGACAGATTGTCAGGGATCTTCATTCGGGACTCGGTTCTCCTTTCGCACCTCTCTCACAGAGATGAGTGACGAGGAAGACACCATGATCCTGATCCCAACGTCCACTTCAGGGGACAGGGTCCCTGTAACTACTGTGCCTGTAACGACGGTGGCGGTTACCCAAGAGAACCCGGTCTCGAGCGCCCCTGCACCATGGGGACCGGACTATGACCTGGGAGGGTTCTACAGAGAGGCGTACGGGGGAGCGTTTGCTGGAGTGACGACCCGGCCACGAAAGAGGCGAGATTGGGCCAAACCGCTAGCGGAGACGCAGGAAATGTGGTTTCTCACCCCCCCCGGGCCTCGATCCAAGAAAGCCAATTTGAAAGGTCAGTCTATCATCTGAGCATGGCGGAGGGTGGAGAAGATACCCACCCGGGAGCCAGAGAACCTGACAGGGCCATGGGAGGACAGAGATGGAGCGGGGATCCCAGCCAGGACCGCTTACTCCACTTGATAGACGAATCTCTGCAACGTATCCCAAAGATGATTTCAGATGGGATAAGGGAGGAGATGGACAGATGGCAACTCCAGGCACCGCTGGGACCCCAAGACCAAAGGCCTCCTCCACAGCCACTCAGACCACCACCTGGGGGTGTGCCGGGGCAACCCAGGGCACCTCTGGACCAACCCGCGGGGCCACCCATGGGGCCGCCGGCACCGAGACCACTGGGAGTACCAAGAGGCTGGGGCCCACTGCTGCCTAACCCGGCTGATCTATTGGACACCACCTATGATGGAACTTCAGAGAAATTCTCGTTCTTTTTGGTGAGGGCCGAGAAGTTCGTAGAAAACTGGGGCCACTTGTTCCCAAACAAGGAACGCATAGTAGATGCGATAGCCTCCCATCTGAAAGATGCCGCCGCAGACTGGTACGTGGCTCTGCACCAAGAGGATGGGCGTGAGTTGAGAGAGGTTGATGCGTTCATGTGGGCCATGAAAGACCACTTTGAAGATGCCAACATGAACAAAACGGCCCGAGCTTTCCTCCGCACCTTCTGACAAGGGACAAAGATGGTGCATGAGTACACTGCAGAGTTTTGGAGGCAAGCCGCCAGAATTCGAGGATGGCCGGATGGAGTACTAGCCGAACAATACTGGCTGGGGTTGAACCCAGAAATCCGACGCACGATCATGAGGGGCCGAGACCCCGAAACCCTGTCGGGATGGATGAAGGAGGCTGCGGCTACCGAGACCCGCCTGCCAATGCAGCCGCCTTGGGGAAGACGACCCAGTTGACCACCACCCTGCTAAAAGGAAAGCCGGCAACCACCCCTCACAGACAGAAAGACGGAACCTATGAACTACGGATGAAGCAAGGACTGTGCCTGAAATGTGGGGAGCCGAGCCACTTCGCAGCCGGATGTCCAGGGGCCACCCCATCACTGAGCGCACCAAGAGGGGTCAAGAAGAAGTTCTAGACCTCTACCCCGAAACCTGTGGCAAAGCCCAGAGGGGCGAGAGCCCTCCAAGCCACCCCATTGAGTGAGGAGACCGAGTCATCGGAAGAGGAGACCGCCCCAGTGGTGGGAAACGAGAAGGACCTGCTGTGAACAGCGCTGAGCAACAGGTCCCCGACTCCCAGGCACTGAACCCGATGAGCAAAACCCCTTCCCTCTTCTTTATGACTGTGACTTTAATGGACCCCGAACTACAGGCCCATGTAAGAGTATGGGCTTTAGTAGACTCGGGATGCGGGAGAGACATTATAAATCCCTCATCGGTGACGGGGTTGGGAACTAAAGTAATAAAGTTGGCAGAGCCCTTGATCTTTACCCAAATGGATGGCTCCACGATGAGGGAGCCTTGCAAATATGAGACTGTACCATTACGAATGGGGATGGGGAAGCTCTGGGAAGTGAGACCTTTCGTTGTAACCTCTGCAGCAAGGTTCCCACTAGTCTTGGGGAGCCCATGGTTTTTCGACCACGACCCGCACATATTGTGGGAGGCGGGGGTAGTCAACTTCATCTCTCCTTGCTGCGAGGCCCACATCTGAAAAGGTGCTTGTGGCTCCACTCCCCCTGAACTTAACACGGTACCAGTGAGGTTGGCGGAGGCAGAACGGAACTCGATCCCCCGGGAATATTGGGACTTGTCGGCTGTATTTGAGGAGGAGGAGGTGGATGAATTACCCTCCCATAGAAACTCCGATTGTGCCATAGAGCTACTACCCAACCAGAAACTACCCAAAGGGAAACTGTATTCTATGAGTCTGGCCGAGAAGGTGGAATTGAGAAAATTCATTGACAAGAATTTGGTGAGGGGTTTTATCCGGCCTGCATCCTCACCCTGCGCTGCCCCTGTGTTGTTCCGGAAAAAAAAGGATGGGGGATTGTGTCTTTGCACAGACTACTGGGGCCTTAATGAGGTCTCGGCAACTAACGCTTACCCGCTACCATTGATCAAGGACTTGCTCGCGGCCGTAGCGGGGGGGGGAATTTTCTCTAAGCTTGATCTAAGAGATGCGTACTTTCGGGTGCGCATCAGGGAGGGGGATGAGTACAAAACTGCGTTCAATACCCTGCTTGGTCAATCCGAATAATTGGTGATGCCGTTCGGCTTACAAGGGGCCCCTGGAGTATTTATGAACTTAATCAACGAAGTACTGCATAAGCATTTGTTCAAAGGGGTCCTTGTTTACCTTGATGATATGTTGCTGTACTCCCCTGACAAACAATCTCATGTCAAGTTGGTGCGTGAGGTGCTCCAAACGTTGCACAAGCACAAACTGTATGCCAAGCTGTCCAAGTGCAAGTTCCATCGGGTGGAAATCTCCTTCCTGGGCTACTGCATTTCTCAGAGAGGGATTGAGATGGACCCCGCAAAGGTCAAGGATGTGGTGGGGTGGGAGCCCCCCAAAACACGGAGGCAATTACAAGCATTCCTCAGGTTCGCGAATTTTTACAGATCATTTTTAGTGAACTTAGCCCAGGTGGCCCTGCCCCTCACGGACCTCCTTAAGACTAAGGGGAAGGGTCCGGACAGTACTAGACCGGGGGCTAAGCTGGAGTGGACGGCCGAGTGCCAAGAGGCATTTAACCAGCTGAAAACCCTATTCACATCAGAGCCCGTTTTAGCACACCTGAACGAACTGAAAAAAAATTGTCCATGTTGACGCTTCGGATGTCGCTATGGGAGGGGCCATCGTGCAGGAGGGGGACGATGGGAAACTTCCCCCCCAGCTTATGTGTCAAAAAAGTTTAATGACACCGAGAGAAACTGGTTGATATAGGAGAAAGAGGCAGGTCGATAAAGTTAGCCCTCTCAACCTGGCGACACTGGCTGGAGGGAGCACGAGTGCCATTCAAGGTATGGACTGATCACAAGAACCTTGAATTGTTACGCTCCCCGGGGAACCTGAATGCAAAACAACTTTGGTGGGCTTACTTCTTTTCTAAGTTCAACTTCATGTTGCACCATTTCCCGGGCAAGGCGAACTCTCTGGCCAATGCCTTGTCCCGCCTTCCCCAACACGACAGCAAGAGGGAGGAGGTCTGGGATTCAGTGTTCATGCCTTCCCAGCTGGGCGGGGTGGTGACAACATGAAGCCAGTCTAGGTAGCCGCCTACCTCCCCCCTGACTCCCTCATGGGAGCTGAAACTCACGTCCGCCCTTTCTGATGCTGACCGCGCCTCCTTGGAGAAGGAGGGGGGGTGACGCTAGAAGAACATGGCTGTTGGCGGAAAAATGAGAAAATCTTCATCCCGCTCTCCCTGAGGGGGGAATTATGGAGTGGGCGCATGGGACTAAACTGGCTGGACATACAGGCTTTGTTAAATCCCTACAATTGCTACAAAGACAATTTTGGTGGCCAGGGATGAGGAAAGATTTGTCTTTATTTGTGCAAGCATGCCAAATGTGTTTGATGAGCAAACCCTGCCCCGGGAGGCCCCGGGCTTGCTACAGCCGCTGCCGACCCCTACCCGATCCTGGGAGGTTACCTCTATGGATTTTATAATGGAACTACCCCCTAGTGGGGGGGAAACCGTCATATGGGTTGTGGTGGATCTGTTCTCTAAACAAGCTCATTTTGTGCCCTTTAAATTGATCCCGTCGGCAAAGAAGCTTGCACGGGCTTTCTTGCAACACGTCGTAAGACTCCATACTCTTCCCACTAAGGTGGTCTCAGATAGGGGGTCTCAGTTCGTTTCGCACTTCTGGGGGAATTGATGGCACTGTTGGGGGTGGAGAGGGTGGTTAGAAGTGTGTATCACCCAGAAACAGATGGCCAGACTGAGCAAGTTAATTGAACTCTGGAACAATACCTCAGGTGTTTCACCAATTTCCAACAAGACAATTGGGAAACACTGTTACCTTTAGCGGAGTTCTGCTATAATAACACATGCCACACATCCACGGGAGTCTCCCCTTTCTTGGCGGTGCATGGTTATGAAGCTCCCCCCCTCCCATTTTTGTCACAACAAACTCTACCAACTGGGGAGGCAGGGGACTGGTGCAAACAACTTCAGGCCACGTGGCCTATTTTAGCACAAACTTTGAATGATGCTAAATCTGTGTATATGGCTCAGGCGGACAAGAAGAGGGACAAAGGGTGGGACCCCAAACCAGGGGATTTTGTGTATTTGTCCACCCAAAACATCAAGGGTCTTCAGCCCAGTCGGAAACTGGGTTGGAAGTATGTGGGACCTTCTGAAATCAAACAGGTATTTAATGCTGTGACTGTTGAACTGATCTTACCCAAATCATTGAGAACAATTCATCCTGCATTTCACCTCAGGTTATTAAGATGCTCACCTGGGAAGAACCAATGGAGACCACAACGATCAGTGCCGCCCCCCTTGATGGTGGGGGGAACCACACTACGAAGTCGTGGAAATCTTGGACTCTAAAATTTCTCGGAACCGCTTGTTTTATCTGATTGGGGCCTGACTGGGGTCTGAACAGAGGGAGTGGGTGAGGGAGGAACATGTTCATGCCCCACGTTTGCTCTGCCGGTTCCACAAATTGTGTCCCCATAAACCTGGAAGGGGGGGTCTGTTATCGGAGGGGCAGAATGTCAGGTAATCCTGCCATGAGATGGATGGAAGGGAAGGAGGGAGGGATGGTCTGCAACTTTTCATACTTGGAATGTAGGGAGGTGTGCAGGTTCCCTAGGAGATTCGAGATTCCATGGCCTGGGCACTCTGTTATCTCACCAAATGTCCTTGGTCTCACAGTTCTTGTTTCCTCTGTCTGAGATAGCTTTGGGGCAGTTTGGTTATTTACTGCTTTAGTACTTTCGCACCTCTTCCCGAGTGCAGACTTAGTGACTATTGGTAGATGGAGAAGGGGGGCACTTCGAGCGGGTATAACTGTGGGTGCCTCTTTCGATTTAGTCATCCCTGACAATGAGATGTTAACGTGTCTTTAGAACTGTTTTCAATAAATGCTATCTTCTTTATGAAGCCTGGTGTTTGACTGACTTTCTGAAGAGCCTGACACTTCCATTCATCCTCTGGAGTTTGCTTAATTTCATGTTTATTGCATTGATAACACTGTCTAACCACCTCATCCTTTGCCATCCTCTTCTTCTTTTGACACGAGCTGGGTATCATCCACTTATTAGCGACACTGCAACCCAAACCTCCTGATGACCTCTCCCAGCTGCTTCACATGGGTATTAAATAGCAAAGATGTCATAAAATTTTCTTGATATATTTGCTATGTAGATGGGTCATAATCTCTAGAAAGTCTTGAGCTTTAGACCACTGCAATCTTCACAGTGTTCAAATGGCTTTGAAATCAGGTGAAATGTTCTCTGTGAAAAGGTGCTCACCAAGTAAATTTCACCAAGTACTTTTGATATCTCATCTATAGGGAGAGAACATCCTTTGATTTAAAGGCTTCCAGTTGTTACCCAGAGGTGCTGCCTTACTCTAGGGTAGTCCTAACAGCAGGGGCACCCCCAGGGCCAGCCCCAGGTTATTTTGCACTCTAGGTGAGGATCCCTTCTGGCACCCCCCCTGTGCGCCCACCAAAATCCACTGGCTGGCCCCTCCGGGTTCCTGGTGCTCAGAGAGGGAACAATGGAGGTCCCCCTACCCCCCAGCATGGCTCCCTCCCAGCTGACCACCTGCTGCCCTTGCCTCCACAGAAGGCCAGCCGGACTGGACCGGGTGTGTGTGCAAGAAAGCAACTGAGTCCAGGCAGAGGAGGGGGTGGAAATCCAAAGGCCAAGAGGGAAGGAGTCCAGCCTCAGCCTGGAGGAGGAGGAGGAGGAGAGAAGGGTGCCGCCCAATGGAGGCCATGGCCAGGTCTTGGTTATCCCCCTCACCTCAAGCCAGGCTCTTCCTCCGCCCTGGCGGGAATGGGACTTGCCAGCTGTGGGGAGAGGCCAGGGAGGGAGAGAGGCTGCTAGGGAGGCTGCTGCAGGGTAAACGAGCAGTGCCGGACCTGCCCCGTGGGGGAGGAGGAGGAGGAGGCAGCTGGGCGCGGCGTCTGTCCTAGCCATGGCAGTGGCTCCCCAGAGTGAGTCCCAGTGGTGGTGCCTCAGAGGAAGCTGCCTCCTGCTCGCTTGGGTCTTGGCAGCTCCTGCTCCAGGCAGCCACGCTTCTGGGCAGACAGCGGGCACTCGCCTTGCTGCTCTACCCCCCCAATGCAGGCAATGAGTGGGGCGCTGCTGCCCCTCCTGCCCTCTGTGCTCTGCCTGGGGCCTTACATCTCTTCTGCCCCACGCTCTTGGGAGGAGCTGCCCCTGCCACCGCTGTGGTAGCTCCTGACGTGGAGCTGGTGGGCTCTCCTGCTGTGGCTGGCAGTTCCCGCCAGCTGGCTGGCTCTGTTGCACCGCCCCAGTCTCCAAGCGGCAGCAGTCACCCGGTCAGGGTTTTTTGGGGGCAGGCAGGTACATTTTGGCGCCCTAGTGAGTGAGCCGGCTTTGAGCACCCCACTTCTAACCTGAACCAGAGACCCACAAACTCAGGCCAAGGAAGACACTCTTGGTTCTGCAACACAGAACTAGATACAGCTCTGCAAAAAAGTTTCAATTTCAGGTTGCACAAGGCAGCCCTCCAAGACAATCTCCAGTCTTGCCTCTCCACCCAACAAGGTATGCATATGAAACAATGCCGCGTTCCACCAGGTACAGTATCTGCATTTCTAAAAGCTATTCAGTGGCCACCTGGTGAATAGCCCTTCTGTCTCCAGAACTTCACATAGCCTTTTTGTGTGATATCTATGTCTATGTGGAAATCCTTTGCCTCCACAATTGTCCTTCCTGCTCCATCCCTCAGGGTACTGAGATAACTAATAAAATATTCAAATGTTTAGCAATCCTTTCTGGAGTCTATCAGGGACCCATTTCCCAACTTTTGTCTGAATCTGGGAACCTATTCAACCTGCCTTGGCAGGACCATCAGTGGTCATCAAACCCATTCAGACAGCTCCATTTGCTCCATTTAGCACCTGGCTAATTTCATCAACACTATTATGAATCCAGACTCTGCCCCTCTGAGGCTTCATTGGTCAAACCTAGGTTTTGCTCCTCCTGGTGTCACACCCCCTGAGACCCCTTACTGGTCCAGGAAATCTTTTGTCTTCACCTGAGACAAGCCCCTCAAGGCCTCCCATTGATCTGCATTGCTTTCCAAAGTCTATATCCTCCAAAGCACATGGCCTCAGAATGTGTGTCTGCCCCAGGATGCCAACTGGCAGTTCACCTCCAAGCTCTGTTTAGGCTATAATCCCTTCTCCATGGACATCTGCACATCTGGACAGGTAGCTATAAACCCCATCCTCATCAACGCTTCACCCTTTTTAAGTTTACTTTATTTCCTAGCTCGTGTGTTTGTGTGTGTGATATTTTAATAAAATTAGCTGAATGTGTTAGGGTTATTTTCTTAATAAATTTCATAAAGGATATTCCTGTCTGTCATCTGTGCCAGTCTGATAGGGTTCTGACTCTGGAAAAGTTGGAGTACAATCCCTAGCTTGTGCACCTATTAAGCAATGGCCTCTTAGCTAAATCCCCCCATCATAGTGTAAAAAGAGACCCGGTGTTGCAGCTAACACAGTGCCTTCTTTCTGCTATCATGGACACCAATTACAACTATCATTTTGAAAATACCAAGAGTACACTATGGGCTGCTAAATAATCATGTACCAATTTGCTGCATTCTTGCAATAACACATCACAGGGTGAGGCAACATATCAGATTTAAGATTTAGCTCAGCAGATGTTCCTCCACATTATAAATTTTGCCTCTAGTCTGTTTTTGTTTCCCTATGGGGGGGAAATGGATAGGGGAAATTTACTACAGTTCACTTAGATAGTCATACCAGAATTACATAAACAAACAGTGCTGTATCCAACGCACCATTTATATGATGATGTGGTGGGTGGATCTCTCCCCCTGCTTCCCCCCTAAATAGCTTTTGTGACCAATATGACTGTGTCAGCCAGTTGGCTCTAAGAGGGAGGTCTCTGACTGGCAGAGATCATATGGGCCAGTTAACATGCTCAGTCTGAAAGAACTACTCTGCCCTTATACGTATCGTCTTTTTTCTTGCCCACATTGTGGTTTGGGTGCCCCATGGTACAAGCAGCAAATATTTGTGGCATTTCTGGACAGGATGGAACAAGAAAGTATGTGGCCTAAGAGCTGCAGGCATACATCTCCAGCACTGTTTCTCTGGCTTCTCCCTCCTAGCTGATTGGAGGAAAAAATGTCTCAAACTGTGGAGACATATAGACTGTGTAAGGTATTAACACTGAATGACCTCCACCTGATATCCTGGAGAGCTGCTGCCACTCTGAGAAGACAGTATTGAACTTCATGAACCAGTGGCCTGAGGCAGCTAGTGAAGACGCATGCTTTTGGAGGACAGTGGCATTCATGGATGTGCAGTGTCACAGAGTGCCTTTGCCCAGATCATTCTGGTGCTCAAGCTGCAGCCTTTCCTCATCAGGCATGACTTGGCCATATCTATGCATGCTCTGATCACATCCAGTGGGGATTCTAGAAAACAGTTGTAAGGTTTTGGTTGGTAACAAATGTAATAACCAATTTCATACCCAGAATTGACTACAGAGATAACTTATTGCTGGTCCTATTCATTGGTTGCCTGTTTGCTCCTGGAACCAATTCAAGATTGGATCCAGGTTTTCTCCCATGTGTTCCTTCTCCAGGAGCAAGGTTGTCCACAAAGGCAAGGGCCTTTTCTCCAGTGGTCAGAATGGGGCAGTCCTTTACTTCTTGGACTGTAGCTCCTCCTCTTCAAGGCCAGGGTCTCTGTCTTTGCAATTTCTGAAAGCTTAACTCCCAGTACTCCAGTTCTCTGGCCCTGGCCTGAGGTTTAGGACACTATCACTGTGCTCTAGTGAGTGCTGCAATTTCTGGGCTAAGTTTCTTCTCTCCCCCCCTTCTTTGGACATTTGTCCGATCCTTTTGGAATCACTCCCCTCCAGGCCAGGGCAGCTCACAGAGGAGCGGGGACAGGTTCTCCTCCCCCTACCATGTTCCAGTGGTTAGAAGGAAAAGGAGCAGTGGCTGGGAGTCTCCCTTGGCCTGTTTTCTTTTAGTGTGCCTCAGCTGCAGGGACATCCAGCCCTCAGGCCGGGAGCCTGCCCCTTGCCACACAAGGATCCAAGTGGTGGGGTTTCAGTTTGGGGAGCCTAGTGCAGGTGGAGGGCAGCTTGTTTTCACCACTGGAGCACCTTGGTGCAAATGCAGTCTTTTTCTGGTCTCCAAAGGGGGGCCAGCCAGCAGCCACAGACAGTCTCCAGTGGGTTCCAGATGTTGTTCAGTCATTGCCACCTGCTGTTAAATCCTGATAAGGCCTGTTGGTTTCCTTTTTGGTTCACCATGAAATTTAGAACACCGAGGAGGGGAGCCCCAGCAGAAGGACGCTTTCACTTCTGCCCTTTGAGTGGGAAATCACTGCCAAGGCAGGGCTTTCCTCTTCTTAGCCCCCAGAGAATGTGGTGTCAGACATTGTTTTCCCAAATTACCCTGCAGGTTCCTCCATCCCAGGGCCCCAACAGGAAAACCCAATGGAGGGAATTCCCACCCTAGATCTCTCAGGCAATAATGGTCAGGCCCATCTTCTGGGCTAGATCAAAGAGATGGGAAATGAGTTTAGGGAGTTCATGAAGCTAGTTCCCAGGTTCTCCAGCAGGCAAGGGAGATCCCATACTTCCAACAGCACCTCTAGAGGCAGGAGGGAAGACAAATCCCCCTTACAAGAAAAAAAGGCTGGACCAGTCCCCCAGCCATTCCAGGGAACCCAGGAACCCCTTGATGGGGCCCTGCTCTGGGGACTTAGAAGTTTCAGATGCCTGCTCCACTAAGGAGGAAGGAGAGCTCTCTAAGGAAGAAGAATCCACTGTAACAACCATGCAGACGCAACTCTTTCATCAGGAGTCCTATAGAAAGCTGTTGCCTAAGGTATTGTGGGCTCTTGAAATCCCTTACAACACCAAGGAAAAGGCAGAACCAGACTCAAACTTTTTGGATGGTGCATTCAGAGCTCTGCCCAAGGCTGGGAGGGCCCCTTTAGGGGTTCCTTTTCCTGCTGTGTTTAATGATGTGGTCAATTCAGAGTGGGGAGTCCCCACCAAACCAAAGGCTAACCGCAATATTATTTCTTTTTTTTGTGGTATAACTCTCCTAAAAAGGAGAGAATTTTATTCTTTTTATAAGAAAAGGGGTGGGTATACAGATGGAGGAAGAAAAAGATGGAGTGAAGTTTTTTCTGTTAAAAAAGGTTAGTTTTAGTTAGTATTCAATACTGTTTTGGCATCCATCACAGTTAGAAGATCTTCTTTTTAACTTTGCAAAGTCCAAAATAACTCTGTTAGTAAAGTTAGTAAAGTCCATTGGGGTTAGTTATTAAACAGCTCCTTTCAGATGTTACACGAACAGTTACTTCTCAAGGTGTCTTCTTTTTAAGTCTCTCCAATTATAGATTGAGTCCTTTTTGACCTTGATGCCTTCCATTCCGTCACCTCCTTCCCCTGGGCCGCTGTCTTCTTCACTGCTTGCATTAGTCCAAATTTTGAGTGCTGCGTCCTCCTCCGTGCTGGCGTGTCTCTTCAGAAGTTTTTGTGTTTTAAAGATGGAGTCCATCTTCTCTCTTTTCTCTTTTTCCTTATACTTCTGGCCTTCAATTTTCAGGGGCTCCATAAACACTACACATGAAATTAGATCTCTAATATGTTTCCTGCTATGCTCAACAACCCCTTCTACTGGCAGATTATTTTTCTTCATAAAAGCGGAATGGGCTTTGGGAGCCATATCCACCTCTTCTTTTAATTCTTTTGCTTCACTGCCAGTTAGGGGTGCCAAGACATTCGTCAAGGTAAATCCGAGATCTTCTTTCTCTTCTTCTTTTACGCCCTGAAAACTTAGAGTCAGATTAGATTTCTGTGCGATTTCCGCCATCTTCCTTGTTGTTTCCGACATTTGTTTCTGTCAACTGATGAGAACACTTTCCACTTTAAGCAAAGTTTCGTTGATTTTCTGCATTTGCTCCAGCAGGGGGCACAGTATCTCACTTTCCTGTTGATTGACAGCAAGCTCTGGGGGGGGGCTACCCAGACCGGAAGTCCCTTCCCTCTTCTCTTCCGGTTTCTACAGGACCTTTTCCAACGTCGACATTTTCTTTTTTTTGTTTACTTTTTCAAAGTTCGTGCCGCATCCCCCAGGAAGCTAATAAGGTTGTAATCTTCCATAAAACCCCAACGGTACTTTCACCAACACTTTTTTCTCTCTACCCCCCTTCGCACTTCCTTTAAAGATCTCGCTTCTCAAAAGGGGTGGGGACTCCTCCCTCCTCCCATACGCTTATACGCTTGTGGGGGGGTTCAAATTCACGCTTCAAAATAGATCTTCAACTCACGATTCGATGCCAGTTCTTCTTTTTATTTTAAATCATAGCACTTTCTTCACTCCTGGAAGTCGGTGGCGCTGCTAAGTCCCATTGCGGGCACGACGCAGCGGGGCCGATTGGGGCGGGGAGAAAGCCTCAATTTCCCGGCTGTCTGCCGGCAAAGAGGCTACTCCCCAAGCGCCCCCGGTTCGGAGCCTTTGCCTAAGGCTCACTAGGGTCTTTCGCACATGCGAAGACCCCCCCTAACTGCGCGTGGGCTAACCACCTCCGGGAGCATCCCGAAAGGTGGCCGCCATTCGCAATGCCGAAACCGAAACCCCCGCAATATTATTTCTAAGTTTAGTTCCTGAGGCAGCCAAGAAATTTAAGCTTCTTCTAGTGGATGATCCTGTGTCCAGTTTGTGCTCCACCTCTGCGCTCCTGTTGTGAAGGTTTCCCTAGGGATCCTTGTGATAAGCACACTGAACAAACTACACACAAGGAATTTGAAGCCTCTTTCACATCTCTGAGGGCCTCCACCACCTGCTCCCTCTTTGCTAGAGCAGCTTATACCTGGGCTTCTGATCTGGCAGCAGTGGATAGTGATGTTCCCAAAGTGACCAAGGCTGAGTTGAAAAAGAGCACTCTGGCCACAGTCTTTGCAGCTGACACTTCCTTGGATACCATACAGCTGTCAGCTACAGCCATAGCCTTGAGTGTCATAGCCTGGTGCAACACCTGGCTAAGGAACTGGAAGGTAGATCACTCAGCCCAGGCCAAGGTAGCAAGTTGCCTTTCAAGGGTGGCAACTTGAAGGCATGGATAAATACCTTGTGGAAGACAAAGATAAGAAGTCCCTACCTTCCAGGAAGAAGAATAGTAAAAGTAGGAGATACTTTCATTCCTTTCAAGAATCCAAGAGATCAGGACCCAGTTCTTCCAGGCCCTTAAAGGGTATCTGGCAACCAAAACAGTAGAGTTCCATTGGAGCAGCCAACTACAGCAAAGCAGTTCAGAACAATGAGGGTTTCAAGAAAGCTCCCTCTTCCTCACTGTCCAGAATCTTCAGTCTCTCCAGGAGTCGGGGGTGTCTGGGACGGTCTGCAGCTTAATGGGAACTCTCTGTCTCAGACAAATGGGTCTTGGACATGGTCATCAATGGCTAATCACTAGAATTCAGCATGACACAGGGCAACCATTTTCTTCAGGTCCCTAGAAGATGTTCCAAACAGAACATTCTCCTTCTCTTGCAGGCCATCCAGTACCTGCTGGATATCAGGGCAACTGAGCCAGTGCCCAAGGCACAATGGACTTTGGGCAATTACACCATTCTTTTTCTGGTCCCAAAGAAAAACGGGGACATCAGAGCTATCCTGGACCTCAAATGGTTAAACAGGAGGATAGGAAAGAAGAAATTCAGGATGGAGACCCTGAGATCCATTGTGGCCTCTATTCAGAAGGGAGACTTCTTGGCCTCTATAGACCTCTCCAAGGCCTATCTTCATATCTCCATTTGATTAGCCTATCAAAGGTTCCTGAGGTTTGCCTACGATGGGAAGCAATTCCAGTAGCGGGCCCTTCCATTCGGCCTGAAGATGGCACCCACGGTTTTCACCAAACTTCTGGTCGCACTTGTGTCACACCTGAGGACTCAAGGTGTGGCAATGTTTCCATTTCTGGGTGAATAAAAGCCTCATACTTCCAGAAGGGAGTGGAGGATGCAAACCAGATGGTCTCCTATCTCCATGAACATGGATTTATGATAACTTTGGAGAAGAGCAACCTGATCCTGATGCAGTCAATCCTACAGCTCAGTGTTTGAATAGACACAGTTTAGGACAGAATCTTCCTATCCCCAGAGAGACAGCAGAAACTGCTTTTGACCTTGCAACAAGTGATCCAAAGCCCCAAGGTGGGCCTGATGCTGTTGGCAAGGCTCCTTGGGATGATGGTATCCTTCCAGGATGTGCTGTAGTAGGCCAGGTTCTGTGCCTGCCCCCTGCAGAGGTTCTTGCTTCCTTTTCAGGATTTGATTGCCAGCCGACAGTCCAGTTTCCCAGCTCTCTTTTTCAGGAGTTCAGTTGGTGGTTGCTGCCCTCACGTTTCCTGGAAGAGACTCCCCTCAGGGAACCAAGGAGAGTCAAGATGACCACAGATGCCAGCCTCACTTTCTCATGACCAGGGGAGGATGGCTCAGAGGGTTTGGTCATGGGCAAGCCGCTTCTCAGCACAAACTTAGTGGAGCTGAGGGTGATAAGGCTTGGTCTCCTGGCCTTCCAGGATCTTCTCTCAGGTCAGCATGTCATAGTTGTCTATGTAAATTATCAAGGCAGCATCAGACATTGGTCTCTTCATCAGGAGCAGCCCCTATTTCAGTGGGCAGTTGTTCATTTGAGGTCGGTCAAGGCAGTGCACATAGCACTTCCTGGTGGAGTGACTAGTCGGCAGACTCTACATCAGTCAGAGTGGATGTTGAACAGAGCAGTATTCCATCAGATCTGAGTAATATTCAGAAGACCAGAAGGGAATCTATTCATCATTGAGCAGAACTGCCAACTCCCACAATTCTCTCAGGCTATTGAAGTGGATGTTCTCAGCTGGGACTGGCCAAATCAACTTGCTATACATGTTTCCCCTGATTCAGCTGGTGCAAAGACTGAGCCAAAGCATAATTGATCTATGGGTGGAAGTGGTTTTAGTGGTACTTTTCTGGCCAAGGAGGCCTTGGTTTCAGGATCTGCTCAGGCTGTATTCCCAGAACCCCTGGAGGCTTCCCCTGTGAGAGGATCTTCTTCTGCAGGGGAGCATGCAACATCTATGACCATGAATGCTAAACCTCACAGCTTGGAAACTGAGAAGGCATTCCCCACAAAGATAGAGTACTCAGAGGGAGTGTTAGCTTCTAGGTGAGGTTCCACTAACAGGGTCTATAATCACACATGGCAGATATTCCAGGCCAGAGGTGTGGTTTAGAACCTCTTTCAGCCTCAGTTGGTGAGATCTTCTCCTTTTTGCAGGAGGGTTCAGCACCAGTACCCTTAGAAGACAGATTATTGCTTTAGCAGTGGTCAGGAGGGTTAGGAAAGAGATGTCTCTGGCCCAACATCCTCATGCGAAGAGATTCCTCAGGGTAGCTTCTCTGCTCAATCCTCTTCAGGTTCACCATTTCTCAACCTGGAACCTGAATTCGGTTCTTAGGGCCCTGTCTAGGGCTCCCTTTGAGCCCATGGCTCAAAGCAATGGCCACCTGCCCCCTAAAGGAGCTGACTTTCAAGACCCTCTTCCTTGTGGGCATAACCTGAGCCAGGAGGGTGTCTGAGCTTAATGCCCTTTCAATGCACAAGGACTTATGTATTGTTCATAAGGACTGAGTGGTACTGTACCCAGACCCGGTCTTTATGCCCAAAGTGAATTCCACGCCGCCTGTCTCCAGTGTCAACGCGTCTCACCAACTTCCAAGGGCAACGCATTCCGTTGGCGGGAAAAGCTACCTTCCAGGTGGAGTTCAAAGAGCGGAAGGCTGAGCTGTCCCTCCTGGTTGCCGAGGGTGAGAGGGTCAGTTTGTTGGGCCTTGATTGGTTCAAGGCTCTGGGTATTGCAATCACTGGCATTAACAGTATTTGTGAAAATAAAAGGGACTCATTGTATAGAGAGTTTCCTGAAGTTTTTGGGGAAGGGCTTGGAATGTACACGGGCCCCCTGGTTTCTTTTGATTTAGACCCTTCAGTGCGTCCCATACGGCTGAAGTACAGAAAGGTACCCCTCGCTCTTAAGGCAAAGATCGAGGCAGAGCTGGACAAGCTGGTTAATCAGGGCATCCTCAAGCCGGTGCCCTATGGTCGGTGGGAAACCCCCATAGTAACACCTGTAAAGGCAGACGGGTCGATACGCATATGCGCTGATTATAAGTGTACTGTGAACAAAGCGCTTCAGCAACACTCCTACCCAGTGCCAGTGATCAGCCATGTGTTGGCATCACTGGGAGGAGGAAAGGTTTTCGCTAAGCTCGACCTAGCCCAAGCCTATCAGCAGTTGCCCATGGACGACGCTACTGCTGACGCTCAAACTATTGTGACCCATAAAGGGGCATTCCGAGTCAAAAGGCTGCAATGTAGCCCCAGGTATTTTCCAGGGTCTTATGGAGGGGCTCTTGCGTGGGCTACCCAGCGTTGTACCTTATTTTGATGATGTTTTGGTGGCGGGCTCTAATGAATGTGAACTGATGGCTCGACTCAGAGCAGTGTTGAGCCGGTTTAAGGAAGCCGGGCTATGGGTGAAACGTTCCAAATGTGTGGTTGGGGTGGAAAAGGTCGAGTTTTTAGGGTTCCTCATTGACGCAGATGGGGTCCACCCCACACCGGACAAGGTCACCGCAATACGGAACGCACCACCCCTGCAGTCCAAGAAGGACCTCCAGTCCTTCTTGGGAATCCTTAACTTTTATGGCGCCTTTCTGCCACACAAGGCGTCAGTCGCCGAACCGCTGCATGCCTTACTCCACAAGGATGCCAAATGGGAGTGGGGTGAGCGGCAGAGGCGTGCTTTTGTTGCTGTTAAAGAACTTCTGTCATCAAGTGCAGTCCTGACGCACTTCGATGAGGATAAACTGCTGGTGCTTGCAGCTGACGCGTCCCCTTATCGGGTGGGCGCTGTTCTCAGCCACCTAATGCTGGATGGATCTGAGGCGCCGATCGCCTTTTACTCACGGTCCCTCACGAAGGCGGAAAAAAACTATGCCCAAATTGACAAGGAGGGCCTCGCCCTAATCACTGGAATAAAGAAGTTCCATGACTTTGTGTATGGGCGATGGTTCCTCCTTGTAACTGACCACAAACCGCTTCTGGGCATTTTCTCGCCAGACCGGCCAACGCCGAACATCGTATCACCAAGGATGCTGGGTGGACTGTGTTTTTGTCAGAGTATGACTTTGAGCTGGAGCACCGACCGGGGAAGGCTATTGGGCACGCTGACGCCCTTAGCCGCTGCCCCGCACCACTGACTGACTCTAACGCAGAGCCTGAACTGGACGTTTTGGCAATTGAGGAACTTCCGGAGGCACCGGTTACCTCCTCGGACATTGCCGCTGCGTCGGCAAAGGACCCTGTGATTGCCCGGGTTCTCAATTGGGCATGGAGGGGGTGGCCGACGGGGAAAGTGGAGGTGGATTTTAAACCATTCGTTTCCTGCCAAAACGAGTTGTCGGTGACAAAGGGCTGTTTGCTTTGGGGGAGTCAGGTGGCGATTCCCTCCAAACTAAGGGAGGACGTACTGGAGGCATTGCATGTGGGCCACCCTGGCATGGTCCACATGAAAGCCCTCACCAGAGGGTACGTGTGGTGGCCAAAACTGGACGAGGACATTGAGGCCTGGGTAAGGCAGTGTATGGAGTGTCAACAGTCCCGTCCAGAACCACCACAGGCTCCCATTCAGCCCTGGGAGAAAACAAGGAGGCCATGGTCCCACCTCCATATCGATTTCGCGGGCCCATACTATGGGCAAATGTTTTTTATTTGTGTTGATAGCTACTCCAAATGGTTGGAGGTGGTGCCCATGAGGTCAACAGGATCCGGGGCTGTAATCAATGCCCCCAGGAGGTTGTTCTCGACTCACGGGCTGCCAGACTGTTTGGTCTCAGACAACGGGCCACAGTTCATGTCAGCGGAGTTTGAGAAGTTCCTAAAAGACAACCTCATCCGCCATGTGACTTCTGTGCCATTCCATCTGGCCTCCAACGGTCAGGCCGAATGGATGGTACGGACGGCGAAGGAGTCACTTGGGCGCCTGACGTGCGGGGACTGGAGCCAGAAAATTGCCTCTTTCCTACTGAGGCACCATATCACCCTGTGTTCAACGACGGGGAGGAGCCCAGCTGAACTGTTAATGGGCCGTAAGCTGGCTACCTTACTAGACCGCCTGCACCCTGACCTCGACCAGTCTAAGCAGCGGTCAGAAACCCCAGAGCAGGGGAGAGTTTTCCTAGTGGGGGACAAAGTGTTTGCCCGCAATTATGCGGAAGGTCATCGGTGGCTACCAGCCGTGGTCACCAAGGTAGCAGGGTCCAGGCTGTACGTGGTCTGGCTTCCCAGTGGATGGGAGATACGCCGCCACGTAGACCAGCTCAGGAAGCGCTGGGCAGACTCAAGCGCCGAGTCGGTGCCCGAACCTGAGCTGGTCCCCGAGCAGGAGGGGCCTCCAGCCGAGGAAGTGAGTGCTGCGGAACGGGAATCGGAGTCTGGGCAGTTCCCAACTCCAGTGCCTGAGATCCCTGTTAGTGTTCCTCCTTCTCCTGCGAGAGAAGTCGAAGGAGTCCCTGAAGAGTGTGCCGCTCCACCGCCATTGGAGCAGAGACCACTGCACCGGTTGAGCCGAAGCCGAGGTGCCCCCCCCACCTGAAAGATTATGTTTGGAAGGGTAATGCTCCATCTTAGGGGGGAGGAATTTGTTATGTATTGAACTATGAATCAAGCCTATTCTTTTCTATGTTAAGCTTGATTCTGAATATGGATTCTAAGCTGTCGCATTCCTATTGGTCGGTTTCTGCGAAACCAGTGTAAATAGCCAATCACTGTGTGATAATGTATCAAAGCGGGAACAGTTGTGATTGGACCTTATCTCTGTATTTCTATTGGTCCTTAACTATTTCTGAGAGTGGCTTTGACAGCCCGGGAGAGTTTAAAAAGGAGCTGTGCTCCACTGTTTGTGTTGTGTGTGCCTGAGTTGGTGTTGTCATTGAATAAAGCTGAAATCACTTGTTGAGCTTATTCCATTGTTGAGTCTCATACTTAACAGTGATCCTGACCTTGAAGAGGAGCTACACTCCCAGAAGTAAAGGACTGCCCCATTCCTGGACCACCAAGAAAGGAAGATCTATGTAAGTGAGAAGAATCTTCCATTCTGTGGTAGCATTTTACATGAAGAGATTTGCCTGGTGCTCCAGCTGTATAATTTGGGGGGCAGCTTAAAAACTTTCTTTTCAACTTGACTTTTACATTTGAATTGAAAGTTTTTATGGGAGTCTTATTGTTATGGCTTTAAATGTATATTTCAATAGCTTAGCCTTTTATATTGTTTATTCTTTTTTAATGTCTGTAAGCTGCCTTGCAAACCAGAAAGGACTGACTCTCTCTCTCTCTCTCTCTCTCTCTCTCTCTCTCTCTCTCTCTCTCTCTCTCTCTCTCTTTAATAAAGCTACTGATTACAAATGGACTGTGGCTGGTCTACCTATGCAACAGGTCATTCAGTTTAAATACCTGGGGGTATTGTTAAATGTTCATCTTTCATGGAGAACTCATGTAACATCAGTAATAAGAGCTGCAAACAGCATTTGGAACACAATCACTAGATTCCTTTACACTTCAAGGGACAATATGTACCTTCAGTGCTCAGAGTACTTATTTGTTATATGCAGCTGGTGTATGGATAGAGGCTATTAACTGAGGATATTGATTGACCACTAATTAACTTTCTTCTTGGTATAGGGGGTGGCAGCAAATGTGTTGTCAGCATTGTTCTAAAAGCTGAAGTGGGCATAGTCTGTTATGAAGCTAGGGCATGGAGCAGGTCATTTGCTTTAAAAATCCTGCAATCAGATCTGGAGCTAAGTTTGCTTGGTCTTATTAAATTAGACAGTCATAAGAGCAACTGAGATAAATTGGTTGTTGATAAGCTAATGTGCTTAGGGATTTCAATAGAATTGATGGGGAGAGTAATTGTCAATAAACTACGACATCTGATTGGAATTCGTTTGAAACATTTGGATCTTCTTCGCGGTCTCTGTGCAGTCACACAAATGGGTTCTGCACCTGTGCATGGATCCAAGCTCAGAGAACTATAAGAGTGAGCCTCTGGCATTTGGCGCACTTTTCTCCCGGCTCTGGGGAACAGGCATTGACTGCACATGCCTGAAGGGAGGAGAAAATGCCCTCCCACTCAGTTTCTTCCTGACTGCCATGCTGTGTTGACCTACCTTCTTCTCTTGAGCCTCATTATTCCTTCTTCTCCTCATCACCTTGCTGTTCAGAAGAATTTTCATCCTTTGTCTTCATCTTGTACTTCAGCTACAAAAATAAAAAAGATCCTCTGTGAGTCTCTCTGTTGTCCTTGTCAACTTCCTTCCTGGATCTCCCCATTCCCCATCCCCGTGTGGCTCATGGAAGGGAAGATTTGGTTCAGGTGGTATCAGAACTGTGAGTGAAAGTTCCCATCCGTTGACAGATACTCTCTCTGTCTTTTCTGTTTGGTGAAGCTTATAAGCCTGACTCCTGTGCCCATTCTAGCAATTTCACCAAACAAGCTAGAAAGAACAGGGCCATGAGACTGAAGAGCCACCTTCTGGAGGCCTCCCTCCTTCCGGTGATGTCCCAGTCCTCCGGATCCAGGACTTCACCACTTCCCCCATCTCAGAGGGGAAATTAGGCTTGGCCAACAGCTTTCTCGGCCTTGAAGGCAAAAAAGCATAAGACTGATAAGCAATCCAAGTGGCTGTTGGTTTTGTCTTCCAACGTGTCGAAAACGAAGAAGATGAAGCCATTGGACCGTCCAGTCCTGAACCCTCCTTTGGTACCAGCCGCTCCTTATGTGCCAATACAATATAGGAGAGAATAAAGTGCTGTGTCAACAATAAAGTGCACTTTTCAAGATAGTAGACTGTTGCCATTCTTGGTTGTAATATACAAACTTCAAGGTGCTTTTTGTTTTATGCTTCTTGCTCTCAAGTAGTCACTTGCTTCCAAGTAATTCTATCCCAATAATTCTATCCAGATAATTCTATCTGACAAGTGTTTGTGCAGCCACTGCTTAAAGACTGCTTAAAGATGCTGCTTAAAGACTGCCATCTGCAGTCTTGACAGGCAGATATGCTGGTATTCCCTATTCAGAGAGAACATGCAATTGCGACCTTAATCACATTGAATTCATTGACCACATATTTTTAAGCTGTCCTGAATTTTTAAAGCTTAGACAGGAGCCGATTTCCCCCCTACTTAGTAAGGACTGTATTTCTCTAACTGCTGAGAGTCCTTGACCACTGAGCAATCTAGACTGCATGGGTTACATACAGAGTTGTTAGATTTTTGGCTGCTGCTGTATGGAAACATTCTAAAACAACTGCATAAACCCTATCATATTTTGTTAGGGAGATCTCAATATGTGGGTAGCTTTCTGTTAACTGCTTAAACATAAACTCTTAGTGGCTGTTCGAGACCACTGGGTTGAATCAACAGTAGTAGAAGATAAAAGAAAGAAATACAAAACCCAGGCTTCAAAACTTTAAGTTTAATGCACCTGCTTCTCAAAATGCAACTTATTTCCTTCTGCTTGAGGATGTGTTAGCGTCCACTCCTACTATGCAAAATTCATTCCAGATTCAAATTTCAGAGCAAGAAAGAATGTGCCATTTAGGTTTCTAAGGAAGCCATATGGACAGGTGGGTTTTGAAAGCTCAGCTAGACTGAGCCTGCACTGGACAGATGGGTTGGAAATGAGCAGTATTGAGTATGTATCTTCACTGTCGTTTATCTGTTCACTGTTCAGCATCTATCACCTATCTTAACAATGGAGATGTTCTCAAAGCAGGTAATTTGCAATTAGAGTTGTATGATAATTTTAGCATGTGCAGTTTGCTTGCTTTGCAAATGATGCTTGGAGGATTCTGGCCTGACCTTGTATGGTCAGCATTTAATACATGTCTGTGGTGTATTTTAATTTTTATTGTTGTGTAACATGACAATGTATATTGATGGTAATAACATGGTATGTCTCTCCTAACTGCTCCTTTTTTGTCTACTTCCCTGTCTAAGTATCTCTTAGTAATTCTAAATGGGTGAAAGATAAATAACTTCCCTTCCCTCCTTTCCAGAAGCCCAATCCAAAAAAAGGCCATCTTATTTTGTCCCACTGAAATCAAATTAGCTGGTGACTAAGGCTGCAATCCTAAAAAAACCTTTACTTGTAGTAAGGCCTATTTAATAAACTTCCATTACTTTCAAGTAGCCCCATATCAAGTAGTCCTGCTTGTTAGACTTGCTCCTTAACTTGCCTCATTGATTTTAGTATGACTACTAACTTCATCTGCTTTGGGCCCCTGTCTCTTAGTAGATATTTCCTAATCAGTAGTAAAAGAGTTCAAAGACATAATACTATATTTCAGAATATCAGGTACAGATCCTGTTTTTAAATGCAATGTACTCTATAGAGGATGTCACCACTAACTTTTTTTAAAAAAAACAAATTTTATTAGGATATGCAATGCTTCACACCTTGGTCCAAAAATATACCATATCCTTTTTACAAAACTCCTTTCCCCCCCCGCCGTTGGCTCCCAGCATTGCTTCCACCATTCAAACCAAACATAATACATGTTAAGTCCTTGTTATCGTACAGGTAACTCAATTTAACTGATTATAACTACTATAAATGTTTATTAACTGTTTACCATTAATACATCATTAGTAGTTTCCCAGACTGAAAATACTATCCTTCATTTCCCAGTACTTCTGTATATATTCTTTAAAATCGCTCCAGTCTGCCAAGAAGGTTTCTGCTTCTAAGTTGTTAAGTTTTCTTGTCCATTTGTCCATTTCTGCCATAAATAGCAATTTTCTCAACCAGTCCCAGAGATCAGGAATCTTCTCATTTTTCCAGTTTTGAGCATAGATCATTCTAGCAGTTGTCACCATGTACCATATCAGTGTTCTTTTACTCATATTTATTTCTTCTAGTTTAAAACCTAAAAGAAGCATTTCAGGTTCTTTCTTAAAGGTACATTTCAAAAAATTTTCCATCTCTGTATGAATTGCAGTCCAGAATGCTTTTGCTTTATCACAAGTCCACCACATATGGTAAAAGGAACCTTCAGCATGTTTGCATTTCCAACATTTGTTAGATAAAATTTTACCTATATTAGCTATCTTTTTTGGTGTCATATACCATCTATACATCATTTTAAAACAATTTTCTTTAAGATTGGTACATGTAGATATTTTCAAAGTATTTTTCCATAAAAATTCCCAGGATGACATAGGTATTTCCTTATTCATATTAATTGCCCATTTAATCATTTGCTCTTTAACCACTTCATCTTCTGTATACCATTTTAACAGAATTTTATACATTTTTGATATCATTTTCCTCCCTCCCTCCAACCATACATTTTCAATTTCATTATAATTTCCCCTGAATCCCACCATTTTTTTATCTGCCTTATATAAATCAAATATCTGTCTATAATGTAACCAATCATATTTAAAGTTAAGGTGGCTTTCTTCTTTCATCCCGTATGATTTCCCTTCTTGTCTCAACAAGTCCTTATATTTCAACCAATCTTGTCCCTTATAGTCTGAAAACAGTTTTATCACTTCTGCAGGTACAATCCACAATGGTTTTTCTTCAGGAAAGAAGTTTAATCCATGAGTCAAAAAGGGCCCTTCTAATATAATGATGCTTAAAGAAATTGTCCATTTTCGACTTGCCATAATAAAGATATGCATGCCAACCAAACCTGCAATCATGTCTTTCTAATGCCAACAATTTCCTATTCTCCAATGTAATCCATTGTTCTAACCAATTCAGACAAACCGCATCATGATAAAGTCTTAAATTTGATAATTGGAAGCCTCCTCTTTCCTTTGCGTCACACAAAATTTTCATTTTAATTCTTGGTTTTTTTCCCTGCCCAGACAAATTTAGAGATTTCCTTTTGCCAACAGTTAAACGCCTTCGAGTCTTTTACTATGGGGATCGTCTGAAATAAAAACATGAAACGTGGCAAGATGTTCATTTTAACCACCGAGATTCTGCCCAGCAAGGATAAATTTAATTTGTTACATTTTTCCATATCCTTTAAAACTTGAGCCCACAATCTTTCATAATTATTTTTTAAAAGATCAATGTTCTTCATTGTCAAATCTATACCTAAATATTTAATTTTTTTCACCATTTCACAGCCTGTAGACATCTGCAACTCCAATTGTTTTGGGCTCACCATATTTTTACACATCACTTTGGATTTCTTTCTATTTACATAAAAGCCTGCTAGGTCTCCAAACTCTTTTATTTTACGTAGTAAAAGCGGTATGGTTTTCAATGGTTCCTCTGCTATAAACATAACGTCGTCCGCAAAGGCTCTGTACTTGTATGTGAACCCCTTTATTGTCAATCCTTTAATTTCCTTATCTTCTTTAATATTCCATCGCAAAACCTCTAGAACCCATATAAACAATAACGGTGAAAGCGGACACCCTTGCCTTGTTCCTTTTTGTACTTTAAAAAATTCCGTTATTTCATTGTTGACCACTATTTTTGCTTTTTGCTCTGAGTATATTGCTTTAATTATATTTAAAAAAGGTTCTCCAATGTCCATTTTTTCCATAACTCCAAACATAAACTCCCAATTCAAATTATCAAATGCCTTTTATGCATCCACAAAGAAAAAACCAACCTCCTTTTCTGGGTGCTTATCATAATATTCAATTGCATCTACAACTGTCCTGATATTGTCCCTTATTTGCCTGTCAGGCAAAAACCCAGCCTGATCTTCTGCAATTAAGTCTCTCAAATATATTTTTAGTCTCTTGGCTATAATTTTGGCAAATAACTTGTAATCATTGTTCAGAAGTGGAATTGGCCTATAGTTCTTCACACTTGTTAAAACTTGTGCTTCTTTTGGAATAAGAGAGATGGTTGCTTCCTTCCAAGACTCTGGTAATTTCCCTGTGTCTCTGATCTCATTTGACAAGACTTGGAAAATCGGGGCTATCTCCTCTTTCAATTTTTTATAAAATTTAGCTGAAAAGCCATCTGGGCCTGGAGCCTTCCCCCGTTTTGCTTCATCAATAGCTTTGAATATCTCTTCTGTGGTAACAGGATTATTAAGCATATCTTTAATTTTTCCCATAGGGCTAGGCAATTTTAAATTTTGCAAATATCTTTGACCTTTCCCTTGGTCTATCGGGTTTGCCTGGAAAAGCTTTGCATAATATTTTAAAAATTCTCTCTTTATTCCTTTACAGTCCATAATTTCTTTATCTCCTGCCACAATTTTGTTTATAATCTTCCTTTCCTTTCTTCTCTTAAGTTGCCAGGCCAAATACCTTCTTGGTTTGTTAGCTCCTTCAAAAGACTTTTGTTGGAGTTTTTTTTTAGATTCCAATAAAATTCTTGATTGAGTATAGTATTTAACTGGTCTTGTAGAATTTGTATCTCTCTCACTATTGTCTTTTTCCCCGGTCTTTTCTTTAACTCATTCTCTTTCTTTCTGATCTTTTTCTCAAGATAACTCTGCTGTGCCCTCCTTTCTTTTATCTCTTTAGTGTTCAACGAAATTAAAATTCCTCTCGACACTGCTTTATAGGCATCCCAAACCACTTGGATTCAGGAATCTTGGTTCAAATTTGTCTGGAAAAAGTACTTTGTCTCTTTGTGTAGATTTTCAACTATGTTCTGTTTGTCCAATAAATCTTCATTCAACCTCCACCTGAATTGTTTTTCTCCTTGTTTAGACATCCACAATAATGGATTATGATCCGAATATGTTCTTGGCATTATTTCAATTTTATGAGTTTTAAATGCTATATCTCCTGACATCCATATCATATCTATCCTGGAGAAAGAGTCATGCCTATTGGAATAGGAAGTAAAATCTTTGCATGTAGGATTCCATTTCCTCCATACACCCTCCAAATTTTCTTGTTTAACTAGTTCAAAAAAGGCCTTCGGTAGTTTCCCTAATTTTTCATTGGGTCTTTTTGTTTTCCATTCTAACTTGTTGCTAATCATCCCATTAAAATCTCCCATCAAAATAACTCGGTCATGTGTCACTTGGTCTAGCTCCAGTATTAAGTCATTAAAGAATTTTTCTTTTGTTCCATTTGGTGCATAAATGTTAACCACCAATGATTTTTTCTTTTCTTTTTTCTTTTTGGCCCCCTGAAGGGGATTTTTTTATTGCATTTTCTAAATATCTACAGAAAGGGGGAGGGGTACTAACAAACACAACTACAAGAAAGGGATGATAGAAAAGAAAATCCAAGATGTGGTGATTGTATACAATGCTTACAAATGTGGCATTAACAAATAAGCACTTTCAGTTGTTAACCTTGAAGGTGACAGTTGAGTACATCGCTTATGAAGCTCTAGCTCGTACAGACTGTCTGGAGTATACTTCTACAATACACTAAAATTTCTTTTATGCAAACATCAGGCATTCTCATCATCTAGTTACAGTAATTTCTGCCTATCTGGCTATTACTTTCTGCCCATCTAACTCTTTAAATTTTTTATCAATCATTACATGCAATCCAGAAATATTTAAGTACAGTTGTTAAAAACATCCAAGTTAGGCTTAAGTATGCTTCTCTTAAAAACTCTCTATTTACCCTCTTATTAAAAAAGAGGGAAAAAACCAGGCAAAAAGGAACCTCAATATGCATCAAATAGCACCCCTTTTCCCTCTTCCTTTTATGGAATTAGCCTAAATTAATAAAATACATTTACATTTAATTTAAACATTCCATTATCAATTTCTGTATAAACCCTTCCCCTTAATTTTTCCCAACATCCCCGCCCCCCAGCCACAAATCTTATCTCTGGAAAGGGTCTTCACTGTAGAATCTTCTCCTTGATCTTCTTTAGCTCACAGTTCATATTGTTAACACATAACCATCTTTCACCCAACATTCCATTAGCTTTGTCCCCCCATCAAAATATATAATCTTTATTTTTTTGGAGGAGAGTTTTCCCTCCCCCCGCTTGTCATAGGAGAACATAGCTGCTTTGCTGTCCCATCAGTCTTTCTCAGTATAGTTTATTGCTCAGTTACTTTTGAATTCCTGAAGAAGACTCAGTTTCGTTTTAATTCTTTCTACGAAACAGACGCCATTTCCAAAGATGCCATTCCCAGATCCAGAGGGTCTGTTTATCTTCTTTTTATTACCAGATCATCAGGGTCCCATAAATCCATCAACTCATTCCGCTGCCTCTAAAATTCTCTAAATCTGTCGATCTTATTTCCAGCTCATTCCAAATTATTTTATTTTTAAGAGGGGGGGAAACTCCCCCCATTCAACATTTCACAGCCACCACTCACAGAAATGCTTAGAGTTTCTTTAAGAAGGAAAAGGATTCTTCAATGCCTAAAAGGATTGCTTTCAGATGTTTACACAGCCACTTTGTCTTTCGAGAGAGGGGATTTCCCACCCTCTGCCTGCTAAAGGAGGGTTCTACATCGTTTCCAGCCAATATTCAGAAAACACTTCAAACTATCGTAAGTTTCCCATTCGTTGCTTTCTCTCTTTTCTGGTATTCTCTTCACTCCCCCTACCCCCTAAAAGCTTTATTTTTATATTGTTATATTGTTATGCGGGAGGAGGGAATTCCCTTCCACCCCCACTTCTTTTTAAGGGGGAGGGGAGGACTTTGTTCCACACCGTCTCTTACTGTGATGTTAACAGTCTTTAAAGAAAAATATTCTAATTCTTCCTTCTAGCCATTTCAAGCTAGCCATATAAAGCGTTTTCAATTACTGTTTTTAAAGTCCCAAATGTTTGCTTGTGTGTTACTCGGTTCTTAGATCTCAGTGTTCCTCTGTCTCAGTCCCTTCATGTTCCATTTATCCAGTATTAGTTTCCTTTGTCTAGTCATCTGGGGGGGGGGTCTGCAATTGTCTCCCCCACCCATGCTTGCAGGGATATACTCTTCCCTCTAGTGCTTCGTTAACTCGTACACACACTTCTTTGGTCACTTCATCCATTCAGCCAGTCACTTGGCTAAAACTTGATCACCGTCTGCTTGGTTTTCCAGTACGCAAAGCCTCAGCCATTACTGGAACACAGCGGAGAGACCGTCGGGGCAAAAGGACGCCCCCACCCCCAGGCTAGAAGCCAGGGGGGTGGTGTCAGGTTCAAAAGCAAGTAGATCCAAGCATTCTTAGGAGTAAGAAGGGCTTTATTGGAATACAGTGCTAAAACCCATAGTGTAAAGGCTATTGTCAGGAATGGCGGGGCAAGCTGCTCAAGCATGGTTATAGTGTGATGCAAAATGCGACTAGCAAATGAGCCAGTTTCTTGTACTGAGCTTTGGTGGCATCCAGAGTTGCAGAAATCATTGGCCAAGAATCGCGAAAAGTTTTACACCAGTCCGTGGCTTTCCCCCCGGTTTCCTCACCCTTTAGGAAAGGCAGAGGGGGGCTATCATAACCCAGTGCTGCTTTAAATGGAGACATCCCTGTCGAAGCATGCCATGAGTTATTGTTGTCAGGTTCACAAGCAAGTATATCCAAGCATTCTTTGAAGTAAGAAGGGCTTTATTGGAATACAGTGCTAAAACCCACAGTGTAAAGGTTATTTTCAGGAATGGTGGGACAAGCTGCTCAAGCATGGTTATAGTGTGATGCAAAAGGCGACTAGCAAATGATCTGCAAGCGCACGCGCGGGAAACTCCCGGCAGGAGAGTTACTTAATGGGCGGGAGACGACTCCCTCCTCCCCTCGGCTTCACAGGAATGGAAAATTCTCATAGACTCAAGAATAGCCAAAAGCCCGCATTCAAGGCCACCGAGATAACACCAAGCAGCAGAGAAGAAGCTCCCATGTTACAGCTAGCATACCTACGCAAGCACAGAAGCAGGGACGAGATAGGGAACACAGAACAATGGACACAGTGTGAAACATTAAACAACCATTACTGACACTCTGCCCTCCCCAAAATACCTCCCACCCACTTAGGAAGGAGAAAACATTGGGCCTCCCGGCTTCTCCGGGAAGCGGGTGTGAAAGTCCTTGACTTGTTCAGGTGCTTGGATATCCGTGACTTTCACCCATTCTCGATGTTGGGGCCTGAAGTGGACCCATTCAACAAGGTAGTACAGTTGGCCTCGCAGTATTTTAGAGTCCAGGATGTCAGCTAGTTCATAATGTTCCTCGCCATCCACCACCAGGCGCCACTTATTCGGAGAGTACACCGGTTTGAGAAGGCTGAAATGGAAGATGGGATGAATGTTTTTAAGCGTTTTTGGCCATTCCAGGTGTACAGTGACGTTATTTAAACGACACAGGATTTTGAAAGGGCCAATGTATTTCCATGTTAGTTTTTTCGAGGCTTGGGGCAGGTGCAAGTTTTCTGTAGACAGGTACACATAGTCACAAGGCTGAAGGTCCCAACCCACCACCCTTTTTTATCAGCCAGTTTCTTGTACTGAGCTTTGGTGGCATCCAGAGTTGCAGAAATCATTGGCCAAGAATCGCGAAAAGTTTTACACCAGTCCGTGGCTTTCCCCCGGTTTCCTCACCCTTTAGGAAAGGCAGAGGGGGCTATCATAACCCAGTGCTGCTTTAAATGGAGACATCCCTGTCGAAGCATGCCATGAGTTATTGTTGTCAGGTTCACAAGCAAGTATATCCAAGCATTCTTTGAAGTAAGAAGGGCTTTATTGGAATACAGTGCTAAAACCCACAGTGTAAAGGTTATTGTCAGGAATGGTGGGACAAGCTGCTCAAGCATGGTTATAGTGTGATGCAAAAGGCAACTAGCAAATGATCTGCAAGCGCACGCGTGGGAAACTCCCGGCAGGAGAGTTACTTAATGGGCGGGAGACAACTCCCTCCTCCCCTCGGCTTCACAGGAATGGAAAATTCTCATAGACTCAAGAATAGCCCAAAGCCTGCATTCAAGGCCACCGTGATAACACCGAGCAGCAGAAGAAGCTCCCATGTTACAGCTAGCATACCTACGCAAGCGCAAAAGCAGGGACGAGATAGGGAACACAGAACAATGGACACAGTGTGAAACATTAAACAACCATTACTGACACTCTGCCCTCCCCAAAATACCTCCCGCCAACTTAGGAAGGAGAAAACATTGGGCCTCCCGGTTTCTCCAGGAAACGATCGTGAAAGTCCTTAATTTGTTCAGGTGCATGCACATCTGTGACTTTCACGCATTCTCGATGTTGGGGCCCTAAGTGGACCCATTCAACAAGGTAATACAGTTGTTCTCGCAGGATTTTAGAGTCCAGGATGTCAGCTAGTTCATAATGTTCCTCGCCATCCACCATCAGTGGGGGGACGCGGGATGCTCCGGGCGCCATTTATTCAGAGGGTACACCGGTTTGAGAAGGCAGAAATGGAAGATGGGATGAATGTTTTTAAGCAATTTTGGCAATTCCAGTTGTACAGTAACGTTATTTACACAACGCAAGACTTTGAAGGGGCCAATGTACTTCCACGTTAGCTTTTTCGAGGCTTGGGGCAGGCGCAAGTTTTTGGTAGACAGGTACACATAGTCACCAGGCTGAAGGTCCCAACCCACCGCCCTCTTTTTATCAGCCTGTTTTTTGTACTGAGCTTTGGCGGCATCCAAAGCTTCAGATATTATTGGACAAGAATCACGAAAGTTTTACACCAGTCCGTGGCTTTCCCCCCTGTTTCCTCACGTTTTAGGAAAGGCAGAGGGGGGCTATCATAGCCCAGTGCCGCTTTAAATGGGGACATCCCTGTTGAAACATGCCATGAGTTATTATATGCAAACTCTGCCAAGGGTAGCAAATCAATCCAATTGTCTTGTTGATAGTTAGTAAAACAACGTAAGTATTGCTCCAGGGTTTGATTAACCCGTTCTGTTTGACCATCAGTCTCTGGGTGGTATGCACTGCTTAAGGCACGTTCTATATCCATGAGAGCCATCAATTCCATCCATAATTTGGAAACAAACTGAGCACAGCGGTCGGATACTATCTTGATTGGCAAAGCAACAATGTGTTACAGGAAGGCTCTTGCCAACACTTTGGCTGTTGGTAAGCCAGGGAAAGGAATGAAGTGGGCTTGCTTGGAAAACAGGTCAACCACCACCCATATGACTTTGCTGGGGGGTAGATCTGTAATAAAGTCCATGGAAATAACTTCACATACCCAAAATGCCCGGCTGGCTTTAGGTCATGGGCTGATTGCAGTACTTCCAGCTGAATACTTTCGGGCACAAAAGTTTGTCCCCTTTGTACCAACAATCATTAGATTTATGCACGATATCTCCCTGGGTTTGTAGCATTTCCTTTTCTTGGTCAGTGATAGCTTTGGCAAAGCGTTCCTCCCAGGGCATACTGGAGGACTGGGGAACCAGTGCCTTTTGACTTTGTTTGCGAGTCACCACAACCACGGTTAACTGGGCTGGGGTGAAAAACGATTCTCGCACTTCCAGTTTTTTACTAGTGCGTTGTGGTAGGCAAGAGAGAGCGTCCGCCAGGTGATTAGATTTACCTGGGAAGTGATGAAGGCTAAAACTGGAACTTAGAGAAAAATTCAGCCCACCGGAACTGCTTGGCATTGAGGACCCGGGGTTTCCTTAGTACTTCAAGATTTTTATGGTCAGTCCAAATTTCAAAAGGAACTCGGGCTCCCTCAAGCCAATGGCACCTAGTGGCGAGTGCCCTTGTGCATTCTCTTGGAGGATCGCCCCCCCATTGCGGTGTCTGATGCATCTACTTGTACAATAAATTTCTTTGTCTCATCAGGGTGTGCAAGTACAGGTTCAATCATGAATAGTTGTTTAAGTTGGTCAAAGGCTTGCTGACAGTGAGGGGTCCAATCTAGGTAAGCCCTGGGCTGGGAAGCCTTGACCTCTCTCCCCTTGGTCTTAAGGAGGTCTGTGAGTGGGAGCGCGACCTGAGCAAAATGGGGTAGGAATTGGCGGTAAAAATTGGCAAAGCCGAGAAAACTCTGGAGTTGTCGTCTGGTTTTGGGGGGTTCCCACGTTAATACATCCTGGACCTTCTTAGGGTCCATTTCAAGACCATCAGGGGATATGCGGTAGCCCAGAAAGTCAATGCGCGTCTGGTGAAATTCACATTTTGAGAGTTTGACAAACAGTTTGTGCTCCAACAACCTTGCAAGATTTCTCGGAGCAGTGCAATGTGTGTTTTCAGATCTGGGGAGTACACCAATATATCATCCAAGTAAACAACCACCCCCTTAAACAAATAGGGGTGCAGTACCTCATTAATTAAGTTCATGAATACTTCCGGGGGGCCCTGGAGCCCGAAGGGCATAACTGAGTACTCAAATTGTCCCAGTATTAAAGACAGTCTTATGTTCATCACCTTGCCTAATGCGTACTCTGAAATAGGCATCCCGCAGGTCCAACTTAGAAAAAACCTTCCCCTTAGCCACCTCCGCTAGCAAATCCTTGATGAGGGGCATGGGGTAGGCATTGGTGGCGGAAGCCGCATTAAGTCCCTAATAATCCGTGCATAGTCTTAATCCCCCATCCTTTTTCTTACAAAACAACACTGGGGCCACGAAGGGGGGCGAAGCCGGTCGAATAAATCCGCGTGCCAGGTTTTTATCAATGAACCTACGCAACTCCTCTTTCTCAAAGGGACTTATGGCGTATATTTTTCCCCTTGGCAAGTTTTTCCCTGGGAGAATTTCAATAGCGTAGTCTGAGTTGCAATGAGGGGGCAATTCATCCGCCTCCTCCTCCTCAAAAACATGAGCCAAGTCCCTGTACTCTGTGGGGATACGGGCAAGCCCGTGGGGGATCATTATTGGGTGGGGTTCCCCAGTCCGGGTCCCACTTGTGTTCAGCACACTTTGGGGAAATGAAACGCACAATTCCGTCCTCCCATAAAATGTACGTATCATGTCCA
Source organism: Gekko gecko (assembly GCA_029375565.1). Taxonomy (NCBI): domain Eukaryota; kingdom Metazoa; phylum Chordata; class Lepidosauria; order Squamata; family Gekkonidae; genus Gekko; species Gekko gecko. The sequence goes on from JAPDNY010000005.1 coordinate 174,855,341, forward strand.
TGTAACCACGGGCTACCCAGGACCATTGGGAACTTGGCTTGTGGGGCTATTACAAACGAGCGGAGCTCCCAGTGCTCCCCTGCCCCCATGCGTAAAGGGAAATGCTCTCAGGGTCTCCATCAAACGTGATCTCCAGCATATCCCTGGGTCATATCATTGGCGGGAGGGGCACCATCCCCGGTCCCGGGGCAGGTGCAGGTGCTGGTAGCGGCTGGGGTGCTGGCACCGGGACTGGAGGTGGGGGAACCAGCGGAGGCTGGCCCGGGGCCGGCTGCCCAGGGATTGGTCCTCCTGGTAAGGGACCACCCGGGACCGGCTGTCTGGGAACCGGTTGACCTGGAGCTGGTTGCCCTGGAATGGGTCCTCCTGGGACTGGCTGTCCGGGAATTGGTTGACGGGGAGGAGGGCGTCCTGGCGGCGGTGGTTGTCCGGGGCCAGGGGCAGGTCCGGGCTGGGTGAGCAGGTGCGTGCGAATTGCTTGGTCCATCATCCCTGGAAGGGATTGCATCAGCTTGCCCATGTCCCGCATCAATCTTCAGGTGTCATCCTCAATAGTATCCATCCGCGAATCTATGTCCTTGCTGGGGCTGGGCCTCACTGGCCCACGGGGAGTACGTCCCTGGGGTAGGCCAAACCTTCCATGGGGATCCATTAGGCTGTCCTGGCTTTGGCTCCCTGGTAAAGACCATGTTGTCTGGGTAGTGTCCAATAAATTCCTCGTCCAGTCTCATTGCTTCCGTTGGGTGACCCACTTGTCCCACGGAATTGGGGCACTCTGGTAGTAGGTCTGGGGTATCGCCCCTCCATGGCTTGGGATCGATCCCGCCGGGCTGTAGATTGGGAGTGTGTACGAAGTTTCCAAGGTACTGGTCACTGGAGGGGTGATCGGTCCCGCCTGGCAGTACGGGACCAATGCTGTAGTCACAGGAACCGTTGTTACCGGTAGTACCATCACCGGCACGGTGGTAACGGGAACAGTAATCACTGGAACCGTAGTCACTGGCGTGGTGGTCACTGGAACCATCACTGGTGTTCCTCCGGCACCGGTCATCCTGGCAAGGAGAGGCGTAGGCTGGCGGGAACACAATAGTGGATTCCTGACAGGTGGCGAACCTCAGCGCCCCCTGACTCAAGGCTCATCCTGAACCCTGGGGAGAAATGTACAATCGCCCCCCCCTCTACCCGCTGGTCTGCAGTCCGTGCCCCCAGGAGAAGGGGAAAACGGCTGCCATCAGCTTGCCAACCCGGAAGTTGAGACCACCAATGATTTTTTCTTGTGTATAACAACTTCCACAGCAATATATCTTCCTTCTTTGTCCTTAAAAATTTATTTAGGTTCCAACTCTTTTTTAACGTATAATACCACTCCTTTCTTTTTATTAGTTGCCAATGAAAAAAATTCTTCACCCAATTTTTTATTAGTTAAGAATTTATAATCCTGTTTTTTAATATGAACTTCTTGCAGACCAATTAAATTACACTTTTGTCTTTCCAACCAATGCCTAATTATTTTCCTCTTATTGGGTGAATTTAGTCCATTTACATTCCAAGAAATAGGTTTGTAATCCATGGTGGTGTACAATTATTTGTCTCCAAAATCTTTATCATTGTCCAAAATAAATGTCAACATCTGGTCTCAATCCTTGATCGTGTGCCTCACGCCTTAGAAGTTGAAACTTAGCCCTTGTGGGATCTCCCATCTGAATCTCATGTTCTTTTGTTTCAGCTTGTCTGCTAACTATTTAAATTTCTTTCTTTCTTGGATGTCACCACTAACTTGATAGCCTAACATTACTACATGAGAGAAGAGGTGATTACAGAAGTCCTTTCCAGCAGAGATTTGTAAAAATTCTGAATCGCAGCATGTCTTTGTGTTTTGGCTGGGATAGGATGTTTTAATTGATACTGTGTACATGTGTTTGTTCTTTAAAAAGATTCTTTTAAGATTTTTCAATCTAGTTTTCAATGTTATGTGTGCTGAATTTTGGGACCAGGCTAGACTACAAATTTAAATAAATCAGTAGTAAGATGTTATGCCATGCCTGATGGTTGGTTACTTGACTGTCCTTTTGATGCACTGGAAAAATACCTAAATAGCTGCAAAAGGCTTTGGGCATTGCTGAACGTGACAGTGTGTCAGACCTTTGAGGGGTGATAAAACTGAGGTTACTTAGACAAATGGAGTCCTTTAATGATCTATTGGGACATAAATTGTATTTGTTATGTAAATTTAAGATTGGATAGATATTTTGCAATAATAGAAAATGTTAATTTTTAAAATACAAAAAATTGCTAAAGAGCAATTGAGACCAACTCAGAATTGCTTGCAGAAAGCTTTTAATTAATTTGCCATCCTTGATTTCCAGTGGCAACTGTACATTGGTTTTAGAGATGGGTTTATTCAGCTCTTGCTGTACAGTTGTCACATGTATGGAAAGGCTTGTGCCGATTGTTGCCTTGCCAAGGACCCATACTGTGCTTGGGATGGAAATTCTTGTTCCAGATATACACCAACCTCAAAAAGTTAAAAAAAAATCCTTGCATACTTTGCCTCATCATCCATGAGTGTCTAAGATTGGGTGTGTGTTATGATCCCACTGTGGTGGCATTTTTGATGTGTACTGCCAGAACAGCATGAGAAGACACATGGGCGAGCCCAACACTGGTATCAATAGTAGAGATTTGTCAGGGTCCCATGTCTGTGATCTGCCTCTGGATACTGGCATTTGGTGTAGCCTATAGGCATGGATTTCATAAACAATGCATTACTATTAAGAAATATATGAGCCATTTTTTCATTATGAAAGTGAAGTACAATTACAATATATAATAATACAGTACAAAATGTAATAAAAGCATCTAGTATCTTTGTAATGTATCCAGTTCAGCCTGTGGCTCGACCATGTTCTCTAGCCGGCGCAAACCGGTAGAGCACAGGGCTAGCTAAGGCTGAGCTTCGTTCCAGGAAAACAATAGAAGAGGGGCTCCTCAAGCCCCACCAATTGGGCCTCAAATATTTTAGGAGTTAAGTGGATTAAGTTTGAATGATCCTATCATGGGTGGAGTAGGAGTTGGGGTGTGGGTTTGCTGGGGGACATAAGCCGGCCTGCGAGCCGGCTAGTTTGTCTTGTTCTGTAACTAATAAAGTATGTGAGAGCTGAAATCACTCATCAGTCTCAGTACTTTTCAATCTTAAATTAATAAAGCCAGACCCAACATAATATCAATTCTAATTGGCAGTACAGTCAAAATCCTCAGATTGCCCAGACAAGTAAATCTTCAAGGTTGCCTTGAAGCCAACTAAACTCAGACTTTTCAGGATTACTGCTGTAAACTAGTTCAAAGGATTAGAACTGGTGAGAGTGATGTTGATTCAGTTTTGACTCTCAGTTTAAGTCAAGTTGGCATTACTGCTGCAGAGCTCAGAGAGTGAGAAGAAATATTTCAGAGAAGGAGAGGAGAAATCTGAAGTGTAATCCCAGGACCTTCAACTTCATGTGCAAGCACAGGATACACTAAACATGCAAGGAAATTACAGAAAATTGCATGACTTTGCGGCCAGATGGCATGTATCTGAATCACATGACATCAATCATGACAGGAAGAGTTAGAGACAGAGTTATAACCTGGCTAGGGGCAAGTCCAGAACTGTGAACAGCAGACCAAGAAAACTAGGAACAGAAAACACAAACTGAGTATCCAAAGATCTTTGTCGTGGTCTCTGTGCAGTCCCACACATGGGTTAGGCGCCTGCGCATGACCTTGACTGGAGAAACCTCTAGAGCTTTGCCTCAGAAAGCTTTTGGCAGGCTCTCTTCCCACCCTGGGGAGCAGGCATGCACTGCACATGCCTGGAGCAGGGGAGAGAGCCGCCTCCCACTCAGTTCTTCTTCGACCGCCTCCGTATTCCTGTTGCTCCGTATTTGCCTCAGCTGAGTATATTTGTTCATCATTCTTTTGATCTGGTCCAGTTATCTCTCCATGAGATTTTTTCCTACGTTGTCTCTTTAAAGAACAATGGCCTGGCATACTCGTCTTTAAAGGTCCATTTAGCGGCCATCTCCGCTTACCATCCCTTGATATGGGGATCCACAGTTTTTTCCCACTGTCTCACAAAGTCGTTCCTCAAGGGTCTCTTCCGGCTTTGTCCCCCTAGGAAGCCTCTGGTGCCTTCGTGGAGTTTGTCACTTGTTCTTGCTCAACTTATGTCCAAGCCCTTCGAGCCCATGGCTACAGCCAATCTCCAGTTACTCTCCAGGAAGATGGCTTTCCTCATCGCAATTACTACTGCTCGCAGGGTAGGGAAACTAGCTGCCTTTCTGGCTGATCCCCCCTATACAATTTTTCATAGGGAGAAGGTTGTCCTTAGACCAGATCCTTCTTTCCTGCCTAAAGTCGTTTCTGCCTTTCACCTGTCTCAGTCGTCTGTCTTACCTACTTTCTTTCTGGACGCGACTGATGCACCTCAGACAGCCTTGCACTACCTCAATGTGTGCAGAGCGCTCTCTTTCTATTTACATAGGACTCAGCCTATCCATAAGTCTCCTCAGCTGTTCCTAGCTTATGGCCCCCCTCATGCGGGGGAGCCAATTTCCTCTCAATGCTTGTCTAAATGGGTAATTTCCACCATAGCCCTTTGCTATGAGCTTGCCCGTCAACCTGTCCCTACCTGTGTCACTGCCCATTCCACACAGGTGGTATCGGCATCCACTGCTTTCCTGGCTGGTGTCCCATTGGAAGACATCTGTGCAGCTGCTACGTGGTCCTTGGCATTGACCTTCATGACCCACTATGCACTTGACGTCTGAGCTCGATGGGATGCTGCCTTCAGTCAGTCTGTGCTGCGATCTCTCTTCGCTTGACCTTGCTACTTCCTCAGGTAGGACCATTGGGTGATTTTTTGCTGATGATACTGTGTCTTAACCAGTATTTTTGTGTCCTTTTCAGCTGCCAGCTCCTTCCTCCAGCTCTTGTAATCACCCATGTGTGGGACTGCACAGAGACCACGACAAAGATAAACAGGTTGCTTACCTGTAACTGATGATCTTCGAGTGGTCATCTGTGCAGTACAACAATCCCACCTGGCCTTCCCCACTGCTGGTATCTCCTGATCACCTTTCTTTGGTTTGATGGGAGTTACCTGTAGCAGTTGAAGGAACTGAGTGGGAGGCAGCTCTCTCCTCCGCTCCAGGCATGCACAGTGCATGCCTGCTCCCCAGGGTGGGAAGAGAGCCCGCCAAAAGCTTTCTGAGGTGAAGCTCTAGAAGTTTCTCTGGTCAAGGTCATACCCAGGCACCCAGCCCATGTGTGGGACTGCACAGATGACCACTCGAAGATCATCAGTTACAGGTAAGCAACCTGTTTATATGCATTAGTTCAGAGCATGCATGAATCTGAAGCAGATCTCATATAATATTAGAAATGAAGAGTGAAAATCTTATGTGGATTTTACAGATGTGTGTCTCTTGCAAGAAATTCTCTCTTTCATTTAACATTCACTGAAGTTCTAAAAAACCTAAGAAATACATGTGAACCAGTATAGAAAATACGGCTTTTGATTACTCTGTGCTTAATGAGTGTCAACCAAAGGTGTGGACTATTCCTATTAAAAATGTTGGCTTCTAGTCATATCGAAAGTTCTGGGAATGCTGATTAAATTTGCAGATGATACTAACTTGGGAGGGGTAGCAAATACAGTAGAAGACAGAGTCAGGATACAGGACTGGGCTAAAACAAATAAAATGAATTTCAGTGGGGATAAATGTAAAGTTCTGCACTGAGGTAGGAAAAATCAAATGTATAATTATAGGATGGGAGAGACTTGTCTTGTCAGTAGTATGTGCAAAAAGGATCTAGGGGTCTCAGTAGACCATACACTGAATGTGAGTCAGCAGTGAGATGCGGTAGCTAAATAGGTAAATGTGATTTTGGGCTGTGTCAACAGAAGTATAGTGTCCAGATCACATGAACTGATGATACCACTTTACACTGCTCTGGTTAGATCTCACCTAGAGTATTATGTTCAGTTTTGGGCAGCACAATTTAAGAAGAATATAGAGAAGCTAGAACGTGTCCAGAGGAGGGCAACGAATATGGAGAGGGGTCTGGAGACCAAGTCCTATGAGGAAAGGTAGAAGGAGCTGGGTATGTTCAGCCTGAAGAGGAGATGACTAAAAGGTGATCTAATAACCATCTTCAAGTACTTGAAGGGCTGTCATATAGAGACTTTCTGTTGCCCCAGAAGGACGGACCAGAACCAAGAGTTAAAATTAAATCAGAAGAGTTTTCGACTAATCATTAGGAAGAGCTTTCTGACAGAGCGGTTCCTCAGTGGAACGGGCATCCTGGGGAGGTGGTGGGTTCTCCTTCTTTGGAGGTTTTCAAACAGAGGCTAGAGGGCCATCTGACAGCAATGCTTATTCTGTGAACTTAGGCAGATCATGAGAGGGAAGGCAGGAAGGGTTACCTCAGTGCTTAGTTCTTGTGGCCCTTTCTACCATGCCCAGAGAAATGCTGAACATCACTTTGGGGTCAGGGAGCAATTTTTCTCCAGGCCAGTTTGGCTGGAGATACTGAAGGTTTTTGTCAACTTCTGGGCATGGAACAGTGATCACTGGGTGTGTGGAGGGGAGGTATTTGTGAATTTCCTGCATTGTGCAGGGGGTTGGACTAGATGACCCTGGAGATCCCTTCCAACTCTATGATTCTTTGAGTGTTCTTGTTTATCTTACTGATGTCTCATTCACAAATGCTGCTGTCAGGAGGGAGGAGCTTCTGCATGTCTACTTCGTCTAAGCACCATCTTATGTCAGGTACATGACTTCAGAAAACCTTATCAACTTGATGCTCTTTTCTAGGCGGGCAAGGGGGCAAAATGTCAAATATGGAGACCCAATCACTCAGTGCTGGGATGTTGAAGACAGTAAGTATTTACATCTCTGTTTTCTAAAAGAATGTATTCATCTCTTCCATTGTGGGTAGAAGGCAATAGTATCTTAAATCTTATGAACAAGCATTGGTCTGTTCCTTTAAAAGAGTAGTGCAATTCTTTTTTGTAGGCAACATGTTTTCTGTCCTGAGCTTGACAAATTGTCTGGCTTTGGCTCCTGGTAACTGGCACCACTGACTTGCAGTACGTATTATCAACAATCTTGTGGTTAAGTTGAAATTTCCTTGATAACAGAAAATAAATCAAGTGTTCAGCTTGGGTTATTTTTCTTTCTTTCTTGAAGCAGGGAAACTAACAGAAAAGACTGTGGTTAGTACAATAGTTCTTCCATTTAGCTTAATCTTTGATTTAGGAAACCTAACTGCTTTCATTTTTCCCCCCCAATTATATTCAGAGAATCATTGCATCATAGAGTTGGATGGGACCTCCAGGGTCATCTAGTCCAGCCCCCTGCACAAGGCTCTCAGGGGGAATGGTATAAAATTCATCTAAAACTGTGAGCCATGGGTTCCAGGTATGGTGGTTAAGATGGTGTGGGGGCTGGGCACCACTGGACAGGGAGTGAGACTGGATTCTCTTGTTCCTGCCCACAAATCCCACACTAATTGACAACTTGAGAGCTCCCCCTGAGCCATCACTTTTCTTCTTCACTACTAAGATGAGAGTATTGAAGGGGGATGATCCACCTTCTAATAAGCCATCTTGCTTTAGCTTGTCCAAAACTAGCTTCAAACTTATTGAGCTTCCCTGAAGAGGAGGCATTAATAAAGCTTGACTGACTGAATTCCTTCCTTCAAGAGGGCAGAGGTTTTGCCCTGCCAGGAGAGCCTTCTTCAGCTCAAACCTGAAGATCTACTTGCTCAAAAACTGGTGGTATACCCTTCTCTTTCTTAGGCTTATTTGTTGTTTGCAGTAGCATTTCATAAGCAAGCATCTGATGTGTGGGCATTGGGGGGGCCTGTACCACCTTCAGAAAACATGAGCACAGCTTAAAATTTACACAAAAGGTCCCATCCCAAAAGAGCTATTGAGCAATCTGGGATTAAAAGAAACCTATGCTTAACAGTCTTTCCTTGATATTCAAATTCTATTGGAGTCAAAACTTTTGGAGGCAGCCATCCACATCATCAACAACAAACTTCCTGTTCAAATTTCTTAGCCCCTTTGGGCTAGACTTTTCAATCACTCTCTTCTTCCTTCTCAACCATCTGCAAGTTTCTGGTTCCTTTCTTCTCTTCAATACTCTCATCTCAACCATCTGCAAGTTTCTGGTTCCTTTCTTCTCTTCACACATTCCTTCCCAAGGGTTCATTCCTTAAACGGTGAGGTCCATTCTCTTGGGCTTTCCTGTGCTCATCTTTCTGAAACTTCCCTTATCTGTCTTCTCAAGGGAGACCCTGACTGCCAAAACCTTTGCTTGCCTCTTTGTATGACTTTTCTCTTGCACTTTCTTCACATTTCTATTCATAAACACTCTATATGCAGCATCCATCAAAGCAGACATATTTTAGTCTGCCAATCATCCAGCTTCCATAACCTTTTCTAATGTTCTCCATAACTTGTTCCATAAATATGATATTCAATATTTCACAATTCTCTGCTGCCTCACAATTCTTTGCTGCTTCAAACTTCTGAAAAGCCTTTATCAAATGACTCTAAAAAGCTGAAGTATCTTCTTGCTTGCTTTCTTCATACAACTTGCCAAAATTTGTCTACTTTAAAAATGCCTGTGCCAAACCACTGAGCAACACCTCTCTGTATCTCTGATGCCTTACTCTATCTGCTTCAGTGTGATGACCCTATTGTGGGTCTGCCATGGGCATTGTTTGATCAGTTGAGGTCTCCATTTGTAGAAGTCTGAACTGGTGAAGGGGGCATGTAGAACAGCTTTTTAACCACTTTGCTCTGGGCCCTTTCTCAATGGGCAACAATCAAATTGTTTAGGGACTTGGATCTGGTCTTGTAGGCACAATATGGATGCCTTAGACGCAGCCCTGTTCTGGTATTCTTCAATAGTAGAGTCTGCTTCAATCTTTACATGATCTGGAGGTGCCTCTTGGGGCACAGCTGGAACTATTGCTAAGGCTTTACCCGTTCTCACTTTCATTTTGCTGCCTGTGGTGTTGGTAAGGAAAGTGGAGATCTTGGGAGGTGCAATGGAGAATACAGACTCTGAATGAAACTTGCAGCCTCTTCCAACCTAGCTAAAGGATCCATACTTTTTTTCACTGGTAAAGGAGGGGCAATAGAGGCAGTGGGATCCTTTACGTTTTGTTCCCTAGAGGAAAATGTTACCAGCGTATACTTAAAATTCCCAAATCAACATTTACAAAATCCTTTTAAACCAAAATGCGTAAACATTTAACAAGCAGGAGTCAATACCACATACATCCAGTAATCCACATATCTCAATTCATCTTCCTTCCCTTCCCTTTTACACACATTAGACAAATTACATTAGAAAAACTACACATAACATCAAAACTAAAATTCCCTGGTCAGACCACTTTTCTCCCCTTTATTTAAGATGTAATATGGCCATTAAAAAGATACCAAAATGCATTAGATAATGAATCAATCATGCTAGCAATTCTTTAACATTTTCCCCACAATCATGGACCAGTTTTGGACCACACACTCCAAAGAAGTGGGATCCCCCTGTTTGTCAGTGTGTTAGGGCTCCCTCTCTGCAGACTTAGTCTAGACTCACTCACTGACCCCTGCTCCCCCTGACCGCTTACCAGCTTTCAATCACTACTCACCCTGGTTTGGAGGAATCCTGCACAGTCTTTGGTCCTCTACTACTTGACTCCTAGAAGGAGGGACACCAGGTCACTTGACTACACCAAGGTGGTGGGGTGGGGCTCAGTCCTGGGGACACAAGGATGTCCTGGTGCATATTGAAGGTTCTGAGCATCATCCCTCACCTAGCAGCTCAGCTGGTGGTCAATCAGTGTCCCATCTCAAGTGCCAATTTGATAGCCAAGCTAGTCTAAGAGCTCCTCAACCTTAGAAAGTGGCTATCACTCCCCCCAGCCACTAAAGGGGCTTTTTTTTAAAAAAAAAAAAATGGCAACTGAATATTGTTATATTCATATAACATTACAACAATATATGCAACAGGTTTTCTGAAACCCCAGCTTCCAACCCCTCAAAAAAGTAAATTTCTAGTATCTTTGGTTTTGGTGACAGAAAGGGGAAGGCATGTCTCTGCAATAAAAGGGGTTAGAGGGGTTTCATTTTTAAAAAATGAAAACTGAAAGTCCATTACACATATTGAATATTGTTATATCATTATTATTGTTATAGCATTATTCAATTGACATTTAAAAAAAATAAAAGTGAAAAGCCTTTTGGGGATGAAAATGGCCTCTGCTTGGGAATTGGGACAGGGAAATGATAGGAAAACCTGTCAAGTGGAAGCCCCATTGCTGCTTTGCTGTATTGGCAGCCATAGCAGCAGTGGGAAACTACACGTGCCTGTCCCCATTTTTAGCCATGTCTTCATCAAACCTTGGGCTAACTTTCAGGTAGTGTAGCCATCAAAATTTTCCTGAAGTGAAATTTTGAGATAAGTTTGTAGATCCTGTTTGCATGGTACCTCTGAGAATGTTGAGGAAAACAAAAAAAAGTTTTTAGGAAGCTAGTGAATGTGAGAAAAGAGCTAATTATCAAAAGGCAAACTAAATCTATATGTCGGTTAATAGCAACACTTGTCTTACCCAGTGGTTTTAGCCTAATTTAAGCAGTTGTTTTGAATATAAAATAACTCTGAATTTTTATAATGGAAAATGGACAGCACTTTTCAAAGTCTCATTTAGTTCAGTGGGAGAGATTTAAACACATCCTTAACCCTCCCATTGAAATTTGTGATACTTTAAAATGCTTAATTGGTAACAAAAAAAAGCTTAGAAATCCAAACAACTACTTGAGAATGTTGGTTAGAGGATGGAAATTGAGAGCCAATCTGGTGTGGCCGAGAGAATTCTTGGACTTGAACAGGGAAAGACTGAGGTTCAGTTCCACACTAAGCCATGTTGATAAGAAGTTCACATGTGACCTTAGTTCTATTACACTTTCTTGACAATTTCACACACCTCATATAGGGTACATCAAGACTCTTAGGCCCTGACCCGGATAGCCCAGGCTAGCCTGACCTTGTCAGATCTCAGAAGCTAAGTAGGGTTGGCCCTGGCTAGTATTTGGATGGGAGACCTCCAAGGAATACTAGAGTCATGGTACAGAGGCAGGCAATGGCAAACAACCTCCAAATGTCTCTTTCCTTGAAAATCCTATGTGGTCACCATAAGTCAGTGGTAACTTGATGGCAAAAAAACAACAACAAAAGAATCTTAGAGGAAGAACAGGATACAAATGCCATTAAGTAAACTAATAATATCAGAAGGAATTGTTTAAGTTATATACTGATGAAAATAAAGAGCTACTTGAATTACAGGTGTTTGTATGCAAATGCCTCTGAGGTGTGGTAGCAGAGATGGAGTGCTTTCTGTTATATAAAAACAGAGATATAGTTGTCATTTCAGAAACCTGGTGGGATGGGAAAAATCAGGGGAGTGTCTATCCCTGGATATATGTTATACAGGAAGAATGTACTGAACATAGGTTTGCTCTGTATGTCAAAGAAAGCATGATGTCCAATAAATTGTAAAATGTAAGTGTAATAAATTCCCCCATGGAAACCATATGAGTGGGAAATCCATGCATGAAAAGTAAGGGGGGGGAGAAAAGAAGATGACCATATTGGTCAGGTAGTTTCTTAAGGGAGCAAGCAGTCTTTCAGGTATGTTGGTCCCAAAACATACAGGGTTTTAAAGGTCAACACCTTGAATTATGCCCAGAAACAAATTGGGAGCTAGTATAGATGGACCAAGACTAGAGTGATATGGTCCCTATGACCTGGTCCAGTCAACTTTCTAGTAGCAGCATTCTGGACCAATTGAAGTTTCCAAACACTTCTCAATAGCAGCCTCAATTGAATGTATTGCATTAATCTAATCTAAATGTAACCAGAGACAATGATCCCCTGAATACCAATGCTGGCAGGCAGTAGGCTGAGGAAGCTTTGGGCCACTGTATTAAGCAGCCCTAGACCAGAAAGACTATTGGTGTGATTCAGCGCAGCTATTGCTATTTTTTTTTTCTAGTTACCATCCTCATTTTTACTGAATGCAAAAGAATTACTGCAAGAAACCATTTTCATTGGCTTCCGGTCTGGGATACATGGCATCCTGACGTGTTCTGGCTCTGCTCCCAGAACATACGGAGGGTCTTCACGACAGGGTGGGCTACACAGCCTGCCGCAGATCTCCCCAGGCAGGGGAGTGACTAGCAACGAGCATTAGCCCAAGTGGGAGTTGAGATCGGCTGATAGCGGGGCTTTAAAGAGCGCCACGACCAGCCTTGATCCCCTCCCCCCAAGAGGGCACTTCGGAATTTCTCTAAAAGACCCCACCAAGTTGGATTCTCAACATAAGAACGCATGACCCAGACCTCCAAGACATTCTACAGAAACTGATACCAAGGAAACACTGCTATAACAAGACACGGACTTTGAAGGTAACTTTTTCAAATTGCTCACTGGAAACGCACTGATCCCGAGAATAAACAACACCCGATGTAGCGCATGATCGTGCTGTGTTCTGTGTACTAACACCGACTCCAGAAAACGCGGTTAAACAGCAAAAAAAGGCCAAAAAGCCGGTTTGTTGATCATTCCTTCGGTCGGGATATTGACTTTAAAAACAGAAACTAACACCGAGTCCCGCGAGAATCAGTGTGGAAAATTACTCTAGCTGCGACAGAAATCACCAGAACAGGAAGTGACCTCAGACCAGACAAGTAGCATTTCCTAGAGACGACTAAGGAGGCCGGAAGAAGGAAGGAAACCAGAAGTCAAGGGGGATGATTAAGATTACCGGACAGGAAGTAAACAACAGGAAGAGCTATTTACCATAGAGAAATTGCGCCCGCCATTTTGAGAAGGTCGAAACGTTTTTATTTAGATTATAGCTAAAAGACTTAACAGAAAAAAGTGAAAATAGAGCGGTTTAACTGGGCATAAGAAGAGCTTTAATTTGATGTAAGTTTTGTGATAATTGTAAACAACGGCTTATGATCTTCGGCAATGACAGAGGGCGAACTCTTGGTCCTCCCCAAAAATGGCTGCTAAAGAAGAGAAGAAATTACAGGGCATGATGGAAGCCATGGAAAAACGGGTGATGGATGCTATACAAAAAATGGAAAAAACTCTAGGAAAAGTGGTTGATGAAGTAAGTGACCTGAAAAAAGACCTGGCTGGGATTACAAAGGAAATACAGACATTGAACAAAAGAACAGACGAGGTGGAGGAGAGAGTGAAAGGGGTGGAAACTGGTGTATCTGAGGTTGCCAAAGAAGCATTAAAAGCCAATGTAATGGTGGAGTACAATGGAATGCTTAACCATATGAGATTTAGGGGAATCCCTGAAGATAAAAATGAGAATATCCATTTAGTCATGGTGGGTGCTGTTGCAGATTTTTTAAAACTAGAAGAGGAGAGGGTGGCGGCACATATTGATTTGGTATACAGAGTCAACTCTGCGATTGCACAAAAGAAAAAAATTACCCAGAGATGTGATTATCCAGTTTATATCCAAAAGATTGAAAGAAGATTTGTTTAAGCAACAATTTCAGGAAGATTTTACAATTGACAACAAGAAAATTATGATACTAAAGGAATTACCCAGATCAATTCTTCAGGATAGATGGCTTTTTAAAGATTTGATCGACCAACTGAAAATAGAGGGCATTAGATACAGATGGGAAATTCCAAAAGGTGTCAGCTTTACATTTAAGCAGAAAAGAGTCACCATCAAGTCAGTAGTGCAAATGACCAAGTTCATTAAAGACAATTTTAAAGACTCTGATAAATAAATACAAAGTCAACATGGAGAGTCAAATTATTTCTTGGAATGTTAATGGACTTAATTCACCCCAAAAAAGAAAAAAATTAGGCTATGGTTGGAAAAACAAAAATGTGATATTGTTTGTTTGCAAGAAACACATATTAAAAAGACTGATGTTAAATTCTTGACTCAAAGTAGACTAGGAGAGGAATTTTATTCCCTCTCCTTACAAAAGAAAAAAGGAGTTGTGACATATGTAAAAAAAGAATTGGAGCCAAAGGAAATTTTTAAAGACAAAGAAGGAAGGTTCTTGGCAGTGGAAGTTATGCTTCAGAACAAAAAGACTCTAATTGTAAATCTCTATGCCCTGAATGGAGCCAAGGAAAAATTCAAGATTTGTGGGAACAATTACAACAGTTAACCTACGAGCAAATGATACTGATGGGTGACTTTAATGGTACTGTTAACAATGCTATGGATAGAAAATCAAAAAAAGGAAGTGAAGGCATAGGTAAACTTCCGAAAGTATTTTTTCAAATGGCAAAACATGAGCACCTGGAAGATGCATGGAGAATTAAAAATTCTAAAGACAAAGACTACTCCTTCTACTCATCAAGACATGAGTCTTTTTCAAGAATAGACATGATGTGGATGACTGAAAACTTGATCTTGCAAACACGTAAAATTGAAATATTACCTAGAATCCTTTCTGACCACAGCCCATTAAAGTGGTCAACATATGTTAAAAGAAAGAAATTTCAATGGAGACTTAATGAGGATTTACTGGACAAACAAAATATTGTGGACAAAATAAAGACGGAAACCAAAACGTATTTTCAACTAAACTTAAATAAAGATGTACAGACGCAAACAGCATGGGAGGCATATAAAGCTGTGATGAGAGGACATCTAATTGCAATTAACAACAATGAAAGAAAACAACAATCCAAAATAGATAAAGAAATTATGGAAAATATTCAAAAGAAAGAAATGGAACTTAAGAAAAGACCTGGCAAAAAGAAAATTTTGAGAGAGTTGAGGATCCTAAGGGAACAATACGATGCGAGGTTAAATAAAGAAGTATATTGGAATTTGAAAAAATTGCAACAGAAGTCCTTTGAAGGAGCGAATAAACCTGGAAAATATTTGGCATGGCAATTGAAAAAAAGAAGAGAGAACAAAATAATAATTAAACTGAAAGATGGGAATAGAGAAATCATAGACCCAGGAGGGATCCGGAGAGAATTTTATAAATACTATGCTACTCTTTTTCAAGCAAAACAAACGGATCAACAAAAAATTCAAGATTATCTATCAAAAGTAAATTTGACACAACCAAGCTCAGACATAAAAGCAATGTTAAATGCTGTGATAACTAAAGAAGAAATCAGCAAAGCAATAGGAGAGGCAAAAATCTCCAAAGTTCCAGGACCAGACGGTTTTTCAGCCAAATTCTACAAGAAATTTCAAGAAGACCTGGTACCAGTTCTAGAGATTCTTTTAAATGAAATTAGACAAAGCGGGAAGGTTCCAGACTCCTGGAATGAAGCTACAATCACCTTAATACCGAAAGAAACTCAAGATTTAAGTAATGTTAAAAATTATCGACCAATTTCACTTCTGAACAATGACTACAAAATTTATGCAAAAATTTTAGCAGAACGCCTTAAAAGGTATTTGAAAGACATTATTGCTGAAGATCAGGCTGGGTTTTTGCCAGGTAGACAAATAAAAGACAACATGAGGGTTGTTTTAGACGCAATAGAATACTATGATAAGCACCCGGAAAAAGAGGTTGGCTTTTTATTTTTAGACGCGGAGAAGGCATTTGATAACTTGAATTGGGAATTTATGTTCAAAGTGATTGAAAAATTGCAGATGGGCGCAGAATTTACAAGAATGATTAAATCAATATACAAAGAACAAAAGGCTACGGTGATTGTAAATGCAGAATCAACAGAAACGTTCCGGGTCAGAAAAGGGACTAGACAGGGCTGTCCTTTATCGCCATTGTTATTTATCTGGATTTTGGAGATTCTGCTGCAAGTGATTAGAGATGATGATAATATAAAAGGTTTGAATATTAGGGGTTTCTCATACAAATTAAGAGCATTTGCTGATGATATTATGTTTATTGTCGAAGATCCTGTTAATAATATGCCTTTGGTATTTGAAAAAGTAAAAGAATTTGGTGAACTCGCAGGGTTTTATGTAAATAAAAACAAATCGAAAATATTGTGTAAAAACTTGAATGTCACAAAGCAACAAATTTTACAAAATTTGACAGAATGTGAAGTGGTTAAAAAGGTTAAATATCTGGGAGTTGACATTACAATGAAAAATATTGACTTGTTTAAGAATAATTATGAAAAATTGTGGGTTTTGATAAAGCGTGATTTAGAAAAGTGGGGAAAACTTAGATTATCTCTTCTTGGAAGAATTGCCGTTGTCAAAATGAATGTATTGCCCAGGCTGATGTTTTTGTTTCAGGCAATACCAATTGTAAAAGATGTGAAAGTTTTGGTGAAATGGCAAAGAGAAATCTTTAAATTTATCTGGGCAGGAAAGAAGCCAAGAATTAAAATGAAAATAATGTATGATATTAAAGACAGAGGTGGCTTCCAAGTCCCGAATTTGCGTTTGTATCATGAAGCAGTATGTATGTCTTGGTTAACTGACTGGGTTAATTTGGAAAACAGAAAACTTTTGGCCCTTGAAGGTCATGATTGCAGATTTGGCTGGCATGCCTATCTTTGGTATGGGAAAAATAAAGTAGACTCAATGTTTAAGCATCATTATGTAAGAAGAATATTGTTTGATGCATGGACCAGATACAGAAACACAGTTCCCGATGAGAAGCCTTTGTGGATCGTTCCTACTGCAGTTATTCATCCCTTTTCAGAATATAAAGGTAATGATTGGTTGAAATATCAAGAGTTGCTTCAAAAGGAAGGGAAAAAATATGTTTTAAAACCAAATAATGAATTAGATTTCGAGTATGGATGGTTACAATATTGTCAAATACGGGATATTTACAAAAAAGATTGTAAAGAGGTTGGTTTTAGAGCTAAGAACAATGAGATTGAAGATATATGGTTGAAAAAAGAGCGAAAAATGATATCAAAGATGTATAAAACTTTGTTGACTGTTTATACTTTGGATGAAACTGTTAAAGAGCAAATGATAAAATGGGCTATAAATGTGAACAAAGAAATTTCTATGGAAACATGGGAATTTTTATGGAAAAAAGCTTTTAAAATGTCAACCTGTGTCAATGTAAAAGTAAATTGTTATAAGATGATGTACAGGTGGTATATGACACCAAAAAAGATTGCCAATATTAGTATGGATAAGAACTTGAGTAATAAGTGTTGGAAATGTAAAAAAATAGAGGGTTCTTTTTACCATATGTGGTGGTCATGTGATAAAGCAAAGGTATACTGGTCAAATGTACATTGTGAGATGCAGAAAATATTGAGAATTCCAATAAGGAAAAGTCCGGAACTTCTTCTCTTAGGTTTGACAATGGAAAAAATACCACAAGAAAAAAGGACACTATTATGGTATATGATCACATCAGCGAGAATGGCCTTTGCTCAACAATGGAAAGCGGAGAAGGTGCCAGATATACATGACTGGTTAAGGAAACTGCTGTTTTTAGCCGAAATGGACAAAATGACGAAAAAATTAAATGGACAAATGGCAGAACAATATCTAAAAGACTGGGAAGGCCTGAAATTATATATGGAATCTGAATAGAGAATGAAAGGCAAAATGTACAATCTTGACATGTATTGAAACTCTATGAGAAATGAAATGAATATTTGATTGTACTGTACCTTTATCGGAATTATGCTTGTAAAAGTCAGGCCTTTATATATTTGAAATTGGGTTACCTGGTTTGTCGATTGTTACAAGTCTAAACTTGATTACCTGTTAATTTTTCTTTTTTTGTTATTAGCAGTGTTGGAAGCCTATTGGGGGGGTGGGGAGATGGGGTAAAAATCTTTTTAAATTGTATTGGTAACGATGTTTAATAATTTGGAATGCATACCAATAAAATTTTGTTTTCAAAAAAAGAAAGAAACCATTTTCATTAACAGTTCATGTGTTAATGATAGCCTCTGTTCCTAATCTCTTATCTTTTCCCATTGCTTTAAGAACTCAAGGCAGGTTTAATCTTTTGTACCATGTTTTATTTCCAGCCATTAGTCATGAAGTTGCTGATGAAAAGGTGTTTTTTGGCATTGAATTTAATTCGACATTCCTGGAGTGTATTCCAAAGTCCCAACAAGCTTCCATTAGGTGGTTTATTCAGCGTTTGGGAGAAGCGCATCGGGAAGAGGTAACTCATGATTATTAAGGCAGCCTTTCCTTAGAATAACTTTTAACACCAAAGACTCCCCTGACTAGAGTGAGCAAATATCTTCATTCCTTCATCATCTGTGATATTCTGGTATTGAGCAGAAGGAGGGCTTCATGGACCATCTTTTTGCTATATGTCGCCAACTGTCTTCCTTGAATGTTTTATGTAACCTTTGGGGCATTTACTGTAAAGTATACATATACTGATTTTAATTCATTTGCATCCTAGTGTACTTTACATTCATCATATGAAAAATATCCATAAATAATCCAGACTCTGACTGCTGAGAATTCCAAGGACTTCCTTATGAAAAGGCAGGGAAATGTGGCGGAGGTTTTAGCTACAAGAAGATTACATTCCCAGTTTCTTAAGTTGGCTTGTAATGTCCCCATATGAATCAAATGTCATTTCCTTCCTAGAAATGGTTTGAACCAGCTTACAGTGTAAAATTAGATTCTAGCCTTTCAGAACATGCTACTAGTGCCAGTAGCACAGGTCCAAATGTAGCACAGAGACAGGTAAGCAAATTCCCCCTGAGTATGATTTTTTAAAGCTCTGCAGGGCAGTTGGCAAAGTCAAGAAATGCTTCAGAGTCTCAGGATGTGGGGAAGTCATGTAGTCCCTGAGCTCGTCTTACCAAACTCTGAAAACCCTCTCAACCCAACTGCCAGTGGTTTACATAGAAGTTAATATATTTCCTGTTAACTCCCCCTCCACACACGCATGCGCGCACCCCACCACCACCATTCCTATTTTCCCAGTCTTCTAGCTGAGCTGAGGCAAAGAAAAAAAAACCTCATAAGAACATCAGAACAGTGGTCCATCTAGTCCAGCATCCTGCTTCACACAGCTGGTAACCAGTTCACAACTCAGTGTAAAATGAGTTTGCATAACAGATTTTGACTAGCAGTATAAACAACTGAAATCAACTTTGCTTGGTAAAGTACTGACATAGTTAAAATATGCTTCCAAAGCAGCCTTCCGGCATGGCTGTCAGTTGGCTCATTACTTTGATGAAAGTGCATTTGAAACAGCCCTAGTGTTGTCAGCATCTGTGTTGGGCGAAATGCTCTCTAGGGGTAGAGCACCTTGCAACAGGTATAATTAATTTTGGGATCTTTTGGTCTATGTCTACGAGGAATGGGCTGCCGCGGGACCTTCCCAGTGAAGAGGCGAGAGACAGGACTCAGAATAATGTTTCAGTTTACTTAAATGCACAACTCTAATAACAGTTACATTCAACAATATCAAATCACACACACACATACATTCAAGAGCTAGGAAATATAGATAGATATAGCACAGTTGCATGAGCAGGTAAACGTTGGTTCGTTGGGGGCGATATTTACCTCCAAGGCGCGGCTCCTAAATCTTCCAGCGAATGGGGTTAGGTAGGGTAGGAAAGATGGAAGAAGGGACACGTGGTCTAGACCAGCTAATAACACACGTGTATGGTTCCAGCTGCAGACTGGAACAAAGCGAGGCAAGGGTTCGGGTACAGGATGGGGGCTTAAGAGGGTAAAGCAGACAGACAGAGGACGTGGATCGGCAGCAGGGGGTCAAAGCGTCAGAGAGAGGCTTAACCCAGAGATCGCGTTTTTATAGCGTCTTGGTTGTTGGGCGGAGAAGGCCAGGTGGTGTACACCTACTGACCCTCCCAGCTGGCTATGTCAGTGACAATTTCAAATCTTATTGGCTACACTGTCCGTTGGATACCTGGGGGCTGGACAGAGGAAGCTGGCTGGCAGGCAGATGGTTTCTCCAGGTAGCTGATGGCTCTTCTATTTTTCATGTGTATGGCTCGGGTGGGGAAGGCACTTAATCCCTTCATGCAAATGACTGGCAGAGGAAAAGTCCTCTGTCTGCTGTATGGCCCTTAATCCATGTATGTGACATGTGGCAGGTATGCAATGGAGTCCCTCAGAGTAAAAAGACAGCTTTTTCCCTTCTCTATGGGCTTCTCCCTTGGCATCCATTTTACAGTCTAGCAATACACAGACCATGTGGCAACAGCAAACAGTCCATAGCAAAGCCCCATAATGGCATCGGGGCTAACATATCCCCCCCTTGCAGACGTGGCAGCATCAGATGACATCGTCTGCACATACACACTTCGATGGAAATGTAGGCGGTCGTTTCAGGGTTCCGTTCGCATCCACATCTGGTCAGCGTCTGGACCTCTGGCATCAGCGTCCGGTCCTCTGGTAGCAGCAGCAGGCAGGCAGGCAGGCACGCGATGTTGTCTGGTGCCTCCCTTGCCACCCAGGTATCAGATCTACTCTGGTGTTGTGTGTGTGCATGCCAGTAAGAGTAGCTAATCTACGCCTCATTGGTGTTGGCTGGAATTGGCTTTTGCCGTCAGAGGTAAATATGGCAAGGCACAGTATATTTAAAACATCAACCTTAAATTAAACCTTAATAAAGAAAACATCCTAAGAAAACATATTTCAAACAAAAGCTACACACGCGTATTAAACTAACTTCACACTGTTAACTTATAAAACAAACAAGCACACATTACTTTAAAAACGAAAAGGAAAACAGTTCATAAGAGTTCATGCGCTATTTTGTCCTCTACGCATTTGCAGAAACGGAGGGCTAGGTGGATAAATGTCCTTTTTAGTGCTCCCGGGGTAAGCTTTGGGGTGACTTCTGCCAGGATGGCAACCAGCAGAACACAGGCAAGGCCGATAAATAGTCCATATGGAAGGTGCTGGCCTCATAGGTTCCGCGCCTGTCTTCCCGGTTGCAGACTGTCAGGCACAGTAGGCGTGTGAGTGGGTGTGTTGCCTTTGGCTCTGGGGTTAGAAGCAGGACTCGGCCGGTTCAATTTCGGCATCCTCAGAGGGGTCCATACAGTCCCGAGCTTTAAAGGTTAAGCACATGATTAGTTGAGAAACCCTCCCCAGTTCCCAGGGTAGAAGGGAGGTTTGAGTGGCTTGATAGCGAAAGCTGATCTTTAAATGAACGAGGGGGGAAGAAGTCGCAATACTACCTCCCCTAGAGCGCAAGAAAGCCTGGGTTTTGCGGTTGCGGTGCTAGCCGTGAACGAGATGACTATAGTGGCTAGTGGCCCCTCTGATGTCTGAGAGGTGCAGTAAATCTTCCCCCATGTGGGGAAAGGCAGCGGTGGCCCCACAAGTCCGATCCTCGAACCCAGTGCCTGGGGCTCAAGGAACAGGCCCGCGGTTGGTAACCACCTTTTAATTGGGAGCCATTTGAGTGGTCGTGAGACCTGGCTCCAGAGGGACGACTGTGGATCATTCCTCTTTTAACTCGGGGAGCCTCCCATGGAGCTTTGGCGGGGCTCCCCACTATTGTGGACAAAAGGACGGAATAAAAAAATAAAAACAAAAGGAAAAACAAAACGTTGCGGGATGCCCCCCCCTTTCCACTTTGGGCTAGTCCAAAAGTGGACTCTTCCAGGGTTCCTCCACCTATGGAGTGGCTTGTTCCCAGGCTGAATAATTCATGGTCGGGGGTCCCGTGTGCAAATCAGTATTGCAAAGCCTGATGGGTACTTGGCTTTTGCGACACACATAAAATTACTAAAAATCAAAAATAATTTGGTGGGGTGAATCGGAGAGTCAAATGGGAGTTGGCTAGGCTGGACAACCAATGGGTAGTGGTAGCTTGGTTGCCATGTTCCCTCCTAGAGACCGGGAAGCCGCTCAAAAACATCGGGCTTCCAAAAGTCAGGCTTGCTTGGTTAAGGCGGTGCTGTGGCGCACCAGGCAGTGCACCGGGCAGTTCCTCGAGCCCCAGAACTTGCCCATCTCTCAACCCTCAAAACAACCTGTGCAAAAAGGATCCAATGCATGACTCTCGGTTCGATTCCCCGGCTACCTCGGGCTTTTCAGCCCTCCCTTTTCTGGTTTATAAAAAATAGCAAAAGAGAAAACTGGAAACATGGCTAGTGGGCTCTCCCTCTCTTTCACCTTTTGCAGGCGGGAGAAGAGCGCAGAAATAAAATCACAACATAAAACGCAAGGAGAAAGAGGGAGGGGTAGACAATACACAGGAACAAAAGACTCTTTTATTAGAGGTGAGGTGGATTGGGTTGCTGTTAGAGCGCAATGGCTAGTGGGTACAGCTGCGAAGTCATCTTATGGATTTGTTTGACTTGGGACTGGCCCCACAGTCCCACTGCTATTATCACAAGTATGCATAGCAGTTGAATGGCCACTATTATTACTATGGGGTGGAGCATAATATTTAATATTCCATTTGAAGTTTCAGACCAACCAAAAAGAGATTCCCGCCAAGAGAAATGGGATGATTTCTGAATATCAATGGCCAAGTTTGCAATCTCTGCTCCATTGTGCTCTACCAATAAAGTGGCGTTCTCTCCAGTGGCTTCTAATTCTTTTAAGTGGCGGCGTAGCTCCGGGTGCCTTAATAATTCCTGGATAACTTCCAGACCTATCCCTAGTGGTATAGGCGTGACAGTGTCGTATAGCTCCGGGGAGAACTGCATCTCCTGTTTGACCCAAACAGGGGGTTCAAATTGGAAATCACAGCCCTCCACTGCAAATACTTGGCAAAAGCACCTATTGATTTTCGGAAGCATTGGCTGAATGTGTTGCGCGTTGATGTAGATGAAAGAGCAGTGGGTGCGAATGCATACGCAGGCTTTGCCAATGTACACTACAGCTGATGAGGTTTCCTCTGCAGCCTCAAACTGACAGATGTCGTCAGTTCCCTTAAGGGGAGCCACACAGGGGTGGTGTTCCTCCAGCGCCTCATCCTCGCAGATGAATCGCAGGGTCTCCTTGTGTTTGCAGCCTTCGACGTTGACAGTTTGCCAGCCATCAGAAGTGACTCTGGTCCACCTCTGGCTGTTCCTGGCATACAATACTGTGCGTCTATTGACCTGCAGACCAAGGGGGACCACTGGATGTATGTGGAAGCTTTCCTTGGCGCTTGCTGTGACTATGATCAGAGTCAGCGTGTGTGTATTCGGTGCGTATGTAGCATTTGCGAGGGTCCACCAGTCTGCTAGCCTGGCCTCCTCCTCAGTCACCTTTCTGTGTAGGAGTCCCCGGATTTCTAATGGGATCTCTCCTGCCATAGCTTGCGTTACTATGCTAGTGGCGGTAATTACATTCATAGCTTGTATTTGTGTGCACGCTAGTGTGTATGAGATGTTTCTTTGGAGAGACTGGATGCCTTTGACCAGGGTAGAGAAATCATGTTCCATAATGTGCTCCCATTCGATTAAGAGTGGGTTAGTGCGATGTGGTAGATCTGCCAATGCATGAAAGGATTGAGACATGGGTATGGCCAGATTGTAGAGGTCTGACCCTATCCGTGAAACCTTATTAGCTATGACTTCCAGATTAGCCGAATTTAAGACTGCGGTCCCAGTTCCTATGGGCGCCAGCCAATCAGCGACGCTTCTCTTACGCCTTGCTGATATGTCTAGGGTTTGCCACAGGGTAAGCCAGTTCTCCCAGCCTTGTTTGAACGGCTGGAGGTATTGGGCACATAACTTCTGTGTCCAGGCGGCTTTATCCGAATTTGGGTTAACTTCTAGAGCTTTCATGTTTATAATGATTTTCCTAACATGCATTTGCGGCCGTATAAGTACCTGCTCCGATTGTTGGTACTTAACGGTGTGTGATCCTACCACAGGGTCTTGTAGGTTAGCAAGACTCTCTAGGTTCTGTATGAGTGGGTCGAAAGTGATGCTGGTGTTCCAGTGCTCTAGAGTGAGTGTGTAATTCCCTTCCAAGTGCCTTGTGCTAATCACTAAAAGTCCTAAAGTGTCATAGGCACGTTTCATAAAAATTGGTTTACATGGGATGTTATTCAAGTCAACCATCCATTCTGGGGGTCCCTTTATGGACGTCATGGACGCATCCATGCCCCATTCTATCTGAGTCCAGTTCTCCAAGTGGAATATCTGCTGCTTCTCCTGTGGATCTACTAGCATAACGGCCAGATCTGTTTTTGTCAACAATCCTTTGTTGGTCCCTATGGTTAAAATGATCTGGAGCGGGTCACCTATATTCCACACTGCAGCCGAAACTATGGCTGTCTTGCATGTGGATTTTTCTGTGCTCAGAATTTTGCCACCGCATAGGAGCATAATAAGCCTTTCTCTTAAGTCTCCTTCTGACGGGCATATCCAAATCGCATTTTTAGGTTCCTCCCGGGTACAATTAACCATATTGGGTGGAAGGCAGTCTTCCATAAAATCTTCCATGGATGTGGCATACACGAAGCCTTCTGACTCTATACGTGTAGCCGGTGTTAGTCCATCCTCTAGGCAGGTTATGTTTAAGTCTACACCTTTTCCTATGCAGTTCCACTGGAGTAACGTCTGTTCTGGACTGGTTGACTGCATTTTCCCTAGTCCTAACATTCCCAACAATAACAGAGCACATGCCATTTCCATAATACTCACTCCTCTCGAGAACCGTGGAGTCTTGTTCATTGTTGTATTTCTGTAAGAAAATAGATTATGCAACCTCACCTTGGGGAGGACAAACACAAAAAACGGGGGGGAAGGAAACGCGGTGCGTAAATCACACCTCCTTCTCGATTATGCCATGGTCGACCCAGATTAAAGGACTGGCATGGCATAGACCGAGAGGTGGAAGGGTAATGACTTCCTGAACTAAAAAGAAATAACATTTTTGCGAAAATCCCCTGCTGGGGTCGAGTCTGGCGCTTCTGCCTTCTTATGGCAGGCTTGGTGTTCTAGACACAATGTAGCTTTCCAGGCCTCGAAATTCTCTCTGGCTTTATTCCATTGCTACCCTCTCACCTACCCTAGGAACTTTCTGTTCCGGGCCGCATAGTCCAAGTAACAAGTAGTAAGTAACCTGGGCGGCTATGAAAATAGCATTGGCGCCATAGGGCCTTTTAAACTTTTCATGTAACCATAACAGTGGGGCAACACAAATGCATTCTACAGTTTCGTGTGGACAAATCTCTCTCTCTCTCCCCCCCTCACTAACCAGGATCCCAGAGGGTGCTGGTTAGCGTCTCTTCTAAAGCACCAAAGAATGTGTCTGCCAGCATGTACTGGCATGGATTATCTAAGTCAGGCAGGGGTAGCGAGATTTGTCGGATCAGCAGGGGCTGAGGAGCGGCAGTGAGAGGAGCCAGCGGTAAGTCTGGCGGTTTAGCTGGTGGGCGGCTTTGCGGGTCTCCTTTCCAGATTTTTAAATGTGAGCAGTGGAAGAACTTATTCCATGTGTCCCCGCCCTTCCGTGGGATTGCCACCTTGTACACGGTGGGGCTAATTCACTCTACTATGGGGACCGGACCTGCCCATTTAGCCGTGAGGGCATGCTGCTTACGGGAGAACTTGCGGTACATAACCTCTTGCCCTGGGTCCCATACCTGGGGGTTGTGCACCCATCCTAGCTTTTTGTCGATTGCCAGTTGGCTGTAGCTGAGCATTTTGGCAACGTGCAGATGTATGCCCAGCAGTTCACCCAACAGCTCTCCGACCCACAGGTCGTTTGCCACCTTGGGCTCTATGTCAGCAGGCATGTCGGAATCCATCCAGAAAGCTTCTGGGAGACGCATTTTCCGACCGGTCATCACCATGTGCAGTGAATACCCATGTTTAGCTGTTGTGCCTCGAATTGCCATCAAAATTATGGGGAGCTTGTCGTCCCAATCCTTTCCAGTGGAGCACACCATCTTTCGAAGGGCCTCCTTCAGGGTGCGGTTAGTCCGTTCGATGTTGCCTGATTTTGCTACAACTGGTGCCAACAGGGGCGTTGCTGAGTTTAAGGCTCTGAAGTCGACCGTCATCCTCCATGTGACTCCGTCCGCTTTAAGAACGGGCCACAGGGGAGCGTTGCAGATGGACTGCATGGATCTAATTACATTCCATTTGATGAGACCTTCGATGGTCTTAGCTATTCCATTTTCTGCCTCTATTGGATAGCGATATTGTCTTTGTGGTGGGGGGTCTTTACATTCGATAAGCACGCAGGCATTTTTAACTGTGCCGCACTCTGCTTTATCTGAAATCCAAACCTCTGGAAATTCCTGCACCCAAGGGTCTGTGTGTACCGTATATACGGGCAGTGGGGCTTTTAAGGCCGCGCACCTATGGATGGCATTGATAAAGTCAGGGCCCCCTGGAACTTTCCACAGGAGACCATTGGCTAAATCAATTGTTACCCCATGGTCGCGAAAGAAATTGGCTCCTAGAATCCCATCGTCCTCTCCCTGATTGTCGCAGGCAACTACCTTGGTAGAAAGTTTCCGCACAGTTAAGGGAATATCTTTCCAGACCCTAGCGGTATGGTGGCCTCCGTCAAACCCTTGAAGAGAGACGGTGTTCTGTGTAGGCTGACCCTCTTTAGCAAAATTAGGGTGTAAAACCGTAGTTGATGCTCCAGTATCCACTAAAAGAGTTGCAGGCTTTTTAATTTTCCCGGGAGCCCCTATGCCTGCTAGGACTGTCGGCCTTCCCCAGGAGTCTGGTTGAAGCTGCACCAGAGCTCCTCACGGAAGCGTACGGGGCTCCGGGCATCCCTAGCACGGAGGCTTGCCGGGTGGTTTGGTGACTTCCTTAGTCGTTACTACAGGAGCCATGGGGGCGCCGTTTTGCGACTCGCTATCAGCTAAAGCCCTGAAAAGTACTGCGTTTGGTTGCTTATCGAACTGGTTCATGTCGAACCCTCTCTCTTTTAGTTCCATCCAGGCATTCCATCGTAGCTCGTCCATGTATTGCCCCCCCCCTTGGCGCCAGTCCTGCCACAGCCCATTGGGGCGAGGAGGCTGTTGGGGGTTCTGTACTGGTTGCCCGTTTTCGGGTCCAGCTTGTTGTGGGGCATTCTGGGGTGGCATTAGCGGAGCCAATGGCTAGGCGGGCTGCCAATTTGCTTGGGCCGGTGCCTGGTTGTTCCGGTTATTGCCTCTGTATTTCCCTCTGTAACCGCCTCGTCCACGGTTACTGTATCTATAATTATTATTGTAATTGTAGGGTTGCTGGTAGTCCTGTCGAGCATTATAATTCTGACCCTGCTGGGGCTGCGCCACATTGTACTGCGAATGTGGGCCATTATTAGCATAGGTAATGCTCTGTATTATCTCTTCTTCCTCTTTGTATTTTTCCTTAGGCTTTCTGGGCGGCTTGGGAGCTTTTATGGCGCCTGTGCTTCTCAGCAACGTGGCCACTCTCCTGATCTTAATCAGTAGTGGGTCCCAATCCATATCAGTGGGGACGTCTATGTTTAATGCCAGTTGAGTCGGGGGGTTGAAACCTTTTAGCAATGCATCTTTGAATGCTATGTCATTATAGTCTGGGATTCCATCATTGTCTAGGTCTACCTTTTCGGACAAAATGCCTAGCAGTTGTTTCCTGGTAATATAAATCTCGGGGTCCTCATTTGGCCCTTGTTGGTCCATCATAAAATGTGCTTCTTAGGACCGGTCAGGGGTGAGATGCTCCAAGACTCCCCGCATCCATGTATATTGATCTTCTTTGTTCAACATTTTGGCTGCTATAGCCGCGTTAATGGTCACTAAATCGACCCCTGTAGCACACCTTCTGGCCACGACCGAGAGGTCTTCGCCATTCAGGCTGCCGTAGGCGGTGGCTACCATTGCTAGCCAGTTCAAAATATTGTCCTTGGTGAGGGGGCCGACCTGGTCGGCAATGGCCTTAGCCTCCTCCAGTTTCCACACCCTGGATTCGGTGATAACTTTCACCGTGGTATTATTACCTACTCTCGTGGTTTGCTCCCTAGTCATTACAGGATTCACCGGGCGTGATTTAGGGGTTTCCAGGGCTGGGGCTGAGGAATGACCGATAGGTACATCCTCGCCCTCAGAGTCCTCTGGGTTCCTAAGACCTCCTGGGTGAATTGTACTGATGCCTCTCTAATGCCGAGCTTCTCTCGAAGCTTGTTGATTTCTTTGTGGCACGCCTCATGGTTGGCCTGGACGTATCACTCCTTTGCCTGATCGGCTAGGTAGCGAGCCGCTTTCCGGGCAGTTGCGAGGTCGTCAGAAAGTCTGGCGACCTCTGCCTCTGCCTTGGCTGCCCTCTCCAGTGCCTGCGCGGCAGCTTTCTTTGCTTCTTGGGCTGAGCTAGCAAGCCCTGTCTTCTCTAACATGAGGTTCATGCGTTCTGTCCTCATGTGAACTAGCTCATCTTCCTGTTGTTCCACTAGAACCTCCACATCATTCTGATGTCCCTCCTTAAGGGAGTCAATTTCTTTACGAGCTATTGCCAGCTCGGTCTCTTTTCTGTCAAGTTTGTCATAAACTGTACTAAGCTCCTCTTCCTTGTCTTGCAATTCCTTTCGATGCGCCTCTCTAATGGCCTTGACTTTAACATCAAAGTTCTGGGAGTTTTGCTCTATCTCACGTTGATTTGCTTCCTTAAGTTCATTGATCTGGGCCGTTTTCCCATCTAGTTCTTGTTTTAGCCGCTGAATGGTGGCATTGGATTCCTGTAGCGCTAGCAGAAATGCCCATGCCCCGGCCCGGTCTTTAGCGGCCGCGCTTCTATGTTTCTGCTTGCAGTACGCTTGGTAGGCGTCTCGAGCGGCTTGGAGGGGATTTGCCTTTTTAAAAGCTTGCGGTGCCCAAGAGTTTAAACCCTTCTTGGTGACCCATCTCTCGAGTCGGGGCAGATCCTCAACTGTGCGGATCTCCCTGGAGGTGGTAGAAGTTGCATCCACCATTTTAAGATGTGCTTTTAACCTTCCTAGGTTCCCTAACACTATTTTGTCTCGCGGGTGAGGTGAGCTTGGCTCGGTTACCCTCGTAGACCGTGAGCTTTGGTTTTTGGCAAAGGTGGGGTCCACACCCTTGCCTCCGATGACCAAAAACGTTAAGATATGAGATTTTTCGGTGAGGTCTCTGCCTCCACCTCGGCTATTCTCATCAACCCTTAAATTGGAGTTTTGGTCAGTGGGCCTGGCCTAGACCTCACCTCCTAACCGGATAACTCTCTTAAACTGGTATTTGGGTTTTGGACACCTATCCTGCCAGGATAACCTCTATAAACCTGGGAAGGCTTCAGGAAAACCTCCGACCTAGGGTCCTCAGAGTAATGTACTCCAGCGAGCGGACCTCTTTGCTCACTTTAACTCTACACTCTGCTAGCTAGTCAAAGCTGAAGGGAATGGGGAAGTGGGCTTCCAGAAACTCTGGAGGACTTTTAGGACCTTGCTGCGGCTCCTCTTAATTTTCAATTGTGGCTGCCTGTGTGGGGTGGTGTGTTGTGGTGTAGTGTGGTGCAATTCCTAACACCCTACACTGTCGTTCTCGGTTCCCACCCGCAAGATAGACCGAAAAATAGGCTCGAGATAGCCTTTGGGACTTCGAGTGGGTGGGCCCTTGCGATCGAGACACCGCGGGTTATCACGGCTAGACCTCGCCGCGGGCTCGGGGCAGCTGCCCTCGTGGTTCCTTAGTGCTTATGGCACAGAACCTCCACCTGAAGGAGAGAAGGGGGAAAAAGCCTCCCACAATAAAGTGCTCACTAGAGCCAAGTGCACAAGAGCTTTCACTCACACGTGTGTGTGTGCAGTGTTCTGAGCTTCTTCGCTCCTCACTGGAAGCTTGCAGCAGTTTCTTCCTTACGTCTGGTCGCCGGAATGAGGCATGTGTCGACACTCGTACTCATTCAGACGAGCAGGACCAATCCCGGATGAGCCCCCACTTCTGTTGGGCGAAATGCTCTCTAGGGGTAGAGCACCTCGCAACAGGTATAATTAATTTTGGGATCTTTTGGTCTATGTCTACGAGGAATGGGCTGCCGCGGGACCTTCCCAGTGAAGAGGCAAGAGACAGGACTCAGAATAATGTTTCAGTTTACTTAAATGCACAACTCTAATAACAGTTACATTCAACAATATCAAATCACACACACATACATTCAAGAGCTAGGAAATATAGATAGATATAGCACAGTTGCATGAGCAGGTAAACGTTGGTTCGTTGGGGGCGATATTTACCTCCAAGGCGTGGCTCCTAAATCTTCCAGCGAATGGGGTTAGGTAGGGTAGGAAGGATGGAAGAAGGGACACGTGGTCTAGACCAGCTAATAACACACGTGTATGGTTCCAGCTGCAGACTGGAACAAAGCGAGGCAAGGGTTTGGGTACAGGATGGGGGCTTAAGAGGGTAAAGCAGACAGACAGAGGACGTGGATCAGCAGCAGGGGGTCAAAGTGTCAGAGAGAGGCTTAACCCAGAGATCGTGTTTTTATAGCGTCTTGGGTGTTGGGCGGAGAAGGCCAGGCGGTGTACACCTACTGACCCTCCCAGCTGGCTATGTCAGTGACAATTTCAAATCTTATTGGCTACACTGTCCGTTGGATACCTGGGGGCTGGACAGAGGAAGCTGGCTGGCAGGCAGATGGTTTCTCCAGGTAGCTGATGGCTCTTCTATTGTTCATGTGTATGGCTCAGGTGGGGAAGGCACTTACTCCCTTCATGCAAATGACTGGCAGAGGAAAAGTCCTTTGTCTGCTGTATGGCCCTTAATCCATGTATGTGACATGTGGCAGGTATGCAATGGAGTCCCTCAGAGTAAAAAGACAGCTTTTTCCTTTCTCTATGGGCTTCTCCCTTGGCATCCATTTTACAGTCTAGCAATACACAGACCATGTGGCAACAGCAAACAGTCCATAGCAAAGCCCCATAATGGCGTCAGGGCTAACATCTGCATTAGGGTTGCCAAGTACTTACCGTAATTCGGCGGGGGACATACAGACCCTGGCTGGAACATTCCTCCGTGGAACACCCACATCACACGATGCCATCACCAGGAAGTGATGCCAGGTGATGCTCCGGCAATGGGGCTGGAAACTTGATGGTACCATTGAGTTTCCAGCCCCATTGCCAGAGCATTGCTGGCATCACCTCCTGGTGATGTCATTGTGTGCTGCATCTTCCCCCTCCCCTGGGAATGGTCCTGCGAAAAAGTATCCATCCCCCACTGAATTACGGTAAGTTCTTCGGAAGCCTGATCTGCATACCAACAGTGGAAGTACCAGAAAGGAGATTAAGTGGCCTATTTGAATTGGGACTTAAACAAACAGTATCTTAAAAGCTGACTTAAAATTTATGGCAAAGTGTAGATATGTGGTAAAGTGGAGCACAAGCAATTTAAAGAATAAAAGTTGGTTTATTACAAAGAGGACAAGCTTTGTAAGAAAGAGGAGAGAGAAAGAGAAATCTGTCTAACTAGCTAGGAGAATAATGAACTAATGAACAGATCTCAGCAGGAATAGGAAAAACCCTAACTGAGCCAATCAGGAGACAGTAAGGAGAGTATTTGGAAATAGCAGGAAGTCCCAAATCTCACTATGCTAACTAGTTGTCCTCTCTGCTGCTCCTTGCATGATGTTCTTGTCATTTTCTTTATCTATGCACTATAGACCTTGCATATTCCAACACCCCTTCTCAAGGTCCAATGTGCGAAGTCCATAAGATTCATTTTCTTGCATAGACCCTCAAATTTCTCATGCGAAAGCAGCTTGATAAGTGCATCTGCAATCATATGTTCTGTAGAACAATACTCCAATTCAACAAGCCCTTCCTTCTACATCATATTTGGTTTTGAAGAACCATTTGCATCCTACTGCCCTGTTTCCTGGAGGTAGTTCTGTGAGTGTCCATGTTTGGTTTTTGATTAGGGATTTAGTTTCCTGCAGCATTTCTCCATCCTTCTGCTTGGCTGGTAGGCATTCTTTCTATGTCTTCCCACATGGAAGGTTCAGTTACAGCCTCTGTCTTTGTCAGGTAGAAGAGTGTTAAAAATTAATCCCAGGTCCCTGGACAGAATGTGGACTGATGAGAGGCCAACCCAAGGGTTAAAAAAGACAAAGACAAAAGCTTGCATTTTGTTCTAATTTATTAGCTAAGCAAAAAAACTCCAAGATAACAGAACTGCTCAAGACCACAGTTCCAAATGGACAATGTTAAGCAGTGAAGAGGACAGTGGCCCGGAGGGAGGAGATGAAGAATCAGTGGATGGAAGAGCAATGAAGGGCCCAACATATAATCTGAGAGACTTGAAAGGGAGAAAACCCAAAACATAAACATTTGCTCGTGAAGCATAAAGATGGACTATATCAATAACTAACCCCAAAGGACTTTACTAATCTAACAGGTTTATTTTTGAATTACAGTAAATTGAAACAAGATTGGTCAACTACGGAAGAAGCCAAGAACTTTATATATACTAACAAAAAGATTAATATACTAATAGTGACTTCACTCACCTCTTTTGTTGGTCCCTCTATATACCTTCCCTCTTTCTGTATTAAAAACAATAAAATTCTCTCCTTTTAAGGAGAGTTTTACAAAAAAAAAAAAAAACAGTTCCCTCTAAACTGTACTAGGGGGTGCTGGCACACAACATTTCAGAAGCTAGCTCAGGGTGTTTTTAGAGATGGCCACCGGAGCTCGAAGGGAGTAGACGTGGGGAAGAGAGCTCTGCACTCTCCTCACTCGCCCTTCTGTTAACCTCGCTTCTTGGCTTTTTTTTCCTGCCAAAATGCCTCTCTAGGGTTGGAGGCACTTGCAAGGGACTTGAACCCAACCTGAAGAAGTGGCGACTTCTCCAGGGGGTCTATTTTTGGTTGGTCCTGGTGCAGAAGTGGGGGGGGAGTCAGCAGAGAAACGTTTGACTCTGCTGTGGAATGAGCGTGGAAGGTGAAATGGGGGAGTTAAAGTCTGGAACGGGAGAAGGAAAAGCCCCAGCCAAACTGAAGCTAAGTACTCTTTAAAAATTTCTTTCTTATATGTCTCCCCTTTTTGTTTAAGGAAAGGGGAAGGCAAGGGGATATATCAATTGTTAATTGCTACTTTGCGGCTATAAAGACAGTTAGGAGGACAGAGAAGGCTAAGAATTGTTTAATTTGCAATAGCAAATGGAGGTGAAGGCGACTAAGAGAAGTAAAGCTTAACAAAGAACAATTTGGGTGTGAATGTTTCTAAGTTGAGGAAGTTTAGCGTTGTTTAATAGGACCTGGAATTGCAGTTGGAGTCTTCACTATCTCTTTAATTTGCTAGATGATCCATGCTGGGAGAGTGA
Source organism: Gekko gecko (assembly GCA_029375565.1). NCBI lineage: Eukaryota > Metazoa > Chordata > Lepidosauria > Squamata > Gekkonidae > Gekko > Gekko gecko. Next base: position 174,888,591 of record JAPDNY010000005.1, read on the forward strand.
GCCTGCAAGTGGTGCTGATTTAGCTCAGCTGGAACCTGGTTCTCAGAAGGGCGGGGGAAGCAACGGAGAGAGAAGAGCGAGAGATAGAATGACGTAATCTCTGAAACTGAAGGATCAGCCCGAGAAAAGCGGCAAGAACCTCCTCAGGAGGAGGGGGAGTGACGCACGCCAAGAAAGGGGCAGAGAAAGAAGTGACGAGAGAGGGATGAAAGAAGGAACGAAACAAGGAAGGAACGCTGACGAGAAGCGCCGAGAAAGGGGCAGAGGAAGGAACGCCGAGGGACAAGCAGTCGAAGGATTGAATCAAGAAAAGACTCTGTTAGAGACTGAGAGATCGATTGGCAGGGAAGGAGAGAGAGGGTGGGGGGAGGGAAGAGTGACGGGTAGAGTTTCTTCACGACATATACCCAGGTGAGGGGGAAATTTTGGGGGTAGCTGTGTGGGTAGCGGATTATCAACAGAGTAAAAAAAAAAGAGAGAGACTGTAAGGTGGTCGGGGACTGCCTGGAAATTACAGTTACATCCTCTTTAATGGTATACAGTCATAATTTCAATTAATTGAGTGGAAGTAGGTAGAGCTCTAAGCTGATTGTAGCGACATATTGTTTGGCTTCACTCAAAAAAATTACTTAAAATTATTTAAACAGTTAAATAAGTAACCAACTGGGAAAAAAGTTGCCCACCTGTAAATTTGTTCCTCTCCCCTCCCTCCTCAGTGAACCAATTTAATAATTATTTAATATTCGAAAGGCACATAATCGAAAGGCCCCTAGGGGGAAAAAATAAATAAATAAATACAAAAAATAAAAAATAAATAATAAACAAAATAATCAATAATATTTAAAAATAAATAAATAAATAAAATAGTAAATAAATTAAAAAATATTAAAATAAAAAGCACTTAAGTAGGACCACTGTAATACCTAATATATACAAACATATAAATATGGCATCTGGGAGTAGGAAAGGCTCATTGGCATCTCTGAGCCAAACTACAGGTCTATCTCAACTCAAAGCAGCAATAACAACTCAAGACTTGCAAAAAATGATGCAAAATTTTCTGCAGATGGCAGCGGAACAAAACGCAGAAATTATAAAAAAAGAACTGGAGCCAATGCAGAGTAAAATCAATCAAATTGCGAAACAGTTAAAATATGATACTGAAGAGATTAAGATGGAAGTTAAAAAACTTGCCAGGAAAACAAGCCAACTACAAGAGAAGGTAGATGACATTGACCAGGAAGTCCTGGAACTAAGGGCAAAAATGGAGAAAATGGAAGAGTCTCTCATAACGCTGGAAATGGGGAAAGCTGAAACAACTTTAAGATTCCAAAATATTTCAGAGAAACTAGGTAAAAATTCAAAAGAAGAACTAGCCCACAATATAACAGAGCAATTTAATATATTAGATGAAAAGGAGCTGACCGATAGTATGGAAGCGGCGTATAGGAGAAACTCCACATACTCCAAGAAATTTAAAACACCGAGAGAAGTCCACGTGAAATTCACAAGGAAAACAATTAGAGAACAAATTATCTAAGAGGCAAATAAAAAGCCCCTGATAGTAGAAGGTGTAGAGATAAGAATTCTGAAGGATATTCCGTGGCATGTCAGGGAAAAACAGTATAAATATAATACCTTGGTAGATCTGTTAAAGAAAGGCGGGATCCAATACAGATGGCTCATTCCGGAAGGGCTGTTATTTACTTTTAGAAGCCAAAGATTTAAGATTGACTCAGTCTTTAAATTAGAAAATTTTCTAGAAAGGAATGGCGAAGATCTCGGATGGCAAAGACCTGATGAGAGTGAAGCATCCTCAGAAGATCAAGAAGAAGGAGAAGGAGGAGAGAGAGAACCCAAAAAAGATTCTGATGATGAAACGGCGGCCACCCAGAAGAAAACTGATGAAAAGAAACGGCAAATAAAATATAAAACCAAATCACAAATACAAACAAGATGGCAACTCAAAAAAATGGTGATGAAAAAGAAAAAATAAGAAAGCCAATGACCAATAAACTATCCTTAGTATCTGTTAACGTGAATGGTTTAGATAATCCGCAAAAAAGGAGAAGAATATTGCACCAAGTAGGTAAATTTAATAGCAATATTATTTGTCTCCAAGAAACCCATGTAAAAGAAGATCATGAAAAATACTTAATCCGTAAAAAATTGGGCGTGGCCTTTATAGCATCAGATAAAGTTAAAAAAAGAGGTGTAGTAATATAAGCCCATGAGAAATTGAACCCTACATTGAAATTTATGTCCATGAATGGAAGGATGATAGGTGTACAAGTTATACTTAATGGAATGGAAGTCTTAGTGGTAAACATTTATGCCCCGAATCAAAATCAGGATAGTTTCTTTTTAGAACTACATAAACATATAGATAAAGCTAACCCAGAGAATGTCTGTATAGTAGGAGATTTTAACACAGTTTCAGACCCTAAAGAAGACAGGATGAAGGTCAAGAAAACTCATAAATCAGGGGCGACTCTAACAAGAAATTTTCTGAAACTAGCTGATGAATACAACCTAATTGACCTATGGAGAATCAGAAATCCACAGAAAAAAGATTATACTTTTTTCTCTAACAGGCATAAGTCATGGTCAAGGATTGACATGGCCTGGATAAATTCAGGTTTGATAAAACAAATTGCAGAGGTAGAAATTTTGGTGAATACTTTCGCTGATCATAACCCATTATCGATTGTCTTTCAAGGGACCCCAAAAGTTACTAGATGGAGAACTAATATAGGTTTATTAAGAGATAAAAGTTTTATCAAGAAATTAAAATAGGAGGTAAACGAATTTATTCAGTTAAATAAGACAGAAGATATAGGATTGTGTACTGTATGGGACACTTTAAAAGCATACATCAGAGGCATCTTTGTCAACCAAGAGTCGTGGAGGAATAAACAAAAAAGGGAAAAATTTAAAAACCTAACCACGGAATTAAGAAATCTAGAGAGAAGTAGCCATAACAAAAATACAAAGGAAATAAGGATAAAGATAAAACTATTACAGCATCGAATGAATGTATGGTTAACTGAAGAAATAGCTAAAAAAAATTGAATATACTAAAGCATATCTGTTTGAAACCGCTAACAAACCATCGCGTTGGCTGGCGCATAAAATTAAAAAGGAGAGAGGAAAAAAACCATCTTAGCATTGAGAAATGAAAGCCAAGTACTACAATATAAAGTTCAAGAATTAAAAATAATAGTAGAAAACTTTTATAAAGATTTATATAAACAAATGGCTCAAAATAGTCAGGAAATTACAGATTTCTTATCAAGATATGAAACAGGTAAATTCACAGAAGAACATAGACGATTGTTGAATGCTAAAGTATCCATGTTTGAGCAATAAAAAAACAAAAAACAAAAAAGTCGCCAGGTCCAGATGCAATTCCAGCAGAAATATACAAGACATTGGAGGAAGAAATTGTAATGTTATTTAAAGACTTAATAAATAATCTGATGGTAACAGGTAAAATTCCACAGTCTTGGAAGGAGGCTCTAATAACCCTTATTCATAAACAGGGCTCAGAAGCCAATGATATCAAAAACCATAGACCCATTTCGCTACTAAATGCAGATTATAAAATATTTGCCTCAATTTTAGCAAACAGGTTTAAAAAAATCATGGTAGAGATCATACACAAAGATCAATCAAGCTTCCTTCCGAGAAGGCAAATAAAAAACAACATAAGAAATATGGTTAATATTCTAGAATATTATGATCAAAATCCTGGAAAACAGGTAGCGTTTCTTTTTTTAGATGCAGAAAAGGCATTTGACAATGTGAGTTGGGACTACCTGAAACAGAAACTCCAGTTATGGAACTGTGGGAACGAATTTCTAACTTCCATCAACGCTATTTATGGAGAACAATATGCGAAAATCATAGTTAATGGAGACTTAACAGGTAATATATCTATACAGAAAGGTACTAGGCAGGGATGCCCGTTGTCACCTCTACTATTTATCTTTGGATTGGAAACATTGAATGATTTAGTCAGAAATAACAACAATATTACAGGTGCCAAGATAAAAAAAGAACAGGTCAAATTGCAATCTTTTGCTGATGACCTAGTGTTTATCTTAGAAGAACCCTTAAATTCGCTGAAGTTTCTACTGCAAGACCTACAGGAATATGGACAAGTGGCAGGGCTAAGAATGAACACGAATAAGACAAAAATTATTACGAAAAACTGTGCTAAGGAACAGTCTTCTGTAATTCAAAATAGTTCGCAAATACAGATAGTTGATAAAGTTAAATACCTAGGAATAATTCTGACAAACAACAATAAAGACCTATTTAAGAATAATTACACAAAACTCCTAGAAGAAATCAAAAAGGATTTAAATAGGTGGCAGGGGATGCATATCTCCTTTTTGGGCAGGATAGCTACAATTAAGATGAACATCCTACCACGCTTTTTATTTCTAGCGCAATGCCTACCCATTATTATAAATAAAAAATTCTTTGATGAAATAAATTATTTGGCAAAAGCATTCATATGGAATGCTAAAAAGCCAAGAATGAATAGGAAACTGCTTACAGACAGTAAAGAAAAGGGTGGTCTGGGTCTTCCAAATTGGAAGTTATATTATCAACGGCCTCAATGGGTTGGATCAGAGACTGGATTCTTTTAGAGGAGGAAAGGACCCTGCATTTGGAAAGATTTGATCTACCCATGGGTTGGCACACATATATCTGGTATAATCTAGATAAAAGACAGCAAGTTTTTCAAGATCATATTTTTAGAGGCCCCCTGATCAAAACCTGGAAGGAAATTAAAAATAAGTTTTACCATAGAATACCAAAGTGGCTGTCCCCAACGGAAGCTTTTATTCTCCCCTCTTTATGGGGGAAGGACAAAAAATTGACTTACGAGATGTTATTGACAGAAAATAACGATCTTACACCTTTGGACTCACAAGTATTTCAGAAAGCAAAACTAACCATATGGGGAAAAATCCAAATAAGTTCTAGATATAGTAAGGATAAAAAAATTAGTTTCCAGAATTTTAATACCCAACTAGATAAGATTTGGCTTTCCTCTGCTGATAAGTTGATTCAAAAGCTTTATAGATTTTTATTAGCGGAGGATCTATTGGATGAAGTCGTCAAGCCAAACATGATAGTTTGGAGCCAAGACTTAGGACATAATATCACATTGGATCAATGGTCTAGTTCATGGAAATCACTTAGATTTATGAGAGCGACAAACTACAAAGAGAATATTTATAAAATGTTTTATCGGTGGCACTGGACACCTGATAATATAGCCAAATGCTACAAAGGAAACTCCGATATCTGTTGGAGGTGCAAAAAAGAGGTAGGATCCTACCTTCATGTGTGGTGGAACTGTAAAAATATTAGACCCTTCTGGAAAATGATTAGTAAACTAATAGAAGACATTTTAAATGTTAATATACAATTTACACCCGAAGCATTTTTGCTTAATATTCTCCTGACAGGACTTAGAAAAGATGATATAAGAATTACTCTGTACATAGCTACAGTGCAAGGATATTAGTGGCAAAATGTTGGAAGAAAGAATTGCTTCCGCGCAAGGAAGAAATTATTAGTAATGTACTAGAAATTGCTGAATCGGATAAATTAAGCATTATTCTCTCAGGGAAAGATGATTTATTGTATGTAAATAGATGGGATAAATTTTATAAGTGGATGGAGAAGAGAGATTGAAAAACTACCCATTGTAACCTCAAATGATGTTATCATATCTCTTTGTCTTTGTTTTATTTTTGTATTATTTTGGAAAATATAAAAAAAGAACAAAAAAAAAAACCAGAAGCTAGCTCAGAGGATTTCTGTTCAGTTCACAACCAAGCTTCCATAGGAAACAATGGAGCATGGGGCATCTACTTCTGGGGCCCATAGAATTGGATGCCCTGACACAATCTTTTTGAAACTTGGGGGGGGGGGTTTGAGGAGAGGGACCAGCAGTTATGCTGCAAATTTAGTGCCCTTACCTCAAAAAACAGCCCCTCCCTCCTTACTACAATGTTCCCCATAAGAACATAAGAGAAGCCAACGTTGAATCAAGCCAATGGCCCATCCAGTCCAACACTCTGTCACACAGCGGCCAAAATATACCAGGTGCCATCAGGAGGTCCAGCAGTGGGGCCAGGGCACTAGAATCCCTCCCACTGCTGCCCCCTCCAGCACCAAGAATAGAGTGCATCACCTGCCCCAGACTGAGAGTTCCCATCTATACCCTGTGGCTAATAGCCACTGATGGACTTCTGCTCCATATGTTTATCTAATTCCCTCTTGAAACTGTCCATGCTTGTAGCTGCCACCACCTCCTGTGGCAGTGAATTCCATATGTTACTCACTTTTTGGGTGAAGAAGTACTTCCTTTTATCTGTTCTAACCCGACTGCTCAGCAATTTCATGGAGTGCCCATGAGTTCTTGTATTGTGAGAAAGGGAGAAAAGTACTTCTTTCTCAACCTGCTCAATCCCATTCATAATCTTATAAACCTCGATCATGTCACCCCTCATTTCTCCAAGCTAAAGAGTCCCAAGTGTTTTAACCTTTCTTCATAGGGAAGGTGTTCCAACCCTTTTATCATTCTAGTTGCCCTTCTCTGCACTTTTTCCAATGCTATAATATCCTTTTTGAGATGTGGTGACCGGAACTGTACTCAGTATTCCAAATGAGGTCGCACCAATGATTTATACAGGGGCATTATGATACTGACTGATTTGTTTTCAATTCCCTTCCTAATAATCCCCAGCATAGCATTGGCCTTCTTTATTGCAGCTACACACTGTCTAGACACTTCCATTGCGTTATCTACTATGACTCCAAGATCTCTCTCTTGGTCAGTCTCTGCCAGATCAGACCCCATCAACGTGTATTTATATTTAGGATTTTTGGCTCCATTGTGCATCACTTTACACTTGGCCACATTGAACCCCATTTGCCATGTTGACGCCCACCTACCCATCCTCGACAGATCCCTTTGGAGTGCCTCACAATCCTCCCTGGTTGTCACCACCCTGAACAACTTCGTGTCATCTGCAAATTTAGTCACTTCACTGCTTACTCCCAATTCCAAATCATTAATAAACAAGTTAAAAAGCATAGGACCGAGTACTGATCCCTGTGGTACCCCACTGCTTACCACCCTCCACTGAGAAAGTTTCCCATTTATACTCACTCTCTGTTTCCTATTTATAAGCCAGTTTTTGATCCACAAGAGGACTTGTCCTTTTATCCCATGACTATTGAGCTTACTTAGGAGCCTTTGATGAGGAACTGTATCAAAAGCTTTCCGGAAATCAAGGTAAACAACATCTATTGGGTCCCCCTTGTTCACATGTTTGTTCCCTTACAGAACCCATGCTGAGTCTGCCTCAATAGTTTTTGTTCATCAATATGCCTCCTAATTCTTTCCTTAATAACAGTTTCCACCAACTTACCCAGTATCGATGTCAGACTGACTGGCCTGTAATTTCCCGGATCTCCCCTGGAGCCCTTTTTAAAGATGGGAGTGACATTAGCTACCTTCCAGTCCTCAGGAATAGAGGCAGATTTTAAAGAAATATTACATATTTTTGTCAGGAGATCCACAAGTTCACATTTGAGTTTTTAGACACTCTCAATGATTGTGGTATGGAACAGATGGTCACAGATCCTACCAGGGGAGAGGTGATCCTGGATTTGGTCCTAAGTAACTCCCAAGACCTGGTGAGAGATGTAAAAGTGATTGCACCACTTGGGAACAGTGACCATAATGTCATTGAGTTTAACATTTTTACAGATAGGGAGTTGCCCAAAAAGACTGACGCAACCACTTTTAACTTTAAAAGGGGTAACTTCTCTGGTATGAGGGGACATGTGAGGAAGAAATTGAAAGGAAGAGTGGAGAAGGTCAAAAACATTGGGGAAGCTTGGAGACTATTTAAACATACAATCCTAGAAGCTCAGAAAAAATATATACCGCAGGTTAGGAAAGGTACAAATAGGTATAGAAAAAAGCCTGCATGGTTAACAAATAAAGTAATGGAAGCTGTAAAAGGTAAGAAGGATTCCTTTAAGCGGTGGAAAGCTAGTCTTAGTGAGGTTGATAAAAGGGAACACAGACTATGGCAAATAAAATGCAAGTCTGTGATCAGGCAACCAAAAAGGGAATATGAGGAGCATATCGCAAAAAACATAAAGGCCAACAATAAAACTTTCTTCAAATACATTAGAAGTAGGAAGCCAGCCAGGGAGGCAGTGGGGCCCTTGGATGACCAGGGGGTAAAAGGAGTAGTGAAGGATGATAGGGAAATGGCTGAGAAGCTGAATGCATTTTTTGCCTCTGTCTTCACTGTGGAAGAAGAGAAGTGTTTGCCCACTCCAGAAGCACCGATTTCGGGAGGGGGTTTGAAAGACCTGAATCAGATTGCGGTAACAAGAGAGGAAGTCCTCCGACTGATGGACAATTTAAAAACTAATAAATCACCAGGCCCAGATGGCATTCATCCGAGAGTTCTGAAAGAACTCAGATGTGAACTTGTGGATCTCCTGACAAAAATATGTAATCTTTCTTTAAAATCTGCCTCCATTCCTGAGGACTGGAAGGTAACTAATGTCACTCCCATCTTTAAAAAGGGCTCCAGGGGAGATCCGGGAAATTACAGGCCAGTCAGTCTGACATCGATACCGGGTAAGTTGGTGGAAACTGTTATTAAGGAAAGAATTAGTAGGCACATTGATGAACAAAAACTATTGAGGCAGACTCAGCATGGGTTCTGTAAGGGAAGATCTTGTCTCACTAACCTGTTAGTGTTTTTTGAGGGAGTGAACAAACATGTGGACAAGGGGGACCCAATAGATATTATTTACCTTGACTTCCGGAAAGCTTTTGATACAGTTCCTCATCAAAGGCTCCTAAGTAAGCTCAATAGTCATGGGATATAAGGACAAGTCCTCTTGTGGATCAAAAACTGGCTTATAAATAGGAAACAGAGAGTGAGTATAAATGGGAAACTTTCTCAGTGGAGGGTGGTAAGCAGTGGGGTACCACAGGGATCAGTACTCGGTCCCATGCTTTTTAACTTGTTTATTAACGATTTGGAATTGGGAGTAAGCAGTGATGTGGCTAAATTTGCAGATGACACAAAGTTGTTCAGGGTGGTGAAAACCAGGGAGGATTGTGAGGCACTCCAAAGGGATCTGTTGAGGATGGGTGGGTGGGCGTCAACGTGGCAAATGGGGTTCAATGTGGCCAAGTGCAAAGTGATGCACAATGGAGCCAAAAATCCTAAATATAAATACACATTGATGGGGTCTGATCTGGCGAGACGACAAGAGAGATCTTGGAGTTGTAGTGGATAACTCGCTGAAAATGTCTACACAATGTGTAGCTGCAATAAAGAAGGCCAACGCTATGCTGGGGATTATTAGGAAGGGAATTGATAACAAATCAGCCAGTATCATCATGCCCCTGTATAAATCATTGGTGCGACCTTATTTGGAATACTGAGTACAGTTCTGGTCACCACATCTCAAAAAGGATATTATAGCATTGGAAAAAGTGCAGAAAAGGGCAACTAGAATGATAAAAGGGTTGAAACACCTTCCCTATGAAGAAAGGTTAAAATGCTTGGGGCTCTTTAGCTTGGAGAAACGACGGCTGAGAGGTGACATGATTGAGGTTTATAAGATTATGAATGGGATTGAGCAGGTTGAGAAAGAAGTACTTTTCTCCCTTTCTCACAATACAAGAACTCGTGGGCACTCTATGAAATTGCTGAGCAGTCGGGTTAGAACAGATAAAAGGAAATACTTCTTCACCCAAAGAGTGATTAACATATGGAATTCACTGCTACAGGAGGTCGTGGCAGCTGCAAGCATGGACAGTTTCAAGAGGAAATTAGATAAACATATGGAGCAGAAGTCCATCAGTGGCTATTAGCCATAGGGTATAGATGGGAACTCTCAGTCTGGGGCAGGTGATGCACTCTATTCTTGGTGCTGGAGGGGCAGCAGTGGGAGGGCTTCTGGTGCCCTGGCCCCACTGCTGGACCTCCTGATGACACCTGGTATATTTTGGCCGCTGTGTGACAGAGTGTTGGACTGGATGGGCCATTGGCCTGATTCAACATTGGCTTCTCTTATGTTCTTATGTTCTAATGTTCTAGTTATTTCAGAACTCTTGGATGAATGCCATCTGGGCCTGGTGATTTATTAGTTTTTAAATTGTCCATCAGTCATAGGACTTCCTCTCTTGTCACCGCAATCTGATTCAGGTCTTTCAAACCCCCTCTCGAAATTGGTGCTTCTGGAGTGGGCAAACACTTGTCTTCCACAGTGAAGACAGAGGCAAAAAATGCATTCAGCTTCTCAGCCATTTCCCTATCATCCTTCACTACTCCTTTTACCGCTTGGTCATCCAAGGGCCCCACTACCTCCCTGGCTGGCTTCCTACTTCTAATGTATTTGAAGAAAGTTTTATTGTTGGCCTTTATGTTTTTTGCGATATGCTCCTCATATTCCCTTTTTGCTTGCCTGATCACCGACTTGCATTTTATCTGTCTGATCACAGATTTGCATTTTATTTGATTTTTCTTTTATCAACCTCACTGAGACTAGCTTTCCACCGCTTAACGGAATCCTCCTTACCTTTTACAGCTTCCATTACTTTATTTTTTAACCATGCAGGCTTTTTTCTATACCAATTTATGCATTCCTAACCTGCGGTATATATTTTTTCTGAGCTTCTAGGATTGTATGTTTAAATAGTCTCCAAGCTTCCCCAATGGTTTTGACCTTCTCCACTCTTCCTTTCAATTTCTTCCTCACATGTCCCCTCATACCAGAGAAGTTATCCCTTTTAAAGTTAAAAGTGGTTGTGTCAGTCTTTTTGGGCAACTCCCTGTTTGTACAAATGTTAAACTCAATGACATTATGGTCACTGTTCCCAAGCAGTGCAATCACTTTTACATCTCTCACCAGGTCTTGGGAGTTACTTAGGACCAAATCCAGGATCGCCTCTCCCCTGGTCGGATCTGTGACCATCTGTTCCATACCACAATCATTGAGAGTGTCTAAAAACTCAATCTTTTTCCCGACTAGAACTCATATTGACCCAATCAATGTGTGGTTAGTTAAAGTCACCTATTGAGACACAGTTATTCCGTCTAGCCACTATCTTTAATTCATTCATCATTTTATAATCCTTCTCTACTTTTTGATCTGGTGGGCAATAACAAACTCCCACTGTTAAGCCTCCTTTTGGACCCACTATTTCAACCCATAGCATTTCCAGAAGTGAATCCAATTTTCTTACCCTCTCAGTCTTACTGGACTGTATACCCTGTGTGACATACAGAGCCACCCCACCTCCAACCCTTCCCTCCCATCCTTCTGATATCATTTATAACCATGAATCACTATATCCCACTGATTTTCCTCATCCCACCAAGTTTCTGAAATACCCACAATGTCTATTCCCCTCCCCAACACCAAGCATTCCAACATCCCAATTTTACCTCAGAGACTTCTAGCATTTGTGTATAAACACTTATAGTTTCCCATGCTTGTTAAGCCCACAGCCTTCCTCTTGCTGACTTGACACCTTGCCAGGCAGTAGCTATCATTAGCCACAGTCTCAGTGGACAATTTTAATCCATTTCCTTGTACAAAAGTAATAGCTGCCCCTTCATCTCTTTGAGATGAGCCATCCCAAACCAGAGACTTTTCATCTCCTGTTTGCTTTCCCCCATTATTCAGTTTAAAAACTGCTCTGCCACTTTTTTGATTTTGAGCGCCAGCAGCCTGGTTCCTTCTTGGGACAAATAATAATAATAATACTTTAGATTTATTGGTCGCTTTTCCCCACACACTTCTGGGCTCAAACTGATTCACAGTTACTCAGTTTTGACAATGGACTAACAATATTCATGGGGGAATAGGGAAGACAACAGACATATAATTATTAAGCATACACTGTAGCCACTTGGAAGGATTTTGTCTGCAGGCTGAATCAGACGTGAACCAACGGCGTTTTTTCTTCTGCTGGCTGGCTGATGACATCAGGACTTGTGTTGTTGCATTGTCACACTGCCACCGCCTAGCCAATTCGCTCCACTGCAGGAAATGCCGACACAGATTTTTCACCTTCCGGCCTCACAACGCAGCAGATGTCTTCCCACAGCAGCTAACACCTCCCGAGGGGTTGGTGTGCCCACCCCTAGTGGGTGGTCCCCAATTTATCTACTCTCCGAAGCTTTCGAATCACTGGGTGGACGATGAGTTATGGACAAGGCTTGGCTGTTCACACCAGTGCGGGGCTAGAACTGACAAAGCTTGGCAGTTCAGATGTTATAGTTATGCAGGGACTTTTACCCACTGCGCCAACTAATCAAGTGGAGACCATCCCTTTTGTACACCTCCTTCTTGTCCCAAAAAGCATCCCAGTGCCTAACAAACTTGAACCCTTCCCCCCTACACCATCGTCTCATCCACGCATTGAGACTCCTGATCTGTGCCTGTCTCTCTGGCCCTGCGTGTGGAACAGGTAGCACTTCTGAGAAGGCTACCTTGGAGGTCCTGGCCTTGAGTTTCCTGCCCAGCAGCCTAAATTTCTCCTCCAGGACCTCATGACTGCATTTCCCCACATCACTGGTGCCGACGTTCACCACAACCACTGGCTCCTCCCCAGCACTATCTACCAGCCTATCTAAAACACACGTAATGTCTGCTACCTTCGCACCAGGCACGCAAGTCACCATACAGTCAGTACGCGGGTTCACCACCGAGCTGCCTTAGGATCGAATCACCAACTACCAAGAGCCCCCCTCCCACCTTTCCCAGGGACGATTCCTTGGTACGAAAGGATACCCGTTCACCAGCTTAAGAAGAGGTCCCTTCTGAGGGGACATTCCCCTTATCCTCAGCATGGTACCCCGTTTCCCCTTGACCCTCATGCTCCCTGGTAGCAGCTGTGCTGCCAGTTCCAGAGTGGGACATATCTAACAAGTCCCCGAGAGTCTTCTCCATGCACCTAACTGACTGTCTCTGCTTCTCCAGGTCAGCCACCTTGGCCTCAGGGGAGCAAACTCGCTCCCTGAGAACCAGGAGCTCCTTGCACTGAGCACACACCCAAGACTTCTGACCAGTGGGCAGATAGTCATACATGTGACACTCCATGCAAAACACTGGATAGCCCCCAACCCCCTGCTGGCATTCTGGCTTCATAATTGTTTTTAAACAAATACTTTTATATATATGGTTATTTATGTGATTACTGTTGTAGAAGTCTATTTACCTTACTGGAAACCCAAGGAGCTTAGGCCCCTGGCTTTCTGCCTCTTCCTGGGTGTCTTACAGAGCGCATGGGCTAAGAGTCCCTAGGCTAACAGCTACAGGCAAAGAACCTCACCCTTTGGCTCTCACCCTCGTGCCTCTTGCAAGCTTCCTGCCTTAAATAGAAGCGTCCCCCAGGAGAGGGTGTGGCCAGCAGCTATTCAAATTCACCCAGGCACTTAATTACAGGCAAACAATGACCCTTTCACACCCTAACTCCAGCAGCCAGGAGTCTGCTACAACTCACCAACACACTCCCAAATACAGTCCCCCACACAGTACCTTCTCAGCTAAAGCACCTCAGCTGAAAGTAAATAAATAAATAAAAAAACACTCACCCCTCTAGCAGCTCTAACACCTTGCTCCTTCTCAGAGCTCAGCAGGCTGTAATTGAGCCAGGGGAAAAACACACTTTTTTGCACATCACTATTTTGCTTTTCAGTATGATTTGTAAGCTGCCTTGGGTCACAGGGAAGAGTGGGATATAAATATTTGAATAAATAAGTAGTTTGGACAGGATGACAACATTTAAGCAACTGGCAGCATTCTGACAGTGATTATTCCACCTTTGTTACACTTGACCTGTAATGCTGGTTGTCATATTTCACTTTTTTAAAAAAGTAGATTGCAAGCAGTGTTCCCTCTAAGCTGAGTTAGTATGAGCTAGCTCACAGTTTTTTAGCCTCTGACTCACACATTTTTGTCTTAGCTCAAGAAGGATGGCTCCAGAGCAAACTAATTTATGCAGCAGCCAAATAGTTCGCTCACAACTTTAATGCCAGTAGCTCTCAAAGTAGAATTTTTGCTCACAAGATTCCACAGCTTACACAAAGTATTGATTGCAAGAGTCCCCCCTCCCTTGCTAGTACATTTTCTAAGGGCCAGTGCAGGGTGACAGTCCAAGGCCAGGTCTACCAATATAGTGGGAAAGGCTGGGTAGACCTGTTCTCCAGAGGGCAGGTCTACCATATAGTGCAAAGGGGTGGGTAGACCTCTGGAGGCCAGGTCTACCAGTACAGTGGACTGGGGCAGGTGGACCTGTTCTCCAGAGGCCAGGTCTACCAATATAGTGCAAAGGGGTGGGTAGACCTGTTCCCTGGAGATCTGGTCTACCACTGTAGAGGACAACATTTTGTGTAATGAAGTTTGACTTGATTCTGTTTTCTCTTATAATGTTTAAATTATTCTTAAAATATAGTTTAAATACAATTTAAAATAATTCATTCTGAGTTTTTTACAAAGTTATGGAAATAATCTAAAAAAATAGTTTACACAATAGTCAAATGTAGACTTGCTCACAATTTCAATGCTATTAGCTTTTTTCGCTTAGGAGGTAGAATTTCTGCTCATAAGCCTGTGGATCTTAGAGGGAACATTACTCAATACATTTTACAACATTTCAATATAAAGCATAGAATATTTCAACACAAACCCAATACTAAAAACAATGCACTTTTATGAAACTCAGAGAGCTCTGGACTAGTCATCAAGGCATCACAAGGTGCTATTGATGGCCAGGCCAGAGAAGACAAATCTTTAACAATTTATACCCTCTGGACCCGTAGGTTCAATCAAAATGACTGACGTAAGGTTAAAACATCTTAACAGAAGAATATCTCTTAACAATTTTTCTCTGAACTCATACCAAAGATAAGAAATGAAGTTATGTGATAAAGAGACTGCCTTTCCCCACATGTTCCCCAGAGAGCACTATGATCAGGGTTCCAAAATTCCAGGCCCCAGAGAAGTCAGGCTGGCTGCAACAAGTGCTAGGGCCTTTTCAGTGGTGGCTCTGTACTGGTGGAATGAATTCCCGGAGGACATCAGGGCCCTGTGAAACCTTTTACAGTTCTGCAGGGCCTGCAAGACAGAGCTCTTCCACCAGGGCTTTGATTAGGGAGCTGCACCCAAGAAACTGTGGATCTGGCCCTAATACTAACATCACTGTTAACAGCCAATTTAACCCAGATTATGATGTCAGCAGGCTATTGCCTGAGGATGCTGCTAATGTCCACCATCTGATACAAAATAACAGTTTATTTTTTATTATATTTATAATTGTACTGATTTTATTCATTCTTGTCTTAATTGTTTTATATTCTCTATGTAAGCTGCCCTGAGCCTGCCTTGGTAGGGAGAACGGGATATAAATTCAATAAATAAATAAGAATCATAGATACAATATCAAGCCTCATTCTGAGTATCTAGGAGCCTCCAGCAGATTGTTTTGATTTTGCATTGACCGCATGGGAGCACAGCATATAGCTGTAACCCCTGAGTCAGCAAGCGTTATCATATACTACAGACCTTTACCCATCAAGAACACATTGCGGAGATCCATGGACACTGAAGTTAAAAATGATAACCATATAAATGTAAACTAATCTTTTTATTAAAAGGAAAGCCAAAGGGCACTGGGGAAGCGGTCAATACTTCAACCATCCTTCACTGTACTACCACTTTTGGAGAAGGTGGTCTCATTGTTGCTCCTCTGCTCCCTCAGTCAATCCAGAGCCTCCTGCCACTGATTTTTCGGTGGCTCCCTTGCAGTCCTCTTAGACTTTTCCTTTCTTCTTAAGATGTCTGACCAGACTGCCCTACTGGTGGATGCTTCGACTTCCAAAGTTCCAATCCATGGTGACACAAGTGTCTCTTCCATCCCTGACATCGTCTTTCGCAGCCGATTCTGATCACTCTGCCTCTGGTGATGAGGAACTTTATATCACTCCAATGGAGAATAATGTGATTTGACAGTGTTCTCTCTCTCCTTTGGATGGTCTCAAATCTTATCTGGAACTCATCACTCGACTGGCCATGGATTTGCAAGTGCAGGGTGCTACTGATACACCCAAAGTAACAGATGTCGTCCATAGATTAGTACAAGTGAACTTACCACCCTCCACAATCCTACCACTGTTTCCTGTTTACCTGGCAGCCCTTACCTAACCATGGGATCAACCTGCTTCAGTACCTCTGGTATCAAAGAGGTATGACTCTTTATATAAAATCCAGGAATCTTTGGCAAAATTCTTGTTCAATCATCCCCCTCAATAATTAACTATTCTTCTACCGAAGCTAAGCAGGCTTGACAACTTGCTCCCCTGATCATGAGGGCAGAAAGGTTGACCCACTGGCAAAGAAAATCTACAGCTATTTATCCTACCTCTCTGTTTATGTTTTTAAGGTGGCCTCTGCTATTCTCCCTATCCTGGATTCTTTACCAGAGGAAGCCCATCCTACTTTATTGGTGGCTCTTTCAGAGGTCTGTACCATCTCTAAATAGCAAATCAACTCCATTCGTCATACTGTTGGGTGTTCCTTGAAGACCCTAGTTCCCTTCATAGCTCTCAGCAACGTGCATGGTTGCATTCCACGTCTCCTTTGATGAGGAGGGTCTCTTTCATTCTACCACTGATGACACCCTGAAGGTGGTAGATAACAGCTGCAAGAAGGCATGAAAACTAGGGGTCTCTCAACAGTCCAACCAGCACCCTCATTCTTGTGAATGGAGGCCTACATTCTGTAAGTGCCATCACTCTCCTCCTCAAGATTCTTGGAAATGGAGGTCATTCCATAACAAACCTTCCTACTCCACTAAGTCTAAGACTCCTACAGCAAAGCATCCTCAGCAACCCAAGGTGTTCATTTGGTCTGCTTGTTGGTCATCACCTCCTCCTCCATTTGCCATCACCCCACCGGGCACCAGACTTCTTCCCTACTTACCAGCTTGGGAAGCCATAACAACAGATTGCTGGGAACTTACCATCATCCGGTTGGGGTATGCTAGAGAGTTTGTTTCACCACTGATCCTCCCTCACTTCATCCTTACACTGTTTCCCCTCCCCTCATGGTGGAGCATCCCTGACAGGTGTTTGTCCAGCTGCTGCTTAAAGACTGCCAGTAAGGAGAAGCTCACCACCTCACTAGGTAGCTGATTCCACTGTTGCACAACTCTTACTGTAAAAAAGTTTTTCCTTATATCCAGCTGGTATCTTCCCACCCTTAATTTACACCCATTATTGCAAGTTCTATCCTCTGCTGCCAACAGGAAGAGCTCCCTGCCCTCCTCTAAGTGACAGCCCTTCTAAAACTTAAAGAGAGCAATCATGTCCCCCCCTCAACCTCCTGTTCTCCAGACTGAACATTCCCAAGTCCCTCAGCCTTTCCTCATTTGGCTTGGTCTCCAAGCCCCTGATCATCCTTTTCACTCTCCTCTGCACCCACTCCATCTGTCCACATTGAAGTGAGGCCTCCAGAACTGCACACAATACTCCAGGTGCAGCCAGACCAATGCAGTGTACAGCGGGACTGTGACATCTTGCAATTTGGATGTTATGCCTCTGTTGATACACTCCAAGGTTGCATTAACCTTTTTTGTTGCTGCATCACACTGGCTGCTCATATTTAACTTATGGTCCACCCACGCCCTAAGAACTTGTTCCCACACACACTGCTGCCAGTGTTTCCTCTAAGCTGAGTTAGTGTGAGCTAGCTCACAGTTTTTTAACCTCCAGCTCACAGATTTTTGTCTTAGCTCAGGAAGGATGGCTCCAGAGCAAACTAATCTATGCAGTAGCCAAATCCCTTGCTCACAGCTTTAATGCCAGTAGCTCACAAAGAAGAATTTTTGCTCACAAGACTCCACAGCTTAAAGGGAGCATGCCATCCAGAAGTATATCCCCCATCCAGTATGCATGTTCCTCATTTTTGTTACCCAGCTGTAGAACTTGACACTTATCCTTGTTAAATTGCATCTTGTTCACATCTGCCCACTTTTCCAGCATGTTCAGATCTCATTGAATTCTATCTCTATCTTCTGGTGTATTCATTGTTCCTCCCAATTTGGTGTCATCTGCAAATTTAATGAGTAGCCTCTCCACACCCTCCTCCATATCATTGATAAAAACATTGAAAAGTACTGGGCCCAGAACCTAGCCCTGTGGCACCCCAGTGGACACCTCCCCACATTCAGATGAAATGCCATTGACAACTAGTCTCTGAGTGTGGTTCTCCAACAGTTCCATATCCAGTCCAATCCACAGTCCTCTAGTTTACCCATCAGAACATCATGGGGAACCCTGTCAAAAGCTTTACTGAAATCTAGGTAAACAATATCAACAGCATTCCCTTGATCCAGTAAGCTCATCACTCGATCAAAGAAGGAAATGAGGTTGGTCTGGCAGGACCTGATGGGGACAAATCTGTGCTGACTTCCCTGGATCACCAAATTGTCCTTTAAATGTTTGCAGATTGATCCCTTTAAAATCTGCACCAGTATCTTCCCTGGGACTGAGGTCAGACTGACGTCACAGTTCCTAAATGAGATGGCAACATTCAAGTGATCATGGATCTACACAACCTGAATTCCTTTATCAAATACAAGAAGATCTTCTTCATGGTCTCTGTGCATCACATCTCTGGGATATAGTGCACCTGCACTGACCCCAATGGGTATAATGGAAAGAGAAAGGAATTTTCATGCCCGCTCCCTGGTCATGTGCCAGGCACCACTGTGCATGACTAGGGGAAGGACACGAGGATCCCACCAGTTCTTTTCTGACTGCCGCACTGGTAGGACCTTTCTGCCTCGGTCAGTAACAGTTTCTTGGCCTGTGGGCCTTGTTTTTCTTCTATTTAGTTAGTTAGGAAAGTAGTCTTAGTTAGTCTTCTTGGACTGGTCTCTGCTTCCACAGAGACTTTTCTTCTCCCCTCTCTTTGGTCTATGGCTGCTAGGTGGGGTTTCTTTCAATGGTGCAGGAACTGTGGCAAGAAAATTGTGCCCCCCCGATGGACATTCTCTCTGCCTTTTATGCCTGGGGGAATTGCACCATATAGACTCCTGCATCCACTGTTCCAAGTTAGTTGTGGCAGAGCTTCATCGGCAGGGGTTGTGCTCTACCCTTACATCAATGACTGGCTTGTAGTTGTCCCCTCAATGTCACAACTACAGATCAATGTGCAACTCATGCTGAATCTCCTGGCTCGCCTGGGTCTCTGCGTGAATCCGAAGAAATCCACTCTTCAGTTTGCTTAAAACCTGCAGTTTATGGGGCACTCCTAGATACTCATCAGGAGAGTGTATTTCTTTCCCAGGCATCACCCATACTTGCACTGACCAACCCCTTTCTGGCCTCTACTATTCAGTCAGTGAGGTCAATCATGAAGCTCCTCAGCTTCTTTGCTTCAATGGTGTTTGTCATTCCACTTGCTCATCTCTGCATGCACCTTCTGCAACTGTGGTTCCTTTGGTACCTCCACCCACATGTCCAGTGCATGGAGATGATGCTTACCTTTCCTTCCAACATTTTGGAATCTCTCCATTGGTGGACCATCAAGGAGAACCTTCTCTGCAGCATGCCATTTGGGCATCCCCAAACTCAGATTCTTCTCTCCACGAATCCTTTGCTCTGGGGCTGGGGAGCCCAGTGCAAAGATCTCTCAGCAAGCAGCAGATGGTCCCCTCAAGAAACCAGGCTTCACATCAGTTGCCCAGAACTTATGACAGTGCATTGTGCTCTCTGGTCTTTTCACCCACATCTTGCCAACAGGGTTGTACAGGTTGCATCTGACAACATTGCCATATTTCCCCCCCATCAACAAGGAGGGGGTCACTGGCTCACAGCCCTTTTGCAACAGAGCAATTGCCTTGTAGGAGTTATGCCTGCTTCACTACGTGACTCTTTCGGTGATTCATGTCTCTGGTGTCCTCAATGTCCAGGCAGATTTTCTGAGCCACTCTGCTACCCCTGAGACCAAGTGGAGCCTAATTTTTTGTTACATCATTGTTACAGTTTGACTACCTGTTGATTGATGACTTTGTGACTACAAGCAACACAAAATGACTTCAATGCTTCAGTCATGGCAGGCTTTCTTCCATGTCCAACAGGGATGCCTTCCTCCACCAGTGGACCAGGAGTCTCTACCATTTCTTTCCCCTGTTCCTACTGATTCTCTGAGTACTGCAAAAACATTGTCCGTGATGGGACTGCTTGCATTCTGATCACTCCCCATTGGCCATGGCAGACCTGTGTTCCTCATCTGCTCCATCTCTCCAGGAGGACCTTCTTATACTTCCCTCTGGTACCAGACAGATCTCCGCTTGCTCTCCTGGAAGACAGCTTTCTTAGTCACTATTATAGGCGACTTTAACTACCCACACATTGATTGGGTCAATATGAGTTCTAATCGGGAAAAAGAGATTGCGTTCTTAGACACTCTCAATGACTGTGCTGTGGAACAGATGGTCACAGATCCAACCATGGGAGAGGCGATCCTGGATTTGGTCCTAAGTAACTCCCAAGACCTGGTGAGAGATGTAAAAGTGATTGCACCACTTGGGAACAGTGACCATAATGTCATTGAGTTTAACATTTGTACAGATAGGGAGTTGCCCAAAAAGACTGACGCAACCACTTTTAACTTTAAAAGGGGTAACTTCTCTGGTATGAGGGGACATGTGAGGAAGAAATTGAAAGGAAGAGTGGAGAAGGTCAAAACCATTGGGGAAGCTTGGAGACTATTTAAAAAAACAATCCTAGAAGCTCAGAAAAAATATATACCGCAGGTTAGGAAAGGTACAAATAGGTATAGAAAAAAGCCTGCATGGTTAACAAATAAAGTAATGGAAGCTGTAAAAGGTAAGAAGGATTCCTTTAAGCGGTGGAAAGCTAGTTTTAGTGAGGTTGATAAAAGGGAACACAGACTATGGCAAATAAAATGCAAGTCTGTGATCAGGCAACCAAAAAGGGAATATGAGGAGCATATCGCAAAAAACATAAAGGCCAACAATAAAACTTTCTTCAAATACATTAGAAGTAGGAAGCCAGCCAGGGAGGCAGTGGGGCCCTTGGATGACCAGGGGGTAAAAGGAGTAGTGAAGGATGATAGGGAAATGGCTGAGAAGCTGAATGCATTTTTTGCCTCTGTTTTCACTGTGGAAGAGGAGAAGTGTTTGCCCACTCCAGAAGCACCGATTTCGGGAGGGGGTTTGAAAGACCTGAATCAGATTGCGGTAACAAGAGAGGAAGTCCTCCGACTGATGGACAATTTAAAAACTAATAAATCACCAGGCCCAGATGGCATTCATCCGAGAGTTCTGAAAGAACTCAAATGTGAACTTGTGGATCTCCTGACAAAAATATGTAATCTTTCTTTAAAATCTGCCTCCATTCCTGAGGACTGGAAGGTAGCTAATGTCACTCCCATCTTTAAAAAGGGCTCTAGGGGAGATCCAGGAAATTACAGGCCAGTCAGTCTGACATCGATACCGGGTAAGTTGGTGGAAACTGTTATTAAGGAAAGAATTAGTAGGCACATTGATGAACAAAAACTATTGAGGCAGACTCAGCATGGGTTCTGTAAGGGAAGATCTTGTCTCACTAACCTGTTAGTGTTTTTTGAGGGAGTGAACAAACATGTGGACAAGGGGGACCCAATAGATATTATTTACCTTGACTTCCGGAAAGCTTTTGATACAGTTCCTCATCAAAGGCTCCTAAGTAAGCTCAATAGTCATGGGATAAAAGGACAAATCCTCTTGTGGATCAAAAACTGGCTTATAAATAGGAAACAGAGAGTGAGTATAAATGGGAAACTTTCTCAGTGGAGGGTGGTAAGCAGTGGGGTACCACAGGGATCAGTACTCGGTCCGATGCTTTTTAACTTGTTTATTAACGATTTGGAATTGGGAGTAAGCAGTGATGTGGCTAAATTTGCAGATGACACAAAGTTGTTCAGGGTGGTGAAAACCAGGGAGGATTGTGAGGCACTCCAAAGGGATCTGTCGAGGATGGGTGGGTGGGCGTCAACGTGGCAAATGGGGTTCAATGTGGCCAAGTGCAAAGTGATGCACATTGGAGCCAAAAATCCTAAATATAGATACACGTTGATGGGGTCTGATCTGGCAGAGACGGACCAAGAGAGAGATCTTGGAGTCATAGTGGATAACTCGCTGAAAATGTCTACACAATGTGTAGCTGCAATAAAGAAGGCCAACACTATGCTGGGGATTATTAGGAAGGGAATTGATAACAAATCAGCCAGTATCATCATGCCCCTGTATAAATCATTGGTGCGACCTTATTTGGAATACTGTGTACAGTTCTGGTCACCACATCTCAAAAAGGATATTATAGCATTGGAAAAGGTGCAGAGAAGGGCAACTAGAATGATAAAAGGGTTAGAACACCTTCCCTATGAAGAAAGGTTAAAATGCTTGGGGCTCTTTAGCTTGGAGAAACGACGGCTGAGAGGTGACATGATCGAGGTTTATAAGATTATGAATGGGATTGTGCAGGTTGAGAAAGAAGTACTTTTCTCCCTTTCTCACAATACGAGAACTCGTGGGCACTCTATGAAATTGCTGAGCAGTCGGGTTAGAACAGATAAAAGGAAATACTTCTTCACTCAAAGAGTGATTAACATATGGAATTCACTGCCACAGGAGGTCATGGCAGCTGCAAGCATGGACAGTTTCAAGAGGAAATTAGATAAACATATGGAGCAGAAGTCCATCAGTGGGTATTAGCCACAGGGTATAGATGGGAACTCTCAGTCTGGGGCAGGTGATGCACTCTATTCTTGGTGCTGGAGGGGGCAGCAGTGGGAGGGCTTCTAGTGTCCTGACCCCACTGCTGGACCTCCTGATGGCACCTGGTATATTTTGGCCGCTGTGTGACAGAGTGTTGGACTAGATGGGCCATTGGCCTGATTCAACATTGGCTTCTCTTATGTTCTTATGTTCTCTATTCTTGGTGCTGGAGAGGGCAGCAGTGGGAGGGCTTCTAGTGTCCTGTCCTCACTGCTGGACCTCCTGATGGCACCTGGTATATTTTGGCCGCTGTGTGACAGAGTGTTGGACTAGATGGGCCATTGGCCTGATTCAACATTGGCTTCTCTTATGTTCTTATGTTCTTATGTACTACAGCTGAGCTTGCGAGTGACATATGTGCTTTCAGGGCAGATCCACCATACACTGTCTTCCACCGGGACAACGTGTCTCTCCACTCTGAGCCAGCCTTTCTGCCTAAACTTGTCCCGACCTTTTATCTGTCACAGTCCTCAATCCTCCTGACTTTTTTCTCGGAACTGAAAGATGACTCTCAAAAGGCCCTCCATACTTTGGATGTTCACAGAGCCCTTTCTTTTTATTTGCATCACACTCAGCCCTTAGGAGCCAGTTTGGTGTAGTGGTTAAGTGCATGGACTCTAATCTGGGAGAACTGGGTTTGATTCCCCACTCCTCCACTTGCACCTGCTGGATGACCTTGGGCAAGCCATAGTGTCCGCATGTGTACAGGGATTGCCAGCAAAATGACAGCTAGTCTACAAGATTGAAATGATCTATATGACAGCTTGGAGTCACATGATGAACTGATTGCATCAGACTGCTCTGGATATGTCACAGTGACTCTGCATCTCCACTGTGATTGGTTCTGTGGACTATATAGTCTGAGCTGTGGTGCCAGAGTGTGCCCTTGTGTGGTAACTGATTGCCTGGCGGAGCACTTTGTTGGTTTGAACACCGAATGCTCAGTTGTGAAAGACTGTGTAAATATTGTAAATAAATTGTATATATCTCTCTACTAAACTGGTGTGAACAGGACATCCTTTTTCACACCACTGACCCACTGTTCTGACACAGCTGTTCTTGAAAAAGAGCAATTTCTTTTGTGTATCTTTGAGCACCAAAAGTATGGGGTTATGATCTGTGAAACTACTAGGCAAAATTTCCACTTCTAAAAGGTCTGCTACCATTGCTGTTGTAATCCACACCATGTCTATTCGTGACCAGGAATTCTGCCTTGAAAAATAGAAAGTAAAGTCTTCCTTGGTAATATTCCTGGTCCTCTATCAAACTGAATTCTTCTGCAATTTGTAGGAATGTTTTAGTTAGCATTGTTCCTGATCTTCCAGGGTTTTTACCACTTTTGCTATCCCATTTTTCATCAAAAATGGTGTTTTAGTCTCCTATAATACATATATTCCTATATTCTTTTATCATTAAGATTTTCTTTAATTCATTCAAAATGGGTCTTGATTTTGATTTGGCGCATATACATTTACAATTAAATATTCTACTCCTTGTCTATTTATGACTATGGTTACAATTCTACCATAATTTGATGCATATATTAACTCTGGGTGTAAATGTTCCTTGGCGTATATTACTACCCCTCTTTTTTTTCTCATCAGAAGCTATAAACGCCAAACCTATTTTTTGTATTTTGTAAATACTTTATTTCATCTTTCTTAATGTGTGTTTCTTGCAGACAGATGAAATCTGCATGGATCTTATAGATTTGATGAAATATCTTACTTCTTTTGGGGGGAGTGTTCAATCCTTTTTTTTTTTTTTAAATGTAGTTTTTATATAGTTTTTGGTAAGTATTACATATTATCTTTTAACCCGTACATTTCGTAACAGTTTATATCCCTTCTCCCTCCCTCCTTCCCCCTCTGCTTTTCCAATGCTTTAGTCCTTTATTCCCAGCCATGGGCACAAGGTCCGAATCTTGCACTGAATGTCCTTTCTTCCTTCTGTTGGTAGCCACTCCAGGTAGGTCTTCCATTTCGTCCTGATTGCTGTAGTCCTGTCTGCCCATTTGGTGTTCCAGTTCAGTTTCTCGATTATGTCCAACTGTATGAAATCAAACAAATAATTATGCCAGATTTCTACTGTCCACTTACTCTAGTCCTTCCAACCCAGAGCAATCACTGCTTTTCCTGCTAGTATCATTGCTTTGAATATAGCTTGGTTCTCTTTACTTACTACTGGGTTCCCTATTATGCCCATTAACATTAAATTAAAGTTAATGGTCCATGAAACTTTGCATGTTCTCCTTATAATTTGCAGTATTTTTGTCCAAAGGACACTGACCTCTGGGCATTCCCACCACATATGGGAAAACCATCCTTTAGCCTGTTTACAATGCCAGCACCTGGGGCTCATTCCTGGGATCATGTTTGCTATTTGCGCTGGTGTTTTGTACCATTTTGTAAAGAATTTATGCTCCATTTCGTTAAATTTGATCACTTTAATTTCCTCTATTCCTTCCATTATTTTGCTTGCCAAGTTATCTGATATCTGACCTTCTTTGGTCCAAGTGTTCTGTAGGTAAGATATTGTCATGTCTATATTTGATATCATTTTCCTATAGATTTTCCCTACTAGTCCTTGTTTTGATTTTTGCATCCCTTTGTATAGTTCTTCTATTGGTTCCTCTATCCATATTTTCTCTTTTTCCTTGATCTTATTAACCATACTGTATAGGCCTGTTATTTTTAACCAATGTTGGTTACCTACCTCTTCCACTATCTCGTGTATCGGTTTTAAGTTACGTCCTCTAAACATGTCTTCCAACCTATAATAACCTTTAGTTTTAAGATATTCCCACCATTTATTCTCTTTTATTTCGCTGTATATTGATTCTAGTGGTGTCCATCTTGAGTTTCTTCTTAGCCATTTCGCTTGCCACTTGCTCCAAGATTCTAATGCTGAATGTCTGGGGCCTTTAATTAATTTGAGATCTTTTTTTGTGGCTTTAGAGAAAATCCCAAATCTTCCTATATTGTTCTTTATCTCATTTTCAAATCTAACCCATTTTTGCTCCTCCCCTTCACCTATCTCTAATAACAACTTTATTTGGAAGGCTGCATAATATCTATTCAGCTCTGGGACTCCCCAACCCAACTCCTCTTTGAGACCGTGTATCAAACTTTTTTGAATTCTACACTTTTTACTGCCAAATATCCACTCTCTAATTGCTCTTTTCCATTGTTCTAACCTTTTGTTATGGGCCTCTAATGGTATCGACTGGAATAAATATGTTAGTTTAGGTAGCCAGAACATTTTAACACTCCTAATTCTGGTAGATATACCAAGAGTTTTATTTTTCCACTTTCTCATTTCATTCTTTATTTTCTTCCATATCGTGTTATAATTCACCTCCGATATTCTATCAATCTTCTTTTGTAACACTATACCTAAGTATATGAACTTTTTAGTGCCCATTCCAATATTTGTAATTTTGTTTATTTCTTTTCTTTCCTCTTTGTTCACATTGAGGTACATGATTTTTGATTTAGCCATATTAACCTTTAACCCTGAACAGCATTCGAAGTCCTCTAAGATAATTTTTACTTCTTTTATCGCTGCTTTGGGATTTGTCATAACCACTATAATATCATCTGCAAATAAATTAATTTTTATTTCTTCCTTCTTTACCTTATAACATTCTATCCTTACACAGTTTCTTATCCTTTCAACTAGTTGTTCTATTGCTATAATAAATAAGACCGGTGAGAGCGGGCACCCCTGTCGGACCCCTCTCTGGATCTGAAAAGTTTGTGATTTGGCATTATTGACCTTTACCACTGCTGTTCCCTCTCTATATATCTCCTGAATTGCTCTTATATAATTATCTCTTATCTTGTGCTTTTTCATAATCTGCCACAAACATTCCTGAGATAGGGTGTCAAAGGCTTTATAGACATCCAATTTTAAAAGACCTAACTTTTTTTTTTGACCGTGTTGTAATACGTTTATTATATTCCTAATAGGATGGGCTATGTTCCTATCCTTTACAAATCCATGTTGGTCTTCTTTTATTATTTTGGGACTAAACTTCTTTAATCTATTTGCCAGCATTTTTGCGAAGATCTTGTAGTCTTGGTTAAGGAGGCTTATAGGTCTGTATGAACCTACCTCTTCAGGGTCTTTACTTGGCTTCAAAATTACTATTATTTCTGTTTGTCTCCATGAATCTGGGGCCCTTCCCCCCCTCAAAATTTCGTTGAAGATCATTTGGAGTTCTGGGGCAAGAATATCTATCATTTCCTTATAAAATTCACTTGTGAACCCATCTAGCCCAGGGGATTTTCCCCTTCTCAATTCTTTAATTACATCCTTTATCTCTTGTATTGTAATTTCCTCTTGTAATTTGGCTTGCTCATCCTCCTTCAGTGTTATTTTTATTTCCTCTACAAAGTTTGTTGTGTCCCTTTTCTTATATAATTTTTTTATAGAAAGACTCGAACGCCTCCCTTATTTCTATGGGATGTTGAGATTTTTGACCATTTACCTTTATACTTTTTACCCTTTGTCTTTCCTTCCTATTTTTCAGGTAATTTGCTAGTCTTTTTGCTGAACTTATGCTATTTCTTTGAAATTCGTTCCTCACCATGGCTTCCCTTTTCCATATTGTTGCTGAGTCTAAGGCCTCCAATTGTTTTTTAATTGTTAATATTTGGTTCTGTATCATAAGATTGTATTTTTGCATTAGTTTACTTTGTAGCCTCTCCATTTCTTGGATTTCGGCCTGTCTTCCTAGATGCCACTCCTTTTTTTATATTCTTTTCTTTCTTTATACAGTGCCCCCTTATGACTGCCTTTGCAGCATCCCATAAAATATTGGTGGGTACTGTTCCTCTATTTTCCTCAAAATATAGCTTTATCTGCTTAGACATGTATTGTCTATCCCTTTCTGTGGCCATTATTAAGTTATTATATCTCCATGTTCTAGTTGTTGGTTGCTGGGTGAATTCTATTTCAACGCTTATTGGAGCATGGTCAGATATCCATATCGGGTGGGTTGTAATTCCTTTGATAATCATATTACTATTCTTTTCTAAAATTATATAGTCTATACATGATACTGTTTTATGCCTACTAGATATATGTTTAGGTTTAGGCCTGTTCCCCACAGACTCAAGTGCCTCTATCAGACCCCAATTTCCCAACTTGATTGATTTATCTTTTGTTATGTCTATATTTAGGTCACCTGTTATAATCACTTCTCCTTCGGAGAATTATTTAGTTTTTAAAAATATTTTACCCAGGAATTTCTTTTGCCCTTTATTTGGGGCATCTATATTTACTATTGTATACTTCTTATCATCCATTTTAAACGTTACTAACAAATATCTACCATTCCTATCCTCTTTTTTTCCCATAACCTCTAGTTTAAATTTCTTATGAATCAGTACTGCTACTCCTTTACCCTTGACATCACCTCTGGCCTCTGCTAGTATCTCCCAAGTCGGATCATTTAGCAATGGCTTGCTATCTTTTTTTTTCTTATGTATTTCCTGGAGGCATAAAACATCAGTCTTTTGATCTTTTGCCAGCTTAGCTATCCTGTACCTTTTAAGGTTTGACGTTAACCCATTGACATTCAGTGTAAGTAATCTTTTTGTTCTATACATATTCTTTATGATTCTGGACTTTGAGTTCCCATGGCACTGGGATTTTTAAGCATATTCTTAAACTACCCCTTCCCCACCCCTCCCATCCCTGTGGTAGAGTAGACTTGTGGGGATAAGAAACCTCCCCCTCTCTCCACTTCATGAGGTGCACACATCCCCTCCTCCCCCTTATACTTGTAATATTAACATTAGCTCAACTTATACTTGGATACTTCCCTTTAGGTGTCTTCTTCTAGTGAGTCTGTCCTGAGGCACTTTTCTTCTCTCTCTGCAGTTCCTTCTTCTGGGTCTGCTTCATCCTCTGGCTCTTCTTCCATTTCCTCTTCCCTTATGTCTTCAGCGTTTATTCTGAGTTGTTTGAGGAGTTCTTTGGCCTCGAGGGCATTCTGTGCCATGAGCCTCTTCCCTTCTTGGAATATTATGATTGAAGCTGGATAGCCCCAGGTAAATTTTACATTGTTTACATGTAGTTTTTGGGCATAGGTGCGCATTAAGTTCTTTTGCCTAAGTGTCTCCTGGCAAAAATCCTGTCTCGCCCAAACTTTCCTACCCCTGAAGCTCAAGTCCTTCCTCTTTTTTAGCTCCTTATATATTCTCTTCTCTGGAGAACTTGATAATAACGTCATGAGGGGCTCCTCCCTTGCCTTTTCTTTGCAGGCGGTGAGCTCTTTCAATGTCTTCTGTCTGAATCCTGATTCCATTAGTTGTCAGCTATTCTGTTAATACTCCTTCCAGGTTCTTGGTAGAAACCTCTTCAGAGATTCCTGTCAAGATCAAGTTTGCTCTCCTGTTCCTGTCTGTAAGGTCGTTTATCTGCTTTGTTAGGGAGCCAATCCTCTGTTCATTTGCCAGAGCCTTTTCTCTGGCAAAGTTTGCCATTTGCTTTATGTCGGCAATTTCTTTCCCTATCTTAGCCATATCTACTTGTACAGCCTTAATTTCTTCGCTAATTTTTTCCTGAGATGCTAGGAATATCTTCTGAAAGTTTGCTATTTGTTCTGACAGTTCCTTGATATTTTTTGCCATCCTTAGCTGTTTAATTAAGGCTTAATAAACTAGGCTCTTGCTGTGTGAGAGTTATCTTACTGAGTGGTTGTAAATAAAGGGTTTTTTTACTTGCCATCTGTAGACTCTGCTGCTCTTTGCTTTCTTCTTATCTGGTTATATGCCAGTATTTGGCTGTTTACAATCCTTTGAGCTGTAAATTCCTTAGTTTACGGGGGAGCTCGGAGTTTCAGCATCTGACTTGGTTTAGCGCATGCGTGCCTCCCTCAGGGGAGTGTTCAATCCATTCACATTTATGGAGAGAATTTGGAATTTTTTAGTTTGTTCCATATTTGTTTTTATTGTCTCTTACTTTATGTCTAGTTACCATCTGCCAAGCAGGCTTTGGTTTTCTGTTATCCTTCTTTCTTTTGACATCTTTACTTTTTTCTGCTTCTTGGTCTATTTTCTCTTCTTCTATATTTGATTCTTCCTCTCTATCTTCCTCCTCTTCTTTTTGCCATCCAAAGTCCTCTCCAAATCTTTCAAGAACTCAACTTTAAAAATTGAATCAATTCTTTGTCTTCTTCCTTGATGCTCAAAGAGGACCCCTTCTGAGATAAGCCACCTAAACTGGATATTATTCTCTCTTCAAAGATTCGTCAAAACATAGTAACTTTGTCTTCTCTCCCTCACTCTCCAGGGAATTGCCTTTAAAAATTTGACCTCTTCATCTTGAATTGTAACTTTAGTTTGGTTAGCCATTTTAATGATCTTGTCTTTCATTTCTCTTTTATGAAATTTAATATGTACTTTTCTTGGGGTTTTTGTGTTTTTTGGCATATGCAGAGTTTCTTCTGAAAATTGTATCTATTTCTGAACAAATTTCTTCTTTTGATCCTATTTCCAATTGTGTTGCTAAGCTCTGTGCTGCTTCTTTTAAGTTTTTTTCTATAGATTCTGGTATATTCTGGCATATAAGTATTAGTTCGGCTCTATCCATTTCTAATGAGATTAGTGATTCTTCAATCTTTTCGTCTTTGCTCTTTAATTCTTGGATCTCATCATCCAATTCTCATACTTTCTTTTTAGTTGATTCATTATTAGTAGCTATTTTTAGTATCTCTTGTTTGTTTTCTGTTATTTGTTTCTTAATTTCCTTGGTATCTGTTTTAAATTGATTTAATGTATCTTCCACTTTTAATCTTAAAGGTTCAATTTGGTTTGACATTTCATCTATTTTCAATTTTATGGATTCAATTTCTTTATTAAACCTGGTAGTGTGTTATCTACAGTTGTTTTCACTGCTTGGTTCACACAGTCTGGTATTATTACCTTCAGATCTTTGAGGTTCATTTGTGAAGTTGACATTGTATTTATCTTCAACTGCATAAGATTACTTATCTGACTGGGGGATGACAAGGAGGCTTTCTTGGAGCCACTAGTACCTGAGGCCATCAATGAATTTTGGCCTACTTAGAGATCAGAATTTTATAAAGAAAACCAAGACAGAAATTTTGGAATTTTTCAAAAGAAATATTCAACTGGACATTTTAATAAATACAGTGTGGGATGCATTTAAAGCATTCATTAGGGGATGTCTCATTAACCAAGAGACATGGAAGAGAAAACAAAAAAAGGAAACATATGAAGACTTAACAAATCAAACCAAAATGGAAGAAGAAAAGATTAAGAATAAATTAAATAATGAAGAAATTAGAACTGTGCTTATACTACTACACTATACAATGAATTTAATCTTATCTCAAGAAATAGCTAAGAACATAGCATTTACGAAGTCTTATTACTTTGAAAATGCCAATAAACCATCGAGGCAGCTTTCTTATAAAATTAGAAAAGAAAGGGAGAAAAAGACAATTTTGGCTCTAAAAATGAAAATAATGAGGAAAAATATAAAATACAAGACTTGAAGAATATTGATGAAATTTTTTATAAAAAGTTATATCAACAGAAAGAAGAAAATGTAGATCAGATTAAAGAATACTTATCACAAAAGAACAGGAATAAATTTAATGAAAAGCAAAAACAAATTTTAAATGATCCTATTACGATGTGTGAGATAGTTGAAGCAATTCAAAGCCAAAAGACGAAGAAAACACAGGGTCCAGATGGCATTCCAATAGAATTTTATCAGAAATTTGATTAACAGATATTTCCACCATTAAAAGAAGTATTACAAAATATTAGTAGAACAGGTAGATTGCCAGAGTCTTGGAATCAGGCAATCATCACATTAATACCTAAACCCAATTCAGAAGGGAACCTAATTCAAAATTATAGACCCATTTCTCTATTAAATATTTGCAAGTATTCTAGCAATAAGGCTAAAAAGGGTATTGGCAGAGGTGATTCACCCTGAGCAAACAGGTTTTTCACAAAAAGACACATGAAGAGCAATATAAGAACTATCATTGACGTCATGGAATACTATGAGACCTATACTGATAAACAACTATTATTAATGTATCTAGATGCAGAGAAAGCATTTGATAATCTATCCTGGAAATTTCTCTTGCAAAAATTAGAAAAATGGGACTGTGGAACAAACTTTCAAACAATAGTCAATGCAATATATAAAGAACAATATGCAAAAATTACTTTAAATGGAGACATGACACAAAATATAAAGATTCAAAAAGGAACAGGACAAGGTTGTCCTCTATCTCCACTATTATTCATATTTGCGCTAGAAACTTTAAACGAACAAGTGAGAAAGGAGGAAAAGATACAAGGTCTTAAAGTGAAGGGTGAAGAATTTAAACTGTTGGCATTTTCTGATGACCTGGCATTTATAATGGAAAATCCTAAAGTCTCATATATGCAGCTAGTAAAGATGAACCAAGAGTATGGGCATGTAGCAGGATTAAAGATAAACTACAAGAAGACTAAATTGTTAACTAAGAACTGTTCACCAGATATGATAGATGAAATTCAAAAGATAACTTCTATGGAGATAGTCAAAAAGGTCAGATACTTGGGCATTATGATATCAAATAGAAATAGTAACCTAATAGAAGACAACTATAATAAACTCCTCTCAGATTTAAAGAAAGATCTGAATAAATGGAATACATTACAACTTTCTCTGATGAAAATGAACATACTTCCTAGGTTTTTATTTCTTGCCCAAAACATTCCAATCCTAAAGAATAATAAAGTTTTTGTAGAACTGGACAAAATAACAAGACAATTTATTTGGAGGGGGAAAAAGCCAGAATTAAGTGGAAATTGCTTCAAGATAAAATAAGAAAGAGGGGGCTTTGGTGTCCCGAACTGGAAGATATATTATCAAGCAGCCTCCCTTTGTTGGATTAAAGATTAGATAACCTTGGAAAATATAAAAACACAAGTGGAGACCTGCAAGAAACTTGTGGGATGGTTATCTCATTCATCACGCCTTTGCTTCCTCTCCTCACCCCCTACCTCTCTCACACTTTTTCTAACCTCTGCCCCCTTTTTCTTACTCTCTGTTTCTCCTCCATGCTTGTGACTTCCTCTCTCTTTCTGACCTGTCATCTTTCTCTTTGTTTTTCTGCCTCCCCACTTCATCACTCTTCCTCTCTCTTTCTGCCCCTCACCCCAGAAAGAATCATTCTTTCTTTCTACCCCATCACTCTCCCAGCCTCCTGCCTGCTTCCTCCCCCACTCTGCAGAGCAGCAGCAACAGTGGTGGCAGTGCTCTCAGCCACCCACCTGCTTCCTCTCCCCCCACAAGAGCAGTGGCAGCACTCTGGGAATCACAACAGATCTCCCAGCTACAGAGATCAATTCACCTTAGGGCTGCCAGCTCCAGGTTGGGAAATTCCTGGAGATTTGGGGGTGAAGCCTTGGGACAGTGAGGCTTGGGGAGGCAAGCAGCCTCATCAGGGTATGATGCCATAGACTCAACCCTCCAAAACAGCCATTTTATCCAGGGGAACTGATCTCTGTTTCCTGGACAACACTTGTAATTCTGGGTGATCTCCAGTCCTCACCCAGAGGCTGGCAATAGTGGTTCTCATGGAGGAAATGGCTGGAGGATGGAGTCTATGGCATTACACCAGTCCGAAGTTCCTCCCCTCCTCAAATCCCACCCTCTCCAGACTTCACCCCTCAAATGTCCAGGGATTTCCCAACCTGGAGTTGGCAAGCCTATTTCCTTCCCACCCACCAGCCCAACCTATCTGCCTCTCTTTCTTCTGCTTTCCATCTCCACCCCCCAGCCTTTACCTAGGGAAATTACAGTCTTTCTCCACAGTGAGGACCAAAGCAGCTTTCATTATTCCCTCCTCCTTTGTATCTGCACAACCTTGTGAGGTTGGTTAGGCTGAAATATGTGACTGGTCCAAAATCACACAGTCAGCTTCCATTGCAAGATGGGGATCTGAACCTGGGTCTTGCAGACCCTACTTTGAAGCTCTAACTGCTGCACCTCACTGGCTTTCATAGGGTGGCTGCTGATGAACACTGGCAAGCAGCCAAGGCTAGGTGAGTCATGCAAATCAGGGGGGACCTGGGAACCCTAGACTGCTGTCAGGCCTAGTGTTGCCAACCTCCAAATGGGCCCTGGAGACCCCCTAGAATTACAACTGAACTCTAGACAGCAGAGGTCTGTCTCCCTGAAGAAAATGGCTGCTTTGGAGGGTGCACTCTGTGGCATTATACCCAGCTGAGGCCTCTGCCTTCCCAAACCTAGCCCTTCTTAGAGTCCACCACAAAATCTCTAGAAATCCCTCAGCCTGGCACTGGCAACTCTTGTGAGGCCTGGCCCCAAGGCTCCCTCCCTCCCTCGTCCCTGAAAGGCCAGAATAGGCCTGGAAAGGGCCCTTCCCCCACCCTTTTACTGACAAAGCCAGTTAGAAGCCCCCCCCCAAACATTCTAATCTCTCACCATTGATGCCTGAAGCAGATCCCTGCAGAGGCCATTTCAAAAGGTTTTGGGGGGCATTCAACTGTCCCTGAAGGGATTTTCTTAGTTTTTGGATTTTTCTACAAACCCAGGAAGTCTACTGACTGCGTAGGAAAAGCTGTTGGGGGAGAGTGAGTCCCCTGTTGGTGGGAATAGGTATCCACACATTTTGGCTATTAGAATAAGGATTAAAGTTAGAGGGTCATGATTTGTTCATAGGGTGGCATGCTTACATATGGTATGGGAAGGAGAAAATCCATTCTAACTTCCATAATCATTTATTAAGAAGAGTATTAATTAAAACATGGAATTACATTAAAAATCAATATTACTTGAAAACTCCTAAATGGGGTAGTGCTCTTAGAGGCTTTGTAAAACCATCGTTAATTATAGCAAAGAATAGAGAACCGTATGGAATTTTACTCAAAAAGAATAATTAACTAAAAATGGAGGAAGAATTGCTAAAACATAATATACAGTTTTCCTGGTGGCAATATTTACAATTAAAATCTAGATAAGCTAGAGATGCATCTCATGGGTTCGAAACCTGTAAGAATGAACTGGATAAGATTTGGCTTTCCTCTAATGACAAATTGATTCAAAAATTATATAATTTGTTGGTAGCTGATTATATGTTAGAGGAAATGATAAAACCATCTATGATTTCCTGGATGGAAGATATTGGCCATAGATGCATTGTCGAGAATATGGAAGACCGCCAGACTTATGAGGGCCACAACATATAAGGAGAATATATTTAAGATGTTTTATAGATGGCATTGGATGCCAGAAAAAAATGCAAAATGTTATAAAAAGTCTACAAATAAATGTTGGAAATGCAAAAGAGTGGTTGGTACGTTCCACCATATGTGGTGGAATTGTACAAAAGTCCAAAAGTATTGGTGAAAGGTACAGAAAATAATTTTAGAAATTACAAAGGTAAATTTGAAGTTAGTGCCTGAAAGTTATTTGCTGAATATGATTCCAGAAAATATTAGACAAATTGATATGCATTTAATAATAATGATAGTAACATCTGCTAGAATGTTATGGGCTAAATATTGGAAATTGCATAAAATTCTGAATGAGGAAGAATTGACTAACAAACTGTTAAATGTAGCAGAAATTGATAGAGTGAATGTATTAATGCAAGGCAAAGATGATGAGGTATATCGGAAGAGATGGTCAAGGGTCTATACATGGATGAAAGATTAAAAAAAACAACAGACTCAAATTGTAGTAAAAATGAAATATATATGTTTGTATATATTATTTAAAAACAAAAAATAAAAAAATTGGCGGCAAAAAAGAGCAGTTTCTGTCAGAGCTCTCTAAGCCCCACCTACCTCACAGGGTGTCTGTTGTGGGGAGGGGAAGGGAAAAGAGTTTTTAAGCCGCTCTGAGACTTCTTCGGGCAGTGAAGGGTGGGGTATAAATCCAATCTCCTCCTCCTTCTGCAAAATCCCACGTTTTTATCGCCTATGGAGAGCCAGAAAAGAGTGACAAAATTTCATTGCAAAGACTGGCTATTGACTATTTCTCTCTTTTATGAACTCACAAAGCAACTCCTATCTATCTCTGTCAGAGCCCACTCCACCAGGGCTGTTTCGACATCCATGGCCTTCCTGGCTGGTATCCCACTCAATGACATCTGTGTGGCTGCCACATAGACATCTCCATTGACCTTCGTATCCCACTATGCACTGGATGTTCGAGCTACATGGGATGGCCAGGCAGTTCTTCCATACATCTTCTCTTGAGATTGACCCTTCTGGTTCTCAGCTAGGCCTATAAGGTTGTTGTTGTTCAGTCACACAGTCGAGTCTGACTCTTCGCAACACCATGGACCACATTACGCCAGGCCCTCCTGTCTTCCGTAGTCCTCTGGAGTTTGCTTAATTTCATGTTTGTTGCCTCAGTAACACTGTCTAACCATCTCATCCTTTGCCTGTCGAGGGTCTCAGCAACCATTTAGTAGTGCCCAGTTCTCTTGGCACACAAGTCCAAACTTGCCCAGCAGAAGGTTAGCGATAGCAACCACACCAACGCAGAGTTGTGGTCAACTATATACAGTGTTATTTACAGTTATATACACCAGCAAAGTGCTTCGCCAGAACACACATGCGAGCAGAAGAGAAAAATCATACAGTATTGTAAAGTACTGAGTTTCGTGCCTCATGACTCGGACGACGACATAAGAGAAGACGCGTTTATTTGTACTTCACACAAGACAAAGACATGCAGTAACGCCCGGAGGCCAACTATATACAGTAAGGGGGGGGGATGCCCCCACATTCCTATTGGCGGGTTTGAATCGCCCGCCAATGCTGCCATTGGTTCTTTACTGGCGAGCTCAGGAGCCTAGTCCCTATTGTTCTCAGAGAGCGGAGCTTGGCTGCATTTTGCCAGCTCAGACTCCTGATCTTAGGACACAACACCCCTCCCCCCATAGTTTGTCTCCTATCAGGTGACGTAGTCTTTTAGGTAGGCTGGTGGCCTCCGTTCTCTTAATGATCTTCGGGGGGCCGGCACCGGACTGGCGGGGCCCCCTTCGGGTGGTCCTCCCGCACTAGGAGCTTGGATTTCCGGCAGCAGTGGCGGCAGTGGCGGCGGCGGCTCGGCTTGCTCTGGGACCCCCTCCGGGCTCTGTGGTCTTTCTGGCACTTGCTCCGCTGGTGGTGCCTGCAGCCGATCGGGTGCTGGGGCGGCCGCGGTGTATTCCGGTAGCGGGGCCTGGATCCCTGTGCCAGGGTCTTGCCGCCTCTGGAGTTGGTCCACGTGCTTACGGAGGACCCGGTCCCCGTCGGCCAGGACCTCATATGAAACTGGCCCGGTGGGTTTGAGAATTTGACTGGCCAGCCACTGAGGCCCCGCCCCATAATTCCTAAAGTAGACAGGTTCCCCCGGGAGGAAGCTCCTGGGCGCCTCCCAGGTTTTGACCAGCTTTCTCTCTAGGGCTCGGTCCAGGTGGAGCCTGTCTAACAGGGTCGTGGGGCGGCGGCCCATCAATAGTTCTGCTGGGCAATGCTCGGAGATGGGGTTCGGGCTGGTGCGCTGTGTGAGGAGGAAGCGGGCCAGTCGGAACTCCCCCTCCCCCTCCCCCTCGGTTATGCGGCTCAGGGCTTCTTTGGCGGTGCGGACTGTCCTCTCCGCCTGTCCATTTGTTGCCGGGTGGAAGGGCGCAGATCATATATGCTTGATTAAGTTCCTTGCGAGGAAAGCTTGGAACTCAGCAGATGTGAATGCGGCCCCGTTGTCTGACACGATCGTGTCTGGCAAGCCGTGCGTAGCGAATATTTTGTGCAGGGCCCTTATTGCCACTTTAGCAGAGGAGGTAGACACTCGACTTATTTCTACCCACTTAGAGTAGGAGTCTACCGTCACCAAGAACTGGAGCCCCTGGAACGGCCCGGCAAAGTCGATGTGTAAGCATGACCACGGCTTGTGGGTGGACTCCCAGCTTTGGGTTGGTGCACTTGGGGGATTGGGGCGGATCTCCTGACACCGTGTGCACCCCCGGACCCAAGTCTCAATTTCCGAGTCTATCCCGGGCCACCACACATAGCTCCTTGCCAGAGCTTTCATTCGTACAATGCCAGGGTGGGCCACGTGAAGCGTTTCTAGCACCCCTTGTCTCATGGGCCCCGGGATGACCACCCTGTCCCCCCATAGTAAGCACCCTTTCAAGGCGGATAACTCTTCCATCCTGGCTTTGTATGCTGTGAACTCTGGCCCGGCCGGTTCCACTGGTCATCCCCTCACCACCCAGTTTAGGACCCGGGAGATAATAGGATCTCGGGACGAGCAGGCAGCCACGTCTGCAGCCTGCAGGGGGGGTTGAGAAGCTCCTCCATCAACAATACCGTGGGAGCAGGGGCCGGGTCCTCTCCCGTTTGCGGCAGCGGCAGGCAGCTAAGGGTGTCGGCATGAACCAGCGCCTTGCCCGGCCGATGCTCCAACCGGTACTGATAGCCCGCTAAGAACAAGGACCAGCGCAACACCCAGGGCGACAGTACCTGTGGTGTTTGTTTGTCTGCCGCGAACAGTCCCAGGAGCGGCTTGTGATCGGTTACTAGCGTGAAGGGCCGCCCATACACGAAGTTATGGAATTTTTTTACCCCCGCCACCAGGGCCAAGCCCTCCCGGTCTATTTGTGCATAGTTATGATCCGCGGGGGACAGCGTGCGGGAGTAGTAAGCCACCGGAACTTCCCTCCCATCCGGTAGTTTGTGGCCCAAGACTGCACCGACCCCATACGGCGATGCGTCGCATGCGAGGATTACCGGGAGCTTTTCGTCAAAGTGGGCGAGTACAGCATTCGAGATCAATATTGTCTTAACCCCCCGGAATGCCGCCTCCTCCCTCGCTCCCCATGCCCAAGGCGTCACCTTATCCAGCAGTCTGTGTAGGGGTTCCGCCACGGCGGCTTTGTGTGGGAGAAAGGCGTGATAAAAGTTCAGGAGGCCTAAGAATGCCTGGAGCTCCACCTTGGACTTCAGGGCGGGGGCCTCCACGATGGCCTTCACCTTGTCCCTCGCTGGATGCAGGCCCGTTGTGTCGACCCGGTACCCCAAGAACTCCACCTCCGGCACCCCGAGGAGGCACTTTTCCCACTTCACCTTTAGCCCTGCGGCTTGGAAGCGCCCCAGGACAGTTCGGAGGCGGGCAGCGAAACTCTCCGGGGTGGTCGCGGCGATGAGGACGTCGTCGAAGAACGGCGTCACGCCAGGGATCCCTTTTAACAAATCGTCCATTAAATTCTGGAAGATCCCTGGGGCCACACTGACCCCGAACTGCAGTTGCTTCACCCTGAAGGCCCCCCGGTGTGTTACTATGGTTTGTGCCTCGGCGGTGGCCTCTTCCACAGGGAGTTGCTGGTACGCTTGTGCGAGATCCAGCTTTCCAAATATGCGCGCCCCCGCCAGCGTGGTCAAGACGTAGCTGACTACGGGTACGGGGTATGCGTGCACCTGAAGTGCCTGGTTAATTGTGCACTTGTAATCTGCGCAGATGCGGATTTCCCGTTCGGTTTCACGGGTGTCACAATCGGGGTCTCCCAACTTGCATTAGGGATGGGCTCGAGGACTCCCTGGGCCACCAACCGGTCCAGTTCTGCCTCTATTTTAGGGCAGAGGGCCAGGGGCACGGTGCGGAAGCGCCGCCGGATGGGCGTTACAGTCGGGTCTAAGTGAAGTGACACTGGGGCCCCTTTATAACATCCCAGCTCCCCATCAAAGACCTCGGGGAACTCCCTGCATACCGTTCCCCAGTCCCTCGTCCCGCACCTATTCACTCCCCCAATCATAATGCCTAGGGCCTCGAACCACGCTCGCACCAGGAGACTCACAAGGTTTCCCTCCACCACCACCAAGTCCAAGTTCCCTTCAAAGTCTCGGTATTGCACTCGGAAAGTGCCGACTCCCTGGATGGGGACAGGGTTCTTTTGGAAGTCCACCAAGCTAAGCGGTGATGGATGTAGAGGGGGTCCCCCGGACGGGCAAAGTTTTTTTAAAGTGTCCATGGAAATGATGGACGCAGCCGATCCCGAGTCCACCTCCATGCAGCAGGGGGACCCCTTGATCCGCACGTTTACTTGGATCTTTGGGGTGGAGGTGAGGTTGGGGTTGGGGAGGCGAAGTACCTGTAGCGGTTGATTGGTGAGATGGTACAGCTCGGCGACTTCTTCCGTCGTCTCGTGGGCGGTGGACGGTGCGTGGTGCGGTGGGGCCGATGACCTCGAGTTCCGGGGGCCCTTGGACCGGCAGACCCATGCGAGGTGTCCCTGCTTTCCACACCCGTGACAGACAGTGTCCCAGAACTTACAGGTCTTCCTCCCATGGCCTTCCCCGCAGCTGGCGCACACGGTCCGGTTGCCGGAAGGCTTGGCAGGCTCTCTGTCGGCCTGCTGGGCCTGTGCCGGCCAGCGGTGTTGGGGTCTGAGGGAGTAGACCTCTTCGGTGTCTGAGTTCCCGGGGCTGGGACCCCTCCCGACCGCATGGGCAGCCGCGGCCGGGTGTTCCCCTTCGGCGGCCTCATGTGCAGTTGCGGTGTCGATGGCCTCGTCCAGGGTGAGCCGCCGGTTGCCAATCAACTTACGCCGCAGCTTGGAGTCTGCCAGGCCCCACACGAGCTGCGTAAGCAAGTTGTCTTCCACCTTCGGGAACCCACAGTCCACCGCGAGCGCCGTCAGCGCGGCCAGGAAGGCGGCAGCGGATTCCCCTTGGGCCTGGACGCGCCTCTGGAACTCCATCCTCTTGGCCAGGACGGTAGGCCGGGGGCTGAAGTACGCATTGAGGACGTTCAGGATCTCCGCAAATGAGCTTTCCAGGGCTGTGTGGGGCACCAAGAGGCTCTTGGCGAGGCGGACTGTTTGGGTGCCGCACGGCCTCAGCAGGAGTGACCGTTTTTTCTCAGGGTCGCGAATCTCGTGGAGGTCCATGTAGCTTATGAGCTGGTCGACCCAGGCATCCCAGGTTTCTGGCTGTGACGGATCGAAGCGTTCGAGTATTATGTGTGGCGGCCATAGCTCCGTCTGGGAAGGCGTATGCCGGTGCAAGCAGGGTGGTGCTGCTCTCAGGGTCAGTGATGCGATGCTGTAAAGTACTGGGTTTTGGGCCTTATGACTCGGACGACGACATAAGAGAAGACACGTTTATTCGTACTTCACATAAGACAAGAACAACAGTAACGGCCGGAGGCCAACTATATACAGTTAGGGGGGGACGGCCCCATATTCCTATTGGCGGGTTTGAATCGCCCGCCAATACTGCCATTGGTTCTCTACTGGCAAGCTCCGGAACCTAGTCCCTATTGTTCTCAGAGAGCGAAGCTTGGCTGTATTTCGCCAGCTCTGCCTTCTGATCCCAGGACACAACACCCCTCCCACCATAGTTTGTCTCCTATCAGGTGATGTAGTCTTTTAAGTAGGCTGGTGACCTCCGTTCCCTTAATGATCGTCGGGGGGCCGGTACCGGACTGGCGGGGCCCCCATCGGGTGGTCCTCCCGCACAAGGAGCTTGGATCTCCGGCGGTAGTGGATGTGGTGGTGACGGTGGCGGTTGCAACGGCGGCGGCAGCGGTGGCGGCGGTTCAGCTGTCTCTGGGACACCCTCCGGACTCCGTGGTCTTTCAGGCGCTGGCTCCGCTGGCGGTGCCTGCAGCCGATCAGATGCTGGGGCGGCCGCGGCATTTCCCGGTAACGGTGCCTGGATCCCTATGTTGGGGTCTTGCCGCCTCCGGAGCTGGTCCATGTGTTTACGGAGGACCCTGTCCCCATCTGCTAGGACCTCGTATGACACTGGCCCGGTGGGTTTTAGGATGCGCCCGGCCAACCACTGGGGCCCCGCCCCGTAATTCCGGAAGTAGACAGGTTCCCCCGGGAGGAAGCTTCGGGGTGCCTCGCGGGTTTCAACCCGCTTTCTCTCTGGGGCTCGGTCCGGGTGGAGCCTGTCTAACAGAGTCGTGGGGCGGCGGCCCATCAATAGTTCTGCGGGGCAATGCCCGGAGATGGGGTTTGGGGTGGTGCGGTGTGTTAGGAGGAAGCAGGCCAGCCGGAACTCCCAATCCCCCTCCGTTATGCGGCTCAGGGCTTCTTTGGCGGTGCGTACCGTTCTCTCCGCCTGTCCATTTGTTGCCGGGTGGAAGGGCGCTGATCGTATGTGCCTGATTAGGTTCCTTGCGAGGAACGCTTGAAACTCAGCAGATGTGAACGCTGCCCTGTTGTCCGACACGATTGTGTCTGGCAACCCGTGCGTAGCGAATATTTTCCACGGGGCCCTTATTACCGCTTTGGCAGAGGTGGTAGACACTGGGCTTATTTCCACCCACTTCGAGTAGGAGTCTACTGTCACCATGAACTGGAGCCCCTGAAACGGACCGGCAAAATCTATGTGTAGGCGTGACCACGGCTTGTGGGTAGACTCCCAGCTTTGGGTTGGCGCTCTCGGGGGATTGGGGCATACTTCCTGACACCGTGTGCACCCTCGGACCCAGGTTTCAATTTCTGCGTCCATCCCGGGCCACCACACGTAGCTCCTTGCCAGAGCTTTCATTCGTACCATGCCAGGGTGGGTCTCGTGCAGCGTTTCTAGAACCCCTTGTCTCATGGGCCCCGGGATGACCACCCTGTTCCCCCATAGTAAGCACCCCTTCAAGGCAGATAACTCCTCCCTCCTGGCTTTGTATGCCGTGAACTCTGGCCCTGTCTGTTCCGCTGGCCATCCCCTAACCACCCAGTTTAGGACCCGGGAGAGAATGGGATCTCGGGACGTGCGGGCGGCCACATCTGCAGCCTGAAGGGGGGGTTTTGGCAGCTCCTCCATTAACAATACTGTGGGAGCTGGGGCCGGATCTTCCCCTGTATGCGGCAGCGGCAGGCGGCTCAAGGCGTTGGCATGACCCAGCGCCTTGCCCGGCCTATGCTCCAACCAGTACTGGTAGCCCGCTAAAAACAAGGACCAGCGCAACACCCGGGGCGACAGTACCTGCGGCGTTTGTTTGTCCGCCGTGAACAGTCCCAGGAGCGGCTTATGATCGGTTACGACCGTGAAGGGCCGCCCGTACACAAAGTTGTGAAACTTCTTTACCCCCGCCACCAGTGCCAAGCCCTCCCGGTCGATTTGCGCATAGTTTCGCTCCGCGGGGGACAGCGTGCGGCAGTAGTAAGCCACCGGGACTTCCCTCCCGTCTGGTAGCTTGCGGGCCAAGACCGCCCCGACCCCATACGGCGATGCGTCGCATGCAAGGATTACCGGGAGCTTTTCATCAAAGTGGGCGAGTACAGTGTTAGAAATCAAGAGTACTTTAACCCCCCGAAACGCCTCCTCCCTCGCTCCCCATGCCCAAGGTGTTGCCTTATCCAGCAGCCTGTGCAGGGGTTTGGCCACGGCGGCTTTGTGTGGGAGAAAGGCGTGGTAAAAGTTCAGGAGGCGTAAGAACGCCTGGAGCTCCGCCTTGGACTTTGGGGCGGGGGCCTCCACGATGGCCTTCACCTTGTCCCTCGCCGGATGCAGGCCTGTTGCGTCTACCCAGTACCCCAAGAACTCCACCTCCGGCACCCCGAGGAGGCACTTTTCCCGCTTCACTTTCAGCCCCACGGCTTGGAAGCGTCCCAGTACAGTTCGGAGGCGGGCGGCGAAGCTTTCAGGGGTGGTCGCGCCGATAAGGACGTCGTCGAAGAACGGCGTCACTCCAGGGATCCCTTTTAACAAATCGTCCATGAGATTTTGGAAGATCCCTGGGGCCACACTGACCCCGAACTGCAGCCACTTCACCCTGAAGGCCCCCCGGTGGGTCACTATGGTTTGCGCCTCGGCAGTGGCCTCATCCACCGGGAGTTGCTGGTACACCTGCGCGAGATCCAGCTTTCCAAATATGCACACCCCCGCCAGTGTGGCCAATACGTGGCTGACCACGGGTACGGGGTATGCGTGCGCCTGAAGTGCCTGGTTAATGGTGCACTTATAATCCGCGCAGATGCGGATTTCCCCGTTTGGCTTTACGGGTGTCACAATCGGGGTCTCCCATCGAGCGTTCGGGACGGGCTCTAGGACTCCCTGGGCCACTAACCGGTCCAGTTCGGCCTCTATTTTAGGGCGGAGGGC
Source organism: Gekko gecko (assembly GCA_029375565.1). Classification (NCBI taxonomy): domain Eukaryota; kingdom Metazoa; phylum Chordata; class Lepidosauria; order Squamata; family Gekkonidae; genus Gekko; species Gekko gecko. The sequence goes on from JAPDNY010000005.1 coordinate 174,932,625, forward strand.
CAGTGGCACGGTGCGGAAGCGCCGTCGGATGGGCGTCACTGTGGGGTCTAAGTGGAGCGACACCGGGGGCCCTTTATAACACCCCAGTTTCCCGTCAAAGACCTCAGGGAATTCCTTGCACACCGCCCCCCAGTCACGCATCCCGCACTTATTCACTCCCCCAATCGTGATGCCTAGGGCCTCGAACCACGCCCGCCCCAGGAGACTCACGAGATTTCCCTCCACTACCACCAAGTCCAAGTTCCCCTCAAAGTCCCGGTATTGCACTCGGAAAGTGCCGACTCCCCGGATGGGGACAGGGTTCTTTTGGAAGTCCACCAAGCTTAGTGGCGATGGACGTAGAGGGGGTCCCCCTGACGGGCAAAGTCTTTTTAAAGTGTCCATGGAAATGATGGACGCCGCCGATCCCGAGTCCACTTCCATGCAACAGGGGGACCCCTCGATCCGCACGGTTACTTGGATCTTCGGGGTAGAGGAGAGGTTGGGGTTGGGGAGGCGAAGTACCTGCAGTGGTTGGTCGGTGAGATGGTACAGCTCGGCGACCTCTTCCGTCGTCTCGTAGGCGGTGGATGGTGCGCGGTGCGGTGGGGCCGACGATCTCGAGTTCCGGGGGCCCTTGGACCGGCAGACCCGTGCGAGGTGTCCCTGCTTTCCACACCTGCGACAGTCAGCCTCCCGGAACTTGCAGGATTTCCTTCCGTGGCCTTCCCCGCAGCTGGCGCACACGGTCCGGTTGCCGGAAGGCTTGGCTGGCTCCCTGTCGGCCTGCTGGAACGGCGCCGGCCGGCGGTGTTGGGGTCTGAGGGCGAAGACCTCTTCGGTGTCTGAGTTTCCGGGGCTGGGACCCCTCCCGACCACATGGGCGGCCGCGGCCAGGCGTTCCACTTCAGCAGCCTCGTGGGCTGTTGCGGCGTCGATGGCCTCGTCCAGGGAAAGCCTCCGGTAGCCAATCAACTTGCGCCGCAGCTTGGAGTCCGCCAGGCCCCACACGAACTGCGTCAGCACGTTGTCTTCCACCTTCAGGAACCCGCAGTCCACTGCGAGCGCCCTCAGCGCGGCCAGGAATGTGGCAGCGGATTCCCCTTGGGCCTGGACTCGCCTTTGGAACTCCATCCTCTTGGCCAGGAAGGTCGGCCGGGGGCTGAAGTACGCGTTGAGGACGTCCAGGATCTCCCCAAACGAGCTCTCCAAGGCCGTGCGGGGCACCAAGAGGCTCTTGGCGAGGCGGACTGTTTGGGTGCCGCACGTGTTCAGCAGGAGCGATCGTTTTTTGTCTGGGTGGCGAATCTCGTTGAGCTCCAAATAGCTGATGAGCTGGTCGACCCATGCGTCCCAGGTTTCTGGCTGTGACGGATCGAAGCGCTCGAGTGTTACATGAGAGGCGGCCATGGCTCCGTCTGGGAAGGCGTGCGCCGGGGCGAGCGGTGCGGTGCTGCTCTCGGGGTCAGTGATGCGATGCTCGGCGAGCGGTGTGGTGCTGCTCTCGGGGTCAGCGATGCGATGCTCAGCGTCGTCCTTTTCGTCGCTCATGGAGTCACGGAAGGCGTTGAAATCCCATCCTCGTCGCCACTGTAAAGTACTGGGTTTCGGGCCTCATGACTCGGACGACGACATAAGAGAAGACGCGTTTATTCGTACTTGACACAAGACAAGAACAACAGTAACGGCCGGAGGCCAACTATATACAGTTAGGGGGGGACAGCCCCATATTCCTATTGGTGGGTTTGAATCGCTCGCCTATGCTGCCATTGGTTCTCTACTGGCGAGCTCCGGAACCTAGTCCCTATTGTTCTCAGAGAGCGAAGCTTGGCTGTATTTCGCCAGCTCTGCCTTCTGATCCCAGGACACAACAGATGCTCGGCGAGCGGTGCGGTGCTGCTCTCGGGGTCAGCGATGCGGTGCTCAGGGGTGGCCTTGTTGTCCTCTTCGTCGCTCATGGAGTCAGGGAAGGCGTTGAAATCCCACCTTCGTCGCCACTGTAAAGTACTGAGTTTCGTGCCTCATGACTCGGACGACGACATAAGAGAAGACGCGTTTATTCGTACTTCACACAAGACAAAGACATGCAGTAACGCCCGGAGGCCAACTATATACAGTAAGGGGGGGGGACGCCCCCACATTCCTATTGGTGGGTTTGAATCGCCCGCCAATGCTGCCATTGGTTCTTTACTGGCGAGCTCAGGAGCCTAGTCCCTATTGTTCTCAGAGAGCAGAGCTTGGCTGCATTTCGCCAGCTCAGACTCCTGATCTTAGGACACAACAAGTATGCAGTTACATATATACAAGGAACAGCCAAACAGCTTGCTGCTGAGTCACTGTGACTTAGACTCTGCCAGTTCCTGCCTGAGCCAGTCAGAACTGGTCTCTGCCTGTCAGTTTGCTGTCAGTTAGATCGTAGTGATCACTAGCTCTCAAGTCTTCCAGGCCAACACTCCCCCTAAGACTTAGAGCGATGTGATTAGACCTAACCTCCCCCTCAGATTGAGGAATTTGCTTGTTTCTAGTTCCTTTGTGAACATATCTGCCACGTTACTTGCAGAATTACAATGTTCCAGGGCAACCAGCTTTCTCTGTACTATGTTCCATACACTCTGGTAGCATATGTTGACGTGCCTGCTTCTGGTCCTGGCACTATACGAAGTAGCTAGTTGTTGTGCAGCAGTATTATCACAAAATACTGACATAGGCATTTTAACAGACATTCTTAATTCCTTTAACAATTGGTTAAGCCATTCTAGTTGTATCATTACCTCGTTCATGGCAGCAAATTCAGCTTCACATGAGCTCATCAAAATGTATTGTTGTTTTACAGATTTCCACATTGTTAGTGATCCACAAACATATATTACACAGCCTGTTGTGGACTTGCCATTTTCCTTGTCTCCCCAATTGGAGTCACTGTACGCACACACCTGATTCGTACTATCAGTTCTCAACTGTAACCTGCTTTTTACAGTACCCTTCAAGTACCTTAGAACATGTTTAGCTGCAGTCCAATCCTTTTTGTATGGACATGCACATCTTTGGCATAGCTTATGCACAGCATAGTAGATGTCTGGGCAAGACCAGACTGCCAAATACAATAGTGAACCAACCAGAGATTGATACAGAGCTTTGTGCTCAAAACACTCTCCTTCAGGCTCTCTGTCATAACTGGTTGTCATGGGTATAGGTACAGTTTGTGCTTCAGACATTATACATTTCCAACAATTTTTCAATTTTACCTTCCTGGCTCAATTCACAGAACCCATCCTCATTTTTATGCATATTCATGCCCAGATAATATTTTATTTCTCCTAAATGCTTAATTTTGAAGAATTTTTGTGTTGTCTGGAGAAACCAATCGAGTTGCATTTTTTGTTCAAAGATAAAGCAGAGATCGTCAACAAACACGAGCAAATAACATCTGCTTTTTCCTATTTCCTTGCTGAACATGCAGGGATCTGCCAAGCTTTGTTCAAAACCCAAGCTAGTCAAAGTAGTAGACAAACACTCATTCCAGAGATGCCCACTCTGTTTTAACCCATACAAGGCTCTGTTTATTTTTAACACAAGGTTCTTGCTTTTGTGCTCAAACCCTGGTATCTGATCCATGTACAGATCTTCCTTAACTTGAGCATTCAGGTACACAGTGGTGAAGTCAAAGTGATGCACCTGCATCCCTTGCAACCCTGCTTTGGTCAGAGCAATGGTCAAAGTATTAGAATTTACAGTGGGAGCAAATATTTCATCATAATCTTGACCTTGAGTTTGACAAAAAACCCTAGCGACCAATCTGGCCTTTCTCTGGACTTTCCCATCCTGTAAATGTTTTAGTTTGTAAAGCCATTTGCAGCCTATTACCTGTTTGCCTCTGGGCAGTTCTGACAGACTGAACACATTGTTCTTGCATAGTGAGTCATACTCCACTCTCATAGCTTCTAACCAAGCTTATTGTTCCTGTTTTGGCATTTCCGTTACCTCCTGATAACTCACAGGTTCCCGTGCATATACATAGTTTACAACATTAGCATCATACCCATATCTCTGAGGAGCTACTCCTTTAGTATTTCACGCTGAACATCTGGGAGTAGCTTGCTCTGTTTTGACACTTTCAGAATGAACAGGCAGTGGAGATTTAGTTTCAGTGTCCACCTCAGCACTGTCTGTGATTGGTAATGCTGCCTGAGCAGGCATTTGATTTGCGTGCACCCTGTGCCAGTTCTGGCTTTCACAAAAACTTGCTGACCTACTGAAACTCACATTGTGCTGCTCATTAGCAAATCTGTAGGCTTTCATGCCTGATTGATAACCCAAGAAAAGCAACTTCTTTGAGCGAGCTCCCCCTTTCCTTCTCTGGTTCAAAGGCACATTTACCCAGGCCTTGGACCCAAACACCCTTAAATGACTCAATTTTGGTGTTTTTCCATGCAGGACTGAGAAGGGAATATCATCCAACACTCTTGTCCACACCCTGTTACTCAAATAACATGCAGCTTTTAGGGCTTCTGCCCAATACTGTATGGACAAGTTTGCATCTTTGAGCATTGTCATCATTATTGTTTGTAAAGTTGCACCTTTGCGCTCTGCCACTCCATTTTCCTGGGGTGTGGCCACGTTTGCCACCCTGTGTTTCACTCCATGCTCTTTTAACCATTTTTGGAATGCAGATGACATAAATTCACCTCCCAAATCTGTTTGCAGAGCTTTTAGCTCACCTATCTGGTTGCACACCTTTTTATACCAATATTTAAACATTTGAAAAACATCTGATTTCTGTTTTAACACATAAACCCAGGAGTAGCAAGAAAAATCATCGGTAAACACAACCGCATAACGATTATGGGATAGACTCAGTGGGAAAGGACCAATTACATCAGTATGCACCAGCTCCAGAGGCTGCTTAGACACTGTTTTGCTTTTCTGACCCACTGGAAAAGCCTTTGATTTGACCTGTTTGCATATATCACAGTCGAGAAAATTCCCACAGTCTTTCACTTCCTCCTTACCAGGGAGAGCTAAGGTTTTTGCTAAGGTTGCAAAGCTGACATGATCTGCCCTCTGGTGTAGAAGATGTATAAATTCATTATGGGGATTTATGTTGCCTGTCACCTGGGTAGAAGCTGCCATGGGAGTGTTACACAAAACATAAACACCCTGGCAACCTGTTTCCCCCCCTTCATTATTTTATACATTTCATTAGCAAACTTTACCTCATAACCAGCCCAGTCAAGAGCTAACACACTCAGGAGGTTGCATTCCAGAGAGGGGACGCAGAGAATGCTCTGGAAAGTGCAGTTTAAGACAGAAAAAGTGATTTCCCCCATGCAAGTCACACTAGCACTTCTTCCATCTGCTAAGTTGACATGCTGTTGCAGTGCAGGTTGTTTATCCTTTAAGAGTGCTTCGTTTTTGCAAAATATTGGGGACACTCCAGAATCCAGTAACCATGTGTCCTGGTTGGCAGCTGTCCCAGCTACTACCAGGGAAGTATTTGGACGCTTTGACACCCCTTCAAAGTATCATGCAGCTTTAGTTTTTTTCCGAAGCTCCGGACAGAATGTTTTGAGATGCATCGATGACCCACAGACAAACCATTTGCGGACTCCCAAAGCTGTCGGCTCCATTTTTCCCCGGCAGCTAGCCTTGTTGGGCCCAGCTGGTTCCATACTCTGGGCATTTTGCCAAGCAGCTGAGGAATGCGGAGCTTGTAGCCTGCTATCAAATTCCAGCAGTCTGCCAACAACGTAGTTCATCTGAAGCTGGTCGGCTGGCACAGATTCTAATGACGTTATCAATACATTGTATCTTTCCGAGAACGAACTGAGAACCATAAACACTTGATCTTGCAGTAGTACAGCCTTGCCTCTCTCTTTCAGCTGGTGAAAATACTCTGTTAAAGCATTCAAGTGTTCTCTGAGAGGCTCATCCAGCAGCTGGACTTTCCGATAAAGCCGGCATGTCAGGGCAATTAGACAGACAGCCGTACGCTGCACATAAACTGCCCTTAAACTGTCCCACACACTTTTTGCTATTGTGGCTTGTGAAATATGGGCCAGTTGATCGTCCCCAACAGCCAAAACGATGTTTGCCAAAGCTTTTTCCACCTTGGGCACATCTCTAACTGGCACTGGATCAGGAGGATCATTCACATACAGCCACAGCCCCTCACGCTTGAGAAAGTGCTTCCCCTTCTTCTTTGACTTTCAATCTTTCCCAGCATCAGGGTCTTCTCCAGTGAGTGCTCCCTTCTCATTTGGCGGCCAAAGTATTTGAGCTTCAGCTTCAGTATCTGGCCTTCCAGGGAACAGTCAGGGTTGATTTCCTTTAGGATTGACTGACTTGATCTCCTTGCAGTCCAAGGGACTCTCAAGAGTCTTCTCCAGCACCATAATTCAAAAGAATCTATTCTCCGGCGCTTGGCCTTCCTTATAGTCTAACTCTTGCAGCCATACAGTACTACTGGGAATACCATTGCTTTGACTATACGGACATTGGTTGGCAGGGTGATCTCTACTTTTTATTATGCTGTCTAGGTTTGCCATCACTTTCCTCCAAAGGAGCAGGCGTCTTTTAATTTCATGGCTGCAGTCGCTGTCTGCAGTGATCTTGGATCGCAGGAATGTGAAGTCTGTCACTGCTTCCATGACTTCTCCTTCTATTTGCCAAGGAGTGATGGGGCCAGATGCCATGATCTTAAGTTTTTTTGATGTTGAGTTTCAGGCCAACCTTTGTGCTTTCTTCTTTTACCCTAAGCAAGAGACTCTTTAGGTCCTCTTCGCTTTCTGCCATTAGAGTGGTAACATCTGCATATCTGAGGTTGTTGATGATTTTCCCAGCAATCTTAATTCCGGCTTTGAATCATCTGGGCCAGCATTTTGCATGATGTACTCTGCAAATAAATTAGACTAGCAGTAAAGCCCATTGTATTGTAGAAGCAATACAATAAGCTCTAGAAAGATGTGATGCATAATGAATGCATAGAAAGGTACAGAAGTGGAAGTAAAGTCTCACACAGCCAGGCATGCCTTGGGTCTCCCACCCCCACATTCAAGACCCCTGTGGCCCAGCCAGGCAGGCCTTGGCTCTCCCACCCCGCCATTCTAGGCCCCTGTGGCCCAGCCAGGCAGGACATGGCTCTCCCACCCACCCCCCATTCAAGGCCCCTGCGGCCCAGCCAGGCAGGCCTTTGGCTCTCCCACCCCCTGTTCAAGGCCCCTGTGGCCCAGCCAGGCAGGCCTTTGGCTCTCTCACCCCACGTGCAAGGCCCTTGCGGCCCAGCCAAGCAGGCCTTTGGCTCTCCCACCCCCCTGTTCAAGGCCCCTGCAACCCAGGCAGGCCTTGGCTCTTCCACCCCCCTTAAGGCCCCTGCGGCCCAGCCAGGCAGGCCTTTGGCTCTCCCACCCACCCATTCCAGGCCCCCGTGGCCTGGCCAGGCAGGCCTTTGGCTCTCCCACCCACCCATTCCAGGCCCCCGTGGCCCGGCCAGGCAGGCCTTGGCTCTTCCACCCCCCCTTAAGGCCCCTGGGGCCCAGCCAGGCAGGCCTTTGGCTCTCCCACCTGCCCATTCCAGGCCCCCGTGGCCCGGCCAGGCAGGCCTTTGGCTCTCCCACCCCCCATTCAAGGCCCCTGTGGCCCAGCCAGGCTGCTCACAGCTTGGCTACCTACTTATCTTGGGGAGTCTTCAGGGCTCTGGGAGGGGCCAGGACAGGCAGCAGTGTGGAGGGGCAGTAGGCAGCAGCCTCAGTGCAGGCTGAGGCTGGGCCAGGAGCAGCAGAAGTGCAAAGTGGCAGGGCCAGAGTCACTGGGAAGCGAGAGGGCTGGAGTCTCTGCCCTCTCTCCTGAGATGAAATTATCTTCTGAGGTGAGTTTTGGCTCCTTCTGCTTCTGTGGGTGGGACTCAGGCAACTCAGCCAGTGCTTAGGAAGTCCTTTTGAATGACAGATCAGGCAGCAATCTGATTTTGCCAAGCATAGAACCTTGCCAGACCACTACACATTTATATAATAGGACAGGATAAGCAAGGGGACAATATACATCCTTGTTGAACTCCTTTTCCTATGCTAAACCAATCAGTTGTTCCATATAAAGTTCTGTCGCTTCTTGACCCTTATGCAGGTTTCTCAAGAGACATGTGAGGTGGTCTGGTACTCCCACCTCTTTAAGGACTTGCCATAGTTTGTTGTGATCCACACAATCAAAGGCTTTAGTGTAGTCAGTGAAGCAGAAGTAGATCTTTTTCTGGTACTCTCTTGCTTTCTCCATAATCCAGCGAAAGTTGGCAATTTGATCTCTAGTTCCTCTGCCTCTTCGAAACCCAGCTTGTACTTCTGGCAGATCTCTATAAGGTAATATACTTCAACTATATACTCCCCGTTTCCTTCTTGCCAGCATCCTCCTCCAGTGGGTTCAGCTCTTCAGTCACCCAAGTGTGAGACTGCACAGAGACCACGAAGAAGATAAACAGATTGCTTACCTGTAACTGATGATCTTTGAGTGGTCCTCTGTGCAGTACCACAAATCCATCCAGCCTTCCCCATTGCTGGCATCTCTCGGTCACTTACCTTTTGGAGAAACTTACTGGTAATGGTCAAAAGAACTGAGCAGGAGGTGTCTCTCTCCTTTGCTCCAGGCATGCACAGTGTGTTTCTGCTCCCCAAAGTGAGAGAAAGAGCCTGATAAAATGTTCTGAGACTAGCTCTAGAAAATTCTCTGAATGAGGTTGTGTGCAGGCACCCAACCCAAGTGTGGTACTGCACAGAGGACCACTTGAAGATCATCAGTTACAGGTAAGCAACCTGTTTTTTTCTTTGACTTTTACATTGTCTCAAGTGCCATTTGAAGCGGTTCAGCCCGAGAGGGCTTGTGATTCTTCCTTGAGGTTCCAGGGCTGGGCTAAAAGCCAAATTATATCTCTGCGACAGGGTGGGACAGGCAGTAGTTTAAAAAACAGAGAAGAAAACCACATTACATGGGGTGGCTCAGTCACAGAAGGGAACAAAATTTTGGAGGGAAAATCTATCTCTGAGGGAGGGAACTGTGAGGGGCCATCATAGCAACCTTTTGCCTAAAAGCAGTGTCTTTTAATGTGCCCTAGTTTTCCACATAAATGACAAATTATTTTACTCTTCCTGTTTACATTTAGAGCTACTTGTTCAACATTCAGTTCAGCTTTCTTGTTGGATTCCTCAAATTGTCTATGTTAGTATGTCTGTTCAAATTGATTTCTTACTTCTCTGAGAGACAATTTTCCTTATCCTTCAATTTGAGACACAGCATTTTCATACAACTTTGGCAAGCTAATTAACAGCAATACAACCAAGTCCTGACCTGCAATCTCTTTCCCGACTTTTCTTAACTGTTGTGTTAGACTAAGGGTTTCACACAAATTACCCCCTTCTGACAGTCTGTTTCATATGTAGAGCTGGCTTTTGAGAGACAAATTTATGTAAAGCCTCTCCAATTTCTGAATTTTAAAGAATAAAGTTTGTTTATTAATAAGAGATCAAACTTTGTAAGAAAGAGGAGAAAGAAAGAGAAGTCTAACTAGCTAGCTAGGAGAGAGTCAGTAATGAACAGATTTACTGAAGAAAGACCGTGAGCATTTTCCCAAAGCTGCCCAGGGCATTTTCTCTATTGACTTCCAGTAGTTTGGCATCTGGTGATACAAACACTGAGTTTAAGTCATATTTCTATGTTGTGTTATGTTGCAGTTTCTGGGCCATGCCTTTGTGACAGGCTGAGCAACATATTAAGTGAAGGAGTACGTACATGTAGAGTTGTTGGCTGCCGCCGTTGTTATCTATTTATTCTCTCATCTGTTCTTGGCATTAATGTTACCATGCCTGGTACTTCAATTTTCCCACTCCTTCCCCTCTCAGCCCCTCAGAAAATGCAACTGATTCTGAGAGTTACGATCAGCTGACAGAGAAGAAGCTTGAAGAGTTAGAAGTCATGGCGCTCATACAGTCGACAAGGAAATTTTATTAAAACTGTCAGACTAGGGCTGAGAGAAGGTAGCCCTATTGCTGTTAGAACTGAAGGGAACAGTTAACCAGCAATTGAATGAGTGCTTCTGTTATACAAGATTCAATGGCTCAGTATTTTTCTAATTTGACAATCCCTCTTAATCGCAGAGCCTTTATGTTGGCTAGGTTCAACTTATTTCCTTCAGCTGTTTTGACTGGTAGATACAAGGGTACCCCTTATGAGGACAGAGTTTGTACCTGCTCCTTTAATGAACCTGACTCTGTGCAACATATCCTTCTTTTTTTTTGTAAATACAATTTATTATTGGATATATCACAAGTTCATACAATTTAAACATAGCAATACATACCCATTTTTCTTTTTTCCCTTTCTCCCCCCCACATCAGGCTTCCAGCACTGCTCCAACCCCATTAATATCTCTCTTATTCTATTACAGTTGCTTCTAAACTTATTTTCTCTTACTAACGGTAACAATACAAGTCTAATTCTCTTTCCCTTTCTTCTTAATAACTGTCAAAGCTAATCAAACCACTTTTAATGTCCCAATTTTTCAACAGATATTTTTGAAAGTCTTTCCAATCTTTAAAAAAAGTTTCATCTTCTTCATTTTTTAACTTTCTTGTTAACTTGTCCATTTCCGCCAAAAACAACGTTTTTTAATCCATTCCCATGTTTCAGGTACTTTATCTTGTTTCCAACATTGAGCAAAAGTCAGTCTTGCTGCTGTAGTCAAGTACCATAATAGTGTTCTCTTGGCTACATTTATTTCTTCCATTTTAAGACCTAACAATAACATCTGTGGGTCTTTCTTAAAAGTACAATTCAAAATTTTTTGTATCTCATTGTGGATCTCTGTCCAATACTTTACTGCTTGCAACATATCCTTCTTCATTGCCCCCATATTCTTACCTCCATCATCACTTGATTCACTCTCTTTTATCTTCTGCAAAGATTGTTGATAATGAGTTTAATTTCTTGCTTTCTGATAGGTTCCCTGAAATCATTGCATCTGTAGCTGAATTCCCTTCACTTGTATGGAAGCTAAGGGCAAGAGTTTTAACACTTAGTCTTTAATGTATAGTTTCATTTTGGGATATGTTATTCTGAATTGTTTATGAATTTTTCTCTCTCTACTATTGTGGTATAAAACCCTCAGTTTTAACTTATTTTTATCTTTCTGTAACACTATGCCATGCCAATAAAGGTCTATGATGATGATGATGATGATGATGATGATGAGTGCTTCTGCATTGTGCTGGTACAACAGAGGACTGTGCAACCATAGAATACAATTTCTTTTTTTGCTGTCAAATGATGGTGGGTCTCAAGTACTGGTCACTTGTGACATTGTGGTGCTTTGTACTAGATGGATGTGACATTTGCAGAACCTACTCAACTTAGCATTTATAATATTCTTTTATAAACTAATAGTGAAGTCAGCCATTTTTTTGGATACTTAAATCCAGTGACTAGAACTGTTAACAGGCAAGAAAGATCTTCCTACAAACCTGAAAATGGCCCCAGACTATGAAAAGGGCCCCAGGTTTGCAGAAAAGATGTGAAATTAAAAAAAAAATACATTGGGTTTTTAAAAAACAAACAAACACTAAAATGATAAAAGGAACACCTGTTCCTTTAAGCAAGGTTTTCACTCAGTAGCTGTTGTTAAGCAACAAAAATATTCCAGGCTGGGTTTCAGTGAGTAAAAGGCAGGAGGGCAGGACCCTCGTCAGGGCACCATTATATGTATTTTAAGAGTAACCTTCAGCCCTGACTATCAGTAACTATCATACCTTACCTAACCAAATGTTCATAGTTTAAAATGCTGCCTTGAGTTTCTTGTAAGAAGGGGCAAATAACAGTGGGCTCTATAAACAAATAAATATTTTAAATAAAACTATGTGTATGTATAATGACTTTAAAAGCTTTTTTAAAAGTTTGTTTCTCCATGTTGCTTCATGATACATCTTTGGTAGAGCTAGGTATTCTGTTGCAGAGGCCTGCATCAAGTACATCAATATGGAATCATATGGTCTATCTAGTACAAAAGAGATTCCACTGGAATGGCAGAATCAGTGTTATTGTGCACCATTCTGTTTGTTTCATGTCTGTTGCAGCCATACTTCCTATGAATTTATATTGCACCCCCCCTTCTTCTCTAAAGAAACTCATGCACTGCTTTTTCTGCCTTGTGACAATATTTCAGGACACTGGTGATGCCACCTTTAGAGCAAAGAACGATGTACCCAGAATGTTTTCCATGCAAGTAATGCCTGGAATGTTTTCAGCAGATTTTTTAAAAACACCACTATTGAAATAGAAGTGTGGGGGTGTTGAATTGTCACATGCAGTCCAGTTTCCTCAGGTGAAGAGAGGGCAAAATCCAGATTAGGTTAGCAGCCAGTTGTGACAGCAGAACACCTCCTGTTCCTCACCTTTAAGGTCATGCTTTGGAATCCCACTTCCAGTAAGGACAGGATTTGTGGAGGGAACAGGATTTCCGGTGGTACCAGAGTTGTCACCATGTCATTCTGCTGACAGTGGGAGTAGAGCTCCCTGCAGCTTGAAGCTTGTTTTTAAAGGGTCAGGAGTCAATTGCTGGGCAATTGACTAATTAAATAAGCTCATGGTTTAGTCTCGCTCACTCAGTTGGGTGTGTTTGTTCTTGAGTGTTTAAGGGTTAGTAACTAGCTTGTTGTAGAAATGTTGTGGGAGAGGAGAACTGAATTAATATTAATAACACCTCTTATATCTTATATCCAGCTTTAATGGTTTGGATTTTCTTGCATCTCATTCCTACATTCATTCCTCTGTGCTGTGTCATACATATAGGATGAGCTAGGTCCTGGAGAGACTTTGACTTCCTGGTTAAATGAGACCAGTTACCATCCAGAGTCTCCTGGGACAAAGTGCTGCCAAATGGTAATATAATAAGCCATACACTGGAAATAGGAGATAGAGATGGAATGGAGCAGAAGCTGTAGGGTGGCAAAGTGTGGAATAAAACCCCAGGAGGAAAGGACAGTAGAAAAAGTGCCAGCTGCGGGCGGGGGGGGGGGCATGAATGAAGCTGAAAAAATCTATTGGGGGAGAAAAAGCATGAGTAACAGAGTAGATGAGAAGAAGCCTGGGCAAATGGAACTAAAACTTTTTTAAAAATTGGTAATGGCCCAACATGGCTATCTATTTGCAACTTGGAGGGTAATTGTCTTTGGGTGTTTCCTCACTATACCTTAAATCCTGGTTCAACCCTGTCGCTGAACTTACATTCTACACTACACTCAAGTTCACCCCTGTAATTATCTCGGGGTATTTTTTGTTGCCACATTACATTGAGGTCACCCTGGTTTTGCCCCACACTTGTCCCGGGATAAACAGATGCTGTTATCACCAGGGATAAATGCAAGGTATTGTGTCATGAATTGAACTCTGATAAAACCAGGGATGAGATCCAAGTGTGGAACGGACCTTTATTAGTTAAGAGATGGAAGCACTAAAGTTCTCCCACAAAGAGGCACCATTGCTTTCCTCTTTCTCAGTGAATTCACCATTACACTTTTCTGTGTTTTTCCCCGTGTTCTTTCATGGAGCAAAAATAAGTTTTGAAGCCCCTACTCTTCTCAAGGACAGCTGCAAGCTTTTAACTGTGAAGGACCTGGTATGTGATATCTCTCTATAATATAATTATACTTTGGTCGTGGACTCTCCTGAACATTCCACATGCTGCCAAAATCAGTTGCTCAATGATCTGTCACTCAGAATATGTCCCTAGCTACTGGCTGCATTGCCTGAGTCCCACCCAGCCGCCACTCAAGAGTACTCATGTCCCACTGGCCGGGTGCTGGGTTTGCTCCTCTTCCCTGCCCACTCCTTCAGCCTCTGTGCCCTGTCATAATTTCTGGCAGATGGCTTTCTCTCTTGACAAAGATGCTTGCCTCCTGTGTGAGACTAACTTTTCCCCTCAGTAGCTGTTGGTAGGTGTAACAAAACGGCAGTTACCTGTGTCTGTAAGATGGCTGCCATCTGTGTGTTTAAAATGTTCCCCCAGAAGGCTTAATTGAGCTGTAGTTCCAGAGAGGGGCCTGCAGGGGTATCACTCACTCGGTTGAATGGGGCTTCCTCATCTGTTGGCTTACAGTTTCTAGCTGCAGCAGGGGTAAAAAGTACAAGAAAAGAGGGACCGTCCCAAGGGGCAGGCCAGCATCAATATAGTCTCCAGCTAGGCCACAAGCCAGAGACACGGGGGGACCCTGGTAGGCAGCAGAAATTCAGCCACTCCACTGTTGGCTGGACTGGGGAATGAATGGAAGTTTCCCTGCTCTCTTGAGCAAGAGAGAGAGAAGCTGAAGCAGAGCCAGTCCAAGGAGAGATTCTATCCTGAGCCCACAACCGCCAGAGCTAGAGTGTTGTGTGTAGGGAAAGAGGATTGTGTTTAACCCCTGTTGATTTATGCCTGTTGGTTCATGGTGTGTGCTTACTCCTACAGTTGTGCCTTATTTATTTAGTGTGTGTGTGCTCCATAATTGTGTAAATAGTTAAATAAATTATTTTATTTGGGCTAATAATCTGTGTTGTACTCCGACCACATAGTCTCCCCTGCTCTGCACAACACCAAAGGGAGGGGGTAGCCCAGAGAAGCAAGGAAAGGCAGACCCTTGGGTTGCCAACTTTCCAGGGATCCCCCAAAGACTGGGGATTCCATCTTCAAATAGGGAGATTCAGCCAGAGGGGTCTCACTGTCCCTCTAAAAGGCAGTGACAATTCAGTGAGTCATGGCAGCATACTTAAGGAGTGAGTTACGCTCATGGGATGAAGGTGGGAAGTGAACAGCTGAGTTGTAAACTGGAGCCCATTTCGCTACAGTAGGCAACCAAGCTTGGTTCAGACAAAATAAGGAAACTCTTTGCAGGCCTTTGTGAGGAACTAGGATTACTACTTACTACAGCTCCAGGTAGGGAGATTCCTGGAGATTTTCTGGTAAAGTCTATGGAAGCCAGGCTTTGGGGAGGGGAGAGGCCTCAGCTGAACAGAATGCCATAAAGCCCACCTTCCAAAGCAGTTATTTTTCTTGGGAGGGGGAGATCTGTTGTCTGGAGTTCAGTTGTGATACCTGGTGCTCTTCAGACTTCTCCTGGAGGTTGGCTACCCTAGGCATCGCAGTCAGTGTTTCAGAGCAGGGTCTGCTAGATCCAGGTTCTTGCTGTGGAAACTGAGTGGCTGATTTTGGACCAGTCACAGATTTTCAGCCTAACGTACCTCACAGGGTTGTTGTGCAAATCAAAAAGCGGAGAGGAGAATGATGTAAGCTGCTTTGGTCCCCATTGCAGAGAAAGACTATTTTTCTTCCTGGGAAACCATTGTTGCCAGTCTCCAGGTGAGAGCTGGAGATCACTCAGAATTACAACTGCTCTCCAGATGGCAGAGATCAGTTCCCCTGGAGAACATAGTGGACTCTGTGTCCTTATACCCTGCTGAGATGCCCCCCCGTGACAGCCAATGTGATGTGGCAGTCAGGGTTTCAGAGCACCGTAGAAGCTGCAGGTGGGTGGGTGGGTGGGTGGGGGAGATGGAAAGCTGAGGAATGAGGGGGAAATAAAGGTAGGTTGATGATTGGCTGGGAAGGAGATAGGGTTGCCAACTCCATGTGGGAAATCCCTGGATATTTGAGGAATGGAACCTGGAGAGGGTGAGGTTTGAGGAGGGGTGGGACCTCAGACAGGTACAATGCCATAGACTCCAGCCACTTCCGCACTGTCACTTTTGTCAGTCATTTTCCCCAATTGCTTTGGGTCCCCCCCCCTACTTTTCCACATGTATTTTGTTCCCTCTGGGACTACTAGAGAAAGCAAAACACATTGGGGGAGGGGGAAAGACCCTGAAGCAATAGGGACAAACAAGTGATGAAAATGACAGTGCAGAAGTGGCCTCCATCCTCCCAACCAGCCATTCCCTCTTGGGGAACCACTGTTGCCAATCTCCAAGTGAGGGGTGGAGATCACTCAAAATTACAACTGATCTGGGATGGCAGAAGTCAGCTGCAGTCAGAGGGGCAGATAACGGTAGGTTAATGGTTAGCTGGGAAGGAGATGGGATTGCCAATGCCAGCTCCAGGTTAGGAAATTCCTGGGGATTTGAGGGGTGGAGCCTGGAGAGGGTGGGGTTTGAGGAGGGGTTGGACCTCACATAGGTACAATGCCATAGACTCCACCCTCCAAACCAGCCATTCCCTCATGGGTAACAATCATTGCCAAACTCCAGGTGAGGGCTGGAGATCACTCAAAATTACAACTGCTCTTCAGGTAGCAGAGATCAGTACCTCTGGAGAAAATGGTGTACTCTGTGTCATTGTACCCACAGCAACTCATAGTAGGTTAGGCTGAGGTTGCCACAGCAAATTGACGTTGAGTGTCCAAGGCCTTGGCACTCTCCCAGAGCCTCTTTCTAGAGCTCGTTGTATTTATTTCCACAATGGGCCTTATTCCAACTTTGTTATGATGGGAAGGACAAAGTGAGGGTGACCTAGCCTCTGATTCCCTTGCACTTTGGAAATTTTTGAGGCTTTTTTCACTGCCTGAAGGCTTTTCTGTCCTTTTACTACTGAAAAATCACTCCCCAGCTTTTATCAAAATAGATAGTAGATCTAAATGGGGGGGGGGGTTGCCTTTGCATTTTGGATTCCATTGTGACACCTACTATTAATAAGCCAACTGTAGTTCAGTTTTAAAAAGGAATCTTTGGTGCAGTGCATTCCAGATGGATAAAAGAAAATGCTTCTTCATACTGCACAGAAAGCTTCATGCTCCCAGGTAGTAGCTTAGATGTTTTAAAAAATTAGACACATTTCTGAAGTGTACATCTATTAGCATTGCTTAGCTATAACCAGTAGATAAAACCAACATGTTTTGAGGCAGTCTCCCTCTGAATGCTGCTGATAGAGAAAGGAGGGATGGAGCCTTCATGCTCTGCTTGTCAGCATCCAAAAGCACCATGCTGGCCGCTGATGGTCATAGAAAGGCCTCTGATCCAGTAGGGTGGTTCTTAGGAATGACTCACCAATTATGAGAAGAGTACACATTGGCTCAAATATTTTCTCTTAAGCAAATTTTGGTTATTTTCTATGCAAATAAATGTTTCAGTCCTTCAAGCCAAAATTTAAGTATAAAATTGGTTTCTTGGAAGCATTTCCTTTAGCTTGTTGCATGAGGGTTACCTTTAGTGATGCTTTTATAGAGCTCCACATCCCATAGCCAGCAACTGGAACCCAGTGAGTATATGGAGCTTATAGGCACAACAAAAAGCTAGTCATAGCTAAACCTATGGGATTTGGGCATTAAACTGCACATATGTTTAGTGTGTCTCCGCATGCTGGTGCCTGAATGGACACCTCCCCTCAGAGGAAGTCTTGAACAAACCATTCAAGCTGCTTCTTAAGGGTGATTCTTGTGAAAGGTAAGTGAAAGGTACATCCACCTTTGCAGAAGTTGTCACCAAAAAGAGGCACTTGTATCCATGGCAATCCTGTTCCATGCTAAGCTTTACCTGTGGGAATATGTCCTGGGGACTCTTAGTGAAGTATGTTGTGGAGATCAAATTGATTGTCCAAAATGGTTCTGCATCATCTTAAATTCTCTGGATTGTGTCCAATATTATTTAAAATTAAACTCACAGGGGGCAGGGAGGTGGCTTTAACTACATTTTTATAAAGTGAACTATTGGCATTGAACAGGTCCATTGATATCAAGAAAACTAAATCTATTTGAAACGAATGTATTTACATTTCTGATTTGGATTGTATACAATTCAGCACTGTCAGTGTGACTGAATATGATTTACAAAGGAGATTAAAGCCGCTACATTTGTTCACCTAAATGGATATCTTTGTACAATTGTCTTCCATGCCCAGATTTTTGCTACACTCAGAATTTAATCCAATACTTTTATATATCCATCTGTCAAACTAACATACAAATTAACCAATTGAGTGAAATGTTTAGAAGTTCTAGTAACCAGTAATGAAGTACCAGATGTTTATGGAACTCAAGAGTCTGGTGGACTGGAGAGAGAAGAATAAAGAGAAAAGGGCAGAACAGGATACCCAAGGAGGAAAGAAAGAGAAAATATGTGTGAAATCAGAGTCATCCTGTTAGAAGAGGAAAAAATGAACACTGCAGCTGCCATTCACATCTACTGGACAGGCTGCATTTTAAGATGTACATCTAAGACATTTTAAAATGGTAAAGGATGTAAAACAGACAATCCTTCTTGGTTTTCCATTCTTTTGTCACATACAGACATGAATACAGTGTTGTGTTTGCATACTCCTCCCCTTCTCCTCTTGCATGCAGGGTACAGTTGCCGGTTTCCTGGTGTTTGTCATGGCATCCAGCAGTAAGTACCTGGATGAACGGATATTTGTTTCTTTTCCACCCCCACTCCCAGAAGAGATTCACAAACTGGAATTAATGACATTTAGTATCTTGGCTTGAGTTGAAGAAACTGTTCTTCCTCCATATCTACCTCAACTTGAACACTGAGAAAATCCAGAGTGGCAGGCAAATGC
This sequence comes from Gekko gecko, assembly GCA_029375565.1. Taxonomy (NCBI): domain Eukaryota; kingdom Metazoa; phylum Chordata; class Lepidosauria; order Squamata; family Gekkonidae; genus Gekko; species Gekko gecko. Next base: position 174,951,154 of record JAPDNY010000005.1, read on the forward strand.
AGAAAGGACCTTTTTCAGTGTTCCAGTCAAGTTCTTGAGCCGAATCAATTATGGCAAGCATAGAATGTAATGGAACTAAAATTTAAGTCCAGGGCAAAACAGCATCCAAATAACCCAAGGCAACAGCAGGCTGCAACCCGGCTGACCACTGAAGGGAGGTAATGTAATCCAGAATACGGTGTGGGGGGGGGGAGAATAAAAAGAAGGTTGAACACGATTTTAGTGCGGCATGGAAAAAAAAACTGGATTAAAAAGAAGAAGAAGAGATTGGATTTATACCCCACCCTTCGCTACCCAAGGGAGTCTCAGAGTGGCTTACAAACTCCTTTCCCTTCCCCTCCCACAACAGACACCCTGTGAGGTAGGTGGGACTGAGAGCTCTGACAGCAGGGCTTTTTTTGTAGAAAAAGCCCAGCAGGAACTCATTAGCATAATAGGCCACACCCAACAGCAGAAACTCATTAGCATATTGGGCTGACAGCACAGCTCATTAGTATATTGGGACACACCCTCATGCCTGCCGTTGGCTTGCCTGGGCAAGCTGGCCCTTGGACAGTCCGGGGAAGGAACAGGGAGGCATTTAAATGCCTCCCCAATCCTTCCAGGCCCCCCCCAGCCCGCCCACCTCAGAGTCACCAGGGAGGTCACTCCGAGGCCTTCCCTCTGTAGCCACGCACACAGAGGTTTTGACTCCGTTCCTGTGCGTTCCTGTCCCAAAATAGCCCTGTCTGACAGTAACTGCTCTTTTTCAAGAACAGCTGTGTCAGAACTATGGCTTGCCCAAGGTCTTCCAGCAGATGCAAGTGTAGGCGTGGGGAATCAAACCTGGTTCTCCCAGATTAGAGTCCACACACTTAACCACTACACCAAAAAGAAGGTTGAATTCGATTTTAGGGCAAAATTGCTTGGACGACACAGCAGTGAACATGAATTAAAAGGAGAGTGCAGAAAGGGCTACTGAGAGGCAGTTCAGGTATATGTTATATACACAGTGTGGTGTGGAAAGGAGGTTCACTGTGTCTGGGCAAGTTTTGGAGCCTCTATTAGGAGAGATTGTAGGAAAGGGGACTCCTTTAAATCAGTCAACATACAGATAAGGACCCAAGCTAATATCATGAAGAGAAATATGGCAGATAAGGAAGATACAGAAAGTGGCTATCTCTCTTGCCGGTATCCCTCCCAACCTCTGAGGAGCTCTCAGTAGTTTTCTTCCTTCCATTGTATCCTTTCAACAGCCCTGCAAAGTAGGTTAGGCTGAGAGTGGACCCAAGGTCATTCAGTGAGCTCAAAATGTTAGAAAATTGGTTCATTCTTTTTTGTAGAGGTAGATTCTTGTTTTGAAGACTGCTGCTTTGTTTGGGCCATAGGCTGTATGTCATGGGGGCAGGAAGGGAGGTGGGCCAGTCTAACTTCCTTTGCAATGCAGGTTTGGGAATTACCCAGCACAGGCAGAGCATTCCTGCATACCAGTTTTGTTGGGGAGGGGGGGGTGTTCCTTTGGTTTGTTTTTTCCCCAATAGGTGAGCTAAGTTGGACACCACAGCAAAGTCCTCCAAATTATAATGTAACAGGTAAATTCTACAACGTTCTACATTTTATGTAACTCTATATAAAAATATACTGTTTAAAGGGCAGCTTGCCATGTACCTCTTTATACGTCTATGTTTACTTTCTATTATATTATCGATGCTGTGTTATAGTTCACTCTGTATATGTCTATGAAATAAAATAAAATTATATATATATATACACACACACACACACACTAGGGAGCAAAGCCCGTTGTGGAAGACAACGGGCCCTAGAAAGGAAGGGAGGGAGGTGGAAGGGAGAGAGGGTTGGAGAAAGGAAGGAAGGAAGGAAGGAAGGAAGGAAGGAAGGAAGGAAGGAAGGAAGGAAGGAAGGAAGGAAGGAAGGAAGGAAGGAAGGAAGGAAGGAATAGGGAGAAGAGTGAAAGAAAGGAGAGAGGAAGAAAGGAAAAGGGGAAAGGAAGGGAAGGGAAGAGGGGCAGAAAAGGGCTTCCCTGGACTCAGAGAAGGCCTTTTCTGTCCCCCACACACCATCCCCTGGGCCTTCTATGGGGGCAGTAGGCAGTGTGTGGGAGGAAAGGGCTTCTCTGGGCCTACTGCCCCCATAGAAGGCCCATAGGATGATGTGTGGGGGACAGAAAATGGCTTCTCTGGGCCTACTGCCCCTATAGAAGGCCCAGGGATGGCATGTGGGGGGCGGAAAAGGCCTTCTCTGGGCCTAGTGCCCCATAGAAGGCCCAGGGGATGGCGTGTGGGGGCGGAAAAGGCCTTCTCTCAGCCTAGTGCCCCATAGAAGGCTCAGGGGATGGGGTGTGGGGGTGGAAAAGGCCTTATCTGGGCCTAGTCCCCTCATAGAAGGCCCAGGGGATGGGGTGTGGGGGCGGAAAAAGCCTTCTCTGGGCCTAGTGCCTCATAGAAGGCCCAGGGGATGGCGTGTGGGGGCGGAAAAAGCCTTCTCTGGGCCTAGTGCCCCATAGAAGGCCCAGGGGATGGCGTGTGGGGGACGGAAAAGGCCTTCTCTGGGCCTAGTCCCCTCATAGAAGGCCCAGGGGATGGTGTGGGGGGGCAGAAAAGGCCTTCTCTCACTTGCCTCAGCCTTGAGGGCCTGTCCCTGTGCTCACACTCCAGATGGTCCTCTCCTGTCAGAGGACTGGAGCAGACTGAGCTGAAAACACTGACCGGGGCTGATGTGGGTGGGACTTTGCGAAGCAGCCAGTCAGCCCTGGCCAGTGTCTTCTGACTGCTAGTTCTTGAGCCTAATCAATTATGGCAAGCATAGAATGTAGTGGAACTAAAATTCATATATATATAAGGACAGGATATATATATATATATATATATATATATATATATAAAGTTTGTTTATTTATTTATTTATTTATTGTCAAATTTTATACCCCGCCCTACCCGCAAAGCAGGCTCAGGGCGGCTTCCAAATACCATACATACAGAATAAATATACATAATTAAAAGCAGAACAGTTAAAATAATACAATACAAAGTACTGGCAGAGATTAAAATTCGAGTTAGATAAAGTGCTATCAAGGATTTCCAACAAGTACTAGATGTTCCTTTGCTCATCGAATCACATGACAACTGCTCATTGGTAAGACCTAGATGTACTACTACTCGTCGGCTCTCATGGCAGCTGCTCAAAGGTAAAATTATGGGCCAGGTGCTGCAGCGGCGGTGGCCCCTAATTAAATGCCTGGTGGAAAAACTCCATCTTACAGGTCCTGCGGAACTGAGGAAGGTCCCGCGGGGCCCTGATCTTCTCCAGGAGCTCGTTTCACCAGGTAGGGGCTGCCACTGAAAAGGCCCTGGCCCTAGTAGCAGCTACCTTGGCCTCCCTCGGGACAGGGAGGGTCAGCCAATTTTGAGACCCAGACTGTAGTGCTCTCTGGGGTATATACAGGAAAAGACAGTCCCATAGGTATGTTGGACCCCTGCCATATAGAGCCATTTTGGTGTAGTGGTTAAGTGTGTGGACTCTAATCTGGGAGAACCAGGTTTGATTCCCCACTCCACTTGTACCTGGCTGGATGACCTTGGGCAAGCCATAGTTCTGGTAAGAGCTGTTCTTGAAAAAAGAGCAATTTCTGTCAAGAGCTCTCTCAGCCCTGCCTACCTCACAGGGTGTCTGATGTGGGGAGGGGAAGGGAAAGGAGTTTGTAAGCCACTCTGAGAGACCTTTGGGTAGTGAAGGGTGGGGTATAAATCCAATATCTTCTTCTTCTTCTTCAAAGGTAAGAACCAACACCTTGAAGCGGATTCGGTATGCTATTGGCAGCCAGTGTAGTGTCCTTAGCACAGACTGGATGTGCACCCATCTAGAGAGACTCATCAACAGCCTGGCCACGGCATTCTGCACTAGCTGTAGCTACCGAATCTGCGACAAAGGCAGCCCATGTAGAGAGCATTACAGTAGTCTAGTCTTGAGGTGACCATCACATGGATCACTGTAGCCAGGTCGGCATGGCCGAGGAAGGGAACCAACTGCCTAATCAGCCTGAGATGATAAAAGGCCGGCTTGGCAGTGTCTGCTACCTGGGTCCTCATGGTAAGGGAGGGATCCAGGAACACTCCCAAACTCCACATCTCCAACACTGGGATCAATGAGCCCCCCCCCGAAGGCCGGGAGTGGGATCCCTGCCCCTGAACCACCCTGACCTAGGCACAGGACCTCCGTCTTTGCTGGATTCAGCTTCAGCCAACTCAGTCTAAGCCAACCAGCCACGGCCTGCAGTGCCCAGTCCAGGTCTTCTGGTCCGGAACCCGACTGGCTGCCTAACATCAGATAGAGCTGGGTGTCATCAGCATACTGGTGACATTCCAGCCCATACCTCCGGGCAATCTGGGCAAGGGGGCGCATATAAATGTTAAATAACATCAGGGACAGCACAGCCCCCTGAGGCACACCAGATTCAAGTGGGTGCCTTCTGGACTGCTGTTCCCCTAGTGCCACCCTTTGTCCCCAACCCTGGAGAAAGGAGGCAAGCCACTGCAAGGCAAGCCCCCGAATCCCTGCATTGGCAACGTGGTGGACTAATAGTTTGTGGTTGACCTTATCAAACGTGGCTGACAGATCTAACAACAGCAATATCGCCATTCCACCTTGATCCAGATGTCTCCGGAGGTTGTCAGTCAGAGCGACCAGCACTGTCTCCATCCCATGACCCAGATGGAAGCTGGACTGGAAGGGATCTAACATGGAAGCGTCATCCAGAAAACCCTGCAGCTGTATTGCCACTGCCCTCTCAATCAATTTGCCCAGATAGGGCAAATTGGAAACCGGCCGGTAGTTGGCCAATTCGGCCGAATCTAAGGATGGTTTTTTCAGGAAAGGGTGAACCATCATTTCCTTGAGTGCCCCAGGGAACTGCCCCTCTAAGAGGGACTTGTTGATAATCTCCCTTAGGGCACCTCAAAACCACTCATGGCCAGATTTAATAAACCAGGAAGGGCATGGATCAAGGCTGCATGAGGTTGGGTGCACAGCTGCAAGTAACCTGTCGACTTCCTCCAGGCTGAGAGGGCTGAAGTGATCCAAGATCAAAATCGAAGACGTGCAATGGGCCTCAAGATCGCTCACTGTTTCAACTGTAGCAGGGAGATCACGGCGGAGCACCAAGACTTTATCCGCAAAATAGCTCGCAAAAGCCTCACAGCCAATGTCCAATTCCCTAGCATTTGGTCTGCCCTGTGGCAGAGCTATTATTGACCAAATCATCCTAAACAATTGGGCTGGGTGAGAGCTAGCAGATGCAATCTCCACTGCATAGAAAACCTTCTTAGCGGCTTTGACTGCCAGCTCATAGGCTTTCATAAATGTCCTATAAGATGTTTTTGTCGCTTCGTCTTGGGTTCAACACCACCATCTCTCTAGCTGTCTGAGCTCCCACTTCATCAGCCATAGTTCCTGGGTATAGCAAGGAGCCAGCCTAGTTCGGGGGTGTATAGGACTCCGTGGAGTGATCTCATCGATGGCTGTGGAGAGCCGGCTATTCCAGCCCTCCACAAGCTCATCTAATGAGCCACCAGGGAGCATCAGATCCCACAGGGCCATCTGGAACTGCACCGGGTCCATCTGGCTCCATGGGTGAGCTGAAATATGCTTGCTGCCTAAACGGGGTTGGGGTGGTACATTCAGGCAGTCCCCTAGGGCATGGTGGTCCAACCATGGGACTGCTGAAGCAGTAATCCGGTCCACTGTTACCCCCGCTGCGAAGATCAAATCGAGCATATGCCCAGCCTGGTGGGTGGGGGTCGTTACATATTGGGAGAGTCCCAGCACCACCATGGACAACATCAGGTCTGCTCCCTGAATAGAGGTTGCATCATCAGCATGGACATTGAAATCACCCAGGACAATCAGTCTAGGGTGTTCCAATGCCCAGCCTGCTATGGCCATCAGGAATGGCAGGCTATTGGCCGGTCTGTTAGGTGGTCGGTACATCAGCCAAATCGTCAAACTCTCCCCGATCTCCCAGACCAGGCTAGCACACTCAATGCCTGTGATCCTCAGAGGCGGAAGCGCCCTAAAGGAGTAAGCCTCCCAGATGAATAGAGCCACTCCTCCCTCTTGCCCCCAGTCCAGGATTGGTGAAGGACTGAGAACCCGGGAGGGGCCAGTTGGGAGACAGCCACTGTCTCCCCTTCCCTCATCCAGGTCTTGGTAACGCACACCAGGTCCTCATTCTGCTGTTGCAAGAAGTCCCTAAAGACCATGGTCTTATTATTTATGGATCTGGCGTTACACAACACCAATGTCGGAGGGGGATATGATTCCTAGCCCCACTGCCAACATCGCTCGGAATGGGACACAGGCTGGAAGGGGGCCAAGCTTCTCCATTTCTCTGCCCTCTTCGCATACTACCCTACCTGCTCCCACCACTATACTTTCCCCTCCCCAGGAACACTGGAATTCCCTGGCCTGCATCGTTACCCTTGGCGGTCTCCACAAGCTTCAGACCACTGGCCGAGCAGCAAGCAGAATGTTCAATCTAGTGCTCAACTTAAGGGTACAGTAAAGTGCACAAACCGTAATGCTACTACTACAAATTGCGCAGCCTATCCTACCACAAAAATAATCTAAAAATTGATTGCCAATTAAGATCACATATTGGCCAGTAAATAAATAAAGGCCCTTCAGAAATCCCACCCACACTCTTTTTCTTTTTATCTATATAATGCCCCCCACACTTTATAATTATTTTTATAGTTTATTTTTTATTTTTTTATTTTTATTTCATTTCCTAACTCACTAAGTTTAATCACTAATAGCAATCACCAGGTTATAATACAATTGGTTTGGACAATTGGTTAATTCCAATTCCACAGTACAGCACCTAACTTAATAATTATCTTCAATTAATTAATTCAAAACACCTAACCCCCTTACTCCCTCAATTAAATCAGGTACCTACAATTATTTACCAAAACTAAATAATTACCTACAATTAATTAATTCGAAATGCCTAACTCACTCCATCAATTAAATCAATTAATTACTAATATTAGTATCACAGTTAATTAGGGCAGATAACAGCTCTAAGGTAGCAGCATCTAGTAGGATACCTTTAATGCTGCCTTTGAAACCAGTGGGTTTTAAAAAGCAAAAGGATCACAGCTATTTCTTAGAATTGTCTTTGCATTTTGGAGGTCATTGTGGAAAAGTATATTGCAAGCACGTAGGAGGCCCAAATTAAGCATCAAGGTTCTGCTCTGGCTTCTTGGCCCTCTGTCCTTCCTCAACAGCTCTTTTGTGGCCTGTGATGCAGATGATGGAATGGCATGCTTCAACAGCTGTGCATCTCATAGTGGGAGCGGTGGCGCAGGCAGTAAGTGAAGCCTGCACAACATCTGGCCAAACAGCTTCAGCTGTTCGAGCCCCACCATGGCCGGAGTGAGCTCCCGGCTCTAGGTCCCAGCTCCCGCTCACCCAGCAGCTCGAAAGCCCGTTAAAGGGCAATTAGACAAAATGGGTACCTGCTCTTAGAGCGTGGGGGCACCTGCCCTTGTGGCATGGCGACAGCAGCGTGAGCGGCAGCAAACGGTGAGTGACGATGGTGGAAAAGTCTGGCGGCGGCTGGCAAGGCTGGGCGAGTGAAAGGAGGCTGGGTTGACAGGCGCGGAGTCAGGGCAACATGACAGGCTGGAGCCGGATGAACAGAGGCCATCAACGAGCATGCGCAAAGCGTGTGTTTGACCTGAGCTCAAAAGATGTTGCAACAGCCACAAAAAGGTCGGAAGAAATCAAAACCAGTGCCAGGAGGACGTCGCCCGCAAGGCAACAGGAAATAACAACAACTCGCTGCAATAAGGGTGCCTGGTAAGCTTGTCACCCCCCCGGTATGTGGCCCTAAGTTAGGATTTGTGTGTTAATGAAATATGTGAACCGCTCAGAGCCCTCCGGGGGTGAGCGGTATAAAAATTGAAAGATAAATAAATAAATAAATAAATAAATAAATAAATAAATAAATCTCTGTCTCAGTCCGGGCTCCATTTGTAGAGTAGCTGACTAAGGTCTGTGTATTGTTTTGGGAGTGAGGGAATTGTCCACATGTTTTTTGCATAAACAATGTGTAGTCTACCCACCCTGAATAAATTTAATTTAGCCATTTTCATGCCTATGGAACATCTTCCTTCTGAAGTTTGCTAGAAGGGCACATATGTCATTTGGAATGCTTTCCAACTTTATTTCCACCTATTAAAAGAGATTAAAACTTTCACTATGATGCTGCATTTTTGAATAGTCTAATTGTACAAATAAAGACAGTGCTGAGATTTGTGAAGCATTTGCATTGGAGGGGTCATCCTCCTGCATTTTGTACTTCTTGTCACACTGGTTTATCTGTGGCAGAAGAGCTTTACTGCTGCCTTCTGTATGTCAGCAGTGCGCCTAGTGACCCTGTCTGCCTTCAAAGGGACTGTCTTGGGCAGAAAGTCTTCCTGTAGTGTAGGAGCAGAGCAAATGAACCAAGCCAGAGACCCATCAGTTATAAGTAAATGTTCTTAGTTCCTCTCTCCAAGCCTCACCCATGCTGTTGGGGTGTGTTCTGCTCTCTCAAATGACTGTACTTTCTCCCTTGCTGCACCTTATGACTGGAACAGCCTCCCAGAATGCCTGCACAATGCCTTTCCTCTCACTTATTCCAATTCCTTTGCAAAACTCACCTTTTCCATGAAACTTTTGGCACATCCCCATTAGCCCTAAGCAGGAGTGTCTGGAACAAATACACATTTCCTCCCTCCCCTCCCAATGTTGCTATGTTCACCTCTGTGTCAGATTTTAGATTGCCAGTGGTTCAGAGCAAGAACCTGCCTCTGAGAAACTCCAAGCAGGCTGATGGCACTTGATAAATAATAATACTGACCTGGTTGCTCTGATGATTGAGATAATCTATGGTGACTGATGCTAAAACCAAAGCAACACAATAAGAAAAGAAGGGAATCTCAATACAAAAGGCCATTCCTATGCCCAAAGGGCTGGAACTGGAAACCACATGGTCTGCATTTGTGGTCTGCCACTAGCACTGATTGTGCTCAAACATTGTGGGCCTCTAGAATCACAGAAAGAAATAAAGGAGGGAGTGTAACATTATCTTTTAGAATTAGCAGGCCAGTTATGATCCTTCTGGATTGGTCAGGTGTGGTACAAACAATGGGAGTCTGGACTTTTGTTTGTTTGCTTGTATTTTGATATTTGTGGCTTACCACATTATTTTGTACTTCTTGCCACACTGGTTTATTTGTGGCAGGAGAGCTACAATAGACCTGAGGGTACCGCATGATATTTGTGGCTTACTGCATTATTCTCCAGTGGTCCTAGGGGTGGGACAGTCCTCATGTCTGGGATAGTAGCTTCTCCTCTCCACAGACAGGGTCACCAATTTTGTGATCCCGGAAGGAAGGGGCTTGTCCTATGAGTTTCCAGTTTTGTCAACTCTGCCTATCAGCAGGATGTCTCCAGCAGCACTCTTCAGAGTGCCATGATCCTATTAACCCTCTTTACTTAAAACAGCTGGATAAAGAGGGGGAAGGTCTGGGAGCCCATTGGAAGCAGGCTCAGAGAGAACAAAGTTAGGAAGAGGCTCACAGGGAGCGGGAAGAGCTTCTTTCCCAACCTGTGCCACACATCTGCAGTGCCGAGAAGCCAGGAGCCAACAGTGCCAGGGGCTACCCTTGTGCCCTGGTGTTTCCTGATCTGGCACCATAGAGGGGTCTTCAGCCCTAGGGCTGGGAGCCTCCACAGTTGGCAGTCAGGCGCATGAACTGCTGGCAGCATTCACATGAGAATGACTTGGCTCCCTGAGCAATACATGGAATATCAGAAGGGGTAGGCTCCAGGACAGGGAGACTGCATTAGCAGCAACTGTAACTGTTCTGTCCCTCCAGAATCACAGAAAGACCCAACCCTTTCTCTTTCAGTTTTGGGGGAAGGAGTCCTGTAAGGCAGGAAATGATGATGAAGGCAGGCCTTTCTACCTCCCGACTCCAGGATAGCATAGTCTCTGAACTAGACCTACCCCATTCCCTGCAGTCTTTAATAATGTTGTCAAGACTGAATGGGAAGCACCAACCAGAACAAAGTCTAACCATCCTGTTATTTCTAAGGTTTACTCCTTGGTACCAGAAGCTCTAAGGGGTTCAAGCTGCCCCTAGTGAATGATACTGTGGCAAGTCTGTGTTCAAATTCAGTGTTCCTAGTTGAGGCAGAGGACTTCCCTAGGGACCCTTGTGATAGGCAAATCTACGCAAAGATTTCAAAGCTTCTTCAACTGCACTAAGAGCCTCTATGGCATGCTCCCTGTTCACTAGAGCCACTTATTCCTGGGTGTCTGATCTTGTAGCAGCAGACAGCAATGTCCCCAAGGAGTCTGAGAACAAAATAAAAAAAGATCACCCTCACAACAGCATTTGCAGCAGATGCTTCCTTGGATGCCATCCAGTTATCAGCAAGACCCATGGCCTCTAGTGTAACAGCTAAATGTAATACCTAGCTCCGGATCCCTCAGCCCAGGTCAGGCCCATGTTCCTTTCAAGGGTGTCAACCTATTCGGAGAAGGCATGGACAAATACCTCATGGAAGATAAAGACAAGAATAAAGTGTTGCCTTCCTGGAAGAGAGACAGCAAGTCCAGAAAACACTTCTCTTCCTTTCAAGATTTCAAGAGACCTTCAGGGGCCAGTTCTTCCAGGCCCAGCAAGGCAGTAATGGACAAATCTGGACAGAATGCCAAGGGACCCAAGAAGGGATCTTCAGCATGACTATTCAGTTACTTCGGGCACCCCAAGAGTTGGAGGTCAGCTGCAGATGTTTGCAGCCCATTGGCAACACACTGTGAACAACAAGTTGGTTCTAGAAACAGTTAAAAATGGATATTCCTTGGAATCCAGTTTGACCCCACTCAATTTTTTTCTTCAGGTACCAAGAAATCATCCCACCCAGAAGCATCTCCTCATTAACACCTGCTGGACACTGGGGCAACAGAACTAGTGCCAAAGGCACAAAGGGCATTGGGAATCTACTCAGTGCTTTTCATAGTCCTGAAAAAGAATGAGGATGTCAGGGCCATTTGAGACCTCAAATGGCTGAACAGGCACATAAAGACAAAGATTCAGAATGGAGACCCTCAGGTCCACTGTAGCATCTATCCAATGGGGAGACTTCTTGGCATCAATGGGTATATTGGGACTACCTGCATATTTATTTCCAAGAAGCTCATTGAAGGTTCTTATAATTTGCATATGACGGGATGCACTTCCAGTACTGGGACCTTCCATTCAGGCTGAAATCAGCACCAACGGTAATTACCAAGTGTCTGATAGCACTGGTAGCATACCCAAGGACCCTGGAGTTGTCAGTTTTTTCCTATCTGGATTACATTTTAATAAAGGCACCCTCATTACAACAAGGTATGGAACATGTGACCTGGACAGTGTCTTGTCTCCAGGAGCCTGGATTCATGATCAACTGGGAAAAGATTATTTATCTAGGGGTGATAATAGACACTGCCCAAGATAAAGTTTTCCTGTCACCAGAGAGACAGGCAAAGATACAAGCAACAGTCCACAAGGTCCTTCAGAATCCCAAGGTGGAAGTACTGTTCCTTGCAAGGCTCATGGTATCATGCCAGGAGGATGTTCTTCAGTGGTCCAGGTTTCACACCTGCCCACTCCAGATGTTCCTTCTCCCACATCAGGACATGATTGCCAACAAGAAGTTCAATCTTCTGCAGCTACTTAGTCCTCTAAAACAGGAGCTCAGGTAGAGAAACATTCAAGAAGGGATGCCTTTGAGGGAACTGAGGAGAACTATGATGCGATCCTCTCTGTATGGGAGGCCCACGTGGAAGGGAGGATGGCACAGGGCACCTGGTTGATGGAAGAGGCTATCAACAGTATCAACCTACTGGAGCTCAGAGCTATAAGGTTAGGGCTACTGGAATTTCAGGATCTCCTTTCAGGACACCATGTTCTGGTGCAGATAGGCAACATGACTAACAAAGCTTATGTGAACAGGCAAGGAGGTACCAGATACATCCCTTCCTGAGGAGCCAGAAACTTTAATGCACTGGGCAGAGAGTCATTTGAAGTCCTTAAAAGTAATGCATGTAGCAGAACAGGACAACCCTCCAGTGGACTGGCTGAGCTGAAGTGCTCTGAGCCAGTTGGAGTGCATGTTGAAAAGGAGATTTTTCATGAGATCTGTCTCAGATTCAGCAAGGTAGAAGTGGATCTCTTTGCCATGGTTCAAATTTGCCAAATACCAAAGTTTATGGCAAGAACAAGGTCACTGCTATCCATTGGAGTGGACACCCTAAGCTGCAAATGGCGAAATGAGCTATTGTATGCCTTTCCTCCAATACAGCTGATACAGAGGGTGATACAGAAGGTCATAGATCAAAGGGTGGAAGTAGTCCTAGAGGCACCTTTTGGCCATGGAAGTCATGATTTCAGGACCTGATGAGGCTTTCCTCCAAGAACCTTTGGCATCTTCCACCAGGGAGGATCTACCTCTGCAAGGATTGATAAAGCATCCTCGACCAGAATTTTTAACTCTAACAGTCTGGAGATTGAGTGCTCGCAGCTTGTAGAGCTAGGATATTCAGAGGTGGTGATTATTTATTTTTATTTATTTATTTTATCAGATTTCTACCCCACCCTTCCAGCCAAAGCCAGACCATGCTAGCCTCCAGGAAAGGCTCTACCAATAAGGTCTACAATAACCTATGGCAAGTCTTTCAGGATTGGTGCCTGAAATCAAGAAGAGATCCCCTCTCAGCAACAGTCAAAGAGGTGCTGCCCTTCCTGCATGAATGTATGGACAAAGGGTTCAGCATCAGTATCCTCAAAAGACAGGTTGCAGCCATTTCAGCCATTAAGGGTACCAGGAAAGAGAAATCTCTGTCCCAACACCCTCATGCTAGGAGATTCCTGAAGGGAACTTCCCTGTTAAGTCCCCCTCAGCTTTACCATTTTCTAACCTGGAGCCTGAATGTAGTTCTCAAAGCTCTGTCCAGGGCTCCCTTTGAGCCCATGGCTTCCTGCCCTCTTAAGGAGCTGACCTTTAAGACCATATTCCTTGTGGGCATCACCTCAGCTAGAAAGGTCTTTGAGCCACAGGCTCTTTCAACAGATTTAAATTCTCAAGATTTATATTTTAATAGGTTTAAGGCTAAATTTTATATATGCTTGTGAAACTATGTTGTACATCACCCTGAGCGGAAGGCACTATAGAACTACAAAAATAAATAATAAGGAGCTTTGTAACTTTCACAATGATACGGTAGTGTTGAGGCCAGACCCAGCATTTATACCCAAAGTAAACTCAGTGTTTCATAGGGTGGAGGACATGGTTCTGCCTTCCTTTAGCCCCAATCCTAAGCGCACTAAGGAGAAGAAATGGCATTGTCTAGCTATAAGGAGGACTCTAAGTTTCTATATTGATAGAACTAAACCATTTTGTAAGACTGACTCTGTGTTTGTCCCTTTCAGGAAGTCCTCCCTAGGACAACAAGTATCTTGAGTAGGTGAGTTAGAGGGTGCATCATCCTGACCTATAAGGCCACAGGTTTGGATCCTCCACAGGGCATCATGGCCCTCTCCTTAAGAGGGTCAGCAACTTCAGCAGCCTATAGATCTTTCCCTTCCTTGGAAGTGATATGTAGCTCCCTGGAGGTCTGTGCACTTCTTTACTAGGCATTATAGGATAGACAAGGTGGCCTCAGCTGAAGTGGCTGTCAGAAGGAGGGTCCTGCGGCACACCCTTCTGGCCTAGGAGCTGAGTTCTCCCACCTTGGAACACATTGCTTTTCTATTTCTCAGAAATGAAGACTGCCCCACCCTTAGGACTGCTGGAAAATGGAAAATTTCTTTAACTTACCATGAATCTTTCTTTTCAGTGGTCCAGGGGTGTGGTACGTGCTCCTAGTGCCAAGGGGGTCTTGCTGTAGAAATTTAATTTTTTTTCTGGCCACCATCCTTGACTATATGGAGGGCCTGTAGACTAGGGAGTGATGGGGGCCATCTTTATTAGCATATTCTCAGAACTTGAGTAGAGTCCTTTTTTTGGTAGTTGGTTCTAGTTGTTAGGAAAGTTTTTCTAATTACATTCCTTCTGAGTTGATGGTTTCATGGAGTGTCATGGCTTGGAAACAGAATGGAAACTCCTGGGGCAAGCTCCTTCCCCCTGGGATCACAAAATTGATGACCCTGCCTGTAGAGAGGAGGAGCTATTATCCCAGAAATGGACTGTCCCACCCCATACCATCGAAAAGGAAAATTCATGTTACGTGAAACAAATCTCCCATTATCATCACAATAACACCATTATTATATTGAAGGCTTTAAAAATCTGATAATGATAGAAGGAGCACCTGTAGCTTTAAGCAAGGGATTCCTCAGTGGCTGTTGCTAGGCAACAGCAATATTCCAGGCTGAGTTTCAGTGAATAAAAGGCAGGGGAGGGGTCAGGGCCCTTTCTGGGCCTATTTTCGTTTTTGAGGGAGCACTCAGGGCCTGGCCTGACTACGGTTGCTGGCTCCAGGTTGGGAAATTTTTATGTGGTGGAGTGTCAGGGGGGCAGATCTCTGTTGTCTGGATTTCAATTTTAATTCTGAGAGATTTCTAGGTCCCACCTAGAGGTTGGCAAACCTAGGCCTGGCAGCACCCTCTGAGTGACTTGATACCACTCAACTTGTGTGATTCAATAAGACCTGCCTGTTTGCTACTCCTCAGTCAGTGTGATATAACAATTAGAGCTTCAGCATAGGGTCTGGAATACTCAGGTTCAAATCCCCATCTTGCTGCAGAAGCTCACTAAGTGATTTCGAACCAGTCACATACTTTCAGCCTAATCTACCTCACAGGGTTGTTGTGCAGATAAGAAGGAGGCAAGGAGAATAATGTAAATTGCTTTGGTCTCCCCTGTGGAGGAAGATAGGGCATAAAGTAAACAAAAAATATAGCTGAAGATGAGAGGCAGACAAGAGGTAGGTTGCTGAATGGCTGAGAAGGCAAGAATGAGAAAGGAAAAGGGGACAAGATATGGGGGTTGCCCATGGGAGGGAAAGAGAAACTAATACAGGGGGAGAGATACAGGAGAAAGTGAGGTGCCACTCCCCAAGTCCTTGAGGATTCCTACCATACAAGTGGGCTTGGCCCAGTGGCCAGCATCACATAATGGGACCACAGTTTTTGTTGTAATGTTAATCTCCAGTAGATAGATCATTAGGATCTAAGTTGACAGCTACCTGTCAGTTGGTGTATAGGGAGGACAAGTCCCAACTTGTTCTGATCAGCACTGAAAAGTGTTCAGTCACAATGACTCAGCAGTACACTGATTGGTGGAGCTTTGTATATAAGTCTTTGTACATTGCCATGTATTCTCTTCTTCTGTATATTGGATGTCTGGCGTAGCACTTTGCTTGTGAATACTGTGAATAAAACACTTGTATATAGTGTACCACTGGACTGCTTTATTGTGGTTACTATAAGGGGCTCCAGTGCTGGATATACAGTGCAAGCAGGTGAGAGGCTGGAGGCTGGGAAGTCCTAAAGGGGCAGGCTTGGATAGTCAAGACATACTCTGTCCAACAGGATTATGGGCCCAGCCTTGACGGGTTCAAGCCCAGCCTGGTGAGGACTCAGCCTAGTCTGAAGGAGAGCCAGCTTGGTGCAAAAAACCAGTTCTGCCTTCCAAAGAACACCAGTGAGCCGTGCTGAAAGGCGGTGCATGCAGCTGTGAGTCCAGGATCTGGGGCAGACGGTTGCTGCATTCCTCAGGAGTGGGAGAGTGACCTGCCCGGACAAGCCTGTGTGCAGCAAGAGCCACACCGGGAGACAGACGGCAGTTCCAGCTTGTGAGTGTCGGTGAGTCGGGAGTGAATTATGGCTCTCATGCCGGCTATGCAAGTGGTGGACAAACTAACCTCTTCAAACCACGATGTTTGGGCTTTTAAAATGAAGCATTACCTCATTACAGAGGAGATTTGGCTATATGTTGAAGACCCTCCTGACCCTGTGCCTGTGGGAGACCAGCCGAAGGCTAAATGAGCCCTGGCATGCATCATCTTGTCGGTGAGTGACGATCAACTTATTCATATTACGTCTGCAGCCGATGCGTGTGAGGCTTGGCAAGCTCTGAGGGACATTTATGTCCAAACTTCAGCAGGCACAATAATGTCTCTGACACGCCGCTTGTACAGGAAAGTTCAAGCTCCAAATGAATCAGTTCAGGAGCATGTCAACACACTGACTGAACTTTATCAACAGCTTGAAGGGAGAGGTAAAGTGATAAGTCCTGAAGACAAGTGTTATCTGCTTCTCAGTTCTCTAAATGCCTCATTTGACTATCTAATCACATCCCTTGAAGGGCTGCAGCCTGCCCAATTGAACCTTCAGCTTATAATTGGGAGAGCTTGGAATATGAAGCAAAACTAGAAACTCAGCAGTCTCTGTCTGCTCCAGTTGCCTGGCAGCGAGCTAAAGAATGTGCGGGAGTTGCCAACAGCAGGAAAAGCTGCAGCAGGAGTGTGAAAGATGAACAGATAGCGCCAGCAAAAGCCCTGTGGGTTAAACAGTGTTTTCTCTGTGTGTCAACAAATCATCTGAAGAAATCCTGTCCTTCAAACAAGAGGAACAAACTTGGTGGTCACTCTGACATGTTGTTGGGTCATCCTACTGCATCTCTTGTCACGACTAAGGAGGAAGAAAAGTGTAAATGGGTTCTTGACAGTGGAGCAACTGTCACAATTGTGAACAGTCCTGACATGCTGATGAATGTACGGGATGCTCAACTACAACACGTGAGTCTTGCAGATGGCCATGTTGCTGAAGTGACTTGTTCTGGAGAACTGACTTTGCCAGGTTTAAATCACACCTTCCAGAACGTTATTTGTGTGCCTACACTTGAAAGCAATTTGCTTAGTGTTCTGGCACTGGATCGTGCCAACTTTGAAATCACCTTTGGGGGGGAACAATGTCTCATTAAGAAAGGTGGGAGGGAAATTGCAAACGCTAACCTTGTAAATGGGGTGTATGTGTTGGATAGCTCTGTTCTTGCAGCTACAGCAAGTGTTCCTGGAAATAAGGATCCACATCATGAGTGCCTACATCTCCTCCATCGATGGTTAGGCCATGCCTCCTTCAATGCAATTAATCAAACCATTGCTTTAACAGGTAAAGAAGGTGTTAAAGCTTGTAACACTTTCCTTGATTGTCAAATAGGTAGGCAAGTCAAATCTCATGCTTATCCTTTGGCTCGCAGAAGTGAGAGGGAGTCAACTTATCCTTTGCAACTATTACATGTTGATATCATAGGTCCTTTTGCACCCAGTGTGTCTGGTAATCGTTTTGCTCTGACGATAGTTGATAATTTTTCAAAATATGTTTGGACTTATATTTTGAAACATAAGTCTGATGCTTTTGAGTCACTGAAATATTGGTACAAAAAGGTAAAGAACCAATTAGGGGATCTAAAGGCTATTCAAACTGACATGGGTTCTGAATTTATGTCACTCAAAATGAGACAATGGTTATGTAATCTAGGGGTGAAGCATCGTGTAGGAAATGTTAGCACGCCAGCAGAAAATGGGGTTGTTGAAAGAAAAAATGACACTTTGCAAACAGTTATGTATGCCATGCTTGCTGATGCACAATTGCCTAAACAGTATTGGGCTGAAGCCTTGAAATATGCTACTTTTGTTACTAATAGGTTATGGACAAGGGTAACAAATAACATACCATATGCATTATTGTATCAAAAAATGCCAAAGCTAGACTTTCTGTGTGTGTTTGGTTCCCAAGCATGGGTGAATATACCATTGAATCAGTGCAGGAAGGGTGGTCGTAGATCTAAACTTTTGACTTTCTTGGGATGCCAGTCTGGCATGAAGGTCTATAGGTTTGTTAATGACCATAACCAAATCAGTTTTAGTAGGTCTGCCAACTTCACTGAGGGAAAGAATTGGCACAAGATTCAGGGTAACACACTATCTGAAAAGGCAATGTTGCCACTCACAGGTGATCCAGAAACTGTGTCTAACTCTGAGGAGTCTGAACCTAGCTCATCTTCTCAGTCTACTGTTTCAAGTGATGTAAAGGCTGAAACTAGTACTCCTAGAAGGTCTGAAAGGAGCAACAAGGGTATTCCTCCTCAGAGGTATGGTTTTGAAACACAAGTTGTAAATATGGTCTGTGTAAAAGAGCCTATATATTATCATGATGTTTCTGTTATGCCTGAAGGTGAAAAACAAGCTTGGATGCAGGCAATGCAAACTGAATATGACTCATTGTGTTCAAATGATGTGTTTGAACTGGCTGAAGCACCAGAGGGTAGTAGAGTCATAGGATGCAAATGGGTGTATAAATTAAAACCTGTACAAGGTGGTCAACCTCAAAAGAAAGCCAGGTTGGTAGCTCAAGGCTATTCTCAAATATTTGGTGAAGATTTTGATGAAACTTTTGCTCCAACAATAAAAAGTTACACTCTAAATGTAGCCCTGACTAAAGCAGGTATAGAGGGAATGCATGTTCAGCACTTTGATTTCACAACAGCATATTTGAATGCAGACTTGAAAGAAGTATTTTACATGCAACAAATCCCTGGTTTTGTGAATGAAAATGCAAACTTGGTATTGAAACTAAAGAAAGGTCTTTATGGTTTACTTCGATCAGGTTATCTCTGGAATCAATGCTTAACAAATACTTTGACTGATATGGGGTTCAAACAGAGTCTTGCTGACCCATGTATGTTCAGTAAAATAATCAATGGGAACAAACGTTATTTGGTACTTTTTGTGGATGATGTATGTTTTATTTATGGGCATGTAGATCAACTGAAATGGTTTGAGTGTACAACAAAACAACATTTCAAAATGAAAAACCTTTGTTTAATCAGCCATTATCTGGGAATGGATATCAGTAGAAACTCTGATGGTTATTTTGAAATATGTCAAGAAAACAAAATTGTAAAATTGTTGGAAAAGTATAATATGCTAGATGCTAAACCAGTGTCCACACCAATCTCTACTAGCTATGCTAGAGAACCTGAGGATGAAGTTTTTGATCAGAAGCAATTGTATCAGTCACTGATAGGTTCTTTAAACTATTTGGCTACATGGTCTCGGCCAGACATTTGTTATGCTGTTCATGCACTTAGCCAAAGAAGTGCCAAACCATGCAAATGAGACTGGAATGCAGCAAAAAGGCTTTTAAGGTACTTAAAGGGAACCATGAAATGTAAACTAGTGTTGGGTTCAAACAATATGGGTTCTGGGTTATAGCGATTCGAATTGGGGCACCAATCATGATGCAAAATCTATAACTAGTTATGTGATCTTTGTGCATGGATCATTGGTAATATGGAAGTCTGTAAAACAGTGTTTTGTTTCGACCAGTACGTGTGAATCAGAATTTGTGGCCTTGAATGAGTGTACTGTAGCGATGGAATGGTTACAACAACTGTTAACAGATTTTGATGTAAAATATGATATGCCCATGATTGTCAAATGTGATAATACTGCAGCTGAAACGTTAGCTGATGCACAAGGTATTAGACCTAAGTCTAGGCACATTAACATAAGATACCAGAACGTTAGGGACACAGTTCAAAGGAAAATAGTCTCATTGCAACATTGTATGTCTACTGAAAACATAGCAGACATGTTTACTAAGGGCTTGAATGAAGCACAATTCTTGAACCTTAGGGGGAGACTCAACATGATCCTACCTACTGAAGCTTAAGGGGGAGTGTTGTAATGTTAATCTCCAGTAGATAGATCATTAGGATCTAAATTGACAGCTACCTGTCAGTTGGTGTATAGGGAGGACAAGTCCCAACTTGTTCTGATCAGCACTGAAAAGTGTTCAGTCACAATGACTCAGCAGTACACTGATTTGTGGAGCTTTGTATATAAGTCTTTGTACATTGCCATGTATTCTCTTCTTCTGTATATTGGATGTCTGGCGTAGCACTTTGCTTGTGAATATTGTGAATAAAACCCTTGTATATAGTGTACCACTGGACTGCTTTACTGTGATTACTATAAGGGGCTCCAGTGCTGGATCTACAGTGCAAGCAGGTGAGAGGCTGGAGGCTGGGAAGTCCTAAAGGGGTAGGCTTGCATAGTCAAGACACACTCTGTCCAACAGTTTTCCTAGGTAAAAGTTGTCAAAGTGTGTGTGTGGGGGGTGAAGACAGGGGCAGATAAAGGTAGGTTGACAATTGGGTGGGAAGGAGATACAGTTCCCAACTCCAGGTTAGGAAATTCCTAGCAATTTTGGGGAGTGGAGCCTGGGAACCGTGGAGTTTGAGGAGGGGAGGGTGCTCAGAGGAGTATAATGCCATAGACTCCATCACAGATCCCTCGAAGCTGCACTACGGTTGCTGGCACACAAAATTTTAATGGGCATCACAGGAGTTTCTAATTCTGCTCACAAGACATTTTTCCCTCCATTCAAAGCAATGGAGGATTGGGTCATCTCCTTCTGGGGCTCATAGAATTGGATCTCCTGGTCCAATCTTTTTGAAACTTGGGGGGGGAGGGGTTTGAGGAGAAAAACAGCCCCCAAAGCCCCAGATACCCTCAGATTGATTCTCCATTATAGACTATGGGGCCCATTGACTATAATCTTTCCCAGTTTGGTGTAGTGGTTAAGCGTGCGGACTCTAATCTGGAAGAACTGAGTTTGATTCCCCACTCCTCCACTTGCACCTGCTGATGTGACCTCGGGTCAGTCACAAGCTCTGGCACAGCTGTTCCTGAAAGAGCAGTTTGTGTTAGAGTTCTCTCAGCCCCATCTACCTCATAGGGTGTCTGTTGTGGGGAGGGGAAAGGAAAGGAATTTGTTAGCCGCTCTGAGACTCCAAATGAAGGGCGGGTTATAAATCCAATCTCTTCTTCTCCTTCTTCCCATAGGCTACAATGGAGCTGGGAAAAAATAATATTTTTTTGCACACCCCTATTATGCTTTTCAGTATGATTTGTAAGCTGCCTTGAGTCACAGAGAAAAGTGGGATATAGATATTTGAATAAATAAGTAGTTTGGGCAGGTTGATAACATTTAAGCAACTTCCTGTTTGTTAGGTTAGGCAGGTTCTGACAGTGATTGTTCTTCCTCTGTTATACTTGACCTATAATGCTGGTTTTCATATTTCACTAAAAAAGAGAGAGAGAGAGAGAGAGAGAGAGACTGCAAGAGTCCCCCCCTCCAAGTTCTGGTATGTTTTCTAAGGCTCAGCACAAGCCTTTTTTAAAAAACAAACAAATAAACTTTTATTGATATAACAAGGGAATTACAACTTATGCAACATTTTATCACAATATGATTACACACACAAATGGAACAAGTATTGCAATAGGTATGTCAAAACACATGCTTATATATTAGATATATTTCTTTTATTGCAGAATAGTCGATTTAGTGGTCCCAGATCTTTGAGTGCCATTCTGATATTGAGGGTAGCGTTTGTAGTTTCCAATGCCTTGATAGTATCGTCTGAGCTGCAGTCAGTAAGCTATGTATCAGATCCCATTGTATCCTTGGTATTGAAAGGTCATCTTTGTGGTGTAATAGAATTGCTTCTGGATTTGAAGGTAAGGAGTGTCCAGTTATTTGTGAGATGTGTTGAAGTATCTTGGACCAGAATTCATTTAGATACAGGCACTTCCACTAGCAGTGGGCAAAAGTTCCAGCTTCTCCACATCCCTTCAAACAAAGTGCTGAGTTAGAAGATGAGATATGAGCTGATTTTTGGGAAGTGATGTACCACCTAGATATAATCTTGTAGGATTGAAGTCTGATGTGTGCTGAAGTTGTAGAGGAAAGAGAGGTGTGCCATATAGCTGACCATTGGTTATCAGTTAAATTCATGTTGCAGTCACTTGACCAAGCTTTTTGGTATGTTAACGTTTTTGGAGATCCATGTTGGAGTAGTAGGTATATTTTTTGTTGACATCTCTAGAATCAGTTAGGTCTTTTTAAAAAATTTATTTTAGGGTTTTTCAATACCAACAAACATGTATTCTTTACAAAATAATTTCCATATATTTACAGAGTCTTTAGGTCTCAGTACATTTTTCTATCCAACTATAAAGTTTAGACCATCTATTTACATGCACTTTCAAATCTCGATTTTGCAGTCTTAAACTTAAATCGTCCATTTGGGAGACATCTAAAATTATACAAATTAATTCCTCCTTAGAGGGTATAGTATCGGATTTCCAATTTCTTGCCCACAGAATATGCGCAGCTGAAATTATATAAGATAACAAATATCTATCATTGGATTTGTATGCCTTCGGTATTATATTTAATAAAAAAGTCTCTGGTTTTAATACAAGTTCTTTGTCTATGATTTCTCGCAAGATCACCAATACCATCTTCCAATATTTTTGTGTTTTAGTGCATTTCCACCACATATGGTAGAATGTTCCCGTATTGGCTTTACACTTCCAACATTGGTTTGAATAGTTTTTAACACATTTCGATATCTTGTCTGGTGACCAGTGCCACCGATAAAACATCTTATAGACATTCTCTTTATATGCGATTGATCTCATATTTTTCACAGACTTCCACATCAAATCCCATTGATCTAACTCTATATTTGTTCCTATATCTTTCATCCAATTAATCATTGTATTTTTGACTATCTTGTCCCTTTGGTAGTCCTCTAACAAAAATTTGTATAGTTTTTGAATAAGCTTATCACTTGATGAGAGCCAGATTTTGTCTATTTGGTTGTTTTGATCCTCAAAACCTCTTAGCATATCCTTGCCAACTCTGTCCTTTAACATTATATGTTCCCACCAAGATAATTTATTTTCTTGTCTTAGTTTGTCTTCTTCTTTTAACTTACCTAACTGGTTTAGCAACTTTTGGTAACTCTCTTTTTTCTGTGGTGTTATTAAGACTGGATTGATAAAGGCCTCCAAGGGTCTCTAATCAGTAATTCTTCAAATTTAGAGGGATGTTAACCAACAAGATGTAGTTGGTTAAATATATGTCTCATTTGTAGATAAAAATACCATGGAATGCTACTTTTCAGTCTTTGTTCAAGGAGTATTTTTGGTGCTGTGTCATTGTTCACTATGATGTCCTTTATTCATGAGATATTTGCTTTTCTCCAAACTGTGACAATAATAAATAATAATAATAATATTTTCAATTTATTAATTGCTTTTCCCCACATACCCGTGAGCTCAGAGCGATTTACAGTTACTCATGACAATTGGACTAACAATATTCATGGGGGATAGGGGAGACAAGATACAATATTTAATTACACACATTGTAGCTGGCTGGAGGATTCCACTGCGGGCTGAATCAGTCGTGTCCCAATGGCATGTATTCTTTTGTCGGCTGGCTGATGACGTCCAGGCTTCTTGATGTCGCACTGCCACACTGCCACCACCTGACCGACTCACTTTACTGTAGGGATGCCGAAACAGATCTTTTTCATCTTTTGATCTCACTGCGCCACAGAAACCACACTCAGCAGCTAACACCTCCAAGAGGGATTAGTGTGCCCACCCCCTTATGGGTGGCCCCCAATTTATCTACTTGCCAAAGCTTTTGAATCGCTGGGTAGACAATGAGCTAGGGACAAGACTAGGTTGCTCACACCAACGTGGGGCTAGAACTGGCAAAGCTTGGCAGTTCAGATGTTATAGTTAAGCAGAGGAATTACCCACTGTGCCACTGCTCCCCCGCAATGTGCGGACCATTTCCTGGAGGAAACCATGGTTGATGAAAGAAAGAAGAGAATCTTGAAATCATGGGGACCAATTGTTTTCTAAAAGTATCCCATATTTTTAGGATATTAGTAATGAAGATGTTGTTGCGAAATCTGGAAGGACACATTTTGGGAGAAGTCCATAGTGCATCTTTCAGTGAAAGTGGATGAAGAAGTGAGTCCAGTGTCGATATCCAGTCCAACTGTTCATTATTTTTGAGTATCTTGACAATGTTAGATAAAAGTATAGCTCTGTAATATATGGTTATGTCTGGGAAACTGAGTCCTCCCTGAGATGTTCTCTGCCATAGTGTTTTAAAAGCTACTCGGGTGTGCTTGTGGTTCCAAAGAAAGTTATTAATTGTTGATTGCCAGTGTTTTAGGGTACTAGCAGGTATCTTGATTGGTATGGTATGAAAAAGAAAAATGAATTTGGGAAGAACAAAATTTTAACTAGATGAAATCTATCTTGCCAGGAGAACTGCATTTTGTCCCATTTCAGCCTTGGTCTCTTGAAATTTGTGAAGATAGTTCAGTTTCATCAGGTGTCCAGGTTTACCAGTATAGTGGACTGGGGTGGATAGACACATTCTCTGGAAGCCATGTCTACCAGTATAGTGGGTGGGTAGACTGTTCTCCAGAGCCCATGTCTACCAGTATAGTGGACTGGGGTGGGTAGACCTGTTCTCCAGAGGACAGGTCTACCAATACAGTGGAAAGGGGTGGGTAGACCTCTTCTCTGGATTACAGCTCTACCAATATAGTGGAAAGATGTGGGTAAAATCTGATTTGATTCTCTTTTCTCTTATAATGTTTAAATCGGGGGTCATTTGGACCTGGAGCACGCTGGAGCAGAGCTCTGCCAGTTAGAAGCACAGGCGGTGGTGGCAAGCCCCACCTCCAGCTCCCAGCAGGAGCGTGAAGCAGCACAGGTAGCTGGGTTTGTTTGTGTGCTGCTGCTGGAGCCCTTCAAGTTCTAGCCAGAGACTGCCCCCTTTCTCTCCCTCTGCAGCATTGCCTCAGTGCCCTTCTGTGGGATCCTGCTGCCGAGGTGTGTGTGTTTTCTGTTGCTAGAGCTCTTCAAGTTCTTTCCAGCCAGAGGGGGAGGGGGAGGCTGCCCCTTTTCTCTCCCTCGGCAGCATTGCCTCAGCACCCGTCTGCAGGCTTCTACTGTGGAGGTGGGTTTGTGTGTGTGTGTTGCTGCTGGAGCCCTTCAAGTTCCAGCCAGAGACAGGGAGGAAGGCTGCCTCCTTTCTGTCCCTCGGCAGCATTGCCTCAGCACCCTTCTGTGGGCTCCCACTGCCCAGGTGTGCATTTTCTGCTGCTGGAGCTCTTCAAGTTCCTTCCAACCAGAGGGGGAAGGGGAGGCTGCCCCCTTTCTCTCCCTTGGCAGCTTTGCCTCAGCACCCTTCTGCAGGCTCCTGCTGTGGAAGTGGGTTTGTGTGTGTGTGTTGTTGCTGGAGTCCTTCAAGTTCCAGCCAGAGATGGGGAGGAAGACTGTCTCCTTTCTCTCCCTTGGCAGTGTTGCCTCGGTGCCCTTCCGCAGGCTCCTGCTGCGGAGGTAGGTTTGTGTGTGTGTTTTCTGCTGCTGAGCCCTTCAAGTTACTTCCAGCCAGAGGGGGAGGGGAAAGTCTTTCTCCAGAGAATGCTGTTCACATGGAGGTTTAGTATTAATCTGATCCCTCTAATAAAACAATTAGGGGAAGGATTTGAGCCTGTTTCTGAAATCTGCTCTGAATGTACATGGTTTCCCCCATCCTCCTTTGCCTACCTACCCACAGCCTGGTAAAAATGATTTCCTCCTCCACCATCATGTCTTGCAAATTGCAGGCTTCATTAAATTAAAAAAATCATTGGGAAAGTAACACCAAGTTGCAGAGATCCTCTCCATGGACCTAGAAAGGCTACAGTCCAAACAGCCACACCAGTGTATTGCCCAATTAGTTTCCAGCCAAATAAACTGTGTATTTAAATAAAGAGAAAAGAGCCGGGTATCGAGGGTTCGAGAGGAAGTGGCAAGCATGAAGGGGGCCAGAAGAGAGTGCGAGTATCCAATAAATACTGGAGGCTTTAGCTATGTGCAAAGTATATACATTTATTTACACACCACAGCCACCATCAAACAGAGTGTCAAAGTGCTCTGCTGCAATCATACAAATGAGAAGGAGAAACTGTACATCACTCACTGTACATTTATACAAACACTAGCCAATCAGGCTTCAGTGCTGAGTCACTGTGATGGTAGTGGCAAGACTGCCCTGAACCAGTTGTAGCCAGCTCTTACAGAGGTTCCTGGCTGACAGCTACCTGTCACTAGATCAAACACATCTAGACAGACTTATAGAAACATGTGGATCTCAACACCGGGGCCCCTCCTAGGTTTCTTTTTCTTTTGAATTGAAGCCAAAAAGGATCCCCTTCTCTTTTTCTTGTGGGCTGGAAGTTTTCCCAATGTTGTATATTGGGTTAGACGCATAATGAAACCACAGACAACGATGTAGTAATCAGTATGGTTCGCTATTATACAACACAAGACAAAGTTACCTGGCCAGGAGGCCAACTATATACAAGCGAAGGGGTTGGGTGTAGTCCGGTTTTCCGGGAGGAAACGTGTGATGAGAGCCTCCCAGTCCCCGTCCATCAGACGGCTCAGTGCCTCCTTTGCCGTATGGACCATCCGTTCAGCCTGGCCATTCGTTGTGGGGTGGAAGGGCTCCAACCTGATGTGCCGGATCAGGTTGTCCCTCAGGAACCGCTGGAACTCCTCGGATGTGAATGCTGAGCCATTGTCCGAGACGATCGTGTCCGGCAACCTGTGCGTGGCAAAGATTTTCCAGAGGGCCCGGATGGTAGCACTCGCAGAGGTGGTGGAGACAGGACTCATCTCTAGCCACTTCGAGTATGCGTCCACGGTTACCAGGAACGTTAGTCCATAGAAAGGGCCAGCAAAGTCGATGTGGAGCTGGGACCACGGTGTCCTTGTCGACTCCCAGGACTCCATAGGCATGCTTGGTGGGCTTGGCCAGACTTCTTGGCAGGTCTGGCAATGCTTCACCTAGGCCTCTATTTCTCCATCCATGCCCGGCCACCAGACGTAACTCCGAGCGAGGGCCTTTATCCGCATGATGCCCGGGTGTGCCTTGTGCAGAGCCTGAAGGACTCGGTGTCGGAGCGCACTGGGGACTACCACCCAGTCCCCCCACAGCAGACAGCCCTTGTGCACCGACAGTTCCTCATGCTGTGTTGTGAATGTGCTGAACTCCGGGCCCGCTGGGGCTGTAGGCCACCCCCTCACCACCCAGCCGAGAACCCGGGAGAGGATGGGGTCACAGACTGAGCGGTGGGCAATGTCCGTGGCCTGGAGGGGGGCATCTGGGAGACTCTCCATCTTTAGGATGTGATGAGCTGGAGCTGGGTCCTCCCCCTCGTCTGGCAGGGGGGTCGGCTCAGCACATCTGCATGGCCCATCACCTTGCCCGGCCTATGCTGCAGGGTATAATTGTAGCCGCCAGGAAGATGGACCACCGCAAGACCCAAGGGGAGAGTACCTGGGGCGTCCAGTGATCCGCCGCAAAAAGGCCCAGCAGCGGGCGGTGGTCCGTAGTGATGGTGAAGGGACAGCTGTAGACGAAGTCATGGAACTTCTTCACCCCGGCCACGACTGCCAGTCCATCATGGTCTATCTGGGTATAGTTCCATTCAGCCACAGATAGGGTCCGCAAGTAGTACACAACTGGGACTTCCCAGTTGTTTGGGAGATGGTGCGCCAGCACGGCTCCCACCCCATAGGGAGACGCATCGCAAGCCAGCACCACGGGCAGGGACTTGTCGAAGTGGGACAGGACCGAGTTTGAGATCAGAAGGGCCTTGACGGCCCAGAACGCGGTGGCCTGACGTGGGATGCAGACCCAGGGCACCTTCTTGTCGAGCAATCAGTGGAGGGGCTTGGCTATCGCCGCCTTGTGGGGGAGAAAGGCGTGGTAGAAATTTAAAAGTCCGAGAAAAGCCTGGAGCTTGACTTTGGAGGTCAGGGGTGGTGCTTCCAGAATGGCCACTATGAAGCCCAAGAAGTCCACGGATTATACTTTTTGCGCTTGGCTTTGAGGCCGACGTCCTGGAAATGGCTGAGGACCATGCAGAGGTGGGAGACGAACTTGTCAGGCGTAGCAGCAGTGATCATCACATCATCGAAGAATGGTGTGATGCCGGGAATCACTTTGAGGAGAGAATCCATCAGTTGCTGGAATATCCCGGGTGCCACACTCACTCCAAATTGCAGGTGATTGACCCTGAAGGCCCCACGGTGGGTTACAATGGTTTGGGCCTCTGCAGTCGGCCCATCGACTGGCAGTTGCTGGTAAGCTTGGGCCAGATCTAATTTGCCAAAGATCTTGGCCCCTGCCAAGGTGGCCAGAACGTGACTCACCACCGGTACCAGGTAGGAATGGTCCTGCAATGCCCGGTTGATCGTGCATTTATAATCCACGCAGATGTGGATGTCCCCATTAGGCTTAATTGGGGTCACGATCGGGGTCTCCCACTCCATGTGGGAGACCAGTTCCAGGACCCCCTGGGCCACCAGGAGGTCCAGTTCCACATCAGTTTTGGGTTTTAGGGCAAACAGAACTGTCCTGGCCCACATGCGGATAGGGGCTGCCATGGGGTCGAGTTGTAACGAGACTGGAGGGGCCCGTGTACCAGCCCAGAGACCCATCGAAGATGGACGGAAACTCACGGCACACCTCTTGGAAGTCGCGGGTTGCACATTGCTGGACCCCCTCGATCGCGATTCCCAGGGGTTCAAACCAGGCCCTTCCCAGGAGGCTGACTAGGTCGCCCTCGACTACTAGCAAGTCCAAGTGGCCCTTGAAGCCACGGTACTGCACCCTGAAACTCCTGACCCCCTTCACTGTCACTCGGTTTCTTTGAAAGTCCATTGTCGCGCTCCGCGTCCAGCCTGGGAAGGTGGAGGCCGCGTCTGGGGGCCAGGCTGGTCGAAGGGGAACTCCGAGGGTTCTTGCCATGAGCCTCAGATTTGGGAGAGGGCCTGGGGTTGCGTCACCACCGGTCAGCCACTCTCCTGGAGCATTAATCAGGAAGAGCCTCCGTATCTCACTGGGCAGGCAGCCTCTTCCTTCAGACTCCTTCACTCCTCCCCGGCTCTGGCTTCCACCACTCTTTTATTCCCTTCCACCAACACCTGTCCCCTCCCTCCCCCTTCGACTGCTGCCACGTTGGCTCTTCCCATTGTCTGTCTCCTTGGTTTCTTGCTCCCATTGGTTCGGGCTCTTCTCCCTTTAAGGCTGGCTGGTGGCCACACCCCATCTGGCCCCACGGGGCAGGAATCAGCTGCACGCTCGTCCTCTCTCCGGGTTCGGCCATCTGCTGGGGATTCTGAAGTAAGACGCTTTCCGTTGGGGCCAGCAGGGAGTGTAGAGCGTGGGGGTTGTGCAGACGTTCTCGGGCATGTCCCACTGCTCTCTTTCCTGTTGGTCTCCTTCCAGGCTCTTGCGGTGTCGGCGGGGATTGTCTGCTCCCTCCTACCGCCCTTGATGCTTTCCCCTGTAGTTCCTCTGCCCAGGCTTGTTCCCACCTCCGAGCCTGGGGCAGTGGGGCTGGCGGGGGTGGGTTGTCGCCCGGTGGGAGAGCGGGTGGGGCTGTCGCCGCCGGCATCTCCCAGCGTCCGTCCCACCCTCCGTTGCCCGCACTCACTGGGTCGGGTGGAGGCTCCGGCTGGGTTGCCCCCATCCCTCCCTGGTTGCGGCCATTGCCGTCGCCTCCCTCGGGGGCCCGTGTTCTGTCCCTGACCAGGAAGGGCCGAGCGGGCAGGGCGAGTCCCGACGGCTTCGGGTGGGGGCCGGGGTGCCCAGGCGCCTGCTCTACGTCCCCCCTGGGTCTGCAGGAGAGCAGGACGCCTGGCGCCACCGCCCCCCCAGGTCCCGGGGGAGCGCCCCATGCGGCTTGGGCTCCCCCGAATCACATTGAGGCTGCTGCTGCAGGCCGGGTCTGCTGAGGAGCAGGACGCCCAGTGCCACCGCCCCCCCTCCCAGGTCCCGGGGGGAGCACCCTGTGCGGCTCAGGACATCCATGAGCATCACGGGTGATGGCCGCAAGTGGGGGCCCCCCTTAGGGCAAATCTGTTTTAAAGTGGCCTCCGAAATGATGGAGCATGCGGAGCCCGAATCGAGTTCCATTTGTAAGGGGACCCCCTCTACTTTAACCCGGACGTATATTTTTGGGGTAGAGGCCTGTCTGGGGAGTTTCAGTACCTGTGCCTGAGCTGCCGGGGCGTTGGTCAGGAGATAGAGGTCCTCTTCCAGGCCGTGCAGTCCTCAAAGTGCTCCTCTGTCCTGCGGTGGGGCAGTTTTTGCACCGTGCGGGATGTCTTGGAGCGGCAAACCCTCGTGATGTGGCCCGTGCAGCCGCAGTCTCAACATGTGGCATCCCTGAACTGACACAATTTCTGCTCGTGCTGACGATGCAGTGCTAGTGTGTGGTGTACCTCGGGGTCATCGGGGTCACTGTTTCCGGGGGAGGCCACGCGGTGTGTAGCTGTGGCGGCCGGGTGGGACCTCTCCCACGCTGTGGCGGTGGCTAATGCTGAGGCGATGGTCACCTTCTTTCCCTCCATTATTCGGCGCCGGAGTTTATCCTCCCTGAGGCCTGCGATGAATCGGTCATGGAGAGCCATGTCCAAGTATGCCCTGAAGGCGCAGTCAGCCACCAGGCGGCGGAGCTCCATGAGGAACTCCATGGCAGTCTCTTTGCCCTGCTGGTTCCGATGCTGGAAGACCACATGGCAGGTACTCTCCGACGGCTTCGGGGAATAGTAGTTCTGCATGGCCTGAACAATCTCGTCGACCGTGCACTCCTCCACCTTCTTGGGAGAGAGAAGGTACTGGGCCAGTTCTACGATCATGGGGCCGCAAGAACAGAGAATCAGGCCTCTCTTTCGGTCTTCGTCCATGATCTGATAGAACATGAAGGCTTGCCGCAGACCTGTAACCCAGGCTCCCTATCGCTGGGGCTGGGAGGCGTCGAACGGCGGCAGCAGCCCAGATCCTGGAGCGACGGCCATTGTGCTAGTCGGCGGCAGAGACACGGCTCTTCATTCACCCTCAGAGGTGCTCATGTACGCAGCACATGGAGCGGTGGAGCGAGTTTTCGGTTGTGTTGTCCGACAGCCTGGCTAGAGCACTCAACAGGATCCCATCCTCGTCGCCATTGTTGTATAGTGGGTTAGACGCATAATGTCTTGCAAATTGCAGGCTTCATTAAATTAAAAAAATCATTGGGAAAGTAACACCAAGTTGCAGAGATGCTCTCTATGGACCTAGAAAGGCTACAGTCCAAACAGCTGCACCAGTTAGTTTCCAGCCAAATAAACTGTGTGTTTGAATAAAGAGAAAAGAGCCGGGCCCCCTCCTAGGTTTCTTTTTCTTTTGAATTGAAGCCAAAAAGGATCCCCTTCTCTGTTTCTTGTGGGCTGGAAGTTTTCCCAATGTTGTATAGTGGGTTAGACGCATAATGAAACCACAGACAACGATGTAGTGATCAGCATGGTTCGCTATTATACAACACAAGACAAAGTTACCTGGCCAGGAGGCCAACTATATACAAGTGAAGGGGAACACCCCCTGGTTCCATTGGCGGGTTTGAATTCCCGCCGCCGTTCCCATTGGTTCCCCTACGCGGGAGCCAGGAGCCCCAGTCCCATTGTTCACAGGTACTCAAGCTCAGGCTCCTTCGCTGATGGCCCATAGTGGTCTGTGGACACAACACCCAAACCTCTTTTTAAAGGGGGGGGGGATCTTCTAAAGAGTGAAAAGGGGTAGTAGCTGGAGGGAAAGAGAAGTTTAAAGATTTATGACAAATGGTTAAACTCATTAAAACCTCATGTCCAACACCAGATTTGGCTGGAGACAATTAGAAGCTGTCAGGAGGACTCTGGTTTCATATAGTAGAATGAAAAAGCAGGAGAGCCTGTTTAAAAGCCCAGACTCCCCATGGTATAGGAAGGGAAGAAGAAGGGGGGGGGAGACTTAGGAGAATCCAAATCCCCGCCCTCGGTCCACGACCGTTGGGCGGGGAGACGCCTTTGCCTCCTGGATGGAGAGAGGCTGTGCTGTCTTCTAGCTCCAAAAGGTGCTTCTGTTGGTAGGCGCGAGGGGAGAGGCCATAGGGCTTAAAGCCTCTCCTTTGCATGCCAGCAGTCTTCTTGGGATTGCGGCCCGCCCGCCCACCCTGTCATTAGTGCAAGCTTCTGGCTGGTCACCCAGTTCTGGGGGCCGGGTAGGAATTTTTCACCCTTTCTGATTGGCCAGGTGAGGGTGTTTTTGCCTACCCTGCACTGAGGCAGTGGTGCAGGACTTTAGCGGCGGGACTGCATTTCCTAGGATGGTCACTTTTGTTAGGCAGGGTTTTATGCGGAATACAGTTGCAGATCGGTGAGCACCAGCCGACACCCAATTGGGGTTTGAAGGGTCCAGTGAGTACAGTCTTTGTGCCTTGTGGCATGGGGCAGGGAAAGCGGACTGCCTTGGGAACTGCCCCAATTGGCTCCTCCCTTTGAGCCTGGTGGGCCAGGGGAAGGGGCTACAGGGCGGGAGAACAATGGCTAGCCGGCCAGGTGGAAGCCGCTGTGGCGGCTCCTGCTTGGGGCAGGGTGGCTCGCCCTATTACATCAGGTGAGGGAGGGGTATTTCACCCCTGGCCTTAACCATAGCGCAATTGTTTTTTGCCCTTGCCGTTTTATTCCAGTTAAAGGTTGTCAGTTAATAAAGTGGCCCAAGAGTTAAACCCATCACCTGTGTCTGCCTCGTTATTCTGTCTTGGGGGGCAAAGGAAAAGATGCTGTGACAAAGCAGAGTGCGTTTCTTTGGGAATAAGCCCCATTGGGCTTCACCTTCTGACACAGTTTTGGTGAGGTCAGGGGGTGTGGCATATGCAAATAAGTTATGCTAATGAGTTATGCTAATGAGTTATGCTAATGAGTTCCTGCACCTCTTTTTCTACGAAATGACCCCTGGTTTAAATTATACTTAAAATATAGTTTAAATAAAATTTAAAATAATTTATCCTGAGATTTTTACAAGTTTATTGAAGTAATCATTTAAAAACTCATTTATACCTTAGTCAAATGTAGACTCGCTAACAAATTTAATGCTACTAGCTTTTTTCACTCATGGGGTAGAATTTCTGCTCAGAACACTGTGGAGCTTAGAGGGAACATTGGACTCCACCCTCCAAAGCAGCTGCAGCTGCCAACCCAGAATCACAACTGCTCTCCAGGTGACAGAGATCAGTTCCCCTGGAGAAAACGGCTGCTTTGGAGGATATTTATGGCATTATACCCTGTGGAGATCACCTCCCTCCTCAAACCTTACCCTCTGAACGCTCCACCCCAAATGTCCAGGAATTTCCCTACCTGGAGATGGCAACCCTAGGGGCTATTGATCTCCCCAAAGGAGAGAAGGAAGCAGGAAAGGGTATAGTAAAATTTATATTCTCTTCTAAGTAAGGTGAAAACACTTGAGGAAATAGTCAGGGCCACTAGCCTTAATAGAATCTCTTTGTTTAAACATCTTTGATTAAATTAGGTTATGTTTTTAAGTCTTTCCCCTCATTCTTTTGCTGTTACCTATCTTTCAGTAGCAAATGCAGATATTTTTCTTGTATGCTTCAATTGTTACTTGAACATGGAAATAACTGAAAATTAAATAACCAGCATCCACATCTGGAAGTGTTTACTGCTTTATGCCAGTTAAAAAATCTGTAAAAGATGGTTTTGGTTTTCCATTGCTAATTCTGATACTGAGCATTCTATTTTGTTAGCAGATTGGAAGAGAAAATGCTTAATTGCATAGCAATTAAAATACATGAAAACTGTCATACAAAAACTACTGTTCTTTTTTCCCCTCGATTGAGCGCATCTTGAAAGACAGTATATTTCCATAGCACGCTTTATTGGTTTGCTGATTTTTTAAACTGATTTTGAAAATCACCACACTGGGGCAGTTCTCTGTAGGGTAAAGTTGTCAGCTTGTTGATAGTAGATGAGTGGCTTCAGATGTAATGGTGATGTAATGGGCACAGGATGTTATACTAAAGTAAATGGAACAGAGAGAATAATTGTCTCCTGTTTCCTGTTCCTCTGTATCTCTCTCTTGTGCAAAATAAACCTTTTTGCATCTCCCTAGCAGAGGGCAGTTCAAGCTGTTCTGATATTTTTGCCTGAAGCTGATGTACATGGTGCTTCCTGTTCTCTTCATATTACAGTCATGTTCAAAGCCTTTTAAAGAGATGAGCTGAGAGCAGGAGGCAATGAAGCCTGACCTGAAATCCCATCTCCTAGAGGTAAACATAGGTGGGAACCGTGTTGGTATCCCTACTTAATGTACTGTAATGTTGTTTAGTTACCCTTTTAACATGCAGTATTCATCACTCATTTGTGAGTAGAGTGGTTAAGAGTTTCCCACCTTTTGCAATCCCTGCTTATGGGTGAAGTATGTATTTTAAATGTATTTTTTTATCCTGCCTCTCAAACAAAGAATTCCCAAGACAGCATACACCAATACCATTAAGACAATTAGGATTCTCTAAAATCACTATTTAAACTTAAAACGATACAACAACAGTCAATAAATCACAGAAATCTTGGAAACAATATAACAGTAAGAAAGCAATAAAGGTAGTTGTGTGAATGATTGTGACTAAAAAGTCACAGGCTCAAATATCCATTACTATGAGATTCAGAGGCATATGGGGTATTTTTGTTTAAGTACAAATCATATAAAAACCAAGCTAGTTGTTAAAAGTAATTTCCTCATTTTGTTTCTAAACACCATTATTTTGGTAAGAAGTAACAAAGATGTCAGTGACAGTTCTCTTTTCCTTTTGAGGTAGGAGCAAATGTTTTGCTCACTTTCTTCTTCTTTGAAAAGTGTGACCAGCATGACAACCATACTGGAACATTTTTTTGAGATGATGATCCTCTTATATCTGATTTAATTATTTCATTGGGTGTATAAGGAAATACTTATCTGTGTGGTATTCCAGTTCCACATTTAAAGAAAACCAAGCCCTCAGTTGATGCTAGCATGGTGCCTATCTGAACCATTGGATCCTCACCAGGCTATCCTTTGCACTTTGAGGTGAAGTGACCAGTCACATGGAACACTGCAGATATATTTCATAACATGCCCACAGCCAAGTTTTAAAAAGACAACCCATATATCATGATCCAGATATTTGGGCCATCTATTTTCATCTCCATCTTGGCTCTTCACTGTAACATACATGTTTTTAACTTTCCCCCTGAGCTTTACAATACATATATATTTTAATCCCACAGCTGAAACAGGATGAAAGAATCATCAAAACAGAATATGGATTGTTGATCCACAGCTTGCAGAAGAAAGACACAGGGGCATATTACTGTAAAGCCCAGGTACACACATTTGTCCAGACTATTGTGAAGTTAAATTTAAATGTCATTGAGAATAGTCAAATGCACTCTGAAAACAGAAGATGAAGAGGGGCAAGTGAGGAACTTGCTGAGTCACAGCTGAGATACAAGGATTACATCCAGCGTCTCAGCAGCCCCAACTTCAGCCTGGATGAGTACTGTGAGCAGATGTGGCACCAGGAAAAGAAGCAGCAGCAGAACAAAAGGGGCCCAAAATGGAAACATGTCCAAGAGGAAAAAAAGAAAAAGAACTGGAGACACCACAAAGCTGTCTACCAGGCTTATGTCTACATAGTTTGCGTATTTTATTTAAAGAGAGGACATTTTTGCTATTGAAAATATTTTGTTAGAGTCATGTGGACTTTTCCTATTGCTGCTGCTTTTCCTTATTGTATAGGAAACCCTCCCATTGAAGAAGACACTGGCTGACGAGAAAGTTCTTCAAGGCTTGTATGAGCTTAGCAGTGCCCAGGCTTGAACTGAGATAACTTTATTTGCAAATCGGTCTCTGAGTAGTTAATTTATCTCATAGATCAAATGGCTGTTCTGTTGTTTTCCCCTGTAAAACTACATCCCCTGGGGCTTATTAAACAACTGCTAGGTTCTGCTCTACAGGTGACTGCATTTCAAGGCAGGTTAAATGGGCTTGTAAACAGGAGTATGGATCTGTTGTGGATGAAAGCCAAAGGACAGTCTGTAACAGATAAGCAAAACAAGGCATCCTCTCCCAGTAGTTTTATCTACAGCCTCATGGAGACACGTATGGACAGTACATCTCACTCTCTCTGCCCCTAGCCTGATCCAGCTTGTGCGGAAAGCTCTCCCTACATGGATCCCTGAGGCAGGCTGTGCAGTGCTGGAGATCTTGTATGTGGATTTCACTCATGCTCACATTGCTACAGTCAGACCAATGAGCATTCTTCTGCAAAGGGACGTGGAAATAAGCCCAGAACCCTATACAATGGATAGACCTTGCCTTTTTCTGTTAACCCAAAAGATATGGCTGCTCAGTTACAGATACTGGGTAAGGGTGGGGGCAGGCTACCTAGCATGGGATGCCATTCGTGCATTGTCACCAGATAGGGGTTGAGTGTTCTCATCTGAAGGCTGGTGTGCCTAGGCTGGACTGGGCCCTATATTGGGAAGTTGCTCATTTACTCTTAAAAAACAAGCATAACCATAGATTTTTAGGAAAAAGCCAGAGCTTTATTTATTGGATCTCCTGGCCATGATACAAACTGCCAGACTAAAAGCATCATCATCTCTCTTTTTTTGCCTTCTTTCCCTTCCCCACATTCCAGTGCTACAATTCCTTTCCCCATCCTATCTCTTTCTTTGATGCGAGGGGTGGGAAACTTGGGTAGAATTTTTTCGCTTTTACAACATATTTTTGTTTTGACTTTGGGGTTGCCTGTTTCCTTCGCAACTCAGACACCCAAGTTACCCCACCACTTTTGTGGGTTCTGCAAACTGCCCTTTTTTCTGCCTGCTAGCTGTAGGTTTTCCATTTCTGCTCCTTCCAAAAGTATGCCCCCCCTTCTTCCTGGGTTGCCTGAGTCTCTGTCTTGGGGGTTGCCTTTCTCCCCTGCCCAATGAGGCACCCAACGTACCCACCACTTTCTGGTGGGTTTGCTAGCTGCCCTTTTCACTGGCTGTTGGTTTTCCTTTCTGCTCCTTTCAAAACCATGCCCCCCCCCCTTCCTGGGTCGCTGGAGGCACTTTCTGCACTAACAGCTCACTGTAGCTTGCTCTGGAGAACCCGAGCAGTCGAGCCTTTAAGGTTAACTTCATATTTTGTGCTCCTGCCTCTGCACTATTCTTTTTTCTCCAGTTTATTCTTATGTATGCATTCTGCATATACAACCAAAACCCACATTTTTTTGCTTAATTGTGGCTGTCATAACTTGTGACCTGTGGAGGGGGTGTCCAATTGCAACCAACAAGCATAAGCAAGGGGTGAGGCACACTGCACCCTCCCATTTCTGTCCTCTCCTCCCCACTCTCCCACCCCCTTTGGCTAGCTGCCTCTGGGCTACTTCAGGCATGCATGGCCCATAGAGTGATGCCAGCTCAGTGGCTGGCTAGTCTGTTGGGAGGGGTGGCATCCCAGGGGTTTAATTTTTTTTTTAAAAAAAATGGGCCTTCAAGCCTCTCCCATTTTTCCAATAGGCAACCCCATAATTCCTTTTAATACATCCCTGAAAAGTACTGAGACTGACGAGTGATTTCAGCTCTCACATACTTTATTTAGATCAGGAACAAAACAACTAAGCCGGCCCCAGTGAGCCCACACCCCAAACACACACAACACCCGTGATTTGCTATTTACAGTTGATTGAATCAACTGGAAGAACACGAGGAGCCTACATTCTATTGTCTAGAGACACGAAGCTCAAGCCTTAGCCTGGCCGCGTGGTGGACCGGTCAGAACTGGTCTGAGCACATGGTAGCCCTGCGTCCATGTATCCCTGTGGATACACCACACTCCTCCCCCCTTGGTCCGTGAGACACCCACAAATGAAGTCCTGTAAATAAGACGGCGGCCTCTTGACCCTCGTCAAGCGTTGTAGAGCCGGGACCAGGGAAGGGGCTGGCACCGGTGTCCGCGTCGGGGGACCTACTGGTGCCAAGGGGCTTGGCTCAGTTGTCACAGCGGCATCCGCATCCATTGGAATGTCCGGCACTGGGGGCATTGGTGTGGCCGCGGAGCTTTCTGCTGGGCTGGGGTCCCGTGCTGCGGGTTGCGGCTCTCCAGCTTCTGGCAGGCTGGGATCCTCATAGTCCTCTGGTTCCCGTGGCTCGACCCGGCGGCAGAGCTGGTCTATGTGGTGGTGCAGCACGGTGCCATCCTCACAGGAAACTTCATACGATCATGGTCCTCAGATCTGGACCACCCTTGCCGGGACCCAGGGTGGTCCCGCGGTGTAGCTCCTGGCGTACATGGGGTCCTCTGGGAAGAACCCTCTGCTGGCTCATTGGTCCTCGGTGTCCGGCTCGCGCTCCGGTGCCTGGTCTGGGTGTAGCCTGTCCACGTGCTACGTGAGGCGGAGACCCAGGAGGAGTTCCGCCGGGCTGCGTCTCGTGGTGGTGTGCGGGGTGATGCACTGTCCAAACAGGAAGGCGGCGAGCTTATACTCCCAGTCTGGGGAGTCAAACTTACGGAGGGCGTCCTTGGTGGTCCGGACCATCCTTTCCGCTTGCCCGTTCGTGGCGGGGTGGAATGGCGTGGAGCATACGTGCCGGATCCCATAATACGCGGTGAACTCCTGGAACTCTTGGGAGGTGAACGCGGTGCCATGGTCGGTGACGAGCGTGTCAGGCAGCCCATGAGTGCTCAGAATCCGCCACATTGCCCTGATGGCGGCTTTGGAGGAGGTGGATGCCACCGGGACGACCTCCAACCATTTACTATAGGAGTCCCCCACACTGTGCCTCCATGCAAGAGACTTTCTCCTGGCCGGCTGGCAACTCTGCTCTCTGGGTGAGGTCCGGATGGGTGTGCAGCCCCCCCTTCATTCTCTTCCACGTGGGGGTTATTCCTCAGGAGCCATCCCAGACTTTGGCTGTTCAGACAAATTGAAGTTTCAAGAGGAAGCACAACATCCTTTTCTGGGTCCAGCTTCCCTCCCCATTCCTTTGCTAGCCAGGCTTGAATGCACCCAAAAGCCAGTGGTGGGACCCAGCAGGCTTTGTGGTGAAGCGTTTAGTGAAGACGAGATGGGGGAAAAGAGAGGAGCTGCAAAGGGCGTTTCCACACAAGTTCCATGTTGTTTGGAAGAGGGTTTTGTATCTTTCTTGTATCTCCAGGGGTTCCTCTGGCTGTTCTATGTTCTTCAAAACTAACAAAATGTGTGGCAGGGTAGGAGCTTTGTGGGGGTGAGGGGTGCATGCACATGCATTTGTGTGCAGGATGATTCCTTGGCACAAGAATGCACTTTTGCAGCCCTCCCTTTCCATCTCCCCTCTCCCTCCCTCTCCTTTCTGTCTTTCCTCTCTCCCCATCTTCCTTCCTTCCTTCCTTCCTTCCTTCCCTCCCTTCCTCCCTCCCTCCCTCCCTCAGTCCCTCCTCTATTTGCTTTCTTTCCAACTCTCCCCTCAGTGGGGCACAATTCCATAGAGTCCACCCTCCAGAACATCATTTTTTTCCCCCAGGGAAACTGATCTCTGTAGACTGGAAATGAGCTGTAATTCCAGGGGATCCCCAGGTCCCACCTGAAGGCTGGCATCCCTAGCTCCAATGCTGGAATTAGAAGCGCTGGTTCTGCTGTGTGAGTTGGTGAATGCAAACCACTGGCACTGGCTTGCATTTGCCAGTTCATCCTGCTTCATATAGGATGCACAACAGCCAGGTGGAGGAGGGGAGGGGTGTCATTCTACCAAAAATGACAGTGTTTGGGTTTCTCTGTGAATTTGAGGACAGGAACTGGCACTGAAGTGAGATTGGAAAAGAGTGTGTAGCTTTCTAAAAACCCTTGTGCTACAGTAATAATTATGCTACAATACAGCTTGTTAGTCTTAAAGGTGCTACTGAGCTTTTTACTATTTTGTATGTTATGGCACTGATATGAGAGCCAACTGAGCTGTGGGTCCATCTCATGCTATTGACAGTAGTTACACATTA
Source organism: Gekko gecko (assembly GCA_029375565.1). Lineage (NCBI taxonomy): Eukaryota > Metazoa > Chordata > Lepidosauria > Squamata > Gekkonidae > Gekko > Gekko gecko. Next base: position 174,991,014 of record JAPDNY010000005.1, read on the forward strand.
GGTTTTGCCCAAATGGTTCTGGGCATTAAAGCGCACTTGCCCTGTGGTGATGGAAAGTGCTAGCAAGTCATAGCCAACTCATGGTAACCCTGTAGGGTTTTCAAGGCAAGAGACATTCAAGGATGATTTGCCATTGCCTGACTCTGCATCATGTCCCTGGTATTCCTTGGAGGTCTCCCATCCAAATACTAGTCAGAGCTGACCCTGCTTAGCTTCCAAAATCTGATGAGATCAGGCTAACCTGAGCCATCTGGGTCCAAGGCATGGTGCTGTCTGGGTACTTCCCAGGCAATCGTCTTCAACCTATTCTTGGGAGCCACAATCATTAGGAAAGAGCCCTGTGATAGAAGTGTAATAATAATTTACTCATAGTTGCAAGAGCCAATAAGATTTGAGTTTAATGAGGGATTGGGCAAATTGATCTAAGGAACTGAAAGAAGAGAAAGTATTAGCAAGCGCAGTGGTTAAGGATTTGAATAGAGCTCTTTATAGTCTAATTCTGAGGACACTTCCCTGGGAGTAAGCCCCTCAGTAGGATGTCTCTGTTAGACTGATGAGGAATTGTTATAGGAAGGGGATAAACAATTGAAGTATATGAGAGAGACAGAGAGAGAATGTCTGAAAGTGTAATGCAGGTTTCTGTGGACTGCCTCCCCTATTATATCACACAGACCTTGCAATAGCATTGTAGCTAACCCCACCTAAGAAACTTCTATGCTGTTTCTATAATTTCTAAAATGCACTTCGCACCAACTGTGCATCTCCATTCCTTTCTAATTCCTCTCAACTATGTACAGCTTTCTATGTCTGCTTCATCTGGACTGCTTTGCTTTCTCAGGTCCTAGCCTCCTCCTTTTCTATAACCATGGATATACATCCCCTTCCTCAAGCCTTGCTTCTTGTCCCAACTCTCTAAAGTCAGATTAGTTTGGCCAGTGGCAACCGAAAATACATCTGCCTGTCCAGGAAGTTCAACTAAATGCCACTAGAGGTTTTGTCACCACTGCTACATCACTTAATGCATTACAATATAGGTTCATGTTTAGGCTATAATTTATGATGTTTTAGTTTGGGAAGATCTGTTCAGTTGGTGCTATTTTTTTCCTATAAACTCCTCTTCCATCACAATGGACTCTGCTCACATGTTATCTGTCAATCCCCTCTTCATCCCACCCTTCCTCCAGTCTCCCTTCCCCACTGGTGGACCTCCTGATGGCACCTAGTATTTTTGGCCACTGTCTGACAGAGTGTTGGACTGGATGGGCCACTAGCCTGATTCAGCATTGGCTTCTCTTATGTTCTTATATTGACCTCACAATGATGGCAATATCACCCAGCTTGATGAAGGGATCTTTGACTCTTGGAAGCTTATTCCCTGAAACTCTTGTTGGTCTCTAATCTGCTACTGGACTCAAATCTAACTGTCCCAGTATCACCAAGTAAGCATCATGCAAAATGTAGATCTGAACATGGGTCTCCTCAATCCACACTGAGGGAAGGTAGTTTCATTTCAATAAGAATCCCAGATCCCTTATACTGTTCCAAAAACAACCACACACACCAAAAACACAGTAATGACCCTAAGCAGCTATTTCCATGTATATCTTCAGCTGCAGTATTTCATTATGCACACACCTCTGCTCTGATTACCAAATGCCCAAGATCTCTCCAGGTGGGGGCTCAAATCTCCTTGTATAAGCAGTGTCATTTGAGAGGTGGACACACAGATTGGAAAGCAGTGGCTGCCAAAGCATATCACCCAGCTATCTCCACAGCTCACTTCAGAGGGGAAACCACATGGGAGAGTTGTTTCTCCCATGGAGTGAAACCCCAGAGAAGGCTTCAAGACCCATACGGTGAAGAACACCCCAAGGCAGAATTTTTTTCAAGATAAAGGGAACAAAAAGACCAAGAAAACAACACTATCAAAAGTAGGGTCCTTTACTTGCTTTCATGCCTAACCTAAAAGAGGCTGAACTGCTCCAGGTATAGAAGTATACCATAATGCAGCAAAACTCAGTGGAGGAGGAGAGGTCATGATGGTCTGGAAATCTTTTGGCAGCAATTAAAAGTTGGATTGCACAATAATGGAAAAATAAAGTACTGCCAGATGCACAGGAGCAGTTGAGGAAAAGATGGAATCTGAGGCTTATGAATAAATGAACTGCCTGCAAATATGTGAGATGGAATCAGGCCTCTAGGCAAGAAGCATTTCTTGAACAATGGCAATCAAATTACAGGAATCATATCAATGTTTAAATTAGCATTCAGCAAGAAGTTTTGCAACAGAATATTATATTGTAGATATGTTTTATATTTAAACTTGTTTTGTCTATATATTACCTCTTCAGCAGTTTGTAAATTATGGGATTTTGTATTTTTTTAAAAAAAGAACATACAACTGCCTATTCACAGAAGCCACCTCTGTAATCCCCACAGTAGGTCACTGGGGGGAAAGCACTGATTTGGGAAACAGTAGATGATCTTTTGGCTAACAAGCCTATCAGTGGCAACACTGGGCAAGGAGGCAGGATGAGCACCAACACCTTATGCATGCTCAAGGCACTCTCAATAACCCTGTTGAGATAGTGGTTTGATTGCAAATTATGAAAATAAATTATTCATATTTGAAATTGAAATGCAAATGCTTTGCACATTCCTGCCTTATCTTCCCTGTCCCTTATTGGTTTTTGTTATTCATTGACAAAAATCACTAAAATCAAAGCAAAGTTTCAATTTTGACTGGGGGAAGCTATGTGGTTTGTTCTAGCCTTCCCTGCTTTGCTTGGCTGGCTCAGTATTTGCTCACAGGAGCATTTGTGTCTGATCACAAATCCTCTGCAGTCCACACCCATATGCGGTTTTCCACACAGCTGCCCCCATCATCCCAATGTACTTGACAGATCCTGCTGAAGTGGGTGCAAGCTGTGTGGCTTGTCTCCCTATTTTGCCTCTCTGCCAAGCTGGCCAGGGGCTACAGACCCAATGCCTGAAGCCAAGCAAGACTGTATTCACTGATATTAATTGAATTCATACATTCTTCCATGCATGATGCTAGAACTCCAAACTAGGAAATCCTGAGCATATGACAACATAATCAATTCTGTTGGCAGCACAAACAGTAACTGATGCTGCATGACCTGTCCATTGTGATGCTGGTCAAACCAACTCCAAATGGTAGAGGTAGTCATGTGAGATGCTTGACTTGACACCAAATGAGTATTGCAAACCAAGTAAGTTTCAGTTTTCAAAAAAATATCAAATCACCCCAGCAGAGGACTTTGAAGAAGTTAGCAGGACAGAATTTAAAAAAAAAAATATCTTCCGTATGGTTACAAATCCTGGAAGCTTGGCAACTTTGTGTACAGGAAGACTGTACTACATGCAATTCTACCAGTAAGCATGATCACTATTTAGGTCTCAAATGGACAGGTGTGTGTTTTCAGCTTCAGAATATACGTGTAGCACACTATCCCTGTAAAATGTAACCACTGAGAAGGGCTAACAAGGAGCAACAAAGAAAGAGAGATGACAGTAATCCTCTGGAACCTTGGGAACACCTGAGCAGGCCCATAGCTGTGCAATGAAAAGTTACTCTTCACTCAATATAGATTTTTCCACAACTACCTATGAGGCAGTTTGAAGCTTAGATGCTCATGTAGAACCTCATTCTATATTCAAAGAGGGAAGGGATTTGCTCAGAAAGTTGAGACCAAATGTAGTTGTACAGATGTGTGTTCTGGGCATGCAGCTTTAACCAGAGACTCGCTGAGACAAGTGGAAGAATTATGAAGTATACCAAAAAAAAAAAAAAAAAGGAGACCACAGTGGTAGAACTGCCTACAGGCTGGTTTTGCATTTTTACTGGCATGTTGCATTTTTACTGGCCCTGCTCTACTGCCTTTAATGTCAAAATTTCAATGGGAGACACTTTCCTCATTTGTCTCCCTACCAGAAAAAAACTTCACTTTCTGAATTTATGCAGATCAGAGTTGTTGTTAAAGGCAAAAGAGCATAAAAAGAGAATAATGGAGAATGAGGAAGAAAAGAGATACAGAGAGGGGGAAAAGTTTTCTCAAATAGCTACCTGGCATCAGCTTTGCCCTGTGTTTCACAAACATACCCAGATGAGGAAGCTAATTAAGCTGAACTGTTTCATTATATCAGAAAGGTTTAAAGGGATCAGATATCTGGTATTCTGGTCTCTTAATTATGAACCTTTCTGCAGAACCATCTCAGTTTTTATAAAAAGACATACTTTAAAAGTGCTTACATTTTTGGTAGCGATGGGCACAAAGCAACTCATGAACTAAAGTTTATGATGAATTTTGGCTGGTTCGTGAAGTGAATTTCATGGTATGTCAAGCAGCACAACTTTCCATGAAATTTCAAGCTGTTCATGGAGGTACGTGCTGGTTTGTCAATGGATACATTTCCAGGATAAAGTTTGCATCCAGTGGCACCTTTAAAACCGACAAAGTTTATTCAAGGTATAAACTTTCATGTGCATGTGCATTACTTTAGTTACAATGAAATGGAAATTACCAGTCCAGTGAGCAGTGAATTATACCATGTGTGACTGAGACCTGAGCTTGAGAGGGTGAAACAGTCACCTTAAAAGAACTCCCCCCAGGTTCCTCAATCTGTTAGCCAAATTGCCTTGTTTTATTAATAAATATGGGGAGTTATGAACATTAAATGGCAATAGCCATTAACTATGGGACTAATAACCTATGTATATGGGAGTCCAATTTTCCAGAGCCCAGAAACAGACACTGAGGCTAGATGTGCTAAAGCAGTGATTTCTTTACTAGGGATGCTCACACATACAATATAAAATCAAGCGTACATACAAGCAATACAGATCTAGGAATTCAGATAGAAAAGTATGGAGACAGTTGCATTAGCAGGAAATATCATTGGTTGGGCAATATTTTACTTGTCCAACAAAATGAGTCAACCCTGCAGCAAAAAAGGGACAAAAGCTATGGGAAGGGGTCATGATTTGGCCAGCAACACATGTGGGAGGTTCCAAACAGTGCTAAGAATGGAACCGGCAAGATAGGGTGGGGTTAGGTAGGTAGAAGTGAGAGAGCGAGCAATGGGGTGACGCTCTTCTTTTATACCTGATTTCACAGTTGGTCACATAGTCCCCAGGAAATATTAAGAAACTTAAACTGTTAATGGGTCAGAAAAAGAGATTAATTTTGGGGCAATTGAAATAATGGTTTGACTAATAGTGACACCTCTCAGGAGGATGGGTAGAGACAAAGGAGAGAAAAGAAGAGCAATGTTCCTGCTACATTGCTGGTAGTTGGTCTTAATGAGCAGATGTTTAGCAGCTGCATTATCTTGATGGATGGATGGATGGATGGATGGATGGATGGAGGATGTGATGGCTCATCAATCCCATCATGGACTATATCCTTTTGTTTAGGCTGAAATGGAGTATGTGCTTCACCTGGTGATGTCAATATGTGAAGGTGGGGAGGAGTGCCTTTGAGATGAAAAAGGTAATCCCATATGGCATCTGCAGAGAAATCTCCTGGTACTTTTTACAGAGCATGGCTTCCCTTAGTGATCTGCTGCTGGTTCTTTGTGTGGAGGAGTCAAGGTGGCCGGTTTGCCTTCTGGTGCTGGTCTGGCTGCAGAAGTGCAGGAGCAAGAGACATCTTGTAGTCCATGGATCCATGTCTGACTAGGCACATTGCTCCAGCACAAGATTACCCTTGGCTAGGGTATATGTTTTCCATCCAGCATAAGTGTTATGCTTCATGGCTACAGTTTTGTCCATTGCCCTGACATATCATAGTCCAACTTTGCAGTCATATTTAAGAGTCTTTAGAAATGCTGTATAAAGTGGCTGCTTGGCAACAAGTCCTTTATGAGTCCCAGATGTATGGGTAGAGGGAGTGGCAATATCCAGGAGTCTTTCAGGGCACTCCCCATGCCAAAGATTTCTGGTATTGGTTGCATGGGTCTGGTGTAGAAAGCCAAGAAGAGTCTGGCTATTTGACTTGTGTACTGATTGTCTAGCACACCAGCAGCCAATCTGCCAGGCCTGCTCGAGGCTGCCAGTGGCTGGGCCTTGGAGCTCCTGAGGCTTTGGTGCTCAGGAACTTCAATGTCCATGCTGTTGCAACCCCCTCCAAACAGGCTCTGGATCTGGTGTCTTTCATGGCAACACTAGGACTCTCTCAGATTGTATTGGATTTTACACACCAAGCAGGCCACACTCTGGATCTTATCTTTGGAATGGAGATAGATGTTGATCTGATTGCTGTAGGCAGCGTGCCATAGTCAGATCACTGTGCACTTAAGGCCTGGCTACGTACACTAATCTTGCCCTATGTCTAGGTGGCGAGCAGATTTATGCTCATCCACAGAGACTTTCCAGAATGCTCTGCAGGATCCATTACCTCCTGGCGACTCATTATATAAGCTGATAGAGAACTGGAATAACCAGCTCTCTGAAGCCATTGATGAGATTGCCCTCTGATGCCCAATTTGTTCCCACCTTAACCTGGCTCCATGGTACACAATGGAACTCAGGGAAATGAAGCAAAGAACTTAGATGGCTTTTATGAGTGTGGCATTGGTGTCACAACGAAGCTACAAGAGCATCCTATAGGTCATTTGTGAAAACTTATGACGGATTTCTTCACAACTTCTGTCACATCTGCTAGCTCATGCCCAGCTCAATTATTTAGGGTAATTCAGTCTCTAACCTCCATTGCAGGGAGAACTCAAAATATGAGAAATTCGGCCCTTAGCTGTGAGGCATTTGCAAGCTTTTTCATGGATAAAGTCTTGCCACTCCACTGTGACCTGCCCACCACTGTTGATATTGTAAGGGAACTTGAGGACCCTTGGCCATCTTTGGATTCAGTGTTCTACAACTTCAACTGACTCTCTCAGACTGATGTCGACAGGATCTTTGGTGCTGTTAGGCCAACCACATGTCTCTTGGACCTGTGTCCATCACGGCTGGGGAAAGTCAGTGGTGATGGAACACGTTGCTCCCTAATAGACATTATCAATCTATCCCTGAGTTCGGGGATCTATCCAGGGGGATTAAAATAGACTGTGATAACACTGTTCTTGAAGATGCCATCTTTGGATCCATTGGATCTGGCCAATTCCTGCCTGGTTTTGAACCTCTCTTTCCTGGGTAAGGTGATTGAGGGAGCAGTGGCTGAGCAACTCCAGGGTTGCTTTGCTATGACCATCAAATCCCAAGGCCACTCACCAATGGTGGCAGGAATTGACTTAACAGATGACTGCTTCTCACATAGATTGTTCTATGTGGCCTGCTCCCAAGTGAGCTCACCCAGCAGCCTGGTGATCCTATCACCTGTGGGCAGAACAAGGCTGAAGGCTGACTTATCTCATTTTTGCCAATTCTGCACCCTGTCCACCTCGGTGTAGCACCAGCATGGCCTGATCAAATGATCAGTACTTAACTGAACATAACTCCTCTGGTCTCGCATCATTCCATGACACCCCACGTGGGCATGACAAGTAGTGAATGAGGCAATACCACCAGGTGCCTTTGATGGCACAACTCCCAATGGGGAAACCCTTAAATTGTTAAATGGGAATCCTGTGAGCAAAAATTCTACATTGTGAACGACCGGCATCAAAGCTGTGAGCAAGCAATTTGGCCACACGGAGCAACTGACTTGGGCGGGAGCAGAGCTCAGCCATTTACCCAGGCTGGCTCCACCCCCACCAACATCACAATACCAGCCATCGTGCCTCTGTTGCTGTCTGGATTCCTCAGGGAGGCAAAGCAGCCCCTGGCAACCAGCAGCATTGCCGGGTCACCAGGAACTTGGATGGCTGCAGCCAATGCCTGAATCACTGATCCCAGAGCAGGGGGCATGATCTGAGGCGGCACAACAAGCTGCAGAAGGAGGAGGAAGGGGAAGGTTCCAATTCAACTAAAGTAGCTTTGCTCACTCGAGATAGGAACCACTCCATTTTTTTTTCAAAACAATATCTGAGGTAAGCCAAATATCACCCCAGTTAATAGATTCCATACACACTGGATTAGTTGATTGACCCTACATCAGCTATCCTGCCTGCAAATTCACCTACTCAGTTTTAGGTTAGGTTGAATTTATTATATGTGTTGGCTGCTTTGGGAATTTATTTCATACAGCTAAACAAATTACTTATTATTTATAAGCAAGTTATTATAAGCAAGGATGCAGATAGCAGTATGTGCAACAATTCCCACTGATTCTGTTCACTCTGCTTCAAGGTAAACATTAGTAGAATGGAACTCAATGTTTTATATAATTCTATATCCCCTTAAATTGGTCTTTATTGATGAAAAAATTGTAGTTTCCCTATAGAGATGGCAACCTTTCAGCAACATAGTTCTTTTTAAAGATCTTTTGTCTGACAATTGCTGTATTTTGAACCAGAGCTCTGCCAAATTTTTATATCTGTTCCAGAATCTACCACTCTCTATACCAGAAAAGGAATTTAAAAAATGGGAAGCTCTTTGGAAGTATGGGGGAAAAACAATCAAGAATAGGTTATTCCTTATTAACAAGACCACTAGGATTGGGAGGACTGGCATTACCTAATCTAAAACTTTACTTTCAGGCAGTTCAATTAAAAATATATATTATATTATGCTAATCCTGAAGCACAAAAATCTTGGATATCAATAGAGAGAGAGACACACAGTATTGCCTGCACAGTTACATGAAATCATTTGGAATAAACTGAAAGAGAGACATCCAAAAATAAATCATAATCCTTTTTTGAAATTTACTTTGGATGTCTGGGATAAGTATAGAAATATATTCACCTATTTCATCCTTTCTGGGGCAACAATGGTTTGCACCAGGAAAAGAGGTAAATACTTTTAGACAATGGAGGGAGAAAAGCATATTTAGATCAAACCAAGCATGTGACCAAAACAAACTTTTAACTAAAGATCAATTAGAACAAAAATATCAAATTCAAATACCATGGATGGAATACCAACAACTGCATCATATGGCACAAACTAATGATTTCCAAAATAGTCTTGATAGAACTTTAACAGGATTTGAAAAATTAATTAAATTAGGCATTTATGGGGGGAAAGGCATAATTAAAGTAATATATGTATGCATGAACGAGAAACAATGGAGACAACTTACCACACAACAGAAGGCATGGCATAAGGATTGTCAAATTCAACTATCTGAAGAACAATCGTTGAAAATTTGGTCATCCACTCATTATTCTACGAAGTCTTTGAATATTAGACTCCAAAACTATAAACTATTTTCTAGATGGTATTTGACTCCTCAGATTCTACATTATAGCCACTCCATAAATTCTCCTAAATGTTGGAAGGGTTGTGATCAAACTAGTTCATTTATACACTGCTGGTGGTCATGTCCTCAGGTGCAAAAGTTTTGGATCTCTGTATTACAAATAGTGAAAAGCATAACAGGTTATGGGATTTCCAAAATGCCAGAATCCATTCTATTAAACCATTGGGAAAACACATAATTGACTAAAATGACAAAGGAAGTAACAGCCCTACTATTAATAGCAGCTAAAACAGTATTGGCTCAACAATGGAAATCCACAAAAACCCCTACAGTGAAACAATGGTTTCAAAAAGTATGGAATGATATTGTTCAAGATAAAATTGCAACTCAACTCCTGTTAGCAGATAACCCATTACGGGAATCATATTTTATTGAAAAACGGTTTAATTTTTTTCATTATACTGAAACAGAAACAAATAAGGTAAATAAATTACCAGCCGAATATTTGGACTTTGCCTTTCATTAAAAAACAAAGTTATTGTTAAATGAAAAATATATTTGTTAAGCATGGTTATATGCTTGTGTTTTTTATTTGAATTTGTATGAGCGTGTTTGTTTTATTTAAGTTGTTTATTATAAAATGTTAAAAATGTTAATAAAAATAGAGTTACCAAAAAAAATCAGAGTAATAGACAGTACCAACCTTGATGGACCAATGATCTAAGGAATTTCATGTGATCATGTGCATTTCTGCAGAACTCTGTAATGTTGCTGTTGTTATTTAACTTCTAAGCAAGTCCACTGACTATGATAGGTTAAAGTGGGACCACCACTACCAGTACACGCACACAAGCCAGTTCCCATCTCAGACAAGGGCTTATTAACAGTTCCTCCACTCAGGATGGTTAGAACATCCCAAGAGTGTAAAGAAGGCCATAACCTTGCACATAGTATTCTCTCTAAGCTGTGCTCATAAGCAGCTGTTCATTAACAGAGGAAACCCCGCTCAGCAGTAATCTGGAACCATGCAGGGTCTTGCACTACCCATTGCCCAGTTTAAGATTACAGCAGTTATATTCTGCTCAGCAGGGCTTTTTTTGTAGAAAAAGTCCAGCAGGAACTCATTAGCATATTAGGCCACACCCCTGACAGCACAGCTCCTTAGCTTTTTAGGCCACACCCCCATGTTACCAGAAGTGTGGTCATCCAGCCACAATCACGTTTTGCTTCTTATTCTGTTTACCTTGTTTGCTGTCAAAACCCAGGGCTTTTTTTGGAGCAGGAACTCCTTTGCATGTTAGGCCACACATCCCTAATGCAGTCAATCCTAATGAGTTTCTGCTGTTGGGCATGGCCTATTATGCTAATGAGTTCCTGCTGAACATGGCCAACTTGGGAGCCAGCCGGAACTCCATTCCTGTGCGTTCCTGCCCAAAAATAGCCCTGGATGGGAGACCACCAAGGAAGAAGTCCAAGGTCACTACACAGAGGCAGGCAATGGAAAACCACCTCTGAAAATCTGTTGCTTCAAAAACCCCACAGAGTTTCCATTAGTAGTAGCAATTTATTGTGTTGACCGTAGGTCAAAGCAATACAGAAAACAGGACATAAAATCCCACGTAATAAAACTCCAAAGTAAACAGAAATTATATTAATAGCCAACAGGGTCATGTAAATACCGAGCCAAATTAGGTCACGGTCAGTTCCATACACTTTGATCTACTTGATATAGCCACCAATGCAAATAAAGCAACTCAATTTCTGCAAGCAAAAAATATAACCTTTTCCATATCTGAAACTCCTTCCTGCAGAGTTAAAATACTAGTGATGGATTTATTTTGGGGGAGCAAAAGGAGAGGGCACCTCAAAATGTAATTGGTCAAATAATCAACTTCTCCCATGCCACACAAAGAAAGTTGTAAGGGAGTAGGGACCCTTAGGAAATGGCCAGTGCGAACCATAGAGGGCCTAGTTTTAAATCTTAAACTGGTAAAGGCCACCCTTAATTTCATTGTTGTTAAAGTCTTTAGGTTAAAAAAAATATATTTTGAATTGTTTCCAATAGATGCAGAGTCTGCTCTCCCCAGCCCCGTATTTCAATCCCATGCAGTAAGCTGGGGATCACCTTACTGTCAAACAACTTGATCACAGGGTCAACCATGCCACCACCTTTAGAAAAGAAAAAAAAATCACTATTGTCCCCGCTGTCTTTGTAGAGGAGGTTTTTAATGATGATAGGTGTGGTCGCCATGAGGCGGTTTCTGAGAATTTTATTCCTAGGTATTTAACTCTGTTCAATCTGTACCCATAAAATTCTTTACACTGATTTGCTAGGTTGTTTACTAAAGACCATCACCTTGGACTTAACATAGTTTATATGGAGGCCTTCTTCATTACAATACTCACCTAGTTTATTCAGAAGCCTTCTCAGACCAATTTTAGTCAATGACAGTAACACCATGTCATTTGACTATAGCAATATTGGTACCTTGGACTGCCCTATTGCTGGAGGCATAAATTCTGTGCCCTCAAGTCTATTAACTATATCATTTAAATACAGGTTAAACAAGGTAGGAACCAATATACACCCTTGCTTTACCCCCTTCTGCACTGGTATATTATCTCTTAAAACGCCTTTCTTTCCAACTTTAACCTTGTCATTGGTATTGCAATGCAGTTGTCTCATCAAATAACTCAACCTGGGAATCAATATTAAGATTTTTCAATTTCAGCCATAATCTATCCCTATCCAGGGAATCAAAGGCTAAGTCTAGGCTGATAAAGGCCACACATAAAGTTTTTTGTTGTGCCTCTGATTGCAGCTGTTGCCAAGTAATATAAAGTTCGACAATGTTCAATTGTAGAGTGGTATGTGTAGTCTGGTGTAGTGGTTAAGTGTGTGGACTCTAATCTGGGAGATCCGGGTTTGATTCCCCACTCCTCCACTTGCAGCTGCTGGATGACCCTGGGCAAGCCATAGTTCTGTCAGAGCTGTCACAGTGTGTCTGCCGCGGGGAGGGGAAGGGAAAGGAGTTTGTAAGTCGCTCTGAGACTCCGAGTGAATGGCGAGGTATAAATCCAATCTCCTCCTCCTCCTTCTTCTTCCTCATAATTTAAAAAGAAAACTCCAAAAACAGACCCTATGGATCCTTTCCTGTGGTCATTTCCCCACTCAGATTGTCTTAATGTGTGGATGGTCATCTTCCTAGATCAAATTCTGAGTTCAGTGTGGCACCTTTAAGACCAACAAAAGTTTATTCAAGATATGAGCTTTCATGTGCACATGAAAGCTCATACCTTGAATAAAACTGTGTTGGTCTTAAGGGTGCCACTGGACTCAGAATTTGTTCTACTGCTTCAGACCAACACAGCTGCCCACCTGGCTGCATCTTCCTAGATGTAGTTTTAATGGGTTGTATCTTTCGTATCTTAGAATTCTGCTCAGGTAAGTGCAGAACCTGCCTCTGTACCAAGGACCCTTTCTCTGATCAAACAGACTCTTCCTGTAGAGAGTTCCTTGTGTTGGGGGAGAAGGATCCACCACTTATTCAGAGGAGGAGGATATGATATGTCTCCATCCAGGGCTTGTTTTGTAGAAAAAGCCCAGCATGAACTCATTAGCATAATAGGCCACACCCAACAGCACAAACCTATTAGTATATTAGGCCACATCCCTGACAGCACAACACATTAGCATACCAGCCACACCCACCTTTTGCTTCTTATTCTGTTTACCTTGTTTGCTGTCAAAACCCAGGGCTTTTTTTGGAGCAGGAATTCCTTTGCATGTTAGGCCACACACCCCAAATGTAGCCAATCCTAATGAGCTTCTGCTGTTGGGCATGGCCTATTATGCTAATGAGTTCCTGCTGGGCGTGGCCAACTCAGGAGCCAGCCGGAACTCCATTCCTGTGCATTCCTGCCCAAAAATAGCCCTGCTGCTCAGGATGTGAATTGCTCCACTTAGTAGGGGGGGGAAACTAGAGGGAACATTGCTTGCACAGATTTTGGAGGCTATTGAAAGAGGAGCTTTTCTGGCCCATGAATAGAGGTTATGCTTCCTTTTATTTGTACTTCTGTTGATGTGTGTGTATTTGTTTGCTTTTAATTTGATGTAAGTTGCTTTGAATTTCATTGATTGGAAAAAAGTGGAATGCAAATATTTTGAAATAATTCAATATGGTTCCTTTTTTACTATTCCTGTCCAAGAGTTCTGATCCATGGAGAGACCGATGGCTGTGTTTCAGTGTTCCTCAGATGTTGGGAATGGGAACACTTTTTTTCTTAAACATGAAAGCAAATCTGGGGGCACGATCACCCGTACAATTAGCCCTGCCATAGGCATGAATGTCGGGCAGATTTAAAGGGCACGATCAGACACAAACATCTGGGAATCGCCCCGCACCCGTCAGCAACCCATTTTGCTCCACCACAGAAGCAGAGTAAAAAGGCACCGGGGAAAATCCGGTAGTAAATGGGTTGCGATGGGCCATGGACAAAGTTTCCTGATCACTCCAGCGTGCTCTCATGGTGTCGGAATTGTCTGATCAGGCCATCCCGACTCTGTGCCATTGTTTTTCCCCCCTTCTCAGTATGCACGTCATCACAAACTTCATAGGGAGCCCTCAGTGTAGAGATGCAATTCATCCATTCCTCATTTAAGCGCATTGGAAACAAACAGCAAAAAAAACCCCAAAAAACCCCGACTCAGCTGTGGTTGTGTCTGATCATGCAGCGGCGGGCTGTGCCTGCAGCTTCCAAGGACTGTGTGATCACACAACTGCAGGCCAAATTCCTCCAAAGGAAATAGCCTCACTTCCCCTCCCGCTTTATCTTGCACATGTGATCGCCCCCTGAGGTTGTTTACTTTGCATGACCAATCCTGTTGTTAGGTTGCCACTCACCAGGTACAGGAGGGCAGCCTCCCACAGGGAGAACATCATGCAATGAAAGCGTGGAAGTGATGTCACTGTATCAAATGATACTCTGGGAATTCTCCCAGTCTCTATGGCAAACTTCAAAGACTGTTAACTCTGCTTCGAATTCCACAGTTAATTATTTGGTTTCTTGTGCTTAAATCCCACTCTTTCCTCAGAAAGGTCAGAACTATTTGCACAAGGCTTCAAAGGATTTGTTATTCAGATCAAGGCCTGAACTTGCTTTCCCAATCTTGAGTTGACCTAAAGTTTTGGTACTTTGGTAGTTTTTGTTCCAATTTGCTTGTTTTCCCAAAAGTGATCATTGTTGAAACTTATTTCTGAGAGTGTGCATTGCTATGGTGTTATGCTCAACTACAAGTATACTGTAGAAGATAAACAAAAATATCTAGATTCACCATTTTAACAGGCATTTTCCAGCCAGTTGCTTGGCCCTGTATATGCATACAAGTGATCTGCCAGTGAACTTAGGCAGATCATGAGAAGGGAGGGCAGGAAGGATTGCTTAGTTCTTACACACCCAGATCTTACAAACCCAGGGAAATGCTGATTGCCACTTTGGAGTTAGGAAGCAATTGTTCTCTAGGTCAGTTTTGCCAGGGATCCTGGAGAGTTGTTTTGTTTTTTGCCCCTTTCTGGGCATAGAGCAGGGGTCACTGGGAGTGTGGGGGAGTTATTTGTGGGTTTCTTGCATTGTGCAGGGGTTCGACTAGATAACCCTGGAGGTCCCTTCCAACACTATGATTGCCCATGTGCATTAATGTGTACATTAATGGTGTAGTGGTTAAGAGCTGTGAACTCTGATCTGGAGAATGGGGTTTGATTCCCCACTCCTCCACATGAGGCCAGCTGGGTGGCCTTGGGAGAGTCACAGTTCTCTCAGAGCTGTTCTCTCAAGACCAGTTCTTTCAGAGCTCTCTCAGCCCCACCTACCTCACAGGGTGTCTGTTGTGGGGAAGGAAGGTGATTGTAAGCTGCTTTGAGACTCTGAGTGAAGGGGACTTTCAGTTTTGGCGGAGTGAATGGCGGCCACCTCTCGGGATGCTCCCGGAGGTGGTTAGCCCACACGCGGTTGGGGGGGGTCTTCACATATGTGAAAGACCCTAGTGAGCCTTAGGCAAAGGCTCTGAACCGGGGGTGCTTGGGGAGTAGCCTCTTTGCCAGCAAACAGCTGGGAAATTGAGGCTTTCTCCCCGCCCCAGTCGACCCCACTGCGTTGTGCCCGTATGGGAAGTAGCAACGCCACTGACTTCCAGGAGTGGAGAAGCAGCAGAATGAATTAAAATAAAAAGAAGAATCGGCAGCGAATCGTGAGTTGAAGATCTATTTTTGAAGCGGCACAAATGTGCTCCCCCCCGTAAACGTATAAGCGCATGGGAGGAGGGAGGAATCCCCACCCCCTTTGAAAAACGGGACTGTTAAAGGAAGAGTGAAGGGGGGTGAAGCAAAAAAGCGGCTTGGTGAAAGTACCTTTGGGGTTTTACTGAAGATTAAGAAGCTAGCTTGTCTCTTGGGTGATGCAGCACGAACTTTGTTAAAGTAAACAAACAAAAAAATGTCGGGGCAGAAAAGGGTCCCTGAGAAGCCAGTAAAGAAGGGGGGAGGGACTTCCGGTCCTGGCAGCCTCCCCCTAGAGCCAGCTGTCAATCAACAGAAAAGCGAGCCACTGCGCCCTCTGCTGGATCAAATGCAGAAAATCAGCGAAACCCTTTGCAACATGGAAAGTGTTCTCAACAGTCAACAAAAACAATTAACAGAAACAGCAAAGAAGATGGAAGAGATCACACAGAAGTGTCTGGTCTCAACGGAAGACACCAAGAAAATTAAGAAAAGGGTCAACGAATTAGAAAAACATCAAGATATGCAAGAAAAAAGAATTTTAATGCTTCAGATGGAGAAATCAAATCTGACTCTCCGCTTTCAGGGCATAAAGGAAGAAGAGAAAGAAGATCTCAGAGCTATACTGGCGAATGCCTTGGCACCCCTAACTGGCAGAGAAGTGCAAGAATTAAAGGATGAGATGGATATGACCTATAGAGCCTATTCCAGCTTTACAAAGAAAAATAATCTGCCAGCAGAAGTGGTTGTCAAGTTTATCAAACAGCGTACTAGAGATCAAATTTTGCGTGCAGTTTCAGCGGTGCCCTTGAAGATTGGAGAGCAGACTATCAGAACTTTAAAAGATGTTCCATATGAAATTCGTATGAAAAGGAAAGCATACAAAGGATTGACCACATTTTTACAAAGACATCAAACCATTTACAGATGGTGCTTTCCCGAAGGACTCACGTTCAGATTCAAGGATAAAAGAGAGAAGATTGACTCCGTCTTCAAAGCTCAAGAATTTCTGAAGAGACACGCCAGCTCAGAGGAAAATGCAGAACTCGCCAATTGGACAGAGTTAAGCAGCGAAGAGGACAGCGGCCCAGAGGAGGGAGGTGCCGGAGCGGGAGACAAGAAGGCAAAAGAGGGTCCATCATACAATCTGAGAGACTTGAAAAGAAGACATCCCAAGATATAGCAATTGTTTGTGAGGCGGCAGAAGGGAGCTGATCAACAACTAACCCCAAAGGACTTTACTAATTTAACTAACAGAGTTATTTTGGACTTTCGGTAGATGAAAAGAAGATCTTCCAACCACGGTGGATGCCAAAAACTGTATTTGTACTAACTAAAACTAATACTCTAACAGAAAATTCACTCCAATCCTTTTCTTAGTCCATCTATATACCCTACCCTTTTCTTATCAAAAAAAGCAATAAAATTCTCTCCTTTTAGGAGAGGTTTTTTTTTACAAAAAAGAGACTCTGAGTGAAGGGTGGGGTATAAATCCTCCTCTTCCTCCTCCTCCTCCTCCTCCTCCTTATCTAGCTGTTCCTACTTCTAAATTGCAAAGTGCTTCTTAAAGTCAAGCTGAAGAGCTTGCTAAGTGTCCAGATTTCACTTCACACCCCCCCCGGAGTCCCCTCGTCATCTACTTGCAGGTGGGCTTTGAGCACCACAGCCTGCAACAAGTGAATTCTCAAGTCCCTCTCTTTAATCTTTGTCTTTCCACTGACTGTCACATTCATGTCCCTCCAGTGAAATATGTGCTGCTGAAAACCAAAATACCACACAGCTGCAATGCTCTTCAACTTGTTGCTCTTCCTTGTACCGCTCATTTGGGTTTCCCATGCTCCCCTCAGGGGTCAGGCATGCTGTTTGACAATGCTGGGTGTCTTTTATGCTGTGTGGAATGGCCAAGCACTTAGCTTTGCCAATCAAAGGGAAGCACAGCCTGAAATACTTTCCCCATGTGTTTCTTTTTAAAAGCCCCCACTTTACACAAAGTTATTCCGACTTTCATCTGTTTTGAACGTCATTATGACAAGTAGAAACCGATGGTCCAAAATCCATGCCAGAAACAATGCTTTCGCCATGTCTTGGAATTTGACTGGGATGACTTTCCAAGGTGGAAAGATTAACTGATTTCTTCATAACTGAAGAGTTATTTGAATGAAAGATCAGAAAATGTGTCTCTTATCAAACACCTTCCTTCTAGACACACCCTTTCCCCACACAGGACATGCTGATGTTGCTCAGGCATCTTACAGAAATAGGTGGTGCCTGCCTGCTAACAGAAGAACATCCTGGCCTGCAAAGTGCTCAGCCCCCCTCCCCTGCTTTTGGAGATATCCCTGCTGTTCCTTTTGCCAACTGCTTGGTATTACAGTAATTTGCCTGCCTGACTTCAATGGAGCTTCTTACACAAACACCCATTAGACCTTGAAAGGTCATCTGCGCTTCTGTGCTGAATCACACCAAACCTGGGATCAACTGTCCTGAGTAGCTTTCAACTTCTCTTTACCACCCTGTTCCTATCCTCTAGCATCAGAGTTAATTCTGCTCATGAGGGTTTCATTCAATCATTTAACCTTTTTGAGTTTTACCTTTACAAAGGTTAGATTTAACTGTCACTGTGTTAGATCACCATTTCCAACAGAACACATGGCATGTCAGAATATGAATGATAGCTCCCCCCTCTACTCAAATGTGGCTTGGAGTTTCTAATTTTAAAAAATGGGCAAAGAAGCAGCTGTTGACAACTAAAGGATGGGGTGGTGAATATTAGACATCTGAAAATTCCAGGCCTGAAAGATCAGACTTGCTCGTGGGTGAACCGTAGTACTTGTTTTTGTTCTCTGCATATGGAATATTTAATGCTGTATTTTTCCTTAAAATGAGGCACAATGTTTTAAATAGAAACCAACTCTAAGTAGTCTTAGGATCAAAGCCTTGCAGTCTAATCCTATTTACAACTGTAAATAGTGTGTACTAATCATATGGGTTGGATTTTGTATACATCAGGGCATCGGTTTGCTTGCCATTGCATCCCTCCCAGTCCCAAGGGCTGCTTCACATATTACATAGAGTAGGATTATGAAGCAACTGCTGTTGGAGTATTCCAATAATAATAATTGTGTACCATCGAGGCAACGAACATGAAACTATGCAAACTCGACAGAAGATAGGAGGGCCTGGTGTGATGTGGTCCATGAGGTCGCAAAGAGTCAGACTCGACTGTGCTACTGAACAACAACAACCATAAAGAACCAGCCTGCTCATGGTGACTCCATCTGTGTGTGTTAAAGGCAAGACATGAGCAGAAGTGGTTTGTCATTGCCTGCCTCTGCATAGCAACCCTAGGCTTTCTTGGTGATCTCCCATTCAAGTATTAACTGTGGCTGACTCTGCTTAGCTTCCAAGGTCTTACAAGTTTGCACTAGTCAGGGCTATTCATTTGATACCCAGGTTCATATTCATTTGTTGTATTCCTACTTTATAGTCATAGGTTTATACTTAAAACACCTTAAGTGTACACCTAAAGATGTAATGTGTAAATTGCTACACTGTTGGCAAATAAAAATCTTTTGTAAATTAATAGAGACAACATTCTTTGGTTCAACTTGAAATAAGCTGACAGCCAGTGTGTTCAGGTGGATAGACTATTGATTTGAGACCAGGAAGGCCAAGGTTCAAATCTCAAATGAGCAATAAAGCCTACTGAGTGACATTGTGCCAGTTGTTCTGTCTAAGACACCTATCTCACTGACCCACCGGATTGTTGACTGGAGTGTGCTATTCTCATCACTGTCTTCTAGCTAGTTTCCAAGAGTAATCTGACATTCTTGCACTTCCTAGTCCTCCATAGCCTGGGTGCTGGGTACTGAAGGACTGCCTTTTCTCATAGGAGCCAATCATGGTACTGCAATCATTGCTGACGACTCATTGAGTACCATGCAGTGTTCCCTCTAAGCTGAGTTAGTGTGAGCTAGCTCACAGTTTTTTTATCATCCGGCTCACACATTTTTGTCTTAGCTCAGGAAGGATGGCTTCAGAGTAAACTAATTTACGTAGTAGCCAAATCGCTTACTCACAACTTCAATGCCAGTAGCTCACAAAGTAGAATTTTTGTTCACAAGACTCCACAGCTTAGAGGGAGCCTTGGTTCCATGGCTCTCTATTGTTAGCCGGATTACACTTAATTATTATCAATTAAGGGGGATAAATGATCGATTATCAATAGGCAATCGGCTGTGAGAGTGAATACCTGTGTATACAGAAGTCCAGCCCCACTGGGAGGTGTTGGAAACAGACCAGGAGACTTTATATGGTTGAAAATAAAGTCTTTTACTGGAGTACTTCACAAACAAACAATACACAATCACACACACAGTTACTCAGGCCTCAGAAAATATAGAGAGGAATATAAGCACATTTGCATTAGCAGGTAAATCGTTGGTGGGCAATACCTACCGGTCCCGTCGTGCAGAGCATTCCTCAGGAAAAATGGAAGGGAAGGAAACTAGAAAAAATGGGGAACCACGTAACCTGGCCAGCAGGTAGCACATGGAAACTCAGGCTGCAGACCTAGAGTTTAAAGATGGAGGCAAGGCTTGGGGATGGCAAGCTGGACATAAGAGGGTCAAAGGTTCGATAGGGGTCAAAGAGCAGAGAGAGAGCTGGTGGTCAGGCATCTCCTTATAAGCAGGAGGGAGGGGGCTGGTCACAACCCCTGGTTCCACCTCCTGGTAAGTCCGTCCCTAAAAATACCCTATTGGTTGGAAGGTCTAGGGGAGGTGGACTTGAGGAGTGGTCAATATTGAGAGCTAGAAGCTTAACTCATGTTTGACACCTGGTAGCAGCTAGGATGAGTCACCGGGCCGATTCCATTGTCTTCTTGATGACTTTAGCCAGGCTGCTGATGGCCATCAATTAGTTGCCAGGCAACAGTGAATAGTCTCTGCCAGGTCTACGTGAGGTCTTGCAGGTGAGGGGGGGAGGGAAAGAGGCTGCCAGCCTGATTTAGAAGGAACTCTTAATGGTGGTTTTTGGAGTTCTTAGTCCTTGCATTTCATCAAGGCATGGTGCTGTGTATATTGCAGACTGGGGCTGTTCCCTCCTCCTTCATGAGGAACAGGCTGGTAACCTATGCTGGGCACTGGAGGTGCTGGGGAGTCAGGAGAATGTCTCTTGCCTAGGTGCAGTCTCTTCTGGCATCGTGGTGGGGTTACCATGTGGTTCAGTCCTTTATGTATACACTGGCACAGTTTATTATTTATTACAGTTCATAAAGAGGCTCAAAAGCCTTGCAGGGCAACACTATTGCCAGATAGACCACTCAGGATAGGTCATTTCCTGAGTGCCCCAAGCTAAGGAATCACCTACCTTGGAATATCAGCTTCCTCTCTGTTCTCCTCCTTAGGATGGATTAAAAATATTTTGATGGTCACATTTTTAAGGGGAACAGTGATAATCCTTTGTAAGAGAGAACTTGTGTTTCATTTTTATTAGATCAAGATGGATAGCTACGTTAGGCTGTCTGTAACAGTAGAAAAGAGTAAGTATGAGCTTCTGTGTGTCACTGCTCACTTCTTCAAATACTAGCTATTAGCTTTGATTGATTGTAGATACTAGCTGTTAGCTTTGATTGATTGCAGATAGGGGCATGTTGGTTGGCTGTTTTCAAATGAGTTTTGGTGCATTATTTTTTCACTATTGCCTTATTTTTGGTGTTCTGGTTGCTAGGTCATTTGGCACCTTTTGTACTAAATCAGAGTACAAGTTTTTAAAAATAAATCAAATATTTAGGTCAAAATTGTTCCAGTAGCTTCAGATGCTTAGACATGTGTGTGTGTGTGGGGGGGGGAGGACAAACACTACTAGAAACAGTATCTGGTTACTGAAAGTGTGTCTCAAGGAAACAGATTGCTACTATTATCTCTACATGTAGGAGGGAAAAGTGAATGATCCTGAACTCCATAGTTTTAGGCATGAGGGAGTGCCTTTAAAATGTTCATTCTGTAGGTCAAAGTGCACATGATGTGGGAGACCTATGATCTGATTGCTTCATGGATTCCCTAAAGTTAAAAAGTATGGGGAAGAGGCTCTTTGAGCTGAGGCCATGTAAGTAAGTGGTGCATTAACTCTCTGGTTAGGGAATTGATCAAGAAGGTGCTGGCAGAGGAAGTCCAGAAAATTTGGATGGTACATCTGTCCTTGACCTTAGCTTTAGAACATAGTGAATGATATACATTGGCAGGCTGATGACTGATATGTGACTACTACCAGATCTCTCTGAAGCCATCAACAGAGTCAACTATTTGATATTATTAAAGTGCATACTGGTGGTAATTATAGGATTTCCATCCTTCAAGTGAGGCCTAAACTTCTCTCAGAATAAAAACCAATCTTCAAACTACAAAAATCAGTTCCCCTGGAGAAAATGGCAGCTTCAAAGGGCAAACTGTATGATATACCATAGATTGGTTCCCTAACATCTTTGAGCCTGCAGGCATCTTTGGAATTCTAACACAGGATGGTGGGCACAAGCACAAAATGGCTGTCACAGGAGGAGGAGCCAATCATAAGATGTCAGGCAGTGAGGTAATTCATAACTCTAATAGAAGTTCTTCAACATGCATTTCAAAATGAACATATTGTTTAAAATATTTTCTTGCATACAAATCATTTACTTTCAGTTACACAATGAAGATCCTTGTCTTGTGGTGGCAGCTGCTGCTGAAGCTATTTTTTAAAAAATCTGCAAAGCCAGTCAGAAGCCCTGCCGGGTGAAAGCTCCAACTTGCCCCTCCCACTTTCTAAAATCACTTGGCAGGCACCAGGAAAGATGTTGACAGGCACCATGATGCCCATGGGCACCCCTGCCATAGATTCTAGATGAATCAGAATCTTATAATTACATTCGCTAGACCAGCCATATACATATAGTTATAATAAAGTTTTTACACACGGAATACAGAAAATAAAAAGATTAGAACCTAATTAAAATATAGTTTCTGTAATCTCAGTGTCAGTACACAAAATCTAGCTACTTGATCAGTGATTTTAGGATTTTTATCAGATCAATTTAACCTAGATTTATTTGTGCAACCAGGAATGGAGTAATGATCTCCAAATGAGCCTCCTTGTAATATAGGCAACTAAAGAACATATGCTGAATGGACTCGACCTCCTTTAATGGGCATGTACATAACCTTTCTAGGTAGGGGATTTTCTTATATCTGCCTTCAAGCACTGCCGAAGGGAGTGCAGAATTCCTTGCCAGGGTGAACGCCCTTATAAAACTGTTTGCCCCCCCAGCCAGAATAACAAGACAGACAACAGTTTGGAATAAAGCAAGGGCCATTTTATTAACTATTTAACAGAACATTGCAGCAATAACAACTAAGCAAGCATGGAACAGGCAAGGCAGGCGTCACTCCCTGACCAGCCCCCTTGCCCTTGAAGGGTGGGTCACCCAGCTCTGATCATGAGCCAGATCTCTGGCTCGTGACCAGCAGCCCAGCAAACTGGTTGCCCTCTAGGAGCACCTACTCCTGAAGCCTTCCAACTTGCAGGGAGGAGCCTGCCCTAAAAGGTTCCCAGTGGAGTTGATCACCATTCCCCACCCCGGACCCTGAAATCTGAAGGCAGTTCCTGATGACCCCCTGTTCCCTAATGGAATATGCCGTAAGTGTCAGATAACTGCCATGCCTACTGTATGATCTCATGTCTGCTAGCACGCTTGCACTTTGCTCCATTTTGCTTTGCTTTCAGGAACCGTGGGAGAATTCCCCTGCCAGTCCCATTATCTGAAGACCTTGGGCAGTAAGGGTTTGCGTTCCCAGCTGCTGGGAATATTTCGGCCCTCAGCAATGGGGAAAGGTTCTCCCACTTATGACGTAGAATCCCGCCGGGAGATTTCCCACGCGCACGCTGAATTTTCATTTGCTCGGCCAGTTACGCAGCAGAGTATATACATAGATAACAATGCTTACACAGGTATTCCTGACAATGAATCTGCTACAATGGGCAACAGACTTGTATTCCAATAAAGCCTAACTCCAAAACTGAGTGTGCTTGGACTTGCTTGCTGTTGAACTTGACAGTAAGGTGCTCACCAGTTCCGTTTTCTTGCTTGCACAAACTTGCCACAGCCAAGGTCAAGCCTCTCCTTTGGCCTTTGCTCTCCACTCAGCTTCCTAATGCCAACCTAATCCCTTGCTGCAAGTCCTGTAAAAAGATCCCATTGCCCTTGTCGGATAAATGCACACCGTCATCCCTATACAGGTCCGGGAACATGACCCGTATATTGGGGTATGGCAAAAACATGCCCAATCCAGTATCCATGGCCTTTTTCAGCTGCCTATTACCTTTACACCTGGTGCGGTCAATACACCTGGGGTCCCCCAAGTTCTGCCACATCTGGTGGGGCAGTATGGCTGACCATACTATCTTCATGCCGGTCCACCTTGCTCTTATCCTCGCAAGGTCAGCCTCAGCCTGCAGCACAAGGGCCTTACCTTTCATTAGACCCAAATCATTGTCCCCCAAGTGTATTACCAGGATGTGAGGAGGAGGCCCCCTCCTCTCATGGAACAGCAAGGGAAGGAGCGCAGGCCACCGCATGCCCCTTTGTCCCAACCATTCCACCTCTGCCCATGCACTAAGGCCAAGCTGAGAGCCGCTGGATGTCCTTCTGGCATGATGAGCCGCCCAGAAGACCATGCTGTGGCTGCAGACAGTAACCCTTCATCTCATCCTGCGGCCTGCAGCATCTGTAACAAGACAAGCATTAACAATGACAGTAACCCTATGGGATAGTTAGCCCAATTCCGGACATAACCCTTGTAGTATCGTGACTTACAGCGTCCTATCCTCTGAATCTCACTGCCAGTATACCCCATAGCTGCACCTGTAGACATAGCTCCTATTCGGAAAGAGTGGGTGCCGAAGTGAACACCACCCAATCCCAATCGAGCCAGTGCCTTCTGTGTCACACTCCAAAATTGAAATCGCTGTATCGGAATAGGTAACCCCGGCCCTCTCCCCTCAATGCCAAGTAACAGCTCAAAGCCCCAAATGGGCACAACTCAACCTCTGAACATTGGTCAAGCTCAATAACCTTCCCCTTGCCAATCTGATCAGTTTTCGACCTGCATAGCCTAATACCAACTTTGGAATCTGAAACAGAAATGTCACTTTGCTCAAGAGCCAGGCCAGACACATCCTGCCGTGAGCCAGCCACCACCTCACTGATCCACAGAGCCCTGAAAAAGGCGGCCAGTGATGCTGCATGAAACAAAGCCGCTTCATACCTATCAGCACACACTGTGTGCCAATGAGCCCTGAGCCCCCTCAAAATTGCTGGGGTCAAAGGTTCTCTGGAATCAGCCACTGTGCTGCTCTTCCTGGACCAGCCCTCAAGCATCTTCCAAATACAGATGTTGCCCATCTGGTCTACATGCCCAGCTGCTTTGCTGGCATAGGCCAGAGGAGCCAACTTGGATCTGATGGAACAAACTGACAGGCCCTCCCCCTTCAGGGTCACACAGAACTCCATTAAATGAGGAACAGATATGGGCCAAAGCTGCCGCAAGCCTGCCCTCTCCCTAAAGGAGAGGAATTGCTTACCCGCCCTCATGTAAGCCCTGCAGGTGGAAGGGGCAAGGGCCAAGCTCATTGCCTGATTGGCCTCAGCCCGCCAATCTGCCACACCTCATCTGGCATACGCACCAGGAACTGGTTGGCCTCTGGAGCCAGCTGATGGAATTTCTCCATCTGTTTCCAAGAGAGAGCATCAGTGACCCCGTTATTAACTCCCGGCACATGTCTAGCCTTGAACATTATATTATTGTGTAAACACTGCAGGGTGAAGGCTCTGACCAGAGCCATGACCCTGAGGGATTTGGACGTCAAAGAGTTGATTACATGTACCGTGGACATGTTGTCGCACCAGAAATGGACGGTGTGGTTGGCAAAGTCCCCTGACCAAATCCACACTGCTGCGACAATTGGGAAAAATTCCAGGAAGGTGAGGTCTGTAACCCACCCTGCCTGAAACCACTCCTCAGGCTAGTCCCCAGCACACCAATGCCCCTGGAAATATACACCAAAGCCGGAAAAACCTGCCACATCAGATGCAACCTGCAGCTCCGCTTCGACTAATAGGTCCTCATGCCAAAAGGACATCCCATTGTATGACTCTAAAAACTGCTTCCATACAAGGAGGTCATCCTGGATCCCCTTGGTGACCCAAGTCCTATGATGGGAAAGATTCAGACCCTTCATAGACTTGCAAAGTCTCCTAATGAAAGCCCATCTGGGTGCGACAACTTTGCATGCAAAGTTGAGGTGACCAACCAACTGCTGCAACTCCAACAAGGTTATTTTATTCTTTTTCCCAGCTGTGTCTATTAGTGCTTGCAGCGCAGTTAATTTATCCACAGGCAATCTGTAGAACTGTCCCATCGTGTCAATTTCTATTCCCAGGAAAGTCAAAATAAGGGCCGGGCCTTTGGTTTTTTCCTGATCAAGAGGAACTCCCAGCTCCCTTGCCAGATTGATGAAGCTGGAAAGCAAAAATGCACATTGATCCATACTCCTCCTTCCTGCCAATAAAAAATCATCAAGGTAATGGGCAGTACTACTGAGACCCATCCTGTACCACAAGGCTCATTCCAAAAGGGAACTGAACCTCTCAAAAGCGGCACAGGACACTGAGCATCCCATTGGAAGGGCCCTATCCATGTAGAATTTGCCCTCAAAAGCAAATCCCAAGAGCTCGAAGTCAGCCGAATGGACAGGAAGGAGACGGAAAGCTGACTTAATGTCACATTTGGCTAGTTCTGCTCCCTGTCCACAACTGCGCACCACGCAAGAGGCCTGATCAAAGGAGGTGTATCTGACAGAGCACAACTCCTCCAGTATTGCATCATTCACCAATCCCCCACGTGGGTAAGACAACCTACGTGGGTAAGACAAATGGTGAATGAGGCGATATTCTCCAGGTGCCTTCTTAGGCACAACTCCCAAAGGGGAAACCCTCACACTACCAACTGGGGGGGAAGAAAAAGGACCCAGGACTCTGCCCTCTGCACATTCCTTGGCAATTTTTTCCCTAACTGTTTGCTCCATACTGTGCACTGATTTCAAGTTAGGAGCCATGTATGGAGTCTGAGAACCCTGGAAAGGTATCCTAAAACCTAACCTAAAACCGTCCAATACGTAAACATGATCCCGTTGATTCGGGTAGTCCTGCAACCAATGCTCTAAAACTTCCAACTTTATTGGGCTAGGTCCCTTTGACAGGAGGGGGGTTGTAGCCCCCACCACCTCCGGGGCACTTACCACCTCTACCTCCACCCTGACCCTTAGGTTTGGGGCAATTGGAGAAGGAATGAGGCCCGGCACATAACGGACACTCAAGTCAGAATTAACATGACTTCTGACCACACGTCCAATGGGAGGTAAACTTCCAACAAAGCGGGCATTGCTGAATTGCCTGCCCTGCCTGGGCGCAGGTCCCTGACTGGGCTTGTGGCTTACACACTGAATGACCACTGTGAGTCCTCTCACTCCCCGGTGTCCTAATTGTGGACATAATCTGCAACCATGGGTCCGAGTGTATCTGGTGTTGGTTGTTAATATCCAGCAGTAAGATCAGTATGATCTAAGTGACAGCTGGCAAGCTGCTAGGAACAAGTTCTGACCTGTTCAGACTGGCCCAGGTATGAAGTCAGTGTGCAATGACTCAGCATGATGCTGATTGGTTGTCATATGTATAAATGTAAATGTCTTGTACTGTACAGTTCTTCCTCTCTCAGTGTATGTGTCTGGCGAAGCAGTTTGTCGGTGAATCTAGTGAATAAACCTGTATATAGTTTTCCACAGTACTGACTCTGTGTGGTGCTATATATCAGTTACTCTGCTGAAGTGCTGGAGTTGCTGCACAATCCTGGTGGCTGAAGGTGGCCACACATTGCTTACGCAGTCCGCACGTCAGGGTTATGGGCGCAGCCTCGCAGGAAGACCGTCCCGAGCAATGGTGAGCCTACCAGCCCAGTGGGGATTCATGCCTGTCAGGGACCGGTGAGTCTGACAGCCAGCACTGCTATCTGGACAACGCCGGTGAGCCAGACCGAGAGTGAGTGTGCCGCAGTGGACAAGGAGCTGAGGGTGCTGACTTCTTCCAGGAGCAAGGGAGTGAACGAGCCTGCCCGGACAAGCCTTGGCTGTGGTGAGTCATGCTGTGTGTGAGAGAGAGACTGATAACAGTTCCAGCCCAAGCGTGTCGAGAAAGCTGGAGGAAGCATGGCTTTGGTGCTGACAACGCAGGTGGTGGATAAGCTGACCTCCACGAATTATGATATGTGGGCATTTCGGATGAAACACTATCTCATCAGGGAAGGGCTCTGGGTGTATGTTAACAGCCCTCCTGATCCAGTTCTAGCAGCAGATGTGGCAAAGGTCGAGAAGGCTCTGGCATGCATCATTCTGGCCGTGAGTGATGACCAATTAATACATATTTCATCTGCAGCCGATGCAAAGGCAGCATGGAATGCGTTAAAGGCTGTCTATGTTCAAACGTCTGCTGGTACAATTATGTCCTTGATGCATTGCCTGTACAGAAAGCTTCAAGCTCCGGGAGAGTCTGTCCGGGAGCTTGTGAATGCTTTGACAGAGCTGTTTCAGCAGTTGCAAGGCAGAGGGAAGAACGTAAGCCAGGAGGACAGATGCTATCTTCTGTTAAGTTCATTAAACATGGAATTTGAAACCTTAATCACCTCCCTGGAAGGTTTACCAGTTGACCAGTTAAATCTGCAAATGATTGTTGGCCGCGCATTGGAATACGAGGCAAAACTCAACGCCAAGCATTCTTCTGTTTCCTGGCAGCATGCCCAGCCTGTGGAATTCCAAGGACCAGCTGCAGATGGAGAGAGGAGCTCAGCATGAAATGTGAGCCGGCAAGAGCTCTGCGTGTGAAAAAATGCTACTTATGTGGGTCTGTGTCCCATCTAAGAAAATCCTGTCCCTTGCAGCAGAAGAAGAAACCCGTCAGTGGACAGCAGGACGTGTTGGCTAAACATCCTAATGCCTCACTTGTGTTGACAGGTACTGATTTAACACATGACTGGATGTTAGACAGTGGGGCTAGTCAAATCTTCTGTAAGGCTCCAGATATGCTGCAGAATCAACAGAAAGCACAGCTACAGCATGTGACTCTGGCTGATGGTCACGTGGCTCCTGTAGCATGCTGTGGGGAGTTAACTATATCCTGTCTAAATCATACTTTTCAGAATGTCCTCTGTGTTCCCTCCCTTGAGAACAATTTGCTCAGTGTCATGGCATTGGACAGAGCTCAGTTTGAAATTGTGTTTGCTAATGAGTCTTGTAGCATTAACAAAGGTGGGAAGGTGAGGGCTACTGGTAACTTGAAAAATGGTGTTTATGTATTAGGTTACCCTGAAACGGCAGCCACAGCAAGTGTGCCTGGGAACAAAAATCCACACCATGAGTGTTTACACCTCTTACATCGCTGTCTAGGTCATGCCTCATTCCATGACATTAATCAAACTCTAGCTCTGACAGGTAGGGAAGGAGTGAATGATTGTAAAACTTTCCTTGACTGTCAAGTATGCAAACAGGTTAAGTCGCAGGCATTTCCTGTAGCTTGTAAAAGTGACAGGGTGTCTACGCATGCTTTGCAATTGGTGCATGTGGATCTAATGGGGCCATTTCCACCTAGTTTGTCTCATAATCGTTATGCGTTAGTGATAACAGATGATTTTTCTCATTATTCATGGGTGTATATTTTGAAGAGTAAGGCTGATACTTGTCAAACCTTAAAATACTGGCACAAGAAAGTAAGAAACCAATTGGGTGAGTTAAAGGCCATGCAAACTGATATGGGGGGAGAGTTCATGTCAAATGCAATTAAGCAATGGTTGCAGAAAATAGGGGTTAAGCACAGGGTTGCTAACCCAGCGGCACCACCTGAAAATGGGGTTGCAGAACGAAAAAACTCCACCCTACAGACCATTATGTATGCAATGTTGGCTGATGCCCAGTTACCAAAGTCATTTTGGGCTGAAGATTTGAAATGTGCAGTATATGTATCAAATAGGACTTGGTCTAGAGTCTTTAACAACATCCCATTTTCTCTGCTATACAGAAAAATGCCAAAGTTGAATTATCTGCATGTGTTTGGGTCTAAGGTGTGGGTTAACATACCTGTAGATCAGCGCAGGAAGGGTGATCCCAGATCAAAGCAGATGCTCTTTTTGGGATATCAATCAGGTATGAAAACCTACAGATTCTCTAATGACCACCATCAGATCACTTTCAGCAGATCTGCCAATTTTTCTGAGGGCAAGAATTGGCACAATATTCATGCAAACGCTCTACCTGAGCAAACAGTGTTACCTGTTGCTGGTGAAACAGATACTGATTTAAGTTCCGAGGTTCCAGAGGCAAGTTCCTTTCAGCCTAGTGTAACAGGTGGTGTTAAAACAGAAAGCAGCACACCTAGGAGGTCTGAGAGAAGTACAAAAGGTATTTCACCACAAAGATATGGGTTTGAAACACAGGTGGCAAATTTTGTGTGTGCAAAGGAACCTACATGTTACAATGATGTAACCATGATGCAGGAAAATGAAAAGCAGGTTTGGCTAAAAGCAATGCAAGTGGAGTATGATTCTCTGTGTGCAAACGAAGTGTTTGAACTGTCTGAATTGCCTGAAGGGAAAAAAGTCATAGGGTGCAAATGGTTGTACAAACTGAAACCTGTGCAAGGTGAAATGCCTCAGAGGAAGGCTAGATTAATAGCCCAGGGGTATACTCAAGAGTTAGGGGTGGACTATGATGAAACGTTTGCTCCTACAGTAAAAAGTAACACCTTAAACGTGGCATTGTCAAAAGCAGGTGCAGAAGGGTTGAAGGTTCAGCATTTTGACTTCACAACTTTATATCTGAATGCAGCTCTAGATGAGCAGCTATACATGAAACAAATACCTGGCTTTGAGAGTACAAATCCCAACCTGGTGTTAAGGTTGAAAAAGGGATTATACAGTTTAAAACAGAGTGGGCATTTATGGAATGTATGTCTCACTGCTACTTTGACCAACATGGGGTTTAAACAAAGCGTTGCTGACCCATGCATGTTTCACAAAATGATTAATGGAGATAAGTGCTATCTAATGGTGTTTGTCGATGATATCTGTTTTATGTACAAACAAAATGTTCAGTTGGTTTGATTTGAAGGAAACACAAAACAGCACTTTAAAATGAAGAATCTGGGTGAAATCAAATACTATTTGGGAATGGAGATTGCCAGAAATGATAAGGGCTACTTTACCATTAGCCAGGAAAACAAAATTGAAACCTTGTTGGAAAAGTATAATATGGCTAATGCAAATCCTGTTTCAATGCCTATGCCCACTGGCTATGTTAGAGAGTCAGATGATAAGCTGTTTGAACAAAAAGAATTATACCAATCGCTCGTTGGTTCATTGACCTATCTTGCCACATGGTCTCACCCTGATATTAGTAATGCAGTCCATTTACTGTGCCAAAAGAGTGCATAGCCCTATGTAAGAGATTGGAATGCTGCCAAAAGAGTCTTGAAATACTTAAGGGGCACATCCAAATACAAGTTGGTACTGGAAGGGAACCATTCTCAACAGGTTCTGGCCTACAGTGACTCCAACTGGGGTACAAACAATGATGCCAAGTCTACTACTGGCTATGTAATATTTGTAAATGGATCCTTGGTTATGTGGAAATCAGTG
The DNA here is from genome assembly GCA_029375565.1 of Gekko gecko. Classification (NCBI taxonomy): domain Eukaryota; kingdom Metazoa; phylum Chordata; class Lepidosauria; order Squamata; family Gekkonidae; genus Gekko; species Gekko gecko. The sequence goes on from JAPDNY010000005.1 coordinate 175,022,343, forward strand.
AAACAATATTTTATTTTCACCAGTACGTGTGAGTCCGAATTTGCGGCCATTAATGAATGTGTTATTCAATTGGATTGGCTAAAACAATTATTGGATGACTTTGATGTGAGATGTAATATGCCAATGACTGTGATGTGTGATAATGCGGCTGCTACACAAACTGCTGATTCCCTAGGTCCAGGCATATAAACATCAGGTATCAAAATGTTACAGATACTGTACAGAGGAAACTTGTTACTCTACAACAGTGTTCGTCAAAAGAAAACGTTGCTGATATGTTTACAAAGAGTGTAGATGAAACCAAATTCCTGACCCTTAGGAAGCAATTGCATCTGATCTAACTTTGCTGTTTATTAAGGGGGAGTGTTGGTTGTTAATATCCAGCAGTAAGATCAGTATGATCTAAGTGACAGCTGGCAAGCTGCTAGGAACAAGTTCTGACCTGTTCAGACTGGCCCAGGTATGAGGTCAGTGTGCAATGACTCAGCATGATGCTGATTGGTTGTCATATGTATAAATGTAAATGTCTTGTACTGTACAGTTCTTCCTCTCTCAGTGTATGTGTCTGGCGAAGCAGTTTGTCGGTGAATCTTGTGAATAAACCTGTATATAGTTTTCTACAGTACTGACTCTGTGTGGTGCTATATATCAGTTACTCTGCTGAAGTGCTGGAGTTGCTGCACAATCCTGGTGGCTGAAGGTGGCCACACGTTGCTTACACAGTCCACGCGTCATCCGGTCCCAATGCATGGCCGAATTCATGACTGCATGCATACGGAATTCTTCATTGTACTGTGACCAAGCCGGGCTCGGAAAATCCGTGAAAGCCTTATAAATAATATCCATGTATTGGAGCAGAGCTACTGCTCTCCATGGATGATGCCGGACAATCACTATTGCATAAATCCAAAACCCTGGGTACCAGTTTGCCCAGGTCCTGTCCACTACCCGCCGCTTCAGGCGTTCTTTCTCACAGTCATCTAGGTCCTCCCTGTCCTTTTTCTCCAACTCCCTATACAATAATGTGATCTTTTCCTTAGTGGCGATAGAAAGATGGTCCCCAAGGGGCAGTGCCGAATCACCCAATGGCATGGCACCGTCTGAGACTGTATTGTACAATACAGCCCCCGTATTTGTAAACCCCGGTCCTTGCATTGGATAGTCCCATCCAGACCACCCCCCAGGAGGGGGCAGTGGATACCCACAGCCCCAACCCACATAATGTTGACCACTAATTGGCGCTGTCTGCAGCGCAGGCCCAGGGGCACCCTGAGGGCCCGGGCCCCATGGCCAATATGAACTATTCTTTTCACTATGCGCCTCCTTACCATCCTTCTTTGGGTCCTTATACACCTCGACTTGCAGTTCCGCAGTGCCCTGACCCTGTTGACCAGACGATGCATCTCCTCTGTCCCCCACAGGGGATACCTGTCTGTCTTCCAAAAAGGCCAGACAGGCAAGCACCTGCTCTTGAAAAGAAGCGTTAGAATCTCCTACTACATGTTTCCCCCCCCTTTGATGGAGGGGCACCCCACTCCTTCTCCAGAGCCTCCAACCACTGCAAAATGGCAGCATTTACAGGGTCATCCTCCTCATCACTGGATGGGAGCACTGTCTCCGGCTGTACAGGGGGCAGCTTAGGTGCAGGCTGCTTACCCTTGGCCCTACCTTGACCTTTCTTGGGAGCCATCACAAATATTAATACACTTATATTAAATGTAGAACTCTATGGCTAAAACTAAAGTGACTAGGCCCCAAAACGAAATGGCTGCCTAACTATAATTATATAAAATGGCTGCTGTCAAAATTCTACCTCAAGTTGGCTGCCTATAATTGACACCTTCAAGATGGCTGCCCCGACTACCCTATCAAGATGGCCACCTCAAGAAACCCTCCTAAAATGGCTACCCTGTGACAATACCCTCCAAAGATGGCCGCCCTGTGACTGCACCCACCCAAACAGGTAAAGAAGACCAGAAAATGGCCGCCCACCAAAGTAATTTAAAATGGGGGGGGCAAAGACCAGAGACCACTAAAATGGCAACCCGATCATGAGGGGGGAAATACCAACCATGGCCAACTGAATGGAAAGGTGGCCAAGAGCAGCCTCACCAACTGCCGCAACCTAAGGTATCAGCATGTGGGGGGGAGAGGGTTTTTTAATATATATATATATATATATATATATATATATATATATATATATATATATATATATATATATATGGGAAACAGCGAGGGGCCACTGCGTGCCGGCCTGCTATCGCAGACCTCTGCCGCTGTCCGAATCCCACTGTAGCTGCCACCATCTGACCACCACCAAGTGATCCAGTTGCAGCCGTTTGCCTTGCCACCTCAGCTGCTGAAGTGAGCCACCCCCGCCCCCATGCTGCTGTTAATATGCAGCCCACAAAGTGACCACGATCAGGCAAATGCCTCAGTCAAGCGGCCAGTGATGCCAAATTAAAGCCCTGCCCAGAGTCGGCCCTGAAACAGTCACCTCCTCTAGAGCAAGGACACAGCAACAAGGTGGAATGCACAGCTCTCCTCTGTGTCCTAGTCAATGCGAGCATGCGGAGGAACTGCAAGGCAAGAGCGGAGCCTAGCCTGCTTAAAATAGCTGGCTCCACCCCCAACCACGTCAGGATGCACGGCATCCTGTTTGTTGCCGTCCCTATTCTTCAGGGCAGCAAAATAGCCCCACCCTCCATTGGCATTGCCGGGTGGACGGGAGCTCCATTACTTCCAAAGCAGCCAGATAAATTGCTTATTCAAGCATTAGATACACATCTAGGGACTTGTAAAACAGCTCTTTAAAAACTTTGATTGTACTCTTTTTTTGCAAAACATGAGGTAGGTGGTCCTGAGAATGTTCCATATAGCAGTTATGTCAAAGTTTGGCCTTATACAATTTAAGGGCTGCAGGAACAGAATGCCCCCATGAAGTTGAAGAAATTTCACTATGGAATTTGCTGATCTTTCTCCTTGATCAGCAACATACTTGCTATGATTAGCCCTAGAGACTGAAGCCTGTAAAACTACACCAAGGTATATGAAACTATTGACTTGATCATTCCGATTGTCATTAATTGTCCAAGACCTAGACTTTGAACTGCTCTTGAAAGCTGCAATTTTGGTTTTCTGATAATTAACTGTAAGAAATTCATCATCACAAAACATGGTGAGCTTCCTAAGAGCTCTCCTCAAACTAACAGGGGTTCTAGAGAGTATCACTGTATCATTAGCATATAGTAACACTGAAATATGCCAGTTTGCAAGTTTGGATGTTCAGAAGCGTTAAGCCAATTAGCCAAGTTATTTATATAAAAAAATAAACAACACAATGGCTAAAAGGCATTCTTGCCTGATACCTGTAGAGGTTTTAATAGGATCAGTAAGATGTCTGTGTCTTTAAAAAGTCTGATCATGTAGAGCATCTGACTCTTTAAAAAGTTTGATCATGTGGAGCTGTCTTGCAAACAGCCGCTTCTGAGAGGGGATCAAGGCATAAACAAGCCTCCTTCAAGACTTATCCACGCTGATCTCAACTCTCACTTGGACCTCGTTGCTTGCTTGTAAGCCCCCTGCCTGGGGGATGCTGTGTTGGGCAATTTAATTGCCCATACTGTCAGAAGAAACCACCGTCCACCCTGCCTGGTCACAAGGTGCATCAGTTCACCATTTTACTCTGACTGGAAGCCCTAAAGAAACCAACCGAGCTGGGGATCCAGCTTAAATTCATCATTTCCCAACTTCTTAAGAAAGAGATTGGAACAGAGAGTGAGAAGAAGCAATGCAAAGTCCCGAGATAAATATGCAAGGTAACATAAACTATAAGCTTACTGAGATGTCGATCTAAGAAACTTGAACAAGGCAGATAAGCGAGAGAGTCTTATATTGAAGGATCGGTTTAATGTGGAATTATGAAAAGTTTGTCAAAGCATTTAATCAGAGAAAATAGACTTTGTTTAACATTCCTGCAGTTAGAAACTTTGAGAGCGGAGTGCAAAAATGAAACTGAGGGTAAAGATCGCGAGACTAAGGTGTTGCAATTAATTGTATCCGGCGTGATTGGTGACTAGGCTAGAGTGGCTTCTGGAGGACTAAAATTGTGATTGAACAGAGAGTTTGAAGGAGGACAAAATTAAAGATGGACAGGAAACCGGAAGTAGAAGAAGAGCCTACTCTAGCCTGAAAAACCATAGAGAAATTGCGCCCGCCATTTTGTGGAGGACCAAACTTTAAAATTTAATTTTAAGACTGAAATAGACTCCAAAGAGCTGTGAAAAGGTGGCGATTTGAGAAAAGAAGTTAAGGACAGTTGGAGCTTATTGAGAAAAAAGCTTTTAAAACGGATCCAAAACATTGACCAAGGGCGGCTTCGACTGTAAGTCCAAGCATGGCTGCGAAAGAAAAAAAAGAATGGCAGGCTGCAATGGACACAATGGAGAAGAGAATGATGGAAGCAATTCAGGGACTGGTGAAACAGATAGAACAACAGTTAGAGAAGCAAATGGAAAAACAGTTGGAACAGTTAGAAGAAGTGCAAGAAAAGAATGTGGCAGCCTTGAGAGAACTGGTTATAGCCGAAGTGGCGGAAGTTAAAAAAGAAGTGGCAGAAACAAATAGTAAAGTTCAAGGGCTAGTAGCAAAATCAACTGAACAAGAGCAAAAAATGTAAGGAATGAACAAAAAAATGGAAACAACTCTACAAGACAACCGTAAATTGGAGGCAATGATGGAATATAGAGTGATGTTAAACCATCTGAGGCTGAGAGGGATTGAAGAAAAGACTGATGAAGACATACATATGGTGGTGACGGAGTACATGGGAGAAGATCAAGGAGAATTGGATTCTGATTTTGATTTAATTTACAGAGTTAATTCAACATATGCCAAAAGAAAGAATTTGCCAAGAGATGTGATTGTACAATTAGTAACAAGGAAAATGAAGGAGGATATCTTTAAAAAGCAATTCACACAATCTTTGGAAATTGACGGCAAAAAGATAATAATAATGAGAGAACTCCCAAGAATGATCTTGCAAGACAGAAAGAAATATAAGAAGCTGGCTGACAAATTGAAGCAGTTGAACATCAGGTTCAGATGGGAAATACCAGAGGGTCTATCTTTGATCTACAACACGGTATGACACACGATCAAGTCTCTAGGAGACATGCAAAGGTTAAAGGCAGAGAATATAGAAGATTTTGGAGATATTTAAAGACAAGACATGATGGATTACAAATTGTTATTGTGGAACGTAAATGGACTTAATTCACCCTCCAAGAGGAGGTTAGTAAACCATTGGCTACAGAAGCAAAAATCTATTATTTGTTTACAAGAAACACATATTAAAAAAATGGGACAACAAATATTTGATTAACAAAAAATTAGGAGAAGACTTTTATTTGTTAACAGAGTCAAAAAAGAAGGGAGTTGTGACCTACATAAATAAAGAATTGAATCCAAAGGAATTTTTTGCGATAAAGAGGGGAGATATATTGGTGTGGAAGTGACTATGCTTCAGAAAAAGACATTGGTAGTCAACTTATATGTGCCTAATGGAACAAAAGAAAAATTCTTTAAAGATTTGATGGGAGAACTGAATCAAGTGCATTATGGCCAGGTAATTCTGGCAGGAGACTTTAATGGGACTGTGAATAATAAATTGGACAGGAAATCAAAGAAGATGGATGAGAAGATTGGAAAATTACCAAAAACTTTTTTTTAGTTGGTGGAGCAAGAAAAACTAGAAGATGTCTGGAGAAAATGGAATTCTAAAGTTAAAGACTTTACCTTTTACTCTAACCGACATAACTCTTTTTCCAGAATAGATATGATTTGGATGTCAGGAGATTTGGCACTAAAAACTCAAAAGGTGGAGATCCTGCCAAAGACCAATTCAGACCATAACTCGGTGATTTGGATGTTAAGAGAAAAAGCTAAACAGTTTCATTGGAGAATCAATGAGGACTTATTGGATAAAAGAAAAGTAATCGAGACGTTGCGTAAGGAAACCCAGTCATTTTTTCAAATGAACTTAAATCAGAATGTTAAAATACAGACTGTTTGGGATGCATACAAAGCGGTGATGAGAGGACCACTTATATCACTGAACGTGGCTGATAAAAAACAGAGTTTAAAGCAACAAAAAGATCTGCAAGAAAGAATTCAACAAAAAGAGACAGAACTAAAGAGAAGACCGGGGAAAAATTATTAAAGAAATTCAAATTTTACAAGAACAACTTAATGTGATTCTTAATTGGGAGTTATATTGGAATTTGAAAAAGTCGCAACAAAAATCTGTTGAAGGCGCAAACAAACCAGGAAAATTTCTGGTGTGGCAATTGAAGAATCGAAGGGAGAAAAGATTAATAAATAAAATAATGGAAGATGATAAAGAAATTGTGGACATTAATGGTTTGAAAAGGATTTTTTTTAAGTACTATGCTAAGTTATTTCAAAAAAAAATATAGACCCTGAAAAAATAAAAAACTACCTTGACAAGGTAGAAATTCCAAAGATGGGAACAAAAAAGAAGGATATGTTGAATGCTCCAATTCAAAAAGAGGAAATTCTTAAGGCAATAGAGGATGCTAAGTTGGGGAAAGCTCCAGGTCCGGATGGATTTACTGTAAAATTTTACAAAAAATTAAAAGAGGAGCTAACCCCAATTTTGGAACTTCTAGCAAACGAAGTATAAGAGTCCAGAGAAATTCCAGAAACGTGGAAAGAAGCCAATATATCACTCATTCCAAAAGAGGGACAGGAGTTAACGGATGCGAAAAACTACAGACCGATTTCGTTACTTAATAATGACTATAAGTTGTTTGCCAAAATTGTCACAGAAAGACTGAAGAATTATTGAAAGATGTCATATCTGAAGAACAACCCGGTTTTTTACCAAACAGACAAATTAGTGATTTGCCAGCAGTCCTGTCCGGAACCACCACAGGCTCCCATTCAGCCTTGGGAGAAATGTAGGAGGCCGTGGTCCCGCCTCCACATTGATTTCGCGGGCCTGTTCCATGGAAAAATGTTCTTCATATGTGTGGACAGTTACTCCAAATGGTTGGAGGTGGTGCCCATGGGGTCAACTGGGTCCGGGGCTGTAATCAATGCCCTCAGGAGGCTGTTTTCAATGCATGGGCTGCCAGACTGTTTAGTCTCTGACAACGGGCCACAGTTCATATCAGCCGAGTTTGAGGGGTTCCTCAAAGACAACCTCATTCGCCACGTGACTTCTGCGCCGTTCCATCCGGCCTCCAACGGCCAGGCCGAAAGGATGGTATGAACGGCAAAGGAGTCACTTGGGTGCCTGACGTGTGGGGACTGGAGCCAGAAAATTGCCTCTTTCCTCCTGAGGCAACATATCACCCCGTGTTCGGCTATGGGGCGGAGCCCAGCTGAACTTTTAATGGGCCGCAAGCTGGCTACCCTACTCGACCGTTTGCACCCTGACTTGGATCAGTCCAAGCAACGGTCAGAGGCCCCAGAGCAGGGGAGAGTTTTTGTTGTGGGGGACAAGGTATTTGCCTGCAATTATGTGGAGGGTCATCGGTGGCTACCTGCTGTAGTCACCAAAATCGTTGGTTCCAGACTGTACGTGGTCTGGCTTCCCAGCGGACGGGAGATTCGCCGCCACATAGACCAGCTCAGGGAGCACTGGGCAGACTCAGGCGCCGAGACGATGCCCGAACCTGAGCTGGTCCCCAAGCAGGAGGGGCCTCCCACCAAGGAGGTGAGTGCTGCAGAAGGGGATTCGGAGTCTGGGCAGACCCCAACTCCAGAGCCTGTGGTCCCTGTTTGTGTTCCCCCTGACTCTCCTGCGAGAGAGGTTACCAGGGCTCCAGAAGAGTGCGCCGCTCCAACTCCATCAGAGCAGAGACCGCTGCGCCAGTCGAACTGAAGCCGAGGTGCCCCCCCCCCACCTGAAAGATTATGTTTGGCAGGGTAATGCTCCATCTTAGGGGGGAGGAATTTGTTGTGTATTAAACTGTAAATCGAGCCTATACTTTGCAATGTTAAGCTTGACTCTGAATGCGGCTCCTCAGCTGTCGCATTACTATTGGTCGGTTTCTGCGAAACCTATGCAAGTAGCCAATCACTGTGTGATAATGTATCTAAGAGGGAACATCTCTGATTGGACTTTATCCCTGCAATATTATTGGTCATTAACTTGTTATGGGTGTGGCTTTGTCAGCCCGGGAGAGTTTAAAAGAAGGAGCTGTGCTCCCCTTGTTGTTGTGTGTTCCTGAATTGGTGTTTGCTGTTCAATAAATCTGAAATCACTTTTTGCTGAAATCGTTGTTGAGTTTTCCATACTTAACAATAGTTATGGGGCCTTGAACAGTCAAAAAACTTCCTGATGGTTGACAAGGATTTAGCAAATTCCCAGAGGTTAAGATCTTTTTTAGGCTCTGAGCAAATTTTGGGGACCATCTTGCTTTACAGCCAAACCATCCTGTAGCCTGTACCAGAGTGAAAGATCTCGATGTCAGATGGATGTCATCAAGATCTGGGTGAACCTGGAAGAACAAAGGAAAGTGGTCCCCCTCCAAATATGGAAGAATCTGCAATTTCTCAACCAGAGAAAATAGGGCTCTACAGACTAATAAATAATTAATTGTGTTGGATTTAGATCCTGCCATGTATGTAAATTCACCTGGAATATCGTTTTTAATAGAGCCATTTAAGATAAAAGTTTTAATCTAAAAGCAAATTTGAACAGACAGGCCCCCACATAATTTGATTATTGATCTTTAAATAACTTCTCCTGACCAAAGATCTCCAGAACTTTCCCTGATGTGCTCATTGACAAGTTGAATTTAGCAACCAGAGATGCATCATCTGAACCCAAATGGGTGGGTAGATCACTGCCCAGTAATATCAGGGCCTCAGGATGGTCTAGCATTAGGGCCCTTATATAATTTTCTAGAGATGCCCAGTTCTCCTCTACCTCAGATTTTTTACTTATAGGAGGTAAATAAACATTTATGATCACTAAATTTCTCCTTTCCCACAATAAAATCACAACCATGGCTAGCTGTCTCAAGGGGGGCTTCACCGAACATTTTACTTTAAAAGAAGCTGAGGTTACCCAACACCCCCCTTTCAATCTCCCTGGCCCCCACCCTGATAATGCACTCACTTTAAAAGAATTAAAGCCATCTAAGACTAAATCAGTATCAGACCAAATCTCTTATAAGAGAATAATATTGTAATTAGAATGAAAAAAAAAGAATATCAGGATATTGGGAAATACCATGTGTCCAACCTGCCACTTTCCAAGATAGTAATTCAATGGCAGTGGTAGCTTTCTGATTGTCTTTAAATCTAAACCATCATGCCTGAGGGCCCAGTCTCCAAGAGCTTTCATAGACTTCCTGCTCAGTTGGCCTCGAGACTGTGTCTTCTGAGCTAAAGTTAGGTCAATAAGATCCCCTCCCTCTGGTGTCTTTCCTGATTTCAAGGCGAACTGGTTATGTCAAGCCAACTGTAAATCTTCAGAGCAGGGGAATTGATTCAAGATGACAGGAGAGCTATCCAGGAAGTCGCAATCCATACACTGTTGAATATCAATATCTTGGATATTTCCATGTTGCAGCGTGATAGAAATAATTGGCATGGAGGTATTCATTAACAACATTGCATGTGCAGTTTGCTTCATCTCACTGACCAAATTGACAGGAGTTTTGGTTCCAAACTTAAGATTGCCTCAACCAGCCCTGGGAAGTACCAGATCATCATCTGTACACATATTTTCTGGATTTTCTGAGGGGAATGGGAAGGCACATCCACCACAACTTGGAAGGAAAGATCTCTTGCTTGCATCCTGGAAGACTCTAACTAGGTCGATACTGAAAGCACCTAGGAATCCTCTCATTTTTAGCTGCATCAATGGAATAGTAGATTGCTGGAATGAAAGAACCAATTTCCTATTAGCAGAGGAGTTTGAAAGTATCTCAGTTTGCTCAATATCTACCTCATTGGCTTCCAAACGAAGGAGATGGCATAATTAATGTATATCTTCCTATCTATTTCTCCAACAATCTGCTTTTACCGCCGTCTGTGCAAATTCTAGGGCAATCTGGGTATTTTTCCAGTGCAGGCATCCCTCCTTGATGGACCCGGCTGCTGCTCTGTCACTCATATCAGATTGGTGGCAGAAGGCAAGGCTAGGATCCCTCTTTTAGGCATGTGTTCAAATGTTGCTGCTGACTCTGTCACACCTTCTTCTGAGTTTTTCCTTAGCAGATTTTCCACCTTATCCAAATTAGCAGACATTGAGTTGCTGAAAAATAGCAATAACTGACTCTGCCATCAGGATTCATTGATTCCCTATCATTTAATTAGGTCTGCTTTTGTGGTTTCTCCAAGTTCCCTTGAAGCTGAAAAACCTGAGGGGCTTATGTTTGAAGTGGGCCCCAAGCTAGCAATAGAAGTTTCCCCATCTCTTTCAACTGGAGCCTCATCATGCACATCTAAAGGGTGCACTTGTAAATGACTAGGGCTAGATCTATTTTTAGAAAATGGAATAAGCTCATTTAGAGTTTCACCATTTAAGAAGTCATCTGTACAAAGCTGCTTAGGAGATTTATGGCAGGAGGTCGGTGGTGAGTCAGAATTAGAATTATTTCTGCTCCTTTTCTTGCTTTTAGTTTTCATAATTTCATCAACATTGGGGAAGCATCCACTAGAAGCGGCCACAGTAACTAATTACTTCTGGAAGTAAAAACCTCTAAAGGAGATTTGTAGCCATAGCAGTTTACAATAGGTTTTTAGAATCTTATTTGCAAGCAAGGAAATCCATCTTGAGCTATTAAAATAACACAGTTCTTACTTAAAAGATAGCCTCCAAAAACAAGATAAGAAAAAAAAAAAACCTTAAAGCCTCAGAGCTCTGCAGAAAGCATCCATGCCGGGTATTGCGCTAACCAGAAGTCCTAATTCTAGATGGAATCCCTCCCCAAATTTCCCCTCCACAGGCATCACTCCCAAATCTCCAGGAATTTATCAGGCCACAGTTGGAAACTCCAATTAGAAATAAAGTACTTGACTGGCTTTGCTTTTTTATGCAGCAGTGTGTAGAGAACTGTGGTTGTGGAGGATGAGTCTACTTTCTATCAGTCATCCTGTAGGGTTCTGTAGCATCTCTGCTTTCTGACATTTATTTGAACCTTTAAATGCAATTGTCTGTAGCTTCGGAATTATCATCAATATGCTGATGACACCTAGCTTATTATTTTGTCCTGAGCCAGTCTATGTCTGCCCTGGCCAAGTGGTTAGCTGAGGGAGAACAAAATGAATCTAGACAAGATGTATGTGATGCTGGTTGGAAAGGCCAATGCCCTTGAGTGTGCTACCTTCCCAGCTTTGATGGGGTTTAAACTAATCTTCTCAGACTCAGCTAGGAGTCTTGTGTCCTGTTAGACACTGCTCTCTCTCTATTTTAAAGAAACAAATGGATGCTATAGCAAAGGTGAATCCCACTCCCCTTTTCTGCTGAGCACATATATTGGCTGCATTATAGATTTAGCCATTGTGGCTACACTGATCCATGCCACAGTAATCTTCAATGCAGATAGCTATAAAGTCAACAGGTGTTAAAAATGTGATGGCTCTTTTCTACTTGAAGGAAGCCACTTTACAGATTATTCCAGTCTTGAGGTGTTTACAGTGGCTGCTCACAAGTTTCTGAGTTCAATTCAAAGTGTGATTGCTATCTTTAGAGCCTAGGACCATCATTCTTACAAGGCCACCTGTCCCAGAATATCCCCATACACCAGCTTTCCTTCTCTGACCAAGGTCTGATCCTTAGCTCTCTTAAAAGCAGTTGCAGATTGCTGTGTACCCCACCCCCCAGCTTTGTGTAGTTCTCACCCATTAGATTATTTTAGCATAGAATTTATTTATTTATTCCATTTGTATCACGCCCTCCCCATGAACAGGCTAAGGGCAGCTCACATTAGTCAGTACAAGGTACCATAAAATCCACATTAAAACATTTAAAATATTTTAAAACAATCAGATTATCATAAAGTGCTAGTAATCATTCCATCATTAATTGAGATGGAGTGCTATATGATGTACCAAGCAGACAATTTCTGACTCAGTGATGTCCTGGTGTCACACGATGGTCTGGCTTGATCTCAAAGCTGGGGCCAGCCCATAACCACAGATGTTGGTGATAGTGGTGAGGGCAGCTCCTAATTGAAAGCCTGGTGGGAGAGATCCATCTTGCAGGCCCTACAGAACTGTAGAAGATCCCACAGGGCCCTGATCTCTTCTGGGAGCTCATTCCACCAGTATGGAGCCACCACTGAAAAGGCTCTGGCCCTGGTGGCAGTAAGCATGGCATCCTTGGGGCCTGGGAGGGTCAATCGATGTTGTGACCCCGACCATAGTGCTCTCTGGGGTATGTATGGGGAAAGGCAGCCCCTCAGGTATGTCAGACCCTGGCTATATCGGGCTTTAAAGGTAAGTACCAGCACTTTGAAGTGAATTCAGTATGCTATTGGCAGCCAGTGCAGAGCCTTCAGTGCAGGCCAGAAGTGCTCCCAACTAGGAAGGCCCATCATAAGCCTGGCTGCGGCATTCCAGTCAGGTAAAAATTGCAATCTGACACACCTTGCAATCGTGCAGGGTGGACGGGGGCTCCTTTTGACAAATTGGGCGAGTATCAGCCCAGCGCAAACTCCCCCAGGCAGGGGGAAAGTCTGGCAAGCATCAAGATCCAAGAGAGAGTTGAGATTGGTGTGATCAAGTCTCAGAAGAGGCTTGTATTACACTTTGATCCCCTCTCTCAAAGCGGGCGTTGCATTCAGCACTCAAGGAGCTCACTGAGCTGAGTATTCAGCTTAAAATTGCCATTTCCTGATCTCATGGACTAAAGGGGAAAAATCGGGAAGGAATGAGACAGTGCGAAGATCAGAAGTAAACAAGGTAATGGGAACAATTTTACTTACCGGGAACTGGCTGGGCGTGCTTGTGGACTTATCCGGATAAGTGGTATCGAAGTTTAATAATGACTGAGTAAAGTTTGATGGTGGAAAAGTAAATAATTGAAGCAAAAATACGGAAAAAAGACAGTTGTTTAACATTCCTGTGGTGGTGGATGAGATAAGAAACAGAAACTCACCTTTAAAGCTCGCAAGACTGCAGGAGACAAAAGAACTGAGAGAGTCAGAAAAGGTGGGAGGCCGGAAGTGATGCTGAGGAGCAATAGAAGAGACTGCCTAGACAGGAATCCAGAGGGCCAGAAAGAGACCAGAGCTGAAGTGATGGACCGGAAGAAGGTGGGAGCGAAAAGAAGCAACACCGGATGGTAAAGACAGGAAGCAAATCAGCAACAGACAGGAAGTAGCTAAGAAAAGCCCACTCTACACCATAAAACCATAGAGAAAAGACGCCTGACATTTTGGGGAGGACTAAGTTTTAAAAGTTATTTTATAGCTTGGATGTAAGGTTTTGAAGAGTGAAAATAGGGCGGATTGGCTAAGTGCATGGAGGACTATTGAATGGTGTAAGCGGATTTTTATTTTAAGGTGGAGTAATTGAACAACAGTTAACAACGGATTTAAGGCAAAGACAGAGAGCGGTATCGTTTTCAACCTCAAAGATGTCTACTAAAAGTAAGGATTGGCAAGTAGCGATGGAAGCTATGGAAAAAAGGATGATGGATGCCATTCAGGAGTTGGGAAAGCAGATGGAGGAAATTCAAGGAAAAGGTATGGATACAATGAAGGAACTGGTGGTGGCAGAGGTAGCGGATCTTAAAAAAGATGTGGGAGAGATTAAAAAAGAAATTCAGAACCTATCACAAAAATCTACTGAAATAGAGCAAAAGACACAAGATGTAAGCCAAAAAGTGGAAACGGTGGTGAAAGAGGACAAACGGATAGATACAATGATGGAATATAGAGCCATGCAGACTCACCTTAGACTGAGAGGGGTGGAAGAGAATCTTGTTGAGGATATTCGTGACAGAGTGATTAAAGTATTTGCAGAGTACTTACAAGAGGAGGCTGATGGTATAGAATATAACTTTGATTTGATTTATAGAGTGAACTTATGCACAACAGAAGAACCTACCAAGGGACGTGATTGTACAATTATTAACCAAGTGGTTCAAAGAGATTATACTCAAGAAGCAATTTAACGAGCCTTTGAAAATTGATGGAAAGAAGATAATAATTATGAAAGAGCTTCCCAGAGCAATCATTCAGGACAGAAAGAAGTTCAGGAAGTTGACAGATAAACTGAGGCAGTTGAATATAAGATACAGATGGGAAATACCGCAAGGACTGAGCTTTACCTTTCAAAGGCAAAGTCATACGATCTCGACTGCAGCGCAGATGATTAGATTTATGACAAACAATGAAAAAGATTTTGGAGAAAAGTAATTGGACTGCATGATGGATTACAAATTGATATCGTGGAATGTGAATGGGCTAAACTCGCCCAATAAAAGAAAAATTGTGAAACATTGGCTGGGAAAACAAAAATGTAATATAATTTGTTTGCAAGAGACTCATATTAAAAAACAGGATTTTAAGTATTTGGTTGACAAACAATTAGGAGAAGAATTTTACTCATTGGCAGGGAAAAAGAAGAGAGGAACTGTGATATATATTAAAAAAAAAATTGAACCTAAAGAAATTTTTAAGGATAAGGAAGGGAGATATATTGCGGTGGAAATGACTATGCATCAAAAAAGTACTCTGATTGTAAATATATACGCCCCGAATGGAGCAAAGGAAAATTTTTTCGAAGATTTGACGCAAGAATTAGATCAGGTGACCTATGATCAAATTCTATTAACGGGAGACTTCAATGGCACTATTAATAACAAATTAGATAGGAAATCAAAAAGATTAGATGAAAAAATTGGGAAATTGCCTAAAACATTTTTTAACTTGGTGAAACAAGAGAAACTGGAAGATGTATGGAGGAAATGGAACCCTACAATTAGAGACTTTACATTTTACTCAAACAGACATGATTCTTTTTCAAGGATTGATATGGTATGGACAACTGGTGATTTAGCTTTGATAATCTGGAGAGTGGAAATTATGCCGAAAGTGAATTCAGACCATAATCCAATATTATGATTGTCAAAAGAAGGAAGAGGGAAACCTAGATGGAGACTGAATGAGGATTTTTTGGATCAGCAAGAGATAATAGATACTATAAGTAAAGACACTAAACAGTTCTTTCAAATAAATATGACTCAGGGCTTGCGGATACAAACAATTTGGGATGCCTATAAAGAGGAATATTAATATCTTTGAATAGTAGAGAAAAGAAAAAGAGATTAGAACAGCAAACTAGGGTGCTGGAAAAAATTCAAATGAAAGAGAAAGAGCTAAAGAGGAGACCAGGGAAAAAGAAAATTGTTAAAGAAATTCAGTTTCTACAAGAACAGCTGACTACATTAATGAATCAAGAAATGTATTGGAATCTGAAAAAGTTACAACAGAAATCTTTTGAAGGGGCAAATAAACCTGGTTAATTTTTGGCATGGCAATTGAAAAAAAGACGGGAAAATAAAATTATAAGTAGAATTATAGAAGGGGGAAAAGAAATTGTGGATAGCAATGGAATTAAGAGAGCTTTCTTTAAATATTATGCAAATCTCTTTGGAAAGAAGTCAATAGACAAGGATAAAATAAAAAAGTTTTTGGAGAAAATCAAGATTTCCAAGGTATCGGAGAAGGTTAAAGCAATGCTAAACAGTCCAATACCGAGAGAAGAGATATGCAAGGCAATTCAAGAGGTAAAGTTAGGAAAAGCTCCAGGACCAGATGGTTTTACCACAAAGTTCTACAAGAAATTTAAAGAGGAGCTTGTTCCATTCTTTGAACTTTTGACAAATGAAATAAGAGAAACAAAAAAAGTACCAGAATTGTGGAAGGAAACTACAATTTCGCTTATCCCCAAAGAAACACAAGATTTAACAAATGTGAAAAATTATAGACCAATCTCTCTTTTGAACAATGACTATAAATTATTTGTGAAAATTATTTCAGAAAGGCTTAAGATATATTTGCAGGATCTAGTCAAAGAAGAACAAGCAGGTTTTTTACCCAATAGACAAATAAAAGACAATATAAGAGTGGTGATTGATGCTATTGAATATTACGATAAGCACCCAGAAAAAGAAGTTGGTTTCTTTTTTGTATATGCAGAAAAAGCATTTGATAACTTAAATTGGGATTTTATGTACAGTGTGATGGAAAAAATAGCCATCGGTGAACAATTTAGAAATATAATAGAAGCAATTTACTCTGAACAGAAAGCAGCATTGGTAATTAAAACTGAAATGACGGATTACTTCAAAGTACAAAAGGGGACGAGACAAGGTTGTCCTCTTTCCCCGTTACTATTTATATGGATATTAGAAGTACTGTTGGGACCAATCAGATGTCAGAAATGTCTGTTTGCTATTTTACACTGAGTCCATTGTTCTGTGTTCCCTATCTCGTCCCTGCATTGCGCTTGCGTAGGTATGCTTGCTGTAACGTGGGAGCTTCTTCTCTGCCGCTCGGTCTTATCACAGTGGCCTTGAATGCGGGCTTTGGGCTATTCTTGAGCTTATGAGAATTTTCCAGTCCTGTGAAGACAAGGGGAGGAGGGAGTTGTCTCCCGCCCATTAAGTAACTCTCCCGCCGGGAGTTTCCCGCGTACGCACTTACATTTCATTTGCAAGTCGCACTTTACATCACACTATAACTGTGCTTGAGCAGCTTCTCCCGCCATTCCTGACAATGACCCTTCACTGTGGGTTTTAGCACTGTATTCCAATAAAGCCCTTCTTAACCAAAGAATGCTTGGACCTACTTGCTTTTGAACCTGACAGAAATTGTCAGGAATCATCACACTGCTACCTCCAGCCTCCGCCTTCCACCAGGATGAGCAGTGCTGGAGGAACACCGGTGACGGTCCCAGTGACTACCACAACCGTCACTACGGTTCCTGTTACCACCGTGTCGTTTCCAGCGACCACAGTTCCCGTTACCACCGTGCCGGCTACGGTTGCACCAGTGACTACGACTCCAGTAACGACAGCATTGATCCCATACTGTGTGGCCGGCCTGGTCACCCCTCCATTGATCAGCACCGTGGGAGCATCGTACACTCTCCCAATCTACAGCCCGGCGGGGCCGACTCAGAGCCATGGAGGGGCGATACCCCAAACCTACTACCATAGTGCACCCATTCCATGGGATAAGTGGGTTACCCAGCGGAAGCCACGGGACTGGACTAAAAACTTATTGGACACAACCCAGACGACCTGGTCCTTACCGGGGAGCCAAAGCCAGGACAGTCTGCTGGATCCCCGAGGAAGCTTTGGCCTCCCACAGGGACGGACCCTGCGCGGGTCGACAAGGCCCAGCCCCAGCAAATATACCGATACACGCATGGATACTATCGAAGATGATACCCGGTGGTTAATGCAGGACATGGGCAAGCTGATGCAGTCCCTCCCAGGGATGATGGACCAGGCTATCCGCACACACGCGCTGAATCAGCCACGACCGGCCCCAGCCCCAGCACCACCGCTATTGCCTGGACAACCCCTCCCCGGTCAACCGGTGCCTGGGCAGCCAATACCAGGAGCTCCAGTACCAGGGCAACCAGTTCCTGGGCAGCCAGCCCCAGCAGGACCTGTGCCGGGAGGGCCACTCCCAGGACAACCAGTCCCGGGTCAGCCTCCGCCGGCCCTCCCACCTCCAGATCCTATGCCGGCGCCCCTGCCACTGCCAGCACCTGCACCAGCACCAGTACCAGGCATGGTCCCCGTCCCACCAATAATAAGGCCCAAAGACATGTTGGAAATCACTTTTGACGGAGACTCCGAGACTGTGTCATTTTTCATCTTACAAGTCGGAAAATTCATGCAGCGGTGGGGCCACTTGTTCCCGGATGAAGAGCAACAGATGGAGTTTATTGCCTCGCGCTTCCAAGGAATAGCTACCAGCTGGTACGTGGCCTTGCATGATCTGGAGGCAGTGGAGCTGGCCAATGTAGATGATTTCATGTGGGCCTTGAGAAATCGCTTTGAAGACCTGGCGGCTGCCCAAAAGGCGGAAGCCTTCCTCTGCACCTTCAAGCAAGGGAGGCTTACCGTAAGGGAGTACTCGAGAGAGTTCCAAAAGCATGCTGCCAAAATCCGAGACTGGACCGACCCGGTGCTGGCTCAACAATACCGAATGGGACTAGCGGTGGATGTCCGCCATAATGTCCTTAGCTCCAAGGAGCCACGCACACTCCAAGGTTGGATGGAAGAGGCAGAAAGGGCCGAGAGCAGACTGCGCATCATGAAGCTGGATTTATCTCTTGGGAACAGCCGTCCTAGTACTTCCACCACCCAGGTCAGAAGCAAACCAACGGCCACCCAGAGCGGAGTAAGAGATCAACACATGAGACAAGGCTTGTGCCTCAGACGTGGGGAGAAAGGGCATTTTGCAGCCTCCTGTCCCAAGGAGGACCCGGGTTGGGTCCCAACTCGTGACGAGGAAAGGTGACGGCCAATGCCAACCCCAAGAAAGGGAACAGCTAAACCGCGCAATCCCCGGGCCCTTTTTGCCAACCTAGACACCGTGGATTCATTGCTTCTGGAAGAAGAAGAGGGTGAGCTGCAGGGAAACGAGCAGGTCCTGTTTGTAAGTGGCGCAGCACAGCAGGACCCTACCCCTGAAGCGCCTAAAATGGTGAGCAATTACCCCTCCCTCCTCTTTGTGACTGTAATTATAATGAATCCAGTGATGATGACCCACATCAGGGTCCGAGCCCTCATTGACTCTGGGTGCAGGAGGGACTTGATAAACCCATCCCTGGTAACGGGGCTAGAAGCAGCGGTTACCAGCTTGAAGGACCCCATCACCTTTGCACAAATGGATGGGTCACCGATGAAAGAGCCCTGCCGGTTCAAGACCATCCCCTTATGGGTGGACGCTGGGGAACACTGGGAGCTTCGTTCATTTGTGGTGGCCCCACAAGCCCAGTTCCCATTGGTTCTGGGTAGTCCATGGCTACACGGTCATGATCCTTATATTCTTTGGGAAGAAGGGATAGTACGTTTTATTTCCCCAAAGTGTACGGAGCATAAGTGGGACCCATTGTGGGGAACCCCTCCAGACAACAATCCACCATGAGCCTGCCTAGCGACAGAGGACATTAACCGCATTCCCACGGAATACAGGCACTTGGCTCGTGTCTTTGAGGAGGAAGAGGCAGATGAACTGCCCCCCCACCGTAACTCAGACTGTGCTATAGAGATTCTCCCAGGGCAGAAATTGCCTAGAGGGAAAATTTACGCCATGAGTCTCATGGGAAAAGAGGAGCTACGTAGGTTCATTGATAAGAACCTGGCACGTGGATTTATCCGACCAGCTTCTTCCCCCTTTGCGGCCCCAGTGTTGTTTTGTAAAAAGAAAGATGGGGGACTGAGACTTTGCACTGATTATCGGGGTCTTAATGCAGTTTCAGCCACCAATGCCTATCCCATGCCCCTCATCAAAGACCTGTTGGCAGAGGTGGCGAAGGGGAAGGTGTTTTCTAAGTTGGATTTGTGTGATGCCTACTTCCGAGTCCGCATTAGACAAGGGGATGAACACAAGACTGCCTTTAATACCCCTCTGGGGCAGTTTGAATACCGAGTGATGCCATTCGGATTGCAAGGGGCTCCTGGGGTATTCATGAACTTAATAAATGAGGTGCTGCACCCCTATTTGATCAAGGGGGTGGTTGTTTACTTGGATGATATCTTGGTGTACAGCCCAGATTTAAAGACTCACATCAAAATGCTCCGGGAGGTACTGGCAAGGTTGTTAGAACACAAACTGTTTGTCAAACTGTCCAAGTGTGAATTTCATCAGAGGCGCATTGACTTCTTAGGGTACCGCATATCCCCGGATGGCTTGGAAATGGACCCAAAAAAGGTCCAAGATGTTTTAGCTTGGGAACCCCCCCAAGACCAGGCGACAGCTCCAGAGTTTCCTCGGCTTCACCAATTTTTACCGCCAATTTTTGCCCCACTTTGCCCAGGTCGCCCTCCCTCTCACAGATCTACTCAAAACCAAGGGGAGGGGGGCAAAAGCATCCCAGCCAGGAGCTCGCTTAGATTGGACACCTCAGTGCCAACAAGCGTTTGACCAACTTAAACATTTGTTCACCTCTGAACCGGTGCTGGTGCACCCAGATGAGACCAAGAAATTCATTGTCCAAGTAGACGCCTCAGACACTGCTATGGGGGGGACGATCTTGCAGGAGGACGCCCAGGGGCACCTCCACCCGCTAGCCTATGTATCTCGGAAATTTAATGAAACTGAGAGGTTCTGGCCCATTTGGGACAAGGAAGCAGCTTCCATTCGATTAGCTCTACTCACCTGGTGACACTGGCTGGAGGAGCCCGAGTCCCATTTGAAATTTGGACTGACCATAAGAATCTCGAGGTACTACGGAAGCCCCGGGTCTTAAATGCCAAGCAGTTCCGATGGGCTGAGTTTTTTTCCAAATTCCAATTCACCCTACACCACTTCCCAGGTAAATCTAACCACTTGGCAGATGCTCTCTCACGTCTACCCCAGCATGACAGCAAAAAAACTGAGGTGAGAGAGTCGTTTTTCACCCCAGACCAACTGATCGGAGTGGTAGTGACCCGCAAGCAGAGCTGACTAGAACCAGTTCCCCAAGCCCCGGGGGTGCCTTGGGAAGAGCGTTTTGCCACAGCCATGACCGATCAGGAGAAGGAAGAGCTACAAGCTCGGGGAGATTTGGTGTGCAAACCCAATGGTTGCTGGTACAAGGGAAATAAACTTTTCATTCCTGAAAGCACGCAAAAGCAGGTATTGCAGTCCACCCATGATTTAAAACCTGCAGGGCACTTCGGGTACGTGAAATCACTGCACCTTTTGCAACGCAACTTCTGGTGGCCCCGAATGAAGAAAGATTTGTCACGCTATATACAATCATGCCCAACGTGTAGCTGTTGCAAACCCAGAGTAGGAAAACCCCTGGGACTCCTGCAGCCGTTGCCCACTCCAAGCCGTCCCTGGGAAGTTATTTCTATAGACTTTATTACCGACCTCCCCCCTAGCAAACATATGACTGTCATTTGGGTGGTGGTCGACCTGTTTTCTAAGCAGGCACACTTTATACCGTTTTCTGGCTTGCCAACAGCTAAGGTCCTGGCTAAGGCCTTTTTACAACACATTGCTCGGCTCCACACTTTGCCTATCAAAATAATATCCGACCGTGGGGTTCAGTTTGTTTCCAAATTACGGACTGAATTAATGGCCCTCATGGGCATAGAACGTGCTTTGAGCAGTGCATACCACCCAGAAACTGATGGCCAAACGGAAAGGGTGAATCAAACTCTGGAACAATATTTACGTTGTTTCGCCAACTATCAACAAGACAATTGGGTGGATTTATTACCGTTGGCAGAATTTGCATACAATAACTCTTGGCATGCTTCTACTGGAATGTCTCCATTCAAAGCCGCTTTGGGCTATGATAGCCCCCCTCTCCCTTTTCTGGGGCAACGGGAGGGAAAGCCACAGATTGTTGTAAGGCGTTTTGTGAATCTTGGCCAGCTGCAAATCTGCTATAAGCCTCAGATCAACTAGGACATCAACCCACTGGAATAGTCCTTAACAACACACGCTGGCGTCCACTTACTCCAGATTTAATATAGCCCTGACAATTTAGTCTAGCAGACAATAATACCATTTTTTCTTTTTTACTTATTCTATATGTGATCCAATCAGATTACCCCAGTTTTGAAATAAAATATTGGCTAATAGATCAGTGGTAAATTTCCTTTAAGGGTCATTCCCCCATCAGTTCCCAAGCACATCCTGATAGGACCTAGTAACCAGGAAACAAAAGGAGCTAGAAAGTAGCCCTGTATACATAACTTATTTGTTAACAGGCAAAATACTTAATTGTGCACCAGCTGTTCCCAACTGTTTCTAGTTTCAGTGTCAGAGGCTATGTGCATACAATTTGTACTCATGTAGGTGCTCTGTCCATGTTAATAAGTCATGGAAAAGGCTCTCATTCCTTATTTATGGACATTGGTCTGTAGATGCACGTGTCATGAATACAGAGCTATAGTCTCTTGTTTTAAAGAACTTGAAAGGCATAGTACTACCCTTTTCCCACATATATGCTATAATACAGGATTGGGCAGGTGGGATGTTTTCCCCTTTCCCCAAGGGACATATTTCCTCATCAGAATCTCAAATTCCCCAATCGTTTTTCTAAACTACAGGAGAAAAGGTATGTGGCTATCTTTTTACCTGATGGGAGGGTGGTTTTGACTAAGAAAACTACCCAGGGTAAAAGGGTTTAGTCCTTGCATCTATGCCAGGGGTCCCTAACCTTTTGGCACATGGGGGCCGCATCAGAGTGCCCAATGCCTTAAGTGGGCCACATCTTATATCAAAATGTAACAAAATAATTACCCTACCTATTTAGATTAAAAGTAAACATTCAGAGGTCAATGAAGAAATGTTAACTTGAAAGCAATCCATTTTGGAACAATATTTTACTGTGGAATCATTTTATCTAGCTATACATGCTTACCTACAGTGTGATTTTTGTGGCTGTTTTCTGTTAGCCAAGGTATTAATGTCCAGGTCAAGGTTCATGATACACACCCTTAAAATGGCATGTAAATGGTCATCTGTAAGTCTTGACCTACACTTGGATTTCACAGTTTTCATCTTGGAAAAAGTTTGTTCACAGATATATGTGATGCCAAAGACTGTGAAGATATCTGCAACAAATTTCTTTAGGTTGATAAATATATCAGGTAGACCACAATAGAAATCTAACAGACTATTGCCTTAGTAAATATCTCTGAGATGATCACTGCCTTGCAAATAAATTAGTTCCATCTGGAAAAAGTTACTTGAATTTTATGGTGCTACTTCAAATGGATTCTGAAACATTCTTTTTTTCTTCCTATGTTTATGGCAATCAGTGAATCTGTTCTGGAATTCTACCTTCAATAGGTTCAGTGCTTTGATGTGTCTTTCAACACTGAATTGTAAATTCCTGTACTTCTCAAATTTTAATTCATTGCAGCATGAGAAGTTTGAAAAGTTACCTTCACTAACTTGCTTCATAAAAATGTTTAGTTTTGCTTCTAAAACTTTCAATTCATAATACATGTCAAAATACACAAGCTTTTCTTTTCTCTGCAACCTTAGATTCAATGTGTTCAGATTATCTGTGATATCAGTAAAGAAAGCCAAATCAAAAATTCATCCAGGGTCAGAAAGTGCTTCTTGAGCTTTTCCTTTCTCCTTGAGAAAGACATCAACTTCATGATGAAGACTGAGAAAATGTTGAAGAACTCTTCTAAGCCATCTGACTTCTGCATGGTCATATTCTGCAGCTATCTCTTAGAGAAAATTCTGAAACTGATGGAGTAAGGCCATGATGCCTGATGTAATTAATGCAGGATGCAACAATATGCATCACACTTTCTACTGAAGAATCTTACTACACAAGGCTTACTGATGGATGATGCAGTGAAATTGCATGGGAAGTGTACCATTTAATTTCAATATCTCTTCATTGTTTCTTGCAACTATACCAGTTTTACTTCCCACCATATTTCTTGCACCATCAGTTGCGATGCTTTTCAATTTATCCCAACTCAGACCAAGATTTTCCACTGATTCACACACCTTCAAGAATATGTTTTCTACAATTGTAGTGCCTTTCAAACTCTGCAGTGCACACAACTCTTCTTTAATTCTGAAGTTAGAATCTATCCCCCTGATAAATATTAGTAGTTGAGCAGTGTCTATAATGTCATTGCTCTCATATAATCCCAAAGGGGAAAAAAACTATATGTTTTACCTTGACAATCAGTGACATATGCCACTCTTCTCCTAGTTCCTCAACATGCCTGATGATTGTAGATGCAGATAAACTGACACAACTAATACAAGATACCTTATCAGGGCACATTTCTTCCATTACTTTAACCATGTACTTTTTAACAAAGTCATCATAAGTGAATGGTCTACCACTCTCAGCAATACATTTAACAACATGATTGCTGGCGTCAGAGTAGACAGATTCACCTCAACATGCTCTCTAAAACTATTTTGCTGCAAAAACATTGATTTTTAAGAGAATTTAACTTGTTCACCTGCACCTCTCCTTGATATATTGAGTAGCTCTTGTGACAGGATTCAAAATGCCTTTTAACACTGTATTCCTTTAATACTGAGTCAGTTTCAAGACATATCAGACGAACTGCTTTATGCTTGTTTAAAACAAAGAAGTACTCAGTAGTCCATTTGTCATTAAAGATATGGTGCTCATCTGCCATTTTTCATGTCTTTGAAATAGCACTTTCTTTTGCAGACATTGTCTTACACAATTTTTAGCAGAACAACAGTTGCAGAATCTCAATATTATCCTTGAATAAATAAAAATATAAGAAGATTGTTTTAGGGGGTCTACCACTTCCGTTTCACATCAAATCCACCCCACTCTAGCTGCTCGTAGTGGGGGATCTCATTTCGACCATGGCAAAGAAGAGAAGAGACTCTGCCTCTACAGTTCTCAGGTGCATTGGGCCATATGCACAGGCCAGGAATAATTTTTTAAAAATGAATTATGAATCTGACATATCAGATAGCAGAGTTGCAATCCTAAGTAAATTGAATAATATGAGATTTATTTCTTAATAAACAGACTGCCTGGCAGTTTAAATCTACACATGCTAATACTTTTAAATTGGGGCTCCTCCAAAAAAGGGCAGGTAGAGAGAAAGAGTAAATGAAAGGGCAGCCTCCCACCTGGAGCAGAGGATATGCCATTAAATTGGCTTTAAATTATATGCAGGGTGCACATACACATCACTGCCTGCCAGCCAAGCCTCAATCCTGAGAAGCAAAATGGCAGCCGGGGGAAGGGGAAACTGGCTGGAGGAAGATGGGAGAAGGGGAATCCCATAAGCTTACCTGCTAAGAGAGTACACCTTCCCTCCCAACCCAAGGGGCCACTCAACAGCTCCTGCAGTCACAGATGCATAAGAAGACTCCTAGCTGGAGTGGGTGGGGGAGGAGAGGCAAAAGCAAGCATGGCAAAAAGTCAGAGCAGTATAAATACACACAATAACTGTTGTTAAGTTTGACTCCTACTTATTAGTAAGCAGTACACATTTATATATCTTAGTATAAATCACGTTACAATAAATAACAGCAATCTCTGTTGGAATAGTAAAAAAAAACTTGCTAAGCTTCCCCATATCAGTTCATTCTAATGGGAAACCACTGTAAGAAACGAATATCTAGAAGTTACCTTTTCTTTCAACTTTTATTTTATAGTTGTATTTATCAAACATTTATACTTACCTAGAAGTTTTTACAACATGGGCATGTAGCTTAATGTTTTTAATAGGAAGATAAACCTGCCATCAAAGTAAAAACTGCTAGCAAACACCTCAGCAGGGATTTGGCTAGTGCCCAATTTAAGTTCTCATGACACTACATTCCATTATTTCTTAAAGTGACTTCACACCTTATTCTTTATACAATACTTTTACAGAAAACAAGACAAATCATAATTTTGATTAATACATAGGGAAAGTAAGATTTAAGGCAATATGTCCAATAACATTCTCTGGGTCCGGTCACATGCAGAATTATCCATGTGATAGGGACAGATGCTGGGCAGATTTTATGGGTGCAATCACATGAAAACATCTGGCAAGCGTCCCACACCCATTGGCAACCCATGTAAGTCAGCCGAAGATCCAGAGTAAAAAGATACCTGGGAAAGTGAACTATTTTCCAGAAAACATGAGTCATGGGCAGGCATCGGATTGTGGAATCACTGGTATCCCGTCTCATCCGGTGCAGGTCTGCATCGTGTCTCACACTGAATGGGTTTTTTTAAGCCTCCTTGGTCATGCACTTCCGTGGTCATGTGCATGTGGGAACTCCGGCTTGAAAAAAAAAGCCCACCGAGAAGCAGTGGCTTGCGATCACCGCATATGTGATCGTGCCATGCTGCTTCTTCTCCTCCCTTTGCCACACTTCACCATCAATGTGTGATCAGCAGCAGATGGCCTAAGCATGAAGCCTCAGAGGAGTGTCTGATTGTGCTACTGTGCTAGATTTTGCTCTGGGGCAAAAAGCCTCACTTGCCCCCCAGATTATCTTGCTCATGTGACCAGGACCTCTCTGCAGCAATGTTTTATGTAGGTCATTTCTGCTGTATGGGTTCCCTTGTATTTTCTCCAGTACTGTGAACATGAAGTCATTTTCTGTATGGTTACAGCTGACAAAATGATCTGTTTTTATCTCTAATTTTACTTTTGTATTCAAAGCTTTTATCTCTAATTTTACTTTTGCGTTCAGTAATTCTAGTTCTTAATGTTCTCGTTGCCCCCCCAATAGTATGTTTGGCATGCACATTTAATTAGATATATAAGTCTGGATGTTGAACAGTTACTATAGAATTGTAATTCCTTTTTTAATTTCACAGATGGAATGTTAATTTTTTTTCCTTCCCGCACCTGTGCGCAACAAGCACACCTATGACATTTGTAATGTCCTTTTATGCTTATGTCCCTTTTATAAATTTTATGTGCCTTTGTTTTAATTAATATATTGCCTAAATTTGCTGTCATTCTGAAGCCAATTCTAGGTTTTTCAGTACATCCCAGCACATCCCTAAGCAGGTGCCAGTGTTTCAAAACTATCTGTTTGATCTTGCCTGCTAATGAAGTGTAATTAAAAGCACAAACCACATTATTACTGTGCTGTTTGTTTTTACTTGTGGAGAGAGGTGGTAAGATTATATTGAACACATTCATATAATATATATTTATTGATATTGTTCTACATATTTACGGTATTATACTGATCTGATGAAGTCTTTTAGGAAGCCATGGGGGATGTTATACATTTGGGACCTTGTGATCTATCTATACAGATATGGAAAGTTTCACTGGACTTTCCCCCCCTCTCCCTTGATTAATTGTACTATTCTGACAGAGATTGCTGTTATTCATTGTAAAGTGATTTATGCTAAAACAAGGAATAAGGCCCATTGTGGAAATAAATACAATGAGCTCTAGAAAGAGGGTCTGGGAGAGTGCCCCAGCTTTGGGCACTCAGTGTCAACTTGCTGTGGTGATCTGAGCAGGGTATAATGACACAGAGTCCACTGTTTTCTCCAGGGGAACTGATCTCTGTCATCTGGACATCAATTGCAACAGTGGGAGATCTCCAGGCCCCACCTGGAGACTGGGAACCCTAGTGGAAAGTCAGCCACACAACAGGGGGCTGAAAGGAATGGTTTGATGGGCCCTAGTGCACCTCATGAGCCAGTCAGCCATGGTGGAGGCAAGCAGGAGGGAGAGCTGTTTTCAGTGTACCCTGACACAAAAGTGGGGAAGCTGGCAGTGGGCGGGGTGGGGGTTGCAGTGAACGAAGCCTGGTTACCTACTGACAGCCACTGAGGGAAAAGTTAGGTCCACAGAGGAGCGAAGCAGCAGAAGTGTCTTCATGAAGGGAGGGAGATCCATCTGCCAGTAATTCTGACAGGCAACAGTGGCTGAATTGGGAGTGGGCAGGGAATAGGAGCAGGGCCAGCACCTGGCTAATGGCATGTGAGTACTCCTGAGTGGTGGCTGGTGGCCCAATGGCTGATGGAAGCACATTGCACAGCCAGTGGGAGAGCTGGAAATGGCCGATATGCTAAGAGAATGATTATATTGAGATAATGTAGATGAGAGTGCTTTTGAGCATGTGCAGAGGACTTGTCTGCTGTGGCATGCCCACCGCCAGCTCCTAAGGCACATCTGGCTTTAAGAGGAATAGAACAGCTTCCATTGCAGAGAACACGTGGGGGGGGGGCAATATGGTAAAAGGAATGATAGGATTGGGCATTGGGAACAATGGGAGATTCTGGAATGTCCATAGAATATAATTAGGACCAGGAATGGCAATTGACTTGCAGGAATTCCATTGAAATATATTACAGGAGCACACAAAAGGTGAAATTAAAATGGAGAATGTATTCTGAATGAAGGTCTCTGGTCCCAGATTGACTGAAGGAGAACCACCAAAGTGGAATGAGGCCCCCAGGCAGGCTGGGAGTAGCAGAAGTGTTCTGCGAGTGCAATTAGACTCCCTGCCCCGCAGTTAAATGATAGTCTGAAGGATGAGACCCAGCACTCAGGGCCTGGCATGATGGCCCCTAGAGTGGAATGACAGTCCCTTGGAAGAGAATCAATGCTGTAGGATTGGAATGACAGGCCCCAGAGTGGAATGATGGCTGTTGAGAGTAGCAGAAGTGTTCTGCCGGCGCAACTACAGGCCCCAGAGTGGAGTGATGTTCCCTGGGTATAGCATAGAAGAAGAGAAATAGAAGAGTTTGGACTTATACCCCATTCTTCACTCGGGGTCTCAGAGTGGCTTACAATCTCCTTTTCCTTCCCTTGCCCTCCCCTCCCCTCAACAGACACCCTGTGAAGTAGGTGGGACTGAGAAAACTGTCTTGAGAACTGCCCCTGAGAGAGCAGCTCTGTGAGAATGTGTGACTGACCCAAGGTCACCCAGCTGGCTGCATGTGGAGGAGTGGGGAAACAAAGCCAGTTCTCCCAGGTTAGAGTCCGTGCTGTTGACCACGACAGCAAACTGAACCACTACACCGAACAGGCATAGGGATGCATGAGTGTTCTGAGACTGGAGTGATGGGCCCGCAAGTGGAAAGACATGGCCTAAGAACAGAATGAGTGCTTTGGGACTGCAATGACAGGACACCGTTTTTGTAAAAAAGAAATTATTCTAAAGAATGTGGTGGTAGAATGGACTGCACCATTCAGATCGCAGGGATGGATTCCAGCTTTGAATGCCTCTTCTAAAAAAGTGCAAGTAGAAGGCTAATCCACAAAAAGGTTGCATAATCTCTAAGCGAAGACAGTATTGACTCTGTCATCTCAAGGCCACTTACCTTGTTCTCCTCTTCTGCATTTTATCCTCACAATCACCTTGAGATAGGTGAGGTGGTTGGTGGGCTAAGGTTTCCATTTGCAGGGAGCTTTAACACATCGGAGGGCATCCCAAACTGTGATATGCCATAATGATTCCTGTTGTGATTGTCCTACATGCCTGGTCTGTGGAAAGAACTGTCTTCTATGTTCACAGCTCCAGTCTCTGGATTTAAGTATACATGGATGTGGCCTTGTTGAGAATGAGACGTATTGATAAATCATGTTTGAACTGTAGTGGGAAATCTGTCACCAGTAGGATTAAATGGTGCAGAGCAAGGTAATCCTGTAATCCAACACTGTTAAAACAGCTTCAGATTCTCATTGGAGAAGGGGGGCAGTGGAGAATAGGTGTGAAGACTGCTAGGTCAGGAAAGGAATTGGTATTGAAGTGAGTCTCATAGCTCAGGTCCCACTGTCTGTATTTCATTTTCCTGTGCTCCACTAACAGGGCTGTTTTTGGATTGCTAGCTATGGGGGGGGATGTGCAGATCGGCCCTCACAGAGGAGGCAGAGCTTGTACCTGGAAAAACCTTGGTCTTAAAGGTGCCACTGGACTCTTTTGGATTGGCAGCTGTGGTGGGGGGAACACATAGATCTGTGGAGAAAGGGAGAAGGGGAGAAGGAGAGAGAAGGAGAGAAAAGGAGAGAGAGAGAAGGAAAGAAGAAAGAAAAGAGAGAAGAAAGAAGGAATGAAAGAGAGAAGGAAAGAAGGGAGGAAAGAGACAAAGAGAAGGAAAGAGAGAGAGAGAAGGAGGGAAGGAAAGAGGGTAGGCAAAGAGATGGGGAGAGGGAGGTTCTCCCACCCCCTGAGCAAGGCTACGCCCCCCCCCCACAGTCCGTTCTCCTGTTCAAGACCCCATCACTGCCACTGCACACCACCACTCACAGGGAGCAGGGAGAGCAGAGAAGGAGGTGCAGTGCACCCCAACGGGGTGGTGGCAAACCACCTGGAGAGATCCATGACAGGCAGGAATGGAGGCCCCAACCTGGGCAGGCAGGGCGGAGCCTCCTGGCAGCATTTGGGCAGCGGCTGGGGACATGGGCAACCCAGACCGTGGCTGGAGCAGTGGGGGCTCGGATCAGAGGCAGCAAGTGGGCATGGGAGGTGGGGAGGCAGGCCCAGAGGGCGAGCAGGTGGGAAGGATGCCAGTGGCCACAGGAGCCAGCCCCATGGCAAGGCAGGAGGCCTCAGTGAGAGGGGATGAGCCAACAACAACTGGGAGGGCCCGAAAAATAGCCCTGTCTACTACAAAGTAAGAAACCGGGCTCCAGGAAGAGGCCGCCCCCCAGCAGGTGTGCAGACCTCCCACCGTTGCCGCTGCCTCCTCCTCCAAGCAGGCTTGGCCTCCTTGCAGGTGGAGCAGTGCCTACTGGACGTGACACTGGTGGCTGGCAACGGATGGGAGTTTGGGGCCCACTGGGGCGTGCTGGGGGCAGCCTCGGGTGACTTTTGCGCCGTGTTCGGTGGGGCTCTGGGAGGTGTGGGCGGAGCGTGTGTGGCTGTACAGTGTAGAGCCCCAGTGCCTGGCACTGCTGCTTAACCTTGGCAAGATGGGCCACGTAGCATAGCTGGCTCTGGAGCTGGCTGAGCACTTTCTGCTCGGTGCTGAGCTGCTCCAGTTCCCAGGCATCAAGAAGGCATGCATCCCCTTTGGTGTCTCCCTCCAGACTGAGGGCTAAATGCGGGCTGCCGGCTGTGTGGGTGGGATGCAGGCCATGCAGCCACGGGATTGGCAGATGTTCAGAGTGGCAGATCTGCCACCAAACTGATTTTGGAGCGCATGAAATGGAATTATTATACAGGAGAGATATTATTGCCTAGCAAGGAGCTTCGTGCTGTCTTATGGACATAAATGGACCGTGTATAAAATGTGCAAAAGGGACTCTCTCTTTTTTTTATACAGATTTATCATTTTTCCATTACAAAGAGAATAAATACAGAAAAAGGTAAAACAATGCTATCAGAAGTACATATGGGAGTTCATTTGATAATTTTTTCAATCCCTTTATACATTTTTTGCCATCTTTTCTGAAACATTTTCTCATCTTTCCCTGAGAGAATCATATTTAGTTTGTCCATTTCTGCTATCTCAGCTATTTTCATTGTTACTTTTTCTCTACTTGGTATCGTATCCATTTTGCAACATTTCGCTACGAGGATTCTTGACATGGTAAGTATGTACAAAATAATGAATGAATCGTGGTACTTAATCCCTTCCAGCATAATATTGAGTAGATAGATTTCTGGCTTTAATTGTAATCCTATGTTTAATATTTCTTCTATTACTTTTTTGACACTCTTCCAAAATTTAACGATCTTTTCACAGCACCACCATATGTGGTAAAATGTTCCCACATTATTCTTGCATTTCCAACAAGTCCCTGAGATATCCTTATAATATTTTGACAATTTGTCTGGTGTCCAATGCCACCTATAAAACATTTTACATATGTTTTCCTTAAATGGTATGGCTCTTAATAATGTCACGGATTTCCAGGATTTGGACCAATCATTTAAAGTTAGATTGTATCCCATATCTTGCATCCAGCTTATTATACATGGTTTTACTGTTTCTTCTTGTGTTTCATCTAATAAGAGAAAATTATATACTTTTTGTATAAGCTTATCCGCGGAAGAAAGCCATATTTTATCTAGTTCTGATTTTGTTTTAATAAAGTTTATTGATTTAACTTTAGCAAATCTAGATTGTAGTTGTATCTTTTCCCAACTAGTGAGATTTATGTTCATTGCTTGTAATTGTTCAAAGGTTCTTAGTTCACTGTTTCTGTTTAATAATATTTCATATGTTACCCTTTTATTGTCTTCTAATAATGTCGGCATTATAAAAGCTTCTAGTGGGGAGACCCATCTAGGTATTTTAAGATAATACCTGTCTTCAATTTTTTCCCATACTTTCATTAACGCTCCTCTAATTATATGGTTTTGGAAGGTTTGTTGCAGTTTATCTGTATGATACCATATACAGGCATGCCAGCCCATATGTAAATCATGCCCTTCTAATTGTAATATTCTTTTATCCTCCAAAGTTATCCAATCTCTTATCCAACCCATAGCTGCTGATAATAAAGATGCCAATCAACCCTAGTCCCCCTTTCTTTTTTGTCAATAAGCAATTTTCTTTTAATTCATGGTTTTTTCAATTGACAGATGAATTTTCTTGTACACCAATCTAGATCATTAAAAAAAATAATGTTTTTTTAATATAGGTATGCATTGGACGATAAATAAAAATCATGGGAGGATATTCATTTTTATTGTGGCAATTCTGCCCATGAACGATATATGGAGGTCATGCCATTTTTGTAGATCTTTCTTGATTTCTTCTAGTAGGGCTAAATAGTTATTTTTGAATAAATTTTTATTAGTAGTAGTAATTATAATGCCTAAATATTTAACTTTATTTACTACTTCAATATTCAAAATTGTTTGTATTTTATTTATCTCTTCCTTAGTGCAGTTTTTTGTAAAAATCTTAGTTTTTTTTAAGTTGATTTTTAGACCTGCAATATTACCATTCTTTTGTATTTCTTGTAACAGGTACAGCATCGATGTTATCGGGTCTTCCAATATGAATACCAAATCATCGCCAAAAGCCTGTAATTTAAATTGTTCCCTTTTTATTTTTGTTCATGTTATTTTTGTATTTTCTCTCACAGTATTGGTTAAATTTCCAATCCAAAAAAAAAAGTAAAGGCGAGAGTGGACAACCCTGCCTAGCCCCTTTTTGTATAGGAATATTTTGTGTTAATTCTCCATTTATTATTATTTTTGCCCATTGTTCTTTGTATATGGCTGATATTGATTTCATAAATTTTTCACCACATTCCCATAACTCTAATTTACATTTTAAGTAGTCCCAATTTACATTGTAGAAGGCTTTCTTGGCTTCCAGGAAGACCAATGCCAATTGTTTTCCTGGATGTTGTTCATAGTATTCTAAAATATTTACTATGGTTCTTATGTTGTTTTTTATTTGTCTTTTTGGGAGAAAGACTGATTGATCTCTCTGTATAATTTGGGCCATCACCTTTTTAAACCTGTTAGCTATAATGGTCACAAAAATCTTATAATCTGCGTTTAAGAGAGAAATGGGTCTAAAGTTTTTAATATCGTTTCCTTCTGTGTCCAATTTATGTATTAAAGTTATTAAAGCATCGTTCCATGTGTTTGGTATTTTTCCTGTAGTCATAATGTTATTAATCAGATCTTTAAGTAAGAGTAATATTTCATCTTCTATTATTTGATACACCTCCACAGGAATAGCATCTGGGCCTCGGGATTTCTTTTGTTTGTTTGTTTTTTCAGTGCTTCCACTATTTCACATGTTGTAATATTTTCATTTAAGATTTTTCTCTGGTCTTCTGTAAATTTTTTCCTATTATTTTGCATTTTAAAATCTTTAAGACCTTGTTTATCTTGTGGTATTTATTGATATAAATTTCTATAAAAAAATTCTACTATATTTTTTATTTCTTGTGTTTTATATTTTAACTTCTGGTTTTCATTCTTTAGTGCTGAAATTATTCTTTTATCTTTTTCTATTCTAACCTTATAGGCCAACCATCGTGAGGGTTTATTCGCATTTTCAAAGTAATAGGCTTTAGTGTATTCTATTTTATTAGCTATTTCTTGTGTTATCAACAAATTCTAGTTCTTTTTTAATTAAGTCTGTTGTTTGTTGTGATACTTTTCTAGTTGCACCTGATGCCATTGTATGGTTTTATTATCTGCGTTTTGGTGTCACTTTTCCCTCCTTTTGATCTTATTTTTATTAATAGTAATATTCTAATTATTATTATTATTATTATTAGTAGTAGTAGTAGTAGTATTTCCCCCCTCCTAAATTTATTCTTCCCTTCACTATTGTTACTTACCTAGCTTTCCTATTGTTTCCTTTTTTATCTATTTTTCCAATCTCTAGTATTTCTCTAATAGCTTTGTTAGTTTGTCTGCTTTGTAATCCTTTTATATTACCTCTTTATTCATTTCTCTTTAAATCTTTGTTTTGCTAGTGTTTTTTATTATTTTTCTTCCCCCTCCTCTTTTTTTTTTTATAGTGCCGCTTGATCAACAGTTATTATTTAACCTTTTTAATTCATACTATTGGATTTCCCGAGTTAAGTTCTTTTGCACATGTGTCAGAGTTTTTAATTGATTCTGCTGTTTTCAAAGCCCCTGCTATTATCTAGTCGCTTCTCCTGGGCGTTCCTTCTCCCGCCCCTGTGTTCCATCACGCTGAGTCACTCCTCCTCCCCTGTTTCTTCATGCCATGTCACGTCATGTCGGCTCTCTCTCCTTCACTCATTCTCTTCCATCTAAGGTCGCTGTATGGCCACGTCAGCTTCCCATTCTAATTTGCTTCAGCTGTCCTGGGATTTCTGTCGTTTTTCTTAAAGAGACAGAGTAAAGCGTTTCAAGTAAGCATTTATTATTTTAAAATGTCTTTTAGAACAAAACATCTTGTTGCACTTTGTTACACTTTATATAGCTTTTAAACCCTCAGAGCTTTTTACAGTAATTAGCCACATTTCACTCAGAGTTTGCTCTCTATTGCTTAATTACTTTATTGCTTTATTACTTTATTGCTTAAGTTCACCCCCTTGCAAAAGGGACTCTGATGTAAGGTGACCAGATTGTGATGCCAGACTTGCACCAGCAGTAGCCTAAGATGATTTGCCCATGGCTCCCGAGGTTGCCCGTTATGAGCTGTATCCCTAGACACATGAAGCACTCCAAAACATCTGCCTCTGCTGTTTAAATCAGGGGCTCCCAACACCATTAAGCGAGTCCTTCTTCATCATGCTAACAATCCCTCCCAACCTTCTCTGCATCAAAGGCACAAAACACTCTTTCCCACCATCCTTTTGACAAAGGACTTGGCCTTCCTAATCCACTCAAGGAACCAATTCTGCTGTCCTGAGACAAAGAACACAATAGGTGCTAGCTGATGAGTCATCATGACCCTCAAGGTGTATTTAACATTGACCAAACCCTTAAGCCCTTTACCCATTGCGGATATGACTTTTGGAACAGACTACCAAGGGGTTGCCTGAAAACAGAAACATTCCTCAAATCCTGGGGAGAAAATCATGATTACTCCTGGTTAGGGGTGGCCTTGGGGTTTTGGGAAGCCTCCAAAATGAATCGAGCCAAAAGACCCAAAATTGAACAAGTAAGTTCAGTTCCCGCTTTCTCCTATGGCTGGGTGTTAAATATTGGGTTCTGGATGCATTGCAGTGATCAGCTCTAGTTTATTTAGTGATTCCAGCACACTACAAGGACACCTAGCAGGGTTTGAGCCCTGCTTATAAAGCATGCAAACACCACACCCCACATGCACCCACTCCCAACAATAGGCTATTTACATTACACTACTTATCTATTGGTCAATTCCAGGATCCTGGTCAGCTATTGTTCTTGGTGAGCAAGCTCACCCACTTCAAGGTTCACCTTCATGGCTGGCTCAGGCTCAATACATAACACCCCTCCTCCCTAAGTTCCAAAACACCTAAACAGACATAGGTATGCTGGTTGGCATTGTTCTCGGTTTGAATGTCACAGCTCAGGCTGAGGGGTCACAGTTACAGGATTTTGGCCTGACATTGCAGGTGCGATGCTGGTGGAAGGCTGTGGGGCTGGCATTACCTCTGGAGAGTCCATGGCCACTTGGTCTGGTGTTTCACCCCCCTGGCGCTCAGGCTGTGCATTGTCAGGCTGAAACTCACTTGTGGTCTCTGGCTCCTGTGGTCATGGCAATCCCTACTCATAGTCTTCCGCCACTGCTGATGGTGACTCCAGGTCAGCTGGAAGTAGGTGGCAGCAAAGGTGGTCTATGTGCCTACAGAGAACCTGAACTTCGTCGGTTGATACCTCATATGACAGAGGTCCGGTTTGGTGGGAATCCTGGCAGGACCACTGGAAAAGTTCCTCGCATAGATGGAGTCACTGGGGGAAAATCCTCTGGGAGTTTCCTGGTTCTCCATTGCCTGGTGCTGCTCACGGGCTTGATCTGGGTGTAGTCTGCCCAGCTGGGTGGTTAGATGCCTGCCCATGAGGAGTTCTGCTGGGCTGTGGCCAGTTGTGGTGCTCGGAGTCACCCGATGTCCAAAAAGGAAGGCTGCGAGTCTATCATCCCATTCTCTGTGGATGATCCACTGGAGTGACTCCTTCATGGTCCACACCACCCACTCCACTTGTCTGTTGGTGGCTGGGTGGAAGGGAGTGGAACAGATGATTGGATGAGGTAGCGGCCCATGAATTCTTGGAATTCCCCTGAGGTGAAGGCTGTCCCATTGTCAGTCACTACCGTGTTGGGCAGGCTGTGTGTGCTGAATATACTTCTGAGGGTCCGGATCGCTGCTTTGGAAGAGGTGGAGGCAACAGGCATGACCTCCAACCATTTGGTGTATGAGCCCACCAAAATTAAGAATAGTTGTCTTTGGAAGGGGCCAGCAAAGTCCAAGTGTAGCCAGGACCATTATTTGTGGGTGGATTCCCACTGGTGCCCTGGGTAGATCTGGTCAGGTTTCTTGACAGGCCTGGCAGCATTTGACCCAGGCCTGTATCTCATTGTCCATGCCTGGCCACCACACACAGCTTTGGGCCAGAGCTTTCATCCTCCTGATCCCAGGGCACATCTCATGCAGGGCTGATAGCACTTGCTGGCACAAGGGAGCGGGGACCACCACCCAGCTCCCCCACAGTAGGCAACCTTTGTGGGATGATAACTCATCCCGGCGGGAGGAGAAAGCTGTAAATTCTGGGCCCACCCAGCTGGGTAGGGATCACAGGAGCAGAGCCACAGGTGACTGAGGGCATTGGCATGTCCCATAGCCTTCCCTGGGCGGTGGAGGAGGGAGTATTGGTATCCTGCCAGGAAGATGGACCAACGCAGCACATGCAGTGAAAGCATCTGGGGGGTCTGGCTATCTGGAGCCAGCAGACCCAGCAGGGGCTTGTGGTCTGTAACGATGGTGAATGGGTGTCCATAGAAGTAGTCATGGATCTTCTTTATCCCTGCAATGATAGCCAGCACATCCTTGTCAATTTGCACATAGTTGTGCTTGGCTGAAGACAGGGTGCACGAGCAGTAAGCCATGGAAACCTCCCAGCCGGCTGGCAACTGGTGTCCGAGGACAGCTCCGACACTGTACAGGGAAGCATTGCATGCAAGGACATGGGCAGTGTCTCCTCAAAGTGGGCGAGGATGGCATTGGAAGTGAGCAGCTCCTTGATGGCCCTGAACATGGCAGTTTGCTTCTGGCCCCAGACCCATGGGGTCTTCTTGTCAAGGAGGTGATGGAGTGGTTCAGCAAGCACAGCTTTGTGGGGCAGGAAAGAGTGATAAAAGTTCAGGAGCCCCAAGAAGGCCTAGAGTTCCAGCTTGGAGGTTGGCGCGGGAGCATTGACGATGGCACACACCTTGTCTGGAACTGGATGGATGTCCTTTGCGTCAACAGAAAACCCCAGGAACCCCCAGGAGGCACTTTTCCCACTTCACCTTGAGGCCAGCTGACGGGAAATGCTGCAGGATGGTGCACAGTCTCCTGGCGAAGTTCTTATCCATGGGGGTGGCTATCAAAACATCATCAAAGGAGGGTTAGACCCTGGGAATTCCCGGGGCTACGCTGACCCCGAACTGCAGTTGCCATACCCAGAATGCATCCCTGTGTGTCCCTATAGTCTGGGCTTCTGCGGGTGCATGATCCATTGGTAGCTGCTGGTAGGCTTGAGCCAGGTCCAACTTTCCAAAGACTTTGGCACCTGCTAGAGAGGTAAAGATGTGGCTGACTACTGGCACCAGGTAGGAATGGGCCTGCAGCCCCTTGTTTATTGTGCATTTGTAATCCGCACAGATGCAGACGTCTCTGTTGGGCTTAACGGGTGTAACAATCAGGGTTTCCCAGAGAGCACGTAGAACTGGCTCCAAAACCCCTTGGCCCACTAACTGATCCAGCTCCTCATCTATTTTTGGCTTCAACATGAATGGGATGCACCTAGCCTTCAGCTGTATGGGCCACACCTCTGGGTTGAGCTGCAGTGAGATGGGGGGTCTGGTGTAGTGACCGAGCAGTCGCACACCTGCTGAAAGTCTTTCATGGCCATGTGGTGAACCTCAGTCACTCAGAACCCCAAGGGCATGAACCATGCTAGACCTATGAGATTCATGCGACTGCCCCCCACCACCAGCAAGTCCAAAAAGCCATCAAAATTCCGGTACTGTACTTGGAACTTGCCCACCGTCTTCGTGGTCACTTTGTTCTGTTGGAAGTCCCACAAGGTGAAACCAACAGGCCTAAGGTGAGGGCCACCCTTTGGACAGAGTCTCTTAAAGGTGTCCTCCGAAATTATGGAAGGACAGTCACTGTAATTTTGTCAGGGGTGTCCCGGGGCAAGTTCAGTACCCGCTGCTGCTGGACGGAGGTGGTGTGCAATTCCACGATGTGCGTGGATGCCGGGTTTGCTGTTGGTCACCTCTGGTTTCCCTTGGCACAGCAGGCTTGGGCAATGTGGCTGACCTTCCCACAGTTCATGCACATGGTGTCCTGGAACCAGAAGGACCTCTGCTTGTGGGGCTCCCTGAAGCTGGCACATGGCATCGATGTGGCAGTGTCAATGGTGTGTGGCAGAATGGATGGATTAGCGCCATGGTGGGTAGGTCGCTGAAGTTTCAGGACCTCTTCTTCATCCTCCTCGGATGTGCCCACGTTGTGGGCCATGGTGGTAGGCCTCCTCAATGATGGTGGACTTTTTGCTTGCTGGACCTCGGCTGTGAACTATTCAATGGCCTCTTCTGTGAGGGCTAATTCCATGGCCTCCTCAAATTTTGGATCTCCCTTGGTGAGGAGCTTTCTTTGAATCTACTCATCTCGCAGGCTGCATACCAGCAGGTCATGGTGCACATCCTCAAGGTCATGGAAGTTGCAGTGCTGGGCGATCCTTTGGAGAGCTGTAATGTAGGCCATGATTGATTCATTTGCAGCCTGGTTCCAAGTGTGGAATCCATGGGGGCAGTGATTATGGAGGACTTCAGAGAGAAGTGCTCCTTTAGCCACTCCAAAATCAACTTGTACTCTATGTTCTTGAGTTGTGTGGGAGCGATCAGCAAGTGGACGATCTTGAAGATCCAGTGGCCACAGACTTGGAAGAAGGTGGCATGCTTCTTCTCCTTGATCTCAGAAGACTCGAGGAAGAACTCAAACAGGGAGAAGTATGATTCCCAGTCTTCTGTGGTGGTGTTGAATGTGTCAAAGTGTCCTGGAGTGGCAGCCATAGTCCTGGGAGCGATGCAATGTGTGCGGCACTGGAGCTCGGTGCACGGTGTGGTGCTGGAGGGCTGTGGACACATTGAAGTGATCAGCTCCAGTTTATTTAGTGATTTCAGCACAATACGATACCCAGCAGGGTTTTAGCCCTGCTTATAAAGCATGCAAACACCATCATGCCACACACACACACTCCCAACGATAGGCTATTTATATTATACTACTTATCTATAGGTTAATCCCAGGATCCTGGTCAGCTATTGTTATTGGTGAGCAAGCTCACCCACTTCAAGGTTTACCTTCAGGGCTGGCTCAGGCTCAATACATAACACTGGGAGAAAGGGGGGATTGCCTGGGAACCTATTTACCTCCCCACCTTCAAAGTGAAACTGACAGGTTTAATGGCTCACAACCATTTAAATCTAACAGCTAATGGGTGTCCCTGTCCCACTGTTAGGTTTAAATTGCTGTCAGCCATTTCAACCTGTGAGGCAGCTGCGTCCATCAGCTGTTAGGCCAAAACGGCTAGCAGCCATTTAATTGATCTGTTTTGCTTCCCCCAACTTGGAAACGGGGAAGTGAAACCCACCAGTGAAATAGCTCACAGCCATTTCAGCGTAACAGCTGGGCAGATATGCCCATTAGCTTTTAGGTTGATTTGTCTGGCACCCATTTCACCTGTGTGTTTTGCTTCCCTCCAGTTGGAAATGGCTCGCAGCCATTTAAACCTAACAGGTCAGCTGCGGACCGGTGCCATCTAGCTGTTAGGTTTAAATGGCCCAAGCAGCCAATCTGAACTGGACAAAAGTCCAGTAAATGTTCGGGGGAAGGGTTTAATTTTCACTTGGGTGTATCTGAAAGCACACCTCTAACTGGCCTCCATGCACAACCTGTGACCTGCTCCCCCACTTTTTTAAGGGAAAAAAATGTGAACCAGAACCTTGAACAGACAGACTTGCCTGTGGAAGGGCCTCCAGCACAAGTAGTTTTAGGTTTGCAGTGAAGGGGATGGCCACTTCCCCATTTCTTCCCAATTTTGGAAGACTGATCAGACACCAAGTGTCAGAACTGACCCACACCCACGTTGCTGAGAAAGGCACAGTAATCCCAGCAGTGGGATTTGTCATGAGCCATAAAAAAGAGCTCCATGCA
Source organism: Gekko gecko (assembly GCA_029375565.1). Lineage (NCBI taxonomy): Eukaryota > Metazoa > Chordata > Lepidosauria > Squamata > Gekkonidae > Gekko > Gekko gecko. The sequence continues at coordinate 175,062,826 of JAPDNY010000005.1, forward strand.
CCTTTTCTTTTCAAATGCAAAAGAACTGGTCTGTTTCTACAGAATTTTCCAAAGACCTGAGATTGAACTATCATAGAGAGAATGACCATTCAATTGTCAATGTTCATGAAAGCAAATAAGATAGGTGGCTGTTTGATTACTTCATGTAGTTTTGAAGCTGTCCCCATTTGCTTGAAATGTAGGTGTCTGTTTTGATAAATAGCTTAGGAAACATCCCTCTGTTCTTTTCCTCACCAAGTAAACTTTCACTCAATAGAAGGTGTGAGGTTCACTTTAGCTGGTAGACATCAGTTCAAACTAAATGTAAATCCAGAAGAAAAATCTGAGATTGTAATTGTTAAGTTTTACAGTTATAGCTTCTTATGCAATGGAATGGATTTGTGAAGGGGGTGGTGAATAGGTTCCTGGTGCAATTCCTAGGGCATTCCCTTCCTTTTCAGCATTCTTTTAGTGAGAGCATCACTATATTTTGTATAACTTCTCCTTTGAAGCTGAGCTCCTTTGTTTCCTGACTCTATTTTCCTGCCTTCTCCTGGTCTTCCCTGGGATTAGGGAGGGAGGGGGAGGGGGGACCCACAGCCAATCACAGCCATGCATTTGCAAAGTGCAAATGCATGTGCACCCTTGTAAGGCTGGTGTTGCTGCAGAGCTATTGTGTGGTAGTTGCTGCTGGCCTCTGGCTTCAGGCCAACAACATCTTTCTTTACTATGTGCAAATTTGTCACTGCATCTTTTTGTTCACTTCTTGAAGGTAGATTTCCAGGGGGGCGCTGAGTAATTTTTTTTTTCTGAAAAGGGGGCAGTAGGCCAAATAAGTTTGGGAACCTCTGGTTTAGACAAATGAAGGCTGCGTTCAGACGGCCAGTCAATCGCGCCATGAGCCCTCCTAAAATTTTATCCCGATTTTTTTAATCCAGCCTAGCATGACCAGACGCCCCCCATGAAATAGCCTCACCACACGTTGTTCCCGCCGTGATTTGTCTACACGGCATCCACCGAGGATTTTTTTAAAAAAAGCTTTGTACATTCGCATAGGCAAGGCTGCGCCTCCTTGGAGAACTGAGGCGATCGCGGAGGGTTTTCAGCAAAGTTTTGCGCATGCAGGGATGGAAAGAATAAGTCCCGGTCCTCCCCCTTGCCATTGCCATCATGATCAATGGAGGGACTATTTTGCAAGTTAGAACAGTCCTTCCCCCCTCCATCTCCCATCGCGGTAACATCTTGTCCCTAAAATAAATAAGCATGAATATTACATTCCTCGTAGCGCTTATCGCTGAATGCGTTTCCTCGTTAAAGCACACATAGGGTTTCATTTTTTAAAAAATTGCGCCCCTGTCGGCTCGGTCTGACGTCAGACCAAGCCGACGGGAGCATCGCGCGCGAATGGAGTGACCAGACGGAAGAAAGTCTGCAGTTGTTGCGCGGGTAAGCGAAAACCCTACATAGAAACTGCTTCTTTTTAAATCAGGATTGGAGGCACAGCAGAACGGGATGTCTATGGGACCGGAATTTTTCCCAGATGTTTCTGTCTGGTCGTGCATTTTTGATCCGCAAGGGAGTCGTTCCTATGACAGATCAAAAGATCCGTCTGAACACACCCGAAGGGAGTTTTCCTTTGGTAATTAAAGGCCAAATTTGATGGACCTCTTGTAGACCCAGAATTGTTTTCCTGCAGATTTTTAAAATAGTTAAGATGAGCAGCTACTGTCAGATTGGGTAGCAAACTTGGGGGAGAGGTGGATTACTCTTTTCCATGCTACCATTTTCCTTGATGGGAATCAACCCCATAGAAATGCTATTTGTCCCATGAGGAAAACCATGTGGTATCCCAGGGGACAAATAGCAGCTTGATGGGATTTTCATAGGAAAATGGTGTGGTGAAAAGTGTTACTCATTCTTTCCTTCCTTCTTTCCCCTAGTGTAGAGGTGTGCACTTGGTATATACTGAGTCAAATAAATACCTGAAAATACTTTATCAGTTTTTTTTGGTTATTTATTTAGCTACCGAAATAGCCACACCTGAATAAAGACAGCTATTATTCAGCTTTTATTTGGGCACGGCTAGAAGGAATTTAAAGAGACTATGGTCTTATGAATTCACTGCAAGTGAACTCAGCAAGCATTTAAACTTTGGGGTTTACCCACAGGGTATAATGGAGCCAAATAAATCCAGGTTTCCCAAATATTTACCTGAATCCTAATACAAAATCAATATTGGTATTTGGGAATATTCAGAATACTGATATTTTTGGGGTCCAATAGACCTGAATTGGAAAAAAACCCTGTTGTTGGTTTTTTGCACACCCCTAGAGCTGTGGTTTTGATCTAAACTGGCTAGTAAGTGTTGCCTTTCCCTTTGAAAAACCACATTACAGCTTTCCCTGCATCTTGTCTAATTTGGATTATAGGTTAACTCACTGCAGCTGCTTGCAGTTCAATAACTTGGACTACTATGAAATCAAGGTGCCACTTACCTTACAGTCATCTGAATTAGATTAATATGTTTTCTGGGTAAATACAAAGAAAGCATTTCTCTGTATCCAGAATAATTTCCTAGATAATTTCTGACCACAGCTGAACAGCACATGCTACAGCCAGTTGAGTCAGTGCAGAGGCCTGGAGGATCCTGACAATGATGTTGCCAGTAGGGGGGCTGGCAGCATAGTATGGTATTGCTGTTAAAGCTGAGGAAGTAGATATTTGAGCTGGTGCTGCAGGATATGGGGCATTGTTGCCTTGGTGGTGCAGCTACTGTGCTCCAGGGACAGAAGATCAAGATGTTTTTTGAGAAGGGGGGAAGATCAAGAAGATCAAGATGTCTTTTGAGAAGTCATGGACTGCCATGACTATGGTCCAGTATCTTAATGTTGGCTGGCTAGGTTGAGGTAGGATTTACAAGAATATGGTCAAGATGGATTTGCAAATATCCTTTATGGGCCGAATAGCTACTGTGAAGATGAATGTTTTACCGAGACTTATTTTTGTTCCAGACTATACCTATTTTAAAAAAACAACATTTTTTCAAAGAACTAGACAAGTTGATAAGATAGTTTACTTGGCAAGGAAAAAGACCCAGAATAAAGCTGAAAGTCTTACAAGACAGGAAGGAAAGTGGAGGATTCGCGCTACCAGATTTGTACAAAGCAGCTTCTTTAACACGGCTGAAAAATGGATCACTTTGGAAAATACAAGACTCTCAAAACTAGAAGGACATGAATTGCTACTTGGTTGTCATGCTTTCGTATGGTACGATAAAAGTACCTCACATAAATATTTTAAGCAGCATACACTTAGAGTATCATTGATGAACATATGGGAAGAAACAAAGAAACAGTTTTACACAAAAACCCCTAAATGGGTTTCACCACTGGAGGCTTTTATAAATCCCATACTGTTTACAAGACAAACAATGTGGAGGTATGAAGATCTTTTAGATAATAAAAACAACTTAAAATCACAAGAGACTCTCCAACATCAGGCTACATATTTGAATTGGTGACTTGACTCTAGATATATTAAAAAATTGACTTTTATGAAAAACCATTAGACTTAGATAAGATTTTATTATCTTCGGAAGAAAAGTTCATTAATTTTTTTTACATTATTGGATTTAAAGATGCAAGATGAAGTGGTGAAGTCCTCAATGATAAAATGGTTACAAAATATAGGTCATAATATTGATTTAGATCAATGGGCTAAGATATGGAAAACAATATTAAATATACTAAAGCTATATCATATAAAGAAAACATATATAAAATGTTTTATAGATGGCATATAACACCAGAGGTTTTAGCAAAACTGTATCCAAATATGTCAAATAATTGTTGGAAATGTAAACAAAATACTGGTTCCTTTTTCCATATGTGGTGGTCTTGTATAAAAAGGAATAAATGTTGGGCATTGATACGTGAGATATTACAGAAAATGTTAGAGACAATTATTCCATTTGTACCAGAATTGTTTTTATTGAATATAATACCAGAAGGTTTTAAAAGATCAGATAGATTTATAATTGTACATGTTATTACAGCTACTAGAATTTTGTATGCAAAATATTAGAAACAGGAAGAAACTCCATCAAAAGAAGAAATAATCTATAAATTAATGGATATGGCAGAAATGGACAAACTGACTTTGTTATTACAAGAGAAAAAAGAAGAAACCTTCGAAGAAACCTCATCAAGACTTTATAATTGGATTGAAAACTATTTGCAAGGATAAGCATTTTAACCAGCAGATGCATAAAAGAATTTGTATACAACATATATGGAATATTGAGATAACTGGCCAGAAGTGCTCCTTTTTATGTTCTTTATTTATATATTTATTTATTTATAGTTTCGATTTCTATACCGCTCAGACCCAAGGGGTCTCAGAGCGGTTTACACAATTAATAATTGCCTAACTAGGGCCACAGTCTTATAGGGAAGGGACATCCTACCAGCACCCAAGCAGGGCTTCTTGTCTTTTTGTTCCGGCGGGGCCTCAGGCGACCGTGCTTCAGCCTTGTTGTCCTTGAGCCTCTGGTGTAGATCTTTTTCCTGGGCCAGGAGGCTTCCCGCGGCAGGCCCATCTTTGATGCGCAGGCCCATGTAGGCTTCAGCATCCGGCCAACGTCCCATAGGCTCCGCCACGCCATACCGTCATGCTGCCTGTGCCTCATAGCTCTGCCCACCGCCAGGTTCAGTCGTCAGCGTTGTTTCCGCCTGCCACCGCTGCTGCCGTCGCCGCCGTTGCCGCCGCTGCTGAAGTCACTGCTGCTACACACCCCAGGAAGGGTGTCTGGTCCTATGTGTTTTGTCTGTTCATGTGATATGTTTTTTGGAAAACTAATAAAAATACATATTAAAAAACATATATATGGTTAAGATGGTGGAGTAATGGGAAGCAACTTTCCAAGAGAAGAAACAACTAGAGGTGTGCAATATTTTTACTCGATATTTTTCAGTTTGAGTCTATTGGACCCAAACACTTTCCCAAAAAATCCTGAAAAGTATTCAGATCCTGGATTTTTCTGAAACCCCAACTTTGGGGGGGTTGACTATACCCAAAAATGAAAAAAGAAAGAAAAAGAAACAGCAATGGCAATGGCAAAGCCACACACAAAAAAAAATCGCTGAGGGGTGGGAGCAGATTGCTCCCACCTCTCAGCTGTTTTTCGGGCTTTCTTCTACAGTCCCTTTAAACAGGGCACATTTAAAGTGACTGCACAAAAGAGCCTGGAAAACAGCTGAACCCACAGGGAACAGTTTCCCCATTGGTTCAGCTCTTTTTTGGGCTGTCATGTTCAGTCCCTTTAAATTATTGATAGGAAAGATGAGAGACAGCAATAGGTTCATAACGACATCTCTAGTTGAGAGAGAGAGTAAGATGCTGACCTCACTATCCTATTTAATTATATTCTTGCTGCCCCCTGCAGGGTCTTCATCTCTCTTTTTTTGTACACCAGACATTGCCTTTTCCAACTGGTTTTAGCCAATAGTAATAATCAGGCCTCATTTTGGGCTGGAGCAGGCTAGAGCAACACTCTGGCAGTAAACAGGCTTGCCCCGTCCCCTCCCCCCGGTCACCTGCTGCCCATCCGATGTAGCTCTGGGGGTGGAAAGAGAGGCAGGGGCTTGGCACGAAGCTCCAGAGGGGAGAGAGGTGCATGAGAATGAGTGAGTGGCTCCTGCAGGCCAGCTAGCCTGAGAGGTGAGGTGCCCCACACTCAGATAATCTACAGCGCCCAACGGACCAGCCTGGCCACAGGAGCTGCCAGGCTGGCCGGGCAGCTTCCCTCCCCATGGCACGGCAGCAGCAGTGCACGCCACCTCTTCCTCCCCTGCCACACTTGTCTCCACCTCCAGCCAGGTTGCGGCTGCTCAAGGAGATGATGCTGCATATTTGCAGAACAGTAGGCAGCCAGCGAGGCTGCTGAGCATGTGGCCCTCCCCACCCTCTTCTGGAGCTCTGGCTCAAAATCAGCTGCCTCACTGCGGCTGGAACCTGGCCTGCCATTCCTGTGGGGCACAAATCTCCCCACCTTCAAAAGCCCTCAGCTTGCTGTGAGTCCTCAAGGAAAACTTCCCGCCCAGAGATGGGTTTGCCCAGGAATCAGAGGCCAGAGGGATCCCCTCCCTCTCCCATCCTCTCCACCCAGCTCCAGCCTAGAGACAATGAAATCCCAACCTCACTTTGTGCTAGCAACGGCAAAGCCATCACGCCCCTCAACCCAGCGGCTGTTTTGGGGGTAAGAGGTCTGGTCAATTCTGGCCCATTTGCAACCATCCAGAGGGGCTGGGGGGGGAACCGGAAGCCTCTCTACACAGAGAGAGATCTCCTTGTCCTTTGGCTGGGAGGATTTGCAGGAGATCGGGGGAGCCCTAAGACTAAACTCCCCTACCTATCCCTCTCTCTTGGGTTGAGAGACTTCCTCGTGGATGGAATCCTATTGCGACACATACAAGCAGGCCCTTGGTAGGGTTGCAGGCCCTTGGGGGCACCTGTCAGTGGGGGAGGAAACAATTCAAACAAACAAAGTGAAATCCCATGTTGTTGCCTGCTTCTGATTGCCACACACAATCAAGCAAGCGAATAGGAAATGGGTCTCTTGAGGTGATTCTTTCGAGGGCCAAAGTCCTTCAATACGAATGCAGACAGGAGGAGATAGAAGTTTGGGGGAAGTGGAGCCTGAGGCTGCATGCAGTGGGGATGGCAATGTGAAAGGCGGGGCATTTGCTATAAACACAGCCGGGTTGGTGGCATGTGGGTCTCGAGACTGGAAGTAGGAGGATTTTTGCAGTGGTGGGAATGTCGGCTGTGGGAGGACATCAGCAGCTGATGTGAGACCTGGGTAATGTGAGTGTAGAAAATGCCTTAAAGCCTGCTTCTGGCATATGTTGTATATGCATGGGTTTGTGACCAGCCTCTATAGAAACAGCTGTGTGGGGGGGGATATTGCTGTAGACAGCACTGAATAGCCCACTCTAGAACCCCTGACTTCAGGAGGGGTGTTGAAAAACCTGAGTCAGATTGAGGTGACAAGAGAGGAGATCCTACTACTGATAAACAATTTAAAAACTGATAAATCACCAGAGGAGATCCAGGAAATTACAGACCAGTCAGTCCGATGTCAATACCGGGTAAATTGGTGGAAACTGTTATTAAGGAAAGAATTAGTAAGTGCATTGATGAGCAAAAACTATTGAGGCAGACTCAGCATGGGTTCTTCAAGGGAAGATCTTGTCTCACTAACCTGTTAGTGTTCTTTGAGGGGGTGAACAAACATGTGGAGAAGAGGGACCCAATAGATGTTGTTTACCTTGACTTCCAAAAAGCTTTTGATAAAGTTCATCATCAAAGGCTCCTAAGTAAGCTCAAAAAGCATGTTGAGAGTGGTAGGCAGTGGGGTACCGCAGGGATCAGTACTTGGTCCAATGCTTTTTAACTTGTTCATTAATGATTTGGAATTAAGAGTAAGCTGTGAAGTGGCTAAATTTGCAGATGATACGAAGTTGTTCAGGGTTATGAAAACCAGGGAGGATTGTGAGGCACTCCAAAGGGATCTGTTGAGGATGGGTGAGTGGGCGTCAATGTGGCAAATGGAGTTCAATGTGGCCAAATGCAAAGTGATGCACAGTGGAGCCAAAAATTCTAACTATAAATACACGTTGATGGGGTCCAAACTGGCAGAGACTGACCAAGAGAGAGATCTTGGAGTTGTAGTAGATAATCATTGAAAATGTTGAGACAGTGTGTGACTGCAATAAAAAGGCCAATGCTATGCTGGGGATTATTAGGAAGGGTACTGAAAACAGAACTGCCAATGTCATAATGCCCCTATATAAATCAATGGTGCGACCTCATTTGGAGTACTGTGTACAGTTCTGGTCGCCACACCTTAAAAAGGATATTATGGCATTGGGAAAAGTGCAGAAAAGGGCAACTAAAATGATAAAAGGGTTGGAACACTTTCTCTATGAAGAAAGGTTAAAGTGCTTGGGGCTCTTTAGCTTGGAGAAACAACGGTTGAGGGGTGACATGACTGAGTTTTATAAGATTATGCATGAGATAGAGTAGGTAGAGAAAGAGGTACTTTTCTCCCTTTCTCACAATACAAGAACTCGTCGGCACTCAATGAAATTGCTGAGCAGTCGGGTTAGATCGGATAAAAGGAAGTACTTCACTCAAAGAGTGATTAACACATGGAATTCACTGCCACAGGAGGTGGTGGCAGCTATAAGCTTAGACGGCTTCAAGAATTAGTTAAGCATATGGAGCAGAGGTCCATCGGTGGCTATTAGCCACAAGGTATAGATAGGACTCAGGGGCAAGTGATGCTCTGTATTCTTGGTGCTTGGGGGGCTCAACAGTGGGAGGGCTTCTAGTGTCCTGGCCCCACTGCTGGACCTCCTGATGGCACCTGGTATTTTTGGCCACTGTGTGACAGAGTGTTGGACTGGATGAGCCATTGGCCTGATCCAACATTGGCTTCTCTTATGAGAGCAATCATGCACTCCCTCAACCCCCTCTTCTCCAGACCACACATTCCCAAGTCCCTCAGCCTTTCTTCATAGGGCTTAGTCTCCAGGCACCCGATCATCCTTGTCACTCTTCTCTGCATGCACTCCATTCTGTTCACATCCTTCTTGAAGTAAAGGCTCCAGAGCTGTACACAGTATTCCAGGTGCAGCCTGACCAATGCAGTGTACAGCAGAACTATGACATCCTGTGATATGGATGTTATGCCTCTGTTGATATAGCCCAATATTGCATGTGCAGGGCAGACTATAAATTGAATGAAATAAATAAATAAATTAGCCTTTTTTGTTGCCACATCACACTGGCTGCTCATATTTAATTTTTGGTCCACCCTTACCTCAAGATCTTGTTTACATACATTGCTACTCAGAAGTATATCCCCCATCCACTATCCGTGTTCCTCATTTTTGTTACCCAGATGTAGAACTTGGCACTTATCTGTCAGAAAATATGCATTTGATGTTTCTCACTGAATCCATTGTTGTATGTTCCCTACCCCGCTATGCGCTTGCGTAGGTATGCAGGCAGAAACGTGGGAGCTTCTTCCCTGCCGCTTTTCCTTATCACAGTGGCCTTGAATGTAGGCTTTGGACTATTCTTGTTTCACTGAGAATTTTCCAGTCCTGGGAAGGCAAGGGGAGGGGGGAGTAGTCTCCCGCTCATCAAGTATTTCTCCCGCCGGGAGTTCCCGCGCGAGTGCTCAAGTTTTATTTGCTAGGCGCTTCATTGCATCACACTATAAGTCAGCTTGCTTTGCTTTGTCCCCCATTCCTGACAATGACCTCCTACTGTGGGTTTATAGCAAGATAATCCAATAAACCTTTCTTTGTGCAAGAATGACTGGATCTACTTGATTTTAACCTGACAGAAATTGTCAGGAATCCCATCATTCCCACTACCGTCAGTTTCCGCCGTCTACCACGATGAGCGGAGCGGGTACGGGAGATACGGGCGCAGCCCCAGCGACTACTCCTTCGGGCGCAGCTGCGGCGGCTACCACTCCAGGAGCCACGGGCGCAGCAGCAGCGGCGTCGTCCACTCCAGGGGCCACAGGTGCAGCGGCGGCAGCCGCTACGTCAGGAGCCACGGTTCCAGTTACCACTGTGGCGGCGGCTGTAGTCACCCTCCCGACCACCACTGTTGTTCCAGTGACTACTACTACGGTTTTGGTCGCACCAACATCACAATCGGGAGCCGGATTAGTGTCCCCACCATTAATCAGCACATTGGGGGTTCAGTACACTCTCCCTGTCTACAGCCCGGCTGGGCAACTACCGAGTCAGGGAGGAGCGATTCCCCGAACCTATGTGCCAGGAGTCCCAACACCATGGGATAAAGGGGTGACCTATCGTAGGTCACGCGATTGGACTAAGAACCTGTTGGATACGACTCAGTCGACCTGGACCCTGCCGGGAAGCCAAAGCCGCGACAGTTTGTTGGATCCCCGAGGCAGTTTTGGACTTCCCCAAGGGAGGATACCTCGAGGATCTCCTAGAACTGGGTCTGGGCCAGATACCGACGCTCGCGTGGACTCTATCCAAGAGGATACCCGACGGCTGGTAAGGGACATGAGCAAGCTAATGCAATCCCTACCCCAGATGATGGACCAAGCCATTCGGGCTCATCCGCTGACACAGCCTAGACCAGCACAAGCCCCGGCACCCCCGCTGCTACCGGGTCGTCCACCTCCCCCTCCTCCTGCTCCTCCGGGTCCGAGACCGGGCCAACCCGCACCTCCGGGCCCAGGGCCGGGCCAGCCAGCACCAGCACCTCCTCCACCGGTCGTTCCAGCACCAGGACCAGGGCCAGGCCAACCAGGGCCGCTCCAGCCGCCAGTTGTGCCTCCGCCTCAACTCCCTGCCCCAGCACCACTCATGCAGCCGATCCCGGTTATGGCGCCGGCCCCCCCAGTGATCCGTCCTAAGGACATGCTGGAAATCACATTTGATGGAGATCCAGAGACTGTGTCCTTTTTTATATTGCAAGTCGGAAAATTTGTGCAAAGATGGGACTATGTTTTCCCAGATGAAGAACAACAGGTGGAGTTTATCGCATCCAGATTTCGAGGGAGTGCTACCAGCTGGTATGTAGCGCTTCATGATCTGGAGGCTGCGGAGTTGGGGAATGTAGATGACTTCATGTGGGCTCTGAGAAACCGTTTCGAAGACCCGGGGCGGCCGAAAAGCCGAAGCCTTCCTTCGTACCTTCAGACAAGGCAAACTCTCAGTGCGAGAGTACTCAAGGGAGTTTCAAAGACATGCTGTGAAAATTCGGGACTGGACAGATGCGGTCTTGGCCCAACAATATCGAATGGGTCTAGCTGTGGATATCCGCAATAACATCCTCAGCTCTCAGCAACCCCGCACCCTCCAAGGTTGGATGGAAGAAGCCGAGAAGGCCGAGAGCCGCCTACGCATGATGAAACTGGATTTATCGTTCAGTAACAACCGCCCGAGTTCGGCGGCGGGCCAAGCCAGACCTAAACCGGTATCCACCCCAAGTGGAATGCGAGATCAACGTATGCGGCAGGGGCTCTGCCTGCGGTGTGGGGAGAAAGGGCACTTTGCCGCTGCCTGCCCGAAAGGAGACCCCAACCGGGGGCTACCACAAGACGAGCCCAGAAGGTGGAGTCCCAACCCAAAGAAAGGCACCGCAAAACCACACAATACACGGGCTCTTTTCGCGGGTCCTGACCAAGTGGATACCTTGTTGCTGGAGGAAAAGAATGAAATGCAGGGAAATGAAATGGTCCTGTTTGTGAATGGCGCTACACAACAGGACCCAACACCTGAGGCGCCTAAACTGGTGAGCAATTACCCCTCTCTCTTCTTTGTGACTGTCCTAGTAATGAATCCAGCAATGATGACCCACATTCGGGTCCGAGCCCTCATTGACTCTGGGTGTGGGAGGGACCTTATAAACCCGTCTATGGTTGTAGGGTTGGAGGCAGCCGTGGTCCATTTGAAAGACCCAATAACTTTCACACAAATGGATGGGTCTCCAATGAAAGAACCATGCCGATTTGAGACTGTTCCTTTGAGAATAGGCATTGGTGACCACTGGGAGCTACGTTCATTCGTGATAGCTCCTCAAGCCCAATTTCCCTTAGTCTTGGGTAGCCCTTGGTTACATGGACATAACCCTTACATTCTATGGGAGGAAGGGAATGTTCAATTTATCTCACCGAAATGTAATGAACACAAATGGGACCCAGGGTGGGGAAACCCTCCCTGCAATGAACCTCCACGTGCTTGTTTGGCAATGGAGGACCTTAACCGCATTCCTGAGGATTACCACTATTTGACTAGGGTTTTTGAGGAGGAGGAGGCTGATGAGCTACCCCCCCACCGTAACTCTGACTGCGCTATTGAAATTCTTCCGGGACAGAAATTGCCAAAAGGGAAAATTTATGCCATGAGTCCCAGTGAGAAGGAAGAACTGCGCCGCTTTATTGATAAAAACCTGGCTCGTGGATTTATTAGGCCAGCTTCATCTCCTTTCGCCGCACCTGTGTTGTTTTGTAAAAAAAAGATGGGGGGCTCAGACTCTGCACGGATTACCGGGGACTTAACGCAGTGTCTGCAACCAATGCCTACCCGATGCCTCTTATCAAAGACTTATTGGCAGAGGTGGCAAAAGGGAAAGTGTTTTCTAAACTGGATTTGAGAGATGCCTATTTTCGAGTTCGCATCAGAGAGGGGGATGAATACAAAACCGCATTTAATACCCCGCTGGGGCAATTTGAATATCGGGTCATGCCGTTCGGTTTGCAGGGGGCACCCGGGGTCTTCATGAACTTAATCAATGAGGTCCTACACCCCTACTTGTTCAAGGGGGTGGTCGTTTACTTGGATGATATCTTGGTCTATACCCCAGACCTACAATCTCACACCATTCTCATGCGAAAAGTGTTGGAAAGGCTATTGGATCACAAACTGTTTGTTAAACTTTCGAAATGTGAATTTCACCGGGAGTGTATTGATTTTCTGGGGTACCGCATATCCTCTGAGGGGTTGGAAATGGACCCAAAGAAGGTCCAGGATGTGGTAATGTGGGAGCCCCCAAAACCAGACGACAGCTTCAGAGTTTTCTCGGTTTCGCCAACTTTTACCGGCAATTCCTGCCCCACTTTGCCCAAGTTGCCCTTCCCCTCACTGAACTTCTAAAGACTAAGGGGAAGGGATCCAAGGCTTCAGTGCCAGGGGCCCCTTTGAACTGGACCCCGCAGTGTCAGAACGCGTTTGAACAATTAAAACGTCTGTTTACGTCTGAGCCGATTTTAGCACACCCCGATGAGACAAAAAAATTTGTGGTCCAAGTAGACGCATCGGATACTGCTATGGGTGGGGTGATTTTGCAAGAGAATGCTCAGGGGCAACTACAACCTCTAGCTTATGTATCAAGGAAATTCAATGATACCGAAAGATTCTGGCCCATTTGGGACAAGGAAGCTGCGTCTATACGTTTAGCATTGATCACTTGGAGACACTGGTTAGAGGGGTCCCAAGTACCTTTTGAGATATGGACTGATCATAAAAACCTTGAGGTACTGCGAAAACCCCGTAATCTAAATGCTAAACAATTTAGGTGGGCTGAGTTTTTCTCCAAATTCCAATTCACTCTCCACCATTTCCCACGGAAGGCTAATCATTTGGCGGATGCTCTTTCCCGTCTTCCCCAACATTTCTGTAAGAGGGTGGAAGTACAAGAGTCGATGTTCACCCCAGAACAACTGGTTGGTGCGGTTGTCACCCGTAAAGCCAAACTAACATCAAAGAACCCCATCCAGACATTCCCCTGGGAAAAACAATTTCTCACCGACATCACCCCACAAGAAATAAGTGAGTTACAAGTCAGGGATGATGTGAGATGTGATCCAAATGGTTGCTGGTTTAAGGGAAATAAAATATTTGTTCCAGAAGCTACTCGATCCCAAATGTTGCAAACAGTTCATGACTCAAAGTCTGCGGGGCATTTTGGATATGTGAAATCATTGAGACTTCTGCAACGTGGGTTTTGGTGGCCCCGAATGAAACAGGATTTATCGCTCTACATACAATCATGCACAACATGCAACCGTTGTAAAGCCAGGCCGGGGAAACCACCAGGTCTCTTACAGCCTCTACCCACTCCAAGCCGACCCTGGGAAGTAATTTCAATGGACTTTATTACTGATCTTCCCCCTCTAGACATATGACGGTCATTTGGGTGGTAGTGGACTTGTTCTCAAAACAAGCTCACTTTATACCGTTCCCAGGTTTGCCAACCGCCAAGGCTTTGGCCAAAGCATTTCTTCAACACATTGCCAGGCTACATACATTGCCACTCAAAATAATATCCGATAGGGGAAGTCAGTTTGTTTCCAAGTTGTGGTCAGAGCTAATGACCCTAATGGGTATTGAACGGGCTCTTAGTACTGCCTACCACCCCGAAACTGATGGGCAAACGGAGAGAGTAAACCAAACATTAGAACAATATCTGAGATGTTTTTCTAATTATCAACAAGACAATTGGGTTGATTTACTGCCATTAGCGGAGTTTGCATACAACAATTCATGGCACGCTTCAACAAAGATGTCTCCATTCAAAGCTGCCATGGGTTATGACAGCCCCCTCTCCCTTTCTTGAAACCTGGTGAAAACGTGGGGAAAGCTTCAGCATGGTGTAAAACTTTCCGCGATTCTTGGCCCCTAATTGTTGAGACTTTGAATGAAGCCAAATCACAGTATAAAAAACAAGCAGATAAAAAAAGAGCCGGGGGATGGAATCTGAAACCAGGGGACTCTGTCTATCTGTCAACAAAGAATCTAAAGCTGGCGCAGCAGTCCAAAAAACTGGCTTGGAAATATATTGGTCCTTTCAAGGTGCTAAGATGTATAAATCCAGTGACTGTACAGCTAGATCTGCCAAAATCTTTTAAAGCAATACATCCAATTTTTCATTACAGCCTCCTCAAACCGGCGTTACCCCCGACTAAATGGCAACCTGCGATGTCGGAGCCTCCCCCGCCTCTGATGGTTGACGATGAGGAACACTATGAAATTGCGGAAATTCTAGACTCTAAAATTTTGCGTGGACAACTCCTGTACCTGGTCCAATGGGTACACTTTGGGCCCCAACATAAGGAATGGGTGAAAGTTTCCGATATCAAAGCACCTGACCATTTGAGACGCTTTCACATTCGATACCCTAACAAACCTGGGGGGCCCACATTCTCTCCTTCCTGAGTGGTGGGTGGGTGGTATTTTGGGAAGGGCAGAATGTCAGAAAATATGCATTTGATGTTTCTCACTGAATCCATTGTTGTATGTTCCCTACCCCGCTATGCGCTTGCGTAGGTATGCAGGCAGAAACGTGGGAGCTTCTTCCCTGCCGCTTTTCCTTATCACAGTGGCCTTGAATGTAGGCTTTGGACTATTCTTGTTTCACTGAGAATTTTCCAGTCCTGGGAAGGCAAGGGGAGGGGGGAGTAGTCTCCCGCTCATCAAGTATTTCTCCCGCCGGGAGTTCCCGCGCGAGTGCTCAAGTTTTATTTGCTAGGCGCTTCATTGCATCACACTATAAGTCAGCTTGCTTTGCTTTGTCCCCCATTCCTGACAATGACCTCCTACTGTGGGTTTATAGCAAGATAATCCAATAAACCTTTCTTTGTGCAAGAATGACTGGATCTACTTGATTTTAACCTGACATTATCCTTGTTAATTGTATCTTGTTTACATCCGCCCACTTTTCCAGTGTGTTCAGATCTTGTTGAATTCTATTTCTATCTTCTGGTGTGTTTGCTGCTACTCCCAATTTGGTGTCATCTGCAGATTTAATGAATAGCCCCTCCACACCCTCATCAAGATAACTGATAAAAATATTGAAAATATTTTTCAAACAAGCCCTGTTGTACCCCACTGGACACCTCCCTCCATTCAGATGAAATGCCATTGACAACTACTCTCTGAGTGCGGTTCTCTAACCAGTTCCCTATCCATCTAACTATGCTACAGTCCAGTCCACATTCCTTTAGTTTATCCATCAGAACATCTTGGGGAACCCTGTCAAAAACTTTAGTGAAATCCAGGTAAATAACATCAACAGCATTCCCTCAATCCAGTAAGCTTGTCACTCAATCAAAGAAGGAAATGAGGTTGATCTGGCAGGACCTGTTGGGGACAAATCCATGCTGACTTCCCTGGATCACCAAAATGTCCTTTAGATGCTCACAGATCAATAGCTTCAAAATCTGCTCCAGTATTTTCCTTGGGGCAGAGGTGAGACTTACTGACCTGTAGTTTCCTAGGTCATCCTTCCTCCCTTTTTTGAATATTGGATAACATCTGCCCTCCTTCAGTTTTGTGGCACATCTCCCATCCTCTGAGGTTTGGAAGATGATGGACAAAGGCTCTGCAAGCTCTCAAGAATGTTCTTGGTGCATACCATCTGGTCCTGGGGATTTGTACTCATTCAATGCAGCCAGGTGCGTCACAACTACCTTTCTGTCCATGTCAACCAGCAACCCGGATGCTGTGACTTGCCTACTACCATCTCTAGATGAGCCTATTTTCTTCTTCAGGGGAAAAACTGAGGCAAATTAAGCCTTTCTGCTTTCTCTCTGTCTTCTGTCAGAGTTTCTCCATTTTCACCCAACAGTGGGCCCATCACCTCTTTTATCTTGCATTTGCTCCTCACATATCTGAAGAAGAGTTTCTTGTTGTAGCAAGCCTTTAGCTCACTGTGAGCTTTGGCCCCTCTGATAGCTGAACTACAGTGCCTGGCTACCCACAGATACTCTTCTTTAAGGGTATGTCCTTGCCTCCATTTCTTGAACATTTCCTTTTTCTCCCTTAGTACATCATGCAGTTCTCTGTTCATCTACATTGGCTTCTTGGATGTTACCATGCTTCCTTCTTGTTGGAATAGAGATGGCTTGAGCTTGCAAGAGCTCTTGTTTTAGGAGAGCCTATCCCTCACTTGCTCCTTTCCCTTCCAGCAGTCTTGCCCATGGAATGATTCTCAGCATACCTCTGAGTTTATTAAAGTCTGCCTTACTGAAATCTAACTTACATATGTGGTTACAAACTGTCAGGTAACCCTGCCATTGCTGTGAGTGGGGGGGTGGGGAGACATCTTTCACTGTTCTGGAATGCGGGAGGAACTTTGAGTCTCCAGTCTCACTGATTTAGAGTGTCTGATTTGCTTCTTATCAATACACCTGACCTTGGGTCTCATGCTACCCTGGCATGTGGAATGTACTGGTTTGAGGTGTTTTCTTTCATGGCTTAGCGCATGCATGAAATGTATTCATTGGCTTATAGGTGGGGGGGGGTAGTTTGAATGGGTTATATCTGCTATTGCTTTGTACCATCTGGCATCACTGACAAAGAACTGGTTTATGCAGCTCTATGACTGGTCTTTAATAAATACTATCCTCTTATGAAGCCTGGTGTTTGACTGACTATCTGGAGAACTTGACAGATTGTCAGTGATCCTTTGAATCAGGTCCCTCGCCATCCCCACATCTCTCTTACCCTGAGATGAGTAGAGAGGAAGACCTGGTGGTGGTGACCACATCGCAGGACACGGTCCCCACCTCGACGGTACCGACCACCATGGTGCCAACTACAACGGAGGTGCCGGTGACGACTTCACCAAAACCATGGGGCCTGGAAGATGACTTCGAGGGTGCTTACTGTGACCCGTTTGGGGGGGCGTATGTGAGTGTGACTACATGGCCCTGGAAAAGACAGGAATGGGGGAAACCACTGGCAGAGACTTTCAAAATGTGGTTGTTAAACCCCCATGGCCCTCACAGAGAGAGCCGCTACGAACAGTCCATCTACCAGCTGAGCACAGCGACTGGAGAGGAAGATCCCTGGTTCCACCCGCTAGAGCCAGAGGAGGTGACGGAACCCCGAGGAAGATGGCGGGATGGCAGGCAAGAACACCATTTGAGAATGGTGGAGGAGTCCCTCCAAAAGATCCCAGAGATGATTGCAGAGGGGATTCAATGAGAGCTAGATTGGCAGCTGCTGCAGCAATCGACAGCCCCACCCGCTGTCCCTATGGTCCCCACTGCGCCACCCCCTGGGGTGCCCCCTGGCCAGCTGGCAGTCCCACAGCCAGGGGGGTCCTCCAGGCCCCATGCCGTGGGGTGTCCCAAGGGGATAGGGTCAGATGCTCCCGAATCCAGCCGAGCTACTAGATGTTATGTTTGATGGGACCCCAGAGAAACTCTCCTTTTTCTTGGTGCGGGCTGAGAAATTCGTAGACAATTGGGGCCATCCCTTCCTGAACAAAGAGCGCATTGTGGACACGATAGCCTCCAGGTTACGGGATGTGGCCGCGGATTGGTATGTGACCTTACCTCATGAAGACAGTCGGGAACTTCATGAGGTGGATGCCTTCATGTGGGCCCTGCAAGCTCACTATGAGGACTCTAATGTGAGTGAGATGGCTCAGGCATTCCTGAGCACTTTCTGGCAAGGGAAGAAGTCGGTGCGGGAGTACACCGAAGAGTTCTGCAGGAATGCTGTGAAAATCAGAGAGTGGCCTGATGGGATGCTAGCCCAACATTACCAGTTGGGGTTAGACCCAGAGATCCGTGGAACGATCCTCTGTGGGGGAAAACCTAGGCCCCTACTGGCCTGCATGAAAGAAGCAGCGGACACCAAGACAATGATGCAGTCACCCTGGGCAAAGCCACCTTGACTACTCCCACCCCGGGGAAGGCTAAAGCAGTGGCCCCTCCATCACACCCGAAGGATGGGACCTGGGAACAACAGATGAAGCAAGGCCTGTGGCTCAGATGTGGAGAATCTGGTCACTTTGCAGCTGCGTGTCCAGGATCAGGTCCACCAACCTCTGCACCAAAAGGGGAGAGGAAGAGGATTGACACCCCTTCCAGGAAGCCAACTGCAAAGCTGAAAGGACCGCAGGCCCTACAGGCTAGCCCCATCAAGGAGGACACCAAATCTTTTGGAGAGGAACCATTCCAGCTGGCGGGAAACGGGGAGGACCTGCTGTGAATGGTGCTGAGCAGCAGGTCCCCAGCCCCGAGGCACTACAACCGGTGAGCAATTACCCTTCCCTCTTCTTCGTGACTGTGATTCTCATCTGCCCCAAACTCAACACTCATGTTAGAGTAAGGGCCCTAATAGATTTGGGATGTGGGAGAGACTTAATCAACCCTTCATTGGTAACGGGACTAAGGGCGAAAGTTGTTAAACTCCCAGACCCACTGATTTGCACTCAGATGGATGGGTCTACCATGAAAGACCCCTGCAAATATGAGGTTCTGCCACTATGCATGAGAGTGGGGGAACACTGGGAGCTCCGGCCGTTCGTGGTCACCCCAGGGGCATGCTTCCCCTTAGTGTTGGGCAGTACCTGGCTCCACAACCACGACCCGTATATCCTGTGGGAGGAAGGGGTGGTAAAATTAATCTCCCCCCACTGCAAGGAGCACATGTGGGTTGAATCCTGGGGGGAGCTAACCCCAGTTCAAACGGTGCCCACGGGGCTCGCAGATGCAGGACTGAACTTAATCCCACATGAATATTGGGATTTAGCACCAGTGTTTGGGGAAGCGGATGAGTTGCCATCACACTGAAACTCTGACCATGCAATCGAGCTGTTGCCGGACCAGAAACTCCCCAAGGGGAAATTATATTCCATGAGCCCTGCAGAGAAATTGGAGCTGAGGCAGTACATTGAAAAAAACCTGGCTAGAGGCTTTATCCACCCCGCCTCCTCCCCATGCGCGGCTCCAGTGTTGTTCCGGAAAAAGAAAGATGGGGGATTATGGTGACTATAGGGGGCTGAATGCAGTGTCGACCACTATTGCTTACCCTCTACCCCTCATCAAGGATCTCCTAGCAGCAGTTGCTGGGGGAAAGATCTTTTCCAAACTGGATTTGTGAGATGTGTACTTTAGAGTGTGCATCAGGGAGGGGGATGAGTACAAGATGACTTTCAACACCCCATTGGGGCAGTTTGAGTACCTTGTCATGCCGTTTGGCCTTCAGGGGGCTCTGGGGGTCTTTATGAACTTTATCAATGAAGTGTTGCATAAGCACCTGTTCAAAGGGGTCCTAGTGTACTTGGATGACATTTTATTGTACTCCCCCAACAAGGACTCTCATGTTAAACTGATGAGGGAGGTCCTGCAAACGTTGCACAAGCACAAACTGTTTGTCAAACTGTCTAAATGTGAATTTCACTGCTCTGAGATTTTGTTTCTGGGTTACAAGATCTCCCAGCGGGGGATTGAAATGGACCCTGCTAAGGTCAAGGATGTTGTGGGGTGGGAAGCCCCAAAGACCCGTAGGCAACTACAAGCATTCCTCAGGTTCACCAATTTCTACAGGTCCTTTTTGGCGAACTTTGTGCAGGTGTCCCTACCCCTCACGGACCTCCTTAAAATAAAAGGTAAAGGGGTAGAGGGATCCTGCCTCGGGGCCAAACTTGACTGGACACCTGAATGTCAGGAAGCGTTTGATAAGCTCAAGGTGCTTTTCACCTCCAAATCAGTGCTAGCGCACCCAAACAAACTTAAGAAATTTACTGTCCAAGTCGATGTCTCAGACGTGGCCATGGGCGGCACCATCTTGCAAGAGGGGAGGATGGGAAACTCCAACTGCTAGCTTACGTCTCCAAGAAATTTAATGAGACAGAACGGAACTGGTCGATATGGGATAAGGAGGCAGGGGCAATTAAGTTAGCCCTGTCAACATGGCGTCACTGGTTGGAGGGGGTGCAAGTTCCATTTGAGGTTTGGACTGATCATAAAAATCTCGAGCTTCTCTGGACTCCACGGAACTTAAACGCCAAGCAGCTCTGGTGGGCAGACTTCTTTTCTAAGTTCAACTTCACCCTCCATCACTTCCAAGGGAAGGCTAACTCATTGGCTGATGCCTTGTCCCGCCTCCCTCAACACGACAGTAAGCGGGAGGAGGTCCAAGACTCCATGTTCATGCCTACCCAGCTCGGGGGTGTAGTTACAACTCGCAGCCAGGCAAAAAACCTGCCCCTTCCTACTGAACAGTCTTGGGACACTAAGTTTGCATCCGCCCTGTCGGAGGTGGATCGCAAGGAACTGGAGAGGGAAGAGGGGGTGGAAGAGTGGGATAATGGCTGCTGGTACAAGGGAACCAAGTTCTTTGTACCGGGGATGTTGTGGGGGGAAATCATGGGTATAGTTCACGGCACCAAACTGCCTGGCCACCTGGGGTTTGTGAAATCACTGCAGCTCCTTCCTAGGCAGTTCTGGTGGCCAGGTATGAGGCAGGAACTGTCTGTGTTCGTCCAGTTCTGCCAAATGTGCCTCATGAGCAAGCCCCATCCCAGGAAGCCCCCAGGTCTGCTCCAACTGCTCCCGATCTCATCCCAGCCCTGGGAAGTTATTTCCATGGCTTTTATCATGGACCTCCCCCTAGCAAGGGAAAGACTGTGATTTGGGTGGTGGTGGATTTGTTCTCAAAGCAAGCCCACTTTGTCCTTTTCAAAGATGTCCCATCAGCTAAAATGCTGGCTAAAGCATTCATGCACCACGTGTTCTAATTACACACGTTACCCTGTAAGGTGATATCGGACCGGGGGTTGCAATTTGTTTCACGTTTCTAGGGCAAACTCAAGAAACTGCTGGGAGTTGAGAGAGGGCTAAGCAGCGCCTATCACCCAGAGACTGACGGACAAACTGAATGGGTCAACCAGACCTTGGAACAATACCTGCGGTGTTTTACTAACTTTCAACAAGACGACTGGGAAAGTTTTGCTGAATTTTGCTACAATAACACATGTCATTCGTCCACCAGAGTCTCACCGTTCATGGCGGTGCATGGTTACGAAGCTCCCCCCCTCCCTTTTCTCTCGAACACTGAATTGCCAGCGGGGGATGCAGGGGACTGGTGCAAGCGACTCCAGGAAGCTTGGCCTCTCCTGTGCAAAACTTTGGATGAGGCTAAAAAGGAATACAAGGCTCAAGTCGACAAAAAAAGGGACAAAGGGTGGGACCCAAAGCCCGGGGACTTTATGTATGTGTCTACCCAAAATATCAAAGAGCTCCAACACAGTAGGAAATTGGGTTGGAAATTCATGGGTCCCTATGAGATCAAACATATAATCAATCAGGTGATGGCTGAACTGATCTTACCAAAAGCATTAAAAGCTATACATCCTGTGTTTCACCTTAGGCTGTTATGCCGTGACCCCGGGGAGAACACGTGATGTCATCAATGAGCCATACTGCCCCCCCCTCATGGTCCAGGGGGAACCGCATCATGAAGTCTCTGAAATCTTGGACTCTAAGTTGTCTCAGAATAAATTGTGTTATCTGATTGAATGGGTTGCTTTTGGTCCTGAACACAGGGAGTGGGTCCGAGTGGATCATATTAATGCCCCCTGCCTCCTTCACAGGTTCCACCAGTGCTACCCAGGAAAGCCGGGGGGGTTCAATTATTGGGAGGGCAAGATGTCAGTTAACCCTGCCATTGCTGTGAGTGGGGGTGGGAGACATATTTCACTATTTTGGAATGTGGGAGGAACTTTGAGTCTCCAGTCTCACTGATTTAGAGTGTCTGATTTGCTTCTTATCAATACGCCTGACCTTGGGTCTCATGCTACCCTAGTATGGGGAATGTACTAGTTTGAGGTGTTTTCTTTCATGGTTTAGCGCGCGTGAAATGTATTCATTGGCTTATAGGTGGGGGGGATAGTTTGAATGGACTATATCTGCTATTGCTTTGTACTATTTGGCATCGCTGACAAAGAACTGGTTCATGCAGCTCTATGACTGGTCTTTAATAAATACTATCTTCTTATGAAGCCTGGTGTTTGACTGACTATCTGGAGAACTTGACAAGAACTTCCTTGGTTCCTCACAGCAAAAGGAATTCTAGCAGGACATGGTCACTTCCCCCAAAGGTCCGCACCACCTTCACCCCATCTACCATCTCTTGCCTGTTGGTCAATATTAAGTCAAGTATGGCCAAGCCCCCCATAGCTTCCTCCACCATTTGATGAAGGAAATTGTTGTCCAGGCAGGTCAGGAAGTTGCATGACTATGGATGCTTTGCAGAGTGTGTCTCCCAGCATGAATCAGGGAAGCTGAAGTCACCCATAACTACCAGGTCATGTTGTTTGGATACTATAAGGAACAGAGGTTGCTTAGGTTTATAAGTTTAGTAGGACCTAGCCTTGCATGTTGCTGGAAGCAATCTGCTTGCAGCATTGTTATATTCAGCTGCAAGATTTTGTTATGGTGGAGAATCGTCCTTGAAAACCTCCCTAATCCTTTTACAAGCCAGAAGAGCTAATTAGGGAGTTGAATTCTTATCAGCTGGCCACCTTACAGCAGGAGAAGGGACATAAGAAGAGCTAGCCACTGGTGTGAGGCTCTCTGATTAGGCTTCGCAGGGTGGGGCTGGCTATACTCTGTGTTGAAATGATCCCAATTCTCTCCAACCTGATAATGGACTTTTCTTAAGAACTGGCATCACAGAAGTGAGTTATTGCTTTCATTGGTCCTGACACCTGGCTTTTTACTGTTTATTTTGCTGTTGCTTGTTATGATGGGATGTTTCATACTTTGCATACATCCCTTCAACTTCAACTGTTTTTATTCAATTAAATTCAGTAGTCTTCTTTTTAAATCTTGTGTCCAGAATTTATTTTGCTGAGTGACTGCATTTATCTACATAAATGAACCCCCAGGGTCTTCTGGACCAGACAGATACCCTCTCAAGCTGTCAAGGAGAGCAGCATCCACCTCTTCATTTTGGTCAGGAAGTCTGTAGCAGACTCCAACCACAATACTGTTTGTCCTTCCCTTATCCTCACCCAGGTACTTTCTTTATTTTTTTTGGCCCCCCAAAGAGGAATTTATTTGCATTTTTTAAAACTACAAAACTACAACAGAAAGGGGGAGGGAACCATCTAAACTAAGGATAAAGAAAAGATAACCACTACTGACTAAAACCCCAGGAGATGGAGATCTTCAAGAATGCTTGTATCTATGTAAATCCAAAAAAAGCTTTAGAAAAACATTGAGCGTGATCTAAAAATCCCACTACTGTATCAGCTTAACTACTTTCTCATTTCAAGAGCCCTCCCCCAGTCATCCCAAAATAAAGAAAAGAAAAGCTTTCTTGACTTTCAGAGTCTCAGTTCTTGTTTTGTTTCTCTTTATGGTCTCTCAGTTGGTAGCCTTGTTTGGGAGCCGCCGCCCCCTTATCTGCATCAGAGTCCTCGTCGGAGGACATGGAGTCCAACTCTCCCATAGACTTGCTGTCTTCTTCTTCTTTCTTCTCCTCTTCTGGACCTCCCAGTTGCAGCTGCAAAAACTCTCAAGCTTTAAAAACAGAGTCAATTTTTTCTCTCCTCTCTTTTATCTTGAAAGTGACGCCTTCGGGAATTAACCACCTGTACGCAATGCTGTTTGTTTGTAAAAAAAGGATTAATTCCTTGTACTTCTGTCTCTTTTTTCTTATCTCAAATGGGATGTCTTTCAAGATCTTTATATTGTTGCCTCTGATTTTCAGGGGTGCATTTGTAATTGCTTTTAAGTCTCTTATATGCCATTTTGAGAATCTCACAACAATTTCCCCAGGCAGATTATTCTTTTTAATGTACGTAGAGTAGGCTCTATAAGCCACATCCATTTCACTTAAGATATCTTCTGCTTTTAAATCCATCATTGGGGCCAATGCATTGCTCAATAGTTGCTTTAGATTCTCATTAGGGGCTTCTGACACCCCTTAGAACCAGAGTACCATGTTTATGCTTTCCATTTGTAGCTGTAGTAGTTGTGTTTCCGATGAAGCATGCTTCTTTTCTAGCATTTGCATTTCCCCCCCTGCTTTTATAGAGCTAGCATCAAGTTCCTTCACTTTTTCCACCACTTGCTCTGTTTTCTTGGTGTTTTCTGCCACTTGCAATTGCTGTGCTGTGAAATTCTGGTTCAAAGTTGTCAATTGCTGGTTAATGTTGGTCATCTGGTCCAGCAGGAGGCGAATAGAGTTCAATAAAAGCCTAGAGAACTCTATGGTTTCTTCCGGCCAAGGACTTATGCTGCCTGGTGGTTTCACTTTCTGTCCCTTATCGGGTCGCCTCCCCGCCATCTTTATAGATCGTTTACGTTAGATGAGAGTTCATCAAAATCTCTGAAAACCTCCAATATGCTTTAACTTTGGCTGGTAAGTCTCTCAAAATTGGTTTCTATGCTTGTTCTTCTGCTCCCCCCTTGCAAATCTGCTTTAATGTCTCCACATATGGGAGGGGCCTCTCCCCTGCCCCTCCCCTGCTCACTTCCCACGCTTCTGCCAAGGGAGGTGCTTTCTTTTTATGCTGCCGATTCAACACTTTTTTAACTCACTGCTCTCTGTTCATCTTCCGACATCGCTTGCGATAGTTTGGTCACCCGATCTCCGCTGCTTGTCTCAGCTAGTGCCTCTAAGTCCATACAGACGCAAACGGCTGGACCACTGGGGTGAGGGAGTGCCTCGATTCTCCAGCATCATGCTGGAAAAGAGGACACCCCCTTCAAAGCCCCTTGGCTGGGAACCTTTACCCCAAGGCTCCTAGGGAGTCGTGATTGCTTGCCCCCCCTCCGAACTGCTGGCGCTCAGCTCGTGTCCCGGAAGCGCCCCGGAGACACGTCTGAGTTGCAAGTCACCATTACCGGAAGTCTTCACCCAGGTACTTTCCATTGGGTTGTTGCCCTCCTCCTGCAGTATTTCCTGACAAACAAGCCCTCTCTTCACATACAGCACCATTCCACTTCCCTTTTGGTTTTTCTTGAATAACTCATATCCATCCACGATTTCTTGAATAATTCATATCCATCCACTATTACATTCCAGTCATGTGAATCATTCCACGAAGTCTCTGTAATGCCTAATAAATCAGTAGAAGTATCATGGCATCCTATAATTTTGATCTGATCTGATTGTGGCATCCACCAGTAAGGATATGAAATCTTTTTGAAGGCTTATTAACATGTCATTAGCTCAAAGAAAACAAAATTGTAATTGTATCTGCTGCAATAAGTGGGTGGAACACTTTATGTCTTTATATGTAGCTGATGCTTTTGCCCTATCATCAACTATTAAGGCTATCTTGGATTATAAAGACAGAGATATTACTTTGTCCCCAGCTATGGAAGCTCACATCTTGAACCTTATTCCTGGTTTAAAGGCAGGTAAGGCATCAGGGCCTGACTGGATACAACCTGACTTAAGGATTTTGCCAGTTGGTGATCACCAATTCTGATTTACTTGTTTCAGACCATTGATTATTCTGGACAATTTCCTGTGACCTGGCAGGAGGCTATAGTGGTTCCTATTTATTTTTTAAAAATGGATAAATTTGACCTGAAGAATTACAGACCTATAAGCCTGTTATATTTTGGTAAACTTTATGCAAGCCATTTAGCTACTAAGTCGAAAACTTGAATGGACTCAGAACATCTGTTGGAAACAGAACAAGCTGGATTTTGAAGGAGTATGTCAACAACTGATCATTGTGTGGCCCTTGCTTATATGATTGAGAAATATACTAGAAACAAGCAGGGGAGGTTATATGTTGACCTTTTTTTACCTAAATTCTGCATTTGATATGGTCTTTTGGGGTAGACTCTGGGAGAAACTATGCAGGACAAATATACCATTTGGGTTACTTTTAAAAAAATTATCTTTACTCCAATACTCAGATTAGAATCTGATATGGTGTAACTGGCTGTTTATCTGCTCCAATAGAAGTCAGAAGGGGCATAAGACAAGGTTGTGTCCTTGCTCCTACCTTTACATTAATGATTTAGCCCATAGTTTGATGTCTTTGCACACCCCACAGCTAGGGACTCATTTTATCCCAGTCATGCTATATGCAGATGACAAGAGTTTGGTGTCAGTAAGCAGAGTGGGACTGCGTCAATCTATTGAGATCTTTATTCAATATTGTACTGATGAATATCTTGTAATTAATTTCAAAAAATCAAAGGTTTTAGTTTTTACTAGATCTTGTAGGCCCAAATTATTACTCTGGAATATCTCAGGTCACACTATGGAAGGAGTCCAATTTTATAAATATCTGGGGGTTGCATTCCAGTGTTCACTCTCTTGGGCTTTGCATGCTAAAGAGGTATCTACAAAAGCCAAAAGTACAAGAGCAATTTTGAGGAATTTATTTTCACTACAGGTGCTCACTTTGTTCCTGCAGCTTTGGATGCCTTTCAGGAAAAATAACCACATTATTTTTGTATGCTCTTCCAGTGTGCATTGGTAGCCTGGCTACATGCCCAGATATAATCCACATGGATTTCCTTAGATCTATCTTAGCATGTCCTAGATGTATCACCTCATCTTCCCTGTTAATGGAAACTGGGCAGAAAACAATTTCTCTTATAGCGTGGT
Organism: Gekko gecko; assembly: GCA_029375565.1. Taxonomy (NCBI): domain Eukaryota; kingdom Metazoa; phylum Chordata; class Lepidosauria; order Squamata; family Gekkonidae; genus Gekko; species Gekko gecko. Next base: position 175,089,744 of record JAPDNY010000005.1, read on the forward strand.
TAATGGTTATTAAATATTGGCTTGCAATTAATCTAGAAGGTAAGGAACCACTAGTTTCACTGTCAGTATTAGATTCTTTTAAACCTGGATGGGTTCGCCTCCTCATTGATAAACTGAACTCATTTGGTTTGGATTGTGATCCTCTTCTGTTCTTAGGGAAGACTGGTGTTTATGGTTTGGTTAGTAGCCACCTAATGGCAGAAGAATGGCACGGTCTTCAAGAAGGGAAGTGGCACATTAGTTTGCCCATGTATGTTGGATATTCATAGTTTAATCAATACCAGTTACCATATTATTTATATAGTATTACGGTACCATGCTATCAGAGATCTTTTTATTGCAAGAATGAATTCACTTTCACTTGCTGTCTTCCATGGACAATTTATAGGCCAAGAAAGGAGATCTGATAGATCTTAAGTAGAAACTATTGAACAATTCTTCTTTTTCTGGAGAAAATTTCTGGATCTTCATCTAAATAAGAAGCCAGTTCACTCTTCTGTGGATGCGATCACACACACTAAATAACCCACATTCAATCCACTGTCAATGCACTTTTCAACTGGATTTTTACTGTCTGAACTGGCAAAATCCAATTCAAAAGTGCACTGAAAGTGGATTGAAAATGGATTGTTTAGTGTGTGTGATCACAGCCTATCACTCGAATATCAGTTAATGACTCTGTTAGCAGACCTGGATTTTAGTGTAACATAAGATGTGTGTAAATATATAGTTGTTGCAATTTAATATTATTTGTTTTTAATGAATATTGAAAGCAATAACTTTTTTGTTATATTGCTATCTTTTCCTGGTCAAACAGCTTATAGGCTTTAAGAGCAAGATGGGAATTAACTATTTATTTGTCTCCTGGAAACTAACTGATGGTCAATGGAAATGGACCTGCTGTGTCCTTACTGTTGCTAAAAGGCTTATATTATAACACTAGAAAGATAAATGTCCACTTCCAGTAATTTAATGGCTTGAGAAGCTAACAACTTTATCAACATTTGAACATATGGCATAAAGACCATAATTGCTCATGGTCAGTTTTTAGATAGGCAGAGACCTTGCTACCATTGTTATTGCATTTTGTTGTATTTTTTATTTCTTTCCATTTGGGGTAATTAACATTAAAAAAATAAATAAAAAGGAGGCAACCAGTGAGAGACTGGGTAGGGTGGGGATATGGGAGGCAGCCATTAGCAACAGCATGATGTCACTTTCTAGAAATTATGTCACAGCTCTCTAAGAATCTAAAAATTTTGTGATTCCTAGAGAGACATGATATCACATCTAGATTTTCCAGGAAGTGATGTGACACTGTCACTGATGACATTTTTTCTTTCTTCCATAAGCTGCTGGAGGGCCAATAAGCAAGGTCTCCTGGGGATAGAGATCTCCTGCTTCCAGTGGGCCTATGGCAACACCAGGTTGAGGACACATAACAAAGGAAGTAGGAAAGTTCTTCTTCACTAGGGATGGGCACAAACTGGCTCATGAACTAAAGTTCATGGTGTAATTTGGCTGGTTCATGGTTCGCGAACTGAAGTTCATGGTTGGTCAACCAGCACAAACTTTACACAAACTTTCAAGTAATTCATGGGTGGCTCATGTGGTTTGTGAATGGACACATTGCCAGACTGTCTCCACTCAATCAAAATATTTACCAAACTTCTTGTCAGCTTCAAGAGGGTTTCTCCCTCCTTTGCCAGTGTTCCTTTGTGTTCCCGTCACAAATTATTGCACAGAACTTGCTGAATCCCCCCTTGCTTGAATTTGTAACTCTGTGCTTTGAGATCACTATTTTTAAACTTGCAATGCCAGTGGCACTGCCTATTGTCAACCCAGAATATCTTTGAGAATGGCTGGTGAACTGATGATCTATCCTACAGCTTTGCCTCTTTGTAGTTTCCATGGTAGGGGTGCTTTGTCCTCTGTGCCTCATTTGGAGTGTCAAAAGCATGTTGTATGCTACCAGCACAGTGGGTCCAACATCAACAATAGTTGCCAAGGTGGTACTGTTTGTGGATCAAGATTTTGCCATCTGATACAGCAAGGCTTTGTAGCTTCAGATGAATTTGCAAACTTGGCTGTTGACAGAAGATATGTTCTAAGATACTTGTAGCCATAACAATAGCTTGATGTCTCATGGTGGACCCACAGAATCTTTAGCTAGTAAGGTGCACAAATGCAGCTCACATCAGTGGCCTCAGTTCTTCTGAAAAAAAGAGAAGGTCAATGTATGTTGCTGGCAAAGAGAGAACTCCATGGACTATGTATTCATGTGGGCAGAGAGTACAGAGCATAGTTGCACTGAACATAGAATTCTAGTTATAAAGTATGGAGACTGATACGAAGCATAGTGATTCAGCTCATACTTTATTTCAGAAGAAGAACAAGAGATGCCCTTGCCGGCTTGCAGGCCAGCTTATATTCCCAACTCACACCACACCCACACTCACACCTGTGACTGGATATTTACAGTACACCCTTGAACCCATAGGTCCCCCATAGGATCCTAGCCTCTCGATAGGTGCGTGCTAGAATCCGTTCAGGCCATTGTCTCTAGATGCAAAGCTCAGGTCCTTTGCTCGACCATGTGTTCGGCTGACCATGTGTGCGGGCTAACCTGATTACACAACACCCCTCCCCCCTTGGTCCAATTGGCCCGAGCATATGTAATCTTTGAGCTATGCCAGCTTCCTGTGCTCCCATGTGGAGTGGCGGATGGTGGGAGCCAGAGCAGGGCTCGCCAGTGCTGGTCCCACTGGCTCTGGGGCCAGTGTTGTCATGAGGGTTGTTACCATTGGGGCAGCCGAGCTGCTGGGCTCTGGGCAGCTCACCAGTTCCAGGTCACCCCTGTCTTCCTCACCAGAGATTGGCCTGGATACTGGAAGAGAAGGGCCCGAGGCTTCCAGACCCTCGGGGTAGAAGGCAGTCTCATCCAGGCTGTCCGGGGTTAGGGGCAAGACATAGCAGCAGAGCTGATCTATGTGCTGCCTCCAGAGTTGCCTGTCCTTGCTGGCAACTGCATATGATGAAGGACCAGTCACCCTGACCACTCTTGCTGGGACCCACATGGGACCCCGGCCGTAGTTGCAGGTGTAGACCGGATCCTCCAGGAAAAAACCCCTCAGGGCCTCCTGGTCCACCAGGAGAGCACTGTGCTCTCGTGCCCAGTCTGGGTGGAGGCAATCTAAGTGGGTTGTCAGGTGGTGGCCCATAAGTAGCACTGCCAGGCTACGGCCGATGGTGGTGTGCGAGGTGGTGTGCTGTCCAAATAGGAAAGACACCAACTTGTAGTCCCAGTCACCCCAGTTCATGTGGCACAGTACCTCTTTGGTGTGCAGACCATCTGCTCCACCTGATCGTTGGTAGCGGGGTGGAAAGGTGTGGAGCAGATGTGACGGATTCTGTAGTACTCCACAAACTCCAAGAACTCCGCCAATGTAAAGGTGCCATTGTCTGTGACTAACGAGTCTGGTATTCTGTGGGAGCTGAAAATCCACCACATCACTTTGATGGCAGACTGGGACGAGGTGGAGGGGACGGGTGTCACCTCCAGTCATTTAGTGCAGGCATCCACCAGGATGAAAAAGATTTGCCCCTGGAATGGCCCGGCGAAGTCCAGGTGGAGCCATGCCCACGACTTGTGCAATGACTCCCAGGGTCGTACCAGAACTGTTGGGGGCTCCAGCTGTGATTCCTGGCACTTCTGGAACCACTTAATGGTGTCTTCTATTTGTGCATCTAGACCCAGCCACCATACATAACTCCGGGTCAGGGCCTTCATCCTTACTATCCCCGGGTGATTCTTGTGCAAAGCAGTTAGTACACGGCTTTGCAGTGGCTGGGGAATCACCACATGACTCCTCCACAATAAACACCCCTTGTGGAATGGCAGCTCATCCCTGCGGCTGGTGAAAGCCACAAAATCAGGACCCATCTGGCCCACAGGCCACCCCCTCCCCACTCAGTCGAGGACCTGGGAGAGAATGCGATCTCTGGTGGAGTGGCAGGCAACCTCCCCCACCTGGACAGGGCAGTTGGGCAGGTCTTCCAGCAGGGCAGTGTGATGGGCAGGGGCAGGGTCGGGGTTGGAGAAGGGCAATGGCAAGCAGCTCAAAGTGTTGGCATGTTCCATTGCCTTACCAGGGCGGTGTACAAGCTCATACTGGTACCCCGTGAGAACCAGCGACCAGTGGAGAACCTGGGAGGACAAGATCTGAGGGGTCTGGCAGTCCGGGGTGAGCAGCCCAGTAGGGGCTTGTGGTCAGTGGCGATTGTGAATGGCCAGCCATAGAGGAAGTCGTAAACATTTTTCACACCGACAACGAACTCAAGGGACTCCTTGTCAATCTGAGCATAGTTATGCTCCATGGCTGACAGGGTGCAGGAATAGTAGGCTAAGGGAACCTCACACCCGTCAGCCAGCTGGTGACCCAGGACCACCCCCACCCCATAGGGAGATGTGTTACAGGCCAACACCACAGGCAGGGACTCGTTGAAATGGGCGAGCACAGCGTTGGAGACCAACAAGTCCTTGACTGCCCTGAAAGCGGCATCATGAGCAGGGTCCCAGACCCAAGGAGCCTGTTCATTCAGAAGCCAGTGCAGCGGCTCCATGACGGTGGCTTTGTGGGGGAGAAAGGAATGGTAGAAATTCAAGAGCCCCAGGAAAGCCTGGAGCTCCGCCTTCGAGGAGGGTGTGGGGGCCTCACTGATGGTACGGATCTTGTCCTGTATGGGGTGTATTCCCTGGGCATCGACCGTAAAGCCCAAGAAGTCCACTCGGGGCACTCCCAGGATGCACTTCTCCCTCTTCACCTTTAGCCCTGTGGTGTCGAAATGCTCAAGAACAGTCCAGAGCCATGCCACAAAGGTCTCAGAGTCTAGAGCTGCGATCAGAACATTGTCAAAGAACGGCTGAACTGCTGGGATCCCTTTAAGCAGACAATCCATAAGGTTATGGAAAATCCCCATCACCGTGCTCACCCCAAATTGCAGGCGCCAGAAAGCCCCCTTGTGCATTATAATAGTCTGTGTCTTGGCTGAGGCATCATCAGCCAGCAGCTGCTGGTAGGCTTGAGCGAAGTCCAACCTGTCAAAAACCTGTGCCCACACCAAGGAAGCCAAGACTTGGCTGACCACCGATACTGCGTATGCATGGTCTTGAAGTGCCCTATTAATGGTGCACTTATAGTCAGCGCAAATGCATATGTCCCCACTTGATTTAAGCGGAGTGACAATGCCTGAGCATGAAGATCATCATTCTACAGATGGTTTACTTTGCTCAGTTCCTCTTTGTTGGGGAGCCGTGCCCACTTTCTCAGTAAATCCTGGCTCTTTGGATTTTTGCACCCCTGCTTGCAGGCTCCATCTCTCTGTATGTTTAGCTGCACGAAATTTGAACAACTTTGCAAGCAAGGAAAACCTTCAATTATGAGTACTGTTGACCTATACCATTGTGTTAACACAACATCCTTGGACACTCAATACAAAAAGAATGCCAGATTTTATTGTTTTGCCCCAGTGGAGGAGTTCCTGAGGCCAGTTGTTAGGAAGGCATCTTATGGGGTTCTCATAAAGGATCTCTATTAATTGTCTAGTTTGGGATATCAACCCTTATTTCCCCCATCATTCAGTGTTGATTTCAGCGAATTGCATTTCTCACTGGGCAAGGAAGTGAAGGAGAACAGGCTCAAATACAGAGTGGTGTCGTTTCAAATGCTTTGATGTAGTTGTTTCTCTTAATGACTTTGCAATTTACTCACTTTTACCATTTAAGCATAACCAACTCAGACATTGTGTTGTCTTTCTTTTCAGCAAGCCACAATAAACAGATCACAATAAAAGCATCATGGACAACAACAGGAGAAAGTAGTAGCTTTTCTTGGTGTGGCAAGAAACCAGTTTGAAAGCTGCCCAGTTTCTCCTAGACATCTCCTACAAAACTAGGGCTTTCTTCTATTTAAATTGCACATAAATAAAGGGATTTTGTTTTGGTTTTGAGGGGGGTTAATTAAAAAAATAGCATCTTGTCTATTTAGTATAGAATGTTTGATAAGGGTGATAAAATCTGATGCCCATAAAGACAGTGGGAATGAAGTCCATGAAATCTTGTTTCAAATTGCTTTTATATATAGGTTTATAACAAAGAGACACTTTCCCTAAATAAAAAAGGGAACTACTTGGCATGTGATGTATCCCTCACATTCTGAGAGACAATTGGCTTCCAAAAACTTACAGTGCAAATGTTTATTGGTCATGAGTTTCTCCTTAGAAATGACTGCTATCAAGAGCAGGAAACCTCCCTGGGGAATTCAACATAAGTGGAATTGTTTGCTTATTATAAATTTTTCTATAGCTCACACAATAGCATAACTTACAGTATGTTTCCCCTCACTTCCCCATAGCATACCTATTAAGTGCCAGTGAAAAGATATGTTTGAAATAGTTGTAATTCTCTTAGAGAGGGGGTGAGACACTTTGACTGAAAACATTGCATTGAAATTTCAGCTGATCCTCTTTAAAGGCCAGCCAGCTGTATGTGTCAAGGGTGAAGGATTGGACTAGAAGTATGGAAGGATCCATTAAGATTATTTAATAAGAAGAGTTTCATTTATGTTGCTTCCCCCACCAGCTGGCACACTGATGCTTTAGAAAATATAGTAAAGCATCAGCATTGCTAGTGCTAATAAAAGTGATAAAATCACATAAATCTTAAAACATTATAAATGGGAACTACACAAAGTTTTAAATATATAACTGAGGAAATGTAGAATTGTATTTATGTAGATTATTCAAAATATATTATGTCTAGTTCATTAAAGCAGAAACATTTTAAGCTGCATTTGACTCAATAATGCTTTCGAAGTGCAAATCATTTGAAGTAACTATTAGAAGTGGTGGTTCTGAAGCAGCAAAATGTCCCTGCCATACTGATACATGGGCAGAGCAATCCTGAGTTACACTCACGCCAGAGCAGCTGGGCACCATGTAACTTGGGTTGTGCTAGTCTGTTCCCAAAAGGACAAGTTATGTCAAATTTGGATGGGAGGAAAAGGCTATCCACACCCCGTTCTCAGTGTTAGCATCTGCATTTCAATGGGATATACCTCAGTGTAGGCTTCTGATGTAGGATGGGGGTGTGCTGAGCAGGAGGGGTGTGGACTGTCAGGCCAATAGGACCACGGCAGCAATAGGCTGAATGTCCTGGAATGTCTTGGAGCCAGCAGTAAGTCAAGCCCCCTCCCCAACTGCAGCCTATGAATGGTGATCCCTCACCCCAACACATGTCGTCATCAGTGGACCCAGCTGAGCTCTGAGAAGGAGTGGGAGATAGAGCTGCTAGAAGGCCCAGAGGATGGTTTGGGGAGGCAGAATGGGTTTCTCTGGGCCTACTGGGCCCTGAGAAGGCCCAGAGGATGGGGGGGGCAGAACGGGCTTCTCTGGGCCTACTGTGCCCTGAGAAGGCCCAGGGGATGATGTGGGGAGGCAGAACAGGCTTCTCTGGGCCTACTGCGCCCATAGAAGGCCCAGGGGATGGTGTGAGGGGGCCAGAATGGGCTTCTCTGGGCCTACTGTGCCCATAGAAGGCCCAGAGAATGCGGGGGCAGAACAGGCTTCTCTGGGCCTACTGGGCCCATAGAAGGCACAGAGGATGGGTGGGCTGGAATGGGCTTCTCTGGGCCTACTGGGCCCAGAGAAGGCCCAGACGATGGTGTGTGTGTGGGGGTGGAATGGGCTTCTCTGGGCCTACTGGGCCCAGAGAAGGCCCAGAGGATGGTGTGGGGGCAGAACAGGCTTCTCTCCTCGGCTTTGAAGGCCTATCCCTGTGCTCACTCTGGAGACGGTCCTCTCCTGTCAGAGGACCGGAGCAGACTGAGCCAAAGATACTGGTCGGGGCTGATGTGGGCAGGACTCCACCAAGCAGCCAGTCAGCCCCAGCCAGCAACATTTGACTGCCAATTCTTGTGCCCAATCAATTGTGGCAAGCAGAGAATGTTGGTGCCCAAAATTCAATTATATATAAGGACAGGATTTTGAGTTGGGAGTAAGCAGTGAAGTGGCTAAATTTGCAGATGATATGAAATTGTTCAGGGTGGTGAGAACCAGGGAGGATTGTGAAACACTCTAAAGGGATCTGTCAAGAATGAGCAAGTGGGCATCAACGTGGCAAATAGGGTTTAATGTGGCCAAATGCAAAGTAATGCACATTGGAGCCAAAAATCCTAAATATAAATACACATTGATGGGGTCCAAACTGGCAGAGACTGACCAAGAGAGAGATCTTGGAGTCATAGTAAATAACGCAATGAAAATGTCTAGACGGTGTGCAACTGCAATAAAAATGGCCAATGCTATGCTGGGGATTATTAGGAAGGAAATTTAAAACAAATCAGCCAGTATCATAATGCCCCTATATAAATCAATGGTGCAACCTCGTCTGGAGTACTGTGTACAGTTCTGGTCACCACACCACACCTTTTCTGCATTGGGAAAAATGCAGAAAAGGGCAACTAGAATGATAAAAAGGTTGGAACACTTTCCCTATAAAGAAAGGTTAAAACACTTGGGGCTCTCTAGATTGGAGAAATGACAGCTGAGGGGTGATATGATTGAGGTTTATAAGATTATGCATGGGAAAGAGCAACTTGAGAAAGAAATACTTTTCTCCCTTTCTCACAATACAAGAACTCATGGGCACTCCATGGAATTGCTGAGCAGTCAGGTTAGAATGGATAAAAGGAAGTACTTCTTCACCGGAAGAGTGATTAGCACATGGAATTCACTGCTACAGGATGTGGTGGCAGCTAGGGTTTCGGTTTCGGCGTTGCGAATGGCGGCCGCGTCTCGGGACGCTCCCGGAGGCGGCTAGCCCACGCGCAGATAGGGGGGGTCTTCGCATGTGCGAAAGACCCTAGTGAGCCTTAGGTTAAGGCTCCGAACCGGGGGCGCTTGGAGAGTGACCTCTTTGCCGGCAGACAGCCGGGAAATTGAGGCTTTCTCCCTGCCCCAATCAGCCCCGCTGCGTCGTGCCCTGTCATGGGACTTAGCAGCGCCACCGATTTCCAGGAGTGAAGACAGCGATATGATTTAATATAAAAAGAAGAAGTGGCATCGAATCGTGAGTGGAAGGTCTATTTTGAAGCGTGAATTTGAATCCCCCTGCAAGCGTTTAAGCGTATGGGAGGAGGGAGGAGTCCCCACCCCTTTTGAGAAGCAAGATTTACAAAGGGAGCGCGGAGGGGGGAAGAGAGAAAGAACTGTTGGTGAAAGTACCGTTGGGGTTGCATAGAAGACTACGACCTTATTAGCTTCCTGGGGGAGGCGGCACGAACTTTTTAAAAGTAAACAATAAAGCAAAATGTCGACAACGGGGAAAGTCCTGCAGAAACCGGAAGAGAAGGGAGGAGGGACTTCCGGTCCGAGTAGCCCCCCCCCAGAGCTTGCTGTCAATCAACAGGAAAATGAGATTCTGCGCCCTCTGCTGGAGCAAATGCAGAAAATCAATGAAACCCTGCTTAAAGTGGAAAGTGTTCTCATCAGTCGACAAGAACTGATATTGGAAACAACAAGGAAGATGACGGAAATTGAACAGAAAGCATGGATTCTAAGTTCTCAGGGCGTAAAAGAAGAAGAGAAAGAGGATCTCGGATTTACTTTGGCGAATGTATTGGTTCCCCTAACTGGCAGTGAAGCGAAAGAATTAAAAGAAGAGGTGGATATGGCTCCCAAAGCCAATTCCGCTTTTATAAAAGAAATTACTCTGCCAGTAGAAGGGGGGGTCGAGCATAGCAAGGAAGACATCGGAGATCTAATTTTTTGCGAAGTGGTTATGGCGCCCTGGAAATCTGAAAGCTACAAAAGGAAGAAGAAAGACTACATCCTTGAAATGCAAAAACTTCTGAAGAGACACGCCGGTGTGAGGGAAGACGCAGCATTTAAAACTATAATAAGCAGTGAAGAAGACAGCAGCCCAGGGGTAAGAGGTGAAGGAAAGGAAGCCATCAAGGTTAAAAAGGACTTAGCCCATAATTGGAAGAGACTTAAAAAGAAGACATCTTAAGGATTGTTTGTGTTGCATCTGTAAGGAGCTGTTTAATTACTAACCCCAGTGGACTTTACTAACTGTATTAACAGAGTGTCTTTGGACTTTGCAAAATCAAAAAGAAGATCTTCTAACCATGATCGATGCCGAAAAACGATATTAAACACTAACTAAAACTAACCCATTTTAACAGAGAAAACTTCACTCCATCCTTTTTCTTTCTCCATCTGTCTACCCCTTCCTTTTCTTATAAAAAGAATAAAATTCTCTCCTTTTTAGGAGAGTTTTGCTAAAAAAAAAAAAAAAAAAAGGATGTGGTGGCAGCTAGAAGCATGGACAGCTTCAAGAGAGAATTAGATAAGCATATGAAGCAGAAGTCCATCAGTGACTATTAGCCACAAGGTATGGATAGGAACTCTCAGGTTGGGGCAAATGATGCACTGTATTCTTGGTGCTTGGGGGGGGCAACAGTGGGAGGGATTCTAATGTCCTGGCCCCACTGCTGGACCTCCTGATGCACCTGGTATTTTTGGCCACTGTGTGATAGAATGTTGGACTGGATGGGCCATTGGCCTGATCCAACATTGGCTTCTTTAATTTTCTTATGTTCTTATGAATGTTGGGTGAGACGCAGACGTGGTTGGGTGGGGTGCATGGGACTGGTCAGTGCCCCCAGAAGTTCCTTGGACAAGGGTCCATGGGCATGGCTGAGCTCAGTGTCCATGGATGGCTGATCAGATCCTACCTCCCCTCCAAACAACACACACATGGTGGGGCGATGTGGCCCAGAGGACACCAGAGGTAACTGTCCTGGGAGGACCATGAACATCCCTCAGCTGAAAGCTGAGGAAAGGGGACCCAATATAGGCCCCCAGATCATGGTCCTCCACTGGTGACAGGACCCCCACACATTGCTCCCACTGGACCACGACTCCCCATGGATGGTTCCCCCACTGGTCAGGATTCCACAGTGGACCATGGACCCAAACAGCATAGGCATGCCTCATGCCAGACCCATAACGAGCCAGTGCCCCCTCCCCAATGTGTCCAGGCCAGCCAGAATATGGAAGGATAAACCTCAGCTATGGTGGGAGACACTGAGAACAAGACTAGAAGAAGACCTTGGGTCAGTCACAGCTTTCCGAAAGTCCTGGGCACCTGACTGTGAGTGGATGGAGGTGTGAGCTGACCATTTCATTCCATTCAGTTGGGAAGGGAAGCAGCAAGTTGATGGTGCATCCCAGACCTAGATGGACATTGTATGCCAGTCCATGCACAGCAAGAGTAGCTGCTCTTACTCCCCCCGGCAGCATGATCAACTGAGCTGGCTCTGACAGAAGTCAGCTTAGCCATACTAGAACACTCCCTGCCATTCCCCCCAGGAAAAGGTCCCAGCAATGGCATTGGAGTGATCGCTTTCACCTGTAGCCACAGCAAGGCAGCAACGAATGGTGCATGTTGGAGTGCCTCTGCCCCCCATGGGAATCCTTAGTGACATGGTGCACCACAGAGCTTAAGGTCCCACACAAGTGTCCAGCACATCCACCACCATGGACCTAAGCATACATCCCTGCCAGAAGACACGCCTCCCCTTGATGTCAGTCCAAGTGACGGGGTCTGATGGAGGACATCCTGGGTGTGGAACCAGACCCACTAACAACCCCCTGGCATGTTCAGCAACAGACACACATGGAAAGCATGCTGCAACTTGGTGCACCCTTTATTAAAGCAGAACTCATGGGGAGGTCTGCCGCCCAGCCCCAGGACATTTTCCTGGGGGGACTTTTCCCCCACACGTGTGCCCCCTCCCACTCATTATCCCCACCCCATGGCACAGTGTGCACCCCATCCGCCTTCTGCTGCTGCACCAAAGGGGGGCTCAGAATGGCGAGTGCTGGTGGGCCTGGGCTGCAGTTGTGCAGGGGTGAGCTACAAGGGAGAGGTTGGACATGCATGTTGGGGGACTTGGAATCTCCTGCCCAGTCATGGCCAAGTGGGCTGGTCAGGCAAATGCCTAAGGTGTCATCCATGTATGGGCCCCACCCCACTTGCCCCCAGGGGTGGGGAGGAATGTGGGATGGGCTGCTGGTTGTCTGGCCTTCCACTAGCAAGTGGTTCATGTTAACAAGGAGCCACTCAACCCTCCCTCACCACTCCTGAGAATCGCTTACCATGGTGACTAGGCTGGACAGATGGGCGGTCTCTATGGTGACCATCTCTGCCAGCCTATCCAGCCATCGGTGGCCCACGGCCATCACCTTCCACCACTCCCTGCAGCTCTCAAGGTGCTCTTACTCAATGGCCACCCACATTGAGCTGGCCTTGGTCCCTGAGACCTGGGACCTGGCATGGGATCCCCCATAGATCCATCTGCCCAGCTCAGCCCACCTGCATCTCCTTGGTTGCCCAGATCTCCAGGACATGGTGGGTCACCCATGGGGGACAGTGGCACCAAACTGTCATCTATGGCCACCATATGCATGTCATTCATGTCATGGTCCTCTGGAATATGGGGTGGGGACATCTCCAGGGATTTGCAGAATGATGGAGGCTGTCAAAGCCAAGCATCTCTTCGGGGTCAACCTGTGAAGATTCTCCACCACATGTCCCATGAGTGTCAGTTAGTATCCACCTGTGTGGGTGGACAGGGGTCAGTGACTGGACATGCCATTCTACCTTTGGGTCCCATGCCCCCCATCTCCTGACCAGTAATGCTCATGGCAGTGCCGTTGGGGACTAGCAAACCATGATAAGACAGGGGACAGCGCTGCCAACCTCCATTCTCTCATCACTGGACATGGCCTTTGGCTGGTTCTTATGCTGGGAGCCCAGATCATCACAGAATGCCCCTGGTCATGGAGCCTGTGTCTGGGTAGGTTCACAGGTGCTTACATCGGTTAGAATGCCCTCTGTGCCTGCGGCCCACTGTGTCTGCTTCTTGTCTCTGAACCCTCCACAGAGCTGCTTGCACTCCTCAATGATTCCTGGGAGTCACTTGTGGGGGTCAGAGGGGGCCCATCAGTGTCTGTGTCCAGCCATGTGGGTTCCAGTCACCCAGCCAGACAACAGTGGGAAGCAGGTGTCAACTTACCACAGAGTACCTCCACTCTGTGGCCAGCCACAACAATGGGGGAAATGACTGGCTGAATGACCACCTGGGATCCATGAAAGCCCTTGGGCAGTGCCTGCTTGTAAGGAGTTCCATGTGCCATGAGCCACCAGACCCATTTCTTGATTGGTCCAAAGAAATCATTCCAACACTTCATGGTGAACTGCTCCATACGGGTTTCGTGGCACACAGCCAAAACATATTTGGCTGCCATATACTAGAAAAACCAGTGATGGGAAGTTGTAGAGCTTCCCTTCGTGGTGGCCAGTGTTACCCCCATGTTCTCCACCACCAAGCTGAAGAGCAGGGCCTTATCTGCTTCTGTCCAGTTCAGCTGGTGTTGGCTGTCTTTTTGCCTGGAGTAGCTGCCATGATGCCTCTCACAGGCAGAGGAATGTGGGGGTGGCTGTCTCTGGCCTGAAAACACCTCTGTCCCAAGGGTGGCCCCAACCCACTTTCCAATAGATGGAGTTTGGCAGAGGGGAGGTCCTGCCATGCAGCAACCATCAAGGGCACAGTACTGAGGGTAGGTCGTGTTCCCAACCCCATGCCAGCATCCTGGAAAGCTGAAGCTCCCCCACCCCCAACACCCTATGTCCTAAATGCGGCCTATGCATGTCTGCAGGATCCACATAGTAGTGTGCAACATGGATTCTGCTTCTCCCACCTCCATGCATGCTGGGAGTCTGCCACATCCATCTCCTGCCAGCTTTGTACAACAGGGTCATGCAGTGGCAGAGGTGACCAACAGGGCATCTTCACTGATCTCATCATCAAGTTCCTAGGGAGCATGCACAGCACCCAGATATTTGCTGCTTTGAGACTGAACCGTTTCCTTGCAGCCCAGCCAGATGGCAGGGGCTGGCTCCTGGGTGTGTGCACAGTGCTCCTAACATCTCCTTCTCCCACATGTGACCATGGGTACATGCTGCTGCCATATTTGCTGACGCCCTACCCGGAGGATGACCCAGCTGACCATGTGGCATACATTTGAGCGCACTGTGTCTCCCAAATGGTCATCACACATGCTTTCAGCCAGCTCAATATGTGGTTCCGCTGCCTACATCACATAAGGGGTCATCATTCAATGCAGCCCATGCCAGTGGCCAAGTTGGTGGCTGTCTATATCATGCTGTACAATATTGCCATCCAGCAATGTCTCCCAACATTCGATGTGGTCCCCTTTCATGAGCCAGGTCTGATTGGGGGGGAGATGATGAGAATGGCCCATGGACATCCCCACAGCATGATCTCAGAAGCCACATACACAAAGAGCAGGTGCGGTGGCACATCTGGGCAAACTAACTTCCTGCTGGGGTGGGAGTTTTGCCAGTGGGACATTGGATTGAGTATCTAAGTCATGTGGGTGGCCAGCATGTGATCTGAAAGCCCTTGGACTTGACCCTCACCCTGCCCGTCATGCCCTTGTCTCTGGGGCACAGCAGCAGAACTAGTGGTGACAGCAGCTGCTGGCCTTACATATCTGTGATGGCAAGGGGACCTGTCCCATAATCTGCTTCCTCTGCACACATCCCCATGCCTATCCACACCACAGAGAGGATTGTGGCCCAGAGCAACCGGTGTACTGTTCTCATTTGTGTGTCCCCCCAGCCCCCCAACCAGCTGCCAAAATACCACACTGCCACAGAGTCCATCACTCCTGCTTATGCCTGGGTGGCTATGCCCATTGAACACCTGTTCTGCTGGGGGAGCCCCGACTCATGGGGCCCCTTGTACTTGCACCTCGCACCAAGTCACCTGAAGATGCCCCATCATGCCTCATCACCCCTTGTGTGTGCACAGCCAGAGGCTGCACCTTCTGGGAGCTGAGTGTCTACACTTTTCAGTGGATAGCATTTGTTGGGCATGCACAGGAACTCAGAACAGCCAGCTGGGCACGCCTATAGTTGGTAGGCACATGATGGACATGGCTAGTTGATCAACATGCAGCCCTAGGAGGATGGGCTCTGGGTCTGCAGCCTGTGTCATCAATAGGTTCGGGACGGTGGCCACTGCAATGGTCAACATGTGTGTGTGGAAACAGAGTTCACACCAAATACAGGTGAAGCTGCTGGAAACTGGAGACATCAGTACTCCATGGGCTGCTTGATTTCCCTCAGGTCATCTCCTGGCTCGCTTGCCCCTGTTCAGAGTGTTCTCCATGCGCCCAGCACAATGCGCTGTCAGGTGTGATGGTCACACCTATGGCCATGTATGGGTCAACTGTGTATGTGGGCAAGTGGCCAGGCCTCCTCTGGTGCCCCACCATCAACCAGGAGTGGTGAGACAGTGGCCACTCTGCAACCTCAAGGAAGACCAACAGCACAGCATTGGCCAGAACCAAGGGCTGGCTGATACTGCTTCCCTGCTTTCATCTTTTCTTTCTTTCTTTTTTTACTGTATTGGTGGGGGAACCTGGATGGGTCCCCCTGCTTCAAAAATTTCTGAAGCAGTAGTCGGCAACAAGCCAGAGAACAGGGCCATCCAGAATGTGGTGCACCTATCAACAGACAAAATGGGGGGAACCTCTGGGCAAGCCTCCTGGGATGACCTCTGGTAGCGCACATATCTGACTGTGCCTCCCCATCCTCTGGGCAAGCTGGTGGCTCTGTCCAGACACCTAACCCCTTAGAGCAGGGGTCCTCAAACTTTTTAAACAGGGGGCCAGTTCACTGTCCTTCAGACCGTTGGAGGGCCGCGGCGTTCGCCCCTCCCCCCAGCCTGCTCGCCCCGCCGCTGCATTTGCCCCCTCCCCCACCACCAGCCTACTCGCCCCGCCACCGTGTTCGCTCCCTCCCCCCACCAGCCTGCTCGCCCCGCCGCCGCGTTCGCCCCCTGCCCCCCACCAGCCTGCTCACCCCGCCGCCGCGTTTGCCCCCTCCCCCACGACCAGCCTGCTCGCCCCTTCCTCCTCCTCAGCTCCTGGGCGCTCTTGCCGCCCAGGGCTGCTGGAGGAAGAAAGAGGCCGCGGGGGGGGGCAGCTTTGAGGGGGGCGGGAGCGGCAATTTGCCGCCCCTTAGAGCCCGCCGCCCTAGTGAGCCTCTCCCAATGGGGCTACTCGGGAGGAGGAGCCCGGCAGGCGGGTGGGGGCGCTGCTGCGGCGCTCCTCGAGGAGGAGGCGGCTCCGGGCGGGGGGGGCATAAACACTCGGCGGGCCGCATAAATGTCCTCGGCGGGCCGCATGTGGCCCGCGGGCCGTAGTTTGAGGACCCCTGCCTTAGAGGAACCCCCATTTGCTCATGGGGGCTACACCAAGCCCCAAACTTTGGGAAAGCCACCTCATTTGCATAAACAAAAACCTTTGCAGGAAGTCAGCCGCTGAGGATAGGTGAAGGCAGCCCTCATGCTCATCATTTTCCATCGGATGCCATGCACTGCTGACCTTCTGAACCTGGAGCCAAGTCAGTTTCATTGGGCCACTGCAGAGACCAAGTACACTTCTCCCCTCTGCCCTAACTAACACTTCCTATTGTTAGAGCCATCTCATGATTCCCATTTGGCCAAGCGGCAGCCTTCAGGCTTCCATTGATGGCCTCCTGAGTTCTAACTGGGTTTGCGTTTTTTCAGACTCCAGCTACACTAGCTCCTGGGCAGCCCATTGATCCAGAGAGTAACGCATAGCCCACCTCTCCCCCAACATGGCCCACAGTGGAAATGGACTGGTTGTGAGGCATGAGGTGGCGGTCTCTCTGGGGTGTGGGCCACGTAGTCAGCAGTGATCAGCCATTTGGATACACTGTGCCTTTACTGAACTGCAAGCCAGTGATTCTCAGGTCAGGTGTCATCCACCTCCGACCTTGGAGTCTGAGGAGATGGGCCATGGCAACTTGTTGACCACTGCGGCATCTATCATGCATGGTGGGTGGACATGACTTGGTGAGTCCCGCTAGCCGAGGGAGGCATTGATCTTGGCCTGAGGTGATGATGTATGATGGTCACATCCTGACATGGCCTTGGCTGTCTCTCTCCTTGAGCTGTGCCTGCAAAGCAGCATGGAGTTGGCATGAGATGGTCAGCTATGAGTGCTGTCATATGCCCAGAAAAGGAGTTTGGGTTTGGGCAGGATGGCCACCTGCAGCAGGGGGGTGATGTCACAAACACGCTGTTAAGGTGCATCGCCTGAAACTAGCCCATGGCCCTTTCTGGTCACTGGCGCCAGGATGGCTGGACGAGTTCTGAAACAAAAAAGGTCAGTCAGCACTTTGTGTTAATTTGTGCTGAAGCCCCTGGGTGCTAGATGCCAGCTATGTGCCTATGCCACCACCACCAGCTTTCCCCTCCACCTATAAGTCCGCACGGCAGGGAGCTCCGAGACAGAGCCCCATGCTGTGTGCCCTAACCACTGAGTTAGAGAGAGTCCTGACAGTAGTCTATGTAGGGTGAGGGTAATCTCTATTGAGTGATTGGGAGGGGGGTTGTCCTCCCTGGGGAGACAGTGGATTGGGCAAATCTTTAGTCACCATCCTGAAGTCCTACAGACATATTGGGTAGGATTATGTCAGTGGGGAATACCTATTTTTGACTCTTCCATGGCTGCCAATGAGGTATGTCATGCTTTGAGTGGATGTAACTTCGCATCTCTGAAGGGGGGTGTTCCTCAGCTGAAAGTACTCAGGGAGCCAACTACCTCTGGCCATGCCCTCAGTACCACCCACAACCACACCAGCACCGAGGCTCATGCCTCAATTGCTCTGATGGCTGGCCACTGTGCCCTGCATTGTAAATGGCATTTGCACTGGCATTAAGTGCTACTTACACTGAAATAGTAGCCAGGTGGCTCCAAGACACCCCCCCCCCAAAAAAAAAAATTACACTGTTGTTGTTGTTGTTCGGTCGCACAGTCGAGTCCGACTCTTCACGACCTCATGGACCAGATTACGCCAGGCCCTCCTGTCTTCCACTGTCTGCTGAAGTTTGCTCAATTTCATGTTCGTTGCATCGATGACACTGTCTAACCATCTCATCCTTTGCCGCCCCCTTCTTCTTTGACCTTCAATCTTTCCCAGCATCAGGGTCTTCTCCAGTGAATGCTCCCTTCTCATTTGATGGCCAAAGTATTTGAGCTTCAGCTTCAGGATCTGGCCTTCCAGAGAACAATCAGGGTTGATTTCTTTTAGGATTGACTGATTTGATCTCCTTGCAGTCCAAGGGACTCTCAAGAGTCTTCCCCAGCACCATAGTTCAAAAGAATCTATTCTTCGGCGCTCGGCCTTCCTTATAGTCCAACTCTCGCAGCCATACATTACGCTGTTAGCCACTCTGCAATAGCCTCTTTCAGGCTCAGATGCAGAGATTAGGGACTGGTAAATCTAGGGTGACAAATGATCTCCAGGTTACAGAGAACAAGTTTCCTTGGAGGAAATGGCTGCTTTGTAGGGTCACATTATACCCTGTTGAGATGGTTATGTCCCCAAACCCCACCCTCCCTGTGCTCTACAGGGTCTCCAGTCTCCAGGAATTTACCAACCTGGAGTTGGTAACCCTATGCAGCAAAATCCATAAATGTAGCAATAACCATTCCACTTTCCCAACTTTTTCTAAACTGTTCTGGACATGGGAATTTCTACCTCAATATTGCCACATGTATTTGAATAGTAAACCATCAAATCGGCATCCTACTATGCAGTCTAAAGGCTGGTTAAGTGTAGTGTAGTGTCACATATCCCGGCATGACACCAATGTAGCTATTCATTATCCAATGTTCTCCCAGCACAGAAAAAGTATTTTTTTTAAAAAAGGAGAACAGAATGATAGCAAAGGAGTCCATACTGACACCACCAACATCCACACATCACAGAGCATCAGCCCAGAGACTTGCCAAATATGTAATTCATCAATCAATGTACAACAACAATGACATGCCTCTATGACATCACCTTGTCCTTTAGCCCCCTTCACAGCTGACTTGGGAAAGGGAGCCACTCAGCCACTCCCAAATGAGGTCCTAACTCCACTGGAAGTATATTGCCACTATGAGGAACTGAAGCTTTTTTTTTCCAAGGAAAAGGAAATGACTTGGAGATCCTAGGGCAATCAACAAGCAAAGATGCAATAGAACATTCACAGAAAGCTTTCATCTCTTCGGTGGCAAATGGGGGAGAAAGTCCCAGTATGAAGAACCATGGTGAGTGGTCAGAGTCTCACCAGGAATGGGGACAAAGTAATGCTCAACTTATGGCAAGACCAATAGTAGCAGCCCCCACCTCATCCATTTCATGGTGCTCCCTACCCACATAATGAGGTACTGCCTACTACTCGAGGAGGGCCTGTGACTCAGCAGTCAAGCACCTGCTTGGCATGCAGAAGGTTCCAGATTCAACCCCTGGCACCTTCATCTAAACGGATCAGAAGATAGGGGATATAAAAGACCGCAACCTGAGAACCTGGAGAGCTGCTGTCAGTATGAGTAGAAAATACTTACATTGATTGACCAATGGTCTTATTCAGCATAAGGTAGCTTCATGTGTGTTCATGTGTACTCCCTTGCAAACCTACCTCACCATCTTTTGAGGCCTTGCTTTGGGTGCCCCACTCTTTGAGATTAGGTGGGTGGCATGACTTTCCTAGTCATGGCACCAAAGCTCTGGAACTCTCTTCCCAGAGAGATGCACTTGTCCCATCTGTTGCTGTCTTCCTCCAGCAGGTGAAGATTTTTTGTTGTTTCATCTGGTGTTACCTCAGTTATCTATCCTTCCTGCCCTGTATTTAATTGTCTTTAGGTATATGCATTTTATGGTATAGTAAGTCTATTTGAACTTAGTTTTAATTGTTTGAATTATGTCTTTTTGTTTGATTTTAATTATTTTTAAAATGTGTTTTTATTCTGTATTTTGCTGCCTTGGTGGCCCTGATGAAGGCAGAAAGACAGGATATAAATTTTGTAAATAAAACAAATTATAAGCATTTGAGTGGCCTATAGTGCGTACTCAGTTTCTGAGGGGTTCCTTTCAGGCATGGCTGACCTCTGCATGCCATGGAAGGATGTGTTTCTCTTAGAGCCCTCAGAAACTGTACCCAAGCTATCTTTAAAAAAGTTTGCAGGTATTAATGAACTTCACACAGAGAAATGCTGGTAAGTTGGTAAGAAATCCCAGGATTCCCTCCACCACTGTTTGAAGACTATCAGTGTAGCCATCTTTGCACTTAGCTGTGGGAGATCTGTGATCATACCCCTTACTCAGCTGCAGTGCATCTCCCCGATGCCCTCTGTGCCCTCACTCTAGGCTGGATCCCTGGTTTACCAAGGAGTTGCGGCTGATGAAGTGAAGGCTAAGATGGCTTGAGAGCCAGTAGCAGTGTGCCTGCAATGAAGCCACAAGAACATCTTATAGGATGTTTATAAGATCCTATGAGATGGCAGTCAAAGCTGCTGAGAGTATTATGTGGCCACAATTGCATCTTTTTTTTTAATCATCTTTTTATTTCAACGAGCTTTCACACATGTAATCTTTCCAATACCGTGAAACAAGATTTCCCCCCCGCCACCCCCCTCCCCTCAGTCCCCCCTCCCTGCTCCTCTTCCGTCATTGCTTCAACCACGGGCGCAGAGTCCAAAGTTTCCAGTAAGCATCCTTCTTGGCTTTGTCCTCCTTGATGCAATCGAAATACGGTGACCATTTCTTCCTTATTTGCTTCTTCTTTTCCTCCCAGGTGTTCTCTTCCGTTGTCAGGGTCACAATATCTGATTGAATATATTCAAACAGATAGTTATTCCAATTCTCCATTGTCCACTTATTCTTATCTTTCCATCCTAATGCTATGACAGCCTTTCCAGCTAATATCATTGCCTTAACTACTTCTTGATATGTACTTTCTATTCTCTCGGTCTTTAAGGTTCCTAATGTCATTAAATTAACATCTATAGGTATTGATACACCTGTCCTATCTTTTATCCTGGCTAATATTTCCTTCCAAAACTCCTGGACTTTGGCACATTCCCACCACATGTGTGAGTACCACCCTTTGCCTTGATTGAAGTGCCAACAGTTCGAACTCATCCCCGATATCATATTGGCTAGTTGGGCTGGCGTCCAGTACCATTTAGTAAAGTACTTCAGCTACATTTCTCTAAATTTATCGAATTTAATCTTTTTGACCCCCACCATTAATTTTTTTAAGGTTATTTCTGAGGTCAATCCTTCTCTAGCCCATCTCGCTTGAGTACTTTTAATTATTGACTCCTCATAAGTTGTCATTATTTTATATATCCTACCCGCTAGACCCTTACTTGTCTTCCTCTTTTCTTTGTACAAGATTTCTGCGACTTCTTCTGAGTCCCCCTCCCTCTTTTGTCTCTCCTTTTTTATTGCGTTATATAGACCGGTCGTCTTCAACCAATACTGTTTCCCTACTGTCTCAATTATTGTTTGTAGTGGCTTAAGCCGGCCACCTTCTTCATACATATCTCTTATTCTAGTGAACCCTTTTTCTTGGAGTAGTTTCCACCAATGGGGGTCGTCGGTTTCCCCATATACACTTTCTAATGGTGCCCACTCAGAGAGCTTGCTCAGCCAGATTGGTTGCCATTTCTCCCATATTTTCAACGCTATTCTCCTAGGTCCCACAGCTCTGCCGTATTCCTTATTCACATCTCTTGTAAATATACCCAGTCTCCCAGCTCCTTCGTTTAATTCATTTTCCAATCTAACCCATTTCTGATCTATGTCTTCTCCTATCTCTATCATTGACTTGACATTAAAAGCTTCGTAGTAATCTGTTAGATTGGGTACACCCCACCCCATTATATTTTGCGGATTGTAAATAAACTTCTTTTGCGTTCTGGGTTTTTTACTTCCGAAGATCCATTCTCTAATTATTCCATTCCATTTTTCTAACTGTTGTATATTTAATTCTACTGGGAGTGTCTGGAATAGATACATCATCTTAGAAATTAAGAACGTCTTTATAGCTCTTATTTTGTTTGAAATGCTCAAATTTTTATTTGCCCAACTTTTCATGTCCTTGCAGACCTTCTTCCAAACCATTTTGAAGTTCCCTTCCCCTGTTTTTTTCCAATTCTTCCTAATTTCGATCCCCAAATATTTTATTGTCTTAGCTCCTAGGCCCATTTTTGTCATCTTTGCAATTTCTCTTGCATCCTGTACTGTTATCTCTTTCCCTAGCCTCTGTCTGTCCTCTGATCTTATTGTAGACTGTATTCTTTCTTCAAATTTTGTCATTTCTTTCTCTTTATATAAGTCTTGATAAAATCGTGCAAAGGCCTCCCTAATTTCCCTTGAGCCTTGTGTTACTGTGGAGCCTTCTCTTATGCACTTCACACTTTGTTTTTCTTTCCTAGCCCGTAGGTACTTTACCAATCTTTGGGATGACTTTATACTATTCCTCCGAAATTTGTTTTTAATTAATGTTTCTTTTTTCCACAAAGTTATTGCATCTAACTGGTCCAAATCCCTTCTCAGTTCTCTAATTTGGGTCTGCCTTTGTGAGTTATAGCCTCTCACTTGTTGCTGGAGCACTCTCAACTCCTGAATCTTTTTTTGTCTATTTTGGTGCCACTCTTTTTTAATGTTGATCTCCTTCCCAATACAAACTCCTCTAATCACTGCCTTCGCCACATCCCACAAGGTATTACTAGTTACAGAATGCCTATTTTCTTTAAAGTATAGTTTAATTTGCTTCCTTATGTATTCCTTATCCTCTTTTTTTGCCATAACTAAGTTATTATATCTCCAAGGTCTCTTGGTCCATTCTGTGCTCAAGTCCACCTCCAGACTTATAGGGGCATGATCTGAGATCCAGATTGGATGAATTCGGACTGCTTTAACTGAAAGTATTCTAGTTTCCTTAATTAAAACAAAATCTATACAGGAGTAAGTTTTATGCCTGTTAGAAAAGAAGGTGGGGGTAGATTTTTGACCACTGAGCTCATATACTTCCTTTAATCCCCATTTATTTGTAAGATTTTTGCTATGCTTTGTGATATCCATATTAAAATCACCAGTTACTATTAGCTCTCCCCATGTAGAGGACATTACAGTAATCCAATCTTGAGGTGACCATTGCATGGATCACTGTTGCCAAATCGCCACATTCGAGGAAGGGAGCCAACTGCCTTATCAGCCGAAGATAGTAAAAGGCCAACTTGGCAGTGGCCGCAACCTGGGCCTCCATTGTTAAGGAGGCATCCAGGAGCACCCCCAAACTCCTAACCTCCAGTGCTGGCACCAATGGCACCCCATCGAGGGTTGGGAGTGGGAACCCCACCCCCGGACCACTGCAACTCAGGCACAGGACCTCCGTCTTTGTCGGATTCAATTTCATCCAGCTCAGCCTAAGCCAACCAGCCATGGTTTGTAGCACCTGATCTAGGACTTCCAGTTTAGAGTTGGACTGGCCATCCAACAACAGATAAAGCTGGGTGTCATCCACATATTGATGACACCCCTGTCCATACCTCCAGGCAATCTGGGCAAGAGGGCACATATAGATGTTAAAAAGCATTGGGGACAACACCGCCTGTTGTGGCACTCCACATTCTAGTGGTTGCCTCTGGGACAGCTGTTCCCCCAACACCACTCTTTGTCCCCGACCTTGGAGAAAGGAAACAAGCCACTGTAAGGCTAGTCCCAGGATTCCAGTGTCAGCGAGGCAGTGGATCAGTAGCTGATGGTCAATCATGTCAAATGTGGCTGACAGATCTAACATCAGCACTGCCAATCCACCCCGATCCAGATGCCTTTGGAGGTCATCTGTGAGGGTGACCAGTGCCGTCTCCATCCCGTGCCCAGGGCGGAAGCCTGACTGGAAGGGATCTAGAATAGAACCGTCATCCAGAAAGCTCTGCAACTGAAGTGCCACCGCCCTCTCTGTTATCTTGCCCAAATAGGGTAAGTTGGAAACCTGCTGATAGTTGGCCAATGCGGCCAGGTCCAAATATGTTTTTTTCTTTTTTTTGGCCCCCTGAAGGGGATTTTTTATTGCTTTTTTTTATAATAGACTACAAACTATAACTCAGAAAGGGGAGGGGACTAACACTAGGGAGAAAGAAAAGAAAACCCACACTACACTAAAAACCCAAGAGTAGGAGATCATTAGCCCAGTTAGAATTTATGTTAGTACAATATTAGTAGTAAACAATGAACACAATGAGTATTGTCTATCTTTCCCTAATGATTAGCTGGTTACTTGTTATGAGAGAATTCCAGAGCATCTCCCAGACTCGCTTCATAAAGGCAATTTCCAGAGTCCTTCTGCCTTTATTTAGGCTTTCTATCCCTAAATGAATAAGTTGGTTTTTGGGCGCCAGCACCCTCTACTGCAGCCAAGTCTTCATCCGTCTCCAAGGGTGCAGAGCCACTCGAATCAGTTTCACCATCTTCTTTGGTTCCCAGGTGGCGTTTGAGGAATTCTTTAGCCTTGTACACGGAGTCGATCTTCTCTCTCTTGTCATGCATTTTAAAGATGACTCCTTCTGGAACCACCCATTTGTATCCTATTTGGTTAGTTTGGAGAAAGAGTATCAAGTCCTTGTAACTTTTCCATTTTTGACAAATTTCAGATGGAATGTCCTTTAAGACCTTGATAATATCATTCCCCATTTTCAGTGGAGTTGCTGAGGTTGCTTTTAGAATTGCATCCCTAGTACGTCTTCTCAAAAATCTGACTGATATTTTTCCAGGTAGGCTATTCTTTTTGGTGTAATTAGAGTACACCCTGTACACTGCTTCAATATCATGCATTCTATCATCCGCTTTTAAGCCTACTACTGGTGCGATAAGATCATTAAGAAGCTTCTTCAAATCTTCTTTCAGAGATTCAGGAACTCCCTGGAATCTGAGGATCATGTTAGCTTTCTCCATTTGCAAGGACAGCAGCCTGTTTTCCTGATGATTTTGCTTATTTGTCACTTGATCCACTCTCCTCTTCAATGTCTTTTGTTCGGAGTGCATCTCTTTCACTACTGCCATCATCTGCTCCATCTGTTTGACAGTCTCGGCCACCTGGAGCTGTCGCACTGCCAGAGTCTGGTTGAGAATGGTTAACTGCTGGTTAATACCAGCGAGTTGGTCCATAACAGGCTTGAGTGTATCCACTAGTAGTCTCATGACATCCACTCCCTCCTCTTCCGACCTAGGACTTTGGCCACCCAAAGGTTTCGGTTTCACTCCTTTCCTCCCTGTGCCCGACATCCTGGACAATTGTTTACAAAAGCCAACCGCTTTTTCACCACCTCTGAAAATCGCTTATATGTTAATCCACTCTGGTAAGTCTCACAAAACAAGACAAACTTTCAGTTTTTCCCTATCCCCTCTCTTTTTCTGCTACTTTGCTGCTCATGGGGGGGGAATCCCTCCGTACCAATCCGAGTGGGGGGGGCAGAAAATTCTCCAGTTCTTTGATAATTCAGTTACATCCGACTCACGGTCCTCTCTCGCCACTTTCAGCCTCACCGAAATCCACGCCTCTCGCTTGATCTCCTCCACTTGCCCTGGTTAACCTAGCTTACGCCATTCGGCCACTCAGCGGTAGGACCGTCAGGGCGAAGGAGTGCCTCAATTCACAGGCATTCTGCCATTGAAGAGGCTACTCCTTCAAAGCCCTATGGCTTGGAAACCCCCCCCCAGGGGTTCCATGGGGGGGCCACGTCAGTAGCCCCCCTCCAAACTGCTGGTGTGCAAATTGCTCTCCTGAGCTCTGGGGAGAGCAACTGCCATCGCCACACCATAAACCAGAAGTCGATGGTTTTTTCAAGAGGGGATGCACCACTGCCTCTTTTAGATCTATTCTGTCTTGCTCCAGATTGCAAGACTAGATCTAATGGGTGGAAATTACAAGGGAGTCGTTACTGGCTAAATATCAGGAGAAACCTCCTAACTGTAAGAGTGGTTGAGCAGTGGAACAGACTGCCTCGGGAGGTGGTGGATGCTCCTTCACTGGACATTTTTAAGTGAAGGCTGGACAACCATCTTTTGGGTATGTTGTAGGGCTATCTTTCGGCTACGCTCCTGCAGAATGCAGGGGGTTGGACTAGATGACCGGCAAAGTCCCTTCCAACTCTAAAATTCTATGATTCCTTAAGTGCCCCCGGGAACTGTCCCTGAAAGAGGGACTTGTTGACAATCTCCTGTATGGCATCCTGTTGCTCCTCGTGAGCTGCTTTAATTAGCCACAGAGGGCACAGATCCAAGAGGCATGTGGTGGGATGTACAGTTAAGAGCAGTCTATCAACTTCTTCTAGGCTGAGTGGGTTGAAATAATCCAGAACGTGACCAGAAGATGTGCTAGGAGCCTCGAGTTCATTCACTGTATCAACTGTGGCAGGAAGGTCACGGTGGAGCGACAAGACTTTATCTGCAAAATAGCTTGCAAATGCCTCACAGCTAATGTCCAATTCCCTATGGTTTGGTCTGCCCTGTGGCAGAGATGTAATCGACCAAATTGTTCTAAACAATTGGGCTGGGCGTGAGCTTGCAGATGCAATTGCGGCTGCATAATACTGTTTTTTTGCGGCCTTGGCTGCCAGTCAGGCTAGCAACCCTATTAGATGGCCAGTAATTCTGGTGCCAGGGCCAAGGCTCTGAGCAACTATTCTGCAGTCCTCTTGGATTGCTGACTGAAGGAGAGAACTGCAGATGACTAGATGATGCCTAAGAGCCAAAGTCTTCTGAACTCTATCAGCCTGGGTAACTTTTCCTGATGAAAGCCACCAGGCAGTGCTGGTTGCATATCTGCCTCCATGCTGCCAACTCTGCTCTGCCTGTCTAGCCATTGGGGGTTGTTCCTTTACAGTTTTTGGACTTCGGTACCTTATGCCAGCTTAGAGTACTCTTCAGTCTAGGGTTCTTTGGTATGTCATGAAAGGAACCACAAAAGAAGAGGCATGAGTCAATTGTACTTCCTGCATTCACATTTCTATTACAATGTATGAGGAAACCTAAGAATACATCCTCTGGCAGATATAGAATTTCATCTTTCATTACCTCAGTTTGACTCAGTTCTTCAGACTCCCTTCAAGGAAGCTATAAAAAATGAAGAAGCCTCTTCTACAAATTGAACAGATGAATTGAACAGAAGGGACCACAGGCTCTGGAAAAAGAAATGTATCCAATAATTAGGCATGCAAAAGAGGTTTTGAGGAGCAGGAGCAGGCTAAAAGCATCAAGACAGACCATAAACATTTCTTTTTTGAGAGCCAGTTTGGTGTAGTGGTTAAGTGCGTGGACTCTTATCTGGGAGAACCGGGTTTGATTCCCCACTCCTCCACTTGCACCTGCTGATGTGACCTTGGGTCAGTCACAAGCTCTGGCACAGCTGTTCTCTCAAGGACAGTTTGTGTTAGAGTTCTCTCAGCCCCACCTACCTCACAGGGTGTCTGTTGTGAGGAGGGGAAGGGAAAGGAGTTTGTAAGCCGCTCTGAGACGCCTTTGGGCAGTGAAGGGCAGGGTATAAATCCAAACTCTTCTTCTTCTTCTTCTTCTTCTTCTTCTTCTTCTTCTTCTTCTTCTTCTTCTTCTTCTTCTTCTTCTTCTTCTTCTTCTTCTTCTTCTTCTTCTTCTTCTTCTTCTTTAAATATTTCTGGAGCAGGAAACCAGCCAGAGAAGCACTGGGGCTTTTGGATGACAAAGGAATAAAGCGATTGCTAAAGGAAGATGGGGAGATGGCAGGAAAGCTCAATGAATTTATTCTTCTGTTCTCACTGTGGAGAATGTGGGGCATGTACCCATGCTCCAGCCTCTATTTTCAGGAAGGGAGTCTGAAGAACCGAGTAAAATGGAGGTGACGAAATATGAAGTTCTAGACCTGTTGGCAATGTGATCACCAACCAGGGCTGGCCACCTCTCCCGGCCCAGGGCCCAGGGAACAGTTGCTCAGGGGCAGGTGGTGCTCTCTCCCCAGGCCCACCCTCACCACCAGCAATGTGATCATCAGGCAGGGCCTACCCTCCCATCCTGGGAACACCGGCCTGGGAACACCTGCATGGGGCGGGTGGCATACAATCCTCTGGCCCACCCTCTACCTACTGAAAATGTGATAATCGGGAAGGGCCAACCCTCCCATGCTGCCTGGGACTCAGGGAAAACCTGCACAGGGGCAGATGTTGCTCTCTCCCTGGGCCAGTCCTCCAACCACCAGTAACATGATTAACAGGCAGGGCCAACCTTCCCAACCTGCCTGGGGCAAGGGGAACAATTGCACAGAAGTGGGTGGCATTCATACCCCAGTCCACCCTCAACCCACTGGCAATCTGATAACTAGGCAGGGCCAACCCTCCCGTCCTACCAGTGGAACATTTGCCCAGGGGTGTTGTTCTCTCTGTGGGCCCATCCACCTTTAA
This sequence comes from Gekko gecko, assembly GCA_029375565.1. Lineage (NCBI taxonomy): Eukaryota > Metazoa > Chordata > Lepidosauria > Squamata > Gekkonidae > Gekko > Gekko gecko. The sequence continues at coordinate 175,118,199 of JAPDNY010000005.1, forward strand.
ATGGCAATGTGATTACCAATCAGGGCTGACCCTGTCCCAGTCCTGCGGGTCTAGGATGAGGACCACACCCCCCAACCCCCGCTCGGCCACAGCACTTACCCGGAGGTGGGCCTGGAGACCAGGAGGAGCTGGGGCATTCCCATTCACCGGCAAGGGAGCCTGGCAGTCAGTTGGAAGAGAGCCCCACCGCAGCAGCTTCTGGCAGCCCGAAGGAAGAGAGGAGCACCGGATGCGCACGACTTCGCAGCCATGGCCTACAAGGAACCCCAGAAAGGGGCAGCGAGGCACTCAGTCCCAGAAGACCCAAGACAATGGTGCCAGTGGCACAGCCCTTGGGCCAGCAAGACTGCTGCCGGCACAGCAACAGCCACTCCCCGGGGCACCAGAGAGTGTCCAAGCTTATCAAGGGGGGCAGGGCCCAGTGTGAGGAGGAGGCAACAGGGAAGACAGGTGGTGCCGGGAGTGGGGCAGGAGGTATAAAGAGAGGCAGAGATGAAGAGGCCAGGGAGGAAAAATGTGCTATGGATGTATGTGCTTGCTGAGAGAGAGAGACCTGAAGGGAAGTCAAGCAGCCAGACTCCATGGCGTGGGGGCAGAGGGATGCCAGGGGTGAAGTTAACCCCATCTCCTGCCAGTCTGAAGCCTCAACATCTTCTCCAACCTTGCACCAGCCCCAACTTCCAGGACCGTGCTTCCCCCACGGACACCTGGTGCCACAGCTACAGGCGGGGTTCCACCTGGGGTGCACCTAGAGCACAACAGACCCTCCCGCCCTGCCTGGGGAATACTTGCACAGGGGTGGGTGGTGCTCTTTCCCCGGGCCTACCCTCCACCCATAGGCAATGTGATAAACAGGCAAGGCTGACCCCCCCCCCGCTCTGGGCCTGAGAAACACCCACATGGGTGGGGGGTGCGCTCTCCATTTTGTTGGGGGGGGGGGTTGGCCCCCCGTAGGGGATTTTTTAATGCATTTTCTATAAACTATAAAGAAATAAGGAAAGGTGACTACAAACTACAGGTAAAAGTAAAAAGAAACCACTAAAAACCTAAGAGATGGCGGTCATACATGATGCTTACAAAATTAGCTTCTAGTTAAATAAGATTATGCTTTGCTATGCTAAGTGAGTATATAATTCTTAATGCTTGTACTAATCGCCAACAAATCTGACTATATAAAGAGCTCTATAAAGAAATGATTAAAATTCATTTAAAACAGAATTTAGAGACAATCACAACGCATTCCCCCCCCTTTTGTTTCTCAATCAATAGCTTAATTTAGGGGCAGCTACCCCATGTTCAGAATCTGAATCCTCATCAGAAGGTGCCAGTGCTCCTTCTTCTTCACTTCCTTTGCTGCCGCCATCTTCCTCTTTCTCCTCTTCACCTGCCAGACCGGCATGTTGATGTAGAAATTTGCGTGCCTTTACAACAGAGTCATTTTTTTCTTTCTTGTCTTTCAATTTGAAGAGGATACCTTCTGGAAAACTCCATTTGTAGGAGACATTATTTTTCTGCAGGAACAACGCCAAGTCTCTGAATTTCTTTCTCTTTCTCTTTCTCCTTACTTCAAATGGAATGTCCTTCAAAACTCTTATTTTCTTGTCTTTGATTTTCAGGATGGCTCCACTTGTTGTTTCAATATTTGATCCCTTACTTGTCTCCTGGAGAATCTCACCACAATCTCACCAGGCAGATTATTCTTTCTTATATAATCAGAATACGACCTATAGATTGCATCTATTTTGTTTTGTATAAAATCTGCTTTTAAATCTGCAACTGGCCCCAATGCATCACACATAATTTGCTTCAAGTCTTCTCCTTTTGCTTCAGGAACCCCCTGAAATCTTAAGATGTAGATTGCCTTTTCCATTTGCAGCTGTAAAAGTTCGGCCTCATTAGTTGCTCTCTTTTTTTCCATCACATGCATTTGTTTTTTAAGCTTCTGTGTATCGGCATTCACTTCTTTAAGCTCTTGCTCCATTTTCTCTGTCTTTTTAGTAGTTTCATTCAACTGGCTTTGTTGTGCATCGAATTTATTGTGAAGCAATGTCATTTGTTCCAACAGAGGGTGCAAAGCCTCAATCAGCATATTTTGGAAGTCTATGGTAGTGTCCTGTCTAAGGACAGAACTTGCTGGACTGGCATTTCCAGAAGGGAACTTCAGTTTCGATTGTCCTTCTCCTCCCTCCTTGGAGGTGCCATGTTTGAGAGATTGTTTACTTAGAAAAAGTTATCAAAGTCTCATGATCATTTATCAATGCTTGATAAGTTATCAAAAGGTCCTTATTATAGTCCTGTTTCGTTTTATATTCCACCCCTCCTTGTATCTTTGTTTAAAAGTTCAGCTTTTTTTCCCTTAGAGGGAGGGTTCCCCCCCCCCTCGGTTTATTAAGGGGAGGCTTTCAGCTCTTTTGCTGGTATTTCACTTAACAGTCACTCACATTTTCACATAGAAATCGCCTTTCATGATTCACTTGCCCAGCCACCAGGCGCTTGTCCTGGTGTGTATCCTCACAGCCATTGCTGGAAATCAGTGGCGGGACCATCGGGGCAGGGAACAGACCCCCTTCACCAGCTGTTTGCTGGAGGAAGGGCCCTCCAAGCGCCCCATGGCTAGGAGCCCAATGCAAGGGCTCCAGGGGGGATGTGTACCATTGCACCCCCTCCCATCTGCTGATTCAAGGCACACATCTCCTGGAGCTCTGGGAGAACGTGACTGCCATTGAGGGAGCCACAACCAGAAACTCTGTGCTCTCTCCATTTTGCAAGTGAGCAAGTGGGTCTGAAAGATGGGGCCAGAATTGCACTAATTGGGAACTGTTTCTCATGGATTTATTCTGGTGTTCTGCTGTCAGGCACTGGTGGTCTCAGAAAAGGGATTCTAGTGGGACCTCCCTCACTCCGCCTCCATGGGCCTGCTACCTGATTCCATTGCCACCAGTCCAACTGACTAGAAGGTGGTACTAGGTATCTGACACAGCTTTGATTCTCAAAAGCTCATACCCCCGAAATCTCATTGGTCCTTAGGTGCTACTGGACTGAATCTAGCTGTTATACTGGATCCAGTCAGGACCAGGTGATTCAAGGCTCCCGTGAGGTTCCACTGACCTGTGTATAACCTGACTGAGCCCTGTGGAAGATTTGTGAATGTAATTCAGGCTGACCTGCTCACAGACAGCCCATCTCTGTAGCTATTGGTTTCTTCAAGGATCAGTTGACTTCATGGCTGCCTGCATTGAGAAGCTACACATGCAGTTGCCTATGTGTTTGTGAAGGCAGAAATGTGAGTGTCTGCTCTCCTGAAGCACTAATCCTGTTAAAGATATGGCTAGACTGCAATCAAAAAGGAAATTAGAACAAATTTTGAGTCAGGTTGCACCTTTAAGACCAGCAAAGGTATAGTCAAAGTATGAGCTTTCGTGTGCACATTGTGTGCACGAAAGCTCATACTTGAATAAACCTTTGTTGGTCTTAAAGGTGCCACCTGACTCAAAATTTGTTGTGCTCTACTGCTTCAGACCCACACAGCTACCACCTGAAAAAGGAAACTACTTCATGTAAGGGATAACTAACCATAGAACTCTGCCTCATGTTTTACCAGATACTAGAATAGATATCATTAGCAATATCTGTTTTTACCACTTTTGTTTTTCTGTTTTTACCACCTGGGGAATTTGGGGTGGCACCTACCAAGGATGTGACATCAATTTGTGATGTCATGTCCTTTTCTTTCACTTCCTAAGCTCCAGCCCTTCTGATGGTGTCATGTCCTGCACCAAAACCCCACCCCTTCCTGTGATGTCATTTTCAGGCCACTCCCCCAAACCTGCCTCTTCCTCTGACATCACCTTGCAGCTCTTTTTTTTTTTTTTGGCCTCCCGAAGGGGATTTTTTATACTACTAAAACTACAAAGTAAAAAAGGGAAAGGGAACTACATCTAGGGATAAAGAAAAGTAAACCCACACTATACTAAATCCCCAAGAGAAGAAGATCATATCCGTGTTAAGCCTAAATGTTAGTATTTTAGTGTTAATAAACAATGTGTGTTGTGTGTTCCTGTCTATCTCAGCTAAATTGTTAATTTGTTACTTGTTATGAGGAGATTCCAGAGCACCCCCTCCAACTCGCTTCATAAAGGCAATTTCCAGAGTCCTTCTGCCTTTATGTAGGCTTTCTATCTCTAAAGTCATAAGATGATTTGATGGCGGCAGCTCCCTCTTCCGCGGCCAGGTCTTCATCCGTCTCCGAGGGGGTGAAGCCACTTGACCCAGTTTTTCCTTCTTCTTTAGATCCCAGATGGCGTTTTAGAAATTCTTTGGCTTTAAAAATGGAGTCAATCTTCTCTCTCTTGTCGTTGATTTTAAAGATGACACCTTCAGGCACTGCCCACCTGTATGGAATTTGATTGGTTCGGAGGAAAAGAATTCTTATAGTTCTTTCTTTTTTTGATGAATTTCAAATGGAATGTCTTTTAAGGTCTTGATAGTTGTATTTCCCAGTTTCAGTGGAGTTGCTGATGTTGCTTTTAAGATTGCATCTCTGGTCTGTCTTCTTGAGAATCTGACCATTATTTCCCCAGGCAGGCTATTTTTTTGGTGTAATTAGAATACACCCTATATGCTGTTTCCATATCATGTGTAATTTCTTCCGCTTTCAAGCCTGTTGCTGGCGCAATAATTTCACTGAGTATTTTCTTCAGGTCCTCTTTAGCTGATTCAGGAACTTCCTGGAATCTAAGGACCATGTTAGCTTTTTCCATTTGTAATTGCAGCAAACGAGTTTCCTGGTAGTTCTTAATTCACTTAACTCTCCCATCTTTTTCTTCATATTCTTATTCGTAGCGTACATCTCCTTCACAACTTCCACCGTTTGCTCCATCTTTTTGGCCATTTCTACCAACTGGAGTTGCTGTGATGCAAAGTTTTGATTTAGTGTGACCAACTGCTGGTTAATACCAGCGAGTTGTTCCATCATGGGCTTGATGGTATCTGCTAGGAGTTTCATGACATCCACTCCCTCTTCCGGCCTTGGACTCTGGCCGCCCGTTGGTTTCGCTTTTGTTCCTTTTTTCCCTGTGCCTGCCAAAATGGTGTATTGTTTACTTAAGCCACTCACTATTTCACCACCTCTGAAATTCGCTTCTGGACTAAATCCGCTCTGGTAAGTCTCTCAAAACAAGCCAATCACTTATTTTCTCCTGTCCCCCCCCCTTTCTGCTTATCTATTCATGCAAGTTGGAGGCATCCCTCCTCTCTCTCGCCTTGAAGATAGGAGGGGGTAGGGGTTTTTTCCACTTATTTCAAAGTTCATTTACATGTGACTCACATTCATTGTCAGTCCTGTTCAACCACATTTACATCCTCCCAATTCCACTTGATCTCCAGTGCTTCTTCCTGTCAGACCAGCTTGTACCTGAGAGCCACACAGTAGCAGGACTGTCGGGGCGGAGGGGTGCCTCAATTCTCTGGTGTTACACCATCAAAGAGGCTACTCCTCAAAAGCCCTATGGCTTGGAGTCAATCCCTAGGGCTCTGTGGGGAAACTGCTTCGGCAGCTTCCCTCTGTTCCGCTGGTGTGCGAATTGCTCCCCCAAGTGTCGGGGAGAGGGACTGCCATTGCAGCACCAAAAACAGGAAGTCCACCTTGTGGCTCTTGAGTATCTGACATTTAGTCTATGTGGCTATTACAAGAAGCAAGCTTGGCCACCCCTGGTCTAGATGGCCTGTATGGCACCTTCCAGCTTTGTGATCCTATGATTCTATGACTCTGTCATTGCTGGAAACAGCCCTTCTGCTTGGCAGAAAGACAATGAAGTGGTCCATTTTAGAACCTTGGCAGGTTTCTTGATATGCCTGCACCTAAAACAGAAAATTTCTTTGATAATCTAATATTGCTCTAGGGGGCTCAATAGCCATCTGCCAGTCTATTGAATTGTTTGCCTAGGCAAATCAAAGTACTCAGCACAGCTGCAATACAAAATGAGTGAATGCTGTACTAACTTGCTGGCAGGCCTGCCTCTGCCAGAATCTCCTGGGTCTCAGCCAAAATTTTAGCTGCTGATAAGAAATCCATCCTTGTGCTATACAGATAACCTAGACTATCACCTTGTGTTCCTGTGAACAAAATCAGTAACTAAATGAGCAAACTGGGTATCCCTGGTGGTCTTCAAGATACAAGATGCCCCTTGCCATTGCTGATTTGTTTTAGATGTACAAATAACTAGCACCACTTTCCAACAGGAAAACACCAAATCCTATATTTGTATGCTGCTATGGACCTATACCAACCATAATACCAGCTGCTCACTAATTCATAGGGCCACATAAAACATGCCATTACTGCTGCACAAAGTAAGCTACTCCCCTGAGTGACATATCCTTGACTAGCAATTTCATCAGGTTTGGGTAAAGAGGTTGTAGAATCCTGTTTACTAGGCACTTCTCACATCTTGACCTTTCAGAATCCTCCTGACCATTAGGTCCAGTATAGTCACTTGGCATAAGCTTTAATGTTTCTAACATCTAATCCCTTATCTTTCAAGGAGACAGACCACTAAATATGTGCTACTGGCACAGGTCAGACTTGTTCTGCACCAGTCTTGGCAATAAAATTAGAAATTCCATACAGTACCTTGCATTAGCAGCCTTTATGCTAGAGACCAAAAATATCAATGAATTCTAGTAAATGAATGTTTATTATTTTCTCTTAAAAGGGTGGGATACAGAAGGAAAAAAGGGGGTAGGGGAGAAATATAGATTCATCAAATTTGTAAGGTATTATGAATTGTTATGTACAACAAGTAAAATCAGATATATTACCAAATGTATTATATATTTCAAATATAAGAGCAAAGGATAAAACTTGAATATTACAGAATTACAAAATTTGGGATAGGTTCTTTCTTTAAAGAATAGACAAAAACTTTCCTAAGGTTAACGATAATCTATTAACAATAGAGGAAACTATATCTTTAACAATTAAACAGATTTCTATACTAAACTTAAATCATTATAAAACCTTTATCATCAAGATCTTCATCACCTTTAATATGATACTCAGGTAATTCTGAACTTAAAAAAAAAGTTAGCTGTTTCTCTAGTATGAATATTTAGCTTGCCATTTCTGCTGAAATTTTTGCAATGATTTGTTTATATAATGGGTTAGTTTTGCCAATGTTGTGGTTTTATTTAATTTTGTATTTTAATGTTTAATATGTGTTATGTAAGCCACCCTGAGCCTGCCTTGGCAGGGAGGGCAAGATACAAATTAAATAAATAAATGTTGCATCCTTAGCTCATCTCCCCCCCCCGATCTCTATTGTAGGACAGTCTTCTGTCTTCCATTTCATTGCATCTGGTAGCTGTTAACATATATTTAAATAGGTCTTGTGAGGTTCTGTCTATGTTGTCTGGTAAGATTCCCAGTAACACAGTCTCTGGTTGCATTAGGAATTTGGTTTTTAAAATATTTTTAATTTCTTCATGTATATTTTCCAATATCTTTTGGTTTTGATGCAAGTCCACCATATATGATAGAAGGTGCCATCTTCTTTTTTTACATTTCCAGCAAGCCCCTTTGTAATTCTTACCCATCTTTGCAGTATCTATTGGAGTAATGTACCATCAGTAAAACATTTTGTACCAGTTTTCCCTTAGTTCTTGCCTGGCAGTAAATCTAGTACCTTTAGTCCATAGATTTTCCCAACATTGAAATTGTATTTCCTCTCCAAAATTTTGCATCCATTTAATCATGCAGGGTTTAACCTGTTCTTCTTCAGAATCGTATTGAAGCAATAACTAAAAAATGGTCTTAAGATTGTGAGACAATCTTTTCAAAATCAGTCAGTTCATTGATAACCCCTCTCTTAGTGAAGATATCCTTTTTTAATCTAGAAGCAATTTGAAAGTATATCCACCATTGTATCGCCTTTCCTATATCTTTAATTTCTTGGCACATCTTGATACCACCTTGAGAATTTATCATGTCACCGTAAGTTATAAAATCATCATTTTTCCTTATATAATTGCTGTAATAAACATCTATTGGTGACGTTATTAATGGAATTATAGGGCTGATTCTCTTTCATAGCATTTCCCAAATTTTTAATAAACTGTCTCTGATTATATGTCTTTTACCTTGGGTCTTGTTTTTTGATATAATTTTTTTAATCCACAGATAGCTATGTAGTCCATCATCAATTTTTTTAATCCACAGATAGCTATGTAGTCCATCATCAAGATTAATTTTATCAATCTTTCATTGGGACTTCTGATTCAATCTGATATTCAAACTAACCCAGTGGCTTGGTAATATAATTTAATGTTAGGTATTGCCAGACTACCTCTTTTCTTCTCATCTTGCAGTATTTTACATCTTATTCTTGGCTTCTTATCTTTCCATACAAACTTATTTATTTGTCTTTACCAGTCACTCAAAGTCTTTTCAGGAATTAAAACTGGAATCATCTGTAACAAAAAGTTTAATTTTGGTAGCATGTTAATTTTTATAGAAGAAATTCTTCCTAACCAGGATAGATGTAGTTTGAACCATCTCTCTAAATCTTTTTGTATTTTGAACCAGGTTGTCAAGTAATTGTCCTTTAATAGTATATCATTCTGTCCTGTAAGATATATTCCTAGATATTTGACTGGGTTGTTTCTAACATCACATCCTGAAATTTTCTTAATCTCTTCTTCTTCTTGGGTAGTTGAAAATTTTAAAATAATCTTTGTTTTCTTCCTGATGATTATATAAACTGAAAAGACTCCAGACTTATCAATTTGCTCCATTACATGTTGGAGAGATTGTAGGGGGTTTGAAATTGTAAGGACCACTTCATTGGTATAACTCTTTAGTTTAAACTCCTCTTCTTCTACTTTTAATCCTTCAATTTTTAATATCTTGTCTTATCTCAGAAGCAAAGATTTCCATCACAAGGATGCACAGAAGTGGAGAGAGTGGACATCCTTGACAGGTTCCTTTTTCTATTTTAAATCCATTTGTCAAGACCCCATTGATTAAAATTTTTGCATGTTGTTTGGTGTAGATGTTCTGTATCCAATTCAGAAATCTGAGATCACACTTCAAATACTGCAATGTTTTTTGTAGAAAAGTTCAAGGTATATTATCAAAAAAAAATTCAGCATCTAAAGACAAAAATACTGCTTTTTGCTCTTGTGTTTAACATGTTCTATTCAACAACAAAACAAACATTATCTTTCATATGTCTTTTTGGTACAAAACCAGTCTGATCAGGATGAATTATTTTGGAGAAACATTTCTTCAGTCTATCAGCCATGATTGAAGCAAAGATTTTATAGTCCACATTCAACAATGAAATAGGTCTATATGATTGTGGCAACATTGGATCATTATTCTCTTGATGTAATAGTGTTATATGAGCTTCTTGCTAAGATGCTGGCAATATATTCTTTTTGCTTATGTAATTCATAACTTTTTTATAAAACAGAAATTATCTTTTCTTCAAAAGTTTTGTAGTAAATTGCAGTGAGTCCATTTGGTTCTGGTGCCCTATCTTTTTTAGTTTCTTGATTACTTATGAGACCTCTTGACTTGAAATGCTTTGATTCAAAATTTCTCTGGCTGAGTTCAGACTGACAATTTGAAGCGGGAGGAAGTCATTGCAAAAAAGACCCAGAACAAACTGTTCTGGGTTTTCCCAGTCACAGTGCGTGGACTGACGTGAGAGCATACTGGGAGGAGGTGTGAGGCAGAGTTCGCACTGTTGGCCCACCCCTGGCAGAGGCAGGCCTGTGTTTTCCACACTCCTGGCAGGCACCTATGTGCATCCCCGTGGGCACAGCCAGTGCACGCTATGGATGCGGGTTGTTCCCAGCTTTTCGGGTTAGCGTTCACATTTCCAGGAAGTGGACTGAAGCGGGTGTCCCGGTCCCGGCCGGGACTGCTCTGACGGCCGTGGCAACAGCCCAGGACTGTCGCCGGTTCCTCCCCCACCACAGAGGCTGCAGCAGCAGCCTGGGACTGTCGCCGGCCTCCCCCCCGCCCCGGAGGCCACGGGCAGCCGCGACGGGAGGCGGGCCCGGCTTCTCTCCCAAGCCCCAGGGAAGCACTTACCGGCGGCAGCAAGACCCAACGGGGGGAGGAGGGGCCGCGGCACGCAGGGACGGTTGCGGAAGAGGAAACGGCGGCCGATGGGCTGAGGGAGGGGAGAGCAAGGCCTGGGCTGCTGGGCAAGCTGCGCCCCACCCCTACGGCTGCAGGACAAAGGCAGGAGTGCGAGGAGGCTGTCGCTCGGCCAGCCCGTGCGCCAGAGGAAGATCCAAGAGCCGGAAGGGAGGGGGCTTGGCCGGTGTCCTCAGCTTTACAAGGGAGCAGGGCGCAGAGGGAGGAGCCAGGAGGGCGTGCGGGGGTAATAAAAGATGGAACGGGCGAGACGGCCGGGGAGGAGAACAACTGGGCTGGCTGGGACTGGCTAGAGAGAGTGAGAGTGTCCCAGTAAGCGGTGAGCTTAAGAAGCCAGACCCAGGACAGGCAAGAAGGTGACAGCAACCCTCTGATGTGACCTGTCTTCTGAGGCCACTCTCTCTCCAGACCATCCCTTGCCCTGCAACAGGCCCTCCTGGCCCATCACTCCAACCTGGGAGAGCCAGCGGGACCGCGGGACTTGGGACAAACCGTGGCCGGCCGCATCCTACAGGGGGCGCCGTCCTACCGCCCAGGGAGGGCGTCACAGCGGGATAAACCACACTCTCTGGGATTTGCTACCACTTTCACCACGTATCTTTTAAACACGGGAGTGAAGCGGTACATGATGGGTTGGCTATGGGTGGGGAACACAGGACAGATGTGCCTGTGTGAATGGCCCCATTAATCCACTTGTGAAACATTGCTCACACGCGGCTATAATGGGGCAAACTGCCAGTCTGAACTCGGCCTCTGTCTTTGTTTGAAAATTTACAAGTTAAAGTACCTTTAATATATTCATCCATTCCATTTACTGTTGAAACATCTTTTTTATAGAGTTTTGAAAAAAGTTCAAATTATCCTAGAATTTCTTTCTCTATATAGGTGTGTCAGGTAGCCCTGTCATGTCAATGGTATGCAGGAGGAGGGCTGCAGCCTTTTTCCTTTCCTCTGAAGTTCTCCACACAGTCTCTTATCAGGTCTCTGACATTGCTCCAGCTTCAGGAGCCTCGCTGGGAACTATAACGGTTCCTAGAATGTTTTGCTTCTTAGCTTTAGCTTCCCATGTGTTGGCTTCTGCTGAAGGGGGGGGTTGTTTGAATGTAGTATAACCTAGTAAGCGCTGCTGTATCTAGTCATTACTGACACAGAGAATGTACATGTGTCTTTAGTACTGTTCCATTATTAAACACTATCTTCTGGAGAAGCCCTGTGTTGTGTGAGTGACTGAAGAACCTGACAGAGTGTTAGTAATCCTTCTTTCCTTCCTTTGAACCGCCTCTCTCACCAACTGGGATGAGCGGGGAAGAGGATGCTGCTGCTGTGGTAAGTACCATGGAAAAATCAGTACCTACCACTACGGTACCGACCACCAGTCCTCTGGAGGAGGACCTAGGCAAGAGGTACTTTGACCCATTTGGCGGGGAATATGCCAGCATGACTACCCAACTGAAGAGGTGAGACTGGGGAAGGTTCCAAACAGACACTGTCAAGACTTGATCCCTTACCCCTGGGCCCCATCAGGAAAGTCAATATGATCTACTGCTTGAGCATGGTGCCTGAGCCAGAAGCTGGAACATGAAAACCAGCTGAACCAGAGGATTATGCTGACACCCAGTTGGGGTTGTTAGAGCTTGGCCAGGACCGACTTTTCCAGATGGTCAAGGAGTTGTTCCAAAAGCTACCAGAATTGATAACAGAGGTAGTGCAGCGGGAACTTGATTAGTGGCTACCTGCTCCCCAGGCACCTCTGGTGCCAGCACCGCCTGCGCAAAGGGTTCCCAGTCAGCAACCACTGATCCAGCAGCCAGTACTCCCCCCCTTCCGAGAAGGGTCCCAAGGGGACCGGGAAGGGGATTCCCCCCACTGGCTGAATTGCTGGAGGCAACCTTTGACAGGGTGCCTGAGAAGTTGGCATACTTCTTGGTGTGGGTGGAAAAGTTTGTTGGGAACTGGGGTCACCTGTTCCCCAATGAGGAGTGCATCATGGACTATATAGCATCCTAGTTACAGGAAGAAGCGGCCGATTGGTATGTGAGCCTACACCATGAGGACGGTCAGGAGCTCCAGGAGGTCGATGCATTCATGTGGATCCTATAGGTGCATTATGAGAATACAACTGCAGGCAAAACAGCAAAAACTTTCCTGCGCACTTTTTGCCAAGGAAAGAAATCTGTATGTGAGTATACTGAAGAGTTCTGTCACCATGTGGCCAAGATCCGCGAATGGCCAGAAGGGGTGCTGGCACACCACTACCGCTTGGGACTCAACACGGAGATATGGAGCATGATCCTCCACAGCATGAAGCTGGTGTCCCTACTCGCCTGGATGAGAGAGGTGGCTGACATGGAGAGCAGCCTCCACACCATTCACATCGATGATGCAGCCACCTTGGGGAAGAGTACTGTGGTGCCCATGAAAACCAAAATGCCTGTGAAACCTAAAGAAGGAACACACAAACTCTGCATGAAACAGGGTCTATGCCTGAAATGTAGAGAAGCTGGGCATTTTGCTGCTGTGTGTCTGGAGTCAGGATCTGTGACCCCCCCCCCAGAAGAAGAGCAGAGAGAAGAAGTGGCCCGACAACCCAGCAAAAAAACCACCCGCCCGACTGAAGACCCCCCGCGCTCTGCAAGCTAGCCTGCAAGAAGAGGAAATGGACTCATCCTGTGAGGACGACTTCCAGCTAGTGGGAAATAGACCAGACCTGCTGTAAAAAGTGCTGATCAGCAGGTCCCAGGTCCCAAGGCACAGAAAAAGGTGAGCAGTTACCCCCCCCCTTTTTTATGACTGTGACTATCATCAACCTGGAGCTAAACACCAACATACGGGTGTGAGGTCTAATTGACTCGGGATGCGGGAGGGATCTGATCCATCCATCCTTAGTTACTGAACTGGGGGCTAAGGTAGTTAAACTCCCTGACCCCTTGGTGTTCACCCAGATGGATGGCTCTGCCACGAAAAACCCCTGCAAATATGAGACTGTACCATAAGAACATAAGAACATAAGAACATAAGAGAAGCCAATGTTGAATCAGGCCAATGGCCCATCTAGTCCAACACCCTGTCACACAGTGGCCAAAATATACCAGGTGCCATCAGGAGGTCCAGCAGTGGAGCCAGGACACTAGAAGCCCTCCCACTGCTGCCCCCTCCAGCACCAAGAATAGAGTGCATCACCTGCCCCAGACTGAGACTTCCCATCTATACCCTGTGGCTAATAGCCACTGATGGACTTCTGCTCAATATGTTTATCTAATTCCCTCTTGAAACTGTCCATGCTTGTAGCTGCCACCACCTCCTGTGGCAGTGAATTCCATATGTTAATCACTCTTTGGGTGAAGAAGTATTTCCTTTTATCTGTTCTAACCCGACTGCTCAGCAATTTCATGGAGTACCCACGAGTTCTTGTATTGTGAGAAAGGGAGAAAAGTACTTCTTTCTCAACCTGCTCAATCCCATTCATAATCTTATAAACCTCGATCATGTCACCCCTCAGCCGTCGTTTCTCCAAGCTAAAGAGCCCCAAGCATTTTAACCGTTCTTCATAGGGAAGGTGTTCCACCCCTTTTATCATTCTAGTTGCCCTTCTCTGCACTTTTTCCAATGCTATAATATCCTTTTTGAGATGTGGTGACCAGAACTGTACACAGTATTCCAAATGAGGTCGCACCAATGATTTATACAGGGGCATGATGATACTGGCTGATTTGTTTTCAATTCCCTTCCTAATAACCCCCAGCATAGCGTTGGTCTTCTTTATTGCAGCTACACACTGTCTACACATTTTCATTGAGTTATCCACTATGACTCCAAGATCTCTCTCTTGATCCGTCTCTGCCAGTTCTGACCCCATCAACGTATATTTATATTTAGGATTTTTGGCTCCAATGTGCATCACTTTGCACTTGGCCACATTGAACCCCATTTGCCACGTTGACGCCCACTCACCCATCCTCGACAGATCCCTTTGGAGTGCCTCACAATCCTCCCTGGTTTTCACCACCCGGAACAACTTCGTGTCATCTGCAAATTTAGCCACTTCACTGCTTACTCCCAATTCCAAATCATTAATAAATAAGTTAAAAAGCATCAGACTGAGTACTGATCCCTGTGGTACCCCACTGCTTACCACCCTCCACTGAGAAAGTTTCCCATTTATACTCACTCTCTGTTTCCTATTTATAAGCCAGTTTTTGATCCACAAGAGGACTTGTCCTTTTATCCCATGACTATTGAGCTTACTTAGGAGCCTTTGATGAGGAACTGTATCAAAAGCTTTCCGGAAGTCAAGGTAAATAATATCTATTGGATCCCCCTTGTCCACATGTTTGTTCACTCCCTCAAAAAACACTAACAGGTTAGTGAGACAAGATCTTCCCATACAGAACCCATGCTGAGTCTGCCTCAATAGTTTTTGTTCATCAATGTGCCTACTAATTCTTTCCTTAATAACAGTTTCCACCAACTTAGCTGGTATTGATGTCAGACTGACTGGCCTGTAATTTCCCGGATCTCCCCTGGAGCCCTTTTTAAAGATGGGAGTGACATTAGCTACCTTCCAGTCCTCAGGAATGGAGGCAGATTTTAAAGAAAGATTACATATTTTTGTCAGGAGATCCACAAGTTCACCATTGCAGATGGGTGCAGGGCAACACTGGGAACACTATCCTTTCATCATTACCCCAGCGGCCCATTTCCTGTTGGTGCTCGGCAGCCTGTGGCTCCATGACCATGATCCTTACATGTTGTGGGGTGAGGGGATTGTTCAGTTCATTTTGCCCAGGTGCTTAACACTTTGCTGGGACAGGGAGTGGGGCGAACCTCCCAGGGAGCAGCCAGTACTCGCCTGTCTGGCCAGCTCAGAACTCCAGTTGATTCCCCCCGAGTACCGTGACTTAGCTGAGGTATTTGGGGAGGAGGAGGCAGATGAACTGCTCCCCCACACAGAAACTGTGACTGCTCCATTGAACTGTTACCTAACCAGAAATTGCCTAAAGGCAATTTATACTCCATAAGCCCAGTGGAGAAAGTGGAGTTGAGGAGGTTCATTGACAAAAACTTGGCAAGGGGTTTTATTCGACCAGCCTCCTCACTTTTCGCAGCACTAGTGCTGTTCTGAAAAAAGAAGGATGGGGGTTTGAGACTATGTACTGATTACAGGGGTTTGAACGCTGTCTCGTCCACCAACACCTACCCCCCTCCCCTTGATTAAAGACTTCTTAGCAGAGGTCTCACAGGGGGAAATCTTTTCAAAACTTGATCTACGTGATGCCTATTTCTGGGCCTGGATTAAAAAGGGGGACGAATACAAAACTGTGTTCAATACCCCCCTGGGGCAGTTCGAGTACCGTGGGATGCCCTTCAGCCTTCAGGATGCTCCTGGGGTATTTATGAACCTGATAAATGAAGTTCTGCACAAGCATCTATTTAATGGCATCCTTGTTTATCTGAATGATATTTTGTTGTACTCCCCCGACAAAGAATCCCACGTCAAGTTGGTTAGGGATGTTCTCAAAATGTTGCACAAGCACAAACTCTTTGCTAAGCTTTCAAAGTGTGAGTTTCACTGCACCGAAATTGCTTTCCTAAGCTATCGAATCTCCCCCCAGGGAATTGAAATGGACCCCACCAAGGTCCAAGACGTGGTGGGGTGGGAACCTCCCAAGACGTGGAGGCAGCTCCAAGCATTCTTAGGATTTACGAACTTTTATAGATCATTTCTCGCAAATTTTGCTCAAGTGAATTTACCACTTAAGGACCTCCTGAAAACGAAAGGGAAGGGTCCGGACAGTTCCAAACCAGGGGGTAAACTTGACTGGACACCAGAGTACCAAAGTGCGTTCGACTGCCTAAAAGCCTTGTTCACTTCCGAACCCATTTTGGCACACCCAAATGATCTTAAGAAATTTATTGTACAAGTCAATGCCTCGGATGTTGCTATGGATGGCGCCATCTTGCAAGAGGGGGAGGACAGGAAGTTACATCCCCTTGCTTATGTCTCTCAGAAGTTCACTGACACAGAACATGATTGGTCGGTTTGGGACAAGGAGGTGGGAGCTATTAAATTAGACCTCTCGACATGGAGGCATTGGTTGGAAGGTGCTCGGGTGCCGTTTGAAGTGTGGACTGATCATAAGAACTTAGAAGTCCTTAGAATGCCCCGAAACCTCAACGCCAAACAGCTCCAGTGGGCTGATTTTTTCTCTAAGTTCAATTTCACACTCCACCATTTCCTGAGGAAACTAATTCACTGGCTGATGCTCTGTCCTGCCTCCTGCAACATGACAGCCATCGGGAGGAGGTCCTCGATTCCATGTTCACCCCCTTCCAACTGGGCAGGGCAGTGACTACATGCACCCAAGCAAAAGCCTGGGGGCCCCCGCCTACATTCTCTTGGGAACTGAAGTTCGCTTCTGCCATCTCTGATGCTGACCATGCAGAACTGAATAAAGAGGGGGAGGGGGAAGAAAGGGAAAATGGTTGTTGGTACCACGGTCAGAAATTGTTTGTACCATTGACATTGAGGGGTGAAATCATGTCTTCTGTACATGAGTACAAGCTGGCAGGTCACTTGGGGTTTGTTAAGTCTCTGCATCTCTTACAACGCCAATTCTGGTGGCCGGGGATGAGGAAGGATCTCTCCCTCTTTGTTCAATCATGCCAGACCTGCCTGATGAGCAAACAGAGACCCGGGAAGCCTCCTGGACTCCTCCAACCCCTGCCCACTCCCAGTCGACCATGGGAGGTCATCTCCATGGATTTTATTACAGATCTTCCCCCCAGCAAGGGGGAAACAGTTATCTGGGTTGTGGTGGATTTGTTTTCCAAGCAAGCCCATTTTATTCCATTTAAATCCTTACCACCAGCACAGATTCTTGCAACACATTTTCAGACACATTTAAAGCATTCTTGCAACACATTTTCAGACTTCACACATTACCCTGGAAGATAATCTCTGACTGGGGCACACAATTTGTTTCTAAATTCTGGAGTGAACTAATGCACCTCTTGGGGGTCGAAAGGGGCCTAAGTAGTGCCTATCACCTGGAGACTGATGGGCAAATTGAATGACTCTGGAACAATACCTTCATTGTTTTACTACCTTTCAACAGGATGATTGGGAGGGGCTCCTCCCTCTAGTGGAATTTTGCTATAATAATGCCTGCCATTTATCTACAGGTGTATCTCTTCTCATGGCGGTCTATGGGTATGAAACCCCACCTCTACCTTTTTTGTCTGACATTGGGTTGCCTGAGGGGGAGGCGGGAGATTGGTGCAAGCATTTGCAGTTGGCCTGGCTGCTGCTCTGTGAAATGTTGGATGGGGCAAAGCAAGCTTACAAGTTGCAAGCTGACAAGAAACGTGATAAGGGGTGGAATCTCAAACCTGGGGACTCTGTGTATGTGTTGACGAAAAACATCAAGGGTCTCCAACACAATTGGAAATTGGGCTGGAAGTTCATAGGGCCATTTCCCATCAAACTTATGATCAATGATGTCACTGTAGAACTTCAACTGCCTAAAGCATTGAAATTTCTACATCCTGTCTTCCATTTCAGACTGTTAAGGTGTGATCCTGGACCTAACGCCTGGCGACAGCAACAAGCTACACCCCACCCCCGTTTATGGTGCAAGGCGAACTGCATTTTGAAGTTGCTGACATTTTGGACTCTAAGCTAAAATGCAATAAATTGTATTATCTTGTTGAGTGGGTGGTTTTTGGGCCCCAACACAACCCTCCTTCACAAGTTCCACCGCCTCTACCTGAACAAACCTGGGTAGCCCTGTCATGTTAATGGTATGTGGAAGGAGTGCTGCTGCCTGTTTCCTTTCCTCTGAAGTTTTTCCACACAGTCTCTTATCAGGTCCCTGACCTTGTTGCTCCCAGCTGCAGGAGCCTTGCTGGGAATTATAATGGTTCCTAGAATGTTTTGCTTCTTAGCCCACTTTAGCTTCCCACGTGCACAAACTGTATCATTTGGCTTCTGCTGAAGGAGGGGTTGTTTGAATGTAGTATAACCTAGTCGACACTGCTGCATCTAGTCATTACTGACACAGAGAATGTACACGTGTCTTTAGTACTGTTCCATTATTAAACACTGTCTTCTAGATATACCCTGTGTTGTGTGACTGACTGAAGAACCTGACAGTACCATACCTTTTACACCTGAATTATTCATATTGAATATAAGACAAGAAACTTGTAAAAGTCAAGACTTTTATTTTATTATACATGTACTGACTACTGCAAGAATATTATATGCAAAATACTGGAGAAAGGACAAATGCCCTCAAAAGAAGAAATGTTAGACAAAACTCTTGAAACTGCTGAGATGGATAAACTGACTTTATTTTTGAAAGGGCAAGAAGAAGGGAGATTTCAGAATACATGGTCAAGATTTTATAAATGGTTGAAAGAATACAATAAATGAGCAGCCAAGTCGTACAATATTATATTTGAGATACTTTAGAATTTAGTTTGAAATATAATACAGTAAACATAGATAGGAATACATGGTGAATAAAAATGATTTATACATTTACTAGGAGTAAGGCCCGTGGTGGAAATAAATAAGTCTCCACAAACTGAAAGTCTCTTGTTCCAAAAATCAGTTTACTTGTAATTCAAATGCCACCACACAACGGATTATGCATATAATCTACTTTCGTGTGCACCTTTGTCAAGCAGAATAGCGTTGAACTATCAAAATACCCTATATATAATGTAAAAATATAAAAATCCATTATTAGTATTAATGTTAACACGAATATAACACAAGACTATGCAAACAACTGACTGTTATCTACTATACTTACAAGATTAATCCATTTAACAATCTTACAGCTAGTGTCTCTTGGTGAGACTCATTGTATCCATCAGTGTAATGACAATACATTCTTCCATACTACTTATCCATATCTAAAGCCCTTAATTACTGCCAGCCAGCTGTTTGCCAGACTTGCATCTTAAAGGGACAAAACCCATTTACATGGCAGAAATGCCCTGAGGCATAGAGAAACCAATAGGGTGTTACAAATTATAATCCTTTACCTACTTCTACCAGATGAGGTTTAACAAACTTTTACTCTTTCAAATACATCAGTAATTGCTATTATCCTGGCAATAAACCCATTTGACAAAACAAACTTCTTATACCAGAAGCAAAAGGACAGAGGGAGAAGAACACCATTTAAATTGCCACATAATTATACACACAAGAAACCCATTACTTCACACTAATTTACAAACACACTCATCAAAAAGAAGAAATCCATAGATATAGTCTGTTGGCCAACAAAATGAGAGTAAAAAATGACAGTATCAATTGGGCTTTGCAATACACTCCCTTGGCCATGCCGATAAAAAGGACTGTACAAAGGTTATGGAATTTGGTGGAAGATATCCCAGGGTGCAGCAATTCCCCGATAGTTGGTTTTAGGAAAACCAAAAGTATTAAGAATATAGTGGTACATTCTGACTTTAGGGGTTATACAGATGATAACACACTCCCCCTGGGCACCATAAATGTTTGCATTGTAAAATTTGTTATTTAGCAATGGAGGGGGATATCAGACAACACAGTTTTCTCCTTCCCAGCTAACCATCAACCTACTGTTATCTGCCCCTCTGACTTCAGCTGACTTCTGCCCTCTCTCCTGCAGAGCAGTTGTAATTCTGAGTGGTCTCCAGCCCTCACCTGGAGATTGGCAAGAATGGTTCCCCATGAGGGACTGGCTGGTTTGGAGGGTGGAGTCTATGGCATTGTACCTGTCTGAGACCACACCCCTCCTCAAACCTCACCATCTCCAGGCTCTACCCCTCAAATCTCCAGAAATTTCCCAACCTGGAGTTGGCAACCCTATCTCCCTCCCAGTCAATTGTCAACCTACCGTTATCTGTCCCCTGGCTTCAGCTTTCCATCTCCTCCCCCTCCCTCCTGGAGAGCAGTTGTAATTCTGATTGATCTCCAGCCCCCACCTGGAGATTGGCAACAATGGTTCCCCAGGATGGAATGGCTAGTTTGATGGGTGGAGTCTATGGCATTGTACCTGTCTGATTGTCACTGCTGGGGGTGGAGAGGGCAGTGAGCAGCGCATATCACCCCAAGATGGATGGTCAGACTTAACGTGTTAACCAAACGCTCGAACAGTATCTCAGGCGCTTCACTAATTTCCAGCAGGATGACTGGGAATCATTATTGCCCTTGGCAGAATTTTGCTACAGTAACACATCCCATGCTTCCACGGGGGTCTCCCCGTTCATGGCGGTCCACAGTTATGAGGCTCCGCCCCTGCCATTTCTGACACAGCCCACCTTGCCGGCGGGAGAGGCGGGAGACTGGTGCAAACGGCTGCAACAGGCTTGGCCAACTTTGGCCCGGACACTGGAGGAGGCCAAACTTGCCTATAAGACCCAAGCAGACAAAAAGAGAGATAAGGGGTGGGTTCCCAAACAAGGGGACCTTGTATATTTGTCTACTCAAAATATAAAGGGTCTTCAGCCAAGTCGTAAACTGGGATGGAAATATGTTGGCCCTTTCGAGGTGAAACGTGTGTTGAATGCTGTGACTGTGGAACTTAACTTACCAAAAGCATTGAAAGCAATTCATCCTGTCTTTCACCTCAGGCTTTTACGCCGTGTGCCTGTGGAGAATGGATGGAGACTGAAACGACTGACACACACACCCCTTTGATGGTGGGGGGGGGGAACCACACTATGAGGTGGCGCAAATACTTGACTCTAAGATCTCACAAAAACGCTTGTATTACCTGATTAAGTGGGTGGATTTTGGGCCTGAATAGAGGGAGTGGGTGAGGGAGGAACATGTTCATGCCCCCCAATTGAGGCAGCGGTTTCACAAACTGTACCCCCTCAAGCCAAAAAAGGGGGATTTATTATTGGAGGGGCAGAATGTCAGGTGACCCTGCCATAAGATGGAAGGGAGGGGAGGAGGGATAGATGGTCTGTGTCTTTTCATGTCTTGTATGTTGGGAGGTGTGCAGGTTGCCGGGGCGACGGGGAGTTTCACAGCCCGGGTTATCTGCAAGCGTCCAAATGGCCTTGGTTTCCCCAGAAATGTTTTCCTTTCTTTTCTCCTGGGAAGACAGCTCAGGCTTTGGGATATTTACTGCTTTTGCACCTTCTTCCCATGCACGGGCTTGTTAGCCATTGGTAGGTTAAGGGGGGGATTAACCCAAGGGGGTATAACTGTAGATGCTTGCCTGTAGTCCTTTATCTCTAACAAGGAATTGTTAATGGACCTTTAGAACTGCTATGAATAAACACTATCTTCTTCATGGAGCCTGGTGTTTGACTGACTTTCTGAAGTGCCTGACACTGAGGTCCCACCCCTCCTGAAACCTCACCCTCTTCAGGCTCCATCCCTCAAATCTCCAGGAATTTCCCATCTGGAGTTGGCAACCCTATTAGGACTGGCCCCATGAGTTTTCTCTCAAAGGCCAAAACAGGTGACAGGACCAAACTTGGTTGCCTATCAAGAGGCACTGAGGGGAAAGTAGGGTTGGCAGCTCTAAGTAGGGAAATACCTGGAGATTTGGGGAATGGATCCTGTGGTGGGCAGCATTGGGGGGGGGCAGAAGGACTCAACAGGGTATAATGCCATAGGGTTTACCCTCCAAAACAGCCATTTTCTCCAGGGGAACTGATCTCGGACATCTGGAGATCAATTTTAACAGCAGGAGATCTCCAGGTCCCACCTGGAGATTGGCAACACTAGGGGAAAGACAGCTGCACAGCAGGGGGTGGAAGAGAATGGTTTGATGGCCACTGGGCCAAGATTGGCAACAATAGTTCCCCAGGAGAAAATGGCTGGTTTGGAGGGTGGAGTCTATGACACTGTACCTGTCTGAGGTCCCACCCCTCCTCAAACCTCACCCTCTCTGGGCTCCACCCCACAAATCTCCAGGAATTTCCATACCTATAGTTGGCAACTTTAGCTCATCCTCTCTCAGCAGCCTCTTCCTAGGCAAAATTCTGTCTTTCTCATTAGCAGGGAGCAAAGCAGTTTACTTCATTCTTTTTGGCTTTGTGATCTGTACAGCCACCCTGTAAGGTAGGTTAGGCAGAAAGTCTCTGGCTGGTCCGAAATCACCCAGGCAGTTTCCATAGGGATGCTCCTGCTGAACAGGAGCAAGCAGCCAGGCCTAGGGATGCCATTGCCATCAAAGACAAATTGATGCAAAGGAGGATGGAAAAGTCTCCATATCTCTATTTTGCCTTCAATTGGTTTTGATACCAGCAAAGTGAGAAAATGCCAGAGGCTCTGGGTGGGTGCCCCATGGTAAATGCACCAAACAATTCCTAAAGATTTCCCACTGTGTCGATAAATCATTTTCTACACTCACAGCGTCCCCTACCAGAATTAGTACCAGAGCTTTTTTTGCCTTGTGGTATTCTGCTTGCGGTGTGACCCGTCTTTTTTGTGGTGTGGCATGGTTGTGTTATTGGGTTTGTTTCTTTTTTTTAAGGTTTTATTTATATACATTTTTCAATATACAGAAAAGAAAGAAAAAAGAAAGAAAGAAAAAAGAAAAAGAATAGTATAAGCTTCTGGTAACATACATAAATTAGTTTGAGGTCAACATGGGTAGTTACTATTTTTTTCAATCCATTTATAGATTTTTTCCCATCTATTTTGATGTATTGACTCGTCCCTTCCTAGGAGTAACAGATTTAACTTGTCTGATTCAGCTACTTCCATCAATTTGTCTATTATTTCTTCTTTATTGGGGATAGTATCTTTTTTCCAGCATTTAGCAGTTGCAATTCTTGACATCATGGTTGTATAAAGTATAATTCTTACATCATCTTTTTTAATTCCTACCGGTAGGATGTTAAATAGGAAGACTTCTGGCTTAAATTAGTAGTTTCTTCTATAATTTTATTAATCATTTGCCAGAACTTTTTAATTTTTCCACATTCCCACCAAATATGCAAATAAGTTCCTACACTTTTCCTACACCTCCAGCATATGTCTGAAGCTTCTTTATAGCATTTTGCTATTTTATTCGGTGTCCAATGCCACCTATAGAACATCTTATATATATTTTCTTTATAGTTTGTTGCTCTTAAAAATTTCAAAGATTTCCACAATCTAGCCCATTGCTCAAGAGTGATGCTATGACCTATATCTTGCATCCAAAGAATGGTTTAATAGTTTCTTCTATCAGCTCTTCCATAATAAGGAAGTTGTATAATTTTTGTATCAATTTATCTGATGAGAGCCAGATTCTGTCAAGTTGTGTAGGGGTATTTATAAAATTTATTTTTTTATCTTTAGTGAGCCTGGCGTTTAATTGAATTTTTTCCCAGTTAGTTAAATTTGCTTTTTGAGTTTCTTGTGAATCTAAGGGTTTTAATTCGTTATTTTTGTCAGTAACGTTTCATATGTTAATTTTTTATTCTTTTCATATAAGGATGGTAGAATAAATGCTTCTAATGGGGAGATCCACTTCGGCGTTTTAGTATAATACTTATTTTTAATTTCTTTCCAAAGTTTAATCAAAGGGCCTCTAATTGCATGGTTTTGGAAGGTTTGTTGTTTTTTATCTATGTTGTACCAAATGTGTGCATGCCATCCCATAGGCAGGTCATGCCCTTCTAGTTGTAAAAGTCTTTCTTCTTCTAACAAAATCCAATCTTTTATCCAGCCCATTGCCACTGCTTGATAGTATAGATTCCAATTTGGTAGTCCTAGCCCACCGTTTTCTTTTTTATCCATAAGTAATTTTTTATTAATTCTCGGCTTTTTGGCATGCCAGATGAATGTTCTGACCGCACGGTTTAGTTCTTCAAAGAACTTTTTGTTTGTTAGTATAGGCAGACATTGGGCCAGAAATAGGAAACGTGGGAGAATATTCATTTTTATTGTGGCAATTCTTCCCATAAATGAAATATGTAGATCATGCCATCTGTTAAGATCTTCTCTTATCTCTTCCAACAATTTTATGTAATTATTTTTGTATAGATTTTTATTATTGTTTGTTATAATTATTCCTAAATATTTAATTTTATCTGCTACATGAATGTTTGAGATATTTTGGATATTGGTTATTTGCTCAGCAGAGCAGTTTTTAGTCAGGAATTTTGTTTTCTTCATATTGATTCCTAAGCTCGCCACTTGACCGTAATCATGCAAGTCTTTCCATAAATATGACAGAGATGTTACTGGTTCTTCCAGAATAAATAACAGATCGTCGGCAAATGCTTGAAGCTTATATTGTTCTTTTTTTTATTTTAGTGCCTATTATATTCTTATTTTTTCTCACTAGATCGTTTAATGTTTCTAGCCCAAAGATAAATAATAGGGGTGACAATGGACATCCCTGCCTAGTTCCTTTCTGTATAGCTATGTTATTGGTTATTTCCCTGTTAATAATAATTTTTGCATATTGTTCTTTGTATATGGCTTTGATTGAATTTAGAAATTTTTCACCACAGTTCCACAGTTTAAGTTTCTGTTTTAAGTATTCCCAATTTACATTGTCAAAGGCTTTCTCCGCATCCAGGAAAATTAATGCTAACTGTTTTCCTGGGTTTTGTTCACAGTACTCTAATATATTGATTAAATTTCTTATGTTATTTTTTATTTGTCTTTTCGGAAGAAAGCCTGACTGATCTTTATGTATAATGTCTGCCATGATCTTTTTGAACCTGTTTACTAAGATTGTTGCGAAGATTTTATAATCTACGTTTAATAGGGAGATAGGTCTATAATTTTTAATATCATTTCTTTCCGATTCTGGTTTATGTATAAGTGTTATTAAGGCTTCTTTCCAAGTCAATGGTATTTTACTTGTAGCCATAACATTATTAACCAAATCCTTAAATAAAAATGGTATTTCATCTTCCATTATTTTATAGACTTCTGCTGAGATTGCATCTGGTCTCGGGGTTTTCTTTGATTTTTGATTTTTAATTGCTTCCACTACTTCAAACATAGTAATTTTTTCATTCAATAGATTTCTTTGTTGTTCTGTAAATTTACCTGTTTTATATTTCAATAAAAAATCTTCAATTTCCTGATTATTTTGTGGTATCTGTTTTTATAAATTTGTATAAAAATTTTCTGCTATTACTTTTAATTCTTGAGTCTTAAATTTTATCTCTTGTTTTTCGTTTTTCAAGGCTGTAATAATCTTCTTTTCTCTCTCCTTTTTAAGTTTATAAGCTAACCATCATGAGGGTTTATTTGCATTTTCAAAAAGATAGTCTTTGGTGTATTCGATTTTCCTCGCTATTTCTTGGGTCAACCATAAATTTATTTGATGCTGTATTAATTTTATTTTTATCCTTATTTCCTTTACATCTTTTTTATTCTGGCTGATCTTTTCTATTTTCCTTAGTTCAGCAGTTATTTTTTTTTATTTTTCTCTTTTTTGTTTATTTCTCCATGCCTCTTGATTCATGAATATATCTCTTATAATGCTTTTAGTGTATCCCATGTATTGTTCAGTGTTGTGTCTTCTCTTTTATTTATCTCAATGAACTCTTTTACTTCTTTCCTGAGTTTTTTAACGAATTCTTTATCTCTAATGAGACTAATATTTATCTTCCACCTATTAGCTTTATGGGATCCTTGAATTGATAGCCACATTGGGTTATGGTCCGTGAAAGTATTTGCCAAAATTTCAACTTCAGAAATATGTTTTATTATATTGGTATTCACCCACACCATATCTATTCTTGACCACGATTTATGTCTATTAGAGAAAAAGGTGTAGTCTCTTTTCTGGGGATTTCTAGTTCTCCATAAGTCTATGAGGTTAAACTCATCTGCTAGTTTTAGGAAGTTTTTTGTTAAAATTGCGCCAGATTTATGTGTTTTTTTGTCTTCTTTCTATCTTCTTTAGGCTCTAGAACAGCATTATAGTCTCCAACTAAGCATAGGTTCTCAGGGTTTTCTTTGAGGATAAGATTTTTAAGTTCTAAAAAAAAGCTATCTTGGTTTTGATTTGGGGCATATATATTTACAATTAAGATATCTGTTTCATTAATACTTACTTGTACCCCTATAATTCTTCCATTAGTGGATCTAAATTTAAATATTGGATTCAGTTTTGGATTGACATAGGTAACTACTCCTCTTTTTTATTTTATCTGAGGCAACAAATGCTATACCTAGTTTTTTACATGTTAAATATTTTTCATGTTCTTGTCTTGTATGTGTTTCTTGAAAACAGGTGATGTCATTTTTGAGTTTAATTGCTTGATGCAGAATTCTTCTTCTTTTTTTAGGGCTATTTAAGCCATTAACATTAATAGATATTAAAGACAATTTTTTATTTGGCATCTTTTTTATTGTTTTTTTTCCAAAGTAACTATATTTCTAAGCTGTAGCCTTGTTCATATTTGAGATTCGGCTTTATATTTTAGTTGTTGTTTCTTGTAGTTTTTTTTTTCTTCTGGTCTATTGACTGGGCTGCAAATACTTGTCTTCCAGTTGCTTCAACAGCTAGATCTTCCCCTACTTCTTTGTTTGCTCTCTCTTCTCTCTCTTCTTCTTCTTCTTCCAAGTCTTCCTCATAATCAGATGGTCTTTGCCAACCAAGGTCCTCACCAAATCTTTCTAAAAAGTTTTCTAGCTTGAAAATGGAGTCTATCCTGTACCTTGGAGTCTTATATGAAAAAAGCAGACCTTCTGGTATTAGCCATCTATATTGAATCTCATTTTTCCATAGTAATTCCGCTAAGATGGAATATTTTTGTCATTTCTCTCTAACTCGCCACAAGATGTCCTTTAATAGCTTTATTTCTTTTCCTGCAATTGTTATTTTCTTCTTATTTGCTTCTTGCAAAATTTGATCTCTTGCAGTTTTCCTCACAAACTTTACATGGACCTCTCCTTGGGGTTTTGTATTTCCTGACGTAAGTCGAGTTTCTTCTGTAGACGGCTTCTATATTTTCCATTATTTCTGCTTCACTGAGAATGTTAAATTGTTCAGTGATATTTCGTGACAGTTCTTCCTTTAGGTTTTTTTCTAGCTTTTCCAGGATATTTTGGAATCTGAGAATAGTTTCTGCTTTTTCCATTTCTAAAGTTATAAGGGTCTCTTCAATTTTCTCTGTTTTGGATTTTAGTTCCAACACCTCCTGGTCTATGTCTTCAACTCTTTCTTCCAGTTTATTTGTAGTTTTGGTCAATTTTTTAATTTCTAGCTTCATTTCTTCTGTATCGTTTTTTAGTAGTTTTGCTATTTGGTCCATTTTATTTTGCATTGGTTATAATTCTTTTTTTATGATTTCTGCATTTTGTTCTGCTGCTATCTGTAGGAAATTCTGCATCATACTTTGTAATTCTGTTGTTGTCACATAAGGTTTTAGTTGGGATAGCCCCCCTGTTTGGCTGGGGGATGCTATAGATGCTTTCCTGCTTACTCCTGACGCCATTTTTCAGTTATTGGTTGTTCTCTGGTTATCTTTAGGTTGGACCTGTGTAGATAAGCTATTATTTAAAAAGGTTTTTACTTATTCTAATAATTTATTTAATTTAATAATTTATGAATCAGCTTTTATTAATTGGATATGTTGCTTATCATTTATCATTAATCAGTTTTCCAAATTAATCAATTTTATATTTTATATTGGGTATATGATATATCTGGCTCTCCCTCGCACTTACAAAATTGTCTACAGTCTTACAACACTGCTAAATTCCCGCTTATTTCACAATATACTATTATTGAACCAGAGAAAAGAGTTTATACTTTTTGTCTGCTTCTAATATAGCTGCTTCCATTTTTCTGTCTTCTTTGTTCTTCTTTGTTCTTCCTTGTCCTCTGTGGTTTTCTGTGTGCCCTTCATTTGGTATGCTTTCTTTCTTCATCTCCCTCCTCCCCTCTCTCTTTTCCATGTGTCGCCCTCCCGGCCTGATGTAGAAGTTGTTCATCACAGATCTCCCCTCTGCTCTTCCCTCTGTCTTTCTTTTCTCACTCCCAGTTGCTCCTCCGCCTCTCTGGGGACTTCTCCTGTCTCATTCTGTCATGTCAGCTCTGATCTCTTCCTCAATCTCTGCTCAAAATCGCTGCATCACCTCACCGGCTGGAAATAACTGTTTAAAGAGACAGAAAAGAATTAGTAACACGACATAGGTTGTGTGTTTTAAAAGTTATTCTATTTTCTGCTGTGTTCCTTTGTTGTGCGTTCCTTTGTTATGCATTGCTGTTAATAGCCACCATTTAGTCCGTTTCACTCCAATTGTTTTTTCCGGGTCTCTTCCAGTCTCATTTTGTTTATTCACTGGTTTATTCAACTCAAGTCCCTCTAATTCCCCCCAAACTTGCAAAAATAAATTAATAGGACTTAGCTTCAATTATGCTGGATATTCTGTTCTCTCCTTCAGTAGATTTGTTCTCTCATTTGACCTCCTGTGCTCGGCTTTTCACAGCAAGGAAAAAAGGAAATTTCTTTGCTGACTTCTCCTTCACTCCAGCATTGAGACTAACCAAAAAAAAAAAAAAAACCACCCAGAGGTGTTGCCACTCCTTTGGGCTAGGTTCAAGTCTCTTGCTAACACTTCAAAACAAAATAGAAGTGTATTGGCTTTGCAGTATTGCAACGAAGGGAGGTTACAGAGTAGAAGTGTGAGGAGCTCTCCCCCGCACGTCTTACCTCTCCGAGCTCCAGCCGCAGTCTCGGGTTTGTTTCTTTTGAAGGGGAAGTGTTGTGAGTGAGGACATATTTCACCTCAGAATACAACAGGTTGCATAAACAATTGACAATTCCAACTGTCTTGCAGAGGGGGAGGAGTTCGAGGTGTGAAATGGAGTGAAGTCCAATCAGCTTCCATATAAAAATGAGCTTGAAATGCTGGCCCAATCAGAGAAGAGTGGCCTAGGCTGCAGTGGATGGGAGAGAACTCAGGCAACGCAGCTAGTGGATAGGGACAGATTCTGAGCGACATACCAGGGAGCATACTAATTTTGCCAAGCATAGAATCTTGCCAGACCACTACCCTTTTATATAATAGGTCAGGATTATAAGGAAGGAGGTATTGTAACAGATATAATTAGAAACTCTTTGTAACCCCCATTTTATGTCTTTTTGTTTGTTTGTTTGTTTGTTTGATGTGTTTGTTGTAAAAATAAAAAAATGTTATTAAAAAAAAAGATTTTCTGCCTAAAGTGTTTTTAAGTCACCTTGACACAGAGAGTACTGCATCTTTCTGTGTTATACCTCTGAGGATGCCAGTCACAGCTGCTGGAAAAACGTCAGGTCTTACAATGTCAAGACCACAGCCACAGAACCCAGAAAATCTACAGCAACTAACTGTTTTTAAGTCAGTTTCTTGCATTTCTTTAAAGGCACGTTCCGGGAGGGGGGCAGTCAGCAATTGGCTAGGAAGTGAAAAGGGGGTTTGGGACATGCTAGTGGTGGCAGCTGCCAGGAATGGAGGGCAGTGGCTGGAGGCAATGCTGGCTGCCTGACAAGGAGGCAGCAGCCACATGCTGCCAGGTGCTGTGAGGAGGCTTGGCAGGAATCTGGGTGGGGGACACTCCTCCAGTCACCTCTTGTCTTGCAGGCAGCTGCTGTGGAGGAGTGAGCTCTGTTGGTAGTGGCTGAGGAGAGGGCAGTCGACTTGGGACTCCAGCCACACAAGGTTGCTACAAGGGGAGAAGGAAATGACCATGGCAGCCCCCTTGTCCTTTTCTCCCCTGCTGCCTTCCTCCTTCTCCCTGGCCCAACTGGCTTCAGGTTCTTCCTCCTTGTCTCCATGCCCTTTGGGGGTCTTTCTAGGGAGCTAACAAAGTTTGCCAGTTGCCTGTAGTTTGGAAAGGAAGTCAGTCACCGGCTGCTGCACTTTCCCCTCCACATGAGTCACTTGGCACTGCCCCTCAGCCCCAGCCACTGGGAAGGCACCTGCCATTCCTGGAAGGAAGGTGCACAAGCCACAAGAGGCATATTGGCTTTAAAAAACAAAACACTGATGCTACCCCAACCCTCTTAACAATTTGAAGGTCCCCCCCACAAATCCTAGCTATGGGCTGGCTTTCAAGTCAGGAAAGGCTGATGCTCTCGCATGAATGGTTTGCATTGACAATTAAATGGTGTCCACACGGGTATGCCAGCAGGGCAGAAGCAAGATGGCCTGTTAAAGGACATTACCTTTAGAGTTGCACATTGAGGGGGAAAGTTTCTAAAATCCATTGATTTTGCGAGTTTCCAGTGAACATGGCTACTCACTAGAAGCACTCTGTGCTTCATCTCTACCCCACTGAGGATGTATTACCATAAACTTTGAAGGGTTTATCTTCAACCCCCCTCCCCTTCTAAGAAAGGACTTTGACAGGTGAGCTTATCTGGGGGTTTTTCTTTCAGAAAAGCTCTGATAACTTCAAGACCATGGGGGAAGGGAGGCATATACCGGTAAGAGCAGACCCTCACCATTTCCTTTTTGGACTTTCCCTGGCTTCCCCCCCCATTAGGTCTTATCTCTCAACTTTTAGTGTGTTTTTGTCTTTGTGTACAACAAGAATATTATAAAACTATAAGTAAAGCAGTTTATTGAACTTCTACTCCCCCCCCCACAATCCGGTTTCATTTTCATACTATGATGTATTATCCTGGAAGGGTTTATTTTGCTTTGACTGGCAACATAATGAAATTATAAATGTTTCTGAACTGAGGGGGAGAGAACCAGTTAAAGCTTGAGACACAGTGGATGAATGTCTTAAAAAGAACTTTCAAAGTTTGCCTTTTCAAATACGTCTGATATTAGTTGGATCCAGGAAATACAGACATAAAGAGACATAAAAGCTGATTTTCCCATCGAGATGATTATCTATATATATTTGATATTGCTACATGTATTTTTTATCGGATTATTGTGAATAAGCTATAAGAACCCATAATAGAATAAAAACCTGAACTCTCAGTTTACAGGACTTGGAGGACTCCTCCCTCCCTCACTATCTCTGGGAATATCTTGCTTCATTTTTTCAACTTATTGACTGCATATACCTGATTTATTCCTTCTTGTCCTGATTGGATATTTTTAGTCTGAATTAGACCCATACAAGGATTGAAAAAAAAAATTGTTTTGTTTTTTTTACATTTTCTTGCTACTGGAGGTTCTCCAGCTCTGCTGAAATGATAGTTTTGACTTTTTGCCAAAACTTAAGATTCCAAGCATGACACGGAATGTACTGAACTTATGACCTTGAAGACACCTACAAGGTGAGTTTAAATTTGCATCTTGACTTTTTATTTTTTCCCAATTGACAGCTGCGTAAATCTTATACATTTTCTTTATAATATACTAACATTGAACTCTGTTTTGAGCAATAACATTTAACCACACTAATTTAACTAATGTTGACACCAGATTTTTATTATTTTTCTTGTTAGCCTATATTGTATTAGTGCCTCCTCATTTTTGTTAATATTAGTCCATATTTAATCCTTTCTTATTCTTTCTTTTAACATATTTAACAGGTTAGTACAATTCATTTTAGCTTGTAAGCTCTGTCATTTAATACCAAAGTTGATTAGTATTTGAAAGAAGTATAAAAGAATTGGAAGTATTATCACTGAAATATTGTTTTATTATTTGTGTAATATTTGTCAGTGTTAAAAAAGGCAAAGCTAAATTCCTAAATGTTTAAATGAGAAAATTGCATGATATATTTAAAGGAAGAAAAAGGCTCAGGAAAGTTAGAATGATTGCTACCCGTCTGAAGGATAAGAAAAAACAGAAACAAGATGATGACGACCCTGATGTTATAGACTATATCGAGAGACTTTCAGAGTCACTATCTCAACAAATGCAAACACTTGCTCAACAAATGCAGGCTGTCACTCTTCAAATACAGCAATCTGAACAAAAGACACAAGAAAAAATTAAACAAGAAATTAAGCAAGAAGCAACAAACTTCAGACAAGAAATGAAGATAGGCTTGGCAGAAATCAAGACTTGACTCCAAGAACATACTCAAGAAATCAGTCAAATTAAGAAGAAATGTAAGGAAATAGACTTTCATCAAGTACAAGATTTATTTCAAGAAAGGCTGCTCAAAAGATTGGAGTTTTGGAGGTACATTGCAGAAATGATGTATAAAAGTTCGTACATCCTAAGAACGATTGTTGTCAGTGGTGAACTGAGAGGTGAGCAGTGGTGGGGATGTCAGGCATGCAATGGCAGAGGATTCAGCAGAGGTGATGGTGAGGGAGTACCTCACCATGTCCCCTGAGCTTGCTAACACCAATATCCTGGAGTACTGGTCACACAAGGCTGCCATCTGGCCTGACCTCTCTTATATGGCCATGAACCCATGAGCCCTGAGTCCACCTATCACCCAAACCTCAGCAGGGGAGAGGAGTTCACAATCAGGAGTGTATAAAATGTGGGTCCTCAGCTGAGGCATCCAGTAGCTAAGCCCCACCACTTGGTGTAAGCAGAGAAACAGGTGGCTCAGAGTCCTGAGTCCACCTAACACCTAAACCCCAGCAGGGGAAAGGAGTTCACATCAGGCCCATAGCCAGAATTTTTTTAATTATGGGGGCCTTTAAATAAGTCAGGGGGCACTGATAAAATAAAAGTAAAATAAACTCACACTCACCAGTTGGAGCAGGCAGGAGGGTGGGTGGAAGTGGAAGTCACTGAACAAGTAACCTGAGGAGAATACCCTCCTCCTCTCCTTTCCCCACTCCACATTGGCTGTGTGGAGTGCAGGAAACTATGACGAAAGTGGTGGGCTCCTGCTCAGTTCTCTATTTCTTTATTCCTGGCTGACTTCGTGCTTTCACCGTGACTTTGCCTCAGTCATGCCCCCACCCACTGCCCTGCTGGGGGGCTTCCTGCTGCAACACTTCTCAGACTTGGAAGTGGCAGCCCACCCAGGGAGACAAGCCAAAGGAGGAGAGATGGGCGAGCAGACAAGACAGAGATGGCTGTTCTGCTGCCACTGGTGGCTTGTGTGCACCCTACATTGGTGCAACCGGACTGAACTGAGAAGGCAGGAACTGAAGGAAAAACCCAGGAGGGGAGGCTGAAGGAGTGCTGTGTTTTTCTCTCCCTTGGTGGCCAGCTTCCTCAGTGATGAGGGCACAGGTGCATGCAAGCAAGTAAGGTCTGCAGTCTTGCACTGGAGGGAAAAAGGGAGAAATTTCTGTAGTTGCAGGTTCAGCCACAGGACCCACAGCCCCCTAGCTCCACTTCACCTGCCACCCTGCTTGCCTGGCCACTTTGTGCTGCTTCATGCTGTGGCCACCCTGTGCTGCCAGCTCGGGATGGAGCCTGTGGGGCTGCTGGCAGGTGGGGAAGTTGTGGGGCCTTGGCAGGAAGTGGGGGGGGCAGGCCCCGAAATGCTTCAATGTAGCTATGGGCCTGGTTCACATCTCAGGAGGGTATAAAATGTGGGTCCTCAGCTGAGACACCCAGTAGCTAATGCTCCCTCTAAGCTGTGGAATATTGTGAGCAAAAATTCTACTTGTGAGCTATTGACATTAAAGTTGTGAGCAATTTGGCTAAATTACTTTGCACTGGAGCCATCCTTCCTAAGCTAAGACAAAAATGTGTGAGCTGCAGGCTAAAAAACAATGAGCTAGCTCAGACTAACTCAGCTTAGAGGGAACACAGCAAGACCCATTGCTTGGAGTGAGCAAAGAAACAGGATGGCTCAGAGCCCTGAATCAACCTAACACCCAAACCTCAATAGGGAGAAGTGATCACAATCAGGAATAAATTAATGGGCTCTGCTTTTAACAAGTTCCCTGCCTCTCTGTCTAATTGCCAACAGCCAACAGAAGTGAGGGTGCAGAGCTGAGCTGAGGGTATATATAACATTCTGATCCCATAGAGCAGAGTGGTAACTGTTATTGACAGCCAGCAGTTGCTGTTAAACTTTGGAGTATTTCTATTGGTGTTTTCCCCCTTGTTGCTTTGAAGTTTTGTAAACATTTTAATTGAGTGGAGACAGTCTGTATGTATCCATTCAAGAAGCTCCACAAACTGTCATGAACAGCATGAAAGTTCATGGAATGTTCATGCCTGTCATCCTTCTATGAGCATCACTTCATGAACCACGAACCGGCCAAAATTAGTCACAAATTGTAGTTAATGAGCTGGTTCATGCCCATCCCAGTCAGATCTACCGTCTGATGAAAAACCTCCAAAGAATGGGAGCCCACCAGGTTGCCAATTGACCATGTCTACTATTCAGATCTGTGCTGCTGTATGTATCCAGGCTGAGATCCTGCAAGGTGTTTGACCAGGCATGTCAGTAATCAGGATGAGTAGACTTTGGCCTAATCTGAAAGGAGGCTGTGTTGGCTGTTGGTATCACTCAACCTGGGAAGAAGTTTACCTGGACTCTGTGTGTTCCCTCCCTCCCTATGCCCACTCTATGTGTGTAAGTAGTAACTACTGTGTCAGAAAAAGGTCTATTTGATGTTTCTCACTGAGTCCATTGTTATGTGTTCCCTATTCGGCTTTGCGCTTGCGTAGGTATGCAGGCAGTAACGTGGGAGCTTCTTCCCTTGCCGCTTCTCCTTACCACGGTGGCCTTGAATGTAGGCTTTGGGCTATTCTTGTGTTGATGAGAATTTTCCAGTCCTGTGAATGCGAGGGGAGGGGGGAGTCGTCTCCCGCTCATGAAGTAACTCTCCCGCCGGGAGTTTCCCGCGTGCACGCTTATCGTTCATTCGCTAGTCGCTTGCATGCATCATACTATAACCCTGCTCGCTTTGCTCTTGCCTCCCATTCCTGACAATGACCTTCTACTGTGGGTTTTAGCACTGTAATCCAATAAAGCCTTTCTTTTGATCAAGAATGCCTGGACCTACTTGCTTTTGAACCTGATGGAAATTGTCAGGAATCAACATTCTTTCACCACCACCAGCTCCTGCCGTCCAACACGATGAGCGGGGCTGGGGTCGGTCCACCAGTGACTACCACACCAGTCACCACGGTTCTGGTCACCACCGTGGCAATTCCAGTGACCACCACTCCGGTTACCACCGTTCCGGTTACCACCGTTCCGGCTACCACCGTTGCTCCAGTGACTACGACTCCGGTGACCACGGCTTTGATCCTATACTCGATGGCTGGGCCAACCACCCCTCCATTGACCAGCACAGTGGGAGCATCATACACCCTCCCGATCTACAGCCCCGCTGGGCCAACCCAGAGTCATGGAGGAGCGATACCTCGAACCTACTTTCTTGGTGCCCCAACTCCCTGGGACAAGGGGGTTACCTATCGTAGGTTGCGGGACTGGACTAAGAATCTTTTGGACACCACCCAGACTACCTGGTCGTTACCGGGGAGCCAGAGCCGGGACAGCTTACTGGATCCCCGGGGAAGTTTTGGGCTCCCCCAGGGGCGGATGTCCCGCGGATCTCCCAGGTTGGGGTCCAGCCCAAATGCGGACGCCCGCATGGACTCTATTCAAGATGATACCCAACGATTAATGCGGGACATGGGCAAGCTGATGCAGTCCCTGCTGCAGATGATGGACCAAGCCACCCGAGCCCACCCGCTGACTCAACTGAAACCAGCGCCAGCCCCAGTACCACCACTGCCTGCGCCTCCTCTTCCCGGCCAGCCTGTTCCGGGGCAGCCAGCACCAGCAGCACCCTTACCTGGCCAGCCGGTGCCTGGTCAGCCTCCTTCGGCTGGCCCACTGCCGGGAGGGCCCGTTCCGGGGCAACCGGGACCCATCCAGCCTCCACCTGTTCTACCGCTGCCTCCTGTTCCTGCTCTGGCGCCCCTCCCGTTGCCCGTTCCAGTGCCTGGCATGGGTCCCGTTCCTCCAATAATTCGTCCCAAAGATATGTTGGACATTACTTTTGACGGAGACCCTGAGACTGTGTCTTTCTTTATATTACAAGTCGGGAAATTCGTACAGCGATGGGGCTATGTGTTCCCGGATGAGGAGCAACAGGTGGAATTTATTGCTTCAAGGTTCCGCAGAATTGCTACCAGCTGGTATGTGGCCCTCTACGATCTGGAGGCAGTGGAGCTGGGGAATGTTGATGACTTCATGTGGGCCTTGAGGAACCACTTCGAAGACCCAGGGGCGGCTCCAAAGGCTGAAGCCTTCCTCCGCACCTTCAAACAAGGCAAACTAACAGTGAGGGAGTACTCACGGGAATTTCAACGGCACGCAGTTAAGATTCGAGACTGGACTGACCCCGTGCTGGCTCAACAATACTGGATGGGGCTAGCAGTGGACGTCCGTCACAACGTCCTCAGTTCCAAAGAGCCACGCACCCTTCAAGGTTGGATGGAGGAGGTGGAAAAAGCTGAAAGCTGATTGCGCCTCATGAAACTGGACTTGTCACTTGGGAGCAATCGTCCGAGTACCTCTGCCACCCTGACCAGAAGCAAGCCTACCTCCGCCCAGGGTGGGGTGAGAGACCAACGCATGAGACAGGGCTTGTGCTTACGATGTGGGGAGAAAGGGCACTTCGCCGCATTCTGCCCCAAGGGGGATCCTGGTCGGGCTCTGACTCAAGAAGAGCCCCGACGATGGCCAGCTACCACCCCGAGAAAGGGTACAGCGAAACCATGCAACCCACGGGCCCTTTTTGCCAACCCAGACCCTGCGGATGCCTTGATGTTGGAAGAAGAGGAGAGT
This sequence comes from Gekko gecko, assembly GCA_029375565.1. Taxonomy (NCBI): domain Eukaryota; kingdom Metazoa; phylum Chordata; class Lepidosauria; order Squamata; family Gekkonidae; genus Gekko; species Gekko gecko. Next base: position 175,154,964 of record JAPDNY010000005.1, read on the forward strand.
GATCTGCAGGGAAACGAAGTGGTCCTGTTTGAGAGTGGCGCTGCCCAACAGGACCCTGCCCCTGAAGCGCCAAAAATGGTGAGCAATTACCCCTCTCTCTTCTTTGTGACTGTTCTTATAATGAACCCAGCAATGATGACCCACATCAGGGTCCGAGCCCTCATTGACTCGGGGTGCGGGAGGGATTTGATGAACCCGTCACTGGTAATAGGACTAGAGGCGGCAGTTACCAGTTTGAAAGATCCTATTACCTTTACCCAAATGGATGGGTCACCGATGAAGGAACCATGTCGATTTGAGACTGTCCCCTTAAGGGTGGGCACAGGAGAACACTGGGAGCTGCGGTCTTTTGTAATAGCCCCACAAGCCCAATTCCCATTAGTGTTGGGCAGCCCATGGTTGCATGGGCACGATCCCTATATACTTTTGGACGAAGGGACGGTACAATTTATCTCCACGAAATGTGCAGAGCACAACTGGGACCCGGGGTGGGGAAAACCCCCTAATAACGATCCTCCACGAGCCTGCTTAGTCGCAGAGGACCTTAATCGCATTCCCAAAGAATATTGGCATTTGGCCCGTGTGTTTGAGGAGGAGGAAGCTGACGAACTACCTCCCCACCGTAACTCAGACTGTGCGATTGAAATCCTTCCGGGCCACAAGTTGCTGAAAGGGAAAATTTATGCCATGAGTCCTATGGAAAAGGAGGAGCTACGCAGATTCATTGACAAGAATCTGGCCCGTGGATTTATCCAACCGGCGCCGTCGCCCTTTGCGGCCCCTGTGTTGTTTTGTAAAAAGAAGGATGGGGGGCTGAGACTGTGCACTGATTACCGGGGCCTAAACGCAGTTTCGGCTACCAATGCTTACCCCATGCCCCTCATCAAGGATTTATTAGCAGAAGTGGCAAAGGGGAAGGTGTTTTCTAAATTGGATTTACGTGATGCCTATTTTAGAGTTCACATTAGGCAAGGAGATGAACACAAGACCGCCTTCAATACCCCGTTGGGACAATTTGAATACCGGGTGATGCCTTTCGGTTTGCAGGGGGTGCCTGGGGTCTTCATGAACTTAATAAACGAGGTGTTGCACCCCTATTTGTTCAAGGGGGTGGTTGTTTACTTGGATGATATCTTGGTGTACAGCCCAGACCAAAAAACTCACACCAGGCTGCTTCAGGAGGTACTGGAGAAGTTGCTAGAGCACAAACTGTTTGTTAAACTCTCAAAATGTGAATTTCACCAGACTCGCATTGACTTTTTAGGGTATCGCATATCCTCAAATGGGTTGGAAATGGACCCAAAAAAGGTCCAGGATGTGTTGGCTTGGGAACCCCCCAAAACCAGACGGCAGCTCCAGAGTTTTCTCGGCTTCGCCAATTTTTACCGCCAATTCTTGCCCCATTTTGCCCAGGTAGCCCTTCCTCTCACAGATCTCCTAAAGACTAAAGGGAGAGGGGGCAAAGCTTCTATGCCAGGGGCCCTGTTAGATTGGACACCTCAGTGTCAAGAGGCATTTGAAATACTGAAGCAGTTATTTACTTCCGAACCAGTACTGGCACACCCAAATGAAAAAAAATTTCTTGTCCAAGTAGACGCCTCAGACACCGCAATGGGGGGTGATCTTACAAGAGGACGCCCAAGGGCATTTGCACCCTCTTGCTTATGTTTCACGAAAGTTTAATGACACAGAGAGGTTCTGGCCCATTTGGGACAAAGAAGCTGCTTCCATACGCTTAGCCCTAATTACTTGGAGGCACTGGCTAGAGGGGGCTCGGGTACCCTTTGAAATCTGGACTGATCATAAGAACCTTGAGGTACTTCGGAAGCCCCGGAATCTAAATGCCAAACAGTTCCGCTGGGCTGAGTTTTTCTCCAAGTTCCAATTTACCCTTCACCACTTCCCAGGCAAGTCCAATCACTTGGCAGATGCCCTCTCACGCCTTCCCCAGCACCTGAGCAAGAGAATGGAGGTGAGAGAATCCTTTTTTACCCCAGATCAACTTGTTGGGGCCGTTATAACACGCAAACAGAGACAATTACAGCCCATTACCCCGAGTCAGGGGTTGCCATGGGAAAGTCAATTTGCTACCGACATCACTGATCAGGAGAAAGTTGAGCTAAAAGCTCAAGATGATGTAGAATGCAAACCCAATGGCTGCTGGTACAAAGGCATTAAACTGTTTGTCCCAGAAAGTACGCGACCCCAACTACTGCAGGCTGCCCATGATTCCAAATCAGCAGGGCACTTCGGATATGTGAAGTCCCTACACCTACTGCAACACAATTTCTGGTGGCCCCGAATGAAACGAGATCTATCACTCTACATACAATCTTGCCCTACATGTAGTCGCTGCAAGACCAGAGTGGGAAAACCCCCAGGTCTATTACAGCCATTGCCTACCCCAAGTCGACCCTGGGAAGTGATTTCCATGGATTTTATCACTGATCTTCCCCCCAGCAAACACATGACTGTTATCTGGGTGGTGGTGGACTTATTTTCTAAACAGGCTCACTTTATACCGTTTTCTAGTTTGCCAATGGCCAAAATACTTGCAAAAGCCTTCTTACAACATATTGCCCGGCTCCACACTTTACTGATCAAAATAATATCCGACCGTGGGGTTCAGTTTGTCTCCAAACTATGGACAGAGTTAATGGCCCTCATGGGCATTGAGCGTGCTCTAAGCGGTGCATATCACCCGGAGACTGATGGGCAAACAGAAAGGGTGAATCAAACACTAGAGCAATACCTACGCTGTTTCACCAACTACCAACAAGACAATTGGGTCGAATTGTTGCCTTTGGCTGAGTTTGCATACAACAACTCCTGGCACGCGTCAACCGGAATGTCCCCCTTTAAAGCTGCCATGGGTTATGATAGCCCCCCTCTTCCGTTCTTGAAACCGGGGGATACTACGGGGAATGCCACAGAATGGTGTAAGTCTTTTCGAGACTCTTGGCCAATGATTGTAGAGACTTTAAACGAGGCCAAGGCTCAATGTAAGAAATATGCAGACAAAAAAAGGGCAGGGGGATGAAATCTGCAACCAGGGGATTCAGTATACCTTTCCACTAAGAACTTACGCCTCTCACAGAAGTCGTGGAAGCTGGCGTGGAAATATATTGGTCCATTCAAGGTGGTTCGCTGTATTAATAAAGTAACTGTGCAACTGGATTTACCTAAGTCACTTAAAGCCATTCATCCAATTTTCCATTACAGCCTCCTCAAACCGGCATTTCCCCTAACTAAGTGGCATCCAGAGCCTCCGGCAACCCCCCCCCCCGCTGATCATCGATAACGAGGAGCACTACAAGCTGGATAACATCCTGGACTCCAAATTTATCCGTGGACAATTGTATTATTTGGTTGAATGGGTACATTTTGGGCCCCAACACAGGGAATGGGTTAAAGTCTCCGATATTAATGCACCTGATCTTCTAAGGGATTTTCACACCCATTTCCCAACCAAACCAGGGGGTCCCATGTACTCCCCTTCCTGAGTGGTGGGTGGGAGGTATTTTGGGAAGGGCAGAGTGTCAGAAAAAGGTCTATTTGATGTTTCTCACTGAGTCCATTGTTATGTGTTCCCTATTCGGCTTTGCGCTTGCGTAGGTATGCAGGCAGTAATGTGGAAGCTTCTTCCCTTGCTGCTTCTCCTTATCACGGTGGCTTTGGGCTATTCTTGTGTTGATGAGAATTTTCCAGTCCTGTGAATGCAAGGGGAGGGGGGAGTCGTCTCCCGCTCATGAAGTAACTCTCCCGCCGGGAGTTTCCCACGCACACGCTTATCGTTCATTTGCTAGTCGCTTGCATGCATCATACTATAACCCTGCTCGCTTTGCTCTTGCCCCCCATTCCTGACAATGACCTTCTACTGTGGGTTTTAGCACTGTAATCCAATAAAGCCTTTCTTTTGATCAAGAATGCCTGGACCTACTTGCTTTTGAACCTGATATACTGTTTGTGTGTGTGTAAAGTGCTGTCAAGTCACAACTGACTTATGGCAACCCCAGCAAGGGGTTTTTCAAGGCAAGTGAGAAACAGAGGTGGTTTGCCATTGCCTTTCTCTGTAGAGTCTTCCTTGGTGGTCTCCTCTCCAAGTACCGACCTTCCTTACTTTCCAACATCTGGCGAGATTGGGCTTTATCATGCCATCTTCCCTCTCAAGCTACTGATTAGAGAGAAGATATTAAATTGATGCCAGCTTTTTAAACAGTATAACATTACACTGACATTGGAGGGAAGACCTCTGAGCAGGCAATCAATGTCCCACTTCTCCCTCAGCTGGCTCCAGGGGCCACCCATACCTAGCCCCAAACCACTATGTTTCCCCTGGTGTGGCATTAGATTAGCATATATCTACATTAGGGCAGTGCTGAATGGGCTTAGGTACTATTATAAGCAGTTCCAGGATCTTTAGTATTGTGTTGATAATAGTTTTTTTTTTCATTTGTGCCTTAAATCTAGATTCTATACTTTGATCTGAGAGACTGCAATTCCATGGGAGTAGTTATTTCATGATATGTGACACTAGAGAGCAACACCCCAAAGCAAAATCAAGTTACATCATGCCTGGAAAGAAGACTTTTTATCATACTTCATGTGTGAGCATTTTCTTTAGAGCTTCTTCCAAGAGATGCTTATTTTGAGGCTCTGCTGCCACCATCCCATCAGTAAAATTTCACCTGCTTTTGTGTGGTTTTTAATAAGTATTCTTTGGCTTGATTGACTGTTAACAAAAGGCAAAAAAAACAGCTGTCAGGGAATCTCTCTGGGAACATCAGTAATGGCAAGGAAAACCCATTACAACTTGGTTTCATTAAAAAAAATCACAACCAAGCCTTTAAGTGAGCTTGAAATGATCTAAAATGTATTTATTCCATCTCCCACTTAAGCTCAATTTGTGAGGCAGAGAAGATTTGCCATTTCACACAGGCCCATTCTGCATCTAGCATTTGCTCTGCTGTTTTACCAAAGCCATGTTGAAACAGAAATTGCCCTCTACATTGCATGCCACTTTCACTTTGATTGTTGGATTTTATGGCAGTGTCCAAACTGCATGTGGGTTTCACTTCCTCTGATCTTTGTTTTATGGTAACTGTCTGCATAGATTTATGGTCATTTTATGGCCATTCAGAGGTGACTACAGTCAGTACAGCATTGGCCCGGGGTATTTGAATGTGGTTTTGAGCCACATCTTTTTCTGTTCCAGTGTGGGTTTGGTAAAACAACGGAGCAAATGCTAGATGCAGAATGGGCCAATGTAAAATCCAGTTGCAAAGTGCATTGAAAGTGCATTGAAAGTGCTTTAGTGTGTGTGAAAGCGCCTGATGTGTTTTAGCTTGCTTTAACAGCTGTTTTTTACATCTGAAGTTTTTGTAGAAGCTTTGGGATTTTTCAATATGGTTTTCTTTCCTCTTTTTTCGTTTCTTGGGTTCTTCCTTCTTCTGACAAAGCCTTTCTAAATTTACTCAGCTGGTGCATGTTTGATCTCAATCCTTGAATTTAATTCCTAGGTCAAGTAATTTTCTGTGTGTGAGAGAGAGAAGAAAAAAAATCTTTCTACCTTTAGATAGTTGGAATATTCATGGATTTAATTTATTGCCACTGCCCTTCTTTCCTTTTTCATGTAAACCATAACCTCTGCTTTTAATCTTCAAGCAATTAGAAGCAATTGCACCATTTCATTCGGTTTTGAAGAAATGCATTCTTAGAAGACTTTTAAAAAGAAGTTTATCCACACTTTGTGGATGTAAGCAAGGCTGTTTTGCTATCAGGGAATTATATCTTAGCAAAGTTTGTATAAAAATATGAAAGATAACTGTGTTGTCTGACTAATGATGAACCTCTATGAAGCATTTCTCCATAGACAGTATGCTGACATGTGGTTGTATTTGGTAACATGAACTTGGTACTAAATCTATGCCATTTGTTCTTCTGTCGCTACCATGGGAACATTTGTAGGTGGTAATCTCACTCTGGATATGAGGTAACCATTGTGGTATTTTCATTGACACTACTTGGCTGCTTTGAACTCATGCTCCAAATGTAATTTTCGAAAAATTAGCCTCTTGTTACAAAGCATTAAGCTTATTGTCCCTCAGCTCAGAGAACTTGAGGGAAGTGATAAATATTCTTGAGAAGGTGAAACACCCTGGCTATGATTAATCTCAGCATTCTTTGTTTGACCACATTTATTTATTTATTTATTATTTCAACTTTTACCACGCCCTCCCTGCCAAGGCAGGCTCAGGGTGGCTTACATAAAACCAAGTAAAAACAATATGCATCACAGTTTAAAATACACAATAAAATACACAAAAACAGTTTAATATGTCAATGGTGATCCAAAGGTAGTAAAGTGCATTTACAACATGTTCAGTGGTGCCTCCCCTCCAGGAAGCTTCGGCTTGAAAGAGGTCGGCGCAGGGCATAGCTGATAAGGTGCTGCTTCTATCAGAGCGCCTGCTGGAAAAGCTCAGTTTTCATGCCCCTGCGAAACTGTCCAAGGTCTTGGAAGGCCCAGATCTCGCCAGGGAGCTCGTTCCAATAAGTCGGAGCTGCCAAAGAGAATATCCTAGTCCTGGTCGATGTCATTCTGGCATCCTTAGAACCAGGGAAGGCCAAACAGTTTTGTGATCCTGATCGCAGTGCTCTCTGGGGAACATGCAGGGAATGGTGGTCCCACAGACATTGTCTCTGGAGGTAGAAGCCTTTGTAATTCCCCCTCTCTAGCCAGCAGGTTCACAGAGAATGGCAATCAACCAGGAGCTATAGTTATATATAATTGAAACACTTCTGTAAAAGCTAATGGGACTGGCCCATTAGTGAGGAAAGTCCTTAGATACAATTATGGCATGTTTAAAAACGCTAGCATGAGAAAATAATAAGACCTCTGTTCTGCAAGATTATCTCGCAGAGCAAAATGTGGACCTGGCTTACATGACTGAGACCTGAGTGAGTGATGGTGAAACTGTTGCCTTAAACCAGCTTGCTCCTCCAGGTTTCTCAGCCCTCCACCAGTCCTGGACTATAGGGCAAGTGAGCGTGGAGATGTTGATCCAGGAGTCTTTCTCCTTTAGGTAGCTCCCTGACCCAAAAATTGCTAGCATTGAATGTGTGGACCTGGCGTGGGAGGTGAAGGAGAGCTTGGCTATCTGGCTGGTGTACCAACCACCTAAAGCACCAGCCAGATACCCTGCCAAGCCTGTTGGAGGCTGCTGCTGGCTGGGCTTTGGAATACCCTAAGTTATTGATCTTGGGGGACTTCAATGTCCACACCAATGAGGATACCTCCATTCAGGCTTTCAGGGACCCGGTGTCTTCCATGGCAGCACTAGGGCTCTCTCAGTTTGTAGTAGCTCCCACACATCAAGCAGGCTACATACTGGATCTTATTTTTGGGGTGGGGTTGGATGTGGATCTTTTGCACATAGATTTGATGCCACGGTCAGACCACTATACCCTGAAGTCCCATTCCACAACCTCCCTGTTTAGGCAATGAGCTAATTTATGTTTGCTCACAGAGACTTATAGAACTGGATGGTTTCCAGAATGCTCTGAGGGAACCAATACCCCCAGACGACTCACTTGATGAGCTGGTGGAAGATTGGTATAGCTGACTGATTGGTATAGCCAGCCCAATTATTTAGAATGAGTCAGTCTTTAACTTCACTGCTGCAGGGCACACAAAATAGTAGGGAATTAGATATTGGCTGTGAGGCTTTTGTGAGCTATTTCACAGATAAAGTCTTGGTGCTCTGCCATGATCTCCCTGCCACTATAGATACAATAGCGGAAGCTCCTTGACCGTCTTCAGTTCCTGTTCTGAACCACTTCAGCTGCCTCTCACAGGAGGAGGTTGACAAGATCATTGCAACTGTAAAGCCCAGCACTTGCCTCTTTGATCTGTGCATATCTTGGCTGGTTAAGCCAAGGAGATGTGATGCGGGCCTCTCTGTGTGATATTATCAACTTATCCCTGGTAATGGGGGGTTTTCCCAGAGGCATTGAAGTAGGCAGTGGTGTGTCCACTCTTGAAGACGCTATCTTTAGATCCAATAGTTCTGGCCAACTACTGCCCAGTATTGAACCTTCCGATCCTGGGTAAGGTAGTTGAGAGAGTGGCAGCTAACCAGCTGCAGATTTTCTTGGATTACACCTCTATCCTGGACCCCTTCCAGTCTGGTTTCCTTTTTTTATCTGTTTATTTATAGTTTATAACATTACAAACACTTCACTTACAGTTATCATCTACATACATGCGAGTCAATTTTTCACATCATCTTTTCCAACCAATTTTTTTTCCATCTTTTTTCAAATATATCCTGTTTTTTCCCCTGCAAAAATAAGTTTAACCTGTTCATTTCTGCCATTAACAACAATTTTTCTATCAATTCCTCCTTTGAGTGTATTTTTTTCTCCTTTCCAACACTTGGCTAACAGTATTCTTGCCACAGTCAAGGTATAAGCAAATACATACTTATCTTCCTTACTAAACCTATCTGGAAGAATATTTAGTAGAGTGACTTCTGGTATGATAGGTAGTTGGCTCCCAGTAATCTCTTGTAATATTTTAAATATTTTACACCAGTATTTTTGCACTCTCTCACACCTCCACCACATATGTATAATTGTACCAACATTGCTCTTACAATTCCAACAGTTTTTACTAACATGTTCATAACATTTTGATATCCTGTCTGGCGTCCAATGCCATCTATGGAACAATTTCAGTATATTGTCTTTGTATGGGATTGCTCTCATTATACTGACTGCATTCCATACTTTGGACCATTGTTCTATCTCTATGGTGTGGTCTAAATCTTTCATCCATGCAACCATAGCCCCTTTCACCATCTCATCTATTAAGTACTCTGATAGTAAGAACCCAGACCCAGGAGGATAAGATGGCAAATGAACTAAAACTTAATAAAGGATAAGTATTTTGATAAAAAAAACAGAAGAGATTAAATACTTCTTTAAAAGAAACATGCAGTTGGAAACATTGATGGAAATAGTTTGGGAGGCATTTAAAGCCTTCTTAAAGGGCTGGCTTATCAACCAAGAAGCATGGATCAGAAAACAAAGGAAAAAACAATATGAAGATCTGATGACGCAAATGCGGAAAGAGAAGGAGAAACTGAAAAAACTAAATATTGACATGGAAAAAACAAAGTTAAACTTAAAAATGTTGCATCACCAAAAGATGCCCATCTGGCCTCGACCAGGGCCAGAGTCTTTTCAGCCCTGGCCCCAACCTGGGGGAATGAGTTCTCACTAGAGATCAGGGCCCTGCAGGACCTTCTACAGTTCCACAGGGCCTGTAAGACAGAGCTCTTCTTCTAGACCTGTGGGTGAGGCAGCGGATGTCAAATATCATCTGGCCCCTCCTGATACCATCTTGTTACCTTTTTGTTACCATCTGTATTATGGTCTTCAGTTTTCAAGGACACAGAATGATAGCCAGCTTGGTCTATCCAAGGTAGGGTACTCATAATTTGGAACATCTTTTTGGATCTAGCCCTTTCTGTCTTTAATTGTCTAACACCAGGGCACCGTTGTAGTAGTTGTGATGTAGTTTGATCACCATCATTTAAAGGTTAAGTTTATAGTTTTATTGTTTTATGTTAATATTGTAACCTGTCCTGAGCTTGCTTGCAGGAAGGGTGGGATAGTAATTGAACCAAATAAATTCATGAATATTTGTAATTTTTCACCATGAAGGTAAAAATGCATAGTTTCGCTTGCAGCTATCTATTGCAAACAGGCAGTGGATTTCAAAATATTATCAATGGTTCCTCAATGAATGGATGCATAATATGATGTACAGTTAAGTTAATGATATTCATTAGATGTAAAACAACAGCTCAGATGTGTGTTATACTCAGAGGGATGTTAATTGGAATGGAAAATGTCCTACAAAACTGAGCCTGTTGTGGGTAATATGCTCAAAAGTAATGTAGAATCATTTACCTATCTTTACAAATGTGTTGTTAGAGTGCAGAAAATAAAAGACAGGTGGAAATAAAAGGACAGGTTTCACCTATCCCCAAGGTTGAATAAACTGACAGGTAGAGGAAGAAACTAATAGCTAAATTTTCAGTCTGGGGACATGGGGAACAAATTTCCACATGTGCTCTTTGCAAGCAATCTTCTTGCATGGCCTTTAGCAAAACCATTTACAGTTCATCTTGGTAGAAAAAGAAGATAATGCCATTTCTATGCCTCATAAGATGTGAGCTGTCAATCAAGGATTGCTAAGTGATGTGGACCTTGGACCTTATGTTAATGGGTACCTTAGTGAGTCATATGGAGCTATTTAATCTTCAAAGTTTGTGGCATATGTTTGTCGAGGTTGATTTATGGGGAAAGTTGGTGTATCAAGAAATAGGGGTCCTGAACAACTCATGGGGAGAAGCTTAGACATTTCTGTTTCACAAATGAGAACAGGTTGGCTTACACATTTGAGATGCATTTGAGCATCTGAAAGAGCCAATCATGGCAAAGAGGGTTATCACTGGTAACACCCTGTCCCATTTGAGAGAGGTTGGCTTCATTAATAACTGGTTTCAGAAATGGACCCTAGAGCCATGAGTCAAAGATGAAGATTGTGTTTTATTGGATATGGGAAAACAAAGCTTAAAACACACACATTGAACTTGGATCTCATCCCTGGTTTTAAAAGCATCCATTTATCCTGGGACAAGTGTGGGGCAAAACCAGGGTGACCTCAATGTAATGTGGAAACAAAAAGTGCCCCGAGATTATTACAGGGGTGAACTCGAGCGTAATGTAGAATGTAAAAATACCCTGAGATAAATACAGGGGCGAACTCAAGTGTAGTGTAGAATGTAAGTTCGGGGACAGGGCTGAACCAGGATTTAAGGTCTAGTGCGGAATCACTCATTGGTGGTTAGCACCAGTAAAAGTCAGCAGGAAAGTCCTCCTGTATTATATATCACTGCCAATGTCATTAATGTTTATATCAGTAAAGAGGTCCTTATTTTTGTTGTTAAATCTCTGGGCCCTGCTCCAGAGATAACATTGTGTGTCAATGAGCAAGTATGCAAAATTTTGTGGGGTTTGACTTTTATACCCAAACAACATCACCTCCAAGGTGTGTATTACGAACAAAAGAAGAGCCCTGCTGGATCAGACCAGTGGTCCATCTAGTCCAACATCCTGTCTAATACAGTGGTCAAATAGTTCCTCTGGAGGACCAACAACAGGACATTAAGGCTGAGACCTTCATGTGGTGTTGCCTCCTGGCACTGGGATTCAGAGGCTGACTTTCTCTGAATATGGAGGTTCCCCTCAGTCACGATGGCTAGTAGCCAGTGATAAACCTATCCTCCATGGATCTAATTCCTATTGAAAACTGCCTATTCCTGTGGCCATCGTTACATCCTCTGGCAGTGAATTCCACATTTTAATAACTCACTGTGTAAAATAACATTTCCTTTTGTCCCTCCTGAATCTACTATCAGCTTCATTGGATGCCCTCGAGTTCTAGTATTTTGAGGGAGGGAGAAAATTTCTCCCCGTCAGCTCTCTCTACCCCATGCATAATTTTATAAACCTCTATCATGTCCCCCCTTAAAATAGTAGCTGTGTCATGGACACATGCCCCATGCTTCCCACAGTGAACACAGAAACAAAAAATCCATTAAGCTTCACTGCCATCTCCCCATTTTCCTTTAGCAATTTGTTTACTTCTTTGTCAACTAAAGGTCCAACTCCTTCTCTGTCTGGTTTCCTGCTCCAGATATTTTTTAAAATGTTTATTGTTTGTCTTGATGCTTTTAGCAACCGGCTCCTCAAAATCTCTTTTTGCATGCCTGATAATTGACTTACATTCCTTTTGCCAGAGCCTGTGATTCCTTCTGTTCAATTTGTAAAAGACGCCTCTTTGCTTTTTATAGCTTCCTTGGCTTATGTTGATAACTATGCAGGACTTCTTTTCTATTTGGTAGTGTCTTTCCTAACCTTCAGAATGCATTCTATCAGGGCTTCAATTATTGTGGTTTTGAATAGATTTCAAGCATTCTCTAGGGATCTTTCTGTCTTGCTCTTCCCTTTCAGCTTCCTTTTAATTATTCTACTTATTTTTGTAAAGTTCCCTCTGCTGAAATCAAATGTTATAGTCTGAACTTTAGGGGTACCTTTCCATTGACCTGAATGCTGAACTTAATAGCATTGTGGTCACTGTTCCCAACTGGTGCAACAACCTCTGCATCTTTCACCAAGTCTTGGGATCCACTCAGAACCAAGTCCAAGATCACTGCTCCTCTGGTTGGCTCTGTGACCAACTGTTCCAGTGCACAGTCATTTATGATGTCTTGGAATCTCATTTCTACAGCATGACTCAGGTACATGTTTACCCAGCCAATGTGAGAGTAGTTAAAGTCTCCCAGTATAATAACATTACCTGCTTCAGTTACCTCCCCTATTTCTTCCTTCATCTCAAGATCAGCCTCAAGGATTTGATCAGGTGGGCAATACTACACCCTGCTTTTGAGTAATTTTTAGGGTCCAGTATTTTCACCCATATCACTCTTTTGGGGAGTTAATTCTTCTGATGTTTTCTAACTTATTTGATTCTGTGCCCATTTTGATGTACAATGCAACACTTCCCTCAACCCATCCCTCCCTGTCCTGCCTATAGAACTTATACCCAGGGATGACTGGGTACTATAGATTCTCCCAATTCCACCATGTTTCTGAGATACTTACTATATCTAAATATTCATTGAGCACCAAGCACTCCAGCTCCCCCATCTTGGCTCAGAGACTTCTAGCATTGGTATATAGACAATCAGGGGTCATTTCATAGAAAAAGAGGTGCAGGAGCTCATTAGCATTACTTATTTGCATATGCCACACCCCCTGATGTCACCGGAAGTGACATCACCATCTGGCCTGACCTCTTTTGCATGGCCATGGCTTCTACTTCATAGAAATGTACCAATCAACAGTCACAGTCTAAAATTTTCCTTTAATTATTTACATTCATCAATATTTACATTTTTGACCCCTTAAATGGGTCTCAGACTCCACAAACAAATTTTAAAGGAACTATACCAGTCCAAGGAGGTCTTTTACTTTCTTCATGTCTTTTTCTAACTTCTTCAGCCATTTGCTTTTGGAAGCCATGCACTGCTGGATTGATCTCACTGTTTGAGAGGGGGCAAGAAAGTGGTTAGTTATGTTCTCATGCAAGTGATGTAAAAGTAACCCAAAGTTATGTTTTCACTCACATGTGCCCAAGCAACACCTCTCTATGGAACTGATTGATGAAAGCACTAATGTGGTTCCTTCTGGGATGCTTTTTCCTTCCAGGAAGGGCTCCTGCTGAGTGGGTTCTAGGATGGGGGAGCATCCTCTTGGCATGATGGAACTGAAGGGTGGGAGTGGTCATGCTTTATACTTTTGGGCAGGTAACAGCATGTTGTTAGAAGACTTCCTTCTACTGACTTGCATGTGTCCATAGCTTATAGATTAGACAAATACTGCCCTATCTGCAACAGATGAGGATGGGATGTGGACAGGAGAGGACACCCTTGAGATGTGAGGGATCTCTTCTGTCTCCTTTCAACAGGGGCCTCTTGCCCAGCATCCTCCTCTGTCTCTGCCTCCTCCTGTGGCTGTCCCCCCGCCCCCAGGGCTCCTCTTCATACCTCTGTGATGCTGCTGTGTGGCAAAGAGAGGATTTGTTAAAATTAGCTGGGTCACTGCATATTACACATACTAGATCATATTCTCATTGAAACTACAACATTCATTCAGAGCATACAAAACACATAGGAGTAATAGAAAAGGAAATGTTTTTTCGTGGGAATCACACCACCAATGGAATTTAAGGAAGAGGTACTTGACATTTTGTCTTTCAGCAGTATGGGGTGAGAAGTGGATTTGGTCTGTCAGAGAGAGGAAATACAAGAGGGTCCAAGGCCACATTGGACTCTTGAAACAGCACTGATGTCCCCCTTTTCCCATCTAGTTTGTATGCAGCTGCATTATTGTTCTTGAACTGCCTAGGAAAATATAAACTTCTCCTTAACAGGATCTTCACTCAGTGTAAACATTGCATGGGAGTTTGCACTACAAATTTTCATTTCTAGCATAGGACTGTCAACAATCAGCATTCATTCCCACTCAGTCCTCCACTGCAGGATTGTTGCATGGACTAACATAAATGCTGTGCCTTGGCTCTAAAGAACTGTGCAGTTGGGTGTATGCCACGAATAATTGTCTTCATGATGGTGGTCCTCCCAATGTGGATGGCCAGCAGCCGCAAGAGGTGGTTAAAGTAGAGTGGCCACCCAGTTTCCCTGAGGATGCCCTGCCATGCTTCCAGGACATCCATAAATGTCACCTTCAGCTTTTTGAATTTGGAGTGGCACTGTTCCCAAGTTTGCTCATAGCTTCCCACCCCTAGGTGCCTCGCAATCCACATATACATGCTGTGATGCTCGACGTTAGGTGCTCAGCATTAAACATTTCACAAAGCCCTTTCTTTAATGTAGGTCAGCATGCACTGAACCTTGTCCCTCTACCAAAAGCACCCTGTGTTGACAAGGCATTTTGAATGAAATAATGCTCCTTCACTTATCCACAGACATATAGGACTGCTGAGGGGTAGGTCTACATTTGAATAAACCAATAGTTTCCCTGAACCATGAACCATTATTTTTAAAGAAAAGTCTGAGAGACACACTGTCCTGGCCCCGGCCGTGACCGCTCCAGCAGCGGCGGCAGCAACCCGGGGCCGACGACACCCCCACCCCCCCAGAGGCTGAGGGCCGCCGCAACAGGAGGCGAGCCCAGCTCCCACCCTGGGCCCCGGGAAGGCACTTACCAGTGGCGGCGAGCCCCGATGGGGGGAGGAGGGGCCGCGGCCTGCAGCGACGGCAACGGCAAGAGGAGCAGTGGCCGGCGGGCTGAAGGCGGGGAGAGCGAGGCCCGGGCTGCAGAACAAGCTGCACCCCACCTCTGCAGTTGCCGGGCAGCAGGAGGAGCATCGGGAGGTCGTCACCCAGCCGGCCCGTGCACCGGGGGAAGATCTAGGGGCCAGAAGGGAGGGGGCTGACCCGGCGTCCTCAGCTTTATAAGGGGGTGGGATGCAGAGGGAGGAGCCAGGAGGGAGTGCAGGGGTAATAAAGGATGGGAAGGGCGAGGCGGCCGGGGAGGAGGACAACTGGGCTGGCTGGGACTGGCTAGAGAGAGTGAAATTGTCCCAGGAGCTGTGAGCTGGAGAAGCCAGACCCAGGACAGGCAAGAGGGTGGCTGCAACCCTCTGACGAGACCTGTCTTCTGAGGCCGCTCCCCGGACCATCCGCGACCCCGGTACAGGCCCTCCTGGCCCATCCATCCCACCTGGGAGAGTTGGCAGGACTGTGGGACCTGGGGCGGACCCCAGCCGGCCACATCCTACAGGGGGCGCCTTCCTGCCAGCCAGAGAGGGTGCCACACACATTGAAAGTTAAAACTGACATGGAGACTGGTCCTATAATGGGCTGCTTTGAAAGTGAGCCCATTCAGAGTGTTTTTATTTTTAAAAAAAATCAGTTCCCAACTACTAGTTTTTCAGGATTTTTTTTCTTTTTGGCCAAGGCGCTTCCTCACCTGTTCTGTGTGTGGTGTGGCATTTGGTATAAAACTATTGCTAATGTGTTGATATTTTCCAAACCAGGCTACCTTAGCACATTCACTCTCCTGCATCACCCCTTTCTCCATTATTCATATTTTAAATCAATTAAGTAAAACTAGTGATAGTATACTAAGGTGTAACCAACCAAGGGAGACAAGCACCCTTCTCACCCCACAGACAAGTACTCCACCTTGCTCACATCCCTAATATTAGGTGAAACATAAAGCCTTTCTGTTTTAATGGCAACCTGAGACTTCCTTTTTGAATTGAAATCTTTTAATTGATGAACAGAAATACAGAGGCCTGTAACACCCCACACCCCCTTCAGTGCTGCTGGTTTGCCAATATAACGTTTCTAGGACCTCTGTGATAGTTTTTCCTTCAGGTAGATGCCACTTGTCAGAGGGGTCATAGTCCACATCATGCTGGTTGTACACCACGGTTGATGCAGTGTAGCAGTATTGTGCCAGGTTATGTCCTGCTCTGAGTATTTATCCACCAACACATGTCCCTTTTCCTCACAAATTTTGTGTAGGATAACACATGCTGTGACCACTGATATTATGTTTTCCTCAAGCACAGTGAGGTGAGCAGAGAGGCAGTGCCACTGTGCTCTGAGCCTACCAAAGATGCACTCCACCTCACTTCATGCCCTACACAAAGTGTAGTTAAAGTTCCTCTTGTGCCTGTCCCTGGGTTTTCCAAAGGGCTTCATAAGCCAGCACAGACTGGGGTATGCACCATCAGCTACCATAATGGCAGTCAGAATCAGTCTTTTAAAATGGAGTATGGGGTTCCCTGAGACAAACATTCTGGAGTCCATGGCTGTGCAGAGTTGGCAAAGATTAAAGCATCATGGGTAGGGATGGGCATGAACCAGAAAAATGTGATTCAGTTTGTGGTTCATGGTGTGCCCATTCACAAACCACAGACCATCACGAACTTTTAGCTGCCTCACAAACCACTTCAGTTTGTGAGGTTAGTGAGGCAGTAGAATGCCCCCCAGCATGCTAAAGACACTAAATTCGCAGGGGTTATCTGTCTGGCTCTCCTCTACCTGCCCTCCAAGTTCAGTGAGGACTGGATTTATGAAGTTTGAGTTACTTTGAGTTCCCCAAAGAAGGTGCCCCCAGGAAAGTGTTTTGAGGGAAATGACTACCTGCAGAACTGATGGGACTTGATGGCTGGGCTAAACTGGTTGGTAATTTTTCCTGTGGAAGACACTCTGTTTGCAGTTTGTTGTTATGCACAGATTTTTGTTATGATTCAACTAACCATTCATTTAATAAAAATAATTTTGCTTAGGAGGTTTGTGGGAAGAATCTTTGTAAAAATCTATGTTGATCTCCAGTGCTTAAAAGTATAGTCAAGCAAAACTCTGCTTTCTATACCCTTTCTCTGCTGAGTTGGAGGAATTATATCCTGATCTCTTTCTTCATGAAAAAGGTTAACCTTTGCCAAATACATTATGCAATAATTAAAAGCAGGTTCAGATCCTTTATCAATCAAGATTTCAAAAGACATTATAGAGGACAGATGCTATTTCAAGCTCAGATGAAAGTTTCACATTATCATGGTCACAATTTATGTACACTAGCATTCTAGAAGCATAGTTAAACACAAGGAGGTTTTTTTGGTGGATTTATTTGGAAAAGGAGACCTTGTTCCCTGCTTGCAATTAGTTGGTGAAAAATCAACAAAAGAATTTCACTAGCTCATGCCACTTGGAAAAAGCCCTTCCACATACACACTTTATTGGTCAAAAATGGAATTGAAGCATCTCTCCCATCATTATGTCTCTAGATTCTTAAAAGTTTGGGACCCTTAAAAGTTATGAAGGAATTGAATGATAAATAAGAAGCAGCAGTCCAAAATGAAGATTTATTTTAAAATAGCAACAATGTTTGCATAATTCCTTTAATTTAAACCAAAAACAAAGGAAAGAAAAAAGACTATTGTAAAAAATACAGTTTAATCAGTTACACTGCTCTAAAAGTCAAAATATTTTTTTGTGATGATAATGAAACAAGATGAGAACTCTTGGCAGACAAGAAATAACTGCCTCTGACTTGCTTCCCTCACCAGCCCCCTCACTACATCACTACAATCTCTCTCCCAGTGCTTCCAGAGACAGGGTGAGCTTGGAGCCGAATAACAATAGACCAACAGAATTCTGGTAGTAACCAGTTAAGATGTAAAGTTTTGTAAATAGCCTATCATTGGGAGTGGGGTGTGTTGGTGTGTGGCCATTACAGGCAATATAATCAAGCTGAGGCTCTGGTCTACAGTCTTGTTCTTGCTGAAATCACTGAATAAAAGTAGAGCTGATCATTAGACCAGGAGTCTGTTCACCCATGGAACCCACTATTTAACAGTGGCAATGAAGTTGGGATCCTGTTGAGCCAACCCAGCACCCTCCAGCACCGCACCATGCACTGTGCTCCAGTGCCAAGCGCATCGCATCACTACCGGGACCATGGCTGCTGCTTCGGGACATCTGCCGGAATTTGACTCTGCTCACCCAGAGCTTTGGAAAACCTGGGTGGAGCGGCTCAAGTACTACATCATGTTCCAGGGCATCACAGACGCAGACAAAAAGAAGGCTCTCCTGCTCAGTGCCTGTGGGATCACAACACTGAGACTAGTCCAGGGCCTCATCATGCCAATCACCTTGGAAATGGCCAAGTACAACAACCTCATCAAGGCACTCACCAACCATTCCACACCTCAACCCACGAAGATGGCATGCCACATGGACTTCTACATGCATCAACAAAAGTCCAATGAGACAGCCACCAACTTTGTGGCAGACCTTTTCAGGCTGGCCCTCAATTGTGAATTCACAAATCTCAACAAAGCCCTCCTAGACCGGTTCGTGATGGGCATCAGAGAGGAGAAACTACACCAAAAGCTCATCGGCTAGGAGGTCCTCACGCTAGTAAAAGTGCTAAGTGAGGCCACCGCCTATGAGAAATCCAGGCAAGACCGTCAGACTGCCACTGCGCAACAGGCCTCCGTCCCTTCAGCTTCTGAAAGCATCGGATGATGAGGAGACCCATCAGGTGTGTCGTCCAGCTCCCCGCAATGTGACATCTTCAGTCGCCGTCGCTCGCCCAGCAGAGACCGTTGCACACATACCCTACGCTAGCTGCAGAGAGGCCCACAAACGCTGCTCCTGCCATTTCAGAGATGCAACCTGCAGGGCCTGTGGCAAGACCAGCCACATTGTCTGTGCCTGCCACTCCAAGGGAACCCAGAGATGCACCAACACGCACTAGGAGGCAGCAGACTTGCACACCACCGCCGTTCACCAACAGCAGGTACTGAATTTGCCCCAGAATACCCAAGACTTTAAACAGCTTTTCTAATGCAAATACACTTGACGGGTAAACACTTTTTAACTAGGACCAAACGCATTTTGGCCCCTTCGGGCCTTCCTCAGTGGTCACTATTCTCTATATTACACTGCCAAGCCCATTCCCCCACACACACCATCCTCTGGTCCTTCTAAGGGCCCAGTAGGCCCAGAGAAGCCTGTTCCACCCCCACCCAAACCATCCTCTGGGCCTTCTATGGGCCCAGAGAAGCCTGTTCTGCCCCCCCCACACCATCCTCTGGGCCTTTTCAGGGCCCAGTAGGTACAGAGGAGCCCGTTCCACCCTCTTCCCTTCCTTTCCCCCCTTTCCATTTTTCCTCTCTCCTTCTTTCTTTCACTCTCCCCCATCCTTCCTTCCTTCCTTCCTTCCTTCCTTCCTTCCTTCCTTCCTTCCTTCCTTCCTTCCTTCCTTCCTTCCTTCCTTCCTTCCTTCCTTCCTTCCTTCCTCTCCCTCCCTTCCTTTCTAGGGCCCATTTTCTTCCTCCACAATGGGCTTTGCTCCCTAGTATATGTATAAAATGTTTTTTGTATACACATATATATAACCAGATGTTTTCTTATATGCTTATAGTTATGCTACTGGCTGAGTGTTGAGCCATAAATATAGCCATGCCAATTCTTCAAATTATTCTCGTATCAGAGATTTTATTGGTCTGGATGTGTGTCACTGTTCTCCTCTCCAGAAATTCCCAGTGTGATGGGTTGGAGGAATGGTCTCAAGCTTCCCCTTCACAACTACTCGTAGTGCCAATGCCATCATATTTTTGCATGTGCTTTGGTTTCCTTAAAAAATATTTTTATGGGGTTACCTCCCTCCCCATTTTTCTTCTTAATTACTTTTTCTGAAAACTCAAGCTTTTCAACAGACTTTACAAAACCTATATCCTATCCTATTGTGTGTGCCAGTGATGCTGAGAGCAATACCTTAAGGAGTTAGACTCTGTCAAGAGGCTGAACTACTAGCAGAGTCACTCAAGGTCACAGTTGGTCACAGCCGAGATATCAGACCAAGATGTATTCACACCCTTTAGGGATCAATGGCTACATCAGCAGAAGAAAATGGACAGTTCCAATGGTGATGGGGGTGGAGGAATCCTTGAAAGGTAGCTACTAGGCAGTGGCAGTAGTGGAAGTTGGCACTGGTGGAGGATGTATCATAGACAATGGCAATGCCACTTCAGCTAACTGTGGTCACTACTGCACAGAAGAAGGCAGTGGTAAACCACTTCTGATTATGTTTTTTTTTATTTATATTTTTGATGTATATTCCACCCTCCCCACAATCCAAAATGAAGAAGGTATAGTGTTGGAGGACAGAGCCCCCAGATTCAATAGCACTTAATCAGCTACTGGGGAAGAGCTGAAGACAATTACAAATAGCACTGTTCTTAATGACACAACCAGACTAAAACTGAAAAAATATTCAGTTGTTGATGTAAATGAATGCAAAAAGAAAGTTGAAAGCTGTTCAAAGCATATAATGGGAACATGGAACATGAGAAGTATGAATCATAGTAAGCTCAAAATCATAAAACCAGTAGTGGAACATTTAATGGGAATGAGTAAACTAAAATGGATTGGATTAGGACTTTTTCAGTCAGAAAATTACAAAGTGCTTTACTCTGGAATGACATAGATGAAACACAGTTGCTCTAACAACGAGGCAAGATGTAGCACAATTGGTCAACCTCAATACTGAGAAAAATACAATCTATTGGTATCTCCTTTGAGTCCCTGTTCAAGTTAGGCAAATCTCAAACATTTAAAACTTTGAGGCAGAGGATCCTGGACATTGAAAAACAAACTCTCTGTTCTGGTATTACCTGCTCCCCTCTGAAGTTTAATATAACACTGAGAAATGGGCTTATAGCCATCTATTTTTTACAGCTTACAGCCCCATCAAGAGGAACTTTAATGCTTGCACGCTTCAATGCTCTACCATCTGTGGTCCTTTATGGTAGATTTGCAAAATGTTCCTACCCTGGGAGGACCTGTTGAAGTAGTAGCAGGAAAACTTGCTTAGTTGTGAATTCTACAACAAAATATGATATGTCTTAATCAGCCCTCATTTGATCAATAGGCAAAATTGCCCAGAAGAAAGGCTAGTATCCTTCCTTCTATCAGATCTCTGCTCTCATATTACCTTTGCAGTGGTAAGATTTCTCTCTATTGCTATGAGGGTTAGAGAATATAAGGTTAAAGGTCAGGTGGGATGATTGTCTATATATATTCAAAATTTGTGGGCTTTCTGATTTTTTAAAAATCTATGCCAGTAAAGATTTTGACTGACCGACTGACTGACTGACTGACTGACGTAGCACAGGCAGTCAAGAATTATAATGGAAAGTCTGACACAATAATATCATTCAGATTTCCTGGAAAGCCTATCAATATAACCATCATTCAAGTTTATACCCCAGCTACAGATACTGATGAGGAAGAACTTAAAAGCTTTTATAGAAGTGTCCAGGAAAGGGGGGGAGAGATAGCCTTCAGCAGGGCTTGGCCCTAGTATCTGTTGGTGGCGTCCTCATAGGAAAACCGCCTCCTCCTCCTGGCCTCAAGCCTCCATTTCCTAGGGAAAAGGAGGGAAAAGAGGAGCAGGGGGAGAAGAGAATTTGGGGTTGTTGATGCTGCATCTTCACCATGGAAACATCTAGTGCAATATTAGACGTGTCTACTCAGAAGTAAGCCCCACTAGTCTCAAGAGTGCTTATTTCCAGTTCAGCACATTTAGGATTACACCCTAAATCCTCCAGAGCAAAACTCCTCTAATTTAAGCTCCTCTGATGTACATCCTATGATATAAAAAGTGAGCTGGGCATCAAAGCTATTTAAAAAAAATAACATCAGGAGCTGCCCAAAAGCAAGCAGGACTGAAGTACAGCTCACCAGCTTGGAGACACAGTACAGCCAGCCAGGGTGAGTGTGCAGCCATGTGTGTGCAAGCCCCCCCCCATCCAAAACTCTGCATCACATAGTGGCAAAAACCCAGGTGCCATCAAGAGGTCCACCAGCAGGGCCAGAACTCCAAAAGCCCTCCTACTATTGCCCCCCCAAGCACCAAGAGTACAGAGCATCACTGCCCCAGACATAGTGTTCCATCTATACCTTGTGGCTAATAGCCACTGATAGACCACTTGTGATTCTTAATGTCAGATTTGTGTCCTTTTATGCTTTGGCATAGTGTTTGACCTGTTTGTCCTATGTAGAGAACATAAGGGCATTATTGGCATTTAATGGCCTATTGCGTTCTGTATATGTCATATTGTATATATCATTAAATGACTCACCAGCAAGCTGGCATAACAGTGTATGGCAGGGGTGTCAAACATACAGCCTGTGGGCTCAAAAAGGCCCCTGTGGGGCTCATATCCAGCCCGCGAGCAACTGGCACTCTCTTGTTTCCTTCTCCAGGGCTGCTGCCACCACATCTCCAGAGCTTGCTTTTTCCCAGCTCCTTCAATTGCTCTCTCCTGCTTCCTGCTTTGCATAGGAGAACCCTATCTCCTTCCCAGCCAACCATCAACCAACTTTTATCTGCCCCTCTGACTTCAGCTTCCCATTTTCCCCCTCACCTGCAGCTTCTACCTAAGAAAAGTGGGGACCCAAGTAGGAGGGAAGTGACCACAGCAGGGTATAATGATGCAGAGTCCACCCTGCAAAGCAGTCATTTTCTCCAGGGGAGATGATCTCTGCCATCTGGAGAACAGTTTTAATTCTGAGTGATCTCCAGCCCTCACCTGGAGATTATACTAAACACAATGGGACCATGGAGATACTAAACACAGTCCAAACCAAAATCAAAATATCCCATGTAAATAATACTTGTTCAAGGTCTACTAACATGCAAAGTTTTTACTTAAAGGCATATGTCTCAAACACAATACATGAATCAAAAACAATACATGAAATGAACTGTAAATATTCTTATATGCTCCACTACTGATTATAACTTATCAAAGCACTAAGGCTTGAAATGATACAAAGAAAGCCTTCCCAGGCTAGACCAATAAATAGGCTGTGCACAGTCCTTGAATACACTGTGGTCTTCTTGGCTGTTTCTGAGTTGCCAGCTTATAAACAGTAGTGGAACATATAAGAATATTTACAGTTCAATTCATGTATTGTTTTTGATTCATGTATTGTGTTTGAGACAAACGCCTTTAAGTAAAAACTTTGCTTGTTAGTAGACCTTGAACAAGTGTTATTAATACGGGATATTTTGGTTTTGGCTCACCTGGAGATTGGCGGCAGTAGTTACCCAGGAGGAAATGGCTTGTTTGGAAGGTGAAGTCTATGGCTTTCTACTCAGCTGAGGCCTCTCCCCTCCCCAAACTCTGGCTTCCGTAGACTCCACCACAAAATCTCCAAGAATTTCCTAAGATGCAGCTGGCAACCCTAATCAGGACTGCCCCCAATGAGTTCCCCACAAAGGCCAAAGGGGGGCTAAAAGGGCCTCCTATCTTTGCCTTTTTACTGACAAAACCAAGCTTGGTTGCCTAGCAAAAGCCACTGAGGGGAAAGTTAGCCCCACAGCACAAAGATAAGAGAATGGTTTGAGGGCCAAGCTCATCTAAGGCCCCAGTCACACAAGAGGATTTGCCCCGTGAAACAAACGAGTTAAGGGCGCATCAAATGGGCGAGATCAAATGGCAACATCTGGGAAGTGTAGCACACCCAGCACCAACCCATACCATTGGCCCAAAGAAGTGGATTTAAAAAGTAGCAGCAAAAGGGTAGTAGCAACCAGAAAACGCGGGTCACAGGCGAGTGTCAGATCGTGGAAGCAGAGGTAATCCGGTGCATCTGGCACCTGCATGCATCCTGTCACACTGGATATGTTTTTTCCAAGCCTCCATAGTATGTGAAGAAATATCAGAGTGCGCATGCGCAAAACCCTTTGATGTGCTTCAACATCGCCGGTATGATCGCCAGCTATCGGCATCTGTGTGGCATCTCGGGGACTGTTTGATCGTGCTACCACACATCTTTTTGCCCCGGCTCTACTTTGCCTCCCTTCAGTGGCGCAGTATCCCACTTGTGTGACTGAGGCCTAAGTAGCCAGCCAGAGGAGCCAAGCAGGAGAAGCATCTTCATCAGGAGAGACAGCCGTTTTGGCAGTTTATTCTGTCAGGGAAGTAGCCAAGCTGGCAGTGGAAGGGGGAGTAGACCCAGCACACGAGTTCTCTTGAGTGACAGTTGATGGGCCTGATGCGCAGACTGTATAAGCAAGGTGTAGCCACCTTGAGCCACCAGGATTGTGCAGCAACTCCAGCACTTTAGCAAAGTAACTGCTATATAGCACCACACAGAGTCAGAGCTGTGGAAAACTATATACAGTGTTTATTCACAAGATACTCCAACAAACTGCTCCGCCAGACACACACTTTGAGAGAAGAAGAACTGTACAGTACAAGACATTTACATTTATACATATGACAACCAATCAGCATCATGTTGAGTCATTGCCTACTGACCTCATACCTGGGCCGGTCTGAACAGGTCAGGACTTGTTCCAAGCAGCTTGCCAGCTGTCAGTTAGATCATGCTGATCTAGCTGCTGGATATTAACAACCAACAGGGCCAATGGCTGATGGAGCATAAAGCATAGCCTATGGGAGAGCTGGAAAGTGCCAACACATTAGGGCCTTTATAGATATCAGAGTCATAGTTATTAGTACATAGCATTTAGGTTGCAATTCAATGTACTTACTTGGGAATAAGTTTTGAGTTCAGTAGAACTTACTTTCCAAGTAAACTGTCATAAAATTACCTTTTAAGTGTTTTTTCCTAATGCATCAAATGTATTTGTAATTTAAAAGGGATTACAGATTACAGATAAATAGCATATCATCATCATCATCATCATCATCATCGAGAATGGCTGCTCACTCCCATAGTCCCACTCTGTCCACAGTTTGTAAAGAGAAGCCATCCCCTGGCACTGCAACTTCCAGCTTTCTGAGCATAAGGGAAACGCAGTGGCACAAGCGAGGAGGGCACAACTTCCCCATGGCCCTCCTTTTGTGGCACCAGGCAATAGGGGGAGAGTCAGCCAAATGGTTTGCCCAACCATAGTAGGTAGCTTTCCAGGGGCTCAATCTGGGTAGTGAGTTTTCTTGCTTGTAGTTTAAGGTTGTTAGTTATGTTGTTCATGCTTATTGCTATTTTGATGCCTTATTACGTGTCACAACTTTTGGCAGTATCATGGGGCCAGATCCGTTTTATGAAATTGGCTTGCATGCCGCTTTCCTGATATAGGGATCTCCTTAAGGGGTCTTGGTGTGAGGGCTTTATGTGAGCAGTCCAGTTCTGGGACTACCAGCATTCGCCCTCACACTCAAATGGCAGGGGAGACCATTTAGGGACAGTTGTCCATGTGGACTCCTGGCAACTTGTCATTCCATGGTCCTCCCTCCCAAGCTGCTGGCTGAGGGGATGTGTACATCTACTGGCACCAGGCCAGCCGATGCTGTGGATCTGGGTGGCCTATGCTGTGCCAATGCTTCTTTCAGCTGTAACCAATATATTTGTGGCCATTTTATTACACACTTATCCAAAACTTGTGTATGACTGTTTTATTTGATGCTGGTGTGGGTGAAACAGGCTGGGCTGACCTCTACCCCCCCCCCCAAAACACAAAAGCCAAGTCATACCCTTTATTAAGACCAACCAAAATTACAAAGCAGTGTGCAAGCTAAGATTTCAAGTTCTTCAACAGGCTGCATGTTAAGGGGTGGGGTGTGAAATGTTTCAGGTAAAGTCTTTTGAAAACATCCTCTGTAGAATACCAGGAAGATTTAAATAGATAAATGGTGCGTGGTAAGATTAGACAGGAGCAGCATATATAAAATGAACTGTTATAGCATATATATTAACTGGTTAAAATTCTCGGATGCTATGGAACACAGTTGGGGGGGAGTAAGTGACTATACAGGAATTTTGGTGGGAGTGCCCCAGAAGCAGGCCCGTAGCCAGGATTTTTTTAATTTGGGGGGCCTTTAAATAAGTCAGGGGCACCCCACAAACACCCCTGCTGCACACTCCCCCAAGGGAGTGCCTGGGCTGGATGGGAAGTCAGGGAGCCTTGGTAGTAAGTCAGGGGGCCAGGCCCCGAGATGTCCCACTGTAGCTACAGGCCTGCCCAGAAATGACGTCATTGGAGAAGGCGTGACATGGAAGTAATGTCATGATGTGCTTGCACTTGATCTTTGACCTGAAAATGATGTCATAGCTTGGAGAAATGATGGCTGAGGGGTTACATGATCGAGGTTTATAAGATTATGAATGGGAGAGAGCAGGTAGAGAAAGAAGTACTTTTCTCCTTTTCTCACAATACAGTTCTCACAATACAAAAACTTATGGGCACTCAATGAAATTGCTGAATGGTCAGGTTAGAACAGATAAAAGGAAGTACTTCTTCACCCAAAGAGTGATTAACACATGGAATTCATTGCCGCAAGATGTGGTGGCGGCTACAAACATGGACAGCTTCAAGAGGGAATTAGATAAACATATGGAGCAGAAGTCCATCAGTGGCTATTAGCCACAAGGTATAGATAGGAACTCTCAATCTGGAGCAAGTGATGCACTGTATTCTTGGTGCTTGGGGGGGGGGCAACAGTGGGAGGGCTTCTAGTGTCCTGGCCCCACTGCTGGACCTCCTGATGGCACCTGGTATTTTTGGCCGCAGTTTGACAGAGTGTTGGACTGGATGGGCCTTTGGCTTGATCCAACATTGGCTTCTTTTATGTTCTTATGACATCACAGGATGTAAAAGCACATCCTTGCCTGGCCTGACAGAATGACATTTATATCAGATCCAGCCCTTGTTTGACACCCTGAAGAGTTGGCATTGAGGTAAGATCTGTTAGAATTTATTAAGATTTCTGCTTGGGGGGAATTTGTCCTCTTGAGTTGAGAGGAATGAGTGGAGAACTCCTGTTTTGGGGGAATTTATTCTCTTGGGTTGAGAGAAACAATGGAAAAATTAAATTTTGGAGTTTGTAATCTGTAATAAGAAGTTGAAATGAAGGAATTAATCTTGTTGCTTTAAATATTCATTGTTGCACAGCTGAAATAAAAGTAGCAAAATAATATTTTGATTGTGTCTGGTTCCTTTTACATGGGATTTTGCTTCTTCTACACTAAGGATAAAAGATCCCTTATAATTCAAAATTAGCCTGGGACCTAACAGGGGCATCTCTTTTTTTTTCTCTTCACTGTTTCCTCTTTCCCTTCACTGAAAGTCCCCATAGCCTCTCACCTTTTCCTGCCTCTTTCTGTCCTTCACCCCCACCCCAACCTACCTTTACCTATCCCTCATCTTCAGCATTCCCTCTTTCCCTGCTTCTGGCAGCCTCTACCCAGGAAAACTATGGCCCAGTTGTGTAGTATGGGCTGCCCAGCCAGGTCCAGGACAAGGGATCCCACTTGCTGGAGACCTCCAGGTAATGGTGGCTGTTGCCTGACAATGTTTACATGATTGGTAGGTGAAAATTTGAGCCAAAGGGGAGGGGAAGGCAATTATCGGGGGGGGATTAAGAAGGAAAAAAGGCTTCATCTACTTACAAAAAGTTCTAACCATAGGTTTCCTGGCAATTTCTAGAGCTACCTGGAAATGATAAGGGTAGTTCTAGGAATCACTAGAAACTCTGTGGTCAGAATTTCCTGTAAACTGATGAAGCCTTATTTTTCTTTTTGAGATTACCATAGAGTTTTTGGTGAGTCATAGAGCTACCCTTGTCATGTCAGGATAGCTCTAGGAGCTAATAGGAATTCTATGGTCAGAACTTCCTGTAAGTAGATGAGGCCTTCTTTTTCTTTTACCTCCTGGGATGCTGCCCCCCAACCCTCCCATCATTTGCCAGGAACTGCCCAGCAACTCTATTATCTTCCTCACATTATTTCCTCTTTCCTTCCTCTTGATATCCCCCATATCTTTACCTGTCTCTGTTTCCTCCTCTCTGTACCACTCACCCAGCAACCTACCTTTTCTCTGCTCTCCATCTTCAAATGTCTTTATTATCTGTTGATTTTGTGGAGAAACACATTTTTCTTTGGAGGTTTGAATTGAGTGAAACCTTTACCATTTGTTTTAAAAAGTTTTTCCTCTTTCTTTGCAGAGAACAAGAAGGTGGAGTGAAGTTAATTTTTCTCCAATTGCACCCAGCCAAGCTTTAGAAATGCAAATAGAAGGCCTGGCTGGATACTATGAGATGGTCAAGTCACGCACACACAACCTTCCAGCTAGAAAGGTGACATTTAGCAGGGAGCAGAGTTTTAGAGGTTGAAACCCCTAGAGGAGACTTTTCCTGGACACTTCAGGAAAACTTCTTTGACCTGACTTGACCTGACCTGACCTGACCTTTGATGCTCAGTGGGTGAGCAAACAGAGATGTTAAAACACTTTTGCAGAAAGAGGAGGGTCTCTTATGCTTTTTCCATCGAGTCAGATGGATCTCCCACCTGGAGCCTGCAGGCTTCAGCAGAGGCTCCAAGGTAATGGGAACCATTTAGAACCACTGTAAGATAAATATCCTGCCTTGGATTAACATCATCTAAGGCATGTACAGGTTGGGATGCTGCCCTCCAAGTGGTGGCTGGAGAGCTCCCATAATTACAACTCATCTCCAACTCCTGGAGAAAATAGCTGCTTTGGAAGTCAGTCTGTATGTCATTATGCCCTGTTGACCCTCTCCAGGTTCCACCCCCAAAATCTCCAGGAATTGTCCAACCAAAAATCTCCAGGAGTTGCCCAATCCTAGTACCATGGGAGGAACAGTGGATTTGAATGTTTACACTTGCCTTTGGATCCTTTGCTCAGTCTGTTGCTGTACTGAGAATATGTGCCAGGCATTTCCTTTTTAATATATGTTTTATAACTTTTAATGTTGGTAGCAGTTTTCGGTACTACATATGCCTTCACCATTTTGGATACACTATTTTAAAAAGAGCACCAAGAGAAAGGGCAGTCAATTGGCAAGTGACTACTTCCCTTTTGGTGTGCAAATGCAGTATGTAAGGCGCATGTAATGCCATCTTGGACTTATAGTTTTATAAGGAAGAGAAACCTGGACTGAGTAAACAGTGTGCAATAGGGACTGTATTGCATGGTGACCCAAAGTGATGCCAACTGGAGACATATCCAGCAGAAGGAAGCCTTCTTGAGATAATGTGCCACAGTTCCTGAGGTTACCTGCCCGCTTACCTGCTGTGAGATGGACCAGCTCCCTAGCTGCTTGAAGTGCTGAGAACCAGGCAGATGCCATATCAAGGCAGGAGAACAAAGACTCAAACTCGATGTGGAGTTTCTTCCTGCACATGTAGGCAACGCAATCCCTCTCCCCCAGATTGATTCACCTCACTGAAGCTGCAATCAGAAGACAATGGAGGACCATCCATGATAATTGATTCTAGCCGCATGAGTCATAATCCCATCAGGTGTCACTTCTTTGCTCAGAGGTACCAGAGTTCAATATTGCCTACTCCCCTAGATCCTTCCCCCTTGAACCCAACACCAATCAGCATGTTTTGGGGACGGACTAGTAGAAGGTGGCCCTAACCCAGCTTAGGCCACCCCCAAGAGACATGTGACTAGGACATGTGGCCAGCCTGGCCCAACCCCCCAACCCCCCTCATAAAAGGGGGCACCCAGCCATGTGGCCTCTCTCTTTCTCTCCCTGTCAGGTAATCCTGCCATAAGATGGATGGAAGGGTAGGAGGGAGGGATGGTCTGCAACTTTTCATGTTTGGAATGTAGGGAGGTGTGCAGGTTGCCTAGGAGACCTAGACTTTCACAGCCTGGGCAGTCTGTTATCACACCAAATGTCCTTGGTCTCACAGTCCTTGTTTTCTCTGTATGAGACAGCTTTGGGGCAGTTTGGTTATCTACTGTTTTACAACTTTTGCACCTCTTCCCGCGTGCGGGCTTAGTAACCATTGGTAGATTGAGGAGGGAGGGTACCTCGGGTGGGTATAATTGTAGATGCTTCTTTTGTGTGAGTTATCCCTGACAAAGAGATGTCAACGTGCCTTTAGAACTGCTTTCAATAAATGCTATCTTCTTCATGAAGCCTGGTGTTTGACTGACTTTCTGAAGTGCCTGACACTCCCCCTCAATGACCTCTATATTCTCTTACTCTTGAACTTGTGACTACCTTGCCCTAAGGCTCTTGGACTGCAGCCAGAGTCTTCCATGTGCTTTCTGCTGGTTCAGTTTGCACTCTCCATTTTCCTAGCATAATCCCCATTTTTCTATAATTCCCTTATTTTTCCATTTGGAAGCCTTCATCTCATTGGAGCAGGTAACATATAGCCCAACCAACGAATCTCCTGCTAATGTGAGAGTCTCTTGATCTCTCTAATTTTCCTAGAAACTGAATAATGGTGTGTGTGCTTGTGTATTGTTTGTGTGTGAAGAAGACTACAGTAAAGACAGCATTTTAAACTTACTTCAGCCTCTGTGTCTGTTACTGGTACCTCTGGAAGGGCGGGACCTCTGTATACACTGGTGTTAGCTCCCTAATTTGCCTATTGCCAATTAATAATCATAAATTCTCCCATATTGATAAGAAATTAAGGCAATTTGGCTAACAAGTAAATTGTCCCCATAGCAACCAGATGCTGGGGAGTGCGAGACACAGGCACAAGGCCAAGCCTTAGAACGGGAACACAGAGAAAGGAAGCCGGGTCCCCAATACTCTTAGAAGGTAGTTCCTACAATGGAGTTTTCAAGAAGTCAGAAGAACAACAAAGTTTGATTTACTTGGGGTTTAACTATCTCTCTTTTCACACTGTCAATGGAGTGGTGACTTGGAGATGCAGACAGAATTGCTCTATAAAGTGCCATTCAATTATAAAAACAAAAGATGGCAACATAGTTCAGGAACCAACAGTACATTGTCATCTGTCCTCTGTAGACTCCATCACAAAATATCCAGGAATTTCCCAACTCGGAGCTGGCAACCCTAGTCAGGCCTGGCCCCTATGAGTTCCTCATAACGGCCTGGAAAGGGTTTCCTTCAGCCAATGGGAGAGGTGGAAATGGCCAACATGCAAGACAATTTATATATATATATATATATATATATATATATATATATATATATGATTATACTTGATAAACTCACTGCACAAATTGTTACTATGGCTCCTTACATGGCATTTTTCCATGTGGGCGTTTTTTCTGTGTGGGCTTTTTTCCGGTTGGACTTTTATGTCTATGGGCTTTTTTCCATGTGGGTTTTTTCCATGTGGGCATTTTTCCATGTGGGCATTTTTCCACATGGGCTTTTTTCCTGTGAGCATTTATATTCGTGGAGTTTTTTCCATGGGCTTTTTTCCTGTGAGCTTTTTTCCGGTCACCCTTTTTAATATATATTGAGAGTGCAGCAGGTAGAGATCCTCAGTTTCCTATAAGAATATGGAATCATCCTGATGCAGCTCTGGAATAGTAGCCAAAAACTACAAACTGTTGTGAGGGATTTCACAATGCTCTTAATTCCTTATTCCAGTACAGTTATCCCAGTATGTGGTGTCTATCTGATGGACTGCAGAGGGACCTGGCTTGCCATAAACTAACACTGGCTAATTGGCAGGCAGGTCTGTAACCAGCAGCACAGACCCAGTACCTGGGGTGGTTTTTCCCAAGACAGAAACACACTGAAAAAACCTCTGAACCTCCGCAAGTGGTGCCCTCATAAAGCCAGGCTTGACTTAAACAGTGGCTTTTGCTGGGAGGCTAGGAGAACCATATTTTAGTGGGGAAAACTTAGGCCAAGGGCCAGGCCAGCTGCATGGTCGGACATCCTCCATGCGACCCCCCTCTTCTCTGCTCAGTCCATAAAGACAAAGGATGGGCAAACCTAAGCTCTTGCTTCAAGCATCTTCTCCTGACCAGATGCCAGGTCTTTTGTTTGTCAAATGCACAGGCAAATAGAGACAATAAGCCATTGGTCACTGTGTCTCCATTATGAATGGAGTATGTTGCATGTTTCCCAAATCCTTTCACAACTCAGGAAATACCTCTTGGTAATCCTTACATTTCTACATTTATCTGTTTGTCCAAGATATCTGCATTTCTCTCACCTATGCCAGACCCATCAAGGTAAACATTGATGCTATATTTCTGTAGAACAGTAATTCATTCAGCTTCATCCTGTCGAACATTAAGGATCTTCCCCTCCTTTGTCTGGTACCAGGGAAACACCAGAGCACCCTATTATTCCACAATGGGAATCCCAGCAGTCCATTGTGAAACTAGCTACCACACTTTGACATACCTTCAGGATACATTTTGGAGTATAAATATACCCAGTCTTGCACATGCCCAGTGTGATTTAGCTGGGCACACACAAAGCTAATAGCCCAGAGCACAACTCAGATCCTCTGTGGTCTGGTCAGTCCATGCATCTCCTCTCATCTTACCCTGGATTCCTTCATCTCTTCAGGATAGGTATAGTATTGCCCTGACATTCTCCAGCTCCCTCTATCCTGTCTGATAACCACTTTCTATATCTTCTTGTATGCTGGCAGTCTCTGATCTGAATGTAAATATCCAGATTATTACTATTATTTTAATAAAACCCATTTCTGTTACAATTTGGACTGGTTATTACCTTAAACTAAGGGTCTAAAGGGAATGATCTCCATAAAAACTGATAGCAGATCCACGCTATACCCCAGCCTCATGTCAGTTCTGCCTTTGTAGTTAATTCTCCAATCAAAGCAAAGGCAAGATATTTGTTTAATAAAGCTGTCTTGGGGTAACAGATTTGGTGGACAAAAATTGCAGGCAGCTATCCTGTATTTCTGGGAACTGTGAGTCAACACACAGGACCCAGATTTACAGATGTAGAGAAAAGTCCCTGACAGACCCTTGCTAGGTGTGTGTGTCTGAGAATTTGTGTGCTTGGAAAACTCTTATTGGTGGCGATCCGCTTTTCTCTTTTTCGACTGGAGAGCCAGTTTGGTGTAGTGGTTAAGTGTGCTGACTCTAATCTGGGAGAACTGGGTTTGATTCCCCACTCCTGCACTTGCAGCTGCTGGATGACCTTGGGTGAGCCATAGCTCTGTCAGAGCTGTTCTCTCAAGGACAGTTCTGGAAGGAGTTCTCTTAGTCCCACCTACCTCACAGGGTGTCTGTTGTGGGGAGGGGAAGGGAAAGGAGTTTATAAGTTTTTTAATCCTTTGGTGACATGCAAAACCATTTAGATTTACATTTTCACACAGTAATAATCTTGGTACTTTAATATATATGCAGACATTAAAATTCAATACATAAACCTTATAACAGTATCCTAATATGTCTTATTAACCTACACCACAACCATAAACATTTCATTAATTGAACAAACCAAAGTAACTCTATGTTAAGAATTACAGGCATGCTAAGGAAATATAAATTTTAAACCCCGGTTTTAATATGTTGTAAACTATTGCCACCAATCTCTTACCCTCCCCACCCCACGAAATATGTGAGATAATACCATTAAATGTATAGAATATCATGCCCTCCCTCTCTCCCCTTACCTCACCCTTAAACCCTTTATGAACATTACTTTAAAATTCTAGTTTAAAACTCAAAAGTAGTAAATATATATCTAGCTGAAATACTAGTAATTTTGGAGAAAGACTCTCCGTAAAAAACAAGAAAATGAAATAGTAAGCTCTTACAGGAATCATAAACTACCACTCTAATGGAACCTCAATCACAGGAGCCTCCCCCCATCCCTAATCCAATTCACTACAACCTGATCAAATGTACTAAATCATTAACAAACTAAATAGATTAAGGAACAGGTTATAGATTCAAAGTAGTGGCCAAATGATAATTATAAGAGTTATGGCACATCTGAGACAGGGACATTCACTTTACTGTCATCTTGGACTATTTCTGAGACATTGATATGAGGTCCTGCTTCCTTTTCTGCGATACTTCAGCTGCTTCTTGAGAATATGTTAAGTTCAAAGCATATCATAGATCTAGGCCACTGTCGTCAGATGCTATGAGATTTTTTCCTTTGTTGATAACCAGGGCTATTTTTGGGCCGGAATGCCCCGGAATGGCATTCCGGTTGGCGTTCAAACCCGCCCCACCCCTTGCCCTGCCCTGTCTAGGCACCCAGAAGAAGGGCCACAGAGCCCAACATAGCTGCCCCACATCAGGCCAATGATGTGGGCCCAGCCCGGGAATAGACCCCACGACCACCCCACTTCCAGAGGACACCTGCCACCCCACCCCCTCCCTCCAGCAGTGGCTCTGGCAGTGGGATGAGCAGCCCTCCTTGGCATGTGGTGGTAACAGAAGCCTCACTGGTGCCATCCTGCTCAGCAACCAATC
The DNA here is from genome assembly GCA_029375565.1 of Gekko gecko. Lineage (NCBI taxonomy): Eukaryota > Metazoa > Chordata > Lepidosauria > Squamata > Gekkonidae > Gekko > Gekko gecko. The sequence goes on from JAPDNY010000005.1 coordinate 175,189,341, forward strand.
TGGGCACCCTGTGTCCTCCTGCCAAGCCCCAGCTGAGAGGGGGAGCACATGGTCAGGTGCACCGGCCAAGGTGAGAACTATGACGATGACAAAGCAAGATTCACTCTGGTAAGCAGGTGAAGAGCACTTCCTTCCCAAAGGGAGACAGAGGGGCCAGCTCTTCCTCCTTGCCCCCCCATCCAGCTGCCTCCCAGCTGTCTGCGGGCCTCCACAGGCCCAGGTGCAGAGAACTTGTGTAGAGCAGACCTCGACTGTGCCTGCGGGGATTTCTTTTCTGTACTGAACACAGCCTTCTGCAGGAACCTACTCCTCCTCCTCTCATAGGCATAGAATACAAGAGGATGCCAGAGCACCCCCCCCCCAATTTTCCAGAGGGACTGACCTGCCCCTGGGTTCCTGAGTCCCACCCACCCCCCACAGCCCCGTGCCTGAAACAGCCATTGGAAAACTAGGCAGCAAGAAGCTGCTGGGCTCTTCTGTGTTTGACTGGGTTCCTCTGCTGTTTGGTAAAAGGCATCCACCAAGGGACCTCCTCCAGCCAGCCTGATCCATTGGAAAGAAAAAGAACGTGTGTGTGTGTGTGTGTGTGTGAAAGAGAGAGCGAGAGAGAGAGAGAGAGAGAGAGAGAGAGAGCACCTCCGTGTATGAATGTGAACAGAAACAGCCTGCCTGGGGGGAGGGGAGGAAAGAAAACTAAGGTGTTTGTGTGTGTGTGTGTGTGTGTGTGTGTGTGTGTGTGGAGAGAGAGAGAGAGAGAGAGAGAGAGAGAGAGAGAGCGCCTCCGTGTGAAGAGAAACAGTCTGCGGGGAGGGGGAGAAAGAGAACGTGTGTGTTTGTTTGTTTGTTTGTTTGTGTGTGTGTGTGTGTGTGTAAGAAAGTGCCTGCCTGTATGTCTCAGTGTGAAGGAGAAACGGGGGGGGGGGATGTAAAGAAAAAGAATGGGTGTGTGAGTGCCTGAGTGTATGTGTATGTCTCTCTGTGTGAAAGAGAACAGAAAGTGCCTCCATGTATGTCTGAGTTTGAAGCAGAAAGAGCCTGCCTGAGGAAGGAGGGAGGGGTTGAAAAGAAAAAGAACATTGAGAGACTCTCACCTAAATCAGCTGGACACTGCAGGAATTAAATGTCCTTAAAGAGTCCTTTGCCTCTGTCTCTGAATTTGCATCTGAAGTCTTGGTGATTGAAGCCTCTCATGTAAACAATGAAAACAGCTTCTTTCTTGGCTCAGGTGAGAGAAAGTAACTTTTCTTCAGAATAAAGGGGAGGTCCTTAGGTCAAGATCAGACAACTGAACTTTGGGCTGGTTACTGATTCCTCCATTATGCTATATTGGTGCTGCATTTTCCCATTAGCAACAAAGGCAACAATGGCCCTGTTCACATGGAGCATTTGCCCCGCTGAAGGCACGGGAGCCCCATGGCCTTCCGTGCACAATCATACGAGCACATCTGGGAGGCATAGCACTCCCATGGCCAACCCACGGCTTCCCTCCGAAAACACAGAGTAAAAAAACACTAGGGTCGAAGTACTAGTTTCCGGAAACCCCGGGGCAAAGGCCGGCGTCTGATTGCAGGAGCGCCAGTATCCCACAGCTTCCGACACCGACCCATGTCCCAGGGTTTCTGAATGTTGTAAGTTTCCATGGGATGTGCACCAACACTGAATGAGGCATGTGCATATGCAAGACACTGGCAGCGGCCCACCCCACTCTCAGTGGCACATGCGCACTTTGCAGCAGCGCGGCTTGCATGGTCTGCTGTGCCACTTTTTTGCCATGCTACAGCAGCATGGTGTGATTGGCACTTGGAGCTGGAGTGTGGCAACCCGGTGGCCCATGTGATCGGGCTACCGTGCCTTATTTTGCTCCGGGGCAAACTGCCACGCCCCCCCCGCGCGTTTTCTAGCCCATATGATCGGGGCAAATACTAAGCATCTCAGGCTGCAATCCTAAAAACTTTCCTGGGAGATTGAAAAAAGGGGACACTTCTGAGTAGACTGGTTTAGGATTGCTCATTCAGAAACCTTCAGGTTGAAATATATAAATCCTTTTAAAATATGTATAAATAAATAATATCTTTTTCTGACCCAGAACATATATTTTTCACCAAGCCCTGCACTAAGAGGAATCTTGACTCTTTATGTAAACTATGATAATTCTATTTCGGCATGGGTGGAAATAATGACGGCAATTTTTGGCTAGTTTCAATGGGGAAAAGGCGGGGGTGGGAATTGGGTGATATATGGCAACCAATGCTCCCTCTAAGCTGTGTGAGCAAAAATTCTACTTTGTGAGCTACTGGCATTAAAGTTGTGAGTGAGCGATTTGGCTGCTGCATAAATTAGTTTGCTCTGGAGCCATCCTTCCTGAGCTAAGACAAAAATGTGTGGGCCGGAGGCTAAAAAACTGAGCTAGCTACTTTGAACTCTGGACGTTGCTCAGGAACTGAGTGCACAGCAACTGTTTGGTATTCTGGCTACGAGACTTCAGCTGTGCATATATCAAACAAAGGCATCTATGATGCCATAATTTGGTAAATTTCAGTACAAAGTCACCAATATGAGTAAGACAGAAACAAGACTCCTGTAAATGAATGTCAAGGAAAATGTTCCCCTACAGGCTTTTCTATGTTACCCTCCTTACTTTCAAATTTGTGACCATTTGTTTATAGCCCACCCTTCTCACTGAGACTCAAGGTGGATCAGGGAGTGTAAAACAACACATGTGACATCCAGCAAACAATGATGGACCAAACAGCTCTATTATACTTGTAATCTGTCTTGACTCCCAGTGGGAAAGCCAGACTGTATATGAAAAGAAAGGAAATAAAATAATCAGCCTCGAGTTTCAGCATTCGCATCTTTCCAGTCTACTGAACCTCCCTTTCACGTGTGATGCCCGAAGCTTTCTTTCCATTGTTTCACATTCTCCTGATCCTGGTCCTTGCACATTGTTTGCTCGAGAAGAGTTGCAAAGAAAATGTGGAATGGATTTTCCATTAAGGTCTCTGGTCCCAAATACACTGCTCTGGGACTGGAATGACAGGCCCCACAGTGGAATGACAGCCCCTGAAGGTGGCAGATGTGTTCTGAAGGTGGAATGACAAGCCCCAGAGTGGAAAGACAGGCCCTGGGGGTACCAGCAGTGTTCGGGGAGTCCAATGACAGGTCCCAGAGTGGAATGATAGCCCCTGTGGGTAGCAGGAGTGTTCTGGAAGTGGAATGACAGTCCCCAAAGTGGATTGGCAACCCCTGGGGTTAGCAGGAGTGTTCTGGGACTGGAACAACAGGCTCCAAAGTGGAATGACAGTTCAGGGGGGTAGGAGAAGTGTCCTGGGACTGAAATGACAGGCCCCAGGGGCTATCATTCCACTCTGGGGCCTGTCATTCCACCCTCAGGACACACCTGCTACCCCCGGGGTCTGTCCCACTCTGGGGCCTGTCATTCCAGTCCCTGAACACCCTGCCTACCCCCCCCAGGGGCTGTCCTTCCACTCTGGGGCCTGTCATTTCAGTCCCAGGACACATCTCCTACCCTCCTTGGCTGTCATTCCACCCTGGAGCCTTTCTTTCCAGTCCCAAAACTCTCCTGCTGCCTTCAGGGACTATCATTCCATTGTGAGGCCTGTCATTCCAGTCCCAGAGCAGTGTATTTGGGACCAGAGACCTTAATGGAAAATCCATTCTGCATTTTCTTTGCAACTCTTCTTGAGCTGTAATGTATCTCTTTTCTTCTTTTTTTCCATTTTTTTATTGGTTATTTAATCTGTTACATTGAGTATTTATTAGTTATATACATTTTCTCCTCTTTCCTCCCTGCCTCCCTCTCTTTTTGTCTTAGTCTTCCACACCCAGCCATGGGCACAAGGTCTTAATCTTCCATTGAATGTCCTTCCTTCTTTCTTTCAATATCTAGTCTAGGTAGGTCTTCCATCTGGTCTTGATTTCTGTGGATTTTTCTTCCCATGATATTCCTTTGTTAATTGACGCCATGATATCCGACTGTATAAAATCAAACAAATATTTGTGCCAGATTTCTATTGTCCATTTACTTTTGTCTTTCCAACCCAGAGCGATGACTACCTTTCCCGCCAGTAAGATAAAGGTAAAGGTTCCCTTGCTTGAAAGCCAGTTGAATCGACTCTAGGGTTGCAGTGCTCATCTCCGTTCCAAAGCCGAAGAGCCAGCGCTGTCCAAAGATGTTTCCATGATCATGTGGCCGGCATGACTAAACACCAAGGTGCATGGAATGCTGTTACCTTCCCACTGGAGTGGTACCTATTTATCTACTTGCAATTTCTTGCTTCCGAACTAATTTTTTTTTTAAAGCGCCCCTGAAAGAGGCATTTTTATTATTTTTAACACAACAACATAACACAACATAACATACACAGTTACACAAAAAACAATACACAAAGCACAACCTAAACACACCACACAAAAAATACAACCACAACATTCAACATTCACGGAGGGGTACAATTCCCAGAGCATATCACCCGATTAAATTCCCTCCCACCTTACTGATCTAAGTGTTACAATCCTTACTTCTGTATCCACAACTTCTATCATTCTATCTTATCTATTTCTAGTTTAACATGGGTTAATAATATTCAATCATTATTATTTCTCTCCATCCTTCTCTCTCTGATCGTACCAGTCATAAAAGCGTTGCCACGTATTTGTAAAGGCTGATTCATCATGCCCTTTCAGCATCAGAGTCAATTTGTCCATTTCTGCTGCCTCCATAATCTTCTCAATCAACTCTTGTTTCGTTGGTACCACCGTAGACTGCCAATACTTTGCATATAAAATCCTAGCCGCAGTTGCAATATATATTATCAAATATCTCTCTTCTCTCTGCACCTCCTTTGGGAGTATGCCCAGCAATAACACCTCTGGTTTGAACATAAGACTACCTTTTATGATTCTCTGCATCATTCTATGCACCCATATCTAATATTTTTTGTAACCTCACATGTCCACCACACTAAATTTTGAGTAGTCTTATCCAGTAACGGGCTTCCTATTGTACTTAACAACATTAAATTAAAGTCTATAGGTAATGTTATATTGCATACTTTTCTAATGATTTCAGTAATTTCTTTCAAAAATGTCTTTATTTCAGCACATTCCCACCACATGTGCGCATACCAGCCTTTAGAATGTTTACAATGCCAGCACAAGGTGCTCAGTCCTGGAATCATATTAGCTAGCTGTGCTGGTGTCTTATACCATTTTGTAATTTCTTAATCTCTTCCATTCCTTTCATAATTTTATCAACCATCCTCTCTGTTATCTGACCTTCATGGCTCCATCTCTTTTGTAAATATTCTATTAATTTATTTTTTATGTTAGCATCTTTCTATATATTTTTCCTACTAGACCCTTTTTTTGCTTATCCATTTCTTTATATATTTCTTCCATTGCTGCGTCTATCCAGAGGTCTTCCTTTTCGCTAATGTTTTTAATTATCTGAAATAGCCCTGCTATTTTTAACCAATATTGGTTACCTATCTCTTCTGTTGTTTCCTGTAAGGGTTTTAAAATTCCCCCACTAAACATATCACCCACTCTATAGTAAACTTTAAATTTTAGCATTTCCCACCATTTAATTTCTTGTGCTTCTTTGTTTATTATTTCGAGGGGAGTTCCCTAGCCAGTAGGGTTGCCATTTTTTCCAGATTTCTAGTGTTGTTCTTCTAGGGCCTATTGTTAGTTTTAAATCTTTTGTCATTACTGTGGTAAAAATGCCAAATCTACCTATATTCCTGTTAATTTCGTTCTCAAATTTAACCCACTTCTGTACCTTTTCCTCACCTATTTCTAATATTGGTCTTAGTTGGAAGGCTTCATAGTAGTTATTTAAATCCGGGATCCCCCATCCAAATTCCGATTTGTGGCTATATATTATTCTTTTATGGAATCTACATTTTTTACTGTTAAATATCCACTCTTTTATTACTCTGTTCCATTGTTCAATTTTTTTTTCATCGATCCCAAAGGCAGTGTTTGGAATAGGTACATTAACTGTTTTATATTTCCATCTTTTCATGTCCCTCTCTATTTTTTTCCATGTTTTTTCATAGTTATCCTTTATCATTTTGTCAATGTTTTTTTGCAGGACAATACCTAAATATTTAAATTTCTTGACACCCAGTCCTATGTTTGTGCACCTATTTATCTCCCGCCTTTCTTCTCTGCTAACGTTAAGGTATAAAATTTCTGATTTTGCCATGTTCACTCCTAACCCTTAGCACTTTTTGAAGTCTTCTAGGATGATCTTAACCTCTTTTACTCCTTCTTTAGGGTTCGTCATGATTACTATGATATCATCTGCAAATAGGTTAAGCTTCATTTCTTCATTGTCTATCTTATATCCTTCTATTCTACCCGAATTTCTAATCTGTTCTGCTAGTTGTTCTATTGCTATTATAAATATAAGGGGGGATAATGGACAGCCTTGTCTTACTCCTCCTTGTATGGGAAATACTTGTGAATGTTCATTGTTTACTCTTACTTTTGCATTCCCATCTTTATATATTTCCTGAATCGCTTGTAAGAATTCTTTTCCTATCCCTATTTTCTTCATTGTTTGCCATATGTAATCATGTGAGAGAGTATCAAAAGCTTTATACACATCCAATTTTAGTAGTCCTATTTCCCTTTGTTGGCCATGGAATAAGACGTTTAAGATATTCCTGATGGGGTGTGCTATGTTTCTGCCTTTAATGAACCCATATTGGTCCCCTTTTATAATTGTTGGAATAAATTTCTTTAATCTATTTGCCAGTATTTTAGCAAAAATCTTATAATCTTGGTTTAGGAGACTTATAGGTCTGTATGAACCTACTTCTTCTGGAACCTTCTGGGGTTTTAGTATCAGTATTATTTCTGTTTCCTTCCATGTATCTGGGGCTTTTTTCCCTTCCAAGACTTCATTAAATACTACCTGCAATTCGGGTGTTATAATCTGTATCATCTCTTTGTAGAATTCGCTTGTAAAACCGTCTAGCCCAGGTGATTTACCTTTTTAAAGTTCTTTTATTACCTCTCTTATTTCCTGGGTTGTAATCTCTCCCTCTAGTGCCTCTTTCCCTTCTTTCTCCAAAGGGAGACTGGGTGACTCCTGAGATTCTATTGTAGTCTTTTTCTTATATAAGTTTTTATAAAAATTCTCGAACGCCTTACTAATTTCCTTAGGGCTTTGTGTTGTGTTATTTTTTAATTTTTATAGTTCTAACCATCTGTTTTGCTTTTTTGATTTTCAGGTAATTTGCCAGCCTTTTTGCTGTATTAATGCTGTTCCTCTGAAAGTCGTTTCTTACTGTAATTTCCTTTTTCCAGATTGTTGCTATATCAAACGCTTCCAATTGTTTTTGTATCTCTTTGATTTAACTCTGTAGAGTGGGACTGTAATTTTCCATTAGATCCCTTTGTAGCTTCTCTAATTCCTGGAGTTTATTTTGTCTTTTTTATTCCATTCTCTTTTTATACTCTTTTCTTTCTTTATGCAGTGGCCCCTTATAACCACTTTAGTGGCGTCCCATGGTATATTAGTAGGCACCATTCCTCTGTTTTCCTTGAAGTATTGTTTTATCTGTGTTGTCATATATTCCCTGTCCTCTTCTTTTGCCATTATTAGGTTATTATATCTCCAGGGTCTGTTTGTTGTGGGTAGGTTTAATTCCAAATCAATACTTATAGGGGCATGGTCAGATATCCAGAATGGGAAGGTTGTAATCTCTTTTATAGACATATTATTTTTTCCCCAGAATTATGTAATCTATGTGTGACGCCATTTTATGCCTGCTGGGTATATACATAGGTCTAGGTCTTATACCTATAAACTCATATGCTTCTTTCAGGCCCCAATCTCCTAGCTTAATACTTTTATTCTTTGTTATATCAATATTTAGATCCCCTGTTACTATTAATTCTCCCTCTGAGAACTGTTGGATCTTCTTAAAGACCTTAGTTAAAAAATTCTTTTGCTTTTTGTTTGGAGTGTAAATGTTCACTATAGTGACTCATTTGCCTTCCAGTTTAAACTTCACCAATAGGTATCTGCCCTCCTTATCTGCTAACTTTTCAGTATCCTCTACTTTGAAGTTCTTATGAATCAAGGTTGCTACTCCCCTGGCATTGGAATCGCTTCTTGCTTCTGCTAAGACCTGCCACTTCTGGTCTTTTAATAATGGTTTTCTATCTTTTTTTTTGTGTGTGTGTCTCCTGTAGACACAGCAGGTCTATCCTTTGTTCTCTGGCCATTTTAATTAATCTAAATCTCTTAAGATTTGAGGATAGGCCGTTTACATTCAGTGAAAGAACTCTTAAAGATCTACCCATTTTCTTTGTTTTTTTGATTCTTGGGCCTCCCTGGCTGTGGGTACTTTACTTTATTTATTATCTGAAACCCTCCCCTCCCTCCCTTCCCCTGTGGTTGAGACTTCAATTTGGATGAAAACATCATCCTGTCTTCCTGCCTTCCAGAGTGTACACACCCCTAACCTCTCCTTCTTCTTTATTTCTAAAGCTAGCTCATTAAACTTTATATACTTCCCTTTATGTGGAGTCCTTGCAGGAGCTGTAATGTATTTCAATGGAGCCCATGCAAGTCAATTGGCATTCCTGGCTCCCATTATTTCCAATAGGCCTTCACGTCTCTCCCATTATTTCCAATGGGCAATCCTGTCCTTCCTTTCAGTACATCCCCAGCTGGGAGGCTCTCTCTCAGCTTCTTTCCCCAGTGCCATGGGGACAGGAAAGATCATATGCGGGGGGGAGAAGGAAGGGCTCACCTAGCCTAGCCTGGCAGCACTCTTCTTCCCCACGTAAACAAAGAGCATGTGGTTCTTTAAAGCAAGTGTGGCAGCAATGGGGGTGCTCTATTCCAGGGAGGGAAGGAGAGACGGAAGAAGGGAGTTCTTGCCTGGCCTGGCAGTACTGTTCTCCCCCCCTGGTGGATCGTTAAAAGAAGCCCAGCAGCAAGGCCAGTGCCATGGGGATGGGGGATGCATTGGTGCCAGGGAGGGAGGGAGGAAGGGAAGGAAGGAGGTCTCACCCAGCTTGGCCCAGCAGTGCTATTCTTCCCCCACATAAACAAACAGCACCTGGCTCTTTAGCACAGTGGCAAGGTGGCAAATTGGGGACGGGAGGGCGGATGATCCTATGCTGGAGAGCTCTCCCAGCCTGGCCCAGCAGCGCTATTCACTCCCCCCCTCCCATTGCTATTTAAAATAAGCGTGGCAGCAAGGCTCTCTCTCGGCCTCTTGCCACCAGTGCCATAGGGATGGGGATGCCCCTATTCCAGGGAGGGAGGACTCGCCTAGCCTGGCCCAGCAGGGGGTGGCAGTGGGTGACTTGACCATGCTCTGAGCACCTTCCCCCCTTCTCCAAAGCAAGCCCACCACCTGAAGAGCAGCTTGGCCACCCACCGCCACCCCAGTCGGCAGGTTGGCTGGGGGGGGCGAGTGACTCAAGTATGCTCCGAGCGCCCTCCCCCCTTCCCCAAAGCAAGCCCACCACCCAAGGAGCAGCTTAGCTGCCCTCCACTGCCACACCCAGCAGGGAAAGTTTCCACGCCAGCTTGGGGCAGCGGTGGGCAACTTGAGCACGCTCCCCCCCTTCCCCAAAGCACATTCCCCCCCCCCCCACCCACCAAAAGAGTGGCTTGGCCGCCCACTCCGGCACTGAGTCTGGGGAAGGGGGGAGGCGCCCAGCCTTTGCAGACCTTTTTCAGGCCCTGCGCTCTGGCTACAACTTACCTTCCTTCCTTCAGCCTCCTGGGCCCAACTGGGCACAGGGCTGTGGGGAGCATGGGGTGGGGCTTGGTCATGTGTCCACCCCCCCAGTGCTTCACTCCCAGAGTGCCGACCCAGTGTGCTCCTGGGCCAATTGACCCCTTCCTCACTGCCAATTCCCTAGCATTAGAAATGCCCTAAGGCAAAGCAATTAAAGATCGAATTATTCTAAATAATTGGGCTGGGCTTGGAGATGCAATGGAAGTCACAAAGAAATTCTTCCTTGCAGTCTTCACTTGCATCTCATAGGCTTCCATAAATGACCTATAGGAAGTTCTTCCAGCTTCATCGCAGGCTCGCCACCACTCTCTCTCTAGCCATCTTAGCTCCCATTTCATCTGCCTTAGATCCAGGAAATACCACAGAGCCATTTTGGTATGAGGACAAAGAGGGCATCAGGGAGTGACCTGTCAATGGCTTTGGAAATACAGTTTTGCCAGTCTTCCACTAGCTCCTCCAATGGGCTACCAGGGGAAATTAGATCCCACAGAGCTTCCTGGAATCTACAAGAGTCCATTAGTTATTTCATTTGTCAAAGTCTGCATCTCTAAAAAAACACCAGGAGCAGCCAGACCAGGGTGACCCATAAGAACTTGTAGGGAGAATATGATTTCCCCACACCCTCTCTCCATCACGCTTTTCTGTTTTCTTTCTTTCTTTCTTTCTTTCTTTCTTTCTTTCTTTCTTTCTTTCTTTCTTTCTTTCTTTCTTTCTTTCTTTCTTTATTCAATTTATACCCTGCCCTTCCTGCCGAGGCAGGCTCAGGGTGGTTTCCTTACCATGGCAGTACCTGCAATTACTGCCCCAACCTAACTTTTATCTCCACCCACTGTCCACTTTCCCTCCCCCTGGCAGCCCCTCCCTTTTTTTCTCCCTTCCACCAACCTACCCAACCTTTTCTGTTTCTTCTCCTAGAAGTCCCATGCCCCCATTCACTTGCCCACCCACCCTTTTCTTTTCCTCCTCTCTCACTTCAGCTTTCTTTCTAATCTGTTCTGTTTCTTCCCCTCCAGCTTTCCCCTATTCCCATATTTTACCTTTTTTAGTCTGTGTCTGTCCCCTTGTGTTGACACAAACCAAGGCTTGGAAGAATCACAGTTCAGTCCTACAAGATTTCAGCGGCATACTTTAAAAAGCAGACATTGTTTTGAAGATTGGGGGGGGGTGTTACATGTAATAGTTTCTGCAAGTCCAGGACAGGTACAATAGGGCTTTCCCCTAGGGTTAGAAAAAGATACCCTGTGTCTGTCACTGGCTCCATTGTGCAGAGTTTTGATCCACAATCTATGTCTTGGTTCAGAATTAGATATATTGAAAGGCTCAGTTCTAGATTCCTCTTTGTCTTTATAGTGCAACCAAGGAACAGAACCAATAGTACAGTTTTACTTTGTAAAGGGATTCCTTATCTCCCATTCTCCTCCCCTCACACACATAAAATGTGCAAGTTTTTTTCTTCATTTTAAGTCAATTACAATGTCACCATATTCATCCAGAACATTTTTTCTAACATTCCTATCAAAACTGACATTGGAGATTAGAGGGCACTTGTACCTTCCTAGGCCTCCCCCAAACACTTCAGGAAACCCTGAATACAACATTGCCCATTTATTTTCAGACACCTTGTTATTGCAAACCCAGAGGTTCAAACCAGTCCAGGCCAAGCAAATTAACCCGGTCCCATTCAGCAACCAACAAAGGCAATAGCACTTTATGTTCTTTAAATTGAACTTTGAAAGTATTCCCACCTGCCAGAGGAATACGCTTGCCCTGAAAATCGGACAGCTGCATGTCTGCCAGTTTCAGCCACCGCTGACTCCTTCTCAGGAACAGCTGCTGCCATGTCTTCAAAAAGATCACCGGCATTGATGATCCCAAGTCGACCTCCATAGTGCGGGAGATGCCATCCAGCCGTAGGCTGACACTGATCTTTTTCCTACTCCCGGTGTGCAGAACTGCTGATGGGCAGGAACAACACGCTGTCATCTTGCAGACGCCTTCCTTGACAGCAGCTCATGAGAACATAAGAACATAAGAGAAGCCAATGTTGAATCAGGCCAATGGCCCATCTAGTTCAACACTCTGTCAAACAGCAGCCGAAAATACCAGGTGCCATCAGAAGGTCCAGCAGTGGGGCCAGGGCACTGCTGACCCCCCCAGCACCAAGAATAGAGTGCATCACCTGCCCCAGACTGAGATTTCCTATCTATACCTTGTGGCTAATAGCCACTGATGGACTTCTGCTCCATATGTTTATCTAATTCCCTCTTGAAACTGTCCATGCTTGTAGCTGCCACCACCTCCCCTGGCAGTGAATTCCATTTGTTAATCACTCTTTGGGTGAAGAAGTATTTCCTTTTATCTGTTCTAACCTGACTGCTCAGCAATTTCATGGAGTGCCCACAAGTTCTTGTATTGTGACAAAGGGAGAAAAGTATTTCTTTCTCAGCCTGCTCAGTCCCATTCATAATCTTATAAACCTCGATCAAGTCACCCCTCAGCCATCGTTTCTCCAAGCTAAAGAGCCCCAAGCATTTTAACCTTTCTTCATAGGGAAGGTGTTCCAACCCTTTTATCATTCTAGTTGCACTTCCCTGCACTTTTTCCAATGCTATAATATCCTTTTTGAGATGTGGCAACCAGAACTATACACAGTATTCCAAATGAGGTCGCAACAATGATTTATACAGGGGCATTATGATACTGGCTGATTTGTTTTCAATTCCCTTCCTAATAACCCCAAGCATAGCGTTGGCCTTCTTTATTGCAGTTACACACAGTCTAGACATTTTTATTGAGTTATCTACTACGACCAAGATCTCTCTCTTGGTCAGTCTCTGCCAGTTCAGACCCAATCAACGTGTATTTATATTTAGGATTTTTGGCTCCAATGTGCATCACTTTGCTCTTGGCCACATTGAACCCCATTTCCCATCCTCAACAGATCCCTTTGGAGTGCCTCACAATACTCCCTGGTTTTCACCACCCTGAACAACTTCGTGTCATCTGCAAATTTAGCCACTTCACTGCTTACTCCCAATTCCAAATCATTAATAAACAAGTTAAAAAGCATCGGACCGAGTACTGATCCCTGTGGTACCCCACTGCTTACCACTGAGAAAGTTTCCCATTTCTACTCACTCTCTGTTTCCTATTTATAAGCCAGTTTTTGATCCACAAGAGGACTTCTCCTTTTATCCCATGATTATTGAGCTTACTTAGGAGCCTTTGATGAGGAACTGTATCAAAAGCTTTCCGGAAGTCAAGGTAAATAATATCTATTGGGTCCCCCTTGTCCACATGTTTGTTCACTCCCTCAAAAAACACTAACAGGTTAGTGAGACAAGATCTTCCTTTACAGAACCCATGCTGAGTCTGCCTCAATAGTTTTTGTTCATCAATGTGCCTACTAATTCTTTCCTTAATAACAGTTTCCACCAACTTACCCGGTATCGATATCAGACTGACTGGCCTGTAATTTCCCGGATCTCCCCTGGAGCCCTTTTTAAAGATGGGAGTGACATTAGCTACCTTCCAGTCCTCAGGAATGGAGGCAGATTTTAAAGAAAGATTACATATTTTTGTCAGGAGATCCACAAGTTCACATTTGAGTTCTTTCAGAACTCTCGGATGAATGCCATCTGGCCTGGTGATTTATTAGTTTTTAAATTGTCCATCAGTCGTAGGACGTCCTCTCTTGTCACCACAATCTGATTCAGGTCTTTCAAACCCCCTCCCAAAACCGATGCTTCTGGAGTGGGCAAGCACTTCTCCTCTTCCACAGTGAAGACAGAGGCAAAAAATGCATTCCACTTCTCAGCCATTTCCCTATCATCCTTCACTACTCCTTTTACCCCTTGGTCACCCAAGGGCCCCACTGCCTCCCTGGCTGGCTTCCTACTTCTAATGTATTTGAAGAAAGTTTTATTGTTGGCCTTTATGTTTTTTGCAATATGCTCCTCACATTCCCTTTTTGTTTGCCTGATCACAGCCTTGCATTTTATTTGCCACAGCATGTGTTCCCTTTTATCAACCCCATTAAGACTAGCTTTCCACCGCTTAAATGAATCCTCCTTTCCTTTTACAGCTTCCATTACTTTGTTTGTTAACCATGCAGGCTTTTTTCTATACCTATTTGTGCCTTTCCTAACCTGCGGTATATATTTTTGCTGAGCTTCTAGGATTGTATTTTTAAATAGTCTCCAAGCTTCCCCAATGGTTCTGACCTTTTCCACTTTTCCTTTCAATTTCTTCCTCACATGTCCCCTCATACTAGAGAAGTTACCCCTTTTAATATTAAAAGTGGTTGCGTCAGTCTTTTTTGGCAACTCCCCTTCTGTACAAATGTTAAACTCAATGACATTATGGTCACTGTTCCCAAGCAGTGCAATCACTTTTACATCTCTCACTAGGTCTTCAGCGTTACTTAGGACCAAATCCAGGCTTGCCTCTCCCCTGTTAGGATCTGTGACCATCTGTTCCACAGCACAGTCATTGGGAGTGTCTAAAAACTCAATCTCTTTTTCCCGACTCGAACTCATATTGACCCAATCAATGTGTGGGTAGGTAAAGTTTCCTATTACAACACAGTTTTTTCATCTAGTTGCTATCCTTAATTCATTCATCATTTTATAATCCTCCTCTACTTTTTGATCTGGTGGGCGATAACAAACTCCCACTGTTAAAGCCTCCTTTTGGACCCACTATTTCAACCCATAGCATTTCCAGAAGCGAATCCAATTTTCTTACCCTCTCAGTCTTACTGGACTGTATACCCTGTGTGACATACAGAGCCACCCCACCTCCAACCCTTCCCCCCATCCTTCCAATATAATTTATAACCAGGAATCACCGTATCCCACTGATTTTCCTCATCCCACCAAGTTTCTGAAATACCCACAATGTCTATTTCTCCCCCCCAATACCAAGCATTCCAGCTCCCCGATTTTACCTCAGAGACTTCTAGCATTTGTGTATAAACACTTATAGTTTCCCATGCTTGTTAAACCCACAGCCTTCCTCTTGCTGCCTTGAGACCTTGCCAGGCAGTTCCTATCATTAGCCACAGTCTCAGTGGACAATTTTAATCCCTTTCCTTGTACAAAAGTAACAGCTACCCCTTCATCTCTTTGAGATGAGCCATCCCGATCCAGAGACTTTTAACCTCCTGTCAGCTTTCCCCCATTATTCAGTTTAAAAACTGCTCTGCAACCTTTTTGATTTTGAGTGCCAGCAGCCTGCTTCCTTCTCAGGACAAGTGGAGACTGTCCCTTTTGTACAGCTCCCTCTTGTCCCCAAAAGCATCCCAATGCCTAACAAACTTGAACCCTTCCCTCCTACACCATCGTCTCATCCACGCATTGAGACACCTGATCTGTGCCTGTCTCTCTGGCCCTGCGCATGGAACAGGTAGCACTTTTGAGAAGGCTACCTTGGAGGTCCTGGCCTTGAGTTTCCTGCCCAGAAGCCTAAATTTCTCCTCCAGGACCTCACGACTGCATTTCCCCACATCGTTGGTGCTGACATGCACCACAACCACTGGCTCCTCCCCAGCACTATCTACCAGTGAGCGTGACTTTCCTTTAGGAGATGCTGGTGGAGACCTCTTCTTTGCCCTGCAGACTCATGCCAGGTGATGTTGCCTCCCGCATGCCCGGCATACAATATCCTTGGCCCAGCAGTGATTGTGATCATGGCTCCTGCCACAACCGGTGCATGCCCTACTGGGTGAAGGCCTCACTGTGGTCCGCTTGTTCGCACTCACCCTTGTCTTGTTTATGTCATCCTCTGTGCTGTCATCTGACTTGCTGACAGCCTGGTGGTGCACACTTGGCTCCTTTGGTACCTGCTGCCGGTGGACCTCCTGAGTAGATTTCTCTGCGGCTTCCGCAGCAACCACCTTGGAGTATGCTACAGCCCAGGTCATGGCCGTACGAGCGAACAGGCACTGCTGTAGATGTTCATCCCACATGCCGCACACCAGCTGTTCCCGCAAAGCCTCTTCGATGTCTGTGAAGTTGCACGACTTGGCGGCCTTGTGCAAAGCTGCCACATACTTGGCAATGGACTCACTGGGTGCCTGGTTCCTTTTATAAAACACATGCCAGCACGCAATTTCTGACGGCTGTAGTAGAGAAGTGAGCTTTCAGCTTTTCGGTTATGTCCTTCAGTGGCACCATTTTGATTTCAGCAGGTGCGACCAGGGACCATGCGATGTCGAACACCGCCTTCCTGCAAGAGCTCAGTAGTGTAGTTCTCTTCCAGGACTCCTCCACAATCTGGTTTGCCTTGAGGTGGAACTCAAAGTGCGACAGGTATAAGTCCCAATCCTCCATCTCAGGTATGAATGCCTCAAACTTCTGGTTGCTTGCCATCGTTACCCCAAGTGCAGCCACTTGGACCAGTGGTGCTGGAGCTTGATCGACCAGAGCTTGCTGACCTTCTCTGTCCATCATGGGATTGATACTAGCGGGGCTGCCTACCTTCCCTAGAATCCCATCCTCATCACCAGTTAAGTATGGCACTTGACTTCCGGGGGAGGCACGCATGTGCTAAACCAAGTCGGATGCTGAAACTTTGAGCTCCCCCATAAACTAAGGAATTTACAGCTCAAAGGATTGTAAACAGCCAAATACTGGCATATAACCAGGTGGGAAGATAAGAAGAAAGCAAAGAGCAGCAGAGACTACAGACGGCAAGTAAAAAAACCCTTTATTTACAACCACTCAGTAAGATAATCCTCACACAGTAAGAGCCTAGCTCATTAAGCCTTAATTAAACAGCTAAGGATGGCAAAAAATATCAAGGAACTGTCAGAACAAATAGCAAACCTTCAGAAAATATTCCTAGCATCTCAGGAAAAAATTAACGAAGAAATTAAGGCTGTACGAGTAGATATGGCTAAGATAGGGAAAGAAATTGCTGACATAAAGCAAACAGCAAACTTTGCCAGAGAAAAGGCTCTGGCAAATGAACAGAGGATTGGCTCCCTAACAAATCAGATAAATGACCTTTCAGACAGGAACAGGAGAGCAAACTTGATCTTGACAGGAATCTCTGAAGAGGTATCTGCCAAGAACCTGGAAGGAGTATTAACAGAATGGCTGACAACTAATGAAATTAGGATTCAGACAGAAGATATTGAAAGAGCTCACTGCCTGCAAAGAAAAGGCAAGGGAGGAGCCCCTCGTGACGTTATTATCAAGTTATCCAGAGAAAAAATACAACAACAAATATATAAGGAGCTAAAAACAGGAAGGACTTGAGCTTCAGGGGTAAGAAAGTTTGGGTGAGACAGGATTTTTGCCAGGAGACACTTAGGCAAAAGAACTTAATGCACCCCATGCCCAAAAACTACATGTAAACAATGTAAAATTTACCTGGGGCTATCCAGCCTCAATAATAATATTCCACGAAGGGAAGAGGCTCATGGTGCGGAATGCCCTTGAGGCCAAAGAACTCCTCAAACAACTCGGAATAAACGCTGAAGACATAAGGGAAGAGAAAATGGAAGAAGAGCCAGAGGGTGAAGCAGACCCAGAAGAAGGAACTGCAAAGAGAGGAGAAAAGCGCCTCAGGACAGACTCACTAGAAGAAGCCACCTAAAGGGAAGTATCCAAGTATAAGTTGAGCTAATGTTAATATTACAAATATAAGGGGGAGGAGGGGATGTATGCTCCTCATGAAGTGAAGAGAGGGGAGAGTTTCTTATCCCCACAAGTCTACTCTACCACAGGGATGGGAGGGGAGGGGAAGGGGTAGTTTAAGAAAATGCTTAAAAATCCCAGCTCCATGGGAACTCATAGTCCAGAATCATAAAGAATATGGATAGAACAATAAGATTACTTACACTGAATGTCAATGGGTTAACATCAAATCTTAAAAGGTACAGGATAGCTAAGCTGGCAAAAGATCAAAAGATTGATGTTCTATGCCTCCAGGAAACACATAAGAAAAAAAAAAAGATAGCAAGCCGTTGCAAAATGACCCGACTTGGGAGATACTATCAGAGGCCAGAGGTGATGCCAAGGGTAAAGGAGTAGCAGTACTGATTCATAAGAAATTTAAACTAGAGGTTGTGGGGAAAAAAGAGTATAGGAATGGTAGATATTTGTTAGTAAAGTTTAAAATGGATGATAAGAAGTATACAATAGTAAATATATACGCCCCAAATAAAGGGCAAAAGAAATTCCTGGGTAAAATATTTTTAAAAACTAAACAATTCTCCAAAGGAGAAGTGATTATAACAAGTGACCTAAATATAGACATAACAAAAGATAAATCAATCAAGTTGGGAAATTGGGGCCTGATAGAGATACATGAGTCCATGGGGAACTGGCCAAAACCCACACATATATCTAGTAGGCATAGAACAGTATCATGTATAGACTATATAATTTTAGAAAATAATAGTAATATGATTATCAAAGAAATTACAACTCATCCGATATGGATATCTGACCATGCTCCAATAAGCGTTGAAATAGAATTCACCCAGTGACCAACAGCTAGAACATGGAGATATAATAACCTAATAATGGCAACAGAAAGGGATAGACAATACATGTCTGAGCAGATAAAGCTATATTTTGAGGAAAATAGAGGAACAGTACCCACCAATATTCTATGGGATGCTGCAAAGGCAGTGATAAGGGGGCACTGTATAAAGAAAGAAAAGAGTATAAAAAAGGAGTGGCATCTAGGAAGACAGGCCAAAATCCAAGAAATGGAGAGGCTACAAAGTAAACTAATGCAAAAATACAATCCTATCATACAGAACCAAATATCAACAATTAAAAAACAATTGGATGCCTTAGACTCAGCAACAATATGGAAAAGGGAAGCAATGGTGAGAAACGAATTTCAAAATAATAGCATAAATTCAGCAAAAAGACTAGCAAATTACCTGAAAAATAGGAAGGAAAGACAAAGGGTAAAAAGTATAAAGGTAAATGGTCAAAAATCTCAAGATCCCATAGAAATAAGGGAGGCATTCGAGTCTTTCTATAAAAAATTATATAAGAAAAGGGACACAACAAACTTTGTGGAGGAAGTAAAAACAACACTGAAGGAGGACGAGCAAGCCAAATTACAAGAGGAAATTACAATACAAGAGATAAAGGATGTAATTAAAGAATTGAGAAAGGGAAAATCCCCTGGCTAGACGGGTTCACAAGTGAATTTTACAAGGAAATGATAGATATTCTAGCCCCAGAACTCCAAATAATCTTTAATGAAATCTTGAGGGGGGGGGAAGGGCCCCATATTCATGGAGACAAACAGAAATAATAGTAATTTTGAAACCAAGTAAAGACCCTGAAGAGGTAGGTTCATACAGACCTATAAGCCTCCTTAACCAAGACTACAAGATCTTCGCAAAAATGCTGGCAAATAGATTAAAGAAGTTTAGTCCCAAAATAATAAAAGAAGACCTGTAATTTCCCGGATCTCCCCTGGAGCCCTTTTTAAAGATGGGAGTGACATTAGCTACCTTCCAGTCTTCAGGAATGGAGGCAGATTTTAAAGAAAGATTACATATTTTTGTCAGGAGATCCACAAGTTCACATTTGAGTTCTTTCAGAATTCTCGGATGAATGCCCTCCGGCCTGGTGATTTATTAGTTTTTAAATTGTCCATCAGTCATAGGACATCCTCTCTTGTCACCGCAATCTGATTCAGGTCTTTCAACCCCCCTCCTGAAATCGGTGCTTCTGAAGTGGGCAAGCACTTCTCCTCTTCCACAGTGAAGACAGAGGCAAAAAATGCATTCCGCTTCTCAGCCATTTCCCTATCATCCTTCACTACTCCTTTTATCCCTTGGTCATCCAAGGGCCCCACTGCCTCCCTGGCTGGCTTCCTACTTCTAATGTATTTGAAGAAAGTTTTATTGTTGGCCTTTATGTTTTTTGCAATATGCTCCTCACATTCCCTTTTTGCTTGCCTGATCACAGACTTGCATTTTATTTGCCACAGCCTGTGTTCCCTTTTATCAACCCCATTAAGACTAGCTTTCCACCACTTAAAGGCATCCTTCTTACCTTTTACAGCTTCCATTACTTTATTTGTTAACCATGCAGGCTTTTTTCTATACCTATTTGTGCCTTTCCTAACCTGTGGTATATATTTTTCTGAGCTTCTAGGATTGTATTATTAAATAGTCTCCAAGCTTCCCCAATGGTTTTCACTTTCTCCACTCCACGCTCAAAGACTAACAGTAAGTATCCTGCAAACACTTGTGGAAAGGTAAAAGTTTCCAGAAATATGCAAATTAAGAAAATATGTACAGTCAAGGCAGGAGCAAACATATCGAGCACAATGTTACAGAAAACACGCCAATTCCAGGGAAGTGTTCAAGCCTGCTGGTTGACAAGTGTTGAGTTTAAAGATCCAAAAACTCTCCCTGCGGGGTAGGACCTTATGGATGTCCTTATTAGAATATTTACTGGGTTCAACCACCTCCAATACTACAAACCTGAAATCATCATATCTCAGTGGAGGGTGGTAAGCAGTGGGGTACCACAGGGATCAGTACTCGGTCCGATGCTTTTTAACTTGTTTATTAACGATTTGGAATTGGGAGTAAGCAGTGATGTGGCTAAATTTGCAGATGACACGAAGTTGTTCAGGGTGGTGAAAACCAGGGAGGATTGTGAGGCACTCCAAAGGGATCTGTTGAGGATGGGTGAGTGGGCGTCAACGTGGCAAATGGGGTTCAATGTGGCCAAGTGCAAAGTGATGCACATTGGAGCCAAAAATCCTAAATATAAATACACGTTGATGGGGTCTGAACTGGCAGAGACGGACCAAGAGAGAGATCTTGGAGTTGTAGTGGATAACTCAATGAAAATGTCTAGACAATGTGTAGCTGCAATAAAGAAGGCCAACGCTATGCTGGGGATTATTAGGAAGGGAATTGATAACAAATCAGCCAGTATCATCATGCCCCTGTATAAATCATTGGTGCGACCTCATTTGGAATACTGTGTACAGTTCTGGTTGCCACATCTCAAAAAGGATATTATAGCATTGGAAAAAGTGCAGAGAAGGGCAGCTAGAATGATAAAAGGGTTGGAACATCTTCCCTATGAAGAAAGGTTAAAACACTTGGGGCTCTTTAGCTTGGAGAAACGACGGTTGAGAGGTGACATGATCGAGGTTTATAAGATTATGAATGGGATTGAGCAGGTTGAGAAAGAAGTACTTTTCTCCCTTTCTCACAATACAAGAACTCGTGGGCACTCTATGAAATTGCTGAGCAGTCGGGTTAGAACAGATAAAAGGAAATACTTCTTCACCCAAAGAGTGATTAACATATGGAATTCACTGCCACAGGAGGCCGTGGCAGCTGCAAGCATGGACAGTTTCAAGAGGGAATTAGATAAACATATGGAGCAGAAGTCCATCAGTGGCTATTAGCCACAGGGTATAGATGGGAACTCTCAGTCTGGGGCAGGTGATGCACTCTATTCTTGTTGCTGGAGGGGGCATCAGTGGGAGGGCTTCTAGTGTCCTGGCCCCACTGCTGGACCTCCTGATGGCACCTGGTATATTTTGGCCGCTGTGTGACAGAGTGTTGGACTAGATGGGCCATTGGCCTGATTCAACATTGGCTTCTCTTATGTTCTTATGTTCTTATGTGACCTACAGAAATAAAATGATTAACAAGGGGTGCTTCTACATGTTGGTGTTTGATTTTTGATTTATGTTCAGAATGCGTGTTTTTACAGAATGCATGGACTCCCCAATATATATTAAGCCACAAGGGCAGATTATTGAATAAATAACCCTTTTGGTGTAACATGCAGAGTATGATGTTAATGCTATCTTCTGCTCAATCCCCAGGAGTTCCACCATTCGCGTTTCCCAACACTGTGCACATACCGTACAGTGATGACACTTAAAATGTCCTGTAGGCAAACTAGTTGGCACAACATCCACTGGTAGGTCAGCCCGGACCAGCATATCTCTAATACTTGTAGTCCTACTAAAACCAATCTATTTGTTGCTGACTTCTTGGTGAAAATACATATGTGAGGATTGAATGTGTTAGTCTCCTCCATCTTCTTTGTTGTTTCTGTTAATTGTTTTTGTTGACTGTTGAGAACACTTTCCATGTTACATAAAGTTTCACTGATTTTCTGTATTTGATCCAGCAGAGGGCGCAGTGACTCACTTTTCTGTTGATTGACAGCTAGCTCCGGTGGGGGGGTGTTCAGACCGGAAGTACCTCCCCCCTTCTTTTCCGGCTTCTGCGGGACCTTTTTAAATGCTGACATCTTTTTGATTGTTTACTTTATCAAAGTTCGTGCCGCGTCACTCAGGAAACCAACAAACTCTTAATCTTCAATGCTTCCCCAAAGGTATTTCCACCAACTCTTTTTTCCCTTTACCCCCCTCCACTTTTCTTTTATAAGTCCCGTTTCTCAAGGGGGGGGTAGGGATTCCTCCCTCCTCCCATCCGCTTATACGCTTGTGGGGGGTTTCAAATTTTCATTTCAAAATAGATCTCCAACTCACGGTTCGATGCCAGTTCTTTCCGTTTATCTTTAATTCAATCGCTTTATTCACTCCTGGAAGTCGGTGGCCTTGCTAAGTCCCATTACGGGCACAACGCAGCGGGGCCGATTGGGGCGGGGAGAAAGCTTCAATTTCCCGGCTGTTTGCCGGCAAAGAGGCTACTCCCCAAGCGCCCCCAGTTCGGAGCCTTTAACTAAGGCTCACTAGGGTCTTTTGCATATGCGAAGACCCCCCCTGACTGCGCGTGGGCTAACCATCTCCGGGAGCGTCCCGAGAGGTGGCTGCCATTCGCTCCGCCGAAACCAAAAGTCAGGATTGAATGTGTTAGCATGTGTAATGGGTTAAGCTATTTCCCTTTCCATTCTGTTCCTGAAGTTCCTTTGCAATAAAACAGCTACTTTGAAGTTGAAGCCTGCCTAAGCTAAAGGGTCTACGTTCCCAGTGAAAGCATCAGCAGCATGGTACCAAGGTCACAGGCCTAGGCTAGCAGAGAAGACATGGCGATGAAAAATGAAAGTTAAGACTCCAGCACAGTAATAGACTACATCAGCCTCCCCCTTCCACATGCCATGGCAGCATAGCTGACATTTGCCCCCCCCGAAGATGCCCCCCAAGTTTACCAGGGTACATTTTATAAAATGCACAAATCAGCTTGGGAGCATTAACGTGACATTCATCTACCCACTCATTATGAGTGTGGTCAGTCTTTCCACTGAACCAGATACAATACACAACCCCATTTGAGTTTAGAGTCCAAAATTTGGGCAACTCACCATTCACCATCAGTGGAGGAGGGGCTGGAGGTCGAGGTCTCCATGCATTCAGCCCGGGGTCCTGCTTGAAATGAAAAATAGGATGCACACCTTTCAGATATTTAGGTAATTTGAGTTCAACAGTTACCTCATTGATTTTTCACAGCACTCTGAAAGGTCCAACATATCTCCAGACCAACTTTCTGCTAGGCTGGAGGCCCCTTAGTTTCTTGGTAGACAAGTATACTGAGTCCCCGGGTTGTATATCTCATTCTGGGGCTCTACCCTTGTCAGCCTGAGCTTTATAGTCTGCTTTTGCTTCATTCAGAGTCTTTTGGATTTCAGGCCAGTGTTCCTTGAGGGGGGAGGTCAGGAGTCCCCACCATAGACCCCCTCATAACCGCACAAAGCCTTGAAAGGTGATAGCCCAGTGGAACTGTGAACAGAATTTTTGTAACTGTATTCCGCATAAGGCAACAACTCAGCCCAATTGTTTTATTGATAATTGGTAAAACATCAGAGAAATTGCTCCACCACTTGATTGACCTGTTTGGTCTGACCATCAGTCTTAGCGTGGTAGGCACTGCTGAGACTCTGCTCAGTACCCAACATCTGCATCAGCTCCTTCCAGAACACAGCAACAAACTGGGTTCTTTTGTTTGATATTATCTTAGATGGCACTGAATGCAATTTCACAATGTGATGCATAAACATCCAAGCAAGGGCTTTTGCAGTGGGCAGTTGCTTGAATGGGATAGAATGTGCCTATTTGGAAAACAAGTCCTCCACCACCCAGATCACTGTCTTCCCATTGCTAGGGAGTAAGTCTGTAATAAAATCCATAGAAATCACCTCCCAGGGGCGACTGGGGGTCTCCAATGTCCAGCCAGTTTGGATTCATGACCAAAATAAAGATTTCCCCATAAGAAGTGTTGGAAATGTAAAAAAATAGAGAGTTCTTTTTACCATATGTGGTGGTCATGCGATAAAGCAAAGGTATACTGGTCAAATGTACATTGTGAGATGCAGAAAATATTAAAAATTCCTATTAGGAAAAGTCCAGAACTTCTTCTCTTAGGTCTGACAATGGAAAAAATTCCACAAGAAAAAAGGACACTATTATGGTATATGATTACATTGGCGAGAATGGCTTTTGCTCAACAATGGAAAGCGGAGAAGGTGCCAGATATACATGACTGGTTAAGAAAACTGCTGTTTTTAGCTGAAATGGACAAAATGACGAAAAAACTAAATGGACAAATGGCAGAACAATATTTAAAAGACTGGGAAGGCCTGAAATTGTATATGGAAACTGAATATAGAATGAAAGGGAAAATGTACAATCTTGATTTGTATTGAAACTGAATGAGAAATGAAATGAACACTTGATTGTACTGTACCTTTATTGGAAATTATGTTTGTAAAAGTCAGGCTTTTATGTATTTGAAACTGGGTTACCTGGTTTGTCGATTGTTACAAGTCTAAACTTGATTACCTTTTAACTTTTTCTTTTTTGTTATTAGCAGTGTTGGAAGCCTATTAGAGGGGGTGGGGGGATGGGGTGAAAATCTTTTTAAATTTTATTGGTAATGATGTTTAACAATGTTGAATGCATCCCAATAAAAATTTTGTTTAAAAAAAAAAAGATTTCCCCATGAAGGGCTTTGGGTACAAACAGTCTGCCTCCCTGATAACAACAACCATTAGGTCCCTTCTGGATAGAGGTATCAGTTGTGGTTTCCTTCTCATCTGCCTTAGAAAATGTCACTTTGAATTTGGCAAGCCAGGGTTCTTCCTCCCCACCAGACCCCGCCTTTGCCTGACTGCAGGTTAGCACTGCCCCTCCCAATTGAGAGGTCATGAACTTGGAGTCCACAACCTCCTCCCTCTGACTGTCATGCTGGGGGAGGCGTGACAAGGCATCTGCCAGGGAGTTTGCTTTCCTAGGGAAGTGATGGAGGGTGAAGTGGAACTTGGAAAAAATCTCCACCCACCTGAGTTGCTTGGCATTGAAGGTTTGGGGTGTGTGCAAGGCTTCTGAATTTTTATGATCAGTCCAGACTTCAAATGGGAACTGTGCCCCCTCCAACCAATACCACAGGTGGTCAGAGCCAACCAAATGGTCGTTGCTTCCTTGTCCCAAACTACCCAAGTTCGTTCAGTGGAGTTGAATTTCTTTGACACGTAAGCAAGAGGGTGTAACTGCCTATCTGGGCTCTCCTGCAATATCACCCCCCCATAGCACTGTCTGAAGCATCCACCTGCACAATAAACTTTTAATTTTCATCTGGATGACACAGAATGGGTTCAGATGTGAATAACGCTTTGAGTTTCTCAAATGCTTCTTGGCACTCAGCAGTGCACTCTGAGCGGGCACTGGGCTTAGTGCTGTCGTGCCCCTTTCCCTTGGTTTTTAATAAATCCGTAAGAGGCAAGCTCACTTGAGCAAAATTGGAGATGAAAGCCCAACAGAAATCGGCAAATCCTAGGAAGGACTGGAGTTGGCATCGGGTTCGGGGGGCTTCCCACACCAAAACCACCACCACTTTGTGTGGGTCCATCTCTAAGCCTCTGGGGGATATGCAGTAGCCCAGGAAGTCAACCTCGGTCTGGTGGAATTCGCACTTAGCAAACAGTTTGTGCTCATACAAAGTCTGTAGGACTTCCCATTTGCATGTGAGTTTCCTTATCTTTAGAACACAAAAGAATATCATCCAGATAAACTAGAGCCCCCTTAAACAAGCACTTGTGCAACACATCATTGATTAAGTTTATGAACACCCCTGGGGCTCCTTGCAACCCAAAAGGCATCACCAGATACTCTAACTGGCCCAATGGGGTGTTGAAAGCCATTTTAGGCTCATCCCCCTCCCGGATGCACGCCTGAAAGTATGAGTCCCTTAAATCCAGCTTTGTGAAGATTTTTCCCTTCATAGCCTCCTCCAAAAGGTCTTTAATCAAAGGCAAAGGGTAAGCATTTGTAGTAGACACAGCATTCAAGCCCCGATAATCAGTGCACTGTCTCAAACCCCTATCCTTTTTCTTCTGGAAGTGGATAGGAGCTGCGAATGGGGAGGGGGCGGAGCGGATGAATCTGCTGGCTAAGTTTTTGTCAATGAATTTCCGCAACTCCCCCTTCTCGGCTGGGCTCATCAAATATAGTTTTCCTTTTAGCAGTTTATGACCCAGTAAAATCTCAACGGCACAATCAGTATTATGGTGAGGAGGTAGCTCATCTGCTTCTTCCTCCTAAAACACCCTGGCTAAGTCTCTATATTCCACAGGGATGGAGCTCAGCTCCTCTTTGGCTAGGCAAGTGTGGACCAGAAGGGTTTGGGGCGCCTCTCCCCACTCAGGTACCCATACATGGATATTGCACTTGGGACTATCCCCTCACAAAGTTGACTATCCCCTCACCCCACTGGATGTAAGGGTCATGAGCCCTGAGCCCCAGACTTCCTAACACCATGGAAAAATGGGCCATAGGGTTGATGATGAGGGCTCGTTGCTCCCAGTGAGTGCCTGTCTCCACGATGAGGGGCATGGTCTGGTACTTGCAGGGCTCCCTCATGGTAGAGCCATCCATTTGCGTAAAGATCAATGGCTCAGGCAGCCTTTGCACCAGTACCCCCAACCCTGTGACTATAGATGGACTTATTAAATCTCTGGCACATGCCGAGTCTATGAGGGCTCTTACACGTACCTGGGTCCCCATTTCTGGATTGATCACTGACACAGTCACAAAAAATAAAGGGGGGTTTGCTGTTCATTGATTGCAGTACAAATTGCTCTCAGACCTGCTGCTTTGCACCCTTGAGAGCAGGTCCCAGCCTTTTCCCACTGGCTGGGGATTCTTGTCTCCACTGGAGGAGGCACCGTCTGGTGAAGCTCCCAACTGGAGGGCTCTTGGCTGCTTTGGGTGAGCTCCCCCTCCCTTTGTGGGGGTCTCGGTACTCTTCCATTCCAGTGGCTTGCTCCCAGGGGGTGCGATGACTGTGGGGCAGAAGGCAGCATAGTGTCCTGGTTTTCCACAATGCAGGCAGAGCCCTTGTTGCATTCATTGATCTCATAGGGGCTTCTTCGGCTTGGTGTGTGGGATCTTCAGGGCCACTCCTGGGGTTTTTGGGTAGACTTTGGGGGTATGCATCTGGATCATTTGGAGGCGATTCTTGGCATCCCCAGCTTCCCTCACCCAGGCGGCCAGTGTCACAGGATTCACACTGTGCAACATGGTCTCCAACAAGGCTCTTTTTGTAGCAGGAACTCCTTTGCATATTAGGTGACACACCCCTAATGTAGCCAGTACTCCAAGAGCATACGGTAGCCCCTGTAAGAAGAGCTCTATAAGCTCTTGGAGGATTGGATATATTAGGGGTGTGTCGCCTAATATGCAAAGGAGTTCCTGCTACAAAAAGAGCCCTGGTCTCCAGAATCTGGTGGTTCAGCCCCAGATGATACTGTTCCACAAACATGGCTTTGGGCCAGCCCTAGATCTTGGCTGCATACATCTTGAACTCATCGGAGTACTCTTGCACCAACCGAATTCCTTGCTTCAGGGCTCCCAGGTTCCTGTGATATGTCTGAAAGGATTTGTTCCAGTGTGCGCTGTGGTAATTCCTTTATAATCTTGTTTAGTTCTTTTTTGTATTCCTGTGTGGGTCCGTCTGAGTCCAGTTCTTTATAAAAAGCAGTGTCTGAGTTGTCTTTGGGCATCCTGGATATAGTCTGATTTATTCATGATTACAATGGCTTCACCTTTGTCTGCTTCTCTAATTATAATATCCAGTTCTGCCTGATCTCCCTCCCCAGCAGAAGTAATTCCCCCTACACTCCATGGTCCTGACAGTGAGAGACTCATAAGGGGCCATGCCCAACGCTCGCCTCCTCACCTCCTGCTGCCCCTGGTCCTCAGTGCACTGGGCTGAACTAGCACCCAGAACCCCCCCACCCACACAGGAGCAGCCCAGCTGGCCACAGCTTGCCCAGGCCGCCCAAGGACAAGCTCCTTGGGCAACCTGGGCAGGCTGTGGCTGGCCTGGATGCACTCAAAACCTTTCCAAAAGAAGAAAACCCCACAATCCACACAGTTGCAACCTGGCCAACTGTGGCCTGGTAGGCCACAACCAGTCTGGGCATGCTCAGAAGCCCCCCCCCAAAAAAAGAAGTAACCCCCACCACCCACATGGAAGCAGCCTGGCTGGCCACGACCTCCCCAGGCCACCTGAGGACAAGCTCCTCAGGCAGCCTAGGCAGACGACAGACGGCCTGGGCATGCCTGGAACCTCCCTCCCCCCACAAAAAAGAAGAAACCCCTTTCACCCATATCCAGCTCATCCCAGACTGACCGAGGGCTGCTGGGGGTGGGGCTTAGCTACCCTGGCTGCCCACAAACCCACTCATCTGATTCTCTGAAAGGGGGGGGGGAAACTCCACTTTGAAAGTGAGGGTACGTAGGGGGTGGCAAGTCTTGTGAACTGCAGGAGAGGACTTCAAGAGCCACATGCAGTTTGTGAGCCGTGGTTTGGCCACCCCTGTTCTAATCCAATCAGGAATATTTTACTTAGGCACATTCTCACACAGCCTCATCAGAGCTGTAGTTGCCATTCAAAGTTCTTTTCCCCTCTGCATCATATGAAAGATCTGCTCTGATTGGCTGCCTTCATGTGCTCTTTATAATCTTAACAGAGGCTGATGAGGTGCTGGCAAGCTACTGCCAAAGGAGTAAATGACTGCAGTAGCTGAACGGATGCAACTGGGACTGAGGAGGACACATCACCTACCCAGAATATGTGTGCATAAGCAGCTTCTCTCCTTGTTTAAAATCCATTCAAATAAATTGCTCATGCACCCATTCATTGCCTTGCGTTCTTCACTTGTGTAGGTCTTTGGAAATAATATAAGCTAGGATGTAAAACTGTTACTTTACCACTAAAAATGACACTCCTGGAGAAAGTGTTTCTTTTTTAAAAAGGAGATAACATGATGCATCACTTCTTGAATAAACAATGGTACACAGAGCTGCCATTAGTATTCCCCAGAATGCAACTCCTCTAAAGGTTATCATCTGCTGAAGGTTTAATGGATTCCATTAGAATTGCAGCAAATGACCCTTGTAGCTCCTCTAAACTTGATTGATCATAATGTAATTGTCAAGGCGGGCTAGCAATTAATTTTCATTAGGCAAGGAAGTCATGAATGCATGCCGTTAGAGTAAATTAGTATTAGATGGAGTGGAAGGCATTAAATCATTTTTTACAATTAAAATAAAAATTTAGCATAATGGGTGGCTTCTATGTGTTGCAGGAAGAGTAATTATTGTGCCACAATGGCCAGCTGTTGCTTGTGCTATGAAAAGTTTAGTTAGAGCCTTTCCCTTCCTAGGCAAAAGACCCAAGGAATTGCTACAAGATGGAGTCTTATCATCACTATTATCAGTGTCTTTCTGAGAGGTTGTCTACTGAGATGAAAGAAGTAGAGGATGAATGTGTTTAACTGGTCTAGGTGTTCTATTTCTAAATGACTCAAGGAACAGAATCAGGGTTGGCAGTCTGGGACCCTGTTCTTGGGGGCAACTGTTAGGTGCTATCTACTAAATTCTCGGCTCAATAGCTGAAACAAACAGTTGCTAACTTGCCAAAAACGATTGCACAACTGTTGGATAATGATCCACCCAATGTTGGTGCACAATTATGTTTCTCAGTATTTCTAAACATACACAAATTTCAGCTATTTTTAAAATAAAAAGCTTTTCTAAGCTTAGAGAGAACGTATTTGTTGCTAATACATGGTATAAATAAGTACAGATTTACAGATCCTGGCATGCAATTTTTTTTATAAGGCAGGGATAAATCAGGCAAGAAATGTGTCAACGTGGGGAAATGAGCAACAGATGAAATTAAATAAAACAGAATCTCTAAAGTTGATCATATGGAAGGAGAACTAAAGATGTCCCTTATCAGGGGGGCATTTGGTTTAGCACTAGGGGTGTGCATTCAGTTCCACAGAGCCAAATACTTCCCCAAACAGAAGTAGCATTCGGCTCAGCTGCAGCCGAATCAGCTGGCTTTGTGGCTGGAGTGGAGAGAGACTGCTGGTCTTGGCTCTTCGGCTGTCTGGTCAGCCTGCCTGCTGCTGCTGCTCGGCCTGTCCTGTCCTGGCCTGCCCATGCTTTTTAACTCTCCCCTGCTGTGTGGACTGTGGAGTGGATTGCCTGACTCCTGGAGACATCACCTGGTACTAGAACTTCAGTTCAGATTAATTTTAAAATATTATTTTTGAAAAGGAAAAAAAGAGTTTTTTTTAAAGTTTTCCTTCACTTTTCTTGTGTTGGGTGGGTGGCCTGGTTGGGTAGTGAGTTCTGTTGAGTCTTGTTGTGGATTAGCATAACTTGGATTTAGCTTAACATTTTGAGATTTTTTAAAGCTTGTTTAAAAAATTTAAACTTTGCTGCTCTTTTTAACAGTTGAATTGTCTATTCCTTGAAGTTGTTTGGGGGGAGCTGTGGGGGTTTGTGTTATTTTGTTCATTGCATGTCTTGTTGTCCTGCTCACACTAGTTGTCTCTTGGATTGTGTTACTTTTTGCATTGCTTTCAAGGTTTGGCTTTTGAGATTTTCAGTTTAATACTTCATATTCCTTTTTGTTGTGAGGGGGTTAAGCAGGTGGGGTGGGGTGGTTTGATTAGTTGTTGTTCTGGCTTGTTGATCCATAGTTCTTTCTTGGGGTGTGTCACTTCACTTGTTGCATTGTTGTGAAGGTTTGGTTTTAGAGATTTTAACTATTTAAAGTTCATATTCCTTTTGGCTGCTGGTGCAATTGAAGCTGGTATGGCATGGGTTGCTATTCTTTTGGCTTGGCTTGGGTAAAGTTTCTTTAGTGGTGGCATTGGTTTTCTTTTGGATTTCAAAAGTTTTACTGGGCTTGGTGGGCATTTATAGTTTAGTTAGGCCATTAAATAAGCTGTTTGATTAATAAGGGTCTTTTCAAGAACTCATTTATGATGGCTTTTAAGCATTTTTAAATAATTTAACATAGGGCTGCAGTTGATACCTAATTTAGGCCAGAAGTAGGAATAAGCAGTGGAATAAGTAGGCCAGAACAGATTTGATTGAAAGAAAGCAGTGTTCTCCTGTGCACCTGACCTTCATTGAGGGTTGGTGCTTTTAGAGGAATACATTTCATAGGTTGAACCCTAGCTTTTCAGTTCTCAGTAGGGGACATCTGCATTTCCAATTCAAAGAAGGAAATCATATTTGTCCCAGTAGATTCTAGTCAGGAGAAGTTTGATAGAGAAGACCCCAGTACTTATAAAAAGGTATGATTTTCATCTCAAGGATAGCTTTTAAAAATCTGTAGCCAGGGGAAAACAGGATCACCAAGCTTTAAACAAAACCAATACAAGAAAGAAAGAGAAAGAAAGGCTGAAGCAAGGATAGCTTAGAGTCCTCTGAAAAGCAAACTAGATTTTGTGTGGGAGGGTTCTTAAAAAGGAGTCAGGCTTTTTAAGGTTCAGGTTGTATGCAGATAGTTAGGCACCTAAACACCCTACCCACAGATTAGACAGAGTTTGGCCCAGGGTAACACAATGAGTGGCAGGAAGGGAACATGGAGGGGCCCTGGGGCCAAGGTGGAGAAGACTAAAGGGATGGAGTGGAGCGGAGGGGGAGGACTGTGGTCCCCCCCCCCACATGTGCACAGGACCACTCTAGAGCCACCTTTCACCACTCTGACCTTTGGCTGTAGTGGTGCAATAAAGAATCCCCATCTTGGCAGCTTCACTGAGGCTGCTATTGGGTAGCCCCAGCAGAAGTGCACACAGGTGCTGGCATTGGACAGGGGTCTGCTGCTCAGGCAGTCCCTCCTCAGTCTCTTGATACTGAGGCTCAGCAGCAGGATGAGGGGCAGCAAGAGCTGTCTTTGGGATTGAGATTTGGGGACAGTTTTCTGTCTCATGAGCTCACACCACAGACTCAGAAGGCTATTGAGGAGCTATAGGAAAAGCTGGATTACCAGCCTGCTACTCTGGTTCTTCTAGAGTTCAGCAGGCCTTCTGGGGATGGACAAGAGGGGAGCCTGGAGGAGGCAAAGGAGGAAGAGATGGAGATGCATCCTAAGGTACCACCATCTCAACCCCCTCCTCCCAGTCAGTGATCTTCTTCTGCCCCCAAGACATGGTATGTCTCCCCCAAGCTCCTCACAGGAGGTAGCTCCAGAGGTGATGAAAGCTGCTGGTCAGCAGTATGGATCCCACTTCACCTCCGATGTCTGGAAGCACTTCCAGCTGATGGAGGATCCCTGCTATGCATAGTGCCAGCTATGTAGGGGCCCAATCAGTTGTGGGAAGGACCCCAGCCATATCATACCTGCCAGGAAGTGGAACCACCTGAAGAAGCATCATCAGGTGGAGCTTCTTTGGGAGGAGAGACAGGCTACTGCTGGGTGCCCAAGTGGCCACCACCAGCCGGCCAGTAGGTGAGTCATACTATGATGACCTCCAGAACCGTCCTAGAGAGTTCTGTGACACAGATGTGATACCAGACATCTCTGACAGAGATATTTGGTGAGGGCAGCATTAGAGTGCCTGGGGGGATAAAGCATAGTAGTAGCATGGTCACTCACTTCATTGCCAAACTGATCGCCATAGAGGATTCCCCTTCTCAGTGGTCAAGAGTCCTGTGTTGCAAAGAATGCTTAGGTATCTAGTACCCTGCTACATGACTCCTGCTCACAGGACTGTGGTGCCCTCACTTTACAGGGCTGCCAGGGACTTCATAAAGGAAAAAATGTCGCATTTTGCAGGGAAGACTGTTCACTTCACTTCAGCTATCTGGACCTCCAAACAGGTGCATGATGCATATCTCTCACTGACTTTACACTGGTGGCAACCAACGAGGTTGTGGGTGGGGGTTGGGAAACGCATAGGGATAGGCGGGGCAGTGCCCCTGGGCTGGCTATTACCAGGCTCTGCTGCATGCCAAATCACTCAATGTGCCACACACAGGGGCCAACATCAGGGCCACCATCAATAGGCAACTAGAGGAGTGGGTAGGCAGTGATGTCTCCATGAAGTCAGTGACTGAGAAATTGGGCCTCAGGCTCATGGACTGTGTGACCCAACTTCTCCACCTTGGGGATAAGGATGCATTGGGCCACGGTTCAGAGAATCCCAGGCATGTTGCTGAGATCTATAAGTACAGGCATATCCTCCAGAAATGCTGACACATCATGGGTCACTTCTCCTGTAGCCATAAGGACACTTATCTGCTGTGTGAGAAACAGACACTGATGGACATATTGGTACACTGCCTGATTGGTGATGACAGCACTTGCTGGAACTTCACCTGTGCCATGCCTGAGCACTTGGTGGAACAGAAGAGAGCCCTGAATGCCCTGATCTTTAAGACTGGGGTCATTTGGGAAGGGAGCTGGCTCACCCAGGAGGAGTGGTTGACCATTTCTCAGACTGTGGAAGTTCTTGGGCCCTTGAAGAGCTGCACAGAGATGCTCTCTTCTGACATGGCAAGTCTGGCTCTGGTTTCCCCCATGATCCACATGGCTCATTAGTATCTGGCCTCATTTCTGGAGCCAGTTGCAGAATGTGCAGAATTTGTTCCAGCAGTGTGCATGCTGGTGAGAAGGCTGCAAGAAGGACTCAAGGCCCACTTTCAACCAGTCATGCAGAAGGTCTATATATTGGTGTGCATGTGTAACCCACACATTAAGGGCAAGATCACTAAGTGGGCCAATGAGTTCAATCACTGTAGAGAGAAGCTCTCCTGGACAGCTGAGCAGAGGTGAGCCAAGAGGGTAACACTGCCAGAAGCTGAGGAAGTGGAGGGTGAAAGCAGCTCTGCTGCTGCTCTTCCCCAGTCTCTCCAGCTAGGCCACATCCCCCCCAGGGCTTCCACCAGAACGAGTGTTGAGATGGCACTCATAGGGTGCCTTGTAGGCCCTTCTGGGAGTGGTAGGCCCATGAGAGAAGACAGGGTGGCAGTGATTGTGAGGGAGTACCTTTCAGAGCCCTATGAGTTGCAGGCCAGCTGCCCACTGAGCTACTGGGCCACAAAGGGTGCCATGGCTCAGGGGCTCCTCTCATGTCCTCTAATGAGTATGCAGAGTGAGCGTGTTTTTTCACATGTGGGTGACATTGGCAGCCACTTCACTCTTGCATGACACCTGGACAGTAGAGCAGTTGGCCTTCCTGAAGGTCAACTTGCCACTGTTCAACATCCCAGACTTGGACTTTGAGGGTAACTGAAGTGAGCACATGCTTGTGCCAACATCGTCTCTGTCTGCACTGGGAAGCTGGGGCAAAACGCTCTTCCCAAAATTAATACTAGAGACCAGAGAGCCATGGCCCCTTATTCGATTTGACTGGCAGATATACACCCCTCCGACTCCCCCTGCTGGTATTCCCAATCACCCCAGAACACCTCCACAGAACCCTACTAGCTGTACAGCACTGAGCAATATAGGTGTACTTTGGTAAACTCACCAGTCATCCCCAAACCAAAACTGAATGCTGATTAAAACAGCAGCAGCAGCAAATGATCGATAGAGATCATGAAAGGGGTATGGTAGGATAGATCCAGTGCCAGACAGAAACCAGCAGCACCCACAGGAGTGTCATAAAGAACTGAGGCATTTTTCTTATCAGGGGTGGGTAGTGGGAGATCAAGGGCCCATGGTGAAGGGCAGCCACACCTAGGCTAAAGTTCCTCAAATGGGACAATGATGGCTGGTGTGTGTTGCTGCTGAGAGAGAAGGATCAGGATGGACAAACATGACCCTCCCTCTCATCTTCTGAGGCCCTCCACGGGTTGATGAAATGGGTAAGGGTATGCACACAGAGTGACTGGGCAGTCCCACTAAATACCCCTACCTAGATTTTGAGTCTTTAGATTGGGGTGCAACTCTAGCTCACCTCCTCATAATGTACTCTTGGTAACGCCAAAGAGCTAGATCATCCACCATCCAGACAACCATGGAATCTCCTGGCCACATTGCACACACAGAAACCAATGCCTAAACAAGCAGTCCTTCTTGGGACTACTTGACAAGGGGTATACGAGGGATGCAGTCCTGTAGAGCAGGCATTTGCCACAATGGCACTGGGTTCGGCTGCTGGGCAGTAGTTGGGTATCCAACCGGGGTAAAAAAACCCTTAGAGTGCCACAAAGGTACACAGAGCCACATTTTCAGTTTAACCGACTAATACTAGTCTCTTTATTGTAGAACTACAACCTGGATAGGAAAGATGAGAGACAGGATAGAGTATTAACAAACTAAGGATGGAAGCAGTTAGCAAGAACGCCATCTGATTTATGGTGTGCACAGGAGGAAGAAATGTGTGGGAGATGATGAATGGAAGGAAGGAAGTTGTTCTGAGATCTCCATTCTACATACCAACGGGATAGTGACAGGAGAGTAAACACAGGAAAGAAAGGTCCTAGCTGTGTCTCTTGTCATGAAGTCTGGAGGCTGAGCCGGGGTACAGGACTTTCACTTCCAACACGCTGTGCTGTACAGTCTTTGGAACCTATTGAGGTTAACTGGTGTGGTTAGTCCAGTCATCATTAGTTAGCAGAGTATTTAAATAAAGCTACAAACACAGGAGCATCATTTTACCAGGGTACTCAGCTTACAAAGCTACACAGAGCCACATTGCAAGTTTAGAAGAAGAAGGAGATATTGGATTTATAACCTGCCTGTCACTACCTGAAGGAGTCTCAGAGCAGCTTACAAACTCCTTTCCTTTCCCCTCCCCACAACAGTTTCCCTGTGAGGTAGGTGGGGCTGAGAGCTCTTTCAAGAACTGCTCTTTCAAGAACAGGTCTGACAGAACTATGGCTTGCCCAAGGTCATCCAGCAGCTGCAAGTGGAGGAGTGGGGAATCAAACCTGGTTCTCCCAGATTAGAGTTTGTACACTTAACCACTACACCCAACTGGCTCTATTTATTTGAGTACACTTTAGATAGGTGTTAGTCTGATTGCTCTTAGTTCTTATCAATATTAGGGGAATTATGAGTTATTATTAATATACAATCAGCTAAGGGAGTGATCACCAGTGTATACAGAGGTCCTGCCCTTCCAGAGATACCAGTAACAGGCACGGAGACTGTATTTGGTTGGAATTAAGGTCTTTTTACTGTAAATCTTCTTCACACACAAACAATACACATTCACACATCCACAATATTCAGTTCTAAGGAAAAAAAAGATAGAGATATCAGCACGGTTGCATGAGCAGGAGTTAGTTGGTTAGAGCCATATTTACCTGCCCTCGCTGGATGATCTGTTCCAATGGAAGAAGGGAAGGTAGAACTGAAAATGGGAGCACATGGCCTGAACTGGCAGGCAACACGTGGGACTCTAGCTGCAGATCTAGAGTTAAAGATGGAGGTAGGGTATTGGGATAGCAAGCTGGACATAAGGGAGACAAAGCTTAGATAGGGGTTGTAGAGAAGAAGGGGCAAGCATGTGGTCGGGTTTCCCCTTTTATTTGGGGGTGTGGGGGCTGGCCATATCCCCTGGTCATACCTCTTGGTTAGTCACACCTGAAAACATACTATTGGCTGGAGGGGATAGGGGAGGGGAACTAAGAAGTGGTCAATATTGAGAACTAGAAACTTAGACTGGAGACTGGCACCTGGGTGCAGATGAGATGAGTCATCGGGCCAAGCAGCTCCAGGTCTCTTGATAGCCCTAGCCGGGTTGTTGATGGGCAAGTGATTAGTTGCCGAGCAACCATGAATGTTTAAGCTACGTGCAGCTTTGCAGATCAATGGAGGAGGGGGAAAGGGGGTGCCTGCATGTGTTGGAGGGGGCTCCTAATGGTGTTTGGAGTCCTTTGTCCTCATGCTTTGGCATGGCATTGCATCTGGTGCTTTGTGCGTACTATGGAACTGATCCATCTCCTGTCAGGTAAGAGGGCTGGTAACCTTGGAGAGCCACTGGAACAGCAATGCAGAAAGGAAAGTGTCCTTCTCCCAGGTATGCAGTCTCAACTAGCATTATAGTGGGTTACCATGCTGTACAGTTCCTTAAGCATACTTTGCACAGTCCACATTTCATTATAGTCCATAAAAAGCATTACATGCCGTGCAGGGTAACATAGGAAAGAGCAGAGATTGATAGATTACTAATTTACTAGCTAAAGGATGGAAGCAGATGGCGAGAGGCCCATCTGCCTCATGGTGCCAAAAGAGGACTCTTGGTGAGTGGAGGTAGAGAGTACATCATCTAGAGAAAGAAAGGAGGAGGAAGGGGAAATTGATCCCTGACAACACAATCTGTATTTCAAAGAGGACAGTTGCAGAAGAGTAGCTACAGGAAGAAAGGTCAGTGTGCCTATCTAGCTATCTAGTCTCTCTTGCCACTCAATCTGGAGGTCTAAGATAGGGGACATCGCATCTTGAACTTCCAACAAAAACTCCCAAGTAGTCCATCTGATCTTACAGGTAACAAGCTATGGGGGAGGGGGGTCAGGGAGAGAGGCTAGGTAAGGTTGTGAAAGCCTCTGCCACCTATCCTTGCTTTTCCATTTTCCCCTGATCTAAAGGGAGAAGCTCATGCCTGGTTTGAAGCTTTTTGATGCAGTGCCAGAACTAAAGTGGACGGGAGTGGGCAAATTTAACTCAGAAGACCATTATATCTACTACTGTGGCCAAGAATCCCATAGAAAAAATGGTGTGGCGTTTATAGTCAACAAGAGAGTGAAAAAGGCAATAATGGGATACAATCTCAAAAATGACAGAATGATCTCGGTCTGCATCCAAGGCAAACCATTCAACATCACAGTAATCCAAATCTATACCCCAACCACTGATGCAGAAGAAGCCGAAGTGGACCGGTTCTATGAAGACCTACGACACCTACTAGAACTAGCACCAAAAAAACAATGTCCTTATCATCATAGGGGACTGGAATCCTAAAGTAGGAAGTCAAAATGTAACCGGAGTCACAGACAAGTTTGGCCTTGGAGAACAAAATGAAGCTGAGCAAAGGCTAACACAGTATTGTCAAGAGAACATGCTGGTCATAGCAAACACCCTCTTCCAACAACCTAAGAGGCAACTCTACACATGGACATCACCAGATGGACAACACCAACATCAGATTGATTGTATCATTTGCAGTCAAAGATGGAGAAGCTTAGTGTATAATGACTGAAAAGCAGTCAAAAAGTTTGGCCCAAACCCCATTTTCTGTAATAAAGAGAGCATATATGGCACTTCCACTGAGTCAAAGGCCTTGGTGAAATCAAGAGCTAAAATTACCGATTCAGCTTTAATATGGCGACTATGCAGAGCAACATTAAGTGTTCGTCTTACATTATCAGCAAGGAATCTTTTCGGGATGAAACCTGTTTGATCTTCCTTGATATATTCTGCAATAAAGGATTTCAGTCTGTTGGCTAGTATAGAAGTAAATATTTTTGCATCATGATTAAGTAATGCAATTGGACGAAAAGAAGCCGGGTCACTGAGGTCTTTGTTACCCTTTGGAATTACAACTGTGATGGAGTCCCTCCAAGACAGAGGCTTTTCCCTTGTTTGCAATACATTATTGCATGTGACTAGCAGATGTTCCGCTATTACAGATTTAAAGCACTTGCAAAATTCAGAAGGGATGCCATCTATGCCTGGGGTTTTATTGTTTTTCAGGGACTTCATGGTGTCTAAGATTTCATTCAGTGTAGTTGGCTTCTCCTTACAAGTCACATGTTCTGCAGATAGACAGCGAGTAAAGGAGGATGCACTCAAATATGTATCAATATCATTTGCACTTGGATTGCCTGAACAGTAAAGCTTATTATAGAAGTCAGCAAATGAGTCAGCGATTTTTTTTTGTGAGAAACAGATATCACCATTTTCTCATTTTATCGAGCCAATGAAGGAACATTGACGCTTGTTGTTAACCCTCCATGTCAACAAGCGAATATTTTTAGGGGACTTTACCCAATGTTGTTGTTTGAGGTATAGCAAATTCTTTTTTATTTGACTAATGTCCAAGGCCTCAAGTGATTTCCTTTCTGCCTGAAGTTTCTGAAATGTTTTCTTTCCTCCTGTATGTTTGTGTTCTGCTTCTAACTCTGCAATCCGTAACATCGTTTCTGACCTAATACATTTTTTTTCTTTCCTTAGATGTGAAGAAATCACAATCATGGAGCCATGCAGGACCACTTTAATTGAATCCCATAGTATCTGTTTTTCAATAAAAAATTGAAAGGAAAAAAAAAGATGGAGAAGCTCCATACAGTCAGTAAAAACAAGACCCGGAACTGACTGTGGCTCAGATCATGAGCTGCTAATTGCAAAATTCAGGCTTAAATTGAAGAAAGTTGGGGAAACCACTAGGCCATTCAGGTTTGATCTATATCACATCCCTAATGAATATACAGTGGAGGTGAAGAATAGGTTTAAGGGACTAGATTTGATAGACAGAATGCCTGAAGAACTATGGACATTGTACAGGAGGCAGCAATTAGCACCATCCAAAAAGAAAAGAAATGCAGGAAACCAAAGTGGCTGTCTGATGAGGCTTTACAAATAGCAGAGGAAAGAAGGAAAGCAAAAGGCAAAGGTGAAAAGGAAAGATTTACCCAACTGAATGCAGATTTCCAGAGAACAGCAAGGAGAGATAAGGAGGCTTTCCTGAACGAACAATGCAAAGTAATAAAGGAAAACAATAGAATGGGAAGGACTGGAGATCTCTTCAAGAAACTTGGAGAAATCAAGGGATCGTTCCATGCAAAGCTGGCCATGATAAAGGACAAAAATGGTAGGGACCTAACAGAAGCAGAAGAGATTAGGAAAAGATGGCAAGAATACACAGAAGAACTATACAAGAAGGACCTCAATGTCCTTGACAACCACAATGGTGTAATCACTGACCTCGAGCCAGACATCCTGGAATGCAAAGTCAAATGGGCCTTAGAAAGCATTACTAACAACAAAGCTAGTGGAGGTGATGGTATCCCAGCTGAGCTATTCAAAGTCTTAAAAGATGATGCTGTTAAAGTGTTGCAATCTATGTGCCAGTAAATTTGGAAAACGCAACAGTGGCCACAAGGATTGGAAAAGTTCAGTTTACATTCCAATCCCAAAGAAGGGCAATGCCAAGGAATGTACAAACTATCACATAATTGCACTAATTTCACATGCTAGCAAGGTCATGCTAAAGATCCTACAAGCTAGGCTTCAGCAGTATGTTGATAGAGAACTGCCAGAAGTACAAGCCAGGTTTCAAAGAGATAGAGGAAGGAGAGATCAAATTGCCAACATTCACTGGATTACAGAGAAAGCAAGGGGGTACCAGAAAAACATCTACTTCTGCTTCACTGACTACAGTAAAGCCTTTGTGTGGGTCACAACAAATTGTGGCAAGTCCTTAAAGAGATGGGACTACCAGACCACCTCACATATCTCCTGAGAAACTCATAAAAGGGCCAAGAAGCAACAGTTAGTACCAGATCTGGAACTGATTGGTTTAGAATAGGAAAAAGAGTATGACAAGGATGAGGGTATTTTACATAAGCATTTTGTATGATATAAAATTTAACATGAGCTGTAGGGATCTCCTGCTACAGCAAATAAAATACATTTAAATAAAACCAACATTCATGTGCTGCGAAGCAATACGTCTTCTTTCAGTATTTATGGGGGGCAGCTGTATTAACTTTGTCAGAAGGAATGTATGCTTTCCCTTAATTTTGCACCAATCACATTCATTCCCCTGCATAGAGGTAATGATAACACCTGTGTTATAGATGTGATTATACTTGTTTTAAATTGATGGTAGTTTTAATCTGTGTGCCTTTTAGAAAGCTGGAATGCTGCAGGTGTGCGCTCAGGTCCTGATAATCCATTCTTTGCTTCTGGCAGAAAGGATTGTGAAAGCTGGTAGCTTTTTAAAGATAGCGTGGACAGGGGTGCAGCATGACCTGCCCTTTTATCTCTGTTACCCTGGAACCACCCCTTTCCACTGCTCATTGATGCATTTAAATATCACCAGACACTCCCCCACGTGATGGAGGAGGGTGCCCCAAAATTGAAATTTTGGGGGTACCCCCAATTGCCCCAATAATAGTGCCCAGAGATCCCCCTCATCGAGATGAGACCACTGAGGGGTCACTCAATACCCCAAAATGAAACAAAGTGCCACTTGGGTTGTCTATCTCACAGGGTCAGCATAGACTAAAATCGCCAAAACAGTTCCTGCTGCCCCAAAATTGTGCAGGCTGTCTCGGGACACTCCCCCTGACCTCTCCTAGAAGGCAGGGGTTCTCTAGAGCATGCCTCTATACCATGGTGCACACTGCAGGACCTGTGTTTTTTTGTTTATTGCAATTCCCTATGATTTATTTCCTCAAGGTTTATTTCACTTCACACAGAAGGGAAAGAGACCGGCTTGAGTACACTATGAGGAGGGGGGAGGGGCTGCACACAACCTGGCAAGTGCTTTATTTCAGTTCCTTATCATTTTATTTCCATTTCATACAGAATGTGCAAAGAAAGGAAAGGGGAGGGGAGAAGTATGTGCTACTTTGTAGGAGGGTAGGGGCCTTAGCATACAGACAGATGCCTCAAAAAAGTAATTTCACATTGAGGCAGATTCCCCTGCTGGATACACAACTCAAATAATCAGTTAGCATGCACACTGTTGTCAGTGACACAGCCAGGCTCTGGGAGGGGTGGGGGAGGCTGGTAAGAGAGGAAGTGAGTGGGGAAACAGCCCAGCTCCTTGACACAAGGACATCCCAAACACTCTGGATGTGGGGTGGGGGAAGTGTTTATATACACATGGAATCTCGAAGTGCATGCTTAGTGGGGGGGGGGTCAACAGAAGCCCGTTCATGAGATTGCAAAAACTCCCACCTTCTGCATTTGCTTCAAGCTCCTATCTAATTGGCTGCCTCCTTTGCCTGCTCCCAACCTGCTCCCAGCCCCACCCACTAGTGAGCGCAGGTTGGACTCTGTCTTTGGAAGCCATTCTGCTAAAAAAACTTTGGGAGAGACACATGGCTCTACTTTCCACAGGCTGACTTTATTTTAAGAAAGATTTTTTAAACTGTAGCTGAGGATTCTCTCATTTTGCACTCTTTATTTCTCTTTTTAAAAAGAATGGAACTGGTGTGTGTGTGTGTGTGTGGATTTGCTGCTTGCATGCTTTAACAGGAATGGGGGGAAGAGACCATGGCATTCTTCTCTTTCATGGTAAGTAAAAACTGCTGCTTGTCTTTTTTTAAAAAGGCTGTTTGCAAACTAACTAAGCTTATGGGTTAAAA
This sequence comes from Gekko gecko, assembly GCA_029375565.1. Classification (NCBI taxonomy): domain Eukaryota; kingdom Metazoa; phylum Chordata; class Lepidosauria; order Squamata; family Gekkonidae; genus Gekko; species Gekko gecko. The sequence continues at coordinate 175,231,691 of JAPDNY010000005.1, forward strand.
CTGTTGCTTGTGTGCTGAGTGGCTTAAAATGGAAGCTAGAAACCAATGCCATGGGCTGTTTTCCTGGTAAGTTTTGCCTCCCTTTGCTAAAACTTTTAGAAGAAGCCTGAATGTAACCGTTTAAACTGTATTTTTTGTAAAAAGCTGATTGCTTTTTGAAGGGGAGCTGTGGGGGGGGACTCTATGCTCTCAAACAGATCTGCCACCCTTTAAAGGGGGGGCTGTTTGCAAACTAACTCTCTCTCTCTCTCTCTCTCTCTCTCTCTCTCTCTCTCTCTCTCTCTCACACACACACACACACACACACACACACACACACACACACACCCCCTTTCAGTCTCCAAACATTTTCAAAGCACTCTTCTCTGTAAAACACACACAAATGCCCAGCCATTAAGAACATAAGAACATAAGAGAAGCCAATGTTTAATCAGGCCAATGGCCCATCTAGTCCAACACTCTGTCACACAGCGGCCAAAATATACCAGGTGCCATCAGGAGATCCAGCAGTGGGGCCAGGACCTCTCTTTTTTAGTCTTTTTTAGTCTTCCACCCACCTCTCCCATGGTACAAAAAAACAACATCACCAGCCATTTCCCCCTTTGCTACAGCCTCCTTCCAACAACCATGGCTGACAAACCATAATTCCTCCCTACTCTGTTACCATTGGATGGCTGTCCAGCCAATTGGGGAGGCAGGGGGAGTGGGGGGAGGGGTGCCCCAGTGTGGGATGGGATTGGGATGGGGGGAGGGGTGCCCTGGGGGACTTCTGGGGGGTGGGACTTCTGCCCCAGAAAAGGGTGTGTGGTACCTGTCAGTTCTTGATTTGATGGAAGGTATATCCAACATACTACTTTGGTCCCACTAGATGTGCAGATAGCAGCAGGTGGAGCTTTTCACAGCATAGGAAAGCACAGCATCACTACTGGCTAGCATCTGCACATCCAGTGGCTTTTCAAGTTATAGCTGCAGTGGCCAGTTGAAAATCTGGGAACCCTAGTTGCACATGACCATTAAAAAAAAATTCTGGAAAAGTTAACAGTACAAAGCCATAAAGGGTGGGAAACAAGCCCAATTTCCAAGGTTTGCTGCCTGCACTGTATAGTTACAGTCACTGGCTTTTAAGAACATTTATTTATTTATTTTCAAGAAAGGCAGGCTATAAATGTAGTGAATAAAAGTTAAAATTAATGAAATTCATTTATAGTTTCTGTTTCTCACTGACACTCAAGACAGATTATACAAACTGTATAAGATAATATAAACAACCAACAATTATAATATAATATAACCAACCAACAATGGAATAAAACTGGACTACAAAGTTAGAAAACATACTAAAAACAGTATAATATATACAATGAAACAATGCAACAAAACTGGATTAGAAAACTAGAGACCAATGCAATAAAAATCTTCTAATACAAGTGGGAACTACAAAGGGTGCAATCACATTAGCAGTTTGCCCAACATAGCCACCCCATACCTCCAGATCAAATGGGTACAATCAAATGTGCACATCTGGTTCCCATGCCACAGTTGTCCCTACCTCATGCTAAAATGACTCCAATTTGGGTTAAATAGCTACTAGCAAATTCTGGTGGCTACCTCAGCGAGGCGCTTCTATGATGGGTTTCTGGGTGTCTGATCACCTGTGCACACCATGGAAACACATGAGCAGTGTGATTGTTCCTCTCCGTTTCCAGCACGTCCCTTTGTTTTTTTCCTGCAACCCCACTTCAGTGCACTTCAGTGCCCCCACTGGTTGCCTATGGTGCTCCTGTGTGGAAGCACATATGCACATGCAAAGCCTGGTGTCTGAGTGAGGAAGCAGGGACAGGGGAATGCTTAGGGGAATGCTTATCATCCAATTCCCTGGTCATGGATTGCTCCACTAAAAGTGGAGGGGACTGCAATTGGCCACCCCAGATAGTGGGGCACTATCTAGGGGAGCTGTGCAGATGTGTCGGGGGGAAGGACTTCTCAGAACTATATGGGGGCTGACTGAACTTCCTGACAGGAGTGCATCTGTGCACTATATCAGTCTTAAAGTGTTAGAGAAGCAATAGCCTGCTAAGAGTCTAGGTAATTTAAATACTGCTGAAAGAGTTGTTTAGTTCACTTCTACCCTAGGGGGAGCTATGGTGCATTCTCTAGTTTTCAAGGTTTATTGAATGTTTTCTTGCAATTCAGCCTGCCTCTTGTATTTTCTCTCTACTATGAGTTAGTATGTGCTATGCTTGTGCTCTGAAGAGCCATCTCTTTTGTATCAGTAGCTTAAAATTACTTGTATCAGTAGCCTGCAATTTGTCTTTTTGCAAATCTTGTTGCAGTAAAAGTCATTGAAATGAAACATCAAAGTGTGGGATTGGATTATTTCTCAACCTCTGTCCACAGAAAGATCTGTGTTGTCTGTTCATGGCTCCAGTCCAGAGATTTGGCTACGCGCAGAATCACATATATATTGATGTATGATTAAGAAGAAGAAGAGGAGGAGGAGATTGGATTTATACCCCAATCTTCACTTGGAGTCTCAGAGTGGCTTAGAAATTTCTTTCCCTTCCCCTCCCTACAACAGACACCCTGTGAAGTAGGTGGGGCTGAGAGAGCTCTTTCAAGAACAGCTCTTTCAAGAACTGCTCTTTCAAGAACAGCTCTGACAGAACTATGACTTGCTCAAGGTCATTCAGCAACTGCAAGTGGAGGAGTGGGGAAACAAAGTCCCCACACTTAACCACTACACCAAACTGGCTTAACCACTATATCAAATCAATGAAAACTGCCCAGATTTTTCACAGCTGTTAACGATTATATTTGTAGGATTGTCCTGTCTCCTGAGGCTCAGATCTTGAGATGCTGAAGGATGGAACTGTGAACCAAGGGATAGTGCCTGGCCAAGAAGAGGGCAAATTTTGGTGACATTATGGCAAAATGTATCATTGTCTGATAGGGGAAGAGCATGGTGCCAAGCAGGTTTAGGGAAGAGCCTGGTCATACTTGGAACCTCAGAGCTGTCAGAGGGCCTTGAGGTCTATAGCCAATGTAGGTCTCAAGACAAGCATGAAACAAGCTAGGACTAAGTGTTAGCAGTCAGACCTCTCGTCCCACTGAGGGACAGTTTGTAAGTTAAAAGAGCTAGAAACACCCTTTCTAATATCACCCCAAACCCTTAAGTGAAAGGCACTACCTGGTCCAAAATGGACCAAGAAGGATGTCAGCCAGGCATCAGCTTGGGAAATCAGTTTCAAGGTGCAAATCTGAGTGGCTGGCTAGCTACTACCTCCTCCTTTCTCTGGAGAGATGCAGGATTTAGGACAATGGGTCACCCAAGACCTATTCATTCACCCAGAGTAATCCCATCAACCCCCCAGCCTAACTTCCCCTTCACCCATTAATTAAGTGGTGATTAAGCAACACTTGATTAAGTGGTGATTAAGCAACACTTAAGTCTGTTCACCTTCCCAGTTATCCTCCCTATCCCATGCTTGCAGAGCCCTCAGACCTCTCAAACCTCTTTGTCTACCTCTGGTAAAACCATTAAGATTGTTTCCGAGCAAGCATGCCACCACAAGCACACAGCAACCAGCAGCAGTTCTCTATAAAAGAGCCATGCTCTGCTACCTGAGCGTTCCTGCAAAGACTCCAAAGAAAGACTACTTCTCCATCACGCAGGCACTTTCCCATCCCCCACTCACCTTTGCAGATGTTGCATGTACTCTCCATTGTAAAACAAAAGGACTTACAACATGAGTGGATTAAGCAGCTAGCAAGTCCATCCACCACCCATTCTGATAATGCAGCTGCCGATTGTTGCGCCATTACAATTAACAACCATCCATGGAGCTGGAATATTACTACTCTTTTCTTTTCTTTGCCTCTTTAAAGAAATCACTATTAGTTGAATGTCTCTGCAATTGCCCAACCATTAATCCTATTCTCCTGATCATCTCCTGACCATTAGTAACTGGATTCCTCTAGAATTCCTGGGGACTACGTGATTGACCCAGTCACTTTAGGGTATATAAAGAACACCTCTCCCCATCACTCACTCTCTCACTTCTTACCTACCTGACCCCACCTTACCTTGCTGACTCCCACGTTTGGAGTCTCCCACATGCATTGATGGTCAACACACAACCCCTTTCCTAGCATTTTCCCCTATTTTCACTGCAGGACCAGCACGTCATATTGGACAGATAAAGTATCACCCCCATCAACGATACCTTCCTGCTAATGCAACTATATTGCTGTAGCTTTCTATCTAACATTCTTAGCTCTGTATTGATTGTCTGATTGTTTCATTTTATATTGTATGTGTGTGAGAATTATTTAGTAAAAAGGAATCACATTTAAGATCGAGCTTCTGCGTCTATTTCTGGTTGGACTCCAGTATACATAGGTTATTGTTCCCTTAATTAAAGCCATTGCTATTTAATATTCGTATTCCCCCACTTTATTAGAGAAATAAGGCAATCTGGCTAACAGGTCCTCCACTACAGTTCTCATCTCCACATCTAAAAAAATATAGCATTGGAAAAGGTGCAGAAAAGGACAACTAATCTAACCTCTCTCATATTAAGGTATTTGTGACCAAAGTCATCAATTAATATCACAGCCAAAATAAACTAAAACATAAACCAATATTACAGACAAAGGGAAAAATGGAAACTTATTGTTTCCTGAAGACTGCTGCTTTAGGTGCATGGTGACTTCTAGTTAGATATTTGACACTTTTACAATGGACCCAGTTTGATTCCCATAAATTGTCTTGGGATGAGTTAATGGACGACAACCGGCTCAGTTGAGGGTTTAATCAGTGATTGTTCCCCATGGATGTACAAGAAACTAGAAAGAAGGCTGTCAATTTGCTGAGGAGATTAGATCAAAAGGATATTAATCTAGATGCCATGAGTTGTTCTTCTCTTTTGGGGGCCATTCAGCCCCTCTTTTCCTTGTTTTGACACATTAATTTTTCAATGGTCCCACTTTTCCTCAACTATTCTTCCTGGCTAGAACAAATGCTTTACCACTTGCAGAATTGTCAGGTCTCTATGAAGGTATTAGCCACCCCCTGAGACTCTGCCCTTGTGGCAGAAGAGTGACTGAAACTTTAGTTCATTTTCCATTTAGTTGCCATCTGTACTATTCTATAAGAGCCAATTTCATTTTGTCTTTATTGAGCAGGTTTCCCAGATGCTTGCATGATTTCAACCTGAAATATTTTTTTGTCTGGCAATGATAGAAGTGTTACTGTGGCCATAGCAAAGTTTACATTCCATGCCCTTAGAATCAGGCAGGCACACATTAAAAAATAATAAACCCAGAGTACTAGTAGGACTGTAGACTCTATGGCTGAGTTCAGACTGGCAATTTGCCCTGCTATAGCAACCTTTCAGCCACATTTGAGAAGCAGATTAAACAGGGCATTCACACAGGCACATCTGCCTGCCATTCCACACCTGTCAGCAACCCGCATTGTTCTACTTTGCTCCCGGGATGAAAACATACCTCTTTAAAGTGGTAGCAAATCCAGAGAGCATGTTTATCCCATGGCATTCTGCTTCCCAGCCATGTGAACGCTCAGCAGATAAGCCGGGAGCAAGCCGCATTGGGGCAGACAGCAGCAGCAGTTTGATTGGCCATGCTCCACTCTACTGACCAATGTGGTGCCGGCGCAATGGGATCCACCCCCAATTGGCCGGATGCACTTGTGCACATGGGCGCCCATGCGCGCATTGCCGATTTAACGGGGAAAGCCACTGACAGTGGTGCCTCCATGCCAGCCATTTGAATGCTCCTGCACACTTCCTCCCAGTATACAGCCGCACCAGTCAGCCCCGTGTGATCAGGAAACCCTGGAACAGTTTGTTCTGGGGCTTTTTTGCTGCGACTGGCTCCCGCAGCAAATTGCCAGTCTGAACTCAGCCAATTTATCTATTTTTTAGCCAAGCTGCCTTGGTGCTTGTAGGCATTGTAAGTTTGATACAGAAACAGGTGGGACAGCTATTGCAGCTTTGGTTAAACCCTCAATGTATAACCGTGTCCTACTGTGTTCATCACCTTTCATCTGAGTTTCATAATCTTCAGACAGATACTGTATTATGTTGTGTTTTAAGGTTGCCACCTCCAGGTTAGGAAACTCATGGAGATTTGGAGGCAGTTCCTGTGGAGGGGAGAGATGGAGAAGGCAGAGGAATGTGATGTCATACAGTCCACCTTTTGAAGCTGTCATTTTCTCCAAAGAAACTGATCTCTGTAGTCTGAAGATCAGTTGTAATTTGGGGAGAACTCCAGACCCTAGTGGGATGTTGGCAACCCTATATGCTTTTCCTGGCACTTTGGAAACAGGTATGGTGTACATCATTGAAACTAGTAGTGGGGAAACTCTCCCATCTCATATCACGATTGCATTGTCCATTTTCTTAGTTTCATCTCAGCAAGTATGGCAATGTGGTTAGGAGACAGAGCTATCATTTAGGAAATCCATGGTTTAAATCTACCATGAGCTTATTGGGTGGCTTTGGCCAAGTCTCAGTTTCTGCCCCTCCTCATTGGGTGGGACTGTGTCTCAGTGGTAAAACACAGGATTTCTGTGGAATCTCCAGTTAAAAAGAGCTGAGATTTCACTCTCTGAAATGTACTGGGTTCAAAACATGTGTAGTGATCAGCTCATAGTTTAATAGTGATTCAGCTATACTTTAAGACAACTCTAGAAGGGCCGAATCCCTGCTTATAAGCTCATAGATTGACACACCCATCATACACCCACTCCGAATAATAGGCTATTTACACAACATTGCATCCTAATTGGTGGCTGCCAGGATCCTGATGGTCTATTGTATTTCCTCCTCAAGCTCACCCTGTTCTTGGCAGCATCAAGTTGCAAGGCAAGTGACTCAGTACATAACACCCCTCCCCCCTAAGTTCCGAAGTCCCTAGCATAGTCCTTGAGGTATGCTGGCTTGTGCCACTCTCTCTGCAAGCGCCAGGGCTCCTGCAGTGGTTGTGCTGGTGGCTGGGCAGGGCTCGGTGAAGGAAGTACCTCTCTGGAGTCCTGCAGGACTGGATCTGAGGTCGCACCATTGATTTATATAGGGGCATTATGACATTGGCAGATCTGTTTTCAATACCCTTCCTAATAATCCCCAGCATAGCATTGGCCTTCTTTATTGCAGTCACACACTGTCTCAACATTTTCAGTGAGTTATCTACTACGACTCCAAGATCTCTCTCTTGGTCCGTCTCTGCCAGTTTGAACCCCATCAACGTGTATTTATAGTTAGGATTTTTTGCTCCAATGTGCATCACCTTGCACTTGGCCACATTGAACCCCATTTGCCACGTTGACGCCCACTCACCCATCCTCAACAGATCCCTTTGGAGTGCCTTACAATCCTCCCTGGTTTTCACCACCCTGAACAACTTCGTGTCATTCGCAAGTTTAGCAACTTCACTGCTTACTCTCAACTCCAAATCATTAAAGAACAAGTTTAAAAGCATCGGACCAAGTACTGATCCCTACAGTACCCCACTGCTTACCACTCTCCACTGAGAAAATTGCCCATTTATACTCAGTCTCTGTTTCCTATTAATTAGCCAGTTTTTGATCCACAAAATGACTTGTCCTTTTATCCTGTGACTATTGAGCTTACTTAGGAGCCTTTGATGAGGAACTGTATCAAAAGCTTTCTGGAAGTCAAGGTAAACAATATCTATAGGGTCCCCCTTGTCCAGATGTTTGTTCACCCCCTCAAAGAACACTAACAGGTTAGTGAGACAGTTAAAAAGAGCTGGAGCCAGCATACACCCCTGCCTGACTCCCTTGAGGGTGGAGATTGTATCTGTCAGGTGGCCCAACCCAGTACATCTAACCCTCAGGGAGGTTTGTTCGTGTGAGGCACGGATGAGGGCTAAAGTCTCTATCTATTGTGGAAGCTTCAAGTTTGCTCCATAGTAAAGGTAAGGTAAAGGTTCCCTGCTCGAAAGCCAGTCGAATCCGACTTGGGTTGCGGTGCTCATCTCCGTTTCAAGCCGAAGAGCCAGCGCTGTCCGAAGACGTTTCCGTGGTCATGTGGCCGGCATGACTAAACACCAAGGTGCACGGAACGCTGTACCTTCCACCGAAGTGGTACCTATTTATCTACTTGCAATTTCTTGCTCGAACTGCTAGGTTGGCAGGAGCTGGAGCTAGAGACGGAGCTCACCCGTCATGCGGCACCCGGGTCTCGAACTGCTGAACTACTGACCTTCCAGAGCCTGCAGTTCAGCGTCTTAACCACTTGAGCCACCGCAGCTCATTTGCTCCATAGTACAGGTCGGAAATGGAGTCGAAGGCCGCTTTAAGATCGATAAAGGCTGCATATAAAGACGGAGGTCCCTTGCAGGCATATTTTTCTATAAGATGCCGAAGTAGAAGACAGTGGTCCATTGTCGATCTGCCCTGCCTGAACCCGGCTTGTTCCTGGAACATTATATCGTCCTGCTCCAGCCAGAGTGTAAATTTTTCTAAAAGATGTTTAGCATATAGTTTACTAATAACACTTAGTAAACTAATCGGCCTATAGTTAGCAGGATCTTTTTGGTTACCATTTTTATAGAAAGGAACAACCGCAGCCACCCCCCAGTCTTTTGGGACCTTCCCTGTTGTGTCAATATAGGTAAATAGATGCGCTAAAAAGGGGGCCCACTAATTTATGTTTTCCTTCAGAAATTCAGGAGAGATTCCATCCAGGCCAGGGGCCTTGCCTCTTTTAAGTTGGCCTATCAGAGATGAGATCTCTTTTGGGGAAACCGAGGGCCAGCTTGGCAAGTCACTGAAAGCTATAGACATAGTAGAGGGGGCAGAATTATCGTAATACATATTCTGAAAGTATAGAGTCCAAGTTTCAGATGGAATATGGGATTCCCTTGTTAGACTACTATTCCCCCTTTGACTGGAGACCGTCCTCCAAAATAAGGCAGAGTTCTTTTCTTTGGCAGCTTGAATTAGAACCCTCCAAGCTTCCCTGGCGTATTCCTTCTTTTTTCTTTTAATTAAGTTTTTATAGGCTCGTTTCTTCTCTAGTAAGGCTAGGTAGACGCTGAGCTCTTTCCCAACAGGGTGGCCTATATAATCGGCATAGGCTCGAGAAAGTACCCTTTTTGCCTCCAAGCAAACTCTATCAAACCAAGGCTTTGATTTTAACTTAACAGGATTAAAGGCTCTCTGATCCCACTCCTGAAACAGGAGAGGAGCAAATTTCCTAATAAGGCCTTCATATAATGTCAGTGGGTTCTCGTTTTGGCTTACATTTAAGAAGGCAGCAGCATACATTTGGATATTTTCTGTTGCCAGAATTGCCTTCAATTGATTGTCTAGGTCACTCGACCACCTAACCAGATGTCTTTGTTGTTCCAGCCCTCTCATTTGGGATGGGTTACATGTTTCACGACAAAGCTCCTGTAAGGTAACTGATATGTGCAGAGATAAAGGGAGATGATCACCATCTAAGTAAGGCAGAATTTTAAAACTTTTAACCTTGGATAACAGAGATGGACATACTATAATATAATCTAAGGTACTAGCAGCCACCCCTGACATATAGGTGAAGCCTCCAGGGTAGTCACCTACTATGGAGCCATTTAGAACTTGGAGGTTTGTTTTAAACATTAACTTTGCCAAACATGCACCTGCATAATTAGATTTTCCATCTTTAAAAGATCTAGGTAGGAGCAAGCTTTCCACTCCCTCCATTTGATCTCTAAAGAGTAGTTTATATTTGGCATCTAGAGAAGGATCGTCTGGGCCCAGGCGAGCGTTTAAGTCACCCAGTAAAAGGAGCATAGCTTTGGGATGTGTTTCGGCTATTGAAATCACATAATTTTCCAGGGCAGCCCAATTTCTATCAATGTCTGTTTTTTTATATAATGGTGGTAAATAGCTGTTTATTATGACCAGGCAGTCTCCCTTCCATCGTAGCAATATTGCTATTGCCAACTGATCAAGGGGCTGCAATTCCTTACACGAGGCTTTTAAGGATGTTGAGACTAGAATACCCAAACCTCCTTTCATCCTCCCCCGTCCCCTTCCCTTAATAGCCTTCATATTGAATGATATATAGCCGTCCATTTCCAGGGGTGAATCAGTCCAGGTTTCTTGTACTGCCAACACTTCCGGGATATGGTGGTGATGAAAAATCATCGGGCTTCTGGATAGCCATTTAGACCAGCCAGCTATATTCCACAAGATTATTTCCAGGTCCCTCGATGACTTTGGCAATTTGCCATCTGGAGCCAGTCATGCCAGGGCTATGTCCGCACAAGGGCCGGGGAGCGAAGTGTTACTGGATTCCCGTGCCGAGATCTGCAAAGCTGGCTCCTGAACAGGGGCATCCATTTGATCCTTTCTCAATAATGGTGAACCAAGCCTCTCTGGGAGAGAAGCAGTTTCCCTTTCATAGAGTCCCTGGCAGTCTTTGGACCGAGTAAACTCCCACTCTTGTATTTCTGCATCAAGCAGTTCTTGAGCCAAAGATTTATTTTCCCTTTGAGCCTGAGCCATATGACTAGATTGAGTGCAAAACAAGACTCGTGAGTCCCAGTCAGAATCTAACCTACTGTTCAGAACAGAAGGTAATGCTGAAGAATGAGTAAAGGTTGGGACCTCCATGTGGTTCTTTCCTATTTTGCCATCGTGGGGTACTTCCAGTTCACAGCCCCGTCGCTCTATGATTATAGCGTCCGAAACCGGCTTTGAACTCGAAGCCATAGGTGAGTTATACGAAGATTCTAACTCTGGCATAGAACTAGATGAAGAAAGATTTATGGCTTGTGGTTCTGAAGGTTTGGGGAAATGCCCTGTTCTTGAGACTTCCGCAGATATGACTTCATTTACATTTGCATTTGCATTTGCATCCACTTCAGCCTCCGGGTGCTCAGATTCCAAAAGAGCATTTAGATGTATCACGGAGGACCTTTGCAGTCTTTCAAACTTTACTGGGGAGTTGATATTTTGATTTTTAGTGTCACCCCGATTCCAGGAGGTGAATTTTCAACTTTTCCAACCTGTTAACAACGGCAGCTTGATCCTCTTTAGAAAGGAAAGGAAAGGTCTTCAGTAAATCATCCTCCAGGGAGTTATCAAGATTTATGGCTTCCGGCTTTTGCATATGGGGTGTTACAGATAGATGCTTCTCAAGGGCTTTAGCTGCCGCCTCCCCCTGGCAGAAGGGATCCATTAGGTCAGGCTGCGGGGCAATCAGATCGTGCTTAGCTCCAGACCCTTTATGTTTCGTAGAAAAACAGGAGAGAAGCGGGGCTGGTTTTAATATGTTTAAAAAGACGCGGGCTGGAAAAACCCCTTTGTTCTTTAGTTTTAATCTGCCTCATTATTAGGGAGGGAATCTTCTTGCTTAGAAACGTAAGTAGAACTCTCTGCACCTGATTTGGTTGACTAATTGTCTCACGTGTTTTCAAATCAATTCCAGCAATTGACAGTCCGAGTAAAATACTCAGATGTTTTAACACCGTTTTTGTATCCCATGACGGCAGCCCGCCTCGGTATCTGCAGACTGACAGACAAATTTGTTTTGGCTGGAGGATCAACTGTAATCTGGTGCTTCCATCAACTCTTGTACTTTGCAGGGACGAAGCAAAAAGGAAGTCTTTTTTGGGGGGCGGAGCAGGTGTAATACCAAGCATATTGACAGAGCTAACAGGGCAACATAGTTCTTTCCCAGGAATTCTCCGAGGCCCCCACTCTGTCAATTTGGTAAGCTTCCCATTTATGTCTTTTAAGTGTTCTAAAATGCATTTTACTGTTACAAAGGTCAAATCTAATAAATTGCTAAATTTCCCTTCGTTGTCACAGCATTTTTCCTCGTCTGTTAAAGAGGCAGGCTTTGTTTTTGTAGTAGCAGTTCTCTCAGCTGTTTTTTCCTCCTCCCCTTCGGCTAAAACTGCGTACTTATTGAAGACAGGAATGTTGAAACCTTCCGCATCCCCCCAAAGAAGTCATCAATCTTGGATTGTTTGCTTACCGGGGAGGAGAAGAATCCTCCACTTCTCTTGAGCGTTTTGGGTGTTTTCCAACACTCATTATAACGTTATTTATAGCCGGCCGGTCCTGGACTTTTCAACAAAGAAGATAGCCGGCAGAATTCACTGGTTGGACTCTTACAGAGCATAAAACATCAATCCACTGATGATAAGCTATAAAATCTTTAAAAACCTTAGAATCCTCGGGGCTTCAAAGTTACGTCTGCTGCAACCGCCGCCATCTTGACCTCCTAGCTAATAATATAAATGAGAGTGACACACCCTATTCCAGATAAATAATATCCACAGGCTATTTTTGTTTTGAAAGGTTCATGAATCACTTTATAGGTCCAATTGATTTCAGTGTGAGAGATTTAAGCATGTGTTTAATTTTCCCAGTGGGTGGCGATCAAGCTAAGCTAGCGGTTAGGCAGAGGATTGAAGACACCAAACGCCAATTGGACCTACAGGTGACCCCCGCCTTTATAGCTCCATATAGTAGTAAATACATTGTGGCTCAAGCCTCATATTTATCTGTTCTGGAGTCAAATAAACTCAGGAGGGCGTATACCTTGGCCAGATGCTCTGCTCTACCTTCTGCAGTGCTTGAGGGTAAATTCAAGAAAATCCCCCGAGATGAGAGGTTATGCATGTGTGCGTCTGGGGAGATCGAATCTCAGGAACATGTGTTCCTGAGGTGTCCATTATATAACGAAGCTCGCACAAAACTTATTGACCCTCTCTTGGTTGGGCCCTCAGATCAGGATAAGATAGAGAAATTGTTTTCTAATTTTGACCATATAGCGCTGCACCAGATAGCGAAATTTTGTCTTTTGGTTATAAAAACTCATCAGCGTTCAGGCAGCCATTTGGGTTAGGTCTGTCCAATTCTAATCTTACTGTTTTTTTATTATCGCTATTTTACCCTTTTAAGATCCAATTTTGTCCAACACTATACCGTACCTGTGGTTTTAGTGATCAAAATGTTTGTACAATTTTATCTTTTATTAACTCTGTTTTATCTAAATAGCCCTGCCATCTGGATACTTTTTGTCATTGTAATTTACTTTTATGGTATTTACTTGTAGATATGGTTTTATACTGCTGGCTATGTGCTGCAATAATAAATTCATTCATTCAGGTTAGTGAGACAAGATCTTCCCTTGCAGAACCCATGCTGAGTCTGCCTCAATAGTTTTTGTTCATCAGTGTGCTTACTAATTCTTTCCTTAATAACAGTTTCCACCAATTTACCCGGTATCAACGTCAGACTGACTGGCCTGTAATTTCCTGGATCTCCTCTGGAACCCTTTTTAGAGATGGGAGTGACATTAGCTACCTTCCAGTCCTCAGGAATGGAGGCAGATTTTGGGGAGTAGTTTTGTGATGAGAGCTAGGGAGGAACTGGAATTTGAATATGACTAGTTAAATTATAGACAGATCTATGACTTATTTAAGATGGACAAAATGAGGTATGGTTTCAGGAAAGAGAATAGTGAAATTGAAATGGTATGGGCAGAAAAAGGTAAAAAAAAGATTTCAAAAATTTATTAGGTTTTGTTAAAATGGCATACAGAGGATATTGTAAAAGTGCAGATGGTGAAATGGGCTATAAATATAAATAGAGAAATAGATATGTCATCATGGGAGTGTTTGTGGAAAAAGTCGATCAAAATTTCAACATGTGTTAATGTGAAAGAAAATTGTTACAAAATGATGTATAGATGGTATATGACACCAAAAAATTGCTAATATGAATGAGAACATGTCTAATAAATGTTGGAATTGTAAAAAAAAAGAAGGCTCATTTTATCATATGTGATGGACGTGTGAAAAAGTGGTAGCTTATTGGACTGAGATCCATAATGAAATTCAGAAGATCCTGAAATGTACTTTGAAAAAAGAGCCAGAAATGTTACTTTTAGGTCTTAAAATGGAAGAAATTAATGTGACAAAGAGAACATTGTTATGGTATTTGATTACAACTGCAAGAATGACATTTGCTCAATTTTGGAAACAAGAGAAGATACCAGAAAAATGGGATTGGATAAAGAAGATGCTTTTTATGGTAGAAATGGACAAATTGACAAAGAAACTTAACGGAAAAGAAGATGAAGAATTTTTAGCAGACTGGAAAGATTTTAAAGGTTACTTAGAACTGAACAGGGATGTTAAAAATAAGTTACTGTGCTTTGATAATTATTAAGATTAGAAGAATAGAAAATAATGGATTTTATTCAGAATGTTACCTAAGAATGAAATATAGAAAATGAAAATGTTAGAAATGAAGAATTGATTATTGGCCAAGTGTGTATTGTTAGAAAATATTGACTGAAAGAATAATGGGGGTGGAGCATCGTTGGAAATCAGGGGGGGAAGGGTAAAGTAAAAAAGGATGTATCAAGTATTATTATGAATTATGGAACATGTTAATAGATCCTGTTAATAATTAAAAAAAAAGGAATGGAGGCAGATTTTAAAGAAAGATTACATATTTTTGTCAGGAGATCCACAAGTTCATATTTGAGTTCTTTCTGAACTCTCGGATGTACGCCATCTGGACCTGGTGATTTATCAGTCTTTAAGCTCAAGAGTTCAGTGGAAATATCTAAACTTTAGTAAAGCCACACACACCCAGTCAAGAGAGTTCTGGGACCTGAATGCATCATTCCTCAATATTTACTTATTTAAAATATTTATATTCACTTCCAAATGGGCCCAAGCAGGGAAATAGGAATATGTACTAAAACAGGGTAAGGAGGAAACAAAAGCTCTGTGCTTCTCCTGTTACTACAATTCTATAGGATCTGATTTATAGTGACTTGTGATTTTTCTTCTTCTTGCAACCTCCTCCAATTTATCTTAATTCTAAAGTTTTATTCAGTTAGATCTATGCACATGGCAGCTCCCACCACAGCTTGTTTTGATTACAATGGAGTATTTTACCAATAATGGTTACCATGAAGGCATAGTAGAAAACTATCAGACTATATCCTCCAGATTTTATTGTAAAACCACAAACATTTAAAGTCAAAACATGCACACTGATGGGAGGATTTATTTCTGAGATACAGCTGAAGGTTGCTGGGGAAACAATTTGCAATCATGGATTCCTTAGGTAGGTGGGATAGGTGGGATAGCCATTCCTGATACCTAATACTGGCAATTGAAGAACTGTGGTTTTCAACATTTTGATCTTCAGGAAATGCTATCCATATGAACCCTGCATGTATCCAAAGGAACTCACGGAAGGTTGCAGTCAATTCTGGATCATTCTCTAGGATGTGCATCCAGGTCATGCTGGGTCCTGGGTAAATCTGCTTCTCTTCCCTGACAGTAAGTCTCAACTGGGGGAGGGGTGTGTGGCTAAGAACACATGCACAGTCTAGGGTTGCCAGCCCCAACCCCAACAGTGATGAGACCATCTGGGAGGCCAGTGGAAAAATGGTGTTATTGGTGATCCCTGGCCCCAAAGATATCCAGCTGTCCTCGACCAGAGCCAGGGCTTTCTCAGCCCTGGCTCTGATCTGGCTTTTGGTTGTGACAACAATGGTTTCTATCGTAGCTGGAACCCTGCTATTTACTCATACCTTGCTTGCTTCAGCCTCCCCCTTAACCTGTCCATGAGACAAAAGAACAACTCAGAGCAGGTTTTTAAGTTAAATTACAGATGCCATCTGGAGATTGAGTAATTAAGATTAACTGATTGTTGATTTTAAGCTGCATTTTGTATGTTTGTAACCTGTTGTAAATCACCCAGGGCCCTGTGTACTCAGGGATGGGGCAATTCAGAAATCATCCTCATCTCTTCAGGCTAGGAGCATGGAAATAGGGTTGCCAGCTCCAGGTTGAGATATTTTTGGACTTTTGGAGGTGGAGCTTTGGGAGGGCAGGCATGAAGATAGGAGAGAACTCAGTGGGCTGCAATGCCATCCTCCAAACTTAGTGGGCTATGGAGTCCATGCTCCAAAGTAGCCATTTCCACTGGAGAAACTGAACTCTGTTGATCAATGGTAATTCCAGAAATCTCCAGGGCCCACCTGGAGGCTGGCAACCCTACCTGGAAGTGGCATCACTTAGGAGTGATGCTAAGGTTTCCTTTGACCTCTATGGTTAAAACTATAGAGACAGGTAACACCCTTAGTAGTTGTCAGGTAGCCCTGCCATGATGGATGGAGGGGAGGGGAGGATGGCAATGGGCACCTTAGTGGCGTGACAGGCGGGAGGTTGGAATCCGAGGGGTGTTGATTTATGTCTAGGGTGTGAGAGTGGAATGTGCATCTGGTAACCCCTATCTCTCGCAGACTGAACATTCTGACCTTGAGGAGTCAAGCTGCGAGCTTTACTATAGCTTTCAAAGCTCCGGCTTTCTTGAGAATAATGGGGGCGTTGGGAACTTCATTAGCGTAGTAACTTTCGATTCCCAGTCGCATGTTATTCCCTGATTGGTAGAAGGGGGGGTCCCCATTCACCCCCTTCTCGGTATAACCACTTGCTTTCTGTAACCAAGTCATTCTGAACAATGTACCTGCTACAGTGACCTTTCTATTGCAGCTCTGATAATAAATGCTATTCTTGCTTGAACCGCAAGGCATGGTGTTTTGCTGACTAGGTTAGGACTTCTGACAGTTTGTTCAGAATCATTATCAACTTCGGGACTGGTCAGAAACCCGCAACTCCAAAATGAGTAGCGGTGAAGAAGACACTCTCCCGATTGAAGAAGAAAAGAAACAGGAGAAGAAACCTCCCGGGAAGGACGTACCCAGAGAGACCCCTGACACACATGTGCCGGGACAATGGGGTCCGGAGTACGACTTCGGAGGGCCCTATGGGGATCCGTATGGGGCGGCCTATGGAGGGGTGACCCACCGAGTCGGACACAGACGAGACTGGGTGAAACCCCTGACTGAAACCCACGAGGCATGGTTTGGGACCCCGCGAGCGTCGGTGGGGGGAGGCCACCCCGAAAGATCGGTCCGCAGACTGATTATGGCGGGAACCCTGGAGGAAACCGGCCGAGACTCCGAGAGCCTGGAAGGTGCCGTGGTGAGACGGAGGTGGAGTGGAGAGCCGAGCCAAGACCGCCTGATGCGCTACCTAGATGAATCCCTCGCCCGCATCCCACAGATGATCGCGGAGGGCATCCGAGAGGAGCGTGAGCGACAAAGGCGAGAGGAGCCGCCAGACCAAGTCCCCCAGGACCAACGGCCGGCGCCAGATCAAGGCCAGCAGAACGTACCGGCCGGCCCTCCGGATCAACCCGTGGGGCCAGGACCGCAGGGGCCGCCGGGGCAACCACCCCCTCGACCTTGGGGGTTTTTGCCACCAAAACCTGCGGAACTGCTGGATGCAGATTTTGACGGAGACCCCGAGAAGTTTCCCTTTTTCCTCATGAGAGCCGAGAGGTTTATCGAGACTTGGGGCCATCTATTCCAGCGCGAAGAGCGTATGGTCGATGTCATAGCAGCCCACCTGAAGGGAGCGGCTGCTGACTGGTATGTGGGACTTCACCAGGCTGATGGGCGTGAGTTAAGAGAAATCGATTCTTTCATGTGGGCCATGAAAGAGCAATTCGAGGACGCGAACTCTAACAAAGCGGCGAAGGCAACGATCCGAGCCCTCAAGCAACGCACGAGATCGGTGAGAGACTACACGGCGGAGTTCCGTAGGTGTGCGGCCAAAATCCGAGGGGTGCAAGATGGGACCTTCGTGGACTACTACAAGTTGGGACTCAACGCGGAGATCCGACGAGAAGTCACCAGAACCCAAGACCCAGACACCCTCTCGGGATGGATACAAGCCGCCATCACGATGGAAAACCGGCTGAAAACCATCAAACTAGATGATGCCGCAGCGATGGCCAACAGCGGCCCTGCGCCGGCAGCAAAGGGGAAAACCTCTACCCCGAATCCAAAACCGAGGGAAGGCACGAGGGAACTCCGAATGAAGCAAGGTCTTTGCCTCAAATGCGGAGAAGGGGGCCACTTCGCCGCAAACTGCCCGACCGCATCAGCATCGCCGGGAGCGCCCAAGGGAGCCAAGAAAAAGTTCGACACCTCCACTCCGAAACCGGTGGCGAAGCCGAGGGGGGCGAAAGCCCTGCAAGCCAAACCGCTCAGCGAAGCATCCGATGGTGAAGCGGCGCCGCAGGGAAACGAGACGGACCTGCTGTGAACAGCGCTAAACAGCAGGTCCCGGACTCCCAGGCGCAAACCCCGGTGAGCAAACCCCCCTCTCTTTTCTTTCTTACCGTGACTTTAATGGACCCGGGTCTATTGACCCATGTGAGAGTACGGGCTCTCATTGACTCTGGGTGTGGGAGAGATCTCATCAATCCCACACTAGTGACGGGACTGGGGGCGAAAGTTATTAAACTAAACGACCCCTTGATATTCACTCAGATAGACGGCTCCACCATGAAAGAACCCTGTAAATACGAGACTGTACCCTTGAGGGTGGGAATTGGGCAACATTGGGAAGAAAGGCCTTTCGTTGTTACCCCAGCTGCCCGCTTCCCCCTAGTGCTCGGAAGCGCGTGGTTCTTTGATCACGATCCACACGTCTTATGGGGGGAGGGGAAAGTGAATTTCATCTCCGATAAATGTCAACCACACTTGTGGAAGAAGGAGTGGGGACCCATGACGGGGGGGCAACTCCTAGTGACGGTGGGGGTGGCGGAAGCCGAACTGGAAGGCATTCCCCCTGAGTATCACGACCTGGCCCCTGTCTTTGGGGAGGAGGAAGCCGATGAGTTGCCACCCCATAGAAACTCAGACTGTGCGATTGAAATTTTGCCTAACCAGAAACTACCAAAAGGGAAGTTGTATTCCATGAGCCCCTCAGAAAAAGTGGAGCTGAGGAAGTTCATTGACAAAAATCTGAGTAGAGGTTTTATACGGCCGGCATCCTCCCCGTTTGCGGCTCCTGTGCTTTTCCGGAAGAAAAAGGATGGGGGGTTGCGGCTGTGCACCGACTATCGGGGTTTGAATGCAGTCTCTAACACTAACGCCTACCCCATGCCCCTGATAAAAGACTTGCTGGCTGCGGTGGCTGGGGGGAAGGTTTTCTCGAAATTGGATCTCCGTGATGCCTACTTCAGGGTCCGAATTCGTGAGGGGGACGAATTTAAAACAGCGTTTAACACCCCTCTGGGCCAATTTGAGTACCTAGTCATGCCGTTCGGGCTTCAGGGAGCCCCGGGAGTCTTCATGAACTTGATTAATGAGGTGCTCCACAAGTATTTGTTTAAGGGGTCCTTGTTTACCTTGATGACATTCTTTTATATTCCCCCGACATGAAGTCCCATGTGAAACTGGTGAGGGAAGTATTACAAATGTTGCACAAGCACAAACTGTTTGCAAAACTGTCCAAATGTGAATTTCACAAAACTGAGATCCCTTTTCTGGGCTACCGCATATCCCAAAAGGGGATTGAAATGGACCCTGATAAAATCAAAGATGTGATAGGGTGGGAAGCCCCGAAAATACGGAGGCAACTCCAGGGGTTCCTCGGATTCGCGAACTTTTATAGATCGTTCCTTTCGAACTTTGCCCAGGTGGCCCTTCCCCTAACTGACTTGTTGAAAACAAAAGGGAAGCCACCTGAATGCACTCGACCAGGGGCCAAACTAGAGTGGTCGCCACAGTGCCAGAGGGCATTTGACAAATTGAAAGCCCTTTTTACGTCGGAACCTGTGTTAGCCCACCCGAATGAACTTAAAAAATTCATTGTCCAAGTCGACGCTTCCGATGTTGCTATGGGGGGGGCGATCCTCCAAGAGGGGGAGGATGGTAAATTACACCCCCTTGCATATGTTTCCAGAAAATTTAACGATACTGAACGGAATTGGTCGGTGTGGGAAAAAGAAGCGGGATCGATCCGCTTGGCGTTAGCTACCTGGCGACATTGGCTTGAGGGGGCGCGAGTTCCGTTCGAGGTCTGGACTGATCACAAAAACCTCGAGCTTCTCCGCTCCCCCGTTCCTTGAACGCCAAACAGCTGCGCTGGGCTGATTTCTTCTCCAAGTTCAATTTCACACTGCATCACTTCCCGGGAACATCTAACTCGCTGGCCGATGCACTGTCACGCCTCCCTCAACACGACAGCAAAAGGGAGGAGATTCATGACTCGGTCTTCACGCCGTCCCAGTTGGGAGGGGCAGTAACCACTCGGAGGCAGGCCAAACATTTTTCCCCGTCCCCAGACACTCCTACCCATGACTGGATGACGAAATTCTCTACAGCTATGTCGGACGCTGATAGAGAGGAGGTGGGGGGGAAGAAGGCGTCTCACAAAATGTGCATGGCTGCTGGACTAAAAATGACAAGCTGTTTGTCCCGCTTTCCCTTAGGGGAGAGGTGATGAGCTGGGCGCACGGGTCAAAACTGGCTGGACACACGGGGTTTGTAAAATCTCTCCAGCTCCTGCAACGACAATTTTGGTGGCCAGGGCTTAGAAAAGACATTTCACTTTTCACGTCGGCATGCCAAACGTGCTTGATGAGTAAACCTCGACCCGGTAAACCCCCGGGGGCTCTACAACCCCTCCCCACGCCGGCTCGCCCGTGGGAAGTAATCTCTATGGACTTTATTACTGACTTACCCCCTAGCGGGGGAAAGACTGTCATATGGGTGATAGTAGACCTGTTTACGAAACAGGCTCATTTCGTTCCGTTTGCCTCTGTCCCCTCTGCCAAGAAACTAGCCTCTGCGTTCCTGCAACACGTAGTGAGGCTCCACACTTTGCCTGCTAAGGTGATCTCGGACAGGGGGGTGCAATTCGTTTCACGGTTCTGGAGCGAACTGATGTCACTGCTTGGGGTGGAGCGGGGGGTCAGCAGTGCGTACCATCCAGAATCCGATGGACAAACTGAACGTGTAAATCAGACTCTGGAACAGTATTTGCGGTGTTTTTCCAACTTTCAACAAGACAATTGGCATTCTCTTTTGCCTTTGGCTGAGTTCTGTTACAACAACACTCAGCACTCGTCGACGGGGATGTCCCCGTTTAAGGCGGTACATGGATATGACGCCCCGCCTCTGCCTTTTCTGACTTCTCCCGACCTCCCGGCGGGAGATGCTGGCGACTGGTGCAAACAATTGCAGATGGCGTGGTCCTCATTGGCCAAGACTCTAGATGACGCTAAAAATGCTTATAAAGTCCAGGCCGACAAGAAACGTAACCTTGCCTGGATTCCAAAGTGTGGGGAGTTTGCCTATTTGTCCACACAACACTTGCGTCACATTCAACCGAGTCGCAAACTTGGTTGGAAATTTGTTGGACCATTTGAGATTGTGAGAGTAATTAACAATGTGACTGTTGAATTGGCGTTGCCCAAATCTCTAAAGTCTGTTCATCCTATTTTTCATGTAAGGCTTCTTCGCCGGGCGCCTGAGGAGAACAAATGGAGACCGCGACGGCCAACCCCGCCTCCGCTGCTGGTGGGGGGGGAACCTCACTACGAAGTATCGCAAATCTTGGACTCTAAAATCTCTCGCAATCGCTTGTTTTATCTTGTTGAATGGATTGACTTTGGGCCGGAGCAGAGGGAGTGGGTGCGGGCGGAACATGTTCTGGCCCCCCGGCTCATCCGGGCGTTTCACAAGTTGTACCCCCATAAACCAAAGGGGTAGAGTTATTTTCGAGGGGGCTGCATGTCAGGTAGCCCTGCCATGATGAATGGA
The DNA here is from genome assembly GCA_029375565.1 of Gekko gecko. Lineage (NCBI taxonomy): Eukaryota > Metazoa > Chordata > Lepidosauria > Squamata > Gekkonidae > Gekko > Gekko gecko. The sequence goes on from JAPDNY010000005.1 coordinate 175,253,389, forward strand.
GGGGAGGGGAGGATGGCAATGGGCGCCTTAGTGGCATGACAGGCGGGAGGTTGGAATCCGAGGGGTGTTGATTTATGTCTAGGGTGTGAGAGTGGAATGTGCATCTGGTAACCCCTATCTCTCGCAGACTGAACATTCTGACCTTGAGGAGTCAAGCTGCGAGCTTTACTATCGCTTTCAAAGCTCCGGCTTTCTTGAGAATAATGGGGGCGTTGGGAACTTCATTAGCGTAGTAACTTTCAATTCCCAGTCGTATGTTATTCCCTGATTGGTAGAAGGGGGGGTCCCCATTCACCCCCTTCTCGGTATAACCACTTGCTTTCTGTAACCAAGTCATTCTGAACAATGTACCTGCTACAGTGACCTTTCTATTGCAGCTCTGATAATAAATGCTATTCTTGCTTGAACCGCAAGGCATGGTGTTTTGCTGACTAGGTTAGGACTTCTGACAGTAGTGATGGGCATGAACCTCATCACAAACTGAATTTTTTGACAAACATAGCCAGCTCATGGTTCACAAATGGAAGTTCATACCCATCCGTATTCATGACCCTCCCACGACTCTACACGTGGTCTTCAGAGGTTTGGGGGTTTGGGGTGGGAAGTGGGGGGAGCAAGAAGGATCACTGAAATGGCTTGCATCCATTTCAGCCTAACAGCAGGGCTAGTGTGTCTGTGATCCCTTTTGCTCCCCTTCCACTTCCAAGTGTTCTCTTTAAATGGCTTTTACAAGCCGCACATGAGTGAAGTCCAAGCGGCAATTTCACCACTCTGGGTGAACTTGCTGCTTGGACTTCACTCACACATGGTGCTGCTTGCAAAAGCCACTTAAAAGGAACTGAGATATGTTGGATAAAAAAGGGATGTGAGAGAAAAAGCAAAATCACTGCAAAAATAACTGTCTTCTCTGTTTTAAAAATATATAGTTTCCAATTCCCAAAAAAGCACAGAGAGAGAGAGAGAGAGAGAGAGAGAGAGAGAGAGAGAGAGAGAGAGTGAAAACAGGTGGGGAATTTGGCAATCTGCCTTGCTATTTTCCCACAGTTTTTCCTTTTTGTAGTCTGAATGAGTTACAAATCAGCATGTAGTTTTTATAGTTACATGTAGTTCTTTATAGTTATGTAGTTTTTAATAGCAGAAAATGCTTTATTACAAGTTCCAGAAGGTTCAGATCATTATATTATGACCTTGCCAATTAGCTGATAACAAAAATTAATATATCACGAGGATGTATTCTCTAAAGAAAAGAAACAGAGCCAGTATTCACAGCTTTTTTTCTCCATTAGATTTATGCTGTTATCAGAAAGACAGAAGAAAGTTGTTTGCATCTAATGTTTTTAGTTGACGTTTCAAACTAAACTATGCAAGAAGAGTTCTGTTGGCAATATAAAAGAGTACAATTAATGGTATCAGGCAGACTTACAAAGAATTTTGCTGGTCAGTCACCACAGCTGCTTTGATGTTTATCAGCGTTAATAAAAGTCAAAAGACTTATTAATCTGTCTTTGCATGGGTCGCTGGAGTGCTCCTTATTGGCAATACATAGGGCCAAGCTATAAATGAGCCCTGCCTGTCAGTTTTCTGCCCTTGATGTGGAGAAGCTTGAAGGAACATATTGATATATTCTCCTTCACACAGTCGCCTTGTGGGGGGGAGCAAAACTTTGTTTCAAGAGCCAATGTGGTGTAGTGGTTAAGAGTGTCAGACTAGTATCTGGGAGACCTGGGTACAAATCCCCACTTGTGCCATGGAAGCTCGATGGGTGATCTTGGGCCAGTCACACACTCTCAGCCTAACCAACCTCACAGGGTTGTTATAAGGATAAAATGGAGGAGAAGAGAATAATAGGTCTTCATTGGGGAGAAAGGTGAGATACAAATGAAATAAATAATGTTCAGAAATTCAGTATTATAGACACTATGCTGGTAATTTGGGATAAATTGTGCTAAATCTAATCCACCAAACCTCTCTTTTATCATCAGTAGTGATTCAGTTTGCATCTAAGGTAGGTTTGTGTAGAGTTCAGTGGAAATGATGGGAGGATACTGTCTTAGATCAGTACTTTGAATTAATTAAGGATAAGACCGGTACCTGCCCCATGACACAGGCACTTGTGTTTGTCTGCCTCCACCTCCTTGGATGAATCACAAGGGGTGGGGGAGCCTATTTTTTTTTGGCCCCCCAAAGGGGATTTTTTGTTGTTTTTTCTATTTACTACAAAACTACAACAGAAGATTCCAGGGTGGGGAACTACAATCTACAGGAGAAAGGAAAGATAACCTCTAAAAACCCAAGAGTCGGTGATCATACAATCAATTTAAATAGAAATCTGCCTCATAAATGTGAATTGACTTCCACTGAAAATGATCATCTCACTAAAATATTATTCATTTTTCACTTGCTAATACAGATATAGTTTCATAAAGAGCTGCCTCCTGTTAATATATTTCTTGCTAACATCTTCCAGAGAGCTTTAACAAACTATTCCCCCCCCCCCTTTTCTCCTTAAGTGATAGCTTGATTTAGGGGCTACAGCCCCCAATTCAGATTCTGAGTCCTCTGAGGAAGATCCAGTCTCTCCTTCTTCTTCGCTCTCCTTAGTGCCATCTGGAGTACCTTCTTCCTCTCCTGGTGGATGTCCATGTTGATGAAAAATTCACAAGCCTTATCCGTTGAATCAATCTTTTCTTTCCTGTTTGCATTTCCTTGTCTCTCCACTTCAAGGTAATCCCATTAGTCGCTTTCAAGAGTTGATCTCTTGTTCTTCGGGAGAATCTAATAGTAATTTCCCCTGACAGATTATTCTTTCAAATACATTCTTAATACGATCGAAAAACCGTATCTATTTCGCTTTGAAATTGGTCTGATGTCATATCTACCAAAGGGGCCAACAAGTCACAAACAATTTGATATAGATTCTCCCCTTTCCCCTCTTTAATCCCTTGAAGTCTCAAGATGTAGCTTGCCTTTTCCATTTGCAGCTGTAGTACACGAGACTCTTCGATTTGGCACTTTTTATCAAGCGCCTTTAGCTTTTTATCCATTTTTTTTCCGAATTGGAACCAATCTCTTTAAGTTCCTGCTCCGCTTTTTCGATTTTCTTTGCATTGGCTGCCGTCTGTGCTTGTTGAGCGTCAACCTTATTATCTATAGCTGTGATCTATAGCTCCAATAGAGGGTGAAGCGCCTCCGCCAGCAACCTTTGGAGTTCCACAGTTTGGTCCTCTCTAGGCACCCAACTTAGAGGGCTGGAGCTTCCGGAAGAAGGTTTAACTTTCAGTATTTTCTCTCTTGCATCTTTCGGCAGTGCCATATTTGGGGATTGTTTACAGTTAGCAAAAGTTCATCAAAGTCTCTGGAAGTTCTTAATTGCGCTGGTAAGCTCATGCAAACTCTTTACTTCATTTCCACTGCTCTTTCCTTGCTGCCCCCTCCTTTCCAGTTTTTAAGATTGCTTGCAAGCAGTCCTTATCGGGGGGAATTCCCCGCCCCTTGTTTTCACTAGGGGGGACGCAACTGTGCGGGTGCTTGCTTAAACTCAACTCACACTTTCAGTGGTTGTCTCTCTGCATTCATACTCACTGGATCACCGTGTGCTTGCTCCAGTGTGCTGATCTTGTTCCCATTCGGGACACTCTACGATGGGCCCATTGGGGCAAGGAGGAGCCCCCCTTCTCTGGCTGAGTGCACCAGGGGGGGCCTCTAGCATCCCTTGGCTGGGAGTCTCACCCTGGGACTCCTGGGGTGATGCAGTCATATGCGCCCCCACCCAGCCGTAGACACTGGCAGACTTCTGGAGCCTCAGGAGAAGATGACTGCCATGGCAATCGCCAAGACCAAAAAAAATCAGTGGGAGAGCCTATTAAGGTTTAGTATGGGAGCACTGACCAATTGAGACATGGCTGGCCAGCCAGGTTTGGTGGTAGCCACCATCATCCAGCCATTCTGCCCAGCGCAAGCTCCGGGGTGGAAGGGAGCTGTGTGGCTGGGTCTTTTTCTGATGAGATCATTCTCGGCTCAGTCCCAGTCAAGGAAACAGAGGTTGGAGGGGCCTTGTGGGAAGGGTGCAGGGAAGGCCCCCTTGGTTGGGACCAGCACATCGGTGGCTATGGGGCTGTAGCAGTGGCATGTGGCTTGCCCCCTTCCTTATGCACCACTCTTTGGGGTCCACTCGAGTGGGTAGGAGGTGATTAGCGCACTGACAGGGCACTGGGCTTCCGCTCTGCTGGATGTTGACTCCAGCTCTGTGCAGCCTGGACTCCCTGCCACCACTGGCAAGTACAGGACTGGCCGGCTTTCCCTCTCCCGGATTTCTTTGCAGCCTGGCTGACTCAGCACTGCTGGGCTTCCCAGCATCAGCAGCTGCAGATGGCTAGGAATCTGGCCTTCAGCGCCTCACACAAAACCTCCTTTGAGACTGAAGAGGTGCTAGTAATAAGTGTTCTTTGAGTACAGTTCTCCAGCCTTAGTGTTCCTCTTGTCATATATTATTTCCCTTCCACGAGAGTTCCTTTTCCCAATGCTAGATAAATACACACGCACACACATATTTATCACTTCTATATCAATGTTTATTGTTTACTCATGCCAGCCAGCTGCAGTTGCACTGGAGTATGCCCAGTGTAATTAAGTTTTAATTAATATGCATATTTCTTTTGCACTAGTTGCAACACCTCCTCAACAAATGTGTAAATAATATAGGCACTTAATCATCACATTTCCCCAACTTCATGTCCCAGCTGTGAAGGAAACTCACTTAGGACTCAATGTTTCCTATTTGAGGGGTGGGGAATTTCCTACTTGAGAGTTTATGCCATTAAACATAATTAATGGAATTTGCCTGAATCAGACATTTGTGGATTGCACAGGCATGCAGTGTGTGTGTATGTGTCTCTCTCTGTGTGTCTCTCTCTGTGTGTGTGTGATTTGTAAGAAAAAACATCATACTTTGATGACATCCTCTACATATTGATGACATCCTCCACACAAATTTAGAGGTGGATGGGAAGAATAGCCACTCCTTTTCCAACTGTCCATCCTAATCTATTTAAGAATAATTTCAATTCCACTAGTAGTTAAACCAGTTTCTTAAGGGTTCTGTTTATTGCCACTTCATATATTATATTTTCTATATATATGAGTGCACTGATCTTTAGAAGCCATATGAGCTACATGCACATCCACACCTATTCCTCCACCTCCAGACTTTATGAGGATACTCTTTAGGGCTGTTTATCCTTTCTCTTGCCTCAGAACCCAGAGGAAGACTGTGACAGAGTCAGAAAGACAGAGAGGCCAGGGCAAAGAGCATCCTTTCATTCTTTCTCTGATGCTGTCCCTTTGACATGTAGAATGGCATTTGCCCCACCCAATCAGAAGAAGGAGACAGACAATGGAATGGATTTAAACAAGGGCTCCCTAATTAACTTAATTAAACCTGTCTGGCAAGGAGAGAAATTCGAGTGTGGAATAGGCAAGGCAAGTGTCACTCTGGACCACCTCCTTGCCCTCCATTGAGCAAGACACCTGCCCCAGCCCTGAGCCATCATCTTTGCTCATGACTGACAATCTGGCCAACTAGTGGCCACCCTGTGGCCCTGTCCCAGAAGCCATAAGCCTTGCAGGGAGAAGCCCATCCAGGGCAGCCCCAAAAGCAGCCATGAGCCATAAAACCTGAAGACTGTTCCTGGTGGACCCCTTATTCCCAAAGGAATATGCCTAAGGTGCTCACTGGATTCACATCCTAACCAGAACTAAACCACTGGCACTAAAGCCAAGCCTCTATTTAGGCCTTTGTGCCCACTGGGCAGCTCAACACTGCCTGAATCCCTTGCTGCAAGTCTTCTAAGGATATGTTGTTGCCCTTGTCAGACAAATGCACCCCATCAATCCTATAAAGGTCGATGAACTCAATCTGTAAACCAGAGTGAAGCATAAATAGACCCAAGCCAGCCTACATAGGCACTTTTAGCTGCCTGTTCACCTTGCATCAGGCCCAATCTCAACACCTAGGATCTGACCAGAGCTGACCCAGCTGAGCTCTGAGAAGGAGCAGGAGACAGAGCTGCTAGAGGGGTGAGTGTTTTTTTACTTGCTTTCATTTGAGGGGATTCAGCTGAGGGGATTGTATGGGAGGACTGTGTTTGGGAGTGTGTGGAAGGGATTAGAGTTGTTGCAGAGTTCTGGCTGCTTGAGATAGGGTGAGAAAGGGTCATTGTTTGACTCTAATTGAGTGCCTGGGTGAATTTGAATAGCTGATGCCCAGCCCTCTGGTGAGGGAGGCCTCTATTTAAGGCAGTACCTTGCCAGAGGCACGAGCTAAAGGTCTCCTTGCCTGTGGCTCTTAGCCTAGGGATTCATAGACTAGGGGCTCTGTAAGAAGCCCAGGCAGAGCCAGAAAGCCAGGGCCCTAGTCTCCTTGTGTTCCCAGTAAGGTAAGTAGACTTCTACAAGAGAACCACATAAATACAAAGGGTTTTGAAAGGGGGATTATATTTAATTATTTTTAAAGCAATTATGAAGCCAGAATGCCAGCAGGGGGTTGGGGGCTATCCAGTGTTTTGCATGGAGGGTCACATGTTTGACTATCTGCCCACTGAACAGAAGTCTTGGGTGTGTGCTCGATGCAAGGAGCTCCTGGTTCTCAGGAAACGAGTTTGCTCCTTTGAGGCCAAGGTGGAGTAGCAGAGCAGTCAGTTAGGCACATGGAGAAGACTCTCGGGGACTTGTTAGATATGTCCCGCTCTGGATCTGGCAGCCCCGCCGCTGTCAGGGAGCATGAGGGTCAAGGATAAAAAGGGCACCATGCTGGGGATAAGGGTAATGTGCCCTCAGAAGGGACCTCTTCTTCAGTTGGTGAACGGGTATCCTTTCACACCAAGGAACCATCCGTGGGCAGGGCGGGAGGGGGGCTCTTGGTAGTTGGTCATTCAATTCTTAGACAGGTAGACAGCTGGGTGGCGAACCCACGTACTGACCATATGGTGACTTGCCTGCCTGGTGCGAAGGTAGCAAACATTACACATGTTTTAGATAGGGCGGTAGATAGTGCTGGGGAGGAGCCAGTGGTCGTAGTGCAAGTCAGCACAAACGACATGGGGAAATGTGGTAGTGAGGTCCTGGAGGAAAAAATTAGGCTGCTGGGTAGGAAACTCAAGGCCATGTTGCCCTACAAGGGTTTTGAGCCTCTTTATGAACTGTAATAAATAATAAACTGTGCCAGTGTATACATAAGGGACTGAACCATATGGTAACCCCACCACGATGCCAGAAGAGACTGCACCTAGGCAAGAGACATTCTCCTGACCTCCCCAGCAGCTCCAGTGCCCAACATAGGTTACCAGCCTGTTCCTCATGAAGTAGAATGGAACAGCCCCAGTCTGCACTATACACAGCACCATGCCTTGATGAAATACAAGGACTAAGAACTCCAAAAACCGCCATTAAGAGTTCCTTCTAACTCAGGCAGGCAGCCTCTTTCCCTCCCCCGTCACCTGCAAGACCTCACATAGACCCAGCAGAGACTATTCACTGTTGCCCGGCAACTAATTGATGGCCATCAGCAGCCTGGCTAAAGTCATCAAGAAGACAATGGAATCGGCCCAGTGACTCATCCTAGCTGCTACCAGGTGTCAGACATGAGTTAAGCTTCTAGCTCTCAATATTGACCACTCCTCAGGTACACCTCCCCTAGACCTTCCAACCAATAGGGTATTTTCAGGGATGGACTTACCAGGAGGTGGAACCAGGGGTTGTGATCAGCCCCCTCCCTCCTGCATATAAGGAGATGCCTGACCACTGGCTCTCTCTCTGCTCTTCAACCCCTATTGAACTTTTAACCCTCTTATGTCCAGCTCACTATCCCCAACCCTCACCTCCATCTTTAAACTCTAGGTCTGCAGCCTGAGTTTCCACGTGTTACCTGCTGGCCAGGCCACGTGGTTCCCCATTTTTCTAGTTTTCTTCCCCTCCTTTTATTTCCTGAGGAACGCTCTGCATGATGGGACTGATAGGTCTTGCCCACCAATGATTTACCTGCTAATGCAAATGTGCTTATACCTCTCTCTGTATTTTCCTAGACTTGAGTAATTGTGTATGAGACTGTGTATTCTTTGTTTGTGAAGAACTCCAGTAAAAGACTTTATTTTTCAACCATATAAAGTCTCCTGGTCTGTTACCAACATCTCCCAGTGGGGCTGGACTTCTGTATACACAGGTGTTTGCTCTCGCAGCCGATTGCCTATTGATATTCATTTATCTTCCCCTATTATTACTAATAATTATGTGCAATCCAGCTAACAGCCAGGACCTCCAAGGTAGCCTTCTCAGAAGTTCTACCTGTTCCTCATGCAGGGCTGGAGAGACAGGCACAGATGAGGAGTTTCAATGTGTGGATGAGACAATAGTGTAGGGGGGAAGGTTTCAAGTTTGTTAGGCACTGGGATGTTTTTTGGAACAAGAGGGAGCTGTACAAAAGAGATGTCACATGTATGTCTATCTGCCCACTGCCCTCTGCCCACTGGTCAGAAGTCTTGGGTGTGTGCTCGGTGCAAGGAGCTCCTGGTTCTCAGGGAGTGAGTTTGCTCCCTTGAGGCCAAGGTGGCTGACCTGGAGAAGCAGGGACAGTCAGTTAGGTGCACGGGGAAGACTCTCGGGGACTTGTTAGATATGTCCCACTCTGGATCTGGCAGCCCGGCTGCTGCCAGGGAGCATGAGGGTCAAGGGGAAAAGGGGCACCATGCTGAGGATAAGGGGAATGTGCCCTCAGAAGGGACCTCTTCTTCAGCTGGTGAACGGGTATCCTTTCGTACCAAGGAACCGTCCCTGGGAAGGGTGGGAGGGGGGCTCTTGGTAGTTGGTGATTCAATCCTTAGGCAGGTAGACAGCTGGGTGGCGAACCCGCGTACTGACCGTATGGTGACTTGCCTGCCTGGTGTGAAGGTAGCGGACATTACGCGTGTTTTAGATAGGCTGGTAGATAGTGCTGGGGAGGAACCAGTGGTCGTGGTGCACATCGGCACCAACGATGTGGGGAAATGCAGTCGTGAGGTCCTGGAGGAGAAATTTAGGCTGCTGGGCAGGAAACTCAAGGCCAGGACCTCCAAGGTAGCCTTCTCGGAAGTGCTACCTGTTCCACGCGCAGGGCCGGAGAGACAGGCACAGATCAGGAGTCTCAATGCGTGGATGAGACGGTGGTGTAGGGGGGAAGGGTTCAAGTTTGTTAGGCACTGGGATGCTTTTTGGGACAAGAGGGAGCTGTACAAAAGGGACGGTCTCCACTTGTCCCGAGAAGGAACCAGGCTGCTGGCGCTCAAAATCAAAAAGGTGGCAGAGCAGTTTTTAAACTGAATAATGGGGGAAAGCCGACAGGAGATGAAAAGTCTCTGGTTCGGGATGGCTCATCTCAAAGAGATGAAGGGGTAGCTGTTACTTTTGTACAAGGAAATGGATTACAATTGTCCACTGAGACTGTGGCTAATGATAGGAACTGCCTGGCAAGGTCTCGAGGCAGCAAGAGGAAGGCTGTGGGCTTAACAAATGTGGGAAACTATAAGTGTTTATACACAAATGCTAGAAGTCTCCGAGGTAAAATCGGGGAGTTGGAATGCTTGGTGTTGGGGGGGAAATAGACATTGTGGGTATTTCAGAAACTTGGTGGGATGAGGAAAATCAGTGGGATACGGTGATTCCTGGTTATAAATTATATCGGAAGGATAGGGGGAAAGGGTTGGAGGTGGGGTGGCTCTGTATGTCAGAGAGGGTATACCATCCAGTAAGATTGAGAGGGTAAGAGAATTGGATTCCCTTCTGGAAATGCTATGGGTTGAAATAGTGGGTCCAAAAGGAGGCTTAACAGTGGGAGTTTGTTATCGCCCACCAGATCAAAAGATAGAGGAGGATTATAAAATGATGAATGAATTAAAGATACCGGCTAGACGAAATAACTGTGTTGTAATAGGCGACTTTAACTACCCACACATTGATTGGGTCAATATGAGTTCTAGTCGGGAAAAAGAGATTGCGTTCTTAGACACTCTCAATGACTGTGCTGTGGAACAGATGGTCACAGATCCTACCAGGGGAGAGGCGATCCTGAATTTGGTCCTAAGTAACACCCAAGACCTGGTGAGAGATGTAAAAGTGATTGCACCACTTGGAAACAGTGACCATAATGTCATTGAGTTTAACATTTGTACAGATAGGGAGTTGGCCAAAAAGACTGACGCAACAACTTTTAACTTTAAAAGGGGTAATTTCTCTGGTATGAGGGGACATGTGAGGAAGAAATTGAAAGGAAGAGTGGAGAAGGTCAAAACCATTGGGGAAGCTTGGAGACTATTTAAAAAGACAATCCTAGAAGCTCAGAAAAAATATATACTGCAGGTTAGGAAAGGTACAAATAGGTATAGAAAAAAGCCTGCATGGTTAACAAATAAGGTAATGGAAGCTGTAAAAGGTAAGAAGGATTCCTTTAAGCAGTGGAAAGCTAGTCTTAGTGAGGTTGATAAAAGGGAACACAGACTATGGCAAATAAAATGCAAGTCTGTGATCAGGCAAGCAAAAAGGGAATATGAGGAGCATATCACAAAAAACATAAAGACCAACAATAAAACTTTCTTCAAATACATTAGAAGTAGGAAGCCAGCCAGGGAGGCAGTGGGGCCCTTGGATGACCAAGGGGTAAAAGGAGTAGTGAAGGATGATAGGGAAATGGCTGAGAAGCTGAATGCATTTTTTGCCTCTGTCTTCACTGTGGAAGAGGAGAAGTGTTTGCCCACTCCAGAAGCACTGATTTCGGGAGGGGGTTTGAAAGACCTGAATCAGATTGCGGTGACAAGAGAGGAAGTCCTCCGACTGATGGACAATTTAAAAACTAATAAATCACCAGGCCCGGATGGCATTCATCCGAGAGTTCTGAAAGAACTCAAATGTGAACTTGTGGATCTCCTGACAAAAATATGTAATCTTTCTTTAAAATCTGCCTCCATTCCTGATGACTGGAAGGTAGCTAATGTCACTCCCATCTTTAAAAAGGGCTCCAGGGGAGATCGAGGAAATTACAGGCCAGTCAGTCTGACATCGATACCGGGTAAGTTGGTGGAAACTGTTATTAAGGAAAGAATTAGTAGGCACATTGATGAACAAAAACTATTGAGGCAGACTCAGCATGGGTTCTGTATGGGAAGATCTTGTCTCACTAACCTGTTAGTGTTTTTTGAGGGATTGAACAAACATGTGGACAAGGGGGATCCAATAGATATTATTTACCTTGACTTCCGGAAAGCTTTTGATACAGTTCCTCATCAAAGGCTCCTAAGTAAGCTCAATAGTCATGGGATAAAAGGACAAGTCCTCTTGTGGATCAAAAACTGGCTTATAAACAGGAAACAGAGAGTGAGTATAAATGGGAAACTTTCTCAGTGGAGGGTGGTAAGCAGTGGGGTACCACAGGGATCAGTACTCGGTCCCATGCTTTTTAACTTGTTTATTAACGATTTGGAATTGGGAGTAAGCAGTGATGTGGCTAAATTTGCAGATGACACGAAGTTGTTCAGGGTGGTGAAAACCAGGGAGGATTGTGAGGCACTCCAAAGGGATCTGTTGAGGATGGCTGAGTGGGCGTCAACGTGGCAAATGGGGTTCAATGTGGCCAAGTGCAAAGTGATGCACATTGGAGCCAAAAATCCTAAATATAAATACACGTTGATGGGGTCTGATCTGGCAGAGACTGACCAAGAGAGAGATCTTGGAGTCGTAGTGGATAACTCGCTGAAAATGTCTACACAATGTGTAGCTGCAATAAAGAAGGCCAACGCTATGCTGGGGATTATTAGGAAGGGAATTGATAACAAATCAGCCAGTATCATCATGCCCCTGTATAAATCATTGGTGCGACCTCATTTGGAATACTGTGTACAGTTCTGGTCACCACATCTCAAAAAGGATATTATAGCATTGGAAAAAGTGCAGAGAAGGGCAACTAGAATGATAAAAGGGTTGGAACACCTTCCCTATGAAGAAAGGTTAAAATGCTTGGGGCTCTTTAGCTTGGAGAAACGACGGCTGAGGGGTGACATGATCGAGGTTTATAAGATTATGAATGGGATTGAGCAGGTTGAGAAAGAAGTACTTTTCTCCCTTTCTCACAATACAAGAACTTGTGGGCACTCTATGAAATTGCTGAGCAGTCGGGTTAGAACAGATAAAAGGAAATACTTCTTCACCCAAAGAGTGATTAACATATGGAATTCACTGCCACAGGAGGTCGTGGCAGCTGCAAGCCTGGACAGTTTCAAGAGGAAATTAGATAAACATATGGAGCAGAAGTCCACCAGTGGCTATTAGCCACAGGGTATAGAATGAGAACTCTCAGTCTGGGGCAGGTGATGCACTCTATTCTTGGTGCTGGAGGGGGCAGCAGTGGGAGGGCTTCTGATGCCCTGGCCCCACTGCTGGACCTCCTGATGGCACCTGGTATATTTTGGCCGCTGTGTGACAGAGTGTTGGACTAGATGGGCCATTGGCCTGATTCAACATTGGCTTCTCTTATGTTCTTATGTTCTTATGTTGGTCTCCACTTGTCCCAAGAAGGAACCAGGCTGCTGGCACTTGAAATCAAAAAGGTGGCAGAGCAGTTTTTTAACTGAATATTGGAGGAAAGCCAACAGGAGATGAAAAATCTCTGGTTTGGGATGGCTCATCTCAGAAAGAGGATGGGGTAGCTGTTGCTTTTCTACAGGGAGGTGTATTGAAATTTTCCACTGAGACTGTGGCTAGTGATATGGACTGCCTGACAAGGTCTCGAGATAGCAAGGGAAAGGTTGCAGTCTTAACACATATGGGAAAATATAGGTGTTACTATACAAATGCTAGAAGTGTCTGAGGTAAAATTGGGGAGTTGGAGTACGTGGTGTTGGGGGAAAATAGACATTGTGGGTATTTCAGAAACTTGGTGGGATGAGGAAAATCAGAGGGATACGGTGATTCCAGGTTATATATTATATCGGAAAGAAAGGGCAGAAGGGTTGGAGGTGGGGTGGCTCTGTATGTCAGAGAGGGTATACAGTCCAGTAAGATTGAGAGGGTAAGAGAATTGGATTTGCTTCTGGATATGCTATGGGTTGAAATAATGGGCCCAAAAGGAAACTTAACACTGGGAGTTTGTTATCGCCCACCAGATCAAAAGATAGAGGAGGATTATAAAATGATGAATGAATTAAAGATAGCAGCTAGACAAAAAAAATGTGTCATAATAGGTGGTTTTAACTACCCACACATTGATTGTGTCAATATGTGTTCTAGTCGGGAAAAAGAGATTGAGTTTCTAGACACCCTCAATGACTATGCTGTGGAGCAGATGGTCACGGAACCTACCAAAGGAGAGGCGATCCTGGATTTGGTCCTAAGTAATGCCCAAGACCTGGTGAGAGGTGTAAAAGCGATTGCACAACTTAGGAACAGTGACCATAATGTTATTGAGTTTAATATCTGTATAAATAGGGAATTGGCCAAAAAGACTGACACAATCACTTTTAACTTTAAATGGAGTAACTTCTCTGATATGAGGGGACATGTGAGGAGGAAACTGAAGGGAAAAGTAGAAAGGATCGAAGCCATTGAGGAAGCTTGGAAACTATTTAAAACTACAATCCTAGAAGCTCAGAAAAAATATATACTGCAGGTTAGGAAAGGCACAAATAGGTATAGAAAAAAGCCTGCATGGTTAACAAACAAATTAATGGAAGCTGTAAAAGGTAAAAAGGATTCCTTTAAGCAGTGGAAAGCTAGTCTCGGTGAGGCTGATAAAAGGGAACACAGCCTGTGGCAAATAAAATGCAAGTCTGTGATCAGGCAGGCAAAAAGGGATTATGAGGAGCATATAGCGAAAAACATAAAGACCAACAATGAAGCTTTCTTCAAATACATTAGAAGCCGGAAAACAGCCAGGGAGGCAGTGGGGCCCTTGGATAACCAAGGGGTAAAAGGAATGTTGAAGGATGATAGGGAAATGGCTGAGAAGCTGAATGCATTTTTTCCTCTATCTTTACTGTGGAAGATAAGAAGTGCTTGCCTACTCCAGAACTGCTGATTTTGGGAGAGGTGTTGAAAGTCCTGAGTCAGATTGAGGTGACAAGAGAGGTGGTCCTACAACTGATAGACAACTTAAAAACTGATAAATCACCAGACTCAGATGACATACATCCAAGAGTTCTAAAAGAACTCAAATGTGAACTTGTGGATCTCCTGACAAAAATATGGGGTCTTTCATTAAAATCTGCCTCCATTCCTGAGGACTGGAAGGTAGCTAATGTCACTCCCATCTTTAAAAAGGGTTCCAGAGGAGATCTGGGAAATTACAGACCAGTCAGTCTGATGTTGATACCGGGTAAATTGGTGGAAACTGTTATTAAGGAAAGAATTAGTAGGCACAGTGATGAACAAAAACTATTGAGGCAGACTCAGCATGGGTACTGTAAGGGAAGATCTTGTCTCACTAACCTGTTAGTGTTCTTTGAGGGGGTGAACAAACATCTGGACAAGGGGGACCCTATAGATATTGTTTACCTTGACTTCCAGAAAGCTTTTGATACAGTTCCTCATCAAAGGCTCCTAAGTAAGCTCAATAGTCACAGGATAAAAGGACAAGTCGTTTTGTGGATCTAAAACTGGCTAATTAATAGGAAACGGAGATTGAGTATAAATGGGCAATTTTCTCAGTGGAGAGTGGTAAGCAGTGGGGTACCTCAGGGATCAGTACTTGGTCCGATGCTTTTAAACTTGTTCTTTAATGTTTTGGAGTTGAGAGTAAGCAGTGAAGTTGCTAAACTTGCGAATGACACGAAGTTGTTCAGGGTGGTGAAAACCAGGGAGGATTGTAAGGCACTCCAAAGGGATCTGTCGAGGATGGGCGAGTGGGCATCAATGTAGCAAATGGGGTTCAATGTGGCCAAGTGCAAGGTGACGCACATAGGAGCCAAAAATCCTAGCTATAAATGCACGTTGATGGGGTTCAAACTGGCAGAGATTGACCAAGAGAGAGATCTTGGAGTCGTAGTAGATAACTCACTGAAAATATTGAGACAGTGTGTGACTGCAATAAAGAAGGCCAATGCTATGCTGGGGATTATTAGGAAGGGTATTGAAAACAGATCTGCCAATGTCATAATGCCCCTATATAAATCAATGGTGCAACCTCATTTGGAATACTGTGTACAGTTCTGGTCACCACAACTTAAAAAGGATATTATAGCATTGGAAAAAGTGCAGAAAAGGGCAACTAGATTGAAAAAGGGTTGGAACACTTTCCGTATGAAGAACAGTTGAAGTGTTTGGGGCTCTTTAGCTTGGAGAAATGACGGCTGAGGGGTTACATGATCGAGGTTTATAAGATTATGCATGGGATAGAGCAGGTAGAGAAAGAGGTACTTTTCTCCCTTTCTCACAATACAAGAACTCATGGGCACGCAATGAAATTGCTGAGCAGTCGGGTTAGAGTGATAGAAGGAAGTACTTCTTCACCCAAAGAGTGATTAACACTTGGAATTAATTGCCACAGGAGGTGGTGGCAGCTACAAGTATGGATGGCTTCAAGAGGGAATTAGATAAGCATATGGAACAGAGGTCCATCAGTGGCTATTAGCCACAAGATATAGATATGGACTCTGGGGCAAGTGATGCTGTGTATTCTTGGTGCTTGGGGAGGGTCAACAGTGGGAGGGCTTCTAGTGTCCTGGCTCCACTGGTGGACCTCCTGATGGTACCTGGTATTTTTGGCCACTGTGTGACAGGGTGTTGGTCTGAATGGGACATTGGGTTGATCCAGCATTGGTTTCTCTTATGTTATTATGTTCTTACCCATGCTTTGCCAAACCTGGTAAGCCAACAAAGCGGACCAAAGTATTTGCACCCCAGGCCACCTGCTCTTAATCATCACAAGGTCAGTCTTCACCTGGGTGATGAAGGCTTTGCCCTTCATCAAACCAAGATTGTTTCTACTTAAGTGGATAACAAGAAAGTGGGGTGGGAGACTCCACCTTATCTCCAACAACAAAGGAATGATGTCAGGCCATCTCATGCCTCTCTGCCCCAACCATTTCACACAGGCCCACACTCAGACCCAACTGGGAAGCAATGTGCAAGCTCTGTGCCCGGTGAGAGGCCCAGAAAATCATACTATAGCTGCAGATGGTGACTCACCATTTCACCCAACCACCAACAGCATCTAAAACTAGACCTTGATTAAAACGTGATCATGAACTGAACTACACAACATTGAGCTTATGAACATAGGACTACACAACATTCAGCTTATGAACTCCATCACCCTAACTTCCAATTATCTGCAGCCTGGTACTCCATGGCAATCACAGTAGAAGCTGCCCTGATTCTAAAGAAGTGGGTTCCAAAATGGAACTGCCCTCAACCCAATATCCCTAAGGCCTTCTTTGTGACCACCCAGAATTGAAATTTAATAAGAGGGGTTCCATCCTCATGCTGAAACAAAAGGCCATTATCCGGGCCCTGGCCATCAAATAATACCAAAGCACTAAAACTTGGTACAAATCAGCCTCACTTCCTTTGCAAAGCTGATCTGTTTTGGACTGCCTAAGCATGACCCCAGTACTCAAGTCTACTATATGAATATCTAGAAGGCCAAGGGCCTGCCGCAACATATCCTGTCACAAACTTACCACCAGCTTACTGATGCAGTGTGCCCCGAAGAAAGCTAGGAGAGCTGCTGCATGAAGAAGTTTGGCCTCATATATATTAGCTCAGATGCTCTCCAAGTGGCCTTAAGCCCTCTAAGAATCCTGTGAAAAATGAGCTCTGGCTTATCTGGGGTGGCCCCAGCTTCCTGAGCCCAACCATCCAACATTTTTCAGATTTGAAAATCTCCTGTCATTTCACTGTACCCCTTGGACTTGCTCAGAAAGGCAAGTGCTAACAACTTCACTCTGATTGATCTAACAGACTTTACCCCATTATTTACCCCTGGAAACTTTAAAAGGAATGTTAAATTGAAGACAGTGAAGTGTAAATGCTCTGACTAAAGCCATGACTCGGGATGACCATGAAGTCAGTGAACTGATGACATGGACAGTTGCTAGGTTTTCATGCCAAAAGTGCACTGTGTAATTAGCAAGGTAAATGGGCCATAGCCAAACAGCTACTACAATCAGGAAGAACTCAAGAAACATCAAGTTCTTGACCCAGCCAACCTTGACCCAATTGTGCACCAATGCCTGTGGAAATACACGCTGAAACCAGCTGACCAGCCACATCAGACATTAGTTATAACTCTGCCTCAAACTTTAGGTCTTCTCTCCAGAAGGAGACCCTGTTGAAGGAATCGAGAAATTCCCTCTCGTACCCCTGTTCACTTGGATCCTGTGATGAGTAAGGTGCAGCCCAGCCATCACATCACATAATCTCCTCAGGAAGGCCTGCCTGGGGTGCCATAACTTTACATGAAAAGTTAAGGTGGTGATTTGTTGGAAGCATCTTCTTCCTGGACACCTGCCATGGATGGTGATTTTCTCTTTGCTTGTGGATGTTGATCTTTTATTTTATGGTGAGACAAGAGGATTTAAGGCTTTCGTAAGATGTATTAAAGACTCTCCAGCTGGTACTGAGTTAACTTTTGAGAAATATATAACAGAAATATTGTGTTCCTGAATGGTGATATACCAGAACTTTATTTGGGTTTTAAGAAACAATAACTATTGTGCAAAATAACATCTGGTGTGAGAATCCACATTTCCTGTTTTGGTTGTGGTAAGTAAATGAAGAACTTGGCAGCGAGACTTTTTTAATGTAATATAATGCAAACTGTTCCTTTTATAACAATAACATTTGATAAGTTGGAATAAGGTGTTTAGAAGGGTGAAAAGAATAACATTGTGGCCTTTCCTGCTTTGATTGTATATAGTCTTATTGATTCTTGTAAAAGGTGAGGGGGAAGGGGACTGTATTAGAGACAGGTGAAGCATGTCTAGTGGATCAGGAAGACCCTCCCCAGGTATAAGTAAAACAGTTGCCTCTAGTTTGGCTAAGATGTCAGGCCAAGAGATCCAAGCTTTGATAAAAGATGCAGTGGCCTCAGCTGTCAACAAAGTAATTGAATCTGCAGTTCCTTTGGCTGTAAATAATGCAATACCACTAGCTGTTGAGCCTTTGCAGCCAAATCCAATGCTTTGGCCCTCCAGGTGACATCCCAAACAAAAGAATTCAAGCAACAGATAATCAAAAACAAGCAAGAAATTTCTACTCTGGTGCAAACCACAACCCAACCAGAAACTATATCTGAAGAGGTGAACCAGCAAATACAGGATATGAAAGTCAAACAAGAATTGTTGGAAGATACAGTTACTAGACTGGAGGTGGAAAGAGCAGCATATATTTTGAGATTTCAAAACATATCTAAAAAAAAGGAGATGCCAAGGCAGATGTGGCACAACTGTTGGCAGAGTACTTAGAGGAAGAAAATACCCAAGAGATTTCTGATGAGATAGAGGTGGCATTTAGAATGAATTCTGCTTATGCAAGAAGGAATGTGGTGCCCAGAGAGATCCATGTAAAATTTTATAAGAAGCTCACGAGAGATATCATCTTGAAAAGGTCAAGCGAGAAGCCACTTTCAAATACAGGAAATAGAAATTAAAATTTTAAAAGAAATACCATGGAGAGTAAGAGAGAAAAGAAGTTATGCACAGCTTAACAAATCTTCTAAGGAAAAATGAGATACTTTATAGATGGTTGCTTCCTGAAGAAGTCCTCTTCACTTATGATGGTAAAAGACACAGAATAAATCCAATTTTTAAAGTAGAGGACTTCTTACAGACATATGGAGAAGATTTAGGAGTACAAGAAGAGGAAGAGGACCCAAAAGAACCAGATGAAGAATCACAGAGACAAGGAGCATCAGGAGTAAGAACAGTAATGGGGAAAAAAATACTCCAAGACTATGCCACTTCAAGTTGTCACAAGACTGCAAGGCAAGAAAAAAATGGATTAAAAAAGATGTAAAAGATGGATAGGAAGAAGTTAAAAATAATCTCGATAAATGTTAACTGTTTGAATGCCCATCAAGAAAGAAGACAAGTATTTCACCAAATGAAGAAGATGCAATTGGATATTATTTGCTTACAGGAAACTCATATTAAACAAGCAGACCAGAAATTCTTAGAACTTAAAAAAAAAATTGGTAAAACTTTTGTGTCAGCAGACAAACAAAAGAAAGTTACAGATGTCAAAGATTATTTACATCCAGAATTGATATTTGATTCAGAAGATGGAAGAATTATGATAGTGAAAATACAGAGACAAGCCAAGATAACATTGATAGTTAACTACACGCACCAAATCAGGAACAGGAGAAATTTTATAAAGCTTTACAAGAGATCTTGTGAAATCAAACCTATGAAGAAATTTGTATAATTGGAGATTATAATGCTGTATTTGACAGAATGATGGACAGGAAAAAACAAACAGGGAAACAGAAGAAAGAAAATGAATTGCCTAACTCTTTTTTACATTTGGCAGAAGAATTTAGCTTGATGGATGCATGGAGAATTAGAAATATAAACAAAGCAGATGTTACCTTTTTCTCAGCAAGGCATAAGTCCTGGTCAAGGCTGGATATGGCTTGGATTTCAACAAATATGAAAAATGATATATTAGAAGTGGAGATTTTACCATCAACATTTGCAGATCATAGCCCTCTACTTTTGACTCTACAAGATGTACCAAAAAAGACCAGATAGTCTATGAATCTATGGCTTTTAAAAAACTCAAGTTTTTTTAGCTGATTCTAAAAAAGAATTTTAAGAGTTCTTTAAGCTAAACATGCAACCTGATATCTCGATTGACAGAGTATAGGATGCTTTTAAAGCATATGCAAGAGGCTGGCTTATTAGACAAGATGCATGGATGTGGCGACAAAGAAAGCAAAAGTTTATACAAATTGAAGAACAAATTCAAAAAGAAGAAGAAAGGCTCAAGATAGATCCTTCAACAGAGCAAACAAGGATTAAGATTAAAAATCTTCAGCACCAACTTAATTGCCTCTTAGCACAAGAAATTGCAAAAAAAAAGTACAAACAAAATTATTTTGAAAATGCAAATAAGCCTACAAGATGGCTAGTGTATAAATTAAGAAAGGAATCAGAAATGAAACATATAAAGGTTTTGAGGAATGAGATACAAGAAGAAAAAAGCATTCCCAAAGACCTAAAGGAGATTATTGAGTGTTTTTATAAAAACTTATATTAGAAGGGAGAAACCAACCAAGTTCAGATCAGAGATTATTTAAAGAAATTTAATAAAAAGGAATTTGCAAAGAGTCAAAAGAAGATTTTACATGAATCGATCTTCTTTGTTGAATTAGTTGAAGCAATTAAAAATCAAAAGAAAACACCAGAACCAGATGGACTGCCTGCAGAATTTTATCAAGCATTTGAAGATCAAATTGCATTACTACTCAAAGCTACTATTCAAAATATTATTGAACAGAAGAGAATACCTCACAAGGTCTGCCTCAGCGTGTAACACAAGGGCCTTAACAGCCAGATTATCAGCACACCGGGCCACCTTGCTCTTATCATCACAAGGTCTGCCGCAGTGTGAAACACAAGGGCCTTGACGGCCTGACTATCTGCACACCGGCCCCCTTGCTCTTATCATCACAAGATCAGCCTCAGCATGTAACACAGGGGCCTTGATCCACACACCAGGCCACCCCGCTCTTATCATCACAAGGTATGCCTCTGTGTGTAACACAAGGCCTTAATGGCCAGACTATCTGTACAATAGGCCACCTTGCTCGTATCATCACAAGGTCGGCCTCAGCGTGCAACACAAGGGCCTTATCGGCCAGCCATCAGCACCCCATGCTGTTTTGGTCTCATCAACACCAGATCCACATTGGCCTGCAACATGAGGGCCTTGCAGGCCAGCTATTGACACACTGGGCCATCTTGCTCCTATCATCGCAATGACTGCCTCAGCTTGTAACACAAGGCTTTGCCATGCTGTGGCCGCAAACGGTGACTCATCATCTCACCCCCCGGCCTGCAGCACCTGAAAGAAGAACCACATTAACAACATTACATTTTCAATCCCACAGGATAAGCGCTAGGTCAGAGACATCCTTACATGAGTTCACAACTAGTTCCCTGATCTGCTGTGCCTGAAGGCTTACCAGCCCTCATATGAGCTCCCCAGGTGGAAGGGGCAAGAGCATCCAACCAGGGAACTGGGGAGCCTCTGGAGGACCCGCAAAGGCAGATGTAACCTGCCACTTGGCTTCGACCAGAAAGTCCTCCCACCAAAAATACCCAATCGTATGAATTCAAATTGTTTTTCATACGAAACTCGTCTCTTAGGCTCCTGAGGACCCTAGTTCTACAGTGTATTAAGCTCAAGCCCTTCAGGGACTCGATAGTCTTAAATGCCTGGCTGGGCACCACAAATCTGCATGCACAGCTAAGGCAGCCAACCCGCTGCTGCAGCTCCAGCAAAGTAATCTTCTTTTCCTTGGCCATGTAAATTAAATGTCTGGTCAGTAAAATTCACACTGCCCTGCATCTTTCCTCCTTACCCATAGGCATTCATCAAAATAATGGGCAACGCTGCATAGTCCTGTCCTGCAGCACAAGGCCCATTCCAAAAGAACTGAACCTATTGAATGCCGCACATGACACCAAGCATCCCATGGGAAGGGTCCTATCCATGTGGAATTTGCCCTCTAAAGCACCACCCAGCAGCACAAAAATCTGGTGGGTAGACAGGGAGGTAGAAGGCTGACTTGATGTCCCATTTTGCCAATTCCTCACTCTGTCCACAACGGTGTACCACTCGGATGGCCTGATCAAATGACATGTACCTGACTGAACATAACTCCCCAGGTATCACATCGTTCCACAACTCCCCACGTGGGCATGACAAGTGGTGAATGAGGTGATATTCACCAGGTGCCTTTTTCAACAACTCCCACTGGGGAAACCTTAAAATGGTAACTGAGGGGAATGGAAAGGGGCAAGGACCAATGCCCCCAGTAAGCTGTGGAGTCCTGTGAGCAAAATGATAATGATAATGATAATGATAATGATAATGATAATGATAATGATAATGATAATGATAATGATAATGATAATGATAATTCCACCCTGTGACCCCCAGTATCAAAGCTGTGAGCAGGCAACCCGGCCACCCACAACCAGCCTGCTCGGAGCCATCCCTCCTGAGCCAAGATAAAAACTGTGTGAGCCAGAGGCCCAGAAAACCGAGCCAGCCTGCACCAACACAGCTTAGAAAGAACACCGCCAAGGCTCCACCCTACTTGCATTCCTTGGCAATTTCCCCAAAGTATGTTCGCACTCCCCTTAACTGAGTTCAAGTTAGGAGCACTATAAAGTCACCTTTTCCCAGCTAAGGTAGCCTAAACCTTAAAGCAAAACCTTCCAAGAAGTATACGTGAGCCTGTCAGCTGGGATAATTCCTCACCCCACGCTCAAGAACCTTAACTTGAATTGGGCTGGGACACTATGTCTGGGGGAGGGGGTTGTAGCCACACCTTCTCCTGAACACTTACCTCCCCAGCCCCCTACCCACCTTTTTTTTGGGGGGGGGCAAACAAAAAATGCATAGGGCCTCCCAGCAAAGTGGGCATCGCTGAACCACCTGGGCATGGGTACCTGCCTGCCTTGGGATCACTGAACTGAATGGCCACTACCAGACCTTATTGCTAGATCTGGGCTCTGCCCCCCGCCCCCTTTTGGGTGATGATGGAGCAATGAACAGAATCATGAACAAGTTCTTCAATGTCACCCTTAAAGTTGTGTTAAGGTAGTCAGTACTTTGTCTCATTGATGGTGAGCTGTAATCCAACTTGTGGCACTTTCTGCCAATAGTGTGGTGCCTTCAGCCTAAATAGATAAATAAATTTCTCAAACTGTTAATGTGCCTTCCACCAGTTGTTACTGCACCTTTGCTTCAGTCTAATCCAGTTGTCCTTATGATGCGTTCTGCACATAGATCAAGAGAGAGATAAAAGACATTAATCTGTCAGTTTTACTGATTGGAAATCAACCTGTTTGTCCATATCCAGTCCTAACAGTACCCTCTTGCCCAGAGTACAAGGTGAACATCCCAACAAAACAATCTATGGGACATCCATCACTTTTGTCCATATCTGGTCCTAACAGTACCCTCTTGCCCAAAGAACAAGTTTGAACATCCCAACACAACAATGTATGGGACATCCATCACTTTTAAAACCAACACCAGCTTGTCAAGATTTACACAGTAAGAAGCTTAGTGGTAATCCGTAAAAACACAAGCTGACATTTTTGCTTTTAAATTTTCTTGTAATTCTCGGTAGCCAACATAAATTTTGGCAATATGATCTCAGTGCTTCTTCCCTTTCTGTACCTGTCTTGAACATCTGTAAAAAGACACAGGAGCCAGGATGATTAAAGGGTTGGTGTGCCTTTTTTATGAAAAGATAGGACCTTTCAGTTCAGATAATGGCCCTAAATCCTGACTTCAAACTCTGCACCAGCCCCATGCACCATTCCCTTTCTCCCAGTGTATTTATTCTGCAGCCACAATTATAATGTAACAAATAGTGATGTATTTTTAAAGGAAAACCCAAATAAACCTCCATGGAAACCAATCACTTATCTGTGGTGTATTATTGATTACTGATCTGTGGTGTAGTGCTGAGGAGCCACCTAGTTAAAATCTGATATGTCATGGACTGGCACCTCTAAAGACAGGGAGTAAAAGAAGAAGAGAAGATGGGATTTATATCCCACTGCTCACTCAAAGTCCCAGAGTAGGTACAAATTCCTCTCCCATCCTCCATCACAGCAAACACCCTGTGAGGTAGGTGGGGCTGACAGAGCCTTTCAAGATTTGAAATATAAATAAATTAAATAAGAGCTGCCCTTTCATGGGCATTGCTTGTCAAAACTATAGCTGGCCCTGCTCCTGCCAAAAGCCCCTCAAGCCCTTGAAGAATCGCTGGGTTGACAGGGTCATCCCACTCATGATGGCCACCCCCATGAGCTCCACTCAAATGGCCACCCCCACAGCTCCACTCAAATGGCCTCCTCCTGAAGTATCAATAATAATTGGCCACCCCATTGCCCAATTGTCTACAAATGGCACCAATTGGTGCACAGAAGAGGGGGAATATGGGGGGAAGGAGGGAACTGGGGCCTCAGCAGCAGCACCAACTGCACCCTCGCTACCCAGGGGCCCTCCAAAGAACTCCCCCTAACCAAAAGTGTGTTCCCCTGTGTGGGATTTATATATATATATATATATATATATATATATTAAAAATAAACAGAGGGTGAGGCACTGCGGCCAGCAATCGCGCCTCCGCCTCACGAGTCGGTCCCAAGAGTCTGCCTCGATGGGCCGCCGTGGGGAACGGGCTGCCGCCGCCATCGCTGCTTGGAGCGGCGCTGGGAATGGACTGCTGCTGCCGCCCCCACCAAGCATGGGCCACTGCCGATGGCAGGAATGGGCCGCTGCGAGCTGGCCGCTGCCGCTGCGAGCAGGCTGCTGCCGCCTCCCTTGTGAGCAGGCCGCTGCCACCATGAGCGGGCCGCTGCCACCTCCCTTGTGAGCAGGCTGCTGCTCCCGTGAGTGGGCCGCTGCGAGCCGGCTGCTGCCGCCGCGAGTGGGCCGCTGCTGCCTCCCTTGTGAGCGGGCGCTGCCGCTGCAAATGCAAGCAGGCTGCCGCTGCTGGGAGTGGGCCACAGGCACACTCCTTCTGCACTCGGAGCACAAAGCAACTGTCAAGGTGGGAACGGAGCCCCAGCCATTTTAGAATGGCTGGCTCCGCCCCCAGCCATGTTGGGACGAATCAGTCCCAACTGCTGTTGCTGCCCAGATTTCTCAGGGTGGCAAAGCAGCCCCCGCCCACTAGCGGCGTTGCCAGGTGGGCGGGAGCTTCGTTCTCTACACTGAAATAAAATGATTTTGGGCTGTGACAAGGCTTATTAACTGTTTTTGTCTTTGGCTAAAACATGATGGTGTTTGGAGCCTCTACTTAGTCCCGTTGGGACTAAGAAGAAATACCTTGGTGGATTGTAAGACTTCCTCAGATGTAATGCTTGGTGTTTGTTTTGCTTTGGAAGAGAAGAAAAGACTCAGTGTTGTAGACTGGGTAAGAGAGACTTGGGGCTATTAGAATTTTATTAAGGCTGCAAGTAATAACAGCTGCTAACTGAAGAGAGACAAGAAAACATCTGCTGTGAGAGATAAAATGTATATTTTTAATGTGAAAGGCAGTAGCAGGGAAATTGGACAGTGAGTTTCTGTTTCTGTTCTGCTTAAGCATAAACTGTTCTTTTAGTAATATCAACAACTGATAAGCTGGGAGTAAGGCTGTGCATTTATATGAGGTGTGTATAAAAGGAAAAAAAATAGTATAGCTGCCTGGTTTGGCTTGAATCTCTACAGCTTTTTGAGCCAATATAAAGGAAGAGGGGGAGGGGGATTATATTTGGTACATGAGAAATACGTTTAGTGGTACAAGAAAACTCTCTTTACCCTCACCAGGTCTAGGTAAGACAGTTTGGCCCAAATGTTTGCACAGGACCTACAGACCTTGATAATAGAGACTGTTTCTGCAGTTGTTAATAAAGCAATTGAGACTGCAGTCCATATTGCTGTGAGTAATGCAGTCCCCACTGCTGTCAGTAATGCTGTTGAGCCCCTACAAGCAAAATTGGACTCCTTGGTCCTGCAGATGACTTCCCAAACAGAGGGGGGGAAAGCAACAGATACTCAAAAGTAAGCAAAAAAATCTACCTTGATGAAAACAACAACCCAATTGGAAAACAAAACTGAGGAGGTGAACCAACAAATACAAGGTATAAAAGCTAAGCAAGAACTTATAGAAGATATGGTTACAAGATTGCAGATTGAAAAAGCAGCATATATTCTGAGTTTCAAAACATCCCTGAACAAAAAGGTGAAGCTGAAATGGCACAAACTATGGCAGAATATTTGGAAGAAGAAAGCACACAAGGAATTTCTGATGAGATTGATGTGGTGTTTAAAATGAACTCGGCACATGCAAGAAGAAATAAGGTACCTAGGGAAATACACATAAGATTTCATAAGGGAAGCACAAGAGATACCATTTTAAAGACCTCAAATGAGAAACCAAATACAGGGAATTGAAATTAAAATTTTAAAAGAAGTCCCATGGAGGGTAAGAGAAAACAGAAGAGAGTATATATGACTCACAAGCCTTTTAAGGGAAAATGAAATACCCTATAGATGGTTGCTCCCTGAAGGTGTTTCTTTTACTTATGAAGATAAAAGATATAGAATAAACTCAACATTCAAAGTGGAGGATTTCTTAATGACACATGGGGAAGACTTAGGAACCCAAGAAGAGGAGGAAGTTTTAAAAGAATCAGATGAAGAACTTCAGGAACAAGGTGCATCAGGATCAAAAACAGGGGCTGGTAAGAAAACCCCCAAAGCAATACCACTACAAGTTGTTATGAGACTGCAAGACAAGAAAAAAAATGGATCCAAAAGAAATGTGAAAGATGGATAGAAAGAAATTAAAAATAATCTCCATAAATGTAAACAGTTTGAATGCCCCACAAAAAAAGAAAACAAGTTTTTCAACAAATAGATGTAATTTGTTTGCAGGAAACTCATATTAAACATCCAGACCAGAAATTTTTAGAAGTAAAATAAAAAAAGGGAAAACTTTTGTGTCAGTGGATAAACAAAAGGAAAAAAGAGGGGTAGTTACATATGTCAAAGATTACTTACATCCAGAATTGATATATGATTCAGAGGATGGAAGAGTTCTGATAGTGAAAATACAGAGACAAGTAAAACAACCCTGATAGTCAACATATATGCACCAAATCAGGAACAGGAGAAATTTTATAAATCATTACTGGAGACCCTTTCAAATCAAACTTATGAAGAAATCTGTATAATTGGATATTATAATGCTGTATTTGACGGAGCGATAGATAGAAAAAAACAAACAGGAAAACAGAAGTGAGGAAATGAACTACAAAATTCTTTTTTAAAAACTGGTCGAAGAATTCAGCTTGGTGGATTTATGGAGAATTAGAGATATAAATAAATCAGACTTCACCTTTTTTTCAGCAAGACATAAGTCTTGGTCAAGGCTGGACATGGCTTGGATTTCAACAATCATGACAAATGGTACATTAGAGGTGGAGATCCTACCATCAACATTTGCAGATCATAGTCCTTTACTTGACTCTACAAGATACACCAAAAAGGACCATATGGTCCATGAATTTATGGCTTTTTTAAAAAGTCAAGATTCATAGCTGACTCTAAAAAAGAATTTCAAGATTTTTTCAAATTAAATATGCAACCTGATATTTCTGCGGCTACAGTGTGGGATGCTTTTAAGGCCTATGCGAAAGGCTGGCTCTTTAGACAAGATGCTTGGGTGAGGTGATAAAGAAAACATAAATTTACACAGATTGAAGAGCAAATTTAAAAAGAAGAAAAGATGAAGACAGAACCTTCAATGGAACAAACAAGGATTAAGATCAAAAATCTCAAACATCAACTTAACTGCCTCTTAACACAAGAAATTGCAAAAAAAATTATGTACGCCAAACAAATTATTTTGAAAATGCAAATAAACCTACAAGTTGGCTAGCATACAAATAAGAAAGGAATCAGAAAAGAAACATATAAAGATATTGAGGAGTGAGGTAGGAGAAGAAAAAAACCATCCCTAAGGAACTAAAGAAGATTATTGAGAGCTTTTATAAAAATTGGTACCAGAAGGGAGATGCCAATCAAGTTCAGATTAGAGAATTTCTAAAGAAATATAATAACAAAGAGTTTACAGAGGATCAAAGGAAAATCTTAAATGAACCAATCTTTTTTGCTGAAATAGTTTAAGCGATTAAAAAACAGAAGAAAAAGAAAACTCCGGGTCCAGATGGGCTACCAGCAGAATTTTATCAAACATTTGAAGATCAAACTGCATTACCATTAAAAGATACCATACAGAACATCATTGGCTGAGGTCAGACTGGCAGTATGAAGTGCAAGGGGTCGTGGCAAAAAGACCTGGAACAACGTGTTCTGGATATTCCTGGTCACACTGTACTGACTGATGCGGGAGCATACCAGGGAGGAGGGTTCAAGGGAGCATTCACACTGTTGGCCTGCCCCTGGTGGAGGCATGGCTGTAAGCAACTTTTTCTCATTCCGGCGACATGCGCCTATGCACATAGGCACAGCAGCAATTATCAATGTGGCTTGTTCACATGGCTTTTAGTGTGCACATGTCCAGAAAGTGGTATCAATGTGCTCTCCAGGGTTTGCTACAACATTCACCTGGTACTTTTTAAACTTGGGAGGGAAGCGTTACAAGACGGGTTGAGTATGGCTGGGGAATGCCTGACAGCTGTGACTGTGTGAACTGGCCCTTTTAATCCGTTTGTGAAATGTGCCTATATCAGGCCAAACTGCAAGTCTGAACTCGGCCACTGAACAGAAGAAAATTCCAGAGTCTTGGAATCAAGCACTGATTGCTTTAATGCATAAATCTGATACAGACAAGAAAGAAAATAGAAATTATAGGCCAATTTCACTGTTGAATGTTGATTATAAGATATTTCCATCTATTTTGGCTTATAGACTGAAGAAAGTCCTCCTCCAAACAATATATCAAGATCAAACAGGATTTTTACCCAAAAGGCAAATGAGGAATAATGTGAGAACTATTTTGAACATATTAGAATATTTTGAAGCACACACAGAAAAGCAAATGGAATTGTTTTTTCTTGATGCAGAGAAGGCCTTTGACAACTTCAGTTGGTCCTTTATGTTAGAACAGTTATGAACTTGGCAGTGTAGAGAAAACTTTCTTACAATGGTGAGAGCAATCTACACAAAACAATATCCTAAGGTTATGATAAATGGGGACCTTTCACAAAATATTGAAATACAAAAGGGAACTAGGCAAGGTTGCCCATTATCCCCATTACTATTTATTTTTGCTCTTGAAACACTGAATGATATAATAAGAGAAAATAGAAAGATAAAAGGACTTAAAATCAAGGGAGAAGAGTACAAACTACAAGCATTTACAGACAAACTTGTATTTATCTTGGAAGAACCACAAACATCTATTATTCAACTTTTCAATTCCCTAAAGAAAATATAGACAGCTAGCTGGGCTGAAAATTAATTTGGAGAAAACAAAATATTGACAAAAAAACTGCACTAAAGAACAGATACAACAGGGGGAGTGGCTGCAATCAATTTCCGGTGGCAGCCAGCATCCAGAGCTCATTGCCCAGCTGCTCAAAATTGACTATTTTCACACTTCCTAAAGCAAATAAACATATCTTGAATGATGGTTCCTAAAGGCAGCAAGAAGGGCAAAAACAAAAAGGAAACTGAGCGCAGTTTAACAGAGTTTTTTTCAGCTACAGACGCTCCTTCTACCTCAGTGGCAATGCTGGGGATGGGCTAACAAATGGCTGAAGACAGTCCTCTCACCGCAAACTTTCTGATGCTGGCATTAGCTAAACAACGACAGGAGCTGAGAAACGACATAACAGAAATGCTTAAGCCAGCAGTTCAATGTATGGACAAACTAGAAGAGCTCCAGAAACAAACAAATCAGAAAGCAGAAACAGCTTTTCAGAAAGTCACAGAACTTGAAAGGCAATTACTCATGAGGCCCCCAGACACGTGGGCAAGAGAATATATTTTATTCCTGGATTATCGCAGCCATGAGTTTGGAGGGTTTGGAGCAGAGGGTTTGGAGCAGAGGGTTTGGAGCAAATGCTGAAGCCAGAACAGACTTGAACATACTTCTGGCAAATTGGCTGGCAAACATTCTAAACCTGGAAGCCGATGTTACACCCCTCCTACAAAGAGTTTATCATGTCGGGAAGGTATGCGAAGAATCTACTTCCTCATTATACACAAGAGATATATTAGCAGAATTTAAAGATTCTAGAACACAACAGAAAATACTCTCAGAGGCCAGGTTGAGAGGAGGCTTTGACTTCCAGGGGGTGAAGATTCAAGTCTTTCCAGACCTCCCCCCTGAATTTTTAAAGATTAGAAGAGACCTTAAAAGCACCACGGCCAAATTAAGGAAGCTAGGAATAAAGTATCGGTGGTTCCGTACGGGCAAGCTATGCGTCCAACAGGGCTCAATTTCTTATGTGGCTTATGACTCTGTCTCAGGTGCAACAATGTTGGCTGCTTTAAATATTTCACCTTCTGAACCTCAAGAAAACAGAAAGGGCAAAAGGAAGGAATGCTCACCTCTCATGTTAGCTAAAATGACACGGGTCTGTACTTCTGCAGACCATGAAGATCTTGAAGAGAGAGTGGACTCAATATAAATAATTTAGGGTGATGGGCAATATAGAGGAAAATGTTTTATGCTAATGAGTGGTGAGATTGTAGGCAAGTGTCTGGGTATGTTCCCCCCAAGACCAACAGTCCCTAGTAGGAGGGTTTGACCCTCCGGTCCCTCAAGGCCTCCTAGGACCGAGAATAATCATGATTATATTCTAGCTCAAGATTAATTGGTTAATATATTGTAAGTAAATATAATAAGCTAAGATTGCTAGGAATTCAATAAAAAATATTTAGTAATAATTATGGGAGAAGAAAGAAGAAGGAAGACAAAGAAGAAGGCATGAAGATAAAAGCAAGCATGTGAAGTTTAGTTTATATTATTATTAATTGATTTGGGCAATGTTGTAAGCTATGGAATTCTTTCTTCAATAAAACTGCATTAAAAAAACAGATACAACAAGTACAAGAGAGTTCTGGTATTGAAGTTCAGAAGAAAATAAAATACTTAGGGATAATGCTAACCAATAGGTGCAGTTCATTGTTGAAAGACAATTATACAAAACATCTGACTGTAATTAAGAAAGACTTGGAAAATTGGAAACATTTGCAATGATCCTTTATGGGAAGAATAGCTCTTGTAAAGATGAATGTTCTACCTAGATTTCTTTTTTTATTTCAAACAATTCCAATCTTAAAAAACCAACAGTATTTCAAGAAAGTTGAAAAACTGATACGATCATTTATTTGACAAGGCAAAAGACACAGAATAGAAATGAAAGTATTACAGGATATAAAGGAAAAAGGCATACCAAACTGGCATCTTTATTATAAAGCAGCAGCCTTGATGTGGATGAAAGAGTGCATTACACTGGAAAACCCAAGACAAAGTTAGAAGGTCATGACTTGAAACTAGATTGGCATGCTTTCGTATGGTATAAAAAAAGCAACAAACATAAATACTTTAAACAACACATGATAAGAGCAGCATTGTTGAAAATCTGGGAGGAGGTTAAAAATATGTTCTATAGAAAAATACCAAAATGGGTCTTGCCACTGGAAGCCTTTATAAATCCTACCTTATTAACCAAAGGTCAATTATGGAGATATGAAGATCTTTTAGATAAGAAAAATAACTTAAATTCACAAGATACTGTTGTTGAAGGCTTTCACAAGATACTCTTCAAAGACAGGGTATTTGTCTGAACTGGTGGGAAAGGGCACAACTTGATTCTAGGTGCGTTAAGGACAAACAAACTGGTTTTTATGAAAAGCCTATAGAATTGGATAAAACTTTATTGTATATAGATGAAAAAAATTATAAATTCATTTTGTACTCTGTTACTAGATATGAAAATGCAAGATGCAATAGTGAAACCTTCAATTATTAGATGGGCACAAAACATAGGTCATAACATACAGCTAGATCAATGGACTATGGAAAACTAATATAAAATATACAAAAGCTATACCATATAAAGAAAATATATATAAAATGTTTTATAGATGGATATAACACCAAAGAATTTAACAAAATTTTATCCAAATATGTCAAATGTATGTTGGAAATGTAAGCAAAACATTGGTTCCTTTTTCCATATATGGTCGTCTTGTAATATAACAAAAAAAAAATTGGATATGGATAGATGAGATATTGCAAAAATGCTAGAAACAACCATACCATTTGTACCAGAACTGTTTTTATTAAATATTATTCCAGAGAGTTTTAAAAAACCAGATGCTTATATGATTATACATGTTTTAACTATGGCTAGGATTTTATAAGCAAAATATTGGAGAAAAGAAGAAGTTCCATCAAAAGAATAAATAATTTGAAACAGTGGAAATGGACAAATTAACTTTACAACTACAAGATAAAAAAAGAAGAAATCTTTGAGAATACCTGGTTAAGACTATACAAATGAACTTAGAAATATCGGCCGAGGACAGACTGGCAATTTGCCGCGGGATGGGACCCGGGCTGACAACGACTCAATATCGGATTAAATGGAATGTTCACACAGGCACATCTGCCTGGCGTCCCCCACCCGTAGCCTACCGGTGCTCTCGCGCTTCACTGCCGGATTAAAAAAACACCTGATAAAAGCCAACGCAAATCTTGAAAGCCTGCGTTTGTCGCGCGTTTCTCCGCTTCCGGGGAGTCTGAACGCGCAGCCGAAAAGCCGGGAACAACCCGCGTTGGGCATGAGGCAGCAGCGGTGTGATTGGCTGCGCTCCGCTCCACTGCCCAATGCGGTGCCGGCGTTGCAGGGCAAAAAAAAAAAAATCGGCAAAATGCGCTTATGCGCACATACGCCCACAGCCGAAATAATGGGGAAACAGCGAATATAGCGCACCTCCGGCGCGGCAGTATGAACGCTCCCGCGCGCCTCCGTCCAGTATCTTCCGGCAGAGGCCCCCGCTGTGTGGACGGGAAAACCCGGTATCGTTTACTCCGGGTTTTTTTTGCCGCGACTCGATACCGGGGCAAATTGCCAGTCTGTCCTGGGCCATCTTCAAGGATCTACGACATAATTATTAAAAAAGTTACTTTTTTCCCACCATAGAGAACAATGGAGGGAATGGGCCAACCTGTTTGGGGGCCCATAGAATTGGACCCCCTGGTCCAATGTTCTTGAAACTTAAGCTACCCTGTGAGTTTGGAGCCTCCCTCAAACCCCCTCCCCTCCAGCCCCCAGAATATGCCCTATGTTTTCACCATTGGCCCATAGGATATAATAAGGCTGAACTGCAGCCAAATTTCTTTCATTCCCTCCTTTCCTTCTCTCCTTTTCCTCTTTCCCTCCTTCTTCTCTTCTCTCTTTCTTTCTTTCCCACCTTCTCTTCTCTTTTTTCCTCCTTTCCCTGTTTCCCTCCTTCTTCCCTCTCTTTCTTTCCCTCTTTCCTTCTCTCTACTCTCTCTCTTTCCTTTCCTCTTTTCTCCTTCTGTGGCCCAGCTCTAGTGAGAAGGAGTTTAAACTTTAAACCCCTTTTCTCTTAGGTCCCCCACCCAGGCCAGCTGGGGAAAGGAAGGGGAGGCTTTTGAAGATACCTCCCTCCCTTTTGCTTCCCCTTCTGACATCACTTCCGGTGATGTCAGGGGGCATGGCATATGCTAATAGCCTAATAGCTCATTAGCATACCATATGCTAATGAGCTCCTGCAGCTGTTTTTCTACAAAAAGACCCCTGAAAACAGCTAAAGATACATGTCCCTTGGGAGGTAAACTCTCAGCAAAGGAGGCATCATTGAACCACCTTCCCCTCTTGGGTGTGGGTACCTGTAGTGCTTTGAAGTCGCTGCACCAAATGTCTGCTATTGGACTGGTTGCCTCCTGGAGGGCAAGCTGGAGACATGAACTGCATCCACAGCTTTGGATGGATCTGGTCCCACCGCAAAGTCAAATTCATGGCTGCACACATGCAAAACTCTTTATCATACGGCAGCCAAGCTGCAAAATCTCTGTAACCATGATAAATGATGTCCACGTACTTCAGCCTCTCTTTGTCATGTTCATCCATGCCTTCCTTATGTTTTTTCTCCAGCTCTCTAAATATTTGATTAAAAACATCTACATATTAGCCCCTAGCAATTTTATACCTAGTGGCCTTTTGAATGCCCTTGGCCTTTGCATCATCCCATACTAAACTGATCTATCTCTAATCTGCTTTCTACCTCTCTTTCAGGCCTTTGTTTTTAATTTTTAAAACTTTATTTAGTTTTATTTTTAAGAATTATGTACTTATTTAAATTGAGCACTCAGGAGGAGGCTATTTAAACTGAGCCATCATAGGGTTGCCATCCCCCCCAATGGAGGTGGGTTTCCCCCCAATTTCTGGCTTCCTGATCCACC
This sequence comes from Gekko gecko, assembly GCA_029375565.1. Lineage (NCBI taxonomy): Eukaryota > Metazoa > Chordata > Lepidosauria > Squamata > Gekkonidae > Gekko > Gekko gecko. The sequence continues at coordinate 175,287,608 of JAPDNY010000005.1, forward strand.
CACCAGCCATCTGCTGGTGGTGGGAGCCCTGCCCCAAAAAAGCTCTCTAGAGTCCAATGTGCCTGGCATGATGATGTCATATGGAGGCAACGTCATCACACTGGGAACACCACCATGGGATGCTCTAGCATTTGGCCAAAAACTCTATGGTACCATAGAGTTTTTGACCGAATGCTAAAGCATCCCCCCGGCAACGTGCCTAGAGTGATGATGTCACTTCCGAGTGACATCATTGCAACACGTGTGCAAAGCGCACATACAAGTAGATCCTGGGAAGGAACAGAAGATAGGGATCTGGCAACCCTAAGCCATCAGGAGGAGGCTACTTAGCCAGTGAACAACATAGACCTAATCAGGTCCAAACAGGCACTAGCCCCAACACAAAAGTGCAATGGGGAACCAGTGCAGCCAGGGAAATTAAGAGCCTCCAAAGGACAGCAATCCAGTGCTCCTTTGCCCTCCCTCACTGATGGATCTGCCCCCCAACAGCCTCCAGGCCATGCCTACCTCAAAGGAGGAAGGCCCACACCAGGTGTCACCCCAACTAGGCCCCGCTTTCCTCTTAGGGCTTGAATCCCAGCCTCCTTGGCACAAATCCTGAAATATACGGGGTCCAGATGCATTGAGTGATCAGCACATAGTTTATTATGTGATTCAGCATTGAGGACAAAGACCAAGACCCCAGGCCGAAGCCAGGTTTTTGTCAGGTTCAAAAGCAAGTAGATCCAAGCATTCTTAGGAGTAAGAAGGGCTTTATTGGAATACAGTGCTAAAACCCACAGTGAAGAGGTTATTGTCAGGAATGGCGGGACAAGCTGCTCAAGCATGGTTATAGTGTGATGCAAAAGGCAACTAGCAAATGATCTGCAAGCGCGCACGCAGGAAACTCCCAGCGGGAGAGTTACTTAATGGGCGGGAGATGACTCCCTCCTCCCCTCGGCTTCACAGGAGTGGAAAATTCTCATAGACTTAAGAATAGCCCAAAGCCCGCATTCAAGGCCACCGTGATAACACCGAGCAGCAGAGAAGAAGCTCCCACGTTACAGCTAGCATACCTACGCAAGTGCAGAAGCAGGGACAAGATAGGGAATACAGAACAATGGATACAGTGTGAAACATTAAACAACCATTACTGACACTCTGCCCTCCCCAAAATACCTCCAGCCCACTTAGGAAGGGTTTTGACGGGAACCGTGAGTGAAAATCCTTGATTTGATCAGGTGCATGAATATCGGTCACTTTCACCCATTCTCGATGTTGGGGGCCGAAGTGAACCCATTCAACAAGATAATAAAGTTGACCTCGCAGTATTTTAGAGTCCAGGATGTCAGCCAGTTCATAATGTTCCTCGCCATCCACCATCAGAGGGGGGGTGTGGGGTGCTCCGGGCGCCACTTATTCGGAGGGTACGCCAGTTTGAGAAGGCTGAAATGGAAGATGGGATGAATGTTTTTAAGAGCTTTAGGTAATTCCAGTTGTACAGTGACCTTATTTAAGCAACGAAGAATTTTAAGTGGGCCGATGTATTTCCATGTCAGTTTCTTAGAGGCTTGGGGCAGGCACAAGTTTTTTGTAGATAGGTACACATAGTTGCCAGGCTTAAGGTCCCAACCCACCACCCTTTTTTTATCGGCCTGTTTCTTGTACTGAGCTTTGGTGACTTCCAAAGCTTCAGCAATTACCGGCCAGGAATCACGAAAAGTCTTACACCAGTCTGTGGCTTTTCCCCTGTTCCCTCGTGTTTCAAGAAAGGCAGAGGGGGGCTATCATAGCCCAGTGCTGCTTTAAACGGAGAAATCCCTGTCGAAGCATGCCACGAGTTATTGTATGCAAATTCTGCTAAGGGTAGCAAATCCAGCCAATTGTCTTGTTGATAGTTAGTGAAACAACGTAAGTATTGTTCTAGGGTTTGATTAACCCGTTCTGTCTGCCCATCGGTCTCTGGGTGGTATGCGCTGCTCAAGGCGCGTTCTATGTCCATGAGTGCCATCAATTCAGTCCATAATTTGGAAACAAATTGAGTGCCGTGGTTGGATATTATCTTGGTTGGCAAAGCATGGAGCCTAACAATATGTTGTAGGAAGGCTCTTGCCAACACCTTGGCCGTTGGTAGACCAGGGAAAGGAATGAAGTGAGCTTGCTTGGAAAACAGGTCGACCACTACCCATATGACCGTCATATGTTTGCTGAGGAGGAGATCTGTAATAAAGTCCATGGAAATAACTTCCCAGGGGCGACCTGGCATCAGCAATGGTTGTAATAGTCCCGGTGGCTTTCCCGCTCTGGGTTTGCATCAGCTACAAACCAGGCAGGATTGTATGTACATTGACAAGTCTTTTTTCATGCGGGGCCACCAGAAACTGCGCTGCAATAGGTGCAGTGATTTCACATACCCGAAGTGCCCGGCTGGCTTCAGGTCATGGGATGATTGCAATACTTCCAGCCGAATGCTTTCGGGCACAGAAAGTTTGTTTCCTTTGTACCAACAGTCATTAGATTTAAGCACTAGGTCTCCCTGGGCTTGTAGCATTTGCTTTTCTTGATCAGTAATAGCTTTGGCAAAGCGTTCCTCCCAGGGGACTGGGGAACTAGTGTCTGTTGACTTTGCTTGCAGGTCACCACAACCCCGGTTAGTTGGGTTGGGGTAAAGAACGATTCTCGCACTTCCAGTTTTTTACTGTCATGTTGGGGTAGGCGAGAGAGAGCGTCCGCTAAATGGTTAGATTTACCTGGGAAGTGATGGAGGGTGAATTGAAATTTAGAGAAGAATTCAGCCCATCAGAACTGGTTGGCATTGAGGACCCGGGGTTTCCTTAGTACCTCAAGGTTTTTATGGTCAGTCCAAATTTCAAAAGGAACTCGAGCTCCCTCAAGCCAATGGCGCCAAGTGATGAGGGCCAACTGGATGGAGGATGCCTCTTTGTCCCAAATGGGCCAGAATCTCTCAGTATCATTAAATTTCCGAGATACATAGGCCAGCGGGAGAAGGTGCCCTTGCGCATCCTCCTGAAGGATCACCCCCCCCCATTGCGGTGTCCCAAGCGTCTACTTGTACAATGAATTTCTTTGTTTCATCAGGGTGTGCAAGGACTGGTTTGGTTGTGAATAATTGTTTGAGCTGCTCAAACACCTGCTGACAATGAGGGGTCCAATCTAAGCGAGCCCCTGGCTGGGAAGCTTTTACCCCTCTCCCCTTGGTCTTAAAAAGGTCTGTGAGTGGGAGAGCGACTTGAGCGAAGTGGGGTAGGAATTGGCGGTAAAAATTGGCGAAACCGAGAAAACTCTGGAGTTGTCATCTGGTCTTGGGGGTTCCCATGCTAATACATCTTGGACCTTTTTAGGATCCATTTCTAGGCCTTCAGGGGATATGCGGTAGCCCAGAAAATCAATGCGCGTCTGATGAAACTCACATTTTGAAAGTTTGACAAACAGTTTGTGCTCCAACAACTTTGCAAGGACCTCTCGGAGCAGTGCAATGTGTGTTTTCAGATCTGGGGAGTACACCAAGATATCATCCAAGTAAACAACCACCCCCTTAAACAAATAGGGGTGCAATACCTCATTAATTAAGTTCATGAATACTCCCAGGGCCCCCTGGAGCCCGAAGGGCATAACTCGGTACTCAAATTGCCCCAGTGGGGTATTAAAGGCAGTCTTATGTTCATCACCTTGCCTAATGCGTACTCTGAAGTAGGCATCCCACAGGTCTAACTTAAAAAAATACTTCCCCTTAGCCAGCTCCGCTAGCAAGTCTTTGATGAGGGGCATGGGGTAGGCATTGGTAGCAGAGACCGCATTTAGTCCCCGATAATCCGTGCATAGCCTTAGCCCTCCATCCTTCTTCTTACAAAACAACACTGGGGCCGCAAAAAGGGGACGAAGCCGGTCGAATAAATCCGTGTGCCAAGTTTTTATCAACTCCTCTTTCTCCATGGGACTCATGGCATATATTTTGCCTCTCGGCAACTTTTGCCCTGGGAGAATTTCTATAGCTCAGTCTTTGTGATGGGGGGTCAGTTCAACGGCCTCCTCCTCCTCAAAAACACGAGCCAAGTCCCTGTACTCTGTGGGGATACGGTTAATCTCTTCTGCGGCTAGGCAAGCCCTTGGGGGATCATTATCAGGTGGGGTTCCCCAGTCCGGGTCCCACTTGTGTTCCGCACACTTTGGGGAGATGAAATGCACAATCCCTTCTTCCCATAAAATGTACAGATCATGTCCATGTAACCACGAGCTGCCCAGGACCAACGGGAACTTGGCTTGTGGGGCTATTACAAACGAACGGAGCTCCCAGTGCTCCCCTGCCCCCACGCGCAAGGGGACGGTCTCGAACTGGCAGGGCTCCTTCATCGGTGACCCATCCATTTGGGTAAAGGTGATGGGGTCTTTCAATCTGGTCACCGCAGCCTCTAACCCTGTTACTAGAGAGGGATTTATCAGGTCCCTCCCGCACCCAGAGTCAATAAGGCCTCGGACCCTAATGTGGGTCATCATGGCCATGTTCATTATGATCACAGTCACAAAGAAGAGAGAGGGGTAATTGCTCACCATTTTTGGCGCTTCGGGGGTAGGGTCCTGCTGTGCTGCGCCACTTACAACAGGACCTGCTCGTTTCCCTGCATCTCAGGCTCTTCTTCTTCCATGAACATTGGATCCATGATTTCTTGGTTAGCGAAGAGGGCCTGGGGATTACATGGCTTGGCGGTGCCCTTTCTTGGTGGGGGTACCAGGCGTCTCCTTTCCTCCTCTCATGGTGGTGCCTGGCTAGGGTCCTCCTTAGGACAGGAGGTGGCAAAGTGCCCTTTCTCCCCACATTTCAGGCACAAACCTTGTCTCATGCATTGGTCTCGGATCCCACTCTGGGTGGGGGTTGGTTTCCCCCTAGTTTGGGTTGTGGAAGTGGCAGGGCAGTTATTCCCAAGAGACATATCCAGCTTCATGATGCGAAGTCTGCTCTCAGCGCGCTCCGCCTCTTCCATCTAACCTTGGAGTGTGCGTGGTTCCTTCGAACTGAGGACATTATTGCGGACATCCACCGCTAGCCCCATTCGATATTGCTGGGCCAAAACTGGGTCTGTCCAATCTCTGATCTTTGCAGCATGCTTTTGGAACTCTCTAGAGTACTCCCTCACGGCAAGCCTCCCTTGCTTGAAGGTGCGGAGAAAGGCTTCCGCCTTTGGGGCAGCTGCTGGGTCTTCAAAGCGGTTCCTCAAAGCCCACATGAAGTCATCCACATTCCCCAATTCCACTGCCTCCAGATCATGCAAGGCCACATACCAGCTGGTAGCAATTCCCCGGAGCCGAGAAGCATTAAACTCCACCTGCTGTTCTTCATCTGGGAACAGGTGGCCCCACCGCTGCACAAATTTCCCAACTTGCAGAATGAAGAAGAAAACGCTCTCAGGGTCTCCGTCAAATGTGATCTCCAACATATCCCTGGGTCATATCATTGGCCGGAGGGGTACCATACCTGGCCCTGGTGCAGGGGCAGGGGCTGGCAACAGCTGGGGTGCTGGCACAGGGACTGGTGGCGGGGGACCCGGCGGCAGCTGGCCAGAGGCCAGCTGTCCAGGGATTGGTCCTCCTGGTAATGGTCCCCCTGGAACCAGTTGTCCGGGAACTGGTTGCCCTGGTGCTGGTTGCCCTGGGATGGGTCCTCCCAGCACTGGCTGCCCGGGAATAGGTTGGCCAGGAGGAGGACTTCCTGGCGGTAGTTGTGGCCCTGGACCAGGGGCCGGTCTGGGCTGGGCTAGCATGTGAGTGCAAATTGCTTGGTCCATCATCCCCGGAAGGGATTGCATCAGCTTGCCCATGTCCCGCATCAATCTCCGGGTGTCATCCTCGATAGTGTCCATCCATGAATCCACATCCTTACTGGGACTGGGCCTCACTGGCCCACGGGGAGTTCATCCCTGGGGTAGGCTAAAGCTTCCATGGGGATCCATCAGGCTGTCCCAGCTTTGGCTCCCTGGTAGAGACCATGTTCTCTGGGTAGTGTCCAATAAATTTTTGGTCCAGTCTCGCTGCTTCCATTGGGTAACCCACTTGTCCCATGGGATCGGGGCACTCTGGTAGTAGGTCCGGGGTATCGCTCCTCTATGGCTCTGAATTGGCCACGCTGGGCTGTAGATTGGGAGGGTGTACGAAGCCCCCAAGGTGCTGGTCACTGGAGGGGTGATCGGTCCCGCCGGGCAGTACGAGACCAACGCTGTAGTCACTGGAACTGTTGTTACCGGTATGACCGTAACCGGCACGGTGGTAACAGGAATGGTAGTCACTGGAACCGAGGTGACGGGCGTGGTGGTCACTGGAACCATCACCAGCGTTCCTCCGGCGCCGCTCATCCTGACAAGGAGAGGCGTAGGCTGGTGGGAACACTGCGGATTCCTTACAATTTCTGTCAGGTTCAAAAGCAAGTAGATCCAAGCATTCTTAGGAGTAAGAAGGGCTTTATTGGAATACAGTGCTAAAATCCACAGTGAAGAGGTTATTGTCAGGAATGTCGGGACAAGCTGCTCAAGCATGGTTATAGTGTGATGCAAAAGGCGACTAGCAAATGATCTGCAAGCGCGCGCGTGGGAAACTCCTGGCGGGAGAGTTACTTAATGGGTGAGAGACAACTCCCTCCTCCCCTCAGCTTCACAGGAGTGGAAAATTCTCAGAGACTTAAGAATAGCCCAAAGCCTGCATTCAAGGCCACCGTAATAACACCAAGCAGCAGAGAAGAAACTCCCACGTTACAGCTAGCATACCTACGCAAGCGCAGAAGCAGGGACAAGATAGGGAATACAGAACAATGGATACAGTGTGAAACATTAAATAACCATTACTGACAGTTTTATGCCCAAAGAAAGTCACACCCAAAGCACACCCTACTCCCCGTAATAGGCTATTTACACCAGGTTATTTTTCCAGGTAACCCTACTGGGCTATACTAGGATCCAAGCATTCCTACTGGTGCACTTCCAGAATCCTAGCCGGCTTTTATTATGGATCTCAAGCTTAATACATTACAAATCCCTTTGTTGATTAACAGCCCCATAAGCCACTATAGCCAGGGGCCACTGCTTACAACCAGCTGGCTGAATTAAAAAGAGGAACTGCCCCCTGGTCCATGTTGGCCTTGCAATCCCAGGCTGCCACCTGCTGCTGGTCTTGCCTGCACTGCCTGCCTTATGGGCAGGAAACTGCCCAAGCATTGCTCCCACACTGATGCCGCCAGCTGATGCTGCCAAGCCACAACACCACCTCAGCAGTCCCCAGACACTTTTATCTCTCCTGCTGCATCGGCCACAAGACAGGCTGTGTGCTGTCTTGCTGCTTGCTGACCACTTTAAGGGCAGAAGCTCACCCAGTAAACATTTTACTGACAAGATTCTACAGCTTAGAGGGAGCATTGGTCAGTCCTTTCAGAGCTGTTCTCTCCAGGGCAGTTCTGGAGAGAGCTCTCTCAGCCCCACCTACTGGACACAAGGTGTCTGTTGTGGGGAGGGGAAGCTCTGACCATGATGTAGAAGAGGGCTAGTAGGAGTGGAGACAGTCTTTTAAACCAGCTGGCTCTAACCCTGCTTTGGAGAATGATACTAGTGTCGTTCTTCACCATTCTGCCATCCCTCCTTGCGGGCAGGCAAAGTGCCTCCCAACCTCCACAGGGTCTCATCTCAGAAGGCAGAAGGGAGCCAGATTCTAGACAATAGACACTGCTTTCCACACACCATTTCTTCATATTGTAATTGAGAGAAGGAGCAAATACACATCTTGGCATATGGGGAAAAAATTACCTGCATTTCATGCACGAGGCTGTCTTCCTGCTCTCTGTAGCCATCTTATGGGAGGAAAAACTCTATTCTGTGCCTTTCAGCATCTCTGTAACGGAGCCAACGCAAAACTTTTCATAATTATGGATGTTTCCTTCAACAGTGCATGCAGTGCTCATAACTTGTAGATTCACAGTTATCACACACACATTCTGATTTACAGGCTACATAAAATATGGTCTATAAAGTTTTATTGCTCATCAATAGTAGAATATGTTCGTCATTTAGAGCCATGCCTGGCTCATTTCTTGTGGCTGAATGTTACTCATAGGTGGGGCCTGGGGTTCTTCCGCTTTTACACCTGACTTCCAGCTAACAGAGATCAACTCCCCTGGAGAAAATGGCTACTTTGAAGGGTGGACTCTATGGCATTGTACCATGGTGAGACCCCTCCCTTCCTCAAACCCCACCCTCTCCTGGACCCACCCCCAAAGTCTCCAGTTATTTTCCAACCCAGACCTTGCAACTCTAGTTACTCACCTGCATAGTGGCTAGGTGTTGACTTGGCCATTACTTCTAAATGCAGGAACTCAGGGGGCTCATGCACTTAGGGCATAAGGAATAAAACCAGCGGTGAAATGTTTTGAGTGAAGGCCTAGGCAGCAAAACATGATTATCCAAGGGAAATATATACATACACTAGTGCCCACTTATTCTTCAAGAACCACTATCATATACTGAGGTTTCTGCAGTGCATTCCCTCAAGTTTATGGTTTGTTCCTGAGCTGTAACACAGCCCATATGGCCTGACTGTTTGAAATGTGCTTAGATCTCCATTAGGGATTTTTGATTTGCACTTTTTAAACTGATTTGATAAGGCCTTGCCCCAGCTGACCTAGGGCAAACACTCAGTGGATTATTTCTACAATAAATTAAGCTGGCAGTAAAATTTTATGAAGCATTTTTACTTGTTAGAGCAACGTTATAAAATTTACCTTGCATTTGAGATGTGTTGCTTGTAGAATGACACACAATGCAGACTCAACCATATATGTGATCTCTAGGTGCATTCTATTTTACTAGAGTTACAGAATGGCATGCATATGCACCTGAGCAACAACCTTCTGAAAACATTAAATCTGCAGTTTTGCTGAATTGAGGGAAAGGGATCATGTCTATTTAGAGACTTCCAGCTATATCACACACCCAGTCTCTCATGTAATAATTCCACCACATAAAATAGTTTTTTAAGAGGTATATAATTTTTAACACTTTGTGCTATTAATTTTCTTTTTTTTAAAAAAACCTGCCCCTAAGGGCAGACTTTTATTTATTTTTGTACACAAACTACAACAAAACATTACAAACAAGACATCACAAAACACTGCACACAACCTACCATACAATATCACAAAAACATATATGGGGGGTATACATCCCAGTTTTTTTCCATATCATCCTTAAGCCACTATCTGTTATTTACTCAGTTCATTTTTATGTGAGTATTCCTTCCCTCACACTATCTAATTTAAATTTCTCCTTCCGCTATACAGTAATTTTCAGTTTACCACTTTAATACCTCCTATACGCTTAACTTGTACCATTCATAAAATCGAGTCCAAGTGTTCTGGAAGGTGACATCTGTTTGTCCTTTCAAGGTTAAAGTCAGTTTGTCCATCTCAGCCACCTCCAAAATCTTAGCAATATATTCTTCTTTCACTGGTGTTTGGGAAGTCCTCCAATACTGCACATATAAAATCCTAGCTGCAGTAGTTAAGTATATTAATAGGTAGTGGTCTTCTCTGTTCGTCTCCTTCAGTAATATGCCTAACAACAATAACTTCGGTTTAAAGAAAATTACTCTACCCAAATCTTCTGAATCTTTCCATACACCTATATCTAATATTTTTTGCTAATTTCACAAGTCCACCACATATGATAAAATGAGCCCACCTTATTTTCACATTTCCAACACTTATTAGAGCATTTAACATCATATTTTGCAATTTTCTCTGGCGTAATATACCACCTATAGAACATCTTATACATATTTTCTCTATAAGGTACAGCTTTAGTTATTTTAATATTTTTACTCCATATCTGTTCCCATTGCTCAAGTTCAATATTATAGCCCAAATTCTGGGCCCATTGAATCATATTATTTTTAACAATTTCATCTGCCATCATTTCTTTTAACTATAATATATACATTTTCTTTATAAATTTCTCCTCTGATGCCATCAAAACCTTTTCCATCTCTGTAAGGTCCTCATTAAACCCGACATTCTTATCCTTAACATATCTGGATTCTATCTGCGCTCTCTGCCATTATGTTAGATCTCCATCCAGTTTAAGTTCACTCCTTGAATCTAATATATCCAAATATCTCTTTGGTGGATCTTCATCATATAGCTTAGGCGGTGTAAATGCTTCCAGTGGTACAATCAGCTTGGAGTTCTTTCTAAACCAACTTTTTTGGATGACTTCCCACACTTTCATTAGTGATGCTCATAGCCAATGCTGTTTAAAATATTTGTCTGTGGAAGTCTTTCCATACCAAAGAAACACATGCCAGCCCATCATTAAATCATGGCCTTCCAATCTTAATAACCTCTTATCCTCCAAGATAATCCATTCTCTAATCCAAGCTAGTGCATCTGCTCTATGATACAATGTCCAGTTCGGTAATCCAAAGCTGCCTCTTTTAAGTCTTGCAATGCCTTCAGGATAAGTCTAGGCCATTTTCCTTGCCAAATAAATTTTGTAATAATCCCATCCAACTCTTTAAATACTCCCAGGCTCTGCAAAATCGGAATTGTCTGGAATAGAAAGATCCATCTTGGTAATATGTTCATTTTAACCAGTGCTATTCGCCCCATCAAAGATATCTGTAAATTCTTCCACCTTTCTAAATCTTGATTTGTTGCTTTCAGTAGCTCTTTGTAATTGTTCTCATAGAACGTACTACATTTATTTGTTAAGTTAATTCCTAAATAGTTCACTTTGTCACGTATTTGGTAGCCCAATACCTCTTGTAGCCTTTCTTTCTGTTCCATCTTCACATTCTTAGTCATAATTTTTGTCTTAGAAATGTTAACCTTCAGGCCTGCCACCTGCCCATATTCCTCAAATATCTTATTCAGGACAGGAATTGAGAGTAACGGGTCCTCAAGTATAAAGGCCAAATCATCCGCAAAAGCTAAAAGTTTAAATTCTTCACCACTCACCCTCAGTCCCCTTATTTTTCCACTGTGTCTTATTTCTTCATTTAATATCTCCAATGCAAAGATATACAGTAATGGTGATAAAGGGCACCCTTGCCTTTTTATATTTCAGTTTTTCCAGTACACTCACCGCTGACCATGGCTGAGGCAGTTTGTTTTGTATAAATAGCTTGAATCATCTGGATAAACTCCATTCCTGCCTCGGCTTTCCTCAAAGTTTCCAGTATAAAGAGCCAGTTCAGATTATCAAAAGCCTTTTCAGCATCTAGAAAGATTATAGCCACTGCCTTTTCCAGATGTGCCTCACAATATTCTATTATGTCCAAGATGCATCTTAAATTATTTTTTATTTGTCTTTTAGGCAAAAAACCCACTTGATCTCTATGTATTGTTTTTGCCAATATTCTCTTTAGCCTTTCTGCTATAATAGAAGCATAAATTTTATAATCCGCGTTTAGTAAGGAGATTGGCCTATAATTCTTGATTTCCTTTTCATCCGTATTCGGTTTACATAGTAGAGATATTGTTGCCTCTCTCCATGAATCAGGAATCTCCTCTCCTTCCATCATATTCATAGCATTTTGGATGGGCTCTATCGCTAAAGGAACAGTGTGGCTGATTTCTTGCATCACAACTTTAATGGGAGCTACTGCCTGCGGGACAGAATTTCTAACTTCTTCCGTGGCAAGTTTGATAGGCTCAACCACTTCCATGATCGTGTTTAAGATGGTGGATTGGACTAACATCTGCAATTTTTTTTTGCATTTCTTTCTGTGCTGTACCTCCCAATTTTGCTGTAGCAGAGCTAGGCTGTCCTAGTGATGCTCCAGGATTTTCCTCCCTAGGCCTTGTTGATTTGACATCTTTTAATCCTACAGACTTTCCTTTTTAATTTCACTTCTCTGTTTTAAAAAATTATAGTTCACCTTTATTCCAAAGAACATAATTATAATCTGCTTTCCCAATACAACAGTCTTAACAGGAGAGAAGAAATACTTATTTATGAGCCAATCAATATTTTAAAAACAACCTCTGTAATCTGGCTGCATGCCCAGCCTGGCTATATGCCCAACCTTTATATCTATCTGTCCCACAAAGTATTTGGGTTAAAGAAGAGCTTTGGCTAGGCGCCCAGAATTTTCTTTGATATAACAAGGTGACTATTTACCAGCCCTTCTTACAATCTGGCTTTCTTCCCAGACACTGTTTACAAACAACACTCAGATAAAGTCTCTTTCCTCTTTTTCCTTTTCACCAATCTAGCACTCTGCTTTACCACTTCAATATTTGTCCCATCATTTAAAGACCACTTACATATAGACTATAACTTTAAAAATCAATTTGAGACACATGTAAAATAACTTAAGAGTAAGTTTTTAACCGCAGAATCTTTTGGTCTTCCACTCTGCCCCTAATGGGTTAAAATTTGGGAACGTTGCACAGAGGCTCGAGATGCCAGCACTTAGATGTCTTTAATACTTTCACCCTGCCCCCATAGGGTTAAAAATTGGGGTCGATGCAAGGGGGCTCCTGATGAAAAAACATTCTTCCACCCTACCCCCAACTAGGGTTAACAAATGAGTGCGCTGAAAGGGGGTCCTCTGCTTCTTACTTTCCAGTCATCAACTTCTCTTCTTCCTTGTAAACCCCTTCTTACATAGAATGCTCAATTTATCAATAGCTTCCTTCCATCACCAATACATTGTTTCAATCAGGCAGAGGATCTAAGGCTGGAATTTCACTCTGCCACCTTCCCTTTAAAGCTTAGGTGCCATCCATGCTTCCCTCTGAAGATGAGGTTTATTTCTTCACCAGTCTCGCCCTGCTCCACTTCATCAACTTGCCAACAATTAGCTTTTTCATTTATTGGCCATTTATTCAGGGGGAGTTAAACTCAGCTTTCTTCACTACTCCCTTCAGGGCTCACTTTCACCACAAGTCACCCTTTTAAAGTAGATTCAGCAAAGTTATTCACAGGAGCACCTTGCAGGCATGTTTCTCTCCCCCCTCCAATTCAGGAGCAATGGCTTTGCTCATAAAATATGAGCTTGACTCCAGGTCCCATGTTGGAGGTGATTCTGGTCTCCCTGCGAGTAGTCACACTCACAAGGACCTGAATCAAGCCCCTTGCAGCCGCACGCTCCTTCCCCAGAGTGGCAAGGGGGGCTTTACATAACAAAAGACCCCTTTAAAGACCTGCAAATGCCAGAGCAATCTTCAAAAGTTCCATGCCACCATCGCTACGCCTGCGCTCTCCCGTGCTATTAATTTTCAGTGGTGGGTAGGTATGGTGAAGAGTCATTTGGATGCCTTTAGTCATATTCTCTTTCACTTTACAATTCCATCTCCCTATTCGTTTTGGTGGCTTTAAAAAGATTAGAAAGACTGGAGTGTAGATCTATCAATGGATCATAGGGAAAATGGCTGAAAAGAACCTCTGTTCAGAAGCAATGTGGCACCATATTTGTTGCCAAGGGTGAGGATAACTAAATTGTATCCACATTTAAGGCTTCTGAGGAAATCTCTTTAGCCACTACAGGAAACAGGAAGCTGAATTAGCTGGATCTTTCTTCTAATATAGCCTTAAATTTTTAGGGGTGCCAGTTCATACAACGACTTCCTCTTGGCCAGGTTGTAGGTATAACAGTGGTCCAATGTAGGGGAAGGGGAAGAGGGGATGCAAAGGGTTGGAACTGGGCCTAAGAGATTTCCCATACCTAGGCTGTAGTCACACGGGCCAGATAACGGGGGGGAGGCATGGCTGTTTGCCCCAGCGCAAAATAAAGTGTGGTAGCCCAATCACACGGTCCCCTGAGTCTCCATGATTAGGCTGTTAGCTGCCGATCACACAGCAATTCTGCAGCATGGCAAAGAAGCGGCACAGCGTGATTACACAAGCAGCAATCACAAGCCACCTCTTCCGGATCAGACAGGCAATTGTTTTTTTCTAATGGAGTCCCTGCATGTGCATGATCAAGGAATGAAGGATCGCTTCATGGCAAGTTGGTGCAACAAGTCATGTTTGTGTGCATGTGCAGTTCGGCGTTTGTGCACATCCTATGGAGACTTACAAAAAACATCTGGTTTGTGATGGGACATGGACAGGCGTTGGATGCCATGGAATACTAGCGCTCCTGTGATCAGATACCCGCTTTTGCCCTGCGTTTTCCATATACTAGTGCACTTTCCGTGGTACTTTTTAACTCCGCATCTTTGGCAGGACACCACAGGTTGGCCACAGGAGCGCTACGCTTCCCAGATGTTGCAGTGTGATCACACCCCAAAAATCTGCCTGACATTTGTGCCTTCTGCATGGCAAATTCTCCATGAGACCGGGGCCCTAGTTCACCAGACTTCAACACTTTTTGGCATAGCTTTTCCTAATTGGGAAGAACAATCCTCTGCTGTACCCATGCCATGGTGGCCAGCTGCAATATAGCCACAGCACTGCTAGTCCATTTCCTATGGGGGTGGTTATGCAGTGGCTATTCCAAAAATTGTTTTTTTCTGTCCCTCCTCGGTGCTTCAGCAAAAGCATCTGTAGCCTCAGTCTAGTTCAGCTGGTAGTGGCCATTGCCACTAGCAGATGTTGACACGGCCATGCCACCCATACACTGAGGAATGCAGAGGAGGGCAAGGCACTGTGGCATGCCACAAATCCCCCAGTCCCGCCCCACCCTCATGTCCCTGTGGTGGACATCCACCAGCACAAGGAAGTAGTGCTTGGTCCAATGCAGCAGAGAAATCTGCAGGGAGAGGAGGTAGGTAAAGGGGAGGGTCAGGCTGCTGGCCAGCTGGGGACACATGTATAGTGAATGCAGGACCCTATTTCTTCAGGCTCCAGCCAGCTGTCCCTGGGATAGTGCCCCCTTCTGCCTTTGTCTCCTCTGGTAGCTTTGTAAGTAACCCACTTACTGCCAGCTAGGGTTGCCAGGTCCGACTTGGGAAACATATGGGGACTTTGAGGGTGGAGCCAGGAGCAAGGATGTGGCATCACTTGTGATGTCACATCCTATGATGTCACTTACAGGTCAAAGGTCAAGTGATGCCACTTCCAAAGTCCCACCCCTTCTTACCTGTCAATGGTCAAGTGATGTCACATCCAAAGCCCCACTTCCTTCTTTCAAAATTCAAATTTAAATAGACTGTCATATAGCTCTTCCCATTCAGGTTGCCAGTTTCAGGTTGTGAAATTCCTAGAGACTTGGGGGTAGAGCCTGGGGAGGACAGAGACCTCAGTGGGACTTTCAGATTCAGCTGCCTTCTGTGTAGGTTTTATATATCTTTAATAGTGTCACTGATGTCAAAGCTGTCAAAATAAATTAAAAAACTGTTCAGTATTTGCTGTCCCATTCTCATCATTTCTGCCTGTTGTGTTTGTGTATGTCGGTGGTGTGTGCTTCAAGTGGGCTTCCTGTCAAATTTCTAACTTTAATAAAAAGACAGATATTGTACAGAACATTTCTATCAACTCAACTTCAAGCAATCGTCAGCAGGAAAAATGATGTTTGGATCAAAATTAGCATTTTACAAGAAGTAAGGACCCATGGTACTCACTGGGGGTAATTCCTTTCCTCATTTTAAATCCCCCCCCCATTGCCAGTCTCCCTACCAGCTGGCCATCTCTGGTACCTTATGTTCTGCTCCCTCTTCCTCCTTCAAGGCAGGAAGGAGGTCCAAGGAGGAAGGGCCCTGGGAGAAGCCATTTGACCCTGGGAAGCATTGGAGGGATACTCGCTGCAGAAGCTAGCTCTTGAGGTCTTGTCAGCTGTATGGGTGTGTCTTGGCCCGGTGTGTGTTAGGTTCAACTGCAAGTAAGTCCAGGCACTCTTCATAAAAAAGATATGCTTTATTGGAATACCAGTAAGTTGCCCTTCATTAGCAGAGTTATTGTCAGGAATGGCCCAGCAGGGACAATGGCTTCCAGATATAGGATGATGCATAAGCACTACTAGCAAATGAAATCTGAGCACGCGTGCAGGAAAACTCCTGGCGGGAGAATACATAATGACCAGGAGATGAGGCCCCCCTCCCTTCCCACTATCTAAGGCATGAATAGTTCCACCGGCTGGGAAACAAGCCTGTGTCTCAAGCTCAAGGACACCAGATAGCTGAAGGTGGTAAGTTCCCTCTCCCACAAGTTACAGTCAAGCAAACTATGCGCATGTGTGGTGATTAATTAAACAAACAATGAATACAGTGTTCCAGGCAAGGCAGGAGAGGAACATGGCAGTACAGCTGACAGTGTGCACCGTAGCCCTTTAAAAACCTGATCAGCCCAGGTGGAAAGGAGGGGGGAGAAGAGGGAAGGGTGGCTTCCAAGTGCCTGCTGGTCCTCCCATCCAGAGATCTTCAGCTGCCTTCATTACCTTGGGCAGCCTTCCCTCCTCGTCTTCCCCTGCATGCTGCACCCACCCTGTGTGTGAAGTCTTGGGGCTTTCTGAGCCAGCTTCCTGTGCTGCTTCTGTGTGCTCAGTGGCTTTCAGTGCCATGCCATCCACCTGCCCACCCAACCGTTTCCCACACCTGCTGGCTGGAGAAGACAGCACCGGACTGGCACGCTGGAGGAGAAGGTGGTGCAGGCAAGCCTTGGCTAAATCTAGATTTTAAAAAGTCCCCCTGACTGGTGAGCCCAACAAGACTCCCCCCCATTGACAACTATGGTGGTAGCAAGCCCTGTGCAGCTCCCAGCTGCCAGCCCCACCAAGGCTTCTCTCCCTGCCAACAGCAGCAATGGCTTTAAGCCCTGCATGGTTATCAGCTGTTGGGCCCACTAAGTCTTCTCTCCCCTGACAGTGGCAGTGAGCCCTGTGTGGCTCACCCACACCAAACTCCCTTGCAGCTGAGATCGTGTCAGGTAGCCCTGCCATGATGGATGGAGGGGAGGGGAGGTTGGCTCTGGGCGCCTTAGTGGCGTGACAGGCGGGAGGTTGGAATCTGGGGAGTTGTTGATGTACGCTTAGGGTGTGAGAAAGGAATGTAGCTCTGGTTACCCCTATCTCCTGCAGACGGGACATTCTGACCTTGAGGAATCAAGCTGCGAGCTTTCCTATCGCTTTCAAAGCTGCAGCTTTGCTGTTATTAATGGGGGCGGTGGGAACTTCATTAGCGTAGTAACTTTCGATTCCCAATCGCATGGTATTCTGTGACTAGGAGAAGGGGGGGTCCCCATTCACCCCCTTGCCCTGTATAACTGCTTGCTTTCTGTAACCAAGTCATTCTGAACAATGTACCTGCATCAGTGAACCTTTCTCTTGCAGACGGGACATTCTGACCTTGAGGAATCAAGCTGCGAGCTTTCCTATCGCTTTCAAAGCTGCAGCTTTGCTGTTATTAATGGGGGCGGTGGGAACTTCATTAGCGTAGTAACTTTCGATTCCCAATCGCATGGTATTCTGTGACTAGGAGAAGGGGGGGTCCCCATTCACCCCCTTGCCCTGTATAACTGCTTGCTTTCTGTAGCCAAGTCATTCTGAACAATGTACCTGCATCAGTGAACCTTTCTCTTGCAGCTCTATAATAAATACTATCCTTGTTTGCATCACAAGGCCTGGTGTTTTGCTGACTAAGTTAGGGCTCCTGACAGTTCGCCAAGCTCTGCCACAGTTCCCAATGGTAAATACACTTTCTGTACATGCACAGAGAATGCCGTTTTACTTTTGGGGGGATTTAAGTATCCCTTGTATATTTTTTAAAACATGTCAGATTTTTCTGGACACCTGAAAAGTGCCCCAAGTGTGCAGAAATTTCTGTTGACCCTCCATGTGCCCCAGATCTGCAGAAATAAGTATCAACACATAGGGGGCAGGCTGGGAATTAGATATATAGATTTCTGCCCTAGAAATCCATGCTTTCTTCCCTGGCCCTTCCTGTAAAGTCACTTCCTTCTTCCAAATTTAAATTTCTCACCTTACATTGCTTTTTGCCTCTCACACCTTAGTATCATAGAATCATAGCATTGGAAGGGACCTCCAGGGTCATCTAGTCTAATCCCTGGCACAATGCAGGAAATTCACAATTACCTCCCACACAAGAACTAAAGACTGAGACAACCCTTCCTGCCCTCCCTCTCATGATCTGCCTAAGTTCACAGAATCAGCATTGCTGTTGATGGCCATCAAGCCTTCAGCATCTTAGTTTCCTCCTCCATTTTATCCTGAAAAACCACACTGCTAGGTAGGTTGCCCCCCAAGCACCAAGAATACAGAGTGTCACTGCCCCGGACATAGTGTTCCATCTGTATTTTATGGCTTATAGCCACTGATGGACCTCTACTCCATATATTTATCCAATCCCCTCTTGAAGCTGTCTGTGTTTGTAGATGCTACCACTTCTTATGGCAGTGAGTTCCACATGTTAATTACTCTTTGGGTGAAAAAGTACTTCCTTTTGCCTGTTCTAAGCCTACTGCTCATTAATTTCATTGAGCCCATGAGGGAGAATAGTACTTCTTTCTCGACCTTCTCTATCCCATACATAATTTTGTAAACCTCTATCATGTTATCCCTCAATCATTTTTTCTTCAAGATAAAGAGCACTAACCCCTCTAACGTTTCTTCATAGGGAAGGTGTTCCATTCCCTTAATCATTTTAGTTGCCCTTTCCTGCACTTTTCCCAATGCTAGAATATCTTTTTCTGAGGTTCAGTGACCAGAACTGTACACAGTATTCCGAATTAGGCCACACCATAGATTTATACAGGGGCATTATGATACTGGCTGATTTGTTTTCAGTTCCCTTCCTAGTAATCCCCAGCATAGCAATTGTACACTAAGTTGACAGCTTCAGTGAGTTATCTACCATAACTCCAAGTGGGTGGTTACTGATCTTACCAATTTACAAGGAGAATCACCTTTGTTCAGAAGACCAAAGCTGCTGTGACATAGTAGAAGATGCAGTCTCTCATGAACGGCCTTGTACATGGTAACCAGTAGCTTGAATGGACCCAGCAACTAATGTAGTAACTGCAGCATAGGTTATTCTAGAATAAACACACATAAAGCTGCCTTATATTGAATAAGACCCTTGGTCCATTAAGGTCAGTACTGTGAAATCAGGCTACCAGCAACTCTCTAGGGTCTCAGGTTGAGGTCTTTCACACCACCTACTACTACCTGGTCCTTTTAATTGGGGATGTCAGGGATTGAACCCGGAACCTTCTGCATGCCAAGCAGAGGATTTTCCATTGAGCCACAGCCCCTCCAGAGGTGTGACATGTATTTCCTGCCTTGCACCCTCTAGTAATTGGCCTGCAGGTTTTTGTACTAACTGAAGTATTCATACCAATTAGTCTCAGCTGGTCAGCTTTTCCTCAGTAGTCCCAATATTGTGTTTGAGTTTTAATTATAGTAACTTAACCACTATCGTGTAGTGGGTTGGACGCATAATAAAACCACAGACACCGATGTAGTAATCAGCGTGGTTCACTATTACACAACAAGACAACGTTACCTGGCCATGTGGCCAACTATATAAAAGCGAAGGGGAACGCCCCCTGGTGCCATTGGCGGGTTTGAATTCCCGCGCCATTCCCATTGGTTCCCCTAAGCTGGAGCCAGGAGCCCAGGTCCCATTGTTCACCAGGACTCAAGCTCAGGCTCTGTCGCTGACGGCCCGAAGTGGTCAGTGGACACAACAACCACGAAGATAGAAATTGCCACAACAAAATACAGAGCCCTAAAGAATCTTGGAATATAGTAAAAAGTATCCGAAAAAATAACAGCCAGGAACATCTGGGGTGGGGGTGAGATGGCACACTCCCCAACACCTTTAATCTCTGAATAGCAAGTTCTTTTACTTAGGCTTCCTCCCCCATCTCTCTGTATAATAATTCTGTTTTGGTCATGGACTCTCCTGAACATTCCACACATGCCCACAGACTTTGGCTCCGTGATCTGTCACTCAGAAGCTGTCCCTATCCACTGGCTGCGTTGCCTGAGTCTCGCCTCCAATATTCTAAACAGTTTGCTGTTCCACTCCCCCCAATAGCCAGTCAGAACACAGAGGTCATTTGCATATATAGCCTGATTGGCCTTTGCCTCTAACATTCTAAACAGTTTGCCGTTCCTGTTGGGAGTCACTGAATGTGTCCTGAGGTAAAGTACAGTTTCTCTTAAACTGTCACTGGAGATCTCCCAGAAATCATGGTGTTCCCCAGCCACAGCACATCATTTCCCCTACAGAAAATTTCCCAGCTATTACAATGGCTGTTTTGGGCAGTGGACTCTATGGCATTACACCCTGCTGAAGTCCCTCTGCACCCCAAACCCTGCTGTCCCCAGGCTCTACCCCTCAAATCTATAGGTCTGGCCCTCTCCTTAGTATTGCCAGCCTCCAGGCAGCACCTGGAGATCTCCAAGATCAGTTCTCCTGGAGAAAATGGCTGCTTTGGGCAATGGACTCTATGGCATTATACCCTGCTGAGGTCCCTCCGCACCCCAAACCCTGCCCTCCCCAGGCTCTACCCCTCAAATCTACAGGTATTTCCTAACCGAGAGTTGGCAACCCTGTAACTGGCTATGGAACTGCTTTCCAGACCCTTGGAACCCAGAAGACATGGCATAGGAGGAGGTGCTTTTTTACCTTAGCTGCCACTGCATAACCCCAAATCAACATAAGTCAGGGGTGGAGGGAACCATACCTGTTACCATGAGGCTGTCCTCCCACTTGGGGCAGCAAAATGACTTGAGACAGCCCTGCCTTATAGCTAAGAAGGAGGAAATAAACATGGCTTTTCTCCCTCTATTTTCCCCTTCCCTGTGCCGCTGGGACACTCACCTGGAGCTTCCTTCTAGAGCTCCTTGTATTTCTTCCCACAATGGGCCTTACACCTAGTATGTGTGTGTATGTGTATATATATGTGTGTGTATGTGTGTGTAGAAATATATATATATATATATATATTTGTAAGTATGGATTGTTTATTTATTTGATGCCTTCCTTTTTTAAAATTTATTTTTAACTTTCCACAAAAAAACCATCTTACAACTTCTCTTACAAGATGTCATGGTACTGAGATTCTTCCATTATTTTCAGTTTTATGAAATTATACTTTACAGCAATTTAGGAATTAATCACCTTGAGGTTATTTCAGTTCATAAGTTCTCAAATACCTCTTCATTTTTACCTTGCAACAGAAGAGTTAACTTTTCCATTTCAGCCACTTCTAACAATTTATATATAAATTCTTCCCTTGAAGGAATTTTTTCCGTTTTCCATTGTTTAGCAAATAATATTCTTGCTGTTGTTACAACATGCAAAATAATGTAGACATCTAGCTTTTTATAAATATCAGGAATTATATTTAACAAAAAGATCTCTGGCTTTAAATGTATATTTGTGTCTATTATCTTTTTGATTATCTCTTTAATCCAGCTCCAGTACTTTTTGGTTTTAGCACATAGCCACCACACATGGGAATATGTCCCCATGTTTCGTTTACATTTCCAGCAATTACTTGACAGGCTTTTATAGCATTTACTTAGCCTATCTGGGGACATATGCCACCTGTAGAACATTTTGTATACATTCTCTTTATAAGAGGTGGTTTTAATAAGTTTTATGTTTCCTTTCCATATCTTCAACCACAGATTTAATTCTATATTATATCCGAGGTTCTGTGCCCAAGTTATCATTGATGGTTTGACCCATTCATCTCAATTTCAGACATAACTTCAAGCCAAAATAATTGTACTAAAGGGCATTCCCACCAACAATTCTTCCAAAAAAAGGAGTGATAATTTAGGGTTTATTTTATGCAATTTCAATGGGGTCAAATATCACCATGTAATTAGTTTAAAATTTTGCTGTTGTACATTAATGGATTTGGTAATAGCTGCATATGATGACCAAACTACTTCCCAAAAATCCTCAGACAATTCCGATTTAAGATCCGATGACCAAGCAATGGAATAATGAGGCAAGTTGTAAGGTTTAGAGTCAATCAGAATCTTATAAATTTTGGAAATCATACCTCGATTTCCCTCTAATGTGGTGATAAGAATTTTCTCAAATTCAGTAAGAGGTTGAGTACATGCAGTTTAATCTGAGGAGAAGAAAATAGGTGTTGCAGTTGCATGTATTCAAACCATGGTAGTGTTATGTTTGCTATCTGTTCTAATTTGGATTTCTCCATTAACTTTTTCCCCCCGAATTAAATCGTGAAGAGTTATCAAACAAGCTTCTTTCCAAGACTGGAAGGAGTTAAGATCATAAGCCAGGGGGAACTAGCTTTGACCTGTGAATAAAGAAGCTATTGATATATCGGGAGCCAGAATAGAATGCTTAGATCTCCATATTCTAAACTGGGTCAGGAGAATTGGATGATTTTCAGTCGAATATGTACTAAGAGGAGATCTATTCCACAAGGCAATTTGCATTGGTGCATTATCCAAGAAGTGTTCTTCAATCTTGACCCATTCGGGTTGTGGGTTCGATTTCAAGATCCTGACTAGGTTTGAGAGAATGGAAGCTTCGTAATAAGTCCTGATGTCAGGAAGGGCTAAGCCTCCTAGCCTAACAGGTCTACGTAATGTGTCAGATTGAGTTCTGGGTCTATGGTAACTCCATTGATTTTGCCAAGTCTTAAGCTGGAAAACTGGAATAGATAATGGTAGGGTACGAAACAAATATAAAAGTTTAGGAAAAACAAAAGATTTAATGGCTTGTATTCTCCCCATCCACGACAGGTTTTGAGTGTGCCATAATTCTAACTGCACTTTAGATTTTTCTATGGTTTCTAAATAATTTATTTTGAAAAGATTTATTAAATTCATAGGGATTTTGACCCCTAAGTATGACCATGAATGCTTCACCCATTGATAATGAAAATGGGTTCGGATATATTAATCAGTCACTTGGGATATATTTATAAGATACAAAAGTGTTTTCGTTTGATTGACATGTAGGCCTGATACAGATGCAAATTCTAGTAAAGAACACTCTATCGATGGGAGCGAAATTTGGGGTTGATTCACATATAACACAAAATCATCTGCGAAGAGACTGATTTTAAAATTATGTTGGTTTATGGTAATTCCCAAGATTGTTTCTGAAAGTCTGATTTTGTTAGCTAGAGGTTCAATAGAAATGGTGGAGAGAAGTGGAGACAGGGGACACCCCTGTCTAGTACCTCTAAATAATGTAAAATCCTCTGAGAAAGAGTTGTTAATATTAATATGTGCCACGGGAAAAGAATATAATGCTTGGATGACTCTCTGAAAATTTAGCCCAAATCCCATTTCTCTTATAACTTCAAACAAAAATTTAGGTTCTACCTTGTCGAAGGTCTTTTCTATATCTAAGGCTAAAAAACAAGTGTCTTGTTGGTACTTTTTGCAGTATTGAATTATTCCAATAGTTTTCCTTACATTGTCTGCAATGTCTCTGGGTGGAATAAAACCTGATTGATTAATTTCAACATAATTACTTATAAAAGTGTTAAGTCTAGCAGTCATTATCATTGAAAATATTTTGTAATCGCAATTTAAAAGTGATATAGGATGGTAAGACTATCTTTACCTTTTTTGGTATAACAATAATCCGTGCTTGTGACCATGTTTCTGGTAGTGAACCTGACTTAAGAATATTGTTGCACACTTCCTGTAGAGGGGTTGCCAATTGTTTAATGAGTTTCTTATAAAATTCATTTGGGAGACAATCTTCCCCAGGTGTCTTATTAAGTTTAACTTGTTTTATTGCCTTAATGATTTCTTGAAAAGTAATGGGTTCCTCCATAACTTGACTATGAGTCAGAGATAACTTTTTAACCACATCTTTAGATTTAAGGAAATGCTGTATTGATTCAGTCAAAGGGTTTTCACTGCTATATAACTGGGTATAATAGCTTTTAAAAATTGAAAGGATGTCATGTGTAGACGAAAAAAGTTTTCCTGTGTCATCTTTAAGAAAGTTCACGTTTCTAGAGGCCTGCTGGTTTTTAAGTTTCCCTGCCAGTAGTTTCAAAGACCTAGGATGTCTGAACCAATACTTATGTTTAAGATATAATTTTTTTAAAAATTTGGGTTGTTTCTAAAGATTCTAATTTTTTTCTCTCAATAAGAAGGTGTTTAAAGATTTTTTTAGAGCCTGATTCTTTGTGTTTATTTTCTAGGATTTTTATATTATTTAGAATGTTCTGAATTAACTTGTTTCTTTTTTTGTTGTAGGTAGAAGTAAGAGAAATAATTTTGCCTCTAATAACAGCCTTCATTTCATCCCAGACCACCGGCAAGGAAACTCCACATGCAGAGTTTAGTTTGAAATATTCTGTTTTTGGCCGAGGACAGACTGGCAATTTGCCGCGGGATGGGACCTGGGCTGACAACGACTCAATATCGGATTAAATGGAATGTTCACACAGGCACATCTGCCTGGCGTCCCCCACCCGTAGCCTACCGGTGCTCTCGCGCTTCACTGCCGGATTAAAAAAACACCTGATAAAAGCCGACGCAAATCTTGAAAGCCTGCGTTTGTCGCGCGTTTCTCCGCTTCCGGGGAGTCTGAACGCGCAGCCGAAAAGCCGGGAGCAACCCGTGTTGGGCATGAGGCAGCAGCGGTGTGATTGGCTGCGCTCCGCTCCACTGCCCAATGCGGTGCCGGCGTTGCAGGGCAAAAAAAATAACCAAAATGCGTGCGCAAACGCATGAGCGCTTATGCGCACATACGCCCACAGCCGAAATAATGGGGAAACAGCGAATATAGCGCCTCCGGTGCGGCAGTCTGAACGCTCCCGCACGCCTCCGTCCAGTATCTTCCGGCAGAGGCCCCCGCTGTGTGGACGGGAAAACCCGGTATCGTTTACTCCGGGGTTTTTTTGCTGCGACTTGACACCGGGGCAAATTGCCAGTCTGTCCTGGGCCATAGATTGCTCAATTTCTGAACATGCCAATGAATTAAATAAAAGGTTTTTATTAAGAGACCATGTACGTGGGCTATTTTTTCCCATATCCATTGTAAAGGAACATTCTGTCCATGCATGGTCAGATAATGTTCTAAGACCAGGGCTATTTTTGGGCAGGAACACACAGGAGCGGAGTTCTGGCTGGCTCCCAAGTTGGCCACACCCAGCAGAAACTCATTAGCATAATAGGCCACACCCAACAGCAGAAATTCATTAGGATTGGCTACATTAGGGGTGTGTGGCCTAACGTGCAAAGGAGTTCCTGCTCCAAAAAAAAGCCCTGAGTTTTGACAGCAAACAAGGTAAACAGAATAAGAAGCATAAGTTGGGTGTGGCTGGATGACCACACTTCTGGTAACATGGGGGTGTGGCCTAATATGCTAATAAGCTGTACTGTCAGGGGTGTGGCCTAATATGCTAATGAGTTCCTGTTGTTGGGTATGGCCTATTATGATAATGAGTTCCTGCTGGGCTTTTTCTACAAAAAAAGCCCTGTCTAAGACCTATATCAGATGACTGTATTTGATTGATTAAAGAGGTGGAAATCAAAATATAATCAATCCTAGTAAAAATATGGTGTCTAGGTGAAAAATAAGTATAATCTTTCATCCCAGGATGTTGTAGATGCCAAATGTCACAAAGATTAAATCGGTTAAAAAGTTTCTGCAATGCTGACTTAGATTTAGTTTTAAGATTGGATGGGTTTTTAGTGGTTGGGTTGTATGACCTATCCCAAATAGGGTCAGATATGCTATTGAAGTCTCCAACAATTAAGGTATGACCTTCCTGGAATGTACTGAGAAGTGTTAACATATCATGGAGAAATGAGTCTTGCCCTGAATTAGGGGCATAGATAGAGGCAAGCGTTAGTAACTTATTGTTCAATAAATCAATATTTTTAAAAAATATATCATCCTCTGGGGTCATTGGATTGAGCTTGACATTGGAATTGTACTTTCTTGGAAAATAAAATACCCACTCCACATGAGGAGGAGGAACCTGTGGCTTGAAATTGAAAACCATTTGGATTTAAAAATAGAATGAGTATTTTTCCTAATGTG
Organism: Gekko gecko; assembly: GCA_029375565.1. Classification (NCBI taxonomy): domain Eukaryota; kingdom Metazoa; phylum Chordata; class Lepidosauria; order Squamata; family Gekkonidae; genus Gekko; species Gekko gecko. The sequence goes on from JAPDNY010000005.1 coordinate 175,313,550, forward strand.
GGTTTCTTGTAAAAATAAAATATCTGGGCGCATCTTAATCAGAGAAGCAGACACCCTTCTGACCTTTAAATGACTATGTAAGCCTCTGCCATTTAAAGAAATTATTTTCAAAGAGTCATCCATTCATCAAGATAAAAGTAAGTAGTTGAGGTTTGCAATACAATACACAGAAAAGATCTGACTTCAGAAAAATTGGTGGATTTATGAAAAAAAACACTATAAACAAGAATCTCCATGCTAAACTAAAAAACCACATGGAGAATCCAACAAAATCAGACACCCCCCCTAATAGGAGCGTAATCAATCATGCTTACTCTACTAATGTAGGGTTTAAGCTAGTGAGCTATGTTTACATACAGCACACTAAAAATTTATATATAAAAAAGGGGGAAAGTATATGTAAAGAGAATAGAGTGTATGGGTGGGGGTAAAGGATCACCCAAAACCACCTCCCCCTCCTTTCTTATGAAACTTTTATAGTGTTATTGTATTTTTGTTTCATTCAATCTTTGTTAAGTTGACCACAATTATTTAACAGTTTTAAAATTCTTAGATAGACTTATCAGCCTTCTATTTGAATAAAATGCTAGACAGGATGACTGTAGTAGTAGTAGAAATTATCTTTATCTACTTTTTTGAGAGTATTACAATATTTGTCTATAGATAACTTCACTCACAGAAGCTTTGTATCTGCATGGAGGTGTTTTTTTTTTACTTAAATTTGTTACCTTATACAGACATGAAAAAAATTAATATACTGTTTCATGAGCTGCATTGATTAAGTAGCAATTGCAACTTTTAAGCAAATAACAGGAAAATCATTGAAAATTTAACTAAGTAGTATAGTCTGCAATAGGTATGTTCCATTTGATTTTATAGGTTTAAAATAATTAGGGATTAATATATTTATAGTATCTTGTGATGAAATATAGAACTTAGGTAGGTTGATTTCATCACTTGATCCCTGGAAATAACATTATAACATTTAGTAGACTAAAAAATTCAAGTAGAAATTTAAGTATAAACAGTGTAATAAATAAACAGTACATAAATAGGTTATCTGCACCAATAATTAGTATAAGACACCACATTTTACTAAATGACCTAAAATAAGAAAACTATATTATGTTTGGTCAAAGAACAATAGAAAACAATGAGATTAACTTAGTTTGGTTAGCTGCACTTTTAAATATCATAACATAGATTAAAATTTATATAGAAAGACTTTCTGCAGGAGGGTTACAATATTCCAGACACCATGTAATAAAGAGACTCTTGGATGAATTAAACTTAGATAGGTTAACATCACCTTTAAATAACAATATGAACAGAATTAATTAACTGTTACAGAAGTTACATTGGTTATGTAACTCTTGATACTAATAAGCAAATAACAGAGAAATCATTGACAATTTAATTAACTAGATTGTATGGCCTGTAGTAGGTATAATCCATTTGATTTTTTAAAGATTTAAAATATTTAGGAACTAGTGAGCAAAGCCCATTGTGGCAGGAGACAACGGGCCCTAGATAGGAAGGAAGGGTGGGTGGAAGGGAGCAAGGGAGAAGTGGAGGTACAGAGAGAGAGAGGGAGAGAGAGAGAGAGAGAGTTAGAGTGAGGGGGGAGGGAGGAAAGGGGGGTGAGAGAGGGAAAGAGGGGGCAGTCAGAGACAGAGTGTGTGATGAGAGTAAGTTTGAAAGAAAGAAAGAAAGAAAGAAAGAAAGAAAGAAAGAAAGAAAGAAAGAAAGAAAGAAAGAAAGAAAGGGAGGTAGGCAGGTAGGAAGGGAGAAAGAATGAAAGTCAGGAAGGAAGAAAGAAGGGTAGAAAGAGAGTCTGAGAGAGAGAGAGTGGAACGAATGAAAGAAGGGAGGGAGGAAAAACGGGAGAAAAGAAAGACGGGGGAACAGAGTGTGAGAGAGAGATAAAGTATGGAAGGAAGAGAGAGAGAAAGGAAGAAAAAAGGGTGGTGGGGGGAGGCGTGGGGTGGGAGAAAGTGGGGGCTGGGCCTGCAGCCGGCGTGCGGTGGCTGAGGCCGCCGCCGCCGGCTTTCTCCTGGGCCGGGGGTGGGTGGGAAGGGGCTTCAGCCGGCGTGCGGTGGCTTTGAGGCCGCCGCCGCAGGCTTTCTCCTGGTGGTGGGGGGGCGGGAAGGCCCTGCAGCCGGCGTGCGGTGGCTGAGGCCGGCGGCGGCTTTCTCCCTGGTTGGGGGGGCGGGAAGGGCCTGCAGCTGGCGTGCGGTGGCTGTGAGGCCGCCGCCGGCGGCTTTCTCCTGGTTGGGGGGCGGGAAGGGCCTGCAGCCGGCATGCGGTGGCTGTGAGGCCGCCGGCGCCGGCTTTCTCTTGGTTGGGGGGCGGGAAGGGCCTGCATCCGGCGTGCGGTGGCTGTGAGGCCGCCGCCACCGGCTTTCTCCTGGTTGGGGGGAGGGCCTGCAGCCGGCGTGCGGTGGCTGTGAGGCCGCCACCGGCTTTCTCCTGGTGGGGGGGCGGGAAGGGCCTGCAGCCGGCGTGCGGTGGCTGTGAGGCCGCCGCCACAGTCTTTCTCCTGGTGGTGGTGGGGGGGCGGGAAGGCCCTGCAGCCGGCGTGCGGTGGCTAAGGCTGCCGCCGCCAGCTTTCTCCTGGTTCGGGGCGGGAAGGGCCTGCAGCCGGCGTGCGGTGGCTGTGAGGCCGCCGCCGCCGGCTTTCTCCTGGTTAGGGGGCGGGAAGGGCGTGCATCTGGCGTGCGGTGGCTGTGAGGCCGCCGCTGCCGGCTTTCTCCTGGTTGGGGGTGGGTGGGAAGGGCCTGCAGCCGGCGTGCGGTGGCTGTGAAGCCGCCGCCGCTGGCTTTCTCCTGGTTGGGGGGCAGGTGGGGAGGGGTCTGCAGCCGGCGGGCGGTGGCTGTGAGGCCGCCGCCACCAGCTTTCTCCTGGTTGGGGGGCAGGTGGGGAGGGGTCTGCAGCCGGCGGGCGGTGGCTGTGAGGCCGCCGCCACCAGCTTTCTCCTCGTTGGGGGGGCAGGTGGGGAGGGGTCTGCAGCCGGCGGGCGGTGGCTGTGAGGCCGCCGCCACCAGCTTTCTCCTCGTTGGGGGGCAGGTGGGGAGGGGTCTGCAGCCGGCGGGCGGTGGCTGTGAGGCCGCCGCCACCAGCTTTCTCCTCGTTGGGGGGGCAGGTGGGGAGGGGTCTGCAGCCGGCGGGCGGTGGCTGTGAGGCCGCCGCCACCAGCTTTCTCCTCGTTGGGGGGCAGGTGGGGAGGGGTCTGCAGCCAGTGGGCGGTGGCTATGCCACCGCCGCCGCCTTCTCGTGTGCGGGCGGGCAGGGCCTTCAGCCAGCGTGTGGTGGCTGCGCCACCAGCGCCGGCTTTCTCATGGATGGGTGGGTGGGAAGGGCCTGCCAGTGGTGTGCGGCTGCCTGTCTGCCACCGGCGGCTATCTCCTGGTCAGGTGGGGGGGGAGTCCAGAGGCCGGCGCGGGGAGGCTCCACCACTTGGCCCTCCCTGGGCTTCCTCGGGAGGTCTGGCTCACTCACTCTGTTGATGGTCCTCTCTCCTCAGAGGTCCAGAGCAGAGTGAGTGGAAGACCCTGGCTGGGGCTGACCTGGGCGGAACTGCATAAAGCAGCCACCCAACCCAACCAGAGTCTTCTGAGTGACAGTTCATGCCGCCAACCTATTTTGGCGCGCATCGAACGTTCCCAGATGAAAACTCAAATATATATAAGGACAGGATTAATATATTTATGATATATTATAATGAAGTATTGAACTTAGGTAGATTACCGTCACCACTTATTCCCTGGGAATAACAAATAACCTAAAGTAAGAGACCTAAAATAAGAAAACTATCTTATGTTTTTGGTCAAAGAACAGTAAAAAACCATGAGATTAACTTAGTTTGGTTAGCTGCACCTTTTGGAAATCATAACGTAAGTTAAAGCATACATAATAAGGTTTTTTACAGGGGGGCTATAATATTCTAGACACTTTCTAATTAAGGGACTCTTGATAGAATTAAACTTAAGTAGGTTAGCATCACCAGATTACAATATAAAGGAAATAAAACAGTCCGTTTTACTGACTGCAATACCAAAGAAATATGGTTAACAGATTAATTACATACATTCTTTTTTGCATTTGAGACCATAACATGAGTAAAAACATAGGTAAAAGTGAATAAATTTTTTTCCTGCAGACTTTATGTCAATAAACTAGTCATCTTCTGTTGGGAGTATAATTTCTGACAATTGGGAACCTAATCAGGAAATAAGAAAAAAAATAATGAAATATTAGTGAGACTTACAGTTTCAGCGACTGACCCGAATCCGTCTATAAGTAGCTGTGGTGCTTTGTTCCTCTTGCGAAGGTTTGTCTTCCAGCGCGGGTGTTGATAGAGGATCAAATTCGACTCCTAGTGCCGAGAGAAGTTCCGAGAGGAGAAGAGAGAAGCCCAAATGCAAGTCGTTTGCAGAAAAACGTTGACTTTGCCTGACTACCTGGAGTTCAGTCAGGGAGAACCATCTAAAGCATATTTTATTCTTGATCAGCTTTTGGGTCACTGGTTTCATAACTCTTCTATGCTGCAATGTGTCCTAGGACAAGTCTAATAAAACCATCACTTTTACATTTTGATATGAAATGCCTCCATCTTCTCTAGCTTTCTTGAGGATTGTTTCCTGGGTATGATAGTCGGGGAAGGTCGCTATCACATCCCGCGGGATTTTCTCTGTCCTCTTGGTAACCGGGCCTACACAATAGGCTTTATCTATGAGCGGGGCTACGCCATCATCAAGTTTTAAAGATTTAGAGAGCCAAGAAGCAATAAAAGATTTGAGTTCAGACTCACCTTCCAATTCTTCCAGAAGATTACGAAATTTTAGATTCTGTTCTTTAATTTTGTTTTCCAACATCATGATCTTTGACTTAGCCCAGTCTTCAGAGCATTGTAGATTTTGAATGTTTTCTTGGGTGGCCATGGCAGACTCCAAGGCAGATTCCGCCACTTGCACTACTTCTGAAAGGGTAGAAGTAATGGATTTAAGTTCATCCGTGAGTGGTTTGATTGCCAGATGTATCTGGTCTGCAATTGTTGTTTCAAGATGATGTATCGTCTCGAAGAATTCGAAGCGGGATAGTACTGCACCATCATCTTCAGTTTCCAGATTGTCTGCCATTTTGAGCTCCCAGTCAGGCGCTTGGCCCGACTTTTGCTTAGCCAAATCTTGGATGAGAAACTTAGTCATTTGTAGTGGAGTCATCGAGTTTTTGGTTGTCCTGGCATTTCCCGACTTTCCCATGGTGTTTTCAAATTAGAATTTGAGCGATTAAGAGGTTGAAGAGTGAAGAAAGGTAGGGGAAGTGGAGGAGATGATCCTTTATGTGACTGCCATCAGAGATCGCCAAACCAGGCCCCCATGCGAGGATAAATGTTGATCTTGAAACTGGATGCAGTACTATGGTCAGACCACTTTGCCCTGAAGGCCCAGTTGAGTACCCTAAACCCTCCCTGTTTAGGCAATGAGTGAATTTATGGTCCCTGTGGAGACTAATGGACCCTATCTGTTCTAGAAAGCTCTGCAGGATCCAATGTTCAATTGAATGCTGACCAGAAGCCATTACCAGCTGCTCCCAGACACCTTGCTCTTAAATTAACTCTAATTCACTATTTCTAAACAAACCTGACCTAAAATATGCCGCCTTAAGCTTCTAAGGGCAAAAAGAATCAAAAGAATGCTGGAGGAGTTCCTTTGCTAAAGGAATTTTTTGCATTAGCTGAACTCGCCAGTACCTCTTCAGCTTCCTTAGGTGATGGCGATACAAATGCTGCTGACTCTCTCCTCACACAAACAATTTTATTAGAAGGGTTGTGGAGACAACATCAAGAGTTAAGGCAAGATATGATGGATATGATATCTCTTTTACCCCAACCCATGGAGGAATTGGAGTCTCAATATAAGCAAACAGCTCAAAAAGCAGAAGAAGCATTAAAGAAAGGCACCTCCCTGGAAAAAACGCTTGGAATCACCTCTCAAGATAGTTGGTCTACAGAAAAAATTATGATTTTGGAGTCTTGCATAAAAAATAAAAACATGAAATTTTGCAGTTTTTCATCAAATGATGAAGCAACAACTGTCCTTTCCATTTTCATGGCATCTTGGTTGGCTGCTTCTTTAAAATCAGAGGAGGGCATGACACCACTGATACGGCAAGCTTACCAAATAGGTAAAACAACAGATTCTTCCCAGGCTGTCCCTTCCATCCAAAACATAATGGTGGAGCTGGCAGACTATAGGACTAAGAGGAAAATCTTGATGGAAGCATGTCAGCAAAGTGGCTTGGATTTTCAAGGAAGCAAAATACTTGTATTTCCAGACCTTCCCCCAGAAATGCTTAAGATTTGAAGAGACTTAAAACCTATTATTTCTAAACTCCAGGCAGCAGGTATAAAATACCATTGGTTGTGGTCAGGTAAAATGTTTGTGGAATGTCAGCAAACTCAGTATATTGCATATGACTATGTTTCTGGATCAGCTTTATTATCTGCATTGGGTTTGCCTCAGTTAGAGCAAGTTGAAACTCAAGATGTAAAAAGGAAGATTCATTCACTGTTGACTCCAGCTAGAAGCAGCAAGCTTCACATTTCTGAAGAAACAGAGGATGGTGAAATAGAGTTTGATGTAATGTAATTTTGTAATTTTCTATCACAATAGCAAGCTACATATTTATTAGTTCGATGTATATACAGTTTGGGGGCTTGGGAGGCCAAGGTAGCAGACAGGTATGTGATCTCATATTGTAGGCCATTGGGTGGGGGAGAAGGCTCTCTCCTAGCCTACATTGTAGGCTTTTATAGACCTAAATGGTTTTCTGGGCTCCAATGTATACTTTATCAGTTAATGAACTGTATTATTAGATTAAACAAGAAGACAGAAGATGCTGGAGCTTAGGAAGCTAATAATTATCATGTATGTTTCAATACATAATTTATAATCATTTTGAAAGAAGGAAAAAAAGAACACTGCTTATGTAAAGAGATATAATATAAGGAGATATAAGCTGAATTGATATAATTTAGCTTGAACACTAGGGCTGATTTCCCACTACAGCTGCCTCGGTGTTGTGCCGCCGTTTGCCCCGATACTATTAGTCAATTTCACACCGAAGCCGTGGGGCTGCATTTGACCCGCGGCTTCACCCGATTTCCCCTGCAGTTTCGTGATCCTCAAAAAACAGGATCACGAAACTGCAGGGGAAATTGGCGAAGCCGCGGGTCAAAATGCAGCCCCTCGGCTTCAGGTGTGAAATTGACCAATAGTGTAGGGGCAAATGGCGGCGCAACACTGAGGCAGCTGTAGTGGGAAATCAGCCAAAATGATGTTATATATGTTACAGGCAAAGTTTGAAAAGCCGGCATTGTATAGAATGCCTAGGCATTCTATAGAATGCCTGCCATTTTTAGGCACTGTATGAAACATTTTTAGGCACTGTATATAATAACTAGGCATTTTGTAGAATGACAAATGCTATTTAGGCAAAGTATGAAAAAAGGTCCTGCCAATGGGGCCGAGGCTCCCAGCGGATCCGGAGGTGGGGCCTCCCCCAAATGCATTCCACCCCCTCGCTACATTGCTGACCCCCCCAAACACTGCGGCGGCCACCGACTCAACCCCCCGCCTGCCACGAGCAAGGACACCTGGCTGGGACATCATGTGCATGGACCTCCCAAGGCCGATGCTTCCCTCCAGCTGCCAGTGTGTCAGTGCCCCAGCTGCGGCAGCCACTGACTCCCCCCCCCACCTGCCACGAGTGCTATTTAGGCAAAGTATGAAAAAAGGTCCTGCCAATGGGGCTGAGGCTCCCAGTGGCTCCGGAGGCAGGGCCTCCCCCCAAATTCTTTCTGCCCCCTCACTACCCTGCCGACCCCCCAAATGCTGTGGTGGCCACCAACTCCCCCCGCCTGCGACGAGCTAGGACACCCGGTTGGGACATCATGTGCACGGGCCTCCCAAGGCCGACGCTTCCCTCCAGCCGCTGGTGTGTCGGTGCCCCGGCTGCGACCGCCACCGACTTCCCCCCCGCCTGCCACGAGCGAGGACACCCGGCTGGGACATCATGTGCACGGACCTCCCAAGGCCGACACTGCGGCGGCCACCTACTTCCCCCCCACACCTGCCACGAGCACTATTTAGACAAAGTATGAAAAAGGTCCTGCCAATGGGGCTGAGGCTCCCAGCGGCTCCGGAGGCGGGGCCTCCCCCAAAATTCTTTCCGCCCCCTAGCTATCTTGCTGACCCCCCCAAATGCTGCGGTGGCCACCGACTCCCCCCTGCCTGCCATGAGCGAGGACACCCGGCTGGGACATCATGTGCACGGACCTCCCAAGGCTGACACTTCCCTCCAGCTACCGGTGTGTCGGTGCCCCGGCTGCAGCGGCCACCGACTCCCCCACCTGCCACGAGCAAGGACACCCAGCTGGGACATCATGTGCATGGACCTCCCAAGGCTGATGTTTCCCTCCAGCCGTCGGTGTGTCAGTACCCCGGCTGCGGCGGCCACCAACTTCCCCCCGCCTACCATGAGCACTACTTAGGCAACGTATGAAAAAAGGTCCTGCCAATGGGGCCGAGGCTCCCAGTGGCTCTGGAGGTGGGGCCTCCCCCCAAATTCTTTCCACCCCCTTGCTACCTTGCCAACCCCCCCAAACACTGTGGCGGCCACCGACTCCCCCCACCTGCCACGAGCGAGGACACCCGGCTGGGACATCATGTGCACAGACCTCCCAAGGCCGATGCTTCTCTCCAACCGCCAGTGTGTCGGTGCCCCGGCTCCCTTACCTACACCCCACCCTCCTCCCTCCCTGCAATGCTCCTGCTAAGCTGAGGAGTCCAGTGAGGTCAGATTCTACAAGGAAATGACAAGGAAACCTCCTGGAAGGGTGGCGGCGGCTGGCCCGTGGGCCCGCTCACACTACAAAAACATTCCCCCACCTCGCTGCCATAACTCCTGTGCTAGAAGCCAGAGACAGACACAGTTCTCGCCTCCAAAACTCACAAGCCCCTGGCCTTAACGTGCCTCGAAACTGCGGCCCGTTCCTCACCTCCCTCCCACCTCTGTCTCAAATGCATTTGCCTTACTTCAGAAGGGACGGCTCCAGAGCAAGCTAATTTATGCTGCGCCCACAACGCTCACTTACACTTTTTTTTGCCAGTGGCACACGAAGTGGAACTTCAGTTCACAATAATCCACAGCTTTGCTGGAGCATTGGAGGCACCCCAGAGTGGCAACCGTCATGGCGGGGGAGACGGAGCCATAGGCCCCACTGCTGCTGGTGGGATAGCAGCCGCTACGCAGCCCAAGAGACGAGCCGCGATGCAAGGTGGGCCCACGTGGCGCGATTCTGCCGCCATCCTGTCCTTTGCAGAACCGAGAGCAGGTCCACGGCAATTCCACCCCCCCAACACCCCCCAGCCCTCCAGGAAACGATTCACCCCCCCAGCCCTCCGAGGAAGTGGGGGGAGAGAGACTCAGTGGTGGCAGGGCCACTGGGATGCCTGCCACCACCGCAATTTCGCCACCCCCCAACACATCCCCCCCCCAAGCTTCTCCCGACTGGCCGTGGCACCAAAGGGTTGCAAGAGGTGTCTCCAGGCACCCCCAACCCCCAGTGCTGCTTCTCCCTCCACCAGGAGGAGCAGGACAGCACCCCACACACACCTATGCATGACTCTTCCTCGCCGTCTCCACCCCCCCCTCCCATCCATCCTTCCTGTCTTCCTTCTGACCTCCTGAGGTTGGAGATCTTGCTATCACATATAGGTAGGCTGGCAGATGGTACTCTAGATGTACACAAGAAGGATGACATTAGAGTCAATCCTACTAAAGATGAAAAGAGGGTGCCAAGTTTATTTCAAATTGAGAAGCATATTGTAGCAGCAGGCATGAGGCACAACCAAAGAAAGGTCTGTCCCAGCATCACTCAAAGGGGATAGTGATGACTTTTATGTGTGGAAGAGCTGTCACAGGTCCAACACTCTAGGCAAATATTTCATCTCATCTCCAACACGGTATTTATTAGTAGAGGCATATCACACATTATGAGCCATCAACTGATGCACATTCATATGTGAACCGGACCAAAGGTGATTCTAGCTTACACTTGGACTTCACCATGTTTTTTTTTTAAATGTAAGTGTGATGGACAGGAGACTGTCCTGTCCCTGGGAGGTAAAACTGCCACTCAGCTGTTTTCACACCTGAGCCCATGGGAGTGCTGCTCTACCATCCAGTCTCCTTCCAGAGGTGAGTTGAGGGCTTCCTGAAGGAGAGGGAAGAGAAAAGAGGGGCATTGTCTCAGGAAGGGATTGGACAATTTCATGTGTAGTTTTGCCTGGTAGAGTGGCAGAGTGGTTTAGCTCTACCCATGGGAGTGGATAGAGTGGTGGTGATGCCTGTCTCTGGTGATGACCAGACCTGGTAACTGCAAGTTTTAAAGAGAATTCACCACATAGTCTGTATCTAAATAATTTTTCTTTGTTGTTTTATTTAACCTCATGCTTCTGCAATCTCTGTACTCTCCATGCTCAATACAAAATTTGCCTCACAGCAGCAACCCAAAACCTTTACCATCGCTACCCTAAGAATATCTTGCAACTGAGGAGAATGCTCATATCACAAAACCAAGCAGGTTCCCCAGATTAATCAAAGAGGCAGTATGGGCTCCCTTGGGTTCAAAAAGGGGCCTATCACAACTAGTAACTGGTTTATTTTTGTTTGACTGGTTAAGAATATGTTCAAAAGTGGCATGGTGTTGTGTCCTAGCTGTCATTAAAAAAAATTATTCAACATACGTAAAGAAATATGAACGTTGTACAAAACAGAAGCAATTAAAATTAACCTACTTGTTGCAACATGGTAGGCTTGAATGACATTTTGAATTACATTTCATTACATTTTTCAGGCAAAGACATTTCATATTTTGGCACTTTGTTTTACACATACATTTGACGAATCCTTGGCTGCTTCCACTGGACTGAGCAATTGCAACTGACTGGAGAGGAATTTCATGGTCAGGAATATCTTCAATTCTAAGCAAGTTCTTAGGCATAAAGTGAATTGTGATCTTGCATATACTTGTTTTAAAATCCCTTCAGAAGTTCCAAGTCGGTAGAAACCATCCTCTGTCACACTCATTACAACGGCCAATATATTGCACGAATCACCTCGCCCCTTGTCAACATCAGGAATAGGAACTCGCACAGTAATTCCCAAAGGAGCAGTGGGAAATTTTATTTCCGAATTCATTTTCATTCTTTTGGCTTGTATGTCCAGATTGATTTTAGAATTTATTTTACCTTCAATGGCATTTTCAGTTTTGAAACAAAGGGTGCACAAAATATCCATGTCATCATCTTTACTAGCATGGCCACAGAAGGTATGAATTTTTTGATGACACTTTTTGCATGCAGGTGCATCACTCGTTTCCTTTAAACACACAGAACAGGTATCAGAAATGGAAATCTCTTCGGTAAGCATATCTTCATCATGTTGGTTTAATCCACGATTGACTGTAATCTCATCAATGTTTTTTGAAACAGGCTCTTCGTCTTGCTTAATCTGAGTAGTTTCACCTTTTCCCACTGTTTGGACACTTTCTATTACTTTTTCTAGCTGCTCCTCTGTATTTATGTCTTTTAAAACATCTTCTGGTAGAAAAGACATTGTAAGCCCTACTTTAGGTTTGCAGCCAAAAAGAGCTTTGTATGGTGTTCTTTTGATCCCAGAATGATAAGCTCTATTTTTCATAAATTGAACAAAAGGCAGTCCTTCACTCAAGCGGTCAGATTGTTTGTCCTGCATCTAAGTACAGAGCATATTTTCGATATCTTGATTAGTTCTTTTGACACTACCCTGGCTTTGTGAATGGTGAGGCTTCCCATGGACGATCTTCAGTGCTGGCCAAAACTCCTTCAAGCTGGTCACCACATTGTTGGCAAATTCCCTACCATTGTCAGACTGTAATATAGATGGCGCTCCAAGCAACGAGAATATGTCCACTAGGTTGTAGGCTACTTCTTCAGCTCTTTTTGACGTTAGAGACTTAAGCATCACAAATTTTGTGAGATGATCTTGGTACACCATAATAAATTTGTATTCTCTATCTGGCTGAGACTGAAAGTCAATAAGATCTACCTGACAACGGGAGTTAAATTCGGAAAAAAACATAGGTTTCACAATGCCCTTTTTAATACCTTTCTGTTTTTTTCTGGCAAGGTTTACAAAGGTGGATGTACAGTTCAATATCATGACGTGTAATGTTTTTGTATTTGGTTGAAAGTTCTTTCAACATCCTATCATGTCCTCCATGTCCAATGGCCAAATGAGCTTTGTGAAGCACGTGAAATAACTCTGAGTCCGTGACATAATACTGTATAGTACTGACGCCTTCTTTGACAGGATAAATGAGTTTACTTTTGTTTTCTACAGTCATCACATCATAGTGATTCAGCAAACAATAGTCCATGGGTTCCTTCTTAGTAGTCATTTTGGCTTTTTGTACATCATTTATTAACTTCTGGTAAGTAGTTTCGGTTAAGAAAATACTGTTTTTTGCAGCATTAACTCCAATTTTGGACAGTTCATCGTCGAATCGTTGTTTCATGTCCACAGACCATGACTCCTTCTCCAATACTGCAGCTTGCTCCATTTTCATGGAGTACAGTCAGGGGTCTTTTTGTAGAAAAAGAGGTGGAGGAGCTCATTAGCATAACTCATTAGCATATGTCACACCCCCTGACATCACCAGAAGTGTCAGAAGGCCACATCCCATGACATCACCAGAAGTGTGTCAGAAGGCTACACCCACTGCTCCAGCTTCACTGGACTGTTTTGGATTGCTAGCTATGGGGGGGGGGATGTGCAGATCTGTCCTTGCAAAGAAGCCAGAGCTGGTAACTGAATAAAACTTGGCCTTAAAGGTGCCACTGGACTGTTTTGGTTTACTGGCTATGGGGGGGGGGAATGAGAAGATCTGCCCTCACAGAGAAGCCAGAGCTGGTACCTGAATAAAACTTGGCCTTAAGGGTGACACTGGACTGGAGAAAACACACACACAAACCCACCTCCAGAAGCAATGCTGCCAAGGGAGAGAAAGGGGCAGCTTCCCCCTCCCCCTCTGACTGGAAGGAACTTGAAGGGCTCAGCAGCAGAAAACACACAGCCTTGGCAGCAGGCAGGGGTCTTTTGGGGGGGAGTGCACCGGAGCGCTCCAGGAGCTCAGGAGCCAAGCCCCGCCCCCAGCCAGCGTCCCAGGGAGTCTTTCAGGCAGCTGAATGTCAATTTCCGCTCCATTATATCCTATGAGCCATTGAAGTCAATGGTGAAAACATAGGGTATATTCTGGGGGCTGGAGGGGAGGGGGTTTGAGGGAGAGGCTCCAAACTCACAGGGTAGCTGTTGGAGCCTCTCCCCAAGGTACCCACCAAGTTTCAAGAACATTGGACCAGGGGGTCCAATTCTATGGTCCCCCAAACAGGTTGCCCCTATTCCCTCCATTGTTCTCTATGGTGGGAAAAAAGTAACTTTTTTCTCTCCCTCAAACCCCTCCCCTCCAGCCCCCAGAATATACCCTATGTTTTCACCATTGACTTCAATGGCCCATAGGATATAATGGGGCTGAATTGCCACCAAATTTCTTTCATTCCCTCCTTTCCTTCTCTCTTTTTCCTCTTTCTCTTCTTCTCTTCTCTCTTTCTTTCTTTCCCACCTTCTTCTCTTCTTTTTTTCCTCCTTTTTCCCTCTCTTTCCCTCCCCTTTCCCTCTTTCCTCCTTCTGTGGCCCAACTCTCATGAGAAGGAGTTTAAACTTTAAACCCCTTCTTTCTTAGCTCCCCCACCCAGACCAGCTGGGGAAGGGAAGGGGAGGCTTTTGAAGATGCCAACCCCCCTTTTGCTTCCCCTTCTGACATCACTTCAGGTGATGGCAGGGGGCGTGGCATATGCTAATAGCCTAATAGCTCATTAGCATACCATATGCTAATGAGCTCCTGCAGCTGTTTTTCTACGAAAAGACCCCTGGCAGCAGGAGTCCATGGAAAGGCACCAAGGCAATGCTGCTGAGGGAGAGAAAGGGGGCAGTCTTCCTTCCTGTCTCTGGCTGGAACTTGCAGAGCTTCAGCAGCAATACACACACACACACACACACACACTCACCTCAGCTCCTCCTTTAGCTGGAAGGAACGTGCAAGCAGAAAGCTTGCAGCAGAAAGCACACCTACCCAAACACACATCTCCTGTCTCTGGCTGGAACTTGCAGGGCTCCAGCAGCAATACACACACACACACACACAGAGACACACACAAACCCAGCTCAGCTCCTCTACCTGGAAGGAACGTGCAGGGCTCCAGCAGTAAAAAGCACACCCACCCAAACACACACCTCCCTTTCTCAGGCTGGAACTTGCAGGGCTCCAGCAGCAACACAACCCAGTCGGGAGTCCTGGCAGTGAAAGGCTCATGGTAGGGGCCACCGAGGGAGAAAGTCAAGGGGCAACTCACCTCTGGAATGACTTCTGAGTCCTGATGGGATGGGGCAGCAACAGCGCCGGTCAGGCCCCGAGCAAGTGCAGCTCATGGGAAGTGAAACACAAGAGGGGGAGCAAATCAATACACAGCTGCAGGGGAAAACGGGGGGAGGAAAGGGGAGATAAGGAAAGCAGGAAATAAATTCAGCTATTAAATGGAGCAGGGCCTCTGGAGAGCAGTCCGGGGGGGACAGGGAAGGCTCCGGAGGGCCCGGTGCCACGCCACAGGCCTCTGGAGAGGAGTTGGGGGGAGGAAGGGCTCCAAAGGGCCCGCCGCCACAGCACGGGCCTCTAGAGAGGAGTTGGGGGGCAGAGAGGGCTCCAGAGGGTACGCCACCGCGGTGCGGGCCTCCGGAGAGCAGTTGGGGGGCAGGTAGGGCTCCTGAGGGCACGCCGCCATGGCGTGGACCTCCCAAGAGGAGTTGGGGGGCAGGGAGGGCTCCAGAGGGCCTGGCGCAGGCCTCTGGAGAGGAGTTGGGGGGCAGGGAGGAGTTGGTGGGGCAGGGAAGGCTCCGGGGGCCCGGCGCTGCAGCGCGGACCTCTGGAGAACAGTCTGGGGGGCAGGGAAGGCTCCAGAGGGCCCACGGCCATGGCGCAGACCTCCAGAGAGGAGTTGGGGGGCAGGGAGGACTCTGGAGGGCCTGGCGCGAGCCTCCGAAGAGGAGTTGGGGGGCAGGGAGGAGTTGGGGGGCAGGGAAGGCTCCGGAGGGCCCAGTGCCGTGGCACAGGCCTCCAGAGAGGAGTTGGGGGGGAGGAAGGGCTCCAGAGGGCCTGCCGCCACGGTGCAGGCCTCCGGACAGGTGTCCAGGGGGGCAGGGAGGGCTCCGGAGGGCCCAGTGCCGCACCACGGGCCTCCGGAGAGGAGTCCAGAGGGGGCAGGGAGGGCTCCTGAGGGCACGCCACCGCGGCATGGGCCTCCGGAGAGGAGTTGGGGGGCAGGGAGGGCTCTGGAGGCCTGACCATACTTTGCCAGCTTCTCATTTGGCATTCTATAGAATGCCTAGGCAATGTGTAAAAAAATGAATAGTTTCATATATTGCCAGCTAGCTTTAGGTATTCTATACAATGCCTAGGCATTCTATACAATGCCGGCTTTCAAACTTTGCCTGTAACATATACAATTTATGTACCTTTTTGTTGGTTGTGACTAAAATAGTTCTTTAGTAATTTTTTTTAAAAAAACAATGTCCCTGGGGGACTTGTTTGAAGTGGTGGAGGATTGGCACAGCCAAGTCTCTGAAGCCATCAGTGAAGTTGCCCCCCCCAAGACCTCTCTGTCCTCATGCCACACTGGACCTGTGGTATAACCCGGAGCTATGAAAGATGAAATGAGAACTGAGAAGACTAGGGTGGCAGAGATTTATAAAAGCCTATCAGATGGCAGTGGAGAGCGCTAGGAAGGATTTCTATGCAACCTCCATTGCATCTGCAAGCTCTTGCCAAGGCCAATTATTTATAGCAATTAGGTCTTTAATGTTGATGCTGCGAGGCGAGCCAAACAATAAGGACTGGTCATTGGCTGTGAGGTGTTTGCAAGCTATTTTGCAGATAAAGTCTTGTTGTTCCTCTGGGACCTTGCAGCCACAGTCGATACAGTAAGAATATTGGAAGCTCCTTGCCCATCTTCAGTTCCAATTTTGGACCAATCAAGTTGTCTCTCCCAGGGGGAAGTTGAAAAGACCATAACAGCTGTGAAGCCTACCACTTGCCTTTTTGATTTGTGCCCATCTTGGCTGGTTAAGGCCTGCTGAGAGGACATTCAGACTCCCTTGGGAAATATAGTCAATCTATCCCTTTCCTCAAGAATTTTCCCACGGAGCTTGAAGGAGATGTGGTGTTTCCATTCTTGAAAAAACTATTATTGGATCCAATGGTCCTTGACAACTACCACCCGGTTTTGAACTTACTGTTCCTGAGCAAGGTAGTTGAGAGGGCAGTGGCTGAACAACCGCAGCGTTTCTTAGAGGATGTATCCATCCTAGACCCATTCCAGTCCAGCTTTTGCCCTGCCCATGGGACAAAGACCGCACTGGTTGCCCTCATGGATGACCTTTCGAGGCACCTGGATTGAGGCAGGATGGTGCTGCAGTTGCTTCTTGATCTGACAACAGCATTCAACACAGTAATGATCTGTTGACCCACCATCTTACCAACACCAAGTTATGGTTTTAACCATAACGGTTCACATTGGAATACCTCTCAAAATGCTAAAAATGTGGCAATCATCTCTCAACTCCTTCCTTTGGCAGCACAAAAGACCAAGAATAAGCTTCCAGACACTCCCAGGCAATCAAAGGCATTGGGTAGGCATTGGTGGATGACACTGCATTCAGCCTCCGGTAGTCTGTGCAAAGCTGGAGCCCTCCGTCCTTCTTTTTACAGAAGAGAACTGGAGCTGCAAATGGGGAGGCTGCCGGCTGAATAAATCCTCTGGCAAAGTTTTTATCTATGAACTTTCGCAACTCCTCCTTCTCCATGGGGCTCATGGCATAAATCTTCCCTCTTGGCCTTTTATACCCGGGCAACAACTCAATTGCACAGTAAGAGTTGCGATGAGGAGGGAGCTCATCTGCTTCCTCTTCCTAAAACACCCTTGACAAATCTCTGTATTCCTTGGGAATGTGGGCCAGTTCCTCCAAGGCCAGACAAACCTGGGAGTGTCACTATCCGAGGGCACTCCCCATGCAGGGTCCCAGACGTGCGTTTGGCACTTTGGGGATATAAAACGGACTATGCTTTCATCCTACAATATATATGGATCATGGCCATAGAGCCATGGGCTGCCCAACACCAAGGGGAACTTAGCTCCAGGGGACACAACAAAGGCATGGTCTTCCCAATGATCTCTAGCCCCCACCCGCAATGGCACAGTCACAAACCTACAGGGCTCCTTCATCTGAGAGCCATCCATTTAGGTGAATATCAGGGGCTCTGCCAAACGGACCACAGCTGCCTCCAAGCCCAACACCATGGAGGGGTTGATGAGATCCCTCCCACAGCCCGAGTCTATGAGGCCGCATATGCAAATATGTGTCTTCATAGTCGTGTTTATAATAGTCACAGTCACAAAAAAGAGGGTAGGGTAGTTGCTCACCACGTTAGGCGCCTCGGACAATGGGTCCTGTTGTGCTGTGCTACCTACACCTGGTCATTTCCTGCCTGCTCCCCTGTTTCCTCATCACTCGACACCGAGTCCAATATCTCCACAGTGGTATGCAAGGCATGGGTTTTTTGCAGCTTTGCCGTCCCCTTTTTCAGTGGGGTGTCAGCCTGACACTTCTCACCCTCTTTTCCCAATGGCCTAGCAGCCTCTCCCGAAGGGCAGGTAGTGGCGTAGTGGCCATTTTGCCCGCATCTCAGGCATAAACCTTGCTTCATTCGTTGGTCTCGGACCGAGAATTTTGGCGGGGGTGGCTTGGGTTTTGGATGGGGCGTAGTGGGTGATCTTCCAGCTGCAATTGCACTATCTAGTCTCATAGTGCGCAGTCGGCTTTCCGCCGTCTCCGCTTCCTCCATCCAGGTGCACAAGGTTCTTGGCTCTTGGGAACTCATGACATTATTTCGAATGTCAGCTACTAGCCCCCGACAATACTGTTGGGCTAGGACTGGATCGGTCCAGTCATGGATCTTGACAGCATGCCTTTGGAATTCCGCTAAGTACTCCCACACTGAGAGTTTGCCTTGTTTAAACGTGTGTAGGAAGGCCTCCATCTTCTCAGCTGCCATTCGATTTTCAAACCAAGCTCGCAGCGCTCACATGACCGCATCTACACTCCCCAATTCCACAGCATCCAAGTCATGTAAAGACACGTACCCGCTGGTGGTGGCCCCCCTCAGCTGGGAAGCGATAAAGTCCACCTGTTGCTCCTCATCCTGAAATAGATGGGCCCAGCGTTGCCCAAACTCCATCACTTGCAAGATAAAAAAAGAGAGATTCTCCGGGTCACCATCAAAGGTGATGTCCAATAAATCTTTGGGCCAGGGCATCATTTGCGGGGCCCCAGGGGTGGGTGGTTGTGGAGGGGGAGGAGGTGGAGGCAGCAGTGCTCCAGGCAGTGGGGGAGCAGGTGCTGGAAGGGGCGGTGGCAGTGGCAGCTGCAGAGCTGACACAACTGGAGCCGGCAACACGGGAGCTGGCGGCAGCAGGACAGGGCCAGTTGGTGGTAGCACGGGACCAGGTGGCGGCTGACCGGGACCAGGCGGGGGGGCAGGTGGAACTCCCTGCTGGGGCACCAGTTGTGTCTGCATCACCTGGGCCATCATGGTGGGTAACGTTTGTAATAAATGTCCTAAGTCCCACATTATCATGCGACAATTGGTTTCCAGGCTATCCAGCCATGTGTACACATCTCTCCCTGGGCTTGGAGTCTGCCACGGGAGAACTTTGAGGGGCCGGCTCAGAGTTGCTCCAAAACTCCCCGTACTCAGATGAGGGTCATACATGCTGTCCCGGCTCTGACTCCTCGGCAATGACCAAGTGGTTTGCATGGAGTCTCCCAGGTGCTTTGCCCAGTCTTGCAGCTTTGGTCAAAACGTGATCCCTCTAGCCAGGTGCAGTAGGATAAAGGATGTTGTAGACCAAGGGATAGCCCTGCCATCCACCATTGTTGGCCCTCCCGGGCTGTAGATTGGCACTGAGACCGTCGACACTGGGACCCCTGCTCCCGTTGACAATGGGACCACCGCCCCCATAGATACCGGAGGGGTGGCCGGCGCTGCCGTCGTTGTTGGGGTCATGGTGATTGGGGGTGTGGTTGTGGAAGGGACCGTGATGGGTACCCCTCCTCCTCTGGAACCACTCATCTCAGCTGAGAGAGATACAGCCCAGTGGCAAACGAGGATTCCTGACAATTTCTGTCAGGTTCAACAGCAAGCAAGTCCAAACACACTTCACTCAGAAAGTGTTTTTTGAGGGAGTGAACAAACATGTGGACAAGGGGGATCCAATAGATATTATTTACCTTGACTTCCGGAAAGCTTTTGATACAGTTCTTCATCAAAGGCTCCTAAGTAAGCTCAATAGTCATGGGATAAAAGGACAAGTCCTCTTGTGGATCAAAAACTGGCTTATAAATAGGAAACAGAGAGTGAGTATAAATGGGAAACTTTCTCAGTGGAGGGTGGTAAGCAGTGGGGTACCACAGGGATCAGTACTCGGTCTGATGCTTTTTAACTTGTTTATTAATGATTTGGAATTGGGAGTAAGCAGTGAAGTGGCTAAATTTGCAGATGACACGAAGTTGTTCCGGGTGGTGAAAACCAGGGAGGAGTGTGAGGCACTCCAAAGGGATCTGTCGAGGATGGGTGAGTGGGTGTCAACGTGGCAAATGGGGTTCAATGTGGCCAAGTGCAAAGTGATGCACATTGGAGCCAAAAATCCTAAATATAAATACACGTTGATGGGGTCTGAACCAGCAGAGACGGACCAAGAGAGAGTTCTTGGAGTCATAGTGGATAACTCAATGAAAATGTCTAGACAGTGTGTAGCTGCAATAAAGAAGGCCAACGCTATGCTGGGGGTTATTAGGAAGGGAATTGAAAACAAATCAGCCAGTATCATCATGCCCCTGTATAAATCATTGGTGCGACCTCATTTGGAATACTGTGTACAGTTCTGGTCACCACATCTCAAAAAGGATATTATAGCATTGGAAAAAGTGCAGAGAAGGGCAATTAGAATGATAAAAGGCGTGGAACACCTTCCCTATGAAGAAAGGTTAAAATGCTTGGGGCTCTTTAGCTTGGAGAAACGACGGCTGAGGGGTGACATGATTGAGGTTTATAAGATTATGAATGGGATTGAGCAGGCTGAGAAAGAAGTACTTTTCTCCCTTTGTCACAATACAAGAACTCGTGGGCACTCCATGAAATTGCTGAGCAGTCGGGTTAGAAAAGATAAAAGGAGATACTTCTTTTTTTTTTTTAAACATATTTATTAATGGATATATTTAACATGCTCAATAATTCAACTTATAAAAAAGAATACATATCCTTTTCATTACTCTCCTCCCTCTCCAATGCACGGCTTCCCACATTGCTCTTACCCCTCTTAAAGTCTCCTTTCAAATAACGGTAACAGTTTAACAATCAAGTCATTTTAAAGTTTCTTCTTAATAACTGTCAAAGCAAATCAAATTATACTTAACATCCCAATTTTTTATCAAGTAATCTTGAAAGTCTTTCCATTCTTCAAAGAATTTTTCGTCTTCTTCATTGTTAAGCTTCCTTGTCAGTTTGTCCATTTCTACCATAAACAACATCTTCTTAATCCATTCCCATGTTTCAGGTATTTTTTCTTGTTTCCAAAATTGTGCATAAGTCATTCTGGCTGTTGTAACCAAATACCATAACAGTGTTCTCTTGGTTACATTTACTTCTTCTAATTTAAGACCTAGCAATAACATTTGTGGATCTTTCTTAAAAGTACATTTCAAGATTTTTTGTATCTCACTATGTATCTCAGTCCAATAACTTGTAGCCTTATCACAAGTCCACCACATATGATAAAATGACCCCTCCTTCTTTTTACATTTCCAACATTTGTTAGACATGCTATCATTTATAATGGCAATTTTTTTCAGAGTCATATACCATCTGTACATCATTTTATAACAATTTTCTTTAACATTGACACAAGTTGAAATTTTCAATGATTTTTTCCACAAATACTTCCATGATGACATAGTTATTTCTCTATTTATATTAACAGCCCACTTAATCATTTGCTCTTTTACCGTTTCTTCCTCAGTATACCATTTTAACAAAACTTTATACATTTTTGAAATCATTTTTTTACCTTTTTCAACCCATATAGTTTCAATTTCATTATTTTTCTCCCTGAAACCATGTTTTTTCTTATCGGTCTTAAATAAATCAAAAATCTGTCTATAATTCAACCAGTCATAATTAAAATCAACATCATCTCTATCTCTTATCACATAGTTTTTCCCTTCTACTTTTAAAAGACTTCTGTAAGGTAATCAATCTAAACCATGATGTCTAGAATACGGTCTAATCACTTCTGCTGGCACTATCCAAAGTGGTCTTTCTTCCGTGAAGAATTTTTTATATTTCATCCATGTCTCGAACAGCGATCTCCTTATATAGTGGTGTTTGAAAAATTTGTCTATTGTTGACTTTTCATACCACAAATATGCATGCCATCCAAACTTGTTATCATGACCTTCTAGTGCTAACAATTTCATATTTTCAAGATTAGTCCATTGTTCTAACCACGTTAAACAGACGGCATCATAATAAAGTCTTAAATTTGGTAGTTGAAATCCTCCTCTTTCCTTTGAGTCACACAATATTTTCATTTTAATCCTCGGTTTTCTTCCTGCCCAAACAAATTTTGATATTTCTTTTTGCCATGTGTCCAAAAAAGAAAAGCTACTCCACAAGAACATGCTGAGGAAAAATGAAGACAGTCTATATGTGACAAGGCAAGGCATCCCAAATGCGATATGCCAAAAAGACATTCTAACATGCCACAACAACCACGCAATGCACAGCTTTCAAGCGCTGTTCAATTGCCGCACCTAGAACAATGCAGCACGCCAACACATCACACTGAAAACTCCCAGCTAACAATACACAGTGAGCCTTCAATGGCAATCCAATCTCTCCAGCTAGAACAATGTGACATACCCACAGCTGACACTGAAAACTCACAGCTGCCAATACATACTCTGCCATCAAGCCCATTGCAATGCCAATGGCATGCCCCAGACAACATGTCAGCAATCCACACAGAGATCCCACAGCAAAGGCCACAGTCTCAGTCCTTAAGGACACTGACATCTCAGCAACATGGAAAACTAGACATGTCTCACAGCCACACTGAGATCTCACAGTACCTAATGGGACCTTGCCTTTCACACACAGCACAATCTCAGGAAGAACAATCTCCTGGAACATCACAAAGCAGTGACTGCTTAGAGCCAACACTTATGTCCTGGTTCCCCAGGCCTTGAGGGGGAGCCCCCACACCCAGCTGTGCCCCCCTGCCGCACTTACCCACCATCACATCTGGGAGCAATGGGAGAGGCCTGGCTGGGGAGAGGCCCCGCAGGCCCCCCGGGAAGAACCCCTCCCCAGTGTCCGAAGAGGCAAAGACAGTGGTGGGGCATATGAGGCCCCGGAGTCGTGTGGCACAGACAGTGTCGGGAGGAGAGGCCGCAGCCGGGGAGGCCCCAGATGGTGATGCCGGTGGCACGGCCTCCCGGCCGACAAGACCACCACCAGCCTGACACCAGCCACCTCCCTGGAAGGCTGAGGGCATCCCTAGAGATAAAGGGGGCGGGGCCTGGGAGGGTGTGAGGCAGCGGGGAGGAAGGGTGGCGCTGGGGGAGAGGCCAAGGGAATAAAGGACAGGGAGGACAGGGGGGCCAGGGAGGAAGTTTGGTCTAAGGATGCGCTCGCTAGAGAGGCACACAAGATAGAAGGCACTTCTGTGAGTGGTCTCCCGGGACCAGGGGCCGAGGATATCTAGGGGTGGCGCTAACCCCAGGCCTGGCCATTCTGAGGCCCTTACCGCCAACCCAACTTATTATCAGCCCCACCTCCAGGGCCGACACCCCACCCCAGGACTCCCTAAGTCACGGCTACGGGTGGGGCTCCTCCGGGACCGCGGCGGGAACTTGACAACTTAAATCCCTAAGAAGACGGCATCGTGCCCAATATGAGTTCCACAGAATACTCCAACAAAGGAAGTGACAGACACCTGAATATGCTACGGAAGTCCTGTTAAGTTGGCAACAGTGGTATGCCTTTAAACGCCACTCCAGACTATCTACTGAATTACCTACAGCCATGGCTGACATCCATGTTGGATTACTTTTTTTTTTTTATTAAACACATTTATTAAGTTTAGTGTTACAATTTAAAATGGCTGCAACAAAACATGATATACTTTAATTTGACCAGTTTTGAAACCAAAAAAACACAATGAAAGAAAGAATAACATGGCAATTATGTCACTGACAGAACAGTATACTAATATAATCAATATTCATAAATTGATTAACAGTAACTTCAAAGAAGATACAGTCTCTTAAGCAACTTTACATTCAAATATCTTTGAACTAACAAGACAGTAGAAAGTATTTATAAAGCCTCAACAAAATAGGAGAAGCTTGAATTTGGCATCCTTAATAGCCTCCCATTCAAAACATTCTAGTTCTATCTTTTCTACCAAAGGATACCAAAAACTTAGCGGATTATAGAACAGTTGTTCATTGTGGGATGAATCCTTATAGGCTGAAAAAACATCTAACATAAACAGATCCCAAACTTTATGCACTCATTGTACTACAGTAGGAATTGCTTTATCTTTCCAGGATCTAGCTATAAGAATTTTGGCCGCTGTAAGTAGCATTCCTATTAATTTTCTCCTTTTTGTAGGTGGACCGTTTTCAGGCCAAAGTCCCAAGAGAATAATCACAGGATTTATTAGTTTACCTATGCATTGTACTATCTGTATCCAAAATCCTTGAATTAGCTTACAGGACCACCAGTTGTGTATATAGGTAGCACGTTCCCCACAGTTTTTCCCACAAAAAGGGGTTAAACCTGGAATTATGTGAGCTAGTTTAACCAGAGTCATGTACCATCTTAATATAACTTTTAAGTTTGCCTCTAGCGCATATACTGATTTGGACATCTTATTTTGAGCCTGCCAAATGTCTTCCCACTGATCTTCTGTAATCACACAGTTTAAATCTGTAGCCCAAGCTTTTTGGTAAGTTTACACTTCAAGTTTTTGACCTATCAACAGAATTTTATAAATTTTGGATATTAAACCACATTTTTGGTATGGTTTATATAATAGCTGTTCAAAATCATTGAGAGGTTTTTGTATTGAAAATTGATACGCAGAGTTTTCTATAAGATGTCTAAACTGAAAATATTTATACCAATGAATATTTATTTTATATTTTCTTTCAAGGTCTTGTTTGGTCATAAGTTTTCCTTTATGAACACAATCAATAATTCTGCTGATATTTATCTTTTTCCATAGGGCAAATGCCTGCTGGGCCTGCGCCGGAGGGAACCAAGACTGACCCATGAAGCAAGCGAGTTGAGAAAAAGATTGAATAATTTTAGGTTTTACTTTGTACCATATTTTAAGTATGGATTTTAAATAGGGTGAGTTGACTTTAACAAAAGCCTGTGAAGCTTTATCCGACCATAGCAATTCTTGAAACCTATGGCATTGACTCGAGTATGTTTCTATCCATGCCCAATCCAGACAGTCCTCTTGGTGGTATTGTCTAATACATGATGCTAAACTCACAGCTCTATAATACAAGGGAAGATTAGGCTATGCCATTCCCCCTTGTCTCAGCGTTCTAGACATTGTAGACTTGTTTACTCTCGGGTGTTTATTAAACCAAATAAATGCATCAAAGTCTTTCTGCCAAATCTTTATTTGGCGTTCTGCAACAAAGCATGGAATCGTTCTAAAGAGATATAAGTATTTTGGCAAAATAAAAGAACGAATTATACTGATTCGGTCCATCCAAAAAAACATTTTCGAGGACCATGAAGTCAACTGGGTTTTGGTCATTCTGTGGAGATCAGAAAAATTGGTTTGTATTATATCGGCGTCACCGATCGGGATTTTGATGCCCAGGTATTGTAAATAATGCTTCGCCCAATGAAAAGAAAAAGAAGTTCGATGTTATGTTTTGTACAGGGGTTTAATTGAATAGGATAAATTAATGACTTTGTCTGATTTACAATAAGCCCTGCTACCAGGCCAAAACTATCTAGGGAATGTTGTATAGCTACTAAAGATTGTAACGGAGAAGAAACATAAAGAATAACATCATCCGCATAAAGACTAAGCTTGAATTCCTTGTTGGAAACTGAAATACCAACAAAATTAGGGTCTGCCCTCAGTATATGAGCTAATGGCTCCATTGCTAAAATAAATAGTATTGGGGACAAGGGACACCCTTGACGAGTGCCTCTTTGCATTAGCAACTCTTTTGTAGCGGCACCATTAAACAAAATAGTTGCCATGGCTGACATCCATGATGATTACTCAATCACAGCACACAACTCTGGATCTGTGGACCAGGAATGTCAGTTCTGTGCAGCTTTACACTTCCCATGTGAGAGGCCCCCAGATGGAAAGTTCACCAAGTGCTGTTCCAAAGGCGCTGTTTCTCTACAAGACATTCGCTCTGTTCCACTAATGCAGGACTTTGACCGCTTGTAAGTTTCGGTTTCGCTCCATTCCTCCCTACGCCTGACATCTTTGCCGATTGTTTACAAAAGTCAACCGCTGATTCGCAACCTCTGAAAATTGCTTTCAATTTAAATTCGCTCTGGTAAGTCTCTCAAAACAGTTCAAATGCTTAATTTTTCCCTTCCCCCCTCTCCTTTTCCAATTCTCTGACACGCTCATGGGAGGGGCCCCTCCTCTCTCCGTTTACTGGTATAGGGGGGGATAAGTAATTCTTCGGTTATTTCACAACTCGGTTACATCAAACTCACTTTCATTGTTGGCCACTTTCGACCTCGCTTGTATCTTTGTAAATCGCTCAATCTCCAGAGTTTGATCCGGTCAACCCAGCTAGTGCCATGTGGCCACACAGTGGTGGGACTGTCAGGGCAAAGGAGTGCCTCAATTCTCCGGCTTTGCACCATTGAAGAGGCTACCCCTCGAAGGCCCTATGGCTTGGAACCCTACTCTAGGGCTCCATAGAGAGAACTGCATCAGCGGCTTCCCTCCTCACCGCTGGTGTGCGGATCGCTCCCCCAAACATTGGGGAGAGCAACCACCATCGCTGTGCCAAAAACCGGAATGAAGTGGAGAATCTAAAGTCATAGCCACTTATGGTGGTGACATTACAAAAACACCTATTGATTTTTGGAAGCATTGGTTGTACACGTTCCGAATTAATGTAAACATAATTGCAGGTCATTCTCACACATACACAAGCTCTTCCTAGATATACAACACTGGAGTGTGATTCACTAATAATATCAAATTGGCATTGGCTTTCAATTCCTTTTCTGGGGGCCAAGCAAGGGTGGTGTTCCTCCAAGGCCTCATCTTTGTAAATGAAACCTAACTTCTCTCTCTCTGCATACACCCTTCTGTGTTAATAGTCTGCCAGCTAGATGAATTGGTCCTAGCCCATCTGTTGCTGTCTTTAGTGTATAGTACACTGTTAGTGTCTGCCCGCAGGCCTAGAGGAATAACTGTGTACACAGAAAAAGTCTCTTGGGCAGTTAATGTGATGATGACTAGGTGTAGAGATTGGGTAGTTTGCTCAAAAGAAGCACTGGTAAGGACCACCATTCGAAATTAATTTCACTCTGTGTTAGATTTTCCTTAAGAAGTTCCTTTCAGAGGAATGATTCCATCCATGGCCTGTCTGATCATTCCCATAGCAGTCATGATATTTATGGCCTGAGCTTGGATGCATGCCATGGCCATTGAAATGTTTTTCTGTAAGGACTAAATGCCTCCAGTAAGTGTACTGAAATCTTTTTCCATAATCTGCTCCCATGTTACTAAGATTGGATTGGTGGAATGCTGTACCTGGGAAAGGGCCTCAAAAGATTGCATGATTGGAGCACTCATTTTTGACACATCTGAGGAGACTCGGGAGGCCTTGTTTGCAATAATCTCTATATTTGCTGTGTCTATAACTGCCATCCTGGCTCCTACAGGGGCTACCCAGTCTGAGGCTTCTCTTAGGGCAATTGGGAAGGCCTCCCTTTTTCCAAAGCCTGAGCCAATTGACCCAGCCTTGTTGGCTGGGTTGTAAAAAGGGGGCACATGCTTTTTGATGAAAGGAAGTTCCCAGTCCTTTCAAATTAACATTTATTATCTTTACTGAGATTTGAGGCTGCATTAAAATGATCTCCTTATGGTTAAACTTCAATGTGTGAGATTCTACTACTGGGTAAGTTAGATTGCTGAGGGTGGTCACATCTTGGATTAAGGGATCAAAACTGAGAATAGTCTGATTGATTGATCCCATGGTGAGGGAGAAGTTACCTTCCTGGTGGGTGACTTTAATAACTAGGATCCCTATAGAGTTGAAATTAAATTCTTCAAGCTGATCTGTACAGGGAGATCCAGTCAGACCAACCATCCAGTCAGGAGGACCTAGCTGTGACACATGAGAGGGATCCATGTGCCAGCTTAAAGGGGTCCATTCTATAGCAGAGAACCTGTAATCACTGCCTGAAGGATTAGTTAGAACAATAGGAAACTCCTCTTCCTGTTTTAAGAGGTGGTGAGTTCCTATAGAAACAACTATTTTTAAAGGGTCTCCAGTGTTCAAACGGCTGCAGAGACCATTGCCATTTTGCATGTGGAGGTGTCCTCCAGGGTAGGTGGTGGAAGGTGTGGATACATCACTTTGCATAGGAGTCTACCATTTCCTCTATTAGATTTTGCCCAGAGGGACAAAACTGCTCCTTCTGGCCAGTGACTTCACTGGTACAATTGATTAAAAGTGAAGGTGGACATATCTCTATTTCCTTTTGAGTCCTGAATTTGCATAGCTTCTGAGTTAGTCTTGTCTCATATCCAGCTAAGATGCATGTCAGATATCTCCTAGGCATGTTAATTCCTACACACCTTCATCTGTGTAAAGTGGCATTGTGGTTGGTTGGCTGAGTGGCTTGACTTTGCCCTATCATCATAACCAGTATACACAGAAAACAAAACAGGCTTACCATTTCCAGAGGTTTTTTGCTCCACATGAAAATTCCTGCAAGACAAAGGATTATGGGGTAATTTATAGAGGGTGACCTGTTCACTCATGCTGTGGTCGACGCACGTGCAAAAACATCACAGCATGGCTTCCCCCTGCTCTTAGGTAAGGGTCTGATATCCGTGAGTATGGTCCCTTTAAGAACTGGCTTGAGCAGGAAAGCGGCAAGTGACCACATGTGAAAGAGCGCTTATTTCAAAACTTTTTACTCCCAGGCTGTCGCCTCTTTAATTATGAATTTAAGTTTAGGCGAGTTCCCTCACTCGGGAATCGAACTGGGAGCCTCTGTGTTTCCATTACAGGCATTCTAATCGCTGCACTAACAGTCTGTCTTACAGGAAACAGGGCTCCTGGTAAATAAGTCTCGCCTGCTATGCTTTGCTTGTTAGGTGAAAGCAACTGGGGTCAAGAGTTTAAAATGGCTAACTAGGGCAGGGATCATTCTCCATTCGCTTTTGGGCAAATCTCCTCTCATGAGAGGGCTTACAAAGCCTAATGGGTATGCAGATGAGCTTAATTGGCTGTCTGTAGTCAAGTTTACCTGCTTATAACTTTGCACAGAGGGTACCTAGGTGCGCGGAACCAAGGGGGATCTAAATTGCATGCTTAACTGTGTTGACTACCGTAACGTGTGATTTTGCACCTATGACTGGAAATGAGACCGATGGCCTTGGTTTCCCTTGGCCAGAGTCAGTAACTAATGCTGTTTGATTTTGTTCCCCTTTCTTTTAGGGTGGCAGATTGTACAGTCTGCCCGGCAGCCATCATCATCACACTGGAAGAATCTAAACAATTTTTGGAGGGTTCTTATTATAAGAACCCACTATTCTGGTTATAAAAATAGAATCACAAACACATAAAAAACCTGATTGGCTGGTGCTGGTGTTAGGGTAGTAAATTGTGCCTAGTGACTGTTGCCAGGCAGATGACTACTCCCGAGCGACTGTTACCAGGCAGAAGAGGGGACCAGGGCAGCCATTGTTGTCAGGCAGAACAGCTGCGATAGACAACCGCTTGTTGCTAGGCAGATTGGCGGCTCTAGGCAACCACTTTGTTACTAGGCAGAAAACTGAAAAATAAATAAAAAATGTCTAAAAATCTTTAAAAATGCAGGGAAAATTTGGAAAAATACAGGAAAAATATGGAAAAATAGGAGAAGTGCAGGGAGATAAAAATAAATTTTCTGGCGACTTTCAGCAATATTTCTATAACTAAACCTTAGGTTCTCTACTTTTTTCTTTCCTCTATTGTCTCTACCCACCCCCCCTTGTTTCCTTTGGCCACATGGTCAAAAGGAGACATCTTTTAAAGGGCCATGAACATATCTGCTAGTGAGAAAAAGGCAGGAAACTCTAGTGGCTTTGCGAATGAGATTTGGTAAATGGGAACAAGAGGCGGCTGATCCGAATGAGGGTTGCCACCTGGGTCGGGAGGTTCAATGGGAGGCTGAAGAGCTGGGTCTCCTGTCCAGGGCTTTAGCTGTGAAGAATGGAAGAACTTGTGCCAAACTTCACCATGCTTTCTAGGAATGGTGACCTTATACACTGCTGGGCTGATTCATGTGGGGGGACTGGACCTTCCCATTTGGCTGTGAGTGCATGTTGTTTCCAGGAGAATTTCTGGTAGAGAACTTGTTGGCCTGGGTCCCAGGTTTGTGGGTTGCGGACCCAGCCAAGTTTCTTGTCTACAGTGAGTTGACTCTGACCCAGCATTGTAGCAACTTGAAGATGAAACCTAAAGACTTCAACTAGGAGCTCACAAACCCAACTATCGTTTGCTACTTTGGACTCTAGGTCTGAGGAAAGGTCGGAATCCATCCAGAAAGCCTCTGGGAGTCTCATTTTTCTACTGGTCATAACCATATGAGGGGAGTAGCCGTGTTTGGCCATGGTGCCCCAAATGGCCATGAGAATAATTGGGAGTTTTTCATCCCAATCTCTGCCAGTAGACTTAACGACCTTGTGCAGAGCCTCTTTTAGGGTGCGGTTAGTGCATTCTATGGCTCCGGATGATTGCGGATGTCCAGCTATATGAAACCTTTGTTTGATGCTCAATGCTTTCTATAGTTCTTGGGTGACCTCATCGAGGAAATGACTTCCTAAATCACAATTGATTACCTTATATACACCCCAGTGAGACCAAATGTTATTAAAGAGAATTTTGGTGGTCATGATGGCTGTGTTGTTCTTACAGGGAAAAGCTTCTATCCATTTAGAAAAGGGGTCTATGACTGTGAGGCAGTATTTGTTACCTCACCGTGTCTTCAGGAGGGGGCCTATAAAGTCAATCTGAATTTGAGCCCAAGGTCTTTCTATTCTCTGGTGTTGGATGGGAGCTCTGGGACCGGAGGGGTCAGCATTCACCATTGCACATGAGAGGCAGTTGTCCACTCATTGTGCAATGTCACAGTGTATGCCTGGCCACCATCCTACCTCACGCACCCTTTCCAATGTTAACACTTTGCCTCTGTGACCTTGTTCATGAATAAATTGAATTAGAACATAAGAACATAAGAGAAGCCAATGTTGAATCAGGTCAATGGCACATCTAGTCCAACACTCTGTCACACAGTGGCCAAAAATACCAGGTGCCATCAGGAGGTCCAGCAGTGGGGCCAGGACACTAGAAGTCCTCCCACTGCTGCCCCTCCCCCAGCACCAAGAATAGAGTGCATCACCTGCCCCAGACTGAGAGTTCCTATCTATACCTTGTGGCTAATAGCCACAGATGGACTTCTGCTCCATATGTTTATCTAATTCCCTCTTGAAACTGTCCATGCTTGTAGCTGCCACCACCTCCTGTGGCAGTGAATTCCATGTGTTAATCACTCTTTGGGTGAAGATGTACTTCCTTTTATCTGTTCTATTTATCTATTAGATCACTTCTCACTTCTACAGGGATTACCCAGTGGCAGTTACCTGCCTTTTCCATAGCCTATACTGTGCCTTCCTCTTCCTGAATGATGTATTTGCCTGTGGGATCTTTCCCTTCCTGTAGGAGATTGGTGACATCCACATCATTTCTCTGCAGCTCATCTAGGTCTACAAATACTGGGGGAATGGGGGTTGGTTGTGCTGCACTGGTGCCTTGCTCCTAGTAGTTACTGGTTGGAGGGAATAGGCAGAGTATTATGGAGGTGGCTTCATGTGGGCTGCCTCCTTTGCAAGCAAATCTGCCTGATCATTCCAGTATGCTATGTCACTGGAATTTTTCTGGTGTCCCTTCACATGGGAGATCTGGGTGGGTGCAGAGGGTTTGTGTCAACAACACATAGCCAAAGCGGTAGGTGAGTGATGGGTTTTCCCTTGCTATTTCTCCAATCTTGTTTCTGTCACTGCGGAAGCCAGACAGTGGTGGCTTTGACCATCCAGTCTGAGTCTGTGTAAATTGCAAGGGGGTAGTCTAAAGGTTTGAATTCCAAGACTGCACATAGGGCTGTTACCTCAGCTGCCTGACTAGAATGGGGATGCACAGATTCCTGCAGGGTGAACCCGTCTTGCACTCTGATGGTGCCAAAGCCTGTCTTAGGGGAACTGTCAACATGAAAAGAGGAACCATCGCAGAACCAGCAGATGAACCCTTTCTGCCTTGCTTCCTCAAGCAGCTCTCCCTACGTTGTGGACCATGGCATGTGATCCACTAGAGGTAGTGGACATTCATGCTCTTCCCCTGTGCTTATAAGCCCATAGGGGACAGGGGGTTCATTTTGCTCCTTCTTATACTCAATGCCTTTATTAACCAGAACAAATGTCCATTGTGCAATCCTTGCATTTGAGACTTGGCTATCTTGTATTTTCCCTGACAAAATGTACTTCAGAGGGGTGTGTGTGGTTTGCACAACTACTTTAGCCCCATCTATAGTGAATGGGTAAGGCTCCATACTAAAGCTAGGCTGACCTTTTCACAGGGAGTAGTTTTCATTTCTACTGGGGAGAGGTTCCTAGAGGCATAGGCAATAACTCATTGGGTGCCCGCCTGGTGCTGAATGAGAGTGGCTCCTATACTTCTCTCTGACATAGCAAGTTGGATGAAAAATGGCTTGGTTGGATCAGGATGTGCAAGGGCTGGAGCAGAGGCAAGGCTCCATTTTAGGACCGCAAATGTGTGTTGCTGTTCAGGGTCCCAATGCCACAGAGTGTCCTTCTTGAGGAGGGCATATAGGGGGTGTGCTTTGTCCGCAAAGGCTTCAATGAAGTCCCGGGAAAAGTTGAAAGTACCTAACAGCCCATAATGATGGAATGTCTGTGGGGGCAGGTAGCTTGGAGATAGTCTCCATACGTTGTGTATCTGGAGTCCTGCCTTCAGGTCCTAGCACTAGACCAAGGTATTTTACATGCGTTTGCACTAGCTGAGCTTTGTCCCAGCTTACCTTGAACCCTGTTTCTGCAAGGAGATGTAAGACTTCTCTAGTGATATCCTGAATTAGCCCCTCAGTGTGGGCATGGACAAGGATATCATCCACGTAAGAAAGGACGTGATCTTTGGAGCCTGGGTGGAAGCAGTCCCACATTTGCATGACATGTGCGTGGAAAATGCTGGGGCTTGAATGGAATCCTTGCGGGGTCTATTTAAACGCATACTGTTGGCCATGAAAGGTGGAAGTGAACTTATACCAGCAAGAGTCGTGTAGGCAAATCAAGTGGAACGCATTCGCTAAGTCAATTACACTGTAGTAGCATGATTTTGCAGCAATGGCGGCCAGGATTTCATTATATTTCACAACTACAGGGGCTACTGGGGGTGTCACGGCATTGAGGGCCTGGAAGCTGACAGTCATTTGCCATGTTACTCCATCTGCTTTTAGGACCAGCCACAATGGGGTATTACAGATGGATTGCATGGGTAGAATTATGTCCCATTCCAAGAGTCCCTCAATGGTCTTGGCTATGCCAGCCTCTGCCTCTGCTGGGTACTTGTACTGTTCTTGGGGTGGGGGATCCTTACCCTCAATGAGAACACAAGCATTTCTGACAGTGCCACATTCTGCCTTGTCTGTGATCCAGACTTCAGGGAATTCCTGCACCCAGGGGTCTTCTGAGAGGGGGGCTAGGGGTAGAGGAGCCTTTAGGGCTGTGCACTGGTGGACCACATTGATCATGTCTGGTCCACCTGGACCTTCCAGAGGAGACCATTCTCCAGGTCAATTGTGATCCCCTGGTCACGGAAGAAAGGGGCCTCTAAGATGCCATCATCCTCGCCTTGGTTGTCGCAGACATTCACCCAGGTAGAGAAGGTACCCAGAGTTAAGGGGATCTCTTCCCACAGTTTGGTGGTGTGGTTGCCTCTAGCAAAGCCATAAAGGGAGATAGTATCTTTGGTTAGGTGATCCTTATTTGCAACCTGGGGATATAGCACATTGGTAGATGCGCCAGTGTCTATTAAGAGTGTGGCAGGTTTGAGTTTCCCAGGAGTCCCAACCCCTGCTTTCACGGTCAGTCTTCCCCAAGAGTCTGGCTTAAGTCGTGCCAAGATCCCTTCGGGGAGATTGTGGGACTCCAGACAGCCCTAGCTGTAGGGGGCATGCTCCACTACCTCGACCTCTTGAGTTGTGGTTACTGGGATGACTGGGTAGTTCCCCCATTGTTCACTTTCTGTAAGAGCCTGAAGGAGAACCCAATCCAGTTGTTTATGGAAGCGTTCCATCTCAAAGCCTTGATCCTTCAGGCACATCCAAAGAAGCCAATGGAAAGGATCTTTTCCTTGGGGGCGGATTTCCCCAATGTTGGCCCTCTCCCTGGTATTCCTGCTGCAGACCTTCTGAATAGGAGGGGGCTTGATTGAAGGGAGGCAAAGGAGGGTAGAGAGAAGTAGGTCCAGCCACTGGAGGTGGGAAGCCTTGCGGTGGGTGGTAGGGACCTTGATGATAAGCAGGAGGTCCTGGTGGTTGGCTATAAGGGTCGCCTGGGTGGTGACCTTGCTCCTGGGGGGACGGAGGAGCAGAAGGTTGGAGATGTGCCTGTGTGGGATTAGGATTATTGCGATAGTCCTTTCCATTTCTTCCCCAATTGCCTCCTCCACCCTTCTGTGCTCTCTGCCATGCTTGGGTTTCCCATCGTACCTATTCCCATAGCCTCCCGATGAGGAGTATTGGGAGTGGGGGCCATGATTGGCGTAGGTTATGGCCTGGATAGGCTCTTCTTCCTCCCTGTCTCTGGCCTTCTTGGCACCCTTAGGAGGTTTAAGAACTCCTGTGCTTCATAATAGAGTTGCCACTCTTGGTAACCCTAGCCCTTTCTGAGGCTTCCGCAGCTGTTTGTTTGGCTTCCTGGGCAGTGTCGGCCAAGCTCTGTTTCTCTAAAACTAAACTGAGTTTCTCTGTGCATAATCAGAGATTCTCGTCTCCATAGGTTTTGTGGAGGTCCGCTATGTCTTCCTCATACTCATTTCCCTTGTTGGCTATGATTTCCTCATAGTTTTCCCTCTGGTTGTTTAGGTCCTGGTTATGCTTAGACCTTAACTGTTCTAGCTTGGTTTAATATTCAGTTTTTAACCTCACTACTTCTGTGGTTTGGGCATCTAGTTCCTGACTATGTTTAGACCTCAGCTGGTCTATCTCGGTTTGATGCTCTGTTTTTACCCTCGCTGCTTATGCAGTTTGGGCATCTAATTCCTGAGTGTGTCTGGACTTTAACTTTTCCACTTCAGTTTGATACTCCGCTTTCAACTTGGCTAGCTCCTCAGCTTGTTTAGCTAAAGCGGCCTTGTGTGTGTCACTGTCTGTTTGCAGACGTTTAATGACTGAGGCAGTGTCTTGAAGAGCCGTGTATAATGCCCAAATTCTGGCTTTATCTTTTGCAGTAGCAGGTTTCTTTTGCTCACAATAGTCCTGGAATGCATTCCTGGCTATTTGGAGTGGATCGGATCCTTTGAATGATCCTTCCTCCCAAGGACAAATGCCTTTCTTAATGAGCCATTTTTCAAGGCAAGGCATGTGGCTGTTGGCATGAAACATCGTTACTCTAGCTATAAATCTCCTGCTTTTTCGTAGTGGGGGTGAGGGGGATCTTTTCTTCCCTTTCATTCTACTGAAAGGCGTGCTGCCAATTAAGTGAGGTTGCAATGAGGGTGGCCTGGGCCTCAATTCTCTGTACAGGAAAACCTTCAAACCCGCTTTGTAGGGTTTTGGGCCTCTTGCCCTAATGGGGGAACCTCTACAACCTGTTTGGTAAGGTTTCCAACTTTACGCTCTTGCAGGATTACCTTCAACCTGCAGGGTTTTGAGACAATATGTCCCAACAGGGTTACCCCTAACCAAAAGTTAAAATATAGTCACTTTGTTTACAAAGCAAAATGAGGGATCGCTTGTGCACACTCTACAGTATGTGTGTGTTTTCAAAACAGCATGACATGTGTATGTGGTGTGGGGGATGCGAACCTATCACCCTGCACTGTCGATCTTGGATCCCACCCACAAAATAGATGAAGAAATGGCTTGAGATAGCCTTAGGACTTCATGGCAGAGGCCCCAATGCATTTGGAGCACCAACCAGTCATGGGCTTTCACTTAGCAGTCGGGTCCAGGGTGGCTGACCTCATACACGCTGAAGGAGAGAAGGGGGAAAGCCTCCCACAATAGAGCGCTCTCCAGAGTCAATCAGACAGCAACCTTTCACACAAGCCTGTACCAATACTCTGGAAAAGTTTTTCCTCCACGTCTGCCCATCTGAAAGACACGTGTCAACTAGCGTGCATTCAGACATGCAGGTCATTGCCCGCCTTCTCCACCACTTTGTTAACCAAATTGCCATAATTTCTTATCAATATGGTGAATTTATTATTATTAATTGGCAATAGGCAAATTAGGGAGTGAACACCAGTGTACACAGAGGTCCCACACTTCCAGAGGTACCAGTAACAGACACAGAGGCTGAAGTTAGGTTAAAATGATGTCTTTACTGTAGTCTTCTTCACACACAAATAATACAGTCACACACACAATTATTCAAGTCTAGGAAATAAAGATAGATAATCAGCACGTTTGCACGAGCAGGATATTTGTTGGTTGGGCAATAATTACCTGTCCTCTCTGGGTGAGTTGTTCCAATGGAAGAAGGGAAGGGAGAATTAGAAATAAGGAACATGCCCTGAATCCGGCAGGACCACATGGAACTCTGGCTGCAGTTCTAGAGTCAAGGATGGAGGAAGGGTATTGGGATAGCAAGCTGAATGTAAGAAGGATAAAGCTTAGATAGGGGTCAGAGAGAGAGAGAGAGAGAGCATGTGGTCAGGTATCACCTTTTATAAAGTGGCGTGGGGGGGCTGGTTGAGCTGGCCACATCCCCTGGTCACACCGCCTGTTAGACCATCCCTGAAAACATACAATGGGGTTGTCAGAAAAGGGGAGTGG
Organism: Gekko gecko; assembly: GCA_029375565.1. Lineage (NCBI taxonomy): Eukaryota > Metazoa > Chordata > Lepidosauria > Squamata > Gekkonidae > Gekko > Gekko gecko. The sequence goes on from JAPDNY010000005.1 coordinate 175,350,184, forward strand.
AGCTGGGGAGTGGTCAATATTGAGAACTAGCAATTTAGACTGGAATCTGGCACCTGGATATGAGTCATCAGGCTAGGACTATTGTCTCTTGATAGCCTTAGCCAGGTCGTTAATGGGCAAGTGACTAGGTGCCAAGCAACCACGTGTGGAGCCTCCTGGTTACGTGCAGCTTTGCAGGTTGGTGGGGGGGGAGAGGATTGCCTGTGTGTGTTAGAGGGAGCTCCTAATGGTGTTTGGAGCCCATTGTCCTCATACCCTGACACAGCATGGTGTTTGATTCTTTGGTGCAAGCTAGGGAGCTGATCCATCTCACAACTGGTAAGAGGGCTGGTAACCTTGAAGAATCCACTGTAACAGTAACACAAAAAGGAAGGTATCCTTCTCTCAGGTATGCCTTCTCAACTGGCATCATGTTGGATTACCATGCTGTACAGTCCCTTATCATAACTTTGCACAGTCCAAGTTCATATAACTTATGTCTAATAGTCCATAAGAGCATATTAAGTGCCTTGCAGGGCAACATCTGGGCCCCTCTCATATGAAGTATCGACTGACAATGGCCAGCTGCTCAAATGGCACATATGCTGCCAGCTTCTCTCTGTGGATCAGGACACAGCCAAGGGAAGCGAAGATGAGTTTGTGGGCCCGTAACCCATCACAGCCACTGGAAGATCGCCCTCTACACAAGCACCAATCAAGGCAAGCGCTCCAGCGCTTGCTGGTGCTGATGGGGAGGCCACCAAGCCTGACAGGATGCTCAGCCCCAGTGGGGAACCAGTGCTCTTGCAACCCCTGGGGAGGCAAGGCCAGGTCCAGTGCTGCCTGCCCCAGCTCCCGAGCTATGCCGCTGTACCAGGGAGCGGCGCAGACCAATGCACCTAAGGGACTTTGTCTGCCAGGGACAATCTGAACCATGGGGGGAGGGGTGTTGTGTACCAACGGAGGACTGCACATGCAGTCACCATTGCATGCGGCCATGCGAAGGAGCAAAGCTCTGCTTCCTAAACACTAGTCAGATTGGATCCTGGAACAGACCTATCAGTCAGTTAGGATCCAATTAGGAACTTATGGGGAATGGGGTGCACTGTAAATAAGCCTATCATGGGTTTGGAGTGTGTGCAGGGTGTGGCATGCTATGGGGATTTAAGCAGGCCTCCAGGCCAGCTCTGGTGTCTTGTATTCCTGATGCTAAATAAACTATGAGCTGATCACTATGCTATGCCTTGGAACGCAGTATATTTCAGGTTCTGTAGAAATCAGATCCTCCCCAGGGGATTTGCTGAAAGCTAAATATGTAATAAGGTTTCCAACTTCAGTCTCTGTTCCTGGGGGCCACTCTAGTAGTGTTTGTAAATCAGTAGCAGAGACCCAGTTCCTTTTATCTGCCATCTTAGGTGAAAGTGGAATGGATTAATAAATTTTAGTAAAGTGAGTATACCAAATATTCCCAGATATTTGGGCCTCTAGTTGTTGGGGGGATTTGCCTAAACTTGATGAGATCAACTCCCAGAAATGGGATTCTTTTCTCTCAGAAATGGCCTGTGCCAGTTCTTTCCATAAATATTTGGCATAAGTAGCTTATTTTTTAGTAAGCACTTATACTGAGATTTCAGTATAGTTAGTTGTTGGACCCTGGATGCTTCTTTACTATACTGGGTTAGTCTCATTGTCAGATAACTGCCATGTTTTCTGTATGATCTCATGCTTTGCTTGTTTGCTTTCTCACATGTGCAGCACTTTCCTTTGATTATAGAACTGTGGGAAACATTCCTGTAGCCAGCCACTATCTCTGGCCTTGAACAGAAGGGAGGCCTTAGGTCCTCAGACGGTGTGAATGTCTCGATCCTCCCCCCCTACAGAGGGGTTGTCTGCAGTTCATTATGTAATATCCTGCCGGGAGAATTCCCGTGTGCACGCTTGGTTTTCATTTGCTTAGCTAGCTGAAGCATCAGAGTATATACACAGCTTTTTCTGCCCTATCTATTATTCCTGACAATGACTCTGCAATAATGGGCAACAGACTGGTATTCCAATAAAGCATAACTTTCTGAGTGAAGTGTGTTTGGACTTGCTCGCTGTTGAACCTGACAGAAATTGTCAGGAATCATCGTTTGCCGCTGGGCCATATCTCTCTCAGCTGAGATGAGCGGTTCCGGAGGAGGAGGGGTACTCACCATGGTCCCTTCCACAACCACTCCCCCGATCACCACGACCCCAACGACGATGGCAGCGCCAGCCACCCCTCTGGTCTCTACGGGGGCGGGGGTCCCATTGTCGATGGGAGCAGGGGTCCCAGTGTCGATGGTCTCAGTGCCAATCTACAGCCCAGGAGGGCTGACAATGGCATATGGTGGGGCCATCCCTCAGTCTAAAACGTCCTTTATCCTACTGCACCTGGCTAGAGGGATCATGTTTCGGCTGAAGCTGTGAGACTGGGCAAAGCACCTGGGAGACTCCATGCAAACCACTTGGTCGTTGCCGGGAAGTCAGAGCCAGGACAGCATGTACAACTCTCATCTGAGTACAGGGAGTTTTGGCGCAACTCTGAGCCGGCCCCTCAAGGTTCTCCCGCAGCAGACTCCAAGCCCGGGGAGAGATGTGAACACGTGGCTGGATAGCCTGGAAACCAATTGCTGCATGATAATGTGACACTTAGGACATTTATTACAAACGTTATCCACCATGATAGCCCAGCAGGGGGTTCCGGCTGCCCCCCCGCCTGCTCCAGGTCAGGTGCTGCCTGGTCCTGTGCTACCACTGCCTGGCCCCATCCTTCCACCGCCAGCTCCCGTGTTGCCGGCTCCAGTCGTGCCAGCTCCACAGCCTCAGCCACCGCTGCCCCTTCCAGCACCCACTCCCCTGCTGCCTGGAGCGCTGCCGCCTCCCCTCCTCCCCCTCTGCAACCACCCGTCCCTAAGGCCCTGCAAATGATGCCCCGGCCCAAGGATTTATTGGACATCACCTTTGATGGTGACCCGGAGAATCTCTCTCTTTTATCCTGCAAGTGGTGAAGTTTGTACAATGCTGGGCCCATCTATTTCAGGATGAGGAGCAACAGGTGGACTTTATCGCTTCCCGGCTGAGGGGAGCCGCTATCAGCTGGTACATGCATGCTGTCAAGATCCATGACTGGACTGATCTGGTTCTAGCTCAACAGTATCGTCTGGGGCAAGTAGCCAACATTTGAAATAATGTCATGAGTTCCCAAGAGCCAAGAACCTTGCACGTCTGGATGGAGAAGGCAGAGAGGGTGGAAAGCCGACTGCACACTATGAGACTAGATAGTGCAATTGCAGCTGGAAGATCACCCACTACGCCCCATCCAAAAACCAAGCCACCCCCGCCAAAATTCTCAGTCCGAGACCAACAAATGAAGCAAGGTCTCTGTCTGAGATGTGGGGGAAAGGGGCCACTACGCAGCTAACTGCCCTTCGGGAGAGGCTGCTGGGCCATTGGGAAAAGAGGGTGAGAAGTGTTGGGCTGACACCCCACCGAAAAAGGAGATGGCAAAGCCGCAAAAACCCTGTGCCTTGCATACCACTGTGGGGATATTGGACTCGGTGTTGAGTGATGAGGAAACAGGGGAGCAGGCAGGAAATGGCCAGGTCCTGCTATAGGTGGCGCAGCACAACAGGACCCATTGTCCGAGGTGCCTAACATGGTGAGCAACTACCCTCCCCTCTTTTTTGTGACTGTGACTATTATAAACCCGACTATGAAGATGCACATTTGCGTACGTGGCCTCATAGACTTGGGCTGTGGGAGGGATCTCATCAACCCCTCCATGGTGTCGGGCTTGGAGGCAGCTGTGGTCCATTTGGTGGAGCCCCTGATATTCAACCAAATGGATGGCTCTCAGATGAAGGAGCTCTGTAGGTTCAAGACTGTGCCGTTGCGGGTGGGGGCTGGAGATCATTGGGAAGACCGTGCCTTTGTTGTGTCCCCTGGAGCTAAGTTTCCCTTGGTGTTGTGCAGCCCGTGGCTCCATGGCCATGATCCATATATATTGTGGGATGAAGGCATAGTCTCTTTTATATCCCCAAAGTGTCAAACGCACATCTGGGACCCTGCATGGGAAGTGCCCTTGGATAGTGACCCTCCCCAGGTTTGTCTGGCCTTGGAGGAACTGGCCCACATTCCCAAGGAATACAGAGATTTGTCAAGGGTGTTTTAGGAAGAGGAAGCGGATGAGCTCCCTCCTCATTGCAGCTCTGACTGTGCAATTGAGTTGTTGCCCAGGCATAAAATGCCAAGAGGGAAGATTTATGCCATGAGCCCCACAGAGAAGGAGGAGTTGCGAAAGTTCATAGATAAAAACCTTGCCAGAGGATTTATTTGGCCGGCAGCCTCCCCGTTTGCAGCTCCAGTTCTCTTCTGTAAAAAGAAGGACAGAGGGTTCCGGCTTTGCACAGACTACCGGGAGCTGAATGCAGTGTTGTCCACCAATGCCTACCCAATGCCTTTGATTAAAGACCTCTTGGCAGAGGTGGCCAAAGGGAAAATGTTTTCTAAGCTTGATTTGTGGGATGCTTATTTCTGTGTACGCATCCGGCAGGGAGATGAATATAAGACTGCCTTCAACACCCCCTTGGGCCAATTCAAATACTGTGTGATGCCATTTGGCCTCCAGGGGGCGCCAGGAATATTTATGAACTTGATCAATGAAGTGTTACACAAGCACCTGTTTAAGGGGGTGGTAGTTTTCCTGGATGATATTTTGCTGACTCCCCTGACAAGACCTCTCATTTTCAGCTGGTGAGAGAGGTCCTCCAGATGTTACTCAAGCACAAACTCTTTGTCAGATTGTCCAAGTGCGAGTTCCATAAGACCAGCATTGACTTCCTACGGTACCATATATCTCAGAAGGGGATTGAAATAGACCCAAAGAAAGTCCGGGATGTATTGGAATGGGAACCTCCAAAGACTCACAAACAGCTCCAGAGTTTCCTTGACTTTGCCTCCTTTTACCACAATTTCCTGCCCCACTTTGCCCAAGTGAGCCTTCCCCTAACTGACTTATTGAAAACCAAGGGGAAGGGACCAGGGGCAGCCCAACCCAGGACTAAACTAGACTGGACGCCTAAGTGCCAGGAGGCATTTGATCAATTGAAGGCTCTGTTTAAAACAGAGCTGGTGTTAGCGCACCCAGATGAAACCAAGAAATTTGTGGTTCAAATCGATGCCTCAGATGTCGCCATGGGGTGGGCGATCTTACAAGAAGGGATTGACGGTCAGCTCCATCCCTTAGCATATGTATCCCGCAAATTCAATAGTACTGAAAGATACTGGCCTATTTGGGATAAGGAAGCTGGAGTGATCCGTTTGGCCCTGGCCACATGGAGACACTGGTTAGAAGAAGCCCGTGTTCCCTTTGAGGTTTGGACTGATCACAAAAACCTCGAGGTACTCCACACACCCCATAACCCAAACACCAAGCAATTTCGATGGGCTGAGTTTTTTTCTAAGTTTCAGTTTACCCTGCCCGAGTAAATCCAACTCCCTGGCCAATGCACTCTCCCATCTCCCACAACATGAAAGCAAGAGGGAGGAGGTCTGTGACTCCTTTTTCACACCCTCACAGTTGGGTGGTGCAGTGCTCACACGTAGCCAAGAGCAAGAGGACCACACTGCACAGCCCCCTACCACTCACTGGGAGGACAAGTTTGCATTGGCTTTATCCAACGCTGAGAAAAATGAACTGAAGCTGATGGGGGATCTTGTGTGCAGGGAAAATGGCTGTTGGTACAAAGGCAGCAAATTCTTTGTCCCTGAGCTTTTGAGAGGGGATGTATTACAATCAGTCTATGGTTCCAAGCTGCCGGATCTTTTAGGCTTTGTGAAATCTTTACATCTGTTGCAACGTCAGTTCTGGTGGCCGAACATGTGTAAAGATCTCTCTGTTTACGTTCAATCTTGTCAAACTTGTATAACGTGCAAACCTCAGGTGGGGAAGCCCCCAGGTTTACTGAAGCCCCTGCCAACCCCCAGCAGACCATGGGAGGCTATATCAATGGATTTCATTACAGACTTGCCTCCCAGTAAGCAGATGACAGTGATTTGGGTGGACTTGTTCACTAAGCAGGCTCATTTCATCCCTCTCCCCAGTTTGCCCACAGCCTGGTCCCTGGCAAGAGCCTTCCTGCAGCATGTCATACGTCTGCACACGCTGCCAGCCAAAATAATCATGGATCGCGGAATGCAAATTGTTTCCAAGTTTTGGGGTGAACTAATGAGCCTCCTGGGGGTGGAACGGGCTCTAAGTAGTGCTTACCACCCAGAGACTGATGGCCAAACTGAACACGTGAATCAAACCCTGGAGCAGTACTTGCGCTGTTTCACTAATTTCCAACAAAATGATTGGGTAGAACTCCTTCCCCTAGCCAAATTTTGCTACAATAACGCATATCATGCCTCCACAGGGATCTACCCTTTTAAAGCTGCTTTAGGGTATGATAGCCACCCACTATCATAGACGGGTGTAGAAACATCCAAAAATAGTAGAGACTCTGTTGAAGTATATACAGAGTATTTACAGTTTATTTACACTGGAATATATATACAGTCCTTTCTGAAGCCAACTCACAGTATATTCTGACAAGGTGCTTTGCAGACAACTGATCCCACACAAGGGGCAACCTGTACTGTCCAAGTCTCAAGATATATGCACAAAGACCAATCAGATTGCAGCAATTTACATATAGATGACTCATGGTGATAATAGCAGAGTCTGATGCAATCTGCCAGTCACCTGACTCCTGGCTGTCACTTCTAGATCAGACAGATCTAAGACTGCTTGCCAGTACTAATACAAATACTGACATGCCGTTCCTCAGTTCTGACTCAGGAGTCAGGGGAGAGGCAGTAGACTGGCCACATATATGTAAGGCCCTGGATGATGCCAAGGCATTAGATTTTTTTTTTCCTTATAGGCTCTACATTCTCAGTCAAACTAGCCATTATTGGATTGAAATTGCTGTTTTAAGGATTTGTTGTTGATAAATAAGGGTTTAAGAGTTTGAACCATCTCTTCATAGCATTAGATCATATTTGTGTTCGATTTAAGTAGTGCTTGTCATCTGGTTTTTAAATTGTCACTGTCCAAGTCTAGAGCTACTGAACTGCTCTGTCCACCTGTGTCTCCTGAAAACAAGGGATGCATCTTTGATGGTTTCAAGAGTTGCAGTAAAAAAAATTCTATTGATAAAATTTATTACAAGCCTTAAAGGACAATGATCACTTGCAGAACTGTCATTCACTTCAAAATAGTTCACTTGGTCCAATAAGTTAGGAGATACTGCTATGTAATCAATTGTACTTGCATAAAGAGTAGATAAATATGTGTAGAAGCCTCCAGACTTATCAAATGAAATGAAATGAAGTGAGCAATTCTAAGAATTTTAAACTAATTACAGAATCCAGCCAATGATGGAAAACCACTTGATCATAAGTGCCCATTAGGGTGTCCAGGGGTGCGATCATACATACCGGAAGCAATGGCAGCCATGTGATTTCCCCGCGGCTTAAAGGGACGCGATCAGACAGACACATCTGTCTGGCGTCCCGGAGTCATCGGTGGGGTGTCGTTGCGTGCGGCAGTAGCGTGGAAAAAAGCTACTGCCGATAACTCAGTAGTATTGGGAACTGCGGATGCGCGGTGGGAAGTCTAATCATGCAAACGTGTATCATTGCAGGTGAGGCAAACAGCCTTGCTTCCTGCCCACCTCTTCCCCCTTCCGTATGATTGCAGCCTAAGTTACCCAAACCAATCCTGGCATTAAAATCACCACTTAAGATCATTTTGGAACTGGAATATTGAGACGTTAAATCTTCAAGAGTTGTGTTCAGCTTGTCCCATCATTTCCCCTTATATTGGGTTTTAGAACATTTTAGGGGTAAATAAATGTTAAGACACAGAAGTGTACCTATGTATTGTCCCTTGACAAATAATATCTGGATGTAGTTTGGACATAAAATATCAGTAACTTGAATATCTAAGTTTCAATCAATCATTAGACGTGCCAGTTTACTTCTACCCTGGCCTCTGGAATGAATCTTGATTGCTGGTGTGGCAAAAGCCCTAAACCCTGGAGATTTAAAGAAGCGGGGTCCAGGGCCCAAGTTTCCTGTAAAAATAGTATATCAAATTTACACAGAAATTTTGGAAATTCTGGGTCATAAAATTTGTTATGACAGTCCCCCAAGTCCCATGACAATAACTTTAATTGTCAATCATTGGAGATTTTTTCCAAGTTTCCTCTTAAGTCATGGAAGATACAACCATTTCTAAGTGGGGCTCCATGATCAAGAGCATTAAGTCCTATTTCCAAGTCACAGTCCATCATTTGGTTGGTAAGTGACTCTCCATTATTTTAAAGTTTGTCTGGGATGGCAATGGAAGACAGAATTTCAGTTGGAGAAACTAAATTGGTTTCAACTGGGGAAGCTAAATTTGTTGTTTGAGAGCTACCTTCCAAGCAGCGAGGTGATGTCTGGATTGATTAAACTTCTTTTGATTTCAAAAGCTTTATTCTTAACCATTCCAATCTTGTTGTTATTGCTAGTTGTTCAACTTCTGGGAGGGTTGAGAAGGAATTAATTAAATCTTCTTCAATAGTGTTTCAAAATGTTAACATTTGTTTCCACATTGAAGGACTTCAAGTGTGGCTGGCATACTATTTTATCTTGTTGGAGTGTGTTTATAAAAGAATCTTTCATATTTATTGAAGAATGTGCATGATGCTAATTCAAAAGTAGAGGAGTTATGATAGTATTAGCAAAGACTCTGTCCAGAAAAATCCCCCTAGTCCCTAAAAAGGATTTCTGTCGAAGTAGCATTTCTGGGATTTTTGAACTGTTAAAAGTAAGTAGTATCCTCTGTGCTTGATTCAAACTATTCAACATTTCTACTGAATATAAGTCTATTGGGGTGTGGCTGTCCAGGAATAAAGTTCTCAGATGAGTAATAGCCTGTTCCTTGGACTTCCAAATAAGAGTCTGTTGCTTGTACCAACATATAGTTAGACAGACCTTGTATGGCTGCAAAATCAAATTATAAGATTCCTTTCTATCTCTGGGATGTTTCAAGTCCTTGCCTAAATTACTTCCATTTGGGGCTGAGTTAGTAAAGAGCCAGGCATTACTTGGCAGGCTGTCATTTGCTGGAATTGCTGGTCCTTTTAGTCTAGTCACAGCCATTGTAAGTTGCTCAAGACTTGATTCAATTTGTTGTAATGATGTAAAAATAAGGTCCACTGTGGTCCTTTCCACACTTGGTCTTATCCCTGGTTTTATCAGAGTTTAACTCGGGGCATAATAACTTGCATTTATCCCTGGTTATAACAGCATCCGTTTATCCGTTTATCCCAGGACAAGTGCGGGGCAAAACTGGGGTGACCTCAATGTAATGTAGAAACAAAAAATACCCCGAGATAATTACAAGGGTGAACTCAAGTGTAGTGTGGAATTTAAAAATACCCCCAGAAATCACGTGTAGTGTAGAATGTAAGTTCTGGGACAGGGCTGAACCAGGATTTAAGATCTACTGAGGAAAGGACCTGTCTTAGCTGTCAGTTAAAAAAGCTCTTTTACAGCATTATCAGCTTCCCCTGTACTTGTTGTTACTTGTGGTAAATTGTCAATTTCCACAGTTTTTGCAGTTTCCATAAGGCTTCCCTCAAGGTTAGAAGTATCAGCCAATACATATTGATTTTCAGTAGAAATATTAAAAACTGTGGACTCTTTTGCTGCAAAATAATCCACATTTTTTTTTCTATTTGCAAGCAGGAGGTCATGTAATCACTTATTTGTTCTCATTACTCAACCATGCTATGATTAGTGATAGTAATTAGCCATTTGAACTAAAGCTTGACTTTGCAATTTACAACTTCCGGATATTATTTAATCTTCACTTATATATATTTAACAAGAGTCAGCAAAAGACAAATGATGTTTTAAGATGTTTGTTGTTTAAGATGAAGCTTTCAATGGTTTACAGCAGCTTACAATAGCTTTTGATGTCTCAGCATTCCTGGTTTACCTCTACAGAGAAATTCAAGGTGAAATTCCAGAGTCTGTTTTGAATTAAAAGCTGTCTCTGGCAGCTGCAATTTATGATTGCAAGTAAAGTAGTTCAGTAGAAAATTTAAATAAGATAAAATTAACATTAACTTGTGCAGGATTGCTGCCAGAGCTTCTATTGCATCGCCCTCTCGGATTGGACACCTCCCAGCCTTTAGCTTTGAGGTATTTCTGAGCTCTTTTGTGGATAAAGTCCTGTTGCTCTGCCATGACATGCCCACCAATATTGATACAGCAAGTGAACTGGAGGCCCCTTGGCTGCCTTTGGATTTGGTTTTTGAGAACTTCAGCCAACTCTCTCATGCTGATGTTGACAGAATCCTGGGTGCTGTTAGGCCAACCACATGCCTCTTAGATCCATGTCCCTCATGGATGGTGAAAGCCAGTGATGAGAGGATACGGGGCCCACTGATGACATTATCAATCTGTCCCTAGAAACATGGGTCTATCCAGAGGGTCTAAAAGAGGCTGTGGTGGTACTGTTCTTAAAAAAAAAAATCCTTGGATCCTACTGATCCTTCCAATTACCGCCCAGTTTTGAATTTGGCTTTTCTGGGTAAGGTAATTGAAAGAATGGTACCCAAGCAGCTCGAGAGCTTTCTGGATGACACATTGGCAATTCCTGTCTGGCTTTAACCCCAGCTATGGGACGGAGATGGCGTTAGTCACCCTGACAGATGATTTTCACAGACAGCTGGATTGAGGTGGGTTGGCATTGATGTTGCTACTCAGTCTCATAGAGTGTTCAAGATGGTCAACCCTGACCTCTTAACCCACCACCTTGTCGACCTGGGAATCTGTGAAGTAGCCCTGAAATGGCTGACTTCAATTCTCCTTGGTCAGGGACAGAGGGTGGCACTTGGAAAGAGGGCATCAACTAGGTACCCCTTAATATGTGGGGTTCCTTAGGGGGCAATCCTCTCCCCAATGTTATTTAACATCTACATGCTCCCCCTTGCCCAGCTGGCATAGAGTTTTGGTATGCTGATGACATCTAGTATGCTGAAGACACACAGCTTTATCTGTTAATGGATGGCTGTCCAGATGGAGGCCATCATGGGATGGTTATGAAAGAGCCAGCTGAGATTGAACCCAAGAAAGATGGAGGTTCTGTGGCTGGGGGGGGCTTCATGGTTGGGGCACAAACTCCCTGCTCTGGACAGGGAGTTACTGATACCAACACAAACCATTGGGAGTTCAGGCATAGTCCTGGACACCCCCTTATCCATGGAGGCCCAGATCATGAATGTTGTCCATGCAATGTACTACTGTAACTCATTCTTTACTGGCCTGCCCTGGAGGCTGACCTCAGAACTCCAACTGATCCAGAATGTGGTGGTACCAGTCCTGATGGGAACACCACACATTGCACACATTCAACTTGTGCTACACCAGCTACACTGGATCCCACTGGAGTACTGAGTCAGGTTCAAGGTTTTGGTAATGATCTTCAAGATCTTGAGTGGTCTGGGACCTATATATCTTCAGGACCACCTCCTCTGAAGAGTGTTATGCTCTGCTGGAAACAATCTACTGGTGATCTGGCTCTGACTTGGTGGAACTGTCTGCCACATGACATCAGGGACCTGCAGGACTTGATGGAACTCCACAGGGCCTGTAAGGCAGAGATGTTCCACCAGGCTTTTGGTTGAGGATAGCAACAGGATTCATCTGTCTGGCACCCGCCTCTTTTCTCTCCTCTGTCTTTTTTCTGCCATCTCCTCCTTCCCCTGCTTGCAAGGCGACACAGTCCAAAACTGGTTGAAGACAATTTTATGCACCATTGGGGGTTAATTATAAATACACTAAATATTTTAAAGTTAATTTATATTGTAATTTTAATACTATTATGATGTATTTTATCCTATCATTAGTCGTTGCCAAGAGTCCTGTGAACTCAGGGACTGGGCGATCCATGAATCCAAAGTATAAATAAATAAATAAATAATTCAACTGGTAGTACTTCCAAAGCATATGGAAACCTTATGCATGCTATTTGTGTAACTGAGAAGCAAGGAAGAAAGCTGTGAGTCATTGCAAACATCCTACCTCCAATATTTTACATGCATCACTTAGCAGAGCATCTGGGGGCATGTGAAGAAGAAATTGCAAATATAACTTGTTACACATTTTAATCTGCTAGTTTTAACAGGAAAGTCATTTTCAGTACAAGCAGCTCTGAAGTTTTACACTTGCTGACAATCTGTGTTCTTTTTTTAATGGAACAAGATACCATGTCCGAGATGCTTAGGGGAAGTTATTTCAAAGCTCTCCTCTCACACTGCCATTAGTAATCTGAGTTAACCACAGTCAAAATCTGGGCTCAATGGTATTTTGATTGGCAGACAAAGGTGGCTGCTGGAGGTGAATGAAGCATCTAAATATAGGTCATGTGCTCCCTGTGATGCATTCTGGACAATATAAAAAAAGATGATTTGCATTTTTAACTTAATGAATTCACAGAGATGGCCTCCTGTGGTCTAGAGACAAACTGATACCTGAGCCAGGCAATAGGCAGCTTAGCCCATGCAACCTGAAGAGCCAGTCCAAAATCAGCAGATCTGTAGGACCAGCAAAACTTTTCTTTTCCTGGATGCTGAAATGGTAGCTGCAATACAACCCTCTTCTTCTCTGCAGTTGTGATGCTGAAGCACAACAGAGAGTAGAAAACAGATGCTAGAATTCCTGATTCAAGACCGCTGGTGCCTTACAAATTTTTTCCAGAACAGGTCTTGAGAGGTAGAGCTGTCATCACTGGGTACATTTCAAACTCTAGTACACATCTCATGCTACTCCTATTAAGTCTGAAGGAAACAGTTAACTCCCAGGCTGGATAAACAGATGGATCATAGAATCAACCTCCAGGGTCATCCAACCCCCTGCACAGTGCAGGAAATTCACAAATACCTCCCCCTCCACACCCACAGTGATCTCTGTTCCATGCCCAGAACATGGCAAAAAACCTCCAGGATCCCTGGTCAAACTGGCCTGGAGAAAAATTGCTTCCTGGCCCCAAAGTGGCAATCAGCATTTCCCTGGGCATGTAAGAAAGGGCCACAAGAACTAAGCACTGATGCAACCCATCCTGCCCTCCCTCTCATGATCTGCCTAAGTTGACAGAATCAGTATTGCTGTCAGATGGCCATCTAGCCTTTATTTGAAAACCTCCAAAGAAGGAGAGCCCACCACCTCCCCAGGGAGCCTGTTCCACTGAGGAACCGCTCTGTCAGGAAGTTCTTCCTAATGTTTAGCTTCTGATTTAATTTCAACCCATTGGTTCTGGTCCAGCCTTCTGGGGCAACAGAAAACAGAAAACAACTCTGCACCATCTGCTAGATGACAGCCCTTCAAGTACTTGAAGATGGTTATCATATCCCCTTTCAGTCGTCTCCTCTTCAGGCTAAACACATCCAGCTCCTTCAACCTTTTCTCATAGGACTTGGTCTCCAGACCCCTCACCATCTTCATTGCTCTCCTCTGGATACGTTCCAGCTTGTCTATATCTTTCTTAAATTGTAGTGCTCAAAACTGAACACAATAATCTAGGTGAGGTCTAACCCGAGCAGAAAAGTGGTACCATCATTTTGCATTACCTGGACACTATACTTCTGTTGATTCAGCCCAAAATCGCCTTTGCCTTTTTAGCAACTGCATCACACTGATGACTCATGTTCAGCGTATGGTCTAGTAAGACCCCTAGATCTGTTTTGCACATACTACTGCCAAGACAAGTCTCCCCCAACCTATAATTATGAATTTTAATTTTAATTTTTTAGCCCAGTTTTCCAGCCTGTCATGATCATCCTGTATCCAGACTCTGTCTTCTACTATATTTTCTACCCCTCCCAATATAGTATCATCTGCAATTTTAATAAGCATTCCCTCTATCCCTTCATCCAAATCATTGATAAAGATGTTGAACAAAATGGGTCCCAGGACAGATCCTTGAGGCACTCCACTTGTCACTCCTCTCCAAGAAGATAAGGAACGATTTATAAGCACTCTTTGGGTGCCATCCGTCAACCAGTTACAGATCCACCTAACAGTCACAGGATCCAAACCACATTTTTCCAATTTGTCAACAATATTATGTGGAACCTTATCAAAAGCCTTACTGAAATCAAGATAAACAATGTCTACAGTATTCCTTTGATCCAGCAAGGTAGTAACTTTCTCAAAGAGAGAGAGAGAGAGAGAGAGAGAGAGAGAGAGAGAGAGAGAGAGAGAGAGAGAGAGAGAGAGAGAGAGAGAGAGATAAAGTTAGTCTGACATGACTTGTTTTTTGAGAAACCCATGCTGGTTCTTAGTAATTACAGCTGTCCTTTCTAAATGCTCAAGGACTGTCTCTTTGATGATTTGTTCTAAAACTTTCCCAGGTATAGATGTCAAGCTGAAGGGTCAGTAGTTACCTGGATCATCCTTTTCTCCCTTCTTGAAGATGGGGGCATTTGCCCACCTCCAATCTTCTGGCACCTCACCTATTCTCCAAGAATTCTCAAAAATAATGGTTGTTCCACTTTAAAAGGATGCAATTTCCCACATATAAAATCCCAAGTTTTAAAAAGAACTCTAACAGGATGGGTTGCCAACATCCAGATGGGTTCCATAGTTCTCCTGAAATTTCAACCAGTCTCCAGACTACAGAGATCAGATTCCATGGAGAAAATAGCTGTGCTGGAGAGTTAACTATATGGCATTACTCCACTAAGATCCCCAAAGCCTCCCCTCCACATGCACCACCCCTAAATCTTCAGGAATTCCCGAAGCCAGAGTTGGCAGCCCCAGGGGTCTTTTTTTGGGGGGGAGCGCACCGGAGCACAGCTCTGGCAGTTTTGGAGGGCAGAAAGGCTCCCGCATGTCAGTTTCGGCCATACAAGCTGATTTGGGAGTCTTTCAGCCAGCCGATTTTCAATTTCAGCCCCTTTATGCCCTATGGGCCATTGAAGTCAATGGTGAAAACATAGGGTATATTTGGGGGGCTGGAGAGGAAGGGGTTTGAGGAAGAGGCCCCAAACTCACAGGGTAGCTGTTGGAGCCTCTCCCCAAGATACCCACCACGTTTCAAGAACATTGGACCGGGGGGTCCAATTCTATGGGCCCCCAAACAGGTTGCCCTCATTCCCTCCATTGTTCTTTATAGTGGGAAAAAGTTACTTTTCCCCCACAGTACTGTTAGTAGCTCTGGGGGGGGAGGGGGTTGAGGGAGAGGCTCCAAATTTTCCTAGCTTCGGGAGCCTCTCCCCACATACACCCCCACGTCTCAAAGCAGTTGGACCAATGGGCCTAATTTTATGGGCACCCAAACAGGTTACCCCCATTACCTCCATTGTTTCTAATGGGGAAACCCAGGCAGCAGCACTCAAGGCGGGCAAGCTGTCAACTGTCTTGGGAGGTGCTTGTTTGCCATGAGAACAAGTGGCACACTCCAGAACAAGTGGCACTGTGGCAATTTTCCTAGAAACCCCAAAAGACCAAAAGGAACATCATTTATACATGTATAAATTGATGGTGCAACCTCATTGGACCACTCACACCACACACACCTCAAAAAGAATATTTATAGCACTGGAAAAAATGCAGAAAAGGGCTACTGCAATAATAAGAGGACACTTTCCCTATGAAGAAAGGTTATCACGTTTGGGGACCTTAGCTTTGAGAAACAATGACTGAGGGGTGACATGATAAGAGGTTTACAAGACTATGCATGAGATAGAGCAGGTAGAGAAAGAAGAACTTTTCACCCTTTCTCACAAGACAAGAACTCATGGGCACTCAATGAAATTGCTGAGCAGCCAGGTTAGAAGTTAGAACAGGTGAAAGGTTTTTTGGTTCTTATAGGTTTACAACTTTAAAAAGTTCTGCTGGTTGCTGTTGCTTGGTGGTGGGGGGGTTGATTTGTTTGTTTGTTTTTCCTGTCTGCTCCAGCCTCCATACGTTTGTCAAATTCCATCTGGAAGCTGATCATGCCAGCCACCACCACCACCACCACCACCACCTCCTGTAGCAGTGAATTCCATGTGTTAATCACTGTTTGGGTGAAGAAGTACTTCCTTTCATCAGCAGTTGCCCTTTTCTGCATTTTTCCCAGTGCTATAAATATTCTTTTTGAGGTGTGTGTGGTGTGAGTGGTCTAATGAGGTTGCACCATCAATTTTTTTTTTAAAGTGCCCCCCAAAAGAGGCATTTTATTATTTTTAAACAACGACAAAACTACAAAACTACAAAACATACCACACAACCAATACAAAACAATACATAACAATACAATCTTCACCCACTAAGACAAACATTAAACATTGACGGGGGGTTACAAATATCCGTCATATCCCAATTCCGTTATAGTCCCTCCCACCTTACCAACATAAATGTTACACAGTTGCTTCTATACCCGCTAGTTCAAAATTAATATCTTATTCAGGTCTACTTTCATTCTAAAGCTTACATTATACATTCATCATTGTTTCTTTCCATCCTGCTCCCTCTGATCCCACCAATCATAAAAGCATTGCCAAGTGTTTATAAAGGCTGTTTCATCATATCCTTTCAACATCAAAGTCAGTTTGTCCATTTCTGCTGCTTCCATTATCTTCTCAATCAGCTCCTGTTCAGTTGGTACCACCGTAGATCGCCAATACTTCGCATATAGAATTCTAGCCGCCGTCGTTCCATATATTATCAGATATCTTTCTTCTCTCCTTATCTCTTTTGGAAGTATTCCTAACAACACTTCTGGCTTAAATACAATATTGCTTTTTGTAATATTCTGTAACAATCTATGCACCCATATCTAGTATTTCTTTGCCCTCTCACAGGTCCACCACATATGATAAAATGTGCCTCCTTTAACATTACATTTCCAACACTTATTAGAGCATTTTTCATCATAGTTCGATAATCTATCTGGAGTCCTATACCATCTGTAAAACATTTTATACATATTTTCTCTATATGCAACCGCCCTGGTTATTTTCACATTTATTTTCCATATTTGATCCCAATTGTTCCAATTCTATATTATAACCAAAGTTTGTCGCCCATTGGACCATACTATTTTTCACTATTTCATCAATCATATAATCTGCTAACAACAATGCATACATTTTTTTAATAAATTTCTCTTCCGGCTCATATAGTATTTTATCTATGTCTGTCAGTGACTTCTCAAACCCTTTCTGTTTATCTTTTTTGTATCTTGATTGAATCTGGATTCTATGCCACCAACTAATATTCTCCTCTAATTCAAGCTCCCCCTTCGTATTTATCATGTCCAAATATCTTTGTGGAGGATCTTCAGAGTACAGCCTAGGGAGAGTCACTGCTTCTACCAGCACAACCAGTCTAGAAGTTTTGATGAACCACCTCCTCCGGATGGTCTCCCATACTCTTATTAGAGCGTCTCGTACCCAATGTTGTCTGAAATATTTGCGTGCTGCAATCTTCTCATCCCATAAAACACGTGCCAGCCTTCTAAAAGATCATGCCCTTCAAGTTTTAAAAGCCTTCTGTCCTCCAGCATCACCCATTCCTTAATCCATGCCATCGCTCCCGCTCTGTAATATATTGTCCAATTTGGAAGAGCCAGGCCTCCTCTTTCTTTTGAGTCCTGCAACATTTTGAGTCTGATTCGTGCTCTTTTACCCTGCCACACGAACTTAGTTGTAGTTTGCTCTAATTCCTTCAATATTGCCAAATTTTTCAACACAGGGATCGTTTGAAACAGGGATCGTTCCTTGTAATCCACCATTATCGGGTTATGATCAGCAAATGTACTTGCCTCAATTTCTGCTTCCCGCAGATCTCTTACCATTGAAGATGACATCCAACACATATCTAGCCTGGACCAAGAATCATGTCTTGCAGAATATTGTTGTGTCTTGGGGTTTCTTACTCTCCACACGTCCACCAATCTCAGTTCCTCTACAATCTGTGAAAGTGAGGTGGTAAATTCATTACCTTTAGCCTTCTTCCCCTGAACACCCGCTTTCTGGTCCATTTTATTGTCAAAGACCGCATTAAAATCGCCAATCATACAGAACTCCTGAAAGTCTTGTTTAGCTATCAACATTGAGAGCCTTTCGTAGACTTTCTCCTGGTTTTGGTTTGGGGCGTATATATTCACTATTAAAACTTTTTTATTTTCTCTTTGAATTTTCACCATTAGTATCCTCCCATCTTCCGAGGCGAATACAAGTTCTGGTTGCATATGTTCTTTGATGTAAGTGGCCACTCCGTGTTTTTTCTTCTCTTTGTCTGCTGCAACAAATACTTTGCCTAATCCCTTATAATTCAAATACTTTTCATCCTGTTTCCTAATGTGGGTTTCTTGAATACACGTTATATCTGCTTTGCACTTCTTCAATTGGTGAAATATCCTTCTTCTTTTCGGGGGCCCATTTAATCCGTTCACATTGACCAAAAGTATTTTTATTTTCTGTTTATCCATCTAGGTTCTGCATCTGTCTGTGTTCCTTTTCACTCTTCGCCTTTTGCCATGTAACAATTGGAGATCTCAGTCTAAATCTTCTGAGCCTTTGAGGTTTAACCAACAAATCTAGTGCTGCTGCCCCCTGGAGTTGAGGTTCAGATTCTTTCTCCACCTCTCCCTCTTCTCTCTCCTCTCCTTCTTCTTAATCGTCTGACATCTCCACGCCATATGTCTCCAAAAAATCCTTGGCCTTTAGTTAATTCTAAATCTCTTTCCTTCAAAACTAAAGAGGACCCCTTCTGGCAAAATCCACCTGTAACTGATATTGTTGGCTCTCAATAATGCTGTTAATTCTGAGTACTCCCTCCTTTTTTCTCTCACTCTCCAGGGTATCTCAGTACCTTAATTTCTTCTTGTCCCATCTTCAGCGGTACTGCATTCACTTCTCTCAGTATCTTGTCCCTGACCACCCATTTATGGAACCTCACTTGAACCTCCCTGGGCACCTTGAATCTCCTTGCATAGGCCGAATTCATTCTGAAAGCCACATCAATTTCCTTTTCCACTTTACCCGCGTCCTCAATATGGAGATGGTTCACCAGAAGTTCAGACATCTTTGCATTTAAGTCTTCTTCTTTCTCCTCAGGAATATTTTGGAACCTTAGAACAAATGCCGCTCTCTCCACCTGAAGTCTCATCACATCTTGCTCCAGTGACAGTTGTTTCTCTTCGTTTTCTTGGACCTTTCTTTCCACCAATTTTGTCTTCAGTTCTACTTCCTCCATCGTGTTACTTAATGTCACTATTTTTGTCATATTGTCTGCTATTTGTTTCTGCAAAAGCTGTAAACTCTTAGTGAATTGCTCAGTAATATCTTTCATCGCATTCTGGATTGGGATTGGGACTGCCGCCTGAGGTATCATGTCCCTAACCTCCTGGATAGCTTTATTAACCGGGACAATCGCTAGCGGAACCGAATTCCGGATTTCTTCCATGCTGGCTTTAATCGGCTCTACCACGTCATTGACTGTGCTTAAAATAGTAGCTTGGACCACAGCTTGCATCTCCTTTTGGGGTTCCTTCTGACCTGTGTTCCCTAACTTCCCTGTTGCAGAACCAGGGACCCCAGGTGAAGCAAGGGACGTCTTTTTGCTTCCTCCGCTAGCCATATTTTTTGATTTCTGTCTAATTTAAGTTTTACACTCTTAACTCACTCAGAGAATCTTCACCCTTTGTTTATATATTACAGTTCCAAACCCTTATCCAGTATTTAGGAACAGCACAACCTTTTGGCCCCGTTCCCAGACCCTTTTAATACCACCAAATTTACACAATGAGCTTTGTTTAGACTATCTTACCCTTTGGCAAATTCCCCAGAAATTGTTTCCACTATTCTCTCTTTTATTTACCAAAACAACCCCTCTATTGGCAGCTTTCCCAGGCTAGCCACTCCACTGCCTTTCCCCCCCTTCACTTTCAGTTTATACACAAAGCCATTAACTCCAATTGCCCAGAAAGGAAAGAAAAGGGAACTTTCCCACAAGCCCCGTGCCAGTCAATAGTCAATGATCAGACACCCTATTAAGATCTCAGTTCTCTCACCAACCAGATTTCTTCAGCTTTCATTTAGCCAAGCCTGTCTTTCAGTCACAGTGTAAGCTGCAACAAAAATTGGGAACATAGCAACACTTTGATCTTCCACCCTGGCCCCAGGGGTTAAAAATTTGTGTGCGCTGAAATGAGCCTCCTCTTCTCCATTTATGCGCTTCACCACTCTTCCACCCTACCCCTTCTAGGGTTAAAAATTACGTGCGCTGCACAGGGGTCCCCCGCCTCACCAAGTTGTCATCAAACAGCTCCCACCCTGGCCGGGTCCCCTCTAAATTTCATAAACTGGGGTCCATAACACAGGGAGAAGCTAAGACTCTTTCCCCGAACCTCTGAGAGCCACACTTCAGCCACTTTATAGCCAAGTTCACTGTACTCTCAGCTTTCACCGTATTGCTTTCTGATGGCGTTCACTCACTCTTGCCCTTTTTTTCTGTTCCAACTTCGCCAAGCTCAATTTCGTTTTCTAGCCGGGGGAAGAGCCCTCCCACTGTGCTACTTCTATAGGGCTAATTATGTTAAATCGCCCATTCCAAACCGCCTCTTTTGTTCTCGCGGATACTCACAGAAGCGCTCTGTCGGTAAGGTTCTTCTTCCCCCCTCGGTGCAGGAGCATTGGCTTTGCCTAGCAAAGCTGAGCTTGGACTTTGATCCCGCGTCGGGGGCGATCCAGCCCACCCCGTGAGTTGCAACTCACACGGGGTCTCGTATCAAGCCTCTTGCAGCTGCCTGTCCCTTCCTGGGACAGCAGGGGGTCCTTTTGATGATCAAAGGACCCCTTTAAAGATCATAAAGCTGCCACCACACTCAGGCGCGTGTGTCTCGCCATGCCATCTCTGCCTCTCTCGCACCATCAATTTATACATGTATAAATGTTGTTCCTTTTGGTCTTTTGGGGTTTCTGTGTGGCACTGTGGCATGCTTGCACTGCCACAGTGCCACTTGTTCTGGAGTGTGCCACTTGTTCTCATGGCAAACAAGCAGCTCCCAAGACAGTTCACTTTCCCTGAGATTCTCTGGGAGAGTCTGACTGCTGGCTGTATGTGGGGAGAGGCTCCCAAAGCTACCTGGAAAATTTGGAGCCTCTCCCTCAACCCCCTTCCCCCCCTAGAGCTACTAACAGCACCGTGGGGAAAAAGTAACTTTTCCCCCACCATAGAGAACAATGGAAGGGATGGGGGCAACCTGTTTGGGGGCCCATAGAATTGGATCCCCTGGTCCAATGTTCTTGAAACTTGGTGGGTATCTTGGAAAGAGGTTCTAACAGCTACCCTGTGAGTTTGGAGCCTCTTCCTCAAACCCCCTTCCCTCCAGCCCCCAGAATATACCCTATGTTTTCACCAGTGACTTCAATGGCCCATAGGATATAATGTGGCTGAATTGCCGCTGAATTTCTTTCATTTGTCTCCTTTTCCTCTTTCCCGCCTTCTTCTCTTCTCTTTTTCCCTCCTTTCCCTGTTTCCCTCCTTCTTCCCTTCTCCTTCTTTCCCTCTTTCTTTCTCTCTACTCTCTCTCTCTTTCCTTCCCTCTTTCCTCCTTCTGTGGCCCAACGCTAGTGAGCTGGGTTTAAACTTTAAACCCCTTCTCTATTCACTCTCCCACCCAGGCCAGCTGGGGAAGGGAAAGGGAGGCTTTTAAAGATGCCCCTCCCCTTTTGCTTCCCCTTTTGACATCACTTCTAGTAATGTCAGAAGGCGTGGCATATGCTAATAGCCTAATAGCTCATATATAGCTCATTCTATAAAAAGACCTCTGGGCAGCCCTACAATAGATCAGGGACTCCACTCTTGCTGAGGCAATTTTTAGTTGTATTTTGATGATGATGATAATGACGATGATGATGCAAGGGCACATCTTAGCTGTGGTCTGAAGGAACAGATTTCATTCTACCATCTTAGGGCTCTACTATCTCATTCTGTAGCATGCATAGATTAAGCCTGACAAGGAAACTTATAAGGACCTTTTTGAACCCTTCAGACTTGGCAGAAGAAAACTATATTTTATACACCAGTGTCTGTATAAAATGTAAGTGAAAACTGGATAAGCCAAAACCTGCGGCTCCATTAATTTCCTTACGAGTAATGCTGAAGTATTGAATATTTTAAAATACAATGAAATTTTGTGGTTGAACTCTGTTTCTCCCAAAATAACTTTCAATTGTACCAGACTGGAAGCACAACTTTTTTTTTAGCTACCCCAAAAAGGGGTAGATTTTTTATTAAAGATTTTCCAAAAACATACAGACATTAAAGACAAACCAATATAAAATGGGGGTAATTCTTCTCAGATAATACAATTCTTATGCCACCCTTTATCCTAATACATATTCAAATGATATGAATAACTGAAGCTAAGGTACTAATAAACTGGGCTATGTATACAGATCTCTTTCTCCGTATAATTGCAGCTATCTACCTTTGTAACTATTATACCAAATATAAAATCTAGACCAAGTGTTCTGGAATGCAGATTATGGAAATCCTTTCATCAATAAAGTCAATTTATCCAGTTCCGCCACTTCCAACAGTTTATCTATATATTCTTGTTTTGTAGGGACCTCAGTTGATTTCCAGTACTTTGCATATAAAATCCTTGTGGTTGTAGCAGTGGCACAACTTTTAAGAGGTCAGTAAAGACCTACCCCTTTCCTCAAGCGTTATGTCTGCTGGAGCTGATTTGTATTACTATTTTTCCTTCTGCATCCCTATTTTTTTTTCCTGCACTCCACTCAGCTGGGCTGAGATGGGTCATGCCAACACCATATGGTCAACACTTCTGTACATGAAGCCAGCATTAATAGTGCTGTGGAAGGGTAGCTTTTAGCAGACTAAAGTAATAAAGTCATGATTTAGCAGACAGAGGAATAGCTGATTGTTAGGATGACAGAAAGTGACTGGTGCAACTTGCAAGTAAGGACCATGGCTCTTGGGGACTTAAACTCAAGTCTCATCAGGCCAAGTCTAATACACTGCCCATTGCACCAAATTCATTATGCTTACAAAAATGTTCATAATATTTAAGCCATAGGATGTGCTTATCTTTGATCTATGCTTTAATTAAGCTTCTGCTACAACTTCCATGCTTCCATTGGAAACAGGAAGACATGGACCAAGGCCTTTTTATGTGTTAAGTACTCAGACTTGTTGGACTATGACTTTGAATCTTAGACTCATGTGAGGCCTTCTCTCATCAGAATTAGGGTGAGTCAGCAGAAGTGGTGGCTGCCTTCTCCCTCCTTACTGTTAAAGCATCCTGCAGAGCCTTAAGAAGACACCACTTCACATTTTGGCAATGAGAATTATTTTTTATGCTTTGTGTTTAAGTGTTCTGCCATGGAATCCCAGTATGCTGAAGTATTGTAGAAGCTGCTCAAGAAGTCTGCTCTCATCAAGGGACTGAACTCTGAAGTCATTTGAACTCACTAGTGATACTTCTTGGTGCCAAATGGTGACTTAATCCATCAGAAAGTTGGGAGAAAATAGAATGGGCATAGTTAAAAGACGTGCCTCTAGGACAGGCAGAACTTAGAGAAGGAGGAAGAGAAGACAAAATAGGCTGTTGCAGAATGTGAGAAATCTGTCTATGTTGCATACTGTAATCCACAGAGAGCCTTCATAACCCTTCTTTAGAGTCTGTGAAAGGCTTATCCAAGAGTTTGTACAACTGGTTGTTTGTACGCAATATAGGTCTGATCATGCAACTTTTAAGTTGCCAGTAAGAAATCAATGCTGCACCATTCTATAGGAAATCCCATTCTTAGGCTGCCATTTTAGAGACAAACAAGATTCACAACAAAATTTAAATATCTGTTCTTAGATATAGTCACTTTTCAAGAGCAAAACATTTGAAAAGTATTTATTGTGGCTACCTTTATATGCCCTGATAATATCTACAAATAAAGATACTCCTTAGGAATAAAGGCTGCAGGTGGCATGCCCCCTCCCCCTCCCCTCCCGCTCCCCACTCATCTGCCTGTTCCTTGTCTTTGGCACCAGACCTTGGGAAACGATCCCAGTGGATGAGGGACCCCAAATATGCCATGTTCATGTTTAAATCTACAGGGGATATCTTTTTGCTGCAGATCAGATTTGTTAACTGGTACTCAACTCAAGGATACTGATACTTATTTAACATTCAATGTCTACATTTGAGGAACTTCCAGAAACAGTGTCCCCTTGTATTTAATCATCCTGCTCAACTTTATTTTTGGAATATAAGCAGTTTCTTTTTTTGTACTTTTGAGTGCTTTTTGTACATCTATAACATGGAATGGGAAGTCAGCTTTTGACTACCTATTATTAGCAGGGTCAGAAACAGAGAATAGCTCGGGATAGAAACTGACACAGCAAGAACAAGGATCTCATCTAACTGAAGTTTTAGCAAAACTTATCAACCACTTGAACAACAAACTCTCCTGTACATATCTTGAAGGTCAAGATGAAGCAACTTTCATCATGTTTTTAGAGTATTCTATTGTGATAGCTAAAGGTTTTAAAAAATCAATGGGCTGCTATTCACATCTATTTCTATTTTCTTCCCTACATATTAATCATCAGTTGCCATGTTTTTAATAGAAGCTCACCCTTGAGTGCTCAGAATGACAGTTCCATTTTAAGAACAGTCAGCTGTGCATGATCTATTCTGAACTTGGCCAGGCCAATGGGAGAAATAAAATTCTGTTCCAATATACATGCTCAAGGGGACCTGACTCAGAATTTTCCTTACAATGTATCTCGAACAGTGAAACAATTATAACTTTTGCTACATTTAGTTGCCTCAGATATAGAAAACTCTACTTTTACAGTTCCTGTTGGGGGCCAGAGCCTGGAACCTCTCCTCCTGAAACCAAGACAAGGCACATGCAATGTCATTATTGGGACCTGCAATATACTGGGCTGTGAAGGAGATGTTAGATGCTAGGCAGACCGAGATGTACCTGCAAACCAACTGCATGACCTGCTCAGTGTGACAACTGGTGGTTAATCACCCTAACTACTACCAGGTTATCTCATCAAAACAGAATGCACTTATCCTGGAAGATTTCCAAAGACTGCAACAAAGATTGGAAAGAATTCAAAGAATGTAAGGTCTCTGAGGATTCCAGTGCCTGACCAGTGTGTGTGGGGGGCACCTCTGTATGCACTAGGGTTCCAAGAAGTAGATCCCAAATCCAAGACTGCCAGACATGTCCATGTGAATCTGCAAGGAGTTGCCTGGGGATAGGGGAGACTGCCAGATGGGAACCACATTGAAATTTGCCAGAAAACTGAGCCAAACTAGCAGGCCCTCCTTCATGCCCGGGTCACCCTGATGTGATGGTGGAGGGAAGAGACCTAGGTGGGCCCAGGTGACCCACACACAGAGAAGGCCTGCCCTGGAGCCATGACCCTGCAGGCAAAGTTAAAATGGCCTAAGAGATCCTGGATCTCTCCAAGAGTGCATTTGTTGCACCTGATGACCTGAGTTAACAGGTCCTGGAGGGATGAAACTTTATAATCAGGCAGGAGAGAGGTGCCATGTACTGAATCCAACAGGATAATCAGGTAAGTTAACTGTGTTGTGGCACCCTACATTTTGTCCTGTACTAGGGGACCTCTGGATCAGCTGCTAGGCCTTGAAAAGTGAACATGTGACCCACACAGGCTGAGGTCCCCACTGGTCAGATAAATAAAAATTTGTCCAGGTAGTGGGTGACATGTGGACAGTTGGCCCGGTCTTTAATATCCCATTTGAGGAAGGTGCTAAGCATCTCAAATGCTGCACAAGTAATGCAGCAGTGCATAGGCATTGCCTTGTCCACATACCAGCAGCTGTCAAACTTAAGTCCCAGTAGGCAGAAGTCCTCCCCCCCCATGGATGGGCAGGAGGCGGAATGCAGACTGTATGTTACACTTCATCACAAAAGTGTCAGGGCCACAGGACTTAACTATGTGGACCGCATGGACAAATGAGACATGATGGACTGTGAAGAGTTCTGGGGCTATTATATTATTGACGGATGACTCTTTGAGGTAGGACAAGTGGTGAACTCACCCAGGGTCCTCTTGGGCTCCACCCCTAATGGAGAAACCCTGAGATTGGGAAAGAGGGAAAAAGTGAAGGACCAGCTATCCCAACCCACTGCACATTCCTTTGTGACATTTATGACCATGACATCAGGCAAATCCGTAGCAGTCCCTGCCATCCATTGGTACACATGAGCTAGAAAAAAGGATGCAGAAGCCTGCAGAGAAGTCCTCCCAAAGGTACCTGGTGGCATCCCTATTTCGATACCTGGCTAGCAATGTAGTGAGTAGCTGAGGTGAATGTGAATCCTGGCCAGGCTCAGAACCGAGATCAATGAGACATGGCAGAGCTACTTAATTGCAAAGGCAACTGTGGCATTGGTGGGGCCCAACCCACCATATTTCTTGCTGCCAGAGCTGCTGGAGGATCAGGTGCAGGATGGCCAGGGGTGAGGGCCAAGGCAAGCATCACAATTATGGCCAAATCTGTATTTTGAGTGCTGGCACTTGTCCTGGTTATAATCCTAGCAGATGCTCCTGGAAGTGTTGTGCTTGGGTCAGGTTTCACCTTAGCATGAGTGACAACTGTTAGACATAATTTATCATTTATGAGGTCCCATCTAGTTGTTTCATTGTGCAATGCCCACTTGTAATAGTCCTCATCATATTTGTAATAGGCCTCATCATATTCACCTGCCATGGCCCTGGTCTTGATGACATTGCTCATGTGATTGGACAGATGCCAGCCGTACTCTGGATAAGTGGATTGGACCATGTCCATAAAAACTGTGTAGCCCTTGAGTCAGTTTAGGAAGGTGCATTCAAGCCAATAGTTCAAAGACACATGATTTTTACACAGTGCTTTGTTCTATTTCTGTCAGCGATAAGTACACATGCTGCGAATGGGGACAGGTCTTGATGTCAGATGTGAGGTGAACAGTTCTCCTACAAGTGCAGGACAACTGTGCCTTCGCAAAGTTCCTGGCAGCCCTATACAACAAGGGCTCCACAGCCTTGCTCAGCATGGTATGAGGAGGGACCATGTTCCAGGGAGAGGCATCCTGAAGCAGCCTGAAGAAGCCGACATCTATGATGGAAAAGGGCTGTCCATCTAGACAGAGCAATCACCTCACCTATTAGGTGAGTGACCCACTTCCCTAACTGCTGCTTTTCATCCCTTGGCACCCTAGTACCAACCTCTCCAAACATCTTCATTAGAGATACTTGGCATCCCTTCCCTACAGGAGAATGGATGGGCAGAGCACCACCCACCTACCCCACCAGCCTTTCTACCCCTAAAGGAGCACTGCTCGAAGAACACATGTTTTCCTTTGTAAAAGTACATCTGACCTAACCTTGCTTCAGTCATTTTTTTCTCTTTTTCAACTGGTGACTTTCTATTTTAAAAAGCTGGGTATATTTTGAAAAATTAACCTGGAGATGGATATGAAAAGTTTTAAAAGCATGTATGTACTTATAAAGTACTGAGACTGAAGCATAGCGTAGTGATTTCAGCTCATACTTTACTTCAGAATTAGGAAAAACTGGAGATACAGTAGAGTCAGCCAGAGGCTGCTTTAAATACAAGTACAAACCACACCCAATACACACACATACTCCCGTGATAGGATTACGCACAAAGTTACTGCAAGCATAAGTTCCCTTGAGGATCCGGGCGAGCTGATAGGCTGGTTCTAGGATCCTTTCCTTCTATTGTCTAGGGATGCAAAGCTATTCTAGTTTGCCCGGCCACATGGAAAGGTGACCTCATGTGCAGTCACCATTAGTACACAATACCCCTCCCCACATGGTTCAGAGCGCCCATAGCAAACATAGTCTTTGAGGTATGTGGGCTGCCACCATTCTTGCATTGAACGGCAGACTTTGGGGCCTTGGGCAGTGCAGTCTGGTGTCACTCCAGTGTTTTCTGGAGGAAGCGCCAGGGGTTCTGCTGGGGCAGATGCACTGCGGGCCGGCTCTGGGTTGCTGCTGCTGCCTCTCTCCGTTGAGGCACTTGACTGTGGCTGGGGTTGAGTGGACACTTCCAGCTCCTCTGGGTTCCAATAGTCAGATTCGCTGTCTTTGGTACATCCGGAGCAGCTGGGAGGATGTGGCGGTGCAGCTAGTCTATATGTTGTTGCAGCAGCTGGCTGTCCTCGCAGGATACCTTGTACAAACATGGGCCCATCACCCGGATGACCTTGGCTGGACCCATGTGGGGCCTCAGGCATAGTTCTGGGCGTACACTGGGTCTCCCAGAAAGAACCTTTGGGAAGCTTCCTGATCCTCTGTGGCCGTGCTGTGCTCCAGGGTCCTCTATGGGTGGAGCTGGTCTAGCTGGGTGGTTGCTCTGGATCGTAGGTGGATATTTGTCCTGGAGCGGCAGCCATGACTCTAGGAGCTGGAGTGGTGCAGGGCACGGTGTCGCGGAGATCGGTGCGTGGTGCATTGCTCTCAGCTGCGGTGTCAGAATCAGGCTCGCTCATGGGAACCCCCTCCTCGTCGCCAGTATAAAGTACTGAGACTGAAGCATAGCATAGTGATTTCAGCTCATACTTTACTTCAGAATTAGGAAAAACTTGAGGTACAGTAGTCAGCCAGAGGCTGCTTTAAATACAAGTACAAACCACACACACACACACATACACCCGTATAGGATTATATACAAAGTTACTGCAACCATAAGTTCTCTTGAGGATCCAGGCGAGCCAATAGGCTAGTTCTAGGATCCTCTCCTTCTATTGTCTAGGGATGCAAAGCTATTCTAGTTTGCCCGGCCACATGGAAAGGCAACTGAGTACATGGTCGCCATTAGTACACAACAGTACTGTAGTACAGAATTAAGCAACTTCCTTCTGAACAACAGAACCCTCAAAGGACAGCCTAAAACATTATTTTTTCTAAAAGTGCCTGGCTTCAATTGTTTTTGAAGCACAGAATGAAGGCAACCACCTCTGATTTTTTTTTTCAGAGTTAACCTATGGTTATGCTACACTTACTGTTTGAAAAGCAACTTATCTTCTTAAATGTCTAGCACTTGCCCAATAAAGGAGGAACTAACTCTATAGTGAGATTTATTTTGTGCTTTTTACAATTCGTAACGTACCACTTATTAAAACCTTACAACTTTTTAAAAACAATACAGTTGCTCAACAAACCAACAGGAACCAACCGAAAGCTCTGCTGAACACTGACCCAAGAAGCAACAATCAGTTGAACAAGAAAGGATAAACAACAAAAAACCAACAGCAAAGAAAAGGAAATAAACCAAAGGCCTTAGGCCAGGTGAGTCAAACTCATTTGTTATTAGGGCTGGATCTGACATAAATGAGACCTTGTTGGGCTGGGCCATGTGTGTCATGAAATGTAATGCCAGATAGCAGAGATATAAACTTCATAAAGGACACAGACAAACAGAATTAAAGATTTTTAAAAACTATAAATAAAACGTGCTTAAAACACTAGCAATCTTGCAATATTTTGTCTATTTAACAGTCTCTGATAACTGATACCTGTGCTCTGAATTATTGCATCAAAATGTCTGTGCTGTAGCAATCTTGAGTATGCTGTTCAGGTGTGTATCTGTAAGCTGCAAACCTACTTTTGACTTATTGACATTTATTACAGAAATCTCATGTTCAGTGTTCTGAGCCTAGGACCCAGGGGAAGACATGAAAGGGCTGGGCTTTCCAACCTTTTGTACATAAGTTACTTCATGTGCTGGTCAAGAAATTGAGAAGGCATCCTAACACAGACTGAGGACCATGTGTTCGTCTACAAACTATGTTCTTCCCCGGAGAAATAACTACAACTTCCTACAAAGGGGGTGACCTTGGTCTAGACACACACTCTCAGTCTAATCTACCTCACTGGCTTGTTGTTATTCTTCCTCTAAAATAGCTTGCATTGCTTTCTTACTGAGAAAAACTGGATCATGAAGGCATATATACAGTGAATAGGGGGAGAAAACCCAGTTGCACCAGGAGAGCCCTGGCATAAAGAGCTCAACAGTGTGCATACACACACTGTAGTAAGGCACACCAAAGCTCATACCTTGAACAAAACTTTCTGGTCTTAAAGGTGCTTGGTATTTCTCCCGTGGGATTGAGGCAGCCCAGCAAAGCAAACTCTCCCTCATTCTGCCCTCCCTTCAGGGAGGAGTCTTAGCCAGTGGAAGGAAAAAAAGGCTGCCCTTTGTCTCCTGCACCCTGGCTAGGAAGTGAGCTTTGGCTGGGAGGAGGAGGGGGAGGAGCCTCAGCCAGTTCTTTACCAGACTCTCTCAATCACACAGGAGAGCTTTGCCTATTGAGCTCTCCTGTGCAATTGAGAGAGACTGGTAAAGCAAGCTGTAACATGGTAACAGCAGCAGAACTTCAAATGGAAGTAGGAAACAACCAGGGCCTTATGGGCCTGGTTGGGGCCCTCTGAGGGCCTGATATGGCCTCTGGGCTGCATGTTTGACACCCCTGCCTTAGGCCCTTGATGCTGGAAATACTTCCCCAGACCACCAAGTTATCCTTTAGATGCTCGCAGATTGATCTCTTTAAAATCTGCTCCAGTATCTTCCCTGGGACAGAGGTCAGGCAGACTGGCTTGTAGTTTCCTGGGTCATCCCTCCTCCCTTTTTTGAAAATTGGGATAACATCTGCCCTTCTCCAGGCTTGTGGCACACCTCTCATCCTCCAAGAGGTTTGGAAGATGATGGACAAAGTCTCTGCAAGCTCTCTAAAAAGTTCTTTGAGCACTCTTGGGTGCATACCATCTGGCCCAGGGGATTTGTACTCATTCAATGCAGCCAGGTGCTTCTCAACTACTTCTCTGTCCATGTCAACCAGCATTGTGAGCTCCCAGTTCGGGAGGATTCAGTCCTGACCGGTGATTACTTTGCTGTCAGGTGGGTGAGGTGACATAGGCAGGCAGGTGGATGGACACTGGGAGTCCTGAGAGGTATTTTGTCCTGATGGTCCAAGACCAAGGCACTGTGTGCTTCCAGCTCAGGAGGATTCAGTCCTGACTGGTGATCACCTTGTCATCAGGGGGTATGGGGACATGGGCAGGCAAGTGGTGGATCTGGTGGCTGCAGAGCAAGCTACAGTGGAGCCAGGTCCAGCACAGGATTCAGGCACACAATAAGGAGGGATTTGATGCAGTGCATGCATCACTTTGCAAGAGGGTGGATGTAAAGGCATACTGGCAAATTTCTATCCAGCTTTTCAGAGGATGGTAATTCCCATGCTTATGAAGATGGGTAATCACTTCGCCATCAGGAGGGTGAAGATACAGGGGACTGTAGGACCAGCCTATTCTGACACAAGCTGGAAGGAGGCATCCCATGCTGCATTCGTCTTTGAGTGGTGGGAACCCCTGGACATGCATGTGGAGTGGTGGGGTGATGTGGGTTTCCATGAAACCTGGAGAATGGGAGGCAATCCCAGGCAGTGGTGGTGGGCCAACTTGGATATAGGACTTTGGGAGGAATCTTTGGGGGGAGGGGGGATGGGGGGATGCCTTTGGGAACCCCAGGTGTCTACTCTGGAATTCTGCAGACAGTGAGACCAGAAGGTCCATGTGGACACATTCACAAACCTTTATCAGAACATGACTACTCAGAGGTGATCCCATCACCAGAGGAAGGCGTGACAAGCCACAGTGGTACATTCCACTTTTTGAGCCACGTGGCATGGTCTCTCAAGGAGTCCTAAATCTGGAGCTGTGGGTGTGCTGGTTGGTGCCAGGTGGACATAGTGCATCTCAGATATCATGTTGACAGCAGGAAAGAAAAAATCACAAGTGAGCAGATGACCGGTTGGCTACGAGATCATCATGCTGTGCCAACTGCAGCCCTCAATGTGGTGTGACCTGATCTGATGTGGGCAGAGCATCCCTGAACAATTTTCTCTTGGATGGTGAGTGCACTGTCAGTGTGCTGGTGGATGGTCAAGGAAGGAAAGGAATACCACAAGGTAGTGGAAATGTGCAATGCCAAGAAATCATAGCCCATGTGTTGGGCAAAAGGAATCCTGATCACACACAGATTTCCACCCACCATCCCAATGTCCATGGGTCAGGAAACACTGTGTTTCCTACAGAACTCAACACCTGCTGAGGAATTCATGGCATGCCAGGGCTCTGGTTTTCACTTAGGAATGGGTTTGTGGACTAAGGGGGAAAGACTTGTTGCCACCAGTGGGAAGGCTGATCATGTGGGTGTGAGGATCCACTTGGGTGTTTTGGGTGGTGAGGGGGCAAATGAGGATCTGGACAGGAAAACTGAACAATAATTGTGTGGCCTGCAGGTGGACTGAAACTCCATGGTGGATGGAACAGACCCCAACATGAGCCTCAGTGAGCATGACCTCTGACACTATCAGCAGCCTGAAACTGACTGCAGACTGAATCCAAGGAGGTGCCTGGCAATCATGTTGGCAGCAGGCAGATGACATCAGAGGGCTGGAGTCATGGGATGAGAGGAGGTGCGTGCTGGAAAATGGAAACAGGAAACCAATATATAGCCCTGGTGAGCTAATTGTGTAGCTCTCACCTTGACAATGCGGAGAGTATGTCTTATATTTGTCAATGGATCATGCAAAGTGATGTGGACATCGATGCATGAGACATGACCCCTTCAGACATTGTGTCAGTACTGCTAAGGGTGCCACCATGCAGGGTGGATGCATGGGGCTTGCCCCACATGGGGATATTGTACCTTCATCATCATCCTTAACATGACCTCACATGGGATTCCCATCTTCTCTTGTTGCCAGCAGGTGGCCTAAAAGGATACAGTGCTTGCCTCCCTTCAATGGAAGTGCTTGGTGGGACATGACAGCGATGACTGCCCAGGAGGTATGGGCAAGTTATCACATTGACATGATTTCAGAAGTGGAAGCGGGGCACTTCCAATTATACAAGGCTGCAGGACTTGTGTTGAATACAACCTCACACTGGTTCTCTGTCTTGGAAACATCAACTCCAGATCAATGCAGGCTGTGGGATCCAAGAAGGAGTAGGGGTGCAGTTCCCTGGGTTTTTAACTAGTGGGGGAAGAAGGCTGATTTGGGAAGTGGCTGTGGCATGACCCAGTGTCCATCAGAGAACAGAGATGACAAGGAGGCGGGTAGCCGCCAACTACTGGATGATGCAGCACTGTCCAGAGATCATGTCTCCAGCAGTGAGAGTCCATGGGGGAATGGGGCCAGCAGGCTGGAAAGTGACCTCTTGTCATACCAAACGCAGCCAGGACATGGAGTGCACTGACCATGTTCTCCAAGAGGAGTCAAAGATGCCCGGTGAACAAGTTGAAGGCAGACTTATGGGGAGGATGTGGGGGTGGAGGGCTGTGCTGTGTCATGACCTAGTGGCTGATCAAGCCCTGATAGGGAATGAGGAGCTGGACTGGCACCCAAGGACAATGTGGCATTGCCAGGAGGTCATGTCTCCTGCAGTCAGATAGGGAGGCCTTGAAGAAGAAGAGATTGGATTTATACCCTGCTTTTCACTCCAGCTCCTGCCAACCTAGCAGTTCGAAAGCAAGAAATTGCAAGTAGATAAATAGGGACCACTTCGGTGGGAGCAGCGTTCCGTGCACCTGGTGTTTAGTCATGCCGGCCACATGACCACGGAAACGTCTTCGGACAGCGCTGGCTCTTCGGCTTTGAAACGGAGATGAGCACCGCAACCCTAGAGTCGGATTCGACTGGCTTTCGAGCAAGGGAACCTTTACCTTTACCTTTACTTTCACTACCCAAAGGAGTCTCAGAGCGGTTTACAATCTCCTTTCCCTTCCTCTCCCCACAACAGACACCCTGTGAGGTAAGTGGGGCTGAGAGAGCTCTTTTGAGAACTACTCATGAGAGAACAGCTCTGGGAGAACTTGTGACTGACCCAAGATCACACCAGCAGCTGCATGTGGAGGACTGGGGAATCAAACCTGGTTCTCCCAGATTAGAGTCCGTGCTCCTAACCACTACACCAAATTGGCTCTGAGGGAAGAGGGCACATGGGGTGCAGCATCAGAATGAGTGGTGGACTGTAGCTTGCATGAGCAGAATGGGGCCAGAAATGGCTCTACCAAGTGTGCTGCAGGGGAATGACATGGGCCTTTGCTGGGGACCACAGGATGAGCCCTCCATGGGGAAAAGGAGAAGTAACCAAACACAGAAGCAAGCATGGCCAGTAGCATGACACCTGATACCACAGACAGAGCTGACTGACCATGGTAATCACATCACTAGTGGATGGTGACAACTCACTAGCAGATGGTGACAATTTCGAGCCTTGGTTTGAGTTACCAGACACAATGGGAACAGATTGATGGAACCAAGAGGAAAGACTTGAACATCCATGGGGATTCTACTGCGTGCAAACAGAGTGAGAGAACCTTGAGGAAGATGGGCAGTGGGAAGAGTCATGGACTGTGGTTCATCGACCAGGATTTGAGCCACCTAATACCATGCTGAGGACTTGACACAGCCTGCTAATCAGGTCACAGGAAGGGATGGAGGACCAGCACTCGAGCACTGTGGTAGAGGGCAGCCATCTTGGAAGCTAACCCCCACATTGTCATCGAGGGAGAACATGTCTGTCCCCAGCAATCATGTTGCCTGTGTGCAGAGTGGGATGATGTGACCGTGGTGGCCAGCTTGGCAAGGATGACAGCATGGGTGGGAGATTGGAAATGTCTTGCTGGACATGGAATGATGTGGACTACCAATCCAGGAGTTTCCAAGACTACACCCTCAAAACATATATGGCTCCCAACCCAAGAGGCAAATTCCAACTGTGGTCCCTCATTTGAGGGACTAGTGGCATGGTTTGCCCGTCTGGCTATAGCAAGCAGATGGGTGGGGTTCAGAGTCCAGACCCCAGTGGACACAGCCCTGGGTGGGAACCAGCCCAAGAAATGCTCCCCAGCTCAAGGGGAGGTGATGTCTAAGTATGGGTCCTCCTTGAAGGGACCCAGTAGTGTGGTCAGACTGCCTCATTGTGCTAGATGGACAGGTGGTTTTCAGATTCAGCTCAGCCCACTATTCACTTTGCCAGATGGGGGATGAGGAGGCATTGCCTACCGGGGGGGGGTCCACCAGCTGCAGTGCTACCCTGAGTGGACCCTGGATAAGCACCTGGATCCAGGCAGACCGCCTCTCAGGCGGGGTCTGGCACAACCAGCTATCACTTTGTCAGGAGGTAGAGTAAACACATATGGGAGTTGGTTGCCTCTTTGGCAGTGGAGAGAGGGGAACCCCAAAGCACAGACTGAAGCCACCCAGGAAGGCCAGGGGGTTTCTCTCAGCAGGAACAAAAAGGGGGGGACACAGCCAGTGAAAAGAGCAGTTAGCTAAACCCCCAGAAAGTTCTGGGGTAAGTTGAGTGCCTCATTGGCAGGGGAGAGAGGGAACAGCCTAAAGCCACCCTGGAAGATGGGGGAGGGGGTTCATTTGGAAGGAGCAGAAAGAGAAAACCTACAGCCATCAGGCAGAGAAAAGGGCAGTTTGCAGAAAACCCACAAGTGCTGGGGTCACTTGGATGTTTGAGTTGCAAAGGAAACAGGCAACCCCAAAGTTTAAAAAAAAGCATTGTAAAAGTGATTTTTTAACCCACATTTCCCACCCTTCACATCAAAGAACAGAAAGGAGGGGAAAAGGAATTGTAGTACTGGAACACAGGGAATGGAAAGAAGGTGGTGGGGGAAAGAGAAAATGATGCTTTTAGTCCGGCAGTTTGTATCATGACCAGGAGATCCAGAAGGTTTCACCACTTATTCAGCCCAGTAAAATTTCCCCTCCACCCCAGGCCCACCAACAGATATTTTTTGCGTGCTGAAGGAGAACTAGACTTGCAAACTCCCAATATGATCAAAGGATGGCTCCTAAGTTTGCTCTGCAGCCATCGTTCCTGAGCTGAGAAAAAATATGTGAGCTGGAGGCCAAAAAATCTGTGAGCTAGCTCACACTAATTCAGCTTAGAGGGAACACTGCCTGTCACCCACCTGGCAGCCCAGAGAGAGGGAGCCGCTGGTGGTGAGGGGACAGGAGGAGGAGGAGGTGAGCAGAAATGCAGCCAGGTGCAATGACCAGTCCTGCAGTAAAGTGGCAGGGGAAGAAGCGTCCCACTGGTCAGCCATGCAAGCTGCACCGAGCCTGTGGCCCAGTGCAAGACCCGGAGGCAAGCCTGGCTATGAAAAAGGCGGCATGCCAGCCCAGAGGAGGGACCCCGCCCAGCGGAGATGCACTGCATCTCCTGTTAAGTACAGGGCCAGGGCAACCAGGGGGCGGGGTGGGGCAGTCCAGGGAGGAGAGATGAGGAGTGGGGAAAGGTATAAATGAGACGCCATGAGAAGGGGTCGAGGAGAACTGCCCTGTGAGATCCGAGGCCGCGTCCAGAGAGAGAGACGGCCAGAGATACCAGGAGAAGCATGGTGGTAGGGTGTGGTGATGTAATCCCTCTCCCCTGCTCAAAGGCTGAGACCCTAGTGGAACTAGAGGGGAAGCGTCCACCATGGTGGCCGGGAACCTGTTGAGCTCGGAGTCTAGCAAAAGGGAAAGGGGGAGTCAATGGATTCATGTGAGAGAGTGAAGAGGCTTCCCATCAAAACCTCAGAAGTCACCTTGGGAAATTTATTGACAACCTCTTGAGGCTGGTTTGTCATTCAAAACCTGTCTATTAAATCCAAGGAGTCATATTAAAGAATCACATCACCTGGCATCACACAATCTCTCCAGCTGTATCATATTCAGAAGGTCATTGGCAAGGCACCTGTAGAAACTTTGATGTTTGTGATTATACTTATCAATGGCCATAAATGTAAGATGGAGATCGACTTCAGAACAAGGGTATCCATACTCAATAAAGATGCATTTCATTGTATTTTCCCACAGAAAGTTTCTTCAAAGCTGTCACAGCCATCATGTATTCTCCCTGATTACAATGAGTAGATGGTTGACCTTCTGGGGCATTGCAATCTGGATGTACTGTACAGTTTCTCCCAAGAGAAGCTTCCACTTATCATTGCAAGAAAGAACCACAAAAACCTGTTAGAAAGAAATTGCTTCTCATCACAAGGAATCAGTATCTGAGGACTCCATACTCTCAACACAAATATTCTCAGCACCAATATGTTATTTTCCATTGTCTCCAATTTGTTAATCCCAGGCTGTGATCATACAGAGGGGGAAAGAGGCGGGCAGGATGCGAGGCTGTTTGCCCCGCCTGCAATGACGCACGTTTGCGCAATCAAACTTCCCGCCACGCATCCGCAGTTCCCCATAATACTGGGTTATCAGCAGTAGCTTTTTTTCACGCTACTGCCACGCGCAACGACGCCCCGCCGACGACTCCGGGACGCCAGACAGATGTGCCTGTCTGATCACGTCCCTTTAATCCGTGGGGGAATCGCATGGCTGCCGTTGCTTCCGGTACGTATGATCGCACCCCCAGTCTCTTTGCTGTAGTAAGGGCATGGAGGCTCCATTTTTGTTGATCATTGGTTAGCCTTGGTTAACATTTGTTAGATGAGTGGATAGTTTAAAAATACATAAGCATCCTCAAAAATCATTGAACATTCTAATACAAAATTGATATGAGTAATATCTTCTTCCCAGAAAAAACAAAGGACTGGAAATGCCCAAAGCACATGTTTAAGGTATATGCCCTGTGAGTTACAATGCCAGCAGTTAAACACTTTAGTCAGTATTTTGCTAAAGAGTTGATGTGCTGTCCAGTACATCCTAAACATAATTTTTTACTGAAGAAGTTAAAACTTAATATCCATGGAGAGAGCAGGTATATACTTTAAGGCCATATCTCCTTGGTCTGACAAAATAGGGCAATCTAGTTAATTATTCCATTCATTTCTAAGACTCCTAATATAATATCTATTAATCACCATCGAATATTTATAGGCAAGTATCATAGGTAACGTTTTATGCATTTATTCAAATAGAGTTTTCAGAAGACACTTAAACCTGCAGGGCCATATTTAGATACCAACAGATGTTGCAATGATAAATATTGCCATTTAACAGAAGTTGGCAGGTCATATCTAAACAGCTAAGAAAATTATAAAAACTCATAATCATACTCTAGACCTGACCTGTATAACCAAGCAGATTCAGATGCTGAGCTCCACTCCATTTGTTTTAACTGCAGGTTAGTTTATATTAGGATTTTTCATTTCTTTTCTTGCTCTGTAGTGTGGTATAGTATGTTGCAGCCTAGGAGAGTAGTTTTTCTTTTGAAGTGGCTGAACTTGGTCAGTTAGAATGATTTAAGCTCCCATTTGGAAAACGCCGAGCCTAATTAATCGGTTATCCAGGCACTGGAAATTAGGAGAGAGAGAGTTACATCTCTCCTCTCTTCTCTCTCTCCCTCTCTTTTCTAGTTCTTATTCTTTCTAGTATTCTATTTAATTTAATTTAATTTACCTAGGTTGTGGCAGAGGCTGTGGTTTGTATTATGCTGTTTTACACTTTTTTTAATAAAACTTTTATTGGTAGGATATAATAACACGCTCCATAACTCATAATACTTTTAAATACATCCTTTTCAATTATCCCCTTCCTCCCCCCCTCTTGGCTTCCAGCAATGCTCCACCCCGTTAACTATTTAATTCAGTATTCAATAACAATAAAAACTTATCCCATATTCAATTCTTCTTTTAAAACATATTAATTCATTCAATCTGACCCTTAGGTAACATTTTAACTATTATTCAGTCATTTCTTTCTTTTTTCTATCCTTAATAGTTATCAAAACAGAGCAACTTATTTCTTACATTCCAATTCATTTCAAGATAGTCTTTAAAGTCTTTCCATTCTATAAAAAATTCTTCATCTTCTTTACCACTAAGCTTCTTTGTCAGTTTGTCCATTTCTACCATAAAAAGCATCTTCTTTATCCAGTCCCATTTTTCTGGTATTTTTTCTTGTTTCCAGCATTGGGCAAATGTCATTCTTGCTGTTGTAATCAAATACCATAACAATGTTCTTTTTGTTACATGCACTTCTTCCATTTTGAGACCTAAAAGTAACATTTCAGGTTGTTTTTTCAGAGTACACTTCAGGATCTTCTGTATTTCATTATAAATTTCTGTCCAATAAACTGCCGCTTTATCACAAGTCCACCACATATGATAAAATGAGCCTTCCTTTTTTTACACTTCCAACATTTGTTAGACAAATTCTCATTCATATTAGCAATTTTTTTGGGTGTCATGTACCATCTATATATCATTTTATAACAGTTTTCTTTCACATTAACACATGTTGAAATTTTAGTTGACTTTTTCCACAGACCCTCCCAGGTTCACAAATCTATTTTTCTATTTATATTTATAGCCCATTTTACCATCTGTTCTTTTACAATCTCATCCTCAGTATACCATTTTAACAAAACTTTATAAATTTTTGAAATCACTTTTTTCCCCTC
Organism: Gekko gecko; assembly: GCA_029375565.1. Taxonomy (NCBI): domain Eukaryota; kingdom Metazoa; phylum Chordata; class Lepidosauria; order Squamata; family Gekkonidae; genus Gekko; species Gekko gecko. The sequence goes on from JAPDNY010000005.1 coordinate 175,389,724, forward strand.
CTCTGCCCACACAGCTTTGATTTCCTTATTCTCCTTCCTGAAGCCATACCTCTTTTTGTCAGCCTTAAATAAATCATAAATCTGTCTGTAATTTAACCAATCATATTCAAATTCCAGTTCTTCTCTAGTTCTCATCACAAGACTACTCCCTTCTACTGTCAAGATATCTCTATAAGATATCCAGTCTTCTCCTTTATGCCTCGAAAATGGTTTAATTACTTCAGCCAGTACTATCCATAATGGTCTTGCTTAAAAAAAAAATCTTTTATATCTCACCCAGGTCATAAATAGTGATCTTCTTATGAAGTGGTGTTTAAAAAAAAATATCCATTTTGTATTTCTCATACCATAAATAAGCGTGCCAACCAAATTTACGGTCATGTCCTTCCAATGCCAACATTTTTCTATTGTCCAAATTAACCCATTGAGCCAACCAAGTCAGACACACCGCATCATGATACAGTCTAAAGTTAGGTAGTTGGAATCCTCCTCTTTCCTTTGAATCACATAAAATCTTCATTTTAATCCTCAGTTTTCTTCCGTCCCAAACAAATTTTGAAATTTCTTTCTGCCATGAATTCAACACTTTACAGTCCTTCACTATCGGAATCGTCTGAAATAAAAACATTAAGCGTGGTAAAATATTCATCTTGACTACTGAATGACAGATTCAAAGTGTCCCATTTTTTTATATCTTGTTGGATTTTACACCAAATCTTCTCATAGTTATTCTTAAAAAGATCTATATTTTTCATTGTCAACTCAATTCCTAAATATTTTGGGTTTTTTTACCACTTCACATTGTATTATTTCTTGCAGTTCCTGCTGTTTCTCTTTTGTCATGTTCTTACATAACACCTTTGTTTTGTTCTTATTGACATAAAATCCCACCAAATCTCCAAATTCCTTGATCTTTTCCATCAACAATGGTAAATTAATTAATGGATCTTCAATCAAGAACATTACATCATCCGCAAATGCCCTATACTTGTACGGAAAGCCTCCTATTGTAAGTCCCCTTATGTCTTTATCTTCTCTTATCTTCACCAACAATACTTCCAAAACCCAAATGAACAATAAGGGGGATAGTGGGAAACCTTGCCTGGTCCCTTTTTGAACCTTGAAATAGTCCATCATTTATTTATTTACATTTAACGATGCCTTCTGTTCTGAATAAATCGCCCTGATTACATTTAAAAAGGGCTGTCCAATATCCATTCTTTCCATCAGTTGAAACATAAAGTCCCAGTTTAAATTATCAAAGGCTTTCTCTGCATCTACAAATAGGAAAGCAACCTCCTTTTCTGGATGTTTATCATAATATTTAATAGCATCTATCACCATCCTTAAGTTGTCCCTAATTTGTCTATTTGGTAAGAAACTGACCTGTTCTTCAGTTATAACATCTTTCAAATAATTCTTCAGTCTTTCTGAAATTATTTTGGCAAACAATTTTGGCAAACAATTTGGTAAAGAAATTGGTCTGTAATTCTTAACATCTGTTAAGTCCTGTCCTTCTTTTGGTATGAGTGATATATTGGCTTCCTTCCACGTCTCTGGTATCACTTTGGTTACCTGTATCTCATTTGCTAAAAGCTCCAAAATTTGGATTAGCTCCTCTTTTAGTTTTTTGTAAAATTTTACTGTAAATCCATCTGGACCTGGAGCTTTCCCTAACTTGGCATCTTCTATTGCCTTGTAAACTTCATCTTTTTGGATTGGACCATTCAACATTTCCTTACTTTTTATTTCCACCTTTGGAATTTCTACCATGTCCAAATATTTTTTAATTTTTTCAAAGTCTATATTCTTTTTTTGAAATAACTGCATAATACTTGAAAAAACCTCTTTTTAAACCATTCATACCCACAATTTCTTTACCTTCTTCAATAATTTTGTTTATTAACCTTTTCTCTCTTCGATTTTTCAATTGCCATGCCAGAAATTTTCCTGGTTTATTTGCTCCTTCGAAGGATTTTTGTTGTAATTTCTTTAAATTCCAATAAAGTTCCCGATTAAGTAACACATTCAATTGCTCTTGTAAAATTTGAATTTCTTTAATAATTTTCTTTTTTCCAGGTCTCCTCTTCAACTCTTTTTCTTTTTGCTGAATTCTTTCTTGCAACTTCTTTTGCTGTTCTATATTCTGTTTCTTATCCATCGCATTCAACAATATAAGTAATCCTCTCATCACAGCCTTATATGCATCCCAGACCATCTGTATTTTAACATTTTGATTCAAATTCAATTGAAAAAATGACTGCGTTTCCTTACGTAGTATCTCAATTACTTTCATCTTATCCAATAGGTCTTCATTTATTCTGCAATGAAACTGTTTCACTTTTTCTTTTAATGTCCAAATCATCGGGTTATGGTCAGAATTAGTCTTTGGCAAAATCTCCACTTTCTGAGTTTTCAACACCATGTCACCAGACATCCAAATCATATCTATTCTGGAAAAGGAATTGTGCCGGTTGGAATAGAAAGTAAAGTCTTTAACTTTGGGATTCCATTTTCTCCAGACATCTTCTAATTTCTCTTGTTCCATCAATTTAAAGAAAATTTTTGGTAATTTCCCAACCTTCTCGTCCTTCTTTTCGGATTTTCTGTCCAATTTATTATTAACCATACCATTAAAATATCCTGCCAGAATTATTTGTTCATAGTTCACTTGGTCTAATTCCTTCATCAAGTCTTTAAAAAAAATGTCGTTAGCTCTGTTAGGCGCATACAAGTTAACTACCAGAGTCTTTTTCTGAAGCATTGTAATTTCAACTCTAATGTATCTCCCATCTTTATCACTAAAAATTGATTTTGGATCCAATTCTTTATTTACATAGGTCACAACTCCCTTCTTTTTTTTTCTGCCAATGAATAGAATTCTTCTCCTAATTTTCTGTTGGTCAAATACTTATTGTCCCATTTTCTAATATGAGTTTCTTGTAAGCAGATAATATTACATTTTTGTTTTTGCAACCAATAATTTACTAACTTCCTTTTGGAGGGTGAATTAAGTCCATTTACATTCCATGATAACAATTTGCAATCCATCATGTCTTGTCTTTAAATATCTCCAAAATCTTCTAAATTTTCTGCCTTGAACCTATACATGTCTCCTAGAGTCTTGATCGTATGTCTCTTTGAATTGTAAGTGAAAGACAGACTGTATGGTATTTCCCATCTGAACCTGATGGTTAGCTGCTTCAATTTGTCTACCAACTTTTTATATTTCTTTCTTTCTTGCAAAATCATTCTTGGGAGTTCTCTCATTATTATTATCTTTTTGCCATCGATTTCCAAAGGTCGTGTAAATTGTTTTTTGAAAATATCTTCCTTCATCTTCCTTGTTACAAATTGTACAATAACATCTCTTGGCAAATTCTTTCTCTGAGCATATGCTGAATTTATTCTATAAATCAAATCAAAATCAGAATCCAGTTCTCCTTGATCTTCTCCCAAATACTCTGTCAAAGCAGTCGTCACTATCATATGTATATCTTCATCTGCCTTTTCTTCAATCCCTCTTAGTCTCAGATGGTTTAACATCGCTCTATATTCCATCATTGCCTCCAACTTATGATTGTCCTGTAGAGTTGTTTCCATTTTTTGGTCTATATCTTGTGGTTTTTGCTCCAATTTGGTCAATTTTAATGTCAGACCTTGCACTTGGCTCTTTGTGTCTGCTACTTCTTTTGTAATTACAGCCATTTCTGCTACCACGAACTCTTTGAGAGCTGTCACATTCTTTTCTTGAACTTCTTCTAACTGCTCCAGCTGTTTTTCCATTTGCTTTTCTAACTGTTGTTCTATCTGTTTCACCAATCCTTGAATCGCTTCCATCATTCTCCTTTCCATTGACTCCATTGCAGCTTGCCACTCTCTCTTTTCTTTCGCTGCCATACTTGGACTCACAGACGAAGCTGCCCTTTGTCGATATTTTGGATCCGTTTTGAAGTTTCTAAAATTAGTCCAGATTCTACTTCTCTATATAGTCTGAATCCCCTTTATATCTTCTCTTAAATTGCTGCCTTTTCGCTGCTCTATTAAAACAATTCCGGTAATAAAATTCAATTTTAAAATTCGGTCCTCCTAAAAATGGCGGGCGCAATTACTCTATGATGTTTTTGGCTAGAGTAGGCTCTTCTTGAACTTCCTGTTTCCTGTCCACCTTGAACACCATCCTACCGGAAACTTCGTTCTGCCGCCCTTACAGTCGTCCGGAAGCCACTCTAGCCTTTATACACAGTGCTAGCCAGACACAGATAGTTGCAACACCTTAGTCTCACGATTGTTCTCATTAGTTTCAGTCTTAAACTCCGCTCCAACTCTTTCTAATGGCAGGAATGATAAACAATGTCTATTTTTCTCAAATTGCTCGCTTTGACAAACTCTTCATAAATCCTCAATGGCCCGATTATTCAAGATTATGTCTTTTACGCTTATCTGCCTTGTTCAAATTTCTCTAGATCTCCATTCCGATAAGCAAAATGTTTATGTTACCTGGCATGCTTATCTTGGGGCTTCACATCGCTTCTTCTCTCTTTCGTCTCCACTCTTTTTCTTAAGAAGTTGGGAAATGACGAATTTAAGCTGGATTTCCAGTCCGGTTGGCTTCTTTGGTGCTGTCTTACATATGCCCGCTCCTGATAGGGGATCAAAGTGTAAACAAGCCTCCTTCTAGATTTATACACGCCAATCTCAACTCTCACTTGGACCTCGTTGCTTGCTTGTCGACCCCCTGCCTGGGGGAGGCTGCGTTGGGCGATATAAATGCCCAAACTGTCAGAAGAAGCCACCGTCCACCCTGCACGATTGCAAGAGGCATCAGTTCACCATTTCACTCTGACCGGAAGCCCTGCTGTTTTACACATTTGATTTGTTTTTGTTATTTCATTTGTCATAAAACTGCCCTTATAGGGGCAGTTGTGTTCTGGGTTTGTGCTTTTATGGTGCAAACACATTAATACTCTCACTTCTATTTGAGTTGTTTTATCTATTTAGATATTTATTTTCACCCCAGCCACTTTGCTATCAGTATCTCTGAGCTGTAACTGTTGAATTTTAGCTTCAGTTTTAATTTTATAGCTATTTTAGCTTTTTTATCTTATCTTATCAGTATTTTATTATTTTATTTTATCAGCATATGTTTTATATTCTACTCCCCATTAGAGATTGTCTCAATGGGTTTTAATCTGTGGATTTTATTAGAGCCATGTTTTAACTTAATAGCACCCTGTATTTTACATGCACTCTGTATTTTAAGCTCTTTATTTTACTTGGAATTATTTCACTTCATTTAATTAATTGATTTTATATAGGCTAGTCCTTTGTAATAAATCAATAACATTTTAGAGCTCTGTTTTCTGATCCAACTGTGGCTGACTCAAATGCTCAGTTGGCTTTATCTTCTGGCACCGATGTGTGGCCTCCTGTCTCAGTTGAAGAAGTTAGAATTTTAGTAATGCAAATGAAGTCAGGTAAAGCACTTGGCCATGACTTGGTCCCTCCTGAATTATTTAAATCAAACCCAACTTGATGAGCAGAAGTTTTGGCACTAGTTTTTACAAAAGTTAATGATGCAGGCATAATGCCTAGGACTTGGTTTCATGCTATCATTGTGCCAATACACAAGAAAGAAGACTCATCCCACCTTTGTAATTACTGCCCTACCAGCCTGTTGTCAGCTGTATGTGAATTATATGCATCCCTGCTATATGGCAGGTTGGTAAGTTGCTTAAAAAACAAGAAAATCTTGAGGAAAGAACAATCTGGCTTCTGAAGAAGAGTGAGTGCAATCGATCACTGCCACATTCTACAGTTTATTATTGATAAATATACAGACAATAAGAAGGGATCACTAAGTGCAGCCTTCATGGATCTCAGAAATGATTTTGATACTATACCTAGAAATAATCTACGGGCAAAATTGGGAAAATCATCTATGGATGATTGTCTCTTATTTCTTACTAAGAATAAGGCCCTTTGTGGAAATAAATACAACGGACTCTAGAAAGAGGCTCTGGAAGAGTGCACCGGCCTTAGGTACTCAGCATCAATTTGCTGTGGTGACTTCATAAGGGTATAATGACACAGAGTCCACCATTTTCTCCAGGGGAACTGATATCTGCCATCTGAAGAGCAGTTGTAATTCTGAGTCATCTTCAGCCCTCACCTGGAGATTGGCAACAATGGCTCCCCAGGAGGAAATGTCTGGTTTGGAAGGTGGAGTCTATGGCATTGTACCTGTCTGAGATCCCACCCCTCCTCAAACCCTACCATCTCCAGGCTCCACCCCTCAAATCTCCAGGAATTTCCCAACCTGGAGTTAGCAACTCTATCGCCTTCTCAGCCAAGCATCAACCTGCCGTTATCTGCCCCTCTTATTTCAGCTTTCCATCTCCTCCCCTCTCCCCCCTGGAGGGCAGTTGTAATTCTGAGTGATCTCCAGCCTTCACCTGGTGATTGGCAACAATGGTTTGTCAATGGTTCACCTGGAGCTGGCAACCCTATCTCCTTCCCAGCCAATTATCAACCTACCTTTATTTCCCCTCACTCTCTAGCTTTCCATCTCCCTCCCTCACCTGCAGCCTCTACCATGTATTGAAGCCCGGACTGCTACATCACATTGGCTGTCATAGGGGGGGCATCTCAGCAGAATATAAAGACACAGAATACACCATTTTCTCCAGGGGAACTGATCTCTGCCATCTGGAGAGCAGTTGTCAATCAATCAATTTATTGATATGGTCATTGACCAAATACATAAAGGAACAGAAAAGGGATCAACCGATAATACATTAAAATACATACAGACACAATCCAGAATATCAAACATTAAAATGTTAAGGATAAGAATAAAATATTATTAAATAATTAAAATCTTTGTTTAAGTACAATATTCACTATTTAACTACTAATAGTTTGCCTCTGGATTTTGATAGCCTGCATGGCAAATTTTGCAATGTTTAAAGTAGTTTCCTGCTCTTTTTCAGCCAGCAACTTATCTAAGTAAAATCATTCATTTCTCCCAGGAGATCGAGAACAAATCGGTGTTATGTAAATGTCTCTAATGCTTTGATACATTTTACATTCAAACATCACATGTTCCCTCGTTTCTACCTTCCCCTCTCTATAGATATACAATATTTCCTCGTAAGGTTGTCTAAAACTGCATATGGAAGCATGTTGGTTCTGAGTAGGGTGAATGCTATTCTGTAGTCAGGTTTATCTAAATTTTGCAAATACATAAGAACATAAGAACATAAGAGAAGCCAATGTTGAATCAGGTCAATGGCCCATCTAGTCCAACACTCTGTCACACAGTGGCCAAAAATACCAGGTGCCCTCAGGAGGTCCAGCAGTGGGGCCAGGACACTAGAAGCCCTCCCACTGTTGCCCCCCCCAACACCAAGAATAGAGTGCATCACCTGCCCCAGACTGAGAGTTCCTATCTATACCTTGTGGCTAATAGCCACGGATGGACTTCTGCTCCAGATGTTTATCTAATTCCCTCTTGAAACGGTCCATGCTTGTAGCTGTCACCACCTCCTGTGGCAGTGAATTCCAGGTGTTAATAGACCATTGGTATTATCTTATTTAATCCCATCCTCCCTGGCAGATATCACTTTGTCAAGTTCAAATCATGTTGCCTTTCAACACCCATAATTCTTTGCTTAACAAAAAATTTTACTTGATGATAATCCATATTCATCAGAAATTGCTTAGAAAGTCCATAATGGCCCAATTTAAATTCTATTTCTTTAATCCAGTGTGGTACTATAGAATCTCTTAATATTAAACCTGTTAATCCAGTGAGATTTGTAAGTAATTTAAAGCAATACAGAATGGCAGCAATCCAAAGGCGTGCTTTTACACTGACCATACCTGTTTCTATTCAAATAATTGTATTGGGAACACATGAATTGACCTGTAATATATATCTTAAGAATTTGGATTGAGTTTTTTCCATAGACTGCATATGGGATTGAGATGCTGTAATACTTAAGGGAGGCCCATATAATAATTGGGCAAGTAGTTTGGCCTTGAAAATTCTGACAGCTGTCATTACATTCCAGCCTCCCGAGGACCAAAAAAACTTCTCTATAGCACCAGAGGTTTTGGAAGCATTTGATGTGATGTGTTCCACATGTGCTTTTCTATGCCCCGAGGCCTGAAATACGACTCCTAGGTATTTAAAGCATTGTACTTGCTCAATAGCTACTGTGTTGATACTCCACTGGTGCAATCTAGGTCTGTTTGCAAAAACAAGGACTTTTGATTTTTGATAATTAATTTTAATATGATTAACCTGGCAATATTGGGCAAGAATGTTCAAGGCTCTCTTCAGGCCAATAGGCATCCTAGCAATTATCACTGCATCATCTGCATACAATAAGAGTGGTATATGTCTGTCAGCAATCTTTGGTGCGTGCACTTCGGGACGGGATAAATACTCCCCTAAATCAGTAATATATAAATTGAATAAAGATGGTGCCAATATGCACCCTGCTTAACTCATTTCTCTGCCTTTATTACTTCTGTCAGATGACCTTGTGGGCTTGTTCTTACCTGGATTTTAGTATCTCTATATAAAGCCTTTATCAAGATCAGCAGTCTCCTTTCAATTCCCAGCCCCATTAATTTTTCCCATAACAGGTCTCGATGGACCATGTCAAAAGCTGTTTTGAAGTCAATAAAGGCTGTGTACAGGGAAGAGGTATTGTTAGTGGAGTATTAAGCAACAAGATAGTTTAAAACTACACGAAACCCAGCCTGTTCTTCTTTCAAGATCTTATTATGCTCAATCCATTCACTCAGTTTTCCTTTCAGAGGACTAGCATATAATTTACTTAACGTACTTAAAAGGCTAATCGGTCAATAATTATTTGGATCCTTATTATTGCCTTTTTTATGGATATTTACTATAACTCCAATCCCCCACCCCTTAGGAATCCTTGCTGTTCTGTCTATTGCCGTAAATCTATATTTTTCTTAATTAATTCTGCAGGTATTAAATCCAACCCTGGTGCTTTGTTTGGTTTCAAAGCATCTACCAGGAACCTCACTTTGGAGGTTTCAACAGGTGGCCGGTCTGGGGTATTACTCAGATCATCCAATGAGGGTGTTATCTCCTCAGTGATTCCATATAATTCTTTATAATGCCTCACCTAAACTTCTGGTAAAACAGCATAGGGAGCTGAGGAAAGACTCTGTTAGGATTAAATGTCACTAATTTCCAAAAAAGTGAAGGGTTTTTTAGTTTTACTGCCTGACTGAGTTGCAACCAGGCTAGATCCCTTGCCTCTTTATTTTTTTTCCTGTTGAGTAGCTTATGGTATTTTTGCTTCTGTATTTTCAGTTGTTCTTCATTAACTATCTCAGGGGCAGTTCTGTAACTCAAATCGATAGCGTTGGGATCTTTTTTTGGCCCATTCACATTCCTTATCGAACCATCCATTGTTCTTTTTCCTATGTTTACCTTTGATAGTGTGGGGAAGCTGATTTTCTAATGAAAGCTGTAATTGTTTGCTAAGTTCATCATATATCTTAACCATTTCATATCCATTGTCTGAATACATAATATTTCTTACTCTGCTAGTAATGTTTTCCTGACTAAGAAGTTCTTGCATGGCTTTTTCAGTTTTATCATCCCATCTTATCTTAACATGCTTTTTCCCATATTCAATTTCTCCTTTATAATGATCTTTGAGTCGCGGAATACAATCGGGGGTTGATATAATCATTGTAAGTGGGATATGATCACTACCATAGTACGTAGCAACTTCGAAAGTTTCAATGAATTGTATTAAATTCCCTGAAACCAGGATATAATCAATTATGCTTAATCTAGCTCCCAACCAGTAGATAAACTCTCCCAGGTGGTCATTCGCATGGGAACCACTGAGGATATTCAGGGTTAGGGCATCGGCCATACATACCATCCTGAACCCTGCATAGTTGCTTTTCAAATTTTTGGATAGTCTTGTATAAGACAAATGTGAATATTCTGTATCAAGTAGGCAAAATCATAGCCCCTGTACAAGGAGTCATCATCTTTACTCAATCTAGCATTGAAATCTCCTCCCACTATCACGTACGTAGTTGGATTTTCTCTGATCAGCTGCCAAATATAAGTTTCCAACCCTTGCCAGACCTGTCCTATTTAGCCTTTGGTTTTAAGAGGGGGAATATATACATTCATTAATAAACAGTCTAATGCTTTAAATTTTAAGATCAAGGTCATAGCTATTTGTTCATGTGAGGGGAGTTGGGAAATTTTAACCTTCAAAGCTGTGGATATTAATATAGCTAATCCTCCCTTGGCTCCTCCCTTGGCTCAGGATGGTTCAGCCTGTAGGTCATATACATCATATCCCTCTAATGCCGGGGGGTTCTCACACCATGACTCCTGTATTAGTATAATATCAGACTTCTTCAGGAAATTTTTAACATCGAGTTCTTTTGATCTGGCCACCCAGCCCATGACATTCCATGATATTATCTTAACTGGCTGAAATAAAGACTGGCCATCTTTTAGTCAGTCTTTATCTATTACATCCAATATTTTAGCAGAGTCGTGAAAAATGCAACCATTATGCTTCTGGGTGATAAAATCATCGTGGCTAACATTCTCACAAGTATCTTATTTGATATCAAGGTTACTAATATAGAGGTTACTTCCCATGGTGCTGTTGATTCCCTCTAATTCTTTTGATTCTTTTCTTGTCGGTGGTCCTTCTATAGCAGTGAGGATTGCCTCGTTATAGCCTCTGATGGAAACAGGTTCCTTATTCTTTCTCATATCCATTGTCCTTTGGCTCCCTTCCAATGGACATATTTGGGTAACTTCAATCAGTCTCTTCTGTACCACTCCCGGTCTGGTAATTATAGCTGATTGGTCTCCTGCTGGGAGGAATGCAAGGCTTTGTAGTAACTCTTCTTCTCCTGAATTCTCGAGCCAGTCATTTTTCCCTTCAGGATTTGGTGTCTTGGGTTCAGTCCATGCGATTAAATCAGCATCTCCTTTAAATAAGGTTTCTTATTCTTGCTCTTTAGACTCATCAATGTCCATCAGTGTATCCTGAGTTTCTTCCTCATCTTTTCTTTGTTTATTTAAGTGTCTATCAATTAAAGATCTCTTCTTGGTATTGACAAACACGCGTGTAGGAAACATGCCCTTATACCTCAGTTCATCGGTATAGGTAAGTATCTTGGAGGGGATTCTTGGGCTTTTAAATGTCAGGATAACTCTTTGCATTTGATTGTCATTAGAGATGTCCTCAGCCTCCTTCAAATCTATATCTATTATCCTGGTTCTCAGTAAGTAACTTAAGTGACCTACTGCTTCATACTTAGAATTCCAGTGGTGCACTCTTCCATGATACTTGCATGCTGTCAAGGCAATTTTGTTAGGTTGTAGAATCAGTTGTTGTTTCTGCTTTTCTGTCATTGGGTCATAGCTGTTGGGGGAGCTCTTCTCTCTGTTCAACCTCATCATATTATTATTCTGTTCAGATATGGCTTCATTACATTTATTTGGCTTGAGGTCTAATTGGCTTCTCTCCCCGAGTCCTAAATTTACTCTGCTCAGGGTCTCAGGGGTCTCAAGATGAATTTCTATGTTCATCAGCTTGTTAAATATGTGTTGCACAGTTCGAGCTACCAAATTTATCATCTCAATTGTAGTGTTGTCATTTGTTTCCTTTATCTCCATTTCTTTGATGGTTTCTTCCTCCCTCCCTTCTCTATTATTTCTAGCTGCTTTTTTTAATCCTTCACATTTTTTGTATTTTTTTGTTTCCACCTCCTCCTCCTCCTCTTCTAATGGTGCAAACTGATTGGTTACTGGGAGGTTGTAAATTGTCTTATCACTCTCAGGAAAGTATTCCAAGTTTTTTGTTTGTTTACAGGCTGGTATATTTAAATCTTCTTCCTCACTGCTCCTTGGTCTTTTAAATGAGGCCATTCAGGTTAGGCTATCAATCCCTCTGGCAGAGAAGCCTCTAGGTTTTGCAGGTACCAGATTAAGTTACATTGCCTGGAAAGACCAAGTTTTAGAAGGCAAAGAAGAGAAGGGGTTGGTGGAGTTGGTGGAGTGTTTACTCTTTCCAATCTGTGAGTAAACTTGTTAAATTGTTACCATTAACCCAGCCATATGCAAAGAAAGCAATTCAGATAACACACAGGTTATATCCTAGAAGTATGGAAGAATGGAAGTAGAAGGAAATATTTTCTCATAGTTTACTGAGAGCTTTCCTCCTGAAGCTTCACCATTGTGTTCTTTCCTCCAGTGAGAAATTATAGCCATCGCTGAGAGATAGTTTGGAGTCTTCTTATCTTCCTAGCAGCAGTTAAAAATGTCAGAATGGGCAGGTCTCAGATCATCTCCAACCTGTTCATTTCCCTTTCACTCTTTTGGAGCTCCCTGTTGGTTGGGTGGGCTCCACTTTTTTCCTGGAGGGAGGCAAAGTGACAGGGGGCTCTGTGCCCCCCCCCATTGATGGCAATCTTGGGGGGAGACGCCAGTTTGTTCCGAAGCAGGAGCAACGTTGTGGAAGAACATGGCTTCTGTGTTCTATGAGCAGTGACCAACTGTTTTAAATTATGTTAAGAAAGTAGCACATCATGCCTTGGACATTTTTTCATGCATTTAAATGCAACAGGTCAGAGACTCTGATTGAAATACCCTTTTAGTTATTCCCCATTTCTTGTGTGAAAGCAGCTACAAAAAGTTGGGGGAGTGTTTGTCGTGCAGAAGCAGAGAAGTGAGGTAAGGAAAAAGAAAAAGGTTTACCTGACTGTAAAATAATTGTTAGCCAGCACAAGAGTTTTGGAAAAATGTGAAATAAAACTGTTGAATGTTATGCCAAAAGGACAGTGGAATTTAATTAAATGGCATTTAAAAGGACAGCATCTAAAAAAAAGTTACTTAATGTGGAGTGAGAAAATGGCAGTGACGGAGGATGACAAAGAACTAGATTTAAATGTACAAATAGGAGACCTTACTGTTGAACAATTTTTTTTAAAAAAACGAATCAATTAAACAAGCAGTTGTAACAGCGTTTAAAAACTTATTTGATGGATCACAGACTTTACATTTGGAGACAGAAAATAATGAGAAATTGGAACAACCCTCGTAAGTGTTAGATGAACAACAAGACTGCAGCCAGGAGAGGGAGCCACTGGATAGGCAGCCTTTAAGCTCAGAAAATATATCTCAGAAACCTGAACTTTACTTAAGACACCGTGCAAAGGATTTGACAAGTTTGAGGCCAAAAATACAACAGAAAAAGGGACACTCTTCAAAATGCCAGATGAGGAAAAGGAAGAAGTCAAGAAGATGTGGAAAGAACTTTAATCTGTACAAAAGAATGGAGATCGGTTTGTGGAAATGGAGAAGGAAGAACTTGGATTTAAGATTACATGAATTTATGAATTTCAGACATCTAAAGGAAGTGGAGAAGAAAGAAGAGACATCAGAGAGATGGAGAAAGAATGTCCCCCTTCTTTAATAGATAATTGGCTCTGTAGGACAGGAATGGTCGACTATGTGTAACTCAGTAGTATACAGTTTTGTAATAATTGGTGGAGTGTAGAGTGGCAATAACGATTTAGTAAAGGTGAAATGGAGTTAATTATTTTTATTGGAGCTATATTTTGCACTTAGGATAGAGCTTAAGTTAGACATTAGGATCTAAAAGGTTTTTTTTAGTATAATTGTACTTTATAGATTTAAGTGGAGTTTGAATTGTGGGGAAAAGGTTGATCTTTTGTGTTGTAGTTAGTAAGCGATTTTGATAAGGTGTAGACTTTGTGGAATATCTATAAAAGTTACATTTCAAAACTTTTAAGTAAATTCTGGTTGCCTTATAATTAATGAATTACTATGGGTGTAATCGGGTGTATTGTGTTAACTGTATAATAATTTCTAGTCATAATTTGATTTTTAGGAATTAATTGTATCTTTATTGTATTCAAAATCAGTTGATTGATATAAATGTTTAAATGGTAAAGAAAAAAAAGGAGTACTAATGGAATATCAAAGGAAGCTCAATAGAAATTAAGATAGTGATTACTTTAAATATTAGGGTTTACTTCAAATAATAAAAGAGTCAGGTAAGGGGATAATTAACTATTTAAGTTTCCTGTTTCCTGTTTCTTAGCTCCATGTTTGATAATATGAAAAAAAATATTAGTTATAATACGGGAGTAAAAAGGCATGAAATGCACGATTTGAAACTTTGTTAGAATAATATCTTTAAGAGATTAATTTATCTACCAACAACTGTTTGTCTTTGTAGATGTGCTTAAATATGTATATGTATTTCTTTCTGTTTTCTTTGGTTTGGAAAATTAATAATTAGAGTATTAAAAAAGAAAGAAAGTCAGTTTACTATGTGCCGGTAGCTCTAAAGTTATGCCATGGATGTTATGACTAGGAAGAGGCAGATAAACTTTATAAAACTTAGATAAGTCTTAATTGATGCCAGAGCTCTCTTCCAGCATGTTCTTCAGAGAGTTGGCTGGACGAGAGCAGTTGTAATTCTGAGTGATCTCCAGTCCTCATCTGGAGATTGGCAACAATGGTTTCCCAGGAGGAAAAGTAGTCTTTCTCTGCAATGGTGACCAAAGCAGCTTACATCATTCTCCTCTCCCCCTTTTGACTTGCTCAACAACCCTGTGAGGTAGGTTAGGCTGAAAGTCTGTGAGTGGTCCAAAATCACCCACTCAGCAAGAACCTAGGTCTAGCAGACCCTGCTGTGAAGCACTGACTGCTACGCCTAGGGCAGCAAACCTCCAGGTGTAGCCTAAAGATTGCCAGGTATCACAACTGAACTCCAGACAACAGATCTCTCCCCCTGGAGAAAATAAGTACTTTGGAGGGTGGCCTTTATGGCATTCTGTTCAGCTGCAGCCTGTCCCCTAGTCAGGACTGGCTCCAATGAGTTTTCTCCCAAAGGCCAAAATAAGTGTGGAAAGGGCCTTCTACTGACAGAACCAAGCTTGGTTGCCTAGCAACAGGCACTGACCGGAAAGTAGGGTTGCCAGCTCTGAGTAGGGAAATACCTGGAGATTTGGGGGGCAGAACCCATGGAGGACAGTGTTGGGGGTGGTGGAAGGACTCAGCAGGGTATCATTCCATAGGGTTTACCCTCCAAAGCAGCCATTTTTCTCCAGGGGAACTGATCTCTGCCATCTGATATCACCTGGTATCACAACTGAACTGCAGACAACAGATCTCCCCCCCTCGGAGAAAATAACTTCTTTAGAGAGTGTCCTGTATGGCATTCTATTCAGCTGAGACCTCTCACCTCCCCAAACTCTGGCTTCTGCAACCCTAGTTAGGACTGGCCCCAAAGGCTGGAAAGGGTTTCATTCCTTTGTCTTTTTCCTGACAGAATCAAACATGGTTGCCTACCAACAGTCACTGAAGGAAAACTTAGTCCCACAGAGGAGCCAAGCAGGAGAAGTGTCTTTGTCGGGAGACACAGCCGTTTGCCAGTGCTTCTGACAAGGAACAGTTGCTGAAGGGGGAGTGGGTGGGGAAGAGGAGCAGACCCAGCACCTGGCCAATGGCACGCGAGTACTCTAGAGTGGTGCTTGATGGGCCAATGGCTGATGGAGTGCATTGCACAGCCAATGGGAGACCTGGAAATGGCCAATGTGGGCAGGACTCAGGCAACACAGCCAGTGGTTAGGGAGAGCTTCTGAGTGACACATCATGGAGCCAACTGATTTGGGGGCATGTGGAATTTTCAGAAAGTGCCACCCCACTATTCAATTATATATATGGAAAGATTTGTCAGTTTTATGATGATCCAACAGCCCAAGTTAGTTGTGGCCCTTCAGGAGCACTGACAGATCCTGTTCTGCTAGATAGAGGTGTTAAGCAAGGATACATTTTGGCCCCTCTGTTTTCTAATTTATATATTAATGTTCTTAAATCTTTTTTATTAGAAGAGGATTGCCACTTGCCTTATCTCACATCGGTGAGGCTGCCAGCTCTCCTGCATGCAGATGACACTGTCTTGCTGTCAAGATCCATAGTGGGCCTGTGTAAACTTACCTGTCTATTTTTGAAATACTGCTGTAGGAAAGGTTTGATAATTAATGTAGCAAAGTCTAACATCGCCATTTTTAGTAGAAAACAGAAAGTAAGAAATTATAAATGGACTGGCTGGTCTGCCTATGCAACAAGTCACTCAGTTTAAATACTTGGGAGTATTGTTCAGTGTTTCGTAAAGAAATTTTTATTAACAGGATATTTAACATGGTCCATAATTAAAAACATTTCATAAAATATCCTTTTCCACAACTTCCCCCCCCGTCCCCCCGTCTTCCAACGATGTTCTGCCCCATTATCGTTTCAATCAACATTGCTTTACAATAAACACTTATTCAATAGTCAATTCTTCCATTAAAACATTTTCCTTTTTCATTTCTCTCTCTTAGGTAACATTTTAAATACAATCTATTTCTTACTATATTTCTAATCTTAATAGTTATCAAAGCAAAGTAGCTTATTTTTGACATCCCAGTTCAATTCTAAGTAGTCTTTGAAGTCTTTCCAATCTGCTAAAAATTCTTGATCTTCTTTTCCATTAAGTTTTTTTGTCAATTTGTCCATTTCTACCATAAAAATCATCTTCTTTATCCATTCCCATTTATCTGTTATCCTCTCCTGCTTCCAAAATTAAGCATATATCATTCTTGCTGTTGAAATCAAATACCATAACAGTGTTCTCTTTGTCACATTGACGTCTTCCATTTTAAGACCTAGAAGTAACATTTCTGGCTCTTTTTTAAAAGTACATTTCAGAATCTTCTGGATTTCATTATGAATCTCAGTCCAAAAAGCAGCCGCTTTCTCGCAAGTCCACCACATATGATAAAATGAGCCCTCTTTCTTTTTACATTTCCAACATTTGCTAGACATGTTCTCATTCATATTTGCAATTCTTTTTGGTGTCATATACCATCTATACATCATTTTATAACAATTTTCTTTCACATTTACACATGTTGAAATTTTAATCGATTTTTTCCACAGACACTCCCATGATAACATGTCTGTCTCTCTATTTATGTTTATAGCCCATTTCATCATTTGTTCTTTTACAGTCTCATCCTCTGTATACAATTTTAACAAAATTGTATAAATTTTTGAAATCATTTTGTTACCGTTTTCCATCCATACCCTTTCTATTTCATTATTCTCTTTCCTGAAACCATACTTCTTTTTGTCCTTATTAAATAAATCATAGATCTGGCTATAGTTTAAACAATCATATTCAAATTCCAGTTCTTCCCTAGCTCTCATCGCAAAACTAGTCCCCTCAACCTTCAGAATGTCTCTGTAAGGTATCCAGTCTTCTCCTTTGTGCCTTGAAAGTGGTTTGATTACTTCTGCCGGAACTATCAATAAAGGTCTTGCTTAAAAAAAAAATCTTTTGTATCTCATCCAGGTCATGAACAGTAATCTTTTTATAAAGTGGTGTTTAAAAAGTTTATCCACTTTGGATTTTTCGTACCAAAGATAGGCATGCCATCCAAATTTACGATCATGTCCTTCTAACGCCAACAGTTTTCTATTGTCCAAGTTTATCCATTGTTCGAGCCAAACCAAACAAACTGCATCATGATACAAGCTGAAATTGGGGAGTTGTAGACCTCCCCTTTCTTTTGCATCACATAAAATCTTCATTTTAATCCTAGGTTTCTTCCCAAACCAAACAAACTTTGAAATCTCTTTCTGCCACAAATTCAACACTTTAGCGTCTTTTACAATAGGAATTGTCTGGAATAAAAATAACAAACGGGGTAAAATGTTCATTTGACTACCGAAATTCTTCCCATAAGTGACAAATTCAAAGTATTCCACTTCTTTATAGCCTGTTGAATTTTAGTCCAGGTCTTCTCATAATTATTTTTAAAAAGATCAATATTTTTCATTGTAAGCTCGATTCCTAAATACTTGACTTTTTTCACCACTTCACATTAAACTTTTTCTTGCAATTCCAATTGTTTTTCTTTTCTCATATTTTTGCAAAGCATCTTTGTTTTATTTTTATTGACATAAAATCCAGCCAAATCTCCAAATTCTTTAATCTTTTCCATCAATAATGGCACATTAATTACAGGATCTTCCATAACAAACATTACGTCATCTGTGAAAGCCCTATACTTGTACGTAAAACCTCCAATTGTAAGTCCTTTTATGTCTTTATCTTCTCTTATTTTCCCCAGCATCACTTCCAAAATCCATATAAATAATAAAGGGGATAATGGACATCCTTGTCTAGTCCCTTTTTGAACTTTGAAGTAATCCGTCATTTCCTTATTTACGTTCAACGATGCTTTCTGTTCAAAATATATCGCCCTTATCATGTTTGAAAAGGGCTGACCAATGTCCAATCTTTCAATCACTTGAAACATAAATTCCCAGTTTAGATTATCAAATGCTTTTTCTGCGTCCACAAATAGAAAAGCAACCTCCTGTTTATCATAGTATTCAATTACAGTCAATCACAGTCCTCACATTGTCTCTAATTTGTCTATTTGGTAAAAAACCGGCTTGTTCCTCCCTTATGACCTCTTTCAAATAATTCTTCAGTCTTTTGGAAATTACTTTGGCAAATATTTTATAGTCATTATTGAGTAATAAAATTGGCCTATAATTCTTGACATCTGTTAAGTCTTGTCCTTCCTTTGATATGAGTGATATATTGGCTTCTTTCCAAGACTCTGGTATTACCTTAGTCAGCTGAATTTCCTTTATTAAAAGTTCCAAAATCGGGGTCAACTCCTCTTTTAATTTTTTGTAAAATTTTACTGTAAATCCATCTGGTCCTGGAGCTTTCCCCAATTTGGCATCTTCTATTGCCTTGTAAATTTCTTCTTTCTGAATTTTACCATTCAACATCTCCTTAGTTTTTAAATCAATCTTAGGTAAATCAGCTTTATCCAAATATTTTTTAATTTTCTCCGGATCAACATTCTTTTTTTGAAATAATTTCGCATAATACTTGAAGAAGACTCTTTTTAAACCATTCATGTCCACAATTTCTTTACCATCCTCCATTATTTTATTTATTGTCCTTCTCTCCCTTCGGTTTTTCAATTGCCAAGCCAAGAATTTTCCTGGTTTATTTGCTCCTTCGAAAGATTTTTGCTGCAATTTCTTTAAGTTCCAGTAGAGTTCTCTGTTAAGTATCACATTCAATTGGTCTTGCAGAATTTGAATTTCTTTAATGAGTTTCTTTTTTCCTGGTCTTCTCTTCAGTTCTTTTTCTTTTTGCAGAATTTTTTCCTGCAACTCCTTTTGTTGCTTCATTTTCTGCTTTTTATCAGCCATGTTCATTGATATCAATACTCCTCTCATCACTGATTTATAGGCGTCCCAAACAGTCTGTATTTTCACATCCTGGTTTAAATTCATTTGAAAAAAAGAGTTGAGTTTCATTATGTAAAGTCTCAACTAATTTTGTCTTATCCAATAGATCTTCATTAATTCTCCAATGGAACTGCCTCTTTTTATCTTTTAATGTCCAAATTACCAGATTGTGGTCCGAATTGGTCTTTGGCAGTATCTCAACCTTCTGGGTTTCTATTGCTATCTCACCAGACATCCAAATCATATCAATTCTGGAGAAGGATTTATGTCGATTAGAATAAAAGGTAAAATCTTTAATTTTAGGATTCCACTTTCTCCAAACATCTTCAAGTTTCTCCTGTTCCATCAGTTTAAAAAAAAGTTTCGGAAACTTTCCAATCTTCTCATCACCCTTTTTTGATTTCCTGTCCAATTTATTATTAACAGTACCATTGAACTCTCCTGCCAGTATTATCTGATCATAGTTCACTTGATCCAGTTCCTTCGTCAAATCCTTAAAAAAAAATTCTTTAGCTCCATTTGGGGCATATAAATTTACTACCAATGTCTTTTTTTGAAGCATTGTGATTTCTACAGCAATATATCTCCCCTCTTTGTCACTAAAAATTTGTTTTGGCTCCAAATTTTTGTTTACATAAGTCACAACTCCCTTAATTTTTTTCTCAGCCAATGAACGGAATTCTTCTCCCAACTTTTTATTGATCAGATATTTATAGTCCCACTTCTTTATGTGGGTTTCTTGTAAACAAACAATGTTGGCTTTTTGCTTTTGTAACCAATAGTTCATTACCCTCCTTTTGTAGGTGAATGATAGTCCTCGTGGTATCTCCCATCTGAATCTGATATTCAGCTGCTTCAATTTATCCACAAACTTCTTATATTTCTTTCTATCTTGCAAAATGGTTCTTGGGAGTTCCCTCATTATTATTATCTTTTTACCATCAATTTCCAATGGTTGGGTAAACTGCTTCTTAAATACATCCTCCTTCATCTGCCTTGTTACAAACTGAACAATAACATCTCTTGGCAAATTTTTCCTCTGAGCATAAGCTGAGTTCACTCTGTAAATCAGATCAAAATCTGAATCCAATTCTCCTTGATCGTCTCCCAGATATTCAGTCAAAGCTGCCATCATGACCATTCGTATATTTTCATCTATTTTTTCTTCTATCCCTCTTAATCCCAGATGGTTTGACATTGCTCTATATTCCATCGTCGCCTCAAGATTCTGGTTATCTTGTACAACTGTTTCCATTTTTTTATCTGTATCTTGTATTTTTTGTTCCATTTCAGTCGATTTTGTTGCCATAGCTTTTAACTGACTATTTGTATTTTCCACTTCTTTTTTAATTTCTGCCACCTCTGCTAATACTAAGTCTTTCAAGGCCGCCACATTTTTTTCTTGGACTTCTTCCAACTGTTCCAGCTGTTTTTGCATTTGTTTCTCTATCTGCTGATCTATCTGTTTTGTCATACCTTGAATTGCTTCGATCATGCACTTCTCCATTGCTTCCATTGCCACCTGCCATTCTTTCTTATCTTTAGTTGACATACTTGGACTTGCAGCTGACGCTGCTCTTTGCCGAGATTTAGGTTCCATTTTGAAAATTCTTCAGTAAGCTTCAACTGTCTTCTGTTTATTCTTTTAAATCCAACTCTTTTCACTATTTTCTGTGGTTAATTTGACAATTAAAATTGTATTTTAAAGTTCAGTCCACCCCAAAATGGCGGGCGCAATTTCTCTATGACTTCTGAGGCTAGAGTAGGCTCACTTTTGACTTCCTGTTTCTGGTCCCACATTTAGAATGTCCTACCAGAAAACTTACTCTCAAGTGCTCTTCCGGTCTTCCAGCACACACTCTAGCCGGGTCACGATTCTAGCCGGACACAGTTATATGCTACACCTTTGTCTCACGATCTTTCCAATCGGATACGCTCATACTCTTATCGCTCAGTCTCTCAACCACAGGAATGTTAAACAAAGTCTGTTTAGTCCAAATTTAACATCTTAACAAGCTCTTCAAATTTATACGATGGATCGATTATTCAACTTAAGACCTCATGCGCTTAACCACCTTGTTCAAATTTTGTTATATCTTCATCCCGGTAAGCAAAATGTCTTTGTTACCTTGCATGTTTATCTTGGGACTTCACATCATTTCTCTTTGTTTCCAACTGCAAACTGTTTCTTAAGAGATCGGGAAATGGCAAATTTAAGCTGATATTTCAGCTCGGCTGGCTTCTTTAGTGCTGTCTTGCAAACGCCCACTTCTGAGAGGAGTTCAAAGCATAAACAAGCCCCCTCCGGGACTCATGCATGCCGATCTCAACTCTCATTTGGACCTTGCTGCTTGCCTGTCGCCCCCCTGCCTGGGGGGTGCCACGTTGGACAGTAAAAATTGCCCAAACTGTCAGAAGAAGCTGCCGTCCACCCCGCTCATTCACAGGGTTCATTGGTTTGCCATTTTACTCCGACCGGAAGCCAGTATTGTTCAGTGTTGACCTTTCATGGAGAACTCATGTGACATCAGCAATTAGACCCTAAATATACACACACATTTATGTTGGCATGTTTTAATGCTTTACCATCTGCAGTCTTGTCAGGTAGGCACGCTGGTATTCCAAACTCAGAGAGAATGTGCACTCGTGACCTTAATCATGTTGAATCTATTGACCACATACTTTTAAGCTACCCTGAATTTTTAAAACTCAGACAAGAGCTTATTTCCCACTTAATTAGTAGGGATTCTGCTTCTTCAACTGCTGATACTTCTAGACTACTGAATAATGAAGATGGATGAGTTACATATAGGGTTGCTAGATTTTTGGCTGCCATTGTAGAAATATGGAAACGTTCTAAAGCAACTGCATAAACCTTATCATTATGTGGGTAGTTTTGCATTAATTACTTAAACATAAACTCTCAGTGGCTGTTCAAGACCACTGGGTTGAATGAACAGTAATAGAAAAGAAAGAAATCATCATAGTCTATCAGTTGGTCCAATGTTAAAATCCCCCTACTGGTCCAAGCCTTCCATAGAAAAAGAGTTCTTCCCAGTTTTAGGTCTGGATTGGCCTATAATGTTAATAGAAGGAGGAGGAGATTGGATTTATACCCCGCCATTCACTCGGAGTCTCAGAGTGGCTTAAAAACTCCTTTCCCTTCCCCTCCCCACAACAGACACACTGTGAGGTAGGTGGGGCTGAGAGAACTCTGACAGAACCTGCTCTTTTTCAAGAACAGCTGTACCAGAACTTGTGACTGACCCAAGGTCACATCAGCAGGTACAAGGGGAGGAGTGGGGAAACAAACCCGGTTCTCCCAGATAAGAGTCCGCACGCTTAACCGCTACACCAAACAAGAGAAAATGGATAAATTTTTAAAAATTATTTATTTATAAAAAATTAAAAATAAATTACCAAATCTATACAGAGAGGTCTAATACCAAACAATAGAAAACATCCATCCAAGGCCATCTATCAAATAAGTCCAAGAACATGAGATTGCATTTCTTAAAACCTTAACCAGTTGAATTGTTGATCATCTATGGAAATGACTCCTTTATTGAAAAGGAGAGTCAAAACTGGTGACCATAGCTCCAAATGATCTACCTGAGTTATAATACCAGGAGCTCCAGAAAAGAATGGATTGTCCATTATTCTACTCATTAAAAATTGATCCCATAATTTAGCATACCCAGGGCTGGCTCAAGGTGGCTCTGCGCCCTAGGTGGGTGCAGATACCAACCTCCTGGTGGGCCCTGGAGACACCCACCATGCTGCCCCTGCCTCCTCTCCCCCCCGGGGGAGGGGGAGGCAGGCGAGCCACAAGCCAGGGAAGGGGTGGAGGTTTTAACCCCCACCCCTTCCCTCCCAGCACCGGCTTGCCTGGGCGCTCCGCAGCTTTGTGGTGCCCAAGCAAGCCAGGGAAGAGGTGGGGGTGACGGGGGAGGCAGCAGTGATGGGGGCTTTTCATGGGGGGTGGGGTGCCTTTTGGCACCTCTGCAGCCACCTAGCTCACCTAGCGGGCAAGCCAGCCCTGAGCATACCATAAATTTAATGAAGGGGGGGGTTGGTCAGTTCCAGGCACTAGCTATAGTTAATCCAGCAGCTGCTAATAAATTAGATCTCAATACTTTGGCTGTGCATTGGATACATACATCCACCCAAGTAGCAAGAAGTCAGGAGAGTAAGGAAGTTTTGTAGACATTATGTCACAGATTTGGGGATGAACTTGTTTCTTTTTTTTATAATTTATTTATTTCCACATTTTCCACCATATTACAAGCATTACATTACTAACGATTTCATACAATTTTAGAGTCGTAGAATCTTTAACATGTCTTTACCAACAAGAAGGAAATAAAACAGAAACATTATTTTATATTTTTGACATGTTTTATCCAGTTGTAAACCCTTAACCATCTTTCCTCTTGTACTTTATAGTCTTTAGCCTGAAGTATTAAACTCAAATTGTCCATTTGCGCTAACTCTAACAACTTCACAATTAGGTCTTCCTTTGAGGGGGGATTATCCATTTTCCAATTTTTGGCCACTAACATTTTTGCAGCAGTTATAATATATACTAACAAATATGTATTTTGCTTATTATAACCTTTGGGAATAATATTTAATAAATATATTTCAGGTAGTAAGACCACATCTAAATTTAATATTTCGTAAATAACTTTATGTACCATTTTCCAATATGACTGTATTTTCCTGCATTTCCACCACATGTGGTAAAAGGTCCCCACATTAGATTTACATTTCCAACATTTGTTAGAATTTTGTGGAAAGCATTTTGCAATTTTATCTGGGGACCAATACCACCTGTGAAACAATTTGTATATATTCTCTTTATAAGCAATGGCTCTCATAAATTTCACAGTTTTCCAGATTGTATTCCATTGTTCAATTTCAGTTATTTTACATATATCTTGCATCCAGGAGACCATAACAGATTTAACACTTTCATCCAGCTCATAATCCTTTAATAAAAATCTGTAGAGTTTCTGGATTAGTTTATCACTGGATGACAACCAGATCCTGTCAAGTTGGGTATTCCTATTCCCAAATCCCATTAATTTATCTTTACCATATCTATCTCGCAGTAGTGTAGATTCCCACCATGATAGTTCAATTTGGTATTCCTCTCTCAATTTTTCTTCTGTTTTTAAAGTATCATTTTTTTCTAACAAAATATTATAATTGACTTTTTTGCTTGCTGTCAGGAGTGAAGGTTTCACAAATGCCTCCAATGGTGACACCCATCTTGGAGTTTTCCTATAGAATTTTTCTTTTATCTCCTTCCAGATTTTACCTAATGCGTCTCTTATTACATGCTGATTAAAAATCGAATGTATTTTCTCTTTGTCATACCACACGTATGAATGCCAACCCATATAGAGATCATGGCCCTCTAATGCTAATGTTCTCGCATCTTCTAGCAGGATCCATTCTCTTATCCAGGTCAGTGCACACGCCTAATAGTATAGTTTCCAGTTCGAATCTCCCATCCCTCCTTTTTCCTTTTTGTCTTGGAGAACTTTCAATTTAATTCTTGCTCTTTTAGAGTGCCAAATGAACTTTCTGATAATCTTATCTAGTTCGTTAAAAAATTTCAAGTTCTTTAATATAGGAATATTTTGAGCTAAAAATAAAAACCTAGGCAGTATATTCATTTTAATCGCTGCTATTTTACCCATAAAGGATAGCGGTAATTCCTTCCATCTTAGAAGATCTTTCTTAATATCTTCCAATAGTTTATAGTAGTTATCTTTTATTAACGAACTAGCTCTGTTGGTTAGATAGACACCTAAATATTTCACTTTTTTACTATCTCCATATGTGATATTTCATGAATTTCTTGTGCAGTATTGAGGTCGCAATTTTTAAGTAAGAGTTTCGTTTTATTATAATTTATCTTAAGACCAGCTACCTGTCCATATATTTGAGTTACTTCCATCAGTGTTTTAATTGATTTTTGAGGGTTTTCCATTATAAATAACAGATCATCGGCAAATGCCAAGAGCTTGAATTCCTGCCCTTTAACTCTTTGACCCTTTATCAAATTATTATTTCTTATTGAATTATTTAGTGACTCTAAAGCAAAGATGAACAATAACGGAGACAACGGACATCCCTGTCTAACACCCTTGTAGATTCTTACATTGTTTGTAGTGTCTCCATTTACTAAAATTTTAGCATACTGCGTTGCATAAATTGCGTTTATCCTGGACAAAAACTGTCCTCTGCAATCCACTATCTCTAACTTCTGCAGTAGAAAGTTTCAGGATAAGTTGTCAAATGTTTTTTCTGCGTCCAAAAACATCAGTACACTTTCTTTATCCAGGTGTGCCTCATAATATTCCAGAATATCAATGACTAAACGCATATTATTTTTTATTTGCCTCTTCGGCAAAAATCCCATCTGGTCTTGATGTATTGTTTGTGATAATACTTTCTTCAACCTATTGGCTAATATATTTGCAAATATTTTATAGTCCGCGTTTAATAAGGATATGGGTCTATAGTTTTTAATTTGGGAATCCTCCAAATTTGGCTTAGGTATTAATGTAATTAGTGCATGGTTCCATGAGTCCGGTACCTTTTCTGACTTTACAATTTTTTGAAACAGATCCTTAAGTGGTATATCTACCTGTTCCTGAAATATCTGATAAAATTCCACCGGAATACCGTCGGGACCTGGTGTCTTTCCTTTTTTGTCTTTTAACTGCTTCTACAATCTCGTTCATTGAGATTGTATCATTTTTTTAAAAAAATTGTTGCATATTAAATTTGATGTAATTTCCAGTTTCTAAATATTCTTTAATTTTCCTTTCTTCTTGGGGCTCTTGATAGTAGAGGTCCTGATAATATTCTTCAACTATGCTTTTAATTTCTTGTATGTTAAATTTTTCTTCTCCCTTCCTATTCTTTAACTTTACAATAAAGCGCTTCTCTCTTTCTTTACGGAGTTTGTAGGCTAACCATCTATTAGGCTTGTTTATATTTTCAAAATAGTATTGTTTAGTAAATTCAATTTTCCTAGCTATTTCATTATTCAGGATTATATTCAATTTGTGGTGGAGAAGCTGTAATTTAACTTTATGGTCTGTAACCTTTGTATCTTTTTTCATTTTGTTTTCCTCTACCTTTATTTCCTCCACCAGACTTTCATATTCCCTTTTGGTTTGTTTTTCCATGCATTCTGGTTAATAAACCATCCTCTAATAAAAGCTTTAAATGCATCCCAAACTATTCCCATTTGTATATCAGATTGTATATTTCTTTTAAAAAATTCCAATATCTCTTCTTTGGTTCTTCTTACAAATTCCTGGTCACGAAGCAAGCCTAAGTTCATGGTCCATCTATTTTTTTGAGTCCTCTCTTAATGTTAAGCTAATAGGATTATGATCCGCAAACATATTTGGCAAGATTTCACACTCTACTATTTCGTGGGTCATGTTTAAAGATATCCAAACCATGTCAATTCGTGGCCATGAACTGTGTCTAGATGAGTAATATGTATAGTCCCTTTTTAAAAAGTTCCTAGTTCTCCAAGTGTCGACCAGATTAAATTCTTCTATTATTTTAAGAAAGGTCTTAGATATTAATAAGCCTGTTTTGGTCTTTTTTCTTTTATTTTTTCTATCTATTTCCGAGTCTACTACCGCATTATAGTCCCCTAATAAACATATGTGGTCAAATTCCTTCAGATTCAAAACTGTATTTCTTTATAAAAGATCTCTTGATTTTGATTGGGCGCATAAATGTTAATTATCAAAGTCTCTTTACCATTCCTTGTTATAACTATTGCTACAATTCTACCATCTTTGGATGTATAAAACATCTTGGGATTCAATTTATCATTCACATAAGTCACGACCCCTCTTTTCTTTTTTTGATCTGAAGCTATAAATGCCCATCCCAGTTTTTTATTCTCCAAATATTTAATATCATCTCTCTTTATATGGGTTTCTTGTAAACATACGATGTCCGCTTTGTTTTTATTTAATTGCTGAAACGTTCTTCTTCTTTTTTGCGGGCTATTCAGCCCGTTAATGTTAATAGATAAGATTTTAAGTTTCCTAGTCTGCACCATTTTTATTTTTTATTATTTCTTCCTTTGTTTTTGTATTTAAACCTAGTTAAGATCTGGTAGGACGGTTTATTTGTTTTTTTCTTCCCCTTCTTTATAATAGTTCCTGAGGCTGCTTCTTTTTCTTGTTCTCTGCTTTCCTCCTCTTCTTCTGACTCTTTACTTTCCTCCCTTTCCTCTTCCCTTTCTTCTTCTTTATGGAGTCCTAGCTCTTCTCCATATTTTCCAAGAAAGTTTTCAACTTTAAAGGTTGAGTCTATCCTTTGTCTCCTACTATCATATGAAAAGAGTACCCCTTCAGGGATCAACCATCGAAATACAATTCCATTATTTTTCAGTAAATTCATCAATTTGGTATATGGAATTCTTCTTTCCCTTACTCTCCAGGGAACTTCTTTTAAGAATTTAATTTCTTCTCCTTGGATAGTAACTTTACTTTCATATGTAGCCTTAAGAATTTTCTCTTTCATATCCTTCCTAAAAAAATTCATGTGGACCTCCCTGGGGAGTTTATGTTGTCTTGCATATGAGGAGTTCCTTCTATATATGTCTTCGATATTATTCATTATTTCTTCTTTTGTATCAATCTGTAATTGTTCCGCTATATTTTGTGCTAATTCATCTTTAAGATTTTTTAAAATATTTTTGGGGATATTTTGGCATCTTATTATTTTTGCCACTTTATCCATTTCAAAATTTATAAGAGTATCCTCTATTCTTTCATTTTTTGCTTTTAATTCTAAAATTTCAAAATCTAAATCTTGTAATTTTTCTTTAAATTTTCCTTGTTTGGTAGCCATTTTCATTATTTCTTGTTTATTGTCCAGTATTTGTTTCTTAATTTCTTGTGTTTCTATATTAATTTGTGAGGTTATCTCATCCATTTTATTCTTCAACGGTTCTATTTCATTTTTAATTAAAGAAGGTAGGGTCGTTTCTATTGTCTGTTTAATTGCTTGTGTAACAATCTCTTGTATTATCTTATTCAGTTCTTTCATGGTTGCCTGTGGGATACTCATTGTGCTTTGCGTTAACAAGTTTATGTTTCCTACCTGGCTGGGGGAGGGAATTGATGTTCTTCTAGTGTTTGAGAAGCCTGTGGCCATAAATCCTCCACTTTTATTTTGTATTATTCTAATTTTAAATTCCTTATTATGTTAATATTATTGTTTGTTCCTTTTTTTTCCTGTTTGGCTACCATAGGTAGAAGGAGACGAGACTACAGGACTACAGGACGACGTATCTAGAGAGCAACGAAAACAGTGGAGTGAAAGGCGGAGGGAAGCGGCGGAATGATCAGAGTGACACGGAGAAAGGCGGAGGGAACTGGTAGAGCGATACTGAAGAATAAAACGGAGGGAAACGAGAGTGAAGATCAAAGGCTGTGTCACTGAAGACTGGTGATATTGAAAAGGGCTGAGGCGAGAGTGGTGGGACGCAGCAAGGAGTGATTACAGTGGAGAGTGGAGGCAGGGGGACAGGGAAATAAACTGAAGCTGGAAAAGGGAAGAGTACAACCTTGGATGTGTTTGATGTGAGGGGCAGAAAGGCAGAAGTGACTAAGGTGAGAAAGAGAAAAGGAATTACTAAGACCTTAAAGAGATAGTTCAGACTATTTACAATAATTAAAGACTCAAAGGGTGATTAAAGATATTAAGAGCTCAGGAACAGATAGAAAGGAGAGGAAAGTAGTAGATACTAGTAGGGTATTTGTTGGTAAAGGGAAGGAAGATAGAGAGTTAAGGGAGAAAGAAAGGGGATGAACTAGTTTCCAAAAATTTTGTGTAATTGGACATTCCCACCATAGGTGATACGCTGTTCCTATGTTGCCACTTTTCTTCCAACAGTAAGGATCATAGGTCTTTGGTATTAAATGTAATTTATGTGGAGTAATGTACCAGTGTGACATCAACCTAAAGAACTGCACTCTGATATTAGCTATTAGGTGGTATTTGCTGGCAAAGCCCATATCTGCTACCATTCTGCCTCATTGAGAGCTTGAGAAAGTAGGGAATTCCACTGTAGTTGATAAGTTAACAAGGCTTTACTTAAATTCAAGATCAAAAATTTATAGATAAAAGAAATCAAGCCCCTAAAATTGGGGGCATCCTTGCTTATTAAGGTTTTGAAAGGAGTTAAGGGCCTCTTAAAATTATTTTTAGACCTCAAGTTATTTATACAGGAGTACAGTTGATAAGAGTACCAGAAAAGCATCTACCTCTGCTTCATTGACTATGCTAAAGCCTTTGATTGTGTGGATCACAATAAACTATGGCAGGTTCTTCAAGAGATGGGAGTACCAGACCACCTCACATGTCTCCTGAGAAACCTGTAAAAGGGTCAAGAAGCAACAGTTTGAACCAGATATGGAACAACTGATTGGTTTAGCATAGGAAAAGAAGTACGACAAGGATATATATTGTCACCTTGCTTATTTAATTTATATGCAGAGTACTTCATGCAAAATGCTGGCCTGGATGAATCACAAGCTGGAGTTAAGATTGCTGGGGAAAAGATCAATAACTTCAGATATGCAGACAATACCACTCTGATGGCAGAAAGTGAAGAGGACCTAAAGAGCCTCTTGCTCCGAATGAAAGAGGATAGCGCAAAAGTGGGCTTGAAACTCAACATCAAAAAAACTAAGATCATGGCATCTGACCCCATCACTCCTTGGCAAATAGAAGGGGAAGTTGTGGAAGTAGTGACAGACTTCACGTTCCTGGGATCCCAGATCACTGCAGATGGTGACTGCAGCCATGAAATTAAAAGATGCCTGCTCCTTGGGAGGAAAGCGATGGCAAACCTAAACAGCATGATAAAAAGCAGAGATATCACCCTGCCAACAAAAGTCCACATGGTCAAAGCAATGGTATACCCCGTAGTAATGTATGGCTGCGAGAGTTGGACTATAAGGAAGGCCGAGCGCTGAAGAATAGATTCTTTTGAACTATGGTGCTGGAGAAGACTCTTGAGAGTCCCTTGGACTGCAAGGAGATCAAATCAGTCAATCCTAAAAGAAATCAACCCTGACTGTTCCCTGGAAGGCCAGAGCCTGAAGTTGAAGCTCAAATACTTTGGCCACCAAATGAGAAGGGAGCATTCACTAGAGAAGACCTTGATGCTGGGAAAGATTGAAGGTCAAAGAAGAAGGGGATGGCAAAGGATGAGATAGTTAGACAGTGTCATCGATGCAATGAACATGAAATTGAGCAAACTTCAGAGGACAGCGGAAGACAGGAGGGCCTGGCGTAATCTGGTCCATGGGGTCGCGAAGAGTTGGACTCGACTGTGCGACTGAACAACAACAACACAGTTGATAAAATGTTAGCCAAGGAATCCTCTGATCACTGAACTGTTCTGCTTTTTCCTTCTTAATGATACCATCTGAACAAAGCCAGAAGGCGAGGCTAAACATTCCTTTCTCTCTCCAGCTACAAAAATAATCTATTAAGAAACCTGGACCAAACTGCTCTTGGTGGGTCAGTGTAAAGACCGGTGAGATTTCTATGTCTATCCCAGACACGAAGCATATTATATACAATTGGAATTTTATTCGTGTCTGGAGCTCTGAATCTCAGTTGTTCCCATATTGTCTCTGACAACAAGAGACGGGATGCATATTGGGATTCTATATCCACAGAGCTGGTATCAGATGGTTTATAAGAAGCTGGATCAAAGAAGAAATTATTGTGTCCTCATAATATGTTTTAACATCTAGGACTCCCATACCTACTTACTTAGGGGGGGTGACACATTATCTGATGCCTCACTCTGGTTTTTTTCTGGTTCCATATAAAAGAGTGTATTACAGTCTGCCAAGATATAAGTTTTGAGCCTTATAATGGAATTAGTAAAGCTGAGAACAAAAAAAGCAATCTTGGCAATACTCAGGTTTTAACTATGGAAATTCTTTCTAACCATGATAACAACTTTTGATATTGTTATTGATATTGTCATGACATTATTAGAGATGTTCACCCATGGAGTAAGTGGTGATAAATATTCTGGCGATGCAAATGGGCAACTCATCAAGATGTACAATATTTCATATGCCCATGATCTAAGGCCCAATCTGCAATGTTCAAAGCTCCAATAGAGTGCTCAGGTACAAATAGAAAAGAATCAGCTGAACAACTCAGTGTGAGCAAAGTCCATTCTGTGTATTATGAGTTTTATGTATATTTTTTGTTAAATTTATGGAGTGCTCAGTTTTAATTCTACCATTGAAGACGGCTTTTAGGTAAAACATGTTTGTTATTGGTTCTTGTACATGGATATAATTTGTGCCTTTTAACCTGTATTTATATAATTGGACATTTGTCTTTATATTAGGACTAGGAATAAGGCCTGTTGTGGAAATAAATACAACGAGCTCTAGAAAGAGGCTCTGGGAGAGTGCCAAGGCCTACCTCACTCTTCAGCTTTCCATTTCCCCCCAAACACACTTGAAGCCTCCTCTGTGCTCTGAAGCCCTGACTGCCACAGAGTCCACCATTTTCTCCAGGGGAACTGATCTCTGCCATCTAGAGAGCAGTTGTAATACTGAGTGACCTCCAGCCCTCACCTGGAGATTGGCAACAATGATTTCCCAGGAGGAAAAGTAGTCTTTCTCTGCAATGGGGACCAAAGCAGCTTACATTTTTCTCCTCTCCCCCTTTTGACTTGCACAACAACCCTGTGAGGTAGGTTAGGCTGAAAGTCTGTGACTAGTCCAAAATCACCCACTCAGCTTCTACTGCAAGAACCTGGATCTAGCAGACTCTGCTCTAAAGCACTGACTGCTATGCCTAGGGTAGCCAGCCTTCAGGTGGAGCCTGGAAATCTCCAGGTATCACAACTGAACTCCAGACAACAGATCTCTCCCCCACAGAGGAAGTGACTGCTTTGGAAGGTGGACTTTATGGCATTCTGTTCAGCTGGGGCTTCTCCCCTCCCCAAACCTCTCCCCAAAATCTCCAAGCATCTCCCTACTTGGAGCTCGCAACTCTAGACAGGACTGGCCACAATGAGTTCCTTACAAAGGCCTGCAAGGGTTTCCTTCCTTTGTCTGAACCAAGCTTGGTTGCCTACTGTGGTGAAACAGGCTCCAGTTTACAACTCAGATGGATGGGCTGGAGTCTATATTGATGCTGCCCTGCCCCTTGGGATAGTCTCTCTTTTCCCACATTTTTTGGCCTCAAGGCAGCTGGGAACCGTAGGCCAGCAGATGAGGAAGCCCCATTCAACCCATTGAGTGATATCCCTGCAGGCCCCTTTCTGGAACTACAGCTCAATTAAACCTTATGGGGGAACATTTTAAACAAAGAGCCACAGCCATCTTTCAGGTAACTGCCATTTCGTGACATCTACAACAGCCACTGAGGGGAAATTTAGTCCCACACAGGAGACAAGCATGAAAAGCATCTTCGTCAAGAGAGAAAGCCATTTGCCAGTAATTCTGACAAGGCACAGTAGCTGAAGGGGGAGTGGGCAGGAAAGAGAAGCAGACCCAGCACCCAGCCAATGACACACGAATACTCTTGAGTGGCAGCTGATGGGCCAAAGGCTGAGGGAGTGCATGGAATATTACCACTCGAAAACAGAATTATATATAAGGATAGATTAGATATTCATATGCAGAACCATTGGACTGTGGTTTTTAAATGATATTTAGCACTTTTCCCCATAAATTTTTATTTGGTTTTAATATATAATAGGGTAGGAAGAGTACAAGGGATGGGATAAGACATAAAGGGAAGTTCCATCCAGTTTGTATAATAGCTGTTACAATGAACACATGGCTCCTAAAGAACTTGGACTTTGTAAACAAATCAAAAAAAGAATTTCAAGAATTCTTTAAACTGAATATTCAACCAGATATTGCCACGGACATCGTATGGGACACGTTTAAGGCCTTTGCGAGAGGCAGGTGTATTAAACAAGATGCATGGATGAGAAGAAATAGAAAACAAAGATTTGCACAGATTGAAGAACAAATTAAACAAGAAGAACAAAAGTTGAAAATGGGACCAGAAACAGAATACTTCAGGATTAAGATAAAGATTTTGCAGCATCAACTGAATTGCTTATTAACACAAGAGATTGCAAAGAAAATAATGTTCATAAGACAAAATTATTTTGAAAATGCAAATAAGCCAACTAGGTGGGTAGCATACAAAGAAAAGAGTTTGAAAAAAAGCAAATAAGGATTTTGAAAAATGATAAAGGAGAACAGAACATCCATAAGGTGTTGAAAAATATTATTGAAACTTTTTACCAAAACCTATATCACCAGGGAAATATTAATCAAGACCTGATCAGAGATTTTTTAGGGAAATATAATAAAGAAAGAATTCACAGAAGAACAAAGGAAAGCTTTAAATTAACCAATTTCATTTGCTGAGGTGATTGAAGCAATTAAAAAACAGAAGAAGAAGAAGACGCCAGGACTGGATGGATTTCCTGCGGTGTTCTACCAGGTATTTGAAGACCAGATTGCTCTTCTATTGAAATTAACTATACAAAGTATAGCTGAATAAAGGAAACTACCAGAGACCTGGAATCAAGCTTTGATTACATTGATTCATAAACCAGATACAGATGAGAAAGAAGTTCAAAATTACAGACCAATCTCCCTACTTAATGTGGATTATAAGATTTTTGCATCTATATTAGCAAACAGACTGATAAAGGTATTGATTCAGACAATCCATCAAGACCAATCAGGGTTTCTGCCAAAGAGACATATGAGAAACAATGTGAGAACAATTCTGAACACATTAGAGTATTTTGAAGTCCACCCTGAAAAGAAAATGGCAATGATCTTTCTTGACACAGAGAAAGCCTTTGACAACCTCACTTGGTTTTTTATGTTGGAACAATTGTTGACTTGCAAATGTGGTGACTATTTCTATACAATGGTAAAAGCAATATATACAAAGCAATCTGCTAAAATTATGGTAAATGGAGATCTTTCGCAAAATATTGAAATTCAGAAAGGGACTAGACAAGGCTGCCCACTATCTCCTCTCTTATTTATTTTTTTCCTTAGAGACACTGTGGCTGAGTTCAGACTGGCAGTTTGAAGTAGGAGCCAGTCATGGCAAAAAAGCCCCGGAAGAAACGTACATGTTTTCCTGGTCACACTGCGCCAACTGATGCGGGAGCATACCGGGAGGAGGCCTGTGGGAGGGTTCAGACTGCTGGCCTGGAGGCACAGCTGTAAACAGCTTTCCCTTGGTAATTCGGCTATGTGCATATCTGTGCATGAGAGCACATGCGCTCATGCACACACACACATACACATCCGGCCGATTTGGGGAGGATCCCATTGCCCCAGCACCACATTGGGTGGTAGAGCAGAGCACAGCCAATCATATCGCTGCTGCCTTATGCGCAAGACGGATTGCTCCCAGCTTTTAAAGGTCGGCGTTCACACTTCCCGGAAACAGAATGAAGTGGGATAAATGTGGTCTCAGGGATTTGCTATATTTTAACCAGGTATCTTTTAAAAGCAGGAGCAAAGCAGAACAGCACGGGTTGACTATGGGTGGGGAATGCCAGGCAGATGTGCCTGTGTGAACGCCTGCTTTAATCTGCTTGTAAAACGAGGCTGAAATGTGGCTATAGCGGGGCAAACTGCCAGTCTGAACTCAGCCTATGTGATATGGTAAGAAGTCATAATGAAATCAAACTTAAAGGTGAAGATTATAAGCTGCAAGCATTTGCTGATGATCTAGTATTTATATTGGAGGAGCCACAAGTAACAATTAACCCACTCCTGCAGATAATAAAAGAATATGGACAATATGCAGGACTAAAAGTCAATGTTATGTATTAAAGTGTGAATCCATCCTATTACTTGCCATGTTAAGCTTCAGTCCAAATGTGGCTCTTAATCTGTCGCATTACCATTGGCTGGTTTCTGAGAAACCTCTGTAAATATCCAATCACTATGTGAGAATGTATCAAAGAGGGAATGGTCCTGATTGGCCTTTATTCCTGCATTGTTATTGGTTCTTATCTTGTTATGGGTGTGGTTTTGACAGCCCGGGACAGTTTAAAAAGGGAGCTGTGCTCCACTTGTTTGTTGTGTGTTCCTTGTGTGTTCCTGAGTTGGAGTTCTGCCATTAAATAAAGCAATAAAGCATACTTAACAATTGGCGACGAGGATGGGATACTGAGAGGCGGTATTCGAAGCATTCGACCTGGCGACGGAGGACTGGGACTCTTACCTGGCACGGTTTGAGTTCCACCTCCAAGCGAACTAGATCACCAACGAGGCGAGGAAGAAGGTGATGCTCCTGAGCTCCTGCGGCAAGGCCGTCATCGATGTCGCTCATTTCCTGGTCGCTCCTACCGAGCTAAGCGCGGCTACGTGGGCTGATATAATGGCCAAGCTGAAGGGCCATTTTTCGTCATAACCGTCAAAAATCGCATGACGGCACGCGTTTTACAAGTGGTGCCAGGGGCCATCAAAGTCGATAGCTGAGTTCATCACTGCCTTGTGGAAGGCGGCCCGGCCGTGTGGGTTTTCCAACCTGGAGGAAGCTCTTCTTGACCGCCTGGTGTGCGGCCTACAGGATGAACACCTCCAACAGCGTCTCTTTGCCCGCACCGAGCTCACGTATGCATCGCCACGGAAGCCGCTGATAGGCTGACTCGAGAGGTTTGGCAGCGGCAGGCCCTGATCAGCAAAGAACCTGCAGTTCACCAACAGTCCACCAGTGAGTCTGACAGCAAAGCCGATGGCGTGTGCAGAACTCAGGAGACATGCCCAACGCGGACCAGACTGAGAACTGCAGCAACATGTCCCTGTGCCGGCTGCGGCGGTAAGCATGAGAGAGACCTCTTTTGGGCGAAAGAGCTGATCTGTCGCTCCTGTGGAAAGCGAGGTCATGTGGCCCAAGTCTGTCAAGTGGCCAAGAAATCTCCACCGTCTTCACGACGTGCAGACCCCAAGGTTCGTGCCCGAGACGGCGACAAGACATCCGATTGTCATCAGACTGACACCGGCTGCTGCCCATCAACAGTCCTGGCCACCGGTGGCAAGCCCCATCGGAAGATCCACGTCACGCTTCATCTAGACGGCGTGCCCTGCATGATAGAGGTGGACTCCAGATCATCCATCACTGTCATCTCAACACAGACGTGGCAGCGTTTGTTTCCGAGATGAAGTCGCCACTGGTTGTTGCCAGTTTTGACCCGCCTGACCGACTTCCAGGGAAGGCGCATTCTGTTGCTGGGAAAGGTGACTTTCCAGGTTGACTTTAAGAATTGGAAGGCTGAGCTGTCTCTCCTTGTAGCAGAGGGTGAGAGGGTCAGCCTGTTGGGCCTCGATTGGTTTGAGGCATTGGGCAGCGCTATTACTGGTGTTAATCAAATATGCAAAAATAAATGGAACTCATTGTATAGCGAGTTTCCTGATGTGTTTGGGGAGGGGCTTGGCACTTACACCGGTCCCCTGGTCTCTTTTGAATTGGACCCTTCAGTGCGCCCAGTACAGCTGAAGTATAGGAAAGTACCCCTCACTTTGAAAGTGAAAATCAAGTCTGAATTAGACAAAACAAGTAAACCAGGGGATCCTTGAACTGGTGCCCTATGGTAGATGGGAGACCCCCATTGTAACACCTGTGAAGGCCGACGGCTCAATACGTATCTGCGCTGACTATAAATGTACTGTCAACAAAGCTTTGCAGCAACACTCCTACCCAGTGCCTGTGATCAGTCATGTGTTGGCATCACTGGGGGGAGGAAAGGTTTTCGCTAAGCTTGACCTAGCTCAAGGTTATCAGCAGTTGCCCGTGGACAACGCAACTGCTGAAGTCCAAACAATCGTGACCCACAAAGGGGCATTTAAGGTCAAACGTTTGCAATTTGGGATAAATGTCACCCCGGGTATTTTTCAAGGGTTGATGGAGGGGCTCCTGCGTGGGCTACCTGGTGTCATACCGTTTGCAAATGTTTGCAATTTGGGGTAAATGTCGCCCCGGGTATTTTTCAAGGGTTGATGGAGGGACTCCTGCATGGGCTACCTGGTGTCATACCCTACTTTGATGATGTTTTAATAGCCGGTATCGATTAATGTGAACTAATGGCTCGACTACGAGCAGTGTTGGGTCGTTTTAAAGATGCTGGGCTGCGGGTGAAATGCTTTAAATGTGTTATCAGTGTGGACAAGGTTGAATTCCTTGGGTTCCTCATCAATGTGAATGGGGTCCACCCCATGCTGGACAAGGTCGCCACCATCAAGAACGCACCCCCGCCTAAGTCCAAGAAGGACCTACAGTCATTCTTGGGCATACTAAACTTTTATCATTCATTCCTGCCGCACAAGGCCCCTGCATGCCCTGCTGCACAAGAATGCCAAATGGGAATGGGGGGAGCAGCAAAGGCGGGCTTTTGAGATGGTGAAAGACCTGTTATCGTCGGACGTTGTTCACGCATTTCAATGAGGAGAAACTGTTGGTCCTGGCTGCCGATGCGTCCCCTTACGGGGTGGGCGCTGTACTCAGTCATCTTATGCTGGATGGTACCGAGGCCCTGATTGTGTTCTAGTCAAGGTCTCTAATGGCTGCCAAAAGAAATTACGCCCAAATCGACAAGGAGGGCCTCACCCTAATTACTGGCATCAAAAAGTTTCATGACTTTGTATATATGTGACGGTTCCTCCTTGTCACGGACCACAAACCACTTTTGGGCATTTTCTCACCCGATCGCCAGACACCAAACATCTTTTGCCAAGGATGTTGAGGTGGACAGTATTTCTGTCTGCCTATGACTTTGAACTGGAACATCGGCCTGGGAAGGCTATTGGGCTCTCGGACGCCCTCAGCCACTGCCTGCACCACCCACGAACTTGGACAGTTCTGAGGACTTGGACATTCTGGCCCTTGATGAGCTTCCTGAGGCTCCGGTTACCTCCTTGGATGTTGCTGCTGTGACAGTAAAGGACACTGTTCTCGCCTGTGTCCTTAATTGGGCATGGAGGGGGTGGCCGGTGGGAAAACTCGTGCCAGAATTTAAACCCTGTGCTTTGTGCCAAAATGAACTCTCAGTGTCAAAGGGGTGTTTGCTTTGGGGAATTGGGTGGTGGTTCCAGCCAAATTGAGGGAATGATATCGAGTTGTGGGTGAAGCATTGTATGACATGCCAGCAATCTCGTCCTGATCCACCTCAGGCTCCCATTCAGCCATGGGAGAAGTCACGGAGGCCGTGGTCCTGCCTTCATATAGATTTTGCAGGTCCCTACCAGGGACAAATGTTTCTCATTGTCGTAGACGCATTTTCAAAGTGGCTTGAGGTTGTTAACATGCGTTCAACAGGGTCCAGGGCAGTGATCAATGCCCTATGTAAGTTGTTTGCAACCCATGGGCTGCCAGACTGTGTGGTCTCGGAGAACAGGCCACAGTTTGTGTCTGCGGAGTTTGAGGGGGTTTTGCGGGACAACTTTATCTGCCATTTGACTTCGGCCCTGTTCCATCCGGCTTCCAATAGCCAGGCCAAGTGGATGATTTGGTCAGCCAAAGAGTCACTTGGGCACCTGAGTAGTGGGGATTGGAGTCAAAAGATCACCTCTTTCCTCTTGAGGCAACACATCACACCCTGCTCTGCCACTGGGAGGAGCCCAGCAGAGCTGTTAATGGTCTGAAAGCTGGCTTCACTCTTAGACTGCCTGCATCCTGACTTAGAGCAGTTGAAGCAGCGGTCAGAGACCCCGGCGCAGGGGAGAGTTTTTGTTGAGGGGGATAAGGGTTTTGCCCGCAACTATGCGGAAGGTCATCGGTGGCTACTGGCCGTAGTCACCAAGGTTGTAGGGTCCAGGTTGTACGTGG
Organism: Gekko gecko; assembly: GCA_029375565.1. Lineage (NCBI taxonomy): Eukaryota > Metazoa > Chordata > Lepidosauria > Squamata > Gekkonidae > Gekko > Gekko gecko. Next base: position 175,429,037 of record JAPDNY010000005.1, read on the forward strand.
TCAGTCTACCCAATGGTTGGGAGATACGCCACCACATAGACCAGCTCAGAGAGCAATGGGCAGACTCAAGCGCCAAGTCGGTGCCTGACTCTGAGCTGGTCCCAGTTGAGCAGGAGGGGCCTCTGGACGAGGAAGTAAGTGCTGCTGGTCGGGAGCAGGAGCCTGGGTAGACCCCAGCTCCAGAACCTGAGACCCCTGTCCCTATTCCCCCTGTCTCTCCTGTGAGAGAGGTTGCCAGGGTCCCCAATGACTGTGCCGCTCCAATGCCACTGGAGCAGAGACCGCTGTGCTGGTCACAGAGAAACCATTGTGCCCCCTCCTATTTGAAAGACTATCTCTGGCAAGGTAATGCTCCATCTTAGGGGGGAGGAGTTGTTATGTATTAAAGTGTGAATCCATCCTATTACTTGCCATGTTAAGCTTCAGTCCGAATGTGGCTCTTAATCTGTTGCATTACCATTGGCTGGTTTTTGAGAAACCTCTGTAAATATCCAATCACTATGTGAGATTGTATCAAAGAGGGAACGGTCCTGATTGGCCTTTATCCCTGCATTGTTCTTGGTTCTTATCTTGTTATGGGTGTGGCTTTGACAGCCCAGGACAGTTTAAAAAGGGAGCTGTGCTCCACTTGTTTGTTGTGTGTTCCTGAGTTGGAGTTTTGCTGTTAAATAAAGCTGAAATCACTTGTTGCTGAAATCCTTTGTGTTGAGTTGCATACTTAATAGTCAACTTTAAGAAAACTAAAATCTTAACAAAAACTGTACTAAGGAACAATACAGGAATGTTCGGGGATTAAAGTACAGAAGATAATTAAATACTTAGGAATAAACCTAACTAACAGGTGCAGCTCTCTATTTAAAGGAAATTATACAAAACTTTTTTTCAATATTTTTAGTAGTTTATATGTAACGCACATAAAGCCAAAAGAAATACAAACATGGTACAGAATTTGTACCTTAAATTGAGTCCTTTACCAATATTACGTACATTTTTCTTGTATCCAATGGTATACTCTAAACCATTTCTTTTGAAATATCTTGTCACTTTCCCCTTGTAATAATACATTAAACTTGTCCATTTCTGCCACATCCAGCAGTTTCTTAGCTAGATCCTCTTTTGTCAGAACTTTTTCCGATTTCCAGTATCTAGCTATCAGTACCCTGGCAGAAGTAAGTATACATATTAATAGATATACATCAGTTTGCACATAATGGCTGGGGATTATATTTATAGTATATTGGTATTATATCCACCTCAGGCTCGTAGCTAACAACTTTTTGCTCAGGGGGCCCATCACTATATGTTTGTGTGGTACTGCCATGCCGTGCTCATACTTCTAAATAATAACTAAATAATAAATACAGGTGGTTTATTGCACAAAAATGTTTCAGTTTTATTATTTATTATTACAGTAATAGCCTTGAGGGGCAGGTTCTGGGCTGGGGAAATGTGCCAAAGGCCACAGCAGGAAAGAGAGGCTGCGGGGCCAGGTTGGGGGATTTGTTGTTGTGGCCAAAGATCTGGGTGAACTAGTATTTTTTCTGTGTATTAATTCAGAACATCACCATCCCTTTGCATAGCCATGGACGCAAATGCCCAAATGCATGGGAAAGATGGAAAGAAATCTGTGCATTTTAACCACTGCTATGTTTGGAAACATTTCTTGCTCATTTTACATGGATATATTCTGGGGTTCGCGGGGAGGACAGGATACAAATGGAATGCATGAATAAATAAATTTGTTGGTTTATTTAAATGAGTTGTAATCTATTTCGGAATTAAACAGGAAGGCAAAGGTGAAATGCAAAATACTTGGGGTAACAATTATTTTGGACACCCCCCCTCCTTTTGCTGAAGTATGAAAATGAATTTCTCAAAACCTTAGGAATGGTCCACAAAGTACAGTCTGGAATGCTACTGGGAACTGGTAATATTTTGCTTTCAACTGAGAGTTGGTGAGTGTTTTTCAAGCTCTTTATGGCTGGTAGACAGCAGGGGTCTAAGGATTAAGAAGCATTGCCCTGGATTATCCCTGACTAGGAACACCAGACTGGATGAACAGGGCTTCTCCTCCCACAGGGTCTCTGCTAGGTTGGCCAACCCCCCAGGTGGTGCCTGGAGATCAGTTCCTCTGCAGAAAGTGGCTGCTTTAGAGGGCGGTCTCTGGGACATTATACCTCCCCTCCCCAGAAATCTCCCAACTCAGAGCCAGCTATTTCTATCCCGCCTCTCTTCCAGGAGGCTCCACACAGAGTGCCCTCCTCCCTCATCTTTACCAACCCTGCAAGGTAGACTAGTTGAGGAGGGAATACTTGGCCCAAGAACAGTCAAATCTGAACTCAGACCTTCCTCCAAGCAGTTGTCAAACTGTAACTATCCCCTCCCCCCTTTCTGAGGGCATTTCTGAAGGCATCCTCCCTCTTCTAGGGTTGTCAGCTCCAGGTTAGGAAACTCCTGGAGATTGGGGGGGTGGAGTCTGGGGAAAGGAGGGGGTCAGCAGGGATCTTGATGCCACAGAGCCCACCCCTCTGAAGTCACCCTTTTCTACAGGGGGACTGTGGTCTCTGCGGTCTGGAGATCCAGGGTTATCCCAGCACATCTCCAGGCCCTCCCTGGAGGTTGGCAATCCCATACCAATCATGGTACAGATCCCGTGGCAGCCCCCGATCTTCCCAAGTGCCCTATGCCCCTCCTGGCCCTTCCCCTTCCTGGATCTCCAGCTGAGGCCCTGCAAAGTGTGCCACCCCCGAGTGGTTCCCCCGATTGCAAAGAAAGAAGTGCTGGCAAAAGGAGGCAGAGGGGGCAAATCGAAATATCCCCCCCCAAAAAAAACCCCTAGGGTGGGCTTCCCTGGGTCATTCCAGCCAAGAGGGTGGAATCCAAATCCCCCCCCCCCTTACCTGCGGAAATCTGGTGGGCAGAGCTCAGAGGCGGCAGCGAAGGACCAGCGAGGGATGATGCATGTTGGGGCATGGAACCCCTGCCATATAGATCCAGGTGCAGGAGGGGAAAATACGTGCACAGAAGAGCAGGGCCCTCTGTTCACTCCCCGACAGGTGACTGAGGGGGGCGAGACTTCTGTGGAAGGGGGGGGAATGTTCTCTCTAAGCTGAGTCAGTGTGAGCTAGCTCACAGTTTTTTAATCTCTGACTCACACTTTTTTGCCTTAGCTCAGGAAGGATGGCTCCAGAGCAAACTAATTTATGCAGTAGCCAAATTGCTGGCTCATAACTTTAATGCCAGCAGCTCCCAGAATAGGATTTTTGCCCACAAGACTCCGCAGCTTAGAGGGAGCATTGGGAGGGGGCTTTTTCCATTGGGAGGAGGAGGGAACGAGAGGAGCCGGATGCGTCCTGTAAGAAGGGGGGAATGGGGGGGGGGAATTTGTGGGGTCTTTCAGCTCTTGTCCGCTTTAGCCTAAGGACGGGGCTGATTATTGGACTGCCTCTGCAGGTGCCTTTCCTGCTCTTTCCCCCCCTCCCTTGTGGAAGGATCTGGCAGCTGGGGAAGGCAGGGAGGAGAGGAGGCTACAGTTTCCATGCAGTTGGACTAGGAGGAGGAAGAGGAAGTAGTGACCACCGCATGGCTTAATTTGTATTTCGTGGGTTCTTTGCTTAGAACCCGCCCACTGTAGGCAGCTGAGTCAATGGACTGAGCCTAGGCAGAGACTGGCTCTGTCGGGAAGATCCTTTTTTGTCTGTATTTGCCATTGCTTATCTCAGGGCTGTGGAGGAGGGATAGCCAAAGGGGGGAGTGAGATTCCTCCCCCCACCCGCCATGTGCCGGAGGGAAAAGGGCAGATCCAGAATGCCAGGGACAAAGCCATCGATTGGGGGGAGGGGGCCGGAGGGAGGTGGGGGGAGCAGAGGATTGGGGGAGGGGCCCCACAAAATCCATGGGGGGTGGGCCCCATGGGCCCCAAGTGAGCTATGGACCTGATCCAACTCAATATTCATCACTTCCAATACTAAATTTTTAACCATCAGCCAATATTTACATTTTTTTTCACACTTCCACTACATGTGATAAAAGGTTCCCAGGTTAGATTTACATCGCCAACAGTTCTTGGATATTGCTTTAAATGCTCTTGCTACTTTATCTGGTGTCCAATACCACATGTGGAATAATTTATATATATTTTCTTTAAAAGCAATGGCTCTCATTAATTTAGTTGATTTCCATATCTTAATCCAGTCATCTGTTTGAATCTCATGCCCCACATCTTGCATCCACAAAATCATTACGTTTTCAATTACTTCATCTTGCATGTCCTCTTCTAAAAGAAAATTATACAGTTTCTGTATTAATTTATCATTGGACGAAAGCCAAATTTTATCTAATTCGAATAACGCCCTAAAAAAAACCCTGTAATTGTGTTAGTGTTATACCTTGTATGCAGTTGCATAGATTCCCACCAGGTAAATTTGGTATTACACATCTTCAATTCTTCCATAGGCCTCAGCTTGTTAGACTTATCTAACAGTACCTCATATGAAACCTTTTTTTCCTCAGTCATCAATACAGGCTGTATAAATGCTTCTAGAGGCAAAACCCACCTAGGAATTTTTACGTAGTACCTTTCTTTTATTTCTCTCTACATTTTTATTAACGCCACTTGAATGGTATGATTATGAAAGTCAGAGTGTATTTTATCTTTTTCATACCAAACCTATGCATGCCAGCCCATATATAAATCATGCCCCTCTATATGTAAAGTTCTCCTGTTTTCCAATTGTATCCAATCTTTAATCCACCCCATAGCATCTGCTTGATAGTATAATCGCCAATTTGGAATGCCAAAGCCACCTTTTTCTTTTTTATCTTGTAAAACCTTTAATCTGATCTGCGCTCTTTTTGGGTACCAAATAAATCTCCTAACGATTTTATCCAGCTCTCCAAAGTATGACATTCTCTTAAGGATTGGAATATTTTGGGCTAAAAATAAAAAACATGGCAAAATATTCATTTTAATTGTTGCTATTCTTCCCATCAGTGAGAGTTGAAGATCCTTCCATTTGAGCAAATCTTTTCTTATTTCTTCCAATAGTTTGTTGTAATTATTTTCCACCAACATACTGTTTCTACTTGTTAATATTATAACTAGGTATTTAACCTTATTTGTTGCTTGTATCTTGGACAACTCTTGGATTTCTTTTAGGATTTCTTGTGAGCAATTTTTTGTCAATATTTTAGTTTTTTAAAGATTCATTTTAAGCCCTGCCACATTTCCATAGTTTTGTATTTCTTTTACAAGATGTTGTAAAGAGAGCAATGGTTGTTCTAATATAAAAACTAGATCATCAGTGAATGCCTGCAATTTGTACTCTTCCTCTTTGATTTTTAAACCTCTTATTTCATTATTTTGCCTTATATTGTCATTCAGAGTTTCTAATAAAAAGATGAATAATAAAGGGCATCCTTGCCTAGTTCCTTCCTGAATTTCCACTCTTTGGGACATCTCTCCATTAATTATTACTTGAGCCTGCTGTCTGTTATAAATAGCCTTGATCATTGACAGGAAGTTTTCCCCACATTGCCATAATTCTAATTTTCGTCTCAAAAATTCCCAGGATACATTATCTAAGACCTTCTCTGCATCTAAAAACATGAGCGCCAGTTGCTTCTCAGAATGAGCTTCAAAATACTCCAACACATTAAGAATGGCTCTTATATTACCTTTCATCTGCCGCTTAGGAAGAAAATCCACTTGAACTTGGTGAATAGTCGGCAGTAGGATTTTTTAAAATCTTGTAGCCAAAATATTTGCATAGATTTTATAATCAGCATTTAACATAGAAATTGGCCTATAGTTTTGTATTTCTTTCTCATCTGAATCCAATTTATGTATCAATGTAATATATGCTTCATTCCAAGAGTTTGGCATTACCGTTTCTTCCTGAATATTTTGGAGAACTTCTTTAAAGGGTAGAAAAATTTTCTCCTCAAATTTTTGGTAAATCTCAACCGGGATACCATCTGGTCCTGGCGCCTTATTCTTTTTCTGTTTTTTAATAGCTTCTCTAATTTCACATGGTGTAATTGGATCATTTAATACCTTTTTCTGTGCGTCATTGAATTTCTTTTTGTTATGTTGTATTAAGTAGTCCTTTATTTGTTGGACATCTTGTCTTTCTTGATGATACAGAGTTTTGTAAAAATTCTGTGCAATTCTTTTTAATCTTCCATCTTGTATTTAATCTCCTTATTGTCATCCTTTAATGCCAAAATTGTTCTTTTCCCCCCCTCTCTTTCCTTAGCTGATACACTAGCCATCTGGTAGGCTTGTTGGCGTTTTCAAAGTAATATAATTTTGAATATTCTACCTTTTTGGCCAGATCTTGTTGTAATAATGTATTCATTTGATGTTGTAACAAATTTATCCTTAATTTTATATTTCCTATGTTTTCCTCTTTCTTCATCTTGCCTTCTTCTATCTTTATGTTCATTTCCAATTGGGCTAGTTTCTCGTTTTTCAGCTTCCTTTTCCAGATGTCTTGGCTGATAAACCAACCTCTCAAAAAGGCTTTGAACATATCCCATATAATATTAATTGAAGTTTCTTTTGCGGAGTTCCTTTTAAAGAACTCTTGTATTTCTATAATAGTCGTTTGAACAAATTCTTTATCTCTTAATAAATTCAAATTCATCTTCCATCTCATATTTCTTTGATTTTATTGAAGTGTCAATTGAATCAGATTATGATCCACATATGTATTTGTTAATATCTCAGCTTCAGTTATTTCCTTTACCATTGTCATGGAAATCCACACCATATCAATTCTTGACCAGGAATTGTGCCTGGCCAAATAGAACACATAATCTTTCTTATCACTATTTCTAACTCACCAAGTGTCTACCAAGTTATATTCTTCTGCTAATTTCAGGAACATTTTAGGTAGTAGAAGACTCAATTTTCCATTTTTTGTCTGCTTTTTCCTATCTATTTTTGGATCGAGGTCCCTGATAATGCATTGAAGTCCCTGATAATTCATATATCTTCAATCCCTTTGTGGTCTAGCATATTTTTAACTTCCATAAAAAAAAATCTTGACTCTGATTCGGTGCGTATACATTTACAATAAGTCGTTCTGTCCCATTCACCATGATAGTGATGGCTATAATTCTTCCATCCTCTGATCTATAGGCCAATTGTGGATTCAGATACTCTTTCCCATATATTACCGCTCCTCTCTTTTTAACTTTATCTGAAGCGATAAAAGCCTTACCAAGTTTCCTTCATTCAAGGAATTTTATATCCTTTTATATGCATTTCTTGTATACATACTATGTCAGATTTTGTTTTAGCCAATTGATGAAAAAGCTATTTCTTTTTTGCGGTACATTTAGACCATTTACATTTATCAAAGTAATCTTCAAGCTTTTATTTGCCATCTTCTCTGTTCCTACCACCGGTGTTTTTATTTCTAAACTGGAGTCTGGTTAGCATTTGGAACTGTGTTCTCCCCGTAGATCCGCTTCTAGGTTTTCTTTTTCCTTTTCCCATGCTCTTCGCTTGTGTATTGCTTTTTCCCATCAGATCTATACCAAACTCTGCTTCATCCCCCCCTGCATCCTCCTCTTGGGCTTCTGCATATTCTCCTTCTTCCTCCTCTTCCTCTTCTTCTTTTTGCCAACCAAGATCCTCACCTTCTCTTTCCAGGAAGTTTTCCAGTTTAAACACAGAGTCTATTCTTTGCCTTCTTCCTTTGTATGTAAATAGAAAACCTCCTGGGGTTAGCCACCTATACATAATCCCATTACTTTGTAGAAGATTAGTTAAAATATTATAATTTATTCTTTTTTCATGAACATGCCAAGGAATATCTTTTAGAATTCTTATCTCTTTTTCTACCATCACCACCTTATTTTCATTTGCTGCCTTAAGGACTCTATCTCTTATCTCTTTCCTGCAAAACTTAATGTGCCCTTCTCTGGGAAGCTTTTTCCTTTTAGCATACGCTGAGTTCCTTCTACAGACTTTTTCCATATCAGCAAGAACTTCCTCCTTAGAGCCTATGTTTAATTGTCCAGCAAAATCTTTTGCAATTTCCTCCTTCAAATTTTTATCAATTTCTTCTGATATATTTTGACACCTTAATATTAGCCTTGCCCTTTCCACTTCCAAACTAATAAGGGTTTCCTCCATTTTATCACCTTTAATTTTAATTTCTTGCGACTCCAAATCTAAATCCTGGATTTTATCTTCTAATTTGCTGGTGGTTTTGACAATTTTTGTTATCTCCTTTCTATTGTCCATAATCTGTTTCTTAATTTCCTCTGTTTCTGTTTTAATCTGATTTGGAATTTCATCCGTTTTCACTTGTATAGGGGCTATCTCCTTCTTAATTAGATCTGGTAAAGTTGACTCAACTCTCTGTACAGATTCTACTGTTTGTTGCAAGGTTTCAGCAATACTTTCTTGTATCAAGGCTTTCAAGTCCTTCATTGACATTTGCAGAATATTCATTTTTAAATGACTAGCAATCCCCGTTTGACCAGGCGAGTGAATCGAACCTTTTCTACTGCCAGCTGATCCGGATGCCATCAATCAATACAAACAAGTTCTAAAATCTAATGTGCCCCAATACCACAATTCCACCCTCTCCTGCTTTCACTTATACTCCTTGGAACCTTGAAACCACACAGTTCTACTGAAATAAATAGAGTCTTTTTAGCGTCACTATACCTTTAAGACTTTGCCTGTATGTATCCTCTATGCCTTGTTGTCTCTCTGGCCCATCACGCCATTTCTCTCCACCTCCCAAATGCTTCCCATTGCTCTGGACTTCCTTCATCATCCTGTCACCTCCTCCTGACATCACACTATCTCCCTCCACTCCAGCAAGTCATGTCGCCTCTCCCTCAGCATGGAAAAAACCTTGTCACCTTCTTCTTTTAAAGGGGCAGACTCCCACCACAGAGTAGCAAATATACAGGCAAAAAGAAACCAGAGAGAATTATGTAGCATCCGCTCACCATTCCTTCCCAGGTAACATTTTACTGACGCCCTAAAACTATATCTAAACTATAGGGGCTTGCTTTCCCTAGCCACTAACACATTCTTTCCTGCCTCTCAAACTCGCCCGGGTGTCACCCCCCCTACATAGGCTTCTATCCTTTCTAACCTACCTTTTAAAGTGCAAAAATGAACAATATAAGAAAAATGGAGAGTAATACTTAGCTTTGTTCCTTTTTTGCCTTGGTTGAGTAATTCTGTCAGACTTCTAAGGCTCTTGTGGTCTCAGCTTGTGCAGGGTTGAACACTGCTGCTTCCTTCTACCCTCCTGCTTTGGAGCAAGCCTATAACTAATGGGGGGGAGTCGCTACCCACCCCCCAGTTAGGCAAGAGCGCCTTGCTGAAGTCTCTCTCTTTGGGAGAGAACTTTGACTGCTGGAAAAGTCTATGGAAGGATGTAGGAAAAAGTTGGGCACTCAGAGCTTGCCTCCATGTGTCCTCCCTCGTCAGTACTGGAACCAGATCTCAAAATTATACAAAACTTTTAAATGAAGTTAAAAAAGATTTGGAAAAGTGGAAGAACCTACAGCTATCTCTTATGGGAAGAATAGCTGCTGTGAAGATGAACATACTACCAAGATTTATTTTCCTGTTCCAAACAATTCCAATTATAAAAAAACAACAATATTTTAAAGAAATAGATAAATTGGTGAGACAATTTATTTGGCAAGGGAAAAGATCCAGAATTAAGATGAAAGCTTTGCAAGATTCAAAAGAAAGGAGGTTTTGCACTCCTGGATTGGAAACTATACTACAAAGTAGTGGCATTGACATGGATGAAAGAATGGATTACATTAGAAAATCCAAGACTATTAAAACTTGAAGGACAATACTTATAGTTAGGGTGGCATGCCTTTATCTGGTATGAGAAAAGTCATATACATAAGTACTTTAACCTAGGTCATAATATACAATTGGAGGAATGGTCTAGAGTGTGGAAGGTAAATATGAAATTTACAAAAGCTGTTTCATGCAAAGAAAATGTATATAAAATGTTTTATAGATGGTACGTAACCCCTGAGAAGTTAACTAAATAGTACCCAAACATGTCAAATTTATGTTGGAAATGTAAAAAATGAAATTGGTTCTTTTTATCATATGTGGTGTTCCGTGCACCTTGGTGTTTAGTCATGCCGGCCACATGACCACGGAAATGTCTTCAGACAGCGCTGGCTCTTCGGCTTTGAAATGGAGATGAGCACCGCAACCCTAAAGTCGGATTCGACTGGCTTTCGAGCAAGGGAACCTTGTAAGATAGCAAAATCATACTGGATATGGATACATGAAATATTGCAAAAATACTAGATATAAATGTACCATTTATCCCTGAATTATTTTTATTAAATATTGTATGGCAAAATTTTACAAAACAATATATTTACATGAAACACCAGGATATTATATGCAAAATACTGGAAAACAGAAGAAACACCAACAAAAGAAGAAATAATATACAAACTGTTGGAAGCAGCAGAAATGGACAAATTAACTTTACAACTACAAGGGAAACAAGAAGGAACTTTTGAAAAGATTTGGTTGAGACTATATAGATGGATAGAGGGCTATAACAACAGACCATGAAATCAATTTAAAAAATAGACTCTACATTCCTAGAAAGGTGTTATAAACAGGCATAGGTGCACAAGATAAGATTCAACTTAATTCTTTATATTAACAAGATATAAGTATAGACTCCATATTTGTAGGTGTTGTTTGTTTGTGTTCTTGTTTGTTGTTCTTATTCTTGTAGTATCTCTCCTTTTCATTCTGAAAATAATAAAATTATCTAAAAAACCAAAAAAAAAAATATTTCCACCTTAATTCTTTGTTTCCAGATCTCTTTAGTTTATATGTTTACTAAAGTTAGTGATGCTTAATCAAATTGCTTAAATCTTCTATAATGATTTCTGAAAAAAGTCAAGTTCTATACAGTTCAAGTTAGAGTTTCTCCAAGTTTATAATAGTTATATTAATTGTTCATGGTCTTCAAAGTTTCTTTCCACCCAGTCATAAAATGGTATCCAATTATCTCTTGCTTTTTGTTTACTTTGGTCTTTTAAGAAGTCTGACAATATATCCATTTCTGCTGTTTCAAAATTTTTGGTCAAAAGGTTCATTTTCTGTTGGTATCTCTGATTTCTTCCAGTACTTAGCATAAAGAATTCTTGCTGCCATAATTATATGTATAGTTAAATGCTTAACTTTCTAATATTTTACATCAGGCATAATATTAAGCAAAAACATTTCAGGTTTGAATGGTAGTGGTATCAAACATATTTTTTGTAACATTTCATGCACCCTTCTCCAATATAACATCACCTGTTTACATTTCCACCAAACATGAAAAAAGCTTCACACCCATATCTTACATTTCCAGCATTTGTCAGATATTCCAGGGTACATTCTAGCTAATTTCTTTGGCATTATATGCCACCTATAGAACACTTTATATAAATTCTCTTTAAAGGAAAACGATTTTGTTATTTTAACATTTATTTTCCATATTTGCAACCAATGATCAAGATCAATATTATAGCCAAAATTTTGGGCCCATTTTATCATGCATTCTTTAATCACCTCACCCTCCATCTTTATCTGTAACAAATACATATAAAATGTCTTAATTAATTTATCATTTGTTTTGTATAAAAGTGTATCAAACACAGATTATTCTGCATTGAACCCCTGAGGTTGAACTTTAGCATATCTACATTCCAACTGTACTCTTGTCCACCAATCCAAATATATATCTTGTTTCTCTAATTCTTCTTTGGACTTCAACCTATCTTCCTTTCCTAATAAATCTTCATATCTAGCTACTTTTTCCTTCTCCAATAATATAGACTGAGTAAATGCTTCCACCAGAGAGACCCATTTTGGGATCTTCACATATATTTTATGTCTGATTCTTTCCCATACTAACAGCAGTGCTTTCCTCATCAAATTGTTTTTAAAGTATTTGTGATTGTCCCCTTTTTGATACCAAAGATAGGCATGCCATCCTAGCTTTATATCATGTCCCTCCAATTTTAGCAATCTAGTATTTTCAAGTCTTGTCCATTTTTTAATCCATGTCATTGCACAAGCTTTATAATATGTTCCCCAGTCTGGGAGACCAAAGCCTGCATTCTGTTTAGAGTCCTGTAATGCCTTCAATTTTATTCTAGATTCTTTCCCTTGTGATATAAATTTCATTGTTTATTTTGTTCAATTCCTGGAAGTATGATTGCTTCTGTAAAATTGGAATAGTTTAAAAAAGAAAAATAATTCTAGGAAGGATATTCATTTTAATTTTGGCTATTCTTCCCATGAATGATAACTACAAGTAATTCCATTTGTCTAGATCTTTTTGGATTTCTTTAAATAGTTTCATATAATTGTCTTCCATCAAATTACTACATATATTTGTCAAGGTAAGTATTTCACTCTTTGTTCAGATTGAAATCCTGTCTTCTCATCCAACTCTTTTATTATATGTTATGTTATATTTTTTGCAATAGTCTTTGCAATGAATCTTTCACCAAAAGAAACAGGTGAAGATTCAGAGACATAAGGTGCAGCAGGACCAAAAACAGGGACCACCAAGAAAAAGCCCAAAATATTACCTTGACCTATGCCTACGAGACTTAAAGAAAAGAAAAGAAATGGAACCCAAAAAGATATGAAAGATGGATAAGAGGAAATTAAAGATAATTTCAATTAATGTCAATGGTCTGAATGCTCCACAAAAAGAAAATAAGTGCTATATCAAATTAAGAAAATGCAAATAAATGTAGTCTGCCTATAAGAAACTCAGATAAAATACTCAGATAAGAAACTTTTAGAAACCAAAAAACTTGGGAAAGTTTTCATCTCAGTAGACAAGCAACAGAATAAGAGAGGAGTGGTCACATATGTAAAAGAACATTTACATCCAGAATTGATTTATGATTCAGATGATGGAAGAGTACTGATAGTAAAGATACAAAGACAAGCCAAAGAAACTTGGTAATTAACATTTATGTCCCAAATCAAAAACAAGAATATTTTTACCAAGCCCTGCAAGAGACTCTTTCAACTTTAACATATGAAGAATTATGTATAATTGGAGACTATAATGCTGTGTTCGACAGAGCTTTAGAGAGAAAAAGCCAAACAGGAAAACAGAAAAGAGGTAATGAATTGCCAGATTCATTCCTGCATACAGTTGAAGAATTTACTTTGGTGGATGCCTGGAGAATTAGAAACATTTACAAAAAAGACTATACTTTTTTCTCAAAAAGGCACAAATCCTGGTCTAGATTGAATATGGCCTGGATTTCAACAAACATGATAAATGACATCATAGAAGTAGAGATTCTCCCTTCAACATTTGCAGATCATAATCCTGTACTCTTAACTTTGCAAGATACACAGAAAAAGAGTAGATGGTCCATGAACCTATGGCTTTTAAAGAATACAGACTTTATAGCCAATACAAAAAAAGAATTTCAAGAATTTTTTAAATTGAATATTCAACTGGATATTTCTATGGATATAGTCTGGGATGCCTTTAAGGCCTATGTGAGAGGATGGCTTATTAAACAAGATGTAAGGACCAGAAGAAAAAGAAAACAAAAATATATACAAATTGAAGCACAAATTAAACAACAAGAAAAATGAAACTAGACCCTACAATTGTCCATTCAAGGATCAAAATTAAGAATTTACAACACCAACTTAATTGTTTACTATCATAAGAGATTGCAAAAAAATAATGTTTGCAAAACAATTTTTTTTGAAAATTCAAATAACTCAATAAGATGGTTGGTATATAAGTTAAGAAAAGAATCAGAAAAAAATTAAGATATTGAAGAATGAAACAGGAGAGGATAAAAACTGTCTTAAAGATTTAAAGAACATTACTGAGAATTTTTATAAAAATCTATACCAGAGAGGGAATAGTAATCAAGAGCAGATAAGAGATTTTCTAAAAGAACACTATATGAAAGAATTCTCAGAGGAACAAAGAAAAATTTCAAATGAAGCAATTTCTTTCTCTGAAGTAACTGAAGCAATTCAAAACCAGAAAAAGAAAAAATCTCCAGCGCCAGATGGGTTACCAGCAGGGTTTTACCAGACATTTGAAGATCGAATAGCATTACCACTGAAAGGTAACATTCAAAATATTTATGATCAAGGAAAATTACCAGAATATTGGAACCAAGCACTGATTACATTAATACATAAACCAGACACTGATGAAAAATAAATTAGAAACTACAGACCAATTTCATTGCTTAACATAGACTACAACATTTATGCATCTATCTTGACAAACAGATTGAAGAAAGTTTTATTACAGACAATACATCAGGATCAATCAGGTTTTCTGCCCAAAAGGCAAATATGAAATAATGTTAGAACTATTCTGAATGTATTAAAATACCTTGAAGTGTATCCTGAAAAACAGCTGGCATTTATATTCCTGGACACAGAAAAAGCTTTTGACAATCTCAATTGGGCCTTCATGTTAGAACAACTATTGGTCTGGCAATGTGGTGAATATTTTTATACAATGGTGAAAGCAATATATAAGAAACAATCTGCTAAAATTATGGTAAATGGAGACTTCTCACAAAGTATTGAAATTGAAAAAGGAACTAGACAAGGATGTCCATTATCCCCTCTTTTGTTTATTTTTGCCCTTGAAATGTTGAATAATATGGTAAGAAACAGTATGGCAATTAAAGGTCTTAAAATTAAAGGTGAAAAGTATAAACTACAAGCATTTGCACATGACCTAGTATATATTTTGGAAGATCCACAATCATCTATTACTCAACTCTTGGACTCGATAAGCGAATATGGACAATACACAGGTTTAAAAATTAATTTAAAAAAAACCCAAAAATATTAACAAAAAACTGTACTAGAGAGTAGATACAGAGTCTACAAGATCGTTCTGGCATGGAAGTACAGAAGAAAATAAAATATTTAGGAATAATTGTAACTAACAGATACAGTTCCTTGTTAAAACATAATTATATGAAACTTTTATCAATTATTTAAAAATATTTAGAAAATTGGAAGCATTTACAATTGTCATTCATGGGAAGAATTGCTATAGTGAAGATGAACTTGCTACGGAGATTATTATTTTTTTTCCAAACAATACTGATTTTAAAAAATCATTTTTTTAAAGAAATAGATAAACTTGTGAGACCATTTATTTGGCAAGAGAAAAAAAACAGAATTAAACTGAAAGCCTTGCAAGATTCAAAGGAAAGAGGAGACTTCGCAGTTACACTATAAAGCAGCAGCCCTGACATGGATGAAAGAGTGGATTACACTGGAAAATCCAAGATTATTAAATCTAGAGCGTCATGATCTAATGTTAGGGTGGCATGCCTTTGTTTGGTATTGGAAAAGTGGAAACCATAAACAACATTTGTTAAGAGCAACATTGTTAAAGATATGGGAAGAGGGCCAGAAGATGTACTACACCAAAATTTTAAAGTGGGTTTCCCCAACAGGAGCCTTTACAACCCCCTTGACATTGACGAAAGAGCTATTATGGAGATATGAAGATTTGCTAGATAATCAAAATAAAATATTACAGCAAGATAACCTAAAATTTAGCTAAATGGTATCCAAATCTGTCGAATGTATGCTGGAAATGTAAACAAAGCATTGGTCCTTTTTTCATATGTGGTGGACATGTAAGGTTGTTAAAAAATATTGGGTCTAGGTAAGAACATAAGAACATAAGAGGAGCCAATGTTGAATCAGGCCAATGGCCCATCTAGTCCAACACTCTGTCACACAGCAGCCAAAAATAATACGTGCTATCAGGAGGTCCAGCAGTGGGGCCAGGACACTAGAAGCCCTCCCACTGCTGCCCCCTCCAGCACCAAGAATAGAGTGCATCACCTGCCCCAGACTGAGAATTCCCATCTATACCCTGTGGCTAATAGCCACTGATGGACTTCTGCTTCATATGTTTATCTAATTCCCTCTTGAAACTGTCCATGCTTGTAGCTGCCACCACCTCCTGTGGCAGTGAATTCCACGTGTTAATCACTCTTTGGGTGAAGAAGTATTTCCTTTTATCTGTTCTAACCCAACTGCTCAGCAATTTCATGGAGTGCCCACGAGTTCTTGTATTGTGAGAAAGGGAGAAAATATGGAAAATATGGATTCTCAACTTGCTCAATCCCATTCATAATCTTATAAACCTCGATCATGTCACCCCTCAGCCGTTATTTCTCCAAGCTGAAGAGCCCCAAGTATTTTAACCTTTCTTCATAGGGAAGGTGTTCCAACCCTTTTATCATTCTAGTTGCCCTTCTCTGCACTTTTTCCAATGCTATAATATCCTTTTTGAGATGTGGTAACCAGAACTGTACACAGTATTACAAATGAGGTCGCACCAATGATTTATACTGGGGCATTATGATACTGGCTGATTTGTTTTCAATTCCCTTCCTAATAATCCCCAGCATAGCGTTGGCCTTCTTTATTGCAGCTACACAGTGTCTAGACCAGGGGTCCTCAAACTATGGCCCGCGGGCCACATGCGGCCCGCGGAGGACATTAATGCGGCCCGCCGAGCGTTTATGCCCGCCCCCCCTGCAGAGTGTTTATGCCCCCCCCGCAAGAGCGCCCAGAAGCTGAGGAGGAGGAAGGGGCGAGCAGGCTGGTCGTGGGGGAGGGGGCAAATGCGGCGGCGGGGTGAGCAGGCTGGTGGGGGGAGGGGAGCGAACGCGGCGGCAGGGCGAGCAGGCTGGTGGGGGAGGGAGCGAACGCGGCGGCAGGGCGAGCAGGCTGGTGGGGGAGGGAGCGAATGCGGCGGCGGGGCGAGCAGGCTGGTGGGGGGAGGGAGCGAACGCGGCGGCGGGGCGAGCAGGCTGGTGGGGGGAGGGAGCGAACGCGGCGGCCCTCCAACGGTCTGAGGGACAGTGAACTGGCCCCCTGTTTAAAAAGTTTGAGGACCCCTGGTCTAGACATTGTCATTGAGTTATCCACTATGACTCCAAGAACTCTCTCTTGGTCCATCTCTGCCAGTTCAGACCCCATCAACGTGTATTTATATTTAGGATTTTTGGCTCCAATGTGCATCACTTTGCACTTGGCCACATTGAACCCCATTTGCCACGTTGACGCCCACTCACCCATCCTCGACAGATCCTTTTGGAGTGCCTCACAATCCTCCCTGGTTTTCACCACCCTGAACAACTTTGTGTCATCTGCAAATTTAGCCACTGCACTGCTTACTCCCAAGTCCAAATCATTAATAAACAAGTTAAAAAGCATCAGACTGAGTACTGATCCTTGTGGTACCCCACTGCTTACCACCCTCCACTGAGAAACTTTTCCATTTATACTCACTCTCTGTTTCCTATTTATAAGCAAGTTTTTGATCCACAAGAGGACTTGTCCTTTTATCCCATGACCATTGAGCTTACTTAGGAGCCTTTGATGAGGAACTGTATCAAAAGCTATCTAGAAGTCAAGGTAAATAATATCTATTGGGTCCCCCTTGTCCACGTGTTTGTTCACTCCCTCAAAAAACACTAACCGGTTAGTAAGACAAGATCTTCCCTTACAGAACCCATGCTGAGTCTGCCTCAATAGTTTTTGTTCATCAATGTGCCTACTAATTCTTTCCTTAACAACAGTTTCCACCAACTTACCCGGTATCGACGTTAGACTGACTGGCCTGTAATTTCCCGGATCTCCCCTGGAGCCCTTTTTAAAGATGGGAGTGACATTAGCTACCTTCCAGTCCTCAGGAATGGAGGCAGATTTTAAACAAAGATTATATATTTTTGTCAGGAGATCCACAAGTTCACATTTGAGTTCTTTCAGAACTCTCGGATGAATGCCATCCGGGCCTAGTGATTTATTAATTTTTAAGTTGTCCATCAGTCGGAGGACTTCCTCTCTTGTCACCACAATCTGATTCAGGTCTTTCAAACCCCCTCCCGAAATCGGTGCTTCTGGAGTGGGCAAGCACTTCTCCTCTTCCACAGTGAAGACAGAGGCAAAAAATGCATTCAGCTTCTCAGCCATTTCCCTATCATCCTTCACTACTCCTTTTACCCCTTGGTCATCCAAGGGCCCCACTGCCTCCCTGGCTGGCTTCCTACTTCTAATGTATTTGAAGAAAGTTTTATTGTTGGCCTTTATGTTTTTTGCGATATGCTCCTCATATTCCCTTTTTGCTTGCCTGATCACAGACTTGCATTTTATTTGCCATAGTCTGTGTTCCCTTTTATCAACCTCACTGAGAGTAGCTTTCCACCACTTCAAGGAATCCTTCTTACCTTTTACAGCTCCCATTACTTTATTTGCTAACCATGAAGGCTTTTTTCTATACCTATTTGTACCTTTCCTAACTTGCGGTATATATGTTTTCTGAGCTTCTAGGATTGTATTTTTAAATAGTCTTCAAGCTTCCCCAATTGTTTTGACCTTCTCCACTCTTCCTTTCAATTTCTTCCTCACATGTCCCCTCATACCAGAGAAGTCTTTTTGGGCAACTCCCTATCTGTACAAATGTTAAACTCAATGACATTATGGTCACTGTTCCCAAGTGGTGCAATCACTTTTACATCTCTCACCAGGTCTTGGGTGTTACTTAGGACCAAATCCAGGATCGCCTCTCCCCTGGTAGGATCTGTGACCATCTGTTCCATAGCACAGTCATTGAGAGTGCCTAAAAACTCAATCTCTTTTTCCCGACTAGAACTCTTATTGACCCAATCAATGTGTGGGTGGTTAAAGTCGCCTATTACGACACAGTTATTTCGTCTAGCCGCTATCTTTAATTCAGTCACCATTTTATAATCCTCTTCTATCTTTTGATCTGGTGGGCGATAACAAACTCCCACTGTTAAGCCTCCTTTTGGACCCACTATTTCAACCCATAGCATTTCCAGAAGCGAATCCAATTCTCTTACCCTCTCAATCTTACTGGACGGTATACCCTCTCTGACATACAGAGCCACCCCACCTCCGACCCTTCCCCCCTATCCTTCCGATATAATTTATTACCAGGAATCACCATATCCCACTGATTTTCCTCATCCCACCAAGTTTCTGAAATACCCACAATGTCTATTTCCCCCCCCAACATCAAGCATTCCAACTCCCCGATTTTACCTCGGAGACTTCTAGCATTTGTGTATAAACACTTATAGTTTCCCACGTTTGTTAAGCCCACAGCCTTCCTCTTGCTGCCTTGAGACCTTGCCAGACAGTTCCTATCATTAGCCACAGTCTCAGTGGACAATTTTAATCCATTTCCTTGTACAAAAGTAATAGCTACCCCTTCATCTCTTTGAGATGAGCCATCCCGAACCAGAGACTTTTCATCTCCTGTCAGCTTTCCCCCATTATTCAGTTTAAAAACTGCTCTGCCACCTTTTTAATTTTAGCACCAGCAGCTTGGTTTCTTCTCGGGACAAGTGGAGACCATCCCTTTTGTACAGCTCCCTCTTGTCCCAAAAAGCATCCCAGTGCCTAACTAACTTGAACCCTTCCCCTCTACACCACCGTCTCATCCATGCATTGAGACTCCTGATCTGTGCCTGTCTCTCCGGCCCTGCACGTGGAACAGGTAGCACTTCCAAGAAGGCTACCTTGGAGGTCCTGGCCTTGAGTTTCCTGCCCAGCAGCCTAAATTTCTCCTCCAGGACCTCACGACTGCATTTCCCCACATCGTTGGTGCCGACGTGCACCACGACCACTGGCTCCTCCCCAGCACTATCTACCAGCCTATCTAAAACACACGTAATGTCCACTACCTTCGCACCAGACAGGCAAGTCACCATACGGTCAGTACACAGGTTCGCCACTCAGCTGTCTACCTGCCTAAGGATCGAATCACCAGCTACCAGGAGCCCCCCTCCCACCCTTCCCAGGGATGGTTCCTTGGTACGAAAGAATACCCGTTCACCAGCTGAAGAAGAGGTCCCTTCTGAGGGCACATTCCCCTTATCCTCAGTATGGTGCCCTGTTTCCCCTTGACCCTCATGCTCCCTGGCAGCAGCTGGGCTGCCAGATCCAGAGTGGGACATATCTAACAAGTCCCCAAGAGTCTTCTCCGTGCACCTAACTGACTGTCTCTGCTTCTCCAGGTCAGCCACCTTGGCCTCAAGGGAGCAAACTTGCTCCCTGAGAACCAGGAGCTCCTTGCACCGAGCACACACCCAAGACTTCTGACCAGTGGACAGATAGTCATACATGTGACACTCCATGCAAAACACTGGATAGCCCCCAACCCCCTGCTGGCATTCTGGCTTCATAATTGTTTTTAAACAAATACTTTTCTATAACCCCCCTTTTAAAACCCTTTGTATTTATATGGTTCCTGTTGTAGAAGTCTATTTACCTTACTGGGAACCCAAGAAGCCAAGGTCCTGGCTTTCTGGCTCTTCCTGGGCTTCTTACAGAGCCGCTAGGCTGAGAGCCACAGGCCAAGAGCCTTACACTTTTGCTCTCACCCTTTGGCTCATGCCAGAGGCTCCAAGAGGGTATATGAGATATTGCAAAAGATGCTAGACACAAATATACCATTTGTATCAGAGTTGTACCATTTGTACCAAAGTTGTTTTATTAAATTTTGTACCACAAAATTATAAGAAAGCAGATGTATATATGATTATACAAGTTGTAACAATAGCTAGGATATTGTATGCTAAGTATTGGAAAAAAGAAGAAAGCCCAACAAAAGAAGAAATGATTTATAAACTTTTAGAAGCAGCAGAAATGAATAATTTGACTTTGCAACTTCATGATAAAAAAGAAGAAACCTTTGAGAAAAACTGGTTGAGGTTATATAAGTGGACAGAAAATTGTCTTGGAAGATTGGCATAATAACTCTTTGAAAGTAAATATGTAAACTAACTTAGGTGCATAAGAGCAAGATTCAACAGCAATATGTGAAACTAAACCAGTGTCTAGAGTATAAGCTCCACTGTATGTTTATTGTTGTATATTATTCTTTGTTTTGTGTTCTTTTCTCTGTCTTTGTTTGTATTTCCTATTTCTTTAATTAATAAAATTCTTTTTTAAAAAATCTTTGTCCTCTGTCGGTTCACTTTCATAATATTTAGCACTTTTGAATGTATAATTAAATTACATATATCTTGTACATTAACACTACCTCTGTAGCTATATTTTAGTTTCTTTTTCTTTGTCTCACTCTTTTTGGTTACTGTTATGTATTAGGATTGAATCATCCCCAATTCAGCACACTAGGTGGTGGTGCCAGCACAGTTGCACCAGCAAGTACTAGCAGCACTGCACAAAACACTCCTGGGGATTGTGCAGATGAAGGCAATGGCCCGCAGGTACATATGGTGGCTTGGCATGGACAGCAAAATTGAGGACTGTGTAAAGTGCTGCCAGGCATGCCAAGAAACCCAACCAGAACCTCCCAGGGCACCGGTGTAACAGTGGGAATCCACCCACTGGGAATCCACCCACAAACCATGGTCCTGATTACATCTGGACTTTGTGGGGCCCTTCCAAGGACAGATTTTCTTCATTCTGGTGGATTCCTACACCAAATGGCTGGAAGGGGTGCCAGTCTCCTCCACCTCTTCCAAGGCAGCAATTTGGGCCCTCCAACGGATCTTCTGCACCCACGGCCTACCCGACACCATTGTGATGGACAATGGAACAGCCTTCACCTGGGGTGAGTTCCAAGAGTTCATGGACTGCTACTTAATCAGGCACATCTGATCCACTCCCTTCCACCCAGCCACCAATGGCCAAGCCAAAAGGATGGTGAGGATCACAAAGGAGTCCCTTTGGTAGACCATCCATGGAGATTGGTATTACCGGCTCACGGCTTTCTTTTTTGGCCATCATGTGACTCCGAGCACCTCCACCGGCCGCAGCCCCATGGAACTCCTCATGGGCAGGTGCCTAACCACCCATTTAGACTGGCTGCACTCAGACTGCACTCTGGAACACTGCCTAGCCCCTGAGAGCCAAGCAGCACCCCATGGATTCTTCCCGGGTGACCCCGTCTATGCCCGGAACTTCTCCAGTGGCCCAGCCTGGATCCCTACCAGGGTGACCCAGGTTACAGTGCCCCTGTCATACAAAGTTCCTACAGAGGACAGCCAAGTGTTGCAGAAGCACATCAACCAACTCTGCAGCTGTCTATCCCAAGTTGAACCACAACTCCCACCAGCAGTCTCAGAAGATGGTGAGATGCAGCTACCCCAGCTGCAGGAGCTTGAGCCCGTGAGGGACCTCCCAGCAGGAGAAGCCCCAGATCAGGCAACCATGGATGGCCCTGAGGACTCACCAAGCCTGCTATCTCCTGTTACCACCCCTTCAGTGACATCGAACCTGAGCCCTGTAATTGTGACCCCCCTGCCAGAACCGTGATGCTCAACCAGGGAATGACACAGACCAGCTTACTTAAGAGCCTATGTCTGTTAGGTGCTTTGGAATTTAGGGGGGAGAGGTGTTATGTATTGGGATTGAATCATCCCAGATTGAATCACCCTAGAGACTGACAGATTGAATCATCCCTGATTGAATCATCCTAGAGACTGGCTGAGCCTGGAGCACTAGAACAATAGCTGACCAGAACTCTAGAATAAACCAATCAAGTAGTAATGTTTTGTAAATAGCCTATCATGGGGAGTGGGTGTGTGGGTTGTGGGGTGTTTTTGCATGTATATAACCAGAGCTCTGCCCTGCTAGAGTTGTCTTAGAGTTAAGCTGAAATCACTAATAAACTATGAGCAGATCACTATACGCGTCTCGAACCCAGTATATTTCAGTTACCTTAAATGGTTCCAAGCCACCCCCATGAAAAGTGGTGGGGAGCAGAAAGTAGGGTTTTTAATGGCTTGCTCTTGCTGAAATCACAAATAAAGTTGAGCTGCTCATCCATGCAAACCACCGTGCCACGCCGTCACGTTGCCTGCACGTCACGGCTCCGCCATGGCTCCACAGCTCCGCCCACCACCAGGTTCGTCGTCTGCCTTGCCTACCGCCACCACCATCACTGCCGCTGCCGATGTCCTCCGCCGCCATCGCCACTGCTACACCCCCCCGAAAGGGAGGGTGCCCCCCGCCTCTCTACAGGCAGGTACCCATTTATCTACTTGCATGCTTTCGAACCGCTGGGTGGGCGGGAGCTGGGACGAGGACCGGGAGCTCACCCCGGTCACGGTGGGACTCGAACAGCCATAGTGGCTGTTCGCTTGTTGTTATAGCAGGTGATTTACCACCTGCGCCACCGCAGGTGGTAAAACACCACAGAATTGTCAGACCTTGTTCCAAACTGTAGTTAGAGAAGGACTGTACTGATCTTCATAACCAGACAGGAGATCATGATAATGCCACATATTCAGAATATAACAACACTTCCTTGTTGTTTTGGGGATAATTAGTTCCACCCTCTTAAATTATGTCTACATAAATTCTCTCTCCTTGCATCCTGTCTAGTCAGCACTTAAAAATGCCATTACTTGGAATCAGAAGGATGCCATTGCATATCAACATTGTGACATTTTTCTGCCTTATTAGAGAATTAGAGAAATTTGGCAGATGCTTCAGGTTATGGAGAGAATCCAGTACATACAGAATGTTTTTAGAAAGGAAAAGAGGTTGGGTGTCTGAGATCTGTAAAGGCTTTCTGGTTTTCAATAAAATCTTTAAAATAGGAGGAGGAGGAGGAAGAGGAGGAGGAGATTGGATTTATACCCCACCCTTCACTCAGAGTCTCAGAGTGGCTTACAAACTCCTTTCCCTTCCCCTCCCCACAACAGACACCCTGTGAGATAGGTGGGGCTGAGAGAGCTCTGACAGAAACTGCTCTTTTCAAGAACACCTCTGACAGAACTATGGCTAGCCCAAGGTCATCCAGCAGCTGTGAGTGGAGAAGTGGGGAATCAAACCCGGTTATCCCAGATTAGAGTCTGCACACTTAACCACTACACTTAACCACTACACTTAACCGCTGCACTTAACCACTATACTAGAGAAATGGTTTGGGCTGATCTCTTGGAGATGAAGTCACAGAGTTTGCCAATCTCTCGAGTGTTCCCAGAGTGGTTACTGCTGTTCTTTTGTGGCTTAGGAGGTTGGGGGAAATCAGCCACTCCAGCAGCACTGGTAGTAGCTAACCCAAATATTTGAGTGGGGGGCTTAGGGAGTGCAGGTTTTAGGGAGGGAAGGTAGTCCACCTTCCGAAGCAGCTGTTTTCCCCAGGGGAACTGATTTCTTTTGTCTGGAGACCAGATGTGATTCTGGGAGATCTCAAGGCCTCTCCTGGAGGCTGACCACTCTAACTAGTAGGAATGGCCTCTAGCTGGCACACTTTTACCCACTTGACTTGTCCTCTGGAGATGAAGAAGGGCACTGGGAGCATGTGATCCTGAAGAATTTCTGCAGCTCATTGGTGTTCCTGGAATTGTCCTCATGAGGACTGATGTGTTTTCA
Organism: Gekko gecko; assembly: GCA_029375565.1. NCBI lineage: Eukaryota > Metazoa > Chordata > Lepidosauria > Squamata > Gekkonidae > Gekko > Gekko gecko. Next base: position 175,453,488 of record JAPDNY010000005.1, read on the forward strand.
AGCCACATCAGTTCCAAGCATCTTCTCAACTGCCACCCCAACAGATATGATTTGTTTTTGGTCTTATTCCCAAATATAGAGACAGTTGCAACTGCCATCTAGGTCCCTCTCTCAGGTGGATAAGCCACTTTGCTGTCCAGGTTACTAACCAATTGCCTCCCTTAATGTATTGCAGTTGTTTCTATACAGGAGAAATTTATTTTTATTTAAAGAACATATATGGTGTATTTCTATCTGGAGACTATAAGAGGAAATCAAAGCCAATCAACATTATATATCCTGTCCTAATATATATTTGAATTCTGGTTCCACCGCATTCTATGCTTGCCATAATTGTTTCGCCTCAAGAACTGGCAGACAGAAGACACAGGCCAGGGCTGACTGGCTGCTTCGCAAAGTCCCGCCCACATCAGTCCCCCTCAGTGTTTTCAGCTCAGTCTGCTCCAGTCCTCCGACAGGAGAGGATCATCTGGAGTGTTAGCACGGGGACAGGCCCTCAAGGCTGAGACAAGTGAGAGAAGCCCTTTTCCGCCCCCCCCCCCACACCATCCACTGGGCCTTCTTTGAAGGGACTGGGCCCAGAGAAGCCCTTTTCCGCCCCCCACATGCCATCCCCTGGGCCTTCTAGGGGGCACTAGGCCAAGAGAAGCCCTTTTCCGTCCCCCCACACCATCCCCTGGGACTTCTATGAAGGGACTAGACCCAGAGAAGACCTTTTCCTCCCCCACACGCCATCCCCTGAGCCTTCTATGAGGCACTAGGCCCAGAGAAGGCCTTTTCTGTCCCCCCACATGCAATACCATGATCCTTCTATGGGGCACTAGGCCCATAGAAGCCCTTTTCTGCCCCCACACCATCCCCTAATCCTTCTATGGGGCACTCGGCCCAGAGAAGCCTTTCCGCCCCAAACCACCCCCTGGGCCATCTATGAAGGGACTAGGCCCAGAGAAGCCCTTTTCCTCGCCCCAAACGCCGTCCCCTGAGCCTTCTATGGGGCACTAGGCCCAGAAAAGCCCTTTTCTGCCCCCTCACACCACACCCTGGGACTTCTATGAAGGGACTTGGCCCAGAGAAGACCTTTTCGGTACCCCACATGCCATTCCCTGAGCCTTCTATGGGGCAGTAGGCCCAGAGAAGCCCTTTTCCTCCCCCCACACGCCTTCCCCTGAGCATTCTATGGGGCACTAGGCCCAGAGAAGGCCTTTTCTGCTCCCCATACGCTATACCCTGAGCCTTCTATGGGGCACTAGGCCCAGAGAAGCCCTTTTCTGCCCCCCACAAGCCATCCCCTGAGCCTTCTATGGGGCACTAGGCCCAGAGAAGCCCTTTTCCGTCCCCTACATGCCATCCCCTGAGCCTTCTATGGGGCACTAGGCCCAGAGAAGTCCTTTTCCACCCCCAAATGCCATCCCCAGAGCCTTCTATGGGGCACTAGGCCCACAGAAACCCTTTTCCACCCCCCACACGCCATCCCCTGATTCTTCTATGGGGCACTAGGCCAAGAGAAGACCTTTTCCACACCCCCACATGCCATACCCAGAGCGTTCTATGGGGCACTAGGCTCAGACAAACCCTTTTCCGCCCCCCACAGGCCATACCCTGGGCCTTCTATGGGGCACTAGGCCCAGAGAATCCATTTTCTGCCCCCCCACACGCAATACCCTGAGCCTTTTATGGGGCACTAGGCCCAGAGAAGCCTTTTCCCCGCCCCCACACGCCATCCCCTGAGCCTTCTATGGGGCACTAGGCCCAGAGAAGCCCTTTTCTGCCCCCACACGCCATCCCCTGAGACTTCTATGGGGCACTAGGCCCAGAGAAGAACCTTTCCACCTCACATACGCCATCCCCTGAGCCTTCTAAGGGGCACGAGGCCAAGAGAAGCCCTTTTCTGCCCCCCCACACCACCCCCTGAGACTTCTATGAAGGGACTTGGCCCAGAGAAGCCCTTTTCCGTACCCCACATGCCATCCCCTGAGCCTTCTATGGGGCAGTAGGCCCAGAGACGCCCTTTTCCTCCCCCCACGCCATCCCCGAGCCTTCTATGGGGTACTAGGCCCAGAGAAGGCCTTTTCTGCTCCCCACACGCTATACCTTGAGCCTTCTATGGGGCACTAGACCCATCGAAGCCCTTTTCTGCCCCCCACACGCCATCCCCTGAGCCTTCTAGGCCCAGAGAAAACCTTTTCCGTCCCCCACACGACATCATCTGAGCCTTCAATGGGGCACAAGGCCCAGAGAAGCCCTTTTCTACCCCACCAGATGCCATCACCACAGCCTTCTATGGGGCACTAGGCACAGAGAAACCCTTTTCCACCCCCCCACACCGTCCCCTGGGCCTTCTATGAATGGAATAGGCCCAGAGAAGACCTTTTCCTCCCCCCACACGCCATCCCCTGAGCCTTCTATGGGGCACTAGGCCCAGAGAAGGATATTTCCGCCCCCACACGCCATCCCGTGCGCCTTCTATGGGGCACTAGGCACAGAGAAACCCTTTTCCGCCCCCCACACCGTCCCCTGGGACTTCTATGAATGGAGTAGGCCCAGAGAAGACCTTTTTCTCCCCCCACACGCCATCCCCTGAGCCTTCTATGGGGCACTAGGCCCAGAGAAGCCCTTTTCTGACCCCCACACCCCATCCCCTGAGCCTTCTATGGGACACTAGGCCCAGAGAAGCATTTTTCTGCCCCCCCACACCACACCCTGGGCCTTCTCTGAAAGGACTAGGCCCAGAGAAGACCTTTTCCGTCCCCCACACGCCATCCCCTGAGCCTTCTATGGGATACTAGGCCAAGAAAAGGCCTTTTCTGCCCCGCCACACGCTATACCCTGAGCCTTCTATGGGGCACTAGGCCCAGAGAAGCCCTTTTCCGCGCCCCGACAACACCCCTGGGCGTTCAATGAAGGGACTAGGCCCAGAGAAGCCCGTTTCCGTCCCCCACACGCCATCCCCTGAGCCTTCTATTGGGCACTAGGCCCAGAGAAGCCCTTTTTCACCCCCCCACACGCCATCCCCAGAGCCTTCTATTGAGCACTAGTCCCAGAGAAACCCTTTTCCGCCCCCCACATGCCATCCCCTGAGCCTTCTGTGGGGTACTAGGCCAGACAAGGCCTTTCCCCCCCCCACACACCGTCCTCTGAGCCTTCTATGGGGCACTAGGCAAAGAGAAACCCTTTTCTGCCCCCGACATCATCTCCTGGGCCTTATATGAAGGGACTAGGCCCAGAAAAGCCCTCTTCTACCCCCATACACCATCCCCTGGGTCTTCTATGAGGAATTAGGCCCAGAGAAGGCCTTTTATATCCACCACACGGCATCCCCTGAGCCTTCTATGGGGCACAAGGCCCAGAGAAGGATTTTTCCGCCCCCACACGCCATCCCATGCGCCTTCTATGGGGCATTAGGCCAAGATAAGCCCTTTTCCTCGCCCCAAACGCCATCCCCTGAGCCTTCTATGGGGCACTAGGCCCAGAGAAGCCCTTTTCTGCCCCCCCACACCACACCCTGGGACTTCTATGAAGGGACTTGGCCCAGAGAAGCCCTTTTCCGTACCCCACATGCCATCCCCTGAGCCTTCTATGGGGCAGTAGGCCCAGAGAAGCCCTTTTCCTCCCCCCCCACGCCATCCCCTGAGCCTTCTATGGGGCACTAGGCCCAGAGAAGGCCTTTTCTGCTCCCCACACGCTATACCCTGAGCCTTCTATGGGGCACTAGGCCCATAGAACCCCTTTTCTGCCCCCCACACGCCATCCCCTGAGCCTTCTATGGGGCACAAGGCCCAGAGAAGCCCTTTTCCACCCCGCCACATGCCATCCCCAGAGCCTTCTATGGGGCACTAGGCACAGAGAAACCCTTTTCCGCCCCCCCACACCACACCCTGGGCCTTCTCTGAAAGGACTAGGCCCAGAGAAGACCTTTTCTGTCCCCCACACTCCATCCCCTGAGCCTTCTATGGGGTACTAGGCCCAGAAAAGGCCTTTTCTGCCCCCCACATGTAATACCCTGAGCCTTCTATGGGGCACAAGTCCCAGAGAAGCCCTTTTCCGCGCCCCCACAACACCCCTGGGCCATCTATGAAGGGACTAGGCCCAGAGAAGCCCTTTTCCGTCCCCCACACCCCATCCCCTGAGCCTTCTATGGAGCACTAGGCCCAGAGAAGCCCTTTTCCGTCCCCTACATGCCATCCCCTGAGCCTTCTATGGGGCATTAGGCTCAGAGAAGTCCTTTTCCACCCCCACATGCCATCCCGAGAGCCTTCTATGGGGCACTAGTCCCACAGAAACCCTTTTCCACCCCCAACACGCCATCCCCTGATTCTTCTATGGGGCACTAGGCCCAGAGAAGACCTTTTCCACACCCCCACATGCCATCCCCAGAGCCTTCTATGGGGCACTAGGTTCAGACAAACCCTTTTCCGCCCCCACAGGCCATACCCTGGGCCTTCTATGGGGCACTAGGCCCAGAGAAGCCCTTTTTGGGCCCCCCACACCACCCCCTGAGCCTTCTATGAAGGGACTAGGCCCAGAGAAGCCCGTTTCCGTCCCCCACACGCCATCCCCTGAGCCTTCTATTGGGCACTAGGCCCAGAGAAGCCCTTTTTCACCCCCCACACGCCATCCCCAGAGCCTTCTATTGAGCACTAGGCCCAGAGAAACCCTTTTCCGCCCCCCACATGCCATCCCCTGAGCCTTCTGTGGGGTACTAGGCCCAGACAAGGCCTTTTCCACCCCCACACACCATCCCCTGAGCCTTCTATGGGGCACTAGGCAAAGAGAAGCCCTTTTCTGCCCCCGACATCATCTCCTGGGCCTTATATGAAGGGACTAGGCCCAGAAAAGCCCTCTTCTACCCCCATACACCACCCCCTGTGTCTTCTATGAGGAATTAGGCCCAGAGAAGGCCTTTTATATCCACCACACGGCATCCCCTGAGCCTTCTATGGGGCACAAGGTCCAGAGAAGGATTTTCCCGCCCCCACACGCCATCCCGTGCGCCTTCTATGGGGCACTAGGCACAGAGAAACCCTTTTCCGCCCCCCAAACCGTCCCCTGGGCCTTCTATGAATGGAGTAGGCCCAGAGAAGACCTTTTCCTCCCCCACAGGCCATCCCCTGAGCCTTCTATGGGGCACTAGGCCCAGAGAAGCCCTTTTCTGACCCCCACACCCCATCCCTTGAGCCTTCTATGGGACACTAGGCCCAGAGAAGCATTTTTCTGCCCCCCCACACCACACCCTGGGCCTTCTCTGAAAGGACTAGGCCCAGAGAAGACCTTTTCCGTCCCCCACACGCCATCCCCTGAGCCTTCTATGGGATACTAGGCCAAGAAAAGGCCTTTTCTGCCCCCCCCACATGCAATACCCTGAGCCTTCTATGGGGCACTAGGCCCAGAGAAGCCCTTTTCCGCGCCCCGACAACACCCCTGGGTGTTCAATGAAGGGACTAGGCCCAGAGAAGCCCATTTCTGTCCCCCATACGCCATCCCCTGAGCCTTCTATGGGGCACTAGGCCCAGAGAAGCCCTTTTCCTCCCCCCACACGCCATCCCCTGAGCCTTCTAGGGGGCACTAAGCCCAGAGAAGGCCTTTTCTGCCCCGCCACATGCTATACCCTGAGCTTTTTATGGGGCACTAGGCCCAGAGAAGCCATTTTTGGGCCCCCCACACCACCCCCTGAGCCTTCTATGAAGGGACTAGGCCCAGAGAAGCCCGTTTCCGTCCCCCAAACGCCATCCCCTGAGCCTTCTATTGGGCAATAGGCCCAGAGAAGCCCTTTTTCACCCCCCACACGCCATCCCCAGAGCCTTCTATTGAGCACTAGGCCCAGAGAAACCCTTTTCTGCCCCCCACATGCCATCCCCTGAGCCTTCTGTGGGGTACTAGGCCAGACAAGGCCTTTTCCACCCCCACACACCATCCCCTGAGCCTTCTATGGGGCACTAGGCAAAGAGAAGCCCTTTTCTGCCCCCGACATCATCTCCTGGGCCTTATATGAAGGGACTAGGCCCAGAAAAGCCCTCTTCTACCCCCATACACCATCCCCTGGGTCTTCTATGAGGAATTAGGCCCAGAGAAGGCCTTTTATATCCACCACACGGCATCCCTTGAGCCTTCTATGGGGCACAAGGCCCAGAGAAGGATTTTTCCGCCCCCACATGCCATCCCGTGCGCCTTCTATGGGGCATTAGGCCAAGATAAGCCCTTTTCCTCGCCCCAAACGCCATCCCCTGAGCCTTCTATGGGGCACTAGGCCCAGAGAAGCCCTTTTCTGCCCCCCACACGCCATCCCCTGGGCCTTCTACGGGGCAGTAGACCTAGGGAAGGCCATTTCCGCCCCCACACGTCATCCCCTGTTCTTTCTATGGGGCACTAGGCCCAGAGAAGGCCTTTTCCACCCCCACACGCCATCCTATGGGCCTTCTATGGGGCACAAGGCCCAGAGAAGGACTTTTCCTCCCCCACATGCCATCCCCTTGGCCTTCTACGGGGCACTAGGCCGAGGGAAGGCCTTTTCCGCCCCCCAAACGCCATCCCCTTGGCCTTCTATGGGGCACTAGACCCAGGGAAGCCCTTTTCCGCTCCCACACACCATCCCCTGTGCCTTCTATGGGGCACGAGGCCCACAGAAGGCCTTTCCCACCCCCACACACCATCCCATGGGCCTTTTATGGGGCACAAGGCCCAGAGAAGTCGTTTTCTGCCCCCACACGCCATCCCCTGGGCCTTCTACGGGGCACTAGGCCCAGGGAAGGCCTTTTCCGCCATCCCCTGAGCCTTCTATGGGGTACAAGGCCCAGGGAAGGCCTTTTCCGTCCCCACAATACATCCCCTGGGCCTTCTATGGGGCACTAGGCCCAGAGAAGCCCTTTTCCACCCTCCCACACGCCATCCCTTGGGCCTTTTATGGGGGACTAGGCCCAGGGAAGGCCTTTTCCATCCCCCATACGCCATCCCCTTGGCCTTCTACGGGGCACTATGCCCAGGGAAGGCCTTTTCCGCCCCCCACACGCCATCCCCTGGGCCTTCTATGTGGCACTACACCCAGGGAAGGCCTTTTCCATCCCCCACACACCATCCCCTGGGCCTTCTATGGGGCACTAGGCCCAGAGAAGGCCTTTTCCACCCCCAGACTTCATCCCCTAGGCCTTCTATGGGGCACTAGGCCCAGAGAAGCCCTTTTCTGTCCCCACACGCCATACCCTGAGCCTTCTATGATTCAGTTGGCCCAGAGAAGGCTTTTCCCGCCCCCACACCATCCCCTGGGCCTTCTATTGGGGCAGTTGGCCCATAGGAGGCCTTTTCTGTCCCCCACATGCCATCCCCTGGGCCTTCTATGGTGGCAGTAGGCCCAGAGAAGCCCTTTTCCCCCACAAACCATCCTCTGGGCCTTCTATGGGGCAGTAGGCCCAGAGAAGCCCTTTCCCCCCCCTCACTTCCTACTGCTCCCATAGAAGGCCCCGGGGATGGTGTGTGGGGGACAGAAAAGGCCCTCTCTGGGCCCAGAGAAGCCCTTTTCTGCCCCTCTTCCCTTTCTTTCCCCCTTTCCTTTCTTTCTATCTCCTTTCTTTCACTCTTCCCTCTCTTCCTTCGTTCCTTCCTTCCTTTCTTCCTTCCTTCCTTTCTCCAACCCTCTCTCCCTTCCACCTCCCTCTCTTCCTTTCTAGGGTCCGTTGTCTTCCACTGCAACGGGCTTTGTTCCCTAGTATATATATATATAACAGTAACAGATATTCAAGAAAGCATTGGTGTGTGGGGGAGGATAGTCCAGCATACTCTCTAGTCTTTTGGTGCTGTTGTTGCTCCATCTGCTGTTCCATGATAGCCATGGGGAAATAATCCCTCCCTCCACCAAAATGGGCTACTTAGCAACAGGCATCTTGTCCATAAGGTAAGCTGGTGGTTCTGCAGCTCCTGTATTTTCCAGGCCAGCAGAGACAAATGAACAGATGTTGTCAAATGTCATCTCCCCAGTCTTTAAATGTTAGAACTGTTCTTTTTTTCTCTTGCCTGATATCTATAAAGCACTTTCTGACTGAAGCAGTCTGACAGATTCTAAAGTATTTCCTTCTCTGTCCATCAGAACAGAGATTTCTGAAATAATTCTACTTATTAAAGCAAGATGTTCAAAGTGAACCTCAGAATTTGGGGGTGGTGGTGAAAGTAATGGACTTATAGGGAAGTGATGTGCGACATTAATATTCACAGCAAACGATATTGAAGAGCTGAATGGAACTTGTTGCTAATTGCCTACCCACCCCTCGAATGAAGCACAACACAAGTTATGGGTTCAACTGGGAATTTTATTTATACATAAGCTGATCCACAGTATCTTATTAACACATTAAAGCACGGGTTGTATTGTGCTTGCCCAACAAGCCTTCTAGCAGGGCAAACCCACACCAACTCAATGCCAGGTCTGGGATCCTTCCAAACCTTACTCATCATTGTCTGCATGCCACTGGATAGAGGGGAAGGAGGGCATATTCTGGCCCATGACTGCAAAGACTTAAGGCTCGTCATATGCTCCCCCAACCCTGAAGAGCCCCCCCCAAATGAGCCACCCTGGCTGCAAAGCCAATAGGTATCCAGTTTGAGGGGGGAAAAACCAGGAACCACCTGTCACACCGACCACCCTGCAGATTAGCTAAGTATGTGACCGACTCGGTAATCCCATTGTTAAGTATGCCACTCAACAACAGGATATCAGCAAAAGTGATTTCAGCTTTATTAGTAGCAGCAAACACCAACTAGAGAACACAACGACAACAAGTCGAGCACAGCTTCCTTTTTAAACTGTCCCGGGCTTTCAAAGCCACACCTATAACATGTTAAAGACCAATCATAACACAGGGATAAAGGCCAATCAGGACTGTTCCCTCTTTTATACATTTTCACACAGTGATTGGATATTCGCAGAAACCAGCCAATGGTAATGCGACAGATGAAGAACCACATTTAGACTGAAGCTTAACACAGTAAAGTATAGGCTTGATTCATACTTCAATACATACCCATTGTGCCTGAAAAGATGCAGCACTAAGGACTTGTTCCTGGGGTGGAGACTGCCAACATGTTGCCCAGATTGTTGCCATCCAAACACGTGGCCACAGCCTGGGGCACACCCCTGCCAACAATGATAATAGATGAGGGGTAACAGCTGGCTCCTACGCAATCCACCTTCCTTCAGCCAATCATCAGAAGCATAGTCCCTAAGCCAAGTGCCTCTGTACTTGCACCGCATCCTGAGGAGAAGAAGAAGAAGAAGAAGATGATGATATTGGATTTATATCCTGCCCTTACTTTCCTGAAGGAGTCTTAGAGTGGTTTACAATCTCCTTTCCCTTCCCCTCCCCACAACAGACACCCTTTGATGTAGGTGGAGCTGAGAGAGCTCTTTTGAGAACTGCTCTTGAGATAACAGCTCTGAGACTGACCCAAGGTCACACCAGAAGCTGCATGTGGAGAAGTGAGGAATCAAACCTGATTCTCCCAGATTGGAGTCTGCACTTCTAACTGCTACACCAAACTGGCTCTCTAAACAGACACACCATCAGTCAGCACTGGTGGTGTTTGTCCACCAAATGCCTGGGGCCTCCCATGGACCAATGCCACAATTCAGAGGGACTAGTTCCCTGTCCTGTGGCTATTGAAGCTGCTCCAATGCCATGGAGTGGGTGCTGAAGTCACCCCCTGTTAACCATCTTGGCCACCCGCATGGCCACCCTGACCAGCTCAGCCTCCTGACAAGTAGATGTTCCCCCTCCTCCTTAACTAAAGTCCTGGCAAACTGTGAATGAAGGACAGCCTGGTGCCAGGCACTAGTGATACTTCCTCCCACCCTCCCCACATACCCTGACCTAAAATCCCTTGTGTGTTTCCCCCGCCCCTGCTCTCAGCCAAAATGCCATCACTGCTGGGTACCCTCTAATATTTTTTTTAATTTATTTTTCATATATGTATCCTGCCCATCCTGTGAGCAGGCTCAGGGCAGGTCACATAATCTTAAATAAAACCATAAGGTTAAATAGTCCTGCCTCCCTGGCTCCTTTTCCTCAGGGCTGCCTTCTTCACAGGAGGATGTGAAATGCATGCCCCCGCACATGCTACATGAGTGTTTAAACTTGCACAGCTTCCTCAAGCATTCCCCTGAGGTGCTGAAGCCCCAGCACATGAGATATGGTTGATCCCGAGGGGCGGCGCTTCTGTGCAATGGTGTGGTTGAGATTTTCAGGGCTCCCTGAACCTCACCAACTTTGGAGCTTTTTTAGTGGACTTGCTGGAGTTTCCAGTCACTGGTGATGACAGAAGTCCAACTTATACTTCGTGTGCTAGATATTGGTCGCAAAGGACTTTATTCTGAGCCTCCCACATGTGGCAAACAGCACGTGTAGGAGTCGGATCATCCTATGGAAGAAGCTTCAAGGAAACAGACTTGGGAGTACGTCTGATAAGTTGTAACAACCCCCACATTAAGAGCCCTCAACCTCGTCTTAATATCTTGGCAAAGATTCAGTGAGTATTTTTTACTCTTTAAAACCTTCAGTCATGGAAAAGAATACTTTATTGCCCTCATAAATCTTCCCCCACACACTCTTCGGTGAGCGGCTGGGCAGAGTTTGGGGAGACAACACAATAAAAATATAGGGGCAAAACAACATATTGAACTCTTCTGTCTGCTTGCTGGAAAATATCATTAAAGGGATGATAAATTTAAAAGAACTGAGACATATCTGATTTATGGAAAAGAAAACGGGAGGTTGGATTCAAAATGGTAATGGAAGTTCACATTTTCTAACTGCACAATGTTATAGAGGCTGTTGTTTTCAAGCTGCTGGCTAAAGAACTTAAGAACATAAGAGAAGCCAATGTTGAATCAGGCCAATGGCCCATCTAGTCCAACACTCTGTCACACCGTGGCCAAAAATACCAGGTGCCATCAGAAGGTCCAGCAGTGGGGCCAGGGCACCAGAAGCCCTCCCACTGCTGCCCCCCCAGCACCAAGAATAGTGTGCATCACCTGCCCCAGACTGAGAGTTCCTATCTATACCTTGTGGTTGATAGCCACTGATGGAATTCTGCTTCATATGTTTATCTATTTCCCTCTTGAAACTGTCCATGCTTGTAGCTGCCACCACCTCCTGTGGTAGTGAATTCCATGTGTTAATCACTCTTTGGGTGAAGAAGGACTTCCTTTTATCTGTTCTAACCTGACTGCTCAGCAATTTCATGGAGTGCCCACGAGTTCTTGTATTGTGAGAAAGGGAGAAAAGTACTTCTTTCTCAACCTGCTATATCCCATGCATAATCTTATAAACCTCGATCATGTCACCCCTCAGCCGTCGTTTCTCCAAGCTAAAAATCCCCAAGCTTTTTAACTTTTCTTCATAGGGCAAGTGTTCCAACCCTTTTATAATTCTAGTTGCCCTTTTCTGCACGTTTTCCAATGCTATAATATCCTTTTTGAGGTGTGGTGACCAGAACTGTACACAGTATTCCAAATGAGGTCGCACCAATGATTTATACAGGGGCATTATGGTACTGGATGATTTGTTTTCAATTCCCATCCTTGATTGCATCTGAAAAGAAGGATTTTCAGGGAGATGGAGACATAGTACAACTGTCAGAAGATTTTTGGGAATGTACAAAACAAAAGATGGTAATGGAGATTACAGCGGCTGTTCTTCATGCCCTGGAAAAAACTTTGATTGGCTTTGAGAGATTGGAATCACTTGTTTGTCAAATGCAGCTGTTGTCACCTATGATGTGAAGCACCAAGCAACACAGTCTGTCAGAAGATATGGCCACCACAATGGAAGAAACACCCAGCTCTTATTTTGACTATTAAGAGACTTTAGTCTTTGTGGTTGCTAGACATAACAATGTGTTTGCAGAGTCTGAGATACAGGCTGTGTCATGCCTGCCCCGACCCAGCACCTGAGAGCATGGCTGCGACCCCGGAGACACCCCCTGAAAGCTCGGCTGCAACCCCGGAGATACTCCCTGACTCAGCACCCGGGAGCTCAGATGCAGCGCCTGTAAGTCCTGCTGGGATACTGGAGTCATCAGGGAGCCTAAGTGCTGAGGAGGATGGGTTCCCTGTGATGAGACAACAAGCACCTGGGGTGGATGCATCACCATCTGACTCACCCCCACGCTTAGACAGGCTGCAAGACCACAGGTGCAGAGACTTGGTGGCTCGAAGAAAGGAGGCATGTGTGCGTGGATGATGATCAATGAGCCCTGAGTACTAGCCGGAGCAAGGACCTGGCAATGACCTGTTAATTGGTTAACAAGCCAGCACGGTACTTTAGAGCATCACCAGCCGTGAGCAAACCGTGCTGGCAAACTCATCGTTTTCTTGGCTCCTGACCTCGGCTCATATACTGACATTTCCTCTGGCTTCCAACCTCAGCTCTGCTTCTTGACTCCTTTCTGGCTTCTGACTGGGGCCGGCTCCAGGTGTCTGGGTGCCCTAGGCAGAACAGACTGGGGCGCCCCCCACCGGGGATGCCAACCTTCCGGTGGGGCCTGGAGACTGGGAGCGGCAGTGGAGCGCTGGCTTTCCTGGGCACTCCGTAGCTGAGGGGCCCCCAGGAAAGCCAGGAAGGGGGTGGGGGGTCTAGCCACCACCCCCTCCCTCCCAGCGCCGGCTTTCCTGGGGGCCCTGCAGCTGCGGGACCCCCAGGAAAGCCAGGGAAGGGGTGGAGGTTTAAACTGCCGCCCCTTCCCTCCCAGCGCTGGCTTGCTTGGGCACTCTGCGGGGCACCCAAGCAAGCCTGGGAAGATGCGAGGAGGTCTTTTTGCAGGGGGGCGCCTTTTGGCACCCCTGCAGCCAGTGCGCTCTAGGAAAGCACCTAGCTCACCTAGTGGGCGAGCCGGCCCTGCTTCTGACTCCTGGTATGTTTGATCACGGCTTTGGTTGCTGATTTGGACCCTGTTTGCTCAGACTCTGACTGGCTACTTTGGACTGACCTCTGGAACTCTTGCTGACTCCTTTCCTGGACTTCTCCTCCAGTACCCGGCCCCTGGTCCTCGTCATGACAGGCTGAGAGCTGTTTGATTTTCTACACAAGCAAGCCCAGAGAGGAGGGAGAAATCTACAAAGATTTAAGACACAAAATAGTTTTTTTTTTTTTTAGACAAAAAGAAAAGGAATTAAAGAAAAGACCAGGGAAGAAAAAAATTATTAAAGAGATTCATTTTTTACAGGATCAATTGAATGTCTTACTAAATAGAGAATTATATTGGAACTTGAAAAAACTACAACAAAAAGCGTTTGAGGGTGCAAATAAACCAGGAAAATTTTTAGCGTGGCAGTTGAAAAACAGAAAAGAAAGAAACTTCATAAGCAAGATTATTGAAGATGGAAAAGACGTTGTGGATTTGAAAGGTATAAAAAGAGCTTTTTTCAAATATTATGCAAAATTGTTTAAAAAGAAAGGAATTGACCAACAGAGAATTAAAAAGTATTTGGACAATATTGAAATACCAGAGCTGGGACAACAAATTAAAGTACTACTCAATGGTTTAGTAACAAAGGAAGAGGTAATAATGGCGATAGAAGATGCAAAATTGGGCAAAGCTCCAGGTCCAGATGGCTTTACAGCAAAATTCTATAAGAAATTCAAGGAGGAGCTAACCCCTATTTTAGTACTTCTGTCAAATGATATAAGAATGACCAAACGGATCCCAGACTCATGGAAAGAAGCAAATATTTCACTTATACCTAAAGAAGGTTTGGACTTAACTAATGTAAAGAATTATAGACCAATATCACTATTGAATAATGATTACAAATTATTTGCAAAAATAATTTCGGAAAGGTTGAAAAAATATTTGAAAGATGTTATAGCGGAAGAGCAAGCTGGTTTTTTACCAAATAGACAAATAAGAGACAATTTGAGAGTGGTGATTGATGCAATTGAATATTATGATAAACATCCAGAAAAAGAAGTTGGATTCCTCTTTCTTGATGCGGAAAAAGCTTTTGATAACTTGAATTGGGATTTTATGCTGCAAGTAATCGAAAAAATGGATATAGGACAGTCTTTTTTAAACATGATTGTGGCAATATATTCAGAACAGAAAGCAGCTTTGAATATAAATAAAGAAAAAACAGATTTTTTCCAAGTTCAAAAGGGAACGCGACAAGGCTGCCCGTTGTCTCCGTTATTGTTTATTTGGATATTGGAAATATTATTGGCAGAGATAAGAAAAGACAATAATATCAAAGGACTTACAGTGAAAGGCTTTACGTATAAATATAGAGCATTTGCAGATGATGTAATGTTTATGATTCAAGATCCAATTGAGAATATACCACAATTGATGGGAAAAATTGAAGAATTTGGAACAATTGCTGGATTTTATGTCAATAAAAATAAAACGAAAGTGATGTGTAAAAACATGACGAGACAGAGACAAATTGAACTTCAAGAGAAAATCAAATGCGAAGTAGTTACAAAGACTAAATATTTAGGAATCGAATTGACTATGAAAAATATTGATTTGTTTAAAAATAACTATGAAAAAGTTTGGTATAAGATCCAACAAGACTTGAAAAAATGGAATACCTTGAATCTATCGTTACGGGGAAGAATTGCAACTGTGAAAATGAATGTTTTGCCTTGCTTGATGTTTCTATTTCAGACTATTCCAATATTAAAACAAAGTAAAGTATTGGATACGTGGCAGAAAGAAATATCGAAGTTTGTATGGGCAGGAAGAAAGCCAAGGATTAAAATGAAAATTCTATGTGATGCAAAGGAAAGAGGAGGACTACAACTACCAAATCTAAGACTTTATTATGATGCCGTCTGCTTAACATGGTTGGAGCAGTGGATTAATCTTGAGAATAAGAAATTGTTGGCTTTGGAAGGTCACGATAATAAGTTTGGATGGCATGCATACTTATGGTATGGAAAAGTACAAATAGACAAGTTTTTTAAACACCACTATATAAGACGATCACTGTTCGAGACTTGGATGAGATATAAAAAATTCTTCTCGGAAGAGCGACCACTTTGGATAGTGCCGGCAGAAGTGATTAATCCATATTCAAGAAATCAGGGTCTAGATTGGTTACCTTACAAAAGCCTCTTAAAAATAGAAGGGAAAAACTTTGTATTAAAAGACAGAACTGATGTTGAATTTGAATATGATTGGTTGAGCTACAGACAGATTTATGATTTATGTAAAGTTGATAAAAGGAAATATGGCTTTAGAGGAAAAAATAATGAAATTGAAACTGTATGGGTCGAAAAGGGTAAAAAAATGATTACAAAATTTTATAAGGTGTTACTGAAATGGTATACTGAAGATGAAACAGTAAAAGAACAAATGATAAAATGGGCAGTAAATATAAATAATGAAATATCTATGTCATCTTGGGAATATTTGTGGAAAAAGTCAATGAAAATTTCAACTTGTATAAATGTTAAAGAGAATTGCTATAAAATGATGTACAGATGGTATATGACTCCTAAAAAAATTGCTATTATAAATGATAGCATGTCTAACAAATGTTGGAAATGTAAGAAAAAAGAAGGGTCTTTTTACCATATGTGGTGGACTTGTGATAAGGCTGTAAGTTACTGGACTGAGATTCATAATGAGATACAAAAAATTTTGAAATGTACTTTTAAGAAAGACCCACAGATGTTATTGTTAGGTCTTAAAATGGAAGAAATAAATGTAACCAAGAGAACATTATTATGGTATTTGGTTACAGCAGCCAGAATGACTTTTGCACAATGCTAGAAGCAAGAAAAAACACCTGAAACATGGGAATGGATTAAGAAGATGTTGTTTATGGCAGAAATGGACAAATTAACAAGAAAATTAAACAACGAAGAAGATGAAAACTTTTTTGAAGATTGGAAAGACTTTCAAGAATATTTGTTGAAAAACTGGGATGTAAAACATGGTTTGATTTGCTTTGATAACTACTAAGGAGAAATTGAAAGGGACTAGTCTTTTAAATTGTTACCATTGGTAAGACAAAGTAAGTTTAGTTAAATGTAACTGAATAAGAGATATCAATGGGGTTGGAGCACTGCGGGAAGCCTTGTTTGGGGGGGAGTGGGTGAAAAGAAATGGATATGTATTTACTTGTTTAATTTGTATGATCGTGGAAAATATATCCAATAATAAATTGTATTTACCCAAAAGACACAAAATAGTGATAATTCTTAAGAGAAATTTACAAAGAAAACTAAAAAAACTGAACCTTTATAAGTAATAAATATATAAAGAAGGATTATCTTTGCAATTAATTTGAAATAATATACCTGGACTATTGGCAATATTTTAACTGAATGGAGATTAAAAGTTGTATTTATGTACAAAGGCTGTCTAATCTGAAACAACATACTTGGATTATTTGTAATGTTTTAACTGAGTGGAAACAAAAAGGACATGGAGCAGTTGGAAACATAAAATTGGTACTGCAGGGAAATGTATAGCCGAAAGCCAGTTGTCAAAATTCTTGTCGATATGCATGCGCCTAATTTTCTGTAACTCCCTTGGGTCATCTCTCACACTTACTTTCACATCAACATCCCTGAAGAGGAGCGAGAACATCTCTACATACTCCCCCTCCAGATCTTCATCTTCATGGCCTGCACCTAGTGGTCCCCAAGGGGGAGTTACCTCTCTATGTAGGCATATGGTAGTTCTGCTGCCAGGTTATGTGGCCCCCCACCCCACCAAGGTGCCTGAGGCACACCTAGTCTGGGTGACGGTCTAGGGCCCTGGCACACCTGCCCTGCTGTGTCAATTCCCGTTGCTGCAAGCTGCATGCTGGCAGGTGGACCCTGAACTGAACCCCCTAAGACCCCCACAGGGAGGGGCACCATGGTAGCCATAACCAGCTGTGCCCCAATGGTGAGACCCACTCCCACAGAACTGGAGGACACACATCCTTTTTTTAAAAAAAAGAATTTTATTAGTTTTAAAAATAGAAAGGAGAAAGACAACAACTATAAATAGAAAGAAACTAACACAACAACAAACATGGAGTATGTATTCATTATAACTACTTAAATTTTACATAGATAGAATCATTTTCTTATGCACCTAAACCAGTTTAACGATTTAACATATACAGCTTATATTTTAATAATTATGTTATACATTTTGTAAGATAGTCCTCAATCCATCTGTAGAATCTTGATCAGTGCTTCTCAAAAATTTCTTCTTTTTTATCTTGTAATTGTAAAATTAGTTTATCCATTTCTGCTGTATCCAGTAGTTTATAAATTATTTCTTCTTTCGGTGGGACTTCTTTTTTCCAATATTTTGCATACAAAATCCGAGCCGTAGTTATAACATGTATAATCATATATGCATCTGGTTTCTTAAAATTCTCTGGAATAATATTTAATAGGAACAGTTCTAGTACAAATGGTATAATTGTATCCAGCATTTTTTGCACTATCTCATGTATCTATAGCTAGATTTTTTTTATTATATTAGAAGTCCACCACATATGAAAAAAAGAACCCGTGTTCTGCTTACATTTCCAGCATACATTTGACATATTTGGATACCATTTTGCTAAATTTTCTGGGGTCATATGCCATCTATAAAACATTATATATTTTTTTTCTTTAAATGGTATAGATTCTGTATATTTTATATTTGTTTTCCATACCTTAGTCCATTGGTCTAACTGTATATTGTACCCTATGTTTTGTGCCCATTTAATCATTGAAGCTTTCACTATTTCATCTTGCATTTTCATATCTAGTATCAAAGTATAAAATGACTTTATACATTTTTCATCTATAAACAATAAAATTTTATCCAGTTCCATGGGTTTATCATGAAAACCAGTTTGTTTATCCTTTACTTATTTAGAGTCAAGTTGTGCCCTTTCCCACCAGTTCAAATTAATACCCTGTCTTTGGAGAGTATTTTATGAGATTATTTTTTTTCTTATCTAAAAGATCTTCATAGCTCCATAATTGTTCTTTGGTAAATAAGGCAGGATTTATAAAGGCCCATAATGGTGAGACCCATTTAGGTATAGAATGCATTTTTAACCTCTTCCTATACCTTCAGCAGTGATGCTCTTAACATGTGTTGTTTAAAATATTTATGAATACTGCTTTTCTCTTACCATGCAAAGGCATGCCAACCTAGTTTCAAATTGTGACCTTCTAGCTTTAACAGTCTTGGATTTTCCAAAGAGATCCATTCTTTCATCCATGTCAGGGCTGCTGCTTTATAATAGAGATGCCAATCCTCCTCTTTCTTTTGCATCCTGTAATACTTTCATGTTAATTCTGGGTCTTTTAGCTTGCCAAATGAATCTGTCTGCTTCCTTAAAATACTGTTGATTTTTTAAAATTGGAATTGTTTGATATAAAAAGAGAAGTCTAGGTAGCACATTCATCTTTACAATAGCTATTCTTCCCATAAAAGATAATTGTAGATTTTCCAATTTTCCAAATCTTTTTTAATTACAGTCAAAAGTCTCATGTAATTATCTTTTAACAGTAAATTGCTTCTGTTAGTTAGAGTTATCTCTAAGTATTTTATTTTCTTCTGAACTTCAATGCCAGTACTATCTTGTAATTGCTGTATCTGTTCTTTAGTGCAGTTTTTGTCAATATTTTTGTCTTCTTGAAATTAATTTTCAATCCGGCTAACTGTCCATATTCTTTTAGCGAGTTCAAAAGTTGAATAATGGATGATTGTGGTTCTTCCAGGATAAATACCAAATCTTCTGTGAATGCTTGTAATTTGTACTCTTCTCCTTTAATTTTAAATCCTTTAATCTGAATGTTTTCTCTTATCATATCATTCAATGTTACAAGGGCAAAAATAAATAGTAGTGGAGATAATGGGCAATCTTGTCTAGTTCCCTTTTGTATTTCAATATTTTGTGAAAGGTCTCCATTTATCATTATCTTAGCCTATTGTTTTGTGTAGATTGCTCTCACCATTGTAAAAAAGTTTCCACCACAATGCCAAGCTGATAACTGTTCTAACATAAAAGACCAGCTAAGATTATCAAAAGCCTTCTCTGCATCAAGAAATACCAGTGCCATTTGCTTTTCAGGGTGTGCTTCAAAATATTCTAATACATCCAAAATAGTTCTCTCATTATTTTTCTTTTGTCTTTCAGGTAAAAATCCTGTTTGATCTTGATGTATTGTAGGACTTTCTTCTATCTATTGGCCAAAAATGATGCAAATATCTTATAGTCAACATTCAGGAGTGAAATTAGCCTATAATTTCTAGTTTCTTTCTTGTCTGTATCAGGTTTATGTATTAAAGTAATCAATGCTTGACGCCAAGACTCTGGAATTTTCTTCTGATCACTAATACTCTGTATAGTGTATTTTAATGGTAATGCAATTTGAACTTCGAATGTTTGATAGAATTCTGCTGGTAGCCCATCTGGGCCCAGGGTCTTCTTTTTCGTCTGGTTTTTAATTGCTTTGACTACTTCAGCAAAGGAAATTGGTTCATTTAAGATTTTCCTTTGGTCTTCTGTAAACTCTTTTTTGTTATGTTTCTTCCAAAAATCTCTAATCTGATCTTGATTGGCATTTCCCTTCTGATATAGGCTTTTATAAAAACTCTCAATAATCTTCTTTAATTCCTTAGGGGTATTTTTTTCTTCTCCTATTTCACTCTTCAATATCTTTATATGTTTCTTTTCTTATTCCTTTCTTAATTTATACGCTAACCATCTTGTGGGTTTGTTTGCATTTTCAAAATAATTTTGTTTTGCATACATGATTTTTTTGCAATTTCTTGTGTCAAGAGGCAGTTAAGCTGATGTTGAAGATTTTTAATCTTGATCCTTGTTTGTTCCAATGAAGGTTCTGACTTCATCTTTTCTTCTTTTTTAATTTGCTCTTCAATCTGTGTAAATTTTTGTTTTCTTTGTTGCCTCACCCAAACATCTTGTCTAATGAGCCAGTCTCTCTCATAGGCCTTAAAAGCATTCCACACTATATCCATAGAGATGTCAGGCTGCATATTTAGTTTAAAAAAATCTTGAAATTCTTTTTTAGAGTCAGCTATGAATCCTGGGTTTTATAAAAGCCATACATTCATGGACAATCTGGTCATTTTGGGGATATCTTGTAAAGTCAAAAGAAAAGGGCTATGGTCTGCAAATGTTGATGGAAGAATCTCCACATCTAGAATGTCATTTGTCATGGTTGTTGAAATCCAGGCCATGTCCAATCTTTTATCAAGACTTATGTCTTGCTGAAAAGAAAGTCTGATTTAGTTATATTTCTAATTCTCTATGAGTCCACCAAACTTAATTCTTCAACCTACTGTAAAAAGGAGTTCAGCAATTCATTTCCTCACTTCTGTTTTCCTGTTTGTTTTTTCCTGTCTAAGTCTCTGTCAAATATAGCATTATAGTCTCCAAATATGCAGATTTCTTCATAGATTTGATTTGAAAGGGTCTCCTGCAATGATTTATAGAATTTCTTCTGTTCCTCATTTGGTCCATATATGTTAACTACCAAGATTGTTTTGGCTTGTCTCTGTATTTTCACTATCAGGACTCTTCCATCTTCTGAATGATATGTCAATTCTGGATGCAAATGCTCTTTAACATATGTAATTACTCCTCTCTTTTTCTTTTGTTTATCCACTGACACAAAAGTTTTCCCAATTTTTTTTTAACTTCTAAAAATTTTTGGTCTTGACGTTTAATATGGGTCTCCTACAAACAGATTACATCTACCTGCATCTTCTTAATTTGTTGAAAGATTTGTCTTCTTTTTTGTGGGGCATTCAAACCATTAACATTAATGGAAACTATTTTTAATTTCTTTCTATCCATCTTTCACATCTCTTTTGGTTCCATTTTTTTTCTTGTCTTGCAGTCTCGTAAGAACTTGGAGTGGTATTGTCTTAGGATTTTTCTTACCAACCCCTGTTCTTGATCCTGATGCACCTTGTTCCTGCAGTTCTTCATATGATTCTTTTGAGACTTCTTCCTCTTCTTGGGCTCCTAGATCTTCTCCATGAATCTTTAAAAAATCCTCTACTTTGAATGTTGAGTTTATTCTTTGGGGAACAGCCATCTGTAGGGTATTTCATTTTCCCTTAAAAGGCTTGTAAGTTGCATACAGCTTTTCTCTCTTACTTTCCATGGAATTTCTTTTAAAATTTTGATTTCTGTTCCCTGTACTTGGAGTGATTTCTCATTTGAATTTTCAGAAATGGTATCTCACATAATTTTCTTATGAAATCTTACATGGATTTCTCTGGGCACCTTATTTCTTCTTGCATATGCATTTATTCTAAATGCCACATCTATCTCATCAGAGATTTCTTGCATATTTTCTTTTTCAAGATATTCTGCCAACAATTGTGTCATATCAGCCTTAATATCTTCACCTTTTTTCTCCAGGGATGTTCTGGAATCTCAAAATGTACACTGCTTTTTCCATCTCCAGTCTTGTAACCGTGTCTTCTATGAGTTCTTGTTTAGCTTTTATGTCTTGTATTTGTTGATTCACCTCCTCAGATTTGGTTTCCAATTGAGTTATGGTCTGCACCAAAGTAGAAATTTCTTGTTTATCTTCAATTATCTGTTGTTTGATTTCTTTGTCTTGAGAGGTCATCTGCAGGGCCAAAGTGTCCAATTTGGCTTGCAGGGGCTCAACAGTAAGGGGTACTGAATTACTTATAGCCGCAGGGATCACAGTCTCAATTGCTTTGATAACAGCTGAAGAAGGTGCAATACTGCTTGAATTGCAGCAACCCATTGTATTCCTTTAAAACTCAAGTGGGCTACATTTTAAAGATGATGGAACCAATAGTATAAATCCAGGAAGAGAATCCAATATTCTAATCCAATAGGTATCAATAGCTCAAAAGAGGAATTAATAAAAAAGACAAAAAACAAGAAAAGTAAAAACCATTATAGATATTCCAAGGCAGGAAGAAGCAATACAAAATGAAATAAAAAAATAGATTACCAGATCCCAAAAGAGTTTATAGTTTTCAAAAAGAACATTATAAAAAAAGAAAAAGGAAAAATTCCACCAACAACGAAATTATAATCCATTTATAGGAAGATTTCTTTTTAAATATAAAATTCAAAGCAACCTTGCTACTTGTCAGAGTTCTCTGTAGAAGCCAAAATGGAAAGGAAGTTGAGGGGCAGCACTTGAAATGAATCTTCATCAATCCTTGAATCAACAGTCAAATATCAAACAAAAAGGGGAAAAGCCAATCTCTCCGTGCTTGAATGAACCCCCACAGTTCCAAATTTAAAAAGTCAAACAAACACAGTGTTTCAGATTCTTTAATAACTATCTCTAATAATAACAATTAATGTGAAGCCTGGGTTGCACTTCCAAGATGCAGAGCCAGGGATGGTGGGAAACCCTTCCACCCTTTCTTCTCTTCGGCCTGGACTTTTAAATTTTAAATGGACCAGTCTCAGCAATCTGAAACAGCAGAAGTGGATAGTTCAATGTTGCTCAGTATTACTCAGCTACTCACGGTGTTCAAAAGTAGAATTTTAAGATGAGATTCTTTAGTTGGAGTACAGCTCCAGAAGCAGTCAATCTCATCTCAGCACTCGATGGCTGCCCACAAGCACTCCCTCTCAGGTCCCTGCTTCGGGGCAATCTGGGGTCTACTCGTGTACCGCCGCACAAGAGCCTGTCAAGAGCCTCCCTCTGGGAAGGCTCTATGGGGGTCTGGGCACCCCAGATCCCCTGCTGGGTCCTGGAGGTTTGGTGGTTCCTCAGGAGTTCTCCCAGGAGCCTTCCGAAGATGACGGGTCAGAAACCGGAAGTCCCTGGAGGACACACATCCTTGCCTGGGCACCCAGCACCACTCCTGTTCCACTGCTTGATGCCTGGGTAACCTCCTCATCTTCAGACTCCTGCAGTTGAGCCAATTTGACATAAAGTGCCTGCATTTCCTATTTGCAAGCTGTGGACTTGGTGCATTTAGGTGAGTGTCAAACCTCACAATGCTCAGTTTGCCAAAAATGCTGGGAAAAGGAAATTCTTTAGGTGGGGTGTGTGAGTGTGGAGTGTGCGACTGCACTATCTTAGAAGTGTAATTCTTCTGAAGAATCCTTCCTCTCATTCCCAGAAGAATGTCCTTGAAACTTTCAGTGCCAGCTTCCTTTTGTAGATAATGGGATCATATATTTCCTAGGTGAAGGGGAATAGAGTCGCTTGGGGCTAGGCAGAGTGGATGTGACATTTGATTGGGCCTTAGGAGTGGTTACATTTGAATTACCTATATCTATGATTATACCTGCTAAAATCTTTAGAACTGACACAATACTGTTAAGACCTGGAACTTGCTTATAACTCAGTAAACATATCACTGTCAAAGAGAGTGTTGTTGAGAATAACTTGCCCAGGAGTCTGACAGTGAGGCAGCTTCACCACCTGGCTTCCACTTCTCCACTTTGGCCCATTCCAGTGCCACAATTTTGACTGCCAGTTCCACAAGGAAGGCCCATCCTCCTTAGATGATGATTAGATGGCCAGCAGCACCCATTTGGGACTCTTCCCAGCCGTGTTTCCCTTCTTCTGGGTTGCCTTCTTAGCTGGCATACTGGCCTGTGGAAAATGCGAACAAAGATAAGAGGTTGTTATTGTGAAGTACCTGTTATGTATTGGGCTGGAATCTCCCAGGTCTGTCCATAAGAGACAGGCTGAGCTTGGAACAATAGACCACCAGGATTCTAGAGGTAACCAATGAGAAGGCAATGTTATGCAAATAGAGGTAACCAATGAGGAGGCAATGTTATGTAAATAGCCTATTATCGGAAGTGGAGTGTGTTTGGGTGTGGTTTTTGCATGCTACTTAAACAGGGCGCCCGGGAGTCTTCAGTCTTATTCCTGAAATCATTAAAGTAGAGCTGTTCACTGCAATGCATCTTGAACCCAGTATTTAACACCCACCTTAAAAACCCACTGGTGGAAAGGAATGCACAATGCTACCTTAGCAGTGGATCCCCGAACCCCAAAAGCCATTAGTGGCAAGGAACTGACATGAACTGAATCAGTCCCCAGACCCCTTAAAACTACTGGTGGAGAGGAACATGCCCTGCTGCTTGCTAAGCTTATGCTGCCTGAAGTGTCCGACTTAAATGACACAAATATGCGTAGTGCATGGCCACAGGCCTGAGGGGGAAGGGGGGGAACTCAAACCAAACCAAACAAAAAAACTGGCAGTTTGCAGGAACAGGGCTTCTGCTGCAGCCCTGACTCAGGTTATCAGATCTGCAGCAGCTATCCTGAGCCTCAGGCAGAGGTTTTTCAATATCACATAATGCTCCCTTGAACTGGATAAGGTGGGAATGGAACCTAGGTTCTTCTGCATGCCAAGCAGATGCTCTGCCCTAGAGCCATATCTGTTCCCTGAAAGACTGCTGTCCTGCATTACTATTCTTACAGTATGAAGCTGCCTAATACTGAATCAGACCATTGATAATATTGTCTCCTCAGACTGGCAGGGGCTATCCAGGGTCTCAAGCTCTCAGCCAGAGGTCTGGCACCTCACCTACCACTCAGTCTGATCACTGTAGGTTCAAGAGGTGGACCTGGGGACCTACAGTCTGCAAACAGAAGTTCTGTCCCTGAGCCCCAAACTCTCCCTACTAGGGCAAAATTTTGCTGACCCATAAACTGAGGTCCAGGGACAAGGCTACGATCCTGTAATGCCCTGGGCTGATGCTGCTATAACAGATGCCATGATGGAGGCAGGGGAGAAAGGGGGGACCAGACTCCCTAGGCTGATGCTACTACAAGGGATGCCATGGTGGAGGCCAGGGGAAAGGGGAGGCCAAACTGGTGCAGGCCACCATGGCTCAAAGCCAGGCACATGAAACAAGCCCATCAAAGGCCTGGCCCTATATCTAATGGAGGCAGGAGACCGGCAGTGGGCTCCCATGGTCTTTTGCCCCCTGGAGAATGCTGTGGCAAGAGTTGCCAGGAAGGCTGTGCTGGCTGCCCACACTGCTGCAGCCTGAGTCCACTACGCGCCTGGCTGCAAGCCCCAGCCACTGGTCCCAAGTGGTGGAAACCCAGTGACAGGCCCTAGCCAGTCTCACACTGCCCAAGGAAGCTCACAATTGTGGATGTGAGGGTGAGGCTGGGAGCTGCCCAGTGCCATCTGCCCTGCAGCTGAACATGCAGCCCCACACCATGGGAGAATATGATGGGTGGAGAGTCAGTGTGCTCTACAGTTGGTTTTGCCTGAGCAGTGCTGTGAAGTTTTGCCTGAAAGGTTTGATGGGCTTGGAACACAGCAATAGCAGCTGAATGTCTGCTGATGAGGTAGAGGCAGCATCGCAGTCTGGGAGCAGCAGCTTATCTTCCTCTGACTCAGAGGACCTGGAGGAGTTGGAGAACGCTGTCCAGCAGCTTCAACAGAGTGATCCTTGTGAGTACATCATGGCTTTTGCTCCTTCAGCCATGCTTGTGGATAAGCTGACTTATCATAACTATTCTGTTTGGTCATTGCTCATGAAGCATTTTCTGATAAGGGAAGGGTTATGGATATATGTTTCAGCCCCTCCAGCAGCTCCAACAGCTGATGACACTGCTAAAATAGAAAAGGCACTTGCTACTATAGTGCTAAGTGTATCAGATGAGCAATTGGTGTATGTGTCGACCAAATTGACGGCCAAGGAGGCATGGGATAGGCTGGCTTCGGTGTATGCGCAAAAGTCTTCAGGTTCCATAATGTCTTTGATGAGGAGACTATACCGGACTGTTATGCTCGAGCACCAGATTGTCAGGGAGCATTTAAATACATTAACAGAATGCTTCCAGCAGCTTGCTGAGCGCAAAAAGCAGATATTGGACCAGGATAAAATCTGTATCATCCTCTGTTCTTTACCCGGGAAGTTTGACCCTCTTGTCTCAGCTTTGGAAAATTTGAAGCCAGCAGAGTTAACCATTGACCTAGTTTGTGGTCATCTTATTCAAGAAGAAGAGAAGTGGAGACAGCGTGATCAGCTAACAGCTTCTTCTGGGAATGCAGCCAGCTTTTCTGGGAGTCGTGCCAGCAAAGCCAGGTGCAGGCTTGATGTGCAGGAGGATTCCAGCGTACTCAAATGTGAGCAGAAAGCAAGCCAGCCTCCGTTTGCTTTGAAAACGTGTCGTTGTTTCCGTTGCGGGTCATTGGACCACATCCAAAGATTTTGCCCTCGGAAGAGTTCATCAGCCTCCAACGTACTCAAGGAAACTACAGGGACTAAGCCTAAAAATGTGGCTAGACAGCAGGTAACGCTGGTAACTGCTAATGAAGCTTCTGCAGACTTCACTACAGACATGGGTCCTTGATTCAGGTGCCAGCCAACATTTCTCACGGGACAGGGGACTGTTGTCTGACCAACAGCCAGCCAATATGGACCATGTGAGTTTAGCTGATGGTGCCCCTGCACCAGTTGATGGCCAGGGTAGCTTATTCTTTACAAGCCTCAATTATACCTTTCACAATGTCTTATGTGTTCCCAGCTTAGAGCATAATTTACTGAGTGTGTGCACTTTAACAAAATGTGGATTCACTGTGCATTTTGACAGGCAAATATGCAACATATTGAGAGGGAACAAGGTGCTTGCTACAGCCAAAGTACAGAATGGTGTGTATGTCATTGAGAATGGGGTGGAGCAAGCCCAATCTGTGTTGAACAATAAGGCTTTACATGATGAATGTGCTCATTTGTTTCATCGGCGTCTAGGCCATGTGTCATTTGGTACTCTCAGTAAAACCTTTGGGTGTCTGGGTATGGAAAATGTGAAAAAATGTGAAACATATCTGGATTGCAATATATGTAAACAGAGCAAGTCTCAAACATATCCCTTAGCAAGTGTAAGCAACAGGGTAACACAAAGACCTTTGGCTCTTGTTCATGCTGATGTTCTTGGTCTCTTTCCAAATAGCTTTTCAGGTAAAAGGTATGTGTTATTGATTGTTGACAATTTTTCAAGATTTAGCTGGATTTACCCCATAGAAAAAAAGTCTGACATGTATGAAACAATCAAACAATGGGCAAAATGTGTACAAAAGCAATTGGGTCAGGAAATTGCCTCTTTCCAAACTGATTTTCCCTCCTTTCCTTCTTTCTTTTTCCTCTTTCCCTCATTCTTCTCTTCTCTTCTTTCTTTCTTTCTTTCTTTCTTTCTTTCTTTCTTTCTTTCTTTCTTTCTTTCTTTCTTTCTTTCTTTCTTTCTTTCTTTCTTTCTTTCTTTCTTTCTTTTTTTCTTTCCCACCTTCTTCTCTTCTCTTTTTTCCTCCTTTCCCTGTTTCCCTCCTTCTTCCCTCTCTTTCTTTCCCTCTTTCCTTCCTTCTTTCCTTTTCTCTACTCTCCCTCTTTCCTTCCCTCTTTCCTCCTTCTGTGGCCCAACTCTCATGAGAAGGAGTTTAAACTTTAAACCCCTTCTCTCTTAGCTCCGCCACCCAGACCAGCTGGGGAAGGGAAGGGGAGGCTTTTGAAGATGCTTCCCCCCCTTTTGCTTCACCTTCTGACATCACTTCCGGTGGTGTCAGGGGGCGTGGCATATGCTAATAGCCTAATAGCTCATTAGCATACCATATGCTAATGAGCTCCTGCAGCTGTTCTTCTATGAAAAGACCCCTGAATGCAATTATTCTGATGTGTTGTCTTTGGAGGAACCTCAAAAGGGTAAATGGGTTAGTGCCATGGAGGGAGAGTACAATTCTCTTAAATCCCATGATGTTTTTTCCACAGTGGAATTGCCTGAACAAAAAAAGGCAATTGGTTGTCATTGGTTATACAAGCTGAAGCAAATGCCTAATGGTGGTTTACAATACAAGGCTCGTCTCATGGCAAAAGGTTTCACACAAGAAGGCCTTGATTACGATGAAACTTTTTCAAGTACAGTACGCAGTGAAACTATTAGGGTAGCACTTGCATTGGTGTCTGTAAAAAGGATGCAAGTTAACCATTTTGACTTCGAAACTGCCTACTTGAAAGCCCCGATTAAAGAGGATCTCTGTATGCAGCAGATACGTGGGTTTTGCACAGGAAATGAGAACGCTGTTCTGAAATTAAACAAAGCTTTGTATGGTTTGAAACAAAGTAGCTTTGAATGGAATCAGTGTCTCAGTAGAACATTAACAGGTCTTGGTTTCAGCCAGAGTATAGCTGATCCATGTTTATATAGTGTGAAGGTTCACAATGCTTACTGTTATGTTCTCATGTTCGTTGATGATATCTGTTATGTGTATCAGTCTGATCAACAACTCAAATGGTTTGTGCAAACATTACAACCCGTGTTTAAAATGAAGGACCTTGGTCCAATTCAGAAGTATCTTGGAGTTCAGATCTCCAAAGATGAGCAAGGCAACTGTACTCTCAGACAGGAAGTAAAAATTTGACAGTTGCTGGAGAAATATGGCATGTCTGATGCCAAAGTAGTGAACACTCCTATGTCAACAAGTTATTGCAAAGAGCCAAATGAAAATTTGTTTCCTCACAGGGAGATGTATCAATCTCTTGTTGGCTCCCTCCTGTTTCTTACGTGCTAACCAAGGCCAGACATAATAATGGCTGTCCACTGGTTGAGTCAGCACTGTCACTGTCCTTACTGGATTGCTGCAAAGTGTATATTAAGATATCTTAAAGGCACAGCTTCTGAAAAATTAGTGCTAAGCATTAATAGTGGTGCTGATGATATATATGCCTTTTGTGATGCAAGTTGGGGTGATAGGCCTGATTCCAGGTCTACATCTGGGTATGCAATCTATGTGTTTGGTGCCTTGGTAGGCTGGAAGGCCATTAGACAAACACACATGGCAACCAGCTCGTGTGAGTCAGAGTTTTCAGCAATTAGTGACACCACTATACAGCTGGAATGGTTTCACCAGCTGTTAGTGGATTTTAAGGTACAGTGCAAGCTTCCAATTACGGTTCTCTGTGACAGTAGTGCGGCTAAACAATTAGCCAATAACCAAGGGGTGAGAACTAGAAGCAAACATATTCTGATCAGGTACCAAAATGTAAAACTTGCTGTATGTGATGGTTTCATATGTATACATGAATGTATGTCTAAAGACAATGTTGCTGATGTTTTCACAAAGTGTTTAGATGCAACAACGTTCCTGTTCCTAAAGGAAAAATTGTATATATGTTGAGCTGTATCTTGGGAGGTGTGTTGGCATATTGAAATATATGGCTAGCAAGATGACAGCTCCAAGTGATGTAATTAGATGAGTCTGATCTATCTTTGACAGGTACTATGTCATGTGATCAAAATTGCATCAGCTAGTCCAGAGTCACAGTGAGTCAGCACTAATGTGATTGGCTGACCACAGTATATATTGCCAGTGTGTAGACTGTACTGTATCACTCTTATGATTGGATGTACTGGTGAAGCACTTGGTCATTTTGGAGAAGATTTGGATCCTACCAGTGCTTGTTTGGACTTTGTGTAAATAGCTGTAAATAAACCACTGTAAGTATTTGAGCACTGAACAACTGAGTCACTGGAATTATTTTCCTCTGCGTTTCCACTCTGCCAACAAGCATGCGGGGGGAAAGGGGCAAGGCTGGTGGCAAGCAGAGGACACAGCTCAACAAAAGACGTGATGGGACCCCAACACACCCTGAATGTCCCTGTACCCTTCCCTGGCCAGAGCCCTCCAAACCTAGTCTGCTGGAGCAGGCTCATGCCACTGACAAAGCCTTGCAGGTGAGAGGTGCTCCATGTTTTAACTCAGTCCCTGCCCTGACATGTAGCTCTGATCTTTTCAGAGCTCTTACTGGGTTGGAGTGAGGAGGGAGGGTGGCTGCCACCAGACCTGGCCAGTGAACCAGCTCTCGATTGGCCAGCATTCTCGTGCTGAGCCCCAATTGGGTCCCTCGCCCTCGTGCTTCCACCAAGGAGATGGGGATGGCCAAACACCAGTGCCCACTCCATGGGCAGGTACCAGTCTTTGGTACATATGTAAAGCCAATTCAAACCAGAGCTGAACAGATTGCAACTGAGGTCAGCACAATTAGTCCTACAGCAGTAGGGAAATCTCAGCCCAAGAAATGTAATTATTAAAAACTAGGAATAAGGCCCGTTGTGGAAATAAATACAACAGGCTCTAGAAAGAGGCTCTGGGAGAATGCCCCGGCTTTGGGCGCTCAGTGACAATTTGCTGTGGCAATCTCAGCAGGGTATGACAGAGTCCACCATTTTCTCCAGAGGAACTGATCTTTGCTACCTGAAGAGCAGTAGTAATTTTGAGTGATCTCCAGCCCTCACCTGCAGATTGGTAACAGTAGTTCCCCAGGAGGGAGTGGCTGGTTTGGAGGGTGGAGTCTATGGCATTGTACCTGTCTGAGGTCCCACCCCTCCTCAACACTCACCCTCTCCAGGTTTGACCCCTCAAATCTCCAGGAATTTCCCAACCTGGATTTGACAACCCTATGTCCCTCCCAGCCAACCATCAACCTACCTTTAGTTTTCCATTTCCTCCCCCCTCCCTCCTACAGAGCAGTTGTAATTTTGAGTGATCTCCAGCTCCCACCTGGAGATTGGCAACAATGGTTCCCCATTAGGGAATGGCTGGATTGGAGGGTGGAGTCTATGGCATCGTACCTGTCTGAGGTGCCACCCCTCCTCAAACCTCACCCTTTCCAGGCTCCATCCCTCAAATCTCCAGGAATTGCCCACCTGGAGTTGGCAACCCGATCAGGACTGGGCCCAATGAGTTTTCTCCCAAAGGCCAACATAGGTGTGGAAAGGGCCTTTTACTGACAGAGGAGAAAGTACAGGTGTCAACTCTGATTAGGGAAATACCTGGAGATTTGGGGGTGGATCCTGTGGAGGGCAGCATTTGGGGTGTGTGTGGAAGGACTCAGCAGGGTATAATGCCATAGAGTCTACCTTCCAAAGCAACCATTTTCTCCCAGGGAACTGATCTCTGTCATCTGGAGGTCAATTGTAACAGTGGGAGACCTCCAGGTCCCACCTGAAGATTGGCAACCCTAGGGGAAAGTCAGCCACACAGCGGGGAGTTGAAGAAAATGGTTTGATGGTCACTGGCCCACCTCGTTAGCCAGCCAGCCATGCTGAAGCTGAGCAGGAGAAAGAGCCTTTTTCCATTTATTCTGACAGGAAAGTGGCTATTGGGGAGGGAGTTATGGGGGGGAGGGGGTTATGCTGAAAGTCCTTTGTTTTTTTTACTCACAGAACCAAGCTTGGTTGCCTACCAACAGTCACTGAGCAGACAGTCCCTCACAGGAGTCAAGAGAACTGTCTTCCTCAGGAGAGAGAGCTGTCTGCCAGTAAATCTGACACGCAAATCTGTCTGAGGGGGAGTGGGTGGGGAAGAGGAGCAGACCCAGCACCCGGCCAATGGCACGCGAGTACTCTTGAGTGGCAGCTGATGGGCCAATGGCTGAGGGAGGGCATTTTACAGCCAATGGGAGTGCATGGAATCTTACAAACCCAAGTGACAATTATATATAAGGAGAGATAAAACATTCTGATGATCAGTAGGCAGTGGAGCAGAATGATTGGTAATAAAAATAGTTACACATACAACATAATCATAGTTATTATAAAGTATATTTCTGCATATTCACCCTATCAGGAATTTTCATGCTGTACATCTATTTCTATTTTTTTTAATGTAGCTTAATTTATAACAAACATCTGCATGAAACAATTTCAGTTTTCCTCCTTTTCATATACATACACATAGGCTAGAGGAGAGAACCCAATATAGGGAAATACATGGGGAAATGCCTTTTTAAAATTTATTGCCAATCCATTGGACCGCAACTCTCAGGCAAAGTTATTTTGTCAGTGTTAAATATTAAAATAGTTTCTTGTGATACTGGGTGTTGTCAGGCATTTCCTCATGCTGGTATGAGGTTGACTTTCACTACACAGTGGGTCCATTGTGGTGCAATGTGATTAACTGTGTTTTCAGTGCTTAATGCAGCATGCAATAGCTGTTACTTTCACTCTATGAAATTTTCCATGCTTATTTTAATTGGTAAGGCACATTGATATGACTTTGAGTTAACTTCCAATGCCAGGTACAAGATACCTTAAAGGTTTTCCATCCAATTGCAATTTTGCACCATTTTGCTTGTCCATTATGTCAGAAACCAGTAGGTGTATCGTCCAAGAAAAAAAGTTGTTTCTGATTTTGGATCTGGGATTGGGGTTTCCTTTCCTTTTGTACCCTTGAAAGCTCATTAATTCATGGAACTTGAACAGCAGAAAACACTTATTTCTTATTTTTTAGATGGAAGGGCTAAAAGGACCAAAACAAATTTTACAATTGCCAGAATGATGTTGGGATCCTTACCACTGAGCAAAAGAGACAAGATTTCCAGAGTATAGGGAGACGATTGGTTGAATAAAGGCTTAATATAGTATTCTCTCATAATCTCAAAAAATCTGCATTCCAGCAGGGGATGAAAGGATGTATAAATCTTGTTAAGGCCACAAGGGCAAATTCTGTCAGTGGTAAGGCTTATTTAAAAATCTCCCTTGCAAAACTATTGTAGATATAATGTTCAGTCTTGCAAACAAAAAAGCTCTGCAATAATGAGGGATGGCAAAATAGTACATATGGTTTAAAAAAAAATGGGTAAGAAAGACCAAAAAATAGGGGTGAGCATATTCTGTAGACTCTCAGAGTCAAACTACTATGGTTGATTTCCAGGACTTGGTTTTTGATCAGAGAAAATGCTTTGGTTTTGCCCCTCTCAAAAATATCATCAATTGACATTCCAGCTTTCATCAGTTTCTCATCCAGGGCTTTCATCCAAGTTGATTTGTGGGTATCCCAATTTAAAGCGACTTAACAAACCATCTTTTTGGGAGGTGGTACTGAAATTGCTGGGGGGGTTTTTGGGAGGGGGTAGGACATTACACACAGATCCATGTCAGTTTTCAGGTTCTGATGTTTCAGGAGCATTATTTTTAATTGAGAACCAATCTGGGGCAGCTGTTCTTTAAAGATAATGGTACCAAATTTGCACAGAACCCTGAATAAATACGAAAATATCTGTTGTGTTCCCATTCAGACTTTGATATTATGAAAGTAATCTCTTCATAAGCAAAAACTGTACTCCTGTACAGAGCATTACAACATCTTATATTCTAATAGCAATCAGGATATCTTTGGATGCTTAAATCCAGTGACTGAAGCTATAAAAAGGCAAGACAGTTCTTTCTACAAGCCTGAAAAGGGCCCTAGGTTTTCAGAGAAAAAATGAAATCTAAAAAAAAACAAAC
The DNA here is from genome assembly GCA_029375565.1 of Gekko gecko. Taxonomy (NCBI): domain Eukaryota; kingdom Metazoa; phylum Chordata; class Lepidosauria; order Squamata; family Gekkonidae; genus Gekko; species Gekko gecko. The sequence continues at coordinate 175,486,715 of JAPDNY010000005.1, forward strand.
ACACACAATGGGCAGTTTAAAAAATCAAAAAATGACAAATGGAGTACCTATAGCTTTAAGTAATGGATTCCTTTAGAGGCTGTTGTGAGGCAAACACAGTATTCCAGGCTGGGTTGTGTCAGTAAAAGGTAGGGAGTGAAGTCAGGGCCCTTTCCAGGCCTATTTTGGCATTTGAGGAAGGACTCATTAAGGCCAGGCAACTAAGGTTGCCAGCTCCAGGTTGGAAAATTCCTGGAGATCTTGGGGCAGTATCAGAGGAAGGCAGGGTTTGGAGAGGGAAGAGGCCTCAGCTGGATATAATGTCAAAACAGTCAGTTTCTCCAGGGGGATAGATTTCTGTTATCTGGAGTTCAGTCATAATTCTGGAATATTTCCAGGTCCTGTCTGGGAACCCTAGGTGTGGAAACAACCTTGGGTAACTTGGTAATACCTAGGGTTGCCAGGTCCCTTGGGGGGTGGGGAAACCCTGCTCAATGGAGGTGACATCATCACCACTCCAGAAGCACTGATTTCGGGAGGGGGTTTGAAAGACCTGAATCAGATTGCGGTGACAAGAGAGGAAGTCCTCCGACTGATGGACAATTTAAAAACTAATAAATCACCAGGCCCGGATGGCATTCATCCGAGAGTTCTGAAAGAACTCAGATGTGAACTTGTGGATCTCCTGACAAAAATATGTAATCTTTCTTTAAAATCTGCCTCCATTCCTGATGACTGGAAGGTAGCTAATGTCACTCCCATCTTTAAAAAGGGCTCCAGGGGAGATCCAGGAAATTACAGGCCAGTCAGTCTGACATCGATACCGGGTAAGTTGGTGGAAACTGTTATTAAGGAAAGAATTAGTAGTCACATTGATGAACAAAAACTATTGAGGCAGACTCAGCATGGGTTCTGTAAGGGAAGATCTTGTCTCACTAACCTGTTAGTGTTTTTTGAGGGAGTGAACAAACATGTGGACAAGGGGGACCCAATAGATATTATTTACCTTGACTTCCGGAAAGCTTTTGATACAGTTCCTCATCAAAGGCTCCTAAGTAAGCTCAATAGTCATGGGATAAAAGGACAAGTCCTCTTGTGGATCAAAAACTGGCTTATAAATAGGAAACAGAGAGTGAGTATAAATGGGAAACTTTCTCAGTGGAGGGTGGTAAGCAGTGGGGTACCACAGGGATCAGTACTCGGTCCCATGCTTTTTAACTTGTTTATTAACGATTTGGAATTGGGAGTAAGCAGTGATGTGGCTAAATTTGCAGATGACACGAAGTTGTTCAGGGTGGTGAAAACCAGGGAGGATTGTGAGGCACTCCAAAGGGATCTGTTGAGGATGGGTGAGTGGGCGTCAACGTGGCAAATGGGGTTCAATGTGGCCAAGTGCAAAGTGATGCACATTGGAGCCAAAAATCCTAAATATAAATACACGTTGATGGGGTCTGATCTGGCAGAGACTGACCAAGAGAGAGATCTTGGAGTCGTAGTGGATAACTCGCTGAAAATGTCTACACAATGTGTAGCTGCAATAAAGAAGGCCAACGCTATGCTGGGGATTATTAGGAAGGGAATTGATAACAAATCAGCCAGTATCATCATGCCCCTGTATAAATCATTGGTGCGACCTCATTTGGAATACTGTGTACAGTTCTGGTCACCACATCTCAAAAAGGATATTATAGCATTGGAAAAAGTGCAGAGAAGGGCAACTAGAATGATAAAAGGGTTGGAACACCTTCCCTATGAAGAAAGGTTAAAATGCTTGGGGCTCTTTAGCTTGGAGAAACGACGGCTGAGGGGTGACATGATCGAGGTTTATAAGATTATGAATGGGATTGAGCAGGTTGAGAAAGAAGTACTTTTCTCCCTTTCTCACAATACAAGAACTCGTGGGCACTCTATGAAATTGCTGAGCAGTCGGGTTAGAACAGATAAAAGGAAATACTTCTTCACCCAAAGAGTGATTAACATATGGAATTCACTGCCACAGGAGGTCGTGGCAGCTGCAAGCATGGACAGTTTCAAGAGGAAATTAGATAAACATATGGAGCAGAAGTCCACCAGTGGCTATTAGCCACAGGGTATAGAATGAGAACTCTCAGTCTGGGGCAGGTGATGCACTCTATTCTTGGTGCTGGAGGGGGCAGCAGTGGGAGGGCTTCTGGTGCCCTGGCCCCACTGCTGGACCTCCTGATGGCACCTGGTATATTTTGGCCGCTGTGTGACAGAGTGTTGGACTAGATGGGCCATTGGCCTGATTCAACATTGGCTTCTCTTATGTTCTTATGTTCTTATCACGTTGGGTATGTTGCGGTGGGATGCTCTATCATATACTGAATATACTGGTCCCACCCCCAATGTGCCCGATGCGATGACGTCACTTCCAGGTGACATCATCGTGGCGTGCATGCAAAGTGCACACACCAAGGAGCTTCTGGAGAGGGCCGGGACTCCCCCCGCTGTAGATAAGGTATGACTTGGCAACCCTAAGAATACCTAACTTGCATGACTGAAGTAGGCCTGGGTGCTTGCTACTATTCAACAGCAACCATCCTATGAAAGCCAGTGTGGTGTAGTGGTTAGAGCTTCAGAATAGTTTCTTGAGACCCAAATCTGAATACCCATCTTGCTGGTAAAACTAACCATATGATTTTTGACCACTCACATACTTTCAGCCTAACCTAAATGAAGTAAATAAAGAATAAATATAACTGAAGATGGGAGGCAGATAAAAGGTAGGTTGTGAAAGGCTGAGAAGGAGAGAATGAGGCAGGGAAGAGGATATGGGGATTCCAACAGGAGGGGAAAAGGTTAGAAAATTCTTAGGAATTGAGGGAGTACCCTGAGAAGAGTGGGGTCTGAGGATCAGAGGGACCTCAGAAAGGTATGCCATAGATGCTACCCTCCAGGGGAACTAGGGTTGCCAATCTCCAGGTGGGGGCTGGAGATCACCCAGAATTACAACTGCTGTCCAGATGATAGAGATCAGTTCTCCTCAAGAAAATGGTTGCTTTGGAGGGTGGATTTTATGGCTTTATACCGTACTGAGGTTGCTTCTCTCCCCAAACTTCGCCCTCCCAAGGGTCCCTCCCAAATCTCCAGGGATTTCCTAACCTTGATCTGGCAGGCCTAAGGGGAACTGATCTCTGTAGTTGGAAGATCTGTTGTGATTCTAAGAGATCACCAGCCCCTACTCAGAGGTTAGTAACCCTAGAAGGAGAGAAGGAAGCAGGAAAAGGGGCAAGACTATGGGGGCTTTGAAGAAAGGGAAAGAGGAAATTGTGTGTGTGCATGCATGCGCACGTGCGCGCACACACACATATACATACACACTAGGAGTAAGGCCCATTGCGGGAAGAAATAGGACAAGCTCTAGAAAGAAGCTCCAGGTGAGTGTCCTGGCTGTGGCTGGTGGGGTGGTGGAGGGAAGGGGGAATAGAAGAGGTGAGCCATGTTTATTTCCTTCTGCTTTGCTATAAGGCAGGACTGTCTCATGTCATTTTGCTGCCCCAATTGGGTAGTATAGGAGGAGAGCCACATGGTAACAAGTTCCCTCCACCCCTGACTTATGTTGATTTGGGGCTCTGCAGTGCAGCAATTCCTCCTATGCCATGTTTTCTGGGTTCCAAGGGTCTGGAAAGTGGTTCCATAGCCAGTTACAAGGTTGCTAACTCTGGGAGGGGAAATACCTGTAGATTTGAGGGGTAGAGTCTGGGGAGGGCAGGGTTTGGGGGTGGGGAAGGACCTCAGCAGAATACAATGCCATTGAGTCCACTGCCCAAAGCAGCCATTATCTCCAGGAGAACTGATCTTGGTCATCTGGCGATTAGCTGTAATAGCTGGGAAATTTTCTGTAGGGGAAATGATATGCAGTGGCTGAGGAACACAGTGATTTCTGTGAGTGCTCTAGGCCCCACAGGAAGATTGGAAACCCCAGTGAACATTTAGGGGAAGATTGGGAAATGTATTTTACCTCAGGACACATTCAATGACTCTCAACAGCAACAGAAAATTGTTTAGAATGTTGGAGGTGAGGGCCAATCAGGCAGCATATGCAAACAACCTCTGTGTTCTGTCTGGCTGGGGGGGGGATGTGCACAATGGAGCAAGGCCCAATCAGCCTGCATATGCAAATGACCTTGAAAGGCTGACCCAATCAGGTAGAAGGTGAGTTGGGAACACAGCTTGCCTTTTTTATATATCTAGAAATTCTGAAGGAAATTAAATTTAAATAAGATCAGCAAAATGTCAGAAAGGGATTTCAGAAGAACTCAGGAAAATAAATAAGGGAGAGGGAGAGAAGGAGAAAAGGCAATAGCCTCTTCTCTCATTTGCAGGCTCCTAAACGGAGGAGGCAGTTGCTCAGCAAAACAATTTTTAAGTCTTTCACTGACACTGGAGAGATCTCCATTCTGCCATGAAACTCTCTGGATGACCATGGCTCAATCAGTCACTTCTCCACTTACCTAACCTCATAAAATTGCAAGGACAAGTGGAGGAGAGGAGAACAAAGTATGCTGTTCTCAGCAATTTGGAAGAAGGGTAGGATAAAAATGCTACAAAAAGATTTAGATGAGTGATAACTGAACTAATCTGAATACAGCAAAGACCTGAACTTAAGCTTTTAGAAAAGCCAACTCAAGTTCTATTTCATAGATAAATCTCTGCTAACGATTCATGCAAGTATTGTATCTGCTGCAGGCAGTTTTACAGACATGTCTAAGCAAGGCTGAAGAAGAATGTATCAGAGGAAAGCTGGATTTGCTGAGAAGACTCAACCTTTTGTTAGTGCTTGCCACTGTATGGGCTATCTCTGTAGACATGCTTCTATTATATTTTATTTCATTACAAAATTGAATGGCTGGGAAGATTGGGGGGGCTGAGCAGATGTCAAAATTGTCTGGCAACTTACATTCCATTCTTCCAGAATTACAATAGTGCTTGTATACTGTTTAAAGGTAATTTAGTCACATTCATTGCCAGGAGAAAATATGTAGATTGGTTAATTACATCTTTTTTTCTCACAACATTCTTGATTACATTACCTTTGCTCTCTTTTGGTGCATACTTTATATGAAATCTGTTCATATTTTACAGTCTATCAGAAACATGCAAATTCAAGCTACAGACTAGACATATTTGAATAGGAATATGAACAAGAGCAAACCAACTTAATCGCCCCTCCTGCTTTGTGTCAGCATTTGTCCTTTTCTGATTGGGGGGATGAGGAAAAATTATTTCCATTTTAAAGGATGGTGTACAGCACAATCTGCAGCATGAACCTTTACCTTTGTAAGCAAACTACTGAAAAAAAGGGAGGATCACTTTGTGCCAATTGTCTTTCTTAAAGCAGCATTTACCATTGCAACAGAGGGAAAATGTTTTCACTCTGAATGTGCCTGAAAGATTATCAACATAAAAGCATTTTGCAAAAAGTAGAGGAGCTGCGGTGGCTCAAGTGGTTAAGACACTGAACTGCAGGCTGTGGAAGGTCAGTAGTTCAGCAGTTCAAGACCCGAGAGTGCCGCATGACGGGGTGAGCTCCTGTCTCTAGTTCCAGCTCCTGCCAACCTAGCAGTTCGAAAGCAAGAAATTGCAAGTAGATAAATAGGTACCACTTTGGTGGGAAGGTAACAGCGTTCTGTGCACCTTGGTGTTTAGTCATGCCAACCACATGACCACGGAAACATCTTCGGACAGCGCTGGCTCTTCGGCTTTGAAACGCAGATGAGCACCACAACCCTAGAGTCGGATTCGACTGGCTTTCAAGCAAGGGAACCTTTACTTTAGAGGAGGGCATTTTGGCTACCCTTGTAGTCTTCACCCATAGTTTGTGACTATATTACATAACCAAAAGAATACTTATACGGTCAAGTTTTGAGAAAGCTGTGGTAGGAAAAAAAATGACAATTATAAAGTTCAGGTCATTGATCCCCAAAGTAATAACCACCAATGGTTCTCCTAGTGTACATTTGCTTCTTGCTCGATGGACATGGTCAGTCCTGGCTTTCCTCCACCTCACTGAAGCAGCAGATGCTTCAGAAGTACCCCAAAAGTATCACCTTTATGCCTACAAGGAGCACACATTTGGAAACAGCTGTCTCCATCATCAGAAGATGTGTGGATTGCAACTTCTCAACATTTTGTGATTGGCCCCAGCGCACCATGGCAACCAGTTAATTATTGTTCCCTGTGACAGTCATTTTGCAATGGTGCCCACTCCCTGTCCTCAAAATTCCAGAAGTTCTCATGGGCTCAATGTGATCAGGAGCCTATGGTTTTGACAAAAGATTACCAGAAAGCAATGATATCAGATCTGTTTGTAATATGCTGATCTTATGTAAGCCGCCTTGAGCTGGCCTGGGCTGCCAGGGCGAGGTATAAATTTGAGACCAAGACATTACTCTTGACAAATCACAGAATAACTTTAGCTTACTGGCAGCAGGGCAGTATTTTCTCTGGGAGGGCTGCTTGTTTGTTTTGTTTACAGATTTTACATCTCTTCTCTTTTTAACATGGGAGTATTAAATCAGGACAATACTCGTCAGTACCCTAGTGTTTTATTTTCTCCAGAGATCCATGCAGGCAGAATTGATGATGGGGAAACATTCTTATGGGCCCAAATCAGCTCACCACCCAAACAGGGTCAGAGTCAAATATTAAGCCAGGCCCTCAAGGCATAGTGGTGCAACCATGGCACTGCCAAAGCAGTGATCTGGTCCACCATAACTCCCACTGCAAAGACCAAATCGAGTGTGTGCCCTGCCTGGTGAGTGGGGGCTGTTACCAATTGGGAGAGTCACAGGGCCACCATGGATGACACTAGGTGTACTGCCTGCATAGAGGTCGTGTCATCAGCATGGACATTGAAATCATCCAAGACTAATAGCCTAGGGTGTTCCAGGGCCCAGCCTGATACAGCCTCTAGCAGGGATGGCAGACTTTTGGCTAGTGAATTGGGTGGTCGGTACACCAGCCAAATTGCCATACTCTCCTAAGCTTCCAACACCAGACTATCACACTTGATGCCCGTGATCCCTGGAGGCGGGAGCACCCTGAAGGTGTAAACCTCCCGGATGAATAAACCACTCCCTCCACCCCTTAGTCCACAATTGGTGGAGGACCAAGAATCCAGGAGGAGCCATTTGGGAGAGAGACACTAGATAGGCTGGAACAGTGGGCTGAGACAAATAAAATGAATTTCAATAGAGATAAGTGCTAAGTCCTACACTTAGGGACAAAAAAATCAAAGACACAGCTATAGAATGGAAGGGACTTGGCTTGACAGCAGCACATGTGAAAGGGATCTGGGTGTTCTGGTTGATCACAAGCTCAACATGAGACAGCGGTGTGATGTGACTGTGAAGAAAGCGTTGTGTCCAGATCATGAGAGGCAGTAGTCCCACTCTATTCTGCTATGGTCAGGCCTCACCTGGAGTACTGTGTCCAGTTCTGGATACCACATTTTAGGAAGGATGTTGACAAGCTCGAGCATGTCCAGAGGAGGGCAACCAGAATGGTGAGAGGGTTGGAATCCAAGTCTTATGAGGAAAGGCTGAAAGAGTTGGGTATGTTTAGCCTTAGAAAGAGAAGGCTTAGCAGGGACATGATTGCAGTCTTCAAATATTTGAAGGGCTGTCATGTAGAAGATGGAGCAGATCTATTGTCTTTTGCTCTGGATTGCAAGACTAGATCTAATGGGTGGAAATTACAAGGGAGTCATTACCGGCTTAATATTAGGAGAAACCTCCTAACTGTAAGAGTGGTTGAGCAGTGGAACAGACTGCCTCGGGAGGTGGTGGATGCTCCTTTGCTGGATGTTTTCAAGCGGAGGCTGGACGACCATCTTTCAGGTATGTTGTAGGGCTATCTTTTGGCTATGTTCCTGCAGAGTGTGGGGGGTTGGACTAGATGACCTGCAAGGTCCCTTCCAACTCTAACATTCTATGATTCTATGATCCTTCAGTACTCCTTTTACCCCTTGGTCATCCAAAGGGCCCCACTGCCTCTCTGACTGGTTTCCTGCTTCTAATGTATTTGAAGAAAGTTTTATTGTTGGTGTTTATGTTTTTCGCTATATGCTCCTCATATTCCCTTTTTGCCTGCCTGATCACAGACTTGCATTTTATTTGCCACACACTGTGTTCCCTTTTATCAGCCTCACTAAGACTAGCTTTCCACCACTTCAAGGAAACCTTTTTACCTTTAAAGGGACCATCCCTTTAAATGTATTGCTAAACAAATTTGGCAATCCCAATTATTTCTTGAATTTGGGGATATCAGGAAAAACCAATATTTTCCAGGTTCAATATACCCAAAACTGAAAAATACTGATTTCTTTTTTGTACACATCCCTACTACTAAGCAATTTCTTTTTAATGAAAACTTCATAACTTTTGGTATTGGCCATGGTTCTCTGTACCACAGAGACCTCCACTGTCTTGGACACACAGTAGTTTAAAAGAAGTGCTAGGAAGGGGAAAGGCAGTCATTTGGGAAGTGGCTATTTCCCCTGGGGCACACAAAGAAATATTCTGTCCCTGTGGGGACAAGGCACCGGGCAGTGGGAGACACAGAGGCAAGGCCTTAGATCTTGGAAAGGAAGCTGGGAGTCCCGCCCCTCCCAGCAGGCAATTCCTTGCAAAAAGGGCAGGTGATGGTGTTGGGCTACCCTGAGAGTGGAAGAAAAGCCCCTCAAGGGAATTGGGAAACCCTAGGGGGGCAGGGCAGAATAGGGCCTGCAGGCCAGAGCAGGTACATTCTGCCACACCCACCCCTGTGCCATTCTAGGTTCCCACAAATCTCTATTGTACAGACATAGACTGGTGAAATACCTACAGCAGAACAGTAATCTGTGACATCACTTTCTGGGAATGGGGTCATGGCATCAGCAATGCTGTTTTCTCTCTTTTCCCCTCCTGGTGCTGCATTGATTTGCGACAGACAACTGGGTGCAGTGGTATGGGATTGTCTGCTCCACCTGTCAGTTGGCACCTACTTCTGCTATCATCTATTTTACTTCGGTAGTGGATCCAGATAAGGCAGTTCACTGATCACTACCAGCAATCCCTTTCTCCTCCCACTGTCACCAGAGCTTTTCTTTACAGTGCATCTCCAAGTTTTTAATTGCAAGCTGTCTTGAGCAGGACTCTGAAGAGAAGGCATAGAAATATTCTAAATCAATCAGTATTGGTAATATATTTATATCCAGTTTTTCTCTTCAATTTAGATACAAAGCAGCTTACAACATCATTCTCCCACCCTCTGTTATATCCTCACACTGTGAGGTACATTAGAGGGAGAGAAAAAGCTTAAGACTGGCCCAAGGTCACCCAGTGAGCTTTCATGGAAGAATGGAGATTTGAACCTGGGATGCCAAGAGCCTCTTCCAGCACTCTAAGCATGACACCATGCATTTTCAACTTTACTCAAGCTAACAGTGAGGTCTGAAATGAAAGACAAATAGTTGTCTGGGGTAAGTAGCTGTAAGAGGTTTAACAAGAGAGTTAAGTCAGAGTTTCTTTCAAAAGAAATGATTTATTATGAATGAAAAATACATATTTATATTTCTATGAAAATATGCATTGTTGATTGATGCCTCAGGAGTTTTACCATCTAGAGAGATCTCATTTCACTAACAGCTAACTATAAGCTTTAGTGCCTTGATCTGTGTTTTAAAATAAAATGGTTTCTCCTTATACCATTCTAGACTTCATCATATCCTTTGCCTTCTAGTAATTTCTTCAGTCCCTGAACACTCATCTAAAACCTCATTCATTGAAGGGCTACAAATTATGCTAAGAATATTTGTTCTTATTCAAGTAATAAAACACTTGATTCCAACTAATAGTATTATTATTCATCATAAGTCTACCCATTAAAAACTTCTAGCACAGATCTAAAAGTCAACCACAAGTCATTTCTCTGCACTACTGAAGAGTATGTAGACAAGCACAAGGAGCACTTACAACCTGTGATAATGTCAAGTCACACCATCTTGGATTCATTCATTGGTTCATTCTCCAGTAGGATATACACAGTTCTTTGTCAACAGTGCCCTTTTGTAGGTTACATACAACAAAAAGATCAGTTTCTATGCATAAAAAAAAATGGCTGGGAGCGTGACATGCACAGTGCAACATTCAAAAACTTATTGGAGAACATTTCAGTCTTCCATAATAAATGGCTGCTGAACTGAACACCAGCATTCTCTTTAGTATCCAATAGAGACTCCAACAGGAAATTGCTTAGTTAGAATTAATCAACAGGTGTGATGGCGTTGGCCAGGCACTCAACAAGGTGGACCACTTTCTCACATCTTTATAGGGTTAAATTGTTTAACATAACTATGTGTTGTCACCAATTAAAGCTTTTAGGAATGATCACCATACTTATTTGTTTACTCTTCTGTTTGTACAGAAATTTCATAGGTGATATTGATGCATCACAATCACATTCTTTTTTGTGTATTGAAAACTTGCTGAATGAGGAAGCATTCCACTGAACCTGATGAAGAAGAGAAGAAGAAGAAATTGGATTTATATCCCACCCTTCACTCAGAGTCTCAAAGCAGCTTACAAACTCCTTTCCCTTCCCCTCCTCACAACAGACTCCCTGTGAGGTAGGTGGAGCTGAGAGATCTCTTTCCAGAACTGCCTGTGAGAGAACAGCTCTGACAGAACTATGGCTTGCCCAAGGTCATCCAGCAGCTGCAAGTGGAGGAGTGGAGAATCAAACCCAGTTCTCCCAGATTAGAGTCCACACACATAACCCCTACACCAAACTGAAGTGGGCTTACATGATAATAAATTTGATTGAGTCTTGGGTGTTAACAGTGGTTTTTATACTCTCCTGTGGTTGCTACAGTAATATCGTATCCAAGATCAGAGACAAACAGATGAGATGGACTTGAGAACTATTTAGATTCTCCCCCCCCCAATCTGTTGGTGAAAAGTGGTAAGGAATATCCCCAAATATGACTAAGTATAAGATGAGTCTCTCCAACTCAGAGAAAACAGATGCAATCTGTTTGGCTTGCCTCTTTCTCATCAATCACCTACTGTTTATGTATATGCTGTCAGGTTACAACCAATTTATGGCAGATTCAGCGAGAAGCTCTCAAGGTAAGTGAGACACAGAGGTGGCCTGCCATCTGCAGAGTCTTCCTTGGTGGTCTACCATCCAAGTACTGACACTGCTTCGCTTCCGAGATGTGACAATATCAGGCTATATATCCTACCATTCCACATCCCATTCACCTACTAAGACTTTGAAAATGTATTTGACAGCCTTGCTGCCAATGCAGTCCCAGCAGATTACACTTCAGAACCAGGCCCGGAACACCCATAAGGCAGAGTTAGGCGATTGCCTAAGGGCGCTGTCCTATCAAGCCTGCCTGCCCCGCCCACTCCCCACCCCTCCCTTGCCAAAAGCCCTGCTCCGACCACCCCCTAGAAGCAGCAGCAGCTGCTGAGCATTAGGGGAGCACATGAGGTGGTGATCGTATCTTCCTGCCCTTGCCGCCCATTTGCACTCAAACGAGGACTCCACGTGGCTCTACAGCACACTTTGCTGCTCTGCTCACCCTCGCCTCACCTCAACACACCTACATACGAAGGACTCAAGGACTAGATCACCATAAATTGCGAGTGGTGGCTGCTGCCAGTGCCCCCTGCACCCATTTCCCAGCCCGGCTAGGCACCCGGCGCCCTCCCACCCCCCATTTACCAGTCCAGGTTGCTCACACTGTCACATGGATGGTTCCCGGGTTGGGCAGCTAAATCACTCACCTGGCACCCCCTAACCCTCCCCCCATGCCCGCCTGCTGCCCCCCCAGCCATCTCCCAGTTGCATGGCATGGGCAGTGACTAAACCACCTCCTGGGCCTCCCCTTGCCTGCCTGCTGGGCCTCCCCCGCCACCCCCCACCCACCTGCCTGTCTGTCTCCCACTCACACAGCACGGAAGGTGGCTAAATCACCCACCCCCATGCCGTGCACCCTCCTGGGCCTCCCCTGCCTGCTTGCTCACTGCCCCACCCACCTGCCCATCTCCCAGTCACACGGCTCGGGCAGCTAAATCACCCACCCAGCACCCTCCTGGGCCTCTCCCCCCCATCTCCCATCTCCCAGTCCCATGGTTCCTGGGCCTGGATGGCTAAATCACCCCATGCCCTCCCGAGCCCAGGGCTGCTCTCTTTCCCCAGTTTCTCTGATGTTCTTATGTGATGCTTGGTGTGTGGGGGGGGAGAAACCGTGGGAGGGCTTCTGGAGTTCTGGCCCTGCTGGTGGACCTCCTGGTGGCCGCTGGGGTTTGGCCACTGTGTGGCACAGAGTGTTGGACTGGATGGGCACTGGCCTGATCCAACATTGGCTTCTCTGATGTCCTTATGAGATTAAGACCAGGGCTTTCCCTGTAAATGTATCTCTCTGACTTTGCCTGGTGTGGAGGTGGCTCTGCTCTTTTGAGCTGTTAAAACACAGATGAAAATGCCCTCTTTTGGGGTTGGCAGATAAGGAATATTCCTTGTGACTAGCAGTGATCACAGCTTAAATAGTAGGGTATTTAAAATGAGATCTGCCATATTGATCACTTGTTCGAAGTAGTCAGTCAGGAGATATGTCCTCTTTTTTGCTTTTCAAAATATGGCTACCCTAGAGGAGAGTATTTGGTGTGGGATTGCATCAGGTACAACCTGGCTGTGTGTGAGACATAGTTACAGCATAAGGAGTTGCCCACTAAGGCAGGCGGTGTTTTGAGGGAACTAACAGAGTGATACTGTTTTGGTGCCATCCTAAGCAAGTCTACTCAGAATCCTACTCACTTCTAGGTGTATTTGTTGGGGCTTACTTGTAAGTTGTCTCTTGCACCACAAGGAAAGGTGGGGTCTAAATGTTGTAATAAATAAATAATAAAATGTTCTTAGAAGTGCACCATTTGAGGTTGGGGGAAAGTAGATTTAGGGTGCTCTATTGCCTGGAGGTCCAGTGGCACCTAAGACCAACAAAGTTTAATTCTGGGTATATAAGCTTCCATGTACAGTTATACCCTGGATTAAACTTTGTTGGTCTTAAAGGTGCAGTGCCACTGGACTCAGACTTTGTGCCTTGGACATTATTAATTCATAGGGTCACCAGGAATCAGAAGTGACTTTACAGCACTTAACACACACAGTGCCTCTGTGCTTAAACATTTTTGTGTAGGGGGATATGTACAGCTTGTGCATGTGTGATTGGGCATATGCCCTGAGAAATACAGGGGCTGCAGTGGCTCAGAGGTTAAGACACTGAGCTGCAGACTGGAAGGTTGGTAGTTTGGCAGTTTGAGACCCAAGTGCTGTGTGAAGGAGTGAGCTCCTGTCTCTGGCCCCAGCTCCAGCCAGCCTAGCAGTTCCAAAGCAAGATATTGCAAGTAGGTAATGTCGGGCTCCTGCCGCCCCCCTGCAGGAGTTCCATCAGATGCTGTGGTGTCTGACGTTCAAGAGGGAGGCAGGTCGGTCCTGGGGACAGGGCAGGCACAAGGTTGGGTGAGGAGGAGAGGCCTCAGAATGGGACGGGGACGGGGTTGACGTCACCCCCCTTGTCCCTCTTCCCATGCGTCACACACTCTTAAGCCGGGATTCCCTCTCAGCCTCCTTCCCCTGCTGTCCCTTTTGTGCCGCGCTGTTTCCTCCCCGGCCTCTCCTTCCCCGCCTCCTCTTAGGCTCCCGGCCCCGCTCCCAGCACCGCCCCCACCACCTGTCCCTTCCTGAAGTGGAGCCCCACCCCCCTTCATAGCCTCGGACGCCCTCTCGGCATTGAGGGATGGGTGGCGGCCGGGCCATCAGCAGGGCTGCCAACCAGAGGGCTGCTCCCTCGCCGCCACCGTCGGGAGCCCCTGAGGGCCGGGCTCTGCCCTCCTTTGTTGTCCTCCATGGAGTGCGGCTCCAGGTCCTTGCCTGCCCCCTCTCCATGGCCCCCACTGCGGCCCCTGCTGTGGCCCCTGGGAGAGCCATCTCCTTGCTGCCCCGACCGGGCTCTTGCTCCGCCAGGTCAGCTCACCCCCGACCTTCCCAGCTCTGTCAGCCTTCTCTGGGTAAGTGGTTGGGCCAGGCTGTATCGTGAGGGGGGGGTTCCTGACCCGGGCCCGGAGGACTGGGACAGGTAAATAAGTATTGCTTTGGTGGAAAGGTAACAGTGTTCCGTGACCTCAGCGTTTAGCCATGCTGGCTGCAGTTTACTGAATTTTCCAGGTGTTACCCTACAAGTTTTTTAAAAAAACCAAGCAGTGATGTACTGGGGATACCTTTGCAAGGTAAGGAATGTGTACATTCTCATTGCTCTTTGTCAGGTTGGATGTTCAGTGGAGCGAAGACTTTTGGGGAACTTGAAAGCTTACTTGCTTCAATCAAGGTGGTTGTTTGTTATTAGTCCTGATTTTGAAAAAGTTTCTACATTGCTGTTTTGGGGAGGGGGTTTCCCCTGATGAGCTATGCTGGCTAATTCTTTCTCTGGGGAATTAAGCCTGGACTGCTTAGCAGTTGGACTTGTTTTGTTCCTATATAATTCTGAGTATTGGAGGTAGACTGCTTCTCAACTAGGTGTAAAGTACTGGGTTTCGGGCCTCATGACTCGGACGACGACATAAGAGAAGACGTGTTTATTCGTACTTCACACAAGACAAGAACAAACAGTAACGGCCGGAGGCCAACTATATACAGTTAGGGGGGGACGGCCCTATATTCCTATTGGCGGGTTTGAATCGCCCGCCAATGCTGCCATTGGTTCACTACTGGCGAGCTCAGGAACCTAGTCCCTATTGTTCTCAGAGAGCGAAGCTTGGCTGTATTTCGCCAGCTCTGCCTTCTGATCCCAGGACACAACACCCCTCCCCCCATAGTTCGTCTCCTATCAGGTGACGTAGTCTTTTAAGTATGTTGGTGCCCTCCGTTCTCTTAGCGATCGTCGGGGGGCCGGTACTGGACTGGCGGGGCCCCTTTCGGGTGGTCCGCCAGCACAAGGAGCTTGGATCTCTGGTAGCAGCTGAGGCGGTGACGGTGGCGGCTGTAACGGCGGCGGCGGTTCAGCTGTCTCCGAGACCCCCTCCGGATTCCGTGGACTTTCCGGCACTGGCTCCGCTGTCGGTGCTTGCAGTCGATCGGATGCTGGGGCGGCCGCGGCGTTTCCCGGTAACTGGATCCCTGTGTCGGGGTCTTGCCGCCTCCGGAGCTGGTCGACGTGTTTACGGAGGACCCGGTCCCCATCTGTTAGGACCTCGTATGACACTGGCCCGGTGGGTTTTAGGATGCGCCCGGCCACCCACTGAGGCCCCGCCCCGTAATTCCGGAAGTAGACAGGTTCCCCCGGGAGAAAGCTTCGGGGCGCCTCCCGGGTCTCGACCAGCTTTCTCTCTGGGGCTCGATCCGGGTGGAGCCTGTCTAACAAAGTGGTAGGGCGGCGGCCCATCAATAGTTCTGCGGGGCAATGCCCGGAGATGGGGTTTGGGGTGGTGCGGTATGTTAGAAGGAAGCGGGCCAGCCGGAACTCCCAGTCCCCCTCCGTTATGCGGCTCAAGGCTTCTTTGGCGGTGCGTACCGTTCTCTCCGCCTGTCCATTTGTTGCCGGGTGGAAGGGCGCTGATCGTATGTGCCTGATTAGGTTCTTTTCGAGGAACGCTTGAAACTCAGCAGATGTGAACGCTGCCCCATTGTCCGACACGATCGTGTCTGGTAACCCGTGCGTCGCGAATATTTTCCGCAGGGCCCTTATTGCCGCTTTGGCAGAGGTGGTAGACACTGGGCTTATTTCCACCCATTTCGAGTAGGAGTCTACCGTCACCATGAACTGGAGCCCCTGAAACGGCCCCGCAAAATCTATGTGTAGGCGTGACCACGGCTTGTGGGTAGATTCCCAGCTTTGGGTTGGCGCTCTCGGGGGATTGGGGCATACTTCCTGACACCGTGTGCACCCTCAGACCCAGGTTTCAATTTCGGCGTCCATCCCTGGGCCACCACACGTAGCTCCTTGCCAGAGCTTTCATTCGTACAATGCCGGGGTGGGCCTCATGTAGCGTTTCTAGAACCCCTTGTCTCATGGGCCCCGGGATGACCACCCTGTCCCCCCATAACAAGCACCCTTTTAAGGTGGATAGCTCTTCCCGCCTGGCTTTGTATGCCGTGAACTCTGGCCCTGTCTGTTCCGCTGGCAATCCCCTCACCACCCAGTTTAGGACCCGGGAGAGAATGGGATCTCGGGACGTGCGGGCGGCCACGTCTGCAGCCTGAAGGGGGGGTTTGGCAGCTCCTCCATTAACAATACTGCGGGAGCCGGGGCCGGATCTTCCCCTGTATGCGGCAGCGGCAGGCGGCTCAAGGCGTCGGCATGACCCAGCGCCTTGCCCGGCCGATGCTCCAACTGGTACTGGTAGCCCGCCAAAAACAAGGACCAGCGCAACACCCGGGGCGACAGTACCTGCGGCGTTTGTTTGTCCGCCGCAAACAGTCCCAAGAGCGGCTTATGATCGGTTACGAGCGTGAAGGGCCGCCCGTACACAAAGTTGTGAAACTTTTAACCCCCGCCACCAGTGCCAAGCCCTCCCGGTCGATTTGAGCATAGTTCCGCTCCGCGGGGGACAGCGTGCGGGAGTAGTAAGCCACCGGGACTTCCCTCCCATCCGGTAGCTTGTGGGCCAAGACCGCCCCGACCCCATACGGTGATGCGTCGCACGCAAGGATTACCGGGAGCTTTTCATCAAAGTGGGCGAGTACCGCGTTAGAAATCAAGAGTACTTTAACCCCCGAAACGCCGCCTCCTCCCTCGCTCCCCATGCCCAAGGTGTTGCCTTATCCAGTAGCCTGTGCAGGGGTTCGGCCACGGCGGCTTTGTGTGGGAGAAAGGCGTGGTAAAAGTTCAGGAGGCCTAAGAACGCCTGGAGCTCGGCCTTGGACTTCGGGGCGGGGGCCTCCACGATGGCCTTCACCTTGTCCCTCGCCGGATGCAGGCCTGTTGCGTCTACCCGGTATCCCAAGAACTCCACCTCCGGCACCCCGAGGAGGCACTTTTCCCGCTTCACTTTCAGCCCCGCGGCTTGGAAGCGTCCCAGTACAGTTCGGAGGCGGGCGGCGAAGCTTTCAGGGGTGGTCACGGCGATGAGGACGTCGTCGAAGAACGGCGTCACCCCAGAGATCCCTTTCAACAAATCGTCCATTAGATTTTGGAATATCCCTGGGGCCACACTGACCCCGAACTGCAGCCACTTCACCCGGAAGGCCCCCGGTGGGTCACTATGGTTTGCGCCTCGGCAGTGGCCTCATCTACCGGGAGTTGCTGGTACGCCTGCGCGAGATCCAGCTTTCCAAATATGCGCGCCCCCGCCAGTGTGGCTAAGACATGGCTGACCACGGGTACGGGGTATGCGTGCGCCTGAAGTGCCTGGTTAATGGTGCACTTATAATCCACGCAGATGCGGATTTCCCCGTTTGGCTTGACGGGTGTCACAATCGGGGTCTCCCATCGAGCGTTCGGGACGGGCTCTAGGACTCCCTGGGCCACTAACCGGTCCAGTTCGGCCTCTATTTTCGGGCGGAGGGCCAGGGGCACGGTGCGGAAGCGCCGTCAGACGGGCGTCACTGTGGGGTCTAAGTGAAGCGACACTGGGGGCCCTTTATAACACCCCAGTTTCCCGTCAAAGACCTCAGGGAATTCCTTGCACACCGCCCCCCAGTCCCGCACCCCGCACTTATTCACTCCCCCAATTGTTATGCCTAGGGCCTCGAACCACGCCCGCCCCAGGAGACTCACGAGATTTCCCTCTACCACCACCAAGTCCAAGTTCCCCTCAAAGTCTCGGTACTGTACTCGGAAAGTGCCGACTCCCCGGATGGGGACAGGGTTCTTTTGAAAGTCCACCAAGCTTAGTGGCGATGGACGTAGAGGGGTCCCCCTAATGGGCAAAGTCTTTTTAAAGTGTCCAGGGAAATGATGGACGCCGCCGATCCCGAGTCCACTTCCATGCAACAGGGGGACCCCTCGATCCGCACGGTTACTTGGATCTTCGGGGCAGAGGAGAGGTTGGGGTTGGGGAGGCGAAGTACCTGCAGCGGCTGGTCGGTGAGATGGTACAACTCGGCGACCTCTTCCGTCGTCTCATAGGCGGTGGACGATGCGCGGTGCGGTGGGACCGACGATCTCGAATTCCTGGGGCCCTTGGACCGGCAGACCCGTGCGAGGTGTCCCTGCTTCCCGCACCCGTGACAAACAGCATCCCGGAACTTGCAGGATTTCCTTCCGTGGCCTTCCCCGCAGCTGGCACAGACGGTCCGGTTGCCGGAAGGCTTGGCTGGCTCTCTGTTGGCCTGCTGGAACGGCGCCGGCCGGCGTTGTTGGGGTCTGAGGGCAAAGACCTCTTCCGTATCTACATTCCCGGGGCTTGGACTCCTTCCGACCACATGGGCGGCCGCGGCCGGGCGTTCCCCTTCCGCGGCCTCGTGGGCTGTTGCGGCGTCGAGGGCCTCGTCCAAGGAGAGCCTCCGGTGTCCAACCAACTTGCGCCGCAGCTTGGAGTCCGCCAGGCCCCACACGAACTGCGTCAGCAGGTTGTCCTCCACCTTCGGGAACACGCAGTCCACCGCGAGCGCCTTTAGCGCGGCCAGGAAGGTGGCAATGGATTCCCCTGGGGCCTGGACTCGCCTCTGGAAATCCATCCTTTTGGCCAGGAAGGTCGGCCGGGGGCTGAAGTAAGCGTTGAGGACATCCAGGATCTCCCCAAACGAGCTCTCCAAGGCCGTGCGGGGCACCAAGAGGCTCTTGGCGAGGCGTATGGTTTGGGTGCCGCACGCGTTCAGCAGGATCGATCGTTTCTGGTCTGGGTGGCGGATTTCGTTGAGCTCCAAATAGCTGATGAGCTGGTCGACCCATGCGTCCCAGGTTTCTGGCTGCGACGGATCGAAGCGCTCCAGTGTTACATGAGAGGCGGCCATGGCTCTCTCTGGGAAGGCGTGCGCCGGGGCGAGCGGTGCGGTGCTGCTCTCGGGGTCAGCGATGCGATGCTCGGCGAGTGGTGCGGTGCTGCTCTCGGGGTCAGCGATGCAGTGCTCGGCGGTGTCCTTTTAGTCGCTCATGGAGTCACGGAAGGCGTTGAAATCCCACCTTCGTCGCCACTGTAAAGTACTGGGTTTCGGGCCTCATGACTCGGACGATGACATAAGAGAAGACGCGTTTATTCGTACTTCACACAAGACAAGAACAAACAGTAACGGCCGGAGGCCAACTATATACAGTTAGGGGGGACGGCCCTATATTCCTATTGGCGGGTTTGAATCGCCCGCCAATGCTGCCATTGGTTCACTACTGGCGAGCTCAGGAACCTAGTCCCTATTGTTCTCAGAGAGCGAAGCTTGGCTGTATTTCGCCAGCTCTGCCTTCTGATCCCAGGACACAACACCAGGGTTACCAGTTCTGGGTTGGAAAACACCTGGAGACTTTGGGGGTGGGGAGGGGCCTCAGCATGTTACAATGCCATAGAGTCCACTCTTCAAAGCAGCCATTTTCTCCAGGGGAGCTGATCTCTGTCAGTTGGAGATCAGTTGTAAAAGTGGGAGATCCCCAGGTCCCACCTGGAGGCTGGCAACCCTGCCTGGAGACTCCATTTAGCTAACCTGGTTGATTGGTTTGAGAACCTCATATTTCCAGGAACTTGTCCACTGTTTTAATGGTTAACCATTCCAACTCTGAAAGATGTTACTGCTTGAGAAAAGACACATTAAGCTTTGAAAGTGTGTATTTATCAGGTTTGTTTTGCAACGGTTTGTGGCTGCTGGCACCAAGTTGGCACGTTTTCTGATTTTACTGTTGTTTTTTTACTGTTGTGATGGCAGGTGTCTGAGGGGGTGGGCTGGTGGTCTGCTGCTGGTGAGTCCTGGTGGCTGCAGCCTGCCCTAGGCCAGGCTTCCTTCTCCTGGCCTGGTGGTGGGATAGCTTAATGGCCTACCTGAGGAACTAGGAGGATTTGTTTCCCCACTGAGTTTATGTGACTGGTCTGGTGGTGAGACCTGCTGATTGCTGCCTGCCCTAGGCTAGGCCTTCTCCAGGCCTTCTCTTGGCCTACTGTATTGCCTGGCCTAGTTCTTGTTACTGGCTTGGTTCTTGTTTCAGTTCTGGGCATCTCCAACTGGAATTGGAAAGCTAATGGCACTAAGCACCTTGATTTCTGTGAGAATGGGGATGGATGTGAGGGTATTTTTCTACTGATTCTCCTTTCCTTGTGTTTTCAATGTGGTCTAATGTGTGTGTGGGGTGGGGGCTGGCCTGCACCCAACTGGCTTAGGACAGGGTTTAGAAGTACACACCAGTGAGGAGGTGGTGTAGACTCCTACTGGATTTAAGGGAGTGGAGCACCATCAATTTCCATCTTTCCTGATTTAAAGTAATTTTATAAATTTGGTCATTTTTATAGGAAGTTATGGCTGATAAAAAAACGCAAAACTATTGGGAGCTCAGTTCCGCAAATGAAAGGCAGAAAGAGCCAAGGAGGAAGCCAAACAAAAGACGTCCCTCTGGAAATTCCTTTCCACAGGAAAAAAAAAGCAAAGAACAAGAATATGATGATACCCTTGGTGAAACTACCACTGGGGAAGCTCCTATGAAAAGTGATGTTGCTCCTACGACAAATGGTATTACTTCAGAGGACAAAGTCACACAATTTGGAGATATTCCAGTGGAACACACAGAGGAAACAGAGGATTTTGAAGAAACTGAAAGTACTGCGATGACTGCCAAAGAAGTTGGTGTTGTGCCTGGCTTGAATTACAGTGACCCTGCTGACTGGCCTAAGAATTGCAGTGATAATTTGCAACAGCTTATAGTTGAACATGGACCACAGCGGGTTGTATCATATAATTTCCTGAAAGACTCCCCAAAAAGAAGATTCTTTCCTGTCTACTACAAGAGGAGACTGCCAAATGGTGAAGAAGTGTGCCGTCAATGGCTGATATATTCTACCACAAAATATGTGGTTTTCTGTTTTTGCTGTAGGCTGTTCTACAAGACCCAGGTGCAAAAGACTGGAAGAACATTGGAGCAATTCTGTCTATACATGAGAGGAGTACTCTCCATTTAGACAACTACCAGGCCTGGAGAGAACTTGAACTGCGCTTAAGGAAAGGACAAACAATTGATGATATCAACCAGCAGAAAATCAGGGAAGAAGAGCAATATTGGTGACAGGTCTTGGAATGCTTGATTGCCATGGTCAGATTTCTTGGCATGCAAAACCTGGCATTCCGTGGTACAACTGAAAAGTTGTACAGTGAGAACAATGGAAATTTTTTGAAGCTTGTTGAACTTTTGACCCTTTTTGACCCTATCATGACTGAACATGTGTGCAGAGTTAAAGATGCAGAAACCATGGTTCACTACCTAGGAAAAGACATCCAAAATGAGCTTCTAAAGCTTCTAGCAAGCCCTATAAGGCAGAGTGTAAACTCAGCCAAATACTATTCAGTTATTCTGGACTGCATACCTGATGTTAGTCATACTAAGCAAATGACAATGATTGTATGTTTTGCCAGTGTAATCAAACCATCAGATACTGAGATGACTGAGCCTGAGATTATGATAAGAGAACATTTCCTGGGATTTGATCCACTAAAGGAGACTACAGGTGCCTTTATGACAGAAACTCTTCTTGGACTGCTTGAGCAAATGGGATTACCACTTGAGAATCTGCACGGTCAAGGTTATGATAATGGGAGTAACATGAAAGGTAAAGAAGATGGAATACAAAAGAGAGTCCTGGACATAAATCCATGTGCCTTTTTTGTGCCTTGCAGTGCACACTTTTTAAACCTGGTAGTCAATGATGCTGCTAAGTGTTGCCTGGAAGCAACAAGTTTCCTCATGTTGGTCCAGCAGATCTGTAATTATTTCTCTGTATCAACTCGTCATTGGTAAATTCTAACTAGCCATGTACCAGCCATTACTATTAAGCCACTGAGTCAAACCAGATGGGAGAGTCGGATTGATGCTTTGAAACCACTGAGACATCATCTTGGTGGTATATATGATGCTTTAATGGAGATATTTAATGACCCGAGCCTAGAAAAATCATCCACAAGTGATTCTCGAGTTGAAGCTAAGGCTCTCGCTGATGCAATTAGTAAGTTCAAGTTTGTGGTATCCCTTGTAACATGGTACAACATCCTTTTTGAAATTAATGTGACAAGCAAGCAACTACAAAATAAGGACGCTGATTTAAGTTTAGCCACAAGGCACTTACAAGCAACCAAGAACTACCTTGTGGGCTGTAAGTGTGATGAGGTTTTGAACAAGTTTTGGTAGCTGCTACTAAGATTGCAAAAGAACTAGAAATACTACCAAACTTTGAGACAGAACAAAGACAAAGGAGAAAGAAAAAGCTGTTTGAGTATGAGGCCCCAGAAGAGGCACCACAAGATCCAAAGCAAAAATTCAAAGTGAATTTCTATTATGCTGCCTTAGATGTGGCCATACAATCAGTTGAAGAGAGATTCCAACAACTACAACACTATAATTCCCTCTTTGGCTTCCTGTATGATATATACAGTATTAATTAAAAAATGCACAGATGTACAAAAGGCCTGCAAGAATTTGGAACAAGCATTGATGCACAATGGAAACAAGGATATTGATGCTGAAGATCTGTGTTGTGAACTGCAAGCAGTAGCTCGAAGACTTCCAAAGTCTATGTCACCACAAAGAGTACTTCTCTTTATACTTCAAGAAAACCTTCAGGATAGTGTGCCTAATGTTTCTGTTGCTCTAAGGATCCTTCTCATACTCCCAGTGTCAATCGCAAGTGGTGAACACAGTTTCTCAAAACTCAAACTTATAAAACACACTTATGCTTGACAATGCTGCAAAAGAGACTACTTGGTTTGGCAATAATTTCGATTGAACATGCTGAAGCATCAGTGCTTGACCTAAAGGAATTGGTGACAACATTTGCTAAAGAAAAGGCACACAAAATTAGATTTTGATGTGACTGAAATGGAAACATTAAAGAGACTTCAGCATTACAATTAACGGGATTTTTGAAAATGCTTTGTGTTTTGTGTTTTTCTGTTCGGGAGAGAAAATCAAAGATTGTTTTACTTGTTCTCACAATTAAAAAAAAAGAAATTAGCAATTTCAAATTTTGTGTTTTTCATTCTTCCTAAAATGCATTTATATTTGAAAATTGGAGGGTGCATGGGGGAGGGGCGCCAGAAGGTAGCCTTGCCTAGTGTCCAAAAAAACCTGGCACCGGCCCTGTTCAGAAATACTGCCCATCATATCATGAACACAACACACAGGGGACATGAAGGGAAGAGGAAAGCTGAGCAACAGCTCACAAAGAGCATGTAGAAGAGAGGGAACACAGGCATTCTTTAGCATGTGAAAAAACATCTACTGTTGTCCTCTTGAGAAGGTGCAGGGCAGTAGCAAACCCTTCTACTTATCTCCTGCCTTTACCAAAATAAACTTGAACTTGAAAGTTCAGAAAATATGTGGGGAGTTAGCACAAACCTAAATAAAGTTCAGACATAGTTTAACAGTAATTCTGCAATTGTAAATGAAAAGTAAATACCCATTTTAAAAGTGGCTTTAAACCAAACATGAAAGACTAAAGAGTCAAAGTTAAAATTCCATACATCTGGTTTTAATGTGCCTCTTTTTGTTTCTTAATCAAGTGACTTCTTTTCACTATTTTATTTAAAAAATACTCTCTGAAATAGCTTGCATTCAGGATTTGGGGTTATTCCATTTATTTATTTATTTGATTTTTACCCCGTCCTCTCAACCGAGGCCGGCTCAGGGCGGTTTACGTAAAAACAATATAATATAAAATATAACATCCGTTAACACACAAGAGTTCTTAAAACTATAAATATAATATTATAATAAAGTGCTAGGCCTTGGTTCCTTGATCTTCTTCAGTTATCCCGGGCAATCAGTTTGGGCAGTATTTGGCGGATCCAGGGGATCAGGGCTCTCTCATCATAGGCTATCAGATGTCAGTAGTAGTGGCGGAAGAGCTGTTTTACAGGCCCTGCGGAACTGCAACAGGTCCCACAGGGCCCTGATCTCCTCCAGGAGCTCATTCCACCAGAGCAGAGTCACCACTGAGAAAGTCCTGGCCCTAGTTGTCACTAGCTTGGCCTCCTTAA
Source organism: Gekko gecko (assembly GCA_029375565.1). Classification (NCBI taxonomy): domain Eukaryota; kingdom Metazoa; phylum Chordata; class Lepidosauria; order Squamata; family Gekkonidae; genus Gekko; species Gekko gecko. The sequence goes on from JAPDNY010000005.1 coordinate 175,510,862, forward strand.
TATTTGGGAGGGCCAGCCAATTCTGAGTCCCCGATGGCAGTGCTCTCTGGGGTACATATGGGGAAAGGCAGTCCCTCAGGTATGCAGGTCCCTGGCCATAAAGGGCTTTAAAGGTAATAACCAGCACCTTGAACCGAATCCGGTATGCTACAGGCAGCCAGTGTAATGTCTTTAGCACAGGTTGAATGTGCTCCCAAATAGGAAGTCCCATCAATAGCATGGCCACGGCATTTTTCACCAGCTGCAGCTTCCGGATTTGTGACAAGGGCAGCCCCATGTAGAGGGCATTACAGTAATCCAGTCTCAAGGTGACCATCACGTGGATCACAGTTGCCAAGTCATTTGTAGGGATTGCTTATTACAAACAAACAGAATATTGAACCAATAAATCTTTTAAGAGCTTCAGCTCATACATATCAAAAAAAGGCTGCTTCCAGTCACCCTTTCAGAGGTTTCTTTAGGGCTTTATTATAACTAAATGCTTGCTTCATTAATTCTGGCTAGTCTCAAGATTTATGGACAAAAGGTGTAATTGGCTACAGAAACTCATTGCCACATTTTTGCTTTGTGAGGCTCTATCAAATGAAGAACTTGGTCTGAGTGCTCAGCTGTAGCAACTAGGGGTGTGCAAATAAATAAATAAATGGTTTATTTGACCTGAAAAAATATTGTTAAATACCAAATTTCCTAAATTCTAATAACAGTGCTCACCAGCTCAAGAGGACTGAGGCAAAGCAAAGAATCACAATCCAAGCTAGGGGGAGGCTAGCAGAACCAGTGCAATATTACCCACCCGTGGCACAACCCAGAGCAGCCAGACCTAACAAATGTCACACATAGAATCCAATTAGGGTTTTTAATATTTTTTTTCAGGGCAGTTGAAGTCCGGCAGCAGAACACCCAAAAGTGCAGGATGGAATGCCAGCTTAACAGGACTGATGTCAAGCATAGAACACTAGTTCCCAGCAGAAGAACCTGGTGCCACCAATGCAGCAGCAGTGCAACCCAATAGATATAACCAGTGTCACAACAGATTTTTTTTTTTTTTGGCAGAAGCAGAGGTAGTAGGTGGTGCCAAGCAGCAGAATACTCAGAAGTGCACAGTGTTCATGCACCAAAGAGAACCCAACACTATGCCTGAGGGCACAGCCTGGGCCACAGACTTCTTCCCACAATCACCAGCCCCCCCCTCACAACAAGGCAGAAGCCTACAGGGCAGGCCCCCATAATCACTCCCCAGAACAAAGCAGAAGCCACAGAACTCCAAACTCCAACTACAACAACCAGAAACCAGAAGGCTGCCTACTAGAACCAAACTAAATCGAATCAAAGAACAACCCCCCGTCACCAGGCCCATCACCTAAATTAGCAGGAATAAGATAACTCAAAACTCCAAATGCAAAAAACCTAACCTAAGAGAACCAGACACTAGGCCTGAGGCCAAAGCCCTCCCCACCACACAAGGCCCAAAAAACAAGGAACAGTAAAGGAAGAAAACTTTTTAAAAAATGTTGTAAGTCAAAACCTTCACTGTCTTCTCCAGGTGTGCAGGATCTGATCTAAAGTCCAGAAGATTCTCAGGCAGCAGTAGTGAAGTGGGCTCAGGGAACAGTAGTATAGAATCAAAGAATTACAGGGTTGGAAAGGGCCATACAGGCCATCTAATCCAACCCCATGTTCAATGCTGGATCAGCCTACAGCATCCAGCTGCTGCTTAAAGACTGCCAGTGAAGGGCAGCTCACCACCTCCCGAGGCAGCTGATTCCACTGGTGCACAACTCTCATTGTAAAAAGTTTTTCCTAATATCTGGCTGGTATCTTCCCACCCTTAATTTAACCCCATTCTTGCAAGTCCTATCTAGGAATGTGCATTTGGCTTGGCCGAGCAGAATAATTGGTCGAATACCTCTGATTTGGCCCTATTCAGCCTGGCTGTATGGCGAATCAGATTCTCCGATCTGATTCAACATGTTGAATACAAGCTGCCGAATAGTTGCTGAATTACTTGGGAAAAGGAAGGAAGGGGAAAATGTGAAAATACACTTACCTCTTTCTGCCCTTCCCGCCGAAATTGGCCTTTTCCCGCCTCTTCCCTGGGCTAAGGGAGGAGGGGAGGGGGAAGAGGCCAGCTCACAGCCAGTCACTGCCATATATTTGCAAGTGGCAAATGCATGTGCAGCCTTTAAAAAAAAAAAAAAGATTTATTTATCATTTTTCCATTACAAAGAGAATAAATACAGAAAAAGGTAAAACAATGCTATCAGAAGTACATATGGGAGTTCATTTGGTCATTTTTTCAATCCATTTATACACTTTTTGCCATCTTTTCTGAAACTTTTTCTCGTCTTTTCCTGTTCTTATCTGTTCTAACCTAACTGCTCACCAATTTCATTGAGTGCCCAGGAGTTCTTGTATTGTGAGAAAGGGAGAAAAGTACTTCTTTCTCTACCTGCTCTATCCCATGCATAATCTTGTAAACCTCTACAGTCATAATTTTTCCAAGCTAAAGAGCCCCAAGTGCTTTAATCTTTCTTCACAGGGAAAGTATCCCAGCCCTTTTATCATTCTAGTTGCTCTTTTCTGGACTTTTTCCAATGCTATAATATCCTTTATGAAGTGTGATGACCAGAATTGCACACAGTATTCCAAATGAGGTTGCACCATTGGTTTATACAGGGGGCTGTATAAGTGTTGGTCCTGTTGGGTTTCTATGTGGCACATTTGCACTGCCATGGTGGCACTTGTTTTGGATTGAGTGTTAGGTTCCTGGCAAACAAGCAACCTCCCAACAGTTAACTTTCCCTGAGATTCTTTGGAAGAATCTGACTGCTGGGTGCCTGCCTGCCTGCCTGCTTGCCTGCCATGCTGAGTGTCTGCTGGCTAGGTTAGGTTTTTTCATCCCCATTGGAAACAATAGAGGGAAAGGGGGGTGACCTGTTTAGGTGCCCATAGAATTGGACCTACTGGTCCAATGTCTTTGGGACTTGGGGGTTCATTGTGGGGAAAGGCTTCAGCAGCTACTCTGCAATTTTTGAGCCTCTCCCTCAAACCCCCTCTCCCCAGCCCACTAACAGCAGTGCGGGAAAATTTAGAATTTTCCCCCAACATAGAGAACAATGGAGGACATGGAGCCAACCTGTTTGGGGGCCCATAGAATTGGATCCCCTGGTCCAAGCTTTTTGGAACTTGGGAGTTATTTTGGGGAGAGGATCCAGCAGCTACTGTGCCTCTTCCTCAAACTCCCTCCCCCAGCCCCCAGATTATACCCTATGAGATTTTGCCATTAACTTTAATGACCCATAGGGTATAATGGGGCTGAATATTCAGCCCTCCTGAATACTTTCAGAATCTGCTAGTATTGCTGAATATGGTATTCAGGGGAGATTCAGGGGCCTGAATATGACGCCCCTGAATACCCCCAAATCTGAATATCATTGATTTTTTTTTCAGTGCCCATCCCTGCTCCTATCCTCTGCTGCCAACAAGAACAGTTCCCTGTCCTCCCCTAAGTGACAGTCCTTCTAATACTTAAAGAGAGCAATCATGTTACCCCTTAACCTCCTCCAGACTAAACATTCCCAAGTCCCTCAATCTTTTCCCATAGGGCTTGGTCTTCAGGCCCCCAATCATCCTCATCGCTTTCCTCTGAACCCGCTCTATTCTGTACACATCTTTTAAAAAATAAGGCCTCCAGAACTGCACACAATACTTCAGGTGTGGCCTGACCAATGCAGTGTACAGCGGGACTATGACATCTTGTAACTCAAACAAAAAGCCAGCCAAGCAGCCACACAGTCTCTCCACACCAAAGCTCTCTCTCATCCAGCAAGATAATTAGGTGGCCTTTTGCAACCAAGCTGCAATCACAAATGCCATTTGCAAACCAATGCAATGCCATTTGCAAAAGCAAAAGCATTGCACTGATTGGCTCAAAGCTCCCCCAAATGGCCCTGAAGAGATGTCTCTTCCCTCTCCCTCCTCTTGACCTGGGAATCAGAGCAAATGGTGGGTAAGAGACCTATGACACACGCCTTTTTTTATACTGACAGTACTGTGAGGGTCTGCGTGTGGTGCCTGGTCAGAGCTGCTGCTGATTTTTCTGACCAGTCCTCTATGCAAATGTACAATAGTCTGTTCAAGGTAATTGTTTTTCTTCTTGGTCAGGGATATATGTAAGGACCACTACTAAGTATATTTACCATGAAATAGATAGGCACCATAACTTGTTAACTTTAAAGCTGAACAGGCTTTATTTATAAACAACACAACAGGAGGATGGAAGCTTTTCAGAGGATATTTTGTTTCCTTTCAGGCTTAAACTTTTGCCCTTACGTTCACTTAGGCTGTACGTTTATTACTTTCAGTTCATACATAGATGTTCATCAGTTCTCTAAACATGCTTATACTCCTCCTCTCCAGCAACTGCTTTGTGGTTTCCCTTGGGCTTTTACTAACAGGTCCCTCTGAGTCTCCCCGGTCACCAAACCAGCTTTCCAAACTCCTGCCAGACCGTTCTTTAGCCCTTTTTAAACCACCTCCAGTTCCTTTTAAGGAGAGATATCTCAATGGTGTGTGACTCTATTGTGTTTAATTTTTAACTGTCTGGTCACTGTCCCCTTCCTTCTGAGGAACTCAGTAAACCAGGTTCTTCCACACAGAGCTACAGAGCTTCTTCAGTTCGCTGACAGACTCCCAGTTAGCTCTCCGTCCAACAACGAACTAAACTGCTGCTTTTCAGCTGCCAATTCCAAATGGATCATTTGGTCTGTTAAACGCCAATCACTGAGGGTTCTGAGCCAAATGGCCCCCTCCTCACTCTGTCATGTGACTCAGCAGTGTTTTATGTTTACTTTCTGCTGCTCCCAGATCTTTAAGTCTGTCACAAGACCAAATAGAGAAAAATGAAAGTGTAGCCCTTAAAACTATTCAACAATCTCTCCTTATAAATATTTATCTTTTGGTTTCACAAGATTCCATGCACTCCCATTGGCTGTAAAATGCCCTCCCTCAGCCATTGGCCCATCAGCTGCCACTCAAGAGTACTCGCGTGCCATTGGCTGGGTGCTGGCTCTGCTCCTCTTCCCCACCCACTCCCCCTGGCAGACAGCTCTGTCTCCTGAGGAAGACAGTTCTCTTGTCTCCTGTGAGGGACTGTTCCCTCAGTGGCTGTTGGTAGGCAGCCAAGCTTGGATCTGTGAGTAAAAAAACAAAGGACTTTCAGAATAACCCCCTCCCCTGCCCATAACCCCCTCCCCAATGGCCACTTTCCTGTCAGAATAAATGGGAAAAGGCTCTTTGTCCTGCTTAGCTTCAGCATGTCTGGCTGGCTAACGAGGTGGGCCAGCAACCATCAAACCATTTTCTTCAACTCCCCGCTGTGCGGCTGACTTTCCCCTAGGGCTGCCAATCTCCAGGTGGCACCTGGAGATCTCCCACTGTTACAATTGACCTCCAGATGACAGAGATCAGTTCCCTGGGAGAAAATGGTTGCTTTGGAGGGTAGACTCTATGACATTATACCCTGCTGAGTCCTTCCACACACACCCCAAATGCTGCCCTCCACAGGATCCACCCCCCCAAATCTCCAGGTATTTCCCTAATCAGAGTTGGCACCTGTACTTTCTCCTCTGTCAGTAAAAGGCCCTTTCCACACCTATGTTGGCCTTTGGTGTAGTGGAGAGCCAGTTTGGTGTAGTGGTTAAGTGTGCGGACTCTTATCTGCGAAAACCGGGTTTGATTCCCCACTCCTCCACTTGCACCTGCTGATGTGACCTTGGGTCAGTCACAAGCTCTGGCACAGCTCTTCTCTCAAGGACAGTTTGTGTTAGAGTTCTCTCAGCCCCACCTACCTCACAGGGTGTCTGTTGTGGGGAGGGGAAGGGAAGGGAAAAGAGTTTGTAAGCCACTCTGAGACGCCTTTGGGCAGTGAAGGGCGGGGTATAAATCCAAACTCCTCCTCCTCCTCCTCCTCCTCCTTTGGGAGAAAACTCATTGGGCCGAGTCCTGATCAGGTTGCCAACTCCAGGTGGGCAATTCCTGCAGATTTGACGGATGGAGCCTGGAGAGGGTGAGGATTGAGGAGGGGTGGCACCTCAGACAGGTACGATGCCATAGACTCCACCCTCCAATCCAGCCATTCCCTGATGGGGAACCATTGTTGCCAATCTCCAGGTGGGGGCTGGAGATCACTCAAAATTACAACTGCTCTCTAGGAGGGATGGGGGAGGAGATGGAAAACTAAAGGTAGGATGATGGTTGGCTGTGAGGGAGATAGGGTTGTCAGCTCCAGGTTGGGAAATTCCTGGAGATTTGAGGGGTCGAACCTGGAGAAGTTGAGTGCTGAGGAAGGGTGGGACCTCAGACAGGTACAATGCCATAGACTCCACCCTCCAAACCAGCCACTCCCTCCTGAGGAACCACTGTTACCAATCTTGGGGGTGGGCTGGAGATCACTCAAAATTACTACTGCTCTTCAGGTAGCAAAGATCAGTTCTTCTGGAGAAAATGGTGGACTCTGTCATTATACCCTGCTGAGACTGCCACAGCAAATTGTCACTGAGTGCCCAAAGCTGGGGCACTCTCCCAAAGCCTCTTTCTAGAGCCCGTTGTATTTATTTCCACAACAGGCCTTATTCCTAGTCTCAAATAAAGCTGGATTAAATAGCTTCTCTAAACTGCGTTCGAGCTTCACAAATACCAGATAAATGCTGGTAAGGCATTTATTCAGTGGGGTTTTTGGCTCAGGGAAGCTGAATGCATACCCATAGTAGCAAATGAAGCAGAAAGGAACCCACTGGGGACCTCCAGTGCAATGTTTATGCTGCTTCATCTCAACAATGGCCTTCAGAAGGTTCCCTCCAGAAGTAAGCATGTTTAATTAATCATCAAGTTAAAAAGGGCGGATGTTCCACTTACAGTGTGAGCTGGGTTTGGCATCTAAGCAGAGAAGTTAGCTCCCTGTAGTTCTTACCTGAATCCTGGCTGTCTTCTGAATATACCATGGCACCGCTGCTAGACAACCATTTGGGAGACAGTGATGAACAGTACTGCTTTGACTCCCTCTCCTTGAGGCTCTACCATTTCACCTAAACCTGGGTGGATCTATCAAGTCTCATCTCTATTAGAATGATCTGACTCTGTGGTTTGAAAGAATCATAGAATCATAGTGTTGGAAGGAACCTCCAGGGTCATATAGTCCAAAACTCCTGCACAATGCAGGAAATTCACATATAGCTCCCCCTACACCCTCAGTGACCGCTGTTCCATGCCCTGAAGATGACAAAAAACCTCCAGGCTCTCCAGCCAAACTGGCCTGGAGAAAATTTGCTTCCTGTGAGAGAAGAGACAGAGAGAAACTTGCTGTTGTCATACTTGTTTTCCATTAAAGTCCCTTCTGACAGATTCTGTAATTGTGTGCAGAGGTTGTCTGGCTGGCAGATGTGTGCAGCCCCAGTGGAGTGCACTAGATTCAAGACAGATGGCTCATTTTTGTTGTTCAGTCGCACAGTCGAGTCCGACTCTTCGCGACCCCATGGACCAGATTACGCCAGGCCCTCCTGTCTTCCGCTGTCCGCTGAAGTTTGCTCAATTTCATGTTCGTTGCATCGATGACACTGTCTAACCATCTCATTCTTTGCCGTCCCCTTCTTCTTTGACCTTCAATCTTTCCCAGCATCAGGGTCTTCTCCAGTGAATGCTCCCTTCTCATTTGGTGGCCAAAGTATTTGAGCTTCAGCTTCAGGATCTGGCCTTCCAGGGAACAGTCAGGGTTGATTTCTTTTAGGATTGACTGATTTGATCTCCTGGCAGTCCAAGGGACTCTCAAGAGTCTTCTCCAGCACCATAGTTCAAAAGAATCTATTCTTCGGCGCTCGGCCTTCCTTATAGTCCAACTCTCACAGCCATACCTTACTACGGGGAATACCATTGCTTTGACCATGCGGACTTTTGTTGGCAAGGTGATGTCTCTGCTTTTTATCATGCTGTTTAGGTTTGCCATCGCTTTCCTCCCAAGGAGCAGGCGTCTTTTAATTTCATGGCTGCAGTCACCATCTGCAGTGATCTGGGATCCTAGGAACGTGAAGTCTGTCACTACTTCTACGACTTCCCCTTCTATTTGCCAAGGAGTGATGGGGCCAGATGCCATGATCTTAGTTTTTTTGATGTTGAGCTTCAAGCCCACTTTTGCACTCTCCTCTTTCACACTGAGCAAGAGGCTCTTTAGATCCTCTTCACTTTCTGCCATCAGAGTGGTATCATCTGCATATCTGAGGTTATTGATCTTTTCCCCAGCAATCTTAACTCCAGCTTGTGATTCATCCAGGCCAGCATTTCGCATGATGTACTCTGCATATAAATTAAATAAGCAAGGTGACAATATACATCCTTGTCGTACTCCTTTTCCTATGCTAAACCAATCAGTTGTTCCATATCCGGTTCTAACTGTTGCTTCTTGACCCTTATACAGGTTTCTCAGGAGACATATGAGGTGGTCTGGTACTCCCATCTCTTTAAGAACCTGCCATAATTTATTGTGATCCACACAATCAAAGGCTTTAGCATAGTCAATGAAGCAGAAGTAGATGTTTTTCTGGTATTCTCTTGCTTTCTCCATAATCCAGCGAATGTTGGCAATTTGATCTCTAGTTCCTCTACCTCTTCGAAACCCAGCTTGTACTTCTGGCAGTTCTCTATCCACGTACTGTTGGAGCCTAGCTTGTAGGATTTTGAGCATGACCTTGCTAGCGTGTGAAATGAGTGCAATTGTGCGATAGTTTGAACATTCCTTGACGTTGCCCTTCTTTGGGATTGGAATGTAAACTGACCTTTTCCAATCCTGTGGCCACTGTTGTGTTTTCCAAATTTGTTGGCAAATTGAGTGCAGCACTTTAACAGCATCTTCTTTTAAGACTTTGAATAACTCAGCTGGGATACCATCACCTCCACTAGCTTTGTTGTTAGTAATGCTTTCTAAGGCCCATTTAACTTCGCTTTCCAGGATGTCTGGCTCAAGGTCGGTGATTATACCATCGTGGTTGTCAAGGACCTCGAGGTCCTTCTTGTATAGTTCTTCTGTGTATTCTTGCCATCTTTTCCTAATCTCTTCTGCTTCTGTTAAGTCCCTACCGTTTTTGTCCTTTATCATGGCCAGCTTTGCATGGAACGTTCCCTTGATTTCTCCAATTTTCTTGAAGAGATATCTAGTCCTTCCCAATCTATTGTTTTCCTCTATTACTTTGCATTGTTCATTCAGGAAAGCCTCCTTATCTCTCCTTGCTGTTCTCTGGAAATCTGCATTCAGTTGGGCAAATCTTTCCTTTTCCCCATTGCCTTTAGCTTTCCTTCTTTCCTCTGCTATGTGTAAAGCCTCATCAGACAGCCACGTTGCTTTTTTGCATTTCTTTTTCTTTGGGATGGCGGTGAGTGCTGCCTCCTTTACAATGTCACGGACCTCTGTCCATAGTTCTTCAGGCACTCTGTCTATCAAATCTAGTCCCTTAAACCTATTCTTCACCTCTACTGTATATTCATCGGGGATGCGATCTAGGTCAAATCTGAATGGCCTTGTGGTTTTCCCAACTTTCTTCAATTTAAGTCTGAATTTTGCAATGAGTAGCTCATGATCTGAGCCACAGTCAGCTCCAGGTCTTGTTTTTACTGACTGGATAGAGCTTCTCCATCTTTGACTGCAAATTATATAGTCAATCTGATTTCGGTGTTGCCCATCTGGTGATGTCCATGTGTAGAGACGCCTCTTAGGTTGTTGGAAAAGGGTGTTTGCTATGACCAGCGTGTTCTCTTGACAAAACTCTGTTAGCCTTTGCCCTGCTTCATTTTGTTCTCCAAGGCCAAACTTGTCTGTTATTCCAGTTACCTTTTGATTTCCTACTTTAGCATTCCAGTCCCCTATGATGATGAGGACATCATTTTTTGGTGTTAGTTCTACGAGCTGTTGTAGGTCTTCGTAGAACTGGTCCACTTCAGCCTCTTCTGCAGCAGTGGTTGGGGCATAGACTTGGATTACTGTGATGTTGAATGGTTTGCCTTGGATTCGGATCGAGATCATTCTGTCATTTTTGAGATTGTATCCCAATACTGCCTTTCTCACTCTCTTGTTGACTATAAAGGCCACACCATTTTTTCTACGGGATTCCAGGCCACAGTAGTAGATTTAATGGTCTTCTGAGTTAAATTCGCCCATTCCTGTCCACTTTAGTTCACTGATTCCCAAGATGTCGATGTTCATTCTTGCCATCTCATTTTTGACCACGTCAAGCTTACCTTGATTCATAGATCTTACATTCCAGGTTCCTATGCAGTATTGTTCTTTGCAGCATCGAACTTTCCTTTCACCGTCAGACACATCCACAACTGAGTGTCCTTTCGGCTTTGGCCCAGCCACTTCACTCTTTCTGGGGTTACTCGTACTTGCCCTCTGCTCTTCCTCAGTAGCATATTGGACACCTTCCGACCTGAGGGGCTCATCTTCCGGCGTCATATCTTTTAGCCTTTTGTTACTGTCCATGGGGTTTTCTTGGCAAAGATACTGGAGTGGGTTGCCATTTCCTTCTCCAGGGGATCACGCTTGGTCTGAGTTCTCTGCTGTGGCCTGTCCGTCCTGGGTGGCCCTCCATGGCATAGCCCACAGCCTCATCGAACCACGCAAGCCCCCTCGCCACGACAAGGCAGTGATCCATGAGGGATGGCTCATAGCAAGGCACAAACAAGATGGCAAAAAAGCCAACATGATTAAAACAGCAGGCCTGATGTTTTATAGGGGGATTGCATTGAAGTCCCTGGGAAGAGCAATTACTCAACTCAGACCAGGACAGGGAGGTGAAGAAGAAGAAGAAGAGTTTGGATTTATACCCCGCCCTTCACTGCCCAAAGGCGTCTCAGAGTGGCTTACAAACTCCTTTCCCTTCCCCTCCCCACAACAGACACCCTGTGAGGTAGGTGGGGCTGAGAGAACTTCTGACAAAAACTGTCCTGGAGAGAATAGCTGTGCCAGAGCTTGTGACTGACCCAAGGTCACACCATCAGGTGCAAGTGGAGGAGTGGGGAATCAAACCCGGTTCTCCCAGATAAGAGTCAGCGCAGTTAACCACTACACCAAACTGAGAAGGAGAGGCAGTAAAAAGTAACAATAATTGAAGAGTGGATGGCCAGCTTAGGCAGGCCTTGAATCTTCAGTGTGATAATTGTTTTCAATAAACCTTTCCCCTCTATGTAATTTTCTTGCATATGTGCAGGGGTCTTTTCAGGGGGAGCGCACCGGAGCGCAGCTCCGGAGCTCAGGAGCCAAGCTCCGCCCCCAGCCGGCGTCCCGGAGAGTCTTTCAGGCAGCCGAATGTCAATTTCAGCTCCATTATATCCTATGGGCCATTGAAGTCAATGGTGAAAACATAGGGTATATTCTAGGGACTGGAGGGGAGGGGTTTGAGGGAGAGGCTCGAAACTCACAGGATAGCTGATGGAGCCTCTCCCCAAGATGCCCACCAAGTTTCAAGAATATTGGACCAGGGGGTCCAATTCTACGGGCCCCTAAACAGGTTGCCCCTATTCCCTCCATTGTTCTCTATGGTGGGAAAAAAATAACTTTTTTTCCCACTATAGAGAACAATGGAGGAAATGGGGCAACCTGTTTGGGGGCCCTTAGAATTGGACCCCCTGGTCCAATGTTCTTGAAACTTGGTGGGCATCTTGGGGAGAGGCTCCATCAGCTATCCTGTGATCTTGGAGCCTCTCCCTCAAACCCTCCCCTCCAGCCCTCAGAATATACCCTATGTTTTCACCATTGACTTCAATGGCCCATAGGGTATAATGGGGCTGAATTGCCACTGAATTTCTTTCATTCCCTCCTTTCCTTCTTTCTTTTTCCTCTTTCCCTCATTCTTCTCTTCTCTCTTTCCCTCATTCTTCTCTTCTCTCTCTCTCTCTCTCTCTTTCTCTCTCTCTCTCTTTCTTTCTTTCTTTCTTTCTTTCTTTCTTTCTTTCTTTCTTTCTTTCTTTCTTTCTTTCTTTCTTTCTTTCTTTCTTTCTTTCTCTTTCTTTCTTTCTTTCTTTCTTTCCTTTCTTTCTTCTTCTTTCTTTCCTCCTTTCCCTGCTTTCCCTCCTTCTTTCCTCTCTCTTTCTTTCCCTCTTTCCTTCCTTCTTTCCTTCTCTCTCTACTCTCTCTCTTTCCTTCCCTCTTTCCTCCTTCTGTGGCCCAACTCTCATGAGAAGGAGTTTAAACTTTAAACCCCTTCTCTCTTAGCTCCCCCACCCAGACCAGCTGGGGAAGGGAAGGGGAGGCTTTTGAAGATGCTTCCCCCCTTTTGCTTCCCCTTCTGACATCACTTCCGGTGATGTCAGGGGGCATGGCATATGTTAATAGCCTAATAGCTCATTAGCATACCATATGCTAATGAGCTCCTGCAGCTGTTCTTCTACGAAAAGACCCCTGCATATGTGCCTGCATTCTACAGTATGAAAATAGTTGAGAAGTATCTATTCAGTCTCAAGTGGTGTACTACTGTAAAATGCAAGCAGAGAGGTTTCAGCAGTTTGAGACCCGAGAGTGCCGCATGACAGAGTGAGCTCCCGTCTCTAGTTCCAGCTCCTGCCAACCTAGCAGTTCGAAAGCAAGAAATTGCAAGTAGATAAATAGGTACCACTTCGGTGGGAAGGTAACAGCGTTCCGTGCGCCTTGGTGTTTAGTCATGCCGGCCACATGACCATGGAAACGTCTTCGGACAGCGCTAGCTCTTCGGCTTTGAAACGGAGATGAGCACCGCAACCCTAGAGTCGGATTTGACTGGCTTTCGAGCAAGGGAACCTTTACTTTATATCCTGAAGAACTCTCTTCCTAAAAAAGGTTTGCCAGCAGAATCAAACGTCATCAGCCATCAGGGATCATTTTGAAGAAAAAGAGGTGCAGGAGCTCATTAGCATAACTCACTAGCATAACTTATTTGCATATGCCACACCCCCTGACATCACCAGAAGTGTGTCAGAAGGCAACACCTACCATTCAGGCTCCACTGGGCTGTTTTGGATTGCTATCAATCGGGGGGGGGGGTGCACAGATCTGCCCTCACAGAAGAAGGAGAGCTTGTACCTGAATAAACCTTCATCTTAAAGGTGCCACTAGACTCTTTTGGATGGCCAGCAAGTGCAGGAAACTGTGTGGCTGTTCGTGGGTCGAGGAGGGCAGCACGGAGGATGCACATGGCCTCAAGCAGGTAGGGGGCCAGGGTGGTGGCAGGGCAGAGGCACAGGAGGAGGCCGAGTAGGTGCAGGAGGCTGAGGAAGAGCTCCTTGTAGGCCTCACAGGAGTTGCCAGGGCTCGCCTTGCAGAGGTGCCGTGCCAGGGCCAGCATGAGGATGGGCAGAGCCTGGGCGGGCTGGGTGCCACAGCCCATGCAGTGGCAGAGCAGCTCAAGGGCCAGCTCGTGGCAGCGCTCCGCTGGGGTGGCCAGCAGGACTGGAAAGGTGAGGAGGGGCTGCTGGGAGCAGGAGGCAGGGCTTGCTGCATCTGCCCACCCCCTGGGCTCCTTACTCCCAGAGCTTTACTCCTGTGCAGTCCTGCAGGAAATGAGCCCTGTCAGCCATTACTTCTGCAGGTTGCCAAAATAGCGAACATTGAAGAGGACTCTTTACAAACTAATCTACTGTGTTTAGTAGTTTCATTACATGTCCAAAAAATGGCTACATCACTACTGTCACTTCAGGTACTACTAAAATGTACTTTCTATTAATACTTAGACTTATCCATACTTGAAAACATCCTAAAGCTCAGTCCTGGTTCTTAAAATGCTGAAATACTGAAAAAAGAATGGAAACAGTGAAGTAACGTAGAGAATGAATTCTTTCCCATGTATAAAGTATCACAGCACTTACAACTAATTTAAAACTTGTATATCTCCAAGCTAAGAGACATTGGGCATTGGAATCTGGGATGAATACACATCTGAAGAAAGAAATAACTATTCCTTAAAGAACCAGAAGTGACATTGCTCAAAGCCACCAGCTAACCCTAACATGGTTCCAGCTGCAACTTTTTTGAACTGGCAAGTGTATTTTGGGGGAAATGCTCACTCCAGTCTGGGTTACATATGCTTATCTATAAGAAATGTTCAAACAGAAGAGTTGGAATGAGTTTCATGTAGGGATGCTGAGAATTTCATGACAAAAATGTTCAGAACCAAATCTACCTTTTTGTCAGAAGTGGTCACTCTTGAGCCAAGCCTCAGATCAAATTGTCTCACCTTCACTGTTCAGCATCATCTCAAGCAGCTCCACAGTGGTGTTTCATTTCCTTCTGCCCCATGGCTGCTTTTTCACTTGTACAGTAAGTAAAATCAATTTCCCTCAAGGGTCATAGGTGGTTGGATCAGGTAATTAAATAACACCAGTGATACGTGTTGAAATCTATGACTCCTGTGGAGCTGTGTGAAAACACGCATGAGAAGGCTACTGCAGATCCACAATAAGTTTGTTGTTGTTCAGTCACATTGACAAATCCAACTCTTCGTGATCCCATGGACCACATCATACCAGGCCCTCCAGTCTTCCAACATCCTCCGGAGTTTGCTTAATTTCATGTTAGTTGCAGCAATAACACTGTCTAACCATCTCATCCTTTGCCGTCCCCTTCTTCTTTCACCTTCAATCTTTCCCAGCATCAGGGTCTTCTCCAGTGAGTGCTCCCTTCTCATTTGGTGGCCAAAGTATTTGAGATTCATCTTCAGTATCTGGCCTTCCAGGGAACAGTCAGGGTTGATTTCTTTTAAGATTGACTGATTTGATCTCCATGCAGTCCAAGGGACTCTCAAGAGCAATGCTCCCTCTAAGCTGTGGAGTCTTTGGGAAAAATTCTACTTTGTGAGCTACTGCCATTAAAGTTGTGAGCAAGCGATTTGGCTACTGCATAAATTAGTTTGTTCTGGAGCCATCCTTTCTGAGCCAAAACAAAAATGTGTGAGCCAGAGGCTAAAAAACTCTGAGTTAGCTCACATTAACTCAGCTCAGAGGGAACTCTGTTCAAGAGTCTTCTCCAGTACCATAATTCAAAAGTGTCTATTCTTTGGCACTTGGCTTTCCTTATGGTCCAAGTCTCACAGCCATACATTACTACTGGGAATACCATTGCTTTGACCATATGGACTTTTGTTGGCAAGGTGATGTCTCTACTTTTTATTATGCTGTCTAGGTTTGCCATAGCTTTCCTCCCAAGGAGCAAGTGTCTTTTAATTTCATGGCTGCAGTCACCATCTGCAGTGATCTCAGATCCCAGGAACGTGAATTCTGTCACTACTTCCATGACTTCCCCTTCTATTTGGTAAAGAATTATGGGGCCGAATGCTGTGATCTTCATTTTTTTGATGTTGAGTTTCAAGCCAACTTTTGTGCTCCTCTCACTCTCAGCAAGGGGCTCTTGAGGTTCTCTTCACTTTCTGCCATTAGAGTGGTATCATCTGCATATCTGAGGTTGTTGATGTTTTTCCTGGCAATCTTAATTCTGGCTTGTGATTCATCCAGGCCAGCATTTCTCATTATGTACTCTGCATATAAATTAAATAAGCAGTGTGACAATATACATCCTTGTCACACTCCTTTTCCTATTCTAAACCAATCAGTTGTTCCATATTCAGTTCTAACTGTTGATTCTTGACCCTTATACAAGTTCCTCAAGAGACATGTGAGGTCGTCTGGTACTCCCATCTCTTTAAGGACTTGCCATAGTTTGTTGTGATCCACACAATCAAAGGCTTTAGTGTAGTCAATGAAGCAGAAGTAGATGTTTTTCTGGTACTCCCTTGCTTTCTCCATAATCCAGCAAATGTTGGCAATTTGATATCTAGTTCCTCTACCTCTTTGAAACCCTGCTTGTACTTCTGGCAGTTCTCTATCCATGTCCTGCTGAAGCCTAGCTTGTAGGATCTTGAGCATGACCTTGCTGTCATGTGAAAGGAGTGCAATTGTGTGATAGCTTGAACATTCCTTGGCATTGCCCTTCTTTGGGATTGGAATGTAAACTGACCTTTGCCAATTCTGTGGCCACTGTTGCATTTTCCAAATTTGCTAGCATATGGAGTGCAGCACTTTAACAGCATCATCTTTTAAGACTTTGAATAGCTCAGCTGTGATACCATCACCTCTGCTAGCTTTGTTTTTAGTAATGCTTTCTAAGGTCCATTTGACTTCACACTCCAGGATGGTTAGTGATCACACCGTCATGGTTGTCAAGGACATTGAGATCCTTCTTGTATAGTTGGTATTCTTGCCATCTCTTCCTAATCTCTTCTGCTTCTGTTAGGTCCCTGCTGTTTTCATCCTTTATCATGGCCAGCTTTGCCTGGAACATTTCCTTGATTTCTCCAATTTTCTTGAAGAGATTTCTAGTCCTTCCCATTCTATTGTTTTCCTCTATTATTTTGCATTGTTCATTCAGGAAAGCCTCCTTATCTCTCCTTGCTGTTCTCTGGAAACATTCAGTTGGCAAATCTTTCCTTTTCACCTTTGACTTTCGCTTTCCTGCTTTATGTAAAGCCTCATCAGACAGCCACTTTGCTTTCTTGTATTTCTTTTTCTTTGGAATGGTGGTGATTGCTGCCTCCTGTGCAATGTCACAAACCTCCATCCATAGTTCTTCAGGCACTCTGTCTATCAAATCTAGTCCCTTAAACCTATTCTTCACCTCCACTGTATATTCATAAGGGATGTGATCTAGGTCAAACCTGAATGGCCACACAGAGTAGCAGCCACTGATGGGTATCAGGCAAACATTCTTCATTTAAACAATTGGTGGCAAAGCATAGTAAGGTGATAATGGTGAGTGGAAGAAGGAACCCGCAAATCAGAGACTCAAGCAACCCAGGAAGAGGGTGGGTTGATTTTGGGAGGTGCAGAAAAGGCAAGCCACACAGCCAGCAGGCAGAGGAGAGAGGGGGACCCCAAGACAGGAGCCCCAAAAGTACTGGGCTGAGTCAGGGGGACCTCACTTCAGAGATTCAAGTGACCCAAGGAAAAAGGGGGGATTGCTTTTGGGAGGAGCAGAAAGGGAAACCCAACAGCCAGCAGGCAAAGGAGAAAGGGGAGCCCCAAGACAGGAGTCCCAAAAGTGCTGGGCTGAGTCAGGGGGATCCCACTTCAGAGACTCTAGCAACTTAGGAAGAAGGGGGGCTTTGGAGAGGAGCGGAAAGGGAAACCCCACAGCCAGCAGGCAGAGGAGAGAGGGGAACCCCAAGACAGGAGTCTCAAAAGTGCTGGGCTGAGTCAGGGGGCCCCAATTCAGATACTCAAGTGACCCAGGAAGAAAGGAGGAGTTTCTGGCAGGAGCAGTAAAGGCAAGCCCCCCAGCCAGTAGGCAGAGAAAAGAGCAGCTTGCAGAATCCACAGAAGTGGTAGGGTAACTTAGGTGTTTGACTTGCCAAGGAAACAGGCAACCCCAAAGTCAAAACAAAACCGTATTGTAAAATAAAAAAAAATCAACCCAAGTTTCCCACCCCTCGCATCAAAGAAAGAGATGGGAGCGGGAAAGGCATTGTAGCTCTGGAACTCAGGAAAGGGAAAGAGGGCAAAAGTGGTTTATAAGTTGGGTGCCCCATTGGCAGAGGAGAGAGGGAACACCTAAGTCAGAGACTCAAGCCACCCAAGCAGAAAAGGGTGGGGGTTGGGAGAAGCAGATAGAGAAAGCCCAATGTCAGTGGAGAAGGCAGTTAGCAACCTCCCCAGAATGTGGTTTGTAAGTTGGGTGCTTCATTCGGGGGCAGTGGTGGTGGTTGCTGACTGCTTTTCCACTGATGTTGGGGTATCCCTTTCTGCTCCTCCCAAAAGCCCCCTTCTTCCAGTGTTGCTTGAGTCTCTGAACTGGGGGTTCCCTCTCTCCCTTGCCAACAAGACACCCAACTTACAAACCATTTTCGGGGGGGGGAGGTTGCTGTCTTCCTTTACCACTAGTGTCGGGGTTTCCCTTTCTTCTCCTCCCAACCCCCCCTTCCTGCATTGCTCAAGTCTCTGACTTGGGGGTTCCCTCTCTCCCCTGCCAACAAAGCACCCAACTTACCGATCACTTTTTGGGGGGTTGCTGACTGCCTTTTCCACAGGCATTGGGGTTTCCCTTTCTGCTCCTCCTAAAGGCCCCTCCTTTTTGCTTGGATTGCCTGAGTTTCTGACTTTCCTTCTCTCCCCTGCCTACAAGGCAACCAACCTACCCACCACTTTCTGGGGGGTTTGCTAACTGCCCTTGGCACTGGCTGTGGGTTTTCCCTTTCTTCTCCTCCCAAAACCCTTCTGCCTGGGTTGCTCGAGTCTCTGAAGTGTGATTCCCCTCTCTCCTCTGCTGATGAGGCACTTCACGCAACCCAGCACTTTTGGGGCTCTGACTACTGGCTGTGGGGGCTCACCTCTACTTCTCCTGCAAAAAGTACCTCTGCCATGAACCACCCCACTCAGCTCAACACTTTTAGGGCTCCTGTCTTGGGGTTCCCCTCTCACCTCTGCCTGCTGGCTGTGGGGCTTGCCTTTTCTGCTCCTCCCCAAAACACCCTCCCTTTCTTCTTGGGTTGCTTGAATCTCTCAAGTTTCCCTTCTCTCCTCTGCTGATGAGTTACCCAACACCCACCACTTTCTGGTGGTGCCCACTTCCCTGGCTGTGGGGTTCCCTTTCTGCCCCTCCCCAAAGCACCACCTTTCTTCCTGGGTTAATTGAGTCACTGCCTTGGGGGTTGCCTCTCTCCTCTGCCAATGAGGCACCCAACTTACCCACCATTGTTGCATTTCTCTGCATCTCAAGCAAGCAATGTTCCATCCCCACTACCTTGGTCTGATGTGTGGGGACATGAGGGTGGCCTGAAGGCAGGCCCGTAGCTAACAACTTTTTGCTCAGGGGGCCCATGTTTTTCTCAGGGGGCCCACCACCAATGTTCCCTCTAAGCTGTGGAGTTTTGTGAGCAAAACTTCTACTTTGTGAGCTACTGCCATTAAAGTTGTGAGAGAGCAATTTGGCTGCCGCATAAATTAGTTTGCTCTGGAGCCATCCTTTGTGAGTTAAGACAAAAATGTGTGAGCTGGAGGTTAAAAAACTGTGAGCTAGCTCACACTAACTCAGCTTAGAGGGAACACTGCCCACCACTATATGCTTGTGTGGTACTGCCATGCCATGCTTCTAAATAATAACTAAATAATAAATACAAGTGATTTATTGAACAAATGTTTCAAGTTTATTATTTATTATTATAATAATAGCCGACGTGATCGGGAACGAAATTTTTCTAAGAATATATCTATATTGATTTGGTTTGTGAGTGACTTCTCATATCCAAGCAGCACTAAACTGTTTTTCCGGATATGGGACATTGTCAGCCTCTGTGGTTGCAGAACACGAGTAAGGCAGGAGAATGCTGACTCGCACATAGCAGTGGAGGCTCCAAAAGTCACAGCAGCTGCAAGGACTTTGTATACATTGGGGAATGCACCTTTATAGGAAAATAGCACAGCAAGAGCATTGTGGATGCTGTTCTCTTTTTTCAGTTGTGGATTTGTTAGTGCTATGTTCCTTTTAATGAGATCTGCTTCTGCAGCAAACTTATCCTCATTAACATGTAGTAATTGCAGGATAGGCTTTACTGCTTCCACCTCTAAAAAGGAATCTGAATTGGGAATCAGTGAGTCCAAAGCAGATAAGTATTCCACATTGCGACTAGAAAACCGAGTTTCAGCCTCTGAAATGGAGTAGTCATGGACTTCAATAAAAACCTGTTTTAGGCACATAGGAGAGGACATGTTGTGGCTGGTTCCGGCACTTCCTTCTACAATGAAATCCTGGACTCCCCTTTCCACTGTATCAACAGGTATTTCATTCTCCTCGCATATTGCAGCTGTTTTCCCCATAAGCTCTTCAAAGAGAGTGTCTGCTTTACTTCTTCTGTCTTTGAGGACAGAAATGCAAGCATTCACCACTTCAGCAGCTTTCCCTAAGTGCATGTCTTTGTCTTGCAGTGCTGCATTACCTGGTTCAAATATAGACAACACTTCTTTCATTAGAAGTGCTAAGAAAGCAAACCTCAAATTTGCACATGTTGCATGTTGCCTCCAATCGCAATTCAGTGCAAGCTGCGGCTTCACCCTCAGGATCTGCTAGGTCACGGAGCACTAACAGCACCTCTCTGAAGTTATCAGTTATGGCTCTTGCTGTTGCCAAATGTCCAGTCCACCTATGTTCTAAGAGTCTTTTGAGCTGAGAACCAGAATACAGTTGGTTCACTCGATGCTTTCTGGTGAAGTTGTATAAACTGTTACACGTGTCAAAAAACTGCTTTACAGTTAATATTTTTGAGCATGCACTGACAATCACAAGATGCAATTGGTGATTGTAGCAATGTATGTATGGTACCGTTTTACCTAGTTTCTCTTGAATTTTTTTTTGGACGCCTCCAGACCTGCCCGACATAACACTAGCACCATCATAACACTGTGCCAATAGCTGCTTTGGATTAAACCCACAGTCAGGAAGAACTTTAAGCAGGAGATCAGAGATATAGTCTGCCGTTAACTGTGAAAGTTCATACAGACCCAGAAGATGTTCAGCCGGTCTGCCATCTTTTACAAATCTGACAACAACTGATAAATTTTCAGTACCACTTGCATCCCGAGTCTCATCAGCTTTTATGCAGAAGAAATCCACTTCACTGGTTCTGTAAAGGGAAGCAATTTGTTCTACCACCATTGATCCAAGGATAGAGATTACTTCATTTTGAATCTCTGGGGATGTATAAGAAGCATAAGTGGGTATACTTGGAATGATTGCTTGAAGTTTTTCATCTTTGCTTATGGTATAAAGAAAGAGGGCCATGAACAGTCCATCAGGGCTGGTTTTCTCCTGCTCAGCTTTCTCACTAATTGAGCCATGACCCTCACTACCACGGAAAGACAGTTCATTTACAGCAAGGAACTGGATGGTTTCTGCTATGCTCTTTACATAATACCGATTCCTCATGATCTGTTCTGGCCCCAACATAGTATGAATTTCTTTCCCTCTTTCTGACCTAGCCTTTCGTTCTTCCCATCGTGACATTGCCAGTATATGGGTTTTGGATGTACAATGTCTACTGAATCCCTTCTTGGACTCTAAAGCAGTCTTCCAGTTACAGAAACCAGAAACTACAAATGTAGCATCCCCTTCACCTTCCTTGGTAAACTTTCTGCATGGAAAACAGAAAGCTTTGTCAGCTGAGACAGAGTATTCTAGCCAAGGATGGCCATCGTACCACCTGCTACTAAAATACCGCTCTCTGTTTCCAATTTTTGTTTTAGGGTAGTTTAGTAGTTTAGGTTGTGAGGGATTTTCTGCACCAAGATCTGTAGGGCAGGTTGGTTCCCTTCTTTGCATGAATGGCTGGGGTCCAGAAGGTGGCGGCTGGGGTCCAGAAGGTGGCGGCTGGGGCCCAGAAGGTGGCGGCTGGGGTCCAGATCGCTTTTGTCCACCTTTAATTATGAACCTGTCCATTTCCTGACAATAAATTATAGAAGTTGTAAGACTGTTGGCAAATGACAACCCAACGTATGCATTTTTAAAAAAATGTTTCACCAAATCAATACAGAAGGAAAGGAGAATCAGTGGAAATAGCCCCCCCCCAGTCTTATAGAAACAGATGTGTCTTTCTCCCTCACAACCCCCCCCGCGTTTTAAGAGGGCCCAAAAATAGCTCTGACTGGATGATTTAGCCGCCCAGGCCCCGTGGGACTGGGAGACAGGCAGGCGGGGGGCAGCGGGCGGGGAGCCCAGGAGCAGGGAACAGGTTTGCCGCCACCACCCTGGAGCTACTCACACCCAGCCTGGCCTTCCTCACAGGGTTGAAGCAGCCAAAGTGGAGAAGAAAGAATGAGGTATGGCACCCTCACTCCTTGGAGGTAGGATGGGAATTAAATAATTTAAATCCATGCACTTCCTGCATGCAGGCTATTAGCAGCTCCAGCTGATGGACTAGGCAAGCCTGAAGCACTACTTGTCCTTGTGAGGGGAGTCTGTCGAGATTATTAGCCCTTGTATGTCACTTCATGTGGAAATGTGAGCTTGTTAAGCAACTGGAAATTTAACCCAGTCCTTGGAATATTTCCCGACTAGCCAGCTGTAGAGCCTCCAGTCCCAAGAGCAGCCCTACCTCGGTCACAGTGCTCAATCTGTTTATACCAGGGCTTTGCTTTCCCTGTACCTCTTACATGTCACAACTTTCCAACCTCACTGCTTATCATGTTTCTATACTCAGATATACACCTGCTGACAACCGAAAACCCTTTGGGGACTCTAATCTGGGAGAACTGGGTTTGAGTCCCCACTCCTCCACACACAGCTGCTGGTGTGACCTTGGTCCAGTCACAAGTTCTGCCAGAGCTGTTCTCTCAAGGACAGTTCTGGTAAGAGCTCTCTCAGCCCCACCTACCTCCCAGGATGTCTGTTGTGGGAAGGGGAAGAGAAAGGAGATGGTAAACTGAGACTCCTTCAAGTAGTGAAGGGTAGTGTATAAATCCAATCTCTTCTTCATACATCCAGTGATGTGGGCTCTCACCTACAAGCAAGCTGTTTGAAGGCTTTTCATGCACCCCAAAGACTTAGTGCCATGATGATTCATTGTTCTCTACACCATGCATATCATGCATGCCCTCCAGATCAAAGCGAGAGAAGTGGTCTGCCATTGCCTGCCTCTCTGTAGCAACCCTGGGCTTCCTTGGTGGTCTGGTCCCCCTTCCAAGTACTAACCAGGATCGATCCTGCTTAGCTTCTGAGATCTGATGAATTCGGGCCAGCCTGGGCCATCCAGGTCAAGGAAAGAGACGTTCAGAGGTGATTGGCCACTGCCTGCCTCTGCATAGTGACCCTGGACTTCCTTAGTGGTCTCCCACCCAAGTCCTAATCTGCCCTCACAGAGAGCTACCACCTGAATAAGCCTTTGTCTTAAAGGTGCCACTGGACACTTTGCATTGCCACCTATTGGTAGTTCCTCAGCATGTTAGCCACAGTGGAAACAGCAGCAAGGGGGCAGATTCAGTGGTAACCCCCCCCATCCAGCCCCATCCTCACAGAAAAGCAAGTTATTTAAAGCCAAATCAGATTTGCAGTTCCAACTAGAGATCCCCCTCCCCCATGAGCCCCTTCCCCTCTGGTCTCTACCTGGACTTGGAGTTCTGCAGGCTGCACACCGGTGGAGGAAGGAAGGGATGCTGGAAATGCGGCAAAGCAAACTCCTCTGAGACTGTTGCTGCCGAAGGTGGGCAGAAGCCAGGTTGCGCTGCTGGGTCCGGTGATGGAGGAGCTATGGCCCAGGGCTGTGCAGGAGAAGCAGAAAGGCACAGGTGCTCTGCTGGTGTCCTTTACAAGAAAGAGGAAGGTGCAGTGTGGCTTGATTTGTATTTAGCGGGCTCTTTGCTTAGAGCCCACCCCCTGTTCCAAAAGCCCAATGTTCTTAAATTAAAAGCCACATCTTAATAACCATTAAACCAACAAAAGCACATCATTAGAACCAATTAAAACCAGAGCTAAAATACACACACACAAACATAAAAGCAGCAATTACAACATTAGGCAGGAAGGAGGGTTCACTGAAGGAACACCAAGCGAAACAAAACAGTCTTCACCCACTGGCAGAAGATGGCAACAAAAGGGAAAGCCAAGTCTCTCTGGGAAGAACATTCTAGAGTTTTGGTGCCACAAAACAAAAAGGATCTTCCCCCCTTTTGCCACCTGCCTAATATCAGAACATAGAGGCACCCAAAGCAGGGCCTTGAAACATGACGATATTTGTTGGATAGGTTCATAAGGGTGTAGGGGGCCTTCAGGTATGTTGATCCCAAACCATATAGGGCATCAAAGGTCAATACTAGCACCTTGAATTGTGCCCAGAAACAGACTGGGAGCCAGTGCAGATAGGCAAAGACTTAAGTGATATGGTCCCTATGCCTCCAGTCAACATCCTGGCTGTAGTGATCTACACCAACTGAAGTTTCTGAACATTTTTCAAGAGCAACCCCATGTAAAGTACACTGCAGTAATCTATTCTATATGTAACCAGGGCATTCACCACAGTGACCACATCTTTTCTGCCCAGCAAAGGCCAGAGCTGGCTAGCCAGTCAAAGCTGCTAAAAGGCCACAGGTATTCTGGCCCAGCCATTATCAGCTTATCCAGGAGAAGAAGGCCTTGCAAGGGAGAAGAATGGTGAGGGGGGGAGAAAAAGGCCTTGGAGGGGCCCTGCAAAGCCTGGTGACGGGGGGAGAAGAAGGGCCTGCAAGGGCCCTGCAAAGCCTGGCATGGTGGGGGAGAGAAGTAGGGCCTGCAGGGGCCCTGCAAAGCCTGGCGACGGGGGGGGAAGAAGAAGGGCCTGCAGGGGCCCTGCAAAGCCTGGCGACGGGGGGGGAGAAGAAGGGCCTGCAGGGGCCCTGCAAAGCCTGGCGACGGGGGGGGAGAAGAAGGGCCTGCAGGGGCCCTGCAAAGCCTGGCGACGGGGGGGGAGAAGAAGGGCCTGCAGGGGCCCTGCAAAGCCTGGCGACGGGGGGGAGAAGAAGGGCCTGCAGGGGCCCTGCAAAGCCTGGCGACGGGGGGGGGAGAAGAAGGGCCTGCAGGGGCCCTGCAAAGCCTGGCGACGGGGGGGCAGAAGAAGGGAATGCAGGGGCCCTGCAAAGCCTGGCGATGGGGGGAGGGGAGAAGGAGGGCCTGCAGGGGCCCTGCAAAGCCTGGTGATGGGGGGGAGAAGAAAGGCTTGCAGGGGCCCTGCAAAGCCTGGCGACGGGGGGGTGGAGAAGAAAGGCTTGCAGGGGCCCTGCAAAGCCTGGCGACGGGGGGGGGAGAAGGGCCTGCAGGGGCCCTGCAAAGCCTGGCGACGGGGGGGGAGAAGAAAGGCCTGCAGGGGCCCTGCAAAGCCTGGCGACGGGGGGGGGAGAAGAAGGGCCTGCAGGGGCCCTGCAAAGCCTGGCGACGGGGGGGGAGAAGAAGGGCCTGCAGGGGCCCTGCAAAGCCTGGCGACGGGGGGGGAGAAGAAGGGCCTGCAGGGGCCCTGCAAAGCCTGGCGACGGGGGGAGGAGAAGGGCCTGCAGGGGCCCTGCAAAGCCTGGCGACGGGGGGGAGAAGAAGGGCCTGCAGGGGCCCTGCAAAGCCTGGCGACGGGGGGGGAGAAGAAGGGCCTGCAGGGGCCCTGCAAAGCCTGGCGATGGGGGGGGAGAAGAAGGGCCTGCAGGGGCCCTGCAAAGCCTGGCGACGGGGGGGGCAGAAGAAGGGCCTGCAGGGGCCTTGCAAAGCCTGGCGACGGGGGGGGAGAAGGGCCTGCAGGGGCCCTGCAAAGCCTGGCGACGGGGGGGGAGAAGAAGGGCCTGCAGGGGCCCTGCAAAGCCTGGCGACGGGGGGGGAGAAGAAGGGCCTGCAGGGGCCCTGCAAAGCCTGGCGACGGGGGGGAGAAGAAGGGCCTGCAGGGGCCCTGCAAAGCCTGGCGACGGGGGGGAGGAGAAGGGCCTGCAGGGGCCCTGCAAAGCCTGGCGATGGGGGGGGGAGAAGAAGGGCCTGCAGGGGCCCTGCAAAGCCTGGCGATGGGGGGGGAGAAGAAGGGCCTGCAGGGGCCCTGCAAAGCCTGGTGACGGGGGGGCAGAAGAAGGGCCTGCAGGGGCCCTGCAAAGCCTGGCGACGGGGGGGAGGAGAAGAAGGGCCTGCAGGGGCCCTGCAAAGCCTGGCGACGGGGGGGGAGAAGAAGGGCCTGCAGGGGCCCTGCAAAGCCTGGCGACGGGGGGGAGAAGAAGGGAATGCAGGGGCCCTGCAAAGCCTGGCGATGGGGGGGGGAGAAGGAGGGCCTGCAGGGGCCCTGCAAAGCCTGGCGACGGGGGGGAGAAGAAAGGCTTGCAGGGGCCCTGCAAAGCCTGGCGACGGGGGGGTGGAGAAGAAAGGCTTGCAGGGGCCCTGCAAAGCCTGGCGACGGGGGGGGTGGAGAAGGGCCTGCAGGGGCCCTGCAAAGCCTGGCGACGGGGGGGAGAAGAAAGGCTTGCAGGGGCCCTGCAAAGCCTGGCGACGGGGGGGGAGAAGAAGGGCCTGCAGGGGCCCTGCAAAGCCTGGCGATGGGGGGGGGGAGAAGAAGGGCCTGCAGGGGCCCTGCAAAGCCTGGCGACGGGAGGGGGAGAAGAAAGGCTTGCAGGGGCCCTGCAAAGCCTGGCGACGGGGGGGAGAAGAAGGGCCTGCAGGGGCCCTGCAAAGCCTGGCGATGTGGGGGGGGAGAAGAAGGGGCTGCAGGGGCCCTGCAAAGCCTGGCGACGGGGGGGAGGAAGGGCCTGCAGGGGCCCTGCAAAGCCTGGCGACGGGGGGGGAAGAAGGGCCTGCAGGGGCCCTGCAAAGCCTGGTGACCGGGGGAGAAGAAAGGCTTGCAGGGGCCCTGCAAAGCCTGGCGACGGGGGGGAGAAGAAGGGCCTGCAGGGGCCCTGCAAAGCCTGGCGATGTGGGGGGGAGAAGAAGGGCTTGCAGGGGCCCTGCAAAGCCTGGCGATGGGGGGGGAGAAGAAGGGCCTGCAGGGGCCCTGCAAAGCCTGGCGATGTGGGGGGAGAAGAAGGACCTGCAGGGGCCCTGCAAAGCCTGGCGACGGGGGGGAAGAAGGGCCTGCAGGGGCCCTGCAAAGCCTGGCGACGGGGGGGGGAGAAGGGCCTGCAGGGGCCCTGCAAAGCCTGGCGACGGGGGGAAGAAGGGCCTGCAGTGATTGTGGGCAGATCAGGAGGAGGCGAGGGGATCTCTAGCCCCGCCCCCTAATGAGTGCTGGGAGGGGTGGAGAGACGGAGCAGCAGAGACAGAGCGGAGCCTAGCCAGTCTAACCTGAGAGTGCTCCGCTCCTAGGAGGGGGAGGGGCGGGGGAGGAGGGGGAGCAGAGGATAGGGGAGGGGGCCCATAAAACTCGTGGGGGGCGGGCCCCCAGGGCCCCACGCAGGCTACGGGCCAGCCTGAAGGGGTTGTACTCATGGACATGGGCAGATGGGAAGACTGGCCACACTGAACACAGGTGGTGGGATATGACTGCATTCTCCCACACCACTGCCCTCCTCCCCAAGTACATCATGGCCTCCACACCAGCTTCCCATGCACTGTCCATGGGGATGGTCTTGGTCTCTGCTCAAGAATTCCTGCTGGACCTGGATGGGCTGCGGGGGCAAAGTAAAAGTGGGAGGGAGTAAACTGCCATTGCTAGTGCTGAGGATGGTGATGATGGCCATAGCACTTCATCCTGTTCCGTGCCCGGGGATTCCTAGTCATGATACCCTGCCTGTCCTTTTCCCATCAGGATGCCCCCCAGTCAGTCCAGGGTCCAACACATATTTGTGCCTGAAACATGCCCCACTTATGGGTATGGGGGCACAGTTGCAGTCTGCTGCATAGAAGTAGTTCCTCATCCCTCCCAGTGATCCCTGCATGGCAGAGTGCCAGGTATGTGGGCCACATGTTCATAAGTGGAGGGATCCACATCACTTAACTACCAGTGTTCTACAGAGGCACTTGCATAGGTCATATCCCAGTCTGATACCGCCAGAGGGTGGACTCCCAGAGTCCACCACTGGGCACGGGGTACACATCCCCAGTTGATGATGTGAGGGAGGCCAGGAGAGGCATGCCACTATGACAGGGTCTCTGGCCTTCACCATGGGTTCCCTCAAGCAAGCCACCTTTCAGGAGATCAGGCTGCTGGAATCCTCCCCAACATCTGGAAGGAGGATGAGGGCCCGGGCTCATGAGGTGATAACTCAGCACATCAGGCAGATGATTGCCCTGGACAGCCAGCTTTTCTCTCTGGTGGAGTATGTGAGCTACTGGGGGCTTCTACAGTTTGTGGCCCCCTTGTACACAATCCCCTACAGAAGGACCATGAGCTGGCGCATACTACCCTCCATGTATCACTCAGCAGTGTGTCTGGTGAATGCATAGCTAGCCAAGGTACAAAGGTGAACCATCCACCTGGTGATCAACCTTTGGAGCAGTCAATACCACAGCTACCTTACCCTCACCACACACTGGTAGCAACCAGAGGAGTTTTGGGGCAGGCAAAAGGCCAGACCCTGAGTGGGGATGAGCACACTTCCATCCAGCTACAAGGTGGTACTCCTCCATACTCAGGGCATGCATGGGGAGCACATGGTGGTGAATATCTCTGCAACCACTGAAAGTAGCCTGAAGAACTGGTTTTAGGGGGAGATCACCCATGGCAATCTGGTCACGGATAGCAGTCCAAACATGTGTAAAGCCGCTGAAAAAGCCAAACTCAGAAACATTGTTTTTCTGGCGCACAAGATTCACCTGGTGTTTAGAGGTGCCCCGGGCTGGGGACCACTGCTGTGGGTGGGGAGGGTGCCACTGAGATCAGTTCCCTGCTGAAGAACTGCCAGTGCTTGGTGGGACACTTCTCAAGAACCCTCAGGGCTTTGCAGCTGCTGAGAGAGAGGCAGGGTGAGGTGGATGAGATGGAGCATATCCTGCTCCAGGACACTGGCACCCAGGGGAACTCCACCTATGCCAGGATTGCACATTTGGTGAAGCAGAAGAATGTGGTGCAGGACATCTTGTCCTCCATGTCCATCCAGTGGGAGGAGGGTGTGTTGAGCATCAGCTCCAATGACTTGCTGACCCTCTCCCAGATGGTGCACATCCTGAAACCTTTTCAAGATGCCACCAATGTGCTCTGTGCCCACACAGCCAGCCTGGGGCAAGTAATTCCCCGAATTTGCAGGCTAGATCAGATAATGAAGTCTGTGCTGCAGCCAGGCCCCAAGGGAACCAAGGTTCTCTCTCGAGTCAGGGCCCTGGTCAACATGTTGTGCAAAGGCATCATAGAGTCCTTCCACCCGATCTTCAAAATGCAGGAATTCAAGCTGCTGTGCATGTGTGACCCCCATATCAAGGGAAGTGTCACCCTCTGAAATGCACAGCTTCACCAGTGGAAGCATGAACTATGCCACAAGGTGTGGAAATTCCAATACTGTGGCTGGGGCCAGAGACAACTGAGGGAGGTGGGAGATGATGAGGTGGAGGAGGATGAGGAGGACGAGGAGGGGGAGGAGGGGAGGATAAGGATGGAGAGGCCAATGAGGGGAAAGAAGAGGAAGAGGGGGAATGGGGGTGGTGAGGAGGACAATGTCATGGAGAGAGCAGGGGGCCCAGGACAGAGAGGAGTGTAGGAACAAGTATCAAGAGTTCTGGTTGTCCGTCGTGAGGTGGGAGATATGGAGCGCTGTTGTAGGTGTTTGGCATGCGTTGGCAGAGGATTCTGCTGAAGTGATAGTCCGTGGGTTTCTGGCTGAACCCCCAAGCCCATGAACTCGGACCCAGTTGAGTACTGGGCACACAAGACCACCATATATCCTGATCTCACCAGTGTGGCCAGCAATCTGCTCTCCTGCCCTCCTACTAGCATCCAGAGCAAATGGGTGTTCTCCCATCTGGGAGACATCCTTTGCCCACATTGAGCCCACCGACACTTGGCCATGGTGGATGAACTGTTTTTTTCTGAATGTCAATCTATCCATGGCTGGGCAAACCTGTTCTGGACAGGTGGATGTCCCTTGGCACTTGGGAGGGAGGAGGGCCACCTCTGCCAGGAGGGGTTGGACTTGCCCCATGGCCAAAAGCTATGATGTCAACATCACCTCAAAGAACCATTTGGACCACAATCCTCCTCCTTATGGCCCATTCCCTGATACGGCAACCAGAAATGAGATCTGTTCATGCATGAAAACTGCACACCCTCTCTTTGTGGATTCCCCACCCCAGGATACCTCAAAACAGGCTGCTGGATGTGACTGCTGACCTCCACCTCTTGGTGTGCTCCCTCCAACAGGCAACCCAAAACCTTATGCTTGTCTGACATGACCCCTGTCTTCAACTTCTCTGCACACCCCTTCCATCCCAGGAACTCACCAAAAAAACATTGATGGATGTGAGCGATGCCCTTTCCCTCTTGGGACATTCCCTGTGTCAGCCAACCTAAGAAAAGATATCTGTTGGATGTGACCCTGGTCCTCAAAGTCTCTTTGCATTCTCCACCCCTAAGAACCCCCAAAACACTTAAAAATAAACATTGATGGATGTGAGCAATGCCCTCCCCCTCTTGGGATGCTCCCTGTGCCAAGTCATCATAAAAAGAGATATTTGTCAGAAGTGTCCCTTGTCTTCGACATCTTTGCCCATTCTCTGACACAAGAAAACCCAAAAACTAATAATAAACCTTGACAGAAACCACCCATGACCCTATCTTCTTAACATGGTCTGCCCACCATAGCCAGGCAGCTGGGTCATGGTACTGAGTCCCTCGCAGGAGAGCCCATACTTAGATGTCTTCCCCCATTAGGGTGGGTGCTACCAGGCAGGTCCCAAGTGGGGGCCTGTCCACCAGGGTTGGGAATCCCCACCCCACCCATCTGCCCATCACAATCAGGCATGCAGGCCACACTACTGGGTCCCTCCCAGGAAGGCGCACACTTAGATGTCTTCCCATCAGAGAGGGTGCTACCAGGCAGGTTCCAAGAGGGGGCCATGTCCACTGAGGTCAGGAATCACATCTGACCTGTCTGCCCATCACAGCCAGGTGGGCGAGCCATGCTAGTGGGTCCCTCCTGGGAGGACCCACTCTTAGATAGCTCCCCCCATCAGGGAGGGCACTACCAGGTGGGTCCAAAGTGGGGTCCTTGTCCCCTAGGGTTGGGACTCCCAGCCTCACCCGTCTGCCTACCCAGGTCCCCCTCACCCACCTGAAGCCAAAGTGATTACCAATCAAGACTGACTCCTTCCGCTTCCCCTTTTAAGGGGGGGGGTGCTACCAGGCCAGCCCCATGCAGAGTCCCTGTCCACTGGGGCCGAGATTCCTGATTTCACCTGGCTGCCCGCCACAGCCCAGTGTTCACACCATGCTACTGGGTTCCTCCCAGGAGGGACTACACTTGGATGTCTCCTCCCTCTGTGGAGGTGTGCTGCCAGGCTGGCCCCAAGCAGGGTCCCTGTATATTGGGGGTGGGAGTCCTAGCCTCACCCATCTGCCTGCCCATGTCTCCTTCATCTGCCAGATGGTAAAGTGATTACTGGTCAGGACTGAATCCTCCTGAGCTGGGAGGCCACATTACCCTGGTTGCAGACCATCAGGATGGGGGGTTGGACTCCCAACACCCATCTAACTGCCCAGTTCCCCTGACCCACCTGAAAGCAAACTGACTACTGGTCAGAACCAAATCCTCATGAGCTGGGAGCTCACATTGCCCTGGTCACAGACTGTCACATCCCTTACTTGGAGAGTTGTCCCTGGGAAAGAAGGCCTCAGGTGGTGTGAGAGATTATTCCTTGCTCATTTATCATGTTACTAGGAGTAGAGGAAGGGTGGGCCTGGGGAGAAAGCACCACCTGCCCCTGTGCAGATGTTCCCCAGGCCTCGGGCTGGGCAGGAGGTTCTGCCCTGGTTGCTAATCACCAGGGGTCTTTTGGGGGGAGCGCACCGGAGCGCAGCTCTGGCAGCTTCTGAGGGCAGAAAGGCTCCCGCATATCAGTTTTGGCCATACAAGCCGATTCAGGAGTCTTTCCGCCAGCCGAATGTCAATTTCAGCCCCATTATATCCTATGGGCCATTGAAGTCAATGGTGAAAACATAGGGTATATTCTGGGGGCTGGAGAGGAGGGGTTTGAGGGAGAGACTCCAAACTCACAGGGTAGCTGATGGAGCCTCTCCTTAAGATACCCACCAAGTTTCGAGAACATTGGACCAGGGGGTCCAATTCTATGGGCCCCCAAACAGGTTGCCCCCATTCCCTCCATTGTTCTCTATGGTGGGGAAAAAAAAGTTTCTTTTTCCTAGTCACACTGCGCAGACTGATGCAGGAGCATACTGGGAGGAGGCGCAAGGCAGCGTTCACACTGTTGGCCCACCCCTGAAGGAGGCAGGCCTGTAAGCAGCATTTTCCTCACTCCTGGCAGGCAGCTATGTGCATCCCCGTGGGCACAGCCAGCGCATGCTATGGATGCGGGTTGTTCCTGGCTTTTCAGGTTAGCATTCCTACTTCCAGGAAGTGGAATGAAGTGGAATGAACACATTCTCTGGGATTTGCTACCACTTTCACAGGTATCTTTTAAATGTGGGAGTGAAGCGGTACACGATGGGTTGGCTACGGGTGGGGAATGTGGGACAGATGTGCCTGTGTGAATGGCCCCGTTAATCCGCTTGTGAAATGTTGCTCACATGCTGCTATAGCAGGGCAAACTGCCAGTCTGAACTCGGCCTATGTGCCTCCATTCAGTTTCTTCATTTCTTTCCCCATGATCACATCAAATACCTTACATATCTACATAATAAATTACATGGCCATTCTTCCATTTACTATTTACTATAACAAAATTCCAGTTAACTGTATTCTTAAAAAAAAAAAACCTGTTCCACCTAAATACCAAAAAAAGTAATCTAAACAGAGATGCCTGTTATTCCTGGGGCTGAGAAACTCAGCGGGAAGAAAACCTTCTCTCCTCCTGTGAGACAGCTTGGGGGGCACTCCCGCTTTCTCCTCATTATGCCCACTTTTTGTAATTAGTATAGATTATTTACCTTCTAGCCCTTTTTTCTTTTAATCCTCTTAATCAAAAGTACTATTTTATTATATACTGAGCTATAAATCATGGTTAGCATTGCATATTCCATATTTCTAAATACCATATAACATTCTAGTCTTTGAATTGCTCTTCAGTTGATTCTTAGAAGCATTATGTCTCTATAAATTTTCAAGTAACTGTCTCCAAACACACTGAACTCTATTTTCAGTCTATTTTCTACTTCTCTTACGATTTTACACATGTAGCCAAAAGTTTTTTGCCCAATACTTCATCAAAAGGAATGTGAGTTTTCCCATTCAAATGAACTACGATATGTCCCGGTTGTAGCCAACAATTTGACACCGCTGTTAGTTAGTGTTGCTGCTATCTCACACAGCTGTCGTCTTGCAGCCAATATTTCTGGGGGGAGGTCTGGGAACAGATACATGATTGTATCTCCCAATTGCAAACCCTGTTTTTCTTTGGCTATCTGAAATAGGCATTTTTTATGTTGGATGTTTACAAATTCAACCAGGATGTCCTCTGGCACACTGGGGGGTGCTCTCCTTGACATGGGCAACCAAAATGCTGCTGTAATTATGTTTGGATTTGGCTCTGCTGTGTCCAACAGAGATGAAAGCCAGAGATTTAAAGAGGTACACAGGAGGACCAAATTTTAAAATTGAATTTTATTACTGGTTGTTTTAAAAGAGCAGTGAAAAGCTAGCGATTTAAGAGAAGACATAAAGGAGATTCGAATTATATAAAGAAGAAGAACTTGGGCTGATTTTAGAAACTTCAAAACGGATCCAAAATATCGGCAAAGGGCAGCTTCGTCTGTGAGGCCAAATATGGCAGCAAAGGAAAAGAGAGAGTGGCAAGCTGCAATGGAGTCAATGGAAAGGAGAATGATGGAAGCGATTCAAGGATTGGTGAAACAAATAGAACAACAGTTAGAAAAGCAAATGGAAAAACAGCTGAAGCAGTTAGAAGAAGTTCAAGAAAAGAATGTGATAGCTCTCAAAGAGCTGGTGGTAGCAGAAGTGGCTGTAATTACAAAAGAAGTGGCAGACACAAAGAGCCAAGTGCAAGGTCTGACATTAAAATCGACCGAATTGAAGCAAAAAACACAAGATACAGACAAAAAAATTGAAACAACTCTACAGGACAATCGTAAATTGGAGACAATGATGGAATATAGAGTGATGTTAAACCATCTGAGACTAAGAGGGATTGAAGAAAAGACAGATGAAGATATATGTATGATAGTGATGACTGCTTCGACGGAGTATTTGGGAGAAGATCAAGGAGAACTGGATTCTGATTTTGATTTGATTTATAGAGTAAATTCAGCATATGCTCAGAGAAAGAATTTGTCAAGAGATGTTATTGTACAATTTGTAACAAGAAAGATGAAGGAGGATATTTTTAAAAAACAATTTACACAACCTTTGGAAATTGATGGCAAAAAGATAATAATAATGAGAGAACTCCCAAGAATGATTTTGCAAGAAAGAAAGAAATATAAAAAGCTGGTAGACAAACTGAAACAGTTAACCATCAGGTTCAGATGGGAAATACCATATGGTTTGTCTTTTACCTACATCTCGAAGAGATATACGATCAAGACTCTAGGAGACATGTATAGGTTCAAGGCAGAAAATATAGAAGATTTTGGAGATATTTAAAGACAAGACA
The DNA here is from genome assembly GCA_029375565.1 of Gekko gecko. Lineage (NCBI taxonomy): Eukaryota > Metazoa > Chordata > Lepidosauria > Squamata > Gekkonidae > Gekko > Gekko gecko. The sequence goes on from JAPDNY010000005.1 coordinate 175,545,111, forward strand.
TGATGGAATACAAATTGTTATCGTGGAATGTAAATGGACTTAATTCACCCTCCAAAAGGAAATTGGTAAATTATTGGTTGCAAAAACAAAAATTTAATATTATCTGCTTGCAAGAAACTCATATTAGAAAACGGGACAATAAGTATTTGATTAACAGAAAATTAGGAGAAGAATTTTATTCATTGGCAGAAAAAAAAAATAAAGGAGTTGTGACCTATGTAAATAAAGAATTGGATCCAAAACCAATTTTTAGTGATAAAGATGGGAGATATATTAGAGTTGAAATTACAATGCTTCAGAAAAAGACTCTGGTAGTTAATTTGTATGTGCCTAATGGAGCTAAAGAAAATTTTTTTAAAGACTTGATGATGGAATTGGACCAAGTGAACTACGAGCGTATAATTCTGGCAGGAGACTTCAATGGTACGATTATCAATAATTTGGACAGAAAATCTGATAAGAAGGACGAGAAGGTTGGGAAATTACCAAAAATTTTCTTCAAATTGATGGAACAAGAGAAATTAGAAGATGTCTGGAGAAAATGGAATCCCAAAGTTAAAGACTTTACTTTCTATTCCAACCGGCACAATTCCTTTTCCAGAATAGATATGATTTGGATGTCTGGTGACTTGGTGTTAAAAACTCAGAAGGTGGAGATTTTTCCAAAGACTAACTCTGATCATAATCTGGTGATTTGGAGTTAAAAGAAAAAGTGAAACAGTTTCATTGGAGAATAAATGAAGATCTATTGGATAAGACGAAAGTAATCGAGACACTACGTAAGGAAACACAATCATTTTTTCAATTGAATTTGATTCAAAATTTTAAAATACAGACGGTCTGGGATGCATATAAGGCTGTGATGAGAGGATTACTTATATCGTTGAATGCGATGGATAAGAAACAGAATACAGAGCAGCAAAAGGAGTTGCAAGAAAGAATTCAGCAAAAAGAAAAAGAATTCAAGAGGAGACCTGGAAAAAAGAAAATTATCAAGGAAATTCAAATTTTACAAGAGCAATTGAATGTGATACTTAATCGGGAACTTTATTGGAACTTAAAGAAATTACAACAAAAATCCTTCAAAGGAGCAAATAAACCAGGAAAATTTCTGGCATGGCAACTGAAAAATTGAAGAAAGAAAAGGTTAATAAACAAAATTATTGAAGAAATCGTGGATATGAATGGTTTAAAAAGAGTTTTCTTCAGGTATTATGCAAAGTTATTCCAAAAAAAAAGAATATAGACTCCGAAAAAAATTAAAAAATATTTGGACATGGTAGAAATTCCAAAGGTTGGAACAAAAAGTAAGGAAATGTTGAATGGCTCAATTCAAAAAGAGGAAGTTTACAAGGCAATAGAAGAGGCCAAATTGGGGAAAGCTCCAGGTCCAGATGGATTTACAATAAAATTTTATAAAAAAACTAAAAAAGGTGCTAACCCCAATTTTGGAACTTCTAGCAAATGAGATACAGGTAACCAAAGTGATACCAGAGACGTGGAAGGAAGCCAATATATCAATCATACCAAAAGAGGGACAAGACTTAACAGACGTCAAGAATTACAGACCAATTTCTTTACTCAATAATGATTACAAGTTGTTTGCCAAAATAATTTCAGAAAGACTGAAGAACTATTTGAAGGACTTTATAACTGAAGAACAAGCCGGTTTCTTACCAAATAGACAAATTAAGGACAATTAAAGGATGGTGATAGATGCTATTGAATATTATGATAAACATCCAGAAAAGGAGGTTGCTTTCCTATTTGTAGATGCAGAGAAAGCCTTCGATAATTTAAACTGGGACTTTATGTTTCAACTGATGGAAATAATGGATATCGGACAGCCCTTTTTAAATGTAACCAGGGCAATTTATTCAGAACAGAAAGCATCGTTAAATGTAAATAAAGAGATGACAGACTATTTTAAGGTTCAAAAAGGGACCAGGCAAGGTTGCCCGTTATCCCCCTTATTGTTCATTTGGGTTTTGGAAGTATTGTTGGCGAAGATAAGAGAAGATAAAGACATAAGGGGATTTACAACAGAGGTTTTTACCTACAAGTACAGGGCATTTGTGGATGATGTAATGTTTTTGATTGAAGATCCATTAATTAATTTACCATTGTTGATGGAAAAGATCAAGGAATTTGGAGATTTGGCGGGATTTTATGTCAATAAGAACAAAACAAAGGTGTTATGTAAGAATATGACAAAACAGAAACAGCAGGAACTGCAAGAATCAATACAATGTGAAGTGGTTAAAAAAACAAAATATTTAGGAATTGAGTTGACAATGAAAAATATAGATCTTTTTAAGAATAACTATGAGAAGATTTGGTGTAAAATCCAACAAGATATAAAAAAATGACATTTCAAAATTTGTTTGGGCTGGAAGAAAACCGAGGATCAAAATGAAGATTTTGTGTGATGCAAAGGAAAGAGAGGATTCCAATTACCTAATTTCAGACTGTATCATGATGCGGTGTGTCTGACTTGGTTGGCTCAATGGGCCAACTTGGACAATAGAAAAATGTTGGCGTTGGAGGGCCATGACCATAAATTTGGTTGGCACGCTTATTTATGTTATGAGAAATACAAAATGGATAATTTTTTTAAACACCACTTCATAAGAAGATCACTGTTTATGACCTGGATGAGATATAAAAGATTTTTTTTTGATGCAAGACCGTTATGGATAGTGCCGGCTGAAGTAATTAAACCATTTTCGAGGTATAAGGGAGAAGACTGGATACCTTATAGAGATATCTTGAAGGTAGAAGGGAGTAGTTTGCATATGATTGGTTAAATTACAGACAGATTTATGACTTATTTAAGGCTGACAAAAAGAGGTATGGCTTCAGGAAGGAGAATAATGAAATTGAAGTTGTGTGGGTGGGGGAGGAAAAAGAGTGATTTCAAAAATGTATAAAGTTTTGTTAAAATGGTATACTGAGGATGAGATTGTAAAAGAACAGATGGTAAAATGGGCTATAAATATAAATAAATAGATATGTCAACTTGGGAGGGTCTATGGAAAAAGTCAATTAAAATTTCAACATGTGTTAATATGAAAGAGAATTGTTATAAAATGATGTATAGATGGTACATGACACCAAAAAAAAATTGCTAATATGAATGAGAATTTGTCTAACAAATGTTGGAAGTGTAAAAAAAGGAAGGCTCATTTTATCATATGTGGTGAATCTGTGATAAAGCGATAGCTTATTGGACAGAGATTCATAATGAAATACAGAAGATCCTGAAGTGTACTTTGAAAAAACAACCTGAAATGTTACTTTTAGGCCTTAAAATGGAAGAAGTGCATGTAACAAAAAGAACATTGTTATGGTATTTGATTACAACAACAAGAATGACATTTGCCCAATGTTGGAAGCAAGAAAAAATACCAGAAAAATGGGACTGGATAAAGAAGATGCTTTTTATGGTAGAAATTGAGAAACTGACAAAGAAGCTTAATGGTAAAGAAGATGAAGAATTTTTTATAGAATGGAAAGATTTTAAAGACTGTCTTGAAAGGAATTGGCTTGTAAGAAATAAGTTACTCTGCTTTGATAACTATTAAGGATAGAAAAAAGAAAGTAATTATTGAATTATAGCTGAAATGTTACCTAAGGGTTAGATTGAATGAATTAATACATTTTTAAAAGAAGAATTTAATATGGGATAAGTTTTACTGTTACTGAATATTGAATGAAATAGGTAGCGGGGTGGAGCATTGCTGGAAGCCAAGAGGGGGGAGGAAGGGGATAATTGAAAAGGATATATTTAAAAGTATTATGAGTTATGGAGCGTGTTAATATATCCTATCAATAAAAGTTTTTATTAAAAAAAGAAGTCCCTGGAAGCCCTCTAAAGTGAAGGAACCACAGTCCTGTTCCTCATGGTGCAAGCAGGGGTCATGTACCAGGGAGCTAGATACCTGAACATCCTTTGCAACAGAATGTTTTTGGATAAGAAGAAGGTTAGTCCTTCTATGGTGACCATATCAGCAATGAAGTGAGAAACCATTCTACTACCATGCTACTCCCCCACACACACACATACCCTAGTGTCACCCTCACCAAACATCTCTGTCAGAGAAGCCTAGTGTCCCTTCCCTGTTGCAGAACTCTCTGGGGCAGCTCTGGAGGTGGTCACAGTACAATTCACTTCCCGGCTGGCTGCTTGGGCTCCCCAGCAGCAGTCTCTCTCTCCCTCCAAAAAAGCTCAACCTGGTGGTGCTTCTTCAGGTGGTTCCATATCCTGGCAGGCATGAGATGGCTTGGATCCTTCCCACGACTGATCCAGACCCTACACAGCCGGCACCATGCATAGCGCGATCCTCCATCAGCTGGAAGTGCTTGCAGAAATCAGAGGTGAAGTAGAGCCCATGTTGACCAGCAGCTTTGGATACCACTGGAGCAGCCTCCTGTGAGGAGCTCAGGGCAGACACACTGTGTTTTAGGGGGCAGGAGAAGAGCACTGGCTGGGAGAAAGGGACTGAGATGACCACAAACCAACCTATGACTTTAGAAATAGAAAGCCTAAGTAAAGGCAGAAGGACTCTGAAAATTGCCTTTATGAAGCGAGTTTGGGGAATGCTCTGGAACTCTCCCATAACAAGTAACCAGCTAATTTCTGATCAGAGATAGATAGCACTCGCAGCATGCATTGTTTACTAACAAAATGGTACCAACATAGATTCTAACTGGGTTAAGGATCTCCTACTCTTGGGTTTTTAGTTTAGTGTGGGCATACTTTTCTTTCTCCCTAGTTGTTAGTCCCCTTCCTTTTTTCATTGTAGTTTTAGTAGTTTATTACAAAAAAGCAATAAAAAATCCCCTTCAGGGCCCCCCCCCAAAAATAAAACCATTGGCCAGGGACAGGCCCGGCCCCAGGTTTCTGGGCGCCCTAGGCAGGACTGCCTGGGGCGCCCACCCCACCGGGGATGCCAACCTCCCGGTGGGGCCTGGAGATGGCCCAGCGCCTGGAAGAGCCAGGGAAGGGGCGGGCTTAGAAGCCCCCCTTCCCTCCCAGCAGGGGCGGCCCGCGCGGCTCTCCCGGGCCCCTCGCAGCCGCGAGGCACCCGGGACAGCCGGGGAAGGGGCGGCGCGGCTCTCCCGGGCCCCTTGTAGCTGCGAGGCGCCTGGGAGAGCCGGGGAACGGGCGGACTTGCAACGCCCGCCCCTTCCCTCCCAGCAGCGGCGCAGGCTCTCCCGGACCCCTCGCAGCTGCGAGGCGCCCAGGGAGAGCTGGGAACGGGCAGGCTTGGAACGCCCGCCCCTTCCCTCCCAGCGGCAGCGCTGGGCTTGGGAGGGCCGTGTGTGGGGGGGGTGGAGAAGCCGCTCCGCCGCCGCCTGCCCGCCCCGCGGCCCAGCCCAGCAACCGCAGCCCCGCGGTGGGCTTGGGAGGGCGGGGGTGGGGGAGAGAAGCTGGCTTTGGGGAGGGCGGCGAGCTCCGCTGCCGCCTCCTGAGCCCCGGCGGGGCGCTCGGGGAGGCGGTGGGAGCAGCGGGGGGACTTTTTCTGGGAGGGGCCGGGGCACGGTTTGGCGCCCCTGCAGCCGGCACGCCCTAGGCGAGCACCTAGCTCGCCTAGTGGGCGAGCCGGCTATGGCCAGGGAAAGGTAGGATTCCCAAGTTTTAAATGAAACCACTACAAAAGGGGGAAAAAATGAAGAAACCTGAAGCAAGGATAGGTTAGAATCCTCTGTAAAGCAAAAGATTCTGGAAAAGGAGTCAAGCTCTGTTAGGTTCAGGTTGCAGCACAGGTAGTTAGGTGCCTAAACACCCTACCCATAGATTAGACAGAGTTTGGCCTGCATAACACAATGAGTGGCAGGAAGGGAACACAGAGGGGCCTTGGGGGCAAGGTGAAGGAGAAAACTAGAGGGGTGGAGGGGAAGGGGAGGACTGTGGTACTCCCCCATCTAGAGTCACCTTTCACCACTCTGACTTCTGGCTGTAGTGGTGCACTGAAGAAGCCCCATCTTGGCAGCTTCATTGAGGCTGCTTCTGGGGTGGCCCCTGCAGAGGTGCTTGCAGGTGCTGGCTCTGGACAGGGGTCTTCTGCTCAGACAGTCCCTCCTCAAGCTGCTGTTGCTGAGGCTCAACAGCAGCAGCAGGAGGGGCAGCAAGAGCTGTCTTTGGGGTTGAGCTTTGGGGACAGTTTTATGGCTTGAGAGCTCATCCCACAGACTCAGAGAGTTATAAAGGAGCTGAAGGAAGAGCTAAGTGACCAGCCTGCTGCTCTGGTTCCTCTAGACTTCCAGAATTGACATGCAGGAGTCTTTCTGCCTGCCGAAATGGATTCTGCCCGATTCGGCGGAATCTGAATTGGGAGGAATTTATTTTTTTTGCACACCCTTAACACCCACCAAGCCCAGTAAAGCCTCTTAAAACCAAAACAAAACCAATGCCACAACTATTTATTATTTATTTATTTATTACTTTCAATTTATATCCCGCCTAGCCAGGAACTAACACATACTAAAGAAACCTTACCTAATCCAATCCAAAACAGCAGCAACCCACACACACCCAGCTTTCCCATCAGCAAACAAAAGGAATAAACTCTTTAAGCAAGAAAAAATATTCAAAAATCCAACCTTCACAACACTGCAACAACTGGAGTTTCTGGTCTTGGTGATTGCCATGGCAGACGTCTTCTCCTGGGGCTCCAGGAGAAGCCTGCCAGTGCCTGTGGCTGGGTGGGGGCACAATCGTCCATGCCACCCCAGAAGTCCTTGGGTTGGACTCCTAGCCATAGGTGCTAGAGAACCCCCCGGTGCGACAAGCCGGAGAAGGGTGGCTCCTCCAAGCCCTGATGGGCTCGCTGCAGAGCGTCCTGAATGGGAACAAGATCAGCATACCGGAGCAAGCGTGCGGTGATCCAGCGATTATGAACACAGAGGCAAATGCCAAAAATGTCAGTCGGAGTATAAGCAAGAATCACCCGCAAACATTGTGCCCCCCTAAAAGGAAACGGGGGGGGAACCTCCTGCTAAGGACTGCTTGCAAGCGATTTTAAAGTTAGAAAAAGGGGGGATGGTAGTAAAAAGTCATTGAATGGAAATAAAGAGACTGTGAGTTTATCATTTTGATTAAGAACTTCTAGTGGTTTTGACAAACTTTTACAAAAAGTAAACAGTCCTCAAACATGGTGCTGCCAAAAGACTCTAAGGACAAGCTAACAAAAGTTAAGCCTCCTTCAGAAAGTTCCAGCCCTTCAAGTTCTGTGCCTAGACAGGACTCAACTGCAGAGCTCCAAAGGTTGCTGTTGGAGGCACTTTGCCCTCTGCTGGAGAAAATTACAGCTATTGATAATAAGCTAGATGCACAAGAGGTGCAAACGGTGTTAAATACACAGAAAATTGAAAAAGCGGAGCAGGAGCTTAAAGATATTGGTTCCAACTTGAAAAAGATGAATAAAAAACTGCAGGCACTTGAAAAAAAGTGCCAAATAGAAGAGTCTCGTGTTTTACAGATGCAAATGTAAAGGGCGAGCTATGTATTGAGACTTCAAGGGATCAAAGAGGAGAGAGGGGAGAACCTGAAACAGATTGTGAGTGATTTGTTGGCTCTCTTGGCAGAGACAATGTCGGATCAACTTCAAAGCGAAATAGATATGGTCTTTAGATCATATTCTGAATTTATCAGAAAGAATAATCTGCCAGGGGAAATAACAGTAAGATTCTCCCAAAGAAAAGTGAGAGATCAACTATTGAAAGTGACCAATGGAGTTGCTTTGAAGTTGAAAGACAAGGAGATTAAAGTATTGAAGGACGTTCCATTTAAGAAGGAAGAGAAAGAAATACAGAGACTTGTCGTTGTTTTTACAAAGCCACGAAGTGGCCTACAGATGGTTGGTACCAGAGGGACTGATCTTTAGATATGCAAATGGCAAAGAAAGGATAGACTCTGTTGAAAAGGCTTCTGAATTTTTGCATCAGCACGGTCGACCACCAGGAGAGGGAGAAGGAACACCCGATGGCACGAAGGAGAGTGAAGAAAAAGGAGAGACTGGATCTTCTGATGAGGATTTGGACTCTAAGTTAGGGGCAGCAGCCCCAAAATAGGCTATCAGTTGAGAGGGAAAAGAGGGAAAAAGTAGAATGTCAATGTTCTCTGGAGTACTTAAAATTATTTCATTCTAGGGCACAGCTCTTTATGAAACTGTAATTGCTGGTGAAAAATCGGAATGTTTTATTAGCTAGATGATCATTTTTGGTGAAAGTCAATTTGTATTAAGAAGTAGAGTTTAAATTTTAAAAGTTATGCATGATCACCAATTCTTGGGCTTTTAGAGGGTTTTCTTTTCTTTCACCTGTAAACTGTAGTTTCCCCATCCCTAGTTCTCTGTGTATTGTAGACTCTTTTTTTTCTGTATGTAGATTTAGAAGAAGCAATAAAAAATCCCCTTTGGGGGGGCCAAAAACAACAACACTGCAACAACTAACACAAACCACAAGAGAACCAGTGAACAACAAGGTACAATAGTGAGAGAACCTGTGGACAAGAAGAAGAAGAAGGTGATATTGGATTTATACCCTGCCCTTCACTTGGGAGTCTTAGAGCAGCTTACAAATTCCTTTCCCTTCCCCTCCCCACAACAGACACCCTGTGAGGTAGGTGGGGCTGAGAGAACTCTAACACAAACTGCTCTTTCAGGAACAGCTGTGCCAGAGCTTGTGACTGACCCAAGGTCTCATCAGCAGGTGCAAGTGGAGGAGTGGGGAATCAAACCCGGTTCTCCCAGATTAGAGTCCACACACTTAACCACTACACCAAACAAGAGAACAACACAAACCTGTGAACCAGTGAACAATGCAAAACACAATAGTACTAGTGAACAGAACAACAAGGCACTAGTGAACAATAACTCACACCTCACCAGCTCCCCCAGCAACCAAAATGAAACAAAACCCAATCCATCAATAATACTGGCTCAGAGTTTATCGGTAGCTGGAATGTCTGAAATGTTTTCATTTGCAGATTATCTTTTTTACTGTCTGCATAGACAAACTGGTTTTATTTTTTAAAATTTGTAACATAAAAATCAAAACACCAAGAACCTTTCATTTAAAGAAAGAGCAACAAACCTTTAAAACTTTTTAAACAATTTAATCTAAAAATGTTAAGTTAAAGTTAAGTAAAGCACTGTGCTAAGCCAGCCCCCCAACACCGAACAGAATCCACCCACCCAACCAAGCCACCCACCCAACACAGGATAAGCAAAGGAAAACTTCAGAAAAACTTTTAAATGTTTTCCTTTTAAAAATAATATTTTTAAAAATATTATTTAAATAATTTTTTCCCAAAACCAGCTATTATCTTCAGGTCAGGCTTCAGTCCAGTCGGGCAGGACTCCACTCCATGGTCCACAGCAAGGCAAGAGAAACAGGCAGGCCAGGCAGGCAAAGAGGAGCAGCAGCTGAAGCCAAGGCTAGCAGAATCTCCAGCCAAGCAGTCAGCCAAAATGGAGTCTAGCCGCTAGGTTGGACTCCTGCTAAATACTCTCTGCCCATGCACAGAGCAGTTTGAAAAAAGAACACTGTTCTGTGATTGGACAAAGAGCACTACAACTTGCAATTTGATTGGCAGAATTGCAAGTTCTCCCTCCCCCTCCCAAACAAGGTAGGTGATGCTGTGCTGGCTGGAGTAGTGTCAGCTATGCTGCCATTGTATGTGGAGGGGGGAGGGAGTCTGCAGAGTGAACATCTTTTTCTCCTGGAATGTTGGTTTTGCTTTTCTCGCTTGGCCTTCACTAAGCTGGACTTGAGAGACATGTACTTTTGAGTGCGCATCAGGGAAGGGGATGAGCCCAAAACCACCTTCAATACCCCATTGGGCCAATTCGAATATCTAGTGATGCTGTTTGGGTTGCAGGGAGCCTCAGGGTGTTCATGAACTTAATAAATGGAGTGTTATATATTTTTTATATATATTAAAACTCCAAAATGGATTGCCCCCTTAGAAGCCTTTACAAACCAAACCTATATTTCGAGGGGGAAATTCTAAGATATGAAGACCTGTTGGACAATAGAAATGAATTGAAACCAATAGAAACATTAACATGGTGGCAAAAGAATCTAATTGTATCCAGATATTGTAAATATAAACAGATGGACTTTCATGATAAAATATTAGAAATAGATATGATTTTTATGTATACATATTAGAAATTTATAAAGAAAATGTATGTATTGTTATTAGCTAACAAGACTCAAGATGAAGTACTTAAAAATGCTATGATAAGGTGGGCACAAAACTTGGGTCATAATATTGAATTAGATAAATGTTCACAATTGTGGAAAACATAGAATATGTTATGCCAAATATTGGAGAAACACGGAGACATACCCCTAGAGAATATTTTTTTAAAAAAATCCTGGAAATGGCAGAAATGGACAAACTGACTTTGATTTTGAAAGGACAATCAGAGACAATATTTGAGAATACATGGTCAAGACCAGTGTTCCCTTTAAGCTGAGTTTTTTGGCCTCTGGCTCACACATTGTTGTCTTATCTCAGGAAGGATGGCTTCAGAGCAAACTAATTTATGCAGTAGCCAAATTGTTTACTCACAACATTAATGCCAGTAGCTCACCAAGTAGAATTTTTGCTCACAGGACTCTACAGCTTAGAGGGAGCATTGGTCAAGACTCTATAAGTGGTTTGAAAATTATATTAACAAGACAACAGACATTCTTAATCTTTTAAAGATCCAAAAAGCATAATTTCAATATATTTGCATATGATAATTTCAACGAGATAAGGTGATGAAAAATACAATCAATCAGGTATATGCACATTAAAGAGAATGTAAAGAAATTGAACTAATATTCCCTTTTGTAAGCACATTGATTTCAATGAACTTATAAGGGCATAACTCTGTTTAGGAAGACACTATCAATTATCAACCAGGAAATCCTTGGGTTTGAAATCTGCCTACGTCCCAAATTTAGCAGATGTGCATAGGAAAGGTGCTCTGTCTCTCAGCTTCTGTTGCCCATCTCCAATTTGGAAATGGCAATATTAACTAACTTACAGCATTGTTGCAACAAAATACTGCACATGAAGTGCTTTGGATGCTCAGAAGTGTGATACAAACACTCTTGTGTTCCCACTGTTGCTGCTGTGGCTGGAGAAATAAGCCATAGGGTAGACAGGAAGTGATCTCTTTGGTTGGCATTCTGCAGAATCCCAGCCCTGTTTTCCCCAGTGCTGTATTGACTGGACATGGAAAATATCTTGATACCTGTATGTTTTTCTCAACTCCTTTCTCTGCATTTCTTCCATTACTTTGCTAAAATTTATGGGGCAGGTGACCACAACAAGGTCTGCATTGCAGATAAGGGCATGCCATTGCAATATCCAAGGACATTAGATTTTCAAGAACTACTAATTAGAATGAGTAAGGTCACACTGAGAATTTATTGGCCTTCAGAGAAAAAAATGCCTTTTATCTTGTACTGCCCAGGGGAAAACTGACACCCTGCCCTGTCCCCACTTAGGGCTGCCAGATGGTTTCAACAAAAATACTGGACACACTTGATAAAATTTTATTGGCTCTTCTCCCATGATATGGGAAGCTTAACAACAACATTCCCTGTTACATCTTACTTTTTTCTTTATTAATTGATTACAGGTCACAACCAACCATTTCAACATAGATATATAAAACATTTCCAGTGCCAATAAGTTATTACAAATACCAATAGAACTGGTCCTAATTTTTACTCCCCCCCAAGTCATAGCTGACTTACGGCAACCCTGTAGGATTTTCAAGGCAAGATACATTAAGAGGTGGTTTGCCATCGCCTGAGTCTGCATCATGATTCTGGCATTCCTTTGGAAGTCTCCCATCCAAATAGTAACCAGGGCCAACCCTGCTTAGCTTCCAAGATCTGACAGGATCAGGCTAACCTAGGCATTTTTACCATACCTAGACTTTTTCCTAGACCAGAATATAATGAATTACTTCGGTGAGATAAGTTGACTACAAATAAGCAGGTATATCGTCCAAGATTCAGCAGGACAAGCAGGCCATAAAATATACTTAGTATTGGTCTAGATTTTCAACAATTTGCCATATCTCTAACTAATAGATTTTACTGGACCAGAATAAGGTAAATTAATTCAGTGAGATAAGATGACACCAAATTAGCAGGTATATCAATCGAGAAGCAAAATGAACACAGCCAGCCCTGGTCAACCGTGACAAGTAATATGAACTTTAAAATTCCTTACCAGAATTACAGAGAGAGGCAGTGGGCACAACAGAGTGCTGGACTAGAGCTTTAGAGATCTGGGTTCAAATCCCCATGCTCGCCAAAAAGTTCACTAGATGGCTTTGTTCTAGTTATTCTCTCACACAGGTCTTTTGCAAAGATAAAATCAAGGGGGGAGGGATTATGCATACTGCCCTGAGCTCACTCGAGGAAGAATAGGATAAAATGTAATAAATAAAATATAGAATATATGTAATATGTAGTGCTAAAAAAGGAAAGTTCTCTCTCTCTCATAATACATAGAGCTCTGTGTCCTCCAACAAACCAACTGGCATATGTTCCAGGCAGACCAAAGAAAAATAATCCTTCAGGCGTAGCTAATTTATGGAACTCGCTACTACATGATGTGATAGGCATTAGTTTAAATGCCTTAAAAAAAGGAAATGGACAAAGTCATGGAGGTCAGATCTATTAATGGTTAGTACATGTAATTAAGGATGGGCACAAACCTGGAAAACCAGGTTCGGACTCAGGAAACATCCCAAACCTGAACCCAGCCACTCCGCTGAACCAAAACTGTTTGGGAAGTTCAGGACATTGTGGGGTTGCCACCTGGAGCCCTAAAGATTCCAAAACAGTAGGACATCTCCAGCTGACTCTCTTCTACCTGTCCACCAAGTTTTGTGAAGATTAGATTGGGGGGTCCGAGTTCTGGACCCCCAACAAGGTGCCCCAGGAAAGTGCATTATGGGGAGGTGTCAGGTGCAGGTTCTACAGTGTATAGAACAGACCCTGTTTGAGCTAGAGGCATCAAACTCACAGTGGACCTCCCTGGGATGCCCTCCTACATGCCTTGCAACTTATGTACAGACTGGACTTTAAGTGTCCAAATTATGGACCACCAAACAAGGTGCCCCCAGGAAAGTGCTTTCTGGGGAGATGTCAGGTGTGGGTTCTGGAGTGTATAGAATGGACCCTGTACAAACTACAGTCATAAAACTCTCCACAGACCTCCCTGGGTTGGCCCTCTACATGCCCTACAAATTACATGTGGATTGGACTTAGAGGATCCGAGTTATGAACCCTCAAACAAGGTACTTTTGGAAAGTGCTTTTGGGGGATGTGTCAGGTGCTGGTTCAGGAGTGTATAGAATGGGCCCTGCACATTCTATAGGCTAGAGGCATCAATTTCATGGCAGACCTCCCTGGGACACCCCCCAACTTGCCCTGAGTTGGGGGTCCAAGTTATAGCCCTCCAAAGAAGGTGCCCCAGGAAAATGCTTTCTGGAAAAGTGTTGTCAAGGGTGGGTTCTGGACCACAGAACAGATAAGGTAGAGACCTGGTAGAGAGGAGCCATCAAATTTGCAGTGGATATCTTCAGGATGGACACCCCCTTCCCCCAGAAGCAAGTGGGAGAGAATTGTTGCCGGCATTGTTGTGGATGGATCTGTCCTTGGCTGGGCCCATCCTCTCTCCAATGACCAGATGAATGCAGGACCAACCCCATCTCTCTGGCCTGGGAGCTACCCACACAGTAGGTTATCTCTAACGATTTTCAACTGTAAAGGCCTATGGCCATCCTGTCCTTATATATAATTGAATTTTGGTCACCAACATTCTATGCTTGCCACAATTGATTGGGCGCAAGAACTGGCAGTACAAAAGACACTGGATGGGGCTGACTGGCTGCTTGGCGGAGTCCTGCCCACATCAGCCCCGGCCAGTGTCTTTGGCTCACTCTGCTCCGATCCTCTGACAGGAGAGGACCGTCTGAAGAGTGAGTGCAGGGACAGGCCCTCAAGACCGAGGCAGGTGAGAGAAGCCCATTCCGCCCCCCGCCCCCGTCCTCTGGGCCATATATGGGCCCAGTAGGCCCAGACAAGCCTGTTCCGCGCCCCCCATCTTCTGGGCCTTCTCAGGGCATAGTAGGCCTAGACAAGCCCGTTCCACCCACCCCATGATCCTCTGGGCCTTCTATGGGCCCAGTAGGCCCAGGCAAGCACGTTCCACCCCCTCACCATCCTCTGGGCCTTCTCAGGGCACTGTAGGCCCAGAGAAGCCTGTTCCGTCCCCCCCACACACACATCCTCTGGGCCCTCTATGGGCCCAGTAGACCCATGCAAGCTCGTTCCGCCCCCACACCACCCTCTGGGCCTTCTATGGGCCCAGTGGGCCCAGGCAAGCCCATTCTGCCCCCCACCATCCTCTGGGCCTTCTATGGGCCCAGTAGGCCCAGGTAAGCCCATCCCGCCCCCCAAACACCATCCTCTGGGCCTTCCATGGGCCCAGTAGGCTCAGGCAAGCCCATTCTGCTCCCCCATCCTCTGGGCCTTCTATGGGCCCAGTAGGCCCAGACAAGCCCGTTCCCCCCACACACACCATCCTCTGGGCCTTCTCTGGGCCCAGACAAGCCGGTTCCACCCCCCACCATACTCTGGGCCTTCTATGGGCCCAGTAGGCCCAGACATCCCGTTCTGCCCCCCCATCCTCTGGGCCTTCTTGGGCCCAGTAGGCCCAGACAAGCCAGTTCCACCCCCCACACACCATCCTCTGGGACTTCTATGGTCCCAGTAGGCCCAGGCAAGCCCGTTCCGCCCCCATCCTCTGGGCCTTCTATGGGCCCAGTAGGCCCAGACAAGCCCATTCCCCACCCATACCATCCTCTGGGTCTACTATGGGCCCAGTAGGCCCAGACAAGCTCGTTCTGCCCCCCATACCATCCTCTGGGCCTTCTGTGGGCCCAGACAAGCCCGTTCTGCCCCCTTCCTCTGGGCCTTCTTGAGCCCAGTAGACCCAGACAAGCCCATTCCGCCCCCCCACACACCATCCTCTTGGTCTTCTATGGGCCCAGTAGGCCCAGACAAGCCCGTTCCACCCCCCACACACCATCCTCTGGGACTTCTATGGGCCCAGTAGGCCCAGACAAGCTCGTTCCGCCCCTCTTCCCTTCCTTTCCCCTCTTTCCTTTCTTCCTCTCTCCTTCTTTCTTTCACGCTCCCCCTTCCTTCCTTCCTTCCTTCCTTCCTTCCTTCCTTCCTTCCTTCCTTCCTTCCTTCCTTCCTTCCTCCAACCCTCCCTCCCTTCCTTTCTAGGGCCCGTTGTCTTCCTCCACAATGGGCTTTGCTTCCTAGTATACAATAAATTTGCTACCTACCTACCTACCTACCACACAGTAGGTGTCTGCAGGGTATGGCAGGGCAGGATGAATCCTTCTGCCCTGCCTGAGCCCAGGAGCCATCCTTCCTCCACAGGTGAGTTGACTACAGCACTCTGCCCAGGCTTAGGATTCACCCTCATGATAAGTGGCTGAGTCTCCCCAGAGTGGCCCTCCTGCTGAGGAAGAACAATGTCACTGCAGGGCAGAGCCAACCATCCTGCCCTCCCTGGGGCCCAGAAGTCATCCACATAGTTGTGGGTGGCTGCGTCTCCCCAAGCCCTGCCTCCCTCTGCGGACAGACAATGTGAATATGGGCCAGGGCCATCCCTCCTGCCTGTCCAGGGCTCAGGAGCCACGTGAACAGTGGGTGACTCTATCTCCCTGGGCCCACCCTCCCACTGCAAACAACATGACTGTGAGGAACCACCCACGCAGTTGCGGATGGCTGCATGTCTCCAGGCCCACTCTCCCTCTGTAGATAGACAGTGTTATTATGGGGCAGGGCCCATTGTTTTATGTTGTTTTATGAACTTTCTTTCACAGTCATATTTCCTATATTTCTCTGCCTTTCTGTCATTGCATCACTAATTCCTTTTAATGGAAAACTCTGATTTCCACTCGTCTGGTGGGGCTGAGATGTTCGCCCAACTGTTATAATGCAACTTTGGGGAGCCCCTATGGAAAATCTGGGGATGTCTGCCTTTCTGTCCTTCAGAACCTGCCTTTTGAGCCGGGGGGGGGCTTTGAGTGTAGGAAGGATGCTTGCCTGATTTCTGGTGTCTGGCTGCAGGGGGAGAGTCTGCCCTAGTGAAGTTTCCCTGTGAGTTTAGTGTCATTGGCTTGTTCCTGAGCCATTCCATAGACTGCAGCTGTAACTGCAGCTTTCTTTTCCAGAGACAGCAGTGGAAAGAACTTTTTTTGGGTGGTCCATAAACCCAGAAATGTAACCCACCCTCAGTTTGGAGAGATTGTAGAGGAGCAGGCAGAAGTGTGAGGTTCCCTGTGAGTTTATTGTGTGTAGTTTGCAGTTGGCCCATTCTACACACTTTTGAACCTATGCCTGACTTTTCTCCCAAAAGCACTTTTCTGGCTTGAACTTAGTCCTGTTGGGTTTGCAGTGCCACAGTGGCACTGGTTCTGCTGGGCTTCCAAAAATGCCCACCACCTTCCATTTCTACTGAGAAATTCTCTGGTTTGACCTTAGTCTATTGGAAACAATGGAGATGGGGTCACCTTCTTTGGGGAACTGTAACTTGAACCCCATAATTCCAATCCTCACCAAACTTGTAGAGGACAGTCAGTCAGAGATCAGCTGTGAGTTTGGTTTCTCTAGCTCACACAGAATCTGTTCTATACACTCATAAGCCTCCTGAACCTTTCCTGGGTGCACCTTCTTGGGGGGGGGCATAACACAGAGCCTGTAAATCCAATATTCACCAACCTTGGAGGGCTGGAAAAGGTGAGTCAGCCAGATATTCCCTGTAAGTTTGATATCTCTAGCACACAGGGGGGCATTCTACCACATCAGAAACCACATGAGATGGACCAGTTTGTCTAGCTCAAAAATGTTTGTTGCTGTTTTTCAGTTGCAGAGTCAAGTCCAACTCTTTGCGACCCCATGAACCACATCACACAAGGCCCTCCTGTCTTCCACCGTCCTCCAGTGCTTGCTCAATTTCTTGTTCATTGCATTGATAACACTATCTAACCATCTCATCCTTCCCCTTCTTCTTTTACCTTCAATCATTCCCAGCATCAGAGTCTTTTCCATTGAGTGTTCCCTTCTCATTTGGTGGCCAAAGTATTTGAGCTTCAGCTTCAGTATCTGGCCTTCCAGGGAACAGTCAGGGTTGATTTCTTTTAGGATTGACTGATTTGATCTCCTTGCAGTCCAAGGGACTCTCAAGAGTCTCCTCCAGCACCATAATTTGAAAGCATTTATTCTTCAGCACTCGGCCTTCCTTATGGTCCAAATCTTGCAGCCATACATTACTACTGGGAATACCACTGCTTTGACTATACGGACTTTTGTTGGCAGGGTGATGTCCCTACTTTTTATTACACAGTCTAGGTTTGCCATAGCTTTCCTCCCAAGGAGCAGGTGTCTTTTAATTTCATGGCTAAAGTCACCATCTGCAGTTATCTCGGATCTCAGGAACATGAATTCTGTCACCACTTCCATGACTTCCCCTTCTGTTTCCCAAGGAGTGATGGGTCCAGATACCATGATCGTTGTTTTTTTGATGTTGAGTTTCAAGCCAACTTTTGCACTCTCCTCTTTCAACCTGAGCAAGAGGCTCTTGAGGTCCTCTTCACTTTTTGCCATTAGAGTGGTATCATCTGCATATCTGAGGTTGTTGATGTTTTTCATGGCAATCTTAGTTTCAGCTTGTGATTCATCCAGGCCAGTATTCACATGTAAATTAAATAAGCAGGGTGACAATATACATCCTTGTCATACTCCTTTTCCTGTGCTAAACCAATCAGTGGTTCCATATCCAGTTTTAACGGTTGCTTCTTGACCCTTATATAGGATCCTCAGAAGACATGTGAAGTGGTCTGGTACTCCCATCTATTTAAGGATTTGCCACAGTTTGTTGAGGTCTCATCATAAGGTGTTGTCTGAGAGCCCGTTTGGTGTAGTGGTTAAGAGCACAGACTGTAATCTGGGAGAACTGGGTTCAATTCCCCACTCATCCACACGCAGCTGCTGGTGTAATCTTGGGTCAGTTACAAGTTCTTTCAGAGCTGTTCTCTCATGAGCAGTTTTCAAAAGAGCTCTCTCAACCCTGCCTAGCTGAAAGGGTGTCTGTTGTGGGGAGGGCAAGGGAAAGGACATTGTAGGCTGCTCTGCGACTCCTTTGGGTAATGAAGGGTGGGGTATAAATCCAATCTCTTCTTCTTCAGTCTGTAGTTCACAAACGATGCAGGCTGCAAACCAAACCACATTTTGATAGTTCATGCCCATCCTTAGTCTCTTATTCTGGCAGAGCCACCAAGAACATTCCAGTGCTGCCCAGGCAACCCTAAAAATCCCAGACATTTAAATGTCTGGTATTTTCTCAGTTTTTTCCCCTCAGACAGTGAAAATACTTGATTGTCCAGGTCAATACTGGACACCTGGCAATCCTACCCTTACCTGGTCTTTCTCCCTGCCTTGAGAATGAGGCCTAAGAACACATATTTTGCAGCAAGTTTAATTAGCATCAGATGGACTTCTGTACAAGCAATTATACTTTACACTAGAAAGTGAAAAGTTTAGATCAGAGCCACCTCTCACCAATGTTGATCCTATCTTCTGGGTTTCTGTCATATCCTACCTAGTGTTTCTCTTCTGCTCCTGAAATTTTCAGTAGAGAGGGACAAGATCCATCAAGGGCCAGAGACCTGTTCTTCAACTGTAAAGCAGAAAAATAAGCTTCTATTAAGAATATATTGCACCTATATTTTAAAATTCCTCATATAACTATAGGAGAGCCTCTGCCTATAAGCACTTTTGTTTTCTATTCCTATTTTTCACAGCCTGAGAAAAAGGTGTCTGGGGATGGGCTCATCCCCAGTCTCATTGCTGGCTCTCCCTCAGCCTCAGGAGTCACATCCAAGGAAAAAAGCAACTGACAGAGGCTGCAAGACCAGCAGCCCCAAACTCATTACAACTAGCAGGAAGACCAGGGTGGCAGCAGAAGAGGCAGCAGTGGGCATGGCAGTGTTGCATCATGATGAGAAGCATGAGGCCAGTGGGGAAGAGGCAGAATAAGCAGCACAGGCAGTCACTTCGGAGTGAGCAGGCCTGCTGAAATTGGGCCCAACCCACCTGGTGGGAATTTTCTCGCTGGCAGATCTTCTGGGTCAGTCAATCAGGGACTTACAAGTAGCAAGGAAACAAGCACTGCACAAATAATGCAGACCACAAGTGCTCAAAAAGTTATGCACAAAAATCAATTTATATGAGGATCACATATATCAGTGAAACCAAATTACATTATATAGTGTGCAAGTCCATAAATAGTACAAGTCCATAAATGGTACACAAACAAAATGAATAGTACAAGTCCATAAATGGTACACAGACAAAATGGACGAAGACTCCAGATTTTGATCTTCGTTTCGATAATTCTTCAATACGTTCACACTACTAAAATTGCAAATCAAACCAAATGATTATTATCGTATATTACAGCCAAACCCATGTTCTGAATACTAACAGAATTTTTTTTACCTTCATACAGTACTCATAGTGTACAGAAGACTCTTAGAAGGAAAAATCCTTAGTATAGCACTCACAGTGTATAAAAGCCTTCAACTCAACATTACAGGAAAAATTCTGAAAAAAAGGAAAAATAGGAAAATGCTCTTATAATATTATTATTTACAGTTACAATATACAAAGAATTATTAAAAGGGTCACTATGCTCAGCATTCCTATTATAATCATTCAAAGCCAGGCATCTGATCAACCATAGCACATGCTCTGCAATAGTCGGTAAACCTCAAAGAATAGTCAACACTCAAGGCTTAATATACTGTAGCTAATATCTATTAGGCACCATAGCAGTCAAAGGTTTAAGAGTTGAAAAAACTATTACTATTTCTACTCATAAGTAAAAATTATGTAGCAGCAACTCATAAATAGTAGCCAAGTTCCAATCTTGGTCAATGTGGCAAGGCCTGACCCAGACAAAATAAGGAGCGAGCTAGTAGGCCTGGCACAGGTGAAAAAAATCCAATCGTGCTACCATGGACTGCTATGGTTTATCCAATGATAGCACAGAATCCAACCATACAACAAGGCTCTTTACAGAGTCTATGGCTGTCAACTGGACACCATCAAGTCTCGAGAGAGACCTTACCAGCCATGTGATCTCCATCTTGGATGGATTCAACTTCAGCCATTTCCCCTTTGACTACCGCATCCAGGCATTGGGATAGTGCCAAGAGGCCTGCTGCTGGCTGCTTATCCAGCAGGCAGAAGAGCTGAGTGTCATCAGCGTATTGATGGCACCCAACTCCAAAAATCCTGACAATCTCAGCAAGAGGGTGCATAAACATGTTAAATAGCATCAGAGAGAGACTGTACCCTGTGGAACCCCACAGCTCAGGTCTCATTGGGAAGACCTCTCATCCCCGACAGCACCCTCTGAGAGCTTCCTTGGAGGAACAAAATGAGCCAACTAAGGGCAGTACCCTTTAGCCTCAGGGAGACAAGGTGGTCTAGCAGGGACAAAAGGTCAACTGATAAATCCAGAAGTATCAGCAGCACTGGCATGCCTTTATCCATGGCTGTGGTCACATGGCAAGGGTAATCATGATTTATTCCTGCTATACATTTAATTGGGATTTTTTTTTCCAGGTTGGAATGGTCACACATCCCTCCCCAAACCACAAGCATTGCGCGAGAAGGCTCTGGGCACCGACTAGATGCAGCCGGACCCTCTCTCTGCCTCCCGCTCGCCTGCCAGCCCACCTGGGTGGCCTAGGAGACAGCTTGAGGACTCAGCATCCAGTGATTTTCCCCTCCAAGCTGCTATGATGACCAATGGCCCCAAGATCCCAGCAGGCTCCACTCCACAGAAGCCCTCCCCCTCCACAGCTGCTGCCAAAACCAAGGGTGCACAAAACCGCCACCGCTTCCTCATGCTCCCTGTGCTGCCATCGCCTCCTCTTCCACCTTCCCTCCCTTCCGAATCCTGAAGCAGCTGTTGTCGCCCAGAGCACCTTTGTGGAGGACTCTGCTCATCCACCCAGCCCATCCATGCACCTGAATGCTCATGCGCTCAAAGGCAGAAGCCTGAAAAAAAAATCTCACTGTAGGGAAGAACTGTCAGATGGCCCTAATCACAACCATTGCGATAGATGGCTGTCATAAGAACATAAGAACATAAGAGAAGCCAATGTTGAATCAGGCCAATGGCCCATCTAGTCCAACACTCTGTCACACAGTGGCCAAAAATACCAGGTGCCATCAGGAGATCCACCAGTGGGGCCAGGACACTAGAAGCCCTCTCACTGCTACCCCCCCCAGCACCAAGAATAGAGTGCATCACCTGCCCCAGACTGAGAGTTCCTATCCATACCTTGTGGCTAATAGCCACTGATGGACTTCTGCTCCATATGTTTATCTAATTCCTGCTTCAAACTGTCCATGCTTGTAGCTGCCACCACCTCCTGTGGCAGTGAATTCCATGTGTTAATCACTCTTTGGGTGAAGAAGTACTTCCTTTTATCTGTTCTAACCTGAATGCTCAGCAATTTCATGGAGTGCCCACGAGTTCTTGTATTGTGAAAAAGGAGAAAGTACTTATTTCTCAACCTGCTCTATCCCACGCATAATCTTATAAACCTCAATCATGTCACCCCTCAGCCATCGTTTCTCCAAGCTAAAGAGCCCCAAGCATTTTAACCTTTCTCCATAGGGAAGGTGTTCCAACCTTTTTAGCATTCTAGTTGCCCTTCTCTGCACTTTTCCCAATGCTATAATATCTTTTTTGAGGTGCGACAACCAGAACTGTACACAGTATTCCAAATGAGGTTGAACCAATGATTTATACAGGGGCATTATGATACTGGCTGATTTGTTCTCAATTTCCTTCCTAATAATCCCCAGCATAGCATTGGCCTTCTTTATTGCAGTTACACACTGTCTAGACATTGTCATTGAGTTATCTACTATGACTCCAAGATCTCTCTCTTGGTCCATCTCTTTCAGTTCAGACCCCATTGATGTGTATTTATATTTAGGATTTTTGGCTCCAATGTGCATCACTTTGCACTTGGCCACATTGAACCCCATTTGCCACATTGACGCCCACTCACCTATCCTCGACAGATCCCTTTGGAGTACCTCACAATCCTCCCTGGTTTTCACCACCCTGAACAACTTCATGTCATCTGCAAATTTAGCCACTTCACTGCTTACTCCCAATTCCAAATCATTAATAAACAAGTTAAAAAGCATCGGACCGAGTACTGATCCCTGTGGTACCCACTGCTTACCACCCTCCATTGAGAAAGTTTCCCATTTATATTCACTCTCTGTTTCCTATTTATAAGCCAGTTTTTGATCCACAAGTGGACTTGTCCTTTTATCCCATGACTATTGAGCTTACTTAGGAGCCTTTGATGAGGAACTGTATCAAAAGCTTTCTGGAAGTCAAGGTAAACAACATCTGTTGGGTCCCCTGTGTCCACATGTTTGTTCACTCCTCAAAAAGCACTAACAGGTTAGTGAGACAAGATCTTCCCTTACAGAACCCATGCTGAGTCTGCCTCAATCGGAGAAATCACGGATTTAAAGCAGAAGTACCCAGAAAATACTTGATTTTCCTGCGGGCAGGAAAAACCGGGAGCATTGCGGGAGTGAGCCTGCTTTGACATGGGAGGTGGATTGGCACATGTGAACGGACCATTTAAATGCAAGAGGGAACAGCGGCGAACCCCAATCAAAAGGACCGTGTGACTGCACCCCATATGTAAATGGAGATTGTCAACCAAAGTGACCAGTGCTGTCTTGATCCCAAAGCAAAGCCTGAAGTCTGATTGAAAAGGATCCAGAGCAGATGTCTCATCCAGGAAAGCCTGGAAATACTTGGCCACTGCTCGTTCAATTACCTTCCCCAGAAAAGATAGATGAGACACTGGGCAGTAATTGGCCAGCTTCTTTTTATCTAAGAAGGGTTTCTAACAAAGGTCTAATAAAGGGTAGGCAAAAGTCTAACAGTCATCTCCTTAAGAAAGCTGAGGAAACAGCCCTGTGAGAGAGACAAATTAATAATCTGACTCAAAGGGCTACTTACCACTTTGTGGCATGATTTTACCACCCATGAGGGACAAGGATAGGAGACAATCTTAGGGGTCAATGCCTACCTGACAGCCAAAGGAGAGGTTTGAAGGGTAGCCAGGGGTGAGAGTCACAGACTGCCTGATCTGCTGTGCAATGCAATGGAAAAAAATCTGAGCATGGTGCACTCTGGACTAGAAAGGATGCCTCCAAACATGCTGCTTTGTAATGCACAAGAGGCTTCTTGTTATCCTGCAGGTATCTCACCTGGAGTAAGAGGATACCAAATATCACAGAGATACCTTGGTTCACTCTTATTATATCACAGAAAAGGGAGCTTAGAGGAAGCCTGTGGATAGCAGCAGCAGGAGGAGGCAATTCAAGAGAATCCTAAGTAGTACTTGCCAGACACAAGGCAGGCTACCCATCAGCTGACTGGCATCCCTTGCAGAGCTAAAAAGGATGCCCTTGCTTTTTCTCATACAGCACTAGGAAACATTTTTAGTCTGTGTATGATGGGGAATGGCCAGGGATTCCAGCCCTCAAGCTGGAGAGGATATAGCCCTAGGGTGAAGAAATTGGCCATCTTACCAGTCTTAGCACCATAATAAAATATATTGAAATGAATTGTAATTGTTTGGGAAAAGATGAAACAAAGGTTAATAGCAGTTTCAGGAGTATTTGGAATTCTACTTTCCGAAATATGTTATCCAAGTTGCTGCCTTATTCCAATATTCTACTGCTCTTGTGAAAGTATGCTGACCCCCTGTCTCTCAGGAGGGGTCATTTCAACCAGCAATGAACCCCATAGGGGTACCCCAGGAGTCCATATACCAGGCAACTTGACATAAGTGGACACAAAGATGGACCCCAGGACTGGCAGACCCCATAATCATGCCTAGGCAGTGACCCTGGGAAGCTCATGCAACCTTGCTCTGACAGCTGTGATTCCCCCTCCACCAGCCGACATCTGCATACTCTGGACAATGAACTTGCCTCACCCCAGAGTTACTTCTTTCAATCTCAATTACTAATCCTATCAATCTGATATCATCTTTCCTCCTCACATTCCTTCATAATGAAAAATCCTGACTTCTACTACTTTTGCACACCCTAAGCCCAGGTGGCTCATCAAGCAGTATTGTTTCTATTAGCAATCCATTAGTTCTTCAGCCACTGGAGAAGTAATCAGGAACCCAACCCAAATTGTACTTTGCTTCTAGAAAAGAACCTCCGGTCTCTTTTGTCCATTCCTGGGAACTCTATACAGCGTTTCCAAACTACATTGTTTTATCCCGGGTTAATCTCATCAATGCTTTGTTCTGAGGGATCCCTTGCATTAGCAAGCCCTCTGGACATATTTTTGGGTATAAGTAGGCAGCCCCAGCTCCATTGTAGTGTGTCTGACGCAGGCACCTACTGGCAGCACACCCTCAAACTTTGGGTCTTGTTCTATCTTTCCAGTCTCTGCTCCATGGACTCCTGATCTCCTGGATAGGTAAAGTATATTTCCCCAACACCTTCCTATTTATTCCCGCTCACCTCTATACTTCCAGTACTTGTGTGTATGTTTTAGGGTGCGTTTTATTTCTGTATGTGTGCATTTTATTAGGATTTTCTTCGTTTTAATTTTTTTAAAAAACCCTTTTGGTTAAGCAACAGACTGGTTATTGAGAGCTCTCTTAATGGGAAAGATCCCTGTAAACAAAGGTAGGAGGTCCCCGATAATACTCCATCTCTCGCTGAGGCCTGTTGTTTAGCTAAATTCCTCCAGAAACTGAAGGCAGTGATTCAGCTTCTTAAATCTACACTGGTAGGGGTAACACTTGGATAAAGCCACCACATATGGATGAAATCTGTTAATGTAGCATGGCAATAACAGTCACCAGAGCAAGTATTATAGATCTTGGGAATCAATTTTGGAGTTAGATACAGGCCTCCATTCCTGCAGGAGTGTGCCGGAGCGATGCTCCAGCAGTAAGGAGGCTGGGGGCGGGCACATGAAGCAAGCCCCGCCCCCTGCTCCTAGTAGCCCCCCGCCTTTCCTGCCTGCTGGCCAACCCAGCAGAGCACTGCCATGAGCTCTGCCTCGGCCTTCTGCACCTCTTCCTGTGCCACTTGTTCCCTCCCTCCGGATGCCTGAGCAGGGGTGGTGTGAAATTTGGGGGTTCCTGCCCCCCCCTTCCCTTCCGCCCCGGCAACTGTGAGCATGCTGCTGAGCGCTGGAAGGAAAAAAACAGGCGGGCAAGCACGTGCAACCTGGGTCCGGTCGGCCTCTGCCTGCTTCACATGGTTAGTCAGCTATGGGGGCTACAATGGTAACCTCACAGCAGGACCCTGTTGGGGACTGGCAGGACTTCTCCAGTTTCCAGTCACCCACTACAGAGCCCTCAGCAATGCTGGCTGGAGAGGGGTGCCCTTGGGATGATGGAGACAGTGGCAATCTGGGGACCAGGCTTCCGCTTTGCTTCCAGCCTCCTCCTCCTTCTTGGTGCCCTTGGAAGTGTGAGGGTAGCGGATAAGCTCATCTCCTGCCACAGCCCCTGGGCAAACAGAGCACCTTGCATGAGTATGAGTGAGTGGCTGGGGGTTCTTCCCCTTCGCCCTCTTGGGATCAGGGGGGGGCTTGCAGCTGCATAAGGAAATCCAGCCCTGAGCCTCTGAAGGGCATTTCGGCAAGCCAATGCCTTTGGACTCCCTGGCAGCTGGTTTGGGGGAAATGGGAATGAATGGGATGTGGCTGTAGCCTCCAGGATACTGATGCCAGATGTGCCCAACCCTCCCTTTCCCCGGCCACAGCCAGAAACCTTTCAGAGGGACCTTTGCATGGATTCATGTCATGACGTGGCTTTGCTGCAGTCAGATGAGTGGGGGAGCAGTTCACCTTTCCCATCCCTCCATCCCTGCAGGGGCTAGAGAAATCATTACCCATCCCCTTTCCTAGTTCTTAGATTTTTCTTCTGCAACTGGCAGGCTGGTGTGCATTGCATCACATGCTAAGAACAACGCCTCACTCTAGGGAGGGTTTGCTACAAGGTGTGTGGGGGAGCTGGAGAACAAGCAAGTTAGCACAAATAGGATGGGTGCAGGTGGTGCCTTCCACCAGGTGGATGTAGTTTCTGCAGTGGAGAGGACATCTTGAGGTTCTGAAAAGACTGAGTTATTTCTTAAATAAATCAAACCAGAAGCGCTACCAACATCGACTTCCATGTGAGTTTCCCTGAGTCAGCTCACACGCGCACAAGATCATTTGGGGGATTCTTATGTGGGAAATTGCAGAAAGGGGAGGCAGCTGAGTACTCACATCTCCCACCCCGCACTTTCCCCTGTAAGAATTCCCCAAAGGAACTGGAACTTGGTGCTACAAACTCAGTGCATGGATCCCTGCTATGAAGTTGTTTTATGCAGGGGGATGACCCAGAATGGAAAACAGGAGGGCAAAAGAACTGCAAAATTGTTGTTCATTTATTATTCCTCCCCCCTTTTTTTCCTGTCAAGTCACAGTCAACTTTTGGCAATCCATACGGGTTTCAAGGCAGGAGATGTTCAGTGGTGGTTTGCCATTGTCTGCCTCTGTGTTGTGACCCTGCTATTCAGGGGTCTTTTGGGGGGAGCGCACCAGAGCACAGCTCCGGCAGCTCAGGAGCCAAGCCCCGCCCCCAGCCGGCATCCCTGGAGTCTTTCAGGCAGCCAAATGTCAATTTCAGCTCCATTATATCCTATGGGCCATTGAAGTCAATGGTGACAACATAGGGGATATTCTGGGGGCTGGAGGGGAGGAGGTTTGAGGGAGAGGCTCCAAACTCACAGGATAGCTGATGGAGCCTCTCCCCAAGATACCCACCAAGTTTCAAGAACATTGGACCAGGGGGTCCAATTCTATGGGCCCCCAAACAGGTTGCCCCAATCCCTCCATTGTTCTCTATGGTGGGTAGAAGTAACCATAGAGAACTCCATAAGCTACCCTGTGAGTTTGGAGCCTCTCCCTCAAACCCCTTCCCCTCCAGCCCCCAGAATATACCCTATGTTTTCACCATTGACTTCAATGGCCCATAGGATATAATGAGGCTGAATTGCAGCCAAATTTCTTTCATTCCCTCCTTTCCTTCTCTACTTTTCCTCTTTCCCTCCTTCTTCTCTTCTCTTCTCTTTTTTCCTCCTTTCCCTGTTTCCCTCCTTCTTCCCTCTCTTTCTTTCCCGCTTTCCTTCTCTCTACTCTCTCTCTCTTTCCTTCCCTCTTTCCTCCTTCTGTGGCCCAACTCTAGTGAGAAGGAGTTTAAACTTTAAACCCCTTCTCTCTTAGCTCCCCCACCCAGGCCAGCTGGGGAAGGGAAGGGGAGGCTTTTGAAGATGCTTCCCCTTCTGACATCACTTCTGGTGATGCCAGGGGGCATGGCATATGCTAATAGCCTAATAGCTCATTAGCATATCATATGCTAATGAGCTCCTGAAGCTGTTTTTCTATGAAAAGACCCCTGCTCGGTGGTCCTCAGAGCCTACCCCCTCCCATATCCCTATTTGAAAAGATTTCATGGTGAGGATCCACCCTATTATGCAAGGGGAGGAGCTTTCGGGAAGGCTCTTTCACTCCCAGTGGGTTCAGTAGGTGTGGCTTCTGTTGCTATTTCAAGGACTGGGTGGACCATTTTGAACTAATAATTGCTGTATTTATTGCTCAGTTGCTTGGGCATCTTGACTCTCTTCCTGGCAATAACTCTCCTCCTACCTATATGCAATGCTTGAGGAGATCTGTTTCTATGAATCTGAAGGAGTGTACATACTAAGGCTCTCAGTTCTTGCTTGTACCTAGAGTTTTTGTCTTGTACGTGCCACTTTATTTGTCTTATAGGTGCCACTGGACTCAAAGTTCATTCCCACATCTATTTGTTAACTCTTGTATTTTTTACTAATTTACTGCCAGTCACACATCTTTCTTTACATCCAATCTCAGCTATAATCCTATAATCACCCAGTACTTATGCATCATGACTCCAAATGGTCCTCTCTGACAACAACCCCTGCCCCCTATAAGTAATGGTTGAAGGCATTCTTTCCACTGTATCTGAGGAAGTGTGCTTGCACAGGGAAGCTTATACTGTGGATAAAACTTTGTTGGTCTACTCTTAAAGGTGCCACTGGACTCAAACTTTGTTCAGCTATTAACACAAAATGGAAACATTGCCTCCAGCTCTGCCAGGCATCTGGCATCTCTTAGCCTCTACCCTTTCCCCTGAGGATTGCCAAGTTTCCCCTGGCCATGGGCAGGGTTGTCAGCTCCAGGTTGTATAACTCCTGGAGACTGACAATTTCAAATTTTGTGTTCATTCTTCCTAAAATGCATTGACGTTTGAAAATTGGTGGGCCCACGGTGGGGGGGCACCAGAAGGTAGCCTCAACTAGTGTGGAAAAAACCTGGCACCAGCCCTGCTGGTGTGGCTTCTCTAGGGGTCGCGTAGGGCTGTGCATTTACTTGAGCAGCTGGGCTGTGTGGGTCCCTAGAGGCATGCCTGGTACGCAAGCATGGGCTGCTCTACACAGGCAAGGTGAAGTGGGGGGTCTGAGAAGGAAAGTTTTTCTGTGAGAAAAATGAGAAGTTTTCCTCTAAGAAGATGTGTGTGTGGGGGTAGCACCTGCTGCACATAGAGTGGGGGGGTTTGCCTTTGGGTAAAGATGTGGTTCAGAGCTTCTGAACCTGAGCATGTGTGGAGTGTCTCACCTGAAAAGAAGTGTTGTATTTGAAAATAATTGGAAATATGCGTTTTAGCATTTATGGCACCGCAAAATGGGTTTTGTTTGTTTTAGAGCTCATGAATAAAAGGTCTTTGAACATATGTGGAATAACCTTCACTGAGCTGGAGAAAAAAATATGTTGTTTTTTTTAAAAAACCCACTGTGGTTAAAGGGTCCCTAAGCATTTGGCAGTATGTGTTCCCTGAGCTGGAAAAAAGTATATGTGCTTTAAAAGGCCATAGCCAGGCCTCTGAGGACATGCAGAGCGTAGTTTCCTGAGTTGGACAAAGTGTCTGTTTAAAAAGCCTTTTGGCCAGTTTCCTCTGAGCCATTCCATGGAGCTGTCAGGCAGTGTTCTCTCTAATTTAGTGTGAGCTAGCTCACAGTTTTTTAGCCCTTGGCTCACACATTTTTGTCTTAACTCAGGAAGGATGGTTCCAGAGCAAACTAATTTATTCAACAGCCAAATTGCTTGCTCACAACTTTAATGCCAGTAGCTTACAAACTAGAATCTTTGATCACAAGACTCCATAGCTTAAAGGGAGCATTGCTGCCAGGTAACATCTTGTAGAAATTATTATTATGTAATGCAGTCACTGGGCATGGCACAGAGTAGCTATCAAAAATGCAGGTCCCTGCCCTGAGCTGCTTACCAACCAGAATTCAACCCAGGGGAAGACTATAGAGGGCTAGGAGAAAGTTGCAGACATTTCAGTTCAGATCTGTGTGTGTTAGGTGTAGGACCTTTGAGCATGCGCAAAGGGCCTTCTCTGAATGGTAATTTCTTTTCTCTGAGATTTTTGGGGTGGAGCCTAAGCGGTGGATGTTCCCTCTGACACACTTCCAGTGATGTCAGGGGGTGGGGCATACACAAATAAATTATGCTAATGAGTTATGCTAATGAGCTTCTGCACCTCTTTTTCTACAAAATGACCCCTGGTTACATACAACTGGTGGATCATTTTACACATATTGTCTTTTAAATTCAAACATACCGAAAATGAAAACCCTGAAGATAAAGCAAATTTCCAAATATCCTCTGTTACTTCATATCCTAAAGCTTGGTTCCATTTATGAATAAATTTAAAAGTGTCTACTAATACAGCATTAACAATCAATTTGGGGGGAAACATACTTTTGAGGCTGCATCAGTAGGAACATTAATTAATCTGAAAATCTACTGATGCAGCCTCAAAAGCTGATTTCATATGGGATTACATTGTTCTGCGCTATCAATATTTTATAACAATCTAGGTTAATTCTTCCCGCTTACATAAAGATGATTAATGCTTGTTTAAATACCTAGCTGCAGGAGATAAAGGTGAAATATCTGGAGAATATTTTTTTTTATAACTATCCCATACTATCAACAGATTATCTATTATTATATTGTTGTTACTATATACTCTTTTTCTACCAACTTTTGTTGTTGTTGTTGTTGTTTGGTCGCACAGTCAAGTCCGACTCTTTGCGACACCATGGACCACATTACATCAGGCCCTCCTGTATTCCGTAGTGCTTTGGAGTTTGCTTAATTTCATGTTTGTTGCCTCGATAACACTGTCAAACCATCTCATCCTTTGCCGTCACCTTCTTCTTTCCCCTTCAATCTTTCTCAACATCAGGGTCTTCTCCAGTGAGTGCTCCCTTCTCATTTGGTGTCCAAAGTATTTGAGCTTCAGCTTCAGTATCTGGCCTTCCAGGGAACAGTCAGGGTTGATTTCTTTTAGGATTGACTGATTTGATCTCCTTGCAGTCCAAGGGACTCTCAAGAATCT
Organism: Gekko gecko; assembly: GCA_029375565.1. Classification (NCBI taxonomy): domain Eukaryota; kingdom Metazoa; phylum Chordata; class Lepidosauria; order Squamata; family Gekkonidae; genus Gekko; species Gekko gecko. The sequence continues at coordinate 175,575,785 of JAPDNY010000005.1, forward strand.
TCTCCAGCACCATAATTCAAAAGAATCTACTCTTTGGCACTCGGCCTTCCTTATAGTCCAACTCTCACAGCTATACAATACTACTGGGAATACCATTGCTTTGATCATACAGACTTTTGTTGACAAGGTGATGTCTCTACTTTTTATTATGCTGTCTAGGTTTTCCATAGCTTTCCTCCTAAGGAGCAGGTGTCTTTTAATTTCATGGCTGCAGTCACCATCTGCAGTGATCTTGGATCCCAGGAACGTGAAGTCTGTCACTGCTTCCATGACTTCTCCTTCTATTTGCCAAGGAGTGATGGGGCTAGATGCCATGATCTTAGGCTGAGGTCAGATGGCAGTATGAAGCGCGAGGGAGTTGTGGCAAATATTCCCAGTGGGAGCATACTGGGGAGAAGGCACAAGGGAGCATTCGCACTGTTGGTCTGCCGCTGGCGGAGATGCGGCTGTAGGCAGCTTTTTCTCATTCTGGTGACATGCGCCTATGCACATAGACACATAGGCACAACAGCAATTATCAATGCAGCTTGTTCGCATGGCTTTTAGTGTGCACACGTCCAGGAAGCAGGATCAATGCACTCTCCAGGGTTTCCTACCACTTTCACCTGGTACTTTTTAAACGTGGGAGGAAAGTTGTAAAGTACTGGGTTTCGGGCCTCATGACTCGGACGACGACATAAGAGAAGACGCGTTTATTCGTACTTCACACAGGACAAGAACAAACAGTAATGGCCGGAGGCCAACTATATACAGTTAGGGGAACGGCCCCATGTTCCTATTGGCGGGTTTGAATCGCCCGCCAATGCTGCCATTGGTTCTCTACTGGCGAGCTCAGGAACCTAGTCCCTATTGTTCTCAGAGAGCGAAGCTTGGCTGTATTTCGCCAGCTCTGCCTTCTGATCCCAGGACACAACACCCCTCCCCCATAGTTCGTCTCCTATCAGGTGACGTAGTCTTTTAAGTATGCTGGTGCCCTCCGTTCCCTTAGCGATCGTCGGGGGCCGGTACCGGACTGGAGGGGCCCCCATCGGGTGGTCCTCCAGCACAAGGAGCTTGGATCTCCGGTCGTAGCTGAGGCGGTGACGGTGGCGGCTGTAACGGCGGCGGCAACGGCGGCGGTGGTTCAGCTGTCTCCGGGACCCCCTCCGGATTCCGTGGACCTTCCGGCGCGGCCTCCGCTGTCGGTGCCTGCAGTCGATCGGATGCTGGGGCGGCCGCGGCGTTTCCCGGTAGCTGGATCCCTGTGTCGGGGTCTTGCCGCCTCCGGAGCTGGTCCACGTGTTTACGGAGGACCCGGTCCCCATCTGTTAGGACCTCGTATGACACTGGCCCGGTGGGTTTTAGGATGCGCCCGGCCACCCACTGAGGCCCCGCCCCGTAATTCCGGAAGTAGACAGGTTCCCCCGGGAGGAAGCTTCGGGGCGCCTCCCGGGTCTCGACCAGCTTTCTCTCTGGGGCTCGGTCCGGGTGGAGCCTGTCTAACAAAGTGGTAGGGCGGCGGCCCATCAATAGTTCTGTGGGGCAATGACCGGAGATGGGATTTGGGGTGGTGCGGTATGTTAGGAGAAAGCGGGCCAGCCGGAACTCCCAGTCCCCCTCCGTTATGCGGCTCAGGGCTTCTTTGGCGGTGCGTACCGTTCTCTCCGCCTGTCCATTTGTAGCCGGGTGGAAGGGCGCTGATCGTATGTGCCTGATTAGGTTCTTTTCGAGGAACGCTTGAAACTCAGCAGATGTGAACGCTGCCCCGTTGTCCGACACGATTGTGTCTGGTAACCCGTGCGTCGCGAATATTTTCCGCAGGGCCCTTATTGCCGCTTTGGCAGAGGTGGTAGACACTGGGCTTATTTCCACCCATTTCGAGTAGGAGTCTACCGTCACCATGAACTGGAGCCCCTGAAACTGCCCCGCAAAATCTATGTGTAGGCGTGACCACGGCTTGTGGGTAGACTCCCAGCTTTGGGTTGGCGCTCTCGGGGGATTGGGGCGGACTTCCTGACACCGTGTGCACCCTCGGACCCAGGTTTCAATTTCTGCGTCCATCCCGGGCCACCACACATAGCTCCTTGCCAGAGCTTTCATTCGTACAATGCCGGGGTGGGCCTCATGTAGCGTTTCTAGAACCCCTTGTCTCATGGGCCCCGGGATGACCACCCTGTCCCCCCATAACAAGCACCCTTTTAAGGCGGATAACTCTTCCCGCCTGGCTTTGTATGCCGTGAACTCTGGCCCTGTCTGTTCCGCTGGCCATCCCCTCACCACCCAGTTTAGGACCCGGGAGAGAATGGGATCTCGGGACGTGCGGGCGGCCACGTCTGCAGCCTGAAGGGGGGTTTGGCAGCTCCTCCATTAACAATACTGCGGGAGCCGGGGCCGGATCTTCCCCTGTATGCGGCAGCGGCAGGCGGCTCAAGGCGTCGGCATGACCCAGCGCCTTGCCCGGCCGATGCTCCAACTGGTACTGGTAACCCGCTAAAAACAAGGACCAGCGCAACACCCGGGGCGACAGTACCTGCGGCGTTTGTTTGTCCGCCGCAAACAGTCCCAAGAGCGGCTTATGGTCGGTTACGAGCGTGAAGTGCCGCCCGTACACAAAGTCGTGAAACTTTTTAACCCCCGCCACCAGTGCCAAGCCCTCCCAGTCGATTTGAGCATAGTTCCGCTCCGCGGGGGACAGCGTGCGGGAGTAGTAAGCCACCGGGACTTCCCTCCCATCTGGTAGCTTGTGGGCCAAGACCGCCCCGACCCCATACGGTGATGCGTCGCACGCAAGGATTACCAGGAGCTTTTCATCAAAGTGGGCGAGTACCGCGTTAGAAATCAAGAGTACTTTAACCCCCGAAACGCCGCCTCCTCCCTCGCTCCCCATGCCCAAGGTGTTGCCTTATCCAGTAGCCTGTGCAGGGGTTTGGCCACGGCGGCTTTGTGAGGGAGAAAGGCGTGGTAAAAGTTCAGGAGGCCTAAGAACGCCTGGAGCTCGGCCTTGGACTTCGGGGCGGGGGCCTCCACGATGGCCTTTACCTTGTCCCTCGCCAGATGCAAGCCTGTTGCGTCTACCCGGTACCCCAAGAACTCCACCTCCGGCACCCCGAGGAGGCACTTTTCCCGCTTCACTTTCAGCCCCGCGGCTTGGAAGCGTTCCAATACAGTTCGGAGGCGGGCGGCGAAGCTTTCCGGGGTGGTCGCGGCGATGAGGACGTCGTCGAAGAACGGCGTCACTCCAGGGATCCCTTTTAACAAATCGTCCATTAGATTTTGGAAGATCCCTGGGGCCACACTGACCCCGAACTGCAGCCGCTTCACCCGGAAGGCCCCCCGGTGGGTCACTATGGTTTGCGCCTCGGCAGTGGCCTCATCTACCGGGAGTTGCTGGTACGCCTGCGCGAGATCCAGCTTTCCAAATATGCGCACCCCCGCCAGCGTGGCTAAGACATGGCTGACCACGGGTACGGGGTATGCGTGCGCCTGAAGTTCCTGGTTAATGGTGCACTTATAATCCGCGCTGATGCGGATTTCCCCATTTGGCTTGACGGGTGTCACAATCGGGGTCTCCCATCGAGCATTCGGGACGGGCTCTAGGACTCCCTGGGCCACTAACCGGTCCAGTTCGGCCTCTATTTTCGGGCGGAGGGCCAGGGGCACGGTGCGGAAGCGCCGTCAGATGGGCGTCACTGTGGGGTCTAAATGGAGCGACACCGGGGGCCCTTTATAACACCCCAGTTTCCCGTCAAAGACCTCCGGGAATTCCTTGCACACCGCCCCCCAGTCCCGCACCCCGCACTTATTCACTCCCCCAATCATTATGCCTAGGGTCTCGAACCACGCCCGCCCCAGGAGACTCACGAGATTTCCCTCTACCACCACCAAGTCCAAGTTCCCCTCAAAGTCTCGGTACTGCACTCGGAAAGTGCCGACTCCCCGGATGGGGACAGGGTTCCTTTGAAAGTCCACCAAGCTTAGTGGCGATGGACGTAGAGGGGTCCCCCTAATGGGCAAAGTCTTTTTAAAGTGTCCAGGGAAATGATGGACGCCGCCGATCCCGAGTCCACTTCCATGCAACAGGGGGACCCCTCGATCCGTACAGTTACTTGGATCTTCAGGGCAGAGGAGAGGTTGGGGTTGGGGAGGCGAAGTACCTGCAGCGGCTGGTCGGTGAGATGGTACAACTCAGTGACCTCTTCCGTCATCTCGTAGGCAGTGGACGATGCGCGGTGCGGTGGGACCGACGATCTCGAATTCCTGGGGCCCTTGGACCGCCAGACCCGTGCGAGGTGTCCCTGCTTCCCGCACCCGTGACAAACAGCATCCCGGAACTTGCAGGATTTCCTTCCATGGCCTTCCCCGCAGCTGGCACAGACGGTCCGGTTGCCGGAAGGCTTGGCTGGCTCTCTGTTGGCCTGCTGGAACGGCGCCGGCCGGCGTTGTTGGGGTCTGAGGCCGAAGACCTCTTCCGTATCTACATTCCCGGGGCTTGGACTCCTTCCGACCACATGGGCGGCCGCAGCCGGGTGTTCCCCTTCCGCGGCCTTGTGGGCTGTTGCGGCGTCGAGGGCCTCGTCCAAGGAGAGCCTCCGGTGTCCAACCAACTTGCGCCGCAGCTTGGAGTCCGCCAGGCCCCACACGAACTGCGTCAGCAGGTTGTCCTCCACCTTCGGGAACACGCAGTCCACCGCGAGCGCCCTTAGCGCAGCCAGGAAGGTGGCAATGGATTCACCTGGGGCCTGGACTCGCCTCTGGAAATCCATCCTCTTGGCCAGGAAGGTCGGCCGGGGGCTGAAGTAAGCATTGAGGACATCCAGGATCTCCCCAAACAAGCTCTCCAAGGCCGTGCGGGGCACCAAGAGGCTCTTGGCGAGGCGGACGGTTTGGGTGCCGCACGCGTTCAGCAGGATCGATCGTTTCTGGTCTGGGTGGCGGATTTCGTTGAGCTCCAAATAGCTGATGAGCTGGTCGACCCATGCGTCCCAGGTTTCTGGCTGCGACGGATCGAAGCGCTCCAGTGTTACAAGAGAGGCGGCCATGGTTCTGTCTGGGAAGGCGTGCGCTGGGGCGAGCGGTGCGGTGCTGCTCTCGGGGTCAGCGATGCGATGCTCGGCGAGCGGTGCGGTGCTGCTCACGGGGTCAGCGATGCGGTGCTCGGCGGTGTCCTTTTCGTCGCTCATGGAGTCACGGAAGGCGTTGAAATCCCATCCTCGTCGCCACTGTAAAGTCCTGGGTTTCAGGCCTCATGACTCGGACGACGACATAAGAGAAGACGCGTTTATTCGTACTTCACACAGGACAAGAACAAACAGTAACGGCCGGAGGCCAACTATATACAGTTAGGGGGAACGGCCCCATGTTCCTATTGGCGGGTTTGAATCGCCCGCCAATGCTGCCATTGGTCCTCTACTGGCGAGCTCAGGAACCTAGTCCCTATTGTTCTCAGAGAGCGAAGCTTGGCTGTATTTCGCCAGCTCTGCCTTCTGATCCCAGGACACAACAAAAGTGTTACAAGACGGGTTGAGTACAGCTGAGGAATGCCTGACAGCTGTGCCTGTGTGAACCGGCCCCTTTAATCTGTTTGTGCAATGTGCCTATATCGGGCTAAACTGCCAGTCTTAACTCAGCCTTAGTTTTTTTGATGTTGAGTTTCAAGCCAAACTTAGCGCTCTCCTCTTTTACCCTTAATAAGAGGCTCTTTAGGTCCTCTTCACTTTCTGTTTTACCAACCCACAAAAAGGGTTCTAAGTGGCATTTTAACAGCATTTCATTATAGTACTAATTCTGCAGGGGAGGTGTTACTCAGCACCAGAGGGTGCACTGAAACTGAGGGCAGGACCTTCAACTATTGACAAGTCCTTTTCTGGATCAGGGGTCTGGTCTGCGTCAGATCTGGCAAATTACTTGGCAACAGCATGTGGCAGAATACGAGCAAGGTTAATTTACCACAAGGAAGAGCAGCCCTAAGAGCTTAGCTTCATCTAACAGGAATGGCAGCATCTTTCCAAGCAGATATCTTTCACAGTTCTGTAACCTGAGATCGTTTAACTGAAGGTGCCAGGATTGAACCCAGAATTAGAGGAACTTTCTGAGGTCCCTCACCATCTGCCATTTAGTTTCTGAGTCCAATTCAAGATGCTGGTGCTCAGCTTTAAAGCCCTTCATCACCTGCCAGAAATCTCTATACCTGAAGAACCACCTCTTCCTGCATTTTCCTGAGTAACAGCTCTGCTCTTCCCAACAAGGCCTATTGGCAGTGTTTGCAGATTTTTTTTTAAAGTTTTTATATCTGTTGTCTTAATTTGTGTTTTACCAAATTGTTTTTGTATTGCTCTTACTCAGTCTAAGTGCTGAGATGCTCAGGAGAAACACAGGTATACAAATATTTAAATAAATAAATAATATGCAAAAGGCATAACTGTCTTCTGACAGATGTTGGTTTTTTAGTAAAGAAAAGCAGCTGGAGGCTGCAAGTGTTGGGAAGGGGGATAGTGGAAATTTAACCCTTTTGTCTCTGCCCAGTTTTTCATTCAAATTAACCACTTCTCCAACTATTTATTCACTGGAGAAGAAAAATGAACATCTTTTCCCTCATGGACAGAAAAAAGGCGAGACAGATGTATAGCCACTTCCAGTAGTGGACTTGCAACAAGATACTTAACAAGCAGTGTAGCCATCTGAAAAGACTGATTCATTAGAGAATTTGTCAATGAAAACAAATATGTTTTACAGCAGTTCTGGAAGGAGAACAGAAGAGGTATGAAGAAAAAATATTTCCATTCGCCTTTACTGCTGTCTCTTCACAGAGTCACAGTGGGGGATTACATCATGGAGTAAAAATTTCAGAACAAACTTGATTTCCTGGCCAGAATTGGCAGCAGTTTGTGGGGGTTTTCTTCCTAAAATGCTGCACTGGTGTATGTAGTCTTGCATGTGCAAGTCTGGTTTATTATGCAGAAATATACTATAGATACACATATAATGTATACGTGTGTTCCAGATGTTTATTAATGACTGATGTAAGAGTTTTCTCACCCTGACCAGGATAGCCCAGGCTAGCCTGATCTTGTCAGATCTCAGAAGTTAAGCAGGGTTGACCCTGGTCAATATTTGGATGGGAGACCATCAATGAATACCCACTACACAGAGGCAGGCAATGCCAACCACCTCTGAATATGTCTTGTCTTGAAAACTCTATGCAGTCGCCAAAGACTGGCTGCAACTTGACAGCAAAGAGGAAAAAAAGTTTTCTCACAGTTCGATGAACTAGTCTAGGGTTGCCAACTCCACTCTGGGGAATTCCTGGAACGGAGACTAGGTAGGGTGGGGTTTGGGAAGGGGAGGGACCTCAGTGGAATATGATGTCATAGAATCAACCCTCCAAAGCAGCCATTTTCTCCAGGAGAACTGACTTTTGTAGTTTAGAGCTCAGGTGTAATATCAGGAGAACTCCAGCCCCCTCTAGAGGTTAGGAAGCCTCTGAACTTTAACAAGAAAATCACTGCAGTAATGCACTAAAATCTGTCTTCCTTTCTCAGAGTTGGCTATACAGCATTTATGCTCATTCATTTGTAGTTTCAGGAGCACAAATAATAATAACAATTTGGAAGTTTGCTCCCAGCTCCATGAATACCATCAGTCCATTGTGGTACATTTATTTATTTGACAAAGCACTCTAACAGTTTGGCACACTTAACTGGTACCTTGTAAAAGCCTCAGAGTGTTATGCTCCCTGGACAGCAATCTGCTGGTGATCCCTGGCCCCAAAGACATCTGGCTGTCCTCAACCAGGGCTAAGGCCTTTTCAGTCCTGGCCCCAACCTGGTGGAACTCTCTGCCAAGCACCGTCAGGGCCCTACAGGACCTTATGCAATTCCGCAGGGCCTGTAAGGTAAAGATGTTCCACCAGGCTTTTGGTTCAGGACAGTGATGGTTTCCATCCTGGCTGGCATCCTCCTCCTGCTTCTCCTACTCTCCTCTTCATCAGACTGCTTTACTCTCCCTCCCCATACCCACCAGGTGGTCACAGTCCAGAACTGGGAAGAAATTGTAATTCTCTCCACTTGATCTTTTTAGATAACTATTTCGGTTTTATTTATACATCTATTTTTTGGTTTTAATGTTTTTATTATAATTTGTATATCACCCAGAGCCCTGCAGTAGAAGGGATTGGGCAATTCATAAGTTGAATAATAAGATAAAATAAATAAAAAATAAGTAAATCCTGCATTTGGGTCAGGTTGTGGCTCAGTGATAGAACATCTGCTTTATGTGCAGAAGTTTTCATTTTCAATCCCTGGCATCTCCAGTCAAAAGAGTCTGGCAGTAAATCCCCTTGTATAAGGGGGTGAGACAGGGTTGTTTATTGGCTCCACTCTTATTTAATATCTACCTAAATGATTTGACCCCTCATCTGTCCAGTTACATAACACATGTACCAGCACTGGTGGGAAAGAAATTGCCATTTCTGCTGTATGCAGATGATACACTACTAATCATCATGCACTCTACTTGGTTTACGTAAACTATTAAAAGCATTTGCAAAATACTGTGTAAAAGCAGGACTAGTCATGAATATGAAAAATTTTAAAATTATGGTGTTTGCTAAATCCTATACCCCCCAGTATATAAGTGCTTCATAATCAGACAACCAATTGAACATGTAAAGCAATTTAAGTACCTGGGGGTCATCTTTCAATCACATTTCAGCTGGAAGGCCTATCTGCCTGTCTTTTGAAACTTTTGGAACACCCAATGAAGTCAAGAAAGAGATTAACAAAGAGGCTTCCGGTCGGAGTTAAAATGGCGAATTGACACACTTTGTGATTTGTGCAAGGTGCACAGCAATATCTGATGACAGTCTGGGCTTTACCTGGCCCAGCGCAGCACTCCCCAGACGGGGGGTGGCAAGCAAGCAGCGAAGCCTGAGGGGGAGTTGAGATCGGTGTGGATAAGCTTCGAAGGAAGCTTGTTTACACTTTGATCTCCTTCCGCGGAGAGGGCAGTTGCTAATCAGCACTACAGATACCAGCTGGGCTGAGAATTCAGCATAAATTCATCATCTACCGACCTCTTTAACATCAAGATTAACATCGATTACAGAAGAAGCACTGCGAAACCCCGAGATTACAAGCAAGGTAACAAAAGAACAATTGCTTACCGGTTTAAAGAAGAACGCGAAATTGAAACATACGGATAAACGTAGAAACCTTTAATGAACTATTCCGCTTGATTTAAAAGTTAAAAGAAAGCTTTCCTTTAGAGAAAACGGCCGAAAATTGACTTTGTTTTGCATTCCTGTGGTCAGCTAAGTCTAAACTTTGCGTAGCAGAAACGAAACTGACTGTGACTCTATGATACAGGAAGTAGACTAGAGTGGATGTTTTTCGAAGTCGCTGTACCGGAAGTAGACGGTTGTTTTAGTGTGTGACACCACCACCACCGGAAGTTGGATTACAGTGACGGACAGACAAACAGGAAGTTCGGAAAGAGCCTACTCTAGCCAGAAAACCATAGAGAAATTGCGCCCGACATTTTGAGGAGGACTAAATTTTAAAAAGTTATTTTTAAGCCGAAAAAGCATTGGAAGAAGTTACAAAGGTGGCGATTTGGCTTGAAGATTGCTAATATAAAGATTGATTAGCCCGGAAGTCGCTTTCAAGACGGATTTGAGGTCAAGACCAAGAGCTGCCTCATCACCCAGCCCAAGAATGACTGCAAAGGAAAAAAAGAGTGGCAGGCTGCCATGGAAGCGATGGAAAAACGGATGACTGAAGTGGTGCAGAGTTTGGGAAAGCAAATAGAATCACAGCTGCAACAACAGCTGCAACAACAGCTGCAAATACAATTGGAGCAAATAGAACAAGTACAAGTCCAAGTACAGAAAAAAAATATGGAAGAATTAAAAGAACTGGTACTAACAGAAGTGGCAGGGATAAAAAAAGATACGGAGGATGTTAAAAAAGAGGTTAAAAGTCTGGTGACAAAATCAGAAGAAATGGAACAGAAAGTTAAAAGAACCTTGTCAGAAAATACAAGATTGGAGTCCATGATGGAATATAGGGCTACTCAGAATCATCTGAGATTGAGAGGAATAGAAGAGGAGGAAGACCAGGACTTACGGGCCCTAGTAATTAATACATTGACAACTTACATAGGGGAAGATGTTGGAGACTTGGATCCAGACTTTGACCTGATTTATAGAGTAAACTCAGCTTATGCCAAGAGAAAGCAATTACCCAGAGATGTGATTGTTCAATTTGTGACTACAAAAATGAAGGAAGACGTTTTCAAGAAGCAATTTACACAACCGTTGGAAATTAATGGGAAAAAAATAATAATTCTGAGAGAAATTCCGAGATCGATCTTACAAGACAGAAAGAAATTCAAGAAATTAACAGACAGATTAAAAGAAATGAGTATCAGGTTTAGATGGGAGATTCCATATGGATTATCATTTGTTTACAATTCGGTGAGATTTACCCTCAAAACGGAAGGAGATATATACAGATTTAAAGAGAACAACTTTGATGACTTTAAAGACATTTAATTCAAAACAACTATGGATTACAAATTTTTATCTTGGAATGTAAATGGACTAAATTCACCAAACAAAAGAAGATTAGTGAGTCATTGGCTAGAGAAACAAAAATGTAACATAATTTGTCTACAAGAAACACATATCAGAAAACAAGATAATAAATATTTGATTAATAAAAAATTGGGAGAAGAATTTCATTCCTCAGCAATTAATAAGAAAAAAGGAACAGTGATATACATTGCAAAAGAATTGGAACCTAAACAAATCTTCTCAGACAAAGAAGGAAGATATGTTGGCGTGGAAATAACGATGAATAGAAAAAAGACATTGCTAGTAAATATATATGCACCCAATGGTGCGAAAGAGACTTTTTTAAAGATTTGACCAAAGAGTTGGACTGTCTAAATTATGATCAAATAGTCCTTGCAGGAGACTTTAATGGTACAGTGAATAATGTATTGGACAGAAAATCCAAAGCAACTGGAGAGACGGTTGGAAAGTTGCCAAAAAATTTTTTCAGCTAATGAAGCAAGAGAAACTAGAGGATGTTTGGAGGAAGTGGAACCCCAAGACAAAGGATTATACGTTTTATTCTAACAGACATGACTCCTTTTCCAGAATTGATATGATTTGGATGTCAGAGGAGATGGCGCAAAAAACCTATAAAATACAAATTTTACCGAAAACTAATTCAGACCACAACCCCTTACTTTGGATATCTAAAGAAAAGCCCAAACAATTATATTGGAGAATTAATGAGGACTTATTGGATCAAAAATTAATTAATGAAACTTTGAAAAAAGAGACAAAAAGCTTCTTTGAACTGAATTTAAACAAAGGTACGGATATACAAGTTGTATGGGATACATACAAAGCGGTAATGAGAGGCTTGCTTATCTCTCTGAACTCTAAGGATAAAAAACAAAGGATGCAACAACAAAAGGACCTACATGAAAAAATTCGACAAAAGGAAAAGGAACTAAAGAAAAGACCAGGGAAGAAAAAGATTACTAAAGAGATCCACTTTCTACAGGATCAACTGAATGTTCTACTCAACAGAGAATTATACTGGAACCTGAAGAAACTACAGCAAAAAGCATCTGAGGGTGCAAATAAACCAGGAAAATTTTTATCGTGGCAATTGAAAAATAAAAAAGAAAGGAATTTTATAAATAAGATTACCGAAGATGGAAAGGATGTTATGAATTTGAATGGCATAAAAAGAGTCTTCTTTAAATACTACGCCAAACTGTTTAAAAAGAAAGGAATTGATCAACAGAAGATTAAGAAATACTTGGAGACTATTGAAGTTCCAGAGCTGGGAAAACAAATTAAAGAGTTATTAAATGGTTTAGTAACGAAGGAAGAAGTCACAATGGCGATAGAAGATGCAAAGTTGGGAAAAGCTCCAGGTCCAGATGGCTTTACTGCAAAGTTCTACAAGAAATTTAAAGAGGAGCTAACCCCTATCTTAGTACTTCTGTCGAATGAGATAAGAAAGACTAAACGGATCCCAGATTCATGGAAAGAAGCAAATATTTCATTGATACCTAAAGAAGGTTTGGATTTAACTCATGTTAAGAATTATAGACCAATATCGCTATTAAATAATGATTATAAATTATTTGCAAAAATAATTTCGGAAAGACTGAAAAAACATCTGAAAGATACTATAGCAGAAGAACAAGCTGGTTTCTTACCAAATAGACAAATCAGAGACAATTTAAGAGTGGTGATTGATGCAATTGAATATTATGACAAACATCCAGAAAAAGAAGTTGGATTCCTCTTCCTTGATGCGGAAAAAGCTTTTGATAATTTAAACTGGGAATTTATGCTGCAAGTTATTGAAAAAATGGATATAGGACAGTCTTTTTTAAACATGATTGTGGCAATTTATTCAGAACAAAAAGCGACTTTGAATATAAACAAAGAAAGAACGGATTTCTTCCAAGTCCAAAAGGGAACACGTCAAGGTTGCCCGCTATCCCCGTTGCTGTTTATTTGGATATTGGAAATATTATTGACAGCGATAAGAAAAGATAACAGCATTGAAGGACTTACAGTGAAAGGTTTTGCATATAAATACAGGGCATTTGCAGACGATGTAATGTTTATGATTCAAGATCCAATTGAGAAAATACCACAATTGATGGAAAAAATTGAAGAATTTGGTTCAGTTGCGGGATTCTATGTTAATAAAAGTAAAACCAAGGTGATGTGCAAAAATATGACGAAGCAAAGGCAAACAGAACTACAAGAGAAAATTCAATGTGAAGTAGTTACAAAGACTAAATATTTAGGAATTGAATTAACCATGAAAAATATTGATCTGTTTAAAAATAATTATGAAAAGGTGTGGTACAAGATTCAGCAAGACATGAAGAAATGGGACACGTTGAATTTATCACTATTGGGAAGAATCGCAACTGTAAAAATGAATGTCTTACCGCGTTTGATGTTCTTATTTCAGACTATTCCAATATTAAAACAAAGGAAAGTATTGGATACGTGGCAGAAAGAATTATCCAAATTTGTATGGGCAGGAAGAAAACCAAGGATTAAAATGAAAATTTTATGTGATGCAAAGGAAAGAGGAGGTCTACAATTACCAAATCTAAGACTGTATTATGATGCCGTCTGTTTAACATGGTTGGAACAGTGGATTAATCTTGAGAATAAGAAGTTATTGGCTTTAGAAGGGCATGACAACAAGTTTGGATGGCACGCATACTTATGGTATGGAAAAGTAAAAATGGACAAATTCTTCAAACACCACTTTATAAGACAATCACTGTTCGAGACTTGGATGAGATATAGAAAATTCTTCTCAGAAGAAAGACCACTTTGGATAGTACCAGCAGAAGTGATTAATCCATATTCAAGGAATCAAGGGTTAGATTGGCTACCTTATAAAAGTCTTTTAAAATTAGAAGGGAAAAACTTTGTGTTAAAAGACAGATTTGATGTGGAATTTGAATATGATTGGTTGAAGTATAGACAGATTCATGACTTATTTAAGACCGATAAAAGAGAACATGGTTTTAGAGAAAATAATATGGAAATTGAAACTGTATGGCTTGAAAAGGGGAAAAAAATGATTTCTAAACTGTACAAGGTTTTATTGAAATGGTATACTGAGGATGAAATTGTAAAAGAGCAAATGATAAAATGGGCGGTAAATGTTAATAACGAGATATTAATGTCATCTTGGGAATATTTGTGGAAAAGGTCAATGAAAATTTCAACTTGTGTAAATGTTAAAGAGAATTGTTATAAAATGATGTATAGATGGTATATGACACCTAAAAAAATTGCTATTATAAATGAAAGTATGTCTAACAAATGTTGGAAATGTAAGAAACATGAAGGGTCTTTTTACCATATGTGGTGGACATGCGATAAAGCAGTATGTTATTGGACTAAGATCCACAATGAGATACAAAAAATTCTGAAATGTACTTTTAAGAAAGACCCACAGATGTTATTGCTAGGTCTTAAAATGGAAGAAATAAATGTAGCCAAGAGAACATTATTATGGTACTTGATTACAGCAGCTAGACTGACTTTTGCTCAATGTTGGAAACAAGATAAAGTACCTGAAACATGGGAATGGATTAAGAAGACGTTGTTTATGGCAGAAATGGACAAACTAACAAGAAAGTTAAACAACGAAGAAGATGAAACTTTTTTTGAAGACTGGAAAGACTTTCAAGAATATCTGTTGAAAAACTGGGATATTAAACGTGGTTTGATTTGTTTTGATAGTTATTAAGAAGAAAATGAAAGAGAGTTTGACTTTTGAATTGTTACCGTTAGTAAGAGAATATAAGTTTAGAAGTAATTGTAATAGAATAAGAGAGACATTAATGGGGTTGGAGCAGTGCGGGAAGCCTTGTTTGGGGGGAGAGGGAGAAAGAAAAATGGATATGTAGTGATTTGTTTAAATTGTATGAACATGTGATATATCCAATAAAAAACTGTATTAAAAAAAAGAAAAGAAAGAGATTAACAAAACAAGAATGGTATCCAGAGAAAACCTGTTGTAAGACAGGCTCAAAAGAGACGATAACAGAATACCATTAGTGGTCACATACAGCTCTCAACTCAAAACAGTTCAACGCATCATCAGCAACTTACAACCTCTACTGAATAATGACAGTTCTCTTTCACAAGTACTGGGGGGCAGACCTTTTCTTGCACACATAAAGCCCCCCAATCTCAAACAACTTCTCACCCACAATAATGCAACATCTAATTTAAACAGGGACACAGGTACCAAAGCTTGAAATAAACCCAGATGCCAACTTTGCTGCTACATACACCCAGATAACACAATCTCTGGATCCAACAACATAAACTACACCATCTAAGGCTTATTCATTTGCTCATCTTCTAACACTATATATGCCATTAAATGCCAACAATGCCCTTCAGTTCTCTACATAGGACAAACAGGTCAAACCCTATGCCAAAGGATAAATGGAAACAAATCTGACATTAAGAATCACAAAACTGAGAAACCTGTAGGAGAACACTTCAACCTCCCTGGGCACCCAATGTGGGACCTCAAAGTAACTGTTTTATTGCAAAGGAACTTCAGAAGAGATTGCTGAGTTACAAGTTATTACAACACTCAGGACAATGGAACCCCCTGGGCTTAACAGTGATATTGGCTTCTCAGTTCTCACTTATACCCAGTTCTCACTTATACCCAGAAATCAAGCTTCATTGGTCTAGATTAAGTCCAGCTGGATACATTGTCTTGAGCTTCATTATCAGTTGCAATTCAGCAGCCTCTCTTTCTAATCTCACTTTAAAAAACCTTTGTAAGAGAACAGCTGCTCTTAATTCATCAGCTGAATATCCTGGAAGGTTAAAATGTCCCCCCACTGTTTTTGAACGCTGTGGTTTCTGATGTCTGATTTATGTCCCTTAATTCCTTGCCAAAGGGACTGGCTTGTTTGTCCAATGTAGAGGGTGGAAGGGTATTGCTGAAATGTGATGGTATAAATCACATTAGAGGATGAATAGGAGTATGAACCTGAGATGGTATGACTGATGTTACCAAGTCCAGTGATGCTGTTGCTAGGTTCTATATGAGGGCATCTTGGTTTGTTGCAGGCCTTGGTACTAGAGCTCATGTTATTGTTAAGTAATTTATTATTGCAGGTGGGAAGTTGTTGTAGATTAGCAAGCTGTCTGTAAGCAAAAAAACAGGTCTGCTCCCAGTCCCTGCATGAAAGAAATATCCAACCTTTTTTTTTAATATAAATTTATAGAATTAAAAAATACAACATGTTCCAGGCAAAACAGTAAGGTGAGAGAAGAAAGAACATGACATAGCGTCGTCAAATCTGTAACAGTCTATAGTCTAAAAAGAAGATAATTCCAAAATAATTCATCAAGGGTGAATTATTAATGTTAAATCTATTTAAAACCCATAACTAGAATAAACAGACATTAACGAACCACCATTTAAATAAGACCTGTAACACCACCACTCAATAATTAGCCATAAAGCATGAGCTTATATTTAGCTTCTGTTATAGATTCCCTGCTGAATTTGTCAAGTGATATTTTCTCTAAAATTGGATACCACTTGTCTAAAGGATCATGAAATGCACACTCATTTTGATCTAGAGAGTTGTAAATTGAGGATTTTTCTAACAAATAAAAGTCCCAAACTTTAAAGAGCCACTGTTGGATACTGGGAAGTTGTTTCTCTTTCCACTGTTTAGCAATGGTAACTTTGGCAGCTATAATGAGGATGTTAATAATTTGTTGTCTGATCTTCGGTGGGACATTGTGCGGCCATAAGTTGAATAAAACAGGGCTGGGTCAGGAGGTAGTTCACAGCTGGTAAACCTTTTGATCTGAACTATTATTTGATTCCAGAAATGAGTGATGCTTGGACGGGACCACCAGTTGTGAAAATAAGTTGCATTGCCCTTGCAACCTTTCCAGCATTTAGCAGACACTTGTGTATAAATATGAGAGAGCTGTACCAGGGTTATATACCATCTAAGAAGGACTTTCATGGATGCTTCTTGTACAAATAAAGATTTCAAAATTTTCGCCTGAGTTTTCCAAATAGCTTCCCATTGATGTTCCGTAAGTTGGCATTGAAGATCTACATGCCATGCTTTTTGATAATTTAAAAGTTTAACATTGGAACAATTTAAAAGTAGTTCGTATATAGCAGAAATGAGCCCCTTCTTTTTAAAGTCCTTATGCAGCAGTTGTTCGAAGGTTGTAAGTGGATTCTTCTTCGAAGTCCTGAAATCAGTTGATTTGATAAGGTGTCTGATTTGGAAGTATTCAAACCAATTTAACTTTGTTTTGTATTTGTTTTGCAAGTCTGTTTTAGTAAGGAGTTTGCCTTTATGCAAAACATCAATTATTCTCGTGATTCCAGCAGATCGTCAAGTGAGGTAAGTGTCCCCAAATTTCACCGATGGGAACCAAGATTGGCCTGTAAATGAAGTTAATACGGAATAAGGATGGAAAAGTTTGTGTTTGAAATGCTACCAAATTTTAAGAGAGTTTAAGAAATATCCAACATGGGTTGTAGGTCATTAATAATGCATTGAACTGGCTTGGGTTATGAGCTATAGGTGACAACATAAGAACATAAGAACATAAGAGAAGCCAATGTTGAATCAGGCCAATGGCCCATCTAGTCCAACACTCTGTCACACAGCGGCCAAAATATACCAGGTGCCATCAGGAGGTCCAGCAGTGGGGCCAGGGCACCAGAAGCCCTCCCACTGCTGCCCCCTCCAGCACCAAGAATAGAGTGCATCACCTGCCCCAGACTGAGAGTTCCCATCTATACCCTGTGGCTAATAGCCACTGGTGGACTTCTGCTCCATATGTTTATCTAATTCCTGCTTCAAACTGTCCATGCTTGCAGCTGCCACGACCTCCTGTGGCAGTGAATTCCATATGTTAATCACTCTTTGGGTGAAGAAGTATTTCCTTTTATCTGTTCTAACCCGACTGCTCAGCAATTTCATAGAGTGCCCACGAGTTCTTGTATTGTGAGAAAGGGAGAAAAGTACTTCTTTCTCAACCTGCTCAATCCCATTCATAATCTTATAAACCTCGATCATGTCACCTCTCAGCCGTCGTTTCTCCAAGCTAAAGAGCCCCAAGCATTTTAACCTTTCTTCATAGGGAAGGTGTTCCAACCCTTTTATCATTCTAGTTGCCCTTCTCTGCACTTTTTCCAATGCTATAATATCCTTTTTGAGATGTGGTGACCAGAACTGTACACAGTATTCCAAATGAGGTCGCACCAATGATTTATACAGGGGCATGATGATACTGGCTGATTTGTTTTCAGTTCCCTTCCTAATAATCCCCAGCATAGCATTGGCCTTCTTTATTGCAGCTACACATTGTGTAGACATTTTCAGCGAGTTATCCACTACGACTCCAATATCTCTCTCTTGGTCCGTCTCTGCCAGATCAGACCCCATCAACGTGTATTTATATTTAGGATTTTTGGCTCCAATGTGCATCACTTTGCACTTGGCCACATTGAACCCCATTTGCCACGTTGACGCCCACTCACCCATCCTCAACAGATCCCTTTGGAGTGCCTCACAATCCTCCCTGGTTTTCACCACCCTGAACAACTTTGTGTCATCTGCAAATTTAGCCACATCACTGCTTACTCCCAATTCCAAATCGTTAATAAAGAAGTTAAAAAGCATCGGACCGAGTACTGATCCCTGTGGTACCCCACTGCTTACCACCCTCCACTGAGAAAGTTTCCCATTTATACTCACTCTCTGTTTCCTATTTATAAGCCAGTTTTTGATCCACAAGAGGACTTGTTCTTTTATCCCATGACTATTGAGCTTACTTAGGAGCCTTTGATGAGGAACTGTATCAAAAGCTTTCCGGAAGTCAAGGTAAATAATATCTATTGGGTCCCCCTTGTCCACATGTTTGTTCACTCCCTCAAAAAACACTAACAGGTTAGTGAGACAAGATCTTCCCTTACAGAACCCATCATGAGTCTGCCTCAATAGTTTTTGTTCATCCATGTGCCTACTAATTCTTTCCTTAATAACAGTTTCCACCAACTTACCCAGTATCGATGTCAGACTGACTGGCCTGTAATTTCCTGGATCTCCCCTGGAGCCCTTTTTAAAGATGGGAGTGACATTAGCTACCTTCCAGTCCTCAGGAATGGAGGCAGATTTTAAAGAAAGATTACATATTTTTGTCAGGAGATCCACAAGTTCACATTTGAGTTCTTTCAGAACTCTCGGATGAATGCCATCCGGGCCTGGTGATTTTTTAGTTTTTAAATTGTCCATCAGTCGGAGGACTTCCTCTCTTGTTACCGCAATCTGATTCAGGTCTTTCAAACCCCCTCCCGAAATCGGTGCTTCTGGAGTGGGCAAACATTTCTCCTCTTCCACAGTGAAGACAGAGGCAAAAAATGCATTCAGCTTCTCAGGCATTTCCCTATCATCCTTCACTACTCCTTTTACCCCTTGGTCATCCAAGGGCCCCACTGCCTCCCTGGCTGGCTTCCTACTTCTAATGTATTTGAAGAAAGTTTTATTGTTGGCCTTTATGTTTTTTGCGATATGCTCCTCATATTCCCTTTTTGCTTGCCTGATCACAGACTTGCATTTTATTTGCCATAGTCTGTGTTCCCTTTTATCAACCTCACTGAGAGTAGCTTTCCACCGCTTAAAGGAATCCTTCTTACCTTTTACAGCTTCCATTACTTTATTTGTTAACCATGCAGGCTTTTTTCTATACCTATTTGTACCTTTCCTAACCTGCGGTATATATTTTTTCTGAGCTTCTAGGATTGTCTTTTTAAATAGTCTCCAAGCTTCCCCAATGGTTTTGACCTTCTCCACTCTTCCTTTCAATTTCTTCCTCACATGTCCCTTCATACCAGAGAAGTTACCCCTTTTAAAGTTAAAAGTGGTTGCGTCAGTCTTTTTGGGCAACTCCCTATCTGTACAAATGTTAAACTCAATGACATTATGGTCACTGTTCCCAAGTGGTGCAATCACTTTTACATCTCTCACCAGGT
The DNA here is from genome assembly GCA_029375565.1 of Gekko gecko. Classification (NCBI taxonomy): domain Eukaryota; kingdom Metazoa; phylum Chordata; class Lepidosauria; order Squamata; family Gekkonidae; genus Gekko; species Gekko gecko. Next base: position 175,595,374 of record JAPDNY010000005.1, read on the forward strand.
CTTGGGTGTTACTTAGGACCAAATCCAGGATCGCCTCTCCCCTGGTAGGATCTGTGACCATCTGTTCCACAGCACAGTCATTGAGAGTGTCTAAGAACGCAATCTCTTTTTCCCGACTAGAACTCATATTGACCCAATAAATGTGTGGGTAGTTAAAGTCGCCTATTACAACACAGTTATTTCGTCTAGCCGCTATCTTTAATTCATTCATCATTTTATAATCCTCCTCTATCTTTTCATCTGGTGGGCGATAACAAACTCCCACTGTTAAGCCTCCTTTTGGACCCACTATTTCAACCCATAGCAGTTCCAGAAGTGAATCCAATTCTCTTACCCTCTCAATCTTACTGGACGTATACCCTCTCTGACATACAGAGCCACCCCACCTCCAACCCTTTCCCCCCTATCCTTCCGATATAATTTATAACCAGGAATCACCGTATCCCACTGATTTTCCTCATCCCACCAAGTTTCTGAAATACCCACTATGTCTATTTCCCCCCCAACACCAAGCATTCCAACTCCCCGATTTTACCTCGGAGACTTCTAGCATTTGTGTATAAACACTTATAGTTTCCCATGTTTGTTAAGCCCACAGCCTTCCTCTTGCTGCCTCAAGATCTTGCCAGGCAGTTCCTATCATTAGCCACAGTCTCAGTGGACAATTGTAATCCATTTCCTTGTACAAAAGTAATAGCTACCCCTTCATCTCTTTGAGATGAGCCATCCCGAACCAGAGACTTTTCATCTCCTGTCGGCTTTCCCCCATTATTCAGTTTAAAAACTGCTCTGCCACCTTTTTGATTTTGAGCGCCAGCAGCCTGGTTCCTTCTCGGGACAAGTGGAGACCGTCCCTTTTGTACAGCTCCCTCTTGTCCCAAAAAGCATCCCAGTGCCTAACAAACTTGAACCCTTCCCCCTATACCACCATCTCATCCACGCATTGAGACTCCTGATCTGTGCCTGTCTCTCCGGCCCTGCGCATGGAACAGGTAGCACTTCCGAGAAGGCTACCTTGGAGGTCCTGGCCTTGAGTTTCCTGCCCAGCAGCCTAAATTTCTCCTCCAGGACCTCACGACTGCATTTCCCCACATCGTTGGTGCCGACGTGCACCACGACCACTGGCTCCTCCCCAGCACTATCTACCAGCCTATCTAAAACTCGCGTAATGTCTGCTACCTTCGCACCAGGCAGGCAAGTCACCATACGGTCAGTACGCGGGTTCGCCACCCAGCTGTCTACCTGCCTAAGGATCGAATCACCAACTACCAAGAGCCCCCCTCCCACCCTTCCCAGGGACGGTTCCTTGGTACGAAAGGATATCCGTTCACCAGCTGAAGAAGAGGTCCCTTCTAAGGGCACATTCCCCTTATCCTCAGCATGGTGCCCCTTTTCCCCTTGACCCTCATGCTCCCTGGCAGCAGCCGGGCTGCCAGATCCAGAGTGGGACATATCTAACAAGTCCCCGAGAGTCTTCCCCGTGCACCTAACTGACTGTCCCTGCTTCTCCAGGTCAGCCACCTTGGCCTCAAGGGAGCAAACTCGCTCCCTGAGAACCAGGAGCTCCTTGCACCGAGCACACATCCAAGACTTCTGACCAGTGGGCAGATAGTCATACATGTGACACTCCATGCAAAACACTGGATAGCCCCCAACCCCCTGCTGGCATTCTGGCTTCATAATTGTTTTTAAACAAATACTTTTCTATAACCCCCTTTTAAAACCCTTTGTATTTATATGGCTCCTGTTGTAGGAGTCTGCTTACCTTACCAAGGAGCCAAGGTCCTGGCTTTCTGGCTCTTCCTGGGCTTCTTACAGAGCCCCTAGGCCAAGAGCCTCGCCCTTTTGCTCTCGCCCTTCGGCTCATGCCAGAGGCTCGTGCCTCTTGCAAACTTCCTGCCTTAAATGGAATTGTCTCCCAGGAGAGGGTGTGGCCAGCAGCTACTCAAAATCACCCAAGGCACTTAATGACGGTCAAACAAAGCCCCTTTCACACCCCAACTCCAGCAGCCAGGAGTCTGCTATTCAATTTCACCCAAGCACTTAATTACAGGCAAACAATGACCCTTTCACACCCTAACTCCAGCAGTCAGGAGTCTGTTACAACTCACCCACACACTCCCAAATACAGTCCCTGACACAGTACCTTCTCAGCTAAAGCACCTCAGCTGAAAGTAAATAAATAAAAATACCACTCACCCCTCTGGCAGCTCAAACACCTTGCTCCTTCTCAGAGCTCAGCTGGGTCAGCTCTGAGAACCAGTGATGTCCTGTTGTCATTTTCTTTGGGCTTGTCTTGTAGCGAGCTGTCCCTGGGTATCATTCTGGTTGAGGGACTGCAGTTACCTCAGGAAGCAGAAAGGGCCAGGGTAGGCCAGGCTCGCCACTTGCGGGGACGGGCAGGGACAGTGAAGTCGGCCGGCTGGAAAGGGGGCTGGGGGCTGGCACGTAGCGGGAAAAGACGTGTCTCCCCCCCTTCCACAGCCAATGGAGGGCAGCGGGGTGGTCGGGGAGGGGGAGGCATTAAAAGCCGAAGGGAAGCCGCTCCCCCTCCCCATTTGACCACGAGGCGAGCCCGGTTTGTGGTACAGGTAAGCCAGGGCCCTCTCGGGAGGAGCGACTCCAGAAAGGGAGGGGAAGTAGGGGCGGGGGGAGAAGAAGGATGGCCTCTTTTCTTCCTCTTTGCCTCCCCCCTGCACCCAGATTCGTGGGCACTGGGCAACACCAGCGGCCGGGCTCGGCTGGCTGTTGTGGGGCCCAAGGGAACTTGGCCGGCCCGCAGCGCAGCGCTGGGGCTTCAGGCCTTCCCAGGTGGTCGGGGAGGTGGGGGGAGACGCGGCTCACCTTTCCCCGGCCGCCCTCCTGATTCAATGGGGGCTTCGGGGGCTCCGCCGTGCCAGGCAGGACCGGCGGCCGGGCCCAGCGTGCAACAGCCGGGGCCAGGGTAATCCAGCCTCAGGGCAGTTGGGGAGATGGCGGGGGACGCATCCCACCTCCCTTCGGCTGCCCCGGCGAGGGCTTCGCCCAGCAGGGGCTTCGCGGGGGGCTCTGCTCATCTCACGGCCCACCTTTTTCCGGCCACCTGCCTGCCCCACTGACGGCTTTGCTGGGCTACACCCTGCAGGCGGGCTCGGCGGCCGGGTCCAGCTTCCGGCAGATGGGCCCAGACGAACATCAGGCCTGCCCGGGGCGGTCGAGGGGGAGGGGGGAAGTGGCCCACCTCTCCCCCAGCAGCCCGCCTGCCCCAGCGAGGGCTTCGCCCAGGGAGGGCCTCGCCCAGGCTCCACCCCGCTCACGGCCCACCTTTCCCCGGTCACCCGCCTGATCCAGTGGGGGCTTCGGGGGCTCCACCGTGCCAGGCAGGACCAGCGGGCAGGCCCAGCGCACAGCAGCTGGGGCCAGGGTAATCCGACCTCAGGCCTGCCCGGGGCGGTCGAGGGGGAGGGGGAAGTGGCCCACCTCTCCCCCGGCGGCCCGCCTGCCCCAGCGAGGGCTTCGCCCAGCGAGGGCCTCGCCTGGGCTCTGCCCAGCTCGCGGCCCACCTTTCCCCGACCACCTGCCTGCCCCACTGAGGGCTTTGCCGGGGCTATGCTGTGCAGGCGGGACCGGTGGCCGGGTCCGGCAGCTGGCCCCGGATGGAGATCAGGCCTGCCCGGGGCGGTCAAGGGGGGGAAGCGGCCCACTGCTCCCCCGGCGGCCCACCTCTCCCCCGGCGGCCCACCTGCCCCAGCGGGGGCTTCGCCCAGCCAGGGCTTCGTTGGGGCTCTGCCCAGCTCAGGGCCCACTCTTCCCCCTGCCTGCCCTGCCTGCCCCACCGAGGGCTTTGCCGGGGCTATGCCGGGCAGGCGGATCCGGCTCCCGGCAGCTGGGCCTGGTAGGACATCAGGCCTGCCTGGGGCGGGGGGGGAAGCAGCACACCGATCCCCCGGCGGCCCGGACTGGGGGCGCACAGTGGGGGGAGTCTCCACGCAGCCAGCGCTTTCCCGGCCACCCACCATTCCCAACCTGCGCGCCATTTGGCTGCAGCTCTCGGAGGCTGGCCTGGGCCATTCCGGCTAATGCTGGGGGGAGCTTCACAGGCCCATCGTGCCCGGGCACCCGCGGGGCAGTGCGCAGCAGCCTCCTGTTTTCTCCCATCCCCAAACCAGACTTTTGCTTGCAATATTCCATAGCGGAGGGAGCGGCGTCAGCATCCGGTGAGCCCCATCCAGTAGAGAAATCAGAGCCATTCCATACACTGTGACACAGCTTTCAGGATTGCCAGGTCCATCCCCGGCCACCGGCAGGGGGAGCGGGAGGGGGAGTCGCGTTCCCTGACCCCGCTGGGGACAGAGACCAGGGAAGGTAGGGATCTCAGAGGGGTAACACCACAGAGCCCATTCTCTGCATTATGCATTTTGCCACGGGAGTTGGTCCCGGTGCGGATACAAGAACGCCGGTGGGCGGCGGGGCTATCAGCGCTAAGAATGCCTCTCCCTCTCTGACGGCTCTCCTCCCGTCGCCACTTAGTGGGTAGCTAGACAGGTAAGGCTCAAGGGTTAGGCAGTCAGGCAGTTATTAGTTAGGTAGGAACGACGGATCAGTACGTCCACAGTGCGGTTACCTCCCAATGGTGCACTCCTGCCCTCGCACACAAACGTTTGCTTACTCGGTGGCGGGTAACAGGGGATTAGGGTATCTTAATGTGTCATCTTTTGCTGTCCTGAGCAGGTATGAAGCCCCCATCACGCAGCACCCGGCGTGCGGGTTACTGGGGTAACACCCCGGTCAGCACCCAAAGGGCGAGCACGGCCCACAGCGGTCGGAAAACCAGCAGGAATGACGGCGAAGAGGAAGGTGGTGCTGGGCGGCACAGAAGGGTCGGACGGCATTGCAGAGCTGGCCGACACCATGCGGGGCCTTAAGCAGGCCTTCGATCAACTATCGGAGAAAGTGGCCAAGATGAGCCAGGATCCGGTGGCCAAAAGAACCTGGAAGGCCGAGTCTGAGGGAGGCTCAGCTCAGCAGTGTGGGGGGGCCTCTTCCAGCTTGGTTGGTCGTCGGGCTTCACGGCCTGCAGCATGCTCCACGGATGGGGGATGGGAGAGGGGTAGCTCGGGCTCCTCTGCGTGCTCCCACGACGAGGGCGAGGCCTCCTCAGGTGAGGGTCTGGCTGTGGGGCGAAAGGGGCAGCCTCCGAGCTATTACTGGGCAGCAGCGGCCCATGAGCCAGGGCTGCCTGCCTGGGCTATACACCGCAGGGTGCTGGGCATGCAGGCCGGGCGGGATCCTGGGGTGGTCTGGGATAACGTTGATGTTTCCGATCCTTCTGCCATCCTCTCCACGTACGTGAATGGAGAGGAGCCGCCAGGGCTCCATTTATCTGATGAACTAAGGGATAGCATTCTGGACGGGTACTATGTTAACGTCTTTACGTTGCTTCATAAACAGGGGGCCGAGGCCCGTATGGTGCAATCTGACAAGAAAGAGAAGAAGGTGAAGAACGAGGAGGCAGAGCGCACCTTCCTCAATTGGGTTTCCGGTTACTTGGTGTATGCGGGGGTAGTCGCTACCGCATACCCTGAGAGGGCCTGGCACCTGCTCAACCACATGAGCAACGTGGTTGAGGCCAGGGTTTTGGCAGGCGAGGGGCCAGCTATCGATTACGATGAGACCTGCCGTAAGCTGGCGTCACGCAATGACAGGGCTCGGTGGGACCTCCTGCAGGACAAGGTTTGGCTCAAGGAGGTCGGACTGTGCATTAAAGGGAAGGAGGATGCGAAGACGGATCGCTGGGCCGCGCGCAAGGACCGGTTGTGTGGAGTCTGTTGGGAATATAACCAGGGCCGGTGTCACCGGACACGGTGCAAATTCCACCATAGTTGCGAGGTGTGCGGGGGACGGGGACGGGCGGGTGTATTGCCCACGGTCCAACGGCACCCACCAGCCCTTTCGGGGTGGAAAACCCTTCTCCGGTGGTGCCAACACAAAAGGGGGAGGGGGTCCTCAGGCACCACGGCCACATCCGCCTCCAGACGCTAGTGCCCCACAGGACTGGTGGTCCTTGGCAGCCACCCCCATTCAGGTGGATGCCCTGAGACCACTCTTGGCACAGTACCCCTTGCGGGAGGCCGGACAATATATCTTGGATGGGTTCACGAAGGGTTTTCCCATTCCTGCCAGAAGCCTTCGCTTCACTACCGATTCAAACAACCTGAAGTCTGCCAGGGAGATGCCGGAGGTGGTTGCTGCAAAACTGCAAAAAGAATTATCGGCAGGGCGCATCGCGGGCCCATTCAGCACGCCCCCTATTGAACACCTGCGAGTTTCTCCATTGGGGTGGTGCCAAAGAAAACACCAGGCGAGTATCGCCTGATTCAGCATCTCTCGTACCCGAAGGGATCTTCGGTGAATGACAGTATCCCCCTGAGCTCTGCTCGGTCAAATACGCTTCATTTGATCATGCGGTCGGACTAGTCAGGGCTTGCGGGCAGGGGGCACTCATGGCCAAGTGTGACATTCAGTCAGCATTCCGGCTGCTCCCGGTAAGCCCCGAGTCCTTTTCATTACTAGGTTTCAAGTTCCATGGGGCATGGTACTTTGACAAGGCCATGCCTATGGGTTGCGCAGTGGCCTGCGCTGCCTTCGAGACATTCAGTACCTTTCTCGAGTGGGCGGCGAAGTTGAGGACCGGGTCCACAGGGATTACTCATTATCTGGATGACTTCTTTTTCATCGGCCCAGGGGACGACGGGGCTTGCACACGGTCCCTACAGGCATTTCAGATGCTTGCGGAAGAACTCGACGTTCCCTTGGTGGTGGACAAGACTGAAGGGCCAGCGACTAGCTTAACATACCTGGGTATTCAATTAGACTCGGTAGCTGGGGCATCCAGGTTGCCAGAGGACAAACTATTGGCCCTCCAGGCTCTCATTTCCTTGGTTAGGGCCCGGCAAAAGTGCACACTGAAGGAATTGCAGTCACTGGTGGGACACTTGAACTTTGCTTGCCGGGTTGTTTCGCCCGGCAGGGCTTTCTGCACGAGGCTGGCCAGAGCGACAGCTGGGGTCAAAGCACCTCATCACCGGGTACGGGTGACCAAGGGCATGAAGGAGGATTTAGGCGTGTGGCTCCGATTCCTGGCAGGATACAACGGGGTTACCATTTGGCAGCACCTGATGGATTTGCAGGATGCCATCCAGATCCACTCTGATGCAGCCGGCAGCGCTGGGTTCGGTGTTTACTACGACGGCAAGTGGTGCGCATGGCCGTGGCCTAAGGAATGGGAGGGTTCTGCGGTGCTCAAGGATCTCACCTTCCTGGAGCTTTTCCCAATACTGGTGGCGGTGATCATTTAGAAAGATCTCTTTAGGGACAAGAGGGTGTGGTTCTGGTGCGATAACCAGGCGGTGGTGCGGGTGGTGAACAAGCAAACTTCCAAATCGGACAGGGTGATGCGGTTGGTTCGCTGCCTGGTTTTGGCCTGCTTGGCCGACAACATTACCTTTTCTGCACGTCACGTGCCAGGCGTGAATAATAGCATAGCGGACGCTTTGTCTCACCAACAGGAGGAACGCTTCCGCATCCTGGCGCCAGGAGCCAACCACGTTTCAGACCCGTTTCCGGAGGAGCTGTGGAAACTTGGGAAGGTACAATAAGGCGGGGCATATATGGGTCCCTTGCCCCCTCCACTCTCGCCATGTATGCCAGGGCTATAGATGCCTTTTTTGACTTTACTGCAGGGTGCGGGGGGCCGCAGACTCTGCCAGTGGAGGGGGACTGGGTGCTTCGCTACATAGCATGCCTGCAGGACAGCGGGTTCTCCCACAGCACCATTAGGGGTCGCATGGCCGCCATCACATTCTTCAGCAAGGCTGAGGGGTTTGAGGACCCATGCCAGTCATTCCAAGCTCGCAGAGCAGTCAAGGGCTGGCGGAGGCAAGCCGCACGGCCTCCTGATCGTAGACGGCCTGTGACCCTGGAGTTGTTGGGGGGATCTTACGGGAGCTGCCGGCGCTGTGTTGGTCCCAGTACGAGGCTGCACTCTTTGAGACTGCATTCGTCTTGGCCTTTTTGGGGCCTTGAGGGTTGGGGAACTGGTAGTGAGCTCCAGAATCTTGTTCAACAACATGCCCTTGGGTGTTCAGGACGTTTCCTTTGGATCGAAAGGGATGTCATTGTATATTCGGAGGTCAAAAACAGATCAGCTGGGAAAAGGGGCACGCCTGCACCTGGGGTCACTACCAGGTGGCCCGTGTCCGGTGCAGACCACTCGCGCCTTTTTAGCAATGCGACCTAAGGGAGCTGGTCTGCTGCTTATCCATAGAGATGGGGCCCCATTGACGAGGTACCAGTTCACAGGGGTTTTCAGGTCGGCATTGGGCTTACCGGGCGAGGAATTTGGGCCTCACTCCTTCAGGATTGGGGCAGCCACCACGGCCGCAGGTATCGACCTGCCGGAGGCACGCATACGGGCCATAGGACGCTGGCGCTCTACGGCCTTTAGGGCGTACATCAGGCCAGAGCTGGAGTCCAGCCAGTGACATCTCTCTGACTCCTCAGTTCCAGGACAAGTGTACAGGACTGTCTGGATTTTTGGGCACAGCATCATCCATTGGGCAGGTTTGTATGCCTCCTATCGGGCTGGGGCAAAGACTTGGGCTTGGGAGGTGCGGCGCACATTACGTGGATGGCACGGCGAGGCATGCGGTGGAGGTCCCTGTTGCCCTGGTTGAGGCGCGTTGGGGTGAGGCGCCGCCCTCCTGATGCACTGCTGCTGCAGCTTGGGGAAAATGATTTGACAGAGTGCCCTGGGGTGGCCCTCGAGCAACAGGTACTGGCCGACTTGGCCTTAGTGCGCGAGATCCTGCCCAGCACTGTCATCATCTGGTCGGATTGGTTGGAACGGAGGTCCTGGCGGGGTGCGAATCATCCCAAGAAGGTGGAAGTGGCGAGACGGAAGGTGTCCGGCAGGCTGGGCCAGGCAGTCGAGTCAGCTGGCGGTATTTGGATTCGCCACCCAGACATCTCTCACAAGATGGAAGCCCTGTTCCGGGCGGACGAGTGCATCTATCGGCCTGGGGTATGGATATCTGGTTGCACGGAGTCCGGCATTACCTGCTTGCTTGGCTACAGCTGTAAGGGCGTTGGCGGGAACAGGACTAATGGGGACGTCCTGTTCTTGTGGCGGTAACAGCATGGGGCCGGATCTGTTGGCAGAATTCGGCCTGTGTGCCAATTCCGGAGTTGGGGACCCCTTAAGGGTCTTAGCGTGAGGGCTGAACGGAGCTGGCTAGCTCAAGGAATAACAGTGCTTGCCCTCACAGCCAGAGGGCAGGGGGCTCACAAAGGGGCAAGCGTCCGCGTGAACTCCGATAACCTGCCCTCCTGCCTTCTCTACCCATGCCGGCTGGCTGGGTAACGGTTAACTCGGCTGGCACACGGGCCAGCCGATAGGTCGGATCCGGTGGACCCATGCTGTGCCAATGTTCTACAGCTGTAACCAATAAAAGTTGTGGCCAATTTTATCCACCTAATTTTCCAAAGAAAATGGTTGTGTGAGTTCATTTATAGGGGGCGGGTGTACTAGGCGAGCCGACCTCGGCATCCCAAGTAAGTCATGGAACCACAAGTCTGTGGTATCATGGACATAGCTGGGAATATGAATAATGTATGATCTAAGGATGGAGTCCATATATCCTGTTACTCCTACTGTGATGGTGCCTATGTTTGAGACAATGGAACATCCAGGGTTTCCAAGAGGTAGAAAGTTGAGATTCTCAGGGTGTATCCATACAAATTTGTTCCTGCGTATGTGTTGGTACTTACTTCATGATTTTATTGAGTTCTCATTGGTATTCATGTGTCTTCTATAAACACATAAGGTTTTTGTTTAAATTAAGCCTGGACTCTGCTTCTCTTGGAATAACCAAGAATTACTATCTATATGATATTGATTCAGTAGGAGTGTGTATTTGGGCACATCTGTACATAAATTATTGTCACAATCAGGTGTTTGGGTTGGCTCAGAGACACCTGAAATGACCCAAAGCCCTCCTCAAATTCTGGGAGAAATGAAAATTTTCTCCTGGAATTTTGAGAGTGGTTTGAGGTTTGGGGGAGGAGTAAGTGTGGGGAGAAAAAAGGAGAGGAAGCCAGACTGGGAAACAGTTGTTATCCAGGGGAAGAGAGATGTCAGTTAAAAGCTGATGTTTCAGATATAACTGGACTCTATCCATAAATATTTACACTTTAAAATGGAAAGGACCAAACTTGTCCCAGATCTACCATGCCAGCATTGTCCCCATTGGAAGCTTCTCCCAGCTGTTGGAATTGGAGGCACCAGAGTCCAGTCCCTCAGCCAGAAAATAGTAGGCAGGCTAGTGGGCAAAGTTTAGCTATTGCAGTGTCCATTTCCTTTCCTTTTCTGTTTGTACCCTTAGAAGCGCATTGATTCATGAATCTTGAGCAGGAGAAAACACTTCTTTCTTATTTTTTAGATGCAAGGGCTAAAAGGACTGATACAAATTTTGCAATTGCTAGAGTAATCTTGGGATCCTTATCACTAAGCAAAAGAGCCAGGGTTTTTGGAGTACAGGGAGACGATTGGTTGAATAAAGACTTAATATAGTAATCCCTAATAATCTCAAAAAATCTGCATTCCAGCAGGGCATGAAAGGATGTATCAATCCTGTTAAGGCCACAAGGGCAAATTCTGTCAGTGCAGGGCCTATTCAAAAATCTTTCTTGCAAAACCATTATAGGTATAATGTTCAGTCTTGTAAAAAGCTCTGCAATAATATGGGATGGTAAAATAATGCATATGGGGGGTAGAAATTTTGGGTAAGAAAGACCAAAAATAGGGGTGAGCATACTCTGTGGGCTCTCAGAGTCAAACTACTATGGTCGATTTCCAGGACACGCTTTTTGGTCAGAGAAAATGCTTTGTTTTTCCATTTCAAAAATATCATCAATCAACATTCCAACTTTCATCAGTTTCTCATCCAGGGCTTTAATCCAAATTGATTTGTGGGCATCCTAATTTAAAGCAGCTAACAAACCATCTTCAGCACAGAGCTGTTTTAATCTCAGTTTGAAGGCAAATAGCCATGCTCTTGCTTCCAAGAATATTTGTCAAAATTCTGCCCGTAATATGATGTTTGACACACAGCAAGGAATATTCAATATTCTCCTTAAAAACTGGGCTAGTGGTTGATCAATATTATCAAAGATATCTTTAATCCAAATAGCTGACCAGTAAAGAATGAGTGGAGCCACTTTCAAATTAAAGGTTTGCACTACTCCAGGAATATACTTCCCCCCTCCCCATTGTGGAAGGGCATTATTTATGGCACTTATGCAAGTGCAGTTCTAAACTGAAGGGTCCAAGTGTCCATTTTCTCCCCCACCACTGGGGGGGTATGTTATTTTTAAATGGCAATTCTATAGCATTATATTGATACAACAGTACAGCAATTTGTGTACCAGGTTCTCAGACTATGTTATTAGGAATTTTACTACTGAATGCAGATAGAACAATGCATGATTTGCTTAGATACATGTTAACTGCAGCAAGAATAGCATTTGCAGCAAAGTAGAAGATTGAGGGTGGTCCAGCTCTTGAAAACTGTATAAATAAAATGCAAAAATATGAAGTTATGGCAAAAGTGACAAATTACATTAATCATTGACTGAAAGATGGATTTGAGAACAATTGGCAAGCTTTTTTGTTTACTATAATCAATCTTTGTAAATTTGAATGGTTATAGTTATATATTTTATATATGAAAACTCTTGTATGAAATATTAAGAAAATTATCATTTGCATGATATTTGTGTTATGTTAAAACAACAATAACAATAATAATAACAATAACCTTTAATGGCATATCACAACATCATAAACCAGAAGAAAATACCAATATCTTTGATGCTTATTAATACCAGCTCTCCTCTTGACAGCAAACTACAGAAATTTAGCCACCATTTCCATATAAATTACACAGTAGAGAAAGTACCTTCCACTCATCAGATTGGTTTCCATAATCTCTCAATAATGGCTCCAGAAACAAGGCTCATAGATCACATCAATAAGAACAATGCAAAAGGACATGATCAAGATTTTCTATTTCATTGACACCAAGAGCATATGATCTGTCATCGTATGGAATTTTACAATACATCCCAGTCATCACAGTTGAAGGTAACACATTAAAACTGGCTAACATAAAGGCTCTTTGAAAATGTGGGGCAGCTGTTATGTTAGAATCTTTCCTTATAAATAATTATCTTTTGGTTTCACAAGATTCCATGCACTCCCATTGGCTGTAAAATGCCCTCCCTCAGCCATTGGCCCATCAGCCGCCACTCAAGAGTACTCACATGCCATTGGCCAGGTGCTGGGTCTGCTCCTTTTCCCCACCCACTCCCCCTGGCAGACAGCTCTCTTTCCTGAGGAAGACAGTTCTCTTGACTCCTGTGAAGGACTGTCCCCTCAGTGGCTGTTGGTAGGCAGCCAAGCTTGGTTCTGTGAGTAAAAAAACAAAGGACTTTCAGCATAACCCCCCCCTGCCCATAACCCCTCCCCAGTGGCCACTTTCCTGTCAGAATAAATGGAAAAAGGCTCTTTCTCCTGCTTAGCTTCAGCATGGCTGGCTGGCTGGCTAACGAGGTGGGCCAGCAACCATCAAACCATTTTCTTCAACTCCCCACCGTGTGGCTGCCTTTCCCCTAGGGTTGCCAATCTCCAGGTGGGACCTGGAGATCTCCCACTGTTACAATTGGCCTCCAGATGACAGAGATCAGTTCCCTGGGAGAAAATGGTTGCTTTGGAGGGTAGACCCCATGGCATTATACCCTGCTGAGTCCTTCCACACACACCCCAAATGCTGCCCTCCACAGGATCCACCCCCCCAAATCTCCGGGTATTTCCCTAATCAAAGTTGGCACCTGTACTTTCTCCTCTGTCAGTAAAAGGCCCTTTCCACACCTATGTTGGCCTTTGGGAGAAAACTCATTGGGCCCAGTCCTGATCAGGTTGCCAATTCCAGGTGGGCAATTCCCAGAGATTTGAGGGATGGAGCCTGGAGAGGATGAGTGTTGAGGAGGGGTGGGACCTCAGACAGGTACAATGCCATAGACTCCACCCTCCAAACCAGCCACTCCCTCCTGGGGAACCACTGTTACCAATCTTGGGGGTGGGCTGGAGATCACTCAAAATTACTACTGCTCTTCAGGTAGCAAAGATCAGTTCCTCTGGAGAAAATGGTGGACTCTGTCATTATACCCTGCTGAGATTGCCACAGCAAATTGTCATTGAGTGCCCAAAGCCGGGGCACTCTCTCAGAGCCTCTTTCTAGAGCCCGTTGTATTTATTTCCACAACGGGCCTTATTCCTAGTTATATATAAAGTTAATGGGAATTTACCTATGTTTTATTTTATAGTTGATAAGATATGACAAAAATGAAAACACATTATGACAAAAGAGTAAAATATTTTGCGTAAGTTATACATCTTTTTAATATATTTTAAAATTGACGATTGTCCTTAATATCTGTAAATATTGTCCTCTGTATAGTGTTCTTCACTTTTTCCCTTATCCCCTTGCTTTATTCTATATTCCTATAAAAATAAAAATAAAATTAAAAAAAAGAAATTATAACAATTGAAAAATGTGATAAACATTAAACTCATACAAAAAAAATTAAAAAGAGGGGAAATTGCTCTTCTTCTTGAGCCAAAAATTATAATCAGTCCAGAGAGTATCCCCAAGCTGCCAGCATTAGATACTTCAATAGTTAAAAAAATGACTACCTGGGACTTGTGGGCTTCATATTTTGAGTTGGAATATAACTGGCTGGATCTGAACAGCTTGCTGTAAGGATACTAAAGAATTTATGGCTTCTTTTGATATTTTACTTTTTCAGAAGACCTGGTTAATGGATGAACATATCTTTCCTAGTTATTTTGCACTCTTTCAGAGAGCAGCCATAGGCCAAAGAAGGTGCAGGCCTCGGGGCGGCTTAGCTTATTTAATTTCAACCAATTTTAACATTGGATCTTGTGCTCTCTTGGTGGCAGACGATTTGACCATTGCCTTTCCATTATAGTTGGATGACATGACAATTATCTTTTCTTCTGTCTATATTCCTCTATCTATCCCTAGTTTAATGGTTCAGAGCTGGGATAGTCTGGGGAAAATTGTTGATGACTTGCAGACTCATTTTCCAGGGACCCCTTTAGTGTTAGTGGGTGATTTTAATGCAAGGATTGGCAGTGACGATTATACTCTCTTCTCCAAATTATTAGCCCCAGATAACGATGAATTTCTTAGCCCTGCTTAGTATAAATAGAAAATCCAAGGATGTTGTAATAAAGGTGGTTTGGAGATGGCTAAATTTGTAATTCAGAGAAACTTTATTCCATTGACTGGCTACCTAGAGATTGATGGAGCTGGTGACTTCACTTACGTGAGTCCCAGAGGAGCTAGTGTAATATGAATGAATGAATGAATGAATGAATGAATGAATGAATGAATATAATTTATTGTGGTCCACAACCAGATACAAGATCACATAGTGTAATAAATTATATTGGAGCTCCCGCCCACCTAGCAACACTGCTGGTGGGCGGGGGCTATTTTGCTGCCATGAAGAATCAGGACAGCAATGGTGCAGGTTGCTGGCATCCTGATGAGGCGGGGGCAGAGCCGCCTAATTTTTAAAAGGGGCATAGGCTCTACTCCCATTTGGCAGTTGCTCCATGTGCTCAGCTTGTGCAGTTGCTGCAGGCACGCAGAGTGCTCAGAGCCTACCTGTAGGACCTTGAAGGCGAGGTCAGTGGTGGCGAACAAGGACAGGTGGCTGAGGTGGCGGCCTGCTTGCGAAGGTGGTGGCCACTTGCTGGGGCAGCGACAGCCTGCTCATGGCGGCAGAGGCAGTGGCCCACTTGTGAAAGTGGCAGCCGCTTGCTGGGGCAGCAACAGCCCATTCGCGGTGGTGGAGGTGGCAGCCCGCTTGTGAAGGTAGCGGTCGCTTGCTGGGGCAGCGACAGCCCGCTCATGGTGGTGGAGGCAGTGGCCCACTTGTGAAGGCTGCGGCCATTTGCTGAGGTGGCGACAGCCTGTCTGCAGCAGCTGTGGCAACAGTCTGTTGCAGTGGCAGCCTAGGGGGCGGTCTGGTGGTGGCGGTAGCCATTAGGCGGCAGAGTTCATGCCCTCTGGCAGCAGACTAAAGCAGTGGGGCTGCTCCCTGTGGCCCCTAGCCATTTGTTATCCTGTCCTTATTAATATTTGAATTTTGGTTTCACCCCATTCTATGCTTGCCATAATGGATTCGGCTCAAGAACTGGCAGTCAGAGGACACTGGCCAGGGCTGCCCACGTCAGCCCCAGTCAGGGTTTTCAGCTTAGTCTGCCCCAGTCCTCCGACAGGAGAGGACCGTCTGGAGTGTGAGCGCAGGGACAGGCCCTCAAGGCTCAGACAAGTGAGAGAAGCCCTTTTCCGCCCCCCCACACCATCCCCTGGGCCTTCTATGAGGGGACTAGGCCCAGAGAAGCCCTTTTCCGCCCCCCCACACCCCATCCCCTGGGCCTTCTATGAGGGGACTAGGCCCAGAGAAGCCCTTTTCTGTCCCCCACATCTCATCCCCTGGGCCTTCTATGAGGGGACTAGGCCCAGAGAAGCCCTTTTCCATCCCCCACACCCCATCCCCTGGGTCTTCTATGAGGGGACTAGGCCCAGAGAAGCCCTTTTCCTTCCCCCACACCCCATCCCCTGGGCCTTCTATGAGGGGACTAGGCCCAGAGAAGCCCTTTTCGTCCCCCACACCCCATCCCCTGGGCCTTCTATGAGGGGACTAGGCCCAGAGAAGCCCTTTTCCGTCCCCCACACCCCATCCCCTGGGCCTTCTATTAGGGGACTAGGCCCAGAGAAGCCCTTTTCTGTCCCCCACACCCCATCCCCTGGGCCTTCTATGAGGGGACTAGGCCCAGAGAAGCCCTTTTCTGCCCCCCACACCCTATCCCCTGGGCCTTCTATGAGGGGACTAGGCCCAGAGAAGCCCTTTTTTGCCCCCCTACACCATCCCCTGGGCCTTCTGTGGGGGCAGTAGGCCCAGAGAAGCCCTTTTCCGCCCCTCTTCCCTTCCTTCCCCCCTTTCCTTTCTGTTTGTAGAGGCAGCCATCTTGAGGGTTTGTTCAGGAGGCAGCCATTTTGGAAGGGTTTATTTCAGGGTTACCATTTTAAGTATACATTGTTAAGAGCCATTTTAAGCACAAATTGCTAGTCAGCCATTGTGGGTAGAGACTGCAGGGCTTGGTACCGGGGCATAATCACCATGGTCACAGCTAAATCACCTGTCCATAGATAGATCATCTAGGTCGTAGCATATTATTGCGGGATTGCAAATTACAAGTTTAATAATTGTGATGGCTTCTAGAAAAGGCCAGGTGAAGGCCAAGGGAAAACAGCCTGCCCCTAAGCAGCCTCCAGTGCAGCCTGTGCCGGTGGTCCCATCTGACAAAGAGGATGAGGACCCTATTAATGCCGCAATTCTTCAGCAGCTTGAGGCACTGGAGCAGCAGAGGGCCGCTCTTCCAACAGGGGAGGGAGCTAAAAAAGCAAAAGGGGACTCTAATGCTTCCACTATTTCATTTCAGGCGCAGGTTCTGGCCCGCTTGGCCTTTTTAGAGGATACACAGGCATCCTCTACAGGTGATGAAGGCGAGACATCATCATCTGGGCAGCAAGGGCAGGGCATGGAGGAACTCCAAGTGTAGGTGTTCAAGGGCCCTCCTAAGAAGGACAGTAAGGAGGAACCCACTGTTAAAGGCGCTTCATATTGGCCATGGAGCCCCTGCGTGCAAGGCACTCATGTGGCAGCCACAAACACACCACCTGCCTGTTGTCCACATCATGGAGGTTGGGGAAGCGGTGTTCTGCCCCTGCCCCCAGGGGTTTGGCCGGGATGAGGTTATCCACATCCAAGCTCGGGGTATGCAAACCCGGGGGCTGTGTCCTTTGATACAGTATCAGCAGGTGCCATACCATCTGGTGATTCTGCATTGCCCTTAGGCAATCATCTTTCTATCGCCATGAAGGAAAAGATCCTTAAGGGCGAGTCTATAGATATATTTTCCTTGTTATATTGGGAATTGGAGAAAAAGGACAAGGAAGACCTCAACGAGTGTGAGAAGGAATGCTTGAAGAGGAGGGTGGTGGATAGAACTTAGGCAAACTGGTACCCGGGGTTTTTAATTTACGCCACAGTGATCATCAGGCACCATCCATGGAAAGCAGTTGCACTGCTCCAATACATGAATATTATTTATAAGGCAGTCACTGATTTTCCCAGCCCAGCATGGTCGTAGTACGATGAAGAGTTCCACATGCATGCGGCCATGAATCCGGTCATGAGGTGGGATAGGATACACCCAGACTTATGGCTTCAGATTATGTCTACAACTAAGGCATCAGGGGTTGAGAGGTCGCATAGTGGACATTCAGTTCGTAGGCCTCAGGCTCAGTCGGCTACCCGGGCCCAGGTGGGGTGGGCGGTTTAGCGACACCTGCTGTGCTGGGAGTTCACCAGGGGACGTGTGGTCACACAGCCTGTTCCTTCCGACATGAGTGCCCATTATGTGCTGGGCCCCACGCATTCTCTAACTGCCCTAAACTGAAGGGTCAGAGGGGTGGTACAAGAGGGAAGCGTCTGGGAGGGGGTGGGAGCTATAACCCCCCTCCTGACAAAGGGACCCAGCCCAATTAAGATAAAAGTTTTGGAGCATTGGTTGTGGGATTACCTGAACCAACGGGATAGCGTTTACCTCCTGGAGGGTTTCATGTTGGGGTTCAGGATACCTTTTCAGGGACCTAGGTCTCGGTACATGGCTCCTAACTTGAATTCAGTGCAGGGTATGGAGCAAACAGTTAGGGATAAAATTGCCAAGGAATGTGCTGAGGGTGCAGTCCTGGGTCCTCCTCCCCCCCCTGTTAGTAATTTGAGGGTTTCCCCTTTGGGAGTTGTGCTGAAGAAGGCACCTGGAGAATATCGCCTCATTCACCACTTGTCATACCCACGTGGGGAGTCAGTGAATGACCTGAGGAGTTGTGTTCTGTTAGGTACACCTCCTTTGATCAGGCCCTGCAGGTGGTGCACAGCTGTGGACAGGGAGTGGAATTGGCAAAATGTGACATTAAGTCAGCCTTCTGCCTCCTTCCTGTCCACCCAGCCAACTTTGAGCTCCTGGGATTTGCTTTTGAGGGCAAATTCTACATGGATAGGGCCCTTCCAATGGGGTGTTCAGTATCCTGTGCTGCTTTTGAGAGGTTCAGTTCCTTTCTGGAATGGGCCTTGTGCACTGATGGCTATAAGGCTGCCCTGTTTCATGCTACATCACTGGTTGCCTTTTGGGGGGCACTGCAGATCAGTGAGCTGGTGGCTGGCTCATGGCAGGATGTATCAGGCCTAGCACTTGAACTGTGGGACATTTCCATTTCAGACTCCAAAGTGGGAATTAGGCTGCACTGGTCAAAGACTGACCAGTGCGACAAGGGGAAGGTTATAGAGCTTGACCAATGTTCAGAAGCTGAGTTATGCCCAGTTAGGACTTTGAGCCATTACATGGCATTGAGAGGAGAGGGCCAGGGTTATCTATTCCAACACAGGGATGGCACTCCCTTCACTAAGTTTCAATTTTGGAGCCTGGCGCAGAAGGCACTAGCCCGCTTGGGACTGGGTGGGATCCGTTTTGGAACTCACTCTTTCCGGATAGGGGCCACTTCAATGGTAGCGGCCATGGGGTATACAGGCAGTGGAATCCAGAGGATAGGTCGCTGGAGGTCTCACTGCTACAAAGGTTATGTCTGGAATTGCGCTGTTTAAAATATCCCATAGGGTTCTGCTGGTTTATTAATAATGTTCTTTTTACAGATGCTGCAGGCCATGGGGCGAGATGAACGGTTACCGTCTGTGGCCACAGACGGGCAGCTCATCAGGCCAGAAGGACATCCAGTGGCTCTCAGCTTGGCCTTAGGGCATGGACGTACGTGGAATGGCTGGGGAGGAGGGGCATGTGATGGCCCATGCTCCTCCTGCTGTTCAATGAGAGGAGGGGGCCTCCTCCTCACATCCTGGTTATACACTTGGGGGGCAATGACCTGGGTCTGATGAAGGGCAAGGCCCTTGTGTTACAGGCTGAGGCTGACCTTGCGAGGATAAGAGCAAGGTGGCCCAGTGTACTGATAGTATGGTCAGCCATACTACCCTGCCAGGTGTGGCAGAAATTGGGGGGCCCCAGATGTATTGATCACACCAGATGCAAAGTTAATAGGCAGCTGAGAAAGGCCATGGATGGTGGGTTGGGTATGTTTTTGCCGCACCCCAATATATGGGTCGTGTTCCTGGACCTGTATAGAGTGGACAGGATGCATTTGTCTGACAAGAGCTATGGGATATTTTTGCAGGGCTTGCAGCAAGGGATTCGGTTGGCATTAGGATGCTGAGTGGGGAGCAAAGGCCAAAGCAGAGGCTTGACCTTGGCTGTGGCAGGTTTGTGCAAGCAAGAAAATGGAACTGGTGAGTACCTTACGGCATATCCTGTTAGGGAACAGGGGTTCATCAGGAACTGCCTTCAGATTCTAGGGTCCAGGGTGGGGAATGGTGATCACCTCCGCTGGGAACCTTTTAGGGCAGGCTCCTCCCTGCAAGTTGGAAGGCTTCAGGGGTAGGGTACTCCTAGAGGGCAACCAGTTTGCTGGGCTGCTGGTCAAGAGCGAGAGAACTGGGTCACGATCAGAGCTGGGTGACCTGCCCTTCAAGGGCAAGGGGGCTGGTCAGGGAGTGACACCTGCCTTGCCTGTTCCATGCTTGCTTAGTTGTTGTTGCTGCAATGTTTTGTTAAATAGTTAATAAAGTGGCCCTTGTTTTATTCCAAACTGTTTTCCATCTCATTATTCTGGCTAGGGGGGCAACTTGGCCCCACTTGATTATCTCTCCCACTTTGAGTTTCTAAAGTTGGTGACTTTATGGGAAGTGACCATCTCCCAGTCTTCTTTTCTATAGATTTATCTTTAGAACACTATTGTATTCCAGAACAGATTCCCTCTTTCTCAAAATCAAAATAAAGTTTGTTGATTATATTGGAGTTCTAAAACTAGTGACAAGGCTTGAACCACAATGGGCTCTATCCCCTGTAATACTTTAGTCAACAGGGTTTTGCAATCAGATTCAGCACTTAATTGTTTGCAGGACTTGGATGAGGTATTAGAACTGTTCAGACTCCTTTATGTGAAAAAGAACCTTGAAAGGACACCTTTTGAAGTTAAGAGGAATAGTTGATTTAACCATGATTGTAAAAGAATGATAAGGCATATTCAATAGAAGCATCATGAGTTTAAAAGTAATTGTACAATATCTGTCCTTCAAGAGCTGATGAAATTTTTAAAAAATGTACAGAGAACTGATCAAGACAAAGAAACAGATGACCCTTAGTAAGGAAAGGGATTTCTTATCTCAGGTATTAATAGCAATGATAATAAGGCCTTCTAGTCTATTGTCAATATCACTATAAATCTAGTCTCTAAAATCCCATGCTGTATAGCCCCTCTCACATGGAAAAATTATTTCAAGAGGATTATTTCTGATGCAAATGCTCCTAGTATATCTTTTATTATTCCTCTTGATGCAACAACACCCTGGCCTGAGGTATTAACAAATGAGGTTATTTGCCTTATCAAAGAATTAAAATTAGGACAAGCACTGGGTTCTGATCTAATTCCTAATGAGCTATTTAAGGCTGACACATAATGGTAGGCCACAGCCCTGGCCCCAATTTTCACCCAAATTATTATCAGTGGACAAATACCCGACTTATAGAAACATTCCATTATTATTCCAATATTTTAAAAGGGTTCTAGATGTCATCTAGATCAATCAGCCTTCTTTCCTCTTTAGGAAAGCTATATTATGCTTAGCTACTGAATACTTGGATTGGATGGAATCGGAAACCCTTTTAAGACATGAACAGATACGATTTAGGTGGGGTTCTTTAACATATGACCATTGCCTAGTTCTTTACCACTTGGCTGAGAGATATTCATCTTTTAAGGGAGGGTGATTATATGCGGTTTTCATTGTCCTTAAGGGAGCTTTCAGTTGTATAAATCGTCCTAGATTGTGGAACAAACTCAATCAAACTAATATAAATAAAAGACTTCTAGGACTTATTCAGATATTATATTCGGGTTTGACTGCCGAAGCACGATGTGGGTACAAGGGGAACTTAACAAATTCATTTATTTGGAAAAGGGAGTACATCAGGGTTGTTTGTTGGCACGTTTTTATTCAATTTGTACTTAAATGATGCAGCATCAATTTTTGATGACTGTTGCCATCCACCAAAATTAGCTGAAATTGGTGTACCTATCCTATTAGCTGAAATTGGTGTACCTACTACGATTCTGTCTTGAACTAGGGTTGGGCTTCAAAGGGCCCTGCAATCTTTCTCCAACTACTTCTCTTAAGAAACCTTAGTGATCTGCTACTCAAAATCTAAGATCCTAGTTTTCACCAAGACCAAGAATTGGAACCCATCTCAATGGTCAGTAAATGGGTCCAATATTGAGCAAGTCAAGATCTTCTTCTATTTGGGGATTCGGTTTTCAGCAGATCGCTCCTGGAGTCCCCAATTTGAACAGCACTTAATATTTAAACCATGTGGAAATGATATAAATAGTTTTTCCTGTAATAAGTGGGGGGGGGAGTATATTCCTGGAGTGGTACAAGCTTTTAATCTGAAAGTGGCCCCCGCTTAGCAATTGCAAAATATATTTCAGTCCTTTTAGCCCTTCCCTTCAAAAAATAAGGAATAAGCATTTTCCTCTGTTCAAGATTTACGAATCAATGAGCTTCTAAGGGAATAAAAGGAAAGGAAAGGATGAACTATACTTCATGAATTGGTTTGTGCCCATCCCTAACTAGCACACCAACCAAGAGTTTTGGCTTGTGTTGGTCATTTGAGTTTTTCATCAGCTTTGCATGGGAAATTATTACAGCTTATATAAAGCTTGTTCTAGATTATTCTAATGTAGCCTGATATTCAGGCCCTATGTTTTAATTACATTCTTTTGATATAATTTTATTTGCTGTAGCTTGACCGGTGTAACATTCATAGTATATTTTGGTTTTGTTTCCCCTTTCTCCTTTGTTTGATTAGATGCCCAAACCAGATTGGTGTCTGTGTACCAGCCCAGGTGCTGATGACTTCATTGAAACTTTGAAAAGCTTAACTGTCAAAAAACTTCAGCCTCAGAGATAGGTAGATTTTTTAATGAGTAGGGTTTTTTGGGGGGATTGTTCAAAGAGCATACATTCTTTTTTCTGTGGGCTAGTTTTGTGTTGCTGTTAGAGTGTTGGACTGGGATAATCAAGTTGCAGTCCCTACTCTGCCATGACAGCTTGCTGGTGATCTTGACCCAGGCACTGTCCCTCTCAGCTTGACCCACCTCACAAGGTTTTTATGAAGAGAAAATGGAGGAGAGTAGAATGGTGTAAGTTTTTTTTGGGTCTCCACTGGGAAGAAAGGAACATAAAAACATAAGAACAGCCCTGCTGGATCAGACCAATGGTCCATCTAGTCCAACATCCTGTCTCACACAGTGGCCAACCAGTTCCTCTGGAGGGCCAACAGCAGGGCATAGAGGCTGAGGCCTTCCCCTAATCTTGCCTCCTGGCTCTGGGATTCAGAGGCTTAGTGCCTCTGAATGTGGAGGTTCCCCTCAGTCGCCATGGCTAGTAGCCATTGATAGACTTATCCTCCATGAACAACATCTCACAACTATCCAATACACATTTACAAATGTTTTATACAAAAACTAGCAGTAAAGCCCATTGTGAGAACAATACAATGGGCTCTAGAAAGATGTGATGTGTAATGAATGCATAGTGTGGAAGGAGGTAAAGTAAATATTAGTAGTCTGCTACTGAAAGAAACAATTGTGGAAGTAGACTCTCACATACCTAATGTAACACAGTAGCTGGTGTCCAAGGTCATACAATGTGGGCCATAAAATGTAGCACACAGGGGTCTGTGGAGTAGCATCAGTAACTGGGCAGTCTGCAAAATCATTGTAGGCTGGATGTCCATATCAGTCAATTTGGTTGTGGTCATGCTGTCTGTCCTGTTAGAGTAGAGGTCTTAGGGGAAGTGGGGTTGAAAGTGAGTGGTTGTGACGAAAGTCTCAGTAGATTATGTGCGACTGAGTAGGAGGAATTTTAGGAAATGAGTGTTGTGAAATGTCTCTTGTTTTCTTTGTGAAAAAGCATGTGTTTTTGTTGCTTTGTGAGCACAGTTGTACATTGAAGTGTAGAGTCTTAATGTTTGGATAGAGACATAAGGTTTTAGTAGTTTGCTCCTCTTGAAAAGTTATTAAACGGATATATGTTGTGTTGACCAAAGATGTACTATGTAAAACAGGTATTGCTCATGGTACTAATGGATCAGTCATTAAACTGAACATGAGTGGTTGGGTGATTTGGATGTAGCAGGACTGTTTGGGAGGTCATGTAAAGGATGCTGAGGACAGCATGTGAATATCTTATGTAGTTATAGAAGTTGTGGTGTATCCAGTGGAGAACTGTGTGGCATAGGGTACCTTACATACAATCTGAATGAGTACACATAGGTTTTTTTTAAAGGTTTTAAATGCTTTATTTGAACAAACATGTACAACAATTGAAGCATAAGGTGAGCAACAGGAATTGATATGTTTGAAATCACATTGAAATGCATTGTGCATCAAATAGGAATTGTTGTAATTTGTAAACATTAACCAATAAACCAAGTAACATATATTGAATATTGTGCTATCTCAGCTGGAGAAGTTCTCTGAGGTAGTCCAGTGGTCTGTAGCTGTGTACTGGGAGTGCATGCTAATTGGTAAGGTCATGTAATGCGGAATAGAATGGTGAAGTTTGTCCTCATCAGGGCTGAAAGACATACATTTCACAGTAGTTATATGTTTTCCATTGTCATTCTGAGGTAGTGGGGTTTTTTTTGCTGGTCAAGGAGCTGGATGACACATTTACAATGGTTTCAGGGAGAGAGGTAGGTTTCGGAGTAGTTATAGTGTCTGGAGGAACTCATCAGTAGTTTAGCATACTGGGTTTTTCCTGTCAGGAATGAGTAAATATGCATGGCTTATAGCGTCTGAGTGGCATTGTTAAGAGAGATGTGATGTACTGATCATGAGGACTGCAGGATTTCCTTGTAGACTATGTTTTTCGTGAAGACTCTGTCACAGGGTGGGAGGAGTTTCCCCTGTTGGGGGCCATCAATGATACACACTCTGAGGTCTTGGAAGCGACAGATCCTTGAGAAAGTAACATACAGCTGGCCATGTGTAAAAACTGGATTTGGCAAGTAGACACCAACTTTTTCCAGAGTTTGGCCCTGTGATTTGTTTATTGTCATGGCGAACGCTAGCTTAATAGGAAACTGCCTTCTTCGTAATGTAAAGGGAAGGTCTACATCTGTGGGAGCAAGATCTATATGTGGGATAAACAGCATCTCTCCAGTTGCGGACCCAGTAAGAACTCTTGCAACGATCAAATTGGGTTTAAGATCAGTGACTACCAGTCTTGTTCTGTTGCATAGGCCTTTTTATGTATTTATGTTTCTTAGAAGCATTATTATTGCTCCAACCTTCACATTCAAAATATGGAGAGGCATTCCTGATGGGGTGAGTGAATGTAGAAATTCAATTGGGTAGTACTGATCATCAGTTGCAGCACTATCGAGGATGATGGGATCTGAACTTAAGTAAGTTGTTGTGGCACCCTGAAGTAGGCCATGGACACTGTCATTGAGCAGTTCAACATCAGAGTTGGTTGGACAGAGAATAGCCCGTTTTGAAAAGGATGGAGAATCTGAGGCTTCCAAGTTCTCTCCGAAGATTTCTGTGACAATGTTTTCATGATGTAGTATATGTTGTGGAATCTCTATGTAGTCAGGTCCCAGGCCATGACTTGTGTCATGCGTCCCATTTCCAAGATGCAGAAGACACTCGCTGAAAGATGGATCTGTGGATCGGACATTATGGCTTAGTGTTAGGACATGAAACACATCCCAGAGAGGGTGGTATTTGATGGTAGCCTCAACGGTCTGCACTCTGTCCCCATGTCTGACTACTGGAAGTGTTTGTCGAAAGTCACCTCCAAGGATTAGTAGTTTTCCTCCAAAAGGCCTCTGATTCTGCATGATGTGATCAATAGCTGTTAAAGCTGCAGCTGGTGCCATTGTGGCTTCATCCCAAATAATTGCTTTTGCTGTGCAGATGACAGCAGCTTCTGGAGAGTTTAGCTTTAGATTGGAAGTTGTAGTTTCACTTAGAGGTGGAGTTATTTTGAATAGATTATAAAATGTTTTTCCGCCGTTGAACAGGTTAGCAGCAATGCCAGTAGATGCTACAGGCAAAACTGTACCGTTTTGTCGTGAGATGGTTGTGATTATGGTGTGGTAAAGATAAGTTTTGCCAGCACCTCCGGGTCCATCCAGGAAGAAGCATCTGCTTAGGAGATCATTGTTCTGGGCTGCAGCAATAAGGATATCGTAGGCCAATCTCTGCTGTTCGTTCAAAGACTCTGGGAAGTATTCAGTATTTTGAGGAGACGGTGTGACTGGATAGGTAATACATGGAGAGTATGGTCCTAAGGGAGTTGTTTTAGGGAGCCCATATGTTTCACATGACATGTTGTGTACTCACAAAGTGTTCTCAATGTCCCTCAGAGTCCAGAGCAAGCATTGGTCACAGTCGTCAGGGTGGCCATCTTTATGGTGGTGGGCAAAGTCTTCCCATAGATAAATCTTAAATGTATTGAGCAGCTCAGCAGCATTTGATGGTGCAGCGAAGATTAGAATGTAGGCAAAGAGGTCTCTCAGCTGCCTAGGCATGCTGCAAACGACTGCCTCCTCCATTGTTCTCAGCCATGTGTTGTCATCACTGATTAAGCCCTTTTGGAGGGCTGCGTCATGGAAGGTGTCAAAGCATATGCCATCTACAGTGCATAGGTTCTCATAACTGGTAGCTCCAGGGATGTGTCCAAGGAGCAGTCGCAAGCAGTATCGCTCGGGATCTGAGGCTAGGTTAACAGAATACATCCTCCCGATTATACTTTCCCAATGTTGCTTTCGGGGCAGCCATTCTCTAGTAAGTCTTTGGAATGTGTAGTGTTTTGGGATGTCTGGGTACAAAATATCTCGAGATGATGCAGTGTTTTGGTTTAGTTTAAACCAAGCCGTGAGCATTGTATCTCTCTGAGCTGTCTCCACAATGTTTTCAGTATGGTGCTCTAAGTCTGTACTGCTGAACACTACAGTATGTTCATCTAGCAGATGAACTGGTAGTCGAGTAATGCAATGGGAGTGATGATGCATGTCATATCCAAGGATGCGCCACATAGCCTCTGGAGCACTAACATACCTTGAATCCAAATGCTGTTGAATCTCATCATAGTTTCTGTTTTGCTCTGTGAGGTTGACATTTGCACAGTCATGTCCTTTGTAGATGTACTTAAAGAGGTACTTGACGCTCTGCAGAGAAACACAAATTTCCACATTTATGTGGCAGCTATATTTTAAAAGGAGGTATGGGTTGTATGGCACAATCCATCTGTTGTCTATGGAGTGTCCTGCCAGGGTGGTAGTAGTTCCAGTTGTCCATCGGCGGTATATGGGGTAACTGCCTTTTTTGGCTATTGTTGACATTTGGTAACTTTTCGGGTATTTCTTTGTGCATTTCTCATCTTTCATACACCCCAATTGGGATGTGTTTTCCCACAGGGGCCATGAACCATATGCTTACGCACAGCTGCATGCAGAATCAGATGTAATTCTGGATCTGGAAGCTCTGCAGAAACAACCTTGTCAATATGCTCTGCTGTCTCTGGCTTGTCTTGTTTTTTTAATATGATTAGGATGTGAGCATGTGGAAGGCCCCTTTTCTGGAATTTGATGACATAAACATGTGCAACTGCGACCCCAAACACATGTTTTCTGGTAATGGCTTCCATCATGGCTTTGAGTTTTAAGTGGAAAACGCGAGCTACCAAATCTGGTTGGTGTTGCAGTGCTTGGCCCTGTAAGCTGTCTGTGATCTCTGGCCATTTTGGATTGCAAGTCATAGTGATGAAAAGGTCTGGCTTGCCATATTCTCAGACGATAGCCATGGCATCCTGGTAGTTCTGCATCATATTCTGTGGACTTCCTGGGAATAAAGATGGCAAGATGAGTTCTTTGCCTGGCAATGTTTCAGAATTGTCTTCAGCATTCTGCAGATGATCCATGAGGCCTTTGTATCTCTCCACTCGAAGTCGAGTTTGGTTTTGTCGTATGTAGTTTAATCTGTTTGATTCAACCTTGACATAGGCATCTACAATGTATTGTTGTGTTAGTTTACCTGCTGATAGAAAAGGATTGAATGCATGTCTTGTTGCTAGACGGTATTGGTAGTACTGCATCTGAGTCACTCTTGATCGTGGGTTAGCAGTCACAGAGTTGACACCAAGTAAACTGCGTGGCCTTTGCTGCAATGGAATTTCTGTGCCACAACTCTGATCCCCTAGTGGAAATAAGAGTGGATACACCAGGGGCTCCAAGTTAGGGTCCAGGATGCTAATGTGCTCTGTTTTCCTAGTTTTGGTCTGTGTACGGCAGTGAATCAGTAGGTCACGATGGAGTGGTGGCTCACCATCTGCATTCTGGAATACAATGGCCACCTCATTGCTACGTGGGGCATTATATCTCCGGGGATCACTGTGACGGTCCTGTATGATGGCCATGGTCACTGTTGAAGACTCTGCATTGTTGAGGTGAGCATCCTGAATGCTCTCCTGCTCAACCTCATACAGCATTTTACATGCTTCAGCAAATGGGTTGTTACTGGCCATCCATGCACTCAGGGTCTGTAGAAGTTGTGTGTTGCATCCCTGATTCTCTGTAAGTTGGAGTCGTTGGGATGCCGCATCATCAGAATCCAGGATGTACAGCTGTGCATATTTTCTGGGCTCATCATTGTCAGGATGCAGTGCTCCAGCACGATGGTAGATGGATCCATTAATTCTGAAGCAGTAAGGGCCATATCCTGGTGGAGGCTGGATTTGAGCCTCCATTGAAGCAAATGCAAGACTGCTGTTGATAGATCTGGTGTGTTGCATGAAGTTGTTGGAATGAACATGTTGGCCACTCATGAGGTCCTGTATTAGGGGTACAGTGCGAATGTCTGGTAGACAAACACTGCCTTTGGAGCAGCAGTTACTGAACTTTCCATCTGCAGGCCTCTCACATGAGAAGTGTAAGGCTGCACAGAACTGACATTCCTGGTCCATGGATCCAGTGTTGTGTGTGTTGACTGAGTGATCTTCATTGATGTCAGCCATGGCTGTAGGTAATTCAGTAGATACTCTGGAGTGGTGTTTTGAGGCATATTGCTGTCGTCGTTGGCTTAATAGTATTTCTGCAGCATATTGTGGTATCTCATACTTCCTTTGTTGGGTGCGATGCAGTCTTCTTAGGGATTTAGGTGTTGGCTGTGAGCAGTCATTGCTCTGTGATGTTCCAGGACATTGTTCGTTCTGAGATTGTACTGTTTGTGAAGGGCAGAGGTGCATTGGGTACTGTGAGATCTCAGTGTGGCTGTGAGGTAAGTCTTGTTTTCTAAGCTGCTGAGATGTCAGTGTCGCTAATGACAGAGTGTGTTGCCCTGGCTGTGCAATCTCTGTGTGGATTGCTGACATGTTGTCTGGGGGATGCCGTTGGCATTGCAATGGGCTGGATGGTTGAGTAGGTTTTGGCAGCTGTGAGTTTTCAGTGTCACCTGTGGGCATTCCACATTGTTCTAGCTGCAGAGATTGGATTGGTATTGAAGGCTCTCTCTGTATTGGTAGCTGGGAGTTTTCAGCGTGATGTGTTAGTATGTTGCAGTGTTCTAGTTGCAGAGATTGAACAGTGTGTGAAAGATGTGCATCTTGTGGTTGTTCTGGTATGTGAGTAGGTTTTTTTGGCTTTTCGCATTTTGGACGCCTTGCCTTGTCACGTATTGACCGCCTGCGTTTTGCCTCAGCATGTTCTTCTGGAGTATGTTTCCTTTTTTGGCCCGGTAGGTTCTTGTAATGGAAAACCATTGTTGTTGTGTATAGTGTTCCTTCAGTTGGTGAATGTAGAGTAGGAATGTGGGCAGCAATGTGATTTTGAAATGTGTCTAGACAGGAAGGATTGTTGAGATTGGAAAGTGGCCATAGAGGAAGAAGACAAAGTGTAGAAATAAGTAGGAGGATCAGGTGAAGATTGGGCGGAAGGCAGAAATGCAGAAGAAATCATTGATTGTACTGCTGAAACATGATTATAGGATACATTTAGTAATTTTCCAGTATGTGAATAGTGATAAGAATCCCTTGGTTATTTCTCCATGTACTGCCTCGCTTATCTCCTAACCTTGTAGTTAGTGTTAAACTGTAAAGCAGCATTTCTTTAGATGGAATCTGTTGTCTGAGTGCAGTGTATTCTCTCTGAGTTCCTCAAGTTCCTGTTGTCCTGTTATTTCGCAGTCCCCCCTTCTTGCACTTTTACTTTTCTATTAAGGATTGGGGTAATTTTCCTCCCATGGGAGTGTGTATGCTGGGGTAATTTAAGTGATGTATTTATCCTTTGCCTAGTTGTTGAATCATTTCACAGGTATGAACAGCCTGGAATCGCTGTGGTTGTGGCTGTAGACTTACATGGTTTTGTCATGTGGAGCATAGGCGTCATCTTCAGGGGGGCTGGGGAGCTCAAGCCTCCCCCGAAAGTACTGAGCCCCCCCCGGAGGCAACTGGTGTCAGCCAGAGCCTTTCTACCCCCCCTCCCATCCTCCACCCCATTTTGAAAGCGGAGGGTTTTCCCCTCCGCTTTCTGAGACTGTTCTGCTGGGCTGGGAGGGAAGTCAAGGGGTGGGGGCTTGCTTCCTCCTGGAAGCTAAGCTCCACCCACAGTTCCCAGAAGCCCCGCTCAGTTTAACGTGGAGAGCTGCACGTGGAGGCTAGCTTCCAGGTAGCACATGCTGCCTCTGCTTGCTGCCGCCACCAGCCTGAAGGGTAAGTAGGTGGGGGTGTAAGGAGTGGGGGATTGTTTCAGGTGGGGTGGGGTGGGGTGGGGTGGGTGGGAGCCCAGGGCTGTGCCACCCAGCCATCCTGCAAGTCCAAGCAGGGGAGGTGGGAGAGGATTGGAGGATTGGGGAGGGGAGCTGGGCAAGAATGGAGGGAGGGGGAAGGTGGGGGGCCCTTCTGTGGCCTCTGGTTGCCCCTGCCATCGGTGAGTGGCTTGCTTTCTCCTGCAGTCCAGTTTAAACTGGGCTGCAGGAGAAAACAAAACCCAGGAACCCTTGTGCTGCACGGAGCACATTGCTCCAGGATACAGAAAATCCTGGGCTCACTTTCTCCTGTAATCGGGGGGGGGGGCTGCGCTTTCTGTCCCTCTCTCTCTTTCTGTTTCTCTTTCCCTTTCCCTTGAGATGTGTGAGAGCTGGAAACGCTGGGAAGCTGCCCCACCCCCACTTCCAGTCTGACTTTCTTCCCTTCCCTTCCCTCTGTCTTTCATTTCTCTCTCCCAATCTATATGTTTTTTCCCCCAGCTTCCCCCTCTCCCTTGCTAAAATAGCCCCAGTTAGGATTGCCAGGTACCCCATGGCCACCTCTGGGGGATGAGGGGAGGGTGGCCCAATCCAGGTTAGGAAACTCCTGGAGATTTGGGAATGGAGTCTGGGGTGGACGGGGACCTCAGTGGGGCACAATGCCATAGAGTCCACCCTCCAGAACATCATTTCCCCCCCCCAGGAAAACTGATCTCTTTAGACTGGCAATGAGCTGTAATTCCAGGGGATCCCCAGGTCCCACCTGGAGGCTGGCATCCCTAGCTCCAGTGCTGAAATTGGAAGCTCTGGTTCTGCTGTGTGACTTGGTGCATGCAAACCTCTGGCATTGGCTTACATTTGCCAAACCACCCAGGTGGAGGAGGGGAGGGGTGTCATTCTACCAAAAATGAGAGTGTTTGGGTTTCTCTGTGAGTTTGAGGACTGGAACTGGCACTGAAGTGAGATTGGAAAAGTTTGTGTGGCTTTCTTGTGTTACAGTAATAATTATGCTACAGTACAGTTTGTTAGTCCTAAAGGTGCTACTGAGTGTTTTACTATTTTGTATGCTATGGCAGTGATATGAGAGCCAATTGAGCTGTGGGTCCATCTCATGCTACTGACAGTAGTTATACATTACACCTTGCCCAAATGGTTCTGGGCATTAAAGCGCACTTGCCCTGGTGTGATGTAAAATGCTAGCAAGTCATAGCCAACTCATGGTAACCCTGTAGGATTTTCAAGGCAACAGACATTCAAAGATGATTTGCCATTGCCTGACTGTGCATCATGTCCCTGGTATTCCTTGGAGATCTCCCATCCAAATACTAGTCAGAGCTGACTCTGCTTAGCTTCCAAAATCTGATGACATCAGGCTAACCTGAGCCATCTGGGTCCATGGCATGGTGCTGTGTGGGTGCTTCCCAGGCAATAATCTTCAACCTATTCTTGGAAGCCACAATCATTAGGAAAGAGCCATGTGATAGAAGTGTAATAATAATTTACTCATAGTTGCAAGAGCCAATAAGATTTGAGTTTGATGGGGGATTGGGCAAATTGATCTAAGGAACTGAAAGAAGAGAAAGTATTAGCAAGCTCAGTGGTTAAGGATTTATAGTCCAATCCTGAGGACACTGAGAAAGAATGTCTGAAAATGTCATACAGGTTTCTGTGGACCTTGCAATAGCATTGTAGCTAACCCCAACTAAGAAACTTCCATGCTGTTTCTATAATTTCTCAAATGTACTTCACACCAACTGTGCATCTCCATTCTTTTCTAATTCCTCTCAACTATGTACAGCTTTCTATGTTGTGCTTCATTTGGACTGCTTTGCTTTCTCAGTTCCTAGCCCCCTTCTTTTCTATAACCATGGATCTACATCCCCTTCCTCAAGCCTTGCTGCTTGTCCCAACTCTCTAAAGTCAGACCAGTTTGGCCAGTGGCAACCGAAAATACATCTGTCTGTCCAGGAAGTTCAACTAAATGCCACTAGAGGTTTTGTCACCACTGCTACATCACTTAATGCATTACAATATTGGTTCATGTTCAGGCTATAATTTATGATGTTTTAGTTTGGGAAGATCTGTGTTCTTGGTCACATCAGTTGGTGCTATTTTTTCCCTGTAAAATCCTCTTCCATCCCAATGGACTCTGCTGCTCACATGTTGTCTGTCAATCCCCTCTTTATTCCACCCTTCCTCCAGTCTCCCTTCCCTTATATTGACCTCACAACAATGGCAGTATCACCCAGCCTGATGAAGGGGGCTTTGACTCTTGGAAGCTTATTCCCTGAAACTCTTGTTGGTCTCTAATATGCTCCTGGACTCAAATCTAACTGTCCCAGTATCACCGAGTAAGTGTCATGCAAAATGTAGATCTGAACATGGGTCTCCTCAGTCCACACTGGTCTTCATGCCATTGGTCCATCTACTTCAGCATGGTCTGCTCTGATGCAGGTGAGCTCTACAGGCTCAAACAGAGAAAGATCCTTTCCAACAGCTGTTCTCTTAGACCTCCTCGGTTTAAACCTTTATCCTTTGGCACGCAAAGCATGGTCTCTCTACCATCAGTCCATCAGTGTAATCATTGTCTGCTCAGACTGGCAGTGGTTCTCCAGGGTTCTTTGCAGAGGATTTTGCCCATGCCGTGTTTTGTTTCTGAGCCATTGGGGCTGGGGGGGGAGGATGCAGGCGGGCTGCTTTTATTTGTAATGCAAAAGTATATTACCTCTTTCTAACAACATATGTCCATGCAAGATGTACATATGTTCACTGTAATATGTAAACAGGGCTTTTGTTTCTCCGAGTGGTGAGCAGGAAGAGAGGGAAATGGCAACAGATATGTTCTTGGTATGTACACCATCCAGGGAGAACACTTAACACTTAACTCATGTTTATGCCACACATCATTATCCTTGATTGGCATGCAGATCAGAGGCCTTTTAAAATTTCCTTTTGCCCTGTGTGCAGTCCAGAAGGAACATTGGCAAGGAATGTACACTCTATACGTGTGGTACAGTTTCAAAGGGACAACTAACTGGGATGTATAAAAGAAATGACAGGATTGCCCATTACAAACAATGGGAGAGATTTGAAGGCCCACTGGAGATAATAGGAGCCAGGAATGCCACATGGCTCCGCCTCCATAAATAGTGACAATGGCCTGTGATGTCACTGGCTCCTCCCTATGATGTCACTGGGCCTCGGTTCTTTTAAGGACCTAGCACAGCAAAGCCTCTGGCCCAGCCCCAGCCCCCCCTGGGAAATTGGAAAGTCTACGCCCTTGATGTGGAGTGTGTGACTTCTTGGCTCGTGTGCAGTGTGTGTTTTCTTACTTCCCCTTTTCTTTTTGCTGACGTTTGAGGTTTTGTCTGTGCCAAGCAGAGTCTGTGAAAAGTAGAGTTAGGTCATGTTAGGAAGAGGAGACTGATGCTGTAAATAAGTCAGGGAGTCGTGTTGTTTAAATTGTCTCCCCAATGTGCTCCTCCAAGTGTATCTCAATTTTTGCATTGTTTGTAGACTCCACACTTTCAATTCTCCCAAGTTGGCCATAATTTTTCCCATGTCTTCTCCATGTACCTGGTGAGATAATGTGGCTTCTCTGACGTGTCTGAGTCTCCTGTAGGTTTTAAGGTTCTGTTAATCTGAAGTGTTATCTATAGAAAGTGATGCACTAACCGATGTCAGCCACTATGGATGGATATTATAGCCATGAGATATTGGTTTCTTTTTGTGGAGCAGCATGCCTGAGAAGGCCAGGAATGCTCCCACAGTACCATCGTCCTGCAAGCCATGTGCAGCGATGGGCAGGAGGGGATTCTAGTGCTGGGACAATCTCCCCAGGTCGTGTCCACTTACCTGCTTCTGTAATGTGGTATGTTCACAGTCTCTCTCCCGTGGTTTCTTCTGGTGCCCTGAATGTGAGGTGCTGTCTGTATAAAATAAAGGAGTAAGTGATGTCAGCCCCCAAGGATGGAGACAGCATAATTGAGACAGTGGGGTGTTTATCTGTAATGATCTTGTGGCCACAGCACCATTGTCCCACAAGCCATGTGCAGAGATGGGCAGGAGGGCATTCTGGTGCTGGGACACTCTCTGCAGGTTGTGTCCACTTACCTGCTTCTGCAATGTGGTGTGTTCACAGTGGTGTCTGTCTCCTGTGGTTTCTGCTGGTGCCCTGAATGTGTGGGGCTGTCTCTATAAAATAAAGGAGTAACTGATGTTAGCTGCCAAGGATGGAGACAGTATCAATGAGACAGTGGGGTTTCTTGGCTAAGGATCTTGTGGCCACAACACCATCATTCTGCAAGCCATGTGCAGAGATGGGCAGGAGGGCATTCTGGTGCTGGGCCACTCTCCCTAGGTTGTGTCCACTTACCTGCTCCTGCAACGTGGTCACGGTGTCTGTTCCCAGTGGCCTCAGTCTCCCATGGGTTTTTCTGGTTTCCTGAATGTGTGGCGCTGTGTCTATAAAATAAAGAAGTGATGTTAGTCACCAAGGATGTTTGTTAGGTCCACTTACCTGGTCCTCTTAAGGTGTCTGGTGTTTCTTTTCAAAGTTGTCGCTCTTTTCCGTGTTTTGTGTAGTTCTCTGAATATGAAGTGTTCTCTCTGGAAAGAAGTGCTGTTAGTCAGTAACGGTGGATGCAGTGTCTCTGAGGCATAGGGTTTCTTGGTCTAGAGATTTCATAGCGACAGGACCATCAATTGGAAAACCAAGCACAGAGATGTGTATGAAGGCATTCCTGTACTTGTGCATTATCCCCATGTCTAGTCTACTGACCTGGTCCTGTAATGTGCCTTGCGTGTCTGGTCACAGTGGTCACAGTCTCCTGTCATGTCTGTGGGTCGTGGAATCTGAAGTGTGCTGTGTGAAAGGTGAAGTAGTAAGTGATGTCAGCTTTGAAGAATGGAGGCTGCTTTTATGTGACAGTGGTTTTCTAGGTGTAAAGATGTTGTGTGCTGTGGTCAAATCTCAGAGATCAAGGGGGAAGGGGGAGGTCTGTTTAGTGTTTTCAACTGCCCTGATTGGACAAATCATAAGGAGGTGGCTGTAGAGCACTGTTCCCTCTAAGGTGAATTGTTTTGATATATAGATCACAGGTTTTAGCCGCTGGGTCACACAGTTCTGTCATAGCTCAGGAAGAATGGTTCCAGAGTGAAGTAAGTAATGCAGTAGCAAAATCATTCGCACTCAACTGTAATGGCAGTAGCTGACGAAGTAGGAGTCATGGCCGTTGTAGCAGTGAAGACAATGTATGCTAGTCTGGCCGCCCAGCTGCATTGTAAGGCAGGGCTTCTTTCTGGCTGCCCTCATTCAAGCAGGCACCATATCCACTGGAGGAGCAGGAGGACTGGTAAGCACTCGGGCTTTCCTTAGTCAGGGTGTTGTTCCATTCCCCATTTTGGATTTCCTTCTTTTTATTCCCCAGTACCTTCTCTTTCTGCCTTCATGCCCCCAGGCTGCCCTTTATTTATTTGTGTTCTCTGTGAAATGAAATAATTGCTGCCTTCATTAAGAGATTAATCTCTGGAGTACTTACAATGAGAAGGAAAGCATTCAGACTGGTTTGAGTGAGCTCCACCCATTTATCAGCTCAAAGGAGAATGTCATCCTGAAAGCATTGTATTAGAACTAAGCCTTCAGCCACGTCTCACTGTGTGTGAG
Source organism: Gekko gecko (assembly GCA_029375565.1). NCBI lineage: Eukaryota > Metazoa > Chordata > Lepidosauria > Squamata > Gekkonidae > Gekko > Gekko gecko. The sequence continues at coordinate 175,631,176 of JAPDNY010000005.1, forward strand.
AACCCGAGAGTATCATGTTGTTGTTTCCTAATAATCAGGATCAATGCTGTTGTGCATCTGTTCATGTTAGAAGCGGCTAGAATTGGCAACTTCGTGTTGGGAAAGTGCTGGAGATTTTGGGGTACAGCCTGGAGAGGGTGGGAATAAGGGAGGGAAGAGATTTCAGCAGAGTATAGGTCTGTTAGGTCCACCCTAGAAAGCATCCATTTTCTCTAGGGGAACTGATCTCTGTAGTCTGTAATCTGGAGATCAGTTGTAATTCCAGGAGAACAGCAGTTCCCACCTGGAGGCTGACAACTCCAGCAGTCGCTCTGAAGATAGTAAGAGAGAAATGCTATGGGAAGAAATAGTATTGACAGTATCAATCAGTGACAAATCTCAAAAGTACTTACCGGTCACAAAGCTTGATGCACAGAAAGGAAAGGGCTTGTCTTCTCTCGGTGAAAGTGTATGTAGAAAACAGGTAGCAGCGTTTTCCCTAGAAAGGAAAGACTGAAGAGGTTGGAGAGTCTTAGGGTTTTTCTTAAATAAAAAAAAATGTGAGTGTTATAAAACTGTGATCCAGGATAAAAGGGTTAGTGGCAAATATCCCTCTTCTCCATTTTCGGGGGGCGGGGGAGGGAAGAGAGGCCTAGAGGGCTTTTCCCGGCTTGCCGCCTCTCCAGCTAGCTGGGAGAAAGTGGAGGGGGGGTGAGGACTTGAGAGCTTCTCCCCGCCACCCAGGTTTCCCGACGGTGGGGAGAAGATGGAGGGGCCTGCAGAGCTTCTCCCCACTGCCCGGGTCTCTGGGGGGAGAAGGTGGAGGTGGGGCGAGGCCTGCAGTGCTTCTCTCTGCCACCCGGGTATCCAGGCAGTGGAGAGAAGGTGGCGGGGGTCTACAAGGCTTCTCTCCCCAGCCTGGGTCCCCAAGGGGTGAAGAGAAGGTAGGGGGGTCTGCAGGGCTTCTCGCCACCGCCCGGGTCTCCAGGTGGTGAAGAGAAGGTGGGGGGGGGTCTGCAAGGCTTCTGTCAGCCACCTGGTTCTTCGGGCAGTGGAGAGAAGGTGGGTGTGGGGGTCTGCAAGGCTTCTGTCAGCCTGGTTCTGCGGGCTGTGGAGAGAAGGTGGCGGGGGGGTCTGCAAAGCTTCTCTCCGCTGCCCAGGTCTCCAGGGGGTGAAGAGAAGGTGGAGGGGGTCTGCAGCACTTCTCTCTGCCACACGGGTCTACAGGCGGAGGAGAGAAGGTGGAGGGGGCACCTGCAGGGCTTCTCCCCGCCGCCCGGATCTCCAAGCAGTGAAGAGAAGGTGGCGGGGGGGGTCTGCAAGGCTTCTCTCCACTGCCCAGGTCCCCAGGGGATGAAGAGAAGGTGGAGGGGGTCTGCAGTGCTTCTATCTGCCACATGGGTCTACAGGCGGTGGAGAGAAGGTGGGGGGGCACCTGCAGGGCTTCTCTCCGCCGCCCGAATGTCCAGGCGGTGAAGAGAAGGTGGCAGGGGGGGTCTGCAAGGCTTCTCTTTGCTGCCCAGGTTCCCAGGGGGTGAAGAGAAGGTGGAGGGGGTCTGCAGTGCTTCTCTCTACCACATGGGTCTACAGGCAGTGGAAAGAAGGTGGGGGGCGGCCTGCAGGGCTTCTCTCCGCGGCTCGGATGTCCAGGTGGTGAAGAGAAGGTGGGGGGGGGTCTGCAAGGCTTCTCTCCACTGCCCAGGTCCCCAGGGGGTGAAGAGAAGGTGGAGGGGGTCTGCAGTGCTTCTCTCTACCACATGGGTCTACAGGCGGTGGAGAGAAGGTGGGGGCCCACCTGCAGGGCTTCTCTCCGCTGCCCGGCTCTCCAGGCAGTGAAGAGAAGGTGGGGGGGGCGGCCTGCAGGGCTTCTCTCTGCTGCCCAGGTCCCCGGGGGTGAAGAGAAGGTGGAGGGGGTCTGCAGCGCTTCTCTCTGCCACATGGGTCTACAGGCAGTGGAGAGAAGGTGGGGGGGCACCTGCAGGGCTTTTCTCTGCCACCTAGATCTCCAGGCGGTGAAGAGAAGATAGGGGGGCGGCCTGCAGGGCCACTCTCCAACGCCCGGATCTCCGAGGGTGAAGAGAAGGCGGGGGAGGGGGCTGCAGGGCTTCTCTCTGCTATCCCGGTCTCCAGGCAGTGAACAGAAGGTGGCGGGGGCTGCAGTGCTTCTCTCCACTGTAAGGGACTACGGGCAGTGGAGAGAAGGTAGAGGGGGCGGCCTGCAGGGCTTCTCTCTGCTGCCCGGATCTCCAGGCAGTGAAAAGAATGTGGTGGTGGGGCCTGCAGGGCTTCTCTTTGCTGTCCAGATCTCCAGGCGGTGAAGAGAAGGTGGGGGGTCTGCAAGGCTTATCTCCACTGCCTGGGTCCCCAGGCGGTGAAGAGAAGGTGGTGGGTGGGGGGCCTGCAGGGCTTCTTTCCACTGCTCAGGTCTCGAGGCAGTGAAGAGAAGGTGGCGGGGGTCTGCAGCACTTCTCTCCACCGCCGAGGTCTCCAGCTGGTGAACAGAAGGTGGCAGGGGTTTGCAGCGCTTCTCTCTGCTGCCCAGGTCTACGGGCAGCGGATAAAAGGTAGGGGGCGGCCTGCAGGGCTTCTCTCTGCCACGCGAGTCTTTGGGTGGTAAAGAGAAGGGGGGGGCTGCAGGGCCTCTCTCTGCTGTCCGGGTCCCTAGGCGGTGAAGAGAAGGTGGCGGGGGTCTGCAGCGCTTCTCTCCGCCATATGGGTCTACAGGCAGTGAGAGAAGGTAGAGGGAGTGACCTGCAGGGCTTCTCTCCATTTTCTGGGTCTCCAGGCAGTGAAGAGAAGGTGGCGGGGTGGGGGTTCTGCAAGGCTTCTCTCCGCCGCCCAGGTCTACGGGCAGTTGAGAGAAGGTGGGGGGGCGGCCCACAGGGCTTCTCTCCGCCACCCGGGTCTCCAGGAGGTGAAGAGAAGGTGTGTGGGGGTCTGCAGGTCTTCTCTCTGCCGCACAGGTATACGGGCAGTCGAGAGAAGGTGTGTGTGTGGGGCCTTCAAGGCTTCTTTCTGCCGCCCGGGTCTACGGGGGTGGAGGGAAGGTAGAGGGGCGGCCTGCAAAGCTTCTCTCCGCCGCCTGGGTCTCCAGGAGGTGAAGAGAAGGTGGTGGGGGTCTGCAGTGCTTCTCTCTGCCGCAGGGGTCTCCAGGCGGTGAAGAGAAGGTGGGGGGGCTGCAGGGCTTCTCTCCGCAGCCCAGGTCATCAGGCAATGAAGAAAGGTGGGGGGGTTCTCTCCACCGCCTGGGTCTCCAGGCGGTGAAGTGACGGTGGGGGGTCTGCAGTGCTTCTCTCCACCACAGGAGTCTCTGTGCAGTAAAGAGAAGGGGAGGCCTGCAGGGCCTCTCTCCCCCGCCCAGGTCTCCAGGAGGTGAAGAGAAGGTGGCGGGGGTCTGCAGCGCTGCTCTCTGCCACCTTGCTCTCCAGGCAGTTGGGAGAAGGGGGGGTCTGTGGGCCTTCTCTCCATCGCCCAGTTGGGAGAAGGTGGCGGGGGTCTGTGGGCCTTCTCTCCGCTGCCCGGAGAGCCCGGTGGTCAGGAGAAGGTGGGGGGGTTGTGAGTCTTCTCTCCGCCCGGCTCTGCGGGTGGTAGGGAGAAGGTGGGGGGGTCTGTGGGCCTTCTCTCCACCACCGGGAGAGCCAGGCGGTCGGGAGAAGGTGGCGGGGGTCTATGGGCCTTCTCTCCGCTGCCCGGCTCTCAGGGCAGTCGGGAGAAGGTGGCGGAGGGGGTGTCTGTGGGCCTTCTCTCTGCCGCCTGGAGAGCCGGGTGGGTGGGAGAAGGTGGGGTGGGTGGTCTGTGGGCCTTCTCTCTGCCACCCGCCTGTCTGGGCAGTCAGGAGGTGGCGGGGGTCTGTGGGCCTTCTCTCCGCCACCCGGCTCTCTGGGCAGACGGGAGAAGGTGGGGCAGGTGGTCTGTGGGCCTTCTCTCTACCGCGGAGAGCCGGGCGGGAGAAGGTGGCAGGGGTCTGTGGGCTTTCTCTCTGCCCCCCGGAGAGCCGGGCGGGCGGGAGAAGGTGGCGGGGGGAGGTCTGTGCACCTTCTCTCCTCCGCCGGCTCTCCGGGTGGTCGGGAGAAGGTGGCGGGTGTTGTGTCTGCAGACCACTATGGGCCATCAGCGAAGGAGCCTCAGCTTGAGGTCCTGTGAACAATGGGACTGGGGCTCCTGGCTCCAGCATAGGGGAACCAATGGGAACAGCGGCGGGAATTCAAACCCGCCAATGGCATCAGGGGGCGTCCCCTGTTGCGTGTATATAGTTGGCCTCCTGGCCAGGTACCTTTGTCTCGTGTTGTATAATAGCGAACCATACTGATTACTACATCATTGTCTGTGGTTTCATTATGCGTCTAACCCACTATACAACAATGGCGATGAGGATGGGATCCTGTTGAGTGCTCCAGCTGGGCTGTCGGACAATATTACCGAAGACCCGCTCCACGAGCGTCGTCCATGAGCACCACCGAGGGTGAATCCAGAGCCGTGTCACAGCTGCCGACTAGCACAATGGCCATCGCTCCAGGATCCGGGCTGCTGCCACTGTTCGACACCTCCCAGCCCCAGCATTGGGGAGCCTGGGTTACGGGTTTGCGGCAAGCCTTTGTGTTCTATCAGATCAAGGACAAAGACCGAAAGAGAGGACTGCTGCTCTGCTCTTGCGGCCCTGTGATCGTAGAACTGGCCCAATACCTTCTCTCTCCCAAGAAGGTGGAGGAGTGCACGGTTGACGAGATTGTTAAGGCCGTGCAGAACTACTATTCCCCGAAGCCGTCAGAGATGACCTGCCACGTGGTCTTCCAGCATCGGAACCAGCAGGGCAAAGAAACCGCCACGGAGTTCCTCGGGGAGCTCCGCCGCCTGGTGGCTGACTGCGCCTTCGGAGCGTACTTGGATATGGCTCTCTGCGACCGATTCGTCGCGGGCCTCAGGGAGGAGAAACTCTGGCACTGAATAATGGAGGGCGAGAAGGTGACCATTGCCTCAGCGTTAGCCACCGCCACCGCATGGGAGAGGTCACACCCGGCCACCACCACTACTCACCGTGTGGCCTCTCCCGGAAACAGTGACCTTGACATCCCCGAGGTACACCGCACACTAGCACAGCATCGCCTGCCAGCACCGCCCACCAGCTCTGCATGCAAGCAACCTGGCTTGGCGGTGCAGGAGTGTGCCAGTTGCGGAGGGCAGCACGAGAGGAAATCGTGCCAGTTCCAGGACGCCACATGTTGGGACTGCGGCCGCACGGGCCACATTGCAAGGGTTTGCCGCTCCAAGCCATCCCACGCAGCACAAAAACTGCCCTGCTGCAGGACTGAGGTGCATTTCGAGGACTGCGTGGCCCCGGAGGAGGACCTATACCTATTGACCAATGCCCCGGCAGCCCGAGCACGGGTACTGAAACTTCCCAGTCAGGCCTCTACCCCAAAAATATACGTCCGGGTCAAAGTAGAGGGGGTCCCCTTACAAATGGAACTTGATTCGGGCTCCGCATGTTCCATCATTTTGGAGGCCACATTAAAGCAGATTTGCCCAAAGGGGGGCCCCCGCTTGCGGCCATCACCCATGACACTCATGGACTTTCAAAGAAACCGAGTGCCGGTGAAGGGGGTCTGAAGTTTCAGGGTGCAGTACCGTGGCTTCAAGGGCCACTTGGACTTGCTCTTAGTCGAGGGGGACCTAGTCAGCCTCCTGGGAAGGGCCTAGTTTGAACCCCTGGGAATCGCGATTGAGGGGGTCCAGCAATGCACAACCTGTGACTTCCAGGAGGTGTGCCGCGAGTTCCCATCCATCTTCGACGGGTCCCTGGGCCGATACACGGGCCCCCGGGTCTCGCTACAACTTGACCCCACGGTGGCCCCTATCTGCCTGCGGGCCAGGTCTGTTCTGTTTGCCCTAAAACCCAAAATAGACGTGGAACTGGACCGACTGGTGGCTCAAGGGGTCCTGGAGCCAGTCTCACATGCAGCGTGGGAAACCCCGATCGTGACCCCAATTAAACCTAATGGGTATGTCCGCATCTGCGTGGATTATAAATGTACGATCAATTGAGCATTGCAGGACCATTCCTACCCGGTCCTGGTGGTGAGCCACGTTCGGCAAACTAGATCTGACCCAAGCTTACCAGCAACTGCCTGTAGATGGGCCGACAGCAGAGGCCCAAACAATTGTAACACACCGGGGGGCCTTCAGGGTCAATCGCCTGCAATTCAGGGTGAGCGTGGCACCCGGGATATTCCAGTAACTTATGGACTCTCTCCTCAAAGGGATTCCCGGCATCACACCATTCTTCGATGATGTGATGATCGCCGTTGCCATGCCTGACGAGTTCGCCTCCCGCCTCCGCATGGTCCTCAGCCATTTCCAGGACACCGGCTTAAAAGTCAAGCACGAAAAGTGCCAGCTCGGGGTATCATCCGTCGATTTCTTGGGTTTCACAGTGAACACGGACGGACTCCACCCGGCCCGGGACAAGGTGAAAGCCATAGTGGAAGCGCCGCCCCCGACCTCCAAAGCCGAGCTCCAGGCTTTTCTCGGACTCTTGAATTTTTACTACGCCTTTTCCCCCCACAAGGCGGCAGTAGCCGAGCCCCTCCACATGTTGCTCGACAAGAAGGCGCCCTGGGTCTGGGGCCCACATCAGGCCGCCGCGTTCCAGGCCATTAAGGCCCTGCTCATCTCGAACTCGGTCCTGTCACACTTCGACGAGTCCCTGCCCGTGGTCCTGGCTTGTGACGCGTCTCCATACAGGGTGGGAGTCGTGCTGGCGCACCGTCTCCCAGACAGCTGGGAGGTCCCGGTCGCGTACTACTTGCGGACCCTATCTGCGGCTGAGCGGAACTATGCCCAGATAGACCGCGAGGGACTGACTGTCGTGGCCGGGGTGAAGAAGTTCCACGACTTCGTCTACGGTCGTCCCTTCACCTGTTAGGAGATGAACTTTGAAAATGCTTTTATTTGTTATTTTCTGACCTGCATGCACACCAGGAATGGTGCCAGCAAGTGTCTTTGCTTTGGGAGAATGTGTGCTTGAGTTAATGTGACTCTCTGTGTAGAGGAGGTACCACACAGCCTGCATTTCAATGCAAATGAGGTCACAGACATGCTTTGCACATACCTACCCATGAGGCCTTGGGAACAAGAAGCCTCTCCATTAGCATCTCCATTACGGTTCTCCAGCAGAATGTAGAAACAACAGCCTTTCCACCATTGGGAGAATCTCTACCTCTCACATAACCCACAGGATGCTTGATACTCACACGTGTGAAGTTTGCCACCTAGATCTGGCCAGAGCCATCTGCATACTTAAAGGTTTCCATACCAACCCATCTTGGCACCTTGACCAAACCTCCCTTGTAGTAAGGTGTAGACTTTCACTATCACCCCACCTTAGTAGGAGGGAACCCCCACATCCTTTAGCCAATGGTACAGGGATGGGATGGACCCAGAGACACCCCAAGCCAGCCTCCATACTAGCTGAGAAAACGGGGTGCAACCCTTTGTTCTAGGCATAGCTTCTTTTTTTCCTCTCTCTTCACCAGAAGAAGCAGAAGCTTGCTCTCATCATCATCTTACCAACAAGATAGCTAAGGTAACTTATTGTGCTTTCTTGGACTGCAGCCAAGGAGCCCTCACATATGTTAGCTGGCTCTAACTGTGTGCAGCAAAAGTAAGAATATCCTTAGAAATAATCCTTATTCTACACTGGAAGGTCGAATCTACTGGAACAGATAAGTATATATGCTTTTCCCCTCCTAAAAACACCTTTAGTTTAAACCCCAAATATTGTTTTCCATTTCTATTGTAACTAAAGGAACTTGAATGTATGTGTGTGTGAATCTGTTTTTGTGTACTTGTAAATGAAAAGAATACTCAGTAAAGAGAATCTTGATTCAAATTAAGAAACCTTGTCAAGTGTTCTCTTTTGGGGAAAAAGGCTTCTCTGGCACGAAGTTCGCTTTCTCTGTATACATTGGCAAAAAGACCTCAAACAAGTTAGTCAGCCACTGCATAGATAAGCAGTTCAGCTAACACACCATCGTGATGGACCACCGGCTGCTGCTGGGCCTTTTCACGGCAGATCGCCGGACCCCCCAGGTACTCTCCCCCCGGGTCTTGTGGTGGTCCATCTTCCTGGCGGGCTATAATTACACCCTGCAACACCGGCCGGGCAAGGGGATGGGCCATGCAGACGCGCTGAGCCGCCTTCCCCTGCCAGACGAGGGGGAGGACCCGGCTCCAGCCCATCATATTTTACAGTTGGAGCCCCTCCATGCTGCGGACGTCGCTCGCTGCTCCGCCTGTGACCCCATGGTCTCCCGGGTTTTCGGCTGGGTGGTGAGGGGGTGGCCTACGGCCCCAGCAGGCCTGGAGTTCAGCACGTTTACAACGCGGCGCGAGGAACTGTCGGCACACAAGGGCTGCCTGCTGTGGGGGGACTGGGTGGTAGTCCCCAGTGCACTCCAACACCGAGTCCTTCAGGCTCTACATGAGGCACACCCGGGCATCGTGCGGATGAAGGCCCTCGCCTGGAGCTATGTCTGGTGGCCGGGAATGGATGGAGAATTAGAGGCCTGGGTGAAGCGTTGCCAGACCTGCCAAGAAGTCTGGCCAAGCCCTCCAAGCGCACCTACGCAGTCCTGGGAGGCGACAAGGTCACCGTGGTCCCAGCTCCACATCGACTTCACCAGCCCTTTCCGCGGACTGATGTTCCTGGTGACTGTAGACATGTACTCGAAGTGGCTAGAGGTGAGACCTGTCTCCACCACCTCCGCGAGTACCACCATCCGGGCCCTCCAGAAAATCTTTGCCATGCACGGGTTGCCTGACACGATCATCTCGGACAACGGGCCAGCATTCACGTCCGAGGAGTTCCAACGTTTCCTGAGGGACAACCTGATCTGGCACATCAGGTCGGCGCCTTTCCATCCCGCAATGAATGGCCAGGCCGAGCGGATGGTTCGTACGGCAAAGGAAGCGCTGAGCCGTCTGACGGACGGGGACTGGGAGGCTCGCATCGCTCGTTTCCTCCTAGCAAACTGGACCACATCCAACCCGGTGAGTGGCCACTGCCCTGCAGAGCTCCTGATGGGCCGGAGACCCGTGATCCTACTCGACCGCCTGCACCCCAACAGGGCCCCAACAGTGCGCAACATGGTCGAGGACCAGGAGGCGTCCTAGGGTTTCTTCCCAGAGGACCCAGTGTTTGCAAGGAACTACGGCTGGGGCCCGGAATGGCTAGCAGGGAAGGTGATCCGCCCCACCGGCCCCGTCTCCTATCAGGTGTCAACAATGGACGGGCAGGTCCTGTGGCGCCACGTGGACCAGCTGAGGCGGCACCTATTTCCTATGGTAGGAGATCCGGGGGACCAAGGGGAGTTGGAGCAGACCCCACAAGAAGCCCGGGGAGAACCCGAAGTGGAACGGGACCTCAGGGAAGCGGGCCCCAGCGACCGGCAGATCTCACCACCAGAGGCCCCAGCAGCCGAAGGCTCAATGGTGCACTCGTCCCCAGAGGATGGAAGCGAAGCGGCCGGCCCCACCACACACGACCAGCCTGTGGAGAAACCCCAACGCCCACTCCGCGGCGATCCACTAGGGAACGCAGAGCCCCTGCATACCTGAAGGACTATGTCACCTAGGCAGGGTCGGAACTATGGCGGGAGGGGTGTTGTGTCCACAGACCACTACGGGCCATCAGCGAAGGAGCCTGAGCTTGAGGTCCTGTGAACAATGGGACTGGGGATCCTGGCTCCAGCATAGGGGAACCAATGGGAATGGTGGTGGGAATTCAAACTTGTCAATGGCACCAGGGGGTGTCCCCTGTCGCGTGTATATAGTTGGCCTCCTGGCCAGGTACCTTTGTCTCATGTTGTATAATAGCGAACCATGCTGATCACTACATCGTTGTCTGTGGTTTCATTATGCGTCTAACCCACTATACAACAGCGGGGGTCTGTGGGCCTTCTCTCTGCCGCCTGGAGAGCCGGGCAGGCAGAAGAAGGTGGCAGGGGGGGGTCTGTGCACCTTCTCTTCTCCACCCGGCTCTCCGGGCGGTCGGGAGAAGGTGGCGAGGTGTGTGTGGGCCTTCTCTCCACCACCCGGAGAGCCAGGCAGGCGGGAGAAGGTGGCGGGAGGGGGGTCTGTGGGTCTTCTCTCTGTCGCCCGGCTCTCCGGGCGGTCGGGAGAAGGTGGTGGGGTCTGTGGGTCTTCTCTCTGCCACCCGGAGAGCCGGGCGGGCGGGAGAAGGTGGCGGGGGGTCTGTGCACCTTCTCTCCTCCACCTGGCTCTCCGGCCCATTACAGACACTTCATGCCGCCAACCTATTTTGGCGTGCATGGAACGTTCTGGGGCGAAAACTCAAATATATATAAGGACAGGACTAGGGAGCAAAGCCCATTGTGGAGGAAGACAATAGGCCCTAGAAAGGAAGGAGGAGGGAGGGAGGGAGGGAGGGAGGAAGGAAGGAAGGAAGGAAGGAAGGAAGGAAGAAGGGGAAGGAGTGAAAGAAAGGAGGAGAGGAAGAAAGGAAAGGGGAGAAAGGAAGGGAAGAGGGGTGGGATGGGCTTCTCTGGGCCTACTGTGTTCTGAGAAGGCCCAGAGGATGGGGGGGGGCTGAATAGGCTTCTCTGGGCCTACTGTGCTCTGAGAAGGCCCAGAGGATGGGGTGGGGAGGGTGGAACGGGCTTCTCTGGGCCTACTGTGCTCTGAGAAGGCCCAGAGGATGGGGTGGGGGGGCAGAATGGGCTTCTCTGGGCCTACTGGGCTCTGAGAAAGCCCAGAGGATGATGTGTGTGTGGGCGGAATGGGCTTCTCTGGGCCTACTGGACTCTGAGAAGGCCCAGAGGTTGGGTGGGGGTTGAACGGGCTTCTCTGGGCCTACTGGGCTCTGAGAAGGCCCAGAGGATGGTGTGTGTGTGGGGGCGGAACGGGCTTCTCTGGGCCTACTGGGCTCTGAGAAGGCCCAGAGGATGGTGGGGGGGGGCAGAACGGGCTTCTCTGGGCCTACTGGGCTCTGAGAAGGCCCAGAGGATGGTGTGTGGAGGGGCGGAACGGGCTTCTCTGGGCCTACTGGGCTCTGAGAAGGCCCAGAGGATGGTGTGGGGGGGGTGGAACGGGCTTCTCTGGGCCTACTGGGTGCATAGAAGGCCCAGAGGATGGGGGGGCGGAACAGGCTTCTTTGGGCCTACTGGGTGCATAGAAGGCCCAGAGGACAGTGGGGGTGTGTGGAACGGGCTTCTCTCACCTGCCTCGGCCTTGAGGGCCTGTCCCTGTGCTCACTCTGCAGATGGTCCTCTCCTGTCAGAGGACTGGAGCAGACTGAGCCGAAGACACTGGCTGGGGCTGATGTGGGCAGGACTTTGCCAAGCAGCCAGTCAGCCCCGGCCAGCATCTTTTGACTGCCAGTTCTTGAGCCCAATCAATTATGGCAAGCATAGAATGTTGTGGAACCAAAATTCAAATATTAATAAGGACAGGATACTAACAACTATCACTCATCAAATCATAAGAAGCAACTGTAATCAACATTTAAATTTAGGTCCTGGGGGCAAGTGTATTAAAACTGTTTATTCCTGTGGCCATCACGACATCCTCTGGCAGCAAATTTCACATTTTAATCACTCTCTATGTAAAGTCTTTTGTCTTTCCTGAACCTACTGCCCATCAGTTTCATTGGATGCCCTTGAGTTCTAGTGTTATGGAAGAGGAAGAAAAAGTTCTCTGTGTCAACTGTCTCCATCCCATGCATATTTTTTAAACCTCTTCCATGCCCTCCTTAGTCATCTCTTTTCTTAGTCCCAGATTTTTCAGCCTTTTCTCATAGGGAAGGTGCTCCAACCCCCTCTTGGTTGCCCTCCTCTGTACTTTTTCCAGCTCTGCAATGTCATTTCTGAGATACAGTGACCTGACCTGCACAAAATAGATCTATCCATATATACATGGGCATTACAATATTGGCTGTTTATTCTCAATCCCTTTCCTAATAACCCATAACACAGAATTTGACTTTTTCACCACTGCAGCACACTGGGTTGACACTTTCATTCTTTTTCCCTCTCAGTCTCAGTAAGTTCAGACCCCATTAGCTTATACTTGATTTTGGGATTTTTAGTCCGAATGTGCATCACCGAACACTTAGCAATATTGAAGTTCATTTGCCACATTGTCATCTACTCACCCAGTCTGGGGAGAGCCTCTTGGGGCTCTTCACAGTCAGCCTTGGCTTTCACCATCCTGAATAATTTTGTGTCATCTGCAAACTTGGCCACTACACTACTCACTCCTAGTTCCTGACCATTTATGAATAAATTAAGTAGTACCGTCCCCAATAGGAAGGGTATAAAATGAAGTTTTAAATTTTCTTTGTTCTTTTGCTCCTTCCATCCCCATCAACTTTTTCTCTTGCAATTTATGAAGCTGAGCTATGACCAGAAGTTAAAAACAAACAAACAAACCCACAAACTAATATCAATAAAGACAGGGTGACTAAGGTGTTGTGACTCACAAACCACATTGTGTATATTGTTATATTCAGCAGCATTGAGAAAGATGAGTTCCACAGCACTGCTAATGAAATACACAGATAATGCTCAGTTAGGTGTTGAAAACAGCAGTGAAGACAGGAAAGTACTCCCCAAAGACTCTGAAATGCATGAGATATCAGCAGAAAGGAGCCAAGGAACACTTAAGGCTCAAACAGTGCATATTGATTTCCCTCAGGAATATGGTAGACAGATTTTTCATCAGAAAAAAAGAAAGAGAAAAGCTTGTAAAACAAATAATGGAATAGTAAAGGCAATGGCCAATAAAATGCAATCTGTCAATGCATCAAATCACACTGGAAACCCACATCTGTAATAAATAAATATAGGGATCATATACAGAGGAACTGGCATGGCATGTCAGTATAAGTCCTAAACCCTTTCCAAAGGCCTATAATGTAAGCAACCGGGCCCCAGTGCTGATGTTCCATTCCCCCCTTGCCAAACCATGTACCCTACAGGCTTGTATGCATGTCCTCTGCCTTCCCACTTCCCGCTTTCATATAGACTTCCTCTTCCTGTTTATTTTCAGAGGTCTCATAAGTATTTTGTCTGCACTATCTTTACAGTAGCTATGTGTGGACAAATAACCTTATTATTCACTAAAAGTTTGCCTGATATATTTGAATCATGGAAATAACTGTTATATCTTAACTCCCTCCCCATTTCAGTGTATTTTATTTATGTAGTTATTTATTGGATTTCTATTCCACCCTCCCCTGCACTGTACTGCCAAAGATGGTAGAGATATGGCAACATTCATGACTTGGTCCTCCATTGAAAGTGAGGTATCCAAGATTACGCATAAACTACTCACCATTAGCATTGGCATTAATAACGCCCCATCAAGGGTTGGGAGCAGGATCCCCAATTCTACACACTCCCTGTCACCCATACTAGTATCTAGTTAACATAAAAAAAATAAATTGAATATTATCTAATGCACCTATACCTGCTTACGATATCTTTCTAGAGGTGTAGAGTCCACTTTTTAAAATGTTTTCATGGTCTGTTGTTGTAAACCTCTATCCATCAATAGAGTCTTGACCAAATCTTTTCAAAAGCTCCTTCTTGTTTTCCTTCTAATTGTAAAGTTAATGTATCCATTTCTGCTATTTCCAACAACTTGTATATTATTTCTTCTTTCGTAGGTGTTTCTTCTGTTTTCCAGTATTTTGCATATAGTATCCTGGCTGCTGTCACAACATGTACAATCATGTAAATATATTGTTTTGTAAAACTTTGTGGTACAATCCTATCCTTATATATAATTGAATTCTGGTTCCACCGCATTCTATGCTTGCCATAATTGATTCGGCTCAAGAACCGGCAGTCAGAAGACACAGGCCAGGGATGACTGGCTGCTTCGCAAAGTCCCGCCCACGTCAGCCCCGATCAGTGATTTCAGCTCAGTCTGCTCCAGTCCTCCGACAGGAGAGGACCATCTGGAGTGTTAGCGCAGGGACAGGCCCTCAAGGCTGAGGCAAGTGAGAGAAGCCCTTTTCCGCCCCCCGCACACCATCCCCTGGGCCTTCTATGAGGGAACTAGGCCCAGGGACGGCCTTTTCCGTCCCCCACACCCCATCCCCTGGGCCTTCTATGGGGCACTAAGCCCAGAGAAGGCCTTTTCCGTCCCCCACACGCCATCATCTGGGCCTTCTATGAGGGGACGAGGCCCAGAGAAGCCCTTTTCCGTCCCTCACACTCCATCCCCTGGGCCTTCTATGAGGAGACTAGGCCCAGAGAAGCCCTTTTCCGTCCCCCACACCCCATCCCCTGGGCCTTCTATGGGGCACTAGGCCCATAGAAGCCCTTTTCCGTCCCCCACACGCCATCCCCTGGGCCTTCTATGGGGCACTAGGCCCAGAGAAGCCCTTCTCCGTCCCACACATCCCATCCCCTGGGCCTTCTATGGGGCACTAGGCCCAGAGAAGCCCTTTTCCATCCCCCACACCCCATCCCCTGGGCCTTCTATGGAGCACTAGGCCCAGAGAAGGCCTTTTCCACCCCCCCCCGAAACCATCCCCTGAGCCTTCTATGGGGCACTACGCCCAGAGAAGGCCTTTTCCGGCCCCCCCACATGCCATCCCCTGAGCCTTCTATGGGGCACTAGGCCCAGAGAAGGCCTTTTCCGCCCCCACACGCCATCCCCTGGGCCTTCTATGGGGCACTAGGCCCAGAGAAGCCCTTCCCCCCCCCACATGCCACCTCCTGAGCCTTCTATGGGGCCCTAGGCCCAGGGAAGCCCCTTTCCACCCCCCACACGCCATCCCCTGAGCCTTCTATGGGGCACTAGGCCCAGAGAAGCCCCTTTCAGCCCCCCACATGCCATCCCCTGAGCCTTCTATGGGGCACTAGGCCCAGGGAAGCCCCTTTCCGCCCTCCACATGCCATCCCCTGAGCCTTCTATGGGGCACTAGGCCCAGAGAAGCCCTTTTCCGCCCCCCACATGCCATCTCCTGAGCCTTCTATGGGGCACTAGGCCCAGAGAAGCCCTTTTCCGCTCCCCCACTCCATCCTCTGAGCCTTCTATGGGGCACTAGGCCCAGGGAAGGCCTTTTCTGTCCCCCACACGCCATCCCCTGGGCCTTCTATGGGGCACTAGGCCCAGGGAAGGCCTTTTCCGTCCCCCACACTCCCTTCCTTTCCCCCTTTCCTTTTTTCCTCTCTCTTTTTTTCACTCTTCCCCTCTTCCTCCTTCCTTCCTTCCTTCCTTCCTTCCTTCCTTCCTTCCTTCCTTCCTTCCTTCCTTCCTTCCTTCCTTCCTCCAACCCTCTCTCCCTTCCACCTCCCTCTCTTCCTTTCTAGGGCCCATTGTCTTCCACCACAACGGGCTTTGCTCCCTAGTATTTAATAAAACAATTCAGGAGTAAATGGTACATTTGTATCTAATTTTTTTTGCAATATTTCATGTATCCATATCCAATATGATTTAGCTATCTTATAAGACCACCACATATGATAAAAAGAGCCAGTTTCATTTTTACATCTCCAATATAAGTTTGACATGTTAGAGTACAATTTAGTTACTCAGTTACACACCACCTGTAAAACATTTTATGTACATTTTATTTATATGAAGTAGCTTTTGTAAATTTCATATTTACCTTCCACACTCTAGACCATTCCTCCACTTGTATATTATGACCTCGGTTTTGTGCCCATTTAACCATAGATTCCTTTACAATTTCATCTTGCATTTTCATATCTATTAACAGTGTATAAAATAGGTTTATGTGTTTCCCATCTACTCCTAGCAATATTTTATCAAGCTCTAAGAGTGTATCATGAAATCCAGTTGTCTGTTCTTTCACGTATCTAGAATCAAGTTGTGTTCTTTCCCACCAGTTCAGATTTATACCCTTTCTCTTAAATTCTTCTTGATTATGTAGCTTATTTTGACTACTTAAAAAGTCTTCATATGTCCACATTAAGTCTTTTGTAATTGTCATGGGGTTTGTAAAGGCCTCTAAGGGTGAGACCCATTTAGGAATTTTGGTATAGCAAAGCTTCTGTACTTCTTCCCACGGTTTCATTAGGGCGGCTCTTACCCAGTAATTGTTAAATTACTTATGGGCTTTTCCCATACCAGGTAAAGGCATGCCTCCCTAATTGTAAATCATGTCCCTCAAGTTTTAATAGTCTTGGATTTTCTAATGTAATCCATTCTTTCATCCATGTCAATGCCACTGCACTGTAATATAGTTTCCAAACCTCATCTTTCTTTTGAATCTTGTAACACTTTCAACTTAATTCTAGGCCTTTTCCCTTGCCAAATAAATTATCCCATCAGTTTATCTATTTCTTTAAAATATTGTTGATTTTTTTATAAGTGGAATTGTTTGGAACAAGAAAATAAAACTTGGTAATATATTCATATTCACAGCAGCTATTCTTCCCATAAAAGATAAGTGTAGATTCTTCCATTTTTCCAAGTCTTTTTTAACTTCAGTTAAAAGTTTTGTATAGTTTCATTTCAATAGGGAGCTGCATCTGTTAGTTAAGTTTATTCCTAAATATTTAATTGTCTTCTGTACTTCAATCCCCACACACTCCTGTAATGTTTGTACTTGTTCCTTGGTAGTTTTTTGCTAATATTTTAGTTTTCTTAAAGTTAACTTTTAGTCCAGCATATTGGCTATATTCTTTTATTACCTGTAGGAGTGAGTTAATTGTTACTTGTGGGTCCTCCAGTATAAATACCAGGTCATCAGCAAATGCTTGCAGCTTATACTCTTCTCTTTTAAGTTTAAGTCCTTTAATTTCATTATGCTTCTTACCATATCACACAGCATCTCTAAGGTAAAAATAAATAAGAGAGGAGATAGTGGACAGCCTTGTCTGGTCCCTTTCTGGATTTCAATATTTTGCAAAAGATCTCCATTTACCAAAATTTTAGCAGATTGTTTTGTATATATTGCTTTTATCATTGTATAAAAATATTTGCCACATTTGGAAGTCAACAATTATTCCAACATAAAGGACCAAGTGAGATCGTCAAAGGCCTTCTCTGAATCAAGAAAGATTAATGCCATTTGTTTTTCAGGTTCAAAATAGAGTGCTTCAAAATACTCTAGTGTGTTCAGAATTGTTCTCACATTGTTTCTCATATGTCTCTTCAGCAAAAATCCCGATTGGTCTTGATGAATTGTCTGAATCGGTACCTTTTTCAATCTACTTGCTAATATAGATGCAAAAATCTTATAATCCACATTAAGTAGAGAAATGGGCCTGTAGTTTCGAATTTCTTTCTCATCCATGTCTGATTTATGAATCAATGTAATCAATGCTTGATTCCATGTTTCTGGGACTTTCCTTTCTTCAGCTATACTTTGCATGGTTAATTTCAATGGGAAGGCAATTTGATCTTCAAATACCTGGTAGAATTCCGCAGGAAAACCATCCAGCCCTGGCATCTTCTTCTGGTTTTTAATTGCTTCAGTTACTTCAGCAAATGAAATTGGTTCATTTAAAGCTTCCCTTTGTTCTTCTGTAAATTCTTTCTTATTATATTTCCTTAAAAAGTCACTAATCTGGTCTTGATTAATATTTCCCTGGTGATATAAAATTTGGTAAAAAATTTCAATAATGTTTTTCAACTCATTATGAATGTTCTGTTCTTCTTTATCATTTTTCAAAATCCTTATTTGCTTTTTTTCAAACTCTTTTCTTAGATTATATGCTAGCCATCTGGTCAGCTTGTCATATCATCACTGATAGCCACCCCCGGGTCCCAACACCCCCTTCTCTCACAGGTAAGTGGCAATCCTACAACCATATGAGGTAGGTTATGCTTTGAGTGTATGACTGGCCCAAGGTCACCCAATTAGTTTCCATGACCAAGTGGGGATTGGACCATGGTTTTGGGAAGAAGAGATATCTGAAGAGAGTTAGCTGAGGAAACAGTGGAGTCCTCAGGAGTGAAATCTTGATTAAGGGATGAGCTCACTGGATTGAGGGAATGCTGGTGATATTGTTTACCTAGATTTAAGTAAACTTTTGGTTCTCCATGATGTTTTGATGGATAAACTAGAGGACTATGGACTGGACTCTAGGATAGTTAGGTGGATAGGGAACTGGTTGGGCAACCATGCTCAAAGAGTAGTTGCCAATGGCATATCATCTAAATGGAGGGAGGTGTCCATTGAGGCGCCACAGGGCTCGGTCCTGGGCCCGGTACTTTTCATTATTTGTATCAGTGATCTGGATGAGTGTGTGGAGGGGCTACTCATTAAATCTGCAGATGACACCAAATTGGGAGGAGCAGCAAACACACCAGAAGATAGAGATAGCATTAAACAAGATCTGAACACACTGGAAAAGTGGACGGATGTGAACAAGATGCAATTTAACAAGGTTAAGTGCCAAGTTCTACATCTGGGTAACAAAAATTAGGAACATGCATACTGGATGGGGGATATACTTCTGGGTTTGTGTGAATAAGGACTTGGGGTGTGGATGGACCATAAGTTAAATATGAGCAGCCAGTGTGATGCAGTAATAAAAAAGGCTAATGCAATCTTGGAGTGTATCAACAGAATCATAATATCCAAATCGCAAGGTATCATAGTGTTGCTGTACACTGGTCAGGTCATACCTGGAGTATTGTGTGCAGTTCTGGAGGCCTCACTTTAAAAAGGATGTGGACAGAATGGAGCAGGTGCAGAGGAGAGAAACGACAATGATCAGGGGCCTGGAGACCAAGCCCTATGAGGAAAGGCTGAGGAATTTGGGAATGTTTAGTCTGGAGAGGAGGAGGTTGAGGGGGGTATGACTGCTGACTTTAGGAATTTGAAGGGCTATTACTTAGAGGAGGGCAGGGTGCTGTTCCTGTTGGCGGCAGAGGATTGGACTCACAATCATGGGTTTAACTTAAGGGCGGGAAGCTACCATCTGGATATTAGGAAAAACTTTTTTACAGTAAGAGTTGTTCAACAGTGAAATCAGCTACCTACAGAGCTGGTGACCTCCCCCTCACTGGCAGTCTTTAAGCAGCAGCTGGACAAACACTTGTCAAGAATACAATGATCCTGCATTGAGCAGGGGTTGGACTAGATGGACTCTATGTCCGCTTCAAACTCTGTGATTCTATGATTCTATGGTTCTGTGTCCTACTATTGTATGTTCAGAGATTAGGTCTGGCTAGAAAGAAGTTACCAGCTTCAAAATTAGTGGCAACAAGTGGGGGCCCATGAAAGTTGTGGGGGGTGAATCCCATCCTCCCCTCCCTTGCCCTCTGAGCCCAGGCCTTCTGAGCCCAGGATCCTTTTCAATTGCCAGGTCTCTACAGAGGCCTCTGGCCATAGCCACAGCAGACCCAGAGTGGCTCCAGAACTCCACTGCCACCATAGCCAGTTCTGGAGCACCTGCCTGGCTCCACCAGTGCTGCCACTGGGCCTGGGGCAGCTCCTGGACTCCACCACCACTGTAGCTGGGCCTGGAGCAGTTCCCAGGCTCTGCTGCTGTGGCCAGACCCAAAGTAATTCCCAGACACCATCTGCCAGAAGTGATGTCATACCTCTCCTAGAGTCATTAGGTAGAACCATAGAAATTTGTCAATTCCTAAAGAACATTGACATCACTTTTGAGTTTCCCTGGAAGTGACATCAGCCATCTCTAGAAATCACTGACATTTTATGGTAAAACCATTTTAAGAGAGTACATCAAAATCTTAACAAGATTGTGCCAATAAATATGGAAAACAGTGGCCCACAGACTAGAAATGTTCAATTTGCATTCCAGTTCCAAAAAAGAAGACATCAAAGACTGAAGCAACTATTGGGCAATCCCATTAATTTCTCATGTGAGTAAAGTAATGCTAAAAATCTTACAAAAAAGACTGTTAACATATATGGAATGAGTAATGCCAGCTGTTCAAGCTGGATTCAGAAAAGGATGAGACACTAGAGATCATATTGCAAATTTACCTTGGTTACTGGAGCATACAAGAGAATTTCAGAAGAAAATCAGTTTGTGTTTCTTAGATCACAGCAAAGCTTTTGACTGTGTGGATCATGAAAAGTTATAGTTGGTTTTAAAAGCAATGGGTGTGCCACAGCATCTGATTTTCTTTGATGCACAGCCTGTACTCCAGAAAAGACGCTACTGTTAGAACAGAATATGGAGAAAGTTGGAAAAGGGATCACACAAGGATGTGTTTTATCTCCCTGTTTCTTCAACCATGAATCATCTAATAGAGTCACCAACACAGGAACCAGACCTTGCAACAGACCCAGATGCCAACTCTGTCCACATATCTGCCCAGAAAATACGATTACAGGACCCAATGGCAACAACAACACAGTCTCTGGCTCTTACAGCTGCTCATCCTCCAATGTGATATATGCTCTCATGTGCCAACAATGCCCCTCTGCTCTGTACATAGGTCAAACCAGCCAAACTCTACGCAAAAGAATAAATGGATGCAAATCTGATATAAAAATGGAAATATCCAGAAACCAGTGGGCGAACACTTCAATCTACCAGGACGTTCTATTAAGGACTTAAAGGTCACCATAGTTCAACAGAAACATTTCAAAACCAAAATCCAACAGAAAGTTGCTGAATTGGAATGTATATGTAAATTTGATTCAGACTTGGATTGAATAGAGATTTTGGATGGTTATCTCTTTACCAGAAGTAACTGCCTTTCAGGTATTCCATTCAGATTCATCAATAGAAAGAAGGGGTCACACCCAGCCTGGCTTGAGCATTCTACCTTTTTCATGACTTTTGCAACCACTTTGCATTTACATGACATTTTATGCATCCTCTCTCCCCCCCCTCACCACCTATATATCTCTGGCCAGTTTCTTCATAACTTCCATGCATCTGATGAAGAGAGCTGTGTTTCTTGAAAGCTTATACTACAATAAAGCTTGTTAGGCTTAAAGGTGCTACTGGACTTTTTACAAATTTGAGATATGCAGATGACACCACATTATCAGCAGAAAATACTGTAAACTTAAAATGACTACTGCTGAAGGTTAAAGTAGAAAGTGCCAAAGCAGGATTACAGCTGAACATCAGGAAAACAAAAGTAATCACTGCTGGGGAATTACACAACTTCAAGGTTGACAATGAAGTAAATTAAATTGTTCAAGATTTTCTATTCCTTGGCTCCATCATCAACCAAAAGGGTGACTGCAACCATGAATCAGAAGGAGATTGAGACTGGGAAGTGCAGCCATGAAGGAGCTAGAAAAGATTCTTAAGTGTAGGGTTGTGCCACTGGCAACCAAGACCAAATTAATACCTGTCCTGGTCAGTGTTCCCTCTTAGCTGAGTTAGTGTGAGCTAGCTCACAGTTTTTTAGCCTCCGGCTCACAGATTTTTGTCTTAGCTCAGGAAGGATGGCACTAGAGCAGACTAATTTATGCAATAGCCAAACCGCTTGCTCACAACTTTAATGCCAGTAGCTCACAAAGTAGAACCTTTGCTCACAAGACTCCACAGCTTAGAGGGAGCACTGGTCCTGGTATTCCTCATCACTATGTATTAGTTTGAAAGCTGAAGAAAGCTGCCAGGAATAAAGTTGATTCATTTGAACTGTAGTATTGGAGGAGAGTTTATGGATACTGTGGACTACCAAAAAGACAAATAAGTGGGTTCTAGACCAAATCAAACTAAAATATCTTAACTGAGGCTATTGTACTTTGGTCACAGCATGAGAAGAAAAGGGTCACTGGAAAAGATGATAATGATAGGAAAAGTTGAAGACAGAAGAAAAAGAGGAAGACTCTATCAAGGAAGCCAGGACCCTCAGTTTGCAAGACTTGAACAAGGCTGTTAACAATAGAGGCCATTAACTCATAGGGTCGCCATAAGTCAGAAGTGACTCAAGGCCACTTAACACAGAGAGAGGCCAAGTTCAGACTGGCAGTTTGGCCCAATACAGGCACATTTCAGGAACATTTCACAAATGGATTAAAGGGGCCGGTTCACACAGGCACAGCTGTCATGCATTCCCCAGCTGTACTCAACCCGCTTTGTAGCACTTCCGTGTTTAAAAAGTACCTGATGAAAGGGGTAGCAAACCCTGGAGAGCGCGTTCATCCCGTTTCCTGGAAATGTGAATGCTAAATGCTAAAAGCCAGGAACAACCCATGTTTATAATGTGCACCAGCTGTTCCTGCTGGGATGCGCACAAGTGCCTATGCACACAACCACACCTGCAGGACGCTTCTGTCTTGTGGAGTTAAAGCTCTGGCCAGGCAGCCTCCTGGGAGATGGGATCCTGCCCTATTTGCTGCTGCGCCTATGCGCCTGCTGCAGACCGAGGAAAAAGCCACTTACAGCCATGCCTCTGCCATGGGCAGGCCAACAGTGCGAACACTCCCTTGTGTCTCCTCCCTGGTATGCTCCCACATCAGTTGATGCAGTGTGACCAGGGAATATCTGGAACAGTTTGTTCTGGGTCTTTTTGCCACGACTCCCTTGTGCTTCAAACTGCTAGTCTGAACTCAGCCAGAGAGAGGCATATATCACTACTGGATTTTCTCCAGAAGTAATGTCATGCCAGTGGCCCAACAACCTTTTAAAATATTTTTCCCATTGCTCTAAGCAGTAGCAGGAAACAAGAGGCACGGTGGGAGTTCCCTACCATCACCAAGGTATTGGCAATCCTGCCATGGAAGTATATAGAAATAACTAACACCTTAAAGAAATGTAAGCAGGACTTGAGAGTTTGAATATGGAAGTCTCACTACTTTTTATGCTCATGTGCAGAACTGCCACTAAATTTTCCTGCATGTTATAGGGTGAACATAGGAATTCTAGCATGAATGAGTGGCCATATGCTGGTGCAGCCCCAAAGAGCAACAAGACCTGGATGGGGGTTGTATGCAGGTGCTAGTGAGTGGGAAGCTGTTGGATGGCCATGGATGTAGTGAGGGTGTGAGCATCCCTGGAAAGGATGCCACCATGATGGAGCCCTTCTTCACAGAGGTGAGGAGGAGCTGAAAAGGGGGGGCCAAGTCAGCCCCCAGCACAGGGCAAGGCACCTGCCATGGAGTGCATGCCACATGGGAGCTATTCCTAAGAAAACATGAATTGGATCTCAGTCTTGTTGCTCCTTGGACAGAGCTGGGGAAGGGGCTGGCAGAGGAGGCAAATAGGGGCTTCTCCCTTTTGCTGTCTGAGTGGAAAATTTCAAACTCTCTGCTGGTGCGATCTATGTGTCAGCACTTAAAAATCCACTGGGGTTATTGGGGGTAGGGAGAGAATGGCCAAGGGAAGGGAAATGTATTACTGGAACTCACAAACCAAGCCTAGATGGTGTGTCTTTTGGGGAATTGCTATATATATGTTGTGTCATGGAATGTGATTCTCAGAAGTATAAGATTTATTGAAGATATACACTGAAGAAATATGGATGCACAGGGGGACTTCCAGTCTACAGCATGGCGATGGCAGTCACTCTCCCCGAGGCTCAGGGGAGTGATTTGCACACCAGTGGTTTGGAGGGGAGCTACTAACATGCCCCCCCCCATGGAACCCTTGGGTGGGGTTCCAAGCCATAGGGCTTTGAAGGGGTAGCCTCTTCAATGGTGGAATGCTGGCAAATTGAGGCTCCCCTTTGCCCTGACGGTCCTACCAGTGTGTAGCCGCATGGCACCAGCCAGGTTGGCCGAAACAAATGGAGGAGATCGAGCGACTGGTGAAGATCTAAGCGAGGCCAATAGTGGCCGGCAGTGATCGTGAGTTGGCTGTAACTGCACTTTAAAATAACTGGAAAATTCCTCACCCCCCCTTATAGCGGCAAACGGAAGGCAGAGGGATCCCACCCCCCCGAGAGCGAGAAAAGCAGCAGAATAAGAGGGGTGGGGAAAATTGATCATTTGGCTTGTTTGGTGAGACTTACCAGAGCGGATTTGAAGCATAAGCGATTTTCAGAGAGGGTGAAACAGTGCCTGGCTTTTGTAAACAATCAATCAAGATGTCGGGTGCAGAGAGAAAAGGAGTGAAACTGAAACCTATGGGAGGTCAAAGTCTGAGGCCGGAAGACGAGGGGGCAGATGTTATGAGAATCTTAGCAGACATGCTCAAGCCTGTCATGGATCAACCCTCTGGTATTAACCAGCAGTTAACCATCCTTAATCAGACCCTCACAGCGCAACAGCTCCAGATGGCTGAAACAGTTAAACAGATGGAGCAAACAATGGAAGTAGTGAAAGA
Source organism: Gekko gecko (assembly GCA_029375565.1). Lineage (NCBI taxonomy): Eukaryota > Metazoa > Chordata > Lepidosauria > Squamata > Gekkonidae > Gekko > Gekko gecko. The sequence continues at coordinate 175,655,364 of JAPDNY010000005.1, forward strand.
GATGCACACTGAAAACAAGACTTTGAAGAAAAGAGTGGACCAATTAACGAATAAACAGAATCATCAGGAAAATAGACTGTTGTTTCTACAAATGGAAAAAGCCAATATGGTCCTCATTTTCCAGGGAGTTCTTGAATCGCCAAAAGAGGACCTGAAGAAGCTTCTGAGTGATCTTATTGCACCAGTAGTAGGCTTGACAGCAGAAGAAATAATGCATGATATGGATGCAACGTATAGGGTGTATTCCAATTACACCAAACAGAATAGCCTGCCTGGAGAAATATCAGTCAGATTCTCAATAAGACAAACCAGGGATGCAATTTTAAAAGCTACATCAGCAACTCCACTGAAAATGGAGAATGCTATCATCAAGATTTTAAAGGATATTCCATTTGAAATTCGCCAAAAAAGAAAGATCTACAAGGATTTAATTCTCTTCCTTCAAACTAATCAAATCGCATATAAATGGGCGTTTCCAGAAGGGGTTATCTTTAAGCTATATGACAAGAGAGAGAAGATTGACTCCATGTACAAGGCTAAAGAATTCCTGAAACGCCATCTGGGAACCAAAGAAGACGGTGAAACTGGTTCGAGTGGCTCCACACCCTCGGAGACGGACAAAGACTTGGCTGCAGAAGAAGGAGCTGCTGCCCACAAACCAACCTATGACTTTAGAGATAGAAAGCCTAAGTAAAGGCAGAAGGACTCTGAAAATTGCCTTTATGAAGCGAGTTTGGGTGATGCTCTGGAACTCTCCCATAACAAGTAACCAGCTAATTTCTGATCAGGGATAGATAGCACTCACCGCATGCATTGTTTACTAACAAAATGGTACCAACATAGATTCTAACTGGGTTAAGGATCTCCTACTCTTGGGTTTTTAGTTTAGTGTGGGTATACTTTTCTTTCTCCCTAGTTGTTAGTCCCCTTCCTTTTTTCATTGTAGTTTTAGTTGTCTATTACAAAAAAGCAATAAAAAATCCCCTTCGGGGGGCCAAAAAAAGAAAAGAAATGTGGATGCACACAAAAGCTTATACCTTGAGTAAAATTTTGGTGGTCTTAAAGGTGCCACTGGACTCAAACTTTGTTATAGTGTAGAATGGTAAATCTTGTCACATATACAGCTGCCTTAGTTAGAACAGTACTCTATTAAGGTCAGTATTGTCTGCTCTGAGTGGCAGCATTTTTTCATGATCTCAGAGGCCCTTCATGTCATCCTACTCCTGATCCCTTTAGGTGATGATGCTGGGAATTGAACTGGGAACCTTGGTATGCAAAACAGATGCTCTGCCACTGAGCCATTGCATTTTCCCATGTGTAGCAGGCTGGTCACATGAATAAAGCAATGGTAGGTAGGTCTAAATTAAACCTTTTTTTATTGCCCAACTTGAGCCTAGCAGACACTGATATTATTGAGCAATACCTCAGCAGGTAATTAAATTTTCAACAACCATAGCCTGTGACATATTGTTCAGTCTTTGCAATCCTTTTTCCAGTTTTATGACTTTGGTTGGTTGATCGAGGATGCTTACAAACTCATTGCAGACAGGCCTGCGATCCCAGGGGTGGGTGAATTTGAGAAGTGAAACTAATTGACTACTGGAGAACATTTACATTTGTCTGATGATCTTGTGTATGAACTTGATATAAAAACCCTCACTTTGCAAAGATGTAGAGAGGAAGGTTTTTTCCTCTGGAGCAAGTGATCCTGTGAACAAGGGGAGGGTACCAGAGGTTAAGGTGCAAATATGTGTGGAAGGGTGTAAGCTGATAGTATTGAAGAAAACAAGTCTCTCTCAAAAAAGGAGAGAGGCCATTGTAACCTGAAGATGGGGAAAGAGCAGTGGATTCTGGTAAAGTTCAAGCTGGTAGGGTGGATCTTGAAATTTTTGGAGAACTGTCCAGTATCCCACTTGCAGTGCCATCATGTATCCAATAAGGCTCTGTCACATTTGCTCTTCTGAACATGCAGTTTGGTTCTTTGTGTAGGAACGTGGGTATGCTGCCCAGGTAGCAGCTACTTCCAGATGCCTTCCCTCTCAACCTTTTTGTTGCTTTGCAGCAAGTAACATGTTGTTGAATAATGGTAGGACTTCCTGGTGCAAGTAATTTTATTTGAATCACTGGGTGAGTGTGAATGATAAGGGCCAAACTGTGGCTGAAGAGAGCAGATAACGAACTTTACCAGAATGCATCAGGTGAACCGATTGTATCCAGATTCTCAGCTCAAGAGACTCCAGATCTTAGATGGACTGGACATTTGGCCACTGCAAGAGAGTGCCTGACTCCCTTGCATGAGTCATAAGTGATAACTTTAGAGAGGTGCTGATAGTGCTCAGTAACCTTGCAGATCCTGAAGGGGAAGCCACAGCTTCCACAAAATTGCAAGTGAAGGCAAAAGGTCTACATGGCACATGTACAAATGTGAGGTTTGCATTTTTAGCACTCCTAATGAAAGATGCATTGCCTGTATTTGAGCCAGGTAATGCAGCACTGCAAGACATGATTTAGGGAAAGCTGCTGAAGTTGTGGATGCTTGCATTTCTCTCCTTAGAGAGAAGAAGTAAAGTAGACATTCTCTTTGAAGAGCTTATGGGGAAAACATCTGAAATATGTGAATAGAACAACATAGCTGTTGATATAGCTGACAGAGGAGGTAAAAGAAAAAGGAAGGAGAAACATTTTAAGTATTTCATTGCTGAAGGTAGTGCAGGAACAAACTGTGACGTGTCTTCTCAAAGGCACTTAAAACAAGTATTCATTGAAGTCCATGATTATTCCATTTCAGTGGCTGAAACTCGGTTTTTGAAAAGTACTGAAGTCAGAGACTCAGCATAGTGAAATCAGCTCAAGTTTATTTAGTTACATCTGAATGAAGATAAAGATAGCCAGTCCACACCCGGCTTATATTAGTGCCAGCACACACACCCACACCCGTGATAGGTTCTATTTACATGGCCCCGGAAACTATAGGTTCCCTGCAGGATCCTGGCACTCCCATTGGTCCGCGCCTAGGATCCACGGTGTCTATTGTTCTAGGATCAAAGTTCTGTAGGTCCATTGGACTGCATGGCCAGGCACATGCGGTTGCAACCTTCTTGCTACCTTACACCAAACACTCTTGATACATTACATCCCTCCCCCCTTAGTTCCAAAGTACTAACATATATAGTCCCACAAGTACTCCGGGCGCTGTCATTCTCTTGTGGAGCAGCGTGGCTCCATTGGGGTGCTGATAGGTGTGCTTCGCCCAGGTTGCAGCTCGGCGACAGCTGCCCGTGAAGTCCTGGTTGCCGGGGCAATTCTGCTGTTGGGCTCTGGTGTGGAACTTGGGGCAGGAGTTGTGGCCACGCTGGACTCCGCTGGTCCCAATGCTGGCTCCTCCCGGTCCGGCTCCTTATCGCTGTCCTCAGCATCCCATACCTCTGGGTCGTCTAGGGTCAGTAGGTGACAGTGTAGTTGGTCTACGTGACTCCAGAGGAGCTGGCCATCTTCCATTGAGATCTCATATGAGAGAGGTCCTGTCACTCTCACCACCCGGGCCGGGATCCAGGGTTTGCCATGTGTGTTGTTACGGGAGTATACTGGGTCCTCAGGAAAGAACCTCCAGGGTGACCCCTGGGTTACCGTGCCCGGGTTGTGGTCAGGTGCCCTGTCTGGGTGAAGCCAGTCCAGTCTGGTCATTAGACACTGGCCCATTAAGAGTTACATGGGGCAGCATCCCATGGATGTGTGCAGGGTCGTTTGCTGGCTGAACAAGAAGGTGACTAACCTGTATCCCCAGTCCCCTTGGACGATCTGGTGCAGTGCTTCCTTGGTTGTGCGTACCATCCGTTCTGCCTGTCTATTGGTTGCCTGGTGGAAGGGAGCAGAGCGGATGTACCAAATCCCATAATACTGCACAAAGTCCAGGAATTCTGCTGACGTAAATGCAGTCCTGTTGTCCGATACCAGGGTGTCGGGGATGCCATGGGTGCTGAATATCTTCCACATGGCTTTGATCACTGCTCTCAATAATGTGGAGGAGACAGGGACCACCTCTAGCCACTTAGAATAGGAATCCACGAGAATGAAAAATGTCTGTCCCTGGAATGGGCCTGCAAAGTATAGGTGGAGGTGGGCCCGTTTGTGTGTGGATTCCCATTGTCTCACTGGGGCCCCGGGAGGGGCCGGCTGTGTTTTCTGGCATGTCTGGCAGTGTTTAACCAGGTCCTCTATCTCCCCGTCCATGCCAGGCCACCATACATAGCTGCATGCTAAGACTTCCATGCTCATGGTTCCCAGGTGGGTCTCGTGCTGTGCAGTGAGTATGCATTTGTGTAGGGGGCTAGGGATGACTACCCAGTTACCCCACAAGATACAGCCTTTGTGGGTGGACAGTTCATCCCAGTGGGATGAGAATGCTGTAAACTCCAGGCCCACACTCCCTGTGGGCCAGCCCCTCCCCACCCAGTCCCGAATATGGCAGAGGACGTTTTCCTTACTGGTGTGTTTGGTGACATCTGGCACCTGTACTGGATGATCAGGGAGGTCTTCCAGCAACAGGATCTGGTGTGCAGGAGCTGGGTCCAGGCTGCAAATGGGTAGCAGAAGGCAGCTGAGGGCATCAGCATGTCCCATCGCCTCGCCAGGCCGGTGTTGCATGGTGTACTTGTAACCTGTGAGAAAGATAGACCACTGCAGCACCTATGGAGACAGTGTCTGGGGTGTCTGGTGATCCAGGGCCAATAGACCTAGCAGTGACTTATGGTCTGTGAAAATTGTGAAAGGGTGGCCATACAGGCAGTTGTGGAACTTCCACACCCCCGTCACAATCGCTAGTGCCTCCTTGTTGATTTGAGTGTAGTTCCGCTCCACCAAGGACAAGGTGCATAATAGGCTACCGGGACCTCACGGCCATCAGCTAGCCTATGACCCAGGACCACCCCCACTCCGTAGGATGATGCATTGCATGTGAACGCTATGGGGAGGGATTCATCGAAATGGGCCAGGTCCTCATTGGAGGTTAGGAGGTCCTTTACAGCCTGGAAAGCCATGGTCTATGGTGGCCTCCACTTCCAATGTGCTTGTTTGTCCAATAGGTGGTGCAGGGGCTCAGCCACGGTTGCTTTGTGTGGGAGGAATGTGTGATAGAAGTTCAGCAGGTCAAGAAAAGCCTGCAGTTCAGGTTTGGAGGAGGGGGTCGCCACATTGACGACAGCTGTGATCTTATCCGGTGTGGGGTGGATGCTGCGGGCGTCAACTCTGAATCCCAGGAACTCGATGCTGGGGACACTGAGCAGACACTTTTCTTTCTTTACTTTAAGTCCAGCCTCATTGAAGCATTGCAGGATGGCTCACAGACAGTCGGAGATGGCTTTGGGAGACACCACCGCAATCAGAACATTGTCAAAAAAAAGGTTGCACTCCAAGGATCCCTTTAAGTAAACAGTCCATAAGATTCTGGAAGATCCCCGGAGCTACACTGACCCCGAACTGTAGACGCTTGACCTTAAACACCTCCTGTGTGTTACTATGATCTGGGCTTCTGCTGTAGCGTTGTCTACTGGTAATTGCTGGTAGGCCTGTGCCAAGTCCAGTTTACCAAAAATTTTGGCCCCTACCAGGGACGCTAGGATGTGGCTCACCACAGGAATGGGATATGCGTGGTCTTGGAGGGCCTTGTTGATTGTGCACTTGTAATCTGCACAAATCCTGACGTCCCTGTTGGGCTTGACTGGGGTTACTATCGGGGTCTCCCACTTGGCATGGGGTACTGGCTGACCAGGCAGTTGAGTTCAGCCTCAATTTTGAGCCAAAGTGCAAACGGGGGCCACCGGGCTTTCAGACAGAGTGGACGAACTGCAGGATCGAGGGTCAGGGCCACTGGAGGACCCATATAGTGGCCAAGCAATCCATCAAAAACTGCCAGGAACTCATCACACACTTTACTGAAGTTCCCTGACTGCACCATATACATCCTGGTGATAGCTAGACCCAAAGCGTCAAACCAGGCTAACCCCAGTAAGCTGGTGAGATGGCCCTTGACCACAACCAGTTCCAATGGACCTTCGAATTCTTTGTATTTTATGTGGAACTGGCCCACCCCTTTAATGGTTACCGGGTTCTTTTGGAAATCCCGTAGCGTGAGGCTGGTGTTAGGGCAGAGTGTGCATAAGGTCTCCTCTGAGATTATCAAGAGGGAGGACATTGAATCTACTTCCATCACGCATGGGGTGCCCTCTATTAACACAGTCACTTTAATCTTATTGGTGGACCCCCAGGGCAAAAAATGTACCTGGTTATGATATACTGAGATGCTGTGGAGTTTGGCTGTTTCCTGGTGGGTGGTGGCGCGGCGCTGGTGTCCTTTGGATTGACAGGCCCTGGCAATGTGGAATTGCTTCCTGCAGGAATAGCAGACAGCGTCTTGAAACCGGCAAGTCCTTCACTTGTGTGCATCCCCGCAGCTGGCACAGGCGGCTGAGGTGACTTGCTTCTCAGGATGCGATGGTGCTGATGCCATCTATCGTGGATTCTGCCAAGCCAGTTGATGTACCTGTAAGACCTCCTCCTCCTCCGATGCATCTGAGGCTGGAGATGTGCTTGTCAGGTTCATAGTGCAGCTGTCGTGCTCTTGGTGCAATTTCTCGTATGCTGTGGCTTCCTTCAATGCCTTGTCCAGGGTCAGATCATCGTGGCTCGCAAGCTCCCGATGTAGCTTGGGTTCCTGGAAGCCCATGATGAACTGGTTCATCAGCGTGTCACTTAGGCTGGGGAACTCGCATCAGTGGCCACGTGGCAGAGGCCTGCTAGGAAGTCAGTTGCAGTTTCGGTGGAGCCCTGGAGGCGTGCAAAGAAACCGATGCACTCAGTTATTTTTGTAGGTTTTGGCACGAAGTGGTCTGTGAGTGCCTTCTCAATTTTGGCATAGATGGCCTCTTTCGGGGATTTTGGTGCTATCAGGTCTTTCAGTAGCCTGAGCACCTCAATCCCACAAGAGCTGAGCAACAGGGATTTCTTTTTATCTTCCTCAGTGATGTCATGGAAGTTGACGTAGTATTCCAGTCTCTCGATCCAGGCTTCCCAGTGCTTGAGGTGCACGGTATTGAATTCAGGGAGCTGCAGCCATGATGACTCTGACAGAAGCACGCTGCTGTGTGCTGTCTGGAGTGGTGCAGGGTGCGGTGACTGGAGACTCGGTGCGCAGTGCAGTGCTGGACTCTGAGTCAGCGGTGTGAAGTGCGGCGTCTAGGTGGTTGGTGCGCAGTGCGGAGCTTAGTTCTTCATCAGAGTTGGGCTCACTCATTGGGATCCCATTCTCATTGACAATGAAAAGTACTGAGGTCAGAGACTCAGCATAGTGAAATCAACTCAAGTTTATTTAATTACATCTGAACAAAGATAAAGATAGCCAGTCCACACCCGGCTTATATTCATGCCAGCACACACACCCAACACCAGTGATAGGTTCTCTTTACATGGCCCCGGAAACTATAGGTTCCCTGCAGGATCTTGGCACTCCCATTGGTCCATGCCTAGGATCCACAGTGTCTATTGTTCTAGGACTGAAGGTCTGTAGGTGCGTTGGACCGCATGGCCAGGCACATGCGGTTGCAACCCTCTTGCTACCTTACACCAAACTCTCTTGATACATTACAGTTTTCGAATCATAATAGCTCTTGATGCTGTATGAAATCTCTTTTATGTGGTCTAACCCAATTTAGCCTGCATAGTAACTCTTATATCACGTCTTGTTAAACTCCAGAGTTCAACAGTTTGAAAATGTGTGTTTGTTACTTGTTAGAGTACTCAATATGTTATACATGTAAACACCTTTCTAATAAACCTGAAACATTTCTGCGTGATGTACCACTTGTCTTTATTATTTAGAAGTATAAGCATGACAGTACTGTACAGAGACCTAATGGGTTGCTCTCCACTGTGCTAAACTGACGCTTAACAAAAAATTTGCCCCCCTAACAAAAAATTTCTGGCTACAGGCCTGCTGTGCAATAGCACCACTGGGCTGTGAGAGACAATGAGAATGCATGAAAGCTGAGCATGTGTACATGCCATTGTACAGCCACCCAGTGAACTGTGATGAATACCTCATGGTTTGTCAATCTGATCATTGAAAAAATGGTGGCATGTTTGTGACTGCCTATTACAAGGTAATCCAAACCCATAGGAGTTTGGGCATCTCTACTCTGAATATCAAAGTTCTGTTTAGTCACTGTAACTAATAGCCATTGATGGTCCCACCCACCTTGAACTTGTCTAATTTTCTTGTCAAAAGTCCATTGAACTAATGTATCTCAAAACATTCAGAAGTGGGTGTTTTTTAAGCAGTCACATGAGCTCTGTAGAATATGCAAACTGTTTTTTTCAATAATGCTCTAGTTATCTCTTTTCCCCATCTTTAGGTCACCCAGCTCTGAGGTAAACCAAGGAGACGGGTTCCTTCTTATGGGAGGAAAAGGACCCCAAGAACCAACTTACTAACTTTAGAAGCCTCCAATTTCAAACCTCCACTAGAACATAAGTAAAGCTAAAGTTTGGGCTCCCGAAACTACCAGGGCATCCCAAACACCAGTCTCCTTTCTCACCAGTCTATTAGTACCCATACAGGCCCCATGGCCCTTGTTATATTTATTTAGTACTGTTTACTGGTGTGGGAATCAATGGTATAAAGACTGAAGAGAGGCTGATGATTCTGCTACAATTAACTATCTTCCCTTATTTGGGGGGCCTATCAACACTATAGGACAAAGAAGAACTGAGACTCACACCTTATGCACAGCAGAGAATTCCTCCAATAAAACAGCCAGCTGGGCACACAGACAAAGAAGATACCCAGGGCATCTGGAATCCTTCACTGGGTTTGGTATAAAACAAGCTATATACACTGAGGCAGGCAGATTGTAGAAAATGGCAAGGCCTTGCAGAACAGCACATGGTTAGCATAGCTGAGGTCCCCTGTCAAGCCCTGTATGTGATGCCTGTAAAGAATCCCATGCACAAGCACAGCTGAGTTTTTGTACTATTGGACCAAGTCACTGGTAGGAACTATGGTTGCCAATATCTTAGAGATTGCCCTGAATTACAATTGATCTCCAGACTACAGAAATCAGTTCCCCTGGAGAAAATGGCTGCTTCAGAGGGTGGACTCTATGGCATTACATCCCCAGACTCCCAAACCCCACCCTCCATAAGCTCTGCCCTCAAATCTTAAGAAATATCCCAGGGTGGAGCTGTGACCCTATGCTGACTGCTTGTTTTGGAGGCCATTGACTTTCTATATCTTCATCTTCCCTAGCCATCAATTCATGAGGTTAATCATTGCTGCCACACCAGAAACCTTCATCTCCAGTTGTCATCATGCACCTTGCATGGTTTATGACCCCATCAGTAATCAGGGAGATTAACTCTCAGGAGCCTGCCGTTCTTCATTGCTGGAGCACAGTTTTCCAGATAGTGGAAAGCCTGCAGAGTCCTCTCCTGGAGTCACATTCAGAAGGCAGCTGAGTTCAGTAATGATCTAGGATTGCCCAGCCTCCCACTATGGTGGTAGGTTTCCCACTGGCAAACTTTGCTGCCTACTGCTGCTCTGAGTACTGGAGGGAGAATTTAAAAAACAACAACTCTGAAACTGAAAGTAAGCAACAATGTGGAGGATGCCACCAAATTATTTGAATGGTGAAAAACAAATTGTATTGTAAGAAGCAATATCAGGGGATATAAGAATATAATAAATTCGTGAGAGATGAACATGTATCTTCATTCTTTTATGTTGTTGACTCTTTAAAAAATTGACAGGATAGATGGAGAAATTATGAAAGAAGTGCTGAACGTTTTAAAGGTTGGTTCTAACTTCCATAGACCAAATTTATTATAGAAAGAGGGCAAAGGCATCTTTTTTGTCAGGGCATCTTTCATCCCCATTCATTTTTTTTCATGCAGTGAGACAAGGCTGCCTAAGATTGGGGAGTCTGATGTGATCTCTGAATGTACAATAAACCTGATGAAATCTGTCCTGATGGTATTTAAGGTAAAGGAGAAAGAAAAACATATATGGCAATCCAAGGGGAAAAAAAGATAATTAGATATTTTGGCATCTGTTTTCCAAAGGATATTGAAGATATAGTACCCAAACTTTAGATCCTCCAAAAGATGAATTTGAAGAAAGCTGAGGGGGAAATGGTCAGCTTATGGAGTATCCTGGTCAGGCAGAATAACTGCTGTCAAAATGAAAATGCTACCTAAATTGCTATTCCTATTCTTGTCACTGCCACTGTTAATCACCCAGACATTTGTAAAAAAGTTTCAATATGCCATCAACTAATTTAAGTTTGTGGTGGGAAAAGAGTTAGAGTACAAAGAAAAAAAATCATGCAAGCATCTTATAGATGGAGAGGACTTGCTGCCCCTAAAAATATAAGAACATAAGACAAGCCATGTTGGATCAGGCCAATGGCCCATCCAGTCCAACAATCTGTGTCACACAGTGACCAAAATCCAGGAGATCCACCAATGGGGCCAGAACTCCAGAAGTCCTCCCACTCTCCCCCCCCAATTTGCCACATTGATGCCCACTTGCCCAGCCTCAACAGATTCCCCTGGAGCACATCACAATCCTCCCTGGTTCTCACCACCTTGAACAGTTTAGTGTCATCCACAAACTTGGCCACTTCACTGCTTATTCCCAACTCCAAATCATTAATGAACAAGTTAAAAACACAGGACTCAGTACCAAGCCCTGCAGTACCCTCCTGCTTATCATCCTCCACTGTGAAAACTGCCCATTTATACTCACTCTCTGTTTCCTGTTAATTAATCAGTTCCTAATCCACATGAGAATGTGTCCTCTTATTCCATGGTTGCTGAGTTTACTTAGGAGCCTTTGATGAGGAACTTTATCAAAAGCTTTCTGGAAGTCTAGGTAAACAACATCTATTGGGTCACTCTTGTCCACGTTTTTCACCTTCTCAAAGAACTCTAACAGGTTAGTGAGAGAAGATCTTCCCTTACAGAATCCATGCTGATTCTTCCTCAATGGCTTTTGTTCATTAATATGCCTATTAGTTCTATCTTTCATAACGGCTTTCACCAACTTACTGACTGGCCTGTAATTTCCTGGATCTCCTCTGGAACCTTTTTTTTTTTAAGATGGGAGCTACATTAACTACCTTTCAATCCTCAGGAATGAAGGCAGATTTTAATGATAGAGTGCATTTTTTTGTCAGGAGACCCACAAGTTCACATTTGAGTTCTTTCAGAACTCTTTGATGTATGCCATCTGGGTGTGGTGATTTGTCAGTTTTTAATTTGTGCATCAGTCATAGGACCTCCTCTTTCACGAGCATATACTATCAAGAAGGTATGTTGTTGGCATTTATGTGTTTGCTCCAACAGGATGAAAACTGTATTATATGAGAACTGGAAGAGAACGAGAGGGAGGGGAGAGAATAATACCTCTATAGATTAGGATTGTAACCTCCAGGTGGGGTCTGGAGATCTCCCAGAATTACAACTGATCTTCAGTCTACAGAAATCAGTACCTGTGGAGAAAATGGCTGCTTTGGAGAGTAGGCTGTATAGTATTATATCCTGTCAGGTCCCTCCCTTTCTAAAACCCCATGCTCCCTAGGATCTGCCCCTAAATCTCCAGGAATTTCCCAACCTTGAATTGGCAATTCTAAATTTAAAATGGCACTTCTGTGGGGAATCTTCATGTATGGAAAGTTCTGTCTAGAGTTATAGATATCCAAAATGGTAGGGGAAGACTGGGAAGATAACTTCAGTAAAACTGTGCTTTTCCAAATCCAGCACTGTAGCCAAAACCTTATTTGATGACATGATGTGTTTAAGACCTTAAACAGGTTTGAAGAACTCTTAGCTCAATTTAACCAGGAAAAGGCCTTAAATTGAAAATATATTCATTAATTTATTTGAATATTTATACCCAACTTTTACCATGGATCACAAAATAAAATGTAAAACATAAAACACAATAAAACTGTGATGACCCCCCTCCACCTTTACAAATGTCCACCACATTGAAAGACCTGTCCTCCCACATGGCCTTTCAGAGCCTCTGAAACTCTTCTAGAGATGGCACCTCATACCTGCCTCAGGGAGTCCATTCCATACAGTCAGAGCTATGATGAAAGAAGTATGAGTGCTGGTTGATGCCAGGCAGGGAACCATTAACAGGTGGCATCCTCCACCTAGTGATCTTAACCTGGTCAGCAAATGCCAGCTCTATTATCTTGACCACAAGTGGATCCAGTCCCTCCAAAACATCAGCCTTCCCAAAGAACATCATCTGTCTTGTTTCAGCTTCTTCTTTGGAAACTCTCCATAACAAAAGGACAGGTGCTTGATACTTCAGGTATGAGATTTACTCTCACTTTGGCCTTCAAGTTGAAACAGATGAGAGAAACTTTATTAGCAAAGAACTTTGCAAAAACATCACAGATATCTGTATAAGATACATAGGCTGCAGTCAGAATGCAAATTAAGATGGGATATATGTGCAAATTGTTTATGGAAATCTTTAGTATTTCCTTAAATATAGGGCATCCTCCTCACCACTGATTTCTTTGTGTTAGTAGTAGCCCCTCTTTGCAACTTGATTTATGAAAAGTCTCCAAAAATTATTATCTACTCCATGCATTTGATGAAATGAATCAAATGTTGTTACACTGTCAGGTGCCACAAGACTCCTGCTTATTTTTGCACAGATAGACTAATGTGGTTTCCCCACCAGACTTGTCTCTGTGCTGTAATCACATTTCTCTCCTTGCAGTACCTTTTGGATCAGCCATGGATACAAGAAAGCATCACACCCTGTACCTCTGGTCCTAACTTTTGGAGACATACAAATAAGAGCCTCACTGGACAAGCCTCAGCCTCTAGTTTGGTTTGGGACCTGTACTTGATGCTGTTGGAGTGGTCAGATGGGATCCAAATACAGTCCCAGTGTCCATAAAGTCCAAAGAAGTGTCCATAAGATCCAAGATTTCTCCACTGTCTCCTATAACTGTCATTTTTTACTACTCTAGTTAAAAAAACATGGTGTCAAAAGCAGCCAAAGGACTTTCTGATGGTACCTCTCTTCATGTTCTTTGTTTCCTCTTTTTGGGGCTGAAAGCTGTAGCTGGGTCTCAGTTGGGATATTTCATGTCTGAAAGATATCAAGTATGTATGTATGTATGTATTTATTTATTTATTTATATACTGCCCTCACCACCAGGCAGGCTCAGGGCAGGTAACAAGGCCATGGGCATTATAAACAATAAAACAATAAACCAAATTAATAAGTTAACAATTTAAAATCAACAAATATTTTAAAGTTCAGCAAACCATTCTACATTTTGCATTATAAAAGATCTGTATCTGTGAGATAGCTGCATTTCCTTTAGTTTCCTGGCTTACCAAGACAAATACAGAATGTTACTATTACCCAACATAATGCAATCTTGGGTTGACCAATACATGTCACCAGTGAGTTAAAAATTCATGCAATTTTGGCAGGTAGCCAAACATAAAGGGAAAGTAAATATATATGTCTGCATATATATCTCCCAGCATCTTCCATAATTTTCATTTCAGAAAAAAATCAGAAAGAGGAAATAAAATCCAATGCCTTGAGTAATCCCCTAAGTCAGCTTGCTGTGTTTTTGATAGTTATTGCAGTATAGTAATGTTTTCAGACTTCAATCTTTCTTGCCTCTCAAAAGTTTCTGTCCTTGAGGTGTCAGATTAACACTCTGTTCAAAAGACAAACTGTTTGTCGGTACACTGGACATGTGAGAGCCATTAGATGGTGTGAGCTACATTCTTGAAAAATGAAAAAATCTAGACAATGTTACATTTATAAATGCAAGATGTTTATTATTACAGCACCAGCAATAAATGTTTAGAAACTGGAGAGAGTTCACAATAGTTCTGACTAGGAACATATGTCTATGGATCCATTGAATTTTGGCATGCAATAAAAGGGTCTGGAAACTATTATGCATTTCAGTCAGTATTTAATTATATCAAGAGAAGAACACCATTTCTATTGCGTGCTTTGTGATGAATGTCTTCATTTATTCATGCTACAGTGAATGATAGATGACGTCAACCCAGATGTGGGAATTCATTTGCAATGTGTTTACATTAATTTGGGGTAGTTCTTTTAAAAGTTCATAGACAGCACAGTTACCATCACAGGAGTTAACCAAGTTCCAAGATTTTATTTCCCTTCTTTTTAAAAGTTTTCCTCTGCAAGGTGGTATCATGATGGATGCCAACGAAGATATAATGTGGTGTAGTCATCAACTACTAGGACCTCAAAGTTCCTCTTTGATAATGAAACCAAACCTTTATTTTAGTGCACTCCATTTGGGCTTTGAGAGAAATAAAATGATTTGGTTTAATTTCCCCCTTCATTTCAGACCTTCTTTATGACTTGGGGGAAGTCACCACTGCTAATAAGGTTGCCAGGTCTGATAATGTCCCCAGTGGGGGACTTTTTGGGGCTTTCCTGGAGGGGGTGGGGCATACCCAATGTAATGACATCATGTTGGGGATGTCCCACTCCAAGCCCCACCCCCAAGAACAATCACTGGCAGTCACCTCTTTCCCTAACCACCTGTAAGATTTAAAGGGCCTGTCAATCAGGTGGAGAGCCCTTTAAATCTTGCAAGAGGGGAGGGAGAGGGGTGGCCACTGGCCATATGCCTGAACTGTAAGCAGCAATGCCACTTGGAGTTCAGGCACACAGGGCCAATCCCCACTGGCTGGAAGCACTTAAAGGGTCCCTTTAAGTATTTCCAGCCTGTGGGGCCTCACACGCCCGATCTCCAAGTGCCGGTGAGTGTCCTGGCTGTGGCTGGGGGGGCAGAGGAAGGTGAGCCATGGTTATTTCCTTCTGCTTAGCTATAAGGCAGAGCTGTCTCAAGTCATTTTGCTGCCCCAAGAGGGTAGTATGGGAGGGGAGAGCAGGTGATGGTGCAATGAGACAGTCACACAAAAGCGCATCAGCCGCTTTCAGGTTTTCAAAAGGATCTCCTGACCCATCAGAGACCCCTCACTGCCCCGGGGAAGGGGTGAGTGGGAGGCAAGGGGCTTGATCCAGAACCGTGTGGGCTGACTGCTCATGAGGGGGACCCAGGGATTGCCCCCAATGCTGGACCTGAAGAGGAGCCCATTTGCATGGGCAAAGTCATTGCTCCAGCACTGAGGGGGATGTTAGAAAACGCCGCTGAAGAAGCGGTCTTGTGAGTAAGATTTTGGTTTAGGACACTGAATGACTGAACCCCATAAACTTTAGCCCTAAAAGGGAGAAGCAAAGGTAGGCGGTTCCCCCCTGGGATTGAAACAGCTAGCAAATGTGTTAAACACTAACGATTGGCAATGGCGAGTACAGGGCGATGCCTGGTGTGAGACGAGCCTTAGGTGTCAGGTAGTGTGTGAAGCAGATTTCCAGTTTCTGTGTTGAGTGAGTGGTGAAGTTGGTGGGCTTTTGCGGAGCCCCCTTTTGCGATTTTAGTTTTGCTCCAGCCGGGGAAGAGTTTGGAATACCAGCTAACTATTGTGGGAAAGGGAAACAGGTGAAAGTGAAAGAGAAGCTGGCTGGCTGGAGGTGAGCGGAGCTGATTAAGCCCCCTTTCATAGAACTCAATTTTTTAACCCTATAGGAGCAGGGTGGAACTCGGAGCCCCACTGCAGCAATCTCAGTTATTAACCCTATAGGGGCAGGGTGGAAATGGCGATGGATACAGCACAATGACCCCAATCCTCTCTTCCTTTCTGGCAGTAAAAGCAGTAAATTGAACATTAGAGAATCTCTCTACAAACCCCTTAAAGTGAAAGGGAAGTAAAATAAACTTGGGACTTAGCAGTATTGAAGGCTGGCTGCATTGTTTAAGAACTGGTGACTTTAAAGGGGAAAGAAGGAGCAAGACCTTATTTGTTTTCTTTTTCTTTGGGTTAAAAGAGGTTGAAGGAGGAGGAGGGAATGGGGTGGTGGTGGCATAACTATTTTTGAAGATACAGTGGCTGGAGAAGTCTAAATAAGTCTAAATAAGCACCTGGTGTAATGTAAACAAATTCTGGGCAGTTAGCCAAAGATTGTATATGTTCCCAAACAATTGCACTGGTCTAAGTAAATAAGTTCTGGGAAACAGGCCAGCAAATTTTGAAGATAGCAAAGTAAACTGGTGTATTGTAAACAAATTCTGGGCAGCTAGCCAAAGATTGTACATGTTCCCAAACAGTTGTACTGGTCTAAGTAAATAAGGTCTGGGAAGCAGGCCAGCAAACTGTGAAGAGAACAAAGTAAACTAGTAAAGGGAAAGAAATAGTTATTGGAGGAAAAGTAGGGTAAAAATTTCGGGCATTTTGCCAAAACTGAAATTTTAAAGGTAACAATACATATTTATACAAGATGTCAAGTCAACCAAGACAAGCCACCCAACCTAAAGCTAAGGTACCAGTCCCCTCACCTGGCCTTTCTATGTCAGTCTCTGCCAAATTAGTAGGGGCAGCACAAAAGGAGATGCAAGCATTGGTGCAGGCCACAGTCCAGAGTAGTATTAGTGAAGCTATCGACCCGATTAAATTAACGATGGAAGAAATTAGAAATTCCATCCCTATGGCAGTCAATCCCATCAAGATTGCCATGAAGGATATTACAGATCAATTCTCTCAGAGTCTGCATGCACTACAGAAACAGATAACGGATAACACCAATAAGATTATTGAATTAAACACTGCAACAGGGAAGACTGAAACAAAGACGAAGGAAATGGAGAAGAAGATTAAGGAGTTAGAGGAGAGACAGAACACCTTGGAGCAAGATGTTATAAGATTGCAGGTCGAGAGGGCAGCATTTGTATTGAGATTTCAAAATGTGCCAGAAGAGAAAAATGAAGGCCTTACCAGCAAAATGGCAAAACCTTTGGCAGAGCATATGCATATGGAAGATGAGGAGATGGTTGCCAAAGAAATAGATGTGGCTTTTAGAATGAATTCAGCTTATGCAAGACGATACCAGGTGCCAAGAGAAATACAAATTCAGTTCCATAAGAGGGCGGTCAGAGATAAGATATTGAGAGAAGTGAATGCATCATCTTTGATGATGAATGAAACAGAAATTAATGTGTTGAAGGAAATCCCGTGGAGAGTTAGAGAAAAGAGGAAAGAGTACTCTGATTTGACAGCATTACTGAGAAATAACAGGATCAACTATAGATGGTTTTTACCAGAAGGCCTGATTTTTACCTTTAAAGGTAAGAGATGTAGAATAACATCAACATTTAAGGCGACGGATTTCCTGGAGACTTATGGAGAGGAGTTGTCGGCGGAACAAGAAGAGAGGGAAGGAGAGGAAGAAGAAGGAGAGGAAGATGGAGGAAAATCACAGGGTGCGGCTGCAGGGGTGCCAAAATTACAGAGATACAGAAGAAGGTACGGAACAAGGAGATTGTGAGTGAACACGAGGCAACAGGCAAAGGAGAAACAGGAACAGCAGAATCGAAACCAGGATGGATAAAGGGAAAATAAAGTTTATCTCGGTGAATGTAAACAGCTTAAATGGGCCTCAGAAAAGGAGAAGAATATTTCATCAACTTAGAAAACAAAATTTGGACATAACATGTCATCAAGAGACTCATGTTAGAAAAGGAGATGAAAAATATTTGAATGTTAAGGGACTGGGAAAAATTTTCATAGCTTTGGATAAAGAGAAGAAGAAAACGGGAGTAGTTACGTTTGTGAAAAACCACCTCCAGCCAGAATTGATACATGCATCACAGGATGGGAGAATTTTAATGGTGGCAGTACAAAGACAGATGAAAAGAATGCTTATTGTTAACATTGTTATACTGTTATATTGTTAATATAAATAGGAAACAGAGAGTGAATATAAATGGGAAACTTTCTCAGTGGAGGGTGGTAAGCAGTGGGGTACCACAGGGATCAGTACTCGGTCCGATGCTTTTTAACTTCTGTATTAACAATTTGGAATTGGGAGTAAGCAGTGAAGTGGCTAAATTTGCAGATGACACAAAGTTGTTCAGGGTGGTGACAACCAGGGAGGAGTGTGAGACACTCCAAAGGGATCTGTCGAGGATGGGTGAGTGGGCGTCAAAGTGGCAAATGGGGTTCAATGTGACCAAGTGCAAAGTGATGCACATTGGAGCCAAAAATCCTAAATATAAATACATGTTGATGGGGTCTGAAATGGCAGAGACTGACCAAGAGAGAGATCTTGGAGTCATAGTAGATAACTCAATGAAAATGTCTAGACAGTGTGTAACTGCAATAAAGAAGGCCAACGCTATGCTGGGGATTATTAGAAAGGGAATTGAAAACAAATCAGCCAGTATCATAATGCCCCTGTATAAATCATTGGTGTGACCTCATTTGGAATACTGTGTACAGTTCTGGTCACCACATCTCAAAAAGGATATTATAGCATTGGAAAAAGTGCAGAGAAGGGCAACTAGAATGATAAAAGGGTTGGAACACCTTCCCTATGAAGAAAGGTTAAAACGCTTGGGGCTCTTTAGCTTGGAGAAACGACAGCTGAGGGGTTACATGATCGAGGTTTATAAGATTATGAATGGGATTGAGCAGATTGAGAAAAAAGTACTTTTCTCCCTTTCTCACAATACAAGAACTCATGGGCACTCCATGAAATTGCTGAGCAGTTGGGTTAGAACAGAAAAAAGGAAGAACTTCTTCACCCAAAGAGTGATTAACATATGGAATTCACTGCCAGGGGAGGTGGTGGCAGCTACAAGCATGGACAGTTTCAAGAGGGAATTAGATAAACATATGGAGCAGAAGTCCATCAGTGGCTATTAGCCACAGAGTATAGATGGGAACTCTCAGTCTGGGGCAGGTAATGCACTCTATTCTTGGTGCTGGAGGGGGCAGCAGTGGGAGGGGGCTTCTAGTGTCCTGGCCCCACTGCTGGACCTCCTGATGGCACCTGGTATATTTTGGCCGCTGTGTGACAGAGTGTTGGACTAGATGGGCCATTGGCCTGATTCAACATTGGCTTCTCTTATGTTCTTATGATGGAGGTCACGGAGCCAGATTTTATCTCCATGAGGCAGGGGGACCCCTCTATTTTAACCCGGACTTGGATTTTGGGGATGGACGAATGGCCAGGGAATCTCAGTAGATGCATGTGGCATTCCAAAACCTGCAGGTCTTCCTCTCATGCCACTCCCCACAGCTGGCACACTCTTGATTGACTGCACTGCTTTGGTTGCTGTCTTGTCCACCATGGCATCTGGTGTGGGCTTGAGTGCGATGGGCGTCTTCTTCCCCTGGCAGATCCCCTGGGCTGATGCTTTCCACATATGCAGAGATGGCGTTAGATGGATGAGACCTCTCCCACATGGTGGCCATCGCAAGGGCCGAAGTTAGGGTTACCTTCTCACCCTCCATGATGCGCCATCGCAACCTCTCCCATAGATCACAGATGAAGCAGTCCCATAGGGCCGTGTTGAGTTGGGGCCCAAACGTACAGTTGGCTGTGGGGCAGTGGAGCTCAGTGATGAACTCCGCTGCGGTTTCATGACCCTGCTGGCCCCTCTGATGGAACACCAAATGGCATGTCATCTCCGAGGGTTTTGGTGTGTAATGGTTCTGGACCTTCTTCCTAGTCTCATCTGTCACCTAATAGAAGATGAGGACTTATTTGAGGCCGGTGACCGAAGCTCCCCATTGCTGTGGACGGGTCGGGTTGAACGGCAGTACTAGACTAGATCCCAGAGCTAAAGCCATAGTGCTGATCGTTTGTGGTGACTGGATGGAAGTAGCTTGCTCACCCTCGGTGCTCATGAAAAGAGTGTAGGCAGTGGTGCGTGGTTTTCCTTGGTGCCCCAATAGCCAGGCTGGCTCAGCAGGATCCCATCCTTATTACCATTGTTGTGTAGTGGGTTCGACACATTAGAGATCATGAGACAGTGTGATGTAAAGCATAGTCATTTACTGGACACAACAAGAATAATGAATACCGGCCAGGTGGCCAACTATATACAGAATGGGGGAGACACCCCTAGGTCCCATTGGTGGGTTTAAACTTCCCACCACTGTTCCCATTGGTTCCCCATAGGAAAGTTCAGGAGCCTAGTCCCTATTGTTATCTGGGACTCAAGCTCTAGCTCTGTTGCTGTCACCCTGTGGCAGTCAGCAGACACAACACTAAGGTAGAAAAGCATCTCCTATACCATGTTTTCTGGGTTCCAAGGGTCTGGAAAGCAGTTCTGTAGCCAGATACACGTTTTCCAACTCTGGATTGGGAAATGTTTGTAGATTTGAGGGCTAGAGCCTGGGGAGGGCAGGGTTTGGGGTAGGGAGGGACCTCAGCAGGGTATAATGCCATAGAGTCCACTGCTCAAGGCAGCCATTGTCTCCAGGAGAACTGATCTTGGTCATCTGGGGATCAGTTGTAATAGCTGGAGATCTCCAGGTGCCACCTGGAGGTTGACAATAATTAGGGGAGGGCCAGGTTTGTTGAAGGACTTCAGTGAAGCATACTGCTATAGGACTCATCCTCCAAAGCAACCATTTTCTTCATGAAGTGTGGAGATCAATTTTAATTCGGGGAGATATCCAGGCCTTCCCTTTTCCCCAATTCCTGTTTAACAGTTTAACTGATTAATTTTATTTGTTTATTTATTAAATTTCTGAATCACCCCATCCCTGAGTACACAAAGCTCTGGGTGACTTACAATAAATTAATATCGAAAGTACAGTTTAAAATCAACAATCAGTTCATCCTAAAGTTTAACCGTCTTCCGATGGCATTTATAATTTGATCTGAAACCTGCTTTGGACTGTTCTTCCACCTCATGGACAGGTTAAGGAGGAGGCTGAAGCAGGCAAGATGGAAAAAGAAAAAGAAGAAAAGAGGAGGGTGCCAGCTATGATGGAAACTGTTGCTGTCCTCAACTGAAAGCCTGGCGGAACATCTCTTCCTTACAGGTCCTGCAGAATTGCATTAAGTGCCACAGGGCCCTGATGGAAGTTGGCAGAGAGTTCCACCAGGTCAGAGCCAAGGCTGAGAAGGCCCTGGCTCTGGTCAAGGACAGCCAGATATCTTTGGGGCCAGGGATCACCAGCAAATTACTCTTAGCAGTGCACAATGCTCTCCCAGGGACATACCAGAGGAGACAGTCCCGAAGTTACACTGGTCCTAGACTGCTCAAGGCCTTAAAGGTCAATACCAACACCTTGAATCTGAATCAGTACTCCATGGGAAGCCAGTGTAGCTGGCGCAGCACCAGTTGTATATGTGCCATCCGTGCCATTCCAGTCAGGACTCATGCCGCCACGTTCTGGATCAGCTGGAGTTTTCGAGTCAGTCTCAAGGGAAGGCCAGCATATAGCGAATTACAGTAGTCTCATCTGGAGGTGACCATCACATGGATTACTGTGGCTAGGTCAGGGCATGACAGGAAAGAGGCTAATTGCCATGCTTGGCATAGGCCTTATTCAATTTTCAGTGGGGGAAGAGAAAGGGAACAGATACCATGGAGCTTAACAAACTGTACAGTGAGAGGTAGATTCTACAGAAATCGTAGCTTTCTGACACTCCCTCTCTTTTTGTGGAACTGCAAAAAAAGATGAACTCCCTGTTGGCAGAGTTTAAATATGCAAAGGAAGTGGAGCACTGACTGTTTAGAGAAAAAAAAAGTGTGTTTATTAAAGAAGAATAAAGTGTTATAGAATGTAGAAGAGAGAGAGCTGTCTACCCTAACTACTGTGAGGGGAACAACAAAGCAACAGGAAACTTTACAGGATCAGGAAGTCTCCAGAAGAGCCCATCAGGAGACATCAAAGGACACAATTTGAAAAATTGGGAAGTCCCTAATCTTGCCTCTTCCTCATAGGGTTGACCTCAGTTGGGTGAGCAATGACCTCAGTTGCTTTCTACAGGAAGAGGAGCAGAGTTTAACATCAGCACAGGAAACTGCTCAGCTGGCAAGCATATAAAACAAGCCCCAAAACTTGCATCAAATATCCCATTGAGTAAAATTATACCTGGGAAATTTCTATCAGAGGTTTGGCTGTAGCAGGAAACTTGAAAGTCAGAGGCAACCCTGAATAAGAAAAGAAGCAAGATAGCCGGATAAGTGGGAAGATAACCTTATCTTGCACCCAAGTTACCTACTTCTCTCTGGGTATTTCTGCTGCCAGTTTTCTACTTGTAAAGAATATTTATTGCTGAAGGATTAGTACTTTAGTGCTCTTTGCTACAGCACTGCCTCTTTGCCTTGTCTCCCACCTTGCATTTACCACCTACTGCAGGGACTCACTTTCACGCTCCAAGGATGAAGGAATCTACAGCAACCCTTCCCCTTGCTTCACCTGCAATAGCATGATTGAATTAGGTGTGAGTCCAGAAAGCAGGCTACCAGTATCTCTCCTATATAATAATCCTGTTTTAGAGTGGCAAGATTTGATGCAATGCAGCCAAAATCAGTTGGCTCCCTCAGCTGCCAATCAGAAGGCACTGCCTGCAATGGCTGGCTGCATTGCTGAGTCCCGCCCAAAGAAGGGGCACCTGCCAGCTCAGCCTCAGTGTGCTATGAGCCGACCTATGGGGCAGATGCTCTGGCAGCCAGAGGGTAAGCAGGCCGACTGGAAGAAAGTGGGGGAGTGGAGCAAAACACCAGAAAAGTAAATACAACTGGGCAGAGAGAAAAGCATGGCCCAATGGGCTCCTGCGCTGCTCATTTGCCCCACTGAAAACCTTTCCCTGGGAACGAGGGAGTCCCCTAAAAATGCCACTGCCATACTCTGACTCCATGCCTCCACCGCCACCTTGAGCTCTGTGTGTATGTGACCCAGCACAGAGAAGCCCTGCACGTGTCAAGCAGCTAGCTCTGTGGCAGCCGGGCAGAAGGGGTGCATGGGGTGCACCAAGCTGAGGACTGGCTGGCCAAGTCACCAGGAAGCACCCCAGGGAACTCCATCCAGCCCAGCCTGGGGCCTCCAAACCACATCACCACCCGCCCTCTGAGGTCACTGGCCAGCTGAGGGACTGGAAGATGGCAGCTGTGATGCCTCAGTTGACCCCTGTCACACTTTGGCTCCTTTACCTCTCTCATTGCAGAGCTCTGAGAAGGAGGATGCCACCAGCTGGCCGAGCCCCTGCGGTGGCCCCTGACTGCTTACACAAGCACACTGTGGCCCAGGGTGATGGCGCTGGGGCGAGCTTGGAGGTGGCCAAGGAGGAAGTGACAGTGGGGTGGCAGCTACTACTGCGATAGGAGGGCGCCCCTCCCCTAGCCACCCTGTTGTCGTCCTCTGCCTTGGGCCAGGCAGCTCTGCCGGCACTATGCAACGGGCCCCGTCACCAGCAGCAGCACCACCATGCCCAATAGAAGGCCTCCTAGCTGCAGAGGCGCCGCTGCACCAACCACCTACTGCTGCCTGACCCCACCACCCAGAACCAGGACGAGAGAAGGAGGGGGGCCTACCCCGCCTTAGGAAACTGCCAGCCCTGCGTCTACAGGGAGACTGGACAGGGCACTCAGCCGCAGCTGCCAGGGGAGGGGGGGGGGCGGCAGGTGACTGCTGCAGGCCAGCGCACTCACCCAGGCCCTCTTTCTAGAGCTTGTTGCCTTTCCTTCCGCAACAGGCCTTATTACTAGTTCAAATTATAAAGAAGTTTAATAAAGTAATCATAGCACACAACATGGTCTTTTTACACAGCAAACTGAGCAAGGATATAACGGAAAATCTACTTTTATACATACCCTTGAGATGGTTAGACCAAGGATTGTTGTTTTGTTGTTCAGTCACACAGTCGAGTCTGACTCTTTGTGACCCCATGGACCACATCATGCCAGGCCTGTCTTCCATCGTACTCCTGAGACCAAGGATAGGCTACTTATTATTGAAGTTGCAGTGTTCAGAAATCATTCATCTCCTTGATTTTTAAAGCTTGGGGCTCAAGATGGTTGGGGCTCCTTCCTACATGTGCTCAAAATGGCATCCATGCCTTAATCCTTCATGTTAACTGGACCAAGCTTAACAGCAGAGCAGAACAGATCTAAAACAAAGATTCATTTGTGTCCTGAGGTTTTATGGCCTCTTTTTTGACTGTCCCCTTCTGGGTCATTCCATCCCATCCTCTCCAAAAGGAAAGGTTCAATCTAACGGTGAGTTCTGAAATCTCTCTCTGCTAGTGTAACGGCTAGTGGATAACAGTTTGTCTTCCTCCTGCCAGAGCCACCTGCATAACAATTTGTCTTCCTCCTGCCAGAGCCACCTGCATATCCATGGAACTGAATTGCCCTGGGCCTGGGAAGCTGACTCTTCCCCCTGTAGTTTTCCCATTGCTGTGAAAAAATAGAAACAACAGTCGGTATAAAGTACTCAAACACTATTTCACTGTGGTTTTGCTTTTACAACAAAAATATTTATAACAAAAATTACTCAAAGAACTCATCAAAAGTTACAGAAAATCAATATAAATCAACACTGTCCAAATATTTTCCAAAAGAGTACAGAAAATCAATAAGTAACAACACTGTCCAAATATTTCCCAAAAGATTAACGAAGCTTCCGGATTACATCTCTTCGTTTCCAAACTTCATCAGAAGTAAAATTGATGCAAACAGTGTTCAACAGAACTGTGAAATACAATTATTACATTTTAACATGATATAAAGAAATTGATTGGAAATTATGTATATAGTAAATAACCAAATAAAAAATAAAAAATATGTACCATCAATGGTATGTTGTCTTATTCAATTAACAAAGTTTACCAGGAGTAGTCAACTTCCTGCAACCAAATAAACATAACAAATAAATTACAAGTAAGTGTAGTATTTTCAGCATTTTAAACATTTTGGAGGTATTGAAATCTAGTGAATATAGTATTGTGGACGTTAAGAGGACTCTCTTAAAGAGGGAAGCCTATTGAATTTATAGACTCCAGACAAAAAGCCCCCGGGGCCTGAATACTGACTTAGATCTGACATGTTTTCTATAGATATCATTTAGTCAATTGTTTAGTGGGAAGATCAGACACTGAATATAAGGATATATTATTTGTATGAGTTGAGCTGCATGATCGGCTTTGCCCTTTTAATTTTGTGTGTTGAACAAAAGAATATTCAACATTACAACAGTTTGTACAGCATGACATCTGAAACATTAGCTAATATAGCTTACAGTAGGACTGGCTCATTTACAGTAACTATCTGAAGAATTCAAATAATATCTTGAACCTAGTAAATTTGGAGTCAAAATACAATCTTGTTCTCCAGTTGGTTAACATTGCAACCCACATTGAACATCAGATTTTGCTTCTTTTGAACACAGTACAGACTCCTGTTTCATAAACCTCAACTGAAACTACAAAGTAAAAATTAATTTTGAAACGTCGGTAATGTTTCAGCTAACCACATAGCAGCATCTCAAGCAGTTTACAGAGTTCCCTGATAAATATGGTAAAGCTTACCTGCCTCTGTTGCATGCTTCCCCATAAAGTTAAAAAAACCACACTATCCATTTGGACAGTGTTGTTACTTATTGATTTTCTGTACTCTTTTGGAAAATATTTGGACAGTGTTGATTTATATTGATTTTCTGTAACTTTTGATGAGTTCTTTGAGTAATTTTTGTTATAAATATTTTTGTTGTAAAAGCAAAACCACAGTGAAATAGTGTTTGAGTACTTTATACCAACTGTTGTTTCTATTTTTTCACTGTACTGTTCAGCCGGTGGTCTCTTCATACACTAGTTTTCCCATTGCTAACAGTGAATCTGTGGGAAGACATGTTTGACATGTAAAAAATTCAGACCTGATTAATGTAACTTAGATGTAAATCAGTGTGTATGGTATTCTTCCACATCATCCATTGGTGCAAATTCAGTTGCTAAATGCTTAAGGGTACTTCCCTCTTCTGACAGAACTATGGTAAGCCAGAAAGGGCTTACTATGTATACTGTATTTTTAGAGAGCCCCTACTCAGTCCCCATTCTTTAAATCTTAGAATTCAACTTTTCCTCATAAGAACATAAATTTCCACAAAGAAAACCACAAACCTTTCTTTATAATCTTGAAAAGCAATCTTTCTCAATAGGGTATTGAGGTAGACTTTTAATGTAATCTCTCCTATTAATTTGTTTTAGCATTATTGTGAGATCTTGCTCATTTCACAATGTCTTGCATCCTCACATCAACTTTCCCTCTGGCACCATTGCATTCCAACAGAATTAGTATAAAGCCCAAGGAATTCTAATTGTCTAGCAGTTTCCCCCCTGAAGCGACCATGTATGTGTGTGTGCACGCGCACATATCTGTCTGTTTGTCTGTCTATCCGTCCATCCATCTAGGATGGGCATTGACCAGAAAATGCCAGTTCAGTTCATGAATAGAACTGGTCCAGTTCCCAGATAATTTTTTGGACTGAACTGTGAACCGGTCCAAATAAAAAAGCCCTCCTGGGAGTCTTGAGGCTCCAAAATCTCCAGCTTACTCTTCTTGATATGCCCACCAAGTTTGGTCTGCATTGGATTTTGGGGGGCTGAGCTACAGATCTCTAAGAGAGGTCACCCAAGACAATGTTTTACAATAGGAAATCACCTCCGCTGGGAATGACAAAAACTGACCTGTGAGCTAGAGACCTCCAACTCACACAGTTCCTCCCTAGGGTGACCTACCACATACCCCAAAAGTTATGTGTGTGTGTCAAATTTGGGGTATCCGAGTATTGGACCCCCAAGCAAAGTGCCCCCAGGAAACTGCTTTTGGAAGAGTTGTCCAGTGCCAGTTTCAGACAGTATAGAGCAGACCTGGTGAAGCTACAGGCATCCAAATCCCAGAGTACCTCCCCGAGGACCACCCACATGGTTCCAGGTGGCTGTGTCTTCCTGGGGCCAACCACCCAGCCCTTTTACTATGATGACTGGTTGTGACCCAGCTTCCCACCCTGTCAGGGAAGCTGACAGGGACTTAGCGCCTAATGACTGAAACTCTCTGCATGGCTATGGCAGGAGAACACTGGGGGACTAGTGGCCAGGACCTAAAATATCCCAGGGAGGTGGGGCTCAGGTCCCCCCCCCCGGAGGGACCCGGCACCTAACAATCCAGACTCTCTGTGTGGTGGAAAGATTCCCAAGTCCCACTGTCAAGATGGAATGCTGATACACAACAATAATGCCCTCAATGAGGACAGAAGTGCATGGATGTTGTCAGGATGTAGGCCAGCAGACTTTGGTGGTAAAATGAGGCATCTTTGGGTCAGATTCGGGCTGGAAGTTCACAGACCACATACTGGGGTACACCCTTTTCAGGTGTCTGTGGAGGACAGAGGAGAACAAGTGTTGGGGTGTTGTGCCTTTCTGGACATGGGCAGAGCACACCTGGCACTCTGCCACACAGGGGTCACTGGGGATCATGTAGAAATGTTTCCAAATTATGGGCTGGAAACAGCTCCCCTGGACTAGAGAAGGTGGGGGAGGGACAGCTGCTTTCTGGTACCAGACTGGAAAGGGCCATGGCAGGGTATACTGGAGGTAGGAGCAGCAATAGGGAGTTGTGTGAAACTCCCCTCTAAAGCACTGTCAGAGACTTCTCCAAAGAGTGTTATCAACTGCTGGTCTCTGGGCAATGATAATAATACTTTGTCCTCTATGGAGACCCCAAGGGACAGATCAGGGGAAGGAGGCTCTGAGGCCTCTGGTGATTCCCTGCTACGGGCAGGCTCCTATGGGCTGTGAGGATGGGTTTGGTGTCCAGGGATAAAGGCCTGTGGTTTGGGGGTGGGTGGAGGACTTCTTCCTTCCATGATGAGCACCCTTTGCATCCACTTTCACCCTCATGGCACAGAGGGATTGGTTTACAATCAGGAGGGATGGGAGGGTATAGAATGAGGTATTATCATTACTAGGTTGTTGTTGTCCCATCCCTGTGGGCTCGGGACATGCCCCCCCCCGCCCCTGGACGACCTGCTGGAGCAACCAGAACCACCCCACATACCTGAAGAGCCTCGTACCCAAGGGGAGGTGAAGACAGGAGCAGGGCACAGAGAACGGGCCACAGTGGAGGTGCCCTGCACCAGCCCTCAGGGAGGGGGCAGCACCGGGCAGGCCCAACAACAGTGCCAGGCTCCCTGAGGAGCAGGCAGGGGTGGCAGAACAATTAGAGCCCTGGAAGGGCCTCTGATGGGCTCCCTTGGGCTGGTGGGGTTGCAGGCCGGCAGCGGCGGCACAGCCCCACAGCCGCCTGAGCCATTGCCGGCGCAACATCCACCCCACCCAACTGTCCGCCTGGGTGTCCTAAGGGATAAAGGGGTGGGGCCAAGACAGGGGGTGGGCACAGTGAGACAGATGGGGGTGCTGGGAGCGGGATGGAGCAATAAAAGGGAGGGAAAACCATGGAGCCGGGGAGGATGAGCATGGAAAGAGACTGTGTTGGTGGTTGCACGCATGCGTTAAACCAAGCCGGCTGTGTTTCCTCCGAGCTCCTCCTTCGAACTAAAGAATTTATAGCTCAAAGTTTGTAAATACTACGCAAACCCAGATAAGAGGCTGATAACCAGGAAGCAGCTGGCTAGAACAACTTCAGAGTGGTAAGAAACTAATTTACTGCTGTGCTAGAAAGGAAAGCCTTGAGATTCTTAAGGCCGCTCCCAAAGCTTTGAACCAGATATGGCGAAGACAATTAAGGACCTATCTGAACAAATTTCAGGACTCCAAAATACAGTCCTTGCCTTTCAAGAAAAAATCAGTAGTGAGTTAATCTCACTACGTGGAGAAATTAGCAAAATAGGCACAGAAATAGCTTTTATAAAGCAGACAGCTACAACAGCCAAAGAGCTTGCTGAAGCTAATGAGCAAAAAATAACCGCTCTGAACCGCCAAATAAATGACTTGTCAGACAGAAACAGGAGAGCTAACCTTATTTTATCAGGGATATCTGAAGAAATTTCCGTAAATAAATTGGAGGAATCGCTGATACAGTGGATGCAGACAAACGAAGTAGAAATAAAAACAGAGGATGCTGAGAGAGTGCATCGACTACAAAGGAATGGGAGGGGCGGGGCCCCTAGAGATGTAATAATTAAATTTGCCAGAGAGAAAATTCAACAGCAAATATATACAGCACTAAAGAAGAGGAAAGACCTGACTTTTAGAGGAAGAAAAGTCTGGGTGAGACAAGACTTTTGTCAAGAGACCTTAAGGGAAAAAAACCTCATGCGCCCCTTTGCCCAAAAGCTTTATGCAAATAACGTGAAATTTTCATGGGGCTATCCATCCTCGATAATTATATTTCAGGAAGGAAAGTGACTGATGGCAAGGAATACTACAGAGGCAAAGGAACTACTTAAACAATTAGGTATCAACACAGACGATATGGGAGAGCAAGAAATAGAAGAGGAATCGGGGGTTCCTGAAGATGGCGACGAAGGAACTTCAGAGAGAGGAGGGAAACGCCTCAGGACCAGCTCCCGATAACCAATTAAGGGAAGTATACCTTTATTGATTGAGCTAATGACTATTAATAGTATTATCATTTTTTACAGTATCAAGAAGGAGGAGGAGGGGGATGCGTGCACCCCATGCAGTGGAGAGAGGGGAAGAGATTTTCTTTCCACCTTTACTCTCAACCACGGGGGGGGGAAGGGAAGGGGAAGGGTAAACTAACTAACCATTCAAATTTTTCACAGCCACGAGATGTCAAAGCCTTAATTGATGTGGGATATGGATAAAACAATAAAAAATTTATCACTGAATGTCAATGGTTTAACATCAGAAATTAAACGATATAGGATAGCCAAAAAACTGATGTTTTGTGTTTACAGGAAACACATAAGAAAAGAAATGACAACAAGCCTTTGCTAAAAGACTCGACCTGGATGATGTTAGCGGAAGCTAGGAGCCACACCAAGGCCAGAGGAGTGGCAATAATGACTCATAAGAAACTTAGAGTAGAGGTACTAGAAAGAAAGACAGACAGGGAAGGGAGATAAGTGATGGCTAAATTCAGATTAGAGGGGAAGAAATTTACATTGGTAAATATATATGCACCCAATAAAGGACAAAAGAAATTTTTAGCCAGGCTAGTTAAAAAAAATAAGCAATTCGCAGAGGGAGAATTAATTATGACAGGAGTTTTGAACATGGATCTGACTAAAAATAAGGCAATTAAAATAGGAGATTGGGGCTTGAGGGAAGCACATGAATTGATAGGACAGCAGCCAAAACTCACCCATGTATCCAGCCGGCACAAAACCCCATCATGCATAGATTACATAATTGTAGAAAAAAGCAGCAACCTGACTATAAAAAAAATTACAACGCACCCAATCTGGATATGGGATCATGCACCAATCACTATAGAAATAGAAGGCAATCAAAAACCAAAAAATAGAACTTGGAGGTACAATAATTTAATAATGGCTAAAGAGGAAGATAGGAGCTATATGATGGAGCAGATAAAATTATATTTTGAGGAGAATAGAGGGACTGTCCCAACTAATACCCTGTGGGATGCCGCGAAGGCGGTGATAAGGGGACACTGCATAAATAAGGAAAAGTACATCAAAAGAGAACGCTATCTAAAAAGACAATCTAAAATTCAGGAACTGGAGAGGTTGCAAAAGGAACAAATCAACAATCATGATTTAAAAGTACAGAGTCAGATAACAACAATTAAAAAACAATTAGATGAGTTGGACTCAGTTACATTATGGAAGAGAGAAGCAATGGTAAGAAATGACTTCCATAGAAATAGTATTAATTCGGCCAGAAGGTTAGCTAACTATTTGAAAAACAGGAAGGTAAGGCAAAAGATAGAAAATATAAAAGTGAATGGCCAAAGAACTGGCAACTCAAAAGATATAGTAAAAGCCTTCGAGACCTTTTATAAAGAGCTGTATAAAAAAAAGGACATAGTCATATATGAGGAAGATATAAGAACAACACTCAAAGAAAATGATAAAACTATGTTAAGGGAGGAAATAACA
Source organism: Gekko gecko (assembly GCA_029375565.1). Lineage (NCBI taxonomy): Eukaryota > Metazoa > Chordata > Lepidosauria > Squamata > Gekkonidae > Gekko > Gekko gecko. Next base: position 175,686,348 of record JAPDNY010000005.1, read on the forward strand.
CTACAGGAGATAAAGGTGGTAATTAAAGAATTGAAAAAGGGCAAATCCCCAGGCCTAGTCGGTTTCACAAGTGAATTCTATAAGGAGATGGTAGACATATTGGCCCCAGAGCTCCAAGAGGTATTTAATGGAATATTGAAAGGGAAAAAAGCCCCAGATTCGTGGAGGCAATCAGAAATAGTGGTAATCCCTAAATCACATAAAGACCCAGAGGAAGTGGGCTCATATAGACCTATTAGTTTACTAAATCAGGATTATAAAATCTTTGCAAAAATATTGGCAAATAGATTAAAGAAGATCATACCTAGCATAATAAAGGAGGACCAATATGGATTTGTAAAAGACAGGAATATAGCCCACCCCATAAGGAATATTATAAATGTATTACAACATGGCCACAAAAAAAAGCTAGGCCTCTTGAAATTAGATGTCTACAAAGCATTCGATACACTCTCCCAGGATTTTCTGTGGCAGGTAATGACTAAATACGAGATGGGGGAGCCATATATAAAAGCGATCCAAGAAATGTACAGAGAAGGGACAGCAGTGGTGAGAGTTAATGAAGAACACTCACAACCCCTCAAGATTCAAAGAGGAGTCCGGCAAGGATGCCCGCTCTCGCCCCTCCTATTTATACTAGCAATAGAACAGCTAGCTGAAAGAATAAGAAATTCTGCAAGGGTGGAAGGATACAGGGTAAAGAAGGAAGAAATGAAAATCAATTTATTTGCCGACGACATTATAATCGCTATGACAAACCCCAAAAAGGCAGTAAAAGAAATAAAAGTTATATTAGAGGACTTCGAAAAATGTTCAGGACTGAAGGTGAACATGGCTAAATCAGAAATTATGTACCTTAATGTGACTAAAGAGGAAAGGGAACAAATACATGGGATTACTAATATTGGAATGGGCACCAAAAAATTCAGATATTTAGGCATTGTACTACAGAAGAATATCGATAAAATAGCAGAGAACAATTATAACAAGGTCTGGAAGAAAATAGAAAAAGATATGAAAAAGTGGAAAAATAAAATAATGAATATATCTACTAGAATAAAAAGTGTTAAAATGTTTTGGCTGCCAAGATTAATATACCTCTTTCAGACAATACCTCTAGGAATGTATACCAAAAAACTAGACCAATGGAACAGAGTGATTAAGGAATGGATTTTCGGTAGTAAAAAATGCAGAATACAGAGAAAGATAATTTATAGCCACAGATCAGAGTTGGGATGGGGAGTCCCTGACCTGATTAGCTATTACGAAGCCTTCCAAATAAAATCGATACTGGAGATAGGCGATGGAGAGGGACTAAAATGGGTGAGTTTTGAGAACGAAATCAATAATAACATAGGGAGTTTTGGGGTATTCTCCAAAATGACAAATAAAGATCTTATACAAGTTAAGGGACCTAGGTATTCAACACTAACAGTGTGGAACAAGTGGCAGCCCTCATGGCTTAAAAGAACCTCAAAATGGGCACCACTAAAGTCCCTCTATAACGAAACAGAAGAAAATAAATGGTGCGAACTCCTGAGATCAAAGGGATATTATAGGCTAAGAGACTTATTTAGAGGAGGCACTCTAAAACCAGCACAGGGATTAATCGAGGAGATAGGCAAGCAATATTGGTTAAAAATTACAGGCCTTTATAGAATGATTAAGGAAGTTAATGAAAAAGGAAATATTTGGACAGAAGAACCAATTGAAGAAATACATAATAGGATGCAAAAATTTAAACAAGGATTAGCAGGATATATTTACAAGAAAATGTTATCCAATAAAGATAAGGCAATACTTTATTTACAGAAAACATGGTATAAGGAAGGCCAGATATTGGAAAACGATGCAAATAGAATAATGAAGGGAATAGAAGAAACCAAAATTATTAAATTTAATGAATTGGAACATAAATTTTTCACAAAGTGGTATAAAACACCAGTGCAGATAGCAAACATGTTTCCGGGATCGAGTTCTATGTGTTGGCACTGTAAACAATTTAAGGGTTGGTTCTCTCATATGTGGTGGGAATGTCCAGAGGTGAGAGTCTTTTGGTCAAAAATAATACAAATTATAAAGAAAATATGTAGAATTTCATTGAATGTAGACTTTAATGGGTATATTAGGAAATAAGGCAGTCAATAAGGAAACCCAGGCTATACTCAAAGCTATGGTGTTAGCAGGCAAGGCAGTGATAGCTCTGGGCTGGAAAGATAAGAGCAAATGGACAATAGATACCTGGCAAACTTATTTGTTTGATTTTGTGCAGTCGGACATCATTGAGAAATTGCGCCAGAAGACCACATGGGAGGATAAAGCCGAAGAAATTAAAGCGAGATGGAAGACCTATCTAAAGTGGATAACAGTGGAAGGAAGACAGGACATTCGGTGGAAGATTCAGGGGTAGAGGGAGGGAGGGGGAACTTATTGAGTTAAGTAAAGTAAGGAGACAAAAGATATTGTGTAATATATAGAAAATTCAAAAAAATAAACCTATTAAAAAAAAAGGAAAGAGACTGTGTTGGGATAGAGAGACGGACAGCCAAGAGAAAAAGGGGCCAAGTGTAGTCCTTTCACACACTGGCAGAGGGACCTGAGGGGTGTTGTTAACCCCATCTCCTGCTGGTCTGAGGCTCCTCGTCCCTCCCCTCCTGTTGCAAGTATCTTGTTGCCAGGACTGCCCCTCCCGCTTGGACCCTGGACACCACGGCCACTGGGGGAGCAGAGCACGGATCGCAGACACGGTGTGACAGTTGTATAAATAACAAATTGTATTTTGGAACATAGAAGTCTAGAAAAAAATAACCTGTTTTAATACTGTGGGGATTCTCTGATCTTGTGGTATAAAATGGCAGATACAAATAGGCCTCCAATCAAAGCTCACCAGGTATAAGTAAATCTGTGGTCTCCAGTCTATCACAAGCCACAATGAAAGATTTGCAGACCCTTATTCAGGACACAGTTTCAACCTGTATAAAGGCTGCAATTGCATAGGCAGTGGACCCAATTAAGGATACAATGAAAGATATGTCCCAGTAACTATCAAATAAAATGAAGGATCTGCAGAAACAACTTTTAGAAAATAACCAGAAAACTGAAAACCTCCAAACTGGAAGATAAGGTAGAAAAAAACAACATCAAACTACAGACAATGGAATCCAAGCAAACTGTATTTGAACAAGATGTCATGAGACTCGAATTAGATAAAGCAGTATTTATATTAAGATTTCAAAATATCCCAGAAGAGAAAGAGGAAGACTTAAGGAAGAAAATGGCACAGATTTTGACAAAATTTATGAAGACAGATGAAACAGCGAAGGTCCTAGATGAAATTGATATTGCTTTTAGGATGAACTCAGCGTACCCTAGAAGAAATCAGCTTCCCAGAGAAGTGCATGTGAGATTCCATAACAGAATAGTAACAGATGAAATTTTTAAAGCATCAAATGAAACACCTCTATATACAGAAAATACAGAAATAATAATCTTAAAAGAAATCCCCTGGAGAGTTAAGGAAAAAAGGAAAGAATATTTGGACCTTACAGTAACATTGAGGCGAAATGAGATTGCTTATAGATGGCTGTTTTTCTTATAAAGGGAAAAGATTCAGAATCAACTCAGCCTTTAAAGCAGAGAACTTCCTCAAGACACCCTCTTATTATTCCAATGTTAAACTTTTAAATTATCAAAAAGCATGGCATGCAGATCTTCAATGCCAACTTACAGAAAGTCAATGGGAAGCTATTTGGAAAACTCAGGCAACAATTTTTAAATCTTTACTTGTACTTCTTAGATGGTATCTAACCCCAGTACAGCTCTCTCATATTTATACACAAGTGTCTGCTAAATGCTGGAAAGGTTGTAAGGGTAATGCAACTTATTTTCACAACTGGTGGTCCTGTCCAAGCATCGCTCATTTCTGGAATCAAATAATAGTTCAGATCAAAAGGTTTACCAGTTGTGAACTACCTCCTGACCCGGCCCTATTTTTGCTCAACTTATGGCCACATAATGGCCCACAGAAGATCAGATAACAAATTATTAAGATCCTCATTACAGCTGCCAAAGTTACCATTGTTAAACAGTGGAAAGAGAAACAACCCCCCAGTATTCAACAGTGGCTCTTTAAAGTTTCATTCTTTTATCTGTTAGAAAAATCCTCAATTTACAACTCTCTAGATCAGAATGAGTGTGCATTTCATGATCCTTTAGACAAGTGGTATCCAATTTTAGAGAAAATATCACTTGACAAATTCAGCTTGGAATCTATAACAGAAGCTAAATATAAGCTCATGCTTTATGGCTAATTATTGAGTAGTGGCTTTACAGGATTTATTTAAATGGTGGTTCGTTAATGTCTGTTTATTCTAGTTATGGGTTTTAAATAGATTTAACATTAATAATTCATCCTTGATGAATACTATTTCTGAATTACCTTCGTTTTAGACTATAGACTGCTATAGATTTGACGATGTTATGTCATGTTCTTTTTTCTTTCACCTTACTGTTTTGCCTGGAACATGCTGTATTTTTTCTATAAATTTAAATAAACCTATTTAAATAAACCTATTTTTTAAAAAAAGACACCCTCTTATGTATGTTTTGTGTGTTTATATTTATCTTATAAAAAACAAAAAAATATTTTTAAAAAAAGACACATAGAGCAGACCTCCAAACTGAAGAAGGTGACTCAGAAACTACAGAAGAAGAAGATCAAGATCCCCAAGGTGCTTCCAGAATAACATCAGCAACTTTAATTACAACCAAGAAAACAGCAGCATCCAAAAAACCTTCAAAGTCCATAGCATCACAGATGTGCATAGGGAGAAAAATGAGAGACAAACAGGATATGGATTCACAGACTCAAACACAAGATGAATAGAAGGAAGATAAAGATAATTTCAATAAATGTGAATGGACTAAATGCACCTAAAAAAGAAGACAGCCATTTCAACAATTGAAAAAAAATTAATTTGGGTATTATCCAAGAGACTTATATTAAAGCTGCAGATCAAAAATATCTACAAATCAAGAAACTGGGAAAAGTTTTTATTTTTTCAGACAGAGAGAAGAAGAGAGGCATTGAGATCTATGTAAAAGAGCATTTACATCCAGAAATTATCCACACCTCAGAAGATGGACAAATTCTACTGGTGCAAATACAAAGACAACACAAAAATACTCTTATAAATATTTGTGCACCAAATCAACACCAGGATAAATTTTGCAAAAATCTACAGGAATTGATCTCAAAACAGGATTTTGATTAACTTTGCATGATTGGAGACTACAATGTGGTGTTTGACAGAACCCTAGATAGAAAATCGGTTATAGGGAAACGGAAACAAGGAAATGAACTCCCCTCAACATTCTTACAACTAGGAGAAGAAAATAATTGTGTGGATGCCTGAAAAGTGAGAAACCCACATAAACAAGACACAAGTCCTGGTCAAGAATAGATATCTGTTGGATTTCTACCACAATGACAATTGATGTATTAGAATCAGAAATGCTTCCAGCAACTTTTGATGACCATAATCTAATCACCCTGGAAATACAAGACACCCCTAAAAGAAACAGATGAACTTTGAATACTTCTATTCTGAAGAATGAAAGATTTGTAAGAGAATCTAAAAAAGAATTTCAAATATTATTGAGTAGAATATACAACCAGAAACTTCTATAAACATTGTATGGGATGCTTTTAAAGCTTTTGCTAGAGGATGGATGATTAAAGAAACAGCACATGTTAGGAAACAGAGGTTAGAAAAATATCTTCAGATTCAAGACCAGATTAAACAACAGGAAGAAAAGATGAAACAGGATCCTTGAATTGAGCAGAAAAAAACCAAACTCAGACTTTTGCAACATCAAAAGAATTGCCTATGAACACAAGAAATAGCAAAAAACAAAGTATGCCAAACAAAATCATTTTGAAAATGCTAATAAACCAATGAGATGGCTAGTATAAACTATGAAAAGAAAGGGATAATATATATATTAAAACATTAAAAAACAATATGGGAGAAGAGAAAAATTAATTGGAAGATTTGAAAAGCAGTGTGGAAGTATACTATGAAAACCTATATAAGAAAACAGAAGCATCACAGGAACAAATTGAAAAATACTTGGAAACTAATAAAATTAAATATTTACAGAAAGTCAGAGAAAAACCTTAAATGATTCAGTATCCATTGCTGAATTGATAGAAGCAGGGCTCTTTTTCTAGCAGGGACTCCTTTGCATATTAGGCAGCACACCCCTAATGTAGCCAATCCTCCAAGAGCTTATAGTAGCTCCTGTAAGAAAAGCTCTGTAAGCTCTTGGAGGATTGGCTACATTAGGGGTGTATCACCTAATATGCAAAGGAGTTCCTGCTACAAAAAGAGCCCTGGATAAAAGCATTGAAAAAATGGTCTCCTAGCAGAATTTTACCATACTTTTGAAGATCAGTTGATAAGGCCATTAAAAACTGTATTGCAAAATATAATAAACTAGCAGTAAAGCCCGTTGTGAAAGCAATACAATGAGCTCTAGAAAGATTTGATGTGTAACAAATGCATATGCTGTAAGGAGGTAAAGTAAATATTAGCAGTCTGTAAGTGAAAGATACAAATGTGGAAGTAAAGTCTCACATACCTTATGTTAAACAATAGCCTGTGTCCAAGGTCACACAATGTGGGCCAGAAAATGTTGCACACAACTGTCTGTGGAGTAGTGTCAAAAACTGGGCAGTCTGTGAAGTCATTTTATGTTGGATGTCCATGTCATTCAATGTGGTTGTGGTTTCACTGTCCGCCCTGTTAGAAGAGAGGTCTCAAGGGAAGGTGGGTTGAAAGTGAGTGGTCGTGATGAAAGTCTCAGTAGATTACATGGGAATGAGGAGGAGTCTTGGGGAATGAATGATGTGAAATGTCTATAGTTTTTAAAGTTGTCTTTTATGGTAGAGAAGTGTGGCTGAGGAATGTTTTCCAGCAAGATAGTTTAGGGCTGGATGGTGTTGTCTGTAGAAAGTAAAGCATTAAGTGATATCAGCCACCAAGGATGGATGTTGCAGTCATGAGACATTGGGGTTTTTTGTCTAAGGACCTCGTGCCCACAGGACCATCATTCTGCAAACCATGCACAGAAATGTGCAGGAGACATTCTTGTACTGGAACACTTTCCCCATGTCATGTCCACTTACCTGGTCCTGTGATGTGTACAGCTTCAACAATGCCTGTTGAAGCAACTTGGGGGAAGGGGTCTCACTTGAACTGGCCGGCCACTGCTGTTCCAGCCACAAATGGGAAAGAAATCCTCAGGACCAGTGTCGTGACCTGGCCAATGAGCCCACAGTGGCTTAGAGGGCTGACATCAGAGCATTCCAAGCCCCTCCTACTGAATTCAGAGGGACTTCCTTTGAAGTAAAAGTGTGCAGAATTCACAAAATCAGTAACAGGAAAGAAGGAAGGATGGAAGGAAAGAAGGAAGGAAGGAAGGGAGGGAAAGAAGGCAAAGATATGGGGAGAAAGAAAGGAAGGATGGAAGGGAAAGGGGGAGGGAAAGAAAGGAAAGAGATGGGGAGGAAGAAAGGAAGGAAGAGAAAGAGAGAGGGAGGGAGGAACCAAGGAAAAGAAGGTAAAGATGGGAGGAAGGAAGGAAGAGAAAGAGAGAGGGAGGCAGGGAGGGAGGGCAAAGAGATGGTGAGGAAGGGAGGGAGGAAAAGAAGACAACCAGCAAGGCCCTGCTGGCCCAGTGAGGGCAGCCTCAGCCTTGCCGGGCAAGAACCCACTGGCTCAGCGAGGCCAGCTGTGGGCCTCCCCCCCAAGCCAGGACCCACCGGCCCAGCAAGGGTGGTCGTGGCCTCACCAGGCAAGGCCCCATTGGCTCAGACAGGCTGACTGTGAGCCCCCTACCCCCCAGGCAAGCCCCATTGGCCCAGGCAGGCCAGCCGCAGGCCTCCCACCCCCTCAGACTGGCCCCGCTGGCCCAAGCCAGCCAGCCGTGGGCCTCCCACCCCGAGACTGGCCTCCCACCCCCCAGACAGGCCTCGCCAGCCCAGGCAGGCTGGCCATGGGCTTCCCACCCCCCAGACAGGCCTCTCACCCCCCAGACAAGCCCTGCCAGCCCAGGCTGGCTATGGGAATTCCACCCCCCCCAGACAGGCCCTACCAGCCCAGGCTGGCCATGGCCTTCCCACCCACCCCAGGCAGGCCCTGCCTGCCCAGGCAGGCTTCCCACAGGCCTCCCACCCCCCAGGAAGGCCATGCTGGCCCAGGCAGGCCAGCCATGGGCTTCCCACCCCCAGGCAGGCCCCACCGGCCCAGGCTGGCCGGCTGTGGGCCTCCCACCCCCCCAGGCAGGCCTCCCACCCCCACAGACAGGCCCTGCCAGCCCAGGAAGGCTGGCTGTGGGCCTCCCACCCTGCCAGGTAGACATGCCCCCCAGATAGGCCTCGTTGGCCCAGGCCAGCTGGCCGCAGGCCTCCCCCCAACAGGCCTCCCCCCAGGCAGGCCCTGCCAGCCCAGGTAGACAGGCCACGGGCCTCTCATCCCCCCAGACAGGCCTCTCCCCCCCCAGGCAGGTCCTGCTGACCCAGGCCAGCCAGCTGCAGGCCTCCCATCCCCCCAGACAGACCCCACCAGCTCGCCTCAGAAGCCAGCTGGGGAGGAAGACCTGCTGCAAGGCTCTCCTGAGGGCTGAAGAATGGTCAGCAGGCAAATGGCCATGGCTGCTCCTCTGCTGATCTTCTCTTGACAGCTGAAGAAGACTGGTCAGGCAAATGACTGCTCAGCTGCTGAGGTAAACTGTTCGGATTGGAGTTTTGGCAGGATCTGGCTCTGTTGGTGGGACTCAGGCACACATTCTAATGGGCAGTTCAGGCAGCCAACTGATTTTGGCAAGCATAGAATGTTGCCATGTGAAAACACGTTTATATATAAGGACAGGATGAAGGAGAAGTTCCAGATTCATGGAAAGAAGCTGTGATAACACTCATACAAAAATTCTGATGAAAAAGAAATTAAAAATTACAGATCAATTACTTTCTTAAATGTGGATTATAAAATTTACACTTTCATTTTAGCAATAAGAATGAAAAAAGTTCTCTCTCAAATGATCCATAATGACCAAGCGGTTTTCTTCCTAAAAGACAACTGAGAAATAATGTGAGGATGATATTGAATGTGTTAGAATATTATGAAGCACATCCTGAAAAACAAATGGCCTTAATCTTTCTTGACGCAGAAAAAGCTTTTGATAATGTCAGCAGGAATTTTATGCTCAAATTACTTTTAAAGTCTCAAGCTGGTACAGAGTTTTATAAAATGACTAAAGCAATATATACTAAACAACAAGCCAAGATTCTTATTAATGGAGACTTAATGTGAAATATTGAAATTTATAAAGGAACCAGACAAGGTTGCCCTCGTCACTTTACTGTTCATTTTTGTTTTGGAAATTTTAAATGATGTGATTAGAATAGATCAGCAAATTAGAGGTCTTAGACTAAGAGAGGAAGAATACAAGCTTTTGGCATTTACAGATGACCTAGTATCTATTCTGGAGAATCCATCGAGCTCTATAAAACAATGGATAACTGTTTTGCAAGATTATGGAGAAGTGACAGGCCTTGAAATTAATGGCAAAAAACCAAAAAATGTTTATTAAAACATGACTCATCCTCAAGCTCACCAACTGCAAGAAATAGCAGGTTTAGCGATACAAAAGAAGATCAAATATTTGGGAATAAATTTAACAAATAGAAGTAGTTTTTTGATGGAAAATAACTATGTGGAATTGATGAAAGAAATTAAGAAAGACCTGGAAAAATGGAAAATCTGCAAATATCTTTAATGGGAAGAATCACCACTATTAAAATGAATATATTACCAAGATTGATCTTTTTTTCCAAACTATTCTAATTCTTCAAAATCCAAAATGCTTTAAAGAACTTGACAAAATGATGCAATTTATTTGGCAAGGTAAGAGACCAAGAATAAGACTTAAATCTTTACAAGATGCCAAAGAGAGGGCTGGCTTCGCACTGTCAAATTGGTTGCTTTGCTATAGAGTGGTAGCTCTGGCATAGATAAAAGACTGGATTATTTTGGAAAATACAAGACTTCTGAAAATAGAACATGATCTCCTGCTAACATGGCATGCCTTTACTTGATACGGGAGAGCAGAAACCCATAAATACTTTAAACAACATTTTATTAGAGCTTCTCTACTGAAAATTTGGGAGCAATTTAAAAACAATTTCTGTACTAAGATTCCAAGATGGGTTGCACCTTTAGAAGCCCTTACAAAATCCAATATATCCCAAGATGGAAAAAAAAAATTAAAATATGAAGACCTACTGATTGTAGAAATGAACTTTTTTTTTTAAAGAGCCCCTAAGGGTTAGGGTAAATTTTTATTTATTGATAGAACACCCCTACAACAAAAAATGCAATACACATACAAACACAAACCATGTGTAACTGACATTATTACTTCTCAATAGTTCCGTCAAATCCGCATATTCTTTTCTGTTCTCTCTTACCTGCCAAGGAATTTCCTTCAGCACATTTATCTCAACTTCATTCATCCTTAGAGCCATGGCATTTACTTCTCTTAATATCTTATCTCTTACCGCTCTCTTATGGAATCTAATTTGTATTTTCCTGGGAACTTGGAACCTTCTTGCATACATAGAATTCATTCTGAAGACCATATCAATCTCTTGTTCTATCAAACTCATCTCTTTCATATTAAAGTGATCCGCCAGCAGCTTTGCCATCTTTTTCATCAGATCTTCATTTTTCTCTTCCAGTACATTCTGAAACCTCAGTATAAAAGCTGCTTTTTCCATCTGAAGCCTTGTAACATCGTGTTCTAAAGTGATTTGTTTCTCATCAGATTCTTTCATTTTCTTTTCCATTTCTTTTGTTTTGGCCCCTATTTCTTCCATCACTGTACTTAGTTCCGAAATTTTAGTACCATTCTCTGTTACTTGCTTTTGTATCGTCTGTAAACTTTGGGAAAACTGTTCAGTAATTCCCTTCATGGCAATTTGTACCGGCTCTATTGCTCACAGAATGGAGTCCCTAATTTCTTGCATCACAGTTTTAATTGGATTTACTGCCTCTGGAACAGAATTCCTAACTTCATCCATCACTTATTTGATAGGCTCAACCATTTCTGTGATCATATTTAAAATGGTGGATTGGACTAGTATCTGCATTTCTTTTTGCATTTCTTTCTGTGTTGGAGCCCCTAATTTTGCTGTAGCTGAACTAGCTACTCCTGGTGAGGCTCCAGTAACCTTTCTCCCTTGACCTTGTTGATTAGAATTCTTTTTTAACACTTATATTTTACTTTTAAGCTAAGATTTAGATTTATATTCCGTTTCCCCTTTACAACACTCTTGCCAGGAAGGAACAAGTGCTTATCTATCCACCATTCAATATTTACATAACATTCTCTATAGTCTGGCCATGTTCCCAGGATGGCAAAGTGCCCAAGCCTTGTATCAACTTCAACCAAATATTTGGCTTCATGCCCAGAACTTTGTTTAATTTCAGTCAGTAGGTTGTTTACATTCTTCTTACAGTTTAGCTACTTTCCCAGACTCTGTTTAAACATTCACATTTAACCAAAAGCAGCACAGATATTAACCCCTCCTCTCACTATAAAACCTCTTAAAGGTAGAGATCACACATTTAGTCTTTAAATCTTGAATATTAAATTGCCATCACATATAAAACAGATTAAAGCAGGTTTGAAAGTCAAAGCGATACATTCCAGTCTGATTCAATCTTCTGTTCTTCAGGTCTTCAACCCTGCCCCTAGAGGGTCAAAAATTTGAAAGCATTGCATGGGGGCTTGAGATAACAACAGTTTAATCCCATCAGCTCTTCAACCCTGCCCCCCCCCCAGTGCTAAAAAAATTGAGGCCGGGGGCTCTCAACACACCACCTTTCTTCCACCCTGTCCCCAGCTAGGGCTAAAAAATTGAGCACGCTGAAAGGGGGTCTCCTCCTTTTCTTTCAGATTGCCAGCTTGTCTTTTACCTTGAACCCCCACCTTCTTAATGTTTAGGTTAATCTGCACCTCAGCAGCCTCCTTCCACCAGCCGTAACCAGTTATATTCACATGGGGGATCTTTATCTTTAACCACTCTGACACCTCCACTTTTGTAATAATTTCTTTCTATGTTTCCCTCTGAGTCTGAGGTTTATTTCACCGCCATTTTCCCTGCTCAGTTTCCACTTGCCTTTAATGGGAACTCTCTTTTCTTGGCCACTTCTTCAAAGGGGAGATTTACCCACCCTTTTAGCTACTCCTTCAGGGCTATTGTTATTACAATCCACCCTCTTTTAAATGACAAATGCCAATTACTCACTGGAGCACTTAAGGACTTGAGTTTCGCTTCTCCCCCCCTTCACTGCAGGAGCATAGGCTTGGCTCAAAAAAAAAGCCCGGACTTCGATCTTGCATTGGGGGCGATTCTGGTCTTCCTACAAGTAGCCACTCTCATAGGGGCCTGGATCTAGCCCCTTGCACCACTCACTCCTTCCCTGGAGTGGTGGTGGGTCTTTGAAATTGCCAAAGACCCCTTTAAAACCAAAGATGCCAGAGAACTCTTCCAGAGACGCTCTGTGCTGCCGCGCCGCCAACCTGCACTCTCCGATAGTAGAAATGAACTTAAACCGATAGAAAATTTACCTTAGTGGCAAAAAGTTCAAATTGAATCCAGATTTAGTAAAGATAAACCAACAGGTTTTTATGACAAAATATTAGAAACAGATAAGATATTGTTGTATGTCGATGAGAAATTTATTAAGAAAGTTTCTGCATTGCTCTTTGAAAATAAAACTCAAGATGAAATGGTTAAAAATGTTATGATAAAATGGGCACCAATGGTTAGACCAATGGTTACAGGTCTGGAATTTTTTTTTAAAGATTACAAAAGCAATTTCATATAAGGAAATATATATAAGATGTTTTATAGATGGTATATTACGCCAGATAAGCTGGCCGAGTTTGATACTAAATGCTCAGATCTTTGTTGGAAATGTCAAAATAAGACTAGATCCTTTTATCATACGTGGTGGTTATGTGATAAAGCAAAAAAATACTGGGCTTGGATTCATGAAATTTTACAAAAAAATCTAAAAAGTCCTGTACCTTTTGTACCAAAAATATTTTTGTTGAGTATCATACCCGAATACTGTAAAAAAAATAACTCTTATCTCACATTGTATTTTACTACAACTGCCAGAATACTCTATGCTAATTACTGGAGAAGCCCCTGAGAAGAGAAGAAATTTTAAACAAACTTTCAGAAATTGAGGAAATGGACAAACTAATTCTGAAAGGAAAACCAGAAACTACATTCGAAGATACATGGGCAAGATTTTATAATTGGTTTGAAGATTACGTTAAGAAAACAATATAGACATCTAAACTTGTTTAGGACATCTGTAGTAAAAACTTGATACTTTTGCAGATAATATTTTTAATGATATAAGGTGAAATATATAAATTTATTATAATTTAGGCATGATTTTGTTAAAGATACAAATGGAAGAGAAATACCTCTCCACGCTTACTTACATGTTTGTTTTGTCTTAAAAAAATAAAAAAACTATTTTTTTAAAAAGAATGTGGGTCCTCAGCCAAGAAACCCACTACCTAAGCCCCTTTGCTTGGCTTAAGGAGAGAGACAGGTGCATCAAAGCCCTGAATCCACCTACCACCCCCAAACCCCAGCAGGGGAGAGGAATCACAATCAAAATGTGGGTCCTCAGCCAAGGAGCCCATTAGCTAAAGCCCTCTGCTCAGTGAGAGCTGAGAGATGGGTGCCTCAGAGCCCTGAGTCCACAAGACACCCAAACCTCAGCAGGGGAGAGGAATCACAATCAAAATGTGAATCCTCAGCCAAAGAACCCACTAGTTAAGTCCCTCTGTTTGGCATGAGCAGAGAGACAGGATGGCTGAGAGTCCTGAGTCTACCTAACGTCAAAACTCCAGCAGGGGAGAAAAGTTCCCAATCATGAGCGAATGTGCACTGCTAGTTCACTTTTAAGAAGTTCCCTGCCTCTCTCTGTAACTGCAAACAGGGCTGGCTCACCTGCTAGGTGAGCTAGGCACTCGCCTAGAGCACGGGCCTGCCCTTGGCCTTAGGGGCGCCAATCCTGACCTTCTCCCCCTCACCAAAGCCCCCCAGCCCCCACAAAAGGCCCTTGAACTCACTGCCCCTGGCTTCCCTCCCTGACTGGCCCGGGTGACCACCGGCACCACCACCAGCCTCTGACTGGCTGGCCCTGGTCCTGCCAAAAGCCCCCGCTGTGCCGCCCAGAAGCCCTTCCTCTTCCTACCTTCCCCCTGGCTTCAGAAGACTGCCGGCGGGCGGGCCCGCCTTGAGTTGTGCCTCCCCTCAGCGCCCACCACCGGCACAACCTCACGCCTTCCCTCTGCACCTGGGTGTGTACCAGCATTGGCGTTAGTGCGGCCGCCAGCCAGAGAGGTGAGTCCAGACTCCAGGCAGTAAGTGTACCCACACAGCCAGTCCATGCCGCCCAGAACGGTACTCACTGCCGCCATACCACCCAGAAGCCCTTCCTCCTCCCGGGCGCCGACTGAGTGTTTGTACCCATGTCGTTACGGCCAGCTGAGCCAACAAAGGTTCATCCAAGCTATGCACTTTCGTGTGCAAGGCACACTTTTTGGAATGCATGCACACATGAAAGCTCAAAATAAACTTTTGTTGGTTTAAAAGGTGCCCCTGGACTCAACCTTCGTTCTGATGCTCCACCTGGAACTCTCCTCCTCCAGGAGAAAGCAGGAGGCATTTTTCATTTCTCTGCAGCACTGGAAGGGTTAAATCCGGGGAGCCTTTTGCACGAGAGGCCGAGCGGGGGGGGCAGGAAAGAGGAGAGGTGCTTTTCCGGGGGTGGAGGGGTTGCAGAGAAGCCACAACAGGAAGAAGCTGCACAGCCGGACCCCGAGAAGGGTCCCTTCAAATTAAGGCATCGGGGGAGAAGCGTGGAGGTCTGGTGAGATAGGGAGGAAGGCTGGGGTGACTCTTCAGCCGGGGTTACCAACTCCTGGCAAATTGCTGAACATTTGGGGGGGGAGATTCTGGGCAATGCCCGGTTTGGGGCCAGGGAGGGACCTGAGATGGGAACCGGGGCTGTAGAGTCCTCCCTCCAGTGCAGCCCTTTTTCTTCAGGGGAACCGATCTCTGTCCACTGGGAGGTGGTTGTAATTCCAGGGAAACTTCAGGCCCCAACTGGAGGTTGGCAACACTTTTAGCCCCCAGTTTTGTTCCACTGTGTAAGGAAGGGAAAGCAGGGCCAGAGAGAGAGGAGCTCTGAAGAAGGACACGTTCCCATCCCTTGGGCTCAGTCTGTATACTTTGCACCCAGAACCCAAGTGGGGAGCGGAGCCCATCCCAGGCAGGCTGGCCGAGTGCTGGCCCTCCAGCCCCCAAGAAAGGTCTGTGGAGGTGATGCCCCCCTGCTCCAGGGCACCTGGAAGGTTGGAGGCAGCCTCCTCTTTCTCCTGCCCCCCCCCTTCTGGGGCAAATGAAGTGATCCTCACAACAGCCCTGCAAGGTGGATGAGGCTGAGAGACCGAGAAAGTGAGTGGCACATGGTCACCCAGTGAGCTTCCATGGCAGTGTGGGAATTCAAAGACCGGCTTCTAAAACAGATTTTATAGACGTGCTGTTTTTTCCTCTTTTGTAAGCTGCCTGGAGGGCTTTGGCTATGGGAAAGGTCAGACCTGTTTTATATAAATAAAATGTCCCTTGTCCCTTTTAATGTGTCTTCGTCTTTTTTACCTAACTCTGCTATTACTGGTAGAAAAGAGCAACAGTCCAGTAGCACCTTAAAGACTAACAAAATTTGTAGCAGGGTAGGATCTTTCAGCAGCTGGACTTCCTTCTCTCCAGGTACCACCTGGAGGTTGGCAACCCCATAATTGGTGGGCGTGCACGGGGGGGGGCAGAAGGTGGCCTTACCTAGAGCACAAAAAAACCTGGAGCCGGCCCTGACTGCAAACAGCCAAGAGAAAACAGGCTGCAGGGCTGAAAGTGTATATATAGCTTTCTGATCCCATAGAGCAGAAGGGGAACTCTGTTATTGGCAGCCAGTACTGCCTGTTAAGCTTTGGAAGGCACCCACGAAAAAAGGGAAAGATTAACTAAACCAAACAAACAAGAGCCAAAACCTCCAAAAGAACTTTAGAAAACTAGTAAGGGGTCAACAGTTTAAAACATCAATAATTACAGACAAAAGTACACATTTTTATTTCAAAAACAGCTAAAAACCTTGTAGGGGCCCCTTACTAATTTTCTAAACTTCCTTTGGAAGCTTTGGAGGGCTCCTATTGCTGTTTCCAAGGCAGGAGGATTTCACCCCCTCTGTTTTGCCTTTTATTTTGTAAACAGTTTAATTGAGCAGAGACAATCTGTCTGGAAAATGTAACTATTCACAAACTACCATGAACAGCAGCAAAGTTCATAAAATGTTCATGCCAATCACCCTTCTACAAACATTACTTCATGAACCACAAACCAGGCAAAATTTGTGATGAACTCTAGTTCATGAGTCAGTTCGTGTCCATCCCTAGTGGAGATTATGGTATCTCCATCATATATATATATATATATATTCCCCCCAACAAATCACAAACAAAGCAATAAAGCCATTGAGGGGACATAGAAATCAGTTCAGAACCATAATACTAAATACAAGGTAATTCAAGAACAGAGATTGATAACAATGTGAATGAGAAGTTCAAAAGTGCACTATTTTAAAAAGCTCTTACCAAGTGAAAATAGAACAGAATTCTGACTAGGCATGTTCAGACATTTAACAGTCACAGCTTTACAGGGTGACTCTGCCAATAGAGTACATTCTCGGTTACGTATAACAGCATTTTAATACCATGCAACAGGTAAGTCAAAAATAAATTAGGTCATGATGAACTGGCATTTCCATACATTTTCTCAAGTGTAGATGGGGACCATGTACACAATATTTTCCAGAGATTTTTCCTAAACCCAGGTTCCAACAAATGCTTTGAGTGTTCTCTAGACACATAATTCTGTGGGCATTGCAAATTATCATGCAGACCTGCACATGCAGGGGTGGTTTGTCCACTAGGCAACCCTAGGCAAATTCCTGGAGTCCCAGTGGTGGAAGTGTGTCCACCAGTGAGAGGGCTAGGGTTGCTGGATCACAGGTGGGGACTGGAGGTCTCCTGAAACTACAACTAATCTCCAGATTACATAAATTAGTTTCCTTGGAGAAAATGCTATTTTGGAGGGTGGAGTCTATGGTATCACATCCATGCTAAGCCTCTGCCCTTCCCCAAACCCCACTCTCCCCAGACTCTGCTCCCAAATCTCCTGAAATTGCCCAACTCAGAGATGGCAACTTTAGTGTATATGTGTGTGTGTGTTGGACACCTAACTCTTGAGTTAGCCCTGCACTCAGGAAAATGTATGCAGGGCAGCTAAGAACCACCATGGGCCCCCAGACAAAAATTCTGTCCCCCATATGACCCTGATCCAAACCATGTGTCTAATTTTGTAATTTCATATTTGTACATGCATTCATATGTGTACCAATATCGGACACACTTCTTACATTTGAAGAAGTGGACTGTATTTCAAAAACTTCATGACACAATAAATCTTTAGTAAGTAAATCAGTAAGAAATATATTTAAGTGTACCCTTGTACCTTTAGCCAGCACAAAAGCAGGGACAAATTTATTTTGTAGTGGTGCTGGATGAGAAGTACTGGGATCAGTGGAATTGATTTTGCTCACATATTTTGTAAAGATTGTCATATAACTGAAGCTTAATTTCTACAGTAATAAAGTGGCATTTACATAGGGATATTAGATGGCCCACCAATACAACAACAACCCTCTACTACCTGGACAGTGTTTAAAATATAAATGCATCTAACTGGGTGGAGGGAGGAATTATAAATTCTGTTCCACGTGTATAACCACTAAATCAGGTTAACAATCCATTATCTTGCATGTAAAAGGGGTATGAACATCCTTTTACTATTTTGATAGATTATGGGGAAACATTAACTTCCCCTCACCCTTCCATTCATAATATTAACAAGAGTTTGCTGCCATACTATTACTAAATGCTTCTAAATTGCCAGCCAGGATAAGGAATTCAGACTAAGACTGAGAAATTGGGGGGGGGGTAAAAACAGGGAGAGAAATGAAGGCACATCATGAAAGGAAGAGAGTGAAATGGAGAAAAGTGTGGAAACAAAATTAGGTAAAGAGGAAAGGTTGTTTTATTTTCTACAGCACACTGGCAGAAAAAAATCTGGAGCTGGATAGAAGGAAAGGAAGAGGGAAACAGTCTTTTAGAAACAACAACCTTGTTAGGAAGCTGCAGCCTCAGAATGACTGTAGCAGCCAGGAGCTGTGCTAGCTAATGTTGCCTTGCTCTGGTGCTGGTTTGGCTGATGAGTTTAGCAGCACATGCAAGTATTTGCCTCCTTGTAGTAACCTTTGCAGAAAGGTGCCCTGCTATTTACTGTGCTTTCTATGCCCCCCCAGTATCTGAAATGCAAAACTGCATTAGAACTTTTTTAAAAAAGTAAATGCATTTCATGACTGCAGCATGATGCTGATTTCAAGGGCCCTCCAGCTGACTTGCCCCCCCTGAATTTTGTCCCCCAATCTCTCCACTGGCAGTCCTGGATGTATGCATGACACTGTCATGGGGGTGAGTAGATGAAAGCAATCCTTATGATTATGGAACACTTATACAACATCTGGAAGAGGTCTCTCCAGCTGTGGGCACCTGTGCTGGCTAAAGGCATTGGAGGGCATTTGCCAGTACAAGGAGACTCCATCACCAGTGTTTTGCCCCATAATCTCTCTGGAACATTTATTCATCCCAGGAATGGTAGAAGTGAGGATATGCCAGAAGAATTCCAGTTTTCTCTTTTATGGTCATTCCTTGTTCAAAACCACCTTGTTAAGCTCATTTATAGACACTGGCAGATATCCTGTTCATGTACCCACAGATTTATGAACCCATGCACAGGGTTTCTTCTACTGGTGAACAGGCCATTAGTCTCTGTTACAGTCCTCTTATTGTTAGAGGCTGAGAGGCTTTCAAAAATATTTAGGGAAGGGAATCTGTGTCAGCAGGAATAGTTAAAAATGACATAAAGGGCTGTTCTGGCAAGAGTCCAACTTGTTTACAAAGGCCCCTTTCTGTCTATAAAACAGGTCGACAGATTCTGCTGATACACAGTGAAAATTCAAACATGAGATGCATGACTGAAAAATTACAGCAGATCACAAAAGTACTATGGAGGTATATCAGAACTCCTCTTAGGAGTTTGCTCTTCACCTCTTAACCTGACAGTTCATTTTGTGTATGGCACTATACTCTGGCTTTCTTACCAGCTGTTCCTGAGTCTTCCATTTCCTTTCTGTATGAACTATTCTTTATTGTTTCTTGCCTTAAATTAAAAGTAACAATATATTTACCCAAAGAAGAAGGAAGTCTAGTGCAATTGCATTTATTAATCTTTGGAAAGCCAGATGAAGAAAGAGGAGAATAAAGCATGATTTATGTGAAGTAGAATAAATTACAGCTATCTTCCTATGAAGGGAGACTGTTTGGTTTTATTTCCTACCAGTATGTGCCACAATTCTGTGTAACGTGCTAAATCCACCACTTCTCACTCACATTTTAACTAGTATGCACTCTGTTGCCCTGAAGAGAGTCCTTATCACTGTCTTCCTTCCTTTCTTCCCTCCCTCTGGGACTCACCTGTTTCTCCATTTGTCTGTTCACTCCCTCTGCTCACACTCTGCATCAGTGTTACTGGCTCCTTCTTAAATTAGTTGTTCAGGTATCACTACTTTTGTTGCTGAAGCCCCATCTTTTTTAACATATGTATTTTAATTTTTATGTTTTTAATAACTACAGACCACAAAAGAGAAGTAACAGACCTTTTCAAACTTTGTATTCCATTTTAGTATCTGGTTGCTAATAGAATTTTTCTGTCATTTCATTTTAGTATCTGGTTGCTAATAGAATTTTTCTGTCATTTCATTTTAGTATCTGGTTGCTAATAGAATTTTTCTGTCATTTAAAATAGATCAATTTTAGTAACCAGCTGCTAGTGGAATTTATTTACCTGTTCATACAAGTCACTTGCATTGGATTAGCAAAGCATGGTTGAGCCGCATTTGAGATAAACTTCTTAAAAGTTTTCAACCCCTTTGTTGAGCTTCTGAATTGTTGTGGAGTGCTGTTTGAAATGTCCATAGTGCTTCCTACAAGGCCCCTTTTTCTGCCCTATTTTGCTGTATGATCTTACTCGGACTTTTTAAAAAGTTCTGAGGTGAATGCACTTCAGTTAGCACTATAGCACTCACCTTATAACATTTTTTAAAAGTCTGAGGAAGATTCTCTGGTGAAAAGGGGCAGGGGGGAAATGGCATTGTTTTATAGCAATTCAGAGACAGCTCATTAATGGAAGGAAATTTGCTGTATGAAACCCCAATCCCTGTATAACTTTACTCAAAATTGGGCCAACAATGAATAACGTATGGTTTAGAACAGTAATGTGAAAAGGGCCATAGAACATAAGGCAACAATGATGTCAAGCCTACACATAAACTTCTATAAAAGGTTTCCAATATCTAAAAATATATCCATACACAATTGTCATTCATATGTCATGCATTCAAATGTTGATAAATTTGTAAGGTCATCAGTCCATTGGATTACTGGAGATTAGCACTTACCTCCTTTTCCTGCCATTCCGGGGCTTTCCCTGCCTTTTGTTTCACTTCCCGCAGTTTAGGGGGGAGGGGAAAGAAGGAACTTTATATCCAGTCATTGCTGCTCTGCAAGGCTGGTGTTGCTGCTGGGCTACCCCAGCCAGCACAGCACCACCTATCATGCTTGGGAGAGAGGGAGCGAGAACTTGGGAGAGAGGGAGGGAGTTGCAATGCTCCTTGACCAATCACAGAACAGTGTTATTTTTTCAAACAGTTCTGTGCATGGGCAGAGAGCATTTAAGCAGCAGGAGCCCTGTGGCTGGATTCACTCCATTTTGGCTGGCTGCTTGGCTGAAGTGGAGAGAGACTGCTGGCCTTAGTTCCTCAGCTGCCTGGACTGCCTGCTGCTGCTGCTGCTGCTCAGCCTGGCCTGGCCTGGCCTGGCCATGCCCTTTAACTCTCCCCTGCTGTATGGAACATGGAATGGGCTGCCTGACTGGACTTCAGCCTGAAGACATCACCTGGTAATAGAACTTCAGTTCAGATGATTTTTTTAAAAAATATTATTTTTAAAAGGAAAAAAAATGTTTTTCTTCATTTTTCCTGTGTTGGGTGTGTGTCCTGGTTGGGTGGGTGACTGGCCCCATGCACCTGATGTCCAAGTGGCAATGCAGCCTGGAGATTAGGTGCACAGGGCTCCACTGGTTAGAAGCACCTAAAGGGACCCTTTAAGCAATGCTCCCTCTAAGCTGTGGCATCTTGTGAGCAAAAATTCTACTTTGTGAGTTGCTGGCATTAAAGCTGTGAGTGAGCAATTTGCCTTCTGCATAACTTAGTTTGCTCTGGAGCCATCCTTTCAAAGCTAAGACAAAAATGTGTGAGCTGGAGGCTAAAACCGGGGGCTAGCTCACACTAACTCAGCTTTGAAAGAACACTGCCTTTAAAAAAAAAGGTTTACCAAATAGACAGATTAGAGACAATTTAAGAGTGGTGATTGATGCAATCGAATACTATGACAAACATCCAGAAAAAGAAGTTGGATTCCTCTTTTTAGATGCGGAAAAAGCTTTTGACAATTTAAATTGGGAGTTTATGCTGCAAGTTATTGAAAAAATGGATATAGGACAGTCTTTTCTAAACATGATTGTGGCAATTTACTCAGAACAGAGAGCAGCTTTGAATATAAATAAAGAAAGAACAGATTTCTTTCAAGTTCAAAAGGGAACACGTCAAGGCTGCCCGTTATCACCGTTGTTGTTTATTTGGATATTGGAAATATTATTGACAGCGATAAGAAAAGATAACAGCATTGAAGGACTCACAGTGAAGGGTTTTGCATATAAATACAGGGCATTTGCAGACGATGTAATGTTTATGATTCAAGATCCAATCGACAAAATACCACAATTGATGGAAAAAATTGAAGAATTTGGATCAGTTGCGGGATTCTATGTTAATAAAAGTAAAACCAAAGTGATGTGCAAAAATATGACGAAACAAAGACAAACAGAACTTCAAGAGAAAATTCAATGTGAAGTAGTTACAAAGACTAAATATTTAGGAATTGAATTGACCATGAAAAACATTGATTTGTTCAAAAATAACTATGAAAAGGTTTGGCACAGGATTCAACAAGACATGAAGAAATGGGATACCTTGAATCTATCGTTATTGGGAAGAATTGCAACTGTAAAAATGAATGTTTTGCCGCGTTTGATGTTTTTATTTCAAGCTATTCCAATATTAAAACAAAGGAAAATACTGGATACGTGGCAGAAAGAACTATCGAAATTTGTATGGGCAGGAAGAAAGCCAAGGATTAAAATGAAAATTTTATGTGATGCAAAGGAAAGAGGAGGTCTACAACTACCAAATTTAAGACTGTATTATGATGCCGTCTGTTTAACATGGTTGGAACAGTGGATTAATTTAGAAAATAAAAAGTTATTGGCTCTAGAAGGGCATGATAACAAGTTTGGATGGCATGCATATTTATGGTATGGAAAAGTAAAAATGGATAAATTTTTCAAACACCACTTCATAAGACGATCACTGTTCGAGACTTGGATGAGATATAGAAAATTCTTCTCAGAAGAAAGACCACTTTGGATAGTACTAGCAGAAGTGATTAATCCATATTCAAGAAATCAAGGGTTAGATTGGCTACTTTATAAAAGTCTTTTAAAATTAGAAGGGAAAAACTTTGTGTTAAAAGACAGATTTGATATGGAATTTGAATATGATTGGTTGAAGTATAGACAGATTTATGACTTATTTAAGACCGATAAAAGAGAATATGGTTTTAGAGAAAATAACACTGAAATTGAAACTGTATGGCTTGAGAAAGGTAAAAAAATGATTTCTAAACTGTACAAGGTTTTATTGAAATGGTATACTGAGGACGAAATTGTAAAAGAGCAAATGATAAAATGGGCGGTAAATATTAATAATGAGATATTAATGACATCTTGGGAATATTTGTGGAAAAAGTCAATGAAAATTTCAACTTGTGTAAATGTTAAAGAGAATTGTTATAAAATGATGTACAGATGGTATATGACGCCTAAAAAAATTGCTATTATAAATGAAAGTATGTCTAACAAATGTTGGAAATGTAAGAAACATGAAGGGTCTTTTTACCATATGTGGTGGACATGTGATAAAGCAGTAAAGTATTGGACAGAGATCCACAATGAGATACAAAAAATTTTGAAATGTACTTTTAAGAAAGACCCACAGATGTTATTGTTAGGTCTTAAAATGGAAGAAATAAATGTAGCCAAGAGAACACTACTATGGTACTTGATTACAGCAGCTAGACTGACTTTTGCTCAATGTTGGAAACAAGATAAAGTACCTGAAACATGGGAATGGATTAAAAAGACGTTGTTTATGGCAGAAATGGACAAATTAACAAGAAAATTAAACAATGAAGAAGATGAAACCTTTTTCGGAGACTGGAAAGACTTTGAAGAATACTTGTTGAAGAATTGGGATGTAAAACGTGGTTTGATTTGTTTGACAGCTATTGAGGAGAAGTGGAAAGAGACTCAGATCTTTGAATTGTTACCATTAGTAAAAGAAATATGTTTAGTAGTAAATGTAATTGTATAAGAGAAATATCAAGGGGGTTGGAGCAGTGCGGGAAACCTTGTTTGGGGGGAGAGGGAGAAAGAAAAATGGATATGTATTGGTTTGTTTAAATTGTATGAACATGTGATATATCCAATAATAAATTGTATTAAAAAAAGAAAGAAAGAAAGAAAGAAAGAAAGAAAGAAAGAAAGAAAGAAAGAAAGAAAGAAAGAAAGAAAGAAAGAAAGAAAGAAAGAAAGAAAGAAAGAAAGAAAGAAAGAAAGAAAGAAAGAAAGAACACTGCCTTTAAATGCTTCCAGCCAGTGGGGACTGACCCTGCACACCCAAACTCCAAGCAGCATTTTCACTTAGAGTTCAGGCACAAGGCCAGTGGCCGACCCTCTCGCTCCCCTCTTGCAAGATTTAAAGGGCCCTCCACCTGATTGGCCCCATCTTGGCAGCTTCATTGAGGCTCCTTCTGGGGTGGCCTCAGCAGAGGTGCCCACAGGTGCTGGCACTGGGCAGGGGTCTGCTGCTCAGGCAGTACCTCCTTAAGTTGTTGCTGCTGAAGCTCAGCAGCAGGAGGAGGGGCTTTGTGGACAGTTTTCTGTCTAAGAGCTCACTCCATGGATTCAGAGGGCTATCGAGGTGCTGGAGGAGCAGCTGGGTGACCAGCCCACTGCTTTGGTTCCTCTAGATGACAACAGGCATTCTGAGGAGGGGCACGATGGGAAATTGGTGCCACTATCTCAACCCCCTCCTCCCAGTCAGTGATCTTCTCCTGCCCCCCAAGACATGGTGTGTCTGCCCTGAGCTCCTTACAGGAGCAGGCTCAAGTGGTGTCCAAAGCTGCTGGTCAGCAGCATGGGCCCCACTTCACCTCCGATGTCTGGAAGCACTTCCAGCTGATGGAGGATCCCACTATGCATGGTGCCAGCTGTGTAGGGCCCAGATCAGTTGTGGGAAGGACCCCAACCATCTCATGCCTGCCAGGATGCAGAACCACCTGAAGAAGCACCACCATGTGGAACTTCTTTGGGAGGAGAAACAGGCTGCCACTGGGGCGCCCAAGCAGCCACCAGCAGCCAGCCAGTAGGTGAGTCATATTGCAACCAACTCCAGAGCTGTCCCAGAGAGTTCTGTGACAGGGAAGGGATGTCAGGCATCTCTGACAGAGATGTTTGGTGACGGCTGCACTAGGGTGCCAAGGGGGGTATGGTAATAGGATGGTCACTCACTTCATTACCAAACTGGGATTCTCCTTCTCAGTGGCCAAGAGAGTGAAGGATGCTCAGGTATCTAGTGCCCTCAAACACAGCTCCTGCTCACACCACGATGAGCAGAACTGTATTGCTCTTGCTTTACAGGTCTTCCAGGGACTTTGTGAAAGAGCAATTGTCCCATGCTGCAGGGAGGACTGTTCACATCGGATATCTAGACCTCCAGACAGGGGCATGATACGTATCTCTTGCTGACTACACACTGGTGGGAACCCAATGAGGTTTTGGGTGGGGGTTGGGAAACTCCTAGGGATAGTCAGAGGCAGGGCTATCATCAGGCTCTGCTGCATGCTGAACCACTTGCCATGCTGCACACGGGGTCAACATCAGGGCCACCATCAACAGGCAACTAGAGGAGTGGGTAGGCAGTGATGTCACCATGGGCTTCATGGTGATTGATGGTGGCTCAAACATGAAGTCAATGACCAAGAATTTGGGCTTCGAGCATGTTGACTGTGCAGCCCAATTTCTCCACCTTGTGATTAAGGATGCATTGGGCCAGGGTTCAGGGAATCCCAGGCATGTTGCTGGGATCCGTGAGTACAGGCTTATTCTCCAGAAATGCCGGCACATCACAGGTCACTTCTCCTGCAGCCATAAGGATACTTATCTGATGTGTGAGAAATAAACACTGATGGATGTGCTGGTGCAGTGCCTCATTGGTGATGTCAGCACTCACTGGAACTCCACCTGTGCCATGCTTGAGCGCTTGGTGGAGCAGAATGGAGCTCTGAATGCCCTGATCTCTGAGACTAGAGTCATTTGGGAAGAGAGCCAGATCACTTAGGAGGAGTGGTTGACTGTTTCTCAGACTGTGGTAGTTCTTGGGCCCTTCAAGAGCTGCACAGAGATGCTCTCATCTGACATGGAAAGTCTGGCTTTGGTCACCACCATGATCCACATGGCTCTTGATACCCTGGCTTCATTTCTGGAGCCAGCTGCAGGACCTGCAGACTTTGTTCCAGCAGTGCATGCGCTGATGAGAAGGCTGAAAGAAGGACTCAAGACCCACTTTTAGCCAATCATTATGCAGAAGGTCTACATGTTGGCAACCATGTGTGACACATGCATTAAGGGCAAGATTGCTGAGCAGGCCAATAAGTTCAGTCACCGGATAGACAAGCTCTCCCGGCAGGTTGAGTGCAGGGAAGCCAAGAGGGGCATATTGCCAGGAGTGGAAGAATTGTGTGGGGGGGAACAAAAGCAGCTCCACTGCTTCTCTTCCCCAACCTCCCCAGCTAGGCCACATTCCCCCCAAGGCTCCTGCCAGGCACTCATTAGGTAGCACGTTGGCCTCTCTAGAAGTGGTAGGCCCATGAGAGAGGACATGGCAGCTTCAATGGTGAAGGAGTACTTTCAGAGCCCTACAAGTTGCAGGCTACCTGCCCACTGAGCTACTGGGCCACAAAGGAGTCTGTCTGGCAGGACCTCTGAGCCATGGCCCATGGGCTCCTCTCATACCTTCTGAGCCTGTGGAGTGAGCACATTTTTTTGCATATGGGCAATATTGTCATCCCACATCATTCTTGCCTGCACCCCTGGACAGTAGAATAGTTGGTCTTCCTGAAGGTCAACTTGCTACTGTTTGGCTTCCCAGACTTGGACTTTGATGGTGACTGAAGTGAGCACATGCTTGTGCCTGCATTCTCTCTCAGTCTGTGCTGGGAAGTTGGGGTAAAACACTCTTCCCAAAATTAAAACTAGAGACCTGAGAGCCACAGCCCCTTATTCAATTTGACCATTTTGACTGGCAGATATATGACCCCTGACACCCCCCCATGGCATTCTCAATTGTCCCAGAACACCTCCACAGAACCTTAGTAGCTGTGCAGCACTGGGCAGTGAAGGTGTACTCTGGTAAACTCACCAGCCATCCCCAAACCAATACTGAATGCTGATTTAAACAGCAGCAAAAAAAGTCTTCCTTATCTCAAAAGAGATCATGAAAGGGGTATAGTAGGATGGATCCATTCCCAGACTGATACCAGCAGAACCCACAGGAGTACCATGAAGAACTGAGGCATTTCTTAGCAGGGGTGTGTGATGGGAGGTGGAGGGCCCATGATGAAGGGAAGCCGCACCTAGGCTAAGTTTCCTCAAATGGGACAATGACGGCTGGTGTGTGTTGCTGCTAAGACAGGAGGATCAGGGTGGACGAACACAACCCCTCCCTCTCATTTTCTGAAACCCTCTATGAGTTGATGAAATGGGTAAGGGTACGGCTTGCAGAGTGACTGGGCAGTCCCACTAAATACCACTACCTAGCTTTTGAGTCTTTGGATTGGGGTGCAACTCTAGCTCACCTCCTCATGGTGCACCCTGGGTAATGCCAAACAGCTAGACCATCCAGCAGCCAGACAACCTTGGGATTTCCCGGAAACACTGCATACACAGAAACCATTGCCCAAAGAGGCAGGCCTTCTTAGGACTACTTGACAAGGAATATAGGAGGGATTCAATCCTGTAGAGCAAGTATTTCCCCTAATGGCACTGGGTTTGGCTGCTGGGCAGTAGTTGGGCATCCAACCAGGGTGAAAAAACTTAGAGTGACACAAAAGTACACTGAGCCATGTTTTCAGTTTAACAAATGAATACTAGTTTCTTTATTGTAGAGCTACAATCTGGATAGGAAAGATGAGAAACAGGATAGAGTACTAACTAGCTAAGGATGGAAACAGCTGGCAAGAAGGCCATCTGCTTCATGGTGCTTGCAGGAGGAAATAGTGTGTGGGAGAGGATGAACAGAAGGAAGGAAGTTGTTCCCTGAGATCTCCATTCTACATATCAATAGGATAGAGACAGGAAAGTAAACACAGGAAAGCAAGTGTGACTACTAGCTATCTGTGTCTCTTGCAATGAAATCTGGAGGTTGAGCTAGGGGACAGCATCCTCACTTCCAACATGCTACGCTGTACATTCTTTGGAACGTCTCAAGTAATCCATCTGATCTTACAGGTAACAAGCTAGGGAGGTGTCAGGGAGAGAAGTTAGGTAAGGTTCTGGAACCCTCTGCCACCTATCCTAGCTTTCCCATTTTCCGCTAGTCTGAAGGGGGAAGCTCATGCCTGGCTTGAAGCTTTTTGATGCAGTGCCATATGAGTTGGCACTTGGCACAGAGCTCTGTTGCTGGACACTACTGCATTCAGTTGTTAGGAGATGTACTTTGAAAATGCTTTTATTTGTTATTTTCTGATCTGCACATACACCTGAATGGTGCTAGAAAGTGTCTTAGGTTTGGGAGAACTGTGTGCTTTGTTTGATGTGACCACCTGCACTAGAAAGCTGCTTGCAGACTGCACTTACATGCTAATGAAGTCACAGACACACACATATGCATACATCTACTCAACATGCACTGGGAACAAGAAAGCATCTCCATTATGGTCTGCTAGAAGGATGTTATAAACGACAACCTGTCCACCATTGAGGAATCTGAATTCCACATGTAACCCACAAGATGCTTGGCATTTGCATGTGTTAAGACTGTTTCCTGTTTGTCACTTGGACCAAGCCAGAGTCATCTGCATTCCTAAGGTTTCCATGACAACCCATCTTCTCACCTTGGACCAAAAGGTTCCCCTTAGTAAAGGTGTAGACTTTCAATATTGCCCCACCTTAGTAGGAGGGTACCCCACATCCTATAGCCAATGGTATAAGGATGGGATGGACTGAGAGACCCCAAAGCCAGCCCGCAAATACTAGCTGATAAAAACAAGGTTCAACCATTGTTCTAGGCTAGCCAGCCAGTCACCTTACCCTTTTCCTTAGTAACCTAAGAGTCTACTATAGATAACTTCCACATGCTTTCTTGGACTGCAGCCAAGAGGCCCACACTTGTTGGCAGGTTCTAACAGTGCGTAGTGAGAGTTTTCCTTAGTAAGAATTCCTATCCTTGTATTCTTCACTGTGGAAGGTCGAGCTACAGGATCAGATAAGTATCACGTGTATTCCTTTCCTAAATACCTTTAGTTTAAAACCCCAATATTGTGTTTCCATTTCTACTGTATCTAAAGGAACTTGTATGTATGTGTGAGTGCGTCAGTATTGTTTGCCTGTGAAACAAAGATATTTTATTCAGTAAAGAGAATATTTGATTTTATTAAAGAAACCTTGTCAAGTGTTCTCTTTGGGGAAATGGGTTCTCTGGATGAAGTTGCTTTCTCTGTATACATAGACCAGAACTCATAATAAGTTAGTCCAGACACTGCATAAATAAGCAGTTCGGCTAACAGATTTCTTGGTGCCCCGTGTGAGGCTGGTTCCATGAGCTTTGAGAACGGATGACTCGACCCATCCCTCCTTCAAGCTATGGACGTGGAGGAACGGCTTTGTGCTGAGAATCCAGTTAGTGGTGTGAAAGGTTTCCGTCTGCGTGCTTGGCTGGTAGAAGGCAATCTATTGCGGGTTGGACTTTTCCGTGCCTCCTTTTCTTTTTGCTCCTCGGAGCAGTCCGTGCCGCACTCCATTCTTTCGTTCTGAGTGGAAACTGTTGGGCACGACTACAAAGAGGACCTGCCGAAGAAGGAGCCCCAATGTTTGCACAAGCACGCACATACACGCACACACTTGCAGGCACATATAAACCCCCCCTCTCTTTAAAAAGCACTTAGGAACGTTCAGGATGGGAAACGAGTTAGAGGTAAATCTCGATCCCACTAAGGTGGCCAGAGGGTCGCTTTTCAGAAACCTCACAAATTGGTTTAGTGGGTAATCCAAGAGGCGGTAGACCTGATCAGTCTGCTCAGCCAAAACCTGCAGCTAGGCTGCCTAGGCGAGCTGGAATGCCCTCAGAGCATGCCTTGAGGCCAGGACGTAGGTGCCGGTGCTCAGAACTTAGTGGTGTGTGAGAACCTGGAAGGTTGCCCGCGACCAAAAGTTGGTTCCCAGGTACTCCATGAGAGGGTAGAGCCCTACTCCAAAACCTGTAGTCTTTGGTTAACAGGTAATCCGTGGGAAGAACGACAGTCCTAACCCCCCAAAACCTGCATTGCTCGGTTTACAGGTACTCCGTGGGAAGGGTCGAAAAGCCCTGATCCCAAAACCTGCATTCTTCGGTTCCCAGGTACTCCGGTAGAGGGTAGAGCCCTACTCCAAAACCTGTAGTCCTTGGTTTTCAGGTAAACCTTGAGCGGGACAGAGAAGCCCGACTCCCAAAACCTGCCTTTGTTGTGGTTTTCAGGTAATCCGTAGGAAGGATAGAGTCCTATCCCCCAAAACCTGCCTCACCTTTGTGGTGACAGGGAAGCTGTAACTGTTACTGTTGAGTATAAAAGTCTCCTGCTACAAGAGTGGACTGATGGAAGTTCCTCTTGACTGTGAGATTCTTTTATGACAAGAGGGGACAGAAGAGGCTTTCTCCTGCACACAAACGCCTTCTCTTTAAGGTTCTTAGGTTACTCCTGCCCAGACCAACGTTGCCTGGTTCAAAAACCTGTAAAGAGGCTAAGGGTTACTGGGATGCAGCCCACCCTTAGCCTCCACCTTTTCCCTGGTGAGCAACCTCGCCAGAAGCCAGGACCTGCCGGTCGAGACCGGGACCCGCGGCCAAACCCCGCGAAGCCCGGATCGCGATCTGTAAAAGCAAGCATGCGCACACGAACCATGGAGATGCTGAAATGGGCTATGACCCTCGGCGCATCCACCCTGGACCAATATGCAGATGATATTGGAGGACATTCATTCGTGTGGGACATTGTTTCGATGGGAAACCTGTTCCTCTGGCATGGAATCACCAGAGTGGTATGTTTTCTCATGGGATTTATGGCACACTGCCGCAAAGCAGAAAGAGTTAAAAGGAATCTGGCCCAGGAGCTAGAAACACTCAGAAAGATGTCAGAGGCTCAAGCCGCACAGCTTACAGAGCATGCCAATGAAGTCTCACAAATGAACAACATCCACAGTGCTGAACTAGCAGTACTGAGGGCAGAACAGAGCAAACACCTAGAATCGCTTAGGGACAGCAGTAGATGGAAAAAGGAAAGCATACTAGCAGATATGGAAAAGCAGAGATCCGAACATGTACATGCGCTCGACTCTTTAAGAAATTACTATGAGACTCTGCTAGAAAAGAAAAAGGACGAGTTTC
This sequence comes from Gekko gecko, assembly GCA_029375565.1. Taxonomy (NCBI): domain Eukaryota; kingdom Metazoa; phylum Chordata; class Lepidosauria; order Squamata; family Gekkonidae; genus Gekko; species Gekko gecko. The sequence goes on from JAPDNY010000005.1 coordinate 175,717,553, forward strand.
AAGTAGAACTGTCAGAACTGCAAAAGACCTCAGACGAGGAACTCTATCGATTAAGAGCAGATAGAGTTGACCTAGTAATGGAAAAACAGGGTTTGGCAGACAGCCTGAGATAAGCCAGACTCTCCAGCACAGAAGCTCAAGGGAAAGCAGCTAAAGCAGAAACTGCATTAGCTAAGGTTACTGAGGCACTGGTCTCTGTGCAAAAAGCCGCCAGATATCTCGCTGACCAAACACAAAAGCGGAGAGAACAAGCCTCCCACCACACGTGCCTCAAGACCATTAGCGATCTTAAAGAAAAGCTAGGGCTCCAACAAGCCCTCATCTCAACCATACATCCTGAAGGAGTATTAGATATGGAAAATTCGGAGTCAGACTCCGACGAGGTAGAGCAGTGTCCACAAACTGTGGAGACCCCTTGAAAACAGGAGATCCCTCCCCCTGACCCCCACAAGCCAGAATCTCTAGCCCATCTACCTATGGACCAAATCAGCACCACTAGGTGTACGGTACGTGGAAACAATAGGTCCACCACTACTACAATCACTGAGAATTGCCTTTGGCGACCCAAGGAAGTTAAAGCGGTAGCGGAAGAGCTAGGACCCCTTCACCGGGACAATGCAGTACAGTGGATGACAACGGCCAACACTGCCTATGGTGGCCTTACAGGGGAAGACTTGACCCAATTGGCTAGGAAATGTGCAACAGGACCTTAGCTCCCATGGCTAAGGAAGCCACTGAAATCACCAGAGAAGTGCTCAGTCTCATCAGAGACACTGGATTTAAAGCCAGCCGCCAGAAAGTGCAGCTAGTACAAACACATGTCAAATACCTTGGGTTAGCATTAGGACCCAACGGAAGAGCCCCAGACACACAGAGAATGGAAGTCATTTCACGCCTACCAGCCCCAACAGACGTGCCTTCTTTAAGGGCGCTGCTAGGAACTTTCAACTTTTCTAGAGACTTCATAGAAGCCTTTGCTGACAAGGCAAGACCACTCTATGCCTTGCTAAGAAAAAATGCCTCATGGCAATGGGGACCTGAACAGCGGCAAGCATTTGCTACTCTTAAGGAAAGTTTAGCATCCACCCCTGCCCTCATGCACCCCGACGCCGCGCAACCCTTTTACATTCAGTTGGCTCACTCAGAGACAAGTATAGGAGCCACACTGACCCAACATCAAAACAGAACACAGAGAGTCATTGCCTATGCCTCCAGGAATCTTTCTCCAGTCAAGCAAAAGTACACGCCTTGCAAAAAGGTCTGTCTTGCACTAATTTGGAGTCTGTCACACTGGGAATTCATAATAGGAGGAGCCAGAGTCATTGTGCAAACCACGCATACTCCCCTAAAATACATTCTCTCAGGGAAGGTACAAGACGGCCAGGTATCCAATGCCAGGATTGCTCAATGGACACTTGTGCTTGTCAATAAAGGCATTGAATATAAAAAGGAACAACACGAACCTCCAGCACCTTATGGGCTTTTAGTTACTGGAGAACAGCATGAATGCCCTATACCTGTAGTGGAACATGAACCATGGCCCGCTACATGGGGAGTAAGCCTTGAGGAAGCCAAACAGCAAGGGTTTAGCTGTTGGTTTTGCGATGGGTCTTGCTTCCATGTAAGTGGAAAGCCACACACTGGGTTTGGAGAAGTAAGAGTCCAGGATGGATACACTCTACAAGCCCCTGTTCGCCCGCACTCCAGCCAAGCAGCTGAAGTTGCGGCTCTGAGAGCTGTGTTACAGTTTGAATCACTAGATTGCCCTTTAGTGATCTATACAGATTCAGATTGGACAGCCAAGGCCGCCACAGTTTGGCTACAGCATTGGGAAAAACAGGACTGGAAAAACGCAGAAGGAAAACCCTTAGCCCATCTCGATTTATGGAGAGAAGTAGTTGACATCCTCCACATACGAGAGGCTCCCACGCACATTTCTCATGTCAAAGGACACCAGAGAGCAGATACAGAAACTGCCTACTGGAATGAACAGGCAGATAGGCTAGCAAAAGAGGCAGCTAACCTTGAGATGCTTACTGACATTCCAGACGCCCCAGACACTCCCCCGCTAGCGGAGTGCTTAGATCTGCGAGTGAGTACAGATCCCGCAGAACTGTCAAATGAAGTGTCAAATGAAGAGGAAATTCAGCCAGTATTTGCTGTCATTACATGTAGCAGGGCCAAAGCACAGCACAACCGCCCCCCCCCAGTATTTGTGGACCTGGGTGAATTACAGAGGAATGATGCAGATGTCATGGATCTGCTCTCAAAAGGGAAAGATCCCATGGGCAAGCTTAAAATTGAAGAACATGAAGGAGTCATTTGGGCTATAGACTCATCAGGAAATCTACTGGATAGTGCCAGTAGAAGTCAGACCTAATACAATTTATTCACGAGCAAGGTCACAGAGGCAAAGAGCCAACTCTAGGAAAAGTGCGTGAAGTAGGCTAGTGGCCCGGGGTCCATCAAGACATGGAACGTTGGGTAGACAATTGTCTCGCGTGCGCCACTGTAAATGCGGACTCGTCTGGTCCAAAGGCCCCAATACAGCACCAAAGAGTAGAAGGTCCTTGGGCTCAAATACAAATAGATTTTATAGGTCCCCTGCCTCGCACCTGCAATGGCAATAAGTACTGTTTGACAGTCATAGACCCATTTTCAAAATGGATTGAAGCGCTGCCCTGTAAAACCAATGATGCCCTAACCACGGCAAAACTCCTACTCAACCGCCTTGTGCCAGTCTGGGGTTTGCCAAGGGAAATTTCTTCGGATTTAGGAACCCACTTCACTAGTGCAGTTACACAGGAACTGTGCAAGGCGCTGGGCATCACCCAATGCTTTCACATAGCAGGGAGACCACAATCTTCAGGTGCAATTGAGCGCACGAATCGAACACTAAAAGAAGCCCTTTGTAAGGTTGTAAAATCCACTGGAAGGAATTGGGACGAAAAGCTCCCCCTAATTCTCATGGCCATATGTGGTACAATGGCTAGCCACGGCTATAGCCCACACATGGTTATGACAGATAGGAAAATGTGCCTACCAGAAGCTTTCTGGATGGAAACTGATCTGCCCCCAGAGCAGGAAACTAGAGCTGTCAATGACGAATGGATCAGCCAGCTACTTGCTGAGCTACTGAGAATTCACTTGCAGGTAGCCAAGGAAATTGGAAAGAGCACCCTAGCAGTAGATAAAAACTAGGATGGGTTAGGAATCCCCAGATTTGGGACCCAGGAAAACAAGTGCTTTACAGAAAATTTTCAAGGAAACACCATGCACTCATGGAAAAATGGGCCGGTCCTGTGAACATCACAGCCAGAATCAGCCCAGCGGTATACAAAGTGGCCATTCCAAGGAAAAATGGCCAGGTGTGGGAAAAATTCTTCCATTCCTCCCAGCTTAAGGAATGGAAAGGAGACCCTGTCAACCAGCCCCAGCAACTGGTTCCAGTCAGCGGAATCGGGATCCCCAAAGCGGAGAGACACACTCCCTTTGAAGCACTCAGTGAAACTTTTCTTTCTTCCTTATTCATGACACCCTCCTGATTGAGAATCAGAAAGCTGTCAAAAGGGGGGAGATGGAACACTGAATGGCAAGAGGTGAAAGGGGGGAGAAATGAATGTTAATTTTGGAATCTCCTGAAATCTCCCGGAATATCCCGGTCAGGAGAAAAGCACACAGAAATTCCCTCCCCCCCTTCACTGAAACTGTGATCTAAGGGAACTAGCATGAATTTGAGCTTTGCGGTTCAATTCACACTGTAGTCCTCACAAGGCTGCGAGTTCACTGTAATGGTTCACTGAAATTTTGTGCAATTTCTTTTCTTTTAACCACAATTGTCGGGGACCCCATCTAAACATTGGGGAACCCCTCCAAAAATTTCACTGCCCCGTAGGGAGCGAGAGAGGAGGAAGAGATTGCAGGTGATGCCTGTAAAGAAAACAAAAGACAGGAGACTGTTAGTAAAAGAAATAGAGGTTAGGGATGTTGAGGAGGGTAGTTATTTGTTGTATTGTCTTATTGTATGTGTCTTGGTACAAAGAGACCCAGGAGACACTGCGAAAATGCACTTTGCATGCACACTCTCCTTCAACTGAAGCTGGACGTACACTTCGTACACCTCCGTCAATTAATAACCAAGGCCGAGACTTAACGAGACCCCTTGGAATGTACCATTGTGTTACAAATACAGAGGTAGGTCTGCATTGAAGAATTGTTTATCTGTTTTTGTACTTTAATAGGTGAAGGCCCCAAAAAGGGATCCTTCTGGTTAAAACTGTTAATCCATGACAGGATAACAGCAGGAGCTCAATAAGTCTCCTAGTTTAAAAGAGGATTTCTCCTCGAGGCTGGCATTCAGAACCTAAAGACTTGCCAGGCCCACTGACCCTCTGTTCACCAAAGGAGTTCAGTGTTCCGGAACGCCATGGCCCCAGCCTCACCCCGGCAGGGAGAGAAACTCTACTTGATCTGAATTTTCTCAGGGTGAGATATTCTGGAATTACTGCTATACTTAATGTGTGATTGCTTGAATGACTACTAATAATTTTCTTCATGAGCTTGAGTGGAATCATGAATGCAGAATGGTTGAACACTAGCCTAAACATTTGGTTTAAGTTCATAAAAATGTGTTTATTTTTACTAACTGTACTCCCATGGTACAATGCATTACTGTAGGAGGGAAGAACTGTTTGCTATGCAAAAACACCCCCTTCCTTGTGTCAGTGGACATGTGCACGTTCTTCAAATAGACTTGCCCATAGTTCATTAACATTTAAGGAATGGAAACCTCTTTTTGGAAGAAGAAAAGAAGAAACTTGAAGACTTTTTACAGTTTACTTGATGTGTAAATATAGCTAGCATGGTTTACTTTGAATTGACACTGCCAGTGTCAAGAAAAGGAATAGGCTGAAGACTTGAAGACTTTGCTTGTATGTTTTTCTTGTTTATAAATAGTCACAATTGTTTATAACTAAAGCCATGCCTTAAAATGAGGACTGCCCTCAGAAAAGGAATAGTGTGTGTCAATACAGTATAGTTTATACTACTGATTTTATAATCAAGTTTTTTTAATCCTTGTTTCTTTGAAAAGCAATAGGTAATAGTACCGCAATAATGCTATTTGGTTTAATGTACATAATTGTTATGTGTTACCTTAGTAGTAGCATGCATGCACCTATGTGTGTGTACATATGCCTATGGAAGACACCTGTGCTTGTTTGCTTCCTTGAAGTTTGACATTCACAGTGGCAATTTGGTTTTTTCATAGGGCTAGATTTTTATTTTTGGTCCGTCCTACAATGATTAGTTTAAAGATAGGTGGTCCATGGGTGAAGGAAACCTGTTCTTGCTTCAGGTCCAGACCAGACAAGACGACATTCACCGATGAGCCTTGGGTTACCAACGCTACTGAACTTTGTTGTTACATCCTGAGCTGACAAGTTCATGCTACACACGCCCCCACATGAACTGTGTATGGTTGTCATGGCCATTACTTCGCTTCACTCACTGAGGCCATGAAAGGGGGGACTGTTAGGAGATGTACTTTGAAAATGCTTTTATTTGTTATTTTCTGATCTGCACATACACCTGAATGGTGCTAGAAAGTGTCTTAGGTTTGGGAGAACTGTGTGCTTTGTTTGATGTGACCACCTGCACTAGAAAGCTGCTTGCAGACTGCACTTTCATGCTAATGAAGTCACAGACACACACATATGCATACATCTACCCAACATGCACTGGGAACAAGAAAGCATCTCCATTATGGTCTGCTAGAAGGATGTTATAAACAACAACCTGTCCACCATTGAGGAATCTGAATTCCACATGTAACCCACAAGATGCTTGGCATTTGCATGTGTTAAGACTGTTTCCTGTTTGTCACTTGGACCAAGCCAGAGTCATCTGCATTCCTAAGGTTTCCATGACAACCCATCTTCTCACCTTGGACCAAAAGGTTCCCCTTAGTAAAGGTGTAGACTTTCAATATTGCCCCACCTTAGTAGGAGGGTACCCCACATCCTATAGCCAATGGTATAAGGATGGGATGGACTGAGAGACCCCAAGGCCAGCCCCCAAATACTAGCTGATAAAAACAAGGTTCAACCTTTGTTCTAGGCTAGCCAGCCAGTCACCTTACCCTTTTCCTTAGTAACCTAAGAGTCTACTATAGATAACTTCCACATGCTTTCTTGGACTGCAGCCAAGAGGCCCACACTTGTTGGCAGGTTCCAACAGTGTGTAGTGAGAGTTTTCCTTAATAAGAATTCCTATCCTTGTATTCTTCACTGTGGAAGGTCGAGCTACAGGATCAGATAAGTATCACGTGCATTCCTTTCCTAAAGACCTTTAGTTTAAAACCCCAATATTGTGTTTCCATTTCTACTGTATCTAAAGGAACTTGTATGTATGTGTGAGTGCGTCAGTATTGTTTGCCTGTGAAACAAAGATATTTTATTCAGTAAAGAGAATATTTGATTTTATTAAAGAAACCTTGTCAAGTGTTCTCTTTGGGGAAATGGGTTCTCTGGATGAAGTTGCTTTCTCTGTATACATAGACCAGAACTCATAATAAGTTAGTCCAGACACTGCATAAATAAGCAGTTCAGCTAATACAGTGCACTGGTTCTGCTGTCCTTGCAGAAAGGCCCCCAGTAAGTTTGTAAAACAGAGATCCTTGGGTTTGAAATTGGGCCTCCAACTTCAACTGGTCTTGTTGGGTTTTGGTGTGGCACTTGCACTGCCACAGTGGCATTTATTCTGGTGGGCACATAGGGTGTTAGCCTCCTTGCAAACAAGCAACCTCCTAATAGTTCACTTCCCATGAGATTCTCTGGGTGAGTTTGACTGCTGGGGGACTGCCTGCCTTGCTGTTTGCTGGGTTAAATTTTTGCGGGTTTTTTACCACCATAGGAAACAATAGAGAGAATAGGGACAACCTCTTTGGGTGCCCATAGAATTGGATCCACTGGGTGTCTTTGGAACATGGGGGTTCATGTGGAAAGAGGCTCCAGAAGCTACACAGTGAATTGGATGCCTCTCCCTTAAACCACCTCCTCCCCAGCCCACTGAAAACACTGTGGGAAATTTGACACATTCTGCCACACAATAGGAACTAATTGGAAATGGGGCAACAACTTTGGGGGCCCATAGAATAGGGGCCCCAGTCCAATCTTTTTAGAGCTTGGGGTTGTTTTGGGGAGAGGCTCCAGTTGCAACAGAGTGAATTTGGTGCCTCTCCTTCAAACCCCTTTCCTCCAGCCCCTAGATTATAACCCCATGAGATTTTGCCATTGACTTTAAAGGCCAATAGGGTATAATGGAGCTGTATTTTTGGAATACCAACTATCTCCCGAACCAGCCAGCACTGCCAAACTTGGTATTCATGGATATTCAGGAATCCCAAATATGCTAGCCCCAAATAGCCCCGAATCCGAATTTTGCTGAATTTTTTCCCTGTGCACACCCCTACTGGAGGTGGGCATTTATCTCTCCAGTGCTGTAATATAAGTCTTTTAGCAACGACATTTGTTTGTTTGTTTGTTTATTATTTCAATTTATATCCTGCCCTTACCAGAAGCGGACTCAGGGTGGTTCACATCAACCAACAAAATACAATCTTAAAAATCAGTAAAGAGTTAATAAATAACAATATAAAACAATACAATAAAACAATTTAAAACATATAAAGTGAGCAGTGCAATATATTAGTTCAATTCCTGCAGCCAAAGTAAATGGTCTGGTGCCAAGCCATAATGATCTCATACAGTAGCAGCAGCAATAGAGAGGCCAGCTAGTAGATGCCCACAGCCTCAGCCAAAGGCCTGGTGGAACAGCTCTATTTTGCAGGCCCTGTGAAACTGTAACAGGTCTTGCAGGACCCTGATCTCCATTGGGAGCATGTTTCATCAGGCTGGGACCAAGGCTGAAAAAGACCTAGCCCTGGTCAGGGCTAGGTGGGCATCTTTCGGACCAGGGACAACTAACAGATGACTATCTGCAGAGTGCAAGGCTCTTTGGGGCACATATGGGGAGAGGTGGTCCCATAGATAGATTGGTCCCAGGCTGCATAAGGCTTTAAAGGTCAGCACCAGCACCTTGAAGTGGAACCAGTACTCAATTGGTAGCCAGTGCAATTGGTGGAGCACTGGCTGGATGTGCACTCACACAGACATCCCAGTCAGCAGGCACACCAACGCATTTTGCACCAGCTGGAATTTCTGGATCAGCTTCAAGGGTAAGCCCACATAGAGCAAGTTACAGTAATCAAGCCTGGAAGTGACCATTGCATGGGTTATGTAGCCAAGTCCCAGGGAGAGAGGTAGGGAGCCAGCTGCCTGATTTGCCATACATGATAAAAGGCAGATCTGGCAACTGTGGTGATATGGGCCTCCATAGACAGTGAGACATCCAAGGTCACCCTAAGGCTCCTCACCTTCTGGGCTGGCACCAGCGGTGCTCCATCCAAGGGTAGGGAGCCTAATTCCCAAATCAACTCCACCCCAACTCAGGTACAGAACCTCTGTCTTCATAGGAATTACCTTCAGCCGACTCTGACATGACCACCCAGCCATGGCCTCCAAAGCCCTGTCCAAGTTCTCAGGGATGGAGTTTGGGCAGCCATCCAACATCAGATAGAGGTGAGTGTCATCAGCGCACTGGTGACAACCCAACTCAACCTCCCAGACCAGCTGGGCGAGGGGCACATATAGATATTAAACAACATTGGTGAGAGGATCGTCCCCTGTGGCACCCGACATTCTAGTGGATGCCGCAAGGAAACCCTCTCACCTAGTGCCACCCTCTGTCCCTGACCATGGAGAAAGGAGAAAAACCATTGTAAGGCAGTCTCCCGAAATCCTATGTTGGCAAGGCAGTGGGTCAAAAGATTGTAATCAATCATGCCAAATGCTGCCGTTAGATCTAATAGCAAAAGCAGGGCCAACCAGCCTCGATCCAGATGTCTCCAGAGGTCATCTGTGAGGGCAACCAGTGCCATCTCTGTCCCATGGCTGGGGCAGAAATTGGAATGGAATGCATCAAGAATGGAAGTGTCATCCAAGAAAACCTGAAGCTGTTCCACCACCACCCTCTCAACTACATTGCCCAGAAATGGTAGATTTGAAACTGGTTGGTAGTTGGCTAAGACTGCAGGGTCTAGCAATGGCTTTTTAGGAACGGACATACCACTGCCTCCTTCAATCCTGCTGGGAAAGTCCCCAAAGAAAAGGACAAGTTGATAAATCCCCACAGGCTTTAACTGGCCAGGATGGGCAGGGGTCCAGGGGGCAAGTGGTAGGCCTCACAGCTCATGGGTTTGTCGACTTCCTCTTGAGAAAGCCAGCTGAAGTGGTCTAGAATTGGACCTGAAGATGGACAAGGGGCATCCAGTTCCCTTACTGTATCAATTAGGGCTAGGAGATCCTGGTGGAGCAATAAGACTTTATCTGTAAAATAGCTCACAAAAGCCTCACAGCCAAAAGCCAATTCCCAACTATTTTGTCTGCCTTGTGGCAGTGTAGTTAACGACCAAATGGTTCTAAATAAATGGGCCGGGTGTGAGTCTGCAGACGTAATGGAGGATGCAAAGAACTCTTTCTTCGTGGTCTTCACTGCCATCTCATAGGTTTTCATAAACGTCTCATAAGATAAGACGTTCTTGCCTGGAGAAAAAATGCTTCCTGACCCCAAGGTGGCAATCAGAATTTCCCTGGGTGTGTAAGAAAGGGCCACAAGAACTAAGCACTGATGCAACCCTTCCTGCCCTCCCTCTCATGATATGCCTATGTTCAAAGAATCTACATTGTTGTCAGATGGCCATCTAGCCTCTGTTTGAAAACATCCAAAGAAGGAGAGCCCATCTGAGGAAGCCTGTTTCACTGAGGAACTGCTCTGTCAGGAAGTTCTTCCTAATGTTTAGCTGAAAACCCTTCTGATTTAATTTCAGCCCATTGGTTCTGGTCCGACCTTCTGGGGCAACAGAAAACAACTCCACACCATTCTCTAGATGACAGCTCTTCAAGTACTTGAAGATGGTTATCATACCACCTCTCAGTCATCTCCTTTCCAGGCTAAACATACCCAGCTCCTTCAACCTTTCCTCATAGGACTTGGTCTCCAGACCCCTCACTGTCTTTGTTGCCCTTCTCTAGACATTTCCCAGCTTAGCTATATCCTTCTTATATTGTGGTGCCCAAAACTGAACATAATACTCTAAGTGAGGTCTAAACAGAGCAGAGTAAAGTGATACCATCACTTTGCGTGATCTGGACACTATACTTCTATTGATACTGCCCAAAATCACATTTGCCTTTTTAGCTACCACATCACACTGCTGACTCATGTTCAGTGTATGGTCTACTAAGACCCCAGATCCTTTTTGCACATACTATTGCCAAGACAAGTCTCCCCCAACCTATAATTATGCATTTGATTTTTCCTGCCTAAATGCAGAACTTTACATTTATTCCCATTGAAATTCATTTTATTTGTTTTAGGTCAGTTTTGCAGCCTGTCAAGATCATCCTGCATCCTGACTCTGTCTTCTACCGTATTTGCTACTCCTCCCAATTTAGTATCATCTACAAATTTAATAAGCATTGCCTCTATTCCTTCATTCAAATCATTCGTGTGGTAAATACAATTTATTATTGGATATATTTTCCACGATCATACAAATTAAACAGGTAAATACATATCCATTTCCTTTTACCCTCTCCCCCCCAAACAAGGCTTCCCGCAGTGCTCCAACCCCATTGATATCTCTTATTCGGTTACATTTAAACTAAACTTACTTTGTCTTACTAATGGTAACAATTTAAAAATCTAATCCCTTTCAATTTCTCCTTAGTAGTTGTCAAAACAAATCAAACCACGTTTTACATCCCAATTTTTCAACAAATATTCTTGAAAGTCTTTCCAATCTTCAAAAAAATTTTCGTCTTCTTCGTTGTTTAATTTTCTTGTTAATTTATCCATTTCTGCCATAAACACCATCTTCTTAATCCATTCCCATGTTTCAGGTGTCTTTTCTTGCTTCCAACTTTGTGCAAAAGTCATTCTGGCTGCTGTAACCAAATACCATAACAATGTTCTCTTGGTTACATTTATTTCTTCCATTTTAAGACCTAACAATAACATCTGTGGGTCTTTCTTAAAAGTACATTTCAAAAATTTTTGTATCTCATTATGAATCTCAGTCCAATAACTTACAGCCTTATCACAAGTCCACCACATATGGTAAAAAGACCCTTCTTTTTTCTTACATTTCCAACATTTGTTAAACATGCTATCATTTATAATAGCAATTTTTTTAGGAGTCATATACCATCTGTACATCATTTTATAGCAATTCTCTTTAACATTTATACAGGTTGAAATTTTCATTGACCTTTTCCACAAATATTCCCAAGATGACATAGATATTTCATTATTTATATTTACTGCCCACTTTATCATTTGCTCTTTTACTGTTTCATCTTCAGTATACCATTTCAATAACACCTTATAAAATTTTGAAATCATTTTTTTACCCTTTTCGACCCATAAAATTTCAATTTCATTATTTTTTTCTCTAAAGCCATATTTCCTTTTATCAACTTTACATAAATCATAAATCTGTCTGTACCTCAACCAATCGTATTCAAATTCAACATCAGTTCTATCTTTTAATACAAAGTTTTTCCCTTCTATTTTTAAGAGGCTTTTGTAAGGTAACCAATCTAGACCCTGATTTCTTGAATATGGATTAATCACTTCTGCCGGCACTATCCAAAGTGGTCGCTCTTCCGAGAAGAATTTTTTATATCTCATCCAAGTCTCGAACAGTGATCGTCTTATATAGTGGTGTTTAAAAAATTTGTCTATTTGTACTTTTCCATACCATAAATATGCATGCCATCCAAACTTATTATCGTGACCTTCCAAAGCCAACAACTTCTTATTCTCAAGATTAATCCACTGCTCCAACCATGTTAAGCAGACGGCATCATAATAAAGTCTTAGATTTGGTAGTTGTAGTCCTCCTCTTTCCTTTGCATCACATAAAATTTTCATTTAATCCTTGGCTTTCTTCCTGCCCATACAAACTTCGATATTTCTTTCTGCCACGTATCCAATACTTTACTTTGTTTTAATATTGGAATAGTCTGAAATAAAAACATCAAACAAGGCAAAACATTCATTTTTACAGTTGCAATTCTTCCCAGTAACGATAGATTCAAGGTATTCCATTTTTTCAGGTCTTGTTGGATCTTATACCAAACTTTTTCGTAGTTATTTTTAAACAAATCAATATTTTTCATAGTCAATTTGATTCCTAAATATTTAGTCTTTGTAACTACTTGAGGAAGAGCAGAGGGCAAGTACGAGTAACCCCAGAAAGAGTGAAGCGGCTGGGTCAAAGCCGAAAGGACGCTCAGTTGTGGATGTGTCTGACGGTGAAAGGAAAGTTCGATGCTGCAAAGAACAATACTGCATAGGAACCTGGAATGTAAGGTCTATGAATCAAGGTAAGCTTGACGTGGTCAAAAATGAGATGGCAAGAATGAACATCGACATCTTGGGAATTAGTGAACTAAAGTGGACAGGAATGGGCGAATTTAACTCAGAAGACCATTATATCTACTACTGTGGCCAGGAATCCCGTAGAAAAAATGGTGTGGCCTTTATAGTCAACAAGAGAGTGAGAAAGGCAGTACTGGGATACAATCTCAAAAATGACAGAATGATCTCAGTCCGAATCCAAGGCAAACCATTCAATATCACAGTAATCCAAGTCTATGCCCCAACCACTGCTGTAGAAGAGGCTGAAGTGGACCAGTTCTATGAAGACCTACAACAGTTCATAGAACTAATACCAAAAAATGATGTCCTCATCATCATAGGGGACTGGAATGCTAAAGTAGGAAATCAAAAGGTAACCGGAATAACAGACAAGTTTGGCCTTGGAGAACAAAATGAAGCAGGGCAAAGGCTAACAGAGTTTTGTCAAGAGAACACGCTGGTCATAGCGAACACCCTTTTCCAACAACCTAAGAGGCGTCTCTACACATGGACATCACCAGATGGGCAACACCGAAATCAGATTGACTATATAATTTGCAGTCAAAGATGGAGAAGCTCTATCCATTCAGTAAAAACAAGACCTGGAGCTGACTGTGGCTCAGATCATGAGCTACTCATTGCAAAATTCAGACTTAAATTGAAGAAAGTTGGGAAAACCACAAGGCCATTCAGATTTGACCTAGATCGCATCCCCGATGAATATACAGTAGAGGTGAAGAATAGGTTTAAGGGACTAGATTTGATAGACAGAGTGCCTGAAGAACTATGGACAGAGGTCCGTGACATTGTAAAGGAGGCAGCAATCACCGCCATCCCAAAGAAAAAGAAATGCAAGAAAGCAAAGTGGCTGTCTGATGAGGCTTTACACATAGCAGAGGAAAGAAGGAAAGCTAAAGGCAATGGTGAAAAGGAAATATTTGCCCAACTGAATGCAGATTTCCAGAGAACAGCAAGGAGAGATAAGGAGGCTTTCCTGAATGAACAATGCCAAGTAATAGAGGAAAACAATAGATTGGGAAGGACTAGAGATCTGTTCAAGAAAATTGGAGAAATCAAGGGAACGTTCCATGCAAAGCTGGTCATGATAAAGGACAAAAACGGTAGGGACCTAACAGAAGCAGAAGAGATTAGGAAAAGATGGCAAGAATACACAGAAGAACTATACAAGAAGGACCTCGATGTCCTTGACAACCACGATGGTATAATCACTGACCTCGAGCCAGACATCCTGGAAAGCGAAGTTAAATGGGCCTTAGAAAGCATTACTAACAACAAAGCTAGTGGAGGTGATGGTATCCCAGCTGAGTTATTCAAAGTCTTAAAAGAAGATGCTGTTAAAGTGCTGCACTCAATTTGCCAACAAATTTGGAAAACACAACAGTGGCCAGAGGATTGGAAAAGGTCAGTTTACATTCCAATCCCAAAGAAGGGCAATGCCAAGGAATGTTCAAACTATCGCACAATTGCACTCATTTCACACGCTAGCAAGGTCATGCTCAAAATCCTACAAGCTAGGCTTCAACAGTACGTGGATAGAGAATTGCCAGAAGTACAAGCTGGGTTTCGAAGAGGTAGAGGAACGAGAGATCAAATTGCCAACATTCGCTGGATTATGGAGAAAGCAAGAGAGTACCAGAAAAACATCTACTTCTGCTTCATTGACTATGCTAAAGCCTTTGATTGTGTGGATCACAATAAATTATGGCAGGTTCTTAAAGAGATGGGAGTACCGGACCACCTCACATGTCTCCTGAGAAACCTGTATAAGGGTCAAGAAGCAACAGTTAGAACCGGATATGGAACAACTGATTGGTTTAGCATAGGAAAAGGAGTACGACAAGGATGTATATTGTCACCTTGCTTATTTAATTTATATGCAGAGTACATCATGCGAAATGCTGGCCTGGATGAATCACAAGCTGGAGTTAAGATTGCTGGGGAAAAGATCAATAACCTCAGATATGCAGACGATACCACTCTGATGGCAGAAAGTGAAGAGGACCTAAAGAGCCTCTTGCTCAGGGTCAAAGAGGAGAGCACAAAAGTGGGCTTGAAGCTCAACATCAAAAAAACTAAGATCATGGCATCTGGCCCCATCACTCCTTGGCAAATAGAAGGGGAAGTCGTAGAAGTAGTGACAGACTTCACGTTCCTAGGATCCCAGATCACTGCAGATGCTGACTGCAGCCATGAAATTAAAAGACGCCTGCTCCTTGGGAGGAAAGCGATGGCAAACCTAAACTGTATGATAAAAAGCAGAGACATCACCTTGCCAACAAAAGTCCGCATGGTCAAAGCAATGGTATTCCCCGTAGTAATGTATGGCTGCGAGAGTTGGACTATAAGGAAGGCCGAGCGCCGAAGAATAGATTCTTTTGAACTATGGTGCTGGAGAAGACTCTTGAGAGTCCCTTGGACTGCCAGGAGATCAAATCAGTCAATCCTAAAAGAAATCAACCCTGATTGTTCCTTGGAAGGCCAGATCCTGAAGCTGAAGCTCAAATACTTTGGCCACCAAATGAGAAGGGAGCATTCACTGGAGAAGACCCTGATGCTGGGAAAGATTGAAGGTCAAAGAAGAAGGGGACGGCAAAGGATGAGATGGTTAGACAGTGTCATCGATGCAACGAACATGAAATTGAGCAAACTTCAGCGGACAGCGGAAGACAGGAGGGCCTGGCGTAATCTGGTCCATGGGGTCGCGAAGAGTCGGACTCGACTGTGCGACTGAACAACAACAAACTACTTCGCATTTAATTTTCTCTTGAAGTTCAATTTGTCTCTGTCTCGTCATGTTTTTACACATCACTTTCGTTTTGTTTTTATTAACGTAAAATCCAGCAATTGTTCCAAATTCTTCAATTTTTCCCATCAATTGTGGTATATTCTCAATTGGATCTTGAATCATAAACATTACCTCATCTGCAAATGCTCTATATTTATACGTAAAGCCTTTCACTGTAAGTCCTTTGATATTATTGTCTTTTCTTATCTCTGCCAATAATATTTCCAATATCCAAATAAACAATAACGGAGACAGCGGGCAGCCTTGTCGTGTTCCCTTTTGGACTTGGAAAAAATCTGTTTTTTCTTTATTTATATTCAAAGCTGCTTTCTGTTCTGAATATATTGCCACAATCATGTTTAAAAAAGACTGTCCTATATCCATTTTTTCGATTACTTGCAGCATAAAATCCCAGTTCAAATTGTCAAAAGCTTTTTCCGCATCGAGAAAGAGGAATCCAACTTCTTTTTCTGGATGTTTATCATAATATTCAATTGCATCAATCACCACTCTCAAATTGTCTCTTATTTGTCTATTTGGTAAAAAACCAGCTTGCTCTTCCGCTATAACGTCTTTCAAATATTTTTTCAACCTTTCCGAAATTATTTTTGCAAATAATTTGTAATCATTATTCAATAGCGATATTGGTCTGTAATTCTTTACATTAGTTAAGTCCAAACCTTCTTTAGGTTTAAGTGAAATATTTGCTTCTTTCCATGAGTCTGGGATCCGTTTGGTCATTCTTATATCATTTGACAGAAGTACTAAAATAGGGGTTAGCTCCTCCTTGAATTTCTTATAAAATTTTGCTGTAAAGCCGTCTGGACCTGGAGCTTTGCCCAATTTTGCATCTTCTATCACCATTATTACCTCTTCCTTTGTTACTAAACCATTGAGTAGTTCCTTAATTTGTTGTCCCAGCTCTGGTATTTCAATATTGTCCAAATACTTTTTAATTCTCTGTTGGTCAATTCCTTTCTTTTTAAACAATTTTGCATAATATTTGAAAAAAGCTCTTTTTATACCTTTCAAATCCACAACGTCTTTTCCATCTTCAATAATCTTACTTATGAAGTTTCTTTCTTTTCTATTTTTCAACTGCCACACTAAAAATTTTCCTGGTTTATTTGCACCCTCAAACGCTTTTTGTTGTAGTTTTTTCAAGTTCCAGTATAATTCTCTATTTAGTAAGACATTCAATTGATCCTGTAGAAGATGAATCTCTTTAATAATTTTTTTCTTCCCTGGTCTTTTCTTTAATTCCTTTTCTTTTGTCGAATTTTTTCGTGAAGATCATTTTGTTGTTGCATCCTTTGCTTTCTATCTTTAGTGTTTAATGAAATAAGCAAACCTCTCATTACCGCTTTGTATGCATCCAAACAATCTGTATATCTGTACCTTTATTCAAATTCATTTCAAAAAAATTTCTCGTTTCTTTTTTTAATGTCTCATTGATCAATTTCTGGTCCAGTAAGTCTTCATTAATCCTCCAATATAATTGTTTTGGTTTTTCTTTTGACATCCAAAGTAAAGGGTTATGATCTGAGTTATTTTTTGGCAAAATTTCAATTTTATGAGTTTTTAACGTCATCTCCTCTGACATCCAGATCATATCGATTCTAGAAAAGGAATTATGTCTGTTAGAATAAAACGTGTAATCCTTAATCTTAGGATTCCATTTCCTCCAAACGTCTTCTAGTTTCTCTTGACTCATCAACTGAAAGAATTTTTTTGGCAATTTTCCAATCGCTTCTCCAATTGCATTAGACTTTCTGTCCAGTACATTGTTGACCGTGCCATTAAAGTCTCCTGCAAAAACTATTTGATCATAGTTTAAACAGTCCAACTCTCTTGTCAAATTATTGAAAAAAGTCTCTTTTGCTCCATTGGGTGCATATACATTTACAAGCAATGTCCTTTTTCTGTACATCGTTATTTCCACACCAACATATCTTCCTTCATTGTCTGAGAAGATTTGTTTGGGTTCCAATTCTTTAGAAATATATTTCACTGTTCCTTTCTTTTTATTAATTGCTGATGAATGAAATTCTTCTCCCAATTTTCTATTAATCAGATACTTATTGTCTTGTTTCCTAATATGTGTTTCTTGCAAACAAATTATATTACATTTTTGTTTCTCTAGCCAATGGTTCACTAATCTTCTTTTATTTGGTGAATTTAGTCCATTTACATTCCAAGATAAAAATTTGTAATCCATCAGTGTTTTGGGTTAAATGTCTTTAAAATCATCAAAATTGTTCTCTTTGAATCTACACAAATCTCCTTCTGTTTTAATTGTAAATCTCACCGAATTGTACGAGAATGATAGTCCCTGTGGGATCTCCCACCTGAACCTGATGCCCATTTCTTTTAGCTTATCAGTTAGTTTTTTAAACTTCTTTCTGTCTTGTAGAATCATTCTTGGAATTTCTCTTAAGATTATTATTTTCTTTCCATTAATTTCCAACGGTTGTGTAAATTGCTTCTTGAAGATGTCCTCTTTCATTTTTGTTGTCACAAATTGAACAATCACATCTCTGGGTAATTTCTTTCTCTTGGCATAAGCTGAGTTTACTCTGTAAATTAAGTCAAAGTCTGAATCCAAATCTCCTTGATCCTTTCCTATATAAGTTGTCAACGTGTTTATTACTAACGCACGTATATCCTGGTCTTCCTCCTCTTCTATTCCTCTCAGTCTCAGATGATTCTGGGTAGCCCTATATTCCATCATAGACTCCAATCTTGTATTCTCTTGGAGAGTTCTTTTCACTTTCTGTTCCATTTCTGCTGATTTTGTCACCAGACTTTGAACCTCTTTTTTAACTTCTTCTGTATCTTTTTTTATCCCTGCCACTTCTGTTAGTACCAGTTCTTTCAACTTTACCATATTTTTTTCTTGTACTTGGACTTGCACTTGTTCTATTTGCTCCAGTTGTATTTGCATCTGTTGTTGCAACTGTGATTCTATTTGCTTTCCTAAATTCTGCACCACCTCTGTTATCCTTTTCTCCATCGCCTCCATGGCAGCCTGCCACTCCTTTTTTTCTTTTGCAGACATTCTTGGACTTGGTGATGAGGCGGCCCTTGGTCTTGACCTCAAATCCGTCTTGGAGGCAAATTCAAAACTAACCAATCTTTATATTGTCAATCGTAAAGTCAAATCACCACCTTTATAACTTTTTTCCATTGCTTTTTTGGTTTAAAAATAACTTTTTAAAATTTAGTCCTCCTCAAAATGGCGGGCGCAATTTCTCTATGGTTTTTTGGCTAGAGTAGGCTCCTTTGAAACTTCCTGTTTAGCTGTCCGTCTTGGTAATCCAACTTCCGGTGTTACACTTTAAAACGTCCATCTACTTCCGGCAAGACAACTTTAAAACATCCACTCTAGCCTACTTCCCATACCATAGAATCACAGTCAGTTTCGTTTCTACTACACAAAGTTTAGTCTTAGCTGACCACAGGAATGCAAAACAAAATCACTTTTCTGCCGTTTTCTCCAAAGGAAAGCCTTCTTTTTACTTTTAAATCAAGCGGATTAGTTCCTTAAAGCCTTATACGCTTATCCGTACGTTTTAATTTTGGGTTCTTCTTCACACCGGTAAGCAAACGTTCATTGTTACCTTGCTTGTAATCTCGGGGTTTCGCAGTGCTTCTTCTGCAATCGATGTTAATCTTGATGTTAAAGAGGTCGGTAGATGGCGGATTTATGCTGAATTCTCAGCCCGGCTGGTATCTGTAGTGCTGTCTTGCAACTGCCCTCTTCGTGGAAGGAGATCAAGGTGTAAACAAGCTTCCTCCGAAGCTTATCCACACCGATCTCAACTCCCTCTCAGGCTTGGCTGCTTGCTTGTCACTCCCCCGCCTGGGGAGTGCTGCGTTGGGCCAGGTAGAGCCCAAACTGTCGTCAGATACCGCTGTCCACCTTGCACAAATCGCAAAGTGCGTTAATTCGCCATTTTAACTCCGGCCGGAAGCCCCTTCATTCAAATCATTGATAAAGATGTTGAACAAAACAGGTCCCAGGTGAGATCCTTGAAGCAATCCACTTGTCACTCCTTTCCAAGAATATGAGAAACCATTCACAAGCACTCTTTGGGTGCAATCTGTCAACCAGTTACAGATCCACCTAACAGTAATAGGATCCAAACCACATTTTACCAACTTGTCAACAAGAATATTATGTGGAATCTTATCAAAAGCCTTACTGAAATCAAGATAAACTATTTCTATAGCATTCCCCTGATCCAGCAAGAAAGTAACTTTCTCCAAAAATAAAAAGAGAGAGAGAGAGAGAGAGAGAGAGAGAAGGTTAGTCTGACATGACTTGTTCTTGAGAAACCCATGCTGGCTCTTAGTAATTACAGCTGCCCTTTCCAAATGCTTAAGGACTGTCTGTTTGATGATTTGTTCTAAAACTTTCCCAGGTATAGATGTCAAACTGATGGGTCGGTAATGTTGTGTACCCAGGGAAAACTGCACACGCGGTCGGGTCCACGTGCGGTCAGGCAAAGGGCCCAAGCTTTGCTTCCAAATACAATAGCCCAAACAGATCCTAGCATGTACCTATTGGAAGGTTAGGATCCTAGAAGGGACCTATGGGATTAGGGTGCACTGTAAATAACCTATCATGGGTGTGGTGAAATACAGCCTCAGTACTTTATACTCACAACGAAGGTGGAATCCCAATGAGCAAGACTGACTCTTCATCCAGCACAGCACTGAGCATCAATCCTAAGGAAGCCACCGCACCCCACACTGCTCCCGAGAAGCACTGCAATACGCACCGCTCCCCAGGACACAGCTCCCCACTTCACTCAAGAGTCATGGCTGTTGCTCCGGGACACCTTGAGGTATTCGATCCCACACACCCCAAGTTCTGAACTCTCCAGATGGCCATCGTGTACGAGGGCTCACATTGAGACCGTCCGCCATCATCATCATTAGCATACAACTTGTTACCAGCTGTGGCATCCAACATCTCAGATGATGATGAGGTCCTACAAGTCCATCAACCCAACCACTGGAATCCTCAACCCCAGGCCAGGGCCACCACACACCGAAGAAAACAAGCAACTCAAGCATCTGTGCTAGTTGCGGAGACTCACAAGAGTGCAAAACGTGCCGCTTCCATGATGCCGTCTGCTGAACATGTGGGAAGCAAGGCCACATCGCCCATGCCTGCCAATCCTACAGAAGTTGGAAAGCAAAGTCCACTCACCAGGAGGACCTAGATCTGCACATGCTGACAATCAACCACCACAAGCATCAGGTACTGAATCTGTTCCCTGATGCCCCGAATAAACTGCATGTTATGGTGTTAATCGAGGGGTCCCCCTGCCGCATGGAGCTGGACACGGGCTCCTCATTTTCCATTATCTTGGTGGAGACACTACAGAAACTCTGCCCTGGGGGGAACCCCTCCTGAAAAAGCCACGGGGTTTGTCGCTGCAGGACTTCCAGAAAAACCCTGTGGCCATTAAGGGGTAGGGCAGATTCAGGGTGCAATTCAGAGATTTTGATGGACCCTTAGAATTGCTGGTGGTGGAAGGGAAACTCACAAGCCTGTTGGGACTGGGGTGGTTTGGACCCCTGGGGTCTTGCTGTGTCGGGCGTGCACTCTGTACAACCCATGGACTTTAACTCAGTCTGAGGGGAATTCCAGGGAGTATTCGATGGCAAGCTTAGCTGTTACTCCGGACCCCCAGTTTCCTTTGAGCTCAACCCAGTGGTGCAGCCGATCAGGATGAAGGCCAGGCAGTCCCTGTTAGCACTGTGGCCAAAGATAGAGGCCAAACTGGACCGCCTGGTCAATCATCACCCCGTTAAAATCGAATGGGGACATACGTATTTGTGCCGACTATAAGTGCACCATTAATAGGGCACTTCAAGACTACACATATCCAGTACCGGTGGTCAGCCAGGTCTTGGCTTCCTTGGCGGGAGCATGGGTCTTTGGCAAGCTGGATTTGGCCCAGGCCTAACAGCAGCTGCTGGTGGATGATGTCTTCGCTGAGGCCCAAACAATAGTCACCCACAGGGGGGCTTTCAGGGTACGGTACCTGCAGTTTGGGGTGAGCGTTGCACCGTGGATTTTCTAAAATCTGATGGATTGTCTCCTCAAAGGCATCCTGGGAGTCAAGTCATTCTTTGATGACATTTTGATCGTGGCCCCAGACTCCGAGACCTTTGCGGCGCAGCAGCTCCGGACTGTACTCAAGAGTTTCGCCAACGCAGGCCTAAAGGTAAAGCGGGAGAAGTGCATCCTGGGGATGCCCTGAGTATAATTCCTGGGATTTGCTGTAGATGCCCATGGGATTCACCCCATGGAGGACAAGATCTGCACCATCAGTCAAGCGCCCACACCCTCATCAAAGGCGGAGCTACAGGCTTTTCTGGGACTTCTCTATTTTTATCATTCCTTCCTCCTCCACAAAGCTGCACTCATGGAACCACTGCACAGACTCTTAGATAAGCAGGCTCCTTGGGTCTGGGATCCTGCTCATGATGGCGCCTTCTGGCAGTCAAAGACCCGTTGGTCTCAAATGCCATCCTCACCCACTTTGACGAGTCCCTGCCTGTGGTGTTGGCGTGCGATGCATCTCCCAATGGGGTGGGGGTGGTCCTGAGTCACCAGTTGGCTGATGGCCACAAGATTCCCGTGGCTTATTATTCTTGCACCCTATTGGCCTCGGAGCACAACTATGCACAGATTGATAAGGACGCCCTTGCGATCGTTGCTGGTGTGAAAAAATTTCATGATTTCCTCTATGGCTGGCCATTCACAATCATAACTGACCACAAGCCGCTGCTGGGTTTGCTCGCTCCGGACCACCCACCCACCCAGATCTTGTCACCCAGGGTGTTCTGCTGGTCTATCTTCCTTGTGGGGTACCAGTATACGCTGCTCCACCACCCCAGCCAAGTGATGGGGCATGCTGATGCCTTGAGCCACCTCCAGCTGCCCTACTCCGACCCCGACCGCATGCTCGCCCACCACATCGACTTGATGGAAGACCTGCCTGATCGCCTGATTCAAGTGGGAGAGGTGTCGTGCCACTTGGCCCGGGACCACATCCTCTCCCAGTTCCTCAACTGGGTGGGGAGGGGGTAGCCTGCCGGCCCGATGGGTCCCAAGTTCTCAGTGTTCACTGGCCTCCGGGATGAGCCGTCTTCCCACAAGGGGTGTTTGCTGTGGGGAAGCTGAGTGGTGATACTGCCACCCCTGCAAAGCCGTGTACTCACTGCTTTGCATGAACATCACCTGGGGATAGTGAGAATGAAAGCCCTGCCCAGAGCTATGTATGGTGGCTGTGGCTAGACAGTAAGATAGAGGACACAGTTAAGCAATGCCAGAATTGCCAGGAGTCATGGCCCGAGCCCCCAAAAGCTCTGGTGCGACCTTGGGAATCGTCCCACAAGCCATGGGCAAGACTTCACCTGGACTTCACCTGGACAAGACTTCACCTGGACTTTCACCAGGGCTAGATCTTCTTTATTCTGGTTGATGCTTATATTAGATGGCTGGAAGTGACACCAGTGCTCTCGACCACATCCCAATCTGCCATCAGAACGATGTGGCGGATCTTCAGCTCACATGGTATTCTGGATTCATTAGTAATGGACAATGGCGCTGCCTTTACTTCTGCGGAGTTCATGGACTTTGTGCAGTATTATGGGATTAGGCACATCCGCTCCGTGCCCTTCCCCCCATAACCAATGGCCAGGCGGAACGCATGGTCAGGACAACAAAAGAGGTGCTGCGCCGCATGGATCAGGGAGACTGGGACTACAAACTGGCAGCCTTCCTGTTCAGCCAGCATACAACCCCACACTCCACCACCAGCTGCAGCCCTTTGGAACTGCTCATGGGCCGCCACCTGATGACCCATTTAGACTGCCTCCATCTGGACCGGTTGCCAGACCAAGCACTAGCCCAGAAGACCAGGGGGTACCAAGGGGGTTCTTTCCTGAGGACCCGGTATACACCCGAAACTATGTCCGGGGCCCTAGCTGGGTGCCAGCGAGGGTAGTTCGGGTGACCGGCCGTCTTTTGTATGAAGTTTCCTGTGAGGACAGCCAGCTATGGAGGCAACACATAGACCAATTAGGTTGCCATGTCCTGCCTTTGGCTTCAGAGGGCCCAGATGAGGATGACATCTACCCCAGGGAGCCTGAAGTTTCAGATCCCCCATATCCCGAGATGGTGACAACCCGGAACCAACGAGCTGCCCAGAGCTTGGCAGCTCGACAGCCCCGGCTGTGATCCCAGCCATTGCGATCCCAGCCACTGCGATCCTGCACCCAGAGCCAACAGGTAGCCCCACTCCAGCTCTGGACATCCGCCGCTCCACGAGGGAGCGTAAAAGGCCTGCATACTTAAAGGACTATGTCTGCTCGGGCCATTTGGACCAAGGGGGGTGGGGTGTTGTGTATCCAGGGAAGACCGCGCACATGTTTGGGTCCACACAGAGTCAGGTGAAGGGCCCGAGCTTTGCTTCCAAATACAATAGCCCGAATGGATCCTAGCGTGCACCTATTGGAAGCTTAGGATTCTAGAAGGGACCTATGGGATTAGGGTGCACTATAAATAACCTATCACGGGTGTGGGTGTGTGTTTGGGTGTTGTGATATAAGCTGGCCTATGGCCTGGCTAAATCATCTCAAGATCTGACTGTACTTAATAAAGTATGAGCTGTACACATCAGCCTCAGTACTGTATAGGTAAATACCCAGATCCTCTTTTTTCCCTTCTTTTTTTATAGTTTTATTTATCAAGTTTAACAATATACTACAAAATACATATATAACAACATATATTGCAAATGGAGTCACTTAAAACTATTTTTTATTCATCCACATATACACTCTTAGCCATCTGTTCTGGAAAACGGTATCTTTTCATTGAAGTAACATATTAAGTTTGTCCATCTCAGCTGCTTCCAACGATTTCTGCACTAGCTCATCACTTGAAGGCAATCCGTCTGATTTCCAGTATCTAGCTACAAGTATTCTTGCAGCCGTTAGTATATATGTCAGTAAGTAGACGTCATTTTCCCCATAACTGTTGGGGATTATATTTAACAAGTATATTTCTGGAAGTAATTCTAAGTTATGTTTAATATCTCTAATATTATCTTTTTGATATTTGATCAATATTTATGCATTTTCCTACATTTCCACCACATATGGAAAAACATTCCAATATTAGTTTTACATTTCCAACAATTCTAAGAATTACATTTGGCTATTGGGGGACCAATACCATCTGTGGAACATTTTATATTGCTCTCAGGTATTTCATTCCCTTCCAGACTTTGGACCATTCATCAATTTCAATTTTATGACCGATATCCTGCATCCAGGATATCATAGATGATTTAACTATTTCGTCTTGCATAAAATCTTCCCGAAAAAAATTGTACATTTTCTGAATCAGTTTATCATTTGAAGAGAGCCAAATTTTATCTAATTCATTTTGTTTCTGAAAGAAGCCAATAACTGTATCTTTGCTGAACCTATACTTTAATTGCATATTTTCCCACCATGTCAAATCTATGTTAAGTAACCGCAATTTCTCTGTATCTTTTAATTAATTCTTTTTATCTAATAATATATCATATGTTTCTTTCTTGTTTGTTGTTAATAAGGTAGGTTTTATAAAGGCTTCTAAAGGTCAAACCCATCTTGGAATTTTTGAATAAAATTTTTCCTTTAATTTTCTCCAAACTTTTTGTAATGCTCCTCTTAGAATATGGTGTTGAAGTTTGAATGTATTCTGTCTTTCTCAAACCAAATATAAGCATGCCAACCCATATTAAGATGCCCCTCTAAGTTTAAGATTCTTGAGTTTTCTAATAGGATCCAATCTTTAATCCAAGTTGAGGCTCTTGCTTGATAGTATAAATCCCAATTAGGTAACCCAAATCCATCTCTTTCTTTTTTATACTGAAGTACTTTCAATTTTATTCTTGCCTTTTTCGGATACCATATAAATTGTCTTGTTAATTTATCAAGATCTTTAAAGTACTGAGTTTTCTTCAGTATCGGCCAAATTCTGTGCCAAAAATAGAAACTGTGGAAGTATGTTCATTTTTATCATTGCCATTTTACCATTTTACCATTTTACCATTTACCATTACTGATAACTGCAAATCCTTCCATTTTTGAAGATCTTTTTAAATTTCTTGTAACAATTTGTTATAGTTATTTTCCAGCAATGCGTTATTTCTATTTGTTAGAATTATACCAAGATATCTAATTCTGTTTACTGTCTCAATTTTTTTTTTGGGCCCCCTGAAGGGGTTTTTATTGCTTTTTTATAATAGACACTAAAACTACAACGAAAATAAGGGAAGGGGAACTAACAACTAGGGAGAAAGAAAAGTAAACCCACACTAAACTAAAAAACCCAAGAGTAGGAGATCATTATCCCAGTTAAAATCTATGTTAGTACCAAATTGTTAGCAAAACAATGTATACTGTATACTGTGAGTTACTATCTATCCCTGATCTGAAATTAGTTGGTTACTTGTTATGGGAGAATTCCAGAGCATCTCCCAAATTCGCTTCATAAATGCAATTTTCAGAGTCCTTCTGCCTTTACTTAGGCTTTCTATCTCTAAAAGCATAAGTTGGTTTGCGGGCAGCAGCGCCTTCTTCTGCGGCCAGGTCTTCGTCCGTCTCCGATGGTGTGGAGCCACTCAAACCAGTTTCACCATCTTCTTTGGTTCCCAGATGACGTTTCAGGAATTCTTTAGCCTTGTACACAGAGTCAGTCTTCTCTGTCTTATTGTGTAGCTTAAAGATGACCCCTTCTGGAACCGCCCATTTGTATGCAATTTTATTAGTTTGGAGAAAAACTATTAAGTCCATGTAGCTCTTCCATTTTTGATGAATTTCAAATGGAATATATTTTAAAGTCTTAATGGTAGCATTTCCCAGTTTCAGTGGAGTTGCTGATGTGGCTTTTAAAATTGCATCCCTTGTTTGTCTTCTTGAAAATCTGACTGATATTTCTCCAGGTAGCGACTGGCTTTTTGATGTAATTTGAATACACCCTGTACGCTGCTTCCATATCTTGCATTACTTCTTCCTCTTTCAAGCCTACTACTGGTGCTAGGATATCACTCAGGAGCTTCTTCAAATCTTCCTTCAGTGTTTCAGGAACTCCCTGGAATCTGAGGATCATATTCACTTTTTCCATTTGCAGAAACAACAGTCTGTTTTCCTGATGATTCTGTTTATTCGTTACTTGATCTACTCTTTTCTTCAAAGTCTTGTTTTCGGTGTACATCTCTTTCACTACTTCCATCGTTTGCTCCGTCTGCTTAACTGTTTCTGCCATCTGGAACTGTTGCACTGCAAGAGTCTGATTGAGAATGGTTAACTGCTGGTTAATACCAGCGAGTTGATCCATAACAGGCTTGAGCGTATCTACTAGTAGTCTCGTGACGTCCACTCCCTCATCTTCTGGTCTCAGACTTTGACCGTCGATAAGTTTCAGTTTCTTTCCTTTCCTCCCTGCGCCCGATATCTTGGTCAATTGTTTACAAAAGCCAACCGCTATTTCACCACCTCCGAAAATTGCTTGCATTATAAATCCACTCTGGTAAGTCTCTCAAAACAAGTCAAACGCTCAGTTTTTCCATTTCCCCTCTCTTTTTCCACTACTCACCTCGCTCGTGGGGGGGGATCTCTCCACCCGCCGTTTACCGATGATGGGGGGGTAAGGGATTTCCAGGTTACTTTCAAAGTTTGGTTACATCCAACTCACGTTCATTGTCAGCCACTTGTGGCCTTGCTTAAATCTCTGCCAGTCGCTTGATCTCCATCGCTTGTTTTGGCCAACCCAGCTAGTGCCATTCGGCCACACAGTGGTAGGACCTTATAATATCTTATAATCTGCATTTAATAAAGAGATTGGTCTGTAATTTTTAATTTCTTTTTCATCAGATTCTGGTTTATGTATTAATGTAATAAGGGCTTTGTTCCATGCATCTGGGACTTTACCTGTTTTACTTATATTCTGTAGTAAATCTTTAAATGGTAATAATATATCCTCTTCAAATTCTTGATAAATTTCTGTTGGAAGACCATCTGGTCCTGGTGTTTTCTTTTTTGTGTGTGTTTTAATTGCTTCTATGATTTCACATGGTGATATTGGTTCATCTAGAAGTTTCTTCTGAGTTTCATTGAATTTCTTTTTACTATTTTGTATAAAATAGTTTTTTATTTGCATTTTTTCTTGTTTTTCCTGATTGTATAGATTTTTGAAAAAAAATTCCACAATTCATTTCATATCTCGCATTCTGTATTTTATCTCATTTTTATCTTCTTCCCCTTCTTGAAGATGGGTACAACATTTGCTCACCTCCAATCTTCTGGCACCTCATAATGGACAGAGGCTCAGAAATTACATCCACTGATTCTTTTAGTACCCTTGGATCTGACCTTGTTTAAAGAAACTAGGTGTTTATATACTACCCCTTGTCAGTCCTAGGCTGCAACTCCCTTCCCTCATCATGTGTATTGTTTTTGCCATATTGAGCACTGTTCCCTTGCAAGAGAAGACTGAGGAAAAGTAGGAATTGAATTGAGCAGTTCTGCCCTCTCTTCACCACCTGTTACAATTTCACTTTCCAGTCCCCACAATCGACCTAACATGTCCTTACACTTTTTCTTGCTTTGAACATAAGAAAAGATTCCTTTTTTGTTGTTTTTAGCATATCTCGCTAGCCTAAGCTCATACTGAGCTTTCCTCACTCTCTCTGTACAAGCACTGGTTATTTGTTTAAATTCATCCTTGATTATACGGCCCTCCTTCCACTTTCTGAATGAGTCTTTTTTATTTCTCAAGTCTTTAGAAAGCTGTTTATGGAGCCCAGGGCTGGCTCGCTCACTAGGCAAACTAGGTGTTCGTCTAAAGCGTGCTGGCCCTTAGGGGTGCCAAAAGCCCCCCGTCCCCCTCCAAAAGCCCCGCCAAACCCCCTGCCTCTTCCCTGGCTTGCCGGCGTGCCCTGCAGCTGTGGGGCATGCAGGCAAGCTGGTGCTCAGATGGAAGGGATGAGTTTTAAACCCCCGCCCCTTCCCTGGCTTGCCAGCATGCCCCAGCAGCAGGTGAAAAGGGGGAAGAGGAGGAGGAGGGGAGCCCTCCCTCACCCTGGGGAGCCCCGGTGGTGGAGAGGTGGGAGGTTGGCAATCCCATAATTGGGCACACATTGGGGGGGCGGCAGAAGGTAGCCCCACCTAGGGTGCAAAAAACCTCAGGCCAACCCTGATGTAGCCCCCTTGGCTTCTTTAGGCGCCTTCCATTTTTCCTTTTCATAGGAATTCCTTGCGATTGTATCTTCAGTATTTCACTTTTAAGAAACTCCCATCCCTCTTGAACTCCCTTCTCCTTAAGTATTTCTGGGCATGGGATTCTACCCAGCATAACTTTAAGTTTGTCAAAATTTACTATCTTGAAGTCCAACCTATATGTCTGACTACGTACAGCTTTTACCTTCCCCAAGACTGTGAATTCCAAAATTACATGGTCATTATTACCCAGGGTACCCACTACTTTCACTTCATCAACAAAGTTGGTAAGAATCAGGTCCAAGATAGCAGATCCCCTTGTTTCCCTCTCCACTTTCTGGGAAATGAAGTTGTCAGCAAGACAAGTCAGGAATTTAACAACAACAACAACCTTTTATTGGCATATGATAATAAAACAATTCCCAACAAATTGATACACTGCAATAAGATATAAAATTAGATAATCACCATGCAACTGTTACAAGAAGTATATCAGGCCTATAAGATAAGTTAAATTATAACACACTAAATTTGGCCATGAAACAGAACAACAAAACCTGGGTCATACACTAAAATTTTAGGATTTTAAAATTTAAAATTAAATTTAAGAGTTTAAAAGGTTTTAAATCAGAAGTTATTTAATATAATCAGGGTCATTCTTCTGTTTTATAAGACAGTGAAGAAACTTAGCGGTCAATTCAATGATCTCTGGATCTCGTGAAGCAAGGAGATGGTGTGACTTAATTTCATCCGGTTGGCCTGCTACCGTCCTAAGGGGGGGCTTCTATAAATTTCGCTTGAATATCCTTAAATAGTTTACAGTGTAAAAGTACATGCTCAACCATTTCTATTTCTCTTCTATTACATCTACACAATCTGCCTGAGTAAGGAATTTTCTTATATCTCCCCTCAAGAACAGCAGAGGGGAGAACATTAAAATGAGCCAACAAATAAGCTCTGCACATTTGCGGTGAAGTCAGACAGAAAAAATAATGAGGTGGAGCTCCAGAAAGGGGATGGGCCCATCTTAGAGAAGAACACCTGCCGGAAGCAAGGGCTCTGATATCTTGCAGTTCTATATCAACAAGCCTCTGCTCGAGCAGAGCAAAGACCTCACACTCTGACAAAGTGACAAAGTCATTCAAATTAAAACCAATTGAAGTGATTTTCTTTTCAATAGCCACAAACCAGATAGAGGATTGGGAATCTTTCAGCATATAGGTAATAAGGCTGTTGTAATTACATCTAAAGTGCAGACGTAGCCAGAATTTGAAAGTAATAATCCAGGCCTTTGTCTTCAATCATCTCAAATTCAGTTCTAAGCAAATGGCAGCATAGGGTATGCACGAAGGCAACCCCAGCATTTTCCTCAAGAATTTGGATTGAAGTTGTTCAACTGCTTTATTAAAAGCAGTAATCCAAATGGGAATAAGTCAGGAATTTATTGGACCTTTCATTTTTAGCAGAGTTGGACTTCCAACAGATATACAGGTAATTGAAATCTCCCATGACCTCCACGTCCTGTCTCTTTGAGTACTTTCTAATCTGTTCTAGGAGTGTCTTATCCAAACCCTCACCTGGCTTTTGGTGGTCTATAGCAGACCCCCACCATGATATCAGTATTATTTCTTACTCCTTTTATTTTTACCCAGAGACTCTCAACTGGACTTCCATGCTCAGATTCACATATTTCCTCACATGTATCTACCTCCTTTACATATAGTGCAACTCCTCCACCCATCCTTATTTGTTTGTCCCTTTTAAATAAGTTACACTTCTCGATCCTAATATTCCAATTGTGAGTGTCATCTCACCAAGTTTCAGTAATGCCTATTAGGTCATAATCCCTTTCCTGTATTAGGACTTCAAGTTCCTCTTGCTTGTTTACCATACTCTGCGCATTAGTGTAGAGGCATTGGAATCCATGTTTCACGCACCCTGAGGTTTTCGTTTCTGTACTTACATGTGAGTTAATGTTATCTAGCATATGTGCCACTCCCTGCAAAATTTTAGAGTTCTTATCTCGTTATTGGCTTTGTATTTTTGTCTCACTCCCCCACAAGATTTAGTTTAAAGGTCTCCTTATTAGGTTTGCAAGGCTGTTTCCAAACACATTTTATCCTACCCTCATGAGGTGCAAACTATCTCCTGATAGAAGGCAAGATCTCTGAAGGGACTACCATAGAAGGGGTCAGCTGTGGATCACAATATAATACCTCAAAGTGTTTTTCCCAAATCACAGCGGGTATAACACTTGCCATCATATTACTTTTATTCCCATGTACTCCAGACACAAACTTCCAGAATCCCACATTATCCCTGTTCTTCGTAATCTCTATTAGAGTTTTCCACTTAGATAGCACATGAGCACGTTTTTTTTACTTTAATAGAGCCTTGTAGGCTTTTTTGCTAAGCTGAAAGTCATTTAATTTATTAGAATTTATCATAGCAGCCCTACGACTCGCTATAAGGATCTGCTTAGCCTGAATATATTCTTGATCAAACCACCTTTTATGAAAAGTTTTATTTTTATTATTTTGGGGGGTGTTGGGTCTCGTTAAAATCGGATTGAAAAATTTGATAAGCTCATTATAAAGAGATAGTAAATAATCACTATCAACAGGAGAACTCATAATCCTGGAATGGAGTGCCATACCCTCCGCCGAAAGCAAACGTACGGTACATTTCTCATCAAGTGCGTTAGTCCATTTATTTTTAATCCTAATATGAACAATCTCCTCATTTTGGGTCCTTCTGGTATACAGATTTGCTGGTTGAACTTCAGTGACCCAACTAAAATTTAATGGAAAATGGTCACTCTCAGGTCTTAAATCAACCTTAAATTGGGACAACCTTGAAAATAAATCCCCAGAAATCAAAATATAGTCAATTGTAGATCTTTTTTGTCCTGAGCAAAATGTAACTTGCCCTGGATAATCACCCTTAACTGAGCCATTTAAAATTAATAAATTCAGTTTAGAGGCCAGGTGAATCAGACATAAACCAGAGAAATTTATCCCCAGGTCTAGCGAGGTACGATTGGATGAAAGTTGGTTAAATTCCAAATCAGAACAACCAAATTTATCAAAAAGTACTGCATTATTAAGGCCCAACCTAGCATTTAAGTCCCCCCCTATAATAAGCATCGCATATGGGAATTTTTGGATACAGTCTAATATAAACTGTTCCACCTCCTCCCAAATTGCTCTTGTTGAGTCTTGGGAGGGTTGTGGTCTCAAATAAAGATTAATACAAATTATCATGTGTTTATGGAGAGTCATCACTACAGCAACGGCCCAATTGTGACTACTAGTAAGTTCCTTAATAGATACATTCAAAGAGCAAGAAATGAATATTCCTAATCCACCAGATGGTCTCCCTCTTTTTTTTGCTTGGAGAGGCCGAGGTTAAAATTTGTGTATAGTTAGGAATAATAAAATCATTAATCATCCATGTTTCCTGTAAGAAAATTACATCATATTGTGTAATATAGTCTAAAAAATCTTTATCCAACCTTTTGGAGGACCAACCTGCAATGTTCCAGGATATTAGGGAGACTGTTTGTCAATCTGCTGATTCGATAATATCCAGGACGCAGTTTTGGTCCTTAAAGATACAACCATTACCGGCACTTTTATTAGAGTCCAAAAACGATTCTTTAGCCGGAAGCCCATTTAGATTTCCAATCATAGGAGAGCTTAAGGTTTGAAAATCAGGATTAGAGGTTACATCCTCCAGAGCGGCCACAGGAAAAGGGTTTATCTTGCTTGACAGCTTAGCAGTAGTCGAGCAACTTTCACTGTCAGAGGTCTTCTTAACATTACTAACTACTTCCTTCTCTGTCTTGCAGTTATTTGAATCCAATAGCATGGCCATATCCGTAGCAAAGTTCATTATAATGCTGGGATGTTCAGGCTCTTCATAGGCTTTATGATTGTGTTGGAGTGGAGTCACTTTTAGAGTATCAGAGTCTAAGCTCCCACCATGATTCCCCAAGGCCAATAAGCTATTCTTCAGCAGCTCCAATCTATCCACAATGACAACTTGATCTTCTCTTGGGAGTTTTGGGAATACATCCTTCAAATCTTCCTCTACAGAAATGTCCAGATTCAAACTTGTATGGGTAAAGGCTGTAGAGGGTGAATACTCCCTTGGCAGCTTATCAGACTTATACTCCACATCTAGGGCAGGGGTTTTATCTTCCCTTAGGGAAAGGTCCATCAGGTCAGGTTGAGTAGATGTCACTTTATTCCTTTCTATGTTCATCTTACAGGCCATTGGCAGGAGAGGGACAGGTTTCAGGGTATTTACAAATACTCGTGCCGGAAAAATCCCTTTTTTTCTAAAAACTATATTTTGCTTCATCATTAAAGAGGGAAAATGTCTGCTGTGAAACTTGAGTAGAACTCTCTGCACCTGATTCGGCTGACTGATCAATTCCATAACATCTAAATCAATTCTGGAGACACGTACACCAAATAGTGTGCTTAGATGTTTGAGTGCCATCCATCTAGTGTTCCACCTGGGAACCCTACCTTGAAAACCACAGATAGTCAGACAGATTTGCCTTGGTTGTAGGGTCAGATGAAGTCTATAGCTCCCATCTCCACTTTGGTTGTAGGATGAAAAAAGTGGTTGAAGCTTTATCCCTGCTTGATGGATAAGTGGTTTTCTTATTAGGCAAGTTATCAGTGCCTGGGGAATTACTGAGCTTATTCACCACGTTAGCCTTGGGTCTCATATCCGACAATTTCTCAAGCTTCTCCTTGATGTCCTTTAAATAACCTAGAATATGCTTGACTGTAAGGAAAGTCAATTCTGTTATACTACAGAGAGTCCTCTCACAGTCACAGCAAGGCATTTGTGCTGGTGTAGAACTGGGGGAACTTCCTCCGTGTCTATACTATCCTCCAATTTACATACTTCTTGAGCTAAAGCCGCAAATCTGTTAGAGACAGGGATTTTGTAAACAGCAGCAGTGGGGTGCCCTCCTCCGACAAAGTCATCTATCTTGGTTTGTTTGCATTTCGGAGGAGAAAAAGCCTCCTCTGCATCTCTGGAGCATTTAGGGCGTTTCCCATTGCTCATTATGGCTGTTTGTAGTAGTTAAGCTCAGGGAGTTCTTAAAGGCTGCAAACAGGTTCAATTATAGAGATGCAATTTATCCAGCAGAGATTACAAGAGGGAAAGGAGTCTCATAGAAGAACACAGAATAAGATACTTAGTCAGAAGAGCGGAGCAGCAGAGTTCTCTCACTGTCGGCTCGCCGCCCCCAGTTACATCAGAAGAGGTCACCTTAATGATTAAGCAGTTAAAAAATGGGAAGGCTCCTGGGAGTGATTTCATTCCCCCAGATCTTCTTAAGAGTAACATTGACTGGTGGTCACCGATACTGGCCAGACTTTTTACCCATATTGACCATACTGCTCAGATTCCATCAGACTGGGGCCTTGCAATTATTAATCCTATATACAAGAAAGGTATCAGGTCAGACCCTAATAATTATCGTCCGATTAGTCTCTTAAATACCATCGGCAAATTGTACTCCAGACATCTGCAAATTAAATTACATAATTGGCTTGAACATGATAATTATTTAAGTAAAGAACAGGCGGGCTTTACCCAGGGTCGTTCAACTCTTGATCATTGTCTTGTTCTAGATTATTTTATTCAAAAATATGTTAGAGTAGCTAAGAAATCTCTTTTTGTCGCCTTTGTGGATCTGAAGGCGGCCTTTGATTCTGTCTCTCGGGGAAGACTTTGGGCAAAGCTGAATTCCTCAACTATAGATAAAAGACTTTTACATCTGATGATTAAAGTGCATGAGAACACGCAACTACAAATCAGATGTAACAGTGAAGGAATGTTATCTAAATTCATCCCCTCCCAGAAGGGAGTAAGACAGGGTTGTTTACTCGCCCCCTCCTTGTTTAATATTTATGTTAACTCCCTTATTCAGTCTCTTCATGGAGTAGATGTGCATGCCCCTAACTTCTCAGGAGGAGAGGGGTTCCAATTCTGATGTACGCAGATGATGCTATCCTACTGTCCCAAACTAGAGTTGGTCTTAACCGGGCCTTAAGAATCTTTAGCAAGAAATGTAACGAGGAACTATTAACAATTAATTATTCTAAAACCAAGATTATTCGTTTTAATAGGGCTTATAAGAAAGATACTTGGAGAATAAACGGACACCCTATAGAGCAAGTTAAAACATACAAGTATCTGGGGGTAACCTTCAGTTATAATGGCAGCTCCTCAGCACATATAAGTTCTACAGTCTGCTCAGCTGAGAGAAATGCTAATGCTATTATTAGATTCTTCAGGATGGAAGGCCAAGGTGTAATTCAAGCGGCCTTAAAATTGTTTGATGCAAAGATTTTAACCCAACTCACATATGGTATGCAAGTAATTACTTTAAGTGATAATAATTTTAAGG
The DNA here is from genome assembly GCA_029375565.1 of Gekko gecko. Lineage (NCBI taxonomy): Eukaryota > Metazoa > Chordata > Lepidosauria > Squamata > Gekkonidae > Gekko > Gekko gecko. Next base: position 175,752,637 of record JAPDNY010000005.1, read on the forward strand.
ACCTGGAAAAAGTTCAATCTAAATTTATTAGAGCACTATTTAATGCGCCTAAATGTACAGCAAATGTAGTTCTTAGGCAGGAGATTGGGGTGCCAAGAGTGAAAACGAAAATTTGGATTGCTTCGATTTATTACTGGTTAAGAACGCATTTGAAACCTACAGGCCTAATTCCATCCTTTTTAGCTGCCACCCCATATCCCGAATGGTCCTCCAAAATATTGGTCAAACTTGGTTCAATTGGGCTTCATCCTGTAAGTCTTTTCGATCTAGGATTGACCAAAGCTAAATCTATAGTATCCCAATGTCTAATGGATATAGAGGCGCAGACAGAAGAAGCGCTTCTACCCTCGAGATATGGAGTTTTAAAATCTTGGGCAGGTTTTGCACCTGCTCCTTATCTTTCTAACATTATATATGATGGCTATAGATGGGCTTTTTCTAGAGCTCGTTTTGATGCCTTACCCTCTAATTTATTACAAGGAAGGTTCTTGCGTTGGCCTATCTCCCAAAGATGTTGTCCCTGTACAGGTCTTGAGATAGAGTCGGTCCCACATATTCTTTTACATTGTAACTTTTACGCTACGGAGAGGCAGCTGTTAATTTTCCCATTGTTGTCTACATTTAAACCTCTGGATGTCCACTTGAAATTTGCAGAACCAAGGATTCTAACCTTTTTGTTGGAAGATCGGAAAGAGAGGATATCTTTAGCTGTGGCAAAATTTTGCTTCCTCGCACTTAAAAGAGGAAGCTTGTACCTCAGACAGCAAGTCAATGATAAAGTAGTATTGCTCCTGTTTCCACCTTAATGATACACTGTGTTGCTCCCGCTTTTGCTCTTAATGCTGTTTTATATATTTATTTAATTTTATGTATCTACCATGTATTTTACCTCAATCCTTTTTTTTTGGAAATATTTTATATTGGCTGGTCACTTGACCGTACTAATAAACTTGAACTTGAACTTGAACTCCTGATAGAAGAGCTTCATCTCAAAAGTGTAAGCCATGGTCCAAAAATCCAGCCTTTCCTGATGACACCATCTATGTAGCTGATCATCGATTTCCAGTATTTCCCTTCCTAAGCCATGGCCTTCGACAGGAAGAATTGATAAGAATACAACCCATGCTCCAAATTCCTTCACCTTTTTACCCACAGCCACATAGTCTCTTTTAATACGTTCTGGGATGTGCCAGGCTGTATCATTTGTTCCCACAAGGATGAGCAAGAAGGGATAATAATTTGTGGGTTTGATGAGTCTTCCTACTCTTTCCGTCACATCCTGGATGTGTGCACCCAGTAGACAGTATACCTCTCAAGATGACAAGTCTGGTCAGCACACTTTAGCTTCTACCCCTCTCAGCAGGGAATCCCCAATTACCGACAAACACCTTTTTTATATTGGGGAGCAGAGACTTGAGTACTCTCATCCACAGGGGTCTGAGAAAATTTTCTTCAAGCTTTGTGGAGGCTGGGGGCGGAGCTCTTGTTGTTTGCCTGCTAATGTCATTTGGCATCTGAAATCACTCCACTTCCCAATAAATATGGTAGATAGACTCCCATTCTAGCTGTGTCTGAAGAAGTGAGCAGTGAACCACGAAAGCTCATACACTGCCACATATTTTGTTAGTCTTTAAGGTGCTACTGGACTCTTGCACTTTTCTACTACATTAGACTATGAACTGTTAATGTCAAAAATTAGAATAATTTTTATAACAGTTTTTTCTCTCTGATGCAACCTTTAGGAAGGGTTGCATCAGTGCTTAGTTCTCATGGCCCTTTCTTACATGCCCAGGGAAATGCTGATCACCACTTTGGGGTCAGGAAGCAATTTTTCTCCAGGCCAGTTTGGCTGGAGATCCTAGAGATTTTTTGTCATCTTCTGGTTGTGGAACAGTGGCCACTGGAGGTGTGGAGGGGGAGGTATTTGTAGATTTCCTGCATTGTGCAGGGGTTGGACTAGATGACCCTGGAGGTCCCTTCCAACTCTATGTTTCTGTGATTCTGTGAAGTGCACACCCTAAATCCCACCCAGAGGCAAGCTCCACCTCAACAGCATTGCTTTTCTTTGTCTCAACATCAAAAGATGCGCCAAGAGTAACTAATCCCGCATCAGCTTTCCCTTTCATGCTGGACTATATTAGTATTCAGCTTATAGAACCCAAGATCCTCCCCACCCTGCATTCAATCAGCCATGAAACTCTGTTTTGGGAGGCCCCATCCCACCCCACGCACCTGTTTGATGCTTCAGGGAACTTATCAGGTTCCCTTTTCTTAAGAAAAAACAACAACCCTGCTTTGTTCCTGCCTGCTTAGGAGGAGGACAAGGAGGAGGAGAGTTGGATTTATATTCCACCCTTCTCTCAGAGCAGCTTACAATCTCCTTCCCTTCCTCACCCCTCAACAGACACCCTGTGAGGTAGGTGGGGCTGAGAGAGCTCTGAGAGAACAGCTCTGAGAGAACTGTGACTGATCCAAGGTCATCCAGTTGGCTTTATGTGGAAGAGTGGGGAATCACTCTGGTTCTCCAGATTAGAGTTATGATACATGCCCCTTCTCTATATACAATACTGTGAGGGTCTGTGTGTGGCGCCTGGTCAGAGCTGCTACTGATTTCTTCTGACCAGTTCTCTAAGCAAATTTTCAAATGTCTCTTTGGGGTAATTGTTTTGTTTCTGGGTCAGGGATATTTACAAGGACTACTGCTAAGTGTATTGGCAATGAAATAGGTAGGCACCACAGCTGGCTAACGTAAAAACTGAACAGGCTTTATTCACAAACAACACAACAGGGGGGATGGAAGTTTTTACACAGAGGTTAATTTTCTGTTTTTTTCAGGTTGAACTGTTGAACTTGGTTTCTCTTTGTTAGAATGCTTGTTTCTTTTCCTCAGTTACACAGGTGTTAAATAGTTCACTAAACATCTGATGATCACACCCTCCTGCACTGTTTTGTGGTTAACTTTTGGCTTTGGTTCTCTGGCCCCTTTTGAGTCCAACTGGCCACCACCAGTTTTCCTGACTCGGCTCAGACCTTTTTTTTAGCCCTCACTAAACCACTTCTCTCAGATCAAGGAGTGATGTCTCATTGGTGTATGACACTATTGGGTTTAGGTTTTTAACCATCTGGTCACTGTCCCCCTTTCTTCTGAGGAACTCAGTAAACCAGGTTCTTCCACAGAGAGCTTCAGTTCTCTGACAGACTTCTTCTCCACCCTCTGTCTCACACACCGAACTCCTTCACAGCTTCCCTCAACTGCCTATTCCAAACAGAACCTCTTGTCTGTTATATGCCAATCACTGAGGATTCCGAGCTAAATGGCCCCCTCCTCACTCTGTCATGTGACTCAGCAGTGTTCTGTGTTTACTCTCTGCTGGTCCCAGATCTTTGAGTCCCTCACAAGAGCCCACCATTCTTAATCACTACACCAAACTGGCTGTCTAACTAGTCTCCAATCCCAGCCTATTTAATAGCACCCTCTCCCTCCATGCAAGGTGAAACACATGAAAAAAATGTGCAGGCCAATCTGAAAGAAGCCCAAAAGAGGTCCTGCTGAGCCCCAAAGGGTAGAGCTAACCCCACACTGCCTTACTGAAGGATGAGAGGGTGGGTAGCTCATGAGGCAAATGACTGCTGATGTTAGGCAAAAGATGCTTAACTACACACTCCTTAGCCTCTCTCATTGGCCAGGACATGTGAGTTTTCCATCCACACTTCTGTCCCCACTTTGATATATTCCTTGTATGGAAGGGTGGGGGGGCTGGCACAAAGGGCCCCCACACCAAGCAAAGGCAGGGACTGAAATAGACATGTACTATTTTTGAGAGCTTGTTCGTTGAGTTAGAGCTTGCTTGTTGAGTTAATGGAAGCTTTATTGACAGATGTATCAACTTCTAGCTAGGAGGTGAATAGGAAGACAGAGCAAACAAGAAACTGCAAGCAGGGAACTTCATGCCTGTCAAAATCTCATCACACCATCTGTAACCACAAGTGGGAAAGCCATCTGATGGCAGAGTCATAAAATTCCAAAAAGACAAACATAATTAGCAATGGGTGCTAAAAGCAGCGTAAAGCTAAGTGGTCCTTTTGATCTTCATCTCAAAGCGTGTCATGAAAATTCCAGTGTTATGCAGGGAGTTCAAATGCTTAACAAATCACACACCTAGGAATTTTCAGCTCAGAAATGTTGTTTCATTTGTGGCAGTCCCTAATGAATATAGCAGTCTTTACTGCTAGAAGGAAATCTAGATGGAGCATCTGAGGCCCACTTTCATTGCATCTTGTAGCTCACACAGGTTGGCCTTTAGACACTTCATAAATCACAGACTAACATCTTAGAGAATTTGAGATGGTATTTTTGGCATATGGCTCAGATGAGGATGGCAAAATGAAGAAAACAATTATAATGTATTCTTTAATCGAAGGATCTGAATGTCTCTAGTGACAGATTGCAGCTTTTGTGTTTTCACAATTTTATATTTAATTTCAAATGCAGTGTGTATGTGGGGTGTGTGTGCCACAATTAGCAGCAATGAAAATCTTATGTTGTTCTGAAGAAGTACTATCTGTCTTTGGCTCATTTCTGCAACTATGTTTAAAGTGAAAAAGTCACCACAAAGTGACTTTCTCAGTTTTCATGTGAAGATGTCTTATGAAATCTCATTCCTGTGATACAGTGAAAAATTAGCAGTCCATACTGTTACAGTCTAGTAAACTGGGTTTGTACAGTGTGGGAACATTCATTGTAACCATATGAAAATTAATCAAGAAGGTCAAGGAGTAGTCAACCAGGTATAATTCCATGAACAAGGGCTTGTTTTCAAATATAAGGAAATTTAATACACATTGTCTAGCTGTATTGATTTTGTTGGAAGGAGTGCATTGTATAACGTTGCTTAATGCTAGAATTGGCAATGGAGTTTCAGGGGAGGGCAGTAGAAAGTCAGTAAAGGGCTCCATATGGTGCTCCCTGGCCTGAGCGTTGTCCACTCCTGCTGTTGTCTCTTTGTTACCCAGAATGCTGCTCTCAGGGATTATTTCCTTCTAGTCACTTCTCTTCTCCCTCTATTCTAATGGGAAGTGGTGGCGCAGTGGATAAAATCCCCTGCATAACTATAATATCTGAACTGCCAAGCTTTGTCAGTTCTAGCCCCGTGCTGGTGTGAGCAACCCAGCCTTGTCCTTAGCTCATCATCCACCCAGCGATTCAAAAGCTTCGGCAAGTAGATAAAATTGGGGACCACCTGCTAGGGGTAGGCACACCAATCCCTTCGGGGAGGTGTTAGCTGCCATTGGAAAGACGTCTGCTGCACTGCAAGATTGAAAGGTGGAAAAATCTGTGTTGGCATTCCCTGCAGTGGAGCGAATCGGCCTGCAGTGGAGCAAATCAGCCAGGCAGTGGCAGCGTGACAATGCAACATCATGAGTCCTGATATCATCAGCCAACTGACAAAGAATGCTATTGGATCACGTCTGATACAGCCTGCAGATGAATCCTCCCGAGCAGCTACAGTGTGTGATTAAATAATTGTATGTGTTGTCTCCCCTATCCCCCATGAATATTGTTAGTCCAATTGTCAATGAGAAACTGTAAATCGCTCTGAGCCCACAGGTGTGTGGGAAAAAGCAATCAATAAATCAAAAGTATTATTATTATTATTGCTGTTGTTGTTATTACTATTTCCACCCTGAAGACTGCACATGCTTTCTACAATCTCTCTCTTTTTTAGCCCAGATAGCTAGCTAGAAGTCTTTACTATGCCTTTCCAATCTAGTATGGAGTTCTCTTACAATAAAGAGTTTATATTTCTTTTCTAAGCAACAAGGGTTCTTTTGATGGATTTGGGTGGCCATAGAAACTCAGTGAGTCAAGGTAACTCAGCAACACAAATATATTTTAATTACACAGAAAAAATAAGCCACAATATACATAAATGAGTCAGACTTGACTGTGTGACTGAACAACAACAACATTTTTTTTTTTTTACATCCCAGCTCTTTTGAGGACTGCTCTTGAGAGAACAGCTCTGAGAGAACTTGTGACTGGCCCAAGGTCACACCAGCAGCTGTATATGGAGAAGTGGGGAATCAAACCCGGTGCACCCAGATTAGAATTTGTGCTCCTAACCACTACACCAAGCTGGTTCTGCTGCTACAAAATGGTAAAACATAAACATGATCATCTGATTCGTACAAAAACATGACATAAACTATAATCACTCAAACCATAACGTTATCAATCAAATCATATATCTATATAGAACTTGCTTATATATATTCTTGATTTTTCACTTCTATTTAGATATCTTTATTCTATCCTTCCCATCTATCTCCATATCTAATAATGATTTTATTACAAGCATATGTTGCCAGTCTTTTCTTTTTTATCATTTTCTATTTGAATTTAAAATTATTTTTAATTTTAAGCTATATAATTGGAAAACACTTTCCATTTTTCTTGAAATTCTGAGATTGGGCTGTTGTATAAAGAAGATATTAGTTTTGGCATTGTCACATATTCATATAGTTTGTTCTTCCATTTCCTCAGATCTGGACATCTTTCTGCCTTCCATTTTGCTGCAAATATTACTCTCTCTGACGTCACCATGTACCTAAATAATACAGTATGAGTTTTTGTAATATTACTTGGTAAAATATATAGTAACATATTTTTGGGATCCATCACAAATTCAACTTTTAATATCTTTTCTATTTCTTCATGTATTTCTGTCCAATATTTTCTTGCTTTCTTACATGTTCACCACATATGATAAAATGTTGCATCCATATTCAGACATTTTCACCACTTTCCATTATACTCTTTATACTTTTTATGAGCCTTTGCAATGTCTTTTGGGGTAATATACCATCTAAAAACATTTTATACTAATTCTCCCTTAATGTTTGACATTCAGTAAATTTAATTTCTTTAGTCCATATTGTTTTCCCACTGGTTCATGCATATGTTTTCTCAAATATTTTCCATCCATTTTCTTCATACAATTTTTACTTGCTCTGTTTCTGTATTATATTGCAATAATGTATCTGGGAGTATCTGGGACCAGGGGGTCCAATTCTATGATGCCCAGAATGAGGTGACCCCATATAATGAAGGGAAAAATGTGGGGTTGCACGCATGCGTTAAACCAAGCTGGCTGTGTTTCCTCCAAGCTCCTCCTTCGAACTAAAGAATTTATAGCTCAAAGTTTGTAAATACTACGCAAACCCAGATAAGAGGCTGATAACCAGGAAGCAGCTGGCTAGAACAACTTCAGAGTGGTAAGAAACTAATTTACTGCTGTGCTAGAAAGGAAAGCCTTGAGATTCTTAAGGCCGCTCCCAAAGCTTTGAACCAGATATGGCGAAGACAATTAAGGACCTATCTGAACAAATTTCAGGACTCCAAAATACAGTCCTTGCCTTTCAAGAAAAAATCAGTAGTGAGTTAATCTCACTACGTGGAGAAATTAGCAAAATAGGCACAGAAATAGCTTTTATAAAGCAGACAGCTACAACAGCCAAAGAGCTTGCTGAAGCTAATGAGCAAAAAATAACCGCTCTGAACCGCCAAATAAATGACTTGTCAGACAGAAACAGGAGAGCTAACCTTATTTTATCAGGGATATCTGAAGAAATTTCCATAAATAAATTGGAGGAATCGCTGATACAGTGGATGCAGACAAACGAAGTAGAAATAAAAACAGAGGATGTTGAGAGAGTGCATCGACTACAAAGGAATGGGAGGGGTGGGGCCCCTAGAGATGTAATAATTAAATTTGCCAGAGAGAAAATTCAACAGCAAATATATACAGCACTAAAGAAGAGGAAAGACCTGACTTTTAGAGGAAGAAAAGTCTGGGTGAGACAAGATTTTTGTCAAGAGACCTTAAGGGAAAAAAACCTCATGCGCCCCTTTGCCCAAAAGCTTTATGCAAATAACATGAAATTTTCATGGGGCTATCCATCCTCGATAATTATATTTTGGGAAGGAAAGCGACTGATGGCAAGGAATACTACAGAGGCAAAGGAACTACTTAAACAATTAGGTATCAACACAGACGATATGGGAGAGCAAGAAATGGAAGCGGAATCGGGGGTTCCTGAAGATGGCGACGAAGGAACTTCAGAGAGAGGAGGAAACGCCTCAGGACCAGCTCCCGATAACCAATTAAGGGAAGTATACCTTTATTGATTGAGCTAATGACTATTAATAGTATTATCATTTTTTACAGTATCAAGAAGGAGGAGGAGGGGGATGCGTGCACCCCATGCAGTGGAGAGAGGGGAAGAGATTTTCTTTCCACCTTTACTCTCAACCACGGGGGGGGGAGTGAAGGGGAAGGGTAAACTAACTAACCATTCAAATTTTTCACAGCCACGAGATGTCAAAGCCTTAATTGATGTGGGATATGGATAAAACAATAAAAATTTTATCACTGAATGTCAATGGTTTAACATCAGAAATTAAACGATATAGGATAGCCAAGTTGGCAAGAGAGCAAAAAACTGATGTTCTGTGTTTACAGGAAACACATAAGAAAAGAAATGACAACAAGCCTTTGCTAAAAGACTCGACCTGGATGATGTTAGTGGAAGCTAGGAGCCACACCAAGGCCAGAGGAGTGGCAATAATGACTCATAAGAAACTTAGAGTAGAGGTACTAGAAAGAAAGACAGACAGGGAAGGGAGATATGTGATGGCTAAATTAGAGGGGAAGAAATTTACATTGGTAAATATATATCCACCCAATAAAGGACAAAAGAAATTTTTAGCCAGGCTAGTTAAAAAAACTAAGCAATTCGCAGAGGGAGAATTAATTATGACAGGAGATTTGAACATGGATCTGACTAAAAATAAGGCAATTAAAATAGGAGATTGGGGCTTGAGGGAAGCACATGAATTGATAGGACAGCAGCCAAAACCCACCCATGTATCCAGCCGGCACAAAACCCCATCATGCATAGATTACATAATTGTAGAAAAAAGCAGCAACCTGACTATAAAAAAAATTACAACGCACCCAATCTGGATATCGGATCATGCACCAATCACTATAGAAATAGAAGGCAATCAAAAACCAAAAAATAGAACTTGGAGGTACAATAATTTAATAATGGCTAAAGAGGAAGATAGGAGCTATATGATGGAGCAGATAAGATTATATTTTGAGGAGAATAGAGGGACTGTCCCAACTAATATCCTGTGGGATGCCGCGAAGGCAGTGATAAGGGGACACTGCATAAATAAGGAAAAGTACATCAAAAAAGAACGCTATCTAAAAAGACAATCTAAAATTCAGGAACTGGAGAGGTTGCAAAAGGAACAAATCAACAATCATGATTTAAAAGTACAGAGTCAGATAACAACAATTAAAAAACAATTAGATGAGTTGGACTCAGTTACATTATGGAAGAGAGAAGCAATGGTAAGAAATGACTTCCATAGAAATAGTATTAATTCGGCCAGAAGGTTAGCTAACTATTTGAAAAACAGGAAGGTAAGGCAAAAGATAGAAAATATAAAAGTGAATGGCCAAAGAACTGGCAACCCAAAAGATATAGTAAAAGCCTTCGAGACCTTTTATAAAGAGCTGTATAAAAAAAAGGACATAGTCATATATGAGGAAGATATAAGAATAACACTCAAAGAAAATGATAAAATTATGTTAAGGGAGGAAATAACACTACAGGAGATAAAGGTGGTAATTAAAGAATTGAAAAAGGGCAAATCCCCAGGCCTAGACGGTTTCACAAGTGAATTCTATAAGGAGATGGTAGACATATTGGCCCCAGAGCTCCAAGAGGTATTTAATGGAATATTGAAAGGGAAAAAAGTCCCAGATTCGTGGAAGCAATCAGAAATAGTGGTAATCCCTAAACCACATAAAGACCCAGAGGAAGTGGGCTCATATAGACCTATTAGTTTACTAAATCAGGATTATAAAATCTTTGCAAAAATATTGGCAAATAGATTAAAGAAGATCATACCTAGCATAATAAAGGAGGACCAATATGGATTTGTAAAAGACAGGAATATAGCCCACCCCATAAGGAATATTATAAATGTATTACAACATGGCCACAAAAAAAGCTAGGCCTCTTGAAATTAGATGTCTACAAAGCATTCGATACACTCTCCCAGGATTTTCTGTGGCAGGTAATGACTAAATACGAGATGGGGGAGCCATATATAAAAGCGATCCAAGAAATGTACAGAGAAGGGACAGCAGTGGTGAGAGTTAATGAAGAACACTCACAACCCCTCAAGATTCAAAGAGGAGTCCGGCAAGGATGCCCGCTCTCGCCCCTCCTATTTATACTAGCAATAGAACAGCTAGCTGAAAGAATAAGAAATTCTGCAAGGGTGGAAGGATACAGGGTAAAGAAGGAAGAAATGAAAATCAATTTATTTGCCGACGACATTATAATCGCTATGACAAACCCCAAAGAGGCAGTAAAAGAAATAAAAGTTATATTAGAGGACTTCAAAAAATGTTCAGGACTGAAGGTGAACATGGCTAAATCAGAAATTATGTACCTTAATGTGACTAAAGAGGAAAGGGAACAAATACATGGGATTACTAATATTGGAATGGGCACCAAAAAATTCAGATATTTAGGCATTGTACTACAGAAGACTATCGATAAAATAGCAGAGAATAATTATAACAAGGTCTGGAAGAAAATAGAAAAAGATATGAAAAAGTGGGAAAATAAAATAATGAATATATCTACTAGAATAAAAAGTGTTAAAATGTTTTGGCTGCCAAGATTAATATACCTCTTTCAGACAATACCTCTAGGAATGTATACCAAAAAACTAGACCAATGGAACAGAGTGATTAAGGAATGGATTTTCGGTAGTAAAAAATGCAGAATACAGAGAAAGATAATTTATAGCCACAGATCAGAGTTGGGATGGGGAGTCCCTGACCTGATTAGCTATTACGAAGCCTTCCAAATAAAATCGATATTGGAGATAGGCGATGGAGAGGGACTAAAATGGGTGAGTTTTGAGAACGAAATCAATAATAACATAGGGAGTTTTGGGGTATTCTCCAAAATGACAAATAAAGATCTTATACAAGTTAAGGGACCTAGGTATTCAACACTAACAGTGTGGAACAAGTGGCAGCCCTCATGGCTTAAAAGAACCTCAAAATGGGCACCACTAAAGTCCCTCTATAACGAAACAGAAGAAAATAAATGGTGCGAACTCCTGAGATCAAAGGGATATTATAGGCTAAGAGACTTATTTAGAGGAGGCACTCTAAAACCAGCACAGGAATTAATCGAGGAGATAGGCAAGCAATATTGGTTAAAAATTACAGGCCTTTATAGAATGATTAAGGAAGTTAATGAAAAAGGAAATATTTGGACAGAAGAACCAATTGAAGAAATACATAATAGGATGCAAAAATTTAAACAAGGATTAGCAGGATATATTTACAAGAAAATGTTATCCAATAAAGATAAGGCAATACTTTATTTACAGAAAATATGGTGTAAGGAAGGCCAAATATCGGAAAACGATGCAAATAGAATAATGAAGGGAATAGAAGAAACCAAAATTAATGAAGGGAAAAATGCTTGTGAGCTGGAAGCTAAATTTTCTGAGCAGCTTGTGCACCAGCGCCCCCTGGCGCAGCTTAGAGGGAACACTGGTGGTAACTTACGCCAACCAAAAACATGGCATAGCCCATAGGCACCCATGGATCTGGAAAAATAAGGTGCCCTATGCCACTGCCCATTAGACTTGGAGGAACTCAGGATGCTGACTATGGGTGTGCCCAATCACTGTCCTTCCTAAGGTGGCCAAGCTCCCTTCCTAGCACCCAATTGTGGGCCCCCTCCTACAAATACTTCTGGCAGAGCAACACACAACCCAGTAGTTAGGGTACATGGCACGGGACTCTATCTCAGACCTCTCTGCAGTGCAGACTTAGAGTGAGTGGCTAGGCACTTTGGTGATGGCAGAAGCACAGAGAGGGCACTTTGCACCACAGGGTGAGCACTTTGTGCTGACATCCAGGGAGGAGAGCAAAGACCATACTCTGTGGCTGACCTCTCCCATTTCAGAACACTAAGAGGCACTCTGGCTTCAGAGGCTCAACCCACAGGGGCAACCGTGCACTGACAGGTAAGCACAGGCAAGGGCTCCAAACCTGCTCCCTCACTCCCCTCAGTGGAGCCTGGGTGACATGACAGCATCTCCTGTACTCAAGCCCCATATTAAATTTGTGCATGGGGCAGCAGGAGCCATGGCTGCCCAGTGCCATGGCCCCTAATATGCCATGGGTAAAGTTCCCTGGAAGGTTGTCCAGGAGATCCGGGGCGGGGGGGATGCTCTGTCAGTTGCCTGGTTCCCACCCTCAGCAGACCACAGACCATGTCTGGGGGGGACGGGGACTGGCAACTGCTCCACTGCACATGGTGATCCAGCTTGGCAACTGTCCCTAGAATTCATTCCCTTGGAGAATCAGAGGCTTGAGCAGCAGCTGCCCGTGACAAATGGTTTGTGAGCAAACTGGAAGGACTGCACCACAGGACAGATGAATGTGAGTTGGATGGTTCCATCATGCGGCTCAAAGGGGGTCGTGGTGAGCCCCCCCAAAGGAATTGCATTTGCAGACCCTGTCAGGATGAGACATTGATGGCTGAGGCTGGCATGGCACTCGTGCCCGGTTGCCATGGCTCAATTTTTCTGTTTTGCAGGTGGATATTCAACCGAAAGACTTCTGGGCAAGACCCACCCCCTTCATGCACTCTGCTCAGTCTGCTGTTCCAGCCTCATTCAGACCACTGTTCCAGCCCTCATTCTGGATGAGCATCAAGCCTGTGAAGCCCTTCTCAGTTCCATCTGCGATGTCACCCACTTAGGTGCATGCCATGCTGGGGACCCTCAATCCCCAGGGTAGAAGTGGATGGAGTCCTCACCCCTTGCCATGAATTCCAGTGCAATAAAGTCTCTGTCATCCCACAAGATTGGTTTCTGCTACATGACAGGAGTTTGGTATAGTGGTGAAGAGCAGCAGATTTTAATATGAAGAACCGGGTTTGATTCCTCACGCCTCCTGCATATGCAGTCAGGTGGGTGCCCTTGGGTGAGTCACAGTTCTCTCAGAGCTGTTCTCTCAAGAGCAGTTTTCTCAGAGCTCTCTCAGCCCCACCTACCTCACAGGTTGTCTGTTGTGGGGAGAGGAAGGGAAGGAGATTGCAAGCCACTCTGAAACTCCAAGTGAAGGGCAGGGTATAAATCCAACTTTTCTTCTTCTTCCTCTTCTCCTTCTCCTTCCTTGCCCCACTCCCTCCCCACCCAATCTGCCACTCCCCCTGCAGGGTTCCTGAGAACATGTCCCTGAGGAAGGGCTCTCAGATTGCTGTGGGTGGCCTGGGAGGGTTGTGCAGGTCCCACTGATTACAGTCATCCACTATATATAGTAGGGAGCCAGCTGCACGGACAGGTTCCCTTGCTCACCTTGCAAGCTGCTGTGTGCAATGGAAGAGAGGGGAATGCTGTAAGCCATAGCGGGGTAGATAAGAAGATAAGTGAATGGATGAGGCTCCTAACCTTGTATCTGCTCCAGGAAGGGGGTTGGTTATGTGGTACTCATGGGGAAGGCATCTGTGCTGGTAGTGCTGAGGGGGCAGGAGATCACAGGGGTTTTCTGAGTCAATGGTGGTGGGGAGCCACTGGAGTGGGCAGTCTCAAAGTGGTCAAAGGGTGGGGTTTGGGGGGCCTTGGTCATGGGGCAGACTGAGATGCAGGAACAACAAATGAGGGTGATTGCATGCCTGTCTTTGGAGTGGGTATCTGTCAGAGGGGTAGGGTGGGAGAGGAGAAAGGGTCTCTCCTGAGCTGTTCTTCTCTACCTCCTAGCTATGACATGCAAAGGCATCTGCCCCAGCATTCCCATTGATCCAAAGTGCCCTGCCTCTCATGCCACCCTGCCTTGACACTATGCTACAGGGCCACGCTGCAGTGGAATTACCATGGACGCTGCCTTGCAAGCAGCCAGCTACACTTTTGCCCCTGCTCCACTGCACCATAACTTGCCCATTAGAATATGGACTAGTGCCACCAAGATTACATGGTGGCCAACCACTGCAGCCCAGGCACAACAGAGGATTGCTCTGCCTGTCTCTCAGCCATTATTGTTGTAAATATTTTATAATTCACATTTAGTACTTAGATTGGGCTGATTGTGGTAATAATGGATCATTCTCTTCCTTGTGTATTAAAGTTATATTCATTTCTTGCCAAGTTGGTGGTATATGCTTTGCATACATAGTTGGAAGAAAGAGACTCACACAAGTATTTGGTATTAGCAAATTTAACTTGAATGTAACTGCAACTTGGCAACATAAGCCAGGCAAAGGATCCCATGATCCCTTTCCTGGCCCTAACAGGGTGAGCCACCGAGCTCCTGGAGCAAGCCAACATTAACACAGCTGTTGCCAGGTGGCAAGACATGCTAACAGCCCTGAAAATGAGCTGGCTTACTCAAGCTGAAGAACTTGAAGGGAGACCTACTCCAGGGTGTATCACAGGCTAATAGCAATCCCTACCTGAGGCCCATGCCAAGGTATGGTTTGTGCTGAATGCGTCAACCCCCCAATCAAAGAGGGGTCTGCCAGTTGGTGCTCCCCCTTTTCAATGAAACCAGCCAGATTCCTGCCACCAACAAGGGTTAAGCCTCTGCTTAGACCCTTGGCCCCACACACTGGCTGAAAATTTGGTGCAGCCCTTGCCTAAGATCCTCAAGAAAAATCTGGGTGCCGAACTCCAACAAATGGACCCCATCATCTCGGTAGAGATGAGGGAATTCCTTGGCTATATCTGAGTGTGGGATGTTAAACCCCAGCCCACCCCTCATAGATTTCCCAATCTCTTGATTGGCCTTCCTTCTGGCCCTCTCAATGGCATGTGGATTACAAGCCCATCTCCATACCCTTTGGGGTAGAATGGCCAACCACACCAACTGAACATCGGGCCAACGTGCCACAATGTTGTGCATATCCGACTACACTTGCGGGATCAGAGCCTTGCCTTTCACAATTCCCAGGTAATTCCCACCCAAGTGGATGACCAGGATGTTGGGTGGAGGCCCACTCCTCTCTGAAAACAATAAGGGCTTCAGTCCAGTCCATTGGAAGCCATTCGACACTGGCACTGTTGCTAAGGCCCAGCTGATCCAGGTCCTGATCATTCTACTTGATGGGCTGCCCAAAACACTATGCTGTGGCCAGCGATTAAAATCCAGAGCCTCCACACAGAAGCCAATGAACGTAAAACCGAAAAACAACAAGAACCATTAAAGGAATACAATAGTTCATAGTGACAACAAAGGCCTTATTTAAGCCCTGGATGCCACCTCCCTCTCTTTTGAGTGGTGAGGCCACAGTAGCCCATTATAGCCACCGTGGACATGGCTCCAATTCTAAATGAATGAATGCTGAATCTCACACCTGATTAACCCAACTTAACTAAGGCCTTTGATGTCACTGCCCCAAATTGGTATTTATTCAATAGAGACTTATCCAAATGAAGAAATAGGGGGCCATCATCATGGCTGTGCTGGCCAACGTATTGGTGTAAGGTCCAGACAGGACAGAGGTCTCTATCAGCACATGTGCCAAAAGAGATCTCATTCTCCTTACCCTTCTGGTCAATTTTGGACCACTGAACCTGGATGATGACCCAGTCCTCTTTGAAACAGATATTGCTAGCCTAACGGGCCTTCTTCAGAGGATCTAGCTGGGACTGCTGAACCAACTCACTGACCCCGAAAGCACCAAAAAATGCTGAGTGTGGCAGCATGAAACAGCATGAACTCATAGCCAGAGCTACAGACCTGAATCCACATACCATATAAACTCTTGAGTATTGCAGGGGAGATGAGCTGCCATGCATCCCGGTGGGTGCCAGCCTCCCATGCCCAATCCTCCAGCATCTTACGCAGGCAGAAGTCAGCAGTGTACTCAGTGAAACCATGGGCCTTTCAAGTAAAGGCCAGACCAGCCAACTGGGCTCCGACAGATTTAATCACTAAACCCTTACCTTTTAGCATGACACAGTATTGTTGTAGATGGCCCACTGGTATGGGCCAATCATTCCAAAGCCCTACCTGCCCCCTAAAGGCCAGAAACTGGTGAACAGCATAGTCATAAGCTTTCTGCATGTTTGGCACAATTGCTAACTGGATTGCCCTGCTAACTTTGACCCACCAATCTGCCATAGTTTCAAGGGCATCCTCATTGGGTTATATTATAGGATATTATAGCATTGGAAAAAGTGCAGAAAAGGGCAACTAGAATGATAAATGGGTTGGAACATTTTCCCTATGAAGAAAGGTTAAAATGCTTGGGGCTCTTTAGCTTGGAGAAACGATGGCTGAGGGGTGACATGATTGAGGTTTATAAGATCATGCATGGGATAGAGCAGGTTGAGAAAGAAATACTTTTCTCCCTCTCCCACAATACAAGAACTTGTGGGCACTCCATGAAATTGCTGAGCAGTCAGGTTAGAACAGATAAAAGGAAGTCCTTCTTCACCCAAAGAGTGATTAACACATGGAATTCACTGCCACAGGAGGTGGTGGCGGCAACAAGCATGGACAGGTTCAAGAGGGAATTAGATAAGCATATGGAGCAGAAGTCCATCAGTGGCTATTAGCCACAAGGTATAGATAGGAACCCTCAGACTGGGGCAAGTGATGCTCTGTATTTT
Organism: Gekko gecko; assembly: GCA_029375565.1. NCBI lineage: Eukaryota > Metazoa > Chordata > Lepidosauria > Squamata > Gekkonidae > Gekko > Gekko gecko. The sequence continues at coordinate 175,769,363 of JAPDNY010000005.1, forward strand.
GGTGCTGGGGGGGCAACAGTGGGAGAGCTTCCACTGCTGGCTCCTGATGGCACCTGGTATTTTTGGTCACTGTGTGACAGTGTTGGGCTAGATAGGCCACTGGCCTGATCCAACATTGGCTTCTCTTATGTTCTTAATCTGCCTCTGGGGCCAACTAACAAAACCTCTCCATCTGTTTGCTAGACAGAGGGTCCATCACCTCATTATTCACCCCCAGGACATGTTTGGTGAGGAACAACACATTCAGCTGCAAAAAGTGAAGTGTAAATGGCTTCACCAAGCCCATGACCCTTGCAGAATTGGAACTCAGCAAATTCATAACCAGGACCACTGCCATATTATCATACCAAAAATGCACAGTAATATTGACTAACTGCTCTCCCCACACCCACAGGGCCACCCAAACAGGAAAAAATTCTAAAAAGGTCAGATCCCTGCAGATCCCACTTGTGGACAAGGTTTCAGGCCATTCCTCTGCAAACCAATAACCTCTAAAATAAACCCTAAAGCCTACAGAGACTGATGCCTCAGAAGTAACCTGCAGCCCATTCCCCAAGGGTAAGTCATCCCTCCAAAATTAGATCCCACTAAAATTCTGAAAAAGGTCTCCCAGACCTGAAGATCCTCCTTCATTCCTTTATTGATACTAATCCTGTGAGCTGGGCTCCACAGCCCAGCCATAGCATTGCACAAGCTGCACAAAAACCTCTCTCAGGTGCCACCATACAACAGGCAAAATTCAAGTGCCCAAGTAGTTGCTGAATCTCCAATAGAGTGGCCTTCCTTTTACATAAAAAGAGAGCTACCTGAGACTGTAACTGCAGTGACTTTGCCAAAATTAACCTGGATGTCTGGTTCAGAGTGTCCAGCTCTATAACCAGGAAAGTCAATACAGGTGATGGCCCCTAGGCCAGAGGAACCCCCAGCTCCCCAGCCAGGTCCACAAAGGATTAGAGCAGATGCCAGCAATGGTCAGAGCCTGCCGGCCCCACAAAGAGAAAATCACCTGAATAATGAACTGTTTCCCTCAGGCCTGCCTTAACACTCAAAGCCCATTCTAAAAATGAACTAAACTACTCAAAAGCAGAACAAGAAATCAAACATCTCTTAGGAAGGGCCTGGTCCATGTAAAATTGGCCCTCAAAAGCAAAGCCCAAGAGTTCAAAATCATCTGGGTGCCCAGGCAGCAGGTGAAAGGCTGACTTAATGCCACATGGACTGCCTGATCATAAGAAGTATAATGGACTGAGCACAGGTGGCCTGGGATAGCATCGTTAACAGAACTACCACAAGGGAAATACAGGTGATGCAGGGCTATTTTTGAGCAGGAACGCACAGGAACGGAGTTCCCGCTGGCTCCCAAGTTGGCCACGCCCAGCAGGAACTCATTAGCATAACAGGCCACACCCAACAACAGAAACTCATTAGGATTGGCTACATTAGGGGTGTGTGGCCTAACATGCAAAGGAGTTCCTGTTACAAAAACCGCCCTGGGTTTTGACAACAAACAAGGTAAACAGAATAAGAAGCAAAAGGTGGATGTGGTTAGATGACCAGAGTTCTGGTAACACGGAGGGTGTGGCCTAATACGCTAATAAGCTGTACTGTCGGGGTGTGACCTATTATGCTAATAAGTTTCTGCTATTGGGTGTGGCCTATTATGCTAATGAGTTCCTGCTGGGCTTTTTCTACAAAAGAAGCCCTGAGGTAATGTATCATTTGATACTCACCCTCCGCTTTCTTAGGGGCCACCTCCAATGGAGAAAACAAAGGGAACTGGTGGAGTCAGAAAAGAACCAAGGACCCTGTCCTCCCTACACCCCTTGGCTATTTTCTCTCTCACTTCATGTTCCAGTCCAAATTCTGGGACACAGAGCATTCCCAGGAACCCTTATAAGGAATCCTAAAACCACTTGTGAAACCATCTAACAGATACAAACTATCTTCAGCATGAGGGTAAAGGGCTAGACATGGCTGATGGGTGGGAGCTCACATCTGCAGGGTCCTCTTGGACCCCAACATCCATAGGTGGCCCACATTGCCATTGGACATGTCCACTGACCCTATAGGTGCCGTGTGATATGAGTGCATCATGCCAGCAATTTTGTTGGGGAGTGCCTCTGGCCTCCCCTTTCTTTTTTCTCCAGTAAAGCTTTTCCACTGGCGCTCTCTGCTCTCTTTGTGTGTGTTCAACAGAACATGACTGGGGGCCATTCATCCATGCGGGACCTGACTGCCCTGGCTCAGTCCGTGTGGGTGGGCCTGGTGGGGGGTGCTGGTCCCCATGTCCTGCAGCCTGCCTCTGTTATTGCTGAGTGCTGGCTGCTTCTCTGCCATGTTGGGGGGCTGCCAACCCCCTTCAGATCCCTCCCATGGTGCGATAGTTATGGGTTGCTGCCTGTGCCATGATTGTCAGGTGGCTGTACCAGGTGTCTGACCACCCTTTTCCTGTACTGCCAACCACCCTTGGGTCCATGCTGTTCCCTCTCTCTCAGCCATTGTCTGAGTTGGCCCCATTGGCCTGGCTGTCCACACCCCTTCTGGTTGACATGCCCCTGTCCTATGCCTACTGCCTATGCTGAACCGTAGCTCATCATTCTGTGACCTCTTATGCCTGCAATGGTCCATGGGAAGTGTTTTCTTCCCACTCAGCCATGGCGTGCCTCGCCGCCTTGGGAACTGACTTGCATTGCCCAAGTTACATGATGGCCGGCCACTCCAGCATGCACATTATGCAGGATTGCTCTGCAAATTTTCATCTTTACTTATAATAAGCATAATACGAGCAGTAAAGTGTGACACAATGGCAACAAAGGGTTAATGCAGTCTTGGGGTGTATCAACAGATGTATAACATCCAAATTGCAAGATGTCGTAGTCATACTGTGCACCTCATCAGGCCACATCTGGAATACTGTGTACAGTTCTGGAGGCCTCACTTCAAAAAAGTTATGGACAAAATGGAGCAGGTGTAGAAGAGAATGATCAGGGGCCTAGAGACCAAGCCCTATGATGAATGGCTGAGAGACTTGGGAATGTACAGTCCAGAGAAGAAGAGGCTGAGGGGGGTACATGGTTGTTCTCTTAAAGTATTTGAAAGGCTGTTGTATTGCCCGTTCATTGTTAGAAAACTCTCCAATGGCTAGAGATGGGCAAGACCATCTCTCTTCACCACAAGACACAGAAGGGACTTTTTTAAAAATAAAGTTTTATTAGTTTATATATAGAAAGGGGGAAAGGGAAAAGAAAGGAAAAGAAAGCATACAGAGTTATATATATAAAAGAACCATTTTGATATTCTGCATGCAAATCTTCTCATAAAAGTTTCACAGCTATTATAGCCATCTTCCTTATTGTTCTCCATTTAGTCTTAGTTTCTCAGTATTATGCTTTAACCAGTCATAGAACACCTTCCATGGTCCCATAAATTCTTCCATTTTTCCTTTTAGTATATTTGTCAATCTGTCCATTTCAGCACTTTCCATAATCTTTGTTATCAACTCATCAGGTGATGGGATTTTCAGTGTCCTCCATGTTGTTGCAAATAAGATTCTAGCTCCTGTTATAACATGTAAAATGAAGTATCTATGGTTCTTATCTAAGTCATCCGGGAAACAGTTTAACAGAAATATTTCTGGTTTAAAAGCTATTGCAATATTCAATACTGATTGCAAAAGAGTATGTACTCCAATCCAGTATTTATGAATCTTTTTACAGTTGGGTTTCTAGTTCTCCAAACATCAATCAGTTTGTATTCTGCAGCCAATTCTAGGAAAGATCTTGGAAGCAAACCTTTGGGGGGTTTCATCTTCTTAATGGTTCTCCTGTCTATGTCTTGATCAAAGACAGAGTTAAAATCTCCAATTATACAGATATCCATGTAGTCATATCTTCTTATAATTTCCTTCATCATTTCAAAAAAAAAAATGCCCTGTGGTTCATTCGGTGCATATATCACCACCAATAAGACTTTCCTGTCTCTAATATCTATTTCAAGTAGCAGAAGTCTTCCCTTCTGATGAGAATATCAAAATAGGTTTAATTTTTCTTTGATATATACAGCTATTCCTCTTTTTTCACATTGTCTGAAGTAGTAAATAACTTACCAAGCTTCTTATTAATCAAATAATGTTCAATATCTACATCTATCTTCTTAAGTTGTTTTTCTTTCTTTCTTTCTTCTTTTCTCAGGTGAATCTAGTCTATTTATATTTACTGATAATATCGTGGTTGTTGATGAATCCATAATTATCTATTCCTATTACTACCATTTCTATTTCTTGTTGTCATTCTTTGTGGCTTATATTCCATTGATGGCTTTTTTGCTGTGCTGGCCTCCAGTTCTTCATCCGAGGCTGTTGAGTAGGCTGATGCTTCATCTTCTTTTTCGGTTGTTTTTGCTTTCTTCGTTTCTTGCCTTTGTAAAAGTTTTCTATAATGATCCAAAAAGTTTTTTGCCTTAAGGATGAAGTCCAGTCTAAACCTTTGACCTTCAAATGTAAAAAAAATCCTTCTGGAGTGAGCCATCGAAATGCAATTGAATTTGCTGTCAGTCCTTCTTTGTCTTACTTTCCAGGGAATTTCTCTTACAATCTTATTCCCTTGTCTTGTATTTTAAGAGTATTATTCTGTGCTTCTTTCCACACATGATCTCTGACCAACTTCTTAGTAAATTTCACATGTACTTCCCTTGGAAGATTATTCTTTCTTGTATAGGCAGAGTTAACTCTATATAAAAAGTCAATCTCCCTCTTCATTTCTTCATATTCAACATCCATGAAGTCTACCAATCCTTCTGTCATGACTCTTTAGTTCTTCTCCTTTTTGTTCAGGTACATTCTGAAATCTCAGTAGGTAAGCAGCTCTATACATCTCCAATTGAATCAGAGAGTCCAGGGCCATCTTCTGCTGTGTATCTAACCTGACCATCCTCAATGATGTTGCTTCTTTGGCTTTCTTGGCTTGTTGTGCCACCTCTGCTATTTCCTTCTTATTTTCTAATAGTTGTTTGTTAAGATCAGCCATTTTAACTTTTACATCCCCAATCTCAGTGTTTAAATTTTTCATCTGATCTGTAACTTGTATTAAGGCCATCTGCACCTGATTTAGGCCCGCTTGTAGTCCATCTTCAGATCGTTCTGCACATGGCTTAAACTTGCATAAAATTTAGTTTGCATATCGTTCTGAGTTTGGCTCAGGCTAGTTTGAAAGATAACCTGCATACCATTTCTAAAATCTTTCAGAGATTCTAATGTCAACATAGTTCCCAACGACTTAGGCTGAGTTCAGACTGGCAGTTTGCAGTGGGAGCCAATCGTGGCAGAAAAGCCCCAGAACAAACTGTTCCAGGTTTTCCCGGTCACATGGGGCCGACTGATGCAGGAGCATACTGGGAGGAGGCGCGTGGGGGCATTCAGACTGCTGGCCCGGAGGTGTGGCTGTAAATGGCTTTTTCCTGGTAAATCGGCTGGATACCTATGTGTGTATGAGCACATGAGTGCATGAGCGCATGAACACTCATACTCTCATGTGCTCATACACACATAGTTATCCAGCCGATTTGGGGAGGATCCCGTTGCATCGGCACCACATTGGGTGGTAGAGCGGAGCACAGCCAATCATATGTGCCTTATGCAGTAGAGTGGAGCATAGCCAATCATATGTGCCAATCATATGCACTGGGAGCAATGCAGGTTGCTCCCAGCTTTTTAGCTGAGCATTCACACTTCTGGGAAGCAGACTGACATGGGATAAAGGCACTCTCTGGGATTTGCTACCACTTGTAACAGGTATCTTTTAAATGCAGGAGCGAAGTGGAACAGCACGGGTTGCCTACGGGTGGGGAATGCCAGGCAGATGTGCCTGTGTGAATGCCCCCTTTAAACCGCTTGGGAAACATGGCTTGAACATGGCTATAACAGGATAAATTGCCAGTCTGAACTCAGCCTTAATCTGTTTGGTAGGCGAAGATGCTGCAGATGTTGGCAGAGTATTTTTCTTAGCTCATTTACTCATGTTCATGGGCTTTTTTAAAGTTCTTTTTATTCTGTTATACAACTAGTCACTCAGTATCATTGCTATTTACTCCTCCCCCTTATTTTCTATCTTACCAGGTTCAATATTAAAATATCAGTCAATATTTAACCATAGTTTAAACTCAATATGATAAATATCTTCCCAATCCAGGCCCCCCAAAAATTTTCACTTAAATTATTCTACCAATTTATAATACTTTAAATCTGACATTCATCAAATAAAAATTCTCTAAGCATCTTTTAGTACACACATATACAAACACACATAAACAAACCCAGGGGAGAAAAGATGGATAGATTTCAGGCCTCTTCAATCATTTCTGTATCTCCCCAACAGATCAAGCACATCCTATTTCAGGTCTCTTCACAATTCTCCAGATCACAGTTAAGTTCCAGTTCCAAATTATTTAGCTCCAAATATATTCCAAGTGAAAATTGTAAGGTACGCAGATTCAAAACCAATAGCAGATGGAAAATAATGAAGGAAATCCAAACTTTTATTATTCCAACCAGGTAATATCCAGGTAACATCCAGTAACGTCTAACAGGTAGGTGGGAAAATGCAGCAAAAAAATGTGGAAAATACAGCCAGTGTTTTCCAAATTTATAATCCAAAGGTAGATATGAGAGTATCCAATGTTTTCTAGCTTTATAGCCCAACCAAAGTGGGCAGATTTATAATCCAACCAAGCTGGGTAGCAAAATAGCTTTTAACTTCTAATTGTCACTTCTAATGTCGCTTACATTCTGTAGTCTTCCTTTCCCCGCAACACACAAAAAACAAAAAAGAACCCAAATCCAGTTCAGATGTCAATTTCTGATTGCTTCTAATTTATTTACTCCGTTTAAGTACAGCTTTTCTTTGTCTCAGGGAGATACGCAAAAGTGAAAGTAAAATGCACGTAACAAGCAGAAAAGGAGGGGAGTGAGTAGGCTTTAGAAGCCGTCTCTCATCTTCGTTTCCTCTCAAAACATTCCTGGTCTAAAAGTATTTATAGTCAGACTAGGAATAAGGCCCGTTGTGGAAATAAATACAACGGGCTCTAGAAAGAGGCTCTGGGAGAGTGCTCCGGCTTTGGGCACTCAGTGACAATTTGCTGTGGCAGTCGCAGCAGGGTATAATGACAGAGTCCACCATTTTCTCCAGAGGAACTGATCTTTGCTACCTGAAGAGCAGTAGTAATTTTGAGTGATCTCCAGCCCACCCCCAAGATTGATAACAGTAGTTCCCAGGAGGGAGTGTGTCAGATTTAAAAACAAGTAGATCCAGTCATTCTTGCACAAAGAAAGGTTTTATTGGACTATCTTGCTAAAACCCACAGTAGGAGGTCATTGTCAGGAATGGGGGGCGAAGCAAAGCAAGCTAGCTTATAGTGTGATGCAAACAAGCGCCTAGCAAATGAAATTTGAGCACTCGCACGGGAACTCCCGGCGGGAGAAATACTTCATGAACGGGAGACTACTCCCCCCTCCCCTTGCCTTCCCAGGACTGGAAAATTCTCAGTAAAACAAGAATAGTCCAAAGCCTACATTCAAGGCCACCGTGATAAGGAGAAGCGGCAGAGAAGAAGCTCCAACGTTTCTGCCTGCATAGCTACGCAAGCGCAAAGCAGGGTAGGGAACACAAAACAATGGATTCAGTGAGAAACATCAAAGGCATTTTCTGACATTCTGCCCTTCCCAAAATACCACCCACCCACCACTCAGGAAGGAGAGAATGAGGGGCCCCCAGGTTTAGTTGGGTATCGAGTGTGAAAGTCTTTCAGGTGGTCAGGTGCATTGATATCCGACACTTTCACCCACTCCCTGTGTTGGGGCCCGAAGTGTACCCATTCAACAAGGTATAGAAGTTGTCCACGGAGAATCTTAGAGTCCAAAATGTCAGCAATTTCGTAGTGCCCCTCATCGTCAACCATCAAAGGGGGAGGTGCTGGAAGCTCAGGATGCCATTTAGTCGGGGGTAATGCTGGTTTGAGGAGGCTGTAATGGAAAATTGGATGTATTGCTTTAAGAGATTTAGGCAAATCTAGTTGTACCGTTACTGGATTTATACATCTCAAAACTTTGAATGGACCAATATATTTCCAAGCCAGTTTCCGGGATTGTTGGGCTAGTCTAAGGTTCTTGGTGGAAAGGTATACCGAGTCCCCCGGTTGCAGTTTCCAGCCACCCGCCCTCTTTTTGTCTGCCTGCTTTTTGTATTGTGCCTTGGCCTCATTCAATGTCTCAACAATTAGGGGCCAAGAGTCCCGGAAAGTTTTACACCATGCTGAGGCCTTCCCCCAGTCTCACCAGGTTGCAAAAAGGGAAGAGGGGGCTGTCATAACCCATGGCAGCTTTGAAGGGAGACATATTCGTTGAAGCATGCCATGAGTTGTTGTACGCAAACTCCGCCAGTGGTAATAAATCTACCCAATTGTCTTGTTGATAGTTAGAAAAACACCTTAAGTACTGTTCTAAAGTCTGGTTTACTCTTTCCGTTTGCCCGTCGGTTTCAGGGTGATAGGCAGTACTGAGAGCGCGTTCAATACCCATAAGAGTCATCAACTCCGACCACAACTTTGAAACAAATTGAACCCCCCTGTCGGAGATTATTTTGAGCGGCAACGTATGTAGCCTGGCAATGTGCTGAAGGAAGGCTTTGGCCAGGACTTTGGCTGTCGGCAGGCTGGGAAACGGTACAAAATGAGCTTGTTTAGAAAATAGATCTACTACCACCCAAATGACTGTCATATGTTTAGAGGGGGGAAGATCCGTGATAAAGTCCATAGAGATCACTTCCCAGGGTCGGCTTGGGGTGGGTAGAGGCTGTAAAAGACCTGGAGGTTTCCCTGGTCTGGTTTTGCAACGATTGCACGTTGGGCAGGACTGTATATACATGGATAAATCCCGTTTCATTCGGGGCCACCAGAAGCCTCGTTGCAGTAGGTGTAAGGATTTTACATATCCGAAGTGCCCCGCAGACTTTGAGTCATGGGCTGATTGCAACACCTGGGACCGGGTAGCTTCTGGAACAAAGATTTTATTGCCCCTGTACCAGCAGCCATTAGTACCACATTTCACATCGTCCCGAGCTTGTAATTCAAGCTTTTCTTGTGTGGTGATGTCAGTGGCAAATTGCTTTTCCCAGGTAATGGCTTGGATTGGGGTCAACAATTGTGCGCGTCTGGCTTTCCGGGTTACAACTGCTCCAACTAATTGCTCAGGGGTGAACATAGACTTTTGTATTTCTGTCCTCTTACACAGGTGTTGGGGAAGGCGGGAGAGCGCATCCGCCAGATGATTGGATTTACCTGGAAAGTGGTGAAGGGTGAATTGAAATTTTGAGAAAAACTCAGCCCAGCGGAATTGTTTTGCATTTAGATTCCGGGGTTTCTGCAGTACCTCAAGATTTTTGTGATCAGTCCAGATTTCAAAAGGTACTCGGGACCCTTCTAACCAGTGCCTCCAGGTGATCAATGCTAAACGTATAGACGCTGCTTCTTTATCCCAAATGGGCCAAAATCTCTCTGTATCATTAAACTTTTTGGACACATAAGCAAGGGGTTGTAGTTGCCCCTGAGCATTCTCTTGCAATATCACCCCACCCATAGCGGTGTCCGACGCATCTACTTGGACCACAATTTTTTTTGTCTCATCGGGGTGTGCTAGTATGGGTTCAGACGTGAATAACTGTTTTAGTTGTTCAAAAGCTTCCTGACACTGAGGGGTCCAGTTCAAAGTGGCTCCGGGCATTGAAGCCTTGGTTCCCCTCCACTTAGTCTCTAGGAGTTCTGTGAGGGGAAGGGCCACTTGGGCAAAATGTGGCAGGAATTGACGGTAAAAATTGGCGAAACCGAGGAAACTTTGGAGCTGCCGCCTGGTTTTGGGGGGCTCCCACATCAACACATCCTGGACCTTTTTTGGGTCCATTTCTAACCCTGCAGAGGATATGCGGTATCCCAAAAAGTCAATGCACTCCTGGTGGAATTCACATTTTGACAGTTTAACAAACAGCTTGTGTTCTAATAGCGTTTCCAATATTTTTCGCATAAGAGCAGTGTGAGATTCTTGATCTGGGGTGTAGACCAAGATATCATCCAAGTAAACAACCACCCCTTGAATAAGTAGGGGTGTAACACTTCATTGATTAAATTCATGAAGACCCCTGGTGCTCCCTGTAATCCAAAGGGCATAACCCGATATTCGAATTGCCCCAGCGGGGTATTAAATGCAGTCTTATATTCATCACCCTGTCTGATGCGGACTCGAAAATAGGCATCTCGTAAATCCAGTTTAGAAAACACTTTCCCCTTCGCCACCTCTGCCAACAAGTCTTTGATGAGGGGCATTGGGTAGGCATTGGTTGCAGATACTGCATTGAGCCCCCTGTAATCCGTGCATAGTCTGAGCCCCCCATCTTTCTTTTTACAAAACAATACGGGTGCTGCAAAAGGGGACGACGCTGGTCTAATAAATCCACGGGCCAGATTTTTATCGATAAAGCGGCGTAGTTCTTCCTTTTCAATGGGACTCATGGCATAAATTTTCCCTTTTGGTAATTTTTGGCCCGGAAGGATTTCGATTGCACAGTCTGAGTTACGGTGGGGGGGTAGTTCATCTGCTTCCTCCTCCTCAAACACCCTGGTTACATACCGGTATTCCTTAGGGATGCGGTTAAGGTCCTCCGTGGCTAAGCAAGCCCGTGGAGGTTCATTGCAGGGGGTTTTCCCCACCCTGGGTCCCATTTGTGCTCTGCACACTTCGGGGAGATAAATTGTACGCTTCCTTCTTCCCACAGAATATACGGATCGTGACCATGCAACCATGGGCTGCCCAACACCAATGGGAACTGGGCTTGAGGGGCTATTACAAACGAGCGTAGCTCCCAATGTTCACCAATGCCTACTCTTAGAGGAACAGTTTCAAATCGGCATGGTTCTTTCATTGGGGACCCATCCATTTGGGTAAAAGTTATTGGGTCTTTCAAATTGACAACGGTTGCCTCTAACCCCATAACCATAGACGGGTTTATTAGGTCCCTCCCGCACCCAGAGTCAATGAGGGCTCGAACCCGAATAGGGGTCATCATCGCTGGATTCATCACAAGTACAGTCACAAAGAAGAGAGAGGGATAATTGCTCACCAGTTTAGGCGCCTCAGGTACTGGGTCCTGTTGTGTAGCGCCATTCACAAACAGGACCAATTCGTTTCCCTGCATCTCACTCTCCTCCTCCAGCATCATGGTATCCACTTGGTCGGGGCTGGCAAAAAGCGCCCGTGTGTTGCGTGGCTTCGCTGTACCCTTTCGCGGGATAGGGGTTGACCATCGTCTGGGCTCCTCTTGTGGTAGGGCTCTATTAGGATCCCCCTTCGGGCAGGATGCGGCGAAGTGCCCCTTTTCCCCACACCGCAGGCAGAGGCCCTGCCGCATACGCTGATCTCTCATCCCGCTTGAGGTGGAGGTTGGTTTGGGTCTGGCTTGGCCTGCTGTGAGACTCGGCCAGTTATTGCCCAGAGATAGATCCAGTTTCATGACACGCAAGCGACTTTCCGCTTTTTCGGCTTCCTCCATCCAGCCCTGGAGAGTGCGAGGCTGCTGAGAACTGAGGACATTATTGCGGACATCTACAGCTAGTCCCATTCGATATTGTTGAGCCAGCACCGCATCGGTCCAGTCCCGAATTTTCACTGCATGCCTTTGAAACTCCCTTGAATACTCCCGCATGGTGAGCTTGCCTTGTCTGAACGTGCGAAGGAAGGCTTCGGCTTTTGGGCCACCCCGGATCCTCGAAACGGTTTCTCAAGGCCCACATGAAATCATCCACATTCCCCAATTCTGCTGCCTCCAGGTCATGAAGGGCTACATACCAACTAGTAGCACTCCCCCGGAACCTGGAAGCGATAAACTCCACCTGTTGCTCCTCGTCTGGGAACACATAGCCCCATCTCTGCACAAATTTCCCTACTTGCAATATGAAAAAGGACACAGTTTCTGGATCCCCATCAAACGTGATCTCCAACATGTCCTTAGGGCGGATTACTGGAGGGGCCGGGACCATGATTGGTGCTGGAACTGGCGGCGGGAGGGGTGCTGGAGCAGGGAGTTGAGGCGGAGGCAGAGCTGGTGGCTGGATAGGTCCTGGCTGTCCTGGCCCGGGTCCCGGTACTGGGCCGGCAGGTGGAGGTGGGGCCAGTGCTGGCTGGCCTGGTCCTGGGGCCGGAGGAGCAGGAGGTGGTTGTCCTGGTGGCACCGGTGGTGCAGGTGCTGGTGCTGGTCTAGGTTGCGTCAGTGGATGAGCTCGAATTGCTTGATCCATCATCTGTGGTAGGGATTGCATTAGTTTGCCCATGTCCCGTACCAGACGTCGGGTATCCTCTTGAATAGAGTCCATGCGAGCCTCTGTATCTGAACCAGATCCTGTTCTGGGAGATCCTCGAGACATCCGTCCCTGGGGGAGTACAAAACTACCTCTAGGATCCAAAATGCTGTCCCGGCTCTGGCTCCCCGGCATGGACCAAGTTGTCTGGGTAGTGTCCAATAGATTTTTAGTCCAATCGCGTGATCTGCGGTAGGTCACCCCTTTATCCCAGGGTGTTGGGGCTCCCGGCACGTAGGTTCGTGGAACTGCTCCCCCTTGACTCTGCGTTGGCCCGGCCGGGCTATAGATTGGGAGAGTGTACGCAGCACCCACTGTGCTGATCGACGGAGGGGTGACCGCCCCTGCTGCCGATTGCGGGGTTGGCGCTGCCAAAACCGAGGTTGTAGTCACTGGAACAACGGTGGTGGTCGGGATGGTGACCACTGGAGTAGCTACGGTGGTGACTGGGACCGGGGCTCCCGGAGTAGTAGTCACTGGGACTGCACTCGTGGCTCCCCCCCCAGCTCCGCTCATCGTGGTAAACGGCGGAAACTGATGGTGGGGGAATAATGGAGATTCCTGACAATATCTGTCAGGTTTAAAAACAAGTAGATCCAGTCATTCTTGCACAAAGAAAGGTTTTATTGGACTATCTTGCTAAAACCCACAGTAGGAGGTCATTGTCAGGAATGGGGGGCGAAGCAAAGCAAGCTAGCTTATAGTGTGATGCAAACAAGCGCCTAGCAAATGAAATTTGAGCACTCGCGCGGGAACTCCCGGCGGGAGAAATACTTCATGAACGGGAGACTACTCCCCCCCCTCCCCTTGCCTTCCCAGGACTGGAAAATTCTCAGTAAAACAAGAATAGTCCAAAGCCTACATTCAAGGCCACCGTGATAAGGAGAAGCGGCAGAGAAGAAGCTCCCACGTTTCTGCCTGCATAGCTACGCAAGCGCAAAGCAGGGTAGGGAACACAAAACAATGGATTCAGTGAGAAACATCAAAGGCATTTTCTGACAGAGTGGCTGGTTTGGAGGGTGGAGTCTATGGCATTGTACCTGTCTGAGGTGCCACCCCTCCTCAACACTCACCCTCTCCAGGCTCCATCCCTCAAATCTCCAGGAATTGCCCACCTGGAGTTGGCAACCTGATCAGGATTGGGCCCAATGAGTTTTCTCCCAAAGGCCAACATAGGTGTGGAAAGGGCCTTTTACTGACAGAAGAAAAAGTACAGGTGCCAACTTTGATTAGGGAAATACCTGGAGATTTGGGGGGTGGATCCTGTGGAGGGCAGCATTTGGGCTGTGTGTGGAAGGACTCAGCAGGGTATAATGCCATAGGGTCTGCCCTCCACAGCAACCATTTTCTCCCAGGGAACTGATCTCTGTCATCTGGAGGTCAATTGTAACAGTGGGAGATCTCCAGGTCCCACCTGGAGATTGGCAACCCTAGGGGAAAGGCAGCCGCACAGCGAGGAGTTGAAGAAAATGGTTTGATGGTCACTGGCCCACCTCGTTAGCCAGGCAGCCATGCTGAAGCTAAGCAGGAGAAAGAGCCTTTTTCCATTTATTCTGACAGGAAAGTGGCTGTTGGGGAGGGGGTTATGCTGAAAGTCCTTTGTTTTTTTACTCACAGAACCAAGCTTGGTTGCCTACCAACAGCCACTGAGGGGACAGTCCCTCATAGGAGTCAAGAGAACTGTTTTCCTCAGGAGAGAGAGGTGGTCTGCCAGGGAGAGTGGGTGGGGAAGAAGAGCAGACCCAGCACCCGGCCAATGGCACGCAAGTACTCTTGAGTGGCGGCTGATGGGCCAATGGCTGAGGGAGGGCATTTTACAGCCAATGGGAGCACATGGAATCTTGCAGAACCAAAAAAAAAATATTTATAAGGAGAGATAGCCAAGTAGGGAGGGTAAACCTTTAAATCTTTAACTCACAGTTTATGAAGTTTGCAGGCAGATTCTCTTTGCTGTTTTTCTACGTTGTTCTGTGCAAGCAGCTGGGTGCTAAGATGGCGCTGTGCCCACTGGGATATCGGGGTCTCAACCTCCAGTCTTATCTCTGGGTCTCAACCTCCAGTCTAGCTGAGAGAAGTGACCCAAGAAATGCACTCCACTTGGGTCTAGAGTCCTCTAGATCCCCCCAAAAGTGGGCCAGTTCAGGACATCCCAGGAGCTCCTTGGGACCTTACTGACCTTGCTGCTGCATCAACTGGAAAACATACACCAGGGAATTTTATCACTAAGATGAACTCTCTCACCCATCCCGCAGCTTAGATAGTGAGTAAAATAATTGTGGATGCATTAGGAGCTCATGATTTAAGTCTCCAAGTGTTTCATGTGTTGTTCATGCCTGAAAGGAGTTAGCCAACCTTTGGCTAGGCTCTGATCCAAGATAGCTGTCACTTAGAGGAGGGCAAGAAACAGAGAGGATAGGTGGAAAGATTCCATCTGGCTATTAAGAACAATTTTTACAATAGGGTTTGGTTTTTTTTACAGTAAGAGCAATTCAGCAGTGGAATCAGCTGCCTAGGGTGGTGGTGAGCTCCCCCTCACTGGCGATCTACAAGCAGCAGCTGAATGAACACTTGTCAGGGATGCCTTAGGCTGCTCAAGCATTGATCATGGGGTTGGACTAGGTGACCTGTATGGCCTCTTCCAACTGTGGTTCAGACTCTGTTTTGTAATGCACTGTGGATTTTGTGGGGGTGAAACTCCTAGAAGTTGTTTGAACATACCTAATGGGGCGGGGCAGGGGGAAACACTTGAGGGTAATTAATCATGACAAAAAGATACTCTTTCCTCTACCCTTATAGGAAGAATAATCTGCAGTATCTGAAGTGATCATTCCATGGTTATGCCAGTATATTCACTTTCCTTCCCCATCATTTCTATAAAATACTTTCATTGTCCAACAAATACATCTCCTGGCACTGCTAGAGAAAGCTGATGGAAATGAACCATTTATGTGATGAGTAATCCCCTTGCAGGTTCATGGCCGATCTGAGGAGCCAGTATGTGCAAGAAAAGCACAACTTGCATGGAGAAAATTTGGCCACAGTTTTTACAAGATTCAAAAAAGAAGCATTTATGCAGCATGGGTATGAATCCTCCATCAGACAATTCATTTGCCATCTGATGAACCCATCCCCCACAAAGCCCACCTGCTGGGGGGTACACCAAGGAGTGGCAATCCAGTGGAGACCACATGGGCATCAGCGACTGTGGTTCCCTTGCCACCTGGTGGTGAGATCCAGGCAACAGCCCCTGAGCTGGGCATGTTGCTTGATGGCTCCACCCCAAGACCCCTTAAGGGAGCCCCCAAATGGGGGAGGTAGGCACGCAGGCCCTGCCTCCCCAAAAAGGATCCATCCCAATGCCCCAACCACCACAAGGGGGACTCCCTGCTCCTGCCAACACTTCTAAGCCTGTAGCCAACAAACCAAACTGTCATGGATACTGTAGAGCCAAGTGTCCATACCCCACTCAGAGAGGTGAACCCCATTAGCCCTGAATAGTGCTGTTTGCCAGAAGGAAATGTCCAAGGGGTCAATAACATGCTCATCCAAATACTCAATGAGTTTTCCAGCTGATCTGTAGATCTTCTTTATGGTTAAGTCCACTCTGTCAGGTGCCACAGCTTTCCACCATTTGCAGTGCTCTAGAAGCTCAGTCCAGAATAACTTTGTGTTAAGTATTTGAAGGCCTGAAGTTTTGAAACATAGCAGTGAAATGCCTTTTTGAGCAGGTAGGACATTCTCACCTAGTTGAATAATTATAGTGTTGGGCAGGCTGTGGTGAAGAACTTGACGGGAGACAGTGCCTAAGAAGGAAGACCAAAACATTCATCTGCAGCCCAATCAGGTGACTTACAATTGATTGCCAAGCTCCAAGGAGTATCTCCAACTAGAAGATGAGTATTTCCCAGCCCAGAAGACAATGCTGTGCCCAATAATCCAAGTAGATTTCCATTGATTTATGGCAGCTAAATACAGAAACATATTAAAAACTCATTTAGACTAAGAAGAAGAGCTTAGGAGTGATTCTGGATGCCTCCCTTTCTTTCTTTTTTAACAAACATACAATAAAACAAGCACATATAACACAAATGGGGGTAGTACAATCTCAGAATTAATACCTTAGCTATGCCTAAAATTACTCAATATTTATTAGTTTTACCATGAATATATCTTATTTCATTTCTCTCTTATTGGGTTATATGAATATACTTTATCTTGGAAATCGTATTTCAGTCGTATCTGCCTAAACGTAATTGTTATACCAGTTATAAAATTGTGCCCACGTATTCTGAAATGTAGAGTCCAAGAGACCTTTCATCAATAGAGTCAATTTGTCCATTTCAGCTGCTTCTAAAACTTTATTTAAATATTCTTGCTTCTTGGGTGTCTCAGGCATCTTCCAATATTTAGCATATAAAATTCTTGCTGCGGTAGTCAAATATTCAATAAGGTAGTGATCGTCTTTCGGTAAAATGTTCAAAAGTAATACTTCTGATGTGAATGGTATGGGTCATTTGATTAATTCATATCTAGTATTTTTTACTTATTTCACAATGCCACCACATATGATAAAATGAGCCCACCTTCTTTTCACATTTCCAACACTTATTTGAACATTTACTGTTATATTTCATTAGTCTCTCTGGCATTACATACCATCTATAAAACAGTTTATATACATTTTCCTTATAGACTGTAGCTTTTGTAATTTTTATATTTTTCTTCCACATTTGATCCAATTGTTCTAAGTCTATATTCTGACCTATATTTTGAGCCCATTGAATCATATTTACTTTTACTGTTTCTTCTAACATCATATCATTGAGTAAGAGGGTATAGATTCTTTTTATAAATTTTTGATCAGTAGTTATCATTATCTTTTCAATCTCTGTCAAATTTTCATGGAAGCCTATTGTCTTATCTTTGGTGTATCTGGATTCTACTTGAGCTTTTCCCCACCACGATAAATCCACTAATGGTTTCAACTCATTCTTAGAGTCCAAAATATCCTGATATCTTTTGGGTTTCCCTTCCTCGTAGATATTCGGTAATGTAAAAGCTTCCAGATGAGCAATTAATTTTGAGTTTTTTGTGAAAAAATGCTTATGTATGATTTCCCAAACTTTCAGTAAAGAAGCTTGAAGCCAATGTTGTTTAAAATATTTTTGTGTAGATTCCTTCCCATACTGTAAAAACACATGCCATCCCATCATAACATCATGACCTTCTAATTTTAATATTATTTTATCCTCTAGAATAATCCAGTCCCTAATTCAAGCTAATGCCGCCACTCTATAGTATAGGGCCCAGTTTGATAGTCCAAAAACTCCTTTTTCTTTAAAGTCTTGTAATGCCTTCCGTCTTATTCTACGGTGTTTGCCTTGCCAAACGAATTTCAAAACTAGCTGGTCCAAATCTTTAAAAAAAATGATTTTGCAAAATAGGAATTGTCTGAAATAGAAATATCCAACTAGGAAGAAGATTCATTTTAATTAGTGCAATTTGTCCCATTAGAGATATTTGTAAGTTTTCCCATTTTTCTAAACCTTGTTTAATTGTCTTCAAAAGTTCTTTATAATTGTTTTCTTGTAAGGCACTACATTTGTTTGTCATAATGATTCCCAGATATTTTACTTTTTCTTATATCTGGAAGCTTAAAATTTCCTGTAATTTTTCCTTTATATCCATATTCTTGGTCAAAATCTTTGTTTTATTAATGTTTACTCTCAGCCCTGCTACTTGTCCATAATCTTGAAGTTCCTCCTTCAGTTTAATTACCAAGTGTATCGGATTCTCTAAAATAAATACTAGATCATCTGTGAATGCCAATAGTTTATACTCTTCTCCTCTCATCCTAAATCCAGTAATCTGATTTTCATTTCTAATTGTGTCATTAAGAATAAATAAATAAAAGTGATGAAAGAGGGCAGCCTTGTCTTGTCCCTTTTTGAATTTCAGAGTTTTGGGTCCAATCCTCATTAATCATAACAGTCGTATTTTGTCTAGTATAAATGGCTTGGATCATTTTGACAAACTCCATTCCTGCCTCTGCCATTTTTAAAGCTTCCAACACAAAGTCCCAGTTAACATTATTGAAGGCCTTCTCTGCGTCTAAGAAGATTGAAGCCAGTTACTTTTCTGGATATATTTCATAGTATTCCATAACATCTATAATACATCTTAAATTGGTCTTTATTTGTCTTTTAGGTAAGAATCCTACTTGACCTTTATGTATTGTTTTTGACAATATTTTTTTAAAATCTTTCAGCTATTATTGAGGCAAAAATTTTGTAATCCACATTTAATAGTGAAATCAGTCTATAGTTTTTAATTTCTTTTTCATCAGAGTTTTGTTTATGTATAAGAGAAATTATTGCTTCCTTCCATGAATCCGGTATTTCTTCATTCTCCATAACATTGTTACAGATATCTTTTAAATGAGGCAGTAATTGTTCCTCAAATATAAGGTATAATTCTATTGGGAGACCATCCGGCCCAAGTGCTTTACCTTTATTTTGCCGTCTCAATGCCTCAACCAGTTCCATCATCGCAATTGGCTGATTGAGTATTTTTCTTTGGTCTTCTGTAAATTTCTTCTGCTGATGTGTTTCTAAGTAGCCCTTTATTTGTTCTATATTTGTATCTGCTTTCCTATAAAGATTTTTATGAAAGTTTTCTACTATAGTTTTCATCTCTTGAAGTTTATTTGTTTCTGTTCCATCTTGCTTATTTAAAACTTTTATATATGATTTCTCTTTTTGTTGTCGAATTTTATAGGCAAGCCACCTTGTTGGTTTATTTGCATTCTTGAAGTAGTTTTGCTTAGCAAATACCAGTTTTTTGGCTAATTTATGAGTAAGTACACACTTCATCTTGTGATGTAAAAGTTTAAGTTTGGATTTCGTATCTGGAGAATTTAAATTCATCATCATTTTCCCTTCTTGAAACTGAATTTCTTTTTTAAGATTAATGTATTCCTGTTTCCTTTGTTTATTTATTCGAGCAGATTCTTTTATCAATTGTCCTCTGGAGAATGCCTTAAAGGCGTCCCATACCACTTTTATGGGCATATTAGGTTGTATGTTTTCTTTAAAGAAGAACAGAAGGTCTTCTTTCATTTTTTTGACAAATTTATCATTTTTCAAAAGAGAAAGGTCTCATTTCTTGTAGTTCTAATGTGATGGGTTTGTGATCTGCATAGGTTCCGGCTTCAATCTCTGCTTCCAAAAGGACTTTGATGGCCATTCTTGAAATCCAGCACATATCCAATCTAGACCATGAGTCATGTCTAGCTGAAAAGTATGTATATTGTTGTTTCTTACCCTCCAAGGTTTCTTACCCTCCAAGCATTCACTAATTTCAGTTCTTCCATAAATTGACACAAAGCAGGTGGGAATTCATTATCTCCTCTCTTCTTCCCCTGCATATTTGTTTTCCTGTCTTCCTTATTATCAAAAACTGTATTGTTTTCCTGTCTTCCTTATTATCAAAAACCCCTATAATACAGATCTCTTGAAAATCCTGTTGGGTAATCAGGTTTTGTAGTCTTCTATAAAATTTTTCTTGATGTTGATTTGGGGCATAGATATTTACAATAAGCATTCTTTTCATTTGTCTTTGTATTGCAACCATTTAAATTCTTCCATCTTGTGATGCATATATTTGTTCAGGCTGTAAATGATCTCTTACAAGTGTAGCTATTCCTCTTTTCTTTTTCTCCTTGTCTGATGCTATAAAAATCTATCCAAGTCCTTTTACTTGTAAATGTTTTTCATCCCCTTTTTTAATGTGTGTCTCTTGAATCCAGCTTTTGTTTTCTAAGCTGGTGGAATATTCTCCTTTTCTGTGGTCCATTTAAGCCATTTACATTCACCGATATAATTTTTATTTTGCCTCTATCCATCCTGATTACGATTCTGTTGTTCCTGTTTCTCCTTTGTCTGTTGTCTTGTGTTAACTGGTGATTTCCTTGTTGTTTCAGGTCTTCTTTTTCTCTGTGGTTTAACACCAGTTGCTGTCACACCTTGTAAAGTTTCTTCCTCTTCCTCTCCTTCTTCCTTCTCTTCTTGTTCTATTAAGAGCTCATATCTATGAGTTTTCAGGAAGTGTTCTGCTTTAAAAATTGACGTTATTTTATATTTTTTACCTTTGAAAGTAAAAATCAGGCCTTCAGGCAGGTTCTATCTATAGTTCATGGTGTTATTTCTCAGCAGTGTTGTCAAGTTGGAGTATTCTTTCCTCTTTTCTCTAACTCTCCACGGAATTTCTTTCAGAACATTTATTTCTGTCTCTTTCATCATCAATGGTGAGGCATTCACTTCTCTTAGTATCTTGTCTCAGACCACCCTCTTGTGGAAATGGATTTGCACTTCTCTGGTAATTGGAATCGTCTTGTGTAAGCTGAGTTCATTCTGAAAGCTACATCAATTTCCTGAATAATCTTATCTACATCTTCCATTTTCATATGTTCTGCTAATAGTTTTGCCATTTTAATGGTAAGATCTTCATTTCTTGTGCATGCTGGCCACTTCCAGGTTCATTTAAAAGGTCTTACGATTTATCGGGGACCCCCCACCCCCTGGGGAAGGGGTGAGTGGGCTGCTAGAGGCTTGATCCGGTACCCTATGTCATGGCTACTTACAGGGAGAATGCAGAGCTGCCCTTGAGATTGACCCGGAAAGCAGCTGCACATGTACTTAACAAGCACTCCTCTTAGAGCCCATATACAACTGGTGTTCTGCCAGCTGCACTTGCTCCAAGTTGAATACTGGATCAGATTCAAGGTTTTGGTTCTAACCTTCAAAGCCCTGCATGGTCTAGGACCAACATATCTATTGGACCATCTCTCCTGGTATGCCCCCAGAGAGCACTTTGCTCCACACACAACAACCTTCTGGTGGTCCCCAGCCCCAAAAGCATTCATTTTGCCTCAACTCAGGCAAAAGCCTTTTTGGCTCTGGCCCCAGCCTGGTGGAACAACTTTTCAGATAAGATCCACGCCCTGCAGAATCTGATTCAATTCTGCAGGTCATGTAAAACCAAAATGTTCTGCCAGGCATATGGTTAAGGCAGCGAGATCTTGCATCTAGTCTGGCCTCCCCCAGCTCTCTTCTCCCCCTCTCCATCTGGCTGCTCTTTACACTGTGTACCAGCTCTGTGTACAAGCTCTATAATCCACACAGCTGCAGAACCCCACTGGATACTGGGTGGTCACTGCCTAAGGCACCATATGATTTTAGCTTTAACTATTATTGTATGAAATTGTTTTTAATAATCTGACTATTGTTTTAATTTGTTGTATCCCCCCTCTGAGCCTTGCCATGCAAGGAAGGGCAGGCTAGAAATCTAATAGAATAAACAAAAATTAAATAAATATGATGCCATCCAGTACCTATAACATGATGGGTCTTACAGGGGTCAGAAACCAGAGAGGAAGCTCTCTTCCAACCTTTGATAGCACAGCAGGCTAAAAGGAGTTACAGGGGTTGCCAAAACCCAGAGCCTTGCTATAAAAGGATATGGCTACAAGGTGTAAGCTCAAGCTTCTATGTACAAGCCCTTGATCCTTAAGTTCAGCTATATAATGCAGTACAAGAAAGGTTCTGTTAAGACCAACTGCAGCCATAAAGGACAGAAATGCAGAGACTGCATGATGATAAGACCAATGGGTAGAGGGGGGAGAGGGGTCAATGGATCCAAATTATCCCTGTGGGACCATTCTTTCCCAAGTTTCCATAGCTCCTCTGGGAAGCAGTCTGGGTTTTGCTGAGCATCAAGAACCAAGGCCTGGGACCAGGGCCAGCCCCAGGTGTCTGGGTGCCCTAGGCAGGCCAGCCTGGGGCACCCACCCCACCGGGGATGCCAACCTCCTGATGAGGCCTGGAGATGGCAGAGCCGGCAATGCCGGATTTTCTGGGCACCTTGCAGCTGCGAGGCGCCCAGGAAAGCCAAGGAAGGGGCGGGGGATCGGCGGCAGTTTTGGGGGCATTTGGGCACCTGATGTCTGTTTCGCTTCCCGAGTGGGCCCAGGAGATGCCTGGTCTGCCAGCGGAGGCCGCCCCTTCAGCACCCTGCAGTCCCCATTGCCTTTGTTCGCAGAGGCCCCAGGGCCTCCCAGGGTCCCTGCGCATGCCAAAGTGCAGGGAGGGGCCTCAAGAAAGGCGAGGGGTGAGTGAGCAGCCCGGCTCCTGCCCTTCCACAGCATGCAGCCTGCCCGGGGGAGGGGGCATGTCCCAAGCAGATATGCAGGCTGCCTCCGTTCCCCCTGCTGCCGCCACCCCTCCCCCCACACTGCCCACCCCTCTCGCCTCCTCCTCCTCCTCGCCGCCGCTGCCGTCCTCCAGCTGTGGCTGGCGGGCTGGGGCAGGCGGTGAGAGCTGGAGCAGCAGGTGCACATGCGTCCCCTCCACCTGGTGCCCGCTCACCTTTTGGCTGCCCACCCCTCTCGGCTCCTCCTCCTTGCTGCTGCTGCTGTCCTCCAGCCTTGGCTGGCGGGTGGGGGCGGGCGGGGAGAGCCGGAGCGGGTGTGGGCGCGTCCCCTCCATCTGGCGCCCACTCGCCTTTTGGCTGCCCACCCCTCTCGGCTCCTCCTCTGTGCCGCTGCTGCCATCCTCCAGCCATGGCTGGCAGGTGGGGGCAGGCAGGGAAGCTGGAGTGGGCACGGACGTGTTTCCCTCCACCCGATGCCCACTCGCCTTTTGGCTGCCACTCCTGCTGCCGATGGCAGGCAGGCTGTGAGCTCCTCGGTGGCGGTGGTGCCAGCAGCAGCATCGGCGTTCTTTTCATGGGGGGGCGGGGGGCCGTTTGGCACCCCTGCAGGGCCAGTGCCCTAGGCGAGCACCTAGCTCGCCTAGTGGGCGAGCCGGCCCTGCCTGGGACCGCTCTTCCTAAAAATGAGACAATGTGTCTGTGATGCAGTTAGTGGCATCTGCAACATATCATGCTGAAAACAAGCTGTTATTCACAAGGCAAGCCGACACAAACCTCTGCACAAGGCATATGACCTGCTTAGAGTGAGAAGATTGTTGGTTAATAACACTGTCTGCCAACTGATTTTCGCACCAAAATAAGACATGTTTGTTATGGAACTGTTCCCTCCAAATGATGACTGCCACTAGAATTGGAAAAAGCTCAAGAAATATAAGGTCCTTAAGGATGCCAGTTCCAGCCCAATGAAGGGGCCAGCATTGCACACACCAATGCCTGTAAAAATAGACCCCAAAACCCAAACTTCCAACCTTTTCAGATCCTGCCAGGGTATAATGCAGACTGCCAGATCGCCACCCCATTGATTGGTTAAGCCATACACATAGATCTTCCCTAATATCCCGAGTATTTCTAATGTGATGGTGAAAGAGTGAAATGCCAGCAGTGGATCAGGCTAGATGAGAACAAAAAGCACACCCAGGGGTTACCACCGTGCAAGCAAAATTGAGGTGTCCAAGGAGGACCTGCATTCCCTTAAATGTGCATTTTCACTTATTATTGACCTGATGCAAAAGGAGCAGAGAGTTTATCATCAGGAAAGTGAAATGTGCCCTTCACAGAATGTAATAGGATGCCCAGATAAGTAAGCTGGGAGGCAGGACCCTCATTTTTTTCCCATGGGCCTAGGGAATACCCAGTTCAGATGCCAGAGCTTGGAATGTGGAAAGGTGGTGAGCATAGTCAGTGAACCTGACTAGATGGGTGAATAAAAAATCATCAGGGTAATGTATAACATATGGACTATCTGAATGGTACTTAACCCATTCCAAGAAGGTGTTGAAGCCTTCCAAAGCAGCACAAGCTACAGAGCAGCCCATAGGCATGGTGTCAGAGTCCCAGTCAAGTCACTCTTCACACACACTTTCTCATTTGAAAGTTTTATTAGAAGATATGAGATGTGCAGGGATTGAACCCGAACCTGACATGCTGCCCCCATCAAGCCTCACCCCCCTGGTTTGTGAGGGTGTGCACGATGGAATTGATTAACCAACTGAGCAGCTTTTACATGCTTAGAAAGAACCCATTCATTATGCTGAGGCCCAAAGTCCTTCTACTTGACCAAGTACTGTAGCTGGCCCCTCAATACATGCAAATCAAGGATAGCATCCACCACATGGTGGAGTTGACCATCTATCAGAAGAAGAGGTGGAGCTGGAGGATGAATACTCCAGGGCAAGGTTCTGGGGTCCCTTTTCAAGAGGCTGAAATGAAACACAGGATGAATCGAACGAAGATTCTTTGGGAGATCCACCTCAACAGCTACTTTATTTATCACCCTTACCACTTTAAAGGGTCCCACATATTTCCATCCCAGTTTTCTCCTGGGTTGTAAACCTTTGAGATGTTTGGTGGATCACTGGGGGGTAAGTCCTATTTGGGACTGTGTTTGCCATCCTTGGCTTTAGCAAGTGTTTTTGTAATATATCCCAGTTTTTGGTGACGTTAGACCACCACAGGTTCATTCAAGTCCACAGTAGGTAGCGGGTCGCCTTCATAGCCATGAACCACTCTAAAAGGGGACATCCCTATAGCACTGTGAAGACAGTTGTTGTAGCTGTATTCAGCAAAAGCTAACAGAAGTACCCAATCATTTTGTTGGTAGTTAACACAGCATCACAAAAACTGTTCTAACACTTGGTTGGTACATTCTGTTTGACCGTCGGTTTTGGAGTGGTGACTGCTGCTCATGCCCCACTCTATTCCCAACAGAGTCATTAGGTCCTTACAGAATTTAGCAACAAATTGGGACCCGGAGTTGGATATGTCCTTTTTTGGAATTCCATGTAACCTTATCATGTGTTGCAAAACAGGGTGGCTAGCTACTTAGCTGTGGATAGTTTTACAGGGTATAAAGTGTGCTTGTTTTGAGAACAGGTCTCCTACCACCCATATAACTGTTTTTCCCAGGCTTTCAGGTAAATTGGTTATGAAATCCATGGCAATCACAGCCGAGGGTTGGTCTGGGGTTTCCAGAGGTTGTAAGCAGCTGGGTACTTTACCTCTCTGCTGCTTACTCATTATACATGTTTGGCAGGAAGCCACATACTTGGAAATGTCCTTTCTCATTCCCGGCCACCAAAAGTGGTGTTGCACTAAGTGCAATGTTTTCAAATAACCACAATGCCCTGATAGTTTATCATCACGACTGCAGACTAAAATTTTCCCCCGTAAAGTTTCTGGCACATAAATCTTTTCCCTTTTACTCCAACTACAGTTCTCCCTTTGCTGCAACCCTTCAGCAGCTATAGTTTCCAAGTCATGGGGAGTAAGTGCCACTTTGAACTGTCCAGCCATGCATTCGGCTCCTTCTCCTTCCCCACTTTCGCCTGTCAGCGCATCTCTACCACCCTGCCTAGCTGGGTGGATGAGAACATAGTGTCGGTGACCTCATCATGCTGACTAGCATGTTGAGGGATGTGGGATAGGGCATCTGCTAGGAAGTTAGCTAACCTGGGGAGGTACTTTATGGTGAAATGAAATTTAGAGAACTCCACCTATCAAACCTGCTTTGCATTCAGGTGGTGTGGAGTCCTCAATGCCTCTAAATTTTTGTGATCAGTCAAGACTTCAAAAGGCAACTGTGCCCCCTCTAACCAATGGCACCAAGTGGTAAGGGCAAGTTTCACAGCCACTGCTTCCTTGTCCTATACAGCCCAGTTCCTCTCAGCCCCAGAAAACTTTTTTGACACATAAGCGAGTGGGTGCAACTTCCCATCTGCACCCAACTGCAGGATTGCCCACCCATTGCTACATCGGATGCATCCACCTGTACGATAAATTCCTTATTTTAATCGGGGTGATGGAGTATGGGCTCTGACGTGAATAATCTCTTTAAATCTTCAAAAGCTTGTTGGTACTCAGGGGTCCATTGTAACTTACTTCCCCCCTTGCTCATCTTGGGACCCTTCCCCTTAGTTTTCAGGAGATTGGTAAAGGGCAAGGACATCTGGGCAAAGTTGGGGATGAAGGTGTGATAAAAGTTCACAAATCCTAACAAGGATTGTAATGGCTGTCAGGTCTTGGGTTGCTCCCACCCCACCACATCCTGCACCTTCTTAGGATCCATGCCCAGCCCTTCCTGAGTGATGTGATATCCCAGAAAATCTATCTTGGTTTGGTGGAATTCACACTTCGATAATTTTGCATACAAATAGTTGTCATAGAGGGCATTAGTACATCTCACACTAGTTTTCACATGTGACTCCATGTCTTGCATATACACTAACACATCATCTAAATAAACAACCATCCATTTGAACAAGTGCTTGTGCAACACTTCGTTTGTGCAACACCAGGGGCTCCTGCCAATTCAAAGGGCATAACCAAATACTCGAACTGTCCCAAGGACATATTGGATGCAGTTTTGTGCTCATCCCCCTCTCTGATCCACACTCGGAAGTAAGCATCCCTTAAATCCAGCTTAGTAAATATTTTCCTTTTGCCTCACCCAATAAGTCTTTAATCAATGGCAGGCGGTAAGCATTGAACATGGATACCACATTCAGACCTCTATAGTCAGTACACAGTCTTAGCCCCCATATTTCTTTTTCTGGAAAAGGACCAGAGTGGCAAAAGGGGAGGTAGCTGGCCTGATAAAACCCCTTTCCAGGTTTTTGTCAATGAAGTAGTGCAGTTCATCCCTCTCAGTGGGATTCATAGCATACAACTTCCCCTTGGGCATTTTGTGCCCCGGTAGGATCTCTATTGCACAGTCAGTTTTTTGACGAGGAGGTAACTCATCAGCCTCCCTCTCTTCGAACATCCTTCCCAAATCCTGGTATTCTGGGGGGATGGTGTCTAATTCCTCTCACACCAAACAAACCCTCTCAGGTGTGGGGCATGGCTCCTCCCCCCAATTGTAATTCCACTAGTGTTCTTTACAATGGGGGTCTAAGAAAGTCAATGTTCCTTGACTCCATTGCACATAGGGGTCATGGGCGGCAAGCCATGGGTTACCCAGCACCATGGGGAATTGGGCAGTGGGGTGCCCTTTGAAAGACCATTGCTCCCAATGTCCCAAAACTCCCACTGGCAACTCTACACTTTGGTGCTGGCATGACTGCATTGCGGTGCCATCCATCTGGGTGAATACTACTGGGTCTTCCAGCTTAATTACCCCTGCCTCAAGTCCCATAACTAAAGAAGGACTTTGTCAGAAATGCTTCTTTGATGTTTCTCACTGAGTCCATTGCTATGTGTTCCCTACCCTGCTTTGCGCTTGCGTAGCTATGCAGGCAGAAACGTGGGAGCTTCTTCCCTGCCGCTTTTCCTTATCACGGTGGCCTTGAATGTAGGCTTTGGGCTATTCTTGTGTTACTGAGAATTTTCCAGTCCTGGGAAGGCGAAGGGAGGGGAGAGTAGTCTCCCGTTCATGAAGTATATCTCCCGCCGGGAGTTTCCCGCGCGCGTGCTCGTATTTCATTTGCTAGGCGCTTTTTGCATCACACTATAAGTTAGCTTGCATTGCTTCGCCCCCCATTCCTGACAATGACCTCCTACTGTGGGTTTTAGCAAGATAATCCAATAAAACCTTTCTTTGTAAAAGAATGACTGGATCCACTTGTTATTGAACCTGACAGAAATTGTCAGGAATCAACATCATTTCCCCACCTTCAGTTTCTGCCGTCTACCACGATGAGCGGAGCTGGGGGGGGGAACCTCGGGAACAGTCCCAGTGACTACCACTTCGGGAACCACGGCCCCGGTCACCACCGTGGCAACTCCAGCGACCACCACTCCAACTACTACCGTTGTTCCAGTGACTACAACTCCAGTATCGACAGCTCCGACCCCACAATCCGCGGCAGGATTGGTCACCCCTCCATTGATCAGCACAGTGGGAGCCTCGTACACTCTCCCAATCTACAGCCCGGCCAGGCCAACGCAGAGTCAGGGGAGAGCCATCCCACGATCCTACGTGCCAGGGGCCCCAACACCGTGGGACAAAGGGGTGACCTACCGCAGGTCGCGTGATTGGACTAAGAACCTGTTGGACACTACCCAGACGACCTGGTCCATGCCGGGGAGCCAGAGCCGGGACAGCCTGTTGGATCCCAGAGGGAGCTTCGGACTTCCCCAGGGACGGATGTCTCAAGGATCTCCCAGAACAGGATCCAGTCCCGATCCAGAAGCTCGCATGGACTCTATTCAAGAGGATACCCGACATTTGGTATGGGACATGGGCAAACTAATGCAATCCCTACCACAGATGATGGATCAAGCAATTCGTGCCCACCCGCTGACGCAACCAAGACCAGCGCCAGCGCTTGCACCACTGGTGGCACCGGAACAGCCACCTCCTGCTCCACCGGCCCCAGGGCCGGGCCAGCCGGCACCAGCCCAACCTCCACCGGCCGGCCCAGTACCGGGACCCGGGCCAGGGCAACCAGGACCCGTCCAGCCACCAGCTTTGCCTCCGCCTCAACCCCCTGCTCCAGCACCCCTCCCGCAGCCAGCTCCTGCACCGATTATGGCCCCTGTTCCTCCAGTAATCCGCCCCAAGGACATGTTGGAGATCACTTTTGACGGGGACCCTGAAACTGTGTCCTTTTTCATATTGCAAGTAGGGAAATTTGTGCAGAGATGGGGCTATGTGTTCCCGGATGAGGAACAACAGGTGGAGTTTATCGCTTCAAGGTTCCGGGGGAGTGCTACCAGCTGGTACGTAGCCCTTCATGATCTAGAGGCGGCGGAGCTGGGGAATGTCGATGACCTCATGTGGGCCTTGAGGAACCGTTTCGAGGATCCGGGGGAGGCCCAGAAGGCAGAAGCCTTCCTTCGCACTTTCAGACAAGGCAAACTCACCGTGCGGGAGTATTCACGGGAATTTCAAAGGCATGCAGTGAAAATTCGAGACTGGACTGATGCTGTGCTGGCCCAACAATATTGAATGGGACTAGCAGTAGATGTCCGCAACAATATCCTCAGCTCTAAGCAGCCCCGCACTCTCCAAGGCTGGATGGAGGAGGCCGAAAAAGCTGAAAGCCGATTGTGTGTCATGAAGCTGGACCTATCTCTGGGTAACAACCGTCCAAGTGTCTTGGCAGGCCAGGCCAGACCCAGACCAACCTCCACCCCGAGCAGGGTGAGAGATCAGCGCATGCGACAGGGCCTTTGCCTGCGGTGTGGAAAGAGGGGGCACTTCGCCGCATCCTGCCCCAGAGGGGATCCCAACAGAGCCCTACCACAAGAGGAGCCCAGACGATGGCCAACCCCTACTCCAAGGAAGGGAACAGCGAAACCATGCAACACACGCGCCCTTTTTGCCAGTCCCGACCAAGCGGATACCATGATGTTGGAGGAGGAGAGTGAGATGCAGGGAAACGAATTGGTCCTGTTTGTGAATGGCGCTACACAACAGGACCCTGCCCCTGAGGCGCCTAAACTGGTGAGCAATTACCCCTCTCTCTTCTTTGTGACTGTACTTGTAATGAATCCAGCGATGATGACCCAAATCAGGGTTCGAGCCCTCATTGACTCGGGGTGCGGGAGGGATCTGATAAACCCATCTATGGTTAAGGGACTGGAGGCGGCCGTTGTCAATCTAAAAGACCCAATAACTTTTACTCAAATGGATGGGTCACCGATGAAGGAACCATGTCGATTTGAGACTATTCCTTTGAGAGTAGGCACTGGGGAGCACTGGGAGCTACGCTCTTTTGTAATAGCCCCTCAAGCCCAGTTCCCATTAGTGTTGGGCAGCCCATGGTTACATGGTCACGATCCTTATATACTTTGGGAAGAGGGGATCGTACGATTTATCTCTCCGAAATGCGCAGAGCATAAATGGGACCCAGGGTGGGGAAACCCCCATGCAATGAACCTCCACAGGCCTGCCTAGCCACTGAGGATCTTAACCGCATCCCCAAAGAATACCGGTACTTAACCAGGGTGTTTGAGGAGGAGGAAGCGGACGAACTACCTCCCCACCGTAACTCAGACTGTGCGATTGAAATCCTTCCTGGCCACAAATTGCCAAAAGGAAAGATTTATGCCATGAGTCCCATAGAAAAGGAAGAACTACGCCGATTTATCGATAAGAATCTGGCCCGTGGATTTATTAGGCCAGCATCGTCCCCTTCGCGGCACCCGTGTTGTTCTGTAAAAAGAAGGACGGGGGCTCAGACTGTGCACGGACTATAGGGGTCTTAATGCGGTATCTGCAACCAATGCCTACCCCATGCCCCTCATCAAGGACTTGCTGGCAGAGGTGGCAAGGGGAAAGTGTTTTCTAAACTGGATTTACGTGATGCTTATTTTCGGGTCCGTATTAGACAAGGTGATGAACATAAGACTGCATTTAATACTCCACTGGGGCAATTTGAATATCGGGTTATGCCCTTCGGATTACAGGGGGCACCTGGGGTCTTTATGAACTTAATTAATGAGGTGTTACACCCCTACTTATTCAAGGGGGTGGTTGTTTACTTGGATGATATCTTGGTCTACACCCCAGATCAAGAATCTCACACCACGCTTATGCGGGAAGTATTGGAAACGTTATTAGAGCCCAAACTGTTTGTTAAGTTGTCAAAATGTGAATTCCACCAGGATTGCATTGACTTTCTAGGGTACCGCATATCCTCCGCTGGATTAGAGATGGACCCAAAAAAGGTCCAGGATGTGTTGGATTGGGAGCACCCCAAAACCAGGCGGCAGCTCCAAAGTTTTCTCGGTTTCACCAATTTTTACCGTCAATTCCTGCCTCATTTTGCCCAGGTGGCCCTCCCCCTCACAGACCTCCTGAAGACTAAAGGGAGAGGGGCTAAGGCTTCAATGCCCGGGGCCCCTTTGAACTGGACTCCCCAGTGTCAGGGAGCATTTGAACAACTAAAACAGTTATTCACGTCTGAACCTGTGTTAGCACACCCCGATGAGACCAAAAAATTCGTGGTCCAAGTAGACGCATCGGATACCGCTATGGGGGGGGTGATTTTGCAAGAAAATGCTCAGGGGCAACTACAACCCCTTGCCTATGTGTCCAAAAAGTTTAATGATACTGAGAGATTTTGGCCCATTTGGGATAAAGAAGCAGCCTCTATACGTTTAGCGCTAATCACCTGGAGGCACTGGTTGGAGGGGTCCCGGGTACCTTTTGAAATCTGGACTGATCACAAGAATCTTGAGGTGCTGCGGAAGCCTCGGAATCTAAATGCAAAACAATTCCGATGGGCTGAGTTTTTCTCCAAATTTCAATTCACCCTCCACCATTTTCCGGGTAAATCCAATCATCTGGCAGATGCTCTCTCCCGCCTCCCCCAACACCTTTGTAAGAGGACAGAAGTAAGAGAGTCTATGTTCACCCCAGAACAACTAGTTGGGGCAGTGGTAACCCGGAAAACCCGGCAATCACAATCATTAGCCCCAAGCCATGGCACGACCTGGGAAACGCAATTTGCCACTGACATTACTAAACAAGAAGCAATTGAATTAAAAGCTCGGGAAGATGTGGAATGTAACTCAAATGGCTGCTGGTATAAGGGCAATAAAATCTTTGTTCCAGAAGCTACCCGAGCTCAGGTGTTGCAATCAGCCCATGACTCAAAATCTGCTGGGCACTTCGGGTATGTAAAGTCGCTACACCTACTGCAGCGCAGCTTCTGGTGGCCCCGAATGAAACGGGATTTATCCCTCTATATACAATCCTGCCCAACATGCAATCGTTGCAAGACTAGACCAGGAAAACCTCCAGGTCTTTTACAGCCTTTGCCCACCCCGAGCTGACCCTGGGAAGTGATCTCCATGGACTTTATCACTGATCTTCCCCCCAGCAAACATATGACAGTCATTTGGGTGGTAGTGGACTTATTTTCTAAACAGGCTCACTTTATACCATTTGCTAGCCTGCCGACAGCCAAAGTCCTGGCCAAAGCCTTCCTTCAGCACATTGCCAGGCTACATACGTTGCCCCTCAAAATAATCTCCGACAGGGGGGTTCAATTTGTTTCAAAACTGTGGACGGAGTTGATGGCTCTTATGGGTATTGAACGCGCTCTCAGTAGTGCCTATCACCCAGAAACCGATGGGCAAACAGAAAGAGTAAACCAAACCCTAGAGCAATACTTAAGATGTTTCACTATCAACAAGACAATTGGGTAGATTTATTACCACTAGCAGAATTTGCGTATAACAACTCATGGCATGCCTCAACGAATATGTCTCCTTTCAAAGCTGCCATGGGTTATGACAGCCCCCCTCTTCCGTTTTTGAAGCCCGGCGAGGCTGGTGGAAAAGCCACAGCATGGTGTAAATCCTTCCAGGAGTCCTGGCCCCTGATCATTGAGACTTTAAACGAGGCCAAGGCACAATACAAAAAACAGGCAGACAAAAAAAGGGCGGGTGGCTGGAATCTGCAACCGGGGGACTCTGTATACCTTTCCACCAAAAACTTGAGGCTGGCACAACAATCCCGGAAACTTGCTTGGAAATATATTGGTCCATTCAAAGTAGTGCGCTGTATAAATCAAGTGACTGTACAACTGGATTTACCTAAATCTCTTAAAGCAATACATCCAATTTTCCATTACAGCCTCCTCAGACCAGCATTACCCCCGACTAAGTGGCATCCTGAGCTTCCGGCACCCTCCCCACCACTGATGGTTGATGATGAGGAGCACTATGAAATTGCTGACATTTTGGACTCTAAGATCCTCAGTGGACAGCTGCTGTACCTTATTGAATGGGTACACTTTGGGCCTCAACACAGGGAGTGGGTGAAAGTGTCTGATATCAATGCACCTGATCAACTGAAGGAGTTTCACACCCGCTACCCAAATAAACCTGGGGGCCCCTCATTCTCTCCTTCCTGAGCGGTGGGTGGGTGCTATTTTGGGAAGGGCAGAATGTCAGAAATGCTTCTTTGATGTTTCTCACTGAGTCCATTGTTATGTGTTCCCTACCCTGCTTTGCGCTTGCGTAGCTATGCAGGCAGAAACGTGGGAGCTTCTTCCCTGCCGCTTTTCCTTATCACGGTGGCCTTGAATGTAGGCTTTGGGCTATTCTTGTGTTACTGAGAATTTTCCAGTCCTGGGAAGGCGAAGGGAGGGGGGAGTAGTCTCCCGTTCATGAAGTATATCTCCCGCCGGGAGTTTCCCGCGCACGCGCTCGTATTTCATTTGCTAGGCGGTTTTTGCATCACACTATAAGTTAGCTTGCATTGCTTCGCCCCCCATTCCTGACAATGACCTCCTACTGTGGGTTTTAGCAAGATAATCCAATAAAACCTTTCTTTGTAAAAGAATGACTGGATCCACTTGTTATTGAACCTGACAGACTTATCAAGTCAAGGGAACAATCCAAATCAATTAGGCCCTCACTTGGATTTGGGTTTTGACTTTGGGGTGTAAACCAGTCATGGTCACAAAAAATAAGAAGGTACAGTTTCTCACTGAGTCTCATGCCGGGGTCTCATGGACCTGCTAGCTGATGCCTTTCACAGCAGGTCCTGGCCTTTTCCCTGCACCTGAGGCTCATCTCCATTGCTGGAGGAGGTGGTGTTTGAAGAGGGGAATTCGGCAGCCTGCAGGGCCCTGGGTGACTTGAGGTGCTTCCCCAGTAAATTTCCCTTCCTCTCCCAGTGGACTTCATGCCACTCCTCATGTCTGTCTTGATCTTCAGGTTGGACCCAGGTGCAGTCCATGGAGAAATGGCCCAAACTTAGGCAAAGCTTGTTCGTCAGACAGTGTTCCCAGTCCCCTCTTGGTGGGAACACTCTTCCCCGAGCTCTGTGTATTGCACCCCACCCTTGAGCCAGAGCCTTGTGGTGGTATAACTTCACTAGGTTGTGGTGATTCTCCACTTCACACACCACCTGGATCCAGCCCGCCAGACTGAAGGGGTTATCCTGAGCCAGTGCCTTTTCCAAGATGATAGTATTCAGGTCAGCATGGTAGAACTTGATGAGCACTTCCTCGGGCCAGCCCAGGAGTTTGGCAGCTGTGGCTTTAAACTCATCAGAATACTCTTGCACCAAGCGGGTGCCCTGGCAGATCCCTCTCAGCTGGGTGCTTGTCTTTTCCAGCTCTAGGGGATCCTTGAACGGGTGGCAGAGGGCTTGTATGAATGCATCGACATCTCTCAGCTCAGGTGCAGCTACATTGTAAAGGCCAATGAACCAGTCAGCAGCCTGGTCTCTCAGCCACAACCCCACGAAGTCGACCCTCTGTTCAGCCAAAGCAAATTTGTGGCCCCACTCCCTTAGCATCTTGTGTACTTGAATAGCAAAGAATGTGAACTTGGCAAGGCTTCCATCAAAGGTCACCTCCAGGGCATCCCATGGCCTTTCACACTCCATGCTGCCCTTCCGCGGAGCAGGTTGGGGGTGGTTTGGA
The DNA here is from genome assembly GCA_029375565.1 of Gekko gecko. NCBI lineage: Eukaryota > Metazoa > Chordata > Lepidosauria > Squamata > Gekkonidae > Gekko > Gekko gecko. The sequence continues at coordinate 175,804,072 of JAPDNY010000005.1, forward strand.
ATCATCTTCCTTCTCCTCCATTTCATTATCGTCCCCCGAGGTCTCGGAAACCTCTTTCTCCATTAACTCTTTCACTAATTTGGGCAAGTTCTTTATGAGGTACTGGAACCCCTCTTTTAGCTCTCTAAGAGCCGATCGTATCCCAGACGATTCTTTATCAGCTGCAGGGTCTTCTTCTCACTCCTCTCACATCTTGCCCAATTTGAGGTCATCTTGGAACATGCAGGAAACCCAGCATCTCTGCCATTCATACCATCCCTTGGTCCCCCAGAGCCCCAGGGTACCCCCCAACCAGGCCAGATCATCCCAGTGATCAGGGGGTTGGAAGAACACCTGCTTCTTCGTATGAGTTCCCGGTGTTTTGTGGGTTTCTTCTTTTGGGGGTCAGGCAATGGGTTCTCAGGTTCAGACTTGGTACTCATGCCTGCCCCGCCATCTCCATCTCCATTCCCCATGTTGTAGTTAGGATACCGGGTAGGAGAATATAGCAGTTCTGACAATCTGTCAGAGTCCCAGTCAAGTCATTCTTCACCCACACTTTTTCATTTGAAAGTTTTATTAGAAGATATGAGATGTGCAGGGATTGAACTCTTTTGTCAGAACTGAGGGATTAAGGCAGGAAAGGTGCATACAGTTTCAATTACATATTCCATTTATACATGTCAGCAATACTACACAGACTGTGAGAGATATAGGGTCCATCTCTAGATAATCAAAGTCGTTTCTCCCAAGGACACCTTCCCATGTGAAAGAGTCTCTTGAGGGCTCCATAGAAGAGTTACACTGGTAAGCAAGTCTACTCCTACACACATACACTTACTCTCCTTCCCCTAGGAATGTAGTGACAGGCGAGGGTGGAAGATAAGGGCATCAGTGCTAAAATAACACTCAGGGAGGGAAGCAGGGGGAAAAGGTTAAGCCAATAAGAAAAGAGAAAGCAATGAACATCAGAATATCAAGGCCCTAAATTACAAGTACATAGGGTCAATCAATCCGAGCCTGACACATGGCCTTGTTGATGTGCTATTGGACATCAAGCTTAAAGCCAAAGAGGCAGAAGTCATCTGGGTGGATGGGCAAAAGTCGAAAGGCAGACTGTATGTCACATTTTTCTTTTCTTTTCTTTTCTTTTTAAAAAACGCCCCCCCAAAAGAGGCATTTTTATTATTTTTCAACAAAGACATAACTACACATTACACAACACATCAAATACATAACAATACAATCTACACAAACAAATAACAACAAACACCACTACTAACATTGAACATTAATGGGGGGTTACAGATTTCATCACATCACATTCAGTTATAGTCCCTCCCACCTTACCGACCTAAGTATTATATCATTACTTCTGTATCCACTAATTCTAACTTTCTAACTTATTCAATTCTAATTTGTCATGAAGTTTACACTCTTCTTTCACCATTATTTCTCTCCATCCTTCTCTCTCTGGTCATACCAGTCATAAAAGCGTTGCCAAGTGTTTATAAAGGCTGATTCATCATATCCTTTCAACATCAAAGTCAATTTGTCCATTTCTGCTGCTTCCATTATCTTCTCAATCAACTCCTGTTCAGTTGGTACCACCGTAGATCGCCAATACTTCACATATAAAATTCTAGCTGCTGTTGCTATGTAGATTAACAAATATCTCTCTTCTCTCCGCACCTCTTTAGGAAATATTCCCAACAATAACACCTCTGGCTTGAACAGAATAGTATTTTTTATAATAGTCTGCATCAATCTATGCACCCATATCCAGTAATTTTTTGCCCTCTCGCAAGTCCACCACATATGGTAAAATGAACCCACTTTAACATTGCATTTCCAACACTTATTAGAACATTTTTCATCATATTTTGATAGCCTATCCAGAGTCATATACCATCTGTAAAACATTTTATACATATTTTCTCTATATGCAACCGCCCTGGTTATCTTCACATTTGTTTTCCATATTTGATCCCACTGTTCCAGCTCTATATTATAACCAAAGTTTGTCGCCCATTGAACCATGTTATTTTTCACTGTTTCATCAATCATATAATCAGCTAACAACAATGCATACATTTTTTATAAACTTCTCTTCCGACTCATATAATACTTTCTCTATATCTGTTAATGACTTCTCAAACCCTTTCTGTTTATCTTTTTTGTATCTTGACTGAATCTGAACTCTATGCCACCAACTAATATCCTCGTCCAGGTCAAGCTCCCCCTTCGCATTTATCATATCCAGATATCTTTGCAGAGGGTCTTCAGAGTATAACCTAGGTAAGGTCACTGCTTCTACTGGCACCACCAACCTAGAGGTTTTAACAAACCACCTCCTCCGAATGGTCTCCCACACTCTTACAAGAGCATCCCGTATCCAGTGTTGTCTAAAGTATTTACGTGCTGCCACCTTCTCATCCCATAGGAACGCGTGCCAGCCTTCTAAAAGGTCATGTCCTTCCAGTTTTAAAAGTCTTCTGTCCTCCAACATCACCCATTCCTTAATCCATGCCAATGCTCCTGCTCTATAATATAATGTCCAATTTGGCAAAGCCAGGCCTCCTCTTTCTTTTGAATCTTGCAACATTTTAAGTCTAATTCGTGCTCTTTTCCCCTGCCACACAAACTTAGTTGTAACTTGCTCTAACTCTTTCAATATTGCCAAGTTTTTCAGCATGGGAATCGTTTGGAACAAAAAGATCCATCTTGGTAAAAAGTTCATCTTTATCAACGCAATTCTTCCAATTAAAGACAGTTTCAATTTTTTCCATTTTTCCAAGTCTTGCTTCATTGCTTTTAACAGCTCTCTATAATTATCTTCTTGCAACGAGCTGCACCTATTCTTTAGCTGGATTCCTAGATATTTCACCTTCGTGCAAAGCTTGTATCCCGACTCTTCTTGCAAGCTCTCTCTTTGCTCCAAAGTCATATTCTTTGTTAAATTTTTGTTTTAACCATATTGATCTTCAAGCCTGCCACTTGCCCATACTCTTTCAAAAGCTTATTCAATTCCATGATTGAAGACCTCGGTTCCTCCAATATAAATGCCAAATCATCTGCATAGGCTAATAGCTTATAATGTTCTCCATGGATCTTTAGGCCCTTCACTCCTGGGTTCTGTCTTATCTCCTCTGTTAACACTTCCAAAGCAAAAATATATAACAATGGTGAGAGAGGACAGCCCTGCCTCGTGCCCTTCTGTATCTGGAATTGCTCAGTCCATTCTCTATTTACCATAACTGCTGCTCTCTGTTTTGAATAGATTGCTTGAATTGTTTGAGTAAATCGTTCTCCCGCTCTGGCTCTCTTAAGTGTCTCTATTATAAACGTCCAATCCAAGTTATCGAAGGCCTTCTCTGCGTCTACAAAAATCAACGCCATTTCTTTTTCTGGATGAGCTTCATAATACTCCAACACATTCTTTTTTTTTTAAAACAAAATTTTTATTGGGATACATTCAACATTTCCAATCACGTTACCAATACAATTTCAGAAAAGAAGATCCCCGTCCCAATCCCCCCACCCCCTAATAGGCTTCCAACACTGCTAATAACAAACAGAAAAATTATAAGGCAATCAAGCTTAGACTTAAGTACATCGACAAACCAGGTAACACATTTGAATTATATATAACCTCTACAATTTCAGCATATTGTATATAACAGTACATACAGTTCAAAATTCATTTCATTTCTCGTTCAATATCCATACGTATCCAAGTTATATATTTTCCCCTTCATTCTATATTCAGTTTCTAGATACAATTTCAATCCTTCCCAGTCTTTTAGGTATTGTTCTGCCATTTGTCCATTTAATTTCTTTGTCATTTTGTCCATTTCCGCTAAAAATAACAGTTTTCTCAACCAGTCATGTACATCTGGCACCTTCTCCATTTTCCAATGCTGAGCAAAGGCCATTCTTGCCGACGTAATCATGTACCAATGTCCTTTTTTCTTGTGGAATTTTTTCCATTGTCAAACCGAGGAGAAGAAGTTCTGGCTTTCTCTCAATTGGGATTTTCAGTATTTTCTGCATCACACAATGTATATTAGACCAGTATGCTTTCACTTTATCACATGACCACCACATATGGTAAAAAGAACCCTCTACTTTTTTACATTTCCAGCATTTATTACTCAAGTTCTTATCCATACTAATATTGGCAATCTTTTTTGGTGTCATGTACCATCTATACATCATCTTATAACAATTTTCTTTTACATTGATACAGGTAGACATTTTAAAAGATCTTTTCCACAAAAATTCCCACGATTCCATAGAAATTTCTTTGTTCATATTTATGGCCCACTTTATCATTTGTTCTTTAACAGTTTCATCCAAAGTATATACAGTCAACAAAGTTTTATACATTTTTGATATCATTTTCCGTTCTTTTTTCAACCATATATTTTCAATATCATCATTCATAGCTCTAAAACCAAACTCTTTACAGTCTTTTTTATAGATGTCCCTTATTTGACAATATTGTAGCCAACCATACTCAAATTCTAATTCGTTATTTGGTTTTAAAACATATTTTTTCCCTTCTTTTTGCAACAATTCCTGATACTTCAACCAGTCATTACCTTTATATTCTGAAAACAAATGTATAACTGCAGCTGGAACAATCCACAGAGGCCTTTCATCCAAAATTGTATCCTTATACCTGATCCATGCATCAAACAGTGTCCTCCTTACATAATGATGCTTAAACATAGAGTCAGCTTTGTTTTTCCCATACCAAAGATAGGCATGCCAGCCAAATCTGCAATCGTGCCCCTCAAGAGCTAAAAGTTTTCTATTTTCCAAATTTACCCATTCAGATAACCAAGACATACATACTGCTTCATGATACAAACGCAAATTCGGGACTTGGAAGCCACCTCTGTCTTTAATATCATACATTATCTTCATTTTAATTCTTGGCTTCTTCCCTGCCCAGATAAACTTAAAGATTTCTCTTTGCCATTTAACCAACACTTTTCCATCTTTCACAATTGGTATTGTCTGAAACAGAAACATTAACCTGGGCAGTACATTCATTTTAATAACGGCAATTTTTCCAAGAAGAGATAACCTTAGTTTTTCCCATTTTTCTAAATCACTCTTTATCGAACCCCACAGTTTTTCATAATTATTCTTAAACAAATCTATATTTTTCATTGTAATTTCAACTCCCAAGTACTTAACCCTTTTAACCACTTCACATTCTGTCACATTTTGTAACATTTGTTGCTTTGTACCAATCATATTTTTACACAGTATCTTAGATTTATTTTTGTTGACATAAAACCCTGCAAGATCACCAAACTCTCTTACTTTTTCAAATACCTTAGGCATATTATTAACAGGATCTTCAACAATAAACATAATATCATCCGCAAATGCTCTTAATTTAAATGAAAAACCTCCAATATTCAAACCTTTTATATTATCATCATCTCTGACCGCTTGTAGCAAAATCTCCAAAATCCAGATAAATAACAATGGTGACAGGGGACAACCTTGTCTAGTACCTTTTCTTACCCGGAACATATCTGTTGATTCTGCATTGACAATCACCGAAGCTTTTTGTTCTTTATATATCGATTGAATCATTCTTATAAATTCTACGCCCATCAAAGATTTCTCAAGCACTTTAAACATAAATTCCCAATTCAAATTATCAAAGGCCTTCTCTGCATCCAAAAATAAAAAAGCAACTTCTTTTTCAGGGTGTTTATCATAATACTCAATTGCGTCCAAAACAACCCTCATATTGTCTTTAATTTGTCTATTTGGTAAAAAACCAGCTTGATCTTCAACAATAGTATCTTTCAAAAACTTTTTAAGGCGCTCTGCCAATATTTTTGCAAATATTTTATAATCGTTGTTCAATAATGAAATGGGCCGGTAGTTTTTAACATTTGTTAAATCTTGCATTTCTTTAGGGATTAAGGTGATTGCAGCTTCATTCCAGGAGTCTGGGATCTTTCCTGTCTTTCTGATTTCATTTAGAAGAATCTCCAACACCGGGACCAAATCTTCATGAAATTTTTTATAAAATTTAGCTGAAAAGCCATCCGGGCCTGGGACTTTAGAGATTTTTGCCTCAGCTATTGCTTTACTGATTTCGTCTTTAGTTATTGCAGCATTTAAAAATGTTTTCATTTCGGGGTTTGGTTGTATCAAGTTAGCTTTGGATAAGTAATCCAACATTTTTTGAGGATCCGCTTGCTTCGATTGAAAGAGAGTCGTGTAATATTTAAAAAATTCCCTTTTAATTCCTCCTGGGTCTAAAATCTCTTTATTTCCATCTTTCAAACAGGTGATTGTTTTATTCTCTCTTCTTTTCTTTAATTGGCATGCTAAATATTTGCCAGGTTTATTTGCACCTTCAAAGGATTTCTGTTGCAATTTTTTCAAGTTCCAAAATACTTCTTTGTTCAACCTTGCCTCATATTGCTCCCTTAGAATCCTCAGTTCTCTCAAAATCTTCTTTTTACCAGGCCTTTTCTTAAGTTCTGTTTCTTTTTTCCGAATATTTTCCATAATTTCTTTGTCTATCTTCATTTGTTGTTTCTTTTCATTATTATTAATTGCAATCAGATGTCCTCTCATCACAGCCTTGTAGGCTTCCCATACCGTTTGCGTCTGTACACTTTTATTTAAGTTCAATTGAAAGTATGTTTGGGTTTCTGACCTTATTTTATCCACGATATTTTGCTTGTCCAGCAAATCTTCGTTAAGTCGCCATCGAAATTTTTTCCTCTTAACATACGTTGACCATTTTATCGGACTGTGGTCAGAAAGAATCCTAGGCAATATCTCAATTTTGCGTGTTTGCAAGATTAAATTCTCTGTCATCCACATCATATCTATCCTGGAAAAAGATTCGTGTCTTGATGAATAAAAAGAGTACTCTCTATCTCTGGGATGTTTGATTCTCCAAACGTCTGCCAAGTGTTCATATTTAGTCAATTGGAAAAAGACTTTAGGAAGTTTGCCCATGGCCTCAATTCCTTTTTTTGATTTTCTATCAACAACATTGTCAACAGTACCATTAAAATCGCCCATTAAAATCGTTTGCTCATAGGTCAACTGTCGTAGTTGTTCCCACAGATCCTGAAAAAAGTTTTCTTTTGCCCCATTGGGAGCATAGAGATTAACAATTAATGTCTTTTTGTTCTGCAGCACAACTTCTACCGCCAAAAATTTCCCTTCATCGTCTTTAAAAATTTCTTTTGGTTCCAGCTCTTTTTTAATATATGTAACAACTCCTTTTTTCTTTTGAGAGGAGAGTGAATAAAATTCCTCTCCTAATCTTTTTTGAATCAAAAATTTGGCATCTGATTTTTTAATATGTGTTTCTTGCAAACAAACAATATCACATTTCTGTTTTTCCAACCAGAGTCTGATATTTTTCCTTTTTTGGGGTGAATTCAGTCCATTAACATTCCATGAAATTATTTGACTCTCCATGTTGATTCTGTAATTATTTATCAGAGTCTTTAAAATTATCATTGATGAATCTGGTCATTTGGTCAACTGACTTGATGGTGACTCTCTTCTGCTTGAACGAAAAACTGACACCTTTAGGAATTTCCCATCTATATCTTATGCCCTCTGTTTTCAGCTTGTCAATCAGGTCTTTAAAAAGTCGTCTGTCCTGAAGCATCGCTCTGGGTAGTTCCTTTAGGACCATGATTTTCTTGTTGTCAATTATGAAGTCATCCTGAAATTGTTGCTTGAACAAATCCTCCTTCAGCTTCTTAGATATAAACTGGACAATTACATCTCTAGGTAATTTTTTCCTTTGCGCAATCGCAGAATTGACTCTGTATACCACATCAATCTGTGCCGCCACTCTCTCCTCTTCCATTTTCAAAAAGTCTGCAACAGCATCTACCATGACTGAATGGATGTCCTCATTCTTGTCTTCAGGGATCCCCCTGAATCTCATGTGGTTAATCATTGCATTATATTGGACCATCACATTCACTTTATCTGTTTCTAAAGTGACCTCAGCTATATTAGATGCTACTCCCTTCACCCTTACATCCATCTCATCTGCTCTTTTGGTCAGCGTCTGTATCTCTTTTGTAATTCCAGACATTTCTTTTTTCAACTCTGTTACTTCGGTTATTACAGTCTTTTCCAGCTTCAAAATCGCGTCCATCACTCGTTTCTCCATAGCTTCCATCATGCCCTGTAGCTTTTTTTCCTCTTTCCCAGCCATTTTCGGGGAGGACCAGGTATTTGCCCTCTGTCGTTGCCGCAGGTCGTAAGCCGTTGTTCAGAATTTTCCCTCCAACTCACTCTAAATCAAAGTCCTTCTTGTGCCCACCTAAATCGCACTAATTTCACTTTTTTATATTAAGTCTTTCGTTTAAAATGAAAGAAAATTTTTCTGACCTTCCCAAAATGGCGGGCGCAATTTCTCTATGGTAAATGGTTCTTCCGGGTACTCACTTCCTGTCCGGCACTCTTAATGGTCCCCCTTGTTCCTGATTTCTTCCCTTCTTCCGGCCTCCTTGGTCTTCTCTAGGATGATTACTTGTCTGTTCTGAAGTCACTTCCTGTTTTGCCGATTTCTGCTGCAGCAGCTACAGTACTTTTCCACTGCAGTTCTCGCAGAGTTACTGTTAGTTTCTATTTTAAAGTCAATAATCTAACCGCAGGAATGATCAACAGTTCGGCTTTTTGGCCTTTTTTAGCTGTTTAACTGCACTTTTTCCGCTCCAATGTTAGTACAACAGATACAGCACGATCATGCGCTTCATCGGATGTTGTTTATTTTCGGCCGAAACGCGTCTCCGGTGAGCAATTTTAAAAAGTTACCTTCAAAGTCCATGTCTTGTTATAGCAGTGTTTCCTTGATATCAGTTTCCGTAGAATGTCTTGGAGGTCTGGGTCATGCGTTCTTATGTTGAGAATCCAACTCGGTGGGGTCTTGTAGAGATTTTCCGAAGTGCCTTCTCTGGGGGAGGGGATCAAGGCTGGTCGCGGCGCTCTTTAAAGCCCCGCTATCAGCCGATCTCAACTCCTCTCTCGGGCCAGGCTCTCTCCCAGTCACCCCCCTGCCTGGGGGGATCTGCAGTGGGCTATTTGAAGCCCACCCTGTCGTCAAGACCCTCCGTTTGCTCTGGGAGCTCTAACGAGCAAGCCAGAACACCTTAGGACGCCATGAATCCCAGACCGGAAGCCATAATACTCCAACACATTCAATAACCTCCTCATATTGTGCTTTATCTGTCTTTTCGGTAAGAATCCTGACTGGTCTTTATGGATTATTTTTGCTAAAACACGTTTCAATCTATCAGCCATTATAGAGGCAAATATTTTATAATCTACATTTAATAAGGAGATCAGTCTATAATTCTTGATATCATTTCCTTCTGTATCTTGTTTGTGTATCAACGAAATTAGGGCTTCCCTCCACGTATCCGGTACTTCCTCTCCTTCCCACGTTCTCTTATAGACTTCATGTAGCTGTGGGAGCAGTATTTCTTCAAAGGTTATATAGAATTCCACTGGCAGGCCATCCGTCCCTGGTACCTTGCCTTTATTCTGTCTTTTCAGTGCCTCCACCATCTCCATCATAGTAATTGGTTGATTCAGGATCTTCTGGACTTCCTCCGAGAACTTCTGTGACACCCGGTCTTGCAAGTACTGGGATATCTCATCTCTGGTTCTATTCTCTCTTGCATACAGTTTCTTATAAAAGTCTTCCACAATCTTCTTCAGCTCTTGAGCTCCGTTTTGTTTCATCCCTTCTTTATCTCTCAATGATTTTATCGATGTTCTTTCAGATTGCTTTCTTACTTGGTAAGCCAACCATCTAGTTGGTTTGTTGGCATTCTCAAAATAGTTTTGTTTAGCATAATTTAGTTTCTTTGCCATTTCTGCTGTCAATAAGCGGTTCATTCTGTGCATGAGAAGCTTAATTTTAGCCTTCCTGTCGAGGTCGCCTCCCATCTCCATTTTTGCCTCTCCTGTTCCAATATATCTTTTTTCAGCTTAAGGTATTCCTCATTCCTTTTTCTATTTTTCTTTGCCGCTTCCTTCATTAAGAGTCCTCTTAAAAAAGAAGGTAAATTCCGTTTGCAAGCTTCTCACCACCTTACTATCCTTAAGTAATAAAGAGTTCAATGTCCATCTGTCTCTATGATTTGTTCCTTGCAACTCCACCATTATCGGATTGTGGTCAGTGAATGTACCTGCTTCAATTTCAGCCTCCTGCAAATCCCTTACCATTGAAGATGACATCCAACACATATCCAGCCTAGACCAGGAATTATGTCTTGCCGAATAGAATGTATATTGTTGTGCTTTAGGATTTCTTATTCTCCAAGCATCCACTAATCGCAATTCCTCTATCATCTGTGAGAGTGAATTAGTAAATTCATTACCTTTTGGCTTCTTCCTCTGAGCACCCACCTTCCGGTCCATTTTGTTATCAAAAACCGCATTAAAATCACCAATCAAACAAAGCTCCTGAAAATCCTGTTTAGCTATTAATATTGAGAGCCTTCCATAAAACTTCTCCTGATTTTGATTTGGGGCATATATGTTCACTATTAAAACTTTTTTATTTTGTCTTTGAGCTACCACCATCAGTATTCTCCCATCTTCCGAAGCAAATATAAGTTCTGGTTGCATATATTCCTTGATATAGGTGGCCACTCCACGTTTTTTCTTCTCTTTATCCGTTGCTGCAAATACTTTGCCTAATCCCTTATAGTTCAGGTGTTTTTCATCCTGTTTCCTAATGTGAGTTTCTTGAATACACGTTATGTCCACTTTACATTTCTTCAGTTGGTGAAATATATTTCTTCTTTTCTGAGGTTCGTTTAAGCCATTCACATTGACCAAAATTATTTTTATTTTATTTTTATCCATCCAAATTTTGTGTCTGTCTGTGTTCCTTTTCACCCTTTGCTTTTTACTGTGTAACGATTGGAGATCTCAGTCTAAATTTTCTTAGTCTTTGAGGTTTAGCAGATGAATTGGATGCTGTTGCCCCCTGGGCTTGGGGTTCAGATTCCTTCTCCACCTCTCCCTCTTCTCTCTCCTCTTTTTCTTCTTGATCATCCGACATCTCCACGCCATAAGTCTCCAGAAAATCTTTGGCCTTAAAGACTGAATCTCTTTCCTTCAAAATTAAAGAAGACCCCTTCTGGCAAAATCCACCTGTAAGTAATGTTGTTAGCTCTCAATAACACTGTTAGTTCTGAATACTCCCTTCTTTTCTCTCTCACTCTCCAGGGTATCTCTTACAGTACCTTGATTTCTTCTTGTCCCATCCTCAGCAGTACCGTGTTCATGTCTCTCAGTATCTTATCCCTAACCACCCGCTTGTGGAACCACACCTGAACCTCCCTGGGCACCTTGAATCCCCTTGCATAGGCTGAATTCATTCTAAAAGCCACATCGATTTCCTTTTCCACTTTGCTTACATCCTCAATATGTAGGTGATTCGCCAGAAGTTCAGACATCTTTGAGTTCAGATCTTCTTCTTTTTCCTCTGGAATATTTTGGAACCTCAGAACAAATGCCGCTCTCTCCACCTGAAGTCTCATCACATCTTGCTCCAATAGCGATTGTTTCTCTTCATTTTCTTGGACCTTCCTTTCCACCAGTTTTGTCTTCGTTTCCACTTCCTCCACTGTATTACTTAGCGTCATTATTTTTGTCGTGTTATCTGCTATTTGTTTCTGCTACAGCTGTAAACTCTTAGTGAACTGCTCTGTGATGTCCTTCATCGCATTCTGTATCAGGACTGCCACTTGGGGGATCATATCCCTCAGCTCCTGAATAGCTTGATTAACAGGAACAATCACTTGTGGAACGGAATTTCGAATTTCTTCCATGCTGACTTTAATCGGCTCTATAACGTCATTAATTGTGCTTAGAATAGTGGCTTGAACCACAGCTTGCATTTCCTTTTGGGGTTCTTTCTGGCCTGTGCCCCCTAGCTTTCCTGTTGTGGAGCCAGGAGCTCCAGGAGAAACCAGGGACGGTTTTCTGCTTCATCCGCTAGCCATATTTCTTAATTTAAGTCTAATTTCAAATTTGCACTCTTGACTTACCCAGAGGATCTTCACACTTTATTATTTATTTTTTATTCTTGTCCCTTATCTAATGTTTAAGAACAGTGCAACCTTCTGGCCCCGTTCCCAGACCCTTTTATCTCCACCTAATTGACACAATGAGCACTGTTTAGACTATCTTATTTGTTGGCAAAATCCCCAGAAAATGTTTCCACTATTCTCTCCTTTATTTACCAAAACAACCCCTCCGTTGGCAATTTTCCCAGACTAGCTGCCTTACCACCTTCCCCCACCCGCTTATAACCAAAACCACTGGTCCCAATTACTAAGGAAGCTCTCCAAACAGCCCACTGTCAATCAATAGTCAATACTCAAATGTCTTATTAAAGTCTCAGCTCTCTCACCAACCAGGGTTTTCCAACTTTATTTCAGCCAAATCTGTCTTTCACTCCCACCTCAATCAGAGTAAACGCTGCAGCAAAAATTGAGAATGTAGTAAACGCCTTAATCTTTCACCCTGACCCCAAGGGTTAAAAATTAGTGTGTGCTGAAATGAGCCTCCGCTTCTCCGCTTCTCCGATCTTCTACCCTACCCCTTTTAGGGTTAAAAGATGAGCATGCTGCAAAGGGGTCTCCTGCCAGCCTTCTCCTTCCCACAAGGTTTTACACCATCACCAAACAGCTCACACCCTGGCCGGGTCCCCTCCAACTTTCACCACCGGGAATCCATAAGACAGGGAGAAGCCAAGACTCCTTTCCCAAAGCCTCTGGGAGCCAAACTTCAAACAGTTTTATAGCCAAACCCGCTGCACTATCAGCCTCCACTGCTCCGTGCTTTTCAGATGGCGTTCTCTCTCACTCTCACCGTCCACGCCAACTTTGCCAAGCTCACTTTCGCTTTCTAGCCATTTAATTTCTTCAGGGGGGAGAGCCCTCCCCACTATGCTACTTCTATAGGGCTAATTATATTAAATCGCCCTTTTCAAACTGCACATTTTGTTTCATGGATACTCACAGAAGCGCTCTGTCGGTAAGGTTTCTCTTCCCCCCCTTCAGTGCAGGAGCATTGGCTTTGCTCAGCTCAGACTGAGCCCGGACTTCGATCCTGCATCAGGGGCAATCCAGCCCACCCTGTGGGTTGCTACTCACACGGGGTTTCGGATCAAGCCCCTTGCAGCTGCCCGTCCCTTCCTGGGACAGCAGGGGGTCCCTTTGATGATCAAAGGACCCCTTTAAAGATCGTAAAGCCGCCACCACGCTCAAGCACATGAGTCTCGCCACGCCGTGCCTGCGCACTCCTGTATGTCACATTTTTCCATCAAGGCATTAGGGCCACATTATTTTACTAGGTGGATCGCTTGATTGAAGGAAGCATATCTGACTGAGCAAAACTGGGGGGGGGTGACATCATTTACAGAGGTTCCCTTAGAGTAAGACAGGTGATGGATCAACCTGAACTCATCCAAGGTTTTCTTAGGAATGACCCCTAAAGGAGAAACCCTAAGATTAGAAAGGGGGGAGTGACAGATCCACTACAATCCAGATGACCATTTTTCCCTGACTGGGAGGCAAGTTAGTGATAAAATCCATGGAAATGACTTCCCACAGTCTACTGGGTGTAGGCAGGGGTTGTAGGAGCCCTGGTGGTTTTTCGGGTCTCAGCTTGCCCATGATGCATGTTTGGCATGACTGGACAAACAGGGAGAGGTCCTTCCTCATACCCAACCACCAGAATTGGCACTGTAATGAATGCAGGGATTTCACAAACCCCAGGTGCCTCACCAGTTTATTGCCATGTACTGTTAACATGAATTCACCCCACAAAGCCAAAGGCACAAACAGTTTATGGCCATGGTACCAACAGCCGTTCGCCTGTTTCTCCCCCTCCCCCTCCTTTTGTAGTTCCCACTGATCACTATTGGAGAAGGTGGAGGTCAACTTCAGTTCCCAGGATTCAGTGTCCATCAGGGGCTGGGCTATCATTTGGCTACACATGGCAAATGGGGTTCAATGTGGCCAAGTGCAAAGTGATGCACATTGGAGCCAAAAATCCTAAATATAAATACACGTTGATGGGGTCAGAACTGGCAGAGACTGACCAAGAGAGAGATCTTGGAGTCATAGTAGATAACTCAATGAAAATGTCTAGACAGTGTGTAACTGCAATAAAGAAGGCCAACGCTATGCTGGGGATTATTAGGAAGGGAATTGAAAACAAATCAGCCAGTACCATAATGCCCCTGTATAAATCATTGGTGTGACCTCATTTGGAATACTGTGTACAGTTCTGGTCACCACACCTCAAAAAGGATATTATAGCATTCGAAAAAGGGCAACTAGAATGATATAAAAGGGCTGGAACACTTTCGCTATGAAGAAAGGTTAGAATGCTTGGGGCTCTTTAGCTTGGAGAAACGATGGCTGGGGGTGACATGATCGAGGTTTATAAGATTATGCATGAGATAGAGCAGGTAGAGAAAGAAGTACTTTTCTCCCTTTCTCACAATACAAGAACTCGTGGGCACTCCATGAAATTGCTGAGCAGTCGGGTTAGAACAGATAAAAGGAAGTACTTCTTCACCCAAAGAGTGATTAACATATGGAATTCACTGCCACAGGAAGTGGTGGCAGCTAGAAGCATGGACAGTTTCAAGAGGGAATTAGATAAACATATGGAGCAGAGGTCCATCAGTGGCTATTAGCCACAAAGTATAGATAGGAACTCTCAGTCTGGGGCAGGTGATGTACTCTATTCTTGGTGCTGGAGGGGCAGCAGTGGGAGGGCTTCTAGTGTCCTGGCCTCACTGTAGGACCTCCTGATGGCACCTGGTATTTTTGGCCACTGTGTGACAGAGTGTTGGACTAGATGGGCCATTGGCCTGATTCAACATTGGCTTCTCTTATGTTCTTATGTTCTAACCTTTGGAATTAATATGACTACAGAGACTGTGTTTGGGAACAGTGGCGAGGCTTAAAGAAAACATAAGCCCAGAGACTATTGTTTGTACTAGATATAACTAGAACCCTGTTATGTGAAGAAGATGGATTCCCAAAACACATGTAGTGAAACGGACAATTGTGATGCCTTTGATGGTATACAAGAGATACAGTTTTCCAGAGAGCAAAAAGAGGAACTCATAGAAATAATTCAACGTGAGATCAGAGATGCAGTCCAAGAAACCTTTCAGAGATTCTTTGAAAAGGATCAAAAGGAAACTGTAATTGAACAGGAAGACCCACAACAACAACAGACCACACCTGAAGAACAAACTTTGAACCAAAATCTGACTTTTCCACCTAAAGAGAAGATAAGAAGCTTTACAGGACAACTCAGCACCATTATTAACAACCTGACAAATCTTTCAACTTCTGAGATGACAAAGGAGACAATTCTTCCTTTGCAAGATAAACCAGCATTATTAGAACCTGTGCCTATTTTAAAAATTAAATACAGATGGAGTGAAACAAGGAGAAAAGACACAAAATTATGCTGGTTTTTTAAAAAAAGTACAAAGAAAGAAGAAAAAGACTAAATATTATAATTGAACTGTTTTATGTGTAATTGTTCCTGGCTTAAGAGTAACTGATCAATATGAATTCTAGCCTAACCCAAATTTATAATTAAATGGTAAAAATGAGGAAGATTAATGATAATATAAACAATTATTTGATGTTAGAATTTCCAAATATAAAATAGAAGTATGGTATAAAGTGATTTAGCTATATAATATCTAATGATATTTGGAAGAAGATTCTAATAGAAAATGCAGCAAAGATTTTGATACCAATTTGTTTGCAATGGTTAAATGGAATTCCTCAAGATCTATTTTACTGGAAATGTATTTAGATGAAGATCTTAATAAGTTTGGTTGGCAAATAATGTAATGGTTAAGTTAAAACCCATTAAGACCTATTATATTGGATATGTATGCGGATTGAACTCTTTAAAAATTTGTTTGGAAAATATATATATGTATTTATTTAACTTTTACCCAGCCCTCCTGCCAAGGCAGTTCAGGACTGCTTACATAAAAGCAGTAAAACCAGTATACATTCCAATATAAAGCTGAAAAAAGGGGGAAAAGGGAAGGGGAAACTCAACCCAAAATAACACTGCGAACCAAGGGGGCCAAGCTGACTAATATAATATAAACATACACATTTATTAAGGTGTACACTCGTTAAAATAACTTCTGATTAAAAATTTTCCAGTATCAGACGTATAAAAACATACAAATGCTCATACAAAAGATGGGTCAACACTAAACAACTGAAGACCAAACGCATTTCGGCCCCAAAGGGCCTTCCTCAGTGGTCACTAATACAGATATATCATTGACACACATTTATAGACATATATACATATATCAACCCAGGTGTTGTAGCCTTATATGATTATACAGCTATTGCTGAAATTAGTACTGGGCCATAGGTATATCTGTTGCAGTCTCACCAGTACTTCTGGTAATCAGAATTTTGTAGTTATGAATGTGTGCCACTCCATCAAAGCAAAGATACTGTTACTGGTGAGACTGCAACAGATATACCTATGGCCCAGTACTAATTTCAGCAATAGCTGTATAATCATATAAGGCTACAACACCTGGGTTGATATATGTATATAGGTCTATGAATGTGTGTCAATGATATATCTGTATTAGTGACCACTGAGGAAGGCCCTTTGGGGCCGAAACGCGTTTGGTCTTCAGCTGTTTAGTGTTGACCCATCTTTTGTATGAGCATTTGTATGTTTTTATACGTCTGATACTGGAAAAATTTTAATCAGAAGTTATTTTAACAAGTGTACACCTTAATAAATGTGTATGTTTATATTATATTAGTCAGCTTGGCCTACATTCCAATATAAAACATAATTTCATTTCAATATAAATACAATTTAAAACCAATTGTATATCACTGGTGGCGCAGTATGACAAAGTGCATCCAAAGCATCTTCCATGATGCAACCACTTTTAAATTGATTCAACTGGCAGACCGGCACAGGCCCAGATGGTATAGTGCTGTTCCTAGTGGAATGCCTGTCAGAAAAGCTCCATTTTCACCATCCTATGGAACTGCTGAAGGTCCCAAAGGGCCCTGATCTCACCAGGGAGCTCATTCCAGTTCACCGGTGCTGCCAGGGAGAATGCCCTGGTCCTGGTCGCAGACAACCTGGTGTCCTTAAGACCAGGGAGGGCCAGACTGTTTTGTGTTCCTGATCACAGTGCTCTCTGGGGGACATATGAGGAAAGGTGGTCCCTCAGGTAGACAGGCCCCTGACCATATGGGGATTTAAAGGTCAAAACCAGCACCCTGAAGCAAATCCGGAATGCTATTGGCAGCCAGTGCAGCAACTCTAGCACAGGCTGGATGTGCTCCTGCATAGGAAGGCCCATCAACAGCCTGGCCACTGTATTTTGCACCAGCTGCAGCTTCCGGAGTTGCCCCAAGGGCAGCCCCATGTAGAGAGCATTACAGTAATTCAACCTCGAGGTGATCATTGTGTGGATCACTGATACCAGATCTTTGCGTTCGAGGAAGGGAACCAGCTACCTAATCAGCTGAAGATGGTAAAAGGCTGTCTTGGCAGCAGCTGCTACCTGGGCCTCCATTGTCAGGGAAGCATCCAGGAGCACTCCCAAACTCCTGACCTTTGGCGCTGGCACCAACAGTGCCCCATCGAAGGTCGGTAATGGGATCCCAACCCCCAGACTGCTCCGATTCAGGCACAGGATCTCTGTCTACATTGGATTCAATTTCATTCGGCTCAGTTTAAGCCATCCAGCCATGCCCTGTAATGCCTGGTCCAGGTATTCTGGGGTAGATTCAGACTGACTGCCCAACAACAGATAGAGCTGGATGTCATCTGCGTATTGGTGACACCCTAAGCCCATGCTTCCAGGCTATCTGGGCAAGGGGGTGCATATAGATGTTAAATAGCATCGGGGAGAGTACTGCCACTTGAGGCACCCCACAAGTTAGTGGGTGCCATCAGGACAGCTGCTCCTCAAGAGCCACCCTTTGTCCTTGACCCTGGAGAAATGATTAAAAATAGATATATATTAAATAGAAAAACAGGTATTTACTATGAAATTATATACTTTTTTAAAGTTAAAGATGCTAGGCACAGGGCTGGCCCCAGGTGTCTGGGCGCCCTAGGCAGAACAGCCTGGGACGCCCACCCCACCGGGGATGCCAACCTCCCGGTGGGGCCTGGAGACAGGGAGGGCAGAGCACTGGCCAGGGAAGGGGGCGGGGGTTCTAGCCCCCTCCCCCAGAGCGCTGGCTTTCCTGGAGGCTCCGCAGCTGCAGGGGCCCCAGGAAAGCCAGGGAAGGGGGTGGGGGTTCTAGCCCCCACCCCCTCCCTCCCAGCATCAGCTTTCCTGGAGTCTCCACAGCTGCGGGGCCCCCAGGAAAGCCAGGGAAGTGGGCGAGGGTTCTAGCCCCCACCCCCTCCCTCCCAGCACCAGCTTTCCTGGAGGCTCCGCAGCTGCGGGGCGCCCAGGAAAGCCAAGGAAGGGGCGGAGGTTCAAACCCCCACCCCTTCCCTCCCAGCGCCGGCTTGCCTTGGTGCTCTGCAGCTGCGGGGGCACCAAGGCAAGCCAGGGAAGAGGCCGGGTTTAAACCTCCGCCCCTTCCCTCGGAGTGCCAGCTTGCCTTGGTGCTCCGCAGCTGTGTGGGTGCCGAAACAAGCCAGGGAAGGGGCGGGGGTTCAAACACCCGCCCTTTCCCTCCCTCCCAGTGCTGGCTTGGAGGAGAGGGGAGGGGGAGTGCTGGCGGGGGGAGGGCAGGCAAGCTCTGCTGCTGCCGCTTCCTGAGCCCCGCTGGGGCACTTCACTGGTGGCGGTAGGCAGCAGTGGGGGGGACAGGGGCCGTTTGGTGCCTCTTTGGGCCTGGCACCCTAGGCAAGCACCTAGCTTGCCTAGTGAGCGAGCCGGCCCTGGCTAGGCATGAAGATACGTAACTTGATTTTTAGGTTATGCTTAACAGAAATGATACTAGAATGTATAGGTGCTGGACTGATGAAAGAAAGCATATAATTTTTTTATTTTGTTTTATTACATAGTGTTGCTAAGCAGCTAGTTTAAGAGGAGGTACAATTTTAGTTAATCTAGTAATTATGTTATGTATGAGAAATTCAAGTAGATATTGTGAAAATGTATGACTATCCCTTTTATCTTTTCTTTTCTGAAAACCAATAAAATATACATTAAAAAAAGAAGAGTTCATTCTATAGGCAACATCTATATCTCCAATACCAGCCTGAGTAGCTTCCCCTTCTAAATACTCTGCTAAGATTTTTGACATTCTTTCTTTAATGTCTTCCCCCATATTTTCTGGAATATGTTGAAATCTCAACACATAACCTGCTTTCTCTAATTCAAGCTTCACCACCGAGTCTTCCATGGAGTCTTGTCTAGTCTTCATTTCCAGCATTATTTGGTCTGCCTCTTCAGATTCGTCCTGCAATTGGATGGCAGTCTGTTTCAGTATAGCAATTTGTTGGGTATTCTCCAAAATTTGCTGTTTAAAATCCTCAGCTTGGGAAGTAACCTGTAGTGCCAAAGCATCAAATTTGGCTTGTAATGGCTCCACAGCTAATTGTATTGCATTGCTTACAGCACTATTAATAGCTTGGGGGATGGCATTAATAACAGCAGTGTTGACAACTTGGGGAACTGCAGATTCTATTGCCTTGGCTACAACTTCTTTAATCATATTTTGTATCTCTTGTCCTGACATCTTGGCTAAATTTGTGGCCACTGACTTAGCTGTGTTTGGGGAGGGCCTACTTGAACCAGAAGACAGGATTCAGTTAAAATCACACTATACTTCCACAGCCCCCCTCCCTCACTGTGACCACCAAACAATATATTTCAGTACTGGTTATTAAAGAATGCACTCAATGTTCCCAAACAATTCAATGTTTTCCAGTTCCTTAAATATCAACAATAAGTTGATAATAAGAGATAAGTTCTCTTCTCTCTCACCAAATACAGTTGTAGGTAAAGAAGCAACCTAAACATTAAATTTATGTCTTTTAATAGAGTGTCAGGTAACCTGCCATTGCTGAGGATGGGGGGGGGGAAGACATCTCCAAACATCTTTCACTGTTCTGGAATGTGAGAGTAACACACTGTCTCCAGGTTCCCTAGATTACTGTCTCTGTGCAGCCTCTTATCTACCCAGTTGACCTTGGGTCCCAAGCCATTTTGGCTTTGTGGATATTTCTGGTGAACTGTTAATTTTATGCTTTGCCGCATGCATGCTGTGTAACCATTGGCTTGTAGTATGGGGGGGCATTTCAAATGGGCTATAATTGATGCTGTTCTGTATTACCCAGTATCACTAACAAGGTATGTGTTCATGCAGCTATATGCTAGTCTCAATAAATGCTATCTTCTTATGAAGCCTGGTGTTTGACTGACTATCTGGGGAACTTGACAGATTGTCAGTGATCCTTTTTCTAATCGGGCCTCTACACCCCACCTCTCTCCTGCTGAGATGAGTGGTGAAGAAGAAAACCCAACAGGGGTGACTACATCACAAGACACAGTCCCCACTTCTACGACACCAACCACCACGGTGCCAACTTTGGGAGAAAACCCGGCATCCACAGTGCCTACACCATGGGGTCCTGAAGACAAGTTTGGCAGTTTCTATGGCGACCTGTTCAGGGGTGCATATGCCAGTGTGACTACCTGGCCTCGGAAGAGAAGAGAATGGGGGAAGCCGCTGGCTGAAACATACAAGACGTGGTCCCTGACGCCCCACGCCCCCCCTACGGGAAAGCCGGTATGAGTGGTCTCTCTATTGGCTGAGCACTGCGACAGGGGAGGACGATGCCTGCTCCTATCCAAGGGAGTCAGAGGGTGCAGCAGAACCCCAAAGCCGGGGCCAAGAACAAAGTAGGGACTGCCTCCTATGCATGGTGGAGGAGTCCCTCCAGAAGTTCCTGGAGAGGATTGCTGAAGGGACCCGTGAAGAGCTCGATCGCAGACAACCGATCCAACAACCAGCTCCGCAGCCTCAATTGCCACCTGCTGCCCCACCTGCAGTACCGGCGGGGCTGGCGGGACCACCCCCCGATGGACTTCCAGGCCAACCGAGGGGCCAGCCACTGGGTGGTCCACCAGGTCCCAGGCCTCAGGGATGGGAGCGGATGCTACTCAATCCAGCTGAGCTGTTAAATGCTACATTTGATGGCACCCTCAAAAAGCTCTCCTTTTTCTTGGTGAGAGCGGAGAAGTTTGTGGATAACTGGGGCCACCTCTTCCCAAACGAAGAGTGCATAGTGGATGCAATTGCTTCCTGGTTGTGGGATGCCACCACTGACTGGTATGGGACCCTGCACCACGAAGTTGGCTGAGAACTCCGGGAGGTGGATGCCTTCATGTGGGCTTTACGGGACCACTACGAAGACTCAAATGCGGGTGAGATGGCCCAATCATTCCTCCGCACCTTTCACCAGGGAAAGAAGTCGGTGAGAGAGTACACCGAGGAGTTCCGCAGGCACGCTGCAAAAATCTGTGAGTGCCTGGATGGAGTCCTAGCCCAGCATTACCGCTTGGGGCTAGACCCCGAGATCCGGGGAACAATCCTGAGAGGGGGCAAGCCGAGGTCCCTCTTGGGATGGATGAAGGAGGCAGCAGACACTGAAAGCCGACTCTGCACCATTCACATTGATGACACTGTCACCTTGAGGAAGACCGCCCTGGTTGCCACCACACTGGGGAAGGCAAAACCCACGGCCCCTTCGCAATGCCAGAAGGACGGAACCAGGGAGCTACGGATGAAGCAAGGTCTCTGCCTCCGATGTGGGGAGTCCGGCCATTTCGCAGCGGCGTGTCCCGGAGTGGGGCCGGCGCCATCCACCGGGAAAGGGGAAAAGAAGAGGATCAACACCCCAACCAAGAAACCGATGGCGAAGCCAAAGACATCGAGGACCCTGCAGGCAAGCCCGCTGGAGGAAGACTCCGAGTCCTCCAGGGAAGAACTGTTCCAGTCAGCGGGAAACAGGAAGGACCTGCTGTGAACTGCGCTGAACAGCAGATCCCCGACTCTCAGGCGCTATGACCGGTGAGCAATTACCCCTCCCTCTTCTTTGTGACTGTGACTTTGATCTACCCCAAATTGAACACCCATGTGCTGGTGAGGGGGCTAGTTGACTTGGAGTGTGGGCAAGACCTAATAAACCCCTCTCTAGTCACGGAGCTGGGAGCCAAGGTAGGCAAATTGACAGACCTGTTAATCTTTACTCAAATGGACGGATCAACCATGAAGGACCCCTGCAAATACGAGACTGTTCCACTCCACCTGGGGTTGGGCGACCATTGGGAAACACAGTGGCGAGGTTCCCCATGGTGTTAGGCAGTCCTTGGTTCCATGATCACAACCCACACATCCTGTGGGAAGAGGGGGTTGTAAATTTCATCTCCTCACGATGCAAGCTACATGTATAGAATAACTCTTGGGAAAAGCCCCTGTTGGTACACCAGGTGTCAGTTGGGTTAGCGGATGCCGAGTTTGACCGTATTCCCCGTGAATACCGAGACTTGGAGGCCATGTTTGGGGAGGAAGAGGCAGATAAGTTGCCACCACACAGGAACTCTGACTGTGCTATCGAACCATTACCTGACCAGAAATTGCCCAAAGGGAAATTGTATTCAATGAACCCGTCTGAAAAGGCAAAGTTGAGGCAGCTCATTGATAAGAATTTGGAAATGGGATTCATTCATCCCACCTCCTCCCCCTGTGCAGCCCCAGTGTTGTTCCAGAGAAAAAAGGATGGTGGGTTAAGCTTGTGCACGGACTATAGGGGGCTCAATGCAGTGTTGGCCACGAATGCTTACCTCCTGCCTCTGATCAAGGATCTCCTGGCCACAGTGGCTGGGGGGGAAATCTTCTCTAAATTGGACTTACATGATGCTTACTTCAGGGTGCGCATCAGGGAAGGGGATGAGTATAAAACGGCGTTCAACACCCCTCTAGGGCAATTCGAGTATCTGGTCATGCAGTTTGGGCTTCAGGGAGCTCCGGGGGTCTTCATGAACCTTATTAATGAAGTGTTGCACAAGCACCTGTTCACTTGGATGACATTTTACTGTACTCCCCAGACAAAGAAACCCATGTGAAAATGGTGTTGGAGGTCCTGCAAAAGTTGCACAAGCACAAGCTGTTTGCCAAACTGTCCAAGTATGAATTCCATTGTTCTGAAATCTTGTCCCTGGGGTACCGAATATCCCTATGGGGAATAGAGATGGATCTGGCCAAGGTGCAGGATGTAATGGGGTGGGAGGCACCCCAAACCCACAGGCAATTACAAACATTCCTCGGATTTGCCAGTTTTTACAGATCATTTTTGGTGAACTTTGCACAGGTATCCCTTCCCCTCACGGACTTGCTCAAAACAAAGGGGAAGGGAGCAGACAGTGCTCGCCCAGGGGCTAAGTTAGACTGGACCCCGGAATGCCAACGCACCTTCGAGCAGCGTAAGGCGCTTTTTACGTCCGAGCCGGTATTAGCACACCCAAACGAACCGAGAAAATTTATAGTCCAAGTCAATGCCTCAGATGTTGCTATGGGCGGCGCCATTTTGCAAGAGAGGGAGGATGGGAAACTCCACCCACTGGCTTATATCTCTAAAAAATTCAATGAAACAGAATGGAACTGGTTGGTTTGGGATAAAGAAGGGGGGGCAATTAAATTAGCTCTATTCACTTGGCAGCACTGGTTGGAGGGAGCAACGGTCTTGTTCGAGGTTTGGACTGATCACAAAAACCTCGAGCTCCTCCGGACCCCGCAAAGTCTTAACACCAAACAACTCCGGTGGGCAGACTTCTTTTTGAAGTTTAACTTCACCCTCCACCACTTCCCGGGAAAGGCAAACTCATTGGCCGATGCTTTATCCCGCCTCCTGCAACATGACAGCAAGAGGTAGAGGTTCGGGACTTCACACCCACCCAACTTGGAAAGTTGGTCATGACTTGTAGTCAATTCAAA
This sequence comes from Gekko gecko, assembly GCA_029375565.1. NCBI lineage: Eukaryota > Metazoa > Chordata > Lepidosauria > Squamata > Gekkonidae > Gekko > Gekko gecko. The sequence goes on from JAPDNY010000005.1 coordinate 175,828,104, forward strand.
GCTCTGCCCCCTCCCCCTGGGGACTCTTGGGATGCTCGGTTTGCCTCCGCCCTGTCAGAGGCTGATCACCAGGAACTGGAGAAGGAGGGGGGGCTGGAGCAGAGGGAAAATGGCTGCTGCTTTAAGGGAGACAAACTGTTTGTGTCTGGGGCACTGCAGGGGGAAATCATGGGTACAGCTCATGGGTTTAAGCTTGCTGGACATTTCGGGTTTGTAAAATGGTTGCAGCTGCTTCAGAGACAGTTTTGGTGGCTCGGCATGTGAAAGGATGTCGATGTTTGTCCAATCATACGAGGTCTGTCTCATGAGCAAGCCCCGGCCAGGAAAACCTCCCGAGTTACTTCAACCTCTCCTGATGCCCTCCCGGCTGTGGGAGGTCATTTCCATGGATTTTATCACGGACCTCCCCCCTAGCAAGGGGAAAACGGTGATTTGGGGGGGTGGACTTATTTTCTAAGCCTATTTTCAGCTTCTGAATAGGCGTGATTTTTTTCAAAAGTTCCAAATTTATATTACAAGGGTGTTTAAAGACCACACGATGCGCTCACTGTGTAGAAAAAGAAATAAATTACATTTACCTAATAGCAAAGATTCAGCAAGTTTGGGAGATTCTATGCCAGCTTATTGTGAACTTTCAACCAGGGGTCCCCAGTCCCAAACATCTATACAAAATATCACTAAGCTGCCAGTCTTAAAGACAGTGAAAAACAAAGAGCTTGAAATTTCTCTTCGCTCTTTGGGAATACATGAACAATCTAAGAGCAGACGGAACCAGCCAAGTGAACTGCAGATAACAACCTCTCCTAATGACCTTTCTAAGGATATGGAAATAGAAGAACCTCTAGAGTGCCTAGTGGCTCTATCAACCCGGATAACTAATTCCAGTACCAGATGTGTGCCTCATTTGTCTTCCCCTGTCAATTTGGAAAAACAGGGTCAAAATAAAACCAGGCCACCTGACCCTTCAGCGCTACAGCAGGAGGATTATGAAATAGACTCTTCACTTATGTTCTCTGTATATTCTAACAAAGACCTGTTGTCAATAGCGGATTCTAAATCCCTAGCAGAAGAATTTGATGAAGTAGTAAGGCAATCCAAAACTACACAACCAGAACTAATTAAACAAGCAAAGACCAAAACTCCCCCTGTGATGATTGCACATAAGAGGAAAAATGGGTGTGTTGTGGAGGAGCAGTTGGCAGAAGAAATCGAGATACATACCTCGAGTTTAGAGGAAGCTACATCCCAGAAGGATCTCAGGAGTCTGGACAGAATTGACTAGTTAACCCTAATCCACTCAGGCTTAAGGGAGATGCTGTGGAACGATATTCCCCCATGAAGAAATTAAAAATACTTACACTTAATTGTAGAGGGGCCAATAACAAAATAAAAGCTAGGCATATAGCAAATGATTTATATAAGCAACATGTAAATGTGGTGTTTCTTCAAGAAACCTATATAAAAAAGGGCTCATCAGTACTCCCAACCAAATGGTTCCCAAAACAATACCTGTCACATGGTTCATCCAAATCCCGTGGAGTAGCCATTCTTCTCTCCAGAGATATAAACCTGACTGTTGACTATGTTGAAACTGATAATGAAGGTCGTTATGTTTTTGTTAGTGGGCAGCTAAATAACAATCCCCTAACGCTAGCCTCCATTTACGCTCCTAATGTTTGCCAAATTAAATTTCTCACCGAGACTCTTACTAAACTTCGGGGATTTAGTAAAGGCTCCATAATTATAGGAGGCGATTTGAACTACCTAATGAATAAGACACTTGACAGATCATCACGCACGTCTCAAAACAAAAAAAGTTTAATGACCAGTGATAACCAAAACCCTCTGAAAAATTTAATTTCTAGATTGGATCTTCACGATATTTGGAGACTCCAACATCACAACACCAGGGACTATACTTACTACTCTAACCAATTCAAAACATACTCATGTTTGGATTACTTATTACTCTCCTCAGATCTAATCAGTAAAGTTGATTCGTCTAGTATAGGAATACAAAAATGGTCTGACCATGTCCCGGTTGAGTGCACAATTCAAGATAAATCCAAAGCTCAAAATCACAAATACTGGAAATTTCACAATCTTTTATTATATGACAATAAGTCTGGATTACAATTGCAACAGGAACTCGAGGAATACTTTAAAATAAACACAACCTCTCAAGTGTCCACCTACAGTATCTGGGAAGCCTCCAAAGTTGTCATCAGAGGGAAGTGCATATCCTTACTAGCATTCTGTAAAAAAGAAAAATCAATTATCAGAACCACTCTTTTGCAAAACATTCAAAAATTAGAAACAGAACATAAGCAAACATGCAGTACAAAAATCTACAAACAACTGCAAGATAACAGAAAACAACTCGAAATTCTAGACTAATCAATGATTCATAAAACCGATTTCAACCACTTCAAATCTAATACCACCAAATCCTCAAGGAGACTGAAATTTTTGACTTGGAAGTTGAAGCAAAGACAATCTGATCACCACATCACTGCTCTTAAAGACCAACATAATAATCTTAAATTTAGAGAAGAAGAACTTGCCAGTATTTTGGAAAATTTCAATAAAAATCTTTACACCTCAACCAGACCTAACCCCCAAAACATCCGGGAATACCTAAATAGCACTAATAATCTGCCCAAGCTAGAAGAGGAACATCGTGAATTGCTTGAAGAACCTTTCAATTTAAAAGAATTAGAATCAGTCATCAAGTTGTCCAAAACCGGCAAAACCCCTGGTCCAGACGGGTTCACTAATGAATACTATAAAGCTTTTTTTACTAATACTCAGTAAACCCCTCTTAAACTCATGCAATTCAATCTTAACAAGTGGTAAACTCTCCGAGTCTTGGAAAACAGCAATTATTCTACTTCCCAAAAAAGGGAAAGACCCCACAGATCCTGCATCACTATGCCCGATTTCCCTTCTTAACAATGACTATAAATATTTCACTGCCATGATTGAAAATCGTATGAAAACCATTATGACTCAATACATACACACAGATCAATCTGGCTTTTTGGCATCGAGGGACATTGCAGACAACGTTCGCAAACCCTTAACCTAATTCATTTTGCTAACAAAAATAAAGTTCAGGTCTCTCTAATCTTATCTATCGATATCCAAAAGGCGTTTGATTCCTTGGAAATTAATTATTTAAAAATACTTCTACACCACATGAACTTTGGTCCTACCTTTCAATTGGCAATTCAAGCAATCTACGATGATCCTAAAGCGAAAATCCTATTTAATGGCACAGCTACCAATAACATCCGGATGAAAAGAGGCACCAGACAGGGATGCTCTTTGTCCCCCATCTTATTCATACTGGCCATGGAACCGCTGGCTATAAATCTGAGGAATAACTCAAAGTTTGAAGGTATCCAAGTACTAAACAAAAACTTCAAACTCAGTCTCTTTGCTGATGATGTTTTACTTTATGTATCCTCGCCAATTCAATCCTTAAAGGCTATACAATCTGAACTATCCAATTTTGGATCCACAGCTGGCCTCATTGTCAATCAGTCTAAATCTCTTATTCTTCCATTTTGCATGTCAACATCAACTAAGGAAAGCATTCACAATCATTATACCTATCAATGGACAGATAATTATCTGCAATATCTTGGAATCAAACTACCTGTTGATCAAACTAAGCTTTTTCATATAAATTATTTAGATACACACAAAGAACTGGTGACACAACTTGCCAAATGGAGTACGAAAGTTCTTTCTTGGATCGACAGAATCAACATATTACATTCCTATATCTTGCCTAGATATCTCTATCTTTTTCGGACCATCCCATGCTATATCTCAGATCGTCCGCTTAACTTATGGCAAAAAGACATCAATGCTTTTATATGGGAAAACAAACACCCACGGATAAACGTCCGAATAATGAGCAGACCTATAAAACAGGGTGGTATGGCTCTTCCAATTTTGGCAACGTATTATAAAGCCGTAGTCCTGGCATCTTTGGTTAGGCAATACCACGAGGATGATATGCTTGACTGGAAATGGATTGAAGATAATACAATGCAAGTCCACTCTTTCCAAGACATACTATGGCACAACAAACCTCAAAAAACACTCTCTTTGATCGCTTCCCCATACTTAAAATCTACTATCAATATATGGTACCGAGTAAAGAGGAATATTATCCCACCCTTTTAATCACTGGCAACATTTTTAAACCAAGCTTGGTTTATCCCAGCCAAATCACATGGAGCATTCTCCGATTGGAGGAAAGCAAATTTGATCAGAATTATCGACACCACAAAGAAAGGTCGAATTATGACCAAACAAGAACTAGAAAAGAAATATAAATTTAATATTAATTGGTACAAATATTTACAGTATCGTTATTTTATTGAGTCCACTGAATTCCAAGAATCTATCCAAAGGTCCCTTAACGATTTTGAATCCATTCTGTTTAAACCTTATAAAAAAAACCTAATATCAAAAATCTATAAAATTCTAAACAACAGTCATCACACCACCAATCTGAACTATCAAGAGGCTTGGTCAAAAGACTTTCAGTGCCAAATCTCCGAGGATCAATGGAACGCTATTTGCCGAAGTCAGAACTCTTCCTCAAAATCCTTATACATTATTGAGGCAAACTTGAAGGTCCTGTTGAGATGGTATTTAACGCCAACCAAACTAGTTCATTTGATACCTACCATGTCTCCACTTTGCTGGAAGCAGTGCGGTGTTAAAGCAACCTACTTCCATAACTGGTGGTCATGCAAATTTATCCAAAGCTTTTGGCACCAAGTAACAGACTGCATTCACAAAATAACAAATTATAATTTTCCTTTGTCGCCAGCTATTCTTCTCAGTCTATGGCCCTCTGACAGTCCTCCTGAAAAAGACAAAAAACTAATCAGTATTCTCTCCACAGCTGCTAAAATTCTAATTGCAAAGCATTGGAAAGATACCAAGGTGCCTAGCATAACACAATGGTGGTATAAAGTATGGGACCTATTTATGCTAGACAATTTTTCAATTTATCACTCCAATACTCAAAATGAGAGTGACTTCTCTAACCCTCTAAGTATCTGGTACCCTATCCTAGAGAAAATAGACATTGACACCTTTGATTGGGAAACTATTTCTAAGGCCAAATACAAGTTACTGTTATTTATTTTGTCTATATTTGATATGCGAGGTTTTATAAATTTTTTATGCTTTTACATATTATGTAATTGATGATAGAAAGTCACCATTCTGTATAGTAGTTATATGCTGTGTGACTATGGTTTTAAAATTTTAATCAAAAAAAAAAAAAGCAAGTGCATTTCATGCTGTTCAAGACTATTCCCACTGCAAAACAGCTCGCCAGTTCCTCCACCACATCTTTAGATTATGCACGTTACCCCGGAAGGTAATTTCCGACTGAGGATCCCAATTTTTTTCACATTTTTGGGGAGAGCTTATGAAGCTCCTATGGGTGGAATGGGGACTGAGCAGCACCTATCACCCTGAGACTGACGGCCAGACCGAACGAGTTAATCACACTTTGGAACAATATTTGAGATGTTTGAGATTTCCAACAGGACGATTGGGAGGATTTGTTACCCCTGGCCGAATTCTGCTACAATAACTCGTATCATTCCTCCACGGGGGTTTCGCCTTTCATGGAGGTTCACGATTATGAGGCCCCTCCCTCTCCAGTTCCTCTCAGTCTCTGACTTAATGGCAGGGGAGGTAGGGGACTGGTGTAAACGGCTGCAAGCTGCTTGGCCTCTTTTTTTTTTTTTTTTAAACAAAATTTTTATTGGGATGCATTCAACATTGTTAAGCATCATTACCAATACAATTTAAAAAGATTTTCACCCCATCCCCTCACCCCCCAATAGGCTTCCAACACTGCTAATAACAAAAAAGAAAAAGTTAAAAGGTAATCAAGTTTAGACTTGTAACAATCAACAAACCAGGTAACCCAATTTCAAATACATAAAAGCCTGACTTTTACAAGCATAATTTCCAATAAAGGTACAGTACAATCAAGTGTTCATTTCATTTTTCATTCAGTTTCAATACATATCAAGATTGTACATTTTCCCTTTCATTCTATATTCAGTTTCCATATACAATTTCAGGCCTTCCCAGTCTTTTAAATATTGTTCTGCCATTTGTCCATTTAGTTTTTCGTCATTTTGTCCATTTCGGCTAAAAACAGCAGTTTTCTTAACCAGTCATGTATATCCGGCACCTTCTCCGCTTTCCATTGTTGAGCAAAAGCCATTCTCGCCGATGTAATCATATACCATAATAATGTCCTTTTTTCTTGTGGAATTTTTTCCATCGTCAAACCTAAGAGAAGAAGTTCCGGACTTTTCCTAATAGGAATTTTTAATATTTTCTGCATCTCACAATGTACATTTGACCAGTATACCTTTGCTTTATCGCATGACCACCACATATGGTAAAAAGAACCCTCTGTTTTTTTACATTTCCAACACTTATTACTCAAGTTCTTATCCATACTAATGTTAGCAATCTTTTTTGGTGTCATATACCACCTGTACATCATCTTATAACAATTTTCTTTTACATTGACACAGGTTGACATTTTAAAAGCTTTTTTCCACAAAAATTCCCATGTTTCCATAGAAATTTCCTTATTCATATTTATGGCCCATTTTATCATTTGCTCTTTAACAGTTTCATCTAAAGTATAAACAGTCAACAAAGTTTTATACATCTTTGATATCATTTTTCGCTCTTTTTTCAACCATATATCTTCAAACTCATCGTTCTTAGCTCTAAAACCAACCTCTTTACAGTCTTTTTTGTAAATATCCCGTATTTGACAATATTGTAACCATCCATACTCAAATTCTAATTCATTATTTGGTTTTAAAACATATTTTTTCCCTTCCTTTTGAAGCAACTCTTGGTATTTCAACCAATCATTACCTTTATATTCTGAAAAGGGATGAATAACTGCAGCTGGAACAATCCACAAAGGCCTCTCATCAGGAACTGTGTTCTTGTATCTGGTCCATGCATCAAACAGTGTTCTTCTTACATAATGATGCTTAAACGTTGAGTCTACTTTATTTTTCCCATACCAAAGATAGGCATGCCAGCCAAATCTGCAATCGTGACCCTCAAGGGCCAAAAGTTTTCTATTTTCCAAATTAACCCAGTCAGTTAACCAAGACATACATACTGCTTCACGATACAAACACAAATTCGGGACTTGGAAGCCACCTCTGTCTTTAATATCATACATTATTTTCATTTTAATTCTTGGCTTCTTTCCTGCCCAGATAAATTTAAAAATTTCTCTTTGCCATTTCACCAACACTTTCACATCTTTTACAATTGGTATTGTCTGAAACAAAAACATCAACCTGGGCAGTACATTCATTTTGACAACGGCAATTCTTCCAAAAAGAGATAATCTAAGTTTTTCCCACTTTTCTAAATCACGCTTTATCAAAACCCACAATTTTTCATAATTATTCTTAAACAAGTCAATATTTTTCATTGTAATGTCAACTCCCAGATATTTAACCTTTTTAACCACTTCACATTCTGTCAGATTTTGTAAAATTTGTTGCTTTGTAACATTCATGTTTTTACACAATATTTTCGATTTATTTTTATTTACATAGAACCCTGCGAGGTCACCAAACTCTTTTACTTTTTCAAATACCAAAGGCATGTTATTAACAGGATCTTCGACAATAAACATAATATCATCAGCAAATGCTCTTAATTTGTATGAAAAACCTCTAATACTCAAACCTTTTATATTATCATCATCTCTAATAATTTGCAGCAGAATCTCCAAAATCCAGATGAATAACAATGGCAATAGGGGACAGCCCTGTCTAGTCCCTTTTCTGACCCGGAATGCTTCTGTTGATTCTGCATTTACAATCACCGTAGCCTTTTGTTCTTTGTATATTGATTTAATCATTCTTGTAAATTCTGCGCCCATCTGCAATTTTTCAATCACTTTGAACATAAATTCCCAATTCAAGTTATCAAATGCCTTCTCCGCATCTAAAAATAAGAAGCCAACCTCTTTTTCTGGGTGCTTATCATAGTACTCTATTGTGTCTAAAACAACCCTCATGTTCTCCTTTATTTGCCTACCTGGCAAAAACTCAGCCTGATCTTCGGCAATAGTGTCTTTCAAATACCTTTTAAGGCGTTCTGCTAAAATTTTTGCATAAATTTTGTAACCATTGTTCAGAAGTGAAATTGGTCGATAATTTTTAACATTAGTTACATCTTGAGTTTCTTTCGGTATTAAGGTGATTGCAGCTTCATTCCAGGAATCTGGAATCTTCCCGCTTTGTCTAATTTCATTTAAAAGAATCTCTAGAACCGGTACCAGGTCTTCTTGAAGTTTCTTGTAGAATTTGGCTGAAAAACCGTCTGGTCCTGGAACTTTGGAGATTTTTGCCTCTCCTATTGCTTTGCTGATTTCTTCTTTAGTTATCACAGCATTTAACATTGCTTTTATTTCTAAGCTTGGTTGTGTCAAATTTACTTTGGATAAATAGTCTTGAATTTTTTGTTGATCCATTTGTTTTGCTTGAAAAAGAGTAGCATAGTATTTATAAAATTCTCTCCGGATCCCTCCTGGGTCTATGATTTCTCTAGTCCTATCTTTCAGTTTAATTATTGTTTTGTTCTCTCTTCTTTTCTTCAATTGCCATGCCAAATATTTCCCAGGTTTATTCGCTCCTTCAAAGGACTTCTGTTGCAATTTTTTCAAATTCCAATATACTTCTTTATTTAACTTCGCATCGTATTGTTCCATTAGGATCCTCAGCTCTCTCAAAATTTTCTTTTTGCCAGGTCTCTTCTTGAGTTCTGCTTCTTTCTTTTGGATATTTTCCATAATTTCTTTATCTATTTTGAATTGTTGTTTTCTTTCATTGTTGTTAATTGCAATTAGATGTCCTCTCATCACAACTTTATATGCCTCCCATACTGTTTGCGTCTGTACATCTTTATTTAAGTTTAGTTGAAAATATGCTTTGGTTTCCGTCCTTATTTTGTCCACAATATTTTCTTTGTCCAGTAAATCCTCATTAAGTCTCCATTGAAATTTCTTTCTTTTAACATATGTTGACCACTTTACTGGGCTGTGGTCAGAAAGAATTCTAGGTAATATTTCAATTTTACGTGTTTGCAAGATCAAGTTCTCGGTCATCCACATCATGTCTATTCTTGAGAAAGACTCATGTCTTCATGAGTAAAAAGAGTAGTCTTTGTCTTTAGGATTTTTAGTTCTCCATGCATCTTCCAGGTGCTCATGTTTTGCCATTTGAAAAAATACCTTCGGAAGTTTACCTATACCTTCATTTCCTTTTTTTGATTTTCTGTCAATAGCATTATTAACAGTACCATTAAAGTCACCCATCAGTATCATTTGCTCATAGATTAACTGTTGTAATTGTTCCAACAAATCTTGAAAGAATTTTTCCTTGGCTCCATTCGGGGCATAGAGATTTACAATTAGGGTCTTTTTATTCTGAAGCATAACTTCCACTGCCAAGAATCTTCCTTCTTTGTCTTTAAAAATTTCCTTTGGCTCCAATTCTTTTTTTACATATGTAACAACTCCTTTTTTCTTTTGTGAGGAGAGGGAGTAAAATTCCTCTCCTAATCTACTTTGGATCAGAAATTTAACATCAGTCTTTTTAATATGTGTTTCTTGCAAACAAACAATATCACATTTTTGTTTTTCCAACCATAGCCTAATATTTTTTCTTTTTTGGGATGAATTAAGTCCATTAACATTCCATGAAATAATTTGACTCTCCATGTTGGCTTTGTATTTATTTATCAGAGTCTTTAAAATTGTCTTTAATGAACTTGGTCATTTGCTCTACTGACTTGATGGTGACTCTCTTCTGTTTAAATGTATAGCTGACACCTTTTGGAATTTCCCATCTGTATCTAATACCCTCTGTTTTCAGTTTGTCGGTCAAGTCTTTAAAAAGTCGTCTGTCCTGAAGAATTGTTCTGGGTAGTTCCTTTAGTATCATAATTTTCTTGTTGTCAATTGTGAAATCTTCCTGGAATTGTTGCTTAAACAAGTCTTCTTTCAATCTTTTGGATATAAACTGGACAATCACATCTCTGGGTAATTTTTTCTTTTGTGCAATCGCAGAGTTGACTCTGTATACCAAATCAATATGTGCCACCACCCTCTCCTCTTCTAGTTTTAAAAAATCTGCAACAGCATCCACCATGACTGAATGGATATTCTCATTTTTATCTTCAGGGATTCCCCTAAATCTCAGATGGTTAAGCATTCCGTTGTACTCCACCATTACATTGGCTTTTGATGCTTCTTTAGCAACCTCAGATACACCAGTTTCCACTCCTTTCACTCTCTCCTCCACCTCGTCAGTTCTTTTGTTCAACGTCTGTATTTCCTTTGTAATCCCAGCCAAGTCTTTTTTTCAGGTCAGTTACTTCATCAGCCACTTTTCCTAGAGTTTTTTCCATTTTTTGTATAGCATCCATCACACGTTTTTCCATGGCTTCCATCATGCCCTGTAATTTCTTCTCCTCTTTAGCAGCCATTTTCGGGGAGGACCAAGAGTTCGCCCTCTGTCGTTGCCGAAGATCGTAAGCCGTTGTTTACAATTTTCACAAAACTTACATCAAATTAAAGCTTTTCTTGTGCCCAGTTAAACCGCTCTATTTTCACTTTTTTCTGTTAAGTCTTTTGGCTAAAATCCGAATAAATCATTTCGACCTTCTCAAAATGGCGGGCGCAATTTCTCTATGGTAAATAGCTCTTCCTGTTGTTTACTTCCTGTCCGGCAATCTTAATCGTCCCCCTTGACTTCTGGTTTCCTCCCTTCTTCCGGCCTCCTTAGTCGTCTCTAGGAAATGCTACTTGTCTGGTCTGAGGTCACTTCCTGTTCTGGTGATTTCTGTCGCAGCTTGAGTAATTTTCCACACTGATTCTCACGGGACTTGATGTTAGTTTCTATTTTAAAGTCAATATCCCGACCACAGGAATGATCAACAAACCGGCTTTTTGGCCTGTTTTTGCTGTTTAACCGCGTTTTCCGGAGTCGGTGTTAGTACACAGAATACAGCACGATCATGTGCTACATCGGATGTTGTTTATTCTCAGGATCAGCGCGTTTCCGGTGAGCAATTTTGAAAAGTTACCTTCAAAGTCCGTGTCTTGTTATAGCAGTGTTTCCTTGGTATCAGTTTCCGTAGAATGTCTTGGAGGTCTGGGTCATGCGTTCTTATGTTGAGAATCCAACTCGGTGGGGTCTTTTAGAGAAATTCTGAAGTGCCCTCTTGGGGGGAGGGGATCAAGGCTGGTCGCGGCGCTCTTTAAAGCCCGCTATCAGCCGATCTCAACTCCCACTCGGGCCAGTGCTCGTTGCTAGTCACCCCCCTGCCTGGGGAGATCTGCGGCAGGCTGTATAGCCCACCCTGTCATAAAGACCCTCCGTATGTTCTGGGAGCAAAGCCAGAACATGTCAGGACACCATGTATCCCACACCGGAAGCCCTTGGCCTCTTTTCTGTAAAACTTTGGATGGAGCTAAAAAATTGTATAAGGATCAAGTTGATAAGAAACAGGATAAAGGGTGGGATCCCAAGCCAGGGGATTTTGTGTATGTCTCTATTCAAAACATTAAGGGACTCCAACCCAGCCGAAAGTTGGGCTGGAAATTTGTGGGTCCTTATGAGATCAAACACATGGTCAATGACATGACAGCTGAACTGATTTTGCCAAAATCTTTGAAAGCCATTCATCCTGTGTTTCACCTTAGATTGTTACAGCGTGACCCTGGAGACAATGCCTGGCATCCTCACCGAGTGGTACCTTCCCCCCTCATGGTTGGTGGGGAGCCACACTACAAAGTGTCTGATAGCCTGGACTCCAAAGTCTCATGTAATAAATTGTATTACTTGACTGAGTGGGTGGATTTTGGTCTGGAACACAAGGAATGGATCAAAGCTGAGGATGTGAATGCCCCTCGTCTCCTCCATAGGTTCCATCGTCACCATCCAAACAAACCAGGGAGAGAGTAATTATCAGGGGGGCAGAATGTCAGGTAACCTGCCATTGCTGAGGATGGGTGGGGGGAGACATCTCCAAACATCTTTCACTGTTCTGGAATGTGGGAGTAACACACTGTCTCCAGGTGCCCTAGATTACTGTCTCTGTGCAGCCTCTTATCTACCCAGTTGACCTTGGGTCCCAAGCCATTCTGGCTTTGTGGATATTTCTGGTGAACTGTTAATTTTATGCTTTGCCGCACATTCGCTGTGTAACCATTGGCTTGTAGTATGGGGGGGCATTTCAAATGGGCTATAATTGATGCTGTTCTGTATCACCCAGTATCACTGACAAGGTACGTGTTCATGCCGCTCTATGCTAGTCTCAATAACCGCTATCTTCTTATGAAGCCTGGTGTTTGACTGACTATCTGGGGAACTTGACACAGAGCCAGGCAGCCTCCTTTTTCTTATGTATCCTTCTTTAAACCTAAAATTGAAATAAAATTTAAATATACCATTCACAGCACATCTCAGAGTTATTTTCCAGTCTTACCAATCTTCATAAGCTCTCAGTCAATATCAAAAGGATGTTGTAATATAAATTCACTGGAGTATCATTTGTAAATCCAGAAGGGTAATAAAAATTTGTAAATCCACCATAAAGGGAAATCTTCAAAGGTAATCTATCTTAAATAGGTCCAGAACAGCCAGAGCCAAAGGAAGTACAAAAGTCATTTATAAATCCACTGGCGTAATCCACAAATTGCAAATCCACTATAATGTTAATTGTACTACCAAAAGGTTAGTTTATAATTCCAACAGGGTGAAAAATTTAAATCCAGAGGGGAAAAATTAAAAAGAAAAAGCCAAAACTGTATTACAAAAGGGATTTCTTCTTGAAAAGCCAAGTCTTTTTATATTTAAGCCAAATTTTATCCAGTTTTCACCTTTTTATAGTGCTTCCAGACAGTAAATCTGGTCTAAGGTCCAAAAGCCCCCAACTCCAAAAAAAAAAACAGCCCATTTTCATAACAACCTTAGCAAGAATCTGCTTGCAATCTGCTTAAGCATCCAAATATAAACAGTCCCAAAGTCTCTTAAAAATCTCTTAAGGATTTCTTAGATGAAGAAAGCACAAACTCTATAAAGGGGGAGAAGTATACCAGCTTTTCTAAAAAATATACCAGCTTTTCTAAAAAATATACCAGCTTTTCTAAAAAGTTCACAGTCTCAAGTTAGTAACAAAAAAGAAACCAAATAGCCATGTTTTCCTTAGAGTGTAAAAGGACAAGCCTGGGCTTCACTTCAAAGCTGTGCAGTGGGGGGTAATCTTGCTTCCCAAGACTTTAAAGTTTAAATAGGCCACTTCTCCCTCACAAAAAAAAGAAAAGAAAAACAAAGATTAAATCAGGTTCTGCTGCCAGCTACTCATGGTGCAATATTGATGAATAAGAAGTTGAAGATTCTCTAATTGGAGTATAGTGCCAGAAATCGGTCGCTCTCGCCTCCATGCTCAAATGGCTGCCATGAGTGCTGCCTTACCGGAGCTTGCTTCGGGGTGATGAGGGGTCTACTCAGGCACTGCCATGTCTGAGAGCCCCCAAATCAAGCCCCCTGCACAAGCCTCTCTCCAAGAGGACTTTTGGGAGACTGAGCCATTGCTGGATCTCACGCTAGGTCCAGGAGGCTCGGGGGTTCCTCAGGAGCCATCCTGGGAGCCCTCCGATGATGGCAGAACACAGACCGGAAGTCCCAGCATGTTCTCTTGACAAAACTCTGTTAGCCTTTGCCTGACTTCATCTTGTTCTCCAAGGCCAAACTTGTCCGTTATTCCAGTTACCTTTTGACTTCCTACTTTAGGATTCCAGTCCCCTATGATGATGAGGACATCTTTTTTTTGTGTAAGTTCTATGAGGTGTTGTAGGTCTTCATAGAACCAGTCCACTTCAGCCTCTTCTGCATCAGTGATTGGTGCATAGACTTGGATTACTGTGATGTTGAATGTTTGCCTTGGATTCAGACCAAGATCATTCTGTTGTTTTTGAGATTGTATCCCATTACTGCTTTTTGAACTCTCTTGTTGACTATAAAGGCCACACCATTTTTTCTATGGGATTCTTGGCCACAGTAGTAGAAATAATGGTCTTCTGAGTTAACTTTGCCCATTCCTGTCCACTTTAATTCACTGATTCCCAAGATGTTGATGTTCAGTCATGCCATCTCATCTTTGACCACGTCAAGCTTACCTGATTCATAGATCTTACATTCCAGATTCCTATGCAGTATTGTTCTTTGGAGCATTGGACTTTCCTTTCACCATTAGATACATCCACAACTGAGCATCCTTTCAGCTTCAGCCCAGCTGCTTCACTCTTTCTGAGGTTACTTGTACTTGCCCTCTGCTCTTCCCCAGTAGAATATTGGACACCTTCCGACCTGAGGGGCTCATCTTCCGGCATCATATCTTTTAGCCGTTTGTTACTGTCCGTGGGGTTTTCTTGGCAAAGATACTGGAGTGGGTTTCCATTTCCTTCTCCAGTGAATCACGCTTTGTCTGAATTCTCTGCTGTGGTCTGTCCATCCTGGGTACCTCATCAAACCACACAAACCCCCTTGCCACGTCAAGGCAGTGATCCATGAGGGAGAAACTATTGCTACACACAATGAATAATTAACTTACAGAATTAACTATCTTATGCTAAGTCATAGCCAGTGGGTTGGAAGTCTGAAAGGCCATTTTATAAATTCATAAGGGATAAGTCTGTGGCTACTAGCCATGATGGGTAAATGAAACCTCCACATTTAAAGGAAGTGTACCTCTAAATGCCAGTTGCTGGCTGCAGTCACGCACACTAAATAATCTACTTTTTTAAAAAAAAATTAATATATAACAACAGTACAACCAGAAGAAAGATGAACTGAGATATGACAGTCTTAAAGGGGATATATAATAAACATTGTAGGATAAAAATAGTGCATTAATTATTGTAAGATAGAAAAGTAAGTTCTTGTTAGCCCAAGATATGTGGGTCAGATAAGAAGAGAGCTGGAGCTTTTTCTAACATGAGGACCCCAACAGTATATTGAAGCAAAGGGGGTGTTAAAGGTATAGCCATGTATGATAACTTGGGTTGGAAGGGAAAGGATCTTGGTCCATCATAAATTGCACTACTGGTGACCATAGGAGACAAATTTGGAATAAACCTTAGTGAAACCAGCCTGACTTTGTTCTAATGAATTGGTGATCCCGCTCGTGATAAATCGATTCCATATTTTTGTTGGAAATATATGAGTTGCAAGGTCTAAGATTCAGTCATTATAGGGTTAATCTGTTGTTTACCTTGTGTGCTATCATTTAGCCTGACCCGGAATCATATCTAACTGGTCAGGAGTAGAGATGTGAAGGCCTGGGGAAAAAATGGAAAAATTCAGAAAAAAAACATTTTTTCCCCGTTTTTTTCCTGAAGCATTTTTTTGTTTATTTTTCTGAAAAATTGAAAAAAGAAAAGAAAAAACATTGATTATGGAATGTTTTATTTTAACATGATGAATAAAATATTTTAAGACAAGGCGTTCAAATATTTTCCAAATCATTTCTAAAAAATATGTATAGTATCAGATTGATCTAATTTCTGTGCACTGAGACAAGCAAGTCCTAGGTTACAAACTGAACTCTCCAATGCAAGAACAAGATGCATTTCTTCCCTTAGAAGGTGCTATTTTCACAAGAAAAGAAAAAGGTTTCAGTTTTGTTTTTGCATGTGGGTGGGTATGCTTGCACTCAGGCTTCACTAGGCCTCAAAGCATTGGAAAAGCTAATAATTACAGCTCAGAAAATGATTCTGATTAAATTTCATGCCCATTCATTGAAATTTAGTCCCACATTCCCTTACATACACTTCCCCCCTCTTCAATTCTTTTTATAAGAATGGTTTTTTTACTTTTATTTAATACTGTGGAGAGGAAATATGAATAACTGTTACTTCTGTATTTTTTTTGTGTGGAGGTTCTTTTGTCTGTTCCACATAAACTAGTAAACACTTCAGGAGATTGTTGGAGATCTTGGCTTTGAGAAACAATGACTGAGGGGTGACATGATAAGAGGTTTACAAGGCTATGCATGGGATAGAGCAGGTAGAGAAAGATGTACTTTTCATCCTTTCTCACAAGACAAGAACTCAATGAAATTGCTGAGCAGTCAGGTTAGAAGTTAGAACAGATGAAAGGAAGTACTTCTTCACTCAAACAGTGATTAACACATGGAATTCACTGCCACAGGAGACTAGAGCACAGCCACTGCCGGCTCGCCCACTAGGCGAGCTAGGCGCTCGCCTAGGGCGCTGGGGCCCACAGGGGTGCCAAAGTGCCCCCCGCCCCACCCCCCGTGAAGCTGGCGCTAGGAGGGAAGGGGTGGCCGTTCAAATGGGCGCCCTTCCCTGGCTTTCCTGAGCACGCCACTACTGCGGCGTGCTCAGGAAAGCCGGCGCTCCCCCCGGTCTCCAGCCGATGCTGGGGCTGGGAGGGAAGGGGCGCCCGTTCAAACAGGTGCCCCTTTCCTGGCATTCCTGAGCATGCCACTACTGCGGCGTGCTCAGGAAAGCCGGCGCTTCCCCCCCGTCTCCAGCCGGCGCTGGGGCTGGGAGGGAAGGGGCACCCGTTCAAACGGGCGCCCCTTCCCTGGCTTTCCTGAGCATGCCGCTAGTGCTGCGTGCTCAGGAAAGCGGCGCTCCACCCCCCCCCAGTCTTCAGGCCCCACCGGGAGGTTGGCATCCCCGTGGGGTGGGCGCCCCAGGCTGTCTTGCCTAGGGCACCCAGACACCTGGGGCCGGCCCTGAGCACAGCAGTGGTCTATCAGTGGCTGGTGTTCAGGAGTTGTTTATTTTTTAAAAAAACAAAACACTATAAGTAATGCAGTACTATTAAAAGAGGTGAGGGGGTTGTCCCCCTCAGCCCCAGAGCATCACTTGCCCCAGAGACCAAGAGTTCCTTCTTACGTATATCCACTAACCACCAGTGTTAATAGGGAAAGTGTCCTCCTCTTATCATTGTAGTTGCTCTTTTGTCAAACCCTTAAGTTAATCCACTCTCAGTCCAATAGTCTTTTTATAAAAGCTTTATTAGAAAAAAAGATTTGAATGTGCACAAGAGAGATCTCATGTTCAGACTAAAGAACAGATCAAAGGTTAGGTATTGTATAGGCAATAGGTCAGTATCCCACAATGCAATGGTCTTGCAGCGGGCATTCACTCACTTCTCCTCTTTCACTCCCCCCCTTCATACTACTTTGCACTATAAAAGTTTATATTTCAGCAACCAAGGTTTCTCCAAGGATGAAAGGTTTCTGCCAGCTATACACCTTGGGGTTCATTCTCATAGGAAAGTTGTTGCTAACCTACCCCTTCGCACACAGAGACATTTAGCATTCAAACCTACTCCTCTCATCCCCGGAGTTTTATGGCAGAGAAGGCTGGGAAGGAACGAAACCAAATGATCGGGATGACTTTGAAGTGGAGGGAAACTACAAAGGAAAACCTGGGTCACTATGACATTCAACAGAGCCCGATTCTGACATAATGCCCCCCTCAAGCTGAACCCCCTCCGGCTTGTCAGGATAAGCCCGATGGAACTTCCAAAGAAGGCAGGGGCGCATAAATGGTGAGGATCAACCCACTCATTCTCCCCCGGTTCAAAGTCCTTCCATCAGATGAAGTACTGGAGTTTGCCTTTGCGGATTCGGGAATCTAGGACCTCCAGAACTTCCTGATGTGGTTCCCCATCGATCCAGAGGGATTGTGGGGCCGAGGGCTGCTGCACTCATTGTGATGGTCCAAGATCTTTTTTCAGGTAGCTGAAATGAAACACAGCATGCAGTAACCGCAGAGATTTAGGGAGGTCAAGCTCAACAGCAACCTTATTTAACACTCTAAACACCTTAAATGGTCTCACATATTTCCATCCCAACTTGCGGCATGGCTGCAGTCCTTTCAGGTTCTTGGTAGACAAATAGACAGATTTCCCTGGTTTCAAATCCCATTCCGGGGATTGTTTCACATCAGCATACTTCTTATAGTTCTCCTTAGCCTTGCATAAAGTTTTGTGGAATAGGTCCCAGTTCCCTGACCACCATAATTGGGCATCCCCCTCTATGGCCTGGGTGAGATCTACCACTGGAAGGGGTGCACCTTCATAACCATATACTGCCTTAAATGGGCTCATCCCTATCGAGCTATGGAGAGCGTTATTATATGAGTATTCTGCAAATGGCAGTAACTGCACCCAGTTAGATTGTTGATGATTTATGTAACAGTGCAAGACCTGCTCCAAAACTTGGTTGGTGCACTCTGACTGGCCATCAATTTTGGGGTGATAGCTACTATTCACCCCCTTTCTATGCCAATAGCCTCATGAGTTCTTGGCCACCAAAACTGCCTCTGGAGTAAGTGCAAGACTTTTAGGTACCCAAAATGTCCTGGAAGCCTACTACAATGACACTGAGACAACATTTCTCCCCTCAGTGATTCTGGTACATAAATCCGCCCTCCCCTCGTCCAAAGCCCATTCTCTTCACATTGCAGTCCCCCCACTACAACCGCTTCCAGGTCTTGAGGGGAGAAGGCAGTTGTAAAAGTCTCTAGCCAGTCCAGATCCTGTTCCGGCTCTTTACTCTCTCTCGCTTTGCTACGGGTGAATACTGCCCCTCCCAAATGCACTGGGGAAAACACAGTGTCTGTTACCTCCTCCCTCTGGCTAGCATGCTGTGGTAGGCACGATAGGGCATCAGCAAGAAGGTTCGACTTACCCGGCAAGTACTTAATTGTGAACTGGAATTTAAAAAAGAATTCTGCCCACTGGACCTGTTATGCATTTAATCTCCAAGGTGTTCAGAGAGCTTCCAGGTTTTTGTGGTCAGTCCACACTTCAAACGGCACCCTTGCACCCTCCAGCCAGTGGCACCAAGTGCTCAGGGCTAATTTAACCCCCATTGCCTCCTTTTCCCAAATGGCCCAATTACGCTCAGTCCCTGAGAACTTTTTCAACACATACGCTAAGAGGTGTAACCTCCCATCACCCCCTTTTTGCAAAATGACACCACCCATCGTGACATTTGAGGCATCGACTTGCACGATGAATGGCTTATTCTCGTCAGGATGATGTAAAATGGGTTCGGATGTGAATAGTGCTTTTAGCGTTTCAAATGGTTTTTGACATTCCCCCGTCCATTGTAGTTTGCAAGAGCCTTTGGTAGCACTAGGGCTCTTCCCCTTAGTTTTTAACAGATCTGTTAGGGGCAACGCTACTTGGGCAAAGTTTTTGATGAAGGCGCTATAAAAATTCAAAAATCCTAAGAAATTCTGTAACTGCCACCGTGTCTTTGGGGTTTCCCATCCTAAGACATCCTGAACCTTTTTTGGGTCCATTCCTAGTCCCTGCTGCATTATGCGGTACTCCAGAAAATCTATCTCAGTCTTGTGGAACTCGCATTTGGACAGTTTGGCATAAAGGTGATTGTCATACAATGCCATCAGCACCCCACGAACTAACTTAATATAAGAACATAAGAACAAAAAGCATTGGACCAAGTACTGATCCCTGTGGTACCCCACTGCTTACCACCCTCCACTGAGAAAGTTTCCCATTTATACTCACTCTCTGTTTCCTATTTATAAGCCAGTTTTTGATCCACGAGAGGACTTGTCCTTTTATCCCATGGCTATTGAGCTTACTTAGGAGCCTTTGATGAGGAGCTGTATCAAAAGCTTTCTGGAAGTCAAGATAAACAACAACTATTGGGTCCCCCTTGTCCACATGTTTGTTCACTCTCTCAAAAAATACTAACAGGTTAGTGAAACAAGATCTTCCCTTACAGAACCCATGCTGAGTCTGCCTCAATAGTTTTTGTTCATCAGTGTGCCTACTAATTCTTTCCTTAATAACAGTTTCCACCAACTTACCTGGTATCGATGTCAGACTGACTGGCCTGTAATTTCCCGGATCTCCCCTGGAGCCCTTTTTAAAGATGGGAGTGACATTAGCTACCTTCCAGTCCTCAGGAATGGAGGCAGATTTTAAACAAAGATTACATATTTTTGTAAGGATTCACATTTGAGTTCTTTCAGAACTCTCAGATGAATGCCATCCAGGCCTGGTGATTTATTAGTTTTTAAATTGTCCATCAGTCGGAGGACTTCCTCTTTTGTCACCTCAATCTGATTCAGGTCTTTCAAACCCCCTCCCAAAATTGGTGGTTCTGAAGTGGGCAAACACTTCTCATCTTCCACAGTGAAGACAGAGGCAAAAAATGCATTCAGCTTTTCAGCCATTTCCCTGTCATCCTTCAGTAGTCCTTTTACTCCTTAGTCATGTACATGAGTATGTCATCCAGAAATACCACCACCCCTTTGAACAAATGCTTATGAAGCACCTTGTTTATGAGATTCATAAAGATGCCAGGAGTGCCAGCCAACCCAAATGGCATCACTAGGTATTCAAACTGCCCCAGTGGTGTGTTGAACGCAGTCTTATGTTCATCCCCCTCCCTAATGTGCACCCTGAAGTAAGCATCCCGCAGATCCAGTTTGGCAAAGAACCTCCCCTTTGTGGCCCCAGTTAGTATGTCCTTAATCAAGGGAAGGGGGTAGGCGTTTGACAGGGAAACAGCATTTAACCCATGGTAATCTATGCACAGTTTCAATCCCTCGTCTTTCTTTTTCCTGAATAAAACTGGGGCTGCGAATGACGACTTGGCGGAGTGGATGAAGCCTCTCTCCAGGTTCTTGTCGATGAATCTCCTAGGCTCCTCCCTCTTGGAGGGATTCATGGCATACAATTTCCCTTTCGGCATCATGTGCCCCAGGAGGATTTCTATAGTGCAGTCAGTTTTTCTATGGGGAGGTAGCTCATCCACCTCTTTCTCCTCAAAAACTCTCCTTAAGTCCCGATACTCAGGGGGTATAGAATTCAGCTCCTCTCACAGCAGGCATACACACTCCAGCACCGGGGCAGGTTCCATTCCCCATTTAGCGTGCCACTGGTGTGTTTTACATCGGGGGTCTAAGAAAGTCAAACAGTCTTTGCTCCGCTGTATGTATGGGTTGTGTGCCCCCAACCAGGGTTTCCCCAACACCATTGGCAACTGAGTGGTGGGGTGCTCTATAAAGTCCCGCAGTTCCCAATGCTCTCCCACCCCCATGGGCAATTCTACAGTCCTGTACTGGCATGACTGCATGGTGGTTCCATCCATCTGGGAGAACACCACCGGCTCGTCCAATTTCACTACTGCCACCCCAAGTCCGGTTACTAACGAGGGGCTGATGAAATCACAAAAGCACCCTGAGTCTATGAGGGCATGCACTCGAATGGAGGTGCTAGCCTCGGGGTTTAATACAGCCACGGTAGCAAAAAACCAGGAAGAACTATTTCTCACTGAGTCTTGCGCTGATGTTTGGAGGACCTGCCAGCTGACACCTTTCACAGCAGGTCCCTGTCATTTCCCTGCACCTGAGGCTCGTCCCCATCACTGGAGGAGGAGGTACTTAAGGACATGAACTTGGTTACTTGCAGTGCACGGGGTGACTTCTGCCGCTTCTCGGCCACTTTTTTCCTCTCGCCACTCACCTCGCGAACTTGCCTCTTCATTATGACTCCAAGTGCACTTCGTGGTGATGTGCCCCAGCTTCCCACATTTGTAGCAGAGTCCTTTTTTGAATCGATGCTCCCGGTCACCTCCTCCTGGGACCCACGGTTTCTGTCCTCTTGTTCCACGTTGTGCAATGGGTTCCCGAGTAGGGGCCTTCTGGTGATATAGCTTCATGAAATTATAGCGGTTCTCAGCCTCGCACGCCACCTGGATCCACCCGGCCTAAGTTAGTGGGTTATCTTGGGCTAGGGCCCTCTCCAGGATGATGGCGTTCAGCCCCTCTTGGTAGAACTCTATTAATACCTCTTATGGCCAACCTAACAACTTGGGAGATGTCACTTTGAACTCATCTGAGTACTCTTGTACTGACCTGGATCCTTGGCAGATCCCAGACAAGTGAGTACGTGCCTTCTCGAGTTCAAGTGGGTCTTCGAACTGCTGAAAGATGAGTTGCATGAGAACATGTCCTTCAACTCTAGGGCAGCCACATTATACAGTCCCATGAACCAATCGGCTGCCCTATCACGAAGTTGGGATCCCACATAATCTACTTGCTGCTCATCTGTCGCGAAGGTATGGCCCCATTCACACAGCATCTTCCTCACCTGGATGGCAAAAAAGGCCAACTTGGCCAGGGTCCCATCAAAGGTAGCTTCTAGCGCATCACGAGGTTGCTCATGCTTCTTGGCCCCATGGCGGGGTGCTGGTCGAGGGGCTTCCTCCTCTTCCTCTTCTGTCGTCTCTTATTTTTCGGATGAGGATTCAGCCATGTGCTTTTCAAATAGGGTTTTCATCGCCTTCAGCAAGTTGTCAATGAGGAAACGGTAGCTGTCCTTCAGCTCCTTCATGTCAGCCTGGAGGGTGGCTACGGTTTTTTCAGAAGATGATTCCTGCTCCCATTCCCCTCATATACATTCCAACTCTGGGTCATCTGGAAAGGCCCAAGATGTGCATCTGTGCTCCCTCTTGCCATGTCTCCTCATGCCTCATAGCCCCAGGGTGCCGCTTAGCCAAGCGGGGTTGTCCCAGTGCTCGGAATTCTGGAGCAGTACTTGCTTCTTCGACTTGGTTCCTCTGGATTTGTGTGTTTTCTTTTTGGCATCGGGTGCAGGCTCTTTGGTCCCCGAACTGCCACTGGCGCCCTTACCGTCGTCTCCATTTCCATTCCCCATAGTGGTGGAGGGGGACTGGGTCGAAGGAATGGAGTCTGAACAAACTGTCAGACCCTCGAGTTAATCCACTCTCAGTCCAATAGTCTTTTATAAAAGCTTTATTAGAAACAGAGATTTGGATGTGCACAAGAGTGATCTCATGTTCAGACTAAAGAACAGATCAAAGGTTAGGTATTGTATAGACAATAGGTCAGTATCTCACAATGAAATGGTCCTGCAGCGGGCATTCACTCACTTCTCCTCTTTCACTCCCCCTTCATACTACTTTGCACTATAAAAGTTTATATTTCAGCAACCAAGGTTTCTCCAGGGATGAAAGGTTTCCGCCAGCTATACATCTTGGGGTTGGTTCTCATAGGAAAGTTGTTGCTAACCTACCCCTTCACACACAGAGACATTTAGCATTCAAACCTACTCCTCTCATCCCCGGAGTCTTATGGCAGAGAAGGCTGGGAAGGAATGAAATCAAATGATCAGGATGACTTTGAAGTGGAGGGAAACTACAAAGGAAAACCTGTGTCACTATAACATTCAACAGAGCCCGGTTCTGACACCTTTTCTGCATTTTTTCCAGTGCTTTAAATATTCTTTTCTAGGTGTGTGTGGCATGAGTGGTCCAATGTGGTTGCACCAACAATTTATACAGGGCAGGGCCTGTATAAATGTTGTTCCTCTTGGTCTTTTGTGGTTTCTGTGTGGCACTGTGGCATGCTTGCACTGCCACAGTGCCACTTGTTCGGGAGTGTGCCACTTGTTCTCATGGCAAACAAGCACCTCCCAAGATAGTTCACTTTCCCTGAGATTCTCTGGGAGTGTCTGACTGCTGGATGCTGCCTGCTTGCCTGCCTTAAGTGCTGCTGGCTGGGTTTCCCCATTGGAAACAATAGAGGTAATGGGTGTAACCTGTTTGGGTGCCCATAGAATTGGGCCCACTGGTCCAATTACTTTGGGACATGGGGGTGTATGTGGGGAGAGGCTCCCAAAGCTATCCTGAAAATTTGGAGCCCCTCCCTCAAACCCCCTCCCCCCAGAGCCATTAACAGCACCGTGGGGGGAAAGGAACTTGTTTTTCCACCATAGAGAACAATGGAGGGGATGGCACAACCTGTTTGGGGGCCTATAGATTTCGATCCCCTGATCCAATGTTCTTGAACCATGGTGGGTATCTTGGGGAGAGGCTCCAACATCTAACTTGCTAGTTTGGAGCCTCTCCCTCAAACCCCTTCCCCTCCAGCCCCCAGAATATACCCTATGTTTTTGCCATTGACTTCAATAGCCCATAGGATATAATGGGGCCAAATTGTCACTGAATTTTGGCAGCAAATCAGTGGCAAGCCAATTCAGATCAGAGAATCTGAATCGGCCCGCAGCAGCCTGAAAGGGGCCCAAATGGGCCATTTTCAGGAGTCCATTCGGTTCAGACAAACCGAATGCACATCCCTACTCCCTATGGATTTTTCTGCCTCTGAGCATTTCAGTCCCTTTTTGGAATGGGTCTTGAGGCATAAAGCTGGCCTGAGATTTTTTTAAAAAATTTTTGGTGGGACCTGTCAGTACTGGCCATTGTGTTCATTTGCTGAGGTCCTTTATGGATTTAGCTTGGGAACAGGGGTTCCCCTTTGCACATGAGAAGACAGAAGGCCCATCTTCATTGTTGACATTTTTAGGCATTGAAATGAGCACCATTAACCAGAGCTCTAAGTTACTTCGGGTGAAACTAGATAAATTGCAATCTCATTTGGCTACTTTCTTCTATAAAAGGAGGGCCACCTTGGTGGAGATTCAACAGTTGGTGGGGCACTTGAATTTTGCATCCAGGGTTTCTTCACTGTCTGTGCAGTGCTATGGCTAGGTTGCATAGCCCTCACCACAGACTGAGAATCAGTAAAGGCGTGAGGGAAGGTTTACAGGTCTGTGGGATGTTCTTACAGAAGTTTAATGGGATTTCATTTTGGTGTGATGACTTAAGGCTTGAAGCAGAACTACAAGTTATTTCTGACACCTCTGGTTCCATAGGATTTGGGGTTTATTTCAGGGGTCATTGGTGCACTGAAGAATGGCCTGAGGAATGGTCCTCTGGTGAGATGCACCATCTCACTTTTCTGGAATCCCCCCCCAGTCTCATGGCACTCTAGGTTTGGGGAGAGCAGTTGGCCAATTGCACAGTACATTTCTGGTATGTCAATATGGCAGTAGTGCAGGTTATTAATTCCCTTACTTCAAGTTCTGTTAGGATCATGGGCCTGGTGTGGCCTTTTACTTTTCACTGCCTCCAGTTAAATATATTGTTTCTCACCAAACATGCCCTGGGGGTTAGTAATGGGGTGACGGATGCTCTATCTTGCAAACAGATGGAGAGGTTTCATCAGCTGACTCTGGACCCAACAAGGATGCTCCTGGATCTGTGGCAGCTTGGTGGGTTGAGGCTTGCAGGGCAATCAATTTAGCAATAGCACCAATCACTCAGAGAGCTTATGGCCATGTGGTTCATCAGTTTGAAGTCTTTAGGGGGCAGGTAGGGCTTTGGAGTGCTTGGCCCACCCGTGTGGGCCACCTGTAGCAGCACTGTGTCATGATGAAAGGTAAAGGTTCAGCAATTAAGTCCATCAGGGGATAGTTGGCTGCTTTGGCCTTTAACAGCAAACCCCAGGGATTTGCTGAGTTCACTGCTGGTATCTGCCTTCACAAAATGCTGGAGGGCTGGTCTCAGGAGGCTGGAACCCAGAGGGATGCCCGGCAGCCCATCTCCCCTGCAGTGCTGAAGGGCCTTTATGGTGCTTGGAGCCAAGTACGCCACTCTGGCTATGAGACTGCATTGTTTCATGCTGTTGCCCTGACGGCATTTCTTGGCACCTTGTGCACCTGCAAGATGGTCCTACAGTCCCATTTGGATCTATCTAGGAAAGCCCTCCAGGCTGGTGACATTCATTTTGTAGGGGACTGGGTTGTCATTCAGGTGCAGCAGTCTAAAACTGAACAGAAGGGCTCCGGGAGTGAGCTCTCTCTTGGCCCTTGTGTTGAACATTATCTTTGCCCTGTAAAGGCTCTGCACCAGTACACTAATCAGTGTGACCAAGGGGATGTCCTCCTGTTAGTTCATTATGAGAAGTCTCTGCTGACAAAATACCAGTTTTGGGCTGTGACATCTAGGGCTTTGATTAAGCTTGGTTTGCCTTATGCTAGGTTTGTTACCCACTCCTTTCGGATTGGGGCACCCTTTACTGTGGCAGCCATGGGTTACTCAGGCCCAGCTATTCAGAAAGTTGGGAGGTGGCATTCTACCACTTATCAGATGTATGTCAGGCCTCTGGTTTCCCTGTAAAAGGTTATGATTCTTTGTTAATTGATTATTGTTGTTATTTGGTTTTAGGTTCTTCAGCTCCAGGATGGAGGTTATGGATCCTGATCATGGGCCACAGCATGGTCTTTTGGATGGTCCACCAGGCAGAACTCACAGGGATGGGCTCACTGTTGGGCCTCAGTGACAGCATCATGGTGGAATGGCAAGGCAGGAATGGCCTCTTCTGGACTGGACTTCATGCCCTTGTTGTTTTCAGGGAGGAGCAGTCCTCTGCCTGACACTCTGGTCATTCACCTTGGTGGTAATGACCTTGGTAAGATCAAGGGCAAGGCCCTGATCTTGCAAGCACAGTTGGACATGGCATGCTGGCCTGGGGTGCATTTGGTGTGCTCTGCCATTCTTCTGTGGAGGGTGTGGAAATGGGCTTGTGACCCACATGGTATTGAAAAGGCCAGGTGTAAGGCCAACTGAGATCCAGAATGCTATGCGTGGTAGGTTGGGATTTTACATCTCACACCTGGGGATGGCTAAAGAATTCCCTCATCTGTACAGAGATGATGGGGTGCAGCTGTCCAAGTTCAGGAACATAATTTTTCTTGATGCTGTGGCAAGGGCTCAGGCATATCATCAGTCAGTGTGTGGGGACAAGGTCCTAAGCAGAGGTTTGACCCTTGTTGTGGCAGGAATCTGGCTAGTTTTGTAGGATGGGGAGCATCAACAGACACCATCCCCCTTGATTGGGGGTGTGCACATTTAGCATGAACCATTCCGTGCCATGGGCCTCAGGTGGGGATTGCAAACAGCCTATGATACCCCTTGGATTCAGCCTCCCCTCAAGTTCTATGGCTTGAGGCAGCTGGCTTCCTTTCAGGGGGTTATTAGCATGTCCTGACACCTGGCAATGGCCATGTTAGCATTGGCTTGCACCAGGGGCTTGGTGGCTTGCCCAGTTTTGGACAAGGAAGGGACCACGGGGTACCCTTTTGCCTAGGCTAACATTTTAATTGGCCCTTGCTAAGTTTCAGTTCATAATTTAAAGTTAAAAGTTAATAAAGTTGCCCTTTATTTATACTAACACACCTGTGTGAATCTCTTTATTCTGACTATGGGGGCAAATAATAGTTTCTTTATTTTGGAAGTTCATTCTAGATAGGAAAGCTTAAAGATAGGATAGTATACTAGTCTAGCTTACTAAGGATGGATGCAGACAGTGAGAGGGCCATCTGCATCATGATGCCAAGATGGGGACAGTGTGTCCTCCCTCTTTGGGTGTGCAAGGAGAAGTCTGTTGTGGGAGAGGATGACTGGAAGGAAGAGAAGGAATTTTCCCTGAGATTAGCATTCTACATATCAAAGGGACAGTGGCAGCAGAGTAAACACAAGCAGAAAGAATAGGCTGACTATCTAGCTATCTGACTCTCTTGCCATGCAGTCTGGAGGCTAAGGCTCTTCCACATTCTGGTTTTCATAACTTGTGTGCCCCCATTGCTTCAGGGTCCCCCCCATGTGTTTTGCCCTCTCTGATAGTTCCAGAGGGAGCAAAACACATGTGGAAAGGGGGGGGAACCAAAGCAATAGGGACAAATGAATGACAAAAATGGGATGCAGAGGGGACAGCACCCAGTCCTTCACTTCCAACAATTAATTCATAGGGTTGCCATAAGTCAGAACCAACTTGACAGCACTTATCACAGAAACACACAAGCATGTGAGCAGCTGATATAATGCTAAATCTTCTCGTGCACCCTCTGTTTTGTGTGTGATGGAGCCTGTGGTGTCAGAATAAAAAGCAAGTGGTACAAGTGGTGGCAAAGAGGGAGGGGAGAGACAGGGAAGGGTGAGGAGCAGAAATACTTAGTACTTCACTGGTATTACTGTACTGTCTCCAGCCAGTTTTTAGTATAATTACATGGTTACATTTTGCAGGAAATATTTTTCTACAACAGCCCCCTATCTTCAAGAATCTGCAGGTTTCAACACTCGTAGTGATCCCAGGAATGTATTCCCCTATGAATGGTGAGGCTCTACTGTATTGCTTAGCAGAGGAAACAGGAGATTAGTTTGGTAGGAACCGAATGGTACAGTGCAAAAGTAGTGCCTTCTAGCCACTGTCCAGATGCTGCCCTTGCACTGTGCAGGCTCTCCTCCTTCTGTAGCAGTGGCTTTTACTTTTGGTCCCTATAATATACTGGGTCCAATGCATGAAGAAGTGAATCAGCTCATAACTTCATTCAGGAACAAGAAAAACTAGCCGGCTCAAAAGCCGGCTTATAACCCCAAGACCAACCACAGCCCAACACACCTCAATACCCGTGATAGGTCTGTTTACGGTATCAGTCTTTCATGGATCAAGTCTTGGATCCTAGCCTCCCGATTGGAGTGGGCTAGGATCCGCTCATCTATCATTTGTCTGTGCGAATCTCAGGCTCTTTGCTCGACCATGTGTGGCCCTGCACTCACACATGGTTGTCTCAGTACACAACACCCCTCCCCCCATAGTCCAGAGCACACTGACAAACATAGTCCTGGAGATACATCAGTGCTGTTCTTACTCTCGTGGAATGGTGAAGTTCAGGGGTCACCTGAGCAGGGCCCCAATCACTCAGCTGGGTGACCGGCTGCAGTTGCGGTGGCAGGGCCATTTCCATGCACTCCGCCACTACAACTGGGCTGTCAAAGGGTCAGTCTTCTGCTGGGACCTCTGTGGTTTCCTGCCAAGGAGTGGGTTGTGCAGTCCTGTCAGCTCCTGGGGGAGAGGCATCCTCATAGTCGCAGTCCTTGGGATCTAGCAGAAGTATTATGTGCCACCACCAGAGTTGCCCATCCTCACATGAATCCTTGTAGGACAGGGCCCCTGTGACATGAACAACCCTCGTGGGGATCTATTGGGGCCCCCAAGCATAATTCCAGGCATAGACTGGATCCTCTGGAAAAAAACCCCGCAGCGCCTCTTGCTCCTTGGGGCTGGCATCATGGTCCAGGGCCTGATCTGGGTGGAGACAGTCCAACCTGGACGTCAGATGGTGGCCTAGCAAGAATTCAGCTGGGCTGCATCCCGTCGTGGTGTGTGGGGTAGTGTGCTGGCTGAACAAGAAGGCAGCCAGTTTGAAGTCCCAGTCCCCAGATTGGGGTCGGAGGAGGGCAGTGGGAGGTGGCTCAGGGCATCAGCATGGCCCATCGGCTTACTGGGATGGTGAACAAGCTCATAGTTGTACCCCACCAGGAAAATCAACCAGCAGAGCACCCTGGAGGACAGCATTTGTGGGGTTGGGTGGTTGGGAGCTAGAAAACCCAAGAGTGGCTTATACTCGGTGACAACCATGAAAGGCCAGCCATACAAGTAGTTATGGACCTTCTTTATTCCCACAACTATAGCCAGGCCCTCTTTGTCTACCTGCGCATAATTGCGCTCCACTGAGGACAAGGTACAGGAATAATAAGCCACGAGGATCTTGTGGCCATCCGCCAGGCAGTGCCCCAGAACTGCCCTTACCCTGTATGGAGAAGCATCACACACCAACACCACCAGAAGCTTCTCATCAAAATATGTGAGAACCGCATTGCAAGTCAGGAGTCCCTTTACAGTCCGGAAAGCAGCATCATGCGAGGTGTCCCAAACCCAGGAGGTGCACTTGTCCAGCAATCTGTGGAGCGGCTCTGCAACCACCACCTTGTGCAGCAAAAAGGAATGGTAAAAGTTCAACAGGCCCAAAAAGTCCTGTAGTTCAGACTTAGAAGTGGGGGTGGGCGCATGGACAAGGGCACGGACTTTCTCGTCAGTCGAATGGATGCTCCGGGCATCGACGGCAAAACCCAAGAACTCCAACTGGGGCACCCTGAGGAGGCACTTGTCCCTCTTGACCTGCAGACCCACTGAATCGAACCGCTGTAGCACCGCCCAGAGCTGGCAGGCAAAGGTCTTGGGGTCTGGGGCTGCAATCAGGATTTCATCTAGAAAGGGCTGAACTCCGGGGATCCCTTTAAGGAGAGAGTCCATGAAACTCTGAAAAAATCCCCAATGCCACACTGACCCCAAACTGTAGCTGATGTACCTTGAACACCCCCTCGTGTGTCACAACAGTCTGCACCTCGGCCGTGGCTGCATCCCCCGGTAGCTGCTGGTAGGCCTGGGCCAAGTCCAGCTTTCCAAAAATTATCGCCCCCGCCAGGGCAGTCAGGATGTGGGCTACCACCGGTGCGGGGTACGCATGTGCCTGCAGCGCTTTATTGAGAGTGTATTTATAGTTGGCACAAATGTGCACATCCCCATTGGGCTTGACTGGCATGACAATGGGGGTCTCCCACCTAGCATGCAAGACCAGCTCAAGCACCCCCTGCTCCATGAGGTGGTCTAATTATACCTTGATCTTTGGGCTTATTGCCAATGGCAGGTGGTGGTCCTTCATGCGGATAGGCCACACGGCCGGGATGAGGTTGAGTGTGACCACAGGACCAGAGTAGCAGTCAAGAGCCGTCAAACACCCTGGGAAACTCCTTGCAGACCAAGATGTAATTCTGTGCCATGACCCGGTTCACCCCTGTCACCTCAAAACCTAGGGGCCCAAACCAGGAACGTCCCAACAAATTCGTGAGTCTACCCTCCACCACCAGCAAGTCCAAAAGCCCTTTAAAGCCTTTAGACTCCACCCTGAACTTGCCCCATCCCTTAAGTTTCACCGGATTCTTTTGGAAGCCCCGTAGCGATAGTCCCCTGGGCTTCTGCAGATGGGGCCCCCCTCATGGGCAAAGCCGACAGAGGGTGTCCTTGGAAATGATTGAAAAAGATGACCTGGTGTCCAATTCCATATGACATGAGAACCCCTCTATGAGTACCAGAGCGTGCAGCTTATTAGGGCCATCAGGGGGCAAGTTCATTACCTGGTAGTGGTACTGGTGGTGGACCGTCAGGGTGTGCAGATCCGCTGACTCCTGTGCACGGACATCTTCTTCCAATCCCCCTGGGACCTGCAGACCTTGACGATGTGCCCTTGTTTTCTACAGGACCAGGATACAGCACCCGTCAGGTGACAAGTCCGGTGTTTGTGCGCTTCTCCGCAGCTGGCACAGGAAACTGTGACCTTCTCGGTTGGCAGAGCCAACAGAGCTCAGGAATGTGGGCCACACCTGGGTGGATGGCATATCTGGAGCACTTCCTCCTCGTTGGAGACTTCGGGGCTCTGGGTCGCGCCAGTGTGGTGGACCGCTCATCCACTGGGGCCACAATGTGTTTTCTCATATGCCGCCGCGTCCTTCAGTGCCTGATCGAATGTCAAGTCCTCATGGCTGGCGAGCTTTTGCCGTAGTTTAGGCTCTCATAGCCCCACGAGGAACTGGTTTAGGAGTGTGTCACTCAGGCTTGGAAACTCACATCAGGTGGCTGCCTGCCGGAGTCCCGCGAGGAAATCGGTGGTGGACTCGTCTGGGCCCTGGATTCATGTGAAGAAATCCAGGCATTCCACAAACTTTGTGGGCTTAGGTGTGAAGTGATCATTGAGCACCTTTTTTAGGACTTTGAAGGACTCCGTTTTAGTTGATTTGGGGGCGATCGAGTCTTTCAGCAACTGCAGCGTGTCGATGCCGCATGAGCTGACAAGCAGGGCCCATCTCTTACCATCTTCAGTGACATCGTGGAACTCGAGATATCCCTCCAGACATTTGAGCCAGCTCTCCCACTGCTCAGGGTGGGCAATGTCAAACTTGGGAAGGTTTCCCTGTGCGGCGGCCATTTGGCAGTTTCCATGTGGTGGTGCTGCCGGCGATGCAAGTCTGGAACCAGAGTCTGTGCTGCTGGGTGAGGTGTGGAATGGTGGAGCAGTGCGAGGTGTGGTGACCGGGGAAGCATGGCACAATGCATTGCTGGAAGCATCATCAGTGGTGCAGGGCATGGTACTCGGATCTTGGTCAGTGCATGGTACAGTGTCTTGTTGGCTCCTCTAGTCATGTGAATCCCACCTTTGTCGCCAATATAATATAGTGGGTCTGATGCATGAAGTAGTGAATCAGCTCATAACTTTATTCAGGAATAAGACAAACTAGCCGGTTCACAGGTCGGCTTTTAATCCCAAGACCAACCACACCCCAACACACTCCAATACCTGTGATAGGTCTATTTACAGTATCAATCTTTCATAGGTCAGGTCTTGGATCCTAGCCTCCTGATTGGAATGGGCTAGGATCCGCTCATCTATTGTTTGTCTGTGCAAAACTCAGGCTCTTCGCTCAACCATGTGCGGTCCTGCACTTTCACTTGATTGTCTCAGTACACAACAGTCGTCCCCCCATTTCCTTGTGTGCACCATCACCAGAAGAAGGTCCACTTCTAGCACAAAACTTCTGAGATAGAAGTAGGCAGTCTTAACTCCTTCACCATACTACCACAGTCACTACCAGTATTGCCAAGGGCCTTTCTGGAGATATAGCACAATCTTAAAATTCTGATAAGCTATGGGTTTTTTTAAATGCATCCATTGCAGGTGTTTTAAATTTTGGTCTGCTTTCAGAACACCTGGAGCTAATTGTCAGATATTATTTGTATGTTGAAAATTGTTTTCAGTGTTGTCCAGCTGCAACACAAGAACCCCAAACTTATAAAACTACTCTATGCATCTACTTGCTTTCATATATATGGTGCCCAGAATCCAGGATAAGTTTTTATGGCAGAGTGATAAACTCTTGAAAAATGAAGTTTGTAATGAAAGTGCTGACACAACCATAATTATTGTACCAGAAGCACTTTTATTATATACTTTATGCAATATCTAGATATATTTTGTACATTTACTGGATTATAAAGACATACTCTGTTTCAGAAGAAGTAATTTGTTAATAACTGTCAAGAGCTAAATATAAACAGGCCTAATCAACACCTCTACACTGCTGGGAAAAGTATAGAAAAATGTTACAACTACTTGAAAAGATCATTAATTTTAAAGCTACAAAGAGCCAGTTTCAGCCAATGTAATAGACTGCTCCTTAGCATTTAATTTAAAAGCCTTACTTTGCTGAAGTGTATTGAATAAAGGGAGGCATTGATTCTTTGAGTCAATTTCGCCCTCTTTGTTTAAGTATTTTCCAGGTGTTAGAGAATTAAAATTCAGCTCCTGTACCTTAAATAAGGAATAATTTGTCCTTTTTTATTTTTCCAATAAAAGACTACCTTTTGTTCTGTCAAGATGCAAGCACCATAATGAAGTTGGTAATTAGATGGAGTTAAGTTGCCTTTTGTGAAGTGAAATAAGAACAAAACATTTGAAGAATGCTTGGGAGGAATTTCAGAAAGATGGTGAGTAGGTAGAATCATGGCAGCAGAGTAGCAGCAGATTGCTCAAGGTCCTACTTATTTACTTGCACCACAAGTTTCCTCTTGGACATACTGCTGTCTGCTGCCAAAAGGATAGTACAAGAATAAGTTACAGCATGAGCTGGAGTAGCTTGGTGATAGCTGGAGTGATAGCTGAGGCTAATTAAGCTTTTCTGTTAAAATATAAACCAGCCATAGTCAGTGGTGAAGCAGACAGATTGGCAGTTGTGGGACAGAAGGGGTGACAGATTGGCAGCTGTGGGACAGAAGGGGTGACAGAAAGAAAAGGCAAGTAATAAATATGAACAAGAACGGGAAAAGATTCAGGGAGAATTCTGACTCACCATCACCGTACACCCCAAAGTTGGCAAAACAGCTCCACATAAACAATTTATTTTGAAAAGAACTGGTGAGTGAACTATCCCCCTCCTCCTCTACTAACACATACAATGCTTTGGAACAAGCAGAGGAGCAAAGCATTCAAATGTCATTTCCCCTCACACCTTCACAGGATTGATACAGCTGGGGGAGAAAGGGAGGAGGCTATCTGCCCCCGGATAGCTAACTTTCAAGACTGTGGCATCTTTCACATTGCCTTAAAAATTCACTTGCTTTACCCAATGCTAGTAATTTTTTTCTTGTGTCCAGACAACATTGTAGATACCCCACCACTTTGTCATATCTTTCCCATTTTCCCCCATTTCTAATACCCCCCCCAAGTGAAATGTATTTGCAACAAAGCCTCTGCCCATAATGTGAACCAAGTTTTTCACATTGGTGACTTCTGGTACAACCCATCTGCTAAAACCCACCCACAAAGGGTGGGTGGGTTTGAGTGTTGTTGTTTTTTTAATTTGCATCCCAGTGGATAAACATTTTAATGATCAAAGGTGCCTGCATTGAAACAAGCAGGCATCCCCATTGGGGGTACCTTCTTTTTTGCTCTGCCTTGTGTGTGTCTGCGTGTTTGTGTGTGTGAGTGTGTGTCTGTTTGTCTCTCTGTGGTCTGGTCTCCTCTCTCTCCCTCTCTCCAGCCTGAGGAAGCCAGGATTGTGTCCCCCCCTTGCTTTACATGAGAGTAAACATACTGAAGTCAATGGTGCTATTCTCGTGTAAACACCAGATCATCTCCTGACCCTTCACACCTTTCTCCCATGTGGTGAAAACCCTTCTTCTTTTGTTAAAAATGTCAGGGGTCAAGTGACTGAGCAAATAAATTATCTTGAAAGTTTTTTCTTCATTTGTATATGTGTGTGTATGCGTGTGCCCATGCCTGGAAGCCATGGTGACCTCTGGTGACTCCTACTGGGGAATGGAGGATGTGCCTTGATGGCCTGCCTCTGCATCCCAGCCCTGGTATTCTTTGGAGGTCTCCCATCCAAATACTTGCTAGGATCAGCCCTGTTTAGCTTCCAAGATCTGATGAGATTGGGCTTGCATGGGCTATCCAGATCAGGAACAAATAAATTATCTTTTGTGGTATATTATCCAGGCAGAGACTATCAATGGTGACTTGCCCTCTGCCCAGCTGGTTCATCATGGGCACTCCTTTGTATAGATCTTATAGGAGCAATGTGTACCTATGCCTGACTGCCATGTTGTATACTATAATATTTGTATTGTATTAGCTATTTATCTGTTTGTATAGCTTGGCTGAAAGAATGTTTTAATTGTGCTATCACCTGTTGTAACCTGTCCTGATCCCTGCATTGCAGGGGAGAGCAGGAAGGAAGGAAGGAAGGAAGGAAGGAAGGAAGGAAGATGTCCTGCAAAAGTTTGTAGGGGACCAATGCCTACTCCTGCAGACACGCTGGTGGCTATTTTTCAGCAACTCAATAAAATCTCAACCAAGTTGGATGCTTTAAGAGATGTGTTAAGAAGTGAGTGTGGGGAGCTTGGTGCAGTAAATCAAAAGATACCAAACATGGTCACTGCCTCCCCAGGAAAAGTGCAGAGGAGGGGGAAATTGCCACCAACGATTCAAACTAATAAATCAGGGCAACCAACTACAAGGGCACCAGGCAACTTAATGCTGCAAAGTAACCAGATAGCATTGCTAATTGCCTGAAATGCTTTAAATCAAGGTAGTTGGGTGAATAGTAGGGAGATTACTTACTGAGTCAGCTGCTTTACATAGAGCCACATTTCATCGACCTTGAGCAGACAATCTCTCCTTATAAATATTTATCTTTTGGTTTCGCAAGATTCCATGCACTCCCATTGGCTGTAAAATGCCCTCCCTCAGCCATTGGCCCATCAGCCACCACTCAAGAGTACTCACGTGCCATTGGCCGGGTGCTGGGTCTGCTCCTCTTCCCCACCCACTCCCCCTGGCAGACAGCTCTGTCTCCTGAGGAAGACAGTTCTCTTGGCTCCTGTGAGGGACTGTCCCCTCAGTGGCTGTTGGTAGGCAGCCAAGCTTGGTTCTGTGAGTAAAAAAACAAAGGACTTTCAGCTTAACCCTTTCCCCCACCCATAACCCCCTCCCCAATGGCCACTTTCCTGTCAGAATAAATGAAAAAAGGCTCTTTCTCCTGCTTAGCTTCAGCATGGCTGGCTGGCTGGCTAACGAGGTGGGCCAGCGACCATCAGACCATTTTCTTCAACTCCCCGCTGTGCGGCTGACTTTCCCCTAGGGTTGCCAATCTCCAGGTGGGACCTGGAGATCTCCCACTGTTACAATTGACCTCCAGATGATAGAGATCAGTTCCCTGGGAGAAAATGGTTGCTTTGGAGGGTAGACTCTATGGCATTATACCCTGCTGAGTCCTTCCACACACACCCCAAATGCTGCCCTCCACAGAATCCACCCCCCCAAATCTCCAGGTATTTCCCTAATCAGAGTTGGCACCTGTACTTTCTCCTCTGTCAGTAAAAGGCCCTTTCCACACCTATGTTGGCCTTAAGAAGAAAACTCATTGGGCCGAGTCCTGATCAGGTTGCCAACTCCAGGTGGGCAATTCCTGGAGATTTGAGGGATGGAGCCTGGAGAGGGTGAGGTTTGAGGAGGGGTGGCACCTCAGACAGGTACGATGCCATAGACTCCACCCTCCAATCCAGCCATTCCCTGATGGGGAACCATTGTTGCCAATCTCCAGGTGGTGGCTGGAGATCACTCAAAATTACAACTGCTCTGTAGGAGGAATGGGGGAGGAGATGGAAAACTAAAGGTAGGTTGATGGTTGGCTGGGAGATAGGGTTGTCAGCTCCAGGTTGGGAAATTCCTGGAGATTTGAGGGGTCAAACCTGGAGAAGGTGAGTGTTGAGGAAGGATGGGACCTCAGACAGGTACAATGCCATAGACTCCACCCTCCAAACCAGCCACTCCCTCCTGGGGAACCACTGTTACCAATCTTGGGGGTGGGCTGGAGATCACTCAAAATTACTGCTGCTCTTCAGGTAGCAAAGATCAGTTCCTCTGGAGAAAATGGTGGACTCTGTCATTATACCCTGCTGAGATTGCCACAGCAAATTGTCACTGAGTGCCCAAAGCCGGGGCACTCTCCCAGAGCCTCTTTCTAGAGCCTGTTGTATTTATTTCCACAATGGGCCTTATTCTTAGTAAAATATAAAGGGAATAGTGGTTTGTCTGAATGTTAATAACACTCTCCAGCCAAAGATCGTAATCTTTGGCTGGAGAGTGTTATTAGCATTCAGACAGACCACTATTCCCTTTATGCTGTTGAAAATGAGGAGGTTTCTTGCTTCCCTCCATATAAGCCCCATCAGAGTGTTTGCTGAGGAACAGAAGCAATCGGTACTGCTATGGGTTGTAAATAAAGAACCTTCAGTAGGAGAGCAAGCTCAGGAATTGTCTGGATCTTTTCAGTATTGTCTGTCATTATTAGAGAATTCCATCAACTGTCAAGCATGTCATAATACCTGTGTACAGAAGTCATCTAAACCAGATCAAAAGGTATCTAAAAGATCCTTATTGACACATGCTCAAAGGACAACTCAGAAAAGTCTCCCTTTTTGAAGGGGATAGATCAATCTATGTTTAATTTGTTTACTGCTGTGAAATCTTTAAATGCATTCATTCCTGCCAACTTTTAGCCAAACAGCATGACAAACAATTGCACTTATGCATCTAGTGAATCTGAATCCTCTTCTACTGTGAGATGGGACTTGGTAAATCTCCTGAGACCTTGGAACTCAACAATGGGACAAGCTTGAAAACTATAATCCTGGATAATTCCTTGATAGCGTCACCTTCCATTAAATCTGCAAACTGTCAGGCTTTTTCTTGCTCCTCAACAGAAGTGCTCCAGCTTTTTGACCAATTAATTCAGCTCAGAAGCCACCTAACACATCTAATGATGTTAATAATAATAAGGATCACAACCTCTGAATGACTGGGACATAGGTACCCATACACAATCAGGTTGCTGTGTTTACAGAATAATGGTGCATAGACCAGCACAAGCTGGGAATACTGAAACATTTAGAAATCATGACATGGAATATTGTGGAATTGTTTTGAAGCAAGAGTAGAAGTCTGGATGATACTTTTTTAAAAACAACGAAACTATGATATAATCCCAGTGAAAGAGACATGGACAGCTGACAATCTTGTGCTTGATGGTTGCCTATCATACAATCTAGAAGAAATTCCAGGTTTGGTACTAGGGAGGCTGAAGGGCAGCCTGGGTATTTTTGTGTTAACCTCCCTTAAATCAAGAGGTATAGCCATACCCCCACTTGACTATGGCCATTCTTCTTCATTTAGGCATGGGCATGGTATTAGCCATTAACATCTATCTTCCCCCTTAACAAAGAAAATCCGATATTAATGTTAACTGGCTAGAATTGGAATGATATGTCGATGATCTCTCATCAGAGTACTCGGATGCTATGGTGATAATAGCAACTGATTTTAATGCAAGATTAGATCCAGATGATCTCCCTCCCTGTGCTAAGTACAAACTGTTTGTAATCAACCAGGAGGAAGACCCATTGTGTACTTCTTTGTGAAAAATCTTCAGATATTACCCTATTCAGAAGGTGATCATCTCCCTCTTTTGCTACAAATGATCCCACCATCTCAGCAGGTCTACCTTAAGGCCCACTATTACTCATCTCACCAATAGGACAAGCTGGGTGTTGAGCTAAATGATCCTCCCAGTTAGATCAAGGGCTGAAGAAGGCCTTGGAAGACGAGAATCTACGACCCTTGTGGTAATCAACCTGGGTTGGGAACACTTGATTTTTTAAATGAAAATGTAGTGTAGAGATTGAAACCTCTTTTGGCATGTGATGCCAGTTTATGTGCTAAGATAACAGCAAGATTTTCAAAGTCATGGCTTGATAGGGACTGTATTGAAGCCAAAAAAGCTCTCATCTCTGCATTTCATATGTGTGTGTGTGTGTTTGCATGTGTGTGTGCGTATATACACACATACACACATCTGGAAATGACAGTCAGGCAGCTCACCTGTATCTTCTTACTCAAAAGAAACCTTACAAGCAATTAGTCACTCACAAAAAGAAAGATATAAGAGTTACATGGAAGTGTCTTATACAGGTGGCTTAAGAAAGGAATCCTGCATTATTTTGGAGGATGACTTCAAGTCATGTATTTAAGGACTCATCCCCCTTAGACTCCCTGATATTGCCAGGCACCTGGGAAGCATACTTCCAGAAGATGTATGACGACTCTTATGAGCCCCCCTCATAAAAGATAGAGGACTTGCCTAAATGGCCCCTGGCATCTACGAGAGAGGTTAAATCACTTATTGGCCCACTCAGAAGAGGAAAAGCTCCTGATGAAAATTGTATTCCTCCAGGGATCCTGAGAAACAACAAGGAGTGGTGGGCTCTGCTTATCACATTGCTTTTTACTTACACTGATACTTCTGGCCATATTCCTAACTATTGGGGACTGGCAATTATAGTTCCATTTTTTAAGAGTGGGAGAAGGGTTGATTGTCCCCGTTGTGTATTGTTATGGACATGTCTGGACCATGCGGTTTAGCGTACCTTTGGGTTTTGGAGCAATAGCCGATTCAGATCCTAGGGCAGATCAATAGGTTTGCCCGAATCCTAAAGCTAACCTATGGAGAACGCTTACACTGTAAATAGCCAATCACAGGAATGGGGTGTGTGTTGGGTGTTGTGTGCTGCACAGATAAAAGCCGGTTATGGACCCGGCTAGTTTGTCTTAGTTTTGAGCTGAACTCACAATAAGCATGAGCTGATCACTATATGCATTTTGAACCCAGTACATTATAGCCCTCCAAGCTGGAATAAAGAGGCGGACACAAAATATTGGATTAACTATAGGGCCACTTTATTAACAGTCAACTTTAACTGGGACTAACGGCAAGGGCAATACAGTTTGCAGTATGTTCAAGGCCAGGGGTCGAACAACCCCTCCCTTGCCATGTGAAATAGGGCAAGCCTCCCTGCCCCAAGCGAGAACCATCAGCTGTGGCTCCTGCCCAGCTGGCTAGCTGTTGTAGGACAGCTCCATAGGCCCATCCCCTGAACCACAGGGCCCAAAGGGAGGACTAAATCAGGGTAGTTCTAAAGGCAGTCTGTTTTTCCTGCCCCGTGCTGCCAGGCACAAAGACTGTACTCACTCGACCCCTTCAACCCCAAAGAAGGGGTGACAGCTGGTGCTCACCAAACTGCAATCTGTCTCCACATAACACCCCACCCAACTATAAGTGACCAACCTAACTAACCCAGCTCCACCCCTACAAAACCCTGCATCACAGCTGCAGTACAGGGTAGGCAAAAAAACCCCTCCCAGATTCCATTCAGGAAGGGGCACAAAATTCCTACCAGGCCCCCAAAAACGGGGCAACCAGCCAAAGCCTGCACTACTAACAGGGTGGGAGAGTGGGCCGAAATCTGCCACGGAACTGCGGCTGAGGAGGGCAGGGGGCGATTTATAAGCTCTTCGACCCTGCCCCCCGAAAGGACCCGTATGCGGCATTTTTGCCGCTGAAAATAATGGCCTGCCTCTCCAGCTGGGAGGCAAAGTCATTTTCCAGCCCCACGGCTGCAAGGGCAGGGGGCTGTTCAAACCAGATTATAGGCCAATTAGCCTGCTCAATATCATTAGCAAACTTTACGCCAACTATTTACTGGATAAATTTAAGAGCTGGCTTGAGTTGGAAGTTCTAATTGCAGAAGAGCAAGCTGGCTTTAGGGATACTATAGACCATTGCCTGATCTTACAGGCAATGATCAAGAATTTTGGTAACTGTTGTAAAAGTTATTTTATATGATAGGTCCAATTTATTGCTAAACCTTTGTAAAATAATATTTCTCATGTCAATTGTGGCAAAAATTGTCCTAACATAAGGACTCGACTGTGTGACTGAACAACAACAATGAAACGAGCTTCAACATCAACTACACTGGGATGGCCTATTAAAACATTCAAGGCTGCTAACAGATTGCAGGAACAGAAACTCTGAATCTGTGACTCTCTTAGACAAGTAGCATTTGATTATTAGATTAGATGAATTCTTTTCCTTCCTTGCAAGCAAGGGAGGAGGCTGCTAGTTTGTTGGCTTTTCAAGCTTTTATCTTTGAGCTTTTATTTAAATAATCATGTTCTGCTTGATTTCTAGTGGTTTTTATGAAGAATTTTTAGTTATTATTTGATAAGTAGATTTTGATGGGATTTCATCATGTTATTCATCTCTTTTATGTCATTTTTTTACAATGGAGGAGGTTTTGGTCATGATTTCTGCTGCTGACGTGATGGCATGATTCTTATGATTGGTGTGGCAGTGGAGGGATATGAGTTATTTAAAAAGAAATGTAAGAGAGAGAGAATATATTTGGATTTCAGTAAGGCATCTGATAAGGCTCCCCATGATGTTTTGATCGGCAAGTTGCTATCCAATCCACAATTAGATTTAAGAAGGATTAGGTAGATAAAGAATTGGTTGGTTCTTCGTGATATTTATTGACTCCTTGCCTAATTGGAGGATGGTACCTGGGGGGATGGCACAAGGCTTGGTTTTGGACCCAATGCCTTTGAATATATTTATTGAACTAGATGAGGGTGTGAAGAGGCTGCTCATTAAATCAGCAGATGATATGAAATTCGGTGTGGTCGCAAACACTCTAGAAGATGGAAATAAAATACAATCAGACTTGGATATGTGGGTAGATGTGAACAAGACATGATTTAATAGATATAAATGTAAGGTTTTGCATTTGCATAGTAAAAATGTTATGTACATGTACCAGACAGGAGATACTCTTCTGGGCAGTAGCATGTGTGAACAAGAACTTTGGGATTTGGTGGTCTGCAAATGGAGTATGAGTAGCCAATGTGATGCAGCATTAAAAAAAAAGGTATATTTGATATTAGGGTGTATCAACAGAGGCATAGTGTGTAGGACACAAGATGTGATGGTACCTCCCAACGTATACTGCTCTGGTCAGACCCCATTTGGAGTATTGTGTCCAGTTCTGAAGGTCCTTTTGTAGGAAGAACACAGAAAATTTCGTGCAGGTGCAGAGGAGAGCAATGAGGATAATTAGAGACTAAGCCTTATAAAGAAAGACTGTGGGAATGTCCAGCCCAAAAAAAAGAGAGAGGGGGACTCTTTTTTAAGTATTTGAAGGGCTATCAATTAGAGAAGGATAGGGCACTGTTTCAGTTGGTAATGGAGGATAAGGCTCGTAATAAGGGGTTTAAATTATGAATTAGGAGATATTGGCAGGATATTAGTAAAAACTTTTTAACAATAAGGACAGTTCAGAGGTGGAATC
Source organism: Gekko gecko (assembly GCA_029375565.1). Taxonomy (NCBI): domain Eukaryota; kingdom Metazoa; phylum Chordata; class Lepidosauria; order Squamata; family Gekkonidae; genus Gekko; species Gekko gecko. The sequence goes on from JAPDNY010000005.1 coordinate 175,870,294, forward strand.
AGTTGTCCAGGGATGTTGTAGGTATTTAAGGAGGTATTTAAGTCGAGATTTGACATTTATCTGTCAGGGATACTTTAGGTCATCCTGCATGGTGCAGGGGGCTGGACACCTTCCAGCTTTTTAATTCTATGATTTCTCTTCTTACTTTAATGTTAATGAAAAAAGAATGTGCATCACCTCACTTCTGCACTAAGACATTGTGGCCAAGCCCATTTGCTTATCTAGGCAGTGATATACATTTGTGTAGTGGAGAAGCTACATAGAGAAGAAAATGAAAAGAAATAGTTGCAGTCTTCCCCACCTCCCTCCCCATTTTTTTGGAGATCACAAACATATGGATGGAGTCTGTTGAAACTTTGTAAATATATTCAAAAATGATTACATGATTCTGATTTTTCTTGAAGATTCATTTGTACAAGTTTTCTTATAATTTCAAGAGCTACTGAGTACAGTGCTACAACTGCACTCCTCTACTGAGGCTAGATTACTCTACTGAGGTTAGATTACTGCTATGTGTTCTTTATGGGGCTCTGCATGAAGAAGTTCAGAAGTTTCTTTTAGGAAATAAATGAAGCAGCCAGATTGCTGAGTAGCAATTTCATGAAGTGCCCATGAGTTCTTGTATTGTGAGAAAGGGAGAAAAGTACTTCTTTCTCAACCTGCTCTATCTCATGCATAATCTTATAAACCTCGCTCATGTCACCCCTCAGCTGTCGTTTCTCCAAGCTAAAGAGCCCCAAGCATTTTAAACTTTCTTCATAGGGAAAGTGTTCCAATGCTTTTATCATTCTAGTTGCCCTTCTTTGCACTTTTTCCAATGCTATAATATCCTTTTTGAGGTGTGGTGACCAGAACTGTACACAGTATTCCAAATGAGGTCGCACCAATGATTTATACAGGGGCATTATGACACTGGCTGATTTGTTTTCAGTTCCCTTCCTAATAATCCCCAGCATAGCGTTGGCCTTCTTTATTGCAGTTACACACTGTCTAGACATTTTCATTATATACTATGACTCCAAGATCTCTCTCTTGGTCAGTCTCTGCCAGTTCAGACCCCATCAATATGTATTTATATTTAGGATTTTTGGCTCCAGTGTGCATCACTTTGCACTTGGCCACATTGAACCCCATTTGCCACGTTGACTCCCACTCACCCATCCTCGACAGATCCCTTTGGAGTGCCTCACAATCTTCCCTGGTTTTCACCACCCTAAACAACTTTGTGTCATCTGCAAATTTAGCCACTTCACTGCTTACTCCCAATTCCAAATCATTAATAAACAAATTAAAAAGCATCGGACCAAATACTGATCCCTGTGGTACCCCACTGCTTACTACCCTCCATTGAGAAAGTTTCCCATTTATACTCACTCTCTGTTTCTTATTTATAAGCCAGTTTTTGATCCACAAGAGGACTTGTCCTTTTATCCCATGACTATTGAGCTTACTTTGGAGCCTTTGATGAGGAACTTTATCAAAAGCTTTCTGGAAGTCAAGGTAAATAACATCTATTGGGTCCCCCTTGTCCACATGTTTGTTCACTCCCTCAAAAAACACTAACAGGTTAGTGAGACAAGATCTTCCCTTACAGAACCCATGCTGAGTCTGCCTCAATAATTTTTGTTCATCAATGTGCCTACTAATTCTTTCTTTAATAACAGTTTCCACCAATTTACCCGGTATTGATGTCAGACTGACATTTCCCGGATCTCCCCTGGAGCCCTTTTTAAAGATGGGAGTGACATTAGCTACCTTCCAGTCCTCATGAATGGAGGCAGATTTTAAAGAAAGATTACATATTTTTGTAAGGAGATCCACAAGTTCACATTTGAGTTCTTTCAGAACTCTCGGATGAATGCCATCCAGGCCTGGTGATTTATTAGTTTTTAAATTGTCCATCAGTCGTGGGATTTCCTCTCTTGTCACCTCAATCTGATTCAGGTCTTTCAAACCCCCTCCCGAAATCGGTGGTTCTGGAGTGGGCAAGCACTTCTCAACTTCTACAGTAAAGACAGAGGTAAAAAATGCATTCAGCTTCTCAGCCATTTCCCTGTCATCCTTCAGTAGACCTTTTACTGACCACTAGGATGATATAATGAAGGACGACTGCCATCTTACATTTATTTTTAACTGTTAATGTTTTAATAACCGATTAGGATCACCTCTTGTTAGCATTTTTTAATGTTGAAATTGTCATATGGCTTTAGGATTTTTAAAAATAATTTATTTATGAAATTTGTCATTTTATATAGCCACATATTTGACACTTTCTTTATATTTTCAGTGTCTTTTACATAAAGTTATTTTTCCACCATTAATACACTCTTTACTATCTTTTTTGGAATAGGGTTTCATCTTTCGCATGAATTAAAATAGTTAATTTGTCCATTTCTGTGGTGTTCAGCAGTTTCAAAGCTATTTCCTGTCTAGAGTGTAGTCTCTCATTTTTCCAATATCAGGCTAATAATATTCTTAATGATGTTAGGATATAAGTTAACAAGTATCTTTCTTCTGGCTCATAACAATCTGGAATTATATTTAGTAAATATATTTCAGGTAGTAAGCTAAGATTAACATTCAATATTTCTAATATTATCTTTTTTACAGATCTCCAAATTTTTTGCATTTTTTCACATTTCCACCACATATGAAAAAAGGATCCTATGTTATTTTTACATTTCCAACAATTTTTAGAGATTGTAACTGAACATTTAGCAATTTTGTCAGGTGACCAGTACCACTTATGAAACATTTTATAAACATTTTCTTTAAATGATGTTGACTTAAGAAATCTCATTATTTTCCATATTTTAGTCCACTCATCAATGTCAATATTATAACCTATATCTTGCATCCACTTTACCATAGAGGATTTAACAATCTCATCCTGCATATAGTTCTCCAACAGAAACTTATATATCTTTTGAATTAATTTATCACTGGATGAAAGCCAGATTTTATCTAATTCGTTGTTTGATACATAGAAGCCTAAACGTTTATCTTTACTATATACAGATTTTAATTGCATGTTTTCCCACCAAGTCAAGTTTATGCTTAGTGATTGTAACTTTTCTAAGACTTTTTAATTCATTATTTTTATCTAGTAGATTTTCATATGGCATTTTCTTGTTTTCAGATAATAAGGTGGGTTTGATAAATGCTTCTTGGGGAGATACCCATCTGAGGGTTTTCATGTAATAAATTTCTTTTAGATTTTGCCAATATTTTATCAGTGTGCTTCTCAAAATATGCTGATGAAAGTTGGAGTGTATTTTTTCTTTATTGTACCAAAGATAAGCATGCTGTCCCATGCTAGGATCATGCCCTTTCAGATTTAATGTTCTTGTATCTTCTAGTATTATCCATTCTTTTATCCATACTGCTGCCGCAGCTTAATAATACAACTCCTGATTAGGTAACCCAAATCCGCCTCTTTCTTTTTTATCCTGTAATGATTTCTATTTGATTCGTGCTTTTTGGTGGTACCAAATAAATTGTCTAATAATTTTAGAAATAAAAAGCGAGGCATTATATTCATTTTTATAGTAGCTATTCTGCCCAATAGGATAATTTAAATTACTTGTTTTTATTTCTTCTGTAAGCTGCCCTAAGCTGGCCTTGGCTGGGAGGGCAGGGTATAAATTTAATAATAAATAAATAAATAAACATCCCATTCCCCTTCGGTTTCTATTTGTAGAGGTTTAAAGAGGAAAGAGAACAGAATCTCACTGAAATGATCCCAGAATTTTTATTGGATGAACAAATGCCACCATTCATACAACATTCAGGGTCTCAAAATGTATATTTTGGCAACCAGATCCAGCAATGCCCCTAACCAGAAATGTAGATGTTAGGTCATTACTTGTCAAGTGACAGACAGGGGCCTGGAGTTCCACCCAGTGCAAAAAATGTCACCATCTCTGTCCTGGCTCTTCAGTCTGAATAAATCATTACATGAGTGAACATTAAAAAGCCTGCCTTGCTACCAGACCACTGTGAACAGATTCAGTAACACAATCTAGTTTGGCTTAAAAGTAAAACAGTAACAGAACTGTGTAGGCCAACTACCATCTATGTCCTTCACAAATGACCTATTGGAACTGTAAATAAGGCAGGAGAATTCCTGCTGCTGGGATATGGGCAAAATGAAAGGAAAAGCAGAGTGTTGTATAGTGGGTTCGATGCATAAAAAGAACAGATGCTGAGTGATTAGCAGCTCACACTTTACTATACATAACATAAAAATGCACCAACGGGTCAAGTGATGAACTATATACAATTCCTGGGTGCCACCCACAAGTCCCATTGGCAGGTTTGAATTTCCCACCACAGTTTCCATAGGTGCAGACTAGGAGTCTCAGGATCCTAGTCCTCATTGTTCTCTCAGAGCCAAGCTCTGTGTGTAAACCGCTGTGCCCTAGTGGCAGTCTGCAGACATAACACCCTTCCCCCCATAGTTCGAGCCCACTCTCAGTGACATGATCCTTAAGATAGGCCGGTGGCCGATGCTCCCACTGGGAACACCTCGGAGCCGGGGCTGGAGTGTTGGGAGCCCTAGCCAGCAGCCTCTCTGGCATACTCAGCTGCAGTGGTGGAAGGACCTCGTCCTGCACTGGGGTGGAGGCAGGTGGCTCGTGGTTCTGCCATCTCTTGGGAATGGGGGCCAGCTCCTGTAGACTGCCCCCTGTCATTTCACAGTGGTGGCCGCTGGGCAGGTCCCTGTCTTCGGTACCAGGATTGGGGCTGGTGTCTGATGCCAGGAGCGTGCGCCATCGCAGCTGGTCCACGTGCCACCGCAGGACTTGGCCATCTTCAGTGGAGATCTCGTATGACACAGGACCTGTGGTGTGTAATATGTGACACAGAGACACTGTAAAATTGCTACCACCTATGTACCAAGAGGTGGTGGCACTCCAGGAACTCCCCAAATCTATAGTTTGGGGATTCTTTAAACATTTCTGTGATGTGGTGACATAACTTCTGGCTACATCACCCTGCCCTGCCCTGCCCCTAAAAGCTACCAGGGGTTGCTGGCAGATGGCTGGCAACTCTAACTGTAGGTGCTCACAAGAGAATAGCAGTGAATTGAGAATCCCATATTTGTTGCACACCACCGGGTTCCCTATAGATACAAAGTGATAAACATTTTGCTATTAAAAGAAATTTTGGCAATGTTTGGAAGACCCTTTTTGATTACTTTTCTTGAAGTGTCACTGGCATAACAGAGACAAGGACAATTTCATACAGATTGCAATGGTCAAATCAGGATCAAATTAGAAATGAGAAGTGAGGACCCATGAGAAACTTGTGGGAGCTTCTATCTCATTCCCCCCACATTTGCTTCCTCCCCTCTCCCTGTACTTCTCTGTCTCTCATTCTTTCTTCTCCTCACCATCTGTTCTCTTAATCTCTCTCTCCTCTATTCCTGTCACTATCTCTCTCTGCCCCCCACCCTGTCACTGTCTCACTATCTTTCTGCTCTCCCCTCACAGCAGCAGTAGTGGCAGCAGCTCTGCAGCTCTCTAGGAATCACAAAGGATCTCCCAACTACAGAGATCAGTTCCCCTTAAGATTGTCAGCTCCAGGCTGGGAAATTCCTGTAGATTTGGGGATGGAGCCCAGAGAGGCAAGATTTGGGGAGAGAAGTGACCTCAGCAGGGTATAGTGCCATAGGCTCCACCCTCCAAAGCAGCCATTTTCTCCAGGATAACTGATCTCTGGCCTATGGAGAGCAGTTGTTTTTTTGGATGATCATAGAATCATAGAATCACAGAGTTAGAAAGAGTCATACAGACCATCTAGTCCAACCCCCTGCTCAATGCAGGATCAGCCTAGAGCATCCCTGACAAGTGGTGGTCCAGCTGTTGCTTAAAGACTGCCAGTGAGGGAGGGCTCAGCACTTCCCTAGGCAGCTGATTCTACTGTTGAACAACTCTTACTGTAAAAAAGTTTTTCCTCATATCCAGCCAGTACCTTCCTGCCCTTAATTTAAAACCATTATTGTGAGTCCTATCCTCTGCTGCCAACAGGAACAGCTCCCTCTAAGTGACATCCCTTCAAATACTTAAAGAAAGCAATCATGTCCCCCCTCAGCCTCCTCTTCTCCAGACTGAACATTTCTAAGTCCCTCAGCCTTTCCTCATAGGGCTTGGTGTCCGGGCCCCTGACACCTCTGGGGGAAGGGGGTGATACAAAGGAGAGAATGAAGAGAACCAATCATATTGCAGGGCCAGTGATTCATATTAATGATCCAATACTTGACAGCGGTGTTATCTTGATGGGTGACAGGAAGACTGGATCGCTGCTATTGTCTGTAGCTGGGCACATCCTTTTTGTCTTAGGCTGGCTTAGGAGGAAGAGGACTGTGTGTTTTTCTAGGTGAAGTTAACACAGAGAGGTGGGGGAGAAATGCTTGTGTGATGGAGAAGAGATTCCCTCATGGTTTCTGCTCAGGAACATCTGCCCTTTGTCAGAGTATGGCTTCCATCTCTGGTCTGCTGCTGTCTGAGTGCATGGAGGTCAGTGCCATTGGTCTGCATCCCAGTGCTTGGGGTGGACACAGGAGTTCAGTGGCAGAAGGCTTCTGAATTCCTGGGTCCACATCTGGCTTGGCATACATTTAGGCTCAAGGCTTTCCTTGGACCCAGTGTACTTTCCATAGTCCAGCATAGGGCACTTCTCTTGGGAACACAGCTCTATCCATTACCCTGGCACACTTTTTTCAGTTCAGCAAGGCAGTCATATTAAAGAGTTGATTTTGAGAAAGATTTGCTATATACAGCTGCTAACTAATATTGAAAATCCCTCACTTGACCCTTATTGAATGTTTGGTTATTATTTCTATTCCATTCATTTTGTGTACTTACTCATTAAAAATCATTACACAGAACTGCTCTTCCACCAATCTGCAAGCATAAATTTGGGTTGCAGCTAGCAGTTTTTTCTTTTTAAGTGTTATCTGTTCAAGCTTCAAACTGGCCTGAGATAGGCTAATATTTTTTAGAATTGATTATCTAGCTAATGACCAAGGAAATCTTAGGATTTACCAAACCATGGAATAAATTTTGGTTTTATTGTTCCCATAAATCATGTACTACAGTGAGGAAGTTACAATATGATGATTACTCTGTTCCATGTAAGATTACAGTAGACTGTTTAGAAGACTGCAGAAACTTTATGCAAGGGCTGAAGTAATTTGGCATAATTGTTAGGTTTCTTATGTCCAGAACTATAATTTGATAAAATTCTGGTCACACATAGACATAACAGTTGCTTAAAAGTCTGTATTCCCAAAAGGGCTGTGATACCAACAAGTGTTGGTTATTTGTGGATCTGCTGAAGTGTTCCAGTAAGTAGAGATTGTCCCCAGAGGAGATGCACTGTTAAAAGAGTTAGGTGAGGAAGAAGTCTGTTGGGCTGTTACTGATTCTCAAGGAGCACTATAATTAATATGCAGTCTGATCCAGATCATGCCCATTGTTCAGGCCAGTGCCAGTGGCAGAGGGATGCCATTTTCTGCAGGGGAACTTATCCCTATAGTATGGAGGTCACTATCAATTCTGGGGGAAACTCCACAGCTCATATTAAGACCCTGAGTAGACTTGCTAGGCACCCTGTGGGGGATCCTCCGCTTTGAGGCCCCTCCCCCTGACCGGCCACTAGCTGGCAGAGGGCTTACCAGCAGGAAAAGGAATCCTAGGCCTGCCTTGCTGGCAATGTGGTGTGTGCTGGAAGTGATGTCATCCTATTGCTGGCAATGCTGGCAAAGTGGTGATGTCACTTCTTATCAACACCAGAAATGACATCACTGCATTGCTGGCAAGGCTAGCCTTGGCCTCTCTTTGTTCCTGAAAAGTCCCCCCCCGATTGCTACGGGGTACTTGGCAGATGGACCAAAAAAGTTCCTGGTGATCTGCTTTCCTGGAAAATTAAGCCAAGCCAAAGCACAGGGATTGCCTTGCTCCAACCAAGGGGGGGACAGGCAACAGTTCACTTGGTTGCTTCCACCACAGGGGTTGCTTAGTCTGGCTGGCAGCAAAAGGGGAGGCTGTAAGACCCATTTGGCTTATTCCCTGGTGGTTTTAATGGTCTAATTCATTCTTGATCTAGTAGCAAAGCCAAACTTACAGGATGGGCCCATTTCTACATAGTTGCTTTGTGTAGTTGTGCTGGCTGTGAAAATGAATACCGGAGTTGAAGATCAGCCAGACATCTAAATGGACATCCTCATTCTTGTTACAAAAGCATTGTGATGACTCATGTAGTCTACATAAATAGTGTATAATGTGACATGGTCCCATTTCAGATTGCAGGAAGGAAGATGAATGCCTGATTTCTTCCACAAGTAAAAACATATTCCTTACAGCCAGAAAACTAGGTGCAAGTCATAGAAGTTCTAGCCTGGCCATTCCCCTGATGTGCTGGTTTTTCATGTGTAAGAAATGTGTGTGTGAGAGAGAAAGAGTATTCAAGCAGGTGCATGTTAAGTATGGACAACTTAACAACGAAGTGTTTTCAGCAAGTGATTCAGCTTTATTTGTAATGGCAACACCAACTCAGAACACACCAGTAAACACCCACAAAATAGTGGAGCACAGCTCCTGCTTTTAAACTCTCCCGGGCTGTGAAAGCCACACCCATTGTCGAGTAAGAACCAATAATAATGCAGGGATAAAGGCCAATGAGGACCGTTCCCTCTCTGATACATTCTCACATAGTGATTGGGTATTTACAAGGTTTCGCAGAAACCGACCAATGACAATGTGACATCTCGGGAGCCACATTCAGAAGCAAGCTTAACATGAGAAAAGATAGGCTTGATTTACAGTTTAATACACAACAGTGCAGGTGGGAAAAAAATCAGGCCCAGTCAGTGGCTGGAGGAACTTGGTCTAAGAGAAAGATTCCCTTCTTCCTTCCTAGTAAGAATCTGCACCACAAGGGTAACCTGCCCTCAAGAACGCTGCCAAATAACTGTTGCCTTGGAATACTTAAGGAAACATCCTTCCCCAGGATTTTTAAATGTAGGAGTGGTACCTGCTAAATCTCCCCGTGGTACCTGCTAGAATGTGGAGTGCCAATGTTGTTTAACATCTATATGTGCCTCCTTGCCCAGTTAGTCCAGAGTTATGGGATGGACTGTCACCAACACGCTGATGACACCCAGCTCTATCTGTTAATGGACAGCCATTCATCTTCTGTTCCTGGAAAGCTGGGTGAGGTGTTGGAAGCTATGGCTGGATGGTTGCGGCAGAGTTGGTTGAAGTTAAATGCATCAAAGATGGAGGTCCTGTACCTGGATTGAGAGGGCATGGATGTGGGCACCAGGCTCCCCACACTGGAAGGGGCCCCTTTGGTACTGGCCCACACAGCGAGAAGCCTGAGAGTAACACTGGATGCCTCTTTGTCCATGGAGGCCCAGGTTGCTGCAGTTGCGAGATCTGCATTTTTCCATCTTAGGCAGATCAGGCTACTGAAGCCCTATCCCCCCGCCCCCCCAAGACCTAGCTACGATGATCCATGCAATGGTCACTTCCAGGCTTGATTACTGCAATTCGCTCTACGCAGGGTTACCCCTGAGGCTGATCCAGAAATTACAGCTGGTACAAAATGTGGCGGCATGCCTGCTGATGTCAATGCCTGTGCAGGCTCACATTCAGCATGTGCTTTGCCAGATGCACTGGTTTCCAATTCAGTACTGAATCCACTTCAAGGTGTCAGAAATAACCTTCAAAGCCTTATACGGCCTGGGACCAACATACCTAAGGGACCGCCTCTTCCTATATATGCCTCAAAGAACTTTACGCTCTAATAATCAACATCTGCTGGTGGTCCCAGGCCCAAAAGATGTCCATCTAGCCTTGACCAGGGCCAGGGCCTTCTCTGTCCTGGCCCCCACCGGGTGGAACATACTCTCCATCAAGATTAGGGCCCTGCAGGATCTTACTCAGTTCTGCATGGCCTGCAAGATGGAACTGTTCCACCAGGTTTTTGGATGAGGCAGTGGGCGTCCACATATGGCCTCCCCGAGGTTGTTGTCTCCTACCTGCTGGCCATCCATCTGCATTAATGGGTCGGAACTTTCACCAGTAGCTATAACTATCAATTTTAAATGCTTATACTCTGCTTTTAAATTTTATTGTATTCTGAAAGATGATGTGACCCGCCCTGAGCCCACTCTCAGGATGAGTGGGGTACAAATATGAAAAATAAATAAATAGTATGAGGAAGCTGCTCAGAGCAGCTTCAGGATGGAGCATGAGTTAAATAAATGTACAACCACAACTCCTGCCCAGTTTTAAGAGGTTCATGAACAGTTATGCCTTTTTCCCTCTTTGTTCTCTCTATAACATTGACAATTTTATGAAACTTTTATCATGTTCTCCCTTTGTGAAATTTGTGTTGTCACAACTAGGAAATGTCAAGCAGGCAAAAGGCTACTAGCAGATGAATTCAAGAAGAGGGGAGGACAATGCCAGAGAAAGTAGGAAATGCCTTGAAGCAGCAAACCCAACAAGTCTCAATGCAATTGCACACAAGTTGTTCCGCAAGTTGCTGTGAAGTCACTTAGTTGCTGGAAATTTCTTTGATATTGCAATATACTGGATTCAGACGCATTCAAGTGATCAGCTCATAGTTTATTAGTGATTCAGAAAGAGAAAGAAGACTGAAATCCCTGTTCCCAAAGCCTGGTATTTATGCCTGGAAAAGGTTACACCCCAAACACACCCCACTCCCAACAATAGGCTATTTACACTCCATTGTCTCCCAGTTGATTTTCTCTAGGATCCCTGTCTCCCTTCTGGTCCATTCTAGGATCCTAGCAAGCCATTGTTATGTGTCCTAAGCTAAGCCCTTTTGCAAGTACAGTTCAGGCTCAATACATGGCAGATATCATCTCAAGATGCTTTGAACAGTTGGCACAAGTAAAGAAAGTAACAAATAAAGCCTAGTAATTGATGTCAACTAAGAATTGTAGAAGGAATGTAGAACTGCTTTTGTGACCAGGGGAAGGAGAGGGAAAAATCATGTTGGTAAAAGATGACAAAAATTGTAACAAACTCGAAACCAGACATTTTAAAGACTAAATATACACCCATAAAGTAGTGAGTGGCTTAGGTCAACACTGCACAATTCTTGGCATTGCCTGTGCCAAGTAATAGGCTTGTTTTGTGCAGAAAATGGTCCTCCCCTGTACATTGTTGTTCAAACCACCATAATTTTGGATGACAAGATCTAAATGCTGCTTTAGGTGCTATGTAAGCAGGAGGTAACTTAGTGAATCAGATAGTGATGAAATCTCCATATTTCCACATGATGATGCTGCCATTGGCAGCTACATAGACTGCCCCAATGACACATGTACTATTTGTTCCATACAAACAAAATACATGATTTCTTTCTTTTCTGGTTTAGCATGCTTCCAAATTCATACACAGTTATTTAACACTGTAAATATGAAAGAGGATTATTATGATTTTCAGTCAACATCCAACCTTCCTATGAGTCACAGGACACAGCACAGATCATCAAAGACTTGGTTTTGGGTGATGCACAAATGAGAAGAGCTTGGGTTAGAAGCAAAGCACATTTTGTTCCAGGCAGATGTGCAGTAAATCATTCAAAGGCAGCCTAGTAAAAGTGGGAAATCAGGGGGTGCCATTTATGAATGAGAGCTGTCTTTCTCCCCCCCTATTTCAGTCTGCATGCCTTTTTTTCCCTTTAGGAGCACTCATCTTTCTGTCCAACTGTAGAGTCTGCACACTCTTAATGTAACCTACTTCAAACAGTGTTTGTGTGGATAAAGCAGCATGCATGCTTCTCTGAGCAGCCAGGAAGAACAGGTTAAAATGTTATCAACAGACAACTAAACTGAGTTCAGATGTTGTGCATGTAGGAATTTTCACACTTCTTTCCCAAGGGTGTCACCATCCACCCAAATAATGTATTATTTATTATTTATATATTTCTTATGCAGGCTCAGGGTGGCTCATAGTCAGTACATAAAAACAGTTAAGACCACATAAAACCATATAAAACAATTCCATATATATATGGGAGGTGGTGGGTGCTCCTTCACTGGACATTTTCAAGTGGAGACTGGACAATCATCTTTCGGGTATGTTGTAGGTATGTAGAGCTATCTTTCAGCTATGCTCCTGCAGAGTGCAGGGAGTTGGACTAGATGACTTGCAAGGTCCCTTCCGACTCTAACATTCTATTAGATAGATAGATAGATAGATAGATAGATAGATAGATAGATAGATAGATAGATATAGATATAGATATAGATATAGATATAGATATAGATATAGATATAGATATAGATATAGATAAAAATGCACTTTATTGGATTTGATTGAAGAACACAAAACATAAAATACATAACGAAGTAGAACATTGTAATACATAGGGATACAATAAAATGTCAAAAATTAGGCAGTTTATATTCTGTTAATATCAGCTGGGATTTCTCCTTGTTGTTGTAAATATTCAAGAATTGGAGACCACGTTGTAAAATGCAATTTACATTTACCGATATTTGAAGCCAACATATCACTTATACCTAAGGAAGGACAAGATTTGACAGATGTTAAAAATTATAGACCAATTTCACTACTCAATAATGACTATAAATTGTTTGCCAAAGTAATTTCGGAGAGATTGAAGAATTATCTGAAAGATGTCATAAAAGAGGAACAAGCCGGTTTTCTACCAAGTAGACAAATTAGAGAAAATTTAAGAATTGTGATCGACGCAATTGAATACTATGATAAAAATCCAGAAAAAGAGGTTGCCTTTCTATTTTTAGATGCTGAAAAAGACTTTGACAATTTAAATTGGGAATTTATGTTTCAAGTGTTTGAAAGAATGGACATTGGTCAGCCCTTTTCAAATATGATTAGGGCGATATACTGTGAACAAAAAGCATCGCTGAATGTAAATAAAGAGATGACGGATTATTTTAAAGTTCAAAAAGGGACCAGACAAGGATGCCCGTTATCTCCTTTATTATTTATTTGGATTTTGGAAGTGATGCTGAACAAAATAAGAGAGGATAAAGACATAAAAGGACTTACAATCGGAGGTTTTGAGTATAAATACAGGGCTTTTGCAGATGATGTAATGTTTATAATTGAAGATCCAGTAATCAATGTACCGCTATTGATGGAAAGGATTAAAGAATTTGGAGATTTGGCTGGATTTTATGTGAACAAGAACGAAACAAAGATATTTTGTAAAAACATGAGAAAAGAAAATCAACTGGACTTACAAGAAAAAGTTCAATGTGAAGTGGTGAAGAAAACTAGATATCTGGGAATTGAGATTACAATGAAAAATATAGACTTGTTTAAGAATAATTACAAAAAGACCTGGACTAAAGTTCAACAGGATACAAAGAAGTGGAATACTTTGAATTTATCACATTTGGGAAGAATTTCGGTAGTTAAAATGAACATTTTACCTCGTTTGTTATTTTTATTTCAGACAATTCCAATAGTAAAAGACTGTAAAGTGTTGAATTTATAGCAAAAAGAGATTTCAAAGTTTGTTTGGTCTGGAAGGAAACCAAGGATTAAAATGAAGATTCTTTGTGATGCAAAAGAAAGGGGAGGTTTGCAACTCCCCAACTTTAGACTATACCATGACGCTGTGTGTTTGGCTTGGCTTGAACAATGGATTAATCTGGACAATAGAAAAATGTTGGCGTTAGAAGGGCATGACCGTAAGTTTGGATGGCACGCCTATTTATGGTACGAAAAATCTAAAGCGGATAACCTTTATAAACACCACTTTATAAGGAGATCAAGGTAGGTCCATGCTGCTATTATTACTCAGCCTAACAGCAGAATTTGACATAGTCAATTATGATCTGTTGACCCACCATCTCACCAATGTGCGGATCCATGGGACAGCCTTGAAATCTCTTGTCTCATTTCTCCAAGGTCGGAAACAGAAGGTGGTGCTAGGAGAGATGGTGTCACCATGATACCCCTTGGTGTGTGGTGTTTCCCAGGAGGCAATCCTCTCTCCAATGTTATTAAAAACCTATGTACTCCCTCTCACCCAGCTGGTATGGAGTTTGGGGGTTGGGATGTCATCAGTATGCAAATGACACCCAGCTGGATCTGTTGACAGGTGGCTGGCTGAATGCTGTCCTGGATATTTTGGTCGGGTGTTTGGAGGGTGTGGTTGGATGGTTGAAGCTGAGCTGGCTGAAATTAAGTCCATCTAAGATGGAGGGTCTGTGGCTGGGAATGGGGGGGGGATTTGGGGTTAGGGTGCTAACTTCCTGCTCTTGATGATGTACTTTCAACACCAGTGCTGATGGTCAGGAGGTTAGGTGTGATTCTGGATGCCTCCCTTTCAAAAGAGGCCCAGATCACAAATGTGGCCAGACTGGCATTTTTCCATCAGCACCAGGTGAAGCAATTGGTCCCCTTCCTGTCTCGGCCTGACCTAGCCACAGTGATCCGTGAAACAATCACCTCTAGATTAGATAAGTGTAACTCTCTCTACTCAGGGCTACCTTTGAGGCTGACACGGAAACTCCATATCCAACCAGCTGCACTGGCTCCAGGTTGAGTACTGGATCAGGTTCAAGGTTTTGGACCAGCATATCTGTGGGAATGCCTCTCTTGGTATACCCCCCAAAGAGCATTATGCTCAGTGGGTAACAACTTACTGGTGTTCTCTGGCCCGAAGAGTATTCAGCTGGCCTCAACCAGCTGGCCTCTGGCCTGGTGAAACTGTCTGTTGAGTGAGACCTGGTCCCTGTGGGATTTGATGCAGTTTTGCAGGGCCTATAAGATGGAGATGTTCCACCAGGCCTACGGCTGGGAGCTGATGGTTTCTATCTTGGCTGACATCCTTCCCTTCCTTGTCCCTTTGTGTTCCATTCCTGTCCCCTTTCCCTCTGTTTGTTATCCACTATTCACCAAACTGTACAATATCTTTCCCCCCATGTTGTGCTTCCCTTTTTTATATGCCATCTTATTAGTGTCAATATTATTGTAAGAGTTGTTTTAACAGTTTAATCAATTAATATTGTTGTTACCTGCCCTAAGCCCTGTTGTACAGGGGAGGAAGGGCTATAAATCTAATATATATATATATATATGTCTGTGCAGATGAGATCCCAGCAAGCTAGTAAAGTAGAAAGAAGCATGTACCAACAACCACAAGTTAGCCAGTGGCCATGCTGAATGCTGCTAAGTGTGCAGCTGCTGAAGCATTCTAAACACTCTGAAGGGAATAGACAAGACAATCAGGCTAAGTCTGATTTTGTAATGTGTTCTTTGCAATTAATCAAACCACTACTAAAGTTAGTCACTAATACAGGGGTGAATTTTTAAAAAATCAGTATTTTATGGTTCAGGTCAATTAGACCCCAAAAACTCAGTATTTCCAAAAAATCCCAGATCCCAATACTGGTATGGTATTCAGATCTGGGACCTGAGAAGATATGGCTTAAAAAAAGCCAGCCCCAAGAATGGTTTCTCCTGCAGCATGGTTTAAACTACGCTGCAGGAGAAGCTGGGCTCAGGAACTGTGTGTCGTGAGGAGGTCTCTCCCCATGGTAAACAGATGTTGGCTGGGATGGCTTCTCCTGCGGCACAGTTTAAACCGTGCTGCAGAAGAAGCTGGCCCCAGGATCTGTTTTGCCATGGCTAGTAGATTGCTTTATGCAGCACAGCAGCTTCTGGGGCTGGCTTCTCAAGGAGCCTGGTTTAAATTTGCCTGCGCAAGAAGCCAGGCCCAAGCCTAGCCACTGGGAACAGTCTACTCCCAGCAAAGCTGATCCTCAGGCTGTCTTCTGCAGTCTCTTTAAAGAGGCTACAGTAGAAGCCTGACAAACAGTTGAGAGGTATGAGCCATCAACTCCCATCTCTCGGATGTTTTTAGTTCTACTGGTAATCCCCAAGTATTTTTAGGATTTCTCTGGATTTTTTCCCAAGTCTCTTGAGAAAACTCAAATACATTTGGGATGCCAAAACATACCTGAAAAATACTGATAAGGTATTTTTCAGGCATATTTTCAGCTTGGATAGATCTGAATGCACACCCCTAGTCACTAGTAGAAAAAAATGAATATATTGAAACTATACCAAATAATGCTGGTCAGCTTTGCAGCAGTTTCCACACTACCACCTATTCTATCATTCCTTTTCCACATTCATTTGAAAAAAGGATTTAGTGAAGAATTTCACATATTAAAGTGCTATATTGCCTCAGTACATCCCCACAAGAAAATTCTTCCTTATGCATCTAATTAAAAATAACCCCTTCTACAAAGGTCTTGTTCCTCCTTACAGTCTTTTGTTCTGTAGCTTTCAGACTAATTAATTAGTTCCTGTTTTCAAGGGTGTTGCCTATACTCTCCTGAAATAGCTCTGGGGAGCTGCTGTTTTGGCACTTTTATGCTTGCAGTTTGGGGCATGATGAGAAAAAGACTAGCACTTGCACAATGGTTCTGATTAGAATGTGTTCTGATTAAACTGTGATCCAGCATGTTTGATACTGGAAGGAAAAAAATACTGACATCTACATTTATGATCTCCCAGTGTGAAGTTTGGTTTGACCTTTAGACTTTGGTTCTGAACCATTCAGTGGCTGAGTTCAGACTGGCAATTTGCCCCGGTAGGGACCCGGGCCAGCAACGATTCAATCCCGGTGTAAATTGGGCATTCACACAGGCACATCTGCCTGGCGTCCCCCACCCGTAGCCAACCCGTGCTGTTGCGCTTCACCACCAGATTTAAAAGATACCTCATAAAACTGGTAGCAAATCCGAAAGCCTGCGTGTGTCGCACATTTCTCAGCTTCTGGGAAGTCTGAATGCGCAGCCGAAAAGCCGGGAGCAACCCGCGTTGGGCAGAAGGCAGCAGCGGTATGATTGGCTGTGCTCCGCTCTACTGCCCAAATGCGGTGCCGGCTGCGGGGTCCTCCCCCAATCAGCAAAATGCGCTTATGCGCTTATGCACATGAGCGCACATACACCCATACACCCACAGCCGAATTAATGGGGAAACGCCGAATACAGCGCGCCCCCATGCGCGGCAGTCTGAATGCTCCCGCCCGGCTCCACCCCGCATCTTCCGGCAGCAGCCTGGGCTGTCTGAACGGGAAAACCCAGAACAGTTTATTCTGGGGCTTTTTTGCTACAACTGGCTACCGGAGCAAACTGCCAGTCTGAACTCAGCCACAGTAGAAGTCATGATGAACTATAGGTTACTGGAAAATTGACCTTACTGGGAAAATACTCTTTCTCAAGAAATAGGATTATAATTCTTTACAGTATTTATTTGTAGAAGGAAAAATATTTACCATCTGGCTTTGAAAGGATTACAATACCCGGGCTGAGTGAAACACTGAGATTTCAACATTATGGGAAGATCAGAATAAGCTGAAACTTTTAGGATGAGACTGGTGGTTCATTACTATTGTTTGGATATAAAATGGATATGAAAACAGTTTTATCAACATGGAGGCAGATATGGAAAGAAATTATGCATCACTATGGTGCCATGTGTGCAGGGCCGGTGCTTCCATTAGGTGGGGTTATGTGCTTGCCTAGGGGCACAGCAGCAGCTGGGCACTGCTCTGGTTTGCCATCCTGCCCCCTGACTCCATTCCTGCCTTCACCAGCCACAAGAAAGCCCTGAGTGGACCCTTTTTGTGCTGCCCCCGCTGAGCAAGAGCGCTGCCACTGCTCCCTGCCCCTGGCAGCCCTTGCTGTCCTCTTCAGCCCGGGGCAGGCTGCTGCTCCATGCAGGGCCCCCATCCTGGGACCTCTCCTGCCTCCAGCAGCCCTGGGCCCAGCACCCCCAACACCCCTGAGCACTTGCACTTCCTGGCCCACAAGCTCCTGAGCATCTGGCCGCGGCAGCGCCACCTCACCTGACCTCCGACATCATGTGCAGTTCAAGTAGTAAGTCCCAGCCTGCCACTGCCTCACACACACACCCACACGCCAGTCTCACTGCCTCTGAGCAAGGAGGTATCTCGTTAGGAACGGGTGCAAAGCTTGGCGTTTCAACAGCACAATTTCAAACCGAGGGCCTGTCTGGAGGCAGAAGCCGCCTCCTGCCCCCCGGCTCTGACTCTCTGCCCCTCCTCTGGCCACCCATCTCCACCAGCGTCCCCAGCCAAGCAGGCGAAATGCTCTGCTGGTCATCTTGACTCGTGCGGGAGGTGGCCTTCTATATTTGGGCTGAAGTTGTGTGTGTGTGAATGGAAAGGGGGATGAGATTACAAACAGACTGCGGCGTGCCCGGATCTTGGCGGCGGCGGCTGGATCCCACTCTCTGCCCTGCACCTGGCCAGACCCACCAGCTGAGGGGGTGTGAGAAAAGGATGGCTCTTTCAAGACACCCCCAATGTAATTTTTCTCCCCCTCCCCCCAGTAATACAGACTTAATTGCATTTACTCTGAAGATAGCATGTGAGAGAGAGGGGGGAAAGCATCTCTGACTTTGTGCAGAGCTTAAAAAGGACTGCTCCAGGATAAGAGGCTTAAGAATCGCAGTTAACTATTGTACAATGTATCATTACCAAATAAATAATTTATATATATATATAAAGGATTGCAGCCTCAAGTGAGGGGGGGAACGGAAGGCACACCAGAGCATCAAACAAAGCTCACTTCGAACTGGGGTGTGTGGAATAATTGGATCGGGTCAAGAAGAGCCCGAGCTTTTCCCTTTAAAAAGAATGTGTCCCAGGGTGTCACCTCTGAAGTTTGCCTTGTTGCATCTGAGGCCATGCTCTGGGACGGTGGTGTGGGGCGTGTCTGTGTCAATGCCCATGCTTCTTTGCTTAGTTTGGCATCAGGGCTGGGGGTTAGGCCCCTTGCCGCCAATGGAAGCTTACCTCCCCCTCATCCACCATTTATCACTCACTCTCCTTTCCCCTTCAGCACTTCTTTGGAATGGCTGCTTGATCCTGGTCTGTTCTTGGCTCTGGAGCAGCCGCCCTTGCTTCCTGTTTCTTTTTGGAAGTCTCTCCTTCTCTGCTCCCTATACCTAGTCCTTGGAGGCAGTCGGCAACACTCCCTCTAAGCTGTGGAGACTCGTGTGCAAAAATTCTACTTTGTGAGCTCCTGGCATTAAGGCTGTGAGCAAGCAATTTGGCTATTGCATAAATTAGTTTGCTCAGAAGTCATCCTTCCCAAGCAAAGACAAAAAATGTGTGAGCCAGAGTCTAAAAAACTGTGAGCTAGCTCACACTAACTCAGCTTAGAGGGAACTCTGGCAGTGGGTTGTATCTCCACCTTTCCAGCATCTGCCAGGGCTTCTCAGAGTTGCCAGCTCTGGGTTGGAGATACCTGGAGATTTTAGGGGTAGAGCCTGGGGAGAGAGGGGTTTGGGAAGGGGGTGAGACTTCAGTGGTATATAATGCCAAAGAGTCCATCCTCCAAAGCCTCCATTTTCTCTAGGGGAACTGTTCTCTGACACTGATCTCTGATCTAACTGATCTCTGGTCTAGTTCTACTTCTGGGAGATCTTCAGGTCCCACCTGGAGGTTGGCAATCTTGTTTACTCCTCCAACTTCTGGACCTTCAAAGTCCATGCCCCCCCCCTTACAGTCCCATAGCAATTTTTCTTCCTTCCTCCCCCAAACTTTAATTACTCATTCGAAGGGTTCAGTATCAGCCATGCCTTGTGTGATTTCTACCTCATCCCAACTTTCCTCCTCTAATCTGGTACTTCAAAGTTTGGGACTGTTTAGCTCTCCTCCATCACCAGTTTTTTTACTTTCCCTGAGAACTCATCTCTGTGTGACTTCTCTGCTCCAACTGGATCTGCACAGTTTAGAATATTGCTCTGTTGTAATGATAATTCACATCCTGGATTTTTCCAGCATTGTGCTCCACATACACATATCATGTCCTTTGCCACTGGTTTCAGTGGGTTTCCCATGAGTTTGGTCCCCTCTTCTGTCTCCTCTTTGGACTTTGTGATTTCTGCCTTAAGCTTATCCCCATATTTGGTTCATTTTTGCCCCAGCCTTCTGATATATTGTTCCTCTGCTGGTTATTTCTCTTCAAGCAGCAGAATACTTTTGAGGCATATATTGCTTTCACACATACTGAACAATGTACTTTCAATGCACTTCATAGTTGAATTTTACTGAAACAGCAAAATCCACTTGCAAATTATTGTTAAAGTGCATTGAAAATGAATTGAAGTACAGTATTCAGCATGTGTAGACTGTGTCCCTTCTAAATTCATGCTCTGCATTTTCCACCTATCCTGCTACATCTCATTATTGAAAGAGTCTTCAGCACCATGTCTCTGATCTCCTGTTAAGGCCAGGATTATCCAGTGGCACCCTCTTTCTCATCATATTCCTGCAGTCCTTTCCTTCCCTCCTCTCTGTTCCACTCTCATTTGATGACTGACCCTGGCCAGATAATATGAAACTTCTTAATGAATTCTGCTTCAAGAGTTTCACACTGGAGTCTACCTTTGAAGTTATTTTGTTGAATGATGGCAGATTTCATAGTAGCAGTGCTTTGTTTGAAAATTGGTGGGTGCATGGGGGGAGGGCACCAGAAGGTAGCCTTGCCTAGTGGTCAAAAACCCCTGGCACCAGCCCTGCACGTGTATTGAATAAGATCATGCTTTTTTCTCTTCGCCAAACAAAAACTGAAAGAAGGGGAAAAGGCTAATGATACAAGCCCTGTTTGAACCAATTGAAATTTCCACATTGTTTTGAAAGGCAGAATGGTGAAGACAATGTTACATAAGTTCAATCAGGACATGAATAGCTGTAGCCAGATCATGCTGAGGTTGTTGAAAGTGGCTAAAGGCATTACCAGAGAGGAAATCCATTTGTAGAAACAGACCTAACACTATATACAGGCCAGTCAGTCTGACCTCAGTCCCAGGGAAGATACTGGAGCAGATTTTAAAGGAAGCGATCTGCAAGCCTCTGAAGGGCAACTTGGTGATCTGGGGAAGTCCACAGATTAGTCTCCAACAGGTCTTGCCAGACCAACCTCATTTCCTTCTTTGATCGAGTTACAAGCTTACTGGATCAAGAGAGAACTGTTGATGTTGTTTACCTGAATTTCAGTAAAGCTTTTGACAGGGTTTCCCATGAGGTTCTGATGGGTAAACTAGAGGACTATGGACTGGACTCTAGGATAGTAAGGTGGATAAGGAACTGGTCAGAGAACCGCACTCCGAAAGAATGGAGGGAGGTGTCCAGTGGAGTGCCACAGAGCTTAGTTCTGGGCCCGATACTTTTCAGTACTCATAAATGATCTGGATGAGAGTGTGGAGGGGCTACTCATTAAATTTGCAGATGACACCAAATTGGGAAGAGCACTGAACACATTGGAAAAGTGGACAGATGTGAACAAGATGCAATTTAACAAGAATAAGTGCCGAGTTCTACATCTGGGTAACAAAAATGAAGAACACACATACTAGATGGGGGATACTCTTCTGGGTAGCAGTGTGTGTGAACAAGATCTTGGGGTATGGGTGGACTGTATGTTAAATATGAGCAGCCAGTGTGATGCGGCAACAAAAAAGGCTAATGCAATCTTGGGGTGCATCAACAGAGGCATAACATCCAAATCGCAAGATGTCATAGTCCTGATGTACACTGCATTGGTCAGGCTGCACCTGGAGTATTGTGTGCAGTTCTGGAGGCCTCACTTCAAAAAAGATGTGGACAGAATGGAGTGGGTGCAGAGGAGAGCGATGAGGATGATCAAGGGCCTGGAGACTAAGCCCTATGAAGAAAGGCTGAGGGACTTGGAAATGTTTAGTCTGGAGAAGAGGAAGTTGAGGGGGGGCATGATTGTTCTCTTTAAGTATCAGAAGGGCTGTCGCTTACAGGAGGGCAGGGAGCTCCTCCTGTTGACAGCAGAGGATAGGCCTCAAAATAATGGGTTTAAATTAAGAATAGGATGGATATGAGGAAAAACTTTTTTACAGTAAAAGTTGTGCAACAGTGGAATCAGCTGACTAGAGAGGTGGTGAGTTCCCCCTCACTGACAGTCTTTAAGCAGCAGCTGTACAAACAGTTGTCAGGGATGCATTGAGCAGGGGGTTGGACTAGATGGCCTGTATGGCCCCTTCCTACTCTGTGATTCAATTATTCACCCCAGCTGCAAATCTCCTCTTCTAAGCAGAATGTAGCCACTTCCTTCTATTAGCAATGTCTGAACAAGATATTTGCAAAAATAATTCCTGTTATATTTATGTGGGTTCATATCAGTGTACACATTGCCATGAGTTATTATGGTTTCAGAGAACCCTGTTAACAATCCATATTTTTTCCATTCTTTCCATGTTATTTTCCCAATTATTCCAGGAGCTGTTCATTCATCATGACCTTAATGGTTGTGGAAGTGAAGCACGATTGCTGAGATGAAGATATCTTTGCACTACAGTTATGCCATTGCCTTGGAATGAGAAGTGCTTTGGCATAGCTTGTGGGCATGCTGCTCAAATTTGGAAGGAGAATTATTTAAATGATGTTATGTACACTGTCTTGTGCATCCTCAATTATAATTGCACATGTAGTTAATATGGGCACAGCCACTGACCCAAATCTCGCTGCTCATGTATTATAGTAATGATCTTCAGTTCAGATCAATTTTTTTGTGAAGGCACCTGCATTAAATCTAACAGAAGTCAATGGTGCTTAATGCTATGGAAATGCAAATGATTGGGGTTTATCTGTTGAAATATGGGGTGGAACTGAAAGAAATGCAAGACTTCTTGTAAAGAAAAGCATTTTGGGATGGAGGTCTGAACTGAGTAAAACCTTCACCAGGGATGTTTTTTTTTTTTTTAATTATCTCTGGTCAGAGAACAGGCAGGAGTGGAGAAGTCAGTTCAATGGCTTTCCAGCCTCAAGCCTCAGCCACCCTTTTAAGAAGTGTTAATAACTCTAGCAAGAGACAATGGGATGGCCAATTCCCCCCCACACACACACACACACACCAAGCAGAAAACAGAGATTTGGAAGTATGAAGTATTAAAAGGAAGAAACTTCTGGAGATTTCAGGAAAAAGCTTCTTTGACCTAGCCTGACCTGGTCAGTAGGTGGGGAAAGAGGATGATAAAACTCCTGGGAGCAAGGAGGAAGGTCTCTTTGGTGCTGATTCCATCAATGCAGACAGAACTCTTCACTGAGGTTTGGAAGAGGTGGCCATTGCCATGTGCTGGCCTACACACATGAAAGGGGCTTGAAGGTAATGGATTCCCTGTAAGACTTCTGTAACTTTCTAAGCTAAGGAGCCTGCCTTATATTTATCAACTGATAGGACATGTATAAACAGATGGACAGAGGAATTGTGTTTTACCCTTTTCTTTTGAATCCCTTACTCAGTCTGGTGCTGTGCTAAAAGTATGCTTGTAAACATTTTCTTTTTAATAAATACTTCATATGCTGGTAGTGGTCCTCTGTACCACGTAGACCTCCACTGGCTTGGACACATTATTTTGAAAGGAGCGCCAGGAAGAAGGGGAGGGCAGTCAGTTGGCAAGTGGCTACTCTTTCAGTGGTGCACAAGGTAGTAAGCTGTCCCCATGGTGACCAGGAACTGGATAGCAGGAGACACAGAGGCAAGAACTCAGAAGTTGGAAGGGAAGCTGGGAATCCTGACCTTCCCAGTGGGCAATTCCTACAAAAGTCAGATGGTGGTGGTGGTTGAACAGAGATGGAGAGAAAAATCCTCTTCAGGTGTTGGGAAAGCTCTGAAGATCAGGGTGGAATGGGGCCTACATGCCAGAGCAGAGTTGTTGCCCCCCCAGTCGGAATAATGAGACAGACAACAGACTGGAATTAAACAAGGGCCACTTTATTAACTATTTAACAGAACATTGCAGCAATAACAACTAAGCAAGCATGGAACAGGCAAGGCAGGCGTCACTTCCCTGACCAACCCCCTTGCCCTTAAAGGGCGGGTCACCCAGCTCCAGCCGTGAGCCATTTACTCTCTGGCTCGTGACCAGCAGCCCAGCAACTGGTTGCCTTCTAGGAGCGCCTACCCCTGAAGCCTTTCAACTTGCAGGGAGGAGCCTGCCATAAAAGGTTCCCAGTGGAGGTGATCACCATTCCCCACCCTGGACCCTGAAATCCGAAGGCAGTTCCTGATGACCGCCTGTTCCCTAACGGGATATGCCGAAAGGTGCTCACCAGTTCCGTTTCTTGCTTGCATAAACCTGCCATAGCCAAGGTCAAGCCTCTGCTTTGGCCTTTGCTCCCCACTCAGCAACCTAGTGCCGACCTAATTCCTTGCTGCAAGTCCTGTAAAAGATCCTATTGCCCTTATCAGACAAGTGCACCCCATCACCCTATACAGGTCTAGAACCAGACCCGTATGGTGGGTGCAGCAAAAACTACCCTGAACCATGCTCCATAAATTTCCTCAGCTGATGGTTAGGCTTTACGCCTAGCAAGGGTCTCCCAAAATTGTGCCATACCTGGCGGGGCAAAAATAGCCAACCTGAAGAACTGCACACTGGGCCATCTTGCTCTTATCATCACAAGGACTGCCGCAGCGTGTAACACAAGGGCCTTGATGGCCTGACTATCAGCACACCGGGCCACCTTGCTCTTATCATCACAAGGTCTGCCTCAGTGTGTAATACAAGGGCCTCGATGGCCTGACTATCAGCACACCGGGCCACCTTGCTCTTATCATCACAAGGTCTGCCTCAGCGTGTAACACAAGGGCCTTGATGGCCTGACTGTCAGCACACCGGGCCACCTTGCTCTTATCATCACAAGGTCTGCCTCAGCGTGTAACACAAGGGCCTTGATGGCCTGACTATCAGCACACCGGGCCACCTTGCTCTTATCATCACAAGGTCTGCCTCAGCGTGTAATACAAGGGCCTCAACAGCCAGACTATCAGCACACCGGGCCACCTTGCTCTTCTCATCACAAGGTCTGCCTCAGCGTGTAACTCAAGGGCCTCAACAGCCAGACTATCAGCACACCGGGCCACCTTGCTCTTATCATCACAAGGTCTGCCTGATGATCTGCACACTGGGCCACCTTGCTCTTATCATCGCAAGGTGTGCCTCCGTTTGTAGCACAAGGCCTTAATGGCCAGATAAGGGCCTTATCAACCAGCTATCAGCACACCATGCTGTTTTGGTGTCATCACCACCAGATCCACATCAGCCTGCAACATGAGGGCCTTGCTGGTCAGCTATTGGCACGCTGGGCCATCTTGTTCCTATCATCGCCATGGCTACCTCAGCTTGTAACACAAGGCCTTGCCATGCTGTGGCCGCAAATGGTGACTCATCATCTCACCCCCCGGCCTGCAGCACCTGAAAGAAGAACCACATTAATAACATTAAATTTTCAATCCCGCAGGACCAGCCCTAGGCCAGATACATCCTTACACGACTAACAACTAGTTCCCTGATCTGTTGTGCCCGAAGGCTTGCCAGCCCTCATATAAGCTCCCCAGGTGGAAGGGGCGAGAACATCCGACCAGGGAACTGGCCAGCCTCTAGAGGACCAGCAAAGGCAGACGTAACCTGCCACTTGGCTTCGACCAGAGTTCTCCCACCAAAAATACCCAATCGTATGAATTCCAAATTTTTTCATACAAACTCGTCTCATAACCCCTGAGGACCCTAGTCCTATAGTATGTTAGGCTCAAGCCCTTCAGGGACTCAATATTCTTATAACAAATGCCTGGCTGGGCACCACAACTTTGCATGCACAGACGAGGCAGCCAACCAGCTGCTGCAGCTCCAGCAAAGTAATCTTCTTCTCCCTAGCTGTGTCAATTAAATGTCTGGTCAGTAAAATTCACACTGCCCTGCATCTTTCCTTCTTACCCATAGGCAGTCATCAAAATAATGGGCAGCGCTGCATAGTCCTGTCCTGCCGTGCAAGGTCCATTCCAAAAAGGAACTGAACCTCTCAAATGCCAAAATGACACCGAGCATCCCATGGGAAGGGTCCTATCCATGAGGAATTTGCCCTCTAAAGCACCACCCAGCAGCACAAAATCTGGTAGGTAGGCTGGGAGGTAGAAGGCTGACTTGATGTCCCATTTTGCCAATTCCGCACTCTGTCCACAACGGTGTGCCCTCAGATGGCCTGATCAAATGACATTAACTAACTGAACATAACTCCCCCGGTATCGCGTTGCTCCCCACGTGGGCATGACAAGTGGTGAACGAGGCGATACTCACCAGGTGCCTTTTACAACACAACTCCCATTGGGGAAACCCTAAGATTGGTAACTGGGGGGAATGAAAAGGGGCAAGGACCAATGCCCCCAGTAAGCTGTGAAGTCTAGTGAGCAAAAAATTCAACCCTGTGACCACCAGCATCAAGCCCTGAGCAGGCAGCTCGGCCACCACACAACCAGCCTGCTCAGAGCCATCCCTCCCGAGCCAAGATAAAAACTGTGTAAGCCAGAGGCCCAGAAAACCGAGCTAGCCTGCACCCACACAGCTTAGAAGGAACACCACCAAGGCCCCACCCTCCTTGCATTGCTTAGCAATTTCCCCAAAGTATGTTCTCACTCCCCATAACTGAGTTCGAGTTAGGAGCACTATAAAGTCACCTTTTTCTGGCTAAGGTAACCTAAACCTTAAAGCAAAAGCTTCCAAGAGGTAAACGTGAGCCTGTCAACTGGGGTAATTCCTCACCCCATGCTCCAGAACCTTAACTTGAATTGGGCTGGGACATTATGTCTGGGGGAGGGGGTTGTATCCACACCTCCTCCTGAACACTCATCTCCCCAGCCCCCTACCGTCTTTTTATTTTGGGGCCAAATATATATATATATATATGCATGGGGCCTCCCAGCAAATGGGTATTGCTGAACCGCCCGCCCGGGTGTGGGTACCTGCCTGCCTTGGGATCACTGAACTGAATGGCCACTACCAGACCTCATTACCAGATCTGGGCTCTGCCCCCCCTTTTTGGGTGATGATGGAGCAATGAACAGAATCATGAACAAGTTCTTCAATGTCACCCTTAAAGTTGTGTAATTCTCCAGTAGTCAGTACTTTGTCGCATTAATGGTCAGCTGTACTCCAACTAACAGCATTTTCTGCCAATAATGTGGTGCCTTCAACCTAAATAAAGAAATACATTTCTCAAACTGTTAATGTGCCTTCCACCAATTGTTACTGCACCTTCACTTCAGTTTAATCCAGTTGTCCTTATAATGTGTTCTGCACATAGATCAAGAGAGAGATAAAAGACATTAATCTGACAGTTTTGCTGATTGGAAACCAACCTGTTTGTCCCTATCCAGTCTTAACAGTACCCTCTTGCCCAGAGTACAAGTTTGAACATCCCAACAAACAATGTATGGGACATCCATCACTTTTAAAACCAACACCAGCTTGTCAAGGTTTACACAGTCAGAAGCTTAGTGGTAATCCGTAAAAAACAAGCTGACGTTTTTGCTTTTAAATTCTCTTGTAATTCTCAGTAACCAGCATAAATTTTTGGCAATATGATCTCAGTGCGCCTTCCCTTTCTGTATCTGTCTTAAACATCTGTAAAAAGACACAGGAGCCAGGATAATTAAAGGGTTGGTGTGCCTTTTGTATGACAAGATGGGATCTTTCAGTTCAGATAATGGCCCCTTATGCACACACATCTCACTGCAGTTTCAGCATAGCAAGCCCTCAGTCCTGACTTCAAACCCTGCACCAGCCACATGCATCATTCCCTTTCTCCCGGTGCATTTATTCTGCAGCCACAATTATTATGTAACAGATAGCAATGCATTTTTAACAGATAAACCCAAATACACCTCCATGGAAACCAATCACTTATCTGTGGTGTATTACTGATTACTGATCTATGGTGTAGTACTGAGAAGCCACCTAGTTAAAATCTGATGTTTTATGGACTGGCACCTCGGAAGACAGAGAGTAAAAGAAGAGATTGGATTTATATCCCCTCTCCACTCAAAGTCTCAGAGGAGCCCACAAACTCCTCTCCCATCCCCCCATCACAGCAAACACCTTGTGAGGTAGGCGGGGCTGACAGAGCTCTTTCAAGATATGAAATGTGACTAGAAATAAATAAATAAAAGCTGCTCTTTCATGGACAGCACTTGTCAGAACTATAGCTGGCCCTGCTCCCACCAGAGGCTTTTTAGCGCCTCAAGCCCTTGAAGAACCTCTGGGCTGACAGGGTCATCCCACTCAGGCCCCAGCAGGAAGCCCCGTAGCCTCCACCGCAATAAATAACTGGTAACTTCCACTCACAAAATCTCCCCAGCTACAACTATAGAAAATGGCTGCTGTCAAAGTTACCTAAAATGGCTGCCTGGAAGGGACCTTCAAGATGGCCACCCCTGAGTACCCTAACAAGATGGCTGATTCCAAAATGCTGGCCTAAGATGGCCTCCCCTGGGCAATGCCCTCCAAAGATGGCCGCCCAGAAACCTCCCTCACACCAAAGGTAAAGAATAGGGAAATGGCCACCCAGCAAAGTCCCTTGGGGGGGGGGTTGATCACCCAGTGTGGAGGGGGGGCAAATGCAGAGCTGGGGTAAAGAAAATAAGAAATGTGGCCCAGGCAGTCTCACCAACTGCAGCCACCAAATGTGAAGGTGTGATGGGGGGGGGGGTTCTTTTCTGTTCTTTTCCGTTTTCTTGGGGTTTTTTTTTTTTTTGAAACAAGAACTGTGAGGGCGCGGGCTGACAGCCGCCCCCCCACCTCAGGCCTCCGCTGCTACTCAGCTGCTGCTGCAATGGGCTGTTCGCCCAGCCACCTTGCCGCCACACGGGTCGCTGCCGCTGCCGCCGCCACACGAGCCGCCGTGCTGCCGAGCCGCCCCATGCCAAGTGCTCTCCAGCCCCAAGCCGGCCCATTCGAGGCCACAATGGCTGCGCAGCTCTCCTCTGCGTGCTCCGTTCTGAAGCGAGCACGCGGAGCAACTGCACAGGGTGGGAGCGGAGCCTGGCCCTTTAAAGCAGCCGGCTCCGCCCCTGCCGCATCGGGACGCACAGCGTCCCCATCTGTTGCCATCTCCCTTCCTTGGAGCGGCAAATGAGCCCCCGCCCACCAGCGGCGTTGCCAGGCGGGCGGGAGCTCCGTTCCATCCTATGGCTGGGAAAATATGACCCTTCCTTGTGGCTCCAGAGGTGAATGGGTGGCCAGGTGCCAGGCAAAGAGCAGAGATAAATATCTGATGTGAGTATAACAGGCCACAGCTTTATTTATTACAGTTGTAGAGGTTTGGCATGGCACAGGATAATGGATCCAAGGTATTCAGCAACCCACCTGTTGCCCGATGGGAAACACATCCCTTAGCCCACCTGCTGATAGGGAAAAACCTGGGATAGCAGCCAGTGGGAAAAACTGAAGAAGAAAGAAAGGTTTTATTGTATTTAGCCATGGGCCATTACAATCCAAAACTAACAACAGAGAAAAATACTATAAACATAGATAATTGTATAAAATTGAGTATAGTCTAAAATATTTAAAAGGTACAAAACTGGAGCTATTGAGGATCTTCCCCATTAAATCCTTGAATGCTCTTTGTATACCCAACCTAGGTTAAAATTTCTCTCTGATATTTTATCAGTTTTAAGCTTTTACTCAGTCCCTGAGAAGATTGTATTTTTGTTAGCTGATTCTAATGCCAACATATCCTATAGAATGGGAAAAACTGAGCATGAGTCACTGTGTGATACCCCTGCCAAGCTGGACATGCCTCCCTAAGCCTCTACCCCTAAGGCCCCTTAATGGGGCTCTAACTGAGATGATGGGTAGGCAGGCAGTCTTCCCTCAAAATGGAACCATCCCAATGCCAAAACCACCACAGCTGCAACCACTCCTGAAGACCTCCCTGTAAACCATGCAGCCAGGGGGATTTCTAGCAGTGCAAAAAGGAAATGGCTGCCTGAGCCTTCAGCTCCATCTGTCTAGCCCTCATCCCCACCTCTCACTGTGATCTTAACTGCAATTTCTAGCTATACTTTACAGGGGGAAACAGCGGATCATCCTCCAAACCGACTCATACAAAAGGTTCAGTCCTTCTTTGTTACACAGCCTTTGACTGTGAAATCAGGTCAGTGTCTTTCCCTCAGCACTAAAATGGTGCCCAGATATGATGGAACTGATGAACCCACACCTCCAGTTACTTCTAAAGACCTGACTGTGGCTCTTCATAGCCTTGAAAAAACTATACTTGAGAATATATCATCGATGTTTAAGCCCCTTTATGAGCAATACTATACTATGCAGAAAACTCTACACGAAACTAAAAATGCCGCGGAAAGTGCCGTGCAGGCTTGCCTTGCAAATCCAAATGAGACCCACCAACTGCAACAGTTGGAGGACATTTTAGCTGAGAAGGCTCTGAAGATGGATCTCTCCTCTCACCAAAATAATCTGAAACTGCATGGACTGGCAGAGAAATTGGAGGCAAAAGAAGATCTAGGCACTTTGCTTTCTAAACTCTCAATCATTGTCACCTTTCTTGATCTACGCTTTAAGAAACAGATCCTTCTAGCTGCAAGAAATAAGGGCCATCTTACTGTCCAGGGTAACAAAATTGAAATATATCCTGACCTTCCGAGGGAGGCTATTCTAAAAGAATAGAAACTTAAACCCATTACAATGCACCTCCTCGAAGCGGATATTCACTATTCCTGGATCTCTCTGTTGGTCCTACAGATCTCTCATCATGGCAAAGCCCACAGAATTTCCTCTCTGGATGAAGGTTTCAATCTGCTTCATACGCTGGATGTCAGGTTCAATAACAAGTGGATCCAGTCATTCTTTTTACAAAGAAAGGTTTTATTGGATTATCTTGCTAAAACCCACAGTAGGAGGTCATTGTCAGGAATGGGGGGCAAAGCAATGCAAGCTAACTTATAGTGTGATGCAAAAAAGCGCCTAGCAAATGAAATACGAGCGCGCGCGTGGGAAACTCCCAGCGGGAGATATACTTCATGAACGGGAGACTACTCCCCCCTCCCTTCGCCTTCCCAGGACTGGAAAATTCTCAGTAACACAAGAATAGCCCAAAGCCTACATTCAAGGCCACCGTGATAAGGAAAAGCGGCAGGGAAGAAGCTCCCACGTTTCTGCCTGCATAGCTACGCAAGCGCAAAGCAGGGTAGGGAACACATAACAATGGACTCAGTGAGAAACATCAAAGAAGCATTTCTGACATTCTGCCCTTCCCAAAATACCACCCACCCACCGCTCAGGAAGGAGAGAATGAGGGCCCCCCAGGTTTATTTGGGTAGCGGGTGTGAAACTCCTTCAGTTGATCAGGTGTATTGATATCAGACACTTTCACCCACTCCCTGTGTTGAGGCCCAAAGTGTACCCATTCAATAAGGTACAGCAGCTGTCCACGGAGGATCTTAGAGTCCAAAATGTCAGCAATTTCATAGTGCTCCTCATCATCAACCATCAGTGGTGGGGGGGGTGCCGGAAGCTCAGGATGCCATTTAGTCGGGGGTAATGCTGGCCTGAGGAGGCTGTAATGGAAAATTGGATGTATTGCTTTAAGAAATTTAGGTAAGTCCAGTTGCACAGTCACTTGATTTATACAGCGCACTACTTTGAATGGACCAATATATTTCCAAGCAAGTTTCCGGGATTGTTGTGCCAGCCTCAAGTTTTTGGTGGAAAGGTATACAGAGTCCCCCGGTTGCAGATTCCAGCCACCCGCCCTTTTTTTGTCTGCCTGTTTTTTGTATTGTGCCTTGGCCTCATTTAAAGTCTCAATGATCAGGGGCTAGGACTCCTGGAAAGATTTACACCATGTTGTGGCTTTTCCACCAGCCTCGCCGGGCTTCAAAAACGGAAGAGGGGGGCTGTCATAACCCATGGCAGCTTTGAAAGGAGACATATTCGTTGAGGCATGCCATGAGTTGTTATACGCAAATTCTGCTAATGGTAAGAAATCTACCCAATTGTCTTGTTGATAGTTAGTGAAACATCTTAAGTATTGCTCTAGGGTTTGGTTTACTCTTTCTGTTTGCCCATCGGTTTCTGGGTGATAGGCACTACTGAGAGCGCGTTCAATACCCATAAGAGCCATCAACTCAGTCCACAGTTTTGAAACAAATTGAACCCCCGTGTCGGAGATTATTTTGAGTGGCAACGTATGTAGCCTGGCAATGTGCTGAAGGAAGGCTTTAGCCAGGACTTTGGCTGTCGGCAGGCTAGCAAATGGTATAAAGTGAGCCTGTTTAGAAAATAAGTCCACTACCACCCAAATGACTGTCATATGTTTGCTGGGGGGAAGATCAGTGATAAAGTCCATGGAGATCACTTCCCAGGGTCAGCTCGGGGTGGGCAAAGGCTGTAAAAGACCTGGAGGTTTTCCTGGTCTAGTCTTGCAACGATTGCATGTTGGGCAGGATTGTATATAGAGGGATAAATCCCGTTTCATTCGGGGCCACCAGAAGCTGCGCTGCAGTAAGTGTAGCGACTTTACATACCCGAAGTGCCCAGCAGATTTTGAGTCATGGGCTGATTGCAATACCTGAGCTCGGGTAGCTTCTGGAACAAAGATTTTAGTGCCCTTATACCAGCAGCCATTTGAGTTACATTCCACATCTTCCCGAGCTTTTAATTCAATTGCTTCTTGTTTAGTAATGTCAGTGACAAATTGCGTTTCCCAGGTCGTGCCATGGCTTGGGGCTAATGATTGTGATTGCCGGGTTTTCCGGGTTACCACTGCCCCAACTAGTTGTTCTGGGGTGAACATAGACTCTCTTACTTCTGTCCTTTTACAAAGGTGTTGGGGGAGGTGGGAGAGAGCATCTGCCAGATGATTGGATTTACCCGGAAAATGGTGGAGGGTGAATTGAAATTTGGAGAAAAACTCAGCCCATCGGAATTGTTTTGCATTTAAATTCCGAGGCTTCCGCAGTACCTCAAGATTCTTGTGATCAGTCCAGATTTCAAAAGGTACCCGGGACCCCTCCAACCAGTGCCTCCAGGTGATTAGCGCTAAACGTATAGAGGCTGCTTCTTTATCCCAAATGGGCCAAAATCTCTCAGTATCATTAAACTTTTTGGACACATAGGCAAGGGGTTGTAGTTGCCCCTGAGCATTCTCTTGCAAAATTACCCCCCATAGCGGTATCCGATGCGTCTACTTGGACCACGAATTTTTTGGTCTCATCGGGGTGTGCTAACACAGGTTCAGACGTGAATAACTGTTTTAGTTGTTCAAATGCTCCCTGACACTGGGGAGTCCAGTTCAAAGGGGCCCCGGGCATTGAAGCCTTAGCCCCTCTCCCTTTAGTCTTCAGGAGGTCTGTGAGGGGGAGGGCCAGCTGGGCAAAATGAGGCAGGAATTGATGGTAAAAACTGGCGAAACCGAGAAAACTTTGGAGCTGCCGCCTGGTTTTGGGGTGCTCCCAATCCAACACATCCTGGACCTTTTTGGGGTCCATCTCTAATCTGGCGGAGGATATGCGGTACCCTAGAAAGTCAATGCAATCCTGGTGGAATTCACATTTTGACAACTTAACAAACAGTTTGTGATCTAATAACGTTTCCAATACTTCCCGCATAAGCGTGGTGTGAGATTCTTGATCTGGGGTGTAGACCAAGATATCATCCAAGTAAACAACCACCCCCTTGAACAAGTAGGGGTGTAACACCTCATTAATTAAGTTCATAAAGACCCCAGGTGCCCCCTGTAATCCGAAGGGTATAACCCGATATTCAAATTGCCCCAGCGGGATATTAAATGCAGTCTTATGTTCATCACCTTGTCTAATACGGACCCGAAAATAAGCATCACGTAAATCCAGTTTAGAAAACACTTTCCCCTTTGCCACCTCTGCCAGCAAGTCCTTGATGAGGGGCATGGGGTAGGCATTGGTTGCAGATATCGCATTAAGACCCCTATAGTCCGTGCACAGTCTGAGCCCCCCGTCCTTCTTTTTACAGAACAACACGGGTGCCGCGAAAGGTGACGATGCTGGCCTAATAAATCCACGAGCCATATTCTTATCGATAAATCGGCGTAGTTCTTCCTTTTCTATGGGACTCATGGCGTAAATCTTTCCTTTTGGCAATTTGTGGCCAGGAAGGATTTCAATCGCACAGTCTGAGTTACGGTGGGGAGGTAGTTCGTCCGCTTCCTCCTCCTCAAACACCCTGGTTAAGTACCGGTATTCTTTGGGGATGCGGTTAAGGTCCTCGGTGGCTAGGCAGGCCCGTGGAGGTTCATTGCATGGGGGTTTCCCCACCCTGGGTCCCATTTATGCTCTGCGCATTTCGGGGAGATAAATCGTACGATCCCCTCTTCCCAAAGTATATAAGGATCGTGACCATGTAACCATGGGCTACCCAACACTAATGGGAACTGGGCTTGAGGGGCTATTACAAAGAGCGTAGCTCCCAGTGCTCCCCAGTGCCTACTCTCAAAGGAATAGTCTCAAATCAACATGGTTCCTTCATTGGTGACCCATCCATTTGAGTAAAAGTTATTGGGTCTTTTAGATTGACAACGGCCGCCTCCAGTCCCATAACCATAGATGGGTTTATCAGATCCCTCCCGCACCCCGAGTCAATGAGGGCTCGAACCCTGATATGGGTCATCATCGCTGGATTCATTATAAGTACAGTCACAAAGAAGAGAGAGGGGTAATTGCTCACCAGTTTAGGCACCTCAGGGGCAGGGTCCTGTTGTGTAGCGCCATTCACAAACAGGACCAATTCGTTTCCCTGCATCTCACTCTCCTCCTCCAGCATCATGGTATCCGCTTGGTCGGGACTGGCAAAAAGGGCGTGTGTGTTGCGTGGTTTTGCTGTTCCCTTCCTTGGAGTAGGGGTTGGCCATTGTCTGGGCTCCTCTTGTGGTAGGGCTCTGTTGGGATCCCCTCTGGGGCAGGATGCGGCGAAGTGCCCCCTCTCTCCACACCGCAGGCAAAAGCCCTGTCGCATGCGCTGATCTCTCACCCCGCTCGGGGTGGAGGTTGGTCTGGGTCTGGCCTGGCCTGCCAAGACACTTGGACGGTTGTTACCCAGAGATAGATCCAGCTTCATGACACGCAATCGGCTTTCAGCTTTTTCGGCCTCCTCCATCCAGCCTTGGAGAGTGCGGGGCTGCTTAGAGCTGAGGACATTGTTGCGGACATCTACTGCTAGTCCCATTCGATATTGTTGGGCTAGCACAGCATCAGTCCAGTCTCAAATTTTCACTGCATGCCTTTGAAATTCCCGTGAATACTCCCACACAGTGAGTTTGCCTTGTCTGAAAGTGCGAAGGAAGGCTTCTGCCTTCTGGGCCGCCCCCGGATCCTTGAAACGGTTCTTCAAGGCCCACATGAAGTCATCGACATTCCCCAGCTCCGCCGCCTCTAGATCATGAAGGGCTACGTACCAGCTGGTAGCACTTCCCCGGAACCTTGAAGCTATAAACTCCACCTGTTGCTCCTCATCCGGGAACATATAGCCCCATCTCTGCACAAATTTCCCTACTTGCAGTATGAAAAAGGACACAGTCTCGGGGTCCCCGTCAAAAGTGATCTCCAACATGTCCTTGGGGCGGATTACTGGAGGAACAGGGGCCATAATCAGTGCAGGAGCTGGCTGCGGGAGGGGTGCTGGAGCAGGGGGTTGAGGCGGAGGGAAAGCTAGTGGCTGGACAGGTCCTGGTTGCCCTGGCCCGGGTCCCGGTACTGGGCCGGCCAGTGGAGGTTGGGCCGGTGCCGGCTGGCCCGGCCCTGGGGCCGGTGGAGCAGGAGGTGGCTGTCCCGGTGCCACCAGTGGTGCAAGCGCTGGCGCTGGTCTTGGTTGCGTCAGCGGGTGGGCACGAATTGCTTGATCCATCATCTGTGGTAGGGATTGCATTAGTTTGCCCATGTCCCGTACCAAACGTCGGGTATCCTCTTGAATAGAGTCCATGCGAGCTTCTGGATCGGGACTGGATCCTGTTCTGGGAGATCCTCGAGACACCCATCCCTGGGGAAGTCCGAAGCTCCCTCTGGGATCCAACAGGCTGTCCCGGCTCTGGCTCCCCGGCATGGACCAGGTCGTCTGGGTAGTGTCCAACAGGTTCTTAGTCCAATCGCGCGACCTGTGGTAGGTCACCCCTTTGTCCCACGGTGTTGGGGCCCCTGGCACGTAGGACCGTGGGATGGCTCCCCCCTGACTCTGCGTTGGCCCAGCCGGGCTGTAGATTGGGAGAGTGTACGAGGCTCCCACTGTGCTGATCAATGGAGGGGTGACCAATCCTGCTGCGGATTGCGGGGTCGGAGCTGTCGATACCGGAGTTGTAGTCACTGGAACAACGGTAGTAGTCGGAGTGGTGGTCGCTGGAGTCGCCACGGTGGTGACCGGGGCCGTGATTCCCGAAGTGGTAGTCACTGGGACTGTTCCCGAGGTTCCCCCCCCAGCTCCACTCATCGTGGTAGACGGCAGAAACTGAAGGTAGGGAAATGATGATGATTCCTGACAATTTCTGTCAGGTTCAATAACAAGTGGATCCAGTCATTCTTTTTACAAAGAAAGGTTTTATTGGATTATCTTGCTAAAACCCACAGTAGGAGGTCATTGTCAGGAATGGGGGGCAAAGCAATGCAAGCTAACTTATAGTGTGATGCAAAAAAGCGCCTAGCAAATGAAATACGAGCGCGCGCGCGGGAAACTCCCGGCGGGAGATATACTTCATGAACGGGAGACTACTCCCCCCTTCTTTCGCCTTCCCAGGACTGGAAAATTCTCAGTAACACAAGAATAGCCCAAAGCCTACATTCAAGGCCACCGTGATAAGGAAAAGCGGCAGGGAAGAAGCTCCCACGTTTCTGCCTGCATAGCTACGCAAGCGTAAAGCAGGGTAGGGAACACATAACAATAGACTCAGTGAGAAACATCAAAGAAGCATTTCTGACACTGGACTTAGTGATGCCTATGGACTTATCAAAAAGATCATTCAAAAGGAAGTTCCAATCTCCTCCTCCTCCTCCATCTGAGCTGAGAGACCTCTCTGAAGACAGTCTATGAAGAGGGACATGGATTCTTATTGAGTATTAATATTTTAACTTAAGACTATTGCATTAGAATTTTTCTGTTGGTATTTGGGGAAGAATGGCTTATTATTCCTTATTAGGTTTGTCTTTGCACTTTAATATTAAGAATAGTTATAGATTTGTTTAGCTAACTTAGAGGAAATGGTTTATTTTTTGCTGTTTAAGTGTTACTATGCAAATGGCTTCTTTTGTAACTGAATTGAACTATGCATTTTCTCCATTGCCTAATCTAACATATTTGGAATTGTTCAAAAATTTATTACATCTCTTATCATTTTTATTGTTTGGGGGGGAGGGGTGGTGGTGGAGTTGTTCTGGTTCTTTTGATCCTAGTTTTCTCTGTTGACTCTCAGGAAAGTGTGCTGGGGTACAGGTTTGGGTGGGAAGGGAAACTGTATTAATACCCCAGTCTCCTGCACAACGTTCTATACTGCAGGAGGTTTGAGAGTCACTTTTGAGTGATTTTTAAAACTTATTCAATTTTTATATTATTTATTATTTTATATACTACCTTATCAAAATATTAATTGCATGCTGGTACAACAGATCTTCTAAACTTTTTAAACTTTTGAACTCTAATCTATTGGTTAATTAATTATCCCTCTCATACTCTCTCTGGTGCTTGATTCTGTTTTACTTGTTCACCTGATAAATTTGGGCTGATCTTTTCTGACTTATTTGATGTAATCATCTTCTATACTCTCTCAATCTATTATGTGTATGAATTGTACTAGCCAATATATCTTTTTCTTATTTCCTTCTACTTCTTTCATTTGAAATGTTGCTTCAGTTGAATAACTTAGTGATCTTTTTACATTGGAAGTTACAGCTCTATATTCACATTCTAAGACTTTAGTTTTCAGATAAGACAATTCTAGACTTGTTTACCATTGTATGTAATCTTTACTATTCAGAGGTTGTTTTTTTAATTTAACAGTTTCATACTTGTCTGTAACTCTCTGAATATCTAGTGGTTCCCACAGTTAATGTACCCCATTTTTCCTAAGTGATATATACATCAAATTGACTATCCACCTCCTGGTTGTCTAATTCAATCTCTCAATTTTTTGGATTGTGGGTCAAATTTTTGTTTAGTATAGCTAATTTGGACTCATCTACTAATGCCTATGGACTTTAAAATAGTATCTTCTAATGTACATGGGCTATATAACGTTGTCAAATGAAAACAGATTCTAACTAATTTACTGAAACTAAAACCAGATATAATACTACTGCAGGAAACTCAGCTTAGAAAAACTGACACTTTAGTGTTCCATTCCAATAAATTTCAGACACAGTATCTGGCCTCTGGCACATCGAAGTCATAAGGGGTGGTGATCCTTCTGACACTTTACATTGTCTGCGAAATTGAGTGACCCCCAAGGTTGCTTTCTTTTTATCAAAGGGCACATCGATACATGTCCTATCACCATAGCTACATTGTATGTGTCAAACAATGGGCAACTGGATTTCATAAGTGACTCCCCAACCAAGCTTAAGAAATTTGCTGATGGTGATACCATAATTGGGGGAGATTTCAATTTCATTATTGATAACAAATTGGATAGGTCGTACCACAATCTGGGTCAAAACTTTCTCAAACAGAGATACACCAAACTAGCTACCATCCTTCAGGAACACAATCTGTTTGACTCATGGTGATTGCTACACCAAAATAAACATGACTATACCTATTTCTCGGAATGCCACAACGTTCACACCAATGCTCCCTCTAAGGTGCGGAGTCTTGTGAGCAAAAATTCAACTTTGTGAGCTACTGGCATTACAGTTGTGAGTGAGCGATTTGGCTCCTGCATCAATTAGTTTGCTCTGGAACCATCCTTCCTGAGCTGAGACAAAAATCTGTGAGCCAGAAGCTAAAAAACTGTGAGCTGGCTCACACTAACTCAGCTTAGAGGGAACACTGGTTCACACCAGAATCAACCTTATTTTGTTATCTTCTTCTTTGCACAATTGTATTCTTTCATCTTCAATTGAATCTTCTCCTTGGTCCAACCATTCTTGGCTACTTTAAGAAAATAAGAACATAAGAGAAGCCAAAGTTGGATCAGGCCAATGGCTGATATAGTCCAACACTCTGTCACACAGTGGCCAAAAATACAAGGTGCCATCAGGAGGTCCACCAGTGGGGCCAGGACACTAGAAGTCCTCCCACTGTTGATCCCTCCCAAGCACCAAGAATACAGAGCATCACTTGCCCCAGAGTCCTTATCTATACCTTGTGGCTAATAGCCAAAGTGTTAATCACTCTTTGGGTGAAGTAGTACTTCCTTTTATCCATTCTAACCCGATCGTTCAGCAATTTCATTGAGTGCCCATGAGTTCTTTTTTTTTTTTGGTAAATACAGTTTATTATTGGATATATCACATGTTCATACAATTTAAACCTACCTACATATCCATTTTTCTTATTTCCCTTCTCCCCCCCAAACAAGGCTTCCCGCACTGCTCCAACCCCCTTAATGTCTCTCTTATTCTGTTACAATTACTTCTAAACTTCTTTTCTCTTACAAACAGTAACAATTCAAAAATCTAATTCTCTTTCATTTTCTTCTTAATAACTATCAAAGCAAATCAAACCACGTTTAATGTCCCAATTTTTCAACAAGTATTTTTGAAAGTCTTTCCAGTCTTCAAAGAAAGTTTCATCTTCTTTGTTGTTTAACTTTCTTGTTAATTTGTCCATTTCTGCCAAAAACAACGTCTTTTTAATCCATTCCCATGTTTCAGGTACTTTATCTTATTTCCAACATTGAGCAAAAGTCAGTCTAGCTGCTGTAATCAAGTACCATAGTAGTGTTCTCTTGGCTACATTGAGTGCCCATGAGTTCTTGTATTGTGAAAAAGGGGGGAAAGTACCTCTTTCTCTACCTGCTCTATCCCATGCATTATCTTATAAACCTACAACGTATTATCTTATACTTTGTATGCTAGCTTCACAAGATAACAGTACCCCACACAGACAATGGTATTTAAATACATCTTTATTACATAACCCAAAACTTAGAACAGAAAAAGAATATGACATTAAGCTTTATTTTGATGCAAACAATCGGGCTGATCTTTCCCCCTTTATCCATTGGGACACCTTGAAGCCAGTCCTTAGGGGAATCTTAATCTCAAATGCTTCATATCTGAAATGACAAAAAGAACAGCTAGAACTTTATATTAAAAACAAAATTGAAAACTAAGAACACCTACATAACGAAAATGGATCTAAACAAATCTATAAACAACTTTTGCTGGAATGTAAAAATCTTTCCTTGTTGGAGACAGCTAAACTCAAAAAGCAACTTATTTTTTTCAAAACAAAAACACTGGCATGAAACTCCACATACCTTAAAGCTTTTGTCCCACAAAATACAAGAACAAAAGCTCTCTAAATATGCCAAAGCAGTTAGGAATTCCATTGGGGAATTACTCACAAATACAGACTCGATAATAAAAACTTTTAAGGATTATTATATGGACTTATATACCCAACAGAGGGATTCATTCCAGAGCTTACATGATTTCCCTGTTCACTCACCACTTAATGAAGATCATAGGAATTTTTTAGACAAACCATTTACAGACCAGGAGGTGCTTGATACTATTAAAATGCTCAAAGTTAACAAAATTCCAGGACTTGACAGATTCTCATCCAATTTCTATAAAATTTTCTCACCTACATTTATTGGTCCTTTGACTAGGGTATGTAACCATGTTTTAGTATCAGGTGACCTACCCCCATCCTGGCATCATGCTTTCAAAGTATTAATACCTAAAAAAGACAGGGACCCTTTGCAACCCAAATCTTATAGACCCATTTCGCTTCTTAACTGAGATCTTAAAATATATACAGCCCTGCTAGCAAATTATCTAAATACTATTATTTCCTTTACGTTCATCCGAACCAAGTTGGCTTCATCCCCCACAGAGACATTGCTGACAACTCCTTTAACACTTTATACTTGATCCAACATAGTAAAACACTTAAACAACCTACTGCCTTCCTCTCACTGGAGGAGAAGGCTTTTGATACTGTTGAATTTCCCTTCCTCTTCTTGGTACTTCAGACTATGGACTTTGGTCCCAACTTCACCAATGCAGTCAAGTACCTCTATGAATGTCCTAATA
The DNA here is from genome assembly GCA_029375565.1 of Gekko gecko. Taxonomy (NCBI): domain Eukaryota; kingdom Metazoa; phylum Chordata; class Lepidosauria; order Squamata; family Gekkonidae; genus Gekko; species Gekko gecko. The sequence continues at coordinate 175,911,422 of JAPDNY010000005.1, forward strand.
CTAGGTTCAAAATAAATGGTTCCCTCTCTGATCCTATTTTGCTAAACAGAAGCACCAGACAGGGGTGTCCTCTGTCCCCACTCCTATTTGTGCTTCCAATAGAGCCACTGGCCAATGCGATTAGGGCTAACTCCTCTATTTCGGGTATAAAAATTAGATCCTCTGAATATAAATTATCATTATTTGCAGATGATTTGTTGCTCTACATAACTAACCCTTCATCATTACCAGAACTTATGAAGGTCTTAAAATCCTTTGGTGCACTTTTGGGCCTCTGTATAAATACTTCTAAATCCCAACTACTACCTATACATATACCACCAGAGGAGTCTGATACATTGAAATGATCTTTTAATTTTAGCTGGGTTTCCTCCTATTTGCCAGATCTAGGGATCAAGATCCCTTACAACCTTTTAAAATTACTATATCTTAATCATCACATGAAATTGATATCTTACTATATCTTAATCATCACATCATATGAAATTGAGCAAACTTCAGCGGACAGCGGAAGAAAGGAGGGCCTGGCGTAATCTGGTCCATGGGGTCGCGAAGAGTCGGACTTGACTGTGTGACTGAACAACAATAAAAATCATCACAACATGCTTAAAGAGCTACACCTTACTATGTCTACCTAACAAACTTCTTCTCTCATGGTTAGACCATTTTAATCTAATAAAAAGATTTATTTTACCAAAGTTTATTTTCTTTTTCAGAACAATCCCTATTAATATACCCCCATCTGTGCTCCAGGGATGGCAATCTACCCTACTTAAGTTTCTTTGGAATGGGAAGAGACACAGAATAGGGTTTCACATACTATGAAGACCCAAATCTAGAGGAGGTTTCAACCTTCCTGACCTTGCCACTTACAGAAAAGCTACCTTACTATCAAATATGGTTAAGTAGCAACGTACTGACTCACAGCCAGATTGGGTTTGTCTTTGTTTGACATACTCTTCCCTTATCCCCTAGGAGACTTGATTTGGAATAAAAAACCTATCCCACATGCATCTGTTCTCTGTGAAGCTTTTCTTTATCCATCTGTCCAACTCTGGAGAATTATAAGTCATAGGCACCTACCAAGGTTATCCCGGTACTCCACTTTCACTAACCAAAAGTGGTTTTGAGTTCATGTCACCACAGTGACTGGTCTGCACTGGAAATCCAAAAGATTATCATGATTCTGTGATGTACTATCAAAACATGGCCTCTTACAAAAAACTGAACTAGATCAGAAGCTACGTCAACCTATCCCATGGTTCCTCTACTTGAAACTTCAACACTTATGTAGCCAATTTAAAATAAAATCTCTTCTCAAACAACTGCATACAGAGTTGGAAATGAGTATAAAAATATATGACTCCCATAATCGTGGCCTGGTATTGGCCTTGATTCAACTCCTACTTAAAGAATATTCCTCTTCACCCATGCCTTATTAATTGACATGGCAAAAAGACTGTGATATCTCACTTGATGAGGAACTTTGGTCCGGATTGTGGAACTCATCTAATTTTAAGTCCTCTATAGTGGCGGTAGGGAGCTGCAGTGGCTCAAATGGTTAAGATGCTGAACTGCAGGCTGGAAGGTCAGTAGTTCAGCAGTTCGAGTCCCAAGTGCTGCATGACAGAGTGAGCTTCTGTCTCTGGTTCCAGCTCCTGCCAACCTAGCAGTTTGAAAGCAAGAAATTGCAAGTAGATAAATAGGTACCACTTTGATGGGAAGGTAACAGCATTCTGTGCACCTTGGCATTTAGTCATTCCAGCCACATGACCACAGAAATGTCTTTGAACAGTGCTGGCTCTTCAGCTTGGAAACGGAGATGAGCACCGCAACCCTAGAGTCAGATTTGACTAGCTTTCGAGTAAGGGAACCTTTACCTTTACTAGTGGCGGTAGAACTCCAAACTTTGAAATTGATGACGAGGTGGCACCTTACCCCTCACAAGATTTCTCTCATGTACCCCGCCAAACCTCCCTATTGTTGGAAGGGCTGCCAGCAAGTGGGTACTTTCACACACTGCTAGTGGCGCTGCAATAAAATTAGAACATTCTGGGAGGTTGTCCAACATACTGAAAAAATTACAAACATCACAGTTCCCTTCAAACCAGAGACACTCTTTTTTAGAATCTTGGCCAGATCATATCATCATGCACCACTATAAACTGACACTCGACACTCTGCTTTTTACAGCTAGAACAGCTATCATCTCATGTTGGAAGGATCCCAAACCTCCTGATCTCAAGCTTTGGTTTCATAAGTTATGGGATCAATATATTATGGAATCTGTTACTACCAAAATAAATTCAGCCCTATTAAAGCCTACTAAGTCCTTTTTTGACAGGAAATGGTACCCAATTCTTGATGTTCTCCCTCAAAATGAAGTAATCTCCCATGAGTGGTCCCAACAATGGTTATGAAAACCAGTTCTTTGTCATATGGTTTGTTAGCTTGGATTAGTCTATTCATTGAATTTTCTTAGTCAGTTTTCATCCTATTAATACTTCTTCTACTTCCAGCACCAGAACTGTTAACTGATCTCTTAAAAACTTTGGTCAAAATGTTTTGATTTGTTATTACCTCTTTCTTGCCATATTCTATAATGTTCATTCTGTTATGGTTAGGGTAAATTTTTGTCTCTTGAATTGTATTATACTAAAAACTAACATCTATAAACCAAAAATTCTCTGATACGCTCTTAGTACTGCATTGCACAACAAAGTATTATATTTCTGCTTACTAAACAAACGAGTTTACATGTATTGTATGTTATTTGTTCTATGCTTTTCTGAATTACTTGTGTTGTTCAACTGTTAATATGTTCAATAAAATTATTAATACAAAAAAATCCATACAGCCAGACATCCTGCAGCAGATGCCCCCCCCCCCCGCTTTCTGGCCAATCACCCACCAGTGGCCTGGATCTGATTAGACATCACATTATACAGCAGATTTGATCTAACATCTGATCTCTTCACTTTTACATGATATTTTATGATACTGTTCCATGCAAACTGTTATTTTAATTTTTTAATTGTAATATTTTAATTACTGTACACTGCCCTTACCCTGTCTGGGGAAGGTGGGATATAAATCAAACAAATCAAATCAAACCAATGAGATTTCTGGGTGCTGGATTGTCCTACCTCCTGCTGTAGTCACAAAGTCACTTGCAGACTTGGTAACCTTCCTCCTGGCTACATCAACCTTCTCATGGTTGTAGGCACCTTGTCAAGTGCACCTCTTCAACTGGTCAGACCAAAAGAACAATATGGTGGGAATTCTTGTGTGTAGGATGTGCAGAACTGCCTATATTGCAAGAGTCAGGTCTAAATTCTTGTGGGAAGTGAGATAATTCTTTCAGGGCTGGATAGTGATAATATCTGGGGTCAGCAGCAGTGAAGATAAGCCAAGCTCCCCCATACTGAACAGAAAAGGGGGCCAGCCTGCCTGCCTATCTCAGCAACCAGAGGAGATGCCTGAGAGCTTGCCATTGATTTCCTGGACATATGGCCCAAGTGGGAGGACTCATCCAGTCCTGAGAAGGCCACTCTGGCAATGGGGCTCTCTTCTGTGTCTCCAACAGGGTGCACCATGAGCTCAAACATGCTCTGTGGGAGGGAGCAGCCAGCAGCGGGCACTCTTCATGGCATAACATCCCAGAAGCTGCTCACACCTCCTGTAGGGTGGGAGTGGCTGGCGGCATGCCTTTTGTTCATCATGGTGCCACAGGCACCAGGGGAGCTCAGCCTGACAGATCCCTGTGTAGCCTGACAGCCATGTGTGCTGGTCAGGAAGACCAGGGCTTGCCTACTCCCATCTGCAGCTTCTCCAGTCTCTCTCCCATCAGGGCAAGAGCGAATGACACCAAGGGGTAGATGGAGGAGGAGAAGAATGGAGTTAGTTCAGGCTAATGGAGTTTATCACAGAGTGCAAGTGAGAGGCAAGACAACTCAGCAGGTGAGAGGGGACAGACTAATGGGGAACAGGAGGATATAAGGAGGTCCTCGGGAGGAACTCTCCAGGTGAGGAAGAAGCAGCTAGCTGGGGAGAGAGAGGACCAGAGTGATCATAACCCCTTTTCACCAATTATGAGGCTCCATGGACCCTCAGGGCCAGACTGAGACAGCTGAGGGCAGCAGCCAACAGGGGCCCAAGCTGGGGTATGACATCATGGTGGAGAATGTGGGCACTATACCTGCTATAGGACGGCTCTTGCCCAAATTCCTCACCCCAGCAGGTTGGACCAGTCAGCATGCAGTGCTCTGGGCTCTGCTGCTGTAACTGCCTTCCACCTCTGCAAGACCCGACAGACAGGAAGGGGAAGGTTTGCTGTTGTCAGTGGGAATGCCTGAGGCTGGCATGGTTTTCACTCAGTTTGGACAGTGGCTGGCCAAGCATCAGGCCCAGCTCCTGTGAGACATCAGCAACAGAGGGAAGCCCAGGCACTGTGATGGATAGTACAGAAAAGCAGGCTTTTAAAGATGCTGCTTGGTACAGAATTGTCAGGTAGCCCTGCCATGAGATGGATGTAAGGGAAGGAGGGAGGGATGGACTGGCATTTCTCACTTTCTAGAATGTGGGGAGTGCATCAGGTTGTCAGGGAGACCTAGATTTAGTGTGGCTATGGAGACTGTTATCTCACACGATGGCCTTGGGTTTCAGGCAGTGTCTTGCTTTTCTTTTCCCGCCTGAGATATTCTGGCCGACAGTAAATAATGTCTGCAAGTGATTTTGCCCCGCGTGCGCTTAGTAGCCATTGGAGGGTAGGTGGGGGGGCATATTCGAACCCAGTATAACTTGGGGCATCACAGAATCCTCAGTATCACTGACAAAGCTTTGCTAATGTATCTCTGAGAATTGCTTTCAATAAACGCTATCTTCTTTATGGAGCCTTGTGTTTGACTGACTTTCTGGAGAACTTGACAGATTGTCAGTGATCCTCTATTGGGGACGAACTCTCCGCTACACCTCTCTCAACCGAGATGAGTGATGAGGAAGAAGTCCCGATCCCAGTGACCTCGGCTGAGGACGAGGTCCCCATTTCCACGGCGCCAGTTATGATGGTGCCAACCTCCGGAGAGAACCCGGTGACTGCAGCCCCTGCGACATGGGGACTGGAGTACAACCTTGGGGGGGTTCTAAGGCGACCTGTATGGGGGAGCGTATGCAGGCGTGAATACCTGGCCTCGGAAGAGATGAGACTGGGCCAAGCCGCTAGCGGAGACACACAAGACATGGTTCCTCATCGGTCCAAGAGGGCTGGTTCGAGAGATTGATATACCGACTGAGCACGGTGGAGGGTGGAGAAGAAACTCATCCGGGCCCGAGGGAATCTGAAGGTGCCGTGGGAAGCCAGAGATGGAGCGGGGACCGGAGTCAAGACCGTCTGCTATGTCTAATTGACGAGTCCCTGCAACGGATCCCTAAAATGATATCTGATGGGATATGTGAAGAAATGGACAGAAGACAGCTGTTGGTTCCCCTGGGGATGGTGGGCTGCCTGTGCAGCCTGTGCAGCCACCTGGGGGTGTGCCGGGGCAACCCGGGGCACCTCCGGACCAACCAGCAGGGCCCCCAGCCGGCACCGGGACCGGGATGACCAGGAGGGCCGTGGGGAGGGGCAGGATGCTGCCCAACCCGGCGGACCTGCTGGACGCCACTTTTGATGGGATCCCGGAGAAGTTTTCGTTCTTCCTGGTACGAGCCGAGAAATTTGTGGAGAACTGGGGCCACTTGTTCCTGAACGAGGAGTGTATAGTCAATGCCATCACATCCCACCTCAGAGACGCAGCGGCAGATTGGTATGTAGCTCTACACCAAGAAGACGGGAGAGAGCTACGGGAGGTCGATGCAATCATGTGGGCGATGAAAGACCACTTTGAGGATTCCAACGTGAGTATGAAGGCCCGGGCGTTCCTCCGCACCTTCCGCCAAGGGAAGAAGTTGGTGAGAGAATACACCGAGGAGTTCCGACGGCAAGCCGCCAAGATCCGGGGCTGGCCAGATGGGGTTCTAGCCGAGCACTACCGATTGGGGCTGAACTCAGAGATCCATGGAACGGTCATGAGGGGCCATGGTCCACACTCCCTCTTAGGATGGATGAAGGCAGCTGCGGACACCAAGACTCGCCTACGCACCATCCGCTTGGACGATGAAGTCGCGTCGGGGAAAGTCGCCCAGCCAAGCAGTGCTGCAGGAAAAGTGAAACCACCGGCCACCCCACCGCGGCAAAAAGACGGGACCCAAGAGCAGCGGATGAAGCAAGGTCTCTGCCTCAAATGCGGAGAATCCGGCCATTTCACAGCGCATGCCCAGGGGGGACCCCCTCCCCAGGCCTCCTTGAGGGAGGAAAGAAGAAGTTCGACACTTTGACCCCTAAACCCACGGCTAGACCGAAAGGGGCAAGGGTTTTGCAAGCAACTCCATTGGGAGATGAGTCAGAGACATCAGAGGAGGAACCGGCATTGGCGGTGGGAAACAGGAAGGACCTGCTGTAAACAGCACTGAACAGCAGGTCCCAGACCCCCAGGAACATAAACCGGTGAGCAATTCCCCCTCCCTTTTCTTCGTGACTGTGACTTTGATAGACCCTGAGCTCCGCACGCACATATGAGGGCACGCTTTAGTGGACTCCGGCTGTGGCCAGGAGATTATAAACCCCTCATTGGTAACAGGATTAGGGACAAAAGTCATTAAGTTGACTGAACTGTTGATTTTTATGCAAATGGATGGGTCCACAATGAAGGAGCCGTGTAAATACGAAACGGTTCCTTTACAGATGGGTTTGGGGCAGCACTGGGAAACATGACCTTTCGTAGTTACCCCTGCCGCAAGGTTCCCATTAGTGCTCGGCAGCCCCTGGTTCTACAACCACGACCCGCGCATCCTGTGGGAGGAGGGAATAGTAAACTTAGTTGTTTCTAAACAACAAGAAGAAATTGTTCAGCATCAGGACAAACTTATTCAGATAGAATCTTTTCTCAGGCACAGTAAAATAAAACTGTGTGGGGTGCCAGAAGACATGTGTACATCTGAGAACTTACCACAGACGCTAATGAGCTGGTTTGGAGACATGCGGCATCTGGAGGAAGGTACACCAAGGTTTGTTGAAACAACACACTGAGTGGGAAACCAACGGTGGAAAAACCCAAAAGACATAATAGTCCAGATAACCAGCAGCTCGGCTAGGGATGAAATTTTGTCTCTTGCAAGGAAAGGGAAAACACCACGGCTTCAGAACAACAAAGTATTGATATTCCCGGATACTCCTGCAGAAGCCTTGCAAAGATGAAAACTCCTTAAAGAGACAGTAATGACACTTCGAAGTATGGGACAAAAATACAAATGGGCCCCTTCAGGAAGATTAGTGGTGACTTATAAAGGTTTAACCCACACTGCATATGACGAAAGATCAGGTCAAAAATTGCTACAAGCAATTAAAATGGAGGAAGAGAGAGAGTCGGTGGGAAATAAGAAGAAGAGACAACGTAGGCATACCTCATCACCGGTGCGAAGGTCTCCACCATCCATCAGAATAGTGAGTTTTCTGGATAAAACTTTCCTTTTTCCTTTTTTATTTTTTTTCTTTTCTCAGAGCTGTAATGAAACAATTAAAAATAATCACTCTTAATTGTAGAGGAGCTAATAATAAGATCAAAGCTAAAAGAATTGCTTCAGATTTGTTTAGGCAGCGTGTCAATATTGTATTTTTACAGGAGACCTATATTAAATCCAGCTCTATAGTTTTACCCTCTAATTGGTTTACTACTCAAATTTTGGCTCATGAAACGTCGAAATCGCATAGGGTGGCTATACTTTTTTCCAGAGATCTTAATATCACTGTTACAGATATTGAAAGAGACCCTGATGGTAGATTCCTTTTTATTAAAGCCAAGTTACAGCAAACCTCTTTAACTTTAGCATCTGTTTATGCTCCTAACTCCAATCAAATTCTCTTTTTTTGAAACAAAATTTTATTGGAGTATGTTCAACATTGTTAAACATCGTTACCAATACAATTACATCCCACCCCCCCACCCCCCCAATAGGCTTCCAACACTGCTAATAACAAAAAAAGAGAGTTAAAAGGTAATCAAGTTTAGACTTGTAACAATCGACAAGCCAGGTAACACAATTCTAATATGTAAAAACCTGACTCTTTCAAACATAGTTTCCAATAAAGGTACAGTACAATCAAGTGTTCATTTCATTTCTCATTCAGTTTCAATACGAATCAAGATTGTACATTTTCCCTTTCATTCTATATTCAGTTTCCATATACAATTTCAGGCCTTCCCAGTCTTTTAGATATTGTTCTGCCATTTGTCCATTTAGTTTTTTCGTCATTTTGTCCATTTCGGCTAAAAACAGCAGTTTCCTTAACCAGTCTTGTATATCTGGCACCTTCTCCGCTTTCCACTGTTGCGCAAAAGCCATTTTCGCCGATGTGATCATATACCATAGTAATGTCCTCTTTTCTTGTGGAATTTTTTCCCTTGTCAAACCTAAGAGAAGAAGCTCCGGACATTTCCTGATAGGAATTTTTAATATCTTCTGCATCTCACAATGTACATTTGACCAGTATACTTTTGCTTTATCACATGACCACCACATACGATAAAAAGAACCCTCTGTTTTTTTTACATTTCCAACACTTATTACTCAAGTTCTTATCCATACTAATATTATCAATCTTTTTTGGTGTCATATACCACCTGTACATCATCTTATAACAATTTTCTTTTATATTAACACAGGTTGACATTTTAAAAGCTTTTTTCCACAGAAATTCCCATGATTCCATAGAAATTTCCTTATTCATATTTATGGCCCATTTTATCATTTGCTCTTTAACAGTTTCATCCAGAGTATATACAGTCAACAAGGTTTTATACATCTTTCGCCCTTTTTTCAACCATATATCTTCAAACTCATCGTTCTTAGCTCTAAAACCAACCTCTTTACAGTCTTTTTTGTAAATGTCCCGTATTTGGCAATATTGTAACCGTCCATACTCAAATGATAATTCATTATTTGGTTTTAAAACATATTTTTTCCCTTCCTTTTGAAGCAACTCTTGGTATTTCAACCAATCATTACCTTTATGTTCTGAAAAAGGATGAATAACTGCAGCAGGGACAATCCATAAAGGCCTCTCATCGGGAACTGTATTCTTGTATCTGGTCCATGCATCAAACAACATTCTCCTTATATAATGATGCTTAAACATTGAGTCTACTTTATTTTTCCCATACCAAAGATAGGCATGCCAGCCAAATCTGCAATCGTGACCCTCAAGGGCCAAAAGTTTCCTGTTTTCCAAATTAACCCAGTCAGTTAACCAAGACATACATACAGCTTCATGATACAAACGCAGATTCGGGACTTGGAAGCCACCTCTGTCTTTAACATCATACATTATTTTCTTTTTACTTCTCGGCTTCTTTCCTGCCCAGATAAATTTAAAAATTTCTCTTTGCCATTTCACCAACACTTTCACATCTTTCACAATTGGTATTGTCTGAAACAAAAACATTAACCTGGGCAGTACATTCATTTTGACAACGGCAATTCTTCCAAGAAGAGATAATCTGAGTTTTCCCCACTTTTCTAAATCACGTCTTATCGAAACCCACAATTTTTCATAATTATTCTTAAACATCGATATTTTTCATTGTAATATCAACTCCCAAGTATTTGACCTTTTTAACCACTTCACATTCTGTCATATTTTGTAAAGCTTGTTGCTTTATAACATTCATGTTTTTGCACAATATTTTCAATTTATTTTTATTTACATAGAACCCTGCGAGATCACCAAACTCTTTTACTTTTTCAAATACCAATGGCTTATTATTGACAGGATCTTCAACAATAAACATAATATCATCAGCAAACGGTCTTAATTTGTATGAGAAACCTCTAATACTCAAACCTTTTATATTATTATCATCTCTAATCACTTGCAGCAATATTTCCAAAATCCAGATAAATAACAATGGCGATAAGGGACAGCCCTGTCTGGTTCCTTTTCTGACCCGGAACGCTTCCGTTGATTCTGCATTTACAATCACCGTGGCCTTTTGTTCTTTATATATTGATTTAATCATTTTTGTAAATTCTACGCCCATCTGCAATTTTTCAATCACTTTGAACATAAATTCCCAATTCAAGTTATCAAATACCTTCTCCGCATCTAAAAATAAAAAGCCAACCTCTTTTTCCGGGTGCTTATCATAATATTCTATTGCGTCCAAAACAACCCTCATGTTGTCTTTTATTTGCCTACCTGGCAAAACCCCAGCCTGATCTTCGGCAATAGTGTCTTTCAAATACTCTTTGAGGCGTTCTGCTAGAATTTTTGCAAAAATTTTGTAGTCATTGTTCAAAAGTGAAATTGGTTGATAATTTTTGACATTAGTTAAATCTTAGGTCTCTTTCGGTATCAAGGTGATTGCTGCTTCGTTCCAGGAATTTGGAACCTTCCCACTTTCTCTAATTTCATTTAGAAGAATCTCTAGAACCAGTACCAGGTCTTCTTGAAGTTTCTTATAAAATTTGGCTGAAAATCCGTCTGGTACTGGAACTTTGGAGATTTTTGCTTCTCCTATTGCTTTGCTGATTTCTTCTTTAGTTATCACAGCGTTTAACAATCCTTTTGTTTTTGGACTTGGTTGTGTCAAATTCACCTTTGATAAGTAATCTTGGATTTTTTGTTGATCCACCTGTTTTGCTTGAAAAAGAGTAGCATAGTATTTATAAAATTCTCTCCGGATCCCTCCTGGGTCTATAATTTCTCTATTCCCATCTTTCAATTTAATTATTGTTTTGTTCTCTCTTCTTTTCTTCAATTGCAATGCCAAATATTTCCCAGGTTTATTCGCTCCTTCAAAGGACTTCTGTTGCAATTTTTTCAAGTTCCAATATACTTCTTTATTTAACCTCGCATCATGTTGTTCCCTTAGGATCCTCAGTTCTCTCAAAATTTTCTTTTTGCCAGGTCTCTTCTTAAGTTCTGCTTCTTTCTTTTGGATATTTCCCAAAATTTCTTTATCTATTTTGAATTGTTGTTTTCTTTCATTGTTGTTAATTGCAATTAGATGTCCTCTCATCACAACCTTATATGCCTCCCCTACCGTTTGCGTCTGTACATCTTTATTTAAGTTTAGTTAAAAATACGTTTTGGTTTCTGTCCTTATTTTATCCACAATGTTTTGTTTGTCCAGTAAATCCTCATTGAGTCTCCATCGAAATGTCTTTCTTTTAGCATAAGTTGACCACTTTATTGGGCTGTGGTCAGAAAGAATTCTAGGTAATATTTCAATTTTACGTGTTTGCAAAATCAAGTTCTCAGTCATCCACATCATATCAATTCTTGAGAAAGACTCATGTCTTGATGAGTAAAAAGAATAGTCTTTGTCTTTAGGGTTTTTAGCTCTCCATGCATCTTCCAGGTGTTCATGTTTCGCCATTTGAAAAAATACTTTCAGAAGCTTACCTATACCTTCATTTCCTTTTTTGGATTTTCTGTCAATAGCATTATTAACAGTACCATTAAAGTCACCCATCAATATCATTTGTTCATAGGTTAACTGTTGTAATTGTTCCCACAAATCTTGAAAGAATTTTTCCTTGGCTCCATTCGGGACATAGAGATTTAAAATTAAGGTCTTTTTATTCTGAAGCATAACTTCCACTGCCAAGAATCTTCCTTCTTTGTCTTTAAAAATTTCTTTTGGTTCCAACTCTTTTTATACATATGTAACGACTCCTTTTTTCTTTTGCGAGGAGAGGGAATAGAATTCCTCTCCTAGTCTACTTTGAATCAGAAATTTACCATCAATCTTTTTAATACGTGTTTCTTGTAAACAAACAATATCACATTTTTGTTTTGTTTTTCCAACCATAACCTAACATTTTTCCTTTTTTGGGGTGAATTAAGTCCATTAACATTCCATGAAATAATTTGACTCTCCATGTTGGTTTTGTATTTATTTATCAGAGTCTTTAAAATTGTCTTTAATGAACTTGGTCATTTGCTCTACTGACTTGATGGTGACTCTCTTCTGCTTAAATGTAAAACTGACACCTTTTGGAATTTCCCATCTGTATCTAATGCCCTCTGTTTTCAGTTTGTCAATCAGGTCTTTAAAAAGTCGTCTGTCCTGAAGAACCGTTCTGGGTAATTCCTTTAGTATCATAATTTTATTTTGGTCAATTATGAAATCTTCCTGGAATTGTTGCTTAAACAAGTCTTCTTTCAATCTTTTGGATATAAACTGGACAATCACATCTCTGGGTAATTTCTTCTTTTGAGCAATCGCAGAGTTGACTCTGTATACCAAATCAATGTGTGCCACCACCTTCTCCTCTTCTAGTTTTAAAAAATCTGCAACAGCATCCACCATGACTGAGTGGATATTCTCATTTTTGTCTTCAGGGATTCCCCTGAATCTCAGATGGTTAAGCATTCCATTGTATTCCACCATTACATTAGCTTTTGATGCTTCTTTAGCAACCTCAATTACGCCAGTTTCCACTCCTTTCACTCTCTCCTCCACCTCGTCTGTTCTTTTGTTCAGTGTCTGTATTTCCATTGTGATTCCAGTCAGGTCCTTTTTCAAATCAGCTACTTCATCAGCCACTTTACCTAGAGTTTTTTCCATTTTTTGCATAACATCCATCATCCGTTTTTCCATGGCTTCCATCATGCCCTTTAATTTCTTCTCCTCTTTAGCAGCCATTTTCAGGGAGGACCAAGAGTTTGCCCTCTGTCTTTGCCGGAGATCGTAAGCCGTTGTTTAAAATTGTTACAAAACTTACATCAAATTAAAGCTCTTCTTGTGCCCAGCTGAACCGCTCTATTTTCGCTTTTTTCTGTTGAGTCTTTTAGTCAAAATCCGAATAAATCATTTCGACCTTCTCAAAATGGCGGGCGCAATTTCTCTATGGTAAATGGCTCTTCCTGTTGCTTACTTCCTGTCTGGCAGTCTTAGTCGTCATCCTTGTCTTCTGGTTCCTCCCTTCTTCCGGCCTCCTCGGTCGTCTCTAGGAAGCGCTGCTTGTCTGGTCTGAGATCACTTCCTGTTCTGGTGTTCTCTGTCGCAGCTTAAGTAGTTTTCCACATTGTTTCTCATGGGACTTGGTGTTAGTTTCTATTTTAAAGTCAATATCCCGACCACAGGAATGATCAACAAACGGGCTTTTTGGCTTTTTTTTTTGCTTTTCAACCGCGTTTTCCAGAGTTGGTGTTAGTACACAGTATGCCGCACAATCATGCGCTTCATCAGGTGTTGTTTATTTTCGGGATCAGCGCGTTTCCGGTGAGCAATTTTAAAAAGTTACCTTCAAAGTCCGCATTTTGTTTTAGCAGTGTTTCCTTGGTATCAGTTTCTGTAGAATGTCTTGGAGGTCTGAGTCATGCGTTCTTATGTTGAGAATCCAACTCGTTGGGGTCTTTTAGAGAAATTCCGAAGTGCCCACTTGGGGGGAGGGGATCAAGGCTGGTCGCAGCGCTCTTTAAAGCCCCGCTATCAGCCGATCTCAACTCCCACTTGGACTGATGCTCGTTGCTAGTCACCCCCCTGCCTGGGGAGATCTGCGGCAGGCTAGATTGCCCGCCCTGTCATAAAGATCCTCTGTATGCTCTGGGAGCAGAGCCAGAGCACGTCAGGACGCCATGGATCCCAGACCGGAAGCCACAATCAAATTCAATTTTTAACTGATATTTTGGGTAGGTTGCATAAATTTGCTGATGGTTCTGTAATTCTTGGTGGGGATCTGAACTATTTAATGAACAAATTCCTGGATAAAACCACCCAAGTCAAGCCACACAAAAAAAAATTGATGCAGAGGATGTTCATAATTCGTTAAAAAAAATTAATTAATAATTTGGGTCTTATAGATATTTGGAGACTACAACACGGTAACATTCAAAATTATACATTTTATTCTAATTGGTTTAAAACATTCTAGATTGGATTATGTGTTGCTTTCATCGGATTTATCTAATAGAGTAATTTCTTCAGATATAGGCACAACGAAATGGTCGGATCATGCCCCAGTGCAATGTGTCTTGTCAATTTTTGATAAGAACTTACACAAGACAAATTGGAAATTTAATAAATTTTTATTATACGATGCTGTATCCAAGAATCAATTACAAGAGGAACTTGAGGAATTTTTTAGAATTAATACAACCCCAGAAATATTGGCACATATGATTTGGGAGGCCTCTAAGGTGTTTATTTGAGGTAGATGTATAGCACTACTAGCGCATTGTAGGAAGGAAAAAGAGAAAACAAAAAAAGGTTTATTAGAAGAAATCCAGCACTTGGAAAGTAAACATAAACAAAGTTGTAATATAACAATATATAAAAAATTACAAGCGGCCAGGAAAAAATTAGAACTTCTTGAAGAGACTGAAATTCTTAAGACAAATTTCACGAATTTTAAATCTAATACAACTAAGTCATCAAAAAAACTTAGATTTTTATCATGGAAACTCAAACAAAAACAGAATGAAAGATATATAACAGCATTAAAAGATCATAATAATTATCTCAAGTACGCAGATACTGATATAGCTAAAATTTTAGAAAATTTCTATGGAAAGTTATATATGTCTACCAATCCTCCAAAAGCTGAGATTGATGCATTTCTGCAACACTTAACAGACTTTCCTACACTAATAGAGGAACATCATGAGTCTCTAGAAAAGCCATTTACTATAAATGAATTAGAATTTGTAATCAAAAAAGCTAAAATGTCTAAAGCTCCTGGCCCTGATGGATTTACCATTAAATATTTGAAAACTTATATGTCTATTCTTAGTGCACCTTTATTGAATGCCTGCAATTTGGTACTCTCTTCAAGTAAAATCCTAGAAACATGGTGCAAGGCAAATGTAATTTTAATACCAAAGAAAGGAAAAGAGCCTACAGATCCAGCATTCCTACGCCCTATATCATTATTGAATAATGATTATAAGTTATTTACAGCTATGTTGGCCAGGCGTATGCAGCAAATAATAGGAAACTATATCCATTCTGATCAAGCTGGATTTCTTCTAGAAAGAGATATTTCGGACAATATTCGTAAGACACTTAATCTTATTCACTTCGGGAAACGGAATCATCATCAGGATATCCTGCTGTTATCATTAGATATCCATAAAGCCTTCGACTCGCTGGAATTCAAATATTTAGAAACCTTGTTAAAATTGATGAAATTTGGCCCTATGTTTAGTAATGCCATCAAAGCAATTTATGATACACCAAAGGCAACTATTTTGTTTAATGGTGCTGCTACAAAAGAACTGTTAATGCAAAGAGGCACCCGTCAAGGGTGTCCCTTGTCCCCAATTTTATTTATTTTAGCAATGGAGCCATTATTTACTAAGGGCTGACCCCAATTTTGTTGGTATTTCACTATCTAACAAGGAATTCAAGCTTAGTCTTTATGCAAATGATGTTATTCTTTATGTTTCCTCCTCCGTTACAATCTTTAGTAGCTATACAACATTCCCTAGACAGTTTCGGCCTGGTCGCAGGGTTTATTGTAAATCAGACTAAGTCGTTAATTTATCCTATTCAATTAAACCCCCTTACAAAACATAACATCGAACTTCTTTTTTCTTTTCACTGGGTGAAGCATTATTTACAATATCTGTGCATCAAAATCCCAGTTGGCAATGCCGACATAATACAGACCAATTTTTCTGATCTCCACAAAACTACCAAAACCCAGTTGACTTCATGGTCCTCAAAAATGTTTTCCTGGATGGACCGAATTAGTATAATTCGTTCTTTCATTTTGCCAAAATATTTATATTTCTTTAGAATGATCCCATGCTTTGTTGCAGAATGCCAAATAAAGACTTGGTAGAAAGACTTTGATGCATTTATTTGGTCTAATAAACACCCCCGAGTAAACAAGTCTACAATGTCTAGACCGCTGAAACAAGGGGGGATGGCATCACCTAATCTTCTTTTGTATTATAGAGCTGTGGGTTTAGCATCATGTATGAGACAATACCATCAAGATGATTGTCTCGATTGGGCATGGATAGAAACATACTCGAGTCAATGCCATAGGTTTCAAGAATTGTTATGGTCGGATAAAGCTTCACAGGCATTTGATAAAGTTGACTCACTTTAAAATCCATAGTTAAAATATGGTATAAAGTAAAACCTAAAATCATTCAACCTTTTTCACAACTCACCTGCTTCTTAAATCAACCTTGGTTCCCTCCGGCGCAGGCCCAGCAGGCGTTTGCCCTATGGAAAATGACAAATATCAGCAGAATTATTGATTGTGTTCATAAAGGTAAACTTATGACCAAACAAGACCTTGAAAGAAAATATAAAATAAATATTCATTGGTATGAATATTTTCAGTTTAGACATCTTATAGAAAATTCTGCGTATCAATCTTCAATACAAAAACCTCTCAATGATTTTGAACAGCTATTATATAAACTATACCAAAAACCTGGTTTAATATCTAAAATTTATAAAATTCTGTTGATGGGTCAAAAACTGGAAGTGTTAACTTACCAAAAAGCTTGGGCTACAGATTTAAACTGCGTGATTACAGAAGATCAGTGGGAATACATTTGGTAGGCTCAAAATAAGATGTCCAAATCAGTATATGCTCTAGAGGCAAATTTAAAAGTTATATTAAGATGGTATATGACTCTGGTTAAATTAGCCCACATAATTCCAGGTTTAACCCCTTTTTGTTGGAAAAATTGTGGGGAACGTGCTACTTATATTCACAACTGGTGGTTCTTTAAGCTAATTCATGGATTTTGGATTCAGATAGTACAATGTATTGGTAAACTGACAAATTATGACTTACCTTTAGATCCTGTGATTATTCTCTTGGGACTTTGGCCTAAAAACGGTCCACCTACAAAAAGGAGAAAATTAATAGGAATGCTACTTACAGCGGCTAAAATCCTTATAGCTAGATTCTGGAAAGACAAAGCAATTCCTACTGTATTACAATGGGTACATAAAGTTTGGGACCTGGTTTTATGTTAGATGTTTTTTCAGTTTATAAAGATTCCTCCCACAACGAACAACTGTTTTATAACCTGCTAAAAAGATAGAATTAGAATGTTTTGAATGGGAAACTATTAAGGCTGCCAAATTCAAGCTTCTCCTATTTTGTTGAGGCTTTATAAATATTTTTATTGTCTTGTCAGGTCAAAGGTATTTGAATGTAAAATTGCTTAAAAGATTGTATCTTCATAGAAGTTGCTGCTGGTCAGTTTATGAGTATCGATTGTATTTTTACATGGTTCTGTCAGGGACATAATCGCCATGTTACTTTTCATCTTGTTGTGTTGTTCTGATTTTAAAATTGGTTACATCAAAGTATATTTTGTTATTGTTGCTGCCATCTTAAATTGTAACACTAAACTTAATAAATAATAAAATTTTAAAAAAAAAAACTTCATCTCCCCTTGGTGTAAGACTCACACTTGGAACAACAATTGGGGGAGCCCGCCTCTGGAAACGTTGGGGGTGCCGGTGGGGCTGGCTGAGGTCGAGCTACAAAGCATTCCCCAGGAATATTGGGACTTAACAGTGGTGTTTGAGGAAGGGGAGGCGGATGAGCTGCCTCCCCATAGAAATTCAGACTGTGCCATTGAACTGCTGCCCAACCAAAAATTACCTAAGGGAAAGCTGTATTCTATGAGTCCCATGGAAAAAACTGGAGTTGCGGAAATTCATAGACAAAAACCTAGCCCAGGGTTTTATTCGTCCAGCATCTTCCCCCTGCACGGTCCCCGTGCTCTTCCGGAAAAAGAAAGACAGGGGTCTCAGACTTTGCACAGACTACCGGGGGCTTAACGCAGTATCAGCAACCAATGCGTACCCGCTACCACTGATCAAAGACTTGCTGGCAGCAGTAGCGGGGGGGGGATATTTTCTAAACTGGATCTGAGGGACTCGTACTTCCGAGTGCGCATCAGGGAGGGGGATGAGTACAAAACTGCTTTCAATACCCCTCTCAGCCAGTTTGAATACCTGGTAATGCTGTTCGGATTACAAGGAGCACCTGGGGTCTTCATGAACTTGATAAATGAAGTGTTACACAAGCACTTATTCAGGGGGGTGCTTGTTTACCTTGATGATATCTTGCTGTATTCTCCTGATAAGGATTCACATGTTAAGTTGGTGCGGGAGGTCCTCCAAATGTTGCACAAGCACAAACTGTTCGCCAAACGGTGTAAATGCGAGTTCCACCAATCAGAGATCTCGTTCCTCAGCTACCACATTTCACAACGGGGAATCGAGATGGACCCAGCCAAGGTCCAGGATGTGGTGGGGTGGGAGGCTCCCAAAACCCACAGGCAATTACAAGAATTCCTTAGGTTCGCCAATTTTTACAGATCATTCCTAGAAAATTTTGCCCAGGTGGCCCTTCCTCTCATTGATCTCTTAAAGACTAAAGGGAAGGACTCAAACAGCACGAGACTGGGGGCAAAACTGGAGTGGACCCCCAACTGCCAAACTGCTTTCGAACGACTGAAAACCCTATTCACCTCTGAACCTGTATTGGCCCATCCCAAGGAATTGAAAAAATTCATAGTACAAGTGGACGCATCGGATGTTGCTATGGGGGGGGGGTGATTTTGCAAGAAGGCGATGATGGTAAATTCCATCCCTTACCTTATGTTTCCAAAAAAATTAATGACACTGAAAGGAACTGGGCCGTGTGGGACAAGGAAGCAGGATTGATAAAATTAGCGCTCTCCACATGGCGCCATTGGTTGGAGGGGGTCAGGGGGTCATTTGAGGTGTGGACTGATCATAAAAATCTCGAACTGTTGCGTAGTCCAAGGAATTTGAACGCTAAGCAACTTCGCTGGGCAGAGTTTTTTTCTAAGTTTAACTTTACGTTACACCACTTCCCGGGAAAGGCGAACTCCCTTGCTGACGCACTGTCCCATCTCCCTCAGCACAACAGTAAAAGGGAGGAGGTTCACGACTCGATGTTCACACCCTCTCAGTTGGAGGGTGTGGTAGTAACAAGCAGCCAAGCCAAATCCTCGCCCGCCACTCCCGTTCCCTCCTTCCCTGGAGAGAAGAGCTTAGGTGATTGGCTGCTCTGCTTGTTCTCTGATTGGCCAGCATCAGCTGAGGGAGATAATAAAACAGCTGATCTGGAGGGAAAAGTGGTCTTTCACATTTAGGTCTTTTGCAATTTGGTCTTTCTAACATCTGGATCAGTAGCCAGAGGGTGGCTTCTGAGGGAAGAGACATTTGGGGAGTCAGTATTTTCAGACAGGTGATAGAAAAGTACTTCTACAAAAAGAAGAAAAAACCCATCTAAATTTATCAACACTGCTCTAAGGGAGAACTTAGATACTCAGTAAGCAGAGCTACAGAACAATCTTATACAGACAAGGATACTGGAGAAGGTTTTGGCAGAAGGTCTGGAAAGTTAGAGAGAACTCCCAGACAAACAAAATAGTAAAAGGAGTTATTGCTTCTTCGGGACAAGGAGAATAACTTCTTCCCAGTGAAAGCGGTTGGGAAGAGAACCCTGGTCTGTAATAAAGGAGAGTAGCTTAAATACTTCAGGAGTTCATGAAAAGCTGTGTTATCTAGAGCAAAACTTGTAATACCTGAAGGAAGAAATCTAGAAACATCAATAAGAACTGTGTTGTGCTGAAACTGGAGCTCCCGGACTCCCGCTGAAAGCAATGGAGTCCGGGGGCTATTTTGCCACTCCTAGGAATTGACGGAGCAGCGGCAGCGTGGTGCAATGCATCATGATGTGGGCGGGGAGGAGCCTACCCAATACAGGGCGGCTCCGCTCCCGCCTAAATCAGTTGCTGCCTCGTTCTTGGCCCGCCCGCCCGCCCTGTTTTCTAGTGTAGGCTGTGGCTGGTCGCCTATTGGGGCCAGGTAGGAATTTTTCACCATCTCCCAGGATTGGCAATAAGGGAGTTGGTGTTTTTGCCTACCTTACACTGGTTGATGGTGGATTCACGGGTGAGGCAGGGCATCTAAATAGGTTGGTCACTTTGGCAGAATAGTGCAGGGATAGGAAAGCAGAAATTGGTGAGCACCTCAAGCCATTCCTTGATTTTGGAAACATGGGGTCGTCAGGAATGGCCTGCGGGTTATTAAGGCTCTGGGCGGTTAATGATGATCCTCTCTGGGAACCTCTTGGATAAGCTCCTCTCTGCAAACTATATGGTTTCAGGGGTAGGTGCTCCGGGAGGCTACCAGTGGCTGGGCTGCTGGTCGCAAGCCAGATGATTGGCTTAAGACCGGGTTTGGTGGCTCGCCCGTATCCTGGACAAGGAGGTTGGTCTTTATGATACCTGCCTTGTCTGTTCTGCTTTTGGAAATGTTCCCTTGCTGTTTTTCAGTTCGTTAAATACTATGTAGTTAATAAAGTGGCCCTTGTCTGATCCAAAACTGTTGTCCGTCTCTTTATTCCGTCTGGGGAGGCAAATACTAAACAAAGTACATCTCAAAGAAAGAAATGGGAAGCTTTGAAACAAAACTACAAATACACTCTCTTGAATGTTCTATGAATTCCACTGTAAAAATCAGAAAGTTTTAATCTCAGCAGTCTCAAAAATTTGGCTATTCCCATTTATTCCATGCCTGTTTAATAAAATCTTTATCCTGCTTTTGAAAATTAATTTGCCTCAAGTACCATTTCTCAAGAATTTACAAAAATGGACAACTCCAGTATTTTCAGTAGAGTTCCTGATCTGAGAAAAAGGCTAAACTAACATAGACACAAAAGACTCACCAGATGATAGAATCACAGAATTGGAAGGGGCCATACAGGCCATCTAGTCCAACCCCCTGCTCAATGCAGGATCAGCCTAGAGCATCCCTGACAAGTGGTGGTCCAGACGCTGCTTAAAGACTGCCAGTGAAGGGCAGCTCGCCACCTCCCTAGGCAGCTGATTCCACTGTTGAACTACTCTTACTGTAAAAAAGTTTTTCCTAATATCCAGCTGGTACTTTCCCGCCCTTAATTTAAACCCATGATTGCAAATCCGATCCTCTGCTATCAACAGAAGGAGCTCCCTGCCCTCCTGTAAGTGACAGTCTTTCAAATACTTAAAGAGAGCCATCATGTTCCCCCTCAACCTTCTCTTCTCCAGACTGAACATTTCCAAGTTGCCTTTCTTTTTTTTCCTTTCTTTTTTAAAAAAAGAAATTTTATTAACAGAATATAATAATACATTCCATAATTGGTAACCAATTCTTGACATATCCTTTTTCACAGTTTTCTATCCCCCCTCCCCTGGCTTCCAGCGATGCTCCACCCCCATTAATATTTCTATCAACATTTTCTTACATTCAATTCGTATTCCATATTCAAATCATCGTTTTCGATATTTTCCTTCTCTATTTCTCACTGTTAGGTAACACTTCTAATACAATTCATTTTCTTACTACACTTCTATACTTAATAATTGTCAAAGCAAAGCAACCTATTCTTCACATCCCAATTGGATTCTAGATAATCTTTAAAGTCTTTCCAATCTGATAAGAATTCTTCATCTTCTTTTCCATTAAGTTTTCTTGTCATTTTGTCCATTTCTAGCATGAAAATCATTTTCCTTATCCATTCCCATTTATCAGGTATCCGCTCCTGCTTCCAGAGTTGAGCATGTCATTCTTGCAGTTGTAATTAAATACCATAACAATGTTCTCTTTGTCACTTCCAGTTTGAGCCCTAAAAGTAACATTTCTGGTTCTTTTTTCAAAGTACATTTCAGGATTTTCGGAATTTCATTATGGATCTCAGTCCAAAAAGCCACCGCTTTTTCGCATGTCCACCACATATGGTAAAACGAGCCCTCTTTTTTCTTACACTTCCAACATTTGTTAGACATGTTCTCATTTATATTAGCAATTTTTTTAGGCGTCATATACCATCTATACATCATTTTATAACAGTTTTCCTTCACATTAACACATGTTGAAATTTTAATCGACTTTTTCCACAAACATTCCCATGATGACATTTCTATATCTCTATTTATATTTATAGCCCATTTCACCATTTGCTCTTTTACAATCTCATCTTCAGTGTACCATTTTAACAAAATCTTATAAATTCTAGAAATCATTTTTTTACCTTTTTCTAACCACACCATTTCAATTTCATTATTTTCTTTCCTGAAACCATACCTCATTTTATCAGTCTTAAATAAATCATAAATCTGCTTGTAATTTAACCAATCATATTCGAATTCCAGCTCCTCTCTAGCTCTCATCGCGAAACTACTCCCTTCGGTCTTCAAAATGTCTCTGTAAGGTAACCAATCTTTCCCTTTGTGCCTTGAAAGTGGTTTGATTACTTAAGCCAGAACAATCCACAATGGTCTTGTTTCAAAAAAGAACCTCTTATAACTCATCCACGTTATGTATAGTGATCTCCTTATAAAGTGGTGTTTGAAAAGATTGTCCACTTTAGACTTTTCATACCATAGATAGGCGTGCCATCCAAATTTACGATCATGTCCTTCTAACGCCAACAGCTTTCTGTTGTCCAAATTAATCCATTGTTCAAGCCAAGCCAAACATACAGCATCATGATATAGTCTAAAGTTAGGGAGTTGGAAACCTCCCCTTTCTTTTGCATCACATAGAATTTTCATTTTAATCCTTGGTTTCTTTCCGGCCCACACAAACTTTTCATTTTAATCCTTGGTTTCCTTCCGGCCCACACAAACTTTGAGATCTCTTTTTGCCATAAATTCAACACTTTACAGTCTTTTACTATTGGAATTGTCTGGAATAAAAATAACATACGAGGTAAAATGTTCATTTTAACTACTGAGATTCTGCCCAGAAGTGATAGACTCAAAGTATTCCATTTTTTGATGTCCTGTTGAACTTTAGTCCAAGTCTTTTCATAATTGTTCTTAAACAAGTCTATGTTTTTCGTTGTTATCTCAATTCCCAAATATCTAGTTTTCTGGTTTACTGGATCTTCAATTATAAACATTACTGGATCTTCAATTATAAACATTACATCATCTGCAAAAGCCCTGTATTTATACTCAAAACCTCCAATTGTAAGTCCTTTTATATCTTTGTCTTCTTTTATTTTATTTCTGCATCACTTCCAAAATCCAGATAAATAGTAAAGGAGATAATGGGCATCCTTGTCTGGTCCCTTTTTGAACTTTAAAATAGTCTGTCATCTCTTTATTTACATTCAGCGACGCTTTTTGTTCACAATATATCACCCTAATCATATTTAAAAAGGGCTGCCCGATGTCCATTCTATCAAACACGTAACGTAAATTCCCAGTTTAAATTGTCAAAGGCTTTTTCAGCATCTAAAAATAGAAAAGCAACTTCTTTTTCCGGATGTTTATCATAGTATTTAATTGCATCGATCACAATCCTTAAATTGTATCTAATTTGTCTACTTGGTAAAAAAAACGGCTTGTTCTTATCTTATGACGTCTTTTAGATAATTCTTCAATCTCTCCAAAATTACTTTGGCAAACAATTTATAGTCATTATTGAGTAGTGAAATTGGTCTATAGTTTTTAACATCTGACAAATCTTGTCCTTCCTTGGGTATGAGTGATATGTTGGCTTCTTTCCAAGATTCTGGTATTGCTTTGGTCGACTGAATTTCATTTATTAGAAATTCAAGTTGCCTTTCTTCATAGGAAGAAGCAGCTAGTCTTTCTTCATAGGGCTTGGTCTCCAGGTCCCCTGTCATCCTCATCACTCTCCTCTGCATCCATTCCATTCTGTCCATATCCCTTTTGAAGTGAGGCCTCCAGAACTGCACACAATACTCCAGGTGCCTCCTGGCCAATACAACTGGACTAGGACATCTTGTGATTTGGATGTTATGCCTCTGTTGATACACCCCAAGATCACATTAGCCTTTTTTTGTCACCGCATCACACTGGTTGAGCATATTTAACTTATGGTCCAGTCAATGTATGTAACAGTAAGACATAAACTGGTAATCTAGATCAAATGCATCTATTTGACACTTGTCCCATCTGGAGCAAACCAGTTCTAGCTTGTGCTGGCTAGTGCTCAAAGGCTGGAGTAAGAATGACTCAGCAGTGAAAGCTGATTGGCTAATGATGTGTATATATGTAACTATGTACAGTATAGCTATCCTCTCTTTTCGTGTATGGATGTATGGTTAAGCACTTTGTCAGTGTATACCTGCATCATAAAATTCTGTGTAAATAAATCTGCAAATAGTTTCTACACAAGCCTGTGTGGACAGTGGCTTCTATGGACTGGTGCACGGCTGGTGCATGGCGCTCAACATGCTTCACCAACAGGGTTATGGGCCTAGACTCTGCTACAGCCTGCACCGCATACTGGAAATATTAGCTGAGCACTTGAGGAGCAGCAGCTGAACCAGGAGAAGCAGCATGGCTCAGGTACCGATGGCACAGGTGGTAGATAAACTAACCTCAACCAACTACACCATGTGGTCACTTTGCATGAAGCACTAACTTAAGAGAGGTCTGTGGCTTTGTGTTGAGGCCCTTCCAGTTGCACCAACTGCTGCTGAAACCACTAGAGATTAAAAGGCACTGGCAAGTATCATATTAAGTGTGGCAGATGACCAGCTCATGCACATCGCCGGGAAAACAAGTACCAAGGATGCCTGGCATGCCTTGAAGGCAGTTTATGTGCAGAGCACTGCCAGGTCTCTAATTGCTCTAACATGCCAGCTGTATAGAACTGTGATGAAGCCGGGAGAGTTGGTAAGGACTCATCTTAACTTGTTACTTTTTTCCCACCATAGAGAACAATGGAGGGAATAGGGGCAACCTGTTTGGGGGCCCATAGAATTGGACCCCCTGGTCCAATGTTCTTGAAACTTGGTGGGTATCTTGGGGAGAGGTTCCATCAGCTACCCTGTGAGTTTGGAGCCTCTCCCTCAAACCCTTTCCCCTCCAGCCCCCAGAATATTCCCTATGTTTTCACCATTGACTTCAATGGCCCATAGGATATAATGGGGCCGAATTGCCAAATTTCTTTCATTCCCTCCTTTCTTTCTCTCTTTTTCCGCTTTCCCTCCTTCTTCTCTTCTCTCTTTCTTTCTTTCCCACCTTCTTCTCTTCCTTTTTTCCTCCTTTCCCTGTTTCCCTCCTTCTTCCCTCTCTTTCTTTCCCTCCCCTTTCCTTCTCTTTCTTTCCCTCTTTCCTTCCTTCTTTCTTTCCCTCTTTCCTCCTTCTGTGGCCCAACTCTCATGAGAGAGTTAAACTTTAAACCCCTTCTCTTAGCTCCCCCACCCAGACCAGCTGGGGAAGGGGAGGGGAGGCTTTTGAAGATGCCTCCCCCCTTTTGCTTCCTCTTCTGACATCACTTCCGGTGATGTCAGGGGGCGTGGCATATGCTAATAGCCTAATTGCTCATTAGCATACCATATGCTAATGAGCTCCTGCAGCTGTTTTTCTATGAAAAGACCCCTGGTGCAAGCTAAGGCAGTGACAAATGTGAATCCACATGATAACTGCATACATTAAATGCATAGAAGGCTTGGGCATGCGGGGTTTTATGCTATAAAAAAGACCTTGGAAATGAGGCATTTTCTTGACTGTGACATCTGTAAAGCACTAAGTCCAAAGCATTTCCTGTTGCTAGTAAATCTGAAAGGATATCTGTCAAACCACTGGTTCTAGTGCATGCCGACTTTATTGGTCCTTTTTGTAAAAGCCATTTCGAAAATAGATAGCTCTGTTGATCACAGACGATTATTCAGAATATTCTTGGGTGTACATATTAAAACAAAAATCAGATGTATTCACATGTGTAACAACTCCTTTTTTCTTCTGCGAGGAGAGAGAGTAAAATTCTTCTCCCAATCTATTTTGAATCAGAAATTTGGCATCTGTTTTTTTTTATATGTGTTTCTTGCAAACAAACAATGTCACATTTTTGCTTTTCCAACCACAGTCTGACTTTTTTCCTTTTTTGGGGGGAGTTAAGTCCATTTACATTCCACGAAATAATTTGACTCTCCATATTGTTTTGTATTTACTTATCAGAATCTTTAAAATTGTCTCTAATAAACTTGGTCATTTGTTCTGCTGATCTGATGGTGACTCTCTTCTGCTTAAATGTAAACCTCACACCTTTTGGAATTTCCCATCTGTATCTAACGCCCTCTGTTTTCAGTTTGTCAATCAGGTCTTTAAAAAGTCATCTGTCCTGAAGAACTGTTCTGGGTAATTCCTTCAATATCATTATTTTCTTTTGCCCAATCATGAAATCTTCCTGAAATTGTTGTTTAAACAAATCTTCCTTGACTCTTTTGGATATAAACTGGACAATCACATCCCTGGGTAATTTCTTCTTTTGAGCAATCACAGAGTTGACTCTGTACACCAAATCAATATGTGCCGCCACCTTCTCCTCTTCCATTTTTAAAAAATCTGCAACAGCATCCACCATAACTATGTGGATGTTTTCATTTTTATCTTCAGGGATTCCCCTGAATCTCAGATGGTTCAGTATTCCATTATACTCTACCATTACGTTAGCCTTTAATGCTTCTTTGGTAATTTCTGCTACACCAGTTTCCACTCCTCATACTCTCTCTTCCACATCAGTTGTTCTTTTGTTCAATGTCTGTATTTCTGTTGTAATTCCAACTAGATCTCTTTTCAAATCAGCTACTTCTTCAGCCACTTTACCTAGAGTTTTTTTTCCATTTTTTGCATGACATCCATCATCCGTTTTTCCATAGCTTCCATCATGCCCTGCAGTTCTTTTTCCTCTTTTTTGGGGAGGACCAAGAATTTGTCCTCTGTCTTTGCTTGTGGTCGTAAGCCGTTGTTCAAAGCGGTCATAAAACTCACATCAGATTAAAGCTCTTTAAATGCCCAGTTAAACCGCTCTATTTTCGCTTTTTTTACTTCAGGCGTTTAGCCGTAATTTAATTAAAAAGTTTCGACCTTCCCAAGATGGCGGGCACTATTTCTCTACGGTGTTTAACTTTTCCTGTTCCTTACTTCCTGTCCGGCAGTCTTATTCGTTCCCCTGTCTTCTGGTTCCTTCCCGTTTTGACTGCAGGTCTCAGCAGACTCCTTCCGGCCTACTCGGTCGTCTCTAGGAAGCGCAGCTTGTCTCGCCTGAAATCATTTCCTGTTCTGGTGTTTTCTGTCACAGCTTGAGTAACTTTCCACTTTGCTTCTCATGGGATTTAATGTTAGTTTCTATTTTAAAATCAATATCCCGACCACAGGAATGATCAACAAACCGGCTTTTTGGCTTTTTTAATTCTTTAAATCGCATTTTCTGGAATTGGTATTAGTACATAGTATGCCGCATGATCATGTGCTTCAACAGATGTTGCTTATCTTCGAAATCAACGCCTCTCCGCTGAGCAATTTTAAAAGTTACCTTCAAAGTCAGTGTTTTGCCATAGCAGTGTTTCTTTTGGTATCAGTTTCCGTAGAATGTCTCAGAGGTCTGGGTCATGCATTCTTATGTTGAGAATCCAATTCGGTGGGGTCTTTTAGAGAAATCCCGAAGTGCCCGCTTGGGGGGAGGGGATCAAGGCTGGTCACAGCACTCTTTAAAGCCCCGCTATCAGCCAATCTCAACTCTGTAATAGTTCTTTAAGAATGCCAAGGGGCTAAGACAATAGATCCAGTTCTCCTCTAGTGTTGTTTCCTCAGTTTGACTATCCAGAGGATCTGGGACTGGATCTGAGAGGCTCTCTTTCACTATAGACTTCAGCTAGTGACAATTCCGGGCCTCAGTTGCCTATCTTTCAGGATGCTCGGTTACCAGAAGATCTTGTCTTGTTCAATAGTCTTGTCCGTTCAATAGAGACTTAAGGCATGGAAATACACAGCTGTAGTTTTTCCTGGCTTGGAGGTGAATAACATCACTTGATCATTAACATCCCTTTAAAGGGAGGAGGCTTCCTTTGCCATAGGAATATAAATAAGTTATGTCATTTGATCAGAGCACACATAAGCCCTATGAATGTTGGGCAGTGCCTTGCTGGTCACCATGGCTGTGCAAATGCAAACAGTGCTGTGGGGATGTAGTGGAATGCTACAGCATGCTATGAAGGTCTTGGGGACAGGGAGCTCTAGAGGACCAGAGGCAACCTTTTTATCTGGCAGTGAATTTAAGGGTCAATTTTGCAACCTGGGATGTTGCTGCGCTTTGAGTTATTAAGGCGGTTACTGCTTTAGGCCTGTGGATGGAACTTCTCTGATCACGCACCCCCTTTTGCAGCGGTTTGCACTCGGGCTTTGGACAATTTGGGCCTTTACGGGGGTGAAGTTTTGAACTCACTCTTCTCAGTTCAGTGCTACGTCTTTTGCAGCTGCCCTGGACTATGGGATCCCTTGCTGTGTGGTGGTGTCAGTGGAACGTTGTTCAGATCAAGGTTCTCCCTTATAGCGTATTATTTGTTCTCCCTTATAGCGTAATGTGAAGATAAACAATAATGGGGAAATTGGACATCCTTGTCTCGCTCCCTTCTGGATTTCTATATTGTTAGTCATGTCTCCATTAACTATGACTTTCGTGTGTTGTGTTCTATAAATCGCTTTAACCATAATAAGGAAATATGTTCCACACTCCATCCTACTTAACTTTTGCAAAACAAAGTTCCATGATAAATTGTCAAACGCCTTTTCCGCGTCTAGGAACATTAACATCAATTCTTTCTCTAGGTGTTCTTCATAGTACTCTAATATGTCTATAATTATTCTCATATTGTTCTTCATTTGCCTCTTAGGCAGGAAGCCCGACTGATCTTGATGTAGCTCATGAGATAGTGCTTTCCTAAATCTGCATGCCAAAATGCCTGCAAATATTTTATAATCAGCATTTAGCAGCGATATCGGTCTATAATTTTTTATATCAGATTGGTCTGAGTTTGGTTTAGGGATTAATGTAATTAATGCATGGTTCCAAGATTCAGGGCTCTTTCCCAGTTGACCTATTCTCTGAATTACTTCTTTAAATGAATTAGAAATCTGTTCCTCAAAAATCTGAGAAAATTCCGCAGGGATGCCATCTGGACCCGGTGTTTTCTTTCTTTTCTGGCTCTTAATTGCTTCTGATAACTCACACATTGTTATTGGTTCATTTAAAATTTTTCTATGTTGTTCACTAAATACAATACTATTATTTTTCAAGTATTCTGTTATTAAATCCTCTTTTTGCATATCATTTTGATATAGGTTTTTGTAAAAATTGTCAACTATATCTTTCAGTTCTTGCCCATTAAATTTTTCTTCATTTTTCTCATTCCTCAGTTTAACTATCACTCACCTTTGTCTTTCTTTTCTTACCTTATATACAAGCCATCTATTCAGTTTATTTAAATTTTCAAAATAATACTGTTTAGTATACTCAATTTTTCTCTCTATCTCATGATTCAGTATTAAGTTCATCCTATGGTGTAATAGCTTTAATTTAACTCATGCTGTCCTAACATCAACTCCCTTCTTCATAATAGTTTCTTGTTTACTGATTGAGTTAACTAGTTGCTCATACCTCATCTTCGTTTGCCTATTTTTCTATGCGCTTTGGTTTATAAAGCAGCCTCTCATATATGCCTTAAAGGCATCCCGTACTATTTCCATCAAGGTTTGTGACTTATTAATCTGGAAAAACTCTAGGATTTCTTTTTTACACTTTTGCACAAATTTTGAATCTCTAAGCAATCCTAAATTCATACAATATCTATTTTTCTTATATCCTCCTTTTAAAGTAAGTGAAATTGGGTTGTGGTCTGCAAAAGTATTTGGCAGTATTTCACATTCTAACAGATCTCTTGCCATACCAATAGACATCCAAATCATATCAATCCTTGACCATGTGTTATGATGGGCCGAGTAGTAAGTATAGTCCCACTTTTGTGGATTTCTGACTCTCCATGCATCAATTAAGTTGTACTCGTCCACTATTTGCCAAAAAATATTTGGTAATACGTTACCCTTTTCCTGTCTTTTTCTGCTTTTCTTTCTGTCCAAACTTGGGTCAAGGATTGAATTATAATCTCCATAATACAAACATTATTTACTTCTACTAAATTTAAAACTGTTTGTAATTCTTGAAAAAAACTTTTTTGATTTTGATTGGGTGCATATATATTGACTAATAACATCTTTTCCCCATTTCTAACTATTGTTATTGCCACTATCCTACCATCTTCTGAACTATATATGTGTTCCGGGTTTAATAATTCTTTTGCATAAATCACTACCCCTTGCTTTTTTTCATCTGCTGAAGCTATAAATTCTTTACCTAGCTTTTTATTTTCTAAATATTTCCCATCTTTTCTCTTGATATGTGTTTCCTGCAAGCAGACAATATCCGCTTTGATTTTTGTACTTAGTGAAATGTCTTCCTTCTTTTTTGCGGACTATTTAAACCATTTATATTTATCGATACAATCTTTAAAGAGGTCATCTTTATTATTTAGTGCCTTTTCCCTCTATTTTTGTATTTAAATCTAGTCAAGTTTTGGTAGGCTGTTTTATTAGGTTTTGTTTTCTTCCTTTTGGGAGTATTCTTTTTCCCTTTATTTATATCGTGTTCACTGTTTTCTTCTTCCAATTCCTCTTCTTCAATTCCTTCAGTTTCTTCTTCCTTCTCCTTGTATTTCTATTTCTTCTTTTTGTAGGCCTAAATCTTCACCGATTTTTTCTAAAAAGTAATCAGCCTTAAAGATCGAGTCAATTCTATGTCCATTAAATGAAAAGAGTACTCCCTCCAGTATTAGCCATCTGAACATAAGGTTAGTCAGTGTTGTATATGATATCCTTCTTTCCCTCACTCTCCATGGTACCTCTTTTAATAGTATTATTTCTTCTCCTTGTATGCTCACTTTCTTTTCATTTGCAGCTCTTAGGACTCTATCTCTTAACTCTCTTCTATAAAACTTAATGTGCACTTCCCTGGGTTTTCTGTCTGGCATAAGCTGAATTTCTTCTATAAATTGATTCGATTTCACCTTCTAGTTCCTCCTTCGAACATATTTCCAACTGTTCCCCAAAGTTGTACACAATTTCCTCCTTCAGATTTTTATCAATATTTTCTGGGATGTTCTGGCACCCTATAATTAGTGCAGCTTTATCCATTTCTAAGTTTATAAGTGTTTCCTCTGTTTCTTCAGTCCTGCTCTTAGCTTCCTGCATGTCCAAATCTAAATCCCATACTTTGCCTCTTAGATTTCCCTGGTTGTTTGACATTTTTATAATTTCTTGTCTATTGTCCTGTATTTGTCTTTTTAATTCCTCAGTTTCATTTTTAATTTGGGCTGTTAATTCCTCCATTTGTAACCTAATAGTCTCTATTTCCTTTTTTATTAAGGTAGGTAAGGTATTCTTCAGTGTAATTTTAACTGCGTGAGACACTACCTGTGTTACACTGTCTTGGATCATTTTATTTAAATCCTTCATTGAAAGCTGCTGAGTACTCGTATTTGTTATTTTAAGCTGCCCTAGTCCTCCTATTTGTCCTGGTGAGGATATCTATGGTTTTCTGCCGCCACTACCTCCTGAGGCCATAACAACTAAAGAGCCCAAGAACACCACTATAAACACCTACTTTTCCGCCTATCTATATTTGCAAGTTAGTTGGTTTATTCAAAGGCACTCTTTTTTTTTTGGTATTTTATTTTATTCCCCTCACCTAAATTTTATTATAAATTGGGTTATTTCTATTGTTTTATTTATTCACTTATTTGTTTTCCTTAACTTTATTTTCCCTTGTACTGTTGTATCTGCCTTAAGTTCACTCCATTGCAGACCTTCTATTATATATATGTATTTTAAATTTACTTGCTTCTTACTTCCACATTCACATCTACCACATCAGGTCCTAATGCCCTGCTCCTCTTTTCATTCCTTCCACTCCAACTGTAACCAATCTTTCTGTAATCCGTCTCTAGCCAGTCTCCCTATCCTTCACCTCGCTGCATTCCACCACTTGGATCCAAGCTTTCACTCTTTCTTCGTTCTAGCTACTCCAATTGCCAATGTCACCGTCTCTCCTTTCCCCTCTTGCCACCGCCTTTCTCTTCATGTCGCCCTAACTGCTCAGATCACTGACATCACCATCTCTCCTCTTGTCTTTGCCTTTCTCTTCAAACCCACTGGTGCAGCTTTCTTTTTTACTCCGTCTCACCCCTGGTACATCACTCCTTGCAGCCTCGACTACAGCAGGAATCCTCGGCACCTTCTCCTCCCTTGTACGTCACTCCTTGCAGCCTCGACTACAGCAGGAATCCTCGGCACCTTCTCCTCTTAAAGGGATATGTCACCATATGTAAGAAAACAAAAAGAAACAACTTTACAGTTTTGGTTGTCTTTTCCTTATCCACTCCTCTCCTAACCTTCTCTCTGTCCCTTGAAGTCACCTTAAACAGTAGACATTAATGTTTCTTTTTCTAGCCGCTATGTTACCTCTTGCACTGGTAATATTTCTTAGGACTGTTCCTTCCCCAGCCTTTCTCTTCTCTTCCCTCCCGTCCTACTCCTATTCCTTATATTTTCTTTTAAAGATTTAAGATACTTTAAAGATACTTAGCTTTCTTTTCCCCATCATTTGAGTGTTCCTGTTGTCTTCTTCTTTTCTCCAACTCTGTTCCCCCGTAACTCTTCTTATGCTCAGCGTGACTCGGCAGTCACGACGCAGCTCCTGTCTTTTGTTGTCTTAACTCTCCTGCTTCAGGACAGCTAGTTGAGACAGGGGGAGTGCCACCCCACCTGCTTCAAGTTAGATACACCCTCTGCCAAATCTTTCATTTCTAGAAAGAATATGAGGCGATATACTAGCCTAGGAGAGTCAAAGGACAGCGGAGCAGCAATTTCTGCTCCCTCTGTCAATGAGCCCGGATCCAGAAGTCCACATCTCCACATCTGCCCACTTTTCTCAGTGTGTTCGCTGCTCCTCCCAACTTAGTGTCATCTGCAAATTTAATAAGTAGCCCCTCCACACCCTCATCCAGACCATTTAAAAAATATTAAAAAGTACCAGGCCCAGAACTGAGCCCTGTGGCACTCCACTGGACACCTCCCTCCATTCAGATGAAATGCCATTTGCAACTACTATTTGATTGTGGTTCTCCAACCAGTCCCCTATCCACCTAACTGTCTAGTCCAGTCCACTAATTTACCCATCAGAACCTCTTGGGGAACCCTGTCAAAAGCTTTACTGAAATCCAGGTAAACAACATCAACAAGATTCCCTTGATCCAGTAAGCTCATCACTCCATCAAAAAAGGAAATGAGGTTGGTCTGGCAGGACTTGCTGGAGACAAATCTATGTAGACTTCCCTGGATCACCAAGTTGTCCTTTAGATGCTTGCAGATTGGTCCCTTTAAAATCTGCTCCAGTATCTTCCCTGGGACAGAGGTCAGGCTGACTGGAACATCTCCCATCCTCCAAGAGGTCTGGAGGATGATGGATAAAGGCTCTGCAAACTCTCTAGAAAGTTCTTTGAGTACTCTTGGGTGCATACCATCTGGCCCAGGTTGTACTCATTCAATGCAACCAGGTGCTCCTCAACTACCTCTCTGCCCATGTCAACCAGAACCCTGGACGCTGTGCCTTGCCTACCACCATCTCGAGATGAACCTGTTCTCTTCTTCAGGGGAAAAAATTGAGGCAAAATAGGCATTGAGCCTTTCTGCTTTTTCTTTCAGAGTTTCTCCATTTTCACCCAACAGTGGGCTCATCACCTCTTTTATCTTGTGTTTGTTCCTCATGTATCTAAAGATTTCCTTGTTGTAGTGAGCCTCCCTGGCCAGCTTTAGCTCACTATGAACTTTGGCCTCTTTGATAGTTGACCTATAGTGCCTAGCTACCCACAGATACTCCTCTTTAGAGGTATGTCCTTGCCTCCATTTCTTGAACATTGCCTTTTTCTCCCTTAGAACATCATGCAGTTATCTGTTCATCCACATTGGCTTCTTGGATCCCCTACCATGTTTCCTTCTTGTTGGAATAGGGACAGCTTGAGCTTGCAAGAGCTCTTGTTTTAGGAGAGCCCACCCTTCACTTGCTCCTTTCCCTTCCAGCAGTCTTGCCCAGGGAATGATCCTCAGCATGCCTTTGAGTTTATTAAAGTCTGCCCTACTGAAATATGACATACACGTGTGGCTACAAACTTCCTTGGTCATTCACAGTGTTGCCAGAGGCACTGCCTTTTACTCTTGGGTAGCTCCAAAACAGGGATGCCCTACTTTCTAACCTGAACCAAAGTTCCACAAAAGCCAGGCACTCTCAGCTTGAACCACAGAGTCAGGCTGCAAGTGGTCTGCAAAAAGGGATTTCATATTCAGGTTTCATAAGGTGACCTCAGAGCAAGCCTCCAGTCTTCCCCCTCCACGCAGCAGAAATTATGCTTATGGAATGACAATGGGTTCTACCAGGTAAAGTATATCTACATTTCTAAATGTCTGTTTAGAGGCCATCTGGCAGTTAACTCTTTCTCCAGTAATTCTTCGTCTGTATTCTTTGTCTTTCTTGCTCTGTCCCTCAAGATACCGGGATAAATCAATCAATCATTCAAATGTTTAGCAGAGATGTCTCTCATCTTTTGTCCACCCTGGCCAGGACCATTACCCAACACCTGGCTTCTGTTGTTAAATCCAGACACTGCCTTTCTGGAAGCTCATTGGTCATACCTAAGGTCTGCACCTACTGGCATCAAACACCCCTGGGACTCCTCATTAGTCCAGGTAATCTATTTTTCTCACCTGAGACCAGCCCCCAGGGCCACCTATTGGTCTGCATTCTTTGCCAGTGCCTATATCCCAGCTCTCACATGGCCTTAGACTGTGTGTTTTCTGCCATGATCCAAAATGGCAGGCCACCCCTGAACTCTCTGAGTTTAGGCCAGAATCCATGGACCCCTGCACATCTGGACAGGTTGTATCACCCCTCTATAACCCGTCAATCACCTCTACTTCCTTAGTGCTATATTATGTGAATATTGTTTGTATGTTTGAGAATATTTAGTAAAGAAATAATTATTTTAGACACCCAGTTTCTGTGTCTGTTCCTAGGTGCTTGGGAATTCTAACTCTGGTATACACAGGTCAGATCCTAAGGATAAGCCAATTGCATATTAATAATTATAATTCCCCACCTTTATTAAATAATAGAGCAATTTGGCTAAGAACAGCAAAAGCAATCATAGCAGAAAATGGTCACTTCCCCCTAAGGTCCCCACCACCTTCACCTTCACCTTCACCTGGGCTATCTGTTTCCTCTCTCTCCCATGCTTGTCTCCTCTGTTTGTGCTGACTGCTAGGCTTCCTTGACTGTTACTGCTTGGTTGTATGGGTTCTTTTCCTGCTGCTGGAGATGCTGGAATTGCTGGACATGAAACTTGCCTTGCAGTACCACTTTACTGTGGCCCTGGCTAAAGAGCTATATGAGGTCCAAGGCAAGCCTTCGGGTGCCACACCTGTTGTGGTATCAGACAGCCCAAGCTGCTCAACCCTGTCCACCAGGCATTCAAGGGACCAAGAAAGGCCCTGAAAAAGTCTGTTATCTTCCCCTCCAGCCACTGAGGGGGTCTTCATGCCCTTTTCCCCAGTCCTTTCTAGACCACATGCAGGCTTGAGCCTGAGCCAGTCTGGACCTCTTGACCTGGCTAGTCCTATCTCAAATACAGGATGGGAAGGCTCAGAGCACCAGCCAATGTGTGGCTTAGATGCTTTAGTTGGCATTACGATGCTTAAAAAGCAAGTGCAGGAGAGGGTGGGCTGTGGGCTCAGTACCCCTGTGCTGCCCCTGAACAGCTTTTGTGGGTACAGAGGAGAGACCTCAGTGCCCAGAGTCCTTGAAGCCTGTCATCCAGTGACAAAAAAGACCCCAAGTATCTGCGATTGAAGCAGGGAGGCAAAAGGGGAGGAAACCAAACTCAGTTCCAAACAGGCAAAAAGAAAAATGCTGTGAAATGAAAGCCCCAGACCAGCCACTGCCTGTCTGGTGGCAGCCATGTGCCAAATGAAGCAGGAGAAAAAGGTGCTGTGGAAATCTCCCACATCAGCTTGCAAAGCTCTTAAAAGAGCTGTTTAGGAAAAGCTGGGTCATGGTGGGGGTTTAAGGGCTCCAGACACCACCTAGTGCTCAGCTCAAAGAGGCTTTTAATTGGGAGAGTGCTGTGCAGACAAAGGGGCTTGAGCTTGCTGCATTGAGAGGAAGCTCATTCTTCAAGGTTTTCACATGTCTGCAGCTTCTTGTGTTGTTTGTGCCACTGGTGCTGCTGCTTCCTCCTTTGTGAACTCTCCTGCTGCTCCCAAAAGGCCACAGAAGATGAGTACAGCCCTGGGCATGCCAGGAGCTGTATTTGTGCCAAGCAGGCAGATCAGACTGAAGACTGGCCAGCTAAGGTCTGCCTGCCCAGCCCCACTCAGGAGGGAACCCATCCAGCTAGCCCCCTGATTGGCTGGCCAGAGATGAGAGTTACAGGAGCCCACACCAGCTGCTCAGGGGCCCCTGGAGATGCTGGTGCACCCTAACAAAGATGGAGCCCTACCTTGTCAGCCACCCACCCTGTAGGGTGCAAACAGGGCCTCTGGTGAGCTGGAGACCATTCTTTTGATGCAATTTTGTGACTTAAGTATTCCATGTTTAGTTCATTGCTTTGTTCCAGAATTCCTGTGTGACCCTGGAAATAGTGTCAGCAGTTTTTGTCTTAATAGTTGGTTTCCTCTCTACATCAGATTTCCCGATTCTTGCAATGGTATCATTTTAAGCCACACTTGAACCCATTAACCATGGTTAATGATGTCTTAAGAAGCCACATGGAAAAATTCACAGTTTTCCTTTACAGTATCCCCAGGTATTGTTCAAGTTTTGTATTCTCTTGTATTATAACAGGCACATAGATGATGAGTCAGAAGTGTTTGTGGTCTGTGTAAAAGGATTACATTGAGTAACAGAGACAATTAAGGAATCAGTTGGAAAAGAGTTTTATTAAGTCATTTAACCTGAGAAATCAGTCAGAAACATTAATGCTTCATTGTTCTCTGAGGAGGAGGGGAATGGGAAGGTAAACAAAATAACAAAGCAGAAGAGAAGCCATCAAAGTAAGAAAAAACTCTTAATGAGATATTCAGGTAGGTAGCCATGTTGGTCTGAAGCAGCAGAACAAAGTCTGAGTCCAGTGGCTCCTCTAAGACCAAAAAAGTTATATTCAAAGTGTAAGCTTTCATGTGCAAATTTTTCTAAACAAGCTTACTTTGTACCGTGCAAGTCTATCCCCGTGGCCAAGCAGTTAGCCACCCTGTTCTTGCAACATGTGGTGCAGCTACATAGCTTACCCCATAAGGTAATTTCAGACCATGGGTCTCAGTTCGTTTCTAAGTTCTGGAAAGAACTCATGAGGCTATTTGCATAGAAATGGGGCTGAATAGTAGCTATCACCCCAAAATTGACGGCCAGTCAGAGTGCACCAACCAAATTTTGGAGCAGGTCTTGCACTGTTATATAAATCATCAACAATCTAACTGGGTGCAGTTACTGCCATTTGCAGAATACTCGTATAATAACACTCTCCATAGCTTGATAGGGATGAGCCCGTTTAAGGTAGTATATGGTTATGAAGGTGCCCCCCTTCCAGTGGTAGATCTCACCCAGGCCGTAGAGGGGGATGCCCAATTATGGTGGTCCAATGTGACGGGGAACTGGGACCTGTTGTGCAAAACTTTATGCAAGGCTAAGGAGAACTACAAGAAGTATGCTGATGCAAAATGATCCCTGGAATGGGATTTGAAACCAGGGGACTCTGTCTATTTGTCTACCAAGAACCTGAAAGGACTGCAGCCACACCGCAAGTTGGGATGGAAATATGTGGGACCATTTAAGGTGCTTAGAGTAATAAATAAGGTGCTGTTGAGCTTGACCTCTCTAAATCTCTGCTGTTCCTGCATGCTGTGTTTCATTTCAGCTGCCTGAAAAAAGATCCTGGACCATCGCAATGGGTGCAGCAGCCCTCGGCTCCACAATCCCTCTGGATCGATGGGGAACCACACCAGGAAGTTCTGGAGGTCCTAGATTCCCGAATCCGCAAAGTACTTCATCCGATGGAAGGACTTGGAACGGGGGAGAATGAGTGGGTTGATTCTCGCCATTTACACACACCCCGCCTCCTTTGGAAGTTCCATCGGGCTTATCCTGACAAGCTGGAGGGGGGTTCAGCTTGAGGGGGGCAGTATGTCAGAATCGGGCTCTGTTGAATGTCATAGTGACACAGGTTTTCCTTTGTAGTTTCCCTCCACTTCAAAGTCATCCTGACCATTTGGTTTCATTCCTTCCCAGCCCTCTCTGCCATAAAACTCCGGGGATGAGAGGAGTAGGGGTGAATGCTAAATATCTTTGTGTGTGAAGGGGTAAGTTAGCCTCAACTTTCCTATGAGAATGAATCCCAAGATGTATAGCTGGCGGAAGCCTTTCATCCTTGGAGAAACATCAGTTGCTGAAATATAAACTTTTATAGTGCAAAGTAGTATGAAGGGGGGGAGTGAAAGAGGAGAATTGAGTGAATGCCTGCTGCAGGACCATTGCATTGTGGGATACTAACCTATTTCCTATACAATACTTAACCTTTGATCTGTTCTTTAGTCTGAACAAGAGATCTCTCTTGTGCACATCCAAATCTCTGTTTCTAATAAAGCTTTTGTAAAGGACTATTGGACTGAGAGTGGATTAACTCAAGGGTTTGACAATTCTTCCACTCTGAGGATAAATGGAAACATGTGAAGCTGGCAGGGCCACCCCTGAAATCTAAAAAGACAGGTTATGAAGGACAGACAGAAAGGCAGACCAGGCTTCCCAAGACTTTAGAAGGGGGCTACCCAAAATAACCATACAACTGCTTGGTGGGCACCCCACCCAGATACTACAAGGAAGGGAAGTGTGCCTACAATACTCTGAGGCCCCCTCAGGCCCAAACACATAGAACTTCTGTTCATGGCCTTCCCCTAGGTGAAATTAGCAGAACTTATTGTACAGATAAAAGATCATCTGTTGTGCTTGTGAATTGTACAAATGCATTGGAAAGGAGTATTCAAACAGGGTCTTGCTTGTGCAGGCAGATGTTTGTTGAAGTAGATGTTTGCTAAGATGGATGTTGTTCAATGAGGTAGGTGTGCTGTGAGGAAGGTTTTTTATGAGGTAGGTTTTGGTTTATGAGGTAGGGGTTTTCTCATGAGGTAAATGTTGTTTGAGTTGGGTGTGGGTCCAGCCCAGCCCCACCCAGCATATGCAGCCATCCTCCCATCTGAGTGCCAAGGTCACAACTTGTGGACCACATGCTGGATCACCCAGATAGGAGGAAGAATGGGGGGGACACACAGGGGACATCAGTAGACCAGAATCTTAATCCACAAGGTCCAGAGCAGAGTGGCCCAGCAGGGTGAGGCTGACCTTCAGGAAGGACAGCTAGTCCACCCTGGGTGAGTCCAGGCAGGAGCAGTGGGGGCTCAGAAGGTCTCCCAGTATGAGAGAATACCCTCTCACTCTGGTGGGAGGGCAAGACAGGAGATTCAAGGCTTTTTTCTTCAGGGCATTCCCTGAGACAAGGATTGCTGGCATTGAATGTGTGGGTCTGGTGCGGGATGCCAAGGAGAGTTTGGCCATATGGCTGGTGTACCATTCACCCACGCACCAGCAAATGCCCTGCTGGGTCTGTTGGAGGCTGTATCCGGCTAAGCATTGGAGTGCCCTAGACTTTTGGTCTTGGGAGACTTTAACATCTATGTTGATGATGTGGCTTCCTTTCTCAGGCCATAGACCTAATATCGTCTATGGTGGCACTGGACTCACCCAGTTTGTTTCAGCTCCCACACACCAAGCAGGCCACATGCTGGATTTTATTTTTGCCTCGGGGATTATGGTGGACCAGATCACTGCTGATGTAGTGCCATGGTCCAACCACTTTGCCCTGAAGGCCCAACTAAGTGTTCCTAACCCCTCCTGTTTGGGCGGTCAGTGGATTTATGCTCACTTGCGGATTCAAATTGACTCTAGCAGGTTCCAGGAAGCTTTGCAGAATCTGATTCCCCCAGCAACTCACTGGATGAGCTGGTGGAAGACTGGCGAAACCATCCTTCTGAAGCCATTGATAGGTTGCTCCCCAGTGTCCTCTTTGCCCCCATACCAAATTGGCTCCATGGTATTCCCCATGGTGACGAGGCTGTGACGAAGCTACAAGAACATCCGATAGTTCATTTATGAAAATCTATGAGATGGTGGTGAAGGCCACTAAGGAGGATTTCTATGCAGCTTCCATCATGCCTGCAAGCTCACTCCTAGCCCAATTATTTAGAATAATTTGGTCTCTGACTACGTTGCTTCAGGGCACTTCAAATGCTAGGGAATTGGCATTAGGATGTGAGGCATTTGTGATCCACTTTGCAGATAAAGTCTTGATGTTCCACCATGATCTCCCAGCCACACTTGATACAGTAAGGGAACTGGAAGCCCCTTGTCTATCTATAGGTCCAATTTTGGACCACTTCATTCTGCTCACCCAGGATGCAGTCAACAAGATCTTGGCAACTGTGAAACCTACCACTTGCCCTCTTGCTCCTTGTCCATTGTGGCTAATTAAAGCTTGAGGTGATGTGGTAGAAACTTCCCTGAGGGAGATTGTCAACTTGTCCCTATCAACAGGGACCTTCCCAGGGAATTTGTCCTTGATAACTACCACCCAATATCTAATCTACCATTTCTGGGCAAGGTAGTAGAGAAAGTGGAGGCAACACAGCTCCCGGCTTTCTTGGAGAATGCTAACATCCTGGATTCCTTCCAGTCCAGCTTTCAACCTGCCCATAGGACAGAGATGGTGTTGGTCACCTTGGTGGATGACCTCTGCAGACATCTGGATTGAGGCAGTTTGGCATTGCTAATTCTTTTTGATTTGTCAGCGGCATTCGATACAGTCAACCATGAACTGTTGACCCACCACCTTGCTCATGTGGGGATATGGGGATTAGCCTTACAGTGGCTGGCCTCCTTTCTCTAAGATCAGGGACAGAGGGTAGTGAGTGGTGGGCACTCACTTGGATGTGTCTCAGTGGCACTCACTTGGATGTGGGGTGCCGCAGGGGGCAATTCTCTTGTTATTCAACATTGAAAGATTTCAACATCTATAGGCACCCCCTTGCCCAAATTATTCAGAGGTATGGTTTGGGTTGTCACCAATGTGTGGATGACACCTAGTTCTATCTACTGATGGATGGCCATCCAGACTCTGCCCTTGAACATCTAGATCAGGCGTTACAGGCCATGGCTAGATGGTTACAACAGAAGAGACTGAAAATGAACCCATTGGAGACAGAGGTCTTGCACCTGGGTCGTAGGTAACTGGGATTGCATATTAGGCTCCATACGTTTGGTGACCCATTGGTGCCATCTTCTAAGCTGAAGAGCCTAGGGGTGTTCATGGATGCCTCACTGACTATGGAGGCCCAGGTCACTGCCACTGTCAGGTATGCCTTCTTTCATTTGAGGCAGATCCTGCAGTTGGCTCCATACCTCACCCCCCATAATCTCACAGCAGTGACCCATGCAACAGTCACTTCCAGAATAGACTATTGTAACTCTTTCTATGTGGGGCTTCCCTGTTCCAGAAATTGCAGCTAGTGCAGAACGCAGCAGCATGGGTGTTGATGCCGTTGCCTGTGTGGGCACACATCTATCTGCTGCTGTGTGACCTGCAGTGGCTGCCTATCGAATGTTGGATCAGTTTCAAAATGTTGGTGCTGACCTTTAAAGCCCTATATGGCCAAGGGTCTGCATATCCTCAAGACCGCCTTTCCCCAAATGAGCCCCATAGAACATTGCATTCTATGAACCAACATCACCTGGCTGTCCCTGGCCCTAGGTATGTCCGACTTGCCTCAATTAGGACCAGGACCTTTTTGGCCCTGGCCCCTGCCTGGTGGAATAAGCTACCTTATGAGATCAGGGCCCTGCAGGTCCTGCTACAGTTCTGCAGACCCTGCAAGATGGAGCTCTTCTGCTGGGCCTTTAGTTGAGGCAGAAGGCATCCACTTGATTGTCCTCCCCTCCAGTGACCATAGATCTGTGAGGCTGGATCGGGACCACAAGATTTTCTGTTGAGGTGTCGTTGTTGTTTAGTATATGATGATTTTATTGTTTTTACAGATTTTAAATGTAAATCTGCATAAATTGCAGATGTATACATTGGAACCTGCCCTGAGCCTGCAATGTGGGGAGGGCAGGATATAAGCCTAATAAAATAAATAAAAAAATAAAAATAAATAAAAACAACAGAGGTCAGCCCAGATGACAGCCTAGCGTGACCTGTATTCGAAGGGGTTGGTGGAGACAGAATCAGAGGACTCAGCAAGGTACTTCCTCACCATCACCTCTGCTGAATCCTCCACCATGACATGCCTGGCCTCCCCACTCCTGCTGCTGACCTCCCACTTCACTACTGGCAACCAGTAGTGGGGCTTCTGCCTGGTTGGGCTCTTGGAGGCAGATGTGCAGGTCTGCAGCTCCTCCTCCTCTTCCTCTTCCTCTCCTCAAGCTTCTTCCACCTGCTGTTCCCTCTGGCCATGTCTGCTTGCCTGAAGCCTCCACACTTCTCTGCAGAACTCACGCTTCCACTCCATGAACTCTGCATTCTGGAGATCAATGTTGCTCTTAATGCATGGGTTGCAGTTACAGCCCAGCTTGTACTCCTTTTCAGAGAGGATGCAACCTGGTGGTAATTCCCACCTGCAGCCTCTCTGCCAGAGCCTAGACCTGTGGGGGAATAGTTGTTCCCTCAGGGCCCACTTGTGGTGGAGAAGTCAGTGCCTGGTCTAGCCCACAAATCAGGGAGATGACTTTCCTCAGGCTGGCCATGTGGATGCTGAGTACATTGGTGGTGTCCTGGAAGGGCTCCAAGACATGCAGTATTTGGGAGAGGGTCAGCTAGTCATTGGAGCTGATGCTGAGCTCCTCTTCCTCATCCAGAATCATCACAGAGATGACATCCTGCACCATGCTCTGCTGCTCCACCAAACATGCTAACATGGCATAGGTAAGAGGTGTCAAACATACAGTCCATGGACTGGATCTGGCCCCTGCAGGGCTCCAATCCAGCCCAAGAGCAATTGACTCTGTGCTGCTTCCTGTTTCTTACATTGCAGTTCCTTTTGGCCAGTCTCCCCTATTTCCTGCTTCAGAGGAGAGAAAGAAAGCCTTCCTTCAATTGGCTGAAGGCTCCTGCCTCCCTCCTCCTCTTGGGAGGGAGGGAGGGGGATGAAAAGCACCAGAAAGGGGAGGGGGGGCATTTTTAAGAAGACCAGCAATATTTTATTTCAGATATAAGCTTTTGTGTGCAAGCACACTTTTTCTTCAGAGAGAGGGAGGGAAAGAGCCAGAGGGAGTATGCCAGAAAGAGAGAGTCCTGTGTTTAAGACTAAAAATGTTTTAATCCAGGTATAAGCTTTTATGTGAAGGCACACAGGGCTTTTTTTTTTTTTTTGTAGAAAAGAACCAGCAGGAACTCATTAGTATAACAGGCCACATCCAATAGCAGAAACTCATTAGCATATTAGCCCACACCCTTACAGCACAGCTCATTAGCATATTAGGCCACACACCCCATGCCTTACCTTGGCTTGCCCGGGCACCCCACGGCTGCAGGGAGC
Organism: Gekko gecko; assembly: GCA_029375565.1. Lineage (NCBI taxonomy): Eukaryota > Metazoa > Chordata > Lepidosauria > Squamata > Gekkonidae > Gekko > Gekko gecko. The sequence goes on from JAPDNY010000005.1 coordinate 175,955,082, forward strand.
CTGGGCAAGCCCCCTTGAAGGGAAGGGAAGGCAGTTTAAACTGGCCCTTGGACAGGCCAGGGAAGGCATGGGGAGGCATTTAAATGCCTCCCTGATCCTTCCAGGGCCCCCCCTGGCCTGCCTGCCTCAGAGTCTCTGGGGGGATGTTGCTCTCCAGGCCTTCCCTCTGTAGCCACGCACACAGAGGTTTTGGCTTTAGTGGGCATGGCCAACTCTGAACTCCATTCCTGCCCAGAAATAGCCCTGAGCACACTCCTTCAGAGAGTGAGGGGGAGGGAGAGGGAAAGAGCCAGAGAGCACACCAGAAGGAGACAGAGTCCTTTGTTTAAGACCAAATATGTTTTAATCCAAGTATAATCTTTTGTGTGTAAGCACACTTCATCAGAGAGAGGGGGAGGGGGAGAGAGAGAGAGAGGGAGAGGGAGAGGGAGAGGGAGAGGGAGAGGGAGAGGGAGAGGGAGAGGGAGAGAGTCCATCCCATGGTACTTGGAGAGATCCCTCTTTCCATTTCTAACAGATGGAGGGAACCTAACAGCACAGCTTGCATTCCTTATTAGTGAAAGGGAGAGACCAATTTCACACAAGAGCTGCACTACCATCATGCCTCCCTTTGCCCCATTTCTATTGGTCAATTTCCCGCTCAAAGCCGCGCAGCTGCATTTTGACCCATGGCTTCACCCGACTTCCCCCGCGGTTTTGTGATCCTCAAAAACCAGGATCATGAAATTGCAGGGGGAATCAGGCGAAACCGTGGGTCGAAATGTGGCTGCGCGGCTTTGAGTGGGAAATTGACCAATAGAAACGGTACAAAGGGAGGTGTGATGGTGGCACAGCTCTTGTGTGAAATCGGTCAGAGAGAGTCTAGCAGTAACTTAACGACTAACAAAATACGTGGCAAGGCATGAGCTTTCATAAGTCACTGTTCACTTCTTCAGATACTGATGGAATGTGAGTCCATCTGTCCTTATATGTTGGAGAGTGAAGTGATTTCAGATGCCAAATGACAATAGCAGGCATTGGTAATGAGAGAAGAAACTAAGGTCTCAGTTCAGTCCAGGAGTTTGCATTGTCTTGAGCTTAGTGGTCAATTGCAATTCAGCAGTCTCTTTCCTCCCTCATGGATCCCTGCCTTGTCATGCGTGGTTTGATGAGGCTGTGGGCTATGCCATGGAGGGCCACCCAGAACGGACAGGCCACAGCAGAGAACTCAGACCAACTGTGATCCCCTGGAGAAGGAAATGGCAACCCACTCCAGTATCTTTGCCAAGAAAACCCCATGGACAGTAACAAAAGGCTAAAAGATATGGCGCCGGAAGATGAGCCCCTCAGGTTGGAAGGTGTCCAATATGCTACTGGGGAAGAGCAGAGGGCAAGTACAAGTAACCCCAGAAAGAGTGAAGCAGCTGGGCCAAAGCCGAAAGGACGCTCAGTTGTGGATGTGTCTGACGGTGAAAGGAAAGTCCGATGCTGCAAAGAACAATACTGCATAGGAACCTGGAATGTAAGATCTATGAATCAAGTTAAACTTGACGTGGTCAAAAATGAGATGGCAAGAATGAACATCGACATCTTGGGAATCAATGAACTAAAGTGGACAGAAATGGGTGAATTTAACTCAGAAGACCATTATATCTACTACTGTGGCCAGGAATCCCGTAGAAAAAATGGTGTGGTCTTTATAGTCAACAAGAGAGTGAGAAAGGCGGTATTGGTATACAATATCAAAAATGACAGAATGATCTCAGTCCGAATCCAAGGCAAACCATTCAACATCACAGTAATCCAAGTCTATGCCCCAACCACTGCTGCAGAAGAGGCTGAAGTGGACCAGTTCTATGAAGACCTACAACACCTCATAGAACTAACACCAAAAAATGATGTCCTCATCATCATAGGGGACTGGAATGCTAAAGTAGGAAATCAAGGGAGCATGGCGACACCAGGGAAGATGGTGGTCGTTTGATCTACGCGCTCTCTCCCCCTTCCTACCCTCACAGTATATAGTTCAACCTTCATCGAGCTAAAAGCACCAGATTATGGGAAAAAACAGTGGCACTAACTCTCAGGACACTAAAAAAATTATAAAATCACCACAAGACTTCTTCGCTCTGAGACAAAGTCGAACTGACAGGAAAACGGCCGAGACGGGGGGTGGGGACAAGATGGCAGATGACAAATCGTTGGAACAGTTATTGGAAGAAGCCTTGGCTAAACAAGACTTATCGGGTAAGCTGGAAAGAATGGAGAAGTGCTTAAGCAACCAAATCCAGCTATCTCTTGAGCCCATAAGAACACAATTAACGCAAATGCAGTTCTCTCTAGAAAAACCAGCAAAAACGGCTGAAAAAGCCATTAAGATGAGCACTGCACTCAAAGAGGACATTAAGAAGGCTCGGGCATGGGATTTAAACTCAAGGGAATGCATCCTAACTCTTAAGTCACAAATGAAACAATTATATTTGAAACTGAGAGGACTGCCTGAAGGGGTAGAGCAAAATATGGACACAATCTGCTTTGTGACAAATTGGCTAGTTGCTATTTTTAATCTTGAGCCGAGAGTAGCCCCGATCATTTTAAAAGCGTTCCGGCTGGGTGCTTCCCTTAACCCAAAACGTACTGCCCCGAGAGGTCTCCTCATCCAACTAGCTGACTGGAGAACGAAAAAAAAATACAAGATGAAGCAAGAGCCAGGGGTTTCCTACCTTATAAAGAGTTTAAAGTGTTAGTATTCCCTGATGTGCCGCAGGAAGCTCTCAACATCAGGAGAAACTTGAAACTGGTCACTAACAGGCTGCAGGAGGAAAAGGTGTGTTATAAATGGCTCTTTTCAGGCTGCCTGCAAGTTTCACACCGTGGATCCCTTTTCACAGCTTCTGACGAGGACTCGGGCTTTGAACGTTTACAAAAGCTACAGCTCTCAAGACGCTCTGACTCCTATCATAGGTCCACGAAACGAAAGTCACGCTCCCCAACCACTCCAGAACAAAATAACAAGATTTTATCCTGAGATTCCAGCTCTTCAATGACAGCAGATGGATCTCCTACTCGCCCTGTCTAGCTTTTTAGAGTATGCACCTTGTAAATTAGCAAAATAAAACTTAGCTTAGGCATTGTATTTTTCCCCTATCTTTAGTGCAAACTCTTTTTACACATAGTACATTAACTTTAGCAAGACTCTGATGTTGGTTTCTTTAAACTTGTTGCTTAGCTTTTACTGTGGGGGGAGGGGAGTGGGGGAGTGGGTCTCTTTGCCTCTGATTTTAAAAGACCTCCTCAGGTTGTTGACTCAACATTGGAGCTCAAAACCACATTTCCAAGGCTGGTCTTTACCTTATTACCCTAAATTGTTGATAGCCATAGATAGTAAGCCTGGTTTAATATTCTTGAAAGCCACAGTTGCAACTGCTTAGAGTGCAGTGTTTCACTACTGTCTCATCTGGGGGGGAGGGGAGGGGGATTTGTTATTGAGTGGCTATAAAATTATAATTTTTGCTCATTTTGACAGTTGTAAGGTATAGTTACTGCATTTTGTTTTTGGTTTTAATTGACTTTGGCTCAATTATTTAAAAGTTTTTAATTAATATTTATATTTTATTGTAGGTTTGTGATTGCAACTAGAAATTACTTGATAAGGATCTGATTGCTGCTAATAATCAATTGTTGATAACCTGATTAGCGCCTCTTATTAATTGTGGAGTACCTGATTATTGTGAACAATTAATTGCTAATTGCTGATTCTTGTTCAAATTAATTGCTGATAATTGGATTAGACCTTTTTTACTAAATTGAGAAGAACCTGATTGTTGTTGTCAATTAATTGCTATTAACCTGATTTACACTTAAATTAAATTGTAGATAATCTGACTTGGACTACTACTGCCTCAAGTGCTGGTAATTTATTCAAGAGACTTCTCTAAGAACTGGGCTCCTTAGGAGACAACTTTTAAAAGATTCCTAAAAGCTATTTTTATATATATATAGTTGCTTGTACACACAGTTTGTATACCTAAATGGTATTAACACACATGCTGCTTATTCTTGCAGCTTGCTGCCTTTGCATCAGTACAGCCACATTTTTTCTCCTAGGTACTACCTTTGTCACTCTTATTACATACTTTGAAATTAACACCTCTTACACAAAATTTAACACTCTTTTTTAAATTCATAATGAACACTCTGAAAATTCAGTCAGTGAACATTAGAGGTCTTAACACCTGGGTCGAACGAAGAAAATTTCTACATCAACTGCAGCTAACAAAGCCATCAATTCTGTTTCTACAGGAAACACATTCCAGATCTGATAAACTTCCTATATTAAAATATTCTGGGTTTCCACAACAAATTCAGGCACTAGGGTCATCTAAAGCAAGAGGAGTGGCGATTCTGCTCTCTAAAACACTTAACTTCTTGGTGGGCGGCACAAAGGTAGATCCTTTGGGTCGTTTTATTTTTGTCAAAGGAACTCTTGATGATAGGAAACTCACACTGGTATCATTATATGCCCCAAACCTGAACCAAATTGCCTTCCTGAAATCCACCCTCTTGGAATTACAGACCTTTACAGAAGGCGAGTTGATCATAGGAGGAGATTTTAATTTTATTGCAGATAAATTTCTAGATAGATCACCTACTAAATGTAAGACCAAACAACATTCCAAAACAGGAACAGGCACAGGACTATCCAGACTTTTCTCTGAATTCAGACTAATAGATTCCTGGAGGTCCCTACACCCAGCAGACCAAGACTATTCATACTTTTCAGCACAGCATCAGATCTTCACAAGGATAGACTATATTCTAATATCTGAACAACTGTTGGCAGAACTGGAATCAGCATCCATAGGCCCTAGGTACTTGACAGATCATACATGGCTAGAATGTCAATTACAGAAACACCCGAACACACTGCCAAATAGACAATGGTCCATGGACAAAGACATTTTATTGGACACTTCAATTAAGGACAAGCCGGAGACCGATATCAGAAACTTTTTTCAGGAAAACACATTACCAGAAATCTCTGCCTCCACATGCTAGGATGCCATGAAAGCAGTCCTTCAAGGATCAATGATCTCTCTTACATCACATCTACGGAAAAGAAGAGAAAAAAACAGAAGAGAAATGTTAGGTCTGATAGCTCTGCTGGAATCCAAGCACAAAGTCACAGGAAGTAGGAAGATTTATGCTAAACTATTGGCAGAAAGAAAGATTTTAGAAACATTGGAGACATCGCAAATTAAAAAAAATCTACTATATTTAAAACAGCAGTACTGGCAAAAATCTCCTAGAAATGTACGCATGCTAGCATGGAGGATCAAAGAAAAATGGAAGGCAGCTCTGGTGACCACACTGAAAACTTCAGATGGAAAACACTATACTTCCCTTAAAGCGGTAGCAGGAGGTTTTGCTGACTTCTTTGCAAAACTATATTCCTCCCGCAAACCAGCGATAAATGATATTGTATCTTATCTAGACACTTTACCTGATCTAAAAAAGCTCTCCCCATCATACACTAGCTTTATGGAAAAACCCATAGATCGAAAAGAACTCATAGAGACTATCAAAGGCCTGAAGCTAAATAAGGCCCCTGGCATAGACGGAATCCCTGCAGAGTTTTACAGAACCTTCTGCTCAACACTGGAACCTCATCTTCTAAACATTTGCAATAAGGCTTTATGCTAAGGAACTATACCTCAATCCTGGTATGATTCTTCAATCTCAGTAATTCCCAAAGACAAGAAAGACCCGTCGGACCCTGCATCATACCACCCGATTGCTTTGCTGAACAATGATGCAAAGAAATTCACTTCAATTTTGGCCAATAGACTCAAGACGCTGGTGTCAGACTATATCAATCCGGATCAGACTGACTTCATTCCGAATAGGCAGATAACGGATAATGTGAGACTAACACTCAATATTATATCTTATGGGAAGACCTCCTCTCTCGAATCTGTAATACTGGTTTTAGATTTTCAGAAAGCTTTTGACTCCCTAGAAATCACCTATCTTCTCATGCTGCTGGAAAAAATGGGCTTTGGCTGGAATTTTCTAAACTCCTTAAAAACATTATATGCTCACCCCAAGTCTAGAATATATGTAAATGGCTACAATTCTAACTTCTTTTTTCCATCCAGAGGAACTAGGCAGGGGTGCCCCCTCTCACCATTGCTCTTTGCGCTTGCAGTGGAACCACTAGCGAATGAGTTGTGTCACAACCAAGATTTTACGGGTATTTACATCAATGGGCAAGAATATAAATTAACAATGTATGCTGACGATATCACCTTATATGTCTCTAATCCTGAAGGCTCTATACCTGCCATCCAAGAGACTCTCTCCCGATTTGGCGCATTGTCCAGGCTACGCTTGAACAACAACAAATCGGAAATTTACCCCATCACTCTTTCTAGTAAAACTCGATTGACACTACTTAAATCCACACCATTTCGATGGGTGGAAACTACTTGGAGGCATCTAGGGGTCCAAATTCCATTGGATTTACACAATTTGTTAGCAAGCAACTACCATAAAACTTTCGCTGAGTCTCAAGAGAAGATGAAGAAATGGAACGCGCTTAAGCTCTCTTTAGCGGATCATGTGCAATTAATTAAAACGTTTGTTTTTCCGTGCTTTCTATTCCTCTTTAGAATGCTGCCGATATTCATACCAGAAAAAGATTTGAATAATTGGCAGAAAGAGATTCAACACTTTGTATGGAATTACAAGAAATCTCGAATAGATAGTTGCTCCCTCTCCAAGCCATTGACACTGGGAGGCCTAAACCTGCCTCGGCTCCAAACTTATTACCATGCAACTCTCCTTTCCAACATTCCTAAAATGTTGCAACTACAACCAGAGGCACAATGGGTGCATATTGAGCAGTCATATGTCTCCCCATTCAAACGCCAAGAAATTTTCTGGATTCCGGCATCACATCGGCCCTTGAGCATCCTCAAAAATCCCTTCTTATACACGACACTGAAAATTTGGGATCGCAGACAGAAGTGTTTAGCTCCTCCAATATCTTCATTATCCACATTTACTTCTCAGCAGTGGTTCCTACCAGGGATGGAACCAAACTCATTTAAGGCATGGACAGATGCAGGCATCACAAGACTTCAACACTTAACAAAAAATGGAAAGATCCATAGCAAATCTTACTTTGAAGAAGGTATCGGCCATAATATCTCATATTTGAATTGACTCTAGACAATATTTGAATTGACTCTAGAGAGCTTTCCAGACTTGGCTAAAAGGACCCTTTCTAAGGTATACAAGCTACTGATAGAACATGATAGTTCTTATACTGCCACTTACCAGAAAGCTTGGGAACGAGATCTTCAAAAATCATTGACAAATGAGCAATGGTCATCTTGCTGGAAATCTTCAAAGAAAGTTTTTAAGATCTTTAATGTCCATCTGCAAACATATAAACTGATTACTCACTGGTACTACACACCCAACCGACTACATCATCTCAACCCCAATTACACTCAGTTTTGCTGGAAGCAATGCGGGCTTAAAGGAAGCTATTTTCACTGCTGGTGGGAATGCCCACATATCAATGATTTTTGGAGAAGTGTCATAGCGGAAATAAACAAGATCACCTCTCAAATAATTCCTCTTAAACCAGAAGTTATCTTACTTCAAATACAAGAAACACCTGACTCACAATGCAGCTACAACAAACTTACCTTGATTTTGCTGGCAGCGGCCTGTCTGGCCATAGCCACTACCTGGAAATCTGCGTCTCCTCCGACACTGACCATCTGGAGAAACAAAGTATGGGATCAGTTTCTTATGTGCAAAATTTCTGACTCACTTCAAAGACAACGATCCGGAATCACCATGACCCACGCTAAATTTGTATGCACGTGGTTTCCATGGCTACAGTATATGACAGACACAGAACTTCCCACTAACACTGCTTAGTTTTTTTGGCTTTTCTTCTAACTCTCCTCTGTATACACAGAGATACATACAAAATCCTTCTATATCTAAGATCTGGCTTTAATGTAGTTCTCACCTTCTCCCGATCAACAGTGATAGTGTAATTACCAGTACTTTTTAACCTCTTTTGTTGGATGATAAGTGTTCAAAAATGTTAGAATAGTTTTTTACTGCTAAGAAATTGGCTTCTGATACGACTTGATCCTTATCTCTTATTGTTGCTTGTTTAATGCTTTAGATGTTCATTGTAAATGATTATTATTTTAAAAGAATAAAATAAATTATAAAATGGAAAAAAAAGGAAATCAAAAGGTAACCGGAATAACAGACAAGTTTGGCCTAGGAGAACAAAATGAAGCAGGGCAAAGGCTAACAGAGTTTTGTCAAGAGAACACACTGGTCATAGCAAACACCCTTTTCCAATAACTTAAGAGGCAACTCTACACATGGACATCACCAGATGGGCAACACCGAAATCAGATTGACTATATAATTTGCAGTCAAAGATGGAGAAGCTCTATCCAGTCAGTAAAAACAAGACCTGGAGCTGACTGTGGCTCAGATCATGAGCTACTCATTGCAAAATTCAGACTTAAACTGAAGAAAGTTGGGAAAACCACTAGGCCATTCAGATTTGACCTAGATCGCATCCCTGATGAATATACAGTAGAGGTGAAGAATAGGTTTAAGGGACAAGGTTTGATAGACAGACTGCCTGAAGAACTATGGACAGAGGTCCATGACATTGTACAGGAGGCAGCACTCACCGCCATCCCAAAGAAAAAGAAATGCAAGAAAGCAAAGTGGCTGTCTGATGAGGCTTTACACATAGCAGAAGAAAGAAGGGAAGTGACAGGCAATGGTGAAAGGAAAGAATGCAGATTTCCAGAGAACAGCAAGGAGAGATAAGGAGGCTTTCCTGAATGAACAATGCAAAGTAATAGAGGAAAACAATAGAATGGGAAGGACTAGAGATCTCTTCAAGAAAATTGGAGAAATCAAGGGAACATTCCATGCAAAGCTGGCCATGATAAAGGACAAAAACGGTAGGGACCTAACAGAAGCAGAAGAGATTAGGAAAAGATGGCAAGAATACACAGAAGAACTATTCAAGAAGGACCTCAATGTCCTTGACAATCATGATGGTATAATCACTGACCTCGAGCCAGACATCCTGGAATGCAAAGTTAAATGGGCCTTAGAAAACATTACTAACAACAAAGCTAGTGGAGGTGATGGTAACCCAGCTGAGCTATTCAAAGTCTTAAAAGAAGATGCTGTTAAAGTGCTGCACTCAATTTGCCAACAAATTTGGAAAACACAATAGTGGCCACAGGATTGGAAAAGGTCAGTATACATTCCAGTCCCAAAGAAGGGCAATGCCAATGAATGTTCAAACTATCACACAATTGCACTCATTTCACACACTAGCAAGGTCATGCTAAAGATCCTACAAGCTCCAACAGTACATGGATAGAGAACTGCCAGAAGTACAAGCTGGGTTTCAAAGAGGTAGAGGAACTAGAGATCAAATTGCCAACATTCACTGGATTATGGAGAAAGCAAGAGATTACCAAAAACATCTACTTCTGCTTCATTGACTATGCTAAAGCCTTTGATTGTGTGGATCACAATAAACTATGGCAGGTTCTTAAAGAGATGGGAGTACGAGACCACCTCACATGTCTCCTGAGAAACCTGTATAAGGGTCAAGAAGCAACAGTTAGAGCAAATATGGAACTGACTGGTTTAGCATAGGAAAAGGAGTACGACAAGGATGTATATTGTCCCCTTGCTTATTTAATTTATATGCAGAGTACATCATGCAAAATGCTGGCCTGGATGAATCACAAGCTGGAGTTAAGATTGCTGGGGAAAAGATCAATAACCCCAGATATGCAGACGATACCACTCTGATGGCAGAAAGTGAAGAGGACCTGAAGAGCCTCTTGCTCAGGGTCAAAGAGGAGAGCGCAAAAGTGGGCTTGAAGCTCAACATCAAAAAAACTAAGATCATGGCATCCAGCCCCATCACTTCTTGGCAAATAGAAGGGGAAGTTGTAGAAGTAGCGACAGACTTCACGTTCCTGGGATCCCAGATCACTGCAGATGGTGACTGCAACCATGAAATTAAAAGATGCCTGATCCTTGGGAGGACAGCGATGGCAAACCTAAACAGCATGATAAAAAGCAGAGACATCATCCTGCCAACAAAAGTCCGCATGGTCAAAGCAATGGCATTCCCCGTAGTAATGCATGGCTGCGAGAGTTGGACTATAAGGAAGGCTGAGTGCCGAAGAATAGATTCTTTTGAACTATGGTGCTGGAGAAGACTCTTGAGAGTCCCTTGGACTGCAAGGAGATCAAATCATTCAATCCTAAAAGAAATCAACCCTGACTGTTCCCTGGAAGGCCAGATCCTGAAGTTGAAGCTCAAATACTTTGGCCACCAAATGAGAAGGGAGCACTCACTGGAGAAGACCCTGATGCTGGGAAAGATTGAAGGTCAAAGAAGAAGGGGATGGCAAAGGTTGAGATGGTTAGACAGTGTCATTGATGCAACAAACATGAAATTGAGCAAATTTCAGAGGACAGCGGAAGACACGTGGGCCTGGCGTGATCTGGTCCATGGGGTCGTGAAGAGTCGGATTCGACTGTGTGACTGAACAACAACAACAACAACGAGTCTCTCTTTCTAATCTCCTTTGAAACTCCTTTGTAAGAGAACTGCTACTCTTAGATGAGCAACTGAATGCCCTGGTTTTTGAATGTTGTGGAAAGAGCAACAGTAGAAAGAGTAAGAATCCAATAGAATGAGCAGTAGTATGTGCTTTTATGAGTCACTGCTCACTTCTTCAGACATTTCCATTTATTCTTTGCTTCCTCCTAGACTCAATCCTCCTGTACCGAATTGAGATCTAGGTTTCCTGTCTCATTACCAATGCTGATATCTCCATGCTTAAGCATATCACACCAATGCTGATATCTCCACCCCTCTGCATATCACACCTAATCCAATCATGCCTCCAATTGCCATTTGGCATCGAAAATCATCTTTATGAAGTTTATATCTCTGGTACCTTGTGTTACATTTTATGGCACACATGACCTGGCCAGGTCCATAGCCAGGATTTTCTAAGTTGGGGGGGGGGTAAATTTATCAGGAGGCACTTAGCGATAATTAAATTAATTAATTATTTCTCCTGTGCATCCCCCTCCACCCCCAACTGGAAAAAAACCAGGTGCTCTCCCCTCTGCTGCTGCTGCAACTGCCTCTACTACAGCTTCCTCTGCTCACTCTACCACCACCTTGTCTAGGTGGCAGCATCGCTGCCATCCCCCACCCCCTCCCCAAGCAGCAGCAGCAGCAGCAGACCAGGCCCAGGAAGCAACTGCCACTGCCATACATGCAGTGTGCCTTGTCCTCCCTTGTGTGCAATGGTCTCAAAGGCTCTCCTCTGGCCAGTCGTCTGCCTGCCTGCCCACGTGGGGACCTCCTACTCCTCTCTGCTGCTGGGCCCAGGAAGCAATGGCTGGTGCTGCATGCACAGTGCACCTCATTTTCCTCTAATCTACAGCAGCCTTCATGGCTATCCCCTGGCTAGCTGCCTGCCTGCCATGAGCCCCACATAGGGGCCCCCTTCTCCTCTCTGCTGCCTGCCCACCATGGCATTGTGGGGGCAGGCAGGGAGACATCTGTGGGACTGTTGGTAGGCAGGGAAATGAAAGGGGCAGCTGCGGGGAGTCCTCCATGCAGTCCAGTGAGTTGGGGGGGCTGAGCACAGCTGTAGTAGGCTCTGGGTGAACCTCTGTGTCTTCATGATAGTCTTCATAGGCTGCCTTGGCTAGGGGATCTTGCAGCCTTCACAGACTCACCTGGCTTAAGCAAGATGTTTTCAGGAAACAGAACTTGGTTATTTTCCTCTCCCCTCCCCAGCTCAAAGAGCCTCTATCCCATGCTGCCTTGCAGGGGCTTAATGGCTGCGGAGTGGGGCAGGCACTCAAAAAGGTGAAGAGGGGTACCCAGCCTCCTGCATAACAGCCCTTCCTGCTGAGCATCCGCTTCCCCCCCCAGCAGATGCAGAGCACATTCTGACCATCTCTCCTTCTCCAGCCCAAGGAGGGAAGCAGCCCGGTGGAGAGCCACATGTACAAAGGAAAACCATGCAGCCAGCGCTCATCCACAAACTGGCCTTTTGGGCAGGGTGGTGAAGCATGGCTTTGGGTGGTGGGGCGGGGTTCAGGACTGAGGGGACATGGCCCTGAAATGCCCTACCATAGCTATGGGCAACTGACTGACCACTGTTGTAAGTATGTTGGACTAGATCGACTGTCACTGGTCTGATCCAGCAGGTCTTCTTAGCCTGGTGTAGTGGTTAAGAATAGCAGACTCTAATCTGGAGAACCAGGTTTGATTTTCTACTCCTGCCAACTACCATACAGGATGTCTGCTGTGGGGAGAGGAAAGAAAGGTGATTCTAAACCACTCCAAGACTCCTTCAGGTAGTGAAGGGTAGAGTATAAAATCAACTCTTCTTCTTATGTTCTTATGGCTAGTAGGGTTCCCAACACAGCCTTGGCAAATGCAGAGAGATTTGGAAGACAATGCTCAGTGAGGATGGAGTGTGTAGAGGCTGTGATGTCACCTTTGGGTCACTCTCTAGGCTGCTTCTCTATGGTCTTTGCCATAGAGACTGGAGGAAATTCCTAGAATGTCACTATGTGAGGATAATTTTTTCGTCCAGTCCTCAGTTACAGGGGGAACAGAAATTGGAGCTGGGGACTGGTAATTCCCCAACTAGAGTGGTTAAATAGGAGGCCTGTTCTCTGGGTGCAGGGGCTAGGCTTGGACCCAGACAGCAGTGGCATGCAGCCAAGGAGGGGTGGGCATACCCTGCTTGCAGCAGCAAAATACCTTAAACTGCCCCTGAACCTGTGCCTGAGCTGTACCATTTCAGACTGCAGGAGGGGCACACAGGACCGAATGCTCATCACATGCATAATTGGGTAACTGACTAGAACAGGGCTCTTCCTCCCGCATTTTTGTTGTTCTGAAAAGTATTCAGCCACATGAGCCATGTTTGAAACCTGAAGTGCTAGTGAGCACAGTGGCAAATCTAGAACATAAGAACATAAGAGAAGCCAATGTTGAATCAGGCCAATGGCCCATCTAGTCCAACACTCTGTCACACAGCGGCCAAAATATACCAGGTGCCATCAGGAGGTCCAGCAGTGGGGCCAGGACACTAGAAGCCCTCCCACTGCTGCCCCTCCAGCACCAAGAATAGAGTGCATCACCTGCCCCAGACTGAGAGTTCCCATCTATACCCTGTGGCTAATAGCCACTGATGGACTTCTGCTCCATATGTTTATCTAATTTCCTCTTGAAACTGTCCATGCTTGCAGCTGCCACGACCTCCTGTGGCAGGGAATTCCATACGTTAATCACTCTTTGGGTGAAGAAGTATTTCCTTTTATCTGTTCTAACCCGACTGCTCAGCAATTTCATAGAGTGCCCACGAGTTCTTGTATTGTGAGAAAGGGAGAAAAGTACTTCTTTCTCAACCTGCTCAATCCCATTCATAATCTTATAAACCTCGATCATGTCACCTCTCAGCCATCGTTTCTCCAAGCTAAAGAGCCCCAAGCACTTTAACCTTTCTTCATAGGGAAGGTGTTCCAACCCTTTTATCATTCTAGTTGCCCTTCTCTGCACTTTTTCCAATGCTATAATATCCTTTTTGAGATGTGGTGACCAGAACTGTACACAGTATTCCAAATGAGGTCGCACCAATGATTTATACAGGGGCATGATGATACTGGCTGATTTGTTATCAATTCCCTTCCTAATAATCCCCAGCATAGCGTTGGCCTTCTTTATTGCAGCTACACATTGTCTAGACATTTTCATCGAGTTATCCACTACGACTCCAAGATCTCTCTCTTGGTCCGTCTCTGCCAGTTCAGACCCCATCAACGTGTATTTATATTTAGGATTTTTGGCTCCAATGTGCATCACTTTGCACTTGGCCACATTGAACCCCATTTGCCACGTTGACGCCCACTCACCCATCCTCAACAGATCCCTTTGGAGTGCCTCACACTCCTCCCTGGTTTTCACCACCCTGAACAACTTCGTGTCATCTGCAAATTTAGCCACATCACATAAGAACATAAGAGAAGCCAATGTTGAATCAGGCCAATGGCCCATCTAGTCCAACACTCTGTCACACAGCGGCCAAAATATACCAGGTGCCATCAGGAGGTCCAGCAGTGGGGCCAGGGCACCAGAAGCCCTCCCACTGCTGCCCCCTCCAGCACCAAGAATAGAGTGCATCACCTGCCCCAGACTGAGAGTTCACATCTATACCCTGTGGCTAATAGCCACTGGTGGACTTCTGCTCCATATGTTTATCTAATTTCCTCTTGAAACTGTCCATGCTTGCAGCTGCCACGACCTCCTGTGGCAGGGAATTCCGTATGTTAATCACTCTTTGGGTGAAGAAGTATTTCCTTTTATCTGTTCTAACCCGACTGCTCAGCAATTTCATAGAGTGCCCACGAGTTCTTGTATTGTGAGAAAGGGAGAAAAGTACTTCTTTCTCAACCTGCTCAGTCCCATTCATAATCTTATAAACCTCGATCATGTCACCTCTCAGCCGTCGTTTCTCCAAGCTAAAGAGCCCCAAGTGTTTTAACCTTTCTTCATAGGGAAGGTGTTCCAACCCTTTTATCATTAGAGTTGCCCTTCTCTGCACTTTTTCCAATGCTATAATATCCTTTTTGAGATGTGGTGACCAGAACTGTATACAGTATTCCAAATGAGGTCGCACCAATGATTTATACAGGGGCATGATGATACTGGCTGATTTGTTATCAATTCCCTTCCTAATAATCCCCAGCATAGCGTTGGCCTTCTTTATTGCAGCTACACATTGTGTAGACATTTTCAGCGAGTTATCCACTACGACTCCAAGATCTATCTCTTGGTCCGTCTCTGCCAGATCAGACCCCATCAACGTGTATTTATACTTAGGATTTTTGGCTCCAATGTGCATCACTTTGCACTTGGCCACATTGAACACCATTTGCCACGTTGACGCCCACTCACCCATCCTCAACAGATCCCTTTGGAGTGCCTCACACTCCTCCCTGGTTTTCACCACCCTGAACAACTTTGTGTCATCTGCAAATTTAGCCACATCACTGCTTACTCCCAATTCCAAATCGTTAATAAACAAGTTAAAAAGCATCGGACCGAGTACTGATCCCTGTGGTACCCCACTGCTTACCACCCTCCACTGAGAAAGTTTCCCATTTATACTCACTCTCTGTTTCCTATTTATAAGCCAGTTTTTGATCCACAAGAGGACTTGTCCTTTTATCCCATGACTATTGAGCTTACTTAGGAGCCTTTGATGAGGAACTGTATCAAAAGCTTTCCGGAAGTCAAGGTAAATAATATCTATTGGGTCCCCCTTGTCCACATGTTTGTTCACTCCCTCAAAAAACACTAACAGGTTAGTGAGACAAGATCTTCCCTTACAGAACCCATGCTGTGTCTGCCTCAATAGTTTTTGTTCATCAATGTGCCTACTAATTCTTTCCTTAATAACAGTTTCCACCAACTTACCCGGTATTGATGTCAGACTGACTGGCCTGTAATTTCACGGATCTCCCCTGGAGCCCTTTTTAAAGATGGGAGTGACATTAGCTACCTTCCAGTCCTCAGGAATGGAGGCAGATTTTAAAGAAAGATTACATATTTTTGTCAGGAGATCCACAAGTTCACATTTGAGTTCTTTCAGAACTCTCGGATGAATGCCATCCGGGCCTGGTGATTTATTAGTTTTTAAATTGTCCATCAGTCGGAGGACTTCCTCTCTTGTCACCGCAATCTGATTCAGGTCTTTCAAACCCCCTCCCGAAATCGGTGCTTCTGGAGTGGGCAAACACTTCTCCTCTTCCACAGTGAAGACAGAGGCAAAAAATGCATTCAGCTTCTCAGCCATTTCCCTATCATCCTTCACTACTCCTTTTACCCCTTGGTCATCCAAGGGCCCCACTGCCTCCCTGGCTGGCTTCCTACTTCTAATGTATTTGAAGAAAGTTTTATTGTTGGTCTTTATGTTTTTTGCGATATGCTCCTCATATTCCCTTTTTGCTTGCCTGATCACAGACTTGCATTTTATTTGCCATAGTCTGTGTTCCCTTTTATCAACCTCACTAAGACTACCTTTCCACCGCTTAAAGGAATCCTTCTTACTTTTTACAGCTTCCATTACTTTATTTGTTAACCACGCAGGCTTTTTTCTATACCTATTTGTACCTTTCCTAACCTGCGGTATATATTTTTTCTGAGCTTCTAGGATTGTCTTTTTAAATAGTCTCCAAGCTTCCTCAATGGTTTTGACCTTCTCCACTCTTCCTTTCAATTTCTTCCTCACATGTCCCCTCATACCAGAGAAGTTACCCCTTTTAAAGTTAAAAGTGGTTGCGTCAGTCTTTTTGGGCAACTCCCTATCTGTACTAATGTTAAACTCAATGACATTATGGTCACTGTTCCCAAGCGGTGCAATCACTTTTACGTCTCTCACCAGGTCTTGGGTGTTACTTAGGACCAAATCCAGGATCACCTCTCCCCTGGTAGGATCTGTGACCATCTGTTCCACAGCACAGTCATTGAGAGTGTCTAAGAACGCAATCTCTTTTTCCCGACTAGAACTCATATTGACCCAATCAATGTGTGGGTAGTTAAAGTCGCCTATTACAACACAGTTATTTCGTCTAGCCGCTATCTTTAATTCATTCATCATTTTATAATCCTCCTCTATCTTTTGATCTGGTAGGCGATAACAAACTCCCACTGTTAAGCCTCCTTTTGGACCCACTATTTCAACCCATAGCATTTCCAGAAGCGAATCCAATTCTCTTACCCTCTCAATCTTACTGGACGGTATATCCTCTCTGACATACAGAGCCACCCCACCTCCAACCCTTCCCCCCTATCCTTCCGATATAATTTATAACCAGGAATCACCGTATCCCACTGATTTTCCTCATCCCACCAAGTTTCTGAAATACCCACAATGTCTATTTCCCCCCCAACACCAAGCATTCCAACTCCCCGATTTTACCTCGGAGACTTCTAGCATTTGTGTATAAACACTTATAGTTTCCCAGGTTTGTTAAGCCCACAGCCTTCCTCTTGCTGCCTCGAGACCTTGCCGGGCAGTTCCTATCATTAGCCACAGTCTCAGTGGACAATTGTAATCCATTTCCTTGTACAAAAGTAATAGCTACCCCTTCATCTCTTTGAGATGAGCCATCCCGAACCAGAGACTTTTAATCTCCTGTCGGCTTTCCCCCATTATTCAGTTTAAAAACTGCTCTGCCACCTTTTTGATTTTGAGCGCCAGCAGCCTGGTTCCTTCTCGGGACAAGTGGAGACTGTCCCTTTTGTACAGCTCCCTCTTGTCCCAAAAAGCATCCCAGTGCCTAACAATCTTGAACCCTTCCCCCTACACCACCGTCTCATCCACGCATTGAGACTCCTGATCTGTGCCTGTCTCTCCGGCCCTGCGCGTGGAACAGGTAGCACTTCCGAGAAGGCTACCTTGGAGGTCCTGGCCTTGAGTTTTCTGCCCAGCAGCCTAAATTTCTCCTCCAGGACCTCACGACTGCATTTCCCCACATCGTTGGTGCCGACGTGCACCATGACCACTGGCTCCTCCCCAGCACTATCTACCAGCCTATCTAAAACACGCGTAATGTCCGCTACCTTCGCACCAGGCAGGCAGGTCACCATACGGTCAGTACGCGGGTTCGCCACCCAGCTGTCTACCTGCCTAAGGATCGAATCACCAACTACCAAGAGCCCCCCTCCCACCCTTCCCAGGGACAGTTCCTTGGTACGAAAGGATACCCGTTCACCAGCTGAAGAAGAGGTCGCTTCTGAGGGCACATTCCCCTTATCCTCAGCATGGTGCCCCTTTTCCCCTTGACCCTCTTGCTCCCTGGCAGCAGTCGGGCTGCCAGATCCAGAGTGGGACATATCTAACAAGTCCCCGAGAGTCTTCCCCGTGCACCTAACCGACTGTCTCTGCTTCTCCAGGTCAGCCACCTTGGCCTCAAGGGAGCAAACTCGCTCCCTGAGAACCAGGAGCTCCTTGCACCGAGCACACACCCAAGACTTCTGACCAGTGGGCAGATAGTCATACATGTGACACTCCATGCAAAACACTGGATAGCCCCCAACCCCCTGCTGGCATTCTGGCTTCATAATTGTTTTTAAACAAATACTTTTCTATAACCCCCTTTTAAAACCCTTTGTATTTATATGGCTCCTGTTGTAGGAGTCTACTTACCTTACCTTACCAAGGAGCCAAGGTCCCTGGCTTTCTGGCTCTTCCTGTGCTTCTTACAGAGCCCCTAGGCTAACAGCCACAAGCAAAGAGCCTCGCCCTTCGGCTCGTGCCAGAGGCTCGTGCCTCTTGCAAACTTCCTGCCTTAAATAGAATTGTCTCCCAGGAGAGGGTGTGGCCAGCAGCTACTCAAATTCACCCAAGGCACTTAATGACAGTCAAACAATGACCCTTTCACACCCCAACTCCAGCAGGCAGGAGACTGCTATTCAATTTCACCCAAGCACTTAATTACAGGCCAACAATGACCCTTTCACACCCTAACTCCAGCAGTCAGGAGTCTGTTACAACTCACCCACACACTCCCAAATACAGTCCCTGACACAGTACCTTCTCAGCTAAAGCACCTCAGCTGAAAGTAAATAAATAAAAATACCACTCACCCCTCTGGCAGCTCAAACACCTTGCTCCTTCTCAGAGCTCAGCTGGGTCAACTCTGCTTCTGGCAAACTTCCTGCCTTAAATAGAATTGTCTCCCCCAAAAAATCTGAATATTGTTTCACCCAAACTGCTATGTATATGTTTCTGCATGCTTCAGTATGATTGCAAAAAGATTGTTGATTTCACAAAACATCCCTTGTTATGTAACTGTCATTTAAAGCAGAAAGTTGTGTTCAAAAATAGTGATTGAACACTTGAAACACCTCAGACTTTGTTTGCAAGTTACAGTGAACACACATAAAATCTGTGAACAGTGTACACTCAATTTTCTTTATTTGTGTATTGAATAGTTCTCATGTTAAATTCAGCATGTACTGTTCAACTTGTGATTTAGACCTCACATTTATCCAGATAAAGTTTATTGCAACAACCCTTTGAAGTGGAGCATCATGGTAGACCAACGGGAAAAGAAGCTGTGCAGGGACTGGTAAGGAATCCATATTTATTTATTTAACTGAATTCTAGCCTGCTTTTCTCACTAAGGCTCAAGGTGGATTACAGAATGTAAAACAGTGCAATCAGACATCATCAAATAACCAACGAACAATGTAATAGGACTAGGGGTCCAGTCACACTGCCGTTTTGATCGGGATTCTCTGCTGTTTCCTTGCGCATGTCAGTTTCATTTTCACACGCACTAATCTGCCTCCCGCCCCAAAGCAGGCTCACTCGCGCAATGATGCCAGGTTTTCCTGACCCCTGGAAAATCAAGTGTTTTCCTGGCACTTCCGCTTTGAATGCGCGATTTTGCCTATCTGGACAGTCCATCTTTCGCAATGATTGCGATTAGGGCCGTCTGAATGCTCTTTGTGTTTTTTTTTAAAAAAAAGCTTCCAGTTTGAGTGCTTGAGCAAACATGCGCTTAATAAATCCATTTAACGTTTAATAATGGATTTATTAAGCGCATGTTTAGTCAAGTGCTCAAACCGGAAGCTTTAAAAAAAATGCACAAAAGACGGCCCTGGAGGTGGGAACGAGAGGCGGGGGCTCCGGCAGCCTGGATGGGGCCGGCAAGGAGGATGACGGAGACAGCGGACATGGTGGAGTCTGTTTTCATGGGGCAATTGGCGGCAGCGGCGGCGGCATCCCCCCCAAGTGTTGGCAGAAGCAGCAGCTGCCCAAGCCTCCCCCGTGGCCAGCAGGATCGCCTGGAAGGACGGCGCAGCAGCAGGCGAGTGGGTGCTATAAGAGAGGGGCTGGCTGCATCTAGTCAGCCCAATGCGAAGAAAAATGTTCCTGATTTAAACAAAGCGGGAACAAAGCACAATTACCTTTGCAGTGTGACCAGAGCCTAGGATTACAGAACTAGTAAGCACTGCAAGCAGCAAATTACCAAAAGCAAGGCATACCATATACAGTCAGGAAAGTGGAATTACAAGATATCAGACAGTGCTGTAAATCAAGGTGATACCTATTGCAGTAGACTACAGTCCTGTCCCATTATAAGGTATCAAGCCAAGACAGCAAGCCATCCCTGAATCTTCTGTCCCACATTTATCTACCCTGCTCCCCTTACCCTCAATAGTTACACATCTTGCACTAAATTCTTTTCCCTCCTGCCTACCTCATAATTATTATTGCCATTTTACAGATGAGGAAGAGAGAGATTTACTTGACTCTCTTAAAGCAACATAGTACTGTGGTAGGAACAGGACTTGATTCCTTTTCTTTCAGCATCCAGTGTCATTCTCTGTTCATGAAATCACACTGGAAGCTCTGTTCCTTTGTGTATGTCTTGTGCATTAGGGTTTTTTTGTGGGGGGTTGCTGAAGGACTGGAACTTTAAGTGCCTTGGACTCATTTATCTGTTGTCAGGGGCAGTGATTAATGTTAACATACAGGAAAATTTCTTAATAGTCATCATTTGCCATGTAAAGTATCTGGATTTTGCTTATTGTTTAAGCCACGGAAGGAGGAAGTTAGGCAACCTGCATTTTATTACTTTATATCACACACACTGGGGTTTTACAAACTTCAAATCCAACTGAAAGCAGCTGTTGGGGGAGGGATATCATTACTTTATACCTTAAGCTACAGAACTCCTCCTCCCATTTAATGGTGATATTTTTATTTTATTCAGATGGCCCTGTCCTTTATTCTATCAAAACCAGTAAAATTGGTGGAAATTGTATCTGGATGAAATCACGCCAAGGTGAAAGGTCTACGACTGGAAACATTCCTTCAAGATTATACTGAGTTACATTAAACCACCAGAGCACACTAACAGGAGCAAAGGTCTCCATTGCAACAGGACGTAATATTACATCATTCAGCTTCCTCTATAAGAAAACATGCTGTATCTTTGCTTAGAAGCTAATTAAAGTGCAATGCAAATGTATGGTTGTCTAAAATAAACACATGTTAACATAGGAAATGTTCAGTGTAGCACATTCTAGGTAATGATAACCCATTGGACATAAAATAGAATTGTCAGATTATTAGATGGTGCCTGAGCACCTCAAGAACAATTCCTGTGCTTACAGATCAGAAATGTAAGCTTTGGCAATGTTTTATAGGAAGAAGCACATAGTCTCTATAATCATTACCACAAACATATAAGTTAGGCCAATATTATCCCCACTGTGATTGAAAGAAAGTCACTTGCCATTGAGATGAGATTTGAACCAGCCACTTCCTGGTTTACAGCTCAGTTTGTTCACCACTACACTATCACTTGTCAGTGAGAATAATCAGATATGTAGTCTTTTGAGAACCATTTTTATGGCAAAATTGGTATCAGTTGCAGTCACACAAGCAGAAGAAAAAGCTTAGAAATATGTGTGGCATTCAGAAGAGATCAGCCTTGTCAGTAGTAGGAGAGGAATTCCTTGCAGAGCAAGCACTCTTGCTTGCTTAGAGTAATAGAAGTGCTGAGGCAGGAGAGCCTACTGATCCCTCCCACTCCAATCCAGCCATTGTTTTCCTGGCTGAACATTCCATGAAATGAGGTCAGAAAGAAACTGTGAAACAGGAGTGAAATAAGCATCAGGGCAATACTGAACTGACAAACTGACCTCCAAAAGCAGGATGCTTAGTGCATCAGAAGCAGAGAGCTGGGAGATTAGGGGTTAATGCCTCACTGTAAAACACTTTGATTGACAGGCTGCTGCCTGCGTGCACTATGGGTGTCCAAAAAAAAAAATTGGCCTGATTCAGATTTGGCTGAATCAGGCAGAATCTGATTCAGTAGGCCAAATGGCCCCTGAATGTCAATTTCAGCAATACAAGCCCATTGGAGAATCATTCTGCTGGACAAATGCCAATTTCAGCCCCATTATACCCTATGGGCCATTGAAGTCAATGGTGAAAACTCATAGGGTATATTCTGGGGGCTGGAGGGGATTTAAGGGAGAGGCTCCAAACTTGTAGGGTAGCTGCTGGAGCCTCTCTCCAAAATACCCACCATGTTTCAAAAACATTGGACCAGGGGGTCCAATTCTATGGGCCCCCAAACATGTTGCCCCCATCCCCTCCATTGTTCTCTATGGTGGGAAAAAGTGACTTTTTTCATGGTGCTGTTAGTGGTTGTTGGGGGGAGGGGGTTTGAGGGAGAGGCTCCAAATTTTCAGGGTGGCTTTGGGAGCCTCTCCCCACAAAACCCCCCATGTCCCAAAGCAATTGGACCAGTGGGTCCAATTCTATGGGCACCCAAACAACTGTCCTCATTCCCTCCATTGTTTCCAATGCGGAAACCCAGCCAGCAGCACTTAAGGCAGGCAGGCAAGCAGGCAGCACCCAGAAGCCAGACTCTCCCAGAGAATCTCAGGGAAAGTGAACTGTCTTGGGAGGTGTTTGTTTGCTATGAGAACAAGTGGCACACTGCAGAACAAGTGGCACTGTGGCAGTGCAAGCATGCAGTGATCCATCAGTGGCTGGAAGCTATAGATAAGAACTCTTGGTCTCTAGGGCAAGTGATGCTCTGGTGCTGGAGGGGGGGCAACAGTGGGAGGGCTACTAGTGTCCTGGCCTCACTGGTGGACCTCCTGATGGCACCTGGTATTTTTGGCCACTGTGTGACAGAGTGTTGGACTGGATGGGCCATTGGCCTGATCCAACATGGGCTTCTCTTATGAACTTACATAACATCAGATAATCTCTGTCAATGGGGCCTTTCGGAAAGGGCAGCAGAATCAGTGCATTGAATACAGTAGTACCAGCCTGGTGACAGAATCCTGTTCCACTGCTTGCCTGCCAATCTGTACAGCATTACTGCATTCAAAAGCTTTAAGACAGGTTCCCCTCCCCCCAGACCCAGGGAAACTGGGAAAGGAAGGATAGGTGGGAGTCGGTTACACACAACCTTATCTAACCTCTCTCCTCCCAGACACCCCCCTAGCTCATTGTCACCTCACCTCACCTGTAAGATCAGATGGACTGCAGAATGGACTGCAGAATGGATTGTAGAATGGACTGCTTGGGAGGACAGCATGTAGCACATGGTCGAAGTCAAGAAGGTGCTTTCCCTGGGTCAGCCTCCTCCAGACTTCGCAGCAAGAGACAGATAGCTGGATAGTCATTCCTGTGTTTTCTCTCCTGTACCTCGCTATCCCTTTGATTTGTAGAATGGATCACTTAGGGAGAAAAACTTCCTTTTTCCCTTTCTCCTGTCCCATACCTGCCTCCTCCCTTAGCTAGTACTCCTTTATCCTATCTCTCATCTTTCCTATCCACATTGTAGTTCTCACAATAAAGAGACTAGTATTAGTCTGTTAAACTTAAAACATGGCTATGTGTACCTTTTTGGCCCTCCAAGCCTATCTATCTGGGTTGAATCCTCCCCAACTACTTCCTTCCTTCAAAGCAGCTGAACCCACTGCTATTGTGGAACATGTCAGCTCTACAGGACTGAGAGTATCCCCTTTACCCCTTGTCAAGTAGATCTGAGAAGGACTGCTTGTCTTCTCAATGGTCCACTGGGCAGTGTGGATGGGGGGTTCCTGGGATTGCCTGCCTGAGGAATGTTCTAGCTCTTTAGCATGACCCAGGATGCACCACGGGGAGGCAAGCTGGAGTTGCAGCCCCCAAAAAAGACTCAAAATCTGGGTAGTGGTATTTTGTGGGACTGCTGCCATTGTCAAGCCAGGGAAGGAAGGCCTCAGAAAGAGAGAGGGAAGGGTGTTGCTGTTTGTCCACCCTGATCCTCCTGCTTCTCCTTAGCAGAAGGTTTTATAAAGCTAGCCTAGAGATGGAAACA
The DNA here is from genome assembly GCA_029375565.1 of Gekko gecko. Classification (NCBI taxonomy): domain Eukaryota; kingdom Metazoa; phylum Chordata; class Lepidosauria; order Squamata; family Gekkonidae; genus Gekko; species Gekko gecko. Next base: position 175,979,094 of record JAPDNY010000005.1, read on the forward strand.
AACCTTTTTATAAGTGCGTGTGTCTCTTTATTAAACTTCTCCTGGCTACTGTACTAGGACAAACCTTATTTCCTAGGAAGGAAATGCAGGTGTCTGTGTGATGAACTAAAAAGCTGAGGTTGATCCTAGGCAATGTGTAAGCATCAGCCTTCAATGAAGGTCAGATGCACAGAACACTGTTTTCTGTAAGTACTTAAGGCTACTTAAGCGCAGCTGTTAATAAAACCCCTCCTCACCTCTTTTAATAGTATCCTATTCTGGCTTAGTTAGGTATATAAACTAGAGCCCTACACTGGAATACTTATAGTTTAAAAAAGAGAGAGAGAGTTCCTAAACAGCCCCTTATTACACTGACCTATTTAAATCAATGGCCCTAACAAACCAGAAACACCCACCCACCAATCCTAGAAAACAAAGCAGAACAAGCACCTAACCTGACCTCACCAACACCAGAGACACCCCGCCCAGCAACCAGAAGAAAATCCTAACTCTCTCTCTCTCTCTCTCTCTCTCTCTCTCTCTCTCTCTCTCTATCTCATCTATCCATCCACCCACCCACCCACCCACCTACCTACCTATCAAAAATACCTATCTATCAAACAAATAAACAAACAGGAATCTGTCCTTATACATATTTGAATTTTGGTTCCACAACATTCTATGCTTGCCACAAATGTTTCGGCACAAGACCTGTCAGTCAGAAGATGCTGGCCAAGGCTGACTGGCTGCTTGGCGGAGTCCCGCCCACGTCAGCCCCGGCCAGTATCTTTGGCTCAGTCTCCTCTGATCCTCTGACAGCAGAGGACTGTCTGCAGATAGAGCACAGGGACAGACCTTCAAGGATGAGGAAGGTGAGAGAAGCCCATTTCCCCCCCCCCCAAACCGTCCCCTGGGCCTACTATGGGTCCAGTCAGCCAGAGAAGCCCCTTCCGCCCCCACACACTCACCGTCCCCTGGGCCTTCTATGAGCCCAGTCAGCCAGAGAAGCCCCTTCCCCCCCACACACCCTCCCCTGGGCCTTCTATGGGCCCATTCAGCCAGAGAAGCCCCTTCTGCCCCCCACACACACCATCCCCTGGGTCTTCTATGGGCCCAGTCAGCCAGAGAAACCCCTTCTGCCCCCCCACACCATCCCCTGGGCCTTCTATGGGCCCATTCCGCCAGAGAAGCCCCTTCCGTCCCCCCCAAACACCGTCCCCTGGGACTTCTATGGGCCCAGTCAGACAGAGAAGCCCCTTCCACCCCCACACACAAACCATCCCCTTGGACTTCTATGGGCCCAGTCAACCAGAGAAGCCCTTTCCGCCCCCACCACCATTCCCTGGACCTTCTATGGGCCCAGACAGCCAGAGAAGCCCCTTCTGCCCCCCACACACACCATCCCCTGGGCCTTCTATGGGCCCAGTCAGCCTGAGAAGCCCCTTCCGCCCCCCCACGAACACCGTCCACTGGGCCTTCTATGGGCCAAGTAAGCCAGAGAAGCCCCTTCTGCCCTCCCCACACACCGTCCACTCGGCCTTCTATGGGCCCAGTAAGCCAGAGAAGCCCCTTCGACCCCCCACACAATACCCTGGACCTTCTATGGCCCAGTCAGCCAGAGAAGGCCCTTCTTCCCCCCACACACTGTTCCCTGGGCCTTCTATGGGCCCAGTCGGCCAGAGAATCCCCTTCCGCCCCCTATATACTGTCCCCTGGGCCTTCTATGGACCCAGTCAGCAAGAGAAGCCCCTTCGGCTTCCCCCACGCACTGTCCCCTGGGCCTCATGGCCAGGAAGCCCTTCCACTCCGCCACACTGTCCCCTGGGCCTTCTATGGGCCCATTCAGCCAGAGAATCCCCTTCCCCCCCCCCTTACCATCCCCTTGGCCTTCTATGGGCCCAACCAGCCAGAGAATCCCCTTCCGCCCCCACACACAAACCATCCCCTTGGCCTTCTATGGGCCCAGTCAGCCAGAGAAGCCCCTCCTGCCCCCCCACACCATTCCCTGGGCCTTCTATTGGCCCAGTCAGCCAGAGAAGCCCTTTCCACCCCCCACCATTCCCTGGGCCTTCATGGGCCCAGTCAGGCAGAGAAGACCCTTCTGCCCACCCCCCACCTTCCCCTGGGCCTTCTAAGGGTCCAGTCAGCTAGAGAAGCCCTTTCCACCCCCCACCATCCCCTGGGCCTTCTATGGGTCCAGTCAGCCAGAGCAGCCCCTTCAACCCCCCCCACCATTCCCTGGGCCTTCTATGTGCCCAGTCAGCCAGAGAAGCCCCTTCCGACCCTCACACACACCGTCTCCTGGGCCTTCTATGGGCTCAGTCAGCCAGAGAAGCCTCTTCTGCCCACCCCCCACCATCCCCTGGGCCTTCTATGGGTCCAGTCAGCCAGAGAAGCCCCTTCCACCCCCCCACCATCCCCTGGGCCTTCTATGGGTCCAGTCAGCCAGAGAAACCCCTTCCCCCCACCATTCCCTGGGCCTTCTATGGGGCCAGTCAGCCAGAGAAGCCCCTTCCGCCCCCCCACACACACCATCTCCTGGGCCTTCTATTACAGAAAAAAACTGTAAAAAAACTTTAAACTGGTTTAACAGGGAAAAAAACCAAGGCAAGCAAGCTGCCCCCCCAAGCAACCACAACAACCAAGCAACAGCTATACAACTTTTAAAAACAAACAACAATACAACTTTTTAACTGTTTAAAATAAGCTTTTTAAACAGTTACAAAGAAAAGGCCTAAACCCCCCAATACCCACCCAGAAGAACCCACCCACCCAGAGAATCCACCCCAAACCCAAAGAAACTTAAAAATAGAGGGGGGAAAGAGAAAAGCCCTTTAAAAATTAAAGAGAAATCAACCTACCCAAAGAAACTCAAAAAAGGGGTGGGGAAAGCCCTTTAAAACCAAATGCACCCCCCAAAATAGCCCATTCAGCCCTTGGATTAGATTAAAGATTTAGAGAGCCCCTGCTTAATTACAAGAAATCTCTGGCATGGGCAAAAGCCAAATAATGCAGAAAGGTGCTGGTTCTTACCTTTAAAACCCTCCCCTGGGCCTTCTATGAGCCCAGTCGGCCAGAGAAGAACCTTCCGCCGCCCCCAACACACCTTCCCCTGGGCTTCTATGGGCCCAGTCGGCCAGAGAAGCCCCTTCTCCCCACACACACCACCCCCTGGGCCTTCTATGGGCCCAGTCGGCCACAGAAGCTCCTTCCCCCCACACACAAACCATCCCCTTGGCCTTCTATGGGCCCATTCAGCCAGAGAAGCCTGTTCCACCCCTCTGCCCTTCCTTTCCCCCCTTTTCTTTCTTCCTCTCTCCTTCTTTCTTTCACTTTCCCCTTCCTTCCTTCCTTCCTCCTTCGTTCCTCCCTCCCTCCCTCCCTCCCTCCCTCCTCTCTCTCCCTTTCTAGGGCCCATTGTCTTCCTCCACAACGGGCTTTGCTCCCTAGTCTATCTGTAAAACCAGGAAGTGATCAAACACGCACTACCTTTATCTAAGGCAAAACCCCCAAGAAGAGTAGAACCAGGTTCAAAACCAGACAAAAAACAGACAGTGCAACCTATAAAGTTTTAACCCACACAGACAGAACCTTAACCCCACCAAACAGGTAGAAAAAACCAAGGCAAGCAAGATACCCCACCCCACCCCAGCAACAACCACCACCTCCACCAGGACAACTTTTTAAACTTATAAACCATAAAATATTATAGAAAAAAACTTTAAACTGGTTTCCACCAAACAGGGAAAAAACAAAGGCAAGCAAGACCCCCCTCCCCAAGCAAAAACAACAACAACCACCAGAACCATTTTTAAAATTTATAAACTTTTAGACTATAAAGTATTACAGAAAAAAACTTTAAACTGGTTTAACAGGGAAAAAAACCAAGGCAAGCAAGCTGCCCCCCCCCAAGCAACCACAACAACCAAGCAACAGCTATACAACTTTTAAAAACAAACAACAATACAACTTCTTAACTGTTTAAAATAAGCTTTTTAAACTGTTACAAAGAAAAGGCCTAAACCCCCCAATACCCACCCAGAAGAACCCACCCACCTGTCAGAAATGCTTCTTTGATGTTTCTCACTGAGTCCATTGTTATGTGTTCCCTACCCTGCTTTGCGCTTGCGTAGCTATGCAGGCAGAAACGTGGGAGCTTCTTCCCTGCCACTTTTCCTTATCACGGTGGCCTTGAATGTAGGCTTTGGGCTATTCTTGTGTTACTGAGAATTTTCCAGTCCTGGAAAGGCGAAGGGAGGGGGGAGTAGTCTCCCGTTCATGAAGTATATCTCCCGCCGGGAGTTTCCCCCACGCGCGCTCGTATTTCATTTGCTAGGCGCTTTTTTGCATCACACTATAAGTTAGCTTGCATTGCTTTGCCCCCATTCCTGACAATGACCTCCTACTGTGGGTTTTAGCAAGATAATCCAATAAAACCTTTCTTTGTAAAAAGAATGACTGGATCCACTTGTTATTGAACCTGACACCACCCAGAGAATCCACCCCAAACCCAAAGAAACTTAAAAATAGAGGGGGGAAAGAGAAAAGCCCTTTAAAAATTAAAGAGAAATCAACCTACCCAAAGAAACTCAAAAAAGGGGTGGGGAAAGACCTTTAAAACCAAATGCACCCCCAAAAATAGCCCATTCGGCCCTTGGATTAGATTAGAGATTTCGAGAGCCCCTGCTTAATTACAAGAAATCTCTGGCATGGGCAAAAGCCAAATAATGCAGAAAGGTGCTGGTTCTTACCTTTAAAACCCTTTATGGTCAGGGGCCTACATACCTGAGGGACTGCCTTTCCCCTCACGTCCACCAGAGAGCACTGCATTCAGGGTCTCAAAACCATCTGGCCAGGTTGGTCTGGGTGTGCAAATGGGAATGGCCGCTTAATCCTCGAGCTCTGACTGTACCGCCCCCCCCCCTTATCTCTCGCCTAGCGATCTGAGAAGCAATTTACAGTTCTACTTTAGGGGGGGAAATGACAAGAACAAAGCTACTCCGAACCCAGCTAAAATCCAGAAGATCCAGTCCTTCCTTACACCACAATCATAAAGAGAAAAAATAACTCCAAGCTCTGCCTCTGCTGACAAAATGGCGTCCAGTGATGCTAACCAACACAGAAAACCAAATACTTGAAAAAATATCACTGCTCTTCAAGCCTCTTTATGACCAACTTGAGGGAATGCAATAGGATATTGTTGAAGCTAAAAACATCGCTGAAAATGCTCTACATGCTACCATCATGACGCAGATGGAGATACAGACCTTACAGCAAACAGACGATATCTTGGTTGAGAAAGTCCTCAAAGCAGACATGACTCTATGGCAAAATAACTTGAAAATCAGAGGTCTAGAAGAAAAAAATCAAACTTAAAAGTGACCTTAATGCTATAATTTCAACTTGGCTGTCCCATGAAGTGAAACCAGAAGGGGATGTCTCCCCGATTATTAAGAAAGCCTACCAGGCAGGCCCTGTGAGTATTCTGAAAAAAGTGCCTTCCAGAGATGTTATAATCACATTTCTTGATCTGCACTACAGGAAACTGGTTCTTACAACTACCAGACAAAAAAGGTCATCTCACCTACCTAGGAGTTAAAATCGAACTCTTCCCAGACCTTCCCAGAGAGGCACTTATTAAGAGAAAAGAATTGAAACCCATCACATCTTGGCTTTCTGAAGTGAACATCCACTACTCTTGGATCACACCAATCGTTCTTCAGATAATCCATCAAGGAAAGACCCACAGGATCTCATTGCCAGATCAAGATTTCGTCTTCCTACGTTCACTGAACCTTGCTGTGCCAATGGAGCTTTCAAAATCTTCATTTAAAAGAAAAAAATCACTCGCCCTCCCCTGCATCCTTGGAAGAGCGGGAAACTCTGGATGTGGCATCTTGAAGTGCCTGGCTTCTGTACTCTGAGTATTCACTATGCTTATTAGTTTGCCCTTTAACTTTTATTACTGTTTGAACTCACTCGTATTGCTTCAATTGGCTGTAGGAGGATGATTGTTTAAATCTCTGCTAACTCTAAATGTTTAGTTACTAAATACTGCTTTCTCAGGCCAGCTTAAAATCATTTGTAGTTGCCTCTTAAAGGCCTGTTTAAAGGTGGATATATTGATCTAGCCATGCCGACGTTTGAGCAGACTTGTCACTTAATTGACTCCTAATATACTTTTATACGGTTGCACGCTGGGGGGAAAGGAGGCAACAGGTGGTTCAGGGGGTGTAAAAAATTTTTCTCTCTCTTTTAATCACAGAGTGCCTGTCAGCTCCCTATTACAGTGTGCTGGAGGGGGTGTACTTTTGTACACACTCCAGCCTCCTGTGAACTTGAGTAGTCCACAGGAGCACTAGGAACTGATAGCATGTATCAGTTTTCGTAGGTGCTTCTATTTTTATTCTTTCAACAAGTGCCTATATTATAGATAGCTTTTCCTACTTTTCTTTAGTTAGTTACTAACTGTAAGCTGTTTATTGTAATTTTTCTCTATTCAATTTTACTGTTCTGGTCCAATCAATTAGTTACTGATTGCTTCCTACAAAATTAATACTGATTTATAGACTTAATTAATTGTTCACAGTTATCCTTGCTTGTTCTGACTAACTAATAAATTGTTATGCTCCATTCTGCTTGTTCCCGCTTTGTGGGCATTATACATTGTTTAAAATCCAATCAGTTGTTAAGTACTATTTTGAATTGCCTTGTGAGCTCAATATTTTTTATTTCCTGATCTAATTAGAGTTGTTGCATTAATTCATTTAATCTTAAGAGCTAATTCTGTCTGTTTTAAATCTCTATAGCACTACTGAATTTAGGGCACAGTCCTTGTTATATCCTTTAGTCTGGTATTTCTTTTGAGCCCTATAGTAACAAGTGTCGGTACTCTATTGCTTTTGGGCCCATTCTAAAGGTCTCCCCTTGTCTTGGTGTTTAGTGTGTGTAAGCCCATAACAAAACGTCTTTCTTCCTATATTTATTTATTTATTTATTTATATCTTCAATTTATATCCCGCTCGAACCCCCGAAGGGGTCTCTGAGCGGCTTACAGTTACTCATTGAATCCTTAACTAAGGCCACATAGCTATTCGGGAAGGGACAGCCCTACCAGCACCCTGTGGAGAGTGGTGACTCACCAGCTGCTGGGCGGACAGGAGGCGGCACAGTAGCGTGCAGATGGCATTGGAGTCGCAGGCCCCTGGCGGCAGCAGACAGTGGCGCGGCAGCAGTTGCCATGACTTGGGGCTCAGCAGTGGAGCAAAAAGGGGCAGAAGGTGGAGAGGCTTTCTCGATTCCAGCGGATGCGGTTTGGTTGCTGGGCTCTGGGGGGACTTTTGGTGCCATTGGCTGGGGTATGTGTGTGTTTGGGCCAGGCATTGTGGGGGCTTCATAGTTGCCTCGTGGGTTGGAGCTGGCCCAGCTGGGTTTCTCTGGGTTTTTTTCCTCTCCCCCCCCCTTTTTCTTGAATGAGCAGCTTCATTTGGGATTGGCGGCCTGGGTGGTTTTTTCTTTTCTTTTTTCTTTCTTTTTTTTTAAAAAAAACCAAGCAAACAATTTATTGTTGGATACATACACACGTTCAATATTAGATTTTCTTATAACATACAAACTTTTTCTAATAACCCTCCAACCTCCTTGTTTGGCTTCCAGCAATGCTCCCTCCCCCCATTATTTTTTATCTTTATTCATTTCTTTATTGTATCATAAAACTTATTCTTTTTCTTCTTTAAAAATCACTTATTCATTATTGTCTTATAAGGTAACATTATAACCATCAATTTGAACAATATTTTTCTGTATTCTGTTCTTAATAACTGTCGAAGCATACTAAATTATTTTTATATCCCAGTTTGACTCTAGATATTCTTTAAAGTCTTTCCACTCTGTAAAAAATTCTTCGTCTTCTTTATTATTAAGTTTCTTTGGTAATTTGTCCATTTTTATCCATTCCCATTTCTCCGGAATCCTTTCCTGTTTTCATGCTTGTGCATAAATCATTCTAGCTGTTACAATCAAATACCATAACAATGTTCTCGTTGCAACATTTACTTCTTCTATTTTAAGACCTAAAAGTAACATTTCTGGTTCTTTTTTAAAAGTACATTTCAGGATTTTTTGTATTTCGTCATGAATTTCCGACCAAAAGGCCATCACCTTTTCACAAGTCCACCACATGTGGTAAAATGATCCTTCTTTTTTCTTACATTTCCAACACTTATTTGACATATTCTCATTCAGCAGTTCGAGACCCGGGTGCCGCATGACGGGGTGAGCTCCTGTCTCTAGTTCCAGCTCCTGCCAACCTAGCAGTTCGAAAGCAAGAAATTGCAAGTAGATAAATAGGTACCACTTCGGTGGGAAGGTAACAGCATTCCGTGCACCTTGATGTTTAGTCATGCCGGCCACATGACCATGGAAACGTCTTCGGACAGCGCTGGCTCTTCGGCTTTGAAACGGAGATGAGCACCGCAACCCTAGAGTCGGATTCAACTGGCTTTCGAGGAAGGGAACCTTTAACTTTACCTTTACCATTCATATTAGCAATTTTTTTCGGCGTCATATACCACCTATACATAATTTTTAACAATTTTCTTTTAAATTATTACAAGTCGAGATTGTCATTGATCTTTTCTATAAAAATTTCCAGGATGGTAAAGTTATTTCCTTATTAACATTTATAGCCCATTTTATCATTTGCTCTTTTACCATTTTAACAATACCTTATACATTTTAGAAATCATTTTTTCCCCTTTTTCCACGCACACTGCTTCTATTTCATTGGTTTTTTCCCCCTGAAACCATACTTTTTCTTATCTCCTTTGAACAAATCATAAATCTGTCTATAATTCAACCAGTCATACTCAAAGTCTAATTCTTCTCTACTTTTCATCACGAAACTTTTCCCTTCTAATTTTAGAATGTCTCTATATGGTATCCAGTCTTAACCTTTGTGACCCGAATATGGTTTAATTACTTCTGCCGGCACAATCCAAAGTGGTCTTTCTTCATATTTTTTTTTTATCTCATCCAAGTTCCAAACAGTGATCTTCTTATATAATGATGTTTAAAAAAATTATCAATTTTTGATTTTTTGTACCATAAGTAGGCATGCCAACCAAACTTACAATCATGTCCCTCTAACGCCAACATTTTCCTGTTCTCCAAGTTTATCCATTGTTCTAACCATGTTAGGCACACTGCATCATGGTAAAGTCTTAAATTAGGAAGTTGAAATCCTCCCCTTTCCTTCGCATCACATAAAATTTTCATTTTTATTCTCGGTTTCCTTCCAGCCCACACAAATTTTGAAATTTCTTTTTGCCACAAGTCCAATATCTTACTCTCCTTTACAATCGAAATAGTCTGAAATAAAAACATCAAACGAGGTAAAATATTCATCTTAACAGTCGCAATTCTTCCCAATAGTGACAAATTCAAAGTATCTCATTTCTTTATATCCTGTTGGATCTTAATCCAAATCTTTTCATAATTATTCTTAAAAAGATCAATATTTTTCATTGTCAATTCAATCCCTAAATATTTAGTCTTTTTAACCACTTCACATTGTATTTTTTCTTGGAGTTCAACTTGCTTTTCACTTGTCATATTTTTACACATTACCTTCGTCTTACTTTTGTTGACATAAAATCCAGCCAAGTCTCCAGATTCTTTAATTCTTTGCATCAATAGCAGTAAATTGCTCATTGGGTCTTCAACCAGGAACATCACATCATCTGCAAAAGCTCTATATTTGTATGTAAAACCTCTAATTGTAAGTCCTTTTATATCTTTATCTTCTTTTACTTTCCCAAATAATACTTCTAAAATCCAAATGAACAATAATGGGGATAGTGGGCATCCCTGTCTCGTCCATTTTTGCACCCTAAAGTGCTTTGTTGTCTCTTTATTCGCAATCAATGTTGCTTTTTTTCCTGAATATATTGCTTTAATTACATTTAAAAGGGCTGCCCTATTTCCATCTTTTCCATCACTTGGAACATAAAATCCCAATTCAAATTGTCAAAGGCTTTTTCAGCATCTACAAAGAGGAAACCAACCTCTTTTTCAGGATGTTTGTCATAATATTCAATTGCATTTATCACCATTCTCAAATTCTCTTATTTGTCTATTCAGCAAAAAACCACCTTGTTCTTCTGAAATAGCATCTTTTAAGTAATTCTTCAATCTCTCAGAGATTATTTTGGCAAACAATTTATAGTCATTATTAAGGAGGGAAATTGGTCTATAATTTTTAACCACAGTTAAATCTTGTCCTTCTTTCGGTATGAGAGAGATACTCGCTTCTTTCCAGCTTTCAGGGATTAATTTTGTCTCTCTTATATTGTTTGACAAAAGCTCAAAGATCGGGGTAAGCTCGTCTTTTAGTTTTTTATAAAATTCTGCGGTAAAACCATCCAGCCCCGGAGCTTTCCCTGCCTTTGCTTCTTCTATCGCACAGTGTATCTCCTCTTTTTTAATTGGACTGTTCAACATTTCTTTAATTTCTTTTCCCATTTTAGGTAATTCTACAGAGTCCAAGTATTTTTTAATTTTCTCCAAGCCAACATTCCTCTTTTGAAATAATTTGGCATAGTACTTAAAGAAAGCTCTTTTCATTCCATTTATATCCACAATTTCTTTGTCATCTTCTATTATTTTATTTATTAACCTTCTCTTCGATTTTTCAATTGCCAAGCCAAGAAGGCTTGTTTGCACCTTCAAAAGATTTTTGTTGTAACTTCTTTAAGTTCCAATACAATTCTCAATTTAAAATCTCATTCAACTGCTCTTGTAAAATTTGAATTTCCTTTATGATTCCCCCCCCCTGGTTTTTTCTTTAACTCCTTTTCTTTCTGTTGAATCTTTTCTTGTATATCATTCTGCTGCTTCATTCTTTCTTTTTTCTCTTTCACATTCAATGATATGAGTAGACCTCTCATTACCACTTTGTAGGCATCCCATACTATTTGTATTTTTGTACCCTGATTCAAATTTGACTGGAAAAAAACTGTGTTTCTTTTTGCAAAGTCTCAACTATTTTGTTCTTATCCAATAAGTCCTCGTTGATTCTCCAATGAAACTGTTTGTTCTTTTCTCTTGACATCCAAATCATCGGATTATGATCAGAGTTACTCTTGAGCAAAATCTCTACTTTCTGAGTTTTCTGTGCAAGATCTCCTGACATCCAAATCATATCAATCCTAGAAAAAGAGTTATGTCTATTTGAATAGAAAGTAAAATCTTTAATCTTAGGATTCCATTTCCTCCATACATCTTCTAATTTCTCTTGCTCCATTAAATTAAAAAAAGCTTTTGGTAATTTTCCAATTTTCTTGTCTTTCTTTGTAGATTGTCGGTCCAATTTGTTATTCACAGTACCATTAAAGTCTCCCGCCAGAATAATCTGATTATAGTTCGTCTGGGCCAATTCTTTAGTCAAGTCCTTAAAAAAGTTTTCTTTTGCTCCATTAGGGGCATACACATTGATTAACAAAGTTTTTTTTCCGATGCATCATTATTTCTACCCCAATATACCTTCCTTCTTTGTCTGTGAAAAGTTCTTTTGGTTCTAATTCTTTTTTTATGTAAATCATAGTCCCTTTATTCTTCTTTGCTGCCAATGAAAAAAATTCTTCTCCTAATTTTTTATTAATCAGATATTTACTATCTTGTTTTTTAATATGTGTTTCTTGCAAACAAATTATATTACATTTTTGTTTTTCCAACCAATGTTTAACAAGTTTCCTTTTGTTGGGTGAATTAAGTCCATTTACATTCCAAGATAAAAGCTTATACTCCATAAAGTCATGTTTTATATATCTCCCAAAACTTCTAAATTAGCTGCCTTGAATCTGTGCAAATCCCCAAAGTCTTAATCGTGTATCTCAATGCATGATAATTGAAGGACAAACCATGCGGTATTTCCCATCTGAATCTAATATCCAGTTGTCTCAGTTTATCTGCCAACTTCTTGTATTTCTTCCAGTCTAACAAAATCGCTCTTGGAAGTTCTCTCATGATTATTATCTTCTTGCCATAAATTTCCAACAGTTGTGTAAATTGTTTCTTGAAAATATCTTCTTTCATTTTCTTTGTAACCAACTGTACAATCACATCTCTTGGCAATTTCTTTTTCTGAGCATAAGCTGAATTCACTCTATAAATTAAGTCAAAATCAGAATCCAAGTCCCCTTGGTCATCTCCCAGATATTCCGTCAAAGCTGTCATCACTACTGCGCGTATATCTTCTTCTTCCGTTTCTTCAATTCCTCTTAACCTCAGATGATTTTGCATCCCCTTATACTCCATCACCGACTCCAATCTTCTGTTCTCTTGGATTACTGTTTCTATTTTTTTATCCACATCTTGTGCTTTTTGCTCCATTTCGGTCGACTTTGTTGCCAATACATGAACTTCCTTTTTAATGTCTGCCACTTCTTTTTTAACCTCAGCCACGTCTGCTAGAACCAGTTCTTTAATTGCTGCCACGTTTTTCTCTTGTACTTCTTCCAGCTGTTCCAGTTCTTTTCCCATTTCTTTTTGCATCTGGATCTCCAACTGCTTTCCCAATCCTTGAATTGTGTCCATCATTCTTTTTTACATAGCCTCAATGCTGCCTGCCACTCCTTTTTTTCTTTCCCTGCCATCTTCGGGCTTGATGTAGAGGCTGCCCTTTGTCTCAGCCTTAAATCCGTTTTGAAGTCCTTTTTATTTTCCTTCCAATTTTTATCAATTCAAAAGTCCTCTTCTTTTATATTAATCAACTTTATTGCCTGCACTTACTCAAATCGCCTTACTTTCACACTTCTTTTCAATTAATTACTGTCTTAAAGTTCAATTTTAAAGTTGAAACCTCCACAAAATAGCAGGCACAATTTTTCTATGATTTTCTGGCAAGAGTAGGTCACTTTTTAACTTCCTGCTTCCTGTCTCTCAAATAAACAGTCCCCTGGTGTGCACCTTTTCTTTACTGATGTCCTTCCGGTTGTCCAATCTTCCTTCCAGGTCCACTCTAGCCCTCCTCTTGTCTCTTAGATCACAGTTCCAGCTGGAAGACAAATTCTGCAACACCTTTTAATCAACAGTCTCGCGATCTTTCCTGTCAGTTCCAATCTCACACTCCACACTTAATCTCTTAACAGCCACAGGAATGTTAAACAAAGTCATTTTTTTTTAATTTAATGCTTTGAGAAACTTTTTTTGGTCCGGGAAGAACAGATCACCTTGTAAAATTCCCAATCGCTTATCCGCTTGCTTAAATTTTCGCCAAAAAATTCAACCCGGTAAGCGAGATACTTTGTTACCTTGCTTGTTTTTCCTGGGTTTTCACATTGCTTCTTTCACCTTCAAATTACTCCTTTGTTCTTAAGAAGTCGGGGGATGACAAATTTAAGCTGAATTCTCAGCTCAGCTGGCTCCTTTAGTGTTGGGTTGCAAATGCCCGCTTCGGGGAAGGGATCAAAGCGTGCTCAAGCCCCCTCTGGGACTTGATCACACCAATCTCAACTCCCCCTTGGACCTTGATGCTTGCTTGTCAGTCCCCTGCCTGGGGTCTGCTGCGTTGGGCAAAATAAATGCCCAAACTGTCAGGAGAAGCCACCGTCCACCCTGCACCTTCACAGAGTGCTTCAACTCACCATTTTCCCTCCGACCGGAAGCCCGGGTGGTTTTTTCCATGTGAATTTTGGATGTCACCCCCCCTCCTCTCCCTATTGCAGGGGCTGTTGGTTTTGGTTTTAGGGTTTTCAGTGGCCCACCTGTGGGGTTCTGGAGTGAAACTAGTCTATAAGTTTAAAGAAGTGGAAACGAAAGTGGGACTTGGGTGTGGCAGGTGGCCATTTTGAATTGGATCACAGCGGCCATTTTGTCTTATCCACATGGCCATTTTGATTTAGCCCTGGTGTCAGCTTTCACTTTCAATTTTAATATTAAGAGGTGCAATTTCTCTGCCTTATAGTTTTGTCTTTGGGGGTGGCCAATACATTTGAGCTATGGCTCCTAAGAAAGGCTCTGGTCGTTTGAAAGGAAAGCAGCCTGCACCCAAACCACTGCCTAAGAGGCCTGCCCCAACCCTATCCTCATCAGATGACGATGATGATGGGGTTCAGTAAGTGGGTGGGGTTCCTGGTCAGAAGGAGACTCATGCTGCGCCCCACAAGCATTTTCAGGCTGAAGTTTTAATCCGCTTGTCTCTCATAGATGGGCAGACAGCATCATCTGCAACTGGTGCCGATGGGGCCCCTCTACCTTCTGATCATGGCAATCCTCCTACACCTCTACCTGCAGGTCAACAGGACCAGGCTGCTGTTGTGGCCGGCCCTTCCTCAGTGTCTGGTAAGTGCAGCTCACACCACACTGAAAGTGGCTGGCCCTGGGGCCACCCATCAGCCTACGGAGTGGCAATGGCTCAATCAGGCACTTTGGCGTGGGGCACATAGGCTGTTGCCAGGCATGTGGCTCTCCATCCATGGGTGCGCATCCATCAGTCTGTACTGTTGGTTCTCTGCAGCAGTGCGATGTGCTGGGTCCACCCTGGTGGGGTGGGCCTTCCCCTTATGGCATGTCTTATGCTTCTGCCCCCACCGCTGCCCTCCCTTTTGGGGACTTGACACTCCCACTCGAGGATCACTTGCTTTTGTCCACTAGAGAGAAGGTTTGTAAAGGTTTTCACACTTTTGTATTGGGAATTGGAGAAGAAGGAGAAAGATGAACTGGAGGATAGGGATAAGGAAAAGAATAGGAAGATGAGAGTGGATAAAGCCTGAGCCAATTGGGTAGCAGGTTTCCTGGTGTATGCGGGTGTGCTTTCTAAGGCACAACTATATAGGGCTGCTTCTCTATTTCAGTATTTTGATATAGTGTATAAAGGGTATACTGGCTTTAGTGGCCACGCTTGGCTCCAGTATGACAAGGAGTTCAGGATGTGGGTGGCCATGAATCCTTCTTTGAGATGGGATCAGATTCACCTGCACCTTTGGTTGCATGTTATGGCATCCTCTAGGCCTAACACAGGGGATCGCTCACATAGTGGACATTTGGTGGAATGTGCATCTGGCTCCTTCAATCCCTGTCCATTGGCGGGGCGGGTGGTTCAACCCCACCAGATATATTGGGAATTTGGAGCCCAAGGAGTGTGCAACCGAAAATCATGCCAATATCGACATGAGTGTCCATTATGTGCGGGCCCGCATCCTTTCTCTGCATGCTTCCATGGAAAACCCTGGCAGGACTGCAGACAGCCAGATGGGAGTGGTCCTGGGCAGATGCCGGGAAAGGGGGCCAATGCCCATAAGGCTGAAAGTGCTTGAAAAGCTGTTGCGTTTTTATCCTAGCAGAGTTGATTGTTTATATCTGTTACATGGTTTTTCAAAAGGTTTCCGCATTCCGTATCAGGGTGACAGGGTTCCAATTATGGCATGTGACCTCCATTCTATACAGGGCATGGAACAAGTGGTCAGGAAGAAGATTGAGAAGGAGCTACAGGAAGGGAGGGTTCTGGGACCTTTCCCTCGCCCCCCTGTTCTCAACCTTTGAGTGTCCCCATTGGGAATTGTACCCAAAAAAGTGGCAGGGGAGTTTAGGCTTATCCACCATCTTTCTTATCCAAGGGGGGCTCTGTCAATGATGCCATCCCCAAGGATTTGTGTTCAGTACAATATACGTCATTCGATCAGGCTGTGCGTATCATGCGTGGCTGTGAAGAAGGGGCTGAGATGGCTAAGTGAGACATTAAGTCGGCCTTCCGTCTCCTCCCTGTACACCCGCTGGATTTTGAACTCCTGGGTTTTTGTTTTGAGGGTCAGTTTTATTTAGACAGGGCCTTGTCGATGGGTTGCTCCATTTCATGCGCTGTGTTTGAGCGCTTTAGTTCATTTTTGGAGTGGGCCCTGTGTACCCGGACCAGTTGCAGTTCGGTGGCGCATTATTTAGATGACTTTCTGTTCATTGGTTCCCAGGGGTCAGGTCAATGTGCTCACCTGTTGGGTTCTTTCATGTCACTAGCTGAAGAATTAGGGGTTCCCCTTGCCCAAGAGAAGATGGAGGGCCCTATGCAGGTGCTTACTTTTCTGGGAGTCAAATTGGATTTGGTGAAGCAAGCATCATGGCTGCCTGTTGGCAAGTTGAGAGACTTGCATGGCCATATTCGTGAGTTCCTGGGCAAGCGTAAGGCTACCTTGAGGGAGCTGCAGCAGTTGGTAGGGCATCTGAAATTCGCTTGTAAGGTGGTAGCTCCAGGCCGGGCCTTTTTGCATAGATTGTGTGCTGCCATGGCCGGGTTGCAGCTCCCTCACCACAGAATTCGAATCAACACTGGTATCAGGCAGGACTTGGAAATGTGGCTGGAATTTCTTTCTTTTTTTTTAATGGGATTTCTTTCTGGAGGGATGAACTTAAATTGGAGGCTGAGCTTCAAGTACACTCAGATGCAGCTGGTTCCTCCGGTTTCAGAGTTTACTTTCGCAGATGTTCGTGTGCCGAGACTTGGCCAGAGTCTCGGGTGGCAGATGGGCTCACAGCTGACTTAACTTTTCTGGAGTTTTTTCCTATCCTGGTGGCCATTTATCTATGGGGTAGGGAGTTGGCCAACCGCACTGTGCACTTTTGGTGCGATAATTTGGCAGTTGTGCAAGTTATCAATTCTTTATCATCCAGGTCACCACGTGTTATTCATTTGGTTAGGGCTTTTACACTTCACTGCCTCCAGTTGAACATTTCGATTTTTGCCAGGCACATGCCGGGAGTTGACAATGGGGTGGCTGACACTCTCTCTCATAAACAGATGGAGAGATTCCATCAGCTTGCCCCAGAAGCTGAATTGCAGCCGGTTCAGATGCCTCCAAAGATGTGGCTGGTTGGAAGGCAGAAGTGCACAGGGCTATAGGTTTAGCCACAGCACCAAGCACCAAAAAGACATATAATGGGGCGGTCACCCAGTTCTCAGAATTTAGGTGTGAGGTAGGGTATCCTAGTATTTGGCCGATTCTGGTGGACCACCTATTGCATTTTTGCATCACATCAAGAGGTAAGGGCCTGGCAATCAGTTCAATTAAGGGGCTGTTGTCTGCCCTGGCATATGCCAGCAAGGCACAAGGGCTGACTGAAAACACCAGCAATATTCAGGTACGTAAGTTACTGGAAGGATGGGTTCATGAGGCAAGGAGGCAGATGGATTTGAGGCAGCCAATTTCACCCAAGATTCTTCATGGCCTACAGGCCTTGTGGGGTGCCATTTGCTCCTCTGACTTTGAAGTATCTCTATTTCATGCAGCAGCATTGGTAGCCTTTTGGGGGGCTTTTAGAATTAGTGAGCTTGTTGCACAATCAAAAAGGGATTCCTCATGCCCGGCCCTCATGGTGCAAGATGTGCGTTTAGGGGCACGTAAGGTATCCATCACCCTTAAGCACTCAAAGATGGATCAAAGACACCGCAATGCGATTATTGAGCTCGGCGCATGTGCCAAAAAACAGCTCTGCCCTGTTTCAGCTCTGGCCACTTACCTAGTGGCTAGGGGTTTGCAGGCTGGTGTTTTGTTCAGGCACCAGGATGGCTCTCCCCTAATGAGATACCAATTTTGGTCGGTAACTTCTAGAGCTCTAGCCAGGATTGGACTTACCGGGAGGTGTTTCTGTACCCATTCTTTCTGTATCGGGGCAGCTTCTACAGCGGCAGCCATGGGATATCAAGGGTGCGATATCCAGCAATTGGGTAGATGGCGTTCAGCAGCATACAAATCTTATGTCCATCCATTGGAAAAGAACTAGGCTAGGCTGGTTGGCTGATTGTTAAACTTGCGCCCCCCCCCCCTTTGTTTCTTGCTGATTTTATTTCAGGTTTGAGTTGCTGGCTGCAGAGGAGGATAGTTTTAATCTGTGGGCACAGTTATATATTTTGGGTGGATCATCATGCCAAGAGGACGTCAGTCGGCACACAGTTAGGTCTTAGCGAATGGGCCTTGGTTGAGTGGCTGGGGCCCTGGGGCCTTCAATGGCTGGGCCTGTTACAGCTGTTGTTTTATGGGCAGGTTGGCCCACCGCCGAATGTTTTGGTTATTCATTTAGGTGGTAATGATCTAGGCCTGATTAATGGCCAGGGATTCATCCTACAGGCTTGTGAGGATTTTTGATTGATCCAGAGGAGATGGCCCGATACCTTCATTGTCTGGTCTGTGATGATACCTCGGCGAGTTTGGCAGTGGGAGGAAAATCCACTAGCCATTGATAAGGCTTACCGCAAGGCTAACAGAGAGCTACAGTGTTTCCTGGAAGGAAGCGTGGGTATCTTTTTGCCACACCAGGCTTTCATGTGGGGTGCATTGATTTGTACAGACAAGATGGTGTACATCTGTCGGAGAAGGCATGGACATCTTTTGGGGGGATTTACAGCAAGGGCTTCGGAGGGCCTTAGGGTGGTGGCAGGGTATCTTATGCGGTATACAGTTGCAGCCCGGTGAGCACCAGCCGATACCAAATTTTGGGCTTTAAGGGGTCTTGTGAGTACAGTCTTTGTGCTGCATGACATGGGACAGGGAAAACTGCCCCGATTGGCTCCTCCCTTTGAGCCTGGTGGCTTGGGGGATGGGCTACGGGATGGGGCAATGATGGCTAGTGAGCCGGGTAGAAGCCATTGCTGATGGTGCTGGCTTGGGGCAGGGTGGCTCACCCTATTCATGGACAAGGGAGGGGTATTTACCCCTGGCCTTGACCATACTGCAAACTGTTTGCCCTTGCTATTTTTTCTTCCAGTTAAAAGTTTGTCAGTTAATAAAGTGGCCAAAGATTTAACCCATCATTTGTGTCTGCCTCTTTATTCCAGCTTGGGGGGCAAAGTAACTATTAGAAAATTTGTTAACCTATTGAGATAGTTTTATAGAAAAATAGTAGTGTAACACTTAGAGGCTTAGAGGCTGCTTAAATAGCTTAACTAGCTAACATATTATAATAGTAAATACAATGTGCAGATTTGTATGTATGTATGAGGTAGTTTAAAGGAAAAATATTACTATAACGCTCATATATGTATGTTTTGTTTTTATGTGTGTTTGAAAATAATAAAAATCTTCCATAATACAAGTTGACCCAGCTGAGCTCTGAGACAGAGCAAGGAGTTAGAGCTGCTAGAGGGGTGAGTGTTTTTTGGCTTTTTTATTTACTTTCAGCTGAGATGCTTTAGCTGAGAAGGTACTGTATGGGGGACTGTATTTGGGAGTGTGTGGGTGAGTTGTGAGTAGCTGCAGACTCCTGGCTGCTTGAGTTAGGGTGTGAAAGGGTCATTGTTTGCCTGTAATTGAGTGCCTGGGTGGATTTGAAAGGGTCATTGTTTGCCTGTAATTGCGTGCCTGGGTGGATTTGAAAAGGTCATTGTTTGCCTGTAATTGCATGCCTGGGTAAATTTGAATAGCTGCTGGGGACACTTCTATTTAAGGCAGGAAACTTGAAAGACGCACAAGCCAAAGGGAGAGGCTCTTGGCCTGTGGCTCTTGGCCTAGGGACACTTAGACTAGGATCTCTGTAAGATGCCCAGGAAGAGCCAGAAAGCCAGGGACCTAGGCTCCTTGGGTTACCAGTAAAGTAAGTAGACTTCTACAACAGGAGCCACATAAATACAAAGGGTTTTGAAAGGGGGATTATATAAAAGTTTTATTTTAAACCAATTATGAAGCCAGAAAGCCAGCAGGGGGTTGGGAGCTATCCAGTGTTTTGCATGGAGTGTCACATGTATGACTATCTGCCCACTGGTCAGAAGTCTTGGGTGTGTGTTCAGTGCAAGGAGGTCCTGGTTCTCAGGGAGCAAGTTTGCTCCCTTGAGGCCCAGGTGGCTGACCTGGAGAAGCAGAGACAGTCAGTTAGGTGCACGGAGAAGACTCTTGGGGACTTGTTAGACCTTTCCCACTCTGGATCTGGCAGCCCCACTGCTGCCAGGGAGCATGAGGGTCAAGGGGAAATGAGGACAATGCTGAGGATAAGTGAAATGTGCCCTAAGAAGGGACCTCTTCTTCAGCTGGTGAACGGATATCCTTTCATACCAAGGAACCATCCCTGGAAAGGGTGGGAGGGGGGCTCTTGGTAGTTGGTGATGCAATCCCTTAGGCAGGTAGATAGCTGGGTTGTGAACACGCGTACTGACCGTATGGTGACTTGCCTGCCTGGAGTGAAGGTAGCGAACATTACGCGTGTTTTAGATAGGATAGTAGATAGTGCTGGGGAGGAGCCAGTGGTCGTGGTGCACATTGGCACCAACAATGTGGGGAAATGCAGTCTTGAGGTCCTGGAGGAGAAATTTAGGCTGCTGGGCAGGAAACTCAAGGCCAGGACCTCCAAGGTAGCCTTCTCAGAAGTGCTACCTGTTCCACACGCAGGGCTGGAGAGACAGGCACAGATCAGGAGTCTCAATGTGTGGATGAGATGATGGTTTAGGGGGGAAGGGTTCAAGTTTGTTAGGCACTGGGATGCTTTTTGGGACAAGAGGGAGCTGTACAAAAGGAATGGTCTCCACTTGTCCCAGGAAACAACCAGGCTGCTGGCGCTCAAAATCAAAAAGTGGCAGAGCAGTTTTTAAACTGAATATTGGGGGAGAGCCGACACGAGATGAAAAGTCTCTGGTTCGGGATGGCTCATCTCAAAGAGATGAAGGGGTAGCTGTTACTTTTGTACAAGGAAATGGATTAAAATTGTCCACTGAGACTGTGGCTAACAATAGGGACTGCCTGCAAGGTCTCGAGGCAGCAAGAGGAAGGTTGTGGGCTTAACAAGCATGGGAAACTATAAGTGTTTATACACAAATGCTAGAAGTCTCCGAGGTAAAATCGGAGAGTTGGAATGCTTGGCATTGGGGGGGGGGGTCATTGTGCGTATGTGGGTCAGAAACTTGGTGGGATGAGGAAAATCAGTGGGATACAGTGATTCCTGGTTATAAATTATATCGGAAGGATGGGGGGGAAGGGTTGGATGTGGGGTGGCTCTGTATGTCAGAGAGGATATACCGTCCAGTAAGATTGAGAGTTAAGAGAACTGGATTCGCCTCTGGAAATGCTATTGGTTGAAATAGTGGGTTCAAAAGAAGGCTTAATAGTGGGAGTTTGTTATCGCCCACCAGATCAAAAGATAGAGGAGGATTATAAAATGATGAATGAATTAAAGATAGTGGCTAGACGGAATAACTGTGTCATAATAGGCAACTTTAACTACCCACACAATGATTGGGTCAATATGAGTTCTAGTCGGGAAAAAGAGATTGAGTTTTTAGACACTCTCAATGACTGTGCTATGGAACAGATGATCACAGATCCTACCAGGGGAGAGGTGATTCTGGATTTGGTCCTAAGTAATTCCCAAGACCTGGTGAGAAATGTAAAAGTGATTGCACCGCTTGGAAACAGTGACCACAATGTCATTGAGTTTAACATTTGTACAAATAGGGAGTTGCCCAAAAAGACTGTGACGCTAAACTTTAAAACAGGTACCTTCTTCGGGGGCTTCTGGTCTGGGATCCATGACATCCTAACATGTTCTGGCTTCGCTCCCAGAGCAAACGGAGGGTCTTCATGACAGGGCAGGCTACTAGCCTGCCGCAGATCTCCCCAGGTAGGGGAGTGACCAGCAACGAGCATCAGCCCAAGAGGGAGTTGAGATCGGCTGATAGCGGGGCTTTAAAGAGCACCGCGATCAGCCTTGATCCCCTCCCCCCAAGAGGGCACTTCGGGATATCTCTAAAAGACTCCACCGAGTTGGATTCTCAACATAAGAATGCATGACCCAGACCTCTGAGACATTCTACGGAAACTGATACCAAAGAAACACTGCTGAAGGTAACTTTTAACAAAATTGCTTACCGGAGATGCGTTGATTTCAAAGATAAGCAACATCCGTTGAAGCGCATGATCGTGTGGCATACTATATACTAACACCGATTCCGGAAAATGCGATTTAAAGACTAAAAAAAGTCAAAAAGCCGGTTTGTTGATCATTCCTGCGGTCAGGATATTGACTTTAAAATAGAAACTAACATTAAATCCCATGAGAAATAAAGTGGAAAGTTACTCAAGCTGCGACAGAAAACACCAGAACAGGAAATGATCTCAGGCAAGACAAGCTGTGTTTCCTAGAGACGACCGAGGAGGCTGGAAGGAGTTTGCTGAGACCTGCAGGCAAAACGGGAAGGAACCAGAAGACAGGGGGACGAATAAGATGGCCGGACAGGAAGTAAGGAACAGCAAAAGTCAAGCATCATAGAGAAATAGCGCCCGCCATTTTGGGAAGGTCGAAACTTTTAAAGTAAATTACGGCTAAACGCCTGAAGTAAAAAAAGCGAAAATAGAATGGTTTAACTGGGCATTTAAAGAGCTTTAATTTGATGTGAGTTTTATGACCGCTTTGAACAACGGCTTACGACCTCCGTCAAAGACAGAGGGCAAATTCTTGGTCCTCCCCAAAAATGACTGCTAAAGAGGAGAAAAAACTGCAGGGCATGATGGAAGCTATGGAAAAACGGATGATGGATGTCATGCAAAAAATGGAAAAAACTCTAGGTAAAGTGGCTGAAGAAGTAGCTGATTTGAAAAAAGATCTAGTTGGAATTACAACAGAAATACAGACATTGAACAAAAGAACAACTGATGTGGAAGAGAGAGTACGAGGAGTGGAAACTGGTGTAGCGGAAGTTACCAAAGAAGCATTAAAGGTAATGGTAGAGTATAATGGAATGCTGAACCACCTGCGATTCAGGGGGATCCCTGAAGATAAAAATGAAAACATCCACTCAGTAATGGTGGATGCTGTTGCAGATTTTTTAAAAATGGAAGAGGAGAAGGTGGCGGTACATATTGATTTGGTGTACAGAGTCAACTCTGTGATTGCTCAAAAGAAGAAATTACCCAGGGATGTGATTGTCCAATTTATATCCAAAAGAGTCAAGGAAGATTTGTTTAAACAATTTCAGGAAGATTTCATGATTGGGCAAAAGAAAATAATGATATTGAAGGAATTACCCAGAACAGTTCTTCAGGACAGACAACTTTTTAAAGACCTGATTGACAAACTGAAAACAGAGTGTGTCAGATACAGATGGGAAATTCCGAAAGGTGTGAGCTTTACATTTAAGGAGAAGAGAGTCACCATCAGATCAGTAGAACAAATGACCAAGTTCATTAGGGACAATTTTAAAGACTCTGATAAGTAAATACAAATTAATATGGAGAGTCAAATTATTTTGTGGAATGTAAATGGACTTAACTCCCCCCCAAAAAAGGAAAAAAGTCAGACTGTGGTTGGAAAAGAAAAATGTGATATTGTTTGTTTGCAAGAAACACATATCAAAAAAACAGATGCCAAATTTTTGTTTCAAAATAGATTGGGAGAAGAATTTTATTCTCTCTCCTTGCAGAAGAAAAAAGGAGTTGTCACATATGTAAAAAAAGAACTGGAACCAAAAGAAATTTTTAAAGATAAAGAAGGAAGATTTTTGGTGGTGGAAATTATGCTCCAGAATAAAAAGACTTTAATTGTAAACCTCTATGCTCCGAATGGAGCCAAGGAAATTTTTTTTCAAGATTTATGGGAAGAACTACATCAGTTAACCTATGAACAAATGATATTGCTGGGTGACTTTAATGGTACTGTTAATAATGCAATTGACAGAAAATAAAAAAAAGGAAATGAAGAATTAGGTAAACTTCCGAAAGTATTTTTTCAATTGGCAAAGCATGAACACTTGGAAGATGCATGGAGAGTAAAAAATTCAAAGATTAAAGATTATACTTTTTATTCATCTAGACACGAATCCTTTTCAGGAATTGATATGAATAACACAAACATGCAAAATAGAAATATTACCTAGAACTATTTCCGACCACAGTCCGATAAAATGGTCAACCTACGTTAAGAAAAAGAAATATCAATGGAGACTCAATGAGGATCTACTGGACAAACAAAGCATTTCGGATAAGATAAGGACAGAAATCAAAACGTATTTTCAAATAAATTTGAATAAAGAAGTACAAACGCAGACGGTATGGGACGCTTACAAGGTTGTGATGAGAGGACATTTTATTGCAATTAATAACAATGAAAGAAAAGAACAACTTAAAATGGATAAGGAAATTTTGGAAAATATCCAAAAGAAAGAAACAGAGCTTAAGAAGAGACCTGGCAAAACGAAAATTGTGAGAGAACTGAGGATTTTAAAGGAACAATATGATGCGAAGTTAAATAAAGAAGTTTATTGGAATTTGAAGAAATTGCAACAGAAGTCCTTTGAAGGTGCAAATAAACCGGGGAAGTACTTGGCATGGCAATTGAAGAAAAGAAGAGAAAATAAAATAGTAACCAAACTGAAAGATGGGAACAAGGAAATTACAGACACAGGAGGAATCCAGAGAGAATTTTATAAATATTACGCTACTCTTTTTCAGGCAAAACAAGTGGATTCACAGAAAATTCAGGATTATTTACAAAAGGTAAATCTAATGCAACCGAGTGAAAAAATAAAATAATTTTTGAATGCTGCAATAACTAAAGAAGAAATCAGCAAAGCAATAGGGGAAGCAAAAATCTCCAAAGTCCCAGGACCAGATGGATTTTCAGCCAAATCCTATAAGAAATTTCAAGAATACCTGGTGCCAGTTTTAGAGATTCTTTTAAACGAAATCAGAGAATATGGGAATATTCTGGACTCCTGGAAAGAAGCAGCAATCACTTTGATACCAAAAGAGTCACAAGATTTAACTAACGTTAAAAATTATCGACCTATTTAGCTCTTGAATAATTATTATAAAATTTTTGCAAAAATATTAGCAGAACGCCTTAAAAAGTATCTGAAAGGAGTCATTGCCGAAGACCAGGCTGGTTTTCTACCGGATAGGCAAATAAAAGATAATCTAAGGGTTGTATTGGACGCAATAGAATATTATGACAAGCACCCTGAAAAGGAAGTTGGCTTTTTATTTCTGAATGCGGAAAAGGCATTTGATAACTTGAACTGGGAATTTATGTTTAGAGTGATTGAAAAATTGCAGATGGGTGAAAAATTTTCAAGAATGATTAAATCGATTTACAAAGAGCAAAAAGCTACGGTGATTGTTAATGCAGAGTCAACGGAAATATTCCGGGTCAGAAAAGGAACTAGACAGGGCTGTCCTTTATCGCCATTGTTATTTATCTGGATTTTGGAAATATTGCTGCAAGCGATTAGAGATGATAAAAATATAAAAGGTCTTAGCATTAGAGGTTTCTCATATAAATTAAGAGCGTTTGCTGATGATGTTATGTTTATTGTGGAAGATCCTGTAACATTATGCCATTGGTTTTTGAAAAAGTAAAAGAGTTTGGTGAACTCGCTGGGTTTTATGTAAATAAAAACAAATAAAAAATATTATGTAAAAATATGACTACTGCAAGGCAACAATGGTTACAAAAAATGACAGAATGGGAAGTGGTTAAAAAAGTTAAATATTTGGGAATTGATATTACAATGAAAAACATTGATTTGTTTAAGAATAATTATGAAAAACTGTGGATATCGCTAAGTCATGATTTGAGAAAATTGCCGTTGTCAAAATGAATGTACTGCCCAGATTAATGTTTTTGTTTCAGACAATACCAATTGTGAAAGATATGAAAGTGTTAGTAAAATGGCAAAGAGAAATTTTTAAATTTATCTGGGCAGGAAAGAAGCCAAGAATCAAAATGAAAATTATGTATAGTGTAAAAGAGAGAGGTGGTTTTCAAGTCCCGAATTTGCCTTTGTACCATGAAGCTGTATGTTTGTCTTGGTTGTCTGATTGGGTTAATTTGGAAAATAGAAAGTTACTGGCCCTTGAGGGCCATGATTGCAGATTTGGCTGGCATGCCTATCTTTGGTATGGGAAAAATAAGGTGGACTCAATGTTTAAGCATCACTATATAAGAAGAACGCTGTTTGAAGCATGGACCAGATATAGGAATACAGTTCCTGATGAAAGACCTTTATGGATTGTTCCTGCTGCAGTTATTTATCCTTTTTCAGAACATAAAGGTAGTGATTGGTTGAAGTACCAAGAGTTGCTTCAAAAAGAAGGGAAGAATTATGTCTTAAAACCAAACAATGCATTAGTATTTGAATATGGTTGGTTACAATATGGAAAAATACGAGATATTTTTTAAAAAGATTGTAAAGAGGTGGGTTTCAGAGTTAAAAATGATGAGTTTGAAGATATTTGGTTGGAAAAAGGGGGAAAAGTGATTTCCAAGTTGTATAAAATATTGTTAACTGTATACACTTTGGATGAAACTGTTAAAGAGCAAATGATAAAATGGGCCATAAATATGAATAAGGAAATTTCAATGGAATCTTGGGAATTTTTATGGAGGAAAGCTCTAAAAATTTCAACTTGTGTTAATGTAATGTAAAAGAAAATTGTTATAAGATGCTTTATAGGTGGTATATGACACCAAAAAATATTGCTAATATAAGTATGGATAAGAACCTGAGTAACAAATGTTGGAAATGTAAAAAAAACAGAGGGTTCTTTTTATCACATGTGGTGGACATGCGAGAAAGCAAAAGTATACTGGTCAAATGTTCATTGTGAGATGCAGAAAATATTGAAAATCCCTATTAGAAAAAGTCTGGAACTTCTACTCTTAGGTTTGACAATGGAAAAAATCAAGCAAGAAAAGAGAACAGTATTATGGTACATGATCACGTCGGCGAGAATGGCTTTTGCGCAACAGTGGAAATCGGATAAAGTACCGGATATACAGGACTGGTTAAGAAAACTGCTATTTTTAGCTGAAATTGACAAAATGACTAAAAAATTAAATGGACAAATGGCAGAATAGTATTTAAATGAATGGGAAGACCTGAAAATATATATGGAAACGGAATATAAAATGAAAGGGAAAATGTATAACCTTGATTCTTATTGAAAATGGAATTATGTTAGATGAGTCAGATTTCTGTATACAAAAAATGTTACCTGTTATAAGTTTAAACCTGATTACTTTTAATTTTTTTTGTTATTGGTAATAGCAGTGTTGGAAGCCTATTGGGGGGGAAGGGGGAAGGGATATAGCTTATAAGTTGTTTTGGAAATTGTGTTTAACAATGTTGAATATATTCCAATAAAAAGCTTTGTTACAAAACAAAAAACAAAAAACAGGTAACTTCTCTGGTATGAGGGGACATGTGAGGAAGAAACTGAAAGGAAAAGTGGAAAAGGTCAAAACCATTGGGGAAGCTTGGAAACTATTTAAAAATACAATCCTAGAAGATCAGAAAAAATATATACCACAGGTTAGGAAAGGCACAAATAGGTATAGAAAAAAGCCTGCATGGTTAAGCAATGGAAGCTGTAAAAGGTAAGAAGGATTCCTTTAAGTGGTGGAAAGCTAGTCTCAGTGAGGTTGATAAAAGGGAACACAGGCTGTGGCAAATAAAATGCAAATAACAAAGAGTTTGAAAATGAACAAATATATCAATCCTTAATAGGTTCTCTCTTGTATATTAGCGGCTGGACGAGGCCAGATATCAGTGTAGCAGTACATCTGTTAAGTCAGAAGTGTTCCAAGAGAGTGTTACGTTATCTCAAGGGCACTGTGAATGATACACTAGTGTTAAGAACGAACGGTGAGAACAAAATAACGGCATTTTGTGATTCCAGCTGGGGAGAACAAGAAGATGGCAAATCTACTACAAGTTATGTGATTTATGTAAATGAAGCTTTGTTGCTATGGAAATTTGTGAAACAGCACTTTGTAGCTTTGAGCACATGTGAATCTGAATATTCTGCTTTGAATCAATGTATGTTGCCAATTAAATGGTTGCTACAACTCCTGGATGATTTCAAAATAAAACATGAAGTGTGTTCTGCAATAACACAGCAGCGCAACAATTAGCAGACACACAGGGTGTGAGGACAAGAAGCCGACACATTAGCATAAGATATAGGAATGTGAAAGATACTTTGCAACGAGGTCTAGTAAGGTTGAAATATATATACATTCCCTATCAGCGGTTAAAACAGGACAGGCTCTTTAAGCTTAGCTAGTTACAAATCTCTACAAAGTTTTCCACTCCCTTCAGGCTGCCTTTAGACTTCCAGGCCAACCGCATGGTTAATGGCCACCTGCTTGCAGACCAGAGATCACAGTTCTCCGGGATGCAGCATCCCAAAGAAAGAGACCACATTCTTCCTGCCAGGAAGCTGTAAAAGATAAGAAGGATTCCTTTAAGTGGTGGAAAGCTAGTCTCAGTGAGGTTGATAAAAGGGAACACAGACTATGGCAAATAAATGCAGGTCTGTGATCAGGCAAGCAAAAAGGGAATATGAGGAGCATATTGCAAAAAACATAAAGGCCAACAATAAAACTTTCTTCAAATACATTAGAAGTAGGAAGCCAGCCAGGGAGGCAGTGGGGCCCTTGGATGACCAAGGGGTAAAAGGACTACTGAAGGATGACATGGAAATAGCTGAGAAGCTCAATGCATTTTTTGCCTCTGTCTTCACTGTGGAAGAGGAGAAGTGCTTGCCCACTCCAGAAGCACCGATTTCGGGAGAGGGTTTGAAAGACCTGAATCAGATTGAGGTGACAAGAGAGGAAGTCCTACGACAGATGGACAATTTAAAAACTAATAAATCACCAGGCCCGGATGGCATTCATCCGAGAGTTCTGAAAGAACTCAAATGTGAACTTGTGGATCTCCTTACATTAATATGTAATCTTTCTTTAAAATCTGCCTCCATTCCTGAGGACTGGAAGGTAGCTAATGTCACTCCCATCTTTAAAAAGGGCTCCAGGGGAGATCTGGGAAATTACAGGCCAGTCAGTCTGACGTCAATACCGGGTAAGTTGGTGGAAACTGTTATTAAGGAAAGAATTAGTAGGCACATTGATGAACAAAAACTATTGAGGCAGACTCAACATGGGTTCTGTAAGGGAAGATCTTGTCTCACTAACCTGTTAGTGCTCTTTGAGGGAGTGAACAAACATGTGGACAAGGGGGACTCAATAGATGTTATTTACCTTGACTTCCAGAAAGCTTTTGATACAGTTCCTCATCAAAGGCTCCTAAGTAAGCTCAATAGTCATGGGATAAAAGGACAAGTCCTCTTGTGGATCAAAAACTGGCTTATAAATAGGAAACAGAGAGTGAGTATAAATGGGAAACTTTCTCAGTGGAGGGTGGTAAGCAGTGGGGTACCACAGGGATCAGTACTCAGTCCGATGCTTTTTAACTTTTTATTTACGATTTAGAATTGGAAGTAAGCAGTGAAGTGGCTAAATTTGCAGATGACACGAAGTTGTTCAGGGTGGTGACAACCAGGGAGGATTGTAAGGCACTCCAAAGGGATCTGTCAAGGATGAGTGAATGGGCGGCAACATGGTAAATGGGGTTCAATGTGGCCAAGTGCAAAGTGATGCACATTGGAGCCAAAAATCCTAAATATAAATACACGTTGATGGGGTCTGAACTGGCACAGACTGACCAAGAGAGAGATCTTGGAGTCGTAGTAGATAACTCAATGAAAATGTCTAGAAAGTGTGTAACTGCAATAAAGAAGGCTAACGCTATGCTGGGGATTATTAGGAAGGGAATTGAAAATAAATCAGCCAGTATCATAATGCCCCTGTATAAATCATTGGTGCGACCTCATTTGGAGTACTGTGTACAGTTCTGGTCGCCACACCTCAAAAAGGATATTATAGCATTGGAAAAAGTGCAGAGAAGGGCAACTAGAATGATAAAAGGGTTGGAACACTTGCCCTATGAAGAAAGGTTAAAACGCTTGGGGCTCTTTAGCTTGGAGAAACGACGGCTGAGGGGTGACATGATCGAGGTTTATAAGATTATGAATGGGATAGAGCAGGTTGAGAAAGAAGTACTTTGGCTTCCAGTCGGAGTAATATGGCGAACTGACGCACCTCGCGAACGAGTGTGGTGGACGGCAGCTTCTTCTGACAGTTTGGGCAACTATACTGCCCAAAACAGCATCCCCCAGGCAGGGGAGTGACAGGCAAGCAACAAGGTCCAAGTGAGAGTTGAGATCAGCATGTACAAGTCCCGGAGGGTGCTTGTTTACGCTTTGAACTCCTCTCAGAAGCGGGTAATTGCAAGACAGCACTAAAGAAGCTAGCCGAGCTGAAATATCAGCTTAAATTCACCATTTCCCAATCTCTTAAGAAACAGTTTGAAGTTGGAAACAAAAAGAAGCGATGCGAAGTCCCAAGATAAACATGCAAGGTAACAAAGCCGATTTGCTTACCGGGATGAAGATATAACAAAATTTGATCAAGGCAATTAAGCGCATAAGGTTTAAAGCTGAACAATCGATCCATCGTATGATTTTGAAGAGCTTGATAAAGCGTTAAATTTGGATTAAATAGACTTTGTTTAACATTCCTGTGGTTAAGAGACTGTGTGATAAGTGTATGAGTGAATGCGAATGGAAAGATTGCAAGACGAAGGTGCAGCATAAAACTGTGTCCGGCTGGGACTGTGACTAGGCTAGAGTGTGTGCTGGAGGACCAGAAGAGCGGCTGAGCGGAAGTTTTTCCAGTAGGACATTTTTAACATGGGACCGGAAACAGGAAGTTAAAAGAGAGCCTACTCTAGCCCTAGAAACCATAGAGAAGTTGTGTCTGCCATTTTGAGGAGGACTGAACTTTAAAATGCAATTTTAAATGTGAAATTGACTGTAGAAAACAGCAAAAGTGGTTGGATTTAAAAGAAGAACCAGAAGACAGCTGAAGCATATCGGAGAATCTTCAAAACGGAACCAAAATTTTGGCAAAGAGCTGCCTCAGCTGCGAGCCCAAGCATGTTATCTAAGGAGAAGAATGGCAAGCTGCAATCGAGGCAATGGAGAAGTGTATGATCGAGGCAATTCAAAGTATGTCGAAACAGATAGATCAACCGATAGAGAAACAAATGGGGAAACAGCTGGAACAGTTGGAAGAAGTCCAAGAAAAAAATGTGGCAGCCTTGAGAGAGTTAGTGTTAGCAGAGGTGGCAGAAATCAAGAAAGAAGTGGCAAATACAAATAGTCAAGTAACAGCTTTGGCAACAAAATCAACTGAACTGGAGCAAAAGACACAAGACATAGAGAAAAAAATGGAATCAACTGTGCAAAACAACAATAATTTGGAGGTAACAATGGAATATAGAGCAATGTCAAATCATCTGAGGTTAAGAGGGATAGAAGAAAAAATGGATGAAAATATACGTACGGTGGTGATGACAGCTCTGACTGAATATTTGGGAGAAGATCAAGGAGAATTGGATTCTGATTTTGATCTAATTTATAGAGTGAATTCAGCTTATGCTCAAAGGAAAAATTTGCCAAGAGATGTTATTGTTCAATTTGTAACAAGGAAAATGAAAGAGGATGTATTTAAGAAGCAGTTTACTCAACCATTGGAGATAGATGGTAAAAAGGTAATAATAATGAGAGAGCTCCCAAGAATCATCCTGCAGGATAGAAAGAAGTATAAGAAATTGGTGGATAAATTGAAGCAGTTAACCATCAGATTCAGATGGGAGATACCTCAAGGACTGTCATTCACCTACAATTTGAAAAGACATGTGATCAAAACACCTGGAGATATGTATAGGTTTAAGGCTGAATACTCTGAAGATTTCGGAGATATTTAAAAAGAAGTCATGATGGATTACAAATTGTTATCATGGAATGTAAATGGACTTAACTCACCTTCCAAAAGGAGGGTAGTGAACTATTGGTTACAAAAGCAGAAATCTATCATCTGTTTACAAGAAACATATATATGAAAGCGGGACAATAAGTATTTGACTAATAAAAAATTGGGAGAAGAATTTTATTCATTGGAAGAGGGAAAAAATAAAGGAGTTGTGATCTATGTAAATAAAAACTTGGAGCCAAAACAAATCTTTAGTGACAAAGATGGGAGACATATTGCTGTAGAAATTACAATGCTTCAAAAAAAGACATTGGTGGTTAATTTATATGCACCTAATGGAGCTAAAGTAGGAAATCAAAAGGTAACCAGAATAACAGACAAATTTGGCCTTGGAGAACAAAATGAAGCAGGGCAAAGGCTAACAGAGTTTTGTCAAGAGAACACGCTGGTCATAGCAAACACCCTTTTCCAACAACCTAAGAGGCGTCTCTACACATGGACATCACCAGATGGGCAACACGCAACACCGAAATCAGATTGACTATATAATTTGCAGTCAAAGATGGAGAAGCTCTATCCAGTCAGTAAAAACAAGACCTGGAGCTGACTGTGGCTCAGATCATGAGCTACTCATTGCAAAATTCAGACTTAAATTGAAGAAAGTTGGGAAGACCACAAGGCCATTCAGATTTGACCTAGATCACATCCCCGATGAATATACAGTAGAGGTGAAGAATAGGTTTAAGGGACTAGATTTGATAGACAGAGTGCCTGAAGAACTATGGACAGAGGTCCGTGACATTGTAAAGGAGGCAGCACTCACCGCCATCCCAAAGAAAAAGAAATGCAAAAAAGCAAAGTGGCTGTCTGATGAGGCTTTACACATAGCAGAGGAAAGAAGGAAAGCTAAAGGCAATGGGGATAAGGAAAAATTTGCCCAATTTAATGCAGATTTCCAGAGAACAGCAAGGAGAGATAAGGAGGCTTTCCTGAATGAACAATGCAGAGTAATAGAGGAAAACAATAGATTGGGAAGGACTAGAGATCTCTTCAAGAAAATTGGAGAAATCAAGGGAACGTTCCATGCAAAGCTGGCCATGATAAAGGACAAAACCGAAAGGACAAAACCGGTAGGGACCTAACAGAAGCAGAAGAGATTAGGAAAAGATGGCAAGAATACACAGAAGAACTATACAAGAAGGACCTCGATGTCCTTGACAACCACGATGGTATAATCACTGACCTCGAGCCAGACATCCTGGAAAGCGAAGTTAAATGGGCCTTAGAAAGCATTACTAACAACAAAGCTAGTGGAGGTGATGGTATCCCAGCTGAGTTATTCAAAGTCTTAAAAGAAGATGCTGTTAAAGTGCTGCATTCAATTTGCCAACAAATTTGGAAAACACAACAGTGGCCACAGGATTGGAAAAGGTCAGTTTACATTCCAATCCCAAAGAAGGGCAACGTCAAAGAATGTTCAAACTATCGCACAATTGCACTCATTTCACACGCTAGCAAGGTCATGCTCAAAATCCTACAAGCTAGGCTCCAACAGTACGTGGATAGAGAACTGCCAGAAGTACAAGCTGGGTTTCAAAGAGGTAGAGGAACTAGAGATCAAATTGCCAACATTCGCTGGATTATGGAGAAAGCAAGAGAGTACCAGAAAAACATCTACTTCTGCTTCATTGACTATGCTAAAGCCTTTGATTGCTTTGATTGTGTGATCACAATAAATTATGGCAGGTTCTTAAAGAGATGGGAGTACCAGACCACCTCACCTGTCTCCTGAGAAACCTGTATAAGGGTCAAGAAGCAACAGTTAGAACCGGATATGGAACAACTGATTGGTTTAGCATAGGAAAAGGAGTTCGACAAGGATGTATATTGTCACCTTGCTTATTTAATTTATATGCAGAGTACATCATGCGAAATGCTGGCCTGGATGAATCACAAGCTGGAGTTAAGATTGCTGGGGAAAAGATCAATAACCTCAGATATGCAGACGATACCACTCTGATGGCAGAAAGTGAAGAGGACCTAAAGAGCCTCTTGCTCAGGGTGAAAGAGGAGAGTGCAAAAGTGGGCTTGAAGCTCAACATCAAAAAAACTAAGATCATGGCATCTGGCCCCATCACTCCTTGGCAAATAGAAGGGGAAGTCGTAGAAGTAGTGACAGACTTCACGTTTCTAGGATCCCAGATCACTGCAGATGGTGACTGCAGCCATGAAATTAAAGACGCCTGCTCCTTGGGAGGAAAGCGATGGCAAACCTAAACAGCATGATAAAAAGCAGAGCCAAGAGACATCACCTTGCCAACAAAAGTCCGCATGGTCAAAGCAATGGTATTCCCCGTAGTAATGTATGGCTGCGAGAGTTGGACTATAAGGAAGGCTGAGCGCCGAAGAATAGATTCTTTTGAACTATGGTGCTGGAGAAGACTCTTGAGAGTCCCTTGGACTGCAAGGAGATCAAATCAGTCAATCCTAAAAGAAATCAACCCTGACTGTTCCCTTGAAGGCCAGATCCTGAAGCTGAAGCTCAAATGCTTTGGCCACCAAATGAGAAGGGAGCATTCACTGGAGAAGACCCTGATGCTGGGAAAGATTGAAGGTCAAAGAAGAAGGGGACGGCAAAGGATGAGATGGTTAGACAGTGTCATCGATGCAACGAACATGAAATTGAGCAGACTTCAGCGGACAGCGGAAGACAGGAGGGCCTGGCGTAATCTGGTCCATGGGGTCGCGAAGAGTCGGACTCGACTGTGCGACTGAACAACAACAACAACAACAATGGAGCTAAAGAAAAAATTTTTAAGGACTTGACGAAAGAATTGGACCAAGTGAACTACGATCAGATAATACTAGCAGGAGACTTTAATGGTACAGTTAATAATAAATGGGACAGGAAATCAAAAAAGGGTGATGAGAAGATTGGAAAGCTTCCCAAACTTTTTTTCAATTTGATACAACAAGAGGAAGATGTTTGGAGAAAGTGGAATCCTAAAGTTAAAGATTTTACTTTTTACTCTAATCAACATAAATCCTTCTCCAGAATAGATATGATTTGGATGTCGGATGAGATAGCATTAAAAACTCAGAAAGTTGAGATTTTGCCAAAAACCAACTCGGATCATAATCCGGTAATTTGGACATTAAAAGAAAAAACGAAGCATTTCCATTGGAGAATTAACGAGGATTTATCGGACAAGACAAAGTTAGTTGAGACATTACGTAAGGAAACTCAACTTTTTTTTCAAATGAACTTAAACCAAAATGTTAAAATACAGACAGTCTGGGATGCCTATAAGTCTGGGATGAGAGGAGTATTGATATCAATGAATGTGGCTGACAAGAAGCAGAAGATGAAGCAACAAAAGGAGTTGCAGGAAAAAAATCAGCAAAAAGAAAAGGAATTGAAGAGAAGACCAGGAAAAAAGAAATTGATTAAAGAAATTCAAATTTTACAAGACCAACTGAACGTGTTACTTAATAGAGAACTCTACTGGAATTTAAAGAAATTGCAACAAAAATCTTTTGAAGGAGCAAATAAACCAGGAAAATTTTTGGCGTGGCAATTGAAAAACCGAAGGGAGAGAAGGATAATAAGTAAAATAATTGAGGACGATAAAGAAATTGTTGACATGAATGGCCTAAAAAGAGTCTTCTTCAAGTATTATGCGAAATTATTCCAAAAAAAGAAGACCAATCCGGAGAAAATTTAAAAATATTTGGATAAAGTAGATTTACCTAAGATTGACTAAAAAACTAAGGAAATGTTGAATGGCCCAATCCAGAAATAAGAAATATACAATGCAATAGAGGATGCCAAGTTGGGGAAAGCTCCAGCTCCAGATGGATTTACCGCAAAAATTTATAAAAAATTAAAAGAGTTGACCCCAATTTTGGAACTTTTAATAAATGAAATTCAGTTGACAAAGGTAATACCAGAGTCTTGGAAAGAAGCTAATATATCACTCATACCAAAGGAAGGACAAGACTTAACAGATGTTAAGAATTATAGACCAATTTCGCTACTTAATAATGATTACAAATTGTTTGCCAAAGTAATTTCGGAAAGATTGAAGAAGTATCTGAAAGACGTCATAACAGAAGAACAAGCCAGTTTTTTTACCAAATAGACAAATCAGAGACAATTTAAGGATGGTGATCGATGCTATTGAATATTATGATAAACATCCAGAAAAAGAGGTTGCTTTTCTATTCGTAGATGCTGAAAAAGCCTTTGACAACTTAAACTGGGAGTTTATGATCCAAGTGATTGAAAGAATGGACATTGGTCAACCTTTTTCTAATATGATTAGGGTGATATATTTTGAACAGAAAGCATCATTGAATATAAACAAAGAGATGACGGATCATTTTAAAGTACAAAAAGGGACTAGACAAGGGTGTCCGTTATCCCCTTTACTATTTATATGGATTTTGGAATTGATGCTGGGGAAAATAAGAGAAGATAAAGACATAAAAGGACTCACAATTGGAGGTTTTACGTATAAGTATAGTGCTTTTGCAGATGATGTAATGTTTGTGATTGAAGATCCAGTGATTAATGTACCGCTATTGATGGAAAAGATTAAAGAATTCAGAGACTTGGCTGGATTTTACGTGAATAAGAATAAAACGAAGATGCTTTGTAAAAATATGAGAAAAGAAAATCAACTGGAATTGGAAGAAAAAGTTCAAGCACCATAGAGAAATAGTGCCCGCCATTTTGGGAAGGTCGAAACTTTTTCAGTAAATTACGGCTAAACGCCTAAAGTAAAAAAAGTGAAAATAGAGCGGTTTAACTGGGCATTTAAAGAGCTTTAATTTGATGTGAGTTTTATGACCGCTTTGAACAACGGCTTACGACCTCCGTCAAAGACAGAGGGCAAATTCTTGGTCCTCCCCAAAAATGACTGCTAAAGAGGAGAAAAAACTGCAGGGCATGATGGAAGCTATGGAAAAACGGATGATGGATGTCATGCAAAAAATGGAAAAAACTCTAGGTAAAGTGGCTGAAGAAGTAGCTGATTTGAAAAAAGATCTAGTTGGAATTACAACAGAAATACAGACATTGAACAAAAGAACAACTGATGTGGAAGAGAGAGTACGAGGAGTGGAAACTGGTGTAGCGGAAGTTACCAAAGAAGCATTAAAGGTAATGGTAGAGTATAATGGAATGCTGAACCACCTGCGATTCAGGGGGATCCCTGAAGATAAAAATGAAAACATCCACTCAGTAATGAAAAATATAGACTTGTTTAAGAATAATTATGAGAAAACCTGGTGTAAAATCCAACAGGATATAAAGAAGTGGAACACTTTGAACTTGTCAATTTTGGGTAGTTAAATTTGTCAGTAGTTAAAATGAATATTTTACCCCGCTTGTTGTTTTTATTCCAAACAATTCCGATTGTAAAAGACTGCAAAGTGTTGAACTTATGGCAGAAAGAGATTTCAAAGTTTATATGGTCTGGAAAGAAACCTAGGATTAAAATGAAGATTTTATGTGATGCAAAAGAAAGGGGAGGTTTACAACTCCCCAATTTTAGACTGTATCATGACGCTGTGTGTTTGGCTTGGCTTGAACAATGGATTAATTTGGACAATAGAAAAATGTTGGCGTTGGAAGGGCATGACCGTAAATTTGGATGGCATACCTATTTATGGTGTGAGAAATCCAAAGTGGATAACCTTTTCAAACACCACTTTATAAGAAGATCACTGTTTATGACTTGGATGAGATATAAGAGATTTTTTTTTGACACAAGATCTTTATGGATAGTACCGGCAGAAGTAATTAAACCACTTTCAAGGCACAAAGGAAAAGATTGGTTACCTTATAGAGACATTTT
This sequence comes from Gekko gecko, assembly GCA_029375565.1. Taxonomy (NCBI): domain Eukaryota; kingdom Metazoa; phylum Chordata; class Lepidosauria; order Squamata; family Gekkonidae; genus Gekko; species Gekko gecko. Next base: position 176,016,572 of record JAPDNY010000005.1, read on the forward strand.
AAAGGTTGAGGGGAGTAGTTTCACAATGAGAGCTAGGGAGGAATTGGAATTTGAATATGACTGGTTAAACTATAGGCAGATTTATGACTTATTTAAGACTGATAAAATGAGGTATGGTTTCAGGAAAGAAAATAATGAAATTGAAATGGTATGGGCAGAAAAAGGTAAAAAAATGATTTCAAAAATTTATAAGATTTTGTTAAAATGGTACACAGAGGATGAGACTGTAAAAGAGCAAATGGTGAAATGGGCTATAAATATAAATAGAGAAATAGATATGTCATCATGGGAGTGTTTGGGAAAAAATCGATTAAAATTTCAACATGTGTTAATGTGAAAGAAAATTGTTATAAAATGATGTATAGATGGTATATGACACCAAAAAAAATTGCTAATATGAATGAGAACATGTCTAACAAATGTTGGAAGTGTAAGACAAAAGAGGGCTCATTTTACCATATGTGGTGGACATGTGAAAATGCGGCTGCTTTTTGGACTGCGGTTCATAACGAAATTCAGAAGGTCCTGAAATGTACTTTGAAAAAAGAGCCAGAAATGTTACTTTTAGGGCTTAAAATGGAAGAAATTAATGTGACAAAGAGAACATTGTTATGGTATTTAATTACAACGGCAAGGATGACTTATGCTCAATTTTGGAAACAGGAGAAGACACCAGATAAATGGGAATGGATAAAGAAGATGATTTTTATGGTAGAAATCGACAAATTAACAAAAAAACTTAATGGAAAAGAAGATGAAGAATTTTTAGCAGATTGGAAAGACTTTAAAGTTTACCTAGAACTGAATTGGGATGTCAAAAATAGATTACTTTGCTTTGATGATTATTAAGAATAGAAGTAGTATAAGAAATGGATTGTATTCAAAATGTTACCTAAGAGGGAGAAATAGAAAAGGAAAATGTTTAAAATGAAGATTTGATTATTTAGTAAGAACTGAATGTAAGAGAATATTGACTGAAATATTAATGGGGGTGGAGCATCACTGGGAGCCGGGGGAGGGGAGGGAAGAAAACTGCAGAAAAGGATATGTTAAGAATTGGTTAATAACTATGGAACATGCTATTATATCCTGGTAATAAACTCTTTTTTTTAAAAAAAGAGAAAGAAGTACTTTTCTCCCTTTCTCACAATACAAGAACTCGTGGGCACTTCATGAAATTGCTGAGCAGTCGGGTTAGAACAGAAAAAAGGAAGTACTTCTTCACCCAAAGAGTGATTAACACTCCGGTGCGTTCTGGCCCAAAAATAGGCCTGACATTGACAGAATTTGAGTGATATACTGCATTTGGATTTCATTATAGAATGAGCAGTGCAGCAGAACAAGCTCAATAGACTCTGCTTTCCCTGTATGGCATGGACAGAGCCATTGAGGGAGTGGGACATGATGGTATCTGCCTTCCAGGAGGGCTGAAGGTAGGGCATTAAAGCGTGCCAGGATAAAGATTCTCTGATATTTGGAGATCTCAAGGGGACTAAGATCATCTGAATATTGAAATCACTTGGCATACTGCAGACTAATGGGTTATTTCCGTATCTGTGCCCTAGCTGATCGTAGGGCATGATCCCAGTACTTCTGTTTGATTATTACTTTTACTTTTTGATGCCCAAGATGCAGTAAGACTTGTGGGGAGAAGCCATGCTCCTGGAAGTTTCCCCTCAATTGCTCTTTGTCAGGTTGAATGGTGGCTATCAGCAAGGATCAAGAGTTCTAGACCCACCAGATTGAATATGAGTTTTAACCAGTAGGTGGATGTTAAGTAGCCACATATAGGTCTCCAAGGGGATTAGCTCAGCCTTTCATCTGAGAAGCAGACTACAGGAGCACCCCCCCGCAAGTGCTGGTATGTTTTCTAAGGCACAAGGCAATGGTCCAAGGCCAGGTAAACCAATATAGGGCACTGGGGTGGATAGACCTGTTCTCTGAAGGCCAGGTCTACCAATATAGTGGAAAGGGGAGAGTAGACCCGTTCTCTGGAGGCCAGGTCTACCAATATAGTGGAAAGGGGAGAGTAGACCTGTTCTCCAGAGGCCAGGTCTACCAATGTAGTAGAAAGGGGAGGGTAGACCTGTTCTCCAGAGCTCAGGTCTACCAATATAGTGGAAAGGGGAGAGTAGACCTGTTCTCTGGAAGCCAGGTCTACTGATATAGTGGAAACAGGTGGGTAGACCTGTTCTCTGGAGGCCAGGTCAACCAATATAGTGGGAGGGGGTGGGTGAAATTTGACCTGATTTTATTTTCTCTTACAATATTTAAATTATTCCTAATTTGTCCAGTTTAAATGGAATTTAATTGTTCTGAGATATTTACAAGGTTATGGAGGTAATTTTCTAAAAACTAATTTACATGGTAGTCAGATGTATACTCACTCTCAACTTTAATGCTACTAGCTTTTTTCACTCACGAGGTAGAGGGAACATTGCAGTTTAGCAGTCATAGGACAAGAGGATGGGTTCTCTGATGGATTAAATTGGTTAAATAGCAGGAAGCAAAAAGTACAAATAAACTGACAGTTCTCATGATGGAGAGAAGTAAGCAGTGCAATCTGTTTGGGGGCATTGCTGTTTAATTTGTTCATAAATCTATTTATTTATTTATTATTCACATTTATATCCTGCTCTCCCCAGCGGGCTCAGGGCAGCTAACAATAAGGGCTCGAAGCCAGAATAAAACAGTAAAAACCAGATAAAACAGTACAAAATTACAGTAAAGTGCTGGTGCTCAAAGAGTTCAGAGTTCCAAGATGGGTTCTGGAAGATGTACCCAGAATGATGAAGCAGGTTCCGGGACAATCCCACCTTCTGATCTTTGGCCCAGGGCCATCATGTACCCTGATGGCCTCCCCACTCTTTGCGGAAGCAGTACAGTGGTGGTACAGTGGTGGCGGCGGCTCCTACTCGAAAGCCTGGTGGAAGAGCTCCATTTTGCAGGCCCTGCGGAACTGCCCAAGGTCCCACAGGGCCCAGATCTCCTCCGGGAGCTCATTCCACCAGGTAGGACCCGCCACCGAGAAGGCCCTGTCAGTAGTCACAGCGAGTTTGATGTCCCTGGGGCCTGGGGTAACCAAAAGATGTTGGGCCCCCGACCGTAGTGCCCGTGGGGGAACATATGGGGAAAGGTGGTCCCTCAGGTATGCCGGACCCTGGCCATAGAGGGTTTTAAAGGTAATAACCAGCACTTTGAAGCGAATCCGGTACGCTATTGGTAGCCAGTGCAGCACCTTCAGTACAGGCCTGATATGGTCTCTCCTAGAGAGGCCCATCAAGAGCCTGGCTGCCGCATTCTGCACTAACTGCAGCTTCCAGATTTGCACCAAGGCAGCCCCAAGTAGAGAGCGTTACAGTAGTCCAGCCTCGAGGTGACCATCGCATGGATCACTGTGGCCAGGTCATCGTGGTCAAGGAAGGGAACCAACTGCCGAGCCAGCCGAAGATGATAAAAGGCCGACTTGGCAGTGGCTGCTACCTGGACCTCCATTGTTAAAGAGGGGTCCAGGAGCACATCCAAACTCCTAACCTTCAGCGCTGGCACCAGAGGCACCCCATCAAAGATTGGGAGAGGGAGTCCTCACCCCGAACCAACCCGACCTAGCCCCAGGACCTCCTTCTTCGCCGGGTTTAGATTCAGCCGACTCAGCCTGATCCATCCAGCCACAGCTTGCAATGCCCGATAAATGTCGTCTGGGTATCATCTGCATATTGATGACACCCAAGCCCGTACCTCTGGGCAATCTGGGCAAGGGGGCACATATAGATGTTGAACAACATCGGGGACAGCACTGCCCCCTGAGGCACCCCACAGTCAAGAGGGTGCCTCCAGGACCGCTGATCCCCGATCGCCACCCTTTGTCCCCAACCTTGAAGAAAAGAGGCGAACCATTGAAGGGCAAGCCCCTGAATCCCCATGTCGGTGAGGTGGTGGGTCAGCAACTGGTGGTCGACTGTATCAAATGCGGCTGACAGATTGAGCAACAACAGTGCCGCCACACTGCCTCGATCCAGATGCCTTCGGAGGCCATCAGTGCAACCAGCACTGCCTCCGTCTCATGACTCAGGTGGAAGCTGGACTGAAAGGGGTCTAGGAGTCTAGGACTGAAGTGTCCTCCAGGAAGCCCTGTAGCTGTGTCACCACCACCCTCTCTATAAGTTTGCCCAAATAGGGCAAATTGGACACCGGCTGGTAGTTAGCCAATTTGGCCAGGTCCAGAGATGTTTTTTTCAAGAGAGGATGGACCATTGCTTCCTTGAGTACCCCAGGGAACTGTCCCTCTAAAAGGGACTTGTTGATAATCTCCCACAGGGCACCTCGGAACCCCTCGTGGCCTGCCTTAATGAGCCAGGAGGGGCACGGATCAAGGTCGCATGTGGTTGGGCATACAGATACGAGCAATCTGTCAACTTCATCCAGGCTGAGTAGCCTGAAACATTCTAAACCTGGAGCCGAAGATGCACAAGGGGCCTTGAGTTTGCTCACTGTATCAATTGTGGCAGGGAGTTTGCAGTGGAGCGCCAGGACTTTATCTGCGAAATAGCTCACGAAAGCCTCACAGCCAATATCCAATTCCCTAATGTTCCCTAATGATCTGGATCTAGAGGTTAGTAGTGCAGTGGCCATGTTTGCAAATGACACAAAAGTATTCGGCATGGTGAAAATCAAGGCTGACTGTGAAGAGCACCAAGAATATATCCACAAATTGGATGAGTGTGTGACAATGTGGTAAATGAAGTTCATTGTTGGTAAGTGTAAAATGATGCACATTGGGACAAAATAATCCCAGCTTCAAAATATAGGCTAATGGGTTCTGAAGTTGCTGAGACTGAGAGGGGAAAAGATCTTGAGGTTACAGCTGATATCTCAATGCAGGCATCAACCCAGTGTACTGCAACAGTGAAAAGGGCAAACTCTGTGTTAAGGATTGTTAGGAAAGGGATTGATAATGAAATAGCCAATATCATAATGCCCATAGTATATATCTATGGTGTGACTTCATTTGGAATACTTTATACAATTCTAGTCACTGTATCTCAAAAAGGACATCAGAAGAGGGCAACCAAGATGATTAGGGTTGGAGCACCTTCTCTGTGAGGAAAGCTTGAAGACCCTTGGGCTTTTCACTTTAGAGATGACTAAGGGGGGACATGTTAGAGGTTTACAAAATTATACATGGAATGGAGAGAGTTGAGAAAGAGAATTTTTTCTCTCTCCCCCAAAATACTGGAACTCAAGGTCATCAAAGGAAGCTGATAGGCAGTAGATTCAGGATAGACAAATGGAAATACTTCTTTACACTGAAAGTGATTAAAATGTGGAATTCACTGCCAGAGGATGTAGTGATGGCCACAGGAATAAGCAGTTTTAAAAGTGGATTAGATACATTCATGGAGGATATGTCTATCCTATAAGTCATAGTGACAGGGGAACCTCAATGTTAAAAGGCAGTCAGCCTCTGAATCCCAGTGCCACGGGGCAACATCAGGGGAACATCTTGACCTCTATGCCATGTTGGCCCTCCAAAAGAGCTGGTTGACCACTGTGTGAGACAGAAATCTGGACTAGATGGACTACTAGTCTGATCCAGATGGGCTTTTCTATGTTTCTATGCCATGTTAACATGATCTATTTATTTATTCAATTTTTATCCTTCCCTCCCTGCCGCAGGGGAGCAGAGCAAAGGATGTTGAAAGATTTATTTCACAGATTATGGTCCTTGTTTGCTCAAACCAGTTGCCACAGAGGGTGATGAACGACCTTATGTCTTTGGCACAGAGAAGTCACCAAAAAGAAAGAAAAATGCCACACCTAGTCACTGGCAAATTAACTGTGCATCCACCGAATAACTCCACAGTCAAGGAGAAAGAAGTCACTGTGTCAGTCAGGCCAGTCAGTCTGATGTCAATACCAGGTAAGTTGGTGGAAACTGTTATTAAGGAAAGAATTAGTAGGCACATTGATGAACAAAAACTATTGAGGCAGACTCAGCATGGGTTCTGTAAGGGAAGATCTTGTCTCACTAACCTGTTAGTGTTTTTTGAGGAAGTGAAGAAACATGTGGACAAAGGGGACCCAATAGATGTTGTTTACCTTGACTTCCAGAAAGCTTTTGATAAAGTTCCTCATCAAAGGCTCCTAAGTAAGCTCAATAGTCATGGGATAAAAGGACAAGTCTTCTTGTGGATCAAAAACTGGCTTATAAATAGGAAACAGAGAGTGAGTATAAATGGGAAACTTTCTCAGTGGAGGGTGGTAAGCAGTGGGGTACCACAGGGATCAGTACTTGGTCCAATGCTTTTTAACTTGTTCATTAATGATTTGGAATTAGGAGTAAGCAATGAAGTTTGCAGATGACACGAAGTTGTTCAGGGTGGTGAAAACCAGGGAGGATTGTGAGGCAATCCAAAGGGATCTGTCGAGGATGGGTGAGTAGGCAGCAACGTGGCAAATGTGGTTCAATGTGGCCAAGTGCAAAGTGAAGCACATTGGAGCCAAAAATCCTAAATATAAATACACGTTGATGGGGTCTGATCTGGCAGAGACTGACCAAGAGAGAGATCTTGGAGTCGTAGTAGATAACTCAATGAAAATGTCTAGATAGTGTATAACTGCAATAAAGAAGGCTGACACTATGCTGGGGATTATTAGGAAGGGAATTGAAAACAAATCAGCCAGTATCATAATGCCCCTGTATAAATCATTGGTGCAACCTCATTTGGAGTACTGTGTACAGTTCTGGTCACCACACCTCAAAAAGGATATTATAGCATTGGAAAAAGTGCAGAGAAGGGCAACTAGAATGATAAAAGGGTTGGAACGCTTGCCCTATGAAGAAAGGTTAAAACGCTTGGGGCTCTTTAGCTTGGAGAAATGACGGCTGAGGGGTGACATGATCGAGGTTTATAAGATTATGCATGGGATAGAGCAGGTTGAGAAAGAAGTACTTTTCTCCCTTTCTCACAATACAAGAACTCGTGGGCACTCGTGGGACTGCTGAGCAGTCGGGTTAGAACAGATAAAAGGAAGTACTTCTTCACCCAAAGAGTGATTAACACATGGAATTCACTGCCACAGGAGGTGGTAGCAGCTAGAAGCATGGACAGTTTCAAGAAGGAATTAGATAAACATATGGAGCAGAAGTCCATCAATGGCTATTAGCCGCAAGGTATAGATCGGAACTCTTAGTCTGGTGCAGGTGATGCACTCTATTCTTGGTGCTGGAGGGGGCAGCAATGGGAGGGCTTCTAGTGTCCTGGCCCCATTGCTGGACCTCCTGATGGCACCTGGTATTTTTGGCCACTGTGTGACAATGTTGGACTAGATGGGCCATTGGCCTGATTCAACATTGGCTTCTCTTATGTTCTCTTAAGTTATGTACGTAGGTCACAACGCCTCTTTTCTTCTTCTCCTTATCTGAAGAGATAAAGGCTTTCCTAAATTTCTTAACTTGTAAGTATTTCTGATCTGAGATTTTGATATGGGACTCTTGCAGACAGAAGATGTCTAACTGCATTTTTTTCAGTTGTTGAAATAACTGTCTTCTTTTTTGGGGTGCATTTAGTCCATTTACATTTATTGAAATTATCTTTATCTTCCTTATATCCATCTTGTAATTGAGTCTGTGATTCTGTGTCTTGTTTATCTCTCATTTGTCTCTTTGTGTGTATCTCAGATGCTGTGGTCTTTGGGACTTTTTTGATGCTGTTGTTTTCTTGATAGTAGTTGAAGCTGTTGAGGTTGTACCTGAGGCACCTTGGGAATCCTGGTCTTATTCTTCTGTAGCTTCTGAGTTTTCTTCTTCAGTTTGAAGGTCTGCTCCATGTGTCTTGAGAAAATTTTCTGCCTTGAAAGTTGAGTTGACTCTAAACCTTTTATCTTTATAAGTAAAGAATAAACCTTCTGGAAGTAACCATCTCTATGGAATCTCATTTCTTCTCAGTGTTGCTGTAAGATCTATAAATTCTTTCCTTTTTTCTCTGACTCTCCAAGGAATTTCTTTTAAAATATTTATTTCTGTATTTTCTATATATAGAGGCGTTTCAGTCTATGTTTTGAGAATTTCATCTCTTACAATTCTCTTGTGGAATCTCACATGTACTTCTCTGGGAAGCTGATTTCTTCTGGCATATGCTGAATTCATCCTAAATGCCATATCAATTTAATCCAAGACTTTCTCTGTTTCTTCTGTCTTCACATATTTCACCAAAATGTGTGCCATCTTTCTCCTTATGTCTTCCTCTTTGGGAATATTTTGAAATCTTAATATAAATGCTGCTTTATCTAATTTGAGTTTCATAAAATCTTATTCCAAAGAGGTTTGTTTCTAGTCCATTGCCTGTACTTTATAGTCTGTTTCTTCTGCCTTATCTTCCAGTTTAGAAGTTGCTTTATTCAATCCAGCAATCTTCTGGTTATTCTCTAGCAATTGTTTCTGCAGATCCTCCATTTTATTTGACAGCTGCTGTGACATGTCTTTCATTGTATCCTTAATTGGGTCCACTGCTTCTGCAATTACAGCTTTTACAGAAGTTGAAACTGTCTCCTGGATCAATATTTGCAGATCTTTCATTGTGGTCTGTGGTAGGCTAAAAGCTAGTGATTTTAGTATACCTGGTGAACTAGAGGATTGTGGTTTTGGGGGGGGGGCTATTTGTGCCTGCCATTTTTAAATAGGGTTATACAGCAAGACCAGAGAATATCTACAGTATTAAAGCAGACAATTTTTTTTCAACACACCTCTATCCCCTTAATACAGCTTATTATTTATAAAACAGCCTTATTGTAAAGAGAATGAAAATAGAGTACTTCTAAAACACATGAAACCCACAGTTTTATCAGCTATAAGCCAAACATACACCACAAGATGTGACTCAATGAGACAGTTTTGTTATGAAAGAAACTTCTTTTTTATTATAAAAGAGTTTTATTGATTTTCTGAAGAAAAAAAGAAAAGACAACATCTACAAACAAGGAAAACTAACATACAACAGATACGAAGCATGTACACATTATATCAGTTTAAATTTTACATAAAGGAATCATTCATTTCTGCACCATCTAAAATGAAAAGTCTTAAAAGTTAGGTTATAGATCCTTGAAGGTATTTCTCAATCCATTTATATAGTCTTGACCATTTTTCCTCAAAAAGTTCCTCTTATCCTGAAGTTGCAAAGTTAATTTGTCCATTTCTGCTGTTTGAAGTAGTTTATAAATAATTTCTTCTTTTAATGGAACTTCTTCTTTCTTCCAATACTTTGCATATAAAATCCTAGCCATGGTTATAACATGTATAATCTTATAGGCATCTGATTTTTTAAAGTACTCTGGAATAATATTCAATAAAAACAGTTCTGGAACGAATGGTACAGTTGCTTCTAACATTTTTGTAATGTCTCATGCATCTATATCCAATATTTTTTTGCTATCTTACAAGACCACCACATGTGATAAAAAGAACCAACATTTTGCTTGCATTTCCAACATACATTTGACATGTTAGGGTACATTTCTGCTAATTTCTCTGGTGTTATGTACCATCTATAAAACATTTTGTATATATTTTCTTTATAAAATATAGCTTTTGTATATTTAATATTAGTTTTCCACACCTTAGACCATAGGTTTAATTTTATATCATGACCCAAATTTTGTGCCCATTTAACCATTCAGATTTTTACTATTTCATCTTGCATTTTCATATCTAACATCAATGTATAAAACACCTTTATAAGTTTGTCATCTATGTGTAATAAAATTTTATCCAATTCTAAAAGCTTTTCATAGAAACCAGTTTGTTTGTCCTTGGCATACCTAGAGTCAAGTTGCACCCTTTCCGACCAGTTCAAACAGATATCCTGTCTTTGGAGAGTATCTTATGAGTTTAAATTGTTTTTCTTATCTAAAAGATCTTCATATCTCCATAAATTATCTTTAGTAAATAAAGGGTTTATAAAAGCTTCTAGTGGCAAGACCCATTTCAGTATTCTTGTATGTCCTGTCACAGCCTCCAAGGTGGCCTGGCACCTCCTGGGCCGGGCTTGCAGAGGCTCATTGAGGGAGATGGGGGCATCGTCAACCAAGGACCTGGCCCATCAGGCAGGGTGCCAGCTAGCTGGTGGGGGTTGGTGACTGCACCACCCCCACACCTGCAGAGGGACGGCTCACCTCATGGGGCTCCCAGGCCATGAGCCTGGAGCTAGGAACAGGCCTTGCAGCTGGGAGCGCTCAGGAAGGCATCGGCAGGGACAAGGGAACAGGCAGTGCAGGGACCCCTGGAGTGGCTGCTGGGGCCAAAGATGGCGGAGGGGCCACTGGGTCCCAACCAGCCATTCTCTTCCAGGCCCAGCCAGCCAAGGGTGCAGCTAGGACATGCCCCACTCTGACTGTGAGGTCCTTCCCCTGACTGCAAGGTCTCCAGGGTTCACTTACTGCCACTGGGGAGAAGCCAGGGATCATCTCTGCCTCAGGCGCCAATCACAGCATCAGCCCCAGAAGTGACCTCGCCCACACCCAGGCCAGCTCCTGAGGGTGGGGTTGAAAGGAGGAGGGGCATAGGGTGGAAAAAGGGGAGGGACCACCAGGGGGCTTCCACCAAAGGGAGGAAGCAATAACACACCATGGGGAGGAGAGGGGAGGAGATACAAGGGTGGGCAAGAGTACAAAAGAAGGGAAGCAGATGAGAGTTGAGGAGGATTTCAGAGGCAGGGGCCTTGTTTGTTCAGAGAGACGTACAGCTGCTAGACCCGAGGGAAGAGTGCACTGCTGGTGCCATAATCCCAGGCCTCTCCCAGTCTGAGACTCTTGCTTCCCTCCTGGACCTCCTCCCATCACGGATGATGGTCCTCTGTGGCCCATGGACCCCTCTGGGCTTGACAACATGGTGGAGAATGTAGGCAGCAACGACCCACTGAGGTGCCCCCTGGGTGGCGACCCTCTAGCAGGCTTTTCCCCCAGGCAGCACCCTGGAGGTACAAGAGGCAGCCTTTTTGTCTGACTCCTCCGAATCTGAGGGTAGCCAGGACTCAGTGGTTGAGCGGCCCATGCAAGGTGGGCCAGGGGCGGCCAGAATGGATTTGAGTCAGTTTAGTCAGTGGTTGACTGAGCACAATGCCCAGCTGCTGCGGGATGTGGTTCAACAACAAGCATCCCAGGCCACTTTGGTGCGTGACCTGCAGCGGGTCATGGAGGGCAGCATTGGCACCCAGCAGGGAGAGGCATGGCCAAGCTGGGGCTCATGGATTCCCCTAACAAAATTAAGCAGTGAAGATATCTTAGAAGCTTGCATAGAGGCCTTCAAGAGAGTGGCAGCAGCAGCATGCTGGCTGCAGGCCCAATGGCCCTTCATCCTGGGGCCCTACCTGTCCGGGGAGGTGTAGGCCACCATTAAGGCCTTGACCAAAGAGGAGGCCTCTGACTATGCCAAAGTAAGTGTGCCATTTTTGACTGATACATGATCACCCCAGAACCCTCCCATCAGAGATTCCGGAGTCTGACATGGCACCCAGGTGATCGTCCTCGCACTGTACTGGCCTCGCTAAAGGATTCTGCCACCCAATGGTTATGCCCGAAGTCTGACGAGGGTGGTGGAGTTGGTAGTATTGGAGCAGCTCTGGCAGATCCTCCCACTGTGGACCTGCCATTGGATTGCCTGTTGGCAGCCTCAGAACCTGACAGACACGCTGGAGGTCTGGGAGAACTACATGGCTGCTGAGGGAGCTGGGGCTGCCAACGACGCCCCAAACACCATGACTCCAGGCCACTAGGGGGGTGGAGTGAAGGAGAGAAACCTCCCAGAGGGCCCGATAGCCTCTGCTGGGGGAGAGCTCGTGTCCCACTACAGCTTCATTTTGGGCCAGGACCTAGCATCCCCCACTGACATGCTCCCAACCTGGGTCCTGGGCCTCGTGAGAGTACAGAAGCACGATCCAGGACAGAAGGCAGAGTACCAGTCAACTGGGTGTTGCACCGATTCTTCTGGCCCTCTGTGTGCAAGGACATGACCCAGTACACCAAGTCTTGCGGCAGGTGCCAACGCACAATGTCGTGTTCCATGCCTTGGGCTCCTCTTTCCCCACTCCTTATTATCAAGAGTCCTTTTGACCGCATAGCTATGGACTTCATAGGCCCCTTTCTCAGAACACCCTGGGGGGCTCCTTATGTCCTTGTCTTGATGGATTATGCTACAGGATTCCCAGAGGCCATCCCGCTGCCCAGCATGAAAAGCCCTGGGGTAGCCCGGGCTCTCATGAGGTTCTTTGCACACATTGGCTTGCCTCAGGAGATTCTGACAGATATGGGGAAACCATTCACTGCTGACTATATGTGAAAGGTCTGCAATGCCCTGCACATCTGGCAGTTGTTCACTGCCGCGTACCACCCCCAGACCAATGGTCTCGTAGAGCGAATGAATCAAACCATCAAAGGTATGTTGCGAAGGCTCTCTTATGACCATGCTCAATCCTGGGAACTGTACCTCAACCCGTTGCTGCTGGCATTATGAGAGACACCCCAGGCGTCTACGTGATATTCCCCATTTGAATTACTGTACGGCAGAAACCCCTGGGAGGTTCAGGGGCTATTGGGAGAGCAGTGGGTCTCCCCACCGGACACAGCCCCTCAAGAGGCTGATGCCTATGTGCACCAGCTCCATGAGCATCTAGAGGAGGTCTGAGCCCTTGCTAGGCAGAACCTCACTCAGGCCCAGAAAAATATGTAAGAAGCACTACGACTGGGGCACCCAGGCATGGGTCTTCCAACCAGGAGCCATGATTCTGGTAGTGGGTTGAGTCATGTAAAAAGGGAAAGGAGGTGCGTGAGTCAGCCCTTTTAAGACTGTAGCAGTCTTAGGTCCCATGACTTAACGGGTCCAATATGGCTGGTCCCCCCGCCATGTGAAAACCCTCCACATCAATGATCTGAAAGAATGGATGCCTCGGGAAGAAGCGCCTTCTCCTTCATCGACCGACTGTCTCTTGGCCACTGACCCTGGAGAGATAGACATTCCTGAAGCCCCACCAAATAACCCGTACAAGGAGATGCCAGAACCTGTGATTGACAAGGATCTCACTCCGGGGCAGCAAGAGGATGTATGCCGACTACTGCAGCAAGGTCTTACCATCTTCTCCACTAAACCCGGATGTACTCACCTGACAGAACATCGAATCCCTACGCCAGACGGGATTGTAGTACGCTGTCGGTGGAGGCCCATCCCTTACAAGCAGCTGGAGCTTGTGAACAAGGAAGTTGATGAGATTTTGCGCTTAGGGGTTACCGAGCCCTCTCAGAGCCCATGGTGAAATCCTTTTGTATTATTGCCTAAACCTGATGGCAGTGTGCGATTCTGCATAGATTACCACAAAGTTAACTGGGTAACCCTTTTTGACGCATACCCCATGCTGAGGGCTGACCACATGATCAGCCAGTTAGGAAAGGCACAATATTTATCGGCCCTCAACCTCATGAAGGGGTATTGACAAATCCCCGTCCACAAAGCAGACTGAGAAAAAACAGCCTTCGTCACATCACAGGGTTTATTCCACTTCAAGAGGATGCCTTTTGGATTGCATGGGGCTGCTACCTCTTTTTAGCAATTCATGGATCACGCCTTGGCTCAGTGCCAGCAGTTTGCCTGGGCTTATATTGATGACATCATCGTCTGCAGCCCCGACTGGCACTCCTGCCTCCAACACTTGTGCCAAGTACTACAGGCCCTAGCAGCTAACGGACACCACTAATCCCAAAAAAAAGCCGTATTGGATTCCTTGAACTAAAATACCTAGGGTACCAGGTAGGAAGAGGTGTACTCCGCCCCCTTCCTGAGAAGATCTCAGCCTTGCAGACCCTTCCATGGCCCACCATGAAGAAATACCTGCAGCAGTTCCTGGGCTTTGTTGGTTATTATAGCAAATTCATACTGTATTTTGTGTCCCTTGCCGCACTTCTCACCGATAGCTTGGGAAAGGATTGCCCCAATGTGATCCACTGGGGCCTTGCAGAACAAGCTGTGTTTGATGTTTTACAAAACAGCCTCTCGGGGTCACCTGTCCTGCACAATCTGAACTTCAGCTGCCCCTTCCTCCTCCATACGGATGTGTCTGATGCTGTCCTCGGTGCCGTCATGTCCCGGGAAGTAGGGTCTGAAGAGCGACCCATCCTCTTCCTCAGCTGCAAGTTACAGGCCGCTTAGCAGCACTACTCAACAATCAAAAAAGAGGCTCTAGCTGTGAACTGGGCCATAGGTGCCCTCCAATTTTACCTCACCAACAACCCCTTTGTGCTAGACATTGAACACACCCCCTTGTGTGGATGTCTTCAGCCAAAGATCATAACACCCATATAATGCGATGGTATTTGTCTTTGCTCCCTTTTAGGTTTACTGTCTATCACTGTGCTGGGTGTGCCCATGTTAATGCTGACTTCCTCTTCCTGCCCACCACCATAGCTCCCTATCCTTCTGCAAAGGGCTACAGCAGCAAGACTGACTTTTGCTCAATGTTGGAAACAAGATAAAGTACCTGAAATATGGGAATAGATTAAAAAGACGTTGTTTTTGGCAGAAATGGACAAATTAACAAGAAAGTTAAACAACGAAGAAGATGAAACGTTCTTTGAAGATTGGAAAGACTTTCAAAAATACTTGTTGAAAAATTGGGACATTAAACGTGGTTTGATTTGTTTTGATAGTTATTAAGAGGAAAATGAAATAGAATTAGATTTTTGAATTGTTACCGTTAGTAAGAGAAAATAGGTTTAGAAGTAACTGTAACAGAACAAGAGAGATATTAATGGGGTTGGAGCAGTGCGGGAAGCCTTGTTTGGGGGGTAGAAGGGAAATTAGAAAAATGGATATATAGGTTGGTTGAAAATGTATGAGTATGTGATATATCCAATAATAAATTGTATTTACCAAAAAAAAAAAAAAAAAAAAAGGGAGGAGGTGTGTACCACTGTGGCCTCCGGGGTGGGCCTGGTGCCTCCCATGCTGGGCTTGCAGAGACTCATTGAGGGAGAAAGGGGCAGCATAAACCAGGGACCCAGCACATTAGGCAGGGTGCCAGCCGGCTGGCAGGAGTTGGTGACTGCACCACCCCCACACCCGCAGAGGGATGGCCTGCCTCATGGGGCTCCCAGGCCATGGGCCTGGAGCTGGGAATGGGTCTCATGGCTGGGAGCACTGAGGAAGGCATCAGCGGGGACAAGGGGGCAGGCGACGTGGGGACCCCTGAAGCAACTGCTGGGGCCAAAGATAATGGAGGGGCCACCTGGACCTGACCAGCCATTCTCTCCCAGGCCTAGCCAGCCGAAGGTGCAGCCAGGACGCGCCTGGCTCCAGCTGCAAGGTCCTTCCCCTGACTGCAAAGTCTCCACTGGGGAGAAGCCAGGGGTCATCTCTGCCTCAGGAGCGAACCACAGCGTCAGCCCCGGAAGCAACCTCACCCACACCCTTGCCAACTCCTGAGGGTGGGGCTGACAGCAGGAGAGGCAGAGGGCAGAACAAGGGGAGGGACCACCAGGGGTCTTCCACCAAAGGGAGAGAAGCAGGGATAACTGACACATAGAGGAAGCAATGACACATTGTGGGGAAGAGAGGGGAGGAGACACAAGGGTGGGCAAGAGTATAAAAGAAGGGAAGAAGACGAGAGTCAGGGAGGATTTCAGAGGCAGGGTCCTTGTTGGTTCAGAGAGACATACAGCTGCTAACCCCAAGGGAAGAGTGCGCTGCTGGTGCCATAATTCCAGGCCTCTCCCAGTCTGAGACTCTTGCTTCCCTCCTGGACCTCCTCCCACCACAGCTGATGGTCCTCCACAGCCCGTGGACCCCCTGGACTCGACATTGTATAAACCAGTTTTTTGGTGTCCTCCCAAACTTTCAATAATGCTGCCCTTATCATACGTTGTTTGAAATATTTATGGATATCACTTTTCTCATACCATGCAAAACCATGCCAACCTAATTTCAAATCATAACCTTCTAACTTTAAGAGTCTTGAATTTTCCAGCGTAATCCATTCTTTCATCCATGTCAAGGTTGCCACTTTATAGTACAGATGCCAGTCAGATACTGCAAATTCTCCTCTTTCCTTTCTGTCCTGCAATACTTCCATTTTTATTCCAGGTCTTTTACCCTGCCAAATAAATTGCCATATCAGTTTTTCCACTTGTTTAAAATACCGTTGGTTTTTTAAGATTGGAATCGTTTGAAATAAGAACAAAAGTCTAGGTAAAGCATTAATCTTAACAGTAGCTATTCTTCCCATAAAGTATAGCTGTATATATTTCCAATTTTTCCAAATCTTTTTTAATTTTAGTCAAAAGTTTCATATAATTATCTTTTAGCAATGAGCTGCATTTATTGGTAAGTGTTATTCCTAGATATTTAACTTTCTTCTGAACTTCAATACCAGAGCTCTCTTGTACTTGTTGTATCTGTTCTTTAGTACAATTTTTTTTCAATATTTTTGTTTTCTTTAAATTGATTTTCAGATCAGCTAGTTGTCATTATTATTTTAGAGAATTTAAAATATGAATAATAGACATTTGTGGTTCTTCCAGGATAAATACAAGATCATCAGCAAATGCTTGAAGTTTATACTCTTCATCTTTGATTTTAAGACTTTTTATCTGGATATTTTCTCTTTATCATTCAATGTCTCAAGAGCAAAAATAAATAGTAATGGGGATAATGGACATCCTTGTCTAGTTCCTTTTTGTATTTCAATATTTTGTGAAAGGTCCCCATTTATCAGAATTTTGGCATATTGTTTTGTGTAAATTGCTTTCACCATTGTGAAAAAGTTTTCTCCACATTGCCAGTTTAATAACTGATCTAACATGAATGCCCAACTAAGGTTGTCAAAGGCCTTCTCTGCATCAAGAAAGACTAATGCTATTTGCTTTTTTGGATGTGCTTCAAAATATTCTAATACATTCAAAATAATTCTCACATTGTTCCTCATTTGTCTTTTTGGTAACAATCCTGATTGATCCTGATGTATTGTTTGGATGAAGACTTTCTTCAATCTGTTAGTCAAGATAGATGCAAATATCTTATAGTCGACATGCAACAACGAGATTGGCTTATAGTTTCTAACTTCTTTCTCATCTGTATCAGGTTTATGTATCAAAGTGATCAATGCTTGATTCCAAGACTCTGGTATTCTGTTCAATGATAGTCTGAGTAGTATCTTTTAGTGGTAATGCAATTTGGTCTTTGAATGCTTGGTAAAATTCTGCAAGTAGCCCATCTGGTCCTGGTGTTTTCTTTTTCTTTTGATTTTTAATTGCTTCAACTATTTCAGCAAAGGAGATTGGTTCATTTAAAATCTTCTTTTGGTCCTCTGTAAACTTTTTATTATATTTCTTTAAGAATTCTTTAACTGATCTTGGTTGGTTTCACTCTTCTGATATAAGTTTCTATAAAAGCTTCCAATGATTTCCTTTAGTTCCTTGGGATGCTTTTTTCTTCTCCCATCTCATTTCTCAAGATCTTTATATGTTTCTTTTCTACTTCCTTTCTTAATTTATACACTAGCCATCTTGTAGGTTTATTTGCATTTTCAAAATAATTTTGTTTAGCATACGTAATTTTTCTTGCAATTTCTTGCGTTAAGAGGCAGTTAAGTTGATGTTGGAGGTTTTTTATCTTGATCCTTGTTTTTTCCATTGATGGTTCTATCTTTAACTTTTTTTCTTTTTAAAAATTTGTTCTTCAATTTGTGTAATTGCTTTCTTTGTCATCTCATCCATACATCTTGTCTAATAAGCTAACTTCTTGCATAGGCTTTGAATGCATCCCAGACTGTATCCATGGAAATATCCAGTTGGATGTTTTGTTTAAAAAATTCTTGAAATTCTTTTTTAGAATTAGCTATGAAATTTGAATTTTTTAAAATTCTTTTTGGTATATCTTGTAGAGTCAAAAGTAGAGGACTATGATCTGCAAATGTTGATGGTAAGATCTCCACTTCTAACAAATCATTTATCATAGTTGTTGAGATCCAGGCCATGTCCAATCTTGACCAGGACTTGTGTCTTGCTAGGGAAAAAAAAGTGAAATCTGCTTCATTTATGTTTTTAATTTTCCTTGAATCCACCAAACTAAATTCTTCTGCCAATTGTAAAAAGGAGTTTGGTAATACATTTCCTTGCTTCTGTTTTCCTGTTTGTTTTTTCCTGTTAATCACTCTATTAAATACAGCATTGTAATCTCCAATTATACAGATTTCTTCATAGGTCTGATTTGAGAGGGTCTCCTGTAAGGATTTGTAAAATTTCTCCTGTTCCTGATTAGGTGCATATATGTTGACTATCAGGGTTGTTTTACTTGTCTCTGTATTTTCACTATCAAAACTCTTCCATCTTCTGAGTCATATATCAGTTCTGGGTATAGATATTCTTTAACATATGTAACTACTACTTTCTTTTTCTTCTGTTTGTCTGCTGACACAAAAGCTTTACCATTTTTTTAACTTCTAAGTATTTCTGGTCTGCTTGTTTAATATGAGTTTTCTGTAAGCAAATTATATCTAATTGCATCTTCTTTATTTGTTGAAAAACTTGTCTTCTTTTTTGTGGGGCATTCAAACCATTCACATTTATGGAAATTATTTTCAATTTCTTTCTATCTATCTTTTACATCTTTTTTGGATCCATTTTGTTTCCTTATCTTGTAATCTCATGACAATTTGGAGTGGTATTGTCTTGGAGTATTTCTTCCTTGTCCCTGTTCTTGATCCCGATGCTCCTTGTTCCTGTGGTTCTTCATCTGATCTGAGTCTTCTTCTTCTTCTTGGGCTTCTAGGTCTTCTCCATGTATCTGTAAAAAATCCTCCATTTTGAATATTGAATTTATTCTATAACTTATGCCTTCATAAGTAAAAAGAACTCCTTCAGGAAGCAGCCATCTATAGAGTATTTCATTTTTCCTTAAAAGGTTTGTAAGTCACAGATAACCTTTTCTTCCTTACTCTCCATGGGATTTCTTTTAAGATTTTGATTTCTGTTCCCTGTATTTGAAGTGATTTCTCACTTGAGTTTTTAAAAATGGTGTTTCTCATAAGTTTCTTGTAGAATCTTACATGAACCTCTCTGGGCAGCTTATTTCTTCTTGCAAAATGCAGAATTCATTCTATATTCCACATCTATCTCATCAACAATCACTTGAGTACTTTCTTCTTCTAAATATTCTGCCAACAATTGTGCCATGTCAGCTTTGATATCTTCTCCTTTTTTCAGGTATGTTCTGAAATCTCAGAATATATGCTGCTTTTTCAACCTTCAATCTTGTAGCCATGTCTTCTAGAAGTTCCTGTTTGGTTTTTATATCCTGTACTTGTTGGTTCACCTCCTCAGATTTGGTTCCCAGTTGGGTTGTAGTTTGCATCAAAGTAGAAACGTCTTGCTTCTTTTAAAGTATCTGTTTCTTGAATTCTTCAGTTTGAGACATCATCTACAGGGCCAAGGCATCAAATTTGGCTTGCGAGGGTTCAACAGCAAGTGGTGTTGCATTGTTTACAGCATTGTTTACAGCCTGGGGGACTGCTGACTTTGCTTTATTCAGCTGAAGCCACTGCATCTTTTATGAGATTTTGTATATCTTGGGCTGACATCCTGGCCAAACTGGAAGCAACTGTTCTGCCTGTACCTGGGGAGGGTCTCCCTGTCCCACTAGACATATTACATCTATATCTAGTACATACCTTTCCCTCCTCACCCTTTACAAAAAGGCTATATAAAACCAAACCAGACCAGGCAACAATATTATTTTCACCCTTTTAAACACCTCTACTGTTTTTACATAACATTTGATAAGTTGAGAATAAGGCTATCATTACAAAAGGAACAGTTTACATTTCATTTATTTCCTTACATTTAAACAAACTCTTGTTGTCAAGTTCTTCTACAGTAGGATATCATAACTCAAACAAAAAACATTGGCTCTCACACCAAGTATTATTTTAAACAATAGTTATTGTTTCTTGAAGCCCAAATAAGGTTCTAGTAGTCTTCCATTCACAGACACAGACTACAGTATTTCAAATCTTCTCTGTACTTGAATAGTAACACAGTACCAGCTTTAATACATCTTACCAAAATCTTGTGACCTTTTATTTCACCATAAAATGAAGAGTCAATATCCACAAAGAGAAAAAAAAATCACCAGCAAGATAAATCCAATTATAAGTATCCAGGAAGAAAATATTTTCAACAAATCACTGTATTCCTTTTAAACATAGGCACTCTGTATATTCCAGTATATTAATTCAATCTGTAGCAATATCCCAGGAGATGTTATTTAAAAAAACCAAAAAAGATCAAAAAACAATATAATCCTCCAAAAATATTCCAGAGTAGGAAAAATGGGTATCCAGTAAAATGAAAAATAAAAATAAGAGTAAATTAACCAGATACTAAAAGTTCCCAAAGGCAAAATTGCAGAAAACAAGAAAAGGGGGGAAAAGATAATTCCACAGATAAGCAACCACATTATAATCCACTTATATGGAGATTTCTTTTTAACTATAGACCTCCATGCTATTACTTGTACAACTTGTTTGTTGAAACCAATGCAAAAAGTAGATTAAGGGGTAATACAAAATATAGTTCTTCACCCCTCCTCAGTTTAAGAGTCAAACTCTCCTTAATCATGTACAGCCCTAAGCCTCAAAAAAAAATATTAATCATACTCAGTCTTTCAGGTCCTCTGATAATTTCCATCCAAGCTTGGGTTGCACTTCCAAGCTGCGGAGCCCAGGGTGACGGGGGAACCTTCCACCCTCCTATTTTCACCCAGGACTTTAAACTTTAAATGAGCAAGTCTTAATAATGGGAAACAGTGAAAATGTTCACTGTTCAAAGTTGCTCTATATTTCTCAGTTACGGTGTCCAAAAGATAAAGTTTTAAGCTGAGATTCTTTAGCTGGAGTACAGCTTCGGAAGCAGTTGATCTCATCTCGGTGCTTGATGGTTGCCACAAGCACGCCCTCTCAGGTCCCTGCTTCAGGGCAATCTGGGGTCTACTCACATGCTGCCATATGTGAGAGCCCCCAGATCAACCCCCCTTCCAAGAGCCTCCCTCTGGGAAGACTCTATGTGGGTCTGATGCCTCGGATCCTCCGCTAGGACCTGGAGGTTCGGCAATTCCTCAGGAGCTCACCTAGGAGCCAACCAAAGATGACGAGTCACAGACCCGAAATCCCATGAGAAAAACTTCTAGGCAGGCTCTTCTTTCTTCTCCTTATATGGAAAGGACAGGGGGGGAAAGATGAAGGAAAGAAAGGGGAGGAAAAAGAACCCCTATAATTGTAATCCATATATATTGAAATATTAAAATATAAAGAGTTTAAAGCCAGTTGCGATATAGATTAGGCTCTATCTGGTACAGAAATTTTTTCTTTATTATAATTCCAAGGGAGAAAGTTTAAAACCAAGGTATTTTTTTTAAGGAAGGAGGACAAAATATCCAAATTCCACCCAAGAAAGAAAAATAAAAAGTGGTCCAAGATTTTCAAAAAAGAAATTACTGTAATCCATTTGTTCAGGAGGGAAAGTTTATTAACAAGATTTCTGGATCTTTAGCCCTAACAACAGTGTAGCAGTGTTTCTCGTGTCTTTTGCTAGCCATGGGAAGGAGAGGGGGGGAAGTCCTCCCCTGCCCAGTCTTAGTCTGTGTCTCTTTAAGTTTTAAAGGGCTTAAATGTTAAAAGCAGGTTCTGGGTTTGTTGCTTTGACAGTTACTCACAGTGATCTTCTTTCTGTGATTTTAGGTAGAGTTTCTAAAATCCCTCTAGATGGGTAGAGACAGCTGGGTGCTCATGGCTGCCAAGAGCACATTTCAAATGCTTCTTGCCAGGGATAATCCAGGGCTACAACCATGTGCTGCCGCAGAACAGGGAGCCTGGATCGAGTCCCTTGCTCTGCACCTCTTTCCAGGGAGTGCAGTGGAGTTCAGGAGCCCCTGATACTCTGCTAAAAGAAGCACAAATCTGGTGGCACCCGAGGACCGAGTCCTGATGCCGTCCATCTCACTGTGCTACAACCCAGAAGCTCCTCTGTATTGTATAGTTTTAACAGTTTTAACTATTTAATTGTTTTATACTGAATTTAACCATTATTGATTGATTAATATATGTATCTGTTGAATGTTGTACACCACCCTGAGCCTTTTGGGGGAGAGCAGTTTATAAGTCAAATAAATAAATAAATAAATAAATAGATTCAACTCATATAAAAGACTTCATGACCAGACAGGTGATGCTGAAGTCTGAGTAGCAAAGTGGAGGCAAGGTCTTGGACAGATCTGAACATTGAACAAAGTGGAATGAACAAACACAAGTAGGGCTCTTTCCAACCCTCTTCCTCTGTTTGTCTGAAATTTTCTTGTAATGCATTTTAAATGTTACACTTATATGTAATCAGGAAGCTATGCAATCACAAAACTATGCTATGCCATGTAAATTAATGATATACATCTATGCACACTTGTATACACTACACACTTATGCTATGTATACACTAGACACTATTGTATTCATTGTTGCCGGTAACCAGAAACTCCTGAATGGATGGTTTTTGTGGAAACTATGGATGAGAAGAAGGGTACTGTCATAGAAGGTTTAATTCCAAGTTGTCAGGAGGTAGGCCATGTCAGCAATGCTGGGTCAAAGTAGAAGAAGAAGGATTTAGGAATGGTTCCAGCATAATACAAGCTGACCCAGCAATGTTGATGTGGTTTTGGATAGGGGAAACCCAGACAGATCATGTGTGGTTTTCATGATCATATGATAATTTTTACCAAAGTAGTTTGTCATCAAGTTGGTGAAGATCCAAGAGTAGTTGTAAGAACTTGACTGGGATAGAAGAGTGGGCAGATGAGCTAAATAAAGTACAAAAATCGAAGGGTGTCCAACAGGAAGTCAGAGAGAGGGTACAAACCTTTCCCCCTCATTTCCTGTCTTTCTGGTACTCATCTGAAGGAAGACTCCTTAGGGGTAAGGTCTTTCCCAACCAAATCATTTTTGGCCACCTTTGAATATGCTTCACTGCATTCCAAGAAATAAAAGATGCAGTAAAAGAGAAAAAACAAGTTGAGAAAGTAATTTCCCCAGAAGCACTTTCCTGGGGGCACCTTCTTTGGAGGACCATAACTCAAACTCTGTAAATCAAATCCTCACCAAACTTAGGGGGTAGGAAGAGAAGAGTCAACCAGAGATCGTCTGTGAATTTGGTGTATTTAGCACACTGGGGGGCTGTTCTACTGCCTCATGACCCTCATGAACTAAACCATTGTCCCCTAAAAGTTTGAGACAGTTCATGGTTTGTGAACTAGGCACACCATGAACCATGAACTAAACAAACCTCATTTTCCCAGTTTGTGTCCTTATTCAGAATGTGTCCTTACTCAGTTGTGTCCTTACTTAGAATGGGCAAAGTTTCTCATCCTATTTCTCAAGTCCCCCAAAGGAAAGCTGCATTTTGGGGGAAAGGAGTCTCTCTCTCTCTTTCTCTTTCTCTCTCTCTCTCTCTCACACACACACACACACAACCCCCCCCACCAGAAGATGCTGTTCAAGCAACATGAAATCTAATTCAGCAGTTCCTCTATCACAGAATCTTGTGAGAAAATGAAGTATATCATCTCCCCAAACCCTTTAGTGTGCTGATTCTAGAGAGTGTAATAATCCAAGTTTTCAAGCATGTCTTCTTTTTTGCTACTATATCTATGTGTAATTCTGAATGCATCCTAAAAATTAGCAACTTCTCCTGCACACTAATTCTTTCCCATAGCAGGCAGAAGGTAATCAGTCCTGTCACTGTAGAGGTGATTCATCATGCAGTGGCTGAGCATTCTGAGAACAAGAGCCTTATCCTGCTTTCCTAAGCAGAGTCACACCTTTCCAAACCCATGGAAGTCAAAGTGCTTAGAAAGGCATAACTCTGTTTAGGATGGCACTGTTAATCTCTTTCACTTTTCTTACATTCAGCAGAGTCACAAGACCTACCTTAATCAAAATATTCTTTTCTAGATCCTTTAGAGGCCTCTTACAGTGCCATCAGCCATTGTGCCTTTATACTTATATCCACATGTGAGTATCCAAATGGGTGTGCACACACTGCTGGCATCAGGTGAATTTATGTGAGGCTGGCTATTGGTCTACTATAAAGCAATAAAAAGATATTTAGCAAAAATGTCATTGCTATGAATGCTGAACTGTGCAAAAGCAAATGACCAAAAATCTTCTCTCTAGAATGTTTGTAGGCAAATGCATCTGGACATGTAATCTTTGCAGAAACATTTTACCCCATTTTTAAAAAATGTTGGTCTATCAAGTGGCAAGTCCCTTAAAAAAGGTTGCCATTTCTGATTTCACTGGAGAAAGGTAATTTTTATTCAAATGCCCATTCTTGGATACATGCAAAGTGAAACTGCAAAACTGCTGAGCATTTGAAGAGCTAGTCATATTTTTGCTGCTACAAACAATTGTGTGCACTCTTGTGCACTCTCTCTGGACAGAGCATGATGGGGCTATCAGTTTCTTTCTTCCCCTTTGTAATGTCTAGTTCCATTTGCCCCTGACATAGTTATGCTGGGTGTTTCCCCTCCTTATTGACTGGTAAAGATGGAGGAACACCAAACTTAATGCTGATAAGATCCAACATCAGAGTAGAAGGTGAGAACTGAATATGAGCTGCTGTTCTTGCTGGCAATCCCACACTCTCAAATACAATGAAAAACACATTAATTAGCTTGTTAATGGCAGTAACAACTTACACACAACCGTTTGTATAACATATTGGAGCAACCCTTACAATAACAATACCAATTCCCACATAAACAACTTGAATACAACTTTAAGTGTTGCTATGATAAACTTCATAGAAAAAAGAAAACACCACTATTATTCTGGCATGACCATCACACTAATGTTTCAAGGAAAAATAAATGTCCTATTTTACTTTTCTTTCTTTTTATCGAGTGCTGGTCAAGTTGCCATGAAGATGCAACTGATGTGTGTCCAGAATAGATGTTTTGAATTTCTTCATCAGAGTCACACCTTATGCAGAAACCAAAAGATCAATTTAGAATGCCTTCAATAATTTTATCAGTCAATGCTACTTGCCAGATGGAATGAAGTAGCATTAGCTGATAAAATTATTGAAGGCATTCTTAATGTTGTATTGTAATACTAGTCTGAATGTAGACAGATATTCCAATATTCAGGAGTGGCAGGGAACCTTCTGATTTGCTTGTTTTTCTGCCTTCCCAGTGTATAGTTTCAGATTCCTGGGCAGCAGAAATTAATTCAATAGTTCTTGGTATAACTGGGATGTCATCCAACCAGAACAGTTTGCCAGTGTTCCCGCAAAATAGCATTATCTCAATTGATTCTCTGCAACAACAGTTCCACCTTCCACCTATCATTGCATTCTCTGTAGTTTGCTGAGGCTGTCTGACTGTATATAACCGTATCCTATACTTGTTGTGGGAATAGGAAAATCAACTACCAGCCAGGTAGCTTCCATTTAAGCTCTCAACTCTAACACAAACCCTTTGACAGTGCAATCCTATGCAAGGGAAGAGAGGCAAAGACATTAGCTTGCATTCTTTCATTGTAGTGGGCAGGCCATGTCCACTGCAAACAGAAGGGAATGTATGCAAGTGCCCACCCCATAGTAAAAGGGAAGGAGTAAAGGTGATGGAACATCTGTACTGCAGAAAGAGTCTAGGTTCACTCTTTAGCTGAAGGATCCAAGATAAGGAGCCAATGCCTGAGTTTCAGTTTTGACACTTTTTAATTTGTGAAAGAATTAATGCACACAGCTCATGGCTTGTCATTTATATCCTGTCATCACTTCTATCAGCAGGGGGCGGGGGGGACCAGTCAACAGCCTGTTCACATGAAAACAATGGGGAGGGTGTCTATTTTTAAACAGCAACAGAGCATGTGAGAAACAGAGCTGCCCCTCTCTCTTCCTACACCTTTCTTTGCTGGAGTATTCAGCATCCCCCACCAGACTTTCAGAACCAGAACTGAAGTAGGAATCAAATGCTGAAAGTATCAGAACAAAAGTGAGGCAAGGTATGGGGGGGCAGGGGGAAGCTGTCTTCTCCCTCACACTCCATTTTTTGTAAAGTTAACAAAAAACACCCCATATTTGTACATAGAAGAACCTCTGCTTGGCAGTTGAGAACCAAGGCAGCAGCTGAGTGCAGGCCTCCATCTGTATACATTTTGATATGCATAGAACCACTTAGCCTCTCCCTGCTTCAGCTATTTTTTTTCTCAAAATGGAAAATGCTGCACAAACAGCAATACGTAACCCTTTGCATCCAAAAGAACAGCTGGCAGGGGCTTCTCACTCCCTGCTCAACACACATACATCTAGAGCTAACTCTCCTTTGATATGTTTGTTGCTTCCGCAATAAAAAAATATCTTCTAAACAAGCAATGAATGGACCATTTTAATAAACTAGAGTGAAGCTGAGTGTTTACTGTACAGCAAATGTGGAATCTTGCTTCAGAGTGGCTAAATTAGGGAAGCAAGTTTATAGACTCAGTTTCCACATCCTTTTGAGGGGTACCACATGAAGAACAGCATGAATGACAATTACAGAGAGGTCCTGGCAAGTCAACTTTGGGACTTTTCAGAGTCCAATGTTTTCCATGCTTATTACACAATGAGGATTGGTAGTGACCAACCAGCTGGGCCACTGACCTCATTCACAAGTGCAACCTATACGTAGCATGGTTGCCTGTGACCTACCCAACTGCAGCCATGGACCTGATCCACTTTCAGCAATTCATCTGGCTTCCTTTGAGATCCCCTTTCAATTAAAATTGCCATCCTAAGGGCATTTATATGGAAGTAAGTTCCTCCAAAATTAATATGACTTATTTCTGAAGTTGGCATTAAAATCTGCCTAGAGTATATCTGAGGCAAATTTGAGGGCCTGGCTCAGATGAAACAATTCTAGATATTTTGAATGGAGTTTAAATCTGGGATTCTTGCAAAAAATTACTAACCAGGTAGTGGCTTGGATTCCACTGAAAATCTCTCATGTAAGATCTGGGATCTCATAGATACTTCCTAGCATACTTCTACTATTTTTTCTTTCAATTCAAAACTTCCTAGAACAAAACTTCCCAGAATAAATAAAATAAAAATTAAAAATAACATGATTTTACAAACAATATCGAATGATTAATATTCCCAGGTTCATATCTTAAATATTCTAGCAACATAAAGTAACCTATATCCTCATTGTAAACGCATTGAGCCCAGAAGTACATATGTATTTTTTTTAAAAAAATAATATATTGCCTCCCCAGAGCCCAATACTGTTGAGAGCCACTATGGGCCACTGGACAAAGATTCCATCCGCTCCCACCATATGACTCCCATCCAAACCAAGTATCATAAAAGATCACTTGACTGTTACCATGCATCTATAACAATAATATATCATCTAAAAATAGAGTAGGCATTTCAAGTTCTCTGACAGAAAGTATTCCTCTAGTCAAAGGAGTGAAAAAAGTTTATATTAATGACATCATTAAGAGGCTCTCAGGCTCTGATCTTTTTCCTCACTGCCTTGGCCCATGAAAACTTTCAGTCCTCCTGTATGCAAATGACATGGTTCTGCTGTCCCTAATTCGCCTCAATTGGAGAAAGTCACCATCTAAGCTCTGAAGTTATAAAATCTTTTGAACTTTGAACAAGGTAATGGTCTTTTGAACAAGGTGATGCAACCTCTGTTGGTCAATAAACAACTTCCCAGTTAACCAGTGCAGAAATTCCTCAGTGTTACCTGTAAGGCTCATTTAGAAATTACAAAATCAAAAGTCCTCTGTGCGATGGGGGCCATCCTAAAGGTGGCTTCCTAATAGATCCTGCTATAAAACTCTTCCAGAGCAAGGTAATCACCCAGCTTCTCTGTGGTGTAAAGGTATGGGGATGGAATGATGACATGGTTGTTAACCTGGAGAGAATCCAAGATTTTTTCTGGAAAAAGATCTTAGCACTACTCCTAAATATTCCAGCTGCATTGCTGAGAGTTGAACTGGGCCTCCCATCTATTAGGGCATGTGCACATGTAGCCCTTATTAATTACTGCTCCAATTTGAGGAGTGCACCAGCTAGTCACCTCTCTAGCTTTTGTTTCACTTTATTTCAAAAAGTCTTCATATCATCATCCAATTATAACAAAATTCTCCATCTGTATAAACTGCCAACTATTGTTTGTGGTATTGCCAGGCCTGGGTATACACACAATGCTTCTTTTGATAGCCAAGTTATTTTGTGTATTGAATTTTCTCCCTGGTTCAAATTAATCAAAAAGAATCACTCAAGGGCACACTGTCTATCCAAAATTACTTTTTGCAAGCTTCATACAGCCTTTACATCTATTTGCTTTGTTGCCAGAGGCATTGCCTTTACTCTTGGGTAGCCCCAATAGCAGGTAGCCCCAATAGAACCCCACTTTCTAACCTGAACCAGAGACCCACAAAACTCAGGCCAAGAAAGACACTCCTGGTTCTGAAACACAGAGCAAGCCATAGCTCTGGAAACAGGGTCTCCATTTTCAGGTGGCAACAAGGCAACCCTCAGAGCAATGCTCCAGTCTTCTCCTCCAGTCAGGAAGATATGCATATGAAACAATGGCAGTTCCACCAGGTAAAACATCTGCATTTCTAAAGGTTATTCAGAGACCACCTGGCAAATAACTCTCTTGTCTCCAGTACCTCAATAGATATTATTTACCTTGACTTCCAGAAAGCTTTTGATACAGTTCCTCATCAAAGGCTCCTAAGTAAGCTCAATAGTCATGGGATAAAAGGACAAGTCCTCTCGTGGATCAAAAACTGGCTTATAAATAGGAAACAGAGTGAGTATAAATGGGAAACTTTCTCAGTGGAGGGTGGTAAGCAGTGGGGTACCACAGGGATCAGTACTCAGTCCAATGCTTTTTAACTTGTTTATTAATGATTTGGAATTGGGAGTAAGCAGTGAAGTGGCTAAATTTGCAGATGACATGAAGTTGTTCAGGGTGGTGAAAACCAGGGAGGATTGTGAGGCACTCCAAATGGATCTGTCGAGGATGGGTGAGTGGGCGTCAACATGGCAAATGGGGTTCAATGTGGCCAAGTGCATTTGCCCTCCTTAAGTTGGATGTATATAAGGCCTTCGACACACTCTCTCACGAGTATATATGGAAAATGATGGATGAATATGGGATAGGTGAAAAATTTAAGAGCGTCATACAAGAAGCATACAAGGGAGGGAAAGCAGTGGTAAGGGTAAACGGAGGGCACTCAAGGGAGTTTAGCATACAGAGAGGAGTAAAGCAAGGATGCCCCCTCTCCCCATACATATTTATTATGGGAATTGAGGTCTTAGCAGAAAGAATATGGAATAGCGGCAGAATAGATGGATACCATATTGGGAGTGAGGAGTTAAGGATCAATTTGTTTGCAGACGACATAATGATTGCGCTGCTAAACCCTAAAGAGGGGATTAGAGAAATAAGGACTATATTGGAGGACTTTGAAGCATATTCAAGGCTAAGAGTGAACATGGACAAATCCGAAATTATGTACTTTAATGTCAGTAAAGCAGAGAGAACAGAAATTACAAAGATGACAAAAACGGGGCCTAGGAGCTAAGACAATAAAATATTTGGGGATCGAAATTAGGAAGAATTGGAAAAAAACAGGGGAAGGGAACTTCAAAATGGTTTGGAAGAAAGTCTGTAAGGACATGAAAAGATGGGCAAATAAAAATTTGAGCATTTCAAACAAAATCAGAGCTGCAAAGATGTTCTTAATTTCTAAGATGATGTATCTATTCCAGACACTCCCAGTAGAATTAAATATACAACAGTTAGAAAAATGGAATGGAATAATTAGGGAATGGATCTTCAGAAGTAAAAATCCCAGAATGCAAAAGAAGTTTATTTATAACCCACAAAATGTAATGGGGTGGGGTGTACCCAATCTAACAGATTACTACAAAGCTTTTAATGTCAAGTCAATGATAGAGATAGGAGAAGATATAGAGCAGAAATGGGTTAGATTGGAAAATAATTAAACGAAGGAGCTGGGAGGCTGGGTATATTTACAAGAGTTGTGAAGAAGGAATACGGCAGAGCAGTGGGAC
Organism: Gekko gecko; assembly: GCA_029375565.1. Taxonomy (NCBI): domain Eukaryota; kingdom Metazoa; phylum Chordata; class Lepidosauria; order Squamata; family Gekkonidae; genus Gekko; species Gekko gecko. The sequence continues at coordinate 176,046,737 of JAPDNY010000005.1, forward strand.
CCAGGAGAATAGCACTGAAAATATGGGAGAAATGGCAACCAATCTGGCTGAGCAAGCTCTCTGAGTGGGCACCAGTGTAAAGTGTACATGGGGAACCCGACGATCCCCACTGGTGGAAACTACTCCAAGAAAAAGGGTTCGCTAGAATAAGGGATATGTATGAAGAAGGTGGCCGGCTTAAGCCACTACAAACAATAATTGAGATAGTAGGGAAACAGTACTGGTTGAATACGACCGGTCTATATAATGCAATAAAAAAGGAGAGGCAAAGAGGGAGGGGGACTCAGAAGAAGTCGTAGAAATCTTGTACAAAGAAAAGAGGAAGACAAGTAAGGGTCTAGCGGGTAAGATATATAAAATAATGACAACTAATGAGGAGTCAATAATTAAAAGTACTCAAGCGAGATGGGCTAGAGAGGGATTGACCTCAGAAATAACCTTAAAAAAATTAATGGTGGGGTCAAAAAGATTAAGTTCGATAAATTTAGAGAAATGGAGCTGAAGTACTTTACTAAATGGTACCGGACGCCAGCCCAGCTAGCCAATATGATATCGGGGATGGTTTCGAACTGCTGGCACTGTAATCAAGCCAAAGGGTGGTACTCACACATGTGGTGGGAATGTGCCAAAGTCCAGGAGTTTTGGAAGGGAATATTAGCCAGAATAAAGGATAGGACAGGTGCATCAATACCTATAGATGTTAATTTAATGACATTGGGAACCTTAAAGATCGAGAGAATAGAAAGTACATATCAAGAAGTAGTTAAGGCAATGATACTAGCTGGAAAGGCTGTCATAGCATTAGATAAGAATAAGTGGACAATGGAGAATTGGAATAACTACCTGTTTAAATATATTCAATCAGATATTGTGACCCTGACAACGGAAGAGAGCACCTGGGAGGAAAAGAAGATGCAAATAAAGAAGTAATGGTCACCGTATTTCGATTGCATCAAGGAGGACGAAGCCATGAAGGATGCCTACTGGAAACTTCGGATTCTGTGCCCGTGGTTGAAGCAATGAAGGAAGAAGAGCAGGGGGGGGGACTGAGGGGAGGGGGGAAATCTTGTCTCACGGTAGTGGAAGATTATATGTGTGAAAGCTTGTTGAAATAAAAAGATGTTAAAAAAAATGTGGCCAAGTGCAAAGTGATGCACATTGGAGCCAAAAATCCTAAATATAAATACACGTTGATGGGGTCTCAACTGGCAGAGACTGACCAAGAGAGAGATCTTGGAGTCGTAGTAGATAATGAAAATGTCTAGACAGTGTGGAACTGCAATAAAGAAGGCCAACGCTATGCTGGGGATTATTAGGAAGGGAATTGAAAACAAATCAGCCAGTATCATCATGCCCCTGTATAAATCATTGGTGCGACCTCATTTGGAATACTGTGTACAGTTCTGGTCACCACATCTCAAAAAGGATATTATAGCATTGGAAAAAGTGCAGAGAAGGGCAACTAGAATGATAAAAGGGTTGGAACACCTTCCCTATGAAGAAAGGTTAAAATGCTTGGGGCTTTTTAGCTTGGAGAAACAATGGCTGAGGGGTGACATGATCGAGGTTTATAAGATTATGAATGGGATTGAGCAGGTTGAGAAAGAAGTACTTTTCTCCCTTTCTCACAATACAAGAACTCGTGGGCACTCCATGAAATTGCTGAGCAGTCGGGTTAGAACAGATAAAAGGAAATACTTCTTCACCCAAAGAGTGATTAACATATGGAATTCACTGCCACAGGAGGTGGTGACAGGTGCAAGCATGGACAGTTTCAAGAGGGAATTAGATAAACATATGGAGCAGAAGTCCATCATGGCTATTAGCGACAGGGTATAAATGGGAACTCTCAGTCTGGGGCAGGTGATGCACTCTATTCTTGGTGCTGGAGGGGGCAGCAGTGGGAGGGCTTCTAGTGTCCTGGCCCCACCTCTGGACCTCCTGATGGCACCTGCTATATTTTGGCCACTGTCTGACAGAGTGTTGGACTAGATGGGCCATTGGCCTGATTCAACATTGGCTTCTCTTATGTTCTTATGTTCTTACCTCACCCAGCCCTTTTGTATGATCCCATGTCTATGTGTGAATTCTTTGTCTCAATACTTGTGCTTCCTTGCTCCATCCCTCAGGATGCTGAGATAAACCAATCAAACATTCAAATTATTACCAATCCTTCCTGACACTAATCAGGGACCCATCTCTCATCTTTTGTCTTTATCTGGGAACCTATTCAACTGTCTTGGCAGAACCATCAATGGACATAAAATACATTCAGCTAGCCCCAGTACAGTCATCCAACACCTGGCTTCTATTGATCATCCAGACTCTGTCCCTGTGAAATCTCTTTGGTCATATCTAGGCCTTGCCCATCCTGATGCCACACACCCCTGGGACTCATCACTGGCCCAGGTAATCTTTTGTCTTCACCTGAGACAAGCCCCTCAAGACCTCCTGTTGGTCTGCATTGTTTTCCAATGTCTATATCCATCCAGGCACATGTCCTTAGAGGGTGTGCCTCTGCCCTGATGCCAACTGGCAGTCCACCCCCAAACCTCTGGGTCTTGGCCACAAATTTCTTCTTCATGGACCTCTGGATATGGACAGGTAGCTTCATGGACAGGTAGTATCACCCCACAACTGACCCCTCTATTAGCTATCAATCACCTCTGCTATCTTAGTTCTGTATTGTGTGTGTGAATGCTTGATTATTGTCTGTATGCTTGAGTATATTTAGTAAAGAAATCATTATTTTAGCTACCCAGTCTCTGAGTGTATTCCTGGGCTCTTGGGAATTCTGACTCCAGTATACACAGGTCATGATCCACGCTTTATGCCTATTGCCATTTTAGATTCATAATTCCCCAAGCTATTATTAAGAATTAAGGCAACTTGGCTAACTGCTTCCAAACAATGCAAACTGCCATGCTTGCAGGATGCTATACACAAAAACCAGTCAATCAGTATCTTTTTTTTTGGTAAATACAATTTATTATTGGATATATCACATGTTTATACAATTTAAACCTACCTACATATCCATTTTTCAAATTTCCCTTCTCCCCCCCCAAACAAGGCTTCCCGCACTGCTCCAACCCCATTAATGTCTCTCTTATTCTGTCACAATTACTTCTAAACTTCTTTTCTCTTACAAACCGTAACAATTCAAAAATCTAATTCTATTTCATTTTCTTCTTAATAACTATCAAAGCAAATCAAACCACGTTTAATGTCCCAATTTTTCAACAAGTATTTTTGAAAGTCTTTCCAGTCTTCAAAGAAAGTTTCATCTTTTTCGTTGTTTAACTTTCTTGTTAGTTTGTCCATTTCTGCCAAAAACAACGTCTTTTTAATCCATTCCCATGTTTCAGGTACTTTATCTTGTTTCCAACATTGAGCAAAAATCAGTCTAGCTGCTGTAATCAAGTACCATAGTAGTGTTCTCTTGGCTACATTTATTTCTTCCATTTTCAGACCTAGCAATAACATCTGTGGGTCTTTCTTAAAAATACATTTCAAAATTTTTTGTATCTCATTGTGGATCTCAGTCTTTACTTTACTACTTTATCACATGTCCACCACATATGGTAAAAAGACCCTTCATGTTTTTTACATTTCCAACATTTGTTGGACATACTTTCATTTATAATAGCAATTTTTTTAGGCGTCATATACCATCTGTACATCATTTTATAACAATTCTCTTTAACATTTACACAAGTTGAAATTTTCATTGACTTTTTCCACAAATATTCCCAGGATGTCATTAATATCTCATTATTAACATTTACAGCCCATTTTATCATTTGCTCTTTTACAGTTTCATCCTCAGTGTACCATTTCAATAAAACCTTGTACAGTTTAGAAATCATTTTTTTACCTTTCTCAAGCCATACCGTTTCAATTTCAATATTCTTTTCTCTGAAACCATGTTCTCTATTATTGGTCTTAAATAAATCATAAATCTGTCTGTATTTCAACCAATCATATTCAAATTCAAGATCAAATCTATCTTGTAACACAAAATTTTTCCCTTCTAATTTTAAAAGATTTTTGTAAGGTAGCCAGTCTAACCCTTGATTTCTTGAATGTGGGTTAATCACTTCAGCTGGTACTATCCAAAGTGGTCTTTCTTCTGAGAAGAATTTTCTATATCTCATCCATGTCTCGAACAGTGATTGCCTTACAAAGTGGTGTTTAAAAAATTTGTCCATTTTTACTTTTCCATACCATAAATATGCATGCCATCCAAATTTGTTATCATGCCCTTCTAAAGCTAATAACTTCTTATTCTCAAGATTAATCCACTGTTCCAACCATGTTAGACAGACGGCATCATAATACAGTCTTAAATTTGGTAGTTGTAGGCCTCCTCTCTCTCTTGCGTCACATAAAATTTTCATTTTAATCCTTGGCTTTCTTCCTGCCCATACAAATTTGGATAATTCTTTCTGCCACGAATCCAATACTTTCCTTTGTTTTAGTATTGGAATGGTCTGAAATAAAAACATCAAACGCGGTAAAATATTCATTTTTACAGTTGCGATTCTTCCCATCAATGATAGATTCAAAGTGTCCCATTTCTTCATATCTTGCTGAATTCTGTGCCACACCTTTTCATAATTGTTTTTAAACAGGTCAATATTTTTCATGGTTAATTCAATTCCAAGATATTTAGTCTTTGTAACTACATCACATTGGATTTTCTCTTGAAGTTCTGTTTATCTTTGCTTCGTCATATTTTTACACATCACCTTAGTTTTGTTTTTATTAACGTAAAAACCCGCAACTGAGCCAAATTCTTCAATTTTCTCCATCAGATGTGGTATTTTCTCAATAGGATCCTGAATCATAAACATCACATCATCTGCAAATGCCCTATATTTGTATACGAATCCTTTCACTGAAAGTTCTTCAATACTATTATCTTTTCTTATTGCTGTCAATAATATTTCCAACATCCAAATAAACAGCAACGGGGACAACGGGCAGCCTTGACGTGTTCCCTTTTGAACTTGGAAAAAATCCATCCTTTCTTTGTTTATATTCAAAGCCGCTTTTTGTTCTGAGTATATTGCCACAATCATGTTTAAAAAGAACTGTCCAATATCCAATTTTTCAATAACTTGCAGCATAAACTCCCAATTTAAGTTGTCAAAAGCTTTTTCCGCATCTAGGAAGAGGAATCCAACTTCTTTTTCAGGATGCTTGTCATAGTATTCAATTGCGTCTATCACCACTCTTAAATTGTCTTTGATTTGTCTATTTGGTAAAAATCCAGCTTGTTCTTCCGCTATAGTATCTTTCAGATATTTTTTCAATCTCTCCGAAATTATTTTTGCAAATAATTTGTAATCATTATTTAATAGCGATATTGGTCTATAATTCTTTACTTGAGTCAAATCCAAACCTTCTTTAGGTATCAATGAAATATTTGCTTCTTTCCATAAATCTGGGATCCGTTTGGTCTTTCTTATCTCATTTGACAGAAGTACTAAAATGGGGGTTAGCTCCTCTTTAAATTTCTTGTAAAACTTTGCTGTGAAGCCATCTGGTCCTGGAGCTTTGCCCAACTTTGCATCTTCTATCGCCATTGTCACTTCTTCTTTCGTTACTAAACCATTTAATGATTCCTTAATTTGTTTTCCCAGCTCTGGAACTTCAATAGTCTCCAAATATTTCTTAATTCTCTGTTGATCAATTCCTTTCTTTTTGAATAATTTGGCGTAATATTTGAAGAAAGCTCTTTTTATACCATTCAAATTCATAACATCCTTTCCATCTTCAATAATCTTGGATATAAAGTTCCTTTCTTTTCTATTTTTCAATTGCCACGCTAAAAACTTTCCTGGTTTATTTGCACCCTCAAATGCTTTTTGCTGTAATTTCTTCAAATTCCAATATAATTCTCTGTTCAATAAAACATTCAGTTGATCTTGCAGAAAGTGGATCTCTTTAATAATCTTATTCTTCCCTGGTCTTTTCTTTAATTCCTTTTCTTTTTGTCGAATTTTTTCATGAAGATCTTTCTGTTGTTGGATCTTTTGCTTTTTGTCCTTGGAGTTCAGAGAGATAAGCATACCTCTCATTACCGCTTTGTACGCATCCCATACAACTTGTATATCCGTACCTTTATTTAAATTCAATTCCAAAAAATTTTTCGTTTCTTTTTTTAAGGTTTCATTGATTAATTTTTGATCTAATAAGTCCTCATTAATTCTCCAATATAGTTGTTTAGTTTTTTCTTTAGATATCCAGAGTAAGGGATTATGATCAGAATTAATTTTCGGTAAAATTTGTATTTTATAAGTTTTTTGCGCCATCTCCTCTGACATCCAAATCATGTCAATTCGGGAGAAGGAATTATGTCTATTAGAATAAAAAGTGTAGTCCTTAGTCTTGGGATTCCACTTCCTCCAAACGTCTTCCAGTTTCTCTTGCTTCATCAATTGGAAAAAAAAATTTGGTAGCTTTCCAATTGTCTCTCCACTTGCTTTAGATTTTCTGTCCAATATGTTATTCACTGTACCATTAAAGTCTCCAGCTAGGACTATTTGATCATAATTTAAACAGTCCAACTCTTTAGTCAAGTCATTGAAGAAAGTCTCTTTTGCACCATTGGGCGCATATATATTTACAAGCAATGTCTTTTTTCTGTTCATCAGTATTTCCACGCCAACATATCTTCCTTCTTTATCTGAGAAGATTTTTTTAGGGTCCAATTCTTTTGAAACATAAATCACTGTTCCTTTTTTCTTATTAGTTGCTGAGGAATGAAATTCTTCTCCCAATTTTTTATTAATCAGGTATTTATTATCTTGTTTTCTTATATGTGTTTCTTGTAAACAAATTATGTTACATTTTTGTTTCTCCAGCCAATGATTCACTAATCTTCTTTTACTCGGTGAATTTAGTCCGTTTACGTTCCAAGATAAAAATTTGTAATCCATAATTGTGTTGAATTAAATATCTTTAAAATCATCAAAATTGTTCTCTTTAAATCTGTATAAGTCTCCTTCAGATTTAAGAGTAGATCTCACCGAATTGTACACGAATGAAAGTCCATATGGAATCTCCCATCTGAACCTAATATTCATTTCTTTTAGTCTGTCTGTCAATTTCTTGAATTTCTTTCTGTCTTGTAAAATCGATCTCTGAATTTCTCTCAAAATTATTTTTTTCCCCATTAATTTCCAACGGTTGTGTGAATTGTTTCTTGAAAACATCTTCCTTCATTTTTGTTGTCACAAATTGAACAATCACATCTCTGGGTAATTGCTTTCTTTTTTTTTTGAAATAACTCTCCTAAAAAGGAGAGAATTTTATTTTTTATAAGAAAAGGGTAAGGTAGACAGATGGGAAAAGAAAAAAGAGCGGAGTGAGTTTTTTTTTCTGTTAGTAAAGGTTAGTTTTATTTCTTCCAGTTGTCGGCATCCATCACGGTTGAAAGATCTTCTTTTCAGCTTTACAAAGTCCAAATCAATTCTGTTAGTAAAGTTAGTAAAGTCCACTGGGGTTAAATCAAATCTTTTCAGATGTTACACGAACAAATTCCTTTTTAAGTCTCTCCAATTATCATTAAGTCCTTTGAACTTTAGTGCCTCCCGTTCCGTCACTTCCTTCCCCCGGGCCGCCGTCTTCTTCAAAAATCCAAATTTTGAGTACTGCTTCCTCCTCTGTGCTGGCATGTCTCTTCAGAAATTTTTTAATCCATCTTCTTTCGCTTCTTTTTTCTTGTTGTTTCTGGCAGTCATTTCTCGCTGGCTCCATTAACACTCAAGTTGAAATTAGATCTCCATTACTTGCTAAGTTCAACACCCCTTTCTACTGGCAGAGTATATCCTTTTTTTAAAGGCGGAGTAGGCTTTGAGAGCCTTATCCGCCTCTTCTTTTTATGGGGTAATTGCTTTCTCTTGGCATAAGCTGAGTTTACTCTGTAAATCAAGTCAAAGTCTGGATCCAAATCTCCAACATCTTCCCCTATATAAGTTGTCAATGTATTGATTACTAGAGCTCATAAGTCCTGATCTTCCTCCTCTTCTATCCCTCTCAATCTCAGATGATTCTGAGTAGCTCTATATTCCATCATAGACTCCAGCCTTGTATTTTCTAACAGGGATTTTTTAACCTTCTGTTCCATTTCTTCAGATTTTGTCACCAGACTTTTGACCTCTTTCTTGACTTCTTCTGTATCTTTTTTAATCCCTGACACTTCTGTTAGTACCAGTTCTTTCAGTTCTTCCATATTTTTTTTCTGTACTTGGACTTGCACTTGTTCTATTTGCTCCAGTTGTATTTGCAGCTGTTGTTGCAATTGTTGTTGCAGCTGTGATTCTATTTGTTTTCCAAGATTCTGCACCACTTCGGTCATCCGTTTTTCCATCGCTTCCATAGCCGCTTGCCACTCTTTTTTTTCCTTTGCAGTCATTCTTGGACTAGGTGATGACACAGCTCTAGGTCTTGACCTCAAATCCGTTTTGGAAGCGACTTCAGTACTAATCAATCTTTATATTAGCAATCTTCAAACCAAATCGCCACCTTTATAACTTGTATCAGCGCTTTTTCTGCTTAAAAATAACTTTTTAAAATTTAGTCCTCCTCAAAATGTCGGGCGCAATTTCTCTATGATTTTCCGGCTAGAGTAGGCTCCTTCCAAACTTCCTGTTTATCTGTCCGTTTCTGTAATCCAACTTCCGGTAAAGGTGGTGTCACACAATCAAACGTCCGTCTGTTTCCGGCACAGCAACCTCTAAAACGTCCACTCTAGCCTACTTCCTGTATCATAGAGTCACAGTTAGTTTCGTTTCTGCTACGTAAAGTTTAGACTTGATTGACCACAGGAATGCAAAACAAAGTCACTTTTCAGCCGTTTTCTCTAAAGGAAAGCTTTCATTTTACTTTTAAATCAAGCGGAATAGTTCATTAAAGGCTTCTACGCTTATCTGCACGTTTCAATTTCGCGTTCTTCTTTAAACCGGTAAGCGCTTATTCGTTTGTTACCTTGCTTGTAATCTCGGGGTTTCGCGGTGCTTCTTCTGTAATCGATGTTAAACTTGATGTTAAAGAGGTCGGTAGATGACGAATTTATGCTGAATTCTCAGCCCAGCTGGTATCTGTAGTGCTGATTTGCAACTGCCCTCTTCACGGAAGGAGATCAAAGTGTAAACAAGCTTCCTCCGAAGCTTATCCACACCGATCTCAACTCCCCCTCAGGCTTGGCTGCTTGCTTGCCACCCCCGCCTGGGGAGTGCTGTGCTGGGCCAGATAAAGCCCAGACTGTCGTCAGATACCGCAGTACACTCTGCACAACTCGCAAAGTGTGTCAATTCGCCATTTTACTCCGACCGGAAGCCCAGTCAATCAGTATCTATGCATTTGCAGAGCTACAGAACTGGAAGATTTATGTCACTATTTCTTGGCCTGTCCACTTTATGTCCACAGCTCCTAGGCAAAAATTCTTAGACACAATTCTGTTTAGCTTAGGCCCAAGCACTGCAAAGGAGAAAGTTTTATTTATCTTTGTAAGTGAGGAGCCAGTAGTCTCCCACAAAAATCCTACAATGCCAAGACCACGGCCATACAGCCTGGAAAATCTACAAGAACTAATGAAGTCCAACCATGAAAGCCTTCGGCAACATATTAGTCTCCCACATAGTTACCCTTTTTGCCTTAGCTGCCTAGAAAATTCAATCCAAGTTAATGCCTAAAGACTAGGCCAGCAAAGTGTTACTCTTTCCTAAAGCCAGCTGGACAAATACCTGAAGCACTACTTTTATTAAAAGTATTTTAATTTTTACTAAAACGTAACTTTTTAATAGGGGCAGCTGCGGTGGCTCAAGTGGTTAAGACGCTGAACTGCAGGCTGTGGAAGGTCAGTAGTTCAGCAGTTCGAGACCCGGGTGCCGCATGACGGGGTGAGCTCCTGTCTCTAGCTCCAGCTCCTGCCAACCTAGCAGTTCGAAAGCAAGAAATTGCAAGTAGATAAATAGGGACCACTTCGGTGGGAAGGTAACAGCGTTCCGTGCACCTTGGTGTTTAGTCATGCCGGCCACATGACCACGGAAACGTCTTCGGACAGTGCTGGCTCTTTGGCTTTGAAACGGAGATGAGCACTGCAACCCTAGAGTCGGATTCGGCTGGCTTTCGAGCAAGGGAACCTTTACCTTTACCTTTAACTTTTAATAGTATATGATAGCAATCCAGTTTTGTTGTTTTGTCAACATTGTTACTTTTGTTCTTGCTTATTCCTGTTTGTAACAGCATTTGGCTCAATGCAATAAAACCCAAATGAACTGAACTATAAGAATAAAAAGATCCAGGTGTCCACCTTTCTCTCCATTTGAGGCAGGCATAATTAATTAGAATGTAAACAGGAATGTCAAAGTTGGCCACCACCTTCAGGATGATCATGGGAGTTCCAGGGCCAAAAAATGAAAGGAATCAGAATATCTTGGCCCAGGTTAATTCCAGACCTCCCCCTGCCCCGCTATTTGAAATGGAAGCTAAACTTGTGTAGTGGTTAAATTGTCAGACTAGGATCTGGGAAACCCAGGTTTGAATCCCATTTTGCTAGGGAAGCTTGCAAGCTGCCCTTGGCCCCATCACAAATTCTCAGTCTAATCTTCCACACAAGGTTGTTGTGAGGATAAAATGGAGAAGAAAACAATGTAGGCTGTTTGGGGGGAATTAGAAGTGGGGATAGATGAATGACAGATCATGAAAGGAAGAGAGCAAAATGAAGGAGGAAAAAAGTATAGAAAAGAGAGAAATGCAGGAAAAGACAATGAAATGGTGGTTTTTTTTTTTAAAAAATGCTACCACACATGAATTTTTTTGCAGGATCTGGCTGTGCAGGAACTGGGTGGAACTAAAGGGGGGACCCAAATCACAGACTGGTGGAAATAATGACCTTGTTAGGAGGCTGCTTCCTAGTAAGGACTGTAGCTTGTCCTGGCTCGACTTGCATTGCTCCAATGCTGTCTTGGCTGATGTGTTTAATAGGATCTGATCATCAAATGGTTTCCCTCAGCTTCCCTGTAAATTGTGCAAAAATCTACCTATCTGCCTCATACTGCTTCTTAACTTATTAATTTTAAGCATACTACTAAAATATAAAGAACTAGACCGTATTTGAGTGGCTGCAAAAATCTAGCACAAATGCATAGAATTTCACAACTGAGTGACAGGTCTGTTAATATCTTCTATTAAAAGAGGTAATGTCTCCATATAATCTATATTTTGGAGCAAATGAAGAATTGAAAGATTTCTAGGCTCAGAAAAATAATTACATTCAAAGGTCACATGATACAGAGTGTCTACACTACCTGCATCACAGAGTATCAGAGCAGGGCCGGCCCACCCACTAGGTGAATTAGACTCTCACCTAGGGCAGGCCCTGGATATGGGTGCTGAACTGTGCCACCATTCCCCCCCAAGCCCCCCACCCCCACAAAAAAGGCCTGTGTTGTGCACCCATTTCTGCCCCCAGCTGCCACCACCACTTCTTTCCTGGCTGATGTGCCCCACATTCGCTTCCACTCCGGCACCCCTGACCTCTCGATGCCCCGTGCAGTGGCGCCCACTAAGAAGGAGCCTGAGCCGCATGGCAGATGCTGGCGAGGAGCACCGGGGGAGGAGGGGATGAGCCAGCAGCAGAGAGAGGGAGAGAGAATTGGGGGGGCTTGGCATTCTCCACCAGGCAGGTGCTTCTCCTTCAGGGCCAGTTTGAGGGCTGGACTCAGAATCAGGGAGGAGGGGGGTGCTGCTTTGAATGCCACTGCCTGGCCCAGGACTGCCTCTGAGCATGTGCAGAGTACAGCACCACCCACCCAGCAACGAGCAGCCCCTGTCCTCCTCCCCCCCCACCAGCTTGGAGGAGCAACCCAGCCACTCCTCTTGCAGCAGTCTGCCCAGGGGTGGGTGGTGTGTGTGTGGAATGGGTAAGCACCTGACCCATCCAGGCCAGATGGTTGCATCTCTGGGGGGGCAGCCTGCATCCGAGGGGGCCAGCCTGAGCCAAGCTGGCTCTTATGGATGTGGCCAGGCTGAGAAAGCAAACACTGGGCAGGATGGAAGAGAGCGGCCTGGCAGGGCTTCTGGTGTCAGCCCCGGTTCTCCTGGCAGCGGCAGGCCTCTTTCCAGGCCTCCAAGAAGGAGGAGGCAGTGATGGCATTCTCTGGAAGGGAAGGCCACCCAGAGAATGGCGCCTCCATTCCTGCTATGGGGCGCTGGGGGAGGAGAGGTGTCTTGGGCACCACCAGAGTGGGTGGCTTGCGCGGGAGGCAAGGGTAAGCTGCCCCAGGTGCCGGGGAGCCACAGAGCAGGGCGCATAACTGGCGGGGTTATTTTAAAATCTTTTCCTGGCCGGGCTTCCAGGCTGAACTTTTTGGCAGAAGGGAAGTTGCTTGCTGGAGGCCGGTCAGCCCACGTATCTGCTTTGGCCCCTTTGAAATTAAGAGAAGGCTTCCCAGTGTAGTGCCAGCTGGGTGGGTTTCCTTTCTCCTGTACTCAAGACTGCTATTGATAATATTAAATAGTACTTGCATGTGTCCTATTTATAGCAGGGGTAAGGGTCCCGTGCTCCAAGAGATTTGTGAGCTGTTTTCTTTTTCTTTTGCACATCACCTTTGCCCCACCCCTCCCTCGCCAGCCACAAAGTCCTGCTCACTCTGTCCCTGGGAGACAATGAGAGAGGCCAGCAGGCATTAGAGGGAAGAGCCATTTCCAGGGAAGAATTTCCCCCGCCGTCCACGAGGTTAAGCATTCAGATAGGTCAGGTTGGACGTGCCATATACACACAATCACAATCCCTGCAGGAACTCCACGACGACAGGAAGTGTATCCTGTGCCTATCTGAAGGTGGGAATGACCACAGCCGGTTGCCTGGAAGGCTATCCTGCTGGCCCTCTTAGGAGACGGGCTAATGGATTAAATGGGCTTTTGGCCTGGGAGTTATTGTTGGGGCTATTTTTAACTCTGATAGTGAACTTGTCTTTAGATTGTGCAGTTAAGAAATCTTTCCTAATTCTGTAGACTGCTGCCAAAAATCTGTGGAATGGAAGCTAGCATCCCTCCCCAAATGACAGTCAGATCCCACCATCTCCTGCCAGACTCTGTGTGTGTGTGCGTAAAGTGCCATCAAGTTGCAGCTGACTTAAGGTGGCTCCATAGGGTTTTCAAGGCAAGTGATTAAACAGAATTGGTTTGCCACTGCCTTCCTCTACTGTAGAACCAGATCAGGAGCAAAGACACTGGGATTGTGGGCTTTTGAACCCCTAAAGGTCAGAGCAAAAAAACACAACTTAAAAACCATGAAAATCAGAATAAAACCACATTGTTTAAAAATGTAAACCAATTTAAAATTAGCAATTTCGAATTTTGTGTTTTTCACTCTTCCTAAAATGGGGGGGGGGGCACGGGGGGGCACCAGAAGGTAGCCTCGACTGGTGTGCAAAAAAAACCTGGAGCTGGCCCTGTATCAGAGTATCTATCAGAGTATGGTATCTTAAGATACCTCCCTTGCAAAACTCTAAATGGTAAGGCATTAAGGAATACCAACATTAAGACACACCTATACTGAGGAACAGTAAAATATGAACAATAATTGGGAAAATGGCCAGATGGAAGAATACCAGCAAAGTGAGTAAACAAACACATCATGCTTTAGAAATTGTGCTGTTAAAATCATACTTAAATACAGGGGTCATTTCCTGCTGGAGCACGCTGTTAGCCGAACTGCTTATCTACGCAGTGGCTGACTAACTTTTGAGGTCTTTTTGCCAATGTATACAGAGAAACCGGTTTCCGTCGGCTGAGAAGCCTATTTCTTCAAGGAATGATGCTTGACAAAGGTTTCTTAATTTGAATCAAGATTCTCTTTACTGAAGGTTCTTATCATTACAGTCATACAAAAACAGATACACACACACATACATTCAAGTTCCTTTTAGATACAGTAGAAATGGAAAACAATATTGGGATTTAAGCTAAAGGTATGTCTTCAGGAGGGGGAAAAGCAATTATACTTATCTGCTCCAGGAGATGTTGGTTCTTCCAGTGCTCAGGAACAAGGATTGTTTCTAACTAAGGATTCCTTACTTTTGCTACACACAGATAGGCCAGCTATATGTGTGAGGGTTCCTTGGTCGCGACTCCAAGTTACCACAATAAGTTACCTTAGCTATCTTGTTGATATGAAGAAGGAGCAGCAGCTGCAGAAGTCAGAGCAAGCAAAAACCCAGCAACAAAAGGTTGCACCCCCTTTTATCAGTTAGTCTGGGGGCTGGCTTGGGGTGTTTCTGGGTCCATCCCATCCCTATACCATTGGCTAAAGGATATGGGGGTTCCCTCCTCCTAAGGTGGGGCAATGCTGAAAATCTACACCTTCCTACAAGGGAGGATTTTGGTCCAGGTGTCAAGATGGGTCGGCATGGAAACCTTTAGGTATGTAGATGGATCTGGCCGGGTCTTCATACATGCAAATGCCAAGCATCCTGTGGGTTACGTGAAGGTAGAGATTCTCCCAATGGTGGAAAGTTGTTGTTTTTACATTCTGTGGAAAAGACCGTAATGGAGATGCTAATGGAGATGCTTCTTGCTCCCAAAGGCTGCTGGGTAAATGTGTAAGATGCGTCTGTGACCTCATTTGCATGGAGATACAGGCTGTGTGGTACCTCATTTTACAGAGAGAGTCACATTAACTCAAGCATACATTCTCCCAAAGCAAAGACTCTTGCTGGCACCATTCCTGGTGTGCATGCAGGTCAGAAAATAACAAATAAAAGCATTTTCAAAGTTCACCTCCTAACAACGCCCGAATGGTGCTTCATCAGTAAGGATCCCAGGATGGGGCAGCCCTCCAGCTGCCTCTCCTGGCCTGCCCACATAGGCGGATGGGATAAGGGCAGGCCTGCAGAGCCCCCGCTACCACCTGGAGGGATTTAAATGCCTTTCTTTCCCTTACCCAGATGAGAAAGGGAAAGAAAGGCATTCTAAACATGCCTGGGTTCCCTGCCTGATCTTCTCTAGGCACCCCGCAGCCGCAGGGCACTTGGAGAAGATTGGGCAGGGAACGCAGGTATGTCTGCCTTCCTGTCCTTCCCTTCTCCAGCCAGCCTGCCACGGGTTCTTTTGCTTGGGTTCTCTGCTCGATTTTCTCCAGATGCCCTGCAGAGAGAAGCTCAGGCAGGAAACCCAGGCATGCTTGCATGCCTGCCCTTTGTCAGGGCATGTGGCATATGCAAATGAGTTATGCAAATGAGGTCCTGCAGCTTTTTTTCTACGAAATGACCCCTGCTTAAATAGATGTTTCTTAATTGTTCTCATAGCTAGTCTAGTAACTGAATGAAAAGAGCCCAAGGAAGGATTGACGAACTGAAGTCATTGCTCAACAAGTTTATCCCAATGGGAAATATAAGAATTCTCTCTGATCAAGCTGAGGTAGCCCTCTTCGATGTCAGAGTGTATAATTTTAATGTTAATGGAAAGAGGCATTCACAGCCATTAGAGCCCTGGATTGATTTGCCCCAGTCGAGCTTCAAAGGAAGCTTGAGGCTGAATTGGCTGGCGAGGATGCAGCCATCCAATGGGAAGGCAGGCAGGATGATTAATTATTCCTCCCTCTCCTCACGTTTCAGCTTCTGAGGGGCAGCTTCTACTCCAGTGTGGTCTTGGAGAACTATCTGGCTTGGAGCAATCTGGTTGTCTGAGTATTATTAGTGTGGGTTTTAACAGAGGAGATTCTCATATGTATTATATATATTTTAAAATGGAGGCCACTTTGACATAGTAAGGCCCCAGTCACATGGGCCAGATAATGTGGGGGGGAGGCATGGCTATTTGCACCGTTGCAATCTGATCCGCCATTAGGCAATCAGATGCAACGGTGGCACACCGGGGCTTCTGCTGTCCGCGCACGCAGCAAAGTGGATGACCTGGGGAATAGCCGTGTGCCAGCACGATCATACCGCAGGAGTCCGTAGGCAGCCTGTGGCAAACCATTTGCCAGTATGTTGCTCCAGGTACCTTTTAGATGCGCATCTTCAGTGGGAAGCTGCGGGTTGGCCACGGGAGTGCTACGCCTCCCAGATGTGCTGGTGTGATCATGCCCAGAAACGCCACAGGGCTACCGTGCCTTCGGTGGGGCAAATGCTCCATGTGACCGGGGCCTAAGAGTGTTAGAATTAGTGTGATTTTTGGCATAGTTGGCATAGTAAGTGTTAGAATTTGGCTGAATCTGCATTTGTCTTTCCCATCAGTGTCTCAGCATTTTGACTTCATCTTCAAAAAAGCTGTCCACATTTGGTGTCATTTTCACACCTTAACAGTGCTAGCATACTTTCACACATCCACATATGTTTATTGTCCTTTCGGGGCGGCTCCACTGTCATTGCACCTCTGCACTGCTTCAAAGAATATTTACCAAACAACATTCAAACAAGCATAGAGAAAGACGGCATCACAGCAGCATGCAACTGATTTAAAAATGCAAATGCAGATTTGACCTTAGTGTGATAAAAAAAAAGTCCTGGTCTTGGTTGGGTATAGCTACTTAGAATTACAGTTCAGCTTAGGCATCTAAGTGCTTACTAGTTACAGTAGTTATAATAGTCTATGGTTGTTAGGTTTATAGGTATTTCTTAAATACTGGCATCATCATCATAATTTTAAAAAACCAAAATAAGAATAAAATAAATGAATAAATAATTAAATAGTTTTGCCAGTATTGCTTATGCTTAAGCTTATAGTTCTAATATGATCTGGGTAAACACACAAAAACACAAAAAGTAAAGAAAAAGCCAAATTTACATAGGAAAGATGCTAATTCGCCTCCTGGCGACCCAGCAACGCCGCTTGTCGCCGGGGGCTGCTTTGCCACCCTCAGGAAGCCAGGCAGCAACAGAGTCATGACATCTGGCACTGTGACGTGGGCGGGGGGCAGAACCGGCCAGGATAAGCAGCCAGGCTCTGCTCCTGCCCGCTGACAGTTGCTCCGATGTGCTCGACAGAGCGGAGTGTGGGACAGAGCTGTTGGGCCTACCTTTAGGCCTGGGGGCTCGTTGAGTGCTGTGCAGGGCATTGGAGAGTGTCTGAAGGTGGCGACGGGGCTTGACAGTGGCACAGAATGTCAACAGGAAGCGAGGGCTTAGCCGGCAGGTACAGCAGGGCTGCATAGGCAGCCGGCTCCTGAAACTGTGGCGGCATTTCAGGCCCTGACAGGGTTGAGGCTGCTCGCAGCTGAACACTCGCCGGCCACGGCATCTCTCTATTAAACAAAAACAAAACAAACCCCCCACCAAAAAAACACCTTTTCCACATACTTGAGTGGCTGGGAGAGCTTTGGAAGGCCCTGGGTTAGTGGTGGCAGTTGGTAAGGCTGCCGGGGCCCCAGTTTCCTCCTTTTCCTCATAAGCCCCTCCCCCCACATAACAGCAACCTAAACTCCTCTGACTAGCCTGATCTTACCAGGGTTTGGAAAGGTAAATAGGATCAACTGTGGTTAGCACTTGGATGGGAGACCCATCAGGTAGTGCTGGGGCTGGTTTACCCCCCCCCAATTTCCTTAGGGGCAGCCATTTTATGAGGGGTTTATGGGCAGCCATTTTAGGTGACATTTGGCGGGTATAGAGGTGACCATTTGGGACAGCTGAAATGAGCACTAGTGCCCCCGCACACTTGATAGGCTATGTGAATATGCTGTAACCAGGCCTGCCATGGCTGGTTATACCTGACAGGGGGCGGGCTGGGCTTGAAGCCTCTGTTTGCATTCCAGGGTGGTCATCATGAGGCTAAGTTATGGTTTCAGAAGGGGGCTTATACAGCATCTTTTAAAACTTCCGCAGAATGGCTGAGTACTTCTATATTACAAATAGGCCATCTTAGGGCTACCTGGAGTGGCAGCCATTTGGGCCTTTCCCTTTGGCAGCCATTTTAACAGTTACAGGCAGCATGGGCCCAAAGAAGGGCATGGGGGCATCATCTAGCAACTGTCTGCAAATAAGCGGGTGGACCACATCATGGCAAAAGAAAAAAAACCCACCCAAAGTGGCACAGTTCGGCACCTGTAGGTAGTGTTTCCATAGTTGGTTCCTCAGTGTCTTCTGTGCCCACTGGCATTGTTTCCACCTCTGGTGCCCTCTATAACGGTAAGCGCAGTTTCTGTGGCAGTGGCTTTTGGGCCTCCTACAGCCACAACTTCTGGTTGGGTGATCCTGGATCAGTTACAAGTTATCTCAGAGCTGTTCTCTCAAGGACAGTTCTGGGAAGAGATCTCTCGGCATTGCCTGCCCCACAGGGTGTCTGCTGTGGGGAGGGGATGGGAGTTCGTGGGTCACTCTGAGACTCTGAATGAGGGACAGGGTATAAATCCAGTCTCTTCTCTTCTTCTTTCTTCCTTTCCCAGCCGCGGTTGCTGGCGTGGTTTTTGAAGGTAGGATGTAAAAGAGAACTAGTCTCTGTAATACCAGACTTGGAGGGATTTTGGGAAGGGATGTGTCTCAGTGAGAGATCATCTGCTTGGTATGCAGAGAGTTCCAGGTTCAATCTCTGGCATCCTTAGTTGATAGATTTGGTAGTGAGTGATGTGATAGACCTCTGCCTGGAACCTGGCGAGCATTTGCCGCTTTGAGTAGGCAATACTCATTTTAGCAATCTTGAAAGCATACAGTGCTGTCGAAGGGGCTATTTCTTATAAGAATAGAATTGATTCCATACTTATTGAAGCTGGGATTATGTATTGGAGGCTGGAAAAAAGGGATTTCTGTTTAATTTGACAATTTTACAGGGTTTTTATTCAGAAAGACTTCTGAATCCAATCTTGCGATTATACTACTTCACACTCATGCAAAGGGATGTAGTTCTGGTGTAGGGGTTAAGAGCAGTGGACTCTATCCTGGAGAACCAGGTCTGATTCCCTGTTCTTCCACATGGGGCCGGTTGGGTGACCTTGGGTCAGTCTCAGTTCTCTTGGAGCTGTTCCCATGTTTCTATCAGGGCTCTCTCAGCCCCACCTACCTCGTGGGGTGTCTTTTGTGGGTAGAGGAAGGGAAGGAGATTGTAAGCCATACCGAGTGAAGTGCAGGGTATAAATCTGGTCTCCTCTTTTTCTCTGAATACTATAGGAGCTTTTAATGGTATCTAACTGTAAACTATGAATAGGAACAGAATTTGAGGTGTTGGAATGAAGCCAATGGGAACAGCTACTTGAAACTGGGTAGCTTAATTGGGCACTTAGCATGTGGGCGTGAATTCAAGTGTGATCTGAATGGAAAACAACTGAACTTCTAATGGTTTCCTTCAGTGAAGGAATCCTTATCAGCAACATGCGACTTTGACAGTGTGAATGCTCGCTGAGTGGGCAAATAGGGTTAGTACTTGCCATGTGTTAGGATTCATAACACCCATTGCAATACGTCATTAGTATCTCATGTTTTCTGTGTCAGCAGGGTTACAGTGTGACCTTCAATCTGATGCGTGATCTGGTAACCTGACAGCTGGCACGTCATTACATGTCATTGGTTTGGTCCGATGAGCATTCTTCACAGGTTTAATAGTGCATTTGTCTTTAGGTGGAAGTTCAGTGAGTGGCCAGAGACTAGATGAGTGGCATTGGTTATGACAGGCTGTGGGAGGTGCTGGCTGGGATGCAGCGGTGCAGCCATGGCAATAGGAAGTGAGGCAGATGGCTTCCAGGGAGGTTCCAGTGGGGCAAGGGTTAAGCAGGACCCATCAGTGGATCAGCATGGCTTGGGAGGCCAGATGGAGGTTCTGTCCATGCACTTGGGAGGAATGAAATTACTTCTAGACCTGGCAGCTCAGCCTGCCTTACATTAGGTAAATAGGTGCCATGGGAGCCATCTTCACCTTATGGCGAGTGGGCATACAGCCTGCACGTATGTGCAAACATCAGATGGTAAGATGGAGCCTATGCACATTTCTGTGTGCATGTCCTAGTCTTTTGGATAGAAACCCAGTTTCTATTAAGAAATGAGAGGTACTGTGCACTCTTCAGGGAAAGGTTTTTTAAAATAAATAAATAAATACCAAACAAACAAACAAAATTAAATTATACAGGTTTTTAAAGTGACGCCACATTGAAATTCGCAACAACACATTTTAAAGCCAAACTCACTGGTTGGCTAGGATGGGTCTTAATGGTTATTAAAGAAGCATTTCATACCTAGAAGCATTTCATAATGCCTTATTGGGGCGGTCCCTTGACTTTAAAACAATGGATGCCTCCAGGTCTGCTTGCAATAGTTGGAATAGTTCTTTAAGAGCGCCAATGCACTCAGACAATTGATCCAGATCTCCTCCAGTGTTGTTTCTACAGTTTGACAATCCAGGGGATCTGGGATTAGATCAGAGATCCTCTCTTCCGACATAGACTTTAGCTAGTGACAATTCCAGGCCTCAGTTTCCCATCTTTCAGGGTGCTGGGTTGCCAGAAGATCCAAAGGAAAAGAGTCTTGTCTGTTTAATAGAGACTTACTGCATGGAAATGCACAGCTGCAGTTTTTTCATGGCTTGGAGATAAACAACATCACTTGAGAATTAACATCCCTTTAAAGGGAGGGGGCTCCCTTTGCTACACAGAAATGTAAATAAGTGATGTCATTTGTTCAGGGCACACATAAGCCCTATGAACGGTGGGCAGTGCCTTGCAGTTCACAATGGCTGTGCAAATGCAAACATTGCTGTGTGGATGTAGTGGAATACTACCACATTCTATGAAGGTATTGGGGAAAGGGAGCACTAGAGGACCAGAGGCAACCTATTTATCTGGCAGTGAAATATGGATCAATTTTTGCAACCTGGAATGTAGCTGCACGTCAGATTATCAAGACGGTTACCACTTTAGGCATGCGATGGAACTTCTCTGATCAGGCACCCCCTTTGCAGGGGTTAGCACTCGGGCTTTGGGCAAGTTGGGCCTTTCCTGGGGTGAAGTTTGGAACTCACTCTTCTCGGGTCAGTGCAACTTACACTGCAGCTTCCCTGGGCTATGGGTTCTCTTGCCATGTGGTGGTGTCAGTGGAACTGTGTTTAGATCAAGACTTTTGTCTGGTCACTGCACTCCAGTTTGGGGGGTGGCGTTGTCGATCAGTGAGCCAGTGGCAGGCTTTTGCCTAGCATTTGAAGAATAGAATTACAAAGTTTAAAGTTATTAACAAAGTTTTTCTTTCAGGTGCTGTTGGCCACAGTGCGAGAACTTAAAATGGACTTTAGAAAAATGGAATGAATATTTGTATGAATATATACAATCGGACATAATGGAATTTTTAAAGCAAGATAAGCTATGGACTGAAAAAATGAAGAAGATAAAAAAGAAATGGTCGGTATACTTTAAGTGGGTTTATAAGGGGGAAGCCAACATGGTTATATTTGAAAAGTTGGAAAGAATGTGCTCGTGGTTGAAAATGTAATTTGAAATTATGAGGTTGGTCACCTTAGGGGGAAGGGAGAAAACAGGGGTAAAAGAATGTACCAAAAGAAATGTGGAACTAAATAGTAATGTAACAAAATTATTGGGATACAATTAAAAAAAAATGATATTGCCAAAACAGTCCTCAAGCTTGGAGCAGACAATAAAGCATGTAAAGAAGAGGAATCACTAAGTTAAAAGTCTGGGAAAAGAGTTTAGGGCTCGCACCTGAAGTAAAGAAAGGTCAGTGCCAGGCTAGTCTCAAGGAGGGGCATTCCAAAAGTGAGATACCACCACCAAAAAAGCCCTGCGTCTGGTCACCACCTGTGGATTAGTGTACAGAGGCAAAAGCTCATGAAAAGGATTTCTCAGGACAATTTTGCTCATATAGACTTTGGGAATACAAAAGTATTTTAAGCATGCCTAACATTAGACAGCTGTGGTACATTTGTAATACCCCTCTTTTTCACAGGAAATGGAAGGCTGTTGCTTGTGAAACTTACTCTTGAAGTGTCTTATTTATAAGATTCTTTGAATCCAAATGAATGTCTTTCGAAAGATATCTAATTATATTATGCAGGCAATAAAAGGAGATGGTAGAATTGTTTAATCCAAGATGGGGAAACTTCATTTCCTTACTTGCTATCTAATTAATGGAAACCTGCAAGAGGTGGAAAGGATTTCATCTTGAATTTTTCTAATATGATTCCCTTACGAAGAAGAAAAGAGAAGACATGCATTTGGAGCATGACAAGCCATGACAATATTACAGGAAATTAGAAAATAACCCTCATTCTGAAAGTAACATTAAAATCATGAGAGATATTTATAGCTATCCTGAGGAATTGCAGGGATATTTGTATTAGCATTTATGTTTTTGGCTGTAGAAAGTCAACTATGCTTGTCATTTCCATTTCATTTAAAGTATCAGAACTTAAGCTACATTTCTAAGAACACTTCCTTGGGAGTAAGCCTCATTCAGTAAAATTATTTATTTCCTTCTTTGATGACCTGTCTTTGTCCCCATTGTGGAACCAAAGCAAGTTTCATCTTTCTCCTCTCCTCCATTTTATCCTCACAAACACCCTATGAAGTAAGTTAAGGCTGAGAGCTTGCGATTGGCCCAAAGTCACCCAGCAACTTTTTGTGGCAGAATGGGGAGTAAACCTGGTTTCCCCAGAGCTTAATATGATACTCAAACCACTACACCACATTGGCTCTCATGATATTCTATCATCTCTCAAAAAGTGTTCTTCATCACACAGACCAACTTTTTTTTAATGGACTTTCAGGTTATTTACCCAAATTTCCAGCAAGAGAGACAAGTCCAAATTGCATCATGTAACTCAGTCACAGGAAGGGAAGGGTAAAAAAAAATGGATACTCTAATGGCAGTCAACAGTGGAGTATTAGAAGCTGAGGGTTTAAAAGGGAAATTCCTGAACAAAAGCTAGTGGTGCATCCAAAATAGGGCTTTTTTAGACATGATGTAGGTAAATGGTGTTTAAAATACATAAATAAAAGAAGCTATATTAATAAAAGAAGGAAAGGGGTGGGTTTAACATCTCAAGCAAATTGCCTGTGTGTATTGAATGATGATGAAAGAAGCTAATTATTTCCCCCAAGTTCTTTGGAAACATCCTACAATGGCAGGCTGGCCTCTAGAAACTTTTTAATGAAAACACGTTAAAAATCAACTGTTTTTAAAACACTCAGAGCATGATCCAGACCAAATTAAATATCATTGGGACTCATTTATTGTCATAGGAAAGTTGATCACATGCCAAATCTTTCTCACTGATATCATCATGACTTAAAAATGCCAGTTATGGCATGTACTGAATCTGGTGGGTAGATTCAGCTGTCCCTCCACCATGAGATGTTAAAGTTTTCTCCCCACCCAACAATACCCTATAGGGACTTCTATTTTGATGTCAAGGAAGACACATAAACAAGAACTATACATACTAGTAGAGGTTTATTTATTTATTTATTTATTTATTAAATTTATATCTTGCTCCCTCTCTCCTGAATGAGACCCGAGGCAGCTAACAACATATAAAGGTTGCAGAATTTGAATCAACAGCTGAGGTCCCAATATTATATTAAGCTTATGAGTTTGTTTTTCAGAAGGGATTGATTACAAACAGTTATAAGCAGCATTGGTCTCCTATTTCCACAGCTCATATTGCCAGATGTCCCTTCTTTGAAGGGGCACTGCTTAATTTACAGCCTTGTTCCTTCCATGGGGCATTCTCAGAAACTCTGATGGAGATTCCATGGTGATCACCACTGCAGATCAATAGCATAGTTTCCAAATAACCACTCACTGTTTCTCTGTATCACAATTCTGACCTAGCACATTTCTCCAGAAATTGCCTTTGTAATCTCTGGAAATATGCTACATACATGTATATATTTGATTGCTCATTTTCCTTAAGATTATATCTCCACATGGATCCCTCCTGATGGTTACAATGCCACACTGGATTGCTACATAGAATGCTTTTGCCATAGGGTCCAAATCAATGTGACCAACAAACAACATTGCGTATAGCAGAATCTCGACCATGCTGAAAGGCAGGCCATAGACAATCTCAAGAACAATCTGGATATTCTGATTAAAGAGGCAGACAAGGGTGGAGATGCTGCCATCATGAACAGATCACACTATATCAAGGAAGCTCAAAGACAACTCTCAAATACTGCTTTTTACAAACAATGGGACTTGGACCCCACATAGGAATACAAAAATGAACAAAACAAGATTATAAAGGAATTACCCCTGCACATTCAGGAACAAATGCTTTCAGACACACCACAGGAATCTCAACCAGGTACCTTTTATCTTCTACCCAAAATACACGAATCTGACAACCCAGGATGCCCCATTGTCTCAGGCATAGGCACCATCACCATGGGGGTATCTGGATATAGAGAATCTGTTCTAAGACCCTATGCAATCAAGGCTCCTAGTTATGTTCACAATACCACAGACTTTCTGAGGAAAATACAATCTTTGAACAACCTTCCAGAGAATACTATTTTTGCCATCATGGATGTGGAATCTCTCTACATCAACATCCCACACAAAGATGGATCACAAGCCATAAAGAATACAATTTCTAACAACACCACAGCTGACTTTTCCACCAAACTGTGCCATTTCATTCTCACCTGGAACCACTTCAGATATAGCAACAATTTATTCCTCCAGATCAATGGTGCAGCCATGAACATCCGCATGGCCCCACAAAATGCTAACATCTTTATGGTTGTGGTCACACACACCAGATAAAATGGGGGAAAGTGAGGCTATTCCCTCAGGAGGAATTTGACCCACAGTTGCATGATCACACAGTTCTCTGGAGCTATGGGTGCAGCCTGCCACTGTGTGATCAGATGCAATCGCGGGTGAGTCCGGGTGTGGGTTTTTTTGCTGTTTGTTTCTGATGTGCTTAAACAAGAAATCAACTTATTGCACCTCCACATTGAGGGCTCCCTATGGAGTGTGTGATGATGCGCACACTGAGAAGAGAGGGGAGACAACAGCAGAGTTGGAATGGCCTGATCAGACCATCCTGACATCATGAGAGTGCGCTGGAGTGATCAGACAGGGGAAAGTTCATCCATGGCCCTTAGCAACCTGTTTGCTACTAGACTTTCCCTGGTGCCGCCTGTTTACTCTTCTTCTGTGGCAGAGCAACACGGCTTGCTGATGGCTGCAGGGTGCTTCCCAAATGTTCCAGTCTGATCACCCTTTAAATCTGCCTGGCATTCAAGCCTACGTTGGGGCTAATTGTGCATATGATCGCAGCCTATGGCTGACTTGGAGCAATGCTTCCTAAACTCCCACCCACTCACACCTCTCTTATATACCTATATTACACGGATGACATTTTTATTGCCTGGACACATGTTAAAAGAGCCCTGAACATATTCCATCAGGCATTTAATGACTTTCACCCCACCATCAAAGTGACAATGAACCAATCTATACAAGAAATACATTTTCTGGACACTACTGTAAAAATACACAATGGATGCATAGACTTCTACCTTACCAGAAACCTACTAACCGACAAACATGCCTAACCAACAAACAAACTGCCTCCAGTTACTATCCTAAACATATCAAACAATCCATTGTATACAGCCAGGCACTACACTACAGCCGCATCTGCTCCAATCCTACAAACAGAGATTCCCACCTGAGGGATCTACAATAAACCTTTTTGGAACTAAAGTATCCACCTAATGAAGTCAGGAAACAGATTAACAAAGCCAAAATGGTACTCAGAGAAAACCTGTTGCAAGACAGGCCCAAAAGAGACAAGAACAGAACACCTTTAGTGATCACATACAGCTCTCAACTCAAAATAGTTCAACATATCATCAGCGACTTACAGCCTCTACTGGATAATGACAATTCTCTTTCACACATACCTTTCCTTGCATACAGACAGCCCCCAATCTCAAACAGCTACTCACCCACAATAATGCAACATCTGATTTGAACATGGACACTGGTACCAAAGCTTGAAATAAACCCAGATTCTGTCTTTGCTGCCACATACACCAAGATGACACAATCACAGTATCTAACTACATCATGTACACCATCTCAGGCTTATTCATATGTTCATCTTCTAACATTGTATATACCATTAAATCCCAACAATGCCCTTCAATTCTCTACATAGGACAGACAGACGAAACCCTATGCCAAAGGATAAATGGACACAAATCTGACTTCAAGAATCACAAGACTGAGAAACTTGTAGAAGAACAACCTTCCAGGACACTCAATGGGGGACCTCAAAGTAGCTGTTTTATTACGAAGGAACTTCGGGAACAGATCGGAAAGGGAAATTGCTGAATTACAAATTATTATAACACTCAGACCAAAAACCTCCCTAGAATTTGACTGGGATATTGGTTTCTTATCTCATTATCAAGGTTCCTGTTAAAGTGCGCATCTGCACATATATGAATGGATCTCCACCTTTCCACACATGGCTTTTTAGCTGAAGCACAGGCAGGACCGGTGCCAAGTTTTTTTGCACACTAGGTGAGGCTACCTTCTGGTGCACGCCCCCCCCCCCCAGTGCGCCCACCAATTTTAAAACATAAATGCATTTTAGGAAGAATGGGAAACACAAAATTTGAAATTGCTAATTTCTTTTTTTTAATTGTGAGAACAATACAATCTCTGATTTTCTCTCTCAAGCAGAAGAACTCAAATCACAAAGCATTTTGAAAAATCCTGTTAATTGTGAAGTTGAAATTTAAGTCCATTTAATTTTAATGTTTCCATTTCAGGTACATCAGAATCTCATTTTGAGTGCCTTTTCTTTAGCAAATTTTGTTACCAATTCCTTCAGATCAAGTTTGAAACAAAATGTTACAACTTAAAAGGCCATTAAACACAATGTATGAAAGGCAATGAAGTTGTCCTGGTCAGAAGTGTTGTTTAAAAGATAGCAACATCTGAGTTAAATATATGCTTCCCATGTCTATTAGCTGAAAGACATTGTGAACTGTTTTATCCATTGCAATATGCCTTAAAAAAGCAAGATAACTGAAATCTTGCTCTGAAAGCACCTTAAAGCCAAATCAATTGTTATCCCTCTAAACACATCTTCCCTTTGATCTGTCAGAGGGAGGATTGTACAAACTGTCCTTCCCAAAGAAGTCCTGACAATAACAAAGGTTGGGAGGAATACCAAAAACTCAGTAATGGACAGTGTTGCTACCCTTTTTGTTGGTGTTGTTGGTCAACACTTGTTGACTTCACACATTCACTAAGCATTAAAATAGACAAATTGGGGAAGCTTAGATAATTCTTATTTTCATCTATGTGTCAGGTAGCCCTGTCATTGGGATGGAATGTAAGGGAATACTTTCTTCCTCCTGGCTTCTCATCATCACTGTTCTATTGCTCACATGTTATCATTACTCTGACCTTGTGGTGTCTCCAGATGCTGGGCACTACGCTGGGAATCAAAGCCTTTTAAATTGTTTTCTTGCTTGGCCTGCTTGCTTTACCCATGCACATGAAATGTATTCATTGGCTTCAAGTACTATACTATACTATACAATTACTATAAGTCAGAGGCCTCCATTATCCACAGCTATTCCTGACACAAGCTGTATATGTGTCTTTAGTTACGATTCACCAATAAACAGATTCTTCTTATGAAGCCCTGAATTGTGTGACCTGACTAAGAAGCCTGACAAAGTGTCAGAAATCTTTTCATCCTTTCGACCCGTATCTCTCCATTGAGATGAGCGGAACCAAGGAAGAGATTTCCACCCAGATGATATCAGAGGAAATGGTCCCTACGACCACTGTGACTACCACTGGGACAACCACTTCTACCCTAGAGGAAGACAAGGGCACGGGGGTGCTTTTCTTCAATCCCTTTGGGGGGGTGAGTGCCCAGGTGACCACCCAGCAGAAGAGACTGAGTTGGGGAAAGTTTCGTGGGGATACCCTTGAGACTTGGACACCCACCATGGAGACGTGTCGGGAAAGTCATTACGACCAGCCCATGAACAAACTCAGTACCGAGGCAGGGGCAGGAGCCACCTTCGGAGACCCGGGGGAAGCCGAGAGTATCGTAGACTGTGCCATTGAATTATTGCCTGGGCATCAATTACCTAAGGAAAGTTGTATGCCATGAGCCTGGCTTAAAAGGAGGAACTGCGTGCGTTCATTGACAAAAACCTTGCCAGAGGTTCCATTCGGCCAGCTTCCTCCCTGTTCACTGCCCCTGTGTTGTTCTGTAAAAAGAAAGATGGGGGCTTGAGACTATGCACAGACTATAGGGGTTTGAATGCAGTGTCTTCTACTAACACTTCCCCCTTCCCCCTGATCAAAGACCTCTTGGCTGAGATTAGGAAGGCGAAAATCTACTCCAAACTTGACCTCCGTGATTTCTACTTCCAGGTCTGGATTAAGGAGGGGGATGAATACAAAACAGCATTTAATACCCCGCTGGGGAAGTTTGAGTACCGGATGATGACCTTTGGGCTTCAGGGGGCTCTGGAGGTCTTGATGAATCTGTCACGCAGGGGCTTAGTTTTATTTGGTTTAGCCCAGAACAGGTAAGGTGCCAGCAATAGAAAGCAACACAGAGCACACTGTGTAGTGCTAACTATATACAGTTTATTTACAATATTTATATTACCATCAAAGTGCTTCACCAGACAAGTCATTCAGGAGAACGGGACAGCTATACAGTATCTGTACAAATATATACATCTAACAGCCAATCAGCAGTCTCTGCTGAGTCATTCTTGCCAAGCATTCTAGCTCTTGCCAGAACCGGTCTGAGCTAGCTGCAGTGGCTGTCATTACTGTCAGTCTAGATCACTAAGATCACCAAGTCTGATGTCTTCCTGGCATTGCATGCCAACACTCCCCCTAAGACTCAGGTGCAGGTGGTCAAACCCAACCTCTTCCTTAGAGCAGAGAATTTGTTTACATCTAGACACTTTGTAAACATGTCTGCTACATTTATTTCAGATGCACAGTATTGTAGCACAACTAAGCCTCTTTGTATAGTTTCCCTTACATTTCAGTAATGGATGTTGATGTGCCTACTCCGCATTCTAATACCCTGGGAGTCGGCTAGCTGTTGAGTAGCTGTGTTATCACAGTAAATATTCATTGGCAAATTGCATGACACGTGCAAGTCACTCAGCAATTGATTCAACCATTCTAGCTGTGTAACACAATCATTCAGAGCCACATACTCAGCCTCACACATGCTTGTAGATACAACAGATCATTTTACAGATTTCCACATTATGAGAGAGACATTCACACATATGACATATCCTGTTGTGGATCTGCCATCCTTCCTCTAACCTCAACTGGAATCACTATAAGCAGTTACCTGCTTTTCAGCATTTGTATCCAGTTGCAGTGCCTTTCAAATACCTCAGCACTCTTTTATCTGCAGTCCAGTCCCTCATATATGGA
The DNA here is from genome assembly GCA_029375565.1 of Gekko gecko. Classification (NCBI taxonomy): domain Eukaryota; kingdom Metazoa; phylum Chordata; class Lepidosauria; order Squamata; family Gekkonidae; genus Gekko; species Gekko gecko. The sequence goes on from JAPDNY010000005.1 coordinate 176,076,145, forward strand.
CATGCACTTTTTTGACACAACACGTGTACTGAAAAAAATATATCAGGCCTTGATCAACATGCAATGTATAACAGAGACCCTATTAGTGATTGATAAACAGCCTTGTGCTCAAACATTTTGTCTTCAGGTTCCTTTGCTTAACCAGTGGTCATAGAAGTAGTCATAGAATGAGCATTTTGCATGTTAAACTTTTCTAGTAGTTTTGCTATTTTCCCCTCTTGACTAAGCTCAAAATAGCCGTCAGCATTTCTGTTAATATTTACACCTAGATAATGACGTATACTTCCCAAATGTTTCACCTTGAATATGCTTTGTGAGGTTTGCCTGAACCATTCAAGTTGTTCATTGTCATTGAAAAGAAAACAAAGATCATCAACAAATATAAACAAGTAGCATTTGGTTCCTCCAACTGTTCTGCTGAACATACAAGGATCAGCAATACTTTGTATAAACCCAAGATCAGTTAGTGTTTTAGTTAAGCATCTGTTCCAGACTCTTGCGCTCTATCTTAAACTGTACAATGCCTCATTTATTTTCAATACAAGATTTTTGTTGCTGTCCTCAGAACCAGGTATTTGTTGCATGTACAACTCCTCATCTATTTTGGCATTTAGATAGGCAGTCATAAAATCAAAGTGATGCACTTGCATCCTGTCTAGACCAGCTTTAGACAGTGCAACTTTCAGAGTATCAGATTTCACTGTAGGGGCAAAGACTTCATCAAAATCTTCCCCTTCTACCTGAGAGAAACCTCATGCCACAAGCCTTGCTTTCCTTTGCACCTCACCATTCAGTAATGGCTTCAACTTGTACAGCCACCTACAACTAACCACATTTTTGTTGGCAGGCAGATTAGTCAAAATAAATACATTGTTTTCTGTTAAGGAATCATGCTCTGTTTTCATAGCTTTTAACCAAACTTCCTTTTTTGGTGTAGGCAATTCCATTACATCCTGAAAATTAACAGGCTCCTTCACATACATGTGATTCACAATAGTGGTTCCATAACCATAACTTTTAGGTGGTACACCCTTGTTACTCCTAGGAGTCTGATGCTCAGTCTTTACACTCTCAGAGAGCTGTGGTTGTGGAGAACTTGTCAACTCCTTTGCACTTGTGGTCTCATCTGACAATGGCAGTGCAACCTGTACAGGTATCTCGTTAGCATGTACCTTCTGCCAATTATGATTCTCACAGAAATTGGCAGACCTGATAAAGCTTATGTTTTGGTTCTCATTCACAAACCTGTACACTTTCATACCTGTCTGGTAACCTAGAAACAACAGTTTTCTGGAGCGAGCTCCCCCTTTCCTTCTTTGATTCAAAGGTATGTTCACCCAGCCTTTAGTACCAAAAATCCTTAAATATTTCAGGCTAGGGTTTTTGCCGTACAAAACCGTATATGGGATATTGTCAATTGACCTTGACCAGAGCGTATTGCTTATATAGCAAGCTGCTTTCAGAGCTTCAGCCCAATATTGTATTGGTAACCCTGCATCAGCAAGCATTAATTGCATCCTGTAACACGCCTCCCTTCCATTCAACTATACCATTTTCTTGCAGCGTGGCAATATTAGTCACTCTGTGCATTACTCCTTGTGCTTGAAACCATTTTTTAAACTCTGAGGACATGAATTCAACCCCCATATCCATCTGCAATGCACACAACTCTCCTAATTGCTTTTGCACATTTCTAGACCAATATTTCACTGTTTCAAAAACATCTGATTTGTGTTTGATCACGTATAGCCATGAAAATTTGGAGTAATCATCTGTCAGGATCAATGCAAATTTGTTATTTGAGTGGCTTTTGGGAAGAGGGCCTATGACATTGGCATGAACTAGTTTTAATGGTTCTGTGGACACTCTATCACAGATTTCACCCTCTCGCATATATCACAGTCAAGAAAGTTATCACAACCTTTCACTCCCTCCCGTCCTGTGATAGATAACATTTTGTTTATGGTGTGAAAGCTAGCATGCCCCAGTCTTCTGTGTAGTAGATGAATACAATTGTCATGAGGATTTACGTTCTGAAGTACCTCAACTTTTGCTGCCACAGAAGCATTCTCTAGAACGTAAACATTGTTTAGTAACTTAGCTTCAGCTACTACTTTTCCACCCTTCAGTATTTTACACATTTTGTTGGTAAATACAACCTCAAACACAGCTTTATCAAGAGGTAGCACACTGAGCAAATTATTTTCAAGAGTGGGAACACACAACACCTCTTGAAATGTGTGGTTAAGGGCTGGAAAATTGACACTCCCCTGACACAGTACCTCTGCATTTCTTCCATCAGCCAACCTGACATGCTGCTGTTGAGAAGGTTGTCCCTCTCCGAGCAGACTCTCCTCCCGGCAAAAGTTTAATGAAGCACCAGAGTCAAGAATCCACATACCCCGGATAGTAGCTGCTCCTGCAACTAACAACGAAGCATTTTGGCAGTATGATGGATTGTTAGATCATCCTGTAGATCTGTTCTTTTTCTTCAATTCTGGACAGGCTCATTTTAAATGTGTTGACGAGCCGCAACAAAAGCATTTATGCGCCCGAAGAACTTTGGATGTCTCACCACGCTGTTGTTTGCCGTTCCCTCCGCAGTCAGCTTCTTCCGCCTCCACTGGACAGGAACTCTGCCAAGCCTCCAAGAAATGTGCCTCCTTCTGCCTGGCTTCCTCCTCTACAAGTCTACCAACAACATAAGCCAAGGTCAGCTGAGCTGCCTCCATTGATTCAAGTGATGTAATTAGCATATTGTATTTCACTGATAAGGAGCTAAGAATGATGTAAACTTTGTCTTCATCTGGCAAAATCTTGCCTCTTTGCTCCAGTTGTTGGAAACAGCCTGTTAAAGCATTTAAATGTGCTCTTATAGACTCCCCCAGCTTCATCACTGTCCGGTAAAGCCAGCGGGTGCTGGCAATCATGCACCTGGTTGTGTTTTGCACATACACAGTTCTCAGACTCCCATGCAGCCTTCGTGGATGTCTTACCAGAGATGTGTACCAGCTGGTCATCTGCCACACTCAGGATGATTATTGCCAACGCCTTCTCCACTTTACTAACATCTCCTGCAGGGACTGGTCCAGTGGATCCTCCACATACAACCAGAGGCCCTCACACTTGAGGTAATGTTTCATGTGTAGCTCCCACATGTTATAGTTCATGGATGTGAGTTTGCCCACCCACTGAGCAGCCGGTACCTGGGCCATGCTGTCTTCTCCGTTAGGCAGCTGGTCATCCTCTGACTTGCTGGACTCCCCCAAGCTGTTATCAGAAACCTCCTCTGATTCCTATGCACTACTTACAGAAGCCTGGCTGAGCCCCTCATCCTCCTCCTTGTCTCCAGGAAGAAAAGCTACTGACATACACTCAGCTCCAGGTTCCACAGCAAGCAATCCACACAGCAACAGCTGGGCTGGCTGGCAGAATTCAGGTTGTTCTTGGGCATAAACCAGCTGGGCCTATAACCCTGCCATGCAGGGGCTTAGTTTTATTTGGTTTAGCCCAGAACAGGTAAGGTGCCAGCAATAGAAAGCAACACAGACCACACTGTGTAGTGCTAACTATATACAATTTACCATATTTATATTACCATCAAAGTGCTTCACCAGACAAGTCATTCAGGAGAACGGGACAGCTATACAGTATCTGTACAAATATATACATCCAGCAGCCAATCAGCAGTCTCTGCTGAGTCATTCTTGCCAAGCATTCTAGCTCTTGCCAGAACCGGTCTGAGCTAGCTGCAGTGGCTGTCATTACTGTCAATCTAGATCACTAAGATCACCAAGCCTGATGTCTTACTGGCTTTACATGCCAACACCCCATTCCTTATATTCTTGGTACTGGGGGGACAACATTGGGAGAGCTTCCAGTGTCCTGGTCCTGCTGGTGGACCTCCTGGTGGCACCTAGTATTTTTGGCCACTGTGTGACAGAGTGTTGGAGTGGATGGGCCATTGGCCTGATCCAACACTGGCTTCTCTTATGTTCACACACACCTAAGCAGCAAAGGTCGGAAGGAAGTCAAGTGGATTTCTTTCTTTGCTTTCCAGCAGGACACTGCATGCCAGGACTGCCCCCAAAGCCAGCACATAATTTGCTGCTGACTTTCCAAGGTAAGAGGGGAGCTTTTTGTGCTCTTATCTACATTCACTGCTTTTAAAGATAGCATACTGCCTTTTTCTTTCACAAGGACAGAAGAAGATACTGGATCCTAGAATCACTGACGTTGTCCCTTTGTAGTGTTAACCCCCCATGCTTAAAAACTAGTATTACATTTGGAATCTTTATTCAGACCATTCATGCAGTTATGTACTAAATAAGGAATGGGGATGAAGGAACCAATTTCAGCTTCATTGTTGAATCATCCAGTGATAACAAACAGCCCATAAATTAGTTGCCCTTAGTGCAAGACATTTGCAAACCACTCCCTTTCTAGTTCTGCTTCCAGCTAGCTTTCACCTACAGAAATAAAGGCTCTCAGAATAATCTAACAAGGGGAGGGGGAGGATTTCCATTCCAACCAAAATTTAGCAACCTCTCAGAGTAGAAGAATTCACACTTTACCAATATTGTCACAGTGGCTCCTGGGGGTGCTCTTTAAGATCAACATTTTAAATGAACAAGTGCTAGGCCAAAGCATTTTTTACATCTAGGCATTTAACTTTTAATTGTTTTTAAAACCTGCTTTTAGTATGAGGACTATTACCAGATTGCTCCATGTTCTATTCTTTGGGGGGGTTAATATCTAGTTTTTATTATTTTATCTTGTTTTATTTTGTGAGCTACCTGAAGAGATGGCATATAAATGTTTAAAATAACTCTTGAATTTAGGATTGAAAATGGAAGGCAAGAAGAGGACAAATCTTCTCTTTCATCATCTTCCTCCCCTTTTTTGAGTTAGCAGTTCTAAGATATTTTGGACACATGTTCAGCAGGATGCAAACCAGAAGAGCCTGGGTTGCTGACACCACATACCAGGTCTAACCACACTACATGAGACAACAGGCAGCAGAGCATCATAATTTTCAATATTAAAAGTAGTGTCTTCCATCTACAGTCTGAAGTGATAGAATCAATTTTACCACCTCATTATGCTGCATTTGTAGACCTAGCCTTATTTGTGAAATTGTATGTTACTTGAGAACTGCAACCTTTAGTGTTGGTGGTGTGAAGAAGACTAGCTGTCCTCTTGCTGGCAATCCCTGTACACATGCCGACATTTAGATTCCAGAATTCACCTAATAAATCCAGAATGACTATTCCAAAGTCAGTAGTTACTGCACTTCCTATATGCTACTCTACCCTTGAATTACCTCCTATCATATGCCAATAAATAGTTTTTGTTAAATGGCAGCAGTGCATTTGTGAGGATCATAGTGTCAGACCTCTTAGGTCACACAATTCAGGGCTTCATAAGAAGAATCTGTTTATTGGTGAATCATAACTAAAGACACATATACAGCTTGTGTCAGGAATGGCCGTGGATACTGGAGGCCCCTGACTTATAGTAATTTCAAACACCCCCTAATTACTTGAAGCCAATGAATACATTTCATGCACGTGGGTAAAGCAAGCAGGCCAAACAAGAAAACAATTTAAAAGGCTTTGATTCCCAGCATAGTGCCCAGCATCTGGAGATACCACAAGGTCAGAGTAATGATAACATGTGAGCAATAGAACAGTGGTGATGAGAAGCCAGGAGGAAGAAAGTATTCCCTTACATTCCATCCCAATGACAGGGCTACCTGACATCCTGCTCCTCCAAGCGCCCTCCCCCTGGCTTGTTGGGGTAGTGACGATAGAAACATCGAAGAAGCTTGGGTGCCCAGATGTGCTCCATCTCCACCTACTCCCTGTGCTGCGGCCCAAAGTCCACCCAATCAACCAAATAGTACAGTTCATTTCTAACAAGCTAGAGTAAAGAATATCGGCAACTTCATAATGTGGTTTGCCTTTCACCATCAGGGGGTTGCACATGTTGTGGTCGCCAAGCATTAGGTCCAGGATCACAGCATAATAATCTGAAATGGAAATGAAGCAAGAGAAACTAGAAGACGTTTGGAGGAAGTGGAACCCTAAGACAAAGGATTATACATTTTATTCTAACAGACATAACTCCTCTTCTAGAATCGATATGATTTGGATGTCAGAGGAGATGGCGCAAAAAACCTACAAAATAGAAATTTTACCGAAAACCAACTCAGATCACAACCCTTTACTTTGGATATCTAAAGAAAAACCTAAACAATTATATTGGAGAATTAATGAGGACTTATTGGACCAAAAATTAATTAATGAAACTTTAAAAAAAGAAACAAAAAGTTTTTTTGAACTGAATTTAAATAAAGGTACTGATATACAAGTCGTATGGGACACGTACAAAGCAGTAATGAGAGGTTTGCTTATCTCTTTGAATTCTAAAGATAAAAAACAAAGGATGCAACAACAAAACGACCTTCATGAAAAAATTAGACAAAAAGAAAAGGAATTAAAGAAAAGGCCAGGGAAGAAAAAGATTATTAAAGAGATCCACTTTCTGCAGGATCAATTGAATGTTCTACTAAATAGAGAATTATATTGGAATCTGAAGAAATTAAAGCAAAAAGCATTTGAGGGTGCAAATAAACCAGGAAAATTTTTAGTGTGGCAATTGAAAAATAGAAAAGAAAGGAATTTTATAAGTAAAATTACTGAAGACGGAAAGGATGTTTTGAATTTGAAAGGTATAAAAAGAGTCTTCTTCAAATACTACGCCAAACTGTTCAAAAAGAAAGGAATTGACCAACAGAAAATTAAGAAATATTTGGAGACTATTGAAGTTCCAGAGCTGGGAAAACAAATTAAAGAGTTATTAAATGGTTTAGTAACAAAGGAAGAGGTGACAATGGCAATAGAAGACGCAAAGTTGGGCAAAGCTCCAGGTCCAGATGGCTTTACAGCAAAGTTTTATAAGAAATTTAAGGAGGAGCTAACCCCTATCTTAGTACTTCTGTCGAACGAGATAAGAAAGACTAAACAGATCCCAGATTCATGGAAAGAAGCAAATATTTCATTGATACCCAAAGAAGGTTTGGATTTAACTGAAGTAAAGAATTATAGACCAATATCGCTATTAAATAATGATTACAAATTATTTGCGAAAATTATTTCGGAAAGACTGAAAAAATATTTGAAAGATACTATAGCGGAAGAACAAGCTGGTTTTTTTACCAAATAGACAGATTAGAGACAATTTAAGAGTGGTGATTGATGCAATCGAATACTATGACAAACATCCAGAAAAAGAAGTTGGATTCCTCTTTTTAGATGCGAAAAAAGCTTTTGACAATTTAAATTGGGAGTTTATGCTGCAAGTTATTGAAAAAAATGGATATAGGACAGTCTTTTCTAAACATGATTGTGGCAATTTACTCAGAACAGAGAGCAGCTTTGAATATAAATAAAGAAAGAACAGATTTCTTCCAAGTTCAAAAGGGAACACGTCAAGGCTGCCCGTTATCCCCGTTGTTGTTTATTTGGATATTGGAAATATTATTGACAGCGATAAGAAAAGATAACAGCATTGAAGGACTCACAGTGAAAGGTTTTGCATATAAATACAGGGCATTTGCAGATGATGTAATATTTATGATTCAAGATCCAATCAACAAAATACCACAATTGATGGAAAAAATTGAAGAATTTGGATCAGTTGCAGGATTCTACGTTAATAAAAGTAAAACCAAAGTGATGTGCAAAAATATGATGAAACAAAGACAAACAGAACTTCAAGAGAAAATTCAATGTGAAGTAGTTACAAAGACTAAATATTTAGGAATTGAATTGATCATGAAAAACATTGATTTGTTCAAAAATAACTATGAAAAGGTTTGGCACAGGATTCAACAAGACATGAAGAAATGGGATACCTTGAATCTATCGTTATTGGGAAGAATTGCAACTGTAAAAATGAATGTTTTGCCGCGTTTGATGTTTTTATTTCAAGCTATTCCAATATTAAAACAAAGGAAAATACTGGATACGTGGCAGAAAGAACTATCGAAATTTGTATGGGCAGGAAGAAAGCCAAGGATTAAAATGAAAATTTTATGTGATGCAAAGGAAAGAGGAGGTCTACAACTACCAAATTTAAGACTGTATTATGATGCTGTCTGTTTAACATGGTTGGAACAGTGGATTAATTTAGAAAATAAAAAGTTATTGGCTCTAGAAGGGCATGATAACAAGTTTGGATGGCATGCATATTTATGGTATGGAAAAGTAAAAATGGATAAATTTTTCAAACACCACTTCATAAGACGATCACTGTTCGAGATTTGGATGAGATATAGAAAACTCTTCTCAGAAGAAAGACCATTTTGGATAGTACCAGCAGAAGTGATTAATCCATATTCAAGAAATCAAGGGTTAGATTGGCTACCTTATAAAAGTCTTTTAAAATTAGAAGGGAAAAACTTTGTGTTAAAAGACAGATTTGATGTGGAATTTGAATATGATTGGTTGAAGTATAGACAGATTTATGACTTATTTAAGACCGATAAAAGAGAATATGGTTTTAGAGAAAATAACACTAAAATTGAAACTGTATGGCTTGAGAAAGGTAAAAAAATGATTTCTAAACTGTACAAGGTTTTATTGAAATGGTATACTGAGGACGAAATTGTAAAAGAGCAAATGATAAAATGGGCGGTAAATATTAATAATGAGATATTAATGACATCTTGGGAATATTTGTGGAAAAAGTCAATGAAAATTTCAACTTGTGTAAATGTTAAAGAGAATTGTTATAAAATGATGTACAGATGGTATATGACGCCTAAAAAAATTGCTATTATAAATGAAAGTATGTCTAACAAATGTTGGAAATGTAAGAAACATGAAGGGTCTTTTTACCATATGTGGTGGACATGTGATAAAGCAGTAAAGTATTGGACTGAGATCCACAAGGAGATACAAAAAATTTTGAAATGTACTTTTAAGAAAGACCCACAGATGTTATTGTTAGGTCTTAAAATGGAAGAAATAAATGTAGCCAAGAGAACACTACTATGGTACTTGATTACAGCAGCTAGACTGACTTTTGCTCAATGTTGGAAACAAGATAAAGTACCTGAAACATGGGAATGGATTAAAAAGACGTTGTTTATGGCAGAAATGCACAAATTAACAAGAAAATTAAACAATGAAGAAGACGAAACCTTTTTCGGAGACTGGAAAGACTTTCAAGAATACTTGTTGAAGAATTGGGATGTAAAATGTGGTTTGATTTGTTTTGACAGCTATTGAGGAGAAGTGGAAAGAGACTCAGAACTTTGAATTGTTACCATTAGTAAAAGAAATATGTTTAGTAGTAAATGTAATTGTATAAGAGAAATATCAAGGGGGTTGGAGCAGTGCGGGAAGCCTTGTTTGGGGGGGAGAGGGAGAAAGAAAAATGGATATGTATTGGTTTGTTTAAATTGTATGAACATGTGATATATCCAATAATAAATTGTATTTAAAAAAAAAATAAAAAAAAATGAAATGGAAAACAGGGTGTAATTGTCTCAAGTTCTTAGGCAATTTGAGTTCCACAGTCACCTCATTGGTTTTACTTTTTACAGGGAATAGCCTCACATATTTCCAGCCCAGCTTCAGACTAGGCTGGGGTCCTTTGATATTCTTGGTAGACACAGGGCTTCTGGTCAGAGTAAAATGGCGAACTGACACACCCCTGCGAATGAGTGGGGTGGACGGCGGCTTCTTTCGACAGTTTGGGCCGTTTTACTGTCCAATGCAGCATCCCCCAGGCAGGGGGGTGACAGGCAAGCAACAAGGTCCAAGTGAGAGTTGAGATTGGCATCCACAAGTCCCAAAGGGGGCTTGTTTATGCTTTGAACTCCTCTCAGAAATGGGCATTTGCAAGTCAGCACTAAAGAAGCTAGCCGAGCTGAAGAATCAGCTTAAATTTGCCATTTCCCGATCTCTTAAGAAATGACCTACCGTTAGAAACAAAGAGAAGCGATGCAAAGTCCCAAGATAAACATTTAAGGTAACCGAAACGATTTGCTTACCGGGGAGAAGATATAACGAGATTTGAACAAGGCAGTTAAGCGCATAAGGCTTTAAGCTGTATAATCAATCCATCGTTAAAATCAGAAGAGTTTGTTAAAGTTCTAAAAACGGACTAAATTGACTTTGTTTAACGTTCCTGCGGTTAGAGACTGAGTGATAAGCGTATGAGCGAATGCGACTGGAAAGATCGCGAGACAAAGGTGTAACATTTAACTGTGTCTGGCTGAAACCTGAATTTGGCTAGAGAGTGTGTTGGAGGACTGAAAGAGAGGCGGACCAGATGTTTTTCCGGTAGGACATTGTTAACGTGGGACTGAAAGAGGAAGTTTAGAGAGAGCCTACTCTAGCCAAGAAAATCATAGAGAAATTGTGCCCGCCATTTTGTGGAGGACTGAATTTTAAAATGTATTTTTAAGACGAAATAGACTGTCAATAAGAGCGAAAAAAGTGGAATTTGAAGGGAAGTGAGAAAACAATCGAAGTGTACTGACATTTTCAAAATGGAATCAAAACTCAAGCAGAGAGCGGCGTCAGCTGCAAGTCCAGGTATGTCGTCTAAAGACAAGAAAGAATGGCAGGCAGCAATAGAAGCAATGGAGAAGCGCATGCTCGAAGCGATCCAAGGTATGATGAAACAAATGGACAAGCAGTTTGAGGAGAAAATGGAAAAACAGCTGGAACAGTTGGAAGAAGTTCAGGAAAAAAATGTGGCAGCCTTGAGAGAGCTAGTACTTGCGGAAGTGGCAGAGTTTAAAAAAGAAGTGGAAAATACAAGTAACCAAGTTAAAGCTTTGGCTACAAAATCAACTGAAATGGTGGAAAAGACACAAGACTTGGAAAAGAAAATTGAAGTGAATTCACAAAGCAACCGGAATCTTGAGGCAGTTGTGGAATATAAAGCAATGTCAAACCATCTGAGACTGAGAGGAATAGACGAAAAAGTGGGAGAAGATATACGTACCGAAGTGATGGCAACTTTGACTGAATACTTGGGAGAAGATCAGGGGGAGTTAGATCAGAATTTAATCTTGTATATAGAGTGAATTCTGCTTATGCACAAAGAAAAAATCTACCAAGAGATATAATTGTTCAATTTGTGACAAGGAAAATGAAAGAGGATGTATTCAAGAAGCAGTTTACTCAGCCACTGGAAATTGATGGTAAAAAGATAATAATAATGAAGGAACTCCCAAGGTCCATTTTGCAGGACAGAAAGAAATATAAGAAGTTGGTGGATAAGCTGAAACAGCTGAATATCAGATTCAGATGGGAGATACCACAAGGACTGTCCTTTACGTACAATTCAAAAAGATATATGATCAAATCACCGGGGGATATGTATAGGTTCAAAGCCGAAGATTCTGAAGATTTCGGAGATATTTAAAAAGACTCTATGATGGATTACAAATTGTTATTGTGGAATGTAAATGGACTTAACTCACCTAACAAAGGAAAAGTAGTGAATTATTGGCTACAAAAGCAGAAATCTAATATCATCTGTCTACAAGAAACTCATATAAAAAGTTGGGATAATAAATATTTGATTAACAAAAAATTGGGAGAAGAATTTTATTCTTTGGCAGTGAAAAAAAAATAAAGGAGTTGTGACTTATGTAAATAAAAAATTGGAAGCCAAACAAGTTTTTACAGATAAAGAAGGGAGATATGTGGCTGTTGAGATCACATTATTGCAAAAAAAGACACTGGTTGTTAATTTGTACGCTCCTAATGGAGCCAAAGAGAACTTTTTAAAGGATTTGTTGAGGGAATTGGACCAAGTGCATTATGACCAGATAATTCTAGCTGGAGATTTTAATGGTACTGTTAATAATAAATTGGACAGACAATCACATAAGGGTGATGAGAAAATTGGAAAGCTACCCCAAATCTTTTTTAAACTGATTGAACAAGAAAAGTTGGAAGATGTATGGAGAAAATGGAATCCAAAAATTAGAGACTTTACTTTTTATTCCAACAGACACAGATCCTTCTCAAGAATAGATATGATTTGGATGTCGAGTGAAATTGCATTAAAAACCCAGAAGGTGGAAATTTTGCCAAAGACTAATTCAGATCACAACCCGTTAATTTGGATATCAAAAGAAAAGGCTAAACAATACCATTGGAGAATTAATGAAGATTTATTGGATAAGACGAAATTAGTGGAGACATTGCGGAAAGAAACTCAATTTTTTTTTTCAAATGAATTTAAACCAAGAGGTTAATATACAGACAGGTTGGGATGCTTACAAATCAGTGATGAGAGGAGTATTGATTTCAATGAATGCAGCCGACAAGAAAAATAATTTGAAACAACAGAAAGAGTTGCAGGAAAAAAATCAACAAAAAGAAAATGAGTTGAAACAGAGACCAGGCAAAAAGAAACTTCTTAAGGAAATTCAAATCTTACAAGAACAATTAAAGGTGATATTAAATAGAGAACTATATTGGAACTTAAAGAAAATGCAGTAAAAATCTTTTGAAGGAGCAAATAAGCCAGGGAAGTATTTGGCGTGGCAACTGAAAAACCGAAGGGAGAGAAGGACAATAACCAAGATAATGGAAGAAGGTAAAGAAATTGTTGACATGAATGGAATAAAAAGAGCCTTCTTCAATTATTATGCAAAATTATTTCAAAAAAAGAGTATTGATCCAGCGAAAATTAAAAAGTATTTGGAGAAAGTAACTTTACCTGAGATCGATAGTAATACTAAAGAAATGCTGAATGGTCCAATACAGAAAGAAGAAATATATAAAGCAATAGAAGACGCCAAATTAGGGAAAGCTCCAGGACCAGATGGATTTACCATAAAATTTTATAAAAAATTAAAGGAGGAGCTGACCCTGATTATGGAACTTCTAATTAATGAAATTCAGCGGACTAAATCAATACCAGAATCTTGGAAAGAAGCCAACATATCATTCATACCCAAGGAAGGACAAGATTTGACAGACGTAAAAAATTATAGACCAATTTCACTACTCAATAATGATTATAAATTGTTTGCCAAAGTTATTTCAGAAAGATTGAAGACTTATTTAAAAGATGTCATTAGAGAAGAACAAGCCGGTTTTTTACCAAACAGACAAATTAGAGACAAGGATTGTGATTGATGCAATAGAGTACTATGATAAACATCCAGAAAAACAAGTTGCCTTTCTATTCTTGGATGCGGAAAAAGCCTTCGACAATTTAAACTGGGAATTTATGATTCAAGTGTTTGATAGAATGGACATTGGGCAGCCCTTTTCAAACATGATTAGGACTGTATATTGTGAACAAAAAGCGTTGCTGAATGTGAATAAAGAGTTGACGGAATACTTTAAAGTTCAAAAAGGGACAAGACAAGGATGTCTGTTATCTCCTTTACTATTTATTTGGATTTTGGAAGTGATGCTAAATAAAATAAAAGAAGACAAAGATATAAAAGGACTTACAATTGGAAGTTTTGAGTATAAATACAGAGCTTTTGCAGACAATGTAATGTTTATAACTGAAGATCCAGTAATGAATGTACCGTTATTGATGGAAAGGATTAAAGAATGTGAAGATGTGGTTGGATTTATAAGAATAAAGCAAAGTTACTTTGTAAAAATATGAGAAAAGAAAACCAACTGGATTTACAAGAAAAAATCCAATGTGAAATGATGAAGAAAACTAGATACTTGGGAATAGAGGTTACAGCAAAAAATATAGACAGGTTTAAGAATAATTATGAAAAGACCTGGAATAAAATCCAACAAGATATTAAAAAATGGAATACTTTGAATTTATCACTTTTGGGCAGAGTCTCAGTAGTTAAAATGAACATTCTACCTCGTCTGTTATTCATATTTCAGACGATCCCAATTGTGAAGGACTGTAAAGTGTTGAATCTATGGCAAAAAGAAATCTCAAAGTTTGTTTGGGCGGGAAAGAAACCAAGGATTAAAATGAAAATTCTCTGTGATGCTAAAGAAAGGGGAGGTTTTCAACTCCCTAATTTTAGACTATATCATGATGTGGTGTGTCTTGCATGGCTGGAACAATGGATTAATTTGGAGAATAGAAAGCTGTTGGCACTAGAAGGACATGATCGGAAATTTGGTTGGCACACCTATTTATGGTATGAGAAGTCCAAAGTCAATAATCTTTTCAAACACCACTTCATACGGAGATCACTATTTATGACATGGATGAGATACAAGAGATTTTTTTTCGAGGCAAGACCATTGTGGATTGTTCCGGCGGAAGTAATTAAACCATTCTCAAGACATAAAGAGAAAGACTGGTTACCCGATAGAGACATTCTGAACACTGAGGGGAGAAGTTTCACGATAAGACCTAGAGACAAACTGGACTTTGAGTATGACTGGCTAAATTACAGACAGATTTATGATTTATTTAAGACTGACAAAATGAGATACGGTTTTAGAAAGAAGAATAATGAAATTGAAAAGGTTTGGATAGAAAAAGGTAAAAAAATGATTTCTAGAATTTATAAGATTTTGTTAAAATGGTATATAGAGGATGAAATTGTAAAAGAGCAAATGGTGAAATGGGCTATAAATATAAATAGAAATATAGAAATGTCATAATGGGAATGTTTGTGGAAAAAATCTATCAAAATTTCAACATGTGTTAATGTGAAGGAAAATTGTTATAAAATGATGTATAGATGGTACATGACACCAAAAAAAATTGCTAATATAAATGAGAATATGTCTAACAAATGTTGGAAATGTAAGAAAAAAGAGGGCTCATTCTACCATATGTGGTGGACATGTGAAAAAGCAGGTGCTTTTTGGACTGAGATTCATAATGAAAGTCAGAAAATTCTGAAATGTACTTTGAAAAAAGAGCCAGAAATGTTACTTTTAGGACTTAAATTAGAAGAAGTCAAAATGGCAAAGAGAACTTTGTTATGGTACTTAATTTCAACTGCAAGAATGACTTATGCTCAGTTTTGGAAGCAGGAGCAGGTACCTGACAAATGGGAATGGATAAAAAAAATGATTTTTATGATTGAAATGGACAAGTTGACAAGAAAACTGCATGGAAAAGAAGATGAAGAATTCTTAGCAGATTGGAAAGACTTTAAAGACTATTTAGAACTTAACTGGGATGTGAAAAATAGACTGTTATGTGAAAAATAGACTGTTATGTTTTGATAGTTATTAATAATAGAGGTGTTGTAAGAAAAGGGATTGTAATAGAAAAGTTACCTAACAGTAAAAAATAGAAAAGGAAAATATTGAAAATTATGAACTGAATATTGAAAATGAATTGAATGTAAGAGAATATTGTTAGAAATGTTAATGGGGGCGGAGCATCGTTGGAAACCGGGGGGGGGGGATTTTCTTTTTTCAGAAAAGGATATGTTATGAATTGGTTGCCGAATATGTAACATGGCACTATATCCTGTTAATAAATTTTCTTTTTTAAAAAAAGATATTCTTGGTAGACACATAGACCGAGTCACCAGGTTGGATGTCCTAACCAACAGAGCGTTTTTTATCAGCTTGCTGTTTGTAATCCAATTTAGCCTTGTCCAAGGCTTTGCACAAAAGTGGCCAAGCAGTTTGTAATTTCTTACACCAGTCCCCCACCTCCCCTTTCGGTAGGACAGTATCAGACAAAAACGGAAGTGGTGGTGCCTCATAGCTGTAAGCCACCATAAACAGGGAGACCCCTGTGTAAGAATGGCACACATTATTGTAACAAAACTCCACTACGGGGAGGAGTCCCTCCCAATCATTTTGTTGAAAGTTAGTGAAACAGCGGAGATATTGTTCAAGGGTCTGGTTCATCCACTCCGTTTGACCATCAGTCTCGGGGTGGTAAGCACTGCTGAGTCCACAATCTACTCCCAGGAGATGCAGCAGTTCACCACAAAATTTAGAAACAAATTGCAAGCCCTGGTTGGAGATAATCTTCCGGGGCAGTGTATGCAGTCTAAAGACCTGTTGAAGAAAAGCCTTAGCCAGCATACGTGCTGTAGGTAGGGACTTGAACGGAACAATGTGAGCTTGTTTCGAGAACAGGTCAACCACCACCCAGATAACAGTTTTTTCATGACTGGGGGGCAAATCAGTGATAAAGTCCATAGAGGTAACTTCCTACAGCCTCCCGGGTGTAGGTAGAGGTTGAAGGAGTCCTGGCGGCTTCCTGGGTCTCGGTTTGCTCATAATGCATGCCTGGCAACATTGAATGAACAGGGAGAGGTCCTTCCTCATCCCCAGCCACCAGAATTGACGTTGTAACAAATGTAGGGATTTAATAAACCTTAGGTGCCCTGCCAATTTGTTGCCATGTACCGCCAGCATAATATCACCTCGCAAAGCCAAAGGCACAAACAGTTTATGGCCATGGTACCAACAGCTGTTAGCCCGCTTCCCCATCTCCCCCTCTTTTTGGGGTGGAGGTGAACTTCCCAGGATTCCGTACCTACAAGGGGTTGGGTTGCTGACTGGCTGAGAGTTACAACTGCTCCTCCCAACTGGGAGGGTGTAAACATGGAGTTAAGAACCTCCTCCCGGCAGCTGTCATACTGTGGAAGGTGTGACAAAGCATCCGCTAGGGAATTAGCCTTACCCGGGAAATGGTGTAGTGTGAAATCAAACTTAAAAAAGAAATCAGCCCAACAGAGTTGTTTTGCGTTCAGATTCCAGGGCATTTGAAACACTTCCAAGTTTTTATGGTCAGTCCACACTTCAAATGGCCCCCTGGCCCCCCTTCAGCCAGTGCCGCCACATAGTGAGTGCCAACTTAATAGATCCCGTCTCCTTATCCCAAACTGACCAATTGCACTCCATCTTGGTAAACTTCCAGTAGACACGTGCAAGGGGGTGCAATTTCTTATCCTCCCCCTCCTGCAAGATGGTGCCATCCAAAGCAACATCAGATGTGTCCACTTGCACAATAAAATTTTTAAGTTCGTTCCACTGGGCAAGCACGGGTTCGGATGTGAATAGAGTTTTTAAGCAGTCGAATGCCTCCTGGCACTCGTTTGTCCATGCTAGCTTAGCACCCGGCCGGGTACTTTCAGGGCCCTTCCCCTTCGTCTTTAATAGATCAATTAGTGGCAAGCTCACCTGGGCAAAATTTGCGAGAAAGGCCCTGTAAAAATTGGTGAAACCGAGGAATGCCGGGAGCTGCCTTCGGGTACGTCCCGGACTTTGGCTAGGTCCATCTCCAAACCCCGGGGGGAAATATAGTAGCCTAAAAAGTCAATCTCCGTGCAGTGGAATTCACACTTAGACAATCTGACAAAGAGTTTGTGCTTGTTCAACGTTTCCAACACCTCACGGACCAATGCTACATGGGACTCTTTGTCAGAGGAGTACAACAAGATATCATCTAAATAAATGACCATGCCTTTGAACAAGTGCTTGTGTAAGGAGCTCTGCACTCTGGGCCAGCGCTTTCATAAGGCGGGGTAAGGCAGTTGCCTAAGAGTGCCAAGTAGAAGCTTGGGCGAGATCCAATTTGCCAAAGATCTTTGCCCCTGCCAAAGTGGCCAGGACGTGGCTTACGACAGGAACTGGGTAGGAATGGTCCTGCAACACCCAGTTGATTGTGCATTTGTAGGCCGCGCAAATGAGGACATCCCCATTTGTCTTTACTGGGGTCATGATCGAGGTCTCCCACGCCATGTGGGAGACTGGTTCCAGGACCCCCTGGGTCACTAGGCAGTCCAGTTCCACGTCGATCTTGGATTTTAGCATGAACGGGACCATTCTGGAACGCATGCGTATGGGGGCCACCTTGGGGTCGAGATGCAGCATGTACCAGCCCAGTGTCCTGTCGAAGACAGATGAGAACTCCTGACAAACCTCCTGAAAGTCGTGAGTTGTGCAATGCTGGACCCCCTCAATCGCGATTCTGAGGGGTTCAAACCAGGCCCTTCCCAGGAGGCTGACTAGGTCGCCCTCAACTACTAGCAAGTCCAAAAAACCCTTGAAGCTGTGGTACTGCACTCGGAAACTCCCAACCACCTTTACTGGCACCTGGTTCCTCTGGAAGTCCATAAGTGTCATGGGCGATGGGTGCAAGCGCCCCCCCCCGCGGGCATATTTGTTTTAACATGGCCTCCGAAATGATGGAGCGCACGGAGTCTGAGTCTAGCTCCATTTGTAAGGGGGCCCCCTCTATCTTAACCCATACATATATTTTGGGGGTAGAAGCCTGACTGGGGAGTTTCAGTACCTGCTTGGGGGTTGGCAGAGCATTGGTGAGGAGGTAAAGGTCTTCCAGTGCCATGCACTCCTCGTAGTGCACATCAGCCTTGTGGCGGGGCTGTTTCAGTGGTGCGTGGGAAGCCTTGGACTGACAGACCTTGGCGATGTGGCCCTTGCGGCCGCAGTCGTGGCAGGTGGTGTCCCGGAACCTGCATGCCCTACACTCATGCTGACCACCACAGCTGGGGCACTCCTGAGCTGCCGGCCCGTGTTGCTTGCATGCGAAGCTTGCGAGCGGGGCTGTCGGGTGGTCTGATACTAGCATCTAGTGGACCTCCGCGTCTTCGGGGTCACTGTTCCCAGTGGTAGCCAACCGGTGCATGGTGGAGGCAGTTGGGTGGGACCTTTCCCATGCGGTGGTGGTGGCCAAGGCTGAGGCAATCATTATCTTGTCCCCCTCCATTATCCGGCGCCGGAGCTTCTCCTCCTGAAGGCCCGCTACAAACCAATCGCAGAGGGCCATGTCCAAGTGCGTCCCGAACATACAGTTGGCCACCAGGCGGTGGAGCTCCATGAGGTTTTCCTCCCCTGCTGGCTCTGCTGCTGGAAGACCACATGGCAGGTCATCTCCGACGGTTTCGGAGCATAGTGGTTTTGCACGGCCTGTACAATCTCCTCGAACGTGCACTCCTTCACCTTCTTGGGGAAGAGAAGGTACTGCGCCAGATCCACGATTGCAGGGCTGCAAGAGCAGAGTAACAGGCCCCTTTTCTGATCTTCGACCATGATCTGGTAGAACATGAGGGCCTGCCACAGGCCCATGACCCAGGCTCCCCATCGCTGAGGCTGGGAGGTGACAAATTGCGGCAGCAGCCTGGATCCTGGAGTGATGGTCATTGTGCTAGTCGGCAGCTGAGACACAACTCTGGGCTCACCCTCGGTGGCACTCATGTGCGGTGCGTGTGGAGCAAGTCTTCGGTAGCATTGTCCGACAGACCGGCTGGAGTGCTCAACAGGATCCCATCTTCGACGCCATTATTGTGTAGTGGGTTGGACACATAATGAAACCACAGACACAGACATAGTGATCAGCATGGTTCGCTATTACACAACAGGACAACGTTACCTGGCCAGGTGGCCAACTATATACAAGCGAAGGGGAACACCCCCTAGTGCCATTGGCGGGTTTGAATTCCCACTGCCGTTCCCATTGGTTCCCCTAAGCTGGAGCCAGGAGCCCCAGTCCCTTTGTTCACCGGGACTCAAGCTCAGGCTCTGTCGCTGACGGCCCAAAGTAGTCGGCGGACACAACACCTTTTTCTTTCCTTCTTTTTCTTTCCCTCTTTCCTTCTCTCTTTTTATTTCCTTTCCTTCTCTTCCTTTCCCTTTCCTTCCTTCTTTCCTTCTCTCTACTCTCTCTCTCTTTCCTTCCCTCTTTCCTACTTCTGTGGCCCAACTCTAGTGAGAAAGGGTTTAAACTTTAAACCCCTTCACTTCTCCCCCACCCCCGCAGGGGAGAAGTGCCTCCCCCCCTTTTGCTTCCCCTTCTGACATAACTTCTGGTGATGTCATGGGGCATGGCATATGCTAATGAGCTATTATGCTAATAGATAACGGCTAAAATATATTTACATTTACATTTAATGTTTTCCAGGGCCAATCCTCCAAGAGCTCATAGAGCTCTTCTTACAGGGGCTACTGTAAACTCTTGGAGGATTGCCTACATTAGGGGTGTGTCGCCTAATATACAAAGGAGTTTTTAGGCTGAATCTGCAAGCCAGTCTCAGTTTGCAAAGCTAGTAGATATTAACAGATTGTTTCCCATATAACAAGGTCATACATCAACAGATGAAAGGTTGTGTTGTGTGTGTAGGAATATTATTAGGTGGATTTGGTTTCATTGATACCTGAAGTAATTTGAAATTTGTTACAAACTTTTGACTGATTGCTGCTGGATTATATTTAGGTTGCTTTGTTCCAGAATGATAATTCATTCATTTATTACGGGTCTATATGACCGAAGTCTTGACCAGAAGAAAAGGGGTAAAATTAGTACATAAAATATAACATAAAATATGACAAGAGCATAGTCACAATCAGTAAACATCAATAAAACCCAGGCAGTGGCCCAGAAGTTAAAAATAGCCTAGCTACACTTTGGGTGGAGCCAACTAACTAAAATCATCCGAAGGTTGAAGATCAATATAGGTATTGATTATCAATCCATCAGCATTTGAGTCAGATAACAACATTGAGAGCATGCAAGGCTGCGAGGGAAGATTCATCTTCATAGGAATGGGAGAAATATATGTCCCTCTATCTTGAGTCCAGTGGGGGCAGCGAAACATCAGATGGTCTAAAGTTTTAATTTCACCAGAATTGCAAAGGCAGAGGTGATCTGAATAAGGTAAGCCTTCAAATCTGCCCAGTGTTACCATCGTTGGAAATGCATTTAGGAGTGGAGCAAGGAAGGATTCAATCTTGTTAACAGCCTGCAGTCTGCAGTTGTAGCAGATAACCACACTTATTACGAACGGACTCAAACCTTCAGCTACAAGTCTTGGTAAGGTTATTCCAATTACCTACTTGCTGAAGGGAAGAAGATTTTTGCTGTTGCTGTTTGTTTGCTGGGAAGTTTGAAGCTGAAGGACGGTATCTTTTGCCTCTTTGGGCGTGTCCCCGCGTTCTCTTCTCTTACTCATTGTGCCTAATTAACAGCTGGACCGTCTGGCCAAATTGCAAAAGAAATATTTTCCCATTCATGATTTAGTTGTACTTTTTCAGCAAATTAGCCAAGGTTTATAGTATGGGAAAGAGGTCTAGGATTGTGGGGAACCCAGAGGTTTCCCCACCCCATAAAAAGAGATATGCAATTAATTGGACAGAATCCTTGGATAGGTGGCTCATTGCCACACATTATGATAAGATTTTGGCTCAGGACACTAACAACCAGGCTGAGCCTTCCCCCTCTGGGACAAGGAGTTTCCTGCAGGCAGTGAACAATACATTAGACCCCCCTTTTGTCTCTACCCAGTACCCCTGTTTAGGAGTGGACAAGTCAATTCAAACGGACTTGTCACCACTTTTTGGGGTTGATTTGAAGGGCGATAGTGGAAGGGTGGGTGGTGCCCTTTTTGCTAAGCAATGTTTACTGGTGGGTGAGACCCTGCAGTTTTTGATCTCTCTTTTTAGAGGAGTGGAGTCAAAGATTGCAGAATTAGGGGAGCAGATCATATTTGCTGGCCATGATACAAATAATCCCAGTCACGAAAGATCAAGAATAAACCCTGCACGACACTGAGGCTAACCCTGGAGTGCCTACTTCCCATAAATCGGTGTGCACAGCCATGGTCCACCACTCTTGGGGTGGCCCCCCATTGATAATGGAATCTGATATGAGGGAGCAACAGATTAGGGAAATACTCCTCAAGAAGCCGCTTTGCAGCAGTCTCTCTCATTCATTGACGATGCTGAGCGGAGGTTTCGTCATCTGCAGAATCCGACTTTACCTCCTGTTAATGGCTGCATTCTCTGTGATCCGGGTGCAGAGGAGATAACAACCCTCCCTTCACAACCAACCTTTATATCAGGCAGAGAAGAGAGAACCGGGGCTAAATCCAAGACAGATTGACAATCCAGCATTCAGAAGCTTCGGATTCTCTTTTGGAATGTGAATGGGTGGAAGACAAAGAGCCACGACTGTTCTATTGTTGAGTCATTTTCGGAATATCACATGGTTATGCTGCAGGAAACCTGGTCCACTGGGGCTCTGAATGTGGCTGGCTTTCAGGCCTTTTCTTCCTCTGCAATTAAGAGTTCCAGCCCTGGACGTCCCAGGGCTGGTGTGGCGTGCTTGATCTCCAACAACTTGCCAGTGACTATGTGCTCTCTTTTGATGTCTTCATCATGTTGGATGGTGATCATATTGAAACTTACTTCCTTCGATCGCACCTTACTTTTGGTGAATAATTATATCCCCCCGCTCTTACTAGAGGAAGAGATTGAAAAGCACTGGAGTGAGTTGGAAGGAATGGTTGAGAAACTTCAGCGGACTTATCCTGCTTCTGTGATGCTCGTGGGAGGGGATTTGAATGCCAGGATTGGTGCCTCTGATGCTCAATTGTTGTCCTTGGTAGGTGACCTGGACAACTTAGCTTTGCCTCCTCCTTGGTTTTACCGTGTTTCCAAGGACCCAAAGGTTAATCTAGCTGGCAAATGGCGAGCCATTATGGCGCTTACGCAGAATCTGGTTTTTTTGAATGGCGTAGTCTCTCCGGATATACCAGGCAATTTTACATGTTATACTCTAAGGGGTTCTAGTGTTAGAACATAAGAACATAAGAACATAAGAGAAGCCAATGTTCAATCAGGCCAATGGCCCATCTAGTCCAACACTCTGTCACACAGCGGCCAAAATATACCAGGTGCCATCAGGAGGTCCAGCAGTGGGGCCAGGGCACCAGAAGCCCTCCCACTGCTGCCCCCTCCAGCACCAAGGATAGAGTGCATCACCTGCCCCAGACTGAGAGTTTCCATCTATACCCTGTGGCTAATAGCCACTGATGGACTACTGCTCCATATGTTTATCTAATTCCCTCTTGAAACTGTCCATGCTTGCAGCTGCCACCACCTCCTGTGGCAGTGAATTCCATATGTTAATCACTCTTTGGGTGAAGAAGTATTTCCTTTTATCTGTTCTAACCCGACTGCTCAGCAATTTCATGGAGTGCCCACGAGTTCTTGTATTGTGAGAAAGGGAGAAAAGTACTTCTTTCTCAACCTGCTCAATCCCATTCATAATCTTATAAACCTCGATCATGTCACCCCTCAGCCGTCGTTTCTCCAAGCTAAAGAGCCCCAAGCATTTTAACCTTTCTTCATAGGGAAGGTGTTCCAAGCCTTTTATCATTCTAGTTGCCCTTCTCTGCACTTTTTCCAATGCTATAATATCCTTTTTGAGATGTGGTGACCAGAACTGTACACAGTATTCCAAATGAGGTCGCACCAATGATTTATACAGGGTCATGATGATACTGGCTGATTTATTTTCAATTCCCTTCCTAATAATCCCCAGCATAGCGTTGGCCTTCTTTATTGCAGCTACACACTGTCTAGACATTTTCATCGAGTTATCCACTATGACTCCAAGATCTCTCTCTTGGTCCGTCTCTGCTAGTTTAGACCCCATCAACGTGTATTTATATTTAGGATTTTTGGCTCCAATGTGCATCACTTTGCACTTGGCCACATTAAACCCCATTTGCCACGTTGACGCCCACTCACCCATCCTCAACAGATCCCTTTGGAGTGCCTCACACTCCTCCCTGGTTTTCACCACCCTGAACAACTTCGTGTCATCTGCAAATTTAGCCACTTCACTGCTTACTACCAATTCCAAATCATTAATAAACAAGTTAAAAAGCATCGGACCGAGTACTGATCCCTGTGGTACCCCACTGCTTACCACCCTCCACTGAGAAAGTTTCCCATTTATACTCACTCTCTGTTTTCTATTTATAAGCCACTTTTTGATCCACAAGAGGACTTGTCCTTTTATCCCATGACCATTGAGCTTACTTAGGAGCCTTTGATGAGGAACTGTATCAAAAGCTTTCCGGAAGTCAAGGTAAATAATATCTATTGGGTCCCCCTTGTCCACATGTTTGTTCACTCCCTCAAAAAACACTAACAGGTTAGTGAGACAAGATCTTCCCTTACAGAACCCATGCTGAGTCTGCCTCAATAGTTTTTGTTCATCAATGTGCCTACTAATTCTTTCCTTAATAACAGTTTTCACCAACTTACCCGGTATTGATGTCAGACTGACTGGCCTGTAATTTCCGGATCTCCCCTGGAGTCCTTTTTAATGATGGGAGTGACATTAGCTATCTTCCAGTCCTCTGGAATGGAGGCAGATTTTAAAGAAAGATTACATATTTTTGTCAGGAGATCCACAAGTTCACATTTGAGTTCTTTCAGAACTCTCGGATGAATGCCATCCGGGCCTGGGGATTTATTAGTTTTTAAATTGTCCATCAGTCGGAGGACTTCCTCTCTTGTCACCGCAATCTGATTCAGGTCTTTCAAACCCCCTCCCGAAATCGGTGCTTCTGGAGTGGGCAAACACTTCTCCTCTTCCACAGTGAAGACAGAGGCAAAAAATGCATTCAGCTTCTCAGCCATTTCCCTATCATCCTTCACTACTCCTTTTACCCCTTGGTCATCCAAGGGCCCCACTGCCTCCCTGGCTGGCTTCCTACTTCTAATGTATTTGAAGAAAGTTTTATTGTTAGTCTTTATGTTTTTTGCGATATGCTCCTCATATTCCCTTTTTGCTTGCCTGATCACAGACTTGCATTTTATTTGCCATAGTCTGTGTTCCCTTTTATCAACCGCACTAAGACTAGCTTTCCACCGCTTAAAGGAATCCTTCTTGCCTTTTACAGCTTCCATTACTTTATTTGTTAACCATGCAGGCTTTTTTCTATACCTATTTGTACCTTTCCTAACCTGCGGTATATATTTTTTCTGAGCTTCTAGGATTGTCTTTTTAAATACTCTCCAAGCTTTCCCAATGGTTTTGACCTTCTCCACTCTTCCTTTCAATTTCTTCCTCACATGTCCCCTCATACCAGAGAAGTTACCCCTTTTAAAGTTAAAAGTGGTTGCGTCAGTCTTTTTGGGCAACTCCCTATCTGTACAAATGTTAAACTCAATGACATTATGGACACTGTTCCCAAGCAGTGCAATCACTTTTACATCTCTCACCAAGTCTTGGGTGTTACTTAGGACCAAATCCAGGATCGCCTCTCCCCTGGTAGGATCTGTGACCACCTGTTCCACAGCACAGTCATTGAGAGTGTCTAAAAACTCAATCTCTTTTTCCCGACTAGAACTCATATTGACCCAATCAATGTGTGGGTAGTTAAAGTTGCCTATTACAACACAGTTATTTCATCTACCCGCTATCTTTAATTCATTCATCATTTTATAATCCTCCTCTATCTTTTGATCTGGTGGGTGATAACAAACTCCCACTGTTAAGCCTCCTTTTGGACCCACTATTTCAACTCATAGCATTTCCAGAAGTGAATCCAATTCTCTTACCCTCTCAATCTTACTGGACGGTATACCCTCTCTGACATACAGAGCCACCCCACCTCCAACCCTTCCCCCCCATCCTTCCGATAAAATTTATAACCAGGAATCACCGTATCCCACTGATTTTCCTCATCCCACCAAGTTTCTGAAATACCCACAATGTCTAATTCCCGCCCCAACACCAAGCATTCCAACTCCCCGATTTTACCTCGGAGACTTCTAGCATTTGTGTATAAACACTTATAGGTTCCCATGTTTGTTAAGCCCACAGCCTTCCTCTTGCTGCCTCGAGACCTTGCCAGGCAGTTCCTATCTTTAGCCACAGTCTCAGTGGACAATTGTAATCCATTTCCTTGTACAAAAGTAATAGCTACCCCTTCAGCTCTTTGAGATGAGCCATCCCGAACCAGAGACTTTTCATCTCCTGTCGGCTTTCCCCCATTATTCAGTTTAAAAACTGCTCTGCCACCTTTTTGATTTTGAGCACCAGCAGCCTGGTTCCTTCTCGGGACAAGTGGAGACCGTCCCTTTTGTACAGCTCCCTCTTGTCCCAAAAAGCATCCCAGTGCCTAACAAACTTAAACCCTTCCCCCCTACATCACCGTCTCATCGACGCATTGAGACTCCTGATCTCTGCCTGTCTCTCCGGCCCTGCGCGTGGAACAGGTAGCACTTCTGAGAAGGCTACCTTGGAGGTCCTGGCCTTGAGTTTCCTGCCCAGCAGCCTAAATTTCTCCTCCAGGACCTCACGACTGCATTTCCCCACATTGTTGGTGCCGACGTGCACCACGACCACTGGCTCCTCCCCAGCACTATCTAACAGCCTATCTAAAACATGCGTAATGTCCGCTACCTTCGCACCAGGCAGGCAAGTCACCATATGGTCAGTACGCGGGTTAGCCACCCAGCTGTCTACCTGCCTAAGGATCGAATCACCAACTACCAAGAGCCCCCCTCCCACCCTTCCCAGGGACGGTTCCTTGGTACGAAAGGATACCCATTCACCAGCTGAAGAAGAGGTCCCTTCTGAGGGCACATTCCCCTTATCCTCAGCATGGTGCCTCGTTTACCCTTGACCCTCATGCTCCCTGGCAGCAGCCGGGCTGCCAGATCCAGAGTGGGACATATCTAACAAGTCCCCGAGAGTCTTCTCCGTGCACCTAACTGACTGTCTCTGCTTCTCCAGGTCAGCCACCTTGGCCTCAAGGGAGCAAACTCGCTCCCTGAGAACCAGGAGCTCCTTGCACTGAGCACACACCGAAGACTTCTGACCAGTGGGCAGATAGTCATACATGTGACACTTCATGCAAAACACTGAATAGCCCCCAACCCCCTGCTGGCATTCTGGCTTCATAATTGTTTTTAAACAAATACTTTTCTATAACCCCCCCTTTTAAAACACTTTGTATTTATATGGCTCCTGTTGTAGAAGTCTACTTACCTTACTGGGAACCCAAGGAGCCAAGGTCCTGGCTTTCTGGCTCTTCCTGGGCTTCTTACAGAGCCCCTAGGCTAAAAGCCACAGGCCAAGAGCCTCACCCTTTTGCTCTCACCCTTCGGCTCGTGCCAGAGTGTTATTGATTTTCTGTTGATATCTCAAAAAATTGATTTTCTGTTGATATCTCAAAAAATTGATTTTCTGTTGATATCTCAAAAAATTTTCCCCTTGGTGCAAGAGTTTGTTATTGGAGACTACTTAGGGGGTGATCATCTTCCACTCTTTCTCTAAACATTCCCACTGGTAATAAAGGTGAGGCAGCTGTGACAAAGTCCAGTGGGGATGCTATACAGTGGATTAGATGTGCACGCAGGAATCCCCCAGTAGATGTCTTGCAGGTTGCTGAAATTCAAGATTGCCTGGTCTCTGGCAACCTCCCTAAGGTTCCCTCTTTGTTAAATCCCTTCCAGCTGCAATCTACACTTTACCTTGACCTTCTCAACTTTTTTATGGATAGCTGTTCTCTAATTAAGAGGATTACAGAGGACCAGCGGAGGACGCTGGGAAGTTACTCAAATCATTGGTTCGATGCCGAATGCAAGTCGATCAAGAAGGCCATTCGAGCTAAATTATGGCATTATAGGCTTACCAGAAGACCTGAGGACCTGATAGAATTTTTTTCTCTCAAAAAAGTTTTTAAGGATTTAATTTGAAAGAAAAAGGAAGCCATGGCCACCCAAGATTGGAAATCTCTTGCTACCATACTGGAGACCAAAGTTGTGAAGGCCTTTTGGAGGCCTATTAGACCAGGAAGTCAAGCCGATACAGTGGCGACAATCTCCCCAGCTAGATGGAGGGTGCACTTTGCAGCTTTGTATCAATCATCAGAATGCCCTGTCAACGAAAAGGAAATCAGTGAGGTTCTGACCTCTGCCCCGGATTGGGAGTGGGTTTCTCCTGATTCAATACTGGAACGTCTTAAGCAGATGAAGCATGGCAAAGCAGTGGGCCCAGATTTTATTCCCCTAGAACTATTTTTGGTTAATTCTGAATGGTGGGCCCATCATCTGGCCCACCTGTTTATGGATATTAACCAATCAGCTAGCATCCCCGGTATCTGGAAGACAGCTACTGTGGTACCAATCCACAAAGGTGGGTACGCCAACAATCCAGGGAATTACAGACCGATAAGCCTTATTGCCATTCCTGGGAAGATCTACTCTGCACTCCTATAGGAGAGACTCTAGAACTGGCTCGATGAAGAGAGGTTCCTTTTCCCTGAACAGTGTGGCTTCTGACAGGGTGTTGCAACCACAGACCATTGTCTGACGCTTCTCCATCTTGCTGCTAAGTATTCTTCGCTTCCAAGAGGTTGCCTCTATGCGGCCTTCATGGATTTGAGGGCTGCCTTTGATTCTATCTCTCGTCGCAGATTGTGGGAGAAATTAATGAACACCAATATTGACTGCAGATTACTGGGATTGATTATGGCCCTCAATTCTAATACATCCAGTCCGGGTGAATTCTTCAGGAATCAGGACAGACTCCTTTCTAGTGCAGAATGGAGTTAGACAGGGATGTTTATTGGCCCCCTCCCTGTTCAACATCTTCATCAACGATCTGGTGCCGTTTCTCAAAAAGAGAGCCAAACATTCTCTATATCTAGCTGGTCTTTCTATACCACTTCTACTTTACGCTGATGATGCTGTCCTGTTGGCAACATCTGAAGTTGGACTGAGGTCTATTGTCAACGCTTTTCTGGATTATTGTAAACAAGAAGAGCTCACCGTGAATTATGCAAAGTCCAAGGTTCTTCGCTTCTCTTCTGCTAGAAGAAGAGGTCCTCATTATTTTAAAGTTGGAGATGGTCAGCAAGAATGGGTTTCTTCTTTCTGATACCTTGGTATTGTTTTTAGCTATAATCTATCCTGGTCTGCTCACCTGACGTACGTTAAAAAGTCATCCAGATTCGCCACAGCATTAGTTGAAAGATTTTTCCATACAAAGGGGGCTAAGCGGATTCCTCCAGAATGATAATGTGAATGAGTGGAGCGATTATACGATTCAATCAGCCCCCGGCCCTTGGGCTGGTGGGCTGGGGAGGTGCCTTTCCTTCCCATCTGGATGAGGCTTGCCCCAAATTGGGTGCCAAAAAGTGCTTCATATAGATATTGGATGTGGGAGGGGCTGAGAGGCTTAAAAGCCCACCTCCTTCCCTCCTCGCCAGCAGGCCTGCTTGGTCTTTGGCTGGCAAGGAACTCGGCAGCATGCCTCTTTTGGGGGCCTACCTGCTTGGTGGGCCACATGGCTGGAGCTCCTCTTCAGGCTGACAGCTTGGGCTGGCCTGCATTGGGTGGCCTCCTTGTCGGTGCATCAGCGGTGGCAGGATTTGCGGTGCCTGCGGGAGCAGCAGTGTGGCAGCTGACATGGCAGTGGGGCTGATCGGGGTTAGGGTCCACGGGTTTAGCAGGGACATATTTGCTCCCCTGCTCAGGTGGCCATTTTGTGGCTAGTGCTAGTCGGCTATTTTGTGGCCAGCTCTGGGTGGCCATTTTCTATCTGGCTAAGGTCAGCCATTTTGTTTAAAATTTCACCTCAGTAAGGAGGTATTGGTCTGGGCTGCTGCCTTCGGCTGGGGGGCCTTTCCTTCCATTGCAGGCCTGCCACTGAGCACAGTAATACGGCTCCCAAGAAGGGCTCTGCCCGTTCTATAGGAAAACAGCCAGCACCCAAGCCACCCTCTAAACACTCCCCGTCCCATCCTCTACTGATGAGGAGGATGACAAAGTGCAGCAGGCTATTTTTAATTGATAGAAGGCAGTGGAGCAGGCCACAGGAGTTGCAGCTCCTGTTGTGGGGCCTGTGGGTGGACCACATGGGCAAAAAAAAATGCGCTCAGCAGTCAATAAGAATTTTAAAGTGGAGATTCTAACCCATTTGTCTCTCGTTGAAGGGCACATCACCACACAGGTAGTAAGTAAGGATGGGGTCACGGTGAATCAGGACCTTCTCCAGCGATGGCTTTGGAACAGCAATGCCCAACAGATGCCCTGGCTGGCTCTTCCATGGCGGCGGGTAAGTGCTGCACACTTACCGGAGGTAGCTGGCCCTGGGGCCCACCTGCGGCTGGTGGATTGGGGACGGTCTCCTAGGTGGCACCTGGGTGCAGACATGTCTGTGGGCAGACATGTGGCTCTGCTTTATCACATAGTGCTCCTCGGTCGGGCTGTTCTGCTGCACCTGTACAGCAGTTTAGCATGTCTGACACACCATGGTGGGGGGCCCCATCACCTTGGTGTCTCATACGCAGTGGCTCCTTCCATGGCTCTCCCTTTTGGGGATTTGGCACTCCCACTAGGTGACCACTTACTACTCGTCACTAGGGAAAAGATTTCCAGGGGGGAATATATGGATGTTTTCACACTTTTGTTCTGGGACCTGGAAAAAAAGGAGAAGGATGAACCTGAGGATAGGGATAAGGAAAAGCACAGGAAGATGAAGATGGACAGAACCTGGGTCAACTGGGTGGCAGGTTTCCTTATATATGCTGGGATGCTTTCTAAGGCTTAGCCATGCCGGGCAGCATCTTTGTTCCAATATTTTGACATAATTTACAAGGGCTACATTGATTTTACTGGCCCTGCTTGGCTCCAGTATGATGACGAGTTCAGGATGCGTGCTGCCATGAACATTGCATTGGGATCAGATCCACCCCCACCTCTGGCTGCAGGTTATGGCCTCCTCTAGGCCAAACATGGGGGATCGATCACATAGTGGCCACCTGGTACACCATTTGGCCGGGTGACATAGTCCCCACCCGCAGGCAGGGCAGGCGGTTCAACCCCACCAAATTTGCTGAGAATTTGGGGCACAAGGTGTGTGTAACCTTAAGGACTGCCAGTATTGGCATGAGTGCCCCTTGTGTGCGGGCCCGCATCCTTTCTCAGCATGCTTCCAAGGAAAACCTTGTAAGGGTCGCAGGAGGCCAGAAGGGGGAGGATCCAGCCAGGTGCATGGAAAGGGGGCCAACACCCATAAAGTTGAGAGTGTTTGAGGCACTGTTGCATAGTTACCTACAATGTTCTGATAGTTTATATTTGTTGAAAGGGTTTTCTCAGGGTTTTCGTATCCCTTACCAAGGAGAGAGGGCCCCCTACATGGCACGCAATCTTCAGTCCTTGTAAGGCATGGAGCACGTGATAAGGGACAAGATTTTGAAGGAGCTGCAGGAGGGAAGAGTCCTTGGACCTTTCCCTCCCCCCCGTCCCAAACCTTTGTGTGTCCCCATTAGGAATTGTGCCCAAAATGTCTCCTGGGGAGTTCAGGTTCATCCATCATCTCTCTTATCCCAGGGGTGGTTCAGTTAATGATGCAATTTCTGAGGCTTTGTGCTCTGTCCAGTACATTTCCTTCGATCAGGCTCTGCGCATCATGTGCAGCTGTGGTAAAGGAGCGGAGATGGCAAAATGCAACATTAGTGCACCTGGAGGATTTTGAGCTGCTGGGTTTTTGTTTTGAGGGCCAGTTCTATTTAGATCAGGCTCTGCACATGGGCTGCTCTGTTTCTTGTGCCGCTTTCGAGCATTTTAGCTCCTTTCTGGAGTGGGCTCTCCCTGCATGCACCGGGTTGGGCACAATAGCACACTATCTGGACGACTTCTTGTTTGTGGGCCCTCAGGGCTCTGGACAGTGTGACCAGTTGCTGCATTCTTTTATGGCAATAGCAGGTGAGTTAGGGGTGCCCTTAGCACAGGAAAAGACTGAGGGTCCAGCCTAGGTTTTAACGTTCCTTGGAGTAGAGTTGGCTTCGGTGGAGCAGGCTTCCCAGCTGCCGGTGTGGAAGCTAGTGGACTTGCGCAGCCATATCAGTGCATTTCTACACAGATTGAAGGCTATCTTTAGGGAACTGCAACAGTTGGTAGGTCACCTGAATTTTGCATGTAAGGTTGTGATGCCTGGCCGGGCCTTTTTGCACAGGTTGTGCGCTGTGATGACTGGACTATGGCTCCCTCACCATAGGGTCTGTATTACAGCCGGCGTCCAACAGGACTTGGAGATGTGGATGGAGTTTCTGTCTTCCTTGAATGGCATTTTCTTCTGGAAGGAGGAGCCTAAGTTGGAGGCAGAACTGCAGGTCCACTCAGATGCAGCTGGATCCTCTGGTTTCGGTTTTCAGTGGGAGGGCTTCTAGTGTCCTGGCCCCACTGCTGGACCTCCTGATGGCACCTGGTATTTTTGGCCGCTGTGTGACAGAATGTTGGACTAGATGGGCCATTGGCCTGATTCAACATTGGCTTCTCTTATGTTCTTATGAACTTCCACAGGCACTGGTGTGCTGATGCATGGCCTGCATCCTGGGTCACAGAAGGCCTGACAGCTGACCTTATTTTTCTGGAGTTTTTTCCTATCCTAGTGGCAGTTTACCTGTGGGGGGATGAGTTGGCCAACAGCACGGTGCACTTCTGGTGTGATAACCTTGCGGTGGAACAGGTCATCAACTCCCTGTCATCCAGGTCCCAACAAGTTATGCATTTGGTCAGAGCCTTTACACTTCGTTGCCTCCAGCTAAACATTTTGTTTTTCACCAGGCACATGCTGCGGGGTAACAATGGGGTGGTTGATGTTCTCTCTCACAAACAGATGGAGAGGTTTCATCAGCTGGCCCCAGATGCCAACTCACAGCCGGTGTGGATGCCACCAGGGCTATGGTTGGTTGGAAGGCAGAAGTGTGCAGGGCAATAGGACTAGCCACAGTGCCAAACACCAAGAGGGCTTATGATCGGGCGGTCACCCAGTTCTCAGACTTTAGACAGGAGGTAAGGTATCCTAGTTCGTGGCCTGTCCCAGTGGAGCATCTTTTACATTTTTGTGTGGCGTCAAAAGGTAAGGGCTCAGAGATTAGTTCGATGAAGGAAATGTTGTCTGCCATGGCCTATGCCAGCAAGGCATGGTCATACTGGGGATTTTCGAATATGCAAGATGTTGGAAGGTTGGTCACATGAAACCGGGATGTGGGCAGATTGTAGGCAGCCCATTTCTCCTGGAATACTGCATGGCCTACAGGCTACTTGGAGTGAGATTTGCTCATCTGATTTTGAGGTGGCACTGTTCCATGTGGCTGCCCTGGTAGCCTTCTTTGGGGCCTTTAGGATTAGCAAGCTAGTCACCCAATCAAAAACAGATGCTTCTGGTCATGCCCTATGGGTTCAGGATGTGCATTGGGGTGTTGTCAAGGCTTCTGTTGCCTGGCGACATTCCAAAATGGATCAGAGGCAGCAGGGTTCAGTTGTAGAGCTGGGCACTTGTGCTGAGAAGCAGCTGCGCCCCGTGGTGGCTTTGGCCACCTACATGGCTGTCAGGGGTATGCAAGAAGGCCTGCTGTTTCAGCACAAGGATGGCACCCCCTTAACAAAACATCAGTTTGGGGCAGTTACCACTAGGGCACTAGTGAAGTTGGGGCTTGCTGGGAGGCACTTTTGGACACATTCGTTCTGCATTGGAGCTGTTTCCACAGCAGCGGCCATGGGGTACCTGGCTCATGATATCCAGCATCTGGGGAGGTGGCATTCCTCAGCATATAAGTCTTAGGTGTGGCCCTTGCCTGGGCACTGAAGGCATGCTGGGTGGCCGCATGATAAGTAAATTTGTGCCCGTGCTAATTCTTTTTTCATTTCAGGTTTGATTTGCCGGCAGGAGAGGAAGGCTGTTTTAATCTGCGGGCACAGTTTTGTTTTTGGGAGGCTCATCGCACCAAGAGGACATCGATTGGCACGCAGTTGGGCCCTGGCCAGTGGGCCACTATGGAATGGCAGGGGCACTGGGGCCTACAGTAGCCAGGCCTGTTGCAGTTGTTGTTTCATGAGAGGCTTGGCCCTCTGCCTCAGGTTCTAGTTATCCATTTAGGAGGCAATGATTTAGGCCTGATCCAAGGGAAGGCGCTAATCCTTCAGGCCTGTGAGGATTTCCAGTTTATCTGCAGGCAGTGGCCAGGTATCCTCATCATTGGTCAGCTATGATACCCCGCCACATCTGGTGTGGGGTGAGAAACCAGCTTGCCATTGACCAGGCTTCCCATAAGATGAATAGAGAGTTGCAGAGGATTCTTGTGGATAGTTTGAGTATCTTTTTGCCACACCCATGCATACATGCAGGGCATGTGGAATTCTACAGGCAGGATGGTATCCACCTGTCTGAGATGGGCACGGACTTATTTCTGGAAGATTTGTGGCAAGGGCTTCAGGGGGCCTTGGGCCTCCCAATGGGTCCAAAGGTCTAAGCAGAGGCTTGGCCTCAATGGTGGCAGGGTTATATATGGTATACAAATTGCGGTCCAGTGAGCACCAGCTGACACCCATTATTTGGAGTTGAAGGGGTCCTTTAAGTACTGTCTTTGTGCCTTGCGGCATGAGGCAGGGATAACAGACTGCCTTCAGGACAGCCCTAATGGATCCTCCCTTTGAACCTGGCAGCTCAGGGGATGGGGCTACAGGGTTGTCCTACAATGGCTAGCCAGCTGGGAAGGAGCCATTCTTGATGGCTCCTGCTCAGGGCAGGGTGGCTTGCCCTATTTCATGAGGTAAGGGAGGGGTCCTTGACCCCTGGCCTTGACCATACCACAAACTGTGTTGCCCTTGCTGTTGGTTCCAGTTAAAGTTGTCAGTTAATAAAATGGCCCAACAGTTAAACCCATCATTTGTGTCTGCCTCGTTATTCCAGTTTGGGGGGCAAATAATAATAGATCTTTAAAAGAAGCATCAAAACTGTAATGATTCAGTCCATACATATGTATTCTCACAAAGAAAGACTATACATACTCTTTATTTTAGTGTATTTCTTTTTTAGAATAATACATTGGAATAGTGATTGTAATATAATGCAATGATTACTGGAACATATTCCTCTGATCTGGTGACAGAGGAGACATACACTGCATAACCATTCACCCCATCTCAAAGAAAAAGGATGCTGTCAATTACTTCCATTCTTGAGAGGAGAAGAATGGAGTGTAACAACATGGTCTCAATTAATTATTTTTAGCATTCCATAACTGAGGATACTTTTACACAGTCTACTATTTTGGCATATTTATTTGCTTTACTATGTTTTCCCAGTAATTAAATCTAAACAAATGGTGACTATATAAAATTAATTTTTCATTCCTTTTTAGTTTCTGCATCTGTTAAAATATCCTCATGTTGTATTCTAATTCACCCTCTACTTAAATGAACGGTTACCTTCTATTTCAATGTATATGAGGAAGTGT
Source organism: Gekko gecko (assembly GCA_029375565.1). Classification (NCBI taxonomy): domain Eukaryota; kingdom Metazoa; phylum Chordata; class Lepidosauria; order Squamata; family Gekkonidae; genus Gekko; species Gekko gecko. The sequence continues at coordinate 176,111,171 of JAPDNY010000005.1, forward strand.
ATGTGCACACGAAAGCTCATACCTTGAATAAAACTTTGTTGACCTTAAAGGTGCCACTGGACTCAAATTTGTTCTACTGCTTCAAACCAACATGTTTACTCACCAGGCAGTATCACTTTGTGATCATTTCATTGCCCCTCAACACTTAAATTTGCTCAAACATGAGAGCTTATCACTATCAAAAAGTATGAAAGTCCCCTACAAGGGAAAAGTGCAAAAGAACCAGAGACTATCACTGTAAGCAATTTATGACCAGGCTCTATTAGTTTCTGACATGTAAGAACTTTCTGACTAAGCTCAGTCCAAATTCTGCTCAAACCAAAGCAAACGTTCTCATTTTTATTCCACCTTCCTGAGCCAGATGCTTCCTTACTTGAAACCAGGTTCCTGGTGAATTAGGTCCATAGCCAGCATTTTTTATCCTGGGGGGCTCTAGGGTTCAGGGGGGGGGCTGCTGGTGCTCAGGGGCTTAATTTAAATTAAAAATTTAAACCTTGTGAGGGGATGAGGACAGCGGGCCAGCCTCGTTGCCAGCCAGGCAGGTCTTCTCCTTGCTTGCTAGCCACCCCCTCTCTTCCCCCATCAGCCAGCTGAGCAGAGAGGGGGTTTACACTTTAAACCCCCTCTAAGGAGTCACGCTGCAGTGGTGGCATGATTTCTCCATTGTAGCATTGTATCCAATGGAGAAATTGTGCCCCCACTGCAGCACAACTCCAGAGAGGGGGTTTAAAGTTTAAACCCCCTCTCTACTCTGCTGGCTGATGGGGGAAGAGAGTGGGCAGCTGTGTGGGCTCCATTACTGGCTGCCAAGTCTTCTTCCTGCTAGCAATCAGGAAGAAGACTCTGCTGGAAAGGGAGGAGGGAAATCTTGTAGGACTGTCCCTTTAAGGGAGGGGCAGAACCTCTAATAGCCTGGCCATAGCTAAGGGCCAGTGGTGAATGCTGTGAGAACTGACTGCATAGGATTATAGAATAAGTATACTTTTCAGCAAGATTTCACTGAGTTTCTTTTAAAAATGTCTAAATCTGCCCTTTGATAGTATCTTTGCTGCTAGACTTAGAAGCGCTATAAAGCAGCTCATGGGAAAAGAAGAACATGGATTTGATACTCAGTATCCCCCTCCAACGCTGCTCTATGTTCCTCTTTCTTAAACCATCTCTGAGCAAATCTTTCTTCAAATAGCCTGTTTCACATAAACAACTTGGGGAGGATTCCTGACAAGCATTGTTCTGAATGCATTGTCTCAGAATGTAAAAATGTGGAACCCCCCCTCCTCTACTCATGCTTTTTTCCCCCCAGCTACATTGTTTGCTATGCCATGGAGGGACACCCAGGATGGACAGGCCACAGCAGAGAACTAAGACCAATCCTGTTTTTTGAGGATTACGAAACTGCGGGGGAAATCGGGCGAAGCCGCGGGTCAAAATGCAGCCCCGCGGCTTCGGGTGTGAAATTGACTAAAAATCTCCGGGCAAACGGCGGCACAACCCCGCGGCAAGCTTTAGTGGGAAATCACCCCCAGTGTGATCCCCTGGAGAAGGAAATGGCAACCCACTCCAGTATCTTTGCCAAGAAAACCCCATGGACAGTAACAAAAGGCTAAAAGATATGACGCCGGAAGATGAGCCCCTCAGGTCGGAAGGTGTCCAATATGCTACTGGGGAAGAGCAGAGGGCAAGTACAATTAACCCCAGAAAGAGTGAAGCAGCTGGGCCAAAGCCGAAAGGATGCTCAGTTGTGGATGTGTCTGACGGTGAAAGGAAAGTTCGATGCTGCAAAGAACAATACTGCATAGGAAACTGGAATGTAAGATCTATGAATCTAGGTAAACTTGAGGTGATCAAAAATGAGATGGCAAGAATGAACATCGACATCTTGGGAATCAGTGAACTAAAGTGGACAGGAATGGGCGAATTTAACTCAGAAGACCATTATATCTACTACTGTGGTCAGGAATCCTGTAGAAAAAATGATGTGGCCTTTATAGTCAACAAGAGAGTGAGAAAGGCAGTATTGGTTTGCAATCTCAAAAATGACAGAATGATCTCGGTCCAAATCCAAGGCAAACCATTCAACATCACAGTAATCCAAGTCTATGCCCCAACCACTGCTGCAGAAGAGGCTGAAGTGGACCAGTTCTATGAAGACCTACAACAGCTCATAGAACTAACACCAAAAAATGATGTCCTCATCATCATAGGAGACTGGAATGCTAAAGTAGGAAATCAAAAGGTAACCGGAATAACAAACAAGTTTGGCCTTGGAGAACAAAATGAAGCAGGGCAAAGGCTAACAGAGTTTTGTCAAGAGAACACGCTGGTCATAGCGAACACCCTTTTCCAGCAACCTAAGAGGCGTCTCTACACATGGACATCACCAGATGGGCAACACCGAAATCAGATTGACTATATAATTTGCAGTCAAAGATGGAGAAGCTCTATCCAGTCAGTAAAAACAAGACCTGGAGCTGACTGTGGCTCAGATCATGAGCTACTCATTGCAAAATTCAGACTTAAATTGAAGCTGGGAAAACCACAAGGCCATTCAAATTTGACCTAGATCGCATCCCTGATGAATATACAGTAGAGGTGAAGAATAGGTTTAAGGGACTAGATTTGATAGACAGAGTGCCTGAAGAACTATGGACAGAGGTCCGTGACATTGTAAAGGAGGCAGCAATCACTGCCATCCCAAAGAAAAAGAAATGCAAAAAAGCAAAGTGGCTGTCTGATGAGGCTTTACACATAGCAGAGGAAAGAAGGAAAGCTAAAGGCAACGGTGAAAAGGAAAGATTTGCCCAACTGAATGCAGATTTCCAGAGAACAGCAAGGAGAGATAAGGAGGCTTTCCTGAATTAACAATGCAAAGTAATAGAGGGAAACAATAGATTGGGAAGGACTAGAGATCTCTTCAAGAAAATTGGAGAAATCAAGGGAACGTTCCATGCAAAGCTGGCCATGATAAAGGACAAAAATGGTAGGGACCTAACAGAAGCAGAAGAGATTAGGAAAAGGTGGCAAGAATACACAGAAGAACTATACAAGAAGGACCTTGATGTCCTTGACAACCACGATGGTATAATCACTGACCTCGAGCCAGACATCCTGGAAAGTGAAGTTAAATGGGCCTTAGAAAGCATTACTAACAACAAAGTTAGTGGAGGTGATGGTATCCCAGCTGAGTTATTCAAAGTCTTAAAAGAAGATGCTGTTAAAGTGCTGCACTCAATTTGCCAACAAATTTGGAAAACACAACAGTGGCCACAGGATTGGAAAAGGTCAGTGTACATTCCAATCCCAAAGAAGGGCAATGTCAAGGAATGTTCAAACTATCGCACAATTGCACTCATTTCACATGCTAGCAAGGTCATGCTCAAGATCCTACAAGCTAGGCTCCAACAGTACATGGATAGAGAACTGCCAGAAGTACAAGCTGGGTTTCGAAGAGGTAGAGGAACTAGAGATCAAATTGCCAACATTCACTGGATTATGGAGAAAGCAAGAGAGTACCAGAAAAACATCTACTTCTGCTTCATTGACTATGCTAAAGCCTTTGATTGTGTGGATCACAATAAACTATGGCAGGTTCTTCAAGAGATGAGAGTACCAGACCACCTCACATGTCTCCTGAGAAACCTGTATAAGGGTCAAGAAGCGACAGTTAGAACCGGATATGGAACAACTGACTGGTTTAGCTTAGGAAAAGGAATACGACAAGGATGTATATTGTTGCCTTGCTTATTTAATTTATATGCCGAGTACATCATGCGAAATGCTGGCCTGGATGCATCACAAGCTGGAGTTAAGATTGCTGGGGAAAAGATCAATAACCTCAGATATGCAGACGATACCACTCTGATGGTAGAAAGTGAAGAGGACCTAAAGAGCCTCTTGCTCAGGGTCAAAGAGGAGAGCGCAAAAGTGGGCGTGAAGCTCAACATCAAAAAAACTAAGATCATGGCATCTGGCCCCATCACTCCTTGGCAAATAGAAGGGGAAGTCGTAGAAGTAGTGACAGACTTCACGTTCCTAGGATCCCAGATCACTGCAGATGGTGACTGCAGCCATGAAATTAAAAGACGCCTGCTCATTGGGAGGAAAGCGATGGCAAACCTAAATAGCATGATAAAAAGCAGAGACATCACCCTGCCAACAAAAGTCCGCATGGTCAAAGCAATGGTATTTCCCGTAGTAAAGTATGGCTGCAAGAGTTGGACTATAAGGAAGGCCTAGCGCTGAAGAATAGATTCTTTTGAACTGTGGTGCTGGAGAAGACTCTTGAGAGTCCCTTGGACTGCAAGGAGATCAAATCAGTCAATCCTAAAAGAAATCAACCCTGACTGTTCCCTGGAAGGCCAGATCCTGAAGTTGAAGCTCAAATACTTTGGCCACCAAATGAGAAGGGAGCACTCACTGGAGAAGACCCTGATGCTGGGAAAGATTGAAGATCAAAGAAGAAGGGGACAGCAAAGGATGAGATGGTTAGACAGTGTCATCGATGCAATGAACATGAAATTGAGCAAACTTCAGTGGACAGCGGAAGACAGAAGGGCCTGGCGTAATCTGGTCCATGGGGTCGCAAAGAGTCGGACTCGACTGTGCGACTGAACAACAAAAACATGTGCCCCATACACCCAGTTGGTCAGAAGGTTTGGGCTGGGTTGTCATTAATATGTGGATAGATCCAGCACTATCTGTTGATGGATGGCTGCCCAGACACCGCTCCAGAAAATCTGACCAGAACCCTGGAAGCCATGGCTGTATGACTACAGCAGCGCTGGTTGAAATTTAATCCAACTAAGATGGAAGTCTTGAACTTAGGTTGGGGGGAGTCGGATTGGGAATCAAGTTGCCCACCTTGAATGGCACACTGCTTGTGTCAGCCCAGAGGGTGAGAAGCCTGGGTGTGGTCCTGGATGCCTTGCTCTCTATGAAGGCCCAGGTCACCACAGCTGCTAGGTATGCCTTTTATCATCTCTACCCAGGATTTGGCTACAGTGACCCATGCAATGGTCACTTCCAGGCTGGATTACTGTAACTCAGTTTACACAGGGTTGCCCTTGCAATTGATCTAGAAACTCTAGCTGGTGCAAAATGTGGTGGTGTGCCTGCTGACTGTGTTGCCTGTGCAGGTGCACATTCAGCTGGCAGCACGCCATGCACTGGCTACCGTCTGAGTATTGGATCTGTTTCAAGGTTTTGGTATTGACCTACAAATTCTTGTGCAGCCTGGGACTGATATACCTAAGGGATCGCACCTCCCTATATGTGCCCTGGAGAGCCTCACGCTCTGCTGAGCAAGATCTGCTCATTGTTCCTGGTCCAAGGGACATCTGTTTAGCCTTGACCAGGACCAGGCCTTTCTCTGTCTGGGCCCCAGCCTGGTGGAACACACTCCCATGTGAGATCAGGGCCCTGCAGGACCTTCTTCCATTCCACAGGGCCTGTAAAATGAAGCTGTTCCACCAGGCCTTTGGTTGAGGCAGCAGGCATTCAGTAAAAACAACTCAGCAACCCCTGCTGAAGACACCATCTCTATGCAGCCTAAATTAAATTAATCTGGAGTCCAGTGACACCAATATTGGTGTAAAATGTTCTAAAAGCTCTTTTAATGTTTTATTAATTATTTATTATGTTTTGTGTTGCCAAATGGCCAATTATTGTGTGATCCACCCTGAGCCTGTAAATTTGAAAACCCAAATAAATAAATAGGAAACAACTCTCAAAATCCAGCAAGAAAATAACCAACCCATCAGCTTGACATCCATACCTGTAAGGTTTTAAAACAAATAATCAAACAGTCAGTTCTTGATCATGGCTGTGATTATTAAGAGCCAGCATGGGTTCCTCAAGAAGAAGTCATGTCAGACTAACCTCATCTCCTTTACTGAGAGAGTTATTACTTTGTTGGATCAGGGGAATGACTTAATTAAGGCTTTTGGTAAAGTTCCACATGATATTCTTGTTGACAAATTGGTAAAATGTTACTTGAATCCTACTTCTGCTAGGTGGATTCATAACTAGATGACAGATCACACCAAAGAATGCCTGTTGATAGTTCATCATCCTCTTGGAGAAGAATGACAAGTGGACTGCCTTAGGGATCTGTCCTGTCCCTGTTTGTTCAACATCTTTATAAATTAATATGGGTAGCTGTGGAGAAGCCAAGATGGCAACTGACTGAAAGCATATATATCAATATTGTGCTTTCATGCTTCTTCTACATCAAAGGCATAAACTGCCAGGCAGGGTTAAAAACAACTTTGTTATTAAGAAGGGCTCCAGTGACTTGTGCATGGGAAGATCAGAGGATTTTGTGTCTTCTTAGATTAGAGGATTTTAAGTCTTCTGTCTCCTGAAACGTGGAAACCATTCAAGCTGATGTGGAAAAATGCCAGTGACACAGTAAGGTTCACTGTTTATTATTTATTTATTTTATTAGACTTCTATACCATCCTCCCCACGAGTTGGTTCAGGCCAGTGTTCAAAAATTATCTATAAAATATGTATAAAATCTAATAAGTAATTTAAAACACAATCCTATAAATACCTAATGCCCATATGACGCCATAATACAATTCTATCCTCCCCCCCAATTTACTCTACATTAGCAGTATGGGGGGGGGGGAGGTGAAAGCAGTTAGTGGACCAGATAGTTCTCAAAGACTGTCAAACCATTAGACCTTTGATGTTAATAGCCATTGATGTTAAAACTGTTGCTGTCCTCAACCATATGCTTGGCCTTACAGACCCTGTAAAATTGTAACAGATCCTGCAGGGCCCTGATGTTAATAGGCAGAGGATTCCATCAAGTTGAGGCCAGCCAGATGCTCTTTGGGCCAGGGGCTTCCAATACATGTTGATCCCTTGAGTGTAGTGCTCTCTGGGTTGCATACCAGGAGAGGCTGATCCCTGACCATCTAGAGCCTTAAAAGTCAAGAGCAGAACCTTGAACCTGACCCGGTACTCAACTTGGAGCCAGTGCAGCTAGTGAAGCACAGGTTGTATGCTTGCTGTTACCAGTGTTCCTGTAAGGACCCAGGCCACTGCATTTGGGCAAGCTATATGTTGTGTTCTGACTCATGAACCAGCTCTATCTTTTCTTATGTTAAGCTTGAGTCATGCAAAGGATTGTAAGCATCGACATTTCCATTGGTTGATTAGTGTTAAACCTTGTATATAGCCAATCAGAACTGACTATACCTTTATGGAGGGAACAGATCTCATTGGTCTTTATCCCTAAATCCCCATCAGTTGTTAACTAAAGTATGAGCATGGCTTTGTCAGCCCGGATTATTTAAAAAGGGAGCTGTGCTCCACTGGTCTTGTGTGTGTTGTCTGATCATCTTGTTTGCTGTTAAATAGAAGCTGAATCACTTGTTGAAATCACACTCTTGTTAAGTCTCATACTTAACACTATAACTTCCATATCAGCCTCAAGGGCAGCACAGCATAGACCGAATTACAGTAATCAAGTCTAGAGGTGACCATTGCATGGATTCCTGTGGCTAGGTTGGGGTGAGACAGGTAAAGGGCCAGCTACCTAACCTGGCACCGTTGGAAAAATGCCAGCCGGGCATTCTGAAGCCCAACTGGGTCATTAGTCTCCATGGGCGAGCATAAATCTGCTCACTGCCTAGACAAGTGGGGATTTATGAACTGGGCCTCCATTGACAAGAAGGCATTCAGGACTACACCCAAGCTCTTGACTATCTGTGCCAGTGTTAAAGCCACATTGTCAAGAGCCAGTAACTGATAACTTAGACTTCAGTCCCCCCCACCCAGCCAGAGAACTTCCATCATTGATGGATTCAGTCTCAGCTGACTCTGCTTCAGCCACCCCACCATGGCCTCCAAACCCTCGGTCAGATTTACTGGGGCAGTGTCCGTCCATCTGCCCATCAACAGGTACAGCTAGGTATCATCAGTATACTGATGACAGCCCAGCCTGAAACTCCATGCCAGCTGGGTGAGGGGGCATATAAATGTTAAAATCATCGGGGAGGGGATAGCCCCCTGAGGGATCCCACACATCATGGGGTATTGAGAAGACATCCTCTCACCCAATGCCACTGTCAGGCCCCAATCATGGAGAAATGAGGCAACCCACCTCAGAGCTGTCCCATGCACTCCAACATCAGCAAGATGATGGACCAGCAGATCATGAGCCACTATGTTGAACACTGCTGTTAAGTTAAGCAATAACAGCAGTGCCAACTCACCTCAATCCGAATGCCCACAGAGTTCATTCGTGAGGCTAACCAGCACAGTCTCCAGCCCATGGACAGGGCAGAAGCCAGACTGGAAGGGGTCTAATGCCAATGTGTCCTCCAGGAAACTCTGAAGTTGCTCAGCAGCCACTCTCTCAACTACCTTACCCAGAAATGAGGGATTCAAAACTGGGCAGTAATTAGATGGATCAGAAGGATCCAGGGATGGTTTCCAAAAGTGATATTACAATTGCCTATTTTAAACCCTCTGGATAGACCTCTGAACTCAGGGACAGATTGATAATGCCCACCAGAGGGCCCTGTACACCCATGCTACTGGCTCATACCAGCATGAAGGCCACGGATCCAAGAAGCAAGTGGTTGGCTTTCCATTCCACAGGAACTTATCAACATCAGCCTCAGAGAGTTCACTGAAGTTGTCAAATACTGAATCCAAAGGTGGCCAAGGGGCCTCTAGTTCACATACTGTATTAAAGTTGGAAGGCAAGTCACAGAGGAGTGACAAGACTTTCTCTGCAAAAAAGCTTGCACATGCCTTACAGCTTATATCTGAATTACTAGTCTTTTTAGTTCTCCCTGTGAGAGAAGATAAGGTTCTTTTTAAAAAAAATAGATTTATTTATAATTTTTCCATTACAAAGAGAATAAATACAGAAAAGGGTAAAACAATGCTATCAGAAGTACATATGGGAGTTCATTTGGCCACTTTTTCAATCCAATTATACACTTTTTGCCATCTTTTCTGAAACATTTTCTCGTCTTTTTCTGAAAGACTCATATTTAATTTGTCCATTTCTGCTATCTCAGCTATTTTCATAATTAATTCTTCTCTACTTGGTATCGTATCTGTTTTCCAGCATTTAGCTACGAGGATTCTTGACATGGTAAGTATATACAAAATAATGCATGAATCGTGGTACTTAATCCCTTCCGGTATAATATTGAGTAGATAGATTTCTGGTTTCAGTTGTGATCCTACATTTTATATTTCTTCTATTACTTTTTTAATACTTGTCCAAAATTTAATGATCTTTTCACAGCGCCACCATATGTGGTAAAATGTTCCCACATTATTCTTGCATCTCCAACAAGTCCCTGAGACATCTTTATAGTATTTTGACAGTTTGTCCGGCATCCAATGCCATCTATAAAACATTTTACATATGTTTTCCTTAAATGATACGGCTCTTAATAATGTCGCAGATTTCCAGGATTTTGACCAATCATTTAAAGTTAGATAGTATCCCATATCTTGCATCCAGCTTATCATATATGGTTTTACTGTTTCTTCTTGTGTTTCATCTAATAGGAGAAAATTATATACTTTTTGTATAAGCTTATCCGAGGACGAAAGCCATATTTTATCTAGTTCTGATTTTGTATTAATAAAGTTTATTGATTTATCTTTAGCAAATCTAGATTGTAGTTGTATCTTTTCCCATTGAGTGAGATTTATGCTTGTAATTGTTCGAAGGTTCTTAGTTCACTGTTTTCATTTACTAACATTTCATATGTTACCCTTTTATTGTCTTCTAATAATGTCGGCATTATAAAAGCCTCTAGTGAGGAGACCCATCTAGGTATTTTAAGATAGTACCTGTCTTTGATTTTTTTTCCATACCTTCATTAATGCTCCTCTAATTATATGATTTTGGAAGTTTTGTTGCGGTTTATCTGTGTGATACCATATATAGGCATGCCACCCCATATGTAAATCGTGCCCTTCTAATTGTAATATTCTTTTATCCTCCAAGTTTATCCAATCTCTTATCCAACCCATAGCTGCTGCCTGATAATAAAGATACCAATCAGGTATTCCTAGTCCCTATCTTTCTTTTTTGTCAATAAGCAATTTTCTTTTAATTCGTGGTTTTTTTATTGCCAGATGAATTTTCTTGTACACCGATCTAGATCTTCAAAGAATTTAATGTTTTTTAGTATAGGTATGCATTGGGCGATAAATAAAAATCATGGGAGGATATTCATTTTTATTGTGGCAATTCTGCCCATGAACGATATATGGAGGTCATGCCATTTTTGTAAATCTTTCTTAATTTCTTCTAGTAGGGCCAAATAGTTGTTTTAAAATAATTTTTTATTATTATTAGCAATTATAATGCCTAAATATTTAATTTTATTTACTACTTCAATATTCAAAATTGTTTGTATTTTATTTATCTCTTCCTTAGTGCAGTTTTTTGTCAGAATTTTAAGGTTTTTTTTAAGTTAATTTTTAGACCTGCAATATTACCATACTTTTGTATTTCTTGTAACAGGTACAGCATCGATGTTATCGGGTCTTCCAATATGAATACCAAATCATTGGCAAATGCCTGCAATTTAAATTGTTCCCTTTTTATTTTCGTTCCTGTTATTTTTGTATTTTCTCTCACAATATCGGTTAAAGTTTCTAACCTGAAAATAAAAAGTAAAGGCGAGAGTGAACATCCCTGCCTAGTCCCTTTTTGTATTAATTCTCCATTTATTATTATTTTTACCCATTATTCTTTATATATAGCTGATATTGATTTCATAAATTTTTCACCACATTCCCATAACTCTAATTTATATTCTAAGTAGTCCGAATTTACGTTATCGAAGGCTTTCTCAGCGTCCAGGAAGACCAATGCCAATTGTTTTCCTGGATGTTGTTCATAATATTCTAAAATATTTACTATGGTTCTTATGTTGTTTTTTATTTATCTTTTGAAGAGAAAGCCTGATTGATCTCTGTGTATGATTTGGGCCATCACCTTTTTAAGCCTGTTGGCTATAATGGTTGCAAAGATCTTATAATCTGTGTTTAAGAGAGAAATGGGTCTAAAGTTTTTAATCTTGTTTTCTTCTGTGTCCAGTTTATGTATTAAAGTTATTAAAGCATCATTCCATGTGTTTGGTATTTTTCCTGTTATCATAATGTTATTAGTCAGATCTTTAAGTAAGAGTAATATTTCACCTCTGCAGGAATGGCATCTGGGCCTGGGGATTTCTTTTTTGTTTTGTTTTGTTTTGTTTTTTCAGTGCTTCCACTATTTCATATGTTGTAATATTTTCATTTAAGATTTTTCTCTGGTCTTCTGTAAATTTTTTCCTATTATTTTTCATTAAAAAATCTTTAAGATCTTGTTTATCTTGTGGTATTTGTTTATATAAATTTCTATAAAATTTTTCTACTATGTTTTTTATTTCTTGTGTTTTGTATTTTATCTCCTGGTTTTCATTATTTAATGCTGAAATTATTCTTTTATCTTTTTCTTTTCTAAGCTTATAAGCCAACCATCGTGAGGGTTTATTCGCATTTTCAAAGTAATAAGCTTTAGTATATTCTATTTTACTAGCTATTTCTTGTGTTATCAACAAATTTATTTGATATTGGGTCATTTTTATCTTAATTCTTATTTCATTTGTGTCCCCTTTCCTTTTACTGATATCTTCTGCCTTTTTGAGTTCTTCTGTCAATTTCTTAAGTTTTTCTCTTTTTTGTTTTTTTCTCCATGCTTCTTGATGCATGAATAAACCTCTTATATAAGCTTTTAATGTGTCCCAGGTGTTGTTAATTGTCGTGTCTTCCTTTTTATTTATTTTAATGAAATCTTTTATTTCTGTTTTAATTTTTTTTACAAAGTTTTTATCTCTCATAAGACCCGTGTTCAATCTTCGTCTTGTAGTTTTATATGTTCCCTGCAAGGATAAACACATGGGATTATGATCCGCAAATGTGTTCGGTAATATATCTCCATCTAAAATGTTTTTTACCATGTTCGTGTTTATCCATATCATATCTATTCAGGACCATGATTTGCGTCTATGGGAGAAGTAAGTGTAGTCGCTTTTTTTTGGATTTCTTGTTCTCCATATGTCTATTAGATTAAATTCCTCTGCTAATAGTAAAAAGTTTTTTGTCAATGTTGTGCCTGCTTTTAGTGTTTTTTTTCCAATTTTCTTGTATCTTCCTTAGGGTCAAATACAGCATTGAAGTCCCCTACCAGACATACATTCTCTGTATTTTCTTTTAGCATCATGTTTTTTAAATCTTGATTCTGATTCGGGGCATACAAGTTTATGATTAGCATTTCTCTTCCATCTTTTCTAACTTCAGTTGCTACAATTCTTCCATCTGTTGATTTATATTTAAGTACTGGATGCAATTTTTCTTTTACATATGTTACTACCCCTCTTTTTTTAACAGTATCTGATGCGATAAATGGGATACCTAATTTTTTACATTTTAGCTGTTTTTCATGTTCTTCCTTTATGTGCGTTTCTTGAAAGCATGTGATGTCACTTTTTAATTTGGTTGCTTGGTGTAAGATTTGTTGGGGTTTTTGCGGGCTATTTAATCTATTAACATTCACAGATATTAAAGTGATATTCTTACCTGCCATCTTTTCTGTCTTTCTTTGATGCTAACTAAACTTTTAAGTTATAGCTGTGTACAGATTTGTGATTCGGTTTTGAATCTTATTTGTTGCTTTTTTTCTCTTTTTTATTTTTCCTAGAACATTTTTTGGAATCCTTTTGTGTAGCATGCAATTTTTGAATATCCTCTTCTTCGTCTGATTCTCCCCCTTCTTCCCCTTCTTCCTCTTCTTCCTCGGTTTCTTTTTGCCACCCTAACTCTTCACCTTCTTTATCCAAAAAATTTTCTAGTTTAAAGATGGAGTCTATTCTATATCTCTTAGTTTTGTGTGTAAACAGTAACCCCTCTGGTATTAACCATCTGAACTGTATTTAGTTTTTTCTTAATAAATTAGCTAATATGGTATAGTTTTGGCGCTTTTCTCTTACCCGCCATGGAATATCTTTTAGAATTCTAATTTCTTCTCCTGCTATTTTTAATTTTTTTGTATTTGCCCCATGTAATATTTGGTCTCTTACTATTTTTTTTATAAAATTTCACATGTACCTCCCTTGGGACTTTGTGTTTTCTCGCAAAGGCTGAGTTCCTTCTATATACCGATTCTACTTCCTCTGTTAAGTCTCTTTCACTCCCAATATTGAATTGTTCTGTGATGTTCTGTATTAGTTCTTCTTTCAAATTTTTGTCTAATTTCTCTGTTATATTTTGGAATCTGAGAATAGTACCCGCTTTTTCCATTTCTGATAATATTAGTGAATATTCAATTTTATCTGTTTTCAGTTTTATATCTTGTACTTCTTGATCTAAATCATCCACCTTTTCTTCTAAGTTGTTTGTGACTTTTATTATTTTTGTTATTTCTGTTTTAATGTCTTCAGTATCATTTTTTAGTTGGGTTGCAATTTGCTTGATCTTATTTTGTATTGTTTCTAGTTCTTTTTTAATTAAGTCTGCTGTTTGTTGTGATGTTTGCTGTAAACAGTTTTGCATCATTGTTTGTATATCCGCCATTGATATATTTGATTTTAATTGGGATAATCCTGCTGTTTGGCTTGGAGATGCTGTTGGTGTTTTTCTGGTTGCACCTGATGACATTGTATGGTTTTGTTATCTGCATTTTGGTGTTACTTTTCCCTCCTTTTCGATCTTATTTTTATTGGTAGTGATATTCTATATTTTATTATTACTGTTATTATTTTTCCCCCAACTAGCTTTATTGTTCCATTCACTATTATTACTTTCCTAGCTTTCCTATTGTTTCCTTTTTTATCTATTTTTCCAGTCTCTAGTATTTCTCTAATATCTTTATTTTGTCTGCTTTGTAGTCCTTCTATATTACCTCTTTATATGTTTCTCTTTAAATCTTTGTTTTGCTAGTGTTTTTAATTATTTACATATTGGCATGAGTTAGAATTCCCCCCCCCTTTCTCTCTCTCTCTTTTTAGTGCCTCTTAACCAACAGTTACTATTTAATCTCTTTAGTTCATACTATTCAATTTCCTGAGTTAGGTTCTTTTGCACATGTGTCAAAGTCTTGACAAATTGATTTCACTGTTTTCAAAGCCCCTGCTGTTATCTAGCCACTTCTCCTGGGCCCTCCTTCTCGCACCCCTCTGTTCCGTCTGCCTCGTCGTGTCATGTTGGCTCTCTCTCCTTCATGTGTTCTGTTCTGTTTGGCCATGTCAGCTTCCCAGTCTAATTTGATTCAGCTGTCCTGGGATTTCCATCATTTTTTTTAAAGAGACAAAGTAAAGTGTTTTAAGTAAGCACTTATTATTTTAAAACATCTTTTATAACAAAACATCTTGTTGCATTTTGTTACACTTGGTATTGCTTTTAAACCCTCTGAGCTTTTTACAATAATTAGCTGCCTTTTCACTCAGAGTTTGCTCTTTATTGCTTAATTACTTTATTGCTTAAATGCACCCCCTTTTGTCTCTGTTTCTTTCCAACCTAGCTTAGCCTGCTTAGATTTTAAGTTCACCCCCATCTCCTTCTCCCCCCGGCCAAAGGAGAAGATTAAGTTTTTAACTTAGCTTCAAGTATGCTGTTCTGTCTTCTTGTTGTGCTCTATTTTTTTCCTCCCATCAGTCCGCCTGGGCTCATCTTGTATACAGCAAAGAGAAGAAAAAACCATTTGCTGGCTTCCCCCACATTTCTGCTATGAGACAAACCAAAAAGAAATCACCAGAGAAGGTTGTCACCCCCTCTGGCTAGGTTAAAGTCTCTTGCAAACACTCCACATAAGGTTAGAGTGTTTTGACTGCAAAATTTGCCCAAAAAAAAAAGTGGTTTAGAGTAGGAATGTGAGGAGCTTTTCCACACACATCTACCCTCAGTGAGCTCTGGCCGCCATCTCCCAGAAGATAAAGTTCTAATTACCCTAAATATATGTGCTGGGTGAGAACTAGTAGACGCGATGGAGGCTGCATAGAATTCCCTCTTAGAGCCAGTTTGGTGTAGTAGTTAAGAGCATGGACTCTAATCTGGGAGAACCAGGTTTGATTTCCTTCTCCTCCACTTGCAGCTGCTGGTATGACCTTAGGTCAGTCACAAGCTCTCTCAGAGCTGTTCTCTCAAGGGCAGTTCTTGAGAGAGCTCTCTTAGCCCCACCTACCTCACAGGGTGTCTGTTTGGGGGAAGGGGAGGAAAAGGAGATTATAAGCTGCTCTGAGACTCCAAGTGAAGGGTGGAGTATAAATGCAATCTCTTTCTCCTCCTCCTCCTCCTCCTCCACCACCACCACCTTAGGATTTCATAAGTGTTCTATAAAATGCTCTTGAAGCTTCATTGAGAGACCATGGCCAAATTCACTCTAGTCATCTTAGTTCCCATTTCATCCCTCTGAGCTGTATGGTGTACCATGGAGACAACTTGGGGTGGGAGCAAAGAGGACTTCAGGGGGGCAATTTAATTGATAGTTTCAGAGAGCTGGGAGTTCCAGTCCTCTATCAGCTCATTCCATGAATTGGTGGGGGGCATCAGATCCTACAGAGCATTCTGAAACCCAACTGGGTCATTAGTCTCCATGGCTGAGCATAAATCTGCACATTGCCTAGACAAGTGGGGGTTGGAATACTCATCCAAGCCTTCAGGGCATAATGATTTGACCACAGCACTACATTAGTAACTAACATCAATATCCTTCCCCATACCAAAGAGCAGATCTGCCAGCTGTAAATAACTTGTTTCAGGGCTTTTTCTACAAAGAACTCATTAGCATAACAGGTCAGGGGAGATCCACGCATGTGCTAGCAACAGAAGACGTGCCTCAGACTCTCTCCACTAAACTAAAAAGATTTATGGCCTATAAAGATACAAAAAGGTAATAAATTACTTGGGAGAAAGAGAAACAAGCTCCTAATGGAGACAGGATTAGGAGGAGGAAACATAGGGTGAAAAGAAAACAAATTGGAGATAAAGGTAACTGGGCGCACTGCTAGAGTTATAAATCAAAAACTACTAGGAATACAAGGCAGCAGCCAGAAGCTGTAAACAGAGTGATTATGGCTCGGAACATTAAGGAACTATCGGAGCAGATAGCAGCATTCCAAAAGCAAATCTCTGAGGACATAGAAGCGGTGAAAAAAGACACCACGCAGATAGCACAGAAGATAGGCATAGTGAGAGAAATTGCTGAGGTAGCAAAGAAGAAAGCCAATGCTAATGAAGAAAAAATTAAGGAACTTGAGAAAAATTTAGCAAGGCAGTCAGATCGGCAGTGAAGGAGAAACATGATAATAATGGGCATCAGTGAGGAAGTACTCCCAAAGCAATTAGAATCTGAACTATGCCAGTGGTTCAAACAACATGGTGCCCATGTGAACGAGGCAGAAATTGAAAGAGCACACAGGCTCTTTAGGAAACAGAGAGGGGGAGAGCCAAGACAAGTGATAATAGCATTTGCCAGAGAAAAATTAAAGGATGAGGTTTTTAGAACACTCAGGAAGGTTAAAGACCTGAACTTTAGAGGCAAGAAAGCATACGTTAGCCATGACTTCAGTCCAAGCATGCTCCAGGAAAAAAGGCAGCTGAAACCCTATGCACAAAAACTGTTTAAGGAAGGAATAAACTTTACGTGGGGGTACCCGACAACTCTGATTGTATTTCGAGAAGGCAAGAGATACAGAGCCAGGAATCCAATGGAGGCAATCAGGATGCTTGATGAACTGGGAGTGGATTCCAGCAACTGCGAGGAAGGTGGAATGGAGTATGGCAGTGACTCAGACGCTGAGAATGAGGATTGAAGGCCACATGGTTCTAAGCGGCAAAGAGCTAATTCCCGAGGAGCCAGCAATTAAAGGGAAATATACATTTAAAGCTGGGCCTAACATTGAATAAAGGTATAAGGGAAATGAGTGGGGAGAGGAGGGGGATGCAGGATCTCTGGAATGTGGAGAGAAGGGGTGGGGAACCCCAGAGGAATTTCTCTTTCACAAGGGAAGGGGGAAGGGGAATGGAGGAATAATAGGGGAATAGGCAACATGCTTCAGCAATGGGAGAGGGGCACGAAATGTTCCAAAGAATACGGCTAGACCAATCAGACTACTCTCATTGAATGTAAATGGCTTATCCTCAAATCTCAAATGATATAGGCTAGCTAAGATGGCAAGAAATGAAGGTATCAATGTAATATGTATTCAGGAAACGCACAAAGCCAAAAGGGATCCTAAGCCACTGTTTAATAACTTGGGGTGGGTGACTTTAATTGAGTCCAGAGGGACCAACAAAGCCAGAAGAGTGGCAATATTAGCAAATAAAAATTTGAATGTAGAGGTAATAGATAAATTGATGGACAAGGAAGGCAGGTACGCAGTAGTGAAGGGCAAAATAAACAATAAATATCTTACAATCCTTAATTTATATGCACCCAACAGAGGACAAAAGAAGTTCCTAAACAAAGTAATACAAAAGACCCAAAACTTCTTGCAGGGAGAGCTAATAGTAACTGGTGATTTTAATATGGATATCAAAATGCACAGCAAAAATCTTACAAATAAACGGGGATTAAAGGAAGTATATGAGATCAGTGGTCAAAAATCTACTCCCACCTTCTTTTCTAACAGGCATAAAACCTACTCCTGTATAGATTTCATGTTAATTAAGGAAACTAGAACACTCAGTTAAAGCAGTCCGAACTCATCCAATCTGGATCTCAGACCATATCCCTATAGGTCTGGAGGTGGACTTGAGCACAGAATGGACCAAGAGACCTTGGAGATATAATAACTTAGTTATAGCAAAAAAAGAGGACAAGGAATACATAAGGAAGCAAATTAAACTATACTTTAAAGAAAATAGGCATTCTGTAACTAGTAATACCTTGTGGGATGCGGCGAAGGCAGTGATTAGAGGAGTTTGTATTGGGAAGGAGATCAATATCAAAAAAGATTGGCACCAAAATAGACAAAAAAAGATTCAGGAGTTGAGAGTGCTCCAGCAACAAGTGAGAGGCTATAACCCACAAAGGCAGACCCAAATTAGAGAACTGAGAAGAGATTTGGACCAGTTAGATGCAATAACTCTGTGGAAAAAAGAAACATTAATTAAAAATGAATTTCGGAGGAATAGTGTAAAGTCATCCCAAAGATTGGTAAAGTACCTACGGGCTAGGAAAGAAAAACAAAGTGTGAAGTGCATAAGAGAAGGCTCCATAGTAATGCAAGGCTCCAGGGAGATTAGGGAGGCCTTTTCACAATTTTATCAAGACTTATACAAAGAGAAAGAAACAACAAAATTTGAAGAAAGAATACAGTCCACAATAACATTAGAGGACAGACAGAGGCTAGGGAAAGAGATAACAGTACAGGAAATAGAAGAGGTAATTAAGAAACTAAAAAAAGGGAAGAGCGCCAGGATTAGATGAATTTACTGCAGAATTCTATAAAGAATTGGTAGAAGTCTTAGCACCAGAACTCCAGATAACGTTTAACGTGATATTGAAAGGAGAACAAGCCCCAGAGTCATGGAGGAAAGCAGAAATAGTGATCATCCCCAAACCTCAAAAGGATCCAGAAATGGTCGGCTCATATAGGCCGATTAGTCTACTCAATCAGGACTATAAGATTTTTCTCAAAATTTTAGCAAACAGATTAAAGGAGGTGATATCGAAAATAGTTAAAGAGGATCAATATGGGTTTGTGAGAGGAAGGAATATAAGCTATCCAATTAGGAACATTCTCAACATAATAGAACATGGCCAAAAAAAAAAGTTTGCCCTCCTTAAGTTGGATGTATATAAGGCCTTCGACACGCTCTCTCATGAGTATATATGGAAAATGATGGATGAATATGGGATAGGTGAAAAATTTAAGAGCGCCATACAAGAAGTATATAAGGGAGGGAAAGCAGTGGTAAGGGTAAATGAAGGGCACTCAAGGGAGTTTAGCATACAGAGAGGAGTAAGGCAAGGATGCCCCCTCTCCCCATACATATTTATTATGGGAATTGAGATCCTAGCAGAAAGAATAAGGAATAGCGGCAGAATAGACGGATACCATATTGGGAGTGAGGAATTAAGGATCAATTTGTTTGCAGACAATATAATGATTGTGCTGCTAAACCCTAAAGAGGGGATTAGAGAAATAAGGACTATATTGGAGGACTTTGAAGCATATTCAGGGCTAAGAGTGAACATGGACAAATCTGAAATTATGTACTTTAATGTCAGTAAAGCAGAGAGAAGAGAAATTGCAAAGATGACAAAAACGGGGCCTAGGAGCTAAGACAATAAAATATTTGGGGATCGAAATTAGGAAGAATTGGAAAAAAAACAGGGGAAGGGAACTTCAGAATGGTTTGGAAGAAGGTCTGTAAGGACATGAAAAGATGGGCAAATAAAAATTTGAGCATTTCAAACAAAATAAGAGCTGTATAGATGTTCTTAATTTCTAAGATGATGTATCTATTCCAGACACTCCCAGTAGAATTAAATATACAACAGTTAGAAAAATGGAATGGAATAATTAGGGAATGGATCTTCAGAAGTAAAAATCCCAGAATGCAAAAGAAGTTTATTTACAACCCGCAAAATGTAATGGGGTGGGGTGTACCCAATCTAACAGATTACTACGAAGCTTTTAATGTCAAGTCAATGATAGAGATAGGAGAAGATATAGAGCAGAAATGGATTAGATTGGAAAATGAATTAAACAAAGGAGCTGGGAGGCTGGGTATATTTACAAGAGATGTGAAGAAGGAATACGGCAGAGCTGTGGGACCTAGGAGAATAGTGTTGAAAATATGGGAGAAATGGCAACCAATCTGGCTGAGCAAGCTCTCTGAGTGGGCACCAGTGTAAAGTGTACATGGGGAACCCGACAATCCCCACTGGTGGAAACTACTCCAAGAAAAAGGGTTCACTAGAATAAGAGATATGTATGAAGAAGGTGGCCAGCTTAAGCCGCTACAAACAATAATTGAGACAGTAGGGAAACAGTATTGGTTGAAGACGACCGGTCTATATAATGCAATAAGGAGAGGCAAAAGAGGGAGGGGGACTCAGAAGAAGTCGCAGAAATCTTGTACAAAGAAAAGAGGAAGACAAGTAAGGGTCTAGCGGGTAAGATATATAAAATAATGACAACTAATGAGGAGTCAATAATTAAAAGTACTCAAGCGAGATGGGCTAGAGAGGGATTGACCTCAGAAATAACCTTAAAAAAATTAATGGTGGGGGTCAAAAAGATTAAGTTCGATAAATTTAGAGAAATGGAGCTGAAGTACTTTACTAAATGGTACCGGACGCCAGCCCAGCTAGCCAATATGATATTGGGGATGAGTTCGAACTGCTGGCACTGCAATCAAGCCAAAGGGTGGTACTCACACATGTAGTGGGAATGTGCCAAAGTCCAGGAGTTTTGGAAGGGAATATTAGCCAGAATAAAGGATAGGACAGGTGTATCAATGCCTATAGATGTTAATTTAATGACATTAGGAACCTTAAAGACTGAGAGAATAGAAAGTACATATCAAGAAGTAGTTAAGGCAATGATACTAGCTGGAATGGCTGTCATAGCATTAGGATGGAAAGATAAGAATAAATGGACAATGGAGAATTGGAATAATTATCTGTTTGAATATATTCAATCAGATATTGTGACCCTGACAATGGAAGAGAACACCTGGGAGGAGAAGAAGATGCAAATGAGGAAGAAATGGTCACCGTATTTCAATTGCATCAAGGAGGACGAAGCCATGAAGGATGCCTACTGGAAACTTCGGATTCTGTGCCCGTGGTTGAAGCAATGAAAGAAGAAGAGCAGGAAGGGGGGACTGAGGGGAGGGGGGGTGGGGGAAAAAAATCTTGTTTCACAGTAGTGGAAAGATTACATGTGTGAAAGCTTGTTGAAATAAAAAGATGTTAAAAATTAGCATAACAGGCCACACCCAAATGCATATTAAGCCACACTCCTGACAGTACAACTCATGAGCATATTAGGCCACAGCCCCATGTTACCAAAAGTGTGGCCATCCAGCCACACCCACCTTTTGCTTCTTATTCTGTTTACCTTGTTTGTTGTCAAAACCCAGGGCATTTTTTGTAGCAGGAACTCCTTTGCATGTTATGCCACTCACCCCTAATGTAGCCAGTCCTAATGAGTTTCTGCTGTTGGTGTGGTCTATTATGCTAATGAGTTCCTGCTGGGAGCCAGCTGGAACTCCATTCCTGTGTGTTCCTGCCCAAAAATAGACCTGACTTCTTTTAGATATTTAATGGAACTTGCTTATATTTCTATTTTGAAATGTTAATCAAAAACTTTAAGTAAAAACAAACTGTGACTATTATCTTTCCAGTGGGGCAATGGGAGAGTGGGAGAACGGAAGAACGTCAGAAAGATTCACCAGCTCCTATTAAATGCACTATTGACTTTCCATTGTGATATATTTACTTTTCCCACCAGCTATCTGGAAACCTTAATTAACAATTTGGCACAACATAGAACTGTGTTTTGACCTTCAAAATTTTGATATGATAAAGAGATTAATTGAACTCAAACTATAAGGCTAGAGAGAAGCTGCCATTTTATTTTGGTAAGATCAGTGTCTAATTGTGAACTAATGAAGTTTGAAGAGGAGAAATCTAAAAACTTTGTGGAAAATGCATAACTGGCAGATTGCCAATATTGGACATCTGTTTTGTTCTATATTTTTTAATTCAGAAGCTATTTTTTTTCTTTCTTTTAAGGATGGAGAAGAAAGAGCTTATTTTCCTTTATTACTTCTGGAAAACTGGGCTAAAGCTAATAAAATGAATTTCAATAGAGATGAATGTAAAGTTCTTCATTTAGGAAGGAAAAATCAAATATAATCATGGCCGGTGCCAGGCGTTTTTGCACACTAGGCGAGGCTACCTTCTGGCACCCACCCCCCTGCACTCACCAATTTTCAAACATAAATGCATTTACACAGGGAAGCCATTGAAATTCATAAACATAAATACAATTTCAACAGGAAAGAAGAGGATTTAAAAATAAATAGGGCATGGTTTCCTTTCCTGAAAAACACAAAAGGCTCTACATCTTACAATAGCACCACAGATAAGATTAGAATTTCAACAGCCAATCCATATGCAAAAGAACCTCCTCAGGAAGAAAGAACGTCCTCCATTAGCATGTTCACAACCTGGAGAACTCCTACAAGATAATGACTCAGCCCTACCCCACCTTTCTGAGTAGATATAAATTACCTGCCTACAATTTTTCTTCTCACCTTGACAAAGAGAGTACTCCATCTTTCTGTGTTATACCTCTGAGAATGCCAGTCACAGCTGCTGGCGAAACACCAGGTTCTACAATGCCAAGACCACAGCCATACTGCCCGGAAAATCTGCAACAGCTAAAGTTTCAATTTGAACTTGTTTTCTAAAATGACTATTTTATTTACATTTTTATGCTGCCAGCTAGACAGAACCCCCAAATGACTGAGGGGAATCTCCACATTCAGAGGTGCTAAACCTCTGAATCCCAGAGCCAGGAGGCAACATCAGGGGAAAGTCTCAGCCTCTATGGCCTGTAAACCCTCCAGATGAATTGGTTGGCCACTGTGTGAGACAGGATGCTGGGCTAGATGGACCACTGTTCCTGAGCCAGTAGGGCTCTTATATTCTTAAATGCTTATAAAACTAAGGAAAAAGCATGTTATCCATAAATTATTAGTTAACTGACACCCATGGTAACACATTTTCCAACTGAAATAGAAAGCTGAGATACAAGAAAGAAAAATTACCTCAATCCCCACGGTATTATGAAGGACGTTAACTAAAAGGACATGCTCAGTCATCAGCCTGGGGGGCATCACTGAGGCTGTGACACAAGCACTCATAAGAATATCGGTCAGGGTCTCATCTGGGCCACACAGAGATGGCGAACCTCTACAATTTCAGCATATTATGTATAACAGTACATACAGTTCAAAATTCATTTCACTTCTCATTCAATATCCGTACGTATCCAAATTATATATTTTCCCCTTCATTCTATATTCAGTTTCTAGATACAATTTCAATCCTTCCCAGTCTTTTAAGTACTGTTCTGCCATTTGTCCATTTAATTTCTTTGTCATTTTGTCCATTTCTGCTAAAAAAACAATTTTCTCAACCAGTCATGTATATCTGGTACCTTCTCCATTTTCCAATGCTGAGCAAAGGCCATTCTCGCCGACGTAATCATGTACCATAACAGTGTCCTTTTCTCTTGTGGAATTTTTTCCATTGTCAAACCGAGGAGAAAAAGTTCAGGCTTTCTCTCAATTGGGGTTTTCAATATTTTCTGCATCACACAATGTATATTAGACCAATATGCTTTCGCTTTATCACATGACCACCACATATGGTAAAAAGAACCCTCTACTTTTTTACATTTCCAACATTTATTACTCAAGTTCTTATCCATGCTAATATTAGCAATCTTTTTTGGTGTCATATACCATCTATACATCATCTTATAGCAATTTTCTTTTACGTTAATACAAGTGGACATTTTAAAAGATCTTTTCCACAAAAATTCCCATGATTCCATAGAAATTTCTTTGTTCATATTTATGGCCCACTTTATCATTTGTTCTTTAACGGTTTCATCCAAAGTATATACAGTCAACAAAGTTTTATACATTTTGGATATCATTTTCCGTTCTTTTTTCAACCATATATTCTCAAAATCATCATTCATAGCCCTAAAACCAAACTCTTTACAATCTTTTTTATAAATGTCCCTTATTTGACAATATTGTAGCCAACCATACTCAAATTCTAATTCATTATTTGGTTTTAAAACATATTTTTTCCCTTCTCTTTGCAACAATTCCTGATACTTCAACCAATCATTGCCTCTATATTCTGAAAACAAATGTATAACTGCAGCTGGAACAATCCACAGAGGCCTTTCATCCGATATTGTATCCTTATACCTGGTCCATGCATCAAACAATGTCCTCCTTACATAATGATGCTTAAACATGGAGTCAGCTTTGTTTTTCCCATACCAAAGATAGGCATGCCAGCCAAATCTGCAATTGTGCCCCTCAAGAGCTAAAAGTTTTCTATTTTCCAAATTTACCCATTCAGATAACCAAGACATACATACTGCTTCATGATACAAACGCAAATTCGGGACTTGGAAGCCACCTCTGTCCTTAGTATCATACATTATCTTCATTTTTATTCTTGGCTTCTTCCCTGCCCAGATAAACTTAAAGATTTCTCTTTGCCATTTTACCAACACTTTTCCATCTTTCACAATTGGTATTGTCTGAAACAAAAACATTAACCTGGGCAGTACATTCATTTTAATAACGGCAATTTTTCCAAGAAGAGATAACCTTAGTTTTTCCCATTTTTCTAAATCACTCTTTATCGAACCCCACAATTTTTCATAATTATTCTTGAACAAATCCATATTTTTCATTGTAATTTCAACTCCCAGATACTTAACCCTTTTAACCACTTCACATTCTGTCACATTTTGTAACATTTGTTGCTTTGTACCAATCATATTTTTACACAGTATCTTAGATTTATTTTTGTTGACATAAAACCCTGCAAGATCACCAAACTCTCTTACTTTTTCAAATACCTTAGGCATATTATTAACAGGATCTTCAACAATAAACATGATATCATCCGCAAATGCTCTTAATTTAAATGAAAAACCTCCAATATTCAACCCTTTTATATTAACATCATCTCTGACCGCTTGTAGCAAAATCTCCAAAATCCAGATAAATAACAATGGTGACAGGGGACAACCTTGTCTAGTACCTTTTCTTACCCGGAACATATCTGTTGATTCTGCATTAACAATCACCGAAGCTTTTTGTTCTTTATATATCGATTGGATCATTCTTGTAAATTCTACGCCCATCATAGATTTCTCAAGCACTTTAAACATAAATTCCCAATTTAAATTATCAAAGGCCTTCTCTGCGTCCAAAAATAAAAAAGCGACTTCTTTTTCAGGATGTTTGTCATAATACTCAATTGCGTCCAATACAACCCTCATATTGTCTTTAATTTGTCTATTTGGTAAAAAACCAGCTTGATCTTCCACAATAGTATCTTTCAAAAACTTTTTAAGGCGCTCTGCCAATATTTTTGCAAATATTTTATAATCGTTGTTCAATAATGAAATGGGCCGATAGTTTTTAACATTTGTTAAATCTTGCATTTCTTTAGGAATTAAGGTGATTGCAGCTTCATTCCAGGAGTCAGGGATCTTTCCTGTCTTTCTAATTTCATTTAAAAGAATCTCCAGCACCGGAACCAAATCTTCATGAAATTTTTTATAAAATTTAGCTGAAAAGCCATCCGGGCCTGGGACTTTGGAGATTTTTGCCTCGGCTATTGCTTTACTAATTTCGTCCTTAGTTATTGCAGCATTTAGGAGTGTTTTCATTTCTGGATTTGGTTGTATCAAATTGACTTTGGATAGGTAATCCAACATTTTTTGAGGATCTGCTTGTTTCGATTGAAAGAGAGTCGCATAGTATTTGAAAAATTCCCTTTAATTCCTCCTGGGTCCAAGATCTCTTTATTTCCATCTTTCAAACAAGTGATTGTTTTATTCTCTCTTCTTTTCTTTAATTGCCATGCTAAATATTTGCCAGGTTTATTTGCACCTTCAAAGGATTTCTGTTGCAATTTTTTCAAGTTCCAAAATACTTCTTTGTTCAACCTTGCCGCATATTGCTCCCTTAGGATCCTCAATTCTCTCAAAATCTTCTTTTTACCAGGCCTTTTCTTAAGTTCTGTTTCTTTTTTCCGAATATTTCCCATAATTTCTTTGTCTATTTTCATTTGTTGTTTCCTTTCATTATTATTAATTGCAATCAGATGTCCTCTCATCACAGCCTTGTAGGCTTCCCATACCGTTTGCGTCTGTACACTTTTATTTAAGTTCAGTTGAAAGTATGTTTGGGTTTCTGTCCTTATTTTATCCACAATATTTTGCTTGTCCAGCAAATCTTCGTTGAGTCGCCATCGAAATTTTTTTCTCTTAACATACGTTGACCATTTTATCGGACTGTGGTCAGAAAGAGTCCTAGGTAGTATCTCAATTTTGCGTGTTTGCAAGATTAGGTTCTCTGTCATCCACATCATATCTATCCTGGAAAAAGACTCGTGTCTTGATGAATAAAAAGAGTACTCACTGTCTCTGGGATGTTTAGTTCTCCAAACGTCTGCCAAATGTTCATGTTTAATCAACTGGAAAAAGACTTTAGGAAGTTTGCCCATGGCCTCAATTCCTTTTTTTGATTTTCTATCAACAACATTGTCAACAGTACCATTAAAATCGCCCATTAAAATCATTTGCTCATAGGTCAACTGTCGTAGTTGTTCCCACAAATTCTGAAAAAAGTTTTCTTTTGCCCCATTGGGAGCATAGAGATTAACAATTAATGTCTTTTTATTCTGCAGCACAACTTCTACCGCCAAAAATTTCCCTTCATTGTCTTTGAAAATTTCTTTTGGTTCCAACTCTTTTTTAATATATGTAACTACTCCTTTTTTCTTTTGAGAGGAGAGTGAATAAAATTCCTCTCCTAATCTTTTTTGAATCAAAAATTTGGCATCTGATTTTTTAATATGTGTTTCTTGCAAGCAAACAATATCGCATTTCTGTTTTTCCAACCAGAGTCTGACATTTTTCCTTTTTTGGGGTGAGTTCAGTCCATTAACATTCCATGAAATTATTTGACTCTCCATGTTGATTCTGTAATTATTTATCAGAGTCTATAAAATTATCATTGATGAATCTGGTCATTTGGTCAACTGACTTGATGGTGACTCTCTTCTGTTTGAATGAAAAACTGACACCTTTAGGAATTTCCCATCTATATCTTATGCCCTCTGATTTCAGCTTGTCAATCAGGTCTTTAAAAAGTCGTCTGTCCTGAAGCATCGCTCTGGGTAGTTCCTTTAGGACCATGATTTTCTTGTTGCCAATTGTGAAGTCGTCCTGAAATTGTTGCTTAAACAAATCCTCCTTCAACTTCTTAGATATAAACTGGACAATTACATCTCTAGGTAATTTTTTCCTTTGCGCAATCGCAGAATTGACTCTGTATACCACATCAATCTGTGCCGCCACTCTCTCCTCTTCCATTTTCAAAAAATCTGCAACAGCATCTACCATGACTGAATGGATGTCCTCATTCTTATCTTCAGGGATCCCCCTGAATCTCATATGATTAATCATTGCATTGTATTGGACCATCACATTCACTTTATCTGTTTCTAAAGTGACCTCAGCTATATTAGATGCTACTCCCTTCACCCTTACATCCATCTCATCTGCTCTTTTGGTCAGCGTCTGTATCTCTTTTGTAATTCCAGACATTTCTTTTTTCAGCTCTGTTACCTCTGATATAACGGTCTTTTCAAGCTTCAGAATCGCGTCCATCACTCGTTTTTCCATAGCTTCCATCATGCCCTGTAGCTTTTTTCCTCTTTTCCAGCCATTTTCGGGGAGGACCAGGTATTTGCCCTCTGTCGTTGCCGCAGGTCGTAAGCCGTTGTTCACAATCTTCCCTCCAACACACTCTAAATCAAAGTCCTTCTTGTGCCCACCTAAATCGCACTAGTTTCACTTTTTTATATTAAGTCTTTCGTTTAAAATCAAAGAAAATTTTTCTGACCTTCCCAAAATGGCGGGCGCAATTTCTCTATGGTAAATGGTTCTTCCGGGTACTCACTTCCTGTCCGGCAATCTTAATGGTCCCCCTTGTTCCTGGTTTCTTCCCTTCTTCCGGCCTCCTTGGTCTTCTCTAGGATGATTACTTGTCTGTTCTGAAGTCACTTCCTGTTTTGCTGATTTCTGCTGCAGCAGCTCCAGTACTTTTCCACTGCAATTCTCACGGAGTTACTGTTAGTTTCTATTTTAAAGTCAATAATTTAACCGCAGGAATGATCAACAATTCGGCTTTTTGGCCTTTTTTAGCTGTTTAACTGCACTTTTTCCGCTCCAATGTTAGTACAGCAGATAGTGCACGATCATGCGCTTCATCGGATGTTGTTTATTTTCGGCCGAAACGCGTCTCCGGTGAGCAATTTTAAAAAGTTACCTTCAAAGTCAGTGTCTTGTTATAGCAGTGTTTCCTTGATATCAGTTTCTGTAGAATGTCTTGGAGGTCTGGGTCATGCGTTCTTATGTTGAGAATCCAACTCGGGTGGGGTCTTGTAGAGATTTTCCGAAGTGCCTTCTCTGGGGAGGGGATCAAGGCTGGTCGCGGCGCTCTTTAAAGCCCCGCTATCAGCCGATCTCAACTCCTCTCTCGGGCCAGGCTCTCTGCCAGTCACCCCCCTGCCTGGGGGGATCTGCGGTGGGCTATTGGAAGCCCACCCTGTCGTCAAGACCCTCCGTTTGCTCTGGGAGCTCTACGAGCAAGCCAGAGCACGTCAGGACGCCATGAATCCCAGAACGGAAGCCGGGAGGTTGACTTTTTCACTGGATGCCCACTACCTCAGCCAAAGACCTGGCAGAACAGGTCCATTTTGCTAAACATACTAACATCATTCAGTTCTCATATCTTTTATGAACTCCTTTATTACGCTGTAGGCTAATTTGCTGCTATTCACGGGTCTTACCAATTGCCTTCGTCCAATCTTAGCTGTATTTACTGTTCAGTTACTTGTGCATCTTGACTCTAACTGGCCCTTCCTGGCAACATCTTCCTCACCAGGTTGGTGACTTCTGTTTCAATATATCTGAAGAAGTGTGCATGCACATAGAAGCTTACAACCAGAATAAAACTTTGTTGTTCTTACAGATGCCACTGGACTCAAACTTTGTTCTGCTGCTTCAGATGCACCTGAATCTATGCTCAGCTAGTATGAGCATTACTCTTGAAACCATGAATCATAGGTTTCAGCAAAACAGTTGAGGGCACAAAAGAACCAACAAGAATGTTGTGTTTATAAAAGAAAATGAATACAAACAAACTTTAGCTTAAGAAACATAGGGAGTTAAAAATAAACAGTAAACCTAAACTTTCCTAATCATATTCCTAGTATCTTCACTTTCTTCCACTTTCTATCCTAGCTACCTAACCTGTTTATGTAAAGCACCATCAAGGTCCTGTGGTGACCCCATGGAGTTTTCAAGGCAAGAGGTGGTCAGAGGTGGTTCACCTGCCTCTGTGTAGAGACCCTGGACTTTCTTGGTGGTCTCCCATCTAGGTACTAACCAGGTCTAGCCCTATTCAGCTTCTGAGATCTGATGAGATTGGGCTAGCCTGGGCAATCCAGGTCAGGGTATCTACCTAACCCAGCTGGATGTAAAAAGAACAACAAAAACCCCTTTCTTAACTTCCCTGTTTCTTGCCTCTTAGTCATATTGTCTCATCCAGTCAGAACATTTCACTCCTCTCTCTGTCATTCTGTTAATCAATCACTCCATTCTGCATACTTTCCCCCCTCCCAGTCCATATTCTTACCTTTTAAGCCACCTATCAAGTTACACACTTCCAACCTTTATGGCATTTTCTACCAATCTTACATGCATTGCATCTCAAATATACTGCATCTGCATGTGGAGATTCCATTTAGCCATCACTAAATAGTTGCTGCTCAAACATGTGATCTAGCCTCCCATTTAAAAATAACTGTCTGAGGTTCTTGACTGGCAGCAGTGGTCATTTCCACATGCAGGGTATCATGGCTGAAAAAGCAACTGAGTGGTTGACATAGAGGAATGACAGCCTCATTCAGCTTTGAGAAGGCAGCAAAGATAATAACAGCCCCTCTTCTGATCAGCATCCCAGCCTGGAATGGGCTCGTCTTAAATTGTAGGGAACTTCCCTTCCTCCCTTTCCTGCATGCAACTGTGGAAACCTTTGGTTTACCGCTGCAGATTAAAGAGCCAGGTTTTTAAAAACTGCAAGCTCCTAATCTGAGGCAGCCCACAAACCTTCCAGAGCCAGGCTTGCAAACCAAATCCTGGTCTTGAACCAGGGCAACCAACACTTTTCTGTTCATTGTTGCTTTTCCTCTAAGGAGGGGGGTTGTGGGTAATGCTGTTGTGGCTAAGCTTTGTAGCATTGTAAGCAAAAATTCTACTTTGTGAGCAAGCAATTTGGCTGCTGCAGAATTTTTTTTGCTCTGGAGCCATCCTTCCTAAGCTAAGGCAAAAATGTGTGAGCCACGGGCTAAAAAACTGTGAGCTAGCTCCCGCTAACTCAGCTTAGAGGGAACACTGGTTGTGGGAACTGCAGGACTTTGCTTTCACTTTCCCACAGAGCTGTTTATCTGAGTGCTCCTGCACAGCGATCCTGGGATAGCCAGTTAAAATACTTGGAAAGCGAGACTGGAGGGGCACTGATTCTAAACATCCCTCCTCTCCCTTCCAGATCACCGCCATTCCAAACAACTGCATATTTTAGCCCAACGGAGGGAGGGGGGACCCTTCCTGTCAGCATTTTCATTAAGCCATCAGCACTTGGCAGGGACCTCAGGATCTCTTTCAAAGGGAGGAAGAGCCAGGCCAGGCAATGCGCAGGCCAGGTGAGGGGAGCCAGGCCAGGTGACGCACAAAGGGCTTCTCCT
Organism: Gekko gecko; assembly: GCA_029375565.1. Classification (NCBI taxonomy): domain Eukaryota; kingdom Metazoa; phylum Chordata; class Lepidosauria; order Squamata; family Gekkonidae; genus Gekko; species Gekko gecko. Next base: position 176,141,799 of record JAPDNY010000005.1, read on the forward strand.
GTTGAGGCACCCCTGGCCCCCTCCTCTTCCCCCCGGGCCCACCACAGAAGCAGATCCTGTCAGCACCCCCTTGCTCACTCACCCAACCTGCCCAGGCCCAGCAGGGGGCAACAACTCCCCCAGCAGCAGCTTCAGGGTGAAGGGCTTTTGGCAAGGGAGGGGCACCATAGCAGGGGTGGGGCAGTAGGCCAGCGGGGGTGCCCTTCTCATGCCGCACCCCTAGGCTGCCGCCTCATTTTGCCTTATGGAAGAGCCGGTTATGTGCATAATTATAGGATGGGGAAAACTTATCTTGGTAGTAGCACATGCAAAAAGGATCTAGGGGTCTTAGTAGATCATACACTAAACATGAGTCAGCAGTGTGATGAGGTAGCTAAAAAAGGCAAATGCAATTTGGGGCTGCATCAACAGAAGTATAGTGTCCAGATCATGCAATGTGATGGTATCGCGTTGCTCTGCTCTGGTTAGACCTCACTTGGAGTACTGTGTTCAGTTTTGGGCACCACAGTTTAAAAAGGATGTTGATAAGTTTAAGAAGGATAAGCTGGAATGTGTTCAGAGGAGGGTGACAAAGATGGTGAAGGGTCTGGAGAAGTAGTCATATGAGGAAAGACTGAAGGAGTTAGCGATGTTTAGTCTGGAGATAAGACAATTGAGAGCTGACATGATAGCCATCTTCAATTAGTTGAAGAGCTGTCATATAGAGGATGGAGTGGAGTTGTTTTCTGTTACCCCAGAAGGTTGGATCAGAACCAATGAGATGAAATTAAATCAAAATAGTTTTGGGATAAACATTAGGAAGTACTTCCTTCATGACAGAGTGGTTCATCAGTGGAAGAGGATTCCTTGGGAGCTGATGGGATGTCCTTCCTTGGAGATTTTTAAGCAGAGGCTAGAGGGCCATCTGACAGCAATGCTGATTCTATGAACTAAGGCAGATCATGAAAGGGAGGGCAGGAATAGGGATGGGCATGAACTGGGAAAATGTGGTTCAGTTTGTGCTTCGTGGCACACCCACGAAACAAACCATGGACTGTCATGTGCACCTCCTTTATATAACAAGATTATTTTCAGTAATAATCATGCAACAAAATGTATAATAATAATGGCCAGAAAAAGACAAATGGTGAAACATTTATTTTATTTAACTTCATATATCTAATTATGTCCATAAAAAAATTAAAATTCCAACTCGCTATTCCATCACGAAAGCCACTGTCATGTAGTGGTTAAAGTGACAAACTAGGATCTGGGAAATCCAGGTGACCTCTCAGCCTAGCCCTGACCTGGATAGCCTAGCCCTGACTTGGATAGCCCCAGGATAGCCTGCTCTCATCAGATCACAGAAGCTAAGCAGGACTGACATGGAGGCAGGCAATGGCAAACCACCTCCAAATATCTCTTGACTTGTGATTTTGTGGAGGGGGGAAATCCATCACACCACTTGTATTTGGAGTAGGCACTTGGGAGGGGTTCTGTTCTCCATTTTGAAGTTCAAGAGCTGACCATCCCAAGTATCTACAAGGAATTTTTGAGAGCTAGGAGCCTTTGTACTAGCTTTTATGAGCACTATGAAAAAATAGTGATTGCAAACTTTACCATACTGGCTGGTCTAGAGATTGTGGAATCACCATCACAGATGCACAGTGGTCTAACATTTGGCAAGTCTCATTAGCATCCTCATCATCTGCACATGTTAGATTACAATCTTATAAAATTTTATCCAGATGGTACGCCACACCTAATAAGATGGCCCTGATCTCTTCCTCCAACTCTGCACTGTGTTGGAAAGGTTGTGGTAACACTGGCACGTATGCCCACTGTTGGTGGCAATGCCCCCAAATAAGAACCTTCTGGGCTAATATTATTGCACATATCAAACAAATTACAGGATACTTATTTCCTTAGCTCCCAGAACTCATCGTTCTGCAATATAATCAGGATCCTTCAATCCCCAGAATTAGAAGGGACCTCACCAAGAGCCTATTAACAGCTGCCAAAACAGTGTTAGCAACATATTGGAAATCGCCTTCACTACCATCTATAGATATATAGTTTTCAAAGATTTGGGTTCATCTGATGACTGAGAAAATCACCGATAAGCTACTTCAGTCAGATCTCTACCCCAGGAGAACATCATTCAAAGAGAAATGGTTTCCCTTTTTGGAATACGTACTCGCGCAAGATCTACTACCTTCTAATCCAATATACCGACAAATGCTCTCACTTTAACCTGGTTCTCTTTCTTATCTTAATTCATTTACTTACTCTTATTATTTTTTAATTGCTGTTTTTCTTTTATCCTCTTCATGTCCACAGGTGTAGAGTCTAGTGATCTTAATCACAATACCCCACTCAGTACACCACTCCACACAAACTCAGCAGTCGCAAGGCAATCTTATCACAACAAACAGACAAAAAATGTGTTGTTGAAGGCTTTATTTTTTTACAAACAGTCCTTTATTTTTCTAATCATATTGTCAATTACTGAAAAAATATGTTTTTAAGATTAGATGATGAAGTATTAGTCATACCAGATGTAGTAAGTTTGATATTAATATTAACTTATAACCTTGATTTTTCTCTGAATGTTGACATATATGTATATCAATCTCTTCCTGTTGATTGTAAATTCTTTATATATCAATTAAAACATTAAAACTAAAAAAAGAAGAAGATAGAGCCCATTCTCTGAGTCAGTCAGTCCCACCATGGGAGCCTTTCCAATCACAAAAGTTGTTCTGACTAGAACCAGTTAAATTTGGTGACAGGTTAGCTGAATTTTGAAAGGCCTGGAGTTCTATTACCTCTGACCAGTGGGTCCTTGATAGTCTACTTTGGTTACAAGTTAGAGTTCAAAGTTTTGCCCCCTTGTTCTTCCCTTGTGATATTAGCCAATAAGGCAACGGATGACCTGTTACAGGCCTTGAGAGCATTCATAGAGAAGGTGTTAACCTGATTGCTGTTTATTATTAATAAAATTATGGGGAATATTAGCTTTTATCAATAAGGAATCGGTTGCGGGATGCAACACCAATTTATACAGAGGTCCTGCCCTCCCAGAACTATCAGAAACAGACACTGAGACTTTATAAGGTTGAAATTAAAGTCTTTTACTGGGAATCTTCTTCACACACAAATAATACACAAGCACACACACAATTACTCAAGTCTAGGAAATAAAGAGAGAGATATAAGCACATTTGCATTAGCAGGTATTCGTTGTTGGGAGATATTTACCTGTCCTTGTAGTGTGAGCCGTTCCAGTGGAAGAATGGAGGGATAGAATGGAAAAATGGGACACGTGGCCTGAACCAGCAGGTAATACATGGAACTCAGGCTGCAGACCAGAGTTTAAAGATGGAGGCAGGGGCTGGGGATAGCAAGCTGGACATAATAGGGTCAAAGCTTCGATAGGGGTCGTAGAGGAGAAAGAGAAAGCATGTGGTTGGGTTGCCCCTTTTATGCATGAGGGTGGAGGATAGCCATAACTCCTGGTCACACCTCTTGGTAAGTCCGTCCCAGTATCCTTCTCTTTCAGGGTGCAGTCTCCTCTGGCTTCATAGGGGCTACCTTGTTGTACAACTCCTGTAAGCATGCTTGGTGCACAGTTCATATTTTATTTCAGTTCATGAAAGGCATAAAAAGCCTTGCAGGGCAACAAAGGGTGCTATTGAACAGGCAGACACAGGTCAGCGACCTAGAGGGTTTTACTCTTGGATGTTTTTGGTAGACAAAAAGGATGGAGGGCTAGGCCCACTTTAGACCTTAGTTAAATATTTTTCTGCAAGTTTCAAAGTTATGTATGATTTCTGTTCAATCTACTTTGCAACTGTTAAAGTTCAGTTCCTGGTTTGCAGTTATTGATCTAAAGGACACTTATTTCCATGTTTCAATTCATTGTGAACACCCCAAGTTCCTGCATTTTTCCTGTGGGGCACAAATGTTCCAGTATGCTGTTTTACCCTTTGGATTGGCCATGACCCTTAGGGCATTATTTAAGTGCATGGCCCCAGTGATAGCTCACTTATGCTTGCAGGGATGCCATGTGTTTCCTTATCTGGATGACTGGTTGCTGGTGTCAGATACCATTGAACAGGTTTTAAAGCACTGTTCCATGGTTTTGGATCTTTGCCAGAGCCTGGGGTTATTAGTCAACTGGGAAAAATCTAAACTAGTGCCATCAAAGAAAGCCCAATTCATAGGCTATCTCCTGGATTCACTGCAGGGAAAGGGTTTTTTGCCCCCAGCCAGGATATAGACCATTGGGGCATATGGCTTTGACTACAGAAGTTTTACTGCTTGCTAGGCTACAGATGAGGCCTTTACAGCTCTGGTTTCTAGCTCGGTATAGAGCAGAGCTTCACCCTCCAAGACAGAAGTTCTCCATTCCTAGGCAGCTGGTCCAAGAACTGCTGTGGTGGAGTCTCTGGATAACTTGTCGCAGGGCAGAACCTTTGGTTTGTGTCATCATGAGGTAGTGCTCACCACTGATGTGTCCCACTGGGGCTGGGGAGTGCATTGTGATGGTTCATCTGTGCAGGGTACTTGGTCACAAATGGAGAGTAGGTGTCATAATAATTTACTGGAGTTGCGGGCCATTGGCTGGGTGCTGGGTCAGCTCCTCTCCCCCACCCACTGCTGGATTGGCCATTCCCTGACGGAATAAACTGCCCAAATGGCTGTCTCTTCTGACAAAGATGCTTCACCTTTGGACTGCACTCCATCCCCCGGTATGCTACTGATCATAGGAAAGGATTGGGTAACATGACTGCAGACTTACAAATTCTTTTCTGGGAGCAGGGCTATTTTTGGGCAGGAACACACAGGAACGGAGTTCCAGCTGGCTCCCAAGTTGGCCACGTCCAGCAGGAACTCATGGCTCCCAAGTTGGCCACGTCCAGCAGGAACTCATTATCATAATAGGCCACACCCAACTGCAGAAACTCATTAGGATTGGCTACATTAGGGGTGTGTGGCCTAACATGCCAAAGGACTTCCTGCTACAAAAAAAGCCCTGAGTTTTGACAACAAACAAGGTAAACAGAATAAGAAGCAAAAGGTGGGTGTGGCTGGATGGCCACACTTTTGGTAACATGGGTTTGTGGGCTAATATGCTAATGAGCTGTGCTGTCAGGGGTGTGGCCTAACATGCTAATGAGTTTCTGCTGTTGGGTGTGGCCTGTTATGCTAATTAGTTCCTGCTGGGCTTTTTCTACAAAAAAAGCCCTGTCTGGGAGTATGTCCCATTGAATTCAGTGAGATTTACCTTTGAACAAATTTGCAGGGTTTAGACAGGCCCTCTCCACTTTCCAAAAGCAACAAAGTAGTTCAGGAGGAGAAGATAAAAGGGTATTCTCTTATCAATCCACCCTCCTGTTTGTTTTAATTTGCTATTTTAGATCTATGTATTGTTCTTAACATTGATATTAATATCTTATTAACTGTTTCCCACCTTGAGAACCCCAACTGGGTGGAAAGGTGAGATAACAAATGTTTGATGGGAAAAGATAAATAATTGTGCTGGGGAAGATAGTTACAGATTTTTTCAAAAAAATCAAGCTAATTCTTAATTCTAAATTGCTTATGCAATTTTTGTAATCAGTTGTCAGGACTCGAGTGGGTGTTTCTGTTGTTCTAGTGGTTCTTCTTATGGAAAAAAACACTGTGTGAGTGAGATGAGTAGGGCTCTTTTTGTAGCAGGAACTCCTTTGCATATTAGGCTATATACCCCTAATGTAGCCAATCCTCCAAGAGTTTACAGAGCTCTTCTTACAGGGGCTACTGTAAGCTCTTGGAGGATTGGCTACATTAGGGGTGTGTCACCTAATATGCAAAGGAGTTCCTGCTACAAAAAGAGCCCTGAGTATATTGTTTCATTTGGTAAGCAGTGCACTCGATACGGCTCTCTACAATTAGATTTCCATGTGTATGCTGTTGAGCTCTCTAGCTTCTCTCTCTCTCTTTTTTTTGGCCCCCCGAAGGGGATTTTTTATTGCTTTTTTTGCTACAATGAAAAAAAGGGAAGGGAACTAACAACTAGGGAGAAAGGAAAGTAAATCCACACTAAACTAAAAACCCAAGAGTAGGAGATCATTAACCCCGTTAAAATCTATGTTAGTACCATGTTGTTAGTAAACAATGCATGCTGTGAGTGCTATCTATCCCTGTTCAGAAGTTAGCTGGTTACTTGTTTTATTTATTTATTTATTCCATTTTTACCCCACCCTCCCCGCAAGCGGGCTCAGGGCAGCTTACAATGAGGCAACCAAGTGCCAGAAACAGACAGCTTAAAACATAAAGGCAGAGTCCTTCTGCCTTTACTTAGGCTTTCTATCTCTAAAATCATAGGTTGGTTTGTGGGCAGCAGCGCCTTCTTCTGCAGCCAAGTCTTTGTCCGTCTCCGAGGGTGTGGAGCCACTCAAACCAGTTTCATCGTCTTCTTTGGTTCCCAGATGGCGTTTCAGGAATTCTTTAGCCTTGTACACGGAGTCAATCTTCTCTCTCTTATCATGTAGCTTAAAGATGACCCCTTCTGGAACAGCCCATTTATGTGCAATTTGATTAGTTTGAAGAAAGAGAATTAAATCTTTGTAGCTCTTTCGTTTTTGTCGAATTTCAAATGGAATGTCTTTTAAAGTCTTGATAGTAGCATTCTCCAGTTTCAGTGGAGTTGCTGATGTGGCTTTTAAAATTGCATCCCTGGCTTGTCTTCTTGAGAAACTGACTGATATTTCTCCAGGTAGGCTATTCTTTTTGGTGTAATTGGAACACACCCTATACGCTGCCTTCATATCATGGATTATTTCTTCCGCTTTCAAACCTACTACTGGCACAATAAGATCGCTTAAAAGTTTCTTCAAATCCTCTTTCAGTTGTTCAGGAACTCTCTGGAATCTGAGTATCATATTCACTCTTTCCATTTGTAGAAACAATAATCTATTTTCCTGGTAACTCTGTTTATTCGTTATTTGGTCCACTTTTTTCTTCAAAGTCTTGTTTTGCGTGCACATCTCTTTCACTACTTCCATCGTTTGCTCCATCTGCTTAACTGTTTCAGCCAGCTGGAGCTGTTGCACTGCGAAAGTCTGGTTGAGAATGGTTAACTGCTGGTTAATACCAGTGAGTTGATCCATAACAGGCTTGAGCGTATCCGCTAGTAGTCTCATGATGTCCATTCCCTCTTCTTCCAGCCTCAGACTTGGACCGCCTGTAAGTTTCGATTTCATTCCTTTCCTCCCTGCACCCAACATCTTGGTTGATTGTTTACAAAAGCCAACCGCTGTTTCATCACCTCTGAAAATTGCTTATGCTTTGAATCTGCTCTGGTAAGTCTCACCAAACAGGCCAAACAGTCATTTTTTTCCCTTCCCCACTCTCTTTTTCTGCTACTCTTCTCGCTCGTGGGGGCGATTTCCCCCACTCTCCAATTGCCGATATTGAGGGGCTAAGGGATTTTCTGGTTATTTTAAAATTCGGTTATATCCAGCTCACGTTCATTGTCAACCACTTTTGGCCTCGCTTGTAATTCCACTGATTGCTCAATCTCCGGCGCTTGTTCTGGCCAGCCTAGATAGTGCATTGCGGCCATGCAGCAGTAGGACTGTCAGGGCAGGTGGGCGCCTCAATTCACCAGCATTCCATCGTTGAAGAAGCTACCCACCCCAACCCCTATAGCTTGGAACCCTACCCAAGGGTTCCGTGGGAGAGCTGCATCAGCGGCTCCCCTCCAAGCCGCTGTTGTACAAATCGCTCTCCCAAGCCTTGGGGAGAGCGACTGCCATCACTATGCCATTAACTGGAAGTCCCCTCTCTAGCTTCTCAATGGACCCAATGCTTGCCATAGGCAGCCTCAGAAAGGGAAGGGTCAGCCTGAAGGAGTCAACAACACAGCATGCACTGTGGCTTAGCCTATTAAGCCCACAGAGGGAAGGGCCTTTAAGGGCCACTTAAAACAGACTGGGTATGGAAATCCATTTGCCCACCTGTGAGATTTCAAAAAAAGATGCTAAGATCCTGAAAGCAGTTTACTGGTTCCTTGAGAAAAAAGTTGAGTCTAGCTTCACGAAGTGCCACTTTCACAAAGTGCCAGTTTAGTTGCAATGAATGCATTTTCCTGTCATGAGTGCCAATGTTCTGCTTACCAGTGCAATTGTTTAAAGCACCTGAAAAAAATCCAGATAGGATAGCATCAGATTACAGTTGCTACCCCCAAGTGGCACCTGGAGATCTCCTGTGATTATAACTGATCTCCAGAAGGTCAAGATCAGTTCACCAGAGAAAATGGATGCTTTAAAGGATGAACTCTATGGTATTATACCTTGCTGAGATCTCTCCTCTCCCCAAACCCCACCCTCCCCATGCTACACCCCCAAATCTCTAAGTATTTCCCAACCCATAGCTGGCAATCCTAAAGCAGATAGTGTTGTATTTGCTGGTTGATAGATTATTACTGGGTGCAGCCAGTTTTCCAGACTTGAGTCATTGGTGGAATGTGATCCACTTTCAAATTCAAATTCAAATACACATGAAACATAAGGACAGGAGCCTTCCTCCTGATGCCTTTCAGTTCTAAACAGGTCTACACCTAGTTAAAAGAAATGCTCCTAATCTAGGCATACGTTAAGTGATTGTTGACAAAGCAGCTCCAGAAGGAACACCTGGATAGAATGAAATATAAATAAAGTTTCTTGAGAAGAATAGTAAAAGCATCTGGGCTGAGGAATTTGCAATCTCAAGGAGGCAACATGTTATTGAACCTTCATGATAATGCCCAGTGACAGACACGCCATATAAAGGGACATTTATTCCAAGCATACAAATGCTGGTGGTGCACGTGACATCACTCAAGTAGGGAAGCAAGAGTCCAAGAGGGGGCAAAAGATGCACAGGGAGGGCTACAGTGATCTAAGTTTAGCAGACCTGAGTGAGAATCCAAATGCTGGTTGGAAGTGAAATATCTGGGCAGCAAAATGATCCAAAGGACTGGGGGAGCAGGAACCTGTGATGGACATCTTTCGGAACTTTGCAGTTCCATGGACAAAATCTCACTTTAGGGACAGCTTCTCACAGAAGTCTAGATCAAAAACATAAGATGGCATTCTGCCATCACAGGGGCTTGATTACCCTGGATTTAAGGGATAGACATGGGGTAGGGTTGTCAAGCTCCAAATGGGGCCTGGAGATTCCCCAAAATTACAAATGATCTGCAGAATACAGAGATCAGTCCCCAAGGAGAAAATGGCTGCTTTGGAGGGAGGATTGCATGGCATTGCATTCTTGCTGAGCTCCCTCCTTCCCCATACTCTGCCACCTCAGGCTGTCCCAGGCTCCATGCCTAAATCTCCATCAATTTCCCCAACCCTGATCTTGAAAACTTATTGTGGGGTGTGAAGCTAAGACAAGCTTCACAATGGCCTTTTTTGATAGGGAAGGATAACAAATTCGACCCTCACAGTCTTTAAGCACTCTCTGGGATATGGGGAGAGCCCCCCCACCAAAATGCCTCCAGTATGTTGCAGCCACCATCTCAGGGTCCCTTCACCTGCTGCCTCAGAGAAGAAAGAGAAGGAGGGGGAAATCTTCTCTCTGCTCTTCCACTCCCCTATACTACAAATTAATATAGTTCAAAAGATGCTTTGTGGTGTACCCAGGAGACTCTAGTTAGGATCTCTTCTGTTAGGATTCACCTAGCAGCCTTAGTCAAGCCACTTAGTCAAGCCCGTTCTGCCGCCCCACACCATACTCTGGGCCTTCTATGGGTCCCGGTAGACCCAGAGAAGCCCATTCCGCCCCTCTTCCCTTCCTTTCCTTTCTTCCTCTCTCCTTCTTTCTTTCACTCTCCCTCCTCCTTCCTTCCTTCCTTCCTTCCTTCCTTCCTTCCTTCCTTCCTTCCTTCCTTCCTTCCTTCCTTCCTTCCTTTTCTCCAACTCTCCCTCCCTTCCACCCTCCCTCCCTTCCTTTCTAGGGCCCGTTGTCTTCCTCCACAATGGGCTTTGCTCCCGTGTGTGTGTGTGCGTATATATGCAAAAGAAAGTCCCCTCATCATAAAATCAACTCCCAGGCCAAAACGCTGGACCTAGAAACACAAAATTTGGGGAGAGTGGCGGGTTCCGGTACGGCGTGTCGACGGGTGGTCCCTGGACTTCCCCAGGCCACCCGAACCATTTTCGTTCCCTTTTGAGCCTCCCGGTGACGGGAGAGCTCGAACCAGTCCTCCCGTAGAGAGGGCTGGTGCAGGGGGCTTGTTTCTGGCCCCTCCCGCTCCTGGCAAAGGCGGGGGGGTGACCAGTATCGCCCCGAAGCGGGAGCGGCTTGCGGGGGTGGAGCATGGACACCATGCTCCACATAGACGCAGCCATCCGTTTTAACTGTACTGGGAGTTAATGATTTTCACCAACTTCAGCAACATAAAAGAAGAGCTGTGAGTACATACTCTGGAGTTTTATATGGAGAAAGGAAAAAAAATATTAGTTACCCCTATCAAGCGTGCTCAAAATGGAGAAGGATTGCGGCTGTGAGAAGTTAGAGAGAGGACTTTGTAATTTCAAGTATTTATTTTTTGGGGTTCTTGTTTATTGGCTGTTTCGTTTTCTGGGACTTTTTCTCTTTTGGTTCACTGGCAAGGACTTATAAAGAGGAAAAAATGACTGAAACCTCATATTGAATGAACTGGCTCTAAGGAACTGACTAAAATGGCGTTTGCATTAAAAGTGGAGGAAGAGTTGGATGAAAATATGAAGGTGGAGGAATTAACGTTTGAACAATTTATTAAAGTTCTAAAAGAGGGAATACAAAAGGGGTGCGAGGAAGCATGTATAAAGTTACAGGAGAAAGCATATAGCACCCAATCTGTAACGGAAATAAAGGAAGAGCAGGAGCAATATATTATGACAGAAACCCTAGAGGCGCAGCAAGGAGAGAAAGGTGATTGCTGCGTGATAGAAAATTGGGGGCTGTTTCAAGAGAAAGACTATGCAGAAATACAATGCCCGGCAGTTAAAATAATGAGAAGGAACCGAAATAAGGCAGCCTGTGTAAAGTTGGAACCTTCAAGGGAAGAGGGACAACGATTGAAAGCCGATAGAGAAGGAAAGAGAAAGACGAAAAGGAGGAAGATGCGAGTTGGGAAGTTTAGAAGGGTGGCAAAAGAACTATTTGACGTAAAGTTGGAACCTTCAAGGGAAGAGGGACAACGATTGAAAACCGATAGAGAAGGAAAGAGAAAGACGAAAAGGAGGAAGATACGAGTTGGGAAGTTCAGAAGGGTGGCAAAAGAACTCTTTGACGTAAAGCTTGAACTGTTAAGGGAAGAGAAACAGCGACTGGCAAATGAAACAGAAAGAAGGAGAAGAATGAAAAAGGAAAACCTACAAGCTTGGAAATTCAAAAGAGACAATGAAATGTGGGATTTAGAATGGGAGAAAGGTGAAGAGGGAAAGGCAAACTACTGGTATAAGCATAAAGGGAGAAGACATGTAGAAATGTTGCTGCAGAAAAGTAGAGTACAGATGATAAGGAGGAAATTTAAGTTATATAAGGAAAGGGAAGGAATAGTTTTTTTTCCCTCTCTGCTATATACTGAACTGGGGAAAATGACGTTGTTTTTTGATGTTGTAAGTACATGATGGGTAAATAAGTGTGTTTAGTGGCAAAGCAAAGGTAAAAAGTGGTGGTAAATATTGGAGATGTGTAGTAGAGTAAAGGAGTAAAATATAGTTAAACTGTATAAGGATAATATGATCCAGAATGAGGTGATATTAAAGTACGGGTCATTATGTGTAAAGTAATCTGTTTGCTTTAGTAGGTTTAGGTGGGGTAGTCTAAACATGAAAGTTAAATCTGTTATAGGGGTTTCTGCAAAAGTTAAATTAATTTGTAAACTGCAGGGATAAAATGGATATTGGAAAAAGGCAGTAAAAGGAAAAGTTTGAAATTATAGTAATGACAAGCTTTATATATATATATATATATTATATGTAAGGAATGAACAGTTTATTGTAAGAGGGGGAATAGTAAGGGTTATAAAATTGACTGATTAATGAAATGATGACTATAAATAGTGATTATGTTTGTTTGTTTGTCTTTTTCGAATTGCCAACAAGAATTGATAAAGTAATCTTGTAAAGTAAATTGTGAGAGTAGTAGTCACCTAATAGAAAACTGACCTAAGGTCCTTTATAAGGGTTAGGGTAGTATAAAAATGTTGGGTCTAGTTCTACTGTAAATTTGTGTTGCTGAATTGGAAAATTGTTACTATAGAGTTAGAGTTGGTAGTTATACTTTTGTGGATGTTTTTGTTGAAGTTTGTATAGTGGTGTAGCTTTATGTCAAAAAACCCAATAAATATATTTAAAAAAAAAAAAAAAATTGGGGAGAGTGCTCCTACCATGGCGTAGATGCTCACTAAGAAGGCATTTTTAGAAATTCAACCCCTAAGGGGGTCAAAACAGGTAAAATGTGCTTCCACCATTGATTCCTATGTGGCTGCCAGGCTGCTGCTTCCTTGCATCCCCCACTCGCTGATTGGTCAGCTGTAGAGCTCAGTATTCTGTGGTAAAAACAGTTACAGGGGACTGCACAGAGCTAACGACAGTTGAGGAAAGCAAGAATGGCCAATAACCACCTGTGAGGTTCAGTAATGCTGCTGGCCCAGCCTCTCTGATGGCTTCCAACACACTCCCCCCACCTCCTACACCTACCAGGCAGTTGTCTGTTAGGTACAGCAGTGGTTGTAGGGTGCTTAAAGCCACAAGGGAGCCCACAGTAACATCTTAGTGATCCTGCCAGCCTCGCCTCCACCATGGCTTCTAATACTCCTCCCCCCCCCCTCCTACACTGGACAGGCAGCTGCCTGTCAGGTGTAGGAGAGGAGGTGGGATGCTTACAGCCACCGGGGAGGTTTGCTCAGCAGGATTGCCTTAGCCCTGCTGCTGGCCCAGCCTCTCAGATGCCTTTAAATACAATCCCCTCCAACATCAGACAGGCTGGTGTCTGTCAGGTGTAGGAGTAGGGCCAGGGTACTTTAATCCATCAGGGACACCACCCCAGCAGGATCACCTTAGTGATGCTGCTGGTCCAGCCTCTATGATGGCTTCCAGCACACTCCTCCCACCTCCTACACCTACCAGGTGGTTGTTTGTCAGATGCAGCAGCGATCACAGGGTGCTTAAAGCCATGAGGGAGCCCACCCCAGCAGTAATGCCTTAGTGATCCTGCAAGCCCTGCCTCCACAGTGGCTTCTAGTACTCCTCCCCCCTCCCCCTCCTACACTGGACAGGCTGCTGTCAGGAGGAGGCAACTTAGGAATGCGACAAAGACATTTACACATAGTACTCCTGTAGTGCACTGAGCTGCGCAGGCCAAGTACCAGCAAGATCACCCTGAGGTGCTCAGAACAACACAGTCTCCATATGAGCAAAACAATCCAGGAACTCAAGTAGAGAGGCCATCACTTTCGTGGAAGGTGGCAGGAGTTGACTTAACAGACGACTGCTTCTTAAATGGACAGTTCTATGTGGCCTGCTCCAGAGTGAGCTCACCAAGTAGCCTGGTGATCCTAGCATCTGAGGACAGAACCACCAATGTGGTCTACAGAGAGGTCCTTCAGTAGAGAAAAAAACAAGTATGTATGTTTCACTTCATTTTTTACTCTACAATCTTCTCCATTAGAATTCCTACAACAAATGTTACATTTCAGACTTCACATCATCAGTATTATAACTGGATTTATGGAACTTAAATGCTGCAGTGAAGCACAGGTATCAGACTAGTTATTGATAGAAATCAATAGACATATATAGTTGGAGGATTTTTCATAGAAGCTTTCTGCTCTGACCAACAGAAGGACAAGATCTTCCTGGAACAGGTGCCTGTGAGGTGCAGTGGTTAGAGAGCCAGATTTGTACTGGGAAGACCTGGGTTCAAATCCCCATGTGACCAAGAAACACATTGGGTGGCACCAATTTCCTTGAAGGAAGAGCAGGATAAAAATGTACACAGAGATAAACAGGATACCATCTACTTTAAGTCTCTGAATGTAGAAGTCCTTTAGTTTCTGCAGATGTCAAATTCTGTCACCTGCTTTTCAATTGCATCTGACTTCACAGATTTCCCTTCCCCCACTCTAGTTTATCCCTAGGTTTCTATATCTATATCTTTTAAGATTTGATAGCCTCTTCTCAATCACCTTGACTGGAACATGGAATAATCCTTTTTGGACCTGAGGAAGTATAATCTGAAACTGGATTTTTATTTCAGTTGTGTGGTTCTGAACATGATGTTTCCCCCCTGAATGTATGGTTTGATTTCAGCCAAGAATTCAACCTGGATTTCAGGCCTAGTTCTCTTTTTATGATTTGTACTTGGGCATTGGCACCCATATGTAAAGTATGTTACTTCTTTGTCACATCTGAAAAGTATGCATGCAAAATCTAGCCTGTTTCCCTTTAAACTGTTTTAAGAAGCAGCTACTGGGGAAGGCCACATCTCCTATATCATCCTGGGGCCCCTGTTTGGGTGGAAATATGGCATAAAAGTATTTTAAACAAAGTAAGTAAATAAATAAATATGTCTATGCATGGTAAAGGTTCCAAACCTGAGCTGGTGGTGCATTCATCTTTCACACTGCAAAGTGTATCACTTATGGGCTCTCACCTGCATGCAGAATGTTAAATGTGAATCAGCTCTGGGATAAGACAAGTGAAAAACTTATTTTTAAAAAGCAAAATGCTCCCATGTCATCATTTGGACTGTGTCCAAGAAGGAAGAGAAGATGCTCCAGTCCTGTGTTTCCTAGATGATTTTTAAAAGTCAGCCATGGAGGCCCAGGCATTGATTCTTCATTAACATCATCAAAAAGAAAGGATCTCTTCTTGCTCCTATGTAGCTAGAGGCAATGTTCTGAATTAAGAAGGGCACATTGGTATATCACATTGATTTCAATCTGTGTTGTCTTCATTGCAGCCAGATGGTTTAGAAATTCTGGTTTTTAATTTAAATTAGGTTCTCCAACAGAAAGAAATGTGTCAAGGAAGGTACAGACATGGAGACCCAGTCATATCTCCCAAATCCACACATACGGGTTCCTGGGTACTCATTAAATGTTGTTAGTTTCAAGAATCTCCAATCCAGGGGATTCTTGGTATGGACCAGCAGAGTACAACATTGCAAAATCCTGGCATGTGTGTCCACATACACACCAATATGGTGGTCTGCCACCAGCCCCTTGAACTACCCACATAGTCAGAAGCCAACGGGCAAACTTCTACCTTACTGGGAAATAATTAAGAAAGCCATTCCTGCATGGTAGGTCACCTGCAGAAATGAGTTTCCACAACAGTTAACTTAGTAGGTGGACTCCTTAGGTCTAGGTAGTGAGATTAGATTGCAACACTTGAAGCACAGAACACCCAATATAATCAGAAGATATTTATTAAAGTGAGCAAGAATATTTCAAAAGAACAGAGCAGAAAGAAATAAAACAGATAAGCTATTTTAAGGGCTTAACTAAAAAGCAAGGCATTGATTCAGAGTTATCAGATTTTACCTGTCAGAGTTGAAGTCAAACAGCATTCTTGTCTCTCTCTCCAGAGAGCATGTCACCATGCAGCATCTGGTATCTTCTGAGGTTAGTGCACCATACCTCATGATAGCTGAAGCTAGCTACAAATAAAGAACCATAAAAGTAGCTGTTTAAAGGTCTAAGATTTAAGGGGCAGGGCCCCTTCCACCTAATCAAAGATCAGACCACTGATGCTGTGTTGACATGAACCTGTTAAAACAAATGGCTTGGTGGGGGAGTCTTTTTATGATGAGATGGAGAGGTTATCTTCAATCTACCTCTTCATTGCATAGTGTAAATCACAGCACCAAGTGAGGAGGCTTTGGCGCCAAGTCCTGTACTGGCAAACAAAGGGTTTGTCTCTGTACCTGAAGCCTGATTCGAAGGTCACAGGGTCAATTGCCAACTCTTCAGCACCAACAAGCAGTTATTTTCCATTTTGTCACTTCAACTCATTCAGGCCTAGAGATTAATTTGAGGCCTGAATGTGTCTAATGAAAGAAATTGACTAAACAAGCAATATCCTTGGCAGATAGTCACACAGCAACAATTGATCTCGCAACAGAATCTATGGAGTGCTTAGGAAGAGACATCAACTCTAATACAGAGTGTAGAGAAGAAAACTACAGATGTGCACCATCATGTGAGAACAAGTGTTCTTTTGTAGGGACAGAATGCAACAGCTGTGCTCTCAATGTGCTCTCAGCTTAATGGTGCCATGTCAAACATAAGATTCTTTAGTATTTTCTCATACTTTTATGATCCAAGATGTGTATTAGCATGGCATTTGTAGGCTTGGAATAGGAGAATAATGAGATTGACTTGACAACCACCTCCCCACCGTGAGCTTCTTCCTTTTTCTATTGGTAGTAGGTGACCAATTATTTGGTGAAAAAGGAATTCTGTTATCAGACAGGATGTTGAACTGGACTCTGTGAACCATGGGTAGTAATTGGTTCATATAATGTCAAAACTGGCATGTTGGGTGCAAAATTAGAGAAACAGCTACTGGGCATCTGCAGAGTTTATAAGTATGGCCACCACCCACTGCCTAGTAGGTTCTAACTGCCAAGCCCATTTGGCCACTATTAGGAACCATACTGTTTTTTACAGTTGTATTAGTGTAGTCTATAGGTTTCATGAATGTCTTTGCTCTAGATGTTTTCTCATAGACTTCATTGGGTATACTACATATGGTGACGTTAAAGCATCTTCAAGCCCCCTGAATCTATAGGCTTTTACCCTAGCAGCCATGTGCACATATGTGGTGTGCCAAGCTGCACCCATTATGTAAGGCCAATTTTATACATCTCTGAGAGATTTGGCACAGGGAGACTTTGGCAGAAACCTGATCAGAACCTTAGAATCATAGAATCACAGAGTTGGAAGGGACCATACATGCTATCTAGTCCAACCCCCTGCTCAGTGCAAGATCAACCTAGAACATCCCTAAGAAGTGTTTGTCCAGCCGCTGCTTAAAGACTGCCAGTGAGGGGGAGCTCATCACCTCCCTAGGCAGCTGATTCCACTGTTGCACAGCTCTTACTGTAAAAAATATCAGCAAATATCAGCATTAAATCAACAGAAGTTTTATCCTAGCAAATTTACATTTTGGAAGGGCATTCAAATCCAGAAATCATAAGCAAGCCCTTAAGCCCACCTTGCAAATGCCCCTAAAGTCGCTGAGCTTTACAGGATCCTTGTTATATTAGGAAAGTATTTGCATATCCTTTTGTCCTAAATTTTACTCTAGCTGCAACCTTTTTTAAAAAAGTGAAGAAAAGAAACCATTTTGCTGCAACACAAAACTGCTGTGTTTTCAAAGTGACTGTAATGGCACATCTGCAATCAGACTTAGGAAAACAGTCAGTTGTGCAGTATATAGGATTGGAATTATTCATTAAAATGGGCTGTTTACACTGCACACAGGTGGTAACAACCCCCCCGCCCTTTAATCCAAAGCCCAGAATGAGCTAGGCCTGGCAAGCAAGGGCTAATGATGTCATTAAACTGATTGCATGCATACTGGGGCAGATGTGTGCTTTCTTTCAGATGATGTATGTTTGGATTGTTGGTTAAGATCAAACAAATGCAAAAAGTCTGAGTTCTGTTTGTGAAAAGATCATTTTCCTTTGGAGCCTGTTCTGCTATAAAATATCCAGATGACATGATTAGATCCACTGTCAGACCAGGTTTTCTTTGATTAGAGCAGGACCTGCCACATCAGTCGCTGTGCAGCACATCATTTCAAACTGGCCAAGGAACTCTGTGTTGCATCATATGTCACTTGTAGGAAATATTTTGACAAGCCAAGTGAGGTAGTAAAATACACAAAACAGCCTTCCTTGCTCTGTGTGTATGTGTGTGTGTGAAATATATACATATGTGCTATGGCATTTTGGTCACATCTAGAAATGTTGCCCTGGGCTTTGTGTATGATTTCTGTCTTCCCAGGGATTATTTAGAATGCCAGTCTAAGCATCATTGCCTGAGATGCTAGAACCTGCTAGAACCCCTTTCCATTGCTTCCTTAAAATATGGCTCCATGTGATCAATACTGAAGGCACAACTTCATATATGAATCATGTGGTATTTAAATATTAGGAGGTGTTTCATGGGATACACAAAACACTTCTAAAGAAGCTGGATGTTTTGGACAATAGTGATTTGGGTAATGGGTGGTCCTTCAGTATAGTCTGACCAGTTAGAGTTAGGGTTGCCAACTAGGGGTTGGAAAATTCCTGGAGATTTGGGGATGGATCCTGGGGTGGCTCTTAGTTTCTCCAAGATTCTATAGTATATCATAGAATCCACTCTCCAAAGATGCTATTTCCCTTCAGGGGAAATGATCTCTGTAGTCTGGAGACCAGTTGTAATTCCAGGAGAAATCCATCACCCATGTGGAGATTGGTAACCCTAGCTGGAGTATAATTTAATCATTTTTAACATTGACTGCCCTGATTCTTATTCTACACTGCACTGACTCAAGAGTATTTGTGATGGATTCAGTCATGCAGAAATATATGATAAAATTTGGAGAGGTTTTTAAATTTAAGTCTGAAGAACGGTTTATGATTATTTTTTACCTCATAGGCACACTATGACCTAGAAGTCATATTTGGCCCAGGAGTTAGCATTCTCTGGCCTTTTGGCCATATAATGCAGCATCTTCCAGGGGATCATCATATGTTTCTTCATTTCTGCTGTAAGTTGCAGTAGGAAATTTAAGCATGAGGGCACTGACTTCTGTGTTGCATGGAATTCGTAAGGCGGTATCACCAGATGGGCAACACTGAAATCAGATTGATTATATAATTTGCAGTCAAAGATGGAGAAGCTCTATCCAGTCAGTAAAAACAAGACCTGGAGCTGACTGTGGCTCAGATCATGAGCTACTCATTGCAAAATTCAGACTTAAATTGAAGAAAGTTGGGGAAACAACTAGGTCATTCAGATTTGACCTAGATCACATCCCTGATGAATGTACAGTGGAGGTGAATAATAGGTTTAAGGTACTAGATTTGATAGATAGAGTGCCTGAAGAACTATGGACATTGTACAGGAGGCAGCAATCACCACCATCCCAAAGAAAAAGAAATGCAAGAAAGCAAAGTGGCTGTCTGATGAGGCTTTACTAATAGCAGAGGAAAGAAGGAAAGCGAAAGGCAAAGGTGAAAAGGAAAGATTTACCCAACTGAATGCAGATTTCCAGAGAACAGCAAGGAGAGATAATTCCTGAATGAACAATGCAAAGTAATAAAGGAAAACAATAGAATGGGAAGGACTAGAGATCTCTTCAAGAAAATTGGAGAAATCAAGGGATCGTTCCATGCAAAGCTGGCCATGATAAAGGACAAAAAATGTTAGGGACCTAACAGAAGCAGAAGAGATTAGGAAAAGATGGCAAGAATACACAAAAGAACCATACAAGAAGGACCTCAATGTCCTTGACAACCACAATGGTGTAATCACTGACCTTGAGCCAGACATCCTGGAATGCAAAGTCAAATGGGCCTTAGAAAGCATTACTAACAACAAAGCTAGTGGAGGTGATGGTATCCCAGCTGAGCTATTCAAAGTCTTCAAAGATGATGCTGTTAAAGTGCTGCACTCAATTTGCCAGCAAATTTGGAAAACACATCAATGTCCACAGGTTTGGAAAAGGTCAGTTTACATTCCAATCCCAAAGAAGGGCAATGCCAATGAATGTTCAAACTATCGCACAATTGCATTCATTTCACACGCTAGCAAGGTCATTCTAAAGATTCTACAAGTTAGGCTTCAGCAGTACGTGAATAGAGAACTGCCAGAAGTACAAGCTGGGTTTCGAAGAGGCAGAGGAACAAGAGATCAAATTGCCAACATTCACTGGATTATGGAGAAAACAAGAGAGTACCAGAAAAAGACCTACTTCTGCTTCATTGCATATGCTAAAGCCTTTGATTGTGTGGATCACAACAAACTATGGCAAGTCCTTAAAGAGATGGGAGTACCAGACCACCTCACATGTCTCTTGAGAAACCTGTATAAGGGTCAAGAAGCGACAGTTAGAACCGGATATGGAACAACTGATTGGTTTAGCATAGGAAAAGGAGTACAACAAGGATATAAGTTGTCCCCTTGTTTATTTAATTTATATGCAGAGTACATCATGCAAAATGCCGGCCTGGATGATTCAGAAGCCAGAATTAAGATTGCTGGGAAAAACATCAACAACCTCAGATATGCAGAAGATACCATTCCAATGGCAGAAAGTGAAGAGGACCTCAAGAGCCTCTTGCTAAGGATAAAAGAGGAGAGCGCAAAGGTTGGCTTGAAACTCAACATCAAAAAAACTAAGATCATGACATCTGGCCCCATCACTCCTTGGCAAATAGAAGGTGAGTCGTGGAAGCAATGACAGACTTCACATTCCTTGGATCCAAGGTCACTGCAGATGGAGACTGCAGCCATGAAATTAAAAGACGCCTGCTCCTGTCATTGTGGTGTTGCCTGCCCACACCAGTAGAATGCAAGTAGCTGTAAGTATCCAGTAAAGAAGATAGTCCAGGCAGCTCTGTGTAAAACTATATACAAGTTTATTTACACAAGCTCCACAAACTCTAGCAATGTTAGTAGCATGGACAAAGTGCTTCGCAGAAAACAGGTACTTCATCAGAGAGAAGACTGTACAATACATCAGTACATTTATACAAATGTTAGCCAAACACAGCAGACTGCCAAGTCACCCTGACTCTGCTAATTAGTGCCAGACTGTACTGCTCAGAACCAGTTTATTCCAGCCATAATGGCTCTCTGGAACTGTCACCTATTGTCAGTTAGATGAAACTCATCTACAGCTGGGACTTACATTATTAAGTGAATACTGACAGCTCCTTGGGAGGAAAGCTATGGCAAACCTAGACAGCATAATAAAAAGTAGAGACATCACCCTGCCAACACAAGTCCGTATGGTCAAAGCAATGGTATTCCCAATAGTACTGTATGGCTGTAAGAGTTGGACCATAAGGAAGGCCGAGTGCTGAAGAATAGATGCTTATGAATTATGGTGCTGGAGAAGACTCTTGAGAGTTCCTTGGACTGCAAGGAGATCAAATCAGTCAATCCTAAAAGAAATCAACCCTGACTGTTCCCTGGAAGGCCAGATACTGAAGCTGAAGCTCAAATACTTTGGCCACCAAATGAGAAGGGAGCACTCACTGGAAAAGACCCTGATGCTGGGAAAGATTGAAGATCAAAGAAGAAGGGGACAGCAAAGGATGAGATGGTTAGACGGTGTTATCAAGGCAACAAACATGAAATTAAGCAAACTCCAGAGCACTTCGGAAGACAGGAGGACCTGGCGTAATGTGGTCCACGGTGTCGCAAAGAGTCGGATTCGACTATGCAACTGAACAACAACAAATGCCCTAAACAAAATTAGAAACTTTTCTATTCCTCTATTATAGTGTACACTATAGTGTATACTCTGCTTTATCTGTAGACAATTCTTTAGGGACCCAGGGTAGACATGAGGTGCAATGCAATGCAAAATTCATGATTCTGCTTGTACAGGGTTTTTCTTCTCCCTCACCCCAGTCCAGGAATGAGAGATACCAAACCACAATCCTGTCTCCTCTGCATTTCAGAGTGTTTTTGCCAGCTGGCAGTATCAGCGGACTTCAGCACCATGGACAGCTCAGGTCCCCTCGATTGCCAGTCAGGCTGGAGATTTCTGAAGTCTGCCAGATTGGCAAGCTCCATTCATCAGCGTTTCCTCTTGCAGAAAGGGAATTTGCTGAGGCAGGGAGCGTCTGCTCACACCTGTTCCCTCTATGCTGCACCTCTCTCTGGTACAAAGGCACATTTTTCGACCATACAACTGGGGATCCAAGTTCTGAGGCGCCCCAGAATTCATCCTGATTCCCCATTTATCAACAGTGAAGAGAGACATCTCCTCCTCCAGGGAGAAAGTTACACCTCCTTCTGCCATGATTCCAAATTCCTGGCTAACATTATTTAAAACAACAAAACTCCTTCACAGTCAGCATACAGATTCAGCTTTGCACAGGGTAAGACACCCAAAATTGTTGCAACTGGACTCCAGTTCAGAATCCCACAATGCTAAGCCACCAAGTACAGGATTTTTCTTCTCCCTCACCTCAGTTCAGGAATGAGAGATACCAAAATCCCACAAGCTGCCAGCAAGTACAGGCTTTCTCATCTCATCCCAGTCCAGTGATGAGAGTCAAAATCCCACATGCTTCAGGAACACTTAAACAAGCCCCCAGGAGTTTGTCTGCACACTCTCTAGGGTATCAGTAGTTCTGCCACCAGGACCTCTGGACAACAGGTTCCCACCAGCTCAGGAGCAGAGGTCCCATTTCCTGTCTGGTTCCTGGGAATTAACACCTTACCAGCTCTGTATCAGGGCTGCAAACAATTAATTAACACATTGGTAGCTGCATCACCAGAGACAGCCTAGGCACAAGATTAAACCTTAGAATCAAGTTGCAACATAGGAAACACATCCGGATAATATTGGGTATATATTATCTTTTATTCAGTGCAAAGGCATGAATATATAATGAGACTAGCAAAAAGTAAACAAAAACAAATAATGCCTATTGTATAATCAGCTCTAACTATACAATAGAGGTATTCATAGTTACCAGGCTTTCAGAGGTATCAGATAATTCAATGTCCAATGTATAACCAGGGAATCTTGAGGATGAACCACATGGTTGATGAAGGCAACTAAGACCAGCTTGGTTGCCTAGCAGTAAAATTCCATGTTGCAGGTACACAGTCCAAAAGGGAACTCTCTTCCAAAAAGCAACTCTCTTCTCAAGAAAACTCTTCCCCTCTTCCCATAGGGTGATCACAATTATCCTCCTTCTCCGTCACAACTGAATATGGCCATTATCCAATCATGAGGGAGTGAAGGGGTGTTCCCAAATCTCTGGGTCTATGTGCAACATGACATGTCAGGAAAAACTCTTGATGTGCTAATCATACTGGCCTAGCTTTGTCAGGCTTGGGAAGGTGCCTGCATGTCTATATGCTCCAGCAAAGGTGTCAAAGTGTCTTGCATATGGATACGAAGTTTGGCCATCTGGTGGGCCATCTGCTCAGGTGACAAAAGTCACATGGACATGTTACCAGCTACAAAGACTTTTCCTGTACATTGCTTTCCATACCATGAGCTTATGTGTTTCCTTTTCCATCACTCTAATGTACACATTTCCTAACCCTTTCTTGGGTTTGCTGTAATTGTAATTTGACATTACATCCACACTAACTGAGATTAAGACTAAGCCGTTATCACAAAAGTGAATCTGGCTCTGTTTCTGGGTTAATTGAGGTGGAAGGAAATTTTTGAAGCATGAGAAATAATGGGAAAACTGTATAATTATATACTTTGAATAAGTATCAATTTTAAGCAGAAGTATATACAGAAGCCTGCAAAAGTAGGGGATCCCCCACTCCCACCAGGGACTGGCAAGCCTAGAGCAAACTAACACCCATGTTCCAGTGATGCTGAATTATGTCTACTTTCTCAAAATGTTTTTTTAAAACTGTTCCTCTGTGGGAAATCACAGCTCTTACACACACATATACAAACATCCTTTATTTATTTATTTCATTTCTATCCCGCCCTCCCGCCTAGGCGGCTCAGGGCGGCTTACAACATTTCAGTCCTACACTTGTGATAGCAGCCTCCATGGCTGTTTTTGGTGAAAGAAAAAAATGGAGAAAAAATGCATGTGACATGCAATTTGGGCCTAAAACTGTGCTTTGTTGGGAAGTGTTTCCAGGGCTCCAACTCTGCTTTATCTCTAGACTCAAAAAGGAAATCTTCAGCTCATTAAGAACTGAGAACATGGACTTCCTTCTAATTCTTTCCCACAACCCCAGTGCTGATGTCAACTTAGTCTTAGAATCATAGAATCACAGAGTTGGAAGGGGCCATACAGGCCATCTAGTCCAACCCCCTACTCAATGCAGGATCAGCCTAGAGTATCCTTTTTTTTTTTTAAACATGCCCCAAAGGGCAATTTTTATTTTTATAACATACCACAATACATAACAGCATAACATATACCAAACATACATACATTGACAATAACACAAACAAACAAACAACATTAAACAATTATGGGGGGGATACATATCTGTTTCGACCTATTATCCATATTAACTGCCTTACAATTACATAGCTTTTACATAAGTATCCTTAAATTCTAACTTAATTGCTATCTCCTCAAACTACACATTCAGTTATCTTTATTCCCGCCAATGTCAATTCCATCCTTTCTTTGTGAATCATACCATTCATAGAACCGATGCCATGTATTCTGAAAGTCTGAATCTTCATACCCTTTTATAATCAAAGTCAATTTGTCCGTCTCTGCTGCCTCCAATATCTTCATCATGTATTCTTGTTGTGACAGTACCTGGGTTGTTCTCCAATATTTTGCATATAAAATCCTAGCTGCTGTTACCAAATATATTATCAGGCAATGGTTATTTCTAGCTATATCTTCTGGCAATACACCCAGTAACAAAGCTTCAGGCTTAAAGGGTATAATTTTCTGGATCTTTCTATGTACCCAAATCCAAAACTTTTTAACAATGTCACATGTCCACCACATATGGTAAAATGTACCTGTCTTATTTCCGCATTTCCAACATTTATTAGAACATTTCTCATCATATTTCACAACCGTGTCAGGCGTGATGTACATTTTATACATATTTTCTCTATAAGTTACCGCCGCCCTAGTTATTTTAACATTTTTATTCAAAATTTGGTCCCATTGTTCTAATTCTATGTTGTAACCAAAATTTTGAGCCCATTGAATCATATTATTCTTAACCTCTGCCATGAAGTCCATCAATAATAAAGCATACTTTTGTATATAAATTTCTCCTCCGGGGAATACAGTATTTTTTCCATATCAGAAAGGGATTTTTCAAATCCATTTTTTTATCTTTTACAAGTCTTGATTCAAGTTGTACTTTTTGCCACCATGTAACATCTTCATCAATTTCAATCTCACCTTTAGAGTTGATAATATCCATATATCTCTTTGGAGGGTTCTCATAATACACCCTAGGAAAAGTCATTGCCTCTAAAGGTACTATCAGTTTAGATGTTTTAGTAAACCATCTCTTTCGAATTATCTCCCATACTTTCATCAATGCATCTCATATCCAGTGCTGTTTAAAGTTCTTATGGGTTGACGCCTTTTCATACTATAAAAATGTGTGCCATCCGACTAGAAGGTCATGTCCTTCCAGTCTTAATATTCTTCTATTATCTAACATTATCCATTCTTTAATCCATGCCAATGCCCCAGCTCTGTAATATAGAGTCCAGTTGGGAAGGCCAAACCCTCCTCTTTCTTTTGAATCTTGTAAAGCTTTCAACCTAATTCTAGCCCTTTCCCCCTGCCATATAAATTTGGCAATAGTTTAATCTAGTTCTTTCAGGACTCCATAGTTTTTCAGTATTGGAATTGTTTGGAAGAGAAAAATCCATCTTGGTAAAATATTAATCTTAATCAAAGCAATTCATCCCATCAATGAAATTTTTAAGTTCTTCTATTTATCTAAGTCCTGCTTTGTCGTTTTCAGTAGTTCCTTGTAATTGTTCTCTTGTAACGAACTACATTTATTTGTCAGGTTTATCCCTAAATATTTAACTTTATCACAGAGTTGATATCCAGAGTCTTTTTGGAAAAGTTCTCTCTGTACTTGCTTCACATTCTTAGTCAATACTTTAGCCTTGTTGACATTAACTTTTAGTCCCACCACTTGGCCATATTCCTTTAAAGTTCTGTTCAGCTCTTCTATTGACTGCCCTGGGTCTTCCAGCATAAATACTAAATCATCTGCAAAGGCCAGTAGTTTAAACTCCTCCTCTTGTAATTTCAAACCCTTTACCTTTGGGTTTCACCTTACCTCTTCTGTCAATATCTCCAGTGCATAGATGTAGAGTAGTGGTGATAAGGGACAACCCTGTCTTGTGCCTTTTTGTATCTGAAATTGTTCCGTCCTTTCGCCATTAGTCATAACTGTAGCTCTCTGGTTTGAATATATCACTTGCATCATCTGAATAAATCTTTCCCCAGCCTCGGCCTTCTTCAGCTTTTATATTATAAAGGACCAACTCAGATTGTCAAATGCTTTTTCCGCATCAAGAAAGATCAGTGCCATTTCCTTTTCCGAATGGATCTCATAATATTCTAGTATGTCCAAGATACACCTTAAATTATTTTTAATTTGTCTTTTTTGGTAGAAAACCTGCCTGGTCTCTATGTATTGTTCTTGCCAGGATACATTTCAGTCTTTCTGCTATAATGGAAGCAAAAATCTTATAGTCCACATTTAAGAGAGAGATTGGTCTATAGTTCTTTATTTCACTTCTGTCTGTATTTGGTTTGTGTATTAAAGAAATTATAGCTTCTCTCCAGGTACCTGGGATTTCTTCACCCTCTATAATTGATTTACACACTTCTTGTAGTTGAGGAAGAAGCGTTTCTTCAAATATTGAATAAAATTCGACTGGAAATCCATCCATACCTGGTGCTTTATCCTTGTTTTGCCTTTTCAAGGCTTCTACCATCTCCATCATCGTAATTGGTTGGTTCAATATCTTCTTGTGTTCTTCTGTAAAATTTTGTATCTTATGTTCTTCCAAATACTGAGTTATCTGTTTAACTTTGGTATCATTTTTTCTATACAGCTCCTTACAGAAGTCTTCTACAATGCTCTTCAAATCTTGTATCCTGTTTGTTTCTTCCCCGTTCTTTTTAAAGATTTTTATAAAGGACTTTTCTGATTGTTTTCTAACTTGGTAGGCGAGCCATCTTGTTGGTTTATTTGCGTTTTCAAAGAAGTTTTGTTTAGCAAAGGTCATTTTTTTTGCTATTTCCAGTGACAATAGACAATTCATTTTATGGATAAGTAACATAATCTTACTTTTTCCCCTTTCATTGTTCCCATCTCCATTGCTCTTTTCTCTTGTTTCTGAATCTCTTTTTTCAAATTAACAAATTCTTCATTTCTCTTCTTGTTTATTCTTGTGGTTTATTTTATTAAATGGCCTCTGGCAAAAGCTTTAAATGTGTCCCATACAATTTTCCTCGGCATATCCGGTGTAACATTTTCCTTGAAAAAAGAGAGAATTCCTTCTTTAAGTTTTCCACTAATTTAGTATTTTTCAAGATTGAAATGTTTAATGTCCATCTGCCTCTGCGGTTTGTTCCTTGTAATTCAAAAGTTACCGGGTTATGATCTGCATATGTATTTGCCTCAGTTTCCGATTCCACTAAGTCTTTAATCATAAGAACATAAGAGAAGCCAATGTTGAATCAGGCCAATGGTCCATCTAGTCCAACACTCTGTCACACAGCGGCCAAAAATACCAGGTGCCATCAGGAGGTCCAGCAGTGGGGCCAGGACACTAGCAGCCCTCCCACTGCTGCCCCCTCCAGCACCAAGAATAGAGTGTATCACCTGCCCCAGACTGAGAGTTCCCATCTATACCCTGTGGTTAATAGCCACTGATTGGACTTCTGCTCCATATGTTTATCTAATTCCCTCTTGAAACTGTCCATGCTTGTAGCTGCCAACACCTCCTGTGGCAGTGAATTCCATATGTTAATCACTCTTTGGGTGAAAAAGTACTTCCTTTTATCTGTTCTAACCCGACTGCTCAGCAATTTCATGGAGTGCCCACGAGTTCTTGTATTGTGAGAAAGGGAGAAAAGTACTTCTTTCTCAATCTGCTCAATCCCATTCATAATCTTATAAACCTCGATCATGTCACCCCTCAGCCGTTGTTTCTCCAAGCTAAAGAGCCCCAATCGTATTAACCTTTCTTCATAGGGAAGGCGTCCCAACCCTTTTATCATTCTAGTTGCCCTTCTCTGCACTTTTTCCAATGCTATATCTTTTTTGAGATGTGGCAACCAGAACTGTACACAGTATTCCAAATGAGGTCGCACCAATGATTTATACAGGGGCATTATGATACTGGCTGATTTGTTTTCAATTCCCTTCCTAATAATCCCCAGCATAGCGTTGGCCTTCTTTATTGCAGTTACACATTGTCTAGACATTTTCATTGAGTTATCTACTACAACTCCAAGATCTCTCTCTTGGTCAGTCTCTGCCAGTTCAGACCCCATCAACGTGTATTTATATTTAGGATTTTTGGCTCCAATGTGCATCACTTTGCACTTGGCCACATTGAACACCATTTGCCATGTTGACACCCACTCACCCATCCTCGACAGATCCCTTTGGAGTGCCTCACAATCCTCCCTGGTTTTCACCACTCTGAACAAGTTCGTGTCATCTGCAAATTTAGCCACTTCACTGCTTACTCCCAATTCCAAATCATTAATAAACAAGTTAAAAAGCATCGGACCGAGTACTGATCCCTGTGGTACCCCACTGCTTACCAGCCTCCACTGAGAAAGTTTCCCATTTATGCTCACTCTCTGTTTCCTATTTATAAGCCAGTTTTTGATCCACAAGAGGACTTGTCCTTTTATCCCATGACTATTGAGCTTACTTAGGAGCCTTTGATGAGGAACTGTATCAAAAGCTTTCTGGAAGTCAAGGTAAATAATATCTATTGGGTCCCCCTTGTCCACATGTTTGTTCACTTGTGGGGGACATCCAGCACATGTCTAATCTAGACATGTTGTTTATTGAGGTTCCTTACTCTCCATGCATCTGTTAGTTGCCATTCTTGTATCATCTGACACAATGAATTGAGAAAACAATTTCCTTTTGTTTTCCTCCTATTAACATTTGCTTTTCTATCTTGTTGATTGTCAAAAACCACATTAAAATCTCCAACAATACATAGTTCTTGAAATTTTTGTTTTGCAATAGTTTTCTGAAGATGCTGGTAATACTTTTCTTGATTTTGGTTAGGAGCGTAAATGTTCACAATCAGTGTTTGTTTAGTTTGTCTCTGGATAGCCACCATGAAAGTTCTTTCATCTTTTGAAGCAAAAACTAATTCTGGATGTAAATGATCTTTAATATATATAGCTACTCCTCTTTTCTTCTGTTTTTCATCTGTAGCTGCAAATATTTTCCCTAGACCTTTAACATTTAAGTATTTTTCATCCCTTCTTCTTATATGTGTCTCTTGAATACATATAATATCCGCATTATATTTTTTTAATTGGTGGAAAATTTTTCTTCTTTTCTGAGGTCCATTTAAGCCATTAACATTTACCGAGATCGTCTTCAATTTCCTTCTATCCATCCTGATTAAGTTTCTGTTGTTGTTCCTTTTAGTTTTTTGCCCTTTGTCTCGTATTTATTGGGGATCTCTTGAATCTTAACCTTTTCTGTCTTCGTGGTTTAGGGGGTCTTAAAGGAGTTAGCGGTGCTGTTGCTCCCTGGAGTTCAGTTTCTGCTTCTTTCTCTACTTCTCCTTCCTCTCTTTCTTCACTTTCCTCCTGGTCATCCGGTAGTTCTTCTCCATAAGTTTTCAGAAAATCTGTTGCCTTAAAAACTGATGTTATCTTAAATCGTCTCCCTTCAAAAGTAAAGAAGACACCTTCTGGGAGAAGCCATCTGTACGTGATATTATTGGTTCTCAATAGTGTTGTCAACTCCGCGTATGCTTTTCTTTTCTCTCTCACTCTCCATGGGATCTCTTTCAACACATTTATCTCCTCTTCATTCATCCTCAATGGTGATGCATTAACTTCTTTCAATATTTTATCTCTTACTGCTCTCTTATGGAAGCGCACCTGCACTTCCCTCGGTACTTTGAATCTTCTTGCATATGCTGAATTCATCCTAAAAGCTGTATCTATTTTTTTCTTCCATCATCGTTGGATCTTCCATCTGGAGATGGTCAGCTAATAACTTTGCCATTTTTGTATCCAATTCTTCCTCTTTTTCCTCTGGGATGTTTTGGAACCTTAGGACAGATGCTGCTCTTTCCACCTGTAATCTCATCACATCTTGCTCTAGCACAGACTGTTTATCTTCATTTTTCTGTACTTTACCTTCCATTTCTCTAGTCTTAGTCTCCACGTTTTCCACTGCAGTATTGAGAGTTGTAATTTTTAAAGTATTTTCTGTAATTTGTTTCTGAAGTGCTTGTAGACTCTGCGCAAATTGTACCATGATGTCCTTCATAGCAGTCTGAATAGGTTCTGCAGCTTGAGGGATCATATCTCTAACTTCTTGTATTGCTTGTTTAAGAGGCTCTATTGCCTGTGGGATGGAATTTCTAATTTCTTCCATACTGCACTTAATAGGATCTACTACGTCACTGATAGTACTTAATATTGATTGCACAAGAGCTTGCATTTCTTTCTGTGTCTCCTTTTGTGTAGAGACTCCCAATTTTGTAGCTGCTGAGCTAGACATCCCTGGTGAGACCAATGATGGATTCCTCCCTCCAGCATTAGACAGTCTCCAATCTTCCCTTCCACTTAAATTTTAGATTTAAATTTCCCCCTTTTAAAAAATAAATAAATTTCAAATTAAAATTCTAGTCCCCACTGAGTTGTCTAGGTCAAATATTATTTTCACCTATTATCAACTGTTTGGGAACAAGTATATATTTCTGGTGCAATGCCCAGACTATTATACTTTTAAGAACTATCAACAAAACAGATTAGACTCAATATTTAAGTTAGCCTTTCCTTTGGCAACATTTCCAGAAATTTTCCAGACAAATCACTTAATATTTACAAAACATCTCTATTCTTGGCAATTTTCCCAGATTGACCAACTCTTGTTTTGTTTTTTTTAAGCGCCCCCAAAAGAGGCATTTTTATTATTTTTCCACCAAAGACATAACTACCACATTACATAACATAGTAGACAACACACCAACTACATAACAATACACACTACACACCAAAGACAACCACAACATTAAACATTCACGGGGGGTACAATTCTCGTCCCATCGCATCCAGTTTTACCCCTCCCACCTTACCGATCTAAGTATTATACCATTGCTTCTGTATCCACTAAATTCTAACTTTCTAACTTATTCAATTCTAATTAGCATAAAGTTAATAATATCCATTCCTCCTTATTTCTTTCCATCCTTCTCTCTCCGATCGTACCAGTCATAAAAGCGTTGCCAAGTGTTTGTAAAGGCTGATTCATCGTATCCTTTCAACATCAAAGTCAGTTTGTCCATTTCTGCTGCTTCCATTATCTTCTCAATCAACTCCTGTTCAGTTGGTACCACCATAGTTCGCCAGTACTTTGCATATAAAATTCTAGCCGCTGTTGCTATATATGTTATCAAATATCTCTCTTCTCTCCGCACCTCTTTTGGAAGTATTCCCAGCAATAATACCTCTGGCTTAAACAAAATAGTACCTTTTATAATATTCTGCATCAGTCTATGCACCCATATCCAGTATTTTTTAACCCTCTCACAAGTCCACCACATATGACAAAACGAACCCACTTTGACATTACATTTCCAACACTTATTAGAGCATTTTTCAACAAATTTTGATAACCTATCTGGGGTAATATACTATCTATAAAACATTTTATACATGTTTTCTCTATATGCAACCGCCCTGGTTATTTTCACATTTATTTTCCATATTTGATCCCACTGTTCCATCTCTATGTTATAGCCAAAATTTGCTGCCCATTGAACCATATTGTTTTTCACTGTTTCATCTATTGTATAATCAGCCAACAACAATGCGTACATTTTTTTAATAAACTTCTCTTCCGGCTCATACAATATTTTCTCCATATCTGATAGTGACTTCTCAAACCATTTCTGTTTGTCTTTTTTATATCTTGACTGAATCTGAACTCTGTGCCACCAACCAATATCCTCGCCCAATTCAAGCTCCCCCTTCGCATTTATAATATCCAGATATCTTTGCGGTGGGTCTTCAAAATATAACCTAGGTAAAGTCACTGCTTCTACCGGCGCTACCAGCCTAGAGGTTTTAACAAACCACCTCCTCCAGATGGTCTCCCATACTCTAGCAAGTGCATCCCGTATCCAGTGTTGTCTAAAATATTTATGTGCTGCCACCTTCTCGTCCCACAAAAATGCATGCCAACCTTCTAAGAGATCATGGCCTTCCAGTTTTAAAAGCCTTCTATCTTCCAACATCACCCATTCCTTAAGCCATGCCAATGCTCCCGCTCTATAGTATAGTATCCAATTTGGAAAAGCCAGGCCTCCTCTTTCTTTTGAGTCATGTAGCGCTTTAAGCTTAATTCGTGTTCTTTTCCCTTGCCACACAAACTTAGACGTGGTTTGCTCCAGCTCTTTCAATATTGCCAAGTTTTTCAGGACGGGAATCGTTTGGAACAGGAAGATCCATCTTGGTAGAATGTTCATCTTTATCAACGCAATTCTTCCAATTAAGGACAACTTCAAATTCTTCCATTTTTCTAAATCTTGTTTCGTTGCTCTTAACAATTCTCTATAATTATCTTCTTGTAATGAACTACACCTATTCTTTAATTGAATTCCTAAATATTTCACCTTCACACAGAGTTTATATCCCGACTCTTCTTGCAAATGCTCTCTTTGCTCCAAAGTCATATTTTTAGTTAGAATTTTTGTTTTAACCATATTAACCTTCAAGCCTGCCACTTGCCCGTACTCTTTCAGGATCTTATTTAACTCCATGATTGAAGATCTCGGTTCCTCTAATATGAATGCCAAGTCATCTGCGTAGGCTAATAGCTTATAGTGTTCTCCATGGACCTTTAATCCCTTCACTTCTGAATTCTGTCTTATCTCTTCTGTTAACACTTCCAGAGCAAAAATATATAGTAATGGTGAGAGGGGACAGCCTTGCCTCGTACCCTTCTGTATCTGGAATTGTTCAGTCCGTTCCCCATTTACCATAACTGCTGCTCTCTGTTTTGAGTAAATTGCTTGAATTGTTTGAATAAATCGTTCTCCCGCTCTGGCCCTCTTAAGTGTTTCTATTATAAACATCCAATCCAAGTTGTCAAAGGCCTTCTCTGCGTCTACAGAAATCACCGCCATTTCTTTTTCTGGATGAGCTTCATAGTACTCCAACACATTCAATAATCGCCTCATATTGTGCTTTATCTGTCATTTTGGGAGAAATCCTGACTGGTCTTTATGGATTGTTTTTGCTAAAACACGCTTCAATCTGTCAGCCATAATGGAAGCAAATATTTTATAATCCACATTTAATAGGGAGATTGGTCTATAGTTCCTAACATCGTTTCCTTCCGTATCCTGTTTATGTATCAAAGAGATTAAGGCTTCCCTCCACGTATCAGGCACTTCCTCTTCTTCCCACATTTTCTTATAAACTTCATGTAGTTGTGGAAGCAATGTTTCTTCAAAGGTTATATAGAATTCCACTGGTAGACCATCCATCCCTGGTACCTTACCTTTATTCTGTCTTTTCAATGCCTCCACCATCTCCATCATAGTAATTGGTTGATTTAAAATCTTCTGTTCTTCCTCCGAGAACTTCTGCCACATGCGGTCTTGCAAATACTGGGATATTTCTTCTCTGGTTATATTCTCTCTTGCATAGAGTTTCTTATAGAAATCTTCCACAATCCTTTTCAGGTCTTGAGCTCCATTTTGTTCTACCCCATTTCTATCTCTCAATGATTTTATCAATGTTCTTTCTGATTGCTTTCTTACTTGGTAAGCCAGCCATCTAGTTGGTTTGTTGGCATTCTCAAAGTA
Source organism: Gekko gecko (assembly GCA_029375565.1). NCBI lineage: Eukaryota > Metazoa > Chordata > Lepidosauria > Squamata > Gekkonidae > Gekko > Gekko gecko. Next base: position 176,175,569 of record JAPDNY010000005.1, read on the forward strand.
ATTTTGTTTGGCATAATTTACTTTTTTTGCCATTTCTACTGTCAATAAGCAATTCATTTTCTGCATAAGAAGCTTAATTTTAACTTTCCTACCGGGGTCTCCTCCCATCTCCATTTCTTGCTTCTCCTGTTCCATTATTTCTTTTTTCAGGTTGAGGTATTCCTCATTTCTTTTTCTATTCTTCTTTGCTGCTTCCTTCATTAAAAGTCCTTTCGCGAAAGCCTTAAGCGCATCCCACACCGTTCGTCTCGGAATACCTGGGGTGATGTTTTCCTTAAAAAAGAAAGTAAATTCCATTTGCAAGCTTTTCACCACCTTGCTATCCTTAAGTAATAGGGAGTTCAATGTCCATCTGTCCCTATGGTTTATTCCCTGTAACTCCACCGTTATCGGATTGTGATCAGCAAATGTGCCTGCATCAGTTTCAGCCTCCTGTAAATCTCTTACCATTGAAGATGACATCCAACACATATCCAGTCTAGACCAAGAGTCATGTCTCGCCGAATAGAACGTATATTGTTGCGTTTAGGGTTTCTTATTCTCCAAGTATCAACTAACCACCATTCCTCAACGATCTGCAGAAGTGAATTAGGAAATTCATTACCTTTTGGCTTCTTCCTCTGGGTATTCGCTTTCCAATCCATGTTATTATCAAAAACCGCATTAAAGTCACCAATCACACAAAGCTCCTGGAAATCCTGTTTAGCCATCAAGATTGAGAGCTTTCAATAAAACTTCTCCTGGTTTTGATTTGGGGCATAGATATTCACTATTTTTTTTTTTACCAACTCTTGTTATACTTCCTCTCAGCAAGGAGAAAAGAAAAAAAAGAGAGAGAACAAATTAAACAGTGATCAATGCTCCACTACCAATCTCCTTCCCAATTATCCCAGAGAAAGTCCCTACAGTTTATCCTTCAGACCTGGCTTTTATACCAGGTACTTATTTGTAAATCTGTTTATTGGAAGCTGCAAAAATTGAGAGCGCTGAAAACCATCTTTAAAATGCTGAATCTTCTACCCTGCCCCTAAAGGGTTAAAAATTGGTGAGCGATGAAAAGGGGCTCCCTCTGTAGAGACTCTTCTACCCTTCCCCCCTTATTAGGGTTAAAAATAGGGAACGCTGCAAAGGGGGATCCCCGCTGATCTTCCTCTTTCACTCGTTATTGATGTTATAAGATTTTTCCCTCTGATCTCTCTGGGGGAGCTTAGCCAACTCAAGCCCTCTCTGCCTCTACATAAACTAGGCAGAATAGAACCATTCAGTGAAACTTGCTTTCGACAGCTTTCTCTAAATCTGCTTCAGATCTATTCCAGCATAATTGTGTTTTGTGACAAGCAGGATGGGGTATAATTCCCACTCTCGCCCTCCTCCCGTTTCCAGTCTATCGACCTTCTGCACTTTCACTTATAAGCCAATTGATCTTTGGGGGGATAACCCTCCATTCTTCTGCTACTCCCTGGGGCTAGTTATTCTTTTATAACCGCCCTCTACCTTCCATTTAAGTTTTATGGATACTCACAGGAGCGCTTCATAGGCAAGGTTTCTCTCCCTCCCCCCCCCGTTTGCAGGAGCATTGGCTGTGCTCTTTAAGAGCCCGAACTTCAATCTCGCATTGGGGTCAATCCTGGTCTCATGAGAGTTGCAAACCTGGGGCGTGGCGCCGCTGAGCAGAATGGCGGACGTGTGAGTCTGCCGCTCCTGCCCTTTCCCGTCCGTTCCCGGCTTAAATGACACAAAAAAACCTTGGAAAACGCCGGAGAATGGGGAAAACGGACCAACCAAAACTCCGAACCACCCCAGCGCCTTCCAAATCAATAAAAGACCATTTGGAACTTATCACTCACCGCCCGGAGGCCTCGAAAGTGGATTCCAAAATGGTGGCCGCGCTAACAAGCGCGGAAAAACCAAACCTCCCGGGGCCAGCAGCAGAAGAAATCCTTCATCATCTGAAAGCTATGGAGGTAAGCTTATCCTCCAAAATGAACGATTTAGCCTCTCAGTTTGATGAAATCAAAATTGCTCTCACTGACACTGCCCAAAAAGCCTCAGCAGCCCTGGACCTAGGGTTTGTAAATCAGGCAGATATTAAATCTCTACAAGAAGCCTCTGCTATGCAAAGAGACTCTTTAATAACATTGGAATCTGAGGTAAAATCTGTAAACCTGAAATTTAGAGGCATCCGGGAGGAAGCGGAAGAGAACAAGGATTTAATCATGTTTATGGCCTCATTTATAGCGTCTGCACTTTCTTTAGAGGAGGGGGTATTCCCAACTATAACGCAAGCACATCGTATGGGCCCTTTGCCACGCAATCGTCGTCCTCTCCCGAGAGACATCTTAATAACAATACCAGATGAAAGAGTTCGTCATAAAATCCTTGATTCAGCAAAAAAAGTGGGAACATTTCAGTTTGAGGGCGCCCCAGTACTAGTGTTCCCTGACATTCCCAAAGAGGCCATCCTAATACGCCGCAAACTGAAGCCTGTTATAACCAAACTACAAGCTTTGAACCAGAAGTATAGATGGCTCCCCTCAGGCAAATTATATGTAGCTTATCAAGGCCACCAACTTTATGCATGGGACGAAGACAGTGGTGCTGATTTATTATCCATTCTTCAGGGTGCAACGCCTATGGAATTGGAAGAAAAGAAAGCAGCCAAACGTAAAAGGCTATTGGATTCCCCACAAAAAAGCAGCAAAATTCCTGTATTCTCTTAACCTACATTACTTTGAATCTGGCCCACAAGGCTCACTATTTGGGTGTGTTTTTGGAAATGCAACAGGGGCTACATGCTTAACTCTGATGCTATAATAATGAAAGAGGTCTCTCTAATGGGGTTGGTCATTTAAACCAGTTTTGTAGTTAAGTATAGATGGGGAAGGGGGGGGGTTAGTCTTTGGTTTGCTCCTCTAGTTGTACTCTCAAAAGGTTGAGCTTTGCTCTGACCGCCAGTGAAGGAACTGGCAGACTGGGAGTGGGGAAAGGTTCAGTTTGAACTGTGGGTCATCTGTTTAACTCCTTTTGTAGTTATTGAAACTAATTTTATTCATTTTCTTTCTATTAATATTTAGTGTTTATCTTGCTAGCATAACTTTGCTTATTCTATATTAACTTGTTTAGTACGTTTTTCTGGTATTATCTGGGAATTGATTGTTGTGGGGGGAGGGACGGGATTTAATCAATTGGTTCAGGAATAGTATATCTCTGTTTGATTACTACATTGCAGTGTTTTAGGACCTACGTACATAAAGTTTGTATAAATATTTTACAACTCCATTTGGATCACCATGAGTGATGAAATTATATTTCGCACAATTAATGTTCGCAGGCTGAATAATCCTGTCAAGGCCAGAAGGATGACTTCCTTTATTTTAAAGAGCAAGCCTAATGTCTTATTTTTGCAAGAGACCCACCTGCGACCTAAGGCACCAACTGTCATTAAATCATCATGGTATGACAAACAATACCATGCAGGTGGTTCCTCCAAATCCAGAGGGGTGGCCATCCTGTTTTCAAAATCTGTGCATTTTAACTTTAAAGATAGTATAGTGGACCCTAAAGGTAGATACTTATTTTTGAAGGGCATGCTTAACCAACAGGAGACTACACTCGCCTCTATTTATGCCCCGAATGATGGTCAGGAGCAATTTCTAGAAGATGTTCTATCTAAATTACAATCATTTACAGAACTGATCATAGGAGGCGATTTCAATTTAATTCTGGACAATCAGCTGGATAGGTCCGGCAATAAACTCTCTAGAAAACTAAAAAACACAAAAAATACTAAACTGGCAGAATTGTTACAAAGATATCACTTAAAAGATCTATGGCGAGAAGTTCACAAACTAGAACGAGACTATACTTATTTCTCTCCCAGATTTGGGTCATATACCTGAATAGATTATATTTTGGCCAACCCAGATCTTCTTCACAAAACTTCAAAAATTGAGATTGGCCCTATGGTATGGACAGATCATGCTTATGTAGAGCTCCACCTTAAACAAAATAAATCACACAGCTCACGAATTTGGAAACTGAACAATTCTCTTTTATTAAAAGATCAACACAGAGAAGAGATTAAAAAAGTGATAGAACAATATTTTCAGGAGAACACCACTGAAGATGTGGAACCACATATCGTGTGGGATGCCCTAAAACCAGTGGTTAGGGGAAAGCTCATTGCACTAGCCAGGCACCTAAAAAAAGAAAAAGAACAAAAGATTCAAACACTTTTAACTACCATACAAGACTTGGAAAAACATCATAAAAAAACAAGAGACAAAGCAACATACAGAGAGTTACAAGCAGAACGCAGAGTTTTGGAACTTTTGCAAACTCAAGAGATACAGAAAAAAATTCTCTTCTTAAAACAACAACATTGGCAGACGAATCCAAAGAGCCTCAAATTCCTGACATGGCGATGTAAAAATAAACAAATGAAGAGGAAAATTCTCTCCTTAAAAACTCAACATAATAGAGTCACTATGGACCCAAGGGACATTGCGGAATCCTTTGCGGATTATTATGAACAATTATATGCTTCTTCAAACCCGAATTCCTCAGCTGTACAGTCTTTTTTGTCAGAAAACAATATATCTCTGAAATTAACCGGGGAACATATGCAATTTCTGGATAGTTCAATCTCGATGAAGGAAGTGTTTACTGCCATTCAACAAACCAAATCAAAAACGGCCCCAGGCCCTGATGGGTTCGGGCCAGAATTTTACAAAATCTTTAAGAGCACTCTGGGGGAACATTTCGCTCGCACCTGTAACTTTATACTTGATCACGGAAAATTGCCTCCATCTTGGAGAGACTCCCATATCATCCCGATTCCTACGGAAAATAAAGACCGGGAATCGCCTACAGCCTATAGACCAATCACATTATTAAATTGTGACTCTAAACTTTTCTCCAGAATACTGGCAAACCGACTGCAAGCAATTATCCCTGAGTACATCTCTGCCGACCAGACAGGCTTCATACCTGGTCGCACATTAACTGATAATATACGTCGCACTCTAGATCTTATCCTCTATGGAAAGCACCATGATCAAGAGACTCTATTGCTGTCTGTAGACCTTGAAAAGGCCTTTGATAGCGTGGAACCTAGCTATCTTAAACACCTGCTAACCTCCATGAACTTTGGAAATAGATTTAGAACAGCAATAACATCTATGTACGCAAATCCTACGGCGAAAATCCTTACCAACAATGTTCTCAGTAGACCTATTCCTCTCGCTAGGGGAACTCGACAGGGATGCCCAATGTACCCATTTATTTTTGCCTTGGCGATTGAACCATTGGCGTCTGCAATAAGAAATGACGTGGAGATTCTAGGAATAAGAATTGGCAAAGACGACCACAAGGTTAGTTTATATGCTGACGACCTCACGATTTTCCTTTCAACACCGGAGACCTCTCTTTTGAAACTCCAAAAATTATTCAAAGATATACAAGTTATATCGGGACTGAAAGTAAACCTAGAGAAATCCCAGATTGTTCCCCTGAAGATATCCCAAACTACAATAGACCGGATTAAATCCAGCTTCCCTTACAAATGGGTCTGCAAGCCTTGGAGATGCTTAGGAGTTTGGATTCCTCAAAACCTAGATAACTTAATCCAGTGCAACTTTGATAACATCTTTAAAGAAGCCAAAAATAAACTGCGAGGATGGAATCGTATGAACCCTGCTTGGGCGGATAGAATCAGTATGCTTAAAAGCTTTCTTCTACCAAAATTTTTGTTTCTTTTTAGAACTCTACCTATCATAATTCCATCTAAGCTTCTGAAAAAGTGGCAAGCAGAAATCAACAATTTTTTCTGGAGTTATAAAACACCAAGGATTAAGTTCTCTATCATAAAACGTCATCACACTGAAGGAGGATTGAGCATACCAGACTTATCACTCTACTACGAAGCGGCCAACTTGGCCACAACATTGCGAATCCTAAACGGCAAAACTCCACCTGCATGGCAACAGATAGAGGAATGGATGGCTGGTTCTGTTCCCCTGCAAGATATATTCTGGAATCTTCCTAAAGACCAGAACCGGTCCTCAATAATCAATTCCTTAAGACTTCTCTAACTATCTGGGACAAATCCCGCAAAAAATTTCTACCAGACAGATCGTGTTTCTCATCTTTTCTGAACCAACCATGGTTCCCCCCGGGGAAAGAGAAACTGGCATTTGACTCCTGGAGGAAAGCTGGACTTATAAGAATATCAGACTTGAGTGCTAAAGGGAAACCCTACACGAAAACTGAGTTAGAAGACATTACATCCGAGAGAATACCTTGGTTTCGGTACCTGCAGGTGCAGCACATGCTACAAGACCCTCTTAATACCAAGAAACAGGACATGGCCTTGTCAGAGTTTGAAAAACTTCTAAATCCTCACTTGGGAGAGACCAAGAGATTGATTTCGAGGCTTTACAAGCTGTTAAATGCACCTCCACCCCGTGACAGCAGGCGAACTCATATTTTATGGCAAACAGATTGCCAAGGTCGCTTGACAGATCAGGATTGGGTCTATAACAGTAAATCTCCAAATTCTGTATCTAAGATTTTTACCATAAAATTTAATTCATTCAAAGTCCTAAATCGATGGTACCTATATCCTTCTCGACTACACAAGATGAAACCAAGTATTCAAAAATTCTGTTGGAAAAAATGTGGCCTTATAGCTGATTACATACATTGTTGGTGGTATTGTCCTATAATTAATGACTTTTGGCAAAAGGTGTACACTCAAATACAAATTATTTCTGGAATTGACTTACCTTTCCTACCCGAGGTGGCTCTCCTGGACGCCTGGACAGATGACTCTGGAAACAAAACAAATCATATATTAGTCTCAACACTAATTGCGATTGCCAGACTATGCATAGCCCAGAAATGGAGAAACAACTCAAGTCCAACTGTTCAACAATGGCAGAACAAATTATGGGAGCATTTTGTTCAGGGCAAATCACCCCCACAAGGGGACAAGGGCGTCGGGAAATATCACAAAACATTTCAAGCGGTCTGGCTCCCAGTTACAGAATATTTGAGTTCTGAGGGAGTTGTTCCTAAAAACCCTTATTATCAAAGTCTGTTGTATTTTTAAGTTAGGGTCCTTAAGGTTTGGTTCTATACTGCACTTTACTGTTCACTCTATGTTGTTGAAGTATTGTAAATGATTGCCTTTCTGACTATTCCTGATGCGAAGTGTTGCTTATATGGTTTGTTTGTTGTTGATATTTCATTTTTGAAAATAAAATTATAAATTAAAAAAAAAAAAAGAGTTGCAAACCTCACGGGGACCTGGATCAAGCCCCTTGCTGCTGTCCATCCCTTCCCAGGATGGCAGGGGGTCCCTTAATCGCTCAAAGGACCCCTTTAAAGAACCAACAGTTGCCACCACGTTAAAATGCGTGTGTGCTGCCACGCCGTGCCTGCCTGCAGGATCAGCCTAGAGTATCCTTGACAAGTGTTTGTCCAGCCACTGTTGTCAGTCTGTGGCTGGACAAAGGCTAAGGGCAGGTGACTGGTCTATTGCTTTTGCCCCGACTCTCCTCCCCAGCCACCCTGGTGCCTTGCCTTTGGCTCTGGGTGAGGGGAGGAGTACTTTTCCCCACTGTCAGCCCTCCACCCCACCCAGCCTCTGGCAAGCTCTCTCCCCACCCCCCGCCCGGTCCCACAAAATGTAGGCTGTGCTTGAATTGGGCCCTTTCTGCTTCCTGCTGGCACCACAAATGCAGCCTCCATTATTGTCTGTTCCCATTGTATTCCCCTTCCTATGACAGGAAGAATTGAAGAGAACACTACCTGTGCTCCCATTACCTTCATCTTCCTCCCAAGAGCTTCATAGTCAGCCTTAATATTTTTGATGTTGTTCACAGCCGTGTCTTTAGTTCTCACACAGACCATCTATAATATCTTTAATTTTCACCCCTGGCAAGCAACACACCTCTCAGGCCAAGGAGTCAGGCCTGGACACATGATGTTCTATACCCCTCAGCAGGAGTCACCTATGATCAACATCTTCCTTTTCCTCCCAGTGCCATTTCTTTGTATCTCCCTGTCCTTCTCCCTCTGTCTCCCTTGTGTTTGTGATACTCCTACTGTCAGTATTTTCCCGTCTGACTCCACAAAATCAAGACGAAGACAAAGAAGGAGAAGGAGAAGAGGAGGAGGAGATTGGATTTATACTCCACCCTTCACTCTCAGAGTGGTTTACGAACTCCTTTCCTTTCCCCTCCCCTCCCTGCAACAGACACCCTGTGAGGTAGGTGGAGCTGAGAGAGCTCTTTCAAGAACTGCTTTCAAGGACAGCTCTGACAGAACGATGGCTTGCCCAAGGTCATCCAGCAGCTGCAAATGGAGGAGTGGTCAAACAAACCCAGTTCTCCCAGATTAGAATTCACACACTTAACCACTACACCAAACTGTTCTAATGGCATAGAGTTCTAATGGCATAGAATGCCATCTCACAATGCCTTTGGGGTCCTGCTGTAGTGCTCTTAGGGCAGTCAACCACAATGTTGTCACTTTGAATGGTCTCTCCTTCCCTCTGCAGGAAATCACTCCTGAACTTCTCCCCTTCCTTGATCTCATGGAGAGCAGTAATCCTTTCCTCCAGACTTTGAACCTTCTCAGCTCATGTCTGATTGTAAGAGTTATGAAAAGAAACATTCATTGCAAAATGTGCAACAACCCTGTGGGATGAGACCATAAGGCAGAAGGTTTGGATGAGTAGGTTGAGATTGGGGGATGTGAACTCAGATTTCTTCGGTACAGTGATGAATTCCCATGTAATTTTCATTGTCCTAGTACATGCAGAAGCATTTGTAGGGGCATCTAAACATGCATTCAGCAGTTTTCTCTGCCTGGGGTGGACAGGGTTCGGGGAGGAGAGGGACCTCAGCGGGGTTCAGTGTCATAGCTCACCCTCCAAAGCAGGAATTTTCTTTAAGGGGAGCTAACATCTGTACTTTGGACATCAGTTGTAATTCCAGACCCTGCCCCGAGTTTGGAAACTCAAGTTGATAACATTGCAATAGTTTTCTTCTGAAGGACAAAAAAAATCACCACAACAAATGCTTCAAAACTAAAAAAAAAAATTATATACAACTTATTCAGGAGTAGACCTTGGTGTAGATCTGGCCCTGTTCCCCTTCTCTCAGAGGCCCATCCTCGTCCCTTACACAGAGAGAGGAGAGCAGAGAATAGTGTGGATTTCTTCCAAGCCTTCTTTTTGTCAAGCATTGTGCCTCAGGGCAGATGAGACATGGCCAAGAACTGATTCAAAAAATGATCAAATGATGGCAAAACAGTTTTCCTTGTGGGGGGTTATCTCCCTTTCCAGTACTCTTCTCTGATGTCTGACAGAAAGGCAACAGATGGTCAAAAGGCCTTAAAAGGCAGGGAAGGTATGCCTTTTATCTATAGAATCAAATCAAATAATACTCACTAGAGATGGGCAAATTCCTTGATTCTCCATTTGGAAGTGGACTCAGCAAGTTTTTGTGAAGGAAAGCAGAAAGGGCCTGGGTAGGCAAGGCCCGCCACTTGCAGGGCCAGGCAGGGAGGGGGAGGCTGGCCAGACGTGGGTTTGGGGGAAGGGGCTCAGCGAACAGCGGGAAGAGAGGTGCCTCCCCTCCTCTCCCTGGCCAATGGAATGGCAATGGGGCGGTCAGGGAGGAGAGGCCTTAAAGCAGCAGGGCAAGCTGCTCGCCCTCCCCACTTGATGATGGAGGCAGAGCGCTCTTTGTGTTTCTGTTTGTGGCTGTTTTGCAGGTATGCAAGCCAGGAGAGGCCTGTTTAGGTGGTGGCCTGTGTGGGGGGATGCGGGGGGGAACAGGAGCTGGTCTGCCCCTGTTCCCTGTTGCTTTCCCAGGCCTTGAGCTGCGCTGAGTGTCCGGTGTGCCAGCAGTGGTCTGCATGGCCTCCGCCTGTGCACACCACATCCCATCCCCATCACCCAATCCCAGGCCTGGCATCAGCCTCTCCCTTCCCGGCAGCTGGATGCTGCTTCTGCCATCAGGCGACAGGCCGGTGGAGCCGGCTCGGGTGAGGTACAGGGAGAGAGTCCGTGCTTGGCTGGTGGCCCAGAGGGCCCCGAGTTCAGGGTGGGAGGGTCAGCGTCATAGCCTAGCAGGGTGCCCCCCAGTTTTCCTGCTTGCCCCCCTGGGCTCGAGGGCTGGGCCGTGGGCCTGGCTGTCCCTGCCCATGCTGGTTGCTGACTCGTGCTGCGGAGGCTGGACATGGCCTTTCTTTGGCAAGCGTTTGGCTGCATGTGGGCCTGGCCTGCTTGCGGCTGCCACGTGCGGTCTCATGTCGCCGCACCTGGAGCCCCCTGTCCTTTCAGGCTGAGCATTGGGGCCAGCTGCAGCTGACGCCATCCCCTCCACGCTCCCAGAATCAATGCCCCCCCTGCATCTCACGGTCATGCTTGGGACCCAGCTGCTGGGTGAAGGTGGGGCACCGCATACTGCAGTCGGTTCCTCCACTCCCACTTGGCCCTTTTCTCATATGGCCTGGCCAGCCAGCGGCATCACACACCTGGCATCCTGCCCCCCTTGCTCACAATGGCCAGCGGATGGTCTGGCCTTGCTCCCCCACCCCCATTGTGGCCTACGGCTCATGGCTGGTTAGGCCTTGCAGGCAGGGGGCGCTTATGGCCAAATGCAATATTCAGTCGGCCTTCTGGCTGCTTTCAGTACACTTGGATGACTTTTCCTTGCTGGGGTTCAAATTTCAAGGGGCTTGATACATGGACAAGGCCATGCCTATGGGTTGTGCTGTGGCCTGCACAGCCTTTGAGACGTTCAGCACCTTTCTTGAGTGGTTAGTGAAGATGAGGACCGGCTCCTCGGGGATTACTCATTACCTAGATGATTTCTTTTTTGCCGGCCCCGGGGACGATGATGCTTGTGCAGGGTCTCTGTGAGCTTTTCAAGGGCTTGCTGAAGAGCTTGGGGTCCCACTGGCTATGGACAAGACCGAGGGGCCGGTAACTAGTTTGACTTATCTGGGTATTCAATTGGACTCGAGGACATCCAGGTTGCCAGAGGATAAACTCTTGGCCCTCCAGGCACTCATTTGGTTGGTAAGGGCTCGGTCTGAGTGCACCTTGAGGGAACTTCAGTCACTGGTGGGCTGCCATCACATTCTTTAGCAAAGCTGAAAGGTTTAAGGACCCATGCCACTCGTTCCAAGCCTGTAGAGTGGTCGAGGGATGACGGAGGCAAGCTACATGGCCTCCAGATTGTCGACGGCCTCTGACCTTTGATTTATTGGTGCAGATTTTGCAAGAGCTTCCAGCATTGTGTTGGTCCCAGTACGAGGCCGCAATGTTTGAGACTGCTTTCGTTTTGGCCTTTTTCGGGGCCTTGAGGGTTGGGGAACTGGTGGCAAGCTCCAGAGTTTCGTTCACCAATGCGCCCCTGGGAGTTTGGGATGTTTCCTTTGGCTCTAAAGGGATTTCATTATATATCAGGAGGTCAAAGACTGATCAGTTGGGTAAAGGGGCGAGCTTGCACCTGGGGCCACTACCGGGGGGCCCGTGCCCAGTACAGACCACACGAGCCTTTCTGGCAATGCGGCCTAGGAAAAGTGGTCCCCTGCTTATCCATAGAGATGGGGCCCCGTTATCAGTTCCCAGGTATCAGTTCACGGGTGTTCTCAGAGTGGCACTGCGGGCTTTGGGCTTGCCAGGCAAGAAATTTGGGTCTCACTCCTTTAGGATCAGGGCAGCCTTCATGGCTGCAGGCATTGGGTTGCCGGAAGCATGCATATGGGCCATAGGGCAATGGCACTCTATGGCCTTTAGGCCACAGCTGGAGACCAGCCTGTGAAAGTCTCTCTGACTCCTCAGTTCCAGAATGGGCGTACAGGACAGTCTGGATTTTTGGGCACAGTATCATTCATTGGGCAGATTTGTATGCCTCATCATCAGGCTGGGGCAAGTACTTGGGCCTGGGGACTACGGTGCACATTACATGGATAGCACAGTGGGGCATGTGGTGGTGGTCCTTGTTGCCCTGGTTGGAACATGTCAGGGCCAAGTGCCACCCTCCCAAAGTGCTGCTACTGCAGCTTGGGGAGAATGATTTGACAGAGTGCCCAGGGGTGTCCCTTAAGCACCAGGTGCTGGCCGACCTGGTCTCCATGTGTGAGGACCTGACAAGCATGGTCATCTTCTGGTTGGATTGGTTGGAACGGAGGTCATGGCAAGGAGCAACTCATCCCAAGAAGGTAGAGGTGGCGAGGAGGAAGGTGTTCGGCCGACTGGGCCGGGCAGTTGAGTCGGTGGGTGGCATCTGGATTTGCCACCCAGACATCTCTTACAAGATGGAGGCCCTGTTCCGGGCAGATGAAGTACATCTCTCAGCCTGGGGTATGAATATCTGGTTGCACGGAGTCCGTCATTCCCTACTGTCTTGGCTACAGTTGTAAGGGCGTTGGTGGGAGCAGGACAAAAGGGGGCATCCTGCTCTGGTGGCAGTAACAGCATGGGGCCGGATCCATTTGCGGAAATCAGCCTGCGTGCCAATTCCGGAGATGGGGGACCCCTTTAAGGGTCTTGGCTTGAGAGCTGAAGGGAGCATGCTAGCTCAAGGAAGAACAGCGATTGCCCTCACGGCCAGATGGCAGGGGAGTTCACGAAGGGGCAAGCATCCGTGTGAACTCCAACAACCTGCCATCCCACAGTCTCTACCCATGCCGGCTGGCTGGGTAATGGATACCTCGGCTGGCACGAGGATAAGCCGATAGGACGGATTTGGTGGACCCATGTTGTGCCAATGCTCTACAGCTGTAACCAATAAAAGTTGTGGCCAATTTTATCCACCTAATTTCCAAAGAAACTGGTTATGTGAGTACTCAATATAACTGGGCAGTACATGGCTGGCCAACCTCTCCATCCCAAATAAGACATGGAACCACGAACAGCTAAGAAGCTGTTTTTCCTTCAGAGACCATTTCTGAAATGTGGAGCTGTGCAGGGCCGGCTCACTCACTAGGCGAGCTAAGCACTTGCCTAGGGCACGCCGGCCACAGGGGCACCAAACTGCGCCCCATCCCCTCCCGTGAAAAGCCCCCACTGGCATCACCTCCCCGCTGCTGCCAGCAGTGAAGAGCACCCCGGCAGGGCTCAGGAGGCAGCAGCAGAACTTGCCTGCTCTCCCCCTCCCCCCAGGGCCCGGGGGGGAGAGGAGGCAGGGGCAACGGCTGTCACCATCAGTGAAGAGCACCCCAGCGGGCGCTCAAAGGCAAGCCAGTGCTGAAAAGGGAAGAGGCAGGCTCCAGGCAAAGGGGAGGTTCCCAGGCCGGGCTGTGGGGTGGAGGGGCAGGCCGTGGGAGTGGGGGTGTGGGGCAGGTACTCCTCCTTCCCACCGCAAGGCTCCTGCTGTTGGGGCGGTGGGCACCGCGAAGCACGGACCCTGCTGACATTCCCAGGAAGTGGCTGGCTCCCTCCCTCCCCCCCTGCGGTGCCAGGGATCCCAGGGCTGTGTGGCATGGTCGGGGGGCTGCAGGAGAGGAAGGCAGGGGTGGGCAGCCCTGCTGGGCCTGGGATGGTGGCGAGGGGGCATGGCCAGTTGCCCCTGCCCCCCCCCACACAGGGGGCGGCTGCAGCGCCTCTTGCCTGGGAAGCCCCACCCTGAAGTGGGGCCAGCCGGCCAGCCAAGGGGAGCCACACTGTGCCACCCCGCCCCACCTCCAGCCCCCCTGCCTCAGCTGCCGCCCGGCTCCAAGGATGGAGTGGGGGGACGGGGGATGGGAGCCAGGCGAGAGGCACTACCTAGCGCAGGCTGATTAATCTCTCCGAAGAACGGCGCCCCCCTCCACCCCCGTTAATCTCCTCTAAATGGCTGGCGTGCTATTCTGGGGCCACAATCAATAGACATGGGGGGGGGCGCCAGAAGGTAGCCTTGCCTAGGGCGCAAAGAACCCTAGGGCTGGCCCTGGGGCTGTGGTCCCACTTCCAGTGGCATACTTGGGATTCCTTCTCTCTAGTTCATTTTTATCCCATTCTCATCCCAACAGAGATCAAGCCACAAAATATTCTCCCTAGTAGCCTCACTAGAGTCTGATTTGCCAAGTTATGACATAAATGTCTATGAACTGTGCCAGTTAACAACCAGCAAAACTAAATAGCTTTGTTTTTGTAAACAGTCAAAGCAAAAGCATTTTGTTCCATGTAAAAATTAGTCCTAGATATTATGCTTAGTGAAATGTCCTGTTGACTTCTGAGATTCCATTCTCACTTCCCCCCTCTTCCTATAAATCCTGCCTGATAGCAATACAAGTGGCTTTCAACACACAGACAACAAGACATACACAGACAGACATGTCATGAGGCAAACAAGTTCTATGGTTTGCTTTTTCTGCCCATGTCAAGAAAAACAACATGATTGCTTTGGGCAGTATTTCTTCAATGAAGGCAATTTGTTCCACAAAACTGCCTCCCTCCATTTCTCTCAGGCTCTGTACACTCCACAGTTTTTGGGGTATGATGCTTTCCCACCCCCCTTTACCCATTTAGGCTGCTCCTTTGTTTTTCCTCTCAGAGAGCCAGTTTGGTGTAGTGGTGAAGTGCGCGGACTCTTATCTGGGAGAACCGGGTTTGATTCCCCACTCCTCTACTTGCACCTGCTGACGTGACCTTGGGTCAGTCACAAGCTCTGGCACAGCTGTTCTTGAAAAAGGGCAGTTTCTGACAGAGTTCTCTCAGCCCCACCTACCTCACAGGGTGTCTGTTGTGGGGAGGGGAAGGGAAAGGAGTTTGGAAGCCGCTCTGAGACGCCTTTGGGCAGTGAAGGGCGGGGTATAAATCCAATCTCTTCTTCTTCTCTTCAGATCCTGGCTATCATCAATTCCTGCCAACTCTTTCTTTATGTCATCCCTAAAATCTGTCATTTCATTCCTTTTTCCTCCTAGAATTTTTGGCCCAGCTTTAGTTCCTCTGCCATCTCTCCTTTTTTGGCCTTTTTGGATCTCACAAAATCTTTCAGAAAGACTACCCCCAAAGTCACCTTCAAGCAATCAGCATCACTACTTTGTGTATCACGTCAAGCCTTTCATTCTGTTGCTCAGGCCTTTTTTGCAGAAAAAGCCCAGCAGGAACTTATTAGAATAATAGGCCACACCCAGCAGCATAAACTCATTAGCATATTAGGCCACAACCCTGGCAGCACAGCTCCCTCCCAGGATCAGCTTCCCCAGGTGCCCCGTGGCTTGTGGGGCACCTGGGGAACCTGAGGAGGAGAGGCAGTTTACAGTGCCTTCTCTCCCTGGATCGGCTTGGCTTCCCCAGGTGCCTGGGGAACCTGGGGGGGGGAGGCTGTAGGCATGGCCAACTCTGAAGCCAGCCAGAACTCTGTTCCTGTGCATTCCTGCTGAAAAATAGCCCTGCTCTTGCTAATTGTCAAAAGTCCTTATCCAAACCCAGGCTAAGAACTTTTGTTAAAGAGGGTTGCTGCAAATCAAAGTTACAAAAATACCAGAGAGTCTAATCTCACCCTAGTCTTGATAGGTGTCACCAGTCCTTTCAGTCTATCAGAACAGCTCAGGAGCAAAAGGACAAGTCTCTCAGCTTTTTAGGGAATCAACAAGAAAGGTCAGCCCTGCATGATAGGACTGCAGGCTGAGTTTCCAAACAAAAGCAATTATCAAGTAGATGGTCAAAAGGTCAAGGCTTCTGGAAAAAGGCTTTGAGGTCAATGAAGGCAAAAATCCACAACAAGGTAAAAATATGATTATTTAAGGTACAAAAATAGATAAAAGACAAGACTGTGAAGGCTATTTCTCCTTATATAAAAAAGAGTTTTGATATCTTTCCTAGACACGCTTCCATAGCCTTTGGCCTGCTCAGCTGCCACTCTCACAGTCTCCCAATCCTGTGGCTGCATTGGCTCACTGTGTTGGCTCAGCCCCATCCACCGAGTTGGCAGGCAGCATTTCACCCTCAGTCTGGTGGGAGCCAACGAAGGGGGTGGACGCTCCGCTGAGAGAGCAGCAACCCCTCCACGGGGGAGAAGGAGGCAGACCTAGCAAGCAGCGGCAAGCAGGAGAAGCACTCACCTTCGCTGCCCCTCGTGGCCTATCTCACTCGGCCACAAGGCCTGCACCACAGAGAAGGCTGCCCAGCACCTTTCAAAGGCTCCCCCACCTTCCTTCAGCAGTGGCCGCAGTGCCAGAGAGGGTCTGGCCTAGAGGAAACGAGCTGCAGCTCCTGGACAGCCAGACTCTCTCCTGAGGAAGATACGTCTCTTGGCTCCTGTGTGGGACTAACCGTGACTGTCTCCTCAGTGGCTGTTGATAGGCAACCAAACAACCAAGCTTGCTTCTGTGAGTTAAAAAACAAGGGACTTTCAGCATAACCCCCTCCCCCACTTGGCCATTTTCCTGTCAGAATAAACTTAACACGTCTCTCACTCCTTTTTGGCTCCACCATGGCTGGCTGGCTAATTAGGTGGGCCAGCAACCATCAAACCATTCTCTTCAACCCCCTGCTATGTGGCTGACTTTCCCCTAGGGTTGCCAATCTCCAGGTGAGACCTGGAGATCTCCCGTTGTTACAATTGATCTCCAGATGACAGAGATCAGTTCCCCTGGAGAAAATGGCTCCTTTGGAGGGTAGACCCTATGGCATTATCCCCTGCTGAGTCCTTCCATCCCCCCAAATGCTGCCCTCCACAGGATCTGCCCCCCAAATCTCCAGGTATTTCCCTAATCAGAGGTGGCAACTGTGCTTTCTCCTCAGTGCCTGTTGCTAGGCAACCAGATTCTTTTGGTAAAAGGCCCTTTCCACACCTATTTTGGCCTTTGGGAGAAAACTCATTGGGGCCAGTCCTGATAGGGTTGCCAACTCTAGGTGGGAAATTCCTGGATATTGAGGGATGGAGCCTGGAGATGGTGAGGTTTGAGGAGGGGTGGGACCTCAGACAGGTACAATGCCATAGACTCCACCCTCCAAGCCAGCCATTCCCTCATGGGTAACCATTGTTGCCAATCTCCAGGTGAGACCTGGAGATCTCCCACTGTTACAATTGATCTCCAGATGACAGAGATCAGTTCCCCTGGAGAAACTGGCTGCTTTGGATGGTAGACCCTATGGCATTATCCCCTGCTGAGTCCTTCCATCCCCCTCAATGCTGCCCTCCACAGGATCCACCCCCCCAAATCTCCAGGTATTTCCCTAATCAGAGGTGGGAACTGTGCTTTCTCCTCTGTGCCTGTTTCTAGGCAACCAGGTTCTGTCAGTAAAAGGCCCTTTCCATGCCTATTTTGGCCTTTGGAAGAAAACTCATTGGGGCCAGTCCTGATAGAGTTAGGGTTAGGGTTGCCAGCTCCAGGTGGGAAATTCCTGGAGATTTGAGGGGTGAAGCCTGGAGAGGGTGAGGTTTGAGGAGAGGTGGGACCTCAGACAGGTACAATGCCATAGACTCCACCCTCCTAGCCAGCCATTCCCTCATGGGGAACCATTGTTGCCAGTCTCCAGGGGAGGGATGGAGATCACGCAGAATTACAACTGCTCTTCAGATGGCAGAGATCAGTTCCCCTGGAGAAAATGGTGGACTCTGTGTCATTATACCCTGCTGAGGTCGCCACAGCAAACTGGCACTGAGTGCCCAAGGCCGGGGCACTCTCCCAGAGCCTCTTCCTAGAGCTTGTTGTATTTATTTCCACAACGGGCCTTATTCCTAGTAATACAATAAAGTCTAGGCATATCCAGCTTAGCAAATACATTAGAACAAGGTTCCCCCTTACCCAATGTTGGTTCATCTCAGGCAGTAGTTTCAGGAATCTAAAGTGGCTGTCTCTTGCAGAGATACCTAAGGCTATAGCCCACACATGCAAGCAGTGCAAGATGGATGCCCTGAGCACAAGCTGAGCTGGATAACTACCAATATACTTCATGCCAAGTAGTCACTGAACTGCCAAATGGCAAATGCTAACTAACTTTATGGAGAAGGTCTCTGACTGACCTCAGGCCTGAGAGGTGATATAACTCTCTGTGTTGCTAAGCACATGATATATAGGGTGATGGACTAGAGGGGGAGAATGAAATGATACCACAGCTAAGCCTCACCTGTTTCCCACAGATGCAAGACCCATTGCTCAGTTGCTTGGAATGCACTAATTGGGAGACCAAAGTAAGGTAGTACTCCCTTGCACTCACAGTTGCAAACTATCTTGCTACAAGGTCACACTGACTCTAGGCTATAAGTGTCTCTGGGAATGTTTGTGTAGGCCTCTTTCAGCCTGAATCAAAGATTTTTGTTACAGCAAAAGCAAGGAACCATTTTTCTTTACACTAATAATGACATACATTCTTCTTAGCATAGTACATCTTGATCTTCCCAGCCCTGTTATCTTCCCAGCCCTGTGTGTGAGCACAAATGCCTGTGAAAGCCAGGATCTCTGGAGGTGGGGAATGGAGGGACAAAATTCCTAGGGTCTAAGTCAGCTGGAGGGCCCCTGAAACCAGTGTCATGTGGGATTCAAAAAATATGTTTCAATTAATTTACTTCTAATCCATTTCTGCAGTTGCAGCCATTAGAGGCATAAGAAGACAGTAAACAGCAGTAGCTCTGATTGCTCACTGTTCCTTCCTGCAAAGTTTATTACCAGACTTTGCCTATCAGACCTTGTTAAACCCATCAATGAAGCCAGCACTGGAGCAATGCAAGACCAACCAGCAGAGTTCATGCCTGCTAGAGTCATTGCCAGGATAACAAGGTGGTTACCACCAGCAGTCTTTCATTCCCCCTTTACTTTTGTTTCAACCAACTCCATAGTTTTGTCTGAGTTTCCAGATCTTGCACAGGGGCAGCCCATTAGTATGTTGTAACAAAATAAAACAATCTTTTTTTAATTTCTCTTCCTATTTTCAACACTTTTCTGCTTCTTCCTTTTGTTTTCTTCCTTTCATGATCTGTCTTCATTTATGTTTTCCCCCTTATAATCCCCCATCTTTATTTGTAATTCTCAACTCCTTCTCATCCCAGTTTGACAACTCAGAAAGTAGCAGTTCTCTTACAAAGGAATTCCAACAGGAGATTAGAAAGAGAGACTGCTGAATTGCAACTGATAACAAAGCTCAAGACAATGAATCCACCTGGACTGAATTGAAACCTAGGTTTCCTGTCTCATTACCAATCCTGATTTCTCCACACCTATTACCTCTCTGCATATCATTCCTTATCCAAACCCACCTGTCATTTGGCATCTAAAATGACACACTTTCCAGTATATAGGATGAATGGACTCACATTCTAGCTGTATCTGAAGAAATGAGCAGTGACTTACAAAAGCTCATATCCTTCCACAAATTTTGTTAGTTTTTAAGGTGCTACTGGGCTCTTACTCTTTTCTATGCATTGTACAGTTTTCTAGCACATTCTATAATTTTGTTGTCCATTTTATTGCATTTTCTGTTGTTTGTACTATACTATTCCTACTGCATTGACTTTAACTGTGTGATCCACTCTGTATCTGACAGAGAAAAATAGGCTATAAATCAATCAATTAGTCAATAAATCATGGTGGAATTGCCTGAATGTTTTAACAAGGAAATTTAGGTGCAGGAATTACACATAGTTTCAGAGCAGCCAAATTTCTCCATGGTCTACATTTCATGCATCAATCTTGATTTTGTTTTTAAAATTACAGCGTTTTTATTCATTTCTGTACATTTTAATATTGTTTATTTCTTAAAACCTTTTTTATTTTGGTATAATTTATTTAAATTGATATGTGCTGGTCATGATAAAATATTGAATTGAATACAAAGAGCAGCCAGATTTCGGCAATATAGACAATTGTTAGCCCCGACGCCATTATGGGGCTTTGCTATGGACTGTTTGCTGTTGCCACATGGTCTGTCTAGACTGTAAAATGGATGCCAAGGTAGAAGCCCATAGAGAAAGGAAAAAGCTGTCTTTTTACTCTGAGGGACTCCATTGCATACCTGCTGCATGTCACATACACGGATTAAGGGCCATACAGCAGACAAAGGACTTTTCCTCTGCCAGTCCATGAAGGGATTACCCAATCAAGCATACAAATCGTTAACGACCCTTCCTGATGCTAATTAGGGACAATCAGGGAAGTCTCCCACCTTTTGTTTACCTGGCCAGCAAGTCCCTATAATCCATTCAACTAGCCACCCAACACCTGGCTTCTAATTATTATAATCCAGACCCTGCCTCTCTGGAACCGGATTGGTCATATCTAAGGTCTGCCTCTACTGACATCACACACCCCTGGGACTCATCATTGGTCCAGGAAATCTTTTGTTCTCACCTGAGACCAGCCCCCAGGGTCACCCATTGGGCTGCATTGTCTTACAGTGGGTATATCCCAGAACTCACATGGCCTTAGAGTGTGTGTGTCTGCCATGAGCCAAAATGGCAGCCCACCCCTGAACCCTCTGGGTTTAGGCCACAATCCTTCTTCATGGACTTCTGCACATCTGACAGGTAGTATCACCTCTCCATAAGCCATCAATCCCCTCTGCTTTCTTAGTTCTATTTTATGTGTGTGAATGCTTGAATACTGTTTGTGTGTTTGTGAATGAATAAATAAGGATTATATTCAGTAAAATAATATTTTATTAATTATACCTGGTCTCTGTGTCTTTTACTGGAAACCATTACAGACTAGCAGCATTCTCTGTATATACAGGCGAGAATCCAATAATAATAATAATAATAAACCAATTGCTATATTTAAAATAGAGCAATTTGGCTAACACAATGCAGAACATGGTGCTAATATTTGGTTTCCTAGATGCTGCATTTGAAGACTTTATAATAACATAGTATGCAGCTTCTTAAGAGCTTTTTTTTGTGCTTCTACACAATTTATATAAGGAAATCACTGTTCCTATACAAATAGGGAATCAACTCTAAGGGCAAACACATTGCAGGATTAAAATGTACGCTTTAAACAGTCAGTTCAAATCATTGCAGAGGAGAAGCTTGCTCAATGACCTCGTTGTGAATCCTTAAGACACCATTTCCATGTAACAGTTTCCAATTTAAGCAGATTGCAGTTTAACCAGACTGCCATGTACATTGCTGTATGTAGCCACTCTAATTTTTTCCATGTTCTCTCCTGTGCATTTGAGCAGCTGCATTTTCTGATCTTAAAGCATCCTCATTAGTGTCCCTTCCCCCCGACCCTTACATAAACACTGAGAATATGTGCATTGTATATTGACTAGATCTATGTATATACGGTTTTCCTGAACTGTCTCAATTAATCTTGTCCATACATTCATGAGCTTTCTTTCTTAGTTTTGTTTTTTCTTTGAATTAAAAAAAAGTTTCCAAAACCAAATTGTGGAGTCTCAGTTCAGGAGACACTTTTTTTTTTTTGGGGGGGGGGAAATGCCCTCCATTTCTATGTATTCTTTTTTCATTACAAAGGAGAAAGTTGAAGAGACTGACACACAAGGGGAGTTTTTAAAGAAAGGGTCATGTTGCTGTCAAAGCCTCATCCAACTAATTCTTAGGTCCATTCTAAACATTAGCCCAGTCTTGGCTTTGCAAATCACAGTAAGCATGCCTCGTTCCAATCATAAAACAACAGATTTCCTTCCCTATATGGTGATCTGGACACACAGCAGACTGCAAAAACCTTGTGATTTAAACAAATGTGTTGACAAAGTCTTGAGATGGTGTCTTCTGTGCTGAGTTTGCAGCCACTGCTTAAAGAATGTGCAGGTGGGTGGGACTTTCTTAAACATTGTGGCCTATTGCATTCCATACACAAGTAAAGCAATTTCACACAATCACTCTTATCATTCCCTTGAGGTTGGCAAAGAAGAATGGAAAGTATTTTGCTCTTCTTCTTGACTAAATACTTCAGCTCTCTTTTCAGGTATGTAGCGGCACTGATCTAACACAAGTCTATGCAGTGTGCTGGGAGGCACCAAACTGTATCCCCTGCACTGCTGTAGACTTTGTTGTTGTTGCTTTCTAAACACATGTCAGATCTAAGAGTAGCACATGTAGATGACATGCAATGAACAATGAATATGTAGAGGCAGGGTTAGAACTGCAGCTATTGGCCTCTTTCATATACCTGTCTGACCTTCTGAAAAGAGCCCTTGTCTTTACAAGTTGTATGCATTGGAAGAGGCTGAAGTTAAGTGGTAGTGCCTATGACTTTGTATGCCAAGGGTTCCAGATATCTTTGGCATCACCAGTTGAAAATGGCAAAGGTGGCACTAAGACTGCCAGGTACAATCTTATCCCTAACAACAACAAAAACTGTAATATTAGTAACAATTGCAACAACAACAATAGAGTACTATCAAGTCACAACTGTCTTATGCAACCCGTCATGGGTAACCATGGGCACAAACCAGGAAAATGTAGTTCAATATTTTTTTGTGGTGCATCCATGAACTGAACCATGGACCATCATGAACAAAACTCAATTTGTACAAATGAAAGGGTTTGGGAAGTTCATGATGGGAAGGAATGCCCCCGTGGTGTGCTAAAGACACCAAACTCACAGCAGATCTTTGGATGACTCTCCTTTACTTGCCCTCCAAGTTTGGTGAGGAGTCAATTTATAGGGTAAGACACCCCCCCAAAGAAGGTGCCCCCAGAAAAGTGCTTTCTAGGCAAATGAGGTGCAGGTTTAGGAGGTACAGGAAAGTACTGAACTCCCACTGGAATGCTAGAGACACCAAACATGCAACAACTCAGGCTGACTCTCCTCTACCTACTCTCCAAGTTTGGTGAGGATTGGATTAATGGAGCTCGAGTTATGGCCTCCAAAGAAGGTGCCCCCATACTCCATTGTTTCCAAAAGGGGGGGATGGCAAAAAAAGAGAAAGGGCAGAAGCCCAGCAGAAAATATACAGAATTAAAGTCCCTGAGAACCTCTCCAGTAGAAACTTAAGGTGGGGGGCATTTTTACCAACCTAGCAAAACCAGGGCAATGTGCCCTGAGACCACTTGAGACCCAAACCAGCATTCAATGACATATGTAGCCATGGTGGCCCCAAGCCCTAACAAAATAAGTAAATGTGATGGCTTGAAAGCTCTGAGAAGTAGTTAGACCTGTTGGCTCAAAGACCAGAGAAGTAAGTAGACATGGTGGCTTAAAGCCCCAAGATGGGAGTAGACATGGTGGGTCAAAAGCCCTGAAAAGTCATTAGACATGGTAGCTCAAAGCCCTGAGAATGAAGTAGATATGATGGCATAAAAGCCCTGAGTCCATCCCTGATACCCACCCCCCAAAGTGTGCAATGATGTATGTAGACATCATGTCTGGAAGCCCTGAGATGGAAGTAGACATGGTAGGTCAAAGCCCTGAAATGGAAGTAGATGTGGTGGCTCAAAACCCCTGAGTCCAACCCTGACACCCCAACCCCAAAGCATGCAATGATGTATGTAGACATAGTGGTTCCAAGCCCTGAGTGCATCCTTAACACCCGAACACTAAATAGTATGCAAAGATGTATGCAGGGCCGGCCCCAGGTGTCTGGGTGCTCTAGGCAGAACAGCCTGGGGCGCCCACCCCACCGGGGATGCCAACCTCCTGGTGGGGCCTGGAGATGGCCCAGCGCCAGGAGAGCCAGGGAAGGGCCGGGCTTAGAACGCCCGCCCTTTCCCTCCCAGCGGCGACGCTGGCTTTTCTGGGTGCCTCGCTGCTGCGAGGCATCCAGCAAAGCCGGGGCTGCCAGCACTGGGCGGCCTGGGGGCTTTTCACGGGGGGGGGCATTTTGGCGCCCCTCCAGGGCCGGCGCCTTAGGCGAGTGCCTAGCTCGCCTGGTGGGTGAGCTGGCCCTGGATGTATGTCAACATGGTGGCTGGAAGCCCTGAGATGGAAGTAGATGTGGTGACTCAAAATCCCTGAGGCTGTATATCTTGAGTTCCTTGGAGAAGGAGAAGGAGAAGAAAGATAGCCCTGTATACCTATTCCTTTGAATGAATGGAGGGAGACAGAGGGTCATGTTACAGTAAGCTCATCTCAGTTCACAGGAAGTGATTGGTTAAACTGTTCATCAACCCATTCATGAAAGTTCAGTGTGTTCCTTCACTGTATTCCTTCCTAGTTATGCAGTACAACACACTAGCTTTTCTCATATGCACAGCCTGATTGAGTTCTACTAACTTTGCTGAGTAGCCGCTCTGCTTAGCAGGCAATTGCTTAAATAGAAATTAAAACAGTCACAAATCATATAAATCAGTCATCAATAAATACCATGTTTCAGTAAAAATCATACCCTTTGGTGTTCATCTAAGTAGTCTGAAGTGATGCTAATGGCTGCTATTCAGTTTAAATTGGCACTGTCTTTTCAATGACCTGATACAAACTTATTCATCAGTCATTCACAGCTGTCTGGCACAAACTGAACAGGCTGAGAGATCTAATCCCATCTGACCTTTGAACACAGTATATTCTGTATATAGTGCAGCCTTATGAAGAAGATCAGAAGATCACCCTGCAGGGGGACAGCTGAAGAACTGCTAATTAGCAAAGCTAGATTAGGGACCTCCCACATTTTCAAATTATGTCCTTCCTGTCTTCTGCTTGGCTTTTTTTGAAGACTTCCTGCTCCTGCAGAGCTTCTGTTGTTGTTGTTTCTCCTTCAGCACTTTGGTTAGACAATTAAGGTTCTATGTTCTATGGCAGTTTGTTCTTCTTTAATAAACCTACTTATTTTTCTTTAAACAGTCAGTTCTCTGCTTCCTTTCCATATTAAACCAACAGGGTTCTGGGCCCAGTGTGAACACTACTATGAAAAAGGAAAGTTTAGACAAATTGGTAGGGAAAAGGAAGAAACTGTAAAATAGCTGCTTCCTGCACAGCTCAGCACAACTACTTACTGGATAGACTGATGAGTGGGAATTATCTTGTTTGGAAGGAGAGAATTAAGAACCATTACTTGAGATGGAACTCAGGTACATTATTACAGACTACAGGCCAGAAGAAGAGAACTCAGCAAATCAGAAATCTTGGGACAATGAGAAAGCAAGAGGTACTTTGATAAGAGGTCTGTCAGATACAGATGTTCTGCAAGCTATTCAAATGAAGACAGCAAAGGCAGTTTGGAGTGAATTGGAAAGGCTTTATGTTAATCCTTCTCTAAAGAGCCAGCTATATATTCAAAATAAGCTATTTAGCACCAAAATGACTTAGGAGGGTATGACGAACCCTCTTATACCTGAGTATGTGGGGGTTTGTTCCTGTAATCTTTCACAAATTGGAACAGTATTATTTTCCACTGACACTGCCCGCCTCTTTTAACAAGGAACCCACAAAGTTCGTCCTTCTGTCACACACCCAGCCACTTATTGATGAGGCCTTTTTATAAATATTAATCTCTGAGGCCTTTCATGAGCACCACCCTTTTCTTGGGACGAAGCTTATGGTTTAACTTTGTCAGATACTTAGCTCTGTCAGGCACTGAGGCACATGTGACATGGAACAATAAAACCAATTGATGATTTTATTTACAAGGACAGGCAGGCAGGGAATATATATACAAGGGAAAAGCTGATGCTTGTGTATACGTTGTTTCAAATGGTATAGTTCAGCTTTAGGTCAGTTCACTTATAATCCTTCACTTCAGATACCACAGTACAAAACACGCTCTAATTTCAACCCCTGTGCTGTTCTAGACTGCTGGTTTATGTTTGGATTTCTCAGGTACTCTCCACCTCCACAGAGAAATACCTCCACTGTGCCTTGGTTTTTTTCTGTTTCTTTCTGGACACCCACTAGTCCAATAAACCCTCCTGGCACATACTAAATCCTCTAAACCCAATTCTCTCTCCAGCAGGGTATAAATTCTATGTGAGAGGGACATGAATCTCTTGTTTAACCACCAGGAGCTTATTTTCCTTTTTAAGACTCTTTAATTTTCACTACAGTATAGAACCACATTTGGCTTTTCTCAGATTCCCTTAATATTGGAATCTGTAGAGACATCTCATTTGCTCCTCAGACTCAATGAGGTCCAACATGACTTTTCAGTCCCCTGGCACAGTACCCACTGACCAAAAAACAACTGACAGTCTCAATGGCCAAACTCCAACTGTCAAGAGGTTTTTTTAAATCATTAGGACCCCCCCTTCAAGTTCTGCATCAGAATTATATCACAACTGCTAGTCACATGACTGCAGATGTCTTTTCTTGCAGGCTGATCCCAAGCCCAGAGTCTGTCACAGGGGGCAATTTGAGAGAGCACCTAGATCAAATCCTTGCTCAGAGTTAAGAGCTAAGGACTGCTGGCAAAGAAATTACAGATCAAGATTTGGATATTTTTATTTTGGTTAGCCTACCCAAGAGTTATGAAAATATTGTATGCCAGGTAGCATCTAAAGGAAATCTCTCTCTCTCTCTCAAATGTAATTAAATGAACTGGAGCAGACATTCAAACCAAACAGTTTAACGAGCCTGATAAAAAAAATTGAACACTCTCCTGACCAAATGGCTTTATACATAAATAATAAAAGTAAAGTAACTTGTTACTCATGTGGAAAACAAGGGCATATTAAAAAGTACTGCAATGCTTTCAAACAGAAAGGTGCCCCTCCAAAACAAAAAAGAGAGAATTTGAAACAACCACACCTAAAGAAGTGCTTCATATTAACCAAAGATGCAACCAAAAATAATACATGATTCTTAGATAGTGCATGCTCAATGCATATGAGTGAACACAGAGAATTCTTTGAAACTCTAAATGAAGAGAAAAAGGAAACACTGAGTGAGGCTGATGGAAGATCTATTGTGGCACAAAGAGTAGGATCTGGAACTATAAAATGCAGACTCCCAGACAGACAGGTCAGAGAAATCCTTACTGAGAACTGTTTGTATGTGCCACAACTGACAAATAATTTGCTTTCAGTAACAGTTCTTGCAAAAAGAGGAATGGTGACCTCATTTGGGGAAAGATGTCTTACTAAACAGAATGGAGATCTGATTGCAACAGGGAAAGTGCATGAGGATTTATATGCTTTAGACACATGCATTCAAAGTGCAAACTTGAAAAAGAGCTGCATTTATAAGAAATGCTCCTGGATGTGGCATTGAAGATTATTTGTTTGTTTGTTTGTTTGTTTGTTTGTTTATAGATTAGGGCACAGAGACAATAATGGTATTGCCCAACTTGATAACCAGAATTTAACAAAGGGCATGCAAATAAATAAAGTTACAATTGAGAGGGACTGCATATACTGCATGCAAGCAAAAGGGACAAGATCAAGTTTTACCAAGAACCAAAGCACACGCTAGAGCTCATTCACAGTGACATTTATGGTCCAATGAAAACAGAGACCCCTAGTGGAAACAGATATATTTTGACTTTCATTCACGATTTTTCTAAATACACAGTTAACTTCTTGATCAGGGAGAAGAGTGAAGTATTTGAAAAGCTCAAGTTATCTGTTGCAATGCTTAGCAACAGATTCCTGAGGAAGCTGCTGGCAATCCAAACTGACAATGGAGGAGAATATGTCGGACATGACATAAAAAGGTATTTAACTGAAAAAGATATTGAACATACTCACTGTATCATACACACCAGAACAAAATGGCATGGCTGAGAGGAAAAACCACTCCCTGACAGAAATGTGCAGATGTATGTTTCTAGAAGTGGTTCTACCAGAGAAATACCAGGGAGAAGCCATCAACACAGCCACTTATCTACAATACAGGAAGATCCAAAAAGGCAATAAACAATTTAGACCTTTTCTTTCTCACATACTTATTGACCAAATAAGCGAAGACTAAACAGTGGTCCAGCGCTGTCTTCCCCTGGCAAAAACCCACCTGTTCTGGTCCTAAAATTTTATTAGATGACATCCAGGTGCTAAGCTTAATTTGCAAAAAATTAGCATAAAGTTTCCCAATAACAGATAAAAGACTAATTGGTCTAAAATTAGAGGGATTAAGATGGCAGCCCTTTTTGTAGATGGGAACAATTATTGCATTAGTCCAGGATGCTGGTATCTGGCTAGTCTTATTTACCATGGTGAAAAGAGCAGCTAGTGGGGAAGCCCATCACTCAGGGTCAGCTTTCAATACCTCAGGGATTATCACATATGAACCTGTTAGTGTTTTTTGAGGGAGTGAACAAACATGTGGACAAGGGGGACCCAATAGATATTATTTACCTTGACTTCCAGAAAGCTTTTGATACAGTTCCTCATCAAAGGCTCCTAAGTAAGCTCAATAGTCATGGGATAAAAGGACAAGTCCTCTTGTGGATCAAAAACTGGCTTATAAATAGGAAACAGAGAGTGAGTATAAATGGGAAACTTTCTCAGTGGAGGGGGTAAGCAGTGGGGTACCACAGGGATCAGTACTCGGTCCGATGCTTTTTAACTTGTTTATTAACTATTTGGAATTGGGAGTAAGCAGTGAAGTGGCTAAATTTGCAGATGACACGAACTTGTTCAGAGTGGTGAAAATCAGGGAGGATTGTGAGGCACTCCAAAGGGATCTGTCGAGGATGGGTGAGTGGGCGTCAATGTGGCAAATGGTGTTCAATGTGGCCAAGTGCAAAGTGATGCACATTGGAGCCAAAAATCCTAAATATAAATACACGTTGATGGGGTCTGAACTGGCAGAGACTGGCCAAGAGAGAGATCTTGGAGTCGTAGTAGATAACTTAATGAAAATGTCTAGACAGTGTGTAACTGCAATAAAGAAGGCCAACGCTATGCTGGGGATTATTAGGAAGGGAATTGAAAACAAATCAGCCAGTATCATAATGCCCCTATATAAATCATTGGTGCGACCTCATTTGGAATACTGTGTACAGTTCTGGTCGCCACACCTCAAAAAGGATATTATAGCATTGGAAAAAGTGCAGAGAAGGGCAACTAGAATGATAAAAGGGTTGGGACACCTTCCCTATGAAGAAAGGTTAATATGCTTGGGGCTCTTTAGCTTGGAGAAACGACGGCTGAGGGGTGACATGATTGAGGTTTATAAGATTATGAATGGGATTGAGCAGGTTGAGAAAGAAGTACTTTTCTCCCTTTCTCACAATACAAGAACTCGTGGGCACTCTATGAAATTGCTGAGCAGTCGGGTTAGAACAGATAAAAGGAAGTACTTCTTCACCCAAAGAGTGATTAACATATGGAATTCACTGCCACAGGAGGTGGTGGCAGCTACAAGCATGGACAGTTTCAAGAGGGAATTAGATAAACATATGGAGCTGAAGTCCATCAGTGGCTATTAGCCACAAGGTATAGATGGGAACTCTCAGTCTGGGGCAGGTGATGCACTCTATTCTTGGTGCTGGAGGGGGCAGCAGTGGGAGGGCTTCTAGTGTCCTGGCCCCACTGCTGGACTTCCTGATGGCACCTGGTATTTAAGGCCACTGTGTGACAGAGTATTGGACTAGATGGGCCATTGGCCTGATTCAACATTGGCTTTTCTTATGTTCTTATGTTAGGAGCATTACCTAATTTTAATTGATCTATAAGAATTATTATTTCCTCTGCTGAAACAGAAGGCAACTCTGGGAGACCATCGAGGGGTGAATAAATCAGTTGCATTCCATTGGGAGAATCCTCATAAAATAAATCAGAAAAGTCTCAGGATGAGTAGCTCCATTAATTATGGCCCAAAACTGCCTACATTCACAGTCAAACCACAAAACAATTTGAGTTTTCCCCACTTGTTTAGATGTTTCCTTCCTAGATTCCTGTTTTAGGGGTTTGATAATAAAATTTAATAAGTTTCCATAAATTCATATCGCCTCTAGAGGATTGGGATAATTTATAAATGCACATTTAAAATCTAAACTGGTATTCAATTTTAGTAATTTTAAAATCTTTTGGCCTAACTCTGGAGATGGAGAAATCTTAGGCAGAATTTCCACGTCATGAGTCATATCTGACATGGAATTCCCATTGATCTAAAAAACACATATCAAGAGTAAATGATCAGTAAACATCTGATTTCCAACTATAAAGCCAGAGACATAAGACATAAAGGAAGGGGAGAGTAAAATATAATCAATAATGCTACGAATGGGAATTAACAAATTTTGTCAAACCGTTCAGCCAGAAATTGGGTGCAAAACTGTACTTACTTCAGGCCTGCAGGGTTTGACAAATTATTCTTAGAGCATCTCATAGAAGGAGTAAATAGAAACAAAAAATCATCCTGATCAAAACACAAATTGCTGAGAAGAGACAAAATATTATTAACAACTCTGACACTGAGATCTCCAGCTAACATTATTTCTACATATGGGAATTTTTGTTCTAGCTGTTCAAGATAAGAGACCAGACTACTCCAATAAGTAGACAAGAAAGATCTGTCAGAGGAGGGTGGAATATAGATGTTCAATATTATTAGAGAAGAATTTCCACAATTTATCAAGGTGTCTTGGGCTTGTAGGCTAATAGATCTTAAGTTGAGATTAAAAGAAACATAAGTGGTTAAGCCTACATAGGGGTGATCTCTACTATTGGCCCTGGAAGCTGGGAGGGAGTAGGATTTAAATCCTTCAAGGAATAAGGGAGTTAGGGCCCCCAAGTCTCCTGTAGAGGAACAATATCAAAGGATTTAAGATAGTCTATAAGATCATGATCTTTGGCCTTTTTCCTCCACCCTGCTATATTCCAGAAGACAAATTTAATTATCATGGGTGGAGAGCTATCCAGAAGTCAGCCCATTTTTTTTATATATATATATATATAAAATGTTTTTATTGATTTTACATCACTACGACCTATAGGAAAGGGGGCAGGGGGACAGAACTAAAATCTATGACAAGCTTCCTCAGTAGATTATAATTACTTATAATTCCTGCATTAACAATAAGAACAGAAATTTCAAGCTTCTATACTATGAAATATAATTACGCTAAATTCAGGTGTTTTAATAATCCATTATATTCCAGTTATTTCTTGCATTTTTTCTTCTTTGATTTCAGTGACTTAGGTGCTGCTGCTCCTTTCTCGGACTCTGAAGTTTCAGTTGTACTGCTGGAGTAACTTGAAGTGTTATCCATTTCTTCATCACTTAATTCCTCCTCTTCCTTGTCATCTTTGTTCGGGCTTAGTTGCTGTTTCAAAAAGTTTTTGGCCTTTTTGACAGAATCAATTTTGATTTTCTTATCATTAAAGATGAAAACGAGCCCCTCTGGAAAAGGCCATCTGTAAACAATTGATTTGTTTTGAAGGAAGTGGATTAAATCTTTATATTGTCATCTTCATTTCTGGATCTCAAATGGAATGTCTTTAAGAGTTTTAATTCTTCCTCCTTGGTTTTTAATGCTTTCCCCGATGTGGCTTTTAAAATATTTTCTCTCATAG
This sequence comes from Gekko gecko, assembly GCA_029375565.1. Classification (NCBI taxonomy): domain Eukaryota; kingdom Metazoa; phylum Chordata; class Lepidosauria; order Squamata; family Gekkonidae; genus Gekko; species Gekko gecko. Next base: position 176,206,870 of record JAPDNY010000005.1, read on the forward strand.
TTCTCCTGGAGAATTTCACATATATTTCACCAGGCAACTTGTTTTTTTCTTATAAAATCCAGATGTGTACAATAGACCAAGTCCATATCATTCTGGAGGTCCTCTTGTTTGAGATCTGAAATTGATGCAATTGCTTTATTTAAGATTATTTTTTTCTCCCTTCTGTTCCTATAGTCCTTGAAAATGTAGAACATGCATGGATTTTCCAATTGCAGTTGGAGTAATTGATTTTTGTCCATATTTTTTCTTTTTTTTCTTCTTCCATCTTTTCCTCAATATCTTTAGTCCTTTTTCACTTTCTTAATCTTTTGGTCTGTCTTGTCACCTCTTTTTTCTATATGCAAGAGCTGTTTTTGAACAGAATCCAGCTTACTATTGATGTTAGACATCTGCTCCAGCAGAGGGCACAATGCTGAAGCCAACATATTAGGAAAGTCAGCAGTAGCATCTTGTGACTGGGTGGGAGTTGTTGGTATGGCATTTCCTGTTGGGGGCTTCTTTTCCATTGCTACTCTCCTCCCTCTACCAGCCATTGTTTATGTAAAAAGAAAGTTTTATTTTTAAAGTCAAGTTTGTCTGAATTCAATGCGTCTTGGATTAGATTACACCTTGCAAGCTCAATAAAAGTCCTGTGTGGTTAGTTTCATTTTCTATCTCTTTTTTGTATCACTTACGGACTGTTTCAGTTTGGGGGCATGGATTGCCAAACCTTTCCCACCCACTGATCCTTCTCGGATCAATCTAACAGACAGGGACTTTGTCACTTAAGAAGAAGTTTGCTTAACTCACTGTTAAGTCGCTATTGTTCATTGCAGGAGTTAGATGTGCTTATGTTCTTGCCTGCTCGTCTGGAGGTCGGCTCTGGTTGCAATGCTGGCTCCATGGTGTCAGGACCTCTCAGGGATGGGCAAGCTTTGATCCCTAAGTTGTCACCTTGGGAGAGGCTTGTCCCTGCTCCCCAGGCTGGGAGTCTCCTACAGAGACTCTGGGGGGGGGTCTGGAACCAGCCAAGACCCCTCCTGATCGCCACAGCTTGGCACATCTCCATCAGGAGATTGATGGGATGCGTCCAAGTGCAAGCCACCATAAACCAGAAACTAGAAGTCAGTCCATCTTGATTAGTTGATCTAAGGAATTGTTCTCATCAAGATCGACGCACCCATTGCTAACAGTACCAGCATACCAGGAGGATTCCTTTATACCTGAGGACTTAGAACTAAAGTCACCCCCCTTCCTTGGTACAGATGGAGAAATAGAACCACGGGGTTCAGTTTGATGAACATCTGCTTGAACCTGGATCTCAGTACACTTGTTAGTCAGTATACAGGGAGCTTCAGTCCCTGTCATTGGCCTTATCCAGAATATTTTTAAGAAATTAGTTCTTACTACTTCCAATCTATCTGTGACCAACTTTTGCTCTACCAGTGGTAGAGTCTTAAAGGATTCCAGAACTTCCTCATCCAAAACCTTATTATTCAGAAGGCAGGAGCTGGAAATAGAATCATTCCCTGTTCTTAAACCTTTTAGTGCATTAGAAACAAGAGCAGTAGAATCTGTCACTACAGAATTGTTATTAAGCTCAAAAGGTGGAATTATATTATCCTGTGCTCTCTTAGAGTGGGCAGATGTAGGCAGCAAAGAAGTTAAAAACATGTCCTTAAAAACACAGGTAGGGGAAATTCCTTTAGAATTTAGCAGAGCTTTCTGATGAAAAAGCAGGCTGGGGATATTAGGGCTGTGGAAAGTAAGTAGTGCCCTCTGAGCTTGAGTAATATCATTTAGGGGCTCCATTGTTTTTGTCCATATGTCCAATACACTTTCAAGTAATTTCACTAGATGTTTCTTAGTGAGTGAAGCAGTTCTCCAGGATGGAACAATTCCTTTGAATTTGCAGATTTGTAAATAGATCTTATGTGACTGCCAAACAAGTTGGGAGGGAGCTATTCTCTCCCTCCCCCTCTTCTGTTCTTGTGGTGGTAGCTTAAACAGCCCCTCCCTCATAGAACAAATAGCAGATTGCTTTTCAGAACAAGAAATAGCTGGATTCTTATCATGGTCAGAGGCAGCTTGAGTGATGTTAGGGTAACATGCTCCATTTAGCAGCTTATCCCCTGCTACAAATTTTCTTTGTGCTTTTGTGGTTTTGAAGCAGTTTGTCTCCAGGTAGGCTTGTCAGCTTTGAGTTGGGAAACACCTGGAGATTTTTGGGGTGGAGTCTGAGCGGTGGGTGTTGCCTTCTGACATGCTTCTGGTGATGTCAGGGGGTGTGGCATATGCAAATAAGTTATGCTAATGAGCTCTTGCACCTTTTTTTCTACAAAATGACCCCTGGTAAGCAGTATATAGTCCAGTCTACTGTACAAATTATATTTAGATGAGTGGAATGTATAATCTCTTTCAGCCTGATGGTAGTATCTCCAAACATCACTGAGATAATAGTTAGTGATAAGAGTTTGCAATTCTGTTGGATAGAAAGGCGATTTTTTTAGACTTAGTAGATTTTTGCTTTGATCTATCCAATTTTATATCCATAATACCGTTAAAATCCTTCTCAGGATTATTGGGCCCTTTTGGAAATTTTGAAGCTTGTCAAGAGTAGCTTTAAGAAAGGTCAATTGGCCACTGTTTGGTGTATATATAAAGGCAAGGGTAGTTTGGGTTCTGTTTAGAAGCCCCTTAAAGAAACTGTGTCCAGTTCAGAAGCTTCAAATTGAAATCTTATAGCTTTAGATATTAAAATGGCATCTCCACAAGATTTAGAGGAGCCTGAAGCCAAATATTGTAATGGAAACCAATTGGATGCAAAAACTTTTTGAAACTTGTTTCTTAAGTGGGTTTCCTGGAAAAACACTATATTTGCATATTGCTGTCTTAGAATTGTGGATATTTGTTTGGCCTTGATTTTATTGTTGACCTCTCTACAATTTAAACTTATTACCTTGATTTGGTTTTCTGTCATAATAAATTTACATATTGACTAGAGAGCCACTTTGGTGTAGTGGTTAAGTGCGCAGACTCTAATCTGGGAGAACCGAGTTTGATTCCCCACTCCTCCACTTGCAGCTGCTGAATGACCTTGGGCAAGCCATAGTTCTGTCAGAGCTGTTCTCTCAAGGACAAATCTGGAAAGAGCTCTCTCAGCCATACCTACCTCACAGGGTGTCTGTTGTGGGGAGGGGATTGTAAACTGTTCTGAGACTCTGAGTGAAGGGCGGGGTATAAATCCAATCTGCTCCTCCTCCTCCTCCTCCTCCTCTTATTATTATTATTTCCCTCCATCAATACACTGCCTGAAATCTCAAATGGTCTCTAGAGCTTGGTGGCAATGTGTATGTTCAAACAATCATAAGTAGAATTGAGAGTCACTACCAGTAAATGATTATAATCAAGTGTAGGATAGTTTGGTGATATAAATTTACCATAATCTCCCTAAGTGCATATTGGGACCAAAAAAAGATTTCCTTTACTTCTTTTTGTCTAATGAAGTTACTGTTAATCCTTCAATTGAAAAATAAATTTGTTATTATTGTAATAAAAAGCTGTTTTTATTTTATAATACTGTGTCCTGACCAGCTTGGTGACTATTAACCCTAAGTTATATACCTTAGGGTAGTTGTGTCCAATCCCCCTTCTCCCCTCCCCCCATCACCTAGAAACATCTTATGACCAGAACTTACAAAAGGAAACTTATAAAAACTATTGATTTCTTTTTGGTCATTATATCAATACTGACTATATTGGGATTAACCCAAGGTGTGTGGAAAATTCCCACACAGACCTTAACTGTTAAAATGTTAAAAAAGAAAAAATAGTCCCATATGGACAACAAAAAGAGTGCAACAAAATGGAGAGCTCTCTCCCCCCATTCCCCACACTATAAATTTCTTTCCCCCTCTTCCCTGGTTCTTATTTCAAAATATATAGTAATATTTTTGCACACATTTATACTGTAGGAAAGATAAAGCCTTAACAAGAGTCAGGGGTCCATATTTTGTATCACTGGGATCTTACTCCACCAGTGAGGTGTTCCTGCAAATTGAAGACTTTCTTTCTTTCTTTCTTTCTTTCTTTCTTTCTTTCTTTCTTTCTTTCTTTCTTTCTTTCTTTCTTTCTTTCTTTCTTTCTTTCTTTCTTTCTTTCTTTCTTTCTTTCTTTCTTTCTTTCTTTCTTTCTTTCTTTCTTTCTTTCTTTCTGATGTTTCCATGCTGATTCCAGTGATGGTTCTAGTTGAAGAGCTTGAAGAAGTTCCAATCCGGACTTATGATTTTTGGCTTGATAAGTGGATCCTTGGTGATGCACTTATAAATAGCCCAATGGTATCCAATGATAGCAAAGTCCTGCTTACCTCAGTTATTGCATAAAGGGTTTCAGAATTCTTCTTAATTGGAGAGAGTCTGGTGGCAAATCAGGAAAGACAATAATTTCACTTTCCAAATATTTTAAACTTCTTTTACTCACGCTTCCTGCAAAATTCGTTTTTTGGTTCTTATGTCCATAAATTCTGCTAAAATGTCCCATGGCCATTTCCTTCAGTCTGAGAGCTGGGGGCTGAGTCTAAAGGCTTTGAGTAGTATTGGAGCCACCCCCTCCTTGAGTTGAAGAGTTGCTGCTAGCTAGATTGAAATAAATGCAGCTATATCAGTGTTCCCTTCTGCTTGCTCCTCAAATCCTCTGAATTTCAGATATCTTTTTCTGACTTTGTGATCCAAAGTCAGGATTTTTTCTCTGGCCCATGTCTCGTGTGTTTGTAGTCTCCTAATATCTTCCTGATTTGCTATAGAGTTCTCCATAGCCATTTCCACAGCTTGTGAAATCTTTTGCGATCAGGTATGGATATTTTCTAAATGGTCAGCCATTGATTTTAGCATTTCATTGATATTTTCTAGCATTAAAGCCTTAAATATTCTCAGTCTGTCCATTAAGTCCCCTTCGTTAAAACAGCTGCCCCTGGGTTGAAGTTTGCTGTATTGATCACCATCCTGGTTTCTGCATTCCAGGTGGCTGACAGCCCTCTCTTGGTCCCTGCCACTGTAAAAGATTTCAGGATAGTTTGTTCGAGCTTTCCAGCTTTATTTCTTGCTCTTCTTGACCAGCCCACAGAGCGCATATCTTCTATTTGCTTTGAAGACAGGGGGAGAGTTGGATCTCGGTCAATGAGCATCTGCCATTTTGGAAGCTGACGCCACACCCCCAGTTGATAATATGAACTTTTGCTAGTATGAATTTTTGCCTAGATATATTTTATTTATTGCAAAGTCAAAAAGACCTATACAGATATGTTTAGTAGAGATGGGCACAGACCCAAAAACAGAGCCAAAATCCAACCTGAACCTGGCTTGGTTCAAGGCTTGGACAACTTGGCATGAAGGTCACATATCTGGGCTCCAAAGCCTCTGAGCTTCTCGGTCCGGCTCAGAAGCTCTCATGCACTCTTGGCAAAGAAACCCCACTCATAGAGTTTCATGACAAAAAAATGGGTGTGAGTTGGGTTTTCCAGCCATTGAGTGACCAATAGTGCCCATCCAAGGCTGAAAAGCAACTCCAATTTCCAATTAGAGATGTCTGTCCATCTCCCTTGGGATGGGAGGGGGGATGTATATAATCGCTGGAGGCACACTACTGTCCTTTGTTCAAATCAGGTGTTTGCAAGTCTAGTGCTCCTTGCACACACACACAAATCTGTTGGTGGGCCTGGGGTGGGGGAAAATATAATTGGGTGGATGGAGGAACCTGTGGGATCTCCTGGCAATGAAATAAACTACCAGACTAAAAGAATCATCCTCCCTGTTTTTTCACCTTCTTGCTCTTCCCTGTTTTCCAGGGCTACAATTCCTTTCCCCCTCCTTTCTCTTTCTTTGATGTGAGGCATGGGAAATGTGGATAGAATTTTCTTGCTTTTACAATACATTTTTCTTTTTAAGGTTGGGGTTTCCTGTTTCCTTCGCAACTCAAACACCCAACTTACCTATCACTTTTGTGGGTTCTGCAAATTGCCCTTTCCTCTGCCTGTTGGTTGTGGGGGTTGTCCTTTTCTGCTGCTCCAAAAGCCCCCCTTCTTCTTGGGTCACTTGGGTCTCTGACTTGGGGATTCCCTCTCTCCCCTGCCAATGAGGCACCCAACTTATCCACCATTTTTTTTGGGGGGTGCCAACTGCCCTTTTCAATGGTGATGGGGTTTTCCTATCTGCTCCTGCCAACCCCCCCTTCTTCCTGGGTTGCTTGAGTCTATGACTTGAAGTCCCTGTCAATGAGGCACCCAACTTACCCACCACTTTCTAGGAGGGTTGCCAACTGCCCTTTTCACTGGCATTGGGGTTTCCCTTTCCACTCCTCCCAAAAGCCCCCTTCCTTTCTGCCTGGGTTGCGTGAATGTATGACTTGGGGGTTCCCTCTCTCCACCGCCAATGAGGCTCCCAACTTACCCACCACATTCTGGGGTTTTTGCTAACTGCCCTTTTTGCTGGTGTTGGGGTTTACCTTTCTGTCCTTCCCAAAAGCCCCCCTTTCTTCCTGGGTCACCTGAGCCTCTGTCTTTTTTTTTTTTAAAGAATTTATTAACAGGATATTTTATCATGTTCCATAATTAAAAACAGTTCTTAACATATCCTTTTCCAGAACTTTCTCTCCCCCACCCCGGCTTCCAGCGATGTTCCACCCCATTATTATTTCAGTCAATATTCTCTTACATTAAACACTTATTCAATAATCAAATCTTCATTTTAAACATTTTCCTTTTCTATTTCTCTCTCTTAGGTAACATTTTAAATACAATCCATTCCTTACTATACTTCTGATCTTAATAGTTATCAAAGCAAAGTAATTTATTTTTAACATCCCAGTTCAGTTCTAAGTAGTCTTTAAAGTCTTTCCAATCTGCTAAACATTCTTAATCTTCTTTTCCATTAAGTTTTTAGTCAATTTGTCCATTTCTGCCATTAAAATCATCTTCTTTATCCATTCCCATCTATCTGGTATCTTCTCCTGCTTCCAAAATTGAGCATATATCATTCTCACCGTTGAAATCAAATACCATAACAATGTTCTCTTTGTCACATTAACTTCCTCCATTTTAAGACCTAAAAGTAACATTTCTGGCTCTTTTTTCAAAGTACATTTCAGGATCTTCTGGATTTCATTATGAATCTCAGTCCAAAAAGCAGCCACTTGAGCCTCTGTCTTGGGGGTCCCTCTCTCCCCTGCCTTATGACACCCAATTTACCCACCACTTTCTGGGGGGGGTTGCTAACTGCCCTTTCCACTGGCTGTGGGTTTTCCCTTTCTGCTCCTTCCAAAAGCACACCACTCCTTTCTTCCTGGGTCAATGTTGTGTTTCCCTACATCTCAAGCAACCACTGTTCCACCCCCACTACATGAGTTTGACATGTGGGGACATGAGGGGTGCCCAAAGGGGTTGTGGTGGACTGCCAGATGTGTGATGCATGTGTTCATAGGGGAAGGGACCTGCATCACTTAACCACCAGCATTCTACAGAGACACTTGTGTAGGCAGGGGTCTTTTCGGGGGAGCCCACCGGAGCGCAGCTCCGGGAGCTCAGAAGCCAAGCCCCGCCCCCAGCCGGCGTCCCGGAGAGTCTTTCAGGCAGCCGAATGTCAATTTCAGCTCCATTATATCCTATGGGCCATTGAAGTCAATGGTGAAAACATAGGGTATATTCTAGGGGCTGGAGGGGAGGGGTTTGAGGGAGAGGCTCGAAACTCACAGGATAGCTGATGGAGCCTCTCCCCAAGATACCCACCAAGTTTCAAGAACATTGGACCAGGGGTCCAATTCTATAGCCCCCTAAACAGGTTGCCCCTATTCCCTCCATTGTTCTCTATGGTGGGAAAAAATAACTTATTTTCCCACCATAGAGAACAATGGAGGAAATGGGGCAACCTGTTTGGGGGCCCATAGAATTGGACCCCCTGGTCCAATGTTCTTGAAATTTGGTGGGTATCTTGGGGAGAGGCTCCATTAGCTATCCTGTGATCTTGGAGCCTCTCCCTCAAACCCCCTCCCCTCCAGCCCCCAGAATATACCCTATGTTTTCACCATTGACTTCAATGGCCCATAGGGTATAATGGGGCTGAATTGCCATTGAATTTCTTTCATTCCCTCCTTTCCTTCTTTCTTTTTCCTCTTTCCCTCATTCTTCTCTTCTCTTCTCTTCTCTTCTCTTCTCTTCTCTTCTCTTCTCTTCTCTTCTCTTCTCTCTCTTCTCTTCTCTTCTCTTCTCTTCTCTTCTCTCTTTCTTTCTTTCCCACCTTCTTCTCTTCTCTTTTTCCTCCTTTCCCTGTTTCCCTCCCTCTTCCCTCTCTTTCTTTCTCTCTTTACTTCCTTCTTTCCTTCTCTCTACTCTCTCTCTTTCCTTCCCTCTTTCCTCCTTCTGTGGCCCAACTCTAGTGAGAAGGAGTTTAAACTTTAAACCCCTTCTCTCTTAGCTCCCCCACCCAGACCAGCTGGGGAAGGGAAGGGGAGGCTTTTGAAGATGCTTCCCCCCCTTTTGCTTCCCCTTCTGACATCACTTCTGGTGATGTCAGGGGGTGTGGCATATGCTAATAGCCTAATAGCTCATTAGCATACCATATGCTAATGAGCTCCTGCAGCTGTTCTTCTACGAAAAGACCCCTGTGTGTAGGTCACACCTCAGTTTGACACTGCCAAAAGGTGGATGCCCAGAGTCTGCCACCAGGCATGGGGTGAACACTCCTAGTCAATGGGGAGAGGGAGGCCAGGAGGGGTGGGCCACTACAATGGGGTCTCCAGCCTCCACTATGGGTTTCCCCAGGCAAGTCACCCTTCAAGGGGTCATGCTCTTGGGGTCCTTCCCAACTCTGGGAAGGAGAATGAGGGCCAGGGCTCATGAGGTGATCATTCAGTATATTGGGCAGATGATTGCCCTGGATATCCAGCCTCTCTCTGGTGGAGGATGTGGACTTCCAGTGGCTTCTGCAGTGTGTGGCCCCCTAGTACACCATCCTTTCCAGGAGGACCATGTGCCAGCAAATGCTGCCTTCCATGTATCACTCCATGGTGTGTCTGGTGAATACTGAGCTAGCAAAGGTGCGAGGGTGAATCATCCACCTGACAGCCAACCACTGGAGCAGCCACCACCATGGCTAACTCTCCCTCACCACAGGCTGGTGGCAACCGCAGAAGTTCTGAGATGGGCAGCAGGGATGAGGATGCTTTCATCTGGCTACAAGGGAGTGCTCCTCCATACTCAGGGTACGTGATGATCAATATCACTGTGACCATTCAAGGTAGCCTGAAGGACTGGTTTAGAGGAAAAAGATCACCCATGGCTATCTGGTCACAGATGGTGGCCCAAACATGCATAAGCCTGCAAAAAGAGCCACACTCAGAATCATTGTATGGTGTGCAAACTTCACCTGGTGGTGAGGGATTCCCCAGAGCTGGGGAACAATGCCAGGGGTGGGAAGGGCACCACCAAGATCAGTTTCCTGCTGGAGAACTGCTGGCACTTGGCTGGGCACTTCTCAAGAAGCCTTTGGGATTCATGGCTGCTGAGCGAGAGGCAGGGTGAGGTGGATAAGAAAGAGCACATCCTCCTCCAGGATGTCAGCACCCAGTGACACACCATCTACACCATGATTGCCCATTTGGTGGAGCAGAAGAGCATGGTGCAGGACATTCTGTCCTCCATATCCACCCAGCAAGGGGAGTGGATCAGCTCCAGTGACTGGCTAACCCTCTCTCAGATGGTGCACATCCTGAAACAATTTCAGGACACCACCAATATGCTCTGTGCCCACATGGCAAGCCAGGGGAAGTCATTCCCCTCATTCACAAGCTAGATTGAGTGATGAGGTCTGTGCTGCAGACAGACCCCAAGGGAACTGAGGTTCTCCCCTGACTCAGGGCCTTGGTTGACAGGTTGTGGATTGGCATTGAGGAGTACTTGCATTTGCTATACAGGGTACAGGAGTTCAGGATGGTCTGCATGTGTGACCCCCATATCAAGGGAAACATCACCCTCTGAAATGCACAGCTTCATCAGTGGAAGTATGAACTGTGCCACCAGGTGCAGCAGTTCTAACACTGTGGCTGGGGGCAGTGACAGCTGAGGGAGGTGGGAGATGATGAGGCAGAGGAGGAGGAGGAGGAGAATTCAGATAAGGGGGAGGAGGAGGGAGGGAGGATGGCAAGGAAGATGAACAGAGAGAGAGAGCGGGGGGGCAGGATGGAGAGGAGATGTGAGAATGAAAACCAGGAGTTCTGGTTGTCCATTGTGAGGTGGGAGGTATGGAGCACTGGTGTGGGTGTGAGACATGTGATTGCAGAAAATTCTGCTGAAGTGATGGTCTGGGAGTTCCTGGCTGAGCCCCCTGAGCCTGCCAGCTCAGACCCACTTGAGTACTGGGTGCGCCTGAGCTTGCCAGCATGGCCACCAATCTGCTCTCCTGCCCTCTGACTAGCGTCTAGAATGAGCTGGTGTTTTCTTATCTGGGAGATAGTCTTTGCCCACATCGAGCCTACCTAGACCCAGTGAGGGTGGATGATCTGCCTTTCTAAAGGTCAATCTATCAATGCTGGCCACCGTGTTTTGGACTGGGTGGAGTGAGACCACGGTCTCCATTCTTCCTTCCTCATATCCCTCCTTCCTTCCCCTTTTCCTCAGTTAGTGATCCCAGCATGTGGCCAATGGGGCGCATCCTTGGAGCTTGGGTGGGAGGAACGCTGCCTCTGCCAGGAGGGATTGGGCTTGTCCTTGGCCAACACCTAGGATATCAACATCACCCTGAATAAACATTGGGACCACAATCTTGCTTCTCATGGCACAATCCCTGACACAGTAACCAGAAATGTAACCTGTCATGCATGACAACCACCCTCCCCCTCTTTGTACATTTCACACCACAGGATGCCTCAAAACAGGCTATTGGTTGTGACCACCGACCTCCCCCTCTTGGCATGCTCCCTCCACCAGGCAATCCAAAAACATATTTTTATCTGACATGACCCCTGTCTTCAACTTCTCTGCACATTTCCTCCACCCCAGGAAACCTCCAAATAACTTTAAAATAAACATTGACAGACATAAGCAATACCCTCCCCCTCTTGGATCATTCCTTGCATCAGGCAAACTAAGAAAAGATATCTGTCAGACATGACCCTTAACCTCAAAGTCTCTTTGCATTCTCCACCTCAAGGAAACCCCAAAAAACTTTAAAATAAACATTGACGGACATGAACAATGCCCTCCCCCTCTTGGGATATTCCTTGCACCACTCAACCTAAAAAGAGAGATTTTTCAGAAGTGACCCTCATCCTCTAATACTTTACCCATTCTCTGACCCAGGAAACCCCAAAAACTAAAAATAAATGTTGAAGGTTGGCAGTGCCCCCAGTGTTCACATTGCCATTTAGGGGGTAGGTTGGCCATGGGTCAAATAGCACACTGGCAGCCATGAAACCTGTGTGCCTCAATGTCATCATCTGGCCACCCATCTCCTAAAGACTGTGGTCTGTGAGCTTCTAGCCTGAGTCCAACCCACAGATGCCTCACCTCAGTCCCAAATCTTTCCTTCAAAGACTGCTGGTCTCAAGCCTGATAACATCCATGCATACATGGCCTCATTGAGGATATCATTACTGCAGATCAGCATTCCATCTTGATGGTGGGGCTTGGGAGTCTTTCCACCACACAGTGAGTCTGGGTTGTTGGATGCCGGGTCCCTCTAATGGAAGGACCTGAATCCCTCCTCCTTGAAACATTTTAGATCCTAGCCGCTAGTCCACCAGTGTCCTCCTGCCACAGCTATGCAGAGTGTCATGGACGTCAGGTCTGTGTCACCTTCCCGGGCAGGGAACCAACCAGTCATCATGTCAAAAGGGCTGGGTGGTTGGCCGCAGGAAGACACAGGCACCCAGAATGTTGTGGGTGGTCCCCGTGGAGGTCCTCTGAGAGTTGGATAACTGTAGCTTAACCAGTTCTGCTCTGTAGTGTCTGAAAGCAGCACTGGGCAACTCTCCCAAAAGCAGTTTCGGGGGGCACCTTGCCTGGGGGTCCATGAACAAGAAGAAGAAGAGATTGGATTTATACCCCGCCCTTCACTACCCAAAGGTGTCTCAGAGTGGCTTACAAACTCCCTTCCCTTACCCTCCCCACAACAGACACCCTGTGAGGTAGGTGGGGCTAAGAGAGCTCTTGACAGAAACTGCTTTTTCAAGAACAGCTCTTATCAGAACTACAGCTTGCCCAAGGTCATCCAGCCAGGTGCAAGTGGAGGAGTGGGGAATCAAACCTGGTTCTCCCAGATTAGAGTCCGTGCATTTAACCACTATACCAAACTGGCTCTCAGACCCCCCAGACCTGACATGCATGTAACTTGTGGGGCATGTAGAGGGTCACCCCAGGGAGGAACTGTGAGTTGGAGGCCTCTAGCTCACCTGAATCAGGTTTTGTCACTCCCATACTGGTAGGGGTGACAACCTTTTGAAAAGGATGAGCTTTTTTTAGGTGTCTGTAGCTCAGCCCCCTGAAGTCCAATGGGGACCAAATTTGGTGGGCACATCAAGAAGAGTGAGCTGGAGGCACCCTATAAATTTGGAGCCCTGAGCCCCCAGGGGGGCTTTTTTCCCAGCATGGTTTGCAAACTGGTTCGTGAACCATGCTACAGCTTGGTCTGGAAAATGGTCCAGGAACTGGGCTGGTTTGATTCATGTAAGTACCCATCCCTAATGTGTAGGCTTTGGAGCCTGACATTTTGAAGGCCATGCAGCAACAAGAACTGTGAAACTAATATCAAAATTATTTTGATATTAGTTTCACAGTTCTTGTTGTTGCTGGTTTTCTATTGTGAAATTCATTTTGGGTGCTAGTTTGAAGGCCATGGAATGTGAGTTTTTATGCCTAGGCTGCCAGCAAAAGAGCAAAGGCTTATGGGACTTCACAACTAAGATGTCAGCTATAGCAAAATCTACATAGCATAGAAAAACAGAAAGGCCCAGGCTCATTGAACCTCAGGTTCTTCCACATACTTAATTCACTTATTGAAATCCATGGTCTGTAAAAGTAGAAGAAGAAGAGAAGAGATTGGATTTATACCCCTCCCATCACTACCCAAAGGTGTCTCAGAGCAGCTTACAAACTCCCTTCCCTTCTCCTCCCCATAACAGACACCCTGTGAGATAGGTGGGGCTGAGAGAGCTCTTGACAGAAACTGCTCTTTTTCAAGAACAGCTCTTATCAGAACTACGGCTTGCTCAAGGTCATCCAGCCAGGTGCAAGTGGAGGAGTGGTGAACCAAACCTGGTTCTCCCAGATTAGAGTCCGCACACTTAACCACTACACCAAACTGGGTCTCCAGTACTGAGCTTTGATGTCTAATTTATTTCGTATTATAGTTCAAACAACTCACTATCCCCTGGGATTCTCTTGGGCATCCCTATCATTTAAAAAAGCAATTAAAAGCAAAGCAAACAAAATGCACTAAAATTCTCTAGCACAGTTCATGCCAGAAGAAATGCTGGAATTCTTGCATCATCATCATATCACAGATGATCTTGGGAGGCAGCTGGATCAAGGCAAGTGAATCACCAAAAGGCAATTCCCCGCATTCTGGAAACCAATTTGATCCATAAGTCACTGCGGGCAAGAGTAAATCAGCTTGCTGCCTAGACAGGGTGGGGGTTACGTACTCAGGTGGGCTTTTAGGGCAAAGTGATATGTCATCCTGTCCATGGCAATCAGATCAACATTTATACCCATTTCACAGGTCAAATCCAAGGTGTGGCCTGCTTGATATGTGGGGCCCAATACAACCTGGGAGAGTCCCAGCGTTGCCATAGATGACATCAAGTTCAGAGCCTATTTGGAGAAGGCCACATCAGCATGGATACTGAAGAGCCTCAGGAACTCCAAGGCCCAGCCTGAAACCATATCCAGCAGGCCGGGCAGATGGTCTGCCAGTGTACTGGGCAGCTGGTACACCACCCAGATAGCCAAACTCTCCTCAGCTTCCCACACCAGACCTACACAATCAACACTGGAGGTCTTTGATGTGGGGAATGCCCTGAAAGAAAAAGACTCATGGATGAGTAACACCACCCCTCGCCCATTTGTCTGAGATTGATGAAGGAGCAAGAAGCCTGGTGGGTCAGTTTCCCTTAAGGCAACTGTTTTGCCCTCCCTAACCCAAGTCTTGGTCACACATGCCAAGTCTACTTACTGCTCTGCATCAATATATTAAATGGTGGAAACATATTGGTACATCAATATATATTGGTACATTGGTATATTTTGGTACATCAGTCTATTAAATAGTGGAAACATATTGAATGATCCAGGGGATGAGTGATGGCTCAATTAGCAGTATAGACTTGCTGAGTTCTGGCTCCCTTCTCAAGGATATTTAAATGACTGGGTCTGAATGGCATCTTCTGAAGCCCTAATGTAGGAGTTGAGCTTGCTGCATGAAGTGTGCATAACCTATCTCAAAGGAGGCTACTCACCAATGTCATCTCTCTGGGAAGTGGGAAATAGGTCAAGGATATTGATTTGACTGGGGCTATTAGAGTGAGTCATCACTGGCATGCAGTTGCAATTACTGTGAAGTTACTCTCTGTTAGAAAGAGATCTGATATTAGTCACAATTACAAAGCTAATACAGAGCCTTCTTTGGAATTCAGTTATCTGCCAGGTCCAATCTATAAAGAGAAACAAGAAACATACTGCAGAATCTACGGAACGTGTGGTAGAAACCGAGGACGAGAAAGCCATGGCTGCATATCTGATACAGAAATAGTTACTGTTCTCCTATGTTTGTTAATTTACTAAATTAGATTTCTTGCTCAGGAAAGCATATATAATTACTGTCTAGTCTGTGATTATGCCATCAGTTCATATTGCTTGCAGAGATGCAATCTAGTATCCCACAATCATAATGCATCACCCTCACAGACCACAAGGAACAGTTGTGCTTGAGTTCACAGGCTGTCAAAGTGGTTCAGGAAGATCTTTGCAGGAAAAGACATCTTGTAGTGACAACATGGAGTTTTTGAAGTCAAAGATAATGCTACTCATTAAGAACTTAATGTGCAGAGTGGTTTTGGTGCAAAGATTCCCTGCACATGTGTTCTGATGCAGGTCAGCCTTGTTTCTTATGAAATGAGGTGAGTCAATACTTCTCAAGCTGAGACTCGGGTTCAAAAGTTTCATAGATCTATGCAACTGGGATCTTTGCTGATTGTCACTCCCTAATCTTATCTTTTTGCTAGCAAAAGAGTACCTTCACACATTGTGAATTCGATACCATGTCAACCCGTGTCGTAGTACTGAAGCAATAACCTCACAGAGAGTTCCATTTGCCCTTGAGTAACCTGCTTTCTCTAACTCACCATTTGATCAGAACCATTTACAATGCATAACCATCAAGGGTCAGTTTCAGATCTAAGTAAATTTCATAATTTCCAGAAAACTGGATTTGGTTGCCAGAAATCCACTGTATTTTGGCAAATTACTCTGGATCTCCCCAGATTAATTGAGAATGAGCCAGCCTTGTAGTCACTTTGTGTGCCAAGTGATGTTCAAGGTATATGACAGCTTGCATTTTACTTACATTTCTGTTCATCATTTGTTGGTTCTTAGGTGAGAGCAGCAAATGGAAGCAGCTCAGGAGATCTAGAACCCAAAAAAGAATGTTCAGAAAAGATGATAATGCTAAAATCCTAACTTCTGGTTATACATTTTGTTTTCCAACACAACAAGGTTTTGACTTGGAGAATATCACACAAGAACCAGAATCTCTACAGATGCACAACTGCGGTGGCATTTTTTTTACCATTACTTTTACCATTACCAATGCCCTACCTCCAAAGTAACAGCTATAGGTGTTGAAAGTCCAGGTAATATGACACATTCTGCATATAAATATATTCTTGCAGCTACTAGGGCTAAAACAAGAAACTGTCAGGTCACTGTGTGTAGGGGACCACTAGGGCTACAGGCTGGGAGGCACTGTTCACTGAGATGTTCTTTGAGGAGCCAGAGCAACTGCCCACCCAGGCAATCCATCAGCTCTTCCAACCTTGGTGTTCTAGAAAGAGTTCCAGGCTAAACTGGGACTATAGTTGGTAACAGTCTCTCCACTGTGCTTGCCTGGCTGCAAAGCCTAGTTCTTAAGCCATGCTGAGCCAGTGAAACAAATGTGCAGACAAGATTGTGTGATTAAGTCTCCAGATACATTTTTGTGTAAACATTTATCTGCAGAAGTGCAGAAATTCCTCGCAAAGGTCTGACATCAGAATTTCCACAGTTGTTTGCAAAGTCAAAAGGGTGAAGCAAGCCATGTGTCAACAACCATAGAACATGTTCAGTGTGAATTAGGTGTTCTTCCTTCCTGACCACCAGCACCTCAGCCTTTCTGGAGCTCATAATATAAGCAACACAGGCTTGCATGTTTGTGCACATGATTTCTGTTTCAGAGCAGACTGTGATCCAGCAATATCAATAGCAGAAAAAGTACTCTGCTTCTTGTTCTCAATAACTGTAAATATTGTGTAAAAAGAAAGACAACTAGAATGCCAATAGAGGTAACCTCATTTAATGCATGATTGTCTGCTCTGAGTTAATGTAAAATCAACAATGAAACAAGCAGGATTTGCACAGCAGGATTAGAGGTTGTAATTATACTGTTCTTCAACTATTATGAGTACATCTGTATCAGATTTCAGGCCCAGCAGAGTTGCACTCCATGTGGTAATCATTGTGTTTTGCTTTTTGCAACGATTTGCATGAGCTTCTCTTCATTACCGAATGACTTAAGTTTAGACATAAGGACATATTCATAATTGCAAGTCATTACAGGTTAGTGGAAAATGGGATAGAATTCAACATTCACAACTGTGGCAGGCTACCTCATCAGAGGACAGGCATACCTGCAAAAAAGTTGTAAACTAAGGTTTCCTTTCACGTCATCCACATTACAAATTCCTCAAGTCTCTCTCTCTCCATGACTCCATAGCTGCAGTTCACCCAGTAAAATCCAGTTGGAAAGTGCATTGAAAGTGGATTGTTTAGTGTGTGTGACTGCAGCCTAAGTTTCTCTTTTTAACCCAAAGGAGTCCAAATAGGCCACATATCAAACAAAATAAATATATCTGCTGCTTAAGCCTTACTCTCTGTTCCCTTTCCAGCTCCAAAAAAATGTTTCCTAAGCTGTTTCTTCCACTGGTAAGGTCAAAGGTACAAGAGCCTCATCATATGCAGTTCAGTTACCCAAAGAGACAGTCTCCTAATTAGATGGGGAAATTAGATTTAAGGAGACAGAGCGAGGGGAGTAACTGGGATTTGATAGCCAAATTGCTTTATTTCTTTAATAAGAGGTTGGGGGATTATGATATTAAAGTGCAGTTGGCTTAACTATAGGACCATGACCTTTATATACCAGAGACCCCCTTTATCCAAGTACCAGAAATAGACCAGGAGACTAGATCCCAAATATGATTTATTTTACTAAATAATTCACATACACTTACAATAAAAACAATCATATAGTCAAACAACACAGAACTAGGAAAATTAGATAGAAAGGTATAGCAAATGTTGCGTTAGCAGGAAAATATCGATGAGGGGTGATACTTTACCTGTCTGACATGGTGAGTTGAATCGGCAGTGAAAAATGGGAAAAGATACTGGGGAAGGTGGCCAGCGCTAAGACTGAAGTTGACTAGATAGGGTGGGGTTAGGTAGAAGAAGAGAGAAAGCAAACAATGGGCAGATGCCCTCTTTATATACCCTCAGAGAGGCTTGGGGCATGAGCCACCAAGTCACATGGTCCCCAGGATTCTAGGGAGGTTCAGTTATTAATGGTCAGGAGATGACTGGGAGAATAGGATGAATGGTTGGACAATTACACTGACATTCAACTGATTGTGACACTTTTGAAAGACAAAAGTAAAGACAGGAGTAGTCATGGACAGTCGTTAGTTTTAATGTTATCAGAATGGGTGGTTGATGGAATTGTAGCAGCTGCTTAATCCTGTCACATTGCAAGTCCTTTTGTTATACAATGAGTAATATGTGCAGCATCTGGAGAAGGGGGGGGGGAGTGCCTGCATGCTGGAGAAGAGTTCCTTCTATGAAGTCTTTGCTGGAACACTCAGACTTTTTGTGTAAAGCATGGCTTCTCCTTGGAAAATTGCTGCTGGTTGCTGCGCGCTTTGGGTGTAAGGGATGTTGGCTTGCCTCCTACAGGGATGCAGGGTTGCAAGGCTTCGGGCATGCCATGGGTCCACATCTGGCTGGCACACTACTTCAGGGCGAGGCTTCCCTTGGCTAGGCACATGTCTTCAGTCCAGGAGGCTGGCACCTTCATCGGGTCTTCCACACAGTCCAGTTCTTTGGCACACTCACTGCACAGTCCAGCTTATCATTACAGATTCTCCACCTATGTATACTAGGATTTTTCCCTTAAGAGAACTCTCAAATAAATCAGGCAGATGTTCAACTAGAAAGGTTTTTTTTTTTTTTAAGAAAAATTATTAACAGGATATAGTAACATGTTACATATTTGACAACCAATTCATAACATATCCTTTTCTGAAAAAAGAAAAATCCCCCCCCCAGCTTCCAATGATGCTCCGCCCCCATATTACAATCTCATCCTCTGTATACCATTTTAACAAAATCTTACAAATTCTATAAATCATTTTTTTACCTTTTTCTATCCAAACCTTTTCAATTTCATTATTTTCCTTTCTAAAACCATATCTCATTTTGTCAGTCTTAAATAAATCATAAATCTGTCTGTAATTTAGCCAGTCATACTCAAAGTCCAGTTTGTCTCTAGGTCTTATCGTGAAACTTCTCCCCTCAGTGTTCAGAATGTCTCTATAGGGTAACCAGTCTTTCCTTTTATGTCTTGAGAGTGGTTTAATTACTTCCGCCGGAACAATCCACAATGGTCTTGCTTCGAAAAAAAAATCTCTTATATCTCATCCATGTCATGAATAATGATCTCCATATGAAGTGGTGTTTGAAAAGATTATCAACTTTGGTCTTCTCATACCATAAATAGGCGATCTCCAGCTAGAATTATCTGGTCATAATGCACTTGGTCCAATTCCCTCAATAAATCATTTAAAAAGTTCTCTTTGGCTCCATTAGGAGCGTACAAATTAACAACCAGTGTCTTTTTTTGCAGTAATGTGATCTCAACAGCCACATATCTCCCTTCTTTATCTGTAAAAACTTGTTTGGGTTCCAATTTTTTATTTACATAAGTCACAACTCCTTCATTTTTTTTCTCTGCCAAAGAGTAAAATTCTTCTCCCAATTTTTTGTTAATCAAATATTTATTATCCTGACTTTTTATATGGGTTTCTTGTAGACAGATGATATTAGATTTCTGCTTTTGTAGCCAATAATTCACTACTTTTCCTTTGTTAGGTGAGTTAAGTCCATTTACATTCCACGATAACAATTTGTAATCCATCATAGAGTTTTTTAAAATATCTCCGAAATCTTCAGAATTTCTGGCTTTGAACTTATACATATCCCCTGGTGATTTGATCGTATATCTTTTCGAATTATACGTAAAGGACAGTCCTTGTGGTATCTCCCATCTGTATCTGATATTCAACTGTTTCAGATTATCCACCAACTTCTTATATTTCTTTCTGTCCTGCAAAATGGACCTTGGGAGTTCCTTCATTATTATTATCTTTTTACCATCAATTTCCAGTGGCTCAGTAAACTGCTTCTTGAATATATCCTCTTTCATTTTCCTTGTCACAAATTGAACAATTATATCTCTTGGTAGATTTTTTCTTTGTGCATAAGCAGAATTCACTCTGTATACAAGATCAAAATTCTGATCTAACTCCCCCGATCTTCTCCCAAGTATTCAGTCAAAGTTGCCATCACTTCAGTACGTATATCTTCTCCCACTTTTTCTTCTATTCCTCTCAGTCTCAGATGGTTTGACATTGCTTTGTATTCCACAACTGCCTCAAGATTCCGGTTGCTTTGTGAATTCACTTCAATTTTCTTTTCCAAGTCTTGTGTCTTTTCCACCATTTCAGTTGATTTTGTAGCCAAAGCTTTAACTTGGTTACTTGTATTTTCCACTTCTTTTTTAAACTCTGCCACTTCCGCAAGTACTAGCTCTCTCAAGGCTGCCACATTTTTTTCCTGAACTTCTTCCAACTGTTCCAGCTGTTTTTCTATTTTCTCCTCAAACTGCTTGTCCATTTGTTTCATCATACCTTGGATCGCTTCGAGCATGCGCTTCTCCATTGCTTCTATTGCTGCCTGCCATTCTTTCTTGTCTTTAGATGACATACCTGGACTTGCAGCTGATGCCGCTCTCTGCCTGAGTTTTGATTCCATTTTGAAAATCTGTCAGTACACTTCGATTGTTTTCTCACTTCCCTTCAAATTCCACTTTTTTCACTCTTATTGACAGTCTATTTCATCTTAAAAATACGTTTTAAAATTCAGTCCTCCACAAAATGGTGGGTGCAATTTCTCAATGGTTTTCTTGGCTAGAGTAGGCTCTCTCTAAACTTCCTGTTTCTGGTCCCACGTTAACAATGTCCTACCGGAAACACATCTGGTCCACCTCTCTTTCGGTCCTCCAACACACTCTCTAGCCAAATTCAGGTTTCAGCCGGACACAGTTAAATGTTACACCTTTGTCTCACGATCTTTCCAGTCGCATTCGCTCATACGCTTATCGTTCAGTCTCTAACCGCAGGAATGTTAAACAAAGTCAATTTAGTCCGTTTTTAGCGCTTTAATGAACTCTTCTGATTTTAACGATGGATCGATTATACAGCTTAAAGCCTTATGCGCTTAACTGCCTTGTTCAAATCTTGTTATATCTTCTCCCCAGTGAGCAAATCGTTTCAGTTACCTTAAATGTTTATCTTGGGACTTCACATCGCTTCTCTTTGTTTCCAACGGTAGATTGTTTCTTAAGAGATCGGGAAATAGCGAATTTAAGCTGATTCTTCAGCTTGGCTAGCTTCTTTAGTGCTGTGTAGCAAACGCCCGCTTCTGAGAGGAGTTCAAAGCGTAAACAAGTCCCCTTCAGGACTTGTGGACGCTGATCTCAACTCTCACTTGGACCTTGTTGCTTGCCTGTCACCCCCCTGCCTGGGGGATGCTGCGTTGGACAGTAAAACTGCCCAAACTGTCGGAAGAAGCTGTCGTCCACCCTGCTCATTCGCAGGGATGCATTAGTTCACCATTTTACTCCGACCGAAAGCCCTAGAAAGGGTTTTTTTTTTTTGCAGAATTTCACATTACCCTTTTGAAGCCGGTTTGAAGCTGTTTTTGATCCATCGTGGAGTAAACCGGTATAGGGCTGCCATTTCACACATGGCTTTCCCCTTCCGGTAAAGAGCTGGATCTGAAACGGTTTGCCATTTCAGACTGCACCGCTTTTTCCCACCGTTTTTCGCCCGTGCGGGCAATCTTCAGCTTTTTTTTTTAATGTTCACTTTAGAGTGCTATAGTGCTATAACACAACACTCCAGGCATTCCAATGCTATAACGCTATGAAGCGAACATTAAAAAAAAAAGCTGGAGATCACCTGCGCGGGTGAAAAACGGTGGGAAAAAGTGCATTGGAACCAGGAGAGGAAACAGAAGACTACTTGGAAGCGGTTGACAGGCAAAACGCTTCAGCCCCATTTCCTAAATGGGACAGAAGCATTTGTGTGTGAAATTACAAATATATTCTGGTAGGGAACCGGTTCTAAATGGTTCTGTCTGCAATGACAGACCAGAAACCGCTTGGGAACCGTTCCTCTTCTGGATTATATCATCTGTCTGAAATTCTTCTTTATTAAAAGAAAATAGAAATGGATAAAAATGCTTACACACAAAAAAAAACACATATACAAGACCTAACTAAGAGGAAATCAGGGAGGAAAGAGAGTTTTTTAAAGGGAAAAGTGGGAATTACCAGTCTTGAAGATGTCTGTGGAAGCAGCAAGTTGAAGAGCAAAACAGCCAGCTTTTTGTTCTGTGCGGGAGAGAAAAAGAAACCCACAAAGTGGGGGTACATTGTCACAGCCATGAGGCTTGGGTTATTTTTACACTGAGTTCATTGTATTCTGCTGTGTCTATTATCTTGTCTGTTGCTTGTGCGCTTGTGTAGTATTGCCAGCTGCAACGTGGGAGAATGGTTCAGCCGCTTGGGCTTATCACAGCGGCCTTGAGTAAGAGGCTATGGAGTATTCTTTGTTTAAGGAAATTTTTCCAGTCCTGTGAGACTGAGGGGTGGGGGCAACTCATTCTCCTGATCATCAAGCAATCTCCCGCTGGGAGTTTCCTGTGCGCGCGCTAAAAGTTGATTTGCCAGTCGCACTTTTGCATCATACTATAATAATGCCTGAACAGCTTGTGCCGTCATTCCTGACAATAACCATATTCCTGTGGGTTACAGCATTGTATTCCAATAAAGTCTTTCTTCACATAAGGAATGCTTGGATCTACTTGCTATTGAACCTGACATACATGTGGTCATAAAACACGCACATACACACACAGAGTTGGGAAAGCAGCATGCTTCTGATATAGGGCAAAACATGCCCTCTGGCAGGTATGATCCGATTGCCAAAAAAAAGATAACTTAATGGGCTTTTCTGGTGTGGACAATGATGTGTGAGAGGTTTTATGACCCTACAAGTACCTTGCAGGAAAGGCTAATGGGTTAGGTGAATAAAAGTAAGCATTGATTAACTGTTGCTTAATTAGGGTAAGTGGGTGCAGGGGAAGTGAGGTTGGGAGTTGATATTACTCCAAAGGTGAATCAATAGATCCCGAGAAACCAATTGTCCCACAATTATGCATCTTTCTAGGGCATGGAGGGAGCCATAGACAGCCACTCTTACTCACACTTCTAAACTACTTGCCCAGGTTTATTCTTGACTGGCATCCATTTGGTTTCATTTTAGGCCAGACAGTATCCTGCACTTATGAATTTTGGGGTTATATATTAAGAAGGGTGTTTATGTTTATTCTAGCTATAAACTGCTCCTTTGCAGGAAGAGGGGTCTGACTGCTGACAGTTTGGCCCTCATGGTCTAAGGACGCAGATGGTTCTAGAGATGGTACAGAAAACATATATCTCATGCTATTTATGTGCATGTATGAATCTCATGTGCATGTATGAATATACAGCAGAAAGAAAAATAGATACCAATGTTTACACTGGAACAATGCATGGGAATAGACAATTAATTGTTATGGATCCATACTTCCTTGTTGTCATTGTGGAGAATGCATTTTCTGTGGGTTATACTGCATTTTCTGTGGTTGCTCCCACATAGTTCCAGGAACAGATAAAGCTTCTGCCAAGTATATCTGACTGTACTTTCATGTTGATACTATATGCCAAAGATGTCAGCTCCATTGAGAATTGCATTTATTTTTATTTATTTGGTTATCTCCCATCCTCCCTGCGTAGCAGGCTTAGGGCGCATCCCATCAAAGCGAGTCAAAAATCACATAAATATGCAAATAATAGTTAAAAACAATTAAAATACAACAAAATTAAAATACAAATTATAATTTCCAATTCTCCTAATGAAAAAGAGAAGAAGATGAGATTGGATTTATACTGAAGGAATCTCAGAGTGGCTTACAATCCCTTTCCCTCCCCACAACAGACACCCTGTGAGGTATGTGGGGCTGAGAGAGCTCTCTCAAGAATTGTCCTTGAGAGAACAGCTCTGAAAGAACTTATGACTGATCCAAGGTCACACCATGTCAGGTAACCCTGCCATTGTTGAGGATGGGGGGGAAGCCATCTTTCACTGTTCTGGAATGTGGGAGTAACATCAAGTCTTCAGGCACCCTAAGTTACTGTGTCTGTTCACCTCCTTATCAACACTCCTGACCTTGGGTCCCAGGCCTCTTTGGCATCAGAGGATATTCAGGTGGAGGGGTTGTTTTCTCTGCTTTGCTGCATGTGCAAGATGTAACCATTGGCTTGTAGGTGGGGGGGCATTTCAAACGGGCTATAATTGATGCTGTTCTGTATTAACCGGCATCACTGACAAAACACTTGTTCATGCAACTCTATGCTTAGTCTTTAATAAATGCTATCTTCTTATGAAGCCTGGTGTTTGACTGACTATCTGGAGAACTTGACAGATTTTCAGTGATCCTTTACTGGTTGGGCCTCTACATCCCCCCTCTCTCCTGCCAAGATGAGTGGAGCAGAAGAAGACCCGATGGGGTGACTACATCGCAAGACACAGTCCCCACCTCTACGACACCGACCACCTTGATGCCAACCTCAAGAGAGAACCCGGTGTCTACGGTGCCCACACCATGGGGCCCCAAAGATGAGTTTGGTGGGTTCTATGGAGACCCTTTCAGAGTTGCGTATGCCAGTGTGACCACTCGACCTCAGAAGAGACGTGACTAGGGGAGATGCACAAGACGTGGTCCCTAATGCCCTGCGCCCCACTCTGGGAGAACCGATACGAGAGGTCCCTCTATTAGCTAAGCACCATGACTGGAGGGGGTGACATCCGCTCTTACCCAGTGGAGATGGAGGGTGCTACAGAACCCCGAAGCAGGGGAAGAGACCAAAGCTGGGACCAACTCCTCCGCACAGTAGAGGAGTTCCTTAAGAAGATCCCGGAGATGATTGCTGAAGGGATCCATGAAGAGCTCGGAGGCAACAGATCCTGCTACCAGGCCTGCAGCCTCAACTACCGCCTGCCGCCACACCAGTCCTGCCACCCCCTGGAGGAGCTCCTGGCCAACTGGTGGGGCCGCTACCAGCCAGACCACAGGGTCCTGAGCCCCAGGGTATTCTGCAGGGATGGGGATGCATGTTGCCTTACCCGGCCAAATTGTTGGATGCTACATTTGATGGGACCCCAGAAAAGCTTTCTTTCTTTTTGAAGTGGGCGGAGTAGTTTGTGGACAACTGGGGCAACCTCTTCCCGAATGAGGAGTGCATAGTGGATGCAATTGCATCCCGGCTGTGTCATGCCTGTCCTTGACTCAGCCCCTGACCCAGCCCCTGACAGCCAAAACAGGGAGGCTTCGGTACCTTTAAGGGCTGAAGAGGCACCAGGACCTGCAACCGATGTAAGTGCTGTGGAGGATACACAGCAGCCTGAGCCAACTGTGGGACGCTTTGCACCTGGAACGGTGCCTGAAGCAAGCACTTCACCACCTGCCTCTCCCCCACCTGTGCACCGGCTAAGGGATCGTTGGCATCAAGACCTGGCCAGCCGAAGAAAAGAGTCATGCTCCAGAGGGCAAAGAACCTTGAGCCCTGAGTATTAGCAGCAGTCAGGACCTTGCTCACAGGTGCTCATGGGCTACGGAGCCAGAGCACTATTTAGGAAAGCCTCTGGCCATGAGCACACTTGTGCTAGCAACGTCGTTGTCAGGACCTGAATCTTTGTATCTCTGCCTCAACCCTTGTGTCTGACCCTACTTATGGACTGTGATTTAAAACCTGTTTGAACCGTGCTACCTGATTTACTAGGCTTTAACCTTGGACTGTTCCTGGACTTTTGCTCATTCGTGTCGCACCTTCGGGTCCTGCCCTGACAGGCTGCAGGACGCAGCCACGGACTGGTACATAACCCTGCACCACGAGGATGGCCAAGAACTCCGGGACGTGGATGCCTTCATGTGGGCTCTGCGGGACCATTATGAGGATTCCAATGCAAGCAAGACTGCCCAAGTGTTCCTCTGCACCTTCCGCCAGGGGAAGAAGTCAGTGAGGGAGTACACTGAGGAGTTCCGCAGGCACGCTGCAAAAATCTGTGAATGGCCAGATGGGTACTAACCCAACACTACCGACTAGGGCTAAATCCCGAGATCCGGGGAACAATCCTGAGGGGGGGAAACCTAGGTCCCTCCAAGGATGGATGAAGGAGGCGGCTGACACCTAGAGCTGCCTTTGCACCATTTGCATCAATGATGCCGTTACCCTGGGGAAGACTGCCCAGGCCGCTGCCACGCTGGGGAAGGCAAAACCCACGGCCCCACTGCCGCACCAGAAGGATGGAACCTGGGAGCAATGAATGAAGCAAGGCCTCTGCCTCCGGTGTGGGGAATCCGGCCATTTCGCCGTGGCATGTCCCGGAGCAGGAGCATTGCCTTCCACTGTGAAAGGAGAAAAGACACCCTGACCAAGAAACCGATGGCTAAACTGAAGGGTGCGAGGGCCCTGCAGCTGAGTCCACTGGCAGAAGACTCTGAATCCTTGGGAGAGGAACCGTTCCAGCTGGTGGAAAATGGGAAGGACCTGCTGTGTACAGCGCTGAACAACAGGTCCCCGACTCCCAGGCACTACGACCAGTGAGCAATTACCCTTCCCTCTTCTTTATGATTGTGACTCTGATCTGCCCCAAACTGAACACCCATGTGAGGGTACGAGGGCTAGTTGACTCAGGATGTGGGCGAGACTTGATCAACCCCTCTTTAGTAATGGGACTAGGGGCTAAAAAACTGGCTGACCCATTAATTTTCACGCAGATGGACAGATTCACCATGAAGGACTCCTGCAAATACAAAACTGTCCCACTACACAGGGGGTTGGGCGAGCATTGTGAAATCCAGCCATTCGTATTGACCCCTGCAGCACGGTCCCCATTGGTGTTAGGCAGCCTTTGGCTCCACGATCATGATGCACACATCCTGTGGGCAGATGGAGTTGTGAAGTTCATTTCCCCTCGCTGTAAAATGCACGTGTGGACTGACTCTTGGGAAAAGCCCCTGTTGGTGCAACAGGTGTCGGTCGGGCTAGCAAGTGCGACCTTAAAACACATACCCCGAGAGTACTGAGATTTAGCGACGGTGTTTGGGGAAGAGGAGGTGGATGAATTACTGCCTCACTGAAACTCTGACTGTACAATTGAACTGTTACCTGATCAGAAACTGCCCAAAGGGAAATTATATTCAATGAGTCCCGCTGAAAAAGCAGAATTGAGGAGGTTCATTGACAAGAACCTGGCTAGAGGTTTTATTCACCCCGCCTCCTCCCCCTGTGCAGCCCTGGTGCTGTTCCAGAAAAAGAAACATGGCGGACTGAGACTGTGTACTGACTATAGGGGGCTAAATGCAGTGTCAACCACAAATGCTTACCACCTGCCCCTAATCAAGGACCTCCTGGCTGCAGTAGTTGGGGGGGGGATTTTCTCCAAACTGGATTTACGGGATGCCTACTTCAGGGTGCGCATCAGGGAGGGCGATGAGTACAAGACAGCATTCAATACTCCTCTGGGTCAATATGAGTACCTGGTCATGCCGTTCGGACTTCAGGGAGCTCCGGGAGTCTTTATGAACCTTATAAATGAAATGTTGCAGGGTTTCGGTTTTGGCGTCGCGAATGGCGGCCGCTTCTCAGGACGCTCCCGGAGGCGGTTAGCCCACGCGCAGTTAGGGGGGGTCTTCGCATATGCAAAAGACCCTAGTGAGCCTTAGGCAAAGGCTCCGAACCGGGGGCGCTTGGGGAGTAGCCTCTTTGCCGGCAGACAGCCGGGAAATTGAGGCTTTCTCCCCGCCCCAATCGGCCCCGCTGTGGCGTGCCCGTAATGGGACTTAGCGGTGCCACCGATTTCCAGGAGTGAAGACAGCGCTATGGTTTAACATAAAAAGAAGAAATAGCATCGAATCGTGAGTTGAAGATCTATTTTGAAGCGTAAATTGAAGCCCCCCTGCATGCGTATAAGCGTTGGGAGGAGGGAGGAGTTCCCACCCCCTTTGAGAAGCAAGATCTACAAAGGGAGCGCGAAGGGGGGCAGAGAGAAAAAAGAGTGTTGGTGAAAGTACCGTTGGGGTGGCATGGAAGACTACGATCATCTTAGCTTTCTGGGGGATGCGGCACGAACTTTTTAAAAGTAAATAAAAAAAACCCAAAATGTCGATAATGGAAAAAGTTCTGCGGACACCGGAAGAGAAGGGAGGAGGGACTTCCGGTCCAGACAGCCCCCCCCAAGAGCTTGCTGTCAATCAACAGGAAAAGGAGATACTGTGCCCCCTGCTGGAACAATTGCAGAAAATCAATGAAACTTTGTTCAAAATGGAAAGTGTTCTCGTCAGTCGACAGAAACAGATATCGGAAACAACTAGAAAGATGATGGAGTTCGAACAGAAATCGATTCTGACTCTAGGTTTTCAGGGCGTTAAAGAAGAAGAGAAAGAAGATCTCGGATTTACCTTGACAAATGTCTTGGCACCCCTAACTGGTAGTGGAGCGATAAAGTTAAAAGAAGAGGTGGATAAGGCTCCCAAAGCCTACTCCGCTTTTATAAAAGAAAATACTCTGCCAGTAGAAGGGGATGTCAAACATAGCAGGCAACAAACTGGAGATCTAATTTCATCTGAAGAGTTTATGGAGCCCTGGAAGCCTGAAGACCAGAAATTTAAGGAAAAAGAGAAAAGAAAGAAGACGGATTTCATCTTCAAAATACAGAAACTTCTGAAGAGACACGCCAGCAGGGAGGAAGACGCAGCACTCAAAATTGGGATAAGTGAAGAAGACAGCAGCCCAGGGGAAAGTGGTGATGGAACGGAAGACCTCAAAGTTAAAATGGACTTAATCCGTAATTGGAAGAGATTTAAAAAGAAGATAATTTGAGGACTGTTCGTGTAACATCTGGAAGGAGCTGTTTAATTACTAACCCCAATGGACTTTGCTAACTGCGTTAACAGTTTGACTTTGGACTTTACAATAGTTAAAAAGAAGATCTTCTAACCATGATAGATGCCAAAATTGGTATTGGTTATTAACCTAAATTAACCCTCACTAACAGAAAAAATTTCACTCCATCTTTTTCTTTCTCCATTTGTCTACCCTTCCCTTTTCTTATAAAAAGAATAAAATTCTCTCTTTTTTAAGAGAGTTTTACAAAAAAAAAAAAAATGAAGTGTTGCATACACACCTGTTCAAGGGGGTCTTGTTTACCTTGATGATATTTTACTGCACTCCCCTGACAAAGAATCTCATGTGAAATTGATGCAGGAAGTCCTACAAACGTTACACAAGCACAAACTGTTTGCTAAGCTGTCTAAATGTGAATTTCACTGCTCAGAGATTTCGTTCTTGGGGTAACAGATATCCCAATGAGAGATCGAGATGGACCCAGCCAAGGTGCAGGACGTGGTGAGGTGGGAGGTGCCTAAAACATGCAGGCAATTACAGGCATTCCTCAGATTCACCAGTTTCTATAGACCATTCTTGGCGGACTTTGCACAGGTATCCCTCCCCCTCACCGACCTTCTCAAAACAAAGGGGAAGGGAGCAGACAGTTCTCACCCTGGGTTTAAACTCAACCGGACCCCAGAATGTCAGCACGCTTTTGAGCAGCTTAAGGCGCTTTTCATGTCTGAACCAGTGTTAGCGCACCCAAACGAACTGAGGAAATTCATAGCCCAAGTCGATGCCTCAGACGTCGCCATGGGTGGTTCCATTTTGCAAAAGGGGGAGGATGGGAAACTCCACCCGCTAGCCTATGTCTTGAAAAAATTTAACGAGACGGACCGGAACTGGTCGGTTTGGGATAAAGAAGTGGGGGCAATTAAATTGGCCCTATCAACCTGGCACAATTGGCTGGAGGGGGCAAGGGTCCCATCCGAGGTCTGGACTATCGCAAAAACCTCGAGCTCCCCCGAACCCTGAGGAATCTTTATGCCAAACAACTTCGGTGGGCAAACTTTTTGAAGTTTAACTTCATCCTCCATCATTTCCTGGGAAAGGCAAACTCACTAGCTGATGCATTGTCCCGCCTCCCACAACACGATAGCAAATGGGAGGAAGTCCGAGACTATGTTCACATCCACCCAACTTGGAGGGGTGGTCACGACATGTAGTCAAACCAAAACCCTTCCCCCTCCCCCGAGCAATCTTGGGATGCTAGGTTTGCCTCCACCCTGTTGGACGCTGACTGCCTAGAACTGGAAAAGGAGGGGGGGGGGAAGTGAAAGAAAATGGCTGCTGGTATAAGGGGGACAGACTGTTTGTGCCCGAGATGTTGTGGGGGGGAATCATGGGTGCCACCCATGGAACCAAATTGGCAGGGCATCTGGGATTTGTTAAATCATTGCAACTTCTACAAAGACAGTTTTGGTGGCCAGGAATGAGGAAAGATTTGTCTCTTTTCATCCAGTCCTGCCAAATCTGCCTCATGAGTAAGCCGTGACTGGGGAAGCCCCCTGGACTTCTTCAGCCACTCCCGATGCCCTCCCAGCCTTGGGAGGTCATTTCCATGGATTTTATCACAGATCTTCCTCCTAGCAAAGGAAAAACTGTGATTTGGGTGGTGGTATTTTCTAAGCAGACTCATCTTGTGCCTTTCAAGACTATCCCCTCCGCTAAGGGGCTGGCCAAGGCATTCCTCCACCACGTTTTCAGATTACAGACATTGCCCCAGCAGGTGGTCTCTGACAGAGGGTCGCAATTTGTTTTGCATTTTTGGGGGGAACTAATGAAGCTGTTGGGGGTGGAATGGGAGTTGAGCAGTGCGTACCACCCTGAGACTGTTGGTCAAACCGAACAGGTTAACCAGACCCTGGAACAATATCTGAGATGTTTTACTAATTTCCAACAAGATGATTGGGAAACGTTGTTGCCCCTAGCCGAATTTTGCTACAATAACTCATGTCATTCTTCCATGGGGGTTACACCGTACGTGGTGGTGCACGGCTACGAAGCCCCCCCTCTCCCATTTCTCACAAACGGTGACTTGCCGGCAGGGGAGGTGGGCGACTGGTGTAAATGACTGCAAGCGGCTTGGCCTCTCCTCTGTAAAACCTTTGATGAGGATAAGAAAGCCTATAAGGAACAAGCCAACAAGAAGCGGGATAAAGGGTGGGATCCCAAACCTGGGGACTTTGTGTATGTGTCCACTCAAAATATCAAGGGGCTCCAACCCAGTCGGAAATTGGGTTGGAAGTTTGTGGGGCCTTATGAAATCAAACGCATGATCAATGAGGTGACTGCTGAATTAATTCTGCCATAGTCTCTGAATGCCATCCATCCTGTGTTTCACCTTAGATTATTATGGCGTGACCCTGGGGAAAATGCATGGTGTCCTCACCAAGCAGTACTGCCCCCCTCATGATGGGGGGGAACCACACTATGAAGTTTCTGAGGTCCTGGACTCTAAAGTCTCTCGCAACAAACAGTACTATTTGATTGAGTAGGTGGATTTTGGACCGGAACACAGGGAATGGGTCCAAGCCGAGAACGTGAACACCCTTCGTCTCCTCCACAGGTTCCACCGTCACTACCCGAACAAGCCGGGGAGGGAGCAATTATCAGGGGGGCAGAATGTCAGGTAACCCTGCCATTGCTGAGGATGGGGGGGGGGGAACCATCTTTCACTGTTCTGGAATGTGGGAGTAACAGCGAGTCTCCAGGTGCCCTAAATTACTGTGTCTGTTCAGCTCCTTATCAACACTCCTGACCTTGGGTCCCAGGCCTCTTTGGCATCAGAGGATATTCGGGTGGAGGGGTTGTTTTCTCTGCTTTGCCACATGCATGAAATGTAACCATTGGCTTGTAGGTGGGGGGGGGCATTTCAAACGGGCTACAATTGATGCTGTTCTGCATTAACCAGCATCACTGAAAAACACTTGTTCATGCAACTCTATGCTTAGTCTTTAATAATGCTATCTTCTTATGAAGCCTGGTGTTTGACTGACTATCTGGAGAACTTGACACACCAGCAGGAGTGGGGAATCAAACCTGGTTCTCCCAGATAAGAATCTGTGCTCTTAACCACTACACCAAATGAGAGCCTCAACAGTTGAGGTCTACCACAAGTTGGGTTTCCGGATGGTTACTCAGATCTGGGCCACTGGAAGAGAGGCCCAATAAGGTGCAGATGCCCACTGCCTCAGCTAAAAGCCTATTGGAAGGGTTCTGTCTTGCAGTTCCTGCAGGGTCTTGATCTCATATGGGAGCTCATTCCACCAGGTAGGGGTGAGGGCCAAGAAAGCCCTGGCCATGTCCCTGGGGTCAGGGACCACCAGGAGATGCTGGTTTGCAAATTGTAACATCCTGTGGGGCTCATAAGGGGAGAGGCAGTCTTGAAGATATACAGGGCCAACTTCCCATCATGGCGTAGCGACTGGCGACTGCTTCTCCCGAACTCTCTGGGGAGGTGTATCATGCACTGGCAGTCAGGAGGGATGCCATGGACCGGCGCCCCCACAGAGCCTTAGGGGAAGGTTCCAGGCCATAGGGTTGGAGGGTTAGCCTCTTCACCGGCCTGA
Source organism: Gekko gecko (assembly GCA_029375565.1). NCBI lineage: Eukaryota > Metazoa > Chordata > Lepidosauria > Squamata > Gekkonidae > Gekko > Gekko gecko. Next base: position 176,239,100 of record JAPDNY010000005.1, read on the forward strand.
TGCCATGGTGATCCTGCTGCTTAGTGTCCTTCGGGAATAGGCCACACCACCAGGACAAGCACAGGAGATTAAGCAGAGTAGTGGAGCAGAGCGTGGTCGGACAAGACCAACAATGAACGTGAGTTCTGCATAAGTGAATCTATGAACTTTTAAAAGAATCTCATACCTCCCTCCATAGAAAACAGGACGTCGAGAGAAGTGCGCAAAGAGAGGGACACCTCTCAGGTGCTTGAACAAAGAAGCGTAAACAGGAGGGAGGAGAGAATACAAGCGAACAACTTGTTTTGAGAGACTTACCCGAGCTTAAAATTAGCTTTTGGCTACTTTGAGAGTCTGTGAAGAAGCTGTTTTAATGAGTAAACAAACTCTGGAAAATGGCAGGCGTAGGAAAAAAGACAGCGAAAGTGAAACCACCAGGGAGTCAGAGTCCGAGACTGGAAGAGGGGGCTGACGTCACCAGGCTTTTAGCAGACACTATGCAGCTGGTGATGGAACAGCTAGCGAGTATGAATCAGCAGCTGGCCACTATGAACCAAAATTTTACAGCTCAGCAGCTCCAACTGGCAGAAACATCTAAAAAAATGGAACAGACGGCTGAGAAAGTTAAAGAGATGGACACCACAAACCAGAAAATGAAGAAAAAGATGGCGAGAATTGTGGAAAAGCAAAGTATACAAGAGAAACAGCTGTTGTGTCTACAAATGGAAAAAACAAACATGATTCTCAGGTTCCAAGGAGTTCTGGAATCAAGCGATGAGGATCTGAAGAAAATATTAAGCAAAATAATAGCCCTAGTAGTAGACTTAAAAGCAGAGGACATTGTAAGCGATATGGAGGTAGCTTATAAAGCTTACTCCAATTATATCAAGAAAAACAGTCTACCAGGTGAAATTGTGGTCAGAGAAGACAGACCAGAGATGCAAAACTGAAAGCAACTTCAGTAACTCCACTGAAATTGGGAAATATAAGCATTAAAACTCTAAAAGACATTCCATTTGATATTAGACAGAAAAGGAAGAAATATAAAGACTTAATTCTTTTTCTTCAAACAAAGCAAGAGAATTTCTGAAATGCCACTTGGGAGCTGAGGAAGAATCAAAAGATGAAGAAACCAAGTCAAGCAGCGAAGGTGACTTGGTTCCCTCAGAGGAGGATGAAGACTCTGACTCGGAATTAGGAGCGGCGGCCCCAAAAATAAAATATAAACTGAGAGATAGAAAGCCTAGATAGGGTAAAGGCTGAAAGACTCTGAAAGGTGCCTTTACGAAGTGAGCATAGAGGGGATGCTCTGGAGGTCTCCTCATAACAAGTAACTTGTTAGGATAAAAGCTAAGTTAGACAGATACTCAACAAGTATATTGCTTACTAACATTTTCATACTAACAGGGTTATTTAGACAACGAAATTAAGATCTCCTACTCTTGGGGTTTTAGTTAGTGTGGGCTTCTTTACTTTATCCCTTAGATGTAGTTTCCCTTTCCCATTTCTGCTGTAGCTTTTTGTGGTTAAAAAAAAAATCAATAAAAATCCCCTTCGGGGGCTCAAAAAAAAAAAAAGAAGAAGAAGATATGCAGGGCCCTGGCTGTATAGGGTTTTGAAAGTAATCACCAGCACCTTGAAACAGATCTGGTACTCAAGAGGCAGCCAGTGCAGTTCACACAGCACAGGATGGATACATGTTGGCACGGATGACAAAGTCAGTACCCATGCTGCTGTGTTCTGCATCATCTGTAGTTTTTGGAGCAGAGCCAAGGGCAGCCCCACATAAAGAGAATTACAATAATCCAATCTGAAAGTCACCATTGCTTGGGTCAATGTAGCCAACACCCAGGAAGTGAGATATTAGGCCAACTGCCTGATCTGTCTCAGAAGAAAGAAGGCAGACCTGGCAATGGCAGTGACCTGGGCCTCCATAGTCAGCAAGGCATCCAGAAGCACCCCCAGGCTCTTCACCTTCAATGCTGCCACCAATGGGGACCTGTAAAAGTCGGGAGTCTGATCCTCAATCCCAATCCTCCATGACCCAGGTGCAGGACCTCCATCTTTGATGGATTCAATTTCAGTCAGCTCTGTTGCAACCATCTTGCCACGGCTTGTAATGCCCCATCCAGATTTTATGGGGCAGATTCTGAGCAGGCATCCATCAGTAGGTAGAGTTGGGTGTTATCTGCACGTTGGTGAAAACCCAGCCTGTACCTCTGCATAATCTGGCGAGGGGGCATATATAGATACTAAACAACACTAGGGAGAGAATTGCTCCCTGCAGCACACCACATTCCAGCAGGTGTTGCTGAGATAATTCCCCCTCAAGCACCACCCTTTGTCCCTGACCTTGGAGAAAGGAGGCCAGCCACTCCAAGGCAAGCCCCTGTATCCCCACATCTTTGGACCCCTCTCCACTACCTTACCCAGGAACAGTAGATTAGACACTGGGCGGTAGTTAGTAAGGACCACAGGGTCCAAAGATGGTTTTAGAGGAGAAGACAGACCACTGCCTCCTTCAGACCCCCTGGGAACATCCCCATTGATAGGGACAAGTTGATTTCCCTCAGGGGGTTCTGTGCCTTGTCACTGCAGGCTTTAACCAGCCATGATGGTCAGGTATCTAGGCACCATGTGGTGGGCTTTACAGCTACCAGGGTCCTGTCAACTTCATTCTCAGTGAGCAGACTGAAGTGGTCCAGTATTGAATCCAAGGGGCTTCCAGTTCCCTTATTGTATCAAGTGTGGATGGAACGAAGAGAAATCAAGCAGGTTAAATTTTGGATATCTTGGTGTTTTATTTCAGTATAATTTAAAATAGTGTTCTCACCAGGATCACTCTCTCAGTCTGGCCAGGAATAAGTTTGTGGCTATAACATGTTTTTTTCACCAAAAAGGTAATCAATAGGTCCCAGCTGCCCTCCAGATTTTTCCGGCTATGGTTATCTAATGCCTGCTTTATGGGATTCCTGTGTGGGTCCAAAACTTGAACAAAGAAGTTGAACGTATAAATATTATCTTTTTATGCAGGATCCTTGGTCTTCCCAACTCTATGGCTTATTCTACTATCTGTGCAGAGCTGGGCATCCATCTTATTGAAACATGAGTGTGGATCACTGCCATCGAATACTGGTTCTGTCTCTATTTCAGCTCACCTTCCAACAGCCTTATTGCTCTCCTCCCTACAGATTCTTATATCTCAAAATGGTCACAATCTATAACATCCAAAATTAAATGAATTGGTATTGATCTGGACTCTCTGGCTAATTCTGGAGAAATCGACATCTCTTGGATTGTACAAAGGAGGATCTGGGACATAGAAGCCCAAGTAATCAATACAGGCAGCTCTGGTGTGTGCTCCCATCGTTTCCTTGGCCTCTCCTTTATACAACATTCAATGGCTCAGTATTTTTCTAATTTGACAATCCCTCTTCATTACAGAGCCTTTATGTTGGCTAGGTTCAACTTATTTCCTTTGGCTGTTTTGACAGGTAGATACAAGTGTACCCCTTATAAGGATAGAGTTTGCACCTGCTCCTTTAATGAACTTGACTCTGTGCAACATATCCTTCTTTGTTGCCCCCCCATATTCTTACCTCCATCATCACTGGATTCGCCCTCTTTTATCTTCTGCAAAGATTGTTGATAATGAGTTTAATTTCTTGCTTTCTGATAGGTCCCCTGAAATCATTGCATCTGTAACTGAGTTCCTTTCACTTGTATGGAAGCTAAGGGCAAGAATTCTAACACAGTTTTTAATGCATAGTTTCATTTTGGGACATGTTATTCTGAATTGACTGTTTATTACCTTTTCTCCCTCTACTATTATGGTATAAAACCCTCAGTTTTATCTTATTTTTATCTTTCTGTAACACCATGCCATGCCAATAAAGGTCTATGATGATGATTTTTAATATTTCTAGTCTGTTTTCTGTAATTTGTTTTTTTAATTTCTTCTGTCTCAGTAGTTATTTGTTGCGTTATAGCATCCATTTTGATTTGAATAGGTTCAATTTCCTGTTTAACTAGAGCAGGTAGTGTTGTTTCCACTGTTTCTTTCACTGCTTGTGCCACACTTTCTTGTATAAGAGTTTTCAAGTCTTTCAAAGACATTTGAGCTAAACTCATTGTGGCAGTTTTCAGTAAATCAGGTTGCTGTCCTGGGGACATAAATGATGCTTTCCGGGATCCTGTCATACTACTAGTCCCCATTATATTCTTATCTTTCCTAAGCTTTATAGACTACCTTATCTTGTCTACCTAATTGAATTTATTAGCCTTGCTGACTATAGCCTATCTTAATTATTCTACAAACTGTCTATAAACTAACTATGAACTAGCTAGGCTGTATGTCTACTCTGTCTATAACTATCTAGACTATCCTCTATCTATAAACTATTTACTGTATATCTATACATTCTTATCTAAACTAACTATAAACTATAAACTATCTCATTTATCTATGGGTTATCTAAATTAGCTAGATTGAGCTAAATTCCTAAATTACACCAATTTACTAGGCAAGACAGAACAAATGTTGAAGCGATCCTTCACTATAGAGAAGAACGGAGCTCCCATCTACCCGGCAATGCCGATGGTGGGTGGGGGCTATTTTGCCGCCCCGAAGAATGGGGATGGCAACAAACAGGACACCATGCGTCCTGACGTGGTCAGGGGTGGAGCCAGCTATTTTAAGCAGGCTAGGCTCTGCTCCCACCTTGCAGTTGCTCTGCATGCTCAGCATAGAGCACAGCACGTAGAGGAGAGCTGCGCAGCCATTGCTGCCTTAAATGTAGGAGGCGGCCGATTTCGGGCTGGCTTGGGCAAGGTTTTTAAATTGGCGGCGGTGTTAAATTGGCAGCAAGTGAAATTGGCACTGGCCGCTTGATATAGGCGGCATTTGGGTGAATGGCTGTGATTGGACCAGCAGCAGCGGATTTCGAATGGCGGTGGAGGCCTGTGTCTGCGGGGCGGCTTACAGCGGGCCCCTCATTGTGTTTTTCTTATATATAATGTCAAAAAAAAAAACAAGAGAGAGGGAGAGAGAGAATGAGCTTTCCAACCCACGCACCTCAGGTGGCGGCAGTTGGTGAGGCTGCCTTGGCCACTTACCCATTAGTTGTCCTGGGCTTGTATCTGCCCCCCCTTTTAATTTTGGTAAACAGGTGGCCAATTTAGGACATTTTCTGGGCTCTGCCCCCCCTCCTTGGTACATCAGTGGCCATTTTAGTTGACTTCGGTGGGTGGAGATTTTCTTCCCTTCTTTAACTACTGAGTGGGGGGCATCCTAGGAGGGCATTGTCACTGGGTGTCCATCTTAGGAGGGCATTGCCTCAGGGCGGCCATTTTAGGAGGGTTCTGGTGGTGGCCATCTTAATAGGGTAGTCAGGGGTGGCCATTTTGAAGGTGTCACATCTTGTGGCCATTTTGTGGTGGATTTTTTGACGGTGGCCATTTTGTATAATTATAGCTAGGCAACCTTTCAACTTGGGCTTAGTCACTTTAGTTTTAGCTACTGAGGTATACATTTAGAAGGTAGGGGTATTAAAATTTGTGATGGCTCCCAAGAAAGGTCAAGGTAGGGCCAAGGGGAAGCAGCCTGCGCCTAAGCTGCCCCCTGTACAGCCAGAGCCGGTGCTCCCATCCAGTGACGAGGAGGATGACCCTGTAAATGCAGCCATTTTGCAGTGGTTGGTGGCTCTGGAGAAGGAGCGGAGTGCCCCTCAGTCAAAGTGGGGGGGAAACGTGTAGTGGGAGATTCCAACACTTCTTTTCAAGAGCAGGTGCTTGCCTGTCTGGCCTTTTTGGAAAACAGAGAGGTATCCCCTGTGGGGGATGGAGGTGACGCATCAACGTCTAGTCAACAGGGGCAGCACACTGCGGAAGTGCAAGTTGAGGTGTATAAGGACCCAAAGAAGGATGGTAAGGAGGCGCATAGTGAAAGGAATAGTTCATATTGGCCATAGGGCCCGAGCCCTCAGGGTTCCCGTGGGCCTGCATCGCAGAGAGTGCCAATTAGTGATCAACGTTATGTGGGTTGGAGCTGTGGGTATCCACCACCCCCTCCTGGGGGGTGGCCTGGATGGGGCTATCCAATGCAAGGACTGGGGTTTACAAATACGGGGGCTGTATCGTATGATACAGTCTCAGCCGGTGCCATGCCATCGAATGATTTGGCACTGCCCCTTTGGGACCATCTTTCTATCACCACTAAGGAAAAGATCCTTAAGGGTGAATACATAGATGTATTCACATTATTGTATAGGGAGTTGGAGAAAAAGGACAGGGAGGACCTAGACGACTGTGAGAAAGAACGCCTGAAGAGGTGGGTAGTGGACAGGACCTGGGCAAACTGGTACCCAGGGTTTTTGATTTATGCAACAGTGATTGTCAGGCATCATCCATGGAGAGCAGTAGCTCTGCTCCAATACATGGATATTATTTATAAGGCTTTCATGGATTTTCCAAGCCTGGCTTGCTCGCAGTACGATGAAGAATTCCGTATGCATGTAGCCATGAATTCGGCCATGCGATGGGACCGGATACATCTGGACCTATGGTTGCAGATTATGTCCACAATTAGGACACCAGAGAGGCAGAGGACTCACAGTGGTCATTCAGTGTGTAAGCCACAAGCCCAGTCATGCTCCCACGCCCAGGCGAGGCAGGCGGTTCAGCGACACCCGCTTTTGTGGTCGGAAGTCATGTTCATTCTGGCATGAGTGACCATTATGTGCTGGGCCTCATTCCTTCTCTAATTGCCACGAACCTAAGGGTCAGGGTGGAGGAAGAGGTGATAAGTGCACTGGAGGTGGTGGGGGCTACAACCCCCCTCCTGACAAAGGGACCTAGCCCAATAAAGTTGGAAGTTTTAGATCATTGGTTGCAAAACTACCTGAATCAATGGGATTGTGTTTACCTATTGGACGGTTTTAGGTTAGGTTTTAGGATACCTTTCCAGGGTTCTCAGACTCCATACATGGCTCCTAATTTGAAATCAGTGCACGGTATGGAGCAAACAGTTAGGGAAAAAAATGCCAAGGAATGTGCGGAGGGCAGTCCTGGGTCCTTTTTCTTTCCCCCCAGTTGGTAGTGTGAGGGTTTCCCCTTTGGGAGTTGTGCCTAAGAAGGCACCTGGAGAATATCACCTCATTCACCATTTGTCTTACCCACGTGGGGGATCGGTGAATGATGCAATACCAGAGGAGTTGTGCTCTGCCAGGTACACCCCCTTTGATCAGTCCTTGTGGGTTGTGCACAGTTGTGGACAGGAAGCAGAACTAGCCAAATGTGACATTAAGTCAGCTTTCCGTCTCCTTCCTGTCCATCCAGCTGACTTTGAGCTCTTGGGATTTGCTTTTGAGGGCAAATTCTACATGGATAGGGCCCTTCCAATGGGATGCACAGTGTCCTGTGCTGTTTTTGAGAGGTTCATTTCCTTTTTGGAATGGGCCTTGTGGTACAGGATGGGTCTCAGCAGTACTGCCCATTACCTTGATGATTTTTTATTGGCAGGAAGGAGGGGTGCAGGTCAATGTGCCTTTTTGCTGTCCAGCTTCATCAATCTGGCAAGGGAGCTGGGAGTTCCTCTTGATCAGGAAAAAACTGAAGGCCCGGCCCTTATTTTGACTTTCCTGGGAATAGAAATTGACACGGTAGGACAGTTCTGCAGATTGCCTGTGGATAAATCAACTGCACTGCAGGCATTAATAGACACAGCTGGGAAAAAGAATAAAATAACCTTGTCAGAGTTGCAGCAGTTGTTTGGTCGCCTCAACTTTGCATGCAAAGTTGTGGCACCCGGACGGGCTTTCATTAGGAAACTTTGCAAGTCTATGAGGGGTCTGTGTTTTTCCCATCATAGGACTTGGGTCACCAAGGGGATCTGGGACGACCTCCTTGTTTGAAAGCAATTTTTGGAGTCATACAACGGGGTGTCCTTTTGGCGTGAGGACCTATTAGTTGAAGCGGAGCTGCAGGTTGCATCTGATGTGGCAGGTTCCTCCAGCTTCGGTGTATATTTCCGGGGGCATTGGTGTGCTGGGGACTGGCCTGAGGAGTGGTTTCAGGCAGGGTGGGTTACAGACCTCACCTTCCTGGAATTTTTCCTGATTGTAACAGCAGTGTGGATTTGGTCAGGGGACTTTGCCAACCACACTGCCCACTTCTGGTGTGACAACATGTCCACGGTACATGTAATCAACTCTTTGATGTCCAAATCCCCCATGGTCATGGCTCTGGTCAGAGCCTTCACCCTGCAGTTTTTACACAATAATATAATGTTCAAGGCTAGGCATGTGCTGGGAGTTAATAACGGGGTTGCTGATGCTCTCTCTCTTGGAAACAGATGGAGAGATTCTGTCAGCTGCCTCCAGAGGCCAACCAGTTCCTGGTACATATGCCAGTCGAGGTGTGGCAGATTGTCGGGCTGAGGCCAATAGGGCAATGAGCTTGGCCCTTGCCCCTTCCACCCACAGAGCTTACATGAGGGCGGGTAAGCTATTCCTCTCCTTCAGGGAGAGGGCAGGCTTGGGGCAGCTTTGGCCCAGACCTGTTCCTCATTTAATGGAGTTCTGTGTGACACTGAAGCGGGAGGGGCCTGTCAGCTCATTCCATCAGATCCAAGTTGGCTCCTCTGGCCTATGCCAGCAAAGCAGCAGGGCATGTTGACCAGAAGGGTGACTTCTGTATTCGGAAAATGCTCAAGGGCTGGTCCAGGGAGAGTGGCACAGTGGCTGATTCTAGAGAACCTTTGACCCCAGCAATTTTGAGGGGGCTCAGGGCTCAGTGGCACACAGTGTGCACTGATAGCTATGAAGTGGCTTTGTTTCATGCAGCATTGCTGGTTGCCTTTTTCGGGGCTCTGCAGATCAGTGAGGTGGTGGCTGGCTCATAGCAGGATGTGTCCAGCCTGGCCCTTGGGTAGGGTGACATTTCTGTTTCAGATTCCACAGTTGTTATTAGGCTTCACAGGTCGAAGACTGATCAGCTTGGCAAGGGGAAGTTTATTGAGCTTGACTGATGTTCAGAGGTCAAGTTGTGCCCAGTTGGGGCTTTGAGCTGTTACTTGGCATTGAGAGGAGAGGGCCAGGGCTACCTATTCCGACACAGGGATGGTACCCCCCTCACTAAATTTCAATTTTGGAGTGTGACACAGAAGGCACTGGCTCGATTGAGATTGGGTGGTCTTCAATTTTGCACCCACTGCTTCCAAATAGGAGCTGTGTCTACAGCTGCAGCTATGGGGTATACTGGCAGTGAGATTCAGAGGATAGGGCACTGGAACTCATGATGCTACAAGGGTTATGTCCAGAATTGTGCTGTTTAACTATTCCTTAGGGTTACTTTCATTTATTAATTCTTGACTTTTTACAGATGCTGCAGGCTGCAGGATGAGGCGAAGGGTTACTGTCTGCGGCCACACCATGGTCTTCTGGGTGGCTCATTGTGCCAGAAGGACATCCAGCAGCTCTCAGCTCAGCCTTAGTGCATGGGCAGAGGTGGAATGATTGGGACAGAGGGGCATGTGGTGGCCTGCGCTCCTTCCCTTGCTGTTCCATGAGAGGAGGGGGCCTCCTCCTCATGTCCTGGTAATACACTTGGGGGACAATGATTTGGGTCTGATGAAGGGCAAGGCCCTAGTGTTACAGGCTGAGGCTGACTTTGCGAGGATAAGAGCAAGGTGGCCTGGCATGAAGATAGTATGGTCACCCATACTGCCCTGCCAGGTGTGGTGGAACTTGGGGGACCCCAGGTGTATTGACCGTGTCCGATGTAAAGTTAATAGGCAGCTGAAAGAGGCCATGGATGCTGGATTGGGTATGTTTTTGCCATACCCTGATATACGGGTCGTGTTCCCAGACCTGTATAGGGATGACGGGGTGCATTTGTCTGACAAGGGCAATGGGATCTTTTTACAGGACTTGCAGCAAGGGATTAGGTCAGCATTAGGATGCTGAGTGGGGAGCAAAGGCCAAAGCAGAGGCTTGACCTTGGCTGTGGCAGGTTTGTGCAAGCAAGAAAATGGAACTGGGGAGCACCTTATGGAATATCCCGTTAGGGAACAGGGGGTCATCAGGAACTGCCTTCGGATTTCAGGTTCCAGGGTGGGGAATGGTGGTCACCTCCACTGGGAACCTTTTAGGTCAGGCTCCTCCCTGCAAGTTGGAAGGCTTCAGGGGTAGGCGCTCCTAGAGGGCAACCAGTTTGCTGGGCTGCTGGTCACGAGCCAGAGATCTGGCTCACAATCAGAGCTCAGTGACCCGCCCTTCAAGGGCAAGGGGGCTGGTCAGGGAGTGACACCTGCCTTACCTGTTCCATGCTTGCTTAGTTGTTATTGCTGCAATGTTCTGTTAAATAGTTAATAAAGTGCCCCTTGTTTTATTCCAAACTGTTGTCTGTCCTGTTATTCTGGCTGGGGGGGCAACTGTTCAACTGTCATGGTTCCACTCTTGCAGAGACTCTGTGTTCCCAAATCCTTTTCATGGTTTTCTAAAGGCTCTTTTCAGCTCCTGGGTAGTCAATCACTACATTCATGCCCCCACACCACCACTTTCTTCTCTCTGGTGAACAACTTAAGTCTTGGGCTCCAGGGAAAAAGAAAAATAACATCGTCCAACCCCAAGAGCTCGATCCGCAAGGTATAGAATGAAGAAGAAGGAAAGAGAAAAGTTCTTAGTTATACTTCCTTTTAATTGGAGTTTTCGGACTCCCTTCAAAAACTTTGATCTCCATGCTGCTCTTTCACCTTAGCTGTGAAACTTTAAATGGCCACCTTAAAGGATCCACTACACAAAAACAAGCAGTTTTGAAGGGCAGTCTTACAGAATATGAAAAAGCTCACGTGCTCTTATCCTGGAAATTGTAGAGCTTGAACATTGTTGATAAAACAATAATTAGCCTTTTAAAGGTCAGTAGCATTAAGTCAGCTGTCTGTAGGTCCTCTAGGCTCAGCTGGGTCTCAGCAGAATTGTCAAGCATCCAAAGCATCCTCCCACTTTGGAGCAACCCCACAAACAGAGTGAGTTGTCGCTTGTCTCCTGTTGTGGGGCAAGCTCCTTGCTAAGGCTCTCCCTCCAGGAGAGAACAAGGATGGAAGTTGGGGTCCACCAAGGAGGTTTGAGGAATAGTAAGGGCAAGTGAAAAAGTTGAGAAGTTCCAACTTGTCACTGCTGTTGTCAGGCCTGGAGTAAGATGGAGGAGAAAGTGCAAGAATTGGATTATGAATTACAAGATTTAAAACTCAGAAATGATAAGATGGAAGACTCCTTGATAAACTTAGAGATAGATAAAGCTGCCCTGGTTTTGAGATTTCAGAATATACCAGTAAATGTAGATAAAAATGTAAAGAAGGAAATGGTGCAAATAATGGCAGAACAATTGAAAATAGGAGCCTCTGAAGAAATAGCAGATGAGATTGAGGCCACTTATAGGAGGAATTCAGCCTACACAAGATGAAACAAGAGCCTGAGAGAGATCCATATAAAGTTTAATAGAAGAACCATGCACAATAAGATTTTGAAGGCAGCAAGTGAAACAACTATGGTAATTCAAGAGGCAGAAATTAAGGTACTGAAAGATGTACCATGGTGGGTGAGAGAGAGAAGACAAAACTATTCTGTTTTAGCGAAATTACTGCAAGACAATGAGATAATATACAAATGGTTGCTGCCAGAAGGGATGTTTTTTTTCATATGACAGCAGAAGAAAAAAAATTGATTCCATATTCAAAGCAGAGAATTTCCTGGAAAGACACGGTAAAGATCTTGGACTACAAGAAGAAGATTATGGGGATACAGAAGATCAAGAACGAGAAACATTAAGACCTAAAAAGAAATTAGAGAGAAGAGGGAGAAAAAGAAAACAAATTTTAGTTTCATGAATGATGACTAGATTCCAACAAAGAAACAAAGCAAGAGAAAATAATAACAAAGAAGATGGCAGGAAAAAGAATTTAAAATTGTTCTATTAATTTAAATGGCTTAAATGGTCTGCAAAAAGAGGAAAAGAACGTTTCATCAAATTAAAAAACTACAGACGGATATAACATGCTTACAGGAGACGCATATTAGAAAAGAAGATCTTAAATATATGTCATGTAAAAAGCTAGGAAAACCTCACAAAGCTAGGAAAACCTTACACAGCAGCAGATACTAAGAAGAAAAGAGGTGTGGCAATATACGTGAAAGAATATCTTCATCCCAAATTAATAAATGAATCTGAGGATGGCAGAATATTGGCTATTACATTTCAGAAGCAAACAAAAAAGATTTTATTAGTTAATATATATGCGCCAAATCAAACTCAGGAGTCATTTTATATCGCCTTAAATGAGATGATTGCAAAACAAACCTTTGATGAACTACGTGTTATAGGAGACTATAACGCTGTTTTTGACCAAAAAATTGATAGGAAAACTCAATTAAAAAAACAAAAAGCAGGAAATATCCTTTCTAGAGCTTTTATTCAATTACTAGAGGAATTCAATTTAATTGATTCTTGGAGAACTAGAAACATAGATATGAAAGACTTTACTTTTTTCTCAGCAAGGTATCATTCTTGGTCCAGGATTGATATGGCATGGATCACAACAACTTTGGTTAGTGACCTACTAAAAGCAGAGATATTGCCAAATACTTTCACAGACCATAACCCATTGCTTTTGACCTTGCAAGACACTTGAAGGAAGACTAGGTGGACCCTGAATACAGAGTTATTAAGGGACATCAAATTTGTAAATGAAACTAAGATTGAAATTCAGGACTTTTTTTCATGAAACATTGAACCAGAGATGTATATTGATATTGTTTGGGATGGATTCAAAGCTTTTATACGTGGCCGGTTTATTAACCAAAATGCATGGGCAAAAAGACAGAAGAGAATGAAATATGAAACTTTGGTGAAACAAATTAAAAAAGAGGAAAACAAGATAAAGAGAAATATGGAAACAGAAAAATTAAGAATGAAAATAACAATCTTACATCAATTGAACATTTTATTGTCACAGGAGCTTGTGAAGAAAATGGAGTACACCAAGCAATATTATTTTGACAATGCTAACAAGCCAATGAGATGGTTGGTGTATAGACTGAGAAAGGAAAGAGAAAACCATAAAATAAAATAATTAATAAATGATAAAGGAGAAGAAAAATATACTCTACAGGATTTATCACAGCAACTTTTTATAAGAAGTTATATCAACAAAATAATCAAAGTCAACAATTGATAAGAGACTATATGCAAAAATGGAACTCAAAGAAATTTAATGAAAACCAGTGAGATATATTAAATGCTCCCATTACAGTTTATGAGATAATGGAGTCTATCAAAAAAAAATATAAAAGAAAGCACCTGGACCAGATGGACTCCCAGTAGAACTATATCAACTATTTGAAGAACAAATTATATTCCCTCTTAAATCTGTCCTCCATAATATAACTCAAAAAGAGAGAATTCCAGATTCTTGGAATCCTGTGTTGATTACGCTGATTCATAAACAAGAAACTGATGAAAGGGAGATTAAGACTTATAGGCTGATATCGCTATTAAATGCTGACTATAAGATGTTTGCAAATATTTTGGCCTCTAGGTTAAAAAGTGTCTTGATACAAATTATACATCAAGATCAAACAGGGTTTCTCCCCAAACACCAAATTAAAAGTAATATACATATGGTTATTAATGTACTGGAATATTATGAGAAACATTCTGAAAAGCAGATAGCACTTGTTTTTCTTGATGTTGAAAAGGCATTCAATAATGTAAGCTGGGAATTCTTGTTGGAAAAAATGACAATATGGGATTGTGGTACTCAGTTTTTAAAAATGGTTAAAGCTATTTAGTTTAAGCAATCTGCTAAGATCTTAGTTAATGGTGATTTAACTCCAGCTATAGATATTCAGAAAGGGATTAGACAGGCATGTCCTCTTTCGCCTTAACTTTGTATTTTTATTTTGGAAACCTTAAATGATTTGATAAGAGGAGAGGGACAGATAAGGGGTCTTATGATAAAGGGCGAAGAATTCAAACTGCTAGCCTTTGCAGGTGACCTAGTCTCTATTTTGGAAGACCCATTGTCATCGATTAGACATCTTATTTCTGTTATACAAGAGTATGGGCAGGTGGCAGGTGTCAAAATTATTTTTTTTTAAAAAAAGTATGTTGATTAAGAATTGTTCACAAGTTCAGACACAGCAACTTCAAGAAATCTTGGACATACAAGTGAGAGGAAAAGTTAAATATTTAGATATTGTGTTTACTAATAAAAGTACTTCATTGTTTGATGACAATTATCATAAACTTCTTTTGGATATAAAACAAGACTTGATAAAATGGAGAGATTTACAAATATCGTTCATGGGCAGAATTGCCACAATTAAGATGAATGTGTTACCTCGAATTCTTTTCCTTGTTAAAACTTACCTATGCTTAAACAGATGAAATATTTATAGATTTAGATAAAATTGTTAGCCAGTTTATTTGGCACTCGAAAAAAGCTAGAATTAAATGGAAAACTTTGCAAGATAAAAAAGAAAAGGGAGGAATTGCATGTCTACTTGGATTTTATACTATAAAGCTACCACATTAAGTTGGATAAAAGACTGGATATTATTGGACAACCCAAGAGTCCTAAAATTAGGACATGATTTAATTACGGGATGGCACGCTTACATATGGTATGAGAAAGACACGGTACACACAAATTTTTACCACCATAAGATAAGAGTGCTTTAATTAAAATTTGGAAAGAGATAAAAGGCAAATATTATATCAAGACACCAAAACGGGTATCTCCCTTGGAAGCCTCTATAAAGCCTACCTTAGGTACTAAATACAATACTGGTAGATATGATGAGCTTTTAGATAGTAGTAATAAATTAAAATCTGAAGAATTATTGTTAGCTCAAAATTTGATATTATCATGATGGGAAAATATGTAACTCAATTCAAGACTTCAAAGGGATACTATTGTTGGATTTTATGAATATTCATGTGATCTAGATAAGATTTGGCTGTCTACTGATGAGAAACTGATTAAAAAACTTTATACTATTTTATTGGAAGATTATATGCTGGATGAGATTGTTAAAATACCAATGGTGAAATGGATGCAAGATATAGGATACAGTATAGATTTGGACAATTGGTTTAAAATTTGGAAGGTTTCAAAATTTACTAGGGCGATTGCTTATAAAGAAAACATTTTTAAAATGTTTCATAGGTGGCACTGGTCACCCAAATTAATAGCTAAGTGTTGTCCAAACCTAAATAATGTTGGAAATGTAAGAAAAACATTGGGACATTCTTCCTTATGTGGTGGAGATCTGAAAAAAAAAACAAATTTTGCCTTAAAACCCAGAAGTTAATTCAAGAAATAGTTGAAGTTAAACTTCCATTAGAACCAGAAATTTATTTATTAAATATATTACCAGATGGATGTAAAAAATGTGACTCATATGTTATAGTCTATGTATTACCATCTGCCAGAATCTTGCTCGCTAAGTTGTGGAAAATGGAAAAAATCCCAATGAGGGAAGAGCTAATACAGAGACTTTTGGAAATGGCAGCAATGGATAGACTAAGCATCTACTTCAAGGGAAAGATGTAGAAATCTTCCTACAGCGATGGTCAAGAATGTATACATGGTTGTATAATAGTGTGGATTTGTAAGGCTCTCGTAAACAGATGTATTTATTTGATTAGTTATGCTATCTTTTATAAATCATAAATAAAATATTTTAAAAAGGTCTATGATGATGATAATGATGGCGGAAGGTCGCAGCGGAGTGACAAGACTATCTGCAAAATGGCTCACAAATGCCTTATAGCCTATTGCCAATTCCCTAGCATTTGAAGTTCCCTGAGGCAAAGCAGTTAAAGACTGGATTATTCTAAATAACTGGGCTGGGTGAGAGCTTGCAGATGCAATGGAAGACACATAAAAATCATTCTTTGCAATCTTCACTGCTATCTCATAGGTTTTCATATATAACCTATAGGTTGTTCTTGCAGCATCATTGCAGGATTGCCACCGCCTTCTCTCTAGCCGTCTTAGTTCCTGTTTCATCAGCCTTAGCTCCGGGGAATACCTCAGTGCCAATTTGGTTTGAGGACAAAGAGGGCACCAGGGAGAGATCTCATCAATGGCTTTGGAAAGACAGTTCTGCCAGTCTCCCACCAGCTCATCCAACGGGTCACCAAAGGGAATTGGATCTCACAGAGCTTCCTGGAACCTACTAGGGTCCATTAGACTCACCAGGGGAGCATAAACCTTCTTGCCAACTAAATGGGGAGGGTTAGGAGGGCTCAGCTGGGCCTTCAGGCAAGATGGTCTGCCCATGGTACTGAGTCAGCAATAATCTGGTCCACCATGATCCCCAAGGCAAAGATAAGGTCCAGTATGTGGACTGCTTAATGTGTGGGAGCCGAAACAAACTGGGAGAGGCCCAGTGTTACCATGGACAATACTAGGTCCCTGGCCTGAGAGGAAGGCACATTATCAGCATGGATATTGAAGTCTCCCAGAACCAGTAGTCTGGGGTACTCCATTGTCCAGCCTGATACAGCCTCCATCAGGCCTGGCAGAGCATTTGCTGAGGCATTAGGCAGACAGTACACCAGCCAAATGACCAAACTTTCCTTGGCAACCCACACCAGACCCAGGGAGTGCCCTGAAAGAGAAAGCCTCTTGGATGAGTAACACCATCACCACCCCCACTCATCAGTCTGAGACTGGTGAAGGACTGAAAAACCGGGGGAGGGGGGAGTTGACTCAGGGCAACTGTTTCAGCCCCATCCAGATTTCAGTCACACAAGCCAGGTCTATCGCCTGCTCCACCAGATAATTTTGGAGAACAGAGGTTTTATTGTTGATAGATTTGGCATTGTACAACACCAGTGGCAGAGAGGGGTAAAAATTCCTATCCCCACAGCTGGCATCTCTCAAAATAGGAAAAGGTTGGAATGGGACCGAGTATTGCCATATCTGTCTCCTTCCTATAAACCACCTAGTCCCACCTCCATACTTCCTCCACCTCATCATCACTGGAATCCCAACCCCAACATGGCCTCCCCCATCAGCTCTCATAAGGTCAGAACAAAACCCACTAAACAACTGAAGGCAAGTTCAATAGCACATCTAAGCCCATCAGAACCTTAAACCCACCCTCTAATGTCAATATCACATTCCCCAAGCCCACCTACCTCCCATCATTCACTCAACCAGATCTCCCACCCCACTAATAAATATTAATAAACACTCCTTCCCTCCCTCTAACCATATAAGCCACCCTGCTCAAAAATCAGTGAATTATTAATACTAAATATAAATATCACCCACTTAATCAATTTATAAAATCATCTAGTGAATTAATCAGCTAATTTCATTGGGGAGTCTAGTAAAACAATTAAAATATAATTCTAGAGTGAATAGTGAGTTTCAGGGATGAGCATAAACTTAATTAGAGCAGTAAAAATTATGTGGGTTATTTAACACTAAACCAGGTGGGCCAAGTTCTGTGGATGTTAATCATTATAATCCAGCACCAGCAAACTCCAGACAAAAGTTCACACCAGTGACTAATGGGCTGAGCAGATGGATTCTCAGCATCTCTTATGCATATGTGGCCCTGCAGAGAAGGCCATTTAGGATCTTCTAGAATTTCACAACCTGCCTCACCCTCTCTTCCTATTGACTGGCGGCAAAACGCTGTAAACAAAGCAGCAACTTTGCAGAGCAACAATAACAGGTCAGCCCCCCATTCCTTCATAGGCCTGTGCAGTCCTTCGAATCTGCTGTGGCTGGAAAAGAACACCGGTCCACTGAAACTGCTGTTGAGACTGCCACCACTGGTGAAAAGCACCAGGCTGACTGGGGACTGTTTCACTTGTAGCTGAGTTGAAGGTAAATGCCAGCCAGATGATCTCAGATAGACTTGGGACAATGGAAAAGGCCCACAAGGAGCACCAAACAGCAATAGACTCCACAAGCGGCAGGCCAGGCACAAGTCTCCCAGGGCCAGCAGAGGAAACAGGAAGCTTGTGGCTGTACAGGTAGCAATTAGGCTGCATGACAGAAGCCTGAGAATATCTCCTTCCAAGGTGACTTCTTAGTAGTTTCACGGGATGAGGCACATTTGGCTGACAAAGCAGGTGCAGCTTCCAAGTGAGCTTGGTCCATTTGGTCTAATTCAATAAAAAATGTGGTATGTGGGCAAATATAGCAATATAGACACTGGAGCTCTCACTCAGAGCTCCCTGTCAGTCACCATGGTAAATCTTTCCTTGTCAGTTACAGGAACACTGAAATACAGCTGGGTAATTGCTGGGTAATAGGAATGATGGCTCAGAGGTTAAGATGCTGAGCTGCAGACCAGAAGTTTAGCAGCTTGGCAATTCAAGACCCAAGTGCCGTTTGATAGAGTGAGCTTCTGTCCCGGGTCCCAGCTCCTGTCAGCCTAGCAGTTCGAAAGCAAGAAATTGCAAGTAGATAAATAGGTACCACTTGGTGGGAAGGTAACAGCATTCCATGTGCCTCGGCATTTAGTCATGCCAGCCACATGACCATGGAAACATCTTCGGACAGTGCTGGCTCCTCAGCTTGGAAACGGAGATGAGCACTGCCCCCTAGAGTCAGATTCAATTGGCTTTCGAACAAGGGAAACCCTTACCTTTACTAATTGCTTTCCCAGGGTGGTGCAGCAGCTCTCAAGGAGGCAAGGGCAACCATGCTATTCCCAGTAACATATAAAGTGGTGTTTTGATGATCTTTGGCTGGTGATTTTTGTGGAGTCAGAAATTCAGACCAACCAACCAACTGACCAAAAGCCACAGACAGACTTTGATCTTCTACATACTGACTCCTGCTAATTCAAACAGAAGACCAGAGTTCATTTTACACAGAGAGAATTAAAGCATTTGTGGAGTGAAGAACATCTTGCCTGTTTCTTTGGCTGCTGCACAGTGGCAGCAACATCCAATGGAAGCATTCTATATTTGCCCCAGGGCAATAGTGCCCCACTTTGGATGATCGCACTATTGTCATCTGGAAGACTCTTGATCTGCGGAAAAGAAAATGAATCTCTCTTCTCATCCCCAGAATGGACAAGTAAATAAATGCATCTTGACTTTATGGCCCTCAAATTATAGGACCATCCCTGCACCTCACATTTGTTAACATGTCACCTCATCCAGTGTTCACTATTCAAACTGAAAACCAAGGACCCCAAGTAATGCATCAGTGTGCCTTCAGCTTCTAGTGGAACCTGTCATTATTCCATTAGCTCCTCACATGGTCTCTTCCAATTTAGCCTTGGAAGAGGCTTACATCAGCCTTGGTTTCATTTCCCACCTTGGATTCACGTAGCAGCTTCAGCTATGGATGGGCATGAACCTCATTTTTGTGATGCAGTTCATGACTGACCCATGAACCAAACCATGAACCTGCACAAATTGATATGCCAGTTTACAAACTGAACCGGTTCATATAGGTTTGTGAGCCATTTAAAGTTTAAAACCCTGCTTTCTGCTCCCCATGAAAGTGGTGAGAAGGAGAAAATGGGTTTAAATGGCTTCGAATCATTTAAACCCTCTGATCCTACTCTCTGTCACTTAAAATGGAGCCATTTAACCCTCCAGTTCTGCTTCCACCTCAAAGTGGTGGGGAGAAGATCGGGAGGATTTAAATGGCTGAGAGCCATTTTACCCTCTGGGTTTGCTTCCCACTTCTTCGAAGCAGGGTGAGCAAAACCAAAGGATCAAATATGGGGGATGATGTGCAGAAAGACATGGCCAGCAGACAGGAGGGAGTGAAATGCCCTCTAGGAGGCACTTCACCCTTTCTTTTCTGCTGACAGGGAGAGCTGCAGCCAGAAGAAAGGAGGGAGTGAAATGCCTCATGGGAGGCACTTCTCCCCTTCCTTTCTGCTGGCTGGGGAAAGCCACAGCAATCAGACAGGAGGGGGTAAAGTGCCTCCCAGAGGGCATTTCACTCCCAGATTTCTGCTGGCTTGGAGCTATTTAAACCCTTCAAATCTGCTCCCTGCCACTTTGAGGGGGGAGCAGCAGCTGTGGGTTTAAATGGCTCAAAGCCATTTAAACCCTCTGGAACAGCTCCCTGCCACTTCAAGGGTGGTAGAACCTGTTTTTCTCCCTGCCACTTTGAAGAGGCAGGGAGCAGAACTGGAGGGTTTCAATGGCTCAGAGCCATTTAAACCTAACAGCTGTGCAGAGGAAGCTCAGAGGTTTGAATACTAGTCTATTGATTATTTGTTCCATTAATCTCAATATGTTTGAGAAAAAGGATTTGAGGCTCCTTGAATGAGTTAGCAACAAACAGGAAAGTATAAGGTCTGGTTTCTGTCACATCTAATCAGCCAAAAATGAGAGATCACGGGAGGAAGTAGAAATCCAAAAACAACATATGTGACAAAAATAATGAAGAGTCAATAAAGATATGTTGCAAAATCCTGCTAATACATTGTGAAGGCCTTCGGTTCTGTTATTAGAGAGTCAACATGGAATATTTCCTTTAAGAGTTGCTAAGTAGTAATTGATAAGAATTGTGATTGCTACATGCTCACATAAAGCAAATATTGTGAAACAAATTGTTTACATTGCACAGCATTTGTTAGCATCTGAGTGATAATAGAAGAAAATTTTCTACAGAATTACTGCAGTAAATGGTTTTGCAACATGTCTTTATTGACTCTTTGTTATTTGTGTCATGGATGTTGTTTATGGATTTTCACATCTAATGAGCTGGCAGGAAGTCCAGTAGAGGAATTAGATAACTAGCTGAAGAAGATGCTTTATCTTTAATGAGACATCAAGATGAAGCTAGAAAGATTTATTGAGCAGAGGTACAGCTGCACTCTCTGCAAGAGATCTGAGTGTAGCAAACCCCTTTTGTTATTTGTGGAATGCTTTCAAAAGTTAAATATAACTTTTAATATTTTGTTTACAGCTGAGAATAACTGCTGTTTAAGGCTTATGGTATGGATCTTTTATATTTTTAAAATGTTTGTAGAAAAGAAAGCTAGCTAAATTCTTTACTAAGACTCTTATTTCCTTAATAAGCTTTGCTTATTAGCCAAAAACTATGACAGATTTATTGATGCACAGCTGTGAGACAAGGATTTAAAATTAAACTGCTGAGCATTTTTTAATAAGCAAAAGATTATCTTTTAGCCAATTATAAGCAAAGATTGAAAAATAGCCAAAATATTTTTAACAGAAATTAATAAATGGATATTCAGATACCAATCTTAAAGGTTTAGTTGCTGTCTTTATCAAGTGAAGGTATTTTAACAAGAATAAATCAAGGCTTTCTGACAACTTAGTTTTAATTAGAGAAGCAGAATTTATATTTTCTATACAAAAGGGCCCTCAAATGGCCATTAGAAGTAAGGAGTCTGATTTTGTTAAAATGGAATTCTCATTAAACTGTATTTTGTAAGAATGCTTTATAAGCAAGTATAAACAAATACAAACAAGCATTTATTTGTCTTGTACATGCATGTGTTAGTATAAAAACACTATATTAATAGCAGAGAAAGTTAATTTTTGTTTGTACTATGAATTTAAGCCAGTAAGTGATTAGAGATGGAAGACTGGGAACATAGCCAAACAGAAGGTCCAAGAGACTATTTCACTTTTAATAAGGAGATTTTGACAAGATACCTGTAGATGAAATTTGAAAGAAAGCCAGAAACATCTTGTTTGTCAAAAGTAAGATTAAGGGATGTTAGAGACAATGAAAATCAAAATATGCATGTCTAAATGATGTCACAGATTATGTAAAACTGGGAGAATCTAGGGTATAAAAGTTGGAACACAACTGTTGCTCAGTGGACATCTGAGCTAAACTTTTTGGCTGCATGTTGTCCCTTATTAGAATAAAACTTTTTTTACCATTTTGCTGCCTGGATGTCTCTCACTGTGTGACTTCAATTGGCTAGCCACACAAGTCAAAGAACCTCAGCATCCTGGGGGTGCTGCTTTCTGCTGTTCTTGTAAAGAACAGAAAGCAGGGGTTGAAATGGCTCAGAGCCATTTGAAACCATATTTTCTGCTCTTCATGAACTGCATCAAATTTCATGGAAGTTCATGATGGTTCTCATGATCACAAACATGAGCTCATGAACCTCAAACCAGCCAAAGTTTGTCACAGATTTTAGTCTGTGATCCAGTTCATGCCCATCCCTAGTTTCAACTGCTGCTCTTTGAATTGCCAACAAGCGATCAGGCTATGACTTCTCCAGATACAATGCTCTCACCATTTGGAATGATTTCCAGAACACTACACTGCTCCTTCTTCCCTACTGATCAGGCCTGACCCCCCACCTAGCTCCCTCTTGACATTCCAGTCCTAAAAAAGAGGATATTTTGCTTTTGATCTCTCATCCCCTACAGTGGGGGGACAGAAGGCATACTTTCCCCTCCCCAGGAGTACCTTTTTGCATGAGCTACTTGGATTACCATCTCCCGTTATGATCAGACCAGAATAGAGGGGGGGCAATGGGGCCAGTTGGCATGGGCCTACAATTTTGTGGGAGCCTACTACAAGAGAGTTAAGGGTCATCCTTTAGCATTATGAAGGCCTGTGCTTGAGGGCATATTGTATATTCACTGGCATTGACAATTCTTTTGCTTATGTTGAGTGTTACTTGAAACTTAGTATGTCTTGACACCCGGCTATGCTTTCTATATCTTATTGCATTGCCTTGTCCATGAAATTAAGATGTTTTACTTGATATTTTTTTAATTCAGATTAGTTTTGAAGGACAATGAAAATATTTGAAAGTGGTGCAGCAAAGAGAAAGCATGACAAATTGCAGGAAGAAGCTGTCAAGAAGTCCAAATCAATTACTGACTTCCTGGCAAGACATTACCATCACCACACTGCTCTTGATAACCAGACTGTTAGACCAGTACCATCCACAGAAGATGATACTCTCAAAGAAAGTGATGATAAACTGATAGTGCAAGCAGTGGAACCACAACTGCCAACTGAAGCTGATGCTGATAATGACGAAGAGTCTGCAGCTGGAGAAATCTCCACATCACAAATGGACATTGGACTTATTGATAAGAGGAGTAGAATTGACACTGAATCATTTCTAAAGGTTCAGGATTTTAAAGTACCAATTGATGTCCCCAATGATAAGGATAATCATTAATTTCCAACTCACCTTTTTACAGTAACCCTGGAAAAAGGAGAGTAATATAAACAAGACTGGCTGTGTTAGAATCAGTTGAAGTAATCATTGTACTGCACACTTTGTTTTCTGTTTAAGGGGGATGTCTCTTTTAATGTATTTTGACCAAATCCAGGATGGAATATTGAGAAAGGGTGGAGAAAATTAAAGGCTCTCATTCCAAGCCATGAAAATTCCAACCACCACAAGGAAAATTATATTGCATGGAAAGAAGCAAGGAAAGCAGCAATGAGTGGTTCTTTGATGAATGATTATGTTGTTGACCAGCTCAAGGCTGAAAGTGATAAATTGAAATAAATTCTTCATTGTGTTCTTGATATCATCATATTCATCAGAGAGGGGCTTGCTTTGCATGGTTCATGTGAACAAATTGGTGATTTTTATTTTTTTTATTTGTTCAATTTATACCCCACCCTCCCCACCAAAGCAGGTTCAGGGCGGCTTACATATGGATAAAAATATAAATAAACAATTATAACACTCATAAAACCTTCTAAAAACAATCTCGTAAAGTGCTAGAAAGCCTCTCCTGCTCACAACAGGCCTAAGTACAAACATCTAGTTATTGCAACACTGGTCAGATAACAAAGTTATCCAAAGACACCATGCTAAATAAAATGACCAAAGACCATATACAGAAACATTGGTGTGTCTTTTTCTTGTTCAAATAGCTGATTGAACAATGTTTAGAGGTCAGCCACTAGGAGCTTTACAGAAGAAGAGGAGGAGGAGGAGATTGGATTTATACCCTGCCCTTCACTCAGAGTCTCAGAAAGTCTTACAAACTCCTTTCCCTTCCCCTCCCCACAACAGACACCCAGTGAGGTAGGTGGGGATGAGAGAGCTCTTTCATGAACTGTCCTTTCAAGGACAGCTCTTGTCAGAACTATGGCTTGCCCAAGGTCATCCAGCAGCTGCAAGTGGAGGAGTGGGGAATCAAACCCAGTTCTTCCAGATTAGAGTCCGCACAACCACTACACCAGTTTAGCATGTGTAAGAGTACCAGCCAACACAGAAAATCCTATGAAAGTAGGTAACTATGGGAACAGAACTTACAGTATCCTCCTTTAGGAGGCAGGCAGTGTTTTAACAAACCATTCTTTATTTACTCCACAGAGTGGCCCCTATTGATGCCCAGAGCTTGGTTGGTACTAAGCCCAAACAAAATTTGTAGATGTCTGGGTGAAAAGATTTTTAATCTCTGTCAACTGGGAACATATTTCAAGGTTGGGGTTCTTCCCAATCACAGTCAAGATTTCCAGGAGATCAAGATGACAACATGCTGGGAGCTTCAATGCTAGTGCTCCCTGTGATAGATTGTGTTAGACCAGCTAGTGACCACTACTAGCTTGGACTGTTGCCTCCTGGAGTCTAACTCAAGCAGCTGAGGTGGGAACTGTAAAAGGTTGGGAAACCTGCAACATCTACCACCTTGTTTTCATCAGTATGATCCCTGATATGGCACTAGATCCCTGGCTGGTCTTCTCCAGATGAAATTGATGCCAGGATCCATGGCCTGGCATGAGGCTCCTGTCATTGCTTGAGGTGCAGAAGGTGGCTTCACTTCCCTGGTGCAGCCACCATTTTGGTGCTGGGGCCGAGACTCCCCTGCTGTGTCAGCTGTGACTGTTGTCAGAGGTGTCGCACCTGTGTCAGATGTTCGGGTGGTGGTTGGGGAGCCCAGATCCAAATCTAGGTGACTATGGCTGCAGCGGCATTATCTCCAGACCCAGCAGTGAGACCAGCAAGAGCAGGGGATCCCAATCATTTTGGGTGGTAAAAGGAGGCCAGAATTGGCTGGAGGCTGAGAGGCAGAGTGCTTCTGGTTTGACAATCACAATGAAGAGGGATGCTGAGGACCACCCCCCATTGCAGCTGTTTGGACTGGAGAAGGCTTCAGGACCATTCCTGGCTGGTAAATAAAAAGTAGAACTCTACAATCCAGATTAGTAAGGCTGCTATCTGCAGTTGTCTTCAGGGGGATGTGAAGTAGTAGTCCTAATTAAATTGTAAGATAGTGATTTGGTGATCTATCTAAAATTATTAATTAATGAAGGACTAATTGATTCTTTAGTAGGGGCTGTGGTGGCTCAGAGATTAAGATGCTGAGCTGCAGACTGGAAGGTCGGTAGCTCAGCAGTTCGGGACACTAGTGCCACATGACAGAGTGAGCTCCCGTCTCTGGCTCCAGCTCCTGCCAACCTAGCAGTTTGAAAGCAAGAACTTGCAAGTAGATAAATAGGTACCACTGCAGTGGGAAGGTAACAGCATTCCGTGTGCCTTGGCATTTAGTTATGCTGGCCCATAACCATGGAAAAGACTTCAGACAGCGCTGGCTCTTTGGCTTGGAAATGGAGATGAGCACCACCCCTAGAGTCGGATTCGACTGGCTTTCAAGCAAGAGAAACCTTTACCTCTACCTTAATTGATTATTTATTCTGAATAGTTGAATTAATTGAATTAAATATTTGATTAAATTGTTTGGCCTTATTTAACAGAATTATTTCATTCAGCTATAGTAACCATCCAACCAAATTGATCATATATGATCATTGTGATCATTGTAATTGTTGATTGCCTATTATTGATTAATTACTAAAAAAGTGATTTAGAGTATATTGTGGAATTGATTGAGTGAATCTATTCACTGGTCTTTACTTAAAATTACTAGTCAGATGAATTGGAATTACTGGCAATCAAGTGTGGGATTAAGTTACATAGTAGGATAGGTTGGAATAAGCTGAGGACTCAGCGGTGATGGAAGTTGTACACCACTACTGGTACTACATATATTGGGTGCTTTACCATCAGCTCTACTAATCAGTCTGAGGTCTGCGAAGACCACTAGGTGTGGCAATGAGTGGGCAAGGGATTCCAGTGCTCCTGGGAAGGCGAAAGTATAGTGGTGGGATGAGGCATGGAGATAAGGGAAGGGGATGGAGAAGTAAAGTAGCTCAGCTTCATCCCATCCCAAAGGTTGTAGGCAGTGGAGCTAGGATGAATGACCCCCCTCCGACATTTGCGTTGTGTATATTTCGTATAAACAATAAGATCATGGTCCTTTGGGATTATCTGCTAGAGCAGGATGCTAAACTGGTGTGCATGACCAAGACCTGGGTGTGGGATCGGGAGACTGTAGCTCTCTCCCAGTTTGCCCCTCCCAGGTTCTTAGTCCTTCACTAATCGTGGACTAGGGTGGGGGAGGAGTGGCTCTATTCATTTGGGAGGCTTACTCCTTCAGGGTGCTCCTGCTGCTGAAGATCACAGGCATTGTGTGTGTTGGCCTAGCGTGGGAGGCTGGGGAGAGTTTGGTGAATTGGCTGGTGTACTGACCACCCAGTGCACCGGCCAATAACCTGCCATCCCTGATGGAGGCTATATTGGGCTGGGCACTGAAACACCCCAGACTGATAATCTTGGGTGATTTGGGATTGGCATAGCCAAATCTTGGAAGCCATCAATGAGATCGCTCCCCGACGCCCTCTGTGCCCTCTCTCTAGGCTCGCTTCCTGGTTCACCCAGGAGTTGCGGCTTATGAAGAGAAGGCTAAGACTGCTAGAGAGACAGTGGCAGCATGCCCAAGATGAAGCTGCAAGAACTTCTTATAGGACATTTATGAGATCCTATGAGATGGCAGTCAAAGCCACGAGGAGAGAATACTATGCGGCTACGATTGTGTCTGCAAGTTCATGCCCAGCCCAATTATTTAGAACAATTCGGTCCATGACTGCTCTGCCACAAGGCAGGCCAAATGCTAGAAAATTGGACATTGCCTGTGAGGCTTTTGTGAGCTACTTCACAGATAAAGTCCTGTCGCTTCGCCATGACCTCCCCACCACATTTGAGACAATGAGTGAACTTCAGGCTCCATGCACATCTTTGAGTCAGATTATGAATCATTGCAGTCCACTCAGCCTAGAGGAAGTTGACAAACTGCTCTTGGCTGTACTCCCCACCATGTGCTGTCTAAATCCATGCCTGTTGTGGCTAATTAAAGCTGGCCATGATGAGTTCGAGGTGCCCTAAGGGAAATCATCAACAAGTCCCTCATTGAGGGACTATTCCCTAGGGCACTTAAGGAGGCAGTCATCCATCCTCTCTTGAGAAAACCATCTTTAGATTTGGCTGAATTGGCAAATTACCAGCCAATTTCCCACTTGCCCTACATGGGCAAAATAATACAGAGGGCTGGGGCAATTCAGCTACAGAGCTTTTTGGATGATACTTCCATTTTAGATCCCTTCCAGTCTGGTTTTCATCCAGGCCATGGAACAGAGACAGCACTGGTTGCCCTCACGGATGACCTCTGGAGGCATCTGGATTGGGGCAGATTGGCAGTGCTGTTGTTGTTGGACCTGTCAGCAGCATTTAACACAGTCGACCATCAGTTACTGATCCACTGCCTCGCCGACACAGGTGTTCAGGGGTCTGCCTTACAATGGCTTGTCTCCTTTCTCCGAGGTCGGAGACAAAGGGTGGCACTAGGGGAACAGCTGTTCTGAAGGCACTCACTGAACTGTGGAATGCCTCAAGGGCCTGTGCTTTTCCCGATGCTATTTAACATCTATATGTTCCTCCTTGCCCAGATTGCCTGGAGGCATGGGCTGAGATGTCACCAGTATGTGGATGACACCCAGCTCTATCTGTTGTTGGGTGGCCAGTCTGACTCTAAACCAAAAGATCTGGACCAGGCATCTTTTGGACCCGGGAGGGTCAGTTGATCTGGGACCCAGAATGCTGTGCTCGCTGGGGGACATATAGGGAATGGCGGTCCCTCAGGTATGTCGGCTCCCGATCCTATAGGACTTTAAAGGTGAGAATCAATTACGTATGCTATTGGCAGCCAGTGCAATGCCTTCAGCACAGGCTGGATGTGCTCCTGCATAGGGAGACCCATCAAGAGCCTGGCTGCAGCATTTTGCACTAGCTGCAGCTTCTGGATTTGTGACAAGGGCAGCCCTATGTAGCGAGCATTACAGTAGTCCAATCTCGAGGTGACCATCACATGGATCACTGTTACCAAGTTGTTGCAGCTGAGGAAGGGAACCAGCTGTCTAATCAGCTGAAGATGGTAGAAGGCTGACTTGGCAGTGTCTGCTATCTAGACATCGGGAAAAGCACAGGCCCTTGAGGCATTCCACAGTTCAGTGAGTGCCTTCAGAACAGCTGTTCCCCTAGTGCCACCCTTTGTCTCCGACCTCGGAGAAAGGAGACAAGCCATTGTAAGGCAGACCCCTGAACACCTGTGTCGGCGAGGCAGTGGATCAGTAACTGATGGTCGACTGTGTTAAATGCTGCTGACAGGTCCAACAACAACAGCACTGCCAATCTGCCCCAATCCAGATGCCTCCAGAGGTCATCCGTGAGGGCAACCAGTGCTGTCTCTGTTCCATGGCCTGGATGAAAACCAGACTGGAAGGGATCTAAAATGGAAGTATCATCCAAAAAGCTCTGTAGCTGAATTGCCCCAGCCCTCTGTATTATTTTGCCCATGTAGGGCAAGTGGGAAATTGGCTGGTAATTTGCCAATTCAGCCAAATCTAAAGATGGTTTTCTCAAGAGAGGATGGATGACTGCCTCCTTAAGTGCCCTAGGGAATAGTCCCTCAATGAGGGACTTGTTGATGATTTCCCTTAGGGCACCTCGAACTCATCATGGCCAGCTTTAATTAGCCACAACAGGCATGGATTTAGACAGCACATGGTGGGGAGTACAGCCAAGAGCAGTTTGTCAACTTCCTCTAGGCTGAGTGGACTGCAATGATTCATAATCTGACTCAAAGATGTGCATGGAGCCTGAAGTTCACTCATTGTCTCAAATGTGGTGGGGAGGTCATGGCGAAGCGACAGGACTTTATCTGTGAAGTAGCTCACAAAAGCCTCACAGGCAATGTCCAATTTTCTAGCATTTGGCCTGCCTTGTGGCAGAGCAGTCATGGACCGAATTGTTCTAAATAATTGGGCTGGGCATGAACTTGCAGACACAATCGTAGCCGCATAGTATTCTCTCCTCGTGGCTTTGACTGCCATCTCATAGGATCTCATAAATGTCCTATAAGAAGTTCTTGCAGCTTCATCTTGGGCATGCTGCCACTGTCTCTCTAGCAGTCTTAGCCTTCTCTTCATAAGCCGCAACTCCTGGGTGAACCAGGAAGCGAGCCTAGAGAGAGGGCACAGAGGGCGTCGGGGAGCGATCTCATTGATGGCTTCCAAGATTTGGCTATGCCAATCCCAAATCACCCAAGATTATCAGTCTGGGGTGTTTCAGTGCCCAGCCCAATATAGCCTCCATCAGGGATGGCAGGTTATTGGCCGGTGCACTGGGTGGTCAGTACACCAGCCAATTCACCAAACTCTCCCCAGCCTCCCACGCTAGGCCAACACACACAATGCCTGTGATCTTCAGCAGCAGGAGCACCCTGAAGGAGTAAGCCTCCCAAATGAATAGAGCCACTCCTCCCCCACCCTAGTCCACGATTAGTGAAGGACTAAGAACCTGGGAGGGGCAAACTGGGAGAGAGCTACAGTCTCCCGATCCCACACCCAGGTCTTGGTCATGCACACCAGTTTAGCATCCTGCTCTAGCAGATAATCCCAAAGGACCATGATCTTATTGTTTATACGAAATATACACAACGCAAATGTCGGAGGGGGGTCATTCATCCTAGCTCCACTGCCTACAACCTTTGGGATGGGATGAAGCTGAGCTACTTTACTTCTCCATCCCCTTCCCTTATCTCCATGCCTCATCCCACCACTATACTTTCGCCTTCCCAGGAGCACTGGAATCCCTTGCCCACTCATTGCCACACCTAGTGGTCTTCGCAGACCTCAGACTGATTAGTAGAGCTGATGGTAAAGCACCCAATATATGTAGTACCAGTAGTGGTGTACAACTTCCATCACCGCTGAGTCCTCAGCTTATTCCAACCTATCCTACTATGTAACTTAATCCCACACTTGATTGCCAGTAATTCCAATTCATCTGACTAGTAATTTTAAGTAAAGACCAGTGAATAGATTCACTCAATCAATTCCACAATATACTCTAAATCACTTTTTTAGTAATTAATCAATAATAGGCAATCAACAATTACAATGATCACAATGATCATATATGATCAATTTGGTTGGATGGTTACTATAGCTGAATGAAATAATTCTGTTAAATAAGGCCAAACAATTTAATCAAATATTTAATTCAATTAATTCAACTATTCAGAATAAATAATCAATTAAGGTAGAGGTAAAGGTTTCTCTTGCTTGAAAGCCAGTCGAATCCGACTCTAGGGGGTGGTGCTCATCTCCATTTCCAAGCCAAAGAGCCAGCGCTGTCTGAAGTCTTTTCCATGGTTATGGGCCAGCATAACTAAATGCCAAGGCACACGGAATGCTGTTACCTTCCCACTGCAGTGGTACCTATTTATCTACTTGCAAGTTCTTGCTTTCAAACTGCTAGGTTGGCAGGAGCTGGAGCCAGAGACGGGAGCTCACTCTGTCATGTGGCACTAGTGTCCCGAACTGCTGAGCTACCGACCTTCCAGTCTGCAGCTCAGCATCTTAATCTCTGAGCCACCACAGCCCCTACTAAAGAATCAATTAGTCCTTCATTAATTAATAATTTTAGATAGATCACCAAATCACTATCTTACAATTTAATTAGGACTACTACTTCACATCCCCCTGAAGACAACTGCAGATAGCAGCCTTACTAATCTGGATTGTAGAGTTCTACTTTTTATTTACCAGCCAGGAATGGTCCTGAAGCCTTCTCCAGTCCAAACAGCTGCAATGGGGGGTGGTCCTCAGCATCCCTCTTCATTGTGATTGTCAAACCAGAAGCACTCTGCCTCTCAGCCTCCAGCCAATTCTGGCCTCCTTTTACCACCCAAAATGATTGGGATCCCCTGCTCTTGCTGGTCTCACTGCTGGGTCTGGAGATAATGCCGCTGCAGCCATAGTCACCTAGATTTGGATCTGGGCTCCCCAACCACCACCCGAACATCTGACACAGGTGCGACACCTCTGACAACAGTCACAGCTGACACAGCAGGGGAGTCTCGGCCCCAGCACCAAAATGGTGGCTGCACCAGGGAAGTGAAGCCACCTTCTGCACCTCAAGCAATGACAGGAGCCTCATGCCAGGCCATGGATCCTGGCATCAATTTCATCTGGAGAAGACCAGCCAGGGATCTAGTGCCATATCAGGGATCATACTGATGAAAACAAGGTGGTAGATGTTGCAGGTTTCCCAACCTTTTACAGTTCCCACCTCAGCTGCTTGAGTTAGACTCCAGGAGGCAACAGTCCAAGCTAGTAGTGGTCACTAGCTGGTCTAACACAATCTATCACAGGGAGCACTAGCATTGAAGCTCCCAGCATGTTGTCATCTTGATCTCCTGGAAATCTTGACTGTGATTGGGAAGAACCCCAACCTTGAAATATGTTCCCAGTTGACAGAGATTAAAAATCTTTTCACCCAGACATCTACAAATTTTGTTTGGGCTTAGTACCAACCAAGCTCTGGGCATCAATAGGGGCCACTCTGTGGAGTAAATAAAGAATGGTTTGTTAAAACACTGCCTGCCTCCTAAAGGAGGATACTGTAAGTTCTGTTCCCATAGTTACCTACTTTCATAGGATTTTCTGTGTTGGCTGGTACTCTTACACATGCTAAACTGGTGTAGTGGTTGTGCGGACTCTAATCTGGAAGAACTGGGTTTGATTCCCCACTCCTCCACTTGCAGCTGCTGGATGACCTTGGGCAAGCCATAGTTCTGACAAGAGCTGTCCTTGAAAGGACAGTTCATGAAAGAGCTCTCTCATCCCCACCTACCTCACTGGGTGTCTGTTGTGGGGAGGGGAAGGGAAAGGAGTTTGTAAGACTTTCTGAGACTCTGAGTGAAGGGCAGGGTATAAATCCAATCTCCTCCTCCTCCTCTTCTTCTGTAAAGCTCCTAGTGGCTGACCTCTAAACATTGTTCAATCAGCTATTTGAACAAGAAAAAGACACACCAATGTTTCTGTATATGGTCTTTGGTCATTTTATTTAGCATGGTGTCTTTGGATAACTTTGTTATCTGACCAGTGTTGCAATAACTAGATGTTTGTACTTAGGCCTGTTGTGAGCAGGAGAGGCTCAGTTGCCAAGTGATTGGACTGTGACTTGGGTTCCACCCCCCCCATTCAAATTTGATCAGCACAACCTTGCCAGGTGGTCTTAAGCAAGGCACTCTGAGCTATCTCCTCTTCCCAATCTGCAATATGTTTCCCTTTTTTATAGGATTACAACAATATAAGGTATACTAAGTACTCTGAACACTGAAAGTATTATATAATGGCTAAATACTATTATCTGGTGATTTCACATAACTAATGAAAACTCTTTTCATTTTGATTGGTAAGAATGGATTGTGCAGACTCTTCTGGCCAACAGCTGTATCAAATGCATGTGTATGTGTGTGTGGGGGGGCTAAACAAGCACTGGCTGTGAAAACAATAAGTGCAAAACAACAGCATAGTTTATTGAAAGTGAAGGTGAACTTAAGCCAGATAAATTTAATTTGATTTTAATTTATGGAGAGCAATAGCCCTAATTATATTGGAGGTCCAAGGAATGATGTAGAGTGGTGATTGTTTATAAACTTATAAATTAGGTGCTAATTTGATGTTACCTAGTGGAATGTAATGAGAGAATTAGTTGTATGATAGTAGTTTTCATTCGGCTATACAATCACCCTACTAAAATGATTGCAATTAGTGTGTAACGGAGGAGTTTTTTGGTTGCTAGTATTGTTAATTGTTAATTATATTAACAGTAGGCTAAGTCTTATCAGACTTGTTAATGATTGGACTGGGGATTTGGTTAAATTAGTAGCAATCTTTAGAGGACATTAATTCATAGTATGATGGGTGGGATAATTAGATTTATCATCACCAGAAGCAGCAGTTTGAGACCAGTGAGTGAGTGCATATGGGCAGAGCATTCCATCAGCCCTGTTGGTGGTCTGTGGCTAACGTGAAGATTGGTGATGCAGTGATGCCTGGGCAACAGATTCTGGTGTTCCTAGGGAGGGGAAAGTATAGCGGTGGGTCCAGGCAGAGAGTCAAGAGAAGGATGCAGAGAAATGGAATGGCTTGGCACCCTTCCAGCCTGTGACCCATCCTGAAGGTGGTCGGCAGTGGAGCTAGGATGGATAAACCCCCTTTTAAATTCATGCTCTGCAACACCAGGTCTATAAATAATAAGAACACAGTCCTTCAGGACTTCCTGCTGGAGCAGAAGGTAGACCTGACGTGCGTGACCGAGACCTGGGTGTGGGATGGAAAGACCATAGCTGTCTCCCAGCTTTCCCCTCCTGGGTTCTTGGTCCTACACCAATCATGGACTAGGGGGTGGGGGAAGGAGTGGCTATCTTCACTTTGGAGGCTTACTCCTTCAGGGAGCTCCTGCTGCTGGAGATCATGGGCATTGAGTGTGTCGGCCTGGTGTGGGAAGCCGGGGGGAGTGTGGCGATTTGGCTGGTGTACCGACTGCCTATCATGCCAGCCAATAGCCTGCCGTCCCTGATGGAGGCCATATCAGGCTGGGCGGTGGAACACCCTAGACTGATAGTCCTGGTTGATTTCAATGTCCATGCTGATGATGTGGTCTCTGTTCAGGCAGTGGACCTAGTGTCGTCTGTGGCGGCACTGGGACTCTCCCAACTTGTAATGGGCTGGGACATGCTTGATTTGATTTTCATGGCTGGGGTAACAGTGGACTGGATTACTGCTTTGACAGTACCATGGTCAGACCACCATGCCCTGAGGGCCCATCTGAATGTTCCACCCTGACCCAGTTTAGGCGTTGAGCATATTTTAGCTTGCCCATGGACCAAATAGACCCTGTGTGATTCCAAATGGCTCTGCGGGACCTGATGCCAGCTTTTTGCAGCCATCAACGAGGTCACTCTCTGGCACCCTCTACGCCCTCACTCTAGGCTTGCTCCCTGGTTTACCCAGGAGTTGTGGCTTATGAAGCGAGAGCTAAGACAGCTAGAGAGATGGTGGCACCATGCTCAAGACAAAGCTACAAGACGGAGTAGATCGCTTCCGGTATGGCGTGGCAAGCGGGCACTTTTCAGGACACTCCCGAATCACTCACTCCCCTTTCGCTCTTCTGAGACTTCTGACCAGGTGGGCACCACCTGATCCCCTGGAGGGGGGTCGGGTAGCAGAAGGCTTTCTTCAGTTACCCCCACAATGGCAAAATGTGGGGGCGAGACCATTTTTGCCTTGAAGCAGGAGTGTCTGAAGGAGCAAAACATGGTTCCCATGTTTTGCATAACTGTGACCAGCCATTTTAGAGACTAATGATTCTCCTTAACATAACAAAAATGAAACAAAAGCAAAGCTAAGAAGAAAAAAATACGAGTAAGTGTACTTACAATTTTTGAGAATCTTATCTTTCGAATCCCCCCTCTGAACTGCCTCCAAATACTTGAGGAGCTGCCAGAGAAAGAAACGGGAGGAATCTGATGTGAACATTAATTGGGGGGAAAGAAAATGGCACTGGGAATGAACGCTTAGGAAATGGAGGAATGGCTAAACTTAGAAATTGGACAGCTTACTTGTGAACAATTTAAAAAACTGTTATGTGATGAGATCCAACAAGCTGTCCAAGTAGCTTTTCAGGGACTTTCGGAAAAGCTGCAGAGATTATGTAGTAGTTTGGAAAATGAGAAGGAGCATCAGCAAGCCCTTCAGGATGGTGACAAAGAATCAGATATAGACTACTCAGACATACTAAATTGCAACATAACCTTATTCGTGACAGGACTTGAAAGTGAAAATGGCCAAATACCTTGTCTAAAAGGAAAAATGAAGAATTTTACAGTGCCAGAAAATGGAAAAGAAGAGCAACGTGATGCATCTCATAATGGGAAGATTAAACCAGCTAAAGGAAGAAAGCGGAGCCATACAAGGAAACATAGAAAGTTTAAAGGAAGAAAGTGGAACCACACAAGGAAACGTAGAAAATATTCTAAAAGCAGCAAAAGATTGGAAAGTAGTGGAAAGACGTATTTTGTGCATGTTGTGATACCTCGAAAGAAAGACTTGAAACTGGAATTTTATACCTACAAAGAATCAAGACACTTAAATAGGGTTTGGAACAAAAGAAGCTACAGAAGATTAAAAGAATTATACAATATGAATCTCTTGGGCTAACTCTTTATTGTTTCAAAGGAAGAGATTAAGAGAGAGAAATAAGAAAAGATCAAGATAGCATGACTACTATTTTAAATGCACTTGGTATTAGTTATAATTAAAAGAAGAAAACTTAGGAATGGGAGGAAGGGAAGTAATTTGGATGGCTTTTTTATTTTTTATTTTTCCTTCCCTACTTTTTCTTTAATGTGTACCTTAGATATTTTCGTTGGTTTGTTAGTTCTGTTCTGTGGTATGGAAAATTCTTAATACTGAAAGTAATTAATTATTGAAGTTGATTGTACTTACCATATTAGTCCAAAAAGGGGAGGAAATATAATATATATATGTGTGTGTGTGTGTGTGTGTGTGTAAAGATTATAATATAAGAAATAAGGATTTAGTAGTCAAAAAGGGTTTTTGAAAATAAAAATGAGACTAAAGTATGAACTGTAATGAAAAAAGTATAAGTAAGAGAACTATTATCGTGTTGGTGAAGTTAACTAGCATGGTTTTCAGAGAAGATGACCAGATAAAGTATTAAAGGTTAATTCTTGGTGAAGGGCATATTATTAGAAGGCTGAAGCTAGAAAATAGCAATGTAAATAAGCAATAAATTTATGAACTAATAAAAAATGGGAGTAGAAATTAAGTGTAGAAATTATGTGACGATATGAAGATATTAGGTGACTATTAGAAGAAAATAGGTATTGTTTAGAAATAAAATGGCTTGAAGGGCTTGGAAGAAATATATTGGTTAAAGGTTTTTGCTAAATAGGCTAAATAGGCTCTTTTTTATTTTCTAGTAGATTGAGGGAATAGAAATATTAGAATGTAATTCCAAAGTGTATATTTTGAAAAAAGGTATAAATTGGAAAATTATTTAAGGTAGAGTAATAGAATGTTGATGGTTGCAAGTACATGATGAGATATTGAACATAAGAACATAAGAGAAGCCAATGTTGAATCAGGCCAATGGCTCATCTGGTCCAACACTCTGTCACACAGCGGCCAAAATATACCAGGTGCCATCAGGAGGTTCAGCAGTGGGGCCAGGACACTAGAAACCCTACCACTGCTGCCCCCCTCCAGCACCAAGAATAGAGTGCATCACCTGCCCCAGACTGAGAGTTCCCATCTATACCCTGTGGCTAATAGCCACTGATGGACTTCTGCTCCATATGTTTATCTAATTCCCTCTTGAAACTGTCCATGCTTGTAGCTGCCACCACCTCCTGTGGCAGTGAATTCTATATGTTAATCACAATTTGGGTAAAGAAATACTTCCTTTTATCTGTTCTAACCTGACTGCTCAGCAATTTCATGGAGTGCCCACGAGTTCTTGTATTGTGAGAAAGGGAGAAAAGTACTTCTTTCTCAACCTGCTCAAACCCATTCATAATTTTATAAACCTCGATCATGTCACCTCTCAGCCATCGTTTCTCCAAGCTAAAGAGCCCCAAGCGTTTTAACCTTTCTTCACAGGGAAGGTGTTCCAACCCTTTTATCATTCTAGTTACCCTTCTCTGCACTTTTTCCAATGCTATAATATCCTTTTTGAGATGTGGCGACCAGAACTGTACACAGTACTGTAACTGTAACCCTGCCTACTGATATGTGGAATATGAGGAGCCCTCTTCAAAATTCTGGGGTCTCTGCCTTTCCATCTCTTTTTCAGGTGGTGGCTGTATGTTTCAGCCCTAGGTCACGCTTTGGAGGTTTGGTGTCTGGGGTGGACTCAGAGCTTTCGAGCCACCATGTCAACTTCCTCCTCAGGGCTTCTGAGCCACCACATCTACTTCCATCTTAGGGCTTTGACCCATCACATCTACTTCCACCTCAGGGCTTTTAACCACATGTCTACTTCCTTCGCAGGGCTTCTGTTAGCCGGATTGCCTTGAATTATTAATTACTTTGGGGATTATGATATTAAGCAAGGCAGTAGGCAAATAAGGGAGCAAGCACCTATGTATACAGGGGTCCCACTTCTTCTAGACGCACCAGAAATAGACTCAAAGACTAACTTCAGTATAAAATGGTTTCTTTTACTAGGAATTGTATCAGAAGCATACAACAATAAAAACACACTCACAATTGCACAGATCTAGAAAAATTAGAGAGAAATGGATAGCACATTTGCATTAGCAGGATGATCGTTGAGGGTAATACTTTACCTGTTCTTGGCGGGATGAAGCAATCCTTAGGAAAAATAAGGGAGACTATGAAGGATAGGGTCATGTCCTGAAACCAGCAGAGACACATGGAGACTCTGGTAGCGCTAAACCAAGAGTCATGAAGGTAGGGTGGGTATATAGATCAGGAGAGAAAGAGCACATGGCTGGTTGCCCTCTTTTATAGGGGGGGCTTGGGGTGGGTTAGGCTAGCCACATTCCCTTGCTGGTCTGTCCCCAAAAACTTGCTGATTGAAGCTGGGTTCAGGGGGAGGGGGCTAAGGGAGTGGACAATATTGAGATCTAGTAACTTTAGGCAGGACAATGGCACCTGAAGGGATTATGACTCATGCAACCAGAGTCATTGTTATTCCAGTGGTTCCTTGATTGGTTTATGGCTGTCTCTTCAGCTAGGTGAGGCTAGGTGGGGGAAGGGAATGTTGACTGCATGTGTAGGAAAAAACTCCTCATGGAGTCTGGATTCCAAATCTCTGGTCAGCCTTGGCATGGCATCCATCTGGCTTTTGGTGCTTCATGTGGCTAGGGAGCTGGTCCATCTTACAGCAGGTAAGAGGGCAGGTAACCTCAAGAACCATGGCACATCATCTCAAAAGGAAGACTTTCTTCTTCTGGGTGTGTCTTTAGCTGGCATTAGGTTACTACACAGTTCAATTCCTATTTCACATTAATTGCAAAGTCCAGATTTCTATCACTTATTGACTACACATCCATAAGAGCACAATATGCGCCTTGCAGGGCAACACTTCCAGCCACTTTGCCTACTTCCTTCTCAGGGCTTTGACCCACCACATCTACTGCCATCTCAGGGCTTTGACCCACCACATCTACTTCCACCTCAGGGTTTTGATCCACCACATCTACTTCCTTCTCAGGGCTTTGAGCCATCTGTCTACTTCCTTCTAAGGGATCCAAGCCACCATGTCTACTTCCATCTCAGGCTTTGATCCACCACATCTACTTCCTTCTCAGGGCTTCCAACCCCCAGGTTTAACTACTTTCAGGGCTTACCAGCCCCCTGGTCTAACTGCTTTTCAGGGCTTTTGAGCATATATCTACATACATATGTCTACATACATCATTGTGCATTTGGTTGGAAGAGTGGACTCAGGGCTTGGAACCACCATGTCTACTCACATAATTACATGCTTTGGGGTTTGGGGTTCAGGGCTTTTGACTCAAGGCTTTCAAGCTACCACATCTACTTTCTTCTCAGGGCTTTGACCTGCTATGTCTAGCCACTTCTCAGGGCTTTTGACCCACCACATCTACTCCATTCTCAGGGCTTTCAACCCACGATGTCATCTACTTTAACAGGGCTTTGAGCCCCACATCTACTTACTTCAAGCCCCCACGTATAACTACTTCTCAGGCTTTCAAGCCACCATGTCTACTTACTCCTCAGGGCTTGGAGCCACCACGTCTACATATGTCTCAGGACTTAGAGCTACCACATCGACATATGTCATTACACCCTCGTTTGTGTTTAGTCTCAGGTGGTCTCAGGGTACATTGCTGTGGTTCTGCTGGATTGGCAAAAATGCCCCCCACCTTCAGTTGCCACTGGAGAGATTCTTGGGGACTTTGATTCTGTTCCAGTTCTGCTGGGCTTCTGCCCTTGCTTTTTTGCTTTCCCCCCCTCCATTGGAATATGGGGGCACATTCTTTGGGGGGCATAACTCAGATGCCATAACTCCAATACTCACAAACTTGAAGGAGAAGTGGAAGAGAGTCAGCCAGAGATGCACTGCGAGTTTGATGTCTCTATCACACTGGGGGGCTGTTCAATACACTCCTGAACCTCCTGAACCTGCACCTCATTTCCCCAGAAAGCACCTTCTTTGGGGGGGTGTAATTCAGACCCTGTAAATCCAATCCTCACGAAAATTAGTGGGCAGGTGGAAGACCGTCAGCCAAAGGTCTGCTGCAAGTTTTCGAGCACACCGGGAGGCCATTCTACCACATCATGAATTTCCCTGACAGTCTGTAGTTCGATTCATGGATGTGCCACAAACCACATTTACCTGGTTTGTGCTCCTCCCTATTTTACACAACAAGGAGTCCTAAACACCTGGATCTTTGGTTATCCTTAGCACCCACTGCTTACAGAAGAAAATGCCATTCTAAACTGGGGAACACTTACAGAGAAGAATTGGCATGCTCAGTCCTTCTCCCCTCAGCTAAATTTCCTGTGTTTCTTTCCCCAACCACACCCTGGCACTGGGAGTTCTTCCAGCTGGGGGGAAATGATCTCAGAAATATACAGTTGCAGGAGGGAATTCTGTGGTACAGTAGGCTTTAGCATCCTCTTCCTTTCACCTACCCCCCCACAAATGTCACTCATAGTTATGAACTTGGCAAACATGCATTTCAGAACACAGGAACAATGTGGAGTTCCTTTTTCACTGAAATGCCAACCTATTTTTTACTTTTCATGTCTCCTCCAGATTCCTGATGGACAAGACAATATATGAGTGTTTCCATGTGAAAATCACATTTTTCTAAGAAACAGACTTTATATTTGTTTTTACTTTGACAGAATAGTCCAATCCCCAGGGCCCCCTCCACCCCAATTCCTATTTTAGCATGGCTACCTACAAAGTCCTGCACATGCAACTGAAGTTACGTAACTTGCTTGCATGTAATGTTTAGCTTCCTGCTTCAGGGAGGAAATGAGTTGTGTCTGAGTATCTATCACTTCTAATGAAGTGATAGAGACCAACATTTCAGAAGGAAACTGCATTTTCAATTTGCGGCTCAAACTGGCTCTAGAAGGAACAGGCTCATTTTGCAACAGAGCAGTCAATCAGTAGAATTTACAGTCCTGGCAGTGTTACCTGATGGCATGCCAGGGCCTAGTGCTTTGGCCAAGCCTAACATTGGCATTTTGAGTTTGAAAGCTGCTGCTGCTTCACCCATTTATTGATGATTTATTGCCTAACAAAATGCCAGCCATTTTGAGTGGGGCACTATGACAAGCAGGCTTGCACACCACAAGGACACCCATGGAATCATCACTGTGTATAAAGCAACACACACTCACACCCTTGTCGATGAGGGACAAGGGTTGAGGGCACATAGTTATTTATGTATGGTGTCAGCAACTAAAGAGTGTTGTGCCACATTAAGGACTAACACAGTTTATCATAGCATTTTTTCCTCCAGATTTGCCAGATGTAGCAATGTGAGTTTTCACTCAGCA
Organism: Gekko gecko; assembly: GCA_029375565.1. Classification (NCBI taxonomy): domain Eukaryota; kingdom Metazoa; phylum Chordata; class Lepidosauria; order Squamata; family Gekkonidae; genus Gekko; species Gekko gecko. Next base: position 176,279,877 of record JAPDNY010000005.1, read on the forward strand.
AGATTTTTTACATAGACAGAAAAAAGAAAGATTAATGGCTTTGAGAGGGGTATTACTTCCCAGGTTTCTTATGAAACATGAAGTTTTTCCTTACTGGTATCTGTGGTCCAACAGATTTGTCAGGTTTTGGTGGAAAACAGAAACCTAACAAATCTAGTTACCAGGAGACAAAGTAGGATGAGAGATCACATCATGAAAGTCATTCCTTCTTTTAATCTGCCTCCTACTCTGTAAAGGAAGAAGTCTTAGATAGTAAGTTTCCCTCTAAAAATTCCTAAAGGCATGAGAATCTTTTTCACTATTCTTCAAATGTTGGCTGGTTTTAGGATAATTATGCTAATATAGCCAATTCTGTAGGCCTTGTGGCTGGATGAGATATTGCTCTATCATTTTTTCTTGATTTTCATCACTGATTCAACATGGTTGGATTCTAATGGAAATGAGTTTATGGTATAAAATCATAAAGGATGATTTTTAGAGTTATACATACAGAATTTCTAGGACCAAAGATGTAATATTTATTCAATTTGGGAAAATATTTCCCTATTGAAGAGAGCCAAAATCACTCTTTGTCACTTCACAAGCAAATATTCATTAAGCACAGATCATAGCTCTGTGGCAGACATGTTTTGAGTGCAGAAACCCCTGACTGAATCCCAGTCTCTGAGATAGATTTCAGGCGGCTGCCACTGAGCAAGAAAGATTAGTGGTCTGATTCAGTGTAAGACAGATTTATAAGATCTTGCAACTGTCTTTCAGTGTTTGATGTGATATTTGAAGGTATATGTGCAGCAGGAACAGAAATGCACTCTGCACATGTCTGGGAAAGCGCTCCAGATAGTGCTGTCTCTGCTGTATGTCCCAGCCCTTAAATTCCCACTGATGTCTTCATATGGAAGGAGGAGAATATCAGAAGAGAGGAAAGAGAGCAGCAACAGTAGGACATTCCAGGTGGCTGGCCTGCCATGGTACATTCCTTTGTTGCCTTCTAGTTTTACATACCCTTTGCTTTGGTGGTGGTATGGCACTAATGTCTCCAACTAACTCCAGTCAGGGACAATGGAGCCTCAGTTACCTCCTTCATGGTTGTAGAATGCTCAGAGAGTTGCCAAATATTTGTGGAATTGGAGGTTGTGTCTCTTCAAAGTATCCCCCCAAGACTTTCCATATTTGCATAGACAGATGTGGCATTGCTACATGTCCCCCTGTTTCCTAGGATCCAGGAGTAAAGTTACAGCATTTATTTTCATGTGGGAAAGCTGAGGGTACTGGTGGCTTATTGATTTATTTACAAATGTACAAGGAAATCTTGTTGAAAGCAAGCAGCAAGACAGTCATCCCTATATCTCTGACTAGTGGGTAGTTTCACAGAACTTCAGAATCCTGAAAACTCTTTAGAAAACCCTGCATGTCAAAGCAATTGCAAGTAGGGTTGCCATCTCTGGTTTGGGAGATACCTGGAGATTTTGGGGGTGGAGTCTGGGGAGGGTGGGGTTTGGGGAGGGGAGGGACCGCAGCAAGGTACAATGCCATAGAGTCCACCCTCTAAAGCAGCCATTTTTTCCAAGGAAACTGATCTCTGTCATCTGGAGATCAACTACAATAGTGGGAGATCTCTAGCTACCACCTGGAGATATTCAACCCTAGTTGCAAGTCTGATCCACCCCACCAAAATCCACTAGGTTAATATGTGCAAAAAACAACAACCAAAGTTTGAGTCCAGTGGCACCTTTAAGACCAACAAAGTTTAATATTGGATATAAACTTTCGTGTGCATGCCCAGAATTAAACTTCATTTGTCCTAAAGTTGCCACTGGACTCAAACTTCGGGCTACCCACCTGAATCTACACACAAAAAGTAGTCTTTAAGTCTATCAAATTGTCATAGCAGCTTTCTTTTTTTTAATTTATTAAAATAACGACATGCTATATCAAAGATACACAGTACTAATCAGAGTATAATAACAAGCAATTTGAAAAAACTGGTGAATAAATTTAAGCAATTTGCTTTGAGAGACTGTAACTACGTTAAGGCTTAAGCCTAAGAGCACTTTTGAATAAAATCATTACTGAGTTTGTTTGGAATAAACATGTATCGGCTGAAGATTGGTGTTAAGAGGATACTAATGGGGACTATATTACTATATATTGATTGACTACAGTGCAACAGTTGTAGTGATAGGGTACATTATACTGTTTTATGTTCATAAGTGTAACCAGGAAGCATAAGCCGAGTTGTTTGGAAGTAAATCGTTCTCTGTCATGTATTGAAGGTAGGAGAACCAGGTGAGCACAAAGGAGGATCGCGTTGTGCAGAAATTTGTTTGAGCTATATGTAAAGTGTCACTTATTTTGTCCATCAGGAATTGTTCCCACACTTTATTTCTCCAGGCCTCTAAACTTGGAGACTTGGGTGACTTCCAGGCAGCTGCAATGGTGGTTTGTGCCGCTATGAGTAAGTATGATGTTAGCTGTTGTAACGGTTCTTCGTCATAATCCGGATCTCTAAGATGTAATAGGATAACATTGGGAGAAAGTGGGATGTTCTGACCTGTTATTTGTGAGATTTCAGAGGTTACCTGCACCCAGAAGCTTTGCATGTGAGGAGCTTTCAAGAGCTACATATTATTCCATCAGAGGGTTCTGTTTATTGACCTTCTTGCGGTATCATCATATTGTCGTCTGGTTATTCAGTTGGCCCTTCTGCACTGCCCTCTTTTTCTCACTCTGCTGCTTTGTGAGTTTTTCTTCCCTGCAGCCATTTACATTTGTCACTCTGGAAATCACCCTGTTTTTACAGTCCTGTTCCCCAAATGATAAAGTTCATTTAAGGTCACTTAGCTGATTTTAGAAGTGTATTCCATCCTTCATATTTTGGCATCCTTTCCTTACTTGAGGCACCTCTTTGCCAAGCCTTCATTCAGGCTATTAATTAAAATGACAATTAGACTGAAGCAAGGGCAAATCAAGGAGCTATTTTATCTTTCCTATGCATTGACAATGCTCCATTAATAATAATGAATCTTCCACACACATTTCCTAAATACTCAACAGAGCTATTGGATGGTAACTGTCAATACATATTTATCTCATTTCTTAACCTGTTGATTGGTAAAAAGGAGATAGATTAAAACAATTTAAACTGGTGTTTTTCCTATTTATGAATTGGTCCTAATAAATGTAGAATATATATTTTGGGACATCAAGATCTTCTTGGGGGAAGGAGAAGAGTAATTTTTGAAGATATACATTTATTCTGATTTTATTACGGGGAACTTTATGAATAGTACATGGCCCCTCCTCCGCCAAGAAACCTGATATAAATGTGCAAGGAGCTATTTATACAGTTTTTTGTTCATTGTAAAATGCAGTACAGTGCAGGATTGCTGCCTTTCCCCATGTATGCTTGAATGCTTTTCTTAAGCAAAACTGCATTACACCAGATGTAACATAAGTTAAATCCAGGAAACTTGAGTATCAGGAATGGAAAATAAATAAAGGATCAAGTCAAAATAATGTTCTCAAATAACTGGATTGAATCCAATGATTCATTTGTACAAGGTTGAATTCAGTGGTGCTTCCCTTCTACCAAGTCCTCCTTGTTTGAGACTGATTTCCCCTGATGGAGAAAGACCTCTTCTGCTAGAAGACTTAGTGAAAGGATCCATCTTACAGGAGTCTTCTGAGCTCTCCTCTGCCAAGTGAGGGAAACTTCCTCCAATGGAGCAATGATCATTTCCCAAGAACAAGGGCCTCACTTTGCTGAAAGAAGTTACAGGATCCAAACCAAAAGAAATAACTGATCCTTTTAATCTGTTCCATTCTATCAGAGTGATATCTTTCTAGCAGATCTCTGGTGTCTTTAACAGTTTCATGAAAAGCAGGTGCAAAGGTGAGGGGTGGGGGGAAACTTCACTGGTTTTTTTTTAATCTGCTGTGCAGTTGTAAAAAGTAAAGGAACCTCCCGCATACACCAGTGGTACTGATCACTGCTGCTGATTTCAGGCAAGTGAAATTGGAGATCTATATGCTAATAGCAAGTTAGGCTGCCATTCTCCTTGACTGTCCCCCAGACCCTGCTTCCTGAGCTGGGACAAAAAAAGTCTAGAGCCAACAAATTAGCCCCAGGTGAGCTTAGTTTAAACCCAGCAGGGCAGCAATGAGGAGTGATTTTCAATTACTTGTTGTGTTCAGGCAGAAGCATATCCATCCATTAAAACAATCTAAGCCCTGTTACCCAAGCCCCACTTCCCAAACTGTGATTACAAAAAATGACCTCCTGTTAATCAACCCATGTGGGATGTCAGAGTATTGGAAATAAAAATAATATGGATTTCTTTTGCTTTTAGAATTGACAAAAGGCAGATTGATCACCTGGAGGACATTTTCCTATCAAGGAGTCCTATAATTGCTAAGAAATATTCTGAACTATTGAAAGTCACAGACTGAGATTATGTGTTCAGTGCAGGGGTCTTTTGGGGGGGGAGCGCACCGGGAGCTCAGGAGCCAAGCCCCGCCCCCTGCCGGAGTCTCGGGGAGTCTTTCAGGCAGCCGAATGTCAATTTCAGCTCCATTATATCCTATGGGCCATTGAAGTCAATGGTGAAAACATAGGGTATATTCTGGGGCTGGAGGGGAGGGGGTTTGAGGGAGAGGCTCCAAAATCACAGGGTAGCTGATGGAGCCTCTCCCCAAGATACCCACCAAGTTTCAAGAACATTGGATCAGGGGGTCCAATCCTATGGCCCCCTAAACAGGTTGCCCCTATTCCCTCCATTGTTCTCTATAGTGGGAAAAAAAGTTATATTTTTCCCACTATAGAGAACAATAGAGGGAATAGGGGCAACCTGTTTGGGGGCCCATAAAATTGGACCCCTGGTCCAATGTTCTTGAAACTTGGTGGGTATCTTGGGGAGAGGCTCCATCAGCTACCCTGTGAGTTTGGAGCCTCTCCCTCAAACCCCTCCTCCAGCCCCCAGAATATACCCTATGTTTTCACCATTGACTTCAATGGCCCATAGGATATAATGGGGCCGAATTGCCGCCAAATTTCTTTCATTCCCGCCTTTCCTTCTTTTTTCCCCTCTTTCCCTCCTTTTTCTCTTCTCTCTTTCTTTCTTTCCCACCTTCTTCTCTTCTCTTTTTTCCTCCTTTCCCTGTTTCCCTCCTTCTTCCCTCTCTTTCTTCCCCCCCTTTCCTTCTCTTTCTTTCCCTCTTTCCTTCTTTCCTTCCTTCTTTCCTTCTCTCTACTCTCTTTCCTTCCCACTTTCCTCCTGTGGCCCAACTCTCATGAGAAGGAGTTTAAACTTTAAACCCCTTCTCTCTTAGCTCCCCCACCCAGACCAGCTGGGGAAGGGAAGGGGAGGCTTTTGAAGATGCCGCCTCCCCCTTTTGCTTCCCCTTCTGACATCACTTCCGGTGATGTCAGGGGGCGTGGCATATGCTAATAGCCTAATAGCTCATTAGCATAACATATGCTAATGAGCTCCTGCAGCTGTTTTTCTACGAAAAGACCCCTGGTTCAGTGTATCTGAAAGCCAGTTTTAGGCTCTTCCTCTTTTTAGTATTCACATAAGAAAAAGGAATGGTGTTGTAGAAGACATGGAGAAGAAACTGAAACAGGATTAGTTCTTGGAGGCTCCTTTTGAATTTCCCAGCACTAAGCAAAAGAACCCAATTGTGAAGTCTTATGACTATGAGTAGTTCCTACCCCAGCGGCATCCTGACTTTGGATGATTCTGCATTGGTTTTTCCCTCCATTGTTTTACCAAACCCATGTTGGAACAGAAATTCCCCTCTGCATTGCATGCCACTTTCACTTTCTTTGATCATCAGATTTTATGGTACCCTCTACACCAGGGGTGTCAAACATATGGGCTCGTATCTTGGCCCACGAGCAACTGGCTTTCTGTTGCTTCCTTCTCTGGAGCTGCTGCTGTTGTCTGTCTCCTCCCCTCTCCTTTAGGAAAGAGAGAGGGGGGGATTAAGAGGGAGCAAAATCCAAGTTGTCCCACAGCTCCCTTAAGAGACAAATGAAGTTTTAAACCAGGTATAAGCTTTTGTCTGCCTGCATGCACACTTCTTCTCTGGGGTGGCTGCTGCTTTGCAGCCTGCCTCAGTCTCAAGGGAGAGATAAAAACCAACTTCCCTTTCCTGCATTGGCTGTCTCCTCCCCCTGCTCCTTTAGGGAGAGGAGGAGGGAAAGAGAGAGTGTGTGTGGGTTTGAGAGAGGGAGCAAAATCTGAGTCATCCCACAGCACCCTTAAGAGATGAACAAAATTTTATTCCAGGTATAAGCTTTTGTGTGCATGCATGCACACTTCTTCTCTGGGGTGGCTCTCTCAGTCCCATGGGAGAGATAAAAACCAACTTCCTTTTCCTCCATTGGCTATTCTCCCCCCCTCCGTTGAGTCCCATGGCACCTTTAAGACCAACAAAGTTTCATTTCAGGCAGCTGAAAACTCCTTTGGAATAATGTTCAGTTGGCTTTGAGCTACTTTTTTTGTTGTTTTTCCCTTGCCTTACAGTGAAGAATTAAGGTTCCTGGTATGGTTGCTGAGGGAAGGCATGTCTCAGCTTTGGGCTTTATTGTTTGGCATATTAAACAGCCTTACTTTTGTGTGTTAACTCTGAAGTTTGTGAGTGGGGCTAGACCTGGAGTTGTGGGGGCATGGAGTCTGAGGAGGGCAAGGTTTGGAGAGGAGAGAGACTTCAGTGGGATATAATGCATACAGTCCACCTTCCAAGGTGGCCGTTTTCTCCAAGTGAATTGATCTCTGTTCACTGATCACTCTTCTCCACAATAACGAAGTCTCTCCACTGAATATAGTCATACTGGGAGCAGATTGTTTCCAGATACTTGCAAGGCTGGGTCCTTGTTATGTATTGGACTATGGACTACATGCTGAGCTTCAGTTTGAGGCTCATAGGAACTCTGGTATCCTGAACTGCACATTCCGATTGGCTGCTCCTGACAGCAGGCCAATCAAAGCATAATAGTATTCTTGGAGGGAATTAACTCTATTGGTCTTTATCGTGTAAATATGATTGGTTCTTACCGTTATACTGGGTGTGGTTTCTCCAGCCCGGGATGTTTAAAAGGCTCCTATGGTTTTTTGTGTTGGATCATTCTTGTTGAATAAAGTTGAAATCACTTGGTTAAGAGCTGCCTGAGTTTGATTCACTTCAGTCCTACTAAACTTATAACCCTTTCCCACCAGCAGAGCCAACAAAATATAAGCCTAAACAACCTCCATTCCTTACAAAGCGGCTTTCACTTTCTTTGATCATTGAGTTTTATGATACCTTCTACATAGATTTATGACCATTTGGAGTGACTTCGCAGTCAGTACAGTGTTGGCCCAGGGTATTTAATGTGGTTTTGAGCTGCACCTTTGGTAAAACAACAGAGGGAAAAGCCAGTGCAGAATCTCCGTTTCACTTATCCTACATTTGCTATTTGCTGTCAAACTCGGGTTGATTCTGTATAACCTCTGCTATGTACCTTAACAGTATTGACTCCATTTTCCTTTCCCTTCTTTGTAACCAGTTTTTCTTGCCTTAGTATGAGTGCGGTTATCTCCCCTTGCATGACAATACATTCTTATGAGAGGGGGAGTGTGAATGTGTGTAGGAGTACCTAGGTTGCAGATGTAACTTTCTAAGAAGCCCTCAAGAGATGCTTTCTTACGGGAAGATGTCCTTGGGAGACATAACTTTGATTAGCTAGAATGGGACCCTATTGTCTTAGGTCCGTGTAGGCCGCTGACATGGATGAATGGAATGTGTGATTGTAACTATATCCAACTTTCCCATCTTCAGGCCTCAGACCTGACAAAAGATTAATTCCCTGCACATCTCATATCTTCCAATAAACTTTTCAAAACCAGAAGTTGGTGTGAAGAGTGAGTTGACTGACGGGAACCCTGACATTTGCTCTGATTGGAAGAATTACAGCTGTGATACAGGGACAATCTGCTGCCCCTTAACCCCCCCAGTGCTTCCACAGTGAGAGCAGTATAAGGCAGCCCCTGACACCTTTTAAAGAAATGGTCTCTGTCCTAACTAGAGTCATTTTGCTGTTACTGTCACTCAACAGGGGACACCCTGTCTTTGACCAAGCTTTCACCTAACACTTTATTGCAGGGGTGTCAAACATGTGGCTCGGGGGCTGTATCAGGCCCCCAGAGGGTTTCTATCAGGCCAGCAATGGAACTGGCTGTCTCCTGCTTCTTCTTCCAGTTCTGCTGCTGCTGCGTCCTCATAGCTTGCTTTGCTAGACTCTCTCAGTCACTCAGGAGAGATGGATAGGCATGCTTCTGTTTCCTGCACTGGCTGAGGCTCCTCCCCCTTCCAGGGGGAGGGAGGGGATGAGCCAGAGCTTGCTTCCTGACCAGGCTACCTCAATCACACAGGAGAGAAAGGCAAGCCTTTCTTCCCTTCCATTGGCTGACTCTCCTCCCCGAAGGGAGACCTTGCTTTGTTTGGCTACCTCAATCGCACAGGAGAAATACAAAGCATCTGTAAGACTAACAAAGTGTTAACCAAGGTATGAGCTTTTGTGTGTCTTGCTTGGGCTCATTATGGTGTGGCTCTCCTGGGTGCAACTGGGTTCCCTCCCCCTTTTAACTGTATTCATGCCCTCATGATCCAATCTTGCTCTGTAGGAAAGCAATGTGAATTATTTAGATGAGGAGTAACAACAACTCAGTGAGGTGGATTAGGCTGAGCTTGTGTGTCCAGACCAAGTTGACCGAGCTGCAGCAGAGTGCTACACTGTAGCCGTGGCACTTGCTTTGGGCACCGGGGCAGCGGCGGGAGAGCCCGAGGGTCTTTTCCTTTCCTGGGGTCTTCCCACCTGGGCTGAAATCCATCAGGTGTCTGTGGCTTTGAACACGCTCTGCTCTGCTTTGCTCTGCGCAACTCAGATGGTCTGCAAAAGCAGGGGGCTCCAAGTTCATTGGGACCCTTCTGCCAGACCACAACAACATTGGGAGCTGGAGCAAGAGAGAGTGGGCAGTCCAGACCATTAAGAGAGACTGTGAGGTCAAGACCATCTGAAATCAGGGTCAAGTAGGGAGCGGAGTTTAAAGTCAGAGGGAGTTTGAGAGAGAGAGTGCCTTTGGTGCCTTGAGCAGAACAACAAAGAGAGGTGGCAAGATTTTTCATTCCTTTCAGATGTGCCGAACTGGAGAAGATCAAAGACCAGCTGGCTGGCAAGCAGAAATCTACAACATCAATACAGCGGGTCGCTGTTGGCCCAGTGGATGTAGTGCAATAGCCCTAGTTAGTTTAGATGTATTGATGGTTAGTTAGTTAGATGTTAGAATTTAGAATTGTTATTTAATTAGGAGCTAATTGAAACAGATTATATAGCTGGTTCTGGTAGGGATCATTAATTAATTAATTTAAATGGATTATGTTTGCTTATTCGGCTAGAGAACCACCCTAATAAATTGATTATAAACTTTTTTGAGAGTATAGGATTTTTTGACTGTTATTATGGATTTGAAATTGATTAGTGAATTGGTGCTCATATATCGCCACTACTGATTAATTTATTGGAAGTGACTGGTCACATATATTGTACAGTTGATAGGGTGGGGTTACCACCAGCCTCACTTAATGACTGGCCGACTGGTTGAGTTATTATTGGCAATCAATTATGAGACGAATTGCATAGTAGGACGGTCTGTGGAATTGAGGACTCAACAGCACCAGAAGCTGTAACTTATTACTGGCAGTCTTACACTGAGTGCATCCTTGTTAGCCCAATTAGGTGGTCTGAGGTAAGCGCGAAGACCTCTAAGGGCGGTGATGCCTAGGCAAGGGATTCTGGTGTTCCTGGGGAGGAGAAAGTATAGTGGTGGGACCAGGTATAGTGTGAAGGGAAGGGAGTGGAGAAATAGATTAGCTTGGCACCCTTCCAGCCTGTGTCCCATCCTGAAGGTAGTCGGCAGTGGGGCTAGGATGAATAACCCCTCTCCGACATTGGTATTGTGCTATGCCAGGTCTATAAATAAGACCATGGTCCTGCGGGACTTCCTGCTGGAGCAGAGGATAGATTTGGCATGCATGACTGAGACCTGGGTGCGGGATGGGGAGACAGTAGCTCTCTCCCAGCTTGCCCCTCCCGGGTTCTCAGTCCTTCACCAATCATGGACTAAGGGGTGGGGGGAGTGGCGATATTCATTCAGGAGGCTTACTCCTTTAGGGCGCTCCCACCACTGAAGATCACGGACATTGAGTGTGCTGGCCTAGTGTGGGAGGCTGGGCTGGACACACACTTCATTTGATCTTTGTGGCTGGGGTAACAGTGGACTGGATTACTGCTTTGGCAGTACAATGGTCAGACCACCATGCCCTTAAGGCCTGTCTGAATGTTCCACTCTGACCCTGTTTGGGCAGCAAGCATATTTTAGCTCACCCGCAGAGCCAAATGGACCCTGTCCAGTTCCAGGCAACTCTGTGGGATCCGATGCCCCCTGGCAGCTTGTTGGATGAGCTTGTAGGGGACTCGCATGGCCAACTCTCTGCAGTCATTTATGAGATCACACCTCTGCACCCTTGCTCTAGGCTTGCTCCCTGGTATACCCAGGAGTTGCGGCTTATGAAGTGAGGACTGAGACAGTTAGAGAGACAGTGGTGATGTACTCACAATGAAGTTACAAGAGCATCTTATAGGGCATGAGATCTTATGAGATGGCGGTCAAAGCTGCAAAGAGGGAATTCTATGCAGCCTCGATCATGTCTGCCAGCTCACGCCCAGCCCAATTATTTAGAACAATTCAGTCTTTAACTGTTCTGCCACAGGGCCTATTAAACTCTGGGGAATTGGATATTGGCTGTGAGGCTTTTGTGAGCTATTTTGCGGATAAAGTCTTGTCGCTCCACCGCAAACTGTCTGTCACAGTTGATACAGTGAGTGAACTTGAGGCTCCATGCACGTCTTCGAGTCAACTTCTGGATTCTTTCTGTCCGCTCAGTCTAGAGGGAGTTGACAAATTGCTCCCAGCGGTATGCCCTACCATGTGCTGCCTTGATCTGTGCCCATCATGGCTAATTAAAGCTGGCCATGATGGGTTGCGAGGTGCCCTGTGGGAAATTATCAACAAGTCCCTCATTGAGGAATGGTTCCCTGGGGTGCTCAAGGAGGCGGTGGTGCTTCCTCTCTTGAAGAAACCATCTTTGAATCTGACTGAATTAGCTAACTACCAGCCGGTCTCCAATTTGCCCTATCTGGGCAAAATAATAGAGAAGGCCGTGGCAATCCAGCTACAGGGCTTCTTGGATGACTCTTCCATCCTAGATCCCTTCCAGTCTCGTTTTCACCCAGACCATGGGACAGTGACAGCACTGGTCGCCCTCACGGACTATCTCCGGAGGAATCTGGATCAAGGTGGTTCGACAGTGCTGTGGCTGTTAGACTTGTTGGCTGCATTCGACACGGTCAGCCACCAGTTACTGGTCCACCGCCTCACTAACACAGCAGTCCAGGGGCTTTCCTTGCAATGGCTTGTCTCCTTTCTCCATGGTCAGGGACAAAGGGTGGCGTTAGGGGAACAGCTCTCCCAGAGGTACCCACTTGACTGTGGAGTGCCTCAAAGGGTGGTGCTTTCCCCGATGTTATTCAACATCTACATGCGCCCCCTTGCCCAGATTGCCTGGAGTCACGGGCTGGTGTGTCACCAGTATGCTGATGACACCCAGTTCTATCTGATGTTGAGCAGTCAGTCTGGCTCCAGACCGGAAGATCTGGACCGGGTGTTACAAGATGTGGCTGGTTGGCTTAGACTGAACAGACTGGAATTCAATCCAACAAAGATGGAGGTCCTGTGCTGGAGTCAGGACAGTCCGGGAGTAGGGATCTAACTCCCAACCTTTGATGGAACGTCATTGGTTCCAGCGCTAGAGTTTAGGAGTTTTCAAATGCTCCTGGATGCCTCCTTAACAATGGAGGTCCAGGTAGCACCCACTGCCAAGTCGGCCTTTTACCATCTTCGGCTGATTAGGCAGTTGGTTCCCTTCCTCAAGTGCAATGACTTAGCAACAGTGATCCATGCAATGATCACCTTAAGGTCAGACTACTGTAACACTCTCTACATAGGGCTGCCCTTGTTGCAGATCTGGAAGCTGCAGCTAGTGCTTTAGGACAGTGTTTTTCAACTACTGTGCCGTGGCACACTAGTGTGCCGTGAGATATTGTCTGGTGTGCCGTGGGGAAAATTCCAATTTCATCCGTAACATATGAACGATTATAAAATAAAGTATTATTATTTCATAATAAAGTAATTATAAAATAATTTCTTTGTGTTTATTTGATTCCTATTCAAGAGAATTACTTTATATATAGTCAATATAGGCACAGAGTTAAAATTTTTTAACATTTTCTAATGGTGGTGTGCCTCGTGATTTTTTTCATGAAAAAAGTGTGCCTTTGCACAAAAAGGTTGAAAAACACTGCTTTAGGGAACACATCCAGCCGGCCCTGAAATCATTACACTGGCTGCCGATAGCATACCAGATTTGCTTAAAGGTACTGGTTCTTACCTTTAAAGCTCTTTATGGCGGGGGTCCGACTTACCTGAGGGACCGCCTTTCCCCATATATACCCCAGAGAACACTATGGTCAGGGAATCAAAATTGATTGGCCTTCCCAGGCCCTAAGGATGCAAGGCCGGGTGTAACCAAGGCCAGGGCTTTTTTCGGTGGTGGCTCCGTATTGGTGGAATGAGCTCCCTGAGGAGATCAGGGCCCTGCAGGACCTTTTACAGTTCCACAGGGCCTGCAAGACGGAGCTCTTCCACCAGGCTTTCAATTAGGAGTCGCCACCATTACTAGTTACCATCACTAGTAACAACTGTAGAGCCTGGTTCCTGGTGAATTATCAACAGACTGTGCGTGTCAAATAAGATCAGTGCTGGAAATGAACACCATACAGTATGCATTCATGCAGCACTGCCATTGCTGTAATATTGGAATAACATTGCTAGCACTTAATATGTAATATTGTATTGTTTTAATGAATTGTTTAGTGGTTTTAATGATCTGATTGTCAATCTGTGTTTTATCTGCTTTGATGGGGTATGGTGGGATATAAATTGGAATATAAAAATAAATAAATAAATAAATAAATTTCCTTTGGGGATTTTGAATTTAGGCTTCCCAGATTGTTGGTTGATACTGACCACTGAGGAAGATTATAGTTTGTAGACAAACACAGAGCCCTCAGTCTGTGTCATGGTACCTTCTCATGTTTTTAAAGAGCATACAAAGCAATTTCTGTACAAAAGCTTGCAATTCCCAGCCATTTCATGTTTTCCCCTGGGCCCTAGGCTCAGAACTCTGAGCAGGAAATTTCTGTACTGAATGTCAATAAATCAAAAGTAGGTGTGCAGCTTATGGATACACACTTGAACAGCATACTCAAGATTGCAACAGCACAGATATTTTGATGCAATAATTCAGAGCAAGAGGTGTCAGTTATCAGACATTGTTAAATAAACAAAATATTGCAAGAGTGCTAATGTTTTAAGCATCTTTTTAAGTAAAAAAACCCATGTTTGTGTCCTTTATAAAGTTTATATCTCTGCTACCTGGTATTACATTTTATGACACACATGGCCCGACCCAACAAGGTCTCATTTATGTCAGATCTGGCCCTCATAAGAAATGAGTTCGACACCCCTGCTTTATTGGGTATTTACCTGAGTTTACAAGAAAGAAAAAAATAGAGAGATGTTATGGAATTCTGCCACAAGCTTGCTTGTTCAAATACCCAGATAGTTTGGGTTTAACATTCTTTCTGGAATAACATATGAACTTAGGCCTGATTTACACTTGAAGGAGAATGAGGTGATAAATAAGGTAGGAGAATACTGAAGTGGCAGAATGGATTGTATAGGTGGAGGATCATATTCTAGAATAGTTTCATTTTTTTTGGGAAAAAAATCTCTGCAGATGGAAAACCAGCACAGCAAACCATGAAGCTTCCTCCCTGCTGTTCTAGTCTTCTATTGGCATGGGTTTTTAGTACAAAGGACTATTCAGAATTGGAATCCATCACCAGCAGTCCAAAGTGGTACCTTCCACTCTACCCCCTTGACATTCTATCACCTCATTCTTCAGCATCTGTGATCCGGGCCTAACTAAAATGCTTTATCAGACCAAGGGCCTACCCAATCCAGCCTTCTGTCTCTAGTAGTATCTGGGCCAACCCATTCCTCCTGAGGAGTTCACAGACACAGGATAGATACTCCCTGTGGCTTACTCAAACCTTGTGTAACTCAAGCTCTACTGCTTTGAAATATGGAAGCTATATCTGGTTGCCTCCCCAGCCAGAATAACGAGACAGACAACAGTTTGGAATAAAACAAGGGCCACTTTATTAACTATTTAAAAGAACATTGCAGCAATAACAACTAAGCAAGCATGGAACAGGCAAGGCAGGCGTCACTCCCTGACCAGCCCCCTTTGCCCTTGATGTGTGGGTCACCCAGCTCTGATCGTGAGCCAGATCTCTGGCTCGTGACCAGCAGCCCAGCAAACTGGTTGCCCTCTAGGAGCGCCTACCCCTGAAGCCTTCCAACTTGTAGGGAGGAGCCTGACCTAAAAGGTTCCCAGTGGAGGTGATCACCATTCCCCACCCCGGACCCTGAAATCCAAAGGCTGTTCCTGATGACTCCCTGTTCCCTAACGGGATATGCCGTAAGGTGCTCACCAGTTCCATTTTCTTGCTTGCACAAACCTGCCACAGCCAAGGTCAAGCCTCTGCTTTGGCCTTTGCTCCCCACTCAGCATCCTAATGCTGACCTAATCCCTTGCTGCAAGTCCTGTAAAAAGATCCCATTGCCCTTGTCAGACAAGTGCACCCCGTCGTCCCTATACAGGTCTGGGAACACGACCCATATATCGGGGTGCGGCAAAAACATCCCCAATCCAGCATCCATGCCCTTTTTCAGCTGCCTATTTACTTTGCGTCGGGCGCGGTCAATACACCTGGGGTCCTCCAAGTTCTGCCACACCTGGTGGGGCAGTATGGCTGACCATACTATCGTCACGCCGGGCCACCTTGCTCTTATCCTCGCAAGGTTGACCTCAGCCTGCAGCAGAGGGCCTTGCCTTTCATGAGACCCAAATCATTGCCCCCCAAGTGTATAACCAGGACATGAGGAGGAGGCCCCCTTCTCTCCTGGAACAGCAAGGGAAGGAGCGCAGGCCACCGCATGCCCCTCCCTCCCAACCATTCCACCTCCGCCCATGCACTAAGGCCAAGCTGAGAGCTGCTGGATGTCTGTCTGGCACGATGAGCCGCCCAGAAGATCATGCTGTGGCCACAGACAGTAACCCTTCGTCTCATCATGCGGCCTGCAGCATCTGTAACAAGACAAGCCTTGGTAAACAAAAATACCCTATGGCCAGTTAAATAGCACAATTCCGGACATAACCCTTGTAGCATCTGGACTTCCAGCACCCTATCCTCTGAATCTGACTACCAGTATATCCCATAGCCACTGCTGTTGATGCAGCGCCTATTCTGAAGGAGTGGGTACCGAACACCACCCAATCCCAATTGAGCCAGTGCCTTCTGTGTCACACTCCAAAATTGAAATTTAGTAAGGGGGGTACCATCCCTGTGTCGAAATAGATAGCCCCGGCCTTCTCCACTCAACGCCAAATAATGGCTCACAGCCCGAACTGGGCATAACTCGACCTCCGAACATCGGCCAACCTCAATAACTTTCCCTTTTCCACGCTGATCAGTCTTTGACCTGCGCAGCCGAATCCCAACTTTAGAATCTGACACAGAAACATCACACTGCTCAAGAGCCAGGCTGGACACATCCTGCCGTGAGCTGGCAACCAGCACACTGACACACAGAGCCCCCCAAAAAGCGACCAGTGATGCCGCATGAAATAAAGCAGCTTCATAGCTATCCGCGCACACAGTGTGCCACTGGTCTCTGAGCCCTCGCAAAATAGCAGGGGTCAAAGGCTCTCTGGGATCATCCACTGTGCCACTCTCCCTGGACCAACCCTCGAGCATCTTCCGAATACGGAAGTCGCCCGTATGGTCTACATGCCCCGATGCTTTGCTGGCATAGGCCAGAGCAGCCAACTTGGATCTGATGGAACGAGCTGACAAACCCTCCCCCTTCAGCATCACACAGAACTCCATTAAATGAGGAACAGGTATGGGCCAAAGTTGCCGCAAGCCCGCCCTCTCCCGAAAGGAGAGGAATTGCTTACCCGCCCTCATGTAAGCCCTGCGGGTGGAAGGGGCAAGGGCCAAGCTCATTGCCCTATCGGCCTCAGCCCGCCAATCTGCCACACTTCGTCTGGCATGCGCACCGGGAACTGGTCGGCCTCTGGAGCCAGCTGACGGAATCTTTCCATCTGTTTTCGAGAGAGAGCGTCAGCGACCCCATTATTAACTCCCGGCACATGCCTAGCCTTGAACAGTATATTATTGTGCAAACACTGCAGGGTGAAGGCTCTGACCAGAACCATGACCCTGGGGGATTTGGACGTTAAAGAGTTGATTACATGCACTGTGGACATGTTGTCGCACCAGAAGTGGATGGTGTGGTTGGCAAAATCCCCAGCCCAAATCCACACTGCTGCGACAATCTGAAAAAATTCCAGGAAGGTGAGATCTTTGACCCACCCGGCCCGGTACCATTCCTCAGGCCAGTCCCCAGCGCACCAGTGTCCTCGGAAATATACCCCAAAGCCAAAGGCACCCGCCACATCAGATGCAACCTGCAGCTCCGCTTCGACTAAGAGGTCCTCGCACCAAAAGGACACCCCATTGTATGACTCCAAAAATTGCTTCCATACAAGGAGGTCATCCCGGATACCCTTGGTGACCCTAGTCCTATGATGGGGAAGCTGCAAACCCCCCATAGACTCGCAAAATCTCCTAACGAAAGCCCGGCCGGGTGCCACAACTTTGCATGCAAAGTTGAGGTGACCAACCAACCGCTGCAACTCCAGAAGGCTTATTTTATTCTTCTTCCTCACTGTATCTATTAATGCCTGGAGTGCAGTTAATTTTTCCAAAGGCAATCTGCAGAACTGTACCACCGTGTCAATTTCTATTCCCAGGAAAGTCAAAATAAGGGCTGGGCCTTCGTTTTTTTCCTCAGCCAGAGGAACTCCCAGCTCCCTTGCCAGATTGATGAAGCTGGACAGCAAAAATGCACATTGGCCTGTACCTCTCCTTCCTGCCAATAAAAAACCATCAAGGTAATGGGCAGTACTGCTGAGACCCGTCCTATACCGCAAGGCCCATTCCAGAAAGGAACTGAACCTCTCAAAAGTGGTGCAGGATACTGAGCACCCCATAGGAAGAGCCCTATCCATGTAAAATTTACCCTCAAAGGCAAAACCCAGGAGCTCAAAGTCATCCGGGTGGACAGGAAGGAGACGGAAGGCCGACTTAATGTCACATTTTGCCAGTTCCGCTCCCCGTCCACAGCTGCGGACCACCCTCAAGGCCTGATCAAAGGAGGTGTACCTGACAGAACACAACTCCTCAGGTATCGCGTCGTTCACCGACTCCCCACGTGGGTAAGACAAGTGGTGAATGAGATGATATTCTCCAGGTACCTTTTTTGGCACAACTCCCAAAGGGGAAACCCTCAAATTAACAACTGGGGGGAACGAAAAAGGACCCAGGACTCTGCCCTCCGCACATTCCTTGGCAATTTTTTGCCCCACTAATTGCTCCATACCGTGTACTGATTTCAAGTTAGGAGCCATGTATGGAGTCTGAGAACCCTGGAAAGGTATCCTAAAACCTAACCTAAAACCATCCAACAGGTAAACACGATCACGCTGATTCGGGTAATCACTTAACCAACGTGCTAAAACTTCCAACTTTATTGGACTAGGTCCCTTTGTCAGGAGGGGGATTGAAGCCCCCACCGCCTCCGGGGCGCTTACCACCTCTACCTCTGCCCCGACCCTTAGGTTTGGGGCAGTTTGAGAAGGAATGAGGCCCGGCACATAGTGGACACTCATGCCGGAACGAACACGACTTCCGACCACACGTCCCATGGGAGGTAAACTCCCAACAAAGCGGGCGTCGCTGAACCGCCTGCCCCGCATGGGCGCGGGTGCCTGCCTGAGCTTGTGACTTACGCACTGAATGACCACTGTGAGTCCTCTCACTCCCCGGCACCCTAATTGTGGACATAATCTGCAACCATAGATCTGGATGTATCTGGTCCCATCGCATGGCTGCATTCATGGCTGCCCGCATACGAAATTCCTCATCGTACTGCAACCAAGCCGGGCTCGGAAAATCCGTAAAGGCCTTATAAATAATGTCCATGTATTGGAGCAGAGCTACAGCTCTCCATGGATGATGCCGGACAATCACTGATGCATAAATCAAAAACCCCGGGTACCAGTTCGCCCAGGTCCTGTCCACCACTCGCCTCTTCAGGCGTTCTTTTTCACGGTTGTCTAAATCCTCCCTGTCCTTCTTTTCCAGCTCCCTATATAATAATGTGAATACATCTATGTATTCACCCTTAAGGATCTTCTCCTTAGTGGCGATAGAAAGATGGTCCCCAAGAGGCAATGCTGAGTCTCCCGAAGGCATGGCACCAGCTGAGACTGTATCATAAGAAACAGCTGCCGCATTTGTAAACCCTGGTCCTGGCAGTGTATAGCCCCATCCAGACCAAACCCCGGGAGGGGGTGGCGGATACCCACAGCCCCAACCCATATACTGCTGACCACTAATTGGCGCAGTCTGCGGTACAGGCCCAGGGGCATTCTGAGGGCTTGGGCCCCATGGCCAATATGAACTGCTCCTTTCACTATGCACCTCCTTACCATCCTTCTGTGGCTCCTTGTACAACTCGACTTGCAATTCTGCGGTGCCCTGCCCCTGTTGACCAGACGTTGAAGCATCGCCCCCATTGTCTTCCAAAAAGGCCAGCCGAGCCAGCACCTGCTCTTGAAAAGAAGCATTAGAATCTCCTACAAAACGCTTCTTCCCACCCTTCGTCGGAGGGGCACCCCGCTTCCAATCACTGCAAAATAGCAGCATTTACAGGGTCATCCTCATCACTGAATGGGACCAATGGCTCTGGCTGTACAGGAGGCCGCTTAGGTGCAGGCTGCTTCCCTTGGCTTTACCTTGACCTTTCTTGGGAGCCATAACAAATATTAAAGCAGCGAACTCACTAACTGTATACTAACTAAAACTAAAATGACGTGACTAGGCTCCAGCAAGAAACCCCCTAGCCCCACCAAAATAGCTAACTGGTAATTTATGCTTACAATATCAGCCCTGCTACCACTATATAAAAATGGCTGCCGTCAAAGTTCCTTACAAAAATGGCCGCCTGGGATAGACACATTCAAAATGGCTGCCCCTGACTACCCTAACAAGATGGCTGCCCCAGGATGCCCACCTAAAATGGCCACCCCTGGGCAAAGCCCATCAAAGATGGCCGCCCAATACTACCCTTGCACAACAGAAAAATAGTGAAATGGCCACCCTCAAAAGACCCTTGGGGGGGGGGGTTGTCACCCAGTGAGGAGGAAAGTAACAGATCCAAAGATGAGGCAATAAAACAGGAAATATGGCCAAGGCAGCCTCACCAAACTGCAGCCACCTAATATGAAGGCGTGGGGGGGGGGTTT
The DNA here is from genome assembly GCA_029375565.1 of Gekko gecko. NCBI lineage: Eukaryota > Metazoa > Chordata > Lepidosauria > Squamata > Gekkonidae > Gekko > Gekko gecko. Next base: position 176,299,539 of record JAPDNY010000005.1, read on the forward strand.
TACAATAAATGTGAAGCAGGGGCTGCCAGCCGCCTCGCCACCTCAGCTCCGGTTGCTGCACGAGCAGCTGCCACCGCTGCACTGGGCCGTTTGCCCAGGCACCTTGCCACCAGTAGAACCGCCCACCGCCGCCGCCACACAGCCGCCGAAATCTAACTGGGCCCCACCGCCACTGAAAATACCTGCCTCCCAGCCCGCCAAAACAAGGGCACAGCTCTCCTCAGCGTGCTCCGCTCTATGCCGAGCACCCGGAGCTGCCTCCCACCAAGGCCCACTGCGCCCCTCGGCCCACCGCCACCAGCAAGCACAGGAATAGGCCCGAACAATAAACGCTCCCCTCTGTGTGCTCTGACCTAGTCCGAGCACGCGGAGCAACTGCAAGGCGGGAGCGGAGCCTTGCCAGTTTAAAGCAGCTGGCTCCGCCCCCTACCACGTCAGGATGCACAGCGTCCTGTCTGTTGCCGTCCCAATTCTTCGGGGCGGCAAAACAGCACCCGCCCACCATCGGCGTTGCCGGGTGGTCGGGAGCTCCGTTGTCACAGCAAACAGCAGTCCTCCATGAACTGATATAATCCTTTTTTTAAGAGTTCCAAACAACCCTCCATTTCTCATCTAAAATGCCCTCCATGTACCAATAAAATGAGTCACGCTTTAATGAAGGAAATTTCCTGTGCGCTAACTTAAATGCTTTCCAGTTGATTAAAGGTTTCAGTCATTTCCCCAAGATGTCATTGAGCAGGTTAGTTGCTGTGACCTTTGAGTCTACACCTGGAAGATAAAAAGAGAAATTAAAGGGCAGGTACCAAGCAGTAAGGAGTTGAAAAACAACAGTGAGGACCATTAGCAGCACACAGAGGTACAGATCCTGAGGAAAAAATTGACCTTACTACACTGCAAAATAAGTTATCTTCAATCAGAAAGACACAACTATTGCATCATGGACATAGGGGATAGTGACTTCACTGAGTACCTCATTTCCTTGTACATTATTCAATTGGAACCTTATCTTGGAGTTGTGATGATCTAGAACCCTAGACCTAACCAAGATACTAGTTGAGTCAAGGCGCTAGACACCAAAAATGTTATAGGAAGAAAGAGGGGAATTTCTTCTTATCTTGGACTTCCAGGAAGTCTCATTACCACAGCCAACTCTTCCCTGTACTTCTCTCATTTATCTAGCTTGGCTTGAGGACTCCTACCTGCTGGTCCTTATTCTAAGGATAGTGGAAAAAAGATCTGTCATGCTATATCATTATCATCATTGTCATTATTATCAGTATTATTAATGCAATTTGTTAATTGCCCTGTCTCTACGTACTCTGGGCTCTGGGTGATGTACAAGGGGGCATAATGGCATAAAATTATACAAAACAGTAAAATTCAAAATACAAGATAAAAGCGAAGAGAACCAGAATAAAAAGATCCAATATGGCATCCTGTAAATTTTCTATCCCAATTCTGGACTACCTGGCCATTTTTTGGGCAGGGGGAGAGGGAACTCAAAGCAAAAAAAGTAGAAGGGGGAGGAAAAGAAGGGTGCCAGCCAATGAAGCAAACCATTGCTGCCCGCAACCAAAAGCCTGGTGGAACATTTCTGCCTTACAGGTCCTGTAGAATTGCATAAGATCCTGCAGGTCCTTGTGTCATTTGGTGGAGAGTTCCACCAGGTTGAGGCCAGGACCAAGAACCGAAAAGGCCCTGGCCCTGGTAGAGGACAGCCTAGGGCTAGAGATTAGCAGCAGGGATTACCAGCAGGTTGTTATCAGTAGAGTGCAAAGTTCTCTTGGGGAAATACTGGAGAGGATGGTCCCATAGATACATTGGTCCCAAACTGCTCAAGGCCTTAAAGGTCAATACCAGAACCTTGAACCTGACTTGGTACTCCACTGGAAGCCAGTGTAGCAGGCACAGCACTGGTTGAATATGTGCCATCCATGACGTTCCCGTCAGGACTCATGCTGCCACATTCAGGATGAGCTGGAGTTTCCAGGTCAGTCTCAAGGGTAGGCCAGCATAGAGTGAGTTACAATAGTCTAGTCTGGAGGTGACCATTGCATGGATTATCATGGCTAGGTCTGGGTGCACCAAGAAAGGAACCAGTTGCTAAACTTGGTGAAGATGGAAAAATGCCAGCCTGGTAACATGTATGACTTGGGTCTCCATCAATAAGGAGGCATCCAAGGTCACATCCAAACTCTTGATGGACAGTGCCAGTGTCAATGGTGCCCTGTCAAGAGCTGGAAGCCTGGACTCCAATCCCGAAGCCCCCACACAACAAAACCTCTGTCTTCATTGGATTCAGTCTCAGCTTGCTCTTTTTTAGACATCCTACCACAGTCACCAATCCCTCAGACAGATTTTGCAAACCTGTAGCCACCCATCTATCCAATAACAGATACAGCTGGGTGTCATCAGCGTATTAATGACACCCAAGTCTAAAACTCCTCACCAGCTGTGTGAGGGAGCACATATAGATGTTAAATAGCATCAGAGGAGTGCCCCCTGAGAAACCCCACATAGTAAAAGTTGCCCAGAGGACAAATCTTCACCTAGTACCACCCTCTGTCCCTAACCATTGAGAAATGAGGAAAGCCATTGAAGCGCCACCCCATGGACTCCTGTCAGTAAGGCAGTAAGGCAGAAGATCATAAACAACTGTGTTGAATGCTGCTGTGAGGTCAAGCAACTACAGCAGCGCTGACCTGCCTTGATCCAGCTGTCTACAGAGATCACATGTCAGGGCAACCAGCACAGTCCCCATCCCATGGCCAAGATGGAAGCTAGACTGTAATGGATCCAATGCCAATGTGTCATCCAGGAAACCCTGGAGCTTCTCAGCTACTGCTCTCTTAGTCACCTTACCCAGAAATGATAAGTTTGAAACTGAATTGTAATTGGCTGGATCTGAAGGATCCAAATATGTTTTTTTCAGGAGTGGTACAACCATGGCCTCCTTAAGACCCTCCAGAAAGACCCCTGTCTCCAGGGACAGATTGACAAAAGTCCAGCACAGGACCACGTATCCTCTCATCACCGGCCTTAACTAGCCATTAGGGCCACAGATCAAGGAGGCATGTGGTTGGTTTAACAGTACCCAGGACCCTGCCAACACCAGGAGAGGAGAGCAGGCTGAAGGAATCAAAAACTGAATCTAAAGACAGCCAAGGGGCCTCCAGTTCACATACTGTATGAACATTGGCAGGTAAATCGTAGCAGAGCAAGAAGGCTTTATCCACAAAAAAGCTCTCCTCAGAGCTAATGGCCAAAATTCTATATCTATCTTGGTACCTCTTAGTGAGGAACGCCAAAGACCTTATCACCTTAAACAGTTGTGCTGGGCAAGAGCAAGTGGATGTGATGGAGGCTGAGTAGAATGCCCTCTTTGCAGCCTTCACTGCCATCTCATAGGATTTCATAAGAATCCTATAAGATGCCCTTGTGCCTTCATCATGAGTATGCCGCCAAACCCACTCAAGTTGTCTAAGCTCCCGTTTCATCCCCAAGTTCTGCTGCATACCAGGGGGATGATTTACCACAGGAGTGTAAAGGATGTTGGGGGGGCAACCTCATTGATGGCTTCAGAGAGATGGGAATTCCAGCCCCCTATTAGCCAGAAGGCATCAGATCCAGAAAGCATTCGGTCTATTAGTCTTCACAGGCGAGCATAAATTAGCTCACCACCTAGACAGGAGGGGGTAAAAATGCACATCCATCTCCATGCCAAAAATCAAATCCAAGGTGTGACCTGCTTAGTGTGTGGGGCCTGAAACAAATTGGGAGAGCCGCAGTGATGCCATGGAAGACACCAGGTCTGAAGCCTGAGCAGAGGTGGCAGCTTTATTTACATGAACATTGATGTCCCAAGAATTAGCAATCTTGGGAACTCCAGGCCCCCTCAGCTACCACCTCTAAAAGGCTCCGAAGGCTGTCTGCTGGCATGCTAGGCAGCTGGTACACCAGACAGACAGCCAAGCTCTCCTCAGTGTCCCACGCCAGGCCAACACAATCAATGCCAGTGATCTTTGAAATCAGGAGTGATTTGAAGGAGAAAGTCTACCAGATGAGTAGAGCTACCCAACGCCCCACCCCTAAGCTTGGGACTGATGAAGGACCGAGAAACTGGGGGGGGTCAGTTCTTTCAAGGTGACTGTTTTGCCCTCCCTAACCCAGGTCTTAGTCATGCAAGCCAGATACACATTCTGCACTGCAAGATAATCCTGCAACATCCTGGTCTTATTATTAATGGATCTGGCATTGGACAACATCAGTATTGAAGGGGAGTCTAAGTCCTAGCCCTCACACCAGTGGTACTCAGGATGGGACAAAGGTTGGAAAATGACTGAGCATATCCATATCTCTGTCCCTTTCTGAACCAAGACCTCCTCCCGCTGCCATACCTCCCTCTGCCCTTGATCACTGGGATACCCAGTCTGGAACTAGCACCCAATAAGATGTTCTCAGAATCCATCCCCCAATCCCTCTTTCACCCCTACCCGCCATCACAGCCTGAATTACAAGAGAGTTTAAGAGCCAAATAACAACAATACTAATTACAATCTATGGTCTATAAAACATACACAATCCAATTAGACCAATAATAAACAGCACGCCTACTAATAACCCTCCCACCCAGACCTCTCTATTTACTGTCCCCTCCCTCCCACTAGTAAGACTAAACAAATTTACATAATGGGTGGGAGGGACATCTCTTGTCATCTTGCCACCATCTAATTAGATCTAATTAAACTAAGCAGTTTGAAAAGTTCACAGCACCACTAGATCTTATTGGGTAGTGAGTAAATGTCCTGTGTGCAGCAACAGCAGTCAGTGATAGCAAAATCAAGGACATTCTGCAAGACTCCAGTAAGGCTGTAGGCCATGCAATGTAAAGCTTCCAAGTTCCCTCCTTCTACCCTGGGCACTCACAGATCCACTCTTGGTCCCTGAAGAGATAGTCCAAGCCTGTCCACCACTGTGTGTGCATGTCCACACAAATATGAATGTCAATGGATCTTTGGGCGTGGCCACCCCCCACCCCCCCAGTGCTACCACAATCAGTTCCAGGAGCCAGGGTATACCCAAACAGTCTACCCCTTTGTCAGCTTCATATTTTTGTCTTTGCCCTACCTGGGTAAGTTAATAGAGAGGGCAGTGGTGATGCAGCTTCAGAGCTTTCTGGATGATGCTTCCATCCTAGACCCCTTCTAGTCCGGCTTTTGCCCAGGTCACAGGACAGAGACGGCTCTGGTCACCCTCACAGATGATCTCTGGAGGCATCTGGATTAGGGTGGAGTGGCAGTGCTGTTGTTGTTGGACCTGTTGGCCATATTCAACACTGTCGACCATTAGCTACTGGCCCACCGCCTCGTCAGTGTTGGGATTCAGGGGCTTGCCTTGCAATGGCTCGTCTCCTTCCTCCAAGGATGGGGATAAAGGAACAGCTTTCCCAAAGGCACCCACTTGACTGTGGAGTGCCTCAGGGGGCGGTGCTGTCCCCAATGTTATTTAACATCTACATGCGCCTCCTTGTCCAGATTGTATGGAGACATGGGCTGGGGTGTCACCAGTATGCTGATGCCACTCAGGTCTACCTGTTGTTGGGTGGCCGGTCCGACTCCATACCAGAAGATCTTGACTGGGCACTACAAGACATGGCTAGTTGGCTTAGGCTGAGCCAGTTGAAACTGAACCCATCAAAGACGGAAGTCCTGTGCCTGAGTCAGAGCAGACCAAGGGTAGGGATCCCACTCCCGACCTTCGATGGGACTCTATTGTTGCCAGCACCGGAGGTTAGGAACCTGGGAGTGCTCCTGGATGCCTCCTTGACAATGGAGGCCCAGGTAGCAGCCACTGCCAAGTTGGCCTTTTATCATCTTCGGCTGATTAGGCAGCTGATTCCCTTCCTTGAATGCAACGACCTGGCAACAGTAATCCATGCAATGGTCACCTTGAGGTTGGACTACTGTAATGCTCTCTACATGGGGCTGCACATCACAAATTCAGAAGCTACAGCTAGTGCAAAACACTGCAGCCAGGTGTAACTTTTTTCTCACCATAGAGAACAATGGAGGGAATTGGGGCAACCTGCTTAGGGGCCCATAGAATTGGACCCTCTGGTCCAATTTTCTTGAAACTTGGTAGGTATCTTGGGGAGAGACTCCATCAGCTACCCTGTGAGTTTGGAGCCTCTCCCTCAAACCCCCTCCCCTCCAGTCCCCAGAATATACCCTATGTTTTCACTATTGCCTTCAAAGGCCCATAGGATATAATGGGGCCGAATTGCCGCCAAATTTCTTTCATTCCCTCCTTTCCTTCTCTCTTTTTCCGCTTTCCCTCCTTCTTCTCTTCTCTCTTTCTTTCTTCCCACCTTCTTCTCTTCTCTTTGTTCCTCCTTTCCCTGTTTCCCTCCTTCTTCCCTCTCTTTCTTTCTTTCCTTCCTTCTTTCCTTCTCTCTACTCTCTCTATTTCCTTCGCTCTTTCCTCCTTCTGTGGCCCAACTGTCATGAGAAGGACTTTAAACTTTAAACCCCTTCTCTCTTAGCTTCCCCACCCAGACCAGCTGGGGAAAGGAAGGGGAAGCTTTTGAAGATGCCTCCCCCCTTTTCCTTCCCCTTCTGACATCACTTCCGGTGATGTCAGGGGGCGTGGCATATGCTAATAGCCTAATAACTCATTAGCATACCATATGCTAATGAGCTCCTGTAGCTGTTTTTCTACGAAAAGACCCCTGACCACAGGTATCTTGATGCAACTGCTTAGTTGTAGGGACAAGAGGCCTACTTTTAAAGAAACAGTAAGGGAATTCAGTCGTGCACCAGCTTCCCATGCTTCTAGCAACCTATGCCCAAATTCGCATACTCTCCAGCAAGGAGCAGGCAGCTTGCCTGGGGAGAATTAAGATGGATGTTGGTGTTGCCTTCCTTTGTCCATATTTGTTCCACCAGAAGAAATGCATCCACCTTCACTCTCACTTTACACTTGAATGTGTGGATTCGTGCATAACTGGGTTCCCCAGGGCTGCTCATCTCAGCTTTCAGTGGTGGTGGTGGAAGCCCCTAGTCTCTACCTCAAAGCAGGCAGGATGCCTATTGTAATGGGGTGGGGAGAAGTAAGACTGGCACCTGGCTATCTGGCTACCCCCTGCAGTTCCAACAGCAAACTGCATTTAGTCCTAAGCGTCTACCTCAATCACCCCCTCCCATCCACTGGCCACTGGATGCAAGCAAGATAGGTTCATTTGTTGGAATGGCTCACAGAAGCAGTGTCCCTGTTTACATAGGATGAGAGACTAGGGATGGGCATGAACCGGTACATGGATTGAAGTTCATGACAAATTTTAGCCAGTTTGTGGTTTGTTGCTGGGGCTTGGGTGTAGATAGGTGGCCTCGGGGCTCTAAGCCACATTCTCTGTGATCATGCTGAGCACTGGGGCTTAGCTACTGGGTGCCTCGCCAGAGGACCCACATTTCTATACCCCCCTTCCCTCTTGCATTCTATATCAGAGACACCAGGGAGGGTTATAAAAGAGACCTATATGGGGAAGGCAAAACTGTTTCCATGTGGCTGTCCCATGTTGTAACTAATTTTGCTCTCTTATGCTTTGATAGGTCAGAGAAAGGTTCATGTTATGACTCCTCCATCCCCAGAAGTTGTTCTTGCCAGTTTGAAACTTCTTTGGCTTCCCTCAAACTTTCTCAGATGTTCTGCATGAAAATAGGTTAGGTGTATTAGAGGATTTGTGGAGGATAGGTTTATCAATGGAGACTAGCCATAGTAGCTAAAGGGAACTTCCACATTCAGAGGCAGTTAACCTCTGATGCCCTGACTTGCATGGCCCAGACTAGCCCAATCTTGTCAGAGCTCAGAAGCTAAGTAGGATAAGTCCTGGTTACTTACTATTTGGATGGGAGACAAAGAAGAAGAAGAAGAGATTGGATTTATACCCCACCGTTCACTACCCAGAGGAGTCTCAGAGTGGCTTACAATCCCCTTCCCTTCCCCACAACAGACACACTTTGAGGTAGGTGGGGCTGAGAGAGGTCTTCCAAAAACTGTCCTTGAGAGAACAGTTCTAAAAGAACTTATGTCTGATCCAAGGTCACACCAGCAGCTGCATCTGGAGGAGCGGGGTATCAAACCTGGTTCTCCCAGATTAGAGTCCGTGCTCCTAACCACTACACCAAACTGGCTCTCCAGGGAAGTCCAGGTTTGCTACGTGGAGGCAGACAATGGCAAACCATTTCTGAACATCTTTTGTCTTGAAAACCCTACAAGGCCACCATAAGTCAGCTGTAAGTTGATGGCCCTTTCTACCTCCAAGCCTCTAAAACCCAGTGCTAGAAGGCAACACAGGGGAAAGGCCTTGGGTGGCCACTGTGTAAGATAAGATACTAGACTAGATGGACCAGTGATCTGATCCAGCAGGGCTCTTCTGATGCTCTTAATAAACTGCCAAGTTCATACACATCTATAGTCAAACATCAGCTCTCAAGACTAAGGTCTGAAGCGTATGAAGCAACTGCTTTCCTATTCTCACAGCAAATAGCCTTGAATTACTTGCTGGAATGGAATGGTGAACATTTGTTGTTAATAAAGAAGTGAACATGGTCTCCTGGGCCATCACCTTTCTAATTACTAAATCCAATTAGCTCTGTAAAAACTAAACAGTTCATTAAAAGACAAGGTAAAGCATGAAAGCTGTCTCCAAATGTTAGAAATAATATTCTATAGATAACTTCAAAGAACTTGGATTCCTGAAAACAATGTTCGGGAAAATGAAAATTTTTCCAAGGTCACAAGAATTCTTCAATTCATGATACATTTGCCATTTATTTCTGTAGGGATCCAAATGAATCTGAACTGGGTTCTGATCCTATCTAAGGAACAGAAAAGGAAATAAATTGTGCTTTATCCTGTTTTGTGAACATTCTCTTCCCCTTCATCTTTTTATTTCCCAGGAGCAAAGAACATAAGAATCCATTCTTAGCCCATCCTTATGTGAACTTGGGACAGGCACTTTGAGAATACAATCTTAAGGCCATTTTGGAAAACTTTAGGATGCAACTAAGCGTTAACACAAAGTATATTTCGGAGATACACCAACATGGCCTTAGCACAATGCTATGCTAGTATAACATTGGTGCCAGCACAGCCATATCTGTGGAGAGACTAGAAGCGGGTGGCACTGTGGACATGCAAAGGTAAGAAGGGGGACTTAGGCAGTAGTTATTTCTTACTCCCACTGAACTCATTGAGGATATTTCTATTTCTACCACCCTTTTGGTGGGGGATCTTTACACCACTATCGGGAGTCGATCCTGGGATTAGAATGCTGATTGACAGTACAGTCCTAAGCAGAGTGACACCGCTTCTAAATTCACTGAAATCAGTTGGCTTGAAAAGGTGTAACTCAGTTTAGGATGGCACTGTAAGTTCTTTCCTAACACCCTGTGCACCTCCCAATTCTGGTATAGTGCACCCATGCCAGAGTTATACCTATGTAACACTGCAGTAATGTCACACCAGTATATATCCAGATATGCCAGCATATTTCCAAAATGTACCAACATGGATAATTTCTGGCAATCCTACACTGGTCTCAAATGGCTTTGGGATTGTGCTGTATTTTACATTTTAAATTGAACTTAGTAAAGTCCTAGTATTCTGGGATGACCACAGACTGTGATCCATTCACCACACTATCTAGTGCAGTCCTGTCTGACTGGACTATTTTTTACTTGAAAAGCATTAAGTGGTAGTAATAATTTTATTAATCCAATTGAAAGAGGAAGGAGAAGGTCCTCCTACTGAGGCAGACTCAGCATGGGTTCTGTAAGGGAATATTTTGTCTCACTAACCTGTTAGTGTTCTTTGAGGGAGTGAACAAACATATGGACAAGGGGGACCCAATAGATGTTGTTTACCTTGACTTCCAGAAAGCTTTCGATGAAGTTCCTCATCAAAGGCTCCTAAGTAAGCTCAATAGTCATGGGATAAAAGGACAAGTCTTTTTGTGGATCAAAAACTGGTTAATTCATAGGAAACAGAGAGTGAATATAAATGGGAAATTTTCTCAGTGGAGGGTAGTAAGCAGTGGGGTACCACAGGGATCAGTACTGGGTCCAATGCTTTTTAACTTGTTTATTAATGATTTGGAGTTGTGAGTAAGCAATGAAGTGCCTAAATTTGCTGATGGCATGAAGTTGTTCAGAGTGGTGAAAAGCAGGGAGGATTGTGAGGCACTCCAAAGTCTGTCAAGGATGGGTGAGTGCGCATCAACGTGGCAAATGGGGTTCAATGTGGCCAAGTGCAAAGTGATGCACATTGGAGCCAAAAATCCAAAATATAAATACACAATGATGGGGTCCGAACTGGCAGAGACTGACCAAGAGAGAGACCTTGGAGTCATAGTAGATAACACACTGAAAATGTCAAGATAGTGTGTGACTGCAATAAAGAAGGCCAACGCTATGTTTGGCATTATTAGGAAGGGAACTGAAAACAAATCAGCCAGTATCATCACGCCCTTATATAAATCAATGGTGCGACCTCATTTGGAATACTGTGTACAGTTCTGGTCACCACACCTCAAAAAGGATATTATATCACTGGAAAAAGTGCAGAAAAGGGCAACTAGAATGATAAAAGGGTTGGAACACTTTTCCTATGAAGAAAGGTTAAAGTGCTTGGGGCTCTTTACCTTGGAGAAACGATGGTTGAGAGGTGACACAATTGAGGTTTATAAGATTATGCATGGGACAGAGCACATAGAAAAGGAAATACTTTTTTCCATTTCTCACAATACAAGAACTTGTGGGCACTCCATGAAATTGCTGGATAAACATATGGAGCAGATCAATCAGTGGCTATTAGCCACAAGGAATAAATAGGAACTTTGGGGCAAGTGATGCACTCTATTCTTGGTGCTTGGGGGGGTTAACAGTGGGAGGGCTTCTAGTGTCCTGGCCCCACTGATGGACCTCCTGATGGCACCTGGTATTTTTGTCCACTGTGTGACAGAGTGTTGGACTGGGCGGGCCATTGGCCTGATCCAACATTGACTCCTCTTATGTTCTTATGTTCCTTTGCCTTCCAAAAAAAAGACCATGTACCAGCATGTACACAAGCCATGTGGGACCTGTTGCCATTCAACCACTTTTAATGATATCATAAAAGACTCTTAAATATGGCTGTTTTGCTGAACTGTGAAGGAGTGTGTCAGGGCAATGGGCTCTACTGTAGCCCAAAAGTAATGCCCTTATACTGGATTAAAGGCATGCAGTTTTGTCAAGGGGAACCTTATGCCTGAGCAGCATGCCTAGCCAGATGTGGACCCAGAGACTACAAGAAGACTCTTGCTCCTGCAGCTTCACAGCTATGCCAGCGCCAGACTGCAGACCAGCAGCCCTGACCTCCAAGCACGCAGAAACAGCAGCAGATCACAGAGGGAAAACATGCTCTGCAAAAAGGACAAGAAGTTCTTGCACAGATGCCATGAGAAGCTCCCCTCTCCATCATGCAGGCATCCTCCCCCCACCCCGTATTAACATCACCATAAGAAGCAAGCATTCCTCTCCAGCCTAAAACAAAAGGATGTGCCTGATGATGACGACAGTGAGCCATCAAGTCTCCCAGCCACCCATCAAGATAGAATCATAGAATCATAAGAGTTGGAAGGGGCCATACAGACCATCTAGTCCAATGCCCTGCCCAATGCAGGACCAGCCTAAAGCATTTCTGACAGTGAAGGGGAGCTTATCACCTCCCTAGGCAGCTGAGTCCTCCTTTGGATAATGCAGCTGTCAAGCATCTGGTCATTAATCCAAAGTACCGGTCCTGAAACCTGATTAGTTCTCTTCCTTCTTTCCTTTGTCTATCTTCCTTCCTGCAGAGGTGTCACTCTTAGCCAAGACATTACTCTCAATTGCCCAATCATTAATCCTTTTTCTGCCCTATTCAGAGTTCAAGTTTTTAGTTAATATTTCCTGGGGACCATGTGATCACAGCAACTGCCTCACGTCAAAATTCAGGTATAAAAAGAGAGCATCTAGCCATTGCTCTCACTTGCTTTCCTAACTCCACCCTATCTTACTGGTTCCATTATTAGTGCTGGTTCGAACTTCCCACATGTGTTGCTGGCCAACTCACAATCTCTCCCCATATTTCTACCCATTTTCCCTGCAGAGTCAACTCGTCTCACCGGACAGGTAATGTGTTGTTGTTCAGTCGCACAGTCGAGTCCGACTCTTCGCAACCCCATGGACCAGATTACGCCAGGCCCTCCTGTCTTCCGCTGTCCGCTGAAGTTTGCTCAATTTCATGTTCGTTGCATCAATGACACTGTCTAACCATCTCATCCTTTGCCGTCCCCTTCTTCTTTGACCTTCAATCTTTCCCAGCATCAGAGTCTTTTCCAGTGAATGCTCCCTTCTCATTTGGTGGCCAAAGTATTTGAGCTTCAGCTTCAGGATCTGGCCTTCCAAGGAACAATCAGGGTTGATTTCTTTTAGGATTGACTGATTTGATCTCCTTGCAGTCCAAGGGACTCTCAAGAGTCTTCTCCAGCACCATAGTTCAAAAGAATCTATTCTTCGGTGCTCGGCCTTCCTTATAGTCCAACTCTCGCAGCCATACATTACTACGGGGAATACCATTGTTTTGACCATGCGGACTTTTGTTGGCAAGGTGATGTCTCTGCTTTTTATCATACTGTTTAGGTTTGCCATCGCTTTCCTCCCCATGTATCAGGTAATGTATCACCCCATTAATGATACTTCTTGCTAATGCAATCATCTCTGTCCTTTTCTCTCTAAATTCCTAGATCTGAATTGTTTGCAGATAAAGAATGATTTTATATTTGTATGTGTGAGAATCTTTTAATAAAGAAATCACTGCTTTAGTAATCTAGCCTCAGCATCTATTTCTGGGCTCTGGGAAATCTAACTCCCATATACACAGGTTAATGGTCCATATTTAATGCCTATTGCTGTTTAATAATTCATAATTTCCCACATTTATTAATAAATTAAGGCAATTTGGCTAACAGATCAGAATTATAGTAAGAAGGGAAATTGGTCATGATTGAGTAAACAAGCTAAAAAAAGATGGCTGGATACAACCCAGAGGCCTCTGTATAGTTGAATAAGGGACAATCATGTCCATGAAGAACTGTGTAATCCAGAATTCCTTTACAAATGGAGTCAGCTGAGAACAGCTCAAGTTTCAGGTCAGGAGAGGCGGGGAGAAGGAAGATGGGGAGGTCAGAGAGAACCAAGGGATCAGCCAGCTCTCTCTTATTTGTTGGCAGAGTAATTAATACAGCAAAGGTGCACAACCTTTTTAAAGTGTAGATAAAGGTTTATTGAGGAACAAAAATACTTGATAGTGAAGAAGAGAGACAGAGATACTGTCCTAATTGCATCACTAGCTGAGAGAGAAAGTGTGAACTTCCCAAGAAGAAGCAGGATATTGCCCTAAGAGTAGCAATCTGGAGACAGACAAAGAATAAAAAAAGAGAAAGTGGTGACCTCACTATCCTGTCTAATTGTATTTTTGCTTCCCCACCTCGAGCTTGGCAGCCCTAGCTGTTAATGAAATTAATGCCCCAAGATAGTGGCAGGCAGTCTGAAAGTCTACCTTCACCTATTTAAAGCTGCACATGCTCTGTGTCCCTACATTGACTTGGAGAGTTTGAGAGGCATGCTTGTAAGGCGCTTTTTTTTTTTTACTATTGTAGCCAGACAGTGGAACTGTCTGCTCCAGGGGACACACCTGGTCCCTTGGTTAAAACATTTGCATTTCAGAGGGTTTGGTGGAGGTCAAGCTTTTGGCATTTTGATGTTGCTTCTATTTGCTGTTTTGACTGATTTTATTTGTTGTTCTTGTATCTCTTTTCTCTTGTTATCCTATAGATATATATAATTTATAATTTCATATTGTATATCTTCCCTGAATTCACAGGGATCAGGACAGTTGACAACAAAAAAATACAATATAAAATCCAAAATAAATAGTTAAAAGTTGAGTTAAAAAAAAATTCAGGTGGCATCAGAATCACAGCAGCAAGAAAAAGCAGGGTGAGGGAGGGGAAGGTAAGAGAGTGCCAGATAAGTTGGAAACCATTGCTGTAATCAACCCAAAACCAGCAAACAACTCAACCTAAAGCCTGGGGGAATATCTTTGCCTTGCACACCCTGTGGAATTGCATAAGGTCCCACAGAGCACAGATATTATATGGCAGAGAGTTCCACCAGGTGGGAGCTGGGGCTGAAAATCCTTGGCTTTGGTCAAGGACAGTTGGAAGTCTTTAAGGTTAAGGATCACCAGTAGATTGTGTTCAGAAGAGTGTAAAGCTCTTCAGGGGACATCCCAGATGAGGCAGCCCTGAAGGTACATGGGTCCCAGACCACTCAAGGCCTTTAAGGTCAGTACCAAAACCTTAAACCTGACCAGGTACTCCACTGGTAGGCAGTTCAACTGGTGCAGCACATGTTGAATATGTACAATCTGTGATGTTCCCATCAGGACCAATGCAGCTGCCTTCTGGATCAGTTGAAATTTCCAGATCAGCCTCAAGGGCAGGCCAGCATACAGCAAATTACAGTAATCTAGTCTGGAGGTGACTGTTGCCTGGATTACTATGGCTAGGTCAGGGTGAGACAGGAAAGGGGCCAGTTGCTTTGCTTGGCGCAGCTGGTAGAGCACCAACTTGGCAACATTTGTGATCTGGACCTCCATAGATAAGGAGGTGTCTAAAACCATACCCAAACTCTTGACAGCTTGCACTGGTATTAGAGGCACTCCATCAAGAGTGGGGTGGTGTCCCCAATCCTGTATTCCCCTCATCCAACCACAAAACCTCCATCTTATTTGGATTCTGTTTCAGTCAGCTCTTCCTTAACTGCCCTGCCATGGCCTCCAGCCCCTCAGCCAAATTTTGTTGGGTGGAGTCCGGGTGGCCATACATCAACAGATACATCTGGGTGTCATCAGCACACTGATGACACCCCAGGCCAAAACTCTGTGCCAAGCTGGGTGAGGGGGTGCATATAAATGTTAAACAATGCTGGGGAGATTGCCCACAGAGGATTGCCCACTGAGGATTGCCCCCTGAGGAACATCGGGGACAGGATTGTCCCCAGAGTTGACACTCTCCCTCCTAGTGCTACCTTCTGTCCCCAACCTTGGAGGAATGAGGTAAGCCACTGTAAGACTACCCCATAAACTCCTATGTTGGCGAGGCAGTGGATCAACAGATCATGGTTGAATGCTACTGTAAGGTCTAACAAAAACAGCAGAGCCAACCCACCTTGGTCCAGCTGCCTACAGGGATAGTCTGTGAGGGCAACCAGTGCTGTCTCCGTCCCATGACCAGGGTGGAAACCAGACAGGAATAGGTCAAGTGCCCCAAGTGCTAGTGCATCATCCAGGAAATGCTGGAGCTGCTAGAGTACCACTCTCTCAATTACCTTTCCTAGAAATGATAAATTTGAAACTGGGCAATAATTGGAAGGATCTAAAGAATCCAGAGATGGCTTTTTTTTGAAGAGCAGTATTACCACAGCCTCTTTCAGACCCTTTGGATAGACCCCCGAATCCAGGGACAGGTTGATTATGTCCATCAGAGGAATGCATAGTCCCTCACCACTGACTTTCACCAGCCATGAGGGACATGAGTCCAAGAGGTATGCAGTAGGTCTAACAGCACCCAGGATCCTTTTGACATTGGCTGAGGAGAGCCAGCTGAAGTTGGCAAATATTGAATCCAAAGACGGCCATGTAGCCTCCAGTTCATTTACTGCATCAACACTGGCTGGAAGGCCATGGCTTGCAAATGCCTCACAGCTAATTATCAGTTTAAAAATATTTTATGTTCTCTCAGTAAGAGAGGCTAAGGACGGAATCACCCTAAAGAATTGTGTTGGGCAACAGCTAGTGGATGTGATGGAGGCTGAGTAAAATTTTCTTTTTGCAGCCTTCACCACCATCTCATAGGATTTCATAAACATCCTATAAGATGCTCTTGTAGCTTTGTCACGAGCATGCTGCCAATTTCACCATGAGCTCAGGACATCCCCCTTCATCCCCCTAAGTTCCACAGGAGTTCCAGTTCTTTATCAGCACATCTAAGTAGTCGCTGGGGGGCATCGGATCCCACAGAGTATTTGATCCATTAGTCCATGGGTCCATTAGTCTTTGCAGGCAAGCATGAATCATCTTGCCACCTGAGGGGAGGTAGGGACACCCAGCCAGGCCTTCAGAACCATGTGATCTGACCATGGCACTTCCTCCTTAATAGTCAGATCCAGCTCCATCCCCATGCCAAAGATCAAGTTCAGGGTGTGGCCTACTTGATATGTGGGACCTGATACATTATATGTATGCATGTGTATGTGTGACACACACATACACATATATGCCACTTTTCTTCCCACTGTGGACTCAAAACAGTTTTACAAAATGGGGGGGGGACCAATTGAGGGAAACAGAAATATATAGAGAGAACAACTTCAGCTTCTGGCTGGTCTTGAATTCATTAAGCTGGCTCTCTCAGGACCACTCACTGCATGGCCTTAACTCTCGGCCTTTGACCCTCTGGCCATGCCCAAGCTAAATACCTGCAACAGAGAAGAAACACAAGCTCAGCTTGGATGTCATACAGCTGGCACAAATATGTTTCCAATTTTATGTTTCCAAGCCCAATGCTGCTACAGTTTGATTTTATGTATTATTTTAGTATTAATTTTTATTACGCTGTATCTGTAAATTATTATAGTAGTTAGTCATTGGGTGCTATGCCTCTAGAAACACAGAATATCAATACCTGATATGAATATATTATCCCCTTCTTCTACATAATTTCATTCCTGGGAATTGAATAACCAACCACATTGAAGATATTGTCTTCAAAAGAAAGATAAAAGTATTTTTAAAAATAAATATCATACATCACAGTGTGAAGAAAACTTTTTCCTGAATGGGATTCACTAACTCTGGGATGCCCAAAACCAATTAAATACTAATATAGCACATTTCAGAATGAGAAAAACCATTTATATATTGTATGTCCTTATTCTGCATGTGAAATCATTGTCATGTCCTCTTAAGAACCCTCAGGGCGGAGGCAGGGAGAGCATTCCCCCATTTCAACTCAGCTGTACAGGGATATGTGAGTAATATTTTAAACGAAGCTGAAATTCTCATGGTGCCACATTATTTGCCTGGTACCTAATTGGGTACTTGCATGGCACAACTGGAGAACTACAGGCACCTCTGGTTATAACAACTAAGCAAATAAAACCACTTGCTAGATCTCCCTTTTACCCTTCAACAGGGGTGCATTAAAGTTTTTCTTCTTGTTTATCAAGTTGTCACCTAAACCAGAATGGCATGGAAGGTTACTGAGGGCACCACAAAAGATTACAATAAAAGTACAAAGGTAATGGAAATAAAGATTGATTGTGTTTTTTTTCTTATTGAGTAGTGTAGTTAGGAAAACTGATTTTGCAGTAAGGTCACAGATCACAATTGGATGGCAATCTGAAAATAGATTAGCTCAGAACTAGCAGTTTCTATGCCATGGATTTTTCAAGAGAAATTAGTTCAATGCATCAAGAGCCCTCAGAAATCAGAGGAGATCAATGCCTGTGTTGCAATACACTAGGTACAGTTTCACTGATGACAAAGCAATGTGAAGCCTTAGATTATTTCTGGTTTGTGCCTTCTTTTCTCCAATTACTCCCCACAATGCTCTGCTCAGTAGTTTTGGTCCAAGAAATAAATTATTTAGTAGAACTTGCTTTAGGCAGAAGACTGGGCTTTGGCTGGTTTTAACTATGGATCTAAATGAATTTCAGGTACATATTTCAGGAAAATTAATGGGGTTAATACTCCCATTACTTGGAACAATGCTTCACTTAGTTCAGCAATACTTGCTTCTCAGTAACTATACTGAAGCCTATATCAGCTTAAATCCAAGAGTTATACTTCAACTAGCTTATGGATCAAACCACAAAAGAATTACAGAGGTGAAGCTCTTTCCTTCAATTCACAGACAGTAAAATCCAAGGAGGATCTTTGTTAAGTCTAACCCTGAATCAAAATGTGTTGTGAGCTGTTGACTTTCCCAGAACTCTTCTTCATTCAGGTTGCTAAAGAAGAAGGAAAAAACAGTAAGGGAGAAAAAGATGTTTGGATTGCATGGGGATGAGCTCTTTCTTTAGCTTAAAATTTAGAATAGTGAAGGATTAATTTAAGATTAGACCAGCTATCATCTCTCAGTGTTCCATAGATTAATTGTGAGGATAAAATAACTTTGTGCAAAATACCATGTCTCTGTAGACTACTTTACAAATGACAGAAGATCACTTTTGTTCGCCCATTAAAGTAGTATATGAAATGTAGAAGATGAATCTTAGAAGTCAACTTTTTTCATGGTGGGGCAGTTGTTAGTTAAATTAATCAGGTGTCAGGGTTATGTTTTTAGGATTATGCCTTGGCTGTCTGCATTCATTAATCCAGAATAACCCCATTTTCTTCCTCACAATTGCAGGAGGTCCATGCAGGTAGTGACCCTGGGAAGATAATGAATAGAGCGCATGGCCGGTTCTCTACTAGCTCTGTACCTGTTAGGGTGGTGAGCGAACAGGTGGGCAAGGAGTCTGCTGGAAGTCTATGCAGGCAGTCATCACCCTGGGAAGGTAATGAATGGAGATATGGGAAGGTAATGAATGGAGCAAGTGGCTGGTTCTCTACCAGCTAGGGCAGCAAGCAGGTGGGCAGGCAAGGAGTCTGGTGTGCTGACAGCAGCCTCCTTGCCTGCCAGCTCACTCACTGCTCCATTCATTACCTTCCCAAGGTGACTGCCCTCATAGACCTCCAGCAATTGTGAAGAGGGAACTGGGGTTATTCTGCCCACCTTCTGCCCTGGCACCGCTCACTTGCCCACCAGATGGCATGACTTAATAAATATTCTTGCATGGCTTTTTGTGGGGTGTTGCTTATACTTAGGGGGGCAGGGCACCAAAATGCCCCACCATTGCTACAGGCCTGATAACATTACATGGAATTACTCTACCTAATTTGTATCATATTTTCATAAGTGATAAATAACTGATATTTTAAAGTAGTGTCCTGCCATTTCTGCTGTCAGAAGGGCATTACAGCATGCCAATGTAAAGATTCTTCTGTATTTATGTATTAGGAAACGGTTCTTCTTGTGGCTAAAAAAATAAAATAAAAGCTGACTGCTTGTGGGATTTCTTGATTAATGACCTGATGGCCAAGTACTGGGCAAGGTGAGGCTTCTCCTTGGCATAGCTATTTAATACCAGTTCGCACGATTTGATGGGGATTGTTCTTGCTTCTTGTTAGCCAGTACCTTTTATCTTGGTAATGGCTGGATCAGGTATCTGGCCCTCATGAAACAAGCAGAGAGAAGATGGTTCTGATGCTAAGATGGGAGGCGGTGAGAGCTCTAGCAGTCATCCCCAAAAGTCCTGCCTCTCCCCCAGGACTCTGAACCAATCCTTGTGATTTTGTCTTCTTTCAAATCCAAGCAATGGTCAACCAATCAGCCCACTAAATGGGAGGGGATAGCCAGTCTTAGCTTAGGAGAAAAAAAGTTTTTCCTCAGACAGGGAAGTTCGGTGGCTCTGGATAAAAGCATCCATTTAGCTAGATTTTTATTTGGGTTTTAGTTAAGTTTTGGGGTTGGCTTATGGAAAAAAGCTTATTTTAGGCTCCGGTCACATAGGCCAGATAACACGGGGGTGTGTGGCTCTTTGCACTGGCGCAATTAGACCTGCCAGAATGTGATCAGACGTGATGGTGGTATACCCTGGTTTCATCAGTCAGCACATGCACATAAACGGGGACAGCCGGGGAAAGCCACACGCAGGCGCGATCACACTGAATGGTTCTGCAGGCAGCCCATGGCAAACCATTTGCTAGTGCATTCAATGTGCTACTTTTTAACTGCATAGCTTCAGCAGCTTGCTACAGGTTGGCCACGGGTGCGCTACACCTCCCAGATGTCCTGGTGTGATTGCACCCAGAAAATCTGCCAGACTATCATGGCTTCCGTGCGACACATGCTCCGTGTGACTGGGGCCTTCGTGAGACAAATAAGCATTCTGTTAAGGGCCCAAAATCCTAACTTGAGAGGACAGGTTCTGTGGACAGGAGCACTCTGTGTTAAGACTGCATTCTTGAACCTGGAGAAGATCCTATCTGTTATGGAAATAGGTTCTGTGAAACCTTGCAAGCTAAGGCAACCTGTCTAGGGAAAGGAGAATCAAATCTCCTCTCAGAATTTATTTATATTAACTAGGGCTGAGGTCAGACTGGCAGGTTGGTGTGGTTTGGGCATGCTGCTAACTATTCTTTTGCATTTTATGATGGAGATTTTTGATCAGACTCTCACCCTGCTCTGGCCTCAGCATGTGCTTCTTCCAGGGTTCACTGTTCAGATCAGAGCTGCGCGTCAACCATGGAGCACACTGTCAGGTCTTTTTTTTTTTTTTAAGAAAGAAATAACAACTTTGACATTTTTAGAACATTTCTCAGGTGTGCATGTGTGCACATGCACATATGCTCTACCATTAAAAAAAACAGTGAACCCAGAACTACAGGTTCACACTTTTGAACCTGTTTGAGTGTGTGCCAGAGGAGTTCAGACATCCAGCAACATGAGATAAATGTGTGGGGATCTGTTAGCACAGAATTCATCTGCTGTCTATTTACTCCAACTTGTGTTACGACGAGGTAAGTATGACTGGGGAACAGCTGCCAGACATGGCTATGTGAACCAGCTGGTTTAATGAATTAGGGGAAAGCAACTATATTGAGCCAAACTGCCCATCTGACTGCAGCCCTTGACTCAGCTACAAAGCTCTTATTGGGGAAAACTTGTAACTTAAGGGGGTGAAGTTGTGAGCCAGTTCACTTTATATGCTAAACAGTTCCACACAAGATTCTTACCCTGTTAAATACATCATTTTCTGTTAAATAAACATTTATTTATTGTCTATGTCTTGCCTGGTAATCAAATATCTTATGAAAAAGTGATTCCTACTTACCTCATACATAATTACAGCCTTGGTCTAGCAGGCTCCCAAAAAAGATAGGGAGTGCAAAATTTACACACTACTGTCCTTTTAATCAAAGCTTGTGGTCCCCATTTTAACCTGATTGTGGGAAGCTGGGGTTTAAAAATCCATAGGAAACGTTAGAGTAGGGGACTGAACATTCTTAAGTCCAGTGGGCAGTTGCTTCAGAGTCCCCCCTCCCCCATAGCCACCACACAAGCCCATTATAATTGAGCTAAAACAGCTAAGAAATAGCTGACCCCCCCTAAAAAAAAATGACCTCTCTATTGTCTAGCTCCCTGCATGCCTTCTTCAGAACAGGTCCAGATAACCTTAGCACCCCTCACCAAATCACTTTGCATTAGTGTTTGTAGTACTACTGATGTAGTAGTTGATCAGTTGTTAACCCACACAATCTGTAATTATGTCTCTTTATTTTATTGATTCAGTTCTGTAAATTGTGGGGAAAGAAGAAAGGAATGAAAATTACTTCTGTATTTGTGTTTGGCATGACTGGCAAGGAGAGGAATGTGCTCACTGGTTCTGCTGGCCTTTGTATCCCTTTTATTTTGTTGTTGTTGTCACTTAGCAGTTTGAAAGCCTGATATATGAAGTGCTGGTTTCAGATGCAACACAGTTCAGACACCATTCTTATTGGCTGTAGTCGACATTAGTTGTTAAATGACTATAAGGAGAATATGAGGCAGAATAATTTAAAGTTGATTGTAACCTGGGGATTCAAGAGTTCACCTGCCCGTTTTAAAACTGTTGTAACTTGAGGGTGGCTTATATTAGCAGTGAGAGTGGGGGGAAATTTGCGTCTGAACACTGTTGGAAAAATTGGCAAAATACTTAAATATTCAGAGATTGCAATGGATCTTTCCTTCACTGGAGAGGAGGCATTTTCTTCTATGTAAAAAATCTTTATTTTAAAGGGAAAGGTTCACAGGAAATCTACAAAATGGAGAGGCAGGGCTTCGGCGCTTTAAAGACGGCTGCGGCTTCTCGCAGTGCTGAGAGATGTGTTTCATGAATCAGTGGATAGGAGGGGGCGCGATTGTCCGCACTCACCACGGAGCCCTTGCTGATGGGCTCCTAGCCAGGGAGCTTCTAGGAGAGCCCTTCCCCCAGCATGTAGCCGGCGAAGGGGGCTACTCCCTGCCCCAAAGGTCCTGCCCTGATTCCCAGAATTGGATTCAAAGCGACCGCCCGGACAAGCACTTTGAAGTGCAGCGATTTAACTCTGCTTAGTGAGATCCTAGGGAAACCTGATGGATAGTCTTGAAGATTGATAAGTGAGTTTTTAAAGTTGAAGCGAGACATCAAATTCTTTAATGCAAAATCTCCTCAGTACAAGAGGGAGGGGGAGGGGATGCCATACCCTCCCCCAAGTGATTTAACGAAGTGGAACTATGGTGGGGGAGACTGCACAAATAGAGATAATGAACTACAATGAAGAGTTCTCCAAAATCTTACAAGTGTCTTAACAGACCTTCGGGACTCTGGCATTTTATCAGCAAATGTAAACACCCCTCAAAGATGGTGATTATGGCGCAGGAGGAAGCAGGACCCATTCTTTCTTCAAGAAGAGGTTGATCGGCTGATTGATCATGTGACCTAGCTGGACTAGATCATGTGACTCTGCAAGAATCATAGACTCTTCCTCTTTTGTCAGCTTGAAGCTATCTGCCCTCTGTTGGTCTCCAGGATGCATTGAAGGGATATTATCATACAATGTGGCTATAACTTTAAAAGGGATGCTGTTACTAACGGAGAAGTGGCGACTTTATGGATTGTCTAAAAGAGATTTAGGAGCATGGTTGAATGGGCAGGCTGATTGAAAAGCGGTTTCATTAAGTGGAGGATTGGACTTGAACTAATCTGGAGAATATAATCAGCCTGTAAAGAATGTGCTCTGTGGCGTGGATAAATGCAAGATGAAACAAAAGAAGCAAGGACTCTTTTGACTTCAGACAAGCATGTAACAGCTGGAAAAAGGAAATAATGGGCTAGCCAATAAAAAAACAGTGATGAGAACTACAGAGGAAGGAAGACAAGAAGCTTGACTACAAAGAAGAAGAAAAGAACTTAATTGTTTAATAATTATCCAAGAGATAGGGTTTCAAATTAAAAATATCTGAGGGGGTGGCAAGCGCATAAGGGTGCACCATGGCCTTTTGAAGTCTGTAATCATAATATAATAATGGAAATATTCTTTGTTGGGCCAGATAAGCTGATATTGATTCAGAAACAATTATTATTGAATACTCCTCATCTCAGAAAAGTTGTGTAACAGTAATAAGCAATTTTATAAGCATTGTATAACTTCCATCACTTCGGTTTTTAGTTAGGTTTTCTTTTCTTTCTTCTGTAGTTTGTAGAATTTCCCCTCCCTATATATCTGTTGTAGTTTATAGAAAATGCAAATAAAAAAAAAATCCCCTACGGGGGGCCAAAAGAAAAAGAAAATCTACAAAACAACAAAGACACCTAAGACTACATAAGCACACAAGAAAAGCCAACATTGGTTCAGGCTAATGGCCCAGCTAGTCCAACACTCTGTCACACAATGGCCAAAAATACCAGGTGCCATCAGGAGGTACAGCAGTGGGGCCAGGACACTAGAAGCCCTCCCACTGTTGCCCCCCCCCCAGAACCAAGAATAGAGAGCATCACTTGCCCCAGACTGAGAGTTCCTATCTATACCTTGTAGCTAATAGCCACTGATGGACTTCTGCTCCATATACTTATCTAATTCGCTCTTGAAGCTTTCCATGCTTGTAGCCTCCGCAACCTTCCATGGCAGTGAATTCCATATGTTAATCACTCTTTGGGTGAAGAAGTACTTCCTTTTATCCATTCTTACCCAACCGCTTAGCAATTTCATGGAGTGCCCATGAGTTCTTGTATTGTGAGAAAGGGAGAAAAGTACTTCTTTCTCTATGTTCTCTATCCCATGCTTAATCTTATAAATCTCGATCATGTCACCCCTCAGCTGTCGTTTCTCCAAACTAAAGAGGCCAAGCATTTTAACCTTCCTTCATAGGGAAAGTGTTCCAACCCATTTAGTATTCTAGTTGCCCTTTTCTGCACTTTTTCCAATGCTATAATGTTCTTTTTGAGGTGTGGTGACCAGAACTGTACACAGTACTCCAAATGAGGTTGCACCATTGATTATACAGGGGCATGATGATACTGGCTGATTTGTTTTCAATTCCCTTCCTAATAATCTGAAGCATAGCGTTGGCCTTTCTTATTGCAGTTGCACACTGTCTAAACATTTTCATTGAGTTATCTACTATGACTCCAAGATCTCTCTCTTGGTCAGTCTCTGCCAGTTCAGACCCCATCATTGTGTATTTATATTTTGGATTTTTGGCTCCAATGTGCATCACTTTGCACTTGGCCACATTGATCCCCATTTGCCACATTGACGCCCACTCACCCATCCTTAACAGATCCTTTTGGAGAGCCTCACAATCCTCCCTGGTTCTCACCACCCTGAACAACTTCATGCCATCTGCAAAGATAGCCACTTCACTGCTTACTTTCAACTCCAAATCATTAATGAACAAATTAAAAAGCATCAGACCAAGTACTGATCCCTGTGGTACCCCATGGCTTACCACCCTCCACTGAGAAAATTTCCCATTTATACTCACTCTGTTTCCTATGATTTAGCCAGTTTTTGATCCATTCCTGATGATTTATCAGTTTTAAGTTGTTTACCAGTCGTTGGACCTCCTCTCTCACCACCTCAATCTGACTCAGGTCTTTCATCACCCCTCCGGAAGTTAGCGGTTCTGGAGTGGGCAAGCACTTCTCCTCTTCCACAGTGAAGACAGAGGGAAAAAATGCATTCAGCTTCTCAGCCATTTCCCTATCATTCTTCACTACTCCTTTTACCCGTTGGTCATCCAAGGGCCCCACTGCCTCCCTGGCTGGTTTCCTCCTTCTAAAGTATTTGAAGAAAGTTTTAGTGTTGGTCTTTGTGTTTTTTGCTATATGCTCCTCATATTCCCTTTTTGCCTGCCTGATCACAGACTTGCATTTTATTTGCCACCACCTGTGTTCCCTTTTATCAGCCTCACTGAGACTAGCTTTCCACCACTTAAAGGGATCCTTCTTACCTTTTACAGCTTCCATTACTTTATTTGTTAACCATGTAGGCTTTTTTCTATACCTATTTGTGCCTTTCCTGACTTGTGGTATATATTTTTTTCTGACCTTCTAGGATTGTAATTTTTAAATAGTCTCCAAGCTTCCCCAATGGTTTTGATCCTTTCTACTTTTCCTTTCAGTTTCCTCTTCACATGTCCCTTCATATCAGAGAAGTTACCCCTTTCAAAGTTAAAAGTGGTTGTGTCAGTCTTTTTGGCCAGTTCCCTATTTATACAAATGTTAAAGTCAATAACATTATGGTCACTGTTCCCAAGCAGTGCAATCACTTTTACATCTCTCACCCGGTCTTGGGCATTACTTAGGAGGACCAAATCCAGGATCACCTCTCCCCTGATAGGTTCTGTGGCCATCTGTTCCATAGCACAGTTATTGAGAGTGTCTAGAACTCAATATCTTTTTCCTGACTTGAACACATATTGACCCAATCCATGTGTGGGTACTCCCTCATGGATCACTGCCTTGTCGTGGCGAGGGGGCTTGCGTGGTTCGATGAGGCTGTGGGCTATGCCGTGGAGGGCCACCCAGGACGGACAGGCCACAGCAGAGAACTCAGACCAAGCGTGATCCCCTGGAGAAGGAAATGGCAACCCACTCCAGTATCTTTGCCAAGAAAACCCCATGGACAGTAACAAAAGGCTAAAAGATATGACGCCGGAAGATGAGCCCCTCAGGTCGGAAGGTGTCCAATATGCTACTGAGGAAGAGCAGAGGGCAAGTACGAGTAACCCCAGAAAGAGTGAAGCGGCTGGGCCAAAGCCGAAAGGACGCTCAGTTGTGGATGTGTCTGACGGTGAAAGGAAAGTTCGATGCTGCAAAGAACAATACTGCATAGGAACCTGGAATGTAAGATCTATGAATCAAGGTAAGCTTGACGTGGTCAAAAATGAGATGGCAAGAATGAACATTGACATCTTGGGAATCAGTGAACTAAAGTGGACAGGAATGGGCGAATTTAACTCAGAAGACCATTATATCTACTACTGTGGCCAGGAATCCCGTAGAAAAAATGGTGTGGCCTTTATAGTCAACAAGAGAGTGAGAAAGGCAGTATTGGGATACAATCTCAAAAATGACAGAATGATCTCGGTCCGAATCCAAGGCAAACCATTCAATATCACAGTAATCCAAGTCTATGCCCCAACCACTGCTGCAGAAGAGGCTGAAGTGGACCAGTTCTATGAAGACCTACAACAGCTCGTAGAACTAACACCAAAAAATGATGTCCTCATCATCATAGGGGACTGGAATGCTAAAGTAGGAAATCAAAAGGTAACCGGAATAACAGACAAATTTGGCCTTGGAGAACAAAATGAAGCAGGGCAAAGGCTAACAGAGTTTTGTCAAGAGAACACGGTGGTCATAGCAAACACCCTTTTCCAACAACCTAAGAGGCGTCTCTACACATGGACATCACCAGATGGGCAACACCGAAATCAGATTGACTATATAATTTGCAGTCAAAGATGGAGAAGCTCTATCCAGTCAGTAAAAACAAGACCTGGAGCTGACTGTGGCTCAGATCATGAGCTACTCATTGCAAAATTCAGACTTAAATTGAAGAAAGTTGGGAAGACCACAAGGCCATTCAGATTTGACCTAGATCACATCCCCGATGAATATACAGTAGAGGTGAAGAATAGATTTAAGGGACTAGATTCGATAGACAGAGTGCCTGAAGAACTATGGACAGAGGTCCGTGACATTGTAAAGGAGGCAGCACTCACCGCCATCCCAAAGAAAAAGAAATGCAAAAAAGCAAAGTGGCTGTCTGATGAGGCTTTACACATAGCAGAGGAAAGAAGGAAAGCTAAAGGCAATGGGGATAAGGAAAAATTTGCCCAATTTAATGCAGATTTCCAGAGAACAGCAAGGAGAGATAAGGAGGCTTTCCTGAATGAACAATGCAGAGTAATAGAGGAAAACAATAGATTGGGAAGGACTAGAGATCTCTTCAAGAAAATTGGAGAAATCAAGGGAACGTTCCATGCAAAGCTGGCCATGATAAAGGACAAAAACGGTAGGGACCTAACAGAAGCAGAAGAGATTAGGAAAAGATGGCAAGAATACACAGAAGAACTATACAAGAAGGACCTCGATGTCCTTGACAACCACGATGGTATAATCACTGACCTCGAGCCAGACATCCTGGAAAGCGAAGTTAAATGGGCCTTAGAAAACATTACTAACAACAAAGCTAGTGGAGGTGATGGTATCCCAGCTGAGTTATTCAAAGTCTTAAAAGAAGATGCTGTTAAAGTGCTGCACTCAATTTGCCAACAAATTTGGAAAACACAACAGTGGCCACAGGATTGGAAAAGGTCAGTTTACATCCCAATCCCAAAGAAGGGCAACGTCAAAGAATGTTCAAACTATCGCACAATTGCACTCATTTCACACGCTAGGAAGGTCATGCTCAAAATCCTACAAGCTAGGCTCCAACAGTACGTGGATAGAGAACTGCCAGAAGTACAAGCTGGGTTTCGAAGAGGTAGAGGAACTAGAGATCAAATTGCCAACATTCGCTGGATTATGGAGAAAGCAGGAGAGTACCAGAAAAACATCTACTTCTGCTTCATTGACTATGCTAAAGCCTTTGATTGTGTGGATCACAATAAATTATGGCAGGTTCTTAAAGAGATGGGAGTACCAGACCACCTCACCTGTCTCCTGAGAAACCTGTATAAGGGTCAAGAAGCAACAGTTAGAACCGGATATGGAACAACTGATTGGTTTAGCATAGGAAAAGGAGTACAACAAGGATGTATATTGTCATCTTGCTTATTTAATTTATATGCAGAGTACATCATGCGAAATGCTGGCCTGGATGAATCACAAGCTGGAGTTAAGATTGCTGGGGAAAAGATCAATAACCTCAGATATGCAGACGATACCACTCTGATGGCAGAAAGTGAAGAGGACCTAAAGAGCCTCTTGCTCAGGGTGAAAGAGGAGAGTGCAAAAGTGGGCTTCAAGCTCAACATCAAAAAAACTAAGATCATGGCATCTGGCCCCATTACTCCTTGGCAAATAGAAGGGGAAGTCGTAGAAGTAGTGACAGACTTCACGTTCCTAGGATCCCAGATCACTGCAGATGGTGACTGCAGCCATGAAATTAAAAGATGCCTGCTCCTTGGGAGGAAAGCGATGGCAAACCTAAACAGCATGATAAAAAGCAGAGACATCACCTTGTCAACAAAAGTCCGCATGGTCAAAGCAATGGTATTCCCCGTAGTAATGTATGGCTGCGAGAGTTGGACTATAAGGAAGGCTGAGCGCCGAAGAATAGATTCTTTTGAACTATGGTGCTGGAGAAGACTCTTGAGAGTCCCTTGGACTGCAAGGAGATCAAATCAGTCAATCCTAAAAGAAATCAACCCTGACTGTTCCCTTGAAGGCCAGATCCTGAAGCTGAAGCTCAAATACTTTGGCCACCAAATGAGAAGGGAGCATTCACTGGAGAAGACCCTGATGCTGGGAAAGATTGAAGGTCAAAGAAGAAGGGGACGGCAAAGGATGAGATGGTTAGACAGTGTCATCGATGCAACGAACATGAAATTGAGCAGACTTCAGCGGACAGCGGAAGACAGGAGGGCCTGGCGTAATCTGGTCCATGGGGTCGCGAAGAGTCGGACTCGACTGTGCGACTGAACAATAACAACAACAAATGTGTGGGTAGTTAAAATCACCTATTACAACACAGTTATTTTGTCTAGCCACTATCTTTAATTCATTCATCATTTTATAATCCTCCTCTATCTTTTGATCTGGTGGTGGTAACAAACTCCCAGTCTTAAGTTTCCTTTTGGGCCCACTATTTCAACCCATAGCAATTCCAGAATCCAATTCTCTTACTCTCTCTATCTTATTGGACTGTATATCCTTTCTGACATACAGAGCTACCCCACCTCCAACCCTTCTCCCCTATCCTTCCAATATAATATATAACTGGGAATCACCATATCCCACTGATTTTCCTCATCCCACCAAGTTTCTGAAATACCCACAATATCTATTTTTCCCAGGGCTGGCCCGAGGTTTTTCAGCACCCTAGGCAAAACTAGCACCCCCCCCCCAAGCGAGGCTGCCTTGTGGTACCCCGCCTCACTTTGTGTCTCCCCCCCCCCACTGCCACATGCCTCTCCGGTGCTCAAGCCAGGTGCTAAGCTGGGTGCATTGGGTGGGGGGGAGAGGGGGCTACAAGGCTCTTCTGAGTGCAGCCCTTCTGCTTTTTCTTTCCTTCTCGCCTGCTTCCCCCATCTCTCCTTCCCCCCTGGGGGACTGGGCCCCCCCCAGCCATGTGCACCCCGTCCCTCACTCCCCGCGGGAATGGCACCAAGAAGACTCACTGAGGGTGGTGTGGAGGAGTCATCCGGTCCAAGCAGGCCCATCTCAGAGGAGGAAGCAGCAGCGGGTCTGTTCCAGCCCCCTCTATGTACCACGCACACCTACCTAAACCACTCTGCTGCTGGGCCCTTCAGGCGGCGCCATCCACCTCCTCCCCAACCTGCAGGCCATCTGCACCTCAGGACAGGCCCCGAGCACAGCGGGGGGGGGGCTTCCTCCCTCCTCACTTCCTTCCCTGCCCACTTCTGGGTGCACTGGGCACTGGACTTGGGGTGAAAGAGATGGCAGTGGCAGAGGTGGAGGCAGTGGTCCCCCAGTCAGGGACTAGATGCATGCAGGGCTTTTGGCAGGGGGGCTTTTGGCGAGGGTTCCAGGTGCAGTTTGGTGCCCCTAAGGGCCAGCCGCTCTAGGAGAATGCCTAGTTCACCTAGTGAGTGAGCCGGCCCTGTACCTAAGCACACCTCTAGATAAGGCAAATGGAAGAACAAAAGAAATTGGTAAGAAATGCAATCATTCTGTCCCTGCTAGAAACATGCCCTAACTGATGGAAAAAGAGAGTGGGCATAGATACTCTTAGAAAAGCTGCAAGTATGTCCTCTCCTTGTTTCATTACCTGGGGACCCAAGCAGCTTCCTGGAAGACCACATAGTCAGCAAAAGATAGCTGCCAGAACTGACCATTGCCCAGAGGTCTGTCCCCTTCAAAGAAGCAGCATCAAGAGACCCTTCTCTTCCACTCCAGAGCTTTTTAAAAAGTCTCTCTCTGCCCTGGATCGTATCACCTTGAGACCCAGAGCATGCCTGTAAACTTCCTGTTCTCTTCCCTCTCTAGCAAGTTGCTTCAGGATTGTTGGTTTCTGCTGGGAGGGGGAGAGCCATTCACCTTCCATGCAGGAAGTCTGTAGAATACCTGGAATGCAATCTGTTCACTTCCCCCCTCCCCCTCTGTTGTCCACAGAGAGAAAACTAAGCCACTTCTGAAAGCCACATTCCAGAACCTGGGGGTGGGAGAGAAAGGGCATTTCCTCACACAGTTGGAAATGGGACTATGGGGGCTAAGACCTTTTAACACCACCCCTTCCCAAACAAAGCAAAATAGACAATTATTTTTTGTGTGGCAGCTTGTTCATCTGCAACAAACAGATATAATTGTCTTAACAATGACATGCAAGCTCACTTCTCTGAAGTAATTGGACCCTGGCTGAACTACCAGAGTTAAAGTTTCTATCCTACTTCTTGCTGATGATGAGGTTCTCCAATCAAGCTCCTTCCCTTCCTCTCCCGACAACAGACACCCTGTGAGGTAGGTGGGGGTGAGAGAGCTCTGAGAGAACTGTGACTGACTCAAGGTCACCCAGCAGCTGCATATGAAGGAGTAGGGAATCTGGTTCTCCAGATTAGAGTTCACTGCTCCTAACCACTACACCAAACTAGCTCTAGAGGCTTTTGCCTCTTCTTGTCTGGAAGAATTCCTTATAGTTAATTATAAAAAATCCAAGGTTGTTGTTTTTTTGGGGGAAATCTCGTGTACACCAGAAGTGGAAAATTCATGGTAATGATACTGAGGAGGTACCCTGTTTTAAATGCTTAGGGGGTTGATTGGACCAGAAATTAACTTGGTCAGTGTAAACTGCTCATGTTAAGACTGGCTACAGCAGCATCAAATATCATCTGTCATATCTTTTATTCATCTGCAGCTCAGTCTATCCTAGCCACCATTATAATGTTTAATGCCTAGGTGGTCATGTAAAGTTTATATGGGGCTGGTATCAGGATAGATAAAATAGAAGAGTCCATGGATTCAATTCTTCTTTCATTCCTATGTACCATCTCGGGAATTTCAAACTGTTTAGCAGGGGGTGGCCTCCCAAGCTGAATTGAGTCTCTTGAAATTTAAAAATTAAAATTATACACTGCTAGCCTGATACCCGTGCTTTGCTACGGTATTTAAGTCCCATAAATCCAGTTATAATACTGAAGATGTGAAGCTTGAAATGTAACATTTGTTGTAGGAATTCTAATGGAAAAAATTGCAGTGTAAAGGATGAAGTGAGACAGATGTACTCCCCCCCCCCCGAAGGACCTCTCTCTAGACCACATTGGTGGTTCTGCCCTCAGGTGCTAGGATCATGAGGCTGCTTGATGAGCTCACTCTGGAGCAGACTACACTGAACTGTCCATTTAAGAAGCAGTCATTTGTTAAGTCAACTACTGTCACCTTCCACGAAAGTGATGGCCTCTCTACTTGTGTTCCTGGATTGTTTTGCTCATATGGAGACTGTGTTGTTCTGAGCACCTCAGGTTGATCTCACTGATACTTGGCCTGTGCAGCTCAGTGCACTGCACGAGTACTGTGTGCAAATGTCTCTGCAGAATTCCTAAGTTGCCTCCTCCTTGTAGCATTGATGTATCTGGCTCGATGTTTGCCAGGAGCTTTCTTGGGGGCAGTAAGAGATGAGAGGTGTGAGGGAGAGTTGGAGTGAGGGAGTGGTGATGTGGTGGACATTTCTTCAGGTTCATGAGAGAGGCACACATCAAAATGGCTCCTAGAAATATTCTTTACTATCTCCCCATAAACATTCTTTAACTCAATTGCCATGCTGCCTTTTTTGAAAAATGTCTATTCAGGAGTCTTGAATAGCTGATTTCTGTAACTGTCCTCAACTGTCTGCAGTCTCTTCTGTGTTTTTACCTCAGAACATTGAGATCCAAAGCTGAGCAATCCGAGGAGGAGGGTGCAAGTAGGCAGGTTTTACCTCAGAACTCTGAACTACACAACTGACCAACCAGGGGAGGGGGTGGGCAAGGAGGCAGCGGCCTGCCAGGCACATGGAAAATAATTGGGGGGACACATTGTGCCCCTTTTTATCCCCTTAGGGGTCATGTTTCTCAGAAATCTCTTGGGGGGGGGTTTGACGTCATGGTAAGAATACACTCCTTTTATTTTGGGTTTCTTGGTGCAGGAGTTTGGCCTGGGCATTGAATCTGGGGGGAGGGCATATCCCCTCCCCCCCTTTTTTTTTACAAAAATGCTTCTCAATTATGTTACATTTTAGAACTGGGATGTAACTACATATTCAAAACACCATCTGAGCAATCAGATATTAAGCAAGTTCATATGAACCAATTTTCTAGAACCCACATTGTGAGAAGTTAAATAACCTAATAAAAGAAACCAGTTTTCTATGAATTTGGGTATATTTCCATTGTGGGTGTGAGTGTGGCAAAGCTAGGCCAACAACATCACTAAGGTGATCCTGCTGGGGCAGCATCCCTGATGGATTAAAGTACCCTGGCCCTGCTCCTACACCTGACAGACTCCACCCTGACTGGTGTTGGAGGGATTGTATTTAAAGGAATCAGGGAGGCTGGGCCAGCAGCAGGGCTAAGTCAATCCTGCTGAGCAAACCTCCCTGGTGCCTGTAAGCATCCCACCTCCTCTCCTACACCTGACAAGCAGCTGCCTGTCCAGTGTAGGAGGGAGAGGGGGGTGGATTATTAGAAGGCACTGTGGAAGTTGGGCTAACAGGATCACTAAGTCATTACTGCTGGGGCGGGCTCCCTCATGGCTTTAAGCACCCTGCAACCACTGCTGCACCTGACAGGAGGTGGGGGAGTATGTTGGAAACCATCAGAGAGGCTAGGCCAGCAGCATTATTGCACCTCACAGGTGGTTGTTGGCCATTCCTGATTTCCTCAACTGTCATTAGCTCTGTGCAGTCTCATGTAAGTGATTTTTTTTAACCTCAGAACACTGAGCTCTGCAGCGAGTGGGGGTGCAAGAGAGTGGGGGGTGCAAGGAGGCAGCAGCCTGGCAGCCACATAAGAATCAATGGGAGAGCACATTTTACCCCTTTTGACCCACATAGGGGTTGAATTTCTAAAAATCCCTTCTTAGTGAGCTTCTATGTCATGGTAGGCGCGCTCTCCCCAAATTTCATGTTTCTAGGTCCAGTGGTTTGGCCTGGGCATTGGGTTTACAGTGAGGGGACTTTCTTTTATATACATATAGATGACTCCCAAGAGGGCTATCTCATCTTAGTCAGAGAGGATCCATTAGGATAAAGTTGTTGAGCAATTACTTCACCACCTCAATCTTTCCTTGGACTCCCTTTATTCAGTTACCAGACAGGAAGTGATGAGAATAATTAAGAAACATCTATTTAAGTATGGTTATAACAGTACAATCTATAGTGAAGTGGTGGCAAATCTATGGCATGCGTGCCAGAGGGGGCACTCAGAGCCCTCTCTGTGGGCATACACACCATCCAGGGCTGGCTCACCCACCCACAAAAAGCCCCCCACCCCCTCCAAAAGCCCTGTGTTGCCACTGCCAAAAGCTCCCAGCCACCACCTCTTTCTCTCCCTCGGCCACCCCGTCTTCGACCCACCCCCTGACCATCCTCCCTCCTTCTGCTGGGCTGTAATCCTGCCCCCAGGTCAGAGCAGCCCCATCTCTTCACCATTGTCCCAAAGGTGGTCCCAGCCAAAGACTCAGTTGGCCTTGCTCCGTTGCCTTGGGTGGGTGGGGATCCATCCTCTGCACATGCTCAGAGGCGCCCCGCTGGCCCAGACCGGCTGTCTGCCCCACCCATCAGCAACTGGCTTCCCAACCAAAGCCAGCCAACCCAGCTGCCCTCACGCCCCACAGTGGTGGACTGAATGCCTTGGGAGCTGGTGTGGTGGTGTGGTGGGGAGAGAAACAGCCTCGTACAGACAGTCACAACAGGCAGCCCACCCCAGCCACTAGCCACCCACAGGAACAGGGAAGGTAAGTGCTGCCTGCTGATGAGCTTTTCATTGTGGCGGGGGGCTTTTGTAAAAATCCCCAGCATCTCTAGTTAAAGGGATCAGGTAGGTAGGTGCTGATGTGAAAGACCTCTACTTGAGACCCTGGAGACCTGCTGCTAGTTTGAGGAGACAATACTCGATGGATCAAAAATATCTGATTCAGTATAAGGCAGCTTTATGTGTTCATGTGCCTTTATAGAGAAAGGGAACTGTAGGATTAGAATAAAGGTGGTATTTATTTAGTGGTATTTAGTATCCCTTGTTTGGCTTTGGGTCACTTCCATAGCAGGACACTGAAGCAGATTCCCTCTCCTCCCTATCTCTTAAAAAGTGATGTATGTGTGCAGGAACTGTCTCTTAATAAAATAACCCCTGGGTAGAATTCCTGGTTTTCTGGAAAGTCAAGGGCCCGCTGGACTCAAGAGACATGTAGTCAAGAATCCCCCCTTATGCTCTGAAATCATAAGGCTATGGATTGCTATATTACAAGGCTTGGATGAATATTCCTTTTTCCTTTGGAGCTGTGTTGGTGGATGCAGGGGCTTGGGATACCTGGGACTGGGAGGTTCATCCTGGACTGTCCTGAGAAGAGTGTTTGTGCACAAAAAAGTTCATATGTTGATCGTAAAGGTGCCACTGGACTCAAGCCAGGATTTACTGTTTGCTAGTGTCAAGGTTACTTGCTTGAGCCAAAAGATAATAGAGCAAGCGAGAAACGAAACCCAAAATTCCAGAGACATGAAGGAAGCATCCTTGACTCTCATCCACTGCCCCCACCTACTATGGCAGCATAGCTGACATTCTGCATGGGTGCACTTCAGATGGGAACCATGGCTAGCAAAGACAGGAGGGCTGCACTATTTTACTGGCCTTAAGTGGCCTCGAGTACCTGCCATTTATTCCATTAAGGGAGCCCACTTGAGGTTCGTCAGCAGCTCACAACTGACTTACAAAAGGCAGCCTGTTACTCCATGTGCTTGGATGAAAGCACAGATATAAATAATCATGCAAGGCTAGCAGTAATTTTGTGTTATGCTGTTGGTGACATCATGAGAGAAGAGCTGGTGAAACTGGTGTCTTTGCCTGAAAGAACACAAGGGATAGATATCTGCAATGCTGTGATGGAGGCTTTTTTGTCACAAGACATAAGACCAGAAAAAATGGTTTCAATTACTAGTGATGGGGCACCTTCTATGGTGGGGGCAACATCTGGTTTCATACAGTTCTTTGTTAAAGAAACAAAACATTAAATCATTCAGTTCCATTGTATCATCAAGAAGCTCTTTGTGCCAGGGAAAGCAGCAAAAAATTTGACAATGTCCTCAAAGCTGTCACAAAAATGGTGAATTACATCATGGCTCATGCTCTGAATTTTCAACAGTTTAAAGCACTTCTTGAGGAGGTTCAGGCACAGTATAATTGTTTACTTATGTACAATAATGTCCAGTGGCTGAGCAGAGGATGAGTCCTGGAGAGATTTGTAGCCTGCTTGGATGAAATTAGGCTGTCTATGAATGAAAAAGGGCAGGAAAATCCACAGCTCACTGGTATGGCCTGGCTTACCAACCTCATGTTCTTTACAGTTTTTACACTACACTTCAGTGTACTGAACAAACAACTACAAGGTGTAGGGAAAACAGTAGAAAGGATGTTTTGTGATATCAAAACATTTGAGAGAAAACTGCAGGTTTTTGAAAGAGACCTTGAAAGTGGGCAGCTGAAATATTTTTCAAATCTAAAAATGCATTTAGAAAATTCTATGACATTTGCAGACAATCCTACAAGCCATCAGGAAATCTACAAGGACTTTTCCAGCATCGTAGCAGCTGCAAAGGTGAATTTTAGTAACAGATTTTTACATTTCTGTAAGATGGAGACAACCTTGTGTTTTCTTACTTCTCCAGATAAAGCCAGATTTGAAGAACTTGATCTTTCCTTCTTTACACTGGTTAGATTAAGGAAATCTGGAAATGGAGCTATTGGAATTTCAAGAAAACTCTATCTGGAAAAATAAATTCTATGACCTGCGTGAAACACCTGAGAGGACAGAAGGGATGACACAGGACAGTACAGTTAGTTCTGAAAATGAAATCCTTAAAGTGTGGAATTCTCTGCCAAATAATTTTAACTCAATGAAAGCACTTGGGTTTGCTTTCCTTACTTTGTTTGGATCATCTTATGCTTGTTGAGCAGCTGTTTTCAGCTTTGAATTATATCAAATCTGACACCAGAAACAGACAAAAGATGTTAATGTATGCGTTGTTTTTTCTAAACTAAAACCTCAGTAGTCAGGTTAAATTGCTGTGTTGGCACTTTGCGATAAATAAGTGGGTTTTGGGTTGCAGTTTAGGCACTCGGTCTCTAAAAGGTTCGCCATCACTGCTATAGAGCATGGCATGTTTGTTCTACTCAATTTGCTGGTATTCTTCCATATGGAGAGCTTCTCGATTACTGTTCATATTTGATTGCCTCTCAGTATAGGCATGCCTTTATGCTGGTGCACCTTAATGCCTTACCATCTAGAGTTTTGAAAGGGAGGTATCTTAAACTACCATACTCTGATAGAATATATGACTGTGGTGCAGGTAGTGAAGACATTCTGCATCATGTGACCTTTGAATGTAATTACTTTTCGGAGCATAGAAATTTTTGAATTTTTTCTTTGCTCAAATATATAGAGCAAAATATAGATTACCTCATTTATTAGAGGACAATAACAGACCTATCACTCTTTCAGCTATGAAAAAAAATATGCATTTGTGATAGATTTTCATAGCCATTCAAATGTAGTCTAGTTTTTTATATTTTAGTAATCTGCCCAGAACTAATAAATTAAGAAGCAATATGAGGTAGAAAGAGAGAGAGATGGCAGCAACAGCGTCTTTAACACTTTATAAGGAAAGGCAGTTTCTGAGGTAGTGTTTTCAACTCTACGTTGGGAAATTCCTGGAAATTTGGTGCTGGACCCTGGGAAGGCTGGAGTTTGAAGAAGGGAGGGACCCCAGGTGGGGATGATATACCACTTAGTCTACCTTCCAAATCAGCCATTTTGACCTGGGGAACTGATCTCTCTAATCTGGAGTTTTTTTTTTAATTCTGGGAGATCTCAAAGCCCTGGAGGTTGACAGCACTAGACCTTAGTACTTTGGCCATTTTTTTCTCTATAAGGTCTCTTTGGATAAAGTTGTAGAGTCTGAAAGGCTGCTATGCTAAGGAAGTGCTTACTGGCCTGCATCTGGCATTCAACAACTTCTTTCTTTCTGCTCCTTTCGGTCCAACGTGCTAATCAAAATGTCATGATCTGGGATCAATAACAAGGCAGGTAGAACAGCTGCATAAATCTGCTGTCCATGCTAACACCTTGAATTAGTCAGACACAGGCCCAATGATAGGTGAGAAGAAGGATTTTAAACATCTAATCTATCATCTTTTCTCAAGCAGCTAGAGGCCTCTGCTCCAACATTTGATTTGATGGCCTATTGTACAAACTTAACATGGATGTTTTACTGTGGTGATTTATTTTATTGTGAGTGTTTCTGTTTTATAATTACATATAGATCATTTCATGTGCTCTTTCTGCAGTAGTTTTAAAAGAATAGTTGACACTGTATAACAATAAATGAAATTGCCTGTGAATGTCTGGGCTGGAAATCTATCCTTTGCTACCAACATCCTGCAAGAATACTAAAGGGGCAAAAGTTTTTTAAAAATGGCTTATTCTATTGAAACTTTCATTGAGAATTTAAGTAGGCGTCACCTCATTATCAGCTTAGGCTAAAAGGTTAACACTCCTTCTCATGTGGCAAATGCCCTGGGACCTTTAATAGCTGCTAAATGGCCAGAGTTATAGTGTTAGGTTTCATTTGAAAATGTAGGTAACTTAAGGGTATTTCAAGGGAAATAATTTTTTCTCCTTGTGAGTGCAAAGTTAATGGCAGGCTTAGTTAAACTGTGATTTATACTGAAGGAATTTGAGAAGATGAAATGGTTTAACAGCAGCGGCAAAGCCCAAACATTGTGGTAGAGAGGAGAAAATTGAAGATATTTTCATATTAATTTATTAAGGACATTTCTATCCTACCTCATCAGAGTCCTGCTCAAGACGGCTTACAATTAAAATAAGAAAACTTTCTCAGCAAGCCTCTGCAAGAAAGGATCTTCCCACATGGAGGCAGCTGCCACATTGTGCTGTTTCAAGGAGGTTCCCTTATGGTGGCAGTAATCCGTGCTTCAGCAGTGCACCTGGTTCATCCCGAGGGGGGGGCAGAAGCCCAGATAAATCAATATCCTCCAGCACTTTGCAGATGACAGTGGGGGCACCTGCATATTTATTCTCCCAACCAGGATCCCTGCCTGAGTCACCGGCCCTCTCTCCCCAATTGTACTTTGCTAGAAGCTCTTCGTTGGGTACACTCAATTCTTTTACTGCAATAGCTTGTTCTGCCCTTGTTCTGCCCTTGTTTCTAAAGCAGGAGATTTTAGAAAACAGACCATAACACTCTCCTTTAAAAAACAAACAAACACTAACTGAATGTTTAACCTTGCAATAGGTCTCATTGCATGTATTAAAAACAAAACAATAGAAAGCACCATGTATAAACATACAATATATGCAATAATATCTAATGAAAATATAAATTATGTGCAATGTACTAAACAAGTATAATCACCTTATAGGTACTAACAAAATTCATTCAAATTCATATACAAGCAGTCAAGTACAGAATCAAAGAAACAAAACATAAAGGGAACAGTCCAAATATTCACCTATCTAAAAAGCTAGCTCCTGTATAAGCATAATCCAATGTTGTCATTCATTGGAACCAATCTCCATTCTCTTAACCAAATGTTCTCACTTTTCCCATGGGATTAATCCAATGAATTAGTTCCAATGAATGATGTATTTGATATGGAGCAATTCTTGAGAAAGAAGGCTGGAAATTACTTGACAACCGGGAAGTCATTGGATCGCTTATCTGGCAGCAATAATTACTTGTCCTACAGTGGTGGGACTGTTGAATCGCCTCTTCTTTAGCAGCAAGCTCTGAAATAAAATATTACCTTGGATTACGTTTATACAGGAGCCAGCTATTTAGATAGAAGAATATTTGGACTTTATTTTTGTTACTTTGATTCTGTACTTGACTGCTTATATATTTTGATAACTTGTCCTATATAATAGGACTACTCCTGAGGAAGATTGTTGAAATGAGTTTATAACTGGGTGTTTATTGAGAGGTTTTAGTAATCTTTCCTATATTATAAAGCTGATTTGGGGTGGCAAGATTCGATGCATGCCAAAATCAGTTGGCCGCCTGAACTGCCACTCACAAATGGGTCCCTGGCCACTGACTAACTTGTCTTGCTGCATTAGCTCAGTCCCACCCACAGAACCAAAGGCCAGACTCTCACCCTCAGTATGTAGGGAGCCACCAGACGGGATGGATGCTCCAGCGGCTGGATGCTTAGGATACTGAGCCCATTCCTGCCACCGCCATAGTGATGGTCATCACCCTGGGTGACTGCAGATGGCCACGCACCCTGCAACCGCAACCACCTAGGCAGGGAGCCAGTGGCGGGCCATTCCCTCGACCCCGAGGTCTAGTGAGGGGGGAGAAAGTGGGCTAAGATAGCAGTGAAGATTTTGGCATCCTGATTAATAAGAGTTATGAGGCAATATGATTTAGGATCTAGTGGGTCTCTACCAGGCTTGGGTATCACTGTGATGGTTGATTCCATCCAAGAGTGTGGTACTATTTCCGTATTCAAGATCTCATTACATACCATGACTAGTGGTTGCATTAAAAGATCTAAGAAGGTCTTATAATATTTCGCTGGGAAACTGTCTGTTCCTGACGTTTTGTAATTTTTAAGTGTTTTAATAATCTCCTATACCTCTTGTGGTGTTATGGGAGAATCTAGTTGCTCTCTATGTTCTGAGGACAATTTGCTAATCAATTTTCTATTGTCAAAGTATTCTAGTATTTGTTTAGGGTCTGGGTTTCCAGAAGCATATGGATCTTTACAATAAGTCATAAGTGTCTGTATATTATCTCTGTTTTTTCCCTTCTTTTTTATACTGTTTGTATTGTATGCTGCTCTTAAGACTGTAATAATAAAACTAACTAACTAAGTCATAAGATATGCGAGTCATTGGAACCTGTTACTCTCTGAGCATTCCGAATTGCTTTAAGTGGAGTGAAGGGCTTCCTATTTTTCAGTTGCCAAGACAGAAAGCTTTAGGAGTTTTAATCCAAGATTTCTGTTTGAGAAACAATGAATTCTTTTTAATTTTGGTGAATTCTAAATTGTCCAGGGCCTTCCTTTCAAACAATAATTTATTATTATTTTACTGCCTGTTTGTTTGTGCAGTTTCTCAAGATTATCTATGTTCAATATAATGTCTAATCTGATTTTTTTCTTTTTGTTTCTCAAGATTATCTATGTTCAATATAATGCCTATTCTGATTTTTTTTCTTTTTGTTTTTTTATAAAAGGATGAGAGTGAAATTATATAGCCCCTCATAATGGCCTTCATTGCCTCCCAGACCACAGCAGAGGAAACCTCACTGCCAATATTTTCCTCAAAATAATTTTTGAGTGTTGCTGTTAGTTTTAGTTTTGCCTGATCATTTAATAAAAGAGAAGGATTCAGTTTCCAAATCCTTGTGTTAATTCCAATTATTATCCACTGAATGACTCCTTTCACCCAATCATGGTCTATTTTAGGACCAATGTTAGCATCAAGTATTCAGTCCTGAGAGGAGGAGGATAAAAGAACAAAAACAATTTGAGTATGAACTTGAAACTGTGAGGAAAAATAAGTGTAGTCACATGTGATAGGATGGCAAAACCTCCAAACATCTGTATAATGAAAATTTTCAAAGAGGAAGTGCAATTTGGTATAAGATTGAGAAGTCGTTCTCATTCATTTCTTTTTTTCTTTGATCTGTCCAGATTGAAGTCTGCAATGTAATTAAAATCAGCCCCTATTATTGTTGTGCCAATAGAGAAAAGATCCAATCGTGAAATGACATCTTCAATAAATGAGATTTGATTCTCATTAGGAGCATAGATTGATGCCACAGTAATTGGCTCGTCAGCTAAGTAGCCCTTGAGGAAAATATATCTCCCTTTGGGATCTGACAAAGTGGAATCTAATTTAAAAGAGAATTTACTGGAAAGAAGTATAGCCACTCCATGAGATTTGCCTGTGCCAGAGGCATGGAACTGATATGGGAACCATTTGGGGTAAAACATGTTAGTTTTGCATCTCTTAAGATATGTTTCCTGGAGGCATACTATATCAGGACATAGTTTATGGAGGGCTGACCCAATATTTTTCTTCTTAATTAAATTATTTAATCCTCTACCATTAAAAGAGATTACTTGTAATTCATTCATTAAGGAAAAAATAAAGTGCGATTAGAATATATTTGAATTCATTACACAAGTGTGAAAGGTAATTCATTAAAATGATATGCTCCAATCTTAGGACAATCAGAAGTAAAAATATAGTTAATCTTTGATTAAAAAAGAGATCAGATAAAATATCCATGAAAATTCATTAAACTTATGATAAAGTAAAACTATTACAATGTCCTCCATTAGGACAAATGGGAAGCCCCTAATAAATGCTTCATACAGTTCATTAGGAGCATAAGCTATGCCACAACAAGAAGTATACATAAAGAACAAGCATAACATCAACTTTATAAAAAAAACCACAAGCATCCATAAAATAGTCTAATATGAGGACCTAGAAGTAGTAATAACAATGGAAAAAACTGTAGCGAGTAGAGATATACATAAACATAACAAGTTACTGCAATGTTTTGATAAGAGAAACAGGACAGAAACCTCAAGTAAAATGAGGTAATAAAATGTTGTTTCATAATGAATGAAAAGAGAAACAACGAAAATATATAAAACTGATGTGACTTTTCAGAAACCACCATGAACCCTTGGTTGTGCAATAAAGACATTAACCAACATTCTAATGAATTATTCATGTAAAATTTCCCATCTAACTATAAGTACAGAATTATAAAGAAATGAATTGAAACAGTAAATATAAAATTCACAAAAACTAATATGATCTAGAAACCTACTACAACAAGAGCTTCAAAATGCCCAACATCTGAACAGATTCTTTAAAAATCACAGTATAGTGTAGGATAAAAGCAAAAATTAATAGTCAATAACTAGAGTGTGTACTTCCAATATAAAGTGCAGCAGTAAATGCAGAAAAGTCCTTTTGTTTCTTTATCTGTATCTACCCAGAGTTGAAAAGCAACAGGAAAATTTAAATAGTCAAAACTGTGACATAATAGTAAACCAAACTGTCTCACATAACTGGACAACCTAACCGGACAGGGTAAAAGCCGGAACGGCCCGGAACGGGCACTAAACGAACAATAGTGTCGCAAAAAACAGTGGCATGCATTACAGCCACTCCAGAACAATACTCCAGAAGTGAAAACATGGAACTCCCACCCTTTTATTAACCCGTTCCAGGCCAAATAGCCTCCGGAACGGCCCGGAACAGCCCGGAACGGGCACTAAACAAACAATAGTTCCACAAAAAACAGTGGCATGCATTACAGCCACTTCAGAACAATACTCCAGAAGTGAAAACACGGGACTCCCACCCTTTTATTAACCCGTTCCAGGCCAAAAAGCTTCCGGAACACCCCGGAACGGCCCAGAACGGGCACTAAACAGACAATAGTGCCACAAAAAACAGTGGTATGCATTACAGCCACTCCAGAACAATACTCCAGAAGTGAAAACACGGAACTCCCACCCTTTTATTAACCCTTTCCAGGTCAAAAAGCCTCCAGAACACCCCGGAATGGCCTGGAATGGGCACTAAACAAACAATAGTGTCGCAAAAAAAAAAAGTGGCATGCATTACAGGCACTCCAGAACAATATTCCAGAAGTGAAAACATGGAACTCCCACTGTTTTATTAACCTTTTCAAGGCCGAACGGCCTCCGGAACACCCCGGAATGGCCTGGAATGGGCACTAAACAAACAATAGTGTCGCAAAAAAAAAAAGTGGCATGCATTACAGGCACTCCAGAACAGTATTCTAGAAGTGAAAACATGAGACTTTCATGCTTTTATTAACTCTTTCCAGACACTCCAGAACAATATTTTGGAATTCAGTACATGGAAATGTTGTGCACTCATTAACCCTTTCGAGGTTGAAATGACCCTGGAACGTGGTGGGGGGG
The DNA here is from genome assembly GCA_029375565.1 of Gekko gecko. Taxonomy (NCBI): domain Eukaryota; kingdom Metazoa; phylum Chordata; class Lepidosauria; order Squamata; family Gekkonidae; genus Gekko; species Gekko gecko. The sequence continues at coordinate 176,343,181 of JAPDNY010000005.1, forward strand.
CGTGTTTCATAGTTGAGTGGATGCATTTCTACCTGAGTGTAATTTTCAGGAGTCATGCTGGGTAGCTGTTGCTCACTCTTTTTGTCTTTCTGCTATGGGGTTCCACAGACGATTGTACCTGCTTGCATTAGTACCACATTCAAACAAATATTTAGGGCTACCTCCACCAGTTGGTTAAATTATTAGATCACTTTGCTATAACTTCAGCTGATTTCTCAGTGACAGTTACTTTGTACTTGTAATGTACCCAAGCCAACCATGTGCTCTGACCGGTTCTAACTGGTCCACCATGCAGCCAAGCGAAGTGCCTGAGCCTGGACCTTGAGGACAAAAGACTGAGGGTCTCCAATCAGGGAACTAGAATCCGAGAGGTTAATGCAATTACTGTAAATAGACCACTCATGGGTGTTGGGGTGTGTGGGGTGTGGTTTCCTTAGGGAATATAAGCCGGTCTGCTAGCTGACTACTTTTCTTGTTCTTGATCTAATAACGTATGTGAGAGCTGAAATCACTCATCAGTTCCAGTACTTTTCCCTGGTGACGAAGGTGGGATGCTACCTCCCATGAACAGAGAACCCGCATGAAGCATTGCATCGAGGCCAATGAGGAGAACCCTTCACGCCGCCTCTCCAGTTGCCGTTTCCAGCACCGCTCCTAGACCCGAACATCGCATCGCTAACCCTGAGAGCAGCACGGCACCGCTCCTAGTCCACCGCCACCGCTTCTGAGGCTCCATGTGGAACCCATAAGATGGCTGCTGCCTCCGCGAGTCTCCCTGCCTTCGACATCTCCCAACATACCCAATGGGAGACTTGGCTGGAGACCCTGGAGTGCCACTTCACCATACACAATGTCACGGAGCCGGATAAGAAAAAGGTGTACTGCGGAATGGCAGCACACCTCCTGCTGAAGGACTTAATACATCCCCGGCTGCCCAAAGATGAGTCCTACGCCACGCTGGTCAAAGCACTGACCGACCACCTGGCCCCTAAGCCCACAAAATTTGTGGAAAGGATGGATTTTTTTGCGAAGGTCGAGGGTCTGGACGAAACAGACTCTGATTTCTTTGCGGCTCTGTGCTGGGCTGTCACGAGGTGTTTGTTCCCCGATTTGGCAGACGCACTGCTAAACCAGTTCCTCGTGGGATTACAGGACCCCAAGTTGCGGAGGAAGTTGGTTAGCCAAAACGACCTGGATCTCAACAAGGCGATCTGGGAGGCTATGGCATACGAGAAGGCCCACCGAGACTGCCACACCAAGGCAGTCCACCACACACAAGCAATGGTTGGGTCTGACATCTCCAACAATGAGGAGGTCCTACATTGGAGCTCTGGCTCTGATCTGAAACTTACAATTGGAGGGTCTTTATGACAGGGCAGGCTATCTAGCCTGCCGCAGATCTCCCCAGGCAGGGGGGTGACTAGCAACGAGCATCGGCCCAAGTGGGAGTTGAGATCGGTTGATAGCGGGGCTTTAAAGAGTGCCGCGACCAGCCTTGATCCCCTCCCCCCAAGCGGGCACTTCGGAATTTCTCTAAAAGACCCCACTGAGTTGGATTCTCAACATAAGAACACATGACCCAGTCCTCCAAGACATTCTACGGAAACTGATACCAAGGAAACACTGCTATAACAAAATACGGACTTTGAAGGTAACTTTTTAAAATTGCTCACCGGAAACGCGCTGATCCCGAAAATAAACAACACCCGATGAAGCGCATGATCGTGCGGCATACTGTGTACTAACACCAACTCTGGGAAACATGGTTGAAAAGCAAAAAAAGCCAAAAAGCCGGTTTGTTGATCATTCCTGCGGTCGGGATATTGACTTTAAAATAGAAACTAACACCAAGTCCCGTGAGAAACAATGTGGAAAACTACTTAAGCTGCAACAGAAAACACCAGAACAGGAAGTGATCTCAGACCAGACAAGCAGCGCTTCCTAGAGATGACCGAGGAGGCCGGAAGAAGGGAGGAACCAGAAGACAAGGAGGACGACTAAGACTGCCGGACAGGAAGTAAGTAACAGGAAGAGCCATTTACTCGTGGGCACTCAATGAAATTGCTGAGCAGTCGGGTTAGAACAGATAAAAGGAAGTACTTCTTCACCCAAAGAGTGATTAACATATGGAATTCACTGCCACAGGAAGTGGTGGCAGCTACAAGCATGGACAGTTTCAAGAGGGAATTAGATAAACATGTGGAGCAGAGGTCCATCAGTGGCTGTTAGCCACAAGGTATAGATAGGAACTCTCGGTCTGGGGCAAATGATGCACTGTATTCTTGGTGCTGGGGGGCAACAGTGTCTTGGCCCACTGCTGGACCTCCCGATAGCACCTGGTCATCGAAACTCCAGAAGCCGCGCGAGGGTTTTTCCCTGAAGATCCCATTTATGCATGGAACTTCACCAGAGGGCCCCTTTGGATTCCAGCAAGAGTAGTGAGAGTTCGAGGGCCCCGCTCCTACGAGGTCTCCAGTGAGGATGGACAAATACTACACCGCCACATTGACCAGCTCCACAGACAAACCCTGCTGGTGGAGCCAGAAGACTTCGTGGAACCAAACACGCTTGAGACCACCGATCTGGTAACCACACCGGGCCCATTGGAGGAACCGTGCAGCCCAGCCATCGCTAGTCAGCCTCCGGACCCTGCAGTGCCAACCCAGGGGCCTGCCAGCACATAGCCTGTGGACAGCACTCTGCTGAGAACGGCAGCGACGGCTCCAGCTTCAGCGACGTCGGAACCCCACTGCTCAACCCGAGAGCGCAAACTGCACCCATACCTGAAGGACTTTATTTGTGGGTATCTAGTTTCAGACCAAGGGGGGAGGGGTGTAATATACCCAAGCGACTGGTTCTAACTGATCCACCATGCAGCCAAGCGAAGTGCCTGAGCTTGGACCTTGAGGACAAAAGACCCTCAGCTCCTGAGTCCCCTCCAATCAGGGAACTAGGATCCAAGAGGTTAATGCAATTACTGTAAATAGACCACTCACGGCTGTTTGGGGTGTGTGGGGTGTGGTTTCCTTAGGGAAAATAAATTGGTCTGCGAGCCGACTACTTTGTCTTGTTCACAATCTAATAAAGTATGTGAGAGCTGAAATCACTTGACAGTCTCAGTACTTTTCACTATTAGTGATTTTAAATGTTATTATAGTGGGCCTTGGATTTTGGGAACTCTTTACCTTGCTATGGAATCATAATACAGAATATTAAACATGGCCTTTTCTTCTAAGAATGAATAGTATTTCTACTAATATGCCACATATGTGGATTTTTGGTAGCATGCAAATTGATTTGAAAGACACAGGATTACTCAGATAACTATTCTTTACTCAGGTAGCTATTTTTTAAACAAGCACCCCGCTATCGCAAAACTTGAAGACACTTGAATGAAGAGGACTTAAAGTCATTTTCTTTCTCTCTGTTCCTCAGAGGAAAAAGATTACAAACTAGAGGAGGATATAGATTTTTTCTCCTGTCAAGGTTCCGAGGTGTTCCACAGGCATTTTGGCCAGGAATGGGTTAATAACTGCAAGGTATTTCTGCATTTGGACTTCCAAAATATTCTACTGGAATGCCTTTAACACACCCTACTGTTTCTTGTGGGACTGTTTTTTGCTTAAAGGCCGTTCCAGCCCGTTCTGGGCTGTTCCGGAGGAATTTTGGCCCAGAATGAGTTAATCAGTACACAATATTTCTCTGTTTGGATTTCCAAAATATTGTTCTGGAGTGTCTTTAATACATCCCATGGTTTCTTGAGGAACTGTTGTTTGTTTAATGCCCATTCTGGCCTGTTCCGAGGTCTTCTGGGGGCATTTCAGCACAGAATAGGTTAATAAGTGCACAATATCTCTACATTTGGATTTCCAAAATATTCTTCTGGAGTGTTTAGTGCCCATTCCGGGCCGTTCCGGGGTGTTCCGGAGGCTTTTTGGCCTGGAACGGGTTAATAAAAGGGTGGGAGTTCTGTGTTTTCACTTCTGGAGTATTGTTCTGGAGTGGCTGTAATGCATGCCCCCCTTTTTTGCGGCACTATTGTGTGTTTAGTGCCCGTTCCGGGGTGTTCCGGGGTGTTCCAGAGGCTTTTTGGCCTGGAACTGGTTAATAAAAGGGTGGGAGTTCCGTGTTTATACTTCTGAAGTATTGTTCTGGAGTGGCTGTAATGCATGCCACTGTTTTTTGCGGCACTATTGTTTGTTTAGTGCCCGTTCCGGGCCATTCCGGGGTGATCCAGAGGCTTTTTGGCCTGGAACTGGTTAATAAAAGGGTGGGAGTTCCATGTTTTCACTTCTGGAATAATGTTCTAGAGTGGCTGTAATGCATGCCACTGTTTTTTGCGGTACTATTGTTTGTTTAGTGCCCGTTCCGGGCCGTTCCGGGGTGTTCCAGAGGCTTTTTGGCCTGGAAAGGGTTAATAAAAGGGTGGGAGTTCTGTGTTTTCCCTTCTGGAATATTGTTCTGGAGTGGCTGTAATGCATGCCACTGTTTTTTGCGGCACTATTGTGTGTTTAGTGCCCGTTCCGGGCCATTCCAGGGTGTTCTGGACACATTTTGGCCTGGAACTGGTTAATAAAAGGGTGGGAGTTCCGTGTTTATACTTCTGAAGTATCGTTCTGGAGTGGCTGTAATGCATGCCACTGTTTTTTGCAGCACTATTGTTTGTTTAGTGCCCGTTCCGTGCCGTTCTGGGGTGTTCCAGAGGGTTTTTGGCCTGGAAAGGGTTAATAAAACGGTGGGAGTTCTGTGTTTTCACTTCTGGAATATTGTTCGGAGTGGCTGTAATGCATGCCACTGTTTTTTCTGGCACTATTGTTTGTTTAGTGCCCGTTCCGGGCCGTTCTGGGATGTTCCGGAGGCTTTTTGGCCTGGAAAGGGTTAATAAAAGGGTGGGAGTTCCATGTTCTCACTTCTGGAATATTGTTCTGGAGTGGCTGTAATGCATGCCACTGTTTTTTGCAGCACTATTGTTTGTTTAGTGCTCGTTCCGCGCCGTTCCGGGGTGTTCCGGAGGCTTTTTGGCCTGGAACGGGTTAATAAAAGGGTGGGAGTTCCGTGTTTTCACTTCTGGAGTATTGTTCTGGAGTGGCTATAATGCATGCCACTGTTTTTTGCAGCACTATTGTTTATTTAGTGCCCGTTCCGGGCTGTTCCAGGCCGTTCCAGCTTTTACCCTTTCCCTCACATAACCATGTGAATGTGTGTTGAACGGTTCCCTTCCCAATCCTCCCCTCCTCCCCTCCCAAACTCCAAAATAAAAACAAAAGGAAAGGAAAGTAGAGATGAGAAGAAATGAGAACACTCATAGAAAGTGAGTTTAGAGTCCAAGAAGGATGCAAAGAGAATTGTAGATGAGATCAGGATACATAAGCAAGTAAAGATAAAAAAGAGAGAAGGAATCAAAAGAGGGGGAAAAAACCTTCCAATCTCTGTAGTCAGTCCCACTTCGAAGCATAAAGAGCAAGAAATGATGTCCCACTGTTGGGATGACACAGTAAAAAAAGAAAACATGGGACTGTAGAAACTAAGAAATCACTCCCTCCACCCCCCAATGAAACGTGAACAAGCCAACAAAATTTACATTTTTTTAAAAAATGGTGGCATTCTAAGTTAGGTTCAGTAGCCAAGGTTTGAATGTAAAACTGTAGGCAGAGCCACACATAACAGTAGTAAATAGAGTCAAAGTCGTTTTTTTAAAAAAAGTCCCTCTATTTTGTGTGCCAAGGTGGGATCTTATGCCATTGCAGTGAAGAAATTGGATGGTCTGGTTTCCGTTTGTGGGACTTCTTAGCCTCTAAATCTCAGGAGACTTCCATGGTTAAAGACAATTTGTTTAAAAGAGCATAGCTACTATCAAGATCTTGAGCAATGAGGCATTCTCCTTGATGAATGACTTGGATCCCCCCCCCACATAAGCCAGCAATAGCATATGGAGACTTCCCACAACTTGGCAGTAATTGGCTTCAAAGAACATATTTTTATAACCTCCCTTAGTAAGTCTGGATTGACTTGAATCCTTTCATCATAGTATTTCAATGTGCCATGATGCCGAACTTCCTCTAATATTCTGTGGACAGTTCTATGGTCATAAAACTCAGTAGAGTATCGTGTCTTGAGGGCTCTTGTAAGTGATGTTGCTTTTTCCACCAAGTCTGTAAACTCTCAATATGAGTGGGGCTATTTTGTCATCAGGGCTCAGGACAGTGGATAGCCGACTTGGCATGAAGGAGGAGAGTTCAGAGTTGCCTTCCTCTCCTTCCTCCATCCCCCAGAAATTCAGTGAATTTTGTTTTAGTTTCACTTCCAGAGTCAGGATTTTTTCGGTAGCCCAGTCATCTTTTCTTTGGAGGTACCATATATTATCTTGTGTGGCCATAGACATTTCAAAGGCTGAGTCTGCAGTTTGAGACACTTTCTGAAGCGATTGTTGTATTATTTCAAGTTGTTCTCCCAGTGGCTTGCAATTTAATGTCTATGTGTTCTAAAATTTCCATTTTAAGAGCTTGAATTGATGTTAAATCAGATTTAAATTGTGAATCATTTACCTTACAAGCCCGCCTGTTCCAGTAACCATTTTGGAAGGTGTCTGGCAGTCGTATTTCTGCTTGATATTCTGTTCTTTCAGGTCAAAAAAGGCTTTTACCAAAGGAATTTTCACCGTTGTGGATTTATTTTTGGCTTGTTCAGTTTTTCCCATCCCAAATAGTAAAGCAATGATAAGTCAATACTGAAGTTACATTATAAAAAGGGGGGATTGGGTGAAGAGCTCTAGTTTCAGACGTCTGCCTTCATGGCTGTCCAACACCTTGCCCCTTTTTTGATTTTTTGATTGGATTAATTCCATTCATAGCATGATTAGGTTTACTTGTCAAAGTGATCCCAAGACCATTTCTTTTTTGGACACCATAGTTTATAAAGATTTTGAAAATCGATTAGCTATGTGACTGTATGTTAAACTTTCTGATAGGAATGCCATATTGCACTACCAGTCCTTCCATCCTCATCATTTAAAAATAATTTACCATTTTGATAAGAACCAGATTACTTGTGCATTAGAATAAACCCTGATTGCCAGTGCAATAAAGAATATTATTTTCAAACACTGGCATCTCATTACTGATGTTCCTGGGTGCAATGAGAAACCTTTTGTAGGTTTTAGTTGAACTAACAAGATTGGAGACATGTTGGTACATTTGGACATCCTACACAGACCAAATCAAGAACCCATGGTTAGAGGCCATTTCATGTGTGACAGATGTAAAGCCTGTGGTTTGACATTAGAACTCAAGGAATTTATACATCCTTGGGGAATATGTACTGTACAACTAAACCAATTTACCAACTTCAACACTGAACATAGTGTATATGTCATCATTTGCCCATGTCACTGTCTCTATGTGGGGTGTAGTATGCGGGCAGTTAAAACCTGCATTTTGGAACACATAAAGTTTTGGAGGCACCGATGGTAATTCATTTTTTTAAACAAAATCACTCAGCTGATGACTTAAGATTTTTTGTGATTTATAAAGTAGATACATCAACATTTAACAACAGGGATGTACATAAACTGCTACTTCAAAAGATAACAATGTGGACACACAAGCTGTGAGCATATAATGGTTTTGGTTTAAATCAATAGTTGGATCTGTTGTGTTTCATTTGAATTTGTCACAATTGTATTGTACGATATACTGATAACGGAAAGATAGTATGTGTTTAAATCTTGACAAGCTTGTATACTGTAAGCACTAGTATGAGCCCAGCTGCAACTCATAACTTTGACCTAACTATTAATCATTTGAAGGATTGGCTAAGCTTTGGGAGCCTTACCTGTCCCTTGAGAGTCTCAAAAATTGTTTTTCTCATCAGCTGAGATTGGGTGATTAATGTTAAGTGAAATTTGGTTAAGTCTTATACAAAAAATAGATTTGAAATGTGATAAGAGTTGTTTGGTTGCAGTGGGACAATTTCACGTTTCTACATATATGTATTTTTTGTTTCTAATAGCTCCTGGAATAAGCCTCTTGCATAAAAATATGTTTTCTCTGATGAAGAATTGAAATGAGAAAAATTTACCAAGGAATCTCATCAGATTAGTTTAATATTTATTTGCAAAGAGCAGTTTCACACAAGTTGCTAACTTTCAGAGGAAGCATCTGTTTCAAGCCAATACAATCACTTCATCCGAGTAGCAGTTCCTTTCTAAAGCTGACAAATTTTTCTTCAACCGAGTGGCAGCTATTTAAAATTTAAAGATCATACACAAGCTGTAAGCCACCTTTTGGTGACGTCTTCTGCAATTAACATGAACTTTATAGATGTAACAATAGTTTTCAATGGAACTGTGACTTATGGAATGTTAAAAGATTTTGCATTAGGATTTGTTCCTTTACATGGTGGAGTTGTGGTGAATTAGCTCTAGTATTCTATTAAGTATATTAGAACTTTATAGAAAAATATTAGAACTTTATAGAAAAAATGAGTATTTTGTAATATTAAGATTTATTAGAAAATCTAATGTTTGATAAGTATTGTTGTAATCCATATAAGTTCATTTGGCGCAGTAGATTTTTTTTTATTTGAACCATATGCTGTGTTCCCTCACATTTTTCAATGTACATCATGCACACAGGTGTTCCATCCTCTGTGCTCCATAATACCAGCAGTTGCTTTCCCCTCTCAACTGTCAATAAAGGCTTTTGGCAGCCTCATTTGTTTTTTTAAAAACAAAATTTTATTGGAGTATATTCAACATTGTTAAACATCATTACCAATACAATTTAAAGATTACATCCCATCCCCCCACCCCCCCAATAGGCTTCCAACACTGCTAATAACAGAAAAAGAGAGTTAAAAGGTAATCAAGTTTAAACTTGTAACAATCGACAAACCAGGTAACACAATTCTAATATGTAAAAGCCTGACTCTTTCAAACATAGTTTCCAATAAAGGTACAGTACAATCAAGTGTTCATTTCATTTCTCATTCAGTTTCAATACAAATGAAGATTGTACATTTTCCCTTTCATTCTATATTCAGTTTCCATATACAGTTTCAGGCCTTCCCAGTCTTTTAGGTATTGTTCTGCCATTTGTCCATTTAGTTTCTTCGTCATTTTGTCCATTTCGGCTAAAAACAGCAGTTTCCTTAACCAGTCTTGTATATCTGGCACCTTCTCCACTTTCCACTGTTGCGCAAAAGCCATTCTCGCCGATGTGATCATGTACCATAGTAATGTCCTTTTTTTCTTGTGGAATTTTTTCTATTGTCAAACCTAAGAGAAGAAGCTCCGGACTTTTCCTGATAGGAATTTTTAATATCTTCTGCATCTCACAATGTACATTTAACCAGTATACTTTTACTTTATCACATGACCACCACATATGATAAAAAGAACCCTCTATTTTTTTACATTTCCAACACTTATTACTCAAGTTCTTATCCATACTAACATTAGCAATCTTTTTTGGAGTCATATACCACCTGTACATCATCTTATAACAATTTTCTTTTATATTAACACAGGTTGACATTTTAAAAGCTTTTTTCCACAGAAATTCCCATGATTCCATAGAAATTTCCTTATTCATATTTATGGCCCATTTTATCATTTGCTCTTTAACAGTTTCATCCAGAGTATATACAGTCAACAAGGTTTTATACAACTTAGATATCATTTTTCGCCCTTTTTTCAACCAGATATCTTCAAACTCATCGTTCTTAGCTCTAAAACCAACCTCTTTACAGTCTTTTTTGTAAATGTCCCATATTTGGCAATATTGTAACCATCCATACTCAAATGCTAATTCATTATTTGGTTTTAAAACATATTTTTTCCCTTCCTTTTGAAGCAACTCTTGGTATTTCAACCAATCATTACCTTTATGTTCTGAAAAAGGATGAATAACTGCAGCAGGAACGATCGATAAAGGCCTCTCATCGGGAACTGTATTCTTGTATCTGGTCCATGCATCAAACAACGTTCTCCTTATATAATGATGGTTAAACATTGAGTCTACTTTATTTTTCCCATACCAAAGATAGGCATGCCAGCCAAATCTGCAATCGTGACCCTCAAGGGCCAAAAGTTTTCTATTTTCCAAATTAACCCAGTCAGTTAACCAAGACATACATACATACAGCTTCATGATACAAACGCAAATTCGGAACTTGGAAGCCACCTCTGTCTTTAACGTCATACATTATTTTCATTTTAATTCTCGGCTTCTTTCCTGCCCAGATAAATTTAAAGATTTCTCTTTGCCATTTCACCAACACTTTCACATCTTTCACAATTGGTATTGTCTGAAACAAAAACATTAACCTGGGCAGTACATTCATTTTGACAACGGCAATTCTTCCAAGAAGAGATAATCTGAGTTTTCCCCACTTTTCTAAATCACGTCTTATCGAAACCCACAATTTTTCATAATTATTCTTAAACAAATCAGTATTTTTCATTGTAATATCAACTCCCAAGTATTTGACCTTTTTAACCACTTCACATTCTGTCATATTTTGTAAAGCTTGTTGCTTTATACCATTCATGTTTTTGCACAATATTTTAAATTTATTTTTATTTACATAGAACCCTGCAAGATCACCAAACTCTTTTACTTTTTCAAACACCAATGGCATATTATTGACAGGATCTTCAACAATAAACATAATATCGTCAGCAAACGCTCTTAATTTATATGAGAAACCTCTGATACTCAAACCTTTTATATTATTATAATCTCTAATCACTTGCAGCAATATTTCCAAAATCCAGATAAATAACAATGGCGATAAGGGACAGCCCTGTCTAGTTCCTTTTCTGACCCGGAACGCTTCTGTTGATTCTGCATTTACAATCACCGTGGCCTTTTGTTCTTTATATATTGATTTAATCATTTTTGTAAATTCTACGCCCATCTGTAATTTTTCAATCACTTTGAACATAAATTCCCAATTCAAATTATCAAATGCCTTCTCTGCATCTAAAAATAAAAAGCCAACCTCTTTTTCCGGGTGCTTATCATAATATTCTATTGCGTCCAAAACAACCCTCATGTTGTCTTTTATTTGCCTACCTGGCAAAAACCCAGCCTGATCTTCGGCAATAGTGTCTTTCAAATACTCTTTGAGGCATTCTGCTAGAATTTTTGCAAAGATTTTGTAATCATTGTTCAAAAGTGAAATTGGTCGATAATTTTTGACATTAGTTAAATCTTGGGTCTTTTTCGGTATCAAGGTGATTGCTGCTTCGTTCCAGGAATCTGGAACCTTCCCACTTTCTCTAATTTCATTTAGAAGAATCTCTAGAACCGGTACCAGGTCTTCTTGAAGTTTCTTATAAAATTTGGCTGAAAATCTGTCTGGTTCTGGAATTTTGGAGATTTTTGCTTCTCTTATTGCTTTGCTGATTTCTTCTTTAGTTATCACAGCGTCTAACAATCCTTTTGTTTTTGAACTTCGTTGTGTCAAATTCACCTTAGATAAGTAATCTTGGATTTTTTGTTGATCCACCTGTTTTGCTTGAAAAAGACAAGCATAGTATTTGTAAAATTCTCTCCAGATCCCTCCTCGGTCCATAATTTCTCTGTTCACATCTTTCAATTTAATTATTGTTTTGTTCTCTCTTCTTTTGCTCAATTGCCATGCCAAATATTTCCCAGGTTTATTCGCTCCTTCAAAGGACTTCTGTTGCAATTTTTTCAGGTTCCAATAAACTTCTTTACTTAACCTCGCATCATATTGTTCCCTTAGGATCCTCAGTTCTCTCAAAAATTTCTTTTTGCCAGGTCTCTTCTTAAGTTCTGCTTCTTTCTTTTGGATATTTCTCAAAATTTCTTTATCTATTTTGAATTGTTGTTTTCTTTCATTGTTGTTAATTGCAATTAGATGTCCTCTCATCACAACCTTATATGCCTCCCATACCGTTTGCGTCTGTACTTCTTTATTTAAGTTTAGTTGAAAATACGTTTTGGTTTCCGTCCTTATTTTATCCACAATGTTTTGTTTGTCCAGTAAATCCTCATTGAGTCTCCATCGAAATGTCTTTCTTTTAGCATAAGTTGACCACTTTATTGGGCTGTGGTCGGAAAGAATTCTAGATAATATTTCAATTTTACATGTTTGCATAATCAAGTTCTCAGTCATCCACATCATATCAATTCTTGAGAAAGACTCATGTCTTGATGAGTAAAAAGAATAGTCTTTGTCTTTAGGGTTTTTAGCTCTCCATGCATCTTCCAGGTGTTCATGTTTCGCCATTTGAAAAAATACTTTCGGAAGCTTACCTATACCTTCATTTCCTTTTTTGGATTTTCTGTCAATTGCATTATTAACAGTACCATTAAAGTCACCCATCAATATCATTTGTTCATAGGTTAACTGTTGTAATTGTTCCCACAAATCTTGAAAGAATTTTTCCTTGGCTCCATTCGGGGCATAGAGATTTAAAATTAAAGTCTTTTTATTCTGAAGCATAACTTCCACTGCCAAGAATCTTCCTTCTTTGTCTTTAAAAATTTCTTTTGGTTCCAACTCTTTTTTACATATGTAACAACTCCTTTTTTCTTTTATGAGGAGAGGGAATAGAATTCCTCTCCTAGTCTACTTTGAATCAGAAATTTAGCATCAGTATTTTTAATATGTGTTTCTTGTAAACAGACAATATCACATTTTTGTTTTTCCAACCATAGCCTAACATTTTTCCTTTTTGGGGGCGAATTAAGTCCATTAACATTCCATGAAATAATTTGACTCTCCATGTTGGTTTTGTATTTATTTATCAGAGTCTTTAAAATTGTCTTTAATGAACTTGGTCATTTGCTTTACTGACTTGATGGTGACTCTCTTCTGTTTAAATGTAAAGCTGACACCTTTTGGAATTTCCCATCTGTATCTAATGCCCTCTGTTTTCAGTTTGTCAATCAGGTCTTTAAAGAGTCATCTGTCCTGAAGAACCGTTCTGGGTAGTTCCTTTAGTATCATAATTTCCTTTTGGTCAATTATGAAATCTTCCTGGAATTGTTGCTTAAACAAGTCTTCTTTCAATCTTTTGGATATAAACTGGACAATCACATCTCTAGGTAATTTTTTCTTTTGGGCAATCGCAGAGTTGACTCTGTATACCAAATCAATGTGTGCCGCCACCTTCTCCTCTTCTAGTTTTAAAAAATCTGCAACAGCATCCACCATGACTGAGTGGATATTCTCATTTTTGTCTTCAGGAATTCCCCTGAATCTCAGATGGTTAAACATTCCATTGTATTCCACCATTACACTGGCTTTTGATACTTCTTTAGCAACCTCAATTACGCCCGTTTCCACTCCTTTCACTCTCTCCTCCACCTCATCTGTTCTTTTGTTCAGCGTCTGTATTTCCGTTGTGATTCCAGTCAGGTCCTTTTTCAATTAAGCTACTTCATCAGCCACTTTACCTAGAGTTTTTTCCATTTTTTGCATAACATCCATCATCCGTTTTTCCATGGCTTCCATCATGCCCTGTAGCTTCTTCTCCTCTTTAGCAGCCATTTTCGGGGAGGACCAAGAGTTCACCCTCTGTCTTTGCCGGAGATCGTAAGCCATTGTTTACAATTGTTACAAAACTTATATCAAATTAAAGCTCTTCTTGTGCCCAGCTGAACCGCTCTATTTTCGCTTTTTTCTGTTAAGTCTTTTAGCCAAAATCCGAATAAATCGTTTCGATCTTCTCAAAATGGCAGGCGCAATTTCTCTATGGTAAATGGCTCTTCCTGTTGCTTACTTCCTGTCCGGCAGTCTTAGTCGTCCTCCTTGTCTTCTGGTTCCTCCCTTCTTCCGGCCTCCTCGGTCATCTCTAGGAAGCGCTGCTTGTCTAGTCTGAGATCACTTCCTGTTCTGGTGTTTTCTGTTGCAGCTTAAGTAGTTTTCCACATTGTTTCTCACGGGACTTGGTGTTAGTTTCTATTTTAAAGTCAATATCCCGACCGCAGGAATGATCAACAAACCGGCTTTTTGGCTTTTTTTGCTTTTCAACCATGTTTCCCAGAGTTGGTGTTAGTACACAGTATGCCGCACGATCATGCGCTTCATCGGGTGTTGTTTATTTTCGGGATCAGCGCGTTTCCGGTGAGCAATTTTAAAAAGTTACCTTCAAAGTCCGTATTTTGTTATAGCAGTGTTTCCTTGGTATCAGTTTCCGTAGAATGTCTTGGAGGACTGGGTCATGTGTTCTTATGTTGAGAATCCAACTCAGTAGCCCGCCCTGTCATAAAGACCCTCCAATTGTAAGTTTCAGATCAGAGCCAAAGCATGTCAGGACGCCATGGATCCCAGACCGGAAGCCTTGGCAGCCTCATTTGGATGGGTAACAGACATGCACAGACAGGGCTGGCCCCAGGTGTCTGGGTGTCCTAGGCAGGACAGCCTGGAGCACCCACCCCACCGGGGATGCCAACCTCCCGGTGGGGCCTGGAGATGACCCAGCACATTGTCCTGGGCGCCTCGCAGCTGCGAGGGGCCCAGGATTGCCAGGGAAGGGGCGGGCTTAGAACACCTGCCCCTTCCCTCCCAGCGGCGGCACCGGCTCTCCTGGATGCCTCACAGCTGCGAGGTGCCCAGGAGAGCCGGGGAAGGGGCAGGCTTAGAACGCCCACCCTTCCCTCCCAGCGGCAGCATCGGCTTTCTGGGCACCTCGCAACCGCGAGGCGCCCAGGAAAGCCGGGGCTGCCGGCGCTGGGCAGGAAGGGGGCTTTTCATGGGGGGTGGGGGCCATTCTGGTGCCCCTGCAGGGCTGGCACCCTAGGTGAGCACCTAGCTCACCTAGTGGGTGAGCCGGCCCTGTGCACAGAACAAGTGTAGCCCACCCACTGTGAGTGAACAAACACCCATTTAGCTTCTCTGCATTCCCGACCACGTCAAAAGGACTATGTGAATCATCTTGGGAATATTTCCAGATCGATTTGGAGAGAATTTCTCCTTTGGTGGAGAGAGAATGGGTTTCATAGAAATGTTCAGACAAAGCATGCAAAGTACTGCTTGTTTCTTACATAGCATTTTGATTGTCTTTGCAAAGGAATATGAAGAGGTCAAAGTGTGAGTTAAGGCATTCAATCAGACACCAATATCCAGCATCTGCTGTACTCCTATTTCTTTGTTCTAGCAACTAAACGTACCCAGAATTAGTAGATGAGACCACCTGACATATGACAGAGAACAGCTTTTTTACCCTAAGAACAATGCTGTGGCAGTGCTTGTTCAGACACTAAAAATAATGCATCATGAAAACCAGTCTAATTATTTCCAGGCAATAAGGTGGTGGTGGTGGTTTTCTTCTATCTGCTATTATTGTTGTTGTTGTTGTTGTTGTTTCCATCAACATCCATAATGCTCTGCAGAGTACAAAAGATAAGTCCCTGCCCTGAAACTTACAATTGAAAATCTGAGACAAGGAGACCAAAGGGAGAGGAGAGAGGAGGAGGTGGGGAGAAACTGTGGCGGAATCTACATTCCTTCCATTACATACTTTCAGGTTTATTTCAGACTAGAGAGCAAAGCCCATTGTGGTGGAAGATAACGGGTCCTAGAAAGGAAGGGAGAGAGGGTGGAAGGAGAGAGGGTATGAGGAAGGAAGGAAGGAAGGAAGGAAGGAGGGAGGGAAGGAGGGAAGGAAGGAGGGAAGGAAGGAAGGAAGGAAGGAAGGAAGGAA
Organism: Gekko gecko; assembly: GCA_029375565.1. Classification (NCBI taxonomy): domain Eukaryota; kingdom Metazoa; phylum Chordata; class Lepidosauria; order Squamata; family Gekkonidae; genus Gekko; species Gekko gecko. The sequence goes on from JAPDNY010000005.1 coordinate 176,358,860, forward strand.
GGAAGGAGGAAGGAAGGAAGGAAGGAAGGAAGGAAGGAAGGAAGGAAGGAAGGAAGGAAGGAAGGAAGGAAGGAAGAGGGGGGACAGTGAAAGAAAGGAGAGAGGAAGAAAGGAAAGGGGGGAAAGGAAGGGAAGAGGGGCGGAACGGGCTTCTCTAGGCCTACTGGGCCCTGAGAAGACCCAGATGTTGGGGGGGGCAGAACGGGCTTTTCTGGGCCTACTGGCCCTGAGAAGACCCAGATGATGGGGGAAATGGGCTTCTCTGGGCCTACTGCACTCATAGAAGGCCCAGGGGGTGGGGGGCGGAAAAGGGCTTCTCTGGGCCTACTGCCCCCATAGAAGGCCCAGAGGACAGTGTGGAGGGGCGGAAAAGGGCTTCTCTCACCTGCCTCGGCCTTGAGGTACTGTCCCTGCGCTCACTCTGCAGACGGTCCTCTCCTGTCGGAGAACTGGAGCAGACTGAGCTGAAGACACTGACCGGGGCTGACGTGGGTGGAACTTCACCAAGCAGCCAATCAGCTCTGTCCAGCATCTTCTGACTGCCAGTTCTGAAATTTTGGATATTCACGGGTGTGTGGTCAGATATTTTTTAATCATGTTTTGCGAGGGTTTTTCTATGAGTATAGGTTTTGATAAAAGTTCACAAAAATGTCATTTATGGCCTTTGATTTGGTTTGCAGGTTTCCCTTTTCATCCCGTAACATTGCTATGGAGGTGGTTGATTTCTGGTTCTTCACTCTCCACAAGAGCATTTTCAGGGATTTTGGCGAAGCAACCCACTATCTTTGTTTGAGGTATAGAAGATTTTTTTGAATATTGGAGCTTTCCAGTACTTCCAAATGTTTCCGTTCTGTGATTAAATTTTGATAGACCTGTTTATTCCCTTTCTCTTTGTGGAGTTGTTCAAGTTTTACTATTTTGGCTGCCAGTTCTCTTTTGTAACTTGCTTTAGTTTTCTTCAGATGAGATGTCAAGGAAATAAGGTGGTCTCTTGTTGTTGCCTTTAGGGCATCCCACACTACTGAGGGTGGAACTTTGTTGGTATTATTTGTTTGAAGATATTGTTTGATCTGGAGTTCAATTTTATCAGCAATTTTTATTAAATCACATAGCTTTGTTGCAAATCCAGTGTCTACTGTTTGGCCTGTCCAATTGTGATTTTAATTGGCATTTGACCCATGCGTGGTCTGACCAAATAATTGTGGCTTCTGCGATATCTTCTTTCAATGTATTTGAGATAAGAATTAAATCTATTCTGACTTTCGGTTTCAGTGGAGCAAATGGTGGCCACCTCTCGGGACGCTCTCGGAGGTGGTTAGCCCACATGCGGTTGGAGGGGTCTTCGCATATGCGAAAGACCCTAGTGAGCCTTAGGCAAAGGCTCCGAACCGGGGGCACTTGGGGAGTAGCCTCTTTGCCGGCAAACAGCCGGGAAATTGAGGCTTTCTCCCGCCCCAGTCGGCCCCGCTGCATTGTGCCCGTATGGAAAGTAGCAACGCCACCGACTTCCAGGAGTGGAGAAGCAGCGGAATGAATTAAAATAAAAAGAAGAATCGGCAGCGAATCGTGAGTTGGAGATCTATTTTGAAGCGGCATAAATGTGCTCCCCCCTGTAAACGTATAAGCGCATGGGAGGAGGGGGGAATCCCCACCCCCTTTGAAAAATGGGATGGTTAAAGGAAGAGTGAAGGGGGGTGAAGCAAAAAAGCGGCTTGGTGAAAATACCTTTTGGGTTTTACTGAAGATTAAGAAGCTAGCTTGTCTCCTGGGTGACATGGCACGAACTTTGTTAAAGTAAACAAACAAAAAAAATGTTGGGGCAGAAAAGGGTCCCTGAGAAGCCAGTAAAGAAGGGGGGAGGGACTTCTGGTCCTGGCAGCCTCCCCCTAGAGCCAGCTGTCAATCAACAGAAAAGCGAGCCACTGTGCCCTCTGCTGGATCAAATGCAGAAAATCAGCAAAACCCTTTGCAACATGGAAAGTGTTCTCAACAGTCAACAAAAACAACTAATAGAAACAGCAAAGAAGATGGAGGAGATCGCACGGAAGACACCAAGAAAATTAAGAAAAGGGTCAACAAATTAGAAAAACATCAAGATACACAAGAAAAAAGAATTTTAATGCTTCAGATGGAGAAATCAAACCTGACTCTCCGCTTTCAGGGCATAAAGGAAGAAGAGAAAGAAGATCTCAGAGCTATACTGGCGAATGCCTTGGCACCCCTAACTGGTAGAGAAGCGCAAGAATTAAAGGATGAGATGGATATGGCCTATAGAGCATATTTCAGCTTTACAAAGAAAAATAATCTGCCAGCAGAAGTGGTTGTCAAGTTTATCAAGCAGCGTACTAGAGATCAAATTTTGCATGCAGTTTCAGCGGTGCCCTTGAAGATTGGAGAGCAGACTATCAGAACTTTAAAAGATGTTCCATATGAAATTCGTATGAAAAGGAAAGCATACAAAGGATTGACCGCGTTTTTACAAAGACATCAAACCATTTACAGATGGTGCTTTCCCGAAGGACTGGCATTCAAGTTCAAGGACAAAAGAGAGAAGATTGACTCCGTCTTCAAAGCTCAAGAATTTCTGAAGAGACACGCCAGCTCAGAGGAAGATGCAGAACTCGCCAACTGGACAGAGTTAAGCAGCGAAGAGGACAGCGGCCCAGAGGAGGGAGGTGCCGGAGCGGGAGACAAGAAGGCAAAAGAGGGCCCATCATACAATCTGAGAGACTTAAAAAGAAGACATCCCAAGATATAGCAACTGTTCGTGAGGCAGCAGAAGGGAGCTGATCAACAACTAACCCCAAAGGACTTTACTAATTTAACTAACAGAGTTATTTTGGACTTTCGGTAGGTGAAAAGAAGATCTTCCAACCACCGTGGATGCCAAAAACTGTATTTGTACTAACTAAAACTAATATTGTAACAGAAAATTCACTCCAATCTTTTCTTAGTCCATCTATATACCCTACCCTTTTCTTATCAAAAAAAGCAATAAAATTCTCTCCTTTTTAGGAGAGGTTTTTACAAAAAAAAAGAATTAAATCTATTCTAGTATAGATATTTGTCAGGCTCCTTAGTCAGATCATGCAATGCAGGGCTTCATAAGAAGATTCTGTTTATTGGTAAATCATAACTAAAGATGTATACACAGCTCATGTCAGGAATGGCCATGGATAATGGAGGCCCCTGACTTATAGTAAATTCAAACAACTCCCTGGTCTAAGTGAAGCCAATGATTATAATTCAGGTGTGCAGGCAAAGCAAGCAGGCATAATAGAAAAACAATTTAAAAGCCATTGATTCCCAGCATAGTGCCTAGCAGCTGGAAACACCATAAGGTCAGACATATGATAACAAGCGGACAGTAAACATAACTGATGAGAGGCCCATAGGAGAAAGTACTCCCCTACATTCCAAACACATTGCAGGGCTACCTGACATCCTGCCCCTACAAGCGTCCCCCTCCAGGCTTGTTGGGGTAGTGACAATGGAAATGTCAAAGAAGCGGGGGGGCAGATGTGATCCACCTCCACCCACTCCCTGTGCTGCGGGCCAAAGTCCACCCATTCAACCAAATATAACAGTTTATTCTGAACAAGCTTAGAGTCTAATATTTCAGCAACTTCATAATGCAGTTCGCCTTGCACCATCAAGGGGCGGGGGCATTGTGCACGTTGTGGTCACCAAGCATTAGGCCCAGGATCTTTGCGTAGTAATCTGAAATGGAATACAGGATGCAATTGTTTCAACGATTTTGGCAAGACCAGTTCAACAGTTACATCATTGATTTTCCTTTTAACAGGGAAGGGGCCCACATACTTCCAGCCCAGTTTCTGACTGGGCTGTAGACCTTTGATATTTTTCGTAGAGACATAGACAGAGTTAACAGGCTGGACGTCCCAGCCCACAGAGCATTTCTTATCAGCTTGCAGTTTGTAATCCGATTTAGCCTTGTCTAAGGCCTTATAAAGGATTGGCCAGGCATCCTGAAGTTTTTTACACCAGTCTCCCACCTCCCCCTGCAGCAAGGGGGCTTCCAACAAAAATGAGATGGGGGTGCCTCATAACCATATGCCGCCATGAAGAGGGAGACCCCATTGGAAGAATGGCACGTATTGTTGTAACAAAACTCCTCCAGGGGGAGGAGCCCCTCCCAATCGTCCTGTTGAAAATTGGAAAAACAGCGGAGGTACTGTTCAAGGGTTTGGTTCACCCGCTCTGTTTGCCCATCAGTTTCTGGGTGGTAAGTGCTGCTCAACTCTCATTCCACCCCCATAAGATGAAGCAGTTCACTCCAAAACTTGGAAACAAATTGTGAGTCCCAGTCGGAGATTATCTTTCAGGGGAGCATGTGTAATCTAAAAATCTGTTGAAGGAAAGCCTTGGCCAGTACACGTGCAGTAGGCAGGGACTTAAACAGAATAAAATGAGCCTGTTTCGAGAACAGATCCACTACCACTCAGATAACGGTTTTCCCCCGACTGGGAGGCAAATCAGTAATAAAGTCCATAGATATAACTTCCCACGGCCTCCCTGGGGTGGGTAGGGGTTGAAGGAGCCCTGACGGCTTCTCGGGTTGTGGCTTGCTCTTAAAGCATGTTTGACAGGACTGAACGAAGAGGGAGAGATTCTTTCTCATCCCAGGCCACAAGAACTGATGTTGTAACAAATGCAGGGACTTGACAAACCCCAGATGCCCCGCGAGTTTGTTCCCATGTACAGCCAACATGATATCCCCCTGCAAAGTCAAAGGCACAGTTTATGGCTGCTGTACCAGCATCCGTTAGCCCGCTCCTCCACCACCCCCTCTTTTTGCCATTCAAGCCAATCACTGTCAGAGAGAGCAGAGGTGAATTTCAGCTCCCATGAGTCCATGGTCAGAAGGGGTTGGGCTGCCGACTGGCTGCGAGTTACGATGGTGCCTCCCAACTGGGAGGGCGTGAACATTGAGTCCAGAACCTCCTCCCAGAGGGTGTCATGCTGGCGAAGGTGGGACAGGGCGTCTGCCAGGGAATTAGCTTTGCCGGGGAAATGGTGGAGGGTGAAGTTGAACTTAGAAAAGAAACCAGCCCAACGGAGCATTTTCGCATTAAATTTATGGGGCGTCCTAAGTACTTCCAAGTTCTTATGGTCAGTCCTCACTTCAAACGGCACTCTGAACCCCTCTAACCAATGCCGCCATGTAGAGAGCGCCAATTTGATTGCTCCTGCCTCCTTATCCCAAACTCACCAATTGTGTTCGGTATAGATAAATTTCCAGGAGACATATGCAAGAAAGTGTCATTTTTTATCCTCCCCTTCTTGCAAGATGGCGCCACCCATAGCAACCTCAGATGTGTCCACTTGGACAATAAATGTTTTGAGTTCATAAGAACATAAGAACATAAGAGAAGCCAATGTTGAATCAGGCCAATGGCCCATCTAGTCCAATACTCTGTCACACAGTGGCCAAAATATACCAGGTGCCATCAGAAGGTCCAGCAGTGGGGCCAGGGCACCAGAAGCCCTCCCACTGCTGCCCCTTCCAGCAACAAGAATAGAGTGCATCACCTGCCCCAGACTGAGAGTTCCTATCTATACCTTGTGGCTAATATCCACTGATGGACCTCTGCTCCATATGTTTATCTAATTTCCTCTTGAAACTGTCCATGCTTGTAGCTGCCACCACCTCCTGTGGCAGTGAATTCCATATGTTAATCACTCTTTCAGTGAAGAAGTACTTCCTTTTATCTGTTCTAACCCAACTGCTCAGCAATTTCATGGAGTGCCCACGAGTTCTTGTATTGTGAGAAAGGGAGAAAAGTACTTCTTTCTCAACCTGCTCTATCCCATGCATAACCTTATAAACCTCGATCATGTCACCCCTCAGCTGTCATTTCTCCAAGCTAAAGAGCCCCAAGCGTTTTAACCTTTCTTCATACGGAAAGTGTTCCAACCCTTTTATCATTCTAGTTGCCCTTCTCTGCACTTTTCCCAATGCTATAATATCCTTTTTGAGGTGTAGTGACCAGAACTGCACACAGTTCATTTGGGTGGGCCAGCACGGGCTCAGATGTGAACAGAGCTTTTAAGAGGTCGAACGCCTCCTGGCATTCATTTGCCCACGTTAATTTAGTCCTTGGACGAGTGCTTTCAGGGCCCTTTCCCTTAGTCTTTAGAAGATCCGTGAGCTGGGCAAAATTATTGAGAAATGACCTGTAAAAATTGGTGAAACCGAGGAATGCTTGGAGTTGTCTCCGGGTATGAGGGGGCTCCCATCCCACCACATCCTGGACCTTGGCTGGGTTCATTTCTAAACCTTGGGGGGAAATGTGGTAGCCCAAAATATCAATCTCTATGCAATGGAATTAACATTTTGACAGCTTGACAAAAGTTTGTCCTTGTGCAATGTTTCCAACACCTCAGGGACCAACGCCACGTGAGATTCCTTATCAGGGGAATATAACAAGATATCATCCAAGTAAACGACCACTCCGTTGAACAAATGCTTATGTAATACCTTGTTTATCAGATTCATGAAGCCCCTGGAGCCCCCTGAAGCCCAAAGGGCATCACCTGGTACTTGAACTGCCCCAACGGGGTATTAAAAGCTGTTTTGTATTCATCCCCCTCCTTAATTTGGACCCGGAAGTAAGCATCATGGAGGTCGAGTTTAGAGTAAAGTTTACCGTTCCGCACCTCAGCTAAGAGGTCTTTGATCAGGGGAGGGGGTAAGTGTTAGTAGTAGAGACTGCATTCAAGCCCCTATAGTCCATACAGACTCAAAACCCCATCTTTCTTTTTCCGGAACAACACTGGGGCTGCGAATGGGGAGGAAGCTGGCCAAATGGACCCTCTCACCAGGTTTTTGTCTATGAACTTGCGCAGCTCCTCCTTCTTAGCCAGACTCATGGCATACAACTTTCCTTTAGGTAAATTATGCTCGGGCAAAAGTTCAGCAGCACAGCTGGAGTGTCTGTGAGGGGGCAACTCATCCACCTCCTCCTCTTCAAACACTCATGATAAATCCTGGTACTCAGGGGGAATTGCAGCCAACTCCTTGCTAGCTAGGCATGCCTGCACCAGCTCTTTGCGAGGGGGGTTCCCCATGCCCCATCCCATCCATGTGAATGACATCGGGGGGGGTATGAAACGAACCATACCTTCATCCCACAATATATAAGGGTCATGGTCGTGGAGCCATGGGATGCCCAGCACCAAAGGGAAAAGAGCTGCTGCAGTGTTCCCAGTGTGCTCCTGCCCCCATCTGCAGCGGGACAGTTTCATACTTACAAGGGTCTTTCATGGCAGACTCATCCATCTGGGTAAACACCAGTGGTTCTGGAAGTTTAACAACTTTAGCCCCAAGCCCTGTCACTAATGAGGGATTGATTAGATCCTGTCCACAGCCTGAGTCAATTAAACCCTGCACCTGCACATGGGTGCCTAAATTGGGGTTCATAATAATTACAGTCACGAAAAAGGGGGGGATTACTGCTCACCATTTTCTACACCTCTGGGACTTGGACCTGCTGTTCAGTGCCACTCACAGCAGGTCCTGCCCATTTCCCACCAGCTGGAGTTCTTCCTCGCTGGACGACTCCGTCTCCCTTTCAGGAATGCTGGCTTGTAGCTCCCATTGAGTCTTGGGTCGTGCAGTCAGTTTCTTCCCTGGGGTGTTGATGCATTTCTTTTCCAGTCCCTTCTTGTGGGAGTGCGATGGTCCCAATCCTGGGCATGCCTCTGCAAAGTGGCCAGCTTCACCGCATCTCAGGCAAAGACCCTATTTCATCTATTGCTCCTGCATCCCCTCCTTCTACTTTGGTAGAGACTTGGATTTTGGTGTGACCAACATGCCTTTACCCAGGGTGGTCGCATTGTCAACATGAATGATTCTCAGATGACTCTCAGCATCTGCTGCTTCCCAGATCCATGCATTCAAGGAGATGGGTTGCATGCTGCGAAGGACCGTTTCCTGGATCTCTGGGTTTAGACTCAGGTGGTACTGCTCTGCCAAGAAACCATTGGGCCAACCCCGGATCTTGGCTGCTTGCCGCCTGAATTCTTCAAAATACTCTTGCACAGATTTCTTCTCCTGCCGGAAGGTGTGTAAGAAGGCCCGGGCAATTTCACTGGCATTTGGGTCTTCGCATTGGGCCCTGAAAGCCCACATAAAAGCATTCACTCCCTGAAGTTCCGGGCCTTCATCGTTATGGATGCTCACATACCAATCACCCACCCCCTCTTGCAGCTGGGAGGCAATGTAGTCTACCATGCATTCTTCATCTGGGAACGGTGGCCCCAGTTCAGGACAAACTTCTCTGTGAGCACCACGAAAAATGCCAGCTTCTCAGGGGTCCTGTTGAACATTGCATCCAGCAGTTCAGCTGGTTGGGGTGCCTCATGGGGTGGTTGTCCCAGAACCCATCCCCTCAGGGCTGGGAGGGCTGGTTGCCCACTGACAGGGGGGCACCTGCTGGTCAGGGGGTTGCTGTTGCACCAGAGATTGGGCTGGTTTCTGGAGAGGTGGTACAGCGGGCTGCACTTGCAGCCGTTGATCGAGTTCATGCTGTACCACTTCCGTCACGATTTCTGGTAGTTTACAGAACGACTCCTCAACCATGTGGAAGAGTTGGTCTTGCCCACGTTTGAGAAGGTCCAGCCAAGTATCCACTATACTCTTGGCATCCAACATCTCATGGGAGGCGGCACCTGCTCCCATCTCAAGACTAAGTTTATGAATGGGTCGGTCATAATGACTTTCCCGACGCATCCCCTGGGTGAGGATCCAAGTTTCAAGGGTATCACTATGAAACTTTCCCCAAATCAGTCCCTTCGGCCTTGTGGTCACCTGGGCACTCGCCCCTCCAAAGGGATCTAAGAAAAGCACCACTGTGCCCATCCCTTCTTCCAAGGTAGAGGTGGTTGTCCCAGTGGTCGTCATGGTGGTTGTAGGAACCGTGTCTTCAGATGTTGTCTGGGTAGAAGTCTCTTCCTCGCTTCTGCTCATCTTGGATAGAGAGATATGGGTCAAAAGGATGAAAAGATTTCTGACACTTTGTCAGGCTCCTTAGTCAGATCATGTAATGCAGGGCTTCATAAGAAGATTCTGTTTATTGGTAAATCATAACTAAAGATGCATACACAGCTTGTGTCAGGAATGGCCGTGAATAATGGAAGCCCCTGACTTATAGTAAATTCAAACAACTCCCTGGTCTAAGTGAAGCCAATGATTATAATTGTGCGGGCAAAGCAAACAGGCATAATAGAAAAACAATTTAAAAGCCGTTGATTCCCAGCGTAGTGCCCAGCTGGAGACACCACAAGATCAGACATATGATAACAAGCAGACAGTGAACAGAACTGATGAGAGGCCCATAGGAGAAAGTACTCCCCTACATTCCAAATACATGATGGCTAACTGACAATATTGTGTCTCGGCAAGTAATAGGTGTAGTCTTTTATTGAAGGATTGGTGTGCCTCCAGGCATCAATAAAATGGAATTCTTGAAAGATGTCTGAAAGCTTAGAGAGTGATTGTTTTTTCACAGATATTTTCAATAAAGCTTAGCTGGTTGTCATTAGGTGCATAAAGCAAGGCAATGGTTACTTTTTGGTCTTAAAGTATACACTTTTTAAATATAAATCTGGGTCTACTTTGGTTGGTTGATGTTGGAATTTGACTCTTTTAGTTATCAGTATGGCTACTCCATGAGATTTCAAATTTCCTGCTGCATGGAATTGTTGTTGGATCCACTTTGCCTTCAAGTTGTCTTGCATGTTTAGTCTGAAATGTGTTTCTTGGAGGAGAATTATGTCTCCTTGTGTTCTAGAAAGTTCTGTTAGGATACATTTCCTCTTGATGATGTTGTTGAGTCCTCTAGTGTTGAGAGAGAATATATTCCTGGTTTGGGTCATGTTTTGATATTAAAAGTGAGTATTAGGTGGCTATTTGTTGTTTATGTTAGTCTATATGTTTTCAATGGTATATGGATTGTGTTCTTGTGTATCTTGTGAGTTTATGTGAATGTGAATATGGGTTACAACTATTGATACTCAGATACCTCTTTGTATTGTAATGTTACTGTTAGTTGATATTATTTTATTATTTAGTTCCCTTTCTCTTGAAAGCCTCTGTTATTTGGTTTACAAGTAATGTTGTCATGTGTGGTCCCTTCTGTATTTGGTATAGTGATCCTTGCTCTAAGAGTTTTTGTGGAACTTGGTGTTAGTTATCTCTATTTCTATGTGTCCAACTTTGTGTACTCTCAGGAACTTTTGATTGTACATTACAAGAGTGTTTGATAATCAACAAGATTTAAAACAACATCAATAAGAGTTCTAATAGTAAATTACCAGTTTACTGTACACTGAACAGTTATATTAATAAAAGCGGCAACTATATAAAATTTTCCTTATGAGAAGCAAATAATAATGGTTACTTAACAGGCAATACTATTATTTATTGAGCAATCGCCTACTTTATATATATAAATACCTTATGTGTATTGAGCTGGTAAGTCTGAGAAAGATATTAACAATTAATTAATTAATTACTTTACAATGTAAAACACTGTGCAATAAACAATCCTCAAGTAGTATTATAAGTTAGAAATTAATTAATTACGCATATAGTTAATCAGAACTATTACTGAAATATCCTTGAATGTTATTAGTTGATTGATTATTATTTTATAAATTAATTCATTGATAATGTAATAATTAATTAAATTAAATTTGATATATAAATACTTTATGTAGTATCTTAAAAAGGAGAGACTGGATCTTCTGATGAGGACTCGGATTCTAAGTTGGGGGCAGTAGCCCCCAAAACAGGCTATCATCTGAGAGGGGAAAGAGGGAAAAAGTAGACTGTTATTGTTCTCTGGAGTACTTGTGTTTATTGCAGGGCACAGCTCTTTAAGAAACTGGGATTGCCAGGGGAATATTGAAATGTTTTATTAGCTAGATGATAATTTTTGGCAAAAGTCAGTTTGTTTTCAAGAGGCAGGGTATTATTTTAAAAGCTTTGTGTGAGCACCGTTTCTTGGGGGTTTAGAGGCTTTTCTTTTCTTTCACCCGTAGAGTGTATTTTCCCCATTCCTATTTTTCCATGTATTGTAGTTTCTTTCTTTTTTCTGTATGTAGACTTATAAAATTCCGTTTCGGGGGCCAAAAAAAAATCGGTTGACCCTCCCTGGCCCGAGGAAGGCTAGGCTGGCTACCATTAAGGCTGGAGCCTTTTCAGTGGCTGCCCCTACCTGGTGGAATCAGCTCCCAGAGGAGATCAGGGCCCTGCGGGACCTTTTACAGTTTCACAGGGCCTGCAAGACGGAGCTCTTCCACCAGGCATTCAATTAGGGGCCGCCGCTGTCATAGAACCTGGCCCGTGGGCTTAAACATCTAGTTGATGCCATAAGAAACCTTAGCAGATAGTTTTCTTAGAACAACTGGAAGCCGAAACCTTCTCGTAAATGAACCATCTAATCTGAATTCTGATTGCCATCAGCACTTTGTGTTTGCACTTTTTGTTTTGTATTGTATTTTTATATGCAGTGTTTTATATAATTGTATGGTTTTAACTGTATTTATGTCTGTTGGAAGCTGCCCTGAGCCTGCTATGTGGGGAGGGCGGGGTATAAGTCTAATAAATAAATAAAAACAATTCTGGTATAAATGGAATGATTGTGTCTAACATTTTTTGCAGTATTTCATGTATCTATATCTAATATTTTTTAGCAAACTTACAGGGCCACCACATGTGATAAAAAGAGCCAGTATTTAGCTTAAATTTCTAACATAAATTCAACATATTTGGATACCATTTAGCTAAATCTTCAGGTGTCATATACCATCTCTAAAACATTATATATATATATATATATATATATATATATATATATATATATATATATATATATATATATATCTTTATATGAGATGGCTTTTGTTAATTTATGTTAGCTTTCCATACCTTAGACTATTGCTCTATTTGCATATTATGGCCTATATTTTGTGCCCATTTAAACATTGAATCTTTTACTACTTCATCTTGCATTTCCATATCTAGTAATAAAATATAAAACATTGTGACAAATTTCCCATCAGCACAAAACAGAATTTTATCCAATTCTACAAGTGTATCATAAAACCCAGTGGCTTATCTTTTACATATCTAGAGTCCAATTGTGCCTTTCCCACCAGTTCAACTGAATGCCTCTTTTCTTGAGATTCTCTTGTTGTATTAGCTTGTTTTGGTCATCTAGCAGATCTTCATACCTCCAGAGTTGTTCTTTTGTAAATGTCATTGGGTTTATAAAGGCTTCTAATGGTGAGACCCACTTTGGTATTTTATTATAGCATATCTTTTGAACCTCTTCCCATATGTTTATTAATGCTGCTCTTAATATATGCTGTTTAAAATATTTATGATTACTACTTTTTCCATACCAAACAAAGGCATGCCATCCCAATTTTAGGTCATGCCCCTCTAACTTTAATAATCTTGAATTTTCCACTGTAATTCATTCTTTCATCCATGTGAGGGCTGCAACTTGGTGATACAATTGCCAATCTGGTAGGGCAAATCCTCCTCTTTCCTTTGAATCTTGCAGAGCTTTCATCTTAATTCTGGGTTCTTTTCCTTGCCAAATAAATTGTCTCACCGGTTTATCTATTTCTTTAAAATATTGTTGATTTGCCCCCCCAGCCAGAATAATGAGACAGACAACGGTTTTTGGAATTAAACAAGGGCCACTTTATTAACTCTTTAACAGAACATTGCAGCAATAACAACTAAGCAAACATGGAACAGGCAAGGCAGGCGTCACTTCCCTGACCAACCTCCTTGCCCTTAAAGGGCAGGTCACCCAGCTCTGGCTGTGAGCCATTTACTCTCTGGCTCGTAACCGGCAGCCCAGCAACTGGTTGCCCACTAGGAGTGCCTACCCCTGAAGTCTTTCAACTTGCAGGGAGGAGCCTGCCCTAAAAGGTTCTCAGAGGTGATTACCATTCCCCACCCAGGACCTTAGAATCCGAAGGCAGTTCATGATGACCACCTGTTCCCTAACGGGATATGCCGAAAGGTGCTCACCAGTTCCGTTTCTTGCTTGCACAAACCTGCCATAGCCAAGGTCAAGCCTCTGCTTTGGCCTTTGCTCCCCAATCAGCACCCTAATGCCAACCTAATTCCTTGCTGCAAGTCCTTCAAAAATATCCCATTGCCTTTGTCTGAAAAATGCACCCTGTCCTCTCTATACAGGTCCCTAAACACGACCTGTATATCAGGGTGCAGCAAAAACACCCCCAAAACAGCATCCATGGCCTTTCTCAGCTGCCTATTAGCTTTACGCCTAGCACGATCAATACACCTGGGGTCCTCCAAATTCCGCCATACTAGGCGGGGCAGTATGGCTGACCATACTATCATCATGCCGGGCCACCTTGCTCTTATCCTCACAAGGTCTGCCTCAGCCTGCAACACAAGAGCCTTGCCCTTCAAGAGACCCAGGTCATTGCCCCTCAAGTGTATTACCAGGATGTGAGGAGGGGGCCCTCTCCTCTCATCAAATAGCAGGGGAAGAAGTGCAGGCCCTACAGAAGTCGCCAGTCCTATCAGCATACCCCAAAGCCTTGCTGGCATATGCCAGCGAAGACAACTTGGCCCTAATGGTACGGGATGACAAGCCCTGATCCCTCAATGTCATACAGAATTGCATTAAATGAGGGACAGGTATGGGCCACACCTGCTGCAAGCCTGCACCCTCCCTGAAGGACAGGAATTGCTTACCTACCCTCATGTAAGCTCTGTGTGTGGAGGGGGCAAGAGCCAGGCTCATAACCCAGTCAGTCTCAGCCCACCAATCTGCCACACCTTGGCTGGCATACGCACCAGGAACTGGTCAGCATTGGGAGCCAGCTGATGAAATCTCTCCATCTGTTTTCAAGAGAGAGCATCAGCGACCTCGTTATTAATTCCTGGCACATGCCTAGCCTTAAATATTATATTATTGTGTAAACACTGCAGAGTGAAGGCTCTGACCAGAGCCATGATCTAGGGGGACTTGGACGTCAATGAGTTAATTACGTGTACTGTGGACATCTCCCTCATGGATCACTGCCTTGTCGTAGCGAGGGGGCTTGTGTGGTTCGATGAGGCTGTGGGCTATGCCATGGAGGGACACCCAGGAAGGACAGGCCACAGCAGAGAACTCAGACAAAGCATAATCCCCTGGAGAAGGAAATGGCAACCCACTCCAGTATCTTTGCCAAGAAAACCCCATGGACAGTAACAAAAGGCTAAAAGATATGACTCCAGAAGATGAGCCCCTCAGGTCAGAAGGTGTCCAATATACTACTGGGGAAGAGCAGAGGGCAAGTACGAGTAACCCCAGAAAGAGTGAAGCGGCTGGGCCAAAGCCAAAAGGACGCTCAGTTGTGGATGTGTCTGACAGTGAAAGGAAAGTCCGATGCTGCAAAGAACAATACTACATAGGAACCTGGAATATAAGATCTATGAATCAAGGTAAGTTTGACGTGGTCAAAAATGAGATGGCAAGAATGAAAATCGACATCTTGGGAATCAGTGAACTAAAGTGGACAGGAATGGGCGAATTTAATTCAGAAGACCATTGTATCTACTACTGTGGCCAGGAATGCCGTAGAAAAAATGGTGTGGCCTTTATAGTCAACAAGAGAGTGAGAAAGGCAGTATTGGGATACAATCTCAAAAATGACAGAATGATCTCGGTCCGAATCCAAGGCAAACCATTCAATATCACAGTAATCCAAGTCTATGCCCCAACCACTACTGCAGAAGAGGCTGAAGTGGACCAGTTCTATGAAGACCTACAACAGCTCATAGAACTAACACCAAAAAATGATGTCCTCATCATCATAGGGGACTGGAATGCTAAAGCAGGAAATCAAAAGGTAACCGGAATAACAGACAAGTTTGGCCTTGGAGAACAAAATGAAGCAGGGCAAAGGCTAACAGAGTTTTGTCAAGAGAACACGCTGGTCATAGCAAACACCCTTTTCCAACAACCTAAGAGGCGTCTCTACACATGGACATCACCAGATGGGCAACACCAAAATCAGATTGATTATATAATTTGCAGTCAAAGATGGAGAAGCTCTATCCAGTCAGTAAAAACAAGACCTGGAGCTGACTGTGGCTCAGATCATGAGCTACTTGTTGCAAAATTCAGACTAAAATTGAAGAAAGTTGGGAAAACCACAAGGCCATTCAGATTTGACCTAGATCGCATCCCCGATGAATATACAGTAGAGGTGAAGAATAGGTTTAAGGGACTAGATTTGATAGACAGAGTGCCTGAAGAACTATGGACAGAGGTCCGTGACATTGTAAAGGAGGCAGCAATCACCGCCATCCCAAAGAAAAAGAAATGCAAAAAAACAAAGTGGCTGTCTGATGAGGCTTTACACATAGCAGAGGAAAGAAGGAAAGCTAAAGGCAATGGTGAAAAGGAAAGATTTGCCCAACTGAATGCAGATTTCCAGAGAACAGCAAGGAGAGATAAGGAGGCTTTCCTGAATGAACAATGCAAAGTAATAGAGGAAAACAATAGATTGGGAAGGACTAGAGATCTCTTCAAGAAAACTGGAGAAATCAAGGGAACGTTCTATGCAAAGCTGGCCATGATAAAGGACAAAAACGGTAGGGACCTAACAGAAGCAGAAGAGATTAGGAAAAGATGGCAAGAATACACAGAAGAACTATACAAGAAGGACCTCAATGTCCTTGACAACCACGATGGTATAATCACTGACCTCAAGCCAGACATCCTGGAAAGCGAAGTTAAATGGGCCTTAGAAAGCATTACTAACAACAAAGCTAGTGGAGGTGATGGTATCCCAGCTGAATTATTCAAAGTCTTAAAAGAAGATGCTGTTAAAGTGCTGCACTCAATTTGCCAACAAATTTGGAAAACACAACAGTGGCCACAGGATTGGAAAAGGTCAGTGTACATTCCAATCCCAAAGAAGGGCAATGTCAAGGAATGTTCAAATTATCGCACAATTGCACTCATTTCACATGCTAGCAAGGTCATGCTCAAAATCCTACAAGCTAGGCTCCAACAGTACGTGGATAGAGAACTGCCAGAAGTACAAGCTGGGTTTCGAAGAGGTAGAGGAACTAGAGATCAAATTGCCAACATTCGCTGGATTATGGAGAAAGCAAGAGAGTACCAGAAAACATCTACTTCTGCTTCATTGACTATGCTAAAGCCTTTGATTGTGTGGATCACAATAAATTATGGCAGGTTCTTAAAGAGATGGGAGTACCGGACCACCTCACATGTCTCCTGAGAAACCTGTATAAGGGTCAAGAAGCAATAGTTAGAACCGGATATGGAACAACTGACTGGTTTAGCTTAGGAAAAGGAGTACGACAAGGATGTATATTGTCACCTTGCTTATTTAATTGATATGCAGAGTACATCATGCGAAATGCTGGCCTGGATGAATCACAAGCTGGAGTTAAAATTGCTGGGGAAAAGATCAATAACCTCAGATATGCAGACGATACCACTCTGATGGCAGAAAGTGAAGAGGAGCTAAAGAGCCTCTTGCTCAGGGTGAAAGAGGAGAGCGCAAAAGTGGGCTTGAAGCTCAACATCAAAAAACTAAGATCATGGCATCTGGCCCCATCACTCCTTGGCAAATAGAAGGAGAAGTCGTAGAAGTAGTGACAGACTTCATGTTCCTAGGATCCCAGATCACTGCAGATGGTGACTGCAGCCATGAAATTAAAAGATGCCTGCTCCTTGGGAGGAAAGGAATGGCAAACCTAAACAGCATGATAAAAAGCAGAGACATCACCCTGCCAACAAAAGTCCACATGGTCAAAGCAATGGTATTCCCCGTAGTAATGTATGGCTGCGAGAGTTGGACTATAAGGAAGGCCGAATGCCGAAGAATAGATTCTTTTGAACTATGGTGCTGGAGAAGACTCTTGAGAGTCCCTTGGACTGCAAGGAGATCAAATCAGTCAATCCTAAAAGAAATCAACCCTGATTGTTCCCTGGAAGACCAGATCTTGAAGCTGAAGCTCAAATACTTTGGCCACCAAATGAGAAGGGAGCATTCACTGGAGAAGACCCTGATGCTGGGAAAGATTGAAGGTCAAAGAAGAAGGGGACAGCAAAGGATGAGATGGTTAGACAGTGTCATTGATGCAACGAACATGAAATTGAGCAAACTTCAGCGGACAGCAGAAGACAGGAGGGCCTGGCATAATCTGGTCCATGGGGTCACGAAAAGTCGGACTCGACTGTGCGACTGAACAACAACAACAACTGTGGACATGTTGTCGCACCAGAAGTGGATGGTGTGGTTGACAAAATCCCCAGCCCAAATCCACACTGCTGTGACAATTGGAAAAAAATCCAGGAAGGTGAGGTCTGTAACCCACCCTGCCTGAAACGAATCCTCAGGCCAGTCCCCAGCATACCAATGCCCTCGGAAATATACACCAAAGCCGGAGGAACCTGCCGCATCAGATGCAACCTGCAGCTCCGCTTCAATTAAGAGGTCCTCACGCCAAAAGGACACCCCATCGTAGGACTCCAAAAATTGTTTCCATACAAGAAGGTCATCCCGGATCCCTTTGGTGACCCAAGTCCTATGATGGGAAAGACTCAGACCCCTCATAGACTCGCAAAGTCTTCTAACAAAAGCCCTGCTGGGTGCCACAACTTTGTATGCAAAGTTGAGGTGACCTACCAACTGCTGCAGCTCCAAAAGGGTTATTTTATTCTTCTTCCTAGCTGTGTCTATTAATGCCTGCAACACAGTTAATTTATCCACAGGCAATCTGCAGAACTGTCCCACCGTGTCAATTTCTATTCCCAGGAAAGTCAAGATAAGGGCTGAGCCTTCAGTTTGTTCTGAGCAAGAGGAACTCCCAGCTCTGATGCCAGATTGATGAAGCTGGACAGCATAAAGGCACATTGACCCGTACCCCTCCTTCCTGCCAATAAAAAATCATCAAGGTAATGGGCAGTACTGCTGAGGCCCGTCCTGTACCACAAGGCCCATTCCAAAAGAAACTGAACTTCTCAAAAGCAGCGCAGAATACCGAGCACCCCATAGGAAGGGCCCTATCCATGTAGAAGTTGCCCTCAAAAGCAAATCCCAGGAGCTTAAAATCATCTGGGTGGACTGGCAGGAGACGAAAGGCTGACTTAATGTCACACTTCGCCAATTCCGCTCCCTGACCACAGCTGCGCACCATCCTCAGGGCCTGGTCAAAGGAAGTGTACCTAACAGAACATAACTCACCTGATATCACATCGTTCACCAACTCCCCATGTGGGTAGGACAGGTGGTGAATGAGACGATACTCACTGGGTGCTTTCTTCAGCACTACTCCCAATTGGGAAACCCTCAAATTATCAACAGGGGGTGAAGGAAAAGGACCAAGAACTCTACCCTCCACACATTCCTTGGCAATTTTTTGCCAAACAGTGTGCTCCATACCCTGAACTGATTTTAAGTTAGGAGCCATGTACAAAGTCCTACAGCCTTGGAAAGGTATCCTAAACCCTAACCTAAAACCCTCAAGGAGATAAACCCTATCACCATGGTTCGGGTAATCCCACAACCACTGGTCCAGAACTTGGAACTTAATTGGGCTAGGTCCCTTTGTCAGAAGAGGGGTTATAGCCCCCACCTCCTCCAGGGCGCTTCCTGCCTTTTCCTCCCCCCCCCGTCCTTTAGGTTTAGGGCAGTTGGATAAAGCATGGGGCCCTGTGCACAATGGACACTCATGGCGGAAGGAACAAGACTTCCAACTGCATGTTCCATGGGAGGTAAACTCCCAGCAAAGCGGGCGTTGCTGAACCGCCTGCCCTGCCTGGGCATGGGTGCCTGATTGATTTGGAGGCTGTGGCTTATGCACGGAATGACCACTGTGTGACCTTTCACTGCCAGGGGACTTGATTGTAGACATAATCTGCAACCAAAGATCTGGGTGTATCCAGTCCCATCTCATGGCCGGATTCATGGCCGCCCGCATACGAAATTGCTCATCGTATTGCGACCATGCCGGGCCTGGGAAATCTGTAATCATAGGAGACTGTCCCTGAACCTACATAACCTGATCCGGGCTGCGGATAGCCCCAACCGGGCCAAGCCCCGGGGGGAGGGGGCAACATACTGCATCCCCAGCCCAGATATTGCGGCCAAGACCCTGGTGGCATGGACACAGAAGACACAGATGTGCCCAGTGGGCAGGGACCCCCTGGCCAATGTGTGCTGTTCGTATCCAAATGGTCCTCCTTACCTCCTTTTTGAGCCGGTCCCATGTATACTTCCACTTGACGCTCATCCGTGCCTTGCCAGTACTGACCAGAGGACCCTTTGTTAACATCCCCAGCAGATGCTCCCTGCTGATCTTCTAAAAATGCCAGGCAGGCCAGAACCTGTGCCTGAAAAGAGGGATTGGAAGCATTAACCACTCCCTGAGAACGCTTACCTATATCCATCTTAGGAGGGGCACCCCTCTGTTGTTCAAGTGCTGCAAGCCTTTGCAATATTGCAGCATTAATGGGATCCTCATCATCAGAGGGAACAACCGGCTCCTCTGGCACCGGCAGCTGCTTAGGAGCCGGCCATTTCCCTTTTGCTTTCCCCTGCCCTTTTTTAGGAGCCATAACAGTAGAATGGCACAAGTATAGTCCTAACCTAATAGCCTGCTAATCGAGTATTCTCAGGGCACCAACCATCAGGAATAGCAAAATGGCCTCCATAAGGGTACCAGCACAAAATGGCTGACACTATCAAGACACCCTCAAAATGGCCGCTGCCTCACAATTGACCAACTTAAGATGGCCGCCCCTTGTAATACCCACAATGGCCACCAGAACAGAGAAGAAAAACAACACCAACCCTCACCCAGCCTGGAATCCTATTTGCCAAAGGCCTCTTGGAACGGAAAGTGTAACTGGGGCCCCAGCAGCCTCACCAAACTGCTGCCACTAACAGGGACCTTGTTGTGATAAGCTAAACCCTAATATTTGGGATTTTAACCTATTATCTTATTTAAGTGTGTGTGTGGTCTTGCTTGACAAAAACTGAGCATTAGCCAGCTGCTTGAAGCCGCGTGCCACCCTGCCGATCCGATCCCAAACTCCCACTACCCCAGCTCACAGCCGAAGGACCTGCCGCCGCCTCTGGAGATCGCCGCTGCATCCTGATGATCCTCCCTCAGGCCCAGGGACCAGCCAGCACCCCCCAAGAAATTGCGCTATTCAGCTCTCCGCTATCCCCGCTAGTCATGCCACTGAGGGAGAAAAACCCTTGACACAGGCCAGAGCGATGCAGTAGCACTCGCTCGCCTCCCTAACACCCTGGGACTCCTGCTGCCTCTCGGTGCAAGGGCCCACAATTGGGCGGATGAGGCAGCAGAAGGCCAGCTCCGAAGGCTCCGCTCTGTGTGCTCCCTGCTAGCCGAGCATGCGGAGCAACTGACAAAGGGCGGGAGCGGAGCCTGGCCCTTTGAAGCAGCTGGCTCCACCCCCCGTTGTGTCGGAATGCATAGCATCCCCAGCCGTTGCTGTCTCCCTTCCTTGGAGCGGCAAAAGAGCCCCCGCCCACCAGCACCATTGCCAGGCAGGCAGGAGCTCCGTTTTTATAATTCGAATAATAAGAAAGTCGAATAATTAAATTGTTTGGAATAGAAAGTTAAGTCTCAGTAGAATATTCATCTTCACTGTAGCTACTCTTCCCATAAAAGATAATTGTAGATGTTTCCAATTTTCTAAATCTTTTTTGTCCATAGGAATTTCATATAATTGTCTTTAAACAACGAACTACACCTGTTAGTTAAGATTATTCCTAAATATTTTATTTTCTTCTGAACTTCAATGCCAGAACAATCTTGTAACCTCTGTATTTGTTCTCTAGTGCAATTTTTATCAATATTTTTTCTTAAAATTAGTTTTTAAGCCCGCATATTGTCCATATTATTTTATTAATTTTGGAGTTGATTAATAGATGCTTGTGGATCTTCCAAGATAAATACCAGATCATCTGTAAATGCTTGTAATTTGTACTCTTCTCCTTTAAGTTTAAGACCCGTTATTTCAGTATTTTTTCTTACCATATTGTTCAGTGTTTCAAGGGCAAAAATAAATAAGTGTTGGGATAATGGACATCTTTGTCTAATTCCTTTTTCAATTTCAATATTTTGTGAAAGGTCACCATTTACCATGATTTTTGCAGGTTGTTTTGTATATATTGATCACACTATTGTATAAAAATATTCACTACTTTTCCAGGCCAGTAATTGTTCCAACATAAAGGAACAGGTGAGATTGTCAAAAGCCTTCTCTGCATCAAGGAATATCAATGCCATTTGTTTTTCAGGGTGTGCTTCAAAGTATTCTATTACATTCATAATGGTTCTCATGTTATTTCTCATTTGTCTTTTAGGGAGAAATCCTGATTGGTCTTGATGAATTATCTGGTTCAAAACTCTTTTCAGTCTACTTGCTAAAACAGATGCATAGATTTTATAATCAACATTAAGTAGTGAAATTGGTCTATAATTTCTAATTTCTTTTTCATCTTTGTCTGGCTTATGTATTAACGTAATCAGTGCTTGAATCCATGTTTCTGGTAAAAAAAATTGTTCAGATATATTTTGGATAGTGTTTTTCAGTGGTAGTACAATTTGTTCTTCAAATATCTGATAAAACTCTGCAGGTAGTCCATCAGGACCTGGGGTTTTCTTTTTCTTCTGGTTTTTAATTGCATCAATTACTTCAGAAAATGCAATTGCATCATTTAAAATTTTTCTTTGTTCTTCTGAAAATTCTTTCTTGTTATGATCTTTTGGTTAATGCTTCCCTCCTGGTACAATAATGCTCTTTAACTCTTTATGAGAGCTTTTCCCCCCTCCCCTTTCTCATTCTTCAGTATCTTTATATTTTTTTCTTACTTTTTTCTTAGCTTGTATTCCAGTCATCTTGTAAGTTTGTTTGCATTTTCAAAATAATTCTGTTTTGCAAGCATTATTTTCTTTGCAATCTCTTGTGTTAGTAAACAGTTAAATTGATGCTGTAGCTTTTTGATCTTAATCCTGGATTCTTCTGTTGTAGTGTCTGATTTCATATTTTGTTCTTGTTTGATTTGTTCTTCAATCTGTGTATATTTTTGTTTTCTCTGTTTTCTCATCCATGTGTCTTGCCCAATAAGCCGGCCTCTTGCATAGGCTTTAAAGGTATCCCAAACTATATCCATAGAGGTATCAGATTGGATATTCAACTTAAAAAAATCTTGAAATTCTTTTCTTGACTTCAGTACAAAGTCTGGATTTTTTAAAAAGCTATAAGTTCATTTACCATCTATCCTTTTTCAGGGTATCTTGTAAAATTAAAAGTAAGGGATTGTGATCTGCAAATGTTGAAGGAAGAATTTCCACCTCTATGATGTCATTTATCATATTTGTTGATATCCAAGCCATATCCAGTCTTGACCAGGATTTGTATCTTGTTGAAAAAAAGTATAATCTTCTTTATTAATGTTTCTAATTCTCAAGGAATCCACCAAGGTAAATTCTTCAGCCAGATGTAGGAAAGAATTGGGTAGCTCATTACCTCATTTCTGTTCCCCTGTTTGACTTTTCCTGTCAAGGGTTCTGTCAAATACAGCATTATAATCTCCAATTATACAAATTTCTTCATATGTTTGGGTTGAAAGCGTCTCCTGTAGGGCTTTGTAAAAATTTTCCTATTGCTGATTTGGTTAACTATCGAACTCTCTTTTGCTTGTCTCTGTGTTTTTACTATCAATACTCTTCCATCTTCTGAGTCATAAACCAATTCTGGGTGCAAATGTTCTTTTACATAAGTAACAACTCCTCTCTTTTTCTTTTGCTTATCTGCAGATACAAAGGTTTTTCCTTTTTTTTTTAATTTCTAAAAGTTTCTTATCTGAATATTTAATATGGGTTTCCTGTAGGCAAATTACATTTAGCTGCATCTTCTTGATTTGTTGGAAGACTTGTTTCCTTTTTTGTGGGGCATTCAAACCATTGACATTTATAGAAATTATTTTTAGCTTCTTCCTATCCATCTTTGGCATCTTTTTTAGTTCCATTTTTTTCCTTGTCTTGATATCTCATTGTCTTAGGTTTCTTCTTGGTAGTTCCTGTTCTTGGTCCTGAAGCTCCTCATGCCTGTTGATCTCCACCCTCCTTGTCGGGTTCTTCTTCCTCCTCCTGTTCCTCCTCCTCTTCTTCTTCTTGGGTCCCTAATTCCTCTCCATATGTTTTTAGGAAGTCCTCTATTTTAAATGTTGAATTTAACCTGAATCTTTTCCCTCCAAGAGTAAAGAGGACACCTTCAGGGAACAGCCATTTGTAATATATTCCATTTTCTCTTAATAGTCTTGTAAGTTGAATATAATTTCTTCTTTTCTCCCTTACACTCCATGGAATCTCTTTTAAGATTTTAATTTCTGCCTCCTGCACATATAATGTCTTTTTATTTGAGTTTTTTAAAACAGTATCTCTCATAATTTTCTTGTGGAATCTTACATGAATCTCTCTGGGTATCTTGTTCCTTCTCGCATATGCAGAATTCATTCTATAAGCCATGTCTATCTCATCAGAAATGGATGCTATCTTATTCTAGGTATTCTGCTAACAGTTTTGTCATTTCTTCTTTGATGTCTTCTCCTTTCTTTTCTGGGATATTTTGAAATCTTAACACATATGCAACTTTATCCAATTCCAATCTTGTCACTGTGACTCACTATCTTTGGAGGGCTCCTGGGTGAACGCCTGAGGAACCCCCAAACCTCCTGATCTGGGGTTCTGGACTTCCATAGAGTCTTCTGAAGAGAGGCTCTTTGCATGGGGTTTGATTTGGGGAGGTCTCATGTACGGTGGTATGCAAGTAGACCCCTCATCACCACAGAGCAGGGATCAGGAATGGAGTGCTTATGGACAGCCATTGAAGCACAGAGGTGCAATCAACCATTAGAACATAAGAACATAAGAGAAGCCAATGTTGAATCAGGCCAATGGCCCATCTAGTCCAACACTCTGTCACACAGCGGCCAAAATATACCAGGTGCCATCAGGAGGTCCAGCATTGGGGCCAGGGCACCAGAAGCCCTCCCACTGCTGCCCCCTCCAGCACCAAGAATAGAGTGCATCACCTGCCCCAGACTGAGAGTTCCCATCTATACCCTGTGGCTAATAGCCACTGGTGGACTTCTGCTCCATATGTTCATCTAATTTCCTCTTGAAACTGTCCATGCTTGCAGCTGCCACGACCTCCTGTGGCAGTGAATTCCATATGTTAATCACTCTTTGGGTGAAGAAGTATTTCCTTTTATCTGTTCTAACCCGACTGCTCAGCAATTTCATAGAGTGCCCACGAGTTCTTGTATTGTGAGAAAGGGAGAAAAGTACTTCTTTCTCAACCTGCTCAATCCCATTCATAATCTTATAAACCTCGATCATGTCACCCCTCAGCCGTCGTTTCTCCAAGCTAAAGAGCCCCAAGCATTTTAAACTTTCTTCATAGGGAAGGTGTTCCAACCCTTTTATCATTCTAGTTGCCCTTCTCTGCACTTTTTCCAATGCTATAATATCCTTTTTGAGATGTGGTGACCAGAACTGTACACAGTATTCCAAATGAGGTCGCACCAATGATTTATACAGGGGCATGATGATACTGGCTGATTTGTTATCAATTCCCTTCCTAATAATCCCCAGCATAGCGTTGGCCTTCTTTATTGCAGCTACACATTGTGTAGACATTTTCAGCGAGTTATCCACTACGACTCCAAGACCTCTCTCTTGGTCAGTCTCTGCCAGATCAGAAACCATCAACGTGTATTTATATTTAGGATTTTTGGCTCCAATGTGCATCACTTTGCACTTGGCCACATTGAACCCCATTTGCCACGTTGACGCCCACTCACCCATCCTCAACAGATCCCTTTGGAGTGCCTCACAATCCTCCCTGGTTTTCACCACCCTGAACAACTTTGTGTCATCTGCAAATTTAGCCACATCACTGCTTACTCCCAATTCCAAATCGTTAATAAACAAGTTAAAAAGCATCGGACCGAGTACTGATCCCTGTGGTACCCCACTGCTTACCACCCTCCACTGAGAAAGTTTCCCATTTATACTCACTCTCTGTTTCCTATTTATAAGCCAGTTTTTGATCCACAAGAGGACTTGTCCTTTTATCCCATGACTATTGAGCTTACTTAGGAGCCTTTGATGAGGAACTGTATCAAAAGCTTTCCGGAAGTCAAGGTAAATAATATCTATTGGGTCCCCCTTGTCCAGATGTTTGTTCACTCCCTCAAAAAGCACTAACAGGTTAGTGAGACAAGATCTTCCCTTACAGAACCCATGCTGAGTCTGCCTCAACAGTTTTTGTTCATCAATGTGCCTACTGATTCTTTCCTTAATAACAGTTTCCACCAACTTACCCGGTATCGATGTCAGACTGACTGGCCTGTAATTTCCTGGATCTCCCCTGGAGCCCTTTTTAAAGATGGGAGTGACATTAGCTACCTTCCAGTCCTCAGGAATGGAGGCAGATTTTAAAGAAAGATTACATATTTTTGTCAGGAGATCCACAAGTTCACATTTGAGTTCTTTCAGAACTCTCGGATGAATGCCATCCGGGCCTGGTGATTTATTAGTTTTTAAATTGTCCATCAGTCGGAGGACTTCCTCTCTTGTTACCGCAATCTGATTCAGGTCTTTCAAACCCCCTCCCGAAATCGGTGCTTCTGGAGTGGGCAAACACTTCTCCTCTTCCACAGTGAAGACAGAGGCAAAAAATGCATTCAGCTTCTCAGCCATTTCCCTATCATCCTTCACTACTCCTTTTACCCCTTGGTCATCCAAGGGCCCCACTGCCTCCCTGGCTGGCTTCCTACTTCTAATGTATTTGAAGAAAGTTTTATTGTTGGTCTTTATGTTTTTTGCGATATGCTCCTCATATTCCCTTTTTGCTTGCCTGATCACAGACTTGCATTTTATTTGCCATAGTCTGTGTTCCCTTTTATCAACCTCACTAAGACTAGCTTTCCACCGCTTAAAGGAATCCTTCTTACCTTTTACAGCTTCCATTACTTTATTTGTTAACCATGCAGGCTTTTTTCTATACCTATTTGTACCTTTCCTAACCTGCGGTATATATTTTCTCTGAGCTTCTAGGATTGTCTTTTTAAATAGTCTCCAAGCTTCCCCAATGGTTTTGACCTTCTCCACTCTTCCTTTCAATTTCTTCCTCACATGTCCCCTCATACCAGAGAAGTTACCCCTTTTAAAGTTAAAAGTGGTTGCGTCAGTCTTTTTGGGCAACTCCCTATCTGTACAAATGTTAAACTCAATGACATTATGGTCACTGTTTCCAAGTGGTGCAATCACTTTTACATCTCTCACCAGGTCTTGGGTGTTACTTAGGACCAAATTCAGGATCGCCTCTCCCCTGGTAGGATCTGTGACCATCTGTTCCACAGCACAGTCATTGAGAGTGTCTAAGAACGCAATCTCTTTTTCCTGACTAGAACTCATATTGACCCAATCAATGTGTGGGTAGTTAAAGTCGCCTATTACAACACAGTTATTTCATCTAGCCGCTATCTTTAATTCATTCATCATTTTATAATCCCCCTCTATCTTTTGATCTGGTGGGCGATAACAAACTCCCACTGTTAAGCCTCCTTTTGGACCCACTATTTCAACCCATAGCATTTCCAGAAGCGAATCCAATTCTCTTACCCTCTCAATCTTACTGGATGGTATACCCTCTCTGACATACAGAGCCACCCCACCTCCAACCCTTTCCCCCTATCCTTCCGATATAATTTATAACCAGGAATCACCGTATCCCACTGATTTTCCTCATCCCACCAAGTTTCTGAAATACCCGCAATGTCTATTTCCCCCCCCCAACACCAAGCATTCCAACTCCCCGATTTTACCTCGGAGACTTCTAGCATTTGTGTATAAACACTTATAGTTTCCCATGTTTGTTAAGCCCACAGCCTTCCTCTTGCTGCCTCGAGACCTTGCCAGGCAGTTCCTATCTTTAGCCACAGTCTCAGTGGACAATTGTAATCCATTTCCTTGTACAAAAGTAATAGCTACCCCTTCATCTCTTTGAGATGAGCCATCCCGAACCAGAGACTTTTCATCTCATGTCGGCTTTCCCCCATTATTCAGTTTAAAAACTGCTCTGCCACCTTTTTGATTTTGAGTGCCAGCAGCCTGGTTCCTTCTCGGGACAAGTGGAGACCGTCCCTTTTGTACAGCTCCCTCTTGTCCCAAAAAGCATCCCAGTGCCTAACAAACTTGAACCCTTCCCCCTACACCACTGTCTCATGCACGCATTGAGACTCCTGATCTGTGCCTGTCTCTCCGGCCCTGCGCGTGGAACAGGTAGCACTTCCGAGAAGGCTACCTTGGAGGTCCTGGCCTTGAGTTTCCTGCCCAGCAGCCTAAATTTCTCCTCCAGGACCTCATGACTGCATTTTCCCACATCGTTGGTGCCGACGTGCACCACAACCACTGGCTCCTCCCCAGCACTATCTACCAGCCTATCTAAAACACGCGTAATGTCCGCTACCTTCGCACCAGGCAGGCAAGTCACCATATGGTCAGTACGCGGGTTCGCCACCCAGCTGTCTACCTGCCTAAGGATCGAATCACCAACTACCAAGAGCCCCCCTCCCACCCTTCCCAGGGACGGTTCCTTGGTAAGAAAGGATACCCGTTCACCAGCTGAAGAAGAGGTCCCTTCTGAGGGCACATTCCCCTTATCCTCAGCATGGTGCCCCTTTTCCCCTTGACCCTCATGCTCCCTGGCAGCAGCCGGGCTGCCAGATCCAGAGTGGGACATATCTAACAAGTCCCCGAGAGTCTTCCCCGTGCACCTAACTGACTGTCCCTGCTTCTCCAGGTCAGCCACCTTGGCCTCAAGGGAGCAAACTCGCTCCCTGAGAACCAGGAGCTCCTTGCACCGAGCACACACCCAAGACTTCTGACCAGTGGGCAGATAGTCATACATGTGACACTCCATGCAAAACACTGGATAGCCCCTAACCCCCTGCTGGCATTCTGGCTTCATAATTGTTTTTAAACAAATACTTTTCTATAACCCCCTTTTAAAACCCTTTGTATTTATATGGCTCCTGTTGTAGGAGTCTACTTACCTTACCAAGGAGCCAAGGTCCTGGCTTTCTGGCTCTTCCTGGGCTTCTTACAGAGCCCCTAGGCCAAGAGCCACAGGCAAAGAGCCTCGCCCTTTTGCTCTCACCCTTCGGCTCGTGCCAGAGGCTTTCTGGAGCTGTACTCTGACTAGAGAATCTTATCTTCTAAACTTTCTTTCTGCACACTGTGAGTAGCTGAACTTCTTCAAACACTTTGATTTATATATCTCTGCTTCTGTGGAATGGTTTAAAGAGGTCCATTTAATCTTTAAAAGTCCTAGGCAAAGAGAAAGGGGAGGGTGGCTTGTAAGTGCATTCCAGTTTTGTGGCTTGTAAGTGCAATCCAGGCTTTCTATTGTTTTGTATGGAGGCTTGAAAAGACCTGGAAGATATTGGATGGTTGATCTTTATCAACTTGGGAATTTGGATTATACCTCATTTAAATCATTGGTTTTTTTTCTAGTGGAAGCTATTTCTTCTTTTCAGAAAGGGTTTTGGACTTTTTCTTCTGTGCTGTATGCCGTGGCCATAGTGCCTGCTGTGAGAGAGTGGGTGGCAGCTGGGGGACTTAGGGAGGGCTTTCTCTCCCCTGGTCAAGCCAGATTCCATCGGGCCCAAGTTTGCCAGGTGATGACAGAGGCCATGGTGCTGACTCCTGGCTGCTTAGACTGTGCATTTGAGGTCACGATGCTTGCTCTGAGAGCATGGTTGTCATCCACAGGATTTCCCAGCTGAGTGGGATTCCATCGAGCCAGGCCTGCTGGAGGTCTGCAGTAGCTGCAGCACTCCCTCCTTCCTGGCTGGTTTTTGGGACGAGGAGATGTCAATTCTGTTGGATCCCTTCAGCCAGCCTACAACAACAGGAGTGGGAAAGATGGACAGTGAGTGGAGCAAACCACCAAGGAGAGGCCAAGGGATGAGGCTTTCAGTGCCCCTGGTGAAACAATGAAGAGAGGCAGCAAGATCCCCTCTCACAGTGGTATTGCAGTTCGAGAAGACCTGGGACTAATATAAACAGAACATGCAACTTAGACCATCAAAGCAGTTAGTTGCTGCTGCTGATATCCTATAGGGGGCAAAGTAACAGCCCTAACTAAATAAAGAATAGTGCTAGGGAATGTAATGAAATGAATCAGTTAGTTAGGAGCTGATTAATTAATTAATTTTTGAGATAATTGTTTACTGAATAAGATTTGTTCTTAGCCATAGGACCATCCAACCAAATTGTAAATAACTATTGTGATTGCTGTTATTGATTAATAAATATTTATAGAAAAAATAGGAGGGGGAAGGGGGAATTTTTGTCTGGCCTTTATTTAATTCACTGGTCAGACAATCTGATTATTACTGGCAACCAATTTTGGAGTGAATTCTGTGGTAGGATACGTTGTGTACTTGTGGAATCAGCAGTAGTGTATGTTGCACCCCACTGCCAGTGTCTATGACATTGAGTGCCCCACTGTCTGCTCTGCCAGTGGTCTGAAGGATTGCAGAGACCACTGGGGATGGCAATGCTGGGCCAAGGGATTTCAGTGCTCCTGGGGAGGGGAAAGTATAGCGGTGGGAGCAGGCAGGGTACTAAGGGAAGGGGGTGGAGAAATTGAAAAGCTCAGCCCTCTTCCAGCCTGCATCCTATCCCGAGGGATATTGGCAGGGGGGCTAGGATGAAGAAACCCCCCTCTGACATTGGTGTGTAACACCAGGTCTATAAATAATAAGACCACGGTCCTTCGGGACTTTCTGCAAGAGCAGAATGTAGACCTGGCATGCATGACCGAGACCTGGGTGCAGGGAGGGGAAGACAATATCCCTCTCCCAACTGGCCCCACCTGGGATTTTGGTCCTTCACCAATCACAGACTAGGGGTGGGGGTGGAGTGGCACTATTCATCCAGGAGGCTTACTCCTTCAGGGTGCTCCCACCACCAAGGATCATGGACATTGAGTGTGTCGGCCTGGTATGGGAGGCTGAGGAGAGTTTGGTGATTTGGCTGGTGTACCAACTGCCAATAGCTTGGCCAATAGCTTGGTGTCCCTGATGGAGGCCATAGCAGGCTGGGCATTGGAACACCTTAGACTGATAGTCCTAGGTGATTTTAGTGTCCATGCTGATGACGTGACCTCTGCTTAGGCAGCAGACCTGGTGTCATCCATGGCAGCACTAGGACTCTCCCAATATGTAATAACCCCTACTCACCAGGCTGGGTACACACTCAATTTGATCTTCATGGCAGGGGTAACAGTGGACCAGGTTACTGCTTCGGCAGTTCCATGGTCGGACCACCATGCCCTGAGGGCCAGCCTGAATGTCCCACCCAACCCTGTTTAGGTGGTGAGTGTATTTTAGCTTGCCTGCAGAGCCAGAAGGACCCAGCATGGCTCCAGATGGCCCTGCGGGATCTGATGCCCCCTGGCGGCTCATTAGATGAGCTTGTAGGGGACTGGCACAGCTGAATCTCTGCAGCCATCAACAAGATCGCTCCCTGATGCCCTCTGTACCCCCGCTCCAGGCTTGCTCTCTGGTTTACCCAGGAATTGCGGCTTATGAAGTGGGAGCTGAGATGACTAAAGAGACGGTGGCGTCATGTTCGAGGTGAAGCTATAAGAGTATCATATAGGACGTTTATGAGATTCTATGAGATGGCAGTCAAAGCTGTAAAGAGAGAGTACTATGTGGCCACAATTGCAGCCACAAGCTCATGCCCAGCCCAGTTATTCAGAACAATTCGGTCTACAACTATACTGCCACAGGGCAGACCAAATACTAGAGAATTGGATATAGGCTGTGAGGCTTTTGTGAGCTATTTTATGGATAAAGTCCTGTCGCTCCATTGTGACCTCCCTGTCACAGCTGAAACAGTGAGCAACCTCGAGGCTCCATGCACATCTTCGATTCTGGTTTTTGATCATTTCAGCCCACTCAGTCTAGAGGAAGTTGACAAATTGCTTCTAGCTGTCCACCCCATGACATGCTGCCTGGACCTGTGCCCCTCATGGCTGATCAAAGCTGGTCACAGTGGGTTTTGACACACTTTGAGGGAGATCATCAACAAATCCCACATTGAGGGACCTTTCCCTGGGGTGCTGAAGGAAGCAGTGGTCTACTCTCTCTTGAAAAAACTATTCTTGGATCCGGCAGAATTGGCCAACTATCGGCCGGATTCCAATTTGCTCTATTTGGGCAAATTAATAGAGAGGGCAGTGGCAATTCAGCTACAGGGCTTTTTGGATAACACTTCCATTTCAGACCCCTTCCAGTCTGGTTTCCGCCCTGGTCACGGGACGGAAACGGCACTGGTCACGCTCACAGATGACCTCCGAAGGCATCTGGATTGAGGCGGATCAGCAGTGCTGTTGCTGTTGGACCTGTCGGCAGCATTTGACATGGTCGACCATCATTTACTGACCCACCACCTCGGCAACATAGGAATCCAGGGGCTTTCCTTGAATGGCTTGCTTCCTTTCTCCAAGGTTGGGGACAAAGGGTGGCGCTAGGGGAACAGCAGTCCAGGAGGCACCCATTGGATTGTGGAGTGCCTCAAGGGGCAGTGCTTTCCCCAATGTTATTTAACATCTATATGTGCCCCCTTGCCCACATCGCCCAGAGGCATGGACTGGGATATCACCAGTACGCTAATGACACCCAGCTCTATCTGATGTTGGGTGGCCTGTTCAACTCCAGACAAGAAGATCTGGACTGGGTATTACATGCCGTTGCTGGTTGGCTTAGGCTGAGCCAGCTGAAACTGAATCCATCAAAGATGGAGGTCCTGTGCGTGAGTCGGGGTGGTCCAGGGGGATGGAACACACTCCTGACCTTCAATGGGGTGCTGTTGGTTCCAGCACCAGAGGTTAGGAGTTTGGGAGTGCTCTTGGATGCCTCCTTAACAATGGAGGCCCAGATAGCAGCCACTGCCAAGTTGGCCTTTTACCATCTTCGGCTGATTAGGCATTTGGTTCCCTTCCTTGACCATGCCAACCTGGCAACAGTGTTCCATGCAATGGTCACTTCAAGACTAGACTACTGTAATGCTCTCTACCTGGGGCTGCCCTTGTTGCAAATTCAGAGGCTGCAGCTAGTGAAGAATGCTGTGGCCAGGCTGTTGATGGGCCTCCTCTGGTGAGAACACATCTAGCCTGTGCTGAGGACACTGCACTGGCTGCCAATAGCATACTGAGTTCACTTCAAGGAGCTGGTTCTTACCTTTAAAGCCCTATATGGCCAGGGTCCAGCATACCTTTCCCCATATATACCCCAGAGAGCACTACAGTCAGGGCCCAAAAACTGATTGACCTTCCCAGGCCCTAAGGATGCCAGGCTTGCTACCACCAGGGCCAGGGCTTTTTCAGTGGCAGCTCCATACTGGTGGAATGAGCTCCTGGAGGAGATCAGGGCCCTGTGGGATCTTTTACAGTTCCGCAGGGCCTGCAAGATGGGGGTGGCATGGCCGCAGCCAGCGGGGACTCCCCGCTGCCGCCGCCAGTACAGAGCGCCCGGCTGGGGCGCAGGAGGTGGTGGCACAGCTTGCCCACCCTCACCCTCCCTCCTTGGGGGGAGGAGGTGGGGGCAGCATGGCGGCATCTCCAGGTGGGGGCAGCATGATTGGCATCTGCGCCCACCTAGAATGCAGAAACACCTGGAGCTGGCCCCGATTGAACCAATAAATAAATATAATAAATAAATTGGATAGAACTGAATTAGCAGTTATCAGAGCCTAATAATCCTGATTTTAACAGCCTGCAGGTGTGTGTGGAGGGATGGAATCTTGTTGGAGTAAAGCAGAGAGAGAGATTAAGGAATGAGGGGATAAAAAAGATGTTGTAGCAGACTCAGAAGAAGGTGAAGAAAAAGACAGACAGAACAGGACAGTGTTTCACAATAGTCCCATAGAACTCTTATTGCTGGGGAAATTATTTTTGACAGAACAGGAGACAATAAGGAAATTAGGTCCAGAGCACAAATAAGATGAGATTGAAACTGCCTGGGCTATCCAGGAGGGATGGTTCAAAGTGCCATCCAGTCACTGCCAACTTATGGCAACCCCACCAGGTAGCCAGTGAAAGGCCCAAGCCAGAGAGTGGGGGAGTGACCCAAGGCCACCCAACACATTACCCCAGCACCCACGTTCCCTATGGTTTGAGGCAGCCCACATTTCCTAGGGCCCCTTGACTGCAAACCTGGGTTCTCCCCTGTCACACCATGGCCCCGTCTTGACTGGGGAGCACCCGTGATCGAGGAATGGTCTGCTTTGAGGGCCACCAGCAGCAACCTGGAGCCCGCCCCCCCCAGCCAGTGCCATCCTCTGCCACAAGGCCAGTGAGCCACCCATGAGTGGGGGATGTTTAACCTATCAGGCCTTCTGAAGCGACCCAGAGCCTACTCAGAGGAGGCTCACCCTCCCCCCTGTGTTAGCCTCTGCAGCAAGGCAGGCAAGCCACCCATGAGCAGGGGGATGGTCAGCTTGGCAGGCCACCCACAGTGACCCAGAGCCCATCTGGGTGAGGCCCATCACCCAGCCCATGTCAGCCTCTGCCATGAGGCCAGCAAGCTGCCTGTGAGCAGGTGGGAGGGTCAGCCTAGCACACCACCTGCAGTGATCCGGAGCCTGCCTGGGGAAAGCCTGCCCCCAATCCATGCTGGGCTCCACCGCAAGGCCAGCGGGTGACCAGTCAGGCACCAGGCCCCACCCAGGCTTCCCTGCTGCAGGCTCACCCTGCACTGCCTCCACCAGCTCTGCACCATGCCAGACCTCTCCAACCCTGAGATCATGTTCCTGATCATGGCCAGGTGAGGGCCAGGAGCAACCCCTGTCCCGGTATGCCTGAGTGGGGAGGCACTTGGCTCCTCCCGGTGAGGGTCTGGGCCTCCCCCCAAGCTCTCAGCAGCGATTTTCCTCCTACTGTTGTTAAGTCAGCCATGCAGTGGGCTGGGTGATGAGCCCCAGCCATGAGGTTTCTACCCTCCCCCCCTCCATTACCAGGAAGGAATGAAGCAGCTTGTGGCAGGTCAAAGGCTGGGTGGAGGAGGCGAGTGGCTGGTTCAACCCTTTAAATTCTCCCCTCCCTTAGCCATCCCAGAGCTTGGCTATTGGTCCAGAGGAAGGAAAGGAGGACCCAATTTTCCTCATCAGCTCCATCCCCACCTGTCATTCGGCCACTTCTCCCTCCTTGCCCAGTGCCACAAATGGCAGGCTGCATCGAATTGGGCCTTTCTTGCTTTTGCTAATATATACTAACCCCCTGAAATCTCATTCACAGGGGAGGGTTATGGTTTTTGCTCTGAAGATGGAAAGTTGCTGGGAAAGGATCCCACCTGTGCACACCTCAGGGATCATGCCACTGTTGCTTGGCCCTATGTTTCTTCACTTAGAAAAGAATCCTACTTGTGGCCTGATTCAGTGCTGGATTTATTTATTTCATTTACTTTATATATTGTCTACCTTTCTCATTGAGACTCAAAATGGTTTAAACAGTGCAAGTCAATGCAATAATTCACATGAAACATCTAATAAACAATGCAATAAAACTAGGATTACAGCAATTTGAAAGAGCAAATATAATTATATGTAGTATGTCAAACAATTTATGGAAATGATATTACAAAGGTAGAAAGCAATGCAGTAAGAGCAGGATAATACTTACAGGAAACAGATAGATACATAATATATTGTGATACAGTTCACAGTCCTGTTTGTTTTATACAGGGGTCATTTGGGGCAGGAGCGGCCTGGAGTGGCACTCTGCCAGGCCACAAGCAGGGAAAATGGTGGCAATGGGAAGCCCCACCCCCAGCAGACTGGCGAGGGAAGCTTGCTGGCAAGGGGACTGAGCTGGGCCAAGCCACAGGAGCACAAAGGCATCCACAGGCAGCCTGCACTCGGCCCCATGCCTTGCCTCTTGATGATGGACTACATGGCGCACCCCCTAGCCCGAGCTTGTGCACGCACGGCACTGCTCGCCCACCCCCAGTCCAGCCCACTCCAGCCAACCAGCCCTTTCCACTGCGAGCCAGGCAGGCGGACTTGGTGCCGGCACCCACAATGCCTCTAGCAGCTGGCCTGCCTACCTCTGCCTCCTGGCCCGCCCAGGCTGTGAGAATGTGCATGCATGAAAAATCAGTTGCATTGTATGGCATGGTTGGAAAGGAATACAACAAAGCAACCTGCTGAACAGCTGTGAGCAGACAAACTTATCAATGAAAAATCAGCTCCTTGTTTGCAATTGGTGAACAGGATGTCAACCAAAACAGCAGCTGTTCAAGCATCCCTACATAAGAGCAGGGATGAGCCAATACAATGTAGGTAGCCTTCTGACACAATTCTGGTGATGTCAGGGGGTGTGGCATATGCAGGGGTCTTTTCATAGAAAAACAGCTGCAGGAGCTCATTAGCATATGGTATGCTAATGAGTTATTAGGCTATTAGCATATGCCATGCCCCCTGACATCACTGGAAGTGATGTCAGAAGGGGAAGGAAAAGGGGGGAGGCATCTTCAAAAGCTTCCCCTTCCTTTCCCCAGCTGGTCTGGGTGGGGAAGCTAAGAGAGAAGGGGTTTAAAGTTTAAAGTCCTTCTCATGAGAGTTGGGCCACAGAAGGAGGAAAGAGCGAAGGAAATAGAGAGAGTAGAGAGAAGGAAAGAAGGAAGGAAAGAAAGAAAGAGAGGGAAGAAGGAGGGAAACAGGGAAAGGAGGAACAAAGAGAAGAGAAGAAGGTGGGAAGAAAGAAAGAGAGAAGAGAAGAAGGAGGGAAAGCGGAAAAAGAGAGAAGGAAAGGAGGGAATGAAAGAAATTTGGCGGCAATTCGGCCCCATTATATCCTATGGGCCTTTGAAGGCAATAGTGAAAACGTAGGGTATATTCTGGGGACTGGAGGGGAGGGGGTTTGAGGGAGAGGCTCCAAACTCACAGGGTAGCTGTTGGAGCCTCTCCCCAAGATACCTACCAAGTTTCAAGAACATTGGACCAGAGGGTCCAATTCTATGGGCCCCTAAACAGGTTGCCCCAATTCCCTCCATTGTTCTCTATGGTGAGAAAAAAGTTACTTTTTTCCCACTATAGAGAACAATGGAGGGAATAGGGGCAACCTGTTTGGGGGCCCATAAAATTGGACCCCCTGGTCCAATGTTCTTGAAACTTGGTGGGTATCTTGGGGAGAGGTTCCATCAGCTATCCTGTGAGTTTGGAGCCTCTCCCTCAAACCCCCTCCCCTCCAGCTCCCAGAATATACCCTATGTTTTCACCATTGACTTC
This sequence comes from Gekko gecko, assembly GCA_029375565.1. Lineage (NCBI taxonomy): Eukaryota > Metazoa > Chordata > Lepidosauria > Squamata > Gekkonidae > Gekko > Gekko gecko. The sequence continues at coordinate 176,395,308 of JAPDNY010000005.1, forward strand.
AATGGCCAATAGGATATAATGGAGCTGAAATTGACATTCGCCTGCCTGAAAGACTCCCCCAGACACCGGCTGGGGGCGGGGCTTGGCTCCTGAGCTCCCGGAGCTGTGCTCCGGTGTGCTCCCCCCAAAAAAAGACCCCTGGGCATATGCAAATAAGTTTTGCTACTAAGTTATGCTGATGAGCTCCTGTACCTCTTTTTCTATGAAATGACCCCTGGTTCTATAAAAGCTCCTTCCTAAACCATTCCATTATACTATAGCCTTTTTACCTTTATTAAAATATCCTCTTAAATCATTCTTTTTACAGTGTTGGCAGAATGACAAAAGTGTGGAAGCTTTCCTCACTTCCTCAGAAAGGCTACTTCACAAATGAGAGCCACAACAGAAGATATGTATGTATGGGCAGTTGCTTCTCTTTTCCATTTGTTGGGTGGCACCCTTAGAAGCCTTAAGTTAGTGACTTACAAAGAAAAGAAAGTTGAATTTACAGTTTCAGGTTTCAGTAACTGGAAGAAGGCTCTCACACTTCTTTAATTCTGCAAACAATGTGAAACAGTTGCTTGGGAGGGCATTTTTATAAAGCTTATACAGAACAGGACTGTCGTCTATGCCACAGTCTATATATTATTGATTTGTTGTGTGTTCTATTGTGTTCTTACTGCATTGTTTTCATTTTTTGTAATTCCATTTTCTGCATTGCTTGACATAGCATGTTTGATACTTTTTTTGCATTTTTGTTATTTATTTATTATTTGCATTTATATCCTGCCCATCCCGTGGGCGGGCTCAGGGCAGGTAACATCATTAGAATAAATACAATTTCAATTTAAAATATTAAACATTAAAACATTATAACAATTAAAACAATGGGTACTGCTTGGAACAGCGTCAGTTCACTATAAGTTCTGGCCCGATGGTACAATGAGTTAAAGGCCAGTTGTTGGTGGTCAGTAGACAGGTGACAGATGGGTGACAACAACCTCAGGGAGGCCATAAATGAGCACCCGCCACCTCAACCAAAGGCCTGGTGGAACAGTTCCGTTTAGCAGGCCCTGCAGAATTGAAAAAGATCTCGCATGGCCCTGGTCTCAATAGGGAGCATATTCCACCAGGCTGGAGCCAGGACAGAAAAAGCCCTCATCCTGGTTGAGGCAAGATGGGCATCCTTCAAGCCAGGGACCACCAGGAGGTGTTGATCTTTCGAGCGTAATGCTCTTTGAGGCATATATGGGAAGAGGCGGTCCCTTAGATATATTGGTCCCAGACCATATAAGGCTGTGAATGTCAAAATCAACACCTTGAAGTGAATCTGGTACTCAACTGGTAACCAGTGCAATTGGCAAAGCACATGTGAGCCCGCACAGGCGTTGACGTCAGCAGGCACACTGCTGCATTCTGCACCAGTTGTAATTTCTGGATCAGCCTCAAGGGTAAGCCAGCATAGAGCGAGTTGCAGTAATCAAGTCTGGAAGTGACCATTGCATGGGTCACCGTCACTAGGTCTTGGGGGGAAAGATAGGGCTTCAGTAGTCTGATATACTTAAGATGGAAAAACTCAGATCTGGCAACTACAGCAACCTGGGCCTCCATGGAGAGAGAGGCATCCAGTGTCACTCCCAGACTCCTGACTACCTAGGCTGGCACAAAAGGTGCCCCTTCCAGTGTGGGGAGCCTGGCGCCCCATCCAACCCCCCTTGGCCCAGGTACAGGACCTCTGTCTTCAATGGATTTAATTTCAACTGACTCTGTCACAACCATCCAGCCATAGTATCCAAAGCCTCAGGCAAGTTTGTGGGAACGGAAGATGGATGGCCATCCATTAACAGATAGAGCTGGGTATCATCAGCATACTGATGACAACCCAGTCCATAATTCTGGACTAACTGGGCGAGGGGGCACATATAGATGTTAAATAACATTGGTGAGAGGATCACCCCCTGTGGCACTCCACATTCTAGTGGATATCATGGGGAGACCCTCTCGCCAAGTGCCACCCTCTATTCCCGACCATGGAGGGAGGAGGAAAAACATTTCAAGGCAGTCCCCTGAACTCCTACATCAGCAAGGCATTGGGTCAATAGATCATAATTGACCATATCGAATGCCACTGTTAGATCTAATAGTAACGGCAGCGCTGATCCACCCCAATCCAGCTGTCTATGGAGATCATCTGTAAGGGCAACCAGAGCCATCTCCATCCCATGACCAGGGTGGAAGCCAGACTGGAAGGAATCAAGGATGGAAGCATCATCCAGGAAAACCTGGAGTTGTTCAGCCACCGCTCTCTCAACCAATGATGGTTTTTTCAGGAGTGGACGAACTACTGCCTCCCTCGACACCTCTGGGAAAGTCCCAGTAGAAAGGGACAAGTTGATAATTTCTCCCAGAGGGACCCGAATGCTTTCCCCACAGGCTTTCACCAACCAGGAAGGGCATGGGTTGAGGAGGCACGCAGTCAGCCTTACCGCTGCCAGGATCCTATCGACTTCCCCCTGTGAGAATACATTGAAGTGGTCCAGTATTGGACCAGAAGATGAACAAGGGGCTTCCAGTTCTCTTACTGTCTCGATTGTGGTTGGGAGGTCCTGGCGGAGTGTCACAATCTTATCTGCAAAATAGCTCACAAATGCCTCGCAGCCAATGGTCAATTTCCTACTATTTGGTCTGCCCTATGGCAGAGTTGTAATAGTCCAAATAATTCTAAATAACTGGGCTGGGCATGAGCTCTCAGATGCAGTAGAGGCCGCATAGAAATCCTTCTTTGCAACCTTCACAGCCATCTCATAGGCTTTCATAAGCATCCTATAAGATGTTCGTGACACTTCATCATGAGCACGCTGCCACCTCCACTCTAGCTGTCTTAGCTCCTGCTTCATCCTCAGCAGCTCTGATGTATACCAAGGTGCTGCTTTGGTGTGAGGGTGTAGAGGGCACCAGGGAGCAATCTCGTTGATGGCTTCAGAGAGCCAGTGTTCCCAGTCCTCCACCAGCTCATCCAACGAGCCACCAGGGGGCATTGGATCCCACAGAGCTTCCTGAAGCCAAATGGGGTCCATTTGACTCCGTGGGTGAGCATAAATGCACTCACCGCCTAAATAGGGAAGGCGTGGAATGCTCAGCTGGACCTTCAGGATGAATTTGTGTAAGCCTAGTCCTATTGCATTGTTTATTAGATTTCTCATGCTGTTTGATTACCATGTTCTATACCATGTAATCCGCCTTGAGTCTCAAGTATAAAATTGGTAAATAACTAATAAAGTATAAATAAATAATAAAGTAAATAAATAATGATGGGCTGATCACCACTGTACTCATTTGATCCCCCAGTAAAAATTTTCTGGCCAAGGGCCAGCCTGAGGCTCTGGAAAGTGCTGCCAGTTCAGCAGAAGGACAACCAGAAGGACAGCCAAACTGGAAGGGGCCAGTAGCTGCAAAAGGTGGGTGTAGACCTAGGTTCACCTCAGCAAGACTGATAATTTCATCAGCCAACAACAGCCAGGTGACACCTACACCAGCCAGCAACAGCCCCCAGCAGCCCTCAAGACTGCCAGGGAAGTTGATCCCACTCTGGAGAGGACAACAACCTTGCAACTGACCCAGCAGTGGTCCTCACAAGAGGCCAGAGACAGGACTGGGACAGGACAAGCCATGGGCTGGGGTGGAGACATGCCCTCAGCCATAGGAGCTAAGGGAACAGCCAGAGGTTTGGGGGAGGGATTAAGAAGCTGGCAGCAGCCAGGAAGGGGTGGGAGAATGCCCATCCATAGCTTCAGACTGGCCAAAAGACAGACAGAGCCTGAAGAGCAATGCTGGGTTTGAACTTAGGAAAAAGTAATGTGGGGTAGGCACCCTTCATAAGGGAAACTCTAGGGACAGGTCAGGGAGGAAAAGGTGTGTACAGGACTTCCTTCTGGAAGGAAGATAGCTGTCCAAGCGTATGGATGCTGCAAGTTCTTTCTCCATATTCTGAGGCCTAGAGGAGCTTCCCCCATTGGGGCACCACAGTTGGGGATTCTATAAAACATGTGATTATTGATTCTGACCAAATATACGGGAATATTTAAAGACCCTTTATGATCATAAGATGCAGAGGAACTTGGTAGTGATCTGTTCCTTATTTCCCCCCCTTCTGTAATTTTGGAAAATCACATTTTCAGGTGCTTTTACATGTTTGTGGCCTGGTGGCTGTAAATATGATGCCCAGTGGATCTTGAAAGGTAATACTTGCATACTTGCATGGAAAGGTCCACAGCACCGTCTCTTCAATATACTGCACTGTTAAGAAATATTGAAAATTGAAATGATCAAACACAAAAGTGACTTCTTCTATAGAACCTAGATAATACATTGTAATTCATGATCCTTACATTTATGGTATACAAAGAGATGATTTATGCAAATAAAAGTTTCAGAGTCTATAATTTCCCCTTTCACTTAAACACCATTTCTCTAGTCAGAAACCCATCACTTCGGTGAACTGTTTCACTGAGTGGCAGAATATAAGTAGAACAGATTCATTCAAAGAAATGAGCCATGAGAAGTGCCCATTGGGTGGTATGAAGATTCTTTATATATATATATATATATATATATAACATTTTTATTTTATATATCAGACATACAAAGGCAAACATACATAAATACACATATGGGGAACTTTCTTTACATCGTTTTGATCTAGTTGATATACTCATACAGTATATAAAAATATTCACAGATATTTTCACCTTATGGATTACCCATATACCTTTTACATATAATTAAAAATATAATTTTTTTTCTATTCAGTTGGATGTCCAGGAATTTTGTATTTTGTACTCTTCTATTTATTTATAAAATCTTGACCATGTATCCTCAAAATCTTCTTTGTTGTGTCCTCTCAGAATTGAGGTTAATTTGTCCATCTCTGCTGTTTCCAATATTTTAGTTAGTCTCTTCCTTTGAAGGGATTTCGTTTTTTCTCCAATACTTGGCATATAGTATTCTTGCTGTTGTTACTATATGTATAATAAGATAAAAGTCTTTTTGTTAAAATTTTCTGGTACTATATTCAATTTTAAACAGCTCTGGTGTATATGGTATTGTATTTTTAACACTTTTTGTAACAGTTCCAAGTCCAATATTTTTTAACTTTATCACAAGTCCACCACATATGGAAAAAGGAACCAACATTTTTTTTGACATTTCCAACATTCATTAGATAAGTCAGGATAAAATTTAGCTAACTTATCTGGAGTAATATACCACCTATAAAACGTTTTATAAATATTTTCTTTATATGCAGTTGCTTTTGTAATCTTTACATTTGTTTTCCATACATGTAACCATTGATCTATATCAATATTATGACCAATATTTTGTGCCCATTTAAATATATAATTTTTAACTACTTCATCTTGTGTTTTATCTTCTAACATTATTATGTACAATTCATAATCAGTTTATCATAGGCATGCAATAATACCTTATTCATTTCCATTATATTTGTATAAAAAACCCTGGTTTATCTTTAGCAAATCTACATTCTATTTGTACTCTTTCCCACCAACTTAGATTGATTTCTCGTTCTTTAAGTTTTTCTATTGATTTCAGCTCACTTTCATTGTCCAGTAGATCTTCATATCTGAGCAGCATATTTTTTTGAAGTAAATTGGGGTTGTAAAAGCTTTGAGTAGTGAAACCCATTTGGATGCTTTAGTGTAAAATATTCTTTTTAAATTTCCCCATACTTTCAGTAAAGATTTCCTAACAATACGCTGCTTAAAATATTTATGACCATCTGATTTTTCATACCATAAAAATGCATGCCATCCCAATAGTAAGTCATGTCCTTCTAAAACTAATAGTCTAGTACTTTTTAATGTAATCCATTCTTTTAATCATGTCAAAGTTACCACTCTATAATACAGGTGCCACTTTGGTAGGGCAAAGCCAGCTGTTACTTTTGCATCTTGTAAGGCCTTCATCTTTATTCTTGGTTTCTTATTTTGCCATATAAACATTGACATCATTTTATCAAGATCTTTAAAATATTGCTGGTTTTGGAGAATTGGAATTGTTTGAAATAAAAATATCAGTCTTGGTAAGATTTTCATCTTTCTGTGAGTTTTTCCATTTTTCCATTTTTAAAAATTTTTTTTGCTAAGTTTCATATAATTATCTTTCATCAGAGGGCTACATTTTTCTACATGTTTATACCTAAATATTTCATTCTTTTTGGTACATCAAAATCTGATTTCTCTTGTAATTGCTGGATTTGATCTTTAGTCATATTTTTGTTAACATTTTTGTTTTAGTCAAATTGATCTTCAATCCCGCAACCTGACCATATTTCTGTAGTGTTGTTAATAACTGTGTAATTGAATACAATGGGTTTTCTAGAACGAATACCAGGTCATCTGCAAATCCTTGTAACTGGTATTTCTCTCCTCTTATTTTAAGTCCTCTGATGTGTCTATCTTTTCTTATGATGTATTCAGGACTTCCAATACAAATATGAACAATAATGGTAACAATGGGCAACCTTGTCTAGTTCCTTTTTGTATTTCAACACTTTGTGATAGTTTCCATTAATAAGAATCTTTGCATGTTGTTTAGTATATATTTATCATCATCATCATTTATTAAGAGTCTATATGACCGTTGTCTTGACCAGAAGTAAAGGGGTAAAATTAGTGCATAAAATATAACATAAAATATGACAAGAACATAGTCACAATCAATAGACATCAATAAAACCCAGGCAGTGGCCCAGATGTTAAAATTTGCCTAGCTACACTTGGGGCTCTTCTGCCAAATGTAAGAATGTGTTTGGGAGTTCATTTCTTTGTTTCTGTTTTCCAGTTACTGTTTTTCTATCTAAGAAATTATCAAAGACAGCATTATAATCTTCAGTCAGGCACATTTTATCATAATTTTGATTTGAAATAAGTTCTTGTAATATTTTTTTTAAAAAAATCTTGATTTTGGTTGGGAGCATATGTATTTATAATTAAGGTTGTTTTACCTTGTCTTTGTATTTGAACTATAAAGATTCTACCATCTTCAGAACTGTAAACTAATTCTGGGTGCAAATGTTCTTTAACGTATGTTACTATACCTCTCTCTCTTTTTCTTTATCTGAAGAAATAATTTTTTCCAAGTTTTTAAATCTCCAAATATTTTTGATCTGAGTATTTTATTTGGGTCCCTTGTAGACAAACCACATCCAGTTGCATCTTTTTTCAATTGTTGAAAGATCTCTTCTTTTTTGAGGTGCATTCAGGCCATTGACATTTATTGAGACTATCTTTATTTTCCTTAAATATATCTTTAGTTTGAATTTTGTTGTCATCTTTATTCTTCAGTTGAAGTCTTGTAACAATCGGGAGTTTTCTGGTCTTTCTGGCTTTTCTACTTTTTGTAGTTTTCCCATTTCCTCCAGTTGCTCCTTTTGTTTTTCATTGGTCCTCCTCTGTAGTTTCTGTTTCTTCTTCCTCAACTTCCAATTCTTCACCATGTGTTTTTAAAAATTCTTCCACTTTAAAAGTTGAGTTGATTTTGTATCATTTCTCTTTATAGGTGAAAAAGATGCCTTCTGGAAGTAGCCATCTATATGTGATTCCATTTTTTCTAAGAATGTTTGTAAGCTCCATATATTCTCTTCTCTCTCACTCTCCATGGAATTTCCTTTAAAATTTTAATTTCTGTTTCTTCTATTTGTAAGGGTGCTCCATTTGTTGCTTTCAAAATTTCATCTCTCATTGATGTTTTATGGAATCTCACATGCACTTTTCTTGGGAGTTTATTTCTCCTTGCATATGCTGAATTCATTTTATAAGCAGCATCAATTACATTATATTAGTTCATCTGTGTTTTCTGCTTCCATATACTCAGCCAAGATTTGTGCCATTTCAAATTTTAACTTCTCATCTTGTTTTTCTGAAATATTTTGAAATCTTAAGATATATGCTGCTTTATCAAGCTCGAATTTAATAAGAGCTTCTTCCATAGAGTCTTGCTTGGATTCCACTGTTTTTATTTTAAGCTGTACCTTTTCAGATTTATCCTCCATTTGATTGACAGTTTTGGCCAAAGAAGAAATTTCTTGTCTATTTTCTTTGAGCTGCTTTTGTGAAGAAAGTTTTATTGTATTTAGCCATGGGCCATTAAAGGTAAAGGTAAAGGTTCCCCTTGCTCGAAAGCCAGTCGAATCCGACTCTAGGGTTGTGGTGCTCATCTCCATTTCAAAGCCGAAGAGCCAGCGCTGTCTAAAGACGTTTCCATGGTCATGTGGCTGGCATGACTAAACACCAAGTGCACAGAATGCTGTTACCTTCCCACCGAAGTGGTACCTATTTATCTAGTTGCAATTTCTTGCTTTCGAACTGCTAGGTTGGCAGGAGCTGGAACTAGAGACGGGAGCTCACTCCATCATATGGCACCCTGGGTCTCGAATTGCTGAACTACTGACCTTCCACAGCCTGCAGTTCAGCGTCTTAACCACTTGAGCCACCACAGCTCCATGGGCCATTACAATCCAAAAATAACAACAGAGAGAAATACTATAAACATAGGTAATTGTATAAAATTGAATATAGTCTAAAATATTTAAAAGGTCTATAATATTTAAAAGGTATAAAACCGAACCTATGAACAGTTAATTGAATCACAGCATACCCACTAAAATCAGTGTTAACTAGTTCCCGTAAGAACAGCATTGGCCCATATTTTCTTTGCAGCCAAGCCAAATAAAGCCATTCTATAGGATATATCAGCATTAGAATCAGCTAACAAAAATACAGTCTTCCCCTTGAGCTGCTTTTGTACTTCTGCCATCTGGAGTGTCATTTGTTTTGAGAGTGTATCTAGTTGAATTTGTATGGGATTGATAGCTGTGGTTACAGCTTCTTGTATAAGATCTGTAATTCCTTTGCTGAAATCTGTGTCAAACTGGCAGTTACTGATTTAGGTTGGCCAAGAGAAGGGCCAGTAGGAGGTTTAATTTTTTTTATCCATCATGTTATTAGCAATATTCTTTACTATATTTTAAATTACTGTAAATTAAACACCATCAAAGACTCTCTTAATATTCACAGGCCCCCTCTCAGTCAGTATTTTAAGTTTAACCTCCTTTTTTTATTTCTTGCAAATATCCTCAGTATAGCCCCCCAAAAAAGAACAACTATCAACAGTTTACATTTCTCTCAAGGACAGATTGTACTTTAGTAATAACAACATGCAAAAACATAACAATTCCAAGTTAGAAACATAACCTCTGTGGAAACCTCTCCAGTCAATTTGCAGGCTCCTCCTTTCTTCTTTGTTCTTTGTCTTTAATTTGTAATCCAAATAAAAAGTTATAACAATTTATAATCCTTTAGGGTAACTTCATGTAAATGTATAGTCCTTTAGGATATCTTCATATATAGCCAAGTTATAATTCCAAGAGGGGTTTGATAAAAATAACCTAGTCCAAATATCCAAAATTATAATCCACTGGTTCATCATCAAATTATATTTGAAGCGTAATTGGAGTCTATTAAAAAGTTTTTAATTCCAGACATCAACCATTTTTTCATCCCTTGCAAATATTTGTATTTCTTAAAATAGCTCTTTTCCAAGCCACTTCTGGAGTGGGGGGGGAGAAATTTCCTATTCTTCTTCTTTATGCCTCCTCTTTTAAAGGGCTATATCTCATTAGCAAATCTTTTCCTGAGTTCAGTACTTTAATAGTACTCACTGTGATAGAGTTTCTTTTAGGGTTCTGTATAGGGTTGATTTTGTTCCCCTCATCCCAGTGATTCATGGCTCTGCATCCAATGAGTCCATAGGGGGGTCTCACGCAGTTTCGGGCTTCAGGGCAATCTTGGACTCAATCCATTTGTCACCACTCGTAGAGAGTCCAAGATCAAGCCCCTTGTTTGGCCCCCTCTACAGAGAGGTCCATGGGGGCTCCAAAGGAGTTTAAACCCCCTCCAAACCTGGCAATCCAGGCAGCTTCACAGGAGCTCTCCTGGAGCCATCTGCCCTCACTGTGCCAAAAACCAGAAGTCCAGGTGGTCTGAAGATTCTGTCCCATACTCAAAAACACATTCATTAGATCATGGTTATTGGTGTGGTATTTATGAGTGTGCAGGATCACAGCCTGAGGATCCATGGGAGAACTGCCACAAATTTTGAAGATCTGAGTTTTTTCCCATGATTAGTGCTATTTGGATTCTGGGACCAGGCTAGGGTTTCTGGAAGATGGTCTACTAGCCGTGATGGACTTAACCTATCAAGATCTGGACTGGAATGTAGTAGTTGATGGGTATGAACTGTTCAAGAGAAGGTATGATTGTCAGAAAATACTGAAGGAGGCAGGTGATGGTCCAGTGGAATGTATCTGAGTGAAGGAAAGGGAAGGAAGAACAAACCGTATTGTGGCTAGAGTATGCTACAGACCACCTGACCAGAGTGAGGAGGTGGATGGTGCCATCATTGAGCAGTTTGACAGTGCATCAAAGCAACATGACCTTGTAATTAGGGGTGGCTTCAAATTCCCTGATATGTACTGGGAGACAAATTCTGCAAAGCATCCAGAGTCACACAACTTCCTGACCTGCCTGGCCAACAACTTCATTTTTCAAATGGTGGAGGAAGCTATGAGGGGCTTGACCATCCTTGACTTAATATTAACCAACAGCAAGGGTTGGTAGATGGGTGCAGGTGATGGGGACCTTAGGGGGAAGTAACCATGTCCTTCAAGAATTCCTTTTGCTGTGAAGACCAAGGAAGTTTGTAGCCAGATGTGTATGTTATATTTTAGTAGGGCAGACTTTAATAAACTCAGAGGCATGATGAAAGTCATTCCATGGACAAGACTGCTGGAAGGGAAAGGAGCAAGAGAAGGGTGGGCTCTCCTAATACAAGAGGTCTTGCAAGCTCAAGTCATCACTAGTTAGGGATGCTTTAGACTGATACTGCATTGTGCATGTGGTTGGACTAGATGGCCTGTATGGCCCCTTCCAAGTTTATGATCCATCATATGCATGGATTTTGCTTTAAGTGAGTAGAATTCATTCAAAGATGGTGGATGATGATGGATGCTTATTCACTGAGCTCTATCTTATAACACTGCTACAACACTGATAATTACACTGTGGAGATATCATGGAGGCACCATGAATAAATATTCTTCTTTAGGAAGTAAATGAGGACAGACTATTTTATCTTGCGTTTGCTGTTCTAAGAAGCCAACTCTGTGGGATTTGCAGGTTAGCAGCTTGGAAATACTGACAAGTTCTCTGGCAAGGCTATCTGAAAACAATTACAAAAGGGCTCAGCATTGTTGCCATCTATATCCAGGCTTTTTTGTAGCAGAGAGTTTTGATCAGATATGCCACCCTTAACCTGCTTCACCGAGTGCTCACCTCATGGTTGATTGATCAGATGTGGCAGCTGCAGAGTGGGGCAGTTGGGCACCTTTTTATTATTTGTCTTCTGAGCATGCACATAAGCTCTTATGGGAAGCAGCACAAACTCCTGGCAGGATAGTGGGAGCTGGTGGCCAATGGGATTCCTGAGGGAGGTTTCTGGGATATGTAATTCAGCCTGTGGGAGGAGTTGTACTTTCTCTGGTACAGCTGGGGGAGAGAGGGGTGAATGGAGCGGGTGGGGGGAAGGGGTGACAAAATGCTCAAGTAGTGCTGTCCCATAGCTCTTCTGCAACTGAATTGAATCTTTTCCTCTTTCATGTTTTACTGTAGTAAAACATTTGGAAACCTTTCATGTAAGCAGATTATAATTGTAATTAAGTATGGCACAAATCCTGGCACAACCTCTCTGATGGCTGAAAGTGAAGAGGACCTAAAGAGCCTCTTGCTCAGGGTGAAAGAGGAGAGCACAAAAGTGGGCTTGAAGCTCAACATCAAAAAAACTAAGATCATGGCATCCGGCCCCATCACTCCTTGGCAAATAGAAGGGGAAGTCGTAGAAGTAGTGACAGACTTCATGTTCCTGGGATCCAAGATCACTGCAGATGGTGACTGCAGCCATGAAATTAAAAGTCGCCTGCTCCTTGGGAGGAAAGCAATGGCAAACCTAAACAGCATGATAAAAAGCAGAGACATCACCCTGCCAACAAAAGTCTGCATGGTCAAAGCAATGGTATTCCCAGTAGTAATGTATGGCTGTGAGAGTTGGACAATAAGGAAGGCCAAGCGCCAAAGAATAGATTCTTTTGAACTATGGTGCTGGAGAAGACTCTTGAGAGTCCCCTGGACTGCAAGGAGATAAAGTCAGTCAATCCTAAAAGAAATCAACCTTGACTGTTCCCTGGAAGGCCAGATCCTGAAGTTGAAGCTCAAATACTTTGGCCACCAAATGAGAAGGGAGCATTCACTGGAGAAGACCCTGATGCTGGGAAAGATTGAAGGTCAAAGAAGAAGGGGACGGCAAAGGATGAGATGGTTAGACAGTGTCATCGATGCAACGAACATGAAATTGAGCAAACTTCAGAGGAAAGAGGAAGACAGGAGGTCCTGGAGTGATCTAGTCAATGGGGTTGCGAAGAGTCGGACTCAACTGTGCGACTGAACAACAACAAATAGCACAAATACTGCATCAAATGTTTGTTCTTCCCCCCAGCGCATATCTGTTTATGCACACATTGGTAACTCGGGGAGGGGTCACGGCAAAACAGGAAGTGAGCAATCTGACTTCCCAAAAGTCTTCACCCTGCAAGAGAGCAATCAGACATCCACAGAAGTGCTGTAAAACTGGTAGGATCCATAAAGACTGGGATTTCTGCAGTGTTGGGAAAGTTGAGGGTGAGCACAAGGGACTGATGACTGCAGGAGAGGATACAAATCTTACTGTCTGAATGAGCAATATTAATCCATTGGGGAGAAGCAACTACAACACATCAAAGTGCTCATCTGATCACAACCTACAGCTCCCTTCCTGCTCTTAAAAAAAGTAAGATTGAAGATTTCTTTGCTCCTCCTAACTCTCCCTCATATGATGTTTCTACCTCAAACCATTTTGTAGTCTTATCAACCATCTCTGAAGTCTCCCAGAGTAATACTCTGCTTGTAGATTAATGTGGAGACTCAGCCCCCTTATTACAGGAAGATGCAGAAAATGCTGCATTTGTTGGTGATGCAACTTAAGAGACCTTTCCTTCCCTACTGCTAAAACAGTGGAAAGAATTTTCAAACACCTACAGCTCGTGCTCTTAAAGATCGACTCTCTAATCTACATAGTAACTGACAATTACAAGAGCCCTTTGAAATCTAGGAGTACTGAGTGGACAACAGGTAGCCAGATACTTCAGGCAGAAGCACTGAAAGGTCATGGGAGCCATTCCAGACTTTCCCTGTCTGTCAATGGGAGAGGTTTCTCACAATTAGTCCTCCAGCCTCATAAGGTTTGTCTGAACATCCATCAATTTAATGGATATATTCCTTGTCTGAATACTAAATTCCATGCTGAGCAGCACCTGATAACTTTGTTTGGCAATAGAATTAGGTCTTCTAAGTTGGAATCAGTTGAACTCCTTAACTGCACTTTGCAGACTTGTAGAGTATTAGCATTTGAGTGCCCAGCTGTCCACTCATTATTAATTCAATGGAAAGACTTCCTGAATTCAAAGGGAATTTTCCCAACATGGGTTTTTACAAACACAAGACAATCTTCTCTTTGTAACCAGAAAACTCCCTGCCTCTTCTGCCTTGCAGTTGAAGATAAGCACCTGAGGGGAGCTAATTGGTCAGGATGACCTTCCTGTTTGGCTGGAGACCAATGCTGAAAACAATGTAGAGAGCTCTTCTTTTAATGATACTCTGGGAGAGGAATTACGAAGTTCTTTTGCTGGTCTCTCAGCTTCAGAACAGAAAGCAATCACTGATAGCTTGGATCAGTTGAGGTCTAAGCTTCTGGTGGTAACTCAGAAGGATTGCTCAGCATTAATGCCCCAGATCTCCCTTTCCCAAATGGTGGATGCTGAGGAGGTTTTGGTAAAGCCAACTCTAGTCCAACCTTCCTCTGATTTATTCAACCCTCCAGGTGCATCTCCAGCAGACAATGTGCTCCCCCTACCCATTTATACCCATTCCCCTAATAGAGATGAGGGAAATGAGGCAATACTCAACTGTTGCATTGAGGATTTTTAATTGGGAGCAAAAGGGCCTTTGACACAGAATACAGTGGATATCTCCCAACCTACATCAAGCACCTTCCATCAAAAATGGATGTATCTTTTGTAGACTGCTAGCCAGGCTATTTCTGTAGGATGTGGGGGAGGGAGGTATAGTGCTGGGAGGAAATTTGTCTCACAAACAGTGATGAGATATGGAAATGCTTGGACTCCTTCTAATCTCTGTCCCATCCCAAGGAATGATGATGTGCAGGCCCAGTTAATTCCCTTCTCTTCTACCTTGATGCTGTGTAATGCCAGGTCAGTAAGAAATAAGACCACTACTCTCCAGGAGACTATCCTGGAGGGATGTTTTGACCTGGCATGCTTGACTGATACCTGAATGGGTGAGGATGAGGTAGTTCCCCTCACCCAGCTTACTCCCCCAGGATACTTGAACTTCCATCAATATTGAGCTGAGGAATGGATGGAAGAGCAGTGATCCTCATCTGAGACTGTTTTCCCTTCCAGAGAATCCCCGCACCAAACATCAATGGCCTTGAATCTATTGGCCTGGCTTGGGATGTCAGAGAGAGGGTGGGAGTGCTGCTGGTGTACCATTCACCCAAATCACCAGTAGACTCCCTTCTAAGGTTATCAGAGGCAGTAACTGAGTAGACACTGTGTTTTCTTAGTCTGTTGGTCTTGGGGGACTTAAATGTCCATGCAGAGACCTTATTTGATGTAGCCTCAGACATCACAACTGCCATGGCAACATTGGGACTCTCCCAGGTTGTATCGACCCCTACACATGAAGCAGGCCACAAATTAGATTTGATCTTTTGTGCATGGTTTGATCTGAATAACACAGTTGTTTATGAACCAGTGCCCTGGTCAGACCACTTCCTCATAAGGGTCGGTTTGGGGATGGCCATTCCCCCCTGCAGGGGCAATGAAAGTATTTATGTTTGCTCATGGAGACCAATGGATCCTGATAGTTTCCCAAATGCTCTGTGGGATTTATCTGGACCTGCCAACATTTCCCTTGATGAGCTGAGATTTGAAATAGAGGTCTTCAAGAGGCTTTTAACTGATTTGCTCCCTGACACCTTCTGCGCCCTCATATCTCTGTGACTCCTTGGTATAATGAGAGGCTAAGACACTTTAAGAGATTGTTCAGATGGCTAGAGTGGAACTAGCAATGAACACAGGATAAAGCTGTGGGAACCCACTATGGAGCCCAACTGAAGGCCCATGGGTTGGCAGTGAAAGCAGCAAAAAGAGATTATTTCACTGCCTCCATTCTGTCTGCTAGCTCATAACCTGCTCAGTTATTCAGATTGTTTCAACAACTGACCACCCCTTCGGCATGTCCTAAAGATAGTATTGACTTGACTATCAACTGTGATTTATCTGCAAACTTTTTTTGCAGATTATGGTCATTTCTGCACTAAACCTTTAATCCTGGTTAAACGTGGTCTCCTACTTGCTGTTCTGCACTACACTCGAGTTCACCCCTCTATTTATCCCAGGTTTTTTATCTATTCAGCATTACATTGTGGTCACCCAGGGTTCTGCTTGCCATTGCCCAGGAGTATATGGATGCTGTTTTACCATGGGCTTTACCACAATCCACTGTGGTCCCAGTGCAAATTTAAGTGCAGATTTTTTAACTCGGTTGCAATCAACCCTGCCCCTTTCCCACCATACCCTCAAGATGCAATTTTCCTAATCCACAATTTGTTACCCCTGTAAATGCATGTTTTGGTTTGTGGTTTCACTTGAGTGCTGTCCACAACTGACCCTTTCTTGTCAAACTGTCATTTTTGGTCCAGTGTTTGTTGCCACTGTGGCTGTCTTTTGCTCCTTCATGAACCTCTTTGTTGTGTCTGCAGACCACTCGGGCCATCAACGAAGAGCCGGAGCTTGAGTACCAGAGAACAATGGGACTGAGGTTCCTGGCTCCCGCAGAGGGGGACCAATGGGAACGGCGGCGGGAATTCAAACCCGCCAATGGTACCAGGGGGCGGCCCCCCTCTAATGTATATAGTTGGCCTCCTGGCCAGGTATCCTTGTCTCGTGTTGTATAATAGCGAACCATGCTGATCACTACATCGCTGTCTGTGGTTTCATTATGCGTCTAACCCACTATACAACAATGGCGACGAAGGTGGGATCCTGCTGAGCGCTCCAGCCGGGCTGTTGGACAACGCTACCGAAGACTCGCTCCACCACTCCACGGGCGTCCTCCATGAGCGCTTCCGAGGGTGAATCCAGAGCCGTGTCGCTGCCGCCGACGAGCACAATGGCCATCGCTCCAGGATCCGGGCTGCTGCCGCCATTCGACGCTTCCCAGCTCCAACGATGGGGAGCCTGGGTCACGGGTTTGCGGCAAGCCTTCGTGTTCTATCAGATCACGGACGAAGACCGAAAGAGAGGACTGCTGCTCTGCTCTTGCGGCCCCGTGATCGTCGATCTGGCCCAATACCTTCTCTCTCCCAAGAAGGTGGAGGAGTGCACGGTTGACGAGATTGTAAAGGCCGTGCAGAACTACTACTCCCCAAAGCCGTCGGAGATGACCTGCCACGTGGTTTTCCAGCATCGGAACCAGCAGGGCAAAGAAACCGCCGCGGAGTTCCTCGGAGAGCTCCGCCGCCTGGCGGCCGACTGCGCCTTCGGAGAGTACTTGGAGATGGCTCTCCACGACCGTTTCGTCGCAGGCCTCAGGGAGGAGAAACTCCGGCGCCGAATAATGGAGGGCGAGAAGGTGACCATCACCTCAGCGTTAGCCACCGCCACCGCATGGGAGAGGTCACACCCGGCCACTACCACCGCGACGCATCGTGTGGCCTCCCCCGGGAACAGCGACATCGACGACCCCGAGGTACACCGCACACTAGCCCAGCATCGCCCGCCAGCACCGCTCGCTAGCTCCGCACGCAAGCAACCCGGCTCGGCAGCGCAGGAGTGTGCCAGCTGCGGAGGGCAGCATGAGAGGAGATCGTGCCGGTTCCGGGACGCCACGTGTCGGGACTGCGGCCGCACGGGTCACATCGCAAGGGTTTGCCGTTCCAAGCCATCACGCGCAGTGCAAAAACCGCCCCGCCGCAGGTCTGAGGCGCACTACGAGGACTGCGTGGCCCCAGAGGAGGACCTATACCAACTGACCAACGCCCCGGCCGCCCGAGCACAGGTACTGAAACTCCCCAGTCAGGCCTCCACCCCAAAAATATACATCAGGGTCAAAGTAGAGGGGCCCCCTTACAAATGGAACTTGATTCGGGCTCTGCCTGTTCCATCATTTCGGAGGCCACATTTAACCAGATTTGCCCAAAGGGGGGCCCCCGCTTGCGGCCATCACCCGTGACGCTCATGGACTTTCAGAGAAACCGAGTGCCAGTGAAGGGGGTCGGGAGTTTCAGGGTGCAGTACCGGGGCTTCAAGGGTCACTTGGACTTGCTCGTAGTCGAGGGCGACCTAGTTAGCCTCCTGGGGAGGGCCTGGTTTGGACCCCTAGGAATCGCGATCGAGGGGTCCAGCATTGCACAACCCGCGACTTCCAGGAAGTGTGCCGCGAGTTCCCATCCGTGTTCGACGGGTCCCTGGGCCGATACACGGGCCCCCCGGTTTCACTACAACTCAACCCCACGGTGGCCCCTATCCGCATGCATGCCAGGTCCGTTCCGTTTGCCTTAAAACCCAAAATAGACGCGGAACTGGACCGACTGGTGGCGCAAGGGGTTTTGGAGCCGGTCTCTCACGCAGTGTGGGAAACCCCGATCGTGACCCCCATTAAACCCAACGGGGATGTCCGCATCTGCGCGGATTATAAATGCACAATAAATCAGGCATTGCAGGACCATGCCTACCCGGTCCCGGTGGTGAGCCATGTTCTGGCCACCTTGGCAGGGGCCAAGATCTTCGGCAAACTAGATCTGGCCCAAGCTTACCAGCAGCTGCCTGTCGATGGACCGACAGCAGAGGCCCAAACAATTGTAACGCACCGGGGGGCCTTCAGGGTCAATTGCCTGCAATTCGGGGTGAGCGTGGCACCCGGAATTTTCCAGCAACTGATGGACTCTCTCCTCAAAGGGATTCCAGGCGTCACACCATTCTTCGATGATGTGATGATCGCCGCCGCCACGCCTGACGAGTTCGCCTCCCGCCTCCGCATGGTCCTCAGCCGTTTCCGGGACGCCGGCCTCAAGGTTAAGCGCGAGAAGTGCCAGCTCGGGGTATCATCCGTCGACTTCTTGGGCTTCACGGTGAACGCAGAGGGACTCCACCCGGCCCGGGACAAGGTGAAGGCCATCGTGGAAGCGCCGCCCCCGACCTCCAAAGCCGAGCTCCAGGCTTTTCTCGGACTCTTGAACTTTTACCATGCCTTTCTCCCCCACAAGGCGGCGGTAGCCGAGCCCCTCCACAGGTTGCTCGACAAAAAGGTGCCCTGGGTCTGGGGCCCGCATCAGGCCACCGCATTCCGGGCCGTCAAGGCCCTGCTCATCTCAAACGCAGTCCTGTCACATTTCGACGAGTCCCTGCCCGTGGTCTTGGCTTGCGATGCGTCTCCATATGGGGTGGGAGCCGTGCTGGCGCACCGTCTTCCGGACAGCCGGGAGGTCCCAGTCGCGTACTACTCGCGGACCCTATCTGCGGCCGAGCGGAACTACGCCCAGATAGACCGCGAGGGACTGGCAGTCGTGGCCGGGGTGAAAAAGTTCCACGACTTCGTCTATGGCCGTCCCTTCACAGTTGTCATGGACCACCGGCCGCTGCTGGGCCTCTTCACGGCGGACCATCAGACGCCGCAGGTACTCTCCCCTCGGGTCTTGCGGTGGTCCATCTTCTTGGCGGGCTACAATTACACGCTCCAGCACCGGCCAGGCAAGGCAATGGGCCATGCAGACGCGCTGAGCCGCCTCCCCCTGCCGGACGAAGGGGTGGACCCGGCTCCAGCTCATCATGTCCTCCAGATGGAGGGTCTTCCGGACGCCCCTCTCCAGGCCACAGACATCGCCCGCCGCTCAGCCCGTGACCCCATCATATCCCGTGTTCTCGGCTGGGTGGTGAGGGGGTGGCCTACGGCCTTGGCGGGCCCAGAGTTCAGCGCGTTTACAATGCGGCGCGAGGAACTATCGGCACACAAGGGCTGCCTGCTGTGGGGGGACCGGGTCGTAGTCCCCAGCGCACTCCAGCAACAGGTCTTGCAGGCTCTGCACGAGGCACACCCCGGCATCGTGCGGATGAAGGCCCTCGCCCGGAGCTACGTCTGGTGGCCAGGCATCAATGGGGAAATAGAGGCCTGGGTGAAGCGTTGCCAGATCTGTCAAGAAGTCCGGCCAAGCCCACCAGGCGCACCTACCCAGTCATGGGAATCAACAAGGACCCCGTGGTCCCAGCTCCACATCGACTTCGCCGGGCCCTTCCACGGGTTAACATTCCTGGTCACCGTGGACGCGTACTCCAAGTGGCTGGAGGTGAGTCCAGTCTCCTCCACCTCCGCAAGTGCCACCATCCGAGCCCTCCGGAAGATCTTTGCCACGCATGGCTTGCCGGACACCATCGTCTCCGACAACGGGCCGGCGTTCACATCCGAGGAATTCCAGTGGTTCCTGCGGGACAACTTGATCCGGCATATCAGGTCAGCGCCATTCCACCCTGCCACGAACGGCCAAGCGGAGCGCATGGTCCGCACGGCTAAGGAAGCTTTAAGCCGCCTGACTGAGGGGGACTGGGAGTCACGCATAGCCCGGTTCTTGCTGGCGAACCGGACAACACCCAACCCGGTCAGCGTCCACTGCCCAGCGGAGCTTCTCATGGGCCGGCGACCCGCCATCCTCCTGGACCGCCTGCACCCCGACAGGGCTCCAACAGGATGTAACTGGGTCGAGGACCGGGAGGCACCACGAGGCTTCTTCCCAGAGGACCCGGTGTTTGCAAGGAACTATGGCCGAGGCCCGGAGTGGCTAGCAGGAAAGGTAATCCGCCCCACCGGCCCTGTCTCCTACGAGGTGTCGACAAATGACGGGCAGGTTCTGCGGCGCCACGTGGACCAGTTGAGGCGGCACCTACTTCCAACGGTAGGAGACCGGGGAAACCAAGGGGAGGTGGAGCAGGCCCCACGAGAAGCTGAGGGAGAGCCCGAAGCGGAACGGGACCACAGAGAGGCGGACCCCAGTGACGGACAGCTCACTATGCCCGAGGCATCATCAGCCGAGGGCCCGATAGCGCACCATTCCCCAGTGGAAGGAGGCGAGGGGGCAGGCCCCGCCTCACCACCAAGACTTGGCTGCGGAGAAACCCCGACGCCGGCACCACGACGGTCCACCAGGGAACGCAGAGCCCCCGCGTACCTGAAGGATTATGTCACCTAGACAGGAACGGGACTATGGGGGGAGGGGTGTTGTGTCTGCAGACCACTCAGGCCATCAACGAAGAGCCGGAGCTTGAGTACCAGAGAACAATGGGACTGAGGTTCCTGGCTCCCGCAGAGGGGGACCAATGGGAACGGCGGCGGGAATTCAAACCCGCCAATGGTACCAGGGGGCGGCCCCCCTCTAATGTATATAGTTGGCCTCCTGGCCAGGTATCCTTGTCTCGTGTTGTATAATAGCGAACCATGCTGATCACTACATCGCTGTCTGTGGTTTCATTATGCGTCTAACCCACTATACAACACTCTTGTCATCACATATATCATTTGAGGTACATTGGTTTTATGTCCTGTATGCACAACCTGAGCTTCGTTATCATTGTTTGCTGGATGAAACTGAGGGGAAAAACAAACAACAGTAACTAGAAGGGAGGAACCTAAGATCAACCATTGAGGATGTTCCCTCTATTTTCTGTGTGAGAAAAGGTGAGCCGGTGTGTGGGGGTGGTGGCACAGGGCATGAATGGGTGGGTAGTTTATCATTGGTGGGTGGCTCTGTGGAGAAGATTTCCCCAAAGTTCACCTGCAAGCCCAATATATGCATCATGAGGGCCACATGGAAGGGACTCGCATCCAGGATCATTCTCCAGTTTGGCTACCACTATGGCCTTAATCTGCCACTCCAAAAAATTCAACTCCTCATGCAGAGAAAGCAAGGCATGCACATTGCAACTTCCCTGTCACTTTTAAGTGTCAGAAAATGAGTATGCAAAACCTGTAGAGGTCCAATTGTACAAGACTGATTGCAGTTGCAAGTTGACTGCAGCCAAAGGACTTCATAACTTTCTTCTCAGAATGCCTTGAGCCCTATACAGATTAGGTTTGCCTACACCAGAATATTGTTCCATTTTAGTCCTGAAATCATTGAATGTAACATCATTGAAAATTAACTCTGATTGTATATCCTCTCTGTATATCTGGGATTCTCTAAGAACACAACTACTACTAAAATATCTAGCTTTATATTCTGTCAATCTTGCTACCCTCCGAGACAATATAAAAAGGAATATAAGAACTGGCAACATGCAAAAATTATGAAATTACAAGACCTAACAGTAAATAAACAAATCATGGACAAAAATACACTGGAAAGCAAGATAGGTACTTCAAGACCATGGTACCAATACTTTCAAATCAGCAATTTATTTTCATAAGTTAAGCTTGCTTCGATGATGAAGCAACCATTAACACCTTTAGAAGACATAATATGCTAATGAAAATAAAAAGGTGTTATCTCCAAAATATATCAAATTCTTGATCGTTTGAAGGAAAACTTCACACATATCAAAAAAGTGGGCAAAAGACAGTATGACATAGCTAACAACCAATGACTGGCTGAAAATATGGAATAGTTATGCAACTGTCACTTATATTGACACTCAAATTGCAAACATTCAGAACCAAAATCATGACTCATTGGTTTCTTTGTTAAAATTAACTTTTTATTGAATGCTAATAAAATACAGTATAGTATATGGAGTCAAGATAAAGTAATACATGCAAAATCACCGTATGCATACGGAAAGGAGGAGCTCAAAACAGTCAGATAATAAATAAGTAAATAAAAAGTACATAATACAATCAGTAACCAAAGAATTTATTAGAGCATCACCATAAATGCCGTTGGTTTACTACACTTGGAGTTTCACCTTGGGACTTATTGGTTCCTTACCCCTTTACAATCTTATATTCTAATCCCAGACTTTTTTTTTTCTGTGCGGATACCTATTCCCTCCAACAGGGGCCTCACTGTCCCCCAACAGCTTTTCCTACATAGTCAGTAGACTTCCTGGGTTTATAGAAAAATCTGAAAAGTAAGGAAATCCCTTCAGGGACGGTTGAATTCCCCCCCAAAAGCCTTTTGAAATGGCCTCTGCAGGGACCTGACTCCAGGCAGCAACGGTGAGAGATTAGAACGTTGGGGGGGGAGGGGGAGGAGAGGCTTCTGACTGGCTCTGTCAGTCAAAGGGGGGGAAGGGCCCTTTCTTTCCAGGCCTCTTTCGGCCTTGGAGGGAGGGGGGAGGTCGCCTTGGGGCCAGGCTGGGGGATTCCTGGAGGTTTTGGGGTGGAGTGCAAGGAGGGCAGGATTTGGGGAAGGGAGAGGCCTCAGCTGGGTATCATGCCACAGAATCCACCCTCCAAAGCAGCCATTTTCTCCAGGGAGACAGATCTCTGCTGTTCACAGATCTCTGGAGTTCACTCTCCAGCAGGCCCCACTTGGAGGTTGCCAACCCTAGGCCTGGCAGGGTTGCCAGGTCCCCCCACGGGCACTGGCAGGGGATGGGGTAGTGGGGCTGCCAGCTCCAGGTCTGGAAACTCCTGGAGATTTGGGGATGGAGCCTGGGGAGGACAGGGACCTCAGTGGGGTACAATACCCTAGAGTCCACCCTCCAAAGCATCCATTTTCTCCAGGGGAAGTTATCTCAGTAGTCTGGAGCTGAGCAGTAATTCCAGGGGATCCCCAGATCCCACCTGGAGGCTGGCATCCCTAGGCAGCACCCTCTGGGTGACTTGATGCCACCTAATTTGCATGACTCAACTTGGCCTGGCTGCTTGCTGCTGTTCAGCAGCCACCCTATGAAAGCCAGCAGTGATGCAGCAGTTAGAGCCTCCGAGTAGGGTCTGCAAGACCCAGGTTCAGATCCCCATATTGCGGTGGAAGCTGACTGGGTGATTTTGGACCAGTCACATACTTTCAGCCTAACCAACCTCACAGGGTTGTTGTGCAGATAAAAAGGAGGTGAGAATAATGTAAGCTGCTTTGGTCCCCACTGTGGAGAAAGACTATAATTTTCCTTGGTAGAAGGGGAGGGGGTGGAGACAAAAAGCTGAAGACAGACAAAGGCAGATAAAGGTTAAGTTGGCTGTTGGGTGGGAAGGAAATAGGGTTGCCAACTCTGTATTGGGAAACTCCTGGACATTTAAGGGGTGGATCCTGGGGATGGTGGGGTTTGAGAAGGGGAGGAACTTCAGACCAGTATAATGCCACAGACTCCACCCTCCAAACCAGCCATTTCCTCCATGAGAACTACCATTGCCAGCCTCTGGGTGAGGGCTGGAGATCACCCAGCATTACAACTGTTGTCCGGGTGACAGAGATCAGTTCCCCTGGATAAAATGGGTGCTTTGGAGGGTTGAGTCCATGGCTCCACCCCCAGAAGGGAGAAGGAGTGTGAGATAGGTAAGGGTAGAGGGGAGGAAGCAAAGGTGTGAGGAATGGGATGACCATCCCGCAAGTTTCTTGCGGGTCTCCACTTGTTATCTTATATTTCTCATTGTTGGAAAAAATGTGCAGAAATTGGATTTTATATACACTGCTAGATTTATTGTCCAAAAATTAAAATGTTTTGGGGAAATTATTAGAGCAAATATATACAATTACTAGATATACTATTCCCCTGAACTCAGAATCGCTTCTCTTAAACCTTAGACCCAATGATGAGACCCCTTACAAAGAAAAAAAATAACTGTGTTACTGCTGTTTGCTGCAAAAATGACTATAGCATCTAAATGGAAATCTGAACAACCCAAACTATGGCATACTAAACTATAGAACCTATACGTGATGGCAAAATTAACATATGTTGAGACGAATAGATAATGATATAGACTATGACTATATATATATGGTTCATCACTGGAAGAATTCTTCATAGCATATAAACAGTGGGGGAAACCCCTCCCCACCAGACATCGGTTAACCATTTCCCACCCAAACGGTCGCCGGATCTGGGGGACGGGCTCCGCACACACCCTCAGTTCTCTTTTAGCCACTGCTTGAGAAGAACGTTCTTCAGATTGCTCTTAGTGACATTATTTCTGTCAGCATGACATTGGTCAAAAAATGTGCCAATTGCGGCTCTAAAATGACAAAAACGGATGATCACTTAGTGTGTCTTTTGTGTCTTGGGGAACAACACAATGTCACTTGTTGCTCCATTTGTCAAAAGTTTACTCATAAAATGAGATCTGACAGCGCAGCAAGACTGAAGGCTGCTCTGTGGCAAAAAAGCATTAGCCGCTTCTAATGTCCCAGCAGCATTTATCATCTGCCCAGGAGAAGTCGGCTTCTTCAATTGAATCTCCACCCTCTTTAAATTGGAGTGCGAGGACACCTTCGGTCTCCTCATTTAGATCTGTGCCTTGTTCAGTCCTGGCTGTGAAAAGGGTGGCAAATCCACCCTTGGTTCCTGAATGCTCGCAGTCAGTGCCTCCTGCTAAGAAGCGCAAGGAGAAGAAAAAACACCTTGAGCCTGTGCCTGATCAGTCTCCTATACTGGAGGAATGGAGGGGCCAATCTGAGATGCCCGTTCTGATCAGAAGTGTTGGGTCACGTAACCCTTCACCAATCGTTATGTCAACAGTCAGTACACCGGAATGGAGGAAGAAACGAGCTTCGGTTTCCCCTGTTTCATCTGCCGGCTGCAGACCTCGTCATTGCTTGCCCTCCGGGGGGAACAGGAGCATGTGTCAGTTTCACACCACGAGGCTGATCACTCTGAGGGGTGTGCCAGGAGACCATGATCCCCTCTGTCAGAACCAATGCTGGAGGATCAAACATATTCCCTTCACTGTGATTGGGAACCTCCTTACCATTCCGTTCCATTTGCATACAGAGGAGATGATGATGAAATATTGTTTATGAATATGTCTGTCCCTTCAGAAACTTCCCCGGATCTTGCGGTTGGGAGTGAAGATACAGTTTCCCCTTCAGAGGACTTAAGGATTTCTACCGAGCAGATGTCAGAATAGCACAGGCTCTGGACTTGGAGGCTATTCCTATTCAGGCAAAACCAAAAGGGAAAATAATGGGAAAGCTCTACCCTAATAACTCACAGTTGGTGTGTTTCCCTCTAATCGAGGAGTTAGTGGGCATTACTAAAGAGGCTTGGAAGAAGCCTTCTTCTCTTCCAGCTACCTCAAGGAGAGTGGAGAATCTATACAAGGTCCATCCTGACAACTGTCAATTTCTTTTCACACATCCCATTCCTTCTTCAATGATAGTGGAGGAGATGCAAGGCAGATATAGAGTTGGGCAACAGACCACCCCAGCTGACAAGGAAGGGTGTAAGATTGATGTCCTCAGCAGAAAGTTTTATTCAGCTGCTGCTCTTAATTGAAAGATTGCTAATTATTAAGCCATTATGTCAGCTTACCAGATGTTTGTTAATGAGAAACTATCAGTGTTTATTGACAAGCTGCCTGATGAAGAATGCTCCCTAACTAGGGTATTGCATGGGGAGGCTTTGAAACTCAGTAGACAACAGTTAAATGCTAGTAAACATGCTGCTGAGGCATCAGCTAGGGGTCTTGCTTTTTCTATTGCTATGCATAGACATGCCTGGATGAGGTCTACAGTGCTGCCACAAGACACCCGAAACCGTATTGAAGATCTTCCCTTTGAGGGCAATTCCTTGTTCTCAGAGTCTACTAATGATTTTCTTCAACAAATGAAGAAGAATAAGCAAATGGCTCAGTCTTTTGGTGTATCAGTGCAAGGTTCACAATCATATCGTCCTTGCTATACACCCCAGTACCAGCAAGGTTATTATCAAGGGCAATGGTCATATACCAATTGTTATCAGTACCCGTATCCTCAGCAACAATCCTATGCCTAGGGGCACAAGCTGCACAACATCGCTCTTCTGCAAGACCAAAGGCATCTCAGCCCCTACACCAAAATCAGACGAGGGAACAAGGACAACAGCAAAAACAGTCATTTTGACTAGGGTTGGGTGCCAATGAGCCTATTTTTGGGGTGGTGTTGCAGAAATGTTATGCTGAATGGAACAAGGTCACTAATGATTCTTGGGTGTTATCTGTTATTGCAAATGGTTATTTTCTGGAATTTAACGAAGTTCCTAAGTTGTGTTTTCCTCCCCAGGTGTGCTCACCTCCTGATCCTGTGTTATTGGATCAGTTACAAATTCTGTTGGCTAAAGGAGCTGTCTCTGCTGTGCATTCTAATCAGTCTCATTTGGGCTTCTATTCACATTTTTTCCTAATAAAGAAAAAAGATGGGGGCTCCCATCCCATTTTGAATTTATGTGAGCTTAATACTTTCCTTAACATCCAGAAGTTTAAAATGCTCTCCTTGGGATCGGTAGCTCAGTTTCTCCAAACGGGGGATTGGTTTGTGGTCCTGGACCTCCAGGATGCATATTTTCTTACTCATATAAATGAGTACCATAAGAGGTACCTGAGGTTTTCGGTGGGTGCAAATATTTATCAGTATAACGTGCTCCCATTTGGGTTGGCTACAGCACCAAGGGTATTTACAAAATGCCTAGCAGTAGTGGTGGCATTTCTCAGACTACAGGGTTGTGCAGTCTATCCTTATCTTGATGACTGGTTATAATCCGGAAGCTTCGTTAATCTTTTGGAAAATATTTGGACAGTGTTGATACTTATTGATTTTCTGTACCCTTTTGAAAAATAGTTGGACAGTGTTGATATATATTGATTTTCTGTAACTTTTGATGAGTTCTTTGAGCAATTCTTGTTATAAATATTTTTGTTGTAAAAGCAAAACCACAGTTCAATAGTGTTTGAGTACTTTATCCTGACTGTTGTTTCTATTTTTTCACTGTATTGTTCAGCCGGTGGTCTCTTTATACACCAGTGTTATTTTGTAGACCATGTCTGTACCACCTAATTGTTTTATGTTTTCTGACCAAGAACGAGATAGAATTTTGTCAAATGTACCTAGGATGTCTTGTAACATCTCTCAAACTGGAGGAATTGATTGGACTCAGTTTGAATTTTTGAAAAAGAAAAGGATAAAGCTTCTCATGCATGCATCCTCTTTAAATGAATATTGTTCTACTAATATGATCCCGAGGGGCCTGAGGATGCAGAAAGGTCCTGCAATGTTTTTGGGCAGAGAAGAGTTTGTTAACAAATGGATGGCTATATTGAATAAGTGTTCATATGACCTAATGCTCCTTATTATTGATCAGGCTATACAGGAATCAGAAAAATTGGAGGTGGAGATTAAGAACATGGAGGATAAAATTCAAGCCTCCACACCTATTGATGATTTCAGTACTCGAATTAAGACCTTAGAAGATGAACTTAAAACATATGAAAAAAACATTAGAGATAACAAAATAAGGAAGTATGAACGTGATAGTAGGGATTACACTCAGAATTTAGTGTATAGATGGAATAATCCTGGAGCTACTTCCAACAATCGTAAAGTTTCTTGGGCAGATTCCAAAAGCCTTGTATCAGATCTAGAGACCACTGAGGATTCTGCAAATACCTCAGGAGATGAAGGTCCACCTTACCGTCCTAGCCTGTATAGGCAGACTAAATTCAAAGCTAGACAGAATTTTTTACCCAAACCACAACGCAGAGGGAAGAGGACTTAGTTGTTAACCTCTCCTCACGTCCATTGACTTTTGAGGAAAATAGACTATTAAATTTAGGTCTAGGTTTTGTTCCCACTCCTCATTACAACAGCTTTAACACCAGAATTGATCTTTTCAGACTTATACGTATGTTAAAATTAAAGCATCTTTTTGCAAGCAACACTGATTTGGAAGTGAATCCTTTTAAACCAAGATCTCAGTTTACTCCAAATATTCTGGTACCATCTATAGCAGTTTGAAAGACTAGTTCTCGCTGATCTAGAGACACTTGAAAGGTCGGGTAGGAAAACCAAATATAATCTCTCTTTACAAGAAATAAAAACTTTGGATAACTTGGCTAAGGAC
This sequence comes from Gekko gecko, assembly GCA_029375565.1. Taxonomy (NCBI): domain Eukaryota; kingdom Metazoa; phylum Chordata; class Lepidosauria; order Squamata; family Gekkonidae; genus Gekko; species Gekko gecko. The sequence goes on from JAPDNY010000005.1 coordinate 176,423,557, forward strand.
TGGAGCATTGTGATTAAACAAGCAGATAAGGGGGGTGCTATAGTTATTATGGACAATAAGGATTATTTAGTTATGGTTGAGGAACATCTACAGGATGCTAATTTTTACAAATCACTACCTCAAGATCCAACTTCACAGATTATGAGGATTATACAAACAGTGATTAATGAGGGACTGGCAATGGACTATATAGATTTGACAACAGCAGATTTTTTGGTTAATAAAACTCCAAGAGTTCCATTGTTTTATGTCCTCCCAAAAATACATAAATCTAGACGTCCGCCCCCTGGCCGCCCGATTGTTTCAGGTTCCAATTCATTGTTAGAGCCAATTTCTAAATACCTAGATCATTTTCTGCAGCCTTTTGTTAGAAAAATACCATCCTTTTTGCGGGATACTAAAGATTTTATTTTACAGGTTGAGAACCTGAAGATTCCTGATCATAGTCTTCTAGTTACTTTGGATGTTGTCTCACTGTATACTAATATTCCTCATCAAGAGGCTCGGGATTGTATAACTGAGGTTCTCAATGAGAGAGAAACTGATAGACCACCTACACATTTCCTTCTAGATTTGGCGGATATTATTTTTGATAAAAGCTTCTTTAGGTTTGAAAACAATTTTTTTCTACAGATCAGGGGTGTTGCCATGGGCAGCTCTTTCGCGCCCAGTGTGGCTAACCTATTTATGGCTCATTTTGAGAAATGTTGGATTTCTAATCCAGACTCCAATCCATATTTTGAACACATCTGGTTTTACAAAAGATTTTTGGATGATTTATTTTTGATTTTTTTGGAACCACCCGACTCTGGAATTTTTGACAACTTTATTACTTGGCTGAACCAACTGCATCCTAGTATTAAATACACATCTAGTAAAGATAGGGAGAGGATCAATTTTTTAGATATGGAGGTATATGTTACTATAGATCAGAAATTGGCAGTGAAACCTTACCACAAGCTCACAGATAAGAATTCATATTTACATTTTAGTTCTTATCACACTAGGCATCTGAAACATAATTTACCAACTAGTCAGTTTCTGCGTTTAAAACGGAATTGTACTAATGCTAAGCATTATATTGAAGAACAAACTAAATTACAGAGACAACTAGAGCAGCGGGGTTATCCTATAAATATTATCAGGGGTGTGGTAGCAAAGGCAGCTATAAAGTCAAGAGTAGATGTCTTAAAAGATCCACCTGTAAAAGACAGTACTAAGCAGATCTCTTGGGCATTGGAATATTCTCCCTATGCAGAAAATATTAAAAGAATTATATTTAAACACTGGCATGTACTCAATGATGTGCCAGGTTGTAGCAACAGACCTCTAGTAGGCTTTAGAAAAACAAAAAATATACGAGATCTTCTTATTAAAGCTGATTTTAGCCCTTCAAGAGAGATTCCCCTGAGGTATAGTGGTCATAGACGCTGCGGGAGATGCTCAGTTTGTCCAAAAGCATTGGAAACTGACACTCTAAGTTTTCCAGATTTGAATCTAAATGTTGAAAGACATTCATCTACGTGTGCCACTAAAAAAATAATATACCTTATAAAATGTTTATGTCCCAAATATTATGTGGGCTGCTCGACTAGGGCAATTAGAACACGCATAGTGGAACATAAGTCACGGATACGTTCTGCACATGAAGATTCTCCGCTTGTACCCCATTTTCTGAACTGTAAGCATGCCTATGATAGTTTTTCTTTTGTGGTATTGGAGGTATTGAAATCTAATGAATATAGTATTGTGGACGTTAAGAGGACTCTCTTAAAGAGGGAAGCCTATTGGATTTATAGACTCCAGACAAAAAGCCCCGGGGCCTGAATACTGACTTAGATTTGACATGTTTTTTATAGATATTATTTAGTCAATTGGTTAGTGGGAAGATCAGACACTGAATATAAGGATATATTATTTATATGAGTTGAGCTGCATGATTGGCTTTGCCCTTTTAATTCTGTGTATTTAAGCTAAAGGAAGCTATGGGAAAGGTTTAGGAAGCTATGCAATTTAGTAAGAATATAGGAAACTTACTTAGCAGGTTGTAGTGGTTTGACACTTAAAACTTTAGTGGGACGCTTGCCACTGTGAGCAGTAAGATGCATACTGCATACGAGACTTGACTTATTTTACTTCTGAGCTTGGAAAAGCCTTGATAAATGATCTATTGGGTTTACCTATATGCCAGTTTGTTTACACACTAGGTAATTAAGCTATTCAGCAAGTTGTAGCATGTAACACTTAAGACTAAAGGGAGATGCTCTAGCAGAGGAAGATATACCATATACAAAGTTTTTATACTTGAATGTATTATCCACTCTTGTTTGGCTTAAAATAGCCTTGCCATATGATTAGTTGGGTCCCTTTAAATGGTTAGTTTTTGAGACATTGGTACACTTAAAATAGGAATAAGGGACTTTTCACTTGTTAGGACATAAGGCTATTTAGCAATTTGGAACATTCAGTATTAAAGACTTAAGGCTTTAAACAATTTGTAGCAAGCTGCATAGGAAAAGATGTTGAAGGTAGGAAAATTATTGTTTCCAGGAGTCTAGTTGTAAGATTGGTTCTGAGTGTTAAAAGTAAAGATGCCAATTTTACATGCAAGGAAGTAAGGCTACATAGCTAGTTTTAGCACTAAAGACTGAAGCCAATATAACCTTAGGTGTTCTTCTTGCTGTTTATAGTTGACCAGTGTTGATAAATACTGTTCTTTAGGAGTTTAATTGTATGGCTGGCTTTGTCCCTTTAAATTTTGTGTGTTAAGAATATAAATGTTAGCTCCACATACTAGGAAGTAAGGCTGTTCAGCAATCTGTAGCCTTTGGCACCAAAGACTGAAGGCAACTTAATTTTTTGTACTCTTCTGATTTTTCAATGGTGAGTGTTTCACTTTTGTAAAATGTTTAAAATGCTAAAAATACCATACTTACTTGCAATTCATTTGTTATGTTTATTTGGTTGCAGGAAGTTGACTACTCCTGGTAAACTTTGTTAATTGAATAAGATAACACACCATTGATGGTACATATTTTTTTATTTATTTACTATATACATAATTTCCAATCAATTTCTTTATATTATGTTAAAATGTAATAATTGTATTTCACAGTTCTGTTGAACACTGTTTGCATCAATTTTACTTCTGATGAAGTTTGGAAACGAAGAGATGTAATCCGGAAGCTTCGTTAATCTTTTGGAAAATATTTGGACAGTGTTGATACTTATTGATTTTCTGTACCCTTTTGAAAAATAGTTGGACAGTGTTGATATATATTGATTTTCTGTAACTTTTGATGAGTTCTTTGAGCAATTCTTGTTATAAATATTTTTGTTGTAAAAGCAAAACCACAGTTCAATAGTGTTTGAGTACTTTATCCGGACTGTTGTTTCTATTTTTTCACTGTATTGTTCAGCCGGTGGTCTCTTTATACACCTGGTTATTTGTGGCCCCTATTGCAAAACAGTTATGAGCACAAGTCACCCTGGCAACTGAGACCTGTACGAGGCTGGGGCTTCATATCAATTGGAAGAAATCCTGCCTGATTCCACAACAAGTAACTCCTTTTATAGGGGCTATCCTAGACTCCATACAGGGTAGGATGTTTTTACCCCATGAAAGGGTGAGCCTTCTCATTGCATTAGTGTCAAAATGTCAAGCTAACCATTTTCAACCAGCCCTCACTATACAACGGTTGTTGGTTCTGATGGCGTCTTCAGTCTTTGTGGTTCCTAACGCTAGATTGAAGATGTGTTTTCTCCAGAATCGGTTTATTAGGTTTTTTAAACCTAGTAGGGAATGTAATCACAAGAGGCTGTCTATACCTCACTCTATCCTGAAGCAGCTGGATTGGTGGAGGTGCCCTTCCAACTTATGCAGGGGTGTGCCCTTTGGATTGATGGTTCCCACAGTTGTAATTACAACTGATGTTTCTCTGACGGGATGAGGGGCTCACTCAGAAGAGGAGTACTCAGGAGTGGTCTACAATGGAGAGGGGGCTGCATATAAATTTGCTAGAACTGAGAGCTATTCGATATGCCCTTGACAACCTCTTAGATATGGTGTCTGGACATATGGTCCTTGTACAAATGGACAATTCCACAGCCATGGCATATATAAACAGACAGGGTTGAACAGCTTCTCTCTGTCTCTGGAAGGAGACGAATCTGATTTGAGAGTGGGTATAGACCACTCTGTGCAATTAACCGCCATTCATATTGCAGGGAAGAAAAATGTATTAGCTGATCACCTCAGTCGTCAGTCAGAGGACCAGTACAACTGGTCCATCTCCAATGAAGCTCTGGAGTCAATCTTCGCTCAACGGGGCCATCCCTCAATAGATCTATTTGCCACACCACAAAATGCAAAGATGGAGTTATTCTGCACCAGAGCTGCCTGGGATCCAACCTCGCTAGGAGACGCTAGGGGTTTTCTATATGCGTTTCCCCCACTACCTCTCATAGGGAGGGTGATAGCCAAGCTTATCAGGGAGAATGCTCATTGCATACTGATTACCCCTTATTGGGAAAGCAAGTGTGGTTCCATGCTCTCCTCAAGAGATCGAAGGGCAGATTTATCCACTTCCCACAGAGCCCAGACCTGTTAGAACCTACTTCAGGTCCTCATCCAGCTGTAACACTGCTCAATCTCACAGCCTGGTTGCTTTTCCCAGAATGTCAGCCTTGGTAAAAAGGGTCTTGTATAATGTGAGGAAGCCCTCCACTAGGGCTTCCTATTCGGCCAAATGGGGTCGTTTTTCTACTTAGATCCTCAGTAAGGACTATGATCCGGCAAACTGCCCGTTGTCTTTAGTGTATGAGTTTTTGTTATGTCTTAAGGGTAAGGGTTTAGCTAATTCATCTGCATTTGGCTGCAATTTCTGCATTTCATAGACAAGTTGACAATTGTTCAGTGTTTTCACACCCCATCTAAGGAATTTTTGAACGGTCTTAACAATTTATACCCCCCACTTACACTTATTGTCCCACAATGGTCTTTATCAGAGGTGTTGAACCAATCAACAACTTTTCCTTTTGAACCATTGTCTACCTGTGAGTTGAAATTTCTGTCTATGAAAACTGTGTGTCTTAATGCTATTACATCATCTAAGCATGTAAGTGAGATTGCTGCCCTCAGAGTGGATTCCCCATTCTTACAATTTTTTGATAACAGAGTGTCTTTAAGACCATCAGTAAAATTTCTGTCAAAGGTTGTGTCAAAATTTCACTTGGGGCATGGTTTGTTGTTACCTGTGTTTTGTCCTAACCCCAATTCTGCAGATGAGAGACGGTGGCACACCTTAGATGTCAAAAGGTCACTTTTGTTTTACTTACACAGAACACAAGCCTTCAGACGTATCTCTTGTCTATTTGTCTGCTTTGCAGGCTCCTCAAAGGGGAAGCATGCATCACCACAAACCATTTATAGATGGACTGTGAAGGCAATCTCACATGCTTACAACTCTGCCTCTATACCATGCCCTTTACATGTAACTGCACATTCCACAAGATCAGTGTCATCTTCTACTGCATTGTCTCTTGGGGTTTCTCTACAGGATATCTGTGCTGCAGCTACATGGTTGTCAGTGGATACTTTTGTAAAGCATTACTCGGTGTACACGGTGTGTACACGGAACACTCCAGTGGGTATGGCTGTTCTTCAATCTGTTTTAAAATAAAGATTGTTTTGTTTTTTGCTCACCCCATCCCCAAGTTTTGTGTGTATGCTTTGGTAATCTCCCATGTGGGACTGCACAAGACAACACTGATGAAAACAAGGTTGCATTTACCTGTAACTGTTGTTCATCGAGTTGTCCTTGTGCAGGCACACATCCCTCCCTCCTGCCCTGCATGAGTAAAAAAGAAAAAAAAAAGATTGTTCCTTCACGGACAGCATAGGAGAACTGAGGGTGTGTGTGGAGCCCCTCCCCCAGATCCGGTGACCGTTTGGGTGGGAAATGGATAACTGATGTCTGGTGGGGAGGGGCTCCCCCCACTGTTTATATGCTATGAAGAATTCTTCCAGTGGCTGGCCTGTGGCTGCACAGATCCCATGTGTGCCTGCACAAGGACAACTCGATGAACAACAGTTACAGGTAAGGGCAACCTTGTTTCCCCAATTTTAACTTACTTGATATCTCAAAAAGAAATACCAAATGTAATAAACACACTTCTTCTTTGGTGTCATATGTTGCTTATATCTCTAATTCTGTAAAACACAAATAGATATCTTTGTAGAAATGATTGTTTATACAGTTTTAAAATATATTAAAATAATGTTAATGTCAAAGTTATGTTACTGTGTTATAAAATGAAAATATCACTATCTTGATTGGTTTTAAATTATTATATATACTGAGATTTCATTTTTTTTCAATGGCTGTAAATCACTCAGAGCCTGCTTGCAGGGTGAGCAATTCATAAATTCAATGAAATAAGTAAAAATAAATAAAACAATAAAAATTGTTATAAAAAAGAGAAAGAAAATTAATGCTGATTGTAGCAAATTCACAGTTTTAATGGTTGGAAAAAGTCAGCAAATACTATGGCAGGACTGTTAACCCTAACTTTTGGGGAACAATGGCTGCTCAAATACTTTGGTTGAAATCACAGAACTCTTCACACAGGAGGAGGGGTCATGCGCTCAGAACCAGAATATTTGCCCAACCATCCCATGAGACCCTCAAGTCTGCACAGACATGAGTTTCTCACAGGGACTGTGGTATTGTCAACACACATGCAGATGGAGGCAGGTGTAATAATATACTGAATGAATGGCCCCTCTTTCATTTTAATCAGGAGTCCTCTTGTGGCTCTGGGGCGACTTCTTTATGAGGTCTCTTTTAACAGGGGGTACCTAACCAAGGATCTCTGACATTATGGCTAAAGAACAGAAAAAACCTGTAACAAAGGTGGAGCTGCATGTTGGGATGGGTCCTAAAAGGTCTACCCAAAACTTGAGTAGGGAACAACACATTATGTCCATTTCCTTTCTTCCCTTCTCTTGGATTGGTGGGGCCTTACTCTGGTCTATTAGCAACATTCCTTTGTATATCCCTGATAAGTGATATTTCTTCCAACAGGGATACCTGGTGCAGGAATACATGGAGAGTCCAGGCAGGCCCAGTGCTGGAGCACACAGTGTGTCTTGGAGAGAATGTGAGACACTGGACCTCATATCGGTATGGGGTGAACAGAAGGTACAGGAGGCACAGGGCTCCTGCCATCAAAACATTGATGTTTTTGAAAACATTGCAGATGAAATGGCACTAAGGGGCCACAAGCATTCAGCACTGGAGTGCCATACCAAGATGAAGTCTCTAAAAAAGGACTACAAGTGGTCGGTCTTGCATAACAGCTGGTCAGGAACTCACCTAGGTACTGTCCATATTACAAGGTCTCCACAGCATACTGCATGATGATCCTGTCATCACTCCCCTGTGCGTCATGCAAAGCATGGACATGAGAATAAACGTAGAGCATAAGAGCACAAGAACAAGCCTATGAGACTCCTGAGGGTTCTCACATGTACCACTGATGATTCTCCAAGATGAGATGCTGACCTCTATGCCTAAGTCCTTTGGTACATCCCCACTTAGGGTCAGATGCAATGTCTAGGCACAAAAAATAACCATTGCTGATACTTTCATGTTCATCTCCACCAGTTACGTTGATGCTTTTGCAGGAACGCCTACAGAAGCATAATTGAAGGAACTTGGTCAGGCAGAAGATGAGAACATGGTGACCCTTACTTTGGAACATGATGTGTTATGGAAACCATTTTTCTATGCATTCCATTCTGTGCAAATATGGTGCCCCAGTGTGAACTTGAAAATCTTCTGAGCGCAATAAGGCCCTACCAGACAGTCCAAAGAGCTGCATAAGAAGGGAGGACCTACTTTGCAGGCTTGGAAGGAGAGAGACTGGTTGCAGCACTTCCTGACCACATGGGTATTTGGTGATGGGAGGGGCTTAGTCTTTATCATTGTGGCACACCCTCCCATCGGGTAGCCGAGAAGGAGGATCATCTCTCTTGCTCATCCAATTGAGGCCTAGGATGCGTGCAGCTATGAACTCGGCCCTTCCTTGGGATCAGGTGCACCAGCATCTGTGGCTGAAGCTGATGTCCTCAGCCAAGCCCTCCTTGAGGGATCACTCTGATAGTGGCCGTATTACCCAGTGGTCAGCAGGAGTCTCCACTTCTCACCCCTGGCGGGGCCAGGTTGTTCAACCCCGGTTGCTGTGCTGGGAGTTTGCATCTCAAGGGGTCTGTGTGCACAAGCCCTGCAAGTTCAAGCATGAGTGCCCTTTGTGCGGTAGGTCCCATGCCTTTACTGCATGTTCCAGGGGGAAACAGAGAACCGGTAACAAGCGACCTGGGGGGAGTAGCACCTCTCCCCAAGGGGTGGGTGAAGTGTCCCAGCCCTATAAACCTGATTCAGCTTTGAAAGTGGCTTGAATTGTACCCTAATTCTGTAGATCTTACTTGTTAGATGGTTTCACTGAAGGCTTTCGGATACCTTATGCAGATGTGAGGGTGGCCTTCATGGCAAAGAACCTCAAGTCTGTCATGGAGATGGAACAGGTGGTCAGGGAGAAGATTGCAAAGGAATACAGGGAGGGTAGGGTCCTTGGCCCTTTTTCTTCTCCCCAGTTCCCACTTAGAGGGTGTCGCCTTTGGAGGTGGTGCCCAAGAAGGCTGCAGGTGAATATCATTTGATACATCACCTGTCTTTTCCTAGGGTAGACCCTGTTAATGATGCCATTCCAGACCACTTGTGTTCAGTCAGGTATACTTCTTTTGACCAAGCCATATGGGTGGTACACTAGTGTGGTCTGGTGGCCAAGATGGTGAAGTGTGATATCAAGTCAGCATTTTGCATGCTTCCTGTTCACCTGGCTGATTTTGGGCTTCTGAGTTTTGCCTTTGAGGGTCAGTTTTACATGGACAGGGCTCTCCTCATGGGTGCTCAATTTCCTGTTCAGCTTTTGAGCATTTCAGTTCTTTCTTAGAGTGGGCATTGAAGGTCAAGTCTGGCCTGAAGGACACAGTTCACTATTTAGATGATTTTCTTTTTGTTGGGCTAGCGGGATCTGGGAGCTGCCATCGCCTGCTTCAGTTTCTTATGGAGCTGGCTGGGGAGCTGGGGGTCCCCCTGGTTCATGAAAAAATGTGCCATCTCCTATTTTGACATTTTGGGGCATTGAATTGGATACAATTCACCAAACTTCCCATTTACCCAAGGTCAAGCTTGCCCAACTGAGAACTCAGGTGGCAGGGTTTCTGGCCAAAAGGAAGGCCACTCTTTTGGACCTGCAGCAGCTGGTGGGCCATTTAACCTTTGCCTGAGAAGTGGGGGCTCCAGGGAGGGCATTTTTGTGCAGGTTGTGTGGTGCAATGTCTGGTTTGCAGAAGCCACACCACAGGGTTAGGATCAGTGCAGGCATGGGGGAAGACCTGGAAGTTTTTGTGTGAATTCAATGGGGTTTCTTTTTGGAGGGAGGATTTGCACCTGCATGGGGGTCTTCAGGTGACCTCTGATGTGGCCAGTTCCATAGGCTCTGGAGTTTATTTTAGGGGTCACTGGTGTGCTGCTCAGTGGCCTGACACTTGGGTCCAAGGCAGCATTTGCTGGGACTTGACATTTTTGGAATTCTTCCCAATCTTGGTGGCTTTATGGATCTGGGGTAACCAGCGGGCCAATAGTGCAGTATACTTTTGGAGTGACAACTTGGCAGTGCTTGCCTTTTCACGTTATGCTGTTTGCAGTTGAATGTTCTTTTTCTCTCCAGACATGTCCCAGGGGTGAATAATGGGGTGAATAATGCTCTGTCTTGCAAACAGATGGAGAGGTTTTGCCAACTGGCCCCAGAGGCAGATTTATACCCAACCGGGATGCCTCAGGAACTATGGCAGCTTGGCAGGTCAAAGCTAACAGGGCCATTGAGCTGGCTCTAGCATCAAGTATGCAGAGAGTTTATGGTCATGTGGGTTGACATTTTCTGGTCTTTAGGTGGCAGGTAGGGCTACAGGATGTATGGCTGATTCCCGTGGACCATCTGATCCAATTTTTTGTTATGCTGAAAGGTAAGGGCCTGGCTGTCATTAGGTCGCAGCTTGCTAGAATAGCTGTTCATAGCAAGGCCCAGGGTTTCCTGGACTTTACTACTGATTTTCTTTTTTCTTTTTTAATTATTAACAGGATATAATAGCATGTCCCATAGTTAATAACCAATTCTTAACATATCCTTTTCTACAGATTTTCTTCCCTCCCCTCCCCCAGCTCCCAGCAATGCTCCACCCCCATTAATATTTCAGTCAATATTCTCTTACATTCAGCTCTTACTCAATAATCAAATCTTCATTTTAAACATTTTGCTTTTCTATTTCTCCCTCTTAGGTAACATTTTGAATACAATCTATTTCTTATACTACTTCTATTCTTAATAATCATCAAAGCAAAGTAATCTATTTTTAACATCCCAATTAAATTCTAGATAAACTTTAAAGTCTTTCCACTCTGCTAAAAATTCTTCATCTTCTTTTCCATTAAGTTTTTTTGTTAATTTGTCCATTTCTACCATAAAAATCATCTTCTTTATCCATTCCCATTTATCTGGTGTCTTCTCCTGCTTCCAAAATTGAGCATAAGTCATCCTTGCCGTTGTAATTAAATACCATAACAATGTTCTCTTTGTCACTTTAATTTCTTCCATTTTAAGCCCTGAAAGTAACATTTCTGGCTCTTTTTTCAAAGTACATTTCAGGATCTTCTGAATTTCGTGGTGAACCTCAGTCCAAAAAGCAGCCACTTTTTCACATGTCCACCACATATGGTAAAACGAGCCCTCTTTTTTCTTACACTTCCAACATTTGTTAGACATGTTCTCATTCATATTAGCAATTTTTTTTGGTGTCATATACCATCTATACATCATTTTATAACAATTTTCTTTCACATTAACACATGTTGAAATTTTGATCAATTTTTTCCACAAACACTCCCATGATGACATATCTATTTCTCTATTTATATTTATAGCCCATTTCACCATTTGTTCTTTTACAGTCTCATCCTCCGTGTACCATTTTAACAAAATCTTATAAATTTTTGAAATCATTTTTTTACCTTTTTCTGCCCATACCATTTCAATTTCATTATTTTCTTTCCTGAAACCATACCTCATTTTATCAGTCTTAAATAAGTCATAAATCTGCCTATAGTTTAACCAGTCATATTCAAATTCCAATTCCTCTCTAGCTCTCATCGCAAAACTACTCCCCTCTACCTTTAAAATGTCTGTATAAGGTAACCAATCTTCTCCTTTGTGTCTTGAGAGTGGTTTAATTACTTCTGCCGGTACTATCCATAAAGGTCTTGTGTCAAAAAAAATCTCTTATATCTCATCCAAGTCATAAACAGTGATCTTCTTATAAAGTGGTGTTTGAAAAGGTTATCAGCTTTGGATTTTTCATACCATAAATAGGCGTGGACTTTACTACTGATTTTCGATTGGGCTCGGGAGGCCAGCTCACACTGGGACTCGAGGCAACCTATTTCACCCAGGGTGTTGAAGGGGCTGTTTGTCATGTGGTCCCAGGTATGTATTTCAGATTTTGAGATCCTCTTATTTTACACTGCCATGCTGGTTTGTTTGTTTTTTGGCACTTTTTGGGTCAGCAAGCTGGTCCAGCACTCCAGGTTTGACCCTTTGAAGAAGGCCTTACAAGAGAGAGATGTTTCTTTTGAAGGGAAGGGGATTCTGATTCATGTGAGGTGATCAAAAACTGATCAGAGCAAGGTCGCCTTGGATTTTTGTGCGGATGGGGACCTCCGTCCTGTCAGGGCCCTGCGTCAGTATGTGGACCGGCTGGGCCTAGAGAAGGGCCCCCTCTTCCAGCTCAGTGATAGGTTGCCTTTAACCAAGTATCAATTTTGGGCGGTGACATCTCAGGCCCTGAGCAAGCTGGGTTTGTCTGGTGTGTGCTTTGGCACTCACTCCTTCAGGATTGGTGCAGCCTCCACCACTGCTGCCATGGGCTAATCCAGTAAGGCCATCCAGAAGGTGGGGCAGTGGCACTTGGCAGCTTATAAGGCCTACATTCGACCTTTGGTGGCACCCTAGTATGTGTTCTTTTCTAACGTTGTTCTGTTGCTGTTTTGGGTTCTAGGTGCTTTGGATCCAGCGTGGAGGCTTCGGATTCTCATGGCTGGGCACAGCATGATTTTCTGGGCAGCCCATCATATGGAAAGATTGGGGATGGGCTCCCAGCTGAGCCTGAGTGATTGTACCATCATTGAGTGGCTCGGGAGACAGGGTCTGCACTGGACCAGGCTTATGCCTCTGTTGTTTGTTGAACAGGATGGTCCCCCTCCTGATATCCTGGTTATTCACCTGGGTGGTAATGACCTAGGGATGGTCAAAGGGAAGGCATTGATCCTGCAGGTGCAGGATGGCATGCGGGACATTGTGGCATGGTGGCCCAATGTCAGACTGGTGTGGTCAGCCATTTTGCCCCACAGGGTGTGGAAATAGGCATGTGATCCACAAGCCATCGAGTGGATATGCAAAAAAACAACCAGGAGTTGGGGAATGCCATGAGGGGTGGCCTGGGTTTTGTAATTCTGCACCCTGGCATTGTGAAGGAGTGTGCCCATCTATACCAAGCTGATGAGGTGCACCTCTCTGATATTCGGAATCGGATATTCCTGGAAGATTTTCGGCAAGGGCTGTGGCAGATTGTCGGTTGTTGTTTGGGGCCAAGGGCCAAAGCAAAGGCTTGACCCTTTTGGGTGGTGGAAATCTGGCCTGTTTTTGTTATATGGGGGAACACCAAGTGACAGCCCCCCCCCCTTGTTGGGGGGGGGTTGGCAAACCTGGCACAAACCATTCCCTGGTATGGAACTTGGATGGAGACTCCGTGTGGCCTGTTATACACCTCAGGCTGGGTCTCCCTTCTTCCTCTGTGGCTAGAAGGGGTGGGCTCATGGTGAGGTGTTAGCATGTCTGCCGCCTGGCAAAGGCTGTGTTGTGGTTGGCTTGCACCAGGAGCTAGCATGGTTCACCTCCTTTTAAGGTCTGGATCGGGATCAAGAGATCCCCTTGCTGGATGTATGTTGCAGCCCTTGTCAGTTATAGTTACTCTTTTGAATTAACAGTTAAATAAAGCTGCCCTTAGTTTATGCCATATACCTGTGTCAGTCTGTTTCTTCTAAGTATGTAAATACCTACCCGTGGCTCATATTAATGTATTTATTCAGTTTATGAATTGCCTATTCCCTACAATGTAAGGCTCTAGGCAATGTACTTGTTTATTCAGGCAGGGATGCTGGCAGCTGTAGAGGTGCTCACATTTGGCCTATCCATCCAAAAACATCATGCACAACTAAATTTGTGTTCTTTATCATCAGTTGTCAGCAGTGCAGAAGACAAAATGCAGGACGATGCCCAGAGATGGCTAGCACCATCTTTGCCCAATGATGTGGTAATATTTCGCAGTGAGTATGGACAGGTGTAGTTGCTCCTATGGGACCAAGTTCATACTGTAACAGGTATCTCATAGTCACATTTGTTTGTGCCTACTCCATGACTCCTTCACGCTCATTATCCTGAGAATGGTAGACAGGTTCTGCCACTATGTGGTCTGTCTCTATTCTGTCCTCAGAAATTTTTGGTTGGTGCTCCACCATTCCTTGATTTATGGGTATGAAACTGCAATGTGAGATGTCAGCTGAGTTCAGACTGGCAGTTTGCTCCGGTAGCCAGTCGTAGCAAAAAAGCCCCGGAATAAACTGTTCCGGGTTTTCCCGTTCAGACAGCCCGGGCTGCTGCCGGAAGATGCGGGGCGGAGCCGGGCGGGAGCGTTCAGACTGCCGCGCGCGGGGGCGCACTGTATTTGGCATTTCCCCATTAATTCGGCTGTGGGTGTATGGGTGTATGTGCGCATGAGCGCATTTTGCCAATTGGGGGAGGACCCCACAGCACCAGCACTGCATTGGGCAGTAGAGCGGAGCATGGCCAATCATACCGCTGCTGCCTTCTGCCCAATGCGGGTTGCTCCTGGCTTTTCAGCTGCGCATTCAAACTTCCCAGAAGCAGAGAAATGTGCGACACATGCAGGCTTTCAGATTTACTACCAGTTTTATGAGATATCTTTTTAATCCAGCAGTGAAGCGCAACAGCACGGGTTGGCTATGGGTGGGGGACGCCAGGCAGATGTGCCTGTGTGAATGCCCAATTTACTCCGGGATTGAATCGTCGCTGGCCTGGGTCCCTACCGGGGCAAATTGCCAGTCTGAACTCAGCCATCATGTGTGTTGGGAAATTGGTAAATGTAGTTAAACATTCAGCATTTGCAATGGATCTTTGTTCACTGGAGAGGAGGCATTTTTTTTCTGTGTAAAAATCTTTATTTCTAAAGGGAAGGGTACACAGGAAATCTACAAAACAATAAACACTTAAGACTACATGTTTACAACAACAGACAGACCAGTTGGTAATGGAGATTCTTCTTGACCCCTAGAAGGGAATCACCTGAATTCATTAGCAAATGCAAATACAGATTGGCCGTAAGCCTAACTGAATGAGACTGAGGGCCAATCTGCATTTAGCATTTGTTCTGTTGTTTTACCAAACCCACAATGGAACAGAAAAAGATGCAGTTCAAAACCACATTCAACTATCCTGGGCCAACACTGTAGTGACTGCAGAGTCACCCCCGAAGGGCCATTAAACAGCCATAAATCTATGCAGACAGCCACTATAAAACCAGAGATCAAACAAAGTGAAAGCAGCATGCAGTCTGGACATTGCCATAAAATGCGACACTCAATCAAAGTGAAAGTGGCATGCAATGTAGATGGAAATTTCTGTTCCAGTGTCAGTTTGGTAAGACAGTGGAGCAAATGCTAGATGCAGATAGGGCCTAAATGCTGCCCTTATGATTTCCCTATTAAGTCTAGTTGAATTTATGATGCCATTTGCAAAGCATCATAATTGCAGCGAACACCCCTCAATCACATTTTTCATGAGACAGCAAGGAGTGTGTTTCTGATCATACCCTAGATCCAGGAACATAAGGATTTTTGGGGTGGCTCATGGTTTCTCTTAGGAAATCACAATTGGAATGTGTTGTTAGGTGGGATTACATGAAAGATTAACCAGAAAAATCAGTGAATAATTTCAATGGACAGTTTTGTCCAGGCATCAGTTTTGTCCAGCCATAGGCCCATTTCTGAGATCCAGAGAAGAACAAGCAACCACCAGTACATAGGGAAAATGTTGCTTGTGTAACTGTGCTGTAGGAGGACACCAATCACTATATCACAGGACAAAGACACTTTTTTAAAAAGATAATTAAATCAGAAGACAAGTCAAATGTGGAGGGAGAGAACCGGAATAGATAGTTCGAAGTGGAAGAAATAGCCTCAAAAAAGTTCCATCTCTAGGTTGAAATTGCAAAGATCAGCATGGCATATAATACTGTAATACAATGTCATGCATGTCACTTCCCCCCAGATTTTACTTGGTTGCCTCATGGTAATTGAATTAAGAGTTGACAGAGTGGGAGGGAGCACTAAAGGAAACTCTCCATCCTGGCAAATCAGATTCTCTTTGGGCAAACGGAGCAGGATTATTGGGGTTGTTGACTGGCTAGTAAAGCAGTAAGCATCACAAAATGCACAACCAATCCGCACACACCAAAATCTTGCCAGATTTTGCCAAAGGTCAGAGTCTTGCCAAATCTTGCCATGGGAGCAAATGAAGCAGACTATATAGCCTTTTAAAACTGCAGTCAAGAAAGGGAAAAGATAACAGGCTTTTTTTGAAAGGGGGAAAATAGAGATCACAACAGTTCAGCAAACTGTGCTTTTTATTATTTTTTCTCCATTTATAATCATTTATAGCCCATTAAAAAAATCTGTTGCAAATCCCATGGTTTACATTTATTCGAGTCCTGTCAGCAGACACAGCCTTTCAGGTATTTCCAGTTTGTATCTTTAAATATTTTAAAAGCAGAGTTGAATATGGCAGCTGTAATTTATGACTGTGTGAGAGGGTAGGTCATCAATCATCATTCAAAGCTTCAATCCAATGTTTTGAAATAATTTGTGCTCTTATTTCACCCTCATAATGATTAATAGCTTCAGAAATGTTTACAAGCAAATTGATAAGAAAAAAGCCTCTCCTTCAGCCAAGAATACATTCCTTTGAGCTGGCACAGTTCCTGGTTGCTGACAGCAAAAACAGATATGAGGGAGAAAAATAAAAGTATCTCTGGTCTATTTAATGGCTTAGTTTTCTATCATGTCCTTATTATAATGTGGTGAAAATAATAAGCACAGATATTGAAGAAGGTGAAAACAAAGAAATACGAGCAAGGAAAGCAAGGCCTTCCTTAATCAACTTAATTGTTAAGTTTACCTTGTCTCAACTGTCTTGAGGGGAACAGAAACTAACCTGAACATAATCCAGGAAGCTCACAGGTCAACTAGCCCCTCAGCTGGACGGGGGGGAGGGAAATTGATGTTTTTCCACTCTCAAGTGTCTATATATAGGTGCTTCAGTGAGAGGAGATGCAGAGGCACAAAACCAGTGCACTAACGGGTGTCCATTCCAACCAGAAGTCCAGAATTTTCTCTTTTTTCCTACCATTTTAGGTCTACATTGCATTTGATAATTGTTGTTCTTAGGTCCATTCTGTATATGATAAGTTTGAAATATATTGATGTTTAATTTATGGAGTGCTCAGATTCCCTGTAGTAATGTATGGCTGTGAGAGTTGGACTATAAGGAAGGCCGAGCGCCGAAGAATAGATTCTTTTGAACTATGGTGCTGGAGAAGACTCTTGAGAGTCCCTTGGACTGCAAGGAGATCGAATCAGTCAATCCTAAAAGAAATCAACCCTGACTGTTCCCTGGAAGGCCAGATCCTGAAGCTGAAGCTCAAATACTTTGGCCACCAAATGAGAAGGGAGCACTCACTGGAGAAGACCCTGATGCTGGGAAAGATTGAAGGTCAAAGAAGAAGGGGACGGCAAAGGATGAGATGGTTAGACAGTGTCATCGATGCAACGAACATGAAATTGAGCAAACTTCAGCGGACAGCGGAAGACAGGAGGGCCTGGCGTGATCTGGTCCATGGGGTCGCGAAGAGTCGGACTCGACTGTGCGACTGAACAACAACAACAACAGATTGTATTTTAGCACTGAGGAAGGCCTTTTAGCCAAGATACATTTGATTTTTGTATTTGCAAGCATTTTGTACCTTTTAACCTGTATTTATATATTCTAACATTTGTCTTGATATTAGGTATAGGTACTTACATACAGAATCATAGATAGGGGTCTTTATTGTGATTCTAATATTTTCTATGCATAATCTCTCCTTATAATAATTATCTTTTGGTTTCGTAAGATTCCATGTGCTCCCATTGGCTGTAAAGTGCCCTCCCTCAGCCATTGGCCCATCAGCCGCCACTCAAGAGTACTCGCATGCCATTGGCCGGGTGCTGGGTCTGCTCCTCTTCCCCACCCATTCCCCCTTCAGACAGATTTGCATGTCAGATTTACTGGCAGACAACTCTCTCTCCTGAGGAAGACAGTTCTCTTGACTCCTGTGAGGGACTGTCCCCTCAGTGGCTGTTGGTAGGCAGCCAAGCTTGGTTCTGTGAGTAAAAAAACAAAGGACTTTCAGCATAACCCCCTCCCCCACCAATAACCCCCTCCCCAATGGCCACTTTCCTGTCAGAATAAATGGAAAAAGGCTCTTTCTCCTGCTTAGCTTCAGCATGGCTGGCTAACGAGGTGGGCCAGTGACCATCAAACCATTTTCTTCAACTCCCCACTGTGTGGCTGACTTTCCCCTAGGGTTGCCAATCTCCATGTGGGACCCGGAGATCTCCCACTGTTACAATTGACCTCCAGATGACAGAGATCAGTTCCCTGGGAGAAAATGGTTGCTTTGGAGGGTAGACTCTATGGCATTATACCCTGCTGAGTCCTTCCACACACACACCAAATGCTGCCCTCCACAGGATCCACCCCCCCAAATCTCCAGGTATTTCCCTAATCAGAGTTGGCACCTGTACTTTCTCCTCTGTCATTAAAAGGCCCTTTCCACACCTATGTTGGCCTTTGGGAGAAAACTCATTGGGCCCAGTCCTGATCAGGTTGCCAACTGCAGGTGGGCAATTCTTGGAGATTTGAGGGATGGAGCCTGGAGAGGGTGAGGTTTGAAGAGGGGTGGCACCTCAGACAGGTACAATGCCATAGACTCCACCCTCCAATCCAGCCATTCCCTGATGGGGAACCATTGTTGCCAATCTCCAGGTGGGGGCTGGAGATCAGTCAAAATTACAACTGCTCTCTAGGAGGGAGGGGGAGGAGATGGAAAACTAAAGGTAGGTTGATGGTTGGCTGGGAGGGAGATAGGGTTATCAACTCCAGGTTGGGAAATTCCTGGAGATTTGAGGGGTCGAACCTGGAGAGGGTGAGTGTTGAGGAGGGGTGGGACCTCAGACAGGTACAATGCCATAGACTCCACCCTCCAAACCAGCCACTCCCTCCTGGGGAACCACTGTTAGCAATCTTGGGGGTGGGCTGGAGTTCACTCAAAATTACTATTGCTCTTCAGGTAGCAAAGATCAGTTCCTCTGGAGAAAATGGTGGACTCTGTCATTATACCCTGCTGAGATTGCCACAGCAAATTGTCACTGAGTGCCCAAAGCCGGGGCACTCTCCCAGAGCCTCTTTCTAGAGCCCGTTGTATTTATTTCCACAACGGGCCTTATTCCTACTTAAAATATATTTTTATATTAGCACTGCGTGTTTAGCTATATTTTTATTATTGTTTTCACCGTAACCTCTTTGGTTACCCTTCGATACAGTTGATCATTTGGTCCTGATTGATAGCCTTGCCTCCTTGGGGGTAAGGGCACTGCCCTTAGTTGGTTCTCTTTGTTTCTCCAGGGACACTCTCAGAGGGTCGCTATCAGGGAGGAAAGGTCCACCCGAAGAAACCTGAATTTGATCCTTTCTGTGATGTTATTATATATGTGTGTGTGTATATGTATGCATCCTCTTGCTGAGATTGTCAGGAGGCTTGGAATTGAGTGCCATCACTGGTAGCTGTGCTGGCTACCAATTAGTCTCCAGATGCAATTCAAAGCCCTCAATAGTCTGGGACCCTCATACCTATGGGACCACCTCTCCTGTTACAACTATCACCCCCCATGCTCCCTTCAGTCATTGTCTAGGGGCTTCTTACAAGTGCCTGGCCCCAGAATGGCTTAGTTAGCTGTCACCAGGAGAATTGCCTTCTCAGTTGTGCCCCCTAACCTGTGGAATGCACTCTCGGATGACACCTATGCCCTACCAGACTTGTTTACTTTCTGCAGGGCATGAACAGCTGAATTATTTAGGTTGGCCTATGGAGGGTAACAATGTGTTTGGGCTGTTTTAATAGTGGTATGGTGATAGCCACTTATTTTAATATTTTAATGTTGATATTTTTGTTATTTGTTTTATCTTGTTTTTACCTCATTGATTTTAATGTTGTAAGTTGCCACAAGACTCGTCAGGTGATTGGTGACTAAAAAAATTCTAATAAATAAAAAATTAAAATAATAAATTATTCTGCATGTAAGCAATTCTCCAGAGTGTTTGAGATGTAACAGGTAAGTGTAATGAATGCAAGTATCATTTCAGTAATGAAGTACTTGCCTTTACTCATGCTGTAAGGTTGGCTTTTTAAAACTTAAACTTGTCCTAGCAAGATGCACACACCCAGTTCTCATTTGGCATCTGTGCTGGTATGCTTATGTATTAACTGTGCTAGTAGCACAAACCTTAAAAAATGGCATTCACTTTCCTACATTCGCGGTTTACTGAGTGCTGGAGGCAGTTAAATTTCCTCATGTATTTTGTCAGATAAGAGATTTTTGTCAGGCATGAGATTTTTTTTTAAAAAATGAAATACATATCTACTGTTTTTAAGACCTAGGGCAAGAACAGTATGGCAAGGTCTGAATCCCTACTCTGCCATGGAAGCTTACTGGGTGACCTGGGGCCAGTCACACATGCTCTGCCTAACCTACCTCACAAGGTTTTTGTGAGAATAAAATTGGTGGAGAGGAGAATGCTGTAAGCCACTTTGGGGCCCCATGAGGGGGGTAAGTGGTGTATAAATGAAGTAAATAAAAATAAACACATTTTCCAAGAAGAAGAAATGCGGAATATGGAGGGGAAGCCCTTATGAAACATATTATTTTTTAGAATGCACAAGTGATAGCATTAGGTAATCCCAATTCCTTGAAATTCTTGCATCTTCTGACTCATGGAAATATAAACAACGAATTAAGTAACAAGCTAACCTATGAAAGAATAAAGAATCTTGGTTCAATCCATGCAAATTTTCAGTTTAAACTCCATGAAACCAAAAATATTAATTCAGAACTGGAATCTACTGATCTTTCAGAAATTGATTCTGATTAGAGAAAGAAACAGGAGGGTAGTATTTTAAAAGATATGGTGGATTGTGATCAATGGATGTTCCACTGAAGGAAGGAGGATGTCCACCTTGTCTGATTCCATTCCTTAGTTCAGCCCCCCCATCACATGACCATTTCTGTGAGGGTCCCCCAGCCACTGGGAATGTGTTTTCATGAGTCACAGAGGGCTGCTATGGGAACGGGGGAAGCCAGGAAAAATCACCTTCCACCAGCAGAATATCTGGGGAATGCAGTTGTCTCTTTGTTGTCATCACTGGCAGGGATAGGATCAGCATACCCTGAGGTGAAGAAGCTGCCAGGACTCAAATTTTCTGGCAGGGCCTGCTGCTGACCACTCCTGTACCTGCTCACTTAGGAGTTCCCCACCACCCATGCTTCCAACTGCACAGTCCAGGAAATGACTGAACAAAGTTCGAGTCCAGTAGCACCTTTAAGACTAACAAAGTTTTATTCAAGGTCTACATTTTTGTGGGCACGTACGCTTCTGTTGCCCAAATGCTCATTGCCTGGTGTGCTAAAGCCCAATAATGAACATAGCCAGTTGAGGTCCCAAAAGCAGACAGAACTTATTGCAATAAAAGGAGACCCTCGTGGTAGCAAAAAGATTCCCAAGAAGTCTGCTTCTTTGGTTAACATGACCTATTTTATACCATGAAAGAAAGTTTTCCAGGCCTACACAGATGCCTTGTTACATCATAGTCATTTGATTTCCTACATACCTATTTTAGGTTTAGCTAAGCAAGAGGATCAGATATACATTTCACCATATAAGTGCTTTGGCCATGACACCATGGGACTTTCCAGTTCCCTAAATATTCCTTCTAAGTAAGGGCCTATATTGTTGTTACCAGACTATGGTTTTTTCACAGGCTGTCAGCTTGTGGTTAGTGCATCCTGAGTTTGTGGTTAGTGCATTCTGATCAGTTAGCTCAAGATGTGCATTCTTGGGTGCAGCACTGGCTTGTGGTGAGTGTCATAGGATTGGCATTGGCCTTACTTCCGTCAGGCCATACATTGGCATTACCAGGCCTTCTTACCTGGCCCATCAGTCAGGCCAGGCCTTGCTACCTTGCTCATCACTTTTTCAGATACATTGACATGGAATTTACCAGGCCATACATATAGGTAAAGGGTGAGCAGCTAATTAGCATACAGCATATTAAAGTTGCTTGGCAGATGCAAGAACCAAACTGGAATAACAACCTTAGTTTATATGGTCACCATTTGTTTAGGTTTAATTCTGGGGGGGAAACACAGTGAAGGAAATAAATGTATTGAAATTGGAGATTGATGGGCAGATGTACCCTTCTTAATTGTGTAATGCTGAGAGTAACTAACTGAGACCTTCCAACACACACCATCTGTCTCCTCACAAGCATGGAGGCAACTTTACATCATCCTCTTCGAGATGAGGCAACTGGCTGTGCAGTGTATCTCCTCTGTCCCCAGACCAGTGAAATACATTCCAATCTACCATTCCAAATCACATTACCCATTCATGACGGTCCATGTTGGAACCAATAACACAGCAGTGAATACCATTGAAAGCGTTAAGACTGTCTATGAAGTTCTCGGGAGGAAACTGAATGGAATGGGGGCACAGGTGGTGTTCTCTTTGACCCTTCCTATCATAGGAAGAGGAATATGATGGGAACAGACAATAATGGAGGTGAACCACTGACTGTACTGGTGGTACCAGCAGGAGTGATTTGCATTCTGGGACTATGGGCTAGGTTTTCTGGATGACAACCAACTAGCATGTGATGGACTTCACCAGTCAAGGTCAGGGAAGAATGTGTTTGGTGGAAACCTGGGGAGATTCATCAAGAGGGCTTTAAACTGACATCGCAAGGGGAAGGAGATGACCAACACAGAGATTTAAATGAAGGAGGGCAAATAACAAACGCCCACCTAGGAGGGCCAGTTTTAATGGAGCCAAAGGTGTGGGGCTTCAGGTGTCTAAGTACCAATGGCCAAAGCTTGGGCAATAAGAAGGAAGAGCTTGAGATTCTAATACAGACAGAGGGATATGATTTAGTAGGCATTACAGAAACTTGGTGGGATGATTCCCATGACTGGAATGTAATAGTGGATGAATACGAGTTTTTCAAGAAAAAACAAAAGCATCGAAGAGGAGGCAGAGTGGTGCTGTATGTGAGGAGAGGGTTTGTTTGTCAAGAAATACTGGAGCGGAAGGGTGACAGCCCAGGGGAAAGTACCTGGATGAGGATAAGAGAAGGAAGGACAAACAGTATTGTGGTTGGAGTCTGCTACAGACCTCCTGACCAGGATGAAGAGGTGGATGCTGCCCTCCTTGAACAGCTTGATAGGGTATCCAAACAACATGACCTGGTAGCTATGGGTGACATGGGCTGATTTCCCACTACAGCTGCCTCGGGGTTGCGCCGCCATTTGCCCCGATACTATTCGTCAATTTCACACCCAAAGCCGCGGGGCTGCATTTGACCCGCGGCTTCGCCCGATTTCCCCCGCAGTTTTGTGATCCTATTTTTTGAGGATTATGAAACTGCGGGGAAATCGGGTGAAGCCGCGGGTCAAAATGCAGTCCCGTGGCTTCGGGTGTGAAATTGACTAATAGTATCGGGGCAAACAGTGGCGCAACCCCGAGACAGCTGTAGTGGGAAATCAGCTTTCAACTTTGCTGGTATGTGCTGAGAGACAAACTCTGCAAAGCATCCACAGTCACGCATGTTCCTGACCTCTCTGGCGGACAACTTCCTCCATAGTGGAAGAAGCTATGAGAAACTTGGCCATACTCGACTTAATATTAACCAACAGGAAAGAGATGGTAGATAGGG
Source organism: Gekko gecko (assembly GCA_029375565.1). Taxonomy (NCBI): domain Eukaryota; kingdom Metazoa; phylum Chordata; class Lepidosauria; order Squamata; family Gekkonidae; genus Gekko; species Gekko gecko. Next base: position 176,446,892 of record JAPDNY010000005.1, read on the forward strand.
TGAAGGTGGTAGTGTCCATGTCCTGCTAGAATTCTTTTTCTGTGGGGGACCAAGGAAGTTCATAGCCACACATGTAATATTTCAGTAGGGCAGGTTTTAATAAAATCAGGGGCATGATGAGAATCATTCCATGGGCAAGACTGCTGGATGGGAAGGATCAAGTGAAGGGTGGGCTCTCTTAAAACAAGAGCTCTTGTAAGCTGAAGCCATCACTATTCCAACAAGAAAGAAACATGGTATGGGATCCAAGAAGCCAATGTGGATGAACAGAAAACTCCATGATGTGCTAAGGGAGAAAAAAGAAATGTCCAAGAAATGGAAGCAAGGACATAAGTCTAAAGAAGAATATCTGTGGGTTGCTAGGCACTGTAGGTCACCCATCAGATAGGACAAAGCTCACAGTGAGCTAAAGCTGGCCAGGAAGGCTCGCTACAACAAGAAAATCAAAAGTGGGAAGGTACCAGCTGGATATTAGGAAAAACTTTTTTACTGTAAGAGTTGTGCAACAGTGGAATCAGCTCCCTTGGGAGGTGGTGAGTTTCCCCTCACTGGTAGTCTTTAAGCAGTGGCTGGAGAAACATGACATTCTACTGTTCACTACATTACATTACAATCTAGTATTCCAATCTACTATTCCAAATAAGAAATAAAATAAAGAGAATGTATAGCTCTTCTGGGGTACTGGTGGGAAGCCAAATGTAAGGACTGAATGTGGCTAGCATATGTAGTGAAATAAGAAACCACTATCCCTGTTATGGTCTGGGGGTCCCATTGTTCTGAGTGTAATAACGTGTAACTCAGCATTTTCACTTTCTAGTCTGCTTCTGAAGTATCTTTGAAACAAAACAGGTACTTTGTCCTGGAAGGTTAAAGTGTTCTCACACAGGTTTCTCAGTCTTATGATTCGTAATGTCAGGTTTGTGTCCATTTATCTTTTGGCGTAGTGTTTGACCTGTTTGCCACATGTAGAGAACTGAAAGGCATTGTTGAAATTTAATGGCATATACCATGTTATAAAATGAGCAAATGAATGAGCTTGAGATGGCATCATTGATGTAGTTTGGTGTAGTGGTTAAATGCGCAGGCTCCAATCTGGGAGAACCAGGTTTGATTCCCCACTCCTCCACTTACAGCTGCTGATGACCTTGGGCAAGCCACAGTTCTGTCAGAGCTGTTCTTGAAAGAGCAGTTCTCTCAGAGCTCTCTCAGCCCCACCTACCTCACAGGGTGTCTGTTGTGTGGAAGGGAAAGGAAAGGAGTTTGTAAGCCGCTCTGAGACTCCTTCAGGTAGTGACGGGTGGGCTATAAATCCAAACTACTCCTCCTCCTCTTCTTCTTGTTCAATGACCTAACTAACTAATATTGTCTGGTGCATGTGGCAGCAATGCTGGCATCTGGGTTTATTGCAAGCTCTGGTACCAGCATCCGTGTTCAAGTCAGATGTTGTCAGTCAGTCAGGAAATGACTGTGTGTGATGCAGGTAGCAGTGAGCATGGGAGCGGTGGGAAGGAATGTCGGTAGTGTTGCCAGAGGCACTGCCTTTTATTCTTGGGTAGCCCCAAAACAGGGGTGCCCTACTTTCTAGCCTGAAGTCCAAAAAGTCAGGCACTCTCAGCTTGACCACAGAGTCGGGCTGCAAGTGGTCTGCAAAAAGATTTCATATTCAGGTTTCATAAGGTGACCTCAGAGCAAGCCTCCAATCTTCCCCCTCCACCCAGCAGAGATTATGTTTATGGAATAACAATGAGTTCCAGAGGTAAGTCTTTAGAAGCCACCTGGCACTCTCCAGCACCTCACCCAGCCTTTTGTGTCCTAAGTGTAAATTCTTTGTCTTTCTTGCCTCTGTCCCTCAAGATACCAGGATAAACCAATCAATCATTCAAAAGTTTAGCAATCATTCCTGACGCTAATCAGGGATGGCTCCTACCTTTTGTCTACCCCAGGCCAGGACCATTAGTGAGTCAGATAATCCATTTAACTAGCCACCCAACACCTGGCTTCTATTGTTAAATCCAGACCCTGCCTCTCTGGAAGCTCATTGGTCATACCTAAGGTCTGCCCCTACTGGCATCACACACCCCTGGGACCCATCATTGGTCCAGGTAATCTATTGTTCTCACCTGAGACCAGCCCCCAGGGCCACCCATTGGCCTGCATTCTTTGCCAGTGCCTATATCCCAGCACACAGTTGGCCTTAGACCGTGTTTTTTCTGCCATGATCCAAAATGGCAGGCCACCCCTGAACTCTCTGATTTTAGGCCAGAATCCATGGACCTCTGCACATCTGGACAGGTTGTATCACCCCTCTATAACCCATCAATCACCTCTGCTTCGTTAGTGCTATATTGTGTGAATATTGTGTGTATGTTTGAGAATATTTAGTAAAGAAATCATTATTTTAGCCACCCAATTTCTGTGTCTGTTCCTGGGTGCTTGGGAATTCTAACTCTGGTATACAAAGGTCAGATCCTATAGATAAGCCAATTGCATATTAATAATTATAATTCCCCATCTTTATTAAATAATAGAGCAATTTGGCTAACAGTAGTTGGGAAAAGGGTCACAGGCAGGTTGGAAGCCCATGTGCATGAATGGATAGAAAAGGAGGCATGAGCGGGGGAGGGGGCTGGTGATGAGCAGAGAAGGTCATCCAGGGATTTTCTGCCTGGGATCCCCAAAATCTAGAACTATTCCTGGATCACAGTTCCTTTTTACAGTGGCTCTGCTCTTTCAAGCAAAGGGCTTGAAAAAAGTCAAGAGGGCTCAGACCTGTATTCATAAAATTCTTCAAAACCACAGTGTTCAGGAGGGCACTGGAGGGAGATTAATCCTTTCTTTCCATGGGAAGTAGAAGGCAGTGTTTTTCTAGCTTTTGCATCTTTGATACATTTTAAAAAATGTATTATGGTTTTAAATCCTGTTGGTGAGCTGTGCTCCTATTTGTCTATTTCTGTTTTTGTAAGGTCACCCACCCTTGGCAGCCAGCTGCATGTTTTAAATGTTTTAATTGTTTTACAATTTATTTTTCTAATGCTTCTTTTAATCATTAACTACGTTGGTGGCCATAATGGAGCTGAAAGGCATTGTACACATTTTGCAAATAAATAAAATAAATGCACCATCGAGGAAAGTGTGTGCAGGAAATAGGGAGCATGTGGGCCTTGGGGGCCAGAGGAAATGAGGACTCGTGACATTTGCTACAGAAAACCTGGAACTGGCCCCAGGTGGGATATAAGTATTTTAAGAAATAAAACACACAACCAAATTATTTATTGCTTCAAATGAAATTATATGGAGTTCATGAGGTTAATTTTATCCACAGTTACTTTAGCACTTATTGTTTATAACACTTGCAATCCAGAAATAAATGTTAGTATTGGGAATAGCCCTGGCCTGAATAGCCCAGGCTAGCCTGGCCTCATCAGATCTCAGAAGCTAAACCAGGTCGACCCTGGCAAATATTTGGATGGGAGATCTCCAAAGAATGCCAATGTCATGACGCAGAGGCAGGCAATGGCAAACTACCTCTGAATGTTGCTTGCTTTGAAAACCCTATGGGGTCACCACATGTCAGCTGTGACTTGATGGTAAAAAAATGGGGACAATGAGAAGCAAGATGGCAGCTGGCATTGGGCCTTGAGTTAGTGCTCTGTGGGGTTTACTCCGCTTTATTGCACATTGGCAAATTTAAGCGATAGCAGTGAGTGGAGAGGGAATTTACCAGATATTGGATGTGTTCAGACGGATCTTTTGATCTGCCATAGGAACGACTCCCTTGCGGATCAAAAATGCACGACCAGACAGAAACATCTGGGAAATATTCCGGTCCCATAGGCATCCCATTCTGCTGCACCTCCAATCCTGATTTAAAAAGTAGCAGTTTCAATGTAGGGTTTTCGCTTACCCGCGCAACAACTGCAGACTTTCTTCCGTCTGGTCACTCCATTAGCGCGCGATGCTCCCGTCGGCTCGGTCTGACGTCAGAATGAGCCGACGGGGCGCGATTTTTAAAAATTGAAACCCCATGTGCGCTTTAACGAGGAAACGCATTCAGCGAAAAGCGCTACGAGGAATGTAATATTCATGCTTATTTCTTTTAGGGACAAGATGTTACCGCGATGGGAGATGGAGGGGGAAGGACTGTTCTAACTTGCAAAATAGTCCCTCCATTGATCATGATGGCAATGGCAAGGGGAGGACCGGGACTTTACTGAAAACCCTCCGCGATCGCCTCAGTTCTCCAAGGAGGTGCAGCCTTGCCTATGCGAATGTACAAAACTTTTTTTAAAAAAATCCTCGGTGGATGCCGTGTAGACAAATCACGGTGGGAACAACGCGCGGTGAGGCTATTTCATGGGGGGCGTCTGGTCGTGCTAGGCTGGATTAAAAAAATCGGGATAAAATTTTAGGAGGGCTCATGGCGCGATTGACTGGCCGTCTGAACGCAGCCATTGAAGACTTTCTGTTGCGTTTGAAGTCTGCAACTGCTCGTATGTGGAGAAAGGATAGGAGGATAGTCCCTCCACGAATGTTTGGGAGTATTGGCCTTGCTGCCATGGCCTTTCCTGTTGTGGCCATGGCTCCTCCCACTTCTTCTATGGATTCCATCCTCCTTGCAGCCACTGCCAAGGAGTTAGCCACGGGTGCCCCTTGGCCTGGGTCTTGTTGTTATGGCCTCCCTTTCAGCCATTGCCACCACTGCCATGATTTTCATCTTTCTTGCAACTATAATGGGGTCAGCAGCAGGAAGCCCTGATATTGGAGTGGCTGCTGTAGGTGAGTTTTATCACCCTTCAAATCCCAGCAATAAGGGATCTAAGTGCTGGCCTTCCCGCAGCAGTTACTTTAACTGTGGATGAGGCATTTTCCATCCTTCTTCTTTGTGCTCTCCTTCTTTGTGGCCCTTTTCTTGCTGCGACCACTGAGGAATTGTCAGTGTTCAGTTTGAGAACTGGCTTTGTCCCTGTGGCCTCCTTTACTGCTGCTACCATCATCACCGTAGTGATCATCTTCTCCGTGGTAGCCGATGTGTCAGGTATTCCTGCCATAAAGGATGGAGAAGGGAGGGAGGATGGGACTGTATGGAGAAGGGAGGGCGGATGGGACTGTAGGGTGTTGATTGATGCTTTGAGACTGGTGGGATGGAATGTGGGGAGCTGCCGATGTTGCCCGGGCAACCAGGTCATATCTCAGATCCCAGGCCAAGAGTGGCCTTGAATGCCAGGCTGAATGTCTCCTATTGCTTTCTAAAGACAACAGCTAGGCTGGGAAAGGTGGGATGGAGGGTGAACTGTTATTTACGGCTTCTGGGGTTCCCGCGCGCGCGAGGCTCATTCATTGGTAGAATGGTGGGGGCCCTTTCCCCCCTTTAGGGTATATCTCAATGCTTCATGTATCCAAAGTATTCTTAACAATGCTTCTGTTCTAGTGACCTAGTCTTGCAGCTTAATAAATACTATTCTTGTTTCAATGAACAAGGCCTGGTGTTTGGTTGACTAACTAAGGTGGCTTGAATACGATGGCTTGAATACTGGCCTGGATGTTCCCATCAACATTGTCACATCACCGCCACCTTTTCAGTGTTCAGCAAGTCCCTGCATTCCAATGTGCCTTGTGAGCCCAACCTGACCTCGATCATCCTGGGTGACGTTGGCTGGCCTGGAGGCTCCCAGCCAAAGTACATTTTTGTGAATGGTTCTATGCTGAGAGGTGAAAACTTGGCCACCCCTGGGGGACTGATGGGGGTGTCTGGCCTTTGCAGGGCAAGGGGGAGGCCTCTCCTTGTTGAATTTGGGGAGGTATGGATGGGGCTTAGACTGTGACCCAGTGCTGGGTGTTGATGCTTCAATCAAGTTTCTCTCCTTGCCAGCTTTTCCCAACAAATTGGATTGATTTTCCCTCCCTTAGATGATAAATTGCCCCATCCTCAGCCTAATTAATTGAATACTTTTTTTACAATTTGGATGTCTTCTCTAATTATTTTGATTTTAAATTTGAAATAGGTTTGCTAAATTAATTAATTAGATGGTAGTGTTTATGAATTGATTAATGGTTATTTGAATTGATTTTGAATTGTTCTTAGCTTATTAATAAATTGTATTGTATATTGTTGGTATTTCAGTTGGGTGGATGGTTTGGTAAGTTGAGGATGGGTGAGGGCTGGCTTGACATTTTTTGTGTACTACACAGTTGATATTGTTGGGTTATGACCCCTTGCCCCTGATTATCAATGGAAGAGGCTTAGTGGGTCCTGTTTTGGACCAATAGCGTCTGGCAGTGGAGGCCATGTCTGGGTTAGGGATCCCAGTGATAGTGGTGTGGGGGAGGTATGATGGTTGGACAAGGTGATATATGGGATAGAGATGGTGATACAGTAATGCTCAGTCCTTTTCCTGCCTTTGTCCCATCCTGAGGGATGCTGGTTGTGGGGCTAGGAAAGTATGCCCTTCTACGACACTGGTGTTGTGCAACACCAGGTCTATTAGTAATAGAATCATAGAATCATAGAGTTGGAAGGGACCTCCAGGGTCATCTAGTCCAACCCCCTGCACAATACAGGAAATTCACAAATACCTCCCCCATCCCCAGTCACCCCTGCTCTATGCCCAGAAGAGGGCAACCCCCCCCTCCAGGGTCCCTGGCCAAATTGGCCAGGAGAACAGTTGCTTCCTGGCCCCAAAGAGGTGATCAGCATTTCCCTGGGCATGTAAGAAAGAGCCACAAGAACTAAGCACTGATGCAAACCTTTCTGCTCTCTCTTCTCATGATCTGCCTAAGTTCACAGAATCAGCATTGCTGTCAGATGGCTATCTAGGCTCTGTTTGAAAACTTCCAAATAAGGAGACCCCCCTCTCAAGGAAGCCTGTTCCACTGAAGAACCAATCTAACCAGTGTTCCCTCTAAGCTGTGGAGACTTATAAGCAAAAAGTCTACTTTGTGAGGTACTGGCAAAGTTGTGAGCAAGCAATTTGGCTACTGCATAAATCAGTCTGCTCTGGAGGCATACTTCCTGAGCTAAGAAAAATGTGTGAGCTGGAGGCTAAAAAACTGAGCTAGCTCACACATACTCAGCTTAGAGGCAACATTGGCTCTAACTGTCAGGAAGTTCTTCCTAATGTTTAGCCAAAAACTCTTCTGATTTAATTTCAACCATTTTGTTCTGATCCAACCTTCTGGGGCAACAGAAAACAACTCTGTACCATCCTCTATATGACAGCCCTTCAAGTACTTGAAGATGGTTATGATATCACCTCTCCATCATCTCCTCTTCAGGCTAAACATACCTAGCTCCTTCAACCTTTCCTCATAGGACTTCATCTTCAGACCCCTCACCATCTTCATTGCCCTCCTCTGGACATGTTCCAGCTTGTCTATATCCTTCTTAAATTGTGGTGCCCAAAACTGAATACAATACTCTAGGTAAGGGCTAATCAAAGCAGAAAAAAGAGATACCATTGTTAGCTGTGACACTGGGTCTCTGTCTAAGTTATGATGGGGGGATTAGATAAGAGACCATATGGTTAATAGGCATGCAAGCTAGGAATTGCACTCCAACTATACCAGAGTCAGGACCCTCTTGGAGCTGCACAGACGACAGCCAGGAAATGTCTTTTGTGGAATTTATTAAGAAAATAACCCTAATACACTCAGCTAATTAATGGAATATCACACACACACACACCGAGGGCTAGGAAATAAAGAGGTGAAACAATCTTAAAGAGATCAGTGACAAAAGAGGGTGAAGCATTGAGAAGGAGGGTGTATAGATACCTTCCTGAAGAGAGGAGTCCACGGTGAAGAGAAGCACATGACTTGGCCAGCAAGCATGCTTGAGGAGGACCAAAAGAATGGGGGGTCCAGCTGTTACGTGTCCCAGGAGACTGAACCAAAAATGGCCAGGTTTGGAGTCCTGATATAGGAAAATTGTGCCTTCAGGGCAGTGGACACAATGGGGAAATGGTCCATGATGGAGAGAGATGGCCGGTGATGGCTCTAGAGGGGTTTTGGGCAAAAGAAGTCCATGGTTCAAGGTTATAGTTTTTACCTTTAAAGCCCTATGCAGCCTGGGACCATCATACCTGTGGGACTGCCTCTTCCCATATGAGCTCCAGAGAGCTTTATGCTCTTCTAATCAATATGTCCTGGTGGTCTTTGGCTGGAGGAATGTCCACTTAGCCTAGACCAGGGTGAGGGCTTTTTTGGCCCTCGCCATGGCCTGGTAGAACATTCTCCCTTTTGACATCAAGGCCCTGTGTGAACCCTGTCAGTTCTGCAGGGCTTGTAAAATGAAGCTGTTTCTCCAGGCCTTTGGATTAGGTGGCGAGTATTCAACCATTCTGGCTCCCCTGTCCATGGCCCTGTCCATGACTCCTTTCCCAATGCCCTTGCTGTTCTAGATATTACTTTGGCATTGGAATTTCTTGGGGTAATTATTCCTGCCTGATATGAGACATGGATTTTGGCTTTATCTTCTGTTGCTATTTATTGGGGGTTTTAAATTATTTGTTGATTTTATGTTGTGAGCCACCTTTAGCTCATTTCTGTGGTAGGGTGGGGCATAAATTCAATAAATACATAAATATGTTGGACTATGGAAATGAGCAAGTCTCAGGCAGCCAGATAAGACCAACATGTCTTCCATAGCCAACACCAAGATATTTTCAGCTCCCAAATTATATGCAAGTTAGAGGCTGAAGTCTAGGCAGCAATTACTTTCCCCAAACAGGTGCAAGAAACAGAACTACTTTATTCTAGAAAAAAGGATCAGCTCTCAAGAAGAGGGAAGGCAAAACCACTCAAGCTGGAGTAAAGTTTGGAGGAGGATTCTGAACCTAGTTACAGAACAATGAGAAAAGCCTACAAACAAACAATTCTTTTATTTCTGGGCTTGAACAAGAGAATGGAACAAAGGTGGGGGTTAGGAAAGAATCCTGACTGTTCAGAGGGGAAGAAGGGGTGGTTCAATTCAAAATAAAGAAAAAGTGGAGGGTTCCAAGTGGGGATGAGATGCATATAGAGTTGGGCAAAAAGGTTTGGTGAGCCATTCAAACTACACCATTTGGGACTATTTGAACCATTAGTTCAAAGTGCAAAATGAAATGGAGGCTTTCCCAAACACAGGTGAAACCTGTAGTTTGATATTGTAAATGCTCATAGTGGCAGATTCTGTTAGTGTTAAAGACATGCTGATTAGTTGATAAGAGTCCCTAATTTTTTATCTGAGTGCCAGGCAGTGGAAAAGGTGATGCTTCTTTTAGGTGCCACCCAGGGATGCTCATCTATCTCCACTTAGCTAGATGTGTTCCTGTTTCCTGTGCTGGGTCAGAGATACTTTTGTTTCTGTGACCTATTTACTTGCTTAGATGAGGAAAAAAGCATAAAAGGAAGCTTGTTCCAACACAAAAATGGGGGGATAGTAAATGGAGGCACATTCACAACAAGATATTGCAAGTTTTTGTGGTGTTTCTGAATAACACTGTATGGAGATGAAGCTGCCCACACAATTAAAACTTGGTATCTATTTTTAATTAATTTTCCCCTAATTCCCCACTGGCATGTAATACAATGTGATCTGTGTAATGTATGGGGTAGCCTGCTGTTCTGTCTTCTGGATATTTTAAATTATTATTTGAATAAAATGAACACTTTTAAAGTTCATTAATGCACCAAACTGTAAAACTGTATGTGTTAACTACATTATACACTATGCAGTTTATGTTCTTTTGCATAGAAAGGCATTCTAATTTATGATGTCTCTCCTTTGCAATCTGCAGTGGTACACTTCATTCTGCCACCTCAGGGCTTTGCCACCTCATTGTGCTATATGTGTAAATTAGTCGTCACATTTGGGAGAAATGTGTCTATTAAAATGGCAGAAAACAGTCACATTGAAGTAGCTTTGCTATTTCAAATATAAATGCAAATACTGGACGTGAATAAGGACCTTCCTTCCCACTCCTTCATTGTGTTTCAAGATCTGTCAATCTTTAGTTTTTATTTATTTATTTGGTTCAATTTCTATCCCAATTTCTTCCTATGAACAGGCTCAGGGTGGGTTACACCACTGGTTATAGAACAATAATATCAGACTTTAAAAACTATAAAATCTTAATTATGGCTGAGAACAAAGGATGTAGGCTTTTTGATTTTTGAAAAATAGCAGAAAAAAATCTAACTGATGCATTTCATCAAACTGCTATATCCATTACATATTTTCATGCTTTCTGGGTTGTGGTAGAATCGTATACTGTTGTCACATGGTAAAAAGACCCAAGAAAGCAGCCCCCATGCTGTTCAGATATGACATAAGCATATAGAAGCATTAATGGTTTGGGCCACCTCTAACTTTGAGAGTGAACTTTTCATGGGCTTAATTCAGATCCGAAACCAGGGTTAGCTTATGAAAACAGGATTTGGCTTACAGATGATCACTCGGTGGTTTCTTCTTTGCTCTGGCTGGGCATCTCTATATTCAGGAATGAGTAAAAGATGCTAAGAAACCAGCCAGGGTTAAGTCAACATGGCTTTATTCATACATTGCACAAAACCATAGTTAAGACTAACTTTGGTTTAGCTATTTAACTTCAAACTATAGTTTCCTGCATAAGCCCAGTAGGAATGAAGCAGAGAGGTACAGAGGAATATTTGCACATCTCCGATGCCTTCTGAAGTGATCTGCTCAGCATAATATCCTAGTGCATTGCACCAGGTTTGTACCACAAAAGTACCCTAGCACACTTTGGAATTCACTTCCTCTACAGTATCACCAAGGTTCGAGCCTTAACATTTTTCCAGAAGTGTTTTAAATCCTTGCTTGGAATGGCTTTTAAAGGCTTCTACACAGTATTGTAATATTCTAAATGCCTATTTTATTTTTTAGATTGATAGAATTATTTTAAACCGGCACAAAGTCCTCTGGAGGGGATTCATTAAAGCCTGAATTTTAAAAGCTTTAATAAAAATGTCAAGATACTACAGAAATAGAATTATTGTAGTTTACATAAAGGGTCAAGATTCATCTTGGTGCAGGGCTTGATGAAAAATATATGTTCTGAGTCAGAAAAAGAAATATAGATATTATTTATTTATACATATTTTAAAAGGATTTACATCTTTCAACCTGAAGATTTCTGAATGAGCAATCCTCAACCAGTCTACTCAGAAGTGTCCCATTTTTTTCAATCTCCTAGGAAAGTTTTTAGGATTGCAGGCTAAGATGGATAGTATTGTTGCCTTTGTTGCTAATGGGAAAATGCAGCAACAATATAGCATAATGGAGGAATCAGTAACTAGCCCAAAGTTCAGTTGTCTGATCTTGACCCAAGGACCTCCCCTTTATTTTGAAGAAAAGTTACATTCTCTCACCTGAGCCAAGAAAGAAGCCGTTTTCATTGTTTACATGAGAGGCTTCAATCACCAGTATTTCAGATGTGACTCACTTCTGCAAATGCAGAGACAGAGGCAAAGGACTCTTTAAGGACTCTAATTCTTGCAGTGTCCAGCTGATTTGGGTCTCTCCTGTCTTTTTCTTTCCAGCCCCCCCCCCCAGGCTGTTTATCTTCACATTCATATACAGGGAGGCTCTCTCTCACTCACTTTTTTTTCCTTTCCAATGGATGGGGCTGGCTGGAGGAGGCCCCTTGGTGGGTGCCTTTTACTAAACAGCAGGCACAGAAGAGCCCAGCAGCTTCCTGCTGCCTAGTTTCCCAATGGCTGCTGCAGGGCCCGGGGCCACTGGGGGGAAGGGGGGCAGGACTCAGGAGCCCAGGCCAGGCCAGCTAGCCCACTGCCGCCCCCAGCCCAAACCTTACCTGCCCAGACTGGGGCTCCCTGTGCAGTGCAGCTGCTGGGGGCAGCCTGACTTGACTCTTGAGGCTTGATGAGCGATGGCAAGCACCATGAAGATGCCAGCACCACCAAGTGTCACCACCCCAGTGAGACCTGCTGGGAGTGGGAGGGGTGGGGCTGCTGCCTGAGCCCAGATCCCACCCACTCCTTGTCTGGCTGCCTCAGACTGATGACAAACTCGGAGCCAGACCACAGGACCCATGTGCACTAGAGTGGCACTTTCTTGCACTGGGTGGGTGGGGGGAGAGGTCAGTCCTCCCTGGGAAATTTTGGGGGCCTGCCCCCCCATACCTCCATACTCTATGCCTATGGTTAAAAGCAGAGAGGGAGAAATCCCATAAGGGATTCCAGATGGAAGATACCTAAACTGCAGCTAAATCAAGGCAGGGTTTTTTTTCAGAGTCCTCAAAAATTGAAGAGTGTATAGACATTGACCCAACAGATTGCTCATGACAAACATCGTTTTTTAAAAAAGAACATATTCAAAACCAACAGTAGGCTCTTCTGCAATTCCATCATAGATAGCATCCATAGACCTCCAAACAGAAAGTAACTCCAGCAGAATACTCCCACGGTGGAAGGAATAACAGCTGGACACTTCTCCCAGGTATAAATCAAGCATCTTCAACAGTAGCTGGTAAAATGGAACCCAATTTCCAAAATAACATAGGCACAGCTCAAAAGCTTCAATGTAATCCTATGGACACTATCTGTATGGAATTACAGAAGAGCCTATTGTTGGTTTTGAATATGTTCTTTTTTTAAAACTGTGTTTAATTGCCATGAGCAATCTGTTGGGTCAATGTCTATACACTCTATTAGGTTGTGACCACTAACCCTTCTTTGTATTTCAATTAATGTAATATATAGTTTTGAACATAGTTGTGAATTGTAGATGGTCTTCCATTTGTGGGTGTTGTTTGTGGCTATACTTATACACTAAGGGTTCCCTTTTGTCATTAGCTCACCCAAAAGCCTGGCAGAATAGCTCCATCTTACAGGCCTTGCAGAACTGTAAAAGGTCCCGCAGGGCCCTGATCTCTAGGGAGCTCATTTCACCGGGTTGGGGCCAGGGCTGAAAATGCTCTGGCCCTGGTTGAGGCTAAATTGATGTCTTTGGGGCTGGGGATCACCAGTAAATACTGTTCTGATGAGTGCAAGGATCGATGGGCACATATGGGGAGAGGTGGTCCCATAGGTATGTTGGTCCCTGGCCGCTCAAGGCCTTAAAGATTCATATCAGCACCTTGAAATGGACTCATAATTCTATAGAGCACAGGCTGAATGTGTGCTCGCAAAGACATCACCATCAGCACATGTGCTGCCACATTCTGCACTAGCTGCAATTTCCAGGCCCATGTAGAGCAAGTTACAATTGTCCTGTCTGGGAGCCACTGTAGTGTGGATCAAGTTGCACATGGAAAGGTACAGAACCAGTTGCCGAACTCACCGCAAACAAAAAAATACTGATTTGGCAATCAAGATGACCTGGGACTCAATAGATAATGAGCCACCCAAGGCTCCTCACTCTCTGCACTGGTGTCAATAATGACCCGTCCAGAACTGGCAGCTGTATTTCCATATCCAATCCCCTGCAGCTCAGGTTCAGGACCTCCATCTCTGTTGGATTCAACTTAAGCCAGCTCTGCTGTAACCAACCAGCCACAGCCCCCAAAGCTGTGCCAAAACATTTGGGGCCAAGTCAGGCTGTCTGTCCATTAACAGATAGAGCTGAGTGTCATCTGCATATTGATGACACTCTAAGTCAAATCCCTGGATAAGCTGGGCAAGGGTGTGTGTGTAGATGTTAAGAAGCATCAGGGAGACGATCGCCCCATGAGGGACACCGCAGTCCAGTGGGAACCATGAAGAAAACTTCTCCCCCAGTGCCACCTGGAGAGCCAGTTTGGTGTAGTGGTTAAGTGTGCGGACTCTAACCTGGGAGAACCAGGTTTGATTCCCACTCCGTCACTTGCAGCTGCTGGATGACCTTGGGCAATCCATAGATCTGTCAGAGCTGTTCTTGAAAGAGCAGTTCCTGAAAGAACTCTCTCAGCCCCACCTACCTCACAGGTTGTCTGTTGTGGGGAGGGGAAGGGAAAGGAGTTTGTAAGCTGCTCTGAGACTGGGGTATAAATCCAGTCTCCTCCTCCTCCACTCTGTCCCCAACCATGGAGAAAGGAGGAAATCCATTGCAAGGCAGACCCTTGAATCCCTGCATTGGCGAGGCAGTGAGCAAAAAAATCATGGTCAACCATGTCAAATGCTGCTGTCAGATCAAGGAGCAACAGCAGCACTATCCCACCTCAATCCAGTTGCCTCTGGAGGTCATCTGTAAGAGTGACCAGTCCCATAGCACTGTCTCAGTCCCATAGCCAGGTTGGAAGCTGGATTGGAAGGGTTCCAGGACAGAGGCGTCATTCAAGAAAACCTGTAGTTGCTTAGCAGCTGCCCTCTCAACTACCTTACCCAGGAACGGAAGGTTCAATACTGGGTGGTAGTTGGCCAAGACCATTGGGTCTAAAGTTGGCTGCTTCCTTCAGCTCCTCTGGGAACCCGCCCGATATCAGGGATAAGTTAATACTTTCACACAGGGGGCCTGCACCATGCCTCTGCAGGCCTTAACCAGCCCAGATGGGCATGAATCGGAAGAGGCAAGTGGTGGGCTGCACAGCTGCATGAACCTTGTTAACCTTCTCCTGTGAGAGGCAGTTGAAAAGATCCAAAACAGAACCAGAAGATGGCCAAGGGGCTTCCAGTTCCACTATTGTAGCAATAGTGGCAGGGAGATCATACCCGAGAACCAAGACTTTATCTGCGAAATAGCTCACAAAAGCCTCACAGTGGGGGTGGGATAAAAGGGGGGTTCCTCCTCCTCCTCCTCCTCTTCTTTGTAACCTGTGGGCTCTCTCTATCTCTTCTGGATTAATTTTTACACCATTTTGTTCTATCCATCCTCTCAGGGTTTCCTCCAGAGATTTAAAGCCCACATCTTCGGTAATTCCTGCCAGGATTAAATTGGCTCTTCTATTTCGATCCGATAGATCATTTAGCTGGCTAGTTAATTGATCTATCCGCTGTTTGTTTTTTCCTGCCTGCTCCTTAGCCGAGATTGCAATCTGCTTTATTGAGCTAATTTCTCCTGCCAACTCTGTCACTTTATCTTTAATTGCCTTTATTTCTTCGCCCATTCTCTCCTGGGAGGCTAAAACTTTCTTTTCAAAGCCTGCCAATTGCTCTGATAACTTCCGAATGTTTTTCGCCATGTCCCCAGTCTGGGTGTTTCCTCTTCAGGAATGTAATTAACTAAATGCTGTCTTACCGCACTTGAAGTTTATGCCCAAATTCTCCTGCTTGGCTGTTTCTTTTCTCCTGAGTCAGTCCTTCTTGTTTTGCCTCAGCTGAGAGGAGTATTTACATTCTTTTGAGCTATAAACAGTTGAGATTATTTGAAGAGGTCCGGGTTTGCAGCTAGCTTAATCAGCGCATGCGTGCATCTCCAAAATCATATCATGTATGCCTCTAAGTGTGCTTGACCAGATTACACCATGAAATCATACCCACAACATGAACTTTGTCTTTTACATTTTTTTAAAGGATGAAATTTTGTTGGGATTGTTAAACAATAAATTCAGGGGAGGGGATCCCCAGGTTCTACCTGGAGTCTGGCACCCCTCTATACAATTCCCCCCTTGATGCAAAGCAGGAAAACTTTCTTGGGATTTTTAGACAGTAATTCAGGGGAAATGCTCCCCAGGATGCACCTGGAGTCTGGCACCCCTCCACTCCACCACCCCCATACAAAGCAGGACAACTTTCTTGGGATTTTTAGACAGTAATTCAGAGGAGCTGATCCCCAGGTTGCACCTGGAGTCTGGCACCCCTCTACTCCACCCCCACCCCACCCCCGATGCAAAGCAGGACAACTTTCTTGGGATTTTTAGACAGTAATTCAGGGGAGCTGATCCTCAGGTTGCACCTGGAGTCTGGCACCCCTCTACTCCCCCTCCCCCCCCGATACAAAGCAGGACAACTTTCTTGCAATTTTTAGACAGTAATTCATGGGAGCTGATCCCCAGGTTGCACCTGGAGTCTGGCACCCCTCCACTCCACCCCCTTCCTTGATGCAAAGCAAGACAACTTTCTTGGGATTTTTAGACAGTAATTCAGGGGAGCTGATCCCCAGGTTCTAACTGGAGTCTGGCATCCCTCCCCCCCCCATGCAACCAAAGCAAGTGAGTAAACTACAGCTTTCCTGTGCAGGGCTTGACTTGCTGGCTTGGGAAATGCAGGAATGCAGATGGTCGATGGTTGCTTGCAATTACAAGACACAAAAACACTGCAGCAGCATGAGAATAGAGTCAGGGCTTGCTTACTTGTTTTGCCAGCTAGCAACGAAAAGGTAGGAATGCAGGAATGCAGATGGTCGACAAGGGTTGCTTTCAATTGCAAGACACAAAAACACTGCAGCAGCATGAGAATAGAGTCAGGGCTTGCTTACTTGTTTTGCTGCCTAATTTGCAGCATGGGACTGGAGGTGGGGCTTGAGAGGCAACACAGCAAGAAGAGACTGGAGGTGGGGTTTGCTGGCTTTGCCAGCCAGCAAGAGGAAACCGAAAGAGAGACAACAGCAACAAGAGACTGGAGGTGGGGTTTTCTGGCTTTGGCTGCCGGCAAGAGATAAAGTAGCAGCATGGAAGGGTTTTTTCCCCCCTGCCAAGTAGAGCTTCAGAGAGCTCAGCTGGGGAAGAGAAGGACCGTGTGAGCGGCAGGTGCCAGGAATAAGTTGGGGGGCCTTTCCAGGTGGTAAGTCAGGGGACCCACAATGAAAGTTGGGGAGCTGGTCCCCAGACTGCCCCACTGTAGCTATGGGCCTGGGTACCCCTGTCATGGGGATGGAATGTGGAGGGAGTACTCTCAGTCTACCAGCCTCTGACCATTACTGTTTCTGCTGTCTGTATGTTATAATTTGTAGGACCTTGTAGGTGCTCCAACTGCAGAACTCCTAGGCTGGGAAATAACAGCTTTTAGATTGTTGGCTAGCTTCTCCCGCTTGCTTAACCCATGTGCGCAAAATATACTCATTGGATTCAGCTTATTCAGGGGGTGTTTAATTGTAGTATAATTTAGGTGGCCCTACCATTCCTGGGCATTCCTGACACAAGCTGCACACATGTCTTTAGTTCTGATTCACCAATAAACAGTTTTCTTCTGAAGAAGCCTTGCGTTGCATGACCTGACTATGGAGCCTGACACCAACCACCCAAACCTCCATTCTTACTGCTCTTCCCCTGACAATTAGTAAGAAAAATAACTCTAGTTTCCATGATGGGAGGATAAAAGCTATCCCTCCGCCTAGCTAGATCTAATCACATAAAAACTTAAATTTAAAAGAACAGCAGAAGAAGAGTCAGCACTTTTGGGTCAAATATATCAGGAGACGAGATGAAATCCTCTATAAAAGAGTCAGGGATAGTCCAGAGGAGACCAGAAACATTCAAGTAGTCTGATCTTCCTCTGCTTAGCTTGATTTGCTCATGTGCTCCTGATCCCCATCCCAATCCAGACTTTTGCGTTGACCTCCACGTCCCCCAGTCTGTTGAAACCGAACAGACCTTTCGGTGAGCCCAATAATTCTTCTATGGTCACCCCAGTGACAGGGGGTGTTGTGGTGAGAGTAAAGAATGTCCTGGCTGTGTTGAAAGGCACCACCAACATGCTTCTTGCTCCAGAGGTGGGTGCCATGACGATGCTGGAAGAGGCCGCTGCTAGGACAGCACACACCACTTCGAGGCTGGGAAACACTATGGCAGCAGTGGCCATCAGCAGGCTGGCTCTCTTTCCTTGCTCCCACAGGTAAAGCTGGGATGGTCTGTGGAGGTTGCGCCAATAGGTAGGCTAAACCACTGCATTCTTCACCCTCACCCCCCTCCAGACCTGCAGGCAGTAGCTGCAGAGGCAGTGGGGGCCAGTTTCGTGGGTGTCCAGCAAGAATAGTGTAACAGAGACTCTATACACTACGGCAGCCAAGCTGAAAAATGCTGCCGTGGCAAGGCCGATATTTGGGCTGGTGCTCTAATCACTCTGCAGGTCCCCCTCTCCTTGCCCCCATATTTAGTCTTCACTAGCTCTGATTAGCTCATCGACAACAATGTGTAATACAGAATTTTCCTCGTCACAACTTTCACTGGCTTTAGAAGAAGAAGAAGAAGAGGAGTTTGGATTTATACCCCACCCTTCACTGCCCAAAGGCGTCTCAGAGTGGCTTACAAACTCCTTTCCCTTCCCCTCCCCACAACAGATACCCTGTGAGGTAGGTGGGGCTGAGAGAACTTCTGACAGAAACTGTCCTTGAGAGAACAGATGTGCCAGAGCTTGTGACTGACCTAAGGTCACATCAGCAGATGCAAGTGGAGGAGTGGGGAATCAAACCCGGTTCTCCCAGATAAGAGTCCGCGCACTTAACCACTACACCAAACTGGCTCTTTAAAACTGAGATTGTGTCTTATTGCCTGCTGGGTTGTGCAAGTCTGGGGAAGGGAGTGGATACAAATGTAATTGTTTATGGAAGACTCCAGGCAAGGAAACAGCTCAGATTTCCTTGGCGTGCTTTCCAGCAGAATTTTGTTCTTATTACAAGTATTTCCACTCTGATTAATGAAGAACAATGCACCATTTCATGAAGATATGTGGATGACTTTCAGACATATTTTGCACCAGGGCCTGCCCTGGCAGGGAGGGCAGGATATAAAACTAATAAATAAAATAAATAAGGAAGACCTTTTGTTTTATCAGCATGTAAATAAAGCATTGACACTCACACTTCAGCTATAGTCCCTCTGTGGTCAGCCATCCAGGATACTACAAACCAATGGTCTTGAGCCATAGGTTGGTCTAGAGGTTAGCTTGGAAAAGGCTTCTTCAATTAAAAATGGGTAGCTGAGTGGGAACATTAGGCATAATTATTCACGGACCAGGCCAGCAGTTTGGATGTCTTATGACATTAATCAGAAATCAACAGAGTCTTTTTTAAAGGGATTTCTTGGGCAAGAAGGCCATTTATGTTGGTGAAGATTGAGTGTTATATAGAATGGGTCCTTCTGGCTTCAGTAGGTGCTAGTTACAGGGAATTAGGGGATTTTTTTTCTCTGCCATTTTCAATGGCAGGGGACAGAGAACTGGTGTTCCATACTGGGTGCTTTTAGACTGGCTATATTAGTGCAGTTAATGTATTTATTGTTTAATGTTTTTAATGTTTCTGTGTACATAGTTTTAATGCATTCATCTACTGTGAGTCCTCCTTAGCGGTTAGGAGAAAGGAGCAGGTATAAATAGCAATATAACTATTCTCAATATGGCTCATCTGTGGATACTTAAACTGGTGAGTCAGAGCCATATAGAGAGAAAGAAGATCTTTCTACAAACATGAGGGAAACCCTACGTTTGCAGAAAAATCCAAACACTTAAAAATAGAGGGGAATTTAAATCCCCACCAAACCACAGGGCATTGCCTGTGCAGACAATGCCCTCTGTCAATCCAGCCTTGTTACTGCTTGGGCAGACAGCTGGAAGAAGGCCAAGGAGGAGCAAGAAGTGCTGCTGCTGTGTGAGTTGTAGAGGTGGTAGTAAAGTGGGCAGGCAGGAGTTGCCAATGTGTGTGTGCCCCCTGCCACCAGCATGTGAGCTATGGAGGTGTGTAAAAGTCAGCAGGTGAGGGGGGAGCCACCCCCACCAAGAGGTGGAGATGGAAACAGATGAGGAAGGAATGAGCCACTGTTCTATGAGCTGTGAAGGCAGCAGTCATACAAGCTGGCAGGCAGGCAAGAAAGAAAGCAGGAATTGGATAGCAGGTGGCCCGGCAAGCTACTGTGGAGGTGATGGGATTCCTCCCTCCCCTGCAAATCTCAGAAGTCCAGATGTGTTTTAAATAGACCAACAATGGCTGCGGTCACACTGGCAGCTTGGCATAGTATGATGGCGCCTCTAATTGTACCGGTTTAAAATGTTGCAGAGCATATCATCCAGATGGCACACCCTGATGCGGGTTACCCATGCAACCATCCCATGGTCAAGCATCTACATTACTTCAGTGCCACCGCAGTGGTGGAAACAGATCTGCAGGTTCAGACACCCTTCCAGGTTCCTTTCACCGCAGGAGAGTTTAGATGTCAGAAAACCTGGATGAAACCCGAAACAACCCATTAATACCAGACTTTCCCTGGTATCTGTTTATTCCATTTCCATTGCAGAACAGTACAGGTTGCCGACGACTGTGCCAGGGGAGGCAGATGTTCTTGTCTGGAGGGGCCCATTTATTCTGCTCAGGGAACACTACTATAGCACCATAAATTATGTGTGTGACTGCAGTCAATGAAAGCAGAAATAGTATTTTATTTATTTTGTGCATTTTTACCTGGCCTTTTGTCTAACAAGCTTTGGGTGGTGTACACCATTATCCCCTCCTCCATTTTATCCTCCCAACAACACTATGCACCATTAATGCAGAGGGGAAAATGAAGGAAACCCACAAAGTGATCCTGCTACATCATGGGATAAGTGCTTGTACCTGCCCCATAGATTTCACATTGAGAATTCTGTACCACTGAAAAATTATTCAAAACTAAGATGACAATAGGAATATTTAGCATTTATATAGCACATGTAAATCATTCAAAGGCATAAGGTTTAAAATTCAGAGCTAACGATTACATGAATTTGGTTTAAAGGTTGCATTAATTATATTGAACAGTAGGCTATTGGGCTTCTTAACATACAATAAATAAGCCTGGTGGATAGGTCCTTCCTCCACTTTTCTTTGAACTCTTGGACAGAAGGAAAGAGTTTCTTTTAATGAGAATGTCCATCAATTATCAGAGGTTCATTTTGGAGGGCAAATTAGGTGTCTGGAATGAAACTGACACAGCCAAACAAGCAGTAGCTGACCCTGAGGAGTCAGCAGATGCACTCTCTTCTACTGCTGAGGGCTGAGTCATTGCCCACAGCTCCTTGCTCAAAAAACTTCCAGCAGTAAATGAAGTGCTACATGTAAATTCCCATGATAAGTGAGGTGGAACAGACTCCTTTGTGACCCTGAGCTGAGGAGTGTTGACAGGCTAGAAATAGAGGTTTAGGCTTGAAAGGAAGGACACAGGAACACATATCTGTACCTCCACAGAAACAGCCACTCCTAGTTGTTTCTTCTAAGCTTATCCCAAACCTCTAACATCTTCCTGATCAGTAGGCTTCAGCATTTTTTAGACCCAAGACTCAATTTATCTTCGCAATATGAGACCCACTTGGTATTTCCCATGTATCCATCTGTCCTTATTTCACCTTCTCACTGAGGACCTATTCAGACATTCAGTCCAAAGGACATAAACGTGAGAGAGGAATGGCATAACACTGAATACAACTGTTCTGACCACCACATGCTCCAGGGTTACATTTGCATGGAAGCTCCATGAATAGGCCCCATTGTAAGGCACAGGTGCAAGTAGGATGGAAGAGTCCACAATCAAGTTAAGGTTCAGGTAGCCAAAGATATCCTTATAATAGCCTTAAAAAGGATATTATAGCTTTGGGAAATTGCAGAAAAGGGCAACTAGAATGATAAAAGGGTTGGAACACTTTCCCTATGAAGAAAGGTTAAAGTGCTTGGGGCTCTTTAGCTTGGAGAAACAATGGCTGAAGGGTGACATGATCAAGGTTTGTAAGATTATGCATGGGATAGAGCAGGTAGAGAAAGAGGTACTTTTCTCCCTTTCTCACAATACAAGAATTCAGCTCAGGAAGGATGGCTCCAGAGCAAACTAATTTATGCAGTAGCCAAATCACTCACTCACAACTTTAATGCCAGTCACTCACAAACTAGAATTTTTGCTCTCAAGACTCCACAGCTTACAGGGAGCATTGGATGGGCATACATTCAAGGGTTCATAAGGAACTTATATGCAAAACTGTTTATCTACTAATGAGTATATGTCACTAAAATGAAAAACAAAACAAAATGGTGTTAGGTTCTTGGAGGAGAGGTCCATCATTGGCTATGAGCCATGGGGAGTAAAGAGATCACATCCAAAGACAATAAACCTTTGTGGTGCTAGGAGGCAACATCAAGGGAAGGCCTCTGATCCCTGTTAGCTGGCCCTTACATGGCAATGGGCTGGCCACTATGTGAAATAAGATGCTGGGCTAGATGGAACCCTGCTCTGATTCAGCAGGCTCTTCTTATGTTCTTAACTCAATGGAAGTGAAAAACAAAGTTTGGCCACTATCCCTACACAGCCACAGCACAGGATAGGACTCTGAATAACTTTAGCCAGTTTGGTGTTGTGGTTAGGACCTCGGACTCTAATCTGGGAGAACTGGGTTTAATTCCCCACTACTCCACATGCAGTTGCTGGTGTGACCTTGGGTCAGTCATAAATTCTTTCAGAGCTGATCTCTCAAGGGCAGTTCTCGGGAGACCTCTCTCAGCCCCACCTACCTCATAGGGTGTCTGTTGTGAGGAGAGGAAGGGAAAGGGATTGTAAACCACTCTGAGACACATTTGAATAGTGAAGGACAGGGTATAAATCCAATCTCTTCTTCTTCTCTTCTCTACGTCCAGTTACAGCTGCCCTAAATTAGAGGTCTTTAATATGTCCAGGCCCAGGAATCACCCTGGATGGGACTCACATGAGACAGGAAGAGCCAATAGTATGACCTCTTAAGTCCTATAGAACAAAGTTTTAGTTCAGTGGCACCTTTAAAAGACCAACAAAGGCCCCGGTCATACGGGCCAGAAAATGCGGGGGAGAGGCGTGGCAGTTCGCCCCGGAGCTAAATAAGGTGCAGTAGCCCGATCATACGGGCCACCGGGGTGCCACACTCCAGCTCTGTGCCCCGATCACACTGCACTGCTGCAGTGCAGCAAAAAAGCAGCAAAGTGTGCATGCGCCCTTGGGGGGCGGGCCACTGTCGGTGTCCTGTGTGTGCGCATGCGCTGTTCAGCATTGGTGTGCATCCCATGGACACTTACAGCATCCGAAAACCCCGGGAACATGGACGGGCATCGGAAGCCACGGGATACTGGTGCTCCTGCGATCAGACGCCAGCCTTTGCCCTGGGGTTTCTGGAAACTAGTACTTCCAACCTACTAGTGTTTTACTCTGCGTTTTCCACGGGAAGCCGCGGGTTGGCCACAGGAGCACTACGCCTCCCAGATGTGCTCGTATGACCACACACGGAAAGTCCGCAGGGCTCCCGTGCCTTCAGGGGGGCAAATGCTCAGTGTGAACGGGGCCAAAGTTTAATTTCTAGGTATAAGATTTCATATGTATGTACACTTCATCAGATACACATGCATACAAAAGCTTATAACCAGAATTAAACTTTGTTAGTCTTAAAGGTGCCACTGGACTAAAAGTTTGTTCTATTGCTTCAGACCAACAATGCTACCCACCTGAATCTCTTAAGTGCTATGTAAACCTTAACCATGATTCCTAGATCTGGGATTGCAGGGCGTGCAGCATGAGACTACATTTTCCTGGCCTCATGTCTGGCACACTTAAAGTACATCTGGGGGGACTTTGTATTAAGCCTCTGGTACCTTTGAAAACTCCACTGAATAAAAGACACAGCTTCACTGGGCAAGCAACTGCCTGTTAACCCACTTGCCATGATGCACTTCCCTGTGAATGGGCTCCATCCTGGCTCTCCCCCAACATGCATAGATATATATAAACTTATCAGACAACTAAAATTGAGGGCCTTTTTTGGAGATTATGTAAGAGATCATAACAGATTCTTTAATAAATCTTCCTTTGTACCTAACATAATTAATCCTTCTATTACAGTGTTTGAACGACTTTTATTGAATGATATTGAAAGATTTGAAAGACAAGGCAGTAAAACTAAATATAACTTATATCCATTAGACTATAAGGCAGTGACAAAACTGCCTGAAGATCCATCTATAATAATTAAACCTGCTGACAAAGGTGGAGCCACAGTTATATTAAATATTGAGGACCATTTACTAATGGTAGATAAGTTATTACAAGACACTACTCATTACATGGAGCTGCGGTGGCTCAAGTGGTTAAGACACTGAACTGCAGGCTGTGGAAGGTCAGTAGTTCAGCAGTTCGAGACCCGGGTGCCGCATGATGGGGTGAGCTCCTGTCTCTAGTTCCAGCTCCTGCCAACCTAGCAGTTCAAAAGCAAGAAATTGCAAGTAGATAAATAGGTACCACTTTGGTGGGAAGGTAACAGCGTTCCGTGCGCCTTGGTGTTTAGTCATGCCGGCCACATGACCACGGAAATGTCTTTGGACAGCGCTGGCTCTTTGGCTTGGAAACGGAGATGAGCACCGCAACCCTAGAGTCGGATTCGACTGGCTTTCGAGCAAGGGAACCTTTACCTTTACCTTACTCATTACATGCCAATAGATTCTGACCCCAAGGAGCAAAAACAATATTTAATTAAAATAGTGGCATCAGAAGCTGATCATTTAGGACATCTAGATGAGCCTTTAGTAAAGTTTCTAATTAAACAGCACATGAGAGTTCCAAAATACATAAAGAGAGATCATCTCCACCAGGAAGACCAATAGTGTCAGCAGTTATCTCTCCCTTAGAACCTATTGCTCAATATGTAGACTAGTTTTTACAACCCTTTGTTACCTCAGGGAGAGCATATTTGAAAGATACAAAGCATTTCATTACACTAATGGAAGGGAAACAACTACTGTAGAATGCAGTTCTAGTGTCTCTTGATGTCACAGCACTATATACTAATGTGCCTCAATAAGAAGTCTGTATTGTCATAGAGGATGTATTGGAAAGAAGGTCAAACACCCACTTACTTATGTTCTGTTAGAATTTATAGACATTATGTTTGAGAAAAATTAGTTTAGGTTTGGCTCACAATTTTACATTCAAACATCTGGAGTAGCTATGGGTAGTTCGGCTGCCCCAAGTATTGCAAATTTGTTTATGGATTCTTTTGAAAAACAATTTATTTTTGATCCTTTGGTTAATCCATTCTTTACAAAAGATTTATAGATGATTTGTTTATTATATGTTTGGACTGTAATAAATTAAATTATTTTAAGGGATTAATCAGTTTCATGTTTCTTTAAAATTTGAATGCCAGAGGGATGGAACAAAAATTAATTTGTTGGATACAGTGGTGTCAAAAGATGCAGATAATTTATATGTTCAATTGTGCACAGAATCTACAGATAGAAATGCTTTTTTACATTTCCAATCATACCACCCTAAACACATCAGGACTAACTTGCCTTATGGGCAATTTTTAAGAATTAAACAAAATTGTTCATGGAAGGCAGATTACAATAAAGAGGCTGATGTATTGACAAATCAATTTCATTCAAGAGATTATCCTAAAGAGACAGTTTTGAGAGCACGTCAGAGACCTGAAAGTATAGAAAGACAAGTATTGTTTCAAGATAAACTTAAACAGAGTTCAGACTCCTTGGCTTGTGGTTTTCTAAACTCACCTATAGACTATAAGAGCAAGAAGTCCATTCACAAATTGTGGCACATTGTAGCACATTTACCAGGATGTATAACACCCCCCAAAATAGGATTTAGAAATCCTAGGAGTCTTAGAAATTTATTAGTGAGTGCAGATTTTAAAATAAAGAAACATTTCTGAAAAAAATTAATATTATATTCATGCTCTCCCTTAAGGAATTTGTTAATCTGGTCAATGGGGAAACAATCAGACTTAAAAAAAATCAAATTGCAACATGAAGCAAATAGTGTATACAGCAAAACGCTCTTGTCAGATATGGTACATAGGGATGACTTTAAGAGCCTTTAAGGTTAAAATATTGAAACATCAATCTTGTTTGGAAAGAGAAATTCCAGACTCTCCAATGGTTTCTTATTTAAAAAACATACAAAATTCCATTGAAGACCTTAGATTTTTTTTTTAATTATATACGTATCAATCAAAGCCGTATATCAAGGAAGACATTTCAAATTACCTTTCATAGCAAGAAAGCTTTTGGATTAATAAATTACAGACCTTATTACCTAGGGGATTAAATACCAGCATAGAAGATTCATCATTTTTAGGAGTTTGAACCTGATGTAAAATGTAACATCAACACCACCTGATATAAGTATGTCAAAATCTACAGAATTATAAACTGAGATTAAATTGGATTAATGGACCTGTGATGTTTTTGTACTATTATGATGTATTTTATATATATTACTAGGAATAAGGCCTGTAGGGGAAATAAATACAACAAACTCTATAAAGAGGCTCTGGGCAGGTGCCCTGGCCTTGGGCACTCAGCCTCAATTTGCTGTGGTGACCTCATCAGGGTATCATGACACAGAGTCCATCATTTTCTCCAGGGGAACTGATCTCTGCCATCTGAAGAGCATTTGTAATTCTGAGTGATCTCCAGCCCTCACCTGGAGATTTGCAGTAATGGTTCCCCAGAAGGAAAAGTACAGTCTTTCTCCAAAGTGGGGACCAAAGCAACTCACATCATTCTCCTCTCCCCCTTTTGATCTACACAACAACCCTGTGAGGTAGGTTAGGCTAAAAGTCTGTGACTAGTCCGAAATCACACACTCAGCTTCCACAGCAAGAACCTGGATCTGGAAGACCCTGCTCTGAAGCAGTAACTGTTACATTACACTGGCTGTGGTATCACCTGGTATCACAATTCAGCTCCAGACAACATATCTCTCTACCCCTGGAGAAAATAACTGCTTTGGAAGGTGGATTCTATGGCATTCTATTCAGCTAAGGCCTCTCCCCTCCCCAAACTGTAGCTTCTGTAGACTCCACCACAAAATCTCCAGGAATTTGGCAGGGAGGATGGGATATAAATTAGATGAATAAATAAAAAATAAATAAAACCTGGATCTGGCAACCCTACTGGCCCCAATGAGTTTCCCAATAAAGGTCAAAGTAGGCCTGGAAAGGGCCTCCTCTCCCTGCCTTTTTACTGACAGAACTAAGCTTGGTTGCCTAGCAACAGCCACTGGGAGGAAAGTTAGCTGTGCAGCAGGAGGAGAAGAGAATGGGTTGACAGCTGCTGGCCCGCCTCAATAGCCAGCCAGCCATGGAGGAGCCAAGCAGGAGAAATGTCTTCATCAGGAGATACAGCCATTTTGGCAGTTTATTCTGACAGGGAACAGTGGCCAGGTTGGCAGTGGGCGGGAGAAAGAAGCTGACCCAGCACCAAGCCAATGGCACATGAGTACTCTTGAGTGGCGGTTGATGAGCCAATGGCTAATGGAGCACACAGCACAACCAGTGGGAGAGCTGGAAAGTGCCAATATGCCAGGGTCTTTATATAGATTAGTATTGGTTTCTTTAAGATAATTTAAGGTATTGTATGCTGATTTCTGTATCCTTAAGATCAAAAAAATCATGTGCTTCTTTAAGAAGTAGCACATAGTTTACAAGTGACTGTACCTTTAAAAATTTATGTCTGTATTTCTACTTAAGAATCAGTAAGACAGAATGTCACTAAGAGCTTTGGGAAGACATTAGAGAGATATTGCGTTGATCTGTATTATTGTCATTCCTGCAGTGGTGAGTGTTTGTATCTTTTCTTCTTGTGGGAATGAGGGTCAATTTTTCCTATATTCCTGCACAAGGTCCTGGTCACATGAATGAGATAATCCGGGGGGAGAGTGAGCCTTTTTGCCCTGGAGCAAAATGAAGCACAGTAGCGCAATCAGACGTTCCCTCAAGGCTTCGTGCTTAGGCCATCTGCCACCAATCACACGTTGATGGTGAAGCATGGCAAAGGGGGGGAAGAAGCGGCATGGCACTATCACACATACAGTGACCACAAGCCGCCGCTTCCCGATGGGCATTTTTTTTTCAAGCCGGAGTTCCCGCATGCGCATGATCATGAAAGTGCATGACCAAGGAGGCTTTAAAAAAACATCCGATGTGAGATGGGATGCAGACAGGTGCCAGATCCGATGGGATACCAGTGCTTCCGTGATCTGACGCCCGCCCACACCCCACGTTTTCCAGGAAATACTGCACTTTCCCAGGTATCTTTTTTTAAAAACAAAACAAAACAAAACAAAATTTTATTGGGATGCGCTCAACATTTTCAACAACGTTACCAATACAATTTGAAAAAATTTCCATCCCATCCCCCCACCCCCCTAATAGGCTTCCAACACTGCTAATAACAAAAAAAGTATATATTAGACGGTAATCAGGTTTAGACTTATATGAATCGACAAACCAGGTAACACATTTCAAATATATAAAACATCTAACTAATTTCAACATATTTTCATATAACAGTATAATACAATTCAGAATTCATTTCACTACTCATTCAGTATCCATACAGATCTAAATTGTACATTTTCCCCTTCATTCTGTATTCAGTTTCCAAATACAATTTCAAACCTTCCCAATCTTTTATATACTGTTCTGCCATTTGTCCATTTAGCTTTTTTGTCATTTTGTCCATTTCCGCTAAAAACAGCAATTTTCTAAACCAGTCATGTATATCCGGCACTTTCTCCGCTTTCCATTGCTGAGCGAAGGCCATTCTCGCCGACGTAATCATATACCATAATAATGTCCTTTTTTCCTGTGGAATTCTTTCCATTGTCAAACCTAAGAGCAGAAGTTCCGGTCTTCTCCCAATTGGGATTTCCCAGGTATCTTTTTACTCCACTTCTTCGGTTGACTGATACAGGTTGCCGATGGGTGCAGGATGCTTGTCAGATGTTCCTGTGTGATTACACCCGTAAAATCCGCCCAGCATTTGTCCCTATCATGCAGCTAATTCTGTGTGTGACCAGACCCACATTTTTTGTTTTTTGCAATGGCTCTGTTAATAGATTGGTGGTGAACATCAACAGAGAGATTGAGATGAAAAAGATATTCGAAACTGCTTTTTAATTCCAGGAAAGCATGTTCTCTTTATCTCTTGCATTCCTTGGGTTTACATGTTTTTCAAATGAAGGAGTGATAAGTATCATTTAGGAGCCCAAAAAGCGAAAGCTTTTCAGTTTGCTTTTTTCCTTCACAGCTCTGTCAAGATGGTTTAAAGAGAAAATATTCTAGGAGCATAGTCAAAACAGTGTCAAGAATATTTACACCAGGGGTCTTTTTGTAGAAAAACAGCTGCAGGAGCTCATTAGCATATGGTCATCTCATCTTTGGAGATCTGAACTCCAAGATAGTTCTGAATTGGACCAAGGTCCTTCATCTTAAACACGGGTTGCAATGTTTGCACAAACCATCTGAGTTGTTGATCAGACTGATAAACATAACAGATATCATCAACAAACATGAGAACATAACAATAAGCATTGTGAACCTTCACACTATATAAACATATAAATACTCTGGCTGAAACCAAAACCTGTTAATTTTCTACTGAGACACTGATTCCATTCAAAGCTACTTTGTTTCAAACCATACAAAGCTTTGTTTAATTTCAGAACAGTGTTCTCATTCCCTGTGCAAAACCCAGGTATCTGCTGCATATAGTGATCCTCTTTAATTGGGGCATTCAAGTAGGCAGTTTCAAAGTCAAAATGGTTAACTTGCATCCTTTTTACAGACGCCAATGCAAGTGCTAGCCTAATAGTTTCACTGCGTACTGTACTTGAAAAAGTTTCATCATAATCAAGCCCTTCTTGTTGTATATAACCTTTTGCCACAAGGCAAGCCTTGTATTGTAAACCACCATTTGGCATTTGCTTCACCTTGTATAACCAACGACAACCAATTGCCTTTTTGTGTTCAGGCAATTCCACTGTGGAAAACACATCATGAGACACTGTCTTCAGACTCTGGCAAGACAATTTGTTCAGGAGTCTCATTAGCATGTATATGTGACCAGTTTGCATGTTCACAGAATTTTGCAGACCTACTGAACACCAGCATATTGTTAGAGTCTACAAATCTGTACGCTTTCATTCCAGTTTGGTACCCAATGAAAGTAAGTTTACGTGCACATTTGCCTGACTTGCGCCTTTGTTTTAAAGGTATATTCACCCATGCCTTGGTACCAAAAGCTCTGAGATGTTTTAATGAGGGGTCCTTTCCATATAACAACTGGAAAGGAATGTCTCCAATGGACTTGCACCAAACTCTGTTCACATTATAAACAGCACATCTCAAACACTCAGCCCAGAAAGACTTGGGCAAACCTGAGTCACAAAGCATGGAATGCATAGTTTGTAGAACACCTGCTCTTCTCTCTGCTACTCCATTTTCCCCGGGGCAGGCAATGTTGGCCACTCTATGCAGTATTCCTTCATCAAGAAACCATTTCTTCAATTGATGAGAAACAAATTTCCCCCCAAAATCAGTTTGGAAAGAGGCAATTTCCTGACCCAATTGCTTTTGTACACATTTGGCCCGTTATTTGATTGTTTCATATACTTCAGACTTTTTTCCTATGGGATAAATCCAGCTGAATCTTGAAAAATTGTCAACAATCAATAATGCATACCTCCTGCCCAAAAAACTATTAGGAAAAGGCCCAAGAACATCGGCATGAACAAGAGCCAAAGGTCTCTGTGTTACCCTGTTGCTTACACTTGTCAGGAGATACGTTTGAGACTTGCTCTGTTTATATATATTGCAATCCAGGTATGTGTCACATTTTTTCACATTTTCCATACCCAGACACCCAAAGGTTTTACTGAGAGTACCAAATGACACATGGCCTAAATGCCGATGAAACAAATGAGCACATTCATCATGTAAAGCCTTATTATTCAACACAGATTGGGCTTGCTCAACCCCATTCTCAATTACATACACACCATTCTGTACTTTGGGTGTAGCAAGCACCTTGTTCCCTTTCAATATGTTGCATATTTGCATGTCAAAATGCACAGTGAATCCACATTTTGTTAAAGTGCACACACTCAGTAAATTATGCTGGGAACACATAAGACATTGTGAAAGGTATAATTGAGGCTTGTAAAGAATAAGCTGCCCTGGCCATCAACTGGTGCAGGGGCACCATTAGCTAAACTCACATGGACCATATTGGCTGGCCGTAGGTCAGACAGCAGCCCTCTGTCCCACGAAAAATGTTGACTGGCTCCTGAATCGAGGACCCATGTTTGCAGTGCAGAAGCTTCACTAGCAGTTACCAGCGTCACCTGCTGTCTAGCCACATTCTTAGGCTTAGTCCCTGTAGTTTCCTTGAGTACGTTGGTGGCTGACGAACTCTTCCGAGGGCAAAATCTTTGGATGTGGTCCAACGACCCGCACCAGAAACAACGACGCGTTTTCAAAGCAAACGGAGGCTGGCTTGCTTTCTGCTCACACTTGAGTACTCTGGAACTCTCCTGCACATTAAGCCTGCACCTGGCTTTGCTGGCACGACTCCCAGAAAAGCTGGCTGCATTCCCAGAAGAAGCTGTTAGCTGATCATGCTGCCTCCACATCTCTTCTTCTTGAATGAGATGACCACAAACTAGGTCAAGGATTAACTCTGCTGGCTTCAAATTTTCTAGAGCTGAGACAAGTGGGTCAAATTTCCTGGGTAAAGAACAGAGGATGATATAGATTTTATCCTCGTCAGATATCTGCTTATTGCGCTCAGCAAGCTGCTGGAAGCATTGTGTTAACATGTTTAAATGCTCCCTGACACTCTGGTGCTCAAGCATAACAGTCCTGTACAGTCTCCTCATCAAAGACATTATGGAGCCTGAAGATTTTTGTGCATACACTGAAGCCAGGCTATCCCACGCCTCCTTGGCCGTCAATTTGGTTGACACATACACCAACTGCTCATCTGAGACACTTAGCACTATAGCAGCAAGTGCCTTTTCTATTTTAGCAGTGTCATCAGCTGTTGGAGCTGCTGGAGCGGCTGAAACATATATCCACAGCCCTTCTTTTATCAGAAAATGCTTCATGCGCAACAACCAAACAGAATAGTTCTGATAAGTCAGCTTATCCACAAGCACGGCTGAAGGAGCAAAAGCCATGATCTACTCACAAGGATCACTCTGTGGAAACTGCTGGACAGTGTTCTCCAACTCCTCCAGGTCCTCTGAGTCAGAGGAAGATAAGCTGCTGCTCTTGGACTGCGATGCTGCCTCTGCCTCGTCAGCAGACATTCAGCTGCTATTGCTGTGTTCCAAGCCCATCAAACCTTTCAGGCAAAACTTCACAGCACTGCTCAGGCAAAACCAACTGTAGAGCACACTGAAGTCACTCAGGGCATAAAGTAGGGCATCAGGCTGGGCCCATAACACTGTTGGCAGAGTAGGAACACAGAGGAAAATAATTCCAGTGACTCAGTTGTTCAGTGCTCAAATACTTACAGTGGTTTATTTACAGCTATTTACACACAGTCCAAACAAGCACAGGTAGGAACCAAATCTTCTCCAAAATGACCAAGTGCTTCACCAGTACATCCAATCATAAGAGTGATACAGTACAGTCTACACACTGGCAATATATACTGTGGTCAGCCAATCACATTAGTGCTGACTCACTGTGACTCTGGACTAGCTGATGCAATCTTGATCACATGACATAGTACCTGTCAAAGTTAGATCAGACTCATCTAATTTCATTACTTGGAGCTGTCGTCTTGCTAGCCATATATTACAATATGCCAACAGGAACCAGACCCCAGGTGGATCAATCATGGTGTATGTTACAGCCCTCCAATGGGTCACCAGACATTGTATTTGCACAACCTCAAGGAAGCGCTCCGTGACCGGCTGGTGTGTGGACTGTGGAATGAGTGGATCCAATGAAAGCTCCTCACCAAGCAAGACCTCAGATTCAAGGAGGCCATGGAATTAGCCCTCGCTGTGGAAGCTGCCAACCAGTTCACAGTGGAGGTCAGACAGACGCAAAGTCCACCGTCTTCGAGGAGACCAACCACCACAGCCCACCACGTGGACACCTCTGAGAAGGAAGAAGAAGTCCTGCAACTACAGCATCCAGCCCACCTCAGCGTTCGCCCATCCACTTCATCATGCACTGTTAAAACTGACACATTGACATCATGCACCAGCTGCGGAGAGCCCCACGAGTGGAGATCCTGCCATTTCCAGGATGCCACGTGTAGAAACTGCGGAAAAGTTGGCAACATCGCCCGAGCATGCCATTCCAAGGGAAACTGGAGGCGACTGACAGCACACAGCAGTACTACACACCACCTCCGTACAACAGCAACAGGTACTGAACTTGTCCCAGGCCACCCCCAATAAAATTACAGTGACTGTCTTAATTGAGGGAACCCCCAGCCAGATGGAGCTGGACACAGGGTCCTCCATTTCATAATCTTGGAGGACACCTTTAGGAGGCTCTGCCCAAGGGGGGGGGCTCTTCTTAGACTGGTTGGTTTCACCCTACGTGACTTCCAACAGAACAAAGTGGCCATGAGAGGGGTGGGCAAGTTCAGGGTGCAATACTGGGATTTTGATGGACTTTTGGACTTGCTGGTGGGGAGGGCAGTCGCACAAGCCTCTTAGGACTCGCCTGGTTCACGCCCCTGGGGTTCCAAGTAACTGTGGTGCATCAATTGGCTACGAAAGACTTTCAGTGGGTGTGCAATGAGTTCCCACCAATCTTCGATGGAACACTCAACCACTACACCGGACCCCCCATCTCACTCCAGCTCAGCCCAGAGGTGCGGCCCATACGGCTGAAGGCCAGGCATGTCCCATTCACATTGAAGCCAAAAATAGACAAGGAGCTGGATTGTTTGGTGGGCCAAGGGGTTTTGGAGCCAGTTCTGTATGCTCTCTGGGAAACCCCAATTGTGACTCTCATTAAGCTTAACAGGAATGTCTGCATCTGTGCTGACTACAAATGCACCATTGATAAAGCACTGCAGGACCACTCCTACCCAGTCCGGGTAGTCAGCCATGTCGGTCTCTCTGGCAGGTGCCAAGGTATTTGGAAAGTTAGATTTGGCACAGGCCTACCAGCAGCTACCTGTGGATCATGCGACTGCAGAAGCCCAGACCATAGTAATGCACAGGGGCACATTCAGGGTGCAGTGGCTGCAGTTTGGGGTCAGTGTAGCCCTAGGACCTCATGGACTCTATCTTTAAAGGAATTCCTGGGGTCCAACCTTTCTTTAATGACATTCTAATCGCTGCCCCCATGGAAGATGACTTCACCAGTAAACTGTGCACCATCCTGCAGCGATTCCAAGTGGGGCCTCAAGGTGAAGTGGGAGAAGTGCCTCCTCAGGGTTAACATAAGAACATAAGAACATAAGAGAAGCCATTGTTGAATCAGGCCAATGGCCCATCTTGTCCAACACTCTGTCACACAGTGGCCAAAATATACCAGGTGCCATCAGGAGGTCCAGCAGTGGGGCCAGGACACTAGAAGCTCTCCCACTGCTGCCCCTTCCAGCACCAAGAATAGAGTGCATCACCTGCCCCAGACTGAGAGTTCCCATCTTTACCCTGTGGCTAATATCCACTGATGGACTTCTGCTCCATATGTTTATCTAATTCCCTCTTGAAACTGTCCATGCTTGTAGCTGCCACCACCTGCTGTGGCGGTGAATTCCATATGTTAATCACTCTTTGGGTGAAGAAGTACTTCCTTTTATCTTTTCTAACCCGACTGCTCAGTAATTTCATGGAGTGCCCACGAGTTCTTGCATTGTGAGAAAGGGAGAAAAGTACTTCTTTCTCAACCTGCTCAATCCCATTTATAATCTTATAAACCTCAATCATGTCACCCCTCAGCCATCATTTCTCCAAGCTAAAGAGCCCCAAGCGTTTTAACCTTTCTTCATAGGGAAGGTGTTCCAAGCCTTTTATCATTCTAGTTGCCCTTCTCTGCACTTTTTCCAATGCTATAATATCTTTTTTGAGATGTGGGTTCTGTGAATTGAGTTCCTTGGGTTATCCATTGATGCTGAGGGCATCCATCCAGCCCTGGACAAAGGTGCACACCATCGTTGACACTCCCGCATCTAGCCGGAACTCCAGCCTTCTTGGGGCTCCTGAACTGTTATCATTCTTTTCTGCCTCATAAAGCTGCAGTCGCACAACCACTTCACTGCCTCCTCAACAAGAAAACCCCATGGATCTGGGGCCCAAAACAAGCTGCTGCATTCAGGGCAGTCAAGGAGCTGCTCATTTCCAATGCCATCCTGGCCCACTTCAACGAGATTCTGCCTGTCATCCTCATTTTTGATGCTTCCCCCTATGGTGTCGATGTCATCCTTGGACACCAGATACCGAATGGCAGGGAGGTCCCTGTGGCTTACTACTCCCACATCCTGTCTTCTGCTGAGCTCAACTATGCACCATTTGACAAAAAGGCACTGGCTATCATTGCAGGGGTGAAGAAATTCCACAATTACCTCTATAGGCAGCTGTTCAGCATCATGACAGGCCACAAGCCCCTGTTGG
This sequence comes from Gekko gecko, assembly GCA_029375565.1. NCBI lineage: Eukaryota > Metazoa > Chordata > Lepidosauria > Squamata > Gekkonidae > Gekko > Gekko gecko. The sequence continues at coordinate 176,482,123 of JAPDNY010000005.1, forward strand.
GTCTGCTGGCTCCGGATCACTGGACCCCCAGATGCTCTCACCTTGGGTACTGTGTTGGTCCATCTTCCTGGAGGGATACCAGTGCTCCCTTCTTCACTTGCGATCCCAACCTGGCTCCTGCACACCAGATCCTGCTCATAGAGGAGCTCCCCAACTGCCATCTGCAAGCTGTGGATTTTTCCTGCCACACCACAAAGGACCGGGTCCTCTCTTGCATTGTGGACTGGGTGGGGAGTGACTGGCCCACCACCCAGATGGGCCCAGAATTTGTAGCATTCTCATCCCACTGGGATGAGTTATCAGCCCACAAGGGGTGCTTATTGTGGGGGAGCTGGTTGGTGGTTCCCGATCCCTTGCTCCAGCAAGTGCTGTCAGCCCTGCATGAGACTCACCCAGGAATTTTGCAGATGAAGGCACTCATCTGGAGTTATGTGTGGTGGCCCAGCATGGACAGTGAGATAGAGGCCTGGGCCAAGCACTGCCAGGCCTGCCCAAAAACCAGAGCAAAACCACCCTGGGGACCTGTGCAGCAGTGGGAGTCCACCCAAAAACCTTGGTCCCAGGTACATTTGGAATTTGCTGGCCCCTTCCAAGGGCAAATATTCTTCATCTTTGTGGAATCATACACCAAGTGACTGGAGGTTGTGCCTGTCACCTCCACCTCCTCCAAAGCAGTAATCCAGGCCCTCAGACGGATCTTCAGCACACAGAGCCTGCCTGACACAGTAATGATGAACAACAGGACAACCTTCATCTCGGAGGAGTTCCAGGAATTTATGGGCCACTACTTTTTTCGACATGTCTGCTCTTTCCCTTTTCACCCAGCCACCAATGGACAAGTGGAGAGGATGATGCTGGCCATGAAGGAGTCGCTCCGGTGGATCATCCATGGAGACTGAGACCATAGACTCACAGCCTTCCTTTTCAGCCACTGGGTGACCCCGAGCGCTACCACAGGACACAGCCCAGCTGAATTTCTCATGGGTATGAGTCTAACCACCTGTCTGGACAGGATGCACCCAGATTGGGCCCCAGAGAATTGCCCATGGCCAGAGAGCAAGGAAGCACCCAGAGAATTTTTCCCCTGTGACCCTGTCTATGCAATTAACTTTTCCAGTGGTCCTGCCTGGGTTCCTGCCAAGGTCATCCGAGTTACCGGCCTCTTGTCATACAAGGTATCGACCAAAGATGGTCAGGTCCTTTGTAGACACATAGACCACCTCTGCCGCTGTCTCCTCCCAGAAAAGCTGGAGTTGATGTCAGCAGTCACGGAAGACAGCGATGCAGGACTCCTGTGACCACAGGAGCCAGAGACCACCAGGGAGTTCCTGTTTGACAATGCACAGCCAGACCGCCAAGGAGACAAAACACCTGATCTAGCAGCCCCATCAGCCCTTCAGCCTTCCACTAGCACCACACCAGCAACAGAGGACCAAGACCCAGGTCCAAAGACTGTGACCCCTCAGATAGAGCCATGATGTTCAGCCAGAGAATTATGAAAACCAGCATACCTAAGAGACTTTGTGTGCCAAGGTGCTTTGCAACTTTTATGTACTGATACAGTTTCCCTGCAACACGGTGCTGCCAGAGAAGAGTGAGCTCAGGGAGGATAAACAATAGACCATCAGGATCCTGACAGCCACCAATTGGGAGGCAATGGCCGTATAAATAGCCTATTGTTGGGAGTGGGTGTGTGATGGGTGTGCCATTTTATGGGCTTATAAGCAGGGCTCCGGCCCTGCTAGAGTAGTCCTTAGTTTGAGCTGATTCACTAATAAATATGGGCTGATCACTACTTGTGTGTCAAACCCAATATATTTCAGGAAGAGCCAGAAAGCCAGGACCTTGGCTCCTTGGTAAGGTAAGTAGACTCCTACAACAGGAGCCATATAAATACAAAGGGTTTAAAAGGGGGTTATAGAAAAGTATTTGTTTAAAAACAATTATGAAGCCAGAATGCCAGCAGGGGGTTGGGGGCTATCCAGTGTTTTGCATGGAGTGTCACATGTATGACTATCTGCCCACTGGTCAGAAGTCTTGGGTGTGTGCTCGGTGCAAGGAGCTCCTGGTTCTCAGGGAGCGAGTTTCCTCCCTTGAGGCCAAGGTGGCTGACCTGGAGAAGCAGGGACAGTCAGTTAGGTGCATGGGGAAGACTCTCGGGGACTTGTTAGATATGTCCCACTCTGGATCTGGCAGCCCGGCTGCTGCCAGGGAGCATGAGGGTCAAGGGGAAAAGGGGCACCATGCTGAGGATAAGGGGAATGTGCCCTCAGAAGGGACCTCTTCTTCAGCTGGTGAACGGGTATCCTTTCATACCAAGGAACCGTCCCTGGGAAGGGTGGGAGGGGGGCTCTTGGTAGTTGGTAATTCGATCCTTAGGCAGGTAGACAGCTGGGTGGTGAACCCACGTACTGACCGTATGGTGACTTGCCTGCCTGGTGCGAAGGTAGCGGACATTACGCGTGTTTTAGATAGGCTGGTAGATAGTGCTGGGGAGGAGCCAGTGGTCATGGTGCACGTTGGCACCAACAATGTGGGGAAATGCAGTCGTGAGGTCCTGGAGGAGAAATTTAGGCTGCTGGGCAGGAAACTCAAGGCCAGGACCTCCAAGGTAGCCTTCTCGGAAGTGCTACCTGTTCCACGCGCAGGGCCGGAGAGACAGGCACAGATCAGGAGTCTCAACGCGTGGATGAGACGGTGGTGTAGGGGGGATGGGTTCAAGTTTGTTAGGCACTGGGATGCTTTTTGGGACAAGAGGGAGCTGTACAAAAGGGACGGTCTCCACTTGTCCCGAGAAAGAACCAGGCTGCTGGCGCTCAAAATCAAAAAGGTGGCAGAGCAGTTTTTAAACTGAATAATGGGGGAAAGCCGACAGGAGATGAAAAGTCTCTGGTTCGGGATGGCTCATCTCAAAGAGATGAAGGGGTAGCTATTACTTTTGTACAAGGAAATGGATTACAATTGTCCACTGAGACTGTGGCTAATGATAGGAACTGCCTGGCAAGGTCTCGAGGCAGCAAGAGGAAGGCTGTGGGCTTAACAAACATGGGAAACTATAAGTGTTTATACACAAATGCTAGAAGTCTCCGAGGTAAAATCGGGGAGTTGGAATGCTTGGTGTTGGGGGGAAATAGACATTGTGGGTATTTCAGAAACTTGGTGGGATGAGGAAAATCAGTGGGATATGGTGATTCCTGGTTATAAATTATATCGGAAGGATAGGGGGGAAAGGGTTGGAGGTGGGGTGGCTCTGTATGTCAGAGAGGGTGTACCGTCCAGTAAGATTGAGAGGGTAAGAGAATTGGATTCGCTTCTGGAAATGCTATGGGTTGAAATAGTGGGTCCAAAAGGAGGCTTAACAGTGGGAGTTTGTTATCGCCCACCAGATCAAAAGATAGGGGAGGATTATAAAATGATGAATGAATTAAAGATAGCGGCTAGACGAAATAACTGTGTTGTAATAGGCGACTTTAACTACCCACACATTGATTGGGTCAATATGAGTTCTAGTCGGGAAAAAGAGATTGCATTCTTAGACACTCTCAATGACTGTGCTGTGGAACAGATGGTCACAGATCCTACCAGGGGAGAGGCGATCCTGGATTTGGTCCTAAGTAACACCCAAGACCTGGTGAGAGATGTAAAAGTGATTGCACCACTTGGGAACAGTGACCATAATGTCATTGAGTTTAACATTTGTACAGATAGGGAGTTGCCCAAAAAGACTGACGCAACCACTTTTAACTTTAAAAGGGGTAACTTCTCTGGTATGAGGGGACATGTGAGGAAGAAATTGAAAGGAAGAGTGGAGAAGGTCAAAACCATTGGGGAAGCTTGGAGACTATTTAAAAAGACAATCCTAGAAGCTCAGAAAAAATATATACCGCAGGTTAGGAAAGGTACAAATAGGTATAGAAAAAAGCCTGCATGGTTAACAAATAAAGTAATGGAAGCTGTAAAAGGTAAGAAGGATTCCTTTAAGCGGTGGAAAGCTAGTCTTAGTGAGGTTGATAAAAGGGAACACAGACTATGGCAAATAAAATGCAAGTCTGTGATCAGGCAAGCAAAAAGGGAATATGAGGAGCATATCGCAAAAAACATAAAGACCAACAATAAAACTTTCTTCAAATACATTAGAAGTAGGAAGCCAGCCAGGGAGGCAGTGGGGCCCTTGGATGACCAAGGGGTAAAAGGAGTAGTGAAGGATGATAGGGAATTGGCTGAGAAGCTGAATGCATTTTTTGCCTCTGTTTTCACTGTGGAAGAGGAGAAGTGTTTGCCCACTCCAGAAGCACCGATTTCGGGAGGGGGTTTGAAAGACCTGAATCAAATTGCGGTAACAAGAGAGGAAGTCCTCCGACTGATGGACAATTTAAAAACTAATAAATCACCAGGCCCGGATGGCATTCATCCGAGAGTTCTGAAAGAACTCAAATGTGAACTTCTGGATCTCCTGACAAAACTATGTAATCTTTCTTTAAAATCTGCCTCCATTCCTGAGGACTGGAAGGTAGCTAATGTCACTCCCATCTTTAAAAAGGGCTCCAGGGGAGATCCAGGAAATTACAGGCCAGTCAGTCTGACATCGATACCGGGTAAGTTGGTGGAAACTGTTATTAAGGAAAGAATTAGTAGGCACATTGATGAACAAAAACTATTGAGGCAGACTCAGCATGGGTTCTGTAAAGGAAGATCTTGTCTCACTAGCCTGTTAGTGTTTTTTGAGGGAGTGAACAAACATGTGGACAAGGGGGACCCAATAGATATTATTTACCTTGACTTCCGGAAAGCTTTTGATACAGTTCCTCATCAAAGGCTCCTAAGTAAGCTCAATAGTCATGGGATAAAAGGACAAGTCCTCTTGTGGATCAAAAACTGGCTTATAAATAGGAAACAGAGAGTGAGTATAAATGGGAAACTTTCTCAGTGGAGGGTGGTAAGCAGTGGGGTACCACAGGGATCAGTACTCAGTCCGATGCTTTTTAACTTGTTTATTAATGATTTGGAATTGGGAGTAAGCAGTGATGTGGCTAAATTTGCAGATGACACAAAGTTGTTCAGGGTGGTGAAAACCAGGGAGGATTGTGAGGCACTCCAAAGGGATCTGTTGAGGATGGGTGAGTGGGCGTCAACATGGCAAATGGGGTTCAATGTGGCCAAGTGCAAAGTGATGCACATTGGAGCCAAAAATCCTAAATATAAATACAAGTTGATGGGGTCTGATCTGGCAGAGACGGACCAAGAGAGAGATCTTGGAGTCATAGTGGATAACTCGCTGAAAATGTCTACACAATGTGTAGCTGCAATAAAGAAGGCCAACGCTATGCTGGGGATTATTAGGAAGGGAATTGATAACAAATCAGCCAGTATCATCATGCCCCTGTATAAATCATTGGTGCGACTTCATTTGGAATACTGTGTACAGTTCTGGTCACCACATCTCAAAAAGGATATTATAGCATTGGAAAAAGTGCAGAGAAGGGCAACTAGAATGATAAAAGGGTTGGAACACCTTCCCTATGAAGAAAGGTTAAAATGCTTGGGGCTCTTTAGCTTGGAGAAACGACGGCTGAGGGGTGACATGATCGAGGTTTATAAGATTATGAATGGGATTGAGCAGGTTGAGAAAGAAGTACTTTTCTCCCTTTCTCACAATACAAGAACTCGTGGGCACTCTATGAAATTGCTGAGCAGTCGGGTTAAAACAGATAAAAGGAAATACTTCTTCACCCATAGAGTGATTAACATATGGAATTCACTGCCACAGGAGGTCGTGGCAGCTGCAAGCATGGACAGTTTCAAGAGGAAATTAGATAAACATATGTAGCAGAAGTCCACCAGTGGCTATTAACCACAGGGTATGGATGGGAACTCTCAGTCTGGGGCAGGTGATGCACTCTATTCTTGGTGCTGGAGGGGGCAGCAGTGGGAGGGCTTCTGGTGCCCTGGCCCCACTGCTGGACCTCCGGATGGCATCTGGTATATTTTAGCCGCTGTGTGACAGAGTGTTGGACTAGATGGGCCATTGGCCTGATTCAACATTGGCTTCTCTTATGTTCTTATGTTCTTATGTTCTTATGTTCAGGAACTTAGGGGGGATGGGTGTGGTGTACTGAGTCTGAGTCAGCCCTGAACTAGTACCTGGATCTGGTTGAGCTTGTTTCCCCTTAGCTATAGCTTATGAGGATCCTGGAGTAGACCAATAGAGATACAGTGTTATGTAAATAGCCTATCTTTGTGAGTGGGGTGTGTTTGGGATGTGGTGTTTGCATGTTTAAAAACAGGGCAGCTGCCCTGGAGTTCATCTTGTAGTGTTCCTGAAATCACTAAGGTAGAGCTGTTTCACTGCAATGCATCCAGAATCCCCCCCCCCCAACTGGAAAAAGAGTGACTCATTTATTAAGAAAACTGGGTGATAGTGAAAAGGCTAGGAGGGAGCCCTTTCTCTGACATCCTGTTTTCTGTGTAGAGAAAACATGGTGTACATTCAGGCATGTCAGTCCCCACTATGGCAGTCAGTGCAACCCCAATTCTACTTTGACCAGCTCAGTGAGTAGAATGCATCTCATGTCCTGGCACTACAACATGGTGCATTTCCATGCCTCTATGGCACATCATGGGATAAAGGGGGGCTGGGGCAATATCTGATGGCATCAGAAAATTTCTGCTGGATGTTCCAAAGAAGGGTGTTGGAGGCACAGATGTTTCCAGTGATACCCCCAGGCCTGGCATCATCCTGAGCCTCAGAAGCTCTGAATGGTCTAGGGCTGGGGGCTGGGGAGGAGTTGAGGAGGATTATGCCATTCTTCTTGACCATAGAAAAAACAGAGATCATGGGAAGGATACAAACAATGAAAAAAACAACCGTGATGTAATATTGGGTATGTTTAGCCTGGGAAAGAGAAGACTTAGAGGGGACATGATTGCAGTCTTCAAGCATCGGGGTGCAGATGGTAGATGCAGCAGAGTAGCGCTCCCATACCCAACTCACCCCTGCCAAGATTTAAAACGCCTGGAGACACAAATTTCCTTTGCCCTGTGATGGGCAAATCATCTGGTCACAAACAGAAACTGATTCCGGCGGTGGCAGGTGCCCTCTCCCCACCAGACGAGAGACAACAAACCACCTCAAACAAGCTGGAGATCGAAAATAAAATGGCGACCACAATGACTATAATGCGTGACAGTGAGGATTTGATCACAAAATCAGACCTAATGAGCCTTTTCGATAAATTTGAGACCTCCATGTTGACCAAAATTAAGAGATTGATAAATCTCTTGACAGTAAAACTGGAGGATCTTACCATATCTATTCAGGAGGTTGGGAAAATGGAAAACTCAGCACTTCACCTGGGCTAGGAGCTGCAGGACGAGATGCAGCAGCTTAAAAAAGACTGTAGTGAGTTTAAGATTAAAACTATGAGCCTGGATGACATCTCCCACCATGCCAATCTGAAGTTTCATGGCATTGATGAACAGATGGGAAAAGCCTCAGATCTGTGTGTTCTCTTGTACAAATGGCTTTCCACTGTGGTGAGATTTGAGGAGGGTACTCCCTTCTTCCTTGATTATGCCTATAGAATGGGCTCCCTAGCAAACCCGAAAATAAAACCGCCAAGAGATATTCTAGCCTCATTCTCTTCCCTTTATGTTAAGAGGAAAATAGTCTCAGCTGCCAGGGGAAAAGGCTCTTTGCCATTTGGAGACAAACAAATACAAGTTCTACAAGACCTATCATCTGAGGCTCTTGCCTTAAGGAGAGAACTGAAACCAATTATGTCCAAGCTGAGGGACTTAAATATCTCTTACATCTGGGTGGGAGCAGGAACACTGAAAATGAAACATCAAGGGAAAGCCTACTATATCAAAGACTTTGCTTCAGGGAACAACTTTCTGCAACAACTGAATGAAGAGCCGATAAGTGACCATCTGAAGAAGTCATTTAAAAGGAAGCTAGATCTGCCTGTCACTCCACACAAGGGGAGAAAGATCCCAATACCTACTCCCATCTAGTTCCCTACATGGATCCTAGAATAATTTTTAGTGGTTTATTTTATTTTATTTATTTATTTATTTATTCCATTTTTACCCCACCCTCCCCGCGAGCGGGCTCAGGGCGGCTTACAATGAGGCAACCAAGTGCCAAGAACAAACAGCTTAAAACATATAAAATCACTAAAACATGCCAAAACATCATAAAATGCTTCAGTTTTATATATAACGACTAAGTTTTCTTGGTCTAGTTACAGTGTTTCTTTCTTTTCTACATTGTCTCCAGCACACTGTTATCCAATTTGTCATATTGTTTCTAATGAGCTTGGAGAAACTCTGAAATGCTTTTCCATTTATGCAGGGGTGGGGTGGGGTAGGGTAGGGATTCTCTCTGCCAACCTCTCTAGAGTCTAGTGCACATTAGACTGGAATGCACTCCTTCCTACACCATGGGTGCCCCCTGTGGTGCTGATGTACACTTTATCCATGTTGGACTGTTAAGGTGGACTTTTCTCACACAGATGTTTTTGTTTGATTTCATCTTCTGTTGTTGGGGGGTTCAGGGGAGGTGGAGGAGGGATGGGGGAATTTGAAACACTTTACCGATGACTTACATTTACACCCTAACTTTAAAATACCTAGTTGGTTTAAAGATTCTGTGGAATACGTTAAATTTGGAGTTGCAGACTTAGTAAATAAGGCTTTATTGAATGTGTTAATCCTAGATATATATATTTTGGCTTTTATTGTTAATCTTACTGTCAATTTTATTAAGGCACTTGTCAGGGATTACACTGAGGAAGGAACATAATGTACACACAAAATACATCCCATTGTTTTGCATTGCTAGACTGTCTAGAGTGCTTTATAGGCGTCTTGGAAAGAATGTCTTTACACAGATACAAAATAATGATTAATGACTTGAAAATAATTTCGCTAAATTGCAGGGGGCTAAATAACAAAATCAAAATGAAGAGAGTGTCAGTGAACTTAGTTAAACTACACCTGGATGTAGCATTCCTTCAGGAGACACACATAGCCAAAGATGACTCCAAACCCTTCAAGTCACGCTGGTTTCAACAGGAGTACTTAGCCCCTGGCACATCGAAATCAAGGGGAGTAGCTATACTATTCTCAAAAAATGTTAGATTTACCCTAAAAGACTCAGTCATAGATCCCAAAGGTACATTTATCTTTCTAAAAGGGCACCTAGAAGAAGAAAAGAATGACTATAGTGACAATGTATGTTCCAAACCAAAATCAACTGCCTTTTATTGAAGAGGTTTTTAATAACTTAGAGATATTTAAAGAAGGCGAAGTACTAATTGGGGGGATTTTAATAGATAATAGATCCAAAGATAGATAGGACCTATAAGAACAGACCAAAGATGGGGCAGAAGTGAAATGTGAAGGTAAATTTAGCAACCCTGCTTGAGAGATATGATTTGCATGACATCCGGCACCTTCACCACCCCAAAGACAGAGACTACACCTATTTTTTCAGGGAGACATGAAATTTACACCAGGTTTGATTTTCTATTAATATCATTTCCCCTAATGCATCATTTTAAAGAAATGGGAATTGGCACGCCACTATGGTCTGACCATGCATGGGTAGAAGGCACTTTGAGAATCACTGATGATAATGCCCACACTACATTCCGGAGATTGAACACCTTTTTATTGCTAAGTGACTTCACATGTCAGGAAATAGAAAAAGATCTCCAAAACTACTTCAAAGAGAATAATACAGACAATGTATCCATAACCACAATTTGGGAAGCCATGAAGGCTACAATTCGGGGCAGATTCATAGGCATTGCTTCATATTATAAAAAATAATGCAACGTCCTCAGAGAAAAGACTTTACTGAACATACGGAACCTGGAAGCAAAACATAAAAGAACAAACAGCAAAAAAATATATAAGTCCCTTCAGGCTGAGAGGAAAGTCCTAGAAACTCTGGAAACCAACCAAATACAGAAGAAATTACTGGTGACTAAACAAAAATACTGGCACTCTTCTCCACGCACACTGTAATTTCTGGCCTGGAAGATTGATCAGCAGTTTTCCTCAAATAAAATAGTCATTCTGAGAGATAATAAAGGGACCTACAAACAAGTACACAAAAAATTATAGACTCCTTTGTGACCTATTATAAGGCATTATATACATCAGGTAACCCCAATCTGACCCTAATAAATACCTACCTTAGATCCACAACATTTGGGAATAATAAATTAAGAGATAATCATAAAGAACTCATAGAAAGTCCAGTTACCCCTGAAGAAATATCTGAGGTCATAAGATCACTAAAAATTAACCAGAGTCCAGGAAGGGATGGACTCCCATTGGAATGTTACAAAAAAATTTCCCATGTCCTCTCTGGCCCGCTTGCGGAAGTCTGTAACCACGTTCTAAGACAAGGCAAGCTCCCTAAATCCTGGTCAGAGGCAGCCATAACAGTTATACCAAAACAAAGCAAAGACTCAACAAACCTGAACTCCTATAGGCCAATTTCTCTACTCAACCAAGACATGAAAATATTCACCTCTCTATTGGCAAAAAGAATGAATACCTTTATTACATCCTATGTTCACCCAGACCAGTCTGGATTTATGCCCTTCAGAAATCTGGCAGATAACATAAGGAAAACTTTAAATGTAATATCCAAGTGCAATCAAAACAATAAAGAAGCTGCCATATTGTCACTAGATGTAGAAAAGGCCTTTGACAGGTTGGAACCTCTATTCTTGAAAGAAACCTTATCGATAATGGGCTTTGGAGAAAATTTCTGCAGGGAAATAGGCACTCTATATGCAGCCCCCACAGCACATCTACTAGTCAATAGTCATGTCTACAGAATTTCACATAACAAGAGGGACATGACAGGGCTGGCCTCTATCCCCCATTTTATTTTCCCTAGCTATGGAGCCACTTACCTCCATCATCAGAGACAACAAAACTATAACTGGGGTTGAGATAAATGGGATTGAATGCAAAGCATGCCTCTTTGCGGACAACATATCCCTATATTTAACAAATCTGGACAGATCGCTACATGAAGCAGAGGAAGTCTTAAAGAAGTTCAAGGAAGCCTCAGGTCTGCAGATGAATCTAAACAAAACAGAAATATACCCAATCAACATCACATCAGCTTCTAGAAGAATCATAGAGAGTTGTTTGGGGTATAAATGGATAACGGACTCCTGGAGACAACTGGTAGTTTGGATTCCGCTTAATACAAAAGACATCCTAAAAGTCAATCACATAAAAGTCTTCAAAGACATCACAATGGAGTTAAGAACATAAGAACATAAGAGAACATAAGAGAAGCCAATGTTGAATCAGGCCAATGGCCCATCTAGTCCAACACTCTGTCACACAGCGGCCAAAATATACCAGGTGCCATCAGGAGGTCCAGCAGTGGGGCCAGGGCACCAGAAGCCCTCCCACTGCTGCCCCCTCCAGCACCAAGAATACAGTGCATCACCTGCCCCAGACTGAGAGTTCTCATTCTATACCCTGTGGCTAATAGCCACTGGTGGACTTCTGCTCCATATGTTTATCTAATTTCCTCTTGAAACTGTCCATGCTTGCAGCTGCCACGACCTCCTGTGGCAGTGAATTCCATATGTTAATCACTCTTTGGGTGAAGAAGTATTTCCTTTTATCTGTTCTAACCCGACTGCTCAGCAATTTCATAGAGTGCCCACGAGTTCTTGTATTGTGAGAAAGGGAGAAAAGTACTTCTTTCTCAACCTGCTCAATCCCATTCATAATCTTATAAACCTCGATCATGTCACCCCTCAGCCGTCGTTTCTCCAAGCTAAAGAGCCCCAAGCATTTTAACCTTTCTTCATAGGGAAGGTGTTCCAACCCTTTTATCATTCTAGTTGCCCTTCTCTGCACTTTTTCCAATGCTATAATATCCTTTTTGAGATGTGGTGACCAGAACTGTACACAGTATTCCAAATGAGGTCGCACCAATGATTTATACAGGGGCATGATGATACTGGCTGATTTGTTATCAATTCCCTTCCTAATAATCCCCAGCATAGCGTTGGCCTTCTTTATTGCAGCTACACATTGTGTAGACATTTTCAGCGAGTTATCCACTACGACTCCAAGATCTCTCTCTTGGTCCGTCTCTGCCAGATCAGACCCCATCAACGTGTATTTATATTTAGGATTTTTGGCTCCAATGTGCATCACTTTGCACTTGGCCACATTGAACCCCATTTGCCACGTTGACGCCCACTCACCCATCCTCAACAGATCCCTTTGGAGTGCCTCACAATCCTCCCTGGTTTTCACCACCCTGAACAACTTCGTGTCATCTGCAAATTTAGCCACATCACTGCTTACTCCCAATTCCAAATCGTTAATAAACAAGTTAAAAAGCATGGGACCGAGTACTGATCCCTGTGGTACCCCACTGCTTACCACCCTCCACTGAGAGAGTTTCCCATTTATACTCACTCTCTGTTTCCTATTTATAAGCCAGTTTTTGATCCACAAGAGGACTTGTCCTTTTATCCCATGACTATTGAGCTTACTTAGGAGCCTTTGATGAGGAACTGTATCAAAAGCTTTCCGGAAGTCAAGGTAAATAATATCTATTGGGTCCCCCATGTCCACATGTTTGTTCACTCCCTCAAAAAACACTAACAGGTTAGTGAGACAAGATCTTCCCTTACAGAACCCATGCTGAGTCTGCCTCAATAGTTTTTGTTAATCAATGTGCCTACTAATTCTTTCCTTAATAACAGTTTCCACCAACTTACCCGGTATCGATGTCAGACTGACTGGCCTGTAATTTCCTGGATCTCCCCTGGAGCCCTTTTTAAAGATGGGAGTGACATTAGCTACCTTCCAGTCATCAGGAATGGAGGCAGATTTTAAAGAAAGATTACATAGTTTTGTCAGGAGATCCAGAAGTTCACATTTGAGTTCTTTCAGAACTCTCGGATGAATGCCATCCGGGCCTGGTGATTTATTAGTTTTTAAATTGTCCATCAGTCGGAGGACTTCCTCTCTTGTCACCGCAATCTGATTCAGGTCTTTCAAACCCCCTCCCGAAATCAGTGCTTCTGGAGTGGGCAAACACTTCTCCTCTTCCACAGTGAAGACAGAGGCAAAAAATGCATTCAGCTTCTCAGCCATTTCCCTATCATCCTTCACTACTCCTTTTACCCCTTGGTCATCCAAGGGCCCCACTGCCTCCCTGGCTGGCTTCCTACTTCTAATGTATTTGAAGAAAGTTTTATTGTTGGTCTTTATGTTTTTTGCAATATGCTCCTCATATTCCCTTTTTGCTTGCCTGATCACAGACTTGCATTTTATTTGCCATAGTCTGTGTTCCCTTTTATCAACCTCACTAAGACTAGCTTTTACCGCTTAAAGGAATCCTTCTTACCTTTTACAGCTTCCATTACTTTATTTGTTAACCATGCAGGCTTTTTTCTATACCTATTTGTACCTTTCCTAACCTGCGGTATATATTTTCTCTGAGCTTCTAGGATTGTCTTTTTAAATAGTCTCCAAGCTTCCCCAATGGTTTTGACCTTCTCCACTCTTCCTTTCAATTTCTTCCTCACATGTCCCCTCATACCAGAGAAGTTACCCCTTTTAAAGTTAAAAGTGGTTGCGTCAGTCTTTTTGGGCAACTCCCTATCTGTACAAATGTTAAACTCAATGACATTATGGTCACTGTTTCCAAGTGGTGCAGTCACTTTTACATCTCTCACCAGGTCTTGGGTGTTACTTAGGACCAAATCCAGGATCGCCTCTCCCCTGGTAGGATCTGTGACCATCTGTTCCACAGCACAGTCATTGAGAGTGTCTAAGAACGCAATCTCTTTTTCCCGACTAGAACTCATATTGACCCAATCAATGTGTGGGTAGTTAAAGTCGCCTATTACAACACAGTTATTTCGTCTAGCCGCTATCTTTAATTCATTCATCATTTTATAATCCTCCTCTATCTTTTGATCTGGTGGGCGATAACAAACTCCCACTGTTAAGCCTCCTTTTGGACCCACTATTTCAACCCATAGCATTTCCAGAAGGGAATCCAATTCTCTTACCCTCTCAATCTTACTGGATGGTATACCCTCTCTGACATACAGAGCCACCCCACCTCCAACCCTTTCCCCCTATCCTTCCGATATAATTTATAACCAGGAATCACCGTATCCCACTGATTTTCCTCATCCCACCAAGTTTCTGAAATACCCACAATGTCTATTTCCCCCCCAACACCAAGCATTCCAACTCCCCGATTTTACCTCGGAGACTTCTAGCATTTGTGTATAAACACTTATAGTTTCCCACGTTTGTTAAGCCCACAGCCTTCCTCTTGCTGCCTCGAGACCTTGCCAGGCAGTTCCTATCATTAGCCACAGTCTCAGTGGACAATTGTAATCCATTTCCTTGTACAAAAGTAATAGCTACCCCTTCATCTCTTTGAGATGAGCCATCCCGAACCAGAGACTTTTCATCTCCTGTCGGCTTTCCCCCATTATTCAGTTTAAAAACTGCTCTGCCACCTTTTTGATTTTGAGCGCCAGCAGCCTGGTTCCTTCTCGGGACAAGTGGAGACCGTCCCTTTTGTACAGCTCCCTCTTGTCCCAAAAAGCATCCCAGTGCCTAACAAACTTGAACCCTTCCCTCCTACACCACCGTCTCATCCACGCATTGAGACTCCTGATCTGTGCCTGTCTCTCCGGCCCTGCGCGTGGAACAGGTAGCACTTCCGAGAAGGCTACCTTGGAGGTCCTGGCCTTGAGTTTCCTGCCCAGCAGCCTAAATTTCTCCTCCAGGACCTCACGACTGCATTTCCCCACATCGTTGGTGCCGACGTGCACCACGACCACTGGCTCCTCCCCAGCACTATCTACCAGCCTATCTAAAACACACGTAATGTCCGCTACCTTCGCACCAGGCAGGCAAGTCACCATACGGTCAGTACGCGGGTTCGCCACCCAGCTGTCTACCTGCCTAAGGATCGAATTACCAACTACCAAGAGCCCCCCTCCCACCCTTCCCAGGGATGGTTCCTTGGTACGAAAGGATACCCGTTCACCAGCTGAAGAAGAGGTCCCTTCTGAGGGCACATTCCCCTTATCCTCAGCATGGTGCCCCTTTTCCCCTTGACCCTCATGCTCCCTGGCAGCAGCCGGGCTGCCAGATCCAGAGTGGGACATATCTAACAAGTCCCCGAGAGTCTTCCCCGTGCACCTAACTGACTGTCCCTGCTTCTCCAGGTCAGCCACCTTGGCCTCAAGGGAGCAAACTCGCTCCCTGAGAACCAGGAGCTCCTTGCACCGAGCACACACCCAAGACTTCTGACCAGTGGGCAGATAGTCATACATGTGACACTCCATGCAAAACACTGGATAGCCCCCACCCCCCTGCTGGCATTCTGGCGTCATAATTGTTTTTAAACAAATACTTTTCTATAACCCCCCTTTTAAAAACCCTTTGTATTTATATGGCTCCTGTTGTAGGAGTCTACTTACCTTACCTTACCAAGGAGCCAAGGTCCTGGCTTCCTGGCTCTTCCTGGGCTTCTTACAGAGCCCCTAGGCCAAGAGCCACAGGCAAAGAGCCTCGCCCTTTTGCTCTCGCCCTTCGGCTCATGCCAGAGGCTCGTGCCTCTTGCAAACTTCCTGCCTTAAATGGAATTGTCTCCCAGGAGAGGGTGTGGCCAGCAGCTACTCAAAATCACCCAAGGCACTTAATGACGGTCAAACAAAGCCCCTTTCACACTCCAACTCCAGCAGCCAGGAGTCTGCTATTCAATCTCACCCAAGCACTTAATTACAGGCAAACAATGACCCTTTCACACCCTAACTCCAGCAGTCAGGAGTCTGTTACAACTCACCCACACACTCCCAAATACAGTCCCTGACACAGTACCTTTTCAGCTAAAGCACCTCAGCTGAAAGTAAATAAATAAAAATACCACTCACCCCTCTGGCAGCTCAAACACCTTGCTCCTTCTCAGAGCTCAGCTGGGTCAGCTCTCAAGTTACATAGATGGGATATGCTCCCATTATCTTGGGCTGATAGGCTTAATTTATTGAAAGCCTTTGCTTTTCCCAAACTCTTGTTTTACTTCAGAACTATGTTTTACTCTTGTTTTACTTCAGAACTATGCCAATAACAATCACTGACATTTACCTTAGCAATGGCAGTCAACATTAAATATATTTATTTGGGGCTTTCACAAGCCAAAAATCAACTTTAAAAATTTGAGGCATCATTCGAAAATGAGTGGACTGGGCTTACCAGATCTCAAAAGATACTATGAAGTGGCCCAACTATCCCAACTGGTGGCGGTTCTATCTCTCGCAATTGACATGGATTGGAAGAGGATAGAACAAGGCTACTCACAGTTCCTTTCTTTACAAGAAGTAATATGGGCTAGGAAACATGACAGGCCTGCAAGTGTGAACAAAGCAGAATATCTACTACCCTCTCTGAAAATATGGGATGCAAAATGCTCAAAACTAGTTTTGAACCCATCAATACTCTCTCCATTTGCAGGTTGAGGGTGGTTCCCCCGGCACAAAATCCAACAGCTTTCTTAGTATGGAAAGAAGCAAAACTAACAAGAGTGTTAGATATCACCCAGAAGGGAAAATTACTAGAAAAAATTGTGTTAGATCAAAAGGCGGGTTGTAGATTACCCTGGTTCCAATACATGCAATTCCAACACTTAATTAGTTCAACAAACTTCAAAAACCTCAAGGGGAAACCGCTCACCCCATTTGAGATCCTCATAAAATCAGAGAGCTCATCTTTGAAAGCTATAATATCTATACTATATAATATACAAGGGAAAACCATTCCTGAGAGACCTTTCTCCTACTAGAATAGTTGGGAACAAGATTGCAATATGACCATGTTAACCCAACAATGGCAGTCTATTTGGAGGTCTTCAACTCTGCAGTCTCAATCCATTACTATTAAAATGCAATCATTCAAGATCATGACAAGATGTTACCTTTCACCTCAAAAGCGACTCTATATATATCCCACTACAAGCCCCCTATGCTGGAAAGGATGCGGGTCAATAGCATCTTTCATTCACTGCTGGTGGGCATGCCCAAGAATAGCTCAATTTTGGAATGCGGTAACTGAACACATCAATGAGATAACAGGCTTCCCTCTCCCGCACAAACCAGAATCGTTGCTGTTATCGCTCTGGGACAGCAGCGATTTGCTGAATACAAAGAAAATATCCTGCCAGATCCTGCATTGCTATTAAATGGAAAAATAATTTACCCCCATCAATTTTTGAAAAGTACTGAGACTGATGAGTGATTTCAGCTCTCACATACTTTATTTAGATCAGGAACAAGACCACCTAAGCTGGCTCGCAGGCCAGCTTTTATTCCCAAGTGAACCCACACCCCAAACACACACACACACACGGTGATTCGCTATTTACATTGATTGAGTTATCTCTGGCTCCTCAATTGGAGGGGAGCTAGGATCCTCTAGTCCATTGTCTTTCGGGGCGAAGCTCAGGCCCTTCGCCTGGCCACATGGTGGACTGGTTAGAACCAGTCCAAGCACATGGCTGCCCTGAGCCCATGTTCTCAAGTGGATACATTACACCCTTCCCCCCTTGGTCCGATAAACACCTGCACACATGGTCCTTCAAGTAGCTGGGGGTCTGCCGCTCTCGCGTGGAATGGCAGAGTTCTGGCATGAGGGAACTGGTGACCTCCCGAGCTGGCTTGGGGTCTGGCAGCCGTTCTGGTGTCTGCGGGACTGGGCTCACCGTCTTCCCCGGTGCGTCATTTGTGGTCGATGGTTGTCCAGGGTTGAATTACTCGGGGATTTCCTCTGGTGCGTCTGTCACCGCGTCTGGTTGAGCTGGCCCGTTCCACCCATCCCCCTCATCCAGCTCTAGGGGTAGCACCCGGCGGCGTAGCTGATCAATGTGTCGATGCAGTATCTGGCCGTCCTCTCCGGAGACTTCATATGATCGGGGGCCTCAGACCCATACTACTCTGGATGGGATCCAAGGGGACCCTTTCGCGTAGTTCCACGTGTACACCGGGTCCTCTGGAAAAAAAACCCGTGCAGCCACAGGGGTTTCAGTGGAGGGTTCCTGCTCTGGTGCTCAGTCGGGGTGTAACTGATCTAGCCTGGTGGTGAGACGTCGTCCCATCAGTAGTTCCGCAGGGCTTCGCCCGGTAGTCGCATGGGGCGTAGTCCTCTGGCCGAACAAGAAGGACACCAGCCTAAAGTCCCAGTCGGTACCTTCAGTCCGGCAGAGCGCCTCCTTTGCTGTTCTCACCATGCGCTCGGGTTGGCCATTGGTGGCGGGATGGAATGGGGCCAACCTGACGTGGCGAATTCCATGCTGGCGGGTGAACTCCTGGAACTCCCCAGATGTGAAAGCTGTTCCATTGTTGGTGACCAGGGTGTTGGGGAGTCCGTGCGAGCTGAAAATCCGCCACATTGCTCTTATGGCCGCTTGGGAGGAGGTGGACGGCACGGGCTCAACCTCAAGCCACTTACTATAGGCATCTACAAGTATAAAAAACAGCTGCCCCTGGAACGGGCCCACAAAGTCGAGGTGCAGGCGTGACCAAGGGCGGTGAGAGGATTCCCAGGCCCTTTCCGGGGCCATCGGAGGTGTGGGTTGAGAGGCCTGGCAGGGTTGACACCTTTTTACTAAGTTCTCAATGTCCCGGTCTAGCCCCGGCCACCAGACATACCCCCGCGCCAAGGCCTTCATTCTGACCACCCCGGGGTGATGCTCATGTAGGTCTTTCAGCACTCGTGGCTGTAGTGGTTTTGGAATGACCACTCTACCTCCCCACATTAGGCACCCCTTATAGGTTGACAGCTCATCGTGCCTTGTGACGAAGGGCGCAAATTCTGGGTCTTGTTTAGCTGTCGGCCACCCCCTCCCCACCCAGTCCAAGACCCGACAGAGAACCTTGTCGCGGCCCGTAAGACGGGCCACCTCCTTGACGTGGACTGGGCGACTGGGCAGCGATTCCAGGACGGCGACTTCATGGGCAGGGGCTGGGGCAGGGTCCGTGCTGGGCAGTGGCAGGCGGCTGAGGGCATCCGCGTGACCCATGGCTTTCCCGGGGCGGTGGTTGAGGACGTATGAGTACCCCGCCAGAAATATGGACCAGTGGAGAACCCTGGGTAAGACCATCTGTGGCGTTTGCCGATCGGGCGCAAGGAGGCCCAGGAGAGACTTGTGATCTGTTAGGATCTCGAATGGGTGGCCATAGAGATAGTGGTGGAATTTTTTAACCCCCGCCACTATCGCTAGCGCCTCCTTGTCAATCTACGCATAGTTACGCTCCGCAGAAGACAGGGTCCGAAAGTAATAGGCAACCGGGACTTCCTGGCCATCCGACAGCCTATGCCCAAACACCGCCCCCACCCCGTAGGGTGAAGCATCGCAAGCAAGAACAACCGGTAAAGCCTCGCAGAAGTGGTGCAGTACAGTGTTGGAGACCAGCAAGTCTTTCACCGCCTGGAACGCCGCCGCATGCTCCAGCTTCCAGGCCCATGGTGCCTCTTTGTCTAGCAGGCAGTGGAAGGGTTCCGCCACCGTGGCTTTCAGGGGCAGGAAAGCATGCTAAAAATTTAAGAGGCCTAGGAAAGCCTGTAGTTCTGTTTTGGGCGTGGGAACTGGGGCTTTGTGATGGCCTTTATTTTGTCATCTGTGGGATGGATGCCTTGTGCATCGACTGCAAACCCCAGAAACTCAATGCGAGGCACCCCCAGGAGGCATTTCTCTTTCTTCACCTTGAGGCCGGCATTGTTGAACCTCTGCAGGACCTGACGCAGCCAGTCGGCGAAGGTGGCGGAGTCCGGGGCCGTGATGATTACGTCATTGAGAAAGGGCTGGACCCCTGGAATTCCTTTTAGAAGGGAATCCATGAAAGACTGGAAAATCCCTGGTGCCACCGAAACCCCAAATTGTAACCTATTCACCCGGAAGGCCCCCTTGTGGGTGGTGATGGTCTGTGCTTCCGCAGCGGCCGCATCCACTGGCAGTTGTTGATAAGCCTGCGCCAAGTCTAGTTTACCGAAAACCTTGGCCCCCGTAAGGGAGGCCAGAATGTGGCTCACTACAGGGACCGGATAGGTGTGGTCCTGCAGGGCCTTATTTATGGTGCATTTGTAGTCTGCACAAATGCGTATGGTCCCGTTAGGTTTAATCGGTGTCACAATGGGGGTCTCCCAGCGTGCTGATGCGACTGGTTCCAGCACTCCTTGGGCAACCAGGTGGTCGAGCTCGGCCTCTATTTTTCTCCGCATTGCTACAGGAGGGGGCCATGCCTTGATGCGGATGGGCCGAACGTTGGGGTCCAGATCAAGCGATATCGGGGTCCCATTGTACCTCCCCAGGGTCCCATCAAACACCTTGGGGAAATCACGGCAGACTGCCTCCCAGTCCATGGTCCCGAGGCAGTTTACTCCCGCTATTTGGAGTCCCAAAGCCTTAAACCATGACAACCCCAAGAGACTCGAGAGGCGCCCTTCCATGACCAGCAGGTCCAGCAAGCCCAAAAACCCTTTAAATTGGACCTGAAACTTGCCCCAGCCGCGGACCGCCATGGGGTTTCTGTTAAAGTCTGTTACTTTCAACCCTTGTGGCTTGTGCAGACGGGGTCCCCCCTTGGGGCATAGTGTTTTGAGGGTTTCCGCGGAAATTATTGAGAAGGAGGACCCTGAGTCTATTTCCATTTGGCAGGGGGACCCCTCTATTTGGACAGTCACATGAACCTTGCCGTCTGGGGGCAAGTTACATACCATCTGCCGGTGCTGGGTCATCATGGTGTGCAGGCTTGCGGCGTCCAGCTGGGCAGTGGACCCCAGGCGCTTGCCCTTGGAGCGGCAGACCCGGGTGAGGTGTCCGGCCTTGTTGCAGGTCCTGTAGACGGCATCCCGGAAACGGCAGGTCCAGCGCTCGTGAGCATCACCACAGCTGGCACAGGCAGAGGCGTTGGGCTGAGTCGATGCCGCGGGGGATCCCTTGATGCGTGGGGCGCGTTGTTGCGATTGGCAGTTTACCTGCAGGACCTCCTCATCGTTCGAGTCATCAGATGGGCTGGAGTCCTGGAGGCGATGGACCGGCTTCAGCCGGCGATCCGAGTGGGACTTCTCATAGGCGGCCACTTCCTTGATGGCGACCTCCAGAGTGAGGTCGTCCTGGCTGATGAGCCTACGGCACAGCTTTGGCTCCTTCAGCCCCACCAGGAACTGATTCAGAAGGGCATCCGTGAGGTTGGGGAAGGCGCATCTTGTTGCTGCGCGGCATAGGCCGGCCAGGAATTCTGGAGACGTCTCATCGGGGCCCTGAGTTCTTGCGAAGAATTCCATTCGTTCCGCAAACTTGGTGGGCTTCAGGGCTAAGTGGTTTGTAAACACCTTGACCAGCATCTCATAGGTGGTGGCCGCATCTTTCAGCTGTAGAGGGGCCACCAGGTCCTTTAGGAGGAGATGTGCCTCGATGCCGCAGTAACGTAGCAGATACGCCTTCTTCGTGCCCGCATCCGTGATGCCATGGATCTCGAAGTGGTGCTCCAGTGTCTCGATCCAGGTCTCCCAGTGTGCGGGATGAGAGATGTCGAAGGCAGGGAAGCTCTCGTTGCTGGCGGCCATTGCGTTTACCTGTGGAGGTCGCGGTTCAGGCGTAGTGTTGGTGGCGTTGGAAGCGAGGCTGCTCTCGGGGTCAGCGGTGCTTGGGAGCGGTGCGGTGAGCGGCTGGCTCGGTGTGAAGCTCGGGAACGTTGGCGGCTTTGGGTTGCGGTGAGCGGTGCGTTGCTGCTCTCGGGGTCAGCGGTGCGAGGCTCGAGAGTGGTGCGATGAGCGGCTGGGCTCGATGCAATGCTCTTCTTCGTGGTCATTGTTCAGGGAGGGAGTTGGCATCCCATCCTTGTCACCAGTGAAAAGTACTGAGACTGATGAGTGATTTCAGCTCTCACATAATTTATTTAGATCAGGAACAAGACAATCTAAGCCAGCTCACAGGCTGGCTTTTATTCCCAAGTGAACCCACACCCCAAACACACACAAACACGGTGATTCGCTATTTACATTGATTGAGTTATCTCCGGCTCCTCAATTGGAGGGGAGCTAGGATCCTCTAGTCCATTGTCTTTCGGGGCGAAGCTCAGGCCCTTCGCCTGGCCACATGGTGGACCAGTTAGAACCAGTTCAAGCACATGGCTGCCCTGAGCCCATGTTCTCAAGTGGATACATTACAATTTTGCTCTGGTATGATAGGATTTGGCAGTTCTATGTGATGGAACTGATTGCATATAAAAAAGTTCTAAATGACAATGCTAGGCAAAAAGCCCAATTCCCAGCAATTTGGTTTCCATTTCTACAGTACATGACAACTAATGGTGAAGTGCCAAGGGATGTTTACCTTTTAGATCTGTTAATATCGTAAGCTGAAGTTATCTCTGTATCTTATTAGTAAGCTGTAGCTCTTCTTTCTTTTCTTTTCTTTTATTTGAACCAACTGTAAAACGTAAAACTATGTATCTACTATGGTAACATGCATGTCAAATCTTGATTCCTCCAATAAAAACGTTAATTAGGAAGTATTTGAAGGGCTGGAGCAGATCTATTCTCTCTTGCTCCGGATCGCAAGACTAGATCTTTTTTTTTTTTTAAGTGCCCCTGAAAGAGGCATTTTTATTATTTTTTTTAGACAAACATTACACTACAACATTACACTACAAGCACACAATACATTAACACTACACACAAAACACAACATACCACATTTAACATTCACGGGGGGTTTACAATTTTTATAACACTCCATCCGTTTAAATTTCCTCCTACCTTGCCACCCCTTGTTACTTATAATCTTTTACTTCTGTATCCTCAAATACTATCTTTCTACCTTATCCATTTCTAATTTAACATATAAGGTTAATAATACTCAATACTTATTATTTCTCTCCATCCTTCCCTCTATGATCATAGAAGCATTGCCACGTATTTATGAAGGCTGATTCATCATGTCCTTTCATCATCAAAGTCAATTTATCCATTTCTGCTGCTTCCATTATCTTCTCAATCAACTCTTGTTTGGTTGGTACCACCATGGATCGCCAATATTTTGCATACAAAATCCTAGCCACAGTCAGTATACATATTATCAAGTATCTCTCTTCTCTCCGTACATCTTTTGGAAGTATACCCAACAACCATCTCTGGTTTGAACAGAAGAGTACCTTTTATAATTTTCTGCATCATTTTATGCACCCATATCCTCTACTTTTTTGTCACCTCACATGTCCACCACATATGATACAATGACCCTGTCTTTGCATTACATTTCCAACACTTATTAGAACATTTCTCATATTTTGCCAGCTTATCTGGCGTGATATTCCACCTATGCAACATTTTATACATATTTTCTCTATATGAGACTGCCCTAGTTATTTTCACATTCATTTTCCATATTTGGTCCCACTGATCCAACTCAATGCTATAACCAAAGTTCTTCGCCCATTGGATCATATTGCTTTTCACCATTTCGTTTACCATATAATCAGCCAACAACAATGAATACATTTTTTTAAGAAACTTCTCTTCCAGCTCATAAAGTATTTTTTTCTAAATCTGTTAATGTCTTCTCAAACCCTATTTTCTTATCTCTTTTATGCCTTGATTGAATCTGAACTTTGTGCCACCAACTGATATTCTCATCCAATTCCAACTCCCCCTTTGCATTTATAATGTCCAGATATCTTTGTGGGGGATTTTCACAATACAACCTAGGTAAAGTCACTGCTTCAACTAGGGCTACCAGCCTCGAGGTTTTGGTAAACCACCTCCTCCGGATGGTCTCCCATACCCTACAGAGTGCATCTCGTATCCAGTGTTGTCTAAAATATTTTCTTGTTGCCGCTTTCTCATCCCACAGAAAAGCATGCCAGCCTTCCAAAAGGTCATGGCCTTCCAACTTTAAAGGTCTTCTATCTTCCAGCATTACCCATTCCTTAATCCATGCCAAAGCTCTGGCTTTATAATACAATATCCAATTAAGCAAACCAAACCCATCTCTTTCTTTTGAGTCTTGTAATGCTTTGAGCCTAATTCTTGCTCTCTTCCCCTGCCAGACAAACTTAGTGGTAATTTGCTCCAACTCTTTCAAAATTGCCAACCTCTTCAAAACAGGAACCGTTTGAAACAAGAATATTCATCTTGGTAAAATATTCATCTTTATCAAAGCAATTCTTCCCATTAGTGAAAGCTTTAAATTCTTCCATTTTTCCAAATCTTGTTTTGTTGCTCTCAATAGTTCTTTATAATTATCTTCTTGTAACGAACTGCACCTGTTCGTCAATTTAATTCCTAAATATTTTACCTTCGTACAGAGTTTATATCCCGATTCTTCTTGTAGACACTCTCTCTGTTCCAGTGTCATGTTTTTAGTTAAAATTTTTGTCTTAGCCAGATTTATCTTTAATCCTGCCACTTGCCCATAGTCTTTCAATATCTTATTCAACTCCGTAATTGATAATCTGGGTTCCTCCAATATAAACGCAAGATCATCTGCATAGGCCAATAGTTTGTATTGTTCTCCTTGCATCTTCAGGCCCTTCACATCTGGATTCTGTCTTATCTCCTCTGTTACCACTTCCAGAGCAAAGATATATAACAGCGGTGATAGGGGACAGCCTTGCCTCGTACCTTTCTGTATCTGAAATTGCTCAGTCTGTTCCCCATTTACCATAACTGCTGCTCTTTGCTTTGAATAAATGGCTTGAATTGTTTGGATGAATTGCTCTCCCGCTTTAACCTTCTTAAATCTTTCTATTATAAACATCCAGTCCAGGTTGTCAAAGGCCTTCTCTGCATCTATAAAAATCATCACCATTTCTTTTTCTGGGTGTGCTTCATAATATTCCAACACATTCAATAACCGCCTTACATTGTGTTTTATTTGTCTTTTCGGCAAAAATCCAGATTGGTCTCTATGAATCACCTTTGCCAAAATACGTTTCAACCTCTCCGCCATAATAGATGCAAAGATCTTATAATCCACATTTAATAAGGAGATCGGCCTATAATTCTTAATATCATTCCCTTCTGTATCTTGCTTATGTATCAGCGAAATCAAGGCTTCTCTCCATGTATCAGGCACTTCCTCTCCTTCCCAGGTTTTTTTATAAACTTCATGTAACTGTGGTAGCAATATTTCTTCAAAAATTACATAGAACTCCACTGGTAGACCATCAGTCCCAGGTGCTTTACCTTTATTCTGTCTTTTAAGAGCTTCCACCATTTCCATCATTGTTATTGGTTGATTTAAGCTCTTCTGGTCCCCCTCTGAGAACTTTTGAACTGTGCGTTCTTGTAAATAGTGTAGTATTTTTTTCTCTATTTATATCCTCTCTTACATATAGCTCTTTGTAGAAGTCTTCCACAATCTTCTTCAGATCTTGAATTCCATTTCGTTCCACCCTATTTTTATCTTTCAATGACTGCTTTCTTACTTGGTAAGCCAACCATCTAGTTGGTTTATTGGCATTCTCAAAGTAATTTTGTTTGGTATAGCTCATTTTCTTTGCTAACTTTGCTGTCAATAAGCAATTCATCCTGTGCATAAGAAGTTTAATCTTAGCTCTCCTATCAAGGCCTCCTCCAGTCTCTCTTTCCTGCTTCTCTTGCTCCAATATTTCTTTCTTCAAATTAAGATACTCCTCTTTTCTTTTCCTGTTTTTCCTTGCCGCTTCCTTTATTAAAAGCCCTCTAGCAAAGGCCTTGAACGCATCCCATGCAGTCCATCTCGGGATGTCTGAACTAAGGTTTTCCTTGAAGAAGAAAGTGAATTCAGCTTGCAGACTTCTCACCACCTTACTATCTTTCAATCCTTACAGATCCACATGTTCTGTAAGTCTGGCTAGATGTGTTTGATCTGGTGACAGGTAGCTGTCAGCCAGGAATCTCTGTAAGAGCTGGCTATAACTGGTTCAGGGCAGTCTTGCCACTGCTATCACAGTGACTCAGCACTGAAGCCTGATTGGCTAGTGTTTGTATAAATGTACAGTGAGTGATGTACAGTTTCTCCTCCTCATTTGTATGATTGCAGCAGAGCATTTTGACACTCTGTTTGATGGTGGCTGTGGTGTGTAAATAAATGTATATAGTTTGCACCTAGCTGAAGCCTCCAGTATTTATTTGGATACTCGAACTCTCTTCTGGCCCCCTCCATGCCTACCACTTCTGCTGTTCGAACCTGCGACATAGGAAAGGGTTCAATGTCCATCTACCCTTAAGATTTGTTCCCTGTAGTTCCACCGTTATCGGGTTGTGATCAGCAAATGTACCTGCCTCAATTTCCGCCTCCTGTAATTCCCTTACCAATGAGGATGACACCCAACACATATCCAATCTAGACCAAGAATCATGTCTCGCCGAGTAATATGTGTATTGTTGCTTTTTATAATTTCTTATTCTCCATACATCCACCAGTCACCATTCCTCTATGATCTGCAAAAGAGAATTAGTGAATTCATTGCCCTTTATCTTCTTTTTCTGGGTATTCATTTTTTGATCCTGTTTATTATCAAACACCGCATTAAAATCACTGATCAAACAAATCTCTTGAAAATCCTGTTTGGCTATCAAATTTAGAAGCTTTGCATAAAACTTTTCCTGATTTTGATTTGGTGCATAAATATTCACAATCAAAACCCGTTTATTTTGTCTCTGGATAGCCACCATCAATATTCTTCCGTCCTCCGAGGCAAGTACAAATTCTGGTTGCAAATACTCTCTAATATAGGTAGCTACTCCGCGTTTCTTCTTTTCCTTATCCGTTGCCACAAATACTTTGCCTAATCCTTTGTATTCCAAATATTTTTCATCATTTTTTCTAATATGAGTTTTTTGTATACATGTTATATCCGCTTTATGTTTCTTCAGTTGATGAAATATTCTTCTTCTTTTCTGGAGTCCATTTAAGCCATTCACATTAACCGATATAAACTTCAACTTCTTTTTATCCATCTGAGTTCTGTATCTGTCTGTGTTCCCTTTCGCCTTTTGTTTTTTGTCTCGTGATGATTGGAGATCTCAGTCTGAATCTTCTTACTCTTTGTGGTCTAGCAGGTGGGGCTAAGGCTGTTGCTCCTTGAGATTGGGGTTCCAGTTCCCTTTCGACCTCTCCCCTCTCTTTCTTCTTGGTCATCCGACAACTCTTCACCATAAGTCTCTAGGAAGTCTTTGGCTTTAAAGACTGATGTAATTCTAAATCTCTTCCCTTCAAAGTTAAAAAAGACTCCTTCTGGCATAATCCACCTGTAAGTGATATTATTGGCTCTCAAAAGTGCTGTTAGTTCTGAATATGCCCTTCTTTTCTCCCTCACTCTCCAGGGAATCTCTTTCAACACCTTAATTTCTTCTTGTCCCATCTTCAGCGGTAAGGCATTTACCTCTCTCAATATCTTGTCTCTAACCACCCTCTTATGGAACCTCACCTGTACTTCCCTGGGTACCTTGAATCTTCTTGCATACGCCGAATTCATCCTGAAGGCCACATCTATCTCTTTTGCCACATAATTTCTATATTCGAGCTGTAAATGATTTGCCAACAATTCTGCCATTTTTAAAATCAGATCTTCCTCCATCTCCTATGGAATATTCTGAAACCTCAAAACAAATGCAGCTCTCTCCACCTGCAATCTCATCACATCTTGCTCCAACAACAACTGTTTCTCTTCATTTTCTTGAACCTTCCTTTCCACCTGCCTCATCTTCGTCTCAACTTCCTCCACTGTAGTGCTTAATGCCACAATTTTAGTGGTGTTATTGGCTTTTTGTTTTTGCAACAACTGTAAGCTCTGGGTAAACTGTTCGGTAATGTCCTTCATAGCATTCAGTATTGGGACTGCCACCTGGGGGATCATATCTCTTACCTCCTGGATAGCTTGGTTAACGGGTGCTATCGCTTGTGGAACAGAATTTCGAATTTCTTCCATGCTGACTTTGATTGGTTCTATGACATCTTTAATTGTGCTTAAAATGGTAGCTTGCACCACAGCTTGCATTTCTTTTTGGGGTTCTTTTTGTCCCAAGCTCCCCAACTTCCCTGTTGCGGAGCTCGGGGTCCCTGGTGAGACCAATGATTGTTTTCTTCCTCCTGTGCTGGACATTTTTGACCGTTTAAATACAAATTCCAAATCCCAACCTTAACATGCAGAGAGTATATTTCTCACAATAATTATATTTCCCCCCCCCCCATTTTTTCCCCAATGCCCAGCACTTATCTAATGCTTAGGAACAACACCCGCTTCTTGACTCTCTTCCCAGACCTTCTATCTCTAATAATTCCAACAACTTATTAGAGGGCACCGATGTTTAGGCTATCTTATTCCCTGGCAAACTTCCCAGAAACTGTTTCCACTATCCTTCCCAAATGTTTACCAAACAATCACTCCGTTGGCAATTCTCCCAGACTAGCTGTCTTTTCTGACCTTCCCCCCCTTTATTCTCAGATGTCCCCCTATAGCCAACCTCTAAGCCAAAACTCAGAAAAGCCCAGCATACAGTCAATCAATAATCAGAGACCTTATTATTGCTTAGGATTATTTCGCCAGCAAAGCTTTACATTTCAGCTTAAACACAGTCTGTCTTTCCAACTTCAATAGTCATTAATGATTGCAGCAAAAATTGAGAATGCTGTAACACTCTCTTCTCTCACTCTCTTGCTCTTCTACCCTGGCCCTAAAGGATTAAAAATTGGCGTGCGATGAAGCGCGCCTCCCCTTTTCCATTTCTTCTACCCTACCCCTATTAAACTGGGGGAAGGGGACTGGGACTTTGTCTGAGCTCGGCTTCATGCGGGGCTGCTGTGGAGGCTCCACACTCCTCCACCAACTTTTGCTGAGTCCCTTCCCCAGCTCCCCAGGCCATTCCCTCCCAGCCCTCCTTTCTGTGTTTGTTTCCAAAGCCAAGGCGAATCCTTCAAAAGCCCCTTTTGGGAAGTTCAGCCTTCTTGCCAACCTCTCCCTTCCTGCCTGTCTCACTGAGGGAGGGAGGGAGGGAGGGAGGGAGGGAGGGAGGGAGGGAGGGGGGAAATGAATGTTTAATCTGCACCATTTCTGTCTCAAGAGCTCCAAAAAGTTTATGAAGTCGACATCGCAGGTGAATATGCCAGATTTTGGGACAGGCTGGCGAAAGTGATTACAAACAGCTTTATTCCCCATCCGCTCACCTCCTCAATACCTGCAGCCTCCTGTCTCCGGAGGGCTTGCATTTAGAGTGCCATTGATCACCCGACCAAAAAGCTGGATTCCTAAAGATCCAGGCATGCAACTGCTTTGTACAGGAGCATTTAGAAGTGGTCAGTTCCCTTCATTTGGGGCTCTGTTTTGGAGTGTCACTGCATGAGCTTTGGCCTGGGGGGGTGCTTCCACCAAGGGCCCCTTATTTGGGGGACTTGGGGAAGGGGTTTGGGACTTCATCTGAGCTCAGCTGCATGCGGGGCTGCTGCAGAGGCTCTGCACTCATCACCAAGTTGTCCCTCTGCTTCCCCAGACAGGGAAAAGTCCATGCTTGCCTTGGTCCAAAAGCTACCTGAGAGAAAGGCCTTTCAGCTGCCATTTCCCCTCAACTCCTCCCCTACCAAAGTGAGTTGCCCACTGTTCTGTGGAGAAAAAGGCCACACTGTTAGGTGACTCCCCCGCTCCAATTTTTTTTTTTTTAAAAAAAAGAAATTAAAAAGGACAGTTTGCCACCCTATACGAAGCCTCCACTGACTTGTGCTGAGTCCCTTCCCTGGCTCCCCAGGCCATTCCCCCCCGGCCCTCCTTTCTGTGTTTGTTTCCAAAACCAAGGCAAATCCTTCAAAAGCCCCTCTTGGGAAGCACAGCCTTCTCACCAACCTCTCCCTTCCACCTGTCTTGCTAAGGGAGGGAGGGGAAAAAACACACGTTTTTTCTGCGCCACTTCTGTTTCAAGAGCTCCAAAAAGTTTACAAAGACAATATCACAGGCAGATATGCCAATTTTGTCCCAGGCTGGTGGAAGTTATTACAAAGAGCATTATTCCCCATCTGCTCACCTCCTCAATATCTCCAGCCTCCTGTCTCCGGAGGGCTTGTGTTTAGAGTGCCATTGATCTCCCGACCGAAAAGCTGGATTCCTAAAGATCCAGGCATGCAACAGGAGCTTTGCACAGGAGCATTTAGAAGTGGTCGGTTCCCTTGAAGGAAGTTTGCACTGCCTCACTTCCTTCCTCTCTTTTTACAATAGCACGTTGTTTGCCAGAGCTGACGTTCTCGTTGCATTCATTTTGGGCTCTGTTTTGGTGTGTCACCATGTGAGCTTTGGCCTGGGAGGGTGCTCCCACCAAGGGCCCCTTATTTGGAGGACTTGGGGAAGGGGGCTGGGACTTTGTCTGAGCTCGGCTGCACGCAGGGCTGCTGTGGAAGCTCTGCACTCCTCACCAAGTTGTCCCTCTGCTTCCCTTGGATGGGGAAAATTCCACACTTGCCTCGGCCCAAAGCTACCTGGGAGAAAGGCCTTTTGGCCACTGTTTCCCCTCAACTCCTCCTTCACCAAAGTGAGTTGCCAACTGTTCTGTGGAGAAAAGGGCTGTGCTGTTAGGTGACTTCCCCCAACCCCAATTTTTTTAAAAAAAGAATAAATTTAAAAGGACAGTTCACCATCCTATATGAATCCTCCACCAACTTATGCTGAGTCCCTTCCCCAGCTCTCTGGGCCATTCCCCTCTGGCTCTCCTTTCTGTGTGTGAGGGGTCAGGCCACTCACGCAACAGAGGTCAATCAGTGCTCATGGCCTTGGAGTTCCTGGATATGGGCCTCAACATCCTCATTGGCTGTCTTGTCCTCTGGCT
The DNA here is from genome assembly GCA_029375565.1 of Gekko gecko. Lineage (NCBI taxonomy): Eukaryota > Metazoa > Chordata > Lepidosauria > Squamata > Gekkonidae > Gekko > Gekko gecko. The sequence continues at coordinate 176,513,002 of JAPDNY010000005.1, forward strand.
CCTCTGTTGCCTCCCAGCATACTGAGGTGGAGATGCTGGGCACTGGTTCTGTGGGCGGGACTCAGGCAATGCAGCCAGTGGCTAGGGACACCTTGTGAGTGACAGATCAGAGAGCCAACTGAATTGGGAGTGCATGGAATGTTGCCACCCGAAAACAGAATTATAGATAAGGAGAGATGGTGAAATTTAGCTAAGAGATGGTTTCTTAATGGGTGTGAAAGCTAGGGATTATCCTCCACCTATACCAGAGAACCCTCTTGGAACAGCACAGACAACAGAAAGGAAATATCTTTTTGAAATTTATTAAGAAAATATCCTGAATACATTCAGCTAATTCAATAATCCAGTTCAGACGGCCCCCAGCCCTTGGGCCATGAGGCTGAAGGGACAACTTTGCCTCCCAGCTGGAGAGGCGGGCCATTGGTTTTGGTGGCAAAATGCCACATACAGGTCCTTGTAGGTGGGTGGGGCCGAGGAGCTTATAGCTCAGCCCCCGCCCTCCTCAGCCTCAGTTCCGGATGGATTTCGGACATCAAGGAGTTCCGCAGCACTGGTTCCCATTTCTGGGCCTACTGTGGTGGTGAAAGCACATAGCGGAGCTCCTTATTGGGCTGATGGTTGTCACAGTGGGTGGAAGATGGCATGGTGCTCGGCAGCGGCGGGCAGCTTCAGGAGCATTCAGCGGCAGAGGCACCCGGTGGCAGCACGAGGCTGGAGGCACTTATGGCTTCAAATGGCAGAGCCCAGAGGCAGTGGGTGTCTCAGTGACGAAGCTGATTCCAGCAGCGAGCAGATGCCACCAGCAACAGGAGGTGAGCAGGGCCCGGCGGGAGTGCCAGGCTAAGGGGCTGGGAACAGTGGTTCCTTGTGCCTTGGGCGGCAGTGGGCTGTCCTCTGTGGGAGGGGTTGCCCACAGTGAAGTGCACAGTTGGGGAGGCACAGGGGCGGTGGCTCCATCAGGAGTGGCAACCCACAGATATACCTGTGTGCTCTGTTCAGCAGCAGTGCTCAGGGCTAGGTGTAAGGATACAGGTTATATACCTGGCTCACTTAGGTACTTGTGTTAACATGGATTCCAAACAGGCCAGTTCTAAATGTTGTTGGTTTAAAAAGCAGGCCTGAAATTGAAAACTTTTCTGTTGGCACTGACGCATGATGCCTGCTTTTGTGAAGGAGCAAGAGGCTTTAAATCAAAACCAGATGGCGGTGACTAGGCTTAATTGTGGAAAGGGGGCTTGCATCAGATTTGTAGCTTTGATTTCACAATCAAAGGAGACGTTTTACAAATCGCCCTTAAACCACCACCACCACATCCGTTCTGTTTTAACACAAGTCTGACTGAAGGGTTTAACATGTTATAAGTTTATACCTAGGGAGGCTATACATTACATACTTTACACTTAAATATATATCACACGTATACAGGAACATAATGGGAGCTCATAGTATATAGAGCTTATAGGGTGCCCATCATAATCAAGCACAGATAACTAGGGTGCCCTAGAAATGGGATGTCACAGTGACCTTCTGGCACAGGATACCTTATGTAAGAGTATTGGCTCAAGAGACCCAGACCATTACTCCACCCCCTTCTCTAGAATAAGAGGTCACAATGACCCTTGATGAGTAATGCCTTAGAAATATCCATATGGGGGAAATTCCAGGTGGAAAACCCAGAGGAAAACAAGATAACAATAACAACATTTTATAATTGATTAGGGAAATTATGTAAAGGTCAGAACTTCTGATTGGTTGAGGATGGAGGGTGGATAAGTGGAAAAAGGTATAAAGGAAGAGAGCCAGTCCTATGGAGGTTGGGTCAAGAGAGAAGTGCATACGCGTTCCTCTCTTGTCTCACCTTTTATCTTCACAGGTACCAAGAGGGCCACTCTCATCTCATCTCTTTATTGCTTTCAAGGTTGGTAAGATCATGTTGCTATTCAGCTGTTTTATGGACCTTAATCTTTCTGTTTATTTTGTTAGATTGAAATAAAGAATAAAAGAACCATGCACATTGTATTCCCTTACCATATTTTATATTTGAAACAAAATTAATAAACTTCAAATATGTCTGGTCCTTCCTGCCCCTGGAAGTCAAGTCCGCATTATAGAGCAAAAATAAAAGAGATCTCTCACTAGCTAGGTGTTAGCTTGAGACCCAGGTGTAACACTGGGCTAGATACCCCTGGGAGCTTGTTTTCCCTGGGGTTTAGCAGTTTGTCCCAACTTTGCAGGTTTGGGTCCAGTGCCTCCTTGGCCTTCCCCCCCCCTTTTCATCTTTCAGCAGTAGGTGCTGCTTTGCAATTCAGGGCTTTAGGGGTGGGCATTGGATGTTACATACGGTCCACCATTTTGGGTCCTAGGCCGGGTTTGTGTGGCCCAACCCGGGGCAGCCATTTTGTGGTGTTCCAGCTTAGGGTGGCCATTTTGAGTGTCCCAGTTTGGGGCAGCCATTTTCTGTTTTAGTCCCAGCAGCCATTTTTAATGTGTAGGGGAGCACTGTTTCAAGTAGTGGGGGCGTCTCTTTTTCATAACACATTACAGGTTAGTGGTGCCTGGTAACATGGCTTCCAGGAAGGGTGTAGACTGTTCAAAAGGTAAACACCCAAGCCAGCCCCCAAGAGGCCCACTCCTGCCTTGTCATCCACAGATGAGGATGATGATGATGTTCAACAGGCTGTTCTGGATAGTCTGAACGCTATTGATTGTGAGGTCTGGGGGGTGGGCACGTGGGCAGAAGGAGACTCACTCTGCTTCCAATAAGAGGTTTCAAGCTGAAGTGTTGACCCGTTTGTCTCTTGTTGAAGGTTGTACCACCACACAGGCAGCAGGCAAGGAGGGACCCTCGTGGCTTGGAACCAGTGCTTGGCATCTTCAGCAACGGGGTTTGCCCCACAACACCTGCCAGATGCCCCAGCTGGCCCATCCTTGGAGGCTGGTAAGTTGGGCTGAAATCCCACTGGTGGCACCTGGCCATGGGGGCATCCAGCATCCAGGCAGAATGTAGTCATTCCCTTGGCTGCTCCTACCTGTGGTCACACCTGTGGACAGACCTGCAGTACCCCTCTCTCTTCAGGCTCCCTTCAGACAGGTTGTATTTTGTCACCTTCGCAGTCGTGCTGTGCACCTGCCACCCCATGGGGGGGGGGCATCACCTGGTGGAGTGTCCTATGCAGTGGCTTCCACATCAGCCCTTCCATTCAGGGATCTGGCGCTTCCCCTGGGTGACAACCTTTTACGTGCCACTAGGGAGAAAATTTGCAGGAGGGAATACTTGGATGTCTTTACATTCTTATTTCAGGAACTGGAGAAAAAAGAAAAAGAGGAGCTTGAGGATAGGGATAAGGAGAGCGGACAGGACCTGGGCCAACTGACTTGCAAGTTTCCTGATTTACACACGGGTACTATCTAAGGCACAGCCCTGCAGGGTGGTTTCCCTTTTCCAATACTTGGACATTGTTTACAAGGGCTATATGGGTTTCACTGGCCCACCTGGGTACAGTATGACGAGGAGTTCAGGATGACAGCTGCCATGAACCCTTCGCTGTGTTGGGACCAGATCCACCCCCACCTTTGGTTGCAGGTTATGGCCTCATCCAGGCCATACTCGGGTGACCAGTCCCATAGTGGCCACCTGGTCCACCATGTGGCTGGGTCCTCTGCTCCCTGCCTCCAGGCAGGGCAGGTGGTTCAACCCCACCAGATTTACTGGGAATTAGGGACCCAAGGGGCATGTAGCAGGCAATCATGCAAGTTACGGCATGAGTGCCCCTTGTGCAGGGGCCCCCACCCCTTCTCTGCATGTTTCCAGGGTAAGCTCCGGAGGTGCTGCAGGAGGATGGATGGTGGTGGATCCAGACATGCACCTGGAAAGGGGGCCAATGCCCATAAAGTTGAGAGTGCTTGAGGGCCTGTTGCGGAATTACTCCCGGTGTTCTGACAGTTTATATTTATTGAATGGGTTTTCTCAGGGTTTTTTCATTCCCTACCAGGGTGAGAGGGCTCTCTTCATGGCCAGCAATTTATGGTTGGTGCGGGGGATGGAGCACATAGTTTGGAACAAGATCAAGAAGGAGCTGGCAGAGGGCAGGGTCTTGGGATTTTCCCTTCTCCCCCTGCCCCTAATCTGCGGGTGTTCCCCTTGGGAATTGTGCCCAAGAAGGCCCCTGGAGAGTTTCAGCTGATCCATCACCTCTCCTACCCCAGGGGTGATTCAATTAACAATGCTATCCCTGAGGTGTTATGCAAGGTCTGGTACACTTCCTTTGATGAAGCAGTGCGCATCATGTGCCGTTGTGGTCAAGGGATGGAGATGGCAAAATGTGACATCAAGTCAGCCTTTCACCTTCTCCCTGTGCACCCAGAGGATTTTGAGCTTTTGGTTTTCTGTTTTGAGGGCCAGTTCTATTTGGACCGGGCGCTACCTATAGGCTGCTCAGTTTCCTGTGTGGCCTTCATACGTTTTAGCTCATTTTTGAAGTGGATCCTGCATTCATGCACTGGGCTGCGCACCATGACACACTATTTGGATGGCTTTATGTTTGTTGGTCCTCAAAGATCTGGTCAGTGCAATCATCTGTTGCATTCCTTTATGGAGCTGGTGGGTGAGCTGGGGGTGCCCTTAGCTCATTAGAAGACTGAGGGCCAATGCAGGTTTTGACATTCCTTGGTGTGGAATTGGATGCCATGGTGCAGGCCTTGTGGCTGCCAGTGAACAAATTGGTTGACTTACGCAGCCGGGTAAGGGAGTTCTTGCAAAAAAGGAAGGCCACCTTGAGGGAGCTTCAGCAATTGGTAGGTCACCTTAATTTTGCCTGTAAGGTTGTGGCACCTGGTCGAGCCTTCTTACACAGGCTATGTGCAGCAATGACCGGGCTGTGGCTCCCACACCACAGAATCTGGCTTACTGCTGGCATCAGACAGGACCTGGAGATGTGGATGGAGTTTCTGGCTTCTTTCAATGGGGTTTCTTTCTGGACGGATGACCTTAGGCTAGAAGCTGAGCTGCAGGTCCATTTGGACACTGCGGGATCTTCTGGTTTTGGTGTTTATTTCTGAGGGCATTGGTGTGCAGAGGCATGGCCTAGGCTTTGGCGGGGCTGACTGCTGACCTTACTTTTCTGAGTTCTTCCCTATTCTTGTTGCCATTCACCTATGGGAGAATGAGTTTGCCAACCACATCAATCATTTTTGGTGTGATAACCTGGCAGTAGTACAGTTCATTAATTCCCTCTCCTCTAGGTCACACCGTGTCATGGAGCTGGTCCAGGCCTTTACACTTCGATGCCTTCAACTTAATATTTTGTTTTTTGCCAGGCACGTGCTGGGGGTTGACAATGGGATGGCTGACGTTCTCTCTCATAAACAGATGGAGAGATTCCGTCAGCTGGCCCCAGGTGCCGCCTCGCAGCCGCTACGGGTGCCTCCAGGGCTCTGGTTGGTTGGAAGACCAAGGTGTGGAGGGTGATAGGACTAGCCATAGCAACAATACCAAGAGGGCATATGGCCATGCAGTCAGCCAATTTGAGGAATTTAGACAGGAGTTAGGGTATTCTGATTCGTGGCCCATGCCTGGGGAGCATCTTTTACATTTTTGTGTGGCATCTAAAGGTAAGGGATTAGCAGGTGGCTCAATAAAGGGGCTGCTGTCTGCGCTGGCCTATGCCAGTAAAGCACGGGGGCTGGTGGATTACACGGGGGATTTCAGGATTTGCAGAATGTTTGGGGGCTGGTTGTGTGAGGCTGGGATGTGGGCTGACCCAAGACAACCTATTTCTCCTGAAGTGCTTTGGGGTTTGCAGGCCACTTGGAAGGAAGTTTGCTCCTCCAGTTTTGAAGCATCCCTGTTCTCATGCCATTCAGTACCAGGGGAGGTGGCGTTCCTCAGCCTTTAAGTCCTATGTGCGGCCCTTATCAGAACACTAGGGAGGCCACGGCCAATTTAGGTTTTTGGACTTGTTCCTTCACTCACCTCCCTCATGGATCACTGCCTTGTTGTGGCGAGGGGGCTTGTGTGGTTCGATGAGGCTGTGGGCTATGCCGTGGAGGGCCACGCAGGATGGACAGGCCACAGCAGAGAACTCAGACCAAGCGTGATCCCATGGAGAAGGAAATGGCAACCCACTCCAGTATCTTTGCCAAGAAAACCCCATGGACAGTAACAAAAGGCTAAAAGATATGATGCCGGAAGATGAGCCCCTCAGGTCGGAAGGTGTCCAATATGCTACTGGGGAAGAGCAGAGGGCAAGTATGAGTAACCCCAGAAAAAGTGAAGCGGCTGGGCCAAAGCCGAAAGGACGCTCAGTTGTGGACGGTGAAAGGAAAGTCCGATGCTGCAAAGAACAATACTGCATAGGAACCTGGAATGTAAGATCTATGAATCAAGGTAAGCTTGATGTGGTCAAAAATGAGATGGCAAGAATGAACATCGACATCTTGGGAATCAGTGAACTAAAGTGGACAGGAATGGTCGAATTTAACTCAGAAGACCATTATATCTACTACTGTGGCCAGGAATCCCATAGAAAAAATGGTGTGGCCTTTATAGTCAATAAGAGAGTGAGAAAGGAAGTATTGGGATACAATCTCAAAAATGACAGAATGATCTCGGTCCGAATCCAAGGCAAACCATTCAATATCACAGTAATCCAAGTCTATGCCTCAACCACTGCTGCAGAAGAGGCTGAAGTGGACCAGTTCTATGAAGACCTACAACAGCTCATAGAACTAACACCAAAAAATGATGTCCTCATCATCATAGAGGACTGGAATGCTAAAGTAGGAAATCAAAAGGTAACCAGAATAACAGACAAGTTTGGCCTTGGAGAACAAAATGAAGCAGGGCAAAGACTAACAGAGTTTTGTCAAGAGAACACGCTGGTCATAGCGAACACCCTTTTCCAACATCCTAAGAGGCATCTCTACACATGGACATCACCAGATGGGCAACACCAAAATCAGATTGATTATATAATTTGCAGTCAAAGATGGAGAAGCTCTATCCAGTCAGTAAAAACAAGACCTGGAGCTGACTGTGGCTCAGATCATGAGCTACTCATTGCAAAATTCAGACTTAAATTGAAGAAAGTTGGGAAAAACACAAGGCCATTCAGATTTGACCTAGATCGCATCCCCAATGAATATACAGTAGAGGTGAAGAATAGGTTTAAGGGACTAGATTTGATAGACAGAGTGCCTGAAGAACTATGGACAGAGGTCCGTGACATTGTAAAGGAGGCAGCAATCACCACCATCCCAAAGAAAAAGAAATGCAAAAAAGCAAAGTGGCTGTCTGATGAGGCTTTACACATAGCAGAGGAAAGAAGGAAAGCTAAAGGCAACGGTGAAAAGGAAAAATTTGCCCAACTGAATGCAGATTTCAGAGAACAGCAAGGAGAGATAAGGAGGCTTTCCTGAATGAACAATGCAAAGTAATAGAGGAAAACAATAGATTGGGAAGGACTAGAGATCTCTTCAAGAAAATTGGAGAAATCAAGGGAACGTTCCATGCAAAGCTGGCCATGATAAAGGACAAGAATGGTAGGGACCTAACAGAAGCAGAAGAGATTAGGAAAAGATGGCAAGAATACACAGAAGAACTATACAAGAAGGACCTCGATGTCCTTGACAACCACGATGGTATAATCACTGACCTCGAGCCAGATATCCTGGAAAGCAAAGTTAAATGGGCCTTAGAAAGCATTACTAACAACAAAGCTAGTGGAAGTGATGGTATCCCAGCTGAGTTATTCAAAGTCTTAAAAGAAGATGCTGTTAAAGTGCTGCACTCAATTTGCCAACAAATTTGGAAAACACAACAGTGGCCACAGGATTGGAAAAGGTCAGTGTACATTCCAATCCCAAAGAAGGGCAACATCAAGGAGTGTTCAAACTATCGCACAATTGCACTCATTTCACATGCTAGCAAGGTCATACTCAAAATCCTACAAGCTAGGCTCCAACAGTACGTGGATAGAGAACTGCCAGAAGTACAAGCTGGGTTTCGAAGAGGTAGAGGAACTAGAGATGAAATTGCCAACATTCGCTGGATTATGGAGAAAGCAAGAGAGTACCAGAAAAACATCTACTTCTGCTTCATTGACTATGCTAAAGCCTTTGATTGTGTGGATCACAATAAATTATGGCAGGTTCTTAAAGAGATGGGAGTACCGGACCACCTCACATGTCTTCTGAGAAACCTGTATAAGGGTCAAGAAGCAACAGTTAGAACCGGATATGGAACAACTGATTGGTTTAGCATAGGGAAAGGAGTATGGCAAGGATGTATATTGTCACCTTGCTTATTTAACTTATATGCAGAATACATCATGCGAAATGCTGGCCTGGATGAATCACAAGCCGGAGTTAAGATTGCTGGAGAAAAGATCAATAACCTCAGATATGCAGACGATACCACTCTGATGGCAGAAAGTGAAGAGGAGCTAAAGAGCCTCTTGCTCAGGGTGAAAGAGGAGAGTGCAAAAGTGGGCTTGAAGCTCAACATCAAAAAAACTAAGATCATGGCATCTGGGCCCATCACTCCTTGGCAAATAGAAGGGGAAGTCGTAGAAGTAGTGACAGACTTCACGTTCCTAGGATCCCAGATCACTGCAGATGGTGACTGCAGCCATGAAATTAAGACGCCTGCTCCTTGGGAGGAAAGCGATGGCAAACCTAAACAGCATGATAAAAAGCAGAGACCTCACCTTGTCAACAAAAGTCCGCATGGTCAAAGCAATGGTATTTCCCATAGTAATGTATGGCTGCGAGAGCTGGACTATAAGGAAGGCCGAGCGCCGAAGAATAGATTCTTTTGAACTATGGTGCTGGAGAAGACTCTTGAGAGTCCCTTGGACTGCCAGGAGATCAAATCAGTCAATCCTAAAAGAAATCAACCCTGATTGCTCCCTGGAAGGCCAGATCCTGAAGCTGAAGCTCAAATACTTTGGCCACCAAATGAGAAGGGAGCATTCACTGGAGAAGACCCTGATGCTGGGAAAGATTGAAGGTCAAAGAAGAAGGGGACGACAAAGGATGAGATGGTTAGACAGTGTCATCGATGCAATGAACATGAAATTGAGCAAACTTCAGCAGACAGCGGAAGACAGGAGGGCCTGGCGTAAACTGGTCCACGGGGTCGCAAAGAGTCGGACTCGACTGTGCGACTGAACAACAACAACAACCTTCACTCACTGTTTTCTCATTTTAAGGTTTGGTTTGCCGGCAGGAGAGGAAGAATATGTTAATCTGCGGGCACAATTTTCTGGGTGGTGCATCATGCCAAGAGGACACCAGTGGGTTCCCAGCTGGGCCTTAGCCAGTGGGCCACAATGGAGTGGCAGGGGCACCAGGGCATGCAGTGGCTGGGTCTCCTGCACTTGCTGTTCAAGGAGAGAGTTGGTCCTCCACCTCAGGTTTTGTTATACATTTAGGGGGCAATGATATGGGCCTGATCAAGGGGAAGGTCTTGATCCTTCAGGCCCAGGCTGACTTCCAGTTTACACAGTATATTATCAAAATACAAATGTTTATTATGGTGTTCACATGTTAAAACATATTACAATTAAAAGAAAGGAGGGAATTTCACATTACCAAGTTTCAGCTGGTTTGAAGCTTTTTTTGACCCATCTTGAAGTAAACCATTACAGGGCTGCCATTTCACAAATGGCTTTCCCCTACCGGAAAAGAGCCGGATCAGAAGCGGTTTGGCAATTCGGACTGCACCACTTTGTTTTCCTGCTGTTTCCCGCCCGCACCATCTTTTTTTTTTTTAACGTTTGCTTTAGAGTGCTATAGTGCTGTAGTGCTATAACACAACCTCAAAACAGTGATGGGATTCCGATGGGATTGCTATGGCACTGTTTTGATGTTGTGTTCTAGTGCTATAGAGCTATAGTGCTCTAAAGCAAATGTTAAAAAAAAAAGCTGGAGATTGCCCGCGCAGGTGAAAAATGGCGGGAGAAAGCATTTCGGATCCGGGAGAAGAAACTGAAGACTACTTGGAAGCTGTTTACAGGTAAAACGATTCAGCCCCGTTTCTTGAATGGGACAGAAGCATTTGTGTGTGAAAGTACAAATATATTCCAGTAGGGAACCAGTTCTAAAATGGTTCTGTCTGAAATGTCAGACCAGAAACTGTTTGGGAACCATTCCTGAACTAGAAGATATATTGCCTGTCTGAAATTCCCCACAGTCTAAATATCAGACTTATAAAAGCTTTTCAAATACAAATACATTTGACGGGTAAACAGTTTCAAACTTTAGGACCAAATGTGTTTCAGCCCCTATGGGCCTTCCTCAGTGGTCACTATTCTCTATATGGCACTGACACACATCCAAATACATGTATAAAAGGTTTTTACTGTGTGTATGTGTGTGTGTGTGTGTGTGTGTGTGTGTGTATATATATATATATAAACACCAGATGTTGTTTCTTGAAATTTTAAAAAGGAAAAAGTGAAAGGGGGGGAACCTCATTATAATATACCAAATGTATAGAAAATTATTAATGATAAAAAAATTAAAACTGAAATTACCTTGTATGTTTATAATTATGTTACTGGTATATATATTGGGCCATAGATATAGCCATTCCGATTCTTCAAATTATTCTGAATAAATAAAAATAGAGTACAGTTATAGAAATTTTATAAATAGTCTAATTTTAGAATAATTTTAACCTAAAATAAAATTAAATTGGCCAACAAACCTGGTATCATAGATTTCATTGGTCTGGATGTGTATCACCTCCATCAAAGCAAAAGATCAAATTACAAGCTGCTGCAGTGGCCTCAATATATTGTGTACCTGGGATGATGCAATCACCCACATACATTGCACAATGCTTGCCAAGAAGGAGATACAAGGTGGGAGGGGGTAATAAGGAGAGGGGGAAGGAAAAAAGGAGCAGCATGGGGGGAAAATAACACGGTCAGAATAAAAAACTTCCAGAAAACAAGTACAGATATTTTTAAAAACAGCAAGTCCAATCCACTTCTTCATTCAATCCTAAAGGAGCCAACATCTGTAGGTGGTGAATCCAAAATAACTCTCTTCTCTGGAGCACTCAGCACATATTTGGATTAGTAGTCTGAATTGTCTCAATGATCCAAAATTTCAGATGTTTTTCAGTATGACCCAAGTCCAGAAAATGATTCACTGGGGCGTTGTATGTTTCTTTAATCTTATGCAGCTCCTATGTTCTCCAATTCTTACTTTTACAGGTCTTGATGTTTACAGGTCCTCATGGAATAGGGACATCAACCCATTTAAACTTTAAAATCATTCAAGCATGAGGTGGGGGGTTCCCCCCACCTTTTTCTACAGCAGTCAGCCATAGAGAGTTTAAGCAATGTTATCTGGCTACTCTTAAGGGCTTGAAATAAAGACCCTTTTCGGACTGTTGTGAGCTTACTGCTTAAAGACATTATAACTATAAGAAGACCTTGCACCGTACCCTATTTTCCCCCTTGTGGGGATGAGTTTAGAATTACAATTTAAAAAATTGTAGAATTTGCAACATAACCCATTTCCCCCCTTTGTGGGGTGGAGCTAGGAGTCATCTGCTCCTTTTTAAACTTTTTAAACTTTACAGGTTTCTACTGCTTGGAATCAAGAACAAATTGTATTATATTTGGGCATTATAAAAGTTAAATGGGAAACTGCTTCAACTGAACTATATGTGCAAGACTATTAACTCTTTGGTCTGACTTTTCAGCACCTCTCTCAACACTTCAGGCTCCTAACTAAAAGACTAAAGTATGCTTCTCTTCTACCATTATCTTTGGCATTGGAGTGCATTTTTTCTGTGTTACATTGGTGAAATTCAAACTGAAGGGAAGTGAACTCTAGAATTCTATTCCCATAATAATATAGGTGTGGTGAGACACATTCCAGTGCCATTAGTTGGGTCTATATAAGATTACTTGGATTGTTTAAAACTAATGGTACATGGTGTTAGCCTGATTGCTCATAATTATTAATAATAAAAGGGGGCAGATGATTGATTATCAATAGGCAATTGGCTGTGGGAGTGAACACCTGTGTATACAGAAGTCCCGCCCCTCCGGGAGGTATTGGCAACAGACCAGGAGACTTTATGAGGTTGAAAATAAAGTCCTTTACTGGAGTTCTTCACAAGCAAACAATACACAGTTTCACACACAATTACACAAGTCTAGGAAAATAAAGAGAGAGGCATAAGCACCTTTGCATTAGCAGGTAAGTGTTGGTGGGCAATATTTACCGGTCCCGTTGTGCTGGGCGTTCCTCAGGAAAAATGGAGGGGAAGAAAATAGAAAAATGGAGCCACGTGGCCTGAACCAGCAGGTAACACACAGAGACTCAGGCTGCAGACCTAGAGTTTAAAGATGGAGGCAGGGTTTGGACGTGAGAGGGTCAAAGGTTCGATAGGGGTTGTAGAGCAGAGAGGGAGCTGGTGGTCAGCCATCCCCTTATATGCAGGAGGGAGGGGGCTGGTCACAACCCCTGGTCACACCTCCTGGTAAGTCCGTCCCTGAAAATACCCTATTGGTTGGAAGGTGTAGGGGAAGTGGAACTGAGGAGTGGTCAATATTGAGGGCTAGAAGCTTAGCTCATGTCTGGCACCTGGTAGCAGCCAGGATGAGTCACTGGGCCAATTCCATTGTCTTCTTGATGACTTTAGCCAGGCTGCTGATGGCTAGCAATTAGTTGCCAGGCAAGAATGAATAGTCTCTTCCTGGCCTATGTGAGGTCTTGCAAGTGAGGGGGAAGGGAAATAGGCTGCCTGCATGAGTTAGAAGGAACTCTTAATTGCAGTTTGGGAGTTTTTTGTCCCTGTTCTTCATCAAGGCATGGCGCTGTGTTTAGTGTATACCGGGGCTGATCCATTCTTCATCAGGAAAAACAGGCTGGCAACCTATGCTGAGTGCTGGAGCTGCTGGGGAAGGTTAGGAGGATGTCTCTTGCCTAAAATGCAGTCTCTTCTGGCATCATGTTGGAGTTACCATGTGGCTCAGTCCCTTTGTCATACACTTGCACAGTTTATTATTTTATTATAGTTCATAGAGAGGCTAAAAAGCCTTGCAGGGCAACATTTGTGTTCTGAAAATAATCTTGTTGTAAAAACATTAATTTTTCTTGGGAGGGAAAAGAAACTGTGACCTGTTTAAAATAGGAGATTCTTTAATTTTATTTTAAACTTGCAGCAAAATGTCTGGGAGCAATAGAATTGTTAAACCATCTTCAGGTTCATCAGGTATACTCAAATCACTGGCTTCCAGTCTACCATCTACTGCAACCAAAGATTTACAAGTGTTAATTCAGGAAACAATCAAGATGTGAATCTCTGAAGCTGTGGACCCAATTAAAGACTCTATAAAAGAAATAACACAACAATTCTTTAATCAAATGGAAGGATTACAGAAACAAATAGCAGAAAATACACAAAAGATAACAGAATTAAACAAATCAGCTGAGAAGATGAATGATAAAATGGAAGAAATGAATAAAAAACTTCAAGCAACAGACCCTAAACAGACCCTCTTGGAACAGGATTTGATGAGACTTCAAATAGACAGAGCAGCATTTATACTTAGATACCAAAATATCCCAGAAGAAAAAGATTAAGACATCAGAAAGAAGATGGGACATATATTAAAAGGGGGATTATATAAAAGTATTAGTTTAAAAGCAATTATGAAGCCAGAATGCCTGCAAAATATTGAATACTGGGGGAAAGCCGATAGGAGATGAAAAGTGTCTGGTTTGGGATGGCTCATCTCAAAGTGATGAAGGGGTAGTTGTTACTTTTGTAGAAGGAAATGGATTAAAATTGTCCACTGAGGCTGTGGCTAATGATAGGGACAGCCTGGCAAGGTCTCGAGGAAGCAAGAGGAAGGTTGTGGGCTTAACAAGCATGGGAAACTATAGGTGTTTATACACAAATGCTAGAAGTCTCCAAGGTAAAATCGGGGAGTTGGAATGCTTGGTGTTGGGGGGGAGGAAATACACATTGTGGGTATTTCAGAAACTTGGTGGGATGAGGAAAATCAATGGGATACGGTGATTCCTGGTTATAAATTATATTGGAAGGATAGGGGGAAGGGTTGGAGGTGGGGTGGCTCTGTATGTCAAAGAGGGTATACAGTCCAGTAAGACTGAGAGGGTAAGAGAATTGGATTTGCTTCGGGAAATACTATGGGTTGAAATAGTGAGTCCAAAAGGAGGCTTAACAGTGGGAGTTTGTTATCGCTCACCAGATCAAAAGGTAGAGGAGGATTATAAAATGATGAATGAATTAAAGATAGCAGCTAGACGAAATAACTATGTCATAATAGGCAACTTTAACTACACACACATTGATTGGGTCAATATGAGTTCTAGAGATTTTAGACACTCTCAATGGCTGTGCTATGGAACAGATGGTCACAGATCCTACCAGGAGAGAGATGATCCTGGATTTGGTCCTAAGTAATGCCCAAGACCTGGTGAGAGATGTAAAAGTGATTGCACTGCTTGGGAACAGTGACCATAATGTTATTGAGTTTAACATTTGTATAAATAGGGAGTTGCCCAAAAAGACTGACGCAACCACTTTTAACTTTAAAAGGGGTAACTTCTCTGGTATGAGGGGACATGTGAGGAAGAAATTGAAAGGAACGATGGAAAAGGTCAAAACCATTGGGGAAGCTTGGAAACTATTTAAAAAGACAATCCTAGAATCTCAGAAAAAAATATATGCCACAAGTTAGGAAAGGCACAAATAGGTATAGAAAAAAGCCTGCATGATTAACAAATAAAGTAATGGAAGCTGTAAAAGGTAAGAAGTATTCCTTTAAGCGGTGGAAAGTTAGTCTCAGTGAGGTTGATAAAAAGGAACACAGGCTGTGGCAAATAAAATGCAAGTCTGTGATCAGGCAAGCAAAAAGGGAATATGAGGAGCATATTGCAAAAAAAACATAAAGGCCAGCAATAAAACTTTCTTCAAATACATTAGAAGCAGGAAACCAGCCAGGGAGGCAGTGGGGCCCTTGGATGACCAAGAGGTAAAAGGGCTACTGAAGGATGACAGGAAAATGGCTGAGAAGCTGAATGCATTTTTTGCCTCTGTCTTCACTGCGGAAGATGAGAAGTGCTTGCCCACTCCAGAACCATTGATTTTGGGAGGGGTTTTGAAAGACCTGAATCAGATTGAAGTGACAAGAGAGGAAGACCTACGACTGATGGCATCCATCCGAGTGTTCTGAAAGAACTCAAATGTGAACTTGTGGATTCCTTATATTAATATGTAATTGTTCTTTATAAGCTGCCTCCATTCCTGAGGACTGGAAGGTAGCTAATGTCACTCCCATCTTTAAAAAGGGCTCCAGGGGAGATCCGGGAAATTACAGGCCAGTCAGTCTGACGTTGATACCGGGTAAGTTGGTGGAAACTGTTATTAAGGAAAGAATTAGCAGGCACATTGATGAACAAAAACTATTGAGGCAGACTCAGCATGGGAAGATCTTGTCTCACTAACCTGTTAGTGTTTTTTGAGGGAATGAACAAACATGTGGACAAGGGGGACCCAATAGATGTTGTTTACCTTGATTTCCAGAAACCTTTGATACAGTTCCTCATCAAAGGCTCCTAAGTAAGCTCAATAGTTATGGGATAAAAGGACAAGTCATCTTGTGGATCAAGAACTGGTTTATAAATAGGAAACAGAGAGTATAAATGGGAAACTTTCTCAATGGAGGGTGGTAAGCAGTGGGGTACCACAGGGATCAGTACTTGGTCCAATGCTTTTTAACTTGTTTATTAACAATTTGGAATTGGGAGTAAGCAGTGAGGGACAAGTCCTCTTCTGGATCAAGAACTGGCTTATAAATATGAAACAGAGAGTGAGTATAAATGGGAAACTTTCTCAATGGAGTGTGGTAAGCAGTAGGATACCACAGGGATCAGTACTCGGTCCGATGCTTTTTAACTTGTTTATTAACGATTTGGAATTGTGAGTAAGCAGTGAAGTGGCTAAATTTGCAGATGACATGAAGTTGTTCAGGGTGGTGAAAACCAGGAAGGATTGTGAGGAACTCCAAATGGATCTGTCTAGGATGGGTGAGTGGGCGCCAATGTGGCAAATGGGGTTCAATGTGGCCAAGTGCAAAGTGATACACATTGGAGCCAAAAATCCTAAATATAAATACATATTGATGGGGTCTGAACTGGCAGAGATGGACCAAGAGAGAGATCTTGGAGTCATAGTAGATAACTCAATGAAAATGTCTAGACAGTGTGTAACTGCAATAAAGAAGGCCAACGCTATGCTGGGGATTATTAGGAAGGGAATTGAAAACAAATCAGCCAGTATCATCATGCCCTTGTATAAATCATTTGTGCGACCTCATTTGAAATACTGTGTACAATTCTGGTTGCCACACCTCAAAAAGGATATTATAGCATTGGAAAAAGTGCAGAGAAGGGCAACTAGAATGATAAAAGGGTTGGAACACTTGCCCTATGATGAAAGGTTAAAACGCTTGGGGCTCTTTAGCTTGGAGAAACGATGGCTGAGGGGGTGACATGATCGAGGTTTATAAGATTATGAATGGGATAGAGCAGGTTGAGAAAGAAGTACTTTTCTCCCTTTCTCACAATACAAGAACTCATGGGCACTCCATGAAATTGCTGAGCAGTCGGGTTAGAACAGATAAAAGGAAGTACTTCTTCACCCAAAGAGTGATTAACATATGGAATTCACTGCCACAGGAGGTAGTGGCAGCTACAAGCACAGACAGTTTCAAGAGGGAATTAGATAAACATATGGAGCTGAAGTCCATCAGTGGCTATTAGCCACTGAGGCAGATGATGCACTCTATTTTTGGTGCTAAGGGGGGCAGCAGTGGGAGGGCTTCTAGTGTCCTGGCGCCACTGCTGGACCTCCTGATGGCACCTGGTATTTTTGGCCACTGTGTGACAGAGTATTGGGCTAGATGGGTCATTGGCCTGATTCAACATTGGCTTCTCTTATGTTCTTATGCTAGCAAAATATATGAGGACAGAAGAGATACAAAGGGTTTTGGAAGAAACTGATACTGTTTATAGAATAAATTCAGCATATGCCAGAAGAAATCAGCTACCCAGAAGTTAAATAACACAGAAATAAAGATCTTAAAGGAAATTCCTTGGAGAGTTAGGGAAAAAAGAAGGGAATACTTAAAGCTTTCAGAGGTACTCAGAAAAAATGAGATTCCCTATGGATGGACCCTGCCAGAAGGTCTAATTTTCTCCTTTAGAGGTAAAAGACACAGAATTAATCTGATATTCAAGGCAGAGGTCTTCTTAAAGACATATGGAGTGGAACTCCAAGCTGATAAAGTCAACCCAGAAAAACTAGAAGCAGAAGAGGAGGAGGAAGAAGAAGATCCCTTACAAAGAGCATCAGGAACAACCATGACAACTCTATCTACAAACAAGAAACCAGAGAATAAAGATACAAAGAGGTTTATGTGGAAACAATTGAGGGAACAACAGGACCTACAATCACAGATTCAACCACAAAATGAATGGAAGCAAAATAAAGATTATTTAAATAAATGTAAATGGTTTAAACACCCCAGAAAAGAAGACAGATTTTCCAATAATTGAACAAAATCAACTCTGACATTATTTTTCTTCAAGAGACTCATATTAAAGTGGCAGACCAAAAATACCTACAAATCAAGAAATTTGGAAAAGCTTTTTTTTTTTTTGGCAAAACTCTCCTAAAAAGGAGAGAATTTTATTCTTTTTATAAGAAAAGGAAAGGGTAGATAGATGGAGAAAGAAAAAGAATGGAGTGAAGTTTTCTCTGTTAAAATGGGTTAGTTTTAGTTAGTGTTTAATATCGTTTTTCGGCATTGATCATGGTTAGAAGATCTTCTTTTTGATTTTGCAAAGTCCAAAGACACTCTGTTAATACAGTTAGTAAAGTCCACTGGGGTTAGTAATTAAACAGCTCCTTACAGATGCAACACAAACAATCCTTAAGATGTCTTCTTTTTAAGTCTCTTCCAATTATGGGCTAAGTCCTTTTTAACCTTGATGGCTTCCTTTCCTTCACCTCTTACCCCTGGGCTGCTGTCTTCTTCACTGCTTATCATAGTTTTAAGTGCTGCGTCTTCCCTCACGCCGGCGTGTCTCTTCAGAAGTTTTTGCATTTCAAGGATGTAGTCTTTCTTCTTTCTTTTGTAGCTTTCAGATTTCCAGGGCGCCATAACCACTTTGCAAAGAATTAGATCTCCGATGTCTTGCTTGCTATGCTCGACCCCCCCTTCTACTGGCAGAGTAATTTCTTTTATAAAAGCGGAATTGGCTTTGAGAGCCATATCCACCTCTTCTTTTAATTCTTTCGCTTCACTGCCAGTTAGGGGAACCAATACATTCGCCAAAGTAAATCCGAGATCCTCTTTCTCTTCTTCTTTTACGCCCTGAGAACTTAGAATCCACGCTTTCTGTTCAATTTCCGTCATCTTCCTTGTTGTTTCCAATATCAGTTCTTGTCGACTGATGAGAACACTTTCCACTTTAAACAGGGTTTCATTGATTTTCTGCATTTGCTCCAGCAGAGGGCGCAGAATCTCATTTTCCTGTTGATTGACAGCAAGCTCTGGGGAGGGCTACTCGGACCGGAAGTCCCTCCTCCCTTCTCTTCCGGTTTCTGCAGGACTTTCCCCGTTGTCGACATTTTGTTTTATTGTTTACTTTTAAGAAGTTCATGCCGCCTCCCCCAGGAAGCTAATAAGGTCGTAGTCTTCTATGCAACCCCAACGGTACTTTCACCAACAGTTCTTTCTCTCTTCCCCCTCTGCGCTCCCTTTGTAAATCTTGCTTCTCAAAAGGGGTGGGGACTCCTCCCTCCTCCCATACGCTTAAACGCTTGCGGGGGGATTCAAATTCACGCTTCAAAATAGACCTTCCACTCACGATTCGATGCCACTTCTTCTTTTTATATTAAATCATATCGCTGTCTTCACTCCTGGAAGTCGGTGCCGCTGCTAAGTCCCATGACGGGGCACGACGCAGCGGGGCCGATTGGGGCAGGGAGAAAGCCTCAATTTCCCGGCTGTCTGCCGGCAAAGAGGTCACTCTCCAAGCACCCCCGGTTCGGAGCCTTAACCTAAGGCTCACTAGGGTCTTTCGCACATGCGAAGACCCCCCCTATCTGCGCGTGGGCTAGCCGCCTCCGGGAGCGTCCCAAGACGCGGCCGCCATTCGCAACGCCGAAACCGAAACCAAGAAATTTGGAAAAGCTTTCATTGCTTCAGACAAAGATAAAAAGAAAACAGGCATAGTGACCTACGTTAAGGAGCATCTACAACCTGAAATGATATATGCCTCACAAGATGGAAGAATTTTGATGGTTCAAATACAAAGACAAGCCAAGAAAACTTTAATTTTGAATATTTATGCCCCAAATCAACACCAAGAATTTTTTTACAGATCTCTCCAAGACTTGATTTCTAAACAGGATTATGATGAAATATGTATGATTGGTGACTTTAAAGCAGTATTTGATAAGATACAAGATAGAAGATTGACCAAAGGAAAACGGAAACAAGGAAATGAGCTTCCTGCAGTATTTTACCAATTAATGGAAGAGCACAATTGTGTTGATACATGGAAAGTTAGAAACCCACATAAACAAGATTTTACCTTTTATTCTGCAAGACATAACTCTTGGTCTAGAATAGACATGTGCTGGATTTCATCTACTATGATAAGTGATATGTTAGAAGCTGAAATTCTTCCTTCATCATTTGCTGACCATAATCCGATTATTTTGGAAATACAGGATACACCTAAAAGGAATAGATGGATCTTGAATATTGATATGCTAAGAAATAAAAGATTTGTAGAGGAGTCCAAGAAAGAATTTCAGTTCTTCTTTGAAAGAAATATCCAACCTGAAATCTCTATAAAAACAGTGTGGGATACTTTTAAAGCCTTTGCAAGAGGATGGATGATTAAAGAATCAGCATATAATAAAAAACAAAAGATGGAAAATTACTCCCAGATACAAACTCAGATCAAAAAACGAAGAAAAGATACAGCAAGATCCAATGAGTGAACAGAGGAAGAATAAACTTAAACTCCTGCAATACAAATGAATTGTCTGTTAACACAGGAAATAGCAAAAAAGATAAGATATGCCAAACAAAATTATTTTGAAAATGCAAATAAACCAACTAGATGGCTTGCTTACAAACTACGTAAAGAAAAGGAATATATATATATACTAGGAATAAGGCCCGTTGTGGAAATAAATACAACGGGCTCTAGAAAGAGGCTCTGGGAGAGTGCCCCGGCTTGCTGTGGCAATCTCAGCAGGGTATAATGACAGAGTCCACCATCTTCTCCAGAGGAACTGATCTTTGCTACCTGAAGAGCAGTGGTAATTTTGAGTGATCTCCAGGCCACCCCCAAGATTGGTAACAGTGGTTCCCCAGGAGGGAGTGGCTGGTTTGGAGGGTGGAGTGTATGGCATTGTACCTGTCTGAGGTCCCACCCCTCCTCAACACTCACCCTCTCCAGGTTCGACCCCTCAAATCTCCAGGAATTTCCCAACCTGGAGTTGACAACCCTATCTCCCTCCCAGCCAACCATCAACCTACCTTTAGTTTTCCATCTCCTCCCCCTCCCTCCTAGAGAGCAGTTGTAATTTTGACTGATCTCCAGCCCCCACCTGGAGATTGGCAACAATGGTTCCCCATCAGGGAATGGCTGGATTGGAGGGTGGAGTCTATGGCATCGTACCTGTCTGAGGTGCCACCCCTCCTCAAACCTCACCCTCTCCAGGCTCCATCCCTCAAATCTCCAGGAATTTCCCAACCTGGAGTTGACAACCCTATCTCCCTCCCAGCCAACCATCAACCTACCTTTAGTTTTCCATCTCCTCCCCCTCCCTCCTAGAGAGCAGTTGTAATTTTGACTGATCTCCAGCCCCCACCTGGAGATTGGCAACAATGGTTCCCCATCAGGGAATGGCTGGATTGGAGGGTGGAGTCTATGGCATCGTACCTGTCTGAGGTGCCACCCCTCCTCAAACCTCACCCTCTCCAGGCTCCATCCCTCAAATCTCCAGGAATTGCCCACCTGGAGTTGGCAACCTGATCAGGACTGGGCCCAATGAGTTTTCTCCCAAAGGCCAACATAGGTATGGAAAGGGCCTTTTACTGGCAGAGGAAAAAGTACAGGTGCCAACTTTGATTAGGGAAATACCTGGAGATTTGCGGGGGTGGATCCTGTGGAGGGCAGCATTGGGGGTGTGTGTGGAAGGACTCAGCAGGGTATAATGCCATAGAGTCTACCCTCCAAAGCAACCATTTTTTCCTGGGGAACTGATCTCTGTCATCTGGAGGTCAATTGTAACAGTGGGAGATCTCCAGGTCCCACCTGGAGATTGGCAGCCTTAGGGTAAAGTCAGCCGCACAGTGGGGAGTTGAAGAAAATGGTCTGATGGTCGCTGGCCCACCTCGTTAGCCAGCCAGCCATGCTGAAGCTAAGCAGGAGAAAGAGCCTTTTTCCATTTATTCTGACAGGAAAGTGGCTGTTGGGGAGGGGGTTATGGGCGGGGGAGGGGGTTATGCTGAAAGTCCTTTGTTTTTTACTCACAGAACCAAGCTTGGTTGCCTACTGACAGCCACTGAGGGGACAGTCCCTCACAGGAGTCAAGAGAACTGTCTTCCTCAGGCGAGAGAGCTGGTCTGCCAGTAAATCTGATATGCAAAATCTGTCTGAAGGGGGAGTGGGTGGGGAAGAGGAGCAGACCCAGCACCCGGCCAATGGCATGTGAGTACTCTTGAGTGGCGGCTGATGGGCCAATGGCTGAGGGAGGGCATTTTACAGCCAATGGGAGCACATGGAATCTTGCAAAACCAAAAGATAATTATTTATAAGGAGATAGATATAGATATAGATATAGATATAGATATAGATATAGATATATAAAAGATATTCAAGAATGAAATAGGAGAAGAAATAAATAAATTAGAAGACTTAAAGAAAATTGTGGAATTGTATTACCAGAAATTATATAGTAGAATGAAGTATCTCAACAACAAATCAGAAACTATTTGGAAGTAAATAAACCTAAAATATTTTCAGAGAAACAAAGAAAAATTTTAAACCAATCAATACCATTAGCTGAACTGTCAGAAGTTGTAAAGAAACGAAAAAAAGGGGGAAACTCCAGGACCAGATGGGTTACCAGCAGAATTTTAGCATTTGCTTGAAGATCAACTAATAATCCCTCTTAAAGAAGTATGTCAAAATGCAAGAATAGAAGGGAAGATAACAGATTCTTAGAAAGAAGACTTGATGACATTGATACATAAACAGAATTCAGATGAGAAAGAAATGACAAATTATAGACCTATTTTGTTATTGAATGTGGACTATAAAATTTATGCCTCAATTTTAGCATCTAGAATGGAAAAAAAACATTGTCACAAATGATTCTTAAAGACCAAGCAGGCTTTCTACCAAAACGACAATTGAGGAACAACATGAAGACGTTATTATATATTTTGGAATACTATGAAGCACACCCAGAAAAACAAATGTCTTTGATTTTATTAGATGCAGTGGACTTTGATAATGTTAACTGGAATTTTATTCTTGCATTATTTCCATATGCTCAGGTAGGCACAGACTTTCAGAAAATGGTTGAAGCAATTTATATTAAGCAGCAAGCAAAGATTTTGATTAATGGCAATTTATCACAGAATATTGGAATTTCTAAAAGGATGAGACAAGGTTGTCCCCTTTCACCGTTGTTGTTTATTTTTGTTCTTGAAGTTTTAAATGATGTAATTAGAAAAGATCAACAAATCTCAGGCTTTAAACTAAGAGGAGAACAGTACAAGCTTCTAGCATTTGCAGATGACTTAGTATTCATTCTAGAGAATCCTCTTAACTCTACAAGTATATTGATAAATGCATTGCAAGATTATGGAACTGTAGCAGGATTGCGAATTAAGTATAAAAAAACCAAAAATATTGACCAAAAATAGGCCTGGAAGCTCAAAGTAAGATTAAATATTTAGGAATAAACATGACAAATAAATGTAGCTCTCTGTTAGAGAAAAATTATATAGAACTATTGAAATCTATCAAGAAAGACTTGGAAAGATGGCAAAAACTTCAAATAAACAAATATTGTTTATGTGAAGAATTGCCACCATCAAAATGAACGTATTGCCAAGGCTGATGTTCTTAATTCAGACTATACCGATTATTCAAAACCAGAAGTATTTTAAAGAACTTGATAAAATTTTGTCAAAATTTATCTGGCAAGGGAAGAAACCAAGAATAAAACTTAAAGCCTTACAAGATTCTAAAGACAGAGCAGGTTTTTCCCTAGCAGCTGGTTACTTTATTACAGAGCAGCAGCATTGAATTGGATTAAAGAATGGATTATGCTAGAAAATCAGAGATTACTAAAACTAGAAGGACACAATTGACTATTAGGTTGGCATGCATTTTTATGGTATGGAAAAGCAGGCTCCCATAAATATTTCAAGCGACACTGGATTAGAGCCTCTTTAATGAAAGTATGGGAGACAACAAAGACTCAATTCTACAACAAGCTTCCAAAATGGGTTGCACCTTTGGAAGCTTTTACAAATCCAGGGCTCTTTTTGTAGCAGAAACTCCTTTGCATATTCGGCGACACACCCCTAATGTAGCCAATCCTCTAGGAGCTTACAGAGCTCTTCTTACAGGGCTATTGTAAGCTCTTGGAGGATTGGCTACATTAGGAGTGTGTCACCTAATATGCAAAGGAGTTCCTGCTACAAAAAGAGCCCTGGTTACTAGAATATAGGATGCAAGATGAAGTGGTGAAATATGTAATGATTCAATGGGCAAAAAAATTAGGCCACAATATAGATCTAGATCAATGGTCATAGATATGGAAGAAAAATATTAAAATTACTAAAGCTCTCTCTTATAAAGAGAATATATGTAAGATGTTCTATAGATGGTACATTACCCCTGATAAACTTGCTAAATTAGATCCAAAATGTTCAAATCAATGCTGGAAATGCCAAAATAAGGTGGGATCTTTTTACCATATGTGGTGGTTGTTGATAAAGCTAAAAAATACTGGGCTTGGATACATGAAATATTGCAAAATAATGTTAAAATGTTCTACACCCTTTGTACCAGAAGTATTCTTGCTAAATATTTTACCTAAAGGTTGCAAGAAAAATGACCCTTATTTGATTTTGTATGTAGTTACTTCTGCTAGAATTTTATATGCAAAACATTGGAGAAGAGTGGACATTTCTACTAAGGAAGAGATGATAAACAAAACGTTGGAAACAGCAGAAATGGATAAACTGACTTTATTATTGGCTGAGTTCAGACTGGCAGTTTGCTCCAGTAGCCAGGCGTGGCAAAAAAGCCCCAGAATAAAGTGTTCCGGGTTTTCCCGTTCACACAGCCTGGGCTGCTGCTGGAAGATATGAGGCAGAGCCAGGCGGGAGTATTCAGACTGCTGCCCCGGAGGTGTGCTGTATTCAGCGTTTCCCTAACCCCGCAGCTCTGGCACCGCATTGGGCAGTAGAGCAGAGCATGGCCAATCATACCGCTGCTGCCTTCTGCCCAACGCCGGTTGCTCCCGGCTTTTCAGCTGCATGTTCAGATTTCCCAGAAGTGGAGAAACACGCAACACACACAGGCTTTCAGATTTGCTACCAGCTTTATGAGGTATCTTTTTAATCCGGCGGTGAAGCGCAACAGCATGGGTTGGCTACGGGTGGAGGACGCCAGGCAGATGTGCCTGTGTGAACGCCCAATTTACTCCGGAATTGAATCGTCGCTGGCCCGGGTCCCTACTGGGGCAAATTGCCAGTCTGAACTCAGCCACTGAAAGATCATCCAGAAAAAACATTTGAGAATACATGGAGAAGGTTTTACACTTGGTTGGAAAATTATAATAACTCAAAGTTATCCTGTCCTATTATATAAATGTGCAGTGGTCTGGCAAGGTTCTATGCTTGGCAAAATCCATTGGCTACGTGACCAGCCCATCAGAAGGTGTGCCTGGTTCCTGCCCACAGAGCAAGCTCAGGCCAAAACTCCCCTCACAACATAGCTTCACCTGAGAAGAGATGACGCCATTTGTCTGTGGAGGAGAGACAATGCCATTTGCCTCAGGAGAGCTGTTTGGAGCCTTTTTACAGTGGGGGATTCTGCTGTCACAGAGCCTTACAGCAGTGGAGACCCTGCTCCACCAGCCACGGCCATCCCTGGCCCTGAGAGGACGATGACAAGGATCGTGCAAGATGCCACTTGCTGAGCCGTTCGCTGAGGTGAGCGATCCCCCCTCCCTACCACCTGGCCATGCAGGACCTGGCCCAAGTGCTGTTGCTAGGCCGGAGGAGCTTTCTGGGGGGAGCACTACAAGCCTCACCGGGGCCTCACCTGGCCACACCATGGTGCCTCGCTGGCCTGGCCGGCCCTTCCTGGGATGGGTGGGAAGGCTGTTCTAGGCCTCATGGGGGAGGGGGAGAGGGGAAGGCCACGCTGGGCCTCCCGGGGCCAGTGGAGCCTGGCCCCGGGGGCCCAAGGGACATGTTCCAGGGATGGGGGGCCACCCTAGGCCTCGTGGGGCCTGCAGGCAGCTGGGCCTAGCTTGGGGGGAGGAGGAGGGCCACAATGGGCCTCCCGGGGCCAGCAGGGCCTGCCCCAGGGGCCCATGGGATGTGGTCTGGGGGGGTGGGGGGACTGCCCTAGGCCTCACGTATCTGCACATCCCCTGTCCCATAGCTAGCAATCCAAAACAGTTCAGTGGCACCTTTAAGACCAAGTTTTATTCAGGCCATACCACACAAGATCTTTAGAGGGAAAAAAACTATTGCCTCATGGCTGTGATTTCCATCCTTGCTGGCTGACATCACTTGCTGCTTTTCTTTCTACAGACAACACTTCAGATTCTGAGAACCTCAACAGTTACAGGAGACTCAGACGTCTGTCAGAAGACACGCTGTACACATCAGAGGACCAGGTAAGTGCACAAGACATGTCAACACTGTTCCTACATAAGAATGCCCGCCTGCACACAACTACACCGAAACCCGGACTGTTTCCCTGAAACCATCCAGCCCTAAACTATCTTGATGGAAAACACTCCTGAGCCACACTTCTCTACCATAAAAGACAACTTTAACTTGAAACTTGACATAGGACCACTGCAACATGATGGAAACATCAGCCACATTGTTGCTGTACACTGCTCTTCTTATATAAACAGACCACCACATCAATGCATCTCCACCAAAAGAGCCTACCACGCAAAAGAGAAAACTCACTCCTGAAGAACATTCTGAGAAAAAAGCTACAATGGCAACATATGACCATGGCAGCTGTGCAAACTGCAAGATGCCTGCAAGCCTTACAAGCCACACATAGTACCCAAGGCAACCTGTTCAGGATCGATCGATCTTTTAATGGTCTGACACCAGTCCTCTCCTGTGCCTCATTCCACCCATGCTCGCACCCAGTGTTACTCTAGCATCCAGCTCCCTGACAAGCAAAAAAACACACAACCTCAGAATGACCATGGAAGACATCTACGTGCTGTGTAATGTATCCCTCTCTGCACTGATGAGCATAAACTCCACTATTCCATTCTGCATTATGTTACCTTACCAATGAGCATGCACTCCCAGCACACACCCACCAACCAATAGATTAACTCAGTGAACTCTGTGCACTCATTCACATTGTGTATGAGATATGCTGTGACAGACATTTCTCCACCAGCTGTTCCAAAAGCGCTATACCTATACAAGATATTCACATGGTGTCCTCATAATGCTTTTTTGTGACCTCTCAAACAGTCCTACTACATCTGGATCACCCAACCACTCACATTCAGTTTAAAGACTGCTTTGTTAGTTCCATAAGCAATACCTCTTTTACATAATACAGCTTTGGTCAAAGCAGCAAGTATCCTTTTCATCACTTTTCAAAAGCAGCAAACTATTGAAACCTAATGTGTCTAGCCATGCATTTAGACCCTAAACTTCAATGTACAACTCTGCTTACAAAGCACCAAAAAAACCCCATGCCTTTTCACAATGAAAACTATAGACATTTCACAACACTCATTTCCCAAGACTCCTCCTTCTCATTCCCACATGACCTACTCAGACTTTCATAATGTCCACTCACTTTCAAACCTACTTCTCTTGAGACCTCTGCTTAATGGGGTGGACAGTGTGACCACAACCACATTGAGTGACATGGACATCCAACATCAAATGACTTCGCAGACTGCCCAGTTGTTGATGCTACTCCATGGATCCCTCTCTGCAACATTTTGTAGCCCACGTTCTGTGACCTTGGACACCGGCTATTGTATGCCATAAGGTAGGTTAGACTTTACTTCCACATTTGTATCTTTCAATTATCGATTGCTGTCATTCACTTTACCTCCTTCCAGCCTATGCATTCATTACATGTCAAATCTTTCTAGTGCCCATTGTATTGCTTTCACAACGGGCTTTGCTGCTAGTAGTCAAATAATACATTAGTAAGGATACAGAGATGAGAGCTTGTTATACTGACAACAAAAGACTAACACTAATTTTTGAGGAGAAGCTTTGGATATCAAGTGTCCTCTTAAGACAGGCTTAAATGCATCCCAAAGAATGACTGGAGATACATCTTCTGTATTGTTATCTATAAAGTTGTTTTTAATAATTGTTTCAATTTCAGCAGCAATTATTTGATTACTTAATAAAGATTTATTTAAGATCCAAGATGTTTGTTTTTCCATTTTATATCCATGTTGTACAACACAACACGTCAGGTCAAGTCCATTGGCCCTTGTGTGTATGATTTTGGTATTTGTATATGAGGTGTAATTGGGTCCTTTTTTTTTTTAATTCTTTGCTAATAAATATTATATACATTGTTAGCCCTCCACTCTGTTTGACTTACTTCGTTAGGTTCTTGATCCTAGGTTTCAGGGTTAAGTTTCTTCCCCATTTTTTGTCCCTGGCCAGGTTGGGACCATTCTTGGTTTAAAAAGAGTCTCTGGGTAAAAGTTTAGATCTGTGTTTGTCCCGTTTCCATTTTTTAGTATTATTTCACAGTCTAGCCAATTGTGGTCTGCCACTGAAGTGTACCAATTTGAGTATATTTTATCTTGCTTAATAAGGATGGAGATATTAAAAGATAATTTTAATGTAGGTATCATGTCTCTGTGAATAATTAGTATAATCTCTTTCTCCTTTATGGAATTGTCTCCAAACATCTATAAGAGAAAAATGCTCCAATATCCCTGCAAGAGGAGTGAGCTTATTTTTGGAAGTTTTTTGCTTATTTTTCTTACTTTTGGTATTGGATTTATCTAGAGTAGAGTCTATAATGTCATTTAAGTCCCCTCCAATAATTATTTAACCTTCCCTAAAATTTGCTAGTTTATTCAATACAATTCTTTATTATGGTCATAGACCAACTTCAATATAATAGAAGACAAATAAATACAGGTAAAGGAGCAGTAAAATTATAAAATATAATGGCATCTAAAATTATAAATAGAAATCTAAAAAGTTTAAAATACAGAAATGATAAAATTAATATTAAGATCAGAAATTAATTCTAGGCCTATCTATACTTCTTTGTATCTTTCCTAGTTTGGTATGCCAACCAACCAAATTTGGCAACCATCCTAGTCAGCTTTTGATTATCACCTGTGAGCATAATTGACAAAAGTATCCTTCTATTATAGGAGTTAACAATAGGCTTAATCAAAACTTCCCTAATGTTATGGTATATACTACATTTGAAAATTACATGTTCCAATGTTTCATCAATTCCCATTCCACATAAACAACTTTTCCTCAGTGATCTAGTAAATCTTGCCTCCAATATAGCTGAGGGTAAGGCATTGTATCTTAATAGGGTAAAAATTCTTCTATGATTACAGATATCTAAATATTTGACATAAGGTCTCAAAATTGTCTTGTTAAGTGTGCTTACATCAAATACAGGGTTCCTAATCCTGCTCACATCCATTGTCATTTAACATCTAATATTCTTTGTTTTAGAACTGATCTAGCCTGATCACATCCCAAAGACAGTATAAAATGCTTAGAAAAACCATAACAGACCAGTTTATCCTCTATCTTTTTCGCCATAAAGGAACAAGGTTATCTTGCATCATAGTATGGGAAAGGCCAGTGGATGAGAAAATCAGTTTTAACCAATAATGAAAGGCAGCAATCCACAATCTTGACTCCACTGTAACCAGGCCAACCTCTAAATGGATTGCAGCATTTGAAACATTCAGAACTTGAAAAATAGCTCTTAAAAATTTTGATTGCATTCTTTCAAGTAAGGTCAAGTTTGTCTGGAGGGACAAAGGAGCTCCATATAATAATCAGGGTAATACTTTTATAGAGAATAACTTAATGGCAGCTAAGTTATGACCTCCTTTGGACCAAAAGAACTTTTGAATAGCTCCAGCACTTTTCTACGCATTAGCTGACAAGTAATCAACATGGCCTTTCATATGACCAGTAGACTGAAATACGATTCCAAGGTATCTATATCAATGACCTTGCTCAATGGGACAAGAGTCAATAAACCAGTTAGACACCCTAGGCTTATTGGAAAAAGCCATTATTTTGGTCTTCGTGTAGTTTATCTCTAAGCAGTTTTGACTGCAGTATTGCAAGAGAGCACACAGAACTCTCTTAAGACCATTAGGGGGTCCTAGAAAGCAAAACAGCATTATCTGCATAAAGTAATATCGGAATGTGTCTATCTGCAAGCTTCGGAGGGTGGAATTCAAGTTTGTGCAAAAATTGGACCATGTAATTGATATAAATATTAAATAAAAGAGGTGCCAAAATGCATCCTTGTTTTACTACTCTGTCTGAACTAGTCATCTTTGTTAGATGACCTTGAGGATTACATCATACCCTAATAAAAGTATTTTTATGGAGAGCTCTCAATAGAAACAATAGGCAGGTTCTGATTCTGGGCTTGATGAGGGCAGTCACAAGCGGAGTTGCTCCGCTGAAGATTGCTTTTTCCTCCACCTCCCAGGCAATTTTTACCAGCCAGGAAACCTCCAGGAGAGAGGATTGCAGCAGAGGACTTCAACAGAATGAGGGGGAGTGTGGCAAAAAAACCCTCAAAGAGCTGTTGTGTTCCGAAAGCAGGGGAGTGGTGAGGATGCCGACAAGACTGTTTGCTGACGCAAGCTGAGCACACACGAGCTGATGGAGTCAACATAATGGGAGCTCAATAGAGAGAAACTGACGCTAACTTTACTTGAAATTAAATACCATGGAATGTTATAGCCCAGTAAGTAGAGCTTAGAAAGAGGGGTGAATGCACCATTAGTATAAAAGAGCCTTTAGTATACTAAGTGGCCAAATACATACAGCTCATTAAGGGGGTTGAAGAGCTTACCTATTGAGGAGGGGGAAGGCGCAGTTAAGGGTTTTTTCCAACTTAGAGGGTTGTAGTTCACTTTTTCTGCTGCATTTTTTGTTTGTTTTTCATTATAGAACCATGGTGTTATTCGCTTGAGGGGCCCCTTTGGAAGGGGGTCCTTTAAGAAGAGAGGAGAGGATGCTGATCTGCTCACAGCACGATACGGATGAGAGCAAGCAACAGATCAGCAAGGAGAGAAGGGGAGGAGCTATAGACCTCCAGAGCATCGAAGGGGACAAAAGAGTGACGGAGCAACAGAACAGCAGAGCAGTGGAGAAACTGACCTACAGAGAGATGCAACAACAGAGATAGGGGTGAAATTGACAACATATCAGAGGAAAGTACAGATGGAGCAGAAGGAGCAGTGGAGCAGTGGTAGAGATGGAGCAACAGAGAGACGGGGAGACAGAAATAAAAGTACCTTAGATAGTAAAACAGAGAGATGTAAAGACTACTGTGAGACTCTATAAAAATTTATTTATACTTACAGAAGAAGACTTAGATTAAGGAGGGATAGGGAAAATAGAAGTTGGGAACTGGAAAAGTGACAAGGGTAAAGGGTGCAAGGCTAATTATATAAAATTAAAGGGTGGAAGGTCTCTATTATTAGTGGTCTAAGGAAAGCATTGGATGTGGTAATAAATGAATAAATTAATAACAATAGTAATAAAAATAATAATTAAAAAACAAAAATAAAATATAGGTTTATAAGAATAGGAGGTGCAACTTGTAACAGTTTAACAGGTAGTAGGAAATTAAATAAGATTAAATTCCTAAAACTGGGAGTGGTGTACGCTCTGAGTATATGGCCTTGGCATCAAGCACTACAAGAAAAAGTTCAATCACTTCCCCAGGACAGGCAGGAATACCTTCATATTTGAAAATGAGTGTAGCCCAAATGAATATTAAAGATTTGAAAACTTTGATTCAAGAGTGTATGGGGCAAGCTATGCCTGCAATAATAAAGAAGGAGATTGAACCCATACACCAAAAGATGGAGGAAATCTACAATCAGATTAAAAGTGAAACAGAGGAGTTTAAAAAACAAATTGCAGAAAATAAGGCAGAAATTGGAAAAATAGCTGCAAAATCCACCAAATTAGACAAGAAGGTAGAATATATTGACCAAGAACTGCAAGAATTGAGAGGAAAAAGTGATAAAATGGAAGAGACATTGATTGGTCTTGAAATGGACAGAGTGGGCTTAATTTTGAGATGTCAAAATGTGGTTGAAGATTTGGATAAGAACTTAAAGAAAGAATTGACCCAGGGCCTGGCAGAACAATTGAATATTGGTGCTAGAGAAGAAGTGTTGTCAGAGGTAAAGACAATATATAGGAGAAATACGGCATGTGCAAAAAGAAATAAGGTACCAAGAGAGGTGCATATTAAATTCTATAAGAAAGAAACAAGAGATAAAATATTATGTGCAACTGAAGACAATAAAGTAATAATCAAGTATAAAGAAATCAGATTCTTAAAAGAAGTTCCCTGGAGATTAAGGGAAAAAAGACAAAACTACCAGGTTTTGACAAAACTACTTCAAGTAAGTGGAATAATGTACAGGTGGCTTATCCCAGAGGGACTATTATTTAATTATAAAGGGAAAAGACACAGAATTGACTCCATATTTAAATTGGAAAATTTTTTGGAAAGGTTTGGAGAAGAATTGGGTTGGAGTGGAGAAGAAGAAGAGGAGGAAGATGTAGATGAAGAAGTAGGGTTAGATCATGAACAATGGAAGGGAGGAAAAGGGGAAGGAAGAGGTCCGAAGAAGTCAGGGAAATACCAGCAAGAGTGGAGGAGGAAAAATAAATGGAAGAATCCAACTCACTTGCAGATTGTAACTAGACTCCAACAAAAAAAATAGAGACTGGGAAAGCAAAGAGAAAAATGGTGAAAAGTAGAAGTTTGAGAATTTTGTTGATTAATGTAAATGGCCTTAATAGCCTGCAAAAACGTAAAAGAATTTCCCACCAGATTAACAAAAAACAACCGGATATAACATCTTTACAGGAAACACATATTAAAAAAAGATCATGT
Organism: Gekko gecko; assembly: GCA_029375565.1. Taxonomy (NCBI): domain Eukaryota; kingdom Metazoa; phylum Chordata; class Lepidosauria; order Squamata; family Gekkonidae; genus Gekko; species Gekko gecko. The sequence continues at coordinate 176,545,507 of JAPDNY010000005.1, forward strand.
ACAATATTTGCTGTGTAAAAAGTTAGGCCAACCCTTTATAATGGTGGATAAAAAAAGAAGAGAGGAATAGTGATTTATGCTAAAGAATATTTACATCCACAATTTTTTTATGCTTCTGAAACTTGGCTTGACCGCTTGTTAGCCACCCTGAGCTATTGGATAGGGTGGGGTATAAATCCCAAAATAAATATAAATAAATAAATAAATAAGATGGAAGAATTATAGCAATTACTGTCATCAGAGAGGGAAAAGAAATGCTTATGGTAAATATATATGCCCCGAATCATATATAGGAAAGTTTTTATTTAGAACTACGTAATTTGCTGGCAAAGAAAGTATTCGAAGACATTTGCATAATAGGTCATTACAATGCAGTAATGGATCCACATTTAGACAAGAGGAACATAAGAAAACCTAGGAAAGCAACTAGAACTTTGCATAAAATTTACTTAAATTTAGTAGAGGAGCATAATTTGGTGGACACATGGAGAATAAGAAATATAAAGAATAAAAACTACACGTTTTACTCGGCAAGACACAAATCATGGTCTAGGATCAATATGGCATGGATTTGTTTGTCCTTGGTTAAATACCTAAATGAAGTGGAGATCCTGCCAAATACATTTGCGGATCACAACCCAATCCTGGCAGAACTAAAGCAAGTGAGAAAGAAATCTGGCTGGAGAATGAATTTAAATTTATTGAAGGACAAGGATTTTCTAGTTAAAACTATAGAAGAAATACAAGACTTCTTTAAAAGAAACATACAACCAGGATTGTCTAGTAACAATGTATGGGATGCCTTTAAAGTGTTCATACAAGGATGGTTTATAAACCAAAATGCCTAGGTCAGGAAGCAGAAGAAAGAAAAGTATGAAACATTGAGAATGAGAATTAAAAAGGAAGAATATAGATTTGCTCCCCCAGCCAGAATAACGAGACAGACAACAGTTTGAAATAAAACAAGGGCCACTTTATTAACTATTTAACAGAACATTGCAGCAATAACACCTAAGCAAGCATGGAACAGGCAAGGCAGGCGTCACTCCCTGACCAGCCCCCTTTGCCCTTGATGGGCGGGTCACCCAGCTCTGATCGTGAGCCAGATCTCTGGCTCGTGACCAGCAGCCCAGCAAACTGGTTGCCCTCCAGGAGCACCTACCCCTGAAGCCATCCAACTTGCAGGGAGGAGCCTGACCTAAAAGGTTCCCAGTGGAGGTGATCACCATTCCCCACCCCAGACCCTGAAATCCGAAGGCAGTTCCTGATGACCCCCTGTTCCCTAACAGGATATGCCGTAAGGTGCTCACCAGTTCCGTTTTCTTGCTTGCACAAACCTGCCACAGCCAAGGTCAAGCCTCTGCTTTGGCCTTTGCTCCCCACTCAGCAACCTAATGCTGACCTAATTCCTTGCTGCAAGTCCTGTAAAAAGATCCCATTGCCCTTGTCAGACAAGTGCACCCCGTCGTCCCTATACAGGTCTGGGAACACGACCCGTATATCGGGGTGCGGCAAAAACATCCCCAATCCAGCATCCATGGCCTTTTTCAGCTGCCTATTTACTTTGCGTCGGGCACGGTCAATACACCTGGTGTCCTCCAGGTTCCGCCACACTTGGCGGGGCAGTATGGCTGACCATACTATCGTTACGCCGGGCCACCTTGCTCTTATCCTCGCAAGGTCTGCCTCAGCCTGCAACACAAGGGCCTTGCCCTTCAATAGACCCAAATCATTGCCCCCCAGGTGTATGACCAGTACGTGAGGAAGAGGCCCTGTCCTCTCGTGGAACAGCAAGGGAAGGAGCGCTGGCCACCGCATGCCCCTCCGTCCTAACCATTCCACCTCCGCCCATGCGCTAAGGCCAAGCTGAGAGCCGCTGGATGTCCGTCTGGCACAATGCGCTGCCCAGAAGACCATGCTGTGGCCGCAGACAGTAACCCTTTGTCGCATCCTGCGGCCTGCAGCATCTGTAACAAGACAAACATTAATAAGCGAAAGTACACTGAGGGATAGTTAAATAGCACAATTCCGGACATAACCCTTGTAGCACCTGGACTTCCAGCGCCCTATCCTCTGAATATCTCTGCCAGTATACCCCATAGCTGCAGCCGTTGATGCAGCTCCTATTCGGAAGGAGTGGGTGCCAAAGTGAACATCACCCAACCCTAATTGAGCTAGCGCCTTCTGTGTCACACTCCAAAATTGAAATTTAGTGAGGGGGGTACCATCCCTGTGCTGGAATAGGTAGCCCCGACCCTCTCCTCTCAATGCCAAAAAATGGCTTAAGGCCCCAACTGGGCACAACTCGACCTCTGAACATTGGGCAAGCTCGATAAACTTCCCCTTGCCACAGTGATCGATCTTTGACCTGCGCAGCCTAATACCCACTTTGGAATCTGAGACAGAAACGTCATGCCGTTCAAGAGCCAGGCCAGACACATCCTGCCGTGAGCTAGCAACCAGCTCACTGACCCGCAGAGCCCCAAAGAAGGTGACCAGCGACGCCGCATGAAACAAAGCAGCTTCATAGCTATCAGCGCACACTGTGTGCCACTGGTCCCTGAGACCCTTCAAAATAGCTGGGGTCAGGGGTTCTCTGGGATCAGCCACTATGCCGCTCTCCCTGGACCAACCCTCGAGCATCTTCCGAATACGGAAGTCGCTCGTCAGGTCTACGTGCCCCGATGCTTTGCTAGCATAGGCCAGAGCAGCCAACTTGGATCTGATGGTATGAGCTGACAGGCCCTCCCCCTTCAGCGTCACGCAGAACTCCATTAAATGAGGAACAGGTATGGGCCAAAGCTGCCGCAAGCCTGCCCTCTCCCTAAAGGAGAGGAATTGCTTACCCGCCCTCATGTAAGCCCTGCGAGTGGAAGGGGTGAGGGCCAAGCTCATTGCCCTATCGGCCTCCGCCCGCCAATCTGCCACACCTCGTCTAGCATACGCACCGGGAACTGGTCGGCCTCTGGAGCCAGCTGACGGAATCTCTCCATCTGTTTATGAGAGAGAGCGTCAGCGACCCCGTTATTAACTCCTGGCACATGCCTAGCCTTGAACATTATATTATTATGTAGACACTGTAGAGTGAAGGCTCTGACTAGAGCCATGACCCTGGGGGATTTGGACATCAAGGAGTTAATTACATGTACTGTGGACATATTGTCGCACCAGAAGTGGACGGTGTGGTTGGCAAAGTCCCCTGACCAAATCCACACTGCTGCAACAATCGGGAAAAATTCCAGGAAGGTGAGGTCAGTGACCCACCCTGCCTGAAACCACTCCTCAGGCTAGTCCCCAGCACACCAATGACCCCGGAAATATACTCCAAAGCCAGAGGAACCCGACGCATCAGAAGCGACCTGCAGCTCTGCTTCGACTAATAGGTCCTCACGCCAAAAGGACACCCCGTTGTATGACTCCAAAAATTGCTGCCATACAAGGAGGTCGTCCCGGATACCCTTGGTGACCCGAGTCCTATGATGGGGAAGACGCAGACCCCTCATAGACTCGCAAAGTCTTCTAACAAAAGCCCGTCCAGGTGCCACAACTTTGCATGCAAAGTTGAGGTGACCAACCAACTGCTGCAACTCCAGAAGGGTTATTTTAGTCTTCCTCCTCATTGTGTCGATTAATGCCTGTAGTGCAGTTAATTTATCCAAAGGCAATCTGCAGAACTGTCCCACCGTGTCAATTTCAATTCCCAGGAAAGTCAAAATAAGGGCCGGGCCTTCCGTTTTTTCCTCAGCCAGAGGAACTCCCAGCTCCCTTGCCAGATTGATGAAGCTGGACAGCAAAAATGCACAGTGACCCGTACCCCTCCTTCCTGCCAATAAAAAATCATCAAGGTAATGGGCAGTACCGCTGAGGCCCGTCCTGTACCGCAAGGCCCATTCCAGAAAGGAACTGAACCTCTCGAAAGCGGCACAGGATACTGAGCACCCCATAGGAAGAGCCCTATCCATGTAAAATTTGCCCTCAAAGGCAAAACCCAGGAGCTCAAAGTCATCCAGATGGACAGGAAGGAGGCGGAAGGCCGACTTAATGTCACATTTTGCCAGTTCCGCTCCCTGTCCACAGCTACGAACTACCCTCAAGGCCTGATCGAAGGAGGTGTACCTAGCAGAACACAACTCCTCAGGTATCGCGTCGTTCACTGACTCCCCATGTGGGTAAGACAAGTGGTGAATGAGGCGATATTCTCCTGGTGCCTTCTTTGGCACAACTCCCAAAGGGGAAACCCTCAAATTAACAACTGGGGGAACGAAAAAGGACCCAGGACTCTGCCCTCCGCACATTCTTTGGCAATTTTTTGCCCCACTAATTGCTCCATACCATGTACTGATTTCAAGTTAGGAGCCATGTATGGAGTGCGAGAACCCTGGAAAGGTATCCTAAAACCTAACCTAAAACCCTCCAACAGGTAAACACGATCACGCTGATTCGGGTAATCCCGTAACCAACGCGCTAAAACTTCCAACTTTATCGGACTAGGTCCCTTTATCAGGAGGAGGGTTGTAGCCCCCACCACCTCCGGGGCGCTTACCACCTCTACCTCCACCCCGGCCCTTAGGTTTAGGGCAATTGGAGAGGGAATGAGGCCCGGCACACAGTGGACACTCATGCCGGAATGAACACAACTTCCGACCGCACGTCCCATGGGAGGTAAACTCCCAGCAAAGCGGGCGTCGCTGAACCGCCTGCCCCGCCTGGGCACGGGTGCCTGCTTGGGCCTGTAATCTATGGACCGAATGACCACTGTGAGTCCTCTCACACCCCGGGGTCCTAATAGTGGACATAATCTGCAACCATAGATCCGGGTGTATCCGATCCCATCGCAAGGCCGGATTCATGGCTGCCCGCATACGAAATTCCTCATCGTACTGCGACCAAGCCAGGCTCGGAAAATCCGTGAAAGCCTTATAGATAATAGCCATATATTGGAGCAGAGCTAGTGCTCTCCACGGATGATGCCGAACAATCACTGTTGCATAAATCAAAAACCCTGGGAACCAGTTTGCCCAGGTCCTGTCCACCACCCGCCTCTTCAGGCGCTCTTTCTCATGGTCGTCTAGGTCCTCCCTGTCCTTCTTCTCCAATTCCCTATATAACAATGTGAATACATCTATGTATTCGCCCTTAAGGATCTTCTCCTTAGTGGCGATAGAAAGATGTTCCCCAAGGGGCAATGCCAAATCGCCCGATGGCATGACACCAGCTGAGACTGTATCGTATGAAACAGCCGCCGTATTTGTAAACCCTGGTCCTGGCGGCGGATAGCCCCATCCAGGCCACCCCCCAGGCGGGGGTGGTGGATACCCACAGCCCCAAACCACATAATGCTGACTACTACTTGGCGCTGTCTGTGACACTGGCGGAGGGGCACCCTGAGGGCCTGGGCCCCATGGCCAATATGAACTATTCTTTTCACTATGCGCCTCCTTACCATCCTTCTTTGGTTCCTTATACACCTTGACTTGCAGCTCCGCAAGGGGCACCCCGCTCCTTCTCCAGAGCCTCCAACCGCTGCAAAATAGCAGCGTTTATGGGGTCGTCCTCCTCATCACTGGATGGGAGTACTGGATCTGGCTGAACGGGGGGCCGCTTAGATGCAGGCTGCTTCCCCTTAGCCTTACCTTGACCTTTCTTAGGAGCCATTACTAATAATAAAGCAGAAATCTCACTAACTGTATACCAACTAAAACTAAACTTATGTGACTAGGCTCCAGCAGAAAGCCCCGTAGCCTCCACTGCAATAGATAACTAGAAACTTATGCTCACAAAGTCTGCCCAGCAACTATATAAAATGGCTGCCGCCAAAGTTACTCAAAATGGCTGCCGGGGATGAACACCTTCAAGATGGCCACCCCAATTACCCTAATAAGATGGCTGCCGCAAAATTGGCCCACTAAGATGGCCTCCCCTAGGCACTACCCTAACAAGATGGCTGCCGCAAAATTGGCCCACTAAGATGGCCTCCCCTAGGCAATACCCTCACAAAAATGGCCACCCTAATACTGCCCCCACACAAATAGCAATAATAGCGAAACTGTCGCCAACAAAACCCTTGGGGGGGAGAGCGGGGGGGGAGATTCAAAGCAGGAAATTAGCAATGTGGCCCAGGCAGCCTCACCAAACTGCGGCCACCAGAATGTGAAGTGTGAAGGGGGAGGGTTTTTTTTTTAATGAACTGTGAGGGGGGGTGGCCTGCGGGCCGCCCCACCACCTCAGGCCTCGGTTGTCATCCCTCTTCAGGTGTGCCACCGCCACCAGCTGTCCTGCACAGCCAACCCTCAGAACAGCCCCCAACTACTTGATTATTCAGGCTACCACGAGGGCCGCCGCTGCTGGCCCCGAGCTCTACTGCAGCAACCGATGAAATCTGCCCCCCAATGACAACAGCGCTCAATTAAACGCCGCAGTCGCACTTCGGCCCGCCGCCACCACAACGAGCGTCGGGCCCACCTAACTGCTCCGTCTGCGTGCTCCTATCTTCAGCGAGCACGCAGAGCAACTGACAGGTGGGAACGGAGCCCTGCTAGCTTAAAGCAGCTGGCTCCGCCCCCCTATCACGTCAGGACACGCAGCATCCTGTCTGTTGCTGTCCCGATTCTTCGGGGCGGCAAAACAGCCCCCGCCCACCAGCGGCGTTGCCGGGCTGGCGGGAGCTACGTAAAGCAAAATCCGCAAAGAGGAGGAAACATAATGAGAATACAATGGTTACACCACTAAATGAATATCCTCTTAACTCAAGAAATTGCAAGAAGTATAGACTATTCAAAACAATATTACTTTGAACATGCCAACAAAGTCTCCAGATGGTTAGCATACAAACTGAGAAAAGAAAAGGAGAAAAAGACAATATTGACCTTAAAGGATGAATTAAATGAGATAAGATACACAACACAATATATGAAGAACATTGTTGAACAATTCTATACTAAACTGTATGTGCAAGAAGTACAGGATGTCCAGCAAATAAAAGATTTCCTACACATGAAAAATAGGGGAAAGTTTAATGAATGGCAAAAAAAATGTTTTAAATGAACCGGTTGCACCTTATGAAATATCGGAAGCAATTAATAAGCAGAAAAAGAAGAAAACACCAGGTCCAGATGGTCTTCCAGTGGAAATTTATCAAGTGTTTGAAGAACAGTTACTCATACTATTTAAAGAGTTGATTAACAATATAATAATTGAAGAAAAGTTGCCAAACTCTTGGAATGAAGCCTTAATAACTCTGATACCAAAACCAGAAATGGTAGAAGTTGAGATTAAGAACTACAGGCCCATTTCACTGTTGAATGCAGACTATAAAATTTATGTGAATATAGTGGCATAAAATTGGAAACCCATGACTTATATATGGGCCTACATGCATATATATGGTATAATAAGGCAAAGGTACATTCGAATTTTAGTCATCATACTGTAAGAGTACCTTTGCTTAAAACACGGATGAACTTCAAGGGAAATTTTTATGACAAAATACCTAGATGGGTTTCACCACTTGAAGCATTCATTAAGCTTTCATTGTTAGACGAGGAGAAAATATATACGTATGAGTCCTTGTTGGATAAAGATAATAATCTTAAGAATATGCAAGAATTGAAATCTCATGCCGGTTTTTTACCAAATAGACAAATCAGAGACAATGGCTGAGTCCAGACTGGCAGTTTGCCCCGGGAAGGGACCCGGGCCAACAACGATTCAATACCGGAGTAAATGGGACGTTCACACAGGCACATCTGCCTGGCGTCCCCCACCCGTAGCCTACCAGTGCTGTTGCGCTTCACTGCCAGATTAAAAAAACACCTGATAAAAGCCGTCGCAAATCCAAAAACCCGCGTTCGTCACGCGTTTCTCCGCTTCCGGGGAGTCTGAACATGCAGGTGAAAAGCCGGGCAGAAGCCGCGTTGGGCACACATTTGTTTCAGTCACTGAACTCAAGCTTGTATTTCCAGGAGTTGAAACTCCAGCTGGATCAGTTGAATCCCTTGATGCTGAGGAACAGGCCTCTTCATCAGTCGCCCTACATTTAGCTGCAGGGCCTTGAAAGAATTCAGTGATCCTCCTCATCTTGTATCACCAATATTCTGTGAAGTGAGAGAGAGAGAATAGGTATCACTTCTATGTCCCACCCAGTTTGAAACTGCACACTGCAGTATGCATTATCTGCTTCGCTAAACACTTGCTGTCAAGTCTCTTAAACTTTCTTTTAAGGAGCATAAGAACAGCTCTGCTGGATCAGATCAGCAAGTGTCCATCTAGTCCAGCAATGTCTGCCAATATATGGCCAAAAAGGTCTGAAAGCTGAAAAAGAAATCCATCTTACTCTAAGCACCTCACCTCTTCTTCTGCAGATAATGACCATTCTCAAACACCCTGGTAGTCTTGGCAGCAGATGAATTCCAACTGTGGCAGTCCTAAGGCATGAGAAAGGCATACAGAGAGAGGATGCAGGCATAAGAAAATCAAACAAGGATCAGCAAAGTATCTCATGTGCAAGCCCCCATGCCCCTTAATGGAAAAACATTCCACATTTTCTTTGCAACTTTTTTCAGTGGAGTATTTCAGTGGAGCCCGTGCAAGTCAATTGGCGTTCCTGGTTCCCATTATCTCCAATGGGCCTTCAAGCCTATCTCATTGTTTCCAGTGGGCAATTCGTTCATTCTTTTTACACATTCCAGTTAATTGTCCCTTTGAAACTGTACCACACCACTTCATGAAGAGCATGACCGTGTACAGAGTGCACATTTCTTGCCAATGTTCTCTCTGGGTTGCACACATCAAAAGGAAATTTTAAAAGGACTCTGATCTGAATGCCCCCCCCCGCCCCCAATCTTGTTCATGCAGATTGGCGTACCATTTAAAAACATACACCCTGTAAGCAATGCTCTCTCTAAGCTGTGGAGTCTTGTGAGCAAAAATTCTACTTTGTGAGCTACTGGCATTAAAGTTGTGGGTGAGTGATTTGGCTCCTGCATAAATTAGTTTGCTCTGGAGCCATCCTTCCTGACCTGAGCCAAGACAAAAATCTGTGAGTCAGAGGCTAAAAACTATAAGCTAACTCATAAGAACATAAGAGAAGCCAATGTTGAATCAGGCCAATGGCCCATCTAGTCCAACAATCTGTCACACAGTGGCCAAAAATACCACGTGCCATCAGGAGGTCCAGCAGTGGGGCCAGGACACTAGAAACTCTCCCACTGCTACCCCTTCCAGCACCAAGAATAGAGTGCATCACCTGCCCCAGACTGAGAGTTCCTAGCTATACCTTGTGGCTAATAGCCACTGATGGACCTCTTCTCCATAGGTTTATCTAATTCCCTCTTAAAAATGTTTATGCTTGTAGCTGCCATCACCTCCTGTGGCAGTGAATTCCATATGTTAATCACTCTTTGGGTGACTCAGCTTAGAGGGAACACTGCCTGTAAGGTAGGTGGGGCTGAGAGAGCCCTTTCAAGGACTGCTCTTGAGAGAACAGCTCTGAAAGAACTTGTGATTGACCCAAGGTTACAGCAGCAGCTGTAAGTAGAGGAATGGGGAATCAAACCCGGTTCTCCCAGATTAAAGTCCATGATCCTGACCAGTATAAGAAACATAGGACACCCTCTGCACCACATCAGAGCCTTTAAGCAGACCATTTCCAAAACAGTCCTTCAAAGCCTAATTACATGAACTAAGCAGCAAGATACACTGTTTTGAAAAGTATTTTCCTCATAAATACTCAGAGAACCTGTGGTCTCCCAGCAGTGACATTCACTAGCAACGGACAACCCAGAAGACTAAGGATGCATCAGTGTCCTCAACATGATGCTTAAGCAATGGGAAGGGGGGGAATGAGAAGGCACTTATGTAACCAAAAACACTGGGACACATTTCAATTTAGTAAGCTGCCAAGCACATAAAAGATCAGACAGGTAATTTCACTTGTGGTCATTATTGGAAAAAATCTAACTCATCAAAGTTCATCTAAATCCATAGATTTAGGTCACATTAATGTAATGATCCATCTTTTTGGATCATCAGCATTTAAAGTAAGTGTGCTTTTACAAAGCCCAATGGGAGTTGCAGTTCTCTCTCTCTCTCTCTCTCTCTCTCTCTCTCTCTCTCTCTCTCTCTCTCTCTCTCTCTCTCTCTCTCTCTACACACACACACACACACTTTTAGTTGCTAGCTATTTTAAAACTAAAAATTAATTGTGCACAAGTTCCCTCAAACATGAAAACTCCCTTTTGCTGTTATGCAGCTGCTACTCACAACACAGCAACCAGAGAGAAAGAAATAACACAAGGAGAATGACCTGAATGAGTCCCTGTGGGGGTGGGGCCAAACTAGCCTTTTGCAACAGCCGATGGATGAGACCCAACACTCCAATGGGAAGCTAAGGAATGACTGACTGAAGTAGTGAATGACTAAATGAATGACGGAGTTTCTGTTGCACTTTTGCATGTGGCTGCTGGCTCCTTTCCCACTAGCTTCTCCATTCTGGTCATTTGAACATCCGCTCCCCCACACATACCTTGCGGTAGCCAGGAGAAGCTCATTTGGCCGTTCTCCGAAGAGAGTTGAGAAAGTGACCTGCCTTGTTGAACTAGGTGCCAGCGCCCTGATGTGAGGAGGGAGCCGGGATTTCTCACCCACCCCTTCACCTCCATTGATGGCCACACAGGCCATGCTGCAGGGAGGGTGCTGTGAGGAGGTGCTTGGTCCTTCCCAAACCCCCCCCACCTCCGTCCAGGGCTGCGCAAGCCACCCTGAAGGGAGGGAGCCGGGATTTCCCACCCACCTCTATCTACGGCCATAGTAGGCCCTCCTGGGCTGGGGGCTGCGCTGTGAGGAGGCACCTGCTCCTTCCCAACCCCTCCACCTCCTCAATGGCCGTGCGAGCTGTGCTGAGGGGAGGGAGCCGGGATTTCTCACCCACACCCTTGCCTTCATTGACAGCCGCAGCAGGCCCTTGTGGGCTGGAGGCTGTGCTGTGAGGAGGTGCCTGCTCCTTCCCAACCCCCCCCCGCCTCTGTCGACAGCCTCACGAGCCACACTGAGAGGAGGGAGCTAGGATTTCTCACCTACTCCCCCACCTCCATCGCTGTACCAGATTTTTCCTTTTACTTGCACCCTCTAACCTCCAGTCCAGGAGATAAGAAAGGCCACAGCAGGCCCTTGTTACTATGCCAGCACATGGAGAATCTCACGTCTGTCCCACGCCCCTCCAGGAGTGAGAGAAACCAAAAACCCACATGCTTCAGGAACACTGAAATCAGTATTCTGCCACCAGGACCTATTTAAGGACGTTCCCAACTCAGACAGGAGAATAGGTCCCACCTCCTGCCAGGTTTCTGGGAATTAACAACTTATCAGCTCTGGGCTAGAGCTGCAGATCATTAACACACAGTAGTAGCTTTCTAGGTGAGCAGCTTAGGCTCTGGATCTAGGCTTGGAGTTCCCATTTACAATACATGAACAACTCACAATCAGATGACCTTAATCTATATAAGATCTTTATTAAACAAAGCAATTATATGACAAGAGACTTGCAAAGATTAGAAAACAAAGAACAAGCCTATATCTTGATACAGCTCTTACTAAACATAAAAATGTATCATAGTTACCAATCCTTGGTCCAGTGACCAGGTGGAACAAAATCCATTCTCCAAGGGATCTTAAAGAGGAACCACATGCTTGCAGTGGGCAATTAAGGTCAGCTTGTTGCCCACTTGCAAAATTCAGTGTTGCAGGTTTGTGATCCAAGCAGAGACTAACTCTTAGAAAGGGGCCCTCTTTCCAAGAGAGTTCTGTGTCTTTTTCCATAGGGCGAGGACAAATCCCCTCCTACCTCCGTCACAATTGAGTTTTGCCATTTACCCAATCATGACAGAGTAGAAAGGTGTGTCTAACTATGTAGGAGCCACCATAGCTTATGTGCTGATGCACGTACGCTGGGCTTTGAAGTTTGGGAAGAGCCTCAATGTCTGGCTTTCCCCTCAGAGGTGCCAAAGTGGCTTTTGAAATGGATATTTAGGACTGGCATCTGTGCATGCCATTTGGTCAGCTGTCAAAAGTCACAGGAACATGTTCTCAGCTAAGCCATTTGGGCCTAGTATGAATGAACCAGGTTTTTTTTCTATATGCCCCCCACCTCCATCGACGGCTGCAGCAGGCCCTCGCAGGCTGGGGGCTGTGCTGCAAGGAGGCGCCTGCTCCTTCCCACCCACCCCCACCTCTGTCGATGGCCTCACAAGCCACGCTGAGGGGAGGGAGCTGGGATTTCTCACCTACCCCCCCACCTCCATCAATGGCTGCAGCAGGCCCTCACAAGCTGGGGGCTGTGCTGCAAGGAGGCACCTGCTCCTTCCCAACCCCCCCGCCTATGTTGACAGCCACACAAGCCACGCTGAGGGAAGGGAGCCAGGATTTCTCACCTACCCCCCCACCTCCATTGATGGCCACAGCAGGCCCTCATGGGCTGGGGGCTGTGCTGCAAGGAGGCACCTGGTCCTTCCCAACCCCCCACCTCTGTCAATGGCTGCATGGGTCGTACTGAGGGGAGGGAGCTGGGATTTCTAACTCCTTCCGACCCACCCCTCATTTCCATAGATGGTCGCAGCAGGCTCTCATGGCCATGCTGCAAGGAGGCTCCTTGGCTCTTCCAATGGCTGCACAGGCCGAGCTGTAGGGAGAGCACCAGGGTTTCCCACCCACCCATTTCCATTGACGGCCACGTGGGCAGAGCTGCGGAGAGGGCGCTGGGGTTTCCCACCCACCCACCCACCCCTCATAGATGGCCACAGCAGGCCCTCCTGGGTTGTGGGCCACAGTTAGAGGAGGCGCCTGGGCTTTTCTAACCCCCCGCCTCCATCGATGGCCATGCTGAGGGGAGGGCGTCGGGGTTTCCCACCCACCTTTCGCCTCCATAGACGGCTGCAGCAGGCCCTCGTGGACTGGGGGCCTCGCTGCTAGGAGGCTCCTGGGCCTTTCCAACCCCCTGCCTCTATGGACAGCTGCATAGGCTGAACTATAGGGAGGATGCTGGGGTTTCTCACCACCTGATGGCTGCAGCAGGTCCTTGTGGGCTGGGGGCCGTGCTGCAAGTTGGCACCTGGGCCTTCCAAACCCCCTGCCCCTGTTGACGGCCGCTGTTACCACCTGTACAAAAGAGCTCTAGAAGTGGAAAACGTGCCTGTGTTGAAGAACTACCCACCGCCCGCCTCCCCCACCAGTTACCTTGCCTGAGGAAGAGTCCTGGAGGCATTGAGGCATGGCAGGGAGGCACGGCTGAGCAGCAGTAATGGAGCAGTGGTGAGTGCACGTGCTCTATGCTTGCTGCTGCTTCATCTTCTATCCTGGGCAGGGAGTGGCAGGGAGGGTGGGGAGAGGTGGAGCGAGCTCAGAAGCCACCCCCACTTCCCTCCTCCATCAATGGCACCAGCTCTCAATGGCGCTGCCCCAAGGAGAAGGAGGGCACTTAGGGCCCACCCACCCACTGCAAACCTGCCTGCCTCCCTTCCTCGGCTTGCTTGAGGAAAAGTCTTGGTGGGGGAGGCAGCAACAGAGCAATGGCGAATGCAGGTTCTGTACATGCTTGTTGTCGCGGAGCTGCCACTTCTTCTACAGGGGCGGGGGCAGAGCAAGGGGGCGGGGCAGGCTTGGGAGCCAGCTGGAATACTGTTCCGGTGTGTTCCAGCCCAAAAAGAGCCCTGGTTAAAATCATATCATTAATATGTCCAACCACAAATAAGAATCTACCCAATGGGTCTTTAAGTGACTTTTGCAGTGTAAAATTAGTATCATTTGAAATTAAAATAGCCACTCCTCTGGCTTTAGATGAACCATATAATTAGAACTGATGTTGAAATTTATTTGTATTGAAGAGAGTGGTAGATTTAGGAGAGTTATGTGTCTCTTGAAAAAATACTACATTGGAATGTTCTCTGAGTTTTTGCATATATATATGTCTGCATTTTATAGGGTTGTTCAAACCTCTAACATTATAAGTCATAAATTTAAGTGAGTTAGCCATATTTGGAATCAAAATGTAAGTTTACAACCAATCACATGTATCTTCTATAGGATATAGCAAAGAATCCTTGCCAAGCTATTACTTAATGCACAAGTATAGAAAAATATGTATAGAAAACAAGTATGCAAAAATATATAATTAAAATATTTGTATTAACAATAATACAACAATTCCAATTCTTATAACACTATTAAATTGAGTATTGCTCAAATGTAAAACCAGGAGTAGTATCACTCACACAGCTTATAACTACAAGTATAAAAGTTATTATAAGGTAATAAAGTTATTATATCTATAAGGTAAGGTGATTATAGTAAAAAAACCAACAATATAAGATTAGATGCTCACTGTGAGAATTAGTACTTGCTAAGTAGTTAGGTATAACCTGTAAAATAGAATTGACCTTTACCTTCAAATAAAACTTACTAACACTATTATAAAAAACTAGGTAACTTTTATCTAACCCCACTTAACTACCCCTCCCTTCCCCCCTGAAAATGCCTCAATAATATGTTATACTAAACACTTAAATTCTTAAACAGTTAAACAAATAACTTCTATCACTATGATGGAATGTATAAAAAACCTTGTGCCCTTTTCCCAATACCACTTGGGAAAAAGAGTAAGAAATCAAATTCTCACTTTACCTACTAAGGTTGGTACTTATTATAAACTAAAATATATTAAAATAAAAAAGTAACTTAAGAGGAGCTGGCATGGAATGTATTTCCCCACACTCTCCCCCCTCCCCAACTATGTTTAATAGTATTTTAAGACAGAATATAAAAGTTAACATGTTGATAAAAGCAATAAACTTCACAGAATCACTTTATAAAGAATTTGCAGTAAGAGGTCTAATACCGCATCTCAGATAGAATAAGTGGATTATTTCTATAGTTCATGATGATGAAGAATGTGATGAAACTTTAAGGCCTTTAGGAGGTGTTAAGTCAAAATCCAGCTTCCTTTTCCATGATCTTTTATCCAGTTCCATTGGGAGTTGTAAAATACCCAGAGCTTCAAGCAGTAATTGTCCAGATTGCAGGTCTGTTGCACTCAAAAGAGTTCCTTTGTGCCATACTAGTATATGAGCCGCTGCTGCCCATCAGTAGTGTATATTTGCTTCTTGCAGTTGGGAGGTTATAGATTTCAAAGATCTATGCAAAGCTATAGCATTGGGAAGTAGGTCTGGAAAGACTTACATAAGAACATAAGAGAAGCCAATGTTGAATCAGGCCAATGGCCCATCCAGTCCAACACTCTGTCACACAGTGGCCAAAAATACCACGTGCCATCAGGAGGTCCAGCAGTGGGGCCAGGACACAAGAAGCCCTCCCACTGCTGCCCCCTCCAGCACCAAGAATAGAGTGCATCACCTGCCCCAGAATGAGAGTTCCTATCTATACCTTGTGGCTAATAGCCACTGATGGACTTCTGCTCCATATGTTTCCATTTCCAATGCTGATCCTATTTTGAGTTGCTTTCCCCCCCTTCCATAGGTTTTTAATTTCATTTTCTGATAGTTGCACAGTTATCATTGCTTGTTCAGCTTGTTCTACTTCAGTCAAAACCAGTTTTATCTCATTTAGTTGGGATTGTATGGGCTCTAAAAGTTGTTTTATCATGCCCATTAGACGAGACATTTCTAGTAAGATGCTTTTAGCCCCCAACTCTGTCGATGTTTTAGGCTTACCGGGTTTGCCATCCGCTATTTTGTTCTCCTTAGGCCCAATGTCATGTTTCAAAGATTGTTTCGTAGTCTGCTGAAAATAGGCAGTCACTGGTTTCCCAATATTTTTATTTTGTTTCTGGATTTTGAAACCAGATTTCCCCATAGATTTTTTTTTTTTTTAAAGATGCAGTATGATAAAACAGGTTTGGGGAGGGGGAAGAACAGAGCTCCAATTTCAAGCGGCCATCTTTCTTTGTTGCCTCACCGGCCCCCCCCCCAAGTAAGGGACTTTTTAATGTGATTCAGTCTGTAATGGTATCCGCATAGGGTAAAGAACCAATTTCTCTTGATTAATGGACAGCCCAGAGACCCTTGCAAAGTTGTCAATGATTGCCTGAAGAAGTGAGATTGAATTAACAGGGTCAGTAAGATACATAACCAGATCTTCAGCAAACAGGCTGAATTTCAATTCATTGTTGCCAATTTTCACACTCTTAACTAAATTATTTTGTCTAATAGAAGCTACCAGGGGTTCAATGGCCAGAACGAAAGGCAGTGGGGATAATGGACATCCCTGACATGTCCTCCTTTCTAAGATAAAAATACTAGAGGAGCCCCTATTGATTTTCAGTTGTGCAGTAGGTTCTGAATATAGTGTATTTACAACTCTGAGGAAGTTCTGACCCAAACCCATGTGAAAGCTTAAAGCTTTCAGATACATGAACTCAAGGTTATCAAAGGCCTTGTGTATATCCAATTATAATATGATAGATTGTATGTTTTTTGATTGACAATAATTGATAGCATTAAGAGTTCTGAAGGTATTGTCTGTAATGTCCCTGCCTGGCATAAAACCAGTTTGGATGATATGAATGTAGTGAGTGATAAACTTGTTTAAACAATTTGTAAATATAGTTGTGAAAATTTTCAGGACTTGATTCAATAATGAGATTGATCTAAATGAAGATGGAGTCGTTGCATCTTTGTTTGGCTTAGGTAAAACAATGAAGGAAGCTTGCAACCAGGAAGGCGGTATTTTGCCAGAATTTAACAGCACATTGCTGGCTTCAGTGAGTGGACCTGGCAGAATAGTTGCACATTTCTTATATAAAACTCTGATGGAAATCCACCAAGTCCTGGAGTTTTGTTGTTTTTCAAGGTCTGAACCATATCTAAAGTTTCTTTAGTCATGATTGGGTGTTCTAAAAGTAATCTATGTTCATCTTTGATAAAGGGAAATTGCTGTAATGATGATAAATAAGAGCCAATCAAGTTTTGCTTGGGAGTGATAGATTGATAAAATTATCAGTAGTAATCCTCAAAGGCCTGTATGAACCTGTGAATCTCCCCAACTGTCTGGCAGATTTTTTTCCTGCCAGATCTTCAGTTCCCCTCAGTGACTGAGTTGTCTTACTGTAGCGTGTATATATTCTTTGTCAAAAAAGACTTGACTGTCCCACTCTATGTTTAGATATTTAGTTTAGGCCTTTTCTCACTCAGGAACTCTACTGAAAATACAGGAGCTTTCCAGTTTTCTTTAAACACATTAGAAATGTCACCTGAGGAAAATTAACTTTCAAAAACAGAATAAAGACTTTATTGGGTTCCGGTTCTGGGCAGCGCCGAGAGCAGACGTGAGCAATTCTACAGCTTGCTAATGCTCTATTCTTCACAGCTTTTTCGAGCATGACAACGCTCAGAGAAGAGTTCTTTTGGAGGAAGAACTTCAAGCAAGAAGCTTTCTCTTGAAGACGAGCAGAAAGGGCAATTCTACTTGTTAAATAGGAGGTGCTTTGAAGTGAAAGACTGGAAGGACACCCGGCATTTAGACGACGGGCACAAGACGAGCCTTTGATGAACCGCAAGAGTCAACAACCGAAAAGATACCCTAGCAGCAAAAAGCAACAGCCGAAGCTAAGTATCTAAAGGGGAAAATTTTCCAAACAAGGGGGGGAGGTGAATAGCAGAAGTGGCTAAAAGAAATGTTATTGCTCTAAATAACCAAGAGGAGAAATTGCAAGTGTTTGGCTTTAAAGCGGCCATTAAAATTAGAAACGAGCTAATGAGGCGGAGAGGGAGCAGCTTACTGTAGAAAGACTATTTAGAAAATACAGATATTACCTTGTTTGTATTTTGTGGTTTTGTTGGAGGGAGAAGACGGGAATTGGAGATAAGTAGAAGGACGAGGTGGTGGAGACCCGGACAGAAAGGTGGAGTCGGGAGGACAGAGCGAGGACAGAGCGAGGCGGAGAAGTGAGGGAGCAGCATTTGGTGGCTTCGGGAAGTTTTAATGGAGCAGCGAAGATTGGAGAGGAGACAGGACACGCCAGAAGAGTTAGAGTGAGCCGAGGGAGGAGCGGAAAGACCCGAGGAGCATCGAAAAGACCCGAGAAGAGATGGGAAGACCCAAGAAGTGCCAGAAGGACCCAAGAGAAGCTGAAGACAGAGACTGAGAAGAAGAAGAAGAAGAGTTTGGATTTATACCCTGCCCTTCACTGCCCAAAGGTGTCTCAGAGTGGCTTACAAACTCCTTTCCCTTCCCCTCCCCACAACAGACACCCTGTGAGGTAGGTGGGGCTGAGAGAGCTCTGACAGAAACTGTCCTTGAGAGAATAGCTGTGCCAGAGCTTGTGACTGACCCAAGGTCACATCAGCAGGTGCAAGTGGAGGAGTGGGGAATCAAACCCGGTTCTCCCAGATAAGAGTCCGCACACTTAACTACTACGCCAAGCTGGCTGAGAAACCGAGGGATTGAGAGACTGAGCGAAGACACATAGCCAGAAAGGTGTCAGTTAGCAGGGGATTTGCAGACTAAGAGAGCAAGAATGGGCAAGAGTAAGGACACAGCGTGGTTAATAAAAATGGAAAATAAAGAGGGAGATAATATCAAAGATAGGAGCAGAAAGTCAAAATAGGTTATAAGTTGCTAAGCACAAAACATAACAAACGAAAATAAATATAACAGGAAATAAATAAGAGTAGAATAGCACAAGATAATAAGAGATTTTGAGTTGTGAAGCAACAGGATAATGATTGGTAAAGAGCGGAAAATAAAATAACCCACACATACATGGCTACAGGGAATACTGCAGCAGGGAGCGCTAGTGGAGCCAGAAAACAATCCCTAAAATCACCAGGACAGCCAAGTATTCAAAGTTTACTAAAAACAAACACAATGAGTGTAACACAGATGAACATAAAAGATCTTAAAAGCCTTATGCAAGAGTGCATTGCAACGGAAATGAAGATGTTTGCTGAGGTCACTTTGCCGTTTTTGATTAGGCAGGAGATAGAACCAATCCAAGTCCAAATGCAAAATTTAGCGCAACAACTGAGCACGGAGACTGATGAAATTAAGAAGCAGATAAACAAAAACAAACAAGAAATTTTAAAAATAGTAGCAGCAAATATAGATTTGGAAGAAAGGGTGCAAGAAATAGAAGAGGAAGTACAAGATGTTAGACTAAAAAAAGATGGAATTGAAGATGCTCTGATGGGACTTGAAATGGAGAAAGCCTCCTTAGTAATTAGATGTCAAAATGTACCCAAGACTATAGGGAAAAATCTTAAGGAAGAAATGATAAAGAATATTTCGGAACAATTAAAGGTAGGAACATGTGAAGAAATAGAAAGTGAACTAGACCATGTCTTTATAATTAAAGAGGCAAATGTAACTAAAATGATGATACAAGATTCTAAGGTCAAATTTCTGAAGGAAGTCCCATGGAGAATTAGGGAAAAAAGACAGAATTATACCACCTTAACAAAATTATTAAGAGAAAACGATATTCCATATAGATGGCTGGTCCCTGAAGGGATAGTATTCAATTATGAGGGAAGAAGGCAAAGATTAGACTCAATCTTTAAATTGGAAGATTTTTTGGGGGGAAAATGGAGAAAATTTAGGCTGGCAGAGTGAGGAGGGAAGTGAAAAAGAAGATGATGAGATGGGAGAAGAACCACAGAAAGCAAAAAAGAGAGAAAGACAGAAGAGGGAGAAAGACTTATTTTGTTCCTTCACAGGTAACAACTAGATATCAACGTAAATTAGCAGAGCAAGATAAAGGAAAGAAGGAAGATGGGAAAACAAAAAAAATTAGAATATTTTTGGTTAATGTAAACGCTTTAAACAGTCCGACAAAAAGAAGAAGAACGCTACATCAACTAACCAAATTACAAGCAGAAATAACATGTATGCAGGAGACCCATATAAAAAGCCAAGATCAAAAATATTTAGAATGTAAAAGGTTGGGCAAAGTTTTTGAATCTTCAGATATTAAAAAAAAAAGGGGAGTGGCAACTTATGCGAAAGAGCACTTGAATCCAGAATTAATTTATGCATCAGAAGATGGAAGAATAGTTGCAATAAAGATCACAAGGCAACAGAAAGAAAGTATAATATGGAATATCTATGCTCCAAACCAAGGTCAGGAAATCTTTTTTAAAAGATTAAGAAAGTTGATAAACAGATATATCTTGATAGAAACTTGTATAATAGGAGATTTCAATGCAGTATTGGATGGGGAAAAGGATAGGAAAACACAGGCTCCACGGAAAAGAAGGGGAAATGTCCTACCACAGGAATTCTTACAATTAGTAGAAGAACATTGTATGGTTGATGCGTGGAGATTAAGAAATCCTGAAAAGTATGACTATACATTTTACTCGGCCAGGCATAGTTCGTGGTCTCGTATTGATATGGTATGGGTTACTAGGGCATTTGTGACGGAAATAAGAGAGGTGGAAATATGGCCAAATACTTTTGTAGATCACAGTCCGCTGATGCTAACATTAAGAGAAGGATCACGCAAGACAAGGTGGAGGATGAATAAAAACTTAATAAAGGATTAAAAAAAATGATAAAAAATTAGAACAAGAAATAGTGGACTTATTTAAAAGAAATAAGCAGCCCGAGACATCGATAGAGGTAGTATGGGAAGCCTTCAAAGCCTTTTTAAGAGGCTTATTTATTAATGAAGAAGCATGGAAAAGGAAAGCAAGAATGAGGCAATGTGAAGAATTGACAAAACAGATTAAGGAACAAGAAGACAAAGGGGAAAAAAACAGTGATAAGGACAGAAACAATAAAGGCAAATTTAAGGCTACTGCATCACCAAATGAACCTTATTTTAACTCAAGAAATAGCTAAAAATATAGAATGGGCCAAGTTTTATTACTTTGAGAATGCTAACAAGCCAACAAGATGGCTTGCATATAAGTTAAGGAAGCAAGAGGAGAAAAAAGTAATAAAAGCACTCAGAAACGAAGAGAATGAGGGAAAACATGATATCCTAGCAATGAAAAAAATAATAGAAAATTTCTATATGAAGCTATACCAACAAAATGAGCAAGATAAAGATAGAATAAAATAATATATTAAGGGTAGAAACATCAAGAAATTTAATGAAGAACAAAGAAAAATATTAAATGAACCAATAACATTATGTGAAATTGTTGAAGCACTTAAGAGGCAAAAGAAAAATAAGACTCCTGGACCAGATGGAATACCAGTAGAAATCTATCAGAAGTATGAGGAGCAGATTATACTGACAATAAAAGAACTATTTCAGAATATAGCCCATACTGGGAGAATGCCAGAAACATGGAATCAGGCTATAATAACTTTGATTCACAAGCCCAATACGGACGATAAAGAAATCAAAAATTACAGACCAATTTCACTATTAAATACAGATTATAAGATCTTTGCATCGGTGCTTGCTACGAGATTGAAAAAGATACAAGCACAGATAATACATCAAGATCAAATGGGATTCCTCCCTAAAAGACAAATGAAAAATAATATTAGAACAATATTGGATATTTTAGAGTATTATGAAGTACATTCAGACAAATTAATGGTGCTGGTCTTCTTAGACTCCGAAAAGGCGTTTGATAATGTAAACTGGGAATTTATGCTGCAAAAGCTAGAAGCATGGGACTGTGGACCTAATTTCTTAGCAATGATAAAAGCCATTTATAAAACGCAAGGTGCGAAAATACAAATAAATGGAGACTTAACTCAGGATATTAAAATACAAAAGGGAACTAGGCAAGGATGTCCATTATCTCCTTTATTATTTATTTTTGTACTAGAAACTCTAAATGACCAAATAAGAGGAAATAGATTAATTAAAGGGCTTAAGATAAAGGGAGAAGAATTCAAAATCCAAGCATTTGCAGACGATCTTGTATTTATCTTAGAAGATCCCCTAGTATCTATAAGAAATTTAGTAAAGGAAATCCTACAATATGGAAAAGTGGCGGGCTTAAAAATAAACTTTAAAAAAAACAATATATTATCTAAAAATTGCACAAAAAAATAAATAGATCAAATTCAGCAAATATCTAGAATGGAGGTAGTAAAGAAGGTAAAATATTTGGGAATAGTGATATCGAATAGGAATATTACATTGATAGAGGAAAATTATAACAAGCTCCTTATAGAAATTAAAAAAGATCTTCAAAGATGGAATGACTTGAAAATCTCCTTTATAGGAAGAATAGCAGTTATTAAAATGAATGTGTTACCTAGATTTTTATTTCTTGCACAGAATATACCTATATTAAGGAAAATAAATTATTTCCAGGAATTGGATAAACTATGTAGTAAATTTATATGGAATAATAAGAAACCAAGGATTAATCATAAAGTCATGCAGGAGAGGAAAGAAAGTGGAGGTTTTGGGATACCAAATTGGAATTTGTATTATAAGGCAGCAGCGTTAACCTGGATAAAAGAGTGGGTTATACTAGAGAATACCAGACTGTTAAATTTGGAAGGACATGATATTCCTTTTTTATATATATATATATATATATATTATTATTTTCATCAACAAAACATTTCCTTATACGTTGTACATTCCAGATAAACAAACTCATCCAGAGATTACTTAATTTTCCAATTCTTCGTTTAGTTCTTTTTCTTAGACTTTTTGCAACCACTTATACATTTTTGACCAATGCTTATCGTATTCCTTTTCACCTTTACCTTGGATAATATAAGATAGTTTTTCCATCTCGGCAATTTCCGTTACTTTATACAAAAGTTAATCTCTTGTGGGAATCTTTTCACTTTTCCAGTATTTTGCAAACAGAATTCTGGCTGCCACTAATACATGCAAAACTAAGTACATTTCATGCTTCTTAAATACCTCAGGTAGCATATTCAATAGGAAGAATTCTGGCTTTAGCTGTATACTGATTTCAAAAATTTCTTCTATCTTTCCTTTTACCATTTTCCAAAATTTCTTTGTTTGTTTACATACCCACCAAACATGGAAATAAGTGCCTACATTCACCTTACATTTCCAACACTTCACAGAAACATTCTTATTAAATTTGTTAAGCCTTTCCGGTGTGATATGCCACATATAAAACATCTTAACAACATTTTCTCTAAAATTACTTATTTTTATATGTTTTAACGTTCTAGACCAACTTTTCTCCCATTCCTCATAATCAATATTCCATCCGATATATTGTGCCCATTTTACCATTTGAGGTTTGACCCATTCATCCTGCATATTATATTCTAGCAGATAGTTGTACACTTTACCAATTATTTTATCATTTTTATTTATCCATACCACATCAAGCCCCGTAGGTTTAAGACTGAAGCCAATATTTTTATCTTTTGCCCACCTAGACTTAAGGGTTGCCTGTTGCCACCATGTAATTTTAATATTTTTTCTACTCATCTCTTCTTTTGAAATCAATATACCTTTGTCATCCAGTAAATCAACATATTTCCATTTATCATATTCCTCAAACAATGTAGGTTTAGTAAAGGCCTCTACAGGAGAAATCCATAATGGGGTCTTCTGGTAATGTTTATGTTTGAGCTCTTCCCATACTCTCCATAACGCATCCCTTATTATGTGCTGTGAGAAGTGGCTATGCCTTGTAATTTTTTGGTACCATAGGGATGCATGCCACCCCATTGCAAGATTGTGCCCCTCTAATTTTAACAGTTTTGTATTTTCCAAGGTCACCCATTCTTTAATCCAGGACAGGGCTGCAGCCTTAAAGTATAACCTCCAATCAGGAAGAGTCAAGCCCCCTCTTTCTTTTTTTTCTTGCATGTATTTCAATTTTATCCTTGGCCTTTTACCTTGCCAGATATACTCCTTAACCAACTTCTCTAATTTTTTGAAAAAAAAATTGTTTCTGATAATAGGGATTGATTGAAATAAAAATAAGACATGCGGTAGCACATTCATCTTAATTGTGGCGATTCTGCCTAGTATCGTAACTTGTAAGTCTTTCCATCGGTCTAAGTCATTCTTAATTTCATTTTGTAGCTTAATATAGTTATCCTGATATAACAAACTGCATCTATTCATTACTTGAATCCCAAGGTACTTAACTTTTTTACAAATTTCAAAGCCTGTTTTTTTTTATATACTTGCTATTATCTTTGGGTCACAGTTTTTTGTAATTATTTTTGTTTTGTTCTTATTAACTTTCAGTCCAGCTACCTTACCATAAATTTGTAAAGTTTGCACCAGTGGTTCGATCAAGGATTGCAGTTCTTCTAGTATATATACCATATTGTCAGCAAAAGCCTGAACCTTAAATTCATCATTTCTTATTCGCAGACCCTGAATTTCTTTATTCTTCCTAACCATTTCTAACAACGTTTCTAATGCATAAATAAACAGGAGCAGTGACAGGGGACAGCCTTGCCTGACACCTTTTTGAATTGCTATGTTATTTGATATATCCCCGTTGATTACTATTGAGGCTTGTTGCGTATCATAGATGGCTTGCACCATTTTCAAGAAATTTTCTCCACACCCTTCTACTTTTAGTTTTCCTAACAAAAATGACCAACTTAAATTGTCGAAGGCTTTCTCAGCATCGATAAAGATCAAAGCCAGACTTTTTTCTACATGCATCTCATAATACTCAAGGGTATCTAAAATTACTCTTATATTATCTTTTATCTGCATAGTTGGCAGAAAACCAGCCGGATCTTTGGCTATTATCTGAGATAGCACCTTCCGAAATCTCGCAGCTAATATACTTGCGAAGATTTTGTAGTCAGAATTTAATAGAGAGATCGGCCTGTAATTTTGGATTTCATTTTCTTCTGTTCCTTGTTTATGGATTAACGATATTAACGCATCTTTCCAAGATTTAGGTATTCTTCCCGTAGTCAGTATATTCCCAATAGTGTATTTTAAAGGTAGGCATATTTGGTCAACATATTTTTTGTAAAACTCTGCAGGTATTCCATCTGGGCCTGGAGTTTTATTATCTTTTTGATTTCTTATTGCTTCTACCAATTCACAGATGGTTATAGGGTCATTTAAGATCTTCTTTTGGTTCTCTGAGAACTTCTCAACTGCATGGGCGCTTAAAAAGTCCCAAATTTCTTCTTGCTCATATTCACCTTGTTGGTATAGTCTTCTATAAAAGTTTTCAGCTATCTTCTTCAGTTCTTTCAAAGTGAATTTCTCATCTCCATCTTCATTTTTTAGGCTTTTTATATATTTTTTCCCTTTCTCCTTTCTTAACTTCTACGCCAACCACCTTGTGGGTTTGTTAGCATTTTGGAAAAGGTATTGTTTAGCATATTGTACCTTTTTTGCAATTTCTTCAGTCAAAAGATTATTCAATTTATGTTGTAAGTTATGTATTCTTCTCCTAATTTGTTGTACACTAATATCTTTAACATCCTTATTCTTCATTTTATTTTCTTCCTCCTTAATTTGTTCGTATATTTGCTTATAAGCTGATTCTCTTTGTTTCTTCTTCCATGCATTCTGTCTTATCATCCAACCTCTTGAATACGCTTTGAAAGCATCCCAGATAACATCCGCTGATACTTCTGAGTTCCAATTGTCTTTAAAGAAGGCTTGGTATTCTACTCTAGAATCTGCTAAAAAGTTTTCGTCTCTGAAATTATTTAAGTTCATTGTCCATCTTCTTCTTTTTGGTGTATCTACAAGAGTAAGCAGAATTGGGTTATGATCAACAAAGGAGGCGGGCAATATTTCTGCCTCCCCTATATTGCTTGTCATCTCTATCGAGGTCCAAGTCATGTCCAGTCGCGACCAGGACCTGTGCCTGCTTGAATAAAATGTGAAGTCTTTCTTTTTTATATTTTTTGTTCTCCAAGAATCCATTAAGGAAAATTCATCAATTAACTAAAAAAAGATTGAGGGAGCATATTCCCCTGTTTGATTTTTCCAGCGTCTCTTTTCCTGTCCATAGAGTCTTCATATACATGATATTCCTAAGGGATGGCATAAATATATATGGTATGAAGAGGATAAACCCTTAAAAAATTTCACTCAACATACTATAAGAGGAGCCTTGTTAAGGGTATGGAAAGACGGTAAAGAGGGAATTTTATGACAAAATCCCCAAGTGGGTGGCACCGCTAGAAGTGATTACTAAATCATCTTTATGTGAGAAGTGGAAAAATCTGACATATGAGGATTTGCTAGATAAAAATAATGAATTAAGAGGAGTGGAAGGATTGGCAGCCCAGAATATTAGGTTAACATGGTAGGATACCGTGCAATTGACGGCGAGATATAATAAAGATAATAGAATGGGCTTCTACAAAAATAAGAATGAGTTAGATAAAATCTGGCTCTCCTCTAATGATAAACTGATACAAAAGCTATATAATCTTTTGATATCGAGTTATCTTCGGGATGAAATGGTAAAAACCTCAATGATTGCATGGATGAAGGACTTTGGGCATAGCGTAGAAATAGAACAGTGGTCCAAAGTATGGAACTCCATTAAATTGATGAGAGCTATTCCTTATAAGGAAAATATATATAAAATGTTATATAGGTGGCACTGGTCACCAGATAGAGTGGCAAAATGTTATGTAGATGCTAGTACGAATTGTTGGAAATGTAAAAAAAATATTGGTATGCACTTTCATATGTGGTGGAGGTGCGACAGAGTGCAGAAATACTGGTGATATATTTATAAGATTATAAGAGGAATAATTGGATCTGACATACCATTCCTACCAGAAGTTGTGTTATTAAACATGCTCCCAGGAACATTTGGTAAGAATAATAAACATGTAGTTATATATATTCTAACAGCGGCAAGGATATTATGGGCCAAATGTTGGAAGGAAGAGAAATCACCCTCGAAGGAAGAAGTGATAGAGAAAGTGCTGTCAGTGGCGGAAATGGACAGACTAAGTATGAGATTACAAGGGAAGAGTCATGAACTTTTTGAAAGGAGATGGGAAAATGTCTACCTATGGTTGGATAAAACGAGATAAAAATGACTCGCATGTATATATGTATATATTAATCGAAGTGTTGTGTGTATAGATGATAAAATCATAAATAAAGTTCATTAAAAAAAGACTTTATTAAACAGAAAGGTTTTGAGGTTGCTGAGGTAAAAAACTTTCTCATATATACAGAGTTGAATTCTTAGAACATTCAAGAGAGTGTATTTGTAGTTTTGTTTCAAGGCTATTTCTTTCTTTGAGAGATACTTTGTTCAGTATATTTCAGCACAACACTGTTCTTATTAATGTTTCTAGATTTCTTCCTTCAGAGTTTTAGGTTTTCCTTTAGATATTATAGCTGTTCATTAACTCCTGAGGTGTCTAAGCTTCTCTCCTTTTTCACAGACCAGAGTTCTCTTCCAACCCCTTTTCACTAGCAGGAAGTTATTTTCCTTGTTCCTATGAAACAATAACTCCTTTTACTATTTGGCTTGTTTGGGAGTTCTCTCTAACTGCCCAGACTTTCTGCCAAATCCATCTCCAGTATCCTTTGTCTGTATGAGGCAGTTTTGTAGCTTTTCTGACTGAGAATTTAAAGTTCTCCTTCAGAGCAATTTTAATATCTCTAAGACATTGAGGTTTCTCTTCTCTTTATAGAATTACTTTTCTGAATGTTCCCTGTCATAAAATACTGACTCCCAAATGTGTCTTCCCTGAGAAGCCACCCTCTGTTTACTAATCCCGAATTTAGAAAGACCAAATTGCAAAAGAGCACTTTTCCCTCCAGGTCACCTGTTTTATTTTCTTTCTCAGCTGATGCTGGCAAGTCAAAGAGTGAGCAGAGCAGCCAATCACCTAAGTTGTTCTCTTCAGGAAAGATTAATTCTTGAACTTCCTGACTATCTGATACAAGTAGCATTTTAAAAAGCCTGCTTTCCTTTGCAATCCATCCTTAAAGGCTTGTATGATACATTTAGTTTCGGAATGTAAGACACCCTTTCAGTCTTTTATTTGGTGAATTAGCTTGGAATCACATTTACTTTTTGCCCTCCAAGAAAGGAGCTGCAGGTGATTTAATCCGATATTGTTGTTTATGTGGGTCAGGTTTCTCTGTATTTTAGATTTGTCTAGCTCTTCCAATAGTTTACATTCTGCTATTAATTTTCTATAAAGCCTATTATCCCCTCTTTCCTTGTATAAGTTTTCCAAATGTGAGATATTTTCTATAATCTTAGACCTTACTTTTTGTTTGTTTGTTTCTGCAGAAATGCCGATTTGGAGATCAGGAAGCCTCTCAAGACAGCCTTTAAGGTGTCCCATATATATTCTGAGGAAGAATCAACAGTGTTGTTTGTTTTTCAATAATCTGAGATTTAGGTTTCTACATCTTTACATAACGCTTCATTAAACAAAAGAGATTTGTTAAAAAGCCAATGTTGCCTGATATGGTTTGTAACCTCTAACCCACCCAAGAGTGATCAGACCACATTTTAGGGCTGATGCTTGATGAAATTACCTTGTCCAGCAATGTTAAAGGAACTAACAAATAATCTATTCTGCTATGAGAATCATGTCTTGGTGAATAAAAAGTATAATCCCTTTCCTTAGGGTGAAGGTAATGCCAGTTATCATATAGTTTGGATGATTGTAGCAATGCAGGTAACCCCATATCAGAACAAGATTTCACCTATGAAAATTTCAACTTGTGTAAATGTTAAAGAGAATTGTTACAAAATGATGTACAGATGGTATATGACGCCTAAAAAAATTGCTATTATAAATGAAAGTATGTCTAACAAATGTTGGAAATGTAAGAAACATGAAGGGTCTTTTTACCATATGTGGTGGACATGTGATAAAGCAGTAAAGTATTGGACTGAGATCCACAATGAGATACAAAAAATTTTGAAATGTACTTTTAAGAAAGACCCACAGATGTTATTGTTAGGTCTTAAAATGGAAGAAATAAATGTAGCCAAGAGAACACTATTATGGTACTTGATTACAGCAGCTAGACTGACTTTTGCTCAATATTGGAAACAAGATAAAGTACCTGAAACATGGGAATGGATTAAAAAGATGTTGTTTATGGCAGAAATGGACAAATTAACAAGAAAATTAAATAATGAAGAAGACGAAACCTTTTTCGGAGACTGGAAAGACTTTCAAGAATATTTGTTGAAGAATTGGGATGTTAAGCGTGGTTTGATTTGCTTTGACAGCTATTAAAGAGAAGTGGAAAGAGACCTAGATCTTAGAATTGTTACCAGTAGTAAAAGAAAATATGTTTAGTACTAATGTAATTGCATAAGAGAAATAACAATGGGGTTGGTGCAGTGCGGGAAGCCTTGTTTGGGGGGGAGAGGGAGAAAGAAAAATGGATATGTATTGGTTTGTTTAAATTGTGTGAACATGTGATATATCCAATAATAAATTGTATTTACTAAAGAACAAGATTTCACCTTACTACACTTGGAACTATTTGCAGGAGGTGATTTGAACGTAGTGGTAGATGACAACTTTGACAGATCTCAGTCATCTGCCACTATGTTCAAATCACCTCCCGCAAATATCTCCCCTTCTTGGAATAAAGAGAGTTAAATCAAAGTTTCCCTGAGATTATTACCAGATTTATACCCCACCCTCCCAGCTGAGGCTAGCTCAGGGCGGCTTACATAAAAGAATAAAAACACACAAGTAAACAATTTAAATAATCCTAAAACCATTCCAACATTAAAAGGTACTAACATTAATGACACAAATAGGTTATTAAATGATGGTGGTCGACCTTCAGTATTCCATCCTAGTGGTCAGCCCATAGATCTAACCTCTATGCAGCTGGCACAGGCTGTTCTGGTGACTTCAGAGTTCTCTATTGGGGGCAGCTCCTAATTGAAGGCATGGTAGAAGAGCTCCATCTTGCAGGCCCTGTGGAACTGCATAAGGTCCTGCAGGGCCCAGATCTCTTCTAGGAGCTCATTCCACCAGAGAGGAGCTGCCACCGAGAAAGCCCTGGCCCTGGTTATAGCCAGCCTGTCATCCTGGGGTCCAGGGATCACTGTTGCCAAGTTCAAGGAAGGGAACCAACTGCCTGATCAGCCGAAGATGGTAAAAAGCAGACTTGGCAGTGGCTACTACCTGGGCCTCCATTGTTAAGGAGGCATCCAAGAGCACTCCAAAGCTCCTAACCTCTGGTGCTGGCACCAACGGAGCCCCATCAAAGGTTGGAAGTAGGATCCCTACCCTCAGTCTGCCCCAACTTAGGCACAGGCCTCCATCTTCATTGGATTCAATTTCAGTTGGCTCAGCCTAAGCCATCCAGCCACGTCTTGTAATGCCCGGTCCAGATCTTCCAGTTTAGAGTCAGACCGGCTGCCCAACAGCATCCCTCCATTGTTCTCTACGGTGGGAATAAAAGTTACTTTTTTGCCATGGTGCTGTTAGTGGCTCTGGGGGGGATGGGGTTTGAGTGAGAGGCTCCAAGCTTGCCGGGTAGCTTCGGGAGACTCTCCCCACATAAACCCCCATGTCCCAAAGCAATTGGACCAGTGGGCCCAATTCTATGGGCACCCAAACAGGTTACCCCCATTACCTCCATTGTTTCCAATGGGGAACCCAGCCAGCAGCACTTAAGGCAGGCAAGCAGGCAGCACCCAGCAGTCAGACTCTCCCAAAGAATCTCGAGGAAAGTGAACTGTCTTGGGAGGTGCTTGTTTGCCATGAGAACAAGTGGCACACTCCAGAACAGGGCTACTGTAGTATTCTGGAAAACTTGCAGGAAAAACTCCTTTGGTCCTGAGAAAAGCTTTCTTGCTCAAAAGAAGCTGTGGAATTTTTGTGCAGCCAAAAGATAACAGGGCCTTTTGTACTTGGTTGGAGTTGTTCAGCCACTCTAGTGATTTCAGGTCAACATGCTTAATCAACAAAAGGGGCTTTAGATGCCTTACTGCAAGAGGTTTTGTGTGCCAAGATGGAGTGTGGCCCTTAAAGTCACAGATAGTTAAACATATTTTATGTGATTGTAATAACAAATACCAGGAAGATGATGACCCCAAATTAAAGTTGATGCTGGTAGTGGTATCCTGAGGAGAAAGTCCAAGAGAAGGATGCTGGTATGCAAAGATTTTCACCCCCCCTCCACTATTTTTTTATGGCTCCAGCTTTGGCAGATTAGATTATCCAATTTAGAATGTAAAAAAAGTTAAATTGCTGTAAATATGCTCCATAGTTCTTGCAATAAGGATGCAGAAGTCAGCCAAGATACTGCCGGAGGCTTTAACAGAGTCAGGGGTCTTTTTGGGGGGAGCGCACCGGAGCGCAGCTCCGGGAGCTCAGGAGCCAAGCCCCGCCCCCAGCCAGCGTCCCGGGGAGTCTTTCAGGCAGCCGAATGTCAATTTCAGCTCCATTATATCCTATGGGCCATTGAAGTCAATGGTGAAAACATAGGGTATATTCTGGGGGCTGGAGGGAAGGGGGTTTGAGAGAGAGGCTCCAAACTCACAGGATAGCTGTTGGAGCCTCTCCCCAAGATACCCACCAAGTTTCAAGAACATTGGACCAGGGGGTCCAATTCTATGGGCCCCCAAACAGGTTGCCCCTATTCCCTCCATTGTTCTCTATGGTGGGAAAAGAAGTTATATTTTTCCCACCATAGAGAACAATGGAGGGAATAGGGGCAATCTGTTTGGGGGCCCATAGAATTGGACCCCCTGGTCCAATGTTCTTGAAACTTGGTGGGTATCTTGGGGAGAGGCTCCATCAGCTACCCTGTGAGTTTGGAGCCTCTCCCTCAAACCCCCTCCCCTCCAGCCCCCAGAATATACCCTATGTTTTCACCATTGACTTCAATGGCCCATAGGATATAATGGAGCTGAAATTGCCACAGAATTTCTTTCATTCCCTCCTTTCCTTCTCTCTTTTCCTTTTTCCCTCCTTCTTCTCTTCTCTCTTTCTTTCTTTCTTTCCCACTTTCTTCTCCTCTCTTTTTTCCTTCTTTCCCTGTTTCCCTCCTTCTTCCCTCTTTTCTTCCTCCCTTTCCTTCTTTCTTTCTCTCTTTCCTTCCTTCTTTCCTTCTCTCTACTCTCTCTTTCCTTCCCTCTTTCCTCCTTCTGTGGCCCAACTCTCATGAGAAGGAGTTTAAACTTCAAACCCCTTCTCTCTTAGCTCCCACACCCAGACCAACCGGGGGAATGGAAGGGGAGGCTTTTGAAGATGCCTCCCCCCCTTTTGCTTCCCCTTCTGACATCACTTCCGGTGATGTCAGGGGGCGTGGCATATGCTAATAGCCTAATAGCTCATTAGCATACCATATGCTAATGAGCTCCTGCTGCTGTTTTTCTACAAAAAGACCCCTGAACAGAGTCAATTGCATGGGAAGACCCAGCTGCTTGGCCAGGCAGTCTCTTGGACCCAGGGGAATTTGAGCTGTAAGCAAGGTCACCATTGCTGCAACCACTTCCGTCATTACAGGGCTCATCAGGACCAGCGACTGAAGTGCTAATTGTAGCAGTTGAAGCTCTGATTCCAGAAGGGGAATCAGGAAGATTTGCAAAAGCAAAGCATTTGTTGCTACTGGGTACTTGGAAGGAAAAATAATCTCCTACCTTTGATTGCTTAGATGTGTGTGTGTGTGGGGGAGTTCTTCCAGCTCCCTTGAATGCTTGGGTGGCCTCATTGTAAGTTTACTTGCAAGTTAGATTAATTGCTAAAAATAATGGCAGGCTTGGTGAAAAACACTTAGGGCCTCACAAAGTCCACAGTAGAGCCTCACAAAGCAAGAAGGGACCAGCAAGGCATGGCCCGACATTTGCAGCACCAGGCAGGGAGGGAAAGGATGCTGGGTGGGGATGGGGGTGGTGAGTGGCAGAAAAACCAGGTCCTCCCTCTTGTCCCCTGGCACAATAGTAAAGCCCCGGGACAGCTGTGGGAGAGGAGGATTTATAAAAGGAAACCAGCTGCTTGCCTCCCCCAACCAGCCTTCACAAAGCTTGGCTTTTCCGCCACAGTCATGGGGGGAAAGAGGGCAGGTTGCCATCCCGCTCACCACCGTCGGGCTGGTGGCAACAGGGAGGGGTGACGCCAGGCAGTTGAGTGACTGTGGACAACCTGCATACCCACCCGCCTGATGTCCTGAGGCACCGCATCCCAATGCAGAGCAGAGCCAGCTGGGGGTTGCTCAAGTACATGGTGTGGAGCCGCTGGGGTGGCACAGTCAGCGCATGCGGCTTGGAGCCACTGGGCGGTGGTGTGGTGTGGCGTGACATGGCGATCACTTGTAGCTACTCAAGCCTCTCCACACGGGCTGCTATCACCGGCACACTCAGCCAGCTGCATCATTCAGTGGAGTCCCATTCAGAGTGCACTTGGAGCTCAGGAAGTGAGCCTTTTGTAACAGCACTCACTCATCATGGTGTTGTGTCATGAGCCCTTGCTCTGGTGGCACAGTTCTTCCCCACCCCATGGGTGAGGAAGGGATCGATGGATAGTCGGTGGGATAGATAGATAGACAGATGGACAGATAGAAGATAGATAGATCGACAGACAGACAGGCAGACTGACAAATAATTAGGTTGTTTGGGGGATTGGAGCAGAAAGAGACTTCCTTGTCAGGGAAGCTGAATTTTTAAGTTGATATCTATGCTCATGTATAATGACCCATCGGTATTCAAGGCATTGGCAGCAGCAACCACAGAAGCAGGACATGAAGGGTCTTAAAGGTGGGTAACTGGAAGATCTGAGCAAGCCTTGGAAAGGATGCTCCACACTTTATGGGGTATTCATAGAGCCATACTTGGCTGTTGATTGTTAACAATATCTTATTGTGCACTCAGAGGACATTATGCCACACAACTGGGGCTGGTGGATCATGCACTCAGAGGGCATTATGTCACACAACTGGGGCAGGTGGAGAGCAGGTATTCTGGGACATGGGGAACTATGCAGTAAATGGTTGTTACCATTATCTTTTCAGTTCCAGGGCAGCAGCATGAGTGGGTGAAGGGCCACAGAACTGGCTCTGTGCAGTAGTCTCTGCTATGCATCTGTGACAGTGGGAGCTGGCACTTTGAAATGAGTAAGACATGCGGGGCAGATCATTGTTTGGTGAGGAGCTGCGGTTGCAGTGGGGTGTTCTGGTTGGAAATCTACACCACACATCGGGGCCTTGTGGGGACAGTGCTTCAACATGTCCAGGAATGATGCAGGATGACATATGGCTACTGATTGCTAATGATATCTTATTTAGTTCCAGGAAAACAGCATGGCTCTGGACCCCAGATGCTGGTGCCTGTAAGCAGGATGACATATGGCTACTGGTTGCTATTGATATCTTATTAAGTTCCAGGAAAACAATGAGGCTCTGGACCCCAGATGCTGGTGCCTGAGTGGACTAGGCATGCCAGGCAGATATGGAAGTGCCGATGCTGAGAAGGAACTCCTAACCACAACCATGCTATGGTCACTCTGGTGGACATCTTGGCATTAGGGCAGCACCCAGCATGGCTATGCTTTGGTCAGACTGGTGGCAGCTGCAGCTGCATGGGCATGAGCATCCCAGCAGCTGGATGGTAGCATTCAAGAGCATTACAAGGCTTCTGCCAGGCTGCACATGGCTAGTGGAGGTTGTTAGCCATTAGAGAGGCTTTGACGGGTTTCAAAGCAATGGCACTGGTCCGTTGGTATTTATGGAAACAATGTCATTTGTGGGGCAGCACTGTCTGCAACTGCATCCCGATGGAGGCAAGGACCATGGTTTGGAGGAGATTTTTAATGCAGTGGTGGCCGTTTCAACCCCTGTTGGACTGCTGGTGGGCAAGGCACCAACCTCTGGACATCCTGGTACTGTGGCTTGGAGAGGAGAACCTGACCGAGCTAACTGGGGTGGCTCTCAAGCACCAGATGTTGGCCGACCTGGCATGCTTGCAGGCAAGTTTGGTGGATAGTTAATGTTTGGTCAGACTGGCTTGAGTGTCACTCCAGGCGAGATGCCAAACAACCTGGGAAGGTTGATGTAGCACAGTGGAACATGACTGGCAGATTGGGCTGGACAGTGGATGCTACAGGGGGTGTATGGATACACCATTCAGACATCTCCCATAGGCTAGGGCCCTGGTTCCAGTCTGATGGGGTGCATCTATCTTATTGGGGCATGGACATCTGGCTACATGGAGTTCGACATTCTCTGTTCTGTTGGCTACAGCTGTAGCAGCATTGGCAGGAGTTGGTCAGGTGGATCTGCCCAGCTCTTGTGGCAGTAACAGCATGGGGCCGGATCCGTTTATGAAAATTTACCAGATATGTTGTTGTTGTTGTTCAGTTGCTCAGTCGAGTTTGACTCTTTACGACCCCATGAACCAGATCAAACCAGGCCCTCCTGTCATCCGCCATCCTCTGAAATTTGCTCAATTTCATGTTCGTTGCATCGGTGACACTAACCATCTCATCCTTTGCTGTCCCCTTCTTCTTTGACCTTCAATCTTTCCCAGCATCAGGGTCTTCTCCAGTGAGTGCTCCCTTCTCATTTGGTGGCAAAGTATTTGAGCTTCAGCTTCAGTATCTGGCCTTCCAGGGAACAGTCAGGGTTGATATGGGGTCCAGATATGGGAACCATCTTAAGGGGTCTTGGCATACGGGCTGATGGGAGCAAAGCCTACTCAGGGAATACCAGCACTTGCCCTCATGGCCAGGTGGCAGGGGAGATCCATGTGATCTCCACAACCTGTTATTCCGTGATCTTCACCCATGCTGGCTGGCTGGGTGATGGGGGATCATCAGCTGGCAGTGGGGTCAGCTGATGCATCAGTATCAGTGGACCCATGCTGTGCCAATGGCAGGGAGGGAGAGATGGCTGGATGCCGGGCAGGGGTGGGGTGGGGTTGGCAAGCGGCAGGAAAACCAGGTCCTCCCTCCTGTCCCCTGGCCCAATAGTAAAGCCCTTGGGAGGGGAGGATTTATAAATGGAAACCAGCTGCTTGCCTCCCCCACCCAGCCTTTGTCTGGCCTTCATGAAGCTTGTCCACCCATCCCACCCTCTATGTAGGCTATCCCGGGTCGATTCAAACCGAATTCATTAAAATGGGGTACAGTGTTGTCCTTTTTACATAGTTGGAATTGTTGGTTTCTATGGCTCATTTGTATAGACCTTCCTTTGTCACAACTAGGTGGTAACAGCATGGGGCCAGATCCATTTACAAAAATAGGCCTGTGTGCCATTCACCAGATATTGGAACCACCTTAAGGGGTCTTGGCATGAGGGCTGATGGGAGCAAAGCCTGCTCAGGGAATACCAGCACTTGCCCTCACGGCCAGGTGGCAGGGGAGATCACAAAGGGCAGTCATCCATGTGATCCCCACAACCTGTTATTCCATGATCTTCACCCATGCCAGCTGGCTGGGTGGCAGGGGTCATCGGCTGGCAGTGGGGTCAGCTGATGCATCGGATCTGGTGGACCCATGGTGTGCCAATGCTTCTTACAGCTG
Source organism: Gekko gecko (assembly GCA_029375565.1). Taxonomy (NCBI): domain Eukaryota; kingdom Metazoa; phylum Chordata; class Lepidosauria; order Squamata; family Gekkonidae; genus Gekko; species Gekko gecko. The sequence goes on from JAPDNY010000005.1 coordinate 176,581,900, forward strand.
TAATCAATAAAGTTGTGGCCAATTTAATCCATTTATTTCCCAAATCTGTTGTAAGAGTGGTGATTTCATGCAAGATTGTCGGCATCTGACCAAACCTCTCCATCCCACCTAAGAACTGGAGCCACAAGTTCAGAGTAGCAGGCAAGCTATGAACTTGATAAAAAGGGCTTGACAAACTCAACACCTGGGGGCTGCTTCCTCTCCCAAAACTCAAATCCCGATTCTTACTCAACTTCTGGCAGCAGCTGTCAAGCCATTCCAAGACTGTAAAAGTTCTAACATGCTCTTAACCAAGCCCAGTCAGGAAAATGTTTCTCTGAAATAGGAAGCAGCGAGGTTTTCTACCTTAATTAGCTTGCTGCGCAAATCATTTCTTGCAGGAGGAAACTCTGAAGATAACAAATTAAAAGAATGCTTAATAGCTCCTTCTAGCAAGCTACACAAATGTCTTGTGCTTGATAAGCTAGGTAGACTATACAATATTTGCTGTTGCCAAAGGTACAAAATAAAAGCTTATCAAGCAGTAAAAATAAAATAAAACCTTAGAATCCTTGGAGCTCTGCAGTAAGCATCTGTGCTGGTCACTGCCCAATCGGAAGTGCCCTTCTGGTAATTATTTTTTTAGAAGATTACAATTTTGCCCAGTCACATTTAGTCCCAAATATTTAATGGGGTTGTTGGTTACTGTGCATTCTGTACTCTTTATAATATCTTCTTGTTGTTGCATTAAAAATTTTATTATCATATTTGTCTTTTTTCTATTGATTTTGTATCCTGAGAATGATACAAATCCTTTGACATGTTCTATCACATACCGTAGGGATTTCAGGTGATTGATGACTGTTAGAATCACATTATCTGAATAGCTTTTCATTTTAAATTCTGTATTGTCCACTTTTATTCCTTTAATCCTTGTGTCTTGTCTGATGCCTGTAGCTAAAGACTCTAACACTAGGATAGGTAGTAGAGGTGACAAAGGACATCCTAGCACGTTCATTTTTCTATAGAGATTGATTCTGTTTAATTTTTACTTTATTAAATTCTTTGTTTGTTGGAGTGAATATATACCTTGCATCTAATTCTGATTCAGGGCCCCAGTTAAAATTTTGAAGTACATGCAATTTAAAAAAGGCCATATTAAATTGTCCAAAGCTTACTCTGCATCCAGAAATAAAAATGCTGCTTTCATAAGAACATAAGAGAAGCCAATGTTGAATCAGGCCAATGGCCCATCTAGTCCAGCACTCTGTCACACAGTGGCCAAAAATACAAGGTGCCATCAGGAGGTCCAGCAGTGGGGCCAAGACACTAGAAGCCCTCTCACTGCTGCCCCCTTCAGCATCAAGAATAGAGTGCATCACCTGCCCCAGACTGAGAGTTCCTATCTATACCTTGCGGCTAATAGCCACTGATGGACCTCTGCTCCATATGTTTATCTAATTCCCTCTTGAAACTGTCTATGCCTGTAGCTGCCACCACCTCCTGTGGCAGTGAATTCCATATGTTAATCACTCTTTGGGTGAAGAAGTATTTCCTTTTATCTGTTCTAACCCGACTGCTTAGCAATTTCATTGAGTGTCCACGAGTTCTTGTATTCTGAGAAAGGGAGAAAAGTACTTCTTTCTCTACCTGCTCTATCACATCCATAATCCCGCAGATGGCTCTGCAGGATCTGAGGCCCCCTGGCAGCTTGTTGGATGAGCTTGTGGAGGACTGGTATGGCCAGCTCTCCACAGCCATTGACAAGATCACTCCCAGGTGCCCTCTCTGCACTCATTCTAGGCGAGCACCCTGGTATACCCAGGAGCTGTGGCAGCTGAAGCGAGATCTGAGATGGCTAGAGAGACGGTGGCGTCATGCTCGTGACGAGGCATCAAGAGCATCTTATAGGACGTTTATGAGATCCTATGAGATGGCAGTCAAGGCTGCTAAGAAAGATTTCTATGCGACCAAGATTGCGTCTGCGAGCTCACGCCCAGCCCAATTGTTTAGCACGATTCGATCTTTGACAGCGCTGCCACAGGGCAGGCAAAACATTAGGGAATTGGATATTGGCTGTGAGGCTTTTGTGAGCTATTTCGCAGATAAAGTCCTGGTGCTCTGCCATGAACTCCCCGCCACAATTGATACAATAAGTGAACTCGAGGCCCCTTGCATGTCTTCAGTTCCGGGTTTGGAATGTTTCAGTCCACTCAGCCTTGTCGAAGTTGACAGATTGCTCGTATCTGTATGCCTAACCATGTGCAACCTTGATCCGTGCCCCTCCTGGCTCATTAAGGTGGGCCACAAGGGGTTTCAAGGTGCCCTGTGAGAGATTATCAACAAGTCTCTTTCAGAGGAACAGTTCCCCGGGGCACTCAAGGAAGCGGTGGTCCATCCCCTCCTGAAAAAACCATCTTTGGACCCGGCCAAATTGGCCAACTACCAGCTGGTGTCCAATTTGCCCTATTTGGGCAAATTTATAGAGAGGGCAGTGGTGATACAGCTACAGGGCTTCCTGGAGGATGCTTCAGTTCTAGATCCCTTCCAGTCGGGACGGAGACGGTGTTGGTCGCCCTGACTGATGACCTCCAAAGGCATCTGGATCGAGGCAGTGTGGTGGCACTGTTGTTGCTCGATCTGTCGGCCACATTTGATACGGTCGACCACCAGTTGCTGACCCACCACCTCACCCACATGGGGATTCAGGGGCTTGCCCTTCAATGGTTTGCCTCTTTCTTTCAAGGTCGGGGACAAAGGGTGGTGATTGGGGATCAGCGGTCCCGGAGGCATTCTCTTGACTGTGGGGTGCTTCAGGGGGCTGTGCTATCCCCGATGTTGTTCAACATCTATATGCACCCCTTTGCCCAGATTACCCGGAGGTATGGGCTTGGGTGTCATCAATATGCAGATGACACCCAGTTCTATCTGATGCTGGGTGGCCAGTCAGACTCCGACCCAGACAACCTTCACAGGGCATTGCAAGCTGTGGCTGGATGGCTCAGACTGAGTCGGCTGAAACTAAACCCGGCGAAGATGGAGGTCCTGGGTCTAGGTCAGGTCGGTTCAGGGTTGGGACTCCCTCTCCTGACCTTTGATGGGGTGCCTCTGGTGCCAGTGCTGAAGGTTAGGAGTTTGGGTGTGCTCCTGGACACATCTTTAACAATGGAGGCCCAGGTAGCAGCCACTGCCAAGTCGGCCTTTTATCATCTTCGACTGACTCGGCAGTTGGTTCCTTTCCTTGACCTCGATGACCTGGCCACAGTGATCCATGCAATGGTCACCTTGAGACTGGACTACTGTAACGCTCTCTATTTCGGGCTGCCTTTGGCACAAATCTGGAAGCTGCAGCTAGTGCAGAATGTGGCAGCCAGGCTGCTGATGGGCCTCTCTAGGAGAGTCAAATGTAGGAAAGGGGGGCAATGTTAAAAACTTGATAAAGGAAACATAAAAACACATGTATTTATTGATCACAACTTTAAAAATATATAAGGGCCCAGTCACACCTTATGTATAAATAACAAATGATAAAACACAAGGGCTTATAAATCTGACCTGACGCGTTTCGGCCTACATAGGCCTTCCTCAGAGGTCAATAGTGAGGAACATATTGGCTATTATAAAAACATATAGTACAATCATATACATACAGAGCATGAAAACAATAAGGACCAGAAGCAAGTTGCTGTAAAAGATAAACAAATGGAAAATTAAACACATGTATTAAAACAAATAAATAAACCGTAAATATATTGCCAATAAATAAATATATACCATTGACTTACTTTCAAGATAACCCACCAGGCATAGAGCAAGAAAATACAAATGAGGCCTCTATTAGTGTAATCACATGCCAAGTGGTTCTCAGATATAAACCTAAAGACAAAACATGTATAAACCAATGTATCCCACAATTTAGATATGTTGTGTTATGTTGTTATGTTGTTATGTTGTTGTCTTAAAAACAATAAAAATGCCTCTTTTAGGGGCGCTTAAAAAAAAACAACCCAAATTACAGACCTCACATCCTCCACAAGGAAAGTTGCCAGCTGGCAAACCCTGACCATCTATTCCCCTTTGTAATGCTAGAGGGGATTTTAGGCTACTTCTTACCAACATATCTTTCAAATTCCTAGATCTACGGTAGGCAAAGAGAGGAACAGACTCACATGAAGGAATGTTGTTTAACAAGTGCCAGTGCTTCCTAATGATGTTACTGACCTGGGTGGACCTTCCATCATAGGTTAATGGAATAATGATCTTCTTACCAGGCTGACCTTGTCTTGTCTTTGGTATCAGGAGTGAAGATCTACTGGTGTTTTTTGCCTTATAAAAAGCCTGCTTAACAATTCTGGAAGAGTAACCCCTGTCTCTAAATTGGCCCATCAATACTTTAGCCTGTTCAACAAAGTCAGAGTACTGGCTGCAATTTCTCCTAAGCCTCAACAATTGGGAATAAGGTAGATTTTTTTTTTCAGATGTGGTGGGTGGAAACTGTCACTAGATAGAAAAGAGTTGGCATCCGTAGGTTTTCTGTAGGTGCTAGTCTCTATTATGTTACCCACTCTTCTAATGCTGATGTCCAGGAAGTTAATCTCCTTACAGTCATATTTCATTTCAAATTTGATAGTTTCATGAAGGCCGTTAATAAACTCCTTAAACTCTAGTAAAAGTTGGACTGAACCCTTCCAGAGTAGAAAAATGTCATCCAAAAATCTCTTAAAGATAATGATGTTCTCAGCATATATGTTATTTGTATTGAGGATGAATCGGTTTTCAAACCTATTCATAAAGAGATTTGCCAATTCAGGTGCAAATTTGCACCCCATTGCAGTCCCAGACACTTGCCAAATTTTTTTTTTTGAAATTGGAAATAGTTCCTCTTAAGACAAATTTCAGCTATATGGCATAAGAAGAAAGTGGGAGGATTAGGATCTCCTTCTCTCATATCCAGTGTACTTTCAAGAACCTCCAAAGCCTCATTGTGTGGTATATTGGTGTACAGTGATACCACATCCAGAGTTACAAAAAGCATATCCTCATGTTCCATTCTGGTTTTACTAATATCCCCCAAAAAATCCATAATATCCCTAAGGTATGTATTAGTTTTAGGGATTAAGGGTTTTAAAAAATCATCCAGATAGCTAGCTAATGGTTCCAAGATGGACCCACACTCCGAGACTATGGGCCTGCCTGGAACAGGCAGTATACCTTTGTGGATTTTTGGTAAAAGATAGAATTGTGGGGTCCTGTTTTCTGATTGTAACAAGAAGTCATAGGTGGATCTACATATATAGCCTGCTAACAGGGCCTCATCCAACATCATAACAACCTCCTTTCTAATCCTCTGAATAGGGTCCCTCCTTGCTTACACCATAGTGTAGAGTGTTATTAAGTTGTCTATTGGCCTCCATGATATAGTCTGTTTTGTCCCTGGCAGAGCGTTTTGCTACAGCAGGCCATGACGACAGAGACTTTTCTTTTTTTGCACTTGAGTACGTTTGACCTTGCAACCAGCTGCAGATGACTCAGCAACTGAAAAAAAGAGAACTGTTCTGGATTCATGCCCTTAAAACTTTAACCCCATACGGTTTGAATGAACAAATTGATTGATGTGCAATATGATTTTGAAAGTATAGCATATGTATGATTCTTTGACTGTTAAACATCTAGTTTGGAATCTGTACTGTGTCTCTATATATTCTCTTAATACTATGCTAATTGAAATGTGCAATCACATGACTACTTCAGGACACCCTATAGGGATTACATCATCCTGTCTATTAGGATTGCATCATCCTACACATTAGAATTGCATCACCTTTAACCAGCTATAAAGCTCCAGCAGTTTTAGGTGACCACCACTGCTCTTTGCTTGAGGATTATTTGGCTCTACAATCATAGGAAGGTGTTTCCTGGACCAGAAGTAATTATGCTTTATGATTTATTATTTTTGCATTTAGGCTCTAAATTGTGGGATACATTGGTTTATACATGTTTTGTCTTTAGGTTTATATCTGAGAACCACTTGGCATGTGATTGCACTAATAGACGCCTCATTTGTATTTTCTTGCTCGATGCCTAGTGGGTTATCTTGAAAGTAAGTCAATGGTATATATTTATTTATTGGCAATATATTTACAGTTTATTTATTTGTTTTAATACATGTGTTTAATTTTCCATTTGTTTATCTTTTACAGCAACTTGCTTCTGGTCCTTATTGTATTCATGCTCTGTATGTATATGATTGTACTATATGTTTTTATAATAGCCAATATGTTCCTCACTATTGACCTCTGAGGAAGGCCTATGTAGGCCGAAACGCGTCAGGTCAGATTTATAAGCCCTTGTGTTGTTGTTGTTCAGTCGCACAGTCGCACAGTCGAGTCCGACTCTTCGCGACCCCATGGACCAGATTACACCAGGCCCTCCTGTCTTCCACTGTCCGCTGAAGTTTGCTCAATTTCATGTTCGTTGCATCGATGACACTGTCTAACCATCTCATCCTTTGCCGTCCCCTTCTTCTTTGACCTTCAATCTTTCCCAGCATCAGGGTCTTCTCCAGTGAATGCTGCCTTCTCATTTGGTGGCCAAAGTATTTGAGCTTCAACTTCAGGATCTGGCCTTCCAGGAAACAGTCAGGGTTGATTTCTTTTAGTATTGAATGATTTGATCTCCTTGCAGTCCAAGGAACTCTCAAGAGTCTTCTCCAGCACCATAGTTCAAAAGAATCTATTCTTCAGCGCTCGGCCTTCCTTATAGTCCAACTCTTGCAGCCCTTGTATCGTTTGTTATTTATACGTAACATGTGACTGGGCCCTTATATATTTTTAAAGTTGTGATATAAATACATGTATTTTTATATTTCCTTTATCAAGTTTTTAACATTGGCCCCCTTTCCTACATTTGACTAACCTTTGTCAGGTTTTGGATTCTAGGTTTTAGATTCAGTTTTTTTCCCCCTCCCCCTCTTTTTTTGTCCTCTCTAGGAGAGACCATATCCGGCCTGTGCTGAAGGCGCTGCACTGGCTGCCAATAGCGTACCAGATTCGCTTCAAAGTGCTGGTTCTTACTTTTAAAGCCTTCTATGGCCAGGGTCCGGCATACCTGAGGGACTGTCTTTCCCCACTATGGTTGGGGGCCCAACATCTTTTGGTTACCCCAGACCCCAGGGATGTCAAACCTGCTGTGACTAGGGCCAGGGCCTTCTTGGTGGCGGCTCCTATCTGGTGGAATGAGTTCCCAGAGGAGATCTGGGCCCTGCGGGACCTTGGGCAGTTCCGCAGGGCCTGCAAGATGGAGCTCTTCCTCCAGGCTTTCGAGTAGGAGCCACCGCTGCCACTGTACCACCACTGCACCGCTACCGCAAAGAGCAGGGATGCCATCGGGGTGCATGATGGCCCTGGGCCGAAGATCAGAAGGCAGTGTTGCCCCGGAATCTGCTTCATTGTTCTGGGTTCATCTTCCAGAACCAACTTGGAACTTCGAACTTTTAGAGCACCAGCACTTTATCGTAATTTCGTATTTTAAACTGTTTTATCATGGTTTTGTGCCCTTATTGTTAGCTGCCCTGAGCCCATTGGGGAGGGCGGGATATAAATTTGAATAATAAATAAATAAATAAATAAATAATCCTCTATCATGTCACCCCTCAGCCATCGTTTCTCCAAGATAAAGAGCCCCAAGCGTTTTAACCTTTCTTCATAGGAAAAGTGTTCCAGCCCTTTTATCATTCTAGTTGACCTTTTCTGCACTTTTTCCAATGCTATAATGTCCTTTTTAAGGTGTGGTGACCAGAACCGTACACAGTACTCCAAATGAGGTCACACCATTGATTTACATAGGGGCATTATGATACTGGCTGATTTGTTTTCAGTTGCCTTCCTAATAACCCCCAGCATACTGTTGGCCTTTTTTATTGCAGTCACACACTGTCTTGACATTTTCAGTGCGTTATCTACTATGACTGCAAGATCTCTCTCTTGGTCACTCTGTGCCAGTTCAGACCACATCAATGTATATTTATATTTAGGATTTTTGGCTCCAATGTGCATCACTTTGCACTTGGCCACATTGAACCCCATTTGCCATATTGACAGCCACTCGCGCATCCTCAACAGATCCCTTTGGAGTGCCTCATAATCCTCCCTGGTTGTCACCACCCTGAACAAGTTCATGTCATCTGCAAAATTAGCCACTTCACTTCTTACACCCAACTCCAAATCATTAATGAACAAGTTAAAAAGCACCGGACCCAGTACTGATCCCTGCGGTACCCCAGTGCTTACCACCCTCCACTGAGAAAGTTTCCCATTTATACTCACTCTCTGTTTCCTATTAATTAGCCAGTTTTTGATTCACAAAAGGACTTGTCCTTTTATCCCATGACTATTGAGCTTCCTTAGGAGCCTTTGATGAGGAACTTTATCAAAACTTTTCTGGAAGTCAAGGTAAACAACATCTATTGAGTCCCCCTTGTCCACATATTTGTTCACTCCCTCAAAGAACACTAACAGTTAGTGAGACAAGATCTTCCCTTACAGAACCCATGCTGAGTCTTCCTCAATAGTTTTTGTTCATCAATGTACCTACTAATTCTTTCCTTAATAACAGTTTCCACCAACTTACCCGGTATCGACATCAGACTGACTGACCTGTAATTTCCTGGATCTCCTCTGGGACCCTTTTTAAAGATGGGAGTGACATTAGCTACCTTCCAGTCCTCAGGAATAGAGGCAGATCTTAATGAAAGATTATATATTTTTGTCAGGAGATCCACAAGTTCACATTTGAGTTCTTTCAGAACTCTCGGATATATGCCATCTGGTCCTGGTGATTTATTAGTTTTTAAGTTGTCTATCAGTCGTAGGACCTTCTCTCTCGTCACCTAAATCTGACTCAGGTCTTTCAAACCCCCTCCCGAAATCGGTGGTAATAGAGTGGGCAAGCACTTCTCATCTTCCACAGTGAAGACAGGGGCAAAAAATGCATTTAGTTTCTCAGCCATTTCCCTATCATCCTTCAGTAGTCCTTTTACCCCTTGCTCATCCAAGGGCCCCACTGCCTCCCTGGCTGATTTCCTGCTTCTAATGTATTTGAAGGAAGTTTTATGGTTGGTCATTATGTTTTTTGCGATATGCTCCTCATATTCCCTTTTTGCCTGCCTGATCACAGACTTGCATTTTAATTGCCACAGCCTGTGTTCCCTTTTATCAACCTCACTGAGACTAGCTTTCCACTGCTTAAAGGAATCCTTCTTACCTTTTACAGCTTCCATTACTTTGTTTGTTAACCATACAGGCTTTTTCCTATACCTATTTGTGCCTTTCCTAACCTGCGGTATATATTTTTTCTGAGCTTCTAGGATTGTAGTTTTAAATAGATTTCAAGCTTCCCCAATGGTTTTGACCCTTTCTACTCTTCCTTTCAGTTTCTTCCTCACATGTCCCCTCGTATCAGAGAAATTACTCCTCTTAGTTTAAAGTGCTTTTGTCGGTCTTTTGGGACAACTCCCTATTTATACAAATGTTGAACTCAATAACATTATGATCACTGTTCCCAAGTGGTACAATCACTTTTACAGATTCTTTCCTCTTCTTTAATACTCTTCTTGGTAAACCCTGAAAGATCTGCACTTTTACCCCTGTTATTTCAAGTGGAGATTCTCTTTTCTTCTTTAATATTGCATCTCATGTTTTCTTATGAGTGAATTGAACCAATATAACTCAGAGCAACATTTTCTTGAATGCAAATCTTTTTTTTTTTTAAAGAAAATTTATTATCGGATATATAAAAGCATGTTCCATCTTTTGTTTACAATTCTATCATATCCTTTTCAAATTTTTATCTCCCCCCCCCCCACCGGCTTCCCACGATGCTCCGCCCCTGTTAACATTTTCAACCAATATTCTCGTATATCCAACTCGTTCTTAATATTCAAATCTTAAATTTCAATATTTTGCTTTTTAACTTTAACAATTGGGTAACTTTTCAAATACAGTCTCTCTTGTTACAACACTTCTGTTATTAGTAACTATCAAAACAAAGTAATCTATTTTTCACATCCCAGTTAAGCTCTGAATAGTCTTTATAATCTTTCCAGTCTGTTAAAAATTCTTTGTCTTCTGCTCCATGAAGTTTTCTTGTTAGTTTGTCCATTTCAGCCATAAAAATCATTTTTTTAATCCATTCCCACTTATCAGGTATCTGCTCTTGTTTCCAGAACTGAGCATAAGTCATTCTTGCAGTTGAAATGAGATACCATAACAAAGTTCTTTTTGTCATTTTGACTTCTTCTAACTTTAGTCCTAAAAGCAACATTTCTGGTTCTTTTTTCAACGTACATTTCAAGATTTTCTGAATTTCACTATGAATCTCTGTCCAAAAAACATTTGCTTTTTCACAAGTCCACCACATATGGTAAAACAAGCCTTCTTTCTTTTTACATTTCCAACATTTGTTAGACATATTCTCATTCATATTAGCAATTTTTTTTGGTGTCATATACCATCTATACATCATTTTGTAACAGTTTTCTTTAACATGAACACATGTTGATATTTTAATCGACTTTTCCCACAAACATTCCCAAGATGACATTTCTATATCTCTATTTACATTTATTGCCCATTTCACCATTTGCTCTTTTACAATCTCATCCTCTGTATACCATTTTAACAAAATCTTATAAATTTTAGAAATCATTTTTTTACCTTTTTCACTCCAAATCTTTTCAATTTCATTATTTTCTTTTCTAAAACCATATCTCATTTTGTCAGTCTTAAATAAATTGTAAATCTGTCTATAATTTAACCAGTCATATTCAAAACCCAAGTCTTCTCTTGATCTCATCGCGAAACTTTTCCCCTCATTTTTCAGAATATCTCTGTAAGGTAGCCAGTCTTTTCCTTTGTGCCTTGAAAGTGATTTTATTACTTCAGCCGGAACAATCCACATTGGTCTTGCTTCAAAAAAGAATCTCTTATATCTCATCCATGTCATAAATAGTGATCTCCTTATGAAGTGGTGCTTAAAAAGGTTATCTACTTTGGATTTCTCATACCATAAATAAGCATGCCAACCATATCTTCGATCATGCCCTTCTAATGCCAACAGTTGTCTATTCTCCAAGTTGATCCACTGCTCCAACCAGGCTAGGCACACCGCATCATGATATAATCTAAAGTTAGGAAGCTGGAAGCCTCCCCTTTCTTTCGCATCACAAAGTATTTTCATTTTAATCCTTGGCTTCCTTCCAGCCCACATGAATTTAGAAATCTCCTTTTGCCGTAAGTTCAAAACTTTACAATCTTTCACAATTGGAATCGTCTGGAATAAAGAAAGCAAACGTGGTAAAATGTTCATTTTGACTACAGAAACTCTACCCAATAAAGATAAATTCAAAGTATTCCATTTCTTGATATCTTGTTGAATTTTGTTCCAGGCCTTTTCATAATTGTTCTTAAACAAATCTATATTCTTTGCTGTAACCTCAATTCCCAAATATTTAGCCTTTTTCACCACTTCACATTGAGCTCTTTCTTGTAAATCCAACTGTTTTTCCTTTCTCACATTTTTACAGAGTATTTTTGTCTTGTTCTTATTAACATAAAATCCCGCCAAGTCACCAAATTCTTTAATCCTTTCCATCAATAACAGTACATTTCTTAATGGGTCTTCAATTATAAACATTATGTCATCGGCAAAAGCCCTGTATTTATATTCAAAGTTTCCAATTGTAAGTCCTTTTATATCTTTATCTTCCTTTACTTTACTCAGCATCACTTCCAAGATCCAAATGAATAACAAAGGCGATAACGGACACCCTTGTCTTGTACCTTTCTATACTCTAAAATAATCCGTCAACTCCTTATTCACGTTCAATGACGCTTTTTGTTCACAATATACAGCCCTAATCATATTTGAAAAGGGCTGTCCAATGTCCATTTTGTCAAGAAATTGAAACAAAAACTCCCAATTTAAATTGTCAAAGGCTTTTTCGGCATCCAAAAATTAAAAGACAACTTCCTTTTCAGGGTGTTTATCATAATACTCTATTGCATCAGTCACAATCCTTAAATTGTCTCTGATTTGTCTATTTGGTAGAAAGCCGGCTTGTTCTTCTCTGATAGCATTCTTTAAATAAACTTTTAATCTTTCTGAAATAACTTTGGCAAATAATTTGTAGTCATTATTAAGTAGCGAAATTGGTCTATAATTTTTCACATCTGACAAATCTTGCCCTTCCTTAGGGATAAGAGATATGTTGGCTTCTTTCCAAGATTCTGGTATTAATTTAGTTCGCTGAATTTCATTAATTAGAAGTTCCAAAATCGGGGTTAGCTCCTCCTTTAGTTTTTTGTAGAATTTCACTGTAAGTCCATCTGGTCCAGGAGCTTTCACTAATTTGGCCTCTTCTATTGCATTATATAACTCTTCTTTCTGCATTGGACCGTTCAACATATCTTTGGTATCACTATCCATCTCAGGTAAAGTTACCTTATCCAAATACTTTTTAATCTTTATTGGATCAATCTTTTTTTGAAATAATTTTGCATAATATTTGAAGAAGGCCCTCTTAATTCCCTTTATATCAACAATTTCCTTGCCCTCCTCAATTATCTTAGTTATTGTCCTTCTCTCCCTCCTATTTTTCAATTGCCAAGCTAAATATTTCCCTGGTTTGTTTGCACCCTCAAAGGAATTTTGTTGCAATTTCTTTAAATTCCAGTACAGTTCTCTATTTAATGCTACTTTTAATTGTTCTTGCAAAATTTGTATTTCTTTGAGAAGTTTCTTTTTACCTGGTCTCCTTTTCAGCTCATTCTCTTTTTGTTGCATTTTATCTTGTAAGTCTTGCTGCTGTTTCAAATTCTTTTTCTTATCCACTGCATTCATCGAGATCAAAACTCCTCTCATCACTGATTTGTAAGCATCCCACACTGTCTGTATATTGACCTCTTGATTCAAATTCATTTGGAAAAAAAATTGTGTTTCTTTCCGCAAAGTCTCCACTAATCTCGTCTTGTCCAATAAATCCTCATTAATTCTCCAATGATATTGCTTTGCCTTTTCTTTTAATGTCCAAACTAACGGGTTATGATCTGAGTTGGTCTTTGGCAATATTTCTACCTTCTGAATTTTTAATGCGATTTCGCTCGACATCCAAATCATATCTATTCTTGAGAAGGATTTGTGTCTATTTGAATAAAAAGTAAAATCCTTAATTTTTGGATTCCATTTTCTCCATACATCTTCCAACTTTTCTTGCTCAATAACTCTAAAAAAGTTTGGGGTAACTTTCCAATCTTCTCAATGCCTTTCTGTGATTGTCTGACCAATTTGTTGTTAACAGTACCATTAAAATCGCCAGCAACAATTATCTGTTCATAATGCACTTGGTCCAATTCACTCAGCAAGTCCTTAAAAAAGTTCTCTTTAGCTCCATTAGGAGCATACAGATTCACAACCAATGTCTTTTTTTGTAACATATTGATCTCAACCGCCACATATCTTCCTTCTTTATCGTCAAAAATTTGTTTAGGTTCCAGCTTTTTATTTACATAGGTCACCACTCCTTTGTTTTTTTTCTCTGCCAAAGAAAAAAATTCTTCTCCCAATTTTTTATTAATCAAATATTTATTGTCCCGATTTTTTATATGTGTTTCCTGCAAACAGATGATGTTAGAATTTTGCTTTTGTAACCAATGATTCACTACTTTTCTTTTGTTAGGTGAATTAAGTCCATTTTCATCATTGAGGCTTTTTAAATATCTCCAAAGTCTTCGGTATTTTCGGCTTTGAACCTATACATATCCCCCGGTGTTTTAATCACATGCCTTTTTGAATTGTACGTAAAGGACAGTCTTTGTGGTATTTCCCATCTGAATCTGATATTCAATTGTTTCAACATCTCCACCAACTTCTTGTATTTCTTTCTGTCCTGCAAAATGGACCTTGGGAGTTCTTTCATTATCATTATCTTTTTGCCATCAATTTCCAAAGGCTGGGCAAACTGCTTCTTAAATACGTCCTCTTTCATTTTCCTTGTCACAAATTGAACAATGACATCTCTCGGTAAATTTTTCCTTTGAGCATAAGCAGAATTCATTCTATATATAAGATCAAAATTGTAATCCAACTCCCCTTTGTCTTCTCCCATGTATTCAGTCAAAGTTTCCATCACTTCAGTACGTATATCTTCTCCCATATTTTCTTCAATGCCTCTGAATCTCAGCTGGTTTGACAATGCTTTATATTCCACAACTGCCTCAAGATTCCAGTTACTCTGTCCATTCACTTCAATTTTTTTTCCAAATCTTGTGTCTTTTGCTCCATTTCCATTGATTTAGTTGCCAAAGCTTTAACTTGACTACTTGTATTTTCCACTTCTTTTTTAAATTCTGCCACTTCTGCAAGTACTAACTCTCTCAAGGCCGCCACATTTTTCTCCTGAACTTCTTCTAAGTGTTCCAGCTGTTTTTCCATCTTCTCATCAAATTGCTTTTCCAGTTGCTTGATCATACTGTGAATTGCTTCTAGCATACGCTTCTCCATTTGATCTATTGCTGCCTGCCATTCTTTCTTATCTTTGCCAGCCATACATGGAGTCGCAGCTAACGCTGCTCTTTGCCGGAGTTTTTGATCCGTTTTGGGAATTTATCGATACAGTTCAATCAGCTTAACAGTTCTCTTCCAATTCCTCTTTGTTTCGCTGTTTCTAACAGTCTTTTTTCTCTTAAAAACACTTTTTAAAATTTAGTCCTCCACAAAATGGCGGGAGCAATTTCTCTATGGTTTTCTTGGCTAGAGTAGGTTCGTTTTACACTTCCTGTTTCCAGTCCCCCGTTTAAAATGTCCTACCAGATACACTTCCGGTCCGCTTCAATTTCAGTCCTACTGGATACACTTCCGGTCCACTTCAAATTAGGTCCTCCAACACAGTCTCTAGCCAGATTCTGTTTTCAGCTGGACACAATTGGCTGTTACACCTCTGTCTCGCGATCTTCCCTGTTACTTTCGCTCATTCACTTATCTCCGCCTCTGACCGCAGGAATGTTCAACAAAGTTAATTTAGTCCATTTTTAGTGCTTTAACCAGCTCTTCACTTTTTATCGATGGATCGATTCTACAGTTTAAAGTCTTATGCGCTTAACCACCTTGCTCGAAACTCGCTAGATCTTCTCCCCGGTAAGCAAATCATTACCGTTACCTTAGGTGTTTATCTCGGGACTTCGCATCATTCCTTTTTACTTCCACTGTTAGATCGTTTCTCAAGAGATCGGGAAATGGCGAATTTAAGCTGATTTGTCAGCTCGGCTAGCTTCTTTAGTGCTGATTTGCAAAAGCCTGCTCCTGAGAGGAGATCAAGGTGTAAACTAGCCCCCTCCAGGACTTTACGGACACCAATCTCAACTCTCACTTGGACCTCGATGCTTGCTTGGCAACCCCCTGCCTGGGGTTTGCTGCGTTGGGCAGTAAAACTGCCCAAACTGTCAGAAGAAGCTGCCGTCCACTCTGCACAGTCGCAGGAGTGCGTTAGTTCGCCATTTTACTCCGACCGGAAGCCCCTTGAATGCAAATCTTGAATTCACTCTATATAGCTGGTTGATGTCAAGTAAATCTCCTTGTATCTTCAAATAATCTAGAAACAGCTCACGAAAGCTCTCTTCCAAATTTGGCCTTCCAAAGTACTCTGAGATGCCTTTAAAATGCAGGCTATTGGAGTCTTTAGCTACATTGGGTTTCCAAAATTTCTTTGTTCTGCTTTCTGAATCAGGCCATTTTGTCTTTCTAAGTATATATCATTGTCTTTTTGCTTCTTAACATTTCTTCTGTTTACTCTTGTACTTTTACATTAATTTCTGACAGTCCAACTAATCATTCTTGACATACTTCTTGGAAATAGTTCTGGGTTCTTTCCTCAAATTCTTGAATATTTCTCTGGATACACTGAATGTTCTTCTGGGTTCTTCCCTCAGATTCTTGAATGAACTTCTGGGGAAATAGTAGCTGAAATAGGAGCATTTCTAGAGGCTCCAGACTTGTCTTCCTGAGGATAGAGAGAATTTATTCCTCTAGCTCCACTTTTCCCCCATGGGAGAGATCCATTTGACAGGTGAATTCACAGAGAAAGCCTGATTTATACAGGCTCCACTTGGGTTCTGATAACAACAAGATCAGCAGAAAATAAGCAGCACTTGCCTTCAAGGCTGTTAAATACTGGGTTCTGGACACATTGCAGAGATCAGCTCTAGTTTATTCAGTGATTTCAGCTGTTATGTACACAGACCGCCACCAGGGGTCTGCAGCTAAGCAGGAGCTTAGTCCCCAAACACAAAAGGGACCTAGGATCCTAGTCAACCTTGAGTCCACCAATAGAACCTTGGTGGGAAATTCAAACCTTCCAATGGGGACAATGGGTGTGCTGGGTGGAGTGTATATAGTTGACCTTGCAGGTCTAGTGTATGAAATTTTCCTTGTCTAGTGTATGAAGTACAATAAATGCATCTGAACACATGTTGTAGTTCGAGTCTTCCATGCAGCGAACTCAGTACTTTACATCAGCACACTACAAGAACAGACTAGCAGGGCCTGAGCCCTGCTTATAAAGCATGCAAACACTACACCGAACACACACCCACTCCCAGTGATAGGCTATTTACATTAACCCGCTTATCTATTGGTTAGTTCCTGGATCCAGGGAAGGTATTGTGGTGTGCACATTGTCTGGGGCAGGATGGATGCCCTCCACATCAACAGAGAATCCCAGGAACTCGACCCACAGAACCCCCAGGAGGCATTTCTCCCACTTTACTTTGAGGCCAGCCGATTGGAACCACTGCAAGATGGTGCACAGCTTTGGGGCGAAGTCCTCCTCTGTGGGGGCAGCAATTAAAATGTTGTTGAAAAAGGGCTGTACTCTGGGAATTCCTTTAAGGAAAGAGTCCATTAGGTTCTGGAAAATCCCCAGGGCTACACTGACCCCGAATTGCAGCCGCCACACCCTGAACGCACCCCTGTGCATCACTATAGTCTGGGTCTCCACGGTCGCATCATCCACCAGGAGTTGCTGATAGGCCTGAGCTAAGTCCAGCTTACTGAAGAGCTTGGTACCTGCTAGAGAGGCCAGGATGTGGCTGACTACTGGAACCAGGTAGGAGTGGTCCTGCAGCGCCTTGTTTATAGGGCATTTATAGTCTGCACAGGTGCAGACATCCCTGTTGGGCTTCACCAGTGTTACAATAGAGGTTTCCCAGACAGCATGTGGAACTGGCTCTAAAACCCCTTGGGCCACTAGCTGATCAAGCTCCACATCTATTATAGGCTTCAATGTGAACAGGACTTGCCTAGCCTTCAGCCGTATGGGCTGCACCTCTGGGTTGAGCTGTAGTGGGATGGAGGTTCTGGTGTACTAACCGAGCGTCCCATCAAAGACTGCTGGGAACTCATTGCACACCCACTGAAAGTCTTTCATGGCCATGTGGTGCATCCCAGTCACTTGGAACCCCAGGACACGAACCAGGTGAGTCCTAGAAGACTGGTGCAATTGCCTTCCACCACCAGCAAGTCCAAAAGTCTATCAAAATTCTGTTACTTTACCTGGAACTTGCCCTCCCCTATTATGGACACGTCATTCTTTTGGAAGTCCCACAGGGTGAAACCCACAGGCCTAAGGTGAGGGGGGGCCCTTGGACAAAGTCTCTTAAAAGTATCATCTGAAATTATGGCGATTAAGGACCCTGTGTCAAGCTCCATTGTTCAGGGGTTTCCCTCAATAAGGACAGTCACTGTAATTTTATCAGGGGTGTCCTGGGGCAAGTTCAGTACCTCCTGCTGCTGGATAAAGGTGGTGTGCAATTCTGTGGTGTGTGTGGATGCCAAGTTTGCTGTAGATCACCTCAGGTTTAGCTTGGCACGGCAGGCTGTGGTGATGTGGCTGACCTTCCTGCAGTTCCTGCATGTGGCATCCCAGAACCAGGAGGACCTCCGCTCGTGGGGTTCCTCGCAGCTGGTGCATGGTGACGATGTGGTGGTGTTGACAGTGTGTAGTGGTGCAGATGGGTGAATGTTGTGGTGTGCAGGATGCTGGTGTTGCAGGACCTCTTCTTCCTCCTCGGATGTGTCCATGGTGGTAGGCCTCTGCGATGATGGCAGGCTTTTCGCTTGCCAGACCTCTGTGGTGAACTGATCAGTGGCCTCTACTGCGAAGGCCACTTCCATGGCATTCTTGCATTTGGAATTGTCCTTGGCAAGGAGCTTCCTTTGAATCTGCTCATCCCTCAGGCCGCAGACCAGCTGGTCACGAAGGCTGTCCTCAAGGTCATGGAAGTTGCTGTGCTGGGTGATCAGTCAGAGAGCTGTAACAAAGGCTGTGATTGATTCCTTCGTGGCCTGGTTCCTTGTGTGGAACACATGGCGGGCAGTGATGACAGATGGTTTTGGAGATAAATGTTCCTTGTAGCCGGTCCAAAATCATCTTGTACTCAATGTCCTCGAGCTACATGGGCAATCTTGATGGTCGAGCCGCTGAAGACTTGGAAGAAGGTGGTGCAATTCTTTGCTGCTGCCTCGATCCTGCAGGACTCGAGAAAGAACTCGAACCAGGAGAGGTAAGACTCCCAGTCTTCTTCTGTAGCATCAAATGCATTTTAAAAGTACTGAGACTGACAAGTGATTTCAGCTCTCACATACTTTATTAGATGAAGAACAAGACAACTAAGCCGGCTCGCAGGCCGGCTTTTTATCCCCCGTGAGCCCACACCCCAAAACACACAACACCCAGTGATTCGCTATTTACATTGATTGAGTTAACTCCTGCTCCTCAATTGGAGGGGAGCCAGGATCCTCTAGTCCATTGTCTTTCGGGGCGAAGCTCAGGCCCTTCACCTGGCCACATGGTGGACCGGTTAGAACCGGTCCCAGCACATGGCTGTCCTAAGCCCATGTCCTCAAGTGGATACATTACACCCCTCCCCCCTTGGTCAGAGATACACCCGCACACAAAGTCCTTTAAGTAAGCCGGAGGCTTTCGTTCCCGGGTTGAGCGCCGGGGGGCCAGGACGGGAGGAGACGCAGGTGCCGGTGTCCTGGCCGGGGAGCCGACCGGTGCTGGCGGAAGGGACCTGGCTGCCGGGGCGTCGTCAGCTGTGGTCGAGGCTTCAGTAGACGGGGCGAGGGGGGCCGTGGCTGTGCTTTCCGCCGGGCTGTGTTCCTGCAGAGAAGATCGTGGCTCCTCGGCCTCCTGAGGTTCGGGGTCCTCGAAGTCATCTGGCTCCCCCGGCGCCACCCTGCAGTGGAGTTGGTCGATGTGGCGGTGGAGCACGGTACCATCTTCGCAGGAGACCTCATACGAACAGGGGCCCCTGACCCGGACCACCCGGGCCGGAACCCAGGGTGGACCCTTGGTGTAGTTTTGGGCGTACACCGGGTCCTCCGGGAAGAACCCCATAGCCGCTTCATGGGACTCAGTGACCGGTGCCTTTTCTGCAGTGCGATCGGGATGTAGACGGTCTAGCCGGCTCATCAGGCGACGGCCTAGGAGGAGTTCGGCCGGACTATGCCCTGTTGTGGTGTGGGGAGTGATCCGCTGGCCAAAGAGGAATGCTGCCAGCTTGTAGTCCCAGTCCTTTGAGTCCAAGCACCAGAGTGCATCTTTGGTCGTCCTGACCATTCGTTCCGCTTGGCCGTTAGTCGCGGGGTGGAAAGGGGCAGACTGCACATGGCATATTCCGTAGTAATGGGTGAAGTCCATGAATTCGCTGGACGTAAAGGCCGTCCCGTTGTCTGTGACTAGTGTATCAGGAATGCCCTGGGCACTGAATATCTGCCACATTGCTCGGATAGCAGCATTGGAAGAGGTGGAGGGTACTGGGACCACCTCTAACCACTTGCTGTATGCATCCACTAGGATGAAGAACAGCTGTCCCTGGAACGGGCCCACAAAGTCCAAGTGCAGCCGGGACCAGGGGCGGTGTGAGAATTCCCAGGCATGCTCAGGGGCCCTGGGTGGTTCCGGGCAGGATGACTGGCATGGTTGGCATCTCCAGACTATGTCTTCTATGTCTTTGTCAAGCCCCGGCCACCATACGTAACTCCTAGCCAGGGCTTTCATCTGAACCACCCCCGAGTGTGCCTCGTGGAGAGCGGCTAGGACCCGTTCCCTCAGTGGCGCAGGAATGACCACCCGGCTTCCCCACATCACGCAGCCTTTGTGAGTGGACAACTCTTCCTTCCTGGAGGTGAAAGCTGTGAAGTCTGGGCCTGCCTGGCCTGCGGGCCACCCCCTTAACACCCAGTCATGAACGTGGCTGAGGACCTTGTCCTTTGCGGTGAGGTGCGCCACCTCCCCGACATGCACCGGCTGGTCCGGGAGCGCCTCCAGGAGGGCGACTTGGTAGGCCGGGGCTGGGTCGGGGTCTGTGGCAGGCAGTGGAAGGCGGCTCAGGGCATCCGCATGACCCATCGCCTTGCCTGGCTGGTGAACGAGGGAGTACGAATAACCAGACAAAAACACAGACCACCGGATGACTCGTGGCGACGTCATTTGGGGGGTCTGGCGGTCCAGGGCCAGGAGACCGAGAAGAGGCTTATGGTCGGTCAGGATCGTGAAAGACCGGCCATACAGGTAATGGTGAAATTTTTTCACCCCGGCCACTATTGCGAGCGCCTCCTTGTCAATTTGCGAATAGTTTCGCTCCACCGGCGACAAGGTCCTGGAATAATAGGCCACCGGGACCTCCCGGCCGTCTGGCAGTTGGTGGCCCAGAACTGCCCCAACCCCATATGATGAGGCGTCACATGCCAATACCACGGGAAGCTGTTCATTAAAATGCGAGAGCACTGTGTTAGAGGTTAACAAGTCCTTGACTGCTTGGAACGCGGCAGCGTGTGTCGGTCCCCAAACCCAAGGAGCCTTCTTGTCAAGCAGGCGGTGGAGCGGCTCCACCACTGCCGCCTTGAGAGGGAGAAAAGAATGATAAAAGTTCAAGAGGCCCAGGAAGGCCTGTAGCTCCTGTTTGGACGAGGGCGGGGGGGCTTGTGTGATTGCCTTGACTTTGTCCTCCGTGGGATGGAGGCCATGTGCGTCAACCACGAAGCCCAGAAATTCTATGCGCGGCACCCCTAGGAGGCATTTCTCCCTCTTCACCTTGAGCCCTGCCGAGTCAAACCTTTGCAGCACCGCCCGGAGCCGGTCTGCGAATGAGGATGAGTCTGGAGCCACAATGTTCACGTCGTCCAGGAATGGTTGGACCCCGGGAATCCCCTTTAGGAGGGAGTCCATGAAGGACTGGAAAATCCCTGGCGCGACGGACACCCCGAACTGGAGCCGGTGGACTTTAAAAGCTCCTTTATGAGTGGCTATCGTTTGGGCTTCGGCGGTGGCGGCATCAACAGGTAGCTGTTGATACGCCTGGGCGAGGTCTAGTTTGCCAAAGACCCAGGCCCCTGCTAGTGCCGCCAAAACATGGCCGACCACAGATACTGGGTACGCGTGGTCCTGGAGGGCTTTATTTAAAGTGCATTTGTAGTCTGCACAAATGCGAACGTCACCGTTTGGCTTTACGGGGGTGACTATGGGGGTTTCCCAGCGTGCTGACACAACCGGTTCCAGCACCCCCTGTTCTACAAGGCGGTCGAGCTCGGCCTCAGTCTTAGGCTTCATCGCAATCGGGGGGTGGTGGGCCTTGATGCGTATGGGCCGGACGCTGGGGTCGAGATCCAGTGAAATGGGGTCCCCAGTGTACCGCCCCAGTGTGCCATCAAAAACCCGGGGAAATTCGTCACAGACCTTAGCAAAGTCCGGCGCCCGCACATGATTCACCCCTGTAACCGTGAGTCCTAGGGGCCTGAACCATGAAAGTCCCAGCAGACTTGAAAGATGTCCCTCCACCACCAGTAGATCCAGGATCCCGTCAAAGTCCTTAAACTGTACCCGGAACTTGCCCCAGCCCCGGACTGCCACGGGGTTCTTGTTAAAGTCCCGTAAGGTCAAACCCCATGGCTTTTGCAGGGGGGGTCCCCCTTGTGGACAAATCTTGCGGAGCGTGTCCACGGAAATTATGGAGAATGACGAACCCGTATCGATCTCCATTGAACAGGGGAACCCCTCAATAAGCACTGTCACGTGTAATTTGTTGGGGCCGTCCGGGGGCAAGTTACATACCAGGTGCAGCTGCTGGGTGGATGCGAGGGTGTGGAGGCTTGACGGTTGATCCGTTTCGGTTGGGCGGGGTGGAGAAGACCTCAGGCGCTTACCCGGGAGCAGCAGGCCCGGGTGATGTGGCCCGTCTTTTTGCCAGGTCCCAGGTGTGAGCTTTGCATTTCAGAGAAATGAAACGGATGATGCCATCATCCCACAAAATATATGGATTGTGGCTATGGAGCCATGGGCTACCCAGCACCAAAGGGAACTTAGCTCCCAGTGACACAACAAAGGGGCGGTCCTCCCAATGTTCGCTGTCTCCTACCCGCAAGGGTATAGTCTCAAATTGACAGGGCTCTTTCATCTGTGAGCCATCCATCTGGGTGAAAATAATGGGTTCTGCTAAACGGACTACCGCCGCATCCAAACCCAACACAAGGGAGGGGTTGATGAGGTCCCTCCTGCACCCTGAGTCTATAAGCGCGTGAACTCTAATGTGCGTGCTCATAGCATGGTTCATAATAACCAGAGTCACAAAAAAGAGGGGTGGGTGGTTGCTCACCACTTTAGGTGCCTCCGGGGTCGGGTCCTATTGTGCTGTGCCACCTACAACAGGACCTGAGCATTTCCCGCCAGCTCCGCCGCCTCTTCATCACTCGAACCGTGCTCTAAGTATTCCATGTGGTGTGTAGGGCAAAGGGGTTCCATGGTTTGACAGTTCCCCGCTTCGCCTGGGTGTCAGTACGGTGCTTATAATCTTCCCGGCCCGGTGATCGTGGGGCATTGTCCGCGGGACAGGAGGCGGCATAGTGCCCTTTCTCTCCACATCTCAGGCAGAGCCCTTGCTTCATGCATTGATCCCTGAGGGAAATCTTTGACTGGGGTGGTTTGCGCTTTGGGTGAGGTGAGGTGGTCGACCTTCCCACTGCAATCGCATTATCCAACTTCATGTTGCGTAGTCTGCTCTCCGTCCATTCAGCCTCCATCCAACTATTCAATGTACGCGGTTCTTGGGAGCTCATGACATTGTTTCGAATGTCCAATGAGAGCCCCAATAGGTACGGCTGAGCCAAAACTGGATCACTCCAGTCACGGATCTTGGTGGCATGGCGTTGGAATTCTGTGGAGTATTCCCTCACCGAGAGTTTGCTCTGCTTGAAAGTGCAGAGGAAGGCCTCTGCCCTCTTTGCTGCCGTACAATCTTCAAAGTGCGTTCTCAGTGCCCACATAAATGCATCAACACTCCCTAATTCCACAGCTTCTAGGTCATGCAAAGACACATACCAGCTGGTAGCTATCCCCCTCAGTCGGGAGGCGATGAAATCCACTTGTTGCTCCTCATCCTGGAAAAGGTGAGCCCAGCGTTGAACAAATTTCATTACTTGCAAGATGAAAAAGGAGAGGTTCTCTGGGTCCCCGTCAAACGTCATGTCCAATAAGTCCTTCGGTCGGGGCATAACCAGAGGAGCAGCTGGGACGGGTGGTGCACTGGGCGATGGAAGTGCTGGTACTGGCAGAGGGAGTGGCAGCTGTGGTGGGGGCATGACCGGAGGCGCAACCGGAGGTACGGCTGGAGGCAGCCCCGGCAGAGGCAACCTGGGGCCCGGCGGTGGTCCAGGGGGGTAACGCTGGAGCAGGTGTGGGAGCCGGAGGGGGTAAGGCAGGCCCCAGTGAAGGACCCCCGGTTGACTGGCCAAATGGGTTTGCATTGCCTGGGCCATCATAATTGGCATCATTTGCAACAAGTGTCCCAAATCCCGCATTATCATGCGGCAATCAGCTTTTAAGCTATCCAGCCGGGACTCCACATCCCTCCCTGGGCTCTACTTCTGAGGGACCTTGATAGGTCAACTTGGAGTTGTCCCAAAACTCCCCACACTTGGGCGGGGGTCGAACAGACTATCCTGGCTTTGACTCCCCGGCAACGACTAGGTGGTATGCGTGGAGTCCCTCAGGTGCTTAGCCCAGTCCCATGGTTTGTGGTATGTAACTCCTTTATCCACTTGTAGAGGAATAAAAGGCATTGTAGGTCTCGGGATGGCCCCGCCAGCCGCCATGGTCGGCCCAGCCGGTCCTGCTGCCGTCAACGCAGGGATCCCGGATCCTGTTGAGCCAGGGACTCCCCCTCTGGTGGTGGCTGGGGGGTTGACAGGCACTGCTGTGGTTGTCAGGGCCGTGGTGGTTGGGAGTGCCATGGTAGAAGGGGTCGTGGTAGGTACCCCACCTCCTCCGGAGTTGCTCATCTCAGGCAGGAGGGATACAACCCAGGGGAGAAACGGATTCCTGACAATTTCTGTCAGGTTCAACAGCAAGCAAGTCCAGGCATTAGAGGAGGATTATAAAATGGTGAATGAATTAAAGATAGCAGCTAGATGGAATAACTGTGTCGTAATAGGCAACTTTAACTACCCACACATTGATTGGGTCAATATGAGTTCTAGTCGGGAAAAAGAGATTGAGTTTTTAGACACTCTCTTTTTTTTTGGTAAAACTCTCCTAAAAAGGAGAGAATTTTGTTCTTTTTATAGGAAAAGGGTAGGGTAGACAGCTGGAGAAAGAAAAAAGAGATGGAGTGAAAATATTCTGTTAATAAGGGTTAGTTTTAGTTAGTACTATTTTTAGCATCCATCACGGTTAGAAGATCTTCTTTTTAACAATCCAAAGTCCAAAATAACTCTGTTAATACCGTTAGTAAAGTCCATTGGGGTTAGTTATTAAACAGCTCCTTCCAGATGTTACACGAACAGCCGCTGCTCAAAGTGTCTTCTTAAGTCTTTTCAACTAAAAGTTGAGTCCCTTTCATCTTGATGACTCCCGCTCCGTCACCTCTTCCCTCTGGGTCATTGTCATCTTCGCTGCTTGCATTCATCCCAGTTTTGAGTGCTGCCTCCATCCTGCTGGCGTGTCTCTTCAAAGGTTTTATTGCTTTAAAGACGAATTCCATCTTCTCTCGTTTCTTTTTTTTCTTATATTTCCGACCATCAACTTTTACGGGCTCCATAATCACAGAAGAAATTAGATCTCTGATATATTTCCTGCTCAGCTCAACATCCCCTTCTTCTGGCAGAGTATTTTCTTTTATATAAGTGGAATAGGCTTTTAGAGCCATGTCCACCTCTTCTTTTATTTCACTCGCTTCACTGCCAGTTAGGGGTGCCAAGTCATTCGTCAAGATAAAACTGAGATCTTCTTTCTCTTCTTCTTTCTCGCCCAAAAGGGTTAACATCAGATTAGCCTTTCTTGATGTTTCCGAGATTTGCTTTTGCCGACAGAGAAGAGCACTTTCCACTTTAATCAAAGTTTCATTGATTTTCTGCATTTGCTCCAGCAGGGGCCGCAGTAGCTCCTCTTGTTGAATGACAGCAAGCTCTGGGGGGGTTACCCGGACCGGAAGTCCCTCCCCCTTCTCTTCCGGTTTGTGCAGGACAATTTTCGGCGTCGACATTTTCCCTTTTGTTTACTTTTTCAAAGTTCGTGCCGCATCCTCGAAGAGGCTGACAATGTCGCAATTGCCTGCCAAACCCCAACGGTATCTTCACCAACGCTTTTTTCTCTTTATCCCCCTCCTCGTCCCTTTATTAATCTCGCTTCTCAAAAGGGGGTGGGGACTCCTCCCTCCTCCCTACGTTTGCGGGGGGATTTATCTCGCTTCAAAGTTAGATCTTCAACTCACAATTCGATGCAATTCTTCTTTTTATTTTAACTCATGCCGCTTTCTTCACTCCTGGTGGAATTCGGGAGCGCTGCTAAGTCCCATTACGGGCACGACGCAGCGGGGCCGATTGGGGCGGGGAGAAAGCCTCAATTTCCCGGCTAACTGCCGGCAAAGAGGCTACTCCCCAAGCGACCCCGGTTCGGAGCCTTTACCTAAGGCTCACTAGGGTCTTGCATAGATGCAAAGACCCCCCCAAACTGCGCATGGGCTAACCACCTCCGGGAGCGTCCCGAAAGGTGGCCGCCATTCGCAACGCTGAAACCGAAACCTTTAGACACTCTCAATGACTGTGCTATGGAACAGATGATCACAGATCCTACCAGGGGAGAGGCGATCTTGGATTTGGTCCTAAGTAACTCCCAAGACCTGGTGAGAGATGTAAAAGTGATTGCACTGCTTGGGAACAATGGCCATAATGTCATTGAATTTAACATTTGTACAGATAGGGAGTTGCCCAAAAAGACTGACACAACCACTTTTAACTTTAAAAGGGGTAACTTCTCTGGGATGAGGGGACATGTGAGGAAGAAATTGAAAGGAAGAGTGGAGAAGGTCAAAACCACTGGAATATGAGGAGCATATCGCAAAAAACATAAACACAGTGGTCTCCAATGCTAAAAGGAGTTCAGGGGCAATTCAAGCTTTCTACTGGCATAAGGGGGGCAGATGTCTTATTGCTGCCCTTAGACTATTTAAAGTGAAATCTCTTTCTCAACTTACCTACGGTGCCCCCTATAATATCACAACAAATCATAAGAAATTAGATATTGTCCAATCTAAATTCTTGAGGACAATTTTACAGGTCCCTCATGGGGTCCCAAATGCCCTTATCCGTGTAGAAATGGGTATGGTTTCAGTGGAGGCGAGGTTGTGGATCGCTGTGATCCATTATTGGCTGAAATTAATATTGCTTCCTAGGGGACTAATAAGTTTAATTTAGTCGGACTCTTTTGTCCCCTCTTGGATAAAGGCCGTGGAAAAGAAATTGCCTTTTTATGGTCTCTCAAAACAATACTTATGGTCCTTGGGTTATGATGAGGCCAAGGCCTTAGTAAAACAAAGGATTTTTGATGTTGAGAGGCAGCATGATTTAAATAGTTTGGGGAAATGATGTGCTCTGCTGGAACCCATGAACAGAATAATCTCTATGCCTTATCTTACCCATCTATCCAATCCAGAGTATAGGAGAATGTTCACTTTAATGCATTTTGATGTTCTTCCTTCTGCAGTCCTTGAAGGAAGATATAAAAAAATCCCATATGTGGAACGACTATGCCCATGCTGTGGGGGAGGGATAAAATCCCTAGAACATGTTATTTTTGATTGCATAGCCTACAGTGATCTTCGTGACTCTCACCCTTTTTCTAAGACATTGCCACTTACACATAGACAAAGACTTTGCCTTTTGAGAGGCTTCCTTTCAGACAGGCTTCCTAGGGTCACCCTCCAAATAGCTAGATTCGGTTGGTTGGCATCAAGGATTAGAAATTTATTAGTTTCACAAACAGATGAATAAACAGGGGTTTTAAAAGGAAAAATATATGTATGTTTTTTTTAACATTTTATTGGTTTGTAGTAGCTTATTTTAGAGCTGCTTTCTTCTAAATTTTTAACTTTGTAATCTGGTTCTGTGTGTATACTGGTCTATGACTGTGAATAAACACTTCTTCTTCATAAAGGCGAACAATAAAACTTTCTTCAAATACATTAGAAGTAGGAAGCCAGCCAGGGAGGCAGTGGGGCCCTTGGATGACCAAGGGGTAAAAGGAGTAGTGAAGGATGATAGGGAAATGGCTGAAAAGCTGAATGCATTTTTTGCCTCTGTCTTCACTGTGGAAGAGGAGAAGTGCTTGCCCACTCCAGAAGCACTGATTTCGGGAGGGGGTTTGAAAGACCTGAATCAGATTGTGGTGAAGAGATGAAGTCCTACAACTGATGGACAATTTAAAAACTAATAAATCACCAGGCCCGGATGGCATTCATCCGAGAGTTCTGAAAGAACTCAAATGTGAACTTGTGGATCTCCTGACAAAACTATGTAATCTTTCTTTAAAATCTGCCTCCATTCCTGAGGACTGGAAGGTAGCTAATGTCACTCCCATCTTTAAAAAGGGCTCCAGGGGAGATCCAGGAAATTACAGGCCAGTCAGTCTGACATCAATACCGGGTAAGTTGGTGGAAACTGTTATTAAGGAAAGAATTAGTAGGCACATTGATGAACAAAAAGTATTGAGGCAGACTCAGTATGAGTTCTGTAAGGGAAGATCTTGTCTCACTAACCTGTTAGTGTTTTTTGAGGGAGTGAACAAACATATGGAGAAGGGGGACCCAATAGATATTATGTACCTTGACTTCCAGAAAACTTTTGATACAGTGCCTCATCAAAGGCTCCTAAGTAAGCTCAATAGTCATGGGATAAAAGGACAAGTCCTCTTGTGGATCAAAAACTGGCTTATAAATAGGAAACAGAGAGTGAGTATAAATGGGAAACTTTCTAAGTGGAGGGTGGTAAGCAGTGGGGTACCACAGGGATCGGTACTCAGTCCGATGCTTTTTAACTTGTTTATTAATGATTTGGAACTGGGAGTAAGCAGTGAAGTGGCTAAATTTGCAGATGACATGAAGTTGTTCAGGGTGGTGAAAACCAGGGAGGAGTGTGAGGCACTCCAAAGGGATCTGTCGAGGATGGGTGAGTGGGCGTCAATGTGGCAAATGGGGTTCAATGTGGCCAAGTGCAAAGTGATGCACATTGGAGCCAAAAATCCTAAATATAAATACATGTTGATCGGGTCTGAACTGGCAGAGACGGACCAAGAGAGAGATCTTGGAGTCATAGTAGATAACTCAATGAAAATGTCTAGACAGTGTGTAACTGCAATAAAGAAGGCCAACGCTATGCTGGGGATTATTAGGAAGGGAATTGAAAACAAATCAGCCAGTATCATCATGCCCCTGTATAAATCATTGGTGCGACCTCATTTGGAATACTGTGTACAGTTCTGGTTGCCACATCTCAAAAAGGATATTATAGCATTGGAAAAAGTGCAGAAAAGGGCAACTAGACTGATAAAAGGGTTGGAACACCAACACCTTCCCTATGAAGAAAGGTTAAAACGCTTGGGGCTCTTTAGCTTGGAGAAATGACGGCTGAGGGGTGACATGATTGAGGTTTATAAGATTATGAATGGGATTGAGTAGGTAGAGAAAGAAGTACTTTTCTCCCTTTCTCACAATAAAAGAACTTGTGGGCACTCCCTGAAATTTCTGAGCAGTCGGGTTAGAACAGATAAAATGAAGTACTTCTTCACCCAAAGAGTGATTAACATATGGAATTCACTGCCACAGGAGGTGGTGGCAGCTACAAGCATGGACAGTTTCAAGAGGGAATTAGATAAACATATGGAGCAGAAGTCCACCAATGGCTATTAGCCTCAGGGTATAGATGGGAACTCTCAGTCTGGGGCAGGTGCTTCACTCTATTCTTGGTGCTGGAGGGGGCAGCAGTGGGAGGGCTTCTAGTGTCCTGGCCCCATTGCTGGACCTCCTGATGGCACCTGGTATATTTTGGCCACTGTGTGACAGAGTGTTGGACTAGATGGGCCATTGGCCTGATTCAACATTGGCTTCTCTTATGTGCTTATGTTCTTATGCACTCTTCACAGTGAAAGATATGCTTTATTGGAATACAAGTATGTTGACCATAGATGCAGATTCATTGTCAGGAATAACCCCCAAAGCATGGATGCCTAAGTATATACTCTGATGCATAAGCTCAACTAGCAAATGAAAACTTAGCGCACATGTGGGAATTCTCCCGGCGAGAGTTTACATGATGAACGGGAGAACGCCCCCCCCCCACTTGCAGGCAGGGATATTTCCATCGGCTGGGAACACAAGCCTTCACCTCTTCTCAAGGCCAAATAGCTAGCAGTTGCTGGCAGAGAGTTCTCCCACGGTTACAGCAAGGCAAGGCTATGCACAGGCGTGCAGATTAAACAAGACGTAATACAGTATACATGGCAGCTATCTGACACCCTCCTGAGCGAAGACAAAAATGCGTGAGCCAGAGGCCAAAAAACAACGAGCTGGCTCACACAAACTTTAGCTTAAAGGGAACACTGCTCTCAAGGGACCCAGGTTAGATATCTCCCCCAGCACCTTTCTGCAAATCCTCCAACCGGAGAGGCCAGGAACCAAACCTGGGACCCTCCACAAGCCAAGCAAATGTCCAGTACTGAGCCACAGCCCATGCCAGCAAATGGGGGGGCAGGCAGTGGGAAATATGTGGCACGAAGGTCCTGGTCCCCTGCACTCTAACAAGGCCAATTGCCGCATGGGGGCAGCCTGGCCCCAAGCTACTGGTCCTAATGTCCTGCCACCCATCCCAAAAGGGGAAAGCGGTACATGGCAGCACTCAGGCCCATGATCACCAAGGGCATGGAGCCACGCCATGGTCCAGCTCCATGGGCGTGCAATGCCACAAGCTGCTGCCCCAGACCAGCCCCAAACCACTGAGCGAACACGGTCCGTCTGCCCCTGCGCCCCTGTACCAATCTCCAGCCCAGCGGCCCAGCCAGCCCCGCACTTGACACCACTGCTCCAGCCACTCGACACGTCCTGCCGCCAGTTCCAGCAGCGGAGGCCATATTCTGGCAGGCCTCCACCTCCTCGTGTCCTTCCAACTGAAGGGGAGCTCCGCGTGCAATCCAAAGCACCGGTAGGCCCCAGCAACTCTGCCACACCGCAGAGCTCCCCTCCATGTGGGACTGCTGCGGAGGAGAAGGCAGGGCCAGGCTTTGAGCCTTATTAGCCCTGCCTCCTCCTAGTGCCCATATGTGCACTTTTTGGTGCCTAAAACCTCCGCCTGCCTCATCCGGCTGGGAGGCAAAGGCGCCCCCCTAGCCCAACAGTTTTTCAGCCATAGGCTGTTGAACCATGTATTTATGATTATTGTTGTTATCCATTTTGAGCCCTATTGTACAGGGAAGAGTGGGGTATATAGCCAATAAATAAATAAATAAATAAATATTTCTGAAATTATAAGGAAATAAGCTACAGCCCTCATCTTATCTATTCCTACATAGAATGTTTACTATTTACTATGAATAATCCCCCACACAAGGATTTCAGGTAACATCTCTACCTATTATAACGGATATATACTTTAGTCTGGTTATTTTAAAATATAGAAGAAGAAGAAGAAGAAGAAGAAGAAGAGAAGAGATTGGATTTATACCCCGCCCTTCACTACCCAGAGGTGTCTCAGAGCGGCTTACAAACTCCTTTCCCTAGGTGGGGCTGAGAGAGCTCTTGACAGAAACTGCTCTTTTTTTCAAGAACAGCTCTTATCAGAACTATGGCTTGCCCAAGGTCATCCAGCCAGGTGCAAGTGGAGGAGTTGTAATAGTTGTAAAAAAGTATATTAGCGTTGCCTGAGGTGCTGCCTTTAATTTTGGGTAGCCCCAAAGCAGGGGCATCCCACTTTCTAACCTGAACCAAAGTCCCCAAAAGTCAAGCACTCTCAGCTTGAACCACAGAGTCAGCTGCAAGTTCTCTGCAAAAAAGGGATTTCATATTCAGGTTTCATAAGGCAACCTCAGAGCCAATTTCCAGTGTTCCCTCTCCACCTAGCAGAGATATGTTTATGGAATAACAATGAATTCCACCAGGTGAAGTATCTACATTTCTAAAAGCTATTCAGAGGCCACCTGGCAAATAGTCCTCTTATCTCCAGTACGTCATCCAGCCCTTTTGTATCGTTCTGTGTCTATGTGTAAATTCTTTGTCTGAATATTTGTCTTTCCTGCTTTGTTCCTCAGGATACTGGGATAAACCAATCAATCATTGAAATGTTTAGCAATCCTTCCTGACACTAATCCGGGACTCATCTCCCACCTTTTGTCTATACTTGGGAACCTTTTCAAACTACCCTGGCAGGACCATTAGTGGTCAGAAAACTCATTCAACTAGCCACCCGGCACCTGGCTGATTTAATCAAGGCTTTTGTTAACTCTGACTCTGCCTCTCTGGAACTTCATTGGTCACATCCAGGCCTTGCCCATTCTGATGCTACACACCCCTGGGACTCATCATAGGCCCAAGTAATCTATTGTTCTCACCTGAGACCAGCCCCCAGGGCCGCCCATTGGTCTGCATTGTTTTCCAATGTCTATATCCCAGCAAGCACATGGCCTCAAAGTGTGTGCTTCTGCCCAGATGCCAACTGGCAGGCCACCCTAAACTCTTTGGGTTTAGGCCATAATCTCATCTTCATGGACCTCTGCACATCTGGACAGGTAGTATCACCCCACAACTGATCAGCTATCAATCACCTCTGCTTCCTTAGTTATGTATTGTGTTTGTGAATGTTTGGATATTGTTTGTATGCTTGAAAATATTTAGTAAAGAAATCATTATTTCAGCCACCCAGTCTCTGTGTCTGTTCCTGGGTTCTTGGGAATTCTAACTCTGGTATACACAGGTCTGCTTCTATAGTTATGCCAATTGCTCATTAATATCATAATTCCGCAAGCCTAGAGGAAGTTGACAAATTGCTCCTAATTGTATGCCCTACTATGTGCTCCCTTGGCCTGTGTCCTTCGTGGCTAATTAAAGCTGGCCACAAAGGGTTCTGGGTGCCTTGTGGGAGATTGTCAACAAGTCCCTCTCTGAAGAGCTGTTCCCAGAGAACTTAAGGAAGCAGTGGTGTGCCCTCTCCTGAAAAAGCCATCTCTGGATCCGGCTGAATTGGCCACCTATAGGCAAGTTTCCAACTTGCCCTATTTGGGCAAGATAATAGAGAAGGCAATGCAGATACAGGGCCTTTTGGATGACACTTCTACTTTTGTTCCCTTCCAGTCTGGTTTTCACTCAGGGCACAGGATGGAAATGGCACTGGTTGCCCTCACAGACGACCTCCAGAGACATCTGAATCGGGGCAGATCGGCAGTTCTGTTGTTGCTAGACCTGTCAGCTGAGTTCAACATGATCAACCAACAGCTACTGACCCACCGCCTTGCTGATATTGGAGTCCAGGGACTAGCCTTACAGTGGTTTGCTTCCTTTCTCCAAGAAAGGGGACAAAGAGTGGTGCTGGGGGACCAGCTTTCCCAAAGGCACACATTGGTATGTGGAGTGCCTCAAGGGGTGGTGCTGTCTCTGATGCTTTTGAACATCTATATGCACCCTCTTGCCCAGATTGCCCAGAGGCATGGACTGGGTTGTCACCAGTATGCAGATGACACCCAGCTCTATCTGTTGTTGGATGGCCAGTCTGACTCCAAACCAGAAGATCTAGACCAGGTGTTACAAGCTGTGGCTGGTTGGCTTAGGCTGACCCGGCTGAAATTGAATCTGACAAAGACAGAGGTCCTGTGTCTGAGTCAGAATGGTTTGAGGGTAGGGATCCCACTCCCGACCTTCGATGGGGCACAATGCATGCCAGCACTGGAGGTTAGGAGTTTGGGTGCTGGATGCCTCCTTATGAACCAGAAAGCAGGCTGACACTCAGCGCTTTAGGATGAAATGAAATGCAAATTTTCTAATGATTTAACAATGTTATTTTATAGTAGTAATTAACATATCCACATTTTTGCATACTCTTTTTTCATAAGGACACCATAAGTACAGAAAAAAGTGGGTTGACGAAACTCCCCGGAGTTGACTTTCATTTCTTTCACAACTTCATCCAAACACACTGAAGCAGCTTTCAAAATGACATAAAAAGATTATACAGTGCAATACAAATTAAAGCTATTTTTATACACATTAAAGCTATTTGTATACAATTCAATAAAGTATGATAATTTACCATGGTAATCTCTCTTGAAAACCTACTATTCACAGAGTCTTCACATGATATTCCATGCCATGATTTCAAGTACTAGAATGTATCTACAAAGACACACACAGTCACTTCACTATTGCAATGTACACTTATACAAAAAGCATTTTACAGTGCATACAAAAAACATCATTACAAAAAAGTTTTTGTTCAATTATTTAAAGTTTACAGCTCACACTCATCCATTTTACTGTCAAATCTTGTCCCAGGCATACAAACAAATCAATCAGTCTTAACAGGTGTTCACATAGGACTGCTTATATCCTGTATTCCCACTTAGTGCTTAAAGGAAATCTTACAATTTTTACAGTAACCAATTAACAATTATAACATCCTTCTGTGTTCACAATAAATAATACAAAACAACTGCTCTACTTGTATATTTCATCTTTAATCATACAACTGGCTAAAAGCCTTATTAAAATCTTCAAACAATGTAAAAAACCTAAGTCCTTGTGTTAGCCACTTCCACCAAACTTGTTTTAAAAACATACTGCTAATTGAAGGGAACACTCTCAAGGACGCACCCCTTACTAAGGGGAATGCTATTACTCATCTTAACTAAGCTAAAAATTAGTACCACTGAAAACTTATGTCTACAAAAGTCAAAAAATTATTAAAGGACTAATCTACTATAGATGTCTGTGTCAGATCATTTACAGCTGAAAGTCATTAACATTCATACTCCAACGCCACACTGCTAACTAGAGAGAGAACTCTCAAAGAAGAAGAAGAAGAAGAGTTTGGATTTATACCCCGCCCTTCACTGCCCAAAGGCGTCTCAGAGCGGCTTACAAACTCCTTTCCCTTCCCCTCCCCACAACAGACACCCTGTGAGGTAGGTGGGGCTGAGAGAACTCTAACACAAACTGTCCTTGAGAGAATAGCTGTGCCAGAGCTTGTGACTGACCCAAGGTCACATCAGCAGGTGCAAGCGGAGGAGTGGGGGAATCAAACCCAGTTCTCCCAGATAAGAGTCCGCGCACTTAACCACTACACCAAACTGGCTCTCTATCACAACTGAATGAGACACACTATCACAACTGAATGAGATATTGGAAAGCTGACCTGCTACACGTGTCTACCTATGTGAAAGATCCTCTAAGCACTCACACCTTTAAAGGAAAGGGAAACACCCTAAATACACATCATTACTCATCTTAACTAAGCTAAAAATTAGTACCACTGAAAGCTTATTATGTCTACAAAGTAAAAAAATTATTAAAGGACTAATCTACTATGGATGTCTGCACCAGATCATTTACAAATGAAGGTCATTAACATTCACACTCCAACGCCACACTGCTAACTAGAGGGGGAACTCTCAAAGACACACTATCACAACTGGATGAAATATTGGAAAGCTGACCTGCTACACATGTCTACCTGGTGGAAGATCCTCTAAACACTCACACCTTTAAAGGAAAGGAAAACACCCTAATATTAACCTACATTCCAATCTACTTCAATAAATCTATATGACTCACATCTATTACTGAGTTTGGGGCAAAGAATTACTAAAAAAGGAATATGTTAAAAATAATCATGATAAAAGGCAAAGCCTGTTAAAGGGACACTGCTATTTATTATTTTTGTTCTCTACAAAGCCAGAGCACAATCCTCCTGAGCCAGTTGTACTGGTCACCTTACTCAGGGATGTACATGTCTCTACCATTTTATAAAAAAGGGGATAAGTCCAAAGAAACATTTAGCCCATGTAGTTGACAGGTGTTTAACCAAAAAATCCAAAACGCCTCCCTTTTTAATAGCTTATTTTTCAAATTTGTACAACAAAACTTAACCGGATGAACAACTTCCAAAATTACTACCCTAAACTCTTCAGGGCTGTGCCCTGCATCAGTAAAATGCTGGACAACTGGAGCTTCTGCATAATTATGTTTTATACGCGATTTGTGTTCTAACACTTGCATTCTTAATGTTCTAGTAGATTCCCCCACATATTTTTACTGCATGCACACTCCAGGAGATACACGATGCCCTTAGTTCCACAAGCTGCTAAGAAATCAATCTCTTTATGAAACTCTATCTCAGGAAACTCCAATATCTTCACTTACCAAATGAATTTACACATGGCACATCTTTGACATTTGAATACTCCCTTGTCACAAATCTGGAAGCTGCAGCTGGTGCAAAATGCTGAAGCCAGGTTGCTGATGGGAATTCCGATACAGGAGCACCTGTGCTAAAGACATTGCACTGGCTGCCTATACATACCAGGTTCACTTCAAAGTGCTGGTTCTTAGCTTTAACGCCCTTTATGGCCAGGGACCTGCATACCTGAGGGACCGCGTTTCCCCATATGTATCCCAGAGAGCACTGTGGTCAGGGACCCAGAATCAGCTGGCTCTCCTGAGTATCAAGGAGGCCAGACTAATGACAACTAGGGCCAGGGCTTTCTCAGTGGCAGCTCCACTTTGGTGGAATGAGCTCCCAGAAGAGACCAGGGCCCTGCAGGACCTCTCACAGTTCTGCAGGGCCTGTAAAATGGAGCTCTTCCACCAAGCCTTTGGAGCCGCCACCACTACTACCTCCACCATCATTACCACCACCAACTACAATTGACATCTGTGTTGGTGGACCCCTGACCCACTGGACCCTAGGTACTGCCTGGGCCAATCACCCTAGACAGCTGAAGAAGACCTAGGAGCTGACTAGAAAATGAGGAAATTTCTACTAACACTTTATTTTTATTTGTCTTAGTATTAAAATTGTATTTATGTTAATTGATGTGATTTTATCTTATTGTATTGTTGAAATTTCACTTTGTGTGTGAGCCGCCCTGAGCTGCCCTGGGCCAGGAGGGCGGGATAAAAATCTAACAAATAAAATAAAATCTATTATTAAGAAATAGAGCAATTTGGCTAACATTAGCCACCTGTGTTGGCCGTAATGCTTATCTACGCATTAATCGATCAAACTTGAATGGGTTCTGGTCTATGTATACAGAGAAAGCAGTTTTGCCCTAAAGAATCTGTTTCCCAAAGAGAACGCGTGAGTAAAATCAGTTATTTTCTTTACTGAATAATATCTTTTGATTCACAGGCAAACAAAACAGATTCATTCACACATACAACCAAGTTCCTTTAGATACAATAGAAATGGAATACAATATGGGGTTTAACTAGAAGATATTTAGGAGAGGGAAAACACATGATACTTATCTGATTCCTGAAGCTCGACCTTCATGGCAAAGAATACAAGAGTAGAGATCTAACTAAGGGAAACTCTTACTACACACTGTTGGAACCAGCCAACACGTGTGGGGGCCTCTTGGTCCAGATCCAAGAGAGCACGCCAGAGTTACCTTTAGGTTACTAAGGTAGGGGTAGGATGACTAGCTAGCTGGCTGGGGATGCCCAGAACAAAGGGTGAACCTTGCTTTTATCAGCTAGTTTGGGGGGCTGGCATTAGGTTCTCCTTCCAGTCCGTCCCATTCCTATATCATTGGCTTATAGGATGTGGGGTACCCTCCTATGAAGGGGGGGGCAATATTGAAAATCTACACCTTTCACTAAAGGGGCATTTGGTCCAAGGTGACGATGGGTTGTCATGGAAACCTTAGAAGTGCAGATGACTCTAGCTTGGTCCAAGCCATCAACAGGAAACAGTCTTAACACTTGCAAAAGCCAAGCATCCTGTGGGTTACGTGTGGAATTCAAATTCCTCGATGGTAGACAGGTTGTTGTTTTTATCATCCTTCTGGCAGACCATAATGGAGATGTTTTTCTTGTTCCCAGTGCATGATGGGTAGATGTATGTACATATGTGTGTGTGTGTGTGTGTGACTTCATTAGCATGAAAGTGCAGACAGAAGGGCAACTTCCTAGTACAGGTGGTCACATCAAACAAAGCACACAGTTCTCCCATACCAAAGACACTTGCAAGCACCATTCAGGTGTGTCTGCAGGTCAGAAAACAACAAATAAAAGCATTTTGAAAGTACATCTCCTAACACCTGGCACAGAAAAAAGTATATTGAAACAGTATATGGAAAGTTTGTATAATATGTACAATTAATATAATGTAATGTAATGTAATGTAATGTAATAATATAATAGAGACAGCTTGACAGAGTGGTTAGGAGCACACATTCTAATCCGGGAGAACCAGGTTTGATTCCCCACTCCTCTATATGCAGCTGCTAGTATGACCTTGGATCACTTACAAGTTGTTTCAGAGCTGTTCTCTCAGGAGCAGTTCTTGAACGAGCTCTCTCAGCCCCACCTACCCCATAGGGTGTCTGCTGTGGGGAGGGGAAGGGAAAGGAGATTGTAAGCCACTCTGAGTTTCCTTTGGGTAGTGAAGAGTGGGGTATAAATCCAATTTCTTCTCTCTTCTGTCTTCTTCTATTTTTCATAAGAGAAGAGCAAAAAGAATAATGGCAACTGCAACATGTCCTAATGATGACCAATTGACCTTTTTGGAAACTGTCTTTACCAAACTTGATGAGTTCAAAGAGGGTGAGGTTCTCTTAGGGGGTGATCTAAACTATATTCTAGATCCTTCTATGGACAAAACCTATAAAATACATTAAAAAACCTCTTCCAAAACAAAACTCACTGGCTTGGTGAAACTATTACAGAATTATGATCTCATAGATGTTTGGAGGACACTGTGCCCAACAGAAAGGGATTACTCTTTCTATTCTACCAGGCACCTAG
Organism: Gekko gecko; assembly: GCA_029375565.1. Lineage (NCBI taxonomy): Eukaryota > Metazoa > Chordata > Lepidosauria > Squamata > Gekkonidae > Gekko > Gekko gecko. The sequence continues at coordinate 176,620,263 of JAPDNY010000005.1, forward strand.
TTTATACTAGAATTGACTACCTGTTAGCATCCACATCTATGTTTGGTAGACTACATCCCCCTAAAATGGAGAACTATTTATGGTCAGATCATAGTTGGGTTAGCTGTGACATGGATTGAGATGAACAAATATTCGACAGACTACCATGGAGACTAAATACACTTTTATTGCAAGATGAGACCATGAATAAGGAATTGGAAAACCAAACAACCTGGTCCCAAATACAACATAAACAAAGTGGCAACTTACAAGTTTATAAAACTTTGTTGGCAGCCCAGAGCAAATTGAAACTGCTTGAAAATGCAGATATCCAGAAAAAACTACTCCTTCTTAAACAAAAAATGTGGATTAAATCTCCGAAGGCTCTTAAGCTGCTGAAACATCGAATAAACAGAAAAAAATCTTCTCATCTTATTCTCATCTTCGGGATGCAGCAGGGACAATACACTCCAACATTGCAAATATTAAATGGATTTTTAGAAATTTCTGTACCAATTTGTATAAATCCTCAACCCCAAATATAGCTCTGATAAGCTCTGATAAATAAATTTCTGGATAAATACCCAGTAGCTGCATTTTCTCCAGATCACCAAGAGGTTTTGGAAAGATCTTATACTTCCTAGGAACTTTTCTCTGTAATTAAAAATTTGAAATGCAATAAATCATCAGGTCCAGATGGATACTCAGCTGAATTTTACAAGAAATATGCTGAAATATTGTTAAAAGCATTAGTGGACACCTGTAATACTGTCATTGCAACAGGTTGCTTACCACCCTCATGGACTCAGGCGGTTGTAACTGTTATTCCAAAACACAACAGTGATCCTTTGCTACCAGATTCATATAGACCAATTTCCCTTCCCAATGTAGATTATAAGATCTTTACACCAGCTTTGGCAGCTTGACTTAATTCATTTCATATCTTCTGCATCTGAATATATTAACCCAGACCAGGTGGGTTTTATCCCTGATAGAGATCTCACTGAAAACACACACAGAGCTTTGAATATCTGGCATCATGCAAGACTGAGGAAGTCATGAATGCTAATGCACTCCCTTGACATCCAAAAGTCATTTGACTCACTAGAACCTTCCTTTTTTTAATTCAGTATTGCAACATGTGGAGTGTGGACTGAATTTTTTACAAGCAATAACAGCATTATATAGTGGACCACAAGCTAGAATTAAGATCAATAATACTATGTCTGCAGAAATCAGAATTGGCAGGGGGACTCGACAAGGTTGCCCTTTATCTCCAGTTTTGTTTGCGCTTGCCATAGAGTCACTTGTTAACGAAATTAGGGATACTGAATCTATTAAAGGATATGAGATTGGCAAATGTACTTACAAAGTCAATCTCTTTGCCAATGATATGCTGCTGCTTCTGTCAGATCCTAAGAATTCATTGAGGACTCTGCACCAACTTCTGGATACCTTTGCAGCAGTTTCTAGTCTAAAAATTAACCAAAATAAATCAGTTATTTTTCCCTTATGCACGCAAGAAAACATGAAACAAGAAATTCAACAGTCCTACAAATTTCAGTGGACAACATCCTCCTTAAAATATTTGGTTATCCATATACCTTATGCCCTCTCTTATCTTCAAAAATTTAATCACAATAAAGTCATTAAGGATATACAACTCAAGTTAAAATCCTGGAATGCTTCTATGTTATCATGGAATGATAGGATTGATATAATTAAGTCTTTACTCCTCCCGAAATTAATTTTCTTATTTAGAGCGATCCCAGGACAAATTTCACAATCAACATTACATAGGTGGCAATAGATAATGCTTTGTTTCTTTTGGGCCTATAGGAAACATTGAATTAGACAGTGAACTCTTCTTCGATATAGTACACATGGTGGTTTAGGATTACTAGATCTTACCTGATATTTTTATGCTTCACAATTGATGATAGTACTGCAAATTTTAACTCAACCTACTGACAGGAACTGGACAATAACTTATAAAAATTTCGACTCCTCACTGGATTTACATGGTATTTTATGGCAAAAACCTCATTGCCAGCATCCAGAAGCTTCGCATAATCCTTTTTTGCAAACATTGTTCAATATTTGGGATAAGCTCTCTCTGAAGCTTCTCCCACGGATATCCAGATTTATGTCCTTTGTAATACAAGACTGGTTCCTTCATGGTCCACCAATAGCAGACATAACATCCTGGAAAAAACAGAAAATGACTAGGCTACTTGATCTTACAGATGGTAAGAAGTTTTTATCTAAAGTTTATATAGAACGTAAATTACAAAAGCAAATACAATGGTTCACTTACCTGCAACTCCAAGATTTATGTTTCAGTGTAGACATTGCTCAAATATTACGGCAGCCTCGCATGGATCTGGAATGCCTCATCCACCAATATCTGGTAGAGCAAAAAGGAATGATTTCATTACTCTACAAAATTTTAGAAATTCTGGATTCCTCTGTCCCATTACCATACCAAAGAAAATGGCAGAAGGACTGTCCTGCTTTGACTTCTGAAAATTGGAATGCAATCTGGTCTTCGACAGCATTCAGCTCTTCATTTTGGCAACACGGTATCAAAGTTTTAAGATTATAGCTCATTGGTATCTTACACTGAAATCTTTATCTTATACAACTCTACAAATTAGCACCAACTGTTGGAAACATTGTGGAATGGAAGGGACATATATCCAGTGCTACAACCCTTTTGGAGTGAAGTCTTGGAAGTAATCACAAAGCTTACACAACTTACCTTAGATTTCACTCCAGATTGTCTTCTTTTGGGACCAAAAATAGACGAGAATCAACCTCATTGGAAAGCAGAAATTGTTGCAATAGTATTGTCTGCAGCCAAGCTGTCTATAGCCATGCAATGGAAATCCCTAGTCGCCCCAACAAAATCACTATGGCGTGCAAGACTTTGGAATCAGTATGTGTTAGCCAGACTCACTCTTAATTTAAACCAACAGACCTCCCCCAAAACTTTGGTTAAATTTAGAATGGTCTGGGTACCGATTATGAACTATCTCTCAGAAAAGAAGGAGATTCCAAAAGACCTCTAACAATGTTATGTATAACCTTTTTAGATATATATTGCATACATTATTGTATTTGACTATTTAGAATTTTTTTTCTTAATATTAATGTCTTCCTTATGCTGATAGTATTCAGATTTGGTGTATATAGTTTACCCTATTTATTTGATGTTTAAATATATATATATAAAGGTAAAGGTTCCCTTGCTTGAAAGCCAGTCGAATCCGACTCTAGGGTTGCGGTGCTCATCTCCGTTTCAAAGCCAAAGAGCCAGCGCTGTCCAAAGACGTTTCTGTGGTCATGTGGCCGGCATGACTAAACACCAAAGTGCACAGAACGCTGTTACCTTCCCACCAAAGTGGTACCTATTTATCTTCTTGCAATTTCTTGCTTTCAAACTGCTAGGTTGGCAGGAGCTGGAACTAGAGACAGGAGCTCACCCCGTCATGCGGCACTCTTGGGTCTTGAACTGCTGAACTACTGACCTTCCACAGCCTGCAGTTCAGTGTCTTAACCACTTAACCACTTAACCACTATATATATACACGCACATAGAGAGAGAGAGACAAAAGGAAAGTAGAAGAAACAGATTAAAACCAAAGGATCAAAGAACTGTTGGAAAAGCTGTCACAAACATTGATGCGTCAAATGCAACAATTCAAGGAAAGAACTCAGAAGAACAGTCAAAGTATTCAGAAATATTCAAGCAAAGGACCATTTTAGATCCATTCAGGGTTATTTTGAATATCTATCCTTTTAGAGGTTGAATTATTAATTGGGGAAACTTCTAGAACAGATTACTAAGTTCTTGAAGAGACGGGACACAGTGGTAATGGATGATTTCAATTACCCAGATACCTGTTGGAAGTCCAACTCTGCTAAAAATGAAAAGTCCAATAAATTCCTGACTTGTCTTGCTGACAACTTCATTTTCCAGAAAGTGGAGAGAGAAACAAGGGGATCTGCTATCTTGGACCTGATTCTTACCAACAGAGAAAAACTGGCTGATAAGGTGAAAGTCATGGACACCCTGGATAGTAGTGACCATGTAATTTTGGAATTTACAGACTTGGGGAATGGAACAGCTGGACATAGTCAGAACATAGGTTGGACTTCAGGAAAACAAATTTTGACAAATTTAAAGTTATGCTGGGTCCCATGGTCAGAAATATTTAAGGAGAAGGGAGTTCAAGAGGGATGGGAATTTCTTAAAATCACAAACAATTCCTATGAGAAGGGAAAATGGGAGGAGCCTAAAGAAACTGAAGTGACTCCATAATTTTGTTGTTGTTGTTCAGTCGCACAGTCAAGTCCAACTCTTTGCAGCCCAATGGATCACATCACGCCAGGCCCTCCTATCCTCCATCATTCATGTTCATTGCATCAATAACACTGTCTAACCATCTCATCCTTTGCTGTCCCCTTCTTCTTTACCTTCAATCTTTCCCAGCATCAGCATCTTGTCCAGTGAGTGCTCCCTTCTCATTTGGTGGCCAAAATATTTGAGCTTCCTCTTCAGTATCTGGCCTTCCAGGGAACAGGAAGGGTTGATTTCTTTTAGGATGGACTGATCTGATCTCCTTGCATTCCGAGAGACTCTCAAGAGTTTTATCCAGCACCATAATTCGAAAGCATCTATTCTTTGGCGCTTGGCCTTCCTCATGGTCCAACTCTTGCAACCATACATTACTACTGGGAATACCATTGCTTTGACCATATGGACTTTTGTTGGTAGGGTGATGTCTCTACTGTAAACAGCTATTTAAAGACCTGAGACATAAAAAAGTGGAAGGAGGGCCTTATAATCAAGGATGAATATAAACAAATAACCAGTGATTTTAGAGAGAGAGTGAGAGTTAGGAAAGCTAAAGCTCAGTATGAGCTTAGGCTAGCAAGAGATGCTGAAAACAACAAAAAGCATTTTTTTATGTTCAAAGTAAGAAAAAGACAAGGACACAGTAGGCCCACTGTGGGGACAGGAAAGTAAAATTGTAACAGGTGATGAAGAGAGAGCAAAACTGCTCAATTCCTACTTTTCCTCAGTCTTCTCTTGTAAGAGAAACGGTACTCAACATGGCAGAAACAGAAAACATGATGAGGAAAGGGAGCTGCAGCCTAGGATTGTCATAGGGATAGTACATAAACACCTAGTTTCTTTAAATGAAGCTAAGTCCTCAGGGCCATATGAACTGCATCCAAAGGTACTAAGAGAACTCATGGATTTAATTTCTGAGCCTCTGTCCATTATCTGTAGACATAGTTTATCTTGATTTCAGTAAGGCTTCTGATAAGGTTCCACATAATATTCTTGTTGACAAATTGGTAAAATGTGGTTTGGATCCTATTACTGTTAGGTGGTTGACAAGGTTGCATCCAAAGAGTGCTTGTTAATCATTCCTCATCCTCTTTGAGAGGAGTGACAAGTGGAGTGCCTCAAGGATCTGTCCTGGGACCTGTTTTGCTCAAGATCTTTATAAATGACTTGGATGAAGTAATAGAGGAAATACTTATTAAATTTGCAGATGACACTAAATTGGGAGGGGTAGCAAACATGGTAGAAGGCAGAGTTGGGATACAGGATGATCTTGACAGGCTGGAAAACTGGGCTAAAACAAATAAAAAGAATTTCAATGGGGATAAATGTAAAGTTCTGCATTTAGGTAGGAAAAATCAAATGCACAAGGATGGGGAAGACTTGTCTTGGCAGTAGTGTGTGTGAAAAGGATCTAGGGGACTTAGTAGACCATACACTGAACAACAGTCTGCAGTGGGATGCAACAGCTAAAAAGGCAAATGTGATTTTGGGCTGTATCAACAGAAGTCCAGATCACACAAAGTGATGGTATCGCTTTGCTCTGCTCTGCTTAGGCCTCACCTAGAGTATTGTGTTCACTTTAGGGCACTACAATTTAAGAAGGATATAGACAATCTGGAACATGTCCTGAGGAGAGCAACAAAAGTGGTGAGGGGTCTAGAGACCAAGTGCCATGAGGAAAGGTTGAAGGAGCTGGGTATGTTTAGCCTGGAGAGGAGACAACTGAGAGGTGATATGATAACCATCCTCAAGTAGTTGAAGGGCTTTCATATAGACGATGGTGCAGAGTTGTTTTCTGTTGCCCCAGAAGGTCAGAGCAGAACCAATGGGTTGAAGTTTTCAGCTGAACATTAGAAAGAACTTCCTGACAGTTAGAGTGGATCCTCAGTGGAACAGGCTTCCTCGGGAGGTGGCAGGCTCTCCTTCTTTGGAGGTTTTCAAACAGAGGCTAAATGGCCATCTGACAGCAATGTGGATTCTGTGAACTTAGTAGCAGACAAAAGAGAAGGAAGGCAGGAATGGTTGCATCAGTGCTTAGTTCTTGTGGCCCTTTCTTACATGCCTAGGGAAATGCTGATCAGCTCTTTGGGATCAGGAAGCAATTTTTCTCCAGGTCAGATTGGCCAAAGATCATGGAGGGGTCTTTTTTGTCATCTTCTGGGTGTGGAAAAGCAGTCACTGGGGGTGTTGGGGAGGTATTTGTGAATTTCCTGCCTTGTGCAGGGGGTTGGGCTAGGATGACCCTGGAGGTTGCTTGCAACTCTATGATTCTATGATTCTAATCGTCTGATCAGAGAGGACTTGAAATATTATGAAAGACTGAAAGACTGTATTCACACCGAATTGTTTTCCCTTCAAACCTTTCATTGTTTCCCCAGTTTAAATTTGCTGTGAATAAGATTAAGCCTATTAGTGGAGCAACCTTACATTTCTTTTTTCTCTAGGGGAGGGAGATATATCCCTGGTGCAATTCAGGTGTTCAATTCAAGAATGATTTCCCAGCTACTTTATGATGTTGCTGTCTCAGGATCTCAGGATCTATTGTTCATTGCTTTTGTCAGTTTTTGCATAGGATAAGGGGGCTCCCTTGATGTGTTTCAGATGTGTCTTTCACAGGTGAACTAGGCCAAAAGTCATTGGAAGATAAAGCATGTCTTAGTGCTTTTAAGCTTAGAATAAAATTTATCTTTGCTGTTGAAGTGGATGGATTGCTGTTTTCTCTCAAACAAGATGCTTATTACTCAGCATGGATGAAGACCATTGACATTAGATTATAGCAGCTAGACTTTACATTAGAAGAAATTCTCCAGCTGGGTAAGGCCGAGAACCTCAATATTGTCAAATGTTGTCTCACCAATCTCGATTATGATAGTACAGTAATTCGTGCTTGTAGAGTTTGTTAGACCCAATTCTTTGGCATTGTACCACCTCAGTCCTTGCTGTCCTATGCAAGATATTTAATGGTTCCTCACTGTGCTGGGGAATTTTCTTTAGCTTGTCTTAATGCTAACCCTTCCTAAGTATTGTGTAGGAGGATTTTTAGTATTCCATATTCACATTGTCTTTGTCCTTGTGGCCTGGGTAAAATTCACTCTTTCATAAAATTCTGGAATGTTCCTTTTATACTGTTTTTAGGAATTGGTGGATTTTACTTCTTTTATCACATTTATCATTCAGTAATTTTCAAAGAGACCTTATTCTCTATCTGATGCTAGACAGTGATCCAAATATAACTTTATTGGTTGCTAATTCTCATCTATCATATTTTCCTTCAGAAACTAAGTACTCTTATTTATCAGAGGAGCTCTGAAAAGGAAAGGTTCACCTAGGGTGCCAATCCCTCCCCCTGGAGGTTTGCCAAAGAAACATGTTCAGCTGATAAACCCAAGATTGGGTCAAATTTTAAAACGCTGAATGTTTTAAACTGAGACTAGTTTGGTGCAGTGGTTAAGTGTGCAGACTCTAATCTGAGAGAACCGAGTTTGATTCCCCACTCCTCCACTTGCACCTGCTGATGTGACCTTGGGTCAGTCACAAGCTCTGGCACAGCTGTTCTTGAAAAAGAGCAGTTTGTGTTACAGTTCTCTCAGCCCCACCTACCTCACAGGGTGTCTGTTGTGGGGAGGGGAAGGGAAAGAAGTTTGTAAGCCACTCTGAGATTCCTTTGGGTAGTGAAGGGTAGGGGTATAAATCCAATCTCTTCTTCTTCTACTACTAGTTGACTAAAGAGGTACAGGTGCTGGGGTTGTTTAACCTTCCCCCCTAGGCTATTTTCCCATTCAAAGTCAGTTCCCCACTGCAAACTGTTATTGGATTTTCTAGTTTAAAATACAGACATAATAAAGATGCCTAAGTTTGTTGTCGAAGGCTTTCATGGCCGGAGTTCATTAGTTGCTGTAGATATTCTGGGTTGTGTGAATTTCAATGGCTTCCCTGTGTAATCTGACATGGTAATTGGACAACACTTCCAATTACTATGTCAGATTACACAGGAAAGCCATTGAAATTCATACACATAAACACAATTTCAACAGGAAAGAAGAGAATTTAAAAATAAATAGGGCATAGTTTCCTGTCCTGAAAAACACAAAATGCTCTACAGCTGAAAATAGCACTACAGATAAGACTAGAGTTTCAATAGCCATTCCACACACAAAAGAACCTCCTCAGAAAACAGGAAACCACCTCAGGAAAAAATCCATAAACAAAACAACCTCCTCAGGAAAGCTCCTTTCATTAGCATGTTCATAGCCTGGAGAACTACTACGAGATAATGACCTAGCCCTACTCCACCTTCCAGGGTAGATATAAATTACCTGCCTACGATTTTTCTGCTCACCTTGACACAGAGAGTACTACATCTTTCTGTGTTATACCTCTGAGGATGCCAGTCACAGCTACTGGTGAAATGTCAGTGTTATGTCCTGAGCTTGATGTAAATCCCATTGACAGGCTGGTATCCAGAATGGCAATACCTGATTGACTATTCTGCGTAGCAGGCCAATTAGGATACAAGGATTGTGCTGGAGGGAAGCAAACTGATTGGACTTTATCTAAGCAATGCTATTGGTTGTTACCACTGATGTGGGTGTGGCTATGCTAGCCCGCACTGTTTAAATAAGAGCCTGTTGCTCTATGTTGTGTTGTCTGTTCTGATCTGTTCTGAGCTGTTGAATCACTACCATTAAAGCTGATCACTTGTTGGAAAGCTGCCTTTAAGTGTCATACTTATCAGTGGCAATGAGGATGGGATATAGCAGGTAGGCAGCCCCGCTGAATACCGACACAACAGCAGGAAAACAGTGTTGGTGATTTTTTTAAAATATTATTTCTGACATCCAAAATATAAATAATGTAGATAAATAACTATTTAATTGCTGCCATCTCTGTCACTCCTTCTGATCTAATCCTGCTGTAACTCCAACACATGTAAAAGTTACCTCAGTTATCAGTTTTGTTTCATTTCTTCTTCTTTTTATGGTCAAAGTTGAAAGAATTCTCAAACTGTAAAAAAAATTGCACTTTAGTTAGAGTGACTACAGATGCTGAAAGGAACATGGGCACAATTAGAAATGGTTCTTAGGCCATGCAGAGCTGTCAGCAGATAGTTGTCTGCTAGGATTTCTCTAGTCACTCTTGCGTCCTTTCTCCTTGAATCATTATGTTTTCCAGGTTGCCTGTGACCTGGACTTGGGAAGCTAAAGGGTAGTGATAGGCATAGTGACAGGGAGGTTGACTGAGATGTTTTCAGCATGAATGGCTCTCCCCACTCTTGCATTTGTATTCCTTCACCACTTTCGTTCATTTCTGCAGATGTTTTTGAGGTCCCAAGTGCAAAAAATGCAGTTTGTCCTCTCTTGCGGCATAGCATCAGACATCCCTGTTTCTGGGAATTTCTTTGCTGCACTGCCAGAGGGGCAAACTATATTTTTGCTCTTTGGACTACAATAACCTTTTCAGAAATGAGCAAAAGTGGCAGAGGAATACAAATGCAAGAGTGGAGGGAGCCATTTGTGTGGAAAATGTCTAAGGGCTGAGCTTCCGGTCAGAGTAAAATGGCAAACTGATGCACTCCTGTGATTGTGCGGAGTGGACGGCAGCTTCTTCTGACAGTTTGGGCAGTTTTACTGCCCAACACAGCAACCCCCAGGCAGGGGGTTGCCAAGCAAGAATCGAGGTCCAAGTGAGAGTTGAGATCGGTGTCTGCAAGTCCTGGAGGGGGCTTGTTTATGCCTTGATCTCCTCTCAGGAGCAGGCTTTTGCAAATCAGCACTAAAGAAGCTAGCCGAGCTGACAAATCAGCTTAAATTCGCCATTTCCCGATCTCTTGAGAAACGATCTAACATTGGAAGTAAAAAGGAATGATGCGAAGTCCCAAGATAAACATCTAAGGTAACCGTAACGATTTGCTTACTGGGGAGAAGTTCTAGCGAGTTTCGAGCAAGGCGGTTAAGCGCATAAGACTTTAAACTGTAGAATCAATCCATCGATAAAATTTGAAAAGCTGGTTAAAGTGCTAAAAACAGACTAAATTAACTTTGTTGAACATTCCTGCGGTCAGAGGCTGAGATAAGTTAATGAGCGAAAGTTACGGGGAAGATTGCGAGACAGAGGTGTAACAGCTAACTGTGTCCGGCTGAAAACAGAACTTGGATAGAGATTGTGCTGGAGGACCGAAATTGAAGCAGACTGGAAGTGTATCCAGTAGGACCGAAATTGAAGCGGATCGGAAGTGTATCCGTTAGGACATTTTAAACGGGGTACCAGAAAGAGGAAGTTTAAAACGAACCTACTCTAGCCAAGAAAATCATAGAGAAATTGCACCTGCCATTTTGTGGAGGACTAAATTTTAAAAACTGTTTTTAAGAGAAAATAGGCTGTTAGAAACAGTGAAACAAAGGGGAATTGGAAGAGAATTGCCAAGCTGATTGAACTGTATCGATAAATTCCCAAAACGGATCCAAAACACCGGCAAAGAGCGGCATCAGCTGCAAGCCCAGGTATGGCTGGCAAAGATAAGAAAGAATGGCAGGCAGCAATAGATCAAATGGAGAAGCGTATGCTAGAAGCAATTCATAGTATGATCAAGCAACTGGAAAAGCAATTTGATGAGAAGATGGAAAAACAGCTGGAACACTTAGTAGAAGTTCAGGAGAAAAATGTGGTGGCCTTGAGAGAGTTAGTACTTGCAGAAGTGGCAGAATTTAAAAAAGAAGTGGAAAAGACAAGTAGTCAAGTTAAAGCTTTGGCCACTAAATCAACAGAAATGGAGCAAAAGACACAAGATTTGGGAAAAAAATTGAAGTGAATGGACAGAGTAACTGGAATCTTGAGGCAGTTGTGGAATATAAAGCAATGTCAAACCAGCTGAGATTCAGAGGCATTGAAGAAAAAATGGGAGAAGATATACGTACTGAAGTGATGGAAACTTTGACTGAATACACGGGAGAAGACAAAGGGGAGTTGGATTACAATTTTGATCTTATATATAGAATGAATTCTGCTTATGCTCAAAGGAAAAATTTACCGAGAGATGTCATTGTTCAATTTGTGACAAGGAAAATGAAAGAGGACGTATTTAAGAAGCAGTTTGCCCAGCCTTTGGAAATTGATGGCAAAAAGATAATGATAATGAAAGAACTCCCAAGGTCCATTTTGCAGGACAGAAAGAAATACAAGAAGTTGGTGGAGAAGTTGAAACAATTGAATATCAGATTTGGATGGGAAATACCACAAGGACTGTCCTTCACATACAACTCAAAAAGACGTGATTAAAACACTGGGGGATATATATATGTTTAAAGCCGAAAATACCGAAGACTTCGGAGATATTTAAAAAGCCTCAATGATGGATTACAAATTATTATCATGGAATGTAAATGGACTTAATTCACCTATCAAAAGAAAAGTAGTGAATCATTGGTTACAAAAGCAAAATTCTAACATCATCTGCTTGTAGGAAACACACAAAAAAAATCGAGACAATAAATATTTGATTAACAAAAAATTGGGAGAAGAATTCTATTCTTTGGCAGAGAAAAAAAACAAAGGAGTGATGACCTATGTAAATAAAAAGTTGGAACCTAAACAAGTTTTTACAGATAAGGAAGGAAGATATGTGGAGGTTGAGATCAATATGTTATTTTATTTATTTATTTATTTATTACATTTTTACCCCGCCCTCCCCGCGAATGGGCTCAGGGTGGCTTACATAGGGGCAACCATGTGCCAGAGACAAAACAACTTAAAACCATATAAAACAATTAAACAGATAGCATTCTAAAAAGGTAACCATCCTAAGGTGCTCAACAGTTATTCACAAACTCAATCCAATGGCGGTGTTAGTCACAACGATGTTGGTCGCAGCGATGTTGATCACAGCAGGTAAAGCTAGATCTCCCTCGGCTGTCCCCTCCCTCCACCACATAAGATAGTAACATTGGCAGAGGGGAGTGGAGTGGCGGCTCCTACTCAAAGGCCTGGCAGAAGAGCTCCGTCTTGCAGGCCCTGCGGAACTGTGAGAGGTCCCGCAGGGCCCTGATCTCCTCCGGGAGCTCATTCCACCAGGTAGGAGCCGCCACTGAAAAGGACCTAGCCCTAGTGGCCACCAACCTGGCCTCCTTAGGGCCAGGGACCACCAGGCGATGTTGGGACTCGGACCGCAGTGCTCTTTGGGGCATATACAGGGAAAGGCAGTCCCTCAGGTATGCCGGACCCAGGCCATATAGGGCTTTAAAGGTAAGCACCAGCACTTTGAAGCGAATCCGGTATGCTATAGGCAGCCAGTGCAGCACTTTCAGCACAGGCCGAATGTGCTCCCGCCTGGGGATGCCCACCAACAGCCTGGCTGCAGCATTCTGCACTAGCTGCAGCCTCCGGATTTGCCCCAAAGGCAGCCCCATGTAGAGGGCGTTACAGTGGTCTAGCCTTGAGGTGACCATTGCGTGGATCACCGTGGCCAGGTCCTCGCGGTCAAGGAACGAGACCAGCTGCCGAATCAGGCGAAGATGGTAAAAAGCCGATTTGGCAGTGGCTGCCACCTGGGCCCCCATAGTTAGCGCAGGGTCCAGGAGCACTCCAAACTCCTAACCTCTGGTGCTGGCACCAGCGGCGCCCCATCGAAGGTTGGAAGTGGGAGCCCCAGACCCAGACCGGTCCGACCCAGGCACAGGACTTCCGTCTTCGCAGGGTTCGCAGGGTTCGCAGGGCGGAAGCCGGACTGGAATGGAATGGATCGAGGACGGAAGCGTCATCCAGAAAGCCCTGTAGCTGAGTCGCCACCGCTCTCTCGATCAGTTTGCCCAAATAGGGCAAGTTGGACACCGGCTGGCCAATTCTGCCGGGTCCATGGTTGTTTTTTTCAAGAGAGGGCGGACCATCGCTTCCTTGAGTGACTCGGGGAACCGTCCCTCCAAGAGGGACTTGTTCACAATCTCCCCCAAGGCACCTCGAAACCCCTCGTGGCCTGCCTTAATAAGCCAGGAGGGGCACGGATCAAGGTCGCATGTGGTTGGATGCACAGATACTAGCAATCTGTCGACTTCCTCCAGACTGAGCCAGTCAAAGCATACTAAACCCAAACTTGAGGACGCGCAAGGGGCCTCAAGTTCACTAACTGTTTCAAGTGTGGCAGGGAGGTCGTGGCGGAGCGCCGAGACCTTACCTGCAAAATAGCTCGCAAATGCCTCGCAGCCAATATCCAATTCCCTACTATTTTGTCTGCCCTGCGGCAGAGTTGTCAAAGACCGAATTGTTCTAAACAATTGGGCTGGGCGTGAGCTTGCAGATGCAATCGTAGCTGCGTAGAATTCCCTCTTCGCAGCCTTGACTGCCATCTCATAGGATCTCATAAACGTCCTATAAGATGCTCTCGTTGCCTTGTCGCAAGCACGGCGCCACCGCCTCTCTAGCCATCTGAACTCTTGCTTCATAAGCCACAACCCCTGGGAGTACCAAGGGGCTAGCCTGGAGCGAGCACTCAGAGGGCGCCTGGGAGCGATCTCATCGATGGCCTTGGAAAGTTTGCTATGCCAGTCTTCCACAAGTTCATCCAACGAGCCGCCAGGGGGCATCGGATCCCGCAGAGCCATTTGAAGCCGTACCGGGTCCATTTGGCTCTGCGGGCGAGCCAAAATCCGCTCGCCGCCTATACAGGGTCGGGGTGGGACATTCACACGGGCCTTCAGGGCATAGTGATCTGACTATGGTACTGCAATAGCAGTCATCTGGTCCACTGTAATCCCCATCGTGAAGATCAAGTCGAGCATGTGCCCGGCCTGGTGCCAAGACATTGGTTGTGAATCTGTACGCTCCTAATGGAGCCAAGGAGAATTTCTTTAAGGATTTGCTGAGTGAATTGGACCAAGTGCATTATGAACAGATAATTGTTGCTGGTGATTTTAATGGTACTGTTAACAACAAATTGGATAGACAATCACAGAAAGGTGTTGAGAAGATTGGAAAGTTACCCCAAACTTTTTTAGAGTTATTGAGCAAGAGAAGTTGGAAGATGTATGGAGAAAACGGAATCCAAAAATTAAAGATTTTACTTTCTATTCGAATAGACACAAATCCTTCTCAAGAATAGATATGATTTGGATGTTGAGCGAAATTGCATTAAAAACTCAGAAGGTGGAAATATTGCCAAAGACCAACTCAGATCATAACCCATTAATTTGGACATTAAAAGAAAAGGCAAAGCAATATCATTGGAGAATTAATGAGGATTTATTGGACAAGACGAGATTAGTGGAGACCTTGCGGAAAGAAACGCAAATTTTCTTCCAAATGAATTTGAATCAAGAGGTCTGAATATACAGACAATGTGGGATGCTTACAAAATGGTGATGAGAGGAGTTTTGATCTCAATGAATGCAGCAGATAAGAAAAATAATTTGAAACAGCAACAAGACTTACAGGATAAAATACAACAAAAAGAGAATGAGCTGAAAAGGAGACCAGGTAAAAAGAAACTTCTCAAAGAAATACAAATTTTGCAAGAACAATTAAAAGTAGCATTAAACAGAGAACTCTACTGGAATTTAAAGAAATTGCAACAAAAATCCTTTGAAGGTGCAAACAAACCAGGGAAATATTTAGCTTCGCAATTGAAGAATAGAAGGGAGAGAAGGACAATAACTAAGATAATCGAGGAGGGCAAGGAAATTGTTGATATAAATGGAATTAAGAGAGCCTTCTTCAAGTATTATGCAAAATTATTTCAAAAAAAGAAGATTGATCCAATGAAGATTAAAAAGTATTTGGACAAGGTAACTTTACCTGAGATGGATAGTGATACCAAAGATATGCTGAATGGTCCAATACAGAAAGAAGAGATATATAACGCAATAAAAGAAGCCAAATTAGGGAAAGCTCCTGGACCAGATGGATTCACAGTGAAATTTTATAAAAAACTAAAGGAGGAGCTAACCCCGATTTTGGAACTTCTAATTAATGAAATTCAGTGAACTAAATTAATACCAGAATCTTGGAAAGAAGCCAACATATCTCTTATCCCTAAGGAAGGACAAGATTTGTCAGATGTGAAAAATTATAGACCAATTTCGCTACTTAATAACGACTACAAATTATTTGCCAAAGTTATTTCAGAAAGATTAAAAGTTTATTTAAAGAACGCTATTAGAGAAGAACAAGCCGGCTTTCTACCAAATAGACAAATTAGAGACAATTTAAGGATTGTGATTGACGCAATAGAGTATTATGATAAACACCCTGAAAAGGAAGTTGTCTTTTTATTTTTGGATGCTGAAAAAGCCTTTGACAATTTAAATTGGGAATTTATGTTTCAATTCCTTGACAAAATGGACATTGGACAACCCTTTTCAAATATAATCAGGGCTGTATATTGTGAACAAAAAGCGTCGTTGAACGTGAATAAGGAGTTGACGGATTATTTTAGAGTACAAAAAGGTACAAGACAAGGGTGTCCATTATCTCCTTTGTTATTTATTTGGATCTTGGAAGTGATGCTGAGTAAAGTAAAGGAAGATAAAGATATAAAAGGGCTTACAATTGGAAACTTTGAATATAAATACAGGGCTTTTGCTGATGACGTAATGTTTATAATTGAAGACCCATTAAGAAATGTACCATTATTGATGGAAAGGATTAAAGAATTTGGTGACTTGGCGGGATTTTATGTTAATAAGAACAAGACAAAGATACTCTGTAAAAATGTGAGAAAGGAAAAACAATTGGATTTACAAGAGAGAGTCCAATGTGAAGTGGTGAAAAAGACTAAATATCTGGAAATTGATGTTACAGTAAAGAATATAGACTTGTTTAAGAATAATTACAAAAAGGCCTGGAATAAAATTCAACAAGTTATCAAGAAATGGAATACTTTGAATTTATCCTTACTGGGCAGAGTTTCTGTAGTTAAAATGAATATTTTACCCCGTTTGCTATTTTTATTCCAAACGATTCCAATTTTGAAAGATTGCAAAGTGTTGAATTTATGGCAAAAGGAGATTTCTAAATTCATGTGGGGTGGAAGGAAGCCAAGGATTAAAATGAAAATACTTTGTGATGTGAAAGAAAGAGGAGGCTTCCAGGTTCCTAATTTTAGACTATATTATGATGCAGTGTGCCTAGCTTGGTTGGAGCAATGGATCAACTTGGAGAATAGACAACTGTTGGCACTAGAAGGGCATGATCGAAGATATGGTTGGCATGCTTATTTATGGTATGAGAAATCCAAAGTAGATAACCTTTTTAAGCACCACTTCATAAGGAGATCACTATTTATGACATGGATGAGATATAAGAAATTCTTTTTTGAAGCAAGACCAATGTGGATTGTTCCGGCTGAAGTAATAAAACCACTTTCAAGGCACAAAGGAAAAGACTGGTTACCCTACAGAGACATTCTGAAAATTGAGGGGAAAAGTTTCGCGATGAGATCTAGAGAAGATTTGGATTTTGAATATGATTGGCTAAATTATAGACAGATTTATGATTTATTTAAGACTGACAAAATGAGATATGGTTTTAGAAAAGAAAATAATGAAATTGAAAAGATTTGGAGTGAAAAAGGTAAAAAAATGATTTCTAAAATTTATAAGATTTTGTTAAAATGGTATACAGAGGATGAGATTGTAAAAGAGCAAATGGTGAAATGGGCAATAAATGTAAATAGAGATATAGAAATGTCATCTTGGGAATGTTTGTGGGAAAAGTCGATTAAAATATCAACATGTGTTCATGTTAAAGAAAACTGTTACAAAATGATGTATAGATGGTATATGACACCAAAAAAAATTGCTAATATGAATGAGAATATGTCTAACAAATGTTGGAAATGTAAAAGAAGAAGGCTTGTTTTACCATATGTGGTGGACTTGTGAAAAAGCAAATGTTTTTTGGACAGAGATTCATAGTGAAATTCAGAAAATCTTGAAATGTACGTTGAAAAAAGAACCAGAAATGTTGCTTTTAGGACTAAAGTTAGAAGAAGTCAAAATGACAAAAAGAACTTTGTTATGGTATCTCATTTCAACTGCAAGAATGAGTTACGCTCAGTTCTGGAAACAAGAGCAAATACCTGATAAGTGGGAATGGATTAAAAAATGATTTTTATGGCTGAAATGGACAAACTAACAAGAAAACTTCATGGAGCAGAAGACGAAGAATTTTTAACAGACTGGAAAGATTTTAAAGACTATTTAGAGCTTTACTGGGATGTGGAAAATAGTGTCAGGTTTAGAATCAAGTAGATCCAGTCATTCTTGCACAAAGAAAGGTTTTATTAGGATTATCTTGCTAAAACCCACAGTAGGAGGTCAATGTCAGGAATGGGGGGCAAAGCAGAGCAAGCTAACTTATAGTGTGATGCAATAAAGCGCCTAGCGAATAAAACTTGAGCACTCGCGCGGGAACTCCCGGCGGGAGAAATACTTCATGAGCGGGAGACTACTCCCCCCTCCCCTTGCCTTCCCAGGACTGGAAAATTCTCAGCTAAACAAGAATAGTCCAAAGCCTACATTCAAGGCCACCGTGATAAGGAAAAGCGGCAGGGAAGAAGCTCCCACGTTTCTGCCTGCATAGCTACGCAAGCGCAAAGCAGGGTAGGGAACATAAAACAATGGATTCAGTGAGAAACATCAAAGGCATCTTTTCTGACATTCTGCCCTTCCCAAAATACCACCCACCCACCACTCAGGAAGGAGAGAACAAGGGCCCCCCAGGTTTGTTAGGGTATCGTGCGTGAAAGTCTTTCAGGTGATCAGGTGCATTGATATCAGAGACTTTCACCCATTCCCTGTATTGGGGCCCAAAGTGTACCCATTGAACAAGGTACAGGAGTTGTCCACGAAGAATCTTAGAGTCCAAAATATCAGCAATTTCGTAGTGTTCCTCATCGCCAACCATCAAAGGAGGGGGAGGAGCCGACATCTCAGGTTGCCATTTAGTCGGGGGTAACGCAGGTTTGAGGAGGCTGTAATGGAAAATTGGATGTATTGCTTTAAGAGATTTAGGTAAGTCTAGTTGTACAGTTACTTGATTTATACATCTCAATACTTTGAAAGGGCCAATATATTTCCAAGCAAGTTTTCTGGATTGCTGCGCTAGCCTTAGGTTCTTAGTTGACAGATAGACAGTGTCGCCCGGTTGCAGTTTCCATCCACCGGTTCTTTTTTTATCTGCCTGTTTTTTGTACTGTGCCTTGGCCTCATTCAAAGTTTCAACAATCAGGGGCCAAGAATTGCGGAAAGTTTTACACCATGCTGAGGCTGTCCCCCCATTTCCAACAGGCTTTAAGAAGGGAAGAGGGGGGCTATCATAGCCCATGGCCGCTTTGAATGGTGACATTTTTGTTGAAGCGTGCCATGAGTTGTTGTACGCAAACTCCGCCAATGGCAGTAGATCTACCTAATTGTCTTGTTGATAGTTAGAAAAACATCTCAGGTATTGTTCCAACGTCTGGTTTACTCTCTCCGTTTGCCCATCAGTTTCAGGGTGATAGGCCGTACTGAGAGCACGTTCAATACCCATTAAAGTCATTAACTCAGACCATAACTTGGAAACAAATGGAACCCCCCTGTCGGAGACTATCTTGAGCGGTAACATATGTAACTTGACAATGTGTTGAAGGAATGCTTTGGCCAAGACTTTGGCTGTTGGCAAACTGGGGAATGGTATAAAGTGAGCTTGCTTGGAGAATAAATCCACTACCACCCAAATGACCGTCATCTGTTTAGAGGGGGGAAGATCAGTAATAAAGTCCATAGAGATTACTTCCCAGGGTCTGCTTGGGGTGGGTAGAGGTTGTAGGAGACCTGGAGGTTTACCTGGTCTGGCTTTGCAACGATTGCAGGTTGGACAGGATTGTATATAGAGGGATAACTCCTGTTTCATTCGGGGCCACCAGAAGCTACGTTGCAGAAGTCTTAAGGACTTTACATATCCAAAGTGCCCCGCAGCTTTTGAGTCATGCACTGTCTGCAAGATTTGGGATCGGGTAGCTTCTGGGACAAACATTTTATTTCCCCTGTACCAACAGCCATTTGGACCACAATTGACATCGTCTCTGGCTTGTAAATCATTTGTTTCTTGTGGGGTGATGTCAGATAGAAATTGTTTTTCCCAGGTCAATGTCTGGATGGGGTTCGTTTGTGCTTGCTTGGCTTTCCGGGTTACAACTGCCCCAACTAACTGTTCTGGGGTGAACATGGACTCCCGTACTTCGACCCTCTTAGAAAAATGTTGGGGAAGGCGGGATAGAGCGTCCGCCAGATGATTGGCTTTCCCTGGGAAATGGTGAAGGGTAAATTGAAATTTGGAAAAAAATTCAGCCCACCTGAATTGTTTAGCATTCAGATTCCGTGGTTTTCGCAATACCTCAAGATTTTTGTGATCAGTCCAGATTTCAAAAGGTATTTGGGACCCTTCTAACCAGTGTCTCCATGTGATCAATGCTAAACGTACAGACGCAGCTTCCTTATCCCAAATGGGCCAAAATCTTTCTGTATTGTTAAATTTTCTTGATACATAAGCAAGGGGCTGTAGCTGTTTCTGAGCATTTTCTTGCAAAATCACCCCACCCATAGCAGTGTCCGATGCGTCTACTTGGACTACAAATTTCTTTGTCTCATCAGGGTGTGCAAGTATGGGTTCAGACGTGAACAACCGTTTTAGCTGTTCAAACGCTTGCTGACACTGCGAGGTCCAATTCAAAGGGGCCCCTGGCGCCGAAGCCTTAGATCCCTTCCCCTTAGTCTTTAGTAGTTCCGTGAGGGGAAGGGCTACTTGGGCAAAGTGTGGCAAGAATTGACGGTAAAAGTTGGCGAAGCCGAGGAAACTTTGGAGCTGTCGCCTGGTTTTGGGGGGCTCCCACATTAATACATCCTGGACTTTTTTTGGGTCCATCTCTAACCCCGCAGAGGATATGCGGTATCCCAAAAAGTCAATGCGCTCTTGGTGAAATTCACATTTTGACAGTTTAACAAACAGTTTGTGCTCTAAGAGCTTTTCCAATACTTTACGCATAAGGTTAGTGTGGGATTCCTGATCCGGGGTATAGACCAAGATATCATCTAAATAAACAACCACCCCCTTGAATAGATAGGGGTGTAACACTTCATTGATTAAGTTCATGAAGACCCCGGGTGCCCCCTGTAACCCGAAGGGCATCACCCTGTATTCAAATTGCCCCAGCGGGGTATTAAATGCAGTCTTGTATTCATCCCCCTCTCTGATGCGAACCCGAAAGTAGGCATCTCTTAAATCCAGTTTCGAAAACACTTTCCCTTTAGCCACCTCTGCCAGTAAGTCTTTGATGAGGGGCATTGGGTAGGCATTAGTTGCAGACACTGCGTTAAGTCCCCGGTAATCCGTGCAGAGTCTGAGCCCCCCATCCTTCTTTTTGCAAAACAATACAGGTGCTGCAAAAGGAGATGATGCTGGTCTAATGAATCCACGGGCCAGATTTTTATCAATGAAACGGCGCAGTTCTTCCTTTTCACTTGGGCTCATGGCATAAATTTTCCCTTTTGGTAACTTCTGGCCCGGAAGAATCTCAATGGCACAGTCGGAGTTACGATGGGGGGGTAATTCATCAGCTTCCTCCTCCTCAAAAACCCTTGTTATATACTGGTAATCCTCAGGGATGCGGTTAAGATCCTCCGTTGCTAAACAAGCTCGAGGAGGTTCATTGCATGGGGAGTTCCCCACCCTGGGTCCCATTTGTGTCCCGTACATTTTGGGGAGATAAATTGTACATCCCCTTCTTCCCATAGAATGTAAGGGTTATGTCCATGTAACCAGGGACTACCCAACACTAAGGGAAACTGGGCTTGTGGAGCTATCACGAACGAGCGTAGCTCCCAGTGGTCACCAATGCCTATTCTTAAAGGAACAGTCTCAAATCGGCATGGTTCTTTCATTGGAGACCCATCCATCTGCGTGAAAGTTATTGGGTCTTTCAAGTGGACCACGGCTGCCTCCAACCCCATAACCAGAGACGGGTTTATGAGATCCCTCCCGCACCCTGAGTCAATGAGGGCCCGAACCCGAATGTGGATCATCATTGCGGGATTCATCACCAGAACAGTCACAAAGAAGAGAGAGGGGTAATTGCTCACCAGTTTAGGCGCCTCAGGTGCTGGGTCCTGCTGTGTAGTGCCATTCACAAACAGGACCATTTCATTTCCCTGCATCTCGCTCTCCTCCTCCAGCATCAAGGCATCCGCTTGGTCGGGGCTAGCAAAAAGAGCCCGCGTGTTGCGTGGTTTTGCTGTACCTTTCCTCGGGGTAGGGGTTGTCCATCTTCTGGGCTCTTCTTGTGGTGGGGCTCTATTGGGATCCCCTCTCGGGCAGGCTGCAGCGAAATGCCCTTTCTCCCCACACCGCAGGCAGAGCCCGTCGCATACGCTGATCCCTCATTCCACTTGGGGTGGACATTGGTTTGGGTCTGGCCTGGTCTGCCGCAGTACTTGGACGGTTGTTACCCAAAGATAGATCCAGTTTCATCATGCGTAAGCGACTTTCGGCCTTCTCGGCTTCCTCCATCCAACCCTGGAGGGTGCGGGGTTGCTGAGAGCTGAGGACATTATTGCGGACGTCTACGGCTAGTCCCATTCGATATTGTTGGGCCAAGACCGCATCTGTCCAGTCTCGAATTTTCACGGCATGCCTTTGAAACTCCCGTGAGTACTCCCGCACTGAGAGTTTGCCTTGTCTGAATGTGCGGAGGAAGGCTTCAGCTTTTTCGGCCGCCCCCGGATCCTCAAAACGATTTCTCAAGGCCCACATGAAGTCATCTACATTCCCCAACTCCGCTGCCTCCAGATCATGAAGGGCTACATACCAGCTAGTCGCACTCCCCCGGAACCTGGATGCGATAAACTCCACCTGTTGTTCTTCGTCTGGGAATACATAGCCCCATCTTTGCACAAATTTTCCAACTTGCAAAATGAAAAAGGACACAGTCTCTGGATCTCCATCAAATGTGATCTCAAGCATGTCCTTGGGGCGGATTACCGGGGGGGCCGGCGCCATGATCGGTACTGGGACCGGCTGCATGAGGGGTGCTGGAGCAGGGGGTTGAGGCTGAGGTAAAACTGGCGGCTGGATAGGTCCTGGTTGCCCTGGCCCAGGTCCTGGCACTGGGACAACCAATGGAGGTGGGGCTGGTGCTGGCTGGCCCGGCCCCGGCCCTGGGGGAGCTGGCTGGCCCGGCCCTGGCCCCGGTGGTACTGGTTGGCCCGGCCCCGGGCCCGGAGGAGCAGGAGGTGGCCGTCCCGGTATCAACGGTGGTGCCGCGGCTGGTGCCGGTCTAGGTTGTGTCAGCGGATGGGCCCGAATGGCTTGGTCCATCATCTGGGGTAGGGACTGCATTAGTTTGCTCATATCCCTTACCAGCCGTCGGGTATCCTCTTGAATAGAGTCCATGCGGGCATCAGTATCTTGGCTGGACCCCGTTCTGGGGGATCCCCGAGACACCCGCCCTTGGGGAAGACCAAAACTACCTCTGGGATCCAAAAGACTGTCCCGGCTCTGGCTTCCCGGCATAGTCCAGGTGGTCTGGGTAGTGTCCAACAAGTTCTTAGTCCAATCGCGTGATCTGCGATAAGTCACCCCTTTATCCCAGGGTGTTGGGACTCCTGGCACATAGGTTCGTGGAACCGCACCTCCCTGACTTTGTATAGGCCCGGCCGGGCTGTAGATCGGGAGTGTGTACGCGGCTCCAATTGTGCCAATCGATGGTGGGGTAGCCAACCCGGCTGCTGAGTAGACTGCCGGTGCTGCCAAAACTGTAGTTGTAGTCACCGGAACAACGGTGGTGGTCGGGATAGTAACCACTGGAGCTGCCACAGTAGTGACGGGAACCGTGGCTCCTGACGCCGTAGTCACTGGAACGGCGCCCGTGGCTCCCGCAGTAGTGATCGCTGGAGCTGCGCCGGAGGCTCCCGAAGTAGTAATCAACGGGGCTGTGCCCGTGGCTCCCTTGCCCGCTCCGCTCATCGTGGTAGACAGCGGAAATTGACGGTGAGGGAATGATGTTGATTCCTGACAATTTCTGTCAGGTTTAGAATCAAGTAGATCCAGTCATTCTTGCACAAAGAAAGGTTTTATTAGGATTATCTTGCTAAAACCCACAGTAGGAGGTCAATGTCAGGAATGGGGGGCAAAGCAGAGCAAGCTAACTTATAGTGTGATGCAATAAAGCGCCTAGCGAATAAAACTTGAGCACTCGCGCGGGAACTCCCGGCGGGAGAAATACTTCATGAGCGGGAGACTACTCCCCCCTCCCCTTGCCTTCCCAGGACTGGAAAATTCTCAGCTAAACAAGAATAGTCCAAAGCCTACATTCAAGGCCACCGTGATAAGGAAAAGCGGCAGGGAAGAAGCTCCCACGTTTCTGCCTGCATAGCTACGCAAGCGCAAAGCAGGGTAGGGAACATAAAACAATGGATTCAGTGAGAAACATCAAAGGCATCTTTTCTGACAAATAGATTACTTTGTTTTGATAGTTACTAATAACAGAAGTGTTGTAACAAGAGAGACTGTATTTGAAAAGTTACCTAATTGTTAAATTTAAAAAGCAAAATATTGAAATTTAAGATTTGAATATTAAGAACAAGTTGAATGTACGAGAATATTGGGGGGAAATGTTAACGGGGGCGGAGCATCGTGGGAAGCCAGGGGAGGGGGAGATAAAAATTGGAAAAGGATATGATAAGAATTATAAACAAAATGTGGAACATGCTATTATATATCCAATAATAAATTTTCTTTAAAAAAAAGAAAAGAAAATGTCTAAGGGCTAAGAGGCAAGGCCTAGTAACTCAGGACAAAACTTGATGACTTGGGGCAGAGGTACTAGCAAAAACTTTCAACCCAAGCAGGAAATGGCCTGTCCCTTCCACTCGCTCCCCTAATCCCTCCCCCGAGACCCATATTTAAAGCTTGATTTCTGGCAAGTCTATGTATGAACAGTAATCTCCTTGATGACTACAGATGTACTCCTCACTGCCATAGCTTCTATATAGATTGTCTACTGTGGAAGTGAATGGGGATGTTGACCTCTGAAAAAGTGAGTGCGTAGTGGAGTACTTGCCTTCAGCCACAAGGAAAGATGGGGCAGAAATATTTCAATAAATAAATGCAGGGGTCTTTTCATAGAAAAACAGCTGCAGGAGCTCATTAGCATATGGTATGCTAATGAGCTATTAGGCTATTAGCATATGCCATGCCCCCTGACATCACCAGAAGTGATGTCAGAAGGGGAAGCAAAAGGGGAGGAGGCATCTTCAAAAACTTCCCCTTCCCCAGCAGGCCTGGGTGGGGGAGCTAAGAGAGAAGGGGTTTAAAGTTTAAATCCCTTCTCACTAGAGTTGGGCCACAGAAGGAGGAAAGAGGGAAGGACAGAGAGAGAGAGTAGAGAGAAGGAAAGAAGGAAGGAAAGAGGGAAAGAAAGAGAAGGAAAGAAGGAGGGAAAGAAAGAGAGGGAAGAAGGAGGGAAACAGGGAAAGGAGGAAAAAGAGAAGAGAAGAAGGTGGGAAAGAAAGAAAGAGAAGAGAAGAAGGAGGGAAAGAGGAAAAAGAGAGAAGGAAAGGAGGGAATGAAAGAAATTCGGCGGCAATTCGGCCCCATTATATCCTATGGGCCATTGAAGTCAATGGTGAAAACGTAGGGTATATTCTGGGGGAGTGGAGGGGAGGGGGTTTGAGGGAGAGGCTCCAAACTCACAGGGTAGCTCAAGGAGCCTCTCCCCAAGATACCCACCAAGTTTCAAGAACATTGGACTAGAGGGTCTAATTCTATGGGCCCCCAAACAGGTTGCCCCTATTCCCTCCATTGTTCTCTACGGTGGGAAAAAAGTAACTTTTCCCCCACCATAGAGAACAATGGAGGGAATAGGGACAACCTGTTTGGGGGCCCATAGAATTGGACCCCCTGATCCAATGTTCTTGAAACTTGGTGGGTATCTTGGGGAGAGGCTCCAAACCTGTGAGTTTGGAGCCTTTCCCTCTAACCTCCTCCCCTCCAGCCCCCAGAATATACCCTATGTTTTCACCATTGACTTCAATGGCCCATAGGATATAATGGAGCTGAAATTGACATTCGGCTGCCTGAAAGACTCCCCGGGACACCGGCTGGGGGCGGGGCTTGGCTCCTGAGCTCCCGGAGCTGTACTCCGATGCGCTCCCCCCCCCAAAAGACCACTCAATAAATGAAATGTGGGTTCCAGACCAGGGCTACCATTATGAATGCTGAAGTGGAAAGGAAATAAGAAAGGAGTGAACATTTAAGTTATAGAATATTCAAGGATAACAACAGAGTACAGTGTTTGTGAAAATGAGCTCTGATCTGGGAATCCCACCTTGATTTGAATCCTAATAATCTACCAAATTGTCATTGCATATAATTCAAATAATCACAATAAGAAACATGTACAAGCACTACTAACCAAACAAAAGATAACACAGTCTCTAATTGTTGGTAACACTAATAAAATCCCCAGGGTTATATCCATTGAGACATCTTCAAAGTCTGTTCTACACATAGATATATATTGGCTGAGATTATTCTATTTAAGTTTGTTGCCCTGTAATGGAATTTTTTAATCTGCTGAAACAATCTTCTTTATCTGCTGGGACAGTTCTCTATGAGTTCCCAGTGATCCTTAAATCCTGTTTCACTGGGTGCCTGTAGAGTTCCTTACACCAGAGAAAAACATTCTTCTAGCAGATGTAGACCCACATTTCACCCACATGGTCTTTTGCCCCCCCAGCCAGAAAGAAGAGACATACAACATTGTTGGGTTAACTAAAGGGCCACTTTATTAACTATCACATAACACAAAATCACAGCAAGGGCCAACTAACTGTAATATGGACAGGCGAAGGCCAGGAGTCCACCAGACCCCTTCGTTGCCTGGTACATAGGGCAAGCACCCATGCCCCATGCCTCAGCCAACAAGTGCGGCCTATGCCTGGCAGCATTAATGGGAGGTCGCCCCCGGAACTCCCCCCCCAGAACCGCAAGGTCCAAAAGGGGGAGTAATCCAGGATGGTCCCCTAGGGCAGTCCACTTTCCCCACCCCTTACCGCAAGGCCCAAGGGCTGTACTCGCAAGACCCCCGTGCCCCAACTGGGGTATCAGTAGGTGCTTACCAGACCACAATCTGTATTATTAACAAAAAAACCTCTCCACTCACAAGGCCAAGCCTCTGTTTAGGCCCTTGTGCCCAATGGGAGACCTAAAGCCTCCCTCAGCCCCTGCTGCAAATTGTTGAGAAAAATGTCAAGGCCCGTCTCATTCAAATGTATGCCATCAGCCTGATACAAAGTGAAATCCCCATCTCTCAGGCCCATGTGAGGAAGAAACAGGCCCCCATTACTGGCCAGGTACCATTGTAGCTCCTGATTAGCCTTCCAGCAAGCTCTTTCAATGGCCAATGGGTTAGAAACACCCCGCCAAACCAAACGTGGTAACATAGAGGACCAAATGATCCTAGTACCTGGCCAATGGAGTTAAATATCACAAAAAACAGCCTGAGCTTGAAGGATCAGGGCCTTTCCCTTTGTTAGCCCTAAATCATTGCCACCCAAATGAATGAATAGCACATCAGGCGGTGGGCCCGCCCGACTCTCAAACAATAGTGGCAACTGGCCTGGCCAATGCAGCCCATGATGCCCTCGCCACTCCACAGTAGCCCATTGGCTGAGCCCCAGCTGCGTACCAATCGGAGTTCACCGAGCCTGGTGCGCAGCCCAAAAACAAAACTGTGGCCGCATATAAGAATGTTGTTCTTCACTTGCCAGCCAAAATCTGAAACACAAAAACAGTAAGCAACAAAACCAAGAACTGTCATGACAATACAACTCAAGGCCGTGCCATGGGGCACACATAAGATTTATAGGTGGAAGAATGCCAACAGCCCAAACGCTTAATATCCCTCACTGAATACCCCGTTGCAGCTGCAGTGGAAGCTGTCCCAATACGAAATGAATGCTTACAAAAACGCATTCCAGACAATCTCAGCCTGTCAAGAGCCATTGATGTCACGGCCCAGAATTGATGTCGCATCAGTGGGTTGGAATCCAGATGACGGAACAAAACTCCATCGCCCAACCCCCTCGCAGCCAAGTAGGCCGCCACAGCTGCCACCGGACACAATTCTTTCTCAGCACACACCTCCAAAGTGACAACTGTGCCCACTCGCCACTGATCTGTTTTTGAACTCCTAAGCACAAGATGCACCCTGGTTGGCTCCAACCTAACATCCTTAACTAACACAGCTTTATCCGACCTATCTCTTTTGGATTGTGTGACAAGCTCGCTGATACGAAAGGCACCAAAAAAGGCAACCAGAGCAGCTGCATGGAATAAAAGACCTTCATAGGGGGAACCACAAACTTCCTTCCAACCTGCCTGCAAACCCCTGAGAATTGAAGGGGAAATGGGTTACCTGATGTCTACACAAGCCCCTAATTCCCATGTCCACCCCTCTAGCATCCTCCAAACCCTAAAATCCCCAGTGAGATCATTACCTTCTCGAGCCTTATTAGCAAAAGCTATCGCTGATAGCAACCCTCTAATAGAGCTGATAGCTAACCCCTTACCTTTGAGGAAAACACAAAAATGAAGTAACTGATCAACAGGCACAGGCCATACAGGGGAATACCCTACCTCCCTTTGAAAGTTGGACAACTGGTGGACCGCACGGTCATAAGCCTTCTTCATACCTGGAGCAATGGCTAATCCTACAGCTCTGTTTACCTCCGCCTTCCAATCACCCAAAGCTCCACTGGCATTCACACCAGCTGTGGATTGGCTTCTGGGGCTAGCCAACGGAACCTCTCCATCTGTTTATGGGAGAGAGCATCAGCCACCCCATTGTCAACCCCCAGCACGTGTCTAGCCAGAAAAAGAATATTTAAATGTAAACAGCAAAGGGTAAATGCCCGAACGAGAACCATCACCCATGGCAATCCTGAAGTAAGGGAGTTAATAACCTGCACCACTGCCAGATTATCACACCAAAAATGAACAGTGCGATTGGCCAGCTCCTGGCCCCACAACCGGACTGCCACCAGGATAGGAAAAAATTCTAAAAAAGTAAGGTCCCTAAGAATGTCAGTTCCCGACCAGTCCACAGGCCATGATTCAGCACACCAATGGCCTCTAAAATAAATCCTGAAACCTGAAGATCCTGCTGTGTCAGAATGAATTTGTAACTCTGCTTCCAACCAAAGGTCTTCCCTCCAAAAGGAAACCCCGTTGAAAGCTTCCAAAAACTCCAACCACGCATGTAAATCGGCCCATACTCCAGCCGTAATGTGCACCCTGTGATGAGGCAATCGCAAACCCTTCATAGCTGTACAAAGCCTACACAAAAAAGGCCTACCAGGTGCAATCATCTTACCTGCCAGTTGCTGAAACTCCTGCAAAGTAGCCTTGGACTGATTCCTAAACTTACAAACCCTCTCCTTCAGAGCCTGTAACTTAGACAAGGGCAGGCGAGACGCCTGAGCCCTCATGTCCAACTCAACACCCAAAAAAGTAAGAACTTGAGAAGGACCCTCCATTTTCTCATGAGCCAGAGGCACGCCTAACTCTTTAGTGAGATCAAGAAAAGCTTGCAATAACTGCACACAATGACTGGAGTCACAAGGACCCACAAACAAAAAATCATCTAAGTAGTGTGCAACAGAATGCAGCCTCGAGCGGCGACAAAGGGTCCATTCCAAGAAGGTACTAAACTTTTCAAATGAAGCACAGGACACTGAACAGCCCATGGGCAACTCCCTGTCCATATAGAATAAACCCTCAAAGGAGAAGCCAAGAAGCTCAAAATCCTCCGGGTGAACCGGAAGGAGACGAAAGGCCGACTTAATGTCACATTTCGCCATGAGCGCACCAGGACCACACTGCCTAACTATGCGAACCATCTGGTCAAAAGAAGTATATTTAACAGAACATAATGCATCAGGAATAGTGTCGTTAACTGACCCACCGCGGGGGTATGACGGGTGATGTATAAGGCGGTATTCGCCCGGGGCCTTTTTTGGAACTATCCCCAATGGGGACACCCATAAATTAGGCACTGGGGGGTCCCGATAAGGATCTAAGACCCTACCTTCGGCTAGTTCCTTCACAATCTTTGCCTTAACAATCCCTTCTAAACCCCAAACTGAAGGCAAATTAGGTGCCCGACAAGGTGCCCTCATACCCATAAAAGGGATACAAAAAACATCCTGAAACCCTTGCAACAAATACGCAGCTTCTTCGCTCCTAGGATACCCCCACAACATTTTTTCAAGGACCTTCAGCCTTATGGGACTGGGACCCCTTTCCAGCCGGCTGGCTGGAACCAGCCCCTTCCGGCCTACGCTGTCCCCTATGTGACCTTGCTTGAAAACATCCAGAGAATGGGTGTGGGCCTCCACAGAGTGGGCACTCATGCCTGTACTGACAGGTTTTCCTATTACACACCCCTTGCGAACCAAACTCCCAGCAAAACTGGAGGGGTTGAACCACCTGCCCTGCTGAACTGTGCGTACTCAGCGGGTTAGCTACATGTTGCACCAGGTAACCACTGTGAGACTGTGTCAGGTAATCCTGCCATAAGATGGATGGAGGGGGGAGGAGGTGGAGAAGAGCTGACATTGTTCACTGGTCTGGAATGCGGGAGTATCACAGGTTGTCTCACAGACTCTCCAGACCCACAGATTTACTGTGTCTATGCAGTCTCTTATCTGAACAGATGGCCTTGGGTCCCAGGGCTTATTTTTGCCTTTGTGGAATTTCTGGTCAACTGTTAATTAATGCTTTGCCGCACGCGTGCTGAGTAGCTATTGGTGGGTAGTATGGGGGGGCAGTTTTGAATGTGCTATAATTGGTGTTGTCATGTAATCCTCAACATCACTGACAAAGAATTGTTAATGCATCTCTATGATTAGCTTTCAATAAACACTATCTTCTTTATGAAGCCTGGTGTCTGACTGACTATCTGGGGAACTTGACAGACTGCTCGCCTAGATTCGGCTTACACGGAGACATTACTTGCAACCACAAATGCGGGTGCACCTGATCTCAATGGAGTGCTGGGTTCATAGCAGCTTGCATCCTAAACTCCTCATCATATTCTAACCAAGCTGGTCCGCTAAATCCAGTATAACCCTTGTATACTATATCAAAATATTGCCACAAGGATGCTGCCTGCCAAGGTTGTGCACTAGAAATAAGACCGGCATACACCAAAAAGCCAGTGACCCAATTCACCCAAGTCCTATCTAACTTCATCCACTTCAACTTCTCCTTGTCCTCATCCTCTAAGTCTTCCCTCTCTTTCTTTTCTAACTCTCGATAAAGGAGTGAAAATAGGTCCACATAATCACCTCTGCATATCTTTTCTTGCTGGAAGCAGATGGTCCCCCAGCGGAAGAGCCAAATCCCCAAAAGGGATGGCCGCTGTTAGCACAGCCGCATATGCGCCACTGGTGGGACCGGCAGCAGCCCATCCATAGGGGTGGACTGCGGCCGGCGGACCCAAAATCTGGGATATGCCCCCCTGACTAGGCATTTGAAAAGCCCAGGGAGAGCCAACTGGACCCAACCCCACCCCAGCTGATGGGGCAACTGGATACGCTACTCCTGCATCCTGCCCAGCTGGGGCCAGCCAAGGACCCCATGGCCATTTCAAACCTGCTGGAGGCATAGCATCGGACTTACCTGCCACCATCGCTGACCCCTCGCCGGATGGACCTGCAGCATCCAAGTCACCCTGCTGCTGTGCCCCAGCCTTGTCCTTAGAGCCAGATGGATGATCTGGCCCCTCCATAACTCCTGTCCTAAATTGAGCAGATCTAGTCTCAAGAAAAGACAAGTGCATGAGAACCTCTGCCTGAAAATGTTTATTGGAAGCTGCCCGGGTCTCCTTTCTTCCTGCATCACCCCACACCACCGGCACGCTGGGTGCAAACATCCCCCTAGATTCCTCCAGGGCTTTGAGCTAATCCATAATGGCCTACTGGACAACATCATCCCCTTCATCCTCTGAAGAAGAAAGGGTGGGAGCAGGTCTCTTAGGTGGGGCTTTTCGGACCGGCTGCTTCCCTTTGGATTTTCCTGAGTCCTTCTTTGAAACCATAATAAGAATTTCAAAGTGGCCCAGGAGAGTAAAAAACGGCCACCACGAAAGTGAAACCACAAGAAGCACTCCAACCCCCAACTGGTAAACCGAAACCTACTGTAAAAATGAAACTACTGTGCAGCCACCAAAAACCCCCAGGCTTCTGAAGCCAGATCCTGAAACCGCCCAGAAAAACTGAGAGAACACAAACTTAGCTTATCTGAAAAAACACCTACTGGAGCCAGAGGAGCCAAAACAGGGCCCCCTATTAAGGGCCAATAATGAAATCACCCCAGCCAGTCCCCGATAGTGTTCTAGCCCAAGCTAAATGAAAAAACATAAGGAGCTGAAGCCAGTGGCCTCTAGCCAGCAGCAACCACAGGGAACGTAATAGCCTGCCTCCTCCAGCGGCCCCCACTCCCCAGGCCTCCTGATCAGCCCCCAAACCCAGCAATCCACTCATCCACAGAGTCCACAACCGAGTTCCACTCCCAGCTGCAGCTGCCATCCACAAATGCATCTGCTGCACCACCAGGAAAGCGCCCAGCTCAACAGGCGCTGAAAATGCCATCCCCTCTCGGACCCGACCTTGCCTAGCTAGGCCAAAGGACCTAGCCCCCAGGAGCTCGCTCTTGAGCTCCTAGCACCTCTGCGAAGCGCCAAAGACTGACAAGGAGGAGGCAATGAGCTGTCCAAGCAACTTCCTGCCCCCCCCCCCAGCTTACTACAGCTGTGCAATTGCAGCCCTAGGTCCTCCTTCCTAGCTGGGAGTCAAAGGCGGCTCCCAGGCTGCACGGCCGTGTGGCCGGCCGCCTAGCAAACCGAATTGTTTGCA
Organism: Gekko gecko; assembly: GCA_029375565.1. NCBI lineage: Eukaryota > Metazoa > Chordata > Lepidosauria > Squamata > Gekkonidae > Gekko > Gekko gecko. The sequence continues at coordinate 176,652,540 of JAPDNY010000005.1, forward strand.
TTGGCTACTATGAAAATCTGAGCCCAATCTACATATTAGGCCTAATTTGTTGGAATTTAATTTATGTTTTGGGCCAGGATATCTTTATCTTCCTATTTGTGTTTCTGGACCAGGGTATCTTTATCTTGCTCTCTCTGTTAACTTTTATCTAACCTCTTGTCATTGTTGTGCTATGTAGAGGTTTTGGTTCTCCCGCCCACTGCAGTGGTGCATGAGGATTAACAATGTGGGTAGCTAAAATTACTGAAGTCATTATTAGCACCTGTTGCCTATTTGGAGGCCTAGGCCGAAATGCATCCTTTTTCATAGTTGTAGGGGCTGTTAAAAGACAGATTCATTCTCTGGGTTGCAATCTGGCAACCCTAATTTAAACACATGCCTAACCATTTTGTTAATTCTAGTGCTGAAATGAAATCAGTAACACTAAAAAAAATTGAACTTTGGCATTGGAGAGGAGACCTGGATTTACCCCAAACAAGTCAATATCAGGAAAGGGGGTGGGGGGAGAGAAAAGTATCTTAGACAAGCATGAGTCAAAACAGAAACACCAAGCTGACTGAGAACAACCAGCATAATGCTTTTTTCCCATTCCTGCCAAAGTGTCTAGTCATATATCTTGAACCAAAAGGCACAAGAAGATGCCAGTTTGGGAAGCCACCCATTAAGACACTTGCAGCTTTAAAAACAAATCAGAGTTTCCAAGGATTGATGGTCAGGCCCCAGATCAGCTGTCAGGCCCCAGATCTGTCACACTGGAACAATGAAAAGGATTTCACACACCTAATCTGGGTGTAAGTGCTGCATGGCACAGATGACAGCGCCATCAATATTCACTTGGAAGGTTTTCCTTTGGAAAATACTATCAATACATTCCAGCTCATATGACTTATTTTACTGTGGGGGTTTGTGTGTGTGTTTTGTTTTTGGAATGCAGTTGGCAAAACATTCTTACAGTAAGTCAAACTTGTTTGTGCTATTCCTTGCAGAACATATTGGTTTAGCTCTTTCGATGTCGCCTGGCTATGATCAACAATTTGCACACGATCTGGGCAGAATTCAGAGCAAATTAAGGCTTATTAAAGCTGATGTGCAGCCCTTGCCTCCGAGTATTATGGATAAAAGCACCAAAGTCTGAGGATGCAGTGGCATCGGAATTTGGTTTTTCTTGTCTTGTGCTTGTATTACAACATGTAATTTTCATTACAGCTTTTGATTTGTAAGTGCCCTTCCTTTAGGGATTGCTGTAATGACAACCATAGTGAAATACTTCCTGGAATGTTCTAAATGTATATTTGATGTCATATTCTGTAAAACATGCCTTTTATTTATAAAATGTGTGAGTCCATAAGTCTCTATTAATAATTTTAATTTGTATGATACCACATCCCCCCACCATCCAATTATGTATATTTTTAGAGCCCACAGTATGTGGAAGATTGCCATTCTATTTTGGCTTTTTGCATACAAGAGAACTGTTATGTATATTCCTAAAACAAACTGTCAAACAATAAGTAAACATGTGAGAAGCTCTGCTTGATAAGAACAAAAGTAAAGAAATCCAGCATCCCCTTTCCAGTGGCATACAGTCAATGGAGGACATTTTATTTTTATTTACTTTATTTTTAGCCTGCCTTTCTTGCTGAAACTCAAAGTAGATTACATAGCATAAAACAATCAGCCAAATAGCACGAGACATTGAACTAGCAATGCAACAGGCTTTGGATTTAAAAAATTACAAACAATGCAAAAAAAAATCCAGCATGATATGTCAAACAAAGCAGAACATAGAATTACAGGAGTAGAATATAATATAGTGAGAGAAGGGAAGCAGAGAACATATACCTCTGTGATAGGGTTGCCAACCTTCATTTGAGGCTTGGAAATCTCCCACAATTACAACTGATCTCCAGACTACAGGCACCCGTTCCCCTGAAGAAAATGGCTGCTTTGGAGGGCGGGCTCTATGGCATTGTACCCTGCTAGGGTCCCTCCCTCCTGAAAACCTTTCTTTTTCAAGGTCCAACACTAAATCTCCAGGAATTTTCCAGTCCACAGTTGGCATTTCACTCTTCAAAGTAAAAAAGCAGGGCATGAAGGCAATGGGTTTTCATTGCTATCTATTCTCAACATTTGGTATTTAGAGCTATACTGCCTCTAAAGATGATGGTGAGGCATCTGGAGACCAAGTCCTATGAGGAAAAGTTGAAGGTGCTGGAGAGGAAAGGTTGAAGGAGCTGTTTAGCCTGGAAGGGAGATGACAGAGAAATGATATGATAATCATCTTCAAGGATTTGAAGGGCTGTCATATAGAGAATGGTGCAAAGTTGTTTTCTGTTGCCCCAGAAGATCGAACCAGAACCAATGGGTTGAAATTAAAAGAGTTTTCGGCTAAACATTCAGCTAACAGAGCGGTTCATTGAGTGGAACAGGCTTCCTTGGGAGGTGGTGGGCTCTCCTTCTTTGGAGGCTTATAAACAGGGGCTAGATAGACATCTGACAGCAATGCTGATTCTGTGAACTTGGGCAGATCGTGAGCGGGAGGGCAGGAAGGATTGCATCAGTGCTTAGGTCTTGTGGCCCTTTCTTACACACCCAGGGAAATGCTGATTGCCACTTTGGGGTCACGAAGCAATTTTTCTCCAAGCCAGATTGGCTGGGGATCCTGGAGGGGTTTTTTTTGTCATATTCTTCTGGGCATGGAACAGCGGTCACAGTGGGTGTGGAGGGGGAGGTATTTGTGAATTTCCTGTATTGTGCAGGGGGTTGGACTAGATGACCTTGGAGGTCCCTTCCAACTCTTTGATTCTATGATTCTATAAACCTGGAGGTTTTATTTAGCTGCAATGGCTGATGGACCTACCTAGCATGAACTTGTCTAGTCTTTTTGTTTTGTTTCCATTCTATTCTGGGAATGAGATAGCAATGGAAAATTGACAAATACCCTGAAGTCATAGTAGTAGGGTTGTTCTCTTCAATATTCTAAATGGATGGGCCAGCTGTTTAGCGCTGCAGTGACTCAAGATGAGCAGGATATAAAGGCACTTCTTGAAGCCACATGGGAATCACAGAGGACTGGTCTGAATCTAATCGCATTGGCCATTAAAACCAAATGGTTCATTATGTCCCCTTATTATCCTATCTAGTGGTTTTACGTTATATAAAAACCTTCTAAAGGGGAAGGGAGACTGTAGGTGCTGAAAATGAAGCAAGGTGTGTGCTGGACCATGAATCACAGTAGGGTGGTGGTGGCTTCTCCAAAGGAATGACACTGGGGCTCTGTGAATAGCAAATAGCGAAAATACAGGCCTTGTCTAAAACTGCCAAAGCCAGCAATGCCAGCTCCCTGTTGTCACTGCTTGCAACATCATGGCAGTACCTACAATGTTTTTGTAATATGTCCCAACATGAATTATTGAGACTATCATATGGAGATGGAAATATTCCAGTCGAATCCCTAATACTAACATGACAGAAACTTGATCTAGAATCAGAGTGAAACATCAGAGATCATTTGATAAAGCAGTTTACCTATTTCTTTACCAGTTCTAACACACTGCCTTTGGAATTATGCGCTTGGTTGGTTTCTTTGTTCTTTGGATAAACTTCAGGCCCTCATGATACATCACAATATCTTTACTAAGAATTCAGTTTGAAAGACAAACTGGGATGTTGTGGGACTGACTAGATGGTAAGCTGAACCCTTACTGCTAGAATAGAGAAACTGAAACAATATATGCAAGAATATGACTGACAGGTCCTGATTGATGCTTCTCCAACAGCACACTGAGGCAATATCTTTGTTCTGTTAGATCATTATCATATACCTGAAATCTGAGAACCTGAAATCCCACTCTTGCTGTTAGGCTTTTTAAATTGCTTTAAAGGCCAGCATGACTGAAGTAGCTTAATAATACACAATAATGCAACAATGAGCATTATCCCTTAAAGTTTACTAGGGTACCAGTATGCCCCTTTTCATTCCATCCTACAATGAACATATGTGAGACATTAGATGCCACTCAGGAGGGACCTGTGACAACTCTGTCATTCATTTTATTTAATTAATAGGGCTCAACTGGGCACTGAAACAAACCCTTTTTTTCAACTACATAAGTTGGCTCTTTATTTAGACTCTGCTGACCTAGTTACACTGGCCCTTGCTAGCATAACCTCTGAACTGGATTACTGTAATGTGCTTTACATTACATAGGGCTGCTTTTTAAAGACATCTCAGAAGTATCAATATTTACTAAATGTCAGATTCCTGCCTGGGGTCAACTGCTCAGAACACAAACTCCACTGCTGCATCAAATAGCAACCTCTTTGCTTCTGTGCCCAATTCAAAAGTGCTGAGTATTATTACCCCTTAAAGTCATTCGCAACCTAGGCCTTCATGCTTCCTTGAAAGCCCCCATAGTCTCTCTCTCTCTCCTTTCCTGCCTTATTAGATATGACACTCAAAGCAGCAGGTCTCAAACAGTGATTCAGCTTTATTCAAAGCTAACAACGACACAAAAACAGGAGGGCAACAGGCCCTCTTTTAAACAGTCTGGGCTGGCAAAACCACACCCCTATTTACATTAAGAACCAATCAGACTACGTACATAAGGACCAATCAAGTTATCTCCCTCCAGTACCTTTCTTTATCCTGATTGGACTGCTGCTCAGAGTGTCCAATCAGCTGTCATGGTTTTGAATAGCAGGCTTGAATAGGACTTGAGATCCTAGCTCAGTCATCTATGCAGATACATAACATTCCTCCCCCCTAAGAGGAGACAACCTCTGAACACACATAATCTTTGAGATAAACAGGCCATTGCCTAGTTCTCTGTGACCTTCTTAACGATTCAGCCTGGGGCAGCAGTTCTATTTCCCTGGGCCTGGGACTTTCCCCCTCCCCCAGAAGACCACCAGCTTCAGACTCTGTATCCGGAACCATGTCTAGTTCGACCCTTGGGTTCTCACAGTTTTCCTCACTGATACTGGGTTCTTGGAAGTCTCTTTGCTCGGCCGCCCCGGGCTGATTGACCTCAGCCTCAGCCACGTCTCTGAAACTTGTGTCTGTCCAGCGTTGTCTCAGCTGGTCAATGTGGAACCTCAGCTGTTGGCCATCTGTGGTTTGAACTACATAGGACAATGTCCTGGAGACTTCCATAATGATTGCTGGAAGCCAGAGATGCCCCTCGCCCTAGTTCCTTGCGAAGACTTTGTCCCCGCATTTCAACGATCGCAGCGCTTCCAAGACCTCTCTTGATGGTGGCTTGTCTGATGTCAGGTCAGGGTGGAGCCAGTCCAATAGTGATGGGTCAGCTGGTGACCCATCAGCAGCTTGGCTGGGCTCCTCCCAGTTGTGGCATGGGACGTGATGTGTTGGTGAAGCATAAAAGAAGCTAGTTTCTGGCTCCAATCACCGTGAATCAGCCTTTTAAGAGTTTCCTTCATGGTCCACACCATTCTCTCAGCCTGCCCATTTGTGGCTGGGTGAAATGGTGCGGACGTTATATGAATTAAATTGTTATCTAGGAACTCCTGAAACTCTAATGAAGTGAACTGAGTTCCATTATCTGAAACCACAGTATCAGGCAACCCGTGTGTGGCAAACAATTTGCACAGTGCCTTTATGACTGCTGTGGAGGTCATATGGGGCATCAACACTACCTCCAACCATTTGGAGTATGTGTCCACAACGATCAGGAATATCTGTCCCTGGAAGGGCCCAGCAAAATCAACATGCAGCTGAAACCAGGGTCTGTGTGGAGTTTCCCATGGGTGTATAGGAGCCTGAGTGGGGATCTGGCCAGGTCTCCTGGCAAGGCTGACATTTTTTAACCCACTCCTCAATTTCCTGGTCAATGCAATGCCACCAAACATAGCTCCTGGCCAGAGCCTTCATACATACAATACCCAGATGCCCTTCATGTAATGCTTCTAATACTCTTTGACACAGGTTGGGGGGCACCACCACCCTATTTTCCCAGAGTAAACATCCCTTATGTATAGACAGCTCTTTTTGTCTTGAACAATAAGGTTGGAACTCAACAGACACCCACACTGCCGGCCACCCCCTCCACACCCAGTTAAGTACCCTGGCGATTGTGGAGTCCTTGGATGATCCGGCTGCGATGTCCAAGGCACGGACAGGTGGTTTCAGCAGTTCCTCAATAGCCAGCACCTCGGATGCAGGAGCAGGATCAACGGCCAGCCCCTCGACAGGACATCGACTTAAGGCATCTGCATGTCCCATAGCCTTCCCTGGCTGGTGGATCAGGGTGAAGTAGTGGGCTGCTAAGAACACTGTCCAATGCAGCATACGGGGAGACAAAACCTGGGGCATTTGGTGGGTCAGTGCAAAGAGTCCAAAGAGGGGCTTGTGATCTGTGACTAGGAGGAACTTACGCCCATATAAGAAACTGTGGAATTTCTTAATGCCAGTGACCAAGACAAGACCCTCTTTATCTATATGGGTGTAGTTCCTCTCAGTGGAAGTCAATGTTCAGGCTTCCCACCCTCCGCAATTTTATGGCGCCAATGCCAAAAGGGGAAGCATCCGCAACGAGAATTAATGGCTTAAGCTCATCATAGTGTGTTAAAACAGAGTCAGAAGTTAACAAGCTTTTTACAGCATTGAACGCCCAGTCCTGTTGTGGACCCCAGACCCATTTCACCCCTTTTACCAAGAGCCTATGTAGAGGCTCCACTATGGTACCCTAGTGAGGCAAGAACACATTGTAAAAGTTCAAAATTCCCAGAAATGATTGCAGCTCTTTTTTTGTTTGTGGTCGTGGTGCGTTTTGAATAGCCGCTACCTTACCCTTTGTAGGGTGAACACCATGCTCATCAGTGAGGAACCCCAGGAATTCCATGCTGGGCACCCCAAAATGCCACTTGTTTCATTTAACCTTCAATCTGGCCTTTTGAAATTGCCTCAGCACAGCTTGAATTTGTTCTGCCAACTCTGTTTCATTTGTTCCCACTATTAACACATCATCAAAATATGGGACAACTCCTGACAGATTCCGCAGTAACCCTTCCATTAACCCTTGAAATATACCTGGGACTACATTCACCCCGAATTGTAAGCGATTAACTTTGAATGCCCCTCTGTGTGTAACAATTGTTTGCACTTCAGCTGCACATTGGTCAACAGGTAGTTGTTGGCAGGCTTGAGGGAGATCAAGTTTCGCAAAAACCCGGCCTCCCGCCAAAAATACCAACACATGACTTATTATCGGTACCAGGTAGGAATGTTGTTACAACGCCTTATTAATTGTACACTTGTAATCAGCACAAATCCTAATTGACCCATCAGGCTTAACAGGTGTTACAATAGGGGTTTCCCATTTTGCATGTGATACAGGTTCAAGTACCCCTTACGCAACCAGCTTGTCCACCTCTGCCTCAATTCGCAGCTTGAGCAAAATAGGCACCCTTTGGTATTTCAAACGGATTGGTGCCACTGATGGGTTCGAGTCAAACGAAATTAGCAGACCCGTATATTTCCCCAACGACCCATCAAACACCTCTGGGGCCTCTGAATTGATAGAACTTAACACATATTTGGTTTACCCTGGTCATAGCAATACCAAGAGCCTCGAATCAGTCTAAACCCAACAGGTTGGTTCTGCGCCCTTCAGCAACCAGAAGACTCAGCATCTCCTTAAACCCCTTAAATTGCACCGCAAACACAGCTTCCCCCGCCACAGGAATATGCCAGCCCTGAAAATCAGAAAGGTGCACCCAGCTGTGTCAGCATATCCAGATTGTTGTCAAGATCACAGCAAGTCATGCAGCCAGATTGTTTAGATCAGGGCAATCTAGTTTGACAGTTAAGTGGTCATATGGTCAGGATCATGTGTCTAAGATTGCATCAGTTCTTCAGGAGTCACTGTGACTCAGCACCATTTCAGCACTGTTCAGTACTGTTCATATCTGTATTCTGATTGGTCTACCTTTGTATATATTGTAACCAGTTCCTGGTAAAGTGTGACCTGTATGGTTACTGCTGTTCTGCGTAGCACTTTGTTGGTTGGAGTCCTGAGTTGGTACTGTGTGTATATAGTCTCTGTAAATAAACTGTACATACTCTGTAAGTATATCAGAGTGCTCTGCTATTTTCTGGCATCAAACACCGTCAGGCTGGGTGCCAAACGGCAGCGGCTCCTTCTGGGGAAAAGATGCTGAAGTGTCTCTGTGGAGATGATGGTCTTAGCCAATCCTGAGTTGACCTCCATCTTGCACGGCATCCCATCCAGCATCATGGTCATGTAGATTTTCTTCCTGGCCCTCGGTCCAGTGCTCATGATAGTTGTTGGGCATGAGCAGCAGATGATCTCGTTGCAATCTGCAGGTCTGGTAACACCATCGTCTTGCATCCTTCGATTCTGCCCAGGCAAAGACGGAGGCGACTTTTTCTTTTCTTTGGCTCGGCATAATCTGGGAATGTGGACCCACTTGTTACGCGCTTGACATTGGAGGTCACATGCCCAACACCAGTCCCGGTCGTGTGATCTGCTGCAATCTGCACAGACTTGCTTTGGCGCTGCTTTCACTGGGGTTCATCGAGGCTTTGCTATACGAGCTTTGTTGACTGCATCATCCTCACCCTTGGAGTCGTGGTGTACCGTCTTCTCCAGATGCTGACAGGGTGGGCTATCAGCCAGTCCCACCTCCCTGGCCGACCTCTCCATGGCTTCTGCAGCTATGGCCTGACAAAGGTTAGTCAAATGTGGGAAAGGGGACCAATGTTAAAAACTTGATAAAGGAAATATAAAAATACATGTATTTATTAAACACAACTTTAAAAATATATAACGGCCCAGTCACACATTATTTATAAGTATCAAATGCTAAAACTCAAGGGCTTGTAAACCTGACCTGACGTGTTTCAGCCTACATACGCCTTCCTCAGAGGTCAATAATGAGGAACATATTGGCTATTATAAAAACATATAGTACAATCATATACATACAGAGCATGAATACAATAAGGACCAGAAGCAAGTTGCTGTAAAAGATAAACAAATGGAGAATTAAACACATGTATTAAAACAAATAAATAAATAAACAAACCGTAAATATATTGCCAATAAATAAATATATACCATTGACTTACTTTCAAGATAACCCACCAGGCATAGAGCAAGAAAATACAAATGAGGCCTCTATTAGTGCAATCACATGCCCAGTGGTTCTCAGATATAAACCTAAAGACAAAACATGTATAAATCAATGTATCCCACAATTTAGAGCCTAAATGCAAAAATAATAAATCATAAAGCATAATTACTTCTGGTCCAGGAAACACCTTCCTATGATTGTAGAGCCAAATAATCCTCAAGCAAAGAGCAGTGGTGGTCACCTAAAACTGCTGGAGCTTTATAGCTGGTTAAAGGTGATGCAATCCTAATGTGTAGGATGATGCAATCCTAATAGACAGGATGATGTAATCCCTATAGGGTGTCCTGAAGTAGTCACGTGATTGCACATTTCAATTAGCATAGTATTAAAGAATATATAGAGACACAATACAGATTCCAAACTAGATGTTTAACAGTCAAAGAATCATACATATGCTATACTTCCAAAATCATATTGCACACCAATCAATTTGTTCATTCAAACCATATGGGGTTAAAGTTTTAAGGGCATGAATCCAGAACAGTTCTCTTTTTTTCAGTTACTGAGTCATCTGCAGCTGGTTGCAAGGTCAAACGTACTCAAGTGCAAAAAAAGAAAAGTCTCTGTCATGATGGCCTGCTGTAGCAAAATGCTCTGCCAGGGGTGCATTCTGTCTCCCTCTTCTGATGCAACTTCTATGTTCTGTAATTCTGGTCTTTAATGGCCTTGAAGTGCACCCGATGTATTTCCTTTGACACCCACAGACAATACAGTAAATAAGACCCTTTGATTTACAATTGAAAAATGATCTAATAGAGTACTTTCTCTTTCCATCTGAATCATAGACACTATTAGTACGTAACATCAAACTACAGACTTCACATCCTCCACAAGGAAAGTTGCCAGTTGGCAAACCCTGACCATCTATTCCCTTTTGTAATGCTAGAGGGGATTTTAGGCTACTTCTTACCAACATATCTTTCAAATTCCTAGATCTACGGTAGGCAAAGAGAGGAACAGACTCACATGAAGGAATGTTGTTTAACAAGTGCCAGTGCTTCCTAATGATGTTACTGACCTGGGTGGACCTTCCATCATAGGTTAATGGAATAATGATCTTCTTACCAGGCTGACCTTGTCTTGTCTTTGGTATCAGGAGTGAAGATCTACTGGTGTTTTTTGCCTTATAAAAAGCCTGCTTAACAATTCTGGAAGAGTAACCCCTGTCTCTAAATTGACCCATCAATCCACCTTTAATCCACCCTCCCTAAAACCTAGAGTCTTGACTTTTCAAGAGTTGGTTATGGAAGATATTAATAAAATGTATGAAACTGAAAGTAAAATTTGGCATAATTTGACTAAGGTGGGAAAAAGCTCCTTGAATAATTTAATGAATTTGGAGGATGTTGTTTTTAAGCCAGCAGACAAAGAGGGTGCTTTGGTTATATGGGACAAAGCAGACTATATCATGGAGGCCAATAGACAACTTAATAACACTCTACACTATGGTGTAAGCAAGGAGGACCCTATTCAGAGGATTAGAAAGGAGGTTGTTGTGATGTTGGATGAGGCCCTGTTAGCAGGCTATATATGTAGATCCACCTTGTTACAATCAGAAAACAGAACCCCACAATTCTATCTTTTACCAAAAATCCACAAAGGTGTACTGCCTGTTCCACACACCACATTTGAAGAAAAATCTACCTTATTCCCAATTGTTGAGGCTTAGGAGGAATTGCAGCCAGTACTCTGACTTTTTGGGGCATATTAGTAAAATCAGAATGGAACATGAGGATATGCTTTTTGTAACTCTGGATGTGGTATCACTGTACACCAATATACCACACAATGAGGCTTTGGAGGTTCTTGAAAGTACACTGGATATGAGAGAAGGAGATCCTAATCCTCCCACTTTCTTCTTATGCCATATAGCTGAAATTTGTCTTAAGAGGAACTATTTCCAATTTCAAAAAAAAATTTTTTGGAAAGTGTCTGGGACTGCAATGGGGTGCAAATTTGCACCTGAATTGGCAAATCTCTTTATGAATAGGTTTGAAAGCCTGCTTAACAATTCTGGAAGAGTAACCCCTGTCTCTAAATTGACCCATCAATACTTTAGCCTGTTCAACAAAGTCAGAGTACTGGCTGCAATTTCTCCTAAGCCTCAACAATTGGGAATAAGGTAGATTTTTCTTCAAATGTGGTGTGTGGAACAGGCAGTACACCTTTGTGGATTTTTGGTAAAAGATAGAATTGTGGGGTTCTGTTTTCTGATTGTAACAAGGTGGATCTACATATATAGCCTGCTAACAGGGCCTCATCCAACATCACAACAACCTCCTTTCTAATCCTCTGAATAGGGTCCTCCTTGCTTACACCATAGTGTAGAGTGTTATTAAGTTGTCTATTGGCCTCCATGATATAGTCTGCTTTGTCCCATATAACCAAAGCACCCTCTTTGTCTGCTGGCTTAAAAACAACATCCTCCAAATTCATTAAATTATTCAAGGAGCTTTTTCCCACCTTAGTCAAATTATGCCAAATTTTACTTTCAGTATCATACATTTTATTAATATCCTCCATAACCAACTCTTGAAAAGTCAAGACTCTAGGTTTTAGGGAGGGTGGATTAAAGGTGGATTGATGGGTCAATTTAGAGACAGGGGTTACTCTTCCAGAATTGTTAAGCAGGCTTTTTATAAGGCAAAAAACACCAGTAGATCTTCACTCCTGATACCAAAGACAAGACAAGGTCAGCCTGGTAAGAAGATCATTATTCCATTAACCTATGATGGAAGGTCCACCCAGGTCAGTAACATCATTAGGAAGCACTGGCACTTGTTAAACAACATTCCTTCATGTGAGTCTGTTCCTCTCTTTGCCTACCGTAGATCTAGGAATTTGAAAGATATGTTGGTAAGAAGTAGCCTAAAATCCCCTCTAGCAATACAAAGGGGAATAGATGGTCAGGGTTTGCCAACTGGCAACTTTCCTTGTGGAGGATGTGAAGTCTGTAGTTTGATGTTACGTACTAATAGTGTCTATGATTCAGATGGAAAGAGAAAGTACTCTATTAGATCATTTTTCAATTGTAAATCAAAGGGTCTTATTTACTGTATTGTCTGTGGGTGTCAAAGGAAATACATCGGGTGCACTTCAAGGCCATTAAAGACCAGAATTACAGAACATAGAAGTTGCATCAGAAGAGGGAGACAGAATGCACCCCTGGCAGAGCATTTTGCTACAGCAGGCCATCATGACAGAGACTTTTCTTTTTGCACTTGAGTACGTTTGACCTTGCAACCAGCTGCAGATGACTCAGTAACTGAAAAAAAGAGAACTGTTCTGGATTCATGCCCTTAAAACTTTAACCCCATATGGTTTGAATGAACAAATTGATTGGTGTGCAATATGATTTTGGAAGTATAGCATATGTATGATTCTTTGACTGTTAAACATCTAGTTTGGAATCTGTATTGTGTCTCTATATATTCTTTAATACTATGCTAATTGAAATGTGCAATCACGTGACTACTTCAGGACACCCTATAGGGATTACATCATCCTGTCTATTAGGATTGCATCATCCTACACATTAGGATTGCATCACCTTTAACCAGCTATAAAGCTCCAGCAGTTTTAGGTGACCACCACTGCTCTTTGCTTGAGGATTATTTGGCTCTACAATCATAGGAAGGTGTTTCCTGGACCAGAAGTAATTATGCTTTATGATTTATTATTTTTGCATTTAGGCTCTAAATTGTGGGATACATTGATTTATACTTGTTTTGTCTTTAGGTTTATATCTGAGAACCACTGGGCATGTGATTGCACTAATAGAGGCCTCATTTGTATTTTCTTGCTCTATGCCTGGTGGGTTATCTTGAAAGTAAGTCAATGGTATATATTTATTTATTGGCAATATATTTACGGTTTGTTTATTTATTTATTTGTTTTAATACATGTGTTTAATTCTCCATTTGTTTATCTTTTACAGCAACTTGCTTCTGGTCCTTATTGTATTTATGCCCTGTGTATTATTGTGTATGATTGTACTATATGTTTTTATAATAGCCAATATGTTCCTCATTATTGACCTCTGAGGAAGGCGTATGTAGGCTGAAACACGTCAGGTCAGGTTTACAAGCCCTTGAGTTTTAGCATTTGATACTTATAAATAATGTGTGACTGGGCCGTTATATATTTTTAAAGTTGTGTTTAATAAATACATGTATTTTTATATTTCCTTTATCAAGTTTTTAACATTGGCCCCCTTTCCCACATTTGACTAACCTTTGTCAGGTTCTGGATTCTAGGTTTTAGGTTCAGTTTTTTTCCCCCTCTCTTTTTTTGTTCTGCAGCTATGGCCTCAGCATAGGCCATGGTGTAGGTCAGTTTGGTTTTCGTGAAAAGCCTTCATTGTAGTTTCTCATTGCGTAGGCCGCACACCAACTGATCGAGCAATGCCACCTCTAGGTCGGGGAAATTGCAGGTTCTGGCTGCCTTCCTCAATGCTGTAATGTACTCAGCTATGGACTTACTTGGCCCCTGGTCCCACTTGTAGAAAGCATGCCAGCAGGCGATCTGCGACAGCTTAGGTGCGAAGTGGCTTTTTAGCTTATTAGTGATATCAGCTAATGACACCGTGAGGATGTCTGCTGGGGCTACCAGAGACCTGGCCACGTCAAACACGGCTCAACCACAGGAACTGAGCAGCATCGGCATCTTCGTGGCTCCTACAGTAATCTGATTAGCTCATAAATGGAACTCGAATCACGTTATATATGAATCCCAGTCCTCCAGCTCCAGTTCAAATGCCTCAAACTTTGTGTCGGCTGCCATCTCCCTTGCTGGTTCTGCCGATGGATTGGCGGGGTGTTGTTCTTCTCCAGTACCTTTCTTTATCCTGATTGGATTGCTGTTCAGAGTGTCCAATCAGCTGTCATGGTTTTGGATACCAGGCTTGAATACGACTTGAGATCCTAGCTCAGTCATGTATGCAGATACATAATATGCCTCCTCTCCTTCTGATCCATCAGTCACCTTTATCTTCTCCCCATCTTCAGTTTTTTGCATTATCCTACACTTAGCACCCTTTACCCAAGAAAATGATGGTCCAGTTGTGCAGTGTTGCTTGCCAGGGTGGGCCCAGGTGCACAGTGGAGATCTGGCAAGGACATGTGAAGGGCACCCCTTTTCCCCTGTCCTAACTTCCACACACTATCTCCTCTTAACTTCCAGCTGGCAACCTCTATACCCTCACCCTTCCCTGCTTTCTTGTCTCCTTCCCATCACCCACGAATTTAATTATTACATCTACCCTGCCTTGCTTTTGTAATGTAGGAGATTTGAATCAGACAAGCAGAGTGGGTATAACTATATTTATTGCTGGTTCACATCATAAGGTCTGAGCCAGGCCTCCATGTTCAAACAGCCCAGTAACAGTAACATAACAATTCCCCTACCCTGCTCAGACATGCTGAACTCTACTCTCTAACACTTACTAAACTAGACCACTAGATGGCAACACTAAACTTATAGTCTTGTGTAGGGCTCAGCTGGGCACTGGCCTCTGGCTTGCCTTGCCTTGCACAGGGCTCAGCTAGGCATTGCCCTTTATCTTACTTTACCTTGCCCCACATGGGGCTCAGCCAGGCATCACCCTCTGCCTTGCCTCACACAGAGCCTGGCTGCGGGCCACTGTCTGCTTCACTTCACCTAGGGCTGCCAGGTCCAATCATCGCACTGGTGAAGGAGGGGGAGGGACTTTCTGGGAGTGGGAAGGAGCATTGTGAAGTGCATATGTAAACAGGAAGTGATGTAGGCATGTCAGAGATGTCAGGGGCGACACTCTGGTTTTTTGGCAAAACTCTGTGGTTCAAATCATACAGTTTTGCCCAAAAACCAGAGTGTCATGCCCCCGATGTCTCCAATGTGCCTACATCACTTCTGGCTTTTGTAGCCACGTTGCAATTATTCCTGGGTTCCTGCTGGTAAGAGGGTGATTGAGGGGGAGAGGAGTGCCTGAAAGTGGGAGACCCCTGCCTGCACCAGGCAGTCTGGCATCCCTTATCTTGCCTTGCATGGGGCTTGTTCGGGTGCCACCATCTGCCTCACCTTGGCTTGTGTGGAGTTTGGACAGACACCACCATCTGCCTTGCCTTGTGTGGGGCTCAGCCAGGCAGGGAACCATCATCTGCTTTGCCTCACTTCATGCAGGACTTGGTCAGTTGCCACTGTCTGCTTTGCCTTGCCTCATGTAGGCTTGGGTGGGTGCTACCATCTGCCTCACCTCACCTTGTGAGGGGCTCAGGAGGGTACTACTATCTGCCTCCCCTCTCACAGGGCTAACCTGGGCCAGGTACCACAGACTGCCTTGCTTTGTGTGGGTCTTGGCTAGGCTGGGTGCTAGTGTCTGCCTCACTTCATTTGGATAGAGCCAGGTGCCAGGACCTCCCCTGTCTTCCCTCTCACATTGCACTCTGGTAGGCCTGGTCCTGTCTCCCCTGGCTGGCAGGATGTCACCTCTCTCAGCTTGTGCGTGTTTAGGTAAGTTGAGCTCAGCCCTTTTGTTAGAAGGCTGGTTGGCCCAGGTGTGGGAGGGAGGTCATTGGCCCACTGGGAGGTGTTCATTAAGAGCAAAGGTCCTCCCTGTGAGGTAAGTTGGACTGAAAATGTGTAACCGGCTGAAGGTCACCGAATGACTTTCCAGGGCAGAATGGGGATTTGAGGTCCTAGTCTGAAACTACTACCTTACACTGTATTTCATAGTGTGGCTGCTGTTAGTAGCCAGATGTATTTATTTATTTATTTATTTATTTATTTATTTATTTATTTATTTATATCTTCAATTTATACCCCGCTCGAACCCCCGAAGGGGTCTCTGAGCGGCTTACAGTTACTCATTGAATCCCTAACTAAGGCCACATAGCTAATCGGGAAGGGACTGCCCTACCAGCACCCTGTGGAGAGCGGTGTTCGTCAGTTTCTTGTCAGTTTTTCCATCCTGGGTCGGCTCAGATCGGCGTTCGCAGATCCCTCGGTGCGTAGTTTCTGCGTTGGCATGGCTCCGGCTCTGTCTTCCTGACTCCGCCGCGCCTGCGCCTTCACGTCCTCCTTGCGCCGCCGTCTCTGCTCCGCCTACTGCCTCTCGCCGTCCCCTGGAGCTCTCGCCGTTTTTTGCCGCCATCATTCCGCCTGCCTTGTTACCGGCGGCTCCACAACCCCCGCAGGGGGGGGGGTGCTCCCTGTCATCTAAGACAGGTACCCATTTTATCTACTTGCTATTGATGTTATTTTAGCAGCTTTCGAACCGCTGGGTAGACGGGAGCTGGGACTAGGGCCAGGTGCTCACCCTGGCCGCGGTGGGATTCGAACCGCCGTAATGGCTGTTCATAGATGTTACTAGCAGGCATTAGTTGCCTGCGCCACCGCTCCCTTTGGTGAGATGTCAGTCATGTAGCATCAAGTCACCCCAATGAGTACTATTTCAAAGGCCAAAACTTTTGGCAGAGTAATTTACAGAGAGTCAGCATGGTGGAGGGGTTAAGAGTGGTGGACTCTAATCTGGAGAACTAGGTTTGATTACCCACACCTCCATGTGAAGCCTGCTGGGTGACCTTGGGCCAGCTACAGCTCT
Organism: Gekko gecko; assembly: GCA_029375565.1. Lineage (NCBI taxonomy): Eukaryota > Metazoa > Chordata > Lepidosauria > Squamata > Gekkonidae > Gekko > Gekko gecko. Next base: position 176,669,296 of record JAPDNY010000005.1, read on the forward strand.
TCAGAACTCTCTCAACCCCATCAACCTCACAAGGTGACTGTTGTGGTGAGAGGAAGGGAAGTCAATTGTAAGCCACTTTGAGACTCCTTAAAGTAGAGAAAAGTGGGATATAAAACCCAGCTCTTCTTCTAAGACAGCAAAGGTGCACAACCTGATTAAAATGTAGATAAAGTTATATTCAGATACTTGATAATGAGTATTACAGCACTGGAAAGATAAAAGCCCACCTCTAGTAAATCAATGGGATGAGGATCTTAGAACTCTATCACTATTTGAATGCACAGCATATATAAGGCAATTGTGCATGGATTTGTTTTAAGATATTTGGAAATCTTTTATAGAAACTTGTGTGTAGATCCACCACCACTGTTCTAATATTTTTGTTTTTTGTTTGGTTTTCTTAAAAAAGAAATTAAAAGGGGGGATTTAAAAAAAACTTGATAGTGAAGAGGAGAGACGGAGATATTGTCCTAGCTGCATCACTAACTGAGACAGAGAGACAGACTAAGTGAGGAACTTCTGAGAAGAAGCAGGATATTGCCATAAGAGTAGCAATCTGGAGACAGACAAGGAATGATACATAATAGAAGAGAAGATGCTGATCTCACTATCCTATCCAATCATCTTCTTGCTGTTCCCTGTAGGGTCATAAGAACATAAGAGAAGCCAATGTTAAATCAGGCCAGCAGCCCATCCAGTTTAACATTCTGACACACAGTGGCCAAAAATACCAGGTACCATCAGGAGGTCCACCACTTGCCCCAGACTGAGAGTTCCAATCTATACCTTGTGGCTAATAGCCACTGATGGACCTCTGCTCCATATGTTGAAGTCGTCCATGCTTGTAGCTGCCACCAACTCCAGTGGCAGTGAATTCCATGTGTTAATCACTCTTTGGGTAAAGAAGTACTTCCTTTTATCTGTTCTAACCCAACTGCTCAGCAATTTCATTGAGTGCCTGTTGTATACTGGGTTCATTGCAGGATGCAGTGATGCAGCATAGTGGCACATGTACACAACAACAACCCTAGCCCACAAGATCCTAAATTTATGGGTCCCCAAATCCTTCCTAGTCTGCCTCCCTCCTACTACTGGTGGGTTTGAATTCCCTCCAGGGTGGGCCTACAATCCTGTGTCCTTTTGTTATCCCGGACCAAGTCCCTAATGCTAGGGACTCTCTGCGGACACAACACCCCTCCCCCCGTAGTTTGAACTGTGCCTACTGCACGAAGTCTCTTAAATAGGCTGGGGGCCTACACTCCCTAGTGGAATGCCTGGGTAATGGAGCCAGGGTTCCTGGTACTTCTGGGGTTGGGCTCTCCCTTTGGCTGTCAGAAGACAGCCATGAGCCTTTGTTGCCAAGTGCACTGTATTCATTGTTTCTCATATTGTTTTCTGCTTCTGCGCTTGCGCTTAGTTGGCCAGCTGCAACTGTGGGAGAACTCCTTTCTGCCATCTGTTATCAGGCTGGCCTTGACGAAGAGGCTATGGAGCGGTTTCTCAGCTTAGGGAAAGTTTCCAGTCCTACGTGACTAGGCGGTGGGGGAGAGTTCTCCCGGTCATTAAGTAAAACCCCACTGGGAGTTTTCCCACATGCACACTAAGAATTCATTCGCTAGTTTGACTTTGCATCATAGTATAATTGCATTTGGCCTGGCCTAGATGGGCATTCCTGACAATAGCGTTATTACTGTGGGCTACATCCTTGTATTCCAATAAAACTTCTCTTTCTTAAGAAAACGCCTGGGCATACTTGCTATTGAGCCTGACTGTAATTCTGACTGCGATTGAACTGCTCCCAGGCCATCGAATGCCTAAAGAAAAGTTTTATGCTATGAGCCCGGCTGAAAAAATGGAGTTACGGAAATTTATCGACAAGAACCTAGCCCGGGGTTTCATCTGGCCAGCCTCTTCCCCATTCACCGCCCCTGTCTTATTCTGTAAAAAGAAAGATGGGGGGCTCAGGCTTTGTACAGACTACAGGGGTCTGAATGCAGTGTCGGCTACTAATGTGTACCCCATGCCCCTGATTAAAGACCTGCTTGCCGAGGTGGCCCAAGGCAAGATCTTTTCTAAGCTGGACCTGAGGGATGCCTACTTCCGAGTACGCATCCGAGAGGGAGATGAATTTAAGACTGCGTTCAACACTCCCTTGGGGCAATTTGAATACCGGGTGATGCCCTTCGGGCTCCAGGGAGCTCTGGGAGTATTCATGAACCAAATCAATGAGGTGCTGCACCCACACCTTTTCAAGGGGGTGGTCATTTACTTGGATGACATTTTACTGTACTCCCCGGACTTAGAATCCCATGTTCAGTTAGTCCGAGAGGTGCTCACCAAGCTCCTGAAGCACAAACTGTTCATTAAATTGTCTAAATGTGAGTTCCACCAGACCTGCATTGACTTTCTGGGGTACCGTATATCGCCCAAGGGGCTGCAGATGGCCCCTAGGAAAGTACAGGCTGTATTAGACTTGGAGCCCCCCAAAACTCGGAGGCAGCTCCAGAGTTTCATTGGTTTTGTGAACTTTTATCGCCAATTTCTGCCCCACTTTGCTCAAGTGAGCCTCCCCCTCACCAACCTCCTCAAAACCAAAGGGAATGGGGCGGGGGCCCTTCACCCCGGGGTGAAATTAGAATGGACACCCAAATGCCAGGAAGCGTTTGAGCAATTGAAACAACAATTTACCACAGAGCTGGTCCTGGCCCACCCCGATGAGACAAAAAAGTTTGTGGTGCAGGTTGACATGTCCGACACTGCCGGGGGGGGGGCGATTTTGCAAGAAGGGGCAGACGGGCAGCTACACCCTTTAGCCTATGTGTCTTGTAAATTTAATGAGACGGAAAGGTTCTAGCCCGTGTGGGACAAAGAAGCAGCTTCAGTCTGCTTGGCCCTTGCTACCTGGCGGCATTGTCTGGAGGGGGCCCGGGGGTCCTTTGAGGTCTGGACTGATCACAAAAACCTCAAGGTCCTACGGAAGCCCCGCAACCTTAATGCCAAACAGTTCCAGTGGGCAGAATTTTTCTCTAAGTTCCAATTTACCCTCCATCATTTTCCTGGGCACTCAAACTCACTGGCGGATGCTCTCTCTCACCTTCCCCAGCATGATAGCAAAAGGGTGGAAGTCCACGAGTCCTTCTTCACTCCCTCCCAATTGAGTGGGGCAGTCGTGACTCGGAAACAAAGTACACCAGAACTACCCCAGTCTAGCCCCGGGGCCCCTTGGGAGGAGAGGTTTGCCAAAGCGATAACTGCCACAGAAATTCAAGACTTGCAAGCGCAGGGGTCTTTGGAGCACCGGGAGAACGGTTGCTGGTACAAGGGAGAAAAGCTGTTTGTACCCAAAGCTCTGAGGGGGAGGTGTTATGGTTGGTGCATGGCTCCAAACCGGCAGGGCACTTTGGTTTTGTGAAATCATTACATTTGCTACAGAGGACTTTTTGGTGGTAGCACATGCGAAAAGACCTGTCCACCTTTGTGCAATCGTGCCAAACATGTAGCATGTGCAAACCAAGAGGGGGCAACCCCCCGATCTGTTACAACCGTTGCCAACCCCCCAAAGGCCCTGGGAGGTAATATCCATGGATTTTATCACTGATTTACCCCCAAGTAAGCAAATGACTGTAATCTGGGTAGTCATGGATTTGTTTTCCAAGGAAGCACATTTCATCCCATTCTCTGGGCTGCCCACTGCTAGAGCGCTGGCAAATGCTTTTCTGCAACACATCATTAGATTACACACACTGCCGACCAAGATAATTTCTGACCGCAGCATGCAGTTCATTTCTAAGTTATGGACCGAATTAATGTCCCTCATGGGCATTGAATGGGCTCTGAGCAGTGCTTACCACCCAGAGACCGATGGCCAGACTGAGCAGATTAACCAGACCCTGGAGCAGCAGTACTTATGGTGTTTCACTAACTTCCAACAAGATGACTGAGTGGAACTTCTCCCTTTAGCTGAATTTGCATACAACATTGTTTGGCACTCATCCACAGGGGTCTCTCCATTCAAAGCAGCTCTAGGCTATGAGAGCCCCCCTCTGCCATTCCTTAAAACCCCACTTTGAGTGGGTGGGGGGGGAAGCAGCAGACTGGTGCCAAAAGCTCAGTCATTCCTGGCCACACATTTGTGAAGCACTAGAAGCAGCGAAGGCTGCTTACAAAACCCAGGCTGACAGGGAAAGTGTGGTGGGTTGGGATCTGCAGCCTGGAGAATCTGTGTATGTATCCACAAAGCATTTGAAGCTTCCCCAACAGTCCAAGAAACTTGCCTGGAAATACATTGGGCCCTTCAAGATTCACAGACTTATCAACAAAGTGACTGTGGAATTGGACTTGCCCAAGTCTCTTAAACATGTTCATCCCATTTTCCATTACAGCTTCCTGAAACCTGGGCACCCCCAAACTGATGGCATCCTGAACCTCCAGTGCCACCCCCCTTGATTATTGATGGCAGTGAACATTGTGAACTTGCTGATATTCTGGACTCTAAACTCAAGCGGGGCCAACTTCACTATTTGGTTGAATGGGTGCATTTTGGGCCTCAGCACAGGGAGTGGGTGAAAGTACAAGATATTAATGCAAATGTTGGAAATGTAGAAAGAAAGAAGGCTCATTTTACCATATGTGGTGGACTTGTGATAAAGCCATGAGTTATTGGTCAGAGATTCATAATGAAATACAGAAAATTCTGAAATGTACTTTTAAGAAGGATCCACAAATCTTGTTGTTAGGTCTTAAATTGGAAGAGTTAAATGTAACCAAGAGAACATTGTTATGGTACTTGGTTATAACAGCTAGAATGACTTATGCACAATTCTGGAAACAAGAAAAGATACCTGAAATATGGGAATGGCAATAGCATTATTACTGTGGGCTACATCCTTGTATTCCAATAAAGCTTCTCTTTCTTAAGAAAACGCCTGGACATACTTGCTATTGAGCCTGACATTGACTCTGCAGTGGCAGGGAATCCTCCCCATCCTCAGGAACTGTGGGTGACAGTGCTTCTGGGGTCTCTTGAGGTAGAGGCTGGGCAGGCACACCGGCTCTTCCCTCCAGAATGTCAGCCTCTGGCTCCTTGGTGCACAGCTCGTCGGAGACCCCATACAGCTCTGGCTCCCTGGATATCTGGAGTTGGTGCCATCGCATCTGGTCCACGTGTTTCCACAGAACCTAGCTGTCCTCAGTGGAGACCTCATATGAGACCGGCCCTGTGGGATGAAGGACCCAGCCGGCCAACCAATGGGGTCCCTTTCCGAAGTTCCTCACATAGACGGGGTCTACAGGGAAGAACCTCTGGGGGCTTCCCAATGTTTGGAGAGCCTTCGCAACTTGGGGGCTCTGTCTGGGTGTAATCTGTCTAGTAGCATGGTTGGCCTCTGGCCCATCAGGAGTTCAGCTGGGCTGCTGCCACTGACGAGGTTGAGCAGCAGAAACTAGGCCAGGCGGAATTCCCAGTCCCCCTCCGTGATGCGGCTGAGTCCCTCTTTAGCAGTCCTCACCATGTGCTCGGCTTGTCCATTCATGGCCAAGTGGAAAGGTGCTGACCTCACATGCTGGATGAAGTTTCCCCAGAGGAACACCTGGAACTTGTGTAACGTGAAGGCTGTCCCATTGTTGGAGACTATGGTGTCTGGCAGCCCCTGGGTTGCAAAGATCTGGCACAGCACACAAATGGCAGTCCTGGATGATGTTGTCACGATGGGCGTTACCTCCAGCCATTTGGAGTAGGAGTCCACCATAACCATGAAGAGCAGTCCATGATATGGTCCGGTGAAATCAACGTGGAACCTGGACCATGGCCGGTGGATATACTCCCAACCCTGTGTGGGTGCGCTAGGAGAGTTTGGGTGGACCGCCTGGCATGCTTGACACCCCTTCACCCATGCTTTAAGTTCACCATCAATCCCCGGCCACCACATGTAACTCCTTGGCCAGGGCCTTCATCCAGACAATTCCCGGGTGAGCCTCATGGAGCGCCTCAACTACCCATTGATGCAGGGTGCTGGGGACGACGACTGTATCCCCCCACAATAAGCACCCCTTGTAAGCCGAGAGTTCAGCCTTCCTGGTAGCAAAGGCTGTGAACTTGACACCAGCCGTGGTCAGGGGCCACCCCTGCTGCACCCAGCCTAAAACCCGAGATAAGACAGGGTCTCTAGACGAGTGGCTGGTGATGTCGGCAGCCTGCAGGGGCTGGTCTAGGAGGTCATCAAGGAGCAGGATGTGGTGTGCAGGAGCCAGGTCAGGGTTGATTGTTGGCAAGGGCAAGCGGCTGAGGGCGTCAGCATGTCCCATCACTTTTCTGAGGAACTGCAGGAGTTGATAGTTGTAGCCTGCCAAGAAAATGGACCACCTTAGGGCATGTGGGGACAGCACCTGTGGTGTCTGTTTGTTGGGCGCAAAGAGGCTAAGGAGGGGATGATGGTCCATCACAATGGTGAAGGGCCTGCCATACAGGAAGTTGTGGAACTTTTTCATGCCTGTGACGATAGCCAGGCCCTCGCAATTGATCTGGGCGTAGTGCCACTCTGCTGATGACAGGGTCTGGGAGTAGTAGGCCACCAGAACTTCATGGCCATCAGGAAGTAGGTGCCCTAGCACTACAATTACGCCATAGGGAGAAGCGTCGCATACAAGAATCACTGGATTCATCGAAGTGGGCCAACACCGAGTTTGAGATTAACAGCACCTTGACAGCCCTGAATGCAGCTACCTGGCAGGGGCCTCATACCCAAGGGGCTTTCTTGTCCAACAGCTGGTGCAAGGGCTCCGCCATGGCCGCCTTGTGGGGGAGGAAAGCGTGGTAGAAATTGAGGAGACTTAGGAATGCCTGGAGTTCTGCTTTGGATATGGAGAACGGGGCCTCTACGATGGCCTTAATCTTGCCCCAGGCAGATGGAGGCCGTCCGCATCTATAGTGAAACCCAAGAAGTCAACCCAGTCGACTCCTAGAATGTACTTTTTCCACTTTACCTTGAGCCCGGCCTTGTGGAAACAGCTGAGGACGGTATGGAGACGGGTAGCGAACTCTTCCCTGGTGGCTGCAGTGATCATCACATCATTGAAGAATGATGTGACCCCAGGTAACCCTTTTAAGAGTCGATTAAATGTTGGAAGATTCCTGAGGCAACGCTCACCCTGAACTGGAGTCTCTTCACCCTGAACGCCCCCTGGTGCATGACAATTGTTTGGGCCTCGACCGTGGCCTCATCCACTGGCAGCTGCTGGTAGGCCTGGGCTTGGTCCAGCTTCCCAAAGACCTTGGCCCCCGCCAAGGTGGCTAGCACATGGCTCACCACAGGAATGGGGTAGGCCTGTAGGGCTTTGTTTAAGGTGCACTTGTAGTCCTCATAGATGCAGATGTCTCCATTGGGCTTCACTGGTGTTCCTATCGGGGTCTTCCATGCCACATGGAAGACTGGTTCTAGAACCCCTTGCGTGACCAGCTCAGTGTCAGTTTTTGGTTTCAGAGCAAATAGGACGTGCCTAGCTCACATGCGGATGGGCACTATCTTGGGATCAAGCTGCAGTGAGACCAGAGGGCCAGTGTAGTGCCCCAATAAGCCATCAAAAATGGATAGAAATTCCTCACAAACCTCGTTAAAATCCGACCAGTCAAATTGCTTCACCCCCTCAATGGTTATTCCTAGGGGGGCGAACCAGGCACGGCCCAACAGGCTGACCAAATTTCCCTCAACCATGATCAAGTTTAAATCCCCATCAAACTCTTGGTATCAGACCTGGAACCGACCCTTGCCCTGCACTGGCACTGTGTTCCTTTGAAAGTCCACTAAGTTTAAGTTTGAGGGCTGCAGGGGGGCCCAGCCATTTGGACAGAGTCTTTTGAGAGTCTCCACTAAGATGATGGAGGCCATGGAGCTGGAGTCCAGCTCAATGGTGCAAGGGAACCCTGCTATCTGCACCTGGACCTGTATATTAGGGATGGTGCTCGGGCTGCTGAGAGTCAGTACCTGTTGTGGCATTTCTGTCAACAGAAGATAAAACTCCTCGATGGTTGCATCATCCTCATAGTGTGTGGCAGTTCGTGATCATGGTGGCGGCTTGCTGGTCGGGTTACGTGATCCTCTCGAGTGGCAGGCACAGGTGATGTGACCAGATTGCCAGCAATTCTGGCATGTGGCATCCCTGAACCAGCACTTCCGCCGCTCATGCGCATCTCCGCAGCTGGAACATTCCAAATGAGCGGTGGAGTCGGGTCCCCTGAGCTTGATCTCTTTAAGTCTCTTTAAGTATCAAATCCCTTGTTGATCTTTTAGAGAATTCCACAAATACTTCCCCTGGAGGTTATTTTTCTTGACAAATTCTGGGTATGTTTGATACACCATATCCATATCCATTTGTAGCAATTCCGCTTTACAATTTGCCACGGGGGCCAGTGCTTCACTTAAGATCTCTTTCAGGCTTTCATCCTTCTTTTCTGGAATACCTTGAAATCTAAGGACAAATAGTGATCTTTCCATTTGAAGCTGTAATAGTTGTTATTTTTCAGAGGCTCTTTCTTTTTCCGCTACTTCCATTCTTTGGTCCAATGCTTTTGTCATATGATCAACTTTTTTCATTTTTTTAGATGTCTTCTCTGTTTTTATATTAGTTTTTTTGAGTTCTTTCTGTAGAGCATTAAAGTTCTTTTTGAGATTAGTGATCTGGTCCAACAGAGGGCTCAATGCCTCAGAAATCATGTTGGCAATGTCTATAGCTGTTTCCAGTCTGGAGATTGGCGATGTTAAGCTGGCAGTTCCTGTAGAAGATTTCCCTCTGGACGCCATTTCCCCCTCGATGCGACATTGTTTATATTAAAGGTAAAAGTTCTTAAAAGTTCTGAGATTCTTTTTTGTTATATAAAATGAATTGTTTGGCATTCTCCCATCAAAGTTGCAGTTTTGCCTCTAAGTTTTGCTACTTTTCTTTCAGTGTTTTATTTAGGGAAGGGTTACCCCACCCTCCTCTGTACTTAGGGTTCCGCTGCCTCTTCGCGGTTTCTCACTTTAACACTTATTTCATTTATGATTTCATCACTCACATTTATTGCCAGAAGTTGATTTTAATATAGGGAGAGTCTCTCGTCGTTGGATCCTTTGCTTGCTCTTGTTCCAGAGTGCACCTCTGATGCCATTGCTGGCTTCAGAGCGGTGGGACCTTTTGGGGCAAAGAGGAGTCTCAATCCCTTAGCCGTGGCTTTGGGAGTGGCTCCTTTCATGCCCCAGGCTAGGTGCCCCCTACAAGGTCTCTAGGGCCCCCTGAAATCATCTGGTCTCCCTCCCTGCTGCTTCAATACGGATCGCAACCATTGGAGCTTGATGAGGTGCATCCGTCTGCAAGTCGCCAAAGCCCAGAAGTCCACGACTCCAAGATCTCTCTCTTGGTAAGTCTCTGCCAGTTTGGACCCCATCAATGTGTATTTTATAGTTAGGGTTTTTGGCCCCAATGTGCATCACTTTGCACTTGGCCACATTGAACCCCACTTGCCACACTGATGCCCACTCACCCATCCTCAACAGATCCCTTTGCGGTGCCTCACAATCCTCCTGGTTCTCCCCACTCTGAACAATTTAGTGTCATCCACAAATTTAGCCACTTCACTGCTTACTCCCAACTCCAAATCATTAGTGAACAAGGTAAAAAGCATTGGACCCAGTGCTGAGCCCTGTGGTACCCCACTGCTTACCACCCTCCACTGAGAAAATTGTCCACTCTCTGTTTCCTATTAATTAGACAGTTTTTGATTCACAAAAGGATTTGTCCTTTTATCCCATGACTATTGAGCTTACTTAGGAGCCTTTGATGAGAAACTTCATCAAAAGCTTTCTGGAAGTCAAGATAAAAACATCCGAACTTATCCCCCTTGTCCACATGTTTGTTCACCGCCTCAAAGAACACTAACAAGTTAGTGAGACAAGATCTTCTCTTACAGAACCCATGCTGAGTCTGCCTCAATAGGTTTTTGTTCATCAATGTGCCTACTAATTCTCTCCTGAATAACGGTTTCCACCAACTAACCTGATATTGACGTCAGACTGACAGGCCTGTAATTTCCCGGATCTCCTCTGGAATCCTTTTTAAAGATGGGGGTGACATTAGCTACCTTCCAGTCCTCAGGAATGGAGGCAGATTTTAATGAAAGATTATATATTTTTGTCAGGAGATCTACAAGTTCACCTTTGAGTTTTTTCAGAACTCTTGGGTGTAAGCCATCTGGGCCTGGTGATCTATCAGTTTTTGTCTATCAGTCTTAGGACCTCCTCTGTCATCACCACAACCAGCAGTTCTGGAGTGGGCAAGCACTTCTTATCTTCCACAGTGAAGACAGAGGCAAAAAATGCATTCAACTTCTCAGCCATTTCCCTATAGTCCTTCAGTAATCCTTTCACCCTTTATTCATCCAAGGGCCCCACTGCCTCCTTGGCTGATTTCCTGCTTCTAATGTATTTGAAGAAGGACTTTATGTTTTTTGCTATATGCTCCTCATATTCCCTTTTTGCCTGCCTGATCACAGACTTGCATTTTATTTGCCACAGCCTGTGTTCCCTTTTATCAACCTCACTGAGACTGGCTTTCCATTGCTTAAAGAAATCCTTCTTACCTTTTACAGCTTCCATTACTTTGTTTGTTAACCATGCAGGCCTTTTTCCACATCTATTTGTGCTTTTCCTAACCCACGGTATATATTTTATCTGAGCTTCTAGGATTGTAGTTTTAAATAGTCTCCAAGCTTCCCCAATGGTTTTGACCCTTTTTACTATTCTTTTCAGTTTCCTCTTCACATGACCCCTCATTTCAGAGAAGTTACCACTTTTAAAGTTAAAAGTGGTTGTGCTGGTCTTTTTGGGCAATTCCCTATTTATACACATGTTAAACTCAATAGCTTTATAGTCACTGTTCCCAAGCAGTGCAATCAGTTTTACATCTATCACCAGGTCTTGGGCGTCACTTAGGACCAAATCCAGGATTGCGTCTCCAATGGTAGGTTTTGTGACCATCTGTTCCATAGCACAGTCATTGAGAGTGTCTAGAAACTCAATCTCTTTTTCCCGACTTGAATACATATTGACCCAATTAATGTGTGGGTAGTTAAAAGCACCTATCACAACACAGTAGGGTCTTTTTCTCTTCTTCTTTGTATAACAGACATTGTCTACTCCACTAAAAGCTGCCCCAGAAAGAGTCCTGTTCCTGCCTTTTACTGACAGAAACATAGCCTATTGTTTGTTACCTAGCAGTGGCCACTGAGGGCATCCTTTTTTAAAATCTACAGGCACTCCTTTTATGATTTTGGGTTTTTATAACACTCCTCTGTGTATCTTCCTTTTAAAAAAGATTTCAGATTTAATTTCCTTCATTTATACCCTGCTTTCTCAACAGTGGGGACCAAAGCAGCTTACATTATTCTCCTCTCCTCCTTTTTAACCACACAACAACCCCATGAGGTTGGTTAGGATGAAAGAATGTGACTGGCACAACATCTCCCAATGACCTTTATGGCAGACTTATTTGAACCTGGCTCCCCCAGACTCTACTCTAAAGCACTAAGTGCTATACCACACTGGTTTTCATTGGGTGACTGCTGTTGAACAGCAGCAAACAGCTAGGCCTAGGTAAGTCACACAAGCAGGATAGTATCAAATCACCCAGTGGTTCCTGCCAAGCATAGCGTGATGAGTCCTGCTTCAAAGGCCAAAACAGGCCTGGAAAGGGCTTTGCTTCCTCCCCCTACCTGTTACTGACAGAATCCAAGGCTAGAATTCTGTGATTGCTTAGTGCTGAGGGCTTCCATTTCTTAAAGCTACAGGTGGTCCTTTTAAACACCCAAACATATATTTTTCATTTCAGATTTTTCTGCAAACATGGGGCTTTTTAAAGGTTTGTATAAAGATTTGTCCTGTTCTTTCACAGGTCCAGTCTCTGGATTTAAGTATCTTCAGATTTGGCTTGGCTATTAGAATATGCAAGTGGATATATAAGGCCCCCTATGTGCCTCTACAAAGGGGAGAAATGGGAAGAAAGTGCCCATGATCATCTTTCATCCCCTCCCCTCCAATGCCCTCTGCATATGAGAACTAGCCATGTTTGGCCTAGAAGTAGGCCAGCATGTGGCCTGAAAATGTACACCAAACCAAAATGGAACAGAGTCAAACAAAATGGTTCCTAGCAGCAAAGAACAAGTCTGAACTTGCTATGTTGGGGAAGTGGCTTTAGGGCATCTGTCAAATAAATAGTCCCCCCCTCCAAAAACAAAGAGATATTTGTCTTTCTATTGGGGCCCACAGGAAAGAAGATCTCCTCCCAGATACAAAATCCTATCACCTGGCACATCCCCTCCTGCCCAAATCACCCTAATCAATAGGCTATTCAAACAACTGGGAAACCTTTTCTCTCCAGTAATCAGGGATCATCAGTGGATCATTAACTTCTCACATTCCTATCCACATTCCAACAGAAACATTCTGTTGGCATCAGGAAATCCATTCAACCACACAGATGCAAAATATGACAACATCTTTGTCTTCTCCTGGGATCACTAATCCTATCAGTTTCCCTCACCTTTTCACACCCACATTTCTTTCATAACAACAGGTCCCCTCTTTCCCCTCTAACACAAAAGGGGGGTCACCAAGACTCTTTTTGATTAGTTTAATTAGCAATCCATTAACACTCCAAATCACCAGAGGTAGCAACTCAAACTTTGTTTTACAGCCAAAGCTCCTCCTAAGAATATCTCCCGTTCCCTTTGTCCACTCCTGGGAACTCTATACAGTGTTTCCAACCTACATTGTTTAATTCCTGATTAATCTCATCAATATTTTGTTCTGAGGGATCCCTTGCATTAGCAAGCCCACTGGACACGTTTACTAGCCCTGTGAAGCCCCATTCTGTGTGTCTGCCATGGGCAACTACTTGCAGACCCCCCCAAATTTGTTTGGGTCATCTTTCCAGTCTCTGTTCCATAGACTCCTGATCTCCTTGATAGGTAAAGTATATTTCCCCAACACCCTCCTATTATTCCTGCTCAGCTCTGTACTTCCATTACTTGTGCATATTATTTAATGTGTGTTTTATTTCTGTACTAGGGAGCAAAGCCCGTTGTGGTGGAAGACAACAGGCCCTAGAAATCAAGGGAGGGAGGTGGAAGGGAGAGAGGGTTGGAGAAAGGAAGGAAGGAAGGAATAGGGGGAAGAGTGAAAGAAAGGACAGAGGAAGAAAGAAAAAGGGGGAAAGGAAGGGAAGAGGGGCACAAAAGGGCTTCTCTGGGCCCAGAGAAGGACTTTTCTGTCCCCCATACACCATCCCCTGGGCCTTCTATGGGGGCAGTAGGCAGTGTGTGGGGGAAAAGGGCTTCTCTGGGCCTACTGCCCCCATAGAAGGCCCAGGGGATGGCGTGTGTGGGGGAAAGGGCTTCTCTGGGCCTACTGCCCCCATAGAAGGCCCAGGGGATGGTGTGTGGGGGACGGAAAAGGCCTTCTCTGGGCCTAGTGCCCCATAGAAGGCCCAGGGGATGGGGTGTGGGGGCGGGAAAGGGCTTCTCTGGGCCTAGTGCCCCATAGAAGGCCCAGGGGTGGGATGTGGGGGGCAGAAAAGGCCTTCTTGGGGCCTAGTGCCCCATAGAAGGCCCAGGGGATGGGGTGTGGGGGGTGGAAAACACCTTCTTGGGGTCTAGTGCCCCATAGAAGGCCCAGGGGATGGGGTGTGGGGGGCGGAAAAGGCCTTCTCTGGGCCTAGTGCCCCATGGAAGACCCAGGAGATGGGGTGTGGGACGCGGAAAAGGCCTTCTCTGGGCCTAGTGCCCCATGGAAGACCCAGGAGATGGTGTGTGGGACGCGGAAAAGGCCTTCCCTAGGCCTAGTGCCCCATAGAAGGCCCAGGGGATGGGGTGTGGGGGGCGGAAAAGGCCTTCTCGGGGCCTAGTGCCCCATAGAAGGCCCAGGGGATGGGGTGGGGGTGGAAAAGGCCTTCTCTGGGGCTAGTCCCCCATAGAAGGCCCAGGGGATGCCGTGTGGGTGGCAGAAAAGGCCTTCTCTGGGCCTAGTGCCCCATAGAAGGCCCAGGGAATGGCGTGTGGGGGGCAGAAGAGTCCTTCTCTGGGCCTAGTGCCCCCATAGAAGGCCCAGGGGATGGCATGTGGGGGGCGGAAAAGGGCTTCTCTGGGTCTACTGCCCCCATAGAAGCCCCAGGGGATGGGGTGTGGGGGACGGAAAAGGGCTTCTCTGGGCCTAGTCCCTTCATAGAAGGCCCAGGGGATGGTGTGTGGGGGGTGGAAAAGGGCTTCTCTGGGCCTAGTGCCCCATAGAAGGCCCAGGGGATGGGGTGTGGGACGCGGAAAAGGGCTTCTCTAGGCCTAGTGCCCCATAGAAGGCTCAGGGGATGGGGTGTGGGGGACAGAAAAGGGCTTCTCTGGGCCTAGTGCCCCATAGAAGGCCCAGGGGATGGGGTGTGGGGGTGGAAAAGGGCTTCTCTGGGCCTAGTGCCCCATAGAAGGCCCAGGGGATGGGGTGTGGGGGACGGAAAAGGGCTTCTCTGGGCCTAGTCCCCTCATAGAAGGCCCAGGGGATGGGGTGTTGGGTACAGAAAAGGGCTTCTCCGGGCCTAGTCCCCTCATAGAAGGCCCAGGGGATGGGGTGTGGGGGACGGAAAAGGCCTTCTCTGGGCCTAGTGCCCCATAGAAGGCCCAGGGGATGGGGTGTGGGGGACGGAAAAGGCCTTCTCTGGGCCTATTCCCCTCATAGAAGGCGGAACAGGACTTCTCTCACTTGCCTCAGCCTTGAGGGCCTGTCCCTGCGCTCACACTCCAGACGGTCCTCTCCTGTCGGAGGACTGGAACAGACTGAGCTGAAAACACTGACGGGGGCTGACAGGGGCGGGACTTTGCAAAGCAGCCAGTCAGCCCTGGCCAGTGTCTTCTGACTGCCAGTTCTTGAGCCGAAACAATTATGGCAAGCATAGAATGTGGTGGAACCAAAATTCAAATATATCTAAGGACAGGATGTGTGCATTTTACAAGGACTTTCTTCTGTTTAGTAAAAACAACCCTTTTGATTAAGCAACTGTCTGGTTATTGAGTTCTATTAAAGGGAAAGATCCCCATAAACATAAGTATGAAGATTCTTGCTAATACCCCACCTCTCGCAAACTTTAAACTGGTAAGGGTCACATGGGGGCCCCACAAGATTCATGCGGAGAATCCCATCTCCTCCCCATCACCAAGCCCAGTGCAACTCCAGGTCCCACTAACCACCTTGAGCCTGGCCACAGTGGTGGGAATATCTGGGAGCTGCTTCAAGAGTGAGCTCACAATGGCTTCCAGCATCCACCACAGCTAGGCCTGGAGCAGCTCCTGGCATCCATTGCTGCCAGCTCTGCAGAATCAAGATAAGTGCATTGTGTGTACACACTCTTTAATCTGGGAGGAGGATTTAAACACCCCAATATATTTTTTTAAGGTTTCAGATTTTTCTGTAAACCTCGGGGGTTCCCCAAGTTTACAGGAAAATCTCTTTAGTCTCACTGTGGCCCCAATCCACAGATTTAGTGTCTACAACTGGGGCCACACATCACTTTTACATAAGAACATAAGAGAAGCCAATGTTGAATCAGGCCAATGGCCCATCTAGTCCAAAACTCTGTCACACAGTGGCCAAAACTACCAGGTGCCATCAGGAGGTCCAGCAGTGTGGCCAGGACACTAGAAGCCCTCCCACTGCTGCCCCCCCCAGCACCAAGAATATAGTGCATCACCTGCCCCAGACTGAGATTTCCCCTCTATACCCCGTGGCTAATAGCCACTGATGGACTTCTGCTCCATATGTTTATCTAATTCCCTCTTGAAACTGTCCATGCTTGTAGCTGCCACCACCTCCTGTGGCAGTGAATTCCATATGTTAATCACTCTTTGGGTGAAGAATTACTTCCTTTTATCCATTCTAACCCAACTGCTAAGCAATTTCATGAAGTGCCCAAGAGTTCTTGTATTGTGAGAAAGGGAGAAAAGTACTTCTTACTCAACCTGCTCAATCCCATTCATAATCTTATAAACCTCGATCATGTCACCCCTCAGCCGTCATTTCTCCAAGCTAAAGAGCCCCAAGCGTTTTTCTTTTTTTTTAATATAGTTTTTATATAGTTTTTGGTAAGTATTACATATTATCTTTTATCCCGTACATTTCATAACGGTTTTTATCCCTTCTCCCTCCCTCCTCCCCCCTCTGCTTTTCCAATGCTTTAGTCCTTTGTTCCCAGCCACGGGCACAAGGTCCGAATCTTGCACTGAATGTCCTTTCTTCCTTCTGTTGGTAGCCACTCCAGGTAAGTCTTCCATTTCATGCTGATTGCTGTAGTCCTGTCTGCCCATTTGGTCTTCCAGTTCAGTTTCTCAATTATGTCTGACTGTATGAAATCAAACAAATAATTATGCCAGATTTCTACTGTCCACTTACTCTTGTCCTTCCAACCCAGAGCAATCACTGCTTTTCCTGCTAGTATCATTGCTTTGAATATAGCTTGGTTCTCTTTACTTACTACTGGGTTCCCTATTATGCCCATTAACATTAAATTAAAGTTAATGGACAGTGAAACTTTGCATGTTCTCCTTATAATTTGCAATATTTTTGTCCAAAAAACACTGACCTCTGGGCATTCCCACCACATATGGGAAAACCATCCTTTAGCCTGTTTACAATGCCAGCACATGGGGCTCATTCCTGGGATCATGTTTGCTATTTGCGCTGGTGTTTTGTACCATTTTGTAAAGAATTTATGCTCCATTTCGTTAAATTTGATCACTTTAATTCCCTCTATTCCTTCCATTATTTTGCTTGCCAAGTTTTCTGATATCTGACCTTCTTTGGTCCAAGTGTTCTGTAGGTAAGATATTGTCATGTCTCTATTTGATATCATTTTCCTATAGATTTTCCCTGCTAATCCTTGTTTTGATTTTTGCATCCCTTTGTATAGTTCTTCTATCGGTTCCTCTATCCATATTTTCTCTTTTTCCTTGATCTTATTAACCATACTATATAGGCCTGTTATTATTAACCAGTGTTGGTTACCTACCTCTTCCACTATCTCGTGTACCGGTTTTAAGTTACGTCCTCTAAACATGTCTTCCAACCTATAATACCCTTTAGTTTTAAGATATTCCCACCATTTATTCTCTTTTATTTCGCTGTATATTAATTCTAGTGGTGTCCATCTTGAGTTTCTTCTTAGCCATTTCGCTTGCCACTTGCTCCAAGATTCTAATGCTGAATGTCTGGGGCCTTTAATCAATTTGAGATCTTTTTTTTGTGGCTTTAGAGAAAATCCCGAATCTTCCTATATTGTTGTTTATCTCATTTTCAAAACTAACCCATTTTTGCTCCTCTCCTTCACCTATCTCTAATAGCGACTTTATTTGAAAGGCTTCATAATATCTATTCAGCTCTGGGACTCCCCAACCCAACTCCTATTTGAGACCGTGTATCAACCTTTTTTGAATTCTACACTTTTTACTGCCAAATATCCACTTTCTAATTGCCCTATTCCATTGTTCTAACCTTTTGTTATGGGCCTCTAATGGTATCGTCTGGAATAAGTATGTTAGTTTAGGTAGCCAGAACATTTTAACACTCCTAATTCTAGTAGGTATACCAAGAGTTTTATTTTTCCACTTTCTCATTTCATTCTTTATTTTCTTCCATATCGTGCTATAATTCACCTCCAATATTCTATCGATCTTCTTTTGTAACACTATACCTAAGTATTTGAACTTTTTGGTGCCCATTCCAATATTTGTAATTTTGTTTATTTCTTTTCTTTCCTCTTTGTTCACATTGAGGTACATGATTTCTGATTTAGCCATATTAACCTTTAACCCTGAACAGCATTCGAAGTCCTCTAAGATAATTTTTACTTCTTTTATCGCTTCTTTGGGATTTGTCATAACTACTATAATATCATCTGCAAATAAATTAATTTTTATTTCTTCCTTCTTTACCTTATAACCTTCTATCCTTACACAGTTTCTTATCCTTTCAGCTAGTTGTTCTATTGCTATAATAAATAAGACCAGTGAGAGCGGGCACCCCTGTCGGACCCCTCTCTGGATCTGAAAAGTTTGTGATTTGGCATTATTGACCTTTACCACTGCTGTTCCCTCTCTATATATCTCCTTAATTGCTCTTATATAATTATCTCCTATCTCATGCTTTTTCATAATCTGCCACAAGTATTCCTGAGATAGGGTGTCAAAGGCTTTATAGACATCCAATTTTAAAAGACCTAACTTTTTTTTTTTGACCGTGTTGTAAAACGTTTATTATATTCCTAATAGGGTGGGCTATGTTCCTATCCTTTACAAATCCATGTTGGTCTTCTTTTATTATTTTGGGACTAAACTTCTTTAATCTATTTGCCAGCATTTTTGCGAAGATCTTGTACTCTTGGTTAAGGAGGCTTATAGGTCTGTATGAACCTACCTCTTCAGGGTCTTTATTTGGTTTCAAAATTACTATTATTTCTGTTTGTCTCCATGAATCTGGGGCCCTTCCCCCCCTCAAGATTTCATTGAAGAGCATTTGTAGTTCTGGGGCAAGAATGTCTATCATTTCCTTATAAAATTCACTTGTGAACCCGTCTAGCCCAGGGGATTTTCCCTTTCTCAATTCTTTAATTACATCCTTTATCTCTTGTATTGTAATTTCCTCTTGTAATTTGGCTTGCTCATCCTCCTTCAGTGTTATTTTAACTTACTCTACAAAGTCCCTTTTCTTATATAATTTTTTATAGAAAGACTCGAACGCCTCCCTTATTTCAATGGGATGTTGAGATTTTTGACCATTTACCTTTATACTTTTTACCCTTTGTCTTTCCTTCCTATTTTTCAGGTAATTTGCTAGTCTTTTTGCTGAATTTATGCTATTTCTTTGGAATTTGTTTCTCACCATGGCTTCCCTTTTCCATATTGTTGCTGAGTCTAAGGCCTCCAATTGTTTTTTAATTGTTAATATTTGGTTCTGTATCATAGGATTGTATTTTTGCATTAGTTTACTTTGTAGCCTCTCCATTTCTTGGATTTTGGCCTGTCTTCCTAGATGCCACTCCTTTTTTATATTCTTCTCTTTCTTTATACAGTGCCCCCTTATGACTGCCTTTGCAGCATCCCATAGAATATTGGTGGGTACTGTTCCTCTATTTTCCTCAAAATATAGCTTTATCTGCTCAGACATGTATTGTCTATCCCTTTCTGTGGCCATTAAAAGTTATTATATCTCCATGTTCTGGTTGTTGGTTGCTGAGTGAATTCTATTTCAACGCTTATTGGAGCATGGTCAGATATCCATATTGGATGGGTTGTAATTCCTTTGATAATCATATTACTATTCTTTTCTAAAATTATGTAGTCTATACATGATACTGTTTTATGCCTACTAGATATATGTGTGGGTTTAGGCCGGTTCCCCACAGACTCATGTGCCTCTATCAGGCCCCAATTTCCCAACTTGATTGATTTATCTTTTGTTATGTCTATATTTAGGTCACCTGTTATAATCACTTCTCCTTCGGAGAATTGTTTAGTTTTTTAAAATATTTTACCCAAGAATTTCTTTTGTCCTTTATTTGGGGCATATATATTTACTATGGTGTACTTCTTATCATCCATTTTAAACTTTACTAACAGATATCTACCATTCCTATCCTCTTTTTTTCCATAACCTCTAGTTTAAATTTCTTATGAATCAGTACTGCTACTCCTTTACCCTTGGCATCACCTCTGGCCTCTGCTAGTATCTCCCAAGTCGGATCGTTTAGCAACGGCTTGCTATCTTTTTTTTCTTATGTGTTTCCTGGAGGCATAAAACATCAATCTTTTGATCTTTTGCCAGCTTAGCTATCCTGTACCTTTTAAGGTTTGACGTTAACCCATTGACATTCAGTGTAAGTAATCTTATTGTTCTATCCATATTCTTTATGATTCTGGACTTTGAGTTCCCGTGGCCCTGGGATTTTTAAGCATATTCTTAAACTATCCCTTCCCCTTCCCTCCCATCCCTGTGGTAGAGTAGACTTGTGGGGATAAGAAACCTTCCCCCCTCTCCACTTCATGAGGTGCATACATCCCCTCATCCCCTTTATACTTGTAATATTAACATTAGCTCAACTTATACTTGGATACTTCCCTTTAGGTGTCTTCTTCTAGTGAGTCTGTCCTGAGGCGCTTTTCTCCTCTCTCTGCAGTTCCTTCTTTTGGGTCTGCTTCCCCCTCTGGCTCTTCTTCCATTCCCTCTTCCCTTATGTCTTCAGCGTTTATTCCGAGTTGTTTGAGGAGTTCTTTGGCCTCAAGGGCATTCCATGCCATGAGCCTCTTCCCTTCTTGGAATATTATGATTGAAGCAGGATAGCCCCAGGTAAATTTTACATTGTTTACATATAGTTTTTGGGCATAGGGGCGCATTAAGTTCTTTTGCCTAAGTGTCTCCTGGCAAAAATCCTGTCTCACCCAAACTTTCCTGCCCCTGAAGCTCAAGTCCTTCCTTTTTTTAGCTCCTTATATATTTGTTGTTGTATTTTTTCTCTGGAGAACTTGATAATAACGTCACGAGGGGCTCCTCTCTTGCCTTTTCTTTGCAGGCAGTGAGCTCTTTCAACGTCTTCTGACTGAATCCTGATTCCATTAGTTGTCAGCCATTCTGTTACTACTCCTTCCAGGTTCCTGGTAGAAACCTCTTCAGAGATTCCTGTCAAAATCAAGTTTGCTCTCCTATTACTGTCTGAGAGGTCATTTATCTGCTTTGTTAGGGAGCCAATCCTCTGTTCATTTGCCAAAGCCTTTTCTTTGGCAAAATTTGCTGTTTGCTTTATGTCGGCAATTTCTTTCCCTATCTTAGCCATATCTACTCGTACAGCCTTAATTTCTTCGCTAATTTTTTCCTGAGATGCTAGGAATATCTTCTGGAGGTTTGCTATCTGTTCTGACAGTTCCTTGATATTTTTTGCCATCCTTAGCTGTTTAATTAAGGCTTAATGAGCTAGGCTCTTGCTGTGTGAGCGTTGTCTCACTGAGTGGTTGTAAATAAAGGGTTTTTTTACTTGCCGTTTCTAGACTCTGCTGCTCTTTGGTTCCTTCTTATCTTCCCACCTGGTTATATGCCAGTATTTGGCTGTTTACAATCCTTTGAGCTGTAAATTCCTTAGTTTACGGGGGAGCTCGGAGTTTCAGCATCCAACTTGGTTTAGCGCATGCATGCCTCTCCCGAGCCCCAAGCGTTTTAACCTTTCTTCATAGGGAAGGTATTCCAACCCTTTTATTATTCTAGTTGCCCTTCTCTGCACTTTTTCTAAATTAATATTATCCTTTTTGAGATGTGGCAACCAGAACTGTATACAGTATTCCAAATGAGGTCGCACCAATGATTTATACAGGGGCATTATGATACTGGCTGATTTGTTTTCAATTCCCTTCCTAATAATCCCCAGCATAGCGTTGGCCTTCTTTATTGCAGTTACACACTGTCTAGACATTTTCACTGAGTTATCTACTATGACTCCAAGATCTCTCTCTTGGTCAGTCTCTTGGTCAGTTTTTGAACCCCATTTGCCACGTTGACGCCCACTCACCCATCCTCGACAGATCCCTTTGGAGTGTCTCACAATCCTCCCTGGTTTTCACCAACCTAAACAACTTCGTGTCATCTGCAAATTTAGCTACTTCACTGCTTACTCCCAATTCCAAATCGTTAATGAACAAGTTAAAAAGCATCAGACTGAGTACTGATCCCTGTGGTACCCCACTGCTTACCTCCCTCCACTGAGAAAGTATCCCATTTATACTCACTCTCTGTCTCCTATTTATAAGCCAGTTTTTGATCCACAAGAGGACTTGTCTTTTTATCCCATGACTATTGAGCTTACTTAGGAGCCTTTGATGAGAAACTGTATCAATAGCTTTCTGGAAGTCAAGGTAAATAATATCTATTGGGTCCCCCTTGTCCACATGTTTGTTCACTCCCTCAAAAAACACTAACAGGTTAGTAAGACAAGATCTTCCCTTACAGAACCCATGCTGAGTCTGCCTCAATAGTTTTTGTTCATCAATGTGCCTACTAATTCTTTCCTTAATAACAGTTTCCACCAACTTAACCGGTATCAACGTCAGACTGACTGGCCTGTAATTTCCCAGATCTCCCCAGAGCCCTTTTTAAAGATGGGAGTGACATTAGCTACCTTCCAGTCCACAGGAATGGAGGCAGATTTTAAAGAAAGATTACATATTTTTGTCAGGAGATCCACAGGTTCACATTTGAGTTCTTTCAGAAATCTCGGATGAATGCCATCCAGGCCTTGTGATTTATTAGTTTTTAAATTGTCCATCAGTTGTAAGACTTCCTCTCTTGTCACCACAATCTGATTCAGGTCTTCCAAACCCCCTCCTGAAATCGGTCCTTCTGGAGTGGGCAAGCACTTCTCTTCCACAGTGAAGACAGAGGCAAAAAATGCATTCAGCTTTTCAGCCATTTCCCTATCATCCTTCACTACTCCTTTTACCCCTTGGTCATCCAAGGGCCCCACTGCCTCCCTGGCTGGCTTCCTACTTCTAATGTATTTGAAGCAAGTTTTATTGTTGGCCTTTATGTTTTTTGTGATATGCTCCTCATATTCCCTTTTTGCTTGCCTGATCACAGACTTGCATTTTATTTGCCACAGCCTGTGTTCCCTTTTATCAACCTCACTAGCTTTCCACCGCTTAAAGGAATCCTTCTTACCTTTTACAGCTTCCATTTCTTTATTAGTTAACCATGCAGGCTTTTTCTATACCTATTTGTGCCTTTCCTAACTTGCGGTGTATATTTTTTCTGAGCTTCTAGGATTGTATTTTAAATAGTCTCCAAGCTTCCCCAATGGTTTTGACCTTTTCCACTCTTCCTTTCAATTTCTTCCTCACATATCCCCTCATACTAGAGAAGTTACCCCTTTAAAAGTTAAAAGTGGTTACATCAGTCTTTTTGGGCAACTCCCTATCTGTACAACAGTTAAACTCAATGCCATTATGGTCACTGTTCTCAAGCAGTGCAATCACTTTTACATCTCTCACCAGGTCTTGGGCGTTACTTAGGACCAAATCCAGGATCGCCTCTCCCCTGGTAGGATCTGTGACCATCTGTTCCATAGCACAGTCATTGAGAGTGTCTAAAAACTAAATCTCTTTTTCCCAACTAGAAGTCATATTGACCCAATCAATGTGTGCATAGTTAAAGTCGCCTATTACGACAAAGGATAAGATGGTTAGACAATGTCATCAATGCAACAATCATGAAATTGAGCAAACTTCAGCGGACAGTGGAAGACAGGAGGGCCTGGCGTAATCTGGTCCATGAGGTCGCAAAGAGTCAGACATGACTGTGCGACTGAACAACAACAAAATTACGACACAGTTATTTCGTCTAGCCCCTATCTTTAATTCATTCATCATTTTATAATCCTCCTCTATCTTTTGATCTGGTGAGCGATAACAAACTCTCACTTTTAAGCCTCCTTTTGGACCTACTATTTCAACCCATAGTATTTCCAGAAGTGAATCCACCTCATCTCCAAACCTTCTCCCCCTATCCTTCCGATATAATTTATAATCAGGAATCACCGTATCCCACTGATTTTCCTCATCCCACCAAGTTTCTGAAATACCCAGAATGTCTATTCCCCCCACCCCCAACACCAAGCATTCCAACTCCCTGATTTTACCTTGGAGACTTCTAGCATTTGTGTATAAACACTTATAGTTTCCCATGCTTGTTAAGTCCACAACCTTCCATTTGCTGCCTCAAGACCTTGCCAGGCAGTTCCTATCATTAGCCACAGTCTCAGTGGACAATTTTAATCCATTTCCTTGTACAAAAATAACAGCTACCCCATCATCTCTCTGAGATGAGCCATCCTGAACCATAGACTTTTCATCTCCTGTCAGCTTTCCCCCATTATTCAGTTTAAAAACTGCTCTGCCACCTTTTTGATTTTGAGCGCCAGCAGCCTGGTTCCTTCTTGGGACAAGTGGAGACCATCCCTTTTGTACAGCTCTCTCTTGTCCCCAAAAGCATCCTAGTGCCTAACAAACCTGAACCCTTCCCCCTACACCATCGTCTCATCCACGCATTGAGACTCCTGATCTGTGCCTGTCTCTCCAGCCCTGCGCATGGATCAGGTAGCACTTCCGAGAAGGCTACCTTGGAGGTCCTGGCCTTGAGTTTCCTGCCCAGCAGCCTAAATTTCTCCTCCAGGACCTCACGACTGCATTTCCCCACATCGTTGGTGCCAATGTGCACCATGACCACTGGCTCCTCCCCAGCACTATCTACCAGCCTATCTAAAACACGCGTAATCTCCACTACCTTCGCACCAGGCAGGCAAGTCACCATACGGGCAGTACATGGGTTCGCCACCCAGCTGTCTACCTGCCTAAGGATCGAATCACCAAGTACCAAGAGCCTCCCTCCCACCCTTCCCAGGAACAGTTCCTTGGTACGAAAGGATACCTGTTCACCAGCTGAAGAAGAGAACCCTTCTGAGGGCACATTCCTCTTATCCTCAGCATGGTGCCCCGTTTCCCCTTGACCCTCATGCTCCCTGGCAGCAGCTGGGCTGCCAGATCCAGAGTGGGACATATCTAACAAGTCCCTGAGAGTCTTCTCCATGAACCTAACTGACTGTCTCTGCTTGTCCAGTTCAGCCACCTTGGCCTCATGGGAGCAAACTCGCTCTCTGAGAACCAGGAGCTCCTTGCACCGAGCACACGCCCAAGACTTCTGACCAGTGGGCAGATGGTCATACGTGTGACACCCCATGCAAAACACTGGATAGCCCCCAACCCCCTGCTGTCATTCTGACTTCATAATTGTTTTTAAACTAATACTTTTATATAATTCCCCTTTTAAAACCCTTTGTATTTATATGTTACTGTTGTAGAAGTCTACTTACCTTACTGGGAAACCAAGGAGACTAGGTCAGCTGAAAGGAGCCTAGGACCCTGGCCTTCTGGCTCTTCCTGAGCATCTTACAGAGCCCGTAGGCTAAGAATCCCTAGGCTAAGAGCCACAGGCAAACAGCCTCACCCTTTGGCTCATGCCTCTTGCAAGCTTCCTGCCTTAAATAGAAGCATCCCCCAGGAGAGGGTGTGGCCAGCAGCTATTCAAATTCACCCAGGCACTTAATTATAGACAAACAATGACCCTTTCACACCCTAACTCCAGTAGCCAGGTGTCTACTACAACTCACCCACACACTCCCAAATACAGTCCCCCTCACAGTACCTTCTCAGCTAAAGCACCTCAGCTGAAAGTAAATAAATAAAAACACACTCACCCCTCTAGGAGCTCAAATACCTTGCTCCTTCTCAGAGCTCAGCTAGGTTAAATATATATCAAATGGGAAGTCATCTCATTTCCCCTTCCCCTATTACTTCCTCTTTCCCTTTCCTGAAAGATCCCATAGTCTCTCTCTTTCTCCTGCTTCCTTCTCTCCTTAGGGTTGTCACCACCAAACTGGGAAATTCTTGGAGATTTGGGGGTGGAGCCCAGAGAGGTGAGGTTTGGGAAGGTATGCAACCTCAGCAGGGTATAATGCCATAAAGTCCACCCTCCAAAACAGCCATTTCCCCAGGAAAACAGATCTCTGTCATCTGGAAATCAGCTGTAATTCCAGGTGACCTTTAGCCCCCAGCTGGAGGTTGGCAATTCTTGTTCCCATGAAGGAAATTGCTGCTTTGGAGGGTGGAGTCTGTAGCATTATACACAGGCCTAGATGTGCCATACAGACTTGCCAAAGTTCCTCACTTGTTGCTAGGATACAGTCAAGCCTGACTGATAACAAGTCAGCCCAGCAGCACAGGCATCTGGGAAAGAAGCATCCTTGCTACATTCCATTCTTATCTACACAAGCCAAGCTGTGCCTTCTTGTTTTTGCTAGCAATAAGATACCAAGGGGAGATGGCTGGAGACCAGTGTTTCCTCTAAGCTGAGTTAGTGTGAGGTAGCTCACAGTTTTTTTAGCCTCCAGCTCAAACATTTTTGTCTCAGCTCAGGAAGGATGGTTCCAGAGCAAACTAGTTTATATAGTTTATGCACTAGCCAATTTGCTCACTCACAACTGTAATGCCAGTAGCTCACAAAGTAGAATTTTTACTCACAGGACCCTGCAGTTTAGAGGGATCATTGCTGGAGACTCCAGCCAGGTTAAATTGGCTGGGCATACATGCCACAGGTTTGGACCAATAGAATGATGCCAACATGCCCTGTTCGTTTTAAGGAGTATCTGTAGTATATAGGTAGCTCTCGTGATGATTTTACCTATACCATGTAAACAATAGCTTTGTATATGTAGCAACACATGCTTTGCATGTCAGCAGGGGTATAAAAGATCTGACCACCCTGATGGGGTCAGAGCAGCTTGGTTTGTAGGCCTTGGCCTTGCTCTGTCCCACTTTTATTGCAATAAATTCTTTTTTTTTAATCCTCCTCACCTGGACTCCATCTGATTGTCTTTGGCCCCAGTCACACGGGAGGATTTGCCCCATGAAACAGACAGGTTGAGGACACATCAAACGGGTGCGATCATATGGCAACATCTGGGAAGCATCGCACACCTGTCACCAACCTGTACTGTCGGCCTGAAGAAGCAGATGCAAAAAGTACCAGCAAAAGGGTAGTAGCAACTGGAAAACGCGGGTTGCAGGTGAGCGTTGGATCATGGAAGCGGAGTTAATCCAGCGCATCCGGCATGCACATGTATCCTGTCGCACCAGATGTGTTTTTTTCCAAGCCTCCACGGTATGCGAAGAAATGTAAGATTGTGCATGCACAAGAATGCGAAAGTGAAACCCTTTGATGCACTTCAACATTGCCGTGTGATCACTGGCTATCAGCGTCTGTGCAGCATCTCGGGGACCTGTCTGATCACGCTACCGCACATCTTTTTTCTCTGGCTCTAATTTGCCTCCCTTCAGCGGCACAGTATCCTGCTCATGTGACTGGGACCTGAATTGGGCAAAGGCATTCAGACCACAGATTTGTGGAACAATACTCTTCTGAGGTCCCTCTCCTCCTTAAATCCCATCCTTTTCAGGCTCCACCCCCCCAAATATCCAGGTATTTCCTCACCTGGAATTGGTAACATATCTCCCTCCCACCCAACATCCAACCTATTTTTATCTGCCCTCTGTCTTAAGCTTTCCCTTCCCCAGACAGCCTCTACTTAGGAAGACTGTGCCCCAATTGTGTGGTACCGGCCACTGGGCAAATCCCACTTGCATAGTAGGGAACCCTCAAGGACTTGTGTGGTGGCACTTCACTTTCCCCTCAACCCCCTGCTCTATGTCCTCTTTTCCTCCCCCTGGAAACCCCCATATCCTCTCCTCTTCCCTAGAACTCATTCTTTCCTCAGCCATTAATCAATCTAGTAAAGGTAAATGTTCCCTTGCTCAAAAGCCAGTCGAATCCGACTCTAGAGTTGCGGTGCTCATCACCGTTTCAAAGTCGAAGAGCCAGCACTCTCCAAAGACGTTTCTGTGGTCATGTGGCTGGCCTGACTAAACACCAAGGTGCACAGAACGCTGTTACCTTCCCACTGAAGTAGTACCTATTTATTTACTTGCAATTTCTTGCTTTAGAACTGCTAGGTTTCGAACTGCTAGGAGCTGGAACTCGAGACGGGAGCTCACTCCGTCATGCGGCACCCGGGTCTCAAACTGCTGAACTACTGACCTTCCACAGCCTGCAGTTCAGCGTCTTAACCACTTGAGCCACCATCTACCTTTTACTTATCTCCCATTATCAGCTATATTTATTACTTGTTTACTTCATTTTCACCCCACTTGTCTGCAAAGCAGCTTACATTATTCCTCTCCTCCTTTTTATCCACATAACAACTCTGTGAGGTATGTCAGGCTGAAGGTATGTGACTGGTCCAAAATCACCCAGTGAGCTTTCACAGCATGATAGGAATGTGAACCTGGGTTTCCCACACCCTACTCTGAAGTTCTAACTTCTATATCACACTGGCTTTCATAGGGTAGTTGCTGTTGAACAGTAGCAGGCAGGCAATCCTACTTGAGTCATATAAGTTGGAGTTACCTAGAGGCTGCTGCCAGGCCTATGTTTGCAAACGTCCAGGTAGGACCTGGAGATCTCCCAGAATTACAGCTGAGTTCCAGATAATAGGTCTGTCCCCCCAGGAGAAAGGGGCTGCTTTGGAGAATTGACTCTATGGCATTTTATCCAGCTGAGGCTTCTTCCCTCCTGAAATCCTGACCTTCTCAGACTCCACCACAAATCTTCAGGGATTTCCCAACCTGGAACTGGCAACCCTAATGAGTCCTCCCTCAAAGAGTCCTCCCTCTCCCTCTGTCTTTTACTGACAGAACCAAGCCTGGAATCTGTGATTGCCTAGCAGCTGCCATTGATGGAATCTGTTGCTTAAAGCCACAAGCACCTTTGGGCTGGGAGTTTAAAAACTCCAGTGTATTTTTTAAAATGTCACATTTTTCTGCAAACCTGTGGTATTTTTTTAGATTCGTAGAAAGACCTATCCTGCCCATTCACAACTAAATCATTAGATTTAACTGTCCTCAGATTTGGCCGATGTGCCTATTAGAATATTGCAAGTGGGGACCCACAAAAAAATGTTATGTAATGTGTTGTAGTTTGTTTTAAGTTGTAATTGCATTTTTTGAAATTGCAGTGTAGGATTTGTATCTGTAAATATATTGTAAATGTATATACTCCTCATGATGAGACCCACTCAATACAGTACACAGAATGTATACAAAACATTAATCCTTTTATTTTGTTTCCTTGTTGGTTTTGTGTTTCTGTATGTGTTAATTCTAAATGTCACAGTTCTTTTCATTTCTGTAGTCTTCTGTTTGTAATATTTGTTATTGTTGCTTTTGATTAAAACATTTTTTTAAATGCTATATTAGATGTAAATGTTCCTTCATTTCTAAAATATCCTTGTCGGAGTGCTGCAAACTTGGATTTTTAAATTTTCAAAGTTGTTTACTCTAGACATTGCAACATATGATTGTCCATGGGTGAAGACCGGTTCTTTTAAGTATATGCCTACATTTTGCAATGTTTGGCCTTGGCTTTTATTAATCATAATTGCAAAGGCCAGTTTTATTAGAAATTTACTATTGTTCCTGTTTTCAGTGTTAGTTTATGTGGAGGTAATCCACCACTATCCAATGAGTTTAAAAATTCTGTGGTGTATTTCATTATTTCACCAACTTCTTCTGACTTTACTTCATCTACACTACAGCAACTTTTACTTTCTCCATGCATTTTAGAAATTATAGTGGTATTAATATAATTGCAGCACTCATTTCTTGAAGCTAGGATTACGGTCATCAAATGCTGAAGAATGGATTGTGCTGTGAAAGTAGTTCTGCGAACTGTTGTTATTACATCAGTTGTTAAGCATTGTTGTGGTAGTCTTATTGCACAATTTGATATGGTTGTTTGCTTTGGGATGGTTTCACTTCCCACTTATAAAACAGACATATTTCACAAAAGTATATTCTGATTGTGCTTTCCTGTTTGTTAAATTCAGTATTTTGAAAAGTGGCCAATCAAACTTGTCTTTGAGCAGTTTTGTATTGTTGCCTAGATTGATGAGTGTGGTACAATTGGTAAAATTTGTCTGAAATATCCACCTAATAGAATTATTTTTCCTCCAAAGGGTATGTCAGTTTGCATGAGGTATTTTAATAATCTGTGTATTACCATAAGAGCATTTGCTGATGCCATAGATGCCGCATCCCATAGAATTAATGATGTTTCCTGAATATCTGTGGCTTCTTTGCTGTTAGGAGATAGAGCTGATACAGAATTCTCTGTTAGAATTAATGGTAATTTAAATTTATTATGTACTGTCCTTTAAGTGACATGGCTGTTATCCCTGTCCAAGATACAGCAGTACATTTTTTCCCCTTGCTCCAATAAGATACGTATCAATGTTTGATATATAAATGTTTTTTCACACCCTCCTTGTTCAGTCGCACAGTCGAGTCCGACTCTTCGCGACCCCATGGACCAGATTACGCCAGGCCCTCCTGTCTTCCGCTGTCCGCTGAAGTCTGCTCAATTTCATGTTCGTTGCATCGATGACACTGTCTAACCATCTCATCCTTTGCCATCCCCTTCTTCTTTGACCTTCAATCTTTCCCAGCATCAGGGTCTTCTCCAGTGAATGCTCCCTTCTCATTTGGTGGCCAAAGTATTTGAGCTTCAGCTTCAGGATCTGGCCTTCAAGGGAACAGTCAGGGTTGATTTCTTTTAGGATTGACTGATTCGATCTCCTTGCAGTCCAAGGGACTCTCAAGAGTCTTCTCCAGCACCATAGTTCAAAAGAATCTATTCTTCGGCGCTCAGCCTTCCTTATAGTCCAACTCTCGCAGCCATACATTACTACGGGGAATACCATTGCTTTGACCATGCGGACTTTTGTTGGCAAGGTGATGTCTCTGCTTTTTATCATGCTGTTTAGGTTTGCCATCGCTTTCCTCCCAAGGAGCAGGCGTCTTTTAATTTCATGGCTGCAGTCACCATCTGCAGTGATCTGGGATCCTAGGAACGTGAAGTCTGTCACTACTTCTACGACTTCCCCTTCTATTTGCCAAGGAGTGATGGGGCCAGATGCCATGATCTTAGTTTTTTTGATGTTGAGCTTCAAGCCCACTTTTGCACTCTCCTCTTTCACCCTGAGCAAGAGGCTCTTTAGGTCCTCTTCACTTTCTGCCATCAGAGTGGTATCGTCTGCATATCTGAGGTTATTGATCTTTTCCCCAGCAATCTTAACTCCAGCTTGTGATTCATCCAGGCCAGCATTTCGCATGATGTACTCTGCATATAAATTAAATAAGCAAGATGACAATATACATCCTTGTCGTACTCCTTTTCCTATGCTAAACCAATCAGTTGTTCCATATCCGGTTCTAACTGTTGCTTCTTGACCCTTATACAGGTTTCTCAGGAGACAGGTGAGGTGGTCTGGTACTCCCATCTCTTTAAGAACCTGCCATAATTTATTGTGATCCACAGAATCAAAGGCTTTAGCATAGTCAATGAAGCAGAAGTAGATGTTTTTCTGGTACTCTCTTGCTTTCTCCATAATCCAGCGAATGTTGGCAATTTGATCTCTAGTTCCTCTACCTCTTCGAAACCCAGCTTGTACTTCTGGCAGTTCTCTATCCACGTACTGTTGGAGCCTAGCTTGTAGGATTTTGAGCATGACCTTGCTAGCGTGTGAAATGAGTGCAATTGTGCGATAGTTTGAACATTCTTTGACGTTGCCCTTCTTTGGGATTGGGATGTAAACTGCCCTTTTCCAATCCTGTGGCCACTGTTGTGTTTTCCAAATTTGTTGGCAAATTGAGTGCAGCACTTTAACAGCATCTTCTTCTAAGACTTTGAATAACTCAGCTGGGATACCATCACCTCCACTAGCTTTGTTGTTAGTAATGCTTTCTAAGGCCCATTTAACTTCGCTTTCCAGGATGTCTGGCTCAAGGTCAGTGATTATACCATCGTGGTTGTCAAGGACATCGAGGTCCTTCTTGTATAGTTCTTCTGTGTATTCTTGCCATCTTTTCCTAATCTCTTCTGCTTCTGTTAGGTCCCTACCGTTTTTGTCCTTTATCATGGCCAGCTTTGCATGGAACGTTCCCTTGATTTCTCCAATTTTCTTGAAGAGATCTCTAGTCCTTCCCAATCTATTGTTTTCCTCTATTACTCTGCATTGTTCATTCAGGAAAGCCTCCTTATCTCTCCTTGCTGTTCTCTGGAAATCTGCATTAAATTGGGCAAATTTTTCCTTATCCCCATTGCCTTTAGCTTTCCTTCTTTCCTCTGCTATGTGTAAAGCCTCATCAGACAGCCAGTTTGCTTTTTTGCATTTCTTTTTCTTTGGGATGGCGGTGAGTGCTGCCTCCTTTACAATGTCACGGACCTCTGTCCATAGTTCTTCAGGCACTCTGTCTATCAAATCTAGTCCCTTAAACCTATTCTTCACCTCTACTGTATATTCATCGGGGATGTGATCTAGGTCAAATCTGAATGGCCTTGTGGTCTTCCCAACTTTCTTCAATTTAAGTCTGAATTTTGCAATGAGTAGCTCATGATCTGAGCCACAGTCAGCTCCAGGTCTTGTTTTTACTGACTGGATAGAGCTTCTCCATCTTTGACTGCAAATTATATAGTCAATCTGATTTCGGTGTTGCCCATCTGGTGATGTCCATGTGTAGAGACGCCTCTTAGGTTGTTGGAAAAGGGTGTTTGCTATGACCAGCGTGTTCTCTTGACAAAACTCTGTTAGCCTTTGCCCTGCTTCATTTTGTTCTCCAAGGCCAAATTTGTCTGTTATTCCGGTTACCTTTTGATTTCCTACTTTAGCATTCCAGTCCCCTATGGTGATGAGGACATCATTTTTTGGTGTTAGTTCTACGAGCTGTTGTAGGTCTTCGTAGAACTGGTCCACTTCAGCCTCTTCTGCAGCAGTGGTTGGGGCATAGACTTGGATTACTGTGATATTGAATGGTTTGCCTTGGATTCGGACCGAGATCATTCTGTCATTTTTGAGATTGTATCCCAATACTGCCTTTCTCACTCTCTTGTTGACTATAAAGGCCACACCATTTTTTCTACGGGATTCCTGGCCACAGTAGTAGATATAATGGTCTTCTGAGTTAAATTCGCCCATTCCTGTCCACTTTAGTTCACTGATTCCCAAGATGTCAATGTTCATTCTTGCCATCTCATTTTTGACCACGTCAAGCTTACCTTGATTCATAGATCTTACATTCCAGGTTCCTATGCAGTATTGTTCTTTGCAGCATCGAACTTTCCTTTCACCGTCAGACACATCCACAACTGAGCGTCCTTTCGGCTTTGGCCCAGCCGCTTCACTCTTTCTGGGGTTACTCGTACTTGCCCTCTGCTCTTCCTCAATAGCATATTGGACACCTTCTGACCTGAGGGGCTCATCTTCCGGCGTCATATCTTTTAGCCTTTTGTTACTGTCCATGGGGTTTTCTTGGCAAAGATACTGGAGTGGGTTGCCATTTCCTTCTCCAGGGGATCACGCTTGGTCTGAGTTCTCTGCTGCGGCCTGTCCGTCCTGGGTGGCCCTCCACGGCATAGCCCACAGCCTCATCGAACCACGCAAGCCCCCTCGCCATGACAAGGCAGTGATCCATGAGGGAGTCACACCCTCCTGGTGCAACTCAAAGAATGCTTTGAGTGTTTGTAGTGTACATTGCGTTGCTTTTGGTATTTCTTCAATGATTATTAGTTGTTCTGATGTGGCTTGTGCTTTCATTGTCAATCCAGTGTGTAATTGTGCTTCTTAATCTTCTTCTTCTTGTAGTGATGATGTATATTCTGGGATGGGTAATCCTATCTGGTCATTTCTTAATACATAGATTTTTAAGATGTCATTTATTTCTTGAAGTGCAAAGTTGTAACTTTCGTTTTGAGAGTGTTTTCTGGTGAGATCCCTCACAGGTGCGCAGTGTTGAATAGATGTTGAAATGCACAGATGTATGCAAACATGTGTCTTAGTTGTAAAGGCATTTTAAATGTTGCTGCCAGTCAGTCAAAACCTTTATTGGCCTAGATTGAAAAAGAAAACAACAACATAGGAACCACAGATTTTAAATATACAAAGACAGTAATCCCCCCAGAGCTTTAATCTTATATTCTTGAACCCTCATAGCAATACTCTGGTTTCTCTTCAGATCACATAAATCTCACAGTGAGAAACCTCGCCACTGCAAAGGTGATATGAGGGCAGTGATCTGATAGAAAGAAGGATACTAGTCTCTCTTCTGGACAACTGTGCCTATTGATCAAAATGGGGCTGATTAGGACATCCCGTATTTTATCATAGAATCCACAACTGAGCAAGTTGTGGGTAATCGATTCTGTTTTCTTGCTACTTCATAGACAGGTCCTTTCAGGGTAATAGACATTTGCAAATCTACCATAAAAGACCGCAGATGGTAAAGCATTGAAACATGCAAGCATAAAAGCTCAACTTAATGGTGGGGTTGTAAGCTGTAAAGAATAGTCAGCTATAAGCCCATTTCTTGGTGGTATATTAAACTTCAGAGGGGAGAAGGTAATACTGGAACAGAGAGTTTGTTTTTCAGTGTCAAAGATCCTCTGCCTCAATGTTCTAAATATTTGAAATTCGCCTTACATGAGCAGGAAACGTTTCTCTTTCCACTTTATTTTTTATTTTTTCCCTTCTTTTTCTTTTGCTGCATTCCATTTGTAATGTTTTGGCATACCTAGGTAAAGATAGTAAGCATTATTGTCACAGTGTTGTAAGTCAGAAGGCATTTAATCTTTTTCCTGCATTTGTACTGCAATTCACTCTTTAATTTTAAGCCAAGCTGTTAACATAGTATTTGACGTCTTTGCTAGTGCAAAGCTGTTGCTATATTATAATGGAAAAAAATCACATTGTAACTGTTGTATAGTGGGTTAGACGCATAATGAAACCACAGACAACGATGTAGTGATCAGCATGGTTCGCTATTATACAACACGAGACACCGATACCTGGCCGGGAGGCCAACTATATACATTAGAGAGGGGACACCCCCTGGTACCATTGGCAGGTTTGAATTCCCGCCGCCATTCCCATTGGTCCCTCTACGCGGGAGCCAGGAACCTCAGTCCCATTGTTCTCAGGTACTCAAGCTCCGGCTCTTTGTTGATGGCCCGTAGTGGTCTGCGGACACAATACCCCTCCCCCCATAGTCCTGATCCTGTCTAGGTGACATAGTCCTTCAGGTACGTGGGGGCTCTGCGTTCCCTGGTGGACCATCGTGGTGCGGGCGTTGGGGTTTCTCCGCAGCTAAGTCATTGTGGTGTGGTGGGCCCTGCCCTCTCGCCTCCTTCCACTGGGGAAGGGTGCGCTGTCGGGCCCTCGGCTGTTGAGGCATCGGGCATAGTGGGCTGCCCGTCACTGGGGTCTGCCTCTCTGAGGTCCCGTTCCGCTTCGGGCTCCCCCTGGGCTTCCCGTGGGGCCTGCTCCGCCTCCCCTTGGTTCCCCAGGTCTCCTACCGTTGGAAGCAGGTGCTGCCTCAGCTGGTCCACGTGGCGCCGCAGAACCTGCCCATCATTAGTCGACACCTCGTAGGAGACAGGGCTGGTGGGGTGGATTACCTTTCCTGCTAGCCATTCCGGGCCTCAGCCGTAGTTCCTTGCGAACACCGGGTCCTCTGGGAAGAAACCTCATGGTGCCTCCCGGTCCTCGACCCAGTTGCGTCCCGTTGGAGCCCTGTCGGGGTGCAGGTGGTCCAGGAGGATGGCGGGTCACTGGCCCATGAGGAGCTCCACGGGGCAGTGGCCGCTGGCTGGGTTGGGTGTTGTCCGGTTCGCCAACAAGAACTGGGCTATGCGTGACTCCCAGTCCCCCTCCATCAGGCGGCTTAAAGCTTCCTTAGCCGTGCGGACCATGCGCTCCGCTTGGCCGTTCGTGGCAGGGTGGAAAGGCACTGACCTGATATGCCGGATCAAGTTGTTCCGCAGGAACCGCTGGAACTCCTCGGATGTGAACACCGGGCCATTGTCGGAGACAATGGTGTCCGGCAAGCCATGCGTGGCAAAGATCTTCCGGAGGGCTCGGATGGTGGTGCTTGCGGAGGTGGAGGAGACTGGACTCACCTCCAGGCACTTGGAGTACACGTCCACGGTTACCAGGAACGTTAACCCGTGGAAGGGCCCGGCAAAGTCGATGTGGAGCCGGGACCACGGGGTCCTTGTTGCTTCCCATAACTGGGTGGGTGTGCATGATGGGCTTGGCCAGACCTCTTGGCAGATCTGGCAACGCTTCACCCAGGCCTCTATTTCCCCGTCCATGCCAGGCCACCAGACGTAGCTCCAGGCGAGGGCCTTCATCCGCACGATGCCGGGGTGTGCCTTGTGCAGAGCCTGCAGGACCTGTTGCTGGAGTGCGCTGGGGACTACGACCCGGTCCCCCCACAGCAGGCAGCCCTTGTGTGCCGATAGTTCCTCGCGCCGCGTTGTAAACGCGCTGAACTCTGGGCCCGACGAGGCTGTAGGCCACCCCCTCACCACCCAGCCGAGAACCCGGGATATGATGGGGTCACGGGCTGAGCGGCGGGCGATGTCCGTGGCCTGGAGAGGGGCGTCCGGAAGACCCTCCATCTGGAGGACCTGATGAGCTGGGGCCGGGTCCTTCCCTTCGTCCGGCAGGGGGAGGTGGCTCAGTGCGTCCGCATGGCCCATCGCCTTGCCTGGCCGGTGCTGGAGCGTGTAATTGTAGCCCACCAAGAAGATGGACCACCGCAAGACCCGAGGGGAGAGTACCTGCGGCGTCTGGCGGTCCGCCGCAAAGAGGCCTAGCAGCGGCCGGTGGTCTGTGACGATTGTGAAGGGATGACCATAGACGAAGTCGTGGAACTTCTTCACCCCGGCCACTACTGCCAGTCCCTCGCGGTCTATCTGGGTGTAGTTCCGCTCGGCCGCAGATAGGGTCCACGAGTAGTATGCGACCGGGACCTCCCGGCCGTCCGGGAGACGGTGCGCCAGCACGGCTCCCACCCCATATGGAGATGCATCGCAAGCCAGGACCACGGGCAGGGACTCGTCAAAGTGTGACAGGACCGAGTTCGAGATGAGCAGGGCCTTGACGGCCCGGAACGTGGCGGCCTGCCGCAGGCCCCAGACCCAGGGTGCCTTCTTGTCAAGCAACCTGTGGAGGGGCTCGGCTACCGCCACCTTGTGGGGGAGAAAGGCGTGGTAAAAGTTCAAGAGTCCGAGAAAAGCCTGGAGCTCGGCTTTGGAGGTCGGGGGCGGTGCTTCCACGATGGCCTTCACCTTGTCCCAGGCTGGGTGGAGTCCGTCTGCGTTCACCATGAAGCCCAAGAAGTCGATGGATGAGCTGGCACTTCTCGCGCTTGACCT
Organism: Gekko gecko; assembly: GCA_029375565.1. Taxonomy (NCBI): domain Eukaryota; kingdom Metazoa; phylum Chordata; class Lepidosauria; order Squamata; family Gekkonidae; genus Gekko; species Gekko gecko. The sequence continues at coordinate 176,706,270 of JAPDNY010000005.1, forward strand.
TGAGGCTGGCGTCCTGGAAACGGCTGAGGACCATGCGGAGGCGGGAGGCGAACTCGTCAGGCGTGGTGGCGGCGATCATCACATCATCGAAGAATGGTGTGACGCTGGGAATCCCTTTGAGGAGAGAGTCCATCAGTTGCTGGAATATCCTGGGTGCCACGCTCACCCCAAATTGCAGGCGATTGACCCTGAAGGCCCCCCGGTGCGTTAAAATTGTTTGGGCCTCTGCTGTCAGCCCATCTACAGGCAGCTGCTGGTAAGCTTGGGCCAGATCTAGTTTGCCGAAGATCTTGGCCCCTGCCAAGGTGGCCAGAACATGGGTCACCACCGGGACCGGGTAGGCATGGTCCTGCAATGCCTGATTTATCCTGCATTTATAATCCGCGCAGATGCGGACATCCCCGTTAGGTTTAATTGGGGTCACGATCGGGGTTTCCCACACTGCGTGAGAGACCGGCTCCAAGACCCCTTGAGCCACCAGTCGGTCCAGTTCCGCATCTATTTTGGGTTTTAAGGCAAACGGAACGGACCTGGCCCGCATGCAGATAGGGGCCACCATGGGATTGTGTTGTAGCGAAACCGGGGGCCCGTGTATCGGCCCAGGGACCCGTCGAAAACGGAGGGGAACTCGCGGCACACTTCCTGGAAGTCGCGGGTTGCGCATTGCTGGAACCCCTCGATCGCAATTCCTAGGGGTCCAAACCAGGCCCTCCCCAGGAGGCTAACTAGGTCGCCCTCGACTACGAGCAAGTCCAAGTGACCCTTGAAACCCCGGTACTGCACCCTGAAACTCCCGACTCCCTTCACTGGCACTTGGTTTCTCTGAAAGTCCATGAACGTCACGGGTGATGGCCGCAAGCGGGGGCCCCCCTTTGGGCAAATCTGCTTTAATGTGGCCTCCAAAATGATGGAACATGCGGAGCCCGAATCAAGTTCCATTTGTAAGGGGGCCCCCTCTACTTTGACCCGGACGTATATTTTTTGGGTAGAGGCCTGACTGGGGAGTTTCAGTACCTGTGCTCGGGTGGCTGGGGCGTTGGTCAGTTGGTGTAGGTCCTCCTCCGGGGCCGCGCAGTCCTCGAAGTGCGCCTCAGACCTGCGGCGGGGCGGTTTTTGCGCTGCGTGCAACGGCTTGGAGCGGCAAACCCTTGCGATGTGGCCCGTGCGGCCGCAGTCCCGACATGTGGCGTCCTGGAACCGGCACGATCTCCTCTCATGCTGCCCTCCGCAGCTGGCACACTCCTGCGCCGCCGAGCCGGGTTGCTTGCGTGCAGAGCTGGCGGACGGTGCTGGCGGGCGATGCTGGGCTAGTGTGCGGTGTACCTCGGGGTCGTCGATGTCACTGTTCCCGGGGGAGGCCACACGATGCGTCGCGGTGGTGGTGGTCGGGTGTGACCTCTCCCACGCGGTGGCGGTGGCTAACGCTGAGGTGATGGTCACCTTCTCGCCCTCCATTATTCGGCGCCGGAGTTTCTCCTCCCTGAGGCCTGCGACGAAACGGTCGCGGAGAGCCATCTCCAAGTACTCTCCGAAGGCACAGTCGGCCGCCAGGCAGTGGAGCTCTTCGAGGAACTCCATGGCGGTTTCTTTGCCCTGCTGGTTCCGATGCTGGAAAACCACGTGGCAGGTCATCTCCGATGGCTTTGGGGAGTAGTAGTTCTGCACGGCCTTTACAATCTCGTCGACCGTGCACTCCTCCACCTTCTTGGGAGAGAGAAGATATTGGGCCAGATCCACGATCACGGGGCCACAAGAGCAGAGCAGCAGTCCTCTCTTTCGGTCTTCGTCCGTGATCTGATAGAACATGAAGCCTTGCCGCAAACCTGTAACCCAGGCTCCCCATCGTTGGGGCTGGGAAGCGTCGAACAGCGGCAGCAGCCCGGATCCTGGAGCGATGGCCATTGTGCTAGTCAGCGGCTGCGACACGGCTCTGGATTCACCCTCGGAGGTGCTCATGGAGGACGCCCGTGGAGCGGTGGAGCGAGTCTTCGGTAGCGCTGTCCGACAGCCCGGCTGGAGTGCTCAGCAGGATCCCATCCTCATCGCCATTGTTGTATAGTGGGTTAGACGCATAATGAAACCACAGACAACGATGTAGTGATCAGCATGGTTCGCTATTATACAACACGAGACACCGATACCTGGCCGGGAGGCCAACTATATACATTAGAGAGGGGACGCCCCCTGGTACCATTGGCGGGTTTGAATTCCCACCGCCGTTCCCATTGGTCCCCCTACGCGGGAGCCAGGAACCTCAGTCCCATTGTTCTCAGGTACTCAAGCTCTGGCTCTTCGTTGATGGCCCGTAGTGGTCTGCGGACACAACAGTAACACAATCAACATTACGCTTTAAAAATAGCAGATTGCTAAGGGGACAATCTGAGGGGGGCAGGAGGGTAGGAGAAGGGGTGAACATGTGACACTGATGACACAAAAGGGTGGTGGGAAACAAAATTCAAAATCAGGAATTCCTCCCTGGAAAACTGTGAGTTCAGATCTGATGGAAAAAAATCATGGAAAAAGTGGATTTGGAAAACTTGGGGTCACGGTACACTAAATTCGGATCTACGCCTGGGGAGGCAAAAAGTTGTGTGGAAAGTTTTACAAACTTTGATTATTTAAGAATGCCTATTGTGCAGAAAATGGTCTCAGAGTCTGATTTTTGGGAGAAAATCAGCTAGCATACTGAATGCTTGAAGAAGAGACTAGCTGTCTCAAAGCTCAATTTCTGAGGAAAACTAGTGAAAGATTCATGGTTTCTGAGTTGTTGTGCAGTTGCACAACTGATTCTGACTCTTCACAACCCCATGGACTACATCACGCCAGGCCCTCCAGTCTTCCATCGTCCTGCAGAATTTGCTTAATTTCATGTTCATTGCATCAATAACACTGTCTAAACATCTCATCCTTTGCTGTCCCCTTCTTCTTTTACCTTCAATCTTTCCCAGCATCAAGATCTTCTCCAGTGAGGGCTCCCTTCTCATTTGGTGGCCAAAGTATTTGAGCTTCAGCATCTGGCCTTCCAAGGAACAGGCAGGGTTGATTTCTTTTAGGATTGACTGATTTGATCTCCTTGCAGTCCAAGGGACTCTCAAGAGTCTTCTGCAGCACCATAATTCAAAAGCATCTATTTTTTGGTGCTCGGCCTTCCTTATGGTCCAACTCTTGCAGTCATACATTACTATTTGGAATACCATTGCTTTGACCATGCAGACTTTTGTGAGGGGGTCACATTTACACTGCTTCCCAAGAGTTAACATCTGAAATGTTCTAACTTGATGAGCCTAGCAAAAGCTGTGTTACCTATTTTAATACCTGTTTTAAGCCTCATTATTGAACTCCTTATTTCTCCTACCCCTGGTAGTTAATAAAAGCTACGTTTTATCCTGTTTCCATGATGTCTTCTATGTAAGAACTATGTTTAAAAGGGTAGTTCTGTCAGTAGAAGGCTGTGGAAGACATCAGTTTGGTTGAACTATGCAATGTGCTACCTCTTCTTAGATGGGTTTTAGAACCTTTTCCTTCACAGGTGGGGAAATCTTGCTTCCCAATAGCATTCAAACTGGGGACAAACAACCCAAATAAGTGCCCTAAGGATATCCCAGGTTCCATATTCCAGGTTCCATATACCAGTGCTACCAACTGTCTGTAAGCATGCTCAAGTCTGCAGTCCTAAACACATTTAATTAAAAGTATGTTTCCATGGAGTTGATGGGATTAATGTCCAGGAACATGAGTTTATTACATGGATATGATAAGAAACAACACTCACATCTCATGATGGAGCTGCTGTATCTCGTTTCTGTATTTCATAATGAATGACTGCAGCTTACTTGGAAACTATAAATAGTCTTTAGAAATGCTGTGCAAATGGCAGACAGTGAAGTGCTGATGAACTCTCAGAGGTCTCAGTTCATGTTTAGTGTAATCTATAAAAGCAACAATAGCGATCTCTAACTAGGGATAGAACCAAAAGTTCCTCTAGTGAAATTACCAAAACCAAAGGACATCTCCCCTTACATAGGGCACTCTTAGCCCTTCTGTGGGCCATTGGGATGAATTAAGCACCTTAGGATAAATGTTGAATAAAACGTGAAGCAGTCAAAGGGTTAGATTTCACAGAAGATGAATTGGTTGGGTTACAGAGGGGGAAATATAGAGCCTGGGAAAACATAAACCATTTGTATTTCATTTTATAGAGAAAGGAATGAAACAAGAGCAATTATCACATCCAGGTTTAAATGATGCCCCCACCCCTGCTCAGTTCTGAAATGATCATTTCAGGCACCAGCTGCTGTAAATCTTGACATTCATATTCAGCAAAATTTAGAACTATTGTTTCTTAATCATTAAAAAAATGCATTTTATGGGCTTTTAAGATATTAAAATTGAGAGCACAGATTCTTACTAATTAAAGATCAACATCCCAATCCAGCAATTTCTCATGCTCCTAACAGAACTCAGGGAGCTTACCATATATAAAAGATGCCTCATTCATTTTGATGGGAAAGTTGATCATGCACACTCTGGTGCTTGCTTCCCTTGACCAGAATGGGCCAGCCTGAAATTTCTGTTTGCACACTGGTGAACATAACGGCAAAACAGCCATCGTAAGTCAATGGCTAGGTATTGATGCTCCAAAACATGGGAAGGAAGAAACTAACAATGTAAGTGAAAGAATGTATACTCTTTCCGTCAATGATATGCCTTAATCAGGGCCAGCTTGCCCGCTAGGCGAGCTAGGTGCTTGCCTAGGGCACACCGGCCCTCAGGGGTGCCAAATGGTGCCCCCCCAAAAGCCCACCGCTGCCTCCCCGCCCAGCTGGGGTGCAGAAGGCAGGAGCTGAGGGTGCTCTCTGAGCAGGAAGGTGGCTGGAGGTTGGCGCTGTGGTGCTGGCTGAGCTGCTTCTTGGTTGGGCTGGCGCAGCACGTGTAGTTCTGGGGCAGATGCTCATGTGCTCCCCTGTGGAACGGAGGGCAGGGGTCAGGCTGGCCGCTGGCATAGCCTCCTGCGGCCTGAGTCAGCAGCTGCCTACGGCCCCCAGGTGGGAAGGGAGGGGGGCTGGAGAGGCAGGGGGCTGGTGCTGGTGCCGCTGCCGGCACTGCCAGGCTTTTCCCTTCCCGACTACTCTCTGCCAAGGGGCTCCCCACAAGTGCCCAGCCCCCTCCCTCCACCAGCCGCAGGGCAACAAAGTCCGGTGGGGAGCTGCCTCCTCCTCTTCAGTCTCACAGGTCCCCCCCCCACACCAGTCTTCCGGCTCACGCATTTTTGTCTTCGCTCAGGGAGGAGGGCTCCAGAGAAAACTGATTCGTGCAGCAGCCAAATCGTTCCCTCACAACTTTTTATGCTGGTAGCATGCTTCAGCTGGTGGAACCTGAGCTGTCCTGCCTGCAAAGTGCCTCCCAGGATTGGCTTCCCCAAGTGCCCTGCGGCTTGTATTCCCCAGGTGCCTTCCCGGGCAGTTGCAAAGGGAGCAGCTGGCCAAGGGGGAAGGCAGGAAGGCAGGGGTAGGTGGCAAGCAGCAATGTCCTGATCTACAATTATTTTGCACTGAATACCTAAAGACACCCCCTTTGGTAGAGCTGAATCCTGCACCCCCCAATTGGCAACCGACCGAGAGCCACCTTCCTCCCTCGACCAGGAGTGGGAGAGGAGAAATAGACAAACTTGTGTCAATTTCAACCGGCCTCAGAGACTTAAAGGCTGGCCTTGAAATCTGGCCATTTACAAACATTTGGGAAGGAGACGGATAGCAGAGCAAACTTATTTAACCTTCTGCTTGCTCCCTTTCCAAGTTTTGGGATCACCCCCGGGCGAGCCCTTCAATTCTTTCCAATCTCTTGAAATCTAGTTATGTGCTGGAAATTAATTTGCATTTACATACTTATTAGGCGGGGGGGGTGGAGTGTTCCCCTCTCCCTCTTTTTGGGTGGCTGTTAATTGGCTGGCTCTCCTCTTCTTCGCCCCCTCCTTCCAAGACCGGGGGGGACACACACCTTTCCCATGTGAGTCAAATTAACATAAGAACATAACATAAGAGAACATAAGAGAAGCCAATGTTGAATCAGGCCAATGGCCCATCTAGTCCAACACTGTCACACAGCGGCCAAAAATACCACGAGCAATCAGGAGGTCTAGCAGTGTGGCCAGGACACTAGAAGCCCTCCCACTGCTGCCCCCTCCAGCACCAAGAATAGAGTGCATCACCTGCCCCAGACTGAGAGTTCCCATCTATACCCTGTGGCTAATAGCCACTGATGGACTTCTGCTCCATATGTTTACCTAATTCCCTCTTGAAACTGTCCATGCTTGTAGCTGCCACCACCTCCTGTGGCAGTGAATTCCATATGTTAATCACTCTTTGGGTGAAGAAGTACTTCCTTTTATCTGTTCTAACCCAACTGCTCAGCAATTTCATGGAGTGCACACGATTTCTTGTATTGTGAGAAAGGGAGAAAAGTACTTCTTTCTCAACCTCCTCAATCCCATTCATAATCTTATAAACCTTGATCATGTCACCCCTCAGGCATCATTTCTCCAAACTAAAGAGCCCCAAGCATTTTAACCTTTCTTCATAGGGAAGGTGTTCCAACCCTTTTACCATTCTAGTTGCCCTTCTCTGCACTTTTTCCAATGCTATAATATCCTTTTTGAGATGTGGTGACCAGAACTGTACACAGTATTCCAAATCAGGTCGCACCAATGATTTATACAGGGGCATGATGATACTGGCTGATTTGTTTTCAATTCCCTTCCTAATAATCCCCAGCATAGCGTTGGCCTTCTTTACTGAAGTTACACACGATGGGTGATTTCCCACTAAAGCTTGCCGCGGGGTTGTGCCGCCGTTTGCCCGGAGATTTTTAGTCAATTTCACACCCGAAGCCGCGGGGCTGCATTTTGACCCGCGGCTTCGCCCGATTTCCCCGCAGTTTCGTAATCCTGTTTTTTGAGGATTACGAAACTGCGGGGGAAATCGGGTGAAGCCGCGGGTCAAAATGCAGCCCCGCGGCTTCGGGTGTGAAATTGACTAAAAAATCTCCGGGCAAACGGTGGCACAACCCCGCGGCAAGCTTTAGTGGGAAATCACCCTGTCTAGACATTTTCATTGAGTTATCTACTACGACTCCAAGATCTCTCTCTTGGTCAGTCTCTGCCAATTCAGACCCCATCAATGTGTATTTATATTTAGGATTTTTGGCTCCAAACTGCATCACTTTGCACTTGGCCACATTGAACCCCATTTGCCACGTTTACGTCTACTCACCCATCCTCGATAGATCCCTTTGGAGTGCCTCACAATCCTCCCTGGTTTTCACCACCCTGAACAACTTCGTGTCATCTGCAAATTTAGCCACTTCACTGCTTACTCCCAATTCCAAATAATTAATAAACAAGTTAAAAAGCATCAGACCGAGTACTGATCCCTGTGGTACCCCACTGCTTACCACCCTCCACTGAGAAAGTTTCCCATTTATACTCACTCTCTGTTTCCTATTTATAAGCCAGTTTTTGATCCACAAGAGGACTTGTCTTTTTATCCCAGGACTATTGAGCTTACTTAGGAGTCTTTGATGAGGAACTGTATCAAAAGCTTTCTGGAAGTCAAGGTAAACAACATCTATTGGGTCCCCCTTGTCCACATGTTTGTTCACTCCCTCAAAAAACACTAACAGGTTAGTGAGACAAGATCTTCCCTTACAGAACCCATGCTGAGTCTGCCTCAATAGTTTTTGTTCATCAATGTGCCTACTAATTCTTTCCTTAATAACAGTTTCCACCAACTTACCCGGTATTGATGTCAGACTGACTGGCCTGTAATTTCCTGGATCTCCCCTGGAGCCCTTTTTAAAGATGGGAGTGACATTAGCTACCTTCCAGACCGCAGGAATGGAGGCAGATTTTAAAGAAAGATTACCTATTTTTGTCAGGAGATCCACAGGTTCACATTTGAGTTCTTTCAGAAATCTCGGATGAATGCCAACCGGGCCTGGTGATTTATTAGTTTTTAAATTGTCCATCAGTCGGAGAACTTCCTCTCTTGTCACCGCAATCTGATTCAGAACTTCCAAATCCCCTCCTGAAATCGGTGCTTCTGGAGTGGGCAAGCACTTCTCCTCTTCCACAGTGAAGACAGAGGCAAAAAATGCATTCAGCTTCTTAGCCATTTCCCTATCATCCTTCACTACTCCTTTTACCCCTTGGTCATCCAAGGGCCCCACTGCCTCCCTGGCTGGCTTCCTACTTCTAATGTATTTGAAGCAAGTTTTATTGTTGGCCTTTATGTTTTTTGTGATATGCTCCTCATATTCCCTTTTTGCTTGCCTGATCACAGCCTGTGTTCCGTTTTATCAACCTCACTGAGACTAGCTTTCCACCACTTAAAGGAATCCTTCTTACCTTTTACAGCTTCCATTACTTTATTAGTTAACCATGCAGGCTTTTTTCTATACCTATTTGTGCCTTTCTTAACCTGCAGTATATATTTTTTCTGAGCTTCTAGGATTGTATTTTTAAATAGTCTCCAAGCTTCCCCAATGGTTGTGACCTTCTCCACTCTTCCTTTCAATTTCTTCCTCACATGTCCCCTCATACCAGAGAAGTTACCCCTTTTAAAGTTAAAAGTGGTTGCGTCAGTCTTTTGGGGCAACTGCCTATCTGTACAAATGTTAAACTCAATGACATTATGGTCACTGTTCCTAAGCAGTGCAATCACTTTTACATCTCTCACTAGGTCTTGGGCGTTACTTAGGACCAAATCCAGGATCGCCTCTCCCCTGGTAGGATCTGTGACCATCTGTTCCATAGCACAATCATTGAGAGTGTCTAAAAACTAAATCTCTTTTTCCCAACTAGAACTCATATTGAGCCGCTATCTTTAATTCAGTTATCATTTTATAATCCTCCTCTATCTTTTGATCTGGTGGGTGATAACAAACTCCCACTTTTAAGCCTCCTTTTGGACCCACTATTTCAACCTATAGCATTTCCAGAAGCGAATCAATTCTCTTACCCTCTCAATCTTACTGGACTGTATACCCTCTCTGACATACAGAGCCACCCCACCTCCAACCCTTCCCCCCTATCCTTCTGATATAATTTATAACCAGGAATCACTGTATCTCACTGATTTTCCTCATCCCACCAAGTTTCTGAAATACCCACAATGTCTATTTCCCCCCCACAACACCAAGCATTCCAACTCCCCGATTTTACCTTGGAGACTTCTAGCATTTGTGTATAAACACTTATAGTTTCCCACACTTGTTAAGCCCACAGCCTTCCTCTTGCTGCCTCGAGACCTTGCCAGGCAGTTTCTATCATTAGGCACAGTCTCAGTGGACAATTTTAATCCATTTCCTTGTCCAAAAGTAATAGCTACCCCTTCATCTCTTTGAGATGAGCCATCCCGAACCAGAGAGATTTCATCACCTGTCAGCTTTTCCCCATTATTCAGTTTAAAAACGACTCTGCCACCTTTTTGATTTTGAGCGCCAGCAGCCTGGTTCCTTCTTGGGACAAGTGGAGACCGTCCCTTTTGTACAGCTCTCTCTTGTCCCAAAAAGCATCCCAGTGCCTAACAAACTTGAACCCTTCCACCCCACACCATCATCTCATCCACACATTGAGACTCCTGACCTGTGCCTGTCTCTCCAGCCCTGCACTTGGAACAGGTAGCACTTCCGAGAAGGCTACCTTGGAGGTCCTGGCCTTGAGTTTCCAGCCCAGCAGCCTAACTTTCCCCTCCAGGACCTCACAATTGCAAACTCACTCCCTGAGAACCAGGAGCTCCTTGCACCGAGCACACACCCAAGACTTCTGACCAGTGGGCAGATAGTCATTCATGTGACACTCCATGCAAAACACTGGATAGCCCCCAACCCCCTTGCTGGCATTCTGGCTTCTCACGTAGCAATAAGGATGCTTATCTACTGTGTGAGAAACAGACACTGATGTGTGTGCTGGAGCACCACCTATTCTATTATGTCAGCACCCGCTGGAACTCCAACTGTGCCATGCTGGAGCACTTGGTGGAGCAGAAGAGAGCCCTGATTGCTCTGATCTCAGTGACTAGGGTCATTCAAGAAGATAGCTGACTCACCCAGGAGGAGAGGGTGCTCATCTCTCAGCCCCAAGAACCAGATAGACATGCTCTTGTCTGAAATGGCAAGTTTGGCTCTGGTTGTCCCCATGCTCCACATGGCACATGAGGGACTGGCCTCATTGTTGGACCCAGGCACAGGATGTGCAGACCTTATTCCAGAGGTGTGCACATTGGTGAGGAGGCTGAAAGAAGGGCTTGGGGCATGTTTGCAACCCATCTTCCCCAAGCATAAGGCATACATGTTGGTGACCATGTGTGACCCATGCATCAAGGCAGGATCATCGAGCAGGTCAATGAGGTTGATTGCTGGAGAGACACACTCTCCTGGCAGGTCAAACACAGACAGGCCAGTGGGGTTATGTTGCCTGGAGCTGAGGAAGTGGGAGGCAAAAGCAGCACAGCTGTTGCTCTTCCCCAACCTCCCCAGCTTGGCAGCATCCCCCCATGGCCCCAGCTCAAAGAGTGGAGAGATGGCACTCTTGGAGTGGCTTGCTGGCCCCTCTGGGAGCAGTAGCAGGCCCATGAGACAGGACATGGTGGCTATGATGGTCAGGGACTACTTTTTGGAGCCCCGTGCATCACAGTCCATCTGCCTGCTGAGCTACTGAGCCATGAAAGAGTTGGTTTGGCCAGCCATTTCTTCTGTGGCCCAGGGGCTCCTCTCATGCCCTCCTACAAGTGTTCAGAGAGAGCACATTTTTCCACATGTGGGCTACATTGTCAGCCCACATTGCTTTTGCCTGACTCCCTGGACAGTGGAGCAGTTGGTCTTCCTCAAGGTCAACTTGCCACTGTTCAGCTTCCTGGACCTGGATTTTGAGGGTGACTGAGGTGAGCACTGGCTTTTTGCGCCTGCATCACCTCTCAGTCTGTGCTGGGAAGTTTGTAGACAAACACTTCCCAAAATTAAAAGTAGTGAGAGAGACCATAGAGAAACACATCCCCCAAACCATTCTGATTGGCAGATAGATGCCCCACCAACCCCCCCCACACACACTGGCATTCTTTTAACCAGGCCACCCTCCCCAGAATACCTCCATAGAACCCCACTAGTTGTGCGGCACTGGGTACCATCCATCCACCCCCACAAATGCTGCAAAAACAGTTTTCACCCTAGCTAGTAGAATACAATTCAAAAACCAGAAAAATCCACAGGAGTGTCACAGAAATCGACATTTTTCTTTGCAGGGGTGGGTGGTGGGCATTGGGCAATGCTCCCTCTAAGCTGTGGAGTCCTGTGAGTAAAAATTCTACTTTGTGAGCTACCAGCATTAAAGTTGTGAGCCGGCAGGTGATTTGGCTACTGCATGAATTAGTTTGCTCTGCAACCATGGTTCCTGAGCTAAGACTTTGAGCTACTGGCATTAAAGTTGTGAGCAGGCAGGTGATTTGGCTACTGCATAAGTTAGTTTGCCCTGGAACCATCCTTCCTGAGCTAAGACAAAAATGTGTGAACTGAAGACTTAAAACCTGTGAGCTAGCTCATACCAACACAGCTAAGCTTAGAGGGAACACTGGAGTAGTAAAAGGACCTACCATGCATAATTAATGAAGGGGGCATGGTGGAAGTGACATTCCCCTTGCATACTTAATGAAGTGACATAATCGGACATGACGTAGCCCAGGGTCACCATGAATACTTAATGAAGTGGGCATGACAGAAGTGACATTACCAGGCCTGACGTCAGCCTCCCCACCCCTTGCCACATCACCAGAAGTGACCCACATGACCCCATCACATGACCTGATCACATGACCCTGTCATATGACCCTGTCACATGACCAGCCCCAGCCCTGCCCCCTTGTCCAGCGCCACCCACTGTAGCATCATTGAACTTCCGCCTGCTGCAGCCCAACCCCGGAAATGGGGCAACCACCAGTGGAAATGCCCAGGTACAGCCATGTGACCCCTCTGACAACACACCCCATCACCCCTGGCCAATGGCAACAGACTGGGACCCACTCAGGAGGAGGTGGTTGAGGAAAGAAGCCATTTTACACGAGCAGCAGACAGGCGGTCAGGCTCTTCCTGAGGACATGGACATGAACACTCCCGTCAGACCCCTGGTGCTTTCCAGTCCACCACCATTGGTGAGGCCTAACTTTAAAAGACAATATATAAGCAGTGATGAGGATGAAGAATTCATTCCTTCAAAGCTGTACTTTCCTGCACCTGTGGCTGATGAAGAAACACGGCTCAATCTGGATGATGACAGCATGCAGCCTACAAGTGATGTTTTCCAAATATGTCATGGACTGCTGGAAGATCTGCCAGATACCCAAGAACTGATCCCCACAGAGAACTCCCAGGTACCAGTAAGTTCTGAAAATGTCTGGGGAAGAAAGAAAGAAACAGGGTGTGGAATACAAGCATGCATAGGCTCTGTATGTTTTTTAAAAAAAGTAAAATGGGGCTTTTATTTTTAGTTCCCGGCCATCAATGGTGAAGTGGCAAGCACCAGCACACCAGATTTCAATGATGACAGTCAAATATGGGAAATTCCAGACTCTGTAATGGCAGAAGTTCCAGATTTCCAAGACCCAATTCCAGCAAAGAACACCCAGGCAGAGGTAAGTTGTAGAAAAATGGAAGGGAAGCGGTATGGTATAAAGCCTTTGCATAGTGCTTTTAAGTTACTTTAAAAATGCCTTCTCAAACCTTTTCTAACAGGGACAACCAACAGCTACAGTGCCACTATCTTTTGGTATTACCCCCTAAGAAAGGGTCATGTCTCTTAGAAAACTACTCAAAATGAAAACGATTGAGGATACAGCCTTTATACCGCCTTGGCAATGTGAAGAAAGCATGCGAAGCATCATAAGAGTCACTGTATATGCAGTGTTAAAGTACTGTATTAGCAAATATTTATATGAGTCATGTGAAGGATGCACTCTCCAGGCCCCAGCACAGGCTTCCCATGATTGTCTTGTGTGGTCTCATGAAATAATGTACAGAAAAGTTAAGTTTGTATGTGATGAACTCTGTTCCAGTCCTATCCTCCTACTAGTTACATCAGTTGCATATGCTTTGAAATGTCTGGCTCTAACGCAAGAGAATATGGACATGGTTTTCGATTTATTAAATGAAGTTGGAGATGCAGTGGACTCCCGGCAGGCTCTTGAAACCATCTTGCAGCCTACTGATAAGAAGATTTTAAAGCATGTCAAAGGTTATATTAAAGACCGAAAAGGGAAGAGAAAAAAAACTGAACCCAAAATAAAGAATTCAGTACCTGAAAAGGTTAGTCCAAAACAAAAGAGGGCCAAATTTAAAATTCACTTAGAAAACATACATGTATTTATTAAACACAAATTAAAACCTTATATAAAGGCCCATTCATACCTCATAAAAAATTATAAAAATATACACAAGGGCTGATAAGAAAGACCTGACGCGTTTTGGCCTGAGCAGGCCTTCTTCAGAGGTCTAATACCAAATACATATGGAACACATTGGCTATTATACAAACAGAAATGCATACAATCATACATACAGAAAGTTTAGAATCCAAAAAGACCAGAAAACAAAGGCTGTAAAAATAAAAGAAATCAGAAATTAATAAATTAAACACATACAATGCAACTAAGCAATAAATTGTAAATATATCATCAAACAGAAACTATTAACTTACTTCCAAAGTTTACCCACTGGGCAAGGAAGAAAAATACAAAATTGCAAATGAGGCCTCCAGTACAATCACATGTCCAGTGGTACTCCTCTAGAACAATAAAATTGTATAAATCAATGCATTCTACAAATATTAAACAGCTAATTACTGAAAATGAAAAAAGAGAGAATAATCACCTCTGGTCAATTATATATTTTTTCTTCTCAAAGATTGTATGGCCAAATGTTCCAAAATATGTTGCTTCAGTTAAAAGCAGTGTTGGTCAAAAGAATGTTGGACCTATATAGTAATCTTTTTCAGATTATTCAGAGAAATTTTCTCCACTCTACTCAAATTATGCCAGATTTTACAATTGATGTCATACATTTTATTGATGTCCTCTAAGACCAGCTCCTGAAAAGTTAGAACTCTGGGGTTTTGGGAGGGTGGATTGAAAGTAGATTTTGGTCTAAACTTAACCACCTGTCCAACAGGTTGATCAGCATTGTTCTTGAAAAAATCAGCTAGTCTTATCTTACGAAAAAGATGTTGCATCTCAACCATAAGTTTAAAATCATTATGTTGAGGGGTGGGAACAAATGAAAGTCCTTTTTTCAAAACAGAGATTTCACATTCAGTAAACTGTCTGTTGGATAAATTAACTACTTGTTGGTTTTCTGCATTTTCCTCTTGTGAAACATTCTTGGCTCCTGTTTCTCCTGTGTCCTGTTCCCTCAGCCTAAAAAAAATTTTTGGCTTGTAGTATTAAACATTAAGGTGCTGGGTTTCTTAGAATTCCACTGGTTAAAGCTAGTAGAAGGAGTCTCATCACTAGAGTCATTCCTCTCCTGTTCTGAACTTGTATTGATGGTAGTGTTAAAGGAAACAGACTTTCTCTTAATACCCTTCCTGTAATTATCATTCCAATCATAAACCTTGCCTTCCTCATAGTCTCTTAAATCTCTCTGAAATTTTTTAAGTTTTATCTCTTTTATAGCAGCAAATTCCTTTTCTACATTTCTATCTAACATTGCCAGTTTTTCAGAGAAGGGTTTCTCACCAAGGGTTTTATTTATATCCATTCTTAAAATTTCCAACTCCTGCTCCAGTTTAGAACTCTCAGTCTTGGCTGTTTCAATTAAAAGAGCCATCAAATCATAGGAGCATTTGTTCATGATAGCATACCATTTCTCTTTAAATTCTGAATTGTCTGGGAACATGCCTGGTTGTTTCCTGATCCTTAATCCTCTGGGTATAATCTTATTTCTCAAATAGTCACACAAAGCACCTGAACGTAGGTCTATTTTCATTTTTCTAAAGCTCATGTTTTCAAATTTAACCCAGCCACTGCTCTCATTTGAAGAGGCCCTTGTATTAAAAAATGAAGGTTGCTGTATTAATGAGGCAATCTGATCCTCTGTGTAGCTAAAAGACCCTGAGAATCTCTGGGCCATTTTAGCTGAAATCCCTAAGTACTCAGGAAAACCGAAAAGGGAAGGGAAAAAAACTGAACCCAAAATAAAGAATTCAGTACCTGAAAAGGTTAGTCCAAAACAAAAGAGGGCCAAATTTAAAATTCACTTAGAAAACATACATGTATTTATTAAACACAAATTAAAACCTTATATAAAGGCCCATTCATACCTCAGGTCTTTCTTATCAGCCCTTGTGTATATTTTTATATTAAAGACCTACATTACAAATCTTTTTCTTATTCTCCAGAGAAATCATAAAATAAATGGGGTAACGGCGATGTGAAGACAAATTTACTACTTGTAAATAAAGTAACCTTTTTAAAATTTCAGTGCTGTAAAATGAACTGGAAAATAAAAGTAATCATTTTGAAATTCAGTGTTGTTTTTCTTGCCCAGACATGCCTCAACCACAGAAAGGGGTGGGGGTGGGGGGTGAGGTTTGCTTTGATTAAATCAATCAGATTTACCAGCAAGGATTTTTTTTTGTGTGGAGGTTAACAAACACCCCAATATCTAGGTCTCTTATAGTCACAAAATTGCGAGGGGAGGAGGGATGGGGGCAAATTTATATACATATAATTCTTTAAAAATAATAATGGGTAACTTACCAAAACATCCAAAAGCAGGTCATGTGCTCCTGGAAAAGCATGTTTGGGGAGGGCCAGCTTCCACAGAGAGGATGGGCTAATACCATCAGCAGGTCAGCAGGGAGGTGGGCTTTTTGCACAGTGGGGCCAGGAGGTTTTAAAAGGATCAACCAAGGTGTGGCCCAGCCTTTTGAAAGGTCCCTCCACCAGAAAAGCAGGATCTCTCTCTCAAGGTAAGTTCCTTTCTTTATGGGGTAGAAAGATACTAGTGAGAATGAGTCAAGAGCAATTTTTTCCCCCTTTTAAAAACTGTTTCTCCTTTATAGGTTTGGGGAAAACTAAAAACAAAAACAACAACAACTAAAATATCTGAAGGAAAACCTTCTAAGCAATCAGGTATTTTATTTGTTTAGAAGGTAGTTTGAGGGAGCCCATGTGCTCTGAATGTTTTACCTTTCTGATAATTTGTCTGTAAAACTTTGTGGTGTACTGCAGCAGGGAATTTGTGCTTTATTCATAGCGAAAGAAGCATCCCTGCCTGATCTCATGCTAGGCTTCTTATTGCAGGGACTTTTTCTTGGTGATCGCATTTTATATCACTTTGTGGGGGAATATTTTTAAAGAATCCAGTAGCTATTGCAAGCTACTCATTTTAGCAAGGATTTTCACTTTTGGCCTTTCTTTATTTTAGCAAATGATAAGAAAGGAGCTGCTTCACAGCCATATGGCTCCAACTGTAAAGAAAAAGAGACAACTCCACAGAATCTGTGGCACTCTATCAAACAGAAACAGTCCCCAGGTATATTTTAAATACTTTAACTGCATGGGGTTTTTTGGGGGGTGGGGGTTGTGTGTTATTTTCAAAATCATTTTACTTTATATTGTTTTGTGGGGAATATTTTTAAAGAAGCCAGTAGCTATTGCAAACCATGGCTTAATTTTAGCAAAGATTTTCACTTTTGGCCTTTCTTTATTTTAGCTGGGGATGCTTCACAGCCACATGGCAGCAAATTTATAGCAACACACACACCGCAGAATCTGTGGCACTCTATCAAACAGAAACAGCCCCCAGGTATATCTAAATATTTTTAACTGCATGATATTTTGTGACAAAAAGGAGAGGGGGTGGTGGTTTCCATGCTGGAAATTTTATTCTTTTTTCTCTCCTAAAAGAGCACAATTCTCCTCAAAAAGCCTCAAACCAGAGCCACCAGCAGCATCCTGAAGCCCCTGCCTCCACTCCTGAACCTGCCTGCAAAGCCGCAGAGCAATGCCGTGTGAAAGGATCTTCAAACCCACCCAAGCCAAAAGCAAGCAGTAAACCAAAAAGAACCACACACCAAACTGACTGTAAACGGCAACAAAAAGGAGACCCACCGAGTAAGAAACAGAAAATGGACATTACCACTACTTCTATAACATTGCTGTTAGAGAATGTGGCAAAGTTAATGGTTCATGCAGGCGGTCAGCTAATGGCTGCAGCTAGAGAAGTTCCCAGTTTGCACTCTGCAAACACAGGAGCATCTCACGCTGCTTTCCAAGCTATAATGGGTTCTTTCACTGACAACTATCTAAAAATTATAAGCAGGAATACCACTTGTATAAACAGAGAACAAAGGGAGCCCCTGCAGAGGGGTGCAGGGCAGGTCAGAGGGCCCACATACCAAACGAAAGCCAAATGCTTGAAACTGAAAAAACTGTGGCAAAGAGTTATATTAAAGTGGCTGAATAATGCTAAAATGGTTAAATCTCGCCAAAAAAAAATGAATCTCTTTTAAAGTTCCTTAACAAAGTTAGAAAGCCCAAGAACCCAAATGAGGGCATGGTTGATGGCCATTCTCCCCACTCAGAGGAAGAGGCCCCAACCACCTCCCATTTGGCAAGAAACACTACAGTACCCCCTGTATGTGCCACCCCTGAAGACGAAAGCTCCTTAGAACCAACCCCACAAGAGCTTCCACCATCCCCTGACCCCCCAAGGGTTTATCTAGAAAGGGAAGGACAGTGGGAACGGCAATTGCAGCGCTTGCCAATGGATCAGTATGTAGAAGTTTTTAGATTTGTGAACTTGGAACAGTTAAGCCACCCATTGCTAGTACAGGAGGCTATCCAACAATCTATTCAGGGGCTTCTCAATGAGCTGAGAGGCAAAGTCCAGGAGGGGACTTAGTTCAGCTTCATTTGCAGGGTGGGGGTTTAAGTGACCCTCTGCGTTCTGTGAGGAGGCCAGTGGGGGACTTCCCTGCTGACGACTTCATTAGCCAGATGGCAAACCTTATGCAGAGTAATGCGGAAATCCACCTTCATGGTTCCCTGCGCTTAGTTATGACAGTAATCAGAAACAGAGGTGGAAGGGCGAGGCGTGTTATAGGAACCATTCTCTATAGTGAGGTTATTCATAAGAAAAAACAGCACTTATTAAATCCTAATAATACCAACAGTAACCTGTGTTTCGGGATAAGTCTCCTGGGGATTATGTCAAAAAAGCTGGTTACTATCCCTGAATTAGCAGAAAGTGCCTGTCGGTTGTATAGGGAGCTTAAGTTTTATGATGATGAGCAGAAAATATTATTATCTGATGTGGCCACATTTGAAAAACATTTAAAGGTAAATATTGGGGTGGTAATGAATGGCGGAAAAGGCTGGGAAATTTTTCGAAGTGGGACATACTTCCTCCTGCTCCATGATGATCACTATTATGGAATCAGAAATGTGAAGGGTTTTTTTGGTAAGAAGAGTTATTGTGAGGTATGTGGTAATGTTTATAGCCACTCACACAGTTGCAAATACAGATATCACTTATGTTTGGAGCCCCTTTGTGTTCAGCAGGAGGTGGAGGAAAGGTGCCCTAATTGTAAAGTATACTGCAAATCCAGAGCCTGCATAGAAAGGCACATGGCTTTGTCAAAGATCTGCAAAACTAAAAGCTACTGCAAATCATGCCATGCCTATGCTCCACAGAAACACACATGCAGGGTTCGTTGATGTAAGCAGTGTAAGGAACCTGTTGGTAATATAAACAGCCACCGCTACTTCATGTCCACTATTAAGCAGTCTGAAATAACAAACAAATATGTCTTTTATGATATTGAATGTATGCAAGAAACTGGCATACATATACCAAATTACATTTTTGCAATGGGTCTAGAGGAATGTGATACCTGGGAATTCAAAGGAGCTGACTGTGTTTCAGACTTTGTTAAAAAATCCATCAACAAAAAGTTCCAGGATTACATGTTTCTAGCCCACAATGCGAAAGGATATGATAATTACTTTATCATTAGACAACTGCTGGTGGAAAAGATAGAGGTGGATCTCATCACACAGGGTGGAAAACTGATGTGCATTACTGTTAAGAAGCTGGGCATCAGGTTTCTAGATAGCTTAAACTTTTTACCAATGAAGCTTGCAAAAATGCCCCAGGCCATGGAATTTCAGGGCTGTAAGGGGTTCTTCCCCCATTTCTTTAACACTGCGGCAAACAGTAGCTATATTGGACCTTTACCTAAGATGGAGGATTATGGCATTGCTAATATGATGCCTGGCGAGAGAACAGAGTTTCTTTCTTGGTACCAGGAAAACAAAAACATGGTGTTTGACCTCCAGAAAGAGCTGGCCTATTATTGCCAGATGGCCAGTGTTCAAACTTGGTAAATACCACCATAGTTAGGGATGCAACCAAACTTTTAGAATATGCCTTCTCACCAGCATATGATGTTTCAGGATTTGACATCATTGATGATGAGACGGCAAGTGTGGCCTGGAAACATGCCAAAGATTCAGTGACTTTAACAGGCAACACAAATGTTCTGATTGTCTGTTTTACCACAGCATATGCACGGCTTCAGCTTTATGATGTCCTGGACAAGCTGCAAGATCGCTGCTTGTACCACGATACTGACTCAGTAATTTTTGTGAGCAGGGATGGGGACTGGAATCCTCCATTGGGTGACTATTTAGGGGATCTCACAAGTGAAATCCTGCCAGATGAACACATCACCGAGTTCACATCGGCTGGGCCCAAAACTTACGGTTACAAATTATCAGGGGGAAAGGCGTGCATGAAAGCCAAGGGCATCACACTCAATGTTACCAATTCTGAAAAAATTAACTTTGACACATTGAAGGACCTGGTCCTGGACTACAGTGCTGAGCAGGCATCTAAAGAGATCCGGGTCCAGCAGCCCTCTATCATAAGGGATAAAAATCAGTGGCTCATTCAGACAGGTCCGCTTAAAAAAACTCTGAAAGTTGTTTACGATAAGAGGGTCCTTGTGGACGATTATAAAACCCTGCCATATGGTTTTTAAGATGGATGTGCACTGGAAACATCCATTTTCTGCAGTACTGGCCAGCCCTAGCAACTGTGGTAAAAGTTTCTTTGTAAAAAATATTTTGGACAATGCTCAACATGTTCTTTCTGTTGTGCCTGAAAATATTATATGGTTTTACAGCTGTTGGCAGAATCTGTATAATGAAATCCACTGCAAGTATCCCTTTGTAAAGTTTGTTGAAGGAATGCGTGAAACCCTTTGTGATGAGCAGCCCTGTAATAAATTGATGATCATATTAGATGATTTGATGGACTCTGCTTGTGAAAATGCTGAAATTGAGAGAGCCTTTACCAAATATGTGCACAACCGGAATCTGAGCATTTTATTTATTACTCTGAATATTTTCTTTCGTGGAAAAAGCAACAGAACCATCAGCTTAAATACCAAATATCTGGTGCTGTTTAAAAATCCCAGAGACAAATTACAGATTGCCCTGTTGGCCTGTCAGATGTACCCTGGGAAGTCCCAATTTTTTCTGGAGGCCTTTGAGGATGCCACACAAAAACCTTATGGGTATCTGGTTGTGGATTTAAATGCTTCTACACCTGAACCTTACAGGCTAAGATCTGGGATTTTCCCACCCAAGTGGCCTGTGGCATACATCTTAAAAACAAAACAGACAACTGCTGGGCACAAAAGGAAACGACCAGCACCCTAAACAGTTTGTTTCCCCTGAAACCTCAAAACGGCAACATGTCCAGCTGTATAAAGAGAAATTTGCCCCTCCTAAAGATACTTATCAAGGCGTCCCCAAAACAGAGGAAAGCCATTCTCTGCTCAGCCTCAGATGATCTGGTTGCAGCTATCTCAGAAATTGCTCTCAACACTTTAAAAGAGAACATCCCCCTCTCGCCTCGCCAGATGTGTGTGTTGAGGAAAAGGTGAAATTTTATTAAAAACCTGAGTAACAAAAGAATATTTTTGAAAAAGAAGCAGCAGCTGGTGAAACAATCTGGGGGGTTTATCGCGCCTCTGTTAAGCTTTGCTATCCCTCCCATAACTGGCCTCTTAATAAGCCAGTGATGGAATATGCTCTTGTTTTTTTACAAATTGCTCCACCATTAGGTCATTCTGGGCTAAACCATCAAAATACAGTTCTTGAATCTGTTCAAAAAAAAGGCCCTTACTGCGCAGCTGCAGGAAAAATATGCAGTGATGTCCACAGACCACAGAGTCAGATGCTTGCAGTTGCCTGATTTGAAATACAGTCTCACTGGCATTTTTTCTCAAAAATCTGACAATGGTTTTTGGAAATAAGGGACTGTCTGGATGATGTCCATAACTGTTGAAAAACTTGCCATGTCCACCCCTTGCCAAGTATATGGCTAGCCAGTGTTCTCCAGGGAGGTTGTGGGGGTGGGTATTCACAACTAGCAACGCTGGTCTTCTATACAGTCTCTGTTTGGGTAGCCAGTCACTTGGAAATACACCCAAGAAAGTCTTTCTGGTGTAGGGGTTTGTTGATAACACAGATGTTAGCTGCAGGGTATCCATTTTACATATAGTCAAATAAAACATTCCGCCTGTGATTTATCTCTATCACATTGTCAAAAACCTCATAGACAACCATGTTGACAGTGTGAGGCAATGCTCTAGCAAAGCATATTTCAGCCCGCAGGTTCCCAGTTTTAATCAAGGAATAGTGGTCTGCACATTCCTGATCTGGGGAAAGGTCAAAAGCAAATAGCGTGTTGCCCTGTGCAAACTCCTCATGGTTAACTAATAAAGATCTGTCTTTCATGTGTTTACCAGTCGCCTGAACCAGATGCATGTATTCCCTCATGCAGTTTCCAGCTTCAAAGTCCGGTTGCAGTGGCTTCACAGGAATCTGCTCACCATCCATGTAGAGAGCCACAAAATTGATGTCATAATGCTTAAAGTTAAATGGGTTTTTATTATGGGTTCCGCTGAAGGAATCGTTATCTACCAGGACAATCACTAGCAGCTTGGGCAATTGACCCAGGAACAAATTCTCCTGGTTGCTGGCATGGCTCCCTGCAGGGATGCTAAACACTTTCATGCCCACGCGATCCACAGGATATTTGGTGTTAGCTGTGAAGAGCGCCTCTGCATGGCCTAAACGGACACCAGGAGCTACTCTTACTTTCTTTACGAAAAGGGAGGCAGACAAGATTTGTAATTTGCACCCCCTTTTTGGATCATTTGTCATGAGGAAAAGGGCATTTTTGCTGCGTGTCAGTTTAATTTTTATATCCATACCATTTAACAGTAGTTTTTCTTGGAAAAAGAGATCACTGTGGAGACGCCCCAGCAAATCTATTTTTCTGCTTTCTGCCGTGACGGCTGCTCTTTTAACAAACCCTTTGTTATCTCCATCCAGGGCAGTTGACTCATGTTCTCCAGGTGTGTCTTTGTAAAACAAGCCTGCAGAGAACTGGGTTGATAGGGCGTCATCACTATAATTAAGGACGGCTTCTATAAAGGCCCTGTACAGGTAGCAATTGTTACTCTGGCTTATGAGTCGATCTCCCAATGTCACATCCAGCTGGCTAAAGATGGAGGTGATCGGGTAATTCACCAGACTTACCCTCACATTTCTGTCGAGGTGTGTCTCATCTTCTTTGACGATTTTACAGCACAGGTAAAGAAGTGTGTTGTTTAAATCCATGTAATCTTCACCATTTCCAGCAATGAAAAAATCAAGCGGAGCTGTTTCTGACAAGGCAGCCAGGGGTGGGACTTCAATATATAGGCTTCTCTCAATGCTAGTTTGCATTGGGGATATTTGGAATAGGTCCAGTTCAGATTTGGTGCATTCTTCTGAGCCGCTGTGAATAAATGCCATTGCTATATTTTAGAATATATCTCCCGGGCTTGGAGGATGTCTTCCTTCCCTTCTCTTTGCTTTCTGCTTCTGAGGTGGCTGGCGCTTCACAGCTTTTCTTTTAAGGGGGCGTGGGGGGCCAGTTAGTTGCCCACGTGATGCCTTTCTTTTAACCCTCGCCGCCTTTTAAGGTACATGAGGCCTGACCCCTCTTGTGGCCCAGGTGGGTTCACTTTATTCAGAACCGCTGTAGAAACATGCCCAACTACATCTTTCGCAATATTTCGGGCTGTGGTTTTTACATGGGGCCTTATGAGTTCAAATCCCCTTCTCAAAAGAGGGACAGCTTTTCAGAAAAGACTCCGGAATATGCCCCCCACCCCCACCCCATACATAACTGGGGCTCCATGGTAACTGGGAAGGGCATAACCAGCTTGGTTCTTGTAGTAATTTCTATAGAGGTCTGGATTGCCATAGCTTTTTAAGATGACCATCCTTGTATGTTTAGAAGATCAGGGCTTTCCGTGGACGAAAGTGAAGCTTCACGGTCACCTCACCAAAACGAAATGGCACATTCTTGTTCTGGTCACTCTTAATTTCAATAGTAATGGTGTCTATGTGATGCTTATTCATGAGTATATAATGAGGCTTGTCATAGATGCTATTGATACAGTCGCCAGTCTCCCCACGCACAGGTATACAGCGCAGTAATGGCACATATGCGTCACCCACAATTTGGTGCTCCACAATGTCTGTGTAAATGTATAAAGTATTGAATCCCCCTGTGATGTCTGATGTGAAGAGTATTTTCTGGGTGGCCTGATGTGGGGTCATCCCTAAAATGTGGGCTAATCCTATAGAAGCTGACAAGGTGTAAGTAGGTGGAGCTTTTAGTATGACCTTCCTAAACACTCGGTCATAGTCCAGGCTTAGTTGAGGGGGGTGCCAATGAGATTGCATGATGCTTTTCATTCTCTCTAGCATGTCAGGAATGCTTGAGTAATACCTGTGGGGGAGCTTCAAACCCCACCGCTTCTCCCTGTCAACAATTCCAAAGGTGGCATCTTCAGCAAGGGTGTTCCAGCTGTGAGGATATTGTATCTCCACCAGCCCCATATCCCATCCCCCTGGTAGGTTCAATGGCTGAGCTAGATGGATGGTGAAGGTGGAAGCAGTGTTCTGTGGAAAAACACTTGCGCATGCGTTGCTAGGGAGGGTGATGTAAAAGCCGCTGTCTGCCATCTTGTTTCCTATACAGGATTGCACAGTTGAGAAGCAGGAAACCAACTGTTAAACTTATCAGGCCAGCCTAACCACTTTACCAGGTGGTATTTTCTCTTACCCCGACCTTTGGAGGCTAAAAATTTTTCAATTCAATATGCTCTGTCTCCTTTACTCTTAACTTTCTGTAACTCTTCAGGATAAAACGACCCTATGAGGGTCTCCGGCATAATCTTTTAGCTGGTATACAGGCCTCTTGCCTCTACGGATGACCTGCTCCACTATGAATATTTCATCTGTGTAGCTCTGTTCATATCCTTTTACAAAGAGCCCTTTGATTTTAGAGACTCACACATGGTCTCCTTTTCTAAAGAAAGGACTCTTCCCCTCCTTTTCATTTGCCCTGACACCATCTCTATAAACTGTTTTCCACACTGCCTGAGAGTTGGTGGTGTTTACATCCACAGGACGAGCCCTGATTGTCCAGTGAAAGCTGTCATTGTAACTTTGGATGAGCAGCGGCAACACATATTTGAATGTGTTGTTGGCAGTAAAATACCTCCACATTTTGGTTTTTAAAGTACAATTGAAGTGCTCCACAATGGCGGCTTTGACTTCATTATGGGTGAAAAAGTGGTGAACTCCATGCTGCTTTAACACACTGCTTACAGACTGGTTTAGAAACTCTTTACCATGATCAGTCTGAAGCTTGATGGGTATTCTACCTTGACTGAAGATATCCTTAAAGGCTTTTGACGCCCGCATCCCTGTCTTGTCTTTTAAGGCCACAGCCCAGGCATATTTAGACAGTACGTCAACCACTGTTAAAATGTACTTGTAGCCATCATTATATTTGGATAACTGCTGCATATCCACTAAATCAGCCTGCCACTGGGCGTCCAGATCAGAAACTATGGTCTGGTTTCTCTTAAAGTGGACTCTAGCCTGCTTATGTAATGTGTAAGCATCTTGCTCTGAAAGCCACATAGCAACTTTATTCCCAGTGAGAGTTTTACACTGCTTTTTTGTGGCCTGGAAGAGAGGCCTCACCCCACCCAAGCTCCCTGCTTCTCCCGGTGTATAATATATGTGCCTTAAGGCCTCTGCCTCTTCTAGATTGGCTGTCTCCATCATTACCCGCTTAACCCCGAAATGAGAACACAAGGTTAAAAAAAAATGTTTTTATTGTTACAAAACTACCTCTTCTCCCCCCCCCTCTTTTTCTTCTTCTTTTTGTCACCGGGGGTAACGTCGGTACAAAAGCACGACACGCAAGAGAGGTTCACGTCAACAGGGTTACCGATGTGCAGATTGCCAAAAGCCTGGATAAAGTCCTCATCAAGCTGCACAAACAGAATAATAAAAACATGAGTTCAGTGAAAAAGACCTCCTCACTGCCGCCATCTGACTTCATTATACACCCCATCCACAAGCCCTGCATTACCTCCTTACCTGTGAGTTTGAAACTCTGTTTTCAACTTCCATGGATTCGTTTACAGCCACTTCATGCTCCTCAGGAGTTTCCTCATCTTCAGACTCCTCTATCGGGGCTCGGTACACACACCACAGTGGGTTGGGTATTCCCATGTCCATCTCATCTGCAGGGCAGCTGGAAAACTTCCTCTCCCCACCATGATGGCCTCCCCATGTTGGCAACATTGTGTTTTCTTTGTCCGAGGTGTGATTTACCTCATTAAATAACAGACACCTTATGGGGGTGTCCCTGTTCTCACCAAGAGCAGGCCTCATCAATGGTGGTGGACTGGAAAGCACCAGGGGTCTGATGGGAGTGTTCATGTCCATGTCCTCAGGAAAAGCCTGACCATGTGTCTGCTGCTCACGCAAAATGGGTTCTTTCCTCAACCACCTCCTCCTGGGCGAGTCCCAGTCCATTGCCATTGGCCAGAGGTGATGGGGTGTCTTGTCAGAGGGGTCACATGGCTGTACCTGGGCATTTCCACTGGTGGTTGCCCCATTTCCGGGGTTGGGCTGCAGCAGGCGGAAGTTCAATGATGCTACAGTGGGTGGCGCTGGACAAGGGGGCAGGGTTGGGGCTGGTCATGAGGTGGGGTCATGTGATGGGGTCAGGTGATCAGGTCATGTGATGGGGTCATGTGACGGGGTCAGGTGATCAGGTCATGTGATGGGGTCATGTGGGTCACTTCCAGTGATGTGGCAAGGGTAAGGGAGGCTGACGTCAGGCCTAGTAATGTCACTTCTGTCATGCCCACTTCATTAAGTATTCATGGTGACCCTGGGCTACGTCATGTCCGATTACGTCACTTCATTAAGTATGCAAGGGGAACATCACTTCCACCATGCCCCCTTCATTAAGTATTCATGGTGACCCTGGGCTACGTCATGTCCGATTACGTCACTTCATTAAGTATGCAAGGGGAACATCACTTCCACCACGCCCCCTTCATTAAGTATTCATGGTGACCCTGGGCTACGTCATGTCTGGTTATGTCACTTCATTAAGTATGCAAGGGGAACGTCACTTGCACCATGCCCCCTTCATTAAGTATTCATGGTGACCCTGGGCTACGTTATGTCCGGTTACATCACTTCATTAAGTATGCAAGGGGAATGTCACTTCCGCCACACCCCGTTCATTAATTATGCATGGTAGGCCCTTTTACTACTCACTGGTGGTGGGTGAGGGAGCGCCCATGATGAGGGGCAGCCGCACCTAGGCTAAGGTTCCTCAAATGGGACAATGACAGCCGGTGCGTTGCTGCAGAGAGAGGAGGATCAGAGTGGACAAACAGCAACACCCCTCCCTCTCTCTTTCTGAGGCCTTCCTTCCTGGCTTGACTCAATGAGTAAGGGTATGCTTATGGACTGACTGAGCAGCTATCCCACAAAATACCACTACCCAGATTTTGAGTATTTTTGGGGGGTGCTGCCTAGCTTGTCTCCTTGAACTAGAACATCCCTCAGGTAGGCAATCCCAGGATCCCCCATCCACACTACCCAGTGGACCATTGGCCAAACAAGCAGTCCTTCTCAGGACTACTTGACAAGGGGTAAAGGGGAGGGGATACTTAGTCCTGTAGAGCTGGCATGTCCCACAATAGCAGTGGGTTCAGCTGCTTGGAAGGGAGGAAGTAGTTGGGGAGGATCCAACCAGGGTAGGTAGGCTTTGAGTGCCACAAAGGTACACAGAGCCATGTTTCAAGTTTAACAGACTAATATTAGTCTCTTTATTGTGCTAGAACTACAATCTGGATAGGAAAGATGAGAGATAGGATAGAGGAGTACTGGCTAAGGCTGGAGGCAGGTGTGGGACAGGTGAAAGGAAGTTGTTTCCCTGAGATCTCCAGTCTACAAATCAAAGGGATAGTGAGTGACAGGAGAGAAAACACAGGAGGGGAAAGTTAATGTGAGAATGACTATCCAACTATCTGTCTCCCTTACTGTGATGTCTGGAGGAGGTTAACCCAGGGAAAGCACCTTCTTAACTCTGAGCATGCCACATGCTGTGTATTTGTAGGAAACTCCCAAGCAATCCATCTGCAGTCCATCTGATCTTACAGGTGAGGTGACAAGCTAGGGGGTGTCATGGAGGAGAGAGGTTAGACAAGGTTGTGTTGAACCCACTT
Organism: Gekko gecko; assembly: GCA_029375565.1. Lineage (NCBI taxonomy): Eukaryota > Metazoa > Chordata > Lepidosauria > Squamata > Gekkonidae > Gekko > Gekko gecko. The sequence continues at coordinate 176,733,991 of JAPDNY010000005.1, forward strand.
CCACCTATCCTTCCTTTCCTAGTTTCCCCAGGTCTGCAGGGGGGGATGCCTATCTTGAATTTTTGAATGCAGTACTGCTGTACAGGTTGGCAGGCAGGCAGTGGCAGGCACAGGATGCTGTTGCCAAGCTGGCACTACTGCATTCAATGCACTGGTTCTGCTGCCCTTTCAGAAAGGCCCCCATTGACAGAGATTCTCTGATGTTACATAAGAACATAAGAGAAGCCAATGTTGGATCAGGCCAATGGCCCATCCAGTTCAACATTCTGTCACACAGTGGCCAAAAATACCAGGTGCCATCAGGAGTTCCACCAGTAGGGCCATGACACCAGTAGCTCTCCCACTTTTCTAGCCCCACAATCCCCAAGCACCAGAGCATCACTTGCCACAGAGACCAGGAGTTCCATTCTATTCTATTCTATTCTATTCTGTTCTGTTCTGTTCTGTTCTGTTCTGTTCTGTTCTGTTCTGTTCTGTCCTGTCCTGTCCTGTCCTGTCCTGTCCTGTCCTGTCCTGTCCTGTCCTGTCCTATTCTATTCTATTCTATTCTATTCTATTCTATTCTATTCTATTCTATTCACCACTGATGGACCTCTGCTCCAGCCTCCATATGTTTGTCCAATTCCATCTTGAAGCTGTTCATGCTTGTAGTCAGCCACTACCACCACCTCCTCCTGTGGCAGTGAGTGAATTCCATGTGTTAATCACTCTTTGGGTGAAGAAGTACTTCCTTTGGTGTAGTGGTTAAGTGTGCAGACTCTAATCTGGGAGAACCGGGTTTGATTCCCCACTCCTCCACTTGCAACTGGCTGGATGACCTTGGGCAAGCCATAGTTCTGATAAAAGCTGGTCTTGAAAAAAGAGCAGTTTCTGTCAAGAGCTCTCTTAGCCCCACCTACCTCACAGGGTGTCTGTTGTGGGGAGGGGAAGAGAAAGGAGTTTGTAAGCCGCTCTGAGACACCTTTGGGTAGTGAAGGGCGGGGTATAAATCCAATCTCTTCTCTCCTTCTTCTTTGACCTGTTCACTTCTAACCTGACTGCTCAGCAATTTCATAGAGTGTCCAGAGCCCACAAGTTCTTGTATTGTGAGAAAGGGAGAAAAGTATTTCTTTCTCTACTTGCTCCATCCCATGCATAATCTTGTAAATCTCTATCATGTCACGCCTCAGTCATTGTTTCTCCAAGCTAAAGAGCCCCAAGCACCTTAACATAGGGAAAGTTTTCCAAACTTTTTATCATTCTGGTTGCCCTTTTCTGCACTTTTCCCAATGCTATAAATATCCTTTCTGAGGTGTGTGATGAGTGGTATTCCAATGAGGTTGCACCATTGACTTATACAGGGCAGAGCCTGTATAAATGTTGGTCCTGTTGCTCTTTTTGGGTTTCTGTGTGGTACTGTGGCACACTTGCACTGCCACAGTGCCACTTGTTCTGGAACGTGCCATTTGTCCTCCTGGCAAACAAGCACCTCCCAACAGTTCACTTTCCCTGAGATTCTCTGGGAGAGTCTGACTGCTGGGTGCCTGCTTGCCTGCTTTGCTGAGTGTCTGCTGGCTGGATTCCCCATTGGAAACAATGGAGGAAGTGGGAGAAACTTGTTTGGGGGCCCATAGAATTGGACCTACTGGTCCAATTTCTTTGGGACTTAGGGGTTTATGTGGGGAGAGGCTTCAGAAGCTACCCTGCAAATTTGGAGCCTCTCCCTCACACACCCTCCCTCCAGCCACTAACAGCACTGCGGGAAAAATTGAACTTTTTCCCACCATAGAAAACAATGGGTTTTTTTTTCAGTTTTAGTGACTTGCTAGGCAGTCACATCCCATCGAGTTCCAATGGATGTGTTCTGTACAGGAGCAGCAAGAAGGGAAAACAGATGATTTCGGGCTTCCCTAGAGCCCCTGCAGGGGGATTCTAGCCCAGGACATGAAGAGAGCCACTCCTGAAACTGCAACTGAGGGATTGAGGCTCCCTTTTGTCCCCAAAGGTTCTACCGCACGGGGCCAGCAATGGCATTCAGAGGCACACAGTCCAGAGTGAGCAAAGGATCTAAATGAAGCAGAAGAATTTACCCTACTTTGTAGCAGCTAACCGATATCAAACGTGAGTGCCGAAATACTTAAGAAGAAGCGTTAATGGGATTGGATTTAAACATAAGCCTTAAATCTGAAGAAGGGGGGAAAACCCTTCCAGAGGGGGAAGAGTAACCTTTGCCTAGTCTAAACAGCTGAATAAAAGATTAAGGCAGAAACTAAATTCAAGTGTACGCATCCATCTGAAGCTACATAGTGCCAATAACGATTTTTAGCACTCCAGAGAAAGATCTCAGAACTTTAAAGAACTTTTACCTTTAACGTAAACAATGTCTCAACGAGGTGGGGAATGGCATCCAAAGTGAAACTTACTACAGGAACTACCAGTTCATCATCACCAAGTCATAGACTGGAAATGACCATAGACACTGCAAGCATGATTTCCGAAGCATTACGCCCTCTGCTGGACCAGATGACAAACTCCAACAAAAGCTTTGAAACTATCCCAAAAGAGCTTAAGGAAGTCAAATCCACAACAGAGAAGACAGCTAAAAAACTTCAAAAAGTTGAACACGATACAAAAACTTTGAATCAAAAAGTGGAATCGGCGGAAAAGGAAAGAACTTTAGTAAAACAACATTACAACTTCAAGTGGACAGATCCTCATACATCCTTAGATTTCAAGGGGTCCCAGAAAAAAAAGATGAAAACCTCAGACAGATCTTAAGTGAAGCATTGGCTCCTCTGATAAACTGTGAACTGGAAACATTACAATCGGATATAGATATGACTTACTGTATTTACCCAGAGTTTATTAAGAAAAATAATCTTCCAGGGGAAATTTTTGTGAAATTCTTAAGAAAATCAACAAGAGATTTGATTTTGAAAGCAACTAATGGGACAACCTTAAAAATCCAAAGAGAAGAAGTAAAGACTTTGAAAGATATTCCATTTGAAATAGGGAAAAAGAGAAAATAATATAAAAACGGTACAACACTACTGCAAGAAAATTCAACTCCGTACCGATGGCTTATGCCAGAAAGACTGACTTTCAATTATAAGGGGAAAAAAGAAAAGATTGACTCTGGCTAAATCCAAAACATTTTTGGAACAACAACAAATTCCAGCGAAACCAAAAGGAGAAGTAAAGGACACTAATGCTACGGATATAAGCAAACAAGAAAGGTCAAGCAGTGGCAGTTCCTCATCTACATCAGTGTCTTTAGGCAATTTTATTGACTCTGATTATAAATCGGAACTAGGGGCGGCTGCTCCTAGATCATTTAAGGTCAAACTCCCCTTCAAGAAGAAGAAGAAGCATAACCAGAAGAAGTCCAAGTGAAGATCTGAGAATCTACTTTGTTTTTTATCTGATATAATGCACTATCGTGTTATTTTAAACAGTAGTTCGAGCCAGCGCTATTTTACTATACCTATTTTGTAATCATATCTAATAGGAGATTCCTAATTCGAATGTATACTTTTTAAGATCCTTGCCTACTCTGTATTTTAGATTTTAGTGTGGTAGTTTTTAGGTGTTAGGATGTAGTGAAAAAAGCAATAAAAATTTCAAAAAAAAAAAAGAAAACAATGGAGAAGATGGGGCAACCTATGTGGGAGCCTGTAGAATTGGACCCCTTGGTCCAATCTTTTTGGGACTTGGTGGCTATTTTGGGGAAAGGCTTCAGCAGCTACCCTAAAAGTTTGGAGCCTCTCCCTCAAACCACCTCCCCCCCCGGCCACCAAATATACTCTATGAGATATTTCCATAGGGTATAATGGCGGCCAAATATTCAGCCTGCTGAATACCTCCCGAATTGGCTTGCATTGTCGATAATGGTATTCTGGAGGTATTCGGCAGGCCGAATACCATGCCCCCATATTCGGCCGAATCAGAATTGGGTTGAATTTTTTTCCTGTGCACACTCCTAACCTACAGATGTATCGGGTAATAAGATCTTGTTGATTGAAAATGGGTGCATTATAAATGGTTCCTGAGTAGGGATGGGCATGAACCGAACCATGAAGCAAAATTAATGATGAATTTTGCCCTGTTTGTGGTCCACGAATAGAAATCTATGATGGGTTCACCATCACAAACTTCCATGAAATTTTAGAGCAGTTCATGCTGCTTCATGGATGGAGTATGAAGTGGGGTTTTAAAGAGACTCCAAGTCCCTTTAAACCCCTGCTTCCTGTTCCCTGCAAAAGCCACAAAAACAGCTGGGAGGTGCTACCTGCCACTCAGCTGTTTTTCAGGCTTCCTACAACCCTGTTTAAAGAGACTGTGTGCCCTTTCAATGTTGTTTGTAGGGCAACAAACTGCACAAACCAGTTCAGTTCATGAATGAGCCCCCCAGATCAGTCCATGGTTTGGTTGGTGGTGCATTCATTTTTTATTGATTTTTGTATATACTACTAAAACTACAAAGAAAAAAAAGGGAAAGGGAACTACATCTAGGGATAAAGAAAAGTAAACCCACACTATACTAAAACCCCAAGAGAAGGAGATCATATCCGTGTTAAGCTAAATGTTAGTATTTTAGTGTTAATAAACAATGCATGTTGTGAGTTCCTGTCTATCTCAGCTAAATTGTTAATTTATTACTTATTATGAGGAGATTCCAGAGCACCCCCTCCAGCTTGCTTCATAAAGGCAATTTCCAGAGTCCTTCTGCCTTTATCTAGGCTTTCTATCTCTAAAATCGTAAGATGATTTGATGGCAGCAGCTCCCTCTTCCGCAGCCAGGTCTTCATCCATCTCCGAGGGGGTGGAGCCACTTGACCCGGTTTCTCCTTCTTCTTTACATCCCAGATGGCATTTTAGAAATTATTTGGCTTTAAAAATGGAGTCAATCTTCTCTCTCTTGTCATTGATTTTAAAGATGACAACTTCAGGCACCGCCCACCTGTATGGAATTTGATTGGTTTGGAGAAAAAGAATTAAGTCCTTATAGTTCTTTCTTTTTTGATGAATTTCAAATGGAATGTCTTTTAAGGTCTTGATAATTGTATTTCCCAGTTTCAGTGGCATTGCTGATGTTGCTTTTAAAATTGCATCTCTGGTCTGTCTTCTTGAGAATCTGACCATTATTTCCCCAGGCAGGCTATTTTTTTGGTGTAATTAGAATACACCCTATATGCTGTTTCCATAGCATGTGTAATTTCTTCCACTTTCAAGCCTGTTGCTGATATAATAATTTCACTGAGTATTTTCTTCAGGTCCTCTTTAGCTGATTCAGGAACTCCCCGGAATCTAAGGACCATGTTAGCTTTTTCCGTTTGTAATTACAGCAAATAGTTTCCTGGTAGTTCTGCTTATTCACTAACTCTTCCATCTTTTTCTTTATATTCTTATTTGTGGCGTACATCTCCTTCACAACATCTACCATTTGCTCCATCTTTTTAGCCATTTCCGCCAACTGGAGATGCTGTGATGCAAAGTTTTGATTTGGTATGACCAACTGTTGGTTAATACCAGTGAGTTGTTCCATCACGGCTTGATGATATCCGCTAGGAGTTTCATGACAACCACTCCCTCTTCTGGCCTTGGACTCTGGCTGCCCATTGGTTTTACTTTTGTTCTTTTTTTCCCCACATCCGCCAACATGGTGTATTGTTTACTTAAGCCACCCGCTATTTCACCACCTCTGAAAATTGCTTCTGGACTAAATCTGCTCTGGTAAGTCTCTCAAAACAAGCCAATTGCTTATTTTTCCCCGTCCCCCCCTCTTTTCCGCTTATCTGTTCACCCAAGTTGGAGGCGTCCCTCCTCTCTCTTGCCTTGAAGATAGAAGGGGGTAGGATTTTTTCCACTTATTTCAAAGTTTGTTTACATCTGACTCACATTCATTGTTGGTCCTGTTTGACCGAGTTTACATCCTCACAATTCCGCTTGATCTCCAGTACTTGTTCCTGTCAGCCCAGCTTGTGCCTGAAGGCCACACAGCAGCAGGACTGTCAGGGCAGGGGGCGCCTCAATTCTCCGGCATTACGCTGTCGAAGAGGCTACTCCTCAAAAGCCCTATGGCTTGGAGCCAGGCCCTAGGGCTCCGTGGGAAAACTGCGTTGGTGGCTTCCCTCCATGCCACTGGTGTGCAAATTGCTCCCCCGAGTATCGGGGAGAGCGACTGCCATCGCAGCACTGAAAACAGTACGTCATCGGTTGGTGGTGCATTCATGAACCATAAACCAAACTGCATTTTCTTAATTCATGCCAATCCCTATTCCTAAGACAGCTTTGAGAATATCATTAATATATAAAATAAATAGGGGGTAAGAGAGAACCTTGTTGAACATCTTGAAAAGCAGGAATCAAGTCTGTGGTCTAGCCTTTCAAACTGCACTTGATTTTAACTTCAGTACTTAATCAGTAATCATAGGAAATGCCTGCTAACCATAGTTTCCTTCAGTTTCTGCCACAGCCTAGTTCCAGAAATACTATAAAAGGGTGAACCAACATCCATAAAAGCTATAAATAAATGATTATTTGCAGAAGAAATATACTTCTCTATCAAGTGAGATAAAACCAGATGATGGTCAACTGTTGAGCATCCTTGACTAAACCTGTCTTCTTCCTCTTTCAAGATTTCTGATTCTTCCATCCATTCTTTCACTTTTAAACTTACATAAACTCTGTACAATTTTCCAATGACAAACAGGAGGGTAATTGGACAATAATTCCTTGGGTCCTGTCTATTCCTTTTATTCTTACAAATAGGAACCATCAAAGCTTTCTTCCAGATTGGAGGGATACTCCCTGAGTTATTTATAATGGGGCCAATATCTCAGCCCACCATTTTGAATTTTATTGTATAGGTTTACTGGAACTGCTTTCATACCTAGTGCCTTTCCAGGTTTCCTAGTCTTTATTAAATATTCAATGGTCTTAACAGGCACTAATGGCCAAAACTCAAGCTCTCCCATCTCAATCAGATTTTCATACTTTTATTGCTTATTCTTATTACTATTAACAATATGCCAAAATTGCTTACTATTTCCATCATATATAGCAGATAACAAGGTTCTCAATTTTTTAATCATAGCTGCCCTTCTTTATTAGTTTTGAATTGTTTCCAACCTTCTTAAGATGGCTAAAGTATATTCCGATCCCCTCAGTGTAAATTCCCTGTGATAAGCTCACAATTTCCTCAGGTGGGTTCAACATTCAAAGTCAAACCAATAATTCCTCCTTTCTTTTTATCTGGTTGAGATAAGTTATATGATAAACAGTTTTACATAGATCTATGATCTGACTTAAAATATCATTAAAATTTGAAACTGAGACCCATTCTTTAAGTAATGCATGATGTTTGGGAATAAATTATAGATCTAGGCTCTGGTCACACTGCAAATGACATGCGCTTTGTTCCCAGTTTATTTAAATTGGGAACATTTTTATTTGCATTGGGCTGTCTACATGCAGCCAGCCCCTCTTTCCCAGCACCCGCTTGCCTGCTGCTGCACCATCCTTCCAGGCAATCCTGCCAGCCACAGGGAGGCTCGGGCAGCTGCAGCTCCTGCCGCCATTGCCCCACGAAAATAGGCTCCGTTGTCTCCGCCATCTCCGCCGTCTCCGCCATCCTCCTTGCCAGCCCCATCCAGGCTGCCAGAGCCCCTGCCTCTCATTCCCGCCTCCAGGGCCGTCTTTGTGCATTTTTTTAAAAAGCTTCTGGTTTGAGCGCTTGACTAAACATGTGCTTAATAAATCCATTATTAAACGTTAAATGGGTTTATTAAGCGCATGTTTGCTCAAGCGCTCAAACCGGAAGCTTTTTTTAAAAAGAAAAAAAAAAAGCACAAAGAGCGTTCAGACAGCCCTAATTGCAATCCTTGCGAGAGATGGGCTGTCCACATAGGCGAAATCGCGCAATCAAAGTGGAAGTGCCAGGAAAACACTAGATTTTCCAGGGGTCAGGAAAACCCGGAAACATTGCGTGAGTAAGCCTGCTTTGGGGTGGGAGGCGGATTGGCGTGTGTGAACGTGAAACTGACATGCGCAAGGAAACAGCAGCGAATCCTGATCAAAATGGCAGTGTGACCGGACCCCTAATCTCCTGAGCAAAAAATGATGTCCATTTCTTTACTCTTTTTCCCTATTTAATCTGTTCAGAATGGGAAACTAAAGAAGGTAGCAGTTTGTTTATCCACAGTCAAAATTAGAGTAATGGTAGATGATCTCTCCCTAAAAAGTCTCCTACTTTAAACTCATAAATGTTTTCTAGCACCTCTTTAGGGACCAGACAATAATCAACCATGAACATATGAACATAAGAGAAGCCAATGTTGGATCAGGCCAATGGCCCATCCAGTCCAACACTCTGTCACACAGTGGCCAAAAATACCAAGTGCCATCAGGATGTCCACCAGTAGAGCCAGGGCACTAGAAGCCCTCCCACTGTTGACCCTCCCAAGCACCAAGAATACAAGCATCACTTGCCCCAGACTCCCTATCTATACCTTGTGGCTAATAGTCACTTATGGACCTCTGCTCCATATGTTTATCTAATTCCTTCTTGAAGCCATCCATACTTGTAGCCACCGCCACCTCCTGTGGCAGAAAATTCCATGTGTTAATCACTCTTTGGGTGAAGAAATACGTCCTTTTATCTGTTCTAATCTGACTGCTTAGCAATTTCATTGAGTGCCCACGAGTTCTTGTATTGTGAGAAAGGGAGAAAAGTACCTCTTTCTCTACTTGCTCTATCCCATGCATAATCTTATAAACCTCGATCATGTCACCCCTCAGCTGTCATTTCTCCAAGCTAAAGAGCCCCAAGCGCTTTAACCTTTCTTCATGGGGAAAGTGTTCTAACCCTTTTATCACTTTAGTTGCCCTTTTTCTGTACTTTTTCCAAAACTATAATATCCTTTTTAAGGTGTGGTGACCAGAACTGTACACAGTCGCACCATCAATTTATATAGGAGCATTATGATATCGGCTGATCTTCCTAATAATCCCCAGCATAGCATTGGCCTTTTTTATTGCAGTCACACACTGTCTTGACATCTTCAGTGAGTTATCTACTATGACTCCAAGATCTCTCTCTTGGTCAGTCTCCACCAATTCAGACCCCATCAACGTGTATTTATAGTTAGAATTTTTGGCTCCAGTGTGCATCACCTTGCACTTGGCCACATTGAACGCCATTTGCCATTTTGATGCCCACTTGCCCATCCTCGACAGATCCATTTGGAGTGCCTCACAATCCTCCCTGGTTTTCACCACCCTGAACAACTTCATATTATCCACAAATTTAGCCACTTCACTGCTTTCTCCCAACTCCAAATCATTAATGAACAAGTTAAAAAGCACCGGACTGAGTACTGATCCCTGTGGTACCCCATTGCTTACCACTCTCCACTGAGAAAATTGCTCATTTATACTCTCTGTTTCCTATTAATTAGCCAGTTTTTGATTCACAAAAGGACTTGTCCTTTTATCCCGTGACTATTGAGCTTACTTAGGAGCCTTTGATGAGGAACTTTATCAAAAGCTTTCTGGAAATCAAGGTAAACAACATCTATTGGGTCCCCCTTGTCCACATGTTCGTTCACCCTCTCAAAGAACACTAACAGTTCAGTGAGACAAGATCTTCCCTTACAGAACCCATGCTGAATCTGCCTCAATAGTTTTTGTTCATCAATGTGCTTACTAATTCTTTCCTTAATGACAATTTTGACAAATTTACCCAATATTGACATCAGACTGACTGGCCAGTAATTTCCTGGATCTCCTCTGGAACCCTTTTTAAAGATGGGAGTGACATTAGCTACCTTCCAGTCCTCAGGAATGGAGGCAAATTTTAATGAAAGAGTACATATTTTTGTCAGGAGATCCACAAGTTCACATTTGAGTTCTTTCAGAATTCTCTGATGTATGCCATCTGGGCCTGGTGAGTTATCAGTTTTTATGTTGTCTATCAGTTGTAGGACCTCCTGTCTTGTTACCTCAATCTGACTCAGGGCTTTCAACACCCCTCCCAAAATCAGCGGTTCTGGAGTGGGCAAGCACTTCTCATCTTCCACAGTGAAGACAGAGGCAAAAAATGCATTCAGCTTCTCAGCCATTTCCATATCATCTTTCAGTATTCCTTTTACCCCTTGGCCATCCAAGGGCCCAGTGCCTCTCTGGCTGGCTTCCTGCTTCTAATGTATTTGAAGAAAAATTTATTGTTGGTCTTTACGTTTTTCGCTATATGCTCCTCATATTCCCTTTTTACCTGCCTGATCACAGGCTTGCATTTTATTTGCCACAGCCTGTGTTCCATTTTATCAGCCTCACTGAGACTTGCTTTCTACCACTTAAAGAAATCCTTCTTACCTTTTACAGCTTCCATTACTTTGTTTGTTAGCAATGCAGGCTTTTTTCTATACCTATTTGTGCCTTTCCTAACCTGCGGTATATATTTTTTCTGAGCTTCTAGGACTGTAGTTTTAAATAGTTTCCAAGCTTCCCCAATGGTGTTGACTCTTTCTAGTTTTCCTTTCAGTTCCCTCCTCACATGTCCCCTCATATCAGAGAAGTTACCCCTTTTAAAGTTAAAAGTGGTTGTGTCAATCTTTTTGGCCAATTCCCTATTTATACAAAAAACATTACGTTCACTGTTCCCAAGTGGTGCAATCACTTTTACATCTCTCACCAGGTCTTGACCAAATCCAGGATCACCTCTCCCTGATAGGTTCTGTGACCATTAGTTCCATAGCACAGTCATTGAGAGTGTCTTGAAACTCAATCTCTTTTTCCTGACTAGAACACATATTAACCTAATCAATGTGTGAGTAATTAAAATCACCTATTATGGCACAGTTTTTTTGTCTAGCTGCTATCTTTAATTCATGCATCATTTTATAATCCTCCTCTATCTTTTGATCTGGTGGGCGATAACAAACTCCCAGTGTTAAGTTTCCTTTTGGGCCCATTATTTCAACCCACAGCATTTCCAGAAGTGAATCCAATTCTCTTACCCCCTCAGTCTTACTGGACTGTATACCCTCTCTGACATACAGAGCCACCCCACTTCCGACCCTTCCCCCTCTATCCTTCTGATATAATATATAGCCAGGAATCACCGTATCCCACTGATTTTCATCATCTCACCAAGTTTCTGAAATACCCACAATGTCTATTTTTTCTCCCAACACCAAGCACTCCAACTCCCCGATTTTACCTCAGACACTTCTAGCATTGGTATAGAAACACCTATAATTTCCCATACATGTTAAGCCTGCAACCTTCCTCTTGCTATCTCAAGACCTTTCCAGGCAGTCCATATCACTAGCCACAGTATCAGTGAACAATTCCAATCCACCTCCCTGTAGAAAAGCAACAGCTACCCCCTCATCTCTCTGAGATGAGCCATCCCAAACCAGAGACTTTTCATCTCCTGTCAGCTTTCCCCCAATATTCAGTGTAAAAACTGATTTTAAGTGCCAGAAGCCTGGTTCCTTTTGGGGAGAAGTGTACAGCTCCCTCTTGTTCCAAAAAGCATCCCAGTGCCTAACAAACTTGAAGCCTTTCCCCTTACACCATCATCTCATCCATGCATTGAGACTCCTGATCTGTGCCTGTCTCTCCAGTCCTGCGTGTGGAACAGGTAGCACTTCTGAGAAGGCTACCTTGGAGGTCGTGGCCTTGACTTTCCTGCCCAGCAGCCTAAATTTCTCCTCTAGGACCTCACAACTGTATTTCCTCACATCGTTGGTGCCGACATGCACCATGACCACTGGCTCCTCCCCAGCACTACCTACCAGCCTATCTAAAACATACATAATGTCCTCTACCTTGGCACCAGACATATGGTGAGTACATGGGTTTGCCACCCAGCTGTCTACCTGCCTAAGGTTCGAATCATCAACTACCAAGAGACCCCCTCCCACCCTGCCAAGGGATAGTTCCTTGGTGTGAAATGATACCTGTTCACCAGCTGAAGAAGAGGGCGCATTCCCCTTATCCTCAGCATGGTGCCCTGTTTCCCCTTGACCCTCATGTTCCATGACAGTGGCAGGGCTGCCAGATCCAGACTGGGACATATCTAACAAGTCCCCGAGAGTCTTCTCCATGCACCTAACTGACTGTCTCTGCTTCTCTAGTTCAGCCACCTTTTCCTCAAGGGAGCAAACTCATTCCTGAGAACCAGGAGCTCCTTGCATCGAGCACACACCCAGGACTTCTGTCCAGTGGGCAGATAGTCATACATGTGACACTCCATGCAAAACACTGGATAGCCCCCAACCACCTGCTGGCATTCTGGCTTCATATTTGCTTTTAAAATAAATATAATCCCCCTTTTAAAACCCTTTGTATTTATGTGGTTCCCCTTGTAGAAGTCTTCTTACCTTACTGGGAACCCAAGGAGACTAGGGCCTTGGCTTTCTGGCTCTTCCTGGGCCTCATACAGAATTCCTAGGCCAAGAGCCATGTGCAAAGAGCCCTCATGCCAGAGGCATGTGCCTCTGGCAAGGTGCTGCCTTAAATAGAGGCCTCCCCCAACAGATGGTGGGGCAGCAGCTTTCAAATTCACCCAGGCACTCAATTACATTCAAACAATGACCCTTTCTCACCCTATCTCAAGCAGCCAGGACTCTACAGGAACTCTAATCCCTTCCACACACTCCCAAACACACTCCTCCACACAATCCCCTCAGCTAAATCCCTTCCGCTGAAAGCAAGTAAAAAACACTCACCCCTCTAGCAGCTCTGTCTCCTGCTCCTTCTCAGAGCTCAGCTGGGTCCATGCCATGCTGGTACCTCTATGAGTAAAGCAAGTAAAGGCCCCTCCTGGGTCTATGAAATTATTTCCATTCACTATTACCAAACCGTGGAATAGGACAACATATATTAATTGCTTACCAGCTAAATTTACCCTTTGACTTCTACCTGACCTATTAAAGAGAAAATCATTATATGGAAATAATATTGGGTCCATCTGCTCCAATATAGGTGTTTAAATCCCCAGCTATAATTAAATGGTGATTTGGTAACACCTCTCTTGCTTTTAAGATGAATTCATCTAATTTATCTCAATTTCTTAACAATTCTTCCTTCTCCAAGACAGGAGGTAAATACATTTTTATCAAGGTCTGTGTATCATGCATAGGGTGACTTGTGGAGCATTGTTGCAGCATGTTATGAGGCAGTGCTTCACCTCTGGGGCTTTTATTTTTATCTCATATTATCTCTAGGGCTTTTATTTTTATCTCATATTATCTCAGCTTCTATGTACTTATTTTAATTCCTCTTATCTCAGCTCTACTATTTTACCTTTGCTCCACTGTATTGAACTTTTATTCTGGCTTGTTTTTTCTAGAATCCCTAGATTTTATATTCTTCCAAAAATTCATAAGCCGGAACTCCCACCTAAAGTATGCAGGGCCGGAGCATCCATATAGGCAGGTTAGGCAGTGGCCTAGAACATTGCCTTACGAGAATGCCACGCTGACCTGTTGCCCTGCCCCTCCCTTGCCAAAAGCCCTGCTCAACTTAATGGAGCCACCAGGAGATGCTTCCTGGCCACAGGGCCCTGGGTACCCCTCAAGCGGCAGCAAAAGGGAGAGCAGCAGCACCAGCGGTGCCCTTCGGCAGTGCCTTTCTCTGGTGGCCTGGGCTGGGGGGTAGGAGAGGTGAAAGGCAATGCTGAAGGGTCCTGGATCCTCGCCCCTGGTCCACAGCCCTCTCTGTACCCGGTGGATCATGCATCTACTATGAGCCTCCCTGATGTACTGGTTGGACTCTCTCCTCTTCCTGCTCTATGTGAGGTCAGATGGAAGGCAGCCCTGCCCCACCCAGCCCTCTCCCCAGGTAAAGCTCCTCCCCTTCCTCTACCCCACTTGCAAGAGTATGAGTGGCCCCTCCCTGGGAAGGCTGGGTGCTTCAGGCATTTTCATTTTAGACATGCACCACAAGCTCTGGCTCACGTGTGGGCACCCAGCCTGCCTTGCCCTGGAGAGAAGGGGAAAATTGTCGATGCTGTGGGGTCCCCCATGAAAAATAGAGGATGGGTTTTGGGAAGGCCTATCAGGGTGCATTGCCTAAAACCAGGACAGAAAACTATTTCTTTCTGACAATGTAATAATCCTGGATAATCGAGTTCCTAGTTCCTAAGTATGGGACTGTCATTAAGTCCTAGAAATTTGGGAGGATAGTGAGAGTGCAGGGGGAATGTGTTGGCTAGAGTAGGTCAGTTTTAAAGTACTCATAGTCACTGCTGCCCCATAAATCCCTTTTGGCCTCGGCATGACTCTGAATCCATGGGACAGGTAAGGGGGAGCCATGCCCCTTGGCAAGTCCTCTAAAGAAAGTGTGTCCAGGAGTTTCAACCAACTCACAGTGGCCTCATGAATTTCCACTGCATGGGGTTCTCAAGACATGAGATGAGCAGAGGTGGTTTGCCATTACCTGCCTGCATTCCATGGGGCTCTCCTGTCCAAGTACTGGCCTTGCTTAGCTTCCAAACTCTGATAAGGTTAGGGTAGTCTGGGCTATTAGGGCTAAAATTTGGCAGCAGAAGCTAAATTGGACCATTCCCAAAATGATAGCTGTATAATGTCCAAACATTACAGAATAGCCACCTTTCCTGTTTCACAGGATACCTTCATGGGCTTCCGGTTGGAGTTAAAATGGCGAGTTGACGCACTCTGCGAATTGTGCAGGGTGAACGATAGCTACTTTTGACAGTTTGGACCTTTTTCTGGTCCAATGCAGCACTCCCCAGGCGGGGGGGTGGCAAGCAAGCAGCCAAAGTCCAAGCGGGAGTTGAGATTGGTGTGGGCAGGCTTTGGAGGAAGTCTGTTTATGCTTTGATCCCCTCCCACGAAGAGGGCAGTTGCGAGACAACACTACAGTAGCTAATCGGGCTGACAATTCAGCATAAACCCATCATCTACCAACCTCTTTACCATCAAAGTCAACAGTAAGTTAAGAAGAAGTAATGCAAAACCCCGAGATTGAACTGTAAGGTAACAAAGAACTTTTGCTTACCGGTTTGAAGACACAGAGAGATTTGAATCAAGCAGCTTAGCATACAGAAGCATTTCTGATGTAATCCGTTTTGTTTGGAACTGAAAGAAGCTTTCTAGAACGTGCAAATAGTGAAAAAGAAACTTTTGTTTTGCATTCCTGTTGTCAGCTAGAGATAAACTGTGAGCTGTAAAAACGAAACTGATGTGAATCTGTGCTACCAAAAACAGGTTCCAGCTGAGAAAAGACGAGTTTGGGTCAAGAGAGGCATTTCAAAAGACTGAGTCACCGGAAGGAGTAGGAAGAGTTAGTGCGCTGCACAGGAAGTTGGATTTTCGGGACGGACACCAAACCGGAAGTTACAAAATTGCCTACTCTTGCCAAAAAACCATAGAGAAATTGCGCCCGCCATTTTGAGGAGGACTAATTTTTTAAAATTGAATTTGAACTATAAAATTAAAGGGAAGAAACATATAAAGGCGGCGGTTTGACAGAATACCGAGAAGATAAGAGACTTGGTGACATTTAAAAGTTTTCAAAACGGATTTGAGGCCAAGACAAAGGGCCGCCTCTACATCAAGTCCCAGAATGGCAGCAAAGGATAAAAAAGAATGGCAGGCAGCAATAGAGGCTATGGAGAGGAGGAGGATGGAGGCAGTGCAGAATCTTGGAAAACAAATGGAATTACAGACCAAACAAATGGAACTACAGACGAAACAACAAATGGAAAGGCAATTGGAGCAAAAAGAACAAGTACAAGTGCAAGTACAAGAGAAGATTAAGGCAGATATGAAAGAACTGGTCCTAGCTGAAGTGGCAGAGTTTAAAAAAGATACAGAAGAAGTCAAAAAAGAAGTCCAAGGTTTAGCAGCTAAGTCGACGGAGCTAGAACAAAAAATTAAAAATACCCTCCAGGAGAACACAAGGTTAGAATCCATGATGGAGTACAGAGCTACACAAAACTATCTGAGGTTAAGAGGAATTGAGGAGGCAGAAGACCAAGATATATGCGCATTGGTAATAACAACATTGACGGCATATATTGGTGAGGATCAAGGAGATCTAGACTCAGATTTTGACTTAATTTACAGAGTAAACTCAATGTATGCTCAGAGGAAAAAATTACCCAGAGATGTTATTGTGCAGTTTGTGACAAGAAAAATGAAAGAGGATATTTTCAAGAAGCAATTTACACAACCGTTGGAAATAGACGGCAAAAAGATAATAATATTAAGAGAAATCCCAAGGGTGATGTTGCAAGACAGAAAGAAATACAAAAAATTGGTCGACAAATTAAAGGCAATGGGAATTAGATTCAGATGGGAGATACCTCAAGGATTGTCATTTACATACAACTCAGTGAGATTCACGATCAAATCAGAGGGAGACTTGTATAGGTTTAAAGGAAACAATTTTGAAGAGTTTTTGGATATATAAATCAAGACACCATGGATTATAAATTGCTATCTTGGAATGTAAATGGACTTAATTCACCTAATAAAAGAAAATTAGTAAATCATTGGCTGGAAAAACAAAAGAGCAATATAATTTGTTTGCAGGAAACTCATATTAGAAAACAGGACTATAAATATGTGATAAATAAGAAATTGGGAGAAGTATTTTTTTCACTAGCGACCAAAAAGAATAAAGGAACAGTGACCTACATTAAAAAAGAATTGGAACCCAAGCAAATTTTTGTGGACAATGATGGGAGGTATATTGGAGTAGAAATAATGTTACACAGGAAAAAGACTTTGATTGTAAATCTGTATGCACCCAATGGAGCTAAAGAAAATTTTTTCAAAGATTTGACAAAGGAGATGGAACAATTAACTTATGATCAGGTAATCTTCGCAGGAGATTTCAATGGCACAATGAACAACTTATTGGACAGATGTTCTAAAAAAGTTGGAAATGTGGCGGGGAAATTACCAAAGACTTTTTTTAAACTGATGAGACAAGAGAAACTGGAAGACGTTTGGAGAAAATGGAATCCCAAAGCAAAAGACTATACTTTTTACTCCAATAGACATGACTCTTTTCCAAGGATTGATATGATTTGGATGTCGGAGGAGCTGGCTTTGAAGACTCAAAAGATTGAAATCTTAACAAAAAATAACTCTGATCATAGCCCCTTACTTTGGATGTCGAGAGAAAAACCCAAACAATTATATTGGAAAATTAATGAGGACCTATTAGACAGAAAAACAGTTAATGAGACATTGCGTAAGGAAACACAGAACTTTTTTGAAACAAATTTGAATAAAGGTACGGAATTACAAATTGTGTGCGATGCGTATAAAGCGGTCATAAGGGGACTGCTTATTTCATTAAACACTAAAGATAGAAAGCAAAGACTGCAACAACAAAATGATTTACAGGAAAAGATCCGACAGAAAGAAAAAGACTTAAAGAAAAAGCCAGGGAAGAAAAAGATTATAAGGGAAATTCACATGTTACAAGACCAGCTAAATGTATTGTCAAATCGAGAATTGTATTGGAATTTAAAGAAGTTACAGCAGAAATCGTTTGAGGGTGCTAACAAACCTGGAAAGTTTTTAGCATGGCAACTGAAAAATAGACGTGAAAGAAATTTTATAAATAAAATAATAGAAGACGGAAAGGATATTGTGGACTTGAATGGCTTAAAGAGAGTCTTTTTCTATTTCTATGCCAAATTGTTTCAAAAGAAATGTATTGATTCACAGAAACTTAAGAAATATTTTGAGAATATTGAAGTACCAACATTGGGACAACAAATGAAAGAAGTGCTTAATGGTCCAATTAAAAATGAAGAAATTGTCAGGGCGATACAAGAAGCAAAATTGGGGAAAGCTCCAGGTCCAGATGGATTTACTGCAAAATTTTACAAAAAATTAAAGAATGAGCTAACCCCAATTTTTGTACTTTTGTCGAATGAAATAAGGGAGACAAAACGGATTCCAGAGTCATGGAAAGAAGCAAATATCTCGCTTATACCTAAAGAAGGTTTAAACCTAACTAATGTGAAGAATTATAGACCAATATCCCTCCTAAATATTGATTATAAACTGTTTGCTAAAGTAATTTCTGAAAGGTTGAAAAATTATTTGAAAGATGTTATAACAGAAGAACAAGCTGGTTTTCTACCGAATAGACAAATTAGAGACAACTTAAGAGTGGTGATAGATGCAATTGAATATTGTGATAAACACCCTGAAAAAGAAGTTGGATTTCTCTTCTTGGATGCGGAAAAAGCTTTTGATAATTTGAACTGGGACTTCATGCTGCAAGTGATAGAGAAAATGGAAATAGGTCAATCTTTTTAAAATATGATTACTGCAATCTATTTGGATCAAAAAGCGGCATTGAACGTTAATAAAGAAAAAACAGAATATTTTAAAGTGCGAAAAGGGACTAGACAAGGCTGCCCCCTATCTCCACTATTGTTTATTTGGATATTGGAAGTATTATTGGGGAAAATAAAAGAAGACAAGAATATTAAAGGACTGACAACGAGAGGCTTTACATATAAATATAGAGCCTTTGCGGATGACGTAATGTTTATGATTCAAGATCCATTAGAGAATATACCACGACTGATGCAAAAAATTAACGATTTTGGAGACTTGGCCGGTTTCTATGTTAACAAAAGTAAAACAAAGGTGATGTGTAAAAATATGACGAAACAGAAGCAAATGGAACTCCAGGAGAAAATCCAATGTGAAGTGGTTACAAAGACAAAGTATTTAGGGATTGAATTGACTATGAAAAACATAGATCTATTTAAAAATAATTATGAAAAAAATTGGTATAAGATTCAACAAGATATGAAAAAATGGGACACTTTGAATTTATCACTAATGGGAAGGATTGCAACAGTCAAAATGAATATTTTGCCTCGGTTAATGTTTTTGTTTCAGACTATCCCAATACTACGACAAAGTAAGATATTGGATGGATGGCAGAAAGAAATATCAAAATTTGTGTGGGCAGGAAGAAAACCAAGAATTAAAATGAAAATTTTATGTGACGCTAAGGAAAGAGGAGGACTTCAACTACCAAATCTTAGACTTTACTACGATGCTATCTGCTTAACGTGGATAGAACAATGGATTAACCTTGAAAATATGAAGTTGTTGGCATTAGAAGGACATGATAACAAGTCTGGATGGCATGCATATTTATGGTATGAAAAATCAAATATTGATAAATTTTTTAAACACCACTTTATTAGGCGATCACTGTTCGAGACTTGGATGAGATACAAAAAAATTCTTTTATGAAGAACGACCACTTTGGATAGTGCCGGCAGAAGTGATCAAACCATATTCGAGACATGAAGGACTAGATTGGTTACCGTACAGAAATCTTTTAAAACCTGATGGGAAAAGTTTTGTTATGAGAGACAGAGATGATGTGGAATTTGATTATGATTGGTTGAATTATAGACAGATCCATGATTTGTTTAAAACTGATATGAGAAAATAAGGCTTTAGGGCAAAGAATAATGAAATTGAGAATATATGGGTGGAAAAGGGGAAAAAAATGATCTCAAAAATATATAAGATTTTACTGAAGTGGTATACAGAGGATGAAATTTTAAAAGAACAAATGATAAAATGGGCGGTAAATGTAAATAATGAAATAACTATGGCATCATGGGAATGTCTGTGGAAAAAGTCAATGAAAATTTCAACTTGTGTTAATGTTAAAGAGAATTGTTACAAAATGATGTATAGATGGTATATGACTCCAAAGAAAATTGCTAATATAAATGAGAGTATGTCTAACAAATGTTGGAAATGTAGAAAGAAAGAGGGCTCATTTTACCATATGTGGTGGACTTGTGATAAAGCCATGAGTTATTGGTCAGGGATTCATAACGAAATACAGAAGATTTTGAAATGTACTTTTAAGAAAGATCCACAAATCTTGTTGTTAGGTCTTAAACTGTAAGAAATAAATGTAACCAAGAGAACATTGTTATGGTACTTGGTCACAACAGCTAGAATGACTTATGCACAATTCTGGAAACAAGAAAAGATTCCTGAAATATGGAAATGGATTAAGAAGATGCTTTTTATGGCTGAAATGGACAAAATGACAAGAAAGCTTAATAACGAAGAAGATGAAGCTTTTTTTGAAGAATGGAAAGATTTTAAAGACTATCTTGAGAAAAATTGGGATGTTAAAAATAGATTGATTTGCTTTGATAGTTATTAAGGAGAAAATAAGAAAAAGAATGATATGATTGCCAAAATGTTACCTAATTTGATAATGGAAATGACATATTTTGTGAACGGTGATTAGATAATAGAGTTTATAAGGGGGTAAGAGCATTGCGGGAAGCCTTGTACTGGGGGGAGTGGGGAAAAAAAAAAGGTATGTGATATCTATAAGATAAAATTTTAACTATGTGAAACATATCCTATAATAAATTGCTTAAAAAAAAAACAGGATACCTTCATTTAAAATGGGATCAAAAGTGTGTGTAGGGGAGATGTTTTAGGACAGCCTTACATCTATATTTTCATATAGTAAAGGATCGCCTTGTAGACATAATCAAATTAAGTGCTGTTGGATACAACAGTTTCTAAAATGTGCGAAGCACAACTTGGACAGAATCATAAGAGTTGGAAGGGACCTCCAGGGTCATCTAGTCCAACCCCTTGCACAATGCAGGAAATTCACAAATACCTCCCCCTACACCCCCAGAGACCCCTGCTCCATGCCCAGAAGATGGCAAAAGAAAAAACAAACTCCTCCAGGATCTCTTGCCAAACAAGCCTGGAGAAAAGTGCTTCCTGACCCCAAAGTAGTGATTGACATTTTCCTGGCTGTGTAAGAAAGGGCCACAAGAACTAAGCACTGGTGCAACCCTTCCTGCCCTCCCTCACAGAATCAGCATTGCTGTCAAATGCTCATCTAGCCTCTGTTTAAAAACCTCCAAAGCGGAGGGGAAACCCCCACAAAACTTTCCCTTTGATATAGCTGGCTGATTAACTACTCCCTGAGCAAGGCTGCAGTTGTCTTAATTACTCTGTAGATAGGACTGCACTCCTATACATGCCCACTAGAGAGTAAGGGAGCAAGCCTAAAGAGAGTTCAATGGGACTTCCTTCCCAGTAATTGTGCAGGGGGGTTCCAACTAAAGTCTCCCTTCTTTATTCAGGTTAGTCGAGTAGCAAAGGGAAGTGCTACTGCACTTTACATTGCTAACCTTTTCATGGATTCTTTTGAAAGGACATATATATTTGATCAGGCTGTCAATCCTTTCTATGAAAATATGAAATTTTATCTGCATTTTATTGATGATGTCTTTGTCCTGTACCAAAGTGATTATTGTAGAATTGATAATTTTGTGTTGTGGATTAACAACCTTCATCCATCTTTAAATTTTACTGCCAATTACAATGCACAAAAAATACAATTTCTAGATATCACAGTCTATAAAGATGCTGAGAATCACCTGACTATTAAATGTTATAAAAAGGATACTTATAAAAATAGCTATTTACATTATAAATCTCATCACGTGTCCCATATAAATATGGTTTACCATTTAGTCAATTAATTAGAGCCAAAAAGAACTCTACTATGGAGGAAGACCACAGAAATGAAAGCAGAAAAATCTGCCAAAAGTTTAGGAATAGGGGATATCCAGAGACTATACAGCACAGTGCAGCTTTAAGGGCAAATGAAATAAAAAGAGAAAACTTATTAAAATCCAGTAAGAAGAGTACAGCAACAAAAAAACCCAGAAACTATATTTTTGGGCCATAGAATATAACTCTTTAGCGCCCAGAATTGAAAGCATAATATTGAAGCACTGGCATGTGCTCAGTGATATACCTGGCTGCTCTGAAAGACCACAGATTGGATACAGAAGAACTAAAAATTTAAAGGACCTTTTAGTACATACTAATAACCAAAAGACACCCATTGAGAACACACAAAAAATAGGACATTTTAAGTGTTACCTCCATAGCTCGTACAAACAGGTTTGACAGACAGATGAAGTGGACTTGCCTGGGTTCAGAACTTAATTAAAACATCATAGTTCATGTAATACAAGCTGGGCCATATATTTATTAACATGTTCCAGCCAAAAATGTACATTGGTTCTACTTCTAGACTTATCGGAATAAGAATTATCCTATCCTATTAGATAAAATAGTGGTCTGGCAAGGTTCTATGCTTGGAAAAATCAGTTCGCTCCCTGATATGTCACTCAGAAGCCATCCCTATCCACTAGCTGCGTTGCCCGAGTTCTCTCCCACCCACTGCAGCCTAGGCCACTCTTCTCTGATTGGGCCAGCATTTCAAGCTCCTTTGCCTATGGAAGCTGATTGGACTTCACTCCATTCTGCACCTCAACCCCCCCCCACAAGACAGTTGGAATTGTCAGTTGCTTATGCAACCTGTTTTATTCTGAGGTAAAATATGTCCTCACAACACTTCCCCTTCAAAAGAAACAAACCCAATAACACAACCATGCCACACCACAAAAAAGACAGATCACACCACAAGCAGAATACCACAAGGCAAAAAAAGCTCTGGTACTAATTCAAAGTGAGTTGTGTTCTGGCAGGGGACGCTGTGAGTGTAGAAAATGATTTATCAACACAGTAGTGTTTCGGAAAATCTTTAGGAATTGTTTGGTGCATTTACCATGAGGCACCCACCCAGAGTCTCTGACATTTTCTCACTCTGCTGGCATCAAAACCAATTGAAGGCAAAATAGAGATATGGAGACTTTCCCATCCTCCTTTGCATCAATTTGTCTTTGTTGGCAATGGCAACCTTAGGCCTGCCAGCACTCTCAGGGTGACTTCACGGCATCACTAGCCCTGGCTGTTTGCTCCTGTTCAGCAGGAGCATCCCTATGGAAACTGCCCGGGTGATTTCGGACCAGCCACAGACTTTCTGCCTAACCTACCTTACAGGGTTGCTGTACAGATCACAAAGCCAAAAAGAATGAAGTAAACTGCTTTGCTCCCCGTTAATGAGAAAGACAGAATTTTGCCTAGGAGGAGGCTGCTGAAAAGGGATGAGATAAAGCTGCCAACTTTAGGTATGGAAATTCCTGGAAATTTGAGGGGTGGAGCCCAGAGAGGGTGAGGTTTGAGGAGGGGTAGGATCTCAGACAGGTACAGTGCCATAGACTCCACCCTCCAAACAAGCCATTCTCTCCTGGGAAACTATTGTTGCCAATCTTGGCCCAGTGGCCATCAAACCATTCTCTTCAACCCCCTGCTGCGCAGCTGACTTTCCCCTAGGGTTGCCAATCTCCAGGTGGGACCTGGAGATCTCCCACTGTTAAAATTGATCTCCAGATGAGAGAGATCAGTTCCCCTGGAGAAAATGGCTGCTTTGGAGCATAGACCCTATGGCATTATACCCTGCTGAGTCCTTCTGACCTCCCCCAATGCTGCCCTCCATAGGATCCACCCCCCAAATCTCCAGGTATTTCCCTACTTAAAGCTGGCAACCCTACTTTCCCCTCAGTGCCTGTTGGTAGGCAACCAAGCTTGGTCCTGTCACCTGTTTTGGCCTTTGGGGGAAAACTCATTGGGGCCAGTCCTGATAGGGTTGCCAACTTCAGATGGGAAATTCCTGGAGATTTGAGGGATGGAGCCTGAAGAGGGTGAGGTTTCAGGAGGGGTGAGACCTCAGACAGGTACAATGCCATAGACTCCACCCATCAAACTAGCCATTCCATCCTGGGGAACCACTGTTGCCAATCTCCAGGTGGGGGCTGGAGATCAATCAGAATTACAACTGCTCTCCGGGAGGGGGGGTGAGGAGATGGAAAGCTGAAGTCAGGGGGCAGATAATGGTAGGTTGACAATTGGCTGGGAGGGAGATACAGTTGCCAACTGCAGGTTGGGAAATTTCTGGAGATTTGAGGGGTGGAGCCTGGAGATGGTGAGGTTTGAGGAGGGGTGGGGTCTCAGAGAGGTACAATGCCATAGACTCCACCCTCCAAACCAGCCAGTCTTTCATGGGGAGCCATTGTTGCCAATCTCCAGGTGAGGGCTGGAGACTACTCAGAATTACAACTGCTCTGCAGGAGGGAGGGCAGAAGTCAGATGAAGTCAGAGGGGCAGATAACAGCAGGTGGAAGGTTAGCTGGGAAGGAGATGGGGTTGCCAACTCCAGGTTGGCAAATTCCTGGGGATTTGAGGGGTGGCACCTGGAGAGGGTGGGGTTTGAGGAGGGGTTGGACCTCAGGCAGGTACAATGCCATAGACTCCACCCTCCAAACCAGCCATTTCCTCCTGGGTAACAATTGTTGCCAATCTCCAGGTGAGGGCTGGAGATCACTCAAAACGACAACTGCTCTTTAGGTAGCAGAGATCAGTTCCTCTGGAGAAAATGGTGGACTCTGTCATTATACCCTGCTGAGGTTGCCACAGCAAATTCACACTGTGTGCCCAAAGCCGGGGCACTCTCCCAGAGCCTCTTTCTAGAGACCGTTGTATTTATTTCCACAACGGGCCTTATTCCTAGTAGAACATAAATCTAAACTGAAAGCTCAAAATCTAGAAACTCCATTGGCAAACCATTTCAAGCATTTCAATCACAGCTTTGATAACTTCCAATATATTGTGCTGGAAATTGCACAGAGAGTTCCTGGAGAAAGGACTGATTTGAAGTGACATCTTCTACAGAGATAAATGTTTTGGATTCACTGGTTGAACAGCGTATTTCCAAATGGACTAAATGCAGAAATGGACCTTTCATTTTTTTTATAAATCACTTTCTGATGTTTCTTTAATTACACTGCCTTTTATCATCTGTCAGAAATTTGCAAGGTCCCTTTAATTGTGCTCTGTCAGGAATCACTGGGCTGAGACACCTGGGATCCATCAGAAACTGAGCAGCATGTTTGCAGCCTGAATAGCTTTGAGATCAGTGTCCTACTACTAAATGCATTATGTAATTTATTACCATACACGGGATCATTTTTAAAATACTTTGGACTTATTCTCAACAAGTGGAACATTATTATATTACAGATTATTCCTGGTTCTGTGATAGCACTATATGAGCATGAAAGCTTTTGTATGACTTTATAGGTAGGACCGCGTTTGGATTTTATACTCTGTTCTTCATGTATCACATTGTTTATTATTTATTTATTATTTTCAATTTGTATCCTGCCTTGCCAGCGAACTGTCTCAAGGTGGCATACAGACATTAAAATACAATAAAACAGTAAATACAATAAAAAGCAGTAAAATACACATAAACAACCTACATAGCATCCTAAAGTGCTAATCAAGACAGTACAGTGATGGCACTGTTTTTATTCTAAGGATTTGCATTTTTATACACTACAGAGTATTTCCTGAGGAAAATCCATTTTTTGAAATGTTGTTATAAAATCCAGATACGACATTGATGTATTCTTATACAGGGATTTTCTTATGATTTGATGGGATCTGTTCATTGTTACGTAGTGTTTATTGGTGGCAATATATAGAAAAAAATTCTTTGTAAGTCTTGCTGACTACCTTGATTTGTTGGTCAGACTCTCACGACTGTTTTCTCAGTATTTGTTTCTAGACAAGGTTGTGACCATCCACATTTGTCTTGTAATATTATGACCCAGGATGACAAAGGATGTTTTACTTTCTCAGAAGAAGAAAGGGACCATATACTTACCCAGAGTCCTAAATTATTACAAAATGCAGATACTTATAGTGACACAAACTGTGGTGTGCGTAAATTGTTATCTAACCCCACAACGTTTAAAGGCCCAAATAAGAAAAACTTGGAATCTGATGGAAGCTAACATTGCTCATTGTCTACAAACATATCCTAATGCAGAGTTAATTATGGGCGGGGATCTGAATGCATGGTTGGGGGCAAATGATGAGATCCTATTTGATAAGTTTGGGATAAATTCAACGGGTGGGGAAGTTGCGGATGGGTTCAATGATAGATGTTCATTGGATGTTGTTGTGAATTATGCAGGTCTTTGTCTTGCCCAGCTGACCCACAAACTGAATCTTAGGATCTTAAATGGAGTAATTCAAGGTGATCACCCGGGGCAATATACCTTCTGGTCTAGTAACAGACATTCTACTATAGATTATTTGATAACCACCAGTGATATGTTTGAAAGGGTAAAAGGCCTTTATATCGAAGAGAGAGCTGAGAGTGACCACCTGCCTCTTAATTTAAGTTGGGATGTAGGGTTTGTTCCCCTACATAAAGCCCACGGAACCTTCCTAAAAGTAGACAACATAACAAGTAGGCGGAAATCCAACTGGTGTCCCAAGCTGAATGATAAATTTCTAACATGGACAACATCTGAAATAGGGAGGGATATCTATAGAAAACTATCATCACTAGAGAAGAAAGAGGGTTCTAGATGTGAGGCCTCTATTCTCAATAATTATGCACAACTAACGGCCCATTTATCCTCACTTCTATCTTATGAGATTAATAACTCCCAGTTGGGGTGCTCCTATAATAAAAGTTGGTTTGATAAGGACTGCGTGCAGGCAAAACAGAGTCTTATCAGGACTTAAAGAATTTCATAAAGCCCCAGTGATTGAAAATAAACTAGAAGTACAAGCTAAAAAAAAGGCCTATAAGCAGGGGTCTTTTGGGGGGGGGAGCGCACCGGAGCCCAGCTCCGGGAGTTCAGGAGCCAAGCCCCGCCCCCAGCCGGCGTCCCGGGGAGTCTTTCAGGCAGCCGAATGTCAATTTCAGCTCCATTATCTCCTATGGGCCATTGAAGTCAATGGTGAAAACATAGGGTATATTCTGGGGGCTGGAGGGAGGGGTTTGAGGGAGAGGCTCCAAACTCACAGGGTAGCTGATGGAACCTCTCCCCAAGATACCCACCAAGTTTCAAGAACATTGGACCAGGGGGTCCAATTCTATGGGCCCCTAAACAGGTTGCCTCTATTCCCTCCATTGTTCTCTATGGTGGGAAAAAAGTAACTTTTTTTTTCTCACCATAGAGAACAATGGAGGAATAGGGGCAACATGTTTGGGGGCCCATAGAATTGGACCCCTGGTCCAATGTTCTTGAAACTTGGTGGGTATCTTGGGGAGAGGCTCCATTAGCTATTCTGTGAGTTTGGAGCCTCTCCCTCAAATCCCTTCCCTCCAGCTCCCAGAATATACCCTATGTTTTCACCATTGACTTCAATGGCCCATAGGATATAATGGGGCCAAATTGCTGCCAAATTTCTTTCATTTCCTCCTTTCCTTCTCTCTTTTTCCTCTTTCCCTCCTTCTTCTCTTCTCCTCTTCCTTCCTTTCTTCCTTCCTTTCTTCCTTCCTTTCTTCCTTCCTTTCTTCCTTCCTTCCTTCCTTCCTTCCTTCCTTCCTTTCTTCCTTCCTTCCTTCCTTCCTTCCTTTCTTTCTTTCTTTCTTTCTTTCTTTCTTTCTTTCTTTCTTTCTTTCTTTCTTTCTTTCTTTCTTTCTTTCCCACCTTCTTCTCTTCTCTTTTTCCTCCTTTCCCTGTTTCCCTCCTTCTTCCCTCTATTTCTTTCCCTCCCTTTCCTTCTCTTTCTTTCCCTCTTTCCTTCCTTTCTTTCCTTCTTTCCTTCTTCTCTCTCTTTCCTTCCCTCTTTCCTCCTTCTGTGGTCCAACTCTCATGAGAAGGAATTTAAAATTTAAACCCCTTCTCTCTTAGCTCCCCCACCCAGACCAGCTGGGGAAGGGAAGGGGAGGCTTTTGAGGATGCCTCCCCTTTTGCTTCCCCTTCTGACATCACTTCCGGTGATGTCAGGGGGTGTGGCATATGCTAATAGCCTAATAGCTCATTAGCATACCATATGCTAATGAGCTCCTGCAGCTGTTTTTCTACGAAAAGACCCCTGCCTATAAGCATCTTCTGAGAAGTAAAAAAAATTTGGCTACACAGCTTAGATGGAATACACTAATAGAGGCAGCCAAGAAGAAGGATCATAGGAAATTTTGGAAAATAGTTGCAGGTATTAACAAAGTAGGTAATGCTAACAGGGAGTACATAATTCCTGCAAGAATATGGGAAAATCACTTTGAAGAACTATTCAAAGGAGAGAATCGGGAACCCTTCCCATTGAGAGAGCTGAACAATTATCCATCCTGGGATCCAGTGTCAACTAAGGAGGTGGAATTTTACATTAAAAATCTCAAAAATGGAAAAGCCCCAGGTAGTGATTATATTACAGCAGAGCTATTAAAAGCTAATTTAACCTGGTGGTCCCCGATGTTGGCCAACCTCTTCACATATATTGATCAGACAGGACAAATTCCAGAAGGATGGGGGCTGGCTATAATAATCCCGACATTTAAGAAAAACAACAGAGCTGACCCCAATAATTATAGACCTATTAGCTTGATAAATATTATATGCAAACTTTATACCAAACACCTGTGTCTGAAACTCTGCAGATGGTTAGAACAAGAAAAAATACTTAAAACTGAACAGGGTGGGTTTATAAAAGGCCGTTCCACCTTAGATCACTGTTTGGTCCTGGATTATTTAGTTCAAAAATACACGCATAACCATAAGGGAGTTTTATATGCTGCATTTATCGATCTGAAAGCGGCCTTTGACTTGGTTGTGAGGGAAAGGTTATGGGCTAAATTGGATCAGTTAACTATAGATAAGAGATTACTATTGTTGATGTCTAATCTATATAAAAATACAACTGTACAAATACGATACACTGCTGATGGTAAGCTATCAAAACCCATTCAAGTCCAAAAAGGTGTTAGACAGGGCTGCCTTCTTGCTCCTTTTCTATTTAACTTGTATGTAAATTGCTTGATAATTGGTCTGCATGACATTGACACCTCAGCCCCCACTTTGGGCATGGGAAGAAAGATTCCTGTTTTAATGTATGCAGATGACGCTGTGCTCCTTTCACTATCTAGAGGAGGACTAAAGAGAGCAATGGAAAAATTTAGTGCACAATGCCAAAAAGAGTTACTTACTGTAAATTATTCAAAGACAAAGATCATGCGTTTCCATAAAAAATATAAAGAAATGAAATGGTCAATGGATGGGGTCCCGGTAGCACAGGTTAAAAATTTTAAATACCTGGGACTAACATACTCATTTAATGGAAGGGCTTCTAGACATCTTCAATATGCAGCATGCTCAGCACAAAGGAGTGCAAATGCTATATTGCGCTTCTTTAGGAAAGAGGGAGCTCAGTATGTACCGGCTGCTCTTAAACTATTTTCGAACAAGGTTCTTCCACAAATGATATATGGAACACAAATACTGGCAGAGAGTAAATTTAAAAAACTAGAGCTAGTACAATCGAAATTTCTTAGAGCAATGTTCAATGCCCCGAAAGGTATGGCAAATCTGAGTTTAAGACAAGAAGCAGGCTTATCAACTGTGACACTGAACGTCTGGATACAGAGGTGTAATTATTGGGTTAAGTCCCATCTGAATCCAGTGGGACTTATCTCTGATTTTTTGACATCTACACCATATCCCCAATGGGCTCTTAGGGTAGTAGATAAACTGAAATCAATCGGGCTAGATCCTGAAAATTTATTAGAGGGAGGATTGAAGCATGCAAAGATTTTAATATCACAAAGATTTATGGATATTGAAGCACAAAACGACTATGCAGCCCTACCTTCTTATTATAAGAGACTGAAGTTGGGACCTAGCTTCAGTGCTGCATCTTACCTTGGACTCATAAAAAATCCTAATCATAGATGGGCATTCACTAGAGCGCGTCTTGATGCGCTACCCTCAGCAGCCCTTTATGGTAGATATACCCAGACTCCCATGCATCAGAGGATTTGTTTTTGCTTGTTAGATCAGGTGGAGTCAGTTTCTCATATATTACTCCATTGCCCTATATATGAAGAAGAGAGGCAGCACCTCTTGATACCCCTTCTCTCACATTTTAAACCTTTGGAAAATTATCTCACATATGCCGAGGAACGCCTGATGAAGTTTTTACTGGCTGATAATTATGAATCTGTCTCACGCAATGTTGCTAAATATTGCTATCTGGTAATAAAAAAGCGCAGATTGTACTGTAACTCGGGCCACTAATGATGAAAATGACCGATTTGGTATTTTAGAAAATACGGCTGAAGGGTCTTTTGTTGTAAGATTCTGTGTTGTATTATTTTAGTTTATTTTGCTGGTCTTATGACTGTTTTTTTAATAAATTTGTAAATTTGTAGCCACACCCACAAAAAAAAAAAAAGTGACACAAACTGGTCTCAATTAATTAATTTACAAAAAACAAAACAAAACAGAATTTATGCTTCATGCAGCATCTCTAATAGAGTATTGCAATACAGGTTGTCAACTGCCTAATCTCACCACTTTTTGAAGATAACCATAGTGGTTGGGAAGGTTCATAAGGGAGTGGGGTGGTCCTTCAGGTATGTTGGTCCTAAACCACATAGAGCTTTGAAGGTCAATACCAACACCTTGAATTGTGCCCTGAAGCAAATTGAGAGGTAGTGTGGATGGATCTATGACCCACTCCAGTCAACATCCTGGCTGCAGCATTCTGTACCAATTGAATTTTCCGAACACTTTTCAAGGACAGCTGCCTGCAGAGCACATGGCAGTAATCTAATCTAGATGTCTAGATGTAACCAGGGCATGCTCCACTGTGGCCAGATCTTTTCTGCCCATCCAATGGAGAGAGAAGAACATTGGCTTACAGTACCCTCCCATGTCCCTCCTGTCTGTTCATGTTGAAGCTATTGAGGCTGATTCAGTTCCTTTCTCAATCACAATCCATGCTCCTTGCTTACTCCCATCATAGCTATTCATTTAACATGTCTGCTTCACTACAAACAAAGAAACTGCAGATCAAATGACATTGTGACTATTAATCCCACCAGCACACTTTAGGCAAGAAAAAAAATAGAAGAGCGTTCTAACTCCGGTGTCATTAATGAGAACATTGGTTTATGCATTACTAGTTACACAGAGAGTACTCCATCTTTCTGTGTTATACCTCTGAGGATACCAGTCACAGCTGCTGGCAAAACATCAGGTACTACAGTGCCAAGACCACGGCCATACAACCCGGAAAATCTACAACGACTAATGAACTCCGGCCATGAAAGCCTTCGACAACATTGGTTTCTTTACCAGTGGTTTCTTTACCATTCATATTGGTGTCAGCAGTACAAGCTGAAAATATATAATGGCTGCAGGAAATGTTTGGGAATTATTTTGAATGCCTAGCTATCTGGCTTTTTTGACAATTTGTGAACGTTGCAAATATGCTGCTGTTGTTTTGGCACAATATGGCTGTGGTCAGATGACAAGCAGGGTGTGCTCTGATAGCACCACAACTTTACTCTGGTGTTCCTTGTATTCCCTGGTAACTGGCTGAGATGCATGAGCACCCCTTTGCAGGCCAAACAGACTCTGCTGCCTTTGTTCCAGAAGGAAGTCCCATGCCAGCATGTGCAGCAGCATAGTCTTCCGGTTCGCAGGGACTCCCAAGCTAGGCATGCATAGATGCTTATGTGCACCTCACCTACTTAGCAAAAAAAATTGGCGGCCATGAACCAGAAGCTCCAGACTTCCCAAACGGCTTGGCTGCACAAGGCAATGATCACACGTCCAGGACTGCTAACATCAGACTTTCCCTGGTGTCTGTTTAATCCATTTGGGAGACAGATTAGAAGAGGAGTCCGACAAGTGGGGAACAGCAACCAGATGTCACAATTTGATAGTCCCCTTTTAATCTGCAAGGGAACTGTGAGGGATGCAGATGAAACTGCCCATCTGACCACAGCCTATAACAGAAATCAGATGGCCACTAGATAAAGCAAAAAGGAAGATGCATTGTGACATCAAAACGTAAAAGTCATAAGGAACATATTGTTGGCTACCCATATATTACTAGAGGCATTTTTCTCTCCCCCTCACGCATCCAATTTTTTTTTTTTTTTTTTTGTAAATGTCAGTTCTCAGTTTATACTTCTAATTATGGACGTTTCTGAAAGCATTTGTGAATTCCAAGCACATATATGCTGGATGCTTTTGCACATGGAAAGATTTCCACATGCTTAGCATAACCAGCCATTCATGATCTTGTCCAGCATAGGCTCAGACCATGAGCTTGTTCATCTAAGTTTAGTAAAGTTGCTGAGGCAGTAGTGACAATATTTCCTTGCCACATGCAATTTTTATTTTGCCCCTTATGACTTAGCACTTGCAGAATCCCAGAATTTTGCTTCAGCCACAGTACCATACTTGAAAACTCTATCTGAGTAGTTATTTGCCATACTTCTGGTAGCATTCTTTCTTTCTAGGTTATAGTTGGAAATGCCCTTCACTTGAAAAGTAAATCTTTTGTATGTAAGAAAATGAACATGTAAGGATTCTGTCTTCTGTGTTTCTTTATGAGCTGCTGATGAGGTCATGCCTCCTGACTGAAGGTAGGTAAACTCAGATCACTGACTCATGCACAGCTACAACAGGTAGCCTGTCTCCTCTGAGGGTATGACATTCACTTGTATCCCTCCTATTACAAAACAGAATTGGCCAGCCCTGAGGACTCTGACTGGAATTACACCTGTCGACTGAGTCCCCTGAACCCCCCCCCCACACACACACTGGGTGCCGTGTCCACTGCGGCCTTGTCCACCTTCCATTAAGTTTCCCCCTTCTTCTGCCTGTGAGGCAAGCCTGGGGGTCTCAGTCTGTTGAGCTGTAAGGTGGTTACTCCACCAATCTTTCTCTTGCTCCTCCTGAGCCTGCCACCACATCCCTATCTCTTTCTGGCATGCAGCCTCTTGCAGGCTTCAGGGCAGTCCTCCTCGACCCTGGCTGGATTGCTTCCTTATATACCTCCCTGCTTCCCTCTCTTCCCACCCTGGACTGCTCCCCCAGCCCCTCTTTACCGCCCCACCCCCACTTAGCCTGCAATGCCAAGGCATCCCATGGGTGGTGCCTCTTTCCAGCTGCCCCACTACTCTCCCAGAGCCCCGGTGGCCAGGCGTGTCATGAGGGATGGGCAGCGGCCTTGGGACCATGGCTGAGCCCTTGCCATGAAACCCTGCTCTGTTATGCCCACCTCCCTGCACCATTGGGGACTCATCCCCGGCGATGTGCAGTCCACAGCCACTGCTTGGGCTCCATTGTCTTCCTTGGTAGCCACCTCTTCAGTTGCCCTTGTTCCACGGTTCCCTGGCATCGGGCCCATAGCTATCAAGGGGCCCATGGGGCCTGCCCCCCATGGTTTTTGCAGGCCCCTCCCCCAATCCTCAGCTCCCCCTCCCTCCCTCCGGCCCCCTCACCCCCTGATCAAACTACAACAGAAAAGGGGGAGGGAAGACATCTACAACTAGGGAGAAAGAAAAGATAACCACAACTAACTAAAACCCCAAGAGATGGAGATCTTCAATAACGCTTATATCCATGTTAAAAAAGCTTAAAAAGCATTGAGAATGATCTAATAATCCCAGTTCTACATCAGCTTAACTATTTTCCCAGTTCAAGAACCCTCCCCAGATCATCTACTAAAATAAAAGCTTTGTGTGAACTTTCAAAGTCTCAGTTCTTATTTCGCTTTTCCTTATGCTCTCTCAGTTGGTAGCTTAGTTTGGTAGCAGCTGCCCCCTTTTCTGCATCAGAGTCCTCATCGGAGGACACAGAGTCCAATTTGCCAGTGAATTTGCTGTCTTCTTCTTCTTTTGTATCCTCTTCTGGATCTCCCAGTTGCAGCCTCAGGAACTCACGTGCTTTAAAAACAGAGTCCATTTTTTCTCTTTTCTCCTTTATTTTGAAAGTGACGCCTTCGGGGATTAACCACCTGTACGCAATGCTATTTGTTTGTAAGAAAAGGATTAAGTCCTTATACTTCTTTCTCTTTCTTCTTATCTCAAATGGGACGTCTTTTAATATCCTGATGTTTTCAGGGGTGTATTTGTAGTCACTTTTAAGATTAGATCTCTTAAATGCCTCTTTGAGACTCTCACAATGATTTCCCCTGGCAGATTATTCTTTTTGATATACGTAGAGTAGGCTCTATAGGCCACATCCATTTCGCTTGTGAGAGAGCTGTCATTTCCCCACTTCTCTTTTTCGCTGAGCAGCCTGCTTGTGGTGAGAGATGGCTGGGGTAGCCCTTCTCCAGGAAGCAAGGAATTAATGATTTGGCTGCTGATCCCTCCAGAGTGGCTGTTGATCAGAGGGAAGGCTGAAGGTGAAGTTACTAGCTCAATGCCTGCGTTAGTGTAGAAGGGGAAGCGTTCCCTTCCCCCTCTTTCTCCAGCCCTAATAAACTTTCCCGTTTTTGGAAGTATGAGCATGGCATGGCAGTACCACACAGACTTATAATGGCAGGCCCCTGAGAAAAACATTGGCCCCCCGAGCAAAAAGTTGTTAGCTACGGGGCAGCCTGGCAATCAGTGCTTCTCCCCTCTGGGGGCCTTGGGTGAGTGTGAGGGTTGGTTGCCCGGGGTCTTCTGCTTGCAGCCCCCCCCCCCGGGGGGGTGATGGCAGCAAAGGCCCATCTGCTGTGGTGGCAGGACAACACCCCAATCAGTGACTTGCACAGAGGTGACCCTCCTCGAGGGATATCAGCCTCCAATTGGGACCTGGAAATCACCTGGAATTTCAGCTCATCTCCAAACTACAGAGATCAGTTCCTCTGGAGAACATGTATGCTTTGGAAGGTGGTTTCTATGGCATTGTACTCCACTGAGATCCCTGTTCTCCAGCCCCAGATCTCCAGGAGTTTCCCATCCTGGATCTGAAAACTCTACCCCCATCCCATCCCATGCCAGTGGTCCAGGGGAGCCTGGCAACCCTACCCCTTCCCTGTGAGAGTGTTTTTGGGATCTGAAGAGTCTTCCTTGTTGTATTCAAGCAGTTTTCTCACATACGCTCATGTGCCTTTGCAGACATTTTGCGAACAATTGTTCTAACTATTCAGTCAGCACCTTGGGGCCTGCCCTCAACTGAAACTGCAAATTAAATGTTGATGAAAATGCCAGCCTCATTTGGTACATGGCTGTTGCCATAAAATATTGAGCATGTGCTGAGTTGCAGCCCTGGCAGAGCTCCTGGGTGCGAGCTTGAACTGCTCTCTGATAGACTTTTTGTTTACCTGAGGGTAAAATGTAGAACGAGAGTCACCTACATTAGAGGCAAATTGCCTATTTGATAGGAGTTTGTGATTTGGGCGTTTGGGTGATGGTTTGCCTGATATAAGACAGTAGGGAGGGAGGAAATCACAGCCTGTGAGAACTTGGGGAAAGTGGCAGAGGAGGATGCAGTGGAAAATCTGATACTCAATCATGGAATGCTAAGTACTGTTTTGGTATGTGAACAAAGACAATGAGATGATAAGTCAAACTCAGAGTATCAAAATATGTAAAATGCCTCAAGAACAAAATGGCTCTGAACACTTTTTATATTGCCCAAAATTTTTATTCACTACCCCCCTAAAACTCAACCTGGGTTGATACTGAATTAATTTTGGTCCCTAGAACAATTACTTGTGTCTTCTGGATGCTGCTAGCAGCCAGCTGAACTTCTCAGAGATGGTTTTTTTTCATCTTTCACCTGCTCACCTTAACACTTTTTCTGTCCTGAAGGAATTGTCAGAAAAGGGGGAGGGGAGTGCCAATGCCAAGCTGTCATCCCTATTTCATTGCTCCTCTTCCATGCACGGGGTGGCCACTCAGTAGGGTAGGTGAACACATTTTCCTCTAAGAAGAGGTGAAATGCACTGAGTTCAAATGCATAGAGTGATCAGCTCATATTTATTTAGTGGTTTCAGCTATAAACTAAGACAAACTTGGGAATGGCATTGGCCCTGCTTAGATTCCTGCAACACGCCACACTCAATACACACCCCACATTCCCCAATAGACTATTTACAAGGTATTGTTTACCCACTGGCTCTGACTAGGATCCAGATCCATCTATTGGTGCCTTCTAATGTGTTCAACTCCAAACTGCACTATGCCTAGCCACATGTTTGCATGTCCACGGCAATCCCCAAGCACCCATGTGGTTCTATTGCGATACATAACACCCCTCCTGCTCACTGACTGTTGGCACATTCTTCTCTGGACCTGGGGGCTCAGAACTTGGCAGGGCTTCCTTGCTGTCCTCAGGCAGTGACGTGGTTGGCTGAGGCTCTGTAGGGAGGAGAAGGCTGCGGAGTTGGTCAGTGTGCCAACAAATTAGCTGGCCCTATTCCATAGCTACTTCATAGGACAAAGGCCCAGTCACCCTGACAACCTTGGCTAGAATCCATGCCGGGCCTCTTGAAAAGTTTTTGGCATACACAGGGTCGCCTGGGAAGAATCCCCGTGGTGCCAATTGGGTTTCTGGGGCCACACTGGTTGAGGTGGGTTGTGAGGTGCCATCCCATGAGCAGTTCTGTGGGGCTGCAGCCAGTGGAGGTGTTTTGGGTTACCCACTGCCCAAAGAGGAAATCCGCCAGTCAGTGGTCCCAGTCCCCTTGTATGATCTGGCAGAGGGACTCCTTTGTTGTCCTCGCCATCTGCTCGGCTTGGCTGTTGGTTGCTGGGTGGAAGGGTGTGGAGTGGATGTGCCAGATGGCATAGTATCCCATGAATTCCTGGAATTCTGACAAAGTGAAGGCTGTCCCGTTGTCTGTGACCACCATATCTGGTATGCTGTGTGTGCTAAAGACCTGCCATAAGGCGCAGGTCACCAATCAGGATGACGTGGAGGGAACTGGGATCACTTCTAACCACTTCATGTATGAATCCACCAGGATGAAGCATATCTGGCCCTGGAAGGGGCCCGCAAAGTTGAGGTGCAGCCGGGCCCAGGGTTTGTGGGAGGATTCCCACGGTCAAACTGGGGCCCGGGATGGCTCCAGTT
Source organism: Gekko gecko (assembly GCA_029375565.1). NCBI lineage: Eukaryota > Metazoa > Chordata > Lepidosauria > Squamata > Gekkonidae > Gekko > Gekko gecko. Next base: position 176,770,790 of record JAPDNY010000005.1, read on the forward strand.
GGGACTCCTGGCATGTCTGACAGAGTTTGACACAGTCCTCTATCTCACTGTCCATTCCTGGCCACCAAACATAGCTGTGGGCCAGCGCTTTCATTCGCATGACCCCTGGGTGTGCATTGGGCAAGGCTGTTAGGACTCACTGGCATAGCAGGGCAGGCAAGACCACCCGGCTTCCCCACAACAGGCAACCTTTGTGGCCCAACAGTTCATCTTGATGGGAAGAGAATGTGGCAAATTCCGGGCCCACCAAACTGGTGGGCCATCCCCTCCACAACCAGTACAAAACACGAGAGAGAAGGTGGTCCCACGCAGTATGGTGGGACACATCAGCTACCTGGATGGGACGGTCAGGCAGGCCCTCCAAGAGCATGACCTGGTGGGCAGGAGCCAGGTCCAGGTCACAGGAGGGCAGCAGGAGGCAGCTTAGAGCGTCGCCATGACCCATCGCTTTTCCAAGTCGGTGAACAAGTGCATACTGGTAGCTGGCCAAGAAGATGGACCAGCAGAGCACCCTAGGTGACAGCATCTGTGGCATCTGGTGTTCCAGGGCCAACAGGCCCAGCAAGGGTTTGTGATCTGTGATGACAGTGAAAGGCTGGCCACAGAGGTAGTCATGAAACTTCTTCACCCCCGCCACAATTGCCAGAGCCTCCTTGACAATTTGTGTGTAGTTGCACTTGGCTGACGACAGAGCATGGGAGTAATAGACCATGGGGACCTCCCAGCCATTAGGCAGCTGGTGACCCCAACCCCGTATGGAGAAGCATCGCAGGCTAGGACAATGGGGAGGGACTCATCGAAGTGCGCAAGGATGGCGTTGGAGGTCAGTAGGTCTTTGATAGCCCGAAAGACCAAGGCCTGCTTCTGGCCCCAGACCCAGGGGGCATTTTTGTCCAGCAGGTGGTGCAGGGGCTCTGCAACAGCTGCCTTGCGGGTTAAGAATGAATGGTAGAAATTTAACAGACCCAAGAAAGCCTGGAGTTCTGACTTAGATTGCAGTGATGGGGCATCGATTACAGCACAGACCTTGTTGGGCATCAGGTGGAGAAAGAGGACCCCTGTTTCCAACTCCATCTCACAGGGTGCCCCCTCAATACCCACATTCACTTTCATTTTGTTGGGGGTGTCCTGGGGCAAGTTAAATACCTGGTGTTGGTGGACAGTTGTTGTGTTTAGGTCTTCTGCTTCCTGGTGTACCATAGAGTGGCATCTGTCCCCCCAGGAGTGGCAGGAATGTGCAGATGGTGGCGGGAGCTCGAAGAGGTTAGATGTGCGGGAGACAGCTCTGCACACTTCTACCCTGCAACCTCACTTTGTGGCAATACTGCAAAGCCAATACACTTCTTTTTTTTGTCTGGAAGTGTTAGCAAAAGACTTGAACCTAGCCCAAAGGAGTGGCAACTTCTCTGTTTTTTTTTTGTTAGTCTCAAGGCATGAGTGAAGGAGAAGTCAGCAAAGAAAACTTTCTCTTTGCTGTGAAAAGCCGAGCATAGAAGGTCGAATGGGGGAGCAAACCAACTGAAGGAGAGAATAAAATACCCAGCATAATCGAAGCTAAGTATTATTAATTTATTTCTTCAAGTTTGGGGGTGTGTGAGAAAGACTTGAATTGATATAAGTCATTTAATAAATAAAATGAGATTGGAAGAGACCTGGAAAAGAGGATTGGAGCGAAATGGGCTAAATGGCGGCTATTAACAGCAACGCATAATAAAGAAACACAGCAAAAAATAGAAGAACTTTTAAAAGAAATTACTTAAACTGTGTTACTATTTCTCTTCTGTCTCTTTAAACAGTTATTTCCAGCCGGTGAGGAGACACAGCGATTTTGAGTGGGGATGGAGGAAGAAACCAGAGCTGACGTGGCAGAATGAGACAGGAGAAGTTCCCAGAGAGGCGGGAGAGCAACGGAGAGTGAGAAAAGAAGGGCAGAGGGAAGAGCAGTGTGGAGAAATGCAATGAACAATCCCGCTAGTGGGAAGGCGGGGCCACAATACAGCGAAGTGGTTGAGTTTCTCAGGGGCTCTGAGACTCACCAACTTCTAGAGCTTTTTTAGGGGGCCATTTGGTTTTTCCTTGGCCCCATCAGTTCGTTGAAGTATGAACTGATTGCAGAGGACTTTATATCTGAGCCCCCCGTCTGTGTCTACAACGAGTGTGGAGTCAGAATCGTCCTGAAGCAGGAAGCACCAAAGACCAGTCGTGATAGCACGGCTGACAAGCTGTATTACCTCTAAACAAAGAGCCTTTTAACTTCATCATAACAACTTGGCAATGAACTTGTAAGTACTTGTTTTTTCTTGACAACTTCTAAGCTTGGAAAACAATGCTTAATTGCCCCTATAAATCTCCCTGAGAAGCCAAAGGAGGTGCCAAGGAATTTTCTCTCCCTTGCACATTCCTACACTAAGTGGCAGAGCAGAGTTTTTGGGGTGTCAACGTCATTTTAAGTACTAGGGGCAGAGTAATAGATTGAAATTTCCTATCTGCTATCTGGAAAACATCTTAAATATTGAAGATCAGTGACTTACTTGATTTATGGAAGAGAAGCGGTCTGGATTTAAAATGGCGACGAAGCTAGCACTCTTAATGGCGTAATTTCACAGAGACGATTGTTTACAAGAAACCCGGCTTAAGTGTGAAATGGCTCTCTCAGCACAAATCGGCGAGGACCTGCAATTGTCTGAATCTTTCTGGGAAGAGATCATTCTACGACTGCAAACTAAAATATGTGAAGCTATCTTCCCAATCTTGGAACAAATTATGAGCGATTTTGAGAGTGAGCAGACCAGTTTGCTGGAAATAACAGACCCTCCATTGCAGATGACGTCATCCTTTTCCAATACCCTGATCCATCCTTGTCCAAATACCCTGATCCACGCAACTCATTCAGAGATGTGACTTTCGACATGAGAAGAATAACAAAAGGCTATTTTGACAGCTGGAAGTACCAAGATCTGTTAGTTGTCAGCCACAACGAGACACCTTCACAAGATGGGGACTGTTTGATTTCTCACACAAGCAGTTTCGAAGAGGAGATCAGCTCCAAAGTGCTTGCAGAGACTGAGCAGGGTTTGAAGTGCTATTACACAAACAAGTTCGAAAATGATGGGCAGTACAAAGATCAAAGGCACAGAAGGCAAATGATTCTAGGGAGGCACGTGCAGGGAAAACAGAAGAAAAATAAATTGTATGATAATTTATAGCAATATATCTTGATGGTCTGTAAGGTTAAATGGATTAATGAAAGATTTATCTGAAGTGAAACTCTGAATTTGTTTATATAGTTCTATTTTTTTCCTGCTCTTAAACTGTAGTAATATTGATGCTTATATTTTTTCTCTCTATATATACATATATAAATAATCGACTAAGAATATAATTAGTAGGTATAAATATTGCTTACCTTCATTGTCTTAATTGATCAGTGAAAGTTATAAGTAATGGTGGATTATTTGAAATTATATGTGCTAGATATCTGTAATGATTTAACTGATGGTTGATAAAAAATTATAGGGCAAGTCTGATCTGTAAAGTAGACATGGCAGGGAAAGAATAAATGCAATGGGTTGATTATTTAGTGAAGATGCAATGACCTAAATGCTGTGAGAGAAAAGATGGATTTATATATAGGGTGAGGTGAAAGTATTTTGGCATTGTAAAGTTGGGAGTTGATGTTAAGGAGAAAATATAAATTATGTCTTTGCAAGTAAATGGGATTTTTGAAAGCTAAGAATGTGGAAAAGATGAAAGAATATCTTGACTAGATTGATATTATATAAGAAATTTGTGACTTAATCTGAATTGTTAAATTGCTCTGTAATACTTGTGATCTTTTTTCATTTCCCTCCTGTATTTTTATAGTTATATAACTGATTAATAATAGTTATAGCGGATAGGATATAGAAGAAAATGAAGTGTTTATTGGGAATAGACTTGTGTATAATGATATTTGTTGTGGAATACGGATTAACAAAGGAAAAAAGGGAATTATGTACCTAATGAGGTTATGAACGAGACTATGGTTAGATATTTTGAAATGTATTGCTCTTCTTTCTTTTTGTTTTCTATAATTTCTATAAAAAACTAATAAACCTTGCCCATTCGAGCAAGCAGATTAAAAATAAATAAATAAATTTTAAAAAAAACCGCTAGCAAACCAAAAGAGTGGCGCACAGAGAAAAGAAAGGGAAGGAGGGAGTTGAAGAAAGAAAATATACCAAAGGAAAAGCGTATAGAAAATTACAGAACACAGAATACTAGGAAGAACAAAGAAGATAGAAAAATAGAAAGCAGCTGTATTAGAAGTGGACAAAAAATAAGCGGGAATTTACCAGTGTTGTAAGACTGTAAGACTGTAGATAACTTTGTAAAGTGATAGGGAGAGCCAGATACATTATATACCCAATATATAAAATATAAAATCAGTCAATCTGGCAAATGGACTAATGATAAATGATAAGTAACATAATGAAAAAATAAGACTTTATTGATCTAGGTCCAATCTAAAGAGAATTAGAGAAAATTTCTAAAGAGAATTAGAGAAAATTTGAAAAATTTGAAAAATGACATCAGGAGCAGGCAAAAAAAACACCTATAGCATCCCCCAGTCAAACAGTGGGATTATCCCAATTAAAACCTTATGTGACTACAGTAGAGCTACAAAATATGATGCAATTTTTTTTACAGATAGCGGCAGAACAGAACACAGAAATTATAAAAAAAAGAATTAGAACCAATGCAAAATAAAATGGATCAAATAGCAAAACAACTAAAAAATGACACAGAAGAAATTAAGCTAGAAATTAAAAAACTGACTAAAACTACGAATGAACTGGAAGAAAGAGTTGAAGACATAGACCAAGAGGTGTTGGAACTAAAAGCTAAAACAGAGAAAATTGAAGAATCTCTTATAACTTTAGAAATGGAAAAAGCTGAAACTATTCTCAGATTTCAAAATATCCCAGAAAAGTTAGAAAAAAACATAAAGAAAGAGCCTTCACGAAATATCACTGAGCAATTTAATATTCTCAGTGAAACAGAAATAATGGGAAACATAGAAGCCGTCTATAGAAGAAACTCGACATACACCAGAAAACACAAAACCCCAAGAGAGGTCCACGTAAAGTTTGTGAGGAAAGCTACAAGAGACCAAATATTACAAGAAGCAAATAAGAAGAAACTAACAATTGCAGGAGAAGAAATAAAGATATTAAAGGACATCCCTTGGCGAGTGAGAGAGAAACGACAAAAATATTCTATTTTAGCGGAATTATTATGGAAAAACCAAATTCAATATAGATGGCTGATACCAGAAGGTTTGCTTTTTTCATATAAGACCCAAAGGTTTAGGATAGACTCCACATTTAAGCTAGAAAATTTTTTAGAAAGATTTGGAGAAGACCTTGGTTGGCAAAAATCATCTGACTATGAAGAAGACTTGGAAAAAGAAGAAGAGAGAGAAGTGAGAACAAAAAAGAAGTAGGGGAAGATCCAGCCGAGGGAGCAACTGGAAGACAAAAATCTACAAGAAACAACAACTAAAATATAAAACTAATCTCAAATACAAACAAGGCTACAGCTTAAGAAATTTAGTTACCTTGGAAAAAAATAATAAAAAGATGCCAAATAAAAAATTGTCCTTAATATCTGTTAATGTTAACGGCTTAAATAGCCCCCCAAAAAGAAGAAGAATGCTACACCAAGTGATTAAACTTAAAAATGACATTATCTGCTTTCAAGAAACACATATTAAACAAGAACATGAAAAATATTTATCGTGTAAAAAACTGGGTATAGCATTTATTGCCTCAGATAAAATAAAAAAGAGGAGTAGTTACTTATGTTAATGAAAAACTGAATCCGATATTTAGATTTAGATCCACCAATGGAAGAATTATAGGGGTACAAGTAAGAATTAATGAAACAGATATTCTAATTGTAAATATATATGCCCCAAATCAAAACCAAGATAGTTTTTTTCTTAGAACTTAAAAATCTTATCCTATGCATAGTTGGAGATTATAGTGCTGTTTTAGATCCTAAAGAAGATAGAAAGAAGACAAAAAAAACACATAAATCAGGCGCAATCAATAACAAAAAACTTCTTAAAACTAACTGAGGAATTTAATCTCATAGATTTATGGAGAACTAGAAACCCCCAGAAAAGAGACTACACCTTCTTTTCTAATAGACATAAATCGTGGTCGAGAATGGATATGGTGTGGGTGAATACCAATATAATAAAACATGTTTCTGAAGTTGAAATTCTGGCAAACACCTTTGCGGATTATAATCCAATGTGGCTATCAATCCAAGGATCCCATAAAGTTAATAGATGGAGGATAAATATTAGTCTCATTAGAGATAAAGAATTTGTTAAAAAAACTCAGGCAAGAAGTAAAAGAATTTATTGAGTTAAACAAAAGAGAAGATACATCACTGAATAATACATGGGACACATTAAAAGCATTTATAAGAGGTATATTCATAAATCAAGAGGCATGGAGAAATAAACAAAAAAGGAAAAAAATAAAAAAAAAATGCTGAATTAAGGAAAATAGAAAAGACGAGCCAGAATAAAAAAGATGTAAAGAAAATTAGGATAAAATAAAATTAATACAGCATCAAATAAATTTATGGTTGACCCAAGAAATAGTGAGGAAAATTGAATATACTAAAGCAAATATTTTTGAGAACGCAAATAAACCCTCACGATGGTTAGCCTATAAACTTAAAAAAGAGAGAGAAAAGAAGATAATTATTGCCCTAAAGAACAAAAAAACAAGAGACAAAATTTAAGACTCAAGAATTAAAAATAATAGTAGAAAACTTTTATACAAATTTATATAAACAGATACCACAAAATAATCAGGAAATTGAAGATTTTTTATTGGAACACGAAACAGGTAAATTTACAGAACAACAAAGAAAACTATTGAATGAAAAAATTACTATGTTTGAAGTAGTGGAAGCAATTAAAAATCAAAAATCAAAGAAAACTCCTGAACCGGATGCAATCTCGGCTGAAGTCTATAAAATAATAGAAGATGAAATATCACCTCTATTAAAAGATTTGGTCAATAATGTTATGGTTATAAGTAAAATACCATGGACATGGAAATAACGCTTATACATAACCCAGAATAGGAAAGAAATGATATTAAAAATTATAGACCTATTTCCTTATTAAATGTAGATTATAAAATTTTTGCAACAATCTTAGCAAATAGATTCAAAAGGATTATGGCAGACACTATACATAAAGACCAATCAGGCTTTCTCCCGAAAAGACAAATGAAAAATAATATAAGAAATATAATCAATATATTAGAGTACTATGAACAAAATCCAGGAAAACAGTTAGCATTAATTTTCTTGGATGCAGAGAAAGCCTTCGACAATGTAAACTGGGAATATCTAAAACAGAAACTTAATCTGTGGAACTGTGGGGGAAAATTCCTAAATTCAATTAAAGCCATTTACAAAGAACAATATGCAAAAATTATTATTAATGGGGAATTAACTAATAACATAGCTATTCAGAAAGGAACCAGGCAGGGATGCCCATTGTCACCCTTATTATTTATATTTGGACTAGAAACATTAAATGATTTAGTGAGAAAAAATAAGAATATAATAGGCACTAAAATTAAAAAAGAACAATATAAGCTCCAAGCATTTGCCAACGATCTGGTATTTATTCTTGAAGAACTGGGAATATCCCTATCATATCTATGGAAAGTTCTGCATGACTATGGTCAAGTGGTGGGCTTAAGAATTAATATGAAGAAAACAAAAATTTTGACTAAAAACTGCTCTGCTGAACAAATAACTAATATCCAAAATATCTCAAATATCCAAGTAGTAGATAAAATTAAATATTTAGGAATAATTTTGATGAACAATAATAAAAATCTATACAAAAATAATTATATAAAACTATTAGAAGAGATAAGAGTAGATCTTAATAGATGGCACAATCTAAACATTTCATTTATGGGAAGAATTTCCACAGTAAAAATGAATATTCTCCCACATTTTCTTTTTCTGGCCCAGTGTCTGCCTATATTAACAAATAAAAAGTTTATTGAAGAATTAAATCGTATGGTTAGAACTTTTATTTGGCATACCAAAAAAACGAGAATTAATAAAAAAATTACTTACAGATAAAAAAGAAAATGGTGGACTAGGACTTCCAAATTGGAATCTATATTATCAAGCAGCAGCAATGGGTTGGATAAAAGATTGGATTCTGCTAGAAGAAAAAAGACTTTTGCAACTAGAAGGGCATGATTTACCTATGGGATGGCATGCACATATTTGGTACAACATATATAAGAAACAACTAGTCTTTCAAAACCATGTGATTAGGGGCCCTTTGATTAAACTTTGGAAAGAAATCAAAAATAGGTATTACACTAAAATGCCGAAATTGATTTCTCCATTAGAAGCATTTATTTTACCATCCTTATATGAAAAGAATAAAAAATTAACATATGAAACATTATTGACAAAAATAATGAATTAAAACCTTTAGATTCACAAGAAACTAAAAAAGTAAATCTAACTAACTGGGAAAAAATTCAACTAAACTCCAGGTTTACCAAAGACAAAAAAATAAATTTAATAAATACCCCTACACAACTTGACAGAATCTGGCTCTCCTCATCAGATAAATTGATTCAAAAACTGTACAACTTCTTTTGGGGGAAGACTTGATAGAAGAAACTATTAAACCAAATATGATTCTCTGGATGCAAGATATAGGACATGGCATCACTCTGGAGCAATTGGCTAGATCATGGAAATCTTTGAATTTTCTAAGAGCAACAAATTATAAAGAAAAAATATATAAGATGTTCTATAGGTGGCATTGGACACCGGATAAAATAGCAAAATGCTATAAAGAAGCCTCAGACATATGTTGGAGATATAGGGAAAGTGTAGGAACTTATGTGCATATTTGGTGGGAATGTGGAAAAATTAGAAAGTTTTGGCAAATGATTAATAAAATTATAGAAGAAACTACTAATGTTAACCTAGAATTTAAACCGGAAGTCTTCCTACTTAACATTCTACCAGTAGGAATTAAAAAAGATGATGTAAGAATTATACTTTATATAATTACGATGTCAAGGATTGCAATTGCTAAGTGTTGGAAAAAAGATACCACCCCCAATAAAGAAGAAATAATAGATAAATTAATGGAAATAGCTGAACTAGATAAGTTAAACCTATTACTCCTAGGAAGGGACGAGTCAATATATCAAAATAGATGGGAAAAAATATATAAGTGGCTTGGAAAAGGTACTAACTACCCATTTTGACTTCAAAACAATTTATGTAGATTACCAGAAATCTATGTTATCCTTACCCTATTTTTCTTTTTCTTTTTCTTTTTCTTTTCTTTTCTTTCCTTTTTTTTCTTTCTTTTTTCTGTATATAATGTGCGATGTGGCCGGTTTTGCTGCAGGTCCTGCAGATTGCATTGTGGAATCAACATGAGCGTCATTCGTGGTCATCGTCACAGCTGGCGCAGGGCACTTGGGCGCATGGTTGTTGGTCCGCCTGGGCCACACTCCGTTGGTGGTGGCGGATGGCCATGAGGCTGGGCGATGAGCCTGGTGCACTTCATCCTTGTCGGAGGCATTGGAGACCAGGGATGCTGAAGCCTGATGTGTGGCGTGTGTCTGGTGGTCATGTTGATATTTTTCAAAAGTGGTGGCCTCATGCATTGCTTTCTCGAGAGTCAGCTCCAGGTGGCTGATGAGCTTATGGTGGAGCTTCGGTTCCCTAGGTCAGGGAATCCACAGTGGAAGGCCAACCTGTGGAGCTCGACCATGAAGTTGGTGACCGCTTCTTCAGACTTCTGTTGGCATGCAAAGAAGTCCATGCATCTCACCATCTTGGTGGGTTAAGGTGCAAAATGGCTAGTGAGGGCTTTTACCAGCTCATCATAGGTTGCCTCATCTAAGGTCTTGGGCACGATGAGGTCCTGGACGAGGCGTAGGGTGGCGATTCCACATGCGCCGAGCAGGAGCAACTTCTTTTTGTTGGTGGCATCGATGCCCTGGAACCAGATGAAGAATTTCAGGCCCTCGACCCAGATTTCCCATAACTCTGAGTGAGCGGGGTCGAACTCAGAAAGATGTCCCGGAGCAGCAGCCATGACCCTGGGACTGATGCAGGGCGTGGAGTGTTGTTTCTTGTTGCACGGTGCAGTGCTGGTGCCAGAGTCATTACCGGAGGTCTGGTCAGGCTCACTCATTGGGATCCCATCCTTGTCGCCAGTGAAATGTACTGGTTTCAGATGCGTAGAGTGATCAGCTCATATTTATTTAGTGGTTTCAGCTATAAACTGAGACAAACTTGCAGGTCCGAGCCCTGCTTATATTCCTGCAACACACCACAGTCAATACATACCCCACATTCCCTGATAGGCTATTTATAAGGTATTGTTTACCCATTGGCTCTGACTAGGATCTGGATCCATCTATTGGTGTGTTCTTGGATCCTAGCCTTCTATTGTGCTCTTCTCCAAGCTGCGCTAGTTCGCCTAATCACATGTTTGTGTGTCTACAGCAATCCCCAAGCGCCCATGCGGTTCTATCACGATACATAACAAGAGGAGAATCTTCTTGTCTTCGTTGGTGCCTGGAAGATTGTCAAGAAGTTAAAAATGAAAATAATGCCTTTATGCACATACAAAGTGTCTTTCCTTCCTCACTCAAAGACACTATAGCCAGCTCTCATGGTTCTAGGATAACCAGGATCAGCTTCTGGAAAAAAGGCAGATAGGAATAGGGTTGCCAACCTCCAGATGGGGCCTAGAGTTCTCCCAATATTACAAATGATCTTCAGAATGCAGACATCAGTTTCCCTGGAGAATATGGCTACTTCGGAAAATGGTCTGCATGACATTTATATCCTGCTAAGATACTTCACCTCCCCAAACCCTGCCATCCTAGGCTGCACCTCCAAATCTCCAGGAACTTCCCAAACAGGAGTTGGCAACCCTGGACTGACTTCCAGAGAAGCTTTAGCCTTTTGAGAAATTAAGCATTGCCTATACCCTTGTATCCCTTAGGGCAAAAATCTTGAAAGGGGTTGAAGAAGGGGGACAGATGCTGCTGTGGGAAAACACCTGGGGCAGAGGCCAAGGAGTCATTGGAGGCAGTAGCAGGTACTAGTGGCCAGTAATGTGAATGCTCCAAGTCAAAATCAAGCACCCAGAACCACAGGTTTACTTTACAGTTTGAGTCAATTCAAACCCCACCTTCAGGTCATTGTAGTCAACTGACTGAAAATGGAAACTCACTGCTGACTCACTTTTTGCAACTGTAGCACAGCTGCCACACAGCAAAGGCAGAAACTGCAGCATGATACACAATACACATTGCATGCTTAGTCAGAAGAAAGAGACTGACATAGGTAAATGGTATAAACTAAGGGCAACTTTATTTAACTACTAATTCAACAAGAATAAACTATAACTGGCAAGGGTTGCAACACAGGTCCAGCCAAGGGATCCCTTGATCCCTTTCCCAACCTTAAACAGGGTGAACCACTGAGCCCCTGGTGCAAGCCAACCACAACATGGCCTTTGCCAGGCAACAGACATGCTAACACCCCACCGTGAGCCAACCACCTCTAGCTGTGGAGCACAAGGGGAGACCCCGCACAAGGTGTATAACAGGCCACCTGCAGTCCCCATCCAAGGCCCATACCAAAGAATGGTTTGTGCTAGGTGTGTCAACCCCCCGAACAAGGTCAGGTCTGTCAATTGGTGTTCCCCCTCATAACAGAAACAGGCCAGAAACAGGCCCATACACTGGCCAATTATCTGCCTCAGCCCTTGCTGTAAGTCCTAGAAATATCCTATTCCCGATCTCAAAGAGATGCACACCATCATCGCAATAGAGACGAGCACACTTGTTCATGATGCCACGGTGCGGTATGACAAAACCCAGGCCACCCCTCATGGCATTCCCCAACTTGCAGTTGGCCTTCTTGTGCACCTGCTGTATGGCATGTGGGTTGCAGGCCCATTTCCACACCTGCCAGAGCAAAATGGCTGAACACATCAGCCGGGGCAAAATGACTGACCACACCATGCCACAATGTCATACATATCATTCTGTGCCTGCAGGATCAATGCCTTCCCCTTGACCATTGCCACCCAGGTGGATAACCAGGAAGTCAGGAGGAGGACCACTCCATTCAACAAACAATAAGGGCATAAACCCAGTCCAGTGCAGGCCCCTTCTGCAAAGCCTCTCAATAATAGCACAATTGCTCAGGCTTAGCTGGGAGCCCATCCCCAATCTCTCCGCTTGATGCGCCACCCAAAAAATCATGCTGTGACCCAGTATGAAAATCCAGAGCCTCCACAAAGGAATCAACAAACCTAGAGCCCAAACAACAAAACAAACATTAGAGAAGAACATCAGCGTTATGGTGCCACCAGAGGCTGAACATAGGTCTTATAAGCTGCAGAACACCACCACCCCACCTGCTGAATAGCTTTGCTGGAATAACCCATGGCTGCAGCAGTGGACGCAGCTCCAATTCTAAAGGAGTGCCAAAACGCACACCAGATAGGCCCAACTCATTCAAGGCCTTCAACGTCACCGCCCAAAATTGGTATTTGGTCAAGGAAGACTTGTCCAGGTGACAGAATAAAGGGCCCTCCTCCAAGCCACTCTGGTCAACATATTGATGCAAAGCCCAGACAGAACACAGGTCTGCACAAACTCCCAGAGAGATCTCATTCCCCTTCTCTTTCTGGTCAGTCTTGGACCACCTCACACTGATCAAAATCCCATCACACTGAATAAAACATCACCCACTTGCAGGGCCCTCTTGAAAGGGTCAGAACAAGATTGCTGGACTAGCTCTCTGACCCGTAAAATGCCCAAAAAGACAGTCAACATGGCAGCATGAAATAAAAGGATCTCAAAACCCAAACTACATTCCTGTGTCCACTTGCCAAACAGCCCTTTCAAAACCCCAGGGGAAATGGGTTGCCTTAAATCCCACTGCAAGCCAGCCTCCCGAGCCCAGCCTTCAAGCATTTTACACAACCGAAAATCAGTAGTAAAGTCCAAGAATCATTGGGCCTTACTATGAAAAGCCAAACCAGCAAGCTGTGACCTAATGGATTTAATAGCCAAGCCCTTACCTTTCAGCATAACACAAAATTGGCTTCCGGTCTGGGATCCATGGCATCCTAACATGCTCTAGCTTTGCTCCCAGAGCATACGGAGGGTCTTTATGACAGGGCAGGCTATCCAGCCTGCTGCAGATCTCCCCAGGTAGGGGAGTGACCAGCAATGAGCATCGGCCCAAGTGGGAGTTGAGATCGGCTGATAGCGGGGCTTTAAAGGGTGCCGCGACCAGCCTTGATCCCCTCCCTCCAAGCGGTCACTTCGGGATTTCTCTAAAAGACCCCACCAAGTTGGATTCTCAAAATAAGAACGCATGACCCAGACCTCTGAGACATTCTATGGAAACTGATACCAAGGAAACACTGCTATGACAAAACACGGACTTTGAAGGTAACTTTTTAAAATTGCTCACCGGAGACGCGCTGATTCCGAAAATAAGCAACATCCATTGAAGCGCATGATCGTGCGGCATATTTTGTAATAACACCAATTCCGGAAAACGTGGCTGAAAAGCTAAAAAAAGCCAAAAAGCCGGTTTGTTGATCATTCCTGCGGTCGGGATATTGACTCTACAATAGAAACTAACACCAATTCCCGTGAGAAACAACGTGGATAGATATTCAGGCTGCGACAGAAAACACCAGAGCAAGAAGTGATTTCAGACCAGACGAGCAGTGCTTCCTAGAGACGACCGAGGAGGCCGGAAGAAATGTGCTGAGATTTGCAGTCAGAACGGGAGGAACCAGAAGACAAGGGGACGATTAAGACTGCCGGACAGGAAGTAAGGAACAGGAAAAGCCACTTACCATAGAGAAATTGCGCCCGCCATCTTGGGAAGGTCAAAACGATTTATTTAAATTGTGGCTAAAAGCCTAAACGGAAAAAAGCAAAAATAGAGTGGTTCAACTGGGCATATAAAGAGCTTTAATTTGATGTAAGTTTTATAATTATTGTAAACAACGACTTACGACCTCCGGCAAAGACAGAGGGTGAACTCTTGGTCCTCCCCGAAAATGACTGCTAAAGAGGAGAAAAAATTACAGGGCATGATGGAAGCTATGGAAAAACAGATGATGGATGTTATGCAAAAAATGGAAAAAACTCTAGGTAAAGTGCCTGAAGAAGTAGCTGATTTGAAAAAAGATTTGGCTGGAATCACAACAGAAATACAGACGTTGAACAAAAGAACGACTGAGGTGGAGGAGAGAGTGAGAGGAGTGGAAACTGGCGTAGCTGAGGTTTCTAAAGAAGCATCAAATGCCAATGTAATGGTGGAATACAATGGAATGCTTAACCATCTGAGATTCAGGGGAATCCCTGAAGACAAAAATGAGAATATCCACTCAGTCATGGTGGAAGCTGTTGCAGATTTTCTAAAAATAGAAGAGGAGAAAGTGGCTGTTCACATTGATTTGGTATACAGAGTCAACTCTGCGATTGCCCAAAAGAAGAAATTACCCAGAGATGTGATTGTCCAGTTTATATCCAAAAGAGTGAAAGAAGACTTGTTCAAGCAACAATTTCAGGAAGACTTCATAACTGACCAAAAGAAAATTATGATACTAAAGGAACTACCCAGAATGGTTCTTCAGGACAGACGACTTTTTAAAGACCTGATTGACAAATTGAAAACGGAGGGCATTAGATATAGATGGGAAATTCCAAAAGGTGTGAGTTTCACATTTAAGCAGAAGGGAGTCACCATCAAGTCAGTAGAGCAAATGACCAAGTTCATTAGAGACAATTTTAAAGACTCTGATAAATAAATACAAAATCAACATGGAGAGTCAAATCATTTTGTGGAATGTTAATGGACTTAACTCGCCCCAAAAAAGGAAAAATGTTAGGCTATGGTTGGAAAAACAAAAATGTGAAATTGTCTGTTTGCAAGAAATACATATCAAAAAGACTGATGTTAAATTTTTGATCCAAAAAAGATTGGGAGAAGAATTTTATTCTCTCTCCTCACAGAAGAAAAAAGGAGTTGTTACATATGTAAAAAAAAGAGTTGGAACCAAAAGAAATTTTTAAAGACAAAGAAGGAAGATTTTTGGCAGTGGAAGCTATGCTTCAGAATAAAAAGACTTTAATTGTAAATCTCTATGCCCCGAATGGAGCCAAGGAAAAAAAATTTCAAGACTTGTGGGAACAACTACATCAGTTAACCTATAAACAAATGATATTGATGGGTGACTTTAATGGTACTGTTAACAATGCAATTGACAGAATATTAAAAAAAGGAAATGAAGGCTTAGGTAAACTCCTGAAAGTGTTCTTTCAAATGGCGAAACATGAACACCTGGAAGATACATGGAGAGTTAAAAACCCAAAAGACAAAGACTATTCTTTTTATTCATCAAGACATGAATCTTTCTCAAGAATTGATATGATGTGGATGACTGATAATTTAATTACACAAACACGCAAAATTGAAATACTACCTAGAACTCTTTCTGACCACAGTCCGATAAAGTGGTCAACCTATGTTAAGAGAAAGAAATTTCTATGGAGACTCAATGAGGATTTACTGGACAAACAAAGTATTGTGGATAAAATAAGGACGGAAACCAAAACATATTTTCAACTGAATTTAAATAAAGAAGTGCAGATGCAAACGGTATGGGAGGCATATAAGGTTGTGATGAGAGGACATCTTATTGCAATTAACAACAATGAAAGAAAGCAACAACTTAAAATGGAAAAGGAAATTTTGGAAAATATTCAAAAGAAAGAAGTAGAACTGAAGAAGAGACCTGGCAAAAAGAAAATTTTGAGAGAACTTAGGATCCTAAGGGAACAATATGATGTGAGGTTAAATAAAGAACTTGAAAAAAATTGCAACAGAAGTCCTTTGAAGGAGCGAATAAACCTGGGAAATACTTGGCATGGCAATTGAAGAAAAGAAGAGAAAATAAAACAATAATCAAATTGAAAGATGGGAACAGAGAAATTATAGACTCAGGAGGAATCCAGAGAGAATTTTATAAATACTATGCTACCCTTTTTCAAGCAAAACAGGTGGATCCACAAAAAATCCAAGATTACTTATCCAAGGTGAATTTGATGCAACCAAGTCAAAAAACAAAAGAATTTTTGAATGCAGTAATAACTAAAGAAGAAATCAGCAAAGCAATAGGAGAAGCAAAAATTTCCAAAGTCCCAGGACCAGATGGATTTTCAGCCAAATTCTATAAGAAATTTCAAGAAGACCTGGTACCAGTTCTAGAGATTCTGTTAAATGAAATTAGAGAAGGTGGGAATGTTCCAGATTACTGGAATGAAGCAGCAATCACCTTGATACCAAAAGAGGCTCAAGATTTAACTAATGTTAAAAATTATCGACCAATTTCACTTTTGAATAATGATTATAAAATTTTTGCAAAAATTCTAGCAGAACGCCTTAAAGAGTATTTGAAAGATACTATTGCCGAGGACCAGGCTGGTTTTTTGCCGGGTAGGCAAATAAAAGATAATATGAGGGTTGTTTTGGATGCAATAGAATATTATGATAAACACCCAGAAAAAGAGGTCGGCTTTTTATTGTTAGATGCGGAGAAGGCATTCGATAATTTGAACTGGGAATTTATGTTTAAAGTGATTGAAAAACTGCAGATGGGTGTAGAATTCTTAAGAATGATTAAATCAATCTATAAAGAACAAAAGGCCACGGTGATTGTAAATGCAGAATCAACGGAAGCGTTCCGTGTCAGAAAAGAAACTAGGCAGGGCTGTCCTTCATCGCCATTGCTATTTATCTGGATTTGGGAAATATTGCTGCAAGCGATTAGAGATGATAATAATATAAAAGGTCTTAGTATTAGAAGTTTCTCATATAAATTAAGAGCTTTTGCTGATGATATTATGTTTATTGTGGAAGTTCCTGTCAATAATATGCCATTGGTATTTGAAAAAGTAAGAGTTTGGTGATCTCGCAGGGTTTTATGTAAATAAAAATAAATCGAAAATATTGTGCAAAAATATGATTGTTACAAAACAACAATGTTTACAAAAAATGACAGAATGTGAAGTGGTTAAAAAGGTTAAGTATTTGGGAATTGATATTACAATGAAAAATATCGATTTGTTTAAGAATAATTATGAAAAATTGTGGGTTTCGATAAGACATGACTTGGAAAAATGGGAAAAACTCAGATTATCTCTTCTTGGAAGAATTGCCGTTGTCAAAATGAATGTACTGCCCAGGCTAATGTTTTTGTTTCAGACAATACCAATTGTGAAAGATGTGAAAGTGTTGGTGAAATGGCAAAGAGAAATTTTTTAATTTATCTGGGCAGGAAGGAAGCCGAGAATTAAAATGAAAATAATGTACGATGTTAAAGATAGAGGTGGCTTCCAAGTTCCGAATCTGCGTTTGTATCATGATGCTGTATGTATGTCTTGGTTAACTGATTGGGTTAATTTGGAAAACAGAAAACTACTGGCCCTTGAGGGTCACGATTGCAGATTTGGCTGGCATGCCTATCTTTGGTATGGGAAAAATAAAGTAGATTCAATGTTTAAGCATCACTATATAAGGAGAACGTTGTTTGATGCATGGACCAGATACAGGAATACAGTTCCTGATGAGAGGCCTTTATGGATTGTTCCTGCAGCAGTTATTCATCCTTTTTCAGCATAACACAAAATTGGAGCAGATGGTCCACAGTATCGACCATACATTCTGGAGCCCTACCTGCCCCCTAAATGCCCAAAACTTTTGGACCTTGCAGACATAAACTCTCTGTGTATTTGATGCTAGAGCCAGCTCGATTGCCATGTTAGCCTTGACCTGCCAAGCTGCCAAAGTTCCTGGGGCATCCTCATTGGGTGTAAATCTGCCTCTGGGGCCAGTTGGCGAAAACTCTCCATCTGTTTACGAAACCACCCTGTTATTCACCCTTGGGACATTCTTGGTGAGGAAAAGAACATTCAACTGTAAACAGTGCAGCATAAAAAGACAAACAAGGTCCAAGACTCTTGGGGAAATAGAGGTCAGAGAGTTGATGACTTGAACCACCACCAAGTTGTCACACTAGAAATGTACTGAACTATTGGCCAGCTGGTCACCCCAGACCCACAAAGCAACCAAGACTGGAAAAAAATCCATAAATTTCAGATTCCTACAGAGGCCATCCTGCACCCAGTCTTCAGGGCATTTGGTAATGCATCAGGGACCCCTAAAGTAAACTCTGAAGCCCTTGGATCAAGCTGCATCAGAGGTCATCTGAAGACCGCCTTGCAAGTGCAAGTCCTCCCTCCAAAAACTCCATTGAACCTGTACAAAAATGTCTCCCAAACTACCAGGTCCTCTCTCATGCCCTTACTAATCCTTATCCTATGGTTTGGCTTCCAAAGGCCAGAAATTGCACCACACAATCTTCACAAAAATGGCCTATCAGGAGCTACCACCCAGCCAGCAAAATTTAAATGGCCCACTAACTGCTGCAGTTCCAGTGGAGTGACCTTTATCTTGAAAGTGTAAGCCATGGTCCAAAAATCCAAACCTTTCCTGATGACACCATCTACATAGCGAGTCATTGATGTGCAGTATTCTTCTTTCCTTTCCTAAGCCATGGCATTTGACAGGAAGAACTGACAAAAATACAACTGGCACTCCCAATTCCTTCACCTTTTTACCCTTAACCACACAGTCTGTTTTAATATGTTCTGGTCTGTGCCAGGTGGTATCATTTGTTCCCACACGGATGAGCAAGAAGGGATAATAATCCATGGGCTTGATGAGCCTTCCTACCCTTTCCATCACATCCTGGATGCATGTACCTGGTAGACAGTATGCCTCTTGAGACTACATGTCTGGTCAGCACACTTTACCTTCTGCCCTTCTCAGAAGGGAATCCCCAATTACCAACACACACCTTCTCCTATATTGAGAAGCAGAAGCTTAAGTCCTCTCACCCACAGGGGTCTGAGAAATTTTCTTCAAGCTTTGTGGAGGCTAAGGGAGGAGCCCTTATTCCAGTGGTTCAGAATCAAGAAGAAGAGGAAGAAGAGATTGGATTTATACCCTACCCTTCACTACCTGAAGAAGTCTCAGAGCAGCTTACAAACTCCTTTCCCTTCCCCTCCCCACAACAGACACCCTGTGAGGTAGGTGGGGCTGAGAGCTTTTTCCAGAACTGTCCTTGAGATAACAGCTCTGACAGAACTATAGCTTCCCCAAGGTCATCCAGCAGCTTCAAGTGGAGGAGTGGTGAACCAAACCTGGTTCTCCCAGTTTAGAGTCTGTGCACTTAACCACTACACCAAACTGGCTCTCAATATCCTCCTAGACTGTTTCATGTTCGGGCTCCAGGATGAGAAGTTCTGTCACAAGCTCATCAGCCAGGGGGACACAAACCTCCAAAAGGCAATCTGGAAGGCTGCAGCATTTGAGAAGTTGCAGCAGGGTTGGCAACCAGAAGACTGACCACCATGCTACCACAAAGCACCAGGCCCCCATTTCCTCAGCCTCTGACGTGTCTGACAGCGAGGAGGTCCTGCAGACGCACTGTCCAGCTCACTGAGATACTCACCCATCTGCCTCATCAGGTTCATGCCCAGGCCACATCACCGAGACTGCCTCACTGACACTCTGTGTCAGCTGTGAGGACCCCCATAAGCAGCTCTTGCTGCTTCAGGGATGCAACATGTCAGAGTTGTGGGAAAACCAGCCACATTGCACATGCCTGTTGCTCAAAGGGAACCCAGAGGAGACAGGCTGCTCACCAGGAGTCCTTGCATCCTGAAGAGCTACACACCACGTCCATATGGCCACTGCAGGTACTACCCTTGCCCAGGGACACCCAAAAAATGTTAAAAGGTGACTGTGTTAATCGAGGGTGTCCCTTGCAGGATGGAGTTGGATACGGGGTCTTCCATGACCATCATTTCAGCAGAGACTCTCAGGAGGCTCTGCCTGGGGGGAGGGCCTTGCCTTAAACCAGCTGGGGTCATCCTCAGAGACTTTCAACAGAAGTTGGTGGCTGTGAAAGGGGTGGGCAAGTTCCAGGTTAAGTACCAGCAATTCAACAGTCTGTTGGACTTAGTAGTAGTTGAGGGCTAGCACACGAATTTGTTGGGGCTGGCATGGTTCACACCCTTGGAGTTCAGGGTAACAGGGGTGAACCATAATGAACTAATGAATTTCCGGTTGGTGTGTGATGAGTTTCCATCCATTTTTATGGAACACACAGCCATTATACCATCCCGTCTCACTCCAGCTCAACCCAGAGGTGCGACCCATAAGGCTCAAGGCTCAGTGCATCCCTTTTGCACTAAAATCCAAGACTGAGGAAGATCACCTAGTGGTCCAAGGGGTTCTGGAACCAGTCCCCTGTGTGCTCTGGGAGACCCCAATAGTCACTCCTATTAAACCCAATGGGGATGTTTGCATTTGCATGGACTACAAATGCACTATTAACAAGGTGCTACAGGATCACACCTACCTAGTGCCGGTTGTCAGCCATGTCCTAGCCATGCTGGCTGGCACAAAATTTTTTGGGAAATTGGACTTAGCACAGGCCTACCAGCAGTTGCCAGTAGACGATGCCACAGCCGAGGCCCAAACCATAGTGACACACCAAGGTGCTTTCTGGGTACGATGGCTGCAATGGACTCTATTCTTAAAGGGATCCCTGGAGTCACACCTTTTTTTGACAATGTTCTGATTGCCGCCCCCATGGAGGAGGACTTTGTCGACTGCCTGTGTGCTGTCCTTCAGTGTTTCCAGGCCACTGAGTTGAAGGTTAAGTGGGAAAAGAGTATCCTGGGTGTCCACCGCCTTGACATCCTCAGATTTTCAGTGGACACGGAGGGCAATACAAAGTCAAGGTCATAAGTGACGCCCCCACACCCAAACCCAAGGCTGAGCTCCAGGCATTCCTCAGCCTAATGAACTTTTATCACACCTTCCTGCCACACAAGGCAGCTTTCACAGAGCTCCTACACTGACTCCTGGACAAAAAAGCTCCCTAGGTCTGGGGCCAAACGCAAGCCGATGCTTTCTGTGTGGTCAAGAGTCTGCTGGTATCCAATTCGGTCCTGGCCCACTTCAATGAACAGTTGCTGGTCATTCTTGCCTGTGATGCCTCCCCTCACAGAGTTGATGCTGTCTTAGGGCACAAGCTGCCCAATGGCTGAGAGGTCCCAGGGGCATACTACTCCTGCACTTTGTCATCTACTGAGTGCAACTACACGCAGATAAACAAGGAGGGCTTGGTGACTGTCATGGGGGTGAAGAAGTTCCATGAGTTCCTGGATGGCCAGACCTGCACCATCTTAATGGATCACAAGCTGTTCATTGGGCCTCTTCACTCCAGACTGCCAGATGCCACAAATGCTGTCACCGCGGGCCTTGCGCTGGTCAATCTTCCTCTACCACGCAGGGAAGACAATGGGACACGCCAACTCCCTCAGCCACCTGCTATTGTGTTCTGTTGACCCCAATCCAGCTCCTGCACACCAGATCCTCCTTGTGGAGGAACTCCATGATCAGCCTATCCACACTGTGGACATCACCCGCCACTCCACCAAGGACCACATCCTCTCATGCATTTTGCACTGGGCGTAGAGGGGATGGCCCAACAGCCAGGTGGGCTCAGATTTTACAGCTTTCTCATCTCTCCAGGATGAGCTCTCTGCACACAAAGGGTGCCTGCTCTGGGGAAGCTGAGTCATGGTACCAAGCCCCCTGTGCCAGTGAGTCTTATTGGCCCTACATGAGACATATCCAGGGATCGTTCGGATGAAAGCTCTCACCTGCAGCTACATGTAGTGGCCAGGGATCGATGGAGAGATTGAGGCATGGGTCAAGCACTGCCAGGAGACCCATCCAGAGCCCCCCCAGCTCCTGTACAGCAGTGGAGACCACTGACACCCCATGGATTTTGCTGGCCCCTTCCTGGGCCAGATATTCTTTGTATTGGTGGACTTCTACACCAAATGGCTGGAGGTTGTTCCTGTCGTGATGGACAATGGGACTGCTTTTATGTCAGAAGAGTCTCATGAATTCTTGGGCCACTACCTGATCCACCGCAACTAGTCTGCACTGTTTCACCCGGCCACCAACGGACAAACAGAAAGGATGGTGCACACCACCAAGGACTCCCTCAGGCAGCTCATCCAGGGTGACTGGGAGCACCAGTTGGCAACTTTCCTCTTGGGTCACTGGGCAACTCCAAGCTTGGCCACCAGCCGCAGCCCAGGAGAGCTCCTTATGGGCCAGCACCTCACAACCTGGTTAGACTGGCTGCACCCTGATTGAGCATCAGAGAACCACTCATTTTTGGAGGTCCAAGAAGCACCCAGAGGGTTCTTCCCAGGCAACCCCATCTATGCTCAGTACTACTCCAGTGGTCCTGTGTGTGTTCCCACGAGGGTCATCAGGGTCACACTGGCCCAGTGTCATATGAGGTCTCCATGGACAATGGACAGATCCTGTGCAGGCACATCAACCAGCTTTGCGTTACGAGTACTTGTGCCATTCTGCTTTCCTTAGACTCAGCAGACTCGTGGTCACTCTCACTGGATACCTCATACTCAGGATCGCTGGCAGACATCCACTGTGGTGCTCCTTTGGTGCTCTGCTACTGGATCCAACACACAGCGCAGCAAGTAGCAGGGTCTGGGCCCATAACCAATATTCCTTCTAAGGTGTGCAGTCTCGTGAGCAGAAATTTTACCCTGTGAGCTAAAAATGGTGCTAGCTCTAAAACTGTGAGCAGGGTGACATTTTTTAGAAAATTTATTTCAGTGTACAAATAGACAAAACATACAAACATAACATCTTAACTATTATCATTTGTATTACAAGCCATACATTTATATTAAACTTATTTATATTTATATGGAACATATTTGTATTACTTAAATAATTCTTTCAAACTATATTTTAGAAATTATTTTTACATCATAGCCATGAACAGTATCATCAAATTTCATGATGGAAAAATATTTTATTTAGCCTCTCTTCTTCCTTTCTCTTTTTTCCAATAATTGAAAACACTGTCAATGTTAATATTATTCCCAGTATTCATATACAATTTTATTCTCATTAAGTTCTCCAGGTGATCAGTTTCTAACCGACTCCTTAGCTTAGTTTTGATGGCATTCATTAAGCTAAAACCTCTCTCACAATCAGCACTTGAGGCTTGAAAAGTTCCACACATGTCCAGAAGAAGATTTAGCTCACTGAATTGTTCTTGTTGTAGTGTAAATGTCAGTAAGTCCTAGAATGTTTTCATTGCTCCAGCTTTCATCTTCTCTGCAATAATTAATTTGAAATCTGAATACTGCTTATGAAGTTCCTTAGCATATGATTGTTCATCTCTCTGGAACAAAATGCAGTAACACTTGACTAATTGTGAAAGCTCTTGATTCCCAAAAGAAAAGTTGTCCGGGTTGGAGGAGTTTGATAAACAGTCTTTGTCAAATATACACCAATCCTGTAATTCATTCTCTGGAAATCTTTTATCCATATGGTCACAAGTTTGCATAATGAACTGGAGAATGGGATCGATATTTATTGTTGAGTTGTAAGATGAAATTAGATCGTGTACAGTTCACTGAAATGGACTTCGTCTCCCAGATACTGAGATCTGATTTTCCTGATTTTGGCCTTGGTGAACTGAAATGCTTCCACAGTGGTCAAAGAGCTCTTCTGAAGAATTTTGCAAGTTCTGTTAAATCTCCGAGAACATCACAAAGGATAAATAATGCCACCTTGTATTGTGGATTACTTAATTTTTCAAGGCAGTATTTGTGTACAGGGTCATTATCTTCTTCTACTTGTTCTTTGCAGTATTCAAGTAAGATGTCATAATTATTAACCAGGGCGCTTATAGCAAAGTGCCTAGAGAGCCATCTTACCTCATTCAATGGCCTAAATGAAAGTACGTCTCTGTCTGCTGTGTTTGCAATTTCCTCCAGTTTGGCTTTTCTTGTGCTGGATCTACAGAAGAGGGTATAAACAGTGCATATTAGAGTTTCAACCTCCCTAATGAGTGGGATTTTTTTCCATGCATCATCTATTCCTAAGTCTTCTCGATGAACTACACAGTGCTGCTGTAGCAGATGAGGAACTGATGCTCACAGAATTGCAGCAACACCATTCCGCTTCCCAAGCATGACAGAGGCACCATCTGATGTAAACATGACCATGCGATTCATGTCCAACTGATTCTCATCATAAAACTTCCTTATGGAATTGACTTTTGCAGCTCTATTGCAAGCAGACAATTTCACAATGCCAGCAAAAGCAGGTTTATGAATATCACTGCCAGTTCTCCTGAATTTGATGTACATAATGAGCATCTTCGACACAGTGATGTCAGTACTTTCATCGATTATGAGGGTGTGAAAAGCAGATTCCCAGATTTCGTTTAAAATTTCACTTTTGATAACACTATTTATGCATTCAATGAATTCAAAGGAATAGTTTTTGCTTCTCCAGCTTGTTGGAATTTTGGCATATTTTTCCACATGGTCATGAATGTCCTGCACAGACAGCATGGATGCATTCAGCTTAACTGCAAGTAGCACATTGTCAATTAAAATCTTGACCTCTTCTGGACTAGACCTTTCTTGGTTTGCATACTCAATTCTGGAGTTCCAATCCTCAGGAGTTTCTCACAAGAAATTCATTAGAGATTCATGGCTCTTATTCCGGAGTTTTGTCTCCGCTTCCAAGTGGTATTTGTGATTTGCATGGCGCTTAAGATAATCTACTTTCCACTCATCCCATTTCTTTCCAGTGCTCCAGTCCCCATCAATTTCTGCTTTGATACATATTTTGCAGACTACCACATCATCTGTCTCACGATACTCAAAGTTTTCTTTTAGCGCTGCACATTCTTGAGTCCACTGAAGTGTGGCATTACCGTTTCAACAGAAAACTTTGTCAACCACTCAGTCTTGAAGCTGTTGCAGTTTTTTTTCATGAGTCCACTGAAGATTTGAACATCAGCTTTCTGCTTTGACATTTTCAATAACTCTGGTCTCTGGGGGCAAACAAAGAAGGGAAAGAGTATTTAAAACTTCCAGCTGAACAACTGAGTTCTGTACAGAAACCAAGCTAATATAACCTCTCTCCCCTTAACTGCCCTGATATCATAAATAAGACTACTTTCTTTGGCATCGGCAACATATGAAAGCGTATGAGTCATACATAAAACAAATCATGGAATAATGTTAGCATGCTTAGCCTTTGAACATTGGATAAATTACTAGCCTATCACTGTACTCATTCACACCCCTTTCCAAATGGCTAAGCACAAGACAGCCTTACCTTTCCTTCTTCCACTGTAGTCACAAAAAACAGCAGGCAATCCACAGTTTACTTTGCCATGGGCTACAAGAATAAGAACAAGACAATCAGTAAAATGCACTGGAGACCTTTTTTGGGGTGTTAGCTATTATACCTCAGGTGAAGAGCAAATAGCAAAGTGACAGAAAATTTCCCCCTCTTTTTAAATCAGAGCCTCACTGTGGCATGCTGCTTATGGGGGAGACAGGGTCTGGGCACTTCAGAGGACTCCCTCTCTCCCATATATAGCCACACAGGCTAAACTTTTTCGTCTTATTCACCCAAAATAGATTCAACTCTCAGTCACACAGACTAAATCATTTGTCTTATTAACACAGAATAGACTCTCTTCCAAAACTCTTCCACACTTGTCACTCCCCAAAAACACACACACTCTCTGAATCCTCTCAGAAACACCCATCTTCTCATTCTCTCAGTCATCAGCCAATCACATCACACTTGTCTCCCTCTATCACTCTTCTTACAATACTACAGTCACACTAAACATTTAAAGAAACACACAGACCAAAACATGAAATCATTACACTCACCTTGCTGAAATTTTGGCTGGAAGCTTCCAAAATGGTCTTGATCCACCAGGGTCTTTATGTCCTTTCAGTGCTGAATTTGAAACACTTTCTAGGCTTCTCCTATAGACATACACAGAAATCTCAAAGAGGGGTAGTTCCAAGATACACTACCCCTGTACATGGAGTTTCCATTTAGCTGCTGGGCTCTGCTCCAAGAGGTCCCCCCCACAAATATTTTTATTTTTCCAAAACAACAACAACAAAGAAAAGTAGAAGCAAAAAGCCCATTACACAGGTTATCAGGTGTAACCAAATATACAACAACTTCCAATTGCTTTGTTAATAGCAACAACATTAAACTTTTTAATGCTCAGAGAGGTTTAATGCCATAAAGTCCACCCAGGGGAACTGATGTGTATGGTCTGGAGACCAATCAATCTGGGAAATCTCCAACCTGGAGACTGGCAACCCTAAATGTAGGTTTATGGTTCTATTGTGTTCAGCTCATGTGTGTTTCTGTTTTCTTGTTAGCGAAGTCATCCCAGCCTCATGTCTTATATCCCCCCCCCGCATTCTAATAATAAAGCACACACCCTCTGCCTGCCAACTCCAAAGAGATCAGCCATGGTATTTTATTTTAATTAAGAGCCAACACAGAGAATGCTATTTGAAAATCATTAGCCAACTCTGTTCAAATGGGAAAATGCCCTCATAACAGTGAGATTGCTGAGAAATCCCTCGTAACAGTGAGATTACTGAGAAAGAGAGAACATGAAAATGCATTCTGTGGTACCAACAAGACTCAGTGGCAGCTAAATACCAGTGGCAAGGAATAGCATTTAAAGCAGTGAGATTTGAACTATTATCTGCCTGTACCATGAAACTAAAATGGTATCTGGTTTTGAACCAACTTAGTTTAGAAGTGTAGAAAACTGGGAAGGTCACTGGCCAATAACAACTCCCCCTCCCTGCAGGTGGTCCTCTATTTCTCCCAAACATGGGAGGCAAAACAACAACCCGAAGATCCATCTAATAATTCCATTCGTCAGCACAACTCTTCACCTCCTTGTCTACAGCCTGAATCACAACAATACAGTGACAGGCACAACCCCCCCCATCCAGGATCTTATACCACCAGCCACGCCACCATCTCCGCTGTTCTCCTCCCACCCCCTTCCCCATTATTATTATTATTTTGGCAGCTCCCCCAGAGAGCACAGATCAAAGACAAAAAGGGAGGGGGATAGGAAGAGAAGAGAAGCTTGTAATTCACCTGAGGTGTTTTTGCTCTCTTTTGGCTTCGTTGGGTGCCGGGGCTCTGTAGCATCCACCAGCAGCAGCAGAGAGAGAAGACCCCGCTCCATACATCCGAGGAAGGGGATTGCAGAAGGGGGGGAGAGACTGAGAGAAAAGACAGCGTTTAGCAGATTGAGTTTGGGAACAGTTTGGCTAGTCGATTCCCAGCAGGCAGAAGGAAGCAGGGGAAATCCCCCTCCCTCCAGAGCGGAGCCTCCAGAGTTATCTGGCTTGGGAGCACATGCAAATCTTGAGTCGGGACCACTGCAGAGGCTCTTCTGCACACACACACACTTGCCCAGAGCACTTCCAGCTAGGCACAGAAGTGCAGGGAGCCCTTTTTGCAGAGGGCTTATGGAGCCCAGCGAGCGTACTCAAGCTGGGCGGTAGGGGGGAACTGGTCAGGCTGGGAGTGGGACCAGGGGTGAGTTGGCCAGGAAGCCACCCGGGACCACCGCAGGGGCTTTTCTGCACACACACACACACACGCCCAGAGCACCTCCGGCTAGGCACTGAAGTGCAGAAGTGCAGGGAGCCCTTTTTGCAGAGGGCTTATGGAGCCCAGCCAGTGTGCTCCAGCTGGATGGGAGGGGGGAGCTGGTCAGGCTGGGAGCAGGAAGCCATCCAGGACTGCCCAGCAGCTTTTCTGCACACACACACACCCCGCCCAGAGCACCTCCAGCTAGGCACAGAAGTGCAGGGAGCCCTTTTCACAGAGGGCTTATGGAGCCCAGCAAGCGTGCTCAAGCTGGGCAGGAGGGGGGAGCTGGTCAGGCTGGGACCAGGGGTGAGTTGGCCAGGAAGCCATCTGGGTCCACCGCAGCGGCTTTTCTGCACCCCTCCCCCACCTAGAGGAACTCCAGCTAGGCACAGAAGTGCAGGGAGGGCTGGGGCATCCCCCATTGCAGATACTCGCTCTGAATCAGGAAGGCGGGAACAAGATGTGCACGTGTAAACACACTGAGGGCAAAAGACCACCTTCATGGCGGGAGGGAGGAGGGCGCTTTTTGCTGGTGACTGCAAGCCTGAGAGAAGGAGCTCTCCCCAGATCCCAATCAAGCTGCCTCCACTACCCAGCACCAGCCAGGCAGCCCACCCCTCCTCCCCAATCAATCCCCCGCCACCCTAACTTACCCTGACTCATGCTGGTGGCAGCAGCGGCCAGCGAGCTGTGCTGGTTCCCACTCCCCAGCCCAACTTAAGGCTGCTGGGGGCAGGGCTTGAAAGGTAGATAATTGGAAGGCCAACTTGGAAGGCAGACCAATTTGAAAGGGAACCTTCCGCTCCTGTGCTGCAGTAAAAACTGCTGCACTGGACAAGGTAAATTGGTGCGCCAGCGCAGCTTGGTGCAGCTTAAAGGGAACCTAGCCCATAACCCTGTCAGGATGGGGTGGTAAGAACCTGGAAGTGCTCAGCAGAACATAGCCCAATCCAAAGAAGTCCACTGTCCACACAGTTAAGTGTAGGAGGTATTGACAAGGGTATATTTACAAAGTCTGTTAGATGATGCTGGTATACAAAATCCACAAGCAAAGTTCTTCGCCAAGCATCCGCACATCAAGAGGGGTTCTTACACACTGTACAAAGCACATATATATACAATATTGTAACCAATCTGCACTCAGTGCTGAGTCACTCTGACTCCTAGCTTAGAGTGCTAGTCTAAACCGGTTTGCTCCAGCTAGAGCTCTCAGTCTGGAGCTGTCACCTGTTAAACAGATGAGCATGATCTGAATCTCTAGCTTATGTCTTACATACATTGACACTCCTGCTGAAGGTAGCCAAGCCAGTACAAGCCGCTGTGGAAGCCAGCCACCCAGAACTGCTACCACCACCACCAGAGCACAGCTTGGAGTGGGACGTGCATGCTAGGGACCATCCTGGCTATGCAGGGTTGGCCACACCAATACAGACTATTCCATAGCCCCTGGTCTCTGTTCCTGATTCACCATCTTTCCCCAGCATCACTACAGCAACCCCAGATATGGCTCCTGTGACTTTGCCACCACTGTCTGAGCCTAAACGCTCTCACCAGGAAAGATGCAAGCCAGTGTACCTTGAAAACTATGTGTGTTAAGTTGCTTTGGAACTTAGGGGGTGTCAGGTGTTTCAGGGGTCCCAGCAGGTTGTCCTCCTGTCACCATGACACAGCTGGGGCAACCCCACAGGCTTGACGTTCTGCAGCCCTGGAATTGGTCCTTCTGGATGCTTCTCTGGTCGAGGGGGAGCTTAAGAAGGCACAGGGTAGCCCCAAAAGGGATCGGGAGAATGGGGGCCTCAGCTGCGGGGACTGAAGGGTGGTTCCTTCACCCCCCTCTCGCCCCCTTGGAGTTCCTCTCTCCCTCCCTCCCTCTTTATTGATCTCTCTGATGGCCTTCTCCTCATTGGCCCTCTCCCTCCTCTTTTATACCTTCCCTGCCTTTCCAAACCCCTCTCATGGACCAGCCCTGCCTCCCTTCAAAGGGGCTGATGCAGTCCTGCCCTGTCGGGCCCCGCCTCCAACCACCAGCCTGCTGAAGGTGTCGCAGAACTCACACTGGGGCCCCAGGGCCCATTGCCCCCTTTCCCGCCTGCTCACCCCAACTTCCCCCTGTTCCAGTTGGCTGCCGCCAGGACACAGACAGATCTCTGTGGTTCCCTCTGTGCCTGAGGCCAAGCCCCTTCAGCCTGGCAACTCTCACTGCTGCAGCCTGGGTGCTTCTCCATGGTGTCCCGGGTCTGTGCCGCCAGCCGCACCCAGCAGTTCCTCCAGCAGCTCTCCTGTGGTGGCCTCTCTGCCACTGCCCCTCCAACCGCTCTGCCACCATGGCCCCTCGTAGGTATGGGGGTAATGGCAACCTCGTGGATGGATTGGGTGTGTGTTCATCCATCTGGGGTGTCATCATAATGGCAGGCCCAGGGGGAACTGGGACAGGGGGGACTGGAACAATCCAGGACTCTTTCTACCAGAGACTGGCGGAGCTTGGAGCTCTAGAACAATAGTCCACCAGGACTCTGGAGGTGACCATTTAGGAATTAATGGTTCTGACAATAGCCTATCATAGGGAGTTGTTTGGGAAGTGGGCGGAGTTTGCATGCTATTTAAACAGGGCCGTTGCCCTGGGTCTTTGTCTTGTTCTTGCTGAATCACTAATAAAGCAGAGCTGACCACTAGGCTTGGGGTCAGACCATCCATGGAACTCAGGTGGTGAGAGCCAATCCTCAAGCTGGGCAGGCAGTTGTATGGCTCTACCTCCAAGACACTTTCAGGAAGTTCCCAAAACACAGCCAATGGATCCATCCCAAAGCCCAAACTGCCACAAGAGCCAGACGAGCCACCCAGCTTCAGCCAAAGTTGCTACAACTGTAGCCAACAAAGCAAGCCATCATGCACTGAACAATGTGAAGCCAGATGTCCAAAGCTCATTCCAAGAGGTAAATGTCATCAGCCCTAAAGAGGGCCGCCTGCCTAAAAGTAATGTCTAGATGTCATATAAGGAAGCCGCCCACAGATTTGGGTGCTGCACTGTTGCACTGCTGACTTTTCTCCTGGCCATGTCAACTCTGTCCAGAGAGATGGCCCCACAACACTCTCTCCACCTCAGCACTTCTGACCATAGACGCTTAGTGCCCAGGAGTCTGGCAATGAGAATCCATAAGTCTGCAGCCATGGCAATGGTGAGATCAACCCTTTTTCAGCCTGGCAGATCATTTTCACTGAGCTGAATGACAATGGTCTCTGGTGGATTGGGGTGGGGGACTGGCAGGGCAAGGGGCTGAATGCTGAATGCTCACTGCGGCAATATTGAAGAGGGGTGGTACATCATCAGGGTCCAAGTCAGACTGATGGCAGCACCATTGCCAGCCAACTCAGCTGCCACAGGTTTGACTGCCTGCCTCCTTGGCTTATGTCTCATCACCAGCTGGGGCTCCCAACAGTTGGGGAGGGAGGGGGACCTGAAGGGTAGAAGTAGGGCTAATCCATGGGGGCATTGACTCAAATGCCCCACTGGTGGCTATGGCCCTGGAGCCCACCCAGAATGGTTGTGGTGTGAATCCTGGAGTCATTTGCCACTGCAGAAGGCCCCAAAGAAAGCCAACATAAATGCTGTGTGGAAGAGGGTGGCCTTGAACTCTTACCAGCAAATAAAAGGGAACTTCCGCAATAGTCCACTGAGAACTTGTATGGTGATGGGTTTCCAAGGGTTCAGCAGTGGGTGGGTGGCCCTCTTCTAGTCCTCAGTAGCTATCCATGCAACAAAGAATTGCAGGGATCAGAGAACTCAAGGGCCTTGCTGTATAGGGTTTCCAGGTCCTACCTTTCTGATGGCAGGTTCTGATGGCAGGTCCATGTGCACTTCATGCACAGCGCAATGATGTCACCTGAAGGTGATGTCATTGTGCCACCAGTGTCACACAGTGATGCTCTAGTTTTTGAGCAAAACTCTATGGTTTGAGCCCAATTTTACCATAGAGTTTTGCCCCAAAACTAGAGCATCACTACACATCAGTATGATGATGCCACTTCTAGGTGATGGCATTCCATTGTATTTCAGGGCATTTGCAGGCAGTTTCCCCCCTCCAGCCAGCTGGGCGGTGGCAGAGAGGAGCCCACAAAAATGGGGGAACCCTCACCCAGACTGGAGGCCTGGCAACTCTATCACTGTAAAATGAGACAGGCAACAGGTGGACGACCATGGTTCTGGGTGCAAGGACACCCCCCCTCGGGGATGCCAGGTAATGCAGGACCAGGGCCTTGCTGGCCAGGTGCTGCCCCCCCCCCCCATTTACTGCCTAAAAGGCCAAGAATGCTACCATAGCATGGGCATATGACCGCTGCATGGAAGCTGTGAAAGACTTGAAACCTCCCTGGACAATCACTCACTGCTAAACATCCACAGCTCCTCCAGGAAAGGGTCCAAGTGGTGATTTGCACTGGGGGCCAACACCTGGAACCTCTCCCCATGAAACTGAGGCAAAACATCTGTGATGTCATTACTGGTGCCTGCAATATGCCAGGATGAAAAGGGTATGTTTGCAGCAAGGCAGACCCCAACGAAGCTGTGTATGAGCCACATGACCTGGTCAGAGAGTGATGATTGATGGTTAATCACTCTGCCCACAGCCTGGTTGTCACACCAGAACAGGACCTTGAAGAAGCCCCACTAAATAATCACCACCACCAGAATCAGAAAAAAAAACTTGAGAAAGGTAAGATCCCTCAGTATACTTGACCAAGACCAGTGAGGAGGCCAATGCTGGGTGTACCAGCGACATACAAAAGTAAATACCAAAATCTAAACTGCCTACCACATCTGTGTGAATGTGTAAGAAATTGCCCAGGCCCAGGGGCAACTGCCAAATAGAAACCCCATTAAAGTTTGATAAGGAATAGAACCAAACCAGTAGGTCCGCCTTCGTGCCCTGAGTAATTCTAATATGATGGTGCAGGGATGAAACCCCAGAGGTTGCCTGGGTAAGACAGGTGCATAAGGCCCACCCTGATGACATTACCATATAGGAGTTAAGGTGCCCAAGGAATGCCTGGACCTCCCTGAGTATATGTTTTCCTGCTGTTGACAGCCTGGGCTAGAAGAGCCCTCAGGGCTGCCAGCTTGTCGCCAGGTAGGTAGGAGGTACCTTGCATAAAATCCAACATGACTTCTTACTATGTCAGTTGGGTGAAGAGGCCTTCTGTCTTGTCCTTGGCCAAAGGGACCTCCAGCTTGGCTGCTAAGGCCCAAAAGATGGCCAAATGCAAGGGGCAGGCCTGCAAAGATGAAACCATCCAGGTAATATGTGACATGCGAGGAATGAATATGATCCTTGATCAACCATTCAAGGAATGTGCTAAATGTCTTTATAGAGGTCACGAGTAAAGAACTTCCAATTTGTGTTCTGCCATTGTCGGAGGACTCCCGGGACTGCTCCCAAGGAACCCCCGAGTCTCCTGGATCACCCAAAGAGTGATTAACATATGGAATTCACTGCCACAGGAGGTCGTGGCAGCTGCAAGCATGGACAGTTTCAAGAGGAAATTAGATAAACATATGGAGCAGAAGTCCACCAGTGGCTATTAGCCACAGGGTATGGATGGGAACTCTCAGTCTGGGGCAGGTGATGCACTCTATTCTTGGTGCTGGAGGGGGCAGCAGTGGGAGGGCTTCTGGTGCCCTGGCCCCACTGCTGGACCTCCGGATGGCACCTGGTATATTTTGGCCGCTGTGTGACAGAGTGTTGGACTAGATGGGCCATTGGCCTGATTCAACATTGGCTTCTCTTATGTTATGTTCTTATGTTAAGTGGGAGATCCAGTATGCCCCGGTCTCCCACAAGTCTTCCTAGAGGGAAGCTTGTGCAAGGGGCTTGATTTGGGGACTTTCAGGTAGACCCCTCATCGCCCTGAAGCAAGGTCCAGACAGACAGCGCTCATGGCAGCCATTTGAGCGTGGAGGCGAGAGTGACTGACTTTGGAAGCTATACAAATAGTAAAGAATCTTCAGCTTTCTTTTTAACAACACTGTACTGTGAGTACTTCAAGCCTTGATAGCAAAATTTGACTTTGATACTTCTCTGTGAGGGATAAGTGTCCATTTAAAGTTTAAAGCCCTGGGAGTAAAACTACTCCCCCTCCTCTTGCGGCTCGGAACAGAAGAGCAGGGTTGTTTTATTACACCATAAGGAAAGGTGGACGTTTTGTTTTCTTTTTAAAATTAATTTGAAATTGTGAAATTGTACTTTTCCCTATTATAGATTTAGTGCTCTCTACATCTTAGAAAACTTTAAGAGATATTTAAGAGACTTTGGAGATTGTTTTCATCTGGATATTTAAGAAGACTGTAGACTGACCTTTGCTAAGCTTGCTGGGAAGTGCTTTGTTTTTCTCCTACTCTTGGAACCTGTGCTGGGTTTTTTTTAAGTTTTTATTTATGGGTTTTACAATGTAAACAGTATATACTAAATAAATTCTGAGTCTATTTGTCTGATTTGTTATCCAGCCATTTGTACACTCTTGACCATTGTTTTAGATATAGTGCTTCGTCTTTTCCTTGTAATAATATGTTCAATCTATCCATTTCTGCAAGTTCCAACAATTTCTGAGCTATCTCATCTCTTGAGGAAGTTTTGTCAGTCTTCCAATATTTAGCCAATAAAATTCTAGCAGACGTTAAAATATAGGTCAGCATATATACATCATTTTGCTCATAACCATCCAGAATTATGTTCAACAAACAAGTTTCTGGTATTAACACTAAATTTATGTTCAATATTTCTAAAATTATCTTATGTATTTTCAGCCAAAAGCTATGGATTTTTCCACATCTCCACCACATGTGATAAACTGTTCCTACATTTGTTTTACATTTCCAACATTTGTTTGTGGCATTGGCGTGACATTTAGCTATTTTATCAGAGGACCAATACCACATATGGAACATTTTATAAATATTTTCTTTGTATGACGTAGCCCTCATAAATTTTATTGCTTTCCATATTTTCGACCACTCATCTAGATCTATATTGTGACCTATGTCCTGCATCCATGTAATCATCATTGTTTTCACTATTTCATCCTGCATATAATGTTTTAACAGAAATTTGTATAATTCCTGGATCATTTTGTCATTCATAGACAACCAAATTTTATCAAGTTCATTTTTTGTCCCGTAAAAACCAATTACATTATCTTTATTATATCTAGACTTTTGTTGTAAATTTTCCCACCATGTCAGTTTTATATTATGCGAAAGTAGGGTCTCCTCTGTTTTTAATTTATAATTTTTATATAATAGTATCTCATAGTTTTCTTTATTGTTTTCAGTAACAAGCATAGGTTTTATAAATGCTTCTAAAGGTGATACTCATTTTGGTGTTTTTATATAAGATTGTTCTTTTATATCTTTCCAGATTTTTATCAATGCCCCCCTTATTATATGTTGTTGAAAACTTGAATGAATTTTATCTTTCCCATACCACACATCTGCATGCCATCCCATACTTAAGTCGTGCCCTTCTAGATTCAGGCTTCTTATATTTTCCAATGTTAGCCATTCTTTTATCCATCCTAGGGATGCTGTCTAGTAGTATAAGTTCCAGTTGGATAAACCAAATTCACCCCTTTCTTTTCTATCTTGTAAAGTTTTCCATTTAATCCTTGATCTCATGGGGTGTCAAACAAACTGCCTAATAGTTCCATCAAGATCCATGAAGTTCTCTTCAAAATTGGTAAACTTTTGGGCTAAAAATAAAAAATCTCAGGAGTATATTCATTTTTATAGTTGCTATATTGCCCATAAGCGATATGTGTAGGTCTTTCCATTTAAACAAATCTTTTTTTATTTCGTCCAAAAGCTTATTATAATTATCTTCTGCCAAAGAACTACTTCTATTAATCAGTACTATGTCTAGGTATTTAACCTTTTTTGCAATTTCCATGGAGGAAATTTTATGTATCTCTTGATTTGGTTTTGTGTGCAATTTTTAGTTTATATATTTGTCTTATTGAGGTTTATTTTAAGGCACACAACTTGTCTGTATTCTTGAATTACTTCCATCAAGTGAGTGATAGATGTTACAGGATCTTCTATTATTATTTTACTATATTACTACTACTATATTAAAACAAGATCATCAGCAAAGGCTTCTAGCTTGGATTCCTCTCCTCTTATTTTGAGACCTCTTATCTGGTCATTTTCTCTCACTAGATCATTCAACATTTCCAGAGCAAAAATAAACAGTAATGGTGATAATGGACAGCCTTGCCTTGTTCCTTTCTGTATCTCAATATTTTGGGTCATATCACCATTTACTATAATTTTAGCATACTGTGCTTTGTATGTCGCTCTGATCATTGTCAAAAACTGTAATCCGCAATCCCATAGTGCCAGTTTTTGAAGCAAAAACTCCCAGGATATATTGTTGAAGGCTTTCTCCGCGTCTAGAAAGATTAAAGCCATCTGTTTCTCTGGGTGTATTTCATAGTATTCTAGGACGTTAATAATAGTCCATGTGTTATTTTTCATTTCTCTTTTCAGCAAAAATCCTGCTTGGTCTTGATAGATAATTTGGGATAGCACTTTTTTTCTGTTTCTTGCCCTAGATTTTCTTCCTCTGTGACTAAATCTTTTTCTATTTCTTCTTCTTCTTCTTCCTTTTGCCAACCTAGTTCTTCTCCATGTCTTTCTAGGAAGTTTTTTACTTTAGAGTCTATTCTGTCTTTTACTTCCATAATTGAATAACACACCTTCTGGTAATAGCTACCTGTATGTGATTTTGTTAGATCTCAAAAGGTTAATCAGGGTTGCATACTTTTGCCTTTTCTTTCTAACTCTCCATGGGACTTCTTTCAGGAATCTAATCTTGGCTCCTTGTATAATTACTTTATTTTCA
Organism: Gekko gecko; assembly: GCA_029375565.1. Taxonomy (NCBI): domain Eukaryota; kingdom Metazoa; phylum Chordata; class Lepidosauria; order Squamata; family Gekkonidae; genus Gekko; species Gekko gecko. The sequence goes on from JAPDNY010000005.1 coordinate 176,807,455, forward strand.
TTTGTTGCTCTAAGAATTTTATCTCTCATTTCTTTTTTTATAGAATTTTATATGTACTTCCCATGGCACCTTATTTCTTCTTGCATACGAAGAGTTTCTTCTGTAAATTGCCTCAATTTCTGCTGTTACCTCTTCTTTTGTTCTTATTTTAAGTTGTTCTGCTAAATTCTGTATCAATTCTTCTTTCAATTTTTTTCTATATTTTCTGGTATATTTTGGCATCTTAATATTAACGCTGCTTTGTCCATTTCCAAATTAATTAGTGTCTCTTCCATTTTGTTGCTTTTTATCTTTCATTCTTGTATCTCATAATCTAAGGCCTGTACCTTCTCACCCATTTGATTACTAGTTGTTGTAATTTTTAATATTTCCTGTTTATTTTCAGTTATTTGTTTTTTAATTTCTTCTGTTTCTGTCTTAATCTGTTCTATTATTTCTTCCATTTTTAATTGAATAGGTTCTATTTCTTTCTTAATTAGTGATGGCAATGTATTTTCTACTGTTATTTTTACTACCTGGGCCACACTGTCTTGAATGAGTGTTTTCAAGTCTTTCATTGTCATTTGTGTGATACTCATTGTATTTAATTTCAATTGACTTTGTACTCCTAGCTGTCTATGTGATGTAATAGAGGCTTTCCTACCTCTGCTAGACCCAGTGGCCATATATTATGTTTTATTATATCCTGTCCACTATTATAAGTATCTCTATTGACTTTTTAAATGTTTCCTCTTGCTAAGGCATAACTAATCTTTTATTATTTAAGTATAATTGGGTCTCAGTTCTACATTTGGGAGTAATTCTTATAGCTTAAATAATGATTGTATGGGGAGAACTTTTTTGTGTATGTGACTTCCTTTTATATCCCCTCTATTTTATTTACTGTTTAAATCCCATTCTCACTGTCTCTCTCCTCTTTACATTGTTTTTTAGTACTGTTTTGAAAAGTCTCTCCTGTTTCAGTCCATCAAAGTACTATTTGGTCTGTCTCTCACTTCTCTTCTCTTTATCTCAGAGCACTCCACATCATTCCCATTCACTTCCTCTTCATCTCAAACTGCTTTGTGCAGCATCTGGTCTTTCCTATTTCTTCACAGCATGGCTCAGGTTACTCTGTGTTGATTCGCCTCCCTCCTCCCTCTTCACATCGCATCATGTCACAGCCTGTCTCCTCTAGAAATTGAGTAAACACTTTTCCCTCTTATAGATTTAGTGCTCTCTACATCTTAGAAACCTTGAAGAGATATTTAAGAGACTTTGGAGATTGTTTTCATCTGGATGTTTAAGAAGACTGCAGACTGACCTTTGCTAAGCTTCGTTTGTTTTTCTCCTACTCTTGGAACCTGAGGTTTTTAAGTTTGGTATACTTACTTAAGATTGGACTTTACAGATGAGGATTTGAGACTTTAAATTTGCCGCATTATTTGGGTTTTTTATTAAATGGAAGAAACTGGACAGCTTTGATATAAGGACTAAATCTCCTTTTGAATACAGTTTTGATTTTCTGGCTTTTATTATTGACCCCTTCCCCTGGATTTGAACTTCTATACCCTGTTGGAATTACATAAATCTCTTTTTTGGGAATACAACTAGTAACTCAGTGGATTTAAAATTCTTGGCTGATCTCAGTGGATTTATAAATGGTTCAAGTTTCCCTTTGGTGTTCTGGCTTTGGTTGGCTTCTGAAGATTCCTCTGTCTGATGGATCTGTAATCTTTATTAACTTTGTGATCTGAACCCTGCATCCTTTGGATTTACAAAAGCCACCCTTATGGACCTATATTACACTATCTTTAAGAAAGAATTTATGAACTGAAGAAGATTGATAAGATTGAAAACTAACTCTGACTGTCAAAGGTTATTCAAATTGTTGTCGAAGGCTTTCCCAGCCAGAGTTCATTAGTTGCTGTAGATTTTCCAGGTTGTGCCAAGACCACAGCCACACAACCCAGAAAATCTACAGCAACTAAGTTATTAAAATTTCTCTTGTAATTCTAAACCTTAACAAGAAACATTTTAACTTGGACTATTTTTAATGGAGGCTGTCTGCTCTAACTAAAAGACAAAATAGGGCTTGCTTGCTTTGTTAACTATAATTTTAGCTGATGGGGTAAAAGAGAACTGTGTCTTTATTGATATTGAAGGACTGATCATAATCCTCTGCTTCTGACTCTGCAAGATACCCCAAAAAGAAACAGATGGTCAATGAATATGTGGCTTCTAAAGAATCTAGATTTTGTTTTAAAAAATCAAAAAATGAATTCCAGGAATTCTTTAAATTGACCATCCAACCCGACATGGCTATGGATATTGTATGGGACGCTTTCAAGGCCTTTGTGAGAGGTTGGTGTATCAAACAAGATGCGTGGGTGAGAAGAAAAAAAAAAGCAAAGATTTATACAGATTGAAGAACAAATTAAGCAGGAAGAACAAAAGTTGAAAATGAAACCTGCAACTGAGCACTTAAGGATTAAGATCAAAAATTTACAGCACCAACTTAATTGTCTACTAACACTAGAGATTGCAAAAAAGATAATGCTTGCAAAACAAAACTTTTTTGAAAATGCAAATAAGCCCACAAGATGGTTAGCATATAAATTAAGGAAAGACTCGAAAAAGAAGCATATAAAGATCTTGAAAAATGAAAGAGGGGAAGAAATAATATCCATAGTGATTTGAAAGATATTATTGAAAACTTCTATCAAAATTTATATCAGCAGGGAAAGGTTGATCAACACCAGATCAGAGAATTCCTAAAAAAAAACAGTAACAAAGAACTTACAGAAGAACAGAGGAAAATGTTAAGTGACCAATTTCTTTTATGGAAGTGATTAAAGCAATTAAAAGCCCGAAGAAAAGAAGACACCAGGACCGGATGGATTTCCTGCAGAATTTTATCAGACATTTGATAAATTGCCATACCACTGAAACTGACAATGCAAAACATAGTTGAAGAAAGTTACTAGAGACTTGGAATCAGGCACTGATTACACTGAAACATAAACCAGACATGGATGAGAAAGAAATTTGAAACTATAGACCAATTTCATTGCTTGACTATAAGATTTATGCATCTATATTAGCCAATAGACTGAAAAAAGTGTTGGTCCAGATAATACATCAAGATCAATCAGGATTTTTGCCAAAGAGACAAATGGGAAATAATGTGAGAACAATTTTGAATATACTTGAATACTTTGAAGTGCATCCTGAAAAGCAAATGGCATTGATTTTTCTAGATGTAAAGAAGGCCTTTGATAATCATGCCTGGTCTTTTATGTTGGAACAGTTGTTGACATGGAAATGTGGTGACTATTTTTATACAATGGTTAAAGCAATATATACTAAGCAGTCTGCTAAAATTATGGTAAATGGAGAGCTTTCACAAAATATAGACATTTGGAAAGGAACCAGTCAAAGTTGTCCACTGTCTCCCCTTCTATTTATTTTTGCTCTTGAGATACTTTGTGATATGGTAAGAAGACATAATGACATTAGAGGACTTAAACTCAAAGGGGAAGAGTATAAACTTCAAGCATTTGCAGATGATCTGGTTTTTATTTTGGAAGATCCACAAACAACAATTGATCCTCTTTTTCATACAATAAAAGATTATGGACAATATGCAGGATTAAAAGTCAATCTTAAGAAAACTAAAATTTTAACAAAGAATTGTACTAAGAAACAAATTCAAATAATCCAGGAGTCTTCGGGGATTGAAGTAAAGAAGACAATAAAATATCTAGGAATAAATGTAACCAACAGATGTAGCGCCTTATTTAAAGAAAATTATATAAAACTCATGAGTGTAATTAAGAAAGATTTACAAAATTGGAAATATTTACAGCTATCATTCATGGGAAGAATAGCGGCAGTGAAGATGAACATATTACCAAGACTTATTTTTCTATTTCAAACAATGTCAATTATAAAAAACCAACAGTACTTTAAAGAAATAGATAAACTGGTGAGGCAATTTATCTGGCAAGAGAAAAGGCCTAGAATTCAGATGAAAGTCATGCAAGACACAAAAGAAAGAGGAGGTTTTGTGTTACCAAATTGGCAACTATACTACAAAGCAGCCACCATAACCTGGATGAAATAATGGATTACATTAGAAAATTCAAGACTATTAAAGCTTGAAGGACATGACTTACAATTACAATTAGGGTGGCATGCTTTTGTTTGGTATAGGAAAAGCAGTATTCATAAATATTTTAATCAACATGCTATAACAGCAGCATTACTGAAATCATGGGAAGAGATACAAAAATTATACTACCCAAATGGGTCTCATCATTAGAAGTATTCACACACCCTGTGACATTTACAAAAGACCTACTTTGGACATATGAAGACTTGTTAACACAGACAAAATCAAATACGTAATCAAGATGAACTTAGGAAAAGAGGTATATGTTTGAATTGGTGAGAAAGAGCACAAATAGATTCCAGACCTGCTAAAGACCAAGTAACCGGTTTTTATGATTCACCCTTAGAGTTTGATAAAATTATGTTGGGGACATAGGGAAATTATATAAAGCAAATTTATACCTTGTTATTAGATATGAAAATGCAAGATGAAGTTGTAAAGGAATCAATGATTAAGTGGGCCCAAAATTTAGGCCATGATATACAAATGGAGGGATGGCCTAGGGTGTGGAAGTTAAATATAAAATTTACAAAAGCTATTTCTTAAAATATGCATAAAATGTTTTATAGATGGTACATGATGCCCAAAAACTTAGCTAAATGGTATCCTAGTTTGGTGCAGTTTGGTGCAGTGGTTCAGTGCGTGGACTCTTATCTGGGAGAACCGGGTTTGATTCCCCACTCCTCCACTTGCACCTGCTGATGTGACCTTGGGTCAGTCACAAGCTCTGGCACAGCTGTTCTCTCAAGGACAGTTTCTGTCAGAAGTTCTCTCAGCCCCACCTACCTCACAGGGTGTCTGTTGTGGGGAGGGGAAGGGAAAGGAGTTTGTAAGCCGCTCTGAGACACCTTTGGGCAGTGAAGGGCGGGGTATAAGTCCAAACTCTTCTTCTTCTTCTTCTTCTAATATGTCAAATTTATGTTGGAAATGTAAAAGTAAAACTGGTTCCTTTTATCATATGTGGTGGTCTTGCAAGACAGCAAAAACATACTGGATATGGGTACACGAAATACTGCAGAAAATATTAGAAATAAGCATACCATTTAATCCTGAACTGTTTTTATTAAATATTATGCTGCAAAATTTTACAAAACAATATGTTTACATGATAGTACCTGTTGTGACATCTGCTAGAATACTCTATGCAAAATACTGGAAAAAACAAGAAATACCCACAAAAGAAGAAATAATATGCAAATTCCTTGAAGCTGCAGAAATGGACAAATTAACTTTACAGTTACAAGGGGAAAAAGGGAACTTTTGAAAATATTTGGTCAAGATTTTATAGATGGATTGAGGACTATACCCAGAAATCTTGAAAATAATCTAAAAACAAATGCTATCACTTAAAACTGATTGTAAAACTAGATATAGGTGTTTAAATTAAGATTCAATTTTACTGTTTATGTTAACCAGAGACTAAGGCTGAGTTCAGACTGGCAGTTTGCTCCAGTAGCCAGGCGTGGCAAAAAAGCCCCGGAATAAACTGTACTGGGTTTTCCCATTCATACATCCTGGGCTGCTGCTGGAAGATACGGGGCGGAGCCGGGCGGGAGCATTTAGATTGCTGCGCCGGGGGCGCGCGCTGTATTTGGCGTTTCTCCATTAATTTAGCTGTGGGTGTATGGGTGTATGTGCGCATGAGTGGTCATGCGCATAAGCGCATAAGCGCATTTTGCCGATTGGGGGAGGACACTGCAGCACCGGCACTGCATTGGGCAGTAGAGCGGAGCATGGTCAATCATATTGCTGCTGCCTTCTGCCCAACGCTTCTCCTGGCTTTTCAGCTGTGTGTTCAGACTTCCCGAAAGTGGAGAAATGCGCAACACACGTGGACTTTCAGATTTGCTACCAGTTTTATGAGGTATCTTTTTAATCCGGCAGTGAAGCGCAACAGCACGGGTTGGCTACGGGTGGGGGACGCCAGGCAGATGTGCTTGTGTGAATGCCCAGTTTACTCCAGGATTGAATCATCGCTGGCCCGGGTCCCTACCGGGGCAAATTGCCAGTCTGAACTCAGCCAATGTATGAGCTCCATTATTGTAGTAGGTGTTGGTTTGTTACTTTGGTTGTTGTTGTTCTATCTTGTTGTATCTAGTAACTTTCTTTTCTTTCTGAAAATAATAAAACGTCCTCGTTTCAGCTAGGGCATATCAAAAAAGAAGAAGTCACGAGTAGACAAGAACTGTCACAGCTCATTAGAAGACGTTTGAGAGACTTTGACTATGAGACCATGTAGATTAGAGCCCACAGAGTGTGCTCAACCTTTTCAGTAGGCATTCAACCTCCAACAACAATGCCAAACTACTTATCTGAGATAATTCTTCCCAAGTATAGAAGGCCATTCATGCTATCAAGCCTGAATACCCTACCTCCAGCTGTGATGTCAGGAAGATTTAATAGGATTTCATACTCCAATCAACTCTGTAATTGTGGCAACAGTTACATTGACTGTAGATCATATTTTGCTCGATTGTTCCAAATTTTCAGCTCTAAGAGATGAACTGATCTCTTTATTAATCAGGACTTCCGCTCTCCAGGAGCAAAATCATCTGGTTACTTCGAGATGAAGACAAGCAAACTATTCTGCATGTGGTAAAATTTCTAGCAGCTGTTGTCAAATCACATGACAACTTTTGCAGTAGCAACCTTAAAATTCTTCCATGCTTCCTGTGGAATGAGGTTTACTGTGGGAAGAGGGTTTGCTGTTTATGACTCTGGTTGCAAAAACAGTAAAGACAATAAATAAATAAATGTCTTGAAGGCTGCACAGGCCATGGAACAGCCCATGGACATGGCCTTGTTGATGTACCAGCTTAAATGAAGCCATTTACGCAAAAAAACCCACAACCCAGTGAACTGGTAGCAAATAGAAGGCTGACTGTGTTACATTTGGCCATAGGGACACCAGGCCACAGGATTCAACTATGCACATAGTGTGGTCAAAGGAGTCATACAGCACTGAGCAAAATTCTGGGGCAATCACCTCACTAATAGAAGAGACCTTGGGGTAGGACAGGTGGTGTATCAGCTTGAACTCTCCCAGGGCTTTTTTGAGCATCACCCTAAGGGGTGAAACCCTAAGATTGGGAATGAGAGGAGAACCGAAAGGGCCAGCAACCCTGCCTGCTGCCCACTCTTTAGTGACCTTCTGGGCTACAATAATGGGCATCTCCCAGTAAGATTTGAGATTAATACAGTCTGTGAGAATGTGGAGGCCCATGAAGGGGATATTTGAAACTTTTGCTGAAGCCATCACACAGGTATCTTGATGGCGGCTCTGTTGGCCTGCAAAAGTATAAGGGTTTAGAGGCAAATGGGCATCCAGGACAGGCCCAGATACAAACCTTGAATGGCTAAGGGACTACTTGGCAATACTGGGGGCTGTAACAGTGGAGACATGAGATCCTTTCTCTTTCCTGCTGCCTGAGATTGTGGAGGATTGGCCCCCCTGAAAGGGCTGTGTTGTGTACTAATGGCGACCGCTCACGTGGTTGCCTTTCCATGTGGTTGGGCAAACTAGAATAGCTTTGCATTCCTAGACAATAGAAGGAGAGGATCCTAGAACCAGCCTATCGGCTCAGCCGGATCCTCAAGGGAACCTATGGTTGCACTTTGTACATAATCCTATCATGTGTGTGTGTGTGTATTGGGTGTGGTTTGTACTTGTATTTAAAGCGGCCTCTGGCTGACTACTGTATCTCAAGTGTTTCCTAATTCTGAAGTAAAGCATGAGCTGAAATCACTATGCTATGCTTCAGTCTCATTAATCTATACTGGCAAGGAAGGTGGGATCCCGATAAGTGAGCCTGACTCCAACTCTGCAGCCGAGAGCAACACACTGTGCCCCGCACCGCTCCAGCTCCTAGTCATGGCTGCCACTCTAGGACAAATATCCACCTACGATCCAGCGCATCCCAAACTCTGGGAAACCTAGGTCGAACAGCTGAAACACTTTTTCAAGATCCACAAAACAGAAGATGCCAATTTGAAGAAGTCCTGGCTGCTAAGCACATGCGGGGTCACCACGATCCACTTGGTCCAGGGCCTTATCACCCCGAAAACCTTGGAAGCAGCCACCTACAACAAGCTGGTAAAGGCCCTAATGGGCCATTTTGTGCCAAAGGCCTTCAAAATGGTGATGTGGATGGACTTCATGGTGCACACCCAGAGGTCCGGAGAATTGGCCACCAACTTCTTAGCCAATCTTCTGATTGTGAGTTCCCAGCCATTGAGGACACCCTCCTGAACCAGTTCATTTGGGGGGTCTGGGAACAGAAACTGAGAAGGAAGCTCGTCGGCCTGGAGGACCCCAAGATCGACAAGGCACTCCAGGTGGCTATCGCTTTTGAGAAATCCCAATGGGATTGCCAAGCCCCCATTGCACACTAGGCCATCAATGCCCAAGACTCCGACAGCTCGGACAACGAGGAAGCTCACCAGGTACGGTGTCCAGTATGGACTGACGGGCGCAAGTCAACAACTCCAGTCACCCAACCATTGGCTCAAGCGCCTCCCAAGTCCAGTGTTTCTACGTACTGTGCAAGTTGTGGGGAGGACCATGAGCACCGATCCTGCAGGTTCCGCGATGCCATCTACCAGACCTGTGGTAAAGCCAGCCATCTTGCACATGTCTGCCACTCCTGAGGGACTCGCTGGAGGTCAACTGTGCACGAGGAAGCAATGGACCTTCATACCCTGACTATCAACCACCAGCATCAGGTACTGAATTTGCCCCCTGATGCCCCCAACAAAATGGATGTAACCGTAATGATAGAGGGGTCCCCCTGTAAAATGAAATTGGACATGGGGCCTTCATTCTCTATAGTTTTGGCAGAGGGGGACCCCTCCTGAAGAAACCACTGGGCCTGTCTCTACGGGACTTCCAAAAAAACCCGGTGGCCATCAGGGGTTGGGGCAGATTCAGGGTCTAATATAAGGATTTTGATGGGGTATTGGATCTGCTGGTGGTGGAAGGGCGTCTCAGAAGCCTACTGGGACTTTCTTGGTTTGGGCCCCTTGTTTTGGGCCCCTGGGTTTGGAGTCATGAGGGTCAACCAGGTGCAGCCACAGGACTTTAATGCAGTCTACGATGAATTTCTGGGGGTCTTTGATGGCACACTCAGCCGCTACACCGGTCCCCCGGTCAAGTTTGAGTTAGACCCCAACATGAGGCCCATCAAAATGAAAGCCAGGCAACCCCCACTTGCGCTGCAGCCCCAAATTGAGGCAGAATTAGATTGCCTGGTAGCACAGGGGGTGCTAGAGCCCATTCTGCATGCCTGATGGGAAACACCCATAGTCACCCCAGTTAAGCTGAATGATGATGTCCGGATTTGCATGGACTATAAATGCACACCGAATAAAGCATTGCAGGACCATGCCTACCCGGTGCCAGTCATCAGCCATGTGCTGGCCTCACTAGCGGATGCCCAGGTCTTTGGGAAACTGGATCTGGCACAAGCATATCAGCAGCTACCGGTGGATGAGGCCACCACTGAGGCTCAGACCATAGATACCCACTGGGGTGCTTTTTGAGTTCACAGGCTACAATTTGGGGTGAGTGTGGCTCCAGGAATTTTCCAAAATCTGATGGACTGCCTCCTCAAAGGCATCCCCAGAGTCTGACCATTTTTTGATGATGTTTTAATAGTGGCACTGGACTTTCACAACATGGCTCCAGACAGTATTCCAGCGCTTAAGCAAGGCAGGGCTGAAGGTGAAACGGGAAACGTGTCTTCTGGGGGTGCCATGAGTGGAATTTCTGGGGTTTGCAGTTGACACCCAGGGCATCCACCCCACACCAGATAAGGTCCACACCATCATGAATGCCCCTGCTCCCTCCTCCAAAGCCGAACTGCAGGCCATCCTGGGGCTTTTAAATTTCTATCATTCCTTCCTGCCCCACAAAGCTGCAGTCACGGAGCCCCTCCACCAGCTCCTGGACAAGACCGCTCCATGGTCCTGGGGCCCCAAGCATGCTGCCACCTTCTAGGCTGTAAAGGAACTGTTGTCCTCTAATGTGGTCCTCGCCCATTTCGATGAGTCCCTTCCGGTAATTCTGGCAAGTGATGCTTCCCTGTATGGGGTGGGGGTGGTCCTGAGGCACAAATTAGCCAATTGCCAATTGCATACTATTCACGCACACTCTCAGCGGCTGAGCGCAACTACGCGCAAATTGACAAAGAGGCCTTGGCAATTGTGGCTGGTGTAAAGAAATTCCACGATTACCTTCACCATGGTCACGGATCACAAGCTGCTGCTGGGCCTCCTCATCCCCAACTGCCAGACCGCGCAGATGCTGTCTCCCCAGGTGCTCCGCTAGTCCATTTCTGGCTGATTACCAGTATACACTGGTCCATCACCCAGGGAATGCGATGGGCCACACTGACATGCTGAGCCAGCTCCCACTGTGACACCAATCTGGCCCCTGCACACCATGTCACCCTTCTGATCGCGTCCTCTCCCGGGTCTTGGATTGGGTGGGAAGGGGATGGCCCACCGATTCAGTGGGACCAGAGTTTATAGTATTCTCTTCCCGGAGGGATGAACTGTCTTCACACAAGTGGTGCCTGCTCTGGGGCAGCTGGTTAGAGGTGCCCACACCTCTGAGAAATAGAGTAATCACAGCCCTGCTTGAAAATCACCCGGGAATTGTAAGGATGAAAGCCCTAGCCTGGAGTTATGTGTGGTGGCCGGGTCTTGATAGTGAGATTGAAGACAAGGTGAAGTGGTGCCAGACATGCCAGGAGTAATGGCCAGAGCCACCAAGGGCATCGGTGAGGCCATGGGAGTCTTCGCACAAACCCTGGGCCAGGCTCCACCTAGACTTTGCAGGGCCCTTCCAAGGACAGATTTTCTTAATCTTGGTCGATGCATACACAAAGTGGTTGGAGGTGCCCTCCATGTCATCTCACTCTGCCATCCATGCTATGTGGTGGATTTTTAGTACACATGGGATACCGGACTCTCTAGTGAAGGCCAATGGCACGGCCTTCACCTTCCACAGAGTTCCAGGAGTTTGTGCAGTATTACAGGATCAGACACGTCTGCTCGGCTCCCTTTCACCCCGCCACTAATGGACAAGCTGAGTGCATGGTCCGAACCATGAAAGACTCCCTGCATCACATGGACCACGTGGACTGGGACTACAAGCTGGCAGCCTTCCTATTCAGCCAGAGAATGACACCCCATTCCACCACAGGCTGCGGCCCAGCAGAGTCACTCATGGGACAGTGCCCAACCACCCGGCTAGACTGCCTCCATCCAAATAGGGCCCCGGGAACACAGTGCAGCCGCAGAGGATCAGGAAGCTTCCCAAGGGTTCTTTCCGGGACACCCAGTGTACGTCCCGAGGTCCTGCATGGGTCCCAGCCAAGGTCGTCCAGGTGACAGGCTCACGTTTGTATGAGGTATCCTGCAAGGATAGCCAGCTGCTGCGACAACATATAGACCAGCTGCACCACCACATCCTCCCAGCTGCTCCGGATGTACCCAAAGAGAGCGAAGCCAACTATCAGAGCCCAGAGGAGCTGGAAGTGTCCACTCAACCCCAGCCACAGTCAAGCACCTCAACAGAAAGGGACAATGGCAGCAACCCAGAGCTGCTCCACGGCCCAGATCCCAGCAGCGCATCTGCCCAGGCAGAACCCCCACCAGAGTGACACCGGACTGCACTGCCCAGGCCCCCGAAGTACACTGTTCAACGCGAGAACAGCGGAGGCCCACATTCCTCAAAGACTATGTTTGCTAGGGGCACTCTGAACCATGAGGGGAGGGGTGTTGTGTACTAATGGTGACCACTCACACAGTCGTCTTTCCATGTAGCCAGGCAAACTAGAATAGCTTCGCATCCCTAGACAATAGGAGAGGATCCTAGAACCAGCCTATCAGCTCGCCCGGATCCTCAAGGGAACCTATAGTTGCACTTTGTACATAATCTATCACAGGTGTGTGTGTGTGTGTTGGGTGTGATTTGTACTTGTATTTAAAGCGGCCTCTGGTATCTCAAGTGTTTCCTAATTCTGAAGTAAAGTATGAGCTGAAATCACTACACTATTTTTCAGTCTCAGTACTTTATAGTCTGCAATATTTTGTGGTCCCATTGACTGGAAGGTCTGGGATGAGGGCCTAGGCAAACTTCACAATTATGGTAGAATTTACACCTGGCACTTTGACACTTTCCTTTATTGTAATCCCAGCATATGTACCAGGGAGGGCTTCCAGACCCCCGGTATGGGTGGGGTTTTCCCTGATTTTGGGGGCTTCAACCCACCACTGGCCAGCTGGCAGACATGGGAAGTCCTGCCCCCAGGCCTGACCACCTGCGGCCACCCCTTTCCCTTCTCTCCAGAGAGATTTAAAGGACCCTCCAGCTGATTGGGCCATTTAAATCTTGCAGGAGGGGAGGGAAAGAGGCAGCCACTGCTGCATGCCTGAATTCCAAGCAGGGATTCACTATTTGGAATTCAGGCACCTGCAGCCCCACTGCCCAGAAGCATTTAAAGTGTCCCTTTAAATGCTTCTGGGCAGCAGGGGGCTCTCTCACCTGAATTCCAAGCGGCTTGGCCACTTGGAATTCAGGCGAGCAGACCCCACTGCCCAGAAGCATCCCTTTAAATGCTTCTGGCAGTGGGCAGAGGGGCTCTCTCACTTGAATTCCAAGCGGCTTAGCTGCTTGGAGTTCAGGCGAGCAAACCCTACTTCCCAGAAGCATTTAAAGGGATGTTTCTGGGCAGCAGGGGGGGCTCTCTTGCCTGAATTCCAAACGGCTTGGCTGAGTGGAGGTCAGGTGAGCAAACCCTGCTGCTCCAAAGCATTTAAAGGGATGTTTCTGGGCAGTGGTGGTGGGGAGCTGTCTTGCCTGAATTCCAAGCAGCTTGGCTGCTTGGAGTTCAGGCAAGCAAGGAAACCCCACTGCCCAGAAGCATCCCTTTAAAAGACCACCACCACTGTTGTTAAATATTGGGTTTAACATGGAAGAGGCGAAGGCATAGTGATTTCAGTAAGTGGCAGTTCATTGCATCTCAACAAGAATGCTTTACATGAGGCAACTGCCCTAACTATATACACCTAAGCCACTCCCAGCCCCCATGCAATTGGTGAGTTCGAATGGCCTCCAGGCTCCAGATTGGCTGGCTGTCCTCAGGTGCCAATCCGCAGGCAGGTTCCAGGATTCTGCCTGCCTTTGTTCTGGGGCTTCAAGCTCTAACTAGGTGGCCTGCCCAGAGAAGCCAAGACAACCATGCTCCCTCTAGATGGCCTGTTGGACAAGTCCAGGCATGCCTCCAGCAGCAGTTCTCATGTCCAGACAACTGTAGCATGCTTTAAATAACCAATTGGGAATATTGTTTTGCAATACATGGGGGATTTCTCCCCTCCCAGAGCATCAACTGAATGTGCTTTTGCACAGTCAATCCAGCTGTGCATGTAATATGCAGCAATGATTTGGATCTGATTAAACTGCTCAGAAAGACATCTGTGGTTTTGAATGAGGGACACCCATCACTCCCTCAAAAGACATTCTACCTGCCAAGGTTCCTACTGGTGCCTTGGAATCAGCTCCCAGAAGGTCTCCTAGTTTTTAAGAACTGACCATTTAGGGGAATACCAAATGCAATAAAAAGACTTTTTGCTGTTTCAAAAATATCTTTGTCCAGACATTTGAATTTAACTGGGCTGTGTTCTGTGTACTGAAAGGATGGAACCTTGCATTGGGCCCTAAGCCTAAAATTGCTGCTTTCACAAGTTTCAACTGTTTTGCTACAGCCTTTGTTGAGTTGTTTGCCTGGATGGTCTCATAGTTTTACAAGGCTATATAACTTAATTGTTTTGATTCCTCCCCCCCCCCACTTTACATGGTGGTTTTCAGGGCTCATTTCTTGCAGGAGTGCACAGGAGCAAAGCTCCAGCAGTAAGGAGCCCAGGGGGTGGGCACATGCAGCAAGCCCTGCCCCCTGCTCCCAGCAGCCCCCCTCACCTTTCCTGGCCTGCTGGCCAACCCTGAGGAGTGCTGCCGCAAGCTGGCCCTTGAGCTGCTCCACCACTGCATGGGCCGTGGCACTCAGCCCACCCAGGCTCTGCCCATCCTCATGCCAGCCCTGGCATGGTGCCTCTGCAAAGCAGACCCCAGTGACTTCTGTGAGGAGCTGTGCCCAGCCTCCTGCACCTACTCAGCCTTCTCCTGCACCTCTGTCCCACCACCACCCTGGCCCCCTACCTGCTTGAGGCCATGAGCATCCTCCGCACCACCCTCCTCAACCCATGAGCAGCCACACACTTTCCTGTGCTTGTTGGACATCTAAAAGAGTCCAGTGGCACCTTTAAGACCAAGGTTTATTCAGGTACAAGCTTTCTCTCCTCTGTGAGGGCGGATCTGCCCGTTCCCCCCCTCCCCATAGCTAGCAATCCAAAACAGTCCACTGGAGCCTGAGTAGTGGGTGTTGCCTTCTGACACACTTCCAGTGATGTCAGGGGGTGTGGCATATGCAAATAAGTTATGCTAATGAGTTATGCTAATACGCTCCTGCACCTCTTTCTCTATGAAATGACCCCTGGTGGTTTTATAAATCCCTCTTTGAGCTATTTGTGAAAAGCTAAAGTATTAGATATTTAGGAGAGGGGGAAGCAAATTTCTACTTCTCAAGATGTGCACCATCAAATCATATGTGTGTCAACAAGTCTGAGCTCTCGAGTGATGTCATTTCTTTATAAGGCCTCCTGGTTGTTCATTTTGGGTACAGCCTTTTTTGGCTGAAGTCACTTGCTCAAGTCTTAATTACTTCAGTGGAACTCTGTCCTATAGTCTGTTTTTGCATGTTCTCATCTCTTTACTTTCCTCCATTACCCAAGCAAAAATAAAATAGTCATGGTCACTTATAAAGCTCTTGCTACTTTCACTCATTTGTACTTCTGTGCCAAAAAGGACACGCCAGTTTCTATGGCTTTTAGTACACAAAACTGTGATTTTTACTTTTTGGACAGATTATACATAGAACAGAGTGCCTAGGAGGCAGACCAGAGACTGCCAATGGGTCAATGGACAATTTCTAGTGCTGCAATGCTGGGCCTGCTGGTTGCTACATTTTAAAGGTGGAATACTAACTTGGTGTGATCCAGCAAGTGATCTCTTCAGCAAGTACACATTCAAGATCACTTAAAACAAATGAGTGACCCTTTAACTGTCACAAGATCCTGTTGATGCAACTCTTGCTTTGTAGCTGTAACACACACCTGTGGCACATGGAGGGTCTCAATAATAAATAAAACAAATAGACAGCAGGAGATGGGTGTCAGCTCATCCTTGCCATCTGATATGCTGTGACATTAGTTCTTGTGTGCCATTTCTTCATAGTTTTAAAAGCTACATAATCTTTCATTTGTTCATTTTTAAATATATTTTCTGCCTCCTGCACTCAAAGCTTGTAAAGAATAAACTAGTAAAAGCTAGTCAAAGTTTGTGTGGGCTGGGAGGAAACCACGCATTAAGATGAAGATATTATGTGACGCAAAAGAGAGAGGTGGATTTCCATTACCAAATTTTAGGTTGTACCATGATGTGGTATGCCTAACTTGGTTACAGCAATGGGTTACGTTGGACAATAAGAAACTGTTGGTATTAGAAGACCATGATTGTAAATTTGGTTGGCATGCATACTTATGGTATGAAAAAATGAAAATGGATGGTTTTTTTAAACATCATTATATTCGAAGAACATTATTTGATACATGGACCAAATACAGAAGATACTTCTCAGACAAGAGACCGCTTTGGATTGTACCAGCAGAGGTTATAAGACTGTTTTCGACATATAGAGGAGAAGACTGGGTGCAATATAAAGATATGCTGAAATCAGTGGGAAAACCGTTTGAAATGAAAATGGAAGAAGATTTGGCTTTTAAGTATGGTTGGTTACAATATGGACAGATTTATGATTTGTTTAAAAAAGATAAAAAAGCTCTTGGGTTTAGGGAAAAATATAATGAGATTGAAATGATATGGTTTGAGGAAGGTAAGAACTTGATTTCTAAAATGTATAAAATATTGTTAAAACAATATACTGAAGATGAGACAGTTAAAGAGCAAAGAATAAAATGGGCGATTAATATGAACAAAGAAATATCTATGTCTTCTTGGGAATTTTTATGGAAAAATGCAATGAAAATATCAACATGTAATAATTTAAAAGAAAATTGTTATAAGATTGTATAGAAAAATATTTCTCTGATTCATTGATTAAACTCAAATGGTTGAGCTGGGAACAGATCCCTATGACTTTCACACCTGACCAGATGGCAAGCACAAATGGCAAGCCTGGTTCTACATTTCAAAGGACATTCTCACACCTCACAGGGACAGCGCAGACATTCAGTCTCTGTCCCACACTTCAAAGCCTAGTTTACGTGACCCATCGCATGTAAGCTATGGTGGGCAGTTGCAAAGTAGACACGCCTGTCTGCTCTGGCATAACTGGGTACTGGCCATACTTAATTATGACAGAGGTAGGCGGAGAGTTGTCTTTGGCCTATCGAAAAGCACCCAGAACTCTCTTGGAAAGAGGGCCCCTTTCTAAGAGTTAGTCTCTGTTTGGATTACAATCTGGAAACACTGAACTTTGCAAGGGGGGCGACACACTGCCTGTGATTGCCCATTGCAAGCATGGATTTCATCTTTAAAATCCCTTGGAGAAGGGACTTTGCTTGAACTGTTATCTGTACCAAGGATTGGTAACTATGATGCTTCTGTATGTTTTAGTTAGAGCTCTATAAAGCTCTAGGACTGTTTATTGTTTTGTGTATCCTAAGTAGTCTTATGTCTTATAGTGCTGTATTGAATAAAGATCTTATATAGATTAATCTGATCTGGTTTGGATCAATATTGTACCTGAACTCTAAGGCTAAATTCCAGAGCCTTACCTGCTCGACTGAAAGCTACTGGTGTGTATTAAATCATTTGCTGCTCTACCTCAGAGCTGATAAGTTATTAAGTTCCAAGAACCAGGAAGGAGGGGGGGACCTATCCTCCGGGCTGGTTGGGAACATTCTCAAAAATAGGTCCTGGTGGCGGAACACTGGTTTTTTTTCAGTGCTCGTACAAAGCGTGAGGGGTTGGCTCATTCTCTCACTCCTGAAGGGGGGTGCAAGAAACAGGGACCCAGTGCTTGTTGGCAGCGTCTGGACCCTCTGGACCTTTGGGCAGAGAGTCTAGATCCTGTACAAAGATGATGTATAGATGGTATATGACACCGGAAAAAAAATGCAAATATGAATAGCAATATGTCAAACAAATGTTGGAAGTGCAAAAAAGTGGAGGGCTCATTTTACCATATATGGTGGACATGCAAAAAAGCAAAAATGTTTTGGGTTGAGATTCATGCAGAAATGGAAAAAATTGTGAAATGTAGTTCTAAGAAAGAACCGGAAATACTATTTTTGGGGCTTAAACTGGAAGAAGTAAATATGGCAAAAAGAACATTGATGTGGTATATGATCACAACTGCCAGAATGATATATGCTTAATACTGGAAACAAGACAAGGTCCCTGAAATTGGGGAATGGATAAAGAAATTACTTTTTATGGTTGAAATGGATAAAATGACAAGGAAACTTAAAAACTTGGAAGCAGAAGAATTATTTGCAGACTGGAAAGATTTTAAAGACTATTTAGAGAAATACTGGGATGTAAAGGACAATTTGCTTTGCTTTGATAACTACTGAAAATTAAGAAAAGTAGAAAAGGGAGATAAATGTATATGAATAACAGTTGAAAGATATGTTACTTGTAGAAATGACTAATGAGAAAAGGAGGGAGGAAGAAGATATAAGTTTTGGGCTGGAAGTTGGAGTACTGTGGGAAGCCATTAAGGGGGGGTGAAAGGAGGAAAAGAGGTATAATAACTTAGGTTTCAATATATGTTTGAACTTTTAATATATCTTAATAAATTGTTGTTATTTTTTTTTAAAAAAGAATAAACTAGTAAAAGCTAATAATTACCTGTTTATTTTTAAATGCTGTGGAAATATTAATGCTGGCAAAACAGCTGCTACAGTATTGCAGTCCTATAGAGGTGCCCTGGAATCCTTCTATTTCTTTCCTGAATAGCAAGAAAAAACACTTTTACACATTAGGTGACAAGGGCACAGTGCATCTCATTCTACAGCCTGAGGGCCACCACAGAAAAGCCCATGCCCTACCTCTGTTTGTTGTACTTCTTTCCCTAATGAGCAGGAACTTCAAACATGCCCATTTGCTAGATGAAAAAGTATTTCACAGCCTTCAAACACTGTTTGCCCAGAGATGAAAGGAAGGACAAATACATTAGTGTGTATTTCATGAGCAATCACCTTTGTGGGAAGGGTGTGACTATCATCTGTTTCTAGCCCTGTACAGCTAAGCCACTCAGATAACCACACTGAGCAGTGAAAATATTAAAAAATGGCATGTAAACTTGTTGGTAGTAGTAACAATTCCCAACCAGATGTCTGCTCTGATGAAAACTGCCAGAATCAAGCAGCTCTAATCAGCAATAAGCTTTCAAAAAATTCAGAAGCAGAAGCAGATGACGGCCAAGCCTTTCAACTGACCATGTCTCTAAAAGTTATTTGTCTTATGCATGCAAATGAGTTCAAGACATTCGCTTTGTTTTGGTACTAACTTTAGATAACTGCTATCAGGTCTTAGCTGCTTAAACCAGCGTACAGGGAGGTTGCCTTGTGTATTTTCTCAATCTAATTTCAAAACAATGGGAACTGAATTGCAATAATTGTTTTCAAAATTCTGCTTTTAAGCTTTAGAGAATTGTTTCTCTCTTAGGGCTACATTAGATGCCATTTTTGAATGCTAGACAGACCATAGGACAATGTAAACATCCAGGAATGGTTATACAATTGTCAATTTCTTGTCACTGTCCTTCTGGAGAGCAGGTTCTGCCAGCCAGTCAGTTCACTTATTCTCAATTCTAGTGTGAAGTTGGTATGGTGGAGCAATGGCTCACACACTCATCCCCATCATGCAGGTCCTGTTATACATGCATTGGCACTCCTTCTTCTCTTAGATCAGATCAAACAGTGTGAAGACACAGTTTGTGAGCTATACTCCATACCCCGCCATTACCACTTTAAGGGAGAAGAATGACATGAAATGGTAAATCTCACAACTGGATGTTTGTGCAGACTATCCCATTCACACACTAAATGTTTTCTAGGTGGGGAGAAGCAGGGTGTGCACCCTTCTACCACCACACACAATGACTGCTACATTCAGAACAGTATGGACTACTGTTGCACAATACCAGGATTGTCTTACTGTTTGGCTGATACTTCCCCGACACTGGGAGCACTAACACAGCTGATAGGACTGGGATCAGAAGCTACATGATTTTGTTTCCTAGCTGGGGATTGCTGCCACTGGATTGATTCAGGAATGAGGAAATCCCAGCCCCAGTAGTTCAGGGGCTGCAGTCAACAGTTCTGACATATATTTGGGACTTCTTAACTTTGGATGTATAATAGGAAAAGCTATGGGTTCCACACATGGGAAAGCTTCAGGATTTCGCATATAGTTTGAGCTCCATTTTGATCAATATAGCTATATTAATATAGCCATCCAAAGTGGTCTTCTTTGAGAGAGTAGGAACCAAGGGGCTTTCACTTTGAAGGAGACAGAGGAGTGATTTTTCTTCCTCAGCACATGGCCCTGGCACTGCCCTGAAACAAACGTTCCACCAAAAGAAAATGTAACTATTAAATTTGCAATTCATGCAAAAGACATACCTACTTCATACCAACAATCCTATATAAAGTTCACTTAATGTTATTTTACCATTTTAGTATTTCAAATATGTATGTAATTTGGGATGCTCAGACACCCACTGGTTCTGCTCATGTTGTCTTCATCAATTGTGAACAGGGAGCCCGTTTTTTACAGTCCTTTCGTTTGTTCATTGGCCCATTCATAGCTATTCAGCAGGCCACTTCTCCTTCTCAAAACCACAATACAGCGCAATTGGCTTTTTGTGCATGCACATTCTCACACAGTCTGGTTGAATTCTACTATACACTCCCCCCCATCCACCCCCGGATCATTACTGCTCCATTTGGCAGGTAATTATTTAAAAAGCCAGTCAATTCAGTTAGATATCTGTCATAAATAAATGCTGTATTTAAAATTATCTGACAGTTCAATGTTTGTCTTAGTCCTTAGCAATATTAATGGCTGCTGATCTGTTCACATTGTCAGAGTTTTTGTGCACGCAGTTTTGAATAAACCTGTTCCAAACCTGTTAGCAGATATTTCAGTTGTTTGGTACCAAGCCAAACAGACCCAGTGACCAGGTCACATCTGATCATCACAGTTGAACTTGACAAGTTCAACTGTCAAATGTGTTCCTGTAAAATTTGTACCAATCCTACTCTATTGTCATGCTAGCTTGAGGAAATCTAAATAAACACAGATTTTTTTGTAGCAGCATTAATGCCAGCTCAGGATTTTAAACTCACCGGTCTGTATCATATTGGGTGATTCCACACTAGTCCTTAGTGAGACCATGCTGAAATGGCAACTGTATTTTGTACTGGGTGAGAGGACTCCATCCTTGAATGGTGGTGTTTCATTTAATTCTGTCCCTTCCTCGTGTAGCAGGAAATCACCATGTGGGAGGAAATAAGGATGGAATGACAACAAATACACATGTTGTTGGTTGCAAAGGACAGGGATGTAATGCTGAAATAGATCAGAATGGAAGGGCTCTGTAAAGTGCATCTACACTTATTCCCCCCCCCCATTTTTTTTCTTAATTAGTTCCCAAAATCCTTTTAGAAGCTGTGACTCAAAAATAGTCTTAAATACCTTAATGAAGGTATTTGTCTGTGAACATGTGAAATTCAGTTCTTTGCAAACTCTGAATCCTGTGATTGTCCCTTGGCCCTCAGCCTATGGTTGAGGATAGCAATGGATTCCATCTCTGGTTGGCCTCCTCATCTCTCCCTCTCTCCCCTTCTTCTCTTAGATCAGATCAAACAGACTATACATTACTCCTCCTTGAGTATTTATAAAGGTAAAGGTTTCCCTTGCTCGAAAGCCGACTCTAGGGTGTGGTGCTCATCTCCGTTTCCAAGCCGAGAGCCAGCACTGTCTAAAGATGTTTCCATGGTCATGTCGCCAGCATGACTAGATGCTGAGGCGCATAGAATGCTGTTACCTTCCCACCAAAGTGGTACCTATTTATCTACTTGCAATTTCTTGCTTTCGAACTGCTAGGCTGACAGGAGCTGGGACCAGAGACGGGAGCTCACTCCATCATGCGGCACTCGGGTCTCGAACTGCTGCTGGTTTACAGTATTATGCATTTTATTATATACTAGGAATAAAGTCCATCATGGAAATAAATACAACGAGCTCTAGAAGGAGGCTCTGGGCAGGTGCCCTGGCCTTGGGCACTCAGCACCAATTTGCTATGGTGACCTCAGCAGGGTATAATGACACAGAGCTTAATGTTTTCTCCAAGGGAATTGATCTCTGCCATCTGAAGAACAGTCATAATTCTGAGTGATCTCCAACCCTCCCCTGGAGATTGGCAAAAATGGTTCCCCAGGAGGAAATGGCTGGTTTGGAGGGTAGAGTCTATGGCATTTTACCTGTCTTGGAGGCAGGAACCCTATCTTCTGCCCAGCCAACTGTTAACCTACCTTTATCTGCCCCTCTGACATCAGGTTTCCATCTCTTCTCCCCTCCCTGTAGCCTCTACCTAGGAAAAGCACAATCTTCCTCCACAATGGGGACCAAAGCAGCTCACATCATTCTCCTCTCCCCCTTTTGATTTGCACAACAACTCTATGAGGTAGGTTATGGCGAAAGTCTGTGAGTGGTCTGAAATCACCCGATCAGCTTCCACAGGAAGAACCTGGGTCTGGAAGACTCTGCTCTGAAGCACTAACTGCTACGTCATACTGGCTGTCTTGGGGGGGGGGGCATGTTGAGATCCACATGTTCATATAAGTCTGTCTAGATGTGTTTGATCTAGTGACATGTAGCTGTCAGCCAGGAACCTCAGTAAGAGCTGGCTACAACTGGTTCAGGGCAGTCTTGCCACTGCCATCACAGTGTGACTCAGCACTGAAGCCTGATTGGCTAGTGTTTGTATAAATGTACAGTGAGTGATGTACAGTTCCCTCTTCTCTTATGTATGATTGCAGCAGAGCACTTTGACACTCTGTTTGATGATGGCTGTGGTGTGTAAATAAATGTATATAGTTTGCACATAGCCAAAGCCTCCAGTATTTATTGGATACTCGCACTCTCTCCTGGCCCCCTTCGTGCCTGCCACTTCCGCCTTACCCCGACAGGGTTATAGGCCCAGACAACGGTTGGCTGTGCATGGAGTGAGTTGGAGCTGTTGGGAGCTGTGGAAGAAGTATCGGTGGAGTGTCTGTCTGATGTGGCTTTCTTTGCTGGAGAGAAAGCAGT
This sequence comes from Gekko gecko, assembly GCA_029375565.1. NCBI lineage: Eukaryota > Metazoa > Chordata > Lepidosauria > Squamata > Gekkonidae > Gekko > Gekko gecko. The sequence continues at coordinate 176,830,071 of JAPDNY010000005.1, forward strand.
GTCTAGCCATGCTTTCTGAGAAGCTGGCTGGAGGAGCTGTGAGCTGGAGGTGCCGGAGGCCGGTTGCAGTGTGTGGGAGTCCAGTGTGAAGGAGGACGCCAAGCAGCCGGAGCCGGGTGCCAGTAGCCGGGAGCAAGCATCATGGCTCGGGTACCTACTTCCCAGCTGATTGAAAAGCTCACTTCTACTAACTATAACAATTGGGCACTAAAAATGAGGTTCTTCCTTGTGAAAGAGGGGCTTTGGACGTATGTTAATGACCCTCCCAAAGAACCGACACCCCTTGATGAGAGAAATGCTGAAAGAGCCCTAGCACTGATTGTTTTGAGCGTCAGTGACGATCAACTGGTTTATGTCGCTCATGCTGACAGTGCTGAAAAGGCTTGGAATTCGCTAAAAGACGTCTATCAGCAGGCTAATGTTGGGTCTCTTATCTCGTTAACCCGGCATTTGTATAGAAAGCTGCAAGCACCCCAGAAGCCTGGGAAAGACCACCTCAAACTCCTGATGGATTATTTTCATCAGCTTCAAGAGTGTGGCAAAGATTTTGATGAGATAGATAAAATTTACATTATCTTATTATCTCTATCTCAAGCTTTTGATTCAATTTTGCCTTCGTTTGAGTCTGTGGATGAAAAAGCTTTAACAGTCCAGTTCATCACTGGTAAACTAATTCAACATGAGGAATGTCTTGCTGAATCTAGGCAGCATGCCAGGAAGTCTGGGCAGTCGGCCAAGGTGACCGGGCACAGTTCCAGGCAATCTGCGGAGGAGATAGCAGCAAGCACCTGCACTTTTGCAGTTGCCAACACCAAGGTACAGCACAAAGAGGCTTCCAGAGGCAGAAAGAGCAAAAGGAAATGTTTTTTTCTGTGGGTCTACAGACCACATGGTATGTTTCTGTCCTGAAAAGTGGAAGCAAGGAAAGAAGCAGCCTGAGACTCAGCATTCCATAGCTATGGTGGGCTCTGCGGACAATTTCGTGGCTTCATCCTGGCTACTCAATTCAGGCACATCACAAACGTACAGCAGGGACGAGACTTTGTTACACAATAAACAGACCTCTTCCTTAACTCACATGAGTCTTGCAGACAGGACACCATCCCAGGTTACAGCTGAGGGGGATGTGTTTTTCCCCAACTTGAACCATACTTTTAAGGGGGTGATTTGTGTGCCTGGCCTACAGAATAATTTGTTAAGTATTATGAGTTTAGACACTGCAGTGTTCCAAGTGGTATTTGCTAACAAAGAGTGCAAAATTATGAAGGCAGGCAAACTGTGTGCAATAGGCAGGTTGCAAAATAATGTTTATGTGTTAAACAATACAAAAGAAAAGGTACAAGCTGTTACCAATATTAACCCCCACAATAACTGTCAGCATTTGTTACACTGCCATTTAGGTCATGTAAGTTTCAAAACTATCCAAAAGACCCTGACCCTGACCGGTCAAGAGGGTGTAAATGAGTGTAAAAACTACTTAGATTGTGAAATATGTAAAGTAGCAAATTCTAAAGCGTTTCCAGTTGCAAAAAAGAGTTTAAGAGAATCTCAAAAGCCTTTGGCTTTGGTTCACATGGATGTGGTTGGCCCTTTTCCTAAAAGCCATTCGGGTAACAAATATGTGCTCATTATTAGTGATGACTGGTCACAGTTTTCTTGGGTATATGTGATGAAGAACAAGTTGGATGTGTTCTCAACCTTTAAGTACTGGTACAAGAGGGTTAAGAATCAGTGTGGTAATGTTCTAGCCATCCAAACTGACATGGGGGGGGAATTTACCTCCAATGCCTTTGAGCACTTCCTACAGCAAAAGGGAATAAAACATAGGGTTGCCAACGTTTGTACCCCAGCAGAAAATGGTGTGGCTGAGCGCAAAGGTGGGGTTCTTCAAAATATGATGTACACAATGTTGAAGGACTCTGGCCTGGGTATTGCGTTTTGGGCTGAGGCGATGAAAAACGCCTGTTATGTCAGTAACCGGATTTATTTGCACTCTGTGGAAGACATACCTTACAGATTGCTGTACAACCGATTACCAAATTTGGAATACCTAAGGGTTTTTGGCTCCAAAGCTTGGGTTAATGTACCTCTCGAGCGCAGGAGGAAAGGGGGAGCCAAAGCCAGAAAATTGGTCTTCCTTGGTTACCAGTCTGGCATGAAGACCTATAGGTTTGCTGATCAATATAACAAAGTGAGTTTCAGCAGGTCTGCATCCTTTTGTGAGCATGAAAACTGGGGAAAAATTCATGCCAATGAATTACCACAAGTGGTTGCTTTACCTAGCTCTGATAACACTGAGGGTGTCAGTAATGAGCCTGTGGTTAAACAAGAGCAACAATCTGTAAATGTGCAGTCTGATGGTGTGCAAGACGAGAGAGTACTACCGAGGGTTTCTATGCATAGCACTAAGGGCATACCACCTGTAAGATATGGCTATGAGGTCAATCATGTCTATATAAAGGAGCCTCAAACTTACAATGAAGTACTGCAAATGCCTACAGTTGAGAAAGAGGCTTGGTTTCAGGCAATGAAAGCAGAGCATGACTCACTAGTTGAAAACAAGGTGTATGAGTTAACTGACTTGCCTAAAGATAAAACTGCTATCGGATGTAGATGGGTCTACAAGGTTAAACACTTACCTGATGGCTCTGTAAAGAGAAAAGCAAGATTAGTTGCCCAGGGGTATGCACAAATCAAAGGTCAAGATTATGACCAAATCTTTGCCCCCAACTGTAAGATCTGACACATTCAGACTTGCCCTCATAAAAGCAGGGCAAACCAACATGACAGTGAATCATTTTGATTTTGCAAATGCATATCTGAATGCACCCATTTCTGAGGAGGTTTACATGGCACAAATTCCTGGTTTTGAGGCTCAGAATGGGCAGCTGGTATTAAAATTAAAACGTTCTCTCTATGGCCTCAAACAAAGTGCCAGAAACTGGTTTGATTGTCTTAGTACAGCCCTAAAAGGAGTTGGTTTTGAGCAAGCTCTTGCAGATCCTTGCTTATTCCATATAAAGCTTGGTGACAATGTATGCTATCTTATTGTCTTTGTTGATGACCTGTGCTTTGTATCACAAACTGACCAACAACTACAATGGCTTAAAGAAACAGCCCAGAGTATGTTTAAGGTTAAACATCTGGGCGAAGTGGGTCAGTACTTGGGAGTTGAAGTTATCAGACACAGCAAAGCTTATTTCATGCTCAGTCAGAAAGGCAAAATAACTAAGTTGCTGTAGAAGTATGGCATGCTTGACGCACACAGTGTTTCAACACCCATGTCTACAGGATATGTAAAAGAACCTGAGGATGAGGAGTTTGGTGACAAACAATTATTCATGTCATTGGTCGGATCTTTGTCCTATATTAGTAATTGAAGCAGGCCTGATATAAGTGTAGCTGTGCACTTATTAAGCCAAAGATGCAACAAACCTTTTAATAGGGACTGGGTTTCTGCAAAGCGCATCTTACACTATCTTAAGGGTACCATTGATGATAAACTCGTGTTACAGACTGATGGAAAAAGTACTGTGACTGTGTATTGTGATTCCAATTGGGGGGAGCAAAAGGATGCAAAATCAACAACAGGTTTTGTATTGTATCTAAACAATGCTCTGATACATTGGAAATCTCTTAAACAGCGGTTTGTCTCACTGAGCACGTGCGAAGCTGAGTACGCGGCATTAAGTCAGTCTTGCGTGCAGTTAGAATGGGTTTTACAACTGCTAACTGACTTCAATATGAACTATGTGTTACCTATCAATGTTTTCTGTGACAATGTGGCTACACAACAGCTGGCTGATACACAGAGTATAAGAGTTAGAAGGAGGCACATTAACATAAGGTACATGAATGTTAAGGATGTACTACAACGGGGTTTAATAAAACTAACCTATTGTGCTTCTAAGTTAAACGTAGCAGACTTGTTTACCAAATGCCTTGATGTTAAAACATTTACTGATTTAAAGATCAAACTGAACATCAGACTTTATTCTGCAGCACAACTTCTACCGCCAAAAATTTCCCTTCATTGTCTTTGAAAATTTCTTTTGGTTCCAACTCTTTTTTAATATATGTAACTACTCCTTTTTTTCTTTTGAGAGGAGAGTGAATAAAATTCCTCTCCTAATCTTTTTTGAATCAAAAATTTGGCATCTGATTTTTTAATATGTGTTTCTTGCAAGCAAACAATATCGCATTTCTGTTTTTCCAACCAGAGTCTGACATTTTTCCTTTTTTGGGGTGAGTTCAGTCCATTAACATTCCATGAAATTATTTGACTCTCCATGTTGATTCTGTAATTATTTATCAGAGTCTATAAAATTATCATTGATGAATCTGGTCATTTGGTCAACTGACTTGATGGTGACTCTCTTCTGTTTGAATGAAAAACTGACACCTTTAGGAATTTCCCATCTATATCTTATGCCCTCTGATTTCAGCTTGTCAATCAGGTCTTTAAAAAGTCGTCTGTCCTGAAGCATCGCTCTGGGTAGTTCCTTTAGGACCATGATTTTCTTGTTGCCAATTGTGAAGTCGTCCTGAAATTGTTGCTTAAACAAATCCTCCTTCAACTTCTTAGATATAAACTGGACAATTACATCTCTAGGTAATTTTTTCCTTTGCGCAATCGCAGAATTGACTCTGTATACCACATCAATCTGTGCCGCCACTGCACCCTCTCCTCTTCCATTTTCAAAAAATCTGCAACAGCATCTACCATGACTGAATGGATGTCCTCATTCTTATCTTCAGGGATCCCCCTGAATCTCATATGATTAATCATTGCATTGTATTGGACCATCACATTCACTTTATCTGTTTCTAAAGTGACCTCAGCTATATTAGATGCTACTCCCTTCACCCTTACATCCATCTCATCTGCTCTTTTGGTCAGCGTCTGTATCTCTTTTGTAATTCCAGACATTTCTTTTTTCAGCTCTGTTACCTCTGATATAACGGTCTTTTCAAGCTTCAGAATCGCGTCCATCACTCGTTTTTCCATAGCTTCCATCATGCCCTGTAGCTTTTTTTCCTCTTTTCCAGCCATTTTCGGGGAGGACCAGGTATTTGCCCTCTGTCGTTGCCGCAGGTCGTAAGCCGTTGTTCACAATCTTCCCTCCAACACACTCTAAATCAAAGTCCTTCTTGTGCCCACCTAAATCGCACTGGTTTCACTTTTTTATATTAAGTCTTTCGTTTAAAATCAAAGAAAATTTTTCTGACCTTCCCAAAATGGCGGGCGCAATTTCTCTATGGTAAATGGTTCTTCCGGGTACTCACTTCCTGTCCGGCAATCTTAATGGTCCCCCTTGTTCCTGGTTTCTTCCCTTCTTCCGGCCTCCTTGGTCTTCTCTAGGATGATTACTTGTCTGTTCTGAAGTCACTTCCTGTTTTGCTGATTTCTGCTGCAGCAGCTCCAGTACTTTTCCACTGCAATTCTCGCGGAGTTACTGTTAGTTTCTATTTTAAAGTCAATAATTTAACCGCAGGAATGATCAACAATTCGGCTTTTTGGCCTTTTTTAGCTGTTTAACTGCACTTTTTCCGCTCCAATGTTAGTACAGCAGATAGTGCACGATCATGCGCTTCATCGGATGTTGTTTATTTTCGGCCGAAACGCGTCTCCGGTGAGCAATTTTAAAAAGTTACCTTCAAAGTCAGTGTCTTGTTATAGCAGTGTTTCCTTGATATCAGTTTCTGTAGAATGTCTTGGAGGTCTGGGTCATGCGTTCTTATGTTGAGAATCCAACTCGGTGGGGTCTTGTAGAGATTTTCCGAAGTGCCTTCTCTGGGGGAGGGGATCAAGGCTGGTCGCGGCGCTCTTTAAAGCCCCGCTATCAGCCGATCTCAACTCCTCTCTCGGGCCAGGCTCTCTGCCAGTCACCCCCCTGCCTGGGGGGATCTGCGGTGGGCTGTTGGAAGCCCACCCTGTTGTCAAGACCCTCCGTTTGCTCTGGGAGCTCTACGAGCAAGCCAGAGCACGTCAGGACGCCATGAATCCCAGAACGGAAGCCATCCAGACGCAGACTTAAGGGGAGTGTTGAGATCCACATGTTCATATAAGTCTGTCTAGATGTGTTTGATCTAGTGACATGTAGCTGTCAGCCAGGAACCTCAGTAAGAGCTGGCTACAACTGGTTCAGGGCAGTCTTGCCACTGCCATCACAGTGACTCAGCACTGAAGCCTGATTGGCTAGTGTTTGTATAAATGTACAGTGAGTGATATACAGTTCCCTCTTCTCTTATGTATGATTGCAGCAGAGCACTTTGACACTCTATTTGATGATGGCTGTGGTGTGTAAATAAATGTATATAGTTTGCACATAGCCAAAACCTCTAGTATTTATTGGATACTCGCGCTCTCTCCTGGCCCCCTTCGTGCCTGCCACTTCCGCCTTACCCCGACAGGCACATCAGCAGAGTATAATGACACACAGCCCACCATTTTCTCCAGGGGAACTGATCTCTGCCATCTAGAGAACAATTGTAATTCTGAGTGATCTCCAGCCCTCACCTGATGATTGGCAACAATGGTTTCCCAGGAGTAAATGGCTGGTTTGGAGGGTGGAGTCTATGGCACTGTACCTGTCTGAGGCCTCAACTCTCCACAGATCCCACCCTCTCCAGGCTCCACCCCTCAAATCTCCAGAAATTTCCCAACCTGGAAGTGGCAACCCTATCCCCTTCCCAGCCAACCATCAATGTACTGTTATCTGTCCCTCTGGCTTCAAGTTTCCATCTCCTCCACTATCTCTGCAGCCTCTACCTAGGAAGAGTGCAGTCTTTCTCCGCAGCAGGGACTAAAGCAATTCACATCATTCTCCTCTCCTCCTTTCAATCTGCACAACAACCCTGTGAAGTAGGTTAGGCTAAACGTCTGTAACTGGTCTGAAATCACCCATTCAGCTTCCACAGCAAGAACCTGAGTCTAGCAGACCTTGCTCTAAAGGGCTAACTGCTACACCTAGGGTAGCCAACCTCCAGGTGGAGCTTGAAGATTGCTGGGTATCACAACTGAACTCCATACAAGATCCCTCCCCCCTGGAGAAAACAACTGCTTTGGAGGGTGGGCTCTATGACATTCTATTCAGCTGAAGCCTCTTCTCCTCCCAGACTCTGGCTTCCTTAGAGTCCACCACAGAATATCCAGGAATTTCCCAACCTGGTGCTAGCACACCTAGTCAGGACTGGCCCCAACAATTTCCCCACAAAGACATGGAAAGGGCTTCCTTCTGTTCCTTTGCCTTTTTACTGACAGAACCAAGTTTGGTTGCATAGCAACAGCCACTGAGGGGAAATTTAGTCCCACAGGAGCCAAGCAGGAGAAGTGTCTTTGTCAGGAGAGACAGCTGTTTTGATCGTTTATCCTATGAGAGAAGAGTGTCCAGGCTGGCAGTGGGTGGGGCAGAAAAGCAGACCCAGCCCCCAGCCAGTGGCATGCCAGTAGTCCTGAGTGGCAGTTGATGGGCTAATGGCTGATGGATTGCACTGCACAGCCAGTGGGAGAGCTGCAAATGGCCAATACGTGTGTGTGTGTGTATAAAAAATAATTAAGTATTTTATTGTATTTATAGACTACAAATATTAATATTGAATTGTTAAATGTTTTTACCAATGATGTTACCCATTCTGAGCCTGGATATAGGGGAGAGAGGATACAAATCCAATAAATTAAATCAAACCAGTGCGAAAATGCCCGGTGCCCATCACAGTACCATCCCCAGGCTTGGTGGTATATGTGGGGAGATACGAGACCAAATCCAGCAGCAAGGAAATTCCACAAACTCCTTTTCTCCTATACTTTCCCCCGACTTTTCACTGCAGATCTGAGCAGTCAAGCCTTTAAGGTTAACTTCGTATTTTGTGTCCCTGCCCTCTGCACTATTCGTTTTTCTCCAGTTTATTTTTGTGTGTGCATTCTGCATCTCCCCAGGACCTCCCCAGGACGCCCCTGTACCTGCCCTCCAAGTTGTGTGCTAGGTGAAAATTAAATAGAAACAGAAATAGAAACAGGGGAATGGGCGGAGAAGACTAAAGCCTCATCAAGTAGTCTGCTTATTGTTTCCTCTGAATTGGAAGCTGAAGAGCAAAACGATCTGGGGAGAAGCCACTTTCAGATAACCTGGAGCAATGCCATGATGACTGCAAAGTGACCTCCAAATGGCCATTAAAAAATGCAGAAGCTGGAAAGAGCTGTGATGCAGGAGGGAAGTGAAAGCAGAATGCAATGCAGAGGGAGATTCTGCTTCCGATGTGGCTGTGGACAAACTGTGGGGGAAGAAGAAGAAGGGATTGGATTTATACCTTGCCCTTCACTCGGAGTCTTAGAGTGGCTTACAAACTCTTTTCCCTTCCCCTCTGCACAACAGACACCCTGTAAGATAGGTGGGGCTGAGAGAACTCTTTCCACAACTGCCCTTGAGAGAATAACTCTGACAGAACTATGGCTTACCCATGGTCATCCAGCAGCTGCAAGTGGAGGAGTGGGGAATCAAACCTGGTTCTTCCAGATTAGAGTCTGTGCACTTAACCACTACACCAAACTGGCTCTGGGAACAGATGGTTGCAGAAAAGACCGAGGTGTACTTCAAATATGAAGCACAGAATGAATATTCAAAAACTTGTCTCATCCCACAGATAAATACATATACTGTAACCTATGCATGTTTACTCAGAAGTAAGTCCCAGTGTGGTCAGTAGGGCCTAAGATCTATAGCCTGCATGTGGGGACCACCAATAGGCTCATAAACCAGGACTTGAAACTTGTGTCCTGATGTCTAACCCTGGTGGCACCACTGGAAATGTTAGACAAATTGTCTTATTTTATTTATAAACTTGGGGAATTATAGGAAATAGGCATAAAATATGGGATCATAACCCATGTATACCAGAGCCCATGAATAGACAAGGAGACTAGGTTGCTAAAATAATTGATTTCTTTACTAAATATTCTCAAGTATACAAATAATGATCAAGCATTCACACATACAATACAGAGCTAAGAATACAGGGTTGAAAGGATAGCAACGTTTGCATGAGCAGGAATATTGCTTGTGGGTAATACCAGGGGTCTTTTTTTGGGGGGGGAGCGCTCGAGGAGCTCAGGAGCCAAGCCCCGCCCCCAACCGGCGTCCCAGGGAGTCTTTCAGGCAGCCCCATGTCAATTTCAGCTCCATTATATCCTATGGGCCATTGAAATCAATGGTGAAAACATAGGGTATATTCTGGGGGCTGGAGGGAGAGGGTTTGAGGGAGAGGCTCCAAACTCTCAGGGTAGCTGATGGAGCCTCTCCTCAAGATACCCACTAAGTTTCAAGAACATTGGATCAGGGGGTCCAATTCTATGGGCCCCCAAACAGGTTGCCCCCATTCCCTCCATTGTTCTCTATGATGGGAAAAAAGTAACTTTTTTTATTAGTATTAGGAAAGAAACTGTACTCTGGATGGGGACATGAAGGGATTGACAGTTCGGCAATTGAAAATTGGTGGGTGATGGGAGTGACACCTCTGGGGAAAGGGGGTGAGACGAAGGAGAGGGTGAAGGAATCCAATCACATTGCAGGTCCGGTGCTTCCTATTAACAATCTGAGGCTTGGTCAAGGCCTTATCTGGATTGGTGGCAGGAAGGCTTAATCGCTGCTATTGTCTTTAGCTGGGCAACAGTCTTTGTGAATGCCTTAGGAGGAAGGAGGAGGAATTTGCTACGTGGTGGAGAAGAAATCTCTTCATGGCTTCTGTGCAGGAACACTGGTCCTTTGTCAGAACATGGATTCTCCTCAGGGCTACTATTGTCTCTGTGTGCATGAAGTCCAGGGCTGCTGGTCAGCATCACAGTCCTTGTGCTGATGCAGGGGTGTAGGGGCAGAAAGCTTCTGTAGTCCCACGCCTACATCTGGCTAGGCATGCTTCTTGGGCACAAGGATCACCTTGGCCACAGTGTACACTTCATAGTCCAGCACTAGCCACTTCTCCTAGGACCACAGCTCTGTCCATTGCCCTGTCACATACTCTTCACAGTTCAGCAAAGCAGTGATATTAAAGAGTCTTTAATGCTGCCATCTGAAGTGACTGCATGGCAACAGAAGTTATGTGCAAGACAGTAGAAGCAAGTCCTGTCTGTGTATAAAAAATGGACCCTGAATTTCTTCCTGCTTAGGAATTTGTCAGATAATAGGGAATGGCCAGAGGAAGCTTCTCTTCCTCTTCATGCCTCTTCTTGCTGAGACAGCTAAGACTGGCTCTTCTAATCAGTGTTTTTCTCAAGATTGTTGGATGAAAGGAAAGGAACAGAATGGAAAGGAATTAGTGTTTTATAGCTGCATTATCATTCTTAAGCAAAGGGACATCTTTCCACTAAATAAAGAAGGGTCCACTTCAATAAAACTGCAGTAGCAAGCCTGGTAAAGTGTCTGTGTTCGGTGGAACAATTTTCTCAGCAATTATAATAATGGTTTTTAAACATTGTTACCATAATAACCATTGCCTTCTGTGATTTCCTTTCCACCTTTTTACAGAAAAAAAGGAAAGCAGGGAAGTCTTAAACTATGTATAATCCAAAGGAGATGAAACTAGGCATACGCATGAACTGGCTCACAAACTAAAGTTTGTGATGAGCCTTGGACATGGTCCATGAAGCAATGTCCATGGAGGCTCTACTGTCATGCATTTTCATAAAGCTTTAGTGTGGCTTGTGGTGGTTCATGAGTGGAGACAGACTGGCACTGATCAATTATACTGTTTACAAAACTCCAAAGTAACAGTGGGGGCAGAATTCTCCAGTCTTGAAAACAACAATAGGAGCCTTCCAAAACTTAACTGGCACTACTGGTTGCCAATAACAGAGTTCCCATTGTGGACTATGGGCTCAGAAGGCTAGATATTGAGTGAGCTCTCCTCCCTCCACCTCCTTTGCTGGCTGGTGAAGTGAACAAGAGGCTCATGCTAGCAGAGCTGATTCATTGCTTTGCTTTCTTTTTGCTTGATCTGTTGTTTGTTGCTGGGGTTTGAGATCAGGGCGTAGTGGACTCTGGGCTCTTACTTTAAGCACAGGGGTTTAGCTATTGTGCCTTCCCTCCGCCACACCTCTTCTGCTAGTGATCTCCTCTGCTCTCTGCTGTGGGGGGTTGGGAATTTTCTGGAACCAGGGATCTAGTTCCACTCTTCCTGTACTCATTCTGAGCACAGGGACTTAGTTATTGAGTGCCTCTCTATCCCCCCCCCCCTGGCCACCTCTGCTTTCTGCTGTGGGGTGTTGGGAGTTTTCTGGAACCAGGGATCTGGTTTTGCTCTTCCTGTGCGCTTCCTGTGTTTATGCCAAGCACAGGGACTTTGCTATTGGGTACTTTTCTATTCTTTATTCCCCCCCCCACTAGTGTTGTCGGAGTTGGGTAGGTTTCTCAGTTCAGGGATCAGAATGGCATCTTGTTCCTGCACTAGGCTTAGATAGTGGGTGCCTTTATATTCCTCCCACCATATCTACTTCTTTGTCAGGGCTTTGACCCATCACATCTACTTCTGTCTCTGGACTTTGACTCACCACATCTACTTCCGTCTCAGGGCTTTGACCCACCATGTCTGCTCCTGTCTCAGGGCTTTGACCCACCACATCTACTTCCATCTCAGGGCTTTGAACTCCCCCCATGTCTACTTCCTTCTCAGATCTTCCAGTCACCATGTCTACATAACGTCATTGCATGCTTTGGGGTTGGGGTATCAGGAACTGACTCAGGGCTTTCAAGCCACCACATCAACTTCCTTTGTAGGGCTCTCAAGCCAGCATGTCCACTTCTATCTCAGGGCTTTGACCCACCATGTCCATTTCCTTCTTAAGGATCCAAGCCACCATGTCTACTTTCTTGTCAAGGCTTTGACCTATCATGTTTACTTCCTTGTGAGGATTTTGACCTACCACATCTACTTCCATCTCAGGGCTTTGACCCTCCACTTCTTTCTCAGGGCTTCAAGCCCTCATGTCTATTTACTTCTCAGGGCTTTTGAGCTGCCCACCATGTCCACTTCCTTCTTAGGACTTCCAGCCACCATATCTATTTATGTCATTGCATACTGGTTTGTGTTTCGGTGTCAGCGATGTCATCAGGGCTCGGAGCCACCATGTCTACATATGTCATTGCAAGCTTTGGGGTGTGGGTGTCAGGGGTGGCTTTTAATCCACCACATTTACTTTTCTCTCAGGGCTTTGACCCACCACATCTACTTCTTTCTCAAGGCTTCCATCCACCATGTCTACATGCATTGTTGCATGCTTTGGGGTTTGGGTTTCAGGGGTGGACTCAGGGCTATCAAGCCACCACATCTACTTCCTTCTCAGGGCTTCAAGCCACCACATCTAACCAGTTCTCAGGCCTTTTGACCCAACATGTCTATACCCTTTTAGGGGTTTTGAGCCAACAGGTCTAACCACTTCTCAGGGCTTTCAAGCCATCACATCTACTTAATTCTCAGGACTTGGAGCCACCATATCTACATACATCTCAGGGCTTAGAGATACCATATCTATATATGCCATTGCACACTGTTTTGGGTTTGGGTCTCAAGTGGTCTTAGGGCACATTGCCTGGTTCTGCTGGGTTGGCAAAAATGCCCCCTCCAGTTCCTACTGGAGAGGTTCTCAGGGAATTTGATTCTGTTTCTGTTCTGCTGTGCTTTTCTTGCAGTTTCCCCCCCTCCACTGGAAACAATAGTGTATGGAGGCACCTTTTGGGGGGGTGTAACTCAAACCCCGTAAATCCAATCCTCACCAAACTTGGAGGGCAGATATAGGAGAGTAAGTTGGAGATCTGCTGTGAGTTTGGTATCTCTAGCATGCCCGGGGGGGGAGGGGGTTTCTACCACATCATTATCTTCCCACACTAATTTGGTTCATACAAATATGGTTTTGTCCATGATGGTCCATGGTTTGGTTTGTGGGTGCACCATGAACCAAACCACATTTTCCCGGTTTGTGCTCATTCCTTGGTGAAACAATTAAGATATAACAGATTTCTTTGGATGATGATGATGATGATGATGATGATGATGATGATGATGATGATGATGATGATGAAAAATTCTGTTTCAAGTTATGAATTTCACAGCAGGAACATATAGCAATTACACAGCCATTAATTAAAAAATATTACTGATAATTTAAATAGATGGAAAATTTTAACCTTACCACCCTGGGGTAAAATTAATTACTCTAAATATGAACTCTAAAGTATTCTGCACAATTGCAGGCCTACCTATATATGTACATTCTCCTCCCAAAATTAATTCTCAAAATTGACTCAATATTTCAATGTTTATTTAGGGAAGTAATCAAAGGTGGCAGATGCAAAATAATGGCAACTGGCAAGAGTCCTGTTCAGATTCTATTTATCCTCTCTGGGCACAAATAAAGAAGCCTGACTTTAACCTGCATGTGACTAGCAGGCCTTGATCTCATATCATTTGTGTAACCCTAATAGATCCTGCTCCACAACTGAGACAACCAGATTAAATGAAAGACACTGGTCTAGCCCAGATTTTTTACCCTATAATACGTTCCTGTGGTGGTGGCACTATGAGCAGACCTTCTATTAAAATTGCAGGTAAATCCTTCATCTTGCTGACATGGGCCAAGTCTGGAATCAGCCATTAAACAACAGTACGGATTCTCAAGATTTAATATGTTGTCGAAGGCTTTCACGGCCGGAGTCATTAGTTGTTGTAGACTTTCCAGGCTGTATGGCCATGGTCTTGGCATTGCAGGACCTGACATTTCGCCAGCAGCTGTGACTGGCATCCTCAGAGGTATAACACAGAAAGATGGAGTACTCTCTGTGTCAAGGTGAGAAGAAAAATGGTAGGCACATAATTTATATCTACTCAGGAAGGTGGGGTAGGGCTGAGCCATTATCTTGTAGGAGTTCCCCAGGCTGTGATATGCTAATGGAGGAGCTTTCCTGAGGAGGTTCTTTTGCATATAGATTGGCTGTTGAAATTCTAATCTTATCTGTAGTGCTATTGTAAGATGTAGAGCATTTTGTGTTTTTCAGGACAGGAAACAATGCCCTATTTATTTTTAAACTCTCTTCTGTTTAAATTATGTTTATGTTTATGAATTTCAACAGCTTCCCTGTGTAACTTGACATGGTAATTGGATGTGTTGTCCAGCCTTTCAGTGTCTTGGAATAAGATACTTTGTCCTGTTTGAGTTAGGCTATGTTCAGCCCCTGCTGATTTTTTGGGTTGGCCCAGTCTGCAGTGTCTTTCATGTTCTTTTTCTTTCAAGTTTCTCAGGATTTATCATCTGAATTTAGTCCCCACACCCCCACTCCTGGCAATTGGCAGTATCTCCAGCTAACTCATTGCCTATATATTAAATTTGACCTGGATGTTCTGGCTGCTTCAAACCTAGTTGACATTTTGGCCTTTGGTGAAATATGTATTGTATTTACTGCACCATGTGGGGCCCCTTCCTTCTTCCCAGAACCCCTTAGAAGGCAAAGGCTCTGAGTGCAGGAGCCAGCCTGGTGGCACTGGATAAATGAAAAGCAGAAGACATCACCTTTGCCACATACTCAATGTGGAATAAAGCAATTTTGAACTATATTGAGGTTCAAGAAAAAAAAAATCTTATTAACTTGCCATACAGTGCTATGTTATTTGTTTATTAAAAGATTTATGCACTGCCTTTCCTCAAGGTGGCTTATCTCTTGTGGAGATAATGCATAGAAAGCCTTTTTGGACACAGTAGAGCTCTATTTCATACCTTAGGTATTATTTCAGTATTGGGATGTTTAATTTTAATTGGCTCAGTACTGTTGTACATTTAATGAGGTGCTGTTTTGCGCAAGTGTGGAAGGCAGACTCTACATGCTAAAGTGGCCAACTCTGGCTTGGGAAATTCCTAGAGATTTGGGGGCAAACCTTGGGAGGACATAGTTTAAGGAGAGAAAAATGCTCAGCAGAGATGGAATGCCATAGACTCTGCCCTCCAAAGCTGCCATTTTCTCCAGGAGAACTGATTTCTGTAGTCTGGAAATCAGTGGTAATTCTCATGGATCTTCAGACCCCATCTGGAGGCTGGTAATTCTAGGTTGGTTTTTAGGGAGCTGTGATACCTTTAAGAGTTTTATGGAAGAGGAATTCTGTCTGTTGTGGCCAAGAAGCCATGGGGGGTGGGAGTTGGGGGCTATACTGGACAGACTGATGTGAACTCACCAGCCTATTCTTCATCTATTGGCTACCAGGAGATTCAGTATATTTTTTTTATGCTACCTCCAGAAATAACATCTGAAATCCATAAAGATGGGCTTCTTTACTTAGTCTAATTTATTGCACGTTCCCAGTAATTTGTGACCAATCAGGCTATGGGGGCTTTTCACAGTATGACATTGGGTGGCAAGCAGAATTGGTCGCTCTACTTCTACTGCTATTTTGGTTTTGAGGGTTTCTTTTAAAAAAAGATTTACAATCTGATATGATTTGATATTTTCCCACAATATCATATGTTAGACATTTTCAAAGGCCCATTCTGCATCTAGCATTCTCTCTGTTGTTTTACCAAACCCACACTGGAACAGAAAAAGATGCAGCTCAAAACAACATTCAAATACCCCAGCCCAAAGCTGTACTGATTTCAGAGTCACCCCTGAATGGCCATAAAACGGCCATAAATCTATGGAGACAGTACCATAAAAATAAGAGATCAAAGGAGGTGAAACCAGCATGGAGTGTGGATGCTACCATAAAATCCAACAATCAAAGAAAGTGAAAGTGGCATGCAATATAGAGGGGAATTTCTGTTCCAACATGGGTTTGGTAAAACAGCGAAGTAAATGCTAGATGCAGAATAGGCCATAGTTATGTATCTTGAATGCCAACTCATATAAGATAGATGGATAAAACAAGACATATGAGAATCATTCCTGTATTTCCAGAAAACTGATCTATCCACAGAGTTCGCTTTTGGAAATAATCTACTCTTCTATGTCTGAGACATTGAAGTTATAGCTAGTGATGGGTTTGCAGTAGGAGGAATACACTGGAGGAAACTCTGCCTCCCCCTCTGCCAATGGATTCTGAACAATGACCCTTCAACATAAGATTCAAGCCCATAGCATAGGGAATTAAGATCACAGAGAGAAGCGCTTCTGACCATTCCACCAATCAAAGAAGCTCATTTGGTGGTTACATGAGAGAGGGCCTTTTCATAGGCAGGTAGCCCCATGATTTTGGAACAACCTCCCCAGGGATGTGTGTCTGGCCTCCTCATTTTCAGTCTTTAGGACGAAGTAGGATTTGGTTTTATTTAGGACTGCATTTGGTTAAGCTTATCAGCAGTCCTGAATTGTATTTTTAAATCTTGTTTTTATGTTTTTAATGAATTTTAATGTATGTGTTTTTCTGTGCTCCAAGCTGCCTTGAGCTTTGTAATAAAGGGCACTAATAAATATTTTATATAAACAAAAGAAAAATAATACTCCAGTAATGGATTTGAGCAAATGGTCTATATATACAAGTTTTCTATAGAAAGTGGGATGGTCAAGAATAATTGCCTTGTGGCATCTGTGGGGTTGTCGTCACTCAGTGGTTTAAAACTAGTAATTAAAAATGATCTGACAACAGTCCTGTCCAACCATAATCAACCTGTTCCTACAAATGGATGCCACTGGAAGTGCCTCTAATTGGCATATTTGCAGGCAGATGTCAAATCAGAATTTCTGTAGAACACTTGGCACTGCTGTGGGCTTACTACTGCACCCTAACATCCCAGCTTTGCCTATTTGGATTATTCAAAAAATTTTGAGATTTTCACAGTATAAGATAGAGGGAAGACAAGAGGAAATCATCAGAAGCAAACCAGGATTAGAGAGGCAGTAAGCAGTGACAGAAGCCATGTCTAGGGACAGGTCATTGGAGCTGAATGAGGGGATAGAGGGCTATGAAGGTCACTGTCATAATACAAGTCATTTATAATACAGCCAAGCATTCTACATATCTGCATAGGCATTATGCAGATATGTAGAATATTTGGCTGTATTATGAACAAAGCACTGCTTCCCTGAAAATGTCAAAATGCTCAGTATAACTTGAAAATTCTCTACATGCTCAGCCCGCATTCCACTGACAAGGTGCTCAACACTAGTAAGTTTCTGTGTGCAGGTTATATAATGTTTGCTCTTTACTGCCAATTGAAGTGATCAGCCTTTCCTTGGGAGTGTGTGCAGTTGTTGTGCCTCTATATATCCTAGGCTGGACCAGACTAAATTAGCTATTTCTACACATTATCGCTTCTTGCAGCAGCCTCCCTCCCCACGCTGATCCTCAGAGTCCCTTATTCCTCAGAAGCAACATTTTGTGGCTGTGGGTAGAGAGGAGTGACAGGAAAGTTCCATTCTATTAATGGAAATTTTTAGTCTGGATCCAAGCTCCTTCTTTCCTTCCTAGGGGTGTGTTTGTGGAGGGCAGCTGAATTTTTCAAGTGACTTTCTGAAATGGATGTTATAAGAAATTCACAAGGGAAAATGTAGTCACATGTATGGTTAACATAGTTGACCCCTGAAGCTCCCTCATATTGTGTCAGACCATTGGAACAATCGACCTCCTCAGTAGCTGCTTTGATAGGCAGTGACTTATCATGTTTCAGAGAAAGAGATGTGCAAAGCACCAGAGGTTATAAACGTTTATAAAGCAAATAATAAAGCAAAACAGATAGGTAGGAGAGTCTTCTCAGTGGTGCTCCCTTGTATGTTCCAGTTGACCCTCTGACATCTGGCTCTGCAGCCCATTCTGGTTCTTGTGGCTCTACAGGTGTGTCATCTGTATGGTCCATGGTGCTCAGGTGCACCCTTTCTGGTTGCTGTGCTTTATTTTCTTCTGTTGGTGTGGATTCTCTGTGTTATGTTCTGACTCAAGAACCAGTCTATCTTTTCTTATGTTAAGCAGTGAAATGGATTGTAAGAGTCGACATTCCCATTGATTGTTTCTGTGAAACCTTTGTAAATAGCCAATAAGAACTGTATATACTTTTATGGAAGGAACAGACCTCATTGGTCTTTATCCCTAGTTTATGATTGGTTGTTAACTGAAGTATGGGCGTGGCTTTGACAGCCCAGTTTATTTAAAAAGGGAGCTGTGCTTTACTGTTTTGTGTGTGTTGTCTGATCGTCTGTTTGCTGTAAAATAAAGCTGAAATCACTTGTTGAAATCCCTACCTTGTTAAGTGTCATACTTAACACTCTGGTGACCACTTTTTCTGTATTTGCAGGTTCTTCTTTCTCATCAATGTAGACTATGTTGCAGATTTTTACAGTTTCCATTCTTGGGTTAAGGATTCTGTACCCTTTACATCCCAGTGCATATCCTACAAAAATACTTGTTCAGTTCCCAGATCCATCTTGGTCTGTTTCTCTTTGAGGATGTAGGTGAAAGCTCTTGACACAAATACTTTCAAGTCGTTCATGCTGGGCTTGTGCCCATATCACAGTTCATATGGTATGCTTCTGGCACCTTTTATAGGCAGTCTGTTCTGTAGATATGTAGCACTGTTGAATTGCTTCTCCCCAGTATTTCTCAGGTAGCTCTGCTTCAAACAGCATACATCTCAGTCAGGGACTGATTCTTCCTTTCTGCTATGCCATTCTGTTCTGGAGTGTATGGGACTGTGAGCTGATGCTCTGTTTCTCATGCAGCTAGATAATTCTTCTTGTCATGTACCACATATTCTCCTCTATTGTCAGTGCAAACTGCCACTGGCTTTCTCTGGAATCTGTTGCTGACCATTTTACATAGAAGCACATTAACAGTTCTGACTGAGTTGTACATGTAAACCCATGAAAAACTGATAGAAGCTCCAACTGATGAGTGCTTAGGGTTCACACCTAGGGCTTATTCCATCAGAAACATTGTTTTGAGACATTGGCACATCTTGGGGGATGTACCCACTTGTGGAACTGTACCCTTCATAGGGTTTTGTAGAACTACCAACATTAGGGATTTGTTAGTGAGAGCGGACTTACCAATGGTTGTTAAAGAAACATCTAGCCCTAAGGGCCATTTTAAGTGCCATAGATGTGCTGCATGTCCACAAGCCTGGGAGACCAAAGTTTTGCATTTCCCTGATGTAAATTTTAGGAGATAAATTGATTTTTTATCTACCTGTGCAACTAAAGAGGTGGTTTACCTTTTACAGTGTAGTTGTGGGCTTAAGTATGTGGGGGAATCCACATGTGCCATCAAGACATGTGTGTTGGAACACAGATCTCGCATAAAACATAAATGTCTAGACGCTCCCCTGGTCCAGCATTTTCTGGAAATGGGACACAGTCCCACTGATTTTAGATTTGTTGTATTAGAAGTAATCCACCCCCCCAAAATATAACAGATTTGTTATGAACAAGATATTACTCCACAGAGAGGCTTTCTGGACTCATTGCCTCAACACCTGTCAACCTGTAGGTCTGAATGCATCACTAGATCTTGCATGTTTCTTATAAGTAGGCTTTCTTGTAAAGTTTTATGTAAGTTTTTGTTGGGTACCTTTCAGTAAGTTTCCTTTGTAACTTGTAAGTTTCATAAGCATTAGTTCGGGTACCAGCATTGGATATGGTTCTTTGAGAGTAAAGTCTGTTTGGATATAAAAGGAGTTTGACTGACTGCACCTGTTAAGGCATGTTTGTAATTGTTGGCCCATTGTTGTAAGAACGAATACACATAATGGATTGGGTAAGAGTCCTTTCATTTTTGTTTAATATTGTTAAACTTGGTTAATGTTGTCAATGATCTTTGTAATAATATTGTATGTATTCCTCCTTTTTTTAGATTCTGTAAATTACTTCAGTTGTGAGAGTTGCATTCTATGAAATAAGGAGTGACATCTTTGTATGTATAATCATTTATTATATTTGTACATTGCTTGGATTTTCTGTATAATATTTTTAGAAATAAGTATTGACTTTATATTATGTAATTTATTAAGGATCTTTTGGAAGAAGTTGTCCACGAAACGTGATTTACTCTGGAGAATTTCGTCATCTATCTCGTTATGTTGAAGACTTCTTGATCTTCTGTATAAACGAAAGAATATTGTTATATCATAATGCAATGAGAATTTTCAATATTAATATATGATATAAGCACAATTTGTACAGTTTCCTTTTGAGTCTCCTTCTTTCTGTCTGAGATCTGTGAGAGGCAGCTATTGCTGTGTGCTGGCCTGCATGCCTGAAAGAAGCTTTGAGGTAATGGTAATCTTGTAAAAATCTGGTAACTTTCTAAGCTAAGGAGCCTGCCTTATATTTAAGATATGATAGGACATGTATAGAGGGAGGGATAGAGGAATTGTGTTTTACCCTTTTCTTTTGAAATCCTTTGCTCAGTCCAGTTCTATGCTAGGAGTATGCTAACAGCATGTGGGCATTCTCTTTTTAATAAATGCTTTATAACTGTTGATACTAGTAGTGGTTCTCTTTACCACATTAAATGTCCACTATTTTGGACATGCTATTTTAAAAGGAGTGCCAGGAGGAAGAAAATGGCAGTCAGTTGGCAAGTGGCTACTTCTCCTGTGGTGAAGTAAACACAAGGAAGTAAACCGTCCCTGTGATAACCGGATGCGAGATAGCAGGAGACACAGAGGCAAAGCTATGAATAATCTTGGAAGGGAAGCTGAGAGTCCTGGCCCTCCCAGTGGGCAATCCCTATAAAGGCTTGGTGGTGGCGGCAGTTGACCAGAGAGAGAGAGAAACCCCTCCAGTTGGTGGGAAATATGGAGGGCATGGTGGAATAGGGTCTGCAAGTCAGAGCAGGACTGTTTCACCATAGGGTGAAATGAAGCTGATAGTATCATAAACCACAAGGGGGAGTTCATGTGAATATTCCTTCATTAGAAAATGGTCTGGGGAATCAAGATGGCGTCATAGCAGCAATGTTAGCAACAATCTCTCTCAGCCTTCAATTGTTTGACAATATTGGAGACGCTTATGAATGCTTGTTTTCTCCACTTATCAGACTTATCGTGGTCAAGTAACTTTCTTCCATAATAGCTTTGTTTGGATCAGAGTTTTCAAGTTACAACTACAGATATCAGGAGGAGGAGGTGGTGAGCAATGTTCCCTCTAAGCTGTGGAGTCTTGTGAGCAAAAATTCTACTTTGTGAGCTACTGGCATTAGAGCTGTGGCTACTACATAAATCAGTTTGCTCTGAAGCCATCCTTCCTGAGGTAAGACAAAAATGTGTGAGCCAGAGGCTAAAAAACTGAGAGCTACCTCATACTAACTCAGCTTAGAGGAAACACTGAACACAACCATCCCCCCCCCTGTTTTTCTCCCTCTTTGAGCCAGGGCTGCAGGTTTCTTTTTCTTTTTTCAAGTACTCTTTCCAGAAGTGAGAATGGGAGCAATGTTCCCTCTAACGTGTGCAGTCTCGTGAGCAGAAATTTTACCCTGTGAGCCAAAAGTGGTGCAAGCGTTAAAACTGTGAGTGGGCTGACATTTTTTTAAAAAAATTATTTACAAACATACAAACAACATATAAACTATTTTAATTTGTATTACAAGCCATATATTTATATTAAACTTATTTATATTTATACAGAACATATTTGTATTACTTAACCTCCCAGGCTTAAGGGCACATAAAATCACTTTGCAAAGCACCAGAACACACCAGATCACCTCTAGCAGGCTGCTGAGGCCAGCTCCCCCTTTCAACTAACCTTCCAGGCTTAAGGGCACATAGAGTCACTTTGCAAAGCACCAGAACACACCAGATCGCCTCTAGCATGCTGCTGAGGCCAGCTCCCCCCCACACCTTCTTCAACTAAGCTCTCAGGCTTCAGGGCACATAGAGTCACTTTGCAAAGCACCAGAACACACCAGATTGCCTCTAGCATGCTGCTGAGGCCAGCTCCCCACCTCCACCCCAAGACAAAACAAACACCCAGGCAACTCACCTCAGGAAGGACAGAAGCTGGGCAAAAGAGCAGTCCTCCTTCTGGGTATCTCCAGGAGCACGAGGCAGAGGATTGCCAGGGAGGGTAGCAGCTCCCCCTTTCACAGGGCAAGTGAACCCCAGCTGAGGGGAGGCCAGCCAAGATTAGGAAACACAAAGCATACTGCTGTGTTTCTGTGCTGCTTGAGCAAATGGATTCATGCTGGATGGCCATTGGGAAGGGAACCTCCCGACCCTGCACTGTGGTAAAATTGCTGCACTAGCCAGGGGAAATCAGTGTGCCAGCACAGCCTGGCACAGCTTAAAGGCAACCTAGGTGGTGAATCTTTACTAACAGCTCTCCTCAGGGAAAATGAGTGCGGGGAAACACCTTCGTGACAGTGATAGAGAGGATAAATTCTCTCCCTGCCTCTAAGCAAACCAAAATAATGGAGTTTTTCCCTGTGGAGTCAGAACATACACTCCCCTAGCAGAAAATTCAGACAGAAAGAGTAAGCAAAAAAAACAGTGGGGAAAAACAATTGACAACCGCTGCAGATAAAGAACAGTCAAATGAGGGCATGAAGTAAAAAAAAAAGTTCAGCTGTAACAGAAGAGGAGATTAAGAAAATTGAGACCAGCTGTTCCAAAGCTGAGTGTTTTTCTCCTGAATTAAATGATATGCTAAAGCTAATGATAAGAACTGTAAACTTTACTATCAATGCTGTAAAAGAAATAGCTGACTTCCTGGAGAAAGTCTCCTCTTTAATGAACAGCCTTGGCAAAAAGGAGGCAATGACTTCTCATAACAATTATACTGACCTAGCTGCAAGCAGCTCAAAAGCTTTGCTGAGGAAAAATAATCCAGCTCCAATGGCCTCCTCTGGTTTCCAACAGCCCAGGCAGCTAAAGGCTGACGGGGGTAAAAAGACATGGAGGGATGATGGAATGACATCAAATAAATTGGGCTACCAAGAACCAAATAATTAGGCACTTAAACTGTATTCTGAAGAAACCTCCTTCATTTGTCGACTTAATTTCACTTGAAGTTTTAAAAAGTTCCAGCCAAATACAAAGAATTGTGCTTCTTTTCAAAACTAAGTCCCAGCATTCCTGCTGAACCACCAACAGTTTTAAAGGAAATTTTGAGTATTTCCAACTAGGGTGTTTCAAAATAACACTCTTTCCAAACCTCTCCTATAGGCCCTGTGTGCCAGAGCCAGATAGAAAGATGGCTCTGGCAAAGACATCACTGTCAGGGTCCTTTATGAAAAGTGCCCCAACTATAAGGTTGGAACAAATATCTATTCCACTCACAAGGTCCCCATACCTAGAAAATTCTGTGGAAAAGGGGCTATTGACATCTTTTGCTGGCCCTTCAAAGAAAGATCAATCAGAGATTGTGGCCAGGCTAGAAGAGCTTATAGGTCAACTTCAAGGCCTGGCTAAGCAAATTGATTTTCCTAAGATAACTACATTGGGCAAGGTTGACCAAAGAGGTTTGGAGGAGCCTTCCTCCAATGCTGTGGAACATAGTACATCTGGAGGGGAGGAAGAGATGACTTCACCAGCTGCTGACCTCCCCTACCCAGTGGTCTTACCAAACAATGGGGAAGACAGGATCTTCAAGCCTACTCACTTGACAGCACCATAAGGACTTCTAACGCAAATGCCTGATGACCAAACATCTGAACCTTCACTTTTATCAACATCCTTGGCCTCTAACAATAGACTTCTTCAAAAATCAAATGGATGTGTATTTGATGATAGTAGAAAAATTCTGGACAATATTGAAATAGAGGATTGACAATTACTGACACAGCCATTTAAGATAATTTAATGGAATGTTGCAAGGTGGTTTCATTGTTTAACTAACTCGCCAGATAACCCTTTCCTTAATCAGAAATGTGATATTTTACAATTCAAGAGACATGGACAGATCAAGAAATTGCCCTACAATTTTTAATACTTATTTGTTGAAAGCTAAAGGGGGAAAGGGCCCAGGAAGGTCTGGCAATATTAATCTCAGCCTCTCTAAAGTTTAAATGTATAGAGAACCCCCCCCCCTTGACTCAAGAGCTATGATAATAGTTCTGCATAGTAAAACAAATAGTCTGATTTTAATAAATGTCTGTATTCCTCCCCTTTCGCTAAAAGTCCAATTAGATGAAGCTTGGAGCTCCCTAGAGGGTTATATAGTAAATCTAATTGCAGAGCATCCAGAGGCCAATGTTTTACTTCTTGGAGATTTTAATGCTCGCCCTGATCCAGATGATCCAAGTCTGGAATTTAAATATAAGGAATTTTTAGTGACTCATATAATTTTTTCCGTCTTCCTAGGTGTTTTGAGGATTCCACTTCAAATGTTGCACGTTTATATCTAGCCAAAATGGCCTACAAGTTGGGTCTGTACATTTTAAATGGTACTTTCTTACCTATATGTTGGGTCAGAGACTTAGCACTATTGATTATATGTTAGCATGTACTTCTCTATTACCTCTAATAACTAACTTTAAGGTGCTTCCATTTTTTGATACTGACCACTTCCCCCTCTTCATCCAATTTAAGTTTCCTTCTTTATTTCTAGCCACTTCCCTTCAGCCTTTACATGAAGGATCCCAGGTATTAGGTCATAGGGTGAAATGATCTCCCCAGATGCAAGCAAAACTCAGAAAGTAATTGAGGCTAAAGGTTCCCAAATCTCCAAAATTACCTGTTAAGAATTTAACATAACTTTCTTACATGTTATAATAGATTTGTCCAGGATTTTAAAACTATTCTATGTGAACCTAAAGGCCATTCCACCACATCTTATAAGAAATCCAAACCCTGGTTTGATGTGGATTGCCAAAAAAGCAAGAAAAGAGCTTTTTGCATTTACTATCAGTTTAAGTGATGACCAAAGATTTGTAATTCAACAAGAACTCTGGTCACAAAAAAAGGATTACAAAACACCTAATCCAACAAAAGGAAAAAAATTACACCTAAACTCTTTGGGCAGAATTAATTCCTCCCTCTTTGGGGGATTGGTCACTGATAAGAAACAAAATTTTATCTCCCAGACTGATCCCCCAATACTGCCCTGCAAATGGGTTACTTTTTTGAGCAATTGTATAAAGACTCTCCTTTAATCCCAATGACAACTGCTGACTTTAAGGACTTGCCTTCCTGGCCACCAGTTTCTCAAGAGAAAATTAAATCCTATATTGTTCAATTAAAATCTGCCAAGGCTCTAGGATCTGACAGACTGCCACCTGAATTTTTTAAAGAAAATATTGATTGGTGGGCACCCTTCCTTGCAGCCCATTTTACTTTTATCGATTCTTCAGGCCTTATCCCCGCAAAGTGGAATACGGGAATAGTAGTCCCCATATTCAAAAAGGGCACAAAAGAAGAGCCTGCAAATTATTGGCCTATTAGCCTTTTAAATATATGTAGCAAGTTATATGCTAAACACCTTCTGGTAAAGGTTGAGGATTGGCTGATCCAAGAAAATGTGATTGTGACAGAGCAAGCTGGTTTTAGAGAGTTTAGATCCACTTTGGACCACTGCCTTACAATTCAACACCTTATAGAAAAGGTCCTAACTCGCTTTTTGCTGCTTTCATTGACTTGAAAGCGGCTTTTGATTCAATATTGAGGCCAAAATTGTGGGCCAGTTTAGAAGCTTCTTCAATCGACAGAAGGCTCCTCTTCTTGTTGCAGGCTCTCCATGATAACACTCATTTGCAGGTTAGGCTTAACAGGAAAGAAAACTTATCAGACCCTATTAACACCTATAGGGGAGTTAGGCAGGGTTGCATACTAGCCCCTTCCCTGTGTAATCTATATATTAATGATATAGTAAATTACTTGGACTCCCCAGTTTACATCCACCAAAACTTCAACAACAGCATGTGTCTACCTTACTGTATGCCGACGATGCTGTCATCTTAGCTAGCACACCAGTTGGCCTTAGAAGAGTTCTCAGTAAGTTTGCAGAATTTTGTAATAATAAGGAACTAACAATACATTTTCAAAAGACCAAGGTTATGGCCTTTGGGGCCAGACAAAAGAAAAGAATCTGGTCTGTAAATGGGCACTCATTAGAGCAGGTTTCCTGCTTTAAATACTTAGGTATGGTCCTTTAATCAAACGGGGCTAGGAAAGCCCATATACAGTATGTCACCTCCCAGGGTGAAAGAACAGCTAATGCTGTTCTTAAGTTCTATCGCACCAAAGGGGCCTATTATGTGTTAGCTGCCCACAAATGTTTTCAAGCAAAGGCAATTGGACAGATGCTTTATGGCGCTTTTATTGGGCCTCCTTCTTCTTGTTTTGCCCCCCTAGAGTGGGTTCAGTCAAAAATTTTTAGAGCAGTTCTTCAGGTCCCGAGATGTGTATCAAATATACTGATCCATCTAGAGACAGGTGCTGTATTGATGGAAGCCAAAATTATTTTAGCTTCACTCCAGTATTGGTTTAAACTAAATTTCCACCCTCAGGGACTAACCCACTTTCAATTCAAATGGCTGAGAGCAGTTCATAATAAATTCTATGCTCTTGGTTTTTCCCCCCAAGCGATTTTGGGTATGTGTTGGGATGTACCAAAATCAGCCCTAAAACAAAGAATGATAGACATGAAGAGACAGTAAGATCTTGGTAGATATCCTAAGTTTAGAGCCCCAGATTCTGTCAAATATTGCTTGCAACCCATGTCCTATTTATCGCAGCTTGATACTCACAAGTTTAGGAAAGCCTTCACATTAGCCAGATGTGAGGCTTTCCCCTCTGTGATGCTTGAGGGCAGATTCAAAAGGATCCCTACTGAATACAGACTTTGTCAATGTGGCTCGGGAGAGATAGAAGCTATTGAGCACGTGATGCTCAGATGTAACTGGTATAACAAGATCTGTGACAAATATATTACTTCTCTTATAACAGATATGGTGGGACAATCAGGTGCTGAGCAGTGTAACTGTTAAGTATGGAACTCAACAACGAAATGATTTCAGCAAGTGATTTCAGTTTATTCATAACAGCAACTCCAACTCAGAACACCACAACAACACACCACAAAACAGTGGAGCACAGCTCCTTCTTTTAAACCATCCCGGGCTGTCAAAGCCACTCCCAAAATAAGTTAAGGACCAATAGAATTACAGAGATAAGGTCCAATCACAATTGTTCCTGCTTTGATACATATTTACAAGATGATTGGTTCTGTACAGAGGTTTCTCAGAAACCAGCCAATAGTAATGTGACAGCTGAAGAGCCACATTTGAAATCAAGCTTAACATAGGAATGTATAGCCCAGATTCACATTCCAATACACATAAATTCCTACCCCCTAAGATGGAGCATTACTCTTCCAAAGATAGTCACTCAGGTAGGAGGGGGCACAACAATTTCGGCTTGACCGGCGCAGCAGTCTCTGCTCCGTTGTCAGTGGAGCGGCACATACTTCGGGGACCCTGGTCACTTCTCTCGCAGGAGAAGGGGGAACAATGACAGGGGTTTCAGGCTCTGGAGTTGGGATCTGCCCAGACTCCGATTCCTGTTCCACAGCACTCACCTCCTTGGCGGGAGGCCCCTCCTGCTCGGGGACCAGCTCAGATTCAGGCACCGACTTGGCATTTGAGTCTGCCCAGCGCTCTCTGAGCTGGTCTAGGTGGCAGCATATCTCCTGTCCGCTGGGAAGCTGGACCACGTACAGCCTGGACCCTGCAACCTTGGTGACTACGGCTGGTAGCCACTGATGACCCTCTGCATAGTTGCAGGCAAACACCTTGTCCCCCACAATGAACACTCTCCCCTGCACTGGAACCTCAGACCGTTGCTTCGACTGGTCTAAGTCGGGGTGCAGGCGGTTGAGAAGTGAGGACAGCTTACGTCCCATAAGCAACTCTGTGGGGCTCCTCCCCATCGCAGAGCAGGGCGTGATGTGCTGGCACAAGAGAAAAGAGGTGATCTTCTGGCCCCAGTCCCCCACGTCAGGCACCCAAGTGACTCCTTTGCCGTTCAAACCATCCGTTCAGCCTGTCCGTTGGTGGCCGGATGGAACGGCGCAGAATTCACATGGCAAATCAAGTTGTCCTTGAGGAAGCCCTCAAATTCGGCTGACATGAACTGTGGCCCGTTGTCGGAGACCAAACAGTCTGACAGCCCGTGTGTTGCAAAGAGTTTCCGTAGGGCGTTGATCACTGCCCCAGAACCACTCGAACGTAAATTAACAACCTCCAACCATTTGGAGTATGAGTCAACACAAATAAGGAACATTTGACCCTGGTAGGGATCTGCCAGATCAACGTGGAGGCGGGACCATGGCCTCCATGCCTTCTCCCATGGTTGAATGGGAGCCTGAGGTGGCTCTGGGCGTGACTGCTGGCACTGCATACAATTCCAAACCCATACCTCTATGTCTGCGTCAAGATTGGGCCACCACACATACCCACGAGAGAGGGCCTTCATGTGCATCATTCCTGGATGCCTGGCATGCAAGGCCTCTAACACTCCCTCCCTTAGCCTGGAGGGAATCACCACCTGACTCCCCCAGAGCAGACATCCCTTTGTTACAGACAGTTCATTTGGGCAGGAATGGAATGGTTTAAATTCTGGCGAGAGCTTTCCCGCCGACCACCCCCTCAATGCCCAACTGAGCACATGGGTGAGCACAGAGTCCCGTGCCGTCACAGTGGCAACATCCCTTGTGGTAACTGGTGCCTCAGGTAGCTCGTCAAGAGCCAGAACGTCCAAGTCCTCAGCAATATCCGAGTCTGTGGGTGGTGCAGGACAGCGGCTGAGGGCATCCGCATGCCCTATGGCCTTACCCGGCCGATGTTCAAGTTCAAAGTCATAGGCAGACAGGAAAACTGCCCACCTTAGCATCCTCGGTGAGAGGATATTCAGAGTCTGCCATCAGGAAAAAATATGCCCAGAAGCAGTTTATGGTCAGTTACAAGGAGGAACTGTCGCCCATATAAAAAGTCATGGAATTTTTAACTCCAGTGATTACAGCGAGGCCCTCCCTGTCAATCTGGGCATAGTTTTTCTCTGCTGCAGTGAGGGACCGTGAAAAGAAAGTGATGGGCACCTCGGTGCCATCCGGCATAAGATAACTGAGGACTGTGCCCACCCCATACAGGGATGCGTCAGCGGCCAACACGAGGGGCTTGTCCTCATCAAAGTGCATGAGCACTGCGTCCGATGAAAGGAGGTCCTTGACCGCTTCAAATGCTCGCCTCTGCTGCTCGCCCCACTCCCATTTGGCGTTTTTGAGAAGTAGGGCATGCAGGGGATCTGCCACTGAAGCCTTGTGTGGCAGAAACAAATGGTAGAAGTTCAAGATGCCCAAGAAGGACTGGAGGTCCGGCTTCCGGTTGGAGTAAAATGGTGAACTGACTCACCCCTGCGAATGAGTGGGGTGGACGGCGGCTTCTTCTGACAGTTTGGGCAGCATCCCCCAGGCAGGAGGGTGACCAGCAAGCAACAAGGTCCAAGTGAGAGTCAAGATCAGTGTGCACAAGTCCCGGAGGGGGCTTGTTTATGCTTTGAACTCCTCTCAGAAGTGGGCGTTTGCAAGACAGCACTAAAGAAGCTGGCCGAGCTGAAGCTTAAATTCGCCATTTCCCGATCTCTTAAGAAACGATCTACAGGTGGAAACAAAGAGAAGCGATGCGAAGTCCCAAGATAAACATTTAAGGTAACTGAAATGATTGGCTTACCGGGGAGAAGATATTAAAAAAATTGAACAAGGCGGTTAAGTGCATGAAGCTTTAAGCTGTATAATCGATCCATCGTTAAAATCAGAAGAGTTCATTAAAGCGCTAAAAACGGATTAAATTGACATTGTTTAATTGACTGAGCGATAAGCGTACGAGCAAAGGCGGCGGAAAAGATCACAAGACGAAGGTGTATCATATAACTGTGTCCGGCTGAAACCGGAACTTGGCTAGAGAGCCTACTCTAGCCAAGAAAACCATAGAGAAATTGCACCTGCCATTTTGTGGAGGACTGAATTTTAAAATGCATTTTTAATATAAAATAGACTGCTAGCAATAGTGAAAAACAGTGGAATTGGAAGGACAGTGAGAGGATAATCGAACTGTATTGACGAACTTTCAAAACGGAATCAAAACTTAGGCAAAGAGCGGCATCAGCTGCAAGTCCAGGGTTGTCATCTAAGGAGAAGAAAGAATGGCAGGCAGCAATAGAAGCAATGGAGAAGCGCATGCTCGAAGCGATCCAAGGTATGATGAAACAAATGGACAAGCAATTTGAGGAGAAAATGGAAAAACAGCTGGAACAGTTGGAAGAAGTTCAAGAAAAAAATGTGGTGGCCTTGAGAGAGTTAGTACTTGCAGAGGTGGCAGAGTTTAAAAAGGAAGTGGAAAATACAAGCAATCAAGTGAAAGCTTTGGCGACAAAATCGACTGAAATGGTGCAAAAGACACAAGATTTAGAGAAGAAAATTGAAGCAAATGTACAAAACAACCGGAATCTTGAGGCAATGGTGGAATACAAAGCAATGTCAAACCATCTGAGATTGCGAGGAATAGAAGAAAAAATGGGAGAAGATATACATACCGAAGTGATGGCAACTTTGACCGAATATATGGGAGAAGATCAAGGGGAGTTAGATCAGAATTTTGCTCTAGTATACAGAGTGAACTCTGCTTATGCACAAAGAAAAAATTTACCAAGAGATGTTATTGTTCAATTTGTAACATGGAAAATGAAAGAGGATGTATTCAGGAAGCAGTTTACACAGTCACTTGAAATTGATGGAAAAAAGATAATAATAATGAAGGAACTCCCAAGGTCCATTTTGCAGGACAGAAAGAAATATAAGAAGCTTGTGGATAAGTTGAAACAATTTAATATCAGATTCAGATGAGAGATACCACAAGGACTGTTGTTTACATACAATTCGAAAAGACATACAATCAAATCATAGGGGGACATGTATAGGTTCAAACTGAATATCCTGAAGATTTCGGTGATATTTAAAAACACTTCATGATGGATTACAAATTGTTATCGTGGAATGTAAATGGGCTTAATTCACCTAACAAAAGAAAAATAGTGAATTATTGGTTACAAAAGCAGAAATCCAATATCATCTGTCTACAAGAAACCCATATAAAGAGACAAGATAATAAATATTTGATCAACAAAAAATTGGGAGAAGAATTTTATTCTTTGGCAGAGAAAAAAAATAAAGGAGTTGTGATTTATATAAATAAAAAATTGGAACCTAAACAAATTTTCACAGATAAAGAAGGGAAATATGTGGCTGTAGAGATTACATTGCTTCAAAAAAAGACATTGATTGTTAATCTGTATGCTCCTAATGGAGCCAAAGAGAATTTTTTTAAGGATTCGTTGAAGGAATTGGACCAGGTGCATTATGATCAGATAATTCTAGCTGGAGATTTCAATGGCACTGTTAATAACAAATTGGACAGAAAATCACAAAAGGGTGATGAGAAGATTGGAAAGTTACCTCAAATCTTTTTTAAACTGATTGAACAAGAAAAATTGGAAGATGTATGGAGAAAATGGAATCCAAAGATTAAAGACTTTACTTTTTATTCTAACCGACATAACTCCTTCTCAAGAATAGACATGATCTGGATGTCGAGTGAAATTGCATTAAAAACTCAGAAGGTGGAAATTTTGCCAAAGACTAATTCAGATCACAACCCGTTAATCTGGATATTAAAAGAAAAGGTGAAGCAATACCATTGGAGAATTAATGAAGATTTATTGGATAAGACAAAACTAGTGGAGACATTACAGAAAGAAACTCAATTTTTTTTTCAAGTGAATTTAAATCAAGAGGTTAATATACACACAGTTTGGGATGCTGACAAATCGATGATGAGAAGAGTACTGATTTCAATGAATGCAGCAGACAAGAAAAATAATTTGAAACAACAGAAAGAGTTGCAGGAAAAAAATTCAACAAAAAGAAAATGAGTTGAAAAGGAGACCAGGTAAAAAGAAACTTCTTAAGGAAATTCAAATTTTACAAGAACAATTAAAGGTGATATTAAATAGAGAACTTTACTGGAATTTAAAGAAATTGCAGCAAAAATCTTTTGAAGGAGCAAACAAGCCAGGGAAGTATTTGGCGTGGCAATTGAAAAACTGAAGGGAGAGAAGGACAATAAATAAGATAATTGAGGAAGGTAAAGAAATTGTAGACATGAATGGAATAAAAAGAGCCTTCTTCAAATACTATGCGAAATTATTTCAAAAAAAGTATATTGATCCAGCGAAAATTAAAAATTATATGGATAAAGTAAATTTACCTGAGATGGATAGTAAAATCAAAGAAATGCTGAATGGTCCAATAAAGAAAGAAGAAATATATAAAGCAATAGAAGATGCCAAATTAGGGAAACTCCAGGACCAGATGGATTTACTGTAAAATTTTATAAAAAATTAAAGGAGGAGCTGACCCCGATTATGGAACTTCTAATTAATGAAATTCAACAGACCAAGTCAATACCAGAGTCTTGGAAAGAAGCCAACATATCACTTATACCCAAGGAAGGACAAGATCTGACAGATGTAAAAAATTATAGACCAATCTCACTACTGAACAAGGATTACAAATTGTTTGCCAAGGTAATTTCGGAAAGACTGAAGATTTACTTAAAGTATGTCATTAGTGAAGAACAAGCCGGTTTTTTACCAAACAGACAAATCAGAGACAATTAAAGGATTGTGATGGATGCAATTGAATACTATGATAAACATCCAGAAAAAGAAGTTGTCTTTCTATTTTTAGACGCAGAAAAAGCCTTTGACAATTTAAACTGGGAATTTATGTTTCAAATGTTTGATAGAATGGATATTGGGCAGCCCTTTTCAAATATGACTAGGGCTGTATATTGTGAACAAAAAGCGTCGCTGAATGTAAATAAAGAGTTGACGGATTATTTTAAAGTTCAAAAAGGGACAAGACAAGGATGCCCATTATCTCCTTTACTATTTATTTGGATTTTGGAAGTGATGCTGAATAAAATAAAAGAAGATAAAGAAATAAAAGGACTTACAATTGGTGGTTTTGAGTATAAATACAGGGCTTTTGCAGACGATGTAATGTTTATAATTGAAGATCCAGTAATCAATGTACCATTATTGATGGAAAGGATTAAAGAATTTGGTGACTTGGCTGGATTTTATGTGAACAAGAATAAAACAAAGATACTTTGTAAAAACATGAGAAAAGAAAATCAACTGGATTTACAAGAATAAATTCAATGTGAAGTGGTGAAGAAAACTAGATATTTGGGAATTGAGGTTACAGCGAAAAATATAGTCGTTTAAGAACAACTATGAAAAGACCTGGATTAAAATCCAACAAGACATAAAAAAATGGAATACTTTGAATCTATCACTTTTGGGCAGAATCTCGGTAGTTAAAATGAACATTCTACCTCGTCTGTTATTTTTATTTCAGACGATCCCAATAGTGAAGGACTGTAAGGTGTTGAATCTTTGGCAAAAAGAAATTTCAAAGTTTGTGTGGGCTGGAAAGAAACCAAGGATTAAAATGAAAATTCTTTGTGATGTGAAAGAAAGGGGAGGTTTTCAACTCCCTAATTTCAGACTATACCATGATGCGGTGTGTCTGGCGTGGCTGGAACAATGGATTAACTTGAAGAATAGAAAGCTGTTGGCGCTAGAAGGACACGATCAAAAATTTGGTCGGCATGCCTATTTATGGTATGAAAAGTCTAAAGTGGATAACCTTTTTAAACACCACTTCATAAGGAGATCACTATTCATGACATGGATGAGGTACAAGAGATTTTTTTTCGAAACAAGACCACTATGGATTGTTCCGGCGGAAGTAATTAAACCACTTTCAAGGCACAAGGGCAAAGACTGGTTACCCTATAGAGACATTTTGAAAACTGAGGGGAGAAGTTTCTCGATGAAACCCAGAGACGAACTGGACTTTGAATATGATTGGCTAAACTACAGACAGATTTATGATTTATTTAAGACTGACAAAATGAGGTATGGTTTTAGAAAAGAAAATAATGAAATTGAAATGATCTGGATAGAAAAAGGTTAAAAAAATGATTGCTAGAATTTATAAGATTTTGTTAAAATGGTGTACAGAGGATGAGATTGTAAAAGAACAAATGGTGAAATGGGCTATAAATAGAAATATAGAAATGTCATCATGGGAATGTTTGTAGAAAAAATCGATTAAAATTTCAACATGTGTTAATGTGAAGGAAAATTGTTATAAAATGATGAATAGATGGTACATGACAACAAAAAAAATTGCTAATATAAATGAGAATATGTCTAACAAATGTTGGAAATGTAAGAAAAAAGAGGGCTCGTTTTACCATATGTGGTGGACATGTGAAAAAACAAGTGCCTTTTGGACTGAGATTCATAATGAAATTCAGAAAATCTTGAAATGCACTTTGAAAAAAGAGCCAGAAATGTTACTTTTAGGACTTAAATTAGAAGAAGTCAAAATGGCAAAGAGAACCTTGCTATGGTACTTAATTTTAACTGCAAGAATGACTTATGCTCAGTTCTGGAAACAGGAGCAAGTACCTGACAAATGGGAATGGATAAAGAAAATGATTTTTATGATTGAAATGGACAAGTCGACAAGAAAACTTCAAGGAAAAGAAGATGAAGAATTCCTAGCTGATTGGAAGGACTTTAAAGATTATTTAGAACATAATTGGGATGTAAAAAATAGATTGCTCTGTTTTGATAATTATTAAGAATAGAAGTGTTGTAAGAAAAAGGAATTGTAATAGAAAAGTTACCTAATAGTGAAAAATAGAAAAGGAAAATAGTGAAAGTTAAGATCTGATTATCGAATATGAATTGAATGTAAGAATGTAAAAAAATATTGATAGAAAGGTTAATGGGGGTGGAACATCGCTGGAAGCCGGGGGAGGGGGGATAAAAATTTCTAAAAAAGGATATGTAATGAATTCGTTGTCAAATATGGAACATGTTATGATATCCTGTTAATAAATTTTCTTTTAATAAAAAAGAAGGACAGGAGGTCCTTCTTGGACTTAGGTGGGGGTGCGTTTTTGATGGCAGCGACCTTGTCCAGTGTGGGGTGGACCCCATTTGCGTTGATGAGGAACCCCAAGAACTTGACTTTGTCCACACTGACACCCATTTTGATTTTTTCACCCACAGCCCGGCACCCTTAAAACAGTCTAATACTGCTCTTAATCGAGCCATAAGTTCACAGTCATCAGTGCCCACAATTAAAACGTCGTTGAAGTAGGGCACAACACCAGGTAGCCCACGCAGGAGCCCCTCCATTAGCCCTTGAAAAATGCCTGGGGCAACATTAACCCCGAATTGCAATCACTCAACCTTAAAAGCCCCTTTGTGGGTCACGATTGTCTGAACTTCAGCAGTTGCATCGTCTACAGGCAACTGCTGATAAGCTTGAGCTAAGTCAAGCTTGGCGAAAACCTTTCCTCCTCCCAGCAATGCCAACACGTGACTGATCACAGGCACCGGGTAGGAGTGTTGCTGTAGGGCTTTGTTGACCATACATTTATAGTCGGCGCAGAGCTGAATTGAGCTGTCAGCCTTGATAGGCGTCACAATAGTGGTATCCCATTTATCATAGTGTACTGGTTCAAGGATACCCTGCTTAACCAGCTTGTCTAATTCAGACTCAATTTTAGCTTTTAGAGTGAGCGGAACCTTCCTATACTTCAGCCGTATCGAACATACTGAAGGGTCTAAATCAAAAGAAACGGGGGGGTCAGTGTATGTGCCAAGCCCCTCCCCAAACACATTAGGAAACTCTCTATACAATGTGTCCTGTTTATTCTCATAAGTATGGTTTACACCCGTAATAGCAATACCCATTCAAGCCCCAACAGGCTGACCCGCTCATCCTCTGCCACCAGGAGAGACAGCTTGGCCTTCCGATCCTTGAATTTGACTTGGAAGGTCGCCTTTCCCACCAACGGAATGTGCCGTCCTTGGAAGTCGGTCAGGCGGGTCAACACTGGTGACAGGCGGCAGCGGCTTCATCTCGGGAACAAGCGTTGCCACGTCTGTGTGGAGATGACAGTGACGGACGATCCGGAGTCCACCTTCATCATGCAGGGCATGCCGTCTAGCCGAAGCGTGACATGGATCTTACGGCTGGGCTTGTTCCCGGTAGTCAGGACCGTCGATGGACAGCAGCAGGTGTCGGTCTGATGACAGTTGGTCATCTTGTCACTGTCTCGGGGCTGAACCCTGGGGTCTGCATGTCGAGAGGACGGTGGAGATTTCTTTGTTGCTCGACAAACTCGGGCCAGGTGACCTCGCTTTCCACAGGAGCGGCAGTTCCTTGGCCCAAGAGAGGTCTCGTTCATGCTTAGCACCGCAGCCGGCACAGGAACACGTTGCTGTAGTCTTTGGTCTGGTCCGCGATGGGCGTGTCTCTCGAGTCCTGCACATGCTGTCGGTGTCACTGTCAGAGTCACTGGCGGACTGCTGGTGAACTGCAGGATCTTTGCTGGCCTGGCCTGGGCCGGCCGCTGTCGAACCTCTCACATCAACCTATCAGCTGCTTCCGTGGAGACAGCCTCGGCATAGGCCACTGCATATGTGAGATCGGTGCGGGCGAAGAAAAGCTGCTGAAGATGCTAATCCTGAAGGCCACACACCAGGCAGTCAAGAAGGGCTTCTTCGAGGTCTGTGAACCCGCAAGGTCGGTCCGCCTTCTGCAAGGCGGTGACGAATTTGGCTATCGACTCCGACGGCCCCTGGCACCACTTGTAAAAAGCAGGCCTGCATGCGATCTTTGACGGCTGCGGCAAGAAATGGCCCTTGAGTTTCACCGTGATATCAGCCCATGTAGCTGCACTGAGCTCGATGGGTGCAACCAGGGATCGGGCGACATCGAAGACGGCCTTGCTGCAGGAGCTCAGGAGCGTCGCCTTCTTCCTCGCCTCGTCGGTAATCTGGTTTGCCTGGAGGTGAAACTCAAACCATGCCAGGTAAGAGTCCCAGTCCTCCGTCGCCGGGTCGAATGCTTCGAATGCCGGGTTGACAGCCATTTCAGCTGTTCGAGCATCCACACTGCTCGAGGAACTTCAGCCAGCTCGGCCGGGTGTGTGGTCTTGCCTGCTGTCACGGCGTCGGTTCAGCGGGGCTGCCTACCCACTCTAGCATCCCACCCTTGTCGCCAATTGTTAAGTATGGAACTCAACAATGAAATGATTTCAGCAAGTGATTTCAGTTTATTCGTAACAGCAACTCCAACTCAGAACACCACAACAACACACCACAAAACAGTGGAGCACAGCTCCTTCTTTTAAACCATTCAGGGCTGTCAAAGCCACTCCCAAAATAAGTTAAGGACCAATAGAATTACAGAGATAAGGTCCAATCACAATTGTTCCCACTTTGATACATATTTACAAGATGATTGGTTCTGTACAGAGGTTTCTCAGAAACCAGCCAATAGTAACGCGACAACTGAAGAGCCACATTTGAAATCAAGCTTAACATAGGAATGTATAGCCCAGATTCACATTCCAATACACAACAGTAACCGATTGTCAATTGATGGGAACTGGACAATTACTGAAACTGTGGCAAAATTTTGGGTAGCATGCTACTGCATCCAAAATACACGATCAAACATATAATAATAGTTGCCTAATTGTCTCTGTTTTATGTTCTTCCTTTATTTTATTACACTCTACTGTATTTTTATAGAGTTTTATTTTAGTGTCCTAAATTCAGTTATATGAATGTTATATTTAAGCATGTGCGTTCTATGGCTTGTTGCTGTAATAAATGCCTGTACCTGGAGAAAGTTCTAATCTAGCATTTCCCTTGATATGCTTTTCTATATACAGGGCCATTTTTATATGGAGGGCTATATATGTTGCCACTCAGGCTAAAAGTGATACTGCACAGACAGAGAACATTGTGGAGCAGTCTATCATTATTTCCTTTGTCTCAGGCTGAGAACTGCTTCTCCCCCCAAACACCTGCTACCCAGAATTTTGTACTAAAAATGCCAGGGATTGGCTGAAAATATTTATAGGCTGCTTTTCAATGTTACTGGATCCCCAGGGCTGCTTAAAATAACAGTTAAAAACAACATGCATTCACCTCAGTAATATCTAAAGAGCCAGTCAAATCAAAAGCTGTTAAAGGAAGCCAACAGATTCCAGCAGATTAACACAAAAAAACAGCAGCTCCATTTCAGCAGCAGACACGTCTCAAAATTACAAAATAAAAGGACTCTGAAAGAGGACTGTTTTCAGCAACTAATGGAAAACCAATCTGAGGAGGGTAAGAGAGACTTCCAAAGGGAGTAGTGTCACTATTCAGAAGCTTCTTTCACAGTACTGACGATGGAGGTATGTGGAGAAGGGCAGAGCTGGGGACTTCCTGTGTGTAAATTGCAGCTCATGTGCTATCCCACTCAGAATCAGGCCTATTTGAATGCTGTTACTGTTGTTTTTAATTTGGCATCAAACAAAACCTCAGAAAAGACCTGCATAGTCTGAACAGTGCTGAAATCTGATCATTCTTGCAGGTGAGCTATTCCCCTCCCCCAGTCTTCTTTGAAAGTAGGTCAGTGGCAAGAACATTTCCAGGGTGACCAGGGACATGTAGAACCTCCCTCTTTCTTTCCAGTCACACTTCTGGCTTTCTGCATGCTGACACAGCAAACAGTCATTTGCAAAAGAAGATAATGTTTTCATAATGCAGATACATTGTACTACTCTTTATTATCTACATACAGTTGATTGGGTTCTCTGCTCATTAAATTCCCCATCTCAAAGCCCAGGAATGGCTGTAAGCCATGTCATGCTCAGCCAGATCACTGGGGACTATTGCATGAAGTGGACTATTTTCAGAAGGCTTCATTGTGCTCCCACATTCCCTTGTGAAAGCACAGACAACTCTCTAAGCCAGATCTACAGAACATAAAGCCAACAAGCTCATATATTATTATAATCAATCCAAATTAGAAAATTAATGACAGGTACTAATATGCAGAAACATTCTAATCAGGTCATTATTCTAGTGCCTTTCTACCTGATTTAGAGTTCAAAAAGCTGAGAGGGAGGGAGAGAGTGAAGAAAGAATGACTAAGTGGCTATGTTAAGTGACAGAGATCAGCAGAGTGACACACCAATCGTTATCACGCAAGAAGATCCAAATGATAGGTTTAAACCAATCACTGGCTGTGAGGAGGGATTTTATGTGTTATTTGCTTCATTTCTCTGTACTCTGTCAGGCTGCACACAGGGTAAATATGTGCTTGCATATACTGACATGCAGTCAGTGTTGCAAACTTTGGGAGTGACAGGATGGAATCAAATGTCAACTCCCCCCCCCCGTTCTCCTACATAGAGGCAAATGTTTTTTTGCCTGCTTATGCTGGTAAGCAGATGGGCATGGCTGCAGGGAGAGGAATCTGCACCCTCCACACACATACAACACCATGCCATCAGAATGAGTGTGCATGCATGTTGGCTGGCTCAGTGTGCATTGGGTCCCAATTGCCATAATTATCTTCCCATCTATTTACCCAACATACCACCTCAATTCTCAGTTCCTTGTTTGTCTTGATCCTGCATAGGGGTAGCTGTGGGGAGCAGCAAACCCCACAGAGACTGGCACACTTCTCTGTGGGTGAGTATTCCTAATACCTGCCACTTTCCCCTTATGCAAAAGACTTAACATCTCAGGTCATGTTCCATTTATGGATCAAGTAGCAGGGCTGGGTAAGGGCTTTGGGTGAGAGCTGGGAGAGCCACTGACAATCAGACAATGCTGGGCAAGGTGCACCAATGGTCTGAACAGTGGCAGATTAACCATTAAGCAGACTAAGCACCTGCTTAGGGCACCAGGGCCAAAGGGGGCACCACAAAGTTGGGAAAAGGGTGAAAAGGAAAAAAAATGAATGAAGATTTGTTAAAAAAAATGATAAAAACTAGTGCAAATTGATCATGGTGCACCCTAGGGTTATCTTCTATTTTTTGTTGGCGAGGTACAGTGTCATAGGCTATGTTTAAAAGTAAAATGCATGTGTTTAAAAGTAAAATGATGGAGCCAAATTCAGTTGTCATGACAGTCATTTCAATGACCCTCTCTGCCCCTTTTTAATTTCAGTCCCATGTTTTTGTAGAACTTTATGTAGCCAAAGCTTGGCTTAGTTTGTACAGTATATTGTGTTGTCATATGAATACATTTTTGTATTGCTGCAACCTGCATTGTATATATGGTCAGACAGGTCAACAACTAAAATGGACTGGGTCAGTGTGGAAAGGAGGGGGGCACCAAGATTGGCCAGTGTTTAGGGCACCAGTGAGCCTTAATCTGCCCCTGGGTCTGAACTCCTTTTAGGCTGTTTCATATGCAAATAGGACAAGGTTGCAGGTTGCTTGAAAGGAAACAGTTTTAAGTTTCAAAACATAAATGCCTGTAACTTTTCTCTTTTCATCAGTATTCCACTGATGCCTCTTCCCCATTCCTCTTATTGCCTAGTTTGTAGTGACGAGTATAAACAATGGCTGATTTGTCTCACATTAATGTATGTTCATTCCATTTTTTCTCAAAGGTGGAGTGGAGATAAATGCTTAACAAAGAAGAGCAGAGAGAGGTAGTAACAATTTAAAAGGGAAACTATAGAATAGACAAGTGGGAACCCTCAAGGACTTGCAGGAGGCATCTCATTTACCTCTCCCCCCGCTATTTCCTCTTTCCCTTTCCTGAAACCCCCCATAGCAGGCCTGTAGCCAGGATTTTTTTAATTCAGGGGGCCTTTAAATAAGTCAGGGGGCACCCAGCACAGACACCACCACCCTGGGGAGCACCACAAATAAAATAAAAAATTGGAAATTGGGGGGCCTGGGCTGGATGGGAAGTTGGGGGCCTTGGCAGTAAGTCGGGGGGCTGGGCCCTGAGATGTCCCACTGTAGCTACAGGCCTGCCCCATAGCCTCTCTCCCCTTCCTGTTTCTTTCTTTCCTTCCTACCCAACAGCCAGCCTACATTTATCTACTCCTTTGTCATCAGCTTCCCCTCTTTCCCTTCCAGTGGCCTCTTCCAAGGCACAGTTCTGTGGTGCCAGCCACTGGGCTTGACCCACTTGCATGATAGGGAACCCTCAAGAACTTGTGGGTAGCACCACACTTTCCCCTGTATCCTGCTCCCTGAACTATTTCCTCTTTCCCTCCTCCTGGAAACACCACCGCCCCCAATATCCTCTTCTCTTTCCTTGCCTCATCTCTCCTCAGCCATTCATCAACCTATGTTTTATCTGCCTCCCAGCTTCCATGATATTTATTATTTATTTTTTTCTCCACATTGGGAACCAAAGCAGCTTAAATTATTCTCTTCTCCCCCTTTTTATCTGCACAACAACCCTGTGGGTAGGTTAGGCTGAAAGTATGTGACTGGTCCATAATCACCCTTTGAGGATCCACTGCAGGATGAGAATTCAAACCTGGGTCTTTCAGGGTCCGGTCACACTGCCGTTTTGATCGGGATTCGCTGCTGTTTACTTGCGCATGTCAGTTTCACGTTCACATGCGCCAATCTGCCTCCCACCACGAAGCGGGCTTACTCGCGCAATGCTTCCGGGTTTTCCTGACCCCTGGAGAAACTAGTGTTTTCCTGGCACTTCCGCTTTGATTGCGTGACTTCGCCTATGTGGACAGCCCCTCTCTCGCAAGGATTGCGATTAGGGCCGTCTGAACGTTCTTGGGGCTCTTTTTTTTTTTTTTTGTAAAGCTTCCGGTTTGAGCGCTTGAGCAAACATGCGCTTAATAAATCCATTTAAAGTTTAATAATGGATTTATTAAGCGCATGTTTAGTCAAATGCTCAAACCAGAAGCTTTTTTTAAAAAAACGCACAAAGACAGCCCTGGAGGCGGGAACGAGAGGTGGGGGCTACGGCAGCCTGGATCGGGCCGGCAAGGAGGATGGCGGAGACGGCGGAGCCTATTTTCATGGGTCAATGGCAGCGGCAGCGGCAGCACCCCCCCCCCCAAAGTGTCGGCAAGAGCAGCAGCCGCCCAAGCCTCCCTGTGGCCGGCAGGATCGCCTGGAAGGACGCAGCAGCAGGCAAGTGGGTGCTGGGAAAGAGGAGCTGGCTGCATGTAGACAGCCCCATGCGAATAAAAATGTTCCCGATTTAAATAAACCGGGAACAAAGCGCATGTCAGTTGCAGTGTGACCAGAGCCTCAGACTTTACCCTAAAGCTTGAACTGCTACACTACACTGGCTTTCATAGGGTGACTGCTGTTGAGTAGCAAGCAGCCAGGCCTAGCTGCATCATGCAAGTTGGGTGGTATCCAGTCACCCAGAGGGTGCTTCCAAGCCCAGAGTTGCCAACCTCCCAGAATTACAACTGAATTCCTAATGATAGAGATCTGACTGCCTGAAGAAAGTAACTGCTTTAGAGGGTGGACTCTATGGCATTATAGTCAGCTGAGAACTCTCAGCTCCTCAAA
This sequence comes from Gekko gecko, assembly GCA_029375565.1. NCBI lineage: Eukaryota > Metazoa > Chordata > Lepidosauria > Squamata > Gekkonidae > Gekko > Gekko gecko. The sequence continues at coordinate 176,872,476 of JAPDNY010000005.1, forward strand.
TCCTGCCCTCCTCAGACTCCAGTGCAAAACCTCCAGGAATTTCCCAGCTTGGAGCTGGCAACCCTCGTTGGGCCTGGACCACATAAGTCCTCTTTCAAAGGCTAAAAAAGCCCTGGAAAGGGCTCTGCCCCCTCCCCCTGTCTTTTACTGACAAAAAATAAGCCTTGAATCTTGTGGTTGCCTAGCAACTGCCACTGAGGGCTTCCATTTTTTTTTTAAAGCTACAGGTATTCCTTTCATTATTTCCAGTTTTTTTTTAAAGTCACTCAGTGTATTTTGTTTTCAGATTTCAGATTTTTCTGCAAACCTGGGGCTCTTTTCAGGTTTGTAGAAAGATCTGGCTTGCCCATTCACAGCTCCAATCACTAGATTTAAGTATATAAGACAAGTGGGGACCCGCCTTAAAATGTTGCATAATGTGTTATAGTTTGTTTTAAGTTGTAATTGCATTTTTTTGAAACTGCAGTGTAGGATTTGTAGTTACCCAGTGGGGACCAAGGTGGGGTATAAATAAACAAACAATAATGAGCCACGGAACAGAAGCTCTTACCCCAGACAGAAAGAGGGACATGGGAGGGATCCTAACCCTTTTGGCTTATTTATTTATTTATTGGATTTATATCCCGCCCTTCCAACGTGGGCTCAGGATGGTGAACAAAAGGCAAAAAGCCATACATTGACAATAAAAACATAGAGGCAGATGCCATACATAGATTATATTATCCTTAAATGAAGGCTGAGATTCACGTAGAGTCTCGAGCAGATCATACTTGACAAGAGAATCTTCCATACTTTGAGCCCTGTGATTAAATAGTAAGAGCTGTCCATATTTAACATAAATAACAAGTGGCGAATTAGAACTATTTCAGTAAATAAATGTACTGTTCTATGATTTATAGATATCAATATATGCATGCTATAGATCACATCCTTTACCATTATTGAGTGGTCTGTTAGTGTATTAAGAGCGCTCTCCCCCTCCCCACTCATGAAACAGAAGGCCTCAATCAATAGCCTGGGTGGCCAGGCTCCAGGTCAGCATCCCGTCTCATGGACCAATCAAGGAGTGCAAAAATGTGGATCAAAGAGGCTTCAGCCTCATGGAGAATCATGTCCAAGCCCTTGTGGAGAACCATGAGGCTATAAGACCCCCTCCTCTAGTATGTTCTCATCTACATCCTTGTTTCCCAGGTAAGGAAAAACAACACAAAGGTCTCTGTTGCTATCTATCAAGTTGCTCCTGGGCCAGAAGAAGAAATCAGAGGAAGATATCCCATCAGTTATTTCATTAGTACAGTTCTTATCAGGACTTTTTTTGTAGGAAAATGCCCAGCAGGAACTCATTAGTATAATAGGCCACACCCAACAGCAGAAACTCATTAGCATATTAGGCCACACCCCATGCCTTCCCTTTGCTTGCCTGGGTACCCCGCAGCTGTGGGGAGCCCGGGCAAGTCCCCCTTGAAGGGAAGGGAAAGCAGTTTAAACTGCCTTCCCTTGGCTTGCCTGGGCGCCCCACAGCTGCGGAGAGCCCGGGCAAGCTGGCCCTTGGACAGGCTGGGGAAGGCACGGGGAGGCATTTAAATGCCTCCCCGATCCTTCCAGGGGCCCCCTGGCCCACCCGCCTCAGAGTTGCCCGGAGGGGGTTGCTCTCCAGGCCTTCCCTCTGTAGCCACACACACAGTGGTTTTGGCTGTAGTGGGCATGGCCAGCTCTGAAGCCAAAAATAGCTTCTTCTAACATATAGCTCCAAGACAAGCTACAGAGTAAGAAGCATTAGAAATATTACAACAGAAATTCTCCATGCAGCTCCTACCCAGAAGTGCAGTGCATGAGTTTCTGCTTATTATACAGCTAACAACAACACATTTAGTGCTATGGCAAACCCCCTCAACCCCTTGTCATTTGATTCCTCCATGATCTCCTCATGTACTGTCTTCTTCTGCTCACTGACTTCACAGCTAAATCTATTTTCTGGGCTGATTCTTGCTCAAACTCTCTCCCTTTGCTGCATCAGGAGAGGTTTGTCCAGAGCAGAGCCATTTTCTCCCACCTTCCCCTCCACAGAGTTGCTTCTCTCTCTGGGCCTCTTTCCATCCATCCCCCCCCATCTGAAACACCTTCCAAGCTGGGCCTGTCTTTCCACCAGATCCTGGCTTCTAGGGCTACTGCTGAAAAAATAGAGAGCTGCAGAGGAAGAGGAGAGATGGACCCTCCCCACCCCCAGTTCCTGGTCTGAAAGATGCCGGCCAAGGCCTGAGCTCTTGGGGGATGGGACAGAAGGCCTGACACCCCCTCCCGGTTTCAGCTGCCCACCCACTAGGTGAGGAGGTCCTTCTTCCTTCTGTTTCTACACCACAACCTCCTCAAAGGCTGGCTGAGGTCTCTTTTTGCAAAATCCTCAGTGAAGCAGGTTCCTCTCATGGTGGGCCCCAGTGTTGTTGGGTTGGGCAGCTCTTTCCTGGTACCTGAAAGAAAAGGAAGGAAGGCCGGTCTTCTTCTCCTCCTCCTCCAAGCAAACTGCCTGCCTGTCTGCCAGCCTGCCTGCCTGCAGAGGTAACGGCCTGGGGGGTGTCTCCCTGTCTCTCTATGAGGACACAACAAGAGAGAGGGAGGGGGAGAGAAAGCTCCTCATCCTCTGCCTCAGTAAGTCAGTTCTCTGCACATGCTCAGATAAAGCAATTTTACTTTTGGGGAGATTTAAGTATTCTCATATACTTTTTAAAAGATGTTTCTGCACATCTGGGGAGTGTCCCAAGTATGTAGAAAAATCTCTTTACCCTCCATCTGCCCCCTATCTGCAGAAATAAGTATCCACACATGTGGGCATGTTGGGAATTAGATGTATAGATATATACTTTAAATGGCAATGGACAGGAGAATAAAAAAGAAAACATTTTGTAAAACCATCTGGAACACAGAGGACCCTCTGACATTAAAAGGAAGCCTGGATTCTGAGTAAAGTGGTAAAACAAGCATGACTGATATATAGCAATATATTAACTTTGCTGAGTTTGTATATAATTTTACATATGTAAGGTTGTCAGGAACAGTATGTCAACCAGTGGGACTATAACAAGGATGAGGACAGGGGAGTAACTGTTGGTAATGACATGACATATCTCCCAAGAGAGAAATGGAAGGCATGCTGGTCCTGTCTAGGAATTGCCAGAAACTCTATGGTTTTACTGAGGAGTTTCTGGTAATTTCAGAGAGAACTAGCATCTCTTCTGGGTTTTTCCTGGAAATGGCATCACACCATCTCCCAACATAATTTTTTTAAAGATTAACTTTATCCTGCTAGCTACAGCAGTGGTGATGAAGAGCGGGCCATTTCCTGCCCCTGGCAAGGCTCCGGGAACCTCAGGGCTTTTTTTTTTAAAGAGGAGCTGGAACTCTCAAGAGGGAAATGAAGTTTTCAATCTGTGTACTGAAAATGCATGAACTTTTAAACATTTGTAAAAGAATTTTGTCGAAGAGGTTCCAGAACTCTGTTCTGGTGCGTTCCCCCCGAAAAAGCCCAGGGCAACCCTACATATAGAATACCAATTTGGCTTGTGTACCAATTTACACAAGCATGCCTGCCCATACGTATCTCCATTCCCCCCCCCCATTTGCTTTATATTCAGATCTGTGGATATTGTACGTGTGTATCAAGATAAACAAAAGAAGTCTACTCCCCTAACTAAGCCTTGCTTTGGAGGCATTTTTGCCCCTACCCTTTGACTAAGAAGGGAGCCTGAGGCTCCAGATGATGGAGATGGGGCCACAAGAGGACTGTAACCAAGACACAGGATTGCCACCCTAGCAAAAAACAGGCTATTGAAGAACAATTCCAGCAGAACTCACTGTTGTGAGCTGTAAGGACCAGGCCACCTCCAAGAATTGGTCCGCTGGCTGGAGACTTCTACAACTGTGTTGTTGGTAGAAAGATCATAGCAGCTGGGCCCAGAGGATGGGCATTGCTCTGCCTGGCATTGGTATGGCTTGGTCCCCCTGTGCTCTCCCCCCATTCTGGTGTGCTATCAAAACACCCATAATTTTTGGCTTTTAATTCTGAGTTTCCTTGATATTGTTGCCATGATCTGGCTTTATTTTGACCTTTCTTCTGGTGTAATTTTTGTTCTGTTGTTGCTCAACACGAAATAATTCTGATGCAAAGTTTCTATAGCTCATATTTTTTGCTTTATGACAAATTTGATCCATCTGTTCTTCAAAAGTGGTGCTTTGAAGTTACATTCTTGAAGAGGGACTGTCATCCATTTATCTCAAATATCTGGAACCCCAAAATGCAGGAGGGCAGTGTTTTCTAATTCCAAGGGCATGTCTCAGAGCGAGGTACAGGAAAGAGCAGTGCTTGTCACTGTGAAGTGACAGAGTGCTTTCCTCTTCTTCCAAGTTGCCCAAGTCTCACTGCCATCCTACAAGCTTTTACCTGTTACAGCGTCTAAGAAGATATCAAATAAGTAAAAGTTTGCTTTGAATTTTCTCAAATGATTGCAGCTTGCCTGACACTCCCTGCTTCAGTGAGTGCCTCTGTTTCAATTAAATAGCTTGCATTTTTGGGCCTCGAAGCAACATGTACCAACTGTTTCATTTCTATTTTTCACGTTATCTCTTTTGATCTTCTGCAGAACACTGAGCACCCACACAAATAATTGAACAGAATCACTGCTTCCAATTCTCTGTATCAGAATAAGGCCTCATTAAAAAGAGACTTCCCCCTCTCCTCCCCCTGCTTGGGAAGGTGACTGCAGCAAATATCTGTAGTGATGACAGCATGTTGTTATTATTTTTGTAGCTTTAATATCTTTGACACATACTAATGAGGCATTCTGGAGCAAAAGGAGGAAAAACAATCCAACAAAAAGGAAAGAGCAATGCTCACAGCAGATGTTGCTTAGAGGTTCTCTGGCTGATTTTGTTCAGAACTCATCTCAAATGCACCTTGGCCATTTCAGAGGCTGATAATAATTGTGTGGGTGACATGGAGAAATGGAATTAGTTTGATCCTCCTTGAGCATCTGAAAAAGGAAATAAAACTTTTTGGGCAAAGCTGTAGGCTTTGAAGCAATCAAGATACTTTCACTTTCACTTCCTGTTGTGTCTCAGGAAGGCAGAAGAAACAATGGTGGGTTGAAATGACTTTGGGCTACATGCTGAGTGACGTGATAGTACCATAGAGTTTTTAGGGAGTCAGTTGATGTAGCCTGACATCATTTCTGACCCTTCCCCTTCCTCAGGAGCCCTTCCTCTACTGAGATCTGATTTGGATGTTGCAGCTGATGCAGGAATTGGGCACCTGATTCCTTGCCTTGTTTTGATGCTGTATCTTTTACGTATGGCTTTTCCAATTCAACATAGTGCCCATTCTCTCTCTCTCTTTTTTAAGGCCTCGGATTGTGGGAAGGCTGCTGGAGCTATTGAAAGGCAGGTCCTCTTGGGTTAACAGGCATGAGAACAAGAGAACAAGAGAGGAATCCCTCACTCACCTTTGAGGCCTGAAAGTGAGCCTGCCCCTGAAAAGGGCTGCCCTCCCCCCACCCCCCACCCCCCACCCCGGCACAAACCCTCCTGGCACTGCCCCTGTGCTCCATTTGCAATCAGGACATTCCCCTTCCTCACAAAGGCCTTGCTTTATACATGGTTGTATTTCAAGAGGCAGGTCTGCTGCCATCACATTTAGTTTAGCTTTGTGTGATGTGAATATAAGGTTTGTTACAGAAAGAAACCACAAGGGCAAGACAGCTAGTTCTGCCTGGAAGCTAGAAGCAATTTTGGTGTATGTCCCCAAAATTCCATCTTTATAGATATTTCATGTAATCATCTGCTGATATGAAGAAGGTACAAGCACAAGAAAACTGTGTATATATTCTCTCACAATACCAAAGCAACGTTTGTCTTTGAGGACTGTGAGAAAAAAATTGTGTGTGTGTAAATTTTGGCTGATTTTATGGCTTCTGGGTGATTTCTTTGAATGTGCACAAATCTTATTTCAGAGAGTCAGTCAGTCAGCCTTTATTGGCATATAACACTGCCATAAACAATAATATACATAGAGAAGAGTAAAAAAGGGGAACCATATTACAAAATACATACAATAAATACAAAATAATTTTATAAAATACATCATATTACAAAATATCATTGATTACTTCTGTAGTTTTTCCTGATGCAGCTTTATAGCTGACTAGTTATAGCTGACTAGGAGTAAGGCCCATTGTAGGAAGAAATACAATGAGCTCTAGAAAGAGGCTCCAGGTGAGTGCCGTGGCTGTGGCTGGTGGGGTGGCAGAAGGAAGGGAAAATAGAGGGAAGCGAGTCGTGTTTATTTCCTTCTGCTTAGCTATAAGGCAGGGGCCACAGTGGCTCAGAGATTAAGACACTGAGCTGCAAGAACATAAGGCCTGTAGTTTGGCAGTTTGAGACCCTAGCAGTGTTCCTTCTAAACTGAGTTACTGTGAGCTAGCTCACAGTTTTTTAGCCTCCAGCTCATACATTTTTGCTTTTGCTCAGGAAAGATGGCTCCAGAGCAAACTAATTTATACAATAGACAAATCACTCACTCACAACTTTAATGCCAGTAGCTCATAAAGTAGAATTTTTGCTCACAAGATTCCACAGCTTAGAGGGAGCATTGGACCCTAGTGCCACGGGATAGAGTGAGCTCCCATCTCTGGCCCCAGCTTCTGCTAACCTTGCAATTCGAAAGCAAGAAATTGCAAGTAGACAAATATATACCACTTCGGTGGGAAGGTAACATTCCCAGTGCCTCAGTGTTCAGTCATGCTGGGCACAAGACCACGGAAACACCTTCGGACAGTGCTGGCTTTTCGGCTCGGAAACAGGGATAAGCACTGCCCCCTAGAGTTGGATTCAACTGGCTTTTGAGCAAGGGAAACCTTTACCTTTTTAGTTATAAGGCAGGGCTGTATCAAGTCATTTTGCTGCTCCAAGTGGGTAGTAGGGGAGGAGAGCCTCATGGTAATAGGTCTGGTTCCCTTCACCCCTGACTTATGTTGATTTGGGGCTATGCAGTGGCAGCTAAGCTAGAAAAGAACCTCCTCTTATGCCATGTTTCCTTGGTTCCAAGAGTCTGGAAAGTGGTTCTGTAGCCAGTTACAGGGTTGCCAGTTCTGGTTTGGGAAATACCTGTAGATTTGAGGGGTAGAGCCTGGGGAGGGCAGGGTTTGGGGTGGGAAAGGTGAAAAGTACTGAGGCCGGAGACTCAGCATAGTGAATCAGCTCTTGTTTATTAGGTTACATCAGGAACGAAAGATACATGGGCCAGGGAGTGCCTGGCTTATATTCGTGCCCCGCACCACACTCACACCCATCACCCGCGATTGGCCTTATTTACACATCTACAATTCAATAGGGCTACTTTTGGATCCGGGCGAGCCCATGGGTGTGCCTACGGATCTGAAGTGTCTATTGTCTTTAGAGTGAAGCTCTGAGGTTTGTGGACCGCATGGTCAGGCCATGCGGTGGTGGCCATCTTATTCCAGTTAATACACAACACCCCTCCCCCCATTGTTCAGGCGTTCCTGAAAACATAGTCCTTCAAGTACTCGGGGCGTCACTGCTCCCGAGTCGACCTGCACAGTTCTAGAAGAGGCCAGTCGGTTACAGGCTGGGCTGGCTCTGGAGCAACCTGTGGCTTGGGGGCCGCTGGAGACAGAGCATTGTCGGGGCATCCGGGCACAGGAGGTGCCCCAATGGGGGAAACCTCTGCTGGCTCACTGCTTGGCGTGCTGACTTCCAGTTTGGCCTCCCCATCCCCGGGTTCCTCTAGGGGCAGTAGCTGGTGGCAGAGCTGATCCACGTGTCTCTGCTGTAGCTATCCATCTTCTGTGGAGGCCTTGTAAGATAGGGGTCCCATCACTTGCACCACCCACGCGGGGATCAAGGGTGGCCCACGTGCATAGTTACGTGCATACATGGGGTCTTCTGGGAAGAACCCCCATGGGGCCATCTGTACTTCCACTCCTGGGGTGTGGTCCAGCACCCAGTCTAGGTGCAGGCGGTCCAGCCGGGCTGTCAAACGCCTGCCCATGAGCATTTCCATGGGAGAGTGGCCAGTGGCGGTGTGGGGGGTTGTCCTCTGTCCAAACAGGAAAGCAGCAAGCCGGTAGTCCCAGTCCCCCTGGAGGATCCACTGTAGCACCTCTTTTGTGGTTCTCACCATCCACCCCACCTGCCCATTCATGGCCGGGTGAAAGGGGGCAGAATGGATGTGCTGGATCCCGTAATACCTTACGAAATCCCTGAACTCGGCCGACATGAAGGCCGCCCCATTAGTGGAGACCAGCGTGTCCGGGATGCCGTGGGTACTAAACACCTTCCACATTGACTTGATCACGGCCCGGGACAACATGGAGGCAACTGGGATGACCTCGAGCCACTTGGAGAAGTCGTCAACTAAAATAAAGATTTGCCCCTGGAACGGGCCAGCAAAGTCCAGATGCAAGCGAGCCCAGGGCTTGCTGGAGGACTTCCATGTGTACACTGAGGCACCGGGGGGGGGGGGCTGGCCAGGTCTCTTGGCAAGTCTGGCAGTGTTTGACTAGGTCCTCTATTTCCCCATCCAAACCCGTCCACCAGACATAGCTCCACGTGAGAACTTTCATTTGCACGATTCCCAGGTGGGTCTCATGTAGTGCTGCAAGCATGCGGTTGTGTAGGGGAGCGGGGATCACTACCCTACTACCCTACAAGAGAAACCCTTTGTGGGCGGACAACTCATCCTAGTGGGATGAGAAGGCTACAAAGTCCAGGCCCACTTTCCCTGTAGGCCAGCCCCTCCCCACCCAGTCCAGCACCCGGGAGAGAATGTGGTCCTTACCAGTGTGCTGGCCACTTCGTGTACCTGGATCGGCCGGTCTGGCAGGTCCTCAAGCAGCAGGATCTGGTGAGCCGGCGCCAGGTCCAGTTCGCAGCTGGGAAGGGGGAGGCGGCTCAGGGTGTCTGCGTGGCCCATGGATTTTCCCAGCCGGTGCATCAGGCTGTATTGGTAGCTGGACAGGAAGATTGACCAGCGAAGCACCCGTGGCAACATCATCTGGGGTGTTTGACGATCTGGGGCCAGGAGGCCCAAGAGTGGCTTGTGGTCAGTGAGTACAGTAAAAGGGCTGCCATAAAGGAAATGCTGGAATTTTTTTACCCCTGCTACGATGGCCAACGCCTCCTTATCAATTTGTGTGTAGTTGTGCTCGGCCGATGATAGGGTCCGGGAATAATAAGCTACCAACACCTCACGCCCATCCGGGAGCCAGTGGCCCAGCACCGCCCCCACCCTGTAAGGCGAGGCATCACATGTGAGGACCACAGGAAGGGACATTGAAGTGAGATAAGACAGAGTTCGAGACGAGGAGGTCCTTGACCACTTGGAAAGCCATGGCATGCCGTGGGCTCCAAGCCCATTGAGCCTTTTTATCCAACAGGTGGTGGAGGGGCTTGGCCACGGCCACTCTGTGTGGAAGGAATGAATGGTAAAAATTAAGGAGGCCTAAGAAGGCCTGCAGTTCCATCTTAGAGGTCAGAGTTGGGGCATCCACAATAGCCTTTATTTTGTCCTGGGTTGGGTGGATGCTGCATGCATCGACCTGGAACCCAAGGAAGTCCACGCAAGGCACCCCAAGGATGCATTTTTCATGCTTCACCTTTAGCCCTGCTTCGTTGAAATGGCGTAGCACTGCCCGCAAGCGATCCGCAAAGACGTCTGCCGATGACACCGAGATCAGAATGTCATCAAAGAAGGGCTGTGCTCCAGGAATTCCTTTGAGCAAAGTGTCCATTAGATTTTGGAATATACCCAGAGCCACACTCACCCTGAATTGCAACCTCCGCACCTTAAAAGCCCCCCTGTGAGTTACAATTGTCTGTGCTTCAGCCGTGGCGTCATCCACTGGCAACTGCTGGTATGTCTGTGCCAGATCCAGCCTACCAAAAATTTGGCCCTGGCCAGGGATGCGAGCACATGGCTGACCACTGGCACGGGTACGTGTGGTCTTGCAGTGCCTTGTTAATTGTGCATTTATAATCTGTACAGATTCTGATGTCCCCATTTGGCTTGACCAGGGTGACGATCGGTGTTTCCCACCTCATGTGTGGGACCAGTTCCAGGACTCCCTGGCTGACCTGGCAATCAAGCTCTGCCTCGATTTTCGGATGGAGAGCCAACAGGGGATGTTGACTTTTTAGGGCGGATGGGGTGCACCGCCGAGTCGAGCTCCAGGATGACTGGCGGCCCAGAGTACTTCCCGAGTGCACCGTCAAATACTGTGGGAAATTCTTGGCATACATGACTATAGTCCCCGTGGCCTACATGGTTTATCCCTGTTACCACCAGTCCCAGAGTGTTGAACCAGGTGAGGCCCAGTAGGTGGTGAGAGGGGCCTGTACCATGACCAGTTCCAGAAGACCCTTGAAAGCTCTGTATTTCACCCTGAACTGGCCCATCCCCTTAACCGCTACAGGGTTTCTCTGAAAGTCTCTTAACTTGAGGCTAGTAGCCTCTAGCGGAGGAACCCATGTGGGCATAGCCACCTGAGGGTCTCCTCTGAGATAATGGACAGGGACGATCCCGTGTCTATCTCCATTTTACAGGGGGTGCCCTCTATCAGTACATTTACAGTCAATTTGTGGGTGGACCCCTGGGGCAAATAATGTACCTGGTTCTGATGAATGGTGAAGCAGTCCACAGTCCCTTGATGCATGGAGGTGCCCTTGGCATTCCGTGAATGGCAGGCATGGCCGATGTGCCCCTGCTTCCCACACGTCCAGCAGATGGTCTCTCAGAAACTGCAGGTCTTCCTCTCGTGCAGATCCCTGCAGCTGATGCAGAGCACAGACCCGGGTCCCTTGGCACCATCCCTGGAAGCGGTGCGGGTGACCAATGAGTGGCTTTTGCGTGCGCCGGGCCATGTGTGAGGCTTTACCTGGTGAGCTTCATTCAAGATGTCGGATTCTGACGCCAGCTGGGTCTGGTGAGTGGAGTAGGCCTGTCAGTCTCTTTGAGACTTCTCGGAGGTGGTCGCTGTTTGGAATGCGATGTCCAGGTTTAGGTCAGCCTGGGTGGTGAGCTTCCGCCACAGCTTCGGATCACTGACTCCCCATAGGAACTGGTTCAGTAGCATGTCCTCAAGGGAGGGGAACTCACATTCACTGGCAAGGTGGCAGAGGTCAGCAAGGAATTCTGCTGTTGACTCCCCTGTCTTCTGCGTTCACCCCATGAAATCCATCCGGACAGCCCACTTAGAAGGTTTCGGGGCGTAGTAGTTGGCCAGGGCAATGATCAGCTCCTCGTAAGTCGCGGTTTCCAGTGTCTTTGGCACGACAAGATTCTGTGCCAGTCGGATGGTGACGATGCCGCACATGCTCAGCAGCCATGACTTCTTGAGTTCCGCATCGGTTTCTCCCCAGATGTTCAGTACGTGTTTCAGCTGGGCGACCCAGGCTCCCCAGTACTCAGGATGGGTAGGTTCAAATGCCGAGAGGTGCTCTCCTGGAGCAGAAGCCATGACTTGTTGTGGTAGCTGTGGTGCAGGAGCCGGGTGTGATGATGCAGTGGCTGGGGTCTGCGGTGTGCTGGTGAGAGCAGTGTATGGCAGGGAGTCCTTGGCCTCCATGGTGGTTGCTGTTGTGGTGCTCGTGGTTGCGGTGGAGTCAGGCTTGCTCACAGAATCCCACCTTCATCACCAGTGAAAAGTACTGAGGCCGGAGACTCAGCATAGTGAATCAGCTCTTGTTTATTAGGTTACATCAGGAACGAAAGACACATGGGCCAGGGAGTGCCTGGCTTATATTCGTGCCCTGCACCACACCCACACAGACACCCATCACCCGTAATTGGCCTTAGTAAGGTATAATGCCATAGAGTCCACTGCCCAAAGCAGCCATTGTCTCCAGAAGAACTGATCTTGGTCATCTGGAGATCAGTTGTAATAGCTGGATGTCTCCAGGTGCCACCTGGAGGTTGGCAATGCTTAGGGAAGGGCCAGGTTTGTTGAAAGACTTTAGTGAGGTATACTGCCATAAAGCTCACCCTCCAAAGCAGCCATTTTCTCCATGGGGAGATGTAATTCAGGGAGATACCCAGGCCTTCCCATTCCCCCCAATCCCCATTTAACAGTTTAACTAATTACACTTCAACTGACTCCCTCATAATGCCTCATGGCCTCTTGGAACTCCCAAACTGGTAGCTCTAATTCCCTTTGCTATGGTAGCAGTAAGGCCAGCTGAGAACTACAACTCCCAGGGTGCAATGTGTCAAAAGTGGGGGTGTAAGAATGGAGGTGCTGGTGGGACAGGCCAATAGGATGCCAAGGCAGCTTACACAGTGGCCAATGGGAGAGTAGATGGGTCGTTGCCAGCATTGCTTGGCTTTATATATTACTAGGAATAAGACCCATTGTGGAAATAAATACAATTAGCTCTAGAAAGAAACTCTGAGCGGATGCCCCAGCCTTGGGCACTCAGCATCAATTTGCTGTGGTGACCTCAGCAGGGTATAATGACACAGAGTCCATTGTTTTCTCCAGGCAAACTGATCTCTGCCATCTGAAAAGCAGCCCTCACCTGGTGATAAGCAACAACGGTTCCCCAGGAGGAAATGGCTGGTTTGGAGGGTGGAGTTTATGGCAGTGTACCTATATGAGGTCCCACCCCTACTCAAACCCCACCCTCTCCAGGCTCCACCCCTCAAATCTCCAGAGATTTCCCAAACTGGAGGTGGCACCCTATCTCCTTCCCAGCCAACCATCAACATACTGTTATCTGTCACTCTGACTTCAGGTTTCCACCCTCCTGCAGCTTCCCTGCAGCCTCTACCTAGGAAGACTATAGTCTTTCACTGCAGTGGGGACCAAAGCAGCTCAGATCATTCTCCTCTCCCCCCTTTGATCTGCACACCAACCCTGTGAGGTAGGTTAGGCTGAAAGGCTGTGAGTGGTCTGAAATCATCTACTGAGCTTCCACAGCAAGAACCTGGATCTGGCATACCCTGCTCTGAAGTACTAACTGCTATGCCACACTGGCTGTCCTAGGGTGAATGGGAGCAAACAGCCAGGCCCAACAGGAGAAGAGAATGGTTTGATGGCCAGTGGCTCAGCTCAGTAGCGAGCCAGCTGTGGAGGAGCCAAGCAGGAGAAGCAGCAGCAGTAGAAGCCTCTTCCTAAGCAGGGAACAGCCATTTCAGTAGCCAGCCAGATGCGGAGGAGAGAAACAGTGGCAGTAGAAGCGTCTTTGTCAGGAGAGACAGCCATTTTGGCAGTTTATTCAGACAGGGAAGAGTGGCCAAGCTGGCAGTGGGTGGAGGAGAGGAGCAGATCCAGCACCCAGCCAATGGCATGCGAATACTCTTGAGTGGCAGTTGACAGGCCAATGGCTGATGGACTGCACAGCACAGCCAATGGGAGAGCCGGAAAGTGCCAATACGCAATGAGAATGATTGTAAAAAGATAGCAACCTTCTCTGTTATTTCAGGTGAGGAGTCATTCAAAAAGCAATGCACCTTTGGAGCATCTGGAAGGCCCACCATATTACCTAAGGTAGAGTTTAGACATTTGAGACATATATCTACATAAAAAATAAAAAAGGCATGTGAAATTGTCTCAATACATCTAAAGTTACAGTGATAATATCTAGCCAAGTACACAATCTTGTTATATCTGCCATGTACAACTGCAGATGGCGTAGTGTTGAATTGGCAAGAGAAAAGGCTCTGCGTTGTTGTGGTACTTTTTTTTAATTAATAATTTTTAACTTTTTAACATTCCAACAGCACATATTCCAGCCAAACAATGTTTTACAAACATATGAATGAACCATCTAATAATCCTTATTTCACCTATTATAATTATTTAAAATTGAGTCGTATACTATTAAATATCACAATATATTCTATTATACTTTAAAAATGAATCATACCTTGGTACAGGGTTTTTCTTTTTTGGTTGAATATCATTTTCTATCATATAACTTATTACTGTAAACCAAACTGCTACTGTTTTTTTCCGGTTGGCATAAAACATGTAAAACATTTAAAAACCAATTAAACAATCATACCATATCACTTAAAGTGCTTGCCTTGATAGTCCATCAATAAGTTAAGGTAGTGTACTATGAGATGACATACTAAAATCCTGACTTAGTAGTATTCAGGGCCGGCTCGAGGTGCATCTGTGCCCTAGGCAGGCACAGATGCAAACCTCCCGGTGGGGCTTGAAGACACCCACCATGCCGCCCCCGTCTCCTCTCCCCCCCAGTGGGGAGGGGGAGGGCAGATGAGCTGCAAGCCAGGGAAGGGGCAGGGGTTTAAACCCCCACCTCTTCCCTCCCAGCACCGGCTTCCTTGGGCACTCTGTAGCTGCGGGGTGCCCAGGCAAGCCAGGGAAGAGGCGGGGGTTTTAACCCCTGCCCCTTCCCTCCCAGCGCCGGCTTGCCTGGGCACTCTGCAGCTGCAGGGCACCCAGGCAATCCAGGGAAGCGGTGGGGGTTTAAACCCCTGCTCCTTCCCTCCAGGGAAGCCAGGGAGGAGGTGGGGGTTTTAACCCCCGCCCCTTCCCTCCCAGCACCGGCTTGCCTGGGCGCTCCACAGCTGCGGGGCACCCAGGCAAGCCAGGGAAGAGGCGGAGGTTTTAACCCCTGCCCCTTGTGTCCCAGCGCCGGCTTGCCTGGGCGTTCCGCAGCTGCAGGGCACCCCGGCAAGCCAAGGAAGAGGCGGCTTCCTGAGGGGGCTTTTCGCGGGGGCTTTTCGCAGGGGGGCGGGGTGCAGTTTGGCACCACTGCGGCCGGCATGCATTAGGCAAGTGCATAGCTCACCTAGCGGGCAAACCGGCCCTGGTACTATTCCAGTCCCGCATGACAGGGCTAACCCCCACCACAGATGTTATTGATAATAGTTGGTGGTAGTGGTGGGCAGCTCCTAGTTGAAAGCCTGGTGGAAGAGCTCTGTCTTGCAGGCCCTGAGGAACTACACAAGGTCTCACAGGGTCCTGATCTCTTCCAGGAGTTCATTCCACCAGTGAGGAGCCGCCATCGAAAAGGCCCTAGCCCTGGTAGCTGTGAGTGTAGCATCCTTAGGGCCTAGAACAATTAGTTGATGTGGTGACCCCGACCATAGTGCTCCCTGGGGTATAAATGGGGAAAGGCGGTCCCTCAGGTAGGTTGGACCCTGGCCATATAGGGCTTTAAAGGTATGTACCAGCACCTTGAAGCGAATTCGGTATGCTATTGTCAGCCAGTGCAGTGCCTTCAGCACTGGCTGAATGTGCTCCCATTTAGGGAGACCCATCAGAAGCCTGGCTGCAGCATTCTGCACTAGCTGCAGCTTCCAGATTTGCAACAAAGGCAGCCCCATGTAGAGAGCATTACAGTAGTCTAATCTCGAGGTGACCATCGCATGGATCACTGTAGCCAGTTTGTTGCAGTTGAGGAAGGGAACCAACTGCCAAATTAGCCAAAGATGATAAAAGGCTGACTTAGCAGTGGCTGCCACCTGGGCCTTCATTGTTAAGGAGGAACCCAGGAGCACTCCCAAACTCCTAACCTCTGACACCGGCACCAAGGGTACCCTGTCAAAGGCCAGGAACAGGATCCCCATCCCTGAACCACCCCAACTCAGGCACAGGACCCCTGTCTTCGCCGATTTAGCTTCAGCTGGCTCAGTCTAAGCCAACCAGCCACAGCCTGCAGTGCCTGGTCCAGATCATATGGGCTGGAGTCAGACCAGCCACCCAACATCAGATAGAGCTGGGTGTCATCAGCATACTGGTGACACCTCAGCCCATATCTCCGGGCAATCTGGGCAAGGCGGCGCATGTAGATGTTAAATAACATCAGGGAAAGCACTGCCCCCTGAGGCACACCACACTCAAGCAGTGTCTCCTGGACTGCTGTTCCCCTTGCACCACCCTTTGTCCCCGACCCTGGAGAAAGGAAGCAAGCCATTGCAAGGATAGCCCCTGTATCCCCACATCAGTGAGGTGGTGGGTCAGCAACTGATGGTCAACCGTGTCGAACGCAGCCGACAGGTCTAACAACAACAGTACTGCCGAACTGCCCTGATCCAGATGTCTCCAGAGATCGTCAGTCAGGGCAACCAGCACTGTCTCCATCCATTGTCCCAGGCAGAAGCTGGACTGGAAGGGATCTAAAATGGAAGTGTCATCCAGAAAGCCCTGTAGATGTATCGCCACCGCCCTCTCAACTAATTTGCCCAAATAGGGCAAATTGGAAACCAGCTGATAGTTGGCCAATTCGGCTGGATCCAGAGTTGGTTTTTTCAAGAGTGGGCGGACCATCACTTCCTTGAGTGCCCCCGGGAACTGCCCCCAAGGAGAGACTTGTTGATAATCTCCCTTAGGGTGCCTTGACACCCCTCATGGCCCGCTTTAATGAGCCAGGAGGGGCACAGATCAAGGCTGCATGTGGTTGGGCGTACAGTCATAAGCAGTCTGTTGACTTCCTCCAGGCCGAGCGGGCTATAGGTATTTTTTGCTATAAGTATACGAGCTATTGAAAATAAAATTGAAATTAAATCTTTATGTTTTCTTTCTTTTATAGTATCAGGCCATTTTTTCCAAAAGAAAAAAATCTGGAGTGTCAGGTAAGTCACTGTGTGAGATTTTTTTAATTTGTTATTTTATTTTGTTCCAAAATTGTTGAATCAATGGACAGTACCACCAGCAATACATAAAATCTGCTACTTGTCCACATTGTTTTTTGCATGTTGGTTTTAGTGATGTATTGATATGATGTAAAACAGTTGGTGGAAGATACCACCTTGTTAGCATTTTAACTGCTTGAAACCAAATAGGGAGTGTTTCAGATGTATTACATGATGCATTCCAGTTGTTGTGGAACTTGTAAAGCAGATAGGTATGGGGACATTCAATCTATAGTAAGGGGGATCTCAAAACTCAAAGAAGAACAAGGTTTGTTGGCTAAACTAGTCTTTCAGTTTCAATATCAAAGAGGAGGATAAATGTAGAATCTATAAAACGGTAACCCTGACTGACTTTCTTGAATTTTTCCCTAATGTCTACATTTACATACCTGAAATTTGATCAGTCCTGTTCAGGGGAGACTTGTAAGGAGTTTCAGGAGAAGTAAAGGGCTTTGCTAAGACAAGTGAAAATTGTGAGGTTTCATACAGTCCCTTTCTGGGACCCACAGAACACTTGAATTGCAGGTGGTTAGGCAAACTGACTGCAGCATCTTCTTTACACAGCTCTTGAGGCCCTCCCAGGGCTCCGGGTCTAGTGAAAAATGTTCCACGTGGTGAGCAAACATACAAAAGGAGTTTCCAGGAGATTTAGACATTCTACTTGGGGGAGAAATATCTGTGGAATTTTAAGACAATAAATAGGGATTCCACACATCCTTCACCTTGTAGTTTGATTCCTTGGTGGCTTGGAGTGGTATACAGGCTGTTCCATGTAGTTTGCTAGCTGCAGTGAGAATGCATGTTCAGATTCATGATAGGTGGCCCTATGATATGAGAAACATACATTTCTCACTGCAGCACCCCACATGCTCATCTACTATGAAGCGTTATGTACTCAGACTATCCTGATGTCAAGTGAAATAGACTGCATCCCCAACCTATAAACCCATAAATGGAGATGAAATCATTTGATGAATTCTACAGCCCCCCTCTGTTTGTTGCATTTTAATGCATACGTCATGCTATCTTAGACCTGGGTCATATGCTCAGCAGTCACTGTGTGAATGTCAGTGGAAATGTATGGAACTGCAGGTGGATTCTTGAACAAGGCATCACTTGTATGATGCTGGGTCTCCACAAGGAGATTATACACCATTATTATGTGATCACAGCAGCTTGGAGAAGAAAACCACCCCAACTGTACAGATTCTGGCAGTTACATATACAGGCCCCATCTGGAGGACCCAGTTCATGAAATCAGTGCTCAGTGCTGGATTACCAGCTCATGGATGAAAGTTTGCCGTAAGATACAAGAAATGCTCATTTTCCATTTCTCATTGCAGAACTGCCCATATCTACTGTAGCATGGGGGATAACTGAGCTTATGAACCACACCATAGATGAGCAAATATACAGTCAGTAATAGTGATCATGTTTTCTTAGAATCAAGATGAATTATACAAATTCATTTCATCAAATGTTTTATAGAATAACCATTTATTATTCTTCATAGTCTCTGTATGGGTACACTTACAGATTCTGCACCAGTGCAGAACATCCTTCAGAACCTTCTAGGGCTAGGCTGAAGTGCCTTTAGGCCTAAGTCCCACTAACCTCAAGGAGAGAAGTGCAACTGTGCATGACAGAAGAGATGGGCCTTTCTGCTCAGTGTCCTTTTAACCACAGCAGCACGATCAATGTTCAAATGTCTCCTGGGTGAGCTAAATCTGCCTTTTCTCCTCTTTTTTCCTAGTTCCCCATCTCTTTCTGTATAGCCGGTGTGTTTTTATTGTTCTTCCCCCATAGGTCTGTACTTCTATGGTACTTTGAACAACATTTAAAAAGTGTTTGCAGTGTGGCAGTAAATAATCCAAGGTGATTATATAAATATATTTGAGCTCCTCTCAGTATACAAGTCCTGGAGAGCTTTCTTACCTACCCTACAAGGCAATGTATTCCAAATAGCAACAATCATCACTGTGTATAACATAAACAAGTAAGGTGAGACAGGATTCAGAACACCTTCCTTCTGGCTTGTCATCTGTGCAGAATGATATATATATATATATATATATATATATATATATATATATATATATATATATATATATATATATATATGCAAGAAATCTCACCTATGGATATCCATGAGGCAAGGAAAGAGAATACTCTTGTAGAATCCCTCAGGCAGAGGTGACAGGCTACTCACTAATGGTCCATAAGCAGGGGCCACTTTTGCTTGGTGTGACTGGCCATGCATAAGCATGTTTGCTTCCACAACTAGTGCTAAGTGCCCCAGATACTGCTGGAAAGCATCCTTAGGAATGCTGTGACAGATTGCACAGGAAAGCAGGGTTTTTAAAAATGCTGTTTGTTTCAGTGAATCTGGGAGATTAGGCATTAATCTTCCCTGGAGTGGAGAGCTTATTTCATTGGTTTCTCTACATGTTCTCTGATTGGTCAGCATCAGCTGAAAGCAAGTATAACATCAGCTGTTCTGGAGGGAAAAGGGTCTTTCGTCTTCTGAGAGGGGAAGGGATATATGGAGTAAGTGTTCTGATAGAGTTAGTCAGAAAGGGTCTTTTACAGAGGGGAGGGGAGGGGGAGGGGGGGAGGGGGAGGAGAGGAGAGGAGAGGAGAGGGAGGGAGAGGAGAGGAGAGGGAGGAGAGGAGAGGAGAGGAGAGGGGAGAGGAGAGGAGAGGAGGGAGAGGGAGGAGAGACTCGCCCTAACATTATTATAACTACTCTGAGGGAGAATTGTGATTCTGAGTCAAGAAAGCGAAGAAGAAGAAGAAGACTGCTTTACATAGACAACAGATACTGGAAGAGAGATTTGGCAAGGGTGACTGGGTTGTTAGGCCGTAACTCCCAATTAAGCCAAACAGAAAAGGTTAAGAACATAAAAGCACAAGAGAAGCCAATGTTGGATCAGGCCAATGGCTCATCTAGTCCAACACTCTGTCACACAGTGGCCAAAAATACCAGGTGCCATCAGGAGGACCAGCAGTGGGGCCAGGACACTACAAGCCCTCCCACTGTTCCCCCCCCCCCAAGCACCAAGAATACAGAGCATCACTTGCCCCAGCCTGAGAGTTCCTATCTATACCTTGTGGCTAATAGCCACTGATGGACTTCTGCTCTATATGCTTATCTAATTCCCTCTTGAAGCTGTCCATTCTTGTAGCCACCACCACCTCCTGTGGCAGTGAATTCCATGTGTTAATCACTCTTTGGATGAAGAAGCACTTCCTTTTATCCATTCTAACCTGACTGCTCAGCAATTTCATTAAGTGCCCACGAGCTCTTGTATTGTGAGAAAGGGAGAAAAGTACTTCTTTCTCAGCCTGCTCTATCCCATGCATAATCTTATAAACCTCAATCATGTCACCCCTCAGCCATCGTTTCTCCAAGCTAAAGAGCCCCAAGCGTTTTAACCTTTCTTCATAGGGAAAGTGTTCCAACCCTTTTATCATTCAGTTGCCCTTCTCTGCACTTTTTCTAGTGCTATAATATCCTTTTTGAGGTGTGGTGACCCGAAATGTACACAGTACTCCAAATGAGGTTGCACCATTGATTTATACAGGGGCATTATGATACTGGCTGATTTGTTTTCAATTCCCTTCCTAATAATCCCCAGCATAGCGTTGGCCTTTTTTATTACAGTCGCACACTGTCTCGACATTTTCAGTGAGTTATCTACTACGACTCCAAGATCTCTCTCTTGGTCAGTCTCTGCCAGTTCGGACCCCATCAATGTGTATTTATAGTTATGATTTTTGGCTCCGATGTGCATCACTTTGCACTTGGCCACACTGAACCCCATTTGCCACATTGACACCCACTCACCCATCCTGGACAGAACCCTTTGGAGTGCCTCACAATCCTCCCTGGTTCTCACCACCCTGAACAACTTTGTGTCATCTGCAAATTTAGTCACTTCACTGCTTACTCCCAACTCCAAGTCATTAATAAACAAGTTAAAAAGCATCGGACCGAGTACTGATCCCTGTGGTACCCTACTGCTTACCACCCTCCACTGAGAAAATTGTCCATTTATACTCACTCTCTGTTTCCTATGAATTAGCCAGGTTTTGATCCACAAAAGGACTTGTCCTTTTATCCCGTGGCTATTGAGGAGGTTATTGCTTCTTAGGAAGAAGAAAAATAATCCCTGTCTGTAAAAAGGGATGTGCTCTGAGAAGAACCTGGGGCTGCGGTAAAGGGAATAAGCTTTAGATGCTGCAGGAGTTACTGGAAAGCTCTAATTTTCTGAAGGGAGAAACTAGATTTTCTAAGGGGAGAAATCTAGAAACTCTAAGTAAGAGCTATTATACAGGGAACTGTATTAAGATCATGTGTTATTGCTGAAAAAGCAAGAAAAGTACCACTCATGGAAAAGAACTAGAAATCTCTGAAAAGAAGCTACAACACTCTCTTGCAATGTTCCCTCTAAGCTGTGGAGTCCTGTGAGCAAAAATTCTACTTTGTGAGCTGCTGGCCTTAAAGTTGTGAGCAGGCGGTTTGGCTCCTGCATAAATTAGTTTGCTCTGGAGCCCTCCTTCCTGAGCTGAGTCAAAAATGTGTGAGCTGAAGGCTAAAAACTGTGAGCTAGCTCGCACTGACTTAGCTTAGAGGGAACACTGCTCTCTTGTATGTTTTAAGTTTCCAGTTCTGTACATATTACAAAGTTTTATCTCAGAATCTCTAAGCCTATATATTTCCCTGCCTGTTATATAAAATCTTTATTTTGATTTGAAAGTTATTCTGCCTCAAGTACCATTTTAAAAGGGTTTAAAAATGAGACAGCTTCGGTATTTCCCTCAAGTTTCTGTGCTGGGTCAGAAGCCTAAATAAATATCTGGAACAGGGTGGGATAGTTTAGTCTTTTAAGACAAATAAGAATTACAATCTACGTGGGAGTGACTCTATCACTGAGGGGAACTAAAATTTTGGTGGAAAAATTTGTCTGAGAATTGGGAAGTGACAGGGGTCCATCATAGATGCCTTTTTAATTGCTTGTCCATGGACCACAATGAGGTGAACTGCATCTTACTCATTAATGACCTGGGAATGAATAATCTAATCCACTCAAGCTTTACATAAGATGGTGCTCCCTGCCCCTAGACTTGAAAACCAAGTAGAAATCTTTCTGGAGACAATATAAATGCTGAGCGTGTCCTTAAGTATTTTACTGATGCAGGGTTGGAGAAAGAAAGTTTCTGTCCCCCTGTAGTCTAAATTATTTTTTAAAGTCCATCTATAGACTTTCTCTTTCCATATGACACCTTCAGATGTTTGGCCTAATCTCATGTCTATAGACTTTCTTATTTTAAAAGTTGGTATCATTAGAAACTAAGACTTTTGTTGAGAAAAGGCTGAAGAAAGATGCAATACTCTTTTGTTGTGTAGTGGGTTTGACGCATAAGGAGAACAGATGCTGAGTGATTAGCAGCTCATACTTTACTGTACACAACACAAGAACACACCAACGGGTCAAGCAACCAACTATATACAATCCCTGGTTGCCACCCACAGGTCCCATTGGCAGGTTTGAATTTCCCGCCACAGTTTCCATAGGTGCTGACTAGGAGTCTCAGGATCCTAGTCCCCATTGTTCTCTTGGAGCCAAGCTCCATGTGTGCCCTAGTGGTGGTCTGTGGACATCACCCCTCCCCCCGTAGTTTGAGCCCACCCTAGGTGACATAGTCCTTAAGATAGGCCGAGGGCTGATACTCCCACTGGGAACGCCTCAGAGCTGGGGCTGGAGTTTCAGGAGCCCTGCCTGGCGGGCTCTCTGGTAGGCTCGGCTGCGACAGTGGAAGGGCCTTGTCCTGCACTGGGGTGGAGGCAGGTGGCTTGTGGTTCTGCCGTTTCTCGGGAATTGGAGTCAGCTCCTGCAGACTGCCCCCTGTCATTTCACAGTCGTGGCCACTGGGCAGGTCCCTGCCATCGGTACCGAGAGCGGGGAAGGTGTCCGATGCCGGGAGCGTGCGCCGTCGCAGCTGGTTCACGTGCTGCCACAGGCCGTCTTCTGTGGAGACCTTGTATGACACAGGACCTGTGGAGTAGATTATGCGACCCACAAGCCATGGGGGGCCCATGCCGTGGTTCCTGGCATAGACCGTGTAATCGGGAAAGAACCTGCAGG
Organism: Gekko gecko; assembly: GCA_029375565.1. Lineage (NCBI taxonomy): Eukaryota > Metazoa > Chordata > Lepidosauria > Squamata > Gekkonidae > Gekko > Gekko gecko. Next base: position 176,895,294 of record JAPDNY010000005.1, read on the forward strand.
GTGCCTCCAGGTGGCGTGATTCCGGGGCCCTATCTAGGTGTAGGCAGTCCAGGAGAATCACGGGTCACCGGCCCATCAGGAGTTCCTCTGGACAGTGGTCAGAAACTGGGCTGGGAGTAGTCCTTTGCACTAGAAGAAACCGAGCCAGTCGGAACTCCCAGTCCCCCTCCGTAAGGTGGCTGAGGGCTTCTTTGGTGGTCCACACCATGGTTTCCACCTGACCATTGGTGGCTGGATGGAACGGGGCTGACCTCATGTGCTGGATCAGATTGCCGCGGAGGAATTCTTGGAACTCTTTGGAGGTGAATGCCGACCTGTTGTCCAAGATGATGGTGTCTTGCAGTCTGTGGGTTGAAAGATCTTGCGAGGGGCCCAGATGGTAACCTTGGAGGAGGTGGTGGAGATGGGGCTTATCTCCAGCCATTTTGAGAAGGAGTCAACCGTGACCAGGAACAGCAGCCCATGGAGCAACCCGGCAAAATCGATGTGGAGCCTTGACCACGGCATCCGGGTAGACTCCCAGGCCTGGGTGGGTATGCTTGCTGGATTGGGCCAGATGGCTTGGCACATTTGACAGTGCTTCACCAATTCCTCCACCTCTGCATTGATCCCTGGCCACCACACATAGCTCCTCATCAAGGCCTTCATGTGCATGATCCCAGGATGCGCTTCATGAAGAGCCATCAAGACTCGGTGCCATAGGGTTCTAGGGACTACCATCTGGTCCCCCCACAGTAGGCATCCCTTGTGTGTGGACAACTCATCCTTCGAGCCCTGAAAGCTGTAAATTCTGGGCCTGCTGCGGCTGCAGGCCACCCCCTCAACACTCAGCCCAGAACCTGGGAGATAACAGGGTCCCTAGCCGAGAGCCGGGCAACATCCTCAGCCCGGAGGGGGGAGTCGGACATGGTGCACTGGGGCTGGCTTAGCATCAATGGATGGCAGGGGCAGGTGGCTTAGGGCATCGACATGACCCATGGCCTTCCCCAGGTGATGCACCAGCATGTAATTGTAGCTTGACAGGAAAATGGACCACCGGAGGACCCACAGGGAGAGAACTTGTGGCATCTGGCGGTCCGTGGCGAAGAGGCTGAGAAAGGGGTGGTGGTCTGTGGCGATGGTGAAGGGCTGGCCGTAGACAAAGTCATGGAACTTCTTGACGCTCACCATGCCCACCAGGCCCTCATGGACAATCTGGGCATAGTTCTGTTCTGCCACCGACAGCGTCTGGGAGTAATAGGCAATGGGCACCTCCCGCCCATCCAGGTGGCGGTGGGCCAGCATGGCACCCACACCGTAAGGGAAGGCGTCGCAAGTCAGAACTACCAGCAGGGACTCATCAAAATGGTCCAGGATCTAGTTTGAGATCAGCAGTGCTTTGACTGCCTTGAACGCTGTGGCCCGGCAGGGGCCCCAAGACCAAGGGGCCTGCTTGTCCAGGAGCTGGTGTAGGGGCTCCACCACCATCACTGCCACCTTGTGTGGGAGGAAGGCATTGTAAAAGTTCAAGAGCCCTAAGAACACCTGGAGTTCTGCCTTCGTTTTGGGCAGGGGAGCCTCAACAATAGCCTTTATTTTGTCCCTAGCTGAATGCAGGCCATCCGCATTGAGCGTGAAGCCCAGGAAATCAATGGATGGCACCCCCAACAGGCACTTTTCCTATTTAACTTTCAGTTCTGCATCCTGGAAGCAGCGGAGGACTGTGCGCAGATGGTGGGCGAACTCCTCCGGTGTAGCTGTGGCGATCATCACATCTTTGAAGAAGGGTGTGATGCCCAGAATCCCTTTTAAGAGAGAGTCCATCAGGCTTTGAAAGAGACCAGGGGCTACGCTCACTGCAAACTGTAGCCGCTTCACTAGAACGGCCTCCCTGTGGGTCACTATTGTTTGTGTGATAGCAGTGGCCTCATCCACTGGGAGTTGGTAAGCCTGGGCTAGATCAAGCTTGCCAAAGATCTTGGCATTGGCTAGAGTGACTAGCACATGGTTCACTACCGGTACTGGGTAAGAGTGATCCTGGAGAGCCCTGTTAATCGTGCACTTGTAGTCCGCGCAGATGCGGACATCCCCATTCGGCTTCATGGGGGTGACTATGGGCCATGTGGGAGACCGGTTCCAGGACACCTTGCACCACCAAGTGATCCAGTTCCAAGTCAATCTTAGGTTTCAGCATGAACAGAACAGTCCTGGAACTCATGCAGATGGGGGCCACTTGGGAGTCGAGCTGCAATGACATGGGAGGGCCCATGTATCAGCTTAGAGTCCCATCAATGACAACCAGGAACTCCCTGCAGACTTCGCCAAAGTCTTGGGGGGTGCAGAGCTTGATTCCCTCAATTCCCAGTGGGCCAAACCATGCATGACCCAATAGGCTGACCAGGTTGCCCTGGACCACTATTAAGTCCAAGGAGTTGTCAAGCCCCCGGTACTGGACCCTGAAGCTCCCTACCCCCAGGACAGGGATGGGATTTATTTGAAAGTCTGTCAGAGTCACAGGGGAAGGGCATAGACAGGGTCTCCCCTGTGGGCATAGTCTCTGAAATGATGGAGGCCATGGAGCGGAATCCAGCTCCATGGAACAGGGGACCCCTCAATTTTAACCTGGACCTGGATTTTAGGGGGCGAGGTTTGGCTGGGGAGTCGCAGTATCTGCTCTGAAGTCTCACTCATGAGGAGGTAGAGCTCTTCCTGGGATGCATCCCCCTCAGAGTGCATAGTGGATTTGTGGTCCAGCAGGGGTTGCGATGGCGTGGCCCAGGACCCCCAGGAACGGTATGCCCTTGCAATGTGGCCCTTACGGCCACAGGTCTGGCAGACGGCATCCCAGAAATGACACGTCTTTTGGGTGTGCTGGTCTCCATAGCTGGCACAATCCTGGCGGCTGGACTCCTTGGCCTGCAAGGAGCGAGGAGCGGTACCTGGATTGCGCCTCTGGCCGGAGGCTTGGGTCCGGTGTACTGCCTCCTCCTCTCAGTCGGTTGAGTCTGTGCTCGTCTTGTGTGTGGTGGTTGGCACTGGATGTGACCTCTCCCAAGCCATGGTGGTTGTAATGGCTGATGCCAGAATGCATTTTCCATCCTCCAGGATCCTGCACCTCAGCTTCTCATCCCTGAGGCTGCAGACCAGCTTGTCCTGGAGGGCCTTTTCCAGATACACCCTAAACGTGTACTCTGAGGCGAGCTGACGGAGCTCAGCCAGGTATCCGGCCACTGGTTCCTTCAGTTGCTGTTGTGGCTTTGTTATGATGGCCTTGAAAGTGGACTCCATGTTTTTCTTTGGAGCCAGCAAATTGTGTGCTAGCTCCATGGTGGTGGGGTCGCACGAGCCGATGAGGAGGCCCCTTTTCTGCCCATCGTTGGTAATATTGTAGAATTCCAATATGGACTTGAGTCCCTCAACCCAGCCATCCCAGTTATACGGTTTGCTTGGGTCGAACGGAGGGACCAGTGCTGCTCCCAGAGCGGCTGCCATTGTGCTGCTTGATGTTGGCGGGGAAGTGACAGGTTTGCCTTCAGTGCTCATGTGTTGGAGTGGCGGCGGTTCCTTGTTGTCCTCTGAAGCCCCAGGAGCCCAGCAAGCTCAGCAGGATCCCATCCTCATTGCCATAGTTGTGTAGTGGGTTTGACACATAAGGAGAACAGATGCTGAGTGATTAGCAGCTGTACACAACACAAGAACACACCAACGGGACAACCAATCAACTATGTACAATCCCCAGGTGCCACCCACAGGTCCCATTGGCAGGTTTGAATTTCCCACCACAGTTCCCATAGGTGCTGACTAGGACTCTCAGGATCCTAGTCCCCATTGTTCTCTTGGAGCCAAGCTCTGTGTGTAAACCGCTGTGCCCTAGTGGCAGTCTGCAGACATAACATCTTGAAAGCATCATACAGAAACATGATGGAGAAAAAGGACCAATGATCTGAAAGGAAAACTTTTTCGCAGGGCATAGTTCAAAGCTGCTTGTATTAGACTTGTAAACCCATTTCTTGGTTGCCTGTGACAAGTAAAATCTGCCTCCAAGTGATTAGCATTGTTTTGCTTGCCCAAATAGGCGAGGTTTATTGTTTTAAAAAATTGTTAAAAGAGCCATACAGTTTAAAATATCTAGCCAGATATCTCGTACCAACATGATATTTGCATACGTGTTACCATTTTTCCTTGTCTTAACTTATATTCAAACCATGTTTTGTTGCAGCCATTTTAAATTGTAACACTAAACTTAATAAATGTGTTTTTAAAAAACCCACAAACAACATAAATCAAAAAATCATAAATCTGTTCACAATTAGTTTTTCTATATCCTATCTGCTATATTTCAATTTGCCTACAATCCACTGTTCCTAATCAACTCCATGTCTATAAACCTGAAAAAGAAAAGAAACAGGCATTTCCTAACTATTTAAAAATACTGATTTGGACACATTATCTTTTTTATATATGTTAATACTCTATTCTCTTTAAAATGTTCTTTCATATTATCAAAATTGTTGACTTTAGAACTCTCATTTACTTACAAACTTTTCAAAGTAAGTTATATATCAATTCTTAAAATCATAAAACCAAGAATCCTTGACCTTACACTGAGTCCATTCAGTTATAACATTGCCAATATTCCAGGTATATTTCAATTTAATTGCAAAGACAATCCTTCTTTATATATTTATTACTTATAAAGTTTTAGTTTTTGTAATTTTCTCTGTAAATTTCTCTTACGAAATTTCACTTAAGAATATCACTATTTTGTGTCTTAAATCTTTGTAGATTTCTCCCTCTTCTCTGGGCTTGCTTGTGTAGAAAATCAAACAGCTCTCAGCCTGTATTTCAAACTCTGCAAACATATTGTTATGTCTAGCAACCGCAAAGACTAAAGTCTCTGAATAGTCAGAATAAGAGCTGGGTGTTTCTTCCATTGTGATGGCCATATCTTCTGACAGACTGTGTTGCTCAGCGCTTCGCATCATAGGTAGGGACAGCTGCATTTGGCAAACAAGTGATTCCAATCTCTCAAAGCCAGTCAAAGTTTTTTCCAGGGCATGAAGAACAGCCGCTGTAATCTCCATTACCATCTTTTGCTTTATATGTTCCCAAAAGTCTTCTGACAGTTGTAGTACCTCTCCATCTCCCTGAAAATCCTTCTTTTCAGATGCAGTCAAAGAAGCCATTTCATTCTTTAGCCAGCAGCTTGAAAATGACAGCCTCTATAACATTGCGCTGTTAGAAAATTGAGTAAAGGGGAATTAAGAGAATTCCCCCTAACAATGCTACAAATGACTAGATTGAACAGCTTCTGGGAGCCTCCCTCTCTCCCTTCCAGGTCATCAGTGTGCCAGAAATGAAGGATTTGTGTAGGTAAGCAATCCAGTGAAAATTCTTATGGGCTAATAATTTGTGGTTGCATGCAGGGGTTATACCTTCTCTGTTCAAAAAAAGCAAAAAAAAAATGCTTTATCTAATGGGTACTAAAGTTGCAATTGTACCTCTGCACATCTATTTGGAAGTAAGTGAATTAAATTCAGCAGAATTAAATTCAGCTTCCAAGTAAATGTACTGTATGATTACAACCCTATGTATGTTTGAGAATAAATTCAGTAGCAGTTATTGTAATTTACTTACAATTATGTGTTGAATCACAATGTATAGCTGCAGTCCTGCACAGAATTAGGCTGTTTAACTTCCATTGACTTCACTGGACTAATGTAATGGGAAAGATACAGAGCTGTGAGTCAGGAAATCAGTTCTCAAATGAGCCACAAACTTGGTCTTAGCTCCTCTGTCTGCAGTATAGCAACCATTAGTATCCTGTCTCACTGGGCTACTGAATTACTGTGATAATGTATGTCAGATTCTTTGAACACTTTTGATACCCGTGGCTTTCAAATGCTTCTGAAGAACCAACAAGTGGCTTAGAGAGTCTCAGTAATGGTGGGCACAATCCCAGAAAGGCAGCTTACCAGCCACTATAGATCTTCCACAAGTCACACATTACAAAGTTCTTTAGTACCCATTAGATGAGGACTTTCAATCAGGAGTCTGCCTGGAGTTCTGTGCACAGAACTTAATAGCCAAGCATGCACAAGTGTGATGCATGGGCAGCACATAAAGAAAGGGAACATAAGGACTTCCGGTCGGTACGGCGCGGCGACGGGTGGCTTGTTGACTCGCTCTGAGCTGTCCACCCTCTTTTCGCTCTTTTTGAAGCTCCCCGGCATCGGGGGAGCTTTGCTGGACCTCTTGGAGAGTGGTCTGGTAGCAAGGGGCTTGGTTTCGGCCCCCACTGCACCTGGCAAATGCGGGGGGGTATCCGGTTCTGCCCCGAAGTGGGAGCGATCTGTAGGCTAGAACATAGTCACCATGTTCTTCACAGCCGCGACCATCCATGCTTTTTTAACTTATTCAGACTGCATTAAACTTTGTTTGCAACGTCTACAGCAACGCACCAACCTATAAATGACACTCTGCACACCCCATTTGTGAGTATGACTGCTTTTGAGATTTAATAGACGATACTGGATACGTGGCAGAAAGAACTATCGAAGTTTGTATGGGCAGGAAGAAAGCCAAGGATTAAAATGAAAATTTTATGTGACGCAAAGGAAAGAGGAGGACTACAATTACCAAACCTAAAACTGTATTATGATGCCGTCTGCTTAACATGGCTGGAGCAGTGGATTAACCTTGAGAATAAAAAGTTATTGGCTTTAGAAGGTCATGACAATAAGTTTGGATGGCATGCATATTTATGGTATGGAAAAGTGAAAATGGATAAGTTTTTCAAACACCACTTCATAAGACGATCACTGTTCGAGACTTGGATGAGATATAGAAAATTCTTCTCGGAAGAAAGACCACTTTGGATAGTACCAGCAGAAGTGATTAATCCATATTCAAGAAACCAGGGTTTAGATTGGTTACCCTACAAAAGTCTCTTAAAATTGGAAGGGAAAAACTTTGTACTAAAAGATAGAATTGATGTTGAATTTGAATATGATTGGTTGAAGTATAGACAGATTTATGATTTATTTAAAACAGACAAAAGAGAACATGGTTTTAGAGAAAATTATACTGAAATTGAAACTGTATGGATTGAAAAGGGTAAAAAAATGATTTCAAAACTGTATAAGGTTTTATTGAAATGGTATACTGAGGATGAAATAGTAAAAGAGCAAATGATAAAGTGGGCAGTAAATATTAATAACGAGATACTTATGACATCTTGATAATATATGTGGAAAAAGTCAATGAAAATTTCAACTTGTGTAAATGTTAAAGAGAACTGTTATAAAATGATGTATAGATGGTATATGACGCTCAAAAAAATTGCTATTATAAATGAAAGTATGTCTAACAAATGTTGGAAATGTAAGAAAAATGAAGGGTCTTTTTACCATATGTGGTGGACATGTGATAAAGCAGTATGTTATTGGACTAAGATCCACAATGAGATACAAAAAATTCTGAAATGTACTTTTAAGAAAGACCCACAGATGTTATTGCTAGGTCTTAAAATGGAAGAAGTAAATGTAACCAAGAGAACATTATTATGGTACTTGATTATAGCAGCTAGATTGACTTTTGCTCAATGTTGGAAACAAGATAAGATACCTGAAACATGGGAATGGATTAAAAAGACTTTGTTTATGGCAGAAATGGACAAAATAACAAGAAAACTAAACAACGAAGAAGACGAAACCTTTTTCGAAGATTGGAAAGACTTTCAAGAATACTTGTTGAAAAATTGGGATGTCAAACGTGGTTTGATTTGTTTTGACAGCTATTGAGGAGAAATTGAAAGAGATTTAGACCTTTGAATTGTTACCATTAGTAAAAGAAAATAAGTTTAGTAGTAAATGTAACTAAATAGAGAGTCATTATGGGGTTGAAGCATTGCGGGAAGCCTGGGGGGGGAGAGGGTGAAAGAAAATGGATATGTATTGGTTTGTTTAAATTGTATGAACATGAAAATATATCCAATAATAAAATGTATTTACCAAAAAAAAAAAAATAGACGATGTTTCATAAATTCACCCCAAACTCTTATGCCCAAGAGAGGAAAGGATGGATGGCTAGAAAATGAATGGGAAATAAATTGTTGTCATGTGTTTTTCTATGGGGTGGAAAACATAATAGGAAAGGACTTATAATTATACAGGGCATTTTAGTTGGCTGTTGAAAACGTGACTTATTGGAATCGTGTAGTTAAAATGGTGCTTGAAGAGGGAATAGAAGAGGAGAAGTTCGCTGATGACATGCAAGTGGGAGAACTAACTGTGGAGCAATTTTTAAGGTTCCTGAAAGATGAAATACAAAAAGGACTTGGGGCAGCATGTGCCAAAATGTTTGAAAATCCGCAGAGTAAACAACCAATCATTGAAAATGAGGAGGAAGTGCATCAGGAGGCACTGAACAATACGGAACAGCAGGCTTGTCAATTTAAAGAGACACTCGCTGATATTCAACCTTCAGTAGTTATAGAAATGGAAAGGAAAACAATGAAAAAGTTTGATGTAAAGACAAAACTTAAAAAAAAGAAAATGCCAAGAACTATCTGTAGAGAAGGAAGAAAGAGGAAAGAAAAGAGACTAAATAGATATGTTTGGAAAATGGAGTCTGAAAATGAAAATTGGGGCATAGTGAGGCTGAAACTTAGAGAGGGGAGTCCAGGAGTTATTTTGTGTACACATAAAGGAAGAAGACACGTGGATTCCCTGAGGCTAAAAAGCAGGCTACAAATTAGGAAAAAAGTTAAGCTATATAAAAAGGCGTAAAGTACACTTGTTGATTGTTGTGGAAGTGCAAAATGAAATTTTGGTGCCCTCTTTAATATGATAATGAATAGTATCCACTAAGAGGGTTTTTCTTTCATTTTCTTTCCTTTTTTTCTTTCCTTTTTGTTGTTTGTTTACTTGTCTGTTTTCCCTGGTTGTTTGTTTCTGGTTTTGTGTGTGTATGTGTTTGTTGTTAAATGGCATTGTATAAGTGTGAATTATAGAGGTTGTGGTTGAATTAAGTAGTAATAGTAATGATGAAGGTCTGTCTTTAGAAAAAAATTGGAAGTATTGATGGGCTATTGTTGACTTATACTGAAGTAGAAGTATTAATCTTTTTTTTCATTTTTTGGGATATAAAGTTTTGGAAATCAGGATTAAGAGAGATAGAAATAAATGTGAATAAGGAGATGGTCTAAGTCTTAAGTCTTGATAAAAATGGGTTTAGGTTTATGATAAATTATAAATTAAATATAAGTTGTATATTACATATAATATGTAATAGGATGAAATAGTTTTATGGAAGGAAATATAATGTAGCAGGCGGAAATGTTTTTTTCTTTTTTTTGGTTCATATTAATTATGTGGGGAAATATGAGTATATAGTTATGGCTATAAGAAGTTATAGAAGCAGGATACCTCTGGAATATAATAGTGAAGAGGAACGCAAAGGGAGAATAATGTTTAGTCATAATGTAAAATGGTGTGAAATTCTACCTAAGGAAGAACGTCGGTGTGGAATTGCTAAATGAAATTTGATTAACAAGTGAGTAGCCATACTCTAATTAGGTGCTATGGAAATGTGTGTGTATGGGGGGAAAATTTAACTTTATGTTAAGAACTAAGCTGTGTTGCTATAGATGGAAAACAATGATACATTCTATAGGTGTTTGTTTGTATTTTTGTGTATATGTGGTATGTCTTATGCATAAAAACCAATAAATATATTATTATTTTTTAAAAAAAGAAAGGGAACATAAGACTCCCCTCCCCCTGATGTTGTTTATCAAATCTGAAACTGCTCCAAAGACCAGCTATTTCCCCCTGTTGGGAAAATGTATGTGCGCTGATGGCTACATATAAGTATGTGTGTATTGTGGCTTCCAAAGTCACTCCTGAATGGCCATAAATCTATGCAGAAGGTACTATAAAACTCAATGATCAAAGAAAGTTAAAGTGGCATGCAGTGTGGAGGGTACCATAAAATCCGATGATCAAAGAAAGTGAAAGTAGCATGCAATGCAGAGGGGAATTTTTTCCAATGTGGGTTTGGTAAAACAATGGAGGGAAAAGTCAATGCAGAATTGCCCTGAATCAGGCCTACATACTCCTGGGAATCAAGTTCCAAGCACAGAATTCCTATACACCGATACACAACTGCAGGGAATGATGGATGTTCCAGGTTGCCCTCTTAGCTGATGTGGAGAGACAGCAATGCCCACCACTGCCAGCCCTTTACCAGCAAGACTTAGGAGATTTTGGTGTAGTGCCTGAGGTTAATAGAGTTTTAGGTGATGTGACATTACATCCTCTGTAATATTCAAGAAATTTCCTGAATATCTATGCTAAAGACTGTACAGACTGGTGAAATTCCCAGAGCATTGCAAAGGATGTGATGTTAATTCAAGGTAGAGGTTTGGGGGATATGATGTCACTTCTGGATGACTATCTGGATATCCCTCCAGTCTCTATGGTCCCAACCCCCGGCACTATTCCCCTCTGCCACTTTTCTCCTGCTCCTCAAAACATTTAGGGCAGGAGATTGAGGGTGGGGCAGAGGTTTGCTCATGGTCAACAGGCAAATGGCAAGCCTACCAAAAGGCCTGACCAGTTCCAGAGAGCCAGTTTGGTGTACTGGTTAGGTGTGCGGACTCTAATCTGGGAGAACCGGGTTTGATTCCCCACTCTTCCACCTGCACCTGCTGATGTGACCTTGGGTCAGTCACAAGCTCTGGCACAGCTGTTCCTGAAAGAGCAGTTTTTGTTAGAGTTCTCTCAGCCCCACCTACCTCATAGGGTGTCTGTTGTGGGGAAGGGAAAGGAGTTTGTAAGCCGCTCTGAGACTCCATGTGAAAGGTGGGGTATAAATCCAATCTCCTCCTCCTCCTCTTCTTCTTCTTCTTCCACACATGAAGCAGCCATGCACTCTTGAAAATGCTGCTGAATCCCCTGAAAATAGGACATTAAAGCTTCCCTCAGCCTCAGTTAGGATGCAGTTCCCTGTATAATTAAACTGCTTAATTAAAACTTCCTCTTTTATAATTCAAGCAGGCCAACTTTGCACAGGGTTGCTACCACCACAGAGTATGTTAACAGCATTGTAAAATGATGCATTTTTATCTTGTTTGAACTGTGGGTCATGGTTTCTGTGTTGTTTGCATTGTGCCCCAGACACAAAAATGTCATTCATTAGGCCACTTCTCCAGCTAATGTCATTGTGACAAGAGGTTTCTCTGTCAAGTGAATGTCTGCAGTAAGTAATCCATGGAAAACAGACAGGCGTCGCTTGTCAGTTTGGAGTGTTAATCCATTGCTCCTGAAGCATGAAAGTATGCAAGGATAACAAATGTGGGAATGACCAAAACTAACATTATCTTTGGATCTTATTTTCTCAGCAGTGGCACAGATCAATGGAATTGCTGAGTGTGTCAGATAAAATGTGCCCAGGATTAGTGAATTGTGCTTAGGAAGTTGAAGAGCTCATTGAACAAGGAAGGGAATCTCCTTTGGTGTGTCATTATGAAAGTGGCAGGGGCAGAATCCTAAGTTTTTGCTTCAGAACAGGCTTAAATCCCTTCTAAACAGAGAAAGCAACTCCAGCTTATGCTTGGAATCCAGGAGTAAAATCAGTTAACCTCATAGGCATGCAGCATCTGTGACATCACCTAGAGTAGCAATATGATGTAGTTGCTCCAATGGAATAGTTAAACATACCAAGTCCATCCTAACTTGGTGGGTTTCACTTAGAATCCTGTTATACAGAAGGTTCCAGTAAAGTTTTGACAGGTAACATCACTCTAACATAGATGACTCTGCTATGGCTGAGATGGTTTAAGGACAAAGAAGGGCACCTACAGACAAGAGGGGGTCTCTACATATTCAGTACATGAGGAATGCAGGAAAATATTACAGTAAATTTAGCAAGAGGTGAGGGGGCTCTCAAAAATTGACCTGATGACTGTTGGGAAATGCTCTGGGAAATATGATAAGCTGCTATAAGAGAGTCAGTTGAAGGGGGAGGAGAAATCCATCTGAGTACCCTGTAGAGGGAGATTTTGAGGTATGTGATTTCCACACTATTCCTTCCTTCCTCTATTTTTGTGGATCTCCCCTCCCCCACTTGCATTCCCTAGTTTGATTTCTCTGCAGCATTACCATTTATGAAAACTGTTTGATGCAGGGACTTGATTTTAAATTGTTAACTTGTATTAATAAACATTTAAATGTTTTTTTAAAAAACAACAACTCAAAGCTGAATTTAACAATGACAATAACTTTGCGAAAGACCTCTGAGCTTTGTGAGTAGACCCCTGAGTTCAATGGACCAATAGTCTAACTTGCAATAAGGCAGCTTCATAGCGTCAAACAGCAAGTATTCATAAGAAAAGAGAGCTGTTGGACTGCCATAACGTCTTGCCCATGTCACAAGGACCACATACTGCTTCCCATCAAAAACAGTAAAAGGACCTGGCTAAACAAAAACTGAGAGCTGTTGGACTGCCATAACGTCTTGCCCATGTCACAAGGACCACATACTGCTTCCCATCAAAAACAGTAAAAGGACCTGGCTAAACAAAAACTGTGAAGGCTGCAGATGTGCAGCCATTTCAGATCCGTTCTATGCAGTTCATGTGCCCTGGCACCCCCATCCTGTGCTGCCTACATTGCAGTCCTTAGAACACTTTCCTGGGGATAAGCACAGTTAAATAGAGCTGAGCAAGGCTCTTGAGTAGAGCTGATAGAGTCACTCCCTTACCTATCTGTCTTTGCTTTCTACACAGAAAGGTACAGTGTGCAAAGCATGTGGTAACAAGTATTGCCCAAAGTGTTGTACCTCAGTCCTAAATAAAGAACAAATGCAATAAAAGAATAAATACAATAGAAACATCAACAAACAATAAATTGACAAAAATCATTTTGATTTTTAAATTTGACTATGAGCATTGCTTTTGAGTATCTAAATCTTGCTGTATTTTAAGGTATAAAGTATCAACTTGTCTAATTAAATATTTTGAAATCTTGTTTTTCCTAACTACCCTAACTAAAAAAAAAAATCCATATCTGGGACTATTTAAAACTATTAGAACAGAAAATTTGGAAACCAAATTTGAATCATGAGATTATTGTTGTTGTTGCTTGAGAAATCCCTCTACAACACTAGTGGACATGTCTGTTTGCCAGCGGAGTAGCTTTTAATTTAAAGATAAATATGGACATCCTCCTCTTGGAAACTAAAGAAGCCTGGAATAAATGATCAAGAAAATCAAAGAAGTGAGAAGTTTGGCCTCTTCCTAAACTTCAAAAAGACCAAATTCATGACCACCGAGAATAAGAGAAATGTTAAAATAACAGCTGACGATGATGACTCAAATGTGTAGAAGAATTCACTTTCTTAGGATCACAGATCAACCAAAACAGTGAATGCTGTCCAGGAATAAAACGTCGAATCATGCTGGGTCACACAGCAATGATGAACATGAATCGAATATGGAAGAGCAAGTACATCAACCTAGCAACCAAATGCAGATTAGTCTGTGCTATTGTGTTTCCCATAGCAACCTATGGCTGCAAAAGTTGGACCATGAAGTAGCAAGCTAGGAGGAAAATCAACTCAATTGAACTGTGGTGCTGGAGAAGGCTTGTGTGCATTCCTTGGATGGCAAAGGTGACAGACAAGCAAGTATTGGAGCACATAAAACCAGACATGTCATTGGAAGAAAAAATCATAAAACTGCAACGGACTTATTTTGGCTATGTCATGTGGAAGAACTCACTAGAAAAAACAATTATTCTTGGATTGGTTAGCAGCAAAAGGAAACCTGGCCACCAAAGAACATGGTGGCTAGACACCATGAAAGTCAACACCAGCCTGAGAATGAAACAACTCAAAGAAACAGTATAAGATCAGAAAATGTGGAGACAGCTGGCCCATAGAATCACTAAGAGTCGAGTATGAATGAATGGCTAACAACAACAATGGACATCTTTTTAAAAGATTTAGTTTATAAATCATACCGCGGTAATAAGAAAGATTTTGCAGTGTCTCATTCTTTTGGATGAGGATCTTACTCTGAGGACCAAGCTACCCATTATGACATTGACAGGTCCAATCCATGAATGCTGCTGCTGCCATTTTAGAACTGAATTTAGGCCATTTAAAAATACTGCAAGGGCCTGATTGGGGTGGAAGTAGGAGTTCCTGTCCCCCCCATTTTTCAAGTGCAGAAGCAACTCCCTGCAGTCATTACAGCATTTGAAGGGGGAGGGGAGCTTCCAGTCCTGCCACTCTGGAAGTGGCCCAAGTTCAGTTCTGAAATGGAAGTAGCATCCACAGTTCAGACCTGTGGACCCTGTAATGTCAAGTTTGGCCCTGTGTTCCCTCCAGATGACAAGTTTGGAGCATGGTTTTTATGGTCATACCCCAAATATAACAGAATTAACTTCCAGAAAATAGATGATGTCTCTAAGGGCCACATGCATATTTTATAAACTATTTTCCTTCATTCAACAATACTAACATATGCAAAGAAGGAACCTTGTGGATGTGTAGTCGCCATGAGCAGGAATGAGAATGTAGGAGGGAGAACATCAAAACTACTATTATCAGCTCTCTTCCTCCACTGAACTGTTTGGATATGTAGCAGATATGAATGGGCCCTTCTCATCCAGTGCTACCAGCTGTTATGCTTGATGAGTTGGGCGCTATTGAAGCTGATCTGGGCCCTGAAGCCTTTGTTGTTCTAGCTGTTTGCAGCTCTATTTTTTTAAGGCTTTTTGTTTTGAAAATATATGTTTGTAAGTCACCTTGAAATCAAGGAAAGACACAGTAGATATGTTTCGAATCAACAGATGTAGGAACTTTCACTGAGTATAACCTTGTGACTGATACAGCCCTCGTATCCTTTCACTGAATTCGCCCAAATGTCTTTTCTGTTCTTCTATATGCAGATGATACATTACTCATTGCTCAGGCACAAATTTGTCTCAGAAGACTGTTAAACCAATTAATCTATATTGTAAAAGGAACCTACTCCAGGTCAATTATGCAAAAAAAAAAAAAAGAGTATGGTCTTCAGCAAGCAGATACAGCGACATAGGTGAACTATGGATGGCAACTTATTAGAGCAGGTGACTTCTTTTAAATATCTAGGGATTATCTTTCATCAGTCAGGATCTTGGGCAATGCATATTGACTTAACTAGACAGAAACGTAATAAAATACTATCTGAGTTATACAGATTTTATAGGTGGTTCATTAGTACCCCCGCTCTAAAAATTTTTAAATCTAAATTACTCCCTCAAATGTTGTATGGTGCTCCAGTCTGGAGATCTGGAAATCTGTACTCATTAGGAGATATACAAAATAAATTTGCATGTTCAGCGCTGGGAGTTCCTAACTCTACATCATCAGTTTTAGGTCAAATCTGCATTTGCATCTTTAAATCAGTTTCGTGCTGCTGTGATGCTGTCTTTCCCTATGCTTGTTTGAAGAGCAGTTTGGAGAAGATTCATTTAAAGCGGTGTGGAGGCACAATGACAGTGGAGCCGCCACGAGAGGGCTATAAACATAGACTGACATGCAAAAGTATGCTAGCACTGTTGAAGTGTGAAAACAAAAGCAAATGTAGACAGCTTTTTTGAAGATGGAGTCAGAAGGCTGGGAGACCGGTGGGAAAGACAAATGCAGATTCGACCATAGTGTGAACAGAACTGGCTTTGCCATCAATAGTTATAATAGTTCATAAACTTGTTATATATTTATGGCTGAAGATATTTTTCTCCCAAGCATTGCTTCTAGTGACAATGACATATGAAGATATGAAAGATATATCATGGAGATTACGGACACTGTCTTTACTAAACTAGGATTATCCTGTCGTTATATATATTTGAATTTTGGTTCCACCACATTCTATGCTTACCATAATTGATTCGGCTCAAGAACTGGCAGTCAGAAGACACTGGCCAGGGCTGACTGGCTGCTTCGCAAAGTCCCACCCATGTCAGCCCCGGTCAGTGTTTTCAGCTCAGTCTGCTCCAGTCCTCCGACAGGAGAGGACCGTCTGGAGTGTGAACGCAGGGACAGGCCCTCAAGGCTGAGGCAAGTGAGAGAAGCCCTTTTCCGCCCCCGGACACCATCCCCTGGGCCTTCTATGGGGCACTAGGCCCAGAGAAGCCCTTTTCCCCCACACACTGCCTACTGCCCCCATAGAAGGCCCAGGGGATGGTGTATGGGGGACAGAAAAGGCCTTCTCTGGGCCCAGAGAAGCCCTTTTCTGCCCCTCTTCCCTTCCTTTCCCCCTTTTTCTTTCTTCCTCTCTCCTTTCTTTCACTCTTCCCCCTATACCTTCCTTCCTTCCTTCCTTCCTTCCTTCCTTCCTTCCTTCCTTCCTTCCTTCCTTCCTCCAACTCTCTCTCCCTTCCACCTCCCTCCCTTCCTTTCTAGGGCCCGTTGTTTTCCACCACAACGGGCTTTGCTCCCTAGTCTAAAGAATATTTCAGGAACTTCCAGCGGATGTTGATTAGAACACTCACACCAGACGCTGTCTCCGCATTGTTGCAAACTAAAAGAATTTAAAACGCCTACCATAAATAATAATATAACTCCTATTCTTGAAGGCTGAGATGGGACGACCCAAGGGTCAAAAGAATAAAACACACAGAGCTCCACCAGCTGAGGAAGAAATGGAATTATCTAACGAAGACCCTCCTCCACCATTTGAATCAGAAGGAGAGGAGGCTTGGGCCAGCAAAAGGAAACGTGAAGGCTCAATTTCAAAAAAACACATGAAAGAATTTTTTACAGAACTGAAACAAGAAATAAAAGAAGAAATCAAGAGTCTTATCACTCCATTGACTACAAAAATAGACAAATTAACAAAGAGCATGGAAAAATTAAAGCAGTAGCAGACTCAGCTGCAGCAGAAGTGAAAAATAACAAACAAGCTATCTTGGAGCTACGTGATTATGAAGCCTGGTCCAAAAGTAAGTTAATGTTATTAGAACTTAGAGTGTGCAAGTGGAAAATTAAAATTCGTGGGATTCCACCAAACTTTGAACTGAATACCAACCTGACTACAGCTTTAAATTCCTGGCTGAGGAGCTGAAACTTCAGGGTACTGTGGTTACAACAGCATACAGACTAAACACTAGTAGAGCCGGGTCACCAGCCTTAATCCTGGATGTTATTGCAGAGATTGTGGATGTTCAAACAAAGAAATTAATCTTAGAAACTGCTCATAGCCAAAAAGGTTTGAAACTAGATGATGTTATCACCCATATATTCCCAGATCTCCCATAAGAAATCTCGACAGCTCGAATAAATAGGCGTCCAATGGTACAGAGACTAATAGAACCCCTGGCTCATCTCTCAGTTACCCAATGGTGAAGGACTTGGACAGCCCATGATGTACCTTCGGGACAGGAAATGATTACAGCTATTACACAGGCTGCTGGTAGTTCATAGGACTTGACTTGATAAGGACACAAAATAGGCAGTGCTGGAATAAAAACTTTTACTTAAATTCAAGTTGGGATATTGCACAATGCAGGTAAGACTGTATGGGGAAGATTCCCAGCTCGCCAATGGCGAGTCTCTTTTAGGGACTCCTTTGGGAAACAAAAGATTCCCAAAGATAAACACTAGAAGATAAAAATTTTGGTGTTCGGCAGTAATTCTTGCTTTCCTTTAATTGTTATAGTTACATAATAAAATTATACATCAGAAGTGTAAAGAAGTACATTGACAAGTAATAATTAATAGCAATTGAAAAATTAATTTGGGCTTAAGGGGGGGTAAGAAAAACAAAAGATGTATGAATTGTATAATGATATATTTTTGGAATGCAGAATTAAGTTTGTGGGAACATTCCCAAGTAGATTATAAAGATAGGAAAATAGATATATTAGAAATCAATCCAGTTTGGGCATATTGTAGGTTATCTTTGATATATTAGTTTAAATGTTATTCCTTCTTTTGTTATGATGTTTTGTATAAACTTGTATTATGGGAATTAAAAGCAAAATAAAATATTTTTTAAAATAAAATAATAATAATAACAATAATAAAATAATATTTCAGGGGTTTTGATCATGTAGTTAAACAAAAATTATTGGACATAAGTTCACAAGTAGATCATGGGTTACTTAGTACCATGAGTTCAACCACTTTATATAAAAAACTTATATATTTTCCTATAGCTCTCCTGATTTACCTCAATGGGTGCGTTCAGACACGCCGTTTGAGCCGTTTTCGGCACGGCTCAGAAACGGCTTTTACCTGCGCGTTCACACGCCCAACATCTGCCTACCGTCCCCAGCCATCGCTTTCTGGAGCAAACCCCCTTTGAAACGGAGTATTTTGACACCACTTACCCAAGTGGTGTTTTCCATGATTCTCCGTTTCAAGCCGCACTTTTCCCTGTCTGATCGCTCCATCCAGCCACTTCCGGGTGCTTCAACCCCCCTCCCCTCTGGGAAGTTGCCTCCAGCTTCCGGTTTTAGTCCGCCATTTTTTTCCCCCCCTTAGCGGTGTGCGCTTGAGCGGAGCTCCGCTCCTAAGTTAAATGAAAAAAAGCTTCACTGGTGCCTAATTTAGGCATTTAGACGAGTCCGGGATCTCGGGGAGGCCATTTTCGGGGAGACAATGTAAAAGGAGTCTTCATTTAAACTTTAAAGGGACCAGTTAAGATCGCTCTTCTGCGCACGCGCCAAACTTCCTGTTCGGGAGAGGGCTGCCTGTGCGCATGCTCAAAGGAGAGGGGAAACACCCCCCCCCCACCTGCAGGAGGACGGCAGGGAGCTCCGAAGGAGGGAAGGAGGAGGTGAGTGTGATCGCGATTCTCCAGTTTAAAAAAAAAAAACGCATCGTGCCGGAGCAGTTTAAACCGCTCCAGCACGCTGTCTAAACGCACCCAATGAATATAAAAAGGCATTTATTAGGGCCTGGACGGATATTTTACAATAGGCAGTAGTGAAGGGCCGCTACAATAAGAACCCATTTGATGATCAAGTGTGCTCTTGCGACCCCAAATCCATTGAAGATCTGGCGCATGTTATGTTTTGGTGCCCAAGATTTGATGCCCAAGATTTACAGTGTTTGCTAGGGAGATGAGAGCAAAATAAATTAGTTACGTTACTGGCAGATAAAGACAGATGAATCACAATGCAGATGGCAAAGTTTGTAGCATCAGTTACCAAGATATAGGTAAGATAACTGAATTATATTTATAAATAAATTTATTCAATAAGATCCTTTTGATGGGATTTATTATATTATTATATATCATTGTATGGATTCTATGGATTTAGACTTATTGCTAAGGTTAATTTGTATTATTGTTTTATTGAACAATTTATGTGATAGTTTGCATTGACACTGTAATTTAGTATTAATATTATTGTATTTTCCTTCTTTTTGTGTTTTGATTGCTATGGCTGAGCTGAAGCAATAAAGTTATCTGATGGGAACTAGCCTGCAACATATGAAGATTGTTTCATCCTGGAACAGCTTGAAACATAACATCTGTAAAGGAGAAGGGCAGAGAACCAGAAACACTTTTGGACAAACTTGTTTAGAAAACTGACTTCTTATATATTTGATTATACTATGTACACTTTGATTATACTGTGTACAGTCTGGAAAGGCAGACAGAATTCTACATGGGCTTTTCAATTCTTCACCCACAATAATGCAAAATCTAATTTAAACATGGACACTGCAACAACAGCTTGCAATAAACCCAGGTAACAACTTTGCTGCCACATATACCCAGACAACACAATCACTGGACCTAACAACATCAACTACACCATCAGGGGCTCATTCACTTGCTCATCTTCTAACATTGTATATGCCATTAAATGACAACAATGCCCTTCAGTTCTCTACATAGGACAAACTGGACAAACCCTACACGAGAGGATAAATGGACACAAATTTGACATCAGGAACCACAAGACTGAGAAACCTGTAGGAGAACACTTCAGCCTTCCAGGACATTCAATGGGTGACCTCAAAGTAGCTGTTTTATTACAAAAGAACTTCAGGAAAAGAATGGAAAGGGAGACTGCTGAATTACAAAGTTATTACAACACTTGGAACAGAAACCTCCCCAGGACTCAACAAGGATATTGGTTTCTTATCTCATTATGTATGCTAACTCATTCAGTCCTCACATAAGAAGGACTATAAATCCTCTGTATTTTATTGTTTTTCTTTTTCAGAATAGTATATTAGAATACTGAATGTAATGCAAGGAATATGGGATTTTTGCTGACATGACATCCGTCTCATAAAGTGCCGTTTAGTAATCTCCATTCCTGGGAGGAGAGAACACAGATTCTCGGTTTGCTTCCCACAATTAGAAAAGACACCTTTAGACATTTATCTGCTATTTTGGCATATTTATTGCTTTACAATATTTATTTATATTTATTTATTTATTAGATTTATACCCCGTCCTCCCAGCCGAAGCCGGCTCAGGGCAGCTTACATAAAAGAATAAAAACACACAAGTAAGCAATTTATAACCTTAGCTTGTTATTTATCTGACTTTGTCTCCCTCATGCCTTACATCTTAATTTGCTGTTAAGTCCCTGTCTGTACATTCCAATGTACTTGAAAAAGTGTGCACACGCTTTTTATTTATTGAAGCTCATACCTTAAATAAACCTTTGTTGGTCTTAAAGGTGCCACTGGACTCTAAATTTGTTCTACAGCTTTACTACTGTTTGGCAACTGTCCCTAATTCTAGTTTCTTGCTAAACACCTATATAGACAATGGCATATGGGGGGGGGGGGAATTGCTTCATTAATAGAAATAAAAATCAAAGAAACAGCCAGTCAGGGAACACAATGCATCTTCTAAGTTCTCAGCCAAAGATGCCCCCCAAATGGGGACCCCAAATTAGGGTTGCCAACTCTGGGTAGGGAAATTCCTGGAGGTCTGGGGTTGCTGTGTGTGGAGGGGGCATTGGGGGAAAGATTTCTCCTAGACTCTATGGTATGCCATAGAGTTTGTTCTCTGAATCTGTCATTTTTTCCAGGGGAATTGATCTCTGTAGTCTGGATATCAGTTGTAATTCTAGAAGACCTGCAGGCTCCACCTTGAGAATGGCAACCCTGCAAGTGTGTGTTTGTGCGTGTGCGCGCGGGCACACACAAACACACACACACGCCTGCGCGTTTCCTCCGTCTTGGGTCTTCCTTTCCCCCTTTGAGACAAAGATGGTGGGGGAGGGAGTTCGCTAGGAGATTTCATATTCCCGAAGCATTCCCAGAAACAGGAGGGGACTGTGGGTATTCGTAACTGAACGGAAGAAAAAACAAAGATCTTCAGAGAATCCCTTTTCATAATGTATCGGTCGTGTGTCTTGAAATTGACTTTTTCCAGCAGGAATTCCCCTGGCTGACTTGGAGGCTGGCTGGTGGGAGGGCTGCCTAGCGAGGCTTTCAATGAAACTCCCGGAGTAAAGTTCTAGGAATGGGCGGCTCTCTTTAACATTCTTTTTTCTCCCCCTTTTCAATCTGCACTAGTTAAAGCGGGATCCCGGGCTGGATATGCTCGGCGATTTTTGGTGGGGGACGGATGCGAGCCTGCTGCCGCTTCTTTTTTGAAAGAAGATCCCCACTAGATAGCCCCAAGCCCCCCCCCCCCCGCCCCGAGGGGAGGAGGCGGGCGAACAGCGAGCGAGGCAGGCTTCGGAGGGGTAATTGATCGCTTGATCGCCGCCGGGTCCCTCCTCAGAGGTGCCGAGCTGCTGGTTGCAAGCCTTTGGTGACAGCCGCCCGGAGGACTGCGAGCTAGGGGGAAGCGCGTTGCTGGAGCCTACAGCCAACCAGCCGGGCGGCAGGGGCACGAGGGCAGTCCGGCTCGCCGCCTTCCATGTGCGCTGCTGGGGAAGGCAGCCTTGCCCGCTGGCGACGCTTCTCGGAGCCCGGCGCGGCAGCAGCCCCGGCGGCGCGGCGCTTGGCCCGGGCCGGCTCGGGGGCTCCCGCTGGGCCATGCGGAGACTGACCGCCATCACCTGTTTCCCTCTCCGCCTGTAGATCGCCACTGGGAACTCTTCGCGGGGGGCACACCGCCCCCGGGAGCCAGCCGACTGCAACGCCGGGGACGCAGCATGGGCTGGCTGGGCCGGATCGCCGTGTTGCTGCTGGGAGTCCTGCTGCCCGCCCAGAGAGCCGCCGGCCAGCAGCAGGGCGGGAGCAACGTGCCGCGCCTCAAGCTGACCTACAAAGGTAAGGCTGCCCCCGCGCTGGGCGGACTAGAAGGATCGGGGGGGGGGGGTTGCCGGCAGAGACAAAGGAAAGAGTTCGTCGGCGCTGGCCCCCGAGGCGGGCTAGGCGGCGGGGGCGCTCGACAAGCAGCAGCCAGCATTTACGGAGGGGGTCTGTTTGTGCGCGAGCGTTTCCAGACGTACATCTGCACCCGTCGCCGGAATACTTCAGCACCCTCCTATGTCTGTGTGACTAGGACGGCCTCCCTCGCGATTCGGTCTTTTGACAGCACGAAAGAGTTAATTCTGCCATCATGAATATTCAAACAATACTAGTCTGACAGTCGCCTAATAGAAGCAGGAGACCGGGGGCGGGGGGGCTTGCCAAGAAATCTGGGAAGTGTAAAGAGAGGGGCTCCAGGAGAAAGACGGCGGAGGAGAAGGGGGCGGAATATAGCGCTCGCCTGCACTTGAGGCACTGCAAGTATTTCTGCCTGATAATGTGCACGTTGTCTAAATGAGCTTAGCTCGTGCTGAAAGTATTGGCGGGGAGAGAGAACTTGCGGGTTACAATGAACGGTGCGGAAACGGCAGAGCAGCATCTCGCCAAATTCTCAGCAGTTCACTGGCTGCAACCTGGCCTCTCTCATCAGTTCTAACTACGGGGCACACCCACTCCAGGCTTCTTCCAGCAATTTAAAAGCACGCAAAGTCTATACAGTATAGTTAGGTATTATGTGTCTGTGGCACATGAAAAAGACAGGAGTACGTTTTAAAATCCGCCTTAAAAACAAAACAAAAAACTTTTGGAGTATTCTGGTTTAAGACGTGAACAAGTAACAAAGCTGATTTTTCCTGCTGTAAGAAAGAGAAGGAACATGTGTTTGTGGTCAGAGATGTCAGCCCCTTTTGCCGAGAGTATCATGTCTGCACAGCTTATGTTGTGCCAGGGAAAAAAAGCGTCTTTCCTTTTAAAAAGTCTGTTTCCATGCTAGGGAGGATTCTTGTTTTTATTGGCAGGAGTTTAAAAGCAAAACATCCAACCTGCTAGGCTCTGATACTAATTAAATTGCTCAGTCTGTTTACATGGGGGTAGCTCAGTTGATGTCAGTAAAGCTACTTTGAAGTAAAGGATGTGAGAATGTACATGTTATCTGTCCAGGCAGACATTTGTTATACATTGCTAGGTAAATTAAGCACCCATTTGAACGTTCCTGCAGTCTGATGTAATTGTGAAATCAATGAACCCTTTCTAAAATCGGTGTACAGTGTGTGTGTAAACAACTCTTCCTAGAAAATGCTAATGAATTTGTCACAAGGAGATTACTGTATACTTGATATAAAAGCAAGTGAACTAACTCACTTTTGGTTGCTATTATAAGGTGCTACTGCACCAATTTAATGAGTCCCCTAAATGGATATTTAATTATTTATGGCCCAGTTTACTTTCATGTTTCTGTTAAAACATAGTTACAGTAAGGGGGATTCAGTCAGTGGTTTACAACATTCTGTTAAAATGAATAACAGTTAATTAGTAACAGTGGACTATTTTTAACTCCCTGAAAGTTAAGTGAAGCCTTCATTTTAACACCACTCCCCATAAGGAATTATCATTATGCATTCCATGCTTAATGCATCACTGATGTGGCTGGGTGCAGAGTGAGATATTAAGGCAGTATTGCTGTATTGTTTCTGTACATTGTGTCATTTTCACTGGCTTGGTGGTTTCCATTGCTATTTATTCAGTCTTGGGTATCAAAATGGGCACCAAAAATTGCAAAAGCATTGCATATCTTTCTTGGGCTCAATAGGATTTACATCCAATTAAGTATGCAGCACAAATGTGATTTAGTGTGATTTACCTCATTTATATCCTGGCCTTCCAAAGAATTCAAGATGGTATACATATTTTCTATTATTCTATAAAACAAGTATGTGGGGAAGACTATACTGAGGTAACAAATTTTAAAATGCCATCCAGTGTATTTCATGGTGGATCAGGTATTTTGTACACAGGCCCCCGTAGTCCAAATCCAGCACTGTTCACTCCACTGTGCCCATGCAGAATTTTTCTGTGATTAAAACTAAGACAGCAGCAGCAGAAGAATGTTAATGATTCAAGCTTCATGTCTTGATTTAATGAAGTATTTGAGCCCAAGATTAAAATTAAACTTGTGAATCACAGATAATGTCAGTGAAACACTTGAAACACTTGCAGTACACTTTAAACAAGCTAACTAAATGTTTGTTCCTACTAATTCTGACACTGCTTACTCTCCACCACATGAATTTTGCTTAGCAGAGTTCTTGGATGATCAGATTGGTGGCAACCAATGGCCCCTAAGCTGTGGAGTCTTGTGAGCAAAACTTCTACTTTGCGAGCTATTGGCATTAAAGTTGTGAGCAAGCAATTTTGCTACTGCATAAATTAGTTTGCTCTGGAGCCATCCTTCCTGAGCTAAGACAAAAATCTGTGAGTTGGAAGCTAAAAAAACTGTGAGCTAGCTCACACTAACTCAGCTTAGAGGTTACACTGGTAACCTGAATTCAGGATGCGTTCTTGTGATACCAACACAAGTCATAAATACCAAGTTACTGAGGAACATGGGAAAATAAAGAAGCTAAACTAATAAAGCTTTGGATAATTAATTGCTCTTCTAATAGCTCCTGCTGTGAACATTTCCTCAGTGAAAGGAGCACAGCGAGCATTTTAAGAACACTTGGTGCATTAATAGGGAAATGTTATTCAATAGCAGATTCATATGCCTCGAACATCATAGTGGGTTTTCCAGGATGGCACAAGGCATTTCATGCATCTGGGACCAACTCTGTATTTAAAAAAAAGCTATTTCAAAAATGCAAACATCACCCGTGGCGTACTTGATGAGTATTTTCAGGGGTAGGATTGCTCTTGATCAAAATGAACTGTGGAATGAACACAAGCATCCCCCCCCCCATTTTACTGATCACTGTCTTTTTTGATTTGGCATGTGTGCAGCTGGGGTTGTGCCAAAGAAAAACTTTGTAGTCAATTGTTAGTAGTTTTTACTAAATAATTATTAATAAAAATAGTAGTGATTTTTAATGACTAATTATATGAGTCAAGTATAATTAAAATAGAAAAAACTGGTGATTTTTTTAGAAGATTAATGAAAGTTTAAATCCCTGTCAACCTTAATTTCTTTTTGGTTACTGGCTCTCAAATGGGTGCTGTTAGTCCGCCATTTCTCAGGTTGCCAGATAGACCTTGTCTGTGACCCTGCTGCTTCTTCTTCTTCTTTAAAATAACCTTGTAACTTCCTGTCCTGTACACATTTGTGTCATATGAAATCATCCTGTGTGTATGTAAGCAATGGTAAGCAACATGGAAGTTCCAAGCAACTGACTTTTTGGGGTAATGGGGACACATCAGGAATCAAAGAACCATGAAAGTATTTTAACCTTTTATTTGTCAAAAAGCAGCCCCCACCCCCATGGCTATTGGCATAGAATTATGGGAGGTTGCTTTGTACACAACCATGCCACCTTCTTTAAAACCTGTCAATGAACATAATCTATTTACAAGAAGCCTGGACGTTGTGGGAAGCCTAGGGGGGGTAGGCAGCTTCCCTCTCCTAGTCATGCTGTTATGGTACAATCTAGTATTTCAGGTCTTCTGGTTTCCATGTGCACAGCCCTCTCCTTCTCATAGGTGGTTATGACAGACCCAGTCCATTTCCCTCCCTTAGAGGCAAGATTTTCCCTCAGTCTTTCTTTTTGTGGCCCTTCACTGAGGCTGCAGTCAGACGTGCCACTTAGTGTGGTCGGGAAGCATTCCTAATTTTATCTGTTGTTATTTGACACAGAGACATCTGACCAGACATCCCAGCATAATCCATTTCGCTGCGGGCTCAGTCCGTCACTGAATGATTAGGTGGTGTGGTCGGGTGAGGGCTGGCCTGTAGCCAGGATTTTGTAATTTGGGGGGCCTTTAAATAAGTCAGGGGGCACTGACATCACAAAATAAAAAAATACTATTAAAATAAAAAAAAATTAAAACCTCACTTTTGCAGCGTTCACACTCTGCCTGGGGAAGCAAGCCGAGTTTGCGGAAGGGGCAGTGGTGGGGAGTCCTCCGGGTGGTCCAGAGAGTCAGGAGTCCTCTGGGTGGCCCAGAGAGCTGGCAGCCAGGGGGCTGGATGGAAGTCAGGGGGCCTTGGCAGGAAGTCGGGGGGCAGGCCCCGAAATGCCCCACTGTAGCTACAGGCCTAGGTGAGGGTAGGGATTTTTGCTGTCTTTTGTGCATGTGGATAACTGAGGAATCAAGCCCCACATGGAGATGTCTCTGTGCACTTTTCTGCTTCCTAGAGTCAAGTCTCCATTTTGAAAGCTCACTGGTCCTTCCATATAGCATTTTAATCTCATTGGTTAACAGTGAGCCATGGTTGCCTGATAGAGATCACTCCCTTTCCTGCTCATTGGAGTTGCTGGCTGGGACAATTATGTGGTTATGCGCATATCACCAAGAGAGCCAAAAAAAAGGTGCCAAGTTGGGATGGAATGAGCAGACCGTGGCCTGTTGGCAAGTGTTAGGACCGGACTTTCCCCGGTGTCTTTTAATTCCGTTTCAGGGGTGGGAAAGAACGGGCTGTCAACAACTGTGGAACCTTTCACAGATGTTGCTATCTGAATGTGCACTTTAGATCCATCAGGCATGAGCAGCTATATTGGATCTAAATGCAGGTCTGACCTCACCCTGACTGGGCAGCCCTGCTAACCTGTATTCATCTCTTTAGAGTAACTTTAGCAGTCCCACCCTCTGTCAGTAATATGTAATGGCTATTTTCTCAGCCCAGGACCTGAGGGAAGGGTTAGGATCTCCCTTTAACTTAAATGACAGAAAATGGCACCTCAGATGCTTTTAAAATTCAAAAATGACAGAATGTTTTATTTTACATCAAGGGGAAAGTTTAAGTGAAGTCAGGGGTTGAAAATATGAAGGTAAAATAGTATAAGCACAAATTCTTATTCTTGTATTTCAGGCTAGTGAGTTTCTTGAATTATTCACTGTTACTATAGTTCTTTGCTTTGAGAGGCTTTTGTTCCTGGGTTTTCCCAAACCACTCCAGCTCACTTTATCTGTATAATAGCAGACTAGCAGTGCCCAGAAGGCTGGTACCCTCTTCCCAGTACCCTAGCCCCTTCTCTTGGAACACCTAAAATCTTCTTGAGTTGTTAACTTTGTTAAAGTCTCCACAAGCACACTAGACCAGGGAATCTCTATTCCTTGGAGATAACTTTCCCTGTTTAACTGGGTAGGGACTCTTTTCTCCCTAGAAGATTTATCCCCTTTTCCTTTGGCCTGAATGGGAGACTCCTTTTTCTACCCAAACCTCCTTTCCAAACTTTTATCCAGCTCACTGGCTGTGTTTAAAACTGCCCTTAGCTAATGCTGAATTAAGACTATATTACGTCATGGGTGAATTCTTTGTCAGCACTAAACCCTTGTCTGTCAGGGCTAGTCTAAGAGGATTTTCAGGCAGCAATCTGAATCTGTTATCCTCTCACAGGACTTTTTTTTGTTTGTTCAGCTGATGCCAACCAATCAGATTACCTGGAGCAGCCTGTCACTCAAGGCTCTCTGGCTCTGTGAATTGTTAACCCTTCACAATCCTGTAGTTTTATGTACAGCACTTTTAAGCCTCTTAAAAAGTGCAGTTCATCACAGTGGTTATTTCATTTTGTGAATTATAATTAGCAAATCATCCAAGACCTGAGCATGGAGTTTTAGGATTTCATTTAAAGGGTGTTTCACACATACATAGATTTCTTATCACCTCACTGTGCCTCAGACTTGAACATATCCATTGACACCACTGAAACACATTTTCAGTGGGTGGGCAGCATAAATAGTTGAGACATGAAGGAAGCAGGCCATTTTCCATCAACATATGCTTACATCAGTACTTAGTACTGTATACAATCTCACAATTCACTGTGATCTCAGAATCATCTATTGCAAGCCATTGTTCCTTGGATATATATCAGCTTACTGATCACATTGGGTGGTTGCAAACACAAAGTTGAGTCTTTCTTAAGACTCCAGAAGAGACTGGGAACCAAGTGGACAATCCCATCTCCCCCTCCCCTTCCTTATTCTCTCTCAGTACCACACTCCTGCTACCTGCCTTGCCTATAGTGAGGAATATATTAGCCTGATGTTAATCACAGAATTTGAAAGTTGATTTTAAAGCTAATTTTAAATCTTGGTTAAGTAGGAATTCTGGTTAGACTTACTAACCCGGTGCCAATGTGCCATGGTTAAGATGGGCAGTAAGACTTCATTCCTTAGCACAGGTAGAAAAGAGGGAGAGGGTGCTTGCATACCCTTCACTCTCTCTGGATCTTTAGCTTCAGTTAGAAGAGAGCCATAACCCTTCACATACAGCTTCATGGTGTAGATGCACATGGCTGGAGGCTGCATGTGAGTGAAAGAATCTTGTGGCTGGGGCAAGTCACATGGGTCCTGACCATTCAGTTAACCCTTTCCCTTCAGCAGCAAACAGACTAGGTGGGAAAGACCATCTCATGGTCCAGCCCCTTGATTACATCACTCACATGCACCTCTCACCTTTGTGGGACCTCCCAGTGGGGAAGTGGGTTTCCACATGCCTAGCGGTGAGCAGAACTACATCGATACTGATCCAGCATTTACTTCAGTTCATGTCCCCTGCTAGTTTATGTTGGCAGAGTGTAGATATGCAGTAAGCGGAGCACAAGCTATTTAAAGAATAAAGTAGGTTTATTAAGGAGGAAACAAACTTTGTAAGGAAGAGGAAAGAGAAAGAGAAATCTAACTATAGTTGCTATAGATTTTCCAGGCTGTATGGCTGTGGTCTTGGCATTGTAGGACCTGACGTTTTGCCAGCGGCTGTGACTGGCATCCTCAGAGGTATAACACAGAAAGATGGAGTACTCTCTGTGTCAAGTCCAACTGTCTAACTAGCCAGGAGAAAGCCAGCAGTAACAAACAGTTCTCAGCAGGAGCAGGAAAAACCCCAAGTCAGCCAATCAGGAAACAGGAAGGAGACTATTTGAAAAAAGTAGGAAGTCCCTAATTTCACTATGCTAACTAATTGTCCCCTCTGCTGCCCCCTGCAGGATGTTCTTGCCATTTTCTTTATCTATGTACCTTGCATATTCCAACAGTTTATTCCTTTGCGCTTTTGTTTTTATAAACTAAACTCTCCCATTTTTAATAGCCTAGTTTGCAACTGCTTTGCTTCAGGTTCTTCTGATCTTGTGACCCACACTCATCCTTTACATGTGTAAACCGCAGGCTTCTAAAATTGTATAGGGTTGCCCGGTCTGGGTTGGAAAATACATGGAAACATTGGGGGTAGATCCAGGAGAGGGCGGGGTTTGGGGAGGGGAGGGGCCTCAGCGTGTTACAATGCCATAGAATCCACCCTTCAAAACAGCCATTTTCTCCAGGGGAGCTGATCTCTGTCTTCTGGAGATGAGTTATAAAAGTGGGAGATCCCACTGCATCTGTCTCATCTTGTTTGTTTACTGAATACATCTCAACACTGTCAAATGTTTGGGAAGTCTGTATGTGGTTCTTTTCTTTTTATTGTTGCTCAGTTTAATACACATTACTCCAGAACAATTAACTGAAAACATAGTTGTGTTTTTTCATTTCTTTTTTCCCTTCACTGTGGCTAAGAAATTTGGTTCAAAGTTGATGCAAATGATTATAGGATAATAATAGGAATAATAAGAATCAGATTAAAAGATAAATCTAACAAAGCAAACAGCTTAAACATTAAAAGCTATTTCCCCCCCCCATGCATTTTAGTGTTGCCAGGATGCAGCTGGCAAGCCCTGGGAGTAATAGGGGCAGAGACTGCCACACCTGTGCTGTGCCGGCATGCTGAAGTCATTTCCAGAAAAAGCAGAAGTGACGCCATGGGACATTCTAAGATTTACAAAAAATCTGTGGTAAAACTACACACTGCAATTTGCTTGCCCCGCCCCCCCTTCCTGTTGACACTTCAGGTGCTGGTGAGCAAACGAACAGGTTGCCAGGGAATCTACCTCATGTGTTTAATCAATGTGGTAAAATTCTATTTGTAGAAGGTATTGTGGGGGGGGGGGGATGCAAGAACCCAGGGAAGTCTGAAGTAATAGCTGGTCATATAGGGCTGAGTCAAAACATTTCTTTTTAGCCAAGCTTTTATCTGAAGTTATACTGTTGTTTTTATGGCTGGCATCCCATTTGAGGGCTGTTTTTAGTGCCCTTTATGGCTACTTTTATCATGGATGGATGATGTTCTTTTACATTTATTTTGTTAGCTGCCTGTGCCAAGTCAATGGAGACAGGGCTGGCCTGAGGTTTTTTTTGCGCCCTAGGCGGGGCTACCTTCTGGCGTCCCCCTGTGTGTGCCCACCAATTACAGATTGCCAACCTCCAGGTCGGGCCTGGAGAGAAGGAAGTCGCCTTCCTCATGCCCCCCCCCACGAAAGAAGTGAAATCCTCCAGGTCAAAAAGACTGGACTGGACGCCAGGCAAGCAGAGGCCGGAAGGGGCCCGCTCGCCTTGACACGCTGCCCTGCCAATCCGGGGAGAGCTTCACCCCCCAAATCCGAGGCAGGCTCAACCTCCCCCGGTGCTGCTTACTGGCCTAAACAGATGGCAAATGAGGACAGTGGACTGGATCGGGCGGGCTGCCCCTCTGCAGCTGCTCACGGCTCGCCCACTGGAGCCAGACCAGTGCTGCACAGGAAGGCAGGCAGGCAGGAAGGGAGCCGATGACTGGATGCTCCTTGTGGCATGGACCGGCCATTTGTACCCTTCACTGCAACCGCAGGCGGGCTGGCTGGCTGGCTGGCTGGTGGGGGTGAGGTGGGTTCTTCTGGCTGCTGGGCGATGCTGCCCCCATCTCTGCCCCTGCTGTGGCAGCAGCAACACCAGCAGGAGGGAGGTTGGTGGTGAGCCTGGAGGGAAGTGGAGCTGCGGAGGTGCGGCTGAGGGAGGTGGGTGGCCAGGCATGGCTGGGCATCCTAGGCAGGCAGAGGAGGAGGCTGTAGGCTTTTGGTGGGAGTTGGGGGGCTTTGGTGCGGGGTGGGTTCAGTTTGGCGCCCTCAGGTCCGGCCCGTGCTCTAGGCGAATGCCTAGTTTGCCTAGCGGGTGAGCCGGCCCTGGCTGGAGAGGCAGACTGTGCCTTTTCTAAATAAAAAATTTCTTTTTAAATGCACACCATGTTCTTCAAATATTAAAGCATTGCCTACAATATAGTCATCAACCCAGGCTGGTCTTAGAACATAAGAATATGATTGCTGAATCAGACTAGCGAAGGTCCCTATAGTCCTGCATCCTGTTTCACTTAATGGCGAACCAACTTCCCTGGAAGACCAATGAACAGGGCATAGAGGCTCAGGCCTCTTCTGTAGCCCTCCTAGTAAACTCTGTAGTTATTAGTTAGGAAATAATCTTGTCGTTACCACAGTCATCAACAGGAAAGCTACTGATTTTTAAAATTTCATTTATATACTATCTTTCTCCCCAACGGGAACCCAGAGCACCTTACACTGTTCTCCTCTCCTCCATTTTTGGCTTGTGGGACTTTTTTCCCCTCTGGGGCAGCCATGTGCCTGTCCATACACAACTGTATTTTAAGCTTTGAGAACCAGACTCTTGGGTTGCTTTAAAGAAGTTATGAATTATTTGCAGCAGCTCTTCAAACAGGAATTGTAGTACTTTAAGCTCCCCCCTCCTCCTTTTTGACTCAGCATCAAATGAGAACTGGACATTGAATGTTTGTATTAACAAAGGTCTGCCACCAGTAAATAATAGATACACTTTTTAAAGATTTAGAAACATGTGGATAGGAAATTTTGGTGTAGCAGACTTGCTCCTGTAAAGCAGCTTCCCCCAACTTACCCACCCTTCCACCCCAACATTTTTGTGCTTTTGTGCAAATTGTGCAGCCTACCACTCTCAGTCACACTGGTGTGTAGGGAGGGTGGAGCAGGCTGGAGAAGGTGCCACAGGCGGGACTCAGTGTGACTAATTCAGCTGCTTATGATTCAGGATGGAGGGCTGGGTGATTCAAGAGAAGATGGGTGTACCAGTTGGCTGGAGAAGGCAGCACTGGACCGGCCAGCTGGAGAAAGCAGTGCAGGCAGGACTCGGCATGGCTAATTCAGATGCTGATTCAGGACTGAGGGTTGGGTGATTCAGGAGAAGGCGGGCAGCTGGAGGAGAAGGCAGCACAGCCAGGACTCTGGGCCCCCAAACAATTTACCCCCATTACCTCCATTGTTTCCAATGGGGAAACCCAGCCAGCAGCACTTAAGGCAGGCAAGCAGGCAGCACCAGCAGTCAGACTCTCCCAGAGAATCTCAGGGAAAGTGAACTGTCTTGGGAGGTGCTTGTTTGCCATGAGAACAAGTGGCACACTCCAGAACAAGTGGCACTGTGGCAGTGCAACCTGTTTAGGTGCCCATACAATTAGGCCCATTGATCCCATTGCTTTGAGATGTGGGGGTGTATGTGGGGAGAGGCTCCCGAAGCTACCCTGAAAGTTTGGAGCCTCTCCCTCAAACCCCCTCCCCCCCAGAGCTACTAACAGCACCGTGGGAAAAAATTAAGTTTTTTTCCCACCATAGAGAACAATGGAGGGAATGGGGGCAACCTGTTTGGGGGCCCATAGAATTGGACCCCCTGGTCCAATGTTCTTGAAACTTGGTGGGTATCTTGGGGAGAGGCTCCAACAGCTACCCTGTGAGTTTGGAGCCTCTCCCTCAAAACCCCTCCCCTCCAGCCCCCAGAATATACCCTATGTTTTCACCATTGACTTCAATGGCCCATAGGATATAATGGGGCCAAATTTCTTTCATTCCCTCCTTTCCTTCTCTCCTTTTCCTCTTTCCCTCCTTCTTCCCTCCTCTCTCTTTCTTTCCCTCCTTCTTTCCTTCTTTTTCCCTCTTTCCTTCCTTCTTTCCTTCTCTCTACTCTCTCTCTTTGCTTCCCTCTTTCCTCCTTCTGTGGCCCAACTCTAGCAAGAAGGGGCTTAAACTTTAAACCCCTTCTCCCTTAGCTCCCCCACCCAGGCCAGCTGGTGAAGGGAAGGGTAGGCTTTTGAAGATGCCTCCCCCCTTTTGCTTCCCCTTCTAACATCATTTCTGGTGATGTCAGGGGGAGTGGCATATGCTAATAGCCTAATAGCTCATTAGCGTACCATATGCTAATGAGCTCCTGCAGCTCTTTTTCTATGAAAAGACCCCTGCCTGTATGTATCACTGTGGTGAAGTTGCATTCAGGTTCATCTTGACAATTACATATAGAAACCAAAAAAGTCCTTTTCAGATACTGAATTTTCATTCTTCACCCATGCATAATAAGAGTGTGCACTGTGCGCAATTCTCATGTAATGTGCGGTCACCATTTTGTGTGAATGGGGCAATGTATATTTTCCATACACATATATTTCAGGTACATGTGTATGGAACCCCTGATTTTTTTGAGGAAATTTGTTCATGTGCACTGAAGAACTGAGAAACAGGCACTGTGATCCATCATGGTGATGCTGTGTATTGAGGGGATTGCATGCAGTGGCCATTCCTATTATGTATGGTTGGAGCACTAAAATCAAGCATCTGAAAAGGGCTAGAGATGGAGCCTTATAGTGTGGAAACCCACAACTCTGAAGACAACTTTCTTTTTCTTATGAAAGAAATACATGAGCATGACATCATATGATGAACTGAAAACAGGGGCAGTAGTGATTCTGGGTCCTCCCTAACCTCTTCCCCCAAAAAGATGCCTGCCTAAAATGGAAAGGTTGGGAAATAGTGAGGTTTGGCAATTCAATTGTAAAAATAAAACATCAAGAAAAAGCACAAGGATCACAGCAGAAACTAAAAATATAAAATGCTCTGAGCCTAGCAACATAAAATGACTGGGCATTGCAAGATTCTCCCCTCCCCCCAGGTCGACTCAGAATGGCAGTGGCTCTCCAGTGTAATGTCCCCCTTTGGCTGTGGTTTCCCAAGTTAGAGTACTCACTCAGGCACCCGTTCTTAGGTCCATTCAGCAGAGAGTCCATTCAGCAGAGACAAGCTGGCTCAAAACATCAACCCTGTATTTGCAAGGAGACTCCATCAAGCAAAAGCTTCAACTATACAAACACTTGAAACTTCTTGACCACCACTCCATTGAAATACATTTCAGCACAGACAAAGTTACAAAGAAAATACAGAATGGATTTTCCCATTAAGGTCTCTGGGTCCAAATAAACTACTCTGGAACTGGAATGACAGCCACCAGAGTGAAATGACAGTCCCTGGGAGTAGCAGAAGCATTCTGGGATTGGAATGAGGGCCCCCAGAGTGGAATTCCATTCCCAGAATGCTACTGCTACTCCCAGGAGCTGTCATTCCACTCTGTGCTCTGTCATTCCAGTCCCAGACCACAGATTCTGTTGCTGGGGCCCATCATTCTACTCTGGGGGCTGTCATTCCAGTCCCAGAGCACTGTTTCTATTGCTGGAAACAATCCCAGAGTAATCTGTTTGAGTGCAGAGACCTTAATGGAAAATTCCATTTTGTATTTTCTTTGTAACTTTGCAAGCCCAGAAGAGCTTCCTGCTGAAGCAGGCAAAGACAAGATGGAGGGAGCTGGGAACTTTGGCATCCTCAAGCTTCAAAGGGTGAGGACAGGAGGGGGAGGAGGAGGGAAGAAAAGAACCGTGGACCTGATTAAAGCCGTGGGCAGGCCGCTTCCAGCCTGCAGGCCTTAAGTTTGACACCCCTGTTCTAGACTGTGCCAAGGAAACTGTCTAGGAAGGGCTACAGAAGCTCAATGCAATGCTGCAGGAGCAGCTTCCCAGCTTACCACGACATTCAGAAACAGCAGGCAGGACGGGGGCTGGCCAGCAGCCAGCCCCCAGGAGCCAGCATCAGAGGCATGAGACAACAAGAATAGCAATGGCCCTTTCCTCATCTGTTGTGGGAGCCGGGAAGGCTTCTTTGGAAGGGTAGGACAGGAAACAGGCTGCAGTGACCTCCTTAGGCCAGCATGGGCCAGAGGAAAAACCTTCTAAGGCTTCCCATGGGGGAGGGCAGGGGAAATAGGATACCAGGCAGGCAGCTGCCTATTGAGCCTAGGATCCACCACTCCCATAGGCTCATCCCCCAGGATAGAGAGAGTGGGTGAAGCCAGAGTTGTCCCATCCCCAGGTAGTCCTTTAAAAGGTGTGCCCTGGCAAAATCAGGGAGGGAAGGTTAGACTTCATCTATGGCAACTGGAGAGATAGGTTAGTGGCAGGAGCAGGGAGAAGGTGTTGTAACTCTCCCTCACTCTTTTCTGAGGTTCTTTCCCAGGGGCAAGCTCTACTAAAGGAACTCTGGAGAAGGAAACAGCCCTGGACTTCAGCCTGATGCAGGCGTCTGACACAAGGAGTGGCTCTTGCCATGTGTGAGGTGGGCCGGAGATACCACTGTCACCAGAAACCAGCTGTCTGAGCCCCAGGCAGGTGTGGCCAGCAAGAACCGTTCTTCTTTTCTTCCCTTCTTTGAGTGGATGGGGCTGTGGGCAGTTGCTTCTGTTAAGTATGGGGCCCTGGGCAGCTGCCCCCATTGCCTAACAACAGATTAAATGACTACTTGACCACCCTTCCACTCGAAAAGAAGTCCATAAAGCTGTTTTGCTCCAAAGTCTGATGCAGAAGAAGCCATGTTGAAGTTTCAGCACCACAGAACCCTCAACCAAGGGGTGATCTGCACTGAGGAAGAGGGCTGGACAATCCAAGGTCCTATAATGAGTGCTATTTAATGAGCATAAAAGATGTCTGTTTTGCATGCTAGGTTATTAAGGGAACAAGAAGCTGAAGTTAGGGACATTTTAGGTTCTCACTATTGATACTTCTTATCAGACTGTGGAAAGGGAAATGTGTTTGGGGGCAGAGATCTCAATGTGGCCGCTGATGGTACACTTCCTCACTTGGCAAACTATACTTGCTAAATTAATTTGATGTAAAAACTACCACTCCCAGTAGGGCAAATGGGCATTCAGGGACTATGATTGCCAACTCTGGGTTCAGAAATACCTGGAGATTTGAGGGTGGAACCTGGGAGAGTGGAGTATAGGGAGGGGAGGGATCTTGGTAGGGTATCATGTCATGCAGTTCACCTTCCAAAGCAGGCATTTCCTCTAGAAGAAGAGGAATAAATGTTTTAAATAAATAAATACTAAAAAAGCAATTTATATAGCCTGGAGATCAGTTGTAACTTGAGGAGAGGTCCTTCCCAAGGACCACTGAGGGCTCACATGAGTACAGCAAAGAACCCTCAAGTCTTTTCTTAAGGCAGTGAGCAAGCCTCTTTCACACCCTTGTTGCCAGTAGGAAAATGAATGCTTTTTGTTTTTCTCAGAAAGGAGCCTATTGAAGGAAACCAAATTAGCTCTCCCCTCTTTCAAAGGGATAGGCCTTGAAAAGCCACTGTTGCCTGCAGTCATCTGGCCTCCAGATTATGCAGTCATCTGGCCTCCAGATTATCACTAGCCAGAAAACATGTTGAATTTTGTTTCTGGACTGCCTAAGAATTCTATTTGACCGAGCCATGGGCTTAATGCAGAAATCATAGTTACTTCTGGTATAAAATGGAACTGGTTTTCACATTAATTACCTGCCTTCTTAGATGGTGGGGTCCAACTGTGGACTTTCTCACTCCCCCTTCACAATTCATTGATCTGCACCTCAATTTGTTCCCAGGGGCTCATCAGACCTTCAGGAACAGCATCAGGGCGATGTGGGGTTCTGTAGTGGGAGGGAGTAATTAGTGGAAATTGCTGATGCCTCTTGTCTAGCGGTACAATCCTACAAATACTTTCTTGGGAGTAAGCCCCATTGAGTAGACCTGAGTAAGATTCTGAGGAGACCTGTTTAGGATTGTTCCATTTGTCTTCAGAAATGCACAGTTGCTTAGATGTGTCAGGTACCCTGCCATTGTGAAGCAGAGGGAGGCGTTCATTCAATTGTTGGAATGTGGGAGTATTTGGAGCCTCTGGTCTCTCACTGATCTAGTAGTATCTTCTTTGTATCTTATCAATTTGCCTGATCTTGGGTCTCATGTCACTGCCATCCTGGCTCTGAGAATTTACTAGTCTGGGTTATTTTCTTAAGCTTTTTTCAGTAGGGGCTTCGCGCGTGCGCAAAGTGTTTATTGGCTTAGGTAGTAGGGGGGGCTGTTTGAATGGGCTGTTACTTAGAATGCTTGCTGTTTCAAGGTATCACTTGTAAATAAGCTTGTAAATGCATCTCCAGCCTTGTAAATGCATCTCCAGCCTTGTCTTGAATAAACACTATCTTCTTAAGGAGCCTGGTGTTTGCCTGACTATTTGGGGAACCTGACAAGATGTCAATAATAGCCAATGATGGTTTTCAGTTGAATACCAAAAGTTTGTGTGTCTATTTCTGTGTCGTGTCCCCCCCCCCCCCCAATTTCTCTGAGCATCTCTGAAAGTTCTTCCAAGCTTATTTCCATTCCCGGACACCTGGCTTCTATTTAGAAGCTGTTAACCATTAAAGAAGTTTCTTGATGTCTCTGATGTAAAGTCCTTCCAAAGAGTGGGTGAGATTGATAAGAACTTGAATCAGGGCCTGCTGGATTGTGATCCTCTGAGGCTTTACTATAGGTTGAAAACCACTGGAATAGAGCATTAGCAGAGATTCATATATACCTCCAGAATAATGGTGAATAAACTTCACAAACTTGGCTAAAAAAGAGGTTCTCTGCTAGTAGCTTCTGTGCAGAATTCTTCTCCTGAAAACTTGTAAACTAAGCCAAGCTGATGTTTAAATTGGTGTGAGTGAATTTGGTTCCTATGACCTGTTTTCCTCAGACTAACCCATGAAAGCCATGCAAAACATTTCATTTTTTTCTTATAACTGAAAATCTCTCTGGTCTTTCTTACCCTCTCACAAACCCTCCTTCAGTTGAACACTAAGCAGACATTAAAGTATTCTTTGACATTACTGTTAATGCTTAAACTATTGGATCCTTGCTGGTTTCCCATGAGAAATCATGGTAGAATTTTCACGTACTTAATTACCTCCAAAAGCTTACAGATTCAAGATATACTGACACCTGGTTCCTCTGGAAACTGATGGCATGACACTGTAGCACCTCTGGTAGTATCACTGGTCAATTTTCTGTAGCATCTCTGGTCAATCTCTTTCCTACAAAGGTTGTTTATGGCTAGTTTATTAGTGGAAGAATGTGGTAGATATAAGGTGATAATAAGGGATGGACATAAACCACATTTTTGCAGTTAGATTCATGGCTGAATCACAAACCAAACCATGAACTAATACACTGGTTCGCAAACCAAACTGTTTTGGATCGCTTTGTGAGCCATTTAAAGTGTAAAGCCCTGCTTTCTGCTCACTGCAAAAAGCCACAAGGAGCAGAAAGCAGGGATTTAAAAGGCTCCGACTTTGTGAACCACAGACTGGCCAAAATTTATGATGAACTTTAGTTCATGAGCTGGTTCATGCCTATCCCTAGTGATGATTATTTTGTACATTGGTAAAAAAGTTGAGTTGAGCTATATTGTCAATGAAAGTTCACATTTTAAGAATAGACTGATTTTTATGAAACCATCTTTATCTCACCACTCCTTTCCTCAAGTGATGCCAACTTGCTCTGGCTTTAAAGTTTTTTCTTACACTCCCAGCATCTTTTGGACACCATTCTATAGTCATTTACTGTAGCCAATATAACTATTTCCCCATAAATCTTTTGAGAACGCAGCTAGGTGGGCTCCAGATCTGGTCATTTTCCAAGACTAACAATGCATTCCTAAACAGAGTTCACTCCTTCTAAGCCCATTGACTCCACTGGATTTAGAAGGCTGTAGCTTTGTTTAGAATTACACTATAAAAGATTTGTCTTTCAAATGGTGTGTACAACATTTTGAAGTTAAGAAAAACATTTGCATGACCTAAATTCATAACTAAGTTTTATACAAATACATAAGCATACATCTCCATATATTGCAAATACAGAATGATTTGCACATCCCAAACCAGATTTTTTTCAAGTTATGACTGTAAATTCATTGGTTTAGGTTGAATTTACACTGCTAGGAGTGAAAACAGTCACTCATCAGTTCTAAATATTCCTAATGGTAAACATTTGAGAGGAGTTATTTCTTCATTATCATAGACTAGGAATAAGGCCTGTTGTGGGAAGAAATACAATGAGCTCTAGAAGGAAGCTCCAGGTGAGTGTCCTGGCTGTGGCTGGTGGGGCGGCAGAGGGAAGGGGAAAATAGAGGAGGCAAGCCATGTTTATTTCCTTCTGCTTAGCTATAAGGCAGGGCTGTCTCAAGTCATTTTGCTGCCCCCAGTGGGTAGTATGGGAGGACAGCCTCATGGTAACAGGTATGGTTCCCTCCACCCCTGACTTATGTTGATTTGGGGTTATGCAGTGGCAGCTAAGGTAGAAAACCACCTTCTCCTATGCCATGTCTTCTGGGTTCCAAGGGGTCTGGAAAGTGGTTCCATAGCCAGTTACAGAGTTACCAACTCTGGGTTGGGAAATACCTGTAGATTTGAGGGGTAGAGCCTGGGGTGGGGAGGGACCTCAGCAGGGTATAATGCCATAGAGTCCACTGGCCAAAGCAGCCATTGTCTCCAGGAGAACTGATCTTGGTCATCTGGACATCAGTTGTAATAGCTGGAGATCTCCAGGTGTCGCCTGGTGGTTGGCTTATGTTAATTTGAGGTTATGCAGTTGCAGCTAAGGTAGAAAAGCACCTCCTCCTATGCCATGTTTTCTGGGTTCCAAGGGTCTGGAAAGTGGTTCCATAGCCAATTACACAGTTGCCAACTCTGGGTTGGGAACTACCTGTAGATTTGAGGGGTAGAGCCTGGGGAGGGCAGGGTTTGGGTTGGGGAGGGTATAATGCCATAGAGTCCACTGCCCAAAGCAGCCATTGTCTCCAGGAGAACAGATCTTGGTCATCTGGAGATCAGTTGCAATAGCTGGGAAATTTTCTGTAGGGGAAATTATGTGCTGTCGCTGGGGAACACGGTGATTTCTGGAAGATCTCCAGGCCCCACAGGGAGATTGGCAACTCCAGTGACCATTTAAAGGAAGATTGGGATATGTATTTTACCTCAGGACACATTCAATAACTCCCAACAGCAACAGCAAACTGTTTAGAATGTTACAGGCAAAAGCCAATCAGGTCGCATATGCAAATGACCTCTGTGTTCTGACTGGCTTTGGGGGGGGGGAGGAACAGCAAAGTGTTTGGACTGTTGG
Source organism: Gekko gecko (assembly GCA_029375565.1). Taxonomy (NCBI): domain Eukaryota; kingdom Metazoa; phylum Chordata; class Lepidosauria; order Squamata; family Gekkonidae; genus Gekko; species Gekko gecko. Next base: position 176,935,817 of record JAPDNY010000005.1, read on the forward strand.
AGGCGGGACTCAGGCTACGCAGCCAGTGGATAGGGACAGCATCATGGAGCAAACTGATTTAGGATCGTGTGGAATGTTCAGAAAGTGCCACCCCACTTCACAATTATGTATAAGGAGAGATACAATTTTGCAAAGCTAAAATCACCTCTAGCAAACCCTGAAATATCTGTGTATTCATCCACTTTCTCTTGCATTTCTAAGTGGCAAACTATTTACATTTAAAAGCATCAGCCTTCCCCCCCACACACATGATCATCAAAATACACATGGAATGTACATGCATCTACTAAAAAAAATATGTTAGAATTTACTTATCAAAATCTCAAACCTTGCCTCCCAAAAACTTTAAAAAATTAGATTATTGGGAAGAACAGCAGAGTGCTCCTTCACATCTGTTCAGTACTGGGAAAGATTGTTTGTTGTGGGTAGGCTGTCTTTCAGGACTGGACTGAACCTCTCATTGAGGAAGCTCCAGCAAGCTTCATCTGAGATTAGGATCTGGGAGAACCAGGTTCAAATATATCCACTTTGCCATGGAAGCTAGCTGTAACCTTGGGCCAGTCACACTCAACTAACAGTTTTTATAGGCTCGCCATCCCTTAGTATTGGGGGATTCTGCAAACAAGTGTTATACAACACTGTGATTTCACTTCCAGTTCCATACCCAGAAGTGATTTCACAGCATTAGCGAACCGCTAGGAATTTCCCAAAGCTTCAGGGTTTTTACTATAGAGGTCTGAGGAATTCTTAGACTGTCTCATGATGCTGGTTTCCCTCTAATATTTACTCCTGCTAGTCTGTCAAGTGGCAGCAGGAGACTGGAGCATGGGCTTGGGAGATTGCCTACTGTGGAGGGCAACCTGGCACCCCTAAGTTGTTGTGATGGAGGAGAGGTGAATGAAGTTGCAAGCTACTGTGGGTCCCCACTGGGGAAAAAAGCAGCATATAAATATCTAAGGCCCTGTTCACATGGAGCATTTGCCCCGCCGAAGGGACTTTCCGTGCGCAATCACACCGGCACATCTGGGAAGCGTAGCACTCCCATGGCCAACCCACGGCTTCCCGTGGAAAACGCGGAGTAAAAAACTACTAGGGATAAAGCACTAGTTTCCGGAAACCCCAGGGCAAAGACCGGCGTCTGATCGCGGGAGCACCAGTATCCCGCGGCTTCCGATGCCCACACATGTCCCGGAGTTTCCGGATGTTGTAAGTTTCCATGGGATGCGCACCAATGCCGAATGGCACAAGCGCATACGCAAGACACCGACAGCGGCCCGCCCCCCCACAACGGTGCGTGCGCACTTTGCTACAGCGCGTCTTACGTGCTCTGCTGTGCTGCTTTTTTGCTGTGCTGCAGCAGCACGGTGTGATCGGCACTCACCGCCGGAGCACGGCAACCCAGTGGCCCGTGTGATCGGGCTACTGTGCCTTATTTTGCTCTGGGGCGAACTGCCACGTCTCCCCCCTCCCCTGCGTTTTCTGGCCCATATGACTGGGGCCTAAGTAGCTAAAAACAATGACTTGGAACATGGCAAAGAGGGAAACTCCTTTATCTTCCCTTTAATTTTGATGAAGGGGAAAATACATTGATTGTTGTCTTCTCATTATGGCACCGGGAGAAAATTTTCCTGAACCGATAGTAATGCCTGAAATATCAATTAATTGAGAGAAGTGAGTTGAATCTATGAAACTGAATGCCACAAAGAAATACTGGGAGGAAAGGGCAGGCATTGTCTCATCTTTAGTCCCACAGAGAACAAAGAATCATAGAATCGTAGAGCTGAAAGCGATCTCCAGGGTTACCAAGTCCAACCCTCTGCACAAGGCAGGAAATTCACAAATACCTCCCCCCAGTCACCCCCAGTGACCATTGTTTCACACCCAGAAGATGACAAAAACCTCCAGGATCTCCAGCCAGACTGACCTGGATAAAAATTGCTTCCTGACCCCAAAGTGGTGATCAGCATTTTCCTAGGGGTGTAAGAAAGGGCCACAAGAACTAAGCACTGGTGCAACCCTTCCTGCCCTCCCTCTCATGATCTGCCTAAGTTCACAGAATCCACATTGTTGACAGATGGCCATCTAGCCGCTGTTTGAAAACCTCCAATGAAGGAGAGCCCACCACCTCCCAAGGAAGCCTGCTTCATTGAGGAACCGCTCTAACTGTCTTCCTAATATTCACCCGAAAACTCTTCTGATTTAATTTCAACCTGTTGGTACTGGTCTGACCTTCTGGGGCAACAAAAAACAACTCTGTACCATCCTCTATATGACAGCCCTTCAAGTACTTGAAGATGGTTATTATATCACCTCTCTGTCGTCTCCTCTCCAGGCTAAACATACCCAGCTCCTTCAACCTTTCCTCATAGGACTTGGTCTCCAGACCCCTCACCATCTTTGTTGCCTTCCTCTGGACACGTCCAGCTTTGTCTATATCTTTCTTAAATTGTGGTGCCCAAAACTGAACACAATACTGTAGGTGAGGTCTAACCAGAGCAGAGTAAAGTGATAACATCATTTCACATGATTCTTCTGTTGATACAGCCCAAAATCACATTTGCCTTTTTAGCTTCTGCATCACACTGCAGACTCATGTTCAGTGTATGGTCTACTACAGCCCCTAGATCCTTTTCACACATACTACTGCCAAGACAAGTCTTCCCTATCCTACAATTATGCATTTGATTTTTCCTACCTAAATGTAGAACTTTACATTTATCCCCTTTGAAAATCATTTTATTTGTTTTAGGCCAGTTTTCCAGCCTGTCAAGATCATCCTGTATCCTAACTCTGTCTTCTAGTGTATTTGCTACCCCTCCCAATTTAATATCATCTGCAAATTTAATAAGCATTCCCTCTATTCCTTCATGCAAGTCATTGATCAAGATGTTGAACAAAGCAGGTCCCAGGACAGATCCTTGAAGCACTCCACTTGTCACTCCTCTCCAGGCAGTGTGTCAAGGTGAGCAGGCCCCTTCTGGCCTCTGTTCATCTGGCGTCCAGTCCAGTCTTTTCACCCCCAGATGTTTTCACTTCTTTCGTGGGGGGGGGCGTGAGGAAGGTGACTTCTTTCTCTCCAGGCTCCTGTAATTGGTGGGCGCGCGGGAGCCGTGGCACCAGAAGGTAGCTCCGCCTAGGGCGCAAAAAAACCTCATGCCGGCCCTGCTCATAATGAGCTTTAGCTTTCCTAACTCTCTCTCTACAATAACTTTACTGTATCATTTACAGCTGTAGGGTAGGCTAAGTGGTACTGCATCTAAGGTCTCTCAATCCCCGGCATCTGACTCTGGAAAACCTGGCGTCAATGGAGCAAACACCCAGGCATGGTGGAGGTGGAATTGTCTCCAGTGTTGGAAACACTAACAGGGACCCTCCAAAGGTTGACAGGTACTGCTGGTTGTCAATTAGAGTGCTCCTTTTCATCTCTATGGGATCTGAAAGCTATATAAAACCCAAGCTGAAGTCCAGCCCTCCTTTGTTGGGTTTTGTGGCAAGTTGGAGAGGACCAGGAATATTATTTACAGAGAGATAGGAGGAAGTTGATCAGCTTTGCTGGGCAGGGGATTGCTCTTTGCTTTCTCTCCCTCCCTCTGTCTGTCTGTCTGTGTATGAGCCACAGCACTTAGCCTTTCTCAACAGGCTGAGCATTGTGGCTTTGCTTGTGGGTTCCTCTGAAGAGGACCTGGATTTTTACACACACACCCTCCTTTTGCTGATCAACTTTCTGGGCTGTGTGTGTGTGTGTTCGCTGGGACAGGGCTCTGTGTGCCATGCCCAGCCAAGGGCTTTGCGTTGCTTCTGCTGCGGCTGGTTTCTGTTACTTCTGGCTCTCTCTCTGCTGGGGTCTTAAGGTATTTCAGGGCTCTGATTCCACAGCCTCTCCTCCACTCATGCTGGGTGGTGGGGCATAGCTGGTGGGTGACTCAGCTGAGAGCTCTCACACACTCCACCTCACCCCTCTTTTTATTTTCTGGCTGTGTCTTTCCTGGGTTTTTTGGGTATTTCAGGGCTCTGATTCCACAGCCTGTCTGCTCATGCTGGGCACTAGGGCATAGCTGGTGGGTGCCTTGTCTGTGGACTCACATGCACACATCCTACCTCCTTTTTATCTTTTGGGTCTCTCCCTGCTGGGGTCTTTGGGTATTTGTGGGTCAGGGCTCTGATTCCACAGCCTCTCTGCTCACGCTGGATGATGGGGCATAGCTGGTGGGTGCCTCAGCTGAGGACTTACCCATATACACCCCACCTCACCCCTCTTTTTTTGGAACTCCTGGCTCTCTCTCTGCTGGGGTCTTTGGGAGATTGTGGGTCAGGGCTCTAATTCCACAGCCTCTCCATTCACACTGGCTGGTGGGGCATAGCTGGTGGTCACTTTGGCTCACAAATTTATGCACCCCATCCACCTCCCCTTTTTTGGATCTTCTGGCTCTCTCCCTATTGGGGTGTTTGGGTGTCTGTGGATCAGGGCTCTGATTCCACAGCCTCTTCATTCATTCCAGGTGGTGGGGCATAGCTGGTGGGCACCTTGGCTAAGGGGTCACAAATTTACACACACCCCACACCACTCCTCTTTTTGGATGTTCGGGGGGGGCTATGAGTGTTTGTGGGTTCAGTGAAAAGAGGGGGAGAGTGGGTGGCAGGAGTGGTCATCATGGGGGAGATGCCCTCATACTCCTTTCTGCCAGAGGGCCCTGTCCCTTGATGCCAAACTCAGGCCCCCAGCGGACATCCCCATCTCAGCATGTCATCAGCAGGGGTCTTGGAGTCTCCTTCCTCTGCTCCATCCATGGGCTGTCACTGGACGTGAAATAGGTTTTGGTACTTCCCTAACAGCAGAAATTGATTGCACTGATTGGGAGGGTGAACTCTGATGGCAGTGATTCAGAGGTGTGAAGCATCTTCCCCTTCCACATCCAAACTCTCTGCTGCTCCTGCTGCCATCAGCTGATGCCTCCCAGCCCAGTGCCAGAAAACTGCTGGGCCTCCCACCTGCTCCAACCATGGCCATGGGGTCACATTTCCACTTCACCATGTGGAAACACTTCTGCACTGTCCCCAGTGACCACTGTGTGGTGGAGTGCCAGCCGTGCCATGCCCATGTTCAGAAGGGCAGGGACACCCAACACCTGTCATCCAGTGTTCTCCAGAGGCACCTCCAGAGGGTGCACCCCAGTGTGTTGGCAACATGGGAAGGAGTGGTGGCCAGTGGGAGGTGGAGGAGGTCCACTTCCTCTCAGCAGGGAGGAGCAGGGGGGAACAGGAGGAGGCTGTACAAAGAAAGGCTCAGAGTTAGGGCACCGTGGTTGGGAACCTAAGGCAGGCCACCCTCTGAGAGGTCATCCCCCAGGGACAACAGTGCCAGGCAAAAAAGTGAGGTGTGGGGCCAAGAAAGCAGTCACTTGCTTCATCAATGAGATGATTCCCATGGACGGCCAGTCCTTCTCTCTCATTGAAGACGTGGCCTTTCGTTGGCTGTTCCACCACCTGGCTTCCTGGTACCCTGTTCCCTCGAGGAGGACCATGAGCCAATGAGTCTTGCCCGCCGTGCACCATTCTGTGGTGGTACTGGTCAAGGCTGAGCTCTCCAGAGTGCAAAGCCAAACCATCCACTTTTACGGTGGACCTCTGAAGCGGCTGGCAGCATGGCTGCCTCACTCACGCCCCACTGGTGGCAACTGGAGGACCTGTGGACTGTTGGGCCCAGGCCCCAGGAGGGGATAGTCCAGCTACTTGGATGCAAGATGGTTCTGTTCCACATGCAGGGGATGGATGCCGACCATATCGTGATCCAGAATAGCCTGAGGGAGTGTTTGGGTGGTACAAACAACACCCATGGCTATATGGTCATGGATACCCGCACCAGCACCAACGAGGGCTGCGTACCTCAACAGCATCATCTGCCTGGTGCACACGCTCAACCTGGTGGTGAGGGATGCTTTGGGGTTTGGGAATGTTAAGGCCATATGGGATGCTGCCACCCTAGAGCTGAAGTCGCTGCTTGGGAGCTGTTGGTGCCTGGCCACCCTCTTCTCACATAGCATCAGGTCTGCACGTCTGCTGTGGGACAGCCAGGGGGAGGGGGAGGAGCTCAAACACCAACTCATCCAGGATGTGGCCACCTGCTGAAATTCCACCTATGCCATGATTGCATGTCCGGTAGAGCAGAAGAATATGGTGCAGGATGTCATCTCCTTTATGACCATCCTGCACAGGGAAGAGGAGCTCAGCATCAGATCCAACGTCTGGCTGACCCTCTCTCAAACTGTGTGTGTCTTGAAGCCCTTCCAGGACACCACTGACATGCTGTGCGCCTATACAGCCAGCCAGGGGCAAGTCATCCTCCTCATTTGAGGGATGGACCAGGTGCTGGCCCCTGTACTGCAGCCAGGCCCTGAGGGGATGCCTTTTCTCCTGTGGGTCATGGTAGACAAGTTGCAGGTGGGCATAGCCACCAGGTTGCATCCTCTTTGCAACAAGCGGGAGTACAAGCGGACCTGCATGTGTAACCCCCAGATCGAGGGCAGTGTCACCATGCACAATGCGGAGTTCATGGACTGGAAGTGTGAGCTCTGCAGAGAGGTGCAGAGGTTTCAGGGCAGGAAACGTGGCCAGAGGGAGCAGCAGGCAGAGGAAGCTGGGGGTTGGAGGAGGAGGTTGTTCACCACTCTAAGAGACAGGAAAAGGAGAAGCCCCCTCCCTACTACTGGCTGTTGGTGGTGAAGTGGGAGGTCAGGAGCAGCACAGGGGGTGCCACGTGTGCTATGGCAGAGGATTCAGCCGATGTTATGGTCAGGGAGTACCTCGCTATGAAGCCCCTGTCCACTCCCCTCCCTCAGAGCAAGATTTCCCCCTTTTGTGACTGAGCCACCATAGTTGTCTGTTTTCTTCTGTTTGCTCAGCCCAGGAACCTGAGGGGAGGAATGGGAGCCCCCTTTAACTTACATGTCTTAAATGGCCCTTGAGATTTTTTATATTCCAAATTAGCAAAATATTTTATTCAACATAGAGGTCAGGTGAAATCAGGGGTAACATTTCTGAGGTAACTCCATATAGATAACTCTGAGGTAAAAGCAGTATATGCACAGACTTTAGTTCTTATGTTTCAGGCTAAAGAGAGTTTCTTAAGCTATTCAGAGTTACTTAAAATCTTTATGTTGAGATGCTTTTATTCCAGTGTTTTCCCAAACATTCCAGCATACTTTCTTTTTCTCTGAATCTTTGTGTCCAGAAGGCTGGTACATTCTTTCCAGCACAAAACCCCCTTCTCTTGAAACACCACTCCTAGAGAATAGAGAGTTTGTGTTTTTAACTGACTTTTAAGATATCTAAGGCAGGTTCTAACTGCAACAGACCAGGGATCTCTGTACTAAACAGGGTCATAGAGCTATGACCCTGTTTAGACTGAGTAGGGAAATTCCAGTACAAGAAGGATGCAGTCACTCAGATGTGCGTAACTCTACTGCAACTGGGCATGGACTCACTCCTCTGAGAAAGTAATTGCAGGGCATGGCAAATCCCAATAGTGTGCAGGTCACGAGGTGTCCCTTGTAGCAACTAGTGATGAACTCCAGAACGTTCTCATTATGCTTGCTCCACGGAAAGGTGAGTGCAGGGCATGGGCCAACCAACCCTTTCCAGGGTATTTGGGTGTTACATGGGCCAGGGCTTTGAGCCACATCATTCTCATTTTGATCCACTTTTTCCCACTGGGCTTTGATGGCCATGGCCGGCAGCCACCTCTGCCAGGTGGGATGGGCTGGCCCCTCATGGAACCCATACAACATCTACCTCTTTTTGGGAATACTGACTTCAAACCTTTACCTATCTACCCACGTCTGCCTCATGATGAAGAACCTGAATTTTCATCAAGGGGTAGGCTGTGACCAGAGAAAACTTGTGCGAACCAGCAAGGGCGATTACTCACAGCCATTCACTTTCATTTGCACTGCTGGCAAAGTGACTGTAGTGCATGGTGAACTTCCCAAGGCAACTAGTAGGCAGATCTTCATTTTCATACAGTGACAGCATTTCTTTCCTGGCTCCAGACTCAGAGTCCTCCAGAGACATCCCTTTTCACTTACCCCACCAGCAAGAAGATGGCAGTGCATGCCTTCCTGGAAATAGGATGTTGGCGGGCAGAAGTAGATTTGAACCACCCATTCTGAATGTAATTTCTCTCTCTCTGTTCCTGGGCTTTGGGTGTTTGTTGAACTGGGCTTTGAGCCAGACTCTCACTTGCCCTGCTGTCAAAAAGATCACTGCTGCTGTGCATTGCCATGTGCCAAGGCGTTTTTCTGGAGTTTGGGGTGGTCTTTCCATTTCTCTCTCTCTCTCTATTCTCTAGGGGCCCTAATCTATCATTTCCATGTCTTCCTTCCAATTTCAACACTGCTGGGTTTGGGTCTTCTTACTGTCATTGCTCTGAGCCACTTCTGATGTAGCATGTGACTCCTGGGTTGGAGGGAGGAGGGGGGTTGGCCCTGTCCTGCAATCACCTTGACAAGGGTGGGTGGGTGGATGGGCCCAGGGACACAGCCACCTGCAACAGTGCTGGTTACTTCCACCTGTGCCTGAGGGAGGAGGAGGATTGTTCATCCTGGAGAGCATCCTGAGGAGCTCCACTGTGAGTTTGATGCCCTTAGCTGTACACTCCAGTACCTGCACCTGACATCCCCTCCAAAAGCACTTTCCTGGGAGCACCTTCTTTGGGGGGGCCATAACTCAGACTCTCAAAGCCCCATCTGCACATAATTTGGTGGGCATGTAGGGGACATCACAGAGAGGCCCACTGCGAGTTTGATGCCTCTAGCTTGCACAGGGTCTGTTCTATACACTCCAGAACCCACACTTGATGTCTCCCCCAAAAACACTTTCCTGGGGGCACCTTCTTTGGAGGGACATCACTTGGATCCCGAGGCCCAATCTGCACATAACTTGGAGGTCATGTAGGGGAGCATCCCAGGGAGGTGCACTGTGTGTTTGATGCCTCTAGCTTGCAAAGGTCCTTCCTATATACTCCAGAACCCACACTTTTTGGGGGACACCTTCTTTGGGGGGCCGTAACTCAGGACCCCCCAAGCCCAATCTATAGACAATTTAGAGGGTATTAGGGGGCATCCCAAGGAGGTCTGCTGTGAGTTTTATGCCTCTAGTTCACACAGAATCCATTCTATACACTCCAGAACCCATGCCTGATGTCTATCTCAAAAGCACTTTCCTGGAGGCACCTTTTAGGAAAAGTAACTTGGACCCCCTAAGTCCAATCTTCACCATACTTGGTGGGCAGGTAGAGGAAAGTCAGCTGGAGATCCCCTGTGAGTTTGAAGTCTCTAGCACTACAGGGGGGCATTCTGCAACATCTGAAACTTCCTGGACTGGTTCAGTCCATGTGAGGCCAGTTCAGGGTTCAGTCCATGGGTTGCCACGAACCCTGAACTGAACCAAACCACCTTTTTTTGGACCATGCCTATTCCTACTTTTAATGATATCTGTAAGTTTTGTAGACAATAGGAGTGAATATTGTCATAAATAACTGCAATCTGCAGAATAACTGAGAAATTGCTACACCAATTTCAAAGCACTATCCTGACTCCAAATATTATTGGGGTACAGTTTTATAGAATCTAGAATTGGAAGGTATCTTAGATATCATCTAGTCCAGCCCCTTGCTCAATGAGGAAAATCCAAACCTAGCACATCCCCAGCAGATGTTTGTCCAGCCTCTGTTTGAAAATTTCCAACAAGGTCTCTAACTGGTCTCTAAGTGAAGCACTTTTAATGCTAGGAAAGTTCAAATGACCATTTCCTTAATAATTAAGAATATGCATAGAATTAATTTTGGCTTTGTGTTTTGTGTGTGTGTGTGTGTGTGTATATATTTATAGCGATCAGGATTAAAGGTAGTACTAGATCAACTCTACACACTAAAACTGATCTGTGGATTTGCCCATTTTCATGGGGCACTGATGTTTATGTAAATATTTTTTAGCAATTGAAATATTGACAAATTTCTGTTTCACTCTCAGCATACTTCTTCAGAGATGGAATGAGTGGGAGGGATTAGCTCCATGTAATTCTGTACACGTTTTTATTTATTTAATTGTGTTTTTGCATTTATTTTGTAAGCCACTTTGAGTCCTCATGTGAGGGAGAAAAGTGGGGTATAAATGCTTAAATGAATACTTTTTTTACCTGCTAGGATTTCTATAGAATCAGAAAACTATAACAATAAATCTTTAAAAGTTAAAAAGATGGATGCACATATTTAAGCTGATAAAGCCCGACTGTTAGTGTCCTGACAATAATAAACTATGACCCTTGAAATGCCGTATTCCTCAACTGTTCTTCCAGTGTTCCCAAAGGCCTTCTAAGTATTTGGTTTTGCAGTCTCTCTGGAAGTCCAGCAGGGCAGGAGCCATCCTTGCCTTCTCTGGGAAGGGTCAGTGACTCAAAGCCTATGTCTTCTGGCAGCAAAGAAGGGCATGGAGATGTTGGACCCTCCCCTAAGTAGGGCAAGGAAGGGTCAAGGACCACTAAACTGTTTGTGGATCTTGTCCTTGACCAAAACAGATGGCAGCAGTCCTACCAACTCACAGAAAGAAGTGTTTCCACAGGTACATCCTGTGCTGGGTGAACTGCTATATCAAAAAATAGCACAGAAAATCTGGGGAGTCTGGTTGGACCAAGAGTTAACAGTGTGTATTTTAAAGAATATTATCCTCACCTTAAGACTTCTGGTTTTTATCAATTCTATTACACAGTTGTCAGATGTTGCCCTGCAGGGCACTTAATGTGCTCTTATGAACTATAAGACCTAAGTTATATGAACTTGGACTGTGCAAAAGTTATGCTTAAGGGACTGTACAGCATGGTAACCCAACATGATGCCACTTGAGAAGCACCTGAGAGAAGGATACCTTCCTTTTGCATTGCTGTTCCAGTGGATTCTTCAAGGTTACCAGCCCCCTTACCTGATGGAAGATGGATCAGTTCCATAGTCTGCACAAAGCATCAGACGCCATATCAGGCCAAAGCACGAGGATAGAGTACTCCAAACACCATTAGGAGCTTCCTTCAAGACACGCAGGCAATCCCCTTCCCCCCTCCACCTACCTGCAAAGCTGCACGTAACCAGGAGGCTTTACACATGGTTGCTTGGCAACTAATCGCTCTCCTATCAACGAGCCAGCTAGGGCTATCAAAAGACAATGGCCTTAGCCCGATGACTCATCTCACCTATACCCAGGTGCCAGACTCCAGTCTAAGTTGCTAGTTCTCAATATTGCCCACTCCCCTATACCCTTCCCCCTTGAACCCAACACCAATCAGCATGTTTTGGGGATGGACTAGTAGGAGGTGGGCCAAGACATGTGACCAGCTTAGGCCACGCCCAAGAGACATGTGACTAGGACATGTGGCCAGCCTGGCCCAACCCCCCAAGCCCCCCTCATAAAAGGAGGCACCCAGCCATATGGTCTCTCTCTTTCTACTTCCCCCCCCAATGACCTCTGTACTCTCTTACTCTTGAACTTGTGGCTATCTTGCCACCCATCTTACCCTGAGGCTCTTATTGCTATCTGGTAATAAAAAAGCGCAGATTGTACTGTAACTCGAGCCACTAATGATGAAAATGACCGATCTGGTATTTTAGAAAATACGGCTGAAGGGTCTTTTGTTGTAAGATTCTGTGTTGTATTATTTTAGTCTATTTTGCTGGTCTTATGACTGTTTTAATAAATTTGAATTTGAATTTGAATACTCTGAGGCTCTTGGACAGCTGCCAGAGTCTTCCATGTGCTTTCTGCTGGTTCAGTTTGCACGCTCCATTTTCCTAGCATAATCCCCATTTTTCTATAATTCCCTTATTTTTCCATTTGGAAGCCTTCATCTCATCAGACAGGTAACTATTACCCAAACAACAAATATCCTGTTCATGTAAACGTGCTGATTTTATTTATTTAATTTTTATTTCCTAGAATCTGAATAATTGTGTGTGTGACTGTGTATTGTTTGTGTGTGAAGAAAACTACAGTAAAGACATCGTTTTAAACTAACTTCAGCCTCTCTGTCTGTTACTGGGACCTCTGGAAGGGTGGGACCTCTGTAGACACTGGTGTTCATTCCCTAATTTGCCTATTGCCAATTAATAATCATAATTCCCCCATATTAATAAGGAATTAAAGCAATTTGGCTAACACAGATGGGTAAGAAAACAGCTGATTCTTAGTGGGATACTTAACTTTGTGGTGAAAATTATAATTCTGGTTTTTCTCTCACATATGGTACATTGAAATAGCCCAGGAAAAGACTGAATATGTATCCATCTGTGTTTAGCTTATATCCCGTGATATGATGGAATGTTTAAAACATTATTTTATTCCATAGTCAAGATATCAGCTTTCATGACTGTTTGGTTAAACTGGGGGGGGGGAATCTGTTTAATAAATGCCATTATTTGAATGAAAGCAAATTATATGCACTCTCTACATATAGCTTCTATACTGTTTTTGTTCTCTAGTCTTGAGGCAGAGAAGTCAGCTGTCAAGATATGAAAAGAATAACAACTCTAATTGATGCTGCTGCCAATATTTGATTTCTTAGTATGGTATGGTTGATACAGTGTGGAAGGATCCATACTTTGCAGGATAGATGCTTCTAAAATTGTGGCATGCTGTTTCAAGGCACCATCTCCTCTTGTGCAGTATTAATACCTGTGGGTCCATGTATTTTCTAGTTTTCCTGAGATCGTTTTACTACAGATGCAAACATTTATACAAAGCATGTCTTCTGTCAGGTACTTGTGACTCTGTGAAAGATACAGTGCTTTCAAAAATATTTTTGTATCAGCACAAAGTAATTTGACAAATGTTTCTGTTTCATTTTGGACTCCCCTAGTCTGGGGCAAGCCCCCATTCATGGGAATACACAGGCACTATTTTACCTTTTGCCAGACATATGGAGGTGATCAGTGAATGGAAATTATACGCGAAGTTAAGATGGAATTGCTAGGAAATGTCTGGTTATAAGATCTGATAAGCACACCAGAATGGAAGTAAGCCCTGTAATTGTTTTCCCCCCAAAATAATTAATGATGAGTGGTTAAAACAATCAAGGATACTGTGGCATCTTAAAGACTCACAGATTTATTGTGGCAAAATGGTTCTGAGTTCTGCGACTAGCACCTGCTATGTCAGAGGCATCTGCAATCTATGAACTTTGAGGTGCCAAAAGACTCATTTCACTTTTAATCAGTTCCAGGGGTTAGTTATGTTAGTCTGTTGCAGCAGTGTGTGTTTTCTTTCTGAATCTAGACAGGCATTGTACTCACCCTGTGGGAGCAGCTGAACCACAAAAGACCTATGCCCCACCACCGGGTGTGTGGTTTCTGTCTCGGTGGAGGAGCCTTCCAAATTCCCAGCATGCAGAGCCTTTCTGTGGGAATTGCTCTCTGACTGGCCAACTCCATCTTGGAAATTTCCTGGTGATTTGGGAGCAGTGCCTAGGGAGAGTGGAGTTTGGGGAGGGGAGGGAGCAAGGTCAGCATCATAGGCTGAGGTGGTCACCAGCAGGCCAATGAGAGCTGCTGGTGGGCCCAATCACAGTGGTGGCTTCTGCAGTGATGGAGGGAGTCTGGAGGAATCAGTTGAAGGTAAGGAAGTTGTTGCCTGTTGTGGAGCAGACACAGGTAGGCAAGCCAGAAACATTCAGGTGCTGACACAAAGCTCAGAGTTCAGTCCCAGAAGTGCACAAGCCAGAGGGCAATTACCAGAAGGGGTGAATCAGATAGTATAGTCAGGAAGTCCAAGGATCATCCACAAGCCAGAGAGTCACAAAGTCAAAGTACAAGCCATTCCAAGGTCACACAAAGAAAGCAGGGTCAGGAGTTATGGTCACAGAGTCCAGCAGAATGACTTGTTGCTTCTACAACATGCAGGCTCCCAGCCATGGGTTTTATAGGCACTTCCTAACAAGCCCTTGTTAGCAGCCAGCTCCTTGGGAGTACTGCTGCAACTACCCCAGGGTGTCATCAGCAAGCAGCTGGTGATAGGCCAGGGAATGTGGACTCTGCCTCCTTACTTGCCAGCTCCCTTCTAAGCTTCTGTCTCCAGCACTCAAAGGGTGGAGGTGAGCCTGGTGGACTGGTCTTAATTACTTGAGTCTCACCTGCTGCATTGGATCTGGGGGTGGCTCTGAATCAGCTGTTGGTGGTGAGTCTTGGTCATCCTGCAGCTCATTTGTTTGTTTATTTATTTATTTTATTTCTATCCTTCCTTCCTCGGCAAAGCTGGCTCAGGGCAGGTTTACAGAAAACAATAAAACAACACAAATTAACCAATAATTAAAACATCATATCAACAATCAGCCTTTTTGCTGGCTTCTGCTGACTCAGAGCCAGCCATGCATGGCTCCCCTTCCCCTGAGGAGTCCTCTTCCCCTAAGGAGTCCTCCTTCCCTGAGGACTTCATGCTGAGCTCAGGCTGACCCATGACATTGCCTCCTTCCCTACTCCCCTCTACCTTTCCCTATCTTCCTCCCCAGCTTTCCACTCACAGTCTGCTGTCTGTGCACAGCATTTGCTGCTGCATGTTTGAGAGGATTTGGTGCATTTGCTGTGGGATGTACTAAAAGGAAGGACAGGATTGACTATTGAGAACAATGGGAGGGGGTTTGATGCCCATTGAGTATAATGGGAGCCAGGAATCCCAACTGATTTGTATGGCCTCCATTGAAATACATTACAGCACAAAAAAGTTTTAATGCAAATGTGGAACGGATTTTGGATGAGGGTCTCTGGGCCCAGATAGACTGCTCTGGGACTGGAATGACAGCCCGCAGAGTGGAATGATGGCTGTCAGAGTGAAACAATGGGCCCTAGGAATAGTCAAAGTGTTCTGGGATTGGCACAATGACCCCCACAGTGGAATGACAGCCCCTGGAATACCCAGAAGTGTTCTGGGACTGTAATGACAGCTGTCAGAGTGTAATGACAGCTTCCTGGAGTAGCAAATATAGCAACACTGGGGTTAGTGGGCAGGGGGAGAAGGAGAGGAAGCTGCTAGAAGGAGTCTTGGCTTTTTCTTTTTTTAAATTAATAAATTGTATTTAATGTCTTCTCAGAGTACAATATGAGTCCTGGCTTTTCCATTCTGTCTCCAGCCATGTTTTATTGTTTTCTGGTACTCTGTTTCTCATTTGCTGTGTGCTGGTCACCATCCTGGGAAGAAGGGTAATGCTACACTTGGGAGCAGATGGGGTGGGGAGATGTAAGCATGGCATAAATTTGCTAACCACCAGTTGGGGCCTGGAGAGCTCCTAGAATTACAACTGATCCCCAGACTATAAAGATCAGTTCCCCTGGAGAAAATGGCAGCTATAGAGGACATAGATTCTAAGTGAAATGCCTTCCCAGATTCTCTCCCTCCACAAGTACTGCCCCAAATCAAGATTTTCCAAACTAGAGTTGGCAATTTTAGCATGGCTGGAGGATGGACTAGATAACCCTAGAAATCCTTTCCAACTGTGTGATTCTATGAGGGACAGGGATTCCACAGTGTTAAGAGGTGGGGACACTGCTTCACTCTCTTCCTTCTCCTTGGCACACTCCCAGAACTGCTGCTAAAAACTTAAAATCCAGCAACTAAAGAAGATTTTTAAAAGATATACATGAAGTATATTGGTACTGGGTACCAATTTTGTAAGCCACCCTGAATAAAATAAATAATAAATAAATAAGTAAAACAAAAACATAACAACAGTGGTAGTAGATCTACACATCTATATATCTAATTCCCAAGTGGCCCCCTGTGTGCGGATATCTAAATCCGCACATCGGGGGCACCTGGGGGGCAGGGAGATTTTCCTACGCACGTGGGGCAGTCCCCACGTGTGCAGAAAAATCTAAAAAGTTTTTTAAAATGTAAGGGGAATATATAAATCCCAAAGAAAGTAAGAGCGTTCCCTGCGCATGCGCAGGGAACGCTCTACAAACTGGCCCCTGGTCAAGGGATGGGAGGGCAGGAGAAGGCTTGGCGGGCCAGCCGGCCTCGCCTCTGCCGCTGCTGCTGGGGAGGGAGGAAGGGGGAGGCTTGGTGGGCAGCCGGCCTCGCCGCTGGGGAGGGAGGGTGAAGCTTGGCGGGCCAGAAGGCCGGCCTCCCCCCCCTCGCCGCTGTCGCCGCCACCGCTCTGCTGCTTGAAAGGGAGGGAGGGGGAGGCTTGGCGGGCCAGCCGGCCGGCCGGCCTCCCCCCGCCGCCGCCGCCGCCGCTGCCCTGTTGCTTGGGAGGGAGGGGGAGGCTTGAGGGGCCGGCTGGCCTTGCCGCCCCTCCGCTGCTACTGGGGAGGGGGAATCTCGGCGGGCCGGCTGGCCTTGCCGCTGCCGCCGCCGTTGCTGGGGGGGAGGGAGGGGGAGGCTTGACGGGCCGGCCAGCCTCGCCGCCCTCTGCTGCTGCTGGGGAGGGGGAATCTCGGCGGGCCAGCTGGCCTTGCCGCTGCCGCCGCCGTTGCTGGGGGGAGGGAGGGGGAGGCTTGAGGGGCCGGCCAGCCTCGCCGCCCCTCCGCGGCTGCTGGGGAGGGGGAATCTCGGCGGGCCAGCTGGCCTCGCCGCTGCTGCCGCCGCCACTGCTGGAGGGGGAGGGAGGGGGAAGCTTGGCGGCCGGAATACTCCCTCCCCCCCGCGAGTATCGCGGGTCCGCCTCTTCTTGTAAGTTTCTATAATTGTTTTTCAAATATCTAAAAATAAGTTCACACACAATTGCCATCTATATGCCATGCATTCAAATATTGATCTAAGATGTAAGTTCTAAGGTCTTCAATCTATTGATTTACTGGAGGTGGGCTTATCTTTCCAATGCTGTAGGAACCTGGAATTACTTGAGGGTTTTTTTAAAAAAATGTAGTGGCTAGTATTCTTTAGGCTACAATCACACACACCAGAAGATCCAACATAGGCACAAATGCCTGATGGATTGAAAGAGCGTGATCAGAAAGCAACATCTGGGAAGCATCCCGCAGCCATCGGCAACCCGCACTGCTCTGCTGCAGAAGTGGAATAAAAAGACACTGGAGAAAATCCAGTAGTAAACGGGTGGGAGGCCCTCGGTGCAGAGGTGTGATTCCTTGTTTATGCGAATGGGAAACAAACGGCAAACAACCCCGACTTACCCACAGTTGCATCTGATCGCACAGTGACGAGTTGAGCCCGCAGCAACAAAGGGCTGTGTGATCTTGCAACCGCGGGTCAAATTCCTCCGGAAGGAATAGCCTTGCTTCTCCTCCATTTCAACTGGTGCATGTGACCACAACCTATAGGCCACTAAGTTCTGCAGTTCAGTGGTTAAGTTTGGGTGCAATAGTGAGGGAATCGTGTTGCAGATCAGCTGTAGACAATAGAGCCAAAAAGGACCTGCTCTTACAGGGCACTTTCCCCTTTGAAAATATGTCTGGCACCTAGTCTCAATTTTTAGCTTGCATTAAAAGAAAGAGTAAGTCTTTATCCCATTTCATTGTGGAGATATAATGGAAAATATGCAAATAATTTTTGTTCCAATACCTGGAAAGTGATGGGGAAAAGAAGTTACAAGTTTTTTGGAACCGAATTGCTTTATTCCTTCCCGACCAGATGATGCTGTTCTGCTCTGTCCCAGCACATTTCTCCCTGAGCTCTTTGCTTCTTACTTGTTGGTTTGTTTCCTCTTTAATGTCTGCAGTGATGAGGAGGAAGAGAATTAGACTGAGTTTGATGGGTTTCCTCCTTTGTTTGTAATCAAGAATTTGCTTCAGGAGAAGGTGAGACTACAATATGTGGGACAGGAGCAGAAATATGAATGCTCAGTTTCATTCAGCTTAATGCCTGGTTTTCATCATGAACCATAAGCCACTTTGTCTGTGTAAAAATGCATGCTTCTGAGCATGTGCAAAAGGCCATTTACTCACCAATGAATAACTACTGTCAGGCTTCTGCCCTGTTCACCCCATAATCTTAGGGCTAAAGAGTGTTTAATGCCCAGGGAAACCCCACAATCTAGCACTATAGAAAAAAAGCAAAAACACAAAAACCTCTGGGAATAAATAAATCTGAGCCAAAAGTAATTCTTGCTCTGAATGCCAGGGCCATCCTAGGCAAAGAGACACCTTCTAAGGGTATAACTCTGCTCAGGATAGTACCTGTCCCCAGTTCCCCAACATTGCCTGGAATCCTGCCTCACAGACTTATATCCTGCAACATCCCTTGAGAGAAGAATATGGCACACCAGTTATATCATGAAAGGACTCATAGCATGATGCTAAGCAAAACACTTGTCTCTGAGTTGGATGCCATATAATTCTCTGTGCTTGGTGCTCTCTGTGATGTCATAGCCCTATGTTCCTATGCAAATTTAAATTGATTTAATTTTTTAAAAGGGAATTGCTAGCAAAATCTGAGAAATGTTCCCAAAGTATTAAGCCTTCAGTATTTTCCAAAGCAAAGCAGGCTTTGGTCTCACCATCTTCCTTCTCCCCCCTCTCCTGATCTGAAATTGAGCTCTTCTCAGATGGTTCTATTTGTGAAGGAATTCTGAATTACATGGTTCTTCATTGACATGATTGTCCTCTCTTCAGCTGCTTAGAGGTGTCTCATATCACTGGATGAAACATTATTATTTCCACTAATGAGACTGTGGCTTATGTTTGCAAAGATGTTTGCAAAGAGTAGTACATCAATATCAGACAGTGCTGTTAACAGAGAAGCAGCCAGTCAGCACCCTGGAATGTTGGGCCTACATGAACACTTGCGGACCAGGGACTTAAAATTCAGTTCTATTTAAAGTAGGGTTGCCAGGTGCAGCCTGGAAACCAGCAGGGGGACTTACTGGTGGTGGGAGCCCTTGCCAGTGACATAATGATGTCACCAGTGGTGCATTGACATCAGTCCTGTGTGTCCAGAAGTGAAATTGGCACATTGCTGCAGGACACCGAGGACACTCTGGCATTTGGGCAAAATAATGGGGCATCAGTTAAAATATGCAAGGTCTATCATGCATAGACAGAGAAGTAGGGTTGCCAGGTCTGATCATTGCACAGGTGGGGAGATTAGGAGGGTGTCTGGGATTGGTAAGGAACTACCAAAGTCACACTTGGTATCTAGATAGTGTATGCACAATGCATGTGTGTGCACATAAAGAACTCTTTGAGACACTAGATGAAGAAAGGAGAAAGAGATTAAGTGTGGCAGACAGCAGATCTGTGATTGCGGAAGGGGTTGGCTCAGGAACAGTGATGTAGGCATGTTGGTGACATTGGGGGTGACAGTCTGGTTCTTGGGCAAAACTCTATGGTAAAATCGCCCTCAAACCATAGAGTTTTGCCCCTAAACCAGAGTGCCACCCCCGTCACCGATGCACTTATGTCACTTCTCTCTGTCCTATGTCAGAGTTTCTCCATTTTTACCCAACAGTGAGCCTATTGCCTCTTTCACCTTGTGTTTGCTCCTCACATAAAGCTTTTCCCTGGCCAGTATCAGCACACTCTAAGCTTTGGCCTCTCTGATGGCTGATATACAGTGCCCAGCAATCCTCAGATACTCTTAGAATCATAATCATAGAATCACAGAGTTGGAAGGGGCCATATAGGCCATCTAGTCCAAGGTCGTGCTCAATGCAGGATCAGCCTAGAGCAGGGGTGTCAAACATGCAGCCTGGGGGCTGGATCAGGCCCCCAGAGGACTTCTATCAGACCCGCAGTGGAACTGGCTATCTTCTGCTTCTTCTTCCAGTTCTGCTGCTGCATCATCATACGTTTGAAACTTACAGATACACACTTGAACAGCATACTGAAGATTGCAACAGCACAAACATTTTGATGCAATAATTCAGAGCAAGAGGTGTCAGTTATCAGACACTGTTAAACAAACAAAATATTGCAAGAGTGCTAATGTTTTAAGCATATTTTTATTTTAAGTAAAAAAAAAAAAACCTCTTTGTGTTTGTGTCCTTTATAAAGTTTATATCTCCGCTACCTGGCATTACATTTTATGACACACATGGACTGGTCCAACAAGGCCTCATTTATATCAGATCCGGCCCTCATAACAAATAGAGATAATTATGCTATTGCCCAATTTGAAAGCCAGAACTTGACTAAGGGTGTAGAGGTAAACAAGTGCACTACTGAAAGAAACTGTATGCATTGCATTCAAGCTGAAGAACCGGACCTAGTTTCAGTGAGACAAGCAAGACACAGTGCCCTCTGGAGCTGATACATAGTGAAGTTTGTGGACCAATAAAGACTGAGACCTGTAGTGGGAATAGATATATACTAACTCTTATTGATGATTTTTCAAAGTATACAGTAACCTACCAGATCAGAGAGAAAAGCCAAATATTGGAGAAATTTAAGGCATATGTTGCAATGGTCAGCAACAGATTCCAGAGAAAGCCACTGGCAATTTGCACCGACAATGGAGGAGGATATGTGGTACATGACTTGAAGAATCATCTAGCTGAACAAGAAACAGTATCTGTTCACAGTCCCATACACTCTAGAACAGAATGTCATAGCAGAAAGGAAGAATCATTCCCTGACTAAGATGTGCAGGTGCATGCTGCTTGAAGCAGAGCTACCTGAGAAATACTGGGGAGAAGCAATTCAACACTGCTATGTATCTATAGAACAGACTGCCTGCAAAAGTTGCCAGAAGCAAGCCATATGAATTGTGGTGTGGGCACAAGCCCATCATGAACCAGTTTTAAGTATTTGGATATAGATCCCCAAGGAGAAAAGGACCAAGATAGTTGTTCTTACTGAACAAGGTATTTGTGTAGGATATGCACTGGGATGTAAAAGATACAGAATCCTTAACCCAAGAACAGAAACTGTAAAAATCTGCAACATAGTCTACATTGATAAGAAAGAAGAACCTGCAAATACAGAAAAAGTGGACACCAGAGAATCCACACCAACAGAAGAAAATAAAGCACAGCAACCAGAAAGAGTGCAACTGAGCACCATGGACCATACAGATGACACACCTGCAGAGCCACAAGAACCAGAAGGGGCTGCCTTCAGACATGTCAGACAGTCAACTGGAACAAACAAGGGAGTACCACCGAGAAGGTTTTTCTACCTGACAAAGACAGAGATTGTAACCAAACCTTCCACATGGGAAGACATAGAAATAATGCCTACCAGCCAAGCAGAAAGATGGAGAAAGGCTGCAGAAGAGGAGACTGAATCCCTAATCAAAAACCAAACATGGACACTCACAGAACTACCTCCAGGAAAGAGGGCAGTAGGATGCAAATGAGTTTTCAAAACCAAATATGCAGAAGGAAGGGCTTGTTGAACTGGAGTATTGCCCTACAGAAGATACGATTGCAGATTGCAAGCCACTTCCATGTGAGAAATCTGAGCGTCTATACAAGAAAATGAATCTTGTGGACTTTGCACACTAGACTTTGAGAAGGGGTGTTGGAATATGCAAGGTCTATCAAGCATAGACAAAGAAAATGAAAAGAACAACCTGCAGGGGGCAGCAGAGGTGACAGCTAGTTAGCATAGTGAGATTAGGGACTTCCTATTATTTTCAAATAGCTCCTTCTTGTCTCCTGAGTGGCTCAATGCACCTGCTGAGCTTCTGTTCGTTACTGACTCCCTTCTAGCTAGTTAGAAAGTGTTCTCTTCTTAATAAACCGACTTTATTCTTTAAACAGCTTGTACTCCATTTTAGTGCATATCTACACTCTGCCAACAACATCCCCCAGTGACATGCTAATGTCACTTCCAGATGCACAGGGAGTAACATCAGCACATTTGGATGCTGTCAACAGTCCCTCCTTTTCCTGCCATCTTTACCCTGCCAGCCAGTTGAGCTGCTGCAGGCAAGTATCCACAAGAGGCAGGAGATGTGGCAGCCCAGATTCATATTAATAAGATGCCATAACTAAACTGGATTTACTTAGGTTTTTATGTTTCCAGTTGATTATACCTATGCATATACCCCTGCTCCAGGATTGTTGGAAGGGTTGCTAGCCCTGCCTGGCAACCTGTAGGAGACTGGGGTGATGGTGGCAGCTATCAGATCAGTGGCATGATTTCACTTCCACAAAATCCCCAGAATTGATGTTATAGTTCTTGAGGAACTGCTGGAAACTATTTGGTAAAACCATAGAGTTTTTTGGTGATTCCTAGAGGGGACTGATGGCACTTGATCTAAGTCTTTCTAGGAATCTCCAAAAACTTAGAAACTGCCCATGGGGGGTAGGGGGTGGGATTGCACCTCAGTGAAAAGCTCCCTTCACATGAAATCATAGCATGTGAAGGGAGCCTTTTCCCATTCTTAGGAAAGCATTCAAATGCATTAACTGTCCAACTCTAGCAGCAAGTCTTGTTTCTGTCATATTTTGTGTGAATTGGCCCTTACCCTGCCATGTGTTGTCATTTGCTAAAATAATGCAACAACAGACCACATTAGAAGAAATTGTATGAACTTGTATGTGGTTTTTATTTTTTTTCTAAAAAGCCTTTGCCTCCAAATGCCACAGAGATCAGAGACTGCTCAAATGTGTTCCTTATTGAGCTTTATGTCATAGCTAGTTTGGGTTCTCATAACTAATAGAAAACATTCTTCGTGTCCTGTCCTTTAGATGTCTGCCTACCATAAAACATTACATCTTTACGGCCCATCCATCCTTATATTGCATGAGATTTGTTGCAGTTTACTCTTGAACAAAATCAGCTGTAATAAATTACTCCTGTACAAAATCACCTATAATAAAAAATAAACCAGCTATAATAAAGGTACATGCAGAGGCTCGCAAATGGGACATTTCTTTCACTGGTTTATAAATGGCATCCAGAAGCCTTCAGTTAGATGTCTGGAACAAGTAAGAATGTGGCCTGCTGCTCCAGCATCCAAAGTTTTTCACATCCAACATTTGGAAGGGGTCAGGAATTTTCTTCCTGTGCTTTTTGGGAAGCTTTTTGCAACCCCTTGAAGGGTTAAGAAAGTCCGTTTGGCTTTATAGAGTTTCTCCAGGAAAGTCATCTGAGGATCATGCTGTAGTGACCTTCAAGCTTCCTCAAGAAACAGGCTTGACTAAGCAACTGTGCAGCCATAGCCACAGCTTGCCAAAGTGCAAGGCCTCATTCAGTTCTGAGCTGTGGAAATTGAATCCATGCACAGTATAGTTTTCATCTGGAAAATTTTCATCCTCAGTATTGTTTTGTTTGGTGAATGTTGCCAAATGAAAGAAAAACTAAGTGCATCTGCTCCTCTAAGAATTCTGTAGTTCTTTAAAAAGGCACAGTTCCTTATTTTTTTTAATTAGGAGGAAAAAGGCAAAAGCATTTGGATGAAATAGGAACTGACATTAGGATTACACTTAGAAAATCAAGCTTTTAAATATTATTTCTGTACTAAAAGAAGGAGTCCAATCTGAGTGGTGGTGGGCAAGGACCCACTTGAGCCAGGGGATCAAGTGGCAAAAGCAAGGTGAGGTTGTAGGTAAGAGCGAGAGTAGGTATTGGCATGAACTGAACCTCGAAGCAAAATTCATTTTGAATTTTGCCCAGTTCGTGGTTTGTGAACACCAAAGTCCCTTTAAACCCCTGCTTGCTGTTCCCTTCAGAAGCTGCAAAAACAGATGAGTGGCAGGAAATAAACTGCTCCCCATCACTCAGCTGTTTTGGGCTTTCTTGTGCAATCCCTTTAAAGGTTACTGCACAAGAAAGCCCGAAACTGCTGAGCAGCTGGTAGCAGGCTGTTCCCCATCATTGAGCTGCTCTTCAGGCTTGCTGCGAACCCTGTTTAAAAGGACTGCAATCTCTTTCAATGGAGTTTGCAGGGTCACGAACCACAAACCAGTTTAGTTTGTGAATGAACCACCCTGTTTGATTCAGTCCATGGATTGGTTCATTGTTTAGCCATGAACCGCTTTTTTCCATGGCAGGAAGCATTCCATAGTGACTAGTTTGAGGAACCCATGTCTATGGGACGCTTCCCGCCATGTGCTTGTGAATTTTTGGAGACTAGTGGAAGTCCCGCAAGCCTTATGAAGACTTACACCTTGATAAAGATGTTGGTTTGAAACAGGCCTGTCGTGTTTGCATACCTTTGATGTCTTCATGCTCCAAAGGACTTTTCTTCAGCTGTTACAGAGGATTGTATTGGCTTGGTCCCTTCAAGATTGTATTTCGGCAGGGTTCATTTCCCACCTGTACTTTACATATCTTTTAATGTAGTGATGCACTTTACTGTTTGCATGATAGTTTATACAACATCACTATAAATATTTTTGTAAAAAAAAAGACCTTGTGTACATTCTTTAAAGTTGCTTTTTATATTTTTGTATTGATCGCTTTGTTGGCAGCTTTCTCCTTGTTTGCTGGATTTTCTCCTGAGGAGCTGATCTCTGTTGTCTGGAAATCAGTTGTAATCAGTAGATCTCCAGGCTCCACCTGGTAGATGGCAACCCTATTTTTCCCAATCTGAATCCGCTGTGAACTCAGCCACTTAATAGCACTGGTCCTAACATAAATGAACACTTTAGCTTTAAGATTAATTTACTGCTTTTATAACACTTCTCAGGTGGGAAAAGAATTTCAAGGGAAATTCTCATATGAACTACTTGGTTGCCAAGGTAATATTTCTGAGCTCACTTCTGTGGAAAAGGAATTAATGTCAGATACAAAAACAGATAGTTTTAAGGAAGCCCCTGGAAGGCTCTTGTGTGTGTTTGTAAACAGACTGAGCAATTTTTGTTTTTACCTGACCATACTTCTGTAAGCCATTGTAGACCCTATGCCAGCAATGGCAATTGCAACTATTATTAAGTGTTGGTTCTTCTCTTTAAGGCCCCAAATGGCTCCCTCCCATATTCTTCAGCCCACCAATTAAGATCCTCTTCTAAAGTCCTGCTCTCTGTGCCTCTGCCTGCAGCGATTAGATATTTAATTAACACTTGATATTTTAAGAATACAGTTTGGAAATCTCTTCCTGAAATCCAGATGCATCTGAGAGAACTGGCAGTCTCCATGGTATATGCTGCTGCTATTTTTATGTCTGATGCTGTATAGAGACAACCTTTGTTAACTTTGTATCCTCTCTTTCCTCTAAGAAGTCCAAAGTAGGATTTACTTAGGGTGAGAGTGATTGGCCAATGGCCTGAGTTCCACAGCTGAGGTCGATTTGAACCTGGCTGTCCCCAGTGTAAATCAGGCCCACCAAAGCAGAGACAGTGGATGAAGTCCTCTGTGTAATTGCCGTTTGGTCTCATACTGCTTTTGTCTTAGGTGCATTACTAGGGTTTTTCTCAAAATCTTGCTTGTATTTGTAGAAATTAATAAAATATGCCCTCAGTTCAATTTGTTTGGCTTTAATAAATGTGCAGACTAGAGGTTGTCACCAGAACTGAGTGACTACATGCTTACAGCGGCCAATGCCTCCTTGCCTGAGGTTGCTTGCAAGGACAGCATTTAACTGAACTTCACAGTGATACAAGTCAAAAGACATGTGATTGTAGCATGGGAGAACGGGGCCTAAGCCCAAGCAGGAGACCACCAAACAACAGGAGGAGAAGTAAGAAAGTTTATTGACATGAGGTTCATCAGCAAGGAGCGCTTAAAATGGCTGAACCCTTTGTGGCACACTTACAAAGCTTACATACGGTCAGCAGTTCCAGGTACATGTCAGAGCAGTGGAATTTTCTTTCAGTTCAACTCATTTCCTGCTTGATCAGTCAAGCTTGGTTTTGCCCTTATTTGGCTGGAATGTTGCCTGAATCTGTTTTACCTTATTTGGTCAATAGTTCATTTGGATAACAAATACTTCAGTGATATGTACACATATGTACTTTTTTTGCTTTTATACCATACAGAGCTGTGCTGAAATACCTTTTTACTTCAGCATTTGAGCTAGACATAGCCCGCATAAAGCTTCAAGCCAAAATACACTACAACTGAAGATAAATGGTGCCAAGCGGTGCGCTTAGTGATCTTTCAAGCGGCAAATGCTACCCAGACTTTCGTTGGTAGCTGAAACTTGCCCCCTCCCCCCAAAAAAACCCAACTCTTAAACTTTAAAACATTTTTCTCCATCAATAATGGTAAAAATGTAACAATAAACACCTGACATTTGTTTCCCTTTGATGGTAGTCCTAATTCACCTGCCTAATTCAGAATGCTCCCTCATGGATCACTGCCTTGTCGTGGCGAGGGGGCTTGCGTGGTTCGATGAGGCTGTGGGCTATGCTGTGGAGGGCCACCCAGGACAGACAGACCACAGCAGAGAACTCAGACCAAGTGTGATCCCCTGGCGAAGGAAATGACAACCCACTCCAGTATCTTTGCCAAGAAAACCCCATGGACAGTAACAAAAGGCTAAAAGATATGACGCCGGAAGATGAGCCCCTCAGGTCGGAAGGTGTCCAGTATGCTACTGGGGAAGAGCAGAGGGCAAGTACAAGTAACTCCAGAAAGAGTGAAGCGGCTGGGCCAAAGCCGAAAGGATGCTCAGTTGTGGATGTGTCTGACGGTGAAAGGAAAGTCCAATGCTGCAAAGAACAATACTGCACAGGAACCTGGAATGTAAGATCTATGACTCAAGGTAAGCTTGACGTGGTCAAAAATGAGATGGCAAGAATGAACATCAACATCTTGGGATCAGTGAACTAAAGTGGACAGGAATGGGTGAATTTAACTCAGAAGACCATTATATCTACTACTGTGGCCAGGAATCCCATAGAAAAAATGGTGTGGTCTTTATAGTCAACAAGAGAGTGAGAAAGGCAGTATTGGGATACAATCTCAAAAATGACAGAATGATCTCAGTCCGAATCCAAGGCAAACCATTCAAAATCACAGTAATCCAAGTTTATGCCCCAACCACTGCTGCAGAAGAGGCTGAAGTGGACTAGTTCTATGAAGACCTACAACACCTCATAGAACTAACACCAGAAAATGATGTCCTCATCATCATAGGGGACTGGAATGCTAAAGTAGGAAATCAAAAGGTAACCGGAATAACAGACAAGTTTGGCCTTGGAGAACAAAATGAAGCGGGGCAAAAGCTAACAGAGTTTTGTCAAGAGAACACGCTGGTCATAGCAAACACCCTTTTCCAACAACCTAAGAGGCGACTCTACACATGGACATCACCAGATGGGCAACACCGAAATCAGATTGACTATATAATTTGCAGTCAAAGATGGAGAAGCTCTATCCAGTCAGTAAAAACAAGACCTGGAGCTGACTGTGGCTCAGATCATGAGCTACTCATTGCAAAATTCAGACTTAAACTGAAGAAAGTTGGGAAAACCACTAGGCCATTCAGGTTTGACCTAGATCGCATCCCCAATGAATATACAGTAAAGGTGAAGAATAGGTTTAAGGGATTAGATTTGATAGACAGAGTGCCTAAAGAACTATGGATGGAGGTTTGTGACACTGTACAGGAGGCAGCAATCACCGCCATCCCAAAGAAAAAGAAATGCAAGAAAGCAAAGTGGCTGTCTGATGAGGCTTTACACATAGCAGAGGAAAGAAGGAAAGCAAAAGGCAAAGGTGGAAAGGAAAGATTTACCAAACTGAATGCAGATTTCCAGAGAACAGCAAGGAGAGATAAGGAGGCTTTCCTGAATGAACAATGCAAAGTAATAGAGGAAAACAATAGATTGGGAAGGACTAGAGATCTCTTCAAGAAAATTGGAGAAATCAAGGGAACGTTCCATGCAAAGCTGGCCATGATAAAGGATAAAAATGGTAGGGACCTAACAGAAGCAGAAGAGATCAGGAAAAGATGGCAAGAATACACAGAAGAACTATACAAGAAGGACCTCAGTGTCTCTGACAACCATGACGGTATAATCACTGACCTTGAGCCAGACATCCTGGAATGCAAAGTTAATGGGCCTTAGAAAGCATTACTAATAACAAAGCTAGTGGAGGTGATGGTATCCCAGCTGAGCTATTCAAAGTCTTAAAAGAAGGTGCTGTTAAAGTGCTGCACTCAATTTGCCAACAAATTTGGAAAACACAACAATGGCCACAGGATTGGAAAAGATCAGTATACATTCCAGTCCCAAAGAAGGGCAATACCAAGGAACGTTCAAACTATTGCACAATTGCACTCATTTCACACGCTAGCAAGGTCATGCTAAAGATCCTGCAAGCTAGGCTCCAATAGTACGTGGATAGAGAACTGCCAGAAGTACAAGCTGGGTTTCGAAGAGGTAGAGGAACTAGAGATCAAATTGCCAACGTTCGCTGGATTATGAGAAAGCAAGAGAGTACCAGAAACACATCTACTTCTGCTTCATTGACTATGCTAAAGCCTTTGATTGTGTGGATCACAATAAACTATGGCAGGTTCTTAAAGAGATGGGAGTACCAGACCACCTCACATGTCTCCTGAGAAATCTGTATAAGGGTCAAGAAGCTACCGTTAAAACCGGATATGGAACAACTGATTGGTTTAGCATAGGAAAAGGAGTACGACAAGGATGTATATTGTCACCTTGCTTATTTAATTTATATGCAGAGTACATCGTGCGAAATGCTGGCCTGTATGAATCACAAGCTGGAGTTAAGATTGCTGGGGAAAAGATCAATAACCTCAGATATGCAGACGGTACCACACTGATGGCAGAAAGTGAAGAGGACCTAAAGAGCCTCTTGCTCAGGGTGAAAGAGGAGAGCACAAAAGTGGGCTTGAAGCTCAACATCAAAAAAACTAAGATTATGGCATCCGGCCCCATTACTCCTTGGCAAATAGAAGGGGAAGTCGTAGAAGTAGTGACAGACTTCACGTTCCTAGGATCCCAGATCACTGCAGACGGTGACTGCAGCCATGAAATTAAAAGACGCCTGCTCTTTGGGAGGAAAGCAATGGCAAACCTAAACAGCATGATAAAAAGCAGAGACATCACCCTGCCAACAAAAGTCCGCATGGTCAAAGCAATGGTATTCCCAGTAGTAATGTATGGCTGCGAAAGTTGGACTATAAGGAAGGCCGAATGCCAAAGAATAAATTCTTTTGAACTATGGTGCTGGAGAAGACTCTTGAGAGTCCCTTGGACTGCAAGGAGATCAAATCAGTCAATCCTAAAAGAAATCAACCCTGACTGTTCCCTGGAAGGCCAGATCCTGAAGTTGAAGCTCAAATACTTTGGCCACCAAATGAGAAGGGAGCACTCACTGGAGAAGACCCTGATGCTGGGAAAGATTGAAGGTCAAAGAAGATGGGGACGGCAAAGGATGAGATGGTTAGACAGTGTCATCGATGCAACGAACATGAAATTGAGCAAACTTCAGCGGACAGCGGAAGACAGGAGGAGCTGGCGTGATCTGGTCCATGGGGTCGCGAAGAATCGGAGTCGACTGTGCGACTGAACAACAACAACAACAACAAAAATTCAGAATTAAAAGTAACTTTAATGGTAGTAATTGTTTTATATATGGATCAGGGAACTATGTATTTTGCATATGTTTTGCTTAAAGCAGTTCATTTCATTGTGTGACGGCTGCTGAAGTATATATCCAAAGACAGGCACATTCAATACACCCAGGCAAAGTTCAAAGGTTAAATGAGGGGACTGGATTCCTGTGTAAAAATAATATTTACTAGTACCCAAAACAGCTGGTAGCACTTAATTGGGAATTGGATAATAGAAATGTCCATGTAATCAGGTGATCCAGAGGTAAATGATTTCATGCAGTGCATTTAATGTGTTTTTTTTTCTTGTCATATTCATGTTATCCATACAGCACAATCTGAACAGTAAAGCCAAGCAGAGGCAGACGTCTATGATCATTACACCAAAGGAATATAATCCCAATGTCAATATTTGCACAAAGCAGAGAGAATCAATTGTATACATATTCCCCCCCTTCATAATGCTTTGATGAGATCCAGACTGTATTTCTCACTCACTATACCTGCCAGTAAGTAGTTCCAAGGGCAGCTTTATAGGCTCCTTGTGAAGAGATTGTATTGACATTTTCTGGTATTGTTTATTTAAAAATGTATAGATTGAACAAGAACAGTATTGGATCCATAGAAATAATAATTCAGCAATCCCACTACCCTCGAATCTGTTCCTCCCAGCCAGAAACCTTTTGATAACTTTCCAGTTCAAAACTCAAAAACTGGTGTTTCTTCCCCCCCAGCACTATTGAAAACAACAAAAACTATTTCTTTCAGCCCCCATCCCATTCTAATGTGTGATCCAAGTTCTAATGGTTTAGAGAAGCTGTGCTGTGCTCTGTGGGCTGGCTAAATCAGGTCTCCTCTGGAGCAGTACTCTCAGGTCTAGATAGCAAAGCTTGGGTGGGTCAATAGGTACTGGGAACCAGGAACAGGTCCTGGAGCTGGCACACAGGCTTACACCTAGTAAACTAGTTGATCCAGCAAAGCAGCTTTCCTGAGCCTCAGTTTAAATAGTCTGGGAAGTAATCAGGCTAATCTGCCCTGTTTATAGGCTTGCCAGCTCCCCCCCCCCCGGGGGGGGGGAGGAATGCCTGCTTTTACAAGACCTCCCCTGATTTCCAAGAATTGGGCAGTGGGGGGAGGGAATGGTGGCACCAGGTGACACTCTAGGACTTTCTCCCCTATGGTAAACATAGAGGAGGAAGGCTACAGCGTAAGCTGCTGGATGACTTGTATCTCACTGGAGGACTCAAAGCTCACCCTTCCTCTTAGCTGCTTGTGCTAGTACACTGATTCCCCCCTCCCTACCACTCCACAGCTCAGTGGAAGCCATGGTGTTGGGAGGGGATGCAGCAGTGGGCTTCTCCTTGCCACCCTCTGCCGCCACCAAGCTGTCCTGGGCTGGCCCCTGGGCTGGGGCCAAGTGGACAGCAAGTCAGTGCAGCTGGCCATCCATGCTCTAAAGTGGTAGATGGTCCATCTTTTCCCTGGTTGCCACACTTTGGAGGTTCAGTTGGAGCCATGGGGTGGGGGAAGCAGCAGCAGGCTCTTCCTTGCTGGCACCACTGGGAAGCAGTCCTCGGTTGGCTACTGGCTCTGGGGGCCAGGTGGGCAAACGTTGTTACAGCCAGCACCAGCCATACAAGCAAGCTGGAGGGGGAGCGAGGGGGTGTTTTCACTCCCTGGTGTGATTTCACTCCCTGAGCCCTGGCTCATGTTGCAGGAACTCAGAGCTGTGGGATGGGGGGATACACACCTCTTTGCTGCTCTCTGGCACCACCAGGAAGTTGGCCTGGCCTCAGGCTGGCCATGCATACTCTGAAGCAGGCATGTTTTTTTGTTTTTGCTGTGCTTCGAAGCCGGGGTGTGTTTTCAGAACCCTCACCACTGCCCAGGCTGGCTAAAGCACTCCAGAGGCCTCCCTGGTCTGTGGCTCCCTCCCTGACTCTCACCCAATGAAACACATGCACACACACACACACACCCCGGATGGAGTGGGGAGGAGTTGCTGCAGCCTGAGACTGATTTGGTGGATCTTCAGTCTTTTGATCAGTTAGTAAGAGACTCATTTCTTATATTTGATCACTATACTCTTGTGTTTTTCTCCCACATTTGATTAATTTGTTCATTTCCTCCTTAGGGCTGACAAACAACTTACGTTAAACAATTTGCTTGCATAGGAAAGGTTTTACATATTTATTTCCACCACTGAAGGCTGAAACATAACCCCCCCCCAATATCTCTGGCTCACATAGTGAAGTGTTTTGAATTAATTATGCTAAAGTATTAATAACTCATTATATGAAAACTTTACAGGATTTCAGTAATTTTGTGGTTTTGATCCTCTGGAATACTCAGCCACTTGAAAGACAAAACAGATGAGTACACTCTACAGGCATTAAATTGAGTTTATGCTGTGATCTGTGTAAAATAAGTTATTATTTGATTGATTGATTGCACAAAGTTTGAGTCTAGTGGCAGCTTTAAGACCAACAAAGTTTTATTCCAGGTATGAGCTTATTTGGCATTTATGGTCTATTTGTCTCACTGAACTATGTATTATTTGTAGAGGTACTGTATTATTTGTATAGAAGCCCTAAATATATCTGGGCAGCTTACCATGCACTTTATTGGGGAAAGCTGTTGGGGAGTGTGCCATCTCAACCCCACCCCAGATGTTACTGGCTGTTATTTTTTGGGATACTTTTTACAATATTCAAAGATTCTTCAGGGCTCTGTATTTTGTTGTGGCAATTTCTATCTTCTGGTTAAGTTACCATAATTAAAACTCAAATACAATATTGGGGCTACTGAGGAAAAGCTGACCAGCTGAGACTAATTGGTGTGAACATTTCAGTTGGTCCAAAAACCTGCAGCCCAATTACTAGTGGTTGCAAGGCAGAAAATACATGTCACACCCAATGTTCTCTCTAAGCTCCATGGTGTTGTGAGCAGAAATTCTACCTCATGAGCAAAAAATGCTACTAGCATTAAAGTTGTGAGCGAGTCTACATTTGTCTATCATGTAAATTAGTTTTTTTAAGATTACTTCCATAACTTTGTAAAAATCTCAGAATAAATTCTCTTAAATTATATTTAAACTATATTTTAAGAATAATTCAAACATTATTAGAGAAAACAGAATCAAGTGAAATTTTACCCACTATATTGGTAGACCTGTTCTCCAGAGAACAGGTCTACCAATCCCTTTCCACTATATTGGTGGATCTGGCCTCCAGGGAACAGGTCTACCTCAAGCACAGTATATTCCTAGTATTTTTTACCAGCTTCTTCTCCCACCAAATTTCCTTTAGATCCTTGAAAGAAAAAAAAAAAGAAACACAAAACTGTTGATAAGATGTTTTGGAGGTCATTAATTCAGAGAATTAACTTGCACACAACATTTGTTTGGAAACAGAAGGCTTTAGCTGTAGCTCCAGACACTTGATCATTTACAGCAATGTCCACGTACACAGAGCTTTAAAGCATAACATGACCAAAACTACAAGACTGTGGTCCAAAGATCATCCCTCTTTTGACAACCAAAGAAAGCAGTGGAGAGGGGGATGAGGAAATGCAATGCATACTTTCTTAAGCTTTCTTTCCATAGAGAGAGTTGAAGACCAAAGGCTTTAAACCAGAGGCTTAGGACTTGTATAGGAAGGACCCACAGGACTTCTATAGGAAGATAAGAAAATAGGGGACACCAAATGTGTAGGGGTGCCAGTTTTGGATGGGGAATTTCCTGGAGACCTGGCAATGGAAAATGGGGAGGGTGGGGTTTGGAGAGAAGAGAAACATCAGTGAGATATAATGCCACTCACTCAAAGGGGGGGGAGAAATGGGCTTTCAGCCACCCCTACCCAAGGCAAGCCTCCACAGCCAGCACCTTATCACTGGGCTGGACTGCATGCCTCCTCCACCTCCCTCCCAACCCCAAGGGAGCTTCCATGGCTGGTGCCACAGGCCTTCCCCACACCCACCCCAGCCCCCCACGGTCATGCTGCTGGCGGGGCTGTGCGCCTCCTCCACCATCCCCCTTCCCAAATTGTCCCCATGACTTACCTTGCCTGGATCAGCTGGCTGACACAGGCAGCTTGGCTCCAGCTCCCCCTTTCATAGTGCCCTCCTGCAGGCATCAGGTGAGTGGGGTGGGACCGGCCTAGAGGAAGCACCTGTGCACAGATCTAAGAAGCTCTGCGTAAACATGTGAAAATATGTGCACATTGCACTCAGTACCCATGCTAGAGGAAAGTGTGGTCACACCTGTGAAGGGTCTGTGGCTCAGCTGAAAAATTTATGGTTGGCATGCAGAAGGCTCCAAGTTCAATCCCTGACATTCCCATTTAAAAGGACCAGGTAGTAGTTGGTGATGTGAAAGACCTCAACCTGAGACCCTAGGCAGCTGCTGCCAGTCTAAGTTCACAGTACTGACCTTGATGGTCCAAGGGTCTGATTCAGTATAAAGCAGTTTCATTTGTGTTTATGCTAGATTAACCTATCCTGCAGTAACTCCATTAGTTGCTGGGTCCATTCAAGGTACTGGCTACCATGTACAAGGCCCTTCATAAGAGACTGCATGTTCTACTACATCACAGCAGCTTTAATCTTCTGAAGAGAGCCTTTTAAGGGTGATTCCTCCTTGTAAATTGGTAAGATCAGCAACCACCTACTTGGAGTCATGGTAGGTAACTCACTGAAGGTGTCAACTCAGTGTATAATTGCAATTAAAAAAGCAAATGCCATGCTATGCTGGTGATTATTAGGAAGGGGACTGAAAACAAATCAGCCAGTATCATAATGTCCCTGTATAAATTGAAGGTGCAGCCTAATTTGGAATAGTGTATATAGTTCTGGTCACTGCACCCGGGGGAAAAAAAAATTCTAGCATTGGGAGGAGTGCAGAAAAGGGCAACTAAAATGATTAAGGGCAGGCCTCAGTTGGGGCTGAAGCTCACTGGAGTGATGCTCTGGCAGAGGGGTGGCCAGGGTGTGGGGACATGTAGCAAGTCCCGCCCCCTACTCCCAGCAGCCCTCCCCTCAGTTGGCCTGGGAGGAGAAAGAAGAAGTAAGATAAGTTGTGGATCCTCCCCCCTGCCTTTCCAGGCCCGGGAAAGCCCTCTCCACCCACTCCACCCTGGTCTTTCCAGGCCCATGATAAAGCACGGGGCCCTGGAAAGCACTCCCTACTCCCCCAACCCTGTCTTTCCAGGCCCACGCTTATTCAGGTAGAACCTCTCCCTCCTCCGTGAGGGCAGATCTGCGTGTCCCCCCCCCATAGGTAGCAATGCAAGGAGTCCAGTGGCACCTTTAAGACCAAGGCTTATTTAGGTAGAACTAGGGTTCCCAAGTACTTACCGTCTGGGGGCGGGGGACGAATGCTCCCCGGCCGGACCAGTCTTCCTGGTAATGCACCATGCCATCGCCAGGAAGTGATACCGGGTGACGCTCTGGCAATGTGGCTGAAAACTCGATGGTACCATCGAGTTTTCAGCCCCATTGCCAGAGCGTCGCCTACCGTCCCTTCCTGGCGACGGCATGGTGCTCTGTGCCTCTCCTTCCCCTGGGGATGATCCTGCGAGGACGTATCCATCCCCCACCGGCACGCGGTAAGTTCTTGGGAACCCTAGGTAGAACCTCTCCCTCCTCTGTGAGGGCAGATCTGCATGTTCCCCCCCATAGGTAGCAGTGCAAAGAGTCCAGTGGCACCTTCAAGACCAAGGCTTATTCAGGTAAAATCTCTCCCTCCTCTGTGAGGGCAGATCTGCATGTTCCCCCCATAGCTAGCAATTCAAAAGAGTTCAATGGAACCTTTAAGACCCCATAGGTTAGCTAACTGTGGATGCTAGGGCACAGGAAGCCAGTGCTGTGGCAGGGACAGTGCAATGCCTTTGGCAGTGTGAGAACTGAAAGACCATTTGCCACTGGCTCCAGGAGATGGTAGGATCATGTATGGCTAGCTAGGGCATTCCTAACACCACAAGCAAGTAGGGAGAGGCTGCCAAATTGAAGGGGAGTTTCTCTGGATGGTTCTGGATCCTCATTATCAATGGGGCTGTATTCTGGATCACCGGTCTAGATTTCAGAGGCCAACCGTCAATAGTCTTCATGGTGACAGGGACTAGTTTCTGGTGGGTGAGTATGTGGTGTCTTTGAGCAAATTCAAAGTCCATAAAATAGCTGGATATCCATTGCCAGATGCCCCTGAATCAGGGGTGCAGTGTGCATGATGTAATGGTTTGTCAGGTGGAACTCAGCTGGGATAACCAGATGTGTGGAAGTTGGGCTTGAGGGGACATTTGGACTCATCCCCAGGCCACAAGGACTGTTTCTCTGCTCTGTGACAGATGATGTCTTGACTGGGCAGGTCAGTACATAATGCCCTGGGTTGCCACAGTACAGGCAGAGGTTGGCTTGTTCCACCAACTTTTTTCTTTGGGGGTCAGTTTTGGTCAGACCCCGCTCTAACTAGTCTTCACTATGGAGGCACCACTGTATGAGATCCTACACACTCATAGGTCAATCCACCTCGGCCAGCTCATTCAGAACTTCCTCAAATAGCCCCTCTTATACCTTGTCTGCCAACACTGCATAATTCCAGGAAAGCTCTTGGGCCAGGAGACATAATTCTGTCATACAATCTGCAACTAAGCCTTTTCTTTGCCAGAGTCACTAGATCTTTCAGCTGGCCATCTCAGCTTTTTGGGGGTCAACACATACTGTCTGTAGGTGGGCCACAAGCCCCTGGAAATTCCCAAAGAATTTGGGACCAACTTGGCTGACATCCACTTGGCTGTGACTCCTTTAAGGAGGCTGATCACAAAACCCATCTTGGTGCAGTCATTAGGGAAGTCATCCTGTTGCAGTTTCATGTACAGTTTGCACTGTGCTAGGAAGAAAACAGGCCAGCATCCCCCTTGATCTTTTCTGACATACTGACATGGGCACTTCCTACATGGGGGGCAGGGGTAGATGGAGGTGCCTGTAAGGATGCCTTCTGCTGGAGCTGCTGCTGTAGGGCTGCCACTTGCTGGTTCAACAGACTCACCCAAACTCTTAGTGCCTCATTTTCAGTAGCCAGAGTGTCCATCTGTAGGGCTGGAACAACTGTCCGACATTCTGCAGGCCAGCCCAGTTCAGTGTGCCCTCAGATGTTGGTGGCAAGGCTTGGAAGCATCAATAGGTGCTAGGAGTCAGAAGCTCAGACTGGAGATAAGGAGCAGGAACTGGCACTGACACACAGGCTTGCACCTAGTTGACCGGTTGATCTAGTAAAACAGCTTTCCTAAGCCTCAGCTTAAATAAACTGGGAGATAATCAGACTCAGCTCCCCTACTAGCAGTTGTTGAGCTTCTGTGGCTGCACTATTAGGGTTGCCGGCCTCCAGGTGAGGGGCTGGAAATCTCCTGGGATTACAACTGATCTCCAGACTACATAAATCACCTATTTATTTATTACTTATTTAAAACAATTATTCCACTTCTGGAGAAAATGGCTGCTTTTGAAGGTAGACTGCATGGCATTGTACTCTACCAAGTATTATACATTACCTAAACCCCACTCTCTCCGGCTACACTATCAAATCAGTAGGTATTTCTGAACCTGGAGTTGGCAATCCTCCCTGTGCTTGGTCAGGATCTTGCAAAGAATTATTATTTTCCCCTGAGGTGGAAGACATCTTGTGGGTGATTTCCGCCATCCATCCAGGGAGGCAGGAAGTTAAACTCTTGCTCTGTAACGTGGGGCCATTCTTCCCCTCAGCTCTATTCCTGCCTCGACAGGGACAGCAGCTCTAGCAGGCTTCACCCACTAATCCTTTAGTCTTGCACCTTTCTACTGCACCTTTCTCGCCTCTCCTCAACCTCGGTCCTTATAATTCTACCCGTCTGCTAAAATCTGACCTGCTCCCTTTTCTTCCCTCCTCCTTTCCCCCTCACTCTTCTCTCTGCCCTCCACCCTCAGGAGGCTAAGTTTTGTGGCGACTGATTAGTGGCCTCAGGAAATAGCCATGGAGCGAAGGCACTACCATGTTCAGCAGGGGGCAGGACTGCTTCCTTTCTGAAGAGGCCGAGGCAGCTGCCTTGAGTGGAGAGTGCTCCAGAGCCAGCATGACCCCTTGGCTTGCCCTGGCTACCGGCAACAATTGCGGTATTTTTGAGGTCAAGCCACAAAAGCGAGGGGAAAAGTGCCATCATTCAGCCCCCTACTCAGAAGACTTGCTTCACCCCTGGTCTTCAGCTGGGAGTGGCAGCCATCTTGGAAACCAATTTTTAGCAGGAATGGACACCGGGAGAGCTCCTAGCCCCTGAACCTTGTTAGAAATGACCAATGCCAACCTCCTGGTGGGGGACTTCCAGAGAGGACTTCCTCCTTTGGGGCAAACACCACACTCATCATCCAGCCTTCTTCAAGGGATGGGTGATGTACCCCACACCAGGAACATGGTCCTTTCATCTGAGTTCATGAGTGTTCTCAGACAAACTATGAGAGCAGAGATTTACAGTTCTGCCATTCCAAGGAAGTAGACAACCACACAAGAATGGAAATACAGCAAATGCAGTTATGCAAACAAACAGAATAATCTGTCACACTGTACGAATTACACTAGAAACTCCTGTCTTCTTATACAGTTTTAATTACAATTATAGACAATACACACAATAATGGTTTTGCCACCATGCAGAGCTCTGTAAGCTCTTGGAGGATTGGCTACATTAGGGGTGTGTCGCCTAATATGCAAAGGAGTTCCTGCTACAAGAAGAGCCCTGCCACTGTGCATAAATAACTTCTATACCAGTTGAATAGTGACCTAATAGTCTTTCTTTAGAATGATGCATTCATCAGCTCACGATACAGAGATGCAGGGGTCTTTTTTTGGGGGGGGAGCACACCAGTGCGCAGCTCCAGGAGCTCAGGAGCCAAGCCCCGCCCCCAGCCAGCATCCCGGGGAGTCTTTCAGGCAGCCGTATGTCAATTTCAGCTCCATTATATCCTATGGGCCATTGAAGTCAATGGTGAAAACATAGGGTATATTCTGGGGGCTGGAGGGGAGGGGGTTTGAGGGAGAGGCTCCAAACTCATAGGGTAGCTGATAGAGCCTCTCCCCAAGATACCCACCAAGTTTCAAGAACATTGGATCAGGAGGTCCAATTCTATGGGCCCCCAAACAGGTTGCCCCTATTCCCTCCATTGTTCTCTATGGTGGGAAAAAAATATGCTAATATGCTAATACCATATGCTAATGAGCTCCTGCAGCTGTTTTTCTACGAAAAGACCCCTGCAGAGAGGTATTTCAAACAGAAGACACAAAACAGATGGCATGGGCTCAGGAATAGCAGCAGCGAGAACCGAAGGAGCGGCAACAGCATACCTATGTTCCTTCATCGTTTCTTAAGACTTCATCAGGCTGCTTTCCTTAGTGATGGGGCCCACCAAGCTCTTGATTTCAGCAAATGAACTTTGCCACCCAAGTCGGAATAACAAGACAAACAATGGTTGTGGAATCAAACAAGGTCCACTTTATTAATTATTTAACTGAACTGTAATCAACACATCAAGGGAACTAAGTGGGAGCAGAACAGGCCAGGCAGGTGTCAATATAGCCAACCTCATAAATGGGCAAGCCACCAGCCCTAGTCTAAGGCCAGTACTCTGGCCCCAGTGTCCTGGTTGCCCTCCAGGAGTGCCTACCCCTGAAGCCCTACAGCCTGCAGGGAGGAGCCAGCCTAAGGGGTTTCCTGAGGTGATCACCATTCGCAGCCTGGAGCCCTAAAACCTGCAGGCCGTTCCTGATGACTCCCTGGCTGAAGGTGCTTACCGGTTCTGCTTTCCCAACCCACATTACTCTGCCATATGCAGACATGGCCATCTAACAGCCCAAGGCTGCCCTAACCCCCTGCCACAAATTCTCAAGAAACAAATCATTGCCCTTGTTTGATAAGTGAACCCCATCATCCTTGTAAGGTCCAAAAAGTCAACCTGTATCCCAGGGTGAGGTAAATACTGACCCAGACCACCCTCCATGGCCTTCTTCAGCTGTCGATTCACCTTTCTGAGAGCCTGATCCAAACACTGGGGGTTGCCAAGGCCATGCCACACCCGGCATGGCAACATTGCTGACCAAAGCAGCTGTGTATCTGACCACCATGTCCGAATCCTGGCAAGATCTTCTTTAACTTGAAGCACCAACACGATGCCTTTCAACAAACCAATGTCATTTCCACCAAGGTGGATGACGAACACTTGCGGGGGGGGGCACTCGCCTCACCCCAAACAACAATGGGAGGAGACTGGGCCATCTTATGCCCCTCCTACCCAGCCATTCAACTTGCGCCCATTCACTGAGGCCCAACTGAGAACCAACAGGTGTCCTCCTGGCCCGGTGAGAGGCCCAAAAACCATGCTGTGGCTGCAGACTAGGACTCCTTATCTCACCCGCCAGCTGTCAGCACCTGAAATGAGAACCATGTAAATACTAGTAACTTAAAACTTACATTTCCGAACATAACCTTTATAACAATGGGAACACCAGCGTCCAGTGTTACAGATCTCCAATGTGGAGTACCCCATAGCCACAGCAGTGGATGTGGCACCTATATGAAAGGAGCGGGTCCCAAAGCGGAAGGCCCCCAAGCCCAGCTCATCCAAAGCCTTCTGGGTTAATTACCAAAATTGGAACTTCATAAGCGGGGAACCAAGCCTATGGCAAAACAGGATGCCATCCTTGGATTTGTGACACAACAAATATTGCCATAAAACCAATACGGGGCAGAGCTCCAGGTCCGAGCATAGCCCCAGCTCCACTACGGAGCCTTTACCCATTTGGTCCATCTTAGATCACCTAAGAACAATCACAACTTTATCTACTGTCAGGTCAATGTCACGAAAACAACTGAACAGATTTGTCTTGCCTAGAGGTTACTACTAGCTTGCTGACTCGTAGTGCCCCCAAAAATGTGACCAATGCTGCTGCATGGAAAAGGGAAGCCTCATATTTATCAGCACAAAGGCCTGGCCACAAAGCCTTGAGGCCTTTGAGAATGGCTAGTGTCAAAGGCTCCTGATTGTCCTCCCTGGAAGGGCCTTCCCGGGACCGAATTGGATTAACTGGGGAACCGCTAAGGGCCAAACCTGAGGTAGGCCAGCCATCTGCCTAAAGGAAACAAATTCCTGACCTGCCCTCCTATAAGAACTCCTGGTTGACGGTGCTAGAGCTAATCCAATTGCCCTGTCGGCTTCAGCCCGCCAGTTCCCCAAAAACTTGCTGGCATCCTTACCGGGGACTGATCTGCTTCTGGGGCCAACAGACGGAACCTCTCTATCTGTTTTCAGGAGAGAGCGTCAGTGACCCTGTTATTTGCCCCTGGGATATGCCAGGCTTTAAACAGAATATTGTACTTTAAACAAATTAATGTAAAAGCCCTAACCAATGCCATGACCCGCACTGACCTAGATGTCAAGGAATTAATAACCTGCACCATGCTGAGATTGTTGCACCAGAAATAGACTGTGCAACCAGCAAAATCCACCATCGACAGTCCCACTGCTACCACAATTGGAAAAAATTCCAAGAAGGTTAAGTCTTTGACCCAGCCTGCCTGGAACCATTCCATCGGCCAATCCTTGGCACACCAATGACCACGGAAGTAAATACCAAAACTCGAGGAACCAGCCACATCCAAAGTGACCTGAAGTTTAGCCTCAACCAAGAGGTCCTCCCACAAAGAGGATATTCCATTGTAAGACTCCAAGAATTCCTGCCAAACCAAAAGGTCCTCCCGAATTCCCTTAGTCACCCTAGTTCTGTGGTGAGGCTGGTATAAACCTGCCATGGCATCACAAAGGTGACACACAAATGCCCTGCCTGGGGCCACCACTTTGCATGTGAAGTTCAGATGGCCAACGAGCCGTTGAAGCTCCACCAAAGAGATCTTCCACAGGGTTACGGCGTGAACAATGAACTTCTTCAACTCCTGAAGCTTGTCAGCAGGCAGCCTAAACAAGTGCTGCTCGGTGTCGATCTCAATCCCCCCAAAAGTCAAAACTGGGGTAGGGCCCTCAGTCTTTTCATGTGCCAATGGAACATCAAGCTCTACCACCAGCTGCATAAAAGACTCAAGCAAAAACTGACAACAGCCAGTACTCGCACTACCCATGAACAAAAAATCATAGAGGTAGTGTGCAGTACTACATAGCCCAGTCCTGAAATACAGGGCCCATTCCAAGAATAAACTAAATTTCTCAAAACGGCACAGGACACAGAGCACCCCATCGGGAGAGCCCGGTCCATATAGAATGGACCGTCAAATGCAAAACCTAGCAGCTCAAAATCTCCAGGGTGAACCGGGAGGAGCCTGAAGGCTGACTTTGCTAACTCAGCACCCTGTCCGCAACCACAGACTACCTTCATAGCCTGGTCAAATGAAGTGTACCTGATGGAACAGGTATTGCATCATTAACTGACCAGCCCCGAGCACAGTGGGCACTTGTGCTGAAAGGAACAGACCTGCCTGCTGCACATGCCCTGCGAGGTGAATTCCCAGCAGAGGGGGCATTTCTGAGAGGGTTGACCAGCAGTCCCCTTAGTGATAGGCTGACCCTGGATCCTGTTGACCACGTGGCCATTGAGTGATCTCCTACCACTGGCCATGAAGAGGCATAGACTGGAGACACAAATGATGATGGACCTGGTCCCACCTTAAAGACGGATTCATGGCAACCCTCATATGAAAGCCCTCATCATACTCAAGCCAGGTGAATCCCGTGAAACCCGTATATGCCTTGTATATGATGTCCATATACTGCAGCATGGGCGAGGCCCACCATGGTTGATGGTGAACTATGACTCCTGTGTAAATCAAGAACCCTGGATGCCAATTGGCCCAAGTTCTATCCACCCTCTGCTTTTTAAGGCACTCTTTATCATGCTCATCCAGGTCCTCTTTGTCCTTCTCCATTTTCCTAAATAAAAGACTAAAGACATTGATGAAGTCCCCTCTAAGAATCCTATCCCTGGTGGCCGCAGAAAGATAGTCCCCCAAAGACATTGCCAAATCACCGCTGGGCAAGACCTTCACTAGAACCTGATCATAAGTGTACCCCTCTTGGGCAAGACCTGACCACCCAGGCCATCCACTTGGTGGGTAAGGGTAAGCAGGGGGTGGCTCACTCCACCACCCATGTGGTGGAGGCTGACACTGCCACCCTGCTCCCACCAGAACTGAACCTGCTGCAGATTGTTTGCCCGAGGACCCTGTGTTACCATGGCCCCAAGGCCATGCCTTCACATCCTCGGGAGCCTTGCCATCCTTACATTTCTGGGATGGCAGTCCATTGTACATCTCCACCTGGTGCTTGACAATGACATCCTCACCCTGTTGGCCACCAGCTTGCTGAGGTGTAGTACCCAAGGAACCCTGACCATCCGCCAGCATGGCCAAGCACTCCAAAACTTTAGCCTGAAATGAGGAAACCGGTTTAGACTTAGCTTTCTTAGCCCCAGCCGGGGTCTCGGGCTCTGAGGGAGGCTTGCCACGCTGCTTCTCAAGAGCCTCTAGGCATGCCAAAATAGCCACATTAATAGGGTCCCCTTCATCATTGGTTGACTCATGATCCACTGGATTTGCAGGGGGTTGTTTAGGGGCAGGCCATTTGCCCTTAGATGGACCTTGGCACTTCTTGGGTGCCATAATCCCTGGGATCCCCCGCTAAAAGACACCCAGCAACCAACTCACACATGGGGGGGGCAAAGCAGACCCCCCCAAGAAAACTGCTCTGGCCTAACAACCATAGAGCCCTGCCTGGGCTCACCCCCTTTTACTAAACTCCCCACTTTGTTATGCTGCAGACCCTCCTTATTGTGTGTGTGCTCTCTCCTTTATTTTTATTTTTTTATTTTAATGCTTCTACTGCTTGTACCAGGAATAGGAGTCTATGGCCAAAGGGGGAGGGGGGCACCCGCAAGGCTCCACTGGGGGCACCCAGACACCTGAGCAAGGCCTAATAGAGGCCCAAGCCTCTTACTCCCAGCGACTCCAGCAGGGGTGGGTGGGTATTGCCCGCACACCCCAACCTACCAGGTTCATACTCCCTAAAAGGCCATACACGGCCGCTAGGGCACCAAAAAAAAGCTAGCGCCACCCACGCAGCAAACACCTCTGGCCCACAAAAAGAGCTGCTGCGCCTCATACCCTCCTCCTGGGTGGCAAAACAGCCTCTGTGCTCCATTGGCATTGCCGGGAGCACAGGAGCCCAATTCTGTGATATTTGATGGACTTTCTGTGATATTACAGTCAATAAACTGGTTAAATACAGGGTAGTGGATACTATCATGAAGTAGGTTCACATCTGGCTGGGTGGCTGTATTCCAAAAGGGTTCATCAGTGGCACTTCATCAATCTGGAGGGAGATTTCAAGTGGGGTGCTGCAGGCAGATCCCTCTTGAGCCTTGTACTCTTCAATATTTTTAACAGTGGTTTGAATGAACAGCTGAAGAGATCAAATTTGCCATAAGGTACAAGATTAAGCTTCCTATCAAGAGTGCTCTAGTTTGGATTTTCTGCACTGAGCATGGGTTGGACTTGATTTCTGTAATGCCTCTACCAGCTCTGATTCTGTGATAATGTGCTTCTAGTGTTTAAGACTCACTGAACAATAACAATTGTTAACATGTAATATAATAACAAATGTGCTATCCCATAATATTAATGATCTCTGTGTTATCCCTCAGCAATTCAATTGGGAGGTGTATGGACTCATTTAATTTACGGCCTGCTACT
This sequence comes from Gekko gecko, assembly GCA_029375565.1. Lineage (NCBI taxonomy): Eukaryota > Metazoa > Chordata > Lepidosauria > Squamata > Gekkonidae > Gekko > Gekko gecko. The sequence goes on from JAPDNY010000005.1 coordinate 176,979,990, forward strand.
GCTCAACTCCTCTGTAATTTGCAGTTTTCCAGTGTGAGGGCAGCACAATTTTTTGAATGAATTCTTTCAAAATTAAATTTGGGTCAATCATGCTCCAGTTAGTTTATTTACTAATTTTTTTGGGGTGATTTTTATATATGGGTTTCTGCCCATATGTAAACTAAAAGAAACAATAAAGCAAAGGGAGGTGCAGAAAAAACCAGCAAAACAACCAAAGCTAAGGAAGCTAGCAGGAGTGACAAAGTGTTAGACATGCTAAGCTACAAATCGGACATGGATATGTATAAACCAGTACCATGTAATCTGAAGGGGATTGTGGGTGATATATACAGGGCTTTTTTTTGTAGAAAAAGCCCAGCAGGAACTCATTAGTATAATAGGCCACACCCCTGACAGTGTAGTTCATTAGCATATTAGGCCACAGTCCCATGTCTTCCCTTGGCTTTCCCAGGAGCCCTGTGGCTGTGGGGTGCCTGGGCAAGCCCCCTCTGGAGGGAAGGGAAGGCAGTTTAAACTGCCTTCCCTTGGCTTGCCCAGGCAACCCGCGGCTGCAGGGAGCTTGGTCAAGCTGGCCCTTGGACAGGCCGGGGAAGGCACGGGGAGGCATTTAAATGCCTCCCCAATCCTTTCAGGACCCCCCCCCAGCCCACCTGCCTCAGAGTCGCTGTGGGGGGCGTCGCTCTCCAGGCCTTCCCTCTGTAGCCACATGTGCAGATGTTTTGGCTGTAGTGGGTGTGGCCAACTCTGAAGCCAGCCAGAACTCAGTTCCTATGTATTCCTGCCCAAAAATAGCCCTGGATATATGTGATATATCTTGGGTGATAAATGTCTGTGTAGTATATCTGTATGTGAGAGGGGATGGCTCTGAGTGTACATGTCATAGTGGCTACCTGTTTGTACCTTTCAGGTTGCTAGTGTGTTTATTTATTTATTTATTTATTTGTTAGGCTTTTATCCCATCCTCCCGCTGAGGCAGCTCAGGGCGGCTTACAACACTTAAAACCAATACACAATATAAACACAGTGTTCCTCCCTCTAAAACAATTCGGTACAATCCAATAACGTAATACTAGGTTACATTAAAATACATTAAATACATTAAGAAACATGTGTTTACAGAGAGACTTCAAGTGTATGACTTGATCTGTCCATGGCTAGGCTAAATTATCTGTTCAGCTTTTTCCTTCAAGTTATACCTGGGATTGGGTTACACAGAGCATCTTCTGTGGACTCCACTCCCAGTCTCACTAGACTCTGTCCCAAATGTTAGTTGGTGTAGCCAGAATTCATGTGTTCCCTAAATAAAAATCTGCACGAAGATGGCCTGTTTTCCACTTGGAGCCCATTTCCACACTACAATAGCCAAGTTCAAACAATAGCCAAGTTCAAACAAGCTACCTTCTTTCTACTACTCACCTAGTGTGCTGCAGGATTAAGAAGCCCTCAGAGTTAAGCAGTGCCCAAAAATGTTTGGATCAATATCTATGATACACTGAAACCTGGACAGAGTGAAAATCAGAAATAGGGTTTATTCTAAGGAACAATACAGCAGGGAGATCATTCATAAGATGTGAAATAATATCAGATACACAGCTCCCCAGTTCTAAGCAAGTTCTTCCACTCAGGAGGGGAAGGATGACAGAAGGGCAAGGGAACCAGGAAAGAGAAAGAGAGTGTAGCTTCCAGTCCAAAAGTCCTATGAAGAGGTATGGGTCCAGGCAGCTGGGCTACAAGCAATCCAAAGGTCATTGTGTCATATGCTAGATGGGAGTCCAGGCAGTGCCTGACACAAGGATAGTCTTGAGACATGCTGAAGTACCAAACAAGACCACTCTTTGAGAAAGGATTTGTTCCTTAGTTATAGGACAAATGTGTGTGTGGGACTATAACAAAATATTCTCCTTTTTCACACTTGGAGATGGGGAAAAGACATAGGTGGGAGGGGTCAGGTGTGCACTCTGACTGGTGCAGACAGAAAGGGGACGGTCCAGCCTGCTGGGAATAATTTCAGCTAAAGACAAATTAAATCCAGGTCAGGAGGAGGCATGTTTTGGGGTACATTCAGCCTGAGCAAGTGAAAAGGGCATTGTAAACAGTCCATATGGTCAAAATCAGAACTGCTGTACAACTAATCCAAAGTAGGAAATGAAACAGAGGCCACTGGGAGGGGGCTTTTTATTTTTAAAATATCAGCAGTTGTATAGTGTTTTAACAGTATAGCAGTATGTGTACCATATAAAGGAAAAGGCATATTTCCACAATGGAAAGAGCTAGAGACATCACTTTTAAAAACATGAAAGCTGGAAATTCAGACTACCTGGCACACATAATGTAACACTGTTCAGTTTCAGATTTCTTGTTTCGAAAAAGGAACAGTCCCCCCCCATGGAAGGGGAAGAAATGGCCACTGCAAAAGGCAAGCCTTGTGAGAATCTAGGAGCCTGCCACCCTGCCCAATGTTTTCCAGCTGAGAGGGTGAGTCTGATGCTTCTGATGCTGACAGCAGCGAGAAGCCTCCAGCAGAGACACGGTCAACATTGTATGTCCAGAGTCAGCTTTGTCCTTTACCTTTAAATTTTAAAGAGCCGTGGGTAGAGTCCAGGTCTGCCTGATCACCAGTTGTTAGCTGGTGTCTCCCTTGCCAAATGAGACCTGTTTACAGTTTCCTCTCTCTCCCCACTCGTGCACCTCCCTCAACCCCCAGAATACCTTCAAAATTCAAGGAAATAAATTTCTGCTACTCTTGGAATTTCAGGAGTGCTTTGTGTAACTTTGGGTGTCCCCAGTCCAACATGAAATAGCTAATTTTGAGTATAATTTTGTCTCGGGTATATCTGAATACACACCCCTAATTAAGGTCCTTGATTTGCAATCTGAGTGCCAGGCATTAGGCAAAATGAAGCTTCTTTCAGGTGCCTCCCAAGGGTGCTGGGTCAACTCCAATTGGCATGATTGGACTAGCTGCATTTCTGTTTCCTCTGCTAAGTCACTGATTTTTTGTTCGTTTGTTTCTGTGACCTATTCATTGGCTTAGATGCCCTGACCCGGAGGGTCCAGGCTAGCCTGATTTCATCAGATCTTGGAAGCTAAGCAGAGTCAGCCTTGGCTAGTATTTGGAAGGGTGACCTCCAAGGAACACCAGGGTCATGATGCAGAGGCAGGCAATGGCAAACCACCTCTGAAATGTCTCTTGCCTCAAAAACAAGTCTAGCTCACCACCTAGTGGTGCATAACACTAAAGAGCTAGAACTTCTGACTGCCAGACAATCTTTAGATCTCATGGCTATACTACACATAATGCCAAACAATAATTATAATTATAATTTGCTTAGATGCACAAACATAGAAGGAGATTGGTCCCACACCAAAGTGAGTGTGTTTGAAACCAGCCTTGCAGCATTACCTGGGTTGGTGTCTCAATTCTGACCAGGATTCTCCGAATTCACTTCTCCACTTCTGGATTGTGAAGAGCCTGTGGCTCAGTGGTAGTGCATCTGCATTTCCATGGGTGGGGGAGTTGGGGGCAGGGACATGGAGGGGCTGTGATGTTATGCGTGCTACTACCTCACTTCCAAGGGAAACCCAGAATCTGTGGTTTTACCATAAAGTTTATGGCAATTCCTAGAGCTACCCTGTGTCAATTCCCCAGACATGACATAATGGCACATACAACACTGAGGTTTTTAAAAGTTATTCTCCTACCATCACTTGGAGTGGTGGCAGGCAAGGATGGCTGCCGATAAGAGGCCTCCCACTGTATCAGGAAGCCAGGCTACTCTACATGCAGAGGATCCCAAGTTCTCTGAATTCTAAGTTTTAATTTTTAAAAGAGTAAATTTCTGGCCCCTTCCATTGCTGAGGTACCTCCAGATATTGCTGGAGATATCCTCGGCATTTCCATTTAAAAGAATCAGGTAGCAGCTGATGTGAGTGACCTTGGCCTGAGACCCTGGATATTGCTGGAGATATCCCCGGCATTTCCATTTAAAAGAATCAGGTAGCAGATGATGTGAGTGACCTTGGCCTGAGGCCCTGGAGAGCTGCTGCCAATCCAGATAGGCAATACTGACCTTGAGGAACCAGTGGTGTAACTTAGTAAAAGCCAGCTTATGTATTCACACATCAACATTAGCCACAGATCAGGATAAAATGGTCCCAGCCAGCTAAAGGAAGAACCCACTTTTATTGAGTGAAGGTGGTAATCAATACCAAACCAGGCCTGTGTATTGGGAGTTCTTTGGTTTTTAGATTGCTAAGTGGGAGCCACAGGTAGCTGTTTTGAAGACGGTGGAAAGGTCACTGGGAGAGGAGGAGGTTGTATCTTCTTTTTCTCTCATGTCTTTTCTACAGTTCAAGATGCCTCTCCAGGGCTGCCGTTGGCTCCTGTGGGAGAACCCATGGGTGTGGTTTGCCCCTACTTGCCCCTTTTGTTTGGTAAATGGCTTTGGTGGTTTGTTGTGGGTGGGGGGAGAGGAGGAACGTGGAGGTCGCTGTGAGCTTCAGAAGAACCTAATTGCTCTCCTGCATGGCTGCAAGTAGCCGCCTTCCAAATTTTTCAGGCTACAGCTGTCTCCCACCTGTTATATGGGATTCCTGTGTGGATCCAAGGTTTTTCTAAAGAGGTTGAATGCATTAACACTTTATTTCTGCACAGGATACTTGGGCTCCCCAATTCTGTTACTTATTCTACTCCCTGTGCTGAGTCGGGTTTACACCTTATTGAATCAAGGGTGTGGTCTATTGTTATTAAGTATTGGCTTCATCTCCATTTTAGCCCCCCTCCTAATAGTCTTATTGCTCTCCTCCTTGCGGACCCCTACACCTTGAATTGGTCTAAATTCATAGTGTCTAGAATCAAATCCATTGGTATTGATCTGGATTCTTTGGCCAATTCTGGTGAAATGGATATTTTTCGAATTGTCTGAAGGAGGATTTGGGATATTGAAGCTCAAGTAATTAATGCTGGTAGCTCTGAAGTCTGTTCTCCATGTTTTCTTGGGCTTTCCCCCATTCAAGACTCTATGGCCCAGTATTTTTCAAATTTGGTAAAACCCTCACATCATAGAGCTTTTATGCTTGCCAGGTTGAACCTCTTCCCCTCGGCTGTTTTGACAGGCAGATATAAGGGTATTCCTTATAAAGAAAGAGTCTGTACCTGTCTTTACAATGAACTTCTAGGAGGGGTCCCCCATTGGGGAAGATCCTCCTAAGAGTCTTTGGTGAGATGATGGAGAAGGAAGAGCCTGTGTCCAACTCCATTTCGCATGGGGACCCCTCGATCATGATCCGGACTTTTATTTTGTTAGGGGCGTCCTGGGGCAAATTCATTACCTGGTGCTGTTGGGTAGAGATCATCGTGTGGAGCTCTGCCGTGTCCTGGTGGTGAGTTGTCATCCATCATTGGGACCCTTGGGAGTGGCATACCCATGCTAGGTGTCTGGCCTTGCCGCAGGTTCTGCAGATCGCATCTCGGAAACAGAACAAGCGGCGTTCATGTGCTTCCCCGCAGCTGGCACACGGCAGTTGACTGCTGGGCTTTGCGGCCTGCAAAGTGGCTGTCAGTGGCCAGCAGTCCTCCCAGCAGGCTGGACGGCGTACCTATAGAATATCCTCCTTGTCGGATGCATCAGATGCCGGGGATTCCATGGCTCAGTGTGTGGAGGGTGCCTGGTGATCCTGTTGGGCTTTTTCAAAAGCCAAGGCCGCACGGAGTGCCTTGTCCAAGGTGATGTCATCGAAGCCGACAAACTTCCTATGGAGTGTCTGTTCCCAGATGCCCCAGATGAATAGGTTCAGCAGGACATCCTCGATGGCGAGAAACTCGCAATTAATCGCCAGCCTGTGGATGTCAGCCATGAAGTCCGCGGCCACTTCTCTCGACCTTTGATTCCATGCAAAGAAGTCCATGCACATCATCATCTTGGATAGTTTAGGCGAAAAATGGTCAGTTAAAGCCTTCACCAGGTCTTTGTATGTGGCTGCTTCCAGAGTCTTAGGTGTGATTAGACTCTGGACCAGGCAGATTGTGCTGACCCCACACATGCTTAGCAGCCATGCTTTCTTTTTACCCACGTCGATTGTTCCTTGGACCTCCAAGAAGTACTTTAGCTGCTCGACCCAGGCTTCCCACAGCTCAGGATAGGATGGATCAAAGATGGTGATTTGTCCCGGAGCAGCAGCCATGATGACCAGAGGAGCGATGCGGGGCATGGTGAGTGGGTTCTTGGGGCATGGTGCGTTGCTCGGAGTGGACTCGGGAGTCCCTGGTTCTGATGCTTGGTCAGCCGTGCTCAACGGGATCCCACCTTTGTTGCCAGTGTAAAGTACTGGGTCCAGATGGGTTGATGGTGAAATCAGCTAATATTTTATTAAGGCAGGAGAAACTGGAATGGTGAAGCCGGCTCGGAGGCCTGCTTAAATTTCCCTGCTCTGCCACACCCCACACACCCATACACATCCATGATTGGTTTATTTACATAGTGCCCATTCCCATAGGGTTGCCTCAGGATCCAAAGTGACCGATTGGCCCATTCTTGGATCCTCTCTAGCTATTGTTTGTAGAGAACGAAGCTCAGCTGGTTCGCAAGGCCGTGTGCGACCTCGACCACATGCGCCGTCATAGTTAGTACACAACAATGCTGTAAAACACCACCTCCTATATAGGTATGTAAATTGTACTTCAAAATTAAATATACCTATATAGGTATATATATTGTACTTCAAAATTAAATCAAGTTATGTATTCTGATTCAGACATCGGGAAAATGGTTTCTTGGGCAAGAACAAAAGCTGAGGCCATTGTCAATAGAGTGCTTGCACCACTCTCTGTTACTATGGCAATTTAGAATTTAAATGAAATATTCCCCTTAGGTGTTTCCACAAATGTCAGGAACCATGGGTCACAAAAACTATTCCCTGTTGTGACACAATATTTTCATAAAGTTCATTGTATTAAATCAAAACTGATATAGCTGAATAGCATGCCAAATTAAAGTCAGAAATGACAGTGGACTGTGTTACACAAGTATTAAAAGACCATGTTGCATTCTCTGGTGACAACATGAACACTAATTTTGGAGTAATCACAGTGTATAATGAAAGAGAAAGAGTTAAAAAGAAGATGGTACTCTGTAAGAAATAATAAAATACAAGAACTTGAGAACTTACAAAAACAGCAATTACAGAAATTCTGTTATAATAGAAACAGATTAATTACAGAATTGAAGACACAATTAGATTCATTAGATTCTAGGGCATTATGGAAAAAACAAGTCATGGTAAGAGATGAGTTCCAGAGAAACTCAATAAACTCAGTCAAAAGATTAGCAAACTATTTAAAGAATAAAAGAGATAAGCAAAGGGTGAGAACCATAAGAGTAAACAGGAATATAACACAGAATCCAGAAAAGATTAAGGAAGCCTTTATGGATTTCTATAAGACCCTTAATTAATATGACGAAATCAGAAGTATTATACCATGATGTAAACAGAGAGGAAAGGAAAGAAATTAACATATTAACCAAAATAGGATTGGGGGTCAAGAGATTTAGATACTTAGGAGTAGAAATATTTCAAAACATCAATAAGATTGTAGAGGAAAACTATAGTAATATTTGGAGAAAAATAACAAGAGATAGGAAAAGATGAAAAAGAGAGTCTTTAAATATAACATCTAGAATTAGGAGTGTAAAAATATTCTGGATACCTAAATTAACATATCTATTTCAAATACTACCATTAGAAATTACTGAACAAAAACTGGAGAAATGGAATGCAACAATAAGGGTGTGGATATTTGGTAGCACAAAGACCAGAATCTCAAAAAAAAAAATGTATAGTCATAATTCAGAATTAGGGTGGGGCGTATCAGACATAGTAAGTTATTACAAAGCCTTCCAGTTGAAAATATTTTTAGAAATAGAGGAAGATGAGAATCAGAAATGGGTCAAATTTGAAAATGAAGTAAATAAAGGAATAGGGAAATGGCTACAATGCCCCAGGATCTACCATGGGAAGATAGAACATTGAAGATCAAGGAGAAATGGTCTCTTTATCTGGATTGGATAAAAGGAAAAAAGAAAGAAGACGTTCAGTGGAAGCTACAGGCCCTGTGTTCCTGGCTGGAAGACAAAGACTAGACTGAGAGAGGAGGGAATAGGGAGAAAATGTCAAAACTACATAAAAAGAACAATGGAATGATGAGAATGTACAATTTAAACAACAAATAAAAACAACCTGTAAAAAAAATAAAGGAATAGGGAAATATGGTATATTTACAAACAAAGGGGAAAGAGACGACAAACTAGAAACGGGTCCTAGGAGAAATACATTAAGAATTTGGAAAAAGTGGCAGCCAAAGTGGTTAAAAGGTATATCTAGATGGGCACCATTAGAAACCTTAGAAAAGGATAGCATAGACCATAGATGGTGGGTACTGCTTAGAAAAAAAGGATTAAGAAGAATAAAAGATATGTGTAATGGAGGAACTCTGAAGTTACCCCAAGCATTAGAAGGGGAGATAGGTGCACAATATTGGTTAAAAATAGCTGGTTTACACAAGAAAGTTAAGAGGCTAATGAAGGATAGGAATATAAGTACAGAGGAACCAATAGAAGAGATATATAAAAGAATGAAACAAAATAAAAGAGGGTTAGCAGGTGTAATATATAAGAAAATGATCTCAGTTAAGAAACAAACAATTACTCAGTTACAAAGAAAATGGGAGACAGAAATGCAAATAACAGAGCAAAAAGTTATAAAACTTATGAACGGAATTACAAAAATTAAAATATATAAGTTCAAAGAACTAGAATTAAAATTCTTTACCAAACGGTATAGAACCCCAGCCATGCTGGCAAATATGTTTCCAGGATTGAGCCCTAACTGTTGGCACTGTAAAAAGGTAAAAGAGTGGTACTCACATATGTGGTGGGAATGCCCAGAAGTTAAAAAAATTTGGAGAAATATCATAGGGAAAATGAATAGATTATTTGCAGTAAATATAAGCATAGATTTTGAGTTAATGTCAATGAGTACAATAGGATCGGAGACAATAGAGAGAAAGCACCAAGAATTACAGAAAGCAAGAGTTCTAGCAGGTAAAGCAGTTATAGTGGCAGATTGGAAAGATGCAGGTAAATGGACAGCAAGAAACTGGCTTAACTATCTGTTTGAAATTATTCAATCAGATATAATCTCCATAATTAACCAAGACATGCTGTGGGAAGATAGGACAGCGATAATCCAAGAGAAATGGACTATATACTGGAGCTGGATGGAAGAAGAACAAAGAAACGACGTTCAGTGGAAGCTCCAAACACTATGCCCCTGGCTGAGAGAAAAGGACTAAAAACAATAGACTGGAGGGAGGGGGGAGGATGGGGGAAATTGTAAAAGCACAATGGGATATGAAAATGTGTAACCAGAACAGTAATAATAACAACAATAAAAATATGTGTACAAAAAACCCCTAATTTTGGAGTAATCAATCTCTCTGGAAGAAAAAATGTCTTCCATACGTTTAAGCATGAATTAAAGAGAGAATTAGTTGGTGCTGGTTGTCCGGTACACATCCTTCACAACTGTATAAAGCATGGGGCAAACACATTGTCTGTAGACCAAGAATGCATAATAAAAAAGTTTCACAATTATGGTAAAAATAGAAAATCTCAAATTACTGATATAATCTCAAATCATTGATATAAATTACACACAATTATTGTCACACAGCAGAACAAGATGGCCATCACTCTTTCCTGCTGTAGAACGGTTATTGCAGATGTTTTCTGGTGTGAAATATTTTTGTCTTAATCCAATCCACCATCCATACTGAAAAAATTCTTTGAAAATGACTTAGGAGAATTGTATCTGTGGCACTTACATTCCTTAATGTCAATGTTCCACACAATAATCCAGGAAATAGAAAGGGGAAAAATTCAGTTTTGGAAGTTTTCACTGTATTGAAGTCAGTTTATCAAATGTTGCAACGCAGAATTGAAGCAGCCTTCCTTTCACTGAAAACAAAGAGATCCTAAGTAAAGAAAAGAAAGATGGACTGCAGAAAGAAGTTGGTCTGTTTATGGAAGAAGTTAGATTCTGTTGGTCAGCTGTGTTGGTCTGAAGTAGTACACCTTTGGACATTTATGTATTTTGACATATTTATTGCTTTACAACTGTTGACCTTATCGCCTTGCTATTTAGTTGAATAAAACTAAATTGTTATTTAGTTTTCACTTTGCATATCTTGAACATCATCATGTTACATGTTAATTTGCTGTTCATTCTCTGGCTATAAGTTTGAACCTTACCTGCCATTCCAATGTATTTGAAAACCTGTGCATGCTCATGAAAGCTCACACCTTGAATAAGCCTTTGATGGTCTTAAAGGTGTCACTGGACTCTAAACTAGTTCTATGGAAGAAGTTTTTACTAGTACAAGTGTGTTTGGAATATTTGAAGAGAAGAAGAAGAAGAACAAGAAGAGGAGATTGGATTTATACCTTGCCCTTCACTCGGAGTCTCAGAGCGGCTTAAAAACTCCTTTACCTTCCCCTCCCCACAACAGACACCCTGTGAGGTAGTTGGGGCTGAGAGAGCTCTTTCCAGAACAGTCCATGAGAGAACAGCTCTGACAGAACTATGGCTTACCAGGCCCGTAGCTACAGTGGGGCATTCTGGGGCCCATCCCCCCAACTTTCATTGCCCCCCTTACCACCTGGAAAGGCCCCCCAACTTATTTCTGGTACCTACTGCTGCTGCCAGGGCTGCAAAACAAGCCTCAAGGCTCACACTGTCCTTCTCTCCCCCAGCTGAGCTCTCTGAATCTCTACTTGGCAGGGGAAAAAAACCCCTTCCATGCTGCTACTTTGTCTCTCACTGGCAGCCAAAACCAGAAAACCCTACCTCCAGTCTCTTGTTGCTGTTGCCTCTCTTTCAGTTTCCTCTTGTTGGCTGGCAAAGCCAGCAAACCCCACCTCCAGTCTCTTCTTGCTGTGTTGCCTCTCAAGCCCCACCTCCAGTCCCATGCTGCAAATTAGGCGGCAAAACAAGTAAGCAAGCCCTGACTCTATTCTCACGCTGCTGCAGTGTTTTTGTGTCTTGTAACTGCAAGCAACCCTCTGTCAACCATCTGCATTCCTGCATTCCTACTTTTCATTGCTAGCTGGCAAAACAAGTAAGCAAGCCCTGACTCTATTCTTACACTGCTGCAATGTTTTTGTGTCTTGTAATTGCAAGCAGCCATCGACCATCTGCATTCATGGATTTCCCAAGCCAGCAAGTCAAGCCCTGCACAGGAAGGCTGAAGTTTGCTCACTTGCTTTGGTTGCATGGGGGGGAGGGAAGCCAGACTCCAGTTAGAACCTGGGGATCAGCTCCCCTGAATTACTGTTTAAAAATCCGGGTCTGGGTAAAAGTCGGATCTAAATGGATCCTAATGAATTCATATGATTTTTCCATTGAAATGAAATAAAACCACCATCATATTGTATGCCATGTGTTAGTCTACAGGGAGGACCACAAAAATCACGCCCCCACGGATTCGTGGCACTACAGTGGTGCAAAAACATGATTCCAAAGCACGGATCCTCATGAATTCATATGATTTTTACACTGAAATGAAATAAAACCGACATCATACTGTAGACCATGTCTTAGACTATAGGCAGCGCTCCAAAAATCATGCCCCCACAAATTCGTGGCACCACAAAACTGCAAAAACATGGTTCCAAAGCACGGATCCTCACGGATCCTTGTTTTTTTTTGCATTAGGACGCCCCAAACACACCATCAAATCACAAAACATGTCCATGGCAACAGCCTGTACTACAAAAATCATGGATCCACGGCTTCGTGGCAACACCATTCTGCAAAAACATCATTCTGAAGCACGGATCCTCATGGATCCTCAGGGTTCTTGCATTAGGACTCCCCAAACACACCATCAAATCACATGACATGTCAAAGGCAACAGCCAGTACTACAAAAATCATGGATCCACGGCTTCGTGGCAACACCATCAACAAAAACACTGAGAGCACGGATCCTCACGGATCCTCGGGGGTTTGCATTAGGACGCCCCAAACACACCATCAAGTCACATAACATGTCCATGGCAACAGCCTATACTACAAAAATCATGGATCCACGGCTTCGTGGCAACACCATTGTGCAAGACCACGGTTCTAGAGCACGGATCCTCATGGATCCTCAGGGTTCTTCCATTAGGATGCCCCAAACACACCATCAAATCACAAAACATGTCCATGGCAACAGCCTGTACTACAAAAATCATGGATCCACGGCTTCGTGGCAACACCATTGTGCAAAAACACAGTTCTAGAGCACGGATCCTCATGAATCCTCGGGGTTTTTGCATTAGGACACCCCAAAGACACCATCAAATCACAAAACATGTCCATGGTACTACAAAAATCATGTATCCACGGCTTCGTGGCAACACCATTGTGCAAGAACACGGTTCTAGAGCACGGATCCTCATGGATCCTCAGGGTTCTTGCATTAGGACGCCCCAAACACACCATCAAATCACATGACATGTCAAAGGCAACAGCCAGTACTACAAAAAACATGGATCCACGGCTTCGTGGCAACACCATCAACAAAAATATCATTCTGAAGCACGGATCCTCATGGATCCTCGGGGTTTTTGCAATGGGTCACCCCAAATACAACATCAAGTCACATAACATGTCCATGGCAACAGCATGTACTAAAAAAATCATGGATCCACGGCTTCATGGCAACACCATTCTACGAAAACATGGTTCTAGAGCACGGATCTTCACGGATCCTCGGGGTTTTTGCATTAGGACGCCCCAAACACACCATCATATCACATGACATGTCAAAGGCAACAGCCAGTACTACAGAAATCATGGATCCACGGCTTCGTGTCAACACTATTCTGCAAGAACACGGTTCTGGAGCACAGATCCTCATGGATCCTCAGGGTTTTTTCATTAGGACACCCCAAACACACCATCAAATCACAAAACATGTCCATGGCAACAACTTGAACCACAAAAATCATGGATCCACGTCTTCGTGGCAACACCATCAACAAAAACATCTTTCTGAAGCACGGATCCTCACGGATCCTTGGGGTTATTGGATTAGGACACCCCAAACACACCATCAAATAACATGACATGTCAAACACCATCAACAAAAACTTGGTTCTGAAGCACGGATCCTCACAGTTTTTGCATTAGGACACCCAAAAAACACCATCGTATCACAAAAGATGCCCATGGCAATAGCTTGTACAACAAAAGTCCTGGATCCACGGCTTCGTGGCAACAGCATCAACAAAAATATCATTCTGAAGCACGGATCCTCATGGATCCTCGGGGTTTTTGCAATGGGTCACCCAAACACAACATCAAGTCACATAGCATGTCCATGGCAACAGCCTGTACTACAAAAATCATGGATCCACGGCTTCGTGGCAACACCATTGTGCAAGAACATGGTTGTAGAGCACGGATCCTCATGGATCCTCAGGGTTCTTGCATTAGGACACCCCAAACACACCATCAAATAACATGACTTGTCAAAGGCAACAGCCTGTACTACAAATATCATGGATCCACAGCTTCGTGGCAACAACATTCTGCAAAAACATGGTTCTAGAGCACGGATCCTCATGGATCCTCAGGGTTTATTGATAACGACACCCCAAACACACAAAGAAATCACATAACATGTCCATGGCAACAACTTGCACCACAAAATTCCTGGATCCACAGCTTCGTGGCAATACCATCAACAAAAACATCATTCTGAAGCACAGATCCTCACGGAGCCTCAGGGTTTTTGAATTAGGACACTTCAAAAACACCATCAAATCACAAAACATATCTATGGCAACAGCCTGTAGTACAAAAATCATGGATCCATGGCTTCGTGGAACACCATTCTGCAAAAACATGGTTCTAGAGCACGGATCCTCATGGATCCTCAGTTTTTCTGCATTACGACACCCCAAACACACCAAGGAATCACATAACTTGTCCATGGCAACAACTTGCACCACAAAATTCCTGGATCCACAGCTTCGTGGCAACACCATCAACAAAAACATCATTCTGAAGCACAGATCCTCACGGATCCTCGGGGTTTTTGCATTAGAACACCCCAAACACACCATGAAATCACATAACATGTCAATGGCAACAGCCTGAACTACAAAAATCATGGATCCACAGCTTCATGGTAGCACCATCAACAAAAACATGGTTCTGAAGCATGGATCCTCATGGATCTTCAGCGTTTCTGTGTTGGGTCACCATAAACACACCATCAAGTCACATAAAATGTCCATTGCAACAGTGTGCACCACAAAAGTCATGGATCCACGGTTTTGTGGTGTAGGAGATTAACGATCTTGGCACACCAATCTTAATCTCTTTATATTCTGCCTCTGTCGGGAAATCAGTAACTTGGTGTACTGGTCCTGACCTTCTGCTAATCTTGTCAATGCAGGTCTCTTCGATGCCAGGAATAACATTATCACTGTTAATTATGCTGTGCAAACATCCCCGACATTCTGTTTGAGCATGTGGTCTCCCTTTGTGTGTTGCGAGGGGCAGCCCCCTCTGATGCTGAGAACTGAGTGTTTAAAATGAAGCTGCCGGCTATTTCCAGCGCAGGCCAGTGCTTTCACCCCTCAGACCGTGTCTCGTGTGGTTCCTTCATTGTGGGAACACTATAAACAAAAACATGGTTCTGAAGCACGGATCCTCATAGATCTTCAGGGTTTCTGCATTGGGTCACCATAAACACACCATCAAATCACATAAAATGTCCATGGCAACAGCTTGCACTGTAAAAGTCATGGATCCACGGCTTTGTGGCAACACCATGAAGCTACATGTTTCTGAAGCACGGATCCTCATGGATCCCCAGTGTTTTTGCATTGGGTCATCATGAACTCACCATCAAATCACACATCAAGTCTATTGGCACAGTATGAACCACAGAAATCACAAATCCACAGCTTCTTGGCAAAACCATGCAGCAAAAACATGGTTCTGAAGCACAGATCCTCATAGATGCTTGGGTGTTTTGCACTGGATAATTCCAAACACACCATCTAATCACATATCATGACCATGAGAGCAGATTGCACCACGGAGATCACAGATCCACGGCTTCGTGGCGATACCATTCTGCAAAAACAATTTTCTGGAGTACAGATCCTCATGGATGCTTGGGGGTTTTGTGCTGGGACACCCCAAACTTACCATTAAATCCTATATCATGTCCATGGCCACTACTTACACCAGAGAATTCATGGATCCACAGCTTCAGGGCAATACCATGCTGCAAAAACATGGTTTCGAAGCACGGATCCTCATGGATCCTCAGTGTTCCTGCATTGGGTCAGCCCACCATCACCATCAAATCACGTATCATGTCCACGGGCAGAGCCTGCACCACAGAAATTATGGATCCACAGCCTCATGGTGATACCATGGAGCAAAAACATGGTCCTGAGGCACAGATCCTCAAGATGTTGTCCTAAACCATGGTTTTTTTAGATTTATTGTGGGGTCACCCCAAACTCACCATCTACTAACTCATCACATTAGTGGCCACAGTTTGCAGCACAGAAGTTATGCCTTGAGAATCTCAGCAGTACCATAGCACAAAATTAGGAACCTAAAGTGCAGATCTCATGATATTTATGATGGGCCCCACCAAAACTCAACATCAAATCACATCTCACAGCCAGGTCCATGGGTTGTAGCACAAAACACACCATTTTGTGATACCAACATTATACCATAACTTTGGCAGAAACGCTTAGCCCACCCTATCAGTAAACGCTTAACCCACCCAGTTGGGTGAGTTGTGCTTCCTATGGCTCTTTTGGTTTAAAAAGGGGGGCCTGGGAGAAGGCTGAAGCTCATCCTCCCCTTTTATTGTGTTACCAATCCAAATTTGCCCCTGTGGTGATTTTCCCACAAGGACTTCACAGCTGCTGTCCTGCTGCAATTTCCTGTGGCAACCTTCTGTTTCACAGTCTTATTTTGCCCCTGGGACTGATTGCATACTTGTATTTTTTTGCGATGCTAGAATATGGCTTTTCATTGGTTGTCTTATGACAGGATTAATTGTTGGTTGCGGCTGGTTTTTAATGTGATACTGTATTCCTGAGTATTTTCTGGAAACAAGATCTGGTTAATCAGAAGGAATCCCCATCATCAACAATTCCCAGGCTTGCTGTTGTCCCTTTCATTTCTTTCTTGCCTGTTTTCTAAGAGGTTTCTGATTTCTGCCTAATTCAGTTGCTTACTATTAACTTTCTTAGCCATATCAAACCAAAAAAGGAGTCTAAAAGTTTCTCCTTTATTTTCTGTTATGTATTGGGACTGAAACATTCCAGGACTGTTCTGCCTGAAACAGATTGAATTTGGAGCCCAAGAACAATAGCGCACCAGGACTCTGGAAATATCCAATCAAGAAGTGATGCTATGTAAATAGCGTATTGTTGGGGGTGGGGTGTGTTTCGGTATGGCAATTGCATGCTATTTAAACAGGGCTGTGGCCCTGGAATTCAATCTTGTTCTTGCTGAAATCACTAATAAAGTAGAGCTGATCACTAGACTTGGGGTCTGCCCCTCCATGGGACCCACTATTTAACATTTTCCTTCCTACATAGAACCTCTAGGGCCATCTTGAAGATGTTAGACTTTGATTGTTTCTGTTAGGAGATTTTGCCCTGCTCTGGATACCTCAATAATGGATCAATTGTCTACCTTCCAGTGTCTTCTGGTTCGCTCTACTGTTTTCTAAACCTTTAATGTATGAAGTTTCCTAGGAGAGCATTGCACTGTCATGCCATGAAAGGTCATGCCTTTAAAGTAACACCTTTTCCATTCCTCCCCCACAAACCATGGCTTCTCCTGTTGAAACTTGTTTAAAATAAATTTCTGCTGTAGCAATGTATTACTATAAAAGATTCATTGCAGTATTACAGAGAGACAGAGGGTTGCACCACTATCTGTGAGACACAGGTTTTGATCCCCATTCTGCCATGGAAGATTTGTGGTTTACCTTGGGCTGTAAAACACTCTCAGCCTAATCGACTTCGTAGGGTTGTTTTGAGGATAAAATGGCTGAGATGAATAAGATAAGCCAGTTTGCATCCCTGGTGGGAAGAAATGTGGGATGTGTCATTTGTTGTAAGTTGAATTGGGACTATATGAATGAAATGCATACGAATGTACATTCTAAGCATGCTTGGAAGGGCAAGGGCAAAAAGGAAAAGCGGCTCTGTTAAGTATGAGACTCAACAAAGGATTCAGTTTCAAGTGATTTCAGCTTTATTAAACAGCAACTGTAAGTCAGGAACACATGACTGAACACACACAACAAGGGAAGCACAGCTCCTTTTAAACTCTCCCGGGCTGTCAAAGCCACACCCATAGTCAGATAAGAACCAATAGTAACGCTGGGATAAAAGCCAATCAGGATACAGGGATAAAGGCCAATCAGGACCGTTCCCTCTTTGCAACAATATCACTCAGTGATTGGATAATTACACAGGTTTTGCAGAAATCGACTAATGACAATGCGACATCTGAGGAGCCACATTCAGACTCAAGCTTAACATGTGAATAGATAGGAGCAATTCACATTCAGTACATAACAAATTCCTCCCCCCTAAGATGGAGCATTACCCTGCCAAACATAATCTTTCAGGTGGGGGGGGCACCTTGGCTTCGGTTCGACCAGCGCAGCGGTCTCTGCTCTGTTGGACTTGGAGCGGCACACTCTTCTGGAGCCCTGGTAACCTCTCTCGCAGGAGAGACAGGGGGAACACAAACAGGGATCACAGGCTCTAGAGTTGGGCTCTGCCCAGACTCCGAGTCCCCTTCTGCAGCACTCACCTCCTTGGCGGGAGGCCCCTCCTGCTCGGGGACCAACTCAGGTTCGGGCACCGACTCGGCGCTGGAGTCTGCCCAACCCTCCCTGAGCTGGTCTATGTGGTGGCAAATCTCCCGTCCGCTGGGAAGCCGGACCACATACAGCCTAGACCCTGCAACTTTGGTGACTATGGCTGGTAGCCACCGATGACCTTCCCCCGTAGTTCTGGGCAAAGACCGGAACACTCTCCCCTGTGCTGGTTCCTCAGACTGTTGCTTGGACTGGTCCAAGTCAGGGTGCAAACGGTCGAGGAGGGTAGACAGCTTTCGGCCCATCAAGAGTTCAGCTGGGCTCCGCCCCGTTGCCAAACACGGGGTGATGTGTTGCCTCAGAAGGAAAGAGGCCAGCTTCTGATTCCAGTCCCTGCACGTCAGGCGCCCAAGCGATTCTTTTGTCGTCTGAACCATACATTCGGCCTGTCCATTAGAGGCCGGATGGAACGGGGCTGACATTACATGGCATACAAGGTTGTCAGCCAGGAACCCCTCAAATTCTGCCAAAACGAACTGTGGCCCGTTATCGGAGACGACACAGTCCGGCAGCCTGTGCGTGGAAAACAGTTTGCGCAGGGCATGAATCACAGCCCCAGAATTCGTTGATCTCATATTTACAACCTCCAACCATTTGGAGTAAGAGTCTACACATATGAAAAATATTTGCCCATGGTACGGGCCCGCAAAATCAATATGGAGGAGGGACCATGGCCTCCTTGACTTTTCCCAGGGCTGGACAGGAGCATGAGGTGGTTCTGGCCGGGACTGTTGGCAGGACATGCAGTTCCGAACTCAAACCTCAATGTCCGCATCAATGTTTGGCCACCACACGTACCCTCTGGCGAGGGCCTTCATATGAACCATTCCTGGATGGCCCGCATGCAAGGCCTCCAAGACTCTTTCCCTTAGCTTACAACTCTACTTCCCCAAAGCAGACAGCCCTTAGTCACAGATAATTCATTTTGGCGGGAAACAAACGGTTTGAAATCTGCCTCCACTTTCCCGGCCGGCCACCCCCTCCACACCCAATTGAGAACTTGGGCGATTAAAGGGTCCTTTGCCGACGCAGCAGCAATGTCTGTGGAGGTGACCGGTACCTCCGGGAGCTCTTCCAGCGCCAAAATGTCCAGTTCTGGTTCCTCATCAGAGTCAGTTAGTGGTGCGGGGCAGCAGCTAAGGGCGTCTGCATGCCCAATAGCCTTCCCCGGACGGTGCTCCAGCTCGAAATCGTATGCCGACAGAAAAACCGCCCACCTTAGCATCTGGGGCGATAGAATGTTCGGTGTCGGCCGGTCTGGTGAGAAGATGCCCAGGAGAGGTTTGTGATCAGTCACAAGGAGGAACTGCCGCCCATAAACAAAGTCGTGGAATTTCTTTATTTCTGCGATTAGGTCGATCTGGGCATAGTTCTTTTCTGCCTTAGTGAGGGACCAGGAATAAAATGCGATCGGTGCCTCAGATCCGTCCGGCATCAGGTGGCTGAGAACGGCACCCACCCCATAAGGGTGCACCAGCAGTTTGTTTTCATCAAAGTGCGTCAGGACTGCACTCGATGACAAAAGTTCCTTCACTGAAGCGAATGCACGCCTCTGCCGCTCACCCCACTCCCATTTAGAGTTCTTGTGGAGCAAAGCGTGGAGAGGTTCAGCGACCGATGCCTTGTGTGGCAGAAAGGCACCATAAAAGTTGAGTATTCCCAAGAAGGACTGGAGGTCTTTCTTGGACTGGGGTGGAGGCGCGTTTTGGATTGCCGCCACCTTGTCAGGTGTGGGGTGGACCAATCTCCTCTTGAAAACGTCCAGCGAAGGAGCATCCACCACCTCCTGAGGCAGTCTGTTCCACTGCTCAACCACTCTTACAGTCAGGAAGTTTCTCCTGATATTAAGCCAGTAACGACTTCCTTGTAATTTCCACCCATTAGATCTAGTCTTGCAATCTGGAGCAAGAGAGAATAGATCCACTCCATCTTCTACATGACAGCCCTTCAAATACTTGAAGACTGCAATCATGTCCCCTCTAAACTTCTCTTTCCCAGGCTAAACATACCCAACTCCCTCAGCCTTTCCTCATAAGACTTGGACTCCAACCCTCTCACCATCCTTGGTCGCCCTCCTCTGGACCCGCTCGAGTTTGTCAACATCCTTCCAAAAATGTGGTGCCCAAAACTGGACACAGTACTCCAGGTGGGGCCTGACCATAGCAGAATACAGCGGAACTACCACCTCTCGTGATCTGGACACAATGCTTCTGCTAATGCATCCTAAGATTGCATTACTTTCTTCACAGCCGCATCACACTGCAGGCTCATGTTTAGCTTGTGATCAACCATAACACCTAGATCCCTTTCACATGTGCTGCTGTCAAGCCAAGTCCCTCCCATTCTATATCTGTGCCTTTGATTTTTTGTACCTAAGTGTAGGACTTTGCACTTATCTCTATTGAAATTCATTTTATTTGACTCAGCCCACTGTTCCAGCCTATCAAGATCCTTCTAAATCCTCAGGTTTCGGTTTCCGGCGTTGCGAATGGCGGCCACCTTTCGGGAAGCCCCCGGAGGTGGTTAGCCCACACGCAGTTTGGGGGGGTCTTTGCAGGTTTGCAAGACCCTAGTGAGCCTTAGGCAAAGGCTCCAAACCGGGGGTGCTTGGGGAGTAGCCTCTTTGCCGGCAGACAGCCGGGAAATTGAGGCTTTCTCCCCTCCCCAATCGGCCCCGCTGTGGTGTGCCCGTAATGGGACTTAGCAACACCACCGATTTCCAACAGGAGTGAGGAACAGCGATGAATTAAAGCAAAAAGAAGAAACGCAAGGAACCGTGAGTTGGAGGTCTGAATCTGAAGCGAAATTCGAGCCCTTCCCCCGTAAGCGAATAAGCGGCTGGGAGGAGGGGAATCCCCCCCCCACTGAGTAGCGGGACTTGCATAAGAAAGCTAAGGGGGATGAAAGGGAAGAAGGGTTGGTGAAATTACCTTTGGGGTGCCATTGAAGCGAATGAGTTAGCGGGACTCCTGAGCGACGCGTCACGAACTTTTATAAAGTAAACAAATACAAGAAATGTCTGCCATGAAGAAGGTCCCTTTGAAAACTGAGAAGAAGGGAGGCGGGACTTCCAGTCCGGGTAATCCCCCTCCAGAGCCGACTGTCAGTCAACAGACAAGCGAGCTACTGCACCCTCTGCTGGTCCAAATACAGAAAATCAGCGAAACCTTAACTAATATGGAAGGTGTTCTCAACAGTCAACAGAGGCAACTAACAGAGACGTCAAAGAAGATGGAGGAGATCGCACAGAAATGTTTGGTCTCGTCGGAAGACATCGGAAAAGTGAAGAAAAGGGTCAACAAGTTAGAAAAGCATCAGGATGTGCAAGAAAAAAGAATTTTGATGTTGCAAATGGAAAAATCGAATCTGACTCTTCGATTTCAGGGCATTAAAGAAGAAGAGAAGGAAGATCTCAGATCTATACTTGCGAATGCCTTGGCACCCGTAACTGGCAGAGATCAGCGTGAGTTAAAAGAAGAAATGGATAAGGTCTATAGGGCCTACTCCACATTTACAAAAAAATAATCTGCCAGCAGAAGTGGTTGTCAAGTTTGTCAAGCAAAGTACCAGAGATCAAATCTTGCGTGCAGTTGCAGCGGTGCCCTTGAAAATTGGGGAGCAGACCATCAGAATATTGAAAGATGTGCCTTATGAAATCCGGATGAAAAGGAAAGCTTATAAAGGATTGACCACTTTTCTACAAAGAAGACAAGTTATATACAGATGGACCTATCCTGAAGGCCTTTTGTTCAAGTACAAGGATAA
The DNA here is from genome assembly GCA_029375565.1 of Gekko gecko. NCBI lineage: Eukaryota > Metazoa > Chordata > Lepidosauria > Squamata > Gekkonidae > Gekko > Gekko gecko. The sequence goes on from JAPDNY010000005.1 coordinate 177,001,740, forward strand.
AAGAGAGAAGATTGACTCCATCTTCAAGGCGCAGGAATTTCTGAAGAGACACACCAGTCCAGAGGAAGAGGCAGCACTCGCAACGTGGACAGATTTGAGTAGTGAAGATGACAGCGGCCCAGAGGAGGGAGGTGCCGGAGCGGGAGAAGTGAAAACCAAAGGTGGCCCATCCTATAACTTGAGGGATACCAAAGGAAGACAACCTAAGAAATAACTGTTCGGGAAACGTCAAAAAGGAGATGACTAATAATTAACCCCAAAGGACATTACTAACCTCATTAACAGAGTTATTTTGAATTTTTGTTAGATGAAAAGAAGACTCTCAAATCACGGAGATTGCCAAAAATTGTATCTATATTGATTTAAACTAACCTTTATTAACAGAATACTCACTCCGCTCTTTTCTTTATCCCTCTATATATCCTACCTTTTTCTATTTATAAAAAGAATAAATTCCTCTCCTTTTTAGGAGGGTTTTGATAAAAAAAAAAAAAAAGATCCTTCTAAATCCTGACTCTGTCTTTTTCAGAATTAGCAATCCCACCCAGCTTCGTGTCATCTGCAAATTTGATAAGCATCCCCTCTATGTCTTCATCCAGGTCATTTATAAAAACATTGAATAACACCGGGCCCAGGACTGAGCCCTGTGCTACTCCACTCGAGACTTCCCTCCACGTAGACGCAGAGCCATTTACGAGCACTCGTTGGGTACGATTTTTCAACCAACCATGAATCCACCCAACGGTTGCACCATCCAGCCCACACTTAACTAGCTTATCCTCAAGGATATCATGAAAAACTTTGTCAAATGCTTTACTGAAATCTAGATACAGTATATCCACGGCATTGCCAGAGTCAACCATTTTAGTAACTCTGTCAAAAAAGGAGATAAGGTTAGTCTGGCATGACTTATTCTTCATAAACCCATGCTGGCTATTACCAATTAACTCATTTTGTCCAAGGTGTTCACAAACAGAGCATTTAATAGTCTGCTCCAGAATTTTCCCAGGTATTGATGTCAAACTGACGGGCCTATAATTTCCTGGGTCCGTCTTTTTCCCCTTCTTGAAGATTGGGACAACATTCGCTCTTCTCCAGTCTTCCGGCACAACACCCGTACTCCAGGACCTCTCAAAGATTATAGCCAGAGGCTCTGAAATAACATCTGCAATTTCTTTTAGCACCCTCGGATGCAAGCCATCCGGCCCTGGAGATTTGAAAGTATTTAAGGCAGCTAGATGTTCTCTAACCATTTCCTTACTTATTCTGAACTGGCAGTTCCCCTTTCCTTCATATGCCCTGCATTCTCCAGTTTGTATACAGCTCACTTTACGGTTAAAGACCGACGCAAAGTGAGAGTTGAGTAATCCCACTTTGTCTTCATCCCTTGTTAAGGCTTGACCATCTTCCCCTAGCAATGAGCTTACTCCATCCCTGTTCCTCTTTTTGCTCCGAACATAGGCATAGAATTTTTTCTTGTTGTTTTTTGCATCCCTTGCAAGCCTCAGCTCCATCTGTGCCTTAGCCTTTCTGACACCATTCCTACAGATTTGTGCTCGTGTCTTGTATTCACCCTCAGTAATCTGACCCTCCTTCCATTTCCTGTACATTTCCCTTTTTAGTTTCAGCTCCTCAGAGAGTTCCTTGTTCAGCCACCTTGGCTTCATTACCCGTCTCCCTCCTTTCTTTCTTACTGGAACAGTTTAAGATTGTGCCTTAAGCACCTCATTTTTCAGCATCACCCATCCTTCCTGTGCAGATTTTCCCTTCAGCATTTCCAGCCATGGGATCCTTCCTATTAGATCTCTGAGTTTATTGAAATCAGCTTTCCTGAAGTCCAGGATATGAGTTCTGCTACGTCCTGGTTTCACAGTCTTCTCTATATCAAATTCCAAGCTGACATAGTCACTATTCCCCAAGGAACCCACCACCTTCACTTCATCAACCAGTTCTTCCCTGTTAGTCAGAATTAAAACTAGGATAGCAGATCCTCTGGTTCCCACCTCCACCTTCTGAGAGATGAAGTTGTCCTCAAGAATCTGCGGGATGTCCCATGTCTAGCAGAGTTAGATTCCCAGCAAATATCTGGATAGTTAAAATCTCCCATAACCACTACATCCTGTGTCTGTGAAAGTTTAGCAAGCTGCTGTACAAATGCATTATCCTGTTCCTCCGGTTGATTTGGAGGTCTGTAGTATACCCCCACAACAATATCCCCTTCTTTTCCCCCCTCTATCCTTACCCACACACTTTCAACAAGGCAAGTCTCAAAATCCTGAATTTCAGTGCAAGCATATTCATTCTTGACATATAGTGCCACCCCAGCCCCTTTCTTGTTTATTCTGTTCCATTTGAACAAGGTATATCCTTCAATCACTGTGCTCCATATATGAGAGTCATCCCACCAAGTCTCAGTGACACCTATCAGATCATACCTATTTTCCAATATTTGGAGTTCAAGTTCCTCCTGTTTATTTCCCATACTCTGTGCATTAGTATAAAGACACCTCAGATTACAGACATCCCTTCCTACCTTAGGTCCCTTCAAATTTACCTGAAGATTACTAAACTCACCTCTCTCTCGTTCATTTATTCTCTGGTCATTCCCCTTCCTGGACTTAGTGTTGGGGATGCCGCTTTTTCTTCCCATCCCTGATGTCTTTAGTTTAAAGCCCTCCTGATCAGGTTTGCAAGTCTTCCAGTGAAGACATTCCTCCCATTCTTTGTCAGGTGCACCCCATCCGTCACCAACAGTCCTTCGTGTCGGAGGCACATACCATGGTCCAGGAAGCCGAAGCCCTCTTGACGGCACCATCTACGTAACCAGCCATTCACTTCCAGTATCCTGTTCTCCCTTCCAGCTCCATGGCCCTCAACAGGTAAAATGGAGGAGAACACCACCTGAGCCCCCAAATCTTTCACCTTCTTGCCCAGAGCCTCATAGTCTTTGGAGATCCATTCAAGGTTTCTTCGGGCCGTATCGTTTGTTCCCACGTGGATCAGAAGGAGTGGGTAGGGATCAGAGGTCTTGATCAGTCTTGGAATTCTCTCCGTCACATCTCGGATGGATGCTCCAGGAAGGCAACAAACCTCTCGAGATTCCTTGTCCGGTCTGCAGACACCTTCTTCCATCCCTCTCAGTAGGGAGTCACCAACCACCACTACTCGTCTCTTCCTCTGTGGGATGGTTTGGTTCCCTCTCTGCCTATGTGCTTGTGTGCCAGTCGCATCCATTTGATCATGAAGTGTGCCGTTCCGGTCTTCCATCAACAGAAGTGGCTGGTATCGATTTTGCTGCTCCACTGGTTGTGATTGTTTTCTAAGTATCTTACTCCTCAAAGTTACTTTTTTCTACTCACCCATGTGGTCCTTGTTACTTCCTTCCTCTTGCTGTTCTTTCAGGGGCTCTTCTTCTGTCATGTCTGAAAAGCTTTCCACCTCCTTGGTGTTCTTCAGTGCACAGATTTGCGCCTCGAGTTCTCCCACCTTCTCCTCAAGCATTTTTACAAGCTTGCATTTGCAGCATGTATAATTCATTTCTTGGCATGGCAGAAAAATAATCATGGCACAGCCCAGGCAGGTCACTGGAGTAGATCCCTCGCTATCCATTATCCCAGGAGCTATGCTTTCTTCTACAGCTTCAGGAACTTCCCTCAAACTCTGATGTAAACTCTTCTTTTCGTGTTGTACCCTGAAAACTTTGAGACTGACGAAATGTCTATCTCACCAGAACGTCTACCGCCTGAACTCAGAAGCAGCGCTTTACTCAAGCACTTACAAGGCCTCCAAGTACGACCCACAGGCTAAGAGCCACAGGGCAAGAGCAGCCCTTTATTCCAAGAGGCCCCTTGCTGCTCAGCAGAGCAGAGCCCAGCACAATAGGGGGTGGGGCCTGCAATCCACTCACAGTAATCCACTTACAGCAACACACTCAGCCACCAACAGCTCCCAAAGCACAAACAGTCCCTCACAGACTTACACAGAACCACTCTCTATCAGGCTACAAAACAACCCACTCTCTCTCAGTCCCCACACAGCAACAAGGAAGGCAAAGGGAGAAAGAAAAATCCCTTACCTTCTCTCAGCAACTCCCCAGGTGCTCTCTACTTCCAGCCTCAGCCCCCAATGAGTCCTGTTTATTTACACAAATTTTGTTGATACCAGTGATAGCGACCCCCAATGCCTCCAACCAGTCGAGGCCCAACAGGCTAACCCGCTCACCCTCTGCCACCAGGAGAGACAGCTCAGCCTTACGGTCTTTGAACTCAACATGGAAGGTCGCCTTTTTTTTGTCAGTTTGTCCATTTCTACCATAAAAATCATTTTCCTTATCCATTCCCATTTGTCTGGTATCTTCTCCTGTTTCCAAAATTGAGCATACGTCATTCTTGCCATTGTAATTAAATACCATAACAATGTTCTCTTTGTCAGTTTGATTTCTTCCATTTTAAGTTCTAAAAGTAACATTTCTGGCTCTTTTTTCAAAGTACATTTCAGAATTTTCTGAATTTCATTATGAATCTTAGTTCAAAAAGCAGCCGCTTTTTCACAAGTCCACCACATATGGTAAAATGAGCCCTCTTTTTTCTTACACTTCCAACATTTGTTAGACATATTAGCTATTTTTTTTGGTGTCATATACCATCTATACATCATTTTATAACAATTTTCTTTCACATTAACACATGTTGAAATTTTAACATGTCGGAGTTAAAATGGCGAGTTAACGCACTTTGCGATCTGTGCAAGGTGAACGGAGGTATCTGACGACAGTTTGAGCTCTATCTGGCCCAACGCAGCACTCCCCAGACGGGGGGTTGACGAGCAAGCAGCCAAGCCTGAGGGGGAGTCGAGATCGGTGTGGATAAGCTTCGGAGGAAGCTTGTTTACACTTTGATCTCCTTCCGTGAAGAGGGCAGTTGCGAGACAGCACTACAGACACCAGCCGGGCTGAGAATTCAGCATAAATTCGCCATCTACCGACCTCTTTAACATCAAGATTAAAAGTGATTGCAGAAGAAGCACTGCGAAACCCCGAGATTACAAGTAAGGTAACAATGAATGTTTGCTTACTGGATTGAAGAAGTATTCAAATTTAAAACGCACGGATAAGCGTATAAAGCTTTAAAGAAGTAATCCACTTGGTTTGAAAGTAAAAAGAAGGCTTTTTCATTGAAAAAACGGCAGAAAAGTAACTTTGTTTTGCATTCCTGTGGTTAACTAAGACTAAACTATGCCTAGCTAAAACAAAACTGACGTGATTCCATGGTACAGGAAATAGGCTAGAGAGGACTTTTTAAAAGTTGTTTTGCCGGAAGTAGATGGATGTCTTAAAGTGTGACACCGGAAGTTGGATTACCGAGACGGACAACTAAGCAGGAAGTTCCAAAAGAGCCTACTCTAGCCAGAAAATCATAGAAAAATTGCACCCGCCATTTTGAGGAGGACTAAATTTTAAAAAGCTATTTTTTTGCAGAAAAATCAACGGAAAAAATTTATAAAGGTGGCGATTTGACTTTATGGTTGATAATAAAAAGACTGGTTAGTTATTTGATTGATTTCAAGACGGATTTGAGGTCAAGACCAAGGGCCGCCTCATCACCAAGCCCAAGAATGACTGCAAAGGAAAAAAAAGAGTGGCAGGCTGCCATGGAGGCGATGGAGAAAAGGATGACAGAAGTGGTGCAGAATTTAGGAAAACAAATGGAATCACAGTTGCAACAACAGATGCAAATGCAATTGGAACAAATAGAACAAGTGCAAGTTCAAGTACAAGATAGAAATATGGCAGCACTGAAAGAACTGGTACTAACAGAAGTGGCAGGGATTAAAAAAGATATGGAAGAGGTTAAGAAAGAAGTTCAAAGTCTGGTGACAAAATCAACAGAGATGGAACAAAAAGTGAAAAAAACTCTTCAAGAGAATATAAGGCAGGAATCTATGATGGAATACAGGGCTACCCAAAACCATTTGAGACTGAGAGGGATAGAAGAGGAGGAAGATCAGGATATACGTATGCTAGTAATAAACACGCTGACAACATATATAGGTGAGGATCAAGGAGACTTGGACTCAGACTTTGACCTAATCTACAGAGTAAACTCAGCTTATACCAAGAGAACGAAATTACCTAGAGATGTGATTGTACAATTTGTGACAAAAACAATGAAAGAAGATATCTTCAAGAAGCAATTTACACAACCGTTGGAAATTAATGGGAAGAAAATAATAATTCTAAGGGAAATTCCGAGAGTGATTCTACAAGATAGAAAGAAGTTCAAGAAATTAGTGGACAAGTTAAAAGAAATGGATATCAGGTTCAGATGGGAGATACCACAGGGATTATCATTCTCATACAACTCGGTGAGAGTTACAATTAAAACAGAGGGAGATTTGTGTAGATTCAAAGAAAACAACTTTGATGTTTTTAAAGATATATAACTCAAAATACTTATGGATTACAAATTTTTATTGTGGAATGTTAACGGACTAAATTCACCAAACAAAAGAAGATTAGTGAATCATTGGCTAGAGAAACAAAAATGTAATATAATTTGTTTGCAAGAAACACATATCAGAAAACAAGATAACAAATATCTGATTAATAAAAAATTGGGAGAAGAATTTTATTCATCGGCAATCAAGAAGAAGAAAGGAACAGTGATATATATTTCAAAAGAATTGGAACCCAAACAAATTTTTTCAAATAATGAAGGGAGATATGTTGGTGTGGAAATAACGATGTATAGAAAAAAGACATTGCTTGTAAACTTATATGCACCCAATGGGACAAAGGAGATTTTCTTTAAAGATTTGTCAAAAGAGTTGGACTGTTTAAATTATGATCAAATAGTTTTTGCAGGAGACTTTAACGGTACGGTGAATAATGCATTGGATAGAAAGTCTAATGCAATTGGAGAAGGGACTGGAAAATTGCCAAAAAACTTCTTTCAGTTGATGAGACAAGAGAAACTAGAAGATGTTTGGAGGAAATGGAATCCTAAGATCAAGGATTATACTTTTTACTCGAACAGACATAATTCCTTTTCTAGAATTGATATGATTTGGATGTCAGAAGAGATGGCTTTGAAAACTCAAAAAATTGAAATTTTGTCAAAAAATAATTCAGACCACAACCCTTTACTCTGGTTGTCAAAAGAAAAATCAAAACAATTATATTGGAGAATTAATGAAGATTTATTGGACAAAAAATTAGTTAATGAGACATTAAAAAAAGAAATGAATTTTTTTTTTGAAATGAACTTAAATAAAGGTACTGACATACAGATTGTATGGGATGCATACAAAGCGGTAATGAGAGGTTTGCTTATCTCACTGAATACTAAAGACAGAAAGCAAAGGATGCAACAACAAAATGATCTTCAAGAAAAAATTCGACAAAAGGAAAAGGAATTAATGAAAAGACCAGGGAAGAAAAAAATTATTAGAGAGATTCATCTTTTACAGGATCAACTGAATGTTTTATCTAACAGAGAACTATATTGGAACTTGAAAAAGTTACAACAAAAATCTTTTGAGGGTGCAAATAAGCCAGGAAAATTTTTAGCATGGCAGCTGAAAAACAGAAAAGAAAGAAATGTTATAAATAAGATAATAGAAGATGGAAAAGACATTGTGGATTTGAAAGGTATAAAAAGAGCCTTTTTTAAATATTATGCAAATTTGTTTTAAAAGAAAGGAATTGACCAACAATGACTCAAGAATTATTTGGAGAATATTGATATACCAGAGCTGGGACAACAAACTAAAGAATTACTTAATGGTCCAATTAAAAAGGAAGAAATAATAATGGTGATAGAAGATGCAAAGTTGGGCAAAGCTCCAGGTCCAGATGGCTTTACGGCAAAATTTTATAAGAAACTTAAGGAAGAGCTAACCCCAATTTTGGTACTTCTGACAAATGACATAAGAGTGGCCAAACGAATCCCAGACTCATGGAAAGAAGCAAATATCTCACTTACACCCAAAGAAGGTTTGGATTTAACTAATGTGAAGAATTACAGACCAATATCGCTATTGAACAATGATTATAAATTATTTGCAAAAATAATTTCTGAAAGGTTGAAAAAACACTTGAAAGATGTCATAGCGGAAGAGCAAGCTGGTTTTTTACCAAATAGACAAATAAGAGACAATTTGAGAGTGGTGATTGATGCAATTGAGTATTATGACAAACATCCAGAGAAAGAAGTTGGGTTCCTCTTTTTAGATGCGGAAAAAGCTTTTGATAATTTAAATTGGGATTTTATGCTGCAAGTAATTGAAAAATTGGATATAGGACAGTTTTTTTCAAATATGATTGTGGCAATATACTCAGAGCAAAAAGCAGTTTTGAATATAAATAAAGAGAAAACAGAATTTTTTAAAGTTCAAAAGGGAACACGTCAAGGCTGCCCGTTGTCTCCGTTATTGTTTATCTGGATATTGGAAATATTACTGGCAGAGATAAGAAAAGACAATAATATTAAAGGACTTACAGTAAAAGGCTTTATGTATAAATATAGAGTGTTTGCAGATGATGTAATGTTTATGATTCAAGACCCAATTGAAAACATACCACAATTGATGAAAAAAATTGAAGAATTTGGAACAATTGCTGGTTTCTATGTTAATAAAAATAAGACGAAGGTGATGTGTAAAACTATGACGAAACAGAGACAAATTGAACTCCAGGAGAAAATTCAATGTGAAGTAGTAACAAAGACCAAATATTTAGGAATTGAATTGACTATGAAAAATATTGACTTGTTTAAAAATAATTATGAAAAAGTTTGGTATAAGATCCAGCAGGACATCAAAAAATGGGATACCTTGAATTTATCATTATTGGGAAGAATTGCAACTGTAAAAATGAACATTTTGCCTCGTTTGATGTTTCTATTTCAGACTATTCCAATATTAAAACAAAGTAAAATATTGGATACATGGCAGAAAGAAATATCGAAGTTTGTATGGGCAGGAAGAAAACCAAGGATTAAAATGAAAATTTTATGTGATGCAAAAGAAAGAGGAGGATTACAATTACCGAATTTTAGACTTTATTATGATGCCGTCTGTTTAACATGGTTAGAGCAGTGGATTAATCTTGAAAATATGAAGTTGCTGGCTTTGGAAGGTCACGACAATAAGTTTGGATGGCATGCATATCTATGGTATGGAAAGTCAAAAATGGATAAATTTTTTAAACACCATTTTATAAGACGATCACTGTTCGAGACATGGACGAGATACAAAAAATTCTTCTCGGAAGAACGACCACTTTGGATAGTGCCGGCAGAAGTGATTAATCCATATTCAAGAAATCAAGGTTTAGACTGGTTACCTTATAAAAGGCTTTTGAAATTAGAAGGGAAAAATTTTGTTTTAAAAGATAGAAATGATGTTGAATTTAACTATGATTGGTTGAAGTATAGACAGATTTATGGCTTATTTAAGACCGACAAAAGAGAACATGGTTTTAGAGAAAATAATAATGAAATTGAAATTGTATGGGCTGAAAAGGGTAAAAAAATGATTTCAAAATTGTATAAGGTCTTATTGAAATGGTATACTGAGGATGAAACAGTAAAAGAGCAAATGATAAAGTGGGCTGTAAATATAAATAATGAAATAACTATGTCATCTTGGGAATATTTGTGGAAAAAGTCAATGAAAACTTCAACTTGTATAAATGTGAAAGAAAACTGCTATAAAATGATGTATAGATGGTATATGACCCCCAAAAAATTGCTATTATAAATGATAGCATGTCTAACAAATGTTGGAAGTGTAAGAAAAAAGAAGGGTCATTTTATCATATGTGGTGGACTTGTGATAAGGCAGCAAGATATTGGACTGAGATCCACAATGAGATACAAAAAAATTTGAAATGTACTTTTAAGAAAGACCCACAGATGTTATTGTTATGTCTTAAAATGGAAGAAATAAATGTAACCAAGAGAACATTGCTATGGTACTTGGTGACAACAGCCAGAATGACTTTTGCACAATTTTGGAAGCAAGAAAAAATACCGGAAACATGGGAAGGGATTAAGAAGATGCTGTTCATGGCAGAAATGGACAAGCTAACAAGAAAATTAAACAACGAGGAAGATGAAAACTTTTTTGAAGAATGGAAAGACTTTCAAGAATATTTGTTGAAAAGTTGGGATGTTAAACATGGTTTGATTTGTTTTGATAGTTATTAAGGGGAAACTTTAAAGTGATTAGATTTTTAAATTGTTACCATTAGTAAAGAAAGTAAAATTAGTAGTTAATGTAACTGAATAAGAGAGATACTAACGGGGTTGGAGCATTGCGGGAAGCCTTGTTTGTGGGGGGGGAGGGAAAAAACGGAAGGGATATGTATTTACTTGTTTAAGTTGTATGAACGTGCGGAATATCCAGTAATAAATTGTATTTACTAAAAAAAGAAATTTTAATCGATTTTTTCCACAAACACTCCCATGATGACATATCTATTTCTCTATTTATATTTATAGCCCATTTCACCATTTGCTCTTTTACAGTCTCGTCCTCTGTATACCATTTTGGCAAAATCTTATAAATTTTTGAAATCATTTTTTTACCTTTTTCTGTCCATACCATTTCAATTTCATTATTTTCTTACCCGAAACCATACCTCTTTTTATCAGTCTTAAATAAATCATAGATCTGCCTATAGTTTAACCAATCATATTCAAATTCCAGTTCTTCTCTAGCTTGCATCGCGAAACTACTCCCCTCAACCTTCAAAATGTCTCTGTAAGGTATCCAGTCTTTTCCTTTGTGCCTTGAGATTGGTTTGATTACTTCTGCCGGAACTATCCATAAAGGTCTTGTTTCAAAAAAAAAAATCTCTTGTATCTCATCCAGGTCATAAACAGTGATCTTCTTATGAAGTGGTGTTTAAAAAGGTTATCTGCTTTAGATTTTTCATACCATAAATAGGCGTGCCATCCAAATTTACGGTCATGCCCTTCCAACACCAACATTTTTCTATTGTCCAAGTTAATCCATTGTTCAAGCCAAGTCAAACACACAGCATCATGGTACAGTCTAAAATTGGGGAGTTGTAAACCTCCCCTTTCTTTTGCATCACATAAAATCTTCATTTTAATCCTGGGTTTCTTTCCAGACCAAACAAATTTTGAAATCTCCTTTTGCCATGCATTCAAAACTTTACAGTCTTTTACAATCGGAACTGTATGGAATAGAAATAACAAACGGGGTAAAATATTCATTTTGACTACAGAAATTCTACCCAGAAGTGACAAGTTCAAAGTGTTCCACTTCTTAATATCCTGTTGGATTTTATTCCAGGTCTTCTCATAATTATTCTTAAACAAGTCTATATTTTCCATTGTGATATCAATTCCCAAATATCAAGTTTTTTTCACCACTTCACATTGAACTTTTTCTTGTAATTCCAGTTGGTTTTCTTTTCTCATATTTTTACAAAGCATCTTTGTTTTATTCTTATTCACGTAAAATCCAGCCAGATTCCCAAATTCTTTAATCTTTTCCATCAATAGTGGTACATTAATTACTGGATCTTCAATCACAAACATTACATCATCTGCAAAAGCCCTATACTTATACGTAAAGCCTCCGGTTGTAAGTCCTTTTATGTCTTTATCTTCTCTTATTTTCCCCAGCATCACTTCCAAAATCCATATAAATAGTAAAGGGGATAACAGACATCCTTGTCTAGTCCCTTTTTGAACTTTAAAGTAATCCATCATCTCTTTATTTACATTCAGCGATGCTTTCTGTTCAAAATATATCGCCCTAATCATATTTGAAAAGGGCTGACCAATGTCCATTCTTTCAATCACTTGAAACATAAACTCCCAGTTTAGATTTTCAAAGGCTTTTTCAGCATCCACAAATAGAAAAGCAACCTCTTTTTCTGGATGTTTATCATAATATTCAATAGCATCAATCGTCATCCTTAAATTGTCTCTGATTTGTCTTTTTGGTAGAAAACCGGCTTGTTCCTCCGTTATGACATCTTTCAAATAATTCTTCAATCTCTCCGAAATTACTTTGGCAAACAATTTATAGTCATTATTGAGTAGTGAATTTGGTCTATAATTCTTAACATCTGTTAAATCTTGTCCTTCCTTTGGTATGAGTGATATATTGGCTTCTTTCCAAGACTCTGGTAACACCTTAGTCAGCTGAATTTCATTTACCAAAACCTCCAAAATCGGGGTCAACTCCTCTTTTAATTTTTTGTAAAATTTTACGGTAAATTCATCTGGACCTGGAGCTTTCCCCAACTTGGCATCCTCTATTGCATTGTATATTTCTTCTTTCTGAATTGGACCATTCAACATTTCCTTAATTTTTAGGTCAATCTTAGGTAAGTTTACTTTATCCAAATATTTTTTAATTTTCTCCAAGTCAATATTCTTTTTTTGAAATAATTTCGCATAATACTTGAAGAAGACTCTTTTTAGGCCATTCATGTCAACAATTTCTTTGCCATCCTCAATTATTTTACTTATTGTTCTTCTCTCCCTTCGGTTTTTCAATTGCCAAGCCAAAAATTTTCCTGGTTTATTTGCTCCTTCAAAAGATTTTTGCTGCAATTTCTTTAAGCTCCAGTAGAGTTCTCTATTAAGAATCACGTTCAGTTGGTCTTGTAAAATTTGAATTTCTTTAATAAGTTTCTTTTTTCCAGGTCTTCGCTTTAATTCATTTTCTTTTTGCTGAATTTTTTCATGCAACTCCTTTTGTTGCTTCATATTCTGCTTCTTTTCAGCTGCATTCATTGATATCAATATTCCTCTCATCACCGACTTGTAGGCATCCCAGACTGTCTGTATTTTGACATTTTGGTTTAAGTTCATTTGAAAAAAAAGTTGAGTCTCCTTACGTAATGTCTCAATTAACTCTGTCCTATCCAATAAATCTTCATTAATTCTCCAATGGAACTGCTTCATTTTTTCTTTTAATGTCCAAATTACCGGATTGTGAGCTGAGTTGCTCTTTGGCAAAATTACAACCTTCTGAGTTTTTAATGCTATCTCACCCGACATCCAAATCATATCTATTCTGGAGAAGGATTTATGTCGATTAGAGTAAAAGGTAAAATCTTTGACCTTAGGATTCCACATTCTCCAAACATCTTCAAGTTTCTCTTGTTCCATCAAATTGAAAAAAAGTTTTGGAAGCTTTCCGATCTTCTCATCACCCTTTTTTTATTTCCTGTCTAATTTATTATTAACAGTACCGTTAAAGTCTCCTGCTAGTATTATCTGGTCGTAATTCACTTGGTCCAATTCCTTCATCAAGTCCTTAAAATTTTTTTCTTTGGCTCCATTAGGTGCATATAAATTAACTACCAATGTCTTTTTTTTGAAGCATTGTAATTTCTACAGCAATATATCCCATCTTTGTCACTAAAAATTTGTTTTGGCTTCAAGTTTTTATTTACATAGATCACCACTCATTTATTTTTTTTCTCTGCCAATGAATAAAATTCTTCTCCCAGTTTTTTATTAATCAAATACTTATTGTCCCACTTTTTTATATGGGTTTCTTGTAAACAGATGATGTAGATTTCTGCTTTTGTAACCAATAGTTCACTACCCTCCTTTTGGAAGGTGAATTAAGTCCATTTACATTCCATGATAACAATTTGTAATCCATCATGACTTCTTTTTAAATATCTCCGAAATCTTCAGAGTTTTCAGCCTTAAATCTATACATATCTCCAGGTGTTTTGATCACATGTCTTTTCGAATTGTAGGTGAATGACAGTCCTTGTGGTATCTCCCATCTAAATCTGATGCTTAAATGCTTCAACTTGTCCACCAACTTCTTGTATTTCTTTCTGTCCTGCAAGATGATTCTTGGGAGTTCTCTCATTATTATTATCTTTTTGCCATCAATCTCCAATGGTTGAGTAAACTGCTTCTTGAATATATCCTCTTTCATTTTCCTTGTTACAAATTGAACAATAACATCTCTTGGCAAATTTTTCCTTTGAGCATAAGCTGAATTCACTCTATAAATTAAGTCAAAGTCAGAATCCAAATCTCCTTGATCTTCTCCCAAATATTCAGTTAAGGCTGCTATCACCACCATATGTATATTTTCATCCATTTTTTCTTCTATCCCTTTTTATTTACATAGATGATTTAGCATTGCTCTATATTCCATCATTGCCTCAAGATTACGGTTATTTTGTACAGTTGTTTCCATTTCTTTGTCTATGTCTTGTGTCTTTTGCTCCAATTCAGTTGATTTTGTTGCCAAAGCTTTAACTTGACTATTTGTATTTGCCACTTCTTTTTTGATTTCAGTCACCTCTGCTAACACTAACTCTCCCAAGGCTGCCACATTTTTTTCTTGGACTTCTTCCAACAGTTCCAGCTGTTTTTCCATTTGTTTCTCTATCTGTTGATCTATCTGTTTCACCATACCTTGAATTGCTTCGAGCATGCGCTTCTCCATTGCTTCGATTGCAGCTTGCCATTCTTTCTTCTCTTTAGCTGACATACTTGGACTCGCAGCTGAAGCAGCTCTATGCCGAAATTTTGGTTCTGTTTTGAAGATTTTCCGATATGCTTCAACTGTCCTCTGATTATTCTTTTAAATCCAACCTTTTCCGCTATTTTTTGCAGTCAATTTCACACTTAAAATTGCGTTTTAAAATTCAGTCCTCCCCAAAATGGCGGGCGCAATTTCTCTATGGTTTCTAAGGCTAGAGTAGGCTCTCTTTTAACGTCCTGTTTCTGGTCCCACGTTAACAATGTCCTACCGGAAAACTTCTGCTCAGCCGCTCTTCGGGTCCTCCAGCACACACTCTAGCCAGATCACAGTTCCAGCCGGACACAGTTTTATGCTACACCTTTGTCTCTCGATCTTTCCAGTCGAATTCAGTCGTACGATTATCACTCAGTCTCTTAACCGCAGGAATGTTAAACAAAGTCTTTATAGTCCAAATTTAACGCTTTAACAAGCTCTTCAAAATTATACGATGGATCGGTTGTTCAGCTTTAAACCGTATGCGCTTAACCGTGTTGTTCAAATTTTATTCTACCTTCATCCCGGTAAGCAAATCGTTTTTGTTACCTTGCATATTTATCTTGGGACTTCGCATCGCTTCTTTTTGTTTCCAACTTCAAGCTGTTTCTTAAGAGATAGGGAAATGGCGAATTTAAGCTGATATTTCAGCTCGGCTGGCTTCTTTAGTGCTGTCTTGCAATCGTCTGCTCCTGAGAGGAGTTCAAAGCGTAAACAAGCCCGCTCCGGGACTTGTACACACCGATCTCAACTCTCACTTGGACCTTGTTGCTTGCCTGTCGCCCCCCTGCCTGGGGGGTGCTGCGCTGGGCAATATATCTGCCCAAACTGTCAGAAGAAGCTGCCATCCACCCTGCTCTTTCGCAAGGTGCGTCAGTTCGCCATTTTACTCTGACCGGAATGCCATGGACATGTTTTGTGATTTGATTGTGTGTTTGGGGCGTCCTAATGCAAAAACCCCGAGGATCCATGAGGATCCGTGCTCTAGAACCGTGTTTTTGCACAATGGTGTTGCCACGAAGCTGTGGATCCATGATTTTTGTAGTACAGGCTGTTGCCTTTGACATGTCATGTGATCTGATGGTGTGTTTGGGGTGTCCTAATGCAAAAACCCCAAGGATCCATGAGGATCTGTGCTCTAGAACCGTGTTCTTGCACAATGCTGTTGCCACGAAGCCGTGAATCCATGATTTTTGTAGTACAGGCTGTTGCCATGGACATGTTTTGTGATCTGATGGTGTGTTTGGGGCGTCCTAATGCAAAAAACCTGAGGATCCATGAGGATCCGTGCTCTCGAACCCTGTTTTTGTTGATGGTGTTGCCACGAAGCCGTGGATCCATGATTTTTGTAGTACATGCTGTTGCCATGGACATGTTTTGTCATTTGATGGTGTGTCTGGGGCATCCTAATGCAAAAACCCTGAGGATCCATGAGGATCCATGCTCTAGAACCATGTTTTTGCAGAATGGTGTTGCCACGAAGCCGTGGATCCATGATATTTGTAGTACAGGCTGTTTCCTTTGACATGTCATGTTATTTGATGGTGTGTTTCGGGTGTCCTAATCCAAAAACCCCGAGGATCCGTGAGGATCCGTGCTCTAGTACCATGTTTTTGCACAATGGTGTTGCCATGAAGCCATGGATCCATGTTTTTTGTAGTACTGTCTGTTGCCTTTGACATGTCATGTGATTTGATGGTGTGTTTGGGGCATCCTAATGGAACAACCCTGAGGATCTGTGAGGATCCGTGCTCTAGAACTGTGGTCTTGCACAATGCTGTTGCCACGAAGCCGTGGATCCATGATTTTTGTAGTATAGGCATTTGCCATGGACATGTTATGTGATTTGATGGTGTGTTTGGAGCGTCCTAATGCAAAACCCCCGAGGATCCGTGAGGATCCGTGCTCTCAAACAGTGTTTTTGTTGATGGTGTTGCCACGAAGCCGTGGATCCATGATTTTTGTGGTACAGGCTGTTGCCTTTGACATGTTTTGTGATTTGATGGTGTGTTTGGGCTGTTCTAATGCAAAACCCCCGAGGATCCATGAGGATCCGTGCTTCAGAAAGATGTTTTTGCAGAATGGTGTTGCCACGAAGCCGTGGATCCAGGACTTTTGTGGTGCAAGCTGTTGCCATGGACATGTTTTGTGATTTGATGGCATGTTTGGGGTGTCCTAATGCAAAACCCCGAGGATTCATGAGGATCCGTGCTCTAGAACTGTGTTTTTGCACAATGGTGTTGCCACGAAGCCGTGGATCCATGATTTTTGTAGTACTGGCTGTGGTCTTTGACATGTCATGTGATTTGATGGTGTGTTTGGAGCGTCCTAATGCAAGAACCCTGAGTATCCATGAGGATCCGTGCTCTAGAACCGTGTTTTTGCACAATGGTGTTGCCACAAAGCCGTGGATCCAGGACTTTTGTGGTGCAAGCTGTTGCCATGGACATGTTTTGTGATTTGATGGTGTGTTTGGGGCGTCCTAATGCAAAAAACCTGAGGATCCATGAGGATCCGTGCTTTGGAACCATATTTTTGCAGTTTTGTGGTGCCACGAATTCGTGGGGGCATGATTTTTGGAGCGCTGCCTATAGTCTGAGACATGGTCTACAGTATGATGTCGGTTTTATTTCATCTCAGCGTAAAAATCATATGAATTCATGAGGATCCGTGCTTTGGAATCATGTTTTTGCACCACTGTAGCGCTACGAATCTGTGGGTGCGTGATTTTTGTGGTCCTCCCTGTAGACTAACACATGGCATACAATATGATGGTGGTTTTATTTCATTTCAATGGAAAAATCATATGAATTCATTAGGATCCATTTAGATCCGACATTTACCCAGACCCAAAAATCCCAAGAAAGTTGTCCTGCTTTGCATCAAGGGGGGGGTTGGAGTGGAGGGGTGCCAGACTCCAGGTGGAACTTGGGGATCAGCTCCCCTGAATTACTAAAAATCCCAAGAAAGTTGTCCTGTTTTGCATCAAGTTGGGGTGGAGTAGAGGGGTGCCAGACTCTAGGTGCACCCTGGGGATCAGCTCCCCTGAATTACTGTCTAAAAATCCCAAGAAAGTTGTCCTGCTTTGCATCAAGGGGTGGGGTGGAGTGGAGGGGTGCCAGACTCCAGGTGCACCCTGGGGATCAGCTCCCCTGAATTACTGTCTAAAAATACCAAGAAAGTTGTCCTGTTTTGCATCAAGGGGGGTGGAGTAGAGGGGTGCCAGACTCTAGGTGCACCCTGGGGATCAGCTCCCCTGAATTACTGTCTAAAAATCCCAAGAAAGTTGTCCTGCTTTGCATCAAGGGGTGGTGGTGGAGTTGAGGGGTGCCAGTCTCCAGGGGCAACCTGGGGATCAGCTCCCCTGAATTACTGTCTAAAAATCCCAAGAAAGTTCTCCTGCTTTGCATCAGGGGGGTGGGGGGTGGAGTGAACATAAGAGAACATAAGAGAAGCCAATGTTGAATCAGGCCAATGGCCCATTAGTCCAACACTCTGTCACACAGCGGCCAAAATATACCAGGTGCCATCAGGAGGTCCAGCAGTGGGGCCAGCTCCCCTGAACCTGGGGATCAGCTCCCCTGAATTACTGTCTAAAAATCCCAAGAAAGTTGTCCTGTTTTGCATCAAGGGGGGATGGGGTGGAGTGAAGGGGTGCCAGACTCCAGGTGCAACCTGGGGATCAGCTCCCCTGAATTACTGTCTAAAAATCCCAAGAAAGTTTTCCTGCTGTGCATCAAGGGGGGAGGGGCGGTGGAGTGGAGCGGTGCCACACTCCAGGTGGAACCTGGGGGTTCCTTCCCCTGAATTTATTGTTTAACAATCACAACAAAATTTCATGCTTTTAAAAAATGCAAAAGACAAAGTTCATGTTGTGGGTATGATTTCATGGTGTAATCTGGTCAAGCACACTTAGAGGCATTCATGGTATGATTTTTTCCTGTTTTCAGTAACACATACTAAGCTTTATTGTCAGGAGGGACAGGTTCATCATCAGACAGTCTGGACAGAGTCTGACAACAGGACAGGAAACAACAACCCCTGCTCAGGAGTCCACTGCCGGTCCTTCAAAGGAGGTTGCAGAGGTTGGACCGTAGTCAACAACTGGCCTTGCAGAGGAGGCTTCAACAACACATGGAACAGTGACATCAACCTCCGCCCAGCAGAGGCAACTAATTCCTTCAGATCTTGGTGAAGTGAATCCTTCTCAGCCAAGACTTCCAGCTTACCCTAAAACTAAATTTGGAAGCAAGGAGCGCAGTTTTAACGGCAGCTGGTATGCTGGCCATCCCTGGCTTGAATACTCAATCAAGACTGACAGAGCTTTCTGCTTCTCATGCAGAAAGTTTGCAAAGGTGACTGAGTGGGACAACATATTTACAGTTGCTGGCTTCAACAACTGGAAGACAGCTTTAGAGAGCAAGAAGGGATTTTACAAACATTCCACAAGTAAAAGCCATGAATCCCAAATGGGAAGAACAATTGGCTCGGTCAAGACTAGGAACAGAGATTCATACACTGTTGGGTCCTGAACACATAAAGAAGAATAAGTGTTACATCAAAAGTATTGCTCAAACAATCCGGTTCCTTGCTGTTCATGAGCTGCCTTTTTGTGGTAGTGAGGGACCTGGTCCAATAAGTGAGACTGATAAACAGGAAGAGGTGTCAAGCCCTTATGGGCTGTTCATGGCACTGTTTCATCATACCATACTGATAGATCCAGTGCTCAAAGAAATAGTGCAAGGCATACCTGGTAAATGCCTCTTACACCTCACCAGAGATTCAGAATGAGGTTATCTCTATTTTGGCCTCAATGTTGCTAGAGCAAATAGTTTCCTTTTACAAAACTAGTGAGGTGGACTTTTTCTGTGTAGAAGCCAATGAGACAAGAGCTGTTGTTGTCAGATTTGTAAAAGACGGCAAGTCATCAGAATACCTATTGGGTATATATGAACTTCACCAGTTAACAGCAGACTATATAACTGAACTTCTGTTTCAAGTTCTTACTGACTGTGGATTCAACCCTGGGGAGCTCATAGTGCAGTGTTATGATGGAGCTAATGTGATATCTGGCAGGAAAGGTGGAGTTAAAAAAAATGCAAGAAAAAGTGGGCAAAACCATACCATACATACATTGCTATAATCACCAATTACATCTTGTGATTGTGAATGCCTGCTCAAAAATAGCATCAGTAAGGCGGTTTTTCGAGACATGTAATGGCTTATACAATTTCACCAGAAAATATCGGGTGAACCAAATGTATTCAGGTACTCAGCTGAAGAGACTTCTCAAATATAGATGAACTGGGCATTTGGCCACTGCAAGAGCCATAATTGAGAACTTTTCTGAAGTTATGTCAGTGCTCAGTGACACTGCTGATCCTGACGGGGATGCTCCCACAGATTTGCAAATGGAGGCAAAAGGTCTACATGGCTCATGTGCAACTGTAAGATTTTGTTAGCACTATTAATGAAAGATGTATTGTCTGTATTTGAGCCAGGTAATGCAGCACTTCAAGACAAAACCTTGCATTTGGGGAGAGCTGCTGAAATTGTGAATCACTGCATTTCTGCCCTTAAGGACAGGAGAGGTGTTGCAGACATGCACTTTGAATTGATTTTGGCAAAATCCACTGGCATCTGTGAAGCAAACAGCATTGCTTTTGAGAGAGAAAAAACAGCGGGAAAGCATGGTAAAAGAAAAAGGAAGAAGAAACATTTTGAGGATTATATTTCTGAAGGTAGTGCTGGATCAAGTTATTCTGGCAGTGGAATGGCCCCTCATATGCGCTTAAAACAGGTGTTCATCGAAGTCCTTGACCATTCAATTTCAGAGGCTAAAGCTCGATTCTCTAAGTGTAATGTGGAATACTTACCAGCGTTGGACTCACTAACTCCAACCTCACAAACCTTTTTTGGATGTAAAATCAGTAAACCCTCTCATACAATTAGTTAATGCTAATAAGGATGCCTTTGCACAAGAAGCAAATCTCTTAAAAATGAGCCTTTTTTCACCAACAAATCCACTTTTGAAAACAGAAGACAGTATCCATAATGCTCTTTCTGTGCTGTTCCCATATAGAAGTGGATACTGTAATGTATACAAAGTCCTTATAGCTGCTGTAACTTTTGGAGCATCCACAGCTACATGTGCAGCAGCATTCTCTTGCCTAACTCGTGTGCTAAAACCACAGAGGCTATCAATGTCCCATCTTTAGAAAAACAACCTAGTACTGCTAGGTTATGAAAAAACACTCACAAAAAACATTAAAATGGATGCTTTCATAGAAAAAATTCGTGCCTAGTCACGCCGACTTCAACTATAATGGGCTGAGCCTGAGAAGGCTAACCAGGTTCTGTAACCAGAAAGATTTTTGAGTAACAAATATTACAAGGTCTGTAATGGTTAGCATTTTTGTGATAAACCAGAAATTTTTATGTGACAAATCACAAGATCAGTAATGTTTAGTATTTAATGGTTAGCATTTTTAAAATAAATCTGAAACATTTTTGAGTGATAAATGTCTTGTCTTTATTATTTTTGTATTATTTTAAAGTATAAGTTTAAACATAATGGGTGCCCCACAAGAAAAAAAAATTGCCCCACAAAATAAAAAATCCTGGCTACAGGCCTGTGGCTTATCCAAGGTCATCCAGTAGCTGCAAGTGGAGGAGTGGGGAATGAAACCCGGTTTGCAGAAATGGACAGTTTCTGTTTTCATTGGATGACTCTTATACCCTTTAATTTGATTATGTTCAGCATATCATAAAATACTTGAGAGATCGAGAAGTGATGGTAGATGATGTAAAATGTTTTAACCAGTTCTGTAACCTTAAGATTTTTGTTGAAAGTGTTCAAATAGATGAAGTCTTCAAAAGTGTGCCAGTCAATGACAAATGGGTTAAGTACTTTTAAATGTGCTGCAATGCAGACTGCTATTCTGAGTTGCTTAAAATGGCACAATTATTCTTCTGCATTTCAGGACATAATGCAAATGTTGGGAGAATATTTTCTTTAATGAACGCCCAGTGGACAGATGAAAGGAACATATTTACTATTGAAGCTATAAAGAGTGTTCTGTTACTGCAACATAACCTACATGACTATTCATGCCTTCAGTTCTACTTGAACAACTAACTCTACTTAGGAAATAAATCTTCCAACAAGTATTCAGGAACCACTTCATCACAGGTATACAGGTACTGGTGTTGCAAGCACAGAAGTGCTTATTGATAGGTAAATTAGTATTTGTCGGGGGGCATTTCTTTTGTTATTTGCTTACTGTGTTATTTCGTTCCTGCTTCAGTGTAAACATGCCATTTCAGTAAAAATAAGCAGTTATGTATGTTGGAGAAGTGGCAGCCTGCTGAGAGTCTACTTACCATAAATACTGCTGAAAGAGTGGTTTAGTCTACTTGTATCCTGGGGGAGCTGTGGTGCATTCTCTAGTGTTCAGAGTTTATTGAATGTTTTCTCTTGTAGTTCAGCCTACCTCTTGTTGTTTCTCTTTTCTGCTGTGTGCTAGTATTGGGGATCTGCATCCAGCATTTCCAAGCTGAATTAATACCCAAATCATGCCTTTTCAGCATGATTCAGGATTCATGCTGAATTCTCTGGATTCTCTGATCTGATTCAGCTTACTGATAAGAAAATCCTGAATTACTTCAGGAATCCCGATTTTTTTGGCTCCATTATACCCTATGGGGCCATTATAGTCAACCGCAAATCTCCTAGAGGTATATTCAGTGGGTGGAGAGGCTGTTTTTTGAGGCAGAGATGCCAAATTTGCCGTATAGCTGCTGGAGCCTCTCCACAAAAGAACCTCCAAGTTTCAAAAATATTGGACCAGGGGGTCCAATTCTATGGGTACCCAAAGAGGTTGTCTCCATCCTCCATTGTTTCCAATGCTGGAAAAAAAGCAAGGCAGGCATACAACAAGCCCAGCAGATTCTCCCAGAGAGTTTCTGCAGCCGAAAGTGAAGTGTGGCGAGGAGGAATGTTTGCAAGGCCAGCAGCAGAACCAGTGCCATAACACAACAGGACTAAAGTTAAATCTGAGAATCTCCATTGTTTCCAATGGTGGGGGAAAAGCAAGGCAGGAAAAAGCAAGGCACATAACAAAACAGGAAAAAGCAAGACAGGAAAAAGCAAGGCAGGAAAAAGTAAGGCATATAACAAGCCAAGCAGTTTCTCCCAGAGCCTCTGCAGTAGAAAATGAGGTGTGGGGAGGGGACATGTTTGCATGGCCAGTTGTAGAAGAAGAGAAGAAGAAGAGATTAGATTTATACCCTGCCCTTCACTACCTGAAGGAGTCTCAGAGGGGCTTACAATCTCCTTTGTCTTCTCCTCCTCACAACAGACCCCCTGCGAGGTAGATGGGGCTGAGAAAGCTCTTTCAAGAACTGCCCTTGAAAGAACAACTCTTTCAAGGTCACACCAGCAGCTTCATGTGGAGGAATGGGGAATCAAACCCAGTTCTCCCAGATTAGGGTCTGTGCTCCTAACCACTACATCAAACTGCCTCTCTCCTAACCACTGCAATGTGCCAAGCAGACCAATTCCACTCTGGCAGTACCAAAACCCAACAGATTTGACCTTAGTGTAGTGATTATGAGCCATTGTGGTGTAGTGGTTAAGAGCAACGAACTCTAGTCTGGAGAACTGGGTTTGATTCCCAATTCCTCCACGTGAAGCCAGGTGGGTGCCCTTGGGTCAGTCACAGTTCTCTCAGAGCTCTCTCAGTCCCACCTACCTCACAGGGTGTATGTTGTGGGGAGATGAAGGGAAGGCGATTGTAAGCCACTTTGAGACTCCTTCAGGTAGAGAAAAGTGGGGTATAAAAACCAACTCTTTTTAATGCAAATCCTGGAGGTCATTTCTGGACAGTGCTCTAGGAATCCCCCAAAACTCTATGATAAAAACAATACAGAACTGTGAGGATTCCTAGGGTGTTATCTATCTCTTTCAATCATGAACACAGCTCTCCTCCTATTTTCTCTCACTGCAGTGATGAGAATTGCTGAGTAAACTAGTGTATTAGCAGCCAAACATTCACTGAAGGTGAACAGATGGCAATCCTACTTAGGTAGGGTCACTGAGAAGGTGAATCTAGGGTACAGAATTCCCAGGGCCCAAGTTCCTCTGAAGGCCAGTGAAACCCAGCAGTCCACTTGCCCCCCTTGGCTTTCATGCTTTCCTATCAAATGAAGGGCTGAAATGAGTCTGGCTTCCTAGAGAGGATTTTTCCTACTCTAGCCCTTGTAGCCATATTAGGCCAGCCTCCAATCCCCTCCCCCCGCTTTTTGCTGCAGATATTCTTCTTTGTATTGGCAGTATGACTGTGTGGTTTTGACAGTTTATATGGTCTCCATGCAGAACTCACTGTTGGTATTAACATGGAACTCAAGAGTTGCCAGTGTCAGCCTGTCCATCTGCCCTGCTGCCTCCCATGGTGGAGATGGTGGCCAAGATAGATGGGAGAAGAAGTTCTGGATCGGGCAGCCAGGCATCAGCAAGTTCAAAGCTCCCTGTGCCAGCCTGCTTGGTCTTGGTTGGTTGTATGTACAAGAGAGGCAAATAAAAGAAACCAAATGATCAAAGAGTTGGAACATCTTCCCTCCAAGAAAGGGTGAAGAGCCTGGGACTTTTCACCTTTAAAAAGATGACTAAATGACGGGGGACTATGATAGAGGATTATTAAATTATGCTTGGGTGGGGGAAAGTGGATCAGGAGTAATTTTACTCCCTTTCCCATCTACTAGAATTCTGTGAAAACCAGGATGTTGAAGTAGATGGACAATTGGCAGAAGGACATTGCTTATGTTCTTCAGAAAAAGATTCCAGGCAATTTGCAGTAGTTTTAAAACAGAATAAAGGAGATATTTGCAGACTTAACAAGAACAGGTTATGCTGGAGGGACAAAGAGAATTTCCAAAGGAAGAAGAGCAGATTTCTGCCTGAACCTCACAGGTGGAAGGGCTGTATTTACTCGCTGAGTAACTCTGCAAATGCTCCTAGGTACTATTTATTATATTACTTTAATACTCTGAAGCCATAGCACTGAGAAGAAGCTAGAGGGTGAACTCCTGTAGATCTGGAGCTTCATCTTAGTGCGCTTTAAAGTGTTGATCTTGTCTTTAAAGCTTCTCTGAATTATTTAGTAAACCAAGGCCTTTCAGGAGTGCAGGGAGCAGGCTGAAGTTGTTGGCTATGAAGTGAAGGGGGTGAAAAATGGGTACTAGAGAGAAAGACCATCAAGCTGATAACACAGCCCTGTATAAATGCTGGTGGTTCCACAGATCAAACACAAATCCAGAAAATGCTTCTCATTTTGTCTTAGTTTCCTCTATCCCATTGTTCATTTTCACTGTGCCTTTTGATAACATAGCCTTAGAATCATAGAATCATAGACTTGAAAGGGACCTCTAGTCCAACCCCCTGCACAATGCAGGAAATTCACAAATACCTCCACCCACACCCCCAGTGACCGCTGTTCTATGCCCAGAAGATGACAAAAAACCCTCCAGGATATCCAGCCAAACTGGCCTGGAGAAAATTTGCTTCCTGACCCCAACGTGGTGATCAGCATTTGCCTGAGCGTATAAGAAAGGGCCACAGGAACTAAGCACTGATGCAATCCTTCCTGCCCTCCCTCTCATGATCCACCTTAGTTCACAGAATCAGCACTGCTGTCAGACGGCCATCTAGCCTCTGTTTGAAAACCTCCAAAGAAGGAGAAAAAACCTTCCTTAGAACATGGGTAAAGTGAGGTGGCATTTAATCATACTGCCTCGCTCCTTTTTTTTCCTGGGCCCCTGGCAAAAGTACCTACTATAAAATAATTTGTAGAAATTACTTGCAGAGAATTTTTTTTAAAAAAAATAGTCATCTGAACATGAGCTGTGAAAAACATGCCTGTTGGGGCAAAATACTGGTTACACATTAATTCAGCCAGACGTGTAATTTGTTTTCATTTTTTAAAAAACACTACACCCCTATAGGGAAGAGACATGGGAAAACACTAAATCTATTGCAGAGGCTAAATAAGACAAGGATCTGCTTCTGGTGCCCTGGCCCCACTGCTGGACCTCCTGATGGCACCTGGTATATTTTGGCCGCTGTGTGACAGAGTGTTGGACTAGATGGGCCATTGGCCTGATTCAACATTGGCTTCTCTTATGTTCTTATGTTCTTATGTAAGGATCTAATTATGATTAGAGAATACATAGAACATTCCCACATTGCAAAGAAAGAGCTCAAATCCAAGTTTGTTATAGCTTAGGACTTTTTAAAAAATCATCCTTTGATGGACTGCAATCTATTATATTTGAGTTCATTTGTTAGCTTTCTTCTTGTTTTTCATCTTAACTTTAAGTTGCTTTGGTGCTGCTGCTCCTTTTTCTGAGTCAGAGGTCTCAGATGGTGTGGTCGAACTGCTTGAAGTGTCTTGTGATTCATACTCACTTTCTTCCTCTTCTTGAGTGTTATCCCTTTTCTTCTCGATTTTCCCCCCTTGGTTTTGTTGCTGTTCCAGAGTCTTTAGCTTTTTGGCATAGTCAATTTTAATTTTCTTATCTTTATATTTGAACATGAGTCCTTCTGGGAATGTCCATCTGTACGAAGTTGAATTGGAGTTATGGAAAGAGGTTAAGTCTCTATATTGTCTTCTTCGCTTCCTTATCTCAAATGGAATATCTTTTAAAACTTTCACTTCTTCATCCTTAACTTTCAAAGTTTTCCCAGCAGTCCCTTTTAAGATAGCATCTCTAGTGGATCTCTTGGAAAATTTAACAAATAGTTCACCTGGCAAGTGATAAAATCCGAATAAGTTCAATATGCCAGGTCTATATCATTCTGTAGTTCTTTTTGTTTGAGATTAGTCATTGGTGCCAAGGCTTCACTTAAAAGTTGTTTTATGTTTTCAGCTTTCTGTTCAGGAATACCTTGAAAGCGCAGGACATACATTGATCTATCCAGTTGGAGTTGCAATATTTGACTTTTATCCAGAATTCTCTCCTTTTCTACTTCTTCCAGTTTCTGTTGGATATAATTTGCTTGTGTTTCAATTTTCTTAATAGCCTTTTCAGAGTTGCCTGTTCTTTTTTCCATGAGTTAGCTGTTTTTGGACTCTTGTCGAATTTACTGTTGATATTTAGACATCTGCTCCAGTAGGGGGCACAGTGCCACTGCTAACCTGTTGGAAAAGTCTGCAGCTGCTTCTGGTGACCGTGAGGGAGTCGATAGTTGAGCACTTCCCATGGGAAGTTTCTTTTTGTTCACCATTTTTCTTCCCCTCCTGGCCATTGTTTACACAAGAAGAAAGTTTTTAGGAATAAAATTAAACTTTCCTGATTGAAGAACACTTTGGATTGTTTTCCACCTTTTGGTTTCCTGAAAAGGCTCTCATGGTTAGTTATGCTTTTTCTTTTTGGTTTAAAGTTCATGGACCCCAACTCCCCCCCAGCCTGCTTTTTATTTGCAAATTTGAGCCATTCAGCTTATTTGCTTCAGCAGGGGGTCAATTGACTCACTGTTTGTTGTTTTGAAGTTGTTGGGGGAATGATTAATCACTTGCCCACTTCCTCCAGCAGCATGCTCTGAGTGCCATGTCAGCTTCCCGATGGCAGAATCTCAGGGTGAAAGGGTCCCCAATTCTTCAGCTGTTGCTTCGGAAGAGGGTCCCTTCAGCATCCCAGGCTATCAGTCCCCCTACAAGGACTCTGGGGGGAGGCGTCTGGACCAGTCTGGAATCCCTCCTGTCTCCCAGGTCTCGGCGCATCTCCATCAGAGCTGGAAGAGACGTGTTTGAGCCAGGAATCGCCAAACCCAGGAATCATGTAATTTGTTTTCAGATGATGCTTGGGTTGTATCTGGGTGGTATAAGAGGGCCCAGAGATAGTCCTCACTTGGGTGGCCATGTAATTCTTGGGGACCCTGAGTGGAGAGATGGAGAGATGGAGAGAGAAAGAATTATCCAGCCGGTACGTTAGGAATTTGCTGAGGATGGGAGGCAAACAGGTGGCTGAGGCACTACTGTCTTTTTGTCTAGGCCCTGCAACCAAGTTGCCTTCTATAAATGTGATATGGGAGTGTGGTGGACATAAGTAATCTTTTTCTGTGGGCCAGAGTGGGCCTTGGGAATAGGCTTTAGTAATTCCCACTAAGGAGGGATTCTCATGTTTATCTTCACATTTGTTATGGCTTCCACATTATTCCACAGAAATGCGAGTTGTTCTCACCAAGAACAAAGCTTTACAGAGATGGACCTTTTTCAGTGAAGCAGAATATTTTATTGAATAATACACTCTTGCAAGCGTGGGTGATCAGTCCAGATGAACTGACCACACCTTGTATTTGAAAGCAGGCAGTTTTATACTTCCTTCCCCGACGCTTTGGAAAATAAGAAATGCCCTGGCCAGTCCCCATAGGCTGGAGTACGTGGCTCACATTCTCAAATCACGTCTCGCCTTTAGGACCCCGTGACAACATGCCTCTGATTACTCTTCCTCTTTTCCTAATTAGTCCACTCCTCTAAATATGCTAAAATCTGTTTACTTTCTCCTAAAAAGGTATTAATCTTCCCAGCCTTCCCCTGACATTTTTCCACTATCTACTGCAAATGTCACTCTCAGGTGAGCCTGTTCATTCTTGTGTCATGTCTTCCTGTTACTGGGCTTTCAGACAGAAGGATGTTCTATCCTTAGGCCTGTCTTCTTTTGAAATGTTTGTTTGACAGAGTTAACTTCCCATTTTTCTGTTGGTTATACTCTGCAAGCAAACCAAGGATAGCAAACATGTCTCTATGCTGACCATTGTATTTCTGAATAGGTACTTTCCAGATGGGCTAGACATGCTTTCCTTATCCCAATGGTCAGTTCTAATCTTAGGCTGTCTGGCCTTTTAGTCTTATAGATTCATGAAGCAAATGCACTAAGCTTCCAAGATACATAGAGCACAAGCTTAACATGTTAATCAAATCAATTAAAAATCTTCATTTTCATTTCTCACATTATGTTGAAAGGGGCATCATTGGATGAGGATTATGGCCACTTTATGAGGTAAAAGAAACCATATGCAAGTGTGCATTTTTCTGGTAAGATATCTTTAAAATACATCACTTAAAACATGCAAGTATCTAGAGTGCATTGGAAACTGTTCCTGTTGGCATCGCATTTCAGTGTCCACTGTAAACCATAAATGTGCAGGATTGCATGAGAACAGTGTACCTGAGGTACAATGCGCAGGCATACTGATGCTGCTTAAGAATGTATCAAGTTGCCATCTATGTTGTGGCTGTGAGAGATGCCTACCATCTACAAAGCAGCTGTGCAACAAATTGGCTTTTAAAAAATATGCCAACTAGTACTATGGGGGTGGATGGGAGGGAGCTTTCCAGGAGTGGGAGGGGGCAATGCAACACCACCACATGCGACAAACCAGACACGATAATGTCATGTGGAAGTGATGTGATCACGTTAGGGACATCCTGAGGACTCATGGCTGTTGTGGGCAGGCCTTCTCCCACCAGCAAGCTGGCCAGTGGTGGGCAGGAACCCACAAAACTGGGGGATCCCTTGCTTCCTCATGGGGGCTGGCAACCCTAACTAGTACACTATTCATAATGTTTGCAGAAACAAAAGCAAAAGAAACTTTGCAAGGCTGAGGAGAACTAATCCGCACATATGTGTTTAAGTATTGCAATAACACATATGGAAATATATAAGATGAGTTAATGCGGCCAACCAACATTTAGGGATGCTTGAACACCAGCCAGTTTGACTCACTTCCCAGCAATAATCAGGCAGCCAATTAACTGACAGGCTGTATGACTGTCCACAACATACTTGCAGCCGATAGGAGCTAACAGGTTCTTCTGTTCTCCTCCTGGAAACTTTACTGCCTCCCAAACTTCCTGAGGTGCAGCAAATTTGCAGTATGTGTTTATAATCACAATCCTAGCTGATTTTCCTTCTCTTATCCCAGCCCTAACCTGTCCACTTGGGCTGCAGAGAAGAAGGAGAGAAGACAGTTCTTTCTCCTCTCCTTTTTTTGCTATGGGGAGTGCAGAAGCATTGCCCAGCTTGGAGAGGAAGGGAGGAAAACAGCTCTTTATCCTCTTGCTTTTGCAATCCAGAGATTAAAAGCATTGCTTCCATCCCCACCCAGCTAGGAAGGGAGGGAAGACAAACAAGCTCTTTCTCCTATGCCTTCTGCAGCTTCACTGAGTAGCTACACTGCTGGGAGAGAGGATCAAAAACCTGACTCCCAAACCATTCCCCTGTCAGCTGTGAGTGGTTTTCTGATGAAGAAGCAACTGAAAACTTGTTCAGCAGTAGTTTGAGCATTTGATGCAATCCAAATATATCCCTGATTGGCTCACAGTCAGATTGTGAATGCTGAAAAATGTAAATTTGACTGCTGAACAGGTTCACAGAGAAAATTAATGGTGTCCCTACCAACATTGCTGAGAGAGCTGAACTCTAAGAGAGATGACACATCTTGCATTTTCTTGGAGTGTCCAAGCAGTGTTTTCCATTGCTGACCAGCAGATGGGCACCTAGGGTGCTCTAACAAGGGAGTATACTCAGCTGTCCAGCCAGGGACTCACTTTGACAAGAGATAAAGCCATTGCTGTTCCAACAAGATGGAAACACGGTAGGAGATCCAAGAAGCCAGTGTGGATGAACAGAGAACTCCATAATAAGCTAAGGGGAAAAAGGAAATGTTTGAGAAGTAGAGGAAAGGATATAACTATAAAGAAGAGGTATGTCCTTTCCTCTAGATGAACATTTAGACCAAAGCCAGCTGGGCTCTGAGAAGGGACAGGTGAGGGAGCTGCTGCTTGACTCGTGACTGTTTTATTATTTGCCTTTCTTTAACTGCTGAGGGGAAGTAGCTGAGGTTACTGTGTGAGAGGACAGTGTTTCAAGAAGCCAATGTGGATGAACAGAGAACTCTGTGATGTGCTAAAGGAGAAAAAAGGAATTTTCAAGATGGTGTGCACAGCATGTTGGAGAATGGTGCTTGTTTGAGGAAGTGTGGTTTCTGTTTCTCTCCTTTGCCTGGATATAACTGATTTCAGGTTTTAGCAGTTTTGCCTGGGGCTGACTACTGGCCCCACCCTCTGCTGGGTGAGCCTTTAATTATATAAGGCACTTCCTTGCCAGAGGC
This sequence comes from Gekko gecko, assembly GCA_029375565.1. Classification (NCBI taxonomy): domain Eukaryota; kingdom Metazoa; phylum Chordata; class Lepidosauria; order Squamata; family Gekkonidae; genus Gekko; species Gekko gecko. Next base: position 177,032,449 of record JAPDNY010000005.1, read on the forward strand.
ATGAGTCTTTGGCGTGAGCCAAAGGGCTCTTGCCCTGTGTCTCCTAGCCTGGGGATCAAGCCTAGGGACCCCATAAGTAGTTAAGAAAATTGTACATTGCTGTGCTTGTTTCCCCTTTAGGATCAGGTAGCCATTTGGTCAGTTCTCTAAGTTTCAGGGTACAACAGCACACCAAGGTATTTCTAGGTGAAAGAATCTACTTGGGGAAGAGATTATGAATGCTCACAGACCATTTCCAGTCACCTGCAGGGAGCGTGCCATGTTTGTCTTCCTCCCTGAGGACAAGACAGACTACTTGTCAGAAGTGTAAGTTGATAGGACTCTTAGAGGAGAAGGTTTGAAGCCTGGAGGAAAGAATTACTACTCTCCATGAGATCAAGGAAGGGGGGAAGTTCATTAACAGAAGCCTTGATGTCCTGTGTAGGGAAGGACCAGTCAAAGGGACAACAGTGTGGTTGACTGCCCTAACAAGACTTCTCAGAGTGCTACAGCAGGACCCCAAAGGCGTCAAGCGAGACAGCATTCCGTGCCATTAGAACTGAGGAATTGATTCCAGGCCCTTGCAGTGGAGGCAGAGATGGAAACACTGATAGTGGGAGTATCACAAAGAAAAGGGAGACAGAGGGAGAAGGACAGGGAGATACAAAGAAATGGCACTGGAAAGAAAAGGAAGGTGTTGGTCATAGGTGACTCCCTGCTGAGTGGTGTGGAGTATCATGTGTTCAGGCCTGACCCCCTGGCCTGAGAGATGTGTTGCTTGCCAGGGGCGAAAATTAAAGATATTACAGAGCATATCCCTAAACTCATCAAACCTACAGAGCATTATCCATTTGTGGTGGTCCGTGTGGGAACTAACTTCACAGCTGTGAACAACATCAAAAACTTTAAGGCTGACTATGGAGCTCTTGGGAGGAAGCTGAACGGAATGCGAGCACAGGTGGTGTTCTCTTTGATCCTTCTTGTCACAGGAAGGGGAATATGACAGGAATAGATGATAATGGAGGTGAACCACTGGCTGTATTGGTGCTGGCAGAAGTGATTTGGATTCTGGGACCACGGGCTAGGTTTTCTGGATGATAACCTACTAGCATGCGATGGACTTCACCTATCAAGGTCAGGGAAGAATGTGTTTGGCAGAAACCTGGAAAGATTCATCAAGAGGGCTTTAAACTGACACCACAAGGGGAAGGAGACGATCAATATAGGAATTTAAATGAAGGAGAGCAAACAACAGAGGCCTACCTGGGAGGGCTAGGTCTAATAGAGCCAATGGTGTGGGGCTTCAAGCATCTAGATATCAAAGCTCAAAGCTTGGGTAATAAGAAGGAAGAGCTTGAGCTTCTAATGCAGACAGAGGGATATGATTTAGTAGGCATTACAGAGACTTGGTGGGATGATTCATATGATTGGAATGTAGTAGGGGATGGATACGAGTTGTTCAAGAAAAACCTAAAGGGCCGAAGACGAAGCGGAGTGGAGCTGTATGTGAAGAGAGGGTTTGTTTGTCAGGAAAGACTGCAGCAGGAGGGTAACAGCCCAGTGGAAAGTATCTGGGTGAGGATAAGGGAAGGAAGGACAGACAGTATTGTGGTTGGAGTCTTCTACAGACCTCCTGACCAGGATGAGGAAGTGGATGGTGCCCTCCTTGAACAGCTTGCCAGGGTATCCAGACAACGTGATCTGGTACTTATGGGTTACCTTCAGCTTCCCTGATGTGTGCTGGGAGACCAACTCTGTAAAGCATCCACAGTCAGACAATTTCCTGACCTATCTGGCTGACAACTTCCTTCATCAAGTGGTGGAGAAAGCTACAACATTCTCGGCCATACTGGACTTAATGTTGACCAACAGGCAAGAGATGGTTGATGGGGTGAAGGTAGTGGGACCTTAGGGGGAACTGACCATGTCCTGTTAGAATTCCTTTTGCTGTGGGGGACCAATGAAGTTCATAACCACAAATGTAAGTTAGATTTCAGTAAGGCAGCCTTTAATAAACTCAGGAGCATGATGAGAATCATTCATGGGCAAGACTGCTAGAAGGTAAAGGAGCAAGTGAAGGGTGGGCTCTTCTAAAACAAGAGCTCTTGCAAGCTCAAGCTCTCATTATTCCAACAAGAAGGAAACATGTGTTCTAAGAAGCCAATGTGGATGAACAGAGAACTGCATGATGTGCTAAAGGAGAAAAAGGAAATGTTCAAGAAATGGAGGCAAGGACATACCTCTAAAGAAGAGTATCTGCTGGTTGCTAGGCACTGGGGGTCAGCCATCAGAGAGGCACAGTGAGCTAAAGCTGGCCAGGGAGGCTCACTACAACAAGAAAATCTTTTTTCAGATATGTGAGGAGCAAACACAAGATAAAAGAGGTGATGGGCCCACTGTTGGGTGAAAATGGAGAAATTCTGACAGAAGACAGAGGGAAAGCAGAAAGGCTCAGTGCCTATTTTGCATCAATTTTTTGCCTGAAGAAGAGAACAGGCTCATCTAGATATGGTAGTGGGAAGTCACAGCATCTGGTGGGCAAGTCACAGCATCATGGACAGAGAGATAGTTGAGGAGCACCTGGCTGCACTGAATGAGTACAAATCCCCCGGATGAGATTGTATGTACCAAGGAGTGCTCAAAGAACTTTCTAGAGAGCTTGCAGAGCCTTTGTCCATCATCTTCCAGACCTCTTGGAGGATGGAGGACATGCCACAAGCCTGGAGGAGGGCAGATGTTCTCCCAATTTTCAAAAAAGGGAGGAGGAATGACCCAGAAAACTACAGGCCAGTCAGTCTGACCTCTGTTCCAGGGAAGATACTGGAGCAGATTTTAAAGGGATCAGTCTGTGAGCATCTAAAGGACAGCGTGATGATCTGGGGAAGTCAGCAAAGATTTGTCCCCAACAGGTCCTGCCAGATGAACCTCATTTCCTTTTTGATCAGGTGAGAAGCTTACTGGATCAAGGGAATGTTGTTGATGTTGTTTACTTGGATTTCAGTAAAACTTTTGGTGTTCTGATGGGTAAAGGACTATAGACTGTACTGTAAGGTAGTTAGGTGGATAAGGAACATTTGGGTATAGTGTTTAGCTACAATCCCCATTGGAAACATCATCTAAGAGCAGCAACTGAAATTGCCAAAACAAATTATAATGCCCTCCTTAGGTTCTGCGGCCAGTATGTTCTGATGGCCATTGCAGCTTTTAATGCGAAAGTCACTTCTCAATTTTTATATGGGGATGCTATTTGGATTAAAGAAATTTCTGAACCATCAGATCAGATCCTTCTCCAGTTCTTGTGTAGAATTGCAGGAGTCTCTAAATGCAGGGCCGGCTCACCCACTAGGCGAACTAGGCGCTTGCCTAGGGCGCGCCAGACCTCAGGGGTGCCAAATGGCACCCCCCCAAAAAAAGCCCCTCCGAAAAGCCCCCCTGTCGCCCTAACTGGGTGCCCACCACCACCTTCCCATGGCTGGGTAGCCAGGGCGGAGGGAGCAAGAAGGTGAGGAAGCACCCGGGAGCCAGCAGAGAGCGGGTCCCGGCTGCTTGATGGCTGAAAAGCATGGGAGAGGCTTTGTCAGGAAAGTGGAGAGAGGGCTGGAAAGCAGTGCAGTGATTAATGAGAGCATCCAGTGCTGTAAAGGGGCTGCTTGCGTCCTGCCCGGTAGGGGGGGCCGCCTCTCAGATGAGTGCGCCAACGAGGAGGACTGCCTGGGGCCAACCAGATGTGCCTCCTTCCGTGCTGGGCAACTCCGCTGCTGGCCAGTCTTTGGGCTCCTGTTCACTTTGGGAGCCTAGCAGAACTTTGTGGGGGGGTGGAAGGAAAAAAAGTCCATGGTGGCCGGGAGAGGCGTCGGGCAGTGTCTGGAAGGTGGCAGTGGTGGGGGGTGCCCAGAGGTGCCTGAAGGCTGCGCTGGAGCTGGGCAGGCAGACCTTTGCAGCATGATGTGCCAGGAAGAGCCCTGGGGGGAGGGGTGGCGGCATGGCAGCGGCCACCGCCACCATCAGTGCAGAGTGCCCCACTGGGTGCAGGAGGCAGCTCGCTTGCCCTCCCTCCCCCCAGGGGGGAAGGAGGCAGGGGTGGCATGGCGGTGGCCAGCGGGGACTCCCCACTGGTCGCCGCCAGTGTAGAGTGCCCAGTTGGGTTCAGGAGGCAGCTCACCTGCCCTCCCCGCCTCCCCATCCTCGGGGGGGAGGAAGTGGGGGCAGCATGGTGGCGTCTCCAGGCCCCACTGGGAGGTTGGCATCTGTGCCTGCCTAGGGTGCAGAGTCAGCTCGAGCTGGCCGTGCCTAAATGTGTTGCAGGGACGGCACTTAGAGAAGAATTTGCACAATGTTCCTTTGAGTTGAGAGCCTGGAAGGCCGCCTTTAAATTGAGACTGAAAGTTCTTTACATGACAGCTAATGCCCAAGAGGGTCTTCTTTATTTTTTAAAGGAGGATAATTATAAATGCTCGTGGGCAAAACATATAAGGATTGGTCTTGTTCCTACAATGCTTAACAATATGAATGATCAAGAAGCACTAAATTTGATTAGATTGAGGGTGACAAACATTGATCGACTCAGCACTTCAATTCGTGCTAGGCGAGTATGCTCCAACTCTGCCTTAGGGATTGTGCCATCTAAGAAAATTCCCTCAAATATGAGCTTCCTTACATCCCTAGATTTAGATATGTCTTCATGCTTGCTAGGTTGAATGTTTTTCCAACTGCAGAGCTAAGAGGCCGTTTTGCTAAAAAGCAGTATTCAAATAGATTGTGTGATTGTGGATCAGGTGCAATAGAGACCTTAGATTATCTTATGTTATTTTGCCACCAGTGGATTGGCCCCACTGCTGGATTACTCCTATTTTACATAGACATCACCTTCCTATGTAACCTTGGGTGATAACCATACTGCTAGCAGATGAGGACCCTGAAACGACTCACGTGGTGGCAAAATATATATTGATAGTGCTATTTTTAAAGCAGCTTTGAAATGCTGTAAGTAGTTTTATGTATATACATTTTAAAATTCTAAAACTAATGTCCATAATATCTTGGGATTTTATAGAATTTATGGAAGTTTATAAAATGTTGTCTATTAATATTGTTTATGAGTATATTTATTAGTTTTTATTGTAGAAATGTTTGGTCTAATTTATCTTGTAATTATATGTAATGTGTTTTATAGTAGCTGTTTGTACGTTTGGCTTAAGACCTCTGGTCAATGAAGCTAATAAATGAAAGGAAAGGTGGATAGGGAACTGGTTGGAGAACCACACTCAGAGAGTAGTTACCAATGGCATTTCATCTGAATGGAGGAAGGTGTCCAGTGGGGTGCCATAGGGCTCGGTTCTGGGCCCAGCACTTTTGTTTTTTAATTTTTTAAAAATCTTTATTAAATTGCAAAAAAAAAGAAGAAAAAATTTACAAAATCCAAAAGAGAGATGGAAATCCATTTTAAACAAATCCATGTACAACTTAAAGAAAGCATAGGCCAAATATGAGCAAATAAACCCAAAACACAAAATCACAGACTAAACCATTGTGTGCAATAGAACAGAAAACAATTTACAAGGTCTAGGTTAGAAATAATTACTCTATCTTAGGCTTTACAAATCCAATCTATTGGGCAACAAAGAACTTATTTTTAAAAATGTCTAGACCGGTTCCCATCTTTCCTCATAGTCTATATCCAACTCACTATAATTATCAAAAAAAAGGATTATCCATTGTCTTTTCCATTATATACAAATCCCAAAGCTTATTGTACCACAAATTAATCATAGGAGTGGATGAGGTTTTCCAATTCTTAGCAATTGTCGAACAAGCTGCCGCTAACATTATTAAGACTAAGGGTTTCTGCTCTTTGCTCAGTAGCTTATCAGGCCAGATATCAAATAAAAACAGTCTAATTTCCAAAGGGATATATTGACTTAATATACATTTTATTTGCTCTGCCACTTTGTTCCAGAAATTGCATACCGTTGGATATTCTCACCACATATGATACGTGGATCCTTTGGTTTTACAATTTCTCCAGCACTCTGGGCTTGAAGCACCAGTGATTTTACTCAACATAACGGGATTTAAATATCAAAGCGAGTACATTTTAAAAAAATTAAAGTTGAAAGCTAATGTGTTTAGACTTGATGGAAGGGAAATTCCAAATCTTTTCCCAATCACTATCCATTAATATTTGTGGCAGCATCATATTCCAATGATTGATATAAGAAGGTGGGTTTGAGTAGAGAATTCCAACTAAAAAATGATTAAATTTAGGCAAAAGACCTTTATCACCTTTCACCCCTTCCTTAGGAAGGAGCTCAAAAGGTGTAAAATGATATCTAAAAGTTCCCTTTCTCTGAAGGGAGTGAATTAAGTCACTAACTTGAAGGTACTGATACTAATTGATATAAGCACCTAACTTTTCTCCTGCTTGCTCTTTTGTGATTATATTTTCCGTTTGAACCCAATCAGAGATTCTATCCAACCCCTTAATCCCCCATGGATGTCTGGAATTTGCCATTATGAATTGCGGGAACCAGTCTTGATTGAAAAAGCTACTTAATGGAGAAATATCTGGTTCTATCCATTTCCTTATTTTCTCCCATATTTTTTTTTTTTTGGAGAAAAAGAGGAGAGGGGAACTAACAACTAGGGAGAAAGAAACGTATACCCATACTACACTAAAAACCCAAGAGTGGGAGATCATTATCCCGGTTAGAATCTATGTTAGTACTATATTGTTAATAAACAATGCATGCTGTGAGTTTCTATCTATCCCTGATCAAAAATTAGCTGATTACTTGTTATGGGAGAAATATCTGGCTCTATCCATTTCCTTAGTTTCTCCCATACTCTTAATGTATTTTCCAAAAAAGGATTCACCAGTATAGAATATGATCTCTTTTTGTATTTAGACCAAAAAGTTCCTCTTAAAGAAAATTCTTGTTCAATTTGAATCCAAGATTCTACTGGATTTATCCTTAACATTTTGACTATCTGAGCAAGATTAGTTGCATTAGTTGCATAATAGTAAATCCTTAAATTAGGAACTTGGAGCCCCCCTTTTGGCTAGTCTACTCATAGATGAAATTTTTATCCGTGGTTTAGAGTTATTCCAAATAAATTGATATAAGATTTGTTGCCATTTATTCAATGTTTGCTCTGATATTTTGATGGGAATAGCCCAAAATAAATATAAAAATTTAGGTAGAATAACACTCTTTACACTCATAATTCTATCATACCAGGGAAGTCCAATTTTATTCCATTTTGCTATTAATGACCATACTTCATTTAATAACTCATTGTAGTTATATTTCATTAGAGTGTTAATCTCTTTAGGGATATTAATTCCTAAATAACTCAATTTTTCTTCCACTCATGAGTAGGAAAACAAACTTTTTAACCTTAATTCAGTATCAGCTGATTGATTGGATGCAAAATTGTTTTGTGCAAATTTGTTTTTAGCCCAGAAATCCTATTAAATTGTTGCAAAGTCTGATTAAGAGCCTGTAATGTTTTAAGCAGAGAAGTAGTGCATATTACTACATCATCAGCAAAAAGGGCTATTTTATGAATTTCAGATCCTGTTGTGACACCTGCAATATCTTGATTTCTTCGAATAAGTTCTGCCAGGGGTTCCACTGAGATAGCAAAAAATAATGGTGAAAGAGGACACCCCTGGCAAGTTCCTCTTTTAATTGAAAAAGCCTGAGAGAAATACCTGTTAACCCTAATTAGGGCAGAAGGGTTGCTATAAAGAGAACAGAGACCATTGAGAAAGTGTTCACCACATTCCATATTATCAAAAACATTCATAAAAAATTCTTTCTCCACTGAATTAAACGCTTTTCTCATATTGATAGAGATTAATACTGCTTCTTGTTTGGTTACTGTACAATGATTCAAGATGTCCAATGTTCTCCTAATGTATTTTGATATATCCCTCCCAGGCACAAAACCAATCTGATCTCAGTGAATCAATTTGTTTATAATCTGTTTTAATCTTTTAGCTAGCATAGCTGTAAGTATCTTGTAGTCACAATTCAGAAGGGCTATGGGTCTGTAATTACCCGGTATTGAATCATCTTTATTTTCTTTAGGGATAGCAACAAGAACTGCCAATTCCCATGAGGGAGGCATTAAGCCTTTTTTTAAAAAATACCATTACAAATTTGAGTTAGAGGTTTAATTAAAATAGACCTATTTTTTTATAATATTCAGTGGGAAACCCATCTAAACCTGGGGTGGTGTTACTTTTAAGCACGAACTAATAACTTCATCAATTTCTTGTTCTGTTATTTCAGCTTCAGGTATTCTCTATCCAATATGCTTAATTTTGGAATCAAATTTCCTTCTTTAAGAAAATTCTTTATTTCTTCTGGATCAGGTCTCATTGAATTATAAAGTGTAGTATAGAATTCAGAAAAAACATCCGCCACTTGTTCAGAGGCTTAAGTCAAATTACCATACATATCTTTAATATATTTAATTCTTCTAGAATATTGTTTCTCATGGATTTTCCAAGATAACAGTTTAAGAGATTTTTTTGCGATTTCTGCCAATACTGTTGCTTGACATAAAGCAATTTTTTCTGGATATGATTTGTTTCCAAAAAACAAGTATAAAGCCAACAGTCGGGAGAGTCTGACCCACAATTCAAACAGTCAACAAAACTTGCAAAGAAAATACTGAATATTGTTTAAGAGTGATTGAGATACTAATACATAGTCTATTTGTGTGTTGAATGAGGTATTGAATGAGGTATAGAATGAAAAGAATAATTCCTAGTAGATGGATACAAGTAAGACCAGCTTTTTATTCAATATTACATTCAGATCCCCCTCTATTATTACATGTCCTATGCTAAATGATTGTAAAAGCTCAAAAACCTGTTCTAAAAAGGATATCTGAGCTGTATTTGGTGCATAGGTCAAGGCCAATGTTATCTCTTGCAAACCAAATTTGTCTTTAATAAAAATAAATCTCCCTTCTGGGACAATTTTCTGAGCATCTACAACCATCTGAAGGTCTGATGAAATCGTGATTCCCACTCCATGGGCTTTGGAAGTTCCAATAGCCAAAAACTGTTGATCATATTTGTGGAGACATAAAAGTTTTTGCTTTTTACTTTTAATATGAGTCTCTTGTACAAAGAAGACATGGGGCTTCTCCTTCCCAATTATAGAAGAGAATCTAGTAGCTTTAATCTTATTATTTAAGCCTCTGATATTTACAGATATGATTTTTAAGTTGTCAACCATCTCCAAAGAAAACAATCCCAAACAAAACATTTTTTTTAAACCTTCCCCTTCCCCAAATCAATATCTTAATATTATATTTTGGTTTATTATTTTCCTTCCCTTCCTCCCCCTTTTAAACAATATTAAATCTGAATAGATTAAATCACAAAGTTAAGTAAGAGATAGTAAGGAAGAACAATAGTAAGGAGAACATACTTTATAATTTATAAAAACAAACAAAAACCTGTATTAGAGTAATTTAATACTCCACACCTTATTTCAAAGAACTGAGGTAAAATCCTTAAGCCTAAGCTTTCCAGAACAGATGTTCCAATGGCAATTAATCACAAGATGAATTACTCCACTTCACACTCTCTCTCAAAACAAATATTTATAAATCACACAAGGTAAATATATCTCACAAAAAACCCACCCTTCCCACTCCTCCTCTCTTCCCTCCTCCCTCTCTTCCAACCCTCTTTCCCACAACCCACTGAGGTTGTAAAAAGAAATCCAAAGTACACTTATGCTGATATGCAAGAGATACAACACTGAGAATGTTATATACGAAGTATTGGTATAAGTGGTTGAGCTCCTCATAGTGGGAGCCCCAACCAACTGACCTGATGGGCCTGCACAGAGCTTTAGCTGTCCTTCCAACAAGAGTCGAAAGAAAAGGAGGAGAGAAAAATAGAAAATACAACCCCCCCCTTCCCCCTGGATCTTGGTATAAAAACACATACAAAATATATTTTCCCCTTATCCATGCAGTCCAGTAAGCAAATTATAATAGCTAACAAAGCCATTATCATTCACGGACCAATAAATTACTTGGTTCCAAGGTATACCTTCATAGAGATGACTAATCAGAAAGTTCAACATGCTATACCACTCTATTTCAATGGCCTTTTCCTTTTTTGTAAGTGCCCAACCTCTTCAGTGACTTCATTTTCCTCTGGGCATATAAGCTGGAGTAACTTCCCTCCCGACACCTCATCCCATGTTGACAGTAAGGTGCCTTGATAATACACGATCAGTCTTCCAGCTGGAAACCATCTATAATGGATATTCAAACTTCGTAGAGTTGACACTGTTCCTTTTAGAGACTTTCTTCTTTGTAATGCTTCAACTGGAATATCTGAAAAGACTAATACCTCTGATTCCTGCAGCTTCAAATGTCCTTTTTCTTTTGCCAAATCCAGTATTTTGTCTCTATTAACTTTGTTACGGAGATGTGCAATTATATCTCGTGGGCCCCCGTGTTTAGAGTTGTTTTTTACTCCAATCTGGAAAGCTGACTCAATCTGCAAAGGGAAATTGCTCTCCAGCTGTTACAGTGATGTTAACCATTTGGTTAAAAAAGAGAGTAAACTCTCAGACGTACCAACTTCTTTTGGCACTCCACGAAATTTCAAATTGCCATATTGCAATTGGGACTCAACTTGGATCAGTTTATCCTGTTGTTGCTGGACTGTCTCCCTTAAGGTTTTAATTTCACCCGTATTGCTATTAGCAGTATCTTTCGCTGTCTCAGCATTAGAGGCTATGGCTTCCATTCTCACCTTAATCTCTTGTAGTTGCTTGTTTACCGGAGCAAACATAGAGGCAACAGTCTCAGTAAGGTGATTAATTGCTGCGTGAAACATTTTTAAAGATACAGGATGGTCTTCAAAACATTCTTCAGTGTAATGAGACATTCTCTCTCCTCCCTTACTCCCTGCCACCTCCATTAAAGCCTTCTTATCTTTCAACCTGTCTCTTTGTTTAAAATAAGAGCACACTGACCTGCTGTTTTCCTTTCCACTAAACTTTAGGTTCTTCTTTGACTTCAAGGTTTCCTTGGAACCATTAATCATATTCTAAGTAATATATTTGTTTATAATCCAGGATGGGGAATGGAGCTCAAAGCTTACACTGCCGCCATCTTAGATCAGTTGGGCCGAGCACTTTTCAATATTTTTATAAATGATCTGGATGAGGGTGTGGAGGGGCTACTCATTAAATATGCAGATGACACTAAATTGGGAGGAGCAGCGAACACATCAGAAGACAGAGAAAGAATTCAACGAGATCTGAACATGCTGGAAAAGTGGGCAGATGTGAACAAGGTGCAATTTAACAAGGATAAGTGCCAAGTTCTACATCTGGGTAACACAAATGAGGAACGCATACTGGATGCGGGTTACACTTCTGAGTACCAGTGTGTGTGAACAAGATCTTGGGGTAAGGGCCAGTGTGATGCAGTGACAAAAAGGCTAATGCAGTCTTTGGGTGCACCAACAGAGGCATAACATCCAAATCACAATATGTCATAGTCCCGCTGTACACTGCATTGATCAGGCTGTACCTGGAGTCTCATGTGCAGTTCTGGAGGCCTCACTTCAAAAAGGATGTGGACAGAATAGAGTGGGTGCAGAGGAGAGTGAGGAGGATGATTGGGGGCCTGGACACCAAGCCCTATGAGTAAAGGCTGAGGGACTTGGGAATGTTTACATAAGAACATAAGAACATAAGAGAAGCCAATGCTGAATCAGGCCAATGGCCCATCTAGTCCAACACTCTGTCACACAGTGGCCAAAATATACCAGGTGCCATCAGGAGGTCCAGCAGTGGGGCCAGGGCACCAGAAGCCCACCCACTGCTGCCCCCTCCAGCACCAAGGACAGAGTGCATCACCTGCCCCAGACTGAGAGTTCCCATCTATACCCTGTGGCTAATAACCACTGATGGACTTCTGCTCCATATGTTTATCTAATTCCCTCTTGAAACTGTCCATGCTTGCAGCTGCCACCACCTCCTGTGGCAGTGAATTCCATATGTTAATCACTCTTTGGGTGAAGAAGTATTTCCTTTTATCTGTTCTAACCCGTCTGCTCAGCAATTTCATAGAGTGCCCACGAGTTCTTGTATTGTGAGAAAGGGAGAAAAGTACTTCTTTCTCAACCTACTCAATCCCATTGATAATCTTATAAACCTCGATCATGTCACCCCTCAGCCGTCGTTTCTCCAAGCTAAAGAGCCCCAAGCATTTTAACCTTTCTTCATAGGGAAGGTGTTCCAACCCTTTTATCATTCTAGTTGCCCTTCTCTGCACTTTTTCCAATGCTATAATATCCTTTTTGAGATGTGGTGACCAGAACTGTACACAGTATTCCAAATGAGGTCGCACCAATGATTTATACAGGGGCATGATGATACTGGCTGATTTGTTTTCAATTCCCTTCCTAATAATCCCCAGCATAGCGCTGGCCTTCTTTATTGCAGCTACACACTGTCTAGATATTTTCATCGAGTTATCCACTACAACTCCAAGATCTCTCTCTTGGTCCGTCTCTGCCAGATCAGACCCCATCAACGTGTATTTATATTTAGGATTTTTGGCTCCAATGTGCATCACTTTGCACTTGGCCACATTAAACCCCATTTGCCATGTTGACGCCCACTCACCCATCCTCAACAGATCCCTTTGGAGTGCCTCACACTCCTCCCTGGTTTTCACCACCCTGAACAACTTCGTGTCATCTGCAAATTTAGCCACTTCACTGCTTACTCCCAATTCCAAATCATTAATAAACAAGTTAAAAAGCATCGGACCGAGTACTGATCCCTGTGGTACCCCACTGCTTACCACCCTCCACTGAGAAAGTTTCCCATTTATACTCACTCTCTGTTTCCTATTTATAAGCCAGTTTTTGATCCACAAGAGGACTTGTCCTTTTATCCCATGACCATTGAGCTTACTTAGGAGCCTTTGATGAGGAACTGTATCAAAAGCTTTCCGGAAGTCAAGGTAAATAATATCTATTGGGTCCCCCTTGTCCACATGTTTGTTCACTCCCTCAAAAAACACTAACAGGTTAGTGAGACAAGATCTTCCCTTACAGAACCCATGCTGAGTCTGCCTCAATAGTTTTTGTTCATCAATGTGCCTACTAATTCTTTCCTTAATAACAGTTTCCACCAACTTACCCGGTATCAGCGTCAGACTGACTGGCCTGTAATTTTCCGGATCTCCCCTGGAGCCCTTTTTAAAGATGGGAGTGACATTAGCTACCTTCCAGTCCTCTGGAATGGAGGCAGATTTTAAAGAAAGATTACATATTTTTGTCAGGAGATCCACAAGTTCACATTTGAGTTCTTTCAGAACTCTCGGATGAATGCCATCCGGGCCTGGTGATTTATTAGTTTTTAAATTGTCCATCAGTCGGAGGACTTCCTCTCCTGTCACCGCAATCTGATTCAGGTCTTTCAAACCCCCTCCCGAAATCGGTGGTTCTGGAGTGGGCAAGCACTTCTCATCTTCCACAGTGAAGACAGAGGCAAAAAATGCATTCAGCTTCTCAGCCATTTCCCTATCATCCTTCACTACTCCTTTTACCCCTTGGTCATCCAAGGGCCCCACTGCCTCCCTGGCTGGCTTCCTACATCTAATGTATTTGAAGAAAGTTTTATTGTTGGCCTTTATGTTTTTTGCGATATGCTCCTCATATTCCCTTTTTGCTTGCCTGATCACAGACTTGCATTTTATTTGCCATAGTCTGTGTTCCCTTTTATCAACCGCACTAAGACTAGCTTTCCACCGCTTAAAGGAATCCTTCTTGCCTTTTACAGCTTCCATTACTTTATTTGTTAACCATGCAGGCTTTTTTCTATACCTATTTGTACCTTTCCTAACCTGCGGTATATATTTTTTCTGAGCTTCTAGGATTGTCTTTTGAAATAGTCTCCAAGGTTCCCCAATGTTTTTGACCTTCTCCACTCTTCCTTTCAATTTCTTCCTCACATGTCCCCTCATACCAGAGAAGTTACCCGTTTTAAAGTTAAAAGTGGTTGCGTCAGTCTTTTTGGGCAACTCCCTATCTGTACAAATGTTAAACTCAATGACATTATGGTCACTGTTCCCAAGCGGTGCAATCACTTTTACATCTCTCACCAGGTCTTGGGTGTTACTTAGGACCAAAACCAGGATCGCCTCTCCCCTGGTAGGATCTGTGACCATCTGTTCCACAGCACAGTCATTGAGAGTGTCTGGAGAAGAGGAGATTTAGGGGGGACATGATTGCTCTCTTGAAGTATTTGAAGGGCTGTCACTTAGAGGAGGACAGGGAGCTGTTCCTGTGAGCAGCCGAGGATAGGACTCACAGTAATGGGTTTAAATTAAGGGTGGGAAGGTACTGGCTGGATCTTAGGAAAAACTTTTTTACAGTAAGACTTGTACAACAGTGGAATCAGCTGCCCAGGGTGGTGGTGAGCTCCCCCTCACTGGCAGTCTTCAAGCAGCGGCTGGACAAACATTGGTCAGGGATGCTCTAGGCCAAGGGTGTCGAACTCATTTGTTATGAGGGCCAGATCTGACATAAATGAGACTTTGTTGGGCCGGGTCATGTGTGCCATAAAATGTAATGCCAGGTAGTGGAGATATAAACTTTATAAAGGACACAAACACAAAGATTTTTTTTTTACTTAAAAACATACTTAAAACATTCGTACTCTTGCAATATTTTGTTTATTTAACAGTGTCTGATAAGTGACACCTCTTGCTCTGAATAATTGCATCAAAAAGTCTGTGCTGTTGCAATCTTCAGTATGCTGTTCAGGTGTTTATCTGTAAGCTACAAACCTATGATGATGCTGCATCAGAAGAACTGGAAGAAGAAGCAGAAGATAGCCAGTTCCACTGTGGGCCTGATAGAAGTCCTCTGGGGGCCTGATCCAGCCCCCGGGCTGCATGTTAGACACCCCTGCTCTAGGCTGATCCTGCATTGAGCAGGGCCTTGGACTAGATGGCCTATATGGCCCCTTCTAACTCTGTGATTCTATGATTATGATTCTAAGAGTATCTGAGGATTGCTGGACACTGTATATCAACCATCAGAGAGGCCAAAGCTTAGAGTGTGCTGATACTGGCCAGGGAAAAGCTTTATGTGAGGAGCAAACACAAGGTAAAAGGGGCAATAGGCTCACTGTTGGGTAAAAATGGAGAAACTCTGACACAGGACAGAGAGAAAGCAGAAAGGCTTAGTGCCTTCCCCTGAAGAAGTGTTCATCTAGAGATGGCAGCAGACAAGACTGCATGTCCAGGCTACTGGCTGACATGGACAGAGAGGTTGCTGTTCGAGGTATCTAGCTGCACTGGAGGAGCTGAAATCCTCCGGGCTATATGGTGTGCACCCAGGAACTCAAAGAACTTTCTAGAGAGCTTGCAGAGCCTTTCTCCATCATGTTCAAGACCTCTTGGAGGATGGGAGATGTGCCACAAGACTGGTGGGAGGGTAAATGTTGAGGAAGGATGACTCAGGAAACTACAGGCCAGTAGTCTGACCTCTGTCCCAGGGAAGATACTGAAACAGATTTTGAAGGGGTTAATCTATGAGCACCTGAAGGACAACTTGATGATCCATGGAAATCAGCATCGATTTGTCCCCAACAGGTCTTGAAGATGATGTACAAAGGCTCTGCAAGCTCTTTAGAAATTTCTTTGAGCACACTTGGGTGCACACCATCTATTCCAGGGGATTTGTACTCATCCTGTGCAGCCAGGTGCCTGTAAACAACTTTTCTGTCCATGTCAACCAGCAGCTTGGACTCTGTGATTTGCCTACTACCGTCTCTAGATATGTCTGTTTTCTTCTTCAGGCAGGGGTGGGGGGAACTGAGGCAAAATCATTATTAAGCCTTCCTGCTTTCTCTCTGTCAAAGTTTCTCCATTTTCACCTAACAGTGGGTTTATCACCTCTTTTACCTTGTGTTTGCTGCTCATATATCTGAAGAAGTTTTCCCAGTTGTAGCCAGCCTCCCTAGCCACTCTCAGTGACAGGCCCATTTGGGTAACAACTCTGAGCTTTGGCCTCTTGGATGGCTGACCTACAGTGGCTAAGAACCCTCAGATACTCTTCTTTAGAGGTATGTCTTTTCCTCCATTACTTGAACATTTCCTTTTTTTACCTTAGCTCATCAGGGAGTCCTCTGTTCATCCATTGTGTTCATCCATTAAAGCTGTTATGTTGTCAGTTGCCAAACTAGGTGGAGCTCTCCAGGAATTACAACTATCTCCAAATGGCATTGATCAGTTCTCCTGGAGAAAATGGCTGGTTTGGAGGGTGGACTCCATGGCATCACACCTCTGCTAAGTTCCCTCCCCTGCCCAAACTGTGGAAGGACTGAAGAGGAAGCATTTTTTATGTAAGAGGCGCAAGGTTCTTTGCACTTTTATATGCAAATATATATAAATCCATTACTCAGTGCAGCATTTATTATCCTCATCCTAAGCAGTTACACACTTTTAAGTCCATTGTCTTTGGCAGTAGTTTCTTATTTTGCCAGAAAATGTGTGAGTCGAAGAAAGTGCTGGACAGCTGTTGAAAGGACCTATTTTTCTCTGCTTTCCTGCTGTTGTTGACTAGTCAAGAAGAAGGAAAAACAACCCTGTACAGTTTGAACTCAGTTGTGAGGGTCAATGCTGCAAGAGGTGAGATGGGGGGGGTAGTGAGAAGGTCTCCTGCTCTCAGGCCCTGTTGGTGTGCAGATGTGAGTGTGTGTGGTGGGGCTATGAAGGAAACAGAAGAGCTGTGGGAGGTACCCTGCACCCATGGATCAAGATACGAAGATTTTGCCAGCATTTAATGTGTTTGTAGCTAGTGAACACACAAAAAGCAAATAGCTGGTTTCAGACAAACCTTCTTTAAAAGTCATCTTGTCCACAACACAGTCATCTGTAGTTATCCATTCTACTGACTAATTCCTCCTCTTCTGCAAGCCCGCAGGCTATTATCTGGACTGTTGTTCATCTCTTCTTCCAGAATTACACCCTTTCACATCACTGATTTTCTTGGATGTCTAATGCACCAGCCTTGTTTTAACAGAGAATTGAGTCAGGTCTCTTTACTGGATGTTTGACATCCTCTGTTGTTCAGGGAAGTGTGCCACTGAAAAAGAATGCCATCTCTTCTGTGAATTGCAAGCCAAGTGTATTAACAGAGGGAGCAAAGCAAGGCTGCTGTGCAAAGCACTCCTATGGACTCAGCCATGGCTTTCTATTTTTCCACCACTGACTTTCATCCAAATACTCTCCTGCTGTAACTGAAAATATATAGAAGATATCAGAAGCCTTGAAAGATGTAAAGCTCAGCTGACCTTTCAGATAATTCAAAAGGACAAGTGCTGGGTATGTGATCAGAGAGCAGAACGAGGACTGTTTAGCCAGGCTCCAACCTAGGAAATGGGGCTGATAGCAAAGTCATGAAGCAGGTGGGAAGTATGAAGTCACATAGACTTGCACCCTGCAGAAGGAACATGGTTAGGGGCCATATAAAAAAGGGCTGCTTTCTTGAGGACAGAGGTTTAACAGCAAGCCTGCTGCATGGTGGGTGCTGTTGTACAAACTCCGTGACCACCTCTGCTTAACCCTGGAACTGGAGGCTTGTAGAACTATCAACTTGTTCTATCTGATGGCCATTTATTGCCCAATTCCTGGGTTTTGGCCTGCTTCCAAAGGCTACAATTTTGGGTTTTTGATAGTTAATTGTGAGCAGCTCCTCTTTACAAAACATGCTGAGCTTCTTTACGGCTCGCTTAAGACCAACTGGGCTTCGAGATAATATCACAGCATCATCAGCATAGAGTAAAACGGATATATGCCGGTTAACAAGTTTAGGGGGATGAAGATCAGAGGCATTAAGCCAACTAACTATATTATTTATATATATAAAAAAACAAAGCTGGGGCTAATAGACATCCTTGCCTGACACCTCTGAAGGTTTTAATAGGATCAGTAAGATGGCCAAATCTACTACATCTGACTCTTAGAAAGGTATTATCATGCAGGGCCTGTAGTAAAAACAAAAGTCTTTTATTGATATTTGAATTTAAAAGCTTATTCCAGAGCTGAGGTCTAGAAACAGAATCAAAGGCAGATTTGAGAATGACAAATGCAACATATAGCGATGTTGCCCCCCTGGCTGAGTATTTCTCAATACGGTGCTGTAGTATCAGGCAGTGATCACGTGTAGATCTGCCTGGTCTAAAGCCTGCCTGTTCAATAACCAAGATATTTTCTTGTTCTAACCAGTCTAGGAATTTATTTAATAAATGTCCTGCATAAAGTTTGCTTATGATGGTTAGCAAACTGATTGGTCTATAGCTGGATGGGTCCTCCTTCTTACCCTTTTTATAAAAAGGGACAACTATAGCTAAACCCCATGACTTGAGGATATGGCCCATATTATCAATATCAGTAAAAAGGGAAGTTAAAAAAGAGGTCCACCAATCCCTATTCTCTTTTAAAATTTTCGGTGGAATACCACCTGATCCTGGGATTGCAAGGGGCTGCCTGTGAAGGGTTGGAAACTGCAATTGGTACACAATTCTGCAAAGAAAATTGACAAGATTTCAGCTACAGGATCAAATCTTGCCATTCTTAGGGGTCTTTCATGGGCTTCGCTTTCATTTTTGGGCCCAATTCAAGGTGTTGTTTGTTATCTCTAAAGTATGTTATCTGTAAAGTATTTTAGGGCCAGGATATGAAAATAGCCATCTTCTTCCTTATATTCTGGCCTGTCTTCTGAAGCCCTTCCCAGACTTCTTCCTTCTCAAAGCTGAAGCAAAGGTTTTCTGTTGTGTCACTTCAACTTTGGAATGCCTTCCACTGCATGTTTGTCTAGTGCAGATTTGCTGACTTTCTAATGTGAGAAAAAAAATGTCTTTGCTCTCCCAGACATTTCAGTGATCTTTTTTTTTTGCTCTTCCCAGCATTACAACTCTATTTAGTAAAGGTAAAGGTTCCCTTGCTCGAAAGCCAGTCGAATCCGACTCTAGGGTTGCGGTGCTCATCGCTGTTTCAAAGCCAAAGAGCCAGCGCTGTCCGAAGATGTTTCCGTGGTCACGTGGCCAGCGTGACTAAACACCAAGGTGCACGGAACGCTGTTACCTTCCCACCGAAGTGGTACCTATTTATCTACTTGCAATTTCTTGCTTTCGAACTGCTAGGTTGGCAGGAGCTGGAACTAGAGACGGGAGCTCACTCTGTCACGCGGCGCACTTGGGTCTCGAACTGCTGAACTATTGACCTTCCACAGCCTGCAGTTCAGCGTCTTAACCACTTGAGCCACTGCAGCTCTATTTACCACTGTCTTTAGAGACCCTGCTATTGTTCTGGACTATGCTGCTTCCAAGTTTCTTTTGGATCTCCTTGTTTGGATGGGTTTTGCTGTGTTTTGCTTGTTCTTTTGTGCTGTTTTATTGCTTTGAGAGTTTGATGTTCCCATTTTTATCTGTTTTGGTATCCAGTTAGACTTCCAGGAACTAGGCTGGTTAAGGAGGTGGACTATAAATAAGTAAACGTGCTTGTAACATTTACACACAATATTGTTGTTTGTCCCAAGAGCCCTTATCCTGTCCTTATGTATAATTGAATTTTTGCTCCAGAACGTCCTATGCGTGCCAAAATAGGTTGGCGGTATGAACTGTCACCCAGAAGGTGCTAGCCAGGTTGGGTGGCTGCTTTGTGCAGTTCCGCCCACGTCAGCCCTGGCAAGTGTCTTCCGCTCACTCTGCTCTGGACCTCTGACAAGAGAGGACCATCAACAAAGTGAGTGCGGATTTGGCCCCCCCCCCAAGAGCCAGACCTCCTGAGAAAGCCCCCAGAGGGCCCCGGAAAGCTGGGGGCAGCGGCTGGAGCCTCTGCGCGCCGGCTGCAGGCCCTCCCCGCCCACCCGCCCAGGAGAAAGCTGGCAGCGGCAGCTGGCCAGCCACATGCCAACTACAGGCCCTCACTGCCCACCCACCCACCCACCCACAAGAAAGCGGGCGGCGGCCATGCAGCCACGGCACACTGGCCGCAGGCCCTCCGCACCCACCCCCGAGAAAGCTGGTGGCAGTGACCGCGCACCCCCGCACGCCGCCAGCAGGCCCAACCCACCCACCCACCCAGGAGAAAGCCGGCAGTGGTGGCTGGCCAGCCACATACCAGCTGCAGGCCCTCCCCGCTCGCCCACCCACCCACGAGAAAGCCGGTGGCGGCCGTGCAGCCACTGCACGCCAGCTGCCCACCCTCCGCACCCACCCACCCATGAGAAAGCTGGCAGCAGCGGCCAGGCACCCCCTGCATGCCGGCCACAGGCCCTACCCACCTACCCACCCAGGAGAAAGCTGGCGGCGGCAGCTGGGCAGCCGCAGGCCCTCCCCACCCACCCTCCGCACCCACCCACGAGAAAGCAGGCAGCGACCAGGCACCCCCCGCACGCCGGCCGCAGACCCTCCCCCCCGTCCACCCAAGAGAAAGCCAGCGGCAGCAGCCAGGAAGCCGCCCCACACCTGAATCAAGTCCTCCCCCCCAAATGGCCACGAGAGAGCCGGCAACGGCAGTGAGACAGCCACTATGCACCGGGCTCAGGCCGTTCCCCCCACCTGCCCAGGAGACAGTAGCGGCAATGGAGCCACTGTGCATGGCCCCCTCTTGGCTTCTCCCACTGCTTGCCAATCTGGCCAGACGGGAGAAGGTCGCCCAGCCCCCCCGCCCTTCTCCCACCCTGCGCCTCCTCCTTTCCCCTTTTTTCTTCCTTTCTCTCTCTCTCCCCTCCCCACTTTATCTTTCTCTCTCACTCTGTTTCCCCCCTTTCTTTTCTTCTGTTCTTCCCTCCCTTCTTTCCTTCCTTCCACACGCTCTCTCTCAATCTTTCTCTTTCTACCCTTCTTTCTTTCATCCTGACTTTCATTCTTTCTCCCTTCCTTCCTACCTCCTTTCCTTCCTTTCTTTCAAACTTACTATCATCACCCGTCCTGTCTCTGACTCCCCCTCTTTCCCTCTATCTCCCCACCTTTTCCTCCTTCCCCCCACTCTAACTCTCTTTCTCTCTGTACCTCCACTTCTCACTTCCTCCCTTCCTTCCTTCCACCCTTCCTTCCTTCCTATCTAGGGCCCGCTGTCTACTGCCACAATGGGCTTTCCTCACTAGTCTATATATATAAAAGAATGTCCCCTCACCATAAAATCAATGCCCAGGCCAAACCACTGGACCTAGAAACATGAAATTCGGGGAGAACGCTCCTACCATGATGTAGAAGTTCACTAAGAAGGGATTTTTAGAAATTTGACCCCTAAGAGGGGCAAAAGGGGTAAAATATGCTCCCCCATTGATTCCTATGTGGCTGCCAGGCTGCTGCCTCCTTGCACCCCCCACTCTCTGATTGGTCAGCTGCAGAGCTCAGTGTTCTGAGGTTAAAAAAAAACAACACTTACAGGAAACTGCACAGAGCTAATGACAGTTGAGGAAATCAGGAATGGCCAACAACCACCTGTGAGGTGCAGTAATGCTGCTGGCTCAGCCTCTTTAATGGTTTCCAACACACTCCCCCCACCTCCTGTCAGGTGCAGCAGTGGTTGCAGGGTGCTTAAAGCCATGAGGCAGTAATGACTTAGTGATCCTGTCACCCCCGCCTCCACAGTGCCTTCTAATACTCCTCCCCCTTCTCCCTCCTACACTGGACAGGCAGCTGCCTGTCAGATGTAGGAGAGGAGTTGGGATGCTTACAGCCACCGGGGAGGTTTGCTCAGCAGGATTGCCTTAGCCCTGCTGCTGGCCCAACCTCCCTGATGCCTTTAAATACAAACCCCCAAACACCAGATAGGCGTGTGTCTGTCAGGTGTAGGAGCAGGGCCAGGGTACTTTAATCCATCAGGGATGCTGCCCCAGCAGGATCACCTTAGTGATGTTGCTGGCCCAGCCTCTCTGATGGCTTTCAACATACTCCCCCCACCTCCTACAACTAACAGGTGGTTGTCTGTCAGGTGCAGCAGTGATTGCAGGGTGCTTAAAGCCATGAGGGAGCCTGCCCCAGTAGAAATGCCATAGTGATCCTGCCAGCTCTGCCTCCACAGTGGCTTCTAATAATCCTCCCCCTCCCCCTCCTGCACTGGACAGGCAGCTGCCTGTCAGGTGAAGGAGAGGAGGTGGGATGCTTACAGGCACCAGGGAGGTTTGCTCAGCAGGATTGCCTTAGCCCTGCTGCTGGCGCAGCCTCCATGATGCCTTTAAACATAATCCCCCCCAACACCAGACAGGTGTGTGTCTGTCAGGTGCAGGAGCAGGACCAGGCTACTTTAATCCACCAGGGACACTGCCCCAGCAGGATCACCTTAGTGGTGCTGTTGGCCCAGCTTTGTCACACTCCCACCCACAATGGAAATATACCCCAAATTTATAGAAAACGGGTTTCCTTTATTAGGTTATTTAACTTCTCACAGTGTGGGTTCTAGAAAATTGGTCCATATGAACTTGCTTAATATCTGATTGCTTGGATGGTGTTTTGAATATGTAGTTATGTCCCAATTCTAAAATGTATCTTAATTGAGAAGCATTTATATATATAAAAAAAGGAGGGGGATATTCTCTCCCCCCCCAGATTCAATGCCCAGGCCAAACCCCTGCACCAAGAAACCCAAAATAAGGGGAGCACATTCTTACTATGATGTCAACCCCCCCTTGAAGAGATTTCTGAGAAACATGACCCCTAAGGGGGTAAAAAGGGGCAAAATGTGTTCCCCCAATTATTTTCCATGTGCCTGGCAGGCTGCTGCCTCCTTGCCCACCCCCTCCCCAATTGGTCAATTGTGTAGTTCAGAGTTCTGAGGTAAAACCTGCCTACTTGCACCCACCTCCTCTGATTGCTTAGCTGTGGATCTCAATGTTCTGAGGTAAAAACACAGAAGAGACTGCAGACAGTTGAGGACAGTTACAGAAATCAGCTATTGAAGACTCCTGAATAGACATTTTTCCAAAAAGTCAGCATGGCAATTGAGTTAATGAATGTTTCTGGGGAGATTGTAAAGGACATTTCTAGGAGCCATTTTGATGCATGCCTCCCTCATGAACCTGAAGAAATGTCCACCACATCACCACTCCCTCACACCAAGTCCCCCTCACACCTCTCACCTCTTACTGCCCTCAAGAAAGCTCCTGGCTAACATCGAGCCAGATACACCAACGCTACAAGGAGAAAGCAACTTAGGAATGTGGCAGAGACATTTGGACACAGTACTCCTGCAGTGCACTAAGTTGTGCAGGCCAAGTACCAGCAAGGTCCCACTGAGGTGCTCAGAACAACACAGTCTTGTTGTACAAATAAATTCTCAGTCAAAATTGGAGTCAGAATGAGGAGGAAGATCTTAGTATTTTAATTGCAATTAATACACCTGAAAACAGTTAGGTCAACAAGCCTATGAAAAATTGACTGCTTTCTGAGCACAACCAGGAAAGACATGAAGTTTTATACTTGAAATGACATCATCATACCCTCATCATGAGAATAACACTCAAAAAGCATAATTGGTTACAAAAAATTAAACATCATTTGGATAAAAATTCCCTTATTGGTCAAATGTAAAGAAAGATGTGTCTATACAACAGTGTCAAGTATTTACTTAACCTAACCTGAATACTATTTGGCCAAGGATTCTCTATACCCAAACAAAGGTGTTTTTTCTGATACGAAGCTAAAATCCTTTTTGACCCAGACACTGCAAAGTGTTACCCTAAACAATTTAAAAACCATGAACTTTATACCTATCTTCTACCAAAAAAAATTATTGTCTTGTCTGCTAACATCAGCTAAAAAAAGATCCAACCTAGAAGAGAATGACCTACTGTTTAATAGGCCTTTATTACATCCTAAGAAAATCTTGCTTAGGAGAAAAATCTATAAACCAGAAAAATATGAATAATCAGAAGGAAAAAATCATTATAATCCCATCTATACTACAAGTCCCCCCCCCCTTGGTACAGTAGCCAAATGCAGGCTCACTGCTACCACTATAAATCTCTGTGTGACAATGGTTGCATCAGAATGTGGTTCCTTGAGGGAGCAGATGATAGGAATAATGCCTGACAACAAGTGGAACAAAAAGGAAAACACGTGACTTACAAGCTACAGAAAAAGCTGCTATACAGAATTGTATGGCCATAGATTATCTTCTTTTATGTGCTAATCATGGCTGTGAAGACTTTGAAGGGATGTGCTGTCTAAATCTCAGTGATCATTCCAGGTCTATTGAAAGTCGCATTAAGGATCTAAAAGACCTAATACATAGGGTGAGTATCTCAGATAATAAGTGGTGGAATGATTGGTTTGGAGATTGGCTCAGTGGTTTGCAAGCAACTGTGAAAACATGCCTTATTTTTATTTTTCTTAGCATTTTCCTTCTTTTTGATTTTATTCTTGTATTCAATCAAAATCTTAAAAGAAACTCCATGGAGAGTGAGAGAAAAAAGAACAAGTTACACAAGACTTACATTTGTTACAGCAAAATGGAATATCCGATAGATGGCTGATCCCTAAAGGAGTGTTTTTTACATTTGAAGGTAGAAGATACAAAATCAACTCTGTATTTAAAGCAGACGACTTTTTAAAAACACATGGAGAGAACTTGGGGGCACAAGAAGTCAAACCAGAGGAAGAGGGAGAGACACAGGAACAAGGAGCAGCTGGAACACAAACTGGGTCAAAAATAAGTAAGAAACAGATCATACCACTCCAAGTTGTTATGAGATTGCAAGACAAGAAAAAAAGATGGATCCTGAGAAGAAGCAAAGAATGGGTAAGATTAAACTTAAAATAATCTCCATTCATGTAAATGGTTTGAATGCCCCACAAAAAAAGGCAATTTTTTCAGCAGATCAGGAAGATGCAACTGGATATTATTTGTTTACAAGACACACATATGAAACTCTCTGATCAGAAACTGTTGGAAGTTAAAAAACTTGGGAGAATCTTCACTTCATCAGATAAACAAAAGAAGAAGAGAGGAGTAGTTACTTATGTAAAGGAACACTTGCATTCAGAATTGGTATATAATTCAGAAGAGGGAAGAGTATTGATAGTGAAAATACAGAGTCAAGCTAAAACACCTTTGATAGTCAACATTTATGCCCCCAATCGAGAACAAGAGAAATTTTATACATTTTTGCAGGAAAACATCTCCAACCAAATCTATGAAAAAATTTGCATAATTGGAGATTATAACGCGGTATTTGACAAAATGGTAGCTAGGAAAAAACAAGTGGGGAAACTGAAACCAGGAAATGAATTGCCAAATTCTTTTCTGCAACTAGCTGAAGAAACCACTTTGATGGATGCATGGAGGATTAAGAAAAAAAAATCAGATTTTACTTATTTTTTATCTAGGCACAAATCCTAGTCTAGACTAGATATGGCCTGGATCTCATCAAGCATGGTAAGCGACATTATAGATGCAGAAACTCTTCCCTCAATATTTGCAGATCATAATCCCCCACTTTTGACTTTATGAGATATCCCAAAAAAGACGAGATGGTCCATTAATTTATGGCTTTTAAAAGATCCTAAATTTGTGGCTGAATCCAAAGAAAAATGTCAAGAATTTTTCAAACTGAACATCCAACCAGATATATCTATGGATATAGTATGGGATGCATTTAAAGCTTATGCAAGAGGCTGGCTTATTAGGCAAAATGTCTCGGTTAAGAGAGAAAGAAAACAAAAAACATCACAGCTTGAGGAACAAATTAAAATAGAAGAAAATAAAAAAATGAAGGCAGGAACCCTGATGGAAAATACAAGGATTAAAATTAGGACTTTGCAACATCAACTTAATTGTCTCTTAACCCAAGAAATAGCAAAGAAAATTATGTATGTGAAACAGAACTATTTTGAAAGTGTGAATAAACCTACAAGATGGTTGGCATATAAACTAAGAAAATAATCAGAAAAGAAACAGATAAAGATATTGAAAATTGGAATTGGTGAAGAAAAAAAATCCTAAAGGATCTAAAGATGTTTATTGAAAACTTTTATACCAGCAAGAAAGTATTAATAAAGAACATTTGAGAGATTTTTTAAACAAACACAACAAGAAAAAATTTACTGAGGACAAAAGGCTAATATTAAATGAACCTATACCCTTTGCAGAAATAACAGAAGCAATTAAAAACCAAAAAAAAAAAAAAAAAAAGACTTCAGGCCCAGATGGACTCCCAGCAGAATTTTACCAGATATTTGAAGATCAACTTGCTTTGCCATTAAAACACACTATACAGAATTTTGTTGTTGTTCAGTTGCACAGTTGAGTCCAACTCTTCGCGACCCCATGGACCAGATTACGCCAGGCCGTCCTGTCTTCCGCTGTCCACTGAAGTTTGCTCAATTTCATGTTCGTTGCATCGATGACACTGTCTAACCATCTCATCCTTTGCCGTCCCCTTCTTCTTTGACCTTCAATCTTTCCCAGCATCGGGGTCTTCTCCAGTGAATGCTCTCTTCTCATTTGGTGGCCAAAGTATTTGAGCTTCAGCTTCAGGATCTGGCCTTCCAGGGAACAATCAGGGTTGATTTCTTTTAGGATTGACTGATTTGATCTCCTTGCAGTCCAAGGGACTCTCAAGAGTCTTCTCCAGCACCATAGTTCAAAAGAATCTATTCTTCGGCGCTCGGCCTTCCTTATAGTCCAACTCTCGCAGCCATACATTACTACAGGGAATACCATTGCTTTGACCATGTGGACTTTTGTTGGCAAGGTGATGTCTCTGCTTTTTATCATGCTGTGTAGGTTTGCCATCACTTTCCTCCCAAGGAGCAGGCGTCTTTTAATTTCATGGCTGCAGTCACCATCTGCAGAGATCTGGGATCCTAGGAACATGAAGTCTGTCACTACTTCTACGACTTCCCCTTCTATTTGCCAAGGAGTGATGGGGCCAGACACCATGATCTTAGTTTTTTTGATGTTGAGCTTCAAGCCCACTTTTGCGCTCTCCTCTTTGACTCTGAGCAAGAGGCTCTTTAGGTCCTCTTCACTTTCTGCCATCAGAGTGGTATCGTCTGAATATCTGAGGTTATTGATCTTTTCCCCAGCAATCTTAACTCCAGCTTGTGATTCATCCAGGCCAGCATTTTGCACGATGTACTCTGCATATAAATTAAATAAGCAAGGTGACAATATACATCCTTGTCATACTCCTTTTCCTATGCTAAACCAATCAGTTGTTCCATATCTGGTTCTAACTGTTGCTTCTTGACCCTTATACAGGTTTCTCAGGAGACATGTGAGGTGGTCCGGTACTCCCATCACTTTAAGAACCTGCCATAATTTATTGTGATCCACACAATCAAAGGCTTTAGCATAGTCAATGAAGCAGAAGTAGATGTGTTTCTGGTACTCTCTTGCTTTCTCCATAATCCAGCGAGTGTTGGCAATTTGATCTCTAGTTCCTCTACCTCTTTGAAACCCAGCTTGTACTTCTGGCAGTTCTCTATCCACGTACTGTTGGAGCCTAGCTTGTAGGATTTTGAGCATGACCTTGCTAGCGTGTGAAATGAGTGCAATTGTGTGATAGTTTGAACATTCCTTGACATTGCCCTTCTTTGGGATTGGAATGTACACTGACCTTTTCCAATCCTGTGGCCACTGTCGTGTTTTCCAAATTTGTTGGCAAATTGAGTGCAGCACTTTAACAGCGTCTTCTTTTAAGACTTTGAATAACTCAGTTGGGATACCATCACCTCCACTAGCTTTGTTGTTAGTAATGCTTTCTAAGGCCCATTTAACTTCGCTTTCCAGGATGTCTGGCTCGAGGTCAGTGATTATACCATCGTGGTTGTCAAGGACATTGAAGTCCTTCTTGTATAGTTCTTCTGTGTATTCTTGCCATCTTTTCCTAATCTCTTCTGCTTCTGTTAGGTCCCTACAGTTTTTGTCCTTTATCATGGCCAGCTTTGCATGGAACGTTCCCTTGATTTCTCCAATTTTCTTGAAGAGATCTCTAGTCCTTCCCAATCTATTGTTTTCCTCTATTACTTTGCATTATTCATTCAGGAAAGCCTCCTTATCTCTTCTTGCTGTTCTCTGGAAATCTACATTCAGTTGGGCAAATCTTTCCTTTTCACCGTTGCCTTTAGCTTTCCTTCTTTCCTCTGCTATGTGTAAAGCCTCATCAGACAGCCACTTTGCTTTTTTGCATTTCTTTTTCTTTGGGATGGCAGTGATTGCTTTCTCCTTTAAAATGTCACAGACCTCTGTCCATAGTTCTTCAGGCACTCTGTCTATCAAATCTAGTCCCTTAAACCTATTCTTCACCTCTACTGTATATTCATTGGGAATGCGATCTAGGTCAAATCAGAATGGCCTAGTGGTTTTCCCAACTTTCTTCAATTTTAGTCTGAATTTTGCAATGAGTAGCTCATCATCTGAGCCACAGTCAGCTCCAGGTCTTGTTTTTACTGACTGGATAGAGCTTCTCCATCTTTGACTGCAAATTATATAGTCAATCTGATTTCGGTGTTGCCCATCTGGTGATGTCCATGTGTAGAGACACCTCTTAGGTTGTTGGAAAAGGGTGTTCGCTATGACCAGCGTGTTCTCTTGACAAAACTCTGTTAGCCTTTGCCCTGCTTCATTTTGTTCTCCAAGGCCAAACTTGTCTGTTATTCTGGTTATCTACTTTAGCATTCCAGTCCCCTATGATTATGAGGACATCATTTTTTGGTGTTAGTTCTATGAGCTGTTGTAGGTCTTCATAGAACTGGTCCACTTCAGCCTCTTCTGCAAAAGTGGTTGGGTCATAGACTTGGATTACTGTGATACTGAATGGTTTGCCTTGGATTTGGACCAAGATCATTCTGTCATTTTTGAGATTGTATCCCAATACTGCCTTTCTCACTCTCTTGTTGACTATAAAGGCCACACCATTTTTTCTACGGGATTCCTGGCCACAGTAGTAGATATAATGGTCTTCTGAGTTAAATTCGCCCATTCCTTTCCACTTTAGTTCACTGATTCCCAAGATGTCGATTTTCATTCTTGCTATCTCATTTTTGACCACCTCAAGCTTACCTTGATTCATAGATCTTACATTCCAGGTTCCTATGCAGTATTGTTCTTTGCAGCATCGAACTTTCCTTTCACCGTCAGACACATCCACAACTGAGTGTCCTTTCGGCTTTGGCCCAGCCGCTTCACTCTTTCTGGGGTTACTTGTGCTTGCCCTCTGCTCTTCCCCAGTAGCATATTGGATACCATCCGACCTGAAGGGCTCATCTTCCAGCGTCATATCTTGTAGCCTTTTGTTACTGTCCATGGGGTTTTCTTGGCAAAGATACTGGAGTGGGTTGCCATTTCCTTCTCCAGGGGATCACGCTTGTTCTTAGTTCTCTGCTGTGGCCTGTCCGTCCAGGTTGGCCCTCCACAGCATAGCCCACAGCCTCATCGAACCACGCAAGCCCCCCCTCCACGACAAGGCAGTGTTCCATGAGGGAGACTATACAGAATATTGTTGAACAAAAGAAAATTCCAGAATCTTGGAACCAAGCATTAATTACTCTGATACATAAACTGGAAACAGATGAGAAAGAAATTAAAAACTATAGACCAATCTCACTCTTAAATGTAGACTATAAGGTTTTTGCATCTATCTTGGCTAATAGGCTAAAGAAAGTTTTACTTCAAACAATACACCAAGATCAATCAGGTTTTTTACCAAAAAGACAGATGAGAAATAATGTAAATGTAAAAATTATTTTAGATGTTTTGGAATATTATGAAGCACAACCTGAAAAGCAACTTGCATTGGTATTTTTGGATGCTGAGAAAGCTTTCAACAACCTTAGCTGGGCCTTTCTGCTAGAACAATTACAGGATTGCCATTGTGGTGACACCTTCTTTACAATGGTGAGAGCAATTTATACGAGACAATATGCTAAAGTAATGGTAAATGGGGATTTTTGCAGAACATTGAAATACAAAAAGGAATTAGATAAGGATGTCCATTATCCCCATTAAAATTTATTTTTGCTCTTGAAACCTTGAATGATATGGTGAGAGAAGATACTCAGATTAAAGACCTTAAAATAAAAGGAGAGGAATACAAATTGCAAGCCTTTGCAGATGACTTGGCATTTATTTTGGAAGATCCACTCCTTTCCATTACTCAGCTTTTGGATATTTTAAAGGACTATGGACAACTGGCAGGATTGAAAATTAATTTTAGAAAGACAAAAATGTTAACAAAGAACTGCATAAAAGAACAAATTCAGCAATTACAAGAAAAATCTGGTATTGAAGTACAGAAAAAAATAAAATACTTAGGTATACTTTTGACGAATAGGTGCAGCTCACTTTTGAGTTCCATTAAACTTTTGAGTTCCATTAAAAAAAAAACCTTGGAAAAATGCTGTTAGACATGGAATTATAAGATGAAATAGTAAAACTGCAATGATTAAATGGGCACAAAATATAGGCCACAATATACAGTTAGATCAATGGACTAAGGTGTGGAAAACAAATATAAAATTTACAAAAGCTGTCTTGTTTAAAGAAAATACATAAAAATGTTTTATAGATGGCACATGACACCAGAAAACTTAGCAAAATGGTACCCAAATACATCGAACATTTGTTGGAAATGTAAACAAAATACTGGTTCATTCTTTCATATGTGGTGGACATGTAAGGTAGTTAAAAATATTGGATGTGGATACATGAAATAATGCAAAAAATACAAGATACAACAATACCATTTGTACCAGAAGTGTTTTTATTAAATATTATAGCAGAAACATTTAAGAAAACAGAGATATATATGCTTGTACATGTAATGACTATGGCTAGAACCTTCTTCCTAGAAGGAAGAAGTCCCATCAAAAGAAGAAATAATCTACAAATTATTGGAAACAGCTGCAATGGACAAGTTAACTTTACAATTACAGGGAAAACAAGAAGAAAGTTTTGAGAAGAACTGGATAAGATTCCACAAATGGTTGGAGGATTATCTTAGGAAACACTAAAAATAGATTTAAAACTCTGAACATTGAAAGTATAAATTGAAATATGTGTGTACAAGATAGATTCCACTTAGACAAAAGTATGCAAATGTAACAAGTACAGACTTCATGTTTGTTGTTTGTTGACTTTCTATCTGTTGTATGTGTTGTTTTCTTTTTGTCTATTTGTTTCTGAAAAAATAAAACAACTTTATATAAAAAAATGAACAACACAGTCTCCATATGAGCAAAACAATCCAGGAACACAAGTAGAGAGGCCATCACTTTCGTGGAAGATGGCAGGAGTTGACTTAACAGATGACTGCTTCTTAAATGGACAATTCTATGTGGCCTGCTCCAGAGTGAGCTCATCAAGCAGC
The DNA here is from genome assembly GCA_029375565.1 of Gekko gecko. Lineage (NCBI taxonomy): Eukaryota > Metazoa > Chordata > Lepidosauria > Squamata > Gekkonidae > Gekko > Gekko gecko. Next base: position 177,063,821 of record JAPDNY010000005.1, read on the forward strand.
CTGGTGATCCTAGCACCTGAAGGCAGAACCACCAATGTGGTCTAGAGACAGGTACTTTAGTAGAGGGGGAGGGAAAGTACGTCTGTCTCACTTCATTCTTTACACTACAATTTTCTCCATTAGAATTCCTACAACAAATGTTACATTTCAAACTTCACAACTTCAGTATTATAACTGGATTTATGGAACTTAAATACCATAGCGAAGCATGGGTATCAGGCTAGTACTGGCATAAGTGTAAAAGACCTGAGTCTAGGAGGGAGCTTACCCCTCCCCTTGGCTGGTAAGAAGCCACGTAAACGAAATCCAACAAGAGAAAATTCCTATACCTCTTTAGCCAGGCTGTCAGTCCAGACTCCCCAGCAGCAAAAAATTGACTATTTGGAACTCTACTTAAGTTGGAATATAGCTGGCTGGGTCTTGAGAATTTGTTTCAAGGATACTAAAGTATTTATGGCCTCCTTCGACATTTTACTTCTTCAGGAGACTTGGTTATTTTTCTTGGTTAATTTACTTTTTTCCAGAGAGCGTCCATTGGTCGCAGGAGGAGTAGTCCGGGGGGGGGGGGGTCTGATTTGTTCAATCTCATGCGGTTTGAATATCGGATCTTGTGATCTCTTAGGGACAGATGACTTGATCATTGCCTTTCCATTAAAACTGGATGACTTGACAATTGTCCTGTCCTCTGTTTATATTTCCCCATCCAAACCTAGTATAACAATTCAAAATGGGCCTGCCTGGGGAAAATTGTTGACAACCTATATGCTCTATTTCCGGGACTCCCTCTAGTATTAGCGGATGATTTCAATGCAAGGATTGGCAGTGATGACTTTATTCTTCTCTTCAAATTATTAGGTCCTGATAACAATGAATTTCTCAGCCCTGCTTGAAATGCTGTAATAAACAATGGTAGTTTATAGTTGGTAAAATTTGCAGTCCAGAGAAATTTTATTTCATTGAATGGTTATTTAGAGGTTGATGGAGCTGATGATTTTACTTATGTGAGCCTCATAGGAGCCAGTGTAATAGATTATATTCTGGCTCCACTTGAATATCTTTCCCTCTTTAAACACTTAAAAGTTGGTGATTTTATGGGAAGTGATAATCTCGCAGTCTTTTTTTCTACAGATTTCTCTTTGGAATACTGTTCTGCAATCAGACTCTGTTTTCAACTGTTTGTATAACTTGCATGAAGTATTAGATCTGTTCAGACCTCTCTATGTGAAAAAGAACCTTGAAGCCAAGAGGAATAACTAGTTTAATAGTGACCGTAGAATAATGAAGAAAAGTGTCCAACGGAAACATCCTGAGTTTAAAGTAACTGTACAATATCATACTCCAAGAGTTGTTGGTACTGAAGAAAATATAGAGAGAGCTGATTAAGATGAGGAGACAGATGGCCTTGAGTGAGGAATGGGGATGTCTCATTTCAGCTGTTAACACCAATGATAATAAGGCCTTCTGGTCCTAAATTGTGGAATGAAGTTAATTGAACTGCTATGGACAAAAGGCTCCTAGGACTTGCCCAGCAAATGTATTAGGGCTTGACAGCCCAAGTACGTAGTGGATATGAAGGGCACTTGGCAGGGATGTTTGCTGCCTCCTTCTTTATTTGATTTACATCTAAATGATTTAGCATCAATCTTTGATGACTGCTACCACCCACCAAAACTAGCTGAGACTTTACGTGGATGATGCTGTTATTTTGTCTTGAACCAGGGTTGGTTTTGCAGTCTTTCACCTGTTATTGTTCCCGAGGTAGCTTGATTTTCACCAAGATCAGGAAATGGAACCTACTTCAGTGGTCAATCAACAGGTCCAATACTGAGCAGGTTAAGAGCTGCTCCTACTTGGGGATCCTGTTCTTGGCAGATTTATCTTTGACCCCCTCCCCCAACTTAAAACAGTGTTCAACAGAGCAGAACCATGTGCAAATGTTATAAATAGATTTTCCTGTAATAAGGGGAGGGGGGAGTAAATTTCCAGAACTGTGCAAGCCTTCAGCTTGAAAGTGCCCCCCCTTATTCTTTATGGCTTAGCTATTTGGATCAAAGCTATCTCTGATAATATTGACCAACCTCTGGCCCAGTTTTTAAGAAAAATACTGAATGTCCCCTGATGTGTATCAAATGTATTATGGGCATAATTTGGACAAATATCCCTGGAAATAAGAGCACGGCTCTGTGCCTTCAAACTGAGATTAAAATTGTTCTGTGCTGAAGATAACTTGCTGGACACTCTGAAACAGGATACCCACAAATCAATTTGGATGAAAGCCCTGGATGAGAAATTAATGTCAGTTGGAATGTTGGCTAATTGTAGTTCTGATATGGGCAAATCCAAATAATTTTCTTTGAACAAAAAGTGTGTCCTAGAAACTGATTACAGCAGTTTAATCTTAAGAGCCTGCCAAGTTTGCTCACCCATGTCTTTTGGTCTTTTCCCCAAAACACCTTTACATCTATATATATACTACCTTACTATCCCACGACACTGCAGAATTTTCTTATTCAAAAGATTCTATAGGAGAGATTTCTGAATAGGCCTTATTCTGATAGACCGTATTCACTTGTAGCCTTAGTAGTATTGATACGTCTTTTTATGTTTTGCTTGAATGCAGGTCTTTTTAGACTATAAGGGAACATTATATTAAGCCTCTAATTGATCAATGGTCCCCTTACACCCTGGAAACTCTGTCTCCTCTGTTTAGTGATAAGGATCCTAAAATCACACTGGTAATAGCAAAATTTGTTTCAGTCCTTTTTGCCCTTGCATCCAAAAAATGAGGAATGAGAATCTTCTGCTGCTCAAGATTTGTTAATCAATGACAATCTAAGGGAATAAAAGAAAAGGGGAGAGCTTACATACCAACTGGCAAGGGTGAATATGGGAAAATGTCATGCCATAAACTTAGAACTACAGAACTGGGAAACATCATACTCGGGATATAATGCTGTATTCTCATGACCACACAGATGTGACACCAGATGTTACTACAGCATCAGGAGGAGACACATTGTCTTGATAGACCATGCCAAGTGGGGTCATTGCCATAAGGATTAAGGCTGAGGCTAAAGAACTGCAGATGACTCTTCTGGGCTCCACTAGCACCATCTGTTGTTAAAACACAAACCTGTTGCCCAGCAAGGAGCTTTGTGCTCTCTTATAGACATAAATGAACTGTGTAGAAAATGTGCAAAAGGGACTCTGATGTAAGGTGACCAGATTGTGATGCCAGACACGTGCCAGCAAGAGCCTGAGACAGTGTGCCCATGGTTACTGAAGTCCCCCCATTCCAGATGTAGCCCTAGAAACATAAAGCACTCCAAAAACAGCCATCTGCCTTTCCTGTTTAAACCAGGGACTCCAGCCACCATTAAAGGAGTCCTTCATTGCTCTGGCAACCTTCTCCCCAACCTTCTCTGCAGCAAAAACACAAAAGACTCTTTCCCGCCTTCAATTTGACAAAGGACTTGACATTCCTAGGGAACCAGTTTTGCTGCCCTGAAATAAAGAACACAATAGATGCTAGCTGATGAGTCATCATGACCATCTGTCTCTGTCACAAGCCAGGTTAGAATTCAACATTGACCAATTCCTTAAACCCCTCACCCATTACGAACATGACTTTTTGAATGGACCACCAAGGGGTTGTCCCAAGGGAGGGTCCAGCATAGCCCTCCCCAAAACGCCCCCTAATAAAAGTGGGTACCCAGCAGCGTGCTCACTCTCTCTACGCCTTCTCTATGTCTTCTCTAGACCTTTCCAGCCCTCTAACTCATGCTATACCAAACTCACCCTGCCTCTAAGACACCTGGACTGTAGCCAGAGTCTTCCATGTGTGTCTGCCGGTTCAGACCACGATTTCCCCCCCTTCCTATTAGTTTCCCCTATTTTCCCACTGGGACACATCATCTCATTGGACAGGTAAATATTGCCCACCAACAGTATCCTGCTCATATGAATGTCTCTATGCTCTATCTGATTTTCCTAAAAGCCGTGTAACTGTGTGTGTGTGTGTGTGTATTGTTTGAATGCAAAGTTTCTCCAGTAAAGACATCATTTTTATACTGACTCCAGCCTCCGTGTCTATTACTGGTATTTCTGGAAGAGGTGGGACCTCTTTATATACAGGTGTTCGTTTCCTATTGCCTATTAGCCATTTATAATATCGCAAATTCCCCATTATAATTAATAATTTAAGGCAATCAGACTAACAAACCTCATTTTGCAGGACAGAGCAGGACCTTTTAACATTTCCCCCTGTGGAGAAATGCATTTTTCATTGGAGGTTTAAACTGAGCAAAACTTTATCTCGAGTTTTAAAAAGTTTCTCTGTCTTGGCAGAGTACAGATAGGCACAGGGTGTGTGTGTGTGTGTGTGTAGGAATCAGCAGCCTTACCCAAAAATGCTTTAGAAATGCAAATGGTAGGTCTGGATAGCTATAGTAAGATTGTCAAGTCACACAACATATATCTCCAGCTAGAAAGGTGACACCCAGCAGGGAACAGAAATTTGGAAGACTTAAGCTGCTAGAGACTTCAGGAAAAGTTTCTTTGACCTGGCCTGACCTGGCCAGTGGGAGGGGAAAGACAGACAGTTAAACTCCTGGACATGAGGAGTTGATTCCATTGGTGCAGACAGAGTGCTCACTTGGGGTCTATTGGAGGTGGCCATTGCCATGTGCAAGACTGCGGGCCTGAGCAGAGGCTCCAAGGTAATGGGAAGTCTGTCGCATTACAGTAACTTTTAAAGTAAAGGGCCTGCCTTAGGTTAGCTTGTTTATCCCTTTTCTTTTGGATCCCTTGCTTAGTCTGTTGCTGTGCTGACCAATGTTCCCTCTAAGCTACACAGTGCTGTGACCAAATTCTGCCTTGTGAATGAAAAAAGCTAGTAGCATTAAAGTTGTGAGCAAGTCTACATTTGACTATTGCATAAATTATTTTTAGAAGATTATTTCCATAACCTTGTAAAAATCTCAGAATGAATTCTTTTAAACTATATTTAAACTATTTTTAAAGAATAAATTAAACATTATAAGAGAAAACAGAACCAAGTCAGATTTCATTACACAAAATGTTGTCCTCTACCTGGCCTCAGGAGAACAGGTTTATGTGCCCCAGGCCACTATATTGGTAGACCTGGCCTCCCAAGAACAGGTTTACCCGCCCCAGTCTACTATATTGGTAGATCTGGCCTCCAAAGAACAGGTCTACCCAACCCTTTCCACTATATTGGTAGACCCGGCCTCTGGAGAACAGGTTTACCTGCCCCAGTCCACTATATTGGTAGATCTGGCCTTCAGAGAACAGATCTATATGCCCCAGTCCACTATACTGGTAGACCTGGCCTTGGACCATCACCCTGCACTGACCCTTAGAAAACATACCAGCACTTGGGTGAGGAGGGACTCTTGCAGTTGCTTTGGGGTTTTTTTTTTGGTGAGATATAACAACCAGCATTACAGGTCAAGTATAACAGAGGTGGGGCTTCCAGTTGGAGTAAAATGGTGAGTTAACGCACCTTGCAATTACACAGGGTGGACGGTGGTTCCTTTCGACAGTTTGGGCTTTTTTTTTTTTTGCCCAACGCAGCACACCCCAGGCAGGGGGGTGACAAGCAAGCAGCAAAGTCCAAGCGAGAGTAGAGATTGGCGTGGGCAAGCCTTGAAGGAGGCTTGTTTACATTTTGATCCCCTCTCACGAAGAGGGCAGTTGCGTGTCAGCACTACAGGAGCCAACTGAGCTGAGAATTCAGCATAAATCCGTCATCTACCAACCTCTTTACCATCAAGATCAACAGCAAACGTAAAAGAAGCAATGCAAACCTCCGAGATTGACATGTAAGGTAACAAAGACTTTTTGCTTACTGGTTTGAAGACGTAACAAAATTTGAAGTAAGCGGATAAGCGTATAAAAGCTTTTGCAAGGCAATCTGTTCCATTTGGATGTAAAATAAGCTTTCCAGAGCGAGAAAATACCGAAAAAATAACTTTTGTTTAGCATTCCTGTGGTCAGCTAGGGATAAACTGTGAGCTGTAAAAACGAAACTGATGTGATTCTGTGCTACTGAAAATAAGTTCCGGCTGAGAAAGACAAGTTTAAGGCTAGAATGGGCTTTGAAAAAGACTGAGTAACTGGAAAGAGACGGAAGTTTTAAAGCGTTACACAGGAAGTTGGATTTTCGGGACAGACACTAAACAGGAAGTCAAAAATAAACCTACTCTTGCCAAAAAATCATAGAAAAACTGCGCCCGCCATTTTGAGGAGGACTAATTTTTAAAAACCTAATTTTAAAGTATAATAACAACGAAAAGAAAAGTAAAAAGGTGGCGATTTGACTAAGCACCTAGGAGAAAAGAGACTTGGGTGATATTTAAGATTTTAACAAAGATTTCAAAACGGATCTGAGGCCAAGACAAAGGGCCGCTTCTACATCAAGTCTAAGAATGACAGCAAAAGATAAGAAAGAATGGCAGACAGCAATAGAGGCCATGGAGAAGAGGATGATGGAGGCAGTGCAGAATCTAGGAAAACAAATGGAATTCCAGACCAAAAAAATGGAATTGCAGATGAAACAGCAAATGGAAAAGCAATTGGAACAAATACAAGTACAAGTACAAGAGAAGAATATGGCAGCAATAAAAGAATTGGTCCTTGAAGAAGTGGCAGAGTTTAAAAAAGATACAGAGGAAGTTAAAAAAGAAGTTCAAATTTTGGCAACAAAGTCGACTGAGTTGGAACAAAAAATTAAAACAACTCTCCAAGAGAATGCAAGGTTGGAATCTATGATGGAGTATAGAGCTACGCAAAATCATCTGATGCTAAGAGGAATAGAGGAGGCAGAAGATCAAGATATACGTATATTGGTAATAACAACGCTGATGGCGTACAAAGGGGAGGATCAAGGAGACTTAGACTCAGATTTTGATTTAATTTACAGAGTAAATTCAACATATGCTCAGAAAAAGAAATTACCAAGAGATGTTATTGTGCAGTTGGTGACAAGAAAAATGAAAGAAGATATTTTCAAGAAGCAATTCACGCAACCGCTCAAAATTGATGGCAAAAAGATAATAATCTTGAGGGAAATCCCAAGAGTGATTTTACAAGATAGAAGAAAGTTTAAAAAATTGGTTGATAAACTAAAGGCAATGGAGATTAGATTCAGATGGGAAATACCACAAGGATTGTCATTCACATACCATTCAGTGAGATTTACGATTAAAACAGGAGATTTGTGTAGGTTCAAAGAAAATAATTTTGAAGATATTGTGGATATATAAATCAAGACACTATGGAGTATAAATTACTGTCTTGGAATGTAAATGGACTTAACTCACCTAATAAAAGAAAATTAGTAAATCATTGGCTAGAAAAACAAAAGAGCAATATAATTTGTTTGCAGGAAACACATATTAGAAAACAAGATAACAAGTATATGATTAATAAAAAATTGGGAGAAGAGTTTTATTCCTTGGCGACAAAAAAGAATAAAGGAACAGTGATCTATATTAAAAAAAGAATTAGATCCTAAAGAAATTTTTGCAGACAACGAAGGAAGGTATATTGGAGTTGAAATAACGATGCACAGGAAAAAAACTTTGATTGTAAATTTGTATGCATCCAATGGAGCTAAAGAAATTTTTTTTTAAGACTTGACAAAAGAAATGGATCATTTAAATTATGATCAGGTCATTTTTGCAGGAGACTTCAATGGTACTGTAAATAATAAATTGGATAGACAATCAAAGAAGGCCGTGGAAGTGGCTGGAAAGTTACCAAAATTCTTTTTTAAATTGATGGAACAAGAGACATTGGAAGATGTATGGAGAAAATGGAACCCCAAAGTTAAAGATTATACTTTTTATTCTAACAGACATAACTCTTTTTCTAGGATCGATATGATTTGGATGTCGGATGAGATTGCATTGAAAACCCCAAAAATTAAAATTTTAACAAAGGACAATTCTGATCATAACCCCTTAGTTTGGGTATCAAGAGAAAAGCCTAAACAGCTATATTGGAGAATTAATGAGGATTTATTGGACAGGAAAACAGTTATTGAGACATTGCGTAGAGAAACACAGAATTTTTTTGAAACAAATTTGAATAAAGGTACAAAAATACAAATAGTGTGGGATACATATAAGGCGGTAATGAGAGGATTGCTTATATCATTAAATATGAAAGATAGAAAAGAAAGAATGAAACAACAAAATGATCTACAAGAAAAGATTCAACAGAAAGAAAAAGAGTTAAAGAAAAAACCAGGGAAGAAAAAGATTATTAAAGAGATCCATATGTTACAGGATCAGCTGAATGTGCTGTCAAATCGAGAACTGTATTGGAATCTGAAGAAATTGCAACAGAAATCTTTTGAGGGTGCAAACAAACCAGGAAAATTTTTAGCATGGCAATTGAAGAATCGACAGGAAAGAAATTTCATAAATAAAATAACAGAAGAAGGTAAGGATATTGTGGACTTAAATGGGTTAAAAAGAGTTTTCTTTAATTATTCTGCTAAATTATTTTAAAAAAAATGTATCGATTTATGGAAACTCAAGAAATATTTGGAGAATATTGAAGTACCAAAGTTGGGACAACAAATGAGAGAGATGTTGAATGGTCCAATTAAAAAGGAAGAGGTAGTGAGTGCGATAGAAGAAGCAAAATTGGGGAAAGCTCTGAGTCCAGATGGATTTACAGCAAAATTTTATAAAAAATTAAAAGAGGAGCTAACCCCAGTTTTTGAACTTTTGTCAAATGATATAGGAGTGATAAAACTGATTCCAGAGTCATGGAAAGAAGCTAACATCTCACTCATACCTAAAGAAGGACAGGACTTAACTAATGTGAAGAATTACAGACCAATATCCCTTCTTAACAATGGTTATAAACTGTTTGCTAAAATAATTTCTGAAAGGCTTAAGAATTACCTGAAAGATGTTATAACAGAAGAACAAGCTGGCTTTTTACCAAATAGACAAATCAGAGACAATTTAAGAATAGTGATAGATGCAATTGAATGTTGTGACAAACACCCAGAGTAGGAAGTTGGATTCCTCTTCTTGGATGCGGAAAAAGTGTTTGACAATTTGAACTGGGATTTTATGTTTCAAGTGATAGAGAAAATGAAGATAGGTCAATCTTTTTTAAACATGATCACAGCGATATATTCAGATCAAAAAGCAACATTGAATGTAAATAAAGAAAGGACAAAGTATTTCAAGGTTCAAAAGGGGACACAACAAGGCTGCCCACTATCCCCATTATTTTTTATATGGATATTAGAAGTATTATTGGGGAAAATAAGAGATGACAAGAATATTAAAGGACTTACAATGAGAGGCTTTACATATAAATATAGAGCATTTGCTAATGATGTAATGTTTATGATTCAAGACCCAATAGAGAATATACCACTATTGATGCAAAAAATTAAAGACTTTGGAGATTTAGCTGGCTTTTATGTAAATAAAAATAAGATGAAGGTGATGTGTAAAAATATGGGGAAACAAAAACAAGTTGAATTGCAAGAGAAAATTCAATGTGAAGTGGTTACAAAGACAAAATACTTAGGAATTGAATTGACTATGAAAAATATAGACTTATTTAAAAACAATTATGAAAAAAATTGGAATAAGATTCAACAAGATATGAAAAAATGGGACATCTTGAACTTATCACTATTGGGAAGGATAGCAACAGTTAAAATGAATATTTTGCCTCGTTTAATGTTTCTATTTCAGACTATCCCAATAATAAGACAGATATTGGATTCATGGCAGAAAGAAATATCAAAATTTGTTTGGGCAGGAAGAAAACCAAGGATTAAAATGAAAATATTATGTGATGCAAAGGAAAGAGGAGGGCTTCAACTACCTAATATTAGACTTTATCATGATGCAGTTTGTTTAACATGGTTAGAACAATGGATTAATCTTGAAAATAAGAAGCTGCTGGCGTTAGAAGGTCACGATAATAAATTTGGATGGCATGCTTATTTATGGTATGAAAAGTCAAAAATGGATAAATTTTTCAAACATCATTGTATAAGACGATCACTGTTCGAGACTTGGATGAGATACAAAGATATTTTTTTTGAAGAAAGACCACTTTGGATAGTACTGGCAGAAGTGATTAAACCATATTCAAGACATGAAGGACAAGATTGGTTACCCTATAGAAATATTTTAAAATTAGAAGGGAAAAGTTTTGTGATAAGAGATAGAGATGACTTGGAATTTGACTATGATTGGTTGAATTATAGACAGATTTATGATTTATTTAAGGCAAACAAAAAAAAGTATGGTTTCAGGGGAAAAAATAATGAAATCGAAATTGTATGGGCCGAAAAAGGTAGAAAAATGATTTCAAAAATATATAAGGTTTTATTGAAGTGGTATACGGAAGATGAAAGGGTAAAAGAACAAATGATAAAATGGGCTGTAAATGTAAATACTGAAATAACTATGTCATCATGGGAGTGTTTGTGGAAAAAGTCAATGAAAATTTCAACTTGTGTTAATGTGAAAGAAAATTGTTATAAAATAATGTATAGATGGTACATGACTCCAAAGAAAATTGCTAACATCAATGAGACTATGTCCAACAAATGTTGGAAATGTAGAAAAAAAGAAGGCTCATTTTACCATATGTGGTGGACTTGTAATAAGGCCACGAGTTATTGGACAGAGATACATAATGAAATACAAAAAATCCTGAAATGTACTTTTAAAAAAGATCCACAAGTATTACTGTTAGGTCTTAAACTGGAAGAAATAAATGTAACCAAGAGAACATTGCTATGGTACTTGGTTACAACAGCTAGAATGTCTTATGCACAATTCTGGAAACAAGAAAAGATACCTGAAATATGGGAATGGATAAGGAAGATGCTTTTTATGGCAGAAATGGATAAATTGACAAGAAAGCTTAACAACGAAGAGGATGAAGATTTTTTTTTTTTGCAGAATGGAAAGACTTTAAGGAATATCTTGAGAAAAATTGGGATGTAAAAAATAAATTGATTTGCTTTGATAGCTATTAAGAAATGATTATGAACGATTAGATTGTTAAAATGTTACCTTAATCTGATAATGAAAGTGATGTATAGTAATCAATAATTAGATAATAGAAGTGAGTTTTATGTCAAACTAAGAAACATATAAGGGATTATAAAGGGGTAAGAGCATTGCGGGAAGCCTTGTATTGGGGCGGGAGGGGATAAAAGAAAAGGATATGTGATATTCATAAGATGTAATACTGAACATGTTAATATATCCAATAATAAATAATTAAAAAAAAGTATAACAGAGGTGGAACAATCACTGTCAGCACACTCCCTAACCTAACAAAGATGTTGTTACCTGAATGTTATCAAACTACCCAAACTACTTATTTATTCAGATATTTGTATCCCACTTTTCCCTGTGACTAGGGCAATTTACAAATCATACTGAAAAGCATAATAAGGGAGGGGGAATTTTTTTTTTCTGGATAGCTTGTGGGGACCATTATAGTCAATGGGCCCCATTGGCTATAATCAGGGGTCTTTTCGTAGAAAAACAGCTGCAGGAGCTCATTAGCATATGGTATGCTAATGAGCTATTAGGCTATTAGCATATGCCACACCCCCTGACATCACCGGAAGTGATGTCAGAAGGGGAAGCAAAAGGGGGGAGGCATCTTCAAAAGCCTCCCCTTCCCTTCCCCAGCTGGTCTGGGTGGGGGAGCTAAGAGAGAAGGGGTTTAAAGTTTAAACTCCTTCTCACTAGAGTTGGGCCACAGAAGGAGGAAAGAGAGAGAGTAGAGAAAAGGAAAGAAGGAAGGAAAGAGAAGGAAAGAAGGAGGGAAAGAAAGAGAGGGAAATAGGAGGGAAACAGGGAAAGGAGGAAAAAAGAGAAGAGAAGAAGGTGGGAAAGAAAGAGAGAAGAGAAGAAGGAGGGAAAGAGGGAAAAGAGAGAAGGAAAGAAAGAGAGGGAAATAGGAGGGAAACAGGGAAAGGAGGAAAAAAGAGAAGAGAAGAAGGAGGGAAAGAGGAAAAAGAGAGAAGGAAAGGAGGGAATGAAAGAAATTCGGCGGCAATTCGGCCCCATTATATCCTATGGACCATTGAGGTCAATGGTGAAAACATAGGGTATATTCTGGGGGCTGGAGGGGAGGGGGTTTGAGGGAGAGGCTCCAAACTCACAGGGTAGCTGATGGAGCCTCTCCCCAAGATACCCACCAAGTTTCAAGAACATTGGACCAGAAGGTCCATTTCTATGGGCCCCCAAACAGGTTGCCCCTATTCCCTCCATTGTTCTCTATAATGGGAAAAAAGTAAGTTTTTTTCCCACCATAGAGAACAATGGAGGGAATAGGGGCAACCTGTTTGGGGCCCATAGAATTGGACCCCCAGATCCAATATCCTTGAAACTTGGTGGGTATCTTGGGAAGAGGCTCCATCAGCTACCCTGTGAGTTTGGAGCCTCTCCCTCAAACCCCCTCCCCTCCAGCCCCAGAATATACCCTATGTTTTCACCATTGACTTCAATGGCCCATAGGATATAATAGAGCTGAAATTGACATTCGGCTGCCTGAAAGACTCCCCAGGACGCTGCTGGGGGCGGGGCTTGGCTCCTGAGCTCCCGGAGCTGTGCTCCGGTGGGCTCCCCCCCAAAAAAGACCCCTGGCTATAATGAAGAATCAATCCAGGGATATCTGGGGCTCTGGAGGGCTGTTTTTAGGTAAAGGCAACAAATTTGTAGCATAGCTGCTGGTGTCTATCCTAACCCCCCCCTCCAAGTTTCAAAAAGATTGGATCAGCGGGTTCAATTCTATGGACCACAGAAGGAGGTGCCTCCATTCTCCATTGTTTCCTATGGAAAATTGTGAGCTGAAGCAGAAATCCTCTGAGTTGGCCTCTGAAATGTTTTGTGCCAGCACCCCCAGCACAGCTTAGAAGGAACCGTGGTACTGACAATATGCATGAGGAATTTTCTTTTAAATAAAAGCTTTATAACTTTTAATGCTGGTAATGGTTTTCTGTATCACATAGACCTTTCAGACACTCTATTTTAAAAGGAGTGCCAGGAAGAAGGGGAGGGGCAGTCAGTTGGTTCGTAGCTACTCCCCCAGTGGTGCACAATGCAGAAGCTGTCCCTGTGATAACCAGATGCTGAGTAGTGAGAGACATAGACATGAGGGGAGGCTTTAGAATGACAATGCAGTGAAGGGAAGCTGGGATTGTTTGTCCTCTTAGGGCACAATTCCTACAAAGGCCATGTGGTGGCAGTGGATGAACTGAGAGAGGAAGAAAAAAGCCCCAACAGATGTTGGAAAAGTCAGGTAGGTGGTACATGCTAGGCAGAGACCTTGGATGGCTACTGGTGCCCAGATGCCTTTGAGGGCAAGGTGGTACAGGGCCTGTAGGTGAGGGTGGGGAGCTGTTCTACTAAATCCCCACGCAGCTTTGGGACTGTCTCTCCTCAGTACAAACTACTTGATGTGCTGTCAGAGCCTTTCTGATGTGTAGGACCAGGAGGCAGTAGAGCTATTCAGGTTACTTCTAAGGGACATAGATTCACATTTTATCCTGTATCCAGACACTCAGTGGGACACAGGGCTTGCCAGAGGAGGCAGATGATAGCATTGTAGGTGCATTCAAAATCTGATATATGTTAATGATGCCAGAATTAGAATATTCCAGGTCTGACTGATTGTTTTGCAGGTCCTGACTAACAATGGAATCAGAACTTTCCCCTACTTCTGAGGGCCAAACTAAATGTGATGCAGCAACTGTGTTTATTGGCTCCCTTAGCTACCTCATTCCTCATTCCTGTGTAATATGAGGGCAGGGCAACATGGATCTCACTGTAATGCCAAGTGAGGATTGCAAGCTGAGCATACACGTATTTTCTTTTCAGATCCATTAGCCTAGGCTGGACTATGATAGAAGTGTCTGACGTAAATATCTGAGGGAAGTTGGGTGAGGTGTGGGGAAGGTTCGGCACTTCTACTCCAACACCTTCCCTAATTTATATTAAAATTAGGGGGGGAAACCTGCCCCTCTTCATACCTGATGGGGCAGAATGTTAAGAATCCAGTGTGGCTGCTGCCCTTCTATCTAATTTGGCATGCAGAGTGAAATGTTTGCAGGACTGGGTAACTTAAGGGTAGCAAGCCTTGAGATTTTTGCTCTGGGATGGCACACAATTAAAAATAAGCCAAAGGATCCTGGCTCTAGTCCGGTCAACAGGAGCTTCAGTTATTTAAACACTGTATCAGGAAGGTGTTACTTTTCCTAAAACAGTTCTGCTCAAATCCAGGGGAGTTTGCACTGAATTGCTAATTTTCTTGAGTGTCTTTTTATATGCCTGAAACACTTGAGCTGTGCAAGACAATGAAACTCAAGACCAAATTCCGCTTCTTGTCTGTCAAGATCTTTTTTTTCAAATACACACACACAGTTTCTGAATTATTCATCACATAGAGATAGGCTTGAAAAATTACTGAACAGAAGCTTTTGGGTTGGTCTATAGTAAATTGCATTTTAACATTAAGTAGAAATATAGCAAGCAGGAGAGGGAAAGGCAACTCTGAAACTCCAGTTGATACAGAATGCAGCAGCTGGGTTACAATCAAGAGCTAGGCAGAACATGCACATTACACCCATTTTGTTTTGTTTTTTATCAAAACCCTCCTAAAAAGGAGAGGAATTTATTCTTTTTATAAATAGAAAAAGGTAGGGTATATAGAGGGATAAAGAAAAGAGCGGAGTGAGTATTCTGTTAATAAAGGTTAGTTTAAATCAATATAGATACAGTTTTTGGCAATCTCCGTGATTTGAGAGTCTTCTTTTCATCTAACCAAAATTCTAAATAACTCTGTTAATGAGGTTAGTAGTGTCCTTTGGAGTTAATTATTAGTCATCTCCTTTTTGACGTTTCCCGAACAGTTATTTCTTAGGTTGTCTTCCTTTGGTATCCCTCAAGTTATAGGATGGGCCACCTTTGATTTTCACTTCTCCCGCTCCGGCACCTCCCTCCTCTGGGCCGCTGTCATCTTCACTGCTCAAATCTGTCCACGTTGCGAGTGCTGCCTCTTCCTCTGGACTGGCGTGTCTCTTCAGAAATTCCTGCGCCTTGAAGATGGAGTCAATCTTCTCTCTTTTATCCTTGTACTTGAACAAAAGGCCTTCAGGATAGGTCCATCTGTATATAACTTGTCTTCTTTGTAGAAAAGTGGTCAATCCTTTATAAGCTTTCCTTTTCATCCGGATTTCATAAGGCACATCTTTCAATATTCTGATGGTCTGCTCCCCAATTTTCAAGGGCACCGCTGCAACTGCACGCAAGATTTGATCTCTAGTACTCTGCTTGACAAACTTGACAACCACTTCTGCTGGCAGATTATTTTTTTGTAAATGTGGAGTAGGCCCTATAGACCTTATCCATTTCTTCTTTTAACTCACGCTGATCTCTGCCAGTTACGGGTGCCAAGGCATTCGCAAGTATAGATCTGAGATCTTCCTTCTCTTCTTCTTTAATGCCCTGAAATCGAAGAGTCAGATTCGATTTTTCCATTTGCAACATCAAAATTCTTTTTTCTTGCACATCCTGATGCTTTTCTAACTTGTTGACCCTTTTCTTCACTTTTCCGATGTCTTCCGACGAGACCAAACATTTCTGTGCGATCTCCTCCATCTTCTTTGACGTCTCTGTTAGTTGCCTCTGTTGACTGTTGAGAACACCTTCCATATTAATTAAGGTTTCGCTGATTTTCTGTATTTGGACCAGCAGAGGGTGCAGTAGCTCGCTTGTCTGTTGACTGACAGTCGGCTCTGGAGGGGATTACCCGGACCGGAAGTCCCGCCTCCCTTCTTCTCAATTTTCAAAGGGACCTTCTTCATGGCAGACATTTCTTGTATTTGTTTACTTTATAAAAGTTCGTGACGCGTCGCTCAGGAGTCCCGCTAACTCATTCGCTTCAATGGCACCCCAAAGGTAATTTCACCAACCCTTCTTCCCTTTCATCCCCCTTAGCTTTCTTATGCAAATCCCGCTTCTCAGTGGGGGGGAATTCCCCCTCCTCCCAGCCGCTTATTCGCTTACGGGGGAAGGGCTCGGGTTTCGCTTCAAATTCAGACCTCCAACTCACGGTTCCTGCCGTTTCTTCTTTTTGCTTTAAATCATCGCTGTTCCTCACTCCTGTTGGAAATCGGTGGCGTTGCTAAGTCCCATTACGGGCACACCGCAGCGGGGCCGATTGGGGCGGGGAGAAAGCCTCAATTTCCCGGCTGACTGCCGGCAAAGAGGCTACTCCCCAAGCGCCCCCGGTTTGGAGCCTTTACCTAAGGCTCACTAGGGTCTTGCAAACCTGCAAAGACCCCCCCAAACTGCGTGTGGGCTAACCACCTCTGGGAGCTTCCCAAAAGGTGGCCGCCATTCGCAACGCCGGAAACCGAAAACCCACATTACACCCATTTTGCATAGGGATGTGCATTCAGATATTTCCAGTCTGAATATATATCTGAAAAATACCTTATCAGTATTTTCTAGATATATTTGGGTATCTGGGTGATATGTGGGATTTTCCAGGATACTGGTAAATAGGTCCAAAAAACTTATGAAAATATTCAAGTGTAACTGGGAATATCAGAGGCTAGTGTTTTAAGGCACCAAGGGCTGTTGTCCTTTAATTTTACTGTGTTTCTGTGTCAGTATCTTCTTGCCAGCATTTGGCATCAGCTTGCCAGATTAGTTTGGCTTGGATTTTTTGCTTTGCAATAGTTTCTGTTGGCCTTGCAACATTGTGTTCTTTGCTCAAGTTGTTTTTCATTGGATTGTCTGGTTTGACATTGGCTTGGGTTCTCTGGCTTGACATTGGCTTGGGTTCTCTGGCTTGACATTTGTTAGGCTTGCAACAGCATCCCTTGTTAAATTAAGTAGGCTTGGATTCTCTTGTTTGACACTGATATGGATTCTCTAGCTTGACAAAGATTGGGTTAGGCTTGCCACATTGTTCCATGCTTCTGCTGGGATTTCCTGGTTCTGCATTGATTCTATTGAGCTTGTTGGTTCTATTTGCATTGGAAGACTTTTGGTCAGTGGATGCTTTGCTTGCTCTCGTGTCTTTGGCTATTCTTTGCCCTAGAGAAAGCATGGAATCCCCCCCCCAAACAAGGGAGGATGCCTGGGGCACCTTCTTCAAGGGCCGATAGTACTGGACTTCATGATCTAATTCATTTGAAACTTGGTGGTTATTTATTGCACAGGCACCAACATATTGCCTGCAATTTTGGTGCCATTTGCACAAGGACCCACAAGGACTTGCTGAAGGCATCTTATTTCCCCCCTCCTCCACTATTTCCTCTTTCCCTTTCCTAAAAGCCCCCATAGCATCCCCTTTTCCTGCTTTGTTTAATCATTCTACAGTTGTCAGCCTCCAGGTGGGGCCAAGAGATCTGGAATCACAACATATCTCCCAGCTACAGAGATCAGTTGTTCATCCTCCAAAGAAGTTGGTTTTTTTCCAGAGGAAGTGATCTCTGTCATCTGGAGGTTAGTTGTAGTTCTGAGTGATCTCCTGCCCTTACTTGGAGGTTCAAAACACAAAATCAGGAAGGGAGAGTGTAAATCTACAAATAAAAACGTAGAAATTCTCCCAAAAAGTTTTTAAGACAAATAAAGATACTCATAGGAATATATATTGAGTATATAAACACATACAGCACTTCAAAAGAATGTAATGCACATCATACAGTCACACAAACCACAGAATGATGATTCTTAAAGTGATACAATCCAAAATAGTCCACAAGCACAAGCCCTCCTAGGGGCAATAATAGTCCATAGAGAAAATACTGTCCAGTATACCCCAATGGTATCATACGTAATCTCCTGCCCTCACATGGAGGTTATATATACTGTGATAAAAATGACAATGACATTTAATAAATTTTATGAACATCAAATTATATTACAAATGAAATTTTTGCAATATTACTAAGGAAATTCTAACATTGTCAAGGAAAAATCCATCATCTTCAATGAACACCTGGTTATAAACTCATTTCACCAATCTTCCTGAGGAGTAATCCTATTATATTGAAAGGTGTCAGCCTCTTGATACAGCTTAACTTCTTTTTTACTCTCTTCAAATCATCTTCTGGTTCCATTTTCAAATTATTACAGCTTAACTTCTTTTTTACTTTCTTCAAATTATCCTGGAACAAACATGATTATTTAGAATGGAAAGAAACATGAAGCTGAATGGAATATTGTGTTACAAGCTGAGGCAGACCTCGCAATTATAAGAGAAAGGTGGCCCAGTGGGTAGATAGTTTGGTCAGCTATTCTGCCTTGCCAGGTGTCGTGTAACTTGGAAGAACCCCGGTGCATCGATCCAGCGAGGCATAAAGCCAACCACCAAATAAGGAAGGCCATGGATGCTGGTTTGGGGCAATTTTTGTCACACCCCGACATACGGGTCGAGTTCTAGGACCTGTATAGGGTTGACAGGGTTAGGGTTAGAGTTAGACAAGGGTAAAGAGTTATTCGTCAGACAAGGGTATTTGTCAGACAAGGGTAAAGAGTTATTTTTGCAAGACTTGCGGCAAGGGATTAGGTCAGCCTTGGGTTGTTAGGTGGCCGCAAAGGCCAAAGCAGAGGCTTGACCTTGGCAGTGGCAGGGTTGTGTGAGTAAGAAAGTGGTGAGCACCTTATGGCATTTTCCCAATGGGGAACAGGGGGTCATCAGAAACCACCTTTGGATTTTATGGTCCAGGGTGAGGAATGATTATCACCTCTGGGAACCTCTTGAGGCAGGCTCCTCCCTGCAATTTGTATGGCTTCAGGGGTAGGCACTCCTGTGTGGCAACCAGTTTGCTGGGCTGCTGGTCATGAGCCAGCTGTTGGCTCAAGATTGGAGCTGGTGACTCGCCCATGACATGCAAGGAGGCTGATTAGGGAGTGACACCTGCCTTGCCTGTTCCGTGCTCATTTAGCTTGTCCCTTGCCACACTGTTATGTTTTAAATAGTGTCCCTTGTTTGCTTCCAAACTGTTGTCTGTCTCATTTTTCCAACTGGGGGGGCAGATATGCTGATCTTGGATCATAATAAACTTTGACTGACTGACTGACTGACTGACTGACTGACTGACTGACTGATGGAGCCAGCTGGGTGACCTTGGTCAGTCACAATTCTCTCAGAACTCATTAGACAAGCTAGTGGAGGATTGGCATAGCTGCCTCTCTAAGGCCATTGACAAAATCCAGTGCCCTCTCCACTCTTGTGCCAAATTAGCCCCATAGAACACCCCAGAGCTATGGAGGATGAAATGAGAGCTGAGATAGCTAGAGCAAGGGTGGCTGCATGCTCATGATGAAGCTATGAGAACATCATATAGGTCATTTATGAAGGCCTATGAGATGTCAGTGAAGGCTTCTAAGAAATGTTTCTATGTGGCCTTTATAGTATCTGCAAGCTCTCATCCGGCCCAATTGTTTAGGACAATTCAGTCATTAACTGTCTTGCCACAAGGTAAACAAAATGATAAGGAACTGGCTATTGGCTGAGAGTCATTTGCAAGCTATTTGGCAAAGTCTCGTCGCTCCACCAGGACCTCCTGGCCACAGGTGATACAGTAAGGGAACTGGAAGCCCCTTGACCATCTTCCAGTCCAGTTTTGGACCACTTCTGTCAGCGGTCCTGGGAGGAGGTAGACAGGACCCTGGGAACTGTGAAGCCCACCACTTGCCTCCTTATCCCATGTCCATTTGGCTGGTCAAGGCTTGTGGGGATGGTATTCAGGCCACCCTGGGAGAGATTATCAACGTATCCCTGTCTTTGGGGATATTTCCAGTGGGTTTGAAGGAGGCAGTGGTGTGCCCACTCTTGAAGAAGTCATCATTGGACCCTGCGGTCCTTGTCAACTACCACCCAGTTTCGAATCTTTCATTTCTGGGCAAGGTAGTTGAGAGAGTGGTGGCTGAGCAATTCCAGTCTAGTTTCTGCCCTATTCATGGGATGGAGACCACATTGGTTGCCCTTTCAGATGACCTCTGGAGACACCTGGATTGAGGTGGGTTGGCACTGCTGCTGCTTCTTGATCTGACAGCAGCATTTGACACAGTTGATTTTGATCTTTTGAACCACTGCCTCAACGATGCTTTACAATGGCTTTCCTCCTTCCTCCATGGTCAGGAACAGAGGGTGGTGCTTGGTGAGAGGATATCTCAGCGGTTCCCACTGGAATGTGGTGTGTCGCAGGGGGCAATCCTCTCTCCAATGCTGTTCAACATCCACATGCACCCCTTGCCCAGTTGGTCTGGGGGTTTGGGCAGGGTTGCCATCAGTATGCTGACACCGAGCTTTATCTGTTAATGGATGGTCAGCTGGATTCTGCCCCAGAAATTTTGGACATGGCATTGGGGACTCTGGCTGGATGGCTACAGCAAAGCCAGCTGAAATTAAATCCAATGAAGATGGAGGTCCTCTACCTGAGATTTGGGATTGGAAATCCAGCTCCCAACACTTGGTGGGGCATTGTTGATGCCAGCACCAAGAGTGAGGAGCCTCAGGGTGATCCTGGATGTCTTGCTTTCAATGGAGACCCAGGTCACCACTGTTGCCAGGTCTGCCTTTTATCACCTCGAGCTGGTCGGGTAACTAATTCCCTGTCTCATTTCCCAGGACTTAGCTACAGTGATCCATGCAATTGTCACTTCTGGGCTGGCTTACTGTAACTCACTCTATGCAGGGCTGCCCTTGAACCTGATCTGGAAACTGCAGCTAGTGCAGAATGCGGTGGCATGCTTGCTGACAGTGATGTCTGTGTAGGTGCACATTCAGCCTGTGCTATGCCAACTGCACTGGCTGCCAAAAAGATTATGATAATGAACTTTAAAGCCCTATGTGGACAGGGACCAGCATACCTACGTGGCCGTCTTTCCCCGTATGCGCCCCGGAGAGCCTTGCATTCTGCAGATCAACATCTTCTGTTAGCCCAAAAGACATCAGCTTAGCCTCAACCAGGGCTAGGGCTTCCTCTGATGTGGCCCCGGCCTGGTGGAACATACTCCCAGCTGAGAATTGCACAGGGCCTGTAAAACAGAGCTGTTCTGCCAGGCCTTCAGTTAAGACAGCGGACATCCAACCACCTTGGCCTTCCCTGTCCACAGTGCCAGCCCTGGTGCTAAAACTAACATCTTGCAGGAGGCATTATGGACTACCTGAAGTTATTTGTTAAGCTGCCATTTTGCTTTTGTACTGTTTTAAATCTGTGTTTAGATTATATGTTTTAATGATTACTATGTTTTATACTCTGTGACCACCCTGAGCCCATTTCGGGGGTAAGGCAGGATACAAGCCTAATAAATGAATAAACTCCCTCAGCCCCACCTACCTTACAGGGTGTCTGTTTAGGGAGAGGAAGGTAAAGCAATTGTAAGGCACTCTGAGTCTCCTTCAGGTAGTGTGAAGAGTGAGGCATAAAACTAACTCTTATTATTATTCTTTTCTCTGTGAGGGATCAGTTCTTGGGTCCCCCCACTGCTGCTGCTTGTGATGCCCAGCATGGCTTCCAAGGAGCCTTTCCAGAAGTGCAACCAAAATGACCCACAGGGATGAGCATGAGCTTTGTCTCATATATTTGGGAGAATCCCATAATGTGGTCACTTGCAAAATTTGCCAGGGCTTTATGCCTAAGGCAAATTCAGATAAGGTGTTCTGATTGAAGGTCGCACTATGGGAAAAGGCTTTGTCTTCTTTGGGCCTGTCCAAGTCAGTTCCAGGAGCAGAACCTCTGAAACTCTCTTCATTGAGCTGTCAACCTCATTGGTTCCAGCACTGGAGACCTGTTCCAGACCATTGTCCGTATGATCAGTTCCAATGACTCCAACATCTTGCCCTGATGCCCCACTCACAGCACCCTGAGGACAGAGAGCCCTTCTTGGAGGGGCCTCCTGCTCCCCCCTCCACTTCTTCCTGCTAAGAGGGAGTGGGCCTCTTCTTTCTCCCACTGGCCACCACTCTTTCTTCTGGCAGCAATATACTGGGGTGCACCCTTTGTAGGTCCCTGCGAAGGATAGAGGAGGACAAGTGTTGGGGGTTTATGTCCCTCTGGATATGGGTGTGGCACACCTGGCACTCGTGTCACACAAGGGTCACTGGGGAGGGTGCAGAAATGTTTCTAAAGTTTGGGCTGGTAATGGGGCCCTAGGATTGGAGAAGGTAGGAGGGACAGCTGCTTTACAGTGCTGGGCTGGGAGGGGCCACAGAGGAGAGATGAATCAGGAATGAATGAATGTGCTCTACTCTCAACAAGTTCCCTGCCTCTCTGTCTAACTGCCAACAGCCAACAGAGGAGAGGGTGTGAAGCTGAGGTGAGGGTATAGTGGGAGACCTCCTGGCAAACCTGGATGTTGCCCATTGGCACCTGAAAGGCTGGTGGGAGAAAAATGGCAGAAAAATGGGGACATGCCAGCATCATGCTGGCATGCAATATCACTTCCATCAAAAACTGAAAGTGACAACACATCATAAAAACTATGCCATCATGCCCCCCCAAATACTCCCAGGGTGTCCAGGCTGCAAGCTGGCAACCCTACCTGAGAATTAATGGCTTCTTTTTGTGGTCATTTGATTCTGGCTAGCCTAATCTCATCACATCTTAGAAGCTAAGCAGAGTTGGTCCTGGTTAGTATTTGGATGGGAGACCACCAAAGAGTACCAGGATTGCTATGGAGAGGCAAGCAATGGCAAACCACCTCTGTACACATCTTGCCTTGAAAGCCCTACATGGTTGCCATAAGTCAGCTGTAACTTGATGGCAAAAAATAAATAAATTATAGTATCGAGTTTTAACAAAGAAAATACTGAAAACAATCTTCCTCTCAAACAATATATGACAACTCTTTTAAAAAGTCCTTTTAAAGAGGCTTCTACGTTGTGTGTTTGGAAATATGTATGTTTAAATTTGCAGGTCAGTTGAAAGTCAGATTATTCAACTAAAATTCTTTAATTGGTAAACTTTTTTTGTGATGTATTTTGAAGGGTGTGTGGGCCACTGGTCTTATAAAGAAAAGTTTGTGATGACAGGAATGAGGGCATGCTGAAATTGGTAACAGCAAAATTATCCTTGGGCTATTATTTCAGGGAGAGTCCTTGTGAAGTGGCAGCCAGTGTGGAAGCACAGTTAGGGTCACTGTGAGACTTGGGAAGAGATTGAAGGGAACCAGTCAATGATGGCACAAACAGATGGTAGTTGTTTGCACAACTCATGTTCACAGCATGCCTCCATCCTCAAAATGAATCCTTTCCATCAAGCAGAATTAATTCTACTGATTTTGTGAAGGCATTAGTCTTTCCTAACCCTTCATAGATCAGGGGTGGCCAAACTGTGGCTTGAGAGCCCCATGCAGCTCTTTCACACATTTGTGCAGCTCCCAGTTGGGTGGCTGGGGAAGCGAAGGGGAAGCATGCCTCCCTAATTGGTCTTCCCTTCTCCAGCCAGTGTTCCCTTCCCTAGGTTGGCTTGAGGTGGGGGGGAGCACAGAAAGAAAGCAACTTTGCTTTTAAATGTGTTCTCAAGCCCCCCCCCCCCCAAGCCGGCTACCCTGGAGAAAGTATTTGTCTCTTTAAATCCTTTCTCCAAGCCAAACCAGCTGGTGTGGGAGTGGTGTGGGGGCTTGAAGGATGCATTTCAAGTTAAAGTTGTGTTCTTTCCACCTCTCCCTCCCCCAATCTATTTGCTTTCTTTTCCCTTTCTTTCTTCCCACCTCTCTCTCTCTCTGTCTCCCCATCTAAAGTTAAATGTGTTCTCTAAGCCCCACCATACCAACCAGCTGGCTTTGCTCAGAGAAGGCATTTGTCTCTTTGAATCCCTTCTCTAAGCCAAGCTGGTGCAGCAGTGGGGGCAGGGGGCTTGGAGAAAACATTTAAAGATAATGGCTCTGCCTTCCAGCTTGGAGAAGGCATTTGTTTCTTTACATCCCTTCTCCAAGCCAGCTGGCAGGGTGCATGGGGCGGGGGGAGTTGGAGAACACATTTAAAGTTAAACTTGCTATCTTTCCACCTCTGCCTTCCTCCCTCTCTCCCTCATCTATTTGCTTTCTTTCCATCTCTTTCTTTCTTTTCACCTTTCTCTCTCTCTCTCTTTCTCCCTTCCTTCCTTTCTCTCTTTCTCTCTCTCTTCCTTCCTCTGCCTCCCTCATCTATTTGCTTTCTTTGTTTCTGTTTCTGTTTCTTTCTCTCTCTCCTTCTTTCTTTCCACTTCTTTCATTCTTTCCACATTTCTCTTTCTCTCTTCATTTCAGTCCCAATACATAACCCTTCCTATCTCCCCCTCCCTCCCCGTCTATTTGCTTTCTTTCCACCTTTTTTTTCTCTTTTTCTCCCTCCTTCCCTCCCTCCCTCTCTCTCTTCCTTCCTTTCCAATGCTCCCTCTAAGCTGTGGAGACTTGTGTGCAAAATTTCTGCTTTGTGAGCTACTGGCATTAAAGTGGTGAGCAAGCGATTTGGCTACTGCATAAATTAGTCTGCTCTGGAGCCATCCTTCCTGAGCTAAGACAAAAATATGTGAGCTAGAGGCTAAAAAACTGTGAGCTAGCTCACACTAACTCAGCTTAGAGGGAACAATGTTCCTTTCCCCTCCCTTCCTCCCCCATCTGTTTGCTTTCTTTGTTACTCTCTCTCTCTCTTTCCACCTCTTTAATTCTCTCACTTTTCCTCTCTCTTAGACAAATGTCATTAGCAAACAAATAAATTTCATTGGAAGATAAATATCATTATCAATATCTGTTTATCTTTTGTTTTTATTTTTGGCAGTCTCATTTAATGTTATTTAAAATTAAATTATATTTTTCAATTAAAAATGTGTGTAATCATGTCTTGTGGCTCTCAAACATCTGACATTTATTCTATGTGGTTCTTATGTTAAGCAAGTTTGGCCACCCCTGTCATAGATCCAGGTGGACAGCTGTGTTGGACTGAAGCAGCGGAACAAAGTTTGAGTTCAGTGGCTCCTTTAAGACCAACAAAGTTTTATTCAAGGTATGAGCTTTCATGTGCATGCACAATTCCTCAGATGTATCTGAGGAAGTGTGCATGCACACAAAAGCTCATATTTCATTGGTCTTAAAGGTTCCACTGGACTTAACTTTGTTCCTTTTCTGATCAGAGTATCTTGTAAAACTGCCTCTGTTCTGACGACTAGCTTTGCTTGAACAAAAAGATGACACTAGTGTTTCAGTTGTCTCTTGGTGCTTTTGGAAGTTTTGACTATCCAGTGTGAAAAGCAGTGTTAGCTAATAAACTGAAACAAATTACTGAGAGAAGCAAGAAGAGTTAATGGGGTGGATTAATACAAGTTTATTAAATGAACCTGTGTTGTTGTCATGCCCTTTGGTGGCCAATGGATGTTACAGGAAGTGCTAATGGAATATTCAGTAGGAATGTGATTATTGAAATTATTGCCAACACACCAAAGCAGCTATGAAGTTAGAATACCAGCAGAATGATTGGGGCTATCCAGTATTTTGCAAAGAATATCACATGCATGATTATCTGCCGATAGGATAGAAAGTGTGGGTGTGTGCTTCATATGAGGAACTTTTGGAAACAGGTGGGGTTTTTTTATGTCTTTTGAGGCTAAAGTTGCTGGCCTGGAGAAGCTGAGAGAGACAGAGAGGTATTTGGATGAGACCCTTAGGGAACTGCTAGAACTGTCCTACTCCTGTGCTGATAGCTCTTCTGCTGTCAAGGAGAGGATGGAGGTCATCAGACTGAGGAGCATGGGGACAATCCTACAGAAGGAACCCCTTCCTTGCACAACAAATTGATAATCTCTTGTACCAAGGATACCCCTTAGGGGGCTGGGAGAGTGGGCTTTTGGTATTGGGAGATTTGATCTTTAGAAGTTTAGACAGTGATGTCCATTATGGGTGTTTTGATTGCATAGTGACTTGCCTACCTAGTGCAAAGGTTATGAACATCAAGCACTATCTAGATAGGCTGACAGTACAGGGGAAAAGTCAGTAGTCATGGTGAACACTGGCATCAGTAACATTAATAAATATAGTTGTGTGGTCATGGAGGGTGAATTTAGGTTTCCAGGCAAAAGGCCAGGATCTCTAAGGTGGTATTCTCAGAATTGTTACCTGTTTCATACCAGTGACATAGGCAGAGATTAGAGGTCTCAATGGTTAGATGAGAAAGTGGTGCCAGGAGGAAGAGTTTCAATTTGTTAGGTACTGAAGTACTTTCTGGGACATGCTGAAGCTGTACAGAAGAGACGGACTTCACTCAAACAAAAGGAAACTACAATGCTGGCACTTAATATCAAATTGCTGGAAGAACAGTTTTTAAACTAATCTGGGGGTGGGGGGTCAACAGGAGCTTGAGAGCCTCAAGATAGCAACTCATCCCAAAGGGTAAATTCTTTGAAAAATATTGATGGGAGAAGGCTTGAACTTGAGAATGAGAATAGAGCAGTAGAAGAGGCCCATGTGAAGAAACCTGAGGGCCAAGGGAGGTGGGGATCCTTAGAGAGGAAGATGTGCTACAGGTGCCTGTATGCCAGTGCTAGAAGGCTCTGAGCCAAGATCAGGGACCTAGAGTACTTGGTTCAAAATGACAATATAAATATTAGGGGCATTTCAGAAATGTGGTGTAATGGGGAAAATCAGTGGGATACTGTTATCCAGTGATATAAGTTCTATAGATGGGACAGGGAGGGATGTACTGGGGGTGATGTTGCTCTGTATATCAAACAGAACACAGAGTCAAATAAGCTAGAAAACATTAAAGTAAGAAACTCCCCCATGAAATCCCTATAGGTGGACATAAAGGGCCCTAAGGCTCTTTAAATAAGGATTACTAAAGTTACTTAAAAGTGGGGGCGCGCCCCCCCAATCAAAACCAGTAGACAGATCTCAAGATGTAGAGGGAAATAACAGAGATGCTCAAAGAGGAGAATTTTGTAATACTGGGTAACTACAACTACCCTCACGCCGATTGGGCATATATGTGCTCAAATCATGCCATAAAAATAAGCTTTCTGGTCACAAAGCCAACTACAGGTGTAGCAACTCTAGAATTCGACCTACCAAGTCAAAAAAGATGTCTGCATGATTAATGACTCAAGGCAAGGAAGCTATGAAAGGCAAAATATCTTTTTTAAAAAAACAATTGAATGTTTCTGCAAACAAGGTGAACAGAAAGGAGTACAAGTTCTGTTAAAACAAACATCAAATTAAATTTAAAAATAAAATTTACAATAAGGCAAGCAAAAAGAGAATCTGAGGAGCAGATAGCAAAAAGCATTAAGACAAAGAGAAAGCAGTTGTGGGATGAGATAATGAGTTCTCTTATGGAATAAAAGTTGCTTAAGTAGCAGAAAGCAGAGAACAGAAATAATGGGACAGCTCTTGCAATGGAGAGAAGCAAGCAGTAGGGTCCCACAAGAATTAGTGTTAGGACTGGTACTAGGGGTGTGCCACCCCCCCAAAAAAAAAAATCCTGGAGAGGGGGTGTCAGGTATATTGGGCCTGAAAAATATCAGTGTTATCTGATATTCCCAATTCTGAATAGTGGTATGGTATTCGGGTTTATTCATGAATCCTGAATTTTTTCAGCACCATTATACCCTATGGAATTTCTAATACTCAATGAGGAATCTATCTGGGGGTCTGGGGGCTGTTTTTTTTAAACAGAGGCATCAAATTTGAAGTATTTGCTGGTGCCTTTCTTCAAAAGAACCCCCAAGTTTCAAAAAAGATTGGACCAGGGAGTCCAATTCTATTGGCCCCAAAAGAAAGTCCCCCCATCCTCCATTGTTTCCAATGGAGAAAAAATGGGGGGGGGGAAGCAAGGGCAATAGAGGCCCAACAGAAAAAGAATTAAAGTCCCAGAGAATCTCTGCAGTAGAATTGGAAGGTTGGGCACATTTTTGCAAGCCCAGCAGAACCCAGTGCCAATGTATCAATGCCAGCTCAATCGCAATCCAAGTGAGGGGGTGTTGGAAGCCCAGCAAAACCAGAACAATGTACTGGTGCCAAGCAGCAGAACCCTGTGCCAATGTGTCAATGCCAGTTCAACAGGACTGGTGTGAAACATAGAATCACAATCCAAACAAGGGGGGTTGAAAACCCAACCAGAACCAGTGCAATGTGCCCAGCAGAACCAGTGCCAGTGTGGCAGTGCAAACTCAACAGGACTAAGGTTAAACCAGAGAATCTCTGCAGTAGATACTGAAGATGGGGGAGCATTTTGCAAGCCCAGCAGAACCAGTGCAGTGTACAGAGGGCCCAGCAGTAACTAGTGCAGTCACAGAGTGCCCAGCAGAACCCTGTGCCATTGTGGCAATGCCGTCTGAGCAGGACTGATTTCAAGCACAGAATCACAATCTAAGCAGAGAGGAGTTGAAAGCCCAGCAGAACTAGTGCAATGTACTAGTGCCCAGCAGTAGAAACCAGTGCCAGTGTGGCAATGCCAGCTCAATCACAATCCAGGCAAGGGGAGTTTGGAAGCCCAGCAGAATCAGTGCAATGTACTAGTTCCCAGTAGAACCCAGTACCAATGTGGCAATGCCATCTCAACTAGATGGATGTCAAGCACAGAATCACAACCCAAGCAAAGAGGGTGTGTGTTTTTTGCAAGCATAGCAGAACCGGTGCAATGTGCCCGGCAGGACCAGTACCACTGTGGCACTGCAAACCCAACAGGACTAAGGTCAAACCAGAGGATCTCTGCAGTAGAAACTGAAGTGGCTTCCTTTTGCAAGCCCAGTAGAACCAGTGCAATCACAGAGTGCCCAGCAGAACCCAATGCCAGCTGAACTGGACTGATGTCAAGCACAGAATAACAAACCATGCAAGGGGGGTTGCAAGCCCAGCAGAACCAGTGCAATGTACCAGTGTCCAGCAGCAGAACCCAGTATCAGATTGGCAATGCAAGCACAACACAACCAGTGTCGTACCAGAGAATCCCAGTAGGTTGGGTTTTTTTTATTTTTTGCAGAAGTAAGGGTGGTTAGAAGCGCAGCAGAACACTCAAAAGTGCAGGGTGGGCAGGCTCTTTTATAAGCCCACCTGAACCAAGGCCAGTACACAGAAGCCCAGTAAAGTTTTTCTTCCAAAGTCAAGGGCAAACAGAGAAACCTTACACACTATTTCCCCAGGGAAGGCATCAGAAAGTGTGTGTGAGAGAGAGGGCTGTGTCTACTCTGATTTTCCTCTTTTAGCAGTCTGTAGTGCATACCAATGCATACTATCACTGCCTCAGTGGAGGAGTCTTAGGTGCTGAAGCCCTTCATCACAGGCTCTTTTTCCACCTGCCACACCTGCAAAGAAGAATATTTCATTATTGTCAGGTAATCCTGACATCGGATGGATGGAATGGTAGGAGGGAGGGATGGTCTGCAACTTTTCATGCTCTGGAATGTAGGGAGGTGTGCAGGTTGCCTAGGAGACTCAAGATTCCACCACCTGGGCACTCTGTTATCTCGCCAAATGTCCTTGGTCTCACAGATCTTGTTTCCTCTGTTTGGGACAGCTATGAGGCGTTTTGGTTATTTATTGCTTTAGTATTTTCGCACCTTTTCCCATGCGCGGGCTCAGCATCTATTGGTAGATAGAGGGGGGGGGGCACTTTGAGCTGGTATAACTGTGGGTGCCTTTTTAGATTTAGTTATCACTGACAATGAGATGTTAACGTGCCTTTAGAATTGCTTTCAATAAACACTATCTTCTTTATGAAGCCTGGTGTTTGACTGACTTTCTGAAGAGCCTGACAGATTGTCAGTGATCCTTTCATTCGGGACTCGGTTGTACACCGCACCTCCCTTGTAGAGATGAGTGACGAGGAAGACACCACAATCCCGATCCCAACATCCACGTCAGGGGACGGCGTCCCTGTGACTACCGCGCCGGCAACAATGGCATCGGTTACCCAAGAGAACCCGGTCTCAACTGCCCCTGCGCCATGGGGCCTGGAATACAACCTGGGAGGGTTCTACGGAGAGGCGTATGGGGGAGTGTTCACTGGAGTGACGACCTGGCCGTGAAAGAGGTGATATTGGGCCAAACCGCTAGCGGAGACGCAAGAGACGTGGTTCCTCACCCCCCGGGCCTCGATCCAAGAGAGCCAATTTGAAAGGTCAGTCTATCGTCTGAGCATGGCGGAGGGTGGAGAAGATACCCACCCGGGAGCCAGAGAGCCGGATGCGGCCGTGGGAGGACGGAGATGGAGCGGGGATCCCAGCCAGGACCGCTTACTCCACCTGATAGACAAATCTCTGCAACGTATCCCGAAGATGATTTCAGATGGGATCAGAGAAGAAATGGACAGAAGGCAAATCCAGGTGCCGCCGGGACCCCAAGACCAAAGACCTCCTCCGCAGCTGCTCAGACCGCCGCCTGGGGGTGTGCCGGGGCAACCCGAGGCACCTCCAGACCAACCCGCGGGGCCACCCGTGGGGCCGTCGGCACCGAGACCACTGGGAATACTGCGAGGCTGGGGCCCGCTGCTGCCTAACCTGGCTGATCTATTGGATGCCACCTACAACGGAACCCCAGAGAAGTTTTTGTTCTTTTTGACGAGGGCCGAGAAGTTTGTACAGAACTGGGGCCACTTGTTCCCGAACAAAGAATGCATAGTGGACGCGATCGCCTCCCACCTGAAAGATGCCACCACAGACTGGTATGTGGCCCTGCACCAAGAGGATGGGCGCGAGCTGAGGGAGGTTGACGCGTACATGTGGGCCATGAAAGACCACTTCGAAGATGCCAACGCGAACAAAACGGCTCGAGCTTTCCTCCGCATCTTCCGACAAGGGACGAAGACAGTGCATGAGTACACTGAAGAGTTCCAGAGGCAAGCCGCCAAGATCCGAGGATGGCTGGATGGCATGCTGACCGAGCAATACCGACTGGGGTTGAACTCGGAAATCTGACGCATGATCATGAGGGGCTGAGATCCCGAAACCCTGTCAGGATGGATGAAAGAAGCTACGGCCACTGAGACCCGCCTGCGGACCATCCGCCTGGATGATGCAGCTGCCTTAGGGAAGGCAACCCAGTGGACCAGCACCCCGCTAAAGGGAAAGCCGGCACCCACCCCTCACAGGCAGAAAGACGGAACCCGCAAGCTAAGGATGAAGCAAGGGCTGTGCCTGAAATGTGGGGAGCCAGGCCACTTCGCAGCCGGGTGTCCAGGGGCCACCCCATCACCGAGTGCACCCAGAGGGGTGAAGAAGTTCGAGACTTCCACCCCGAAACCCGTGGCAAAACCCAGAGGGGCGAGAGCCCTCCAGGCCACTCTGTTGGGTGAGGAAACCAAGTCATCAGAGGAGGAGACCGCCCCGGTGGCAGGAAACAAGAAGGACCTGCTGTAAACAGCGCTGAACAGCAGGTCCCCGACTCCCAGGTGCTGAACCCGGTGAGCAAAACCCCTTCCCTCTTCTTTGTGACTGTTTTAATGGACCCCGAACTACAGACGCATGTAAGGGTACGGGCCCTGGTAGACTCGGGGTGTGGGAGTGACATTATAAATCCCTCCATAGTAACGGGGCTCGGAACCAAAGTCATAAAGTTGGCGGAGCCTTTGATCTTTACCCAAATGGATGGCTCCACGATGAGGGAGCCTTGCAAGTACAAGACTGTACCATTACGAATGGGGTTGAGGAAGCACTGGGAGGTGAGACCCTTTGTTATAACCTCGGCGGCAAGGTTCCCAGTGGTCTTGGGGAGCCCATGGTTTTTCGACCACGACCCGCACATACTGTGGGAGGCGGGGGTGATCAACTTCATCTCCCCTCACTGCGAGGCTCATGTCTGGAAAGACGCTTGGGGCCCCACCCCCCAGGGTGTTAGCACGGTACCGGTAGGGTTGGCGGAGGCAGAACGGGACTCCATCCCCCAGGACTATTGGGACTTGTCGGCTGTGTTTGAGGAGGAGGAAGCGGATGAATTACCACCCCCATAGAATCTCCAATTGTGCCATAGAACTACTACCCAAACAGAAACTGCCCAAAGGGAAACTGTACTCTATGAGTCTGGCCGAAAAAGTGGAATTGAGAAGATTCATTGATAAGAATTTGGCGAGGGGTTTTATCCGGCTGGCATCCTCGCCCTGCGCTGCCCCTGTGTTATTCCGGAAAAAAAAATATGGGGGGTTGAGACTTTGCACGGACTACCGGGGGCTTAATGCGGTTTCAGCAACTAATGCTTACCCGCTACCATTGATCAAGGACTTGCTCGAGGCCGTAGCGGGTGGAAAGATTTTCTCCAAACTCGATCTGAGAGATGCGTACTTTCGGGTGCGCATCAGGGAGGGTAAGGTAAAGGTAAAGGTTCCCTTGCTCGAAAGCCAGTCGAATCCGACTCTAGGGTTGCGGTGCTCTCCGTTTCAAAGCCGAAGAGCCAGCGCTGTCCAAAGACGTTTCCGTGGTCATGTGGCCGGCATGACTAAACACCAAGGTGCAGGGAGGGAGATGAGTACAAAACCGCATCCAATACCCCGCTAGGCCAATTTGAATACTTGGTGATGCAGTTCGGCTTACAAGGGGCACCTGCAGTATTTATGAACTTAATCAACGAAGTACTGCATAAGCATTTGTTTACCTTGATGATATCTTACTGTACTCCCCTGACAAGCAATCTCACGTCAAGTTGGTGTGTGAGGTACTCCAAACGTTGCACAAGCACAGACTGTATGCCAAGCTGTCCAAGTGTGAGTTCCATCGGACTGAAATCTCTTTCCTGGGCTACTGCATTTCCCAGAGAGGGATTGAAATGGACCCGGCAAAGGTCCGGGATGTGGTGGGGTGGGAACCCCCCAAAATACGGAGGCAATTACAAGTATTCCTTGGGTTCGCGAATTTTTACAGATCTTTTTTAGCAAATTTCGCCCAGGTGGCCCTGCCCCTCACAGACCTCCTTAAGACTAAAGGGAAGGGACTGGACAGTACTAGACCGGGGGCTAAGCTGGAGTGGATGGCCGAGTGCCAAGAGGCATTTAACCAGCTGAAAACCCTGTTTACGTCAGAGCCCATCCTAGCACACCCAAACGAGCTGAAAAAATTTGTTGTTCATGTTGACGCCTTGGATGTCGCTATGGGAGGGGCCATCTTACAGGAGGGGGATGATGGGAAGCTTCACCCCCTAGCTTATGTGTCAAAAAAATTTAATGACACCGAGAGAAACTGGTCGGTGTCGGAGAAAGAAGCAGGGTCGATAAAGTTAGCCCTCTCAACCTGGCGACACTGGCTTGAGGGGGCACGAGTACCGTTCGAGGTATGGACTGATCACAAAAACCTCGAATTGTTGCACTCTCCACGGAACTTGAATGCGAAACAACTCCGGTGGGCTGACTTCTTTTCTAAGTTTAATTTTACATTGCACCATTTCCCGGGCAAGGCAAACTCTCTGGCCGATGCCTTGTCCTGCCTACCCCAACATGACAGCAAGAGGGAGGAGGTCCGGGATTTGGTGTTCATGCCTTCCCAGTTGGGAGGGGTGATGACGACATGTAGCCAAACCAAACGCCCCCCCGCCTCCCCCCCGATTCCTTCCTGGGAACAGAGATTCGCCTCCGCCTTCTCTGACGCTGACCGCATCTCTCTGGATTGGGGGGGGGGTGACTCAAGATGAGCATGGCTGTTGGCGGAAAAACGGAAAATTGTTCGTCCCGCTCTCCCTGAGGGGGGAAATTATGGAGTGGGTGCACGGGACTAAACTTGCAAGACACACGGGTTTTGTCAAATCACTGCAATTGCTACAAAGACAATTTTGGTGGCCGGGGATGAGAAAAGACTTGTCTTTATTTGTACATGCCTGCCAAACTTGTTTGATGAGCAAGCCCCACCCCGGGAAGCCGTCGGGCTTGCTCCAACCTCTACCGACCCCCACCCGGCCCTGGGAAGTTATCTCTATGGATTTTATAATGGAATTGCCTCCTAGTGGGGGGAAAACTGTGATTTGGGTGGTGGTGGATCTGTTTTCTAAACAAGCACACTTTGTCCCCTTTAAATCGATCCCGTTGGCAAGAAAGCTTGCCAGGGCTTTCTTACAGCACGTTGTGAGGCTCCATACTCTGCCCACCAAAGTGGTCTCCGATAGGGGGTCTCAATTCGTTTCGCATTTTTTTGGGGAACTGATGGCACTATTAGGGGTGGAGAGGGGGGTCAGCAGTGCGTATCACCCAGAGATGGATGGGCAGACTGAGCGAGTTAATCAAACTCTGGAACAATATCTCAGGTGTTTCACTAATTTTCAACAAGACGACTGGGAATCGCTGTTGCCGTTAGCAGAATTCTGTTACAACAACACCTGCCATACGTCCACGGGGGTCTCCTCTTTCATGGCAGTACATGGTTATGAGGCCCCTCCTCTCCCGTTCCTGTCACAGCAAACGCTGCCATCTGGGGAGGCGGGGGATTGGTGCAAACAACTCCAAGCTGCGTGGCCGATTTTAGCACAGACTTTGGAAGATGCCAAATCGGTGTATAAAGCTCAAGCGGACAAAAAGAGAGACAAAGGGTGGGACCCCAAACTGGGGGACTTTGTATATGTGCCCACCCAAAACATCAAGGGACTTCAGCCCAGTCGAAAACTGGGCTGGAAATATGTAGGGCCTTTTGAAATTAAGCGAGTGCTTAATGCTGTGACTGTTGAACTAATTTTGCCCAAGTCGTTGAAAGCAATTCATCCTGTGTTTCACCTCAGGTTATTAAGACGTTCACCTGGGAAGAACCAATGGAGGCCACAACAACCGACGCCGCCTCCCTTGATGGTTGGGGGGGGAACCATACTATGAGGTCGCTGAAATCCTGGATTCCAAAATTTCTCAGAACCGATTATACTATCTCATTGAGTGGGTGGATTTTGGACCTGAACAGAGGGAGTGGGTAAGGGAGGAACATGTTCACGCCCCGAGGTTGATCCGCCAGTTCCACAAATTGTACCCCCATAAACCTAGAGGGGGGGTCAATTATCAGAGGGGCAGAATTTAGTACTTTCGCACCCCAAGGTTGATCCGCCAGTTCCACAAATTGTACACCCATAAACCTAGAGGGGGGGTCAATTATCAGAGGGACAGAATTTAGTACTTTCGCACCTTTTCCCGTGCGTGGGCTCAGCATCTATTGGTAGACAGGGAGTTGGTATAACTGTGGGTGCCTTTTTAGATTTAGTTATCACTGACAATGAGATATTAACGTGCCTTTAGAATTGCTTTCAATAAACGCTATCTTCTTTATGAAGCCTGGTGTTTGACTGACTTTCTGAAGAGCCTGACAATTATATTACACAGCTTCATTATTTATGGTGCTCCTGTGGGTTCTGCTGGTTTCTGTTTGGCACATAGGTCTGTCTATCATACTTCATCCCTTTCATCTCCATCAAGATGAAGAACAGGTTTTTGCTGCTGTTTTAATTTCAGCGTGCAATTTTGGTTTAGAGTGGCTGATGACTCTGTGAGTGAGCTTGTGAACACTACCTTCAACATTGACCTATACTGCACTATAACATCACCCTGTACTGCACTGCTACCAGGGTTCCATAGAGGAATTTTGGTGCAAGTGGATACAGAAATGGCAGTGGGAATTCTTTGGGTGTTTTTGCACCAATTCAATTGGGTAGCTGTCCTGCTACTTCTTTCTAGTCTCATTTTAATTTTGGAAAGAGTGTTTCACCCAAGTTCCCAGCACAGACTGAGAGATGATGCAGAAACAAGCAAGTGTCCACTTCAGTCACTCTTAAAGTCCAGAACCAGGTAGTTGAATAGTGGCAAGTTGGCCTTCAGGCCAGTGGCAAGTTGACCTTCAGGAAAACCATCTGCTCAACTCTTCAGGGGAGCAGGTGTGAGCAATGCAAGCTGACAACGTCACCCATAAGGGAAAAGCACACTCACTCTGCACACTTGTTGGAAGGCCCAAGAGGAGCCTCTGGGCCACAGCAGAGAGGTTCAGCCAAATTGCCTCCTTCATGGCCTAGTAACTCAGTGGATTGGTGGTCTGCAACTCACAGGGTTCCACAAGGTACTCCCTCACCAGCTGCAGCCACCATATCCTATCTCATGTGCCTGTTGTTTCCAGAGGGGCCGAATGCCCACACAATGAGCTCCATCTCCAAGGTCATCATGGCAATTGCTGGGGGGGGCTGCTTAGTGGAGGAGGTGGGGGATGAACAGCAGCAGAGCAGCTTTCGACCCCCTCTTCCTGTGCTTGTGCCAACATGCTCCTCTTGGCCTGCATGCACTCAACTCACTGGTCACCAACATGTCGATCTTCTGCTCTGTGAGATACTGAAGGTGGACCTCTGGTCTATCCTGCAGCCTTTTCACCAGCACATGTTACTGGAACCAAGTTTGCACATCCTGCAGCTGGCTCTAGAAAGGAGTCCAAGTCCACATGAGTCATTAGGATCATGGAGATGATGAGATCCAGACTTGCTGTGTCAGATAAGAGCCACTATGTGTGGTACTTAAAGGGCCTAAGAACTTCCACAGTCTGAGAGATAGTCAACCATTCATCCTGTCTGAGCTGGCTCTTCCCAAACTACTCCAGTCTCAGAGATCAGGGCAATCAGGGCTCTCTTCTGCCCCATCAAATGATCAAGCATGGCACAGGTGGAATTTTATCGAGTGTGCATGTCATTGATCAGGTGGTACACTGGCACACCTGTCAGCATTTGCTTCTTGCATAGCAGATGGATGACCTTCACACTGCAAGAGAAGTCACCCATGAGATGCCAGCATTTCTGGAGGAGATGCCTGAAATCATGAATCTCAATATCCAGAATGGGATTCTCTGCAGAACCCAGCCTCAAGGCATCCTGGTGAACAAGGTGGGCTACACAGTGAATGTGCCTGAAGCCCAATGAATCTGCTGCTGCCCTTATGTTCATGCCACCATTGGCATGGAGACATCCATGCTTACCCACGCCACTAAAAGTTTCTTGATCATGGCAGAGATCTTATCTGCCACGTGCACCTTATTGAGAATCTCAGCATTGAGTGGAGCCTGGCAATAGCTGGCCTGGTGGCTCTCACCCTGCCTAAACTGGTTTTCCCACCCCCACCCACAATGTTTTTGGGTTCCCACCAGTGCACAGTCAGCAAGAGGTACATTTGATGCACCTGAGGTCAATTCCAGATGTTGGATGTGAAGTGCAGGACAACTGTGCCTTCATGTGGCCCCTGGTAGCCCTGTACAATGAGGACAACATGCTCCTGCTCAGTGTTGCGTGAGCAGGGTGTGTGTACCAGGACAGGCATCCTGGAGTAGCTTGCAGAAGCCAACATCTTGCCAATGAGGTGACTGACCCTTTTCCCTGCCTGCTGCCCCCCCCCGGCACTCTAGTGACAACCTCGTAATCTCCATCAGAGATGCTTGGCATCCCTTCCCTACCATGGACCATTCAGGAATAGCACTGGAGATGGTCAGAGGACAACTCACATCCTGGCTGGCTGGTGGTGGCTGCTACTGGGGTGCCCATGCAGCCACCACCAGCCAGCCAGGATGTGAGTTGACCTGTAACCATCTCTAGTTGTCCTGCACCCCAGCAGCAGCCTCCCCCCCAAAGTTGGGAGATGATTGACATCTCTCCCTTGATTGATCCAGGCCCTGCACGGCTGGCACTCTGCAAAGTGGGGATCCTCCATACACTGGAAGTACTTTCAGACTTTGGCCTCATACCCCCCCACACCTACCACTTTGGCTTCAAACCCCCCTCCGATCTACCACTCACCAGGCCCAAAGAACAAGAAACAACAAGGAGTAAAAAAACCCTTTAAGTAAGTCTCAAAGCAGTTGGTGTCTTCTCCAGGCAGGCAGGTCAGGATCCAAAGTCCACGGCAGAGTCAGAGTCTTGCAGGCAGGCAGCAGGAGTCCAGGCTCAGAGAAGTAGCAGCTGAAGCACTCAGAACTGCATACTCTCCAAACCTCTCTCAGTAATGGAGTCTAGCTCAGCCAGGCCCTGCTTTTATGTTCTTTGCCCATGCACAGAAGAATCTGAAAAAGAACCAAATTCTGTGATTGGGTAAAGGGCAGTGTTCCCCCTAACCTACAATCCTATTCACCACTACTTCTTCCCTCCTACTTCCTTTTCCCTGGGAAGCCTAGCATGGGTGGGGAAAACAAGGTTGCTGGATTTCACATTTAAAGCCAACAACCTTGCAAATCTGCAATGCAATGCCATTTGCAAAAGCATTTCAATGACTGGCCCTAAAGCACTACAGCTCCCCCTAAGGTGCTTTTTGCCATTGGACTGCAGAGATGCCTCCCCCCCCCCATTGCCCTGGAAACCAGAGTGAAAGGCAAACTCTGCAGCCCTTTAAATCCCTTTAACTCCATCTACGTGGTATTGCTCAATATAACAACAACAAAAAAAGGCTGGGGGGAAATTGTCTTTTTGGGATTGGCTATACCAGTAACTGAAAAGATTCTCTGTTCTGTATACAGCTGAGAAAGTACCTGAAAACTACTGATAAGGTATCTTGTAGGTGATATCAAACTATTTAGGGTGGTGAAAATCATGGCAGATTGTGAAGAGCTACGGGAGGATCCCTCTAAACTGAGTAAGTGGGCAACAATGTGGAAAATGAAATTCAGCATGTTAGGAGATTCGTATTGGAACAAAAAACATTCTTATTTTAAATATATGCTGAGGGGGTCTGAATTTGTTGGGACTGAGACTGAAAGTGATCTTGAGGATGTTGTGGTAAATTCAAAGAAAATATCAACTCAGTGTGCAGCTGTAATGAAAAAGGTAAACTCTGTTCTAGGTCCATCTTCCAAAGCAACCATTTTCTCCAGGTGAACTGATCTCCAGCCTCCACTTGGAGGTTGGCAACCCTACTCAAAAAGGGTAACTGCAGAGCTGGAAAAAGTACAAAGGAGGGCAACCGAGATTATTAGGAAAGGCTGAAAAATCTGGGACTCTTCAGTCTAAAAGAAAGACAATAACAGAGAGACATATTAGTGATTTATAAAATTATGCATGGGGTAAAGTGGATAGAGGGAACTCCCCCCCCGTTAATATTAGAATTTGGGGCACCTAATGAAATTGTGGGGAAGTAAGTTACTTAATGAGTAAATAACCTATAGAATTCACTGAAGGCCACAAACATAGCTAGCTTTAAAAGTGGATTAGGCAGCTTTATGGAGGACGAGTCTATTAATGGCTTCTAGACAAATTGACTGAAAAGATCCTCCATTTATAGAGGCAGAAAACCAGAGCTAGGAGACAGCAGGCTCTATGCCCCCACTTTTTTTGTCCCTTTAGGACAACTGGTTGGCTGCTGTGTTGAAACCATATGCTGGACTAGATGGATATTTGGTCTGATATAGCAGACTTTTCTTATGTTCTGCATTAGTTTTGGAGTCCAGGGAACATTTAAACTGGGAGAGTTGGATTCAGGCTCCTTCTCATATAGGGTCCTTGCAAAGGAGGCTGTTCTGATAACTTACCATTCTTTCCCACATTTTATTATTTCCATATCTTATTTCCATAATGCACAACCCTGGGTTTTTTTAAATTTAGCTAGTTTCTTATACACTCCCATTGGCTTTTTCTCACAAAGAATGAATTCTTCCTAGGATATGCCCGAGAGCTGTTAACACTTGTTCTTAAGGCTGCATTCATGTTGTCAGAATCAAAGCTTATTGGATCTTTTAATCCTCAGTGTTCCTTCTGTATTGCTTTCTTTTCAGTGCAGCTTTTTCGACATTCATAGCATAACTTGTACAAATCAATTTAAAGCCTGTTTGCTTTAGAACACCCTGGTCGGCATATTACTATAGAATCTGTATCATTAGCATACTCAGTGGGGAAATTTTATGCTTCCTTGCTTTTTAGATCACTAAATGGACGTAGATGTGGTAAAATACACCATAATATGTGGGCAGATGCTACAGATGATCATCTGTGGAATCTTGGGCTTTCTTTGTATTTTTCTCACTGGGGAAGGATTGTAAAAATGATGCCATGGTGTTCCACTTGGTTATTTTTATTCAGGACTAAGTCGGTGGTCGTTCTTCATCAAATTAACCAGGATCTTTTTGTCTCTCATTCCACAGAAATGTTTGAAACAAACAATCTAGTCACTTTCAATGGTCTGGCCAATAGCTCCAGTTACCAAACATTCCTTTTGGATGAGGAGAGGAGTCGACTCTATGTCGGAGCAAAGGATCACATATTTTCTTTCAATCTAGTGAACATCAAGGAATATCAAAAGGTAATGTCAAACATTTTATCATTTTTCAAAGTGACTTTTTATCAAGATAGAGGAGAACACACAACCAACCATTTCAGCTATTGCCTGTTTCTTCCTCATGCTGTCAACCCATGTCTTGACTGTTCCACCTCAGTCTGCATGTTAGGTCAGGGCCGACATGATAAAATGCTTCCTCAGCTCCTTTCCCCTAGCTCTCATGGTTCTTAAACTTAGAAAATTGGCATTTGAGGAAGAAGGCTAGGCTAGAACCCTTCTTCTGATAGCTAATTTTCTATGTGAATGGATTTTTTTATATCTTATTCCCTGGGCTCCAGTGTCCTGCCTGAAGTGGCAACTCCTAGGCACAGATGGTCCATTCAGCTTATGTCTGAGAAGAGAGTTGGCCTTTTCAGGGTTTAATTTGTGCCAAGTTTGGAACATTGGAAGTGATGATAGATAAAAGGACTCTGAGTCATTTCTGAGTACATTTCCCTCATTCCTAAATAACTGCAGTAATTTCCTTCACTTAGGCAATTTGGCGTCTGAATTAGTGCATGTTGAGGCAAATGTAGAAATTCTTTGCTGGTCGATATGTCTGATAAAATAATTTTATTTATTTTATTAAAATATTTATAAATAATTATTTATTGGCTTAAGGCAGCTTCAAGGAAAGGGAAAAACTGTTTCTATAAACTGAAGTGAAATTTCACCAGGAAAATCTAATATCCCTAGTTTGATGACATCTTTGTGCAAGCCACGTGAGATACTTGCTTGGATCACCTGGGATGCTAAAAAAAAAATCAATTTCTTTCAATGGTAAGGAGGACAAATTAATGGGGGTTTGGCCTAAAATTGGATACGTGGAAAAAATCTACTATGATCCAATAATGTGCCCATCATGGTGGGTGTTACTGTAAAGGTACTCCCTTTAGCCAGTGGCTGTGTCATTGGCAATGTGTGAAAGGCAATGGTCAGGGTCCTTTAGTGGGGACACAAAGAGGGGGTCCGTAGAAGGGGCCAGGTGTGATACAGTTTAACTTTGATAGTATTAGAGAAGAAAGAAAGAGATGGGATGTATACCTAACTGTTCACTTGGAGTCTCATAGCAGTTTACAATCTCCTTTTCCTTTCCCTCCCCAAAACAGACACCCTGTGAGTTAGGTGGGGGTGAGAGAGCTCTTTGAGAACTGCTCTTGAGAGAACAGCTCTGAAAGAACTGTGAGTGACCCAAGGCCACTCCAGCAGCTGCATGTGGAGGAATGGGGAATCAAACCTGGTTCTCCCAGATTAGAGTCCAAACTCCTAACCACTACACCAAACTGACTTGTTAGACTTCTACTCTCAATAATCATATTGAATTAATCTGATTGATAATTGAAGCCTTATGAATTGTGTCTGTTCTTGGTAGGGGTTTATAAGGTTAAGATTGAATTGAACCTGAGTGGTGATACTTTGAGAAAGACTTCAGTAAAATCACTTAGTAGAGGTAACTGAAGTAATCAGGATATACTGCTCGACAGAAAAGAAATTATTTGATAGTGTGGTTATATAGTTCTTGAAGTTAATTGTATTAAAAGAAAATAATTGGATTGGATACTGGCTAGATTTCTTCAAGTAAGACTTTATGCATGCACTTAAATCTGTTTAGTGTCTCTTGTTTCAATTAGCTATGCTTATTTACAGGTAAAGATCTTAGTTGAAGTGATTTGTGGATTAGAGTCAACAAGCTGGGGACTGTAAGGACTTGCATGGTAGAGAAATCTAATTCCCATTAAGACAAGAAAGGGGTGCCCTGACCTGGATAGCCCAGGCAAGACTAATCTTGTCAGATCTCAGAAGCTAAGCAGGGCTGACCTTGGCAAGTGTTTGGATGGGAGACCTCCAGAGAACACCAGGGCTGGGAGGCCAGAGGCAGGCTATCAAGCAACTTCTCTGATTGTCCTTTGTGCCCCAGTAGGAGTTGCCAGAGGTCGCCATGACTTCCAGTCACGGGCATACTCATGCACACACACAAAAATGCAAAAATATCGAAAAGAAAAAGAAAAGGGTTTTGATTATCAGTAGTTTAGTTGTACTGGTGCTCTAACAAAGCTCTTCATAGTGTACTTGCACCCTGCAAGCTGCTTCCAGAGGGGTGGAGGATAAGGAACTGATAGCCACTAAAGCAGCTACATACATTCTCGAAGTGTCTTTCTACCACTTGGCGTATCATCTAGCACAGCTTGTCACTTCAGCTGGTGTGACCAAGCGCTTCTGCAACTGGATTTATAGCACCAAATGTGCTCTTCAGATATAAGCATTTAAATGCATGGCTTTAGAAAACAATCATACCATTATTTACTTTTGATTAGGGATAAGTGAATTCTCTTAGCTCT
The DNA here is from genome assembly GCA_029375565.1 of Gekko gecko. NCBI lineage: Eukaryota > Metazoa > Chordata > Lepidosauria > Squamata > Gekkonidae > Gekko > Gekko gecko. The sequence continues at coordinate 177,106,399 of JAPDNY010000005.1, forward strand.
ATCCTGATTGGGATTCATTCTGTGTTTACTTTAAGAGCATTCATTCAAAAATTTTTCAAGATTTCCCAAAATATCATGCTGCAGGGAAAGAAAAGAGAACACACTTCCCTAGTATTTGCTAAGATCTTGAAATATTCTTAAAGCCCAGGAAAAGTGTGCGCATTGAACTGTGACACTGAAAACCAAACCATTTTTTCAAGAATCCCTTCAAATGAGCCCTTTTTTGTGATAAACTTTTTTTTTAAAAAAAAATTCCACACAGAAGACTAATTTTGCAGAGTTCCCTTATACATTTTTGTGTGTGTATGTACTACAGAAGAGTGTAATTGCATGCTTCTGTATCATAAAAACAAAAAGAGCCCCCTTAAAAACTGTCCCTCTGCAGTACCACCTTCCCGAGCTTTCCTTCCCACTACAGATTAGGCCTTCTCACCAGTCCAGGCATTGACAGAGACCCTGGATTCACTTGCCGTGCTGCTCCTACCACTTCTCTCACTGGCGCTCTGAGCTGGCCGCTGCAGTCCTTCCATGCCTTGGTGGCGCCTGCAGCTTCCTCCACCTGCTCTGAACTGCTGTCCATCTCTGCAGCCTATCTCCAGGTTGTTGTGTCCTCCCCTATCTTTCCCAACGGTGGTGATGAATCACTTCTGGCCTGCTTGTTTTTTCTTTTGACCAGGCTGCAGAAGATGTCTGGTAGCTACTCAGGGCTCGGGGGCTGGTTCTCTGGCCACAACATTATCTTGCCTACCAGTTGGGAAAAGAGCTTGTTTTCAAAGGCCCCGCCGCACTGGCACAATTTTCCTTCTGTCAGCCTCTTGCAGATACCATTTTCCCCACTGCACTAGAACAGGTTTTTGTTTTTAAAAACACATTTGTAATTTCTATAGCACTATAACACAGACTGATTTTAAAAAAAAAATTCAAAAAGCCTTCTTGTGGCATAGCAGAGAAAAAGTGTAGGGAAAATAATAGCTGATGGAGGAAAGGGAGCAGAAAACTCCCATATGGAAGCCTTGTTGCCTCTGCATTCACAGAGGCCATGAATACAGAATGGAGGAATACACTAAAATGCAGCTGAAATATAGCAATTTTACTATGTTTGGGACAAATACTGCAATACTTCTGTGTGTGTGTCTGAAAGACAAAGACAATGAGTTACAGACTATAAGTGAACAAAAGAACCTTAACTTCAGTACTGGTGAGGTTGCTTCTTACTTCATGTTATTTTTAGCCTGTTGGCTTCCATGAATGATAGTCATACATATATTGGGATTTTTACTATGAAAGAAGACTAGGGTATTCCTTTGTATTCTCTCAGGATAAGGTTCAGAATGGAGCTGAGTATTTTCTATTCTTTTTAGAACAAGCATCAAGGAGCCTGGTTATTTATTTGGATTCTCTGTTGGATTCATAGCATAATGCAGAGAACATCTGGGAAATTCTTACAAAGTGCTACTATAGTAGAAAAATGTTTTCTGAGGTTGTGCAAACTTAGGGCTGATTAACACAGAGACCATTTCTAGACATATACAGCAGTTTTGTGGCCTCAGATTGAGATAAGAGCATAAGAGCCCTGCAAAATTGGACCATCAAGTCCAGAATCCCTTTTCAGTAGCTGTTAGCTAAATGCATCCAGGAAGCCCACAAGCAGGAAATGAAAGCAAGAGCCATTCTTTGCAGGTTCTTGTAGAGAAATTCCCTCCACCCTAAAATTCACCCTAATATTTCAGCCAGTGGGACTACACTCTGTCTATGAGTTGGAACCTAGCTGCAAACTCATATTTGACAAGATTGAGGAAGCCAGGGAATGAGCCATAAATCCCAAGTATAGAGTACTTTGCTTACATATGCTAATGAGACTGGCTGAAGCAGAACAATGGCTTTACCATTTCACACCTTGCTAGTAGGGCGCACCTCAAGGAACAGTGAGGAAAATAGGTTAATGGCTAAAATATGTCCTCTTTCTCTTGAGGCAAAAAGATCGAAATGACCCATTGCAGGACAGATATTGTCCAAGGGAAGATTATAAATACCCTTGACATAGAGAAGAATCTCTCTCACAGCTTCTGACCAGGCAGACACAAGCCAGGCCAGCCTAAATCTTTATCCAGGGACTCCATCTTGTACATGTGATGAGGGTCACTATCCCCACCCAGAGAACTATGGTAATGCTGAACTTTAAATTACTTTGACTTCAAATAATCCTAACTTGCCCTGATTAAACATTGTTTAGGATAAGTATAGAGTGGAGAGAGAGGAAATTGCATATTTCATCTTTTCTTTGTACCCTTGCTCAGCCTTATGCTTGAACAGACCATCTGTAATTGATTTATTACAATTTTTTGGATTTTGAATGTTCTAAGACTGATCTCTGTAACCACACCACACTCATTCAGTCTTGCTACCTGAAGTGCCACAATGGGGAGGGGCAGTGAGTAAGTTTGCCATCCTTGGAGTGCAGTAGCATGAATTTCTGAAGTTGCAATAGAGTGTTCCCATCCTAGCTTATAGGGGCAAAGCACGAGGCATGACAGTTAGATACATAGTGCTACCTTTGCAGATATGCCTAGTAGTAGATAGTCCCAGAGTTGCTGCTGGCAGTGGCTGTTATGCAGCTGTTGTTATTTTGGTACCACCATGAGAGTGAGATAAAGATGTCCCATCACCAAGCAGAGACTTGAGATGGCCACAGGGTTTTCTCTCCTCCTGAAGACCAACCCGAAGGAACTCAGAGCTAGTAAGTCTGTTCCTTCACAGTCCTCAGCATCTTCCAAATTTTTCTGCCTCTGAATACTGTGTTTCTTGTTTGATGATTGCAGCTGCTGTAGGCCTGTGCTCTATACCATTTTCTGATCTAAGGACATCAGTATGAGTGGCAATCACATGTTGCAGCAGCAAATGGAAGATGAGAGCCTGAGTGAGCACTGTGAACTCTGCATCCAGGATGGCCATTCATGAAGAAACCTCTTGTATATATGGATTCCCTTAGTGGCCAAAGCAAAGGGCAATTACATTCTCTCTCCCTCTGTCACTGTTTTGCTTTTTCATTCACCAATCTCAGCATCTCTTAAGCCAGAAAAATAAACTTTTTGAGAGCATCAGTTCTCATGAAACTTTCAGCCATTAAGTCTGAACCCAGGTACTTTATCACAGATATTCAGATTTGAGAACTTTAAAAAGAGCTACCCCGGAATTGTATCATTAAATTTCCCCTAAATTCATTATGAACTGCTGTATTTTACCAAACAATTTTTTCCAGCTTAATCATGAAGCAGTTTAAAAAACTCATCCAGTCATATTGCTTTACTTGTGGCTCCTAACTGAAGTTTATCCTGGCATTATTTGGAAATCATATCTTATTCTAGATGTGATGCCTAAAAGCTTTCTGAATTATTAACTAAGAGGTTCTTTGGGCTTGAAAACTGATGTTCTAGAATGAAAACAATCTCAGGTGAAATTGTAGATTTGTGTAGAATGATTTGCAACAAAGAAATTGACCATTGGAACAGGGAATAGCCATGAAGCCACATCCAGTACCCTAGCTCTGAGAGAGCCCAGCTTGATGCCTCTGGGAGTCCAAAGGCAAGGTATAAAATAGCCATTCCCCATGCATCCCTCTGTCTGGAAGGTTCTCTGAATTTTTAAAAATTATTTTTATAAAACATATAAAGAAAACACAGAAAGAAAAAACATGTATCATAAAATAGAAAATAGAAGGTGTTTCTCCCCAACACCTCCTTTATTACATAAAAGAATTTTTGAAACACTGTCTGTAATGTACAATAAAGATAACTTCAGTTGGCATATATTTATATTCAATATTTCACATTTAAAATTGTTTTATTTCTTTATTACAATACATTTAAACTACTTCTCATTCTAAATTTGTCTCCTACTCCCATACACTGCATACTCAGCAAGTTTATTTTTCCACTCTTCTACTTGTGGGCAAATGTTTGCTTTCCATTTTGCTGCATAAATAGTTCTAGCCCTTCTAACCATATATCTGAATACCTCTTCCAAAATTGATGGCAAATTGTTAGGCAGTATACCTAATAACATATTTTTAGCTTCCATGGGGAATTTAATATTTAAAATGTTCTGCATTTCTATATGTATTTCTATCTTTTTTGCTTTTTTACATGTCCACCACATAGGAAAGAAGGTTTCTTCTATGTCTTGATATTTTCAACATTTTTCTTTGTAGTCCCCCCCCCGGTATCCTTTGGAGTCATAAACCATCTAAAAATATGTTGTACCTGTTTTCTATTAACACCTGACTGGCAGTAAACTTAATGTCTTTTCCCCATATCCGTTCCCATTGATGCATAGATATCTCCATTCTCAGTCCTGCTTTGTCCCTAGAGTCTCTCTTCAGTCCAGTGCCCTTCTTTGCAGCCCCCTGGAGGCCTTTGCCCTTTAAGTCCCTCTGTCCTCCCAAGGAGTTCTTCTCTAATTTCTCTAATTTATCTAGCCTCTCTTCATTTCACCCACTTGCACCTTCATTAGCACTTTCACTACGTCCTACCCTTTCTGTACTGCAGAGTGCCAGATAAACTCTTCCCTCAGTGTATCCTGACTCTGCACTCCCACCCGTTCCTTTGCTTGTTCTGAGCATGTTGGTCTATCACTCTTGTGTGCTGCAGGCACTCCCTCAAGCTGCCCCAATGCTTCATGCTTAGCCCTCCTTTTTTACCTCCAGCTCTGCTACTCGATGATACCTCGAATCCTCTGTACTCAGCATTTTTTCCTAAGGATAGTCAGCTGTCTCTTTGTTTCCAGTCCCCGCCTCCAGTCTCCCTGTCACCACTTTCTTCCTCAGCTCTGGGTCCACTCCCTCAAGGCCACTTCCTCCCTATTCACCAGTCTTCCCACAGGCATTTAAATACCCCACTCGTTGGGTCAGATCCCACCCTCTCACTGGTGGCAGTGCACCACTTCCAGCTCAGTTGTTTTTAATATGACCAAACTGTGAGAGGCTTCTGGCCAAGCCCTGTGAGACTACCCTGTCAGCCACAGGTGCAAACCCTTCTACTTCCAGTTTGGGGAACTGCTTTTAATCTGTTATATAATTGCAGACTCTCAGTACCTATGAAAACCAGCAAAAGGCAAGAAATACTATCACAGACAATAATAGTTGTTGCTGTTATGTAAACCACCTTGAGCTGAGAGGGAAGGCCAGATATAACTGTTTAAATAAATAAAATCTTGGCATTTTATTCACATCGGATTGATAAATCATTTTCCTCAGACACTGTGAGATCCTAGACAAGGAGCACTGCATAGAATTTCAAATGGTTTAACCACAAAATTATTTTTATTTTACTCTTTTAGATTATCTGGCCCGTCTCTCCTGCCCGTAGGGATGAATGCAAGTGGGCTGGAAAAGATATTCTGGTAAGTGAAAATATTTATAGTTTCTTCATCCCACCTTCCTCTTTTGTACAGCTAGTCAATATTTCATGAACTTTCATCTTTTTAAATTTTTAAGCATGGTGTTGTACCCCTTAAGAATTCTTTATGGTAGTTTTAGACATGAGTAGCTTATTCCTTCTCCCTGTGTAAACTTGTTTGGGGGGGTAGGTTCACTTGTAGAGGCATGAAGGCTCATTTCTGTAATGACTTAATGACCTCATTTCTGTAATGACTTAAGTCCTCAGTTTGCAGTGAGCAGTGAATAGATAGACCATTGTAAATGCAACAAGCCTCATTAATGTCAAGAAGTTGCCTTGAAGCCCTACCGGGTCTTCCCTGATGAGAATACATTGATGCCTAAGTGATGTTAATCCCCCATTGTGATTTTTCAAAAAGAAAAAGAAAACAGTTATTTTATGCATGCATACATTTGCAAGGGCTCTTACTTCATTCATATTCCTTTCCCCTCCCATATAATCCAACTGTTGGAGAGAAACTTAACTGAAAATGGTAGCAGTATTGACTGAGATGGGAAAAAGAGTCATAGGGTCCAGTCACACACAGAATTTGTCGTGGGATACTCATGAATGCTGGGCGGAGTTTAAGGGTGTGATCAAAAGGACACATCTGGGAAGTGTTGTGCCCTTAAAAATTTGGACTGGACCCTCTCAAGGGGGTCATAAGAGGAAGATGGAGAGCCAAGAAAAGTGCCATAAGTCATTTGTGGTATTACTTTTGCTTGAAACAATTTTAGGGCTGCTTGAACAAAATGCACCCACCTTATATACAGGAACTTGATTATCGCATTAGCAGATCTTTCTCCTTGAACTGCCATAGATTTAATGTGAGCACTCTTGGCCCCAGAGGCTTGAAGAATCATGCCTAAGTATTTAAAACTTAATACCTGCTCAATGCATTGCCTGTTTATTGACCACGTTCTTTTCTTTTGTCTGTTCCCAAAGGTCATAACCTGTATTTTAAAGTCCTTACAACTAGTGTTCCCTCTAACCTGAGTTAGTGTGACCTAGCTCACAGTTTGTTAGCCTCTGGCTCACACTTTTTTTTCTTAGCTCAGAAAGGATGGATCCAGAGCAGATTAATTTATGCAGAGGTCAAATCGCTCACTCACAACTTCAATGCCAGTAGCTCACAAAGTAGAATTTTTGCTCACAAGACTCCACAGCTTAGAGGGAGCATTGCTTACAACCAGGGGTCATTTAACTGGAGGAGCTCATTACCATAACCTATTTGCATATGCCACACCCCCTGATCTAGGAGATCTCTTAGATTCAAGTCCTGTCACCCTTGCCCTGGGCTCCCTCAGGCTTGGGGGGGGAGAGGGAGAGGCAAGTCTGAAAGGGGCTTGGATCTCTTAGATCCAAGCCCCTTTCTGCCTTGCCCTGGGCTCCCATGGGCTTGGGGGGGAAGGGAGAGACAAGGAGGGCATGTCTTCCCAGCTTCCCTTCCTGTCTCTGGCTGGAGACAGTAAGGGGAGCTAGGCGGACATGCCTGGCTTCCCTGCGTGATCTTCTCCAAGTGCTCCGCAGCAGTGGGGCACTCAGAGAAGATCACACAGGGAAGCCAGGCATTTACCCCCCCCAAAAGCAGAGAGGCCGGGGGGGAAGGAGGGCATGTCTGCCTGGCTTCCCTTCCTGTCTCCAGCCAGCAGGGCACTCGGAGAAGATTGCACAGGGAAGCCACATATTTAACCCCCCTCAGTCCCTCTGCAAAAGCAGAGGGGCTTGGGAGGGAAGGACAGCATGTCTACCTGGCTTCCCTTCCTGTCTCCAGGGGGTGCGTGCTCTGTAGGGCAAGCAGAGAAAGGGCGCTCCAGCAGGCAGATAGAGAAAGGTGGTGGTGGGGATGCTCCAGAGGTCTTTCTCTGCCTGTCCGCCTTTGTGGGCAGGCAGAGAAAGGTGGGGGGTGCTCCGGAGGAAGCTGGGGATGGGGCAGGAGGCCTTCCTGGGGCCACTGCACCTCTGTGTGGCCTGAGGAACCAGGGATAGGGCAGGAGGCAGGCAACTTACCTTTCTTCTTCTGCCTCCTCATGGCCTGAGCGTTGCTGGGAGCAGGGTGTGGGGCTTGGTGATGTGCACGCCCCTTGGGTGCCTCACTCCTGGAGCGCCGCTTACCAACCAAGCCCCAACCAAGGCCTGCTTACAACTGAGTTGATTCACATCAAAACAGAGAGAGGCAGAGTTTATTTGTGAGGAAGCAGAAGAACTGAATATTCACATTCAAGATCACAATACCTTCTGTAAGACATTAGAGGGGAAGAAAGGAAACTGAGGCGGCTAGCAACATCATCATCTAACTATCTAGTTATCTGTCTCAGGACCAAACTAGAAGTCATGGCATCCACAGGTCTGGCCATTGATGCTGCCACCATTTTAGAAGTGAATTTGGGGCATTTAAAAATGCTGCAGCACAGCAGGACCAAGCAATTCCCCCCCACACACACACTTGCTTTTTCAAATGCTGAAACAACTGCAGGGGACTGTTTCAGCATTTGAAATAGTATGGGGGTGAAAAAGATCACCTGGCCCACTGCGCTGCTAGCCTGATCTGGATTGGGCCCTTAGAACACCCAAGTTCACCTTTAAAACGGCAGCAGTGTCCACTGGCAGGAACATGGATGCTGTAACATCTAGTTTGGGCCTTCCCCCCAAGAATACTAAAACTTAAAAAAAAATACATAGATTCAGCAAAAATAAAAACAATTCTGCCCAAAAAACAATCAGAAGTTTTGGACTTTTCCAGTATTTCAAGAAGGCCCAAATGGTCTTGTAGACATTTCAATTCTACAGCTCCCTCCAAAGCCTAATAAGGCAGAAGCTGCCTTCATGGGAAAGAAAAGAAGAGAGCCCTGCCTGTATAGTCCTGAGGAGTACTGGGCCATATGCATAGTCTAGGAAGGATGTTTTAAAAATAGATTATGAATAGGGATGCCAGCCTCTAGATGAGACCTGGGGATCTCCTGGAATTACAGCTCATCTCCAGACTACAGAGATCAGTTCCCCTGGAGATGCTTTGGAGGGTGGATTCTGTGGCACTGTACTCCACTGAGGTTCCTGTCCTCTCTAGGCTCCATCCCCAAATCTCCAGGAGTTTTTCAACCTGGATCTGGTAATTCTACCTGCCCAGGCAACCCTAATTATGAATCTGATTTTCCAGATGGCAGAGTTGCAATCCTAAATACACTGAATACTATGAGATTTATTTCTTAATAAACAGACTGCCTGGAGGTTTAAATCTACACCTGCTAATACTTTAAAATTGGGACCCTCCCAAAAAGGGCAGGTAGAGAGAAAGATTGAATGAAAAGGCAGCCTCCCACCTGGACCAGAGGATATGCCATTAAATTGGCTCCAAATTATGTGCAGGGTGCACTACACATCACTGCCTGCCAGCCAAGCCTCAATCCTGAGAAGCAAAATGGCAGCCAGGGGGAGGGGAACTTTGCTGGAGGAACATGTGGGAAGAGGAATCCCATAAGCTTCCCTGCTAAGAGAGTACACCTTCCCTCCCAACCCAAGGGGCCACTCATCAGCTCTTGCAGTCAAGATGCATGAGAAGACTCCTAGCTGGAGTGGGTGGGGGAGGAGAGGCAGAAGCAAGCAAGGCAAGAATTCAGAGCAACCAGCTCTTGTTGAGGTAGGAAGGATGCTTCTCCCCTGAGAGGAGGACATCTTGCTGGGTGTTTCCCACCCTATCCTTAGGGAGGCAGGAACAAACTTGACTTCCTGTCCTCTTGGTGGGACACTCCCTCCAGCTTCAGTTTAGTTCCTGCCTCGTTAGGGAGAGCAGCACAGCATTGGCACTTGTGTTTCTTCAAAGCTTATTCCTTTTCTCTTTGATCCTTTTCCCTGCTACCTTTCTCCTTTCAATTCTAACTTTACCCCTGCTGTTTTTCTGTGCCTTAATCCTTTAACTATCATCCAAAGCCTATTATTCAGTCCTCCCCCTTCCCCCCCCTCTTCCCTCCGAAGCCCCGACGAGGGCATGTCGGTCAGGGACGACTCAGATGACTTTTTCCTCAGAGAACGAGACGGGGGAGAGCTTAATTGCAGCACATCAAGCTCCAAACAAATCGAGCACAATAGCCTCAATGCCAACCGCCGCGGCAAGCGCTTTGGCGCGAAAAGGCTCTGGCACGAAAAAGCAGACCCATTCTCCCATCGCGGAGCACGATGCGGGCGCCATTTTAAGTGCCGCGGCAAAGCAAGCTCATTTGCAACAGGAGGCACAAGGCTGCGGGGCGGCTCTCGTCACTCCCATAAGCCATAATACAGCGCCAAATGTCACGGAGCAAGTGACTGGGACAAGTTCCCTTCTTGAGCCAAAAGCTCTAAGCGATGCCAATCTCTCTGCAGACCTACTCGTGAGTAAACCAGATTCCCGTGGTAATGCCTTATTGAACCCAGAAGTCATGCGCTTTTTTAGAAACATGGTGCGGGAGGAGCTGGCTGAGTCAGGCAGATTTCATGAGATTAGCAGACAGACAGACCCTATTGTTTCCCAAATCAACCCCCGGGGGGATTCCTATTCTGACTGCCCTGATTGCTCTGAAGAGAACAGACCTCGCTGGCCTACTAAGGCAGCCAGGAAAACTCATCATTGTTTGGCAGGAGCCGAGGCTCCATGGGATGAATCTCAGTCAGGCAACAGCGTCATTGTGGAAAGGGAGGAGGGAGAGTTCCTTTCTGACGAAGAGGAACGTGAAGAGGAAATGGAGGTCCCTGACACTTCCATGCATTTCTTTAAGCCAGAAAACTATACATATCTGTTAAAAAAGACCCTTTCTGCTTTAGACTTAATTCCAAAAATAAATACAGAAAACCCTCCCCCACCTGATTCTCAGGATGGCCTCAGACCTAGAGGCAGCAAAGACTATTTTCCAAGAAGCCCAGGCTTTGAAAAAGTCTTTCCATTTCCTGAATATTTAGAAAAACAATTAATTAAAGAATGGGCCAAGCCTATGGCTAATAAAAACTGTCCTGCAAGTGTCAGAAATTTGTATGCACTGCCTAACTTTACAGAGAAGCTTTTGCAGGTACCCCCGGTGGACGCCCCAATTACAGCCCTGCAGACATCAGGACTTCTCTCTGAAGAGGGCGAAGGATCAGTTCGAGATGGCCTGGACAAAAAAGCAGAGTTTCTGCTACGCAAGGCTCATGAGGCTACAGCAATGGCCATCAGAGTGGCAGCCACGGCTACTATTGTGGCTAGGGCATCCATTGCGTAGTCAAAAAAGATGGCTCAACTGATCCTGGATTCCAACAAACGTTTAGCTGAGGGAGCGAATAGGCTCCTTCAGGCTTCTTCTTTTTCAGCTGATGCCACCCTAGACTCGATGATTTTCTCCTCCAGAGCATTAGCCTCCATGGTGGCTGCTAGAAGGACCCTATGGCTAAGAGCCTGGCGCGCGGACCTACGAGCCAAAGGTATAGTTACGGCTTACCCCTTTCAAGGCAACCGCCTATTCGGAGATTCTCTAGACAAGATTCTCATAGAGACAAAAGATAAAAAGAAGGCTATGCCACGGTATCTGGGTACCTCTGACCGCAGAGGCACCGGAAATTATGCCTTTTGTGGTTCCAGGACCTTCTTTAGATCCTACAGAGATGGCAGACGACAATCCTGGGGAACTTCTCGAAACAGTTTCAGAAGAAATCCCTTTCATAACAGGACAGGCGGTCATTTCTCACCCAGAGATGACAAGTCCAATCGGGGGAACAAGAACCCCTCCGCATGACTACCACCACATTCGAGTAGGAGGGCGGCTGCTAGACTTTCATCAGACATGGCAACAAACTCAAGCAGACGCCTGGTCCTTAGAGATTACAGGAAGGGGATATTTCATAGAATTCCGATCCAAACCTCCAAATCGTTACATCCCCTCTCCACCTCAAAAAGATCGGATCAAATTACAAAGAACATTGGAAGCAGTCAATCACTTGTACGACATTGCTGCAATAGAAACTGTACCTCCCGAGCAGCAAGGCCAGGGAGTATACTCAATTTTCTTCACCGTCCCCAAAAGGAACGGATCATGGAGAGCCATCCTAGACTTAAAGTTTCTGAACAGATTCGTTCACCTCAGACATTTCAGAATGGAGACTCTACGATCCATAGCAGAGGCTTTGCAACCAGGAGAGTACCTCACCTTGATAGACCTCCAAGAAGCCTATCTCCATGTCCCCATCTTCGAAGGTCACAGAAAGTTCCTACGATTTTGTGTCCAAAACCAGCATTGGCAATTCAGGGCCCTGCCATTTGGTCTTTCTACTGCCCCCAGGGTTTTCTCAAAGTTACTGATCCACCCTGTGATTCTACTCAGAAAAAGAGGTATACATGTTCACCCCTAACTAGACGATCTCCTGATCCGCTCAGACTCTCTCGCCAGCTCTGTCCAAGACACTGAATCTACAATTCATTGCCTCCGAGCTCATGGGTTCATCGTAAACCTGCAGAAGAGCTGCCTGACCCCATCTCGTTCACTTCAACATCTGGGAGTAATTCTGGATACATCCCACAAGATGTCCCTACCCAAATCCAAGGCAGACATGATCAGAGATCTTTCCTTACAGATCCTCAAGAGCAAGCGGTCTCAACTCATGACGCTGGCAAAATTAATGGGACTTTTTGTTTCATGCATAGACACTGTCACCTGGGCCCGACTCCATTCCAGACCACTTCAACGGCTACTACATCCCTTTCAACTCAGAATCATGAACCGCGACAATGTCTTGATTGACCTCACTCACTCGGTCCAATCCAGCCTGCGGTGGTGGACAATGACCTCCAATCTGCTCAAAGGTCGCTCCTTCTTCATATCCAATTACAAGCAGGTGCTGACAGACGCCAGTCTCCAAGGATGGGGGGCAATCCACCTAAACGTCCCAAAACAAGGAGTATGGTCGGCTCAGGAGAGCAGACTCCCGATAAACGTACTGGAATTTAGAACAGTCAGGCTAGCGTTAATCCGGTTCCAACACCTACTCTCGGGTCACCATGTATTAATCAGAACGGACAATATAGCCACCAGGGCATATATAAACAACCAGGGCGGTTCAAGATCAGAGCGGCTTCGCAAGGAAGCTGCCCATCTCTTTCAATGGGCAGAGAACAACCTAGCCTCCATCAGGGCAGAACACATACAGGGTTCTCTGAATATACAAGCCGACTGGCTCAGTCGACGCCAGATCCAGGAAGCCGAGTGGTCTCTGAAACGGGATCTGTTTCTCCTTATAGTCGAGAAGTTCGGCCTCCCGCTAGTGGACCTCTTTGCATCCCCACTCAATTTTCAGCTACCCAGGTTTTTCACGAGATTTTACCATCATCAAGCCGAAGCGACGGACGCTCTTACGTCGGAGTGGCCCCAGGGACTGATGTTTGCCTTCCCGCCTCTGCCAGTAATTCTGAAATTCCTCCACAAGCTCAAAGAACAAAGGGCTGAAGTAATCCTGGTGGCACCGTACTGGCCGTGAAGACCGTGGTTTTCGGAGATCCAGCGCCTGACACTGCTTCCTCACTTGAGTCTACCAATCTCTCCAGACATGCTAGTGCAAGGCCCGATTTGGCACCCAGACCCAGGGTGGCTACAACTGACCGCCTGGCGATTGAGCGGGAAACCTTGCTCAAACTTGGTTACTCAGAGAAGGTAACAGACACGATCCTAGCTTCCAGAAGGAATTCCACTTGCCGTATTTATAATACCAGCTGGAAGGCCTTCGTTAGATGGGCAAACAGAAAATCCGTGAATCCTCTGAAGCCAAAATTTAAGAACATGCTCGCGTTCCTCCAAGACGGCCATGATTCAGGGCTTAAGGCGGCTACCCTCCGGAGACAGGTCGCAGCTCTGTCAACGGTCCTACCACTATTTAAAGGCTGGACTCTCTCTCGCCATCCCCATGTTCGACGTTTCTTGAAGGGAGCGGCATCTACTGACCCTCCAGTTGTCCACAGATTTCTGACTTGGAGACTTAACTTGGTTCTATCTGCCTTAACTAAACCTCCTTTCGAGCCCATCAAAGATGTTCCACTCCATTGGCTCCGAATGAAGACTCTATTCTTAGTGGCAGTGACTTCGGCTCGACGGGTATCAGAACTGGGAACGTTGTCAGCCAACCCTCGTTTCTGTGTATTCCACAAAGAGAAGGTTGTCTTGATTCCGGACCCGACCTTTAGACCTAAGGTAAATACTTACTTCCATAGATCCCAGGAAATCTGTCTTCCTTCTTTTTGTCCAAATCCGAGTCACCCACAGGAACGCTTATGGCATACGCTCGATGTCCACAGAGCATTGAAGACATTCCTTCATTGTACTAAAGATTTTAGGAAATCGGAGTCCCTATTCATCTCGATTTCTCCACCTAACAAGGGACACAAAATGTCCACCTCTACAATCAGTTCCACACTAAAGCTATGCATCACGGAAGCTTACAAATCCCAGAAGGTGGTACCTCCAGCAGGTATCACAGCACATTCCATTCGTAGTGCGGCTACCTCTTCGGCATTTGCTAATCGTGCATCGGTGACTGAGATTTGCAGGGTAGCTACGTGGTCATCGGCCTCTACCTTTATTAAACACTACAGAATCAACATCTTCGACTCAGCTGATGCCGCCTTCGGTCGGAGAGTGTTACAACAGGTTCTGGAGGATTAGACGATGACCCGCCCGTTCTATGCCACTGCTCTAGGAGATCCCAGCAAGATGTCCTCCTCTCAGGGGAGAACGGGCCATTGGTACTTACCCGTGAAGGGCCCTTCTCCTCTGAGATTAAGGAGGACATCTTGGGCCCTCCCGAATTCATCGTCTTATCCTCCTGGTTCTTGGATCCTGACTTCAATTCCTGCGACATTTCCTGATTGTTATCCTTGTTCTGACTGTTGGTATTGTGCCTCTGTCTTCCTGTCCCTCTTGTTAAAGCTGTGCAAATGTTATCCCGCTATATATTCATATTGTTCTTAGTTCTATCCTAGTTTTTTAGCTCTTACTGCTATTCGGAGTTCCTAAACTGAAGCTGGAGGGAGTGTCCCACCAAGAGGACAGGAAATCAAGTTTGTTCCTGCCTCCCTAAGGATAGGGTGGGAAACACCCAGCAAGATGTTCTCCTTAATCTCAGAGGAGAAGGGCCATTCACGGGTAAGTACCAATGGCCCGTTTTGCTTGCACCAGCAACCTCACCAGTAACCTTGGAAGCCACTTGGAGGAGCCACGATACATAGAGCCTCTAAAAATGTTCAGTGTGCAAAACACTTCGTATCCTTTTATTTTTACAAAAACTACCAGACCTTTTACTGTCCTTTTCCCACTTTTTTGTGTGCAAAAGCAGGCCAGACATCTCCTGTACCCATTCACACTGCTGCTTTATCTCCCTTACACACATATACAGCCTTCAACATGGTAATGCATGGAGAGGAGGAGTGAAAAAGTTGAGTGGTATTGGTACCTGAGCTTTGCTCGCTAGCAGAGTCCCCAAAATTGGCAAAATGCAAGTATGGAGGATAAGACCAAGAAGGGGGCTGACAAAAGAAACCATGGAAACCAGAAGAAACACTGTTGCTATTGTCTTTTTTTTGCATGAAAGGGACAGGAAGAACAGTAGTAGATGGTGACTCTTGAGGCAGAAAAAACAGTGTGGTTGTGAGGGAAAATGCCTTGAGGGTGATAGCAGCAAACAAGCAGGTTGGAGGGCCACATAGAAAGAGCTTGGAGGCCGCATGCGGCCCATGGGCCACAGGTTAGGGGCCACTGCTCTAGGCTGATCCTGCATTGAGCAGGGGGTTGGATAAGTGGATAAGTGGGCCCCTTCCCACTTTGTGATTCTATGATTCTCTCAGAATGAATAATATCTCTACACAAGAAGATGGAATAGAAAGAAGATTCCTTTGAATATTCTTATCAATATATTTGTATGGTTAGTTCATATTTGTGATTGCCCAATGCTTCATGAATATCCTCTGATTTTATGTTAAGGCAGCTTTTAGTTAAACTTTGTGATTGTCTCAAGGCACACCCAATTCCATGTTGAAACTGTCGATCCTTAGCCATAGACCAGCTGCAACAGCTGCATGGCTCTTATGAAATGTACTAGGAATAAGGCCTGTTGTGGAAATAAATACAACGAGCTCTAGAAAGAGGCTCTGGGAGAGTGCCCTGGCCTTGGGCACTCAGTATCAATTTGCTGTGATGATCTCAACAGGGTATAATGATACAGAGTCCACCATTTTCTCCAGAGGAACTGATCTCTGCTCCCTGAAGAGGAGTTGTAATTTTGAGTGATCTCCACCCCTCACCTGGAGATTGGCAACAATGGTTCCCCAGGAGGAAATGGCTGGTTTGGAGGGTGGAGTCTATGGCATTGTATATGTTTGAGGTCCCACCCTTCCTCAAACCCTGCCCTCTCCAGGCTCCACCCCTCAAATCTCCAGGAATTTCCCAACCTGGAGTTGTCAACTCTATCTCCTTCCCAGCCTAGCATCAACCTGCTGTTATCTGCCCCTCACTCTTCAGCTTTCCATTTCCCCCACACACCTGCACCCGCTGCCATACTCTGAAGTCCTGACTGCTATGTCACATTGGCTGTCATAGGAGGGCCATCTCAGCAGGGTATAAGGACAGAGTCCACCATTTTCTCCAGGGGAACTCATCTCTGCCATCTAGAGAGCAGTTGTAATTCTGAGTGATCTCCAGCCCCCACCTGGAGACTGGCAACAATGGTTCCCCAAGAGGAAAAGTACAGTTTTTCTCTGCAATGGGGACCAAAGCAGCTTACATCATTCTCTTCTCCCCCTTTTGATTTGCACAACAACCCCATGAGGTAGGTTAGGCTGAAAGTCTGTGACTGGTCCAAAATCACCCATTCAGCTTTCACAGAAAGAACCTGGGGCTAGCAGACCCGGCTCTGAAGTGCTGACTGCTACGCCAAGATAGCCAAACTCCAGGTGGAGCCTGAAGATCGCCAGGTATCATAGACTCTACCATAAAATCTCCATGGATTTCCCTACCTGGAGCTGGCAGCCCTAGTCAGGACTGGCCCCAATGAGTTTTCTCCGAAAGACCAAAATAGGCATGGAAAGGGCCTTTTACTGACAGAACCAAGCTTTGTTGCCTAGCAACAGGCACTGAGAGGAAAGTAGGGTTGCCAGTTCTGAGTAGGGAAATACCTGGAGAGCTGGGGGGCAGTTCCTGTGGAGGGCAGCATTTGGGGAGGGTTAGGACTCAGCAGGATATAATGCCATAGGGGAATTTATCTCTGCTTGGCTGACCCTGCTCTGAAGTGCAAACTGCTACGCCTAGGGTAGTCAACCTCCAGGTGGAGCCTTGAGATCGCCGGGTATCACAACTGAACTCCAGACAACAGACCCCCCCCTGAGAAAATAACTGCTTTGGAGGGTGGGCTCTATGGCATTGTGTTCAGCTGAGGCCTTTCCCCTCCCCAAACTCTGGCTTCCTTAGACTATCTTCCTTAGACACAGAATATCCAGGAATTTCACAACCTGGAGCTGGCAACCCTAGTCAGGACGGGCTCCAATGAGTTCCTCACAAAGGCTTGGAAAGGGTTTCCTTCTACCAGCAGCCACTGAGGGAAAAGTTAGTTCCGCAGAGGAGCCAATCAGGAGAAATGTCTTCGTCAGGAGAGACAGCCATTTGCCATTAATTCTGACAGGGAACAGTGGCTGAGGTGGGAGTGGGCAGGGAAGAGGAGCAGACCCAACACCTGGCCAATGGCACATGAATACTCTTGAGTGGCGGCTGATGGGCCAATGACTGATGGAGCACATTACACAGCCAGTGGGAGAGCTGGAAATTGCCACCCCACTACTCAATTATATATAAGGAGAGATATTAACCATATGCGATGGAACAGGCCTACTCAGACCTGCTGGCCCCATTCTGCCCACCCACTCCTAGGGGTTGCCAATTCCTGAATGGGGTTTCCCTCTTTCTTTTACTTGGGTAACTTGCTGCCACCACATGTCCATTTAGGGAAGTACTCACTAGAAGGAAAGGGCTCTCATCACCTCAGGAGCCAGCGCATGGCTGGGAAATATTCCAATGCATGCCTGGGAAGCTCCCCTCTGTCTCCTCCTTCTGTGTCACTGAATCAAGACAGACACCCTCCCTTGCTAGGAATATCTACAGCCTCCTGCTGCATCTGGGTGGAACTGCACCCTTGCCCCTCTTGAGAGACTCCTCACTCAGGGTTTGAGATGGGCTGGCCTTCCCCTTCCTGAGTAATCTGGCCCCCCGCTTCTCCTGCCATAACCTGAGCCATTTCCTCCCCCTTTGCTGGTGGAGAGCTGCCCCCCAAGAGATGCTTTCCTCCCCCCACACCCTTTGAGGGTCTGGCTATGTGTTACCAAGTTTACTGAGTATTGGCCAGCAAGGAGATCCTGGCCCAGTAACACAGGACCCCCACTTCTGTGTGGCCTACCAACCCCCTCCATTCCACAGGCATCTGTGTCACAGGAATGGCTGCAGGCCTCCTTGTAACCACCTGGATCCTGAAGGCCAGGTCTGGCACAGTATCAGATTCCTACACCAGCCCTCTCGAGGGTTACCGGGGATTCTGTGTCAGCCAACTGGTCCCTCAGCCACACTGGCTCTACAAAGTCACCTCAGGCTTCCACTGGTTCTATAGTGATAAAGAGGCACTTGTGGCAAACTGTTGCCACTTGCTCCTCCTTCATCTTTGGGGCAGCTGGTGCTTTTTGAGTGGGTTTGGAGGTATCTGATTGTGACTAGGGACAGGCAGTCTGTAAGTGGTCTGTCCCTCCACAGCCAAAACATTTCCTAACCTGAGGCTGGTTCCAATTAGCCAAACCTGGGGCCTTCTTGAACTCTACCTGAGCAGAGTTCCCAACCTTCTGGAATCCCTTTCCTTCTCTTCCTAACTGGGAAGTCATCCAGTTCAACCCTTCCCTGTTTAGCACTAGCTCATCCACAGTTTCTGATGCCTCTGTGGCACCTTTAAGCTTTTTGTGTTTTACCAGACATTTTAGCTCCTTGGGGAGTTTGGAATAAAGTTGGTCTAGCACCACTAGCTGGAGCAAAGGCTCAAAATCCCCTGCTTTTGCTTTTTCCACATATCTCCTCCCCATCTCACTCAGTTTTACCACATACTCATAATAGATTTTGCATTGCTGTGGGTTTAAGCCCCAAAACTTCTTCCAAAAGTGATCAGCCCCCAGTTTCAACTGTTTAAAGACTGTGTCTTTGAAATATTAAAGTTATTCCGCCCTCCATCCTGGGCATGCTGTGATAGATAGCAGCCAGCTTCACAGTTAGGATACTACAGAGGTAAGACAGTCTGCCTCCACAACACCCCACTGCATAGCTGCTTTTTCAAAATTTGAAAGATACACTGAGGGGTCTTCCCCCTCCTTGTATGAGCAAAATCTTTGGGGGTAACTTTTATTTTCCTGGTTCAGCTGAGGCCTGCAGGCACAGCATCTCGAGTTCAAGTTTTTGTTGCTCCTCTTGCATCTTCCATTTCTCCTCTAGCAGTTTTTCCTCCCTCTTGAGCTCTTTCCTGTGGGCATCTCTCTCCTCCTCCCTTCTCTCTTTTCCTCTCTCTCAAGCTTCTGCTGCTCATCCAGCAACTTCAGTTTCTGGATCTCTAGCTCCTGCCCCCTCCTCTCCTTCTCCGCATGCAGATGCAATCTCTCCAGATCTAACTGCTTGAGCAGAATTTCATTCTGCTGGCTTGGGCCCTCAGCTGCTGCCCCTAGGGACTTGCCAGAGATTAGCAAGAGAGCTCTCATCTCACCTGCAGTCTTATCCTTATGCAGCGGTCATTTCATAGAAAAAGAGATGCAGGAGCTCATTAGCATAACTCATTAGCATATGCCACACCCCCTGAGATCACCGGAAGTATGGTGAGCTGGTGAGAAAGAAAAAGAGACAGAGAGAGAGAGAAAAAGAGAAAGAGAGTCGGAGACAGAGAGATAGAGAGACAGAGAGATATATGGGGAGGAAGGAAGGAAGGAAGAGAAGAGGGAGGGAAAGAGGGCAAAGAACTTTGGGAAAGGAGAGGGAGAGAGGGAGAAAGAACGTAGGAAAGAAAGAGAGAGAGAAAGAAAGAAAGAAAGAAAGAAAGAAAGAAAGAAAGAAAGAAAGAAAGAAAGAAAGAAAGAAAGAAAGAAAGAAAGAAAGAAAGAAAGAAAGAAAGAGGGGGGAAGAGGGAAAGAGATGGGGAGGAATGGAAAGAGCAAAAAAAGGAAAAAAAAGAAAGAGAGAGAGATGGGGAGGAAGGAAGGAAGAGAAAGAGGGCGAGAGGGAGGGAGAGAAAGAGGGCAAAGAGAGGGGGTGCTCTGGAGGGCTTTCTCTGCATGCCTGCCTCGGTGGACGGGCAGAGAAGGGGGGGGCATTCCAGAGCAAGGGCGTAGACTTTCCAATTTCCAGGGGCTGGGGCTGGGCCAGAGGCATGGCTGTGCTAGGTCATTAAAAGAACCAAGGCCCAGTGACATCATAGGGAGGAGCCAGTGACATCACAGGCCATTCTCACTATTTATGGAGGTGGAGCAATGTGGGATTTAGGAAGGGGCTCTCCAGGTATTTAGGTGGGCCTGGGAACCCTTGAGAACCCCCCTAGCCAGACCCCAATGACTCAGAAACAAAGCACGGCATGGGCAAAATCCTCTGCATAAAACCCTGGAGAACCACTGCCAGTCTGAGTAGACAATGATGGCACTGATGGACTGATGATAGAGAGACCATGGTTTGTGTGCCAAAGGATAAAGGTTTAAATCAAGGAGGTTTAAGAGAACAGGTGCTGGAAAGGATCTTGTCTGAGACTCTAGAGATCACCTGCATCAGAGCAGATCATGCTGAAATAGTTGGACCAATGGCGTAAAGACCAGTGTGGATTGAGAAGACCCATGTTCAGATCTATATTTTGCATGACACTTACTCAGTGATACTGGGACAGTTAAATTTGAGTCCAGTAGCAGATTAGAGACCAACAAGGTTTCAGGGAATAAGCTTCCAAGAGTCAAAGCTCCCTTCATCAGGCTGGGTGATATTGCCATTGTTGTGAGGTCAATATAAGGGAAGGGAGACTGGAGGAAGGGTGGGATAAAGGGGATTGACAGACAACATGTGAGCAGCAGAGTCCATTGGGATGGAAGAGGAGTTTACAGGAAAGAAATCGAACCAACTGACGTGACCAAGAAAACAGATCTTCCCAAACTAAAACATCATAAATTATAGCCTGAACATGAACCTATATTGTAATGCATTAAGTGATGTAGCAGTGGTGACAAAACCTCCAGTGGTATTTAGTTGAACTTCCTGGACAGGCAGATGTATTTTGGGTTGCCACTGGCCAAACTAGTCTGACTTTAGAGAGTTAGGACAAGCAGCAAGGCTTGAGGAAGGGGATGTAAATCCATGGTTATAGAAGAGAAGAAGGCTAGGACCTGAGAAAGCAAAGCAGTCCAAATGAAGTACGACATAGAAAGCTGTACATAGTTGAGAGGAATTAGAAAGGAGATGCACAATTGGTGGGAAGTACATTTTAGAAATTATAGAAACAGCATAGAAGTTTCTTAGGTGGGGTTAGCTACAATGCTATTGCAAGGTCTGTGTGATATAATAGGGGAGACAGTCCACAGAAACTTGTCTTACAGACCTTTTCAGACATTCTCATTCTCTCTCTCATATACTTTAATTGTTTATCCCCTTCTTATAACAGTTATCAGTCTAACAGAAACATCCTATTGAGGTCTATCCAAGGGGGCTTACTCCCAGGGAAGTGTCCTCAGGATTGGACTATAAAGAACTCTGTTCAAATCCTTAACCACTGAGCTTGATAATACTTTCTCTTCTTTCAGTTCCTTAGATCAATTTCCCCAATCCTCCATCAGTCGCAAACCTTATTGGCTCTTACAAATATGAATAAATTATTATTACACTTCTATCACAGGGCTCTTTCCTAATGATTGTGGCTCCCAAGAATAGGTTGAAGATGATTACCTGCGAAGCACCCACACAGCACCATGCCATGGACCCAGATGGCTCAGGTTAGCCTGATCTCATCAGATTTTGGAAGCTAAGCAGGGTCAGCTCTGACTAGTATTTGGATGGGAGACCTGCAAGGAATACCAGGGACATAATGCAGAGTTGGGCAATGGCAAATCATCCTTGAATGTCTCTTGTCTTGAAAACCCTACAGGGTTACCATGAGTTGGCTATGACTTGCACTTTCCATCACCACAGGGCAAGCGTGCTTTAATGCCCAGAACCATTTGGGCAAGGCCTAATGTGTAACTACTGTCAGTAGCATGAGATTGACCCATAACTCAAGTGACTCTCATATCAGTGCCATAGCATACAAAATACTAAAAAGCTCAGTAGCACCTTTAAGACTAACAAACTGTATTGTAGCATAATTATTACTGTAGCTGCAGCACAAGGGTTTTCAGAAAGCCACACAGTCTTTTCCAATCTCACTTCAGTGCCAGTTCCTGTCCTCAAATTCACAGAGAAACCGAAACACTCTCATTTTTGGTAGAATGATACCCTCCCTTCCTCCACAGTCAAGTCTTTTATGACAAGGAATTTATACATGCTACTGTAGGGCAACTCAGTCACTGAGGGGAACTGAAGATTTGATGGGGAAAAACTGCTAGACAGGGAGATACAGTGGTTCATCATAATAGGTTAATACAAATCACAGTCATAGAATAATAGAGTTGGAAGGGAACTCCAGGGTCATCTAGTCCAACCCCCTGCACAATGCAGGAAATACACAAATACCTCCCCCTCTACACCCTCAGTGACCGCTGTTCCATACAACAGATCCACCCCATAGATCTATACAGGGGCATTACAGTCTCAGCTGTTTCATTCTCAGTCTCTTTCCTAATCATCCCTACCTTACGAGTTTGACTTTTTTTTTCAATGCAGCACACTGACTTAGAACATAAGAGAAACCATGTTGGGTTAGGCCAGTGGCCCATCTAGTCCAACACTCTGTATCACACAGTGGCCCAAAGCCAGGTGCCATCAGGAGGTCCACCAGCAGGACCAGAACTCCAGAAGCCCTCCCAATGTTGCCCCCCAAGCACCAAGAATACAGAGCATCACCCTGGAGAAGATGACTACTTTGGAGAGCAGACTCCCTTGCATTAGACTCCCCCCCCAATCTCTGTGCCTGACTGGGCTTGGAAATGTGAAGGAGGAGGAGGAAATGGGCTGGGAGGGGGGAGACTATCATTATGGGATCCTTCTCTCCTAAGGAATGTCCATCCCCTCTTCTAGCTCTCCCTCTTGGAATATTCCCCACCACTAGAGCTATCCTTTCCAAATGCAAAGCAAACAGCTCCAAGCCAAAAAGCCTCAACCCAGAAGCATTCTGGAACTGGATTGGCAGATGCCAGAGTAGATTGACAGTCCCAGGGGGTAGCAAATGTTTTCCTGGGCTCAAATGACAGCCCCCAGAGTGCAATGATAGCCCCTGGGAGTAGAAGTGTTTTGGGATTGGGGGTAGAAGATGTATTCTGTGTCTGGAATGACAGGCCCCTGAATGGAATGACAGGGACTGTCAGTCCAGTCCCAGCACACAGATTCTGTTCCCAGGGGCTGTCGTTCCAGTGCCAGAATACTCCTGCTACTCCCAGGAGCTGTCATTCCAGTGAACTTAATGGAAAATCTGTTCCACATTTTCTTTGCAACTCTTCTTGTGCTGTAATGTATTTCAAAGGAGTCCATGCAATTCAAGTTGGCATTCCTAGCTCCCATTATTTCCAATGGGCCTTCAAGTCTCTCCAATTGTTTCCAATGGGCAATCCTGACCTTCCTTTTAGTACATCCCCCCTTTGACAATGCTGGCAGATGGAAAGCAGCCTGCTGGGCATTTCGGGGCTCTTTCTAAATCCAGAGGTTCCACATTTTGCAAAATAGCTTTTGTGCCACAAAGAATCATGAAGCGTTAGATCCGTGATACCATCTAGGGTGTTGCTCACAAACCTTTCAATGCGTGTTGTTTCAGGGAAATAATCAGAGCAATTCAGGAGGATTTGTTTCAGCCTGGGAGGAAGAAGAGCCTTTGCTGTTTGCAGCCTTCCAGGCAGGGGCAGAAAGGTAGCTCTTCAAGGACCGAGGCCTCCACCCCAGGCTCCGCCCTCTCCTCGCCAGGTGTGCCCGGCTCTGCCACATATGGGAACTGTGGGGCCATGCTCTCCTGGCAAGCCACTCAGTCCCCGCCACCAACAAAGTGCGCAGATTACCATCCTCCACAATGGCGGTGCCCCCCTGGGGCTCTCCCTCCCTCCACCGACAGAGGGGACCAGGAGGAGGAGGAGGCGCTGAGCCAGCCAGACAAGCACAGCCAGGGCAACTGGGGGGGGAAAGGGATTTTAAAAGGGTGGTTTTTAAAAAAACAAAACAAAACCCTTCCGCTTTCAAAGTGGGAAGAGGGATGGGGAGGTTGCAAGCATTGCAAGCCCCGGGGGAGGCTGAGTCTCCCCTGGAAAATTTCAGGGATAGCCTCCATTTCCAAGCCCCTGTGAAGACTATGCCTGTGCTCCGGATGGGCAGAGAAAGCAGGGAGGTGCTCCGGAGGGCTTTTTTTCTTTTTCTTTTTTACAGTTTATTTATAGATGTTATAGTTTACAGTACAATTATGTTTTTACATTAGTCATCAAACATTGGAGTCAATTACGCACAATTGTTTTCCAACCATTTATACACTCTCCTCCATTTTATCTGAAACAACTTCTCATCTCTTCCTTGCAGTAACATACTAAGTTTATCCATCTCTGCAACTTCTATTAATTTTTTACTTAATTCATCTCTTAACGGTATTTTATCTGATTTCTAATTTCTGGCAATCAATATTCTAGCAGAAGTAAGTATATATGTCAGTAAGTATGCATCTTTTTGCTCATAGCATTTGGGTATGATATTTAACAAATACGTTTCTGGTGTAAGCTCTAAGTTGATGTTCATTATTTCTAGTATTATCTTATTAACGTTTTTCCAAAATTTTTGAATTTTTTCACATTTCCACCACATGTGGAAAAAAGTATCAACATTAGATTTACACCTCCAGCAGTTTTTAGAGACATCTTTATGCCCTTTGACAATCCTATAAGGAGTCCAATACCATCTATGGAAAAGCTTGTTTTCTTTATATGAAATTGTTCTTACAAATTTAACTGCCTTCCGTATTCTTAGCCAGTCATCTATTGTGTCCTATATCATGCATCCACGATATCATTGGATTTTTTATAATCTCATTTTGCATGTAGTCCTCTATAAGATAATTATATAACTTCTGTATCAATTTATCGTTGGTTGAAAGCCATAGCTTATCTAAGTCTGTTTTCTCTGTATGGAAGTCAATTTTTTTGTCCTTCGTAAATCATGATTGGAGTTGCATAGCTTCCCACCAGGAGAGGTTTATATTGGTTAGTTTCAAATTTTCTTTTGTTCTTAAATTATTTGTTTGGTCTAGCAGACTATCATAGGTTCTTAACTTGTTTTCTGACATAAGTGATGGTTTCACGAAGGCCTCTAAGGGTGATACCCATTTTAGAATTTTAGTATAGTATTTTCCTTTAATTTTTTTCCAGACCTTTATCAATGATCCTCATAATATGGTGGCAAAAGTTTGCATGGATTTTCTCCTTCTCATACCAAATGTATGCATGCCAACCCATGTGAAGATCATGGCCTTCTATATGTAGAATTCTCCAGTTTTCAAGTAATATCCAATCTCTAATCCATCCTAGGTCCACTGCATAATGATATAGCTCCCAGTTTGGTAATCTGAATCCTCCTCTCTCCTTTTTATCCTGCAGCACTTTCCCCTTAATTCATGCCTTTTTAGGAAACCAAATAAATTTCCTAACAATCTTGTCCAGGTCCAAAAAATATTGGTTTCTCTTCAGGATTGGTACACTCTGTGCTAAAAATAAAAAACATGGGAGTTGGCCAACTATCAGCCGGTGTCCAATTTGCCCTATTAGGGCAAATTTATTGAGAGGGCGGTGGCATTGCAGCTACAGAGCTTCCTGGATGATGCTTCTGTCCTGGATCCCTTCCAGTCTGGCTTTTGCCCAGGCCATGGGACAGAGACAGTACTGGTTGCCTTGACTGAAGATCTCCATAGGCATCTGGATCAGGGTGGTGTGGCAGCACTGGTGTTGTTGGATCTGTCGGCAGCATTCGACATGATTGACCACCAGTTGCTGGCCCACCGCCACGCTGACGTGGGGATCCAGGGGCTTGTCTTACAATGGTTTGCCTCTTTTCTCCGAGGTCGGGGACAGAGGGTGGTGATAGGGGATAAGCAGTCCCGGAGACACCCCCTTGACTGCGGGGTGCCTCAGGGGGCGGTGTTGTCCCTGGTGTTATTTAACATCTACATGCACCCCCTTGCCCAGATTGCCTGGAATTGTGGGCTTGGGTGTCATCAATACACAGATGACACCCAGCTCTATCTGATGTTGGGTGGCTGGTCGACCTCTGCCCCGGATGACCTGCACTGGGCGTTACAGGCTGTGGCTGGGTGGCTCAGACTGAGCTGGCTGAAACTAAACCCGGCAAAGACAGAGGTCCTGGGCCTGAGTCGGATTGGTTCAGGGTTGGGGCTCCCCATCCCAACTTTTGATGGGGTACCTTTGGTGCCAGCGTCGGAGGTTAGGAGTTTGGGAGTGCCCCTGGACTCCTCTCCAGTGGTAGAGGCCCAGGTAGCAGCCACTGCCAGGTCGGCCTTCTACCATCTTCAGCAGGCTCGGCAGATGGCCCCCTTCCTTGACCGCGATGACTGGCCACTGTGATCCAAGCGATGGTCACCTCAAGGCTAGACTACTGTAACGCTCTCTACTTAGGGCTGCCTTTGTCGCAAATCTGGAAGCTGCAGCTAGTGCAGAATGCTGCAGCCAGGCTGTTGATGGGTCTCTCTAGGAGGGATCATATTCAGCCTGTGCTGAAAGCACTGCATTGGCTGCCAATAGCGTACCGGATTCGCTTCAAAGTGCTGGTGCTTACCTTTAAAGCCCTGTATGGCCAGGGTCTGGCTTACCTGAGGGACTGCCTTTCCCCATATGTTCCCCCAAGGGCACTTTGGTCCAGGGGTCAACACCTCCTGGAAATTCCAGGCCCCAGGGATGTGAAACTTGTTGCCACCAGAGCCACGGCTTTTTCGGTGGCAGCTCCTACCTGGTGGAAGGAACTCCCGGAGGAGATCTGGGCCCTGCGGGACCTTGCTCAGTTCTGCAGGGCCTGCAAGACAGAGCTCTTCCGCCAGGCCTTTGAGTAGGAGCTGCCGCCGCCACTATTCCACCATCGATAACCCTGCGCCACCACACCATTGCCATCATCAGGTGCTGGGTGACCCTGGTTAGAGAGGGGACAGGCTACTAGTATGTTGCCAGGAATTATCTGCCCCATCTTGGTTTTATATCCTGATGTTGTGTTGTATGATTTAATTTGTTTTATACTGTCTTACTCTGTTTTAAACCTGACATTTATGCCCTATTGTCAGCTGCCCTGAGCCTTCGGGGAGGGCGGGATATAAATCCAAATAAATAAATAAAATCTTTATTGTTGCAATACGCCCCATCAGTGAGAGCTGTAAGTCTTTCCACTTATGTAAGTCTTTCCTTATCTCTTCTAATAGCTTTTTATAGTTGTTTTCTGTCAGCATGCTGTTTCTGTTGGTCAGGACTATGCCCAAATATTTTATTTTTTGAGTGACTTCTATATTAGCCGCTTCCTGAATTTTGTCTATTTGGTCTGCAGTACAGTTTTTTATTAACATTTTCATTTTCTTAAAGTTAATCTTAAATCCTGCTATTCTCCCATAGTCTTGTATTTCTTCCAGGAGTTGGGGGATTGTTGCTAGGGGTTCTTCTGTGATAAAGACTAGGTCATCCGTGAATGCCTGCAGCTTATACTCTTCACCTTTTATTTTTAGGCTTCTTACTTTTGAATTTTGTCTTATATTGTCATTCAAGGTTTCTAGTGCAAAAATAAACAATGGAGATAGAGGACATCCCTGTCTCGTGCCTTTTTGGATTTCAATACTATTTGACATCTCACTGTTAATTATTATTTTGGCCTGCTGTTTCCTGTATATTGCTGAGACCATCGACCAGAAGTTGTTTCCACAGTCCCATGCCTCAAATTTTAATCTTAAAAATTCCCAAGAAACATTATCAAATGCTTTTTCAGCATCTAAAAAGAGTAACGCCAATTGTTTCTTTGGATGTCCTTCATAATACTCCAAGACATTAATGATTATTCTTATGTTATTTTTATCTGTCTCTTGGACAGAAACCCAGCCTGGTCTTGGTGAATGATTTGCAATAATACCTTTTTAAATCTTGTCGCCAGTATATTTGCAAAAATGTTATAATCCGCGTACAGGAATACATTCAATATAACAAAATCATACAGTTCATATAATATAACAACTACCAGTCTATTTTGCATCAGTATTTTAAAGTCAAACCCCAATGGGAGTTCCCAGAATTATACGCCCACTTCTACTTGCATGAAGTCTTCCAGAAGGGGGAAAGCTTTCTTTTATAGTTGTGTTGATGCTTATTGCTGGTCCTACGAAAGACACATTGTGCAGCTAAAATTCATGGATTCTCAAGGCTGCATCCTGTTCTGCCTCCCCACTCCTAGGGATTGCCAGCTCCTGGAAGGGGTTTCCTTCTTCCACTTGGGTAACAAGCTGCCACCACGTCCATTCAGGGAATTACTCACTAGAAGGGACAGGGCTCCTAGCTCCCATTCACAGCCAGAGGCTCCACCTCTATGACTCCCATTGCCCAGAGCCTGGAGCCCCCCCCCCGGATAAATAGCCGCATTCCCACAGGGTGCATTCAGACGTGCCATTTGAACCACTTTCAGCACGCCTCAGGAATGGATTTTATGTGCGCGTTCACACACCCAACATCTGTGCACCGTCCCAGCCGTGGCTTTCTGGATCAAACCCCCTTTAAACCAGAGTATTGTGATACCACATACCAAGTGGTGTTTTCCTGATTCTCCAGTTTTGAGCCTCACTTTTCTGATGTCTGATAGCTCCATTGAGCCTCTTCCAGGTGCTTCAATCCCCCTCCCCTCTGGGAAGCTGCCTCAGGCTTTCGCTTTTCATCTGCCATTTTTTTTTATGCCTTAGTGGTATGCACTTGGGTGGAGCTCCACTCCTAAGTTAATAAAATAAAAGCTTAAATGGTGCCTAGTTTAAGCATTTAGACGAGTCCAGGATCTCAGGGAGGCCAGTTTTGGGGTAAAAGTTTAAAGAGAAGTGTTCATTTAAAGTTTAAAGGGATGTGTGGAAATTGTTGTTCTGCGCATGCATGAAAATTTTAGCTCTAGAGAGGGCTGCCTGTGTGCATGCTCAAACTGAGAGGAAAAAACCCCACATGTGTGTGGACGGCGGGGAGCCTGGAACAAGGAGATCAGTGTGATCGCAATTCTCCAGGTTAAAAAAAAAATGAATCGGACCAGAGCAATTTAAACCACTCCAGCACGCTGTCTGAATGCACCCACAGACTGCCTTCCTTCCCTGTCCCCCCTTTGGATAGCATATCCAAGGTGGTGGATGAACCAAGTTGTACAGAGAATTTTGACCAGCTTCCAAAGTTTAAAAGAGTTTATTAAAATGGAAAGGTTTATAAACATACTTAAACACAGCACTAAGTTAAGCAAACGGAATCCAAAGAAAATTGATTAAAAATCCAATCCTCTTTCCCTTCACTAGACATTCCCTATATTCTTGCTGTTTTGAATTGATGTTTCTTTACCTGAAAGCTCTGAGCAGCCTCTGGGGAGACCACATGGTTCAAGGAAAAATGGCCACCATGGAAAACAGCCAGCTCAGCTTCTGCTCCATCTGAAGAGACAGCCAAAAAGATCTGTTTCTCCAGCTGCGGGGCATTTTTAAAATCTCACTGTCTACCCCAGATCTCATCACCTCAGGACCCAGAGCATGGCTGGGAAACATTCCAAGGCATGCCTGGGAAATCCCTCTTCTGTTCCTGCCCCACTAGTCAGTTTCCTCCAAATCACTGGTCTCTGCAGGGAGGGTGGGAGAAAGAGGGGGAAGGGCCATTAGCCTTGCAAAGCAGGAAGCCCTTGGACACCTGGGATGCAGTAGGGTCACTTCTTCCCCTCCCTCCTTTGTTCACAGAGAGAAAACCCAGCTACTTTTAACACAAGTGTTCCAGAACCCATGGGAGGTGGGCAGGGCCAGATTTAGATGAAGAGAGGCCCTAGGGTACTCCACTTGAGAGGCCCCTCCCAATCCCCCACCCTCATGACTAGAAGAAAATGGAAGAGTGTTATAAACAAAATTGAGTGAAGCCAAGGATGATGATGGGTATTTAAAATTCTGCAATTCACAATTTCTCCTCTAAAGGACATAAGATGTTATTGTTAAATACCATAGTGATTGGAAAAAATGCACAAATGTTAAAATTAACACTGAAAAACTTTTGCAATAACTGAACTTTGTAAACCTTTTGTGGAATAAGTATTAATTTTTAGGAAAATAAAGTTGTAATGTTATTCTTAAAAAAACAACAACCTTGAGTTTACAAATTATATTGCCTGGGAAGTGTAAGTAATATGATCATGATTACCTGACAGTGTGGCACTTTTAGAATCTACTTTTTGTTGTCATTAAACAGTCAGTTCTAAAACACATATTAAGAAGTAAACTACAACCAACAAATACAGTAAGACTAAAAATGTTTTTCTCTAGCCTTCCTCATAGCAAAATCATCCAAAACTTCATCAAAATTTGTTTGCCTAAGTTTGTCACTTTCAATGTACAGAATGCTCAGTGTGGACAACCTCTCTTGAGATATCGTGGCCCTTAATTAATTTTTAATCCTTTTATCTTGAAAAACTTCTCTCTCTCGAGCAGTTAGTGACTATAAATAGCCGCAAGATTGCTTCCACATTAGGAAAGGCCATCTGAATTTTTTCCTTGTATATAATTTGATAAAGGTCTGTATGAAGAAGAAGAAGAAGAGTTTGGATTTATACCCCGCCCTTCACTGCCCAAAGGCGTCTCTTTCCCTTCCCCTCCCCACAACAGACACCCAGTGAGGTAGGTAGGGCTGAGAGAACTCTAACACAAACTGTCCTTGAGAGAACAGCTGCGCCAGAGCTTGTGACTGACCCAAGGTCACATCAGCAGGTGCAAGTGGAGGAGTGGGGAATCAAACCCGGTTCTCCCAGATAAGAGTCCACGCACTTAACCACTACACCAAACTGGCTCTATGAGACAGAGAGTGCTCTTCTGTAAGCCTATGGCTTTGTCTCATGTACAGGTGAAAGTGCAAAAGTTCATCAATAAGTTTCAGGTCAATATCTTCTGGGTATGCTTCGATCAACAGTTCAACACCTTGCTGAATTTCTTGCTTAGATGCTGTCAGATTAGCAAGAATGGAAAACAATTGTGCAACATCACTGTACATAATACTTCTTTTTAAATTGGCTTCAAGTGCATCTAATATAGGAATAAAGGATTTTATCCTAAACTTATCTCTTGAAGAAAGTGCATCTAAGGCATCAGGTGCACTTCTGTCATTTTTTTGCCGTTCCCTTACTCTTTGTTTCCTTGTTCTGTAGTTAACATTTGGCAAGGTGGCTTTTGCTTGTTAATCAAGCTCATCAAAATCTTCTCTAATTTTCCTTAAAAAATCCAGAAGTGAACTGTACAAACTTGCACAAGAACTCAATAACAGGTCTGATTTCTGAAGGGCTTTGCTGACCTTGTGAAAATGACCTAGCACACAGATCCAAAAATGTAGCATAAACACAAATTCCAGTTCTTCCATTTTCTGCAAAAGATTGTTAGCTTGAAGGCTGGTCTCTCCCTTCCCATTAATGTCAGAGTACGAATGACCGAGGGCATCAGTGATAGCATGGTAGCTTTCCAAAACAGCTTCTGTGGCTTTTGCGTGTGCATCCCACCTAGCGTCTGACAAATATTTAGGCACTTTAGACTGAGGTGGCAAAAATGATTTTAGAACTGCCCATCTCTTTGTGGAGGATGAAAAGAAGGTATAAATTTCATTGATAATGCCAAAACAGTTCACTGCATCAAGGCAGCAATCCACAGCTGAACGGCCCACCAGATTTAAAGCGTGATCTGTGCATGGAATAAATCTTGCAAATTGGTTTTTTTATGATTTTTTGCTGCATACCATTGTACTTACCAGCCATGTTGGCAGTGTTGTCATGAGACTGCCCATGGCATTTTCTAAAGTCAATTTCAAGCTCAGTAGTGAAATAGTTGAACACTAAATCAGCTATGCTTTCTCCTGAGTGGTCTTTTAGCTCAAGGAAAGTTAAAAACCTCTCAGTTGGCAAACCATCTTCAGGTGATACATATCTGATAATTAAAGTCAACTGATCAGTATGTGAAATGTCAGGAGTGGAATCTACTGAAAAGCTGAACTATCCAACCTTTCTCACATCAGCCAGAATTGCATCCTTAACTTTTTTTGCCATGAGTTGAATCATTTCCTCACATATAGTTTTTGACAAATAAGAGGGATTGCCTGATCCTGAATGTCAATACTGATTGATACGAGCAAGTAAAAATGGATCAAATTTTGCCACTAGTTCTAAAAGACCAAGAATAATTGCCATTATTTGGAGATCCAAAGTGTTCATTGTCTCCTCTGAATGGTAAGCCTCGTTCTACAAGAATGCATATTAAAGCAATAATTCTCTCCATGACATGCTGGCAGTACTGCTGTTTTGCTTTTATTTGTTCCTCTAGCTTGGAAGTTAACGTTTGCCCTTGCTTCCTTGTTAGGTAGCCCAACATGGCATTCCTATGCTTCTCTGAGTTTTCATGAGTTTGGATAAGATGGGGGTTTTGCCAGTCATCAAACCCTTCAGTAGCTAAAGCTGTGGAAGAAGATGCAAGGTTTGGAAAGAGTTTACAAACAAAGCAATAAGTCTGGCCTTTTGAGGGAGAATATACAAGCCAGTCTCGGCTATATGTTTCCCCATTTGCTTTTGTTGAATAAAAAGGAGCTTTTGTGCAAAACCTGGACTGGTTTTTGTACACTCGCTTGGAATTTGAAAATGATCCACAATGATGCAGAACTTGAGAGAGACCCCCCTCTACCCAATAGGATACTTCCTCATGTGATAATTCTGACCACAAACCAACATCTGTTACAGTAGATCTATGTTTGGCATTGTCTTTATCTGCATCTGGAACACTTTGGACTTGGCCTATCTTACCAGGTGTGAACTGCAAAATCTGACTATTTACATTATTTTCTTGTGGCTCTTTAGCCTCTCCCTGCCCAGTAAGTGTCTCTTGAATTAGCTCTATATTTTCAGTTTGAGCTAGCATCATGGCTGCTTCCTCATAATCAGCTTGCTGTTCCACATCCTGCTTCACTGTTTCTCTTTTGGGGAGATTTTTGTCTGGTGGCATGCTAGTAGTTGCTCAGGCTGGATAGCTTCACTGCTGGCTCTTGTTGCTTCAATGAGTGGTTGTTGCACGAAAGCAGTGATTGGTCTTAACTTCATTACCATAGCATTTTCAAGTCTCTGTCTCTTGCGTTTGCCAGCACCACTTTCAAATCTTTTACTCATGCTCAGATTAGAATCTAAAAATAAAAAGTAAAATTAATCTTCAACTGGATAAATACATGGATCAGTCGTCCATCAGTAGCTATTGGCACAAGATATAGATGGTTGCCTCTGAAGGGTTACAGAATTCAGTTTTCCACTGTGGCGAAACGGACACCCACCCTCAGCCCTGGGGGACTGAGTAGCCAGTTTGTGGCTCATGAGCCCTGCTTTGCCTTCCCACCTCCTTGGTGGGCTTCTGTCACTCTTCAGTAGCTTCCACCACTCACTGACTTCCCTATGCCTTTCTTGAGGGGCAGTGAGACCCCTCTGGCTGACTCCTGGGGTTTGGAGATGAAAACCCCTAACTTTGGGTTTCTCCTGGAGGGTTGGCACCTGCACATTTTGGAGTTTTCTCCTCCCAGGACCCTTCTTAAGGCACTGGTAGTGGGCAGAGCAGGGGAGACTCCATGGTCAGAGCAAACAAACAAAGCAAACAGAGCAAACAATAAAACAAAGATTTTATTGACTATTTTCAAGTAACGGGATTTTAAACACAAAAAGGCACTTTAAATCAAATGCAGAAAGGAAAACACCACTGGACACAAATAAAATAAGACCAAACGCAGTTCCTCTGTCCCTGAACTGATCCCTATACTTATTTTCCCTTGGGATGAGGTTCTGTTACCAACCTGCAGCCTAGCCTCCTGCCTTTTACAGGTAGTTCTGGATCCCTCCGAGGATCCCTTCCCACTGCTGCCTTCCCTGATCCCCAAGGCCTCTCTCTGCCTGTGGGCAATCTGCAGCAAGAGCCTCCTGGCCTCTCTGAGGGTTGCAGGATGACTTCCCCCTCCCAGGCTGGTTGGAGCATTTATATCTTGTGACTCCACCCCCTGGCTTTCCCACACTTTTTGGCCATAGAGGCATCTGGGATTTGTAGGCCTACCCTGGAGTTTTGCCCTACTTCCCAGGATGGGTAGCCATTTTAACTAAACTAAACAACCTAAACTAAAGCAAACACAAGATGGAGTCAATTCTGTCACATCCAACAAGCCAACCTTATAGCACAACATCATTTTCCAATCTAAACATTTTCAAAAAGTTTATAAACTCCCAAAATTGCCAAAAGGATTCAAAATAATTTTCTCCACGACACTGGCAATTAGGAGGCTTGAAAATTGTGAAAAAACATAAGTTAATAATTAACTATAATTTCTCATCTAATAATTCCAGCAGCAGCAAACACCAGGCTCCCATCCAACAATCAATACTAGCCATTTAAAAGAGCCAACGGCCAAAAAAGTTATATAAAATATGTAAAACTTTGGTTAGATTCTGCAATAGCTTTAGAACAATTAATCTGCTATTAATGTATGAAGCAGTATTGTTTGGATTTATTGGCATGACAATTGACACCATCCATATTTCTTTTCATATCCAAGAAGTTCTGAGAAAGAGGTTGCAGGTGCATGCTGCAGGCACTGACAGGGCTCTGTGAAGTGTGAAAGATAGACTTCCCTGCCTGGGAGGGGTGAGGCCATTGCCAGTCACATGTGCTTGCTGTGTTCAAGCCAAGGGGGAGGGAAGGAATGGAAGGGACTTGGGAGAGCTTGCTTGCCTGGTCTATCTGCCCCAGCCAGCACCCCCACTCACACTCTCCCGCTGATTAAAGTGCAGCATGTACCACTACTGACCTGACCCTTGAGCTGGGGAATGCTGTGCAGCTGGTTGTTAACTCTGGGCTGCTGGCTCTGGAGTCCTGGAGCCTGTACTCTGAATAGTGGCACCAGGGACCTAGAAGGGGTAGGGCTTGTCAGTCCAACCCCTGCACAGTCTCCTCAGGGCTGGCCTTAAGGCAACTGGAGCAATTTAGCCCAATTGGTTCCTGCGGGCTGCTCCTAAGGGGCCCCACACCAGGGCAATTCAGATGCCTTTTATTTATATCTCTATGATTCTGCAGACTTTGGCTGTGAACTGGGACCACACAAAAGTTTTTCCAGTTGGGCCCCAGAGTTTCAAACTGGGCCCCACTGGCTGGCCCTGAGTCGTATAGTTGCTGGGCCCGAGTTGCCCTGCCCTCGCATGAAGTCTTGGGTTTGCCTACTTAGCCTATACATAAATCCAGCACTGGGGGGTGGGCATTTCTCCACACCTTACATAGCTGATATGAATCCTACTCTATCTTTAAACATGACCTGAGACAAACGGTCTGTTTTGTAACTCTTGTTGGGTGACGTGTTGTATTTTCACTGTTGTGGAGTTCAAATGATTCCTTCTCCTTTGATGGGAAACTGATAGACTCAGAGGTCTTGACACTTAATGTGCCAGAGCTGAACCATAGATGGATAAATATGGATTTCTGAAAGTTTTCGTGAAATCCCACTCCCAACATCTGAACTTTCATTTGGGGTTGAGGAGGGGAAAACTTTCCATTTGTGGATCTGGAGAAAACTTTTAACACATAAAGGCAATTTTGACTAAAGTTCCAGAAACCAGTTAGGGCATCCTGTGGCATCCAGTAGACAAAGGAGAGGTTTCATTGTTCCTTACCTTTCTGCAGGGCTCTTTTTGTAGTTGGAACTCCTTTGCATATTAGGCCACACATCCCTGATGTAGCCAGTCCTCCAAGCGCTTTCAGTAGCCCCTGTAAGAAGAGCTCTGTAAGCTCTCGGAGGATTGGCTACATTAGGGGTGTGTGGCCTAATATGCAAAGGAGTTCCTGCTACAAAAAGAGCCCTGCCTTTCTGTATTCCTCAAGAATTATTCACACATGCTTGTATTTAACACTTGATGGCTGACAACTGAATGTGTGAATTGACTCCATTGATATGCTTGGATCTTCTAAGGAGATGTATTTGTGATAGCCCATTTCCACTTGATACTAAAGTCAGCAAATAAGGATTATGCATGTGTGAAAATATTCCCAGGTTTTGGGTCTATGACCTGTTTTTCACTGATAACCCATGACTTCTGTCCTGCCTTTCTTTTTTTACCTCCCAGATCCTTACAAATACTTTGAAATTTTACTTATACAACAGAATTGTAACACCTATAATGAATTATTCAAAAGTTTATCCTGGTTGCAAGGTTCATCCTGGTCTGTTGTAGATTTCTCGTTTTATGACTTCTGCGCCCTTTATTACCAATCACTGAACACATGAAGTGACTTATCTGAAAAACATTGACTGATTTCGCACAAGCTGCTGCTCCGTGCTCGGTCTTCCTTTTGCCCCGATCGTACATGTCAGTTTCACATTATGTACTGCGCAGCTGCATTTTGCCCCGCAGCTTCACCCGATTTTTCCCACGTCTACTCAAGCCTGTTTTTTGAGGACCAAGTAGATGTGGGGAAAATCAGGCAAAGCTGTGGGGCAAAATGTGGCCATGCAGCACATAGTGCGAAATTGACACATATGATCGGGGCAAAGGGAAGAGTGAGCACAGAGCAGCAGCTTGTGGGAAAGCAGTCATTGTGTTTGAAGTGGTACAAGGTTGTCCTGAGATGCCTGGTGTGCCTGTTGCTACAGTCTTCCCATCTATTCCCTGATCTCTCCCTCACTGGGGAAGGCATTCCAGACTCTTCTGATCAGGCTCAGCCCTCTCTCTTATGTGGGTAGGCTGCTGGGTGAGGGACAGAATGGGAGGGACGGAGAGCTGCCGGCTCAAAAGGGACAGGACAAGAGCAGCTTGGCTGGGGAATCTGGTGACAGGCTACACCTACCTCAGAAAAGTGGAGGTCTCCAAAGGGGCAGGGCAAGGAACAGGAATGGGCCCTGGTGTTTGCATGTAGAAAGGGGGTGGGGCAACTTCTCCCTCTGAGGTGGAGGACATCATGAGTGATTCCCACCATCCTATCAGGGAGAGGCAGGAGCAATTTTTTCTTCCTCTTCCTGTGTGGCTTGGGAACACCCACTTCTTCAGTTTCTTTCCTGCCTCTATAGGGAGAGGTTGTTGTAGGTTCTGCCTCCAATTAGTTAGCTACTAAACAGCACTTTTACCTCTATTTCCTTTTTAATTTTTTTCCCTACTATTAATCTTCCTCTTCTAACTTACTTCTTTTGAAAAATCTATTTATTTCTATTTAATTCTATTTGTTCTACTTCTGTCCACTAGAGGGAGTTCGGAGGCGGCTAAAAGGTCTTTGGAAGTAGCTGTAGAACTCCCTCTCCTTTCCCTTTTGCTCCGATATGCTGAGAGGAGTGCAAGACAGCTTCCTTTCCAAGCCGGAGAGTGAAGCCGCGATCGTGGAGATGCCCAGGAATGCCTCTGGAGCCGGCATGACCTGTAGGCTTACCATGGCTACCAGCAATGACCCCGAATTGAGTGGGGAGAAGAAGGCGAGGAAATGATGTCACACAGAAGACTTCATTGGAGAGCAACATCCCTGTCCCTCTACCGCTGGCAGCGGTTATCTTGGCAACGCATTTTTGGGCGGGAAACTTTCCTGTGCCTTTTCAAAGCACGCCTATGGGCTCTCCATTACCAGATGCCAATCTCCAGGTGGGAGATGGAGGCAAATTTTCATCACTTAATAGAGCACTGGCTGAGGAAACTAGAAGACTACAACTGGGTAATGTACCCCTGTATGCTGGGAACTCCAACCCTCAGGGTTTTTCTGAGTCCATGAGGTGAGCTAATGAAGGAGGAATTTTTTAATTTTTGCTGCATGGGGGATCTAGCCATAGCTACCTCCCCTGCAATTTCCCCAGTTCCAACTCATATAGGCTGCCCCACAGACAGATCATTGGGGAAAGTTGGCCTACCTTGGCTGACAGGAAGCAGATCCCTAGAGACTTTCACTCTGAATCAGAGAAAACAGTTTCCAGAACCTGATGATCCATGGGGGGCAAAGGTGAATTTCTTTCTGGTGTGTGGGGGGGTGAGTGTTATGTATTGGACTATGGACTACATGCTGAGCTTCAGCCAGAGGCTCATAGGAACTCTGGTATCATGAGCTGCACATTCCGATTGGCTGCTCCTGACAGCAGGCCAGTCAAAGCATAATAGCATGCTTGGAGGGAACGAACTCTATTGGTCCTTGTTGTTTTTATTTATTGTGTAAATATGATTGGTTCTTACTGTTATACTGGGCATAGTTTCCCCAGCCCAGGATGTTTAAAAGGAGCTCTGGCTCCTATGGTTTTTCATGTTGGATCGTTCTTGTTGAATAAAGTTGAAATCACTTGGTTAAGAGCTGCCTGAGTCTGATTCACTTCAGTGAGGACATCAGTGCCCCACCGTCAGCTGGGCTCCTAAAGCAGAGGATTTCAATATCTTCTCTTTGTCAGCATTAGACCTTCATGACTCCTCCTCTGAGAAGGACATGATCAGCCATGGTATTACTCCTAGAAATAAATCCAAGGGCACGGAGGGGTTTTTCCTCGAATATGCTACATGTGGAAAAGTTTTTTCCATTTCCTGAGTTCCTTGAGGGACAACTGAAAGCTGAATGGGCTAAACCCATCTCCAATAGACAGGCCCCTGGGTTTGTTAGAAAATTGTATGGGTTCCCTCTTTTGCTAATGAGATGCACCACTCTAGTGGATGTACCGGTGACAGCACTCCAATCCTTTGGTCTCCCAGAGGACGGCTATGGCTCAGTATGAGACAACCTGGACAAGAAAATAGATGTGGCACTTAAAAGGTCGCACAAAGCCACAGCAATGGCCATCAAGGCTTCAGCTACAGCCGCCATTGTCACCAGGGTCATCTTAGTTGGTCCAGAGAATTCACTCAACTCTTTCCAGAGAACAATAAGAGATTGCTGGAGGTAGCAACAAGAATGTTGAAGGCTTCAGCATTCGTGACTGACGCCTCTCTGGATGCTCTTACCTTCTCTTCCAGAGCCATGTCTTCAGCGGTGGTGTCCAGAAGAGGGTTCTGGTTGTGAGCCTGCCAGTTGATTTACTGTCTAAGTCCTGTGTGATGGCTTACCCCTTCCAAAGAGTGAAGCTGTTTGGAGATCATCTAGAAGATTCTGATGGAGACCTGGGATAAGAAGGCAAGGCCTAGACATATACGGCAGCTAAACAAGAGAGTCATTCCCTTCATTCCTACAGTACAACATATAGGCCAGTCTACAACACTGGGGAGCAACCTTAGCTGAGAACCCAACCTAGGGATGTTGGTCTCACAGAGACTCCCTTCTATCAATCAATGTCTTGGAGTTCTGGCCTGTTCGTCTGGCTCTTCTACATTTCAGTAACTAAGTAAAGAACTGCCACATATTAGTGTGGACAGGCAAAGTGTCTGCCGAGACATATGTAAACTACCAGTGGGGTTCCAAGTCATCCTCCCTCCACAAGGTAGCGTTGATGTTACTCTCCTGGGCAGAGAAGAATCTAGCCTCTTTTTTTTTTTTTAAACAAAATTTTATTGGGATGCACTCAACATTTTCAACAACGTTACTAATACAATTTGAAAAAATTTCCATCCCATCCCCCCACCCCCTAATAGGCTTCCAACACTGCTAATAACAAAAAAAGTATATATTAGACGGTAATCAAGTTTAGACTTATATGAATCGACAAACCAGGTAACACATTTCAAATATATAAAACACCTAACTAATTTCAACATATTTTCAAATAACAGTATAATACAATTCAGAATTCATTTCACTTCTCATTCAGTATCCATACAAATCTAAATTATACATTTTCCCCTTCATTCTGTATTCAGTTTCCAAATACAATTTCAAACCTTCCCAATCTTTTATATACTGTTCTGCCATTTGTCCATTTAGCTTTTTTGTCATTTTGTCCATTTCCACTAAAAACAGCAATTTTCTAAACCAGTCATGTATATCTGGCACCTTCTCCGTTTTCCATTGCTGAGCGAAGGCCATTCTCGCCGACGTAATCATGTACCATAATAATGTCCTTTTTTCCTGTGGAATTCTTTCCATTGTCAAACCTAAGAGAAGAAGTTCCGGTCTTCTCCCAATTGGGATTTTTAATATTTTCTGCATCACACAGTGTATATTAGACCAGTATACCTTTACTTTATCACATGACCACCACATATGGTAAAAAGAACCCTCTGTTTTTTTACATTTCCAACACTTATTACTCAAGTTCTTATCCATACTAATATTAGCAATCTTTTTTGGTGTCATATACCACCTGTACATCATCTTGTAGCAATTTTCTTTTACATTAACACAGGTAGACATTTTAAAGGATCTTTTCCACAAAAACTCCCATGTTTCCATAGAAATTTCTTTGTTCATGTTTATGGCCCATTTTATCATTTGCTCTTTAACAGTTTCATCCAAAGTATATGCAGTCAACAAAGTTTTATACATCTTTGAGATCATTTTTTCAACCATATATTTTCAAACTCATCATTCTTAGCTCTAAAACCAACCTCTTTACAATCTTTTTTATAAATATCCCTTATTTGACAATATTGTAACCATCCATACTCAAATTCTAGTTCATTATTTGGTTTTAAAACATATTTTCCCCCCTCTTCTTGCAACAGTTCTTGGTATTTCAACCAATCATTACCTTTATGTTCTGAAAAAGGATGTATAACTGCTGCTGGAACAATCCACAAAGGCCTCTCGTCAGAAACTATATCCTTGTACCTGGTCCATGCATCAAACAATGTTCTCCTTACATAATGATGCTTAAACATTGAATCAACTTTATTTTTCCCATACCAAAGATAGGCATGCCAGCCAAATCTGCAATCGTGCCCCTCAAGAGCTAAAAGTTTTCTATTTTCCAAATTAACCCAGTCAGATAACCAAGACATACATACAGCTTCATGATACAAACGCAAATTCGGGACTTGGAAGCCACCTCTGTCTTTAGTATCATACATTATCTTCATTTTAATTCTTGGCTTCTTTCCTGCCCAGATAAATTTAAAGATTTCTCTTTGCCATTTCACCAACACTTTCACATCTTTCACAATTGGTATTGTCTGGAACAAAAACATTAACCTGGGCAGTACATTCATTTTGACAACGGCAATTCTTCCAAGAAGAGATAATCTAAGTTTTCCCCATTTTTCTAAATCACTCTTTATCGAAACCCACAGTTTTTCATAATTATTCTTAAACAAGTCTATATTTTTCATTGTAATTTCAACTCCCAAATACTTAACCTTTTTAACCACTTCACATTCTGTCACGTTTTGTAATATTTGTTGCTTTGTACCTATCATATTTTTACACAATATCTTGGACTTATTCTTATTTACATAGAACCCTGCGAGATCACCAAACTCTTTTACTTTTTCAAATACCTTAGGCATATTATTAACAGGATCTTCAACAATAAACATAATATCATCCGCAAATGCTCGTAGTTTAAATGAAAAACCTCTAATATTCAAACCTTTTATGTTATCGTCATCTCTAACCATTTGCAGCAAAATCTCCAAAATCCAGATAAATAGCAATGGTGACAGGGTTGTCCCTTTTCTGACCCGGAACACTTCTGTTGGTTCTGCATTCACAATCACCGTAGCTTTTTGTTCTTTATATATTGATTGAATCATTCTTGTAAATTCTGCGCCCATCTGGGATTTCTCAAACACTTTAAACATAAATTCCCAATTCAAATTATCAAATGCCTTTTCTGCATCCAAAAATAAAAAGCCAACTTCTTTTTCCGGGTGTTTATCGTAATACTCAATTGCGTCTAAAAGAACCCTCATATTGTCTTTTATTTGTCTATTTGGTAAGAATCCGGCTTGATCTTCAGCAATAGTATCTTTCAAGAACCCTTTAAGGCGCTCTGCTAATATTTTTGCAAAAATCTTATAATCGTTGTTTAACAGTGAGATAGGTCGATAATTCTTTACATTTGTTAAATCTTGCGTATCTTTCGGAATTAAGGTGATCGCAGCTTCATTCCAGGAATCTGGAATCTTCCCAGTTCTTCTAATTTTGTTTAAAAGAATCTCTAACACCGGAACCAGGTCTTCATGAAGTTTTTTATAAAATTTAGCTGAAAAACCGTCCGGACCTGGAACTTTGGAAATCTTTGCCTCTCCTATTGCTTTACTGATTTCTTCTTTAGTTATTACAGCATTTAATATTGCTTTCATTTCTGGGCTTGGTTGTATCAAATTAACCTTAGATAAATAGTCTTGCATCTTTTGCAGATCCACTTGTTTTGCTTGAAAAAGAGTCGCATAATATTTGTAAAATTCCCTCCGGATCCCTCCTGGGTCTGAAATTTCTTTATTTCCGTCTTTCAATTTGGTGATTGTTTTATTCTCTCTTCTTTTCTTCAATTGCCATGCCAAATATTTACCAGGTTTATTTGCACCTTCAAAGGACTTCTGTTGCAATTTTTTCAAGTTCCAATATACTTCTTTGTTTAACCTCGCCTCATATTGTTCCCTTAAAATCCTCAATTCTCTCAAAATCTTCTTTTTGCCAGGCCTTTTCTTAAGCTCCATTTCTTTTTTCCGAATATTTTCCGTAATCTCTTTATCTATTTTCAATTGTTGTTTCTTTTCATTATTATTGATTGCAATCAGATGTCCTCTCATCACAGCTTTATAGGCCTCCCATACCGTTTGCGTCTGTACATCCTTGTTTAAATTCAGTTGAAAATATGTTTGGGTTTCTGTCCTTATTTTGTCCACAATATTTTGTTTGTCCAGCAAATCCTCATTGAGTCTCCATCGGAATTTCTTTCTTTTAACATACGTTGACCATTTTACTGAACTATGGTCAGAGAGAGTTCTAGGTAACATCTCGATTTTGCGTGTCTGCAAGATCAAATTCTCAGTCATCCACATCATGTCTATCCTTGAGAAAGATTCATGTCTTGATGAGTAAAAGGAATACTCTCTATCCTTGGGATTTTTAACTCTCCAAGCATCTTCCAGATGTTCGTGTTTAACCAATTGAAAAAAGACTTTCGGAAGTTTGCTCATGCCTTCGTTTCCTTTTTGGGATTTTCTATCAATAACATTAACAGTACCATTAAAGTCACCCATTAATATCATTTGCTCATAGGTTAGCTGTCATAGCTGTTCCCACAAATCCTGGAAAAAAATTTTCCTTCGCACCATTTGGAGCATAAAGGTTAACAATTAAAGTCTTTTTGCTCTGCAGCATGGCTTCTACCACCAAAAGCTTCCCTTCATTATCTTTAAAAACTTCTTTTGGTTCCAATTCCTTTTTAATATATATAACAACTCCTTTTTTCTTTTGGGAGGAGAGGGAATAAAACTCCTCTCCTAATCTTTTTTGAATCAAAAATTTAGCATCCGTTTTTTTAATATGTGTTTCTTGCAAACAGACAATATCACATT
Organism: Gekko gecko; assembly: GCA_029375565.1. Lineage (NCBI taxonomy): Eukaryota > Metazoa > Chordata > Lepidosauria > Squamata > Gekkonidae > Gekko > Gekko gecko. Next base: position 177,149,678 of record JAPDNY010000005.1, read on the forward strand.
TTTGTTTTTCCAACCAAAGTCTAACATTTTTTCTTTTTTGAGGTGAATTAAGTCCATTGACATTCCATGATATAATTTGACTCTCCATGTTGTTTTTATACTTATTTGTCAGAGTCTTTAAAGTTATCATTGATGAATCTGGTCATTTGCTCTACTGACTTGATGGTGACTCTCTTCTGCTTGAATGTAAAACTGACACCTTTTGGAATTTCCCATCTGTATCTCATACCCTCTGTTTTCAGTTCGTCAATCAAGTCTTTAAAGAGTCGTCTATCCTGAAGAATTGCTCTGGGTAGTTCCTTTAATATCATGATTTTCTTGTTGTCAATTGTGAAATCTTCCTGAAATTGTTGCTTAAATAGATCCTCCTTCAGTTTTTTGGATATAAACTGAACGATCACATCTCTGGGTAATTTTTTCCTTTGCGCAATCGCAGAGTTGACTCTGTACACCACATCAATCTGTGCCGCCACCTTCTCCTCTTCCATTTTTAAAAAATCAAGAAGAATCTAGCCTCAATCAGAGCCAAGCACATCAGAGGCCTGGACAATACTGCAGCGGATTGGCTCGGCAGACAGATGATCCACCCGGGAGAATGGATGCTGAACAAGAAAACCTTCAACTGGATGTTACAGCATTTCAAGACACTGATAGTGGTCCTATTTGCCTCATATCAGAACCATCAACTACCTAGAATTTTCTCAAGGTTCCATCATGACAGGGCCGAAGCCACGGATGCCCTGACTGCCCCGTGGCCCAATGGTCTACTGTATACCATCCCTCCAATTCCCATTCTGCCAAAGGTCCTGAGAAGGATAAAACATCAGAGGTCTACAGTTTTCCTCGCGACCCCATGGTGGCCTTGGTGTCACTGGTTCTCAACCCTACAGCAGCTGTCTGAGACACCTCCACTACACCTACCAGTTTCCTCGGACATGCTCATCCAGGGTCCGGTATGGCATCCGAACCCAGAGCGTCTACTTCTGACTGCATGGAGCTTGAATGGCTGTCTTACCTAGAGCTTGCCTATTCTCCAAGCATGGCTGAAATGATTCTCACCTCCAGAAAGGACTCTACTATTAGGATATTTAATACCACTTGGAAGGCCTTTCACAGGTGGTGCAGGAGAAAGTCTGATGATACCACGAACACTCCTATGCATTCCATTCTGGAATTCCTGAATGATGGCCCCAAATCAGGACTGAAACCAACAACTCTTAGTAAACAGGTCACAGCCCTGAATTTGATGCCAGGGCTAAGGGATGTTCATTGTCCACACATCCACACGTACGTAGGTTTCTGAGAGGTGCAACACTGCGCAATCCTCCACCAGTACACAGGTTCCCTACCTGGAGACTACATACAGTTCTATCTAAGCTCACCAAGGCCTCATTTGAGCCCATCCAAGATGTGCCTCTGAAATGACTGTGCTTGAAAACCTTATTCCTGGTGGCAGTCACTTCTGTCATACGTGTATCAGAGATCAGAGCTCTCTCTGTAAAATCCAGGCCTTCTGTCTTTCATAAAGACAAAGTTGTTCTTCTCATGGATCAGAACTTCATTCCAAAAGTTGCCTCACACTTTCTTATCTTTCCAGAAATATACCTGATCCAAAACATCTGAGGGAGAAGGCCTGGCACACCTAGTCGTTAGCAGGTCCCTCAAGGCCTGCCTGGTACACACTGCTGGCATCAGGAAAACTGAAGCAATGTTCATCAACATCTCACCACCGAATATGGGGAACAGGATGTCCAAGTCTGATATTAGTTCTGCCATCAAGTCATGCATTGTAGAAGCTTAGGTAAAGTAAAGGTTCCCTTGCTCGAAAGCCAGTCGAATCTGACTCTAGGGTTGCGGTGCTCATCTCCGTTTCAATGCCGAAGAGCCAGCGCTGTCCGAAGACGTTTCCGTGGTCATGTGGCCGGCATGACTAAACACCAAGGTGCACGGAACGCTGTTACCTTCCCACCGAAGTGGTACCTATTTATCTACTTGCAATTTCTTGCTTTCAAACTGCTAGGTTGGCAGGAGCTGGAACTAGAGACAGGAGCTCACCCTGTCATGTGGCACCCGGGTCTCGAACTGCTGAACTACTGACCTTCCAGAGCCTGCAGTTCAGCGTCTTAACCACTTGAGCCACCGCAGCTCCCTGTAGAAGCTTACAAGTCTCTTAATCAGGAAGTCCCAGCGGGGATTTCTGCCCATTCCATCAGAAGCGCATCCACCAGTGCGGCATTGGACTAGAATGCTTCAATTGAAGAGGTATGCTGAGCTGCTACCTGGTCCTCCATGGCTACTTTCATAAGGCACTATAAATTGAATGTATATGACTCAGCTGAGGCCTCCTTTGGAAGAAGAGTACTGCAACACATCATACAAGAGGAGAGCGATCTCCTACCCAGGGTGTAAAGTATTGCTTTGTAAGTACCTAAGATGTCCTCCGCCTCAGAGGGAGAATGACCCTTGGCACTTACCTTGAGGGGTCCTTCTACTCTGAGGGAAGGAGGACATCTTGCCCCTCCCAAAATTTTCTGCACTCTCCTCCTTCTCCTTACTGGCCTTCTGGAGGTATATCTCTTTTTCCTTTCTTTCAGAGGTTCCTTTTGTCTGTAGATAGTTTATTCAGGGAGTTCATGTATGGTTACGTTCTACCCTTGTTCCTAGCACTAACTTACGTATGTTTGTAGTTTATCTTTGTTTCAGTAGTCGGAAATGATGTTTTTTCCAGTATTGATGTTGGGAGTCATCTGAACTGAAGAAGTGGGTGTTCCCAAGCCACACAGCAAGAGGAAGAAAAAATTGTTCCTGTCTCTCCCTGACAGGATGGTGGGAACCACCCAAGATGTCCTCCTTTCCTCAGAGTAGAAGGACCCCTCACGGTAAGTGCCAAGGGTCATTCCCTTTAAGTAAAGGAGTATGTAAAAGGCTGAGGAGGAAGCCAGCTGGAGGATTCTGTATTTGGGGAACCTTCCAGCCAGGAGAAGGGAGCCCTGGGAGTGAATTTCAGCTCCCCCTTCACCTGTGCTAAGGCCACTGAAGCTCTAGTGGATAAAGACTACACTAGGGTGGAAGGCCAGCCAGCAGGACCATCCAAGAATGTGACTCACAAAGGAGAAATGCTATAATTTCTCTCCACTAAATGAAGTGGAGTCCAGTCCTACTGTGATACCCAGAGGTGCTCAGACTGTGCTAGCCTGAGGAGGCTGTTACCCGCAAAATCAGTAGTAATTGAATGCTATGCCCAGTGTTATGAGGGGTCTTTTAACGGCTGTGGAGTAGGGTTACCATTTTCCATGTGGGGCCTGGAAATGTCACAGAATGACAACTAATCTCCGTACTGCAGAGATCACCGCTTTGGAAGATGGACCCCATGGCATTATTAACAAAAGATGGTGTCTGGAAGAAAGCACTGAGTTAGAGCTCTTCCTGCCGCTGGTGATAATACTTTAAATTAATTAGAGAAAGAAAGAGGAAAGTTTAAGGAACCCACTTTCACCTCAATTCCAGCCAAGGGGAGTCTCTGAAAACCAGTGTGTCAATGCTGGGTCTAAGAGTGTATGGAAAAATGACATGTGAGCCCCCCACACACATAGAGGCCTTCTGGCAAAATGATCACTGGCCTTGTTGCCTTGGCGTTGCCTGTTTCTGTTGTGGCATTGCTTCCTCCCACCATGGGGCTGCTGCAGCTGACAACCCAGTATGGGCAGCTGGTGAACAGCCTGGCTGTGGACGACCTCGTTTGGTCTGAAATGACTCTGGAAGGCCTGGATGGGGATGCCCCAACACAATTTAGAACCTCTACAAACTTCTGCAGATGGAGTCATAGGGGGTTGGTGCCTATAGTGGGACTGGCGGGTGGGCTGGCAAGCAGTGGGGCAAGAACATTCAAGAGAGGCAGCAGGCCAACGAGTTGGGTCTACAGCTTTCAATCACCTCTACCAAAGTGGCTTTAGCAGCTCCCATAGATCTGGACATTCTTGGACTGCCCCAGAAGTCTTTGGTTACACCTGGGTGTTCTTGGAGCCTGAACAACACTGAGGGCTTTCAAATACATGAGGCTGGCATGGGAGCTTTGAGTTTCCCTTTCTTTCTGTTGGACAGCAACGGTTCAGTCAATTAGTTGCCTCTCACTCCCCTCCCCACCATCGAGGGTCAAATTTGTACTGCAATGCCATATAGGTTTTATGCTTCTTGTATACAATCTGGTGTTTTAAGATTTCTGTATTTATTTGTATACATGGATTAATGGACTGTTGTTATTTTTTCTTGACGTAAAATGTTGTACACCGCTCTGAGCCTGCCTTGCAGGGAGAGCGGTATAAAAGTCATAACAATAACAATAATAATATAATAGTCTATTGAAATCCCTTCCTTCTCTAAACCCTTCTTCCCCAGGTTACACTCCCAAATCCCCAGGAATTTCTCAACCCATAGTTGGCAACACTACTGGGGGAGGGTAGAAAGGGATATGGGTGAAAATTTATCCTGCAGTGCTTAACCCGAAAAGTTTTCCCCATCCTAAAAATATTGCATGTAGGAGCACAGTGGTGTATTCCTCCAGTTCTGTTCCATGCCACATGTTGCTGTAGATGGCCTCTGCTTCTTCCCACATTGATGTGATGTTCCCACTCCCCACTCTGTGTCCCAAGTAAACCACCTCTGACATGCCACACTGACATTTGTTGAGTTTGATGGTGAGACCCGCCCCCTGGATGGCACCCAGCACCTTTGTTAAGTGCTCCAAGTACAAATCCAAGTCCTTGCTAAAAATTGCAATGTCATCAATATACGCCACTGCAAACTCGGACATGCCACAGTTACAGAAGATGAGAGAATTAAAGTGGCTGTCAAAGACAGGGCTTCTTTAGATTTTAAGAACATAAGTGAAACCAATGTTGGATCAGGCCAATGGCCCATCCAGTCCAACACTCTGTCATGCAGTGGCCAAAAATACCAGGTACCATCAGGAGGTCCATCAGTGGGGCCAGAACACTAGAAGCCCTCCCACTGTTCCGCCTCCAAGCACCAAGAATACAGTGCCTTACTTGCCCCAGACTGAGAGTTCCTATCTATACCTTGTGGCTAATAGCCACTGATAGACCTCTGTACCATATGTTCATCTAATTCTCTCTTGAAGCCATCCATGCTTGTAGCCTCCATCATTTCCTGTGGTAGTGAATTCCATGTGTTAATCACTCTTTGGGTGAAGAGGTACTTCCTTTTATCTGTTCTAACCTGACTGCTCAGCAATTTCATTGAGTGCCCACGAGTTCTTGTATTGTGAGAAATGGAGAAAAGTACTTCATTCTTTACCTGCTCTATCCCATGCATAATTTTGTAAACCTCAATCATGTCACCCCTCAGCCATCGTTTCTCCAAGAGCTCCAAGCACTTTAACCTTTCTTCATAGGGAAAGTTGTTAAAACCCTTTTATCATTCTAGTTGCCTTTTTCTGCACTTTTTCCAATCCTATAATATCCTTTTTTAAGTGTGGTGACCATAATTGTATACAGTATTCCAAATGAGGTCACACCATCGATTTATATAGGAATATTATGATACTGGCTGATTTGTTTTCAATTCCCTTCCTAATAATCCCCAGCATAGTGTTAGCCTTTTTATTGCAGTCGCACACTGTCTCGACATCTTCAGTGAGTTATCTACTATGACTCCAAGATCTTTCTCTTGGTCAGTCTCTGCCAGTTCAGACCCCATCAACATGTATTTATAGTTAGGATTTTTGGTCCCACTTTGCACTTGGCCACATTGAACCCCATTTGCCACATTGGCCCCACTTTGCATTTGGCCACATTGAACCCCATTTGCCACATTGATGCCCACTCACCCATCCTCGACAAATCCCTTTGGAGTGCCTCACAATCCTCCCTGGTTTTCACCACCCTGAACAATTTCATGTCATCCACAAATTTAACCACTTCACTGCTTACTCCCAACTCCAAATCATTAATAAACAAGTTAAAAAACATTGGACCCAGTACTGATCCCTGTAGTACCCCACTGCTTACCACCCTCCACTGAGAAAATTTCCCATTTATACTTACTCTCTGCACTAACAGGTTCCCTTACAGAATCCATGCTGAGTCTGCCTCAAAAGCTTTGGTTCATCAATGTGCCTACTAATTCTTTTCTTAATAACTGTTTCCACCAACTTACCCGGTATTGATGTCAGACTGACTGGCCTGTAGTTTCCCAGATCTCCTCTGGAACCCTTTTTAAAGATGGAAGTGACATTAGCTACCTTCCAGTTCTCAGGAACGGAGGAAGATTTTAATGAAAGATTACATATTTTTGTCAGGAGAGCCATAAGTTCACATCTGAATTCTTTCAGAACTCTCAGATGTATGCCATCCGTGCCTGGTGATTTATCAGTTTTTAAGTTGTCTATCAGTCATGAGACCTCCTCTCTCATCACCTCAATCTAACTCAGGTCTTTCAACACCCCTCCCGAAATCAGCAGTTCTGGAGTGGGCAAGCGCTTCTCATCTTCCACAGTGAATGCATTCAACTTCTTAGCCATTTTCCTATCATCCTTCGGTACTCCTCTTACCCCTTGATCATCCAAGGCCCCACTGCCTCCCTGACTGGTTTCCTGCTTCTAATGTATTTGAAGGAAGCTTTATTGTTGGTTGTTATGTTTTTTTGTGATATGCTTCTCATATTCCCTTTTTGCCTGCCTGATCACAGACTTGCATTTTATTTGCCACAGCCTGTGTTCCCTTTTGTCAGTCCCACTGAGACTAGCTTTCTACTGCTTAAAGGAATCCTTCTTACCTTTTACAGCTTCCATTACTTTGTTAACCATGCAGGTCTTTTTCTATACCTATTTGTGCCTTTCCTAACCTGCGGTATATATTTTTTCTAAGCTTCTAGTATTGTAGTTTTAAATAGTTTCCAACCTTCCCCAATGGTTTTGACCCTTTCTACTTTTCCTTTCTGTTTTCCCCTCACATGTCTCCTCATTTCAGAGAAGTTACCTCTTTTAAAGTTAAAAGTGGTTGTGTCGGTCTTTTGGGGCAACTCCCCATATAAATGTTGAACTCAATAACATTGTGGTCACTGTTTTATATGTCTGGCTGTACATGGTTTTAAATGTATATTTCTTCTTATAGTAATCCTTTTAAAGGTATTTTATGCCAATAAAGGTCAGCTGAACTTAACGGAACACTGTTCCCAAGTGGTGCAATCACTTTTACATCTCTCACCACGTCGTGGGCCAAATCCAGGATCGCCTCTCCCTTGGTAGGTTTGGTAGCCATCTGCTCCATAGCACAGTCATTGAGACTGTCTAGAAACTTGATCTCTTTTTTCCAGACTTGAACACATATTGACACAATCAATGTGTGGGTAGTTAAAATCACCTATTACAACAAAGTTATTTCATCTAACTGCTATCTTTAATTCATTCATCATTTTATAATCCTCTTCTATGTTTTGATCTGGTGGGTGATAAACTCTCAGTGTTAAGCTTCCTTTTGGGCCCACTATTTCAACCCATAGCATTTCCAGAAGCAAATCCAATTCTCTTACCCTCTCAATCTTACTGGACTGTATACCCTCTCTGACATACAGAGCCACCCCACCTCCAACCCTTCCTCCCCATGCTTCCGGTATAATATATAACTGGGAATCATCGTATCCCACTGATTTTCCACATTCCACCAAGTTTCTGAAATACCCACAATGTTTATTCCCCCCCCACACACCAATTATTCCAACTCCCTGATTTTACCTCAGAGTTTTCTAGCATTTGGATATAAACATCTATAATTTCCCATGCATGTTAAGCCTGCAACCTTCCTCTTGCTGCCTCAAGACCTTGCCAGGCAGTCCATATCATTAGCCACAGTCTTAGTGGACAATTCTAATCAATTTCCTTGCAGAAAAGTAACAGCTACCCCTTTATCTCTCTGAGATGAGCCATCCCAAATCAGAGACTTTTCATCTCCTGTTGGTTTTCTCCCAATATTCAGTTTAAAAATTGCTCTGCCACCTTTTTGATTTTAAGCACCAGCAGCCTGGTTCCTTCTCAGGACAAGTGTGCAGCTCCCTCCTGTTCCAAAAACCATCCCAGTGCTTAACAAACTTGAACCCTTTCCCCCTACACCATCGTCTCATCCACATTGAGATTCCTGATGTGTGCCTGTTTCTCTGGCCCTGCGCGTGGAAAGCTATCTTGAAGGTCCTGGCCTTGAGTCTCCTGCCTAAAAGCCTAATTTTTTCCTCCAGGACCTCATGACTGCATTTCCCCACACTGTTGGTGCCAGCATGTACCATGACCACCGGCTCCTTCCCAGCACTGTCTACCAGCCTATCTAGAACACACGTATTGTCTGCTACCTTTGCATCAGGCAGGCAAGTCACCATACGGGTTTGCCACCCAGCAGTTTACTTACCTAAGGACTGAATCACCACCAACAGTCCCCCTCCCTCCTTGCCCAGGGATGGTTCCTTGGTGTGAAAGGATTCCCATTCACCAACTGAAGAAGAGGTCCCTTCTGAGGGCACATTCCCCTTATTCTCAGTACGGTGGACTGTTTCCTCTCGACCCTCATGCTCCATGACAGTGGCGGGGCTGCTATTTTCAGAATGGGACATATCTGACAAGTCCCTGAGAGTCTTCTCCATGTGCCCGACTGTCTCTGCTTCTCCAGGTCAGCCACCTTGGCCTCAAGAGTACAAACTCATCCCCTGAGAACCAGGAGTTCCTTGCAGTGGGCATACACCCAGGACTTCTGTCCAGTGGGCAGATAGTCATAGATGTGATACTCTGTACAAAACACTGGATAGCCCCTAACCCTTTGCTGACATTCTGCCTTCATATTTTTTTTTTAAAAATAATAATTATATATAATTCCCCTTTTAAAACCTTTTGTATTTATGTGGTTCTCCTTGTAGAAGTCTTCTTACCTTACTGGGAACACAAGAAGACTAGGGCCCTGGCTTTCTGGCCCTTCCTGGGCTTCTTACAAAGCCCCTAGGCTAAGAGGGAGGTAAGCCTTAAATAGAAGCCTCACCCAGCAGAGAACGGGGCCAGCAACTATTCAAATTACACCCAGGCAATCCAATTACAGTCACAAAATCACCCTTTCTCAAGCAGCCAGGACTCTGCAACAACTTAAAACTCACCCCCACACTCCCAAACACAGTCCTCCCACACAGTACCCTCAGCTAAATCACCTCAGCTGAAAGCAAATAAAAACACTTACCCCTCTAGCAGCTCTATCTCCTGCTGCTTCTCAAGAGTTCAGCTGGGTTAACTGTTCATCATCTATCCCTCTCCCCACCCCAGATGATTCATGGGGAGCAATCAGAAACAGGGACATATATTTGGGCAGACTGGTCTGCTTCCTCATCTCAGCAACAGCAGAACTGAATGACACCTTGGGAAATCTGTTGTAATTACTATGGCATCACTTGATTCAGTTCTCTTCTCTTTTGTGGTGGAGGTGGAGAATGCCCCTTCTGCCAGTCTCCAGGCCCATTATGAGAGAAAATAATATCTGAACAGACTAGACAGAGGTTACCCATCCTGTAGACTGTAACTTCCTTTAAGTGCTTTGCATGTATGCACTGACCAAGGAAGCTAATTGCTGTGTAGACTCAGGCCAACTGTGAAAAGGACAGATGATGAACCGCACAACTAATTTTATTTGTAAATTAGCATCATGCCACACAGAGAAGGATTCTTGCATTAAGCAATATCCTTTTAATGCCTGAATTAGGAATTGAAGATATTCTAAAGAGTGAGGATAAAAGCTGGATTTTCCTATCTATGAAATATTATGCTATTTATAGAAAAGATACTAAGTCTGATGTGTATGCCATTTTAACAGGAATAAATGTATCCTTAACCTCCTACCAAGAAGCTACATATTTTAGAACCTGTTTGGCATTCAGTAGAACAGAAAAAAGCCTAACAAGCTGTCCTCCATGCACCCCCTACACCAGTAAAGCACTGGTGACTTTTTAATTCATTTCCCCCCCTTTCCTTTCCTTTTATACCCTTAGCTCATTGATTCAAATTACCTTTTTTAAAGGCCTTGTTTTGCAACCCTCTCATTGGGAAGCTGCTGTTCTAAACTCTCTTGAGCAGGCTCCTGAGCTTCTTCACACTGTGAGTCTTCCCATCTCCTTTTGGCTTCTCTCAGGACATGGCAGTTGGAGACATTTCTGTTCACCTTCACCATTTATAAGAACCTCTGTAAATATTTGACCTTGGGAAGCATCTGTGTTTTTGTAATTTTGTAATGTTGTTTTATTTAAATTAATAAGCAAATTACACAGCTGTTCCGTTTTTAACCAAATAATAACTAATTCACTTTTCCCAGGACTTTCCTTCAGGTATATTTTATTTCCTTATGAAGAGTACAAAAATACTACTCCATACACGTTGAAAACTGCTCATTCAGACTCTAGTTTTATTTTACACTTTGAACTTAGAAACCCAAGTTTGTTTCATTCTGAAAAAAGAACACTGTAGATTGTGGCAAACTTTCTCTTTCAAAAATGGAGATGTCACAGGGAAGGAAGAATAAGTTGATCCTCCCTATCTATTTGCTGGCAGAACAACCTGGTTTCTGTTGCAGCAAATCCACGTATTCCTTCCTCTCAGTTAAATAAATCTTTCCTGATTAACTGATTTCCATGACTCTAGATCCTGTTAAGGATGTCATAGCTGTGTTTTAAAAAGCAACTTAGCAAATCCTGATTTCATAACTTGTGCTGAATTTTAATTTGAAGGGAAATTTTAGACTTCTTTCAGTGAAAGTGTTTCATTTTAATATTTCCTGTGGGAGGGTAAGAGGAGGCAGACTCAAAGTTAACTTCAAACACTCTGGACTCATGCAATTGGGCACATGCAGCTTCATCCGCTGAGCCACTGCAGTGTGTTTATTGACAATGTATACACACTGCTAAGCAACTGCATCACCGATTTCCAGCAATCTACCATTCCTTTTTAATACTTCCTGCACATATGGTAACATTCCACTTTCAAGTGGAGAATTTTTAAATGTGTTTATCATGAATACTTGCAGTTGGAAAACTTTATAGGATGTGTAAGCAGTGGCATTCAAATGACTAGCTGTTTGATTGGGAGTCTACATGATTTACAGGCATGTAATAGGTTGGCTGAGGTTGCCTTCTACATTCTGCCTTATTACCAGGAAATGACTGCAAGAGAAAATGCCACCTTTCATCTTTATCTGTGATTTATGACCCCATCATGACCTCAGAATAGTATGATGTTTACCAGTATATGAGATGAGATGAGCTAAATCCCAGCAAAGTTGAAATGTTTGTTGTTCAGTCGCACAGTCGAGTCCGACTCTTCGCGACCCCATGGACCAGACCACGCCAGGCCCTCCTGTCCTCCGCCGTCCGCTGAAGTTTGCTCAATTTCATGTTTGTTGCATCGATGACACTCCCTAACCATCTCATCCTTTGCCGTCCCCTTCTTCTTTGACCTTCAATCTTTCCCAGCATCAGGGTCTTCTCCAGTGAATGCTCCCTTCTCATTTGGTGGCCAAAGTATTTGAGCTTCAGCTTCAGGATCTGGCCTTCCAGGGAACAGTCAGGGTTGATTTCTTTTAGGATTGACTGATTTGATCTCCTTGCAGTCCAAGGGACTCTCAAGAGTCTTCTCCAGCACCATAGTTCAAAAGAATCTATTCTTCGGCGCTCAGCCTTCCTTATAGTCCAACTCTCGCAGCCATACATTGTTTATTAGTAACTAAAGTAATAATTTGGGAAAAGTGTTACTTTATACATGATTACAGCTTTTGTATGTTTGGTGAAACACTAGCAAGATGCCTGTTCTGATGGAAAAAAAGACTCATAACTCTCAAGAAACATGGATAGACTCAGTTAACATAGGCATCCTTTGAGCATGGAGCCTTTGTAAATTCAAAAGTCTCACCTTGGTAGAAGTTCAGCCAAAACATTTCATCTTTTGAAAGTGGCTTCAGTTTGGCTGCATCGCAGCATGCTTAAGAGTGGATAAAGAAATTAGAAGGAAAGAGAATCCAATCCAACAGATACTTAATTGAAAAGCAAGCAAGGCTAGAATCATGGGGAGATTGATTAATATTAATAACATATTCATAACAGGTTGTAAAGGAAGAAATAGGCTTTGGCTACAGTCCTAGGTGGGTTAGGTATGCTTAAATTCAGAGATGTCTGTGGAATTAGGTATGCCTCATATTTTATGTGGGACTTTTTGCATAAAGGGTGCAATGTGCCACTAGATACTTAAAAGCTCTTCTGCAGCCCATTACAAATTGGCTATGCAACATGTATTTGGAGGACAGGTATCCAAAATTATCAGCAAGATAAGTTAAGCTTCTTATTTTGGTTGGTGAGCACTTAGCAAGAGTTAAAAAGGTATGTGTGGATTACCAAAAGTGCCAGGGCATAACTGATGTGGCTTGTCAGGGTTTTCTGCTCTCTTGCTAGAGTATAATTCATACAACTTGTCAGGGCTATTCAGAGTCCTCTACTCTCCCACAGTGGCATAACTGAAGTACCTCGACAGGTTCCTCGGCTCTCCCACCAGGGCATAAAGGTTATAACTGATGAACCTTGTGGTGGAACAGTCCTGCTCCAGACTGCTGGGGAGGCTTTTCTCCTGGACAGGCTTTTCTCTCTCTCCAATAAACCACCGCCTGACCTTTGTAGGAATAACCCGCTGGGAGGGTCAGAACTCCCAGTTTCCCTTCAAAGTTCTGAGCCCTTGCCTCTGTCTCCCACTGCCCAGTACCTGGTCACCATGGGGACAATTTACTGCCTTATGTGCCCCTGGAGGAATAGCCGCTTACCAACTGACTGCCTTCCCCCAGCACTCCTTTTAAAATAGCATGTCCCAGGCAATGGAGGGCTTTGTGGTACAGGGAACCACTACCCAGATCAAAAGTTATAAAGTATTTATTTAAAAGAAAATGTTTACAAGCATGCTTTTAGCACAGCACCAGATTGAGCAAGGGATTCAAAAGAAAAGAGTAAAATACAATTCCTCTGTCCCTCCCTCTATACATCCCTATCTGTTGTTAGATATAGGACAGGATCCTTAGCTTAGAATGTTAATGATCCTTACAGAATGGTATAGATTTCTACAGAGTTTCCGTTACCTTGCAGCTTCCTTTAGCTGTCCAGGTCAGCACATGGCAGTGGCTGCTTCCTCCAGACCTCAGTTAAGAGTTCTATCTGCTTTGATGGACGCAGCATAAAAGAGAGCTCTCTCCTTGCTCTCAGGAGTTTTATCATCCTCCTCTGGCCAGGTCAGGCTGGATTAAAGAGGCTCAGAAGTTTCTAGTATTTCTAGTATTTAAGACCTCCAAATTTCTGTTCCCCGCTGGACCATCCTATTATCTTTAGCTGGACTTATTAGCATTCCTTAAGATGTAGCTGAGGTGAAGCTAGAAAACCATTGAACTGACTTCTCCCTTCCTGCCTGTTCTCTGCCCAGAGAGATAAACTTTTAAAACCTCCTGGTAAAGGTTTTTCTCAGGTCAGACCTCTACGCCCCCCATTCATTTCTTCACACAGCTCATCTGGGTTTTCTGCTGTCCCAAGGCATGATTTATGTAGCTTGTCAGGGTTGTCTGCTCTCCCACCAGGACATAACTTATGTAGCATATCAGTTATGCTCTCTCCAGGGCATAACTGATGAGACTAGTAGGTGTCCCCTGTTCTCTTACCAGGATATACTTGTTCAGGGTCCTCTGCTCTCTCTCCACAGAGTAACTGATGTAACTAGTCAGGCTCCTCTGCTCTACCACTAGGGAATAACTGATGTAGCTCTTCAGGGTCGTATGCTCTCCCTCCAGGGCAGGGGTGGTCAAATTTGCTTCATGTAAGAGCCACATAGACTAAATGTCAGATGCTTGAGAGCCACAAGGTGACTTTGGAGGAGGAGGCAGGTTTGGGGGAGTGGCCTGAAAGTGACATCACAGGAAGGGAAACAGTGTGCTCCATCTGTTCTTAATATGACAGGGAAACCTCTTTGCCTTATAGAAATGCTGGGAAAAATATTGACAGTGCTTTGGTAATGTATTTTCACAAAACAGAGCAAGTGACATTTCAAGTATCTCAGTTTCTCAAGTATGTTCTACCCTATTTGGGTGGAAAGGCAGGATAGAAATGTTTTAAATAAATTAATGAATAAATAAATTGCTTACTCCCAGGAAATTGTGCTTAGGGGGAGTGCAGCCAGTGTGAGTTATATAAAGAAAAGCAAATATAAATACCTTGTTCAGACAAAGGGAACATTAGTAATATTCAATTCTAACCAAATGCAGACAGAAAGCCATGCATATTTGTAGCTTGCGAGCAAGTAATGGGAGAAATATTTAAAAAACAACAGATGAATTCCATGCAGCATGCTGCTGCTGTTGAATTCATTTATTTGTTCACTGCTTTTCTCCCCAAGGGTGCCTTAAAGGTGCTTAAAATAACACATCTTTCTCTCCTTTTTCATTTTATCCTCAAAACAACCACATGGAATATGCTTTCAGATCTTCCTAAATAATTATTGGCAAGAAGTTACCTCACTTTGTTTCTAATTGATTTTAATCAAAAGCCACACATTAAACATGACTAAACTACTAACAACAAGAATTACATTCCATACCTGCAAATATTTTATCTCAAGATCACAAACAACACCACTGGAGAACAGGAACAAGATTACTACCACTCTTAACATATATCACATAAAGATTTTATTTTGTGAAGGTTATACCCTTATTTCCTGAACAGTAGCCAAAAGATGCAGCTAGACTTGCTGGGCCACAGAAACCCCTCCCCAACAACAAAAAAAGAAAGCCATTTCTTTCTCTCCTTATTCCCTCTGACTCAAGGCTGCTAGCAGTGCAGCAACCAAGCTGAGACAGGGGGCACAAACTATACTAGTCCAATTCAAATGCACAAGCTACGAATTATTCACACACACACACACAAACACACACACCCCATATTGATAGTGCTGGCCCCCATCCCTGGCTGGCTTGCATGCACACACAGAGAGCCAAAACCCCCAACTCTTATTGCCGACACGGAGAAGGAGAGCACCTGCAACTTGCCCCCTCTACCCTCACCCTGGCTAACACCCACACATGCCACCTCCCTCGACAGCACTGGTCATGGCAAGCCCATGAAGCGTGCCAGGCCGTGTTGTTGAGGGGGAGACGGAGAGAGCCTGCAGCCTGCCTCCCCCACCACCCAACTTGCACACACATGCTGCCTTCCTAAGGGGGGCAACCCAGGACTCAGTGGACCCCTTCACTAAGCTGAAAAGCTCTGTGCTGGGTGGGACAAATCAGTGTGCCAGCACAGGCCAGTGCAGCTTAATGGGAACCCTGCCCGCCACTCACCCCCAGTCCGGAGTGGCCTGGCTGCCCTGCAGCCTGCTGAGGCAAAGCTTCCCAGCTCGACTGGGCAGGCTGTGGGGCAGCCTGGTCACTCTCAGCCCCCCCACCTCTGAAACTATTTCCCACCACCCGCCCCCAATCTTACCTTTCTGGCTCCCAATGGAGGTGGCGGTAGCAGGAAGAGGCAACACATGCAGCCTGGCCTGACTGAGGGCTGCTGGGAGCTGGGGCAGGGCTTGGCCCAATCACTGGGAAAGAAGAAAAAAGGGAAAAAGAGGGGGGAACCCTCTGCTTTCTAAGTGGGGGGGATGTGTGTGTGTGTGGCAAGTCTTGCGAGTTGTATGGGAGGGCACCAAGATCTGCATGCGGCTCGCAAACTATGGTTTGGCAACCCCTGCTCCAGGGCATAACTGATGTAGCTCAACAGGATCCTCTGGTCTCTTGACAGGGCTTAACCGATGTAGCTATTTAGGGTCCTCTGCTCTTCTGCCAATTCATAACTGATGTAGTTCAGCTGGGCCATCTGCTCTCCCATCAGGGCATAACTACTGTAGCTTTTCAGGTTCTTCTGCTCTCTCAGCAGGACTTAACTAATGTAGCTCATCAGGGTCATCTACTCTCTCACCAAGGCATAACTGATGTAGTCAGTAAGGATCCTCTGCTCTCTCAGCAGGGCATAATGATGTAGCTGGATTTATTATTTATTTATGTCTCAAATTCAATTTTAAATTGCCCTTCCCTAAAGGACAGGGCTCAGGGTGGTGTACAGCAGTATTCTATAATACATTAAAACCCAATTATAAACCAGTAAACACAGCAAGTAGCCTAACAGATGGTGCTAAATATTCTAATGGTGGCCTTGCCTCATGGGGAGGCATGGGGTGGGAGTGCCAAGAAGATGGAACCATTACTATCCTCAACCAAACACCTGGCAGAACATCTCTGCCTTACAGGCTCTGTGGAACGGCATCAAATCCCACAGGGCATAGATGTTATTTGGCATAGAGTTCCACCAGGTTGGAGCCAGGGTGGAAAATGCCCTGGCTGCGGTCGAGGATAGCTGGATTTCTCTTGGGCTGGGGACCACCAACAGATTTTTATCTACTGACCACAGTGTTCTGGGAGTATACCAGGAGAGGTGGTCCCGAAGATACATAGGTCCCAGACTGTTAGGAGCCTTGAAGGCCAATACCAGACCTTGAACCTGATCCAGTACTCCACTGAAAGCCAGTGCAGCTCACGCAAGATAGAATGGATGTGTGCTGTGTGCAGAGTCCCTGTAAGGACCTTCACAGTCACATTTTGTACCAGTGGGGGTTTTTGGGTCAGCTTCAAGGGTAGGCCCACACAGAGCGAGTTCTCATAGAATTATAGAATCACAGAGTTGGAAGGGGCCATACAGGTCATCTAGTCCAACCCCCTGCTCAATGAAGGATCTGCCTAGAGCATCCTTGACAAGTGTTTGTCCAGCCACTGCTTAAAGACTGCCAGTGAGGGGGAGCTCACCACCTCCCTAGGCAGCTGAGTTACAGTCTGGAGGTGACCATTGCAGTGATTACTTTGGCTAGATTTGGATGAGACAGGTAGGGGGCCAGTTGCCCTGACCTGGCACAGTTGGAAAAATGCCAATCTGGCAGCCTTAGTGACCTGAGCCTCCATTGTTAGGGAGGCATCCAGAATCACACCCAGACACTTAACGATTGGTGCCAGTCTCAAGAGCACACCGTCAAAAGCCGGGAGTTGACACCACAAATCAGAATCTCCTTGCCCCTGCCACAGAACCTCCATCTTAAAAAGTTTCAGTCTCAGCCAGCTCTGTTTCACCCATCCCACCACAGCCTCCAACCCCTAAGCCAAATTTACCGAGGCAATATCTGGCCAACTGCCATCAACAGATAAAGCTGGGTTTCATCAGTGTATTGGTGACACCCTGGCCTGAATCTCCACACCAGTTGGGCAAGTGGATGTATATAAATGTTGAAAAGCATTGGATTACCAAGGGGTACCTAGGTGACATCGTCTGTCCCCAACCTTGGAGAAAGACTACCCCATGAATTCCTATGTTGGTAAGGCAGTGGGTCAGCAGATCATGACTGACTATGTCAAATGCCGCTGTAAGGTCTAGCAGTAAAAACAGCACCAACCTGCCTTGATCCAGCTATCTGCGGAGCTCATCTGTGAGATGACCAAAGCCGTCTCTGTCCCATGGCCAGGGTGGAAGGCTGATGTGTCATCCAGGAAACTTTGGAGCTGTTCTGCAAGCACTGTCTCAATTACCTTACCCAAAAACCAGGTAAGGTAAGCAACTAAAAACCAGATAAGGTAAGCAACCAGGGCCAGGGCTTTCTCGGTGGTGGCCCCTACCTGGTGGAATGAGCTCCTGGAGGAGATCAAGGTCCTGCGGGACCTTATGCAGTTCCACAGGGCCTGTAAGATGGAGCTCTTCCACCAGGCTTTCGAGTAGGGGCTGCCACTGTTACTGTATCACCCCGCCTTGACATTACGGGGCGTACTAGCCCTGGTATGCGATCGTGGCTATAGTGGGACACCATTAGAGCAACAACAACCGTGCCCACTGGAGTACTGATGTTACGGGTTTTATGTTAGGGACTCATTTACTCTGTAGACTGTGGTTGCAATTGTTTTATGTAATGGATTATTTATTGTTTTAATGTTTATGTATGGCATCTGCCTCTATGTTTTACTGTTTTACATGGCATTTGCCTCTGTGTTTGCCGCCCTGAGCCCATGCTGGAAGGGTGGGATATAAATCCAATAAATAAATATAAATAAAAACAGAAGATTCAAGACTGGGTGGTAATTGGATGGAGCCAAGGGATACAAGGCTGGCTTTTTAAAGAGAGGTATGACCACAGCCTCTTTCAATCCCTCTAGGTAGACCCCCAAATCCAGGGACAGATTGATAATGTCTACCATTAGCCATGAGGGACACGGGCCCAAGATGCATGTGGTTGGCCTAACAAGACCCAGGATCCTGTCATCATCAGCCCATGAGAGTCAACTGAAGCTGTCGAATACTGAATCTGAAGACTGCCAAGGGGCCTCCTTTTAAATTTTGACAGGCAGGAGACAATGATCAATAATGAGGCTTTTATTCATAACATTGCCCAGCTCTGAACTGCTCTGATAAGAGTGTCACCCAAACTTATACCATTACAATATTGAACTATATGCAGTGTTGCTGTTTTCCTGAGGTTTGATTGGACCTAAGCAGAGTCTCCTGATAGGGTACTCTGTATGGCTTCAGGACCACTAGAAGGTCTTTATTAGACAGCCAATCAGGATAAAGGAAACTAGGATACCATAGTACAACCCATAACTAAACAACATAGAATAAACTCAGAATGTAACACCTCCAGTTCACTTACTGTATCAATGTTGGCTGGGAGGTCATGGTGGAGTGACAAGACTTTCTCCACAAAAAGCTCCCCAAACCCCAAACGACTGTTGTGTTTGTTAAGTAGGAGACTTAACACGATTTGGATTTCAGCAAAAATGGTTTCAGCTTTATTTGTAACAGCAAACTTCAACTCAGGAACACACAACAACAAGTGGAGCACAGCTCCCTTTTTAAACTAACCCGGGCTGTCAAAGCCACACCCATAATAAGTTAACATCCAATCAAATCCTGTGGATAAAGACCAATCAGGTCTGTTCCCTCTTTGATACATATTTACATGGTGATTGGTTATTTACAATGGTTTCACAGAAACCAGCCAATAGAATGTGACAGCTTACAATCCACATTCATCCTGAAGCTTAACATGGAAAAGAATAGGCAGGATTCAAGCTTCAGTACATTACAATTCCTCCCCCCTAAGTTGGAGCATTACCTTGCCATACAAAGTCCTTGAGATAGGAGGGGGCACAACGGTTTCTTTGTGAGCGGCACAGTGGTCTCTGCTCCTGTGGTGTTGGAGCAGCACAGTCTTTGGGGACCCTGGCAACCTCTCTTACAGGAGAGACAAGGGGAACAAGGGTAGGGGTCTCAGGTTCTGGAGTTGGAGTCTGCCCAGACTCCTATTCCCGATCGGCAGCACTCACCTCCTCTCTGGGAGGCCCCTCCTGCCCGACGGGGACCAGCTCAGGTTTGGGCTCTGACTCTAGGCTCGAGTCTGCCCACCGCTCCCTGAGCTGGTCTATGTGGCAGCGTACATCCCGTCCGTTGGGTAGCCGGACCACATACAACCTGGACCCTGCGACCTTGGTGACTACGGCCGGTAGCCACCGTTGACCCTCTGTGTAGTTGCAGGCAAACACCTTGTTCCCTACAACAAAAACTCTCCCCTGTGTCTGGGTCTCTGACTGCTGCTTGGATTGGTCCAAGTCTGGGTACAGGAGGTCTAAAAGGGAAGAAAGCTTACGGCCCATTAAAAGCTCAGCTGGGCTCTTCCCCATGGCTGAGCAGGGTGTAATGTGTTGCCTCAAAAGGTAGGAGGCAATCTTTTGCCCCCAGTCCCTACACGTTAGGCGCCCAAGCAACTCTTTAGCCATCTGTACCATCTGCTCTGCCTGATCGTTCGAGGCAGGATGGAACAGGGCTGAAGTCAGATGGCGGATGAGGTTGTCTGTTAAGAACCTCTCAAATTCTGCAGACACAAACTGTGGTCTGTTGTCCGAGACCACACAGTCGGGGAGCCCGTGGGTGGCAAACAATTTTTGTAGGGCATTAATAACTGCCCCAGACCCTGTCGAGTGCATATTTACAATTTCGAGCCATTTTGAGAATGCATCCATGATAATAAGAAACATTTGCCCCTGAAAAGGACCCGCAAAATCTATATGGAGGCGGGACCAAGGTCTCCGGGTCTTCTCCCATGGCTGAATGGGAGCCTGAGGTGGTTCGGAGTGAAACTGTTGGCAGGGCGTGCATCTCTTTACCCAGACCTCGATTTCTTCATCGAGTCCGGGCCACCAAACATACCCTCTCGCAAGGGCCTTCATATGGACCATGCCTGGGTGTCCCGCATGTAAGGCTTCCAGAACATGGTCCTTCAGCTTGGTGGGAATCACCACCCGGCTCCCCCAAAGCAAACACCCCTTTGACACTGACAGTTCATTTTTTCGCGTACAGAATGGTTTGAATTCCAGCTCTGTTTTTCCCGCCGGCCACCCCCTCCATGCCCAATTAAGGACACGGGCTAGCACAGGGTCCTTTGCTGACGCTGCAGCAATGTCTGATGAGGTGACCGGTACCTCTGGCAGCTCGTCGATAGCCAAAATGTCAGAGTCTGGTTCAGAGTCAGTGTTCATGGAAGGTGCAGGGCAGTGGCTGAGGGCGTCAGCGTGCCCAATGGCCTTTCCCGGCCAGTGCTCGAGGTCGAAGTCGTAGGCAGATAGGAACACTGCCCACCTCAACATCCATGGGGAAAAGATGTTTGGAGTTTGGCGGTCTGGCGAGAAAATGCCCAGTAGCGGCTTATGATTTGTGACAAGGAGGAACTGTTGCCCATACACAAAGTCATGGAACTTTTTAATCCCTGCAATCAGGGTGAGGCCCTCCTTGTCGATCTGGACGTAGTTCTTTTCCACAGCCGTCAATGACCGCAAATAAAAAGCAATTGGCATCTCGGTGCCGTCCGGCATCAGGTGACTTAGTACAGCGGCCATCCCATAAGGGGACACATCAGCAGCCAATACCAACAGTTTCTCTTCGTCAAAATGCGTGAGCACTGCATTTGATGATAACAGGTCTTTCACTGCCTCAAACGCCTGCCTTTGCCACTCCCCCCATTCCCACTTGGCATTTTTGTGCAAGAGGGCGTGCAGTGGTTCCGCGACTGACACCTTGTGTGGTAGGAACACATGATAAAAGTTTAAAATGCCCAAGAACGATTGCAAGTCTTTCTTGGACTGAGGCGGGAGTGCGTTCTTGATGGTGGTGACCTTGTCCGGTGTGGGGTGGACCCCATCCACATTGATGAGGAACCCCAGGAACTCAACTTGTGTAATCCCAACAAAACATTTCGAGTGTTTCACACACAAACCGGCTTCCTTAAAACGACCCAACACTGCTTGCAGTTGAGCCATTAATTCCGATTCATCTGTACCCGCTATTAATACATCATCAAAATAGGGTATGACACCGGATAGCCCACGCAGGAGCCCCTCCATTAGCCCTTGAAATATGCCGGGGGTGACATTTACCCCAAATTGCAAGCATTTGACTTTGAACGCCCCTTTGTGGGTAACAATAGTTTGTGCCCCAGCAGTTGCGTCGTCCACAGGCAGCTGCTAATAAGCTTGAGCTAGATCAAGCTTAGCAAATACTTTACCTTCCCCCAGTGATGCCAACACATGGCTGATCACAGGCACTGGGTAGGAATGCTGTTGCAGAGCTTTGTTGACAGTACATTTATAATCAGTGCAGATTCGTACTGAACCGTCGGGCTTAATGGGCATAACAATGGGGGTTTCCCATCTACCATAAGGTACAGGTTCGAGAATACCCTGGTTTACCAGTTTGTCGAACTCAGATTCAAGTTTCGCCTTTAAGGCGAGAGGCACCTTCCGATACTTCAGCCACACCGGATGGACTGAAGGATTTAACTCAAATGAAACCGGGGTCCTGGTGTATGTGCCCAGCCCTTCTCTAACACATCAGGAAACTCGCTATACAATGAGTCCCTTTTATTTTGGCATATTTGGTTAACACCAGTAATAGCAATGCCCAATGCCTCAAACCAATCGAGGCCTAACAGACAGACCCTCTCGCCCTCCGCAACCAGGAGGGACAGCTCAGCCTTCTGATCCTTGAACTCTACTTGAAACGTCGCCTTTCCTGCCAAGGGAATGCACCTTCCCTGGAAATCGGTCAGGCGGGTTGAAACCAGCGACAAATGGTGGCGGCTCCATCGCGGGAACAAACGCTGCCACGTCTGCATAGAGATGACTGTGATGGGCAATCCGGAATCCACCTCCATGGTGCAGGGAACACCATCAAGATGAACTGTAATGTGGATCTTCCGGCTGGGCTTGTCACCGGTGGCGAGGACCAATGATGGACAGCAGCATGTGTTGGTCTGATGACAGTCGTTGTCCTGAGCACGAACCCTAGATTTTGCAATCAGCGTCGACGGTGAAGACCTTATTCCCGCTCGACAAACTCAGGCCAGATGACCTCGCTTGCCATAGGAGTGACAGACCAACTCTTTTGCCCAACAGAGGGCTCTCTCATGCTTACCACCGCAGCCTGCACAGGAACGCTTCGCTGTAGCTCTTGGTTGAGTCCATGTTGGGCGTGTCTCCCGAGTTCTGCACATATCGTTTCGCCATCAGATTCGCTGGTGGATTGTTGATGGACAGCTGTATCTTTACCACTTGGGGCCTGTCGTTGGCAGACCTCACATATCAACCTGTCAGCAGCCTTGGCAGCAACAGCCTCTGTGTAGGCCACAGCATAGGTGAGTTCGGTGCGGGCAAATAGGTGCTGTTGGAGGTGCTCATCCCGCAAGCCACATACAAGTTGGTCGAGGAGGGCTTCCTCTAAGTCGGTGAAACTGTACGGATGAGCAGCTTTCCGCAGGGCAGTGACGAATTCTGCAATCGACTCTGTAGGCCCCTGGCACCGCTTGTAAGATGCATGCTGGCAAGCGATTTTCGAGGGCTGTGGTGAGAAATGGCCCTTTAGCTTGGCTGTGATATCAGCCCATGTAGCCTAACTGAGCTCTGTGGGAGCGATCAGGGACCGGGTGACGTCAAAGACAGCCTTGCCACAGGAGCTCCGGAGAGTCAACTTCTTCCTTGCCTCATCAGTGATTTCATTCGCCTGGAGGTGGAACTCAAACTGCGCTAAGTAAGAGTCCCAGTCCTCCGTTGTCAGTTCAAATGCTTCGAACGCCGGGTTGACGACCATCCTGGCTGGTGCTGCAGCCGCTGCTGCGAGCGGTGCTTCAGCCGGTCTGGCCGGGTGTGTGTCCTTGTCTGCCGTTACTGCGTCGGTTCAGTGGGGCTACCTACCTGCTCTAGCATCCCATCCTCATCGCCCGTTGTTAAGTAGGAGACTTAACACGATTTGGATTTCAGCAAAAATTATTTCAGCAAAACTTAGGTAGCAAGTTAAGAGTCCTCTGCTCTCTCCCCTGGACATAACTGATGTAGCTCTGCAGGGTCTTTTGCTGTTGCACCAGGCATTAACTGATATAGTTCATTGTGATCATCTGCTCTCAGCAGGGCATAACTGATGCATCTAGTTAGGGTCTTCTGCTCCCCTGCCAGGACATAAGTGGTGTAGTTAGTCTGGACCATCTGCTCTTCCATTAGGGCATAAGTGATGTAGCTCCTCAAGGTCCTCTCCTCTCCCGACTGGGCCTACCAGATGGCTTTAGTTAGGGACCACTGCTCTCACCAGTTAATATCGCTCATCAGGGTCCTGCTTTCCAGTCAGGGCATAATTAAGGTAACACCACAAGCAGACAGAGAAGAAACCTGATGTAGTTCATAAGGATCTTCTGCTCTCCTGCCAAGCCGTAACTGATATAACTAGTCGAGGGCATGTGCTCTCCCATCAGGGCAGAACTGATTTAGCTTGTATGGGTCCTCTGCTTTCCCACCAGAGCATAACTGATATAGGTTGTTAGGGTCTTCTGCTCTCTGGTCAGGGCATAACTGATGTAGCTGATCAGGATCCTCTGCTCTCTTCCCAGGGTGTAACTGATGTAGTTGTTCTGTGTTCTCTGCTCTCCTTCCAGGGCATTAACTGATGTATCTAGTCATGGTCTTCTGCCCTCTTGACAGGGCTTAACTGATGCAGCTAGTCAGGGTGCTCTGCTGTCCCACCAGGGCATAACTGATGTAGTTAGTCAGCGTCCTCTGCTCTCTCATCAGGGCATATCTGATGTAGCCAGTTAGGGTCCTCTGCCCTCCTGTCAGAGCATAACCAATGTAGCTAGTCTGGGCTATCTACTTTCCCACCAAGGCACAATTAATGTAACTCATTAGAGTCCTCTGCCTCCCCCACCCCAGGACCCAACTGATGTAGCTAGGCAGGGTCCTCTGCTCTCCAGCCAGAGCAGAACTGATGTCACTCATCAGGGTCCTCTGTTATTTCACCAGGGCATAACTGATGTAGCTTGTCAGGATAATCTGTTTTCCCACCAGAGCATAATTGATGTAGTTCATCATGTTCCTCTGCTCTCTCTCCAGGGCATAACTCACATAGCTTATCAGTGTCCTATGTTCTCTCCCCGGGGCATAACTGATGTAGCGTGACAAACTGACCTCCAAAACCAGGATGCTTAGTGCATCAAAAGCGGTAATCTGGGAGATTAGGGGTTAATGCCTCACTGAAAGCACAGTTTGATTGATAGGCTGCTGCCTGCATACACCCCCTTCTCTCTGATTGCTCAATGCTAGCTGAGGAGAGCTTTAAAAAATATTGTCAGTCTTGTCAGAGGAGTCAGTTGTTGTTTGGATTTTGGCTTGGCAGTAGCCAGTCAGGAGGAGTGTGTGTGTGCGTGTGTGTGTGTGTCAGTCTGAGGGAAACAGACAAGTAACTTGGGAAGTGAAGGGACACAATTCCTTGCCCTTACTGTGTACAATCACATTTGAGGAAAAGTTAAGAAATCAGAACTTAAAGTTTAAGTGTCAGCCCTAGCTGAATTCCATTTATTCACAGTCTCCAGAACTGGGGTTTAGGCTTGACAAAAGGGACTGGACAGTAGGCTGAAACTGCCAGTCTAGTCAAACAGAAAAGGATTATTGCTCCTAGAAAGAGAAGGATATTTCTTACCTAGTTATTTAGTGTTTTCAATTCAGAAGGGACCCCTAGTTTGTGTGAAAAGGGAGACTGTCTTAGACTCCTCAAGAGTCAAAAGGAAAGTTGTAATTCCACAAGGAGGGTATTGAAATATAGGAAGAAAGTACTAACTTCCAGGAAACTAAGATAGTTATATGAAACTTTATTAAGACACATTGTTCCTGAAAGAAATCTCCAAGACAAACAAATCTCCCACAGTTAAGAACTGAGTCTCCAAGAAAATAAGCTTCAACTATACTCTGTTGCCTGATCAAAATATTATTATAATTTGTATAAACAACAAAATTCACCTCAGTTTCTCACCCCCTGCCTATTCCTAGCCCAACTGTGCCTGTTCAATAAAATCAACATTCCTGTTTGAACTTTACTTTGTGTCAAGTGCCACTTAGAAAGGGAATTATAAGAGGGCTCCGGCTTACTACAATACATTTCTGGCCTTGGCAAAAAGCCAAATAACTTCTCTATTACAGGATGGGACACATGGAAGGTTGTAATTCTATTATTATAATATGCTACTAAGGGGCTGCTCAGTCAGAGTGGGGAACAGTGTTTTGGTGAGAAAATTTGCCTCATAGTAAATAAGAAGCAGGGGTCCCTCATAGTAGCAAGTTAGGGTCTTCTGTTCTCCCACGAGGACCTAAGTGATGTAACTAGTCTGGGCAATCTACTGTCCGATCATGGCATTAGTGATGTAGCTTGTCACAGTCCTTTGCTCTCTCACCAGGGCATAACTGATGTAGTTCATCAGATCCTCTGCTTTTGCACCAGGGCATAACTGAGGTAACACCAGAAACAGTCAGAGGAAAAACCTTGTACTATACAGATGCCTGTACAGCTCACTTTTTTGGGTTTCTCTGGCAGGACTTCCAAGACTTTTCTGTTCAAGGGCTCTGGTTGGAAGGGTAGGTGCTCAAGAGTACCAGCTTCTTGTCATGCAAAAGGGGATGGAGAAGGTGGGGCAGCAACTTTTCCCTTGGGTCTGTTCTATGGTGAACTATTCATGCCAAGCAATAGGCACCAGCAATAGAAAAATTTCAAATGAAATGTCAGGGAATCATTCAGGATTGTAGTTGTTTTCCCAGTTCTTTCCACTTGTGTCATGGGTTACACCAGTTATGATTCTGTGGATGCTCATTTGGAAGAGCATTGGGCTCAGTTTGTTGTCTGTGACTTTGGGAGGAACAGATAAATGTTTGAAATATGCTTAATAAATGTTCTTTTTGTTGGATAGGTACCATGTATGCATTTTTGTTCAGTGTATGCTTTCCCAGTGCCAAAGTTCCCCTGTGTGTTCTAAGTATGCCAATGAGGCCAGAAAGTTGTAATTTCTTGCTGCAGGACCTGTCATCTGAGCTACAGATATTGTGGCTGAGGATTTTGTGGTACTTGGAAGAATGGGGATTGGCTACAGGCTTAGTTTGTTTGTTTTCTTCCAATTTATATTCCACCTTCCCTGCAAGTGGGCTCAGAGCAGATCACAGGATAAGTTCTGAAACGAATCTAATACATGCATTAATAAGATAGTCAAAACAATTTTAAAACAACATTATTTAAAACAGATCACACTATTTGTTAATGTGCACAGTTTCCAAACTGGTGCCGCTGGATTATAGTTTTTATTTTTATTTATTTTTATTTATTTTGAGATTTATACCCTGCCCTATCCAGTAGCTCAGGGCGGCTAACAAGCGACCAAGCCGAGTTTCAGAACTAAAACAATAAACAATATTACATACAGTAAAAAAATCAATACAACAGTGAAATTCAGTACAACAGTAAAATTCATATGAAACCAAGATGCACGATGCACGATATCCCACATTGGCGGCGAATTTCTTAATTGCATGGGCACCAGGAGTAGTATATCCCAGCTCACGGGCCGCATCTATCCCTCCAGATAATGGGGCAGATGGATGACAGGCTCTCAATGATGGAATGATAGCGGCGGCAGCTCCTCCTCAAAGGCCTGGCGGAAGAGCTCCGTCTTGCAGGCCCTGCGGAACTGCACTAGGTCCCGCAGGGCCCGGATTTCCTCTGGGAGCTCATTCCACCAGGTGGGAGCCGCCGCTGAGAACACCCTAGCCTTGGTTTGGG
Source organism: Gekko gecko (assembly GCA_029375565.1). Lineage (NCBI taxonomy): Eukaryota > Metazoa > Chordata > Lepidosauria > Squamata > Gekkonidae > Gekko > Gekko gecko. The sequence goes on from JAPDNY010000005.1 coordinate 177,176,936, forward strand.
CAAGCTTCACACTTCAAGAGCCTGTCGCATGGATCCCAGTGGCCAGGTCTTTGCAGTCGAGGTAGTGGACTAACTGCCGGGCCAGCCGCAGATGGTAAAAGGCTGACTTGGCAGTGGCTGCCACCTGGGCCTCCATCGTTAATGAGGATTCCAGGAGCACACCCAAACTCCTAACCTCCCGTACAGGCACCAATGGTACCCCACTGAAGGACAGGAGAGGGAACCCCAACTCTCGGCCGGTCCGGCACAGGCCCAGGACCTCCATCTTTGCCAGGTTTAATTTCAGCCGACTCAGTCTGAGCCAGCCAGCCACAGCTTGCAACGCCCACAAAAGGTCATCAGGCCGTCCAACATCAGATAGATCATCAGCATATTGATGACACCCAAGCCCAAACCTCCGGGCAATCTGGGCAAGGGGGCGCATGTAGATGTTAAACAACATCGGGGACAGTACAGCTTCCTGGGGCACACCACACTCAAGAGGGTACCTTCGGGACCGCTGCCCCCCCATCGCCACCCTCTGTCCCTGACCTTGAAGAAAAGAGGTAAGCCATTGCAAGGCAAGCCCCTGAATCCCCGCGTCGGTGAGGCAGCAGGCCAGCAATAGGTGGTCGACCATATTGAATGCAGCCAACAGATCTACCAACACCAGTGTCGCCACGCCGCCTCGATCCAGATGCCTACGGAGATCATCAGTCAGAGCGACCAGTGCCGTCTCTGTCCCATAGCCCGGGCGGAAACGGGACTGGAAGGGATCGAGGATGGAAGCCTCATCCAGATAGCCCTGAAGCTGTGATGCCACTGCCCTCTCAATAAGCTTGCCTAAATAAGGCAAGTTGGAAACCGGCCGATAGTTGGCCAATTCGGCCGGATCCAGAGATGTTTTTTTCAGAGAGGGCAGACCATCGCTTCCTTGAGTGCTCCAGGGAACTGTCCATCAATGAGGGACTTGTTGACAATCTCCCGTAGAGCACCTTGAAACCCCTCATGACCTGCTTTAACCAGCCAAGAGGGGCACGGATCAAGGTCGCATGTGGTAGGGCGCACAGATACGAAGAACCTGTCAGCTCCCTCCAGACTGAGTGGGTCAAAACATACTAAACCCGGCTCCAAAGACGCGCAAGGGGCCTCAAGTTCCCTAACTGTGTCAATCATGGTGGGGAGGTCACGGTGGAGTGCCAAGACTTTATCTGCAAAGTAGCTCACAAAAGCCTCACAGCCAATATCCAGTTCCTTAGCATTTTGCCTGCTCTGAGGCAGAGCTGTCAAAGACCGAATCACACTAAATATTGGGCTGGGCGTGAGCCAGCAGACGCAATCGAGGCCACATAGAAATCCTTCTTTGCGGCCCTGATCGCCATCACATAGGATCTCATAAACTTCCTATAGGAAGTTCGTGACACTTCGTCGCGAGCATGGTGCCACTGTCTCTCTAGCCGTCTCAGTTCTCGTTTCAGCAAGCGCAGCTCCTGGGTATACCAGGGCGCTCGCCTGTCGCGGGTACCAGGGCGCTCGCCTATCGCGGGCGCTCGCCTATCGCCTGGGAGCGATCTCATCAATAGCTGAGGAGAGACGGCCATTCCAGTCCTCCACCAGCTCATCTAACGAGCCGCCAGGGGGCCTCGGATCCCGCAGAGCCATCTGGAGCCGCATTGGGTCCATTTGGCTCTGCGGGCGAGCCAAAATCAGCTCGCCACCTAAACAGGGTCGGGGTGGGACATTCAGACGGGCCTTCAGGGCATGGTGGTCTGACCATGGCACTGCCAAAGCAGTGATCTGGTCCACTGTCACTCCCGCCACAAAGATCAGATCGAGCATGTGTCCGGCCCAGTGCGTGGGAGCCGAAACGAACTGGGAGAGTCCCAGTTGGTATGCTATGGTTTGAAGGCATGGCAGGAGGCAGTCAGAGGCCATTTTTTTCAGTCTCTATGAATTCCAGGTGAGTATCTTTGGGAGTAAACCCCCAACCCCCCCCCCTGTTTTCAGGACATGCAAAAACTGGAAAGGCAACGCACGCGTAGATCACTAAAAAATGCTAATCAGGATTTTGTTTGACCACAGTTGACATTATTGGGCAGTTGCCTAGCAACCTCATACACAAGACACTTAAAAAAATAAAGAGAACTAACTGGTGGCAGGGTGGGGGAGGGTATGAATTGTAATATGAGGGTTTGGGAGGGAGAGCAATGACAGGAGGGGTAAAGCAATGGCCCAAGGGTACAAGCAAGAGGGGAAGAAGTGGAGGACAAAGAAGAGGCTTTGGGGTTGGGGGGGTGTAAACCGGGGGGGGTGTTATAGAAATATCACCTCTTTTTGTACCTGACCACATTGAGAGGATATATGTTGCCCACTTTCAAGGTCAGATTCAGAACTGGATGTATGATAGGTCCCTTCCCCAATGAGTTCTTATGGGACACCCACTTCTCATGTCTGAATGTAGTGTCTGAAATAGTTTGAAGTTGTGATTTGTTGTCCACAGCAAAATACTGTACATTATGTGATCATTGGCTCTGTTTTAGATTTTTTTATGTTAGAAATTTATTCCTAATATGCTAGTTCTACTTATGCAGGGAGATTTTTTAAAATGTAGATGGTATTCAAACAACTCCTCCAGTGAGGAGGCTGAAGTTGGTTCCTTATTCCCAGTTCCTTATTCATTCCTTATTCTTGACTTATTCATGAATTCAACCTAAAACACTGAGGAGAGTTTGGAAGCTCTGAACCCCAATATAAGGTCTGGACAACCATATATCATACAACTCCACATTCAGGGGACTCTCCCCTTCAAGGGGACTCATGGCACTTCCTGGTCCAAAACCCAGTTCTTGTGCTAGCCGTTCCAAAGTGAGGTACCCCCCAGGACAATCACACAGGCAGACACTGGGGCCAGGCTGCACCCCCCAAAAAATCTTTGGACCACCCCAAATGACACATTCCCACACTCTGGGGACTGTCTTCTGCAAGGAGACATACAGCACTGCTCAGTCCAAACACTGGTTCTGGCACTATAAGCTTCTATTTGAAGTGCCTCCAAGAGGCCTGTATTTCAAAGGGGATTTGCATAAGGAACTGGTTGCTCTTTATACGCCAGTATAAGGATTGGACCACCACATGTCATACACCCCGATGTTCAGGGGACCCTCTGCTTCAAGGGGACATATGGCTCTTCCTGGTCCAAAGCCCAGTTGTTGTGCCAGCCACTCCAAAGTGAAGTTCCCCAGAGCGTGGGGATGTGTCACCTGGGGTGGTCCAAAGATTTGGGGGTGTGCAGCCTGGCTCCAGTGAGTGCCTGTGTGATTGTCCTGGGGGCACCTCAGTTTAGATATATGGTTGTCCAGACCTTATTTTGGGATTCAGAGCTTTCAAACTCTCTTCAGTGTTTTAGGTTGAATTCATAAATAAGTCACAAATAAAGAATGAATAATGAACTGGGAATAAGGAACCAACTTCAGCTTCCTCCTCCAGTGGTAGCCTGAAATGCAGATCCTGCAACACACAAATAATGAGAGGTTGCCAAGTGTCTGGTCCCACCTGCTTGTATTCTGTACTTCTTATGCTTTCTTGGAAACCATTTACCATCATACTTTGTTTTAGTGTGAGATAAGTGCCCTTTTCAGTTTAGGAAGCTCTGTGTTGTTCATACAAAAGGCACTGTTCTTACAGTCATTAACACCTAGACATGAAAATCCTAAACTTCTGCTCTAAACAGAATGACTGGAATCTAATGCAGACACCTGTGATTCTTTTTTCATATGCAGAGCAGGTGTTTTGACAGATTGGTGGACTTTATTTTTATAACGATCCAGGAAAAGTCTGCATAACACAACCTGTATTGTGTATCTCTGGTGTTTGTTTGCCAAGCTTTCTTATCTGGGCTCCAATGCTTTTCCCTCATAGACATTGTTGTTTCTTTTTGCTCTTATTCTCTTTCAGTGGAATCCCTCCTATCAGACTAAGACACAAATATTGAAAGGCACTTAATAATATGAAGGGTTCCTCAATAATAGAGACACATTGATTTTCAGAGGGTGACAATTTGCCAGGGAAGTCTGAGGAAAACCCTTGTGGACACTCTCTAATAAGTTAATAACTGATTCCCAAATGGTGACAGAACAAGAAAGCTTCTGCCAGGAAGATCCTGATTATTGTATCCATTGCAACATTTTTTTCTCCTGTAAGTCTTCCCAGTAGACACCCAAGAAACATATTAAATTGGTTATGACTCTGCATGGCAGCTTGAATGGGTGATGAGCAGAAGGAATATTAGGAGTCTGATGGGCCCCTGTGCATATTGGTGGTTGTCATTCCTCTAACAATGCAGAATAACCAGTACAAGTTCCAAAAGGGAGTGATCTTTTTTTTTTTAAGGTAAGGGAGAAAGAAACCCACTACAGTAGACCTCTGGCAGGCATTCTTTCACACTGTTCTTAATGGAATCAACAAGTTGGGAATGCCAGGAGGGTGAACTGAGATTAACAATGGGGATATTTCCCTCCACCAGGAGACTACTGGGTTCTCAGGTTCAATGGATGTCTTCCTGCCTGCCTAGCTCTGAACCTCAATAGTATGTGCTTCAGTGAAAGGTGTTAAATGCTGAGGTTTGACTGATGGGATATTTGAGGAATAAAGCTATTGCTGTCGCCCCTAACGTGAGTACCAACATAGCTGGAACAGGATACTTTTACCTCCTCTTCTTTGGGAGTTCAGTGGGAGTTTGGGGTTGAGAAATATTTGCACTCCTGCACCTATGAGGGGCATCCCCCAAAATATGTCATGTCCCAACTCTAACTTCACAGCTTTCAGAAATGTAAGTGGAGACAAGCAAGCATTGTCCTGATTCACTTGAAAGGAATGGGGGAGATGCAACTGCAAGATGGCTAGAGCTGAGTCAGTTAACCCCTTACTGATAAAACCCCATTATCTTCTGCTTTGTCTCATTACCTTTTCTCCATTGCCACTTTATTTCTTTCCTTTTGACTCATTTAAAATTGGAGACTGGCCAGAAGTTTTCCAGCATAACAGGACAGGATTTAAGGAGGATTGTTTTCAAATCAGGTCTAATCACTGCCTCCTTGAGCATGGATGGTACAGTCCCTGCCTCAAGGAAGCATTTCCCACCAACTCAGCCAGCCTCTGTCTGGCAGCTTTTATCAACCAGGAGGGTCAAGGGTCAAGAGCACAGGTAGTAGGTCTCACCCGTCCAAGGATCCTGTCCACATCCTCAGGTTCCATAAGCTGAAAGGTATCCTAAAAATCAGACAAGCAGGTCCAAACATACATCTAGGGCAATTTTATCTGAAAAGTAGGTAGCAAATTGATCACAGTGGACCATTGTATGGTCAGAATCCAATTCACTGGGTCTGTAATGTAAAAAACCCGCAGACCACACAAAACAGCTCAGCTGGATGATTACATGCAGAGGCAATGGTGGCAGAGAAATATTTCCTTTTCACTGTCATCACCACCACAGAATAGGCTCTAATATGGGCTCTATGCCATATTTGATCAATTGTCAGTGGCACTGTAACCATGGTCCCTCCTGTTGCATCACCATCAGTACACCAGTAAACCAGGGAGACCACTTAGCTCAGTGAGGGGAGAGAATGCTTAGAGGTGATTTCTGTCAACAGCCTGGTCCATTTCCCTATTCCATACAGTGGTCAGGGCCTCTATAGAAATGCCAGCAGCCAAGATGGCAAAATCCTCAAGGGCTCGTAGGAAACCATCGGGATCTATCCAGTAGCTGGGGTGAACCACGTTAATGGGTCCATTACTCCTGTGGAAAGAGGAAATAATAAGTCTAAACTTTATCAGGTAATAATCTGTTCGTGACATGGGACTAAGTTCATTGGAAGAGTATCTGCTTGGCATGCAGACTATCCCAGGTCCAATCCCTGGCATCTCTAGTTAAAATAATCATGTATAAGATGATGTGAAAGACCTCCTGGAAAGCCGCTGCCAGTCTGAGTAGACAGTACTGACCTTGATGGACCAAGTGTCTGATTCAGTATAAGGCAGCTATGATGGCCCCATCCACTTCCCTACCTCAGAGACAAGATTTTCCCTCTGTTTTTTCTTTCCCTTTACTGACTGAGCTGTCCTAGTAATGTGTTTTCTTCTTTGCTGAAGAACTCTGACTGTCCCACCCTGTCACAGTATGAACCTGAGAGAAGGATCAGGAGCCTGCTTTAACATAAGCAACTTAAAAGGCACTTGAGGTGTTTTGAAATTCAAAAATAACAAAATATTTTATTTAACATAGAAGGGAAGGGTCAGGTGAAACCGGGGTTGAAAATTTCTGAGGCAAAATTAGTACATACACAGATTTCAGTTCTTATGTTTCAGGATAATGAGAGTTTAAGCTATTCACAGTTACTTAAATCTTTATGCTGAGAGGCTTTTGTTCCAGTATTTTCCCAAACACTCCAGTACACTTTCTTTGAGTATTCTCTTTTAGTTTCCAGAATGCTGGTACACTCTTCCCAGTACCCAAACTCCTTCTCTTGAAACACCAGTACTCATCTTGAGTTTTTAACTGACTCTTAAGGTCGCTAAAGGGAGTTTCTAACCACACCAAACCAGGGATCTCTGCAGTCTTCAGAGCTAACTCCCTGTTTGACTTCGTAGAGAATTTTCTTCTCTCTCTAGAGGATACATCCCCTTTCCTTGCCCTGAATGGGAGTCTTCACCTACTTCCCAAATCTCCCTGTCAACTTTCCCCCAGTTCTCCATCTGTGTTAAACTGCTCTCAGCTAAAGCTGAAATTCTCCTCATCATCCAGTTCAGAAGTCTTTCTCCCTCTGAGGCGGAGGCCATCTTGTGGGTGATTCCCAGCCATCACTCAGGGAGGTAGGACTAAACAGAACTTCCTGTTTCCTGTGGTAGGAGTCACCCTAGATTCAGTTTCTTTTCCTGCCTCGGTAGGGGGAGCAGCTAGGTTTAGGCTTTGCCTTATCCTTCCTACTATTCTGAATCCTTTCTCTTCTTCTCTCTCTCTGCGTTTAACTTGTCTATCCTATCTAATCTTCACAAAAAGCAAAAAAAAAAAAAAAAAAGACGTTTCTCCTCCTCCTTGCCTATCCCCCCCCTTCTTCTATTGAAGACCTGGGGCCAGATCTAAGTGCCCTTTTCCTTTCTAAGAGCACTCTCTCCAGCCTTTATGGCAGCAATGGAGGACAACAACCGTTTCCTCTCCACACCGGAGAATGATGCACCCGAAAAAGGAGGTGCAGAAAGTGACCGCGCAGCCCGAAAAAGGACCGCAGCCATGGCAGAAGGGTGAGGAGGCAACGATGAGGTGAAGCGCACCAAAATGCGTGCATTAATGGAGCCCGCGCTGGCTCCGGTGGCCATTTTAAAATCCACAGGCCGGCATGCCGAGAAAGACGGGAGTGGCCATATGCGCACATTCCTGCAGCCACAACGCCCCAAAAATTATGGGCGACAAGAAAGCCTCTCTTCAGGACAAAGCAGGTCTGTTGAGGCATGTGATGGAGGGGACGACGTGGATTCTGGTAACGCCGATGATTTCGGGTTCCCCTCCCATTTTTCCACTAACATAAGGGCCTTTCTCAGACATGCCATAAGGGAGGAAATAGTGCTGTCTAATAACACGGGGAGCAGAGAACCGCATCCCAGATCCCCCTCTCCTTCTCCTTCCACTTCACCTAGGAGACATATGGGAAAACGCCCCTGGCCCACAAAGGTGGCTCAAAAAAGGCTTCCATGGGATTAATGTATGCCTGATTTAGTGGAGGAACGGGATGGCTCCTTATCTCATATCCCCAGCGATATAGAGGAAGGGGAGTTCTCTTCTAATGAAGAAGAAGAAAAGAAGCCTGCTCCCACAGAAAAATCCTTTAGATTCTTTAAGGGAGAGGATATTTCCTATTTACTTTCCAAAACCCTCTCTGCACTCCACATTCAGGTTTCCCACCCTATAGGAGGCAAATTGCCAGATGCACAGGACCAAAGGGAAGGTTCTGAAATTACAGATGAGTTTTTTCCTCCTGTTGATTATTCCGAGATGGCCTTTCCCTTCCCTGATTTTTACGCCAGAAAAATGAAGGCAGAATGGGAAAGACCTTTAGCTAACAGACCCGTCCCAGGAGCAATTAGGAAATTGTACCCCATATCATCTTCTGCTTCCAGTATATTGCAGGTACCGACAGTGGATGTGCCAGTGGCAGCTTTACAATCCTCTGGTCTGGTTTCTGAAGATGGTTACGACAATATAAAGAACAACCTCGACAAGCAAGCAGAATTTGCCCTACGGAAGACTCACGAAGCCAATGCCATGGCTATTAAGATGTCTTCAGCAGCCTCTACTGTATCTAGAGCTACCATCGTATGGTTGAGAAAGCTGATACAGCTTTTGCTTGATAACAACCGCAGGCTGATGGAAGGAGCAAATAGAATCCTGAAGGCAGTGTCCTACACTGCTGACGCAACCTTGGACTCCATGGTATGTTGCCATGGCATCTACAGCTGCTGTTCGCCGCATGGTATGGCTTCGAGCCTGGCCTACCGACTATCAGTCCAAAGCAATTGTCTCTGCCTATCCATTTCAAGGCGACAAGCTTTTTGGAGAACTGTTAGAACGGATCTTCTTGGAAACCCGAGATAAGAAAAAGGCTCTTCCCAAGATGGTCCACCTGGGAGACAAAGGGGTTCCTCATTCCTCTTGTCTTCCTTCTGCACTCAGCACACACTACCTAGGTTCCGTCAAGATAGGAGACCTCCTTGGAACAACAGTAAGCAGCCTTTTCGTAGGGGAGGCTTTTCCAATCGATTCAATAGACCTAATACCAGCAGACAGGAGAAGGGGGATAGGGACCCGAAGAACCCTAGGGCATGACTATCTACATCTACCAGTAGGGGGACATCTGGCACATTTCCAACACATATGGTCAGCCTCACAAGCGGACACATGGACTATAGACATTGTCAAAGACGGCTACAAAATCGAGTTCCGGACATTTTCCCCTTGTCGTTTCGTAACTTCACCAGTTCCCAAGAACTCACAAAAAAGAGACAGAACAAAATCAGAGATTCTTCATTTGTTAAGTATTCAAGCGATAGAAAAAGTGCCTGTGCAGGAGATGGGAACAGGAGTATATTCCATCTTCTTCACTGTCCCCAAAAAGAACAGGGACTGGCGAGCGATCTTAGACTTGAAATACGTAAACAAATTCATAGAGCCCAAGCATTTCAGGATGGAGATGCTCAGATCCATCTCAGAGTCCCTGCAACCCGGGGAGTTTCTCACCTCTATAGACCTGACCGAAGCCTACATGCACATACCAATTTTTCCACCTCACAGGAGATTTCTGAGGTTCAGTGTGGAGGAAGAGCACTTTCAATTCAGAGCTCTTCCATTCGGTCTCTCCTCAGCCCCCAAGGTGTTCACCAAGGTACTAGTCCACCTGATTGTTGTGCTTTGGGAACAGGGGATTCACATTCACCCCTATTTAGACGACCTGTTGATTCGATCCAAAACGAGAAAATTAGCTCTTCAGGACACGGAGAAGACTATACAATGCTTAAAAGAATTCGGATTCCTGATCAACACAAAGAAAAGTCATCTGCAGCCCACTCAAAGATTGGAACATCTGGGAGTTCTACTAGACACTCACTCCAGAAAACTTTTTCTTCCAGTAGCCAAAGCGAAGAAAATAAAATCCTTGGCAATGCAGATCATCGCAGCAAGGAGGTCATCTCTTTCCACACTGACCAGAATGATGGGTCTCATGGTGGCAGCCTTTGACATGCTTCAGTGGGGACGATTGCACTCCAGGCAGCTCCAAATGTTTTTGAGACCCTATTAGAATCACGTGACATTAGGAATGGACTTCAACCTAACAGTTCCTCTCCAGGTAAAGGTGAGTCTCAGATGGTGGACCAACCTCTCTTACCTTTCTCAAGGCAAGATGTTCTGGATTCTAGACAGATCCCAAATCTTCACGGATGCCAGTTTGTCAGGCTGGGGAGCCACCCTACAAAAACATACAGTGCAAGGCAACTGGATGGAACAGAAGCTGCCGATCAATCTTCTAGAACTTCGAGCTACCAGGCTGGCATTACAACACTTTACCCCCCATATCCAAAGGAGACATATTCTCATCAGGACGGACAACATTTCAGCCAAGGCCTTCCTGAACAAACAGGGCAGCTCCAGATCCTTGGCTCTACACAGGGAAGCCAAGAGATTGTTAGGACAGGCAGAAGCAAATCTCTCCTCGCTCAAGGCAGAACCTGTGAGGGGCGTTGTGAATGTCCAGGCGGATTGGCTGAGCCACCAGTCGTTGCAGGAGAGTGAATGGTCCCTCAACCGGAAGGTCTTTCAATTCATAGTAAAAAGTCTGGGGCCTCCTTTGGTAGACCTCTGCAACTCTGAGCAACACGCAACTAGCCAGATTCTTCACCCAATACTTCCACCCTCAAGTGGAAGGTACGGATGCTCTCATATCCCAATGGCCTCGAGGGCTTCTCTACGCCTTTCCATTACCAGTTCTTCCTCAAATTCTGAGACAAATTCGAATTCTGAGGGCTCACATGATTGTGGTAGCACCTTATTGGCCCAGACGCCTGTGGTTCACCCTTTTGCTTTTTTTTTTTTTAAACAAAATTTTTATTGGGATGCACTCAACATTTTCAACAACGTTACCAATACAATTTTAAAAAAGTTTCCATCCCATCCCCCCCACCCCCTAATAGGCTTCCAACACTGCTAATAACAAACGAAAATATATATTAGACGGTAATCAAGTTTAGACTTATATGCGTCGACAAACCAGGTAACACATTTCAGATATATAAAACCTCTACAGTTTCAACATATTTTCAAATAACAGTATAATACAGTTCAGAATTCATTTCACTTCTCGTTCAATATCCATACAGATCTAAGTTATATATTTTCCCCTTCATTCTATATTCAGTTTCTAAATACAGTTTCAGCCCTTCCCAATCTTTTATATACTGTTCTGCCATTTGTCTGTCATTTTGTCCATTTCCGCTAAAAATAGCAGTTTTCTAAACCAGTCATGTATATCTGGCACCTTCTCCATTTTCCATTGCTGAGCAAAGGCCATTCTCGCCGACATAATCATGTACCATAACAATGTCCTTTTTTCCTGTGGAATTCTTTCCAATGTCAAACCAAGGAGAAGAAGTTCTGGCTTTCTCTCAATTGGGATTTTTAATATTTTCTGCATCACACAATGTATATTAGACCAGTATGCTTTCACTTTATCACATGACCACCACATATGGTAAAAAGAACCCTCTATTTTTTTACATTTCCAACACTTATTACTCAAGTTCTTATCCATACTAATATTAGCAATCTTTTTTGGTGTCATGTACCATCTATACATCATCTTATAGCAATTTTCTTTTACATTAACACAGGTAGACATTTTAAAAGATCTTTTCCACAAAAATTCCCATGATTCCATAGAAATTTCTTTGTTCATATTTATGGCCCACTTTATCATTTGCTCTTTAACAGTTTCATCCAAAGTATATACAGTCAACAAAGTTTTGTACATCTTTGAAATCATTTTTCGCTCTCTTTTCAACCATATATTTTCAAAATCATCATTCATAGCTCTAAAACCAAACTCTTTGCAATCTTTTTTATAAATATCCCTTATTTGACAGTATTGTAGCCAACCATACTCAAATTCTAGTTCATTATTTGGCTTTAAAACATATTTTTTCCCCTCTTTTTGCAACAATTCATGGTATTTCAACCAGTCATTACCTTTATGTTCTGAAAACAGATGTATAACTGCTGCTGGAACAATCCACAAAGGCCTCTCATCCGAAATTGTATCCTTGTACCTGGTCCATGTATCAAACAGTGTCCTCCTTACATAATGATGCTTGAACATAGAATCAACTTTACTTTTCCCATACCAAAGATAGGCATGCCAGCCAAATCTGCAATCGTGCCCCTCAAGAGCTAAAAGTTTTCTATTTTCCAAATTAACCCACTCAGATAACCAAGACATACATACAGCTTCATGATACAAACACAAATTTGGGACTTGGAAGCCACCTCTGTCTTTAGTATCATACATTATCTTCATTTTAATTCTTGGCTTCTTTCCTGCCCAGATAAATTTAAAGATTTCTCTTTGCCATTTCACCAACACTTTCCCATCTTTCACAATTGGTATTGTCTGAAACAAAAACATTAACCTGGGCAGTACATTCATTTTGACAACGGCAATTTTTCCAAGAAGAGATAATCTGAGTTTTTCCCATTTTTCTAAATCACTCTTTATCGAAACCCACAGTTTTTCATAATTATTCTTAAACAAGTCTATATTTTTCATTGTGATTTCAACTCCCAAATACTTAACCTTTTTAACCACTTCACATTCTGTCACATTTTGTAACATTTGTTGCTTTGTACCAATCATATTTTTACACAAAATCTTGGACTTATTCTTATTAACATAGAACCCTGCGAGATCACCAAACTCTTTCACTTTTTCAAATACCTTAGGCATATTATTTACAGGATCTTCAACAATAAACATAATATCATCCGCAAATGCTCTTAATTTAAATGAAAAGCCTCCAATATTCAAACCTTTTATGTTATCGTCATTTCTAACCATTTGTAGCAAAATCTCCAAAATCCAGATGAATAACAATGGTGACAGGGGGCAACCCTGTCTAGTACCTTTTCTGACCCGGAACGCTTCTGTTGATTCTGCGTTCACAATCACCGTAGCTTTTTGCTCTTTATATATTGATTGAATCATTCTTATAAATTCTGCGCCCATCAAGGATTTCTCAAACACTTTAAACATAAATTCCCAGTTCAGATTGTCAAATGCCTTTTCTGCATCCAAAAATAAAAAACCAACTTCTTTTTCGGGGTGTTTATCATAGAACTCAATTGCGTCTAAAACAACCCTCATATTGTCTTTAATTTGTCTATTTGGTAAGAAACCGGCTTGATCTTCAGCAATAGTGTCTTTCAAAAACCTTTTAAGGCGCTCTGCTAATATTTTTGCAAATATCTTATAATCGTTGTTCAATAATGGAAGGCTTTTGTTCGCTGGGCCAGGAGGAAGAAGGTTGATCCCTTGGATCCTGGTATCTCTTCCATTCTGGACTTCCTACAGAAGGGAGTGGTTGCAGACCTGAAAGCAGCAACTCTAAAGAGACAATTAGCGGCCCTGTCCTCGGTTCTACCTCCCTACAAGGGTCTCCCTGTCTCTCAACATCCTCATGTACAACGTTTCCTTCGGGGTGCGTCTCTTAAGCTTCCCCCAACAAGACATAGGTTTCCGACCTGGAGACTCAATACGGTACTTACAGCGCTCATGAGAACACCTTTTGAACCGATGAAGGAGATCTCTCTTCAATTCCTTCATATGAAAGTTCTTTTTTTGGTGGCTATAACTTCCACCAGGAGAATATCAGAGTTGAGTGCACTCTCAGTGCGTGTGGACCTTTGTGTCTTTCATAAAGATAAGGTTGTCTTGACAACTGACCCTTCATTTTGTCCCAAGGTCAATACTCAGTTTCATCTGCCTCAGGAGCTCTGTCTGCCGTCCTTTGCTCCAAATCCTTCTCATCCTAAAGAAAAGCTGTGGCACACCTTGGATGTGCGAAGAGCTCTAAAATGCTACCTTCTGAGAACAGCATCATTCAGACGAACAGAAGCTATGTTCGTGAACATCTCTCCGCCTCACACGGGGAAGAAGATGTCTAGTGCAGCTGTTAGTAAGGTTCTTCGTTCTTGCATATCGGAAGCATACAAAAGTCTGAACCAAGTTCCACCAGAGGGCATCACAGCTCATTCGTTACGTACTGCAGCTACAAATGCAGCCTTCAACAACAAGGCTTCAGTGATGGAGATCTGCAAAGTTGCTACGTGGTCATCTCTGTCCATGTTCATTAGACATTACAAGATTAATTTATATGATTCTGCGGATGCAGCCTTTGGCAGAAGAGTGCTCCAGTCTGTTCTTTCCTGTGATGATGACCCCCCACCCAACTGTTAGGGACACTGCTCTGGGAGGTCCCACAAGATGGCCTCCGCCTCAGAGGGAGAATGACCATTGGATACTCACCGTGAAGGGTCCTTCTCCTCTGAGGTTTGGAGGAAATCTTGGCCCTCCCAGGTCGTCATCCTCTATATCTATATTCCTATTGTTTTTTTTCTGTCACACTGACCTTCTGCAGAGAGAGTAATGTTCTTACCTTATGTTTTCTCTTCCTTTCATGAGTCTGTGGTTGTTCATTGTTCATGTCTCGCAGGTATTCAAGTACCTTTTTCTTCTTGTTCAGAATGACAGTTTAGTTAGAGCACTGCTTTCAGAGCACCAGAACTGAATCTAGGGTGACTCCCACCACAGGAAACAGGAAGTTCTGTTTAGTCCTGCCTCCCTGAGTGATGGCTGGGAATCACCCACAAGATGTCCTCCGAACCTCAGAGGAGAAGGACCCTTCACGGTGAGTATCCAATGGTCGTTCTCTGATCAGCTGATGCTAACCAATCTGATCTCTTGGAACAGCCTGTCACTCAAGGCTCTTTGTTTCTGTGAAGAATTAACCCTTCATAGTCCTTTAGCTGTTTGTACAGCACTTCTTAAGTTTTTAAAAATGCAGTTTGTCACAGCAGCTTCATGTATGTTCATGTGTGTGTTCATCTCCAGATCACCCTCCCCATCAGTATAACAGTCCAGATCCTGCTAAATGTGTGGGTCTGGTAATTACTTGGGACAGGCCCATGGTTATTGTGGAGGCCATGAAGTCCTGAACCACTCCTGACAGCTTGGTTTCAGCAAGTATGTTAAAATCACCCAAGACCACCAGTTCTCGGGTCTTGACCTGCATGCCTGAGACGAGCTCAGCAAGCTCAAGAAGAGAGTTGGCTGGGCAGTGTGATAAACAGTACACCTGCAGGATCCCTACCCTGTCCCAGTCACCCACCTTCAGGAACACACACTCAAAACTAGCAGACTGTTGGAGGAGGCACTTTTGATTGATGGATGGAATCACAATAGACCACTGAAACACCATTTCCTTGACCCTCTAGCCTAGTCTGTTGCTGTACAGAGAAACCTGGAGGATACAGCTGAGTTAGATTTAGATCCCTAGCCTCATCCAACCATGTCTCCATAATATATGCCATATCAGCCTATCTTTCCAGGATTAAATCTTGAATGGCTGTAGCTTTTCCATTTACTGACCTGGCATTCAGCAGCAGAATCTTAAGGCCAAGGAGCCCAGCATTGGAGCAACCAGGTCTCTGTGTGCTGGGAGGCAGACCTGAAGGAAGAATGACCAACCAGTATCCAGGCACCCTTCTGTGTCCTGCCATCATATCTCCCTCTGCCCAGGACCAGGAGAATGGCAGTCCCTCCTAAGGACATACCCACCAACTATCCCTTTCCAGTAACGGTACAGTTGAAGACTAGCAGTCCCACTCCCCCAGCTACCTTTATTCATCCCACCAAATTTTTTTATAACAGGGAGCAGGCCCTTGTGTCCCCTCAAAGTGGCTGCCCCAAAGTGGTGACCCCCTTTGATGTAAACCATGCTGGTGGTGGTCTCCCTCACAGAAGTCCAGGCTTTATCCAAGAAGCCCAGGAGAGATGATAATGCAAGCCTGGGCAGGAAACTGCTGATTCAACAAAGAGGCTTGCTCCAGCAAAGAGGCACAGACATCAAGCAGGATTCCCACTGGTGAGGTCCTAGGCAGCAACAGCAGACAGAACTTACCCTTCTCCCACCAGGCAGGCAGTTTCTGGACACCCTGTCTGCACTCTTTAATATTCACAGTGATAAATGAGAATTAGAGGTGGGGGATTCCCTGCCACCAAGCCCTGCCTTCCCACCACCGATCAACTGGCAGGCGGGGGGGCTTACCACGAGCAGGAGAGGAAGCCCAAGCTATGTTGACATGGCAATGCCACTTTGGGGATGTACCAGAAGTGACTTCATCACATCAGTGATGTCACAATGATGCTCTAATATTTGGGCAAAAACTGTATGGTGGGAGCTATTTTTACCATAGAATTTTTGTCCAAATACCAGAGCATTGCTGTGACATCACCATGTCACTGGTGACATAGGCTTGGCCTACCTCCTGCTCCCCGCCTCAATCCCCTGCCAGTAGCCAGGAGGGACTTGGCAACTCAAGTGAAAATCTTGGGCAAAAAACTGGAAGGAGGTCATTTATTTATCTCATTTATTTATTAAATTTATTAATCACCCTACCGCTGCTACCTCAGGGATCTGGGCAATGTACAATAGCATTAAAACAATGACCAGATAAAACAATAAATCATATTAGATTACATTTTAAAAAGACAGATGGTGAATTAATTGTTCCCATATTGCAGACTTCTGGGCACTTCAAGGTCGGGGGGAAGAGGTCAAAATGACCGTGGAAAACTGAGGAGGGTGTCAGCCAAGATGAACACCGTCGCTGTCCTCAACCAAAAGCCTGGTGGAACTTCTATGTCTTGCAGGCCCTGTAGAATTGCATAAGGTCCTACAGGACCCTGATGGTACTTGGCAGAGAGTTCCACCAGGTTGGAGCCCAGACTGAAAAGGCACTGGCCCTGGTTGAGGAAAGCCAGATATCCTTAGTGCCAGGGACCACCAGTGTGTTGTTGTCCAAGGAGTGCAACACCCTTCCAGGGACATAATGGAGGAGGCAGTTCTGTAGATACATTGGTCCCTGACTGCTCAAGGCCTAATGCTCAAAACCAAAACCTTGAACTTGACTCGGTATTCCAACGGGAGCCAGTGTAGCTGGTGCAGCACAGGTTGTATATGTGCTGTCCATGACGTTCTCGTCAGGACTCCTGCTGCCACGTTCTGGATCAGTTGAAGCTTCTGGGTCAGTCTCAAGGGTAGGCCAGCATAAAGCAAGTTACAGTAGTCTAGCCTGGGGCCTCCAGTTCACTTACTGTATCAATATTGGCGGGCAGGTTGCACTGAAATGACAGGACTTTAGCCACGAAAAAGCTCGCAGGCCTCACAGCTAATAGTCAAATTCCTACTATGTTGATTCCTTTTTGTCAGAGGTGTCAAAGACTGAATCACTCTAAACAATTGTGCTGGGCATGAGCTAGCGTACGGAAGGGAAGCGGAGAAGAATTTCTTCTTTGCCGCTTTCACTGCCACCTCACAGGATTTCATAAGCGTTCTATAAGATGTTCTTGTAGCTTTGTCCCAAACCTGCTGCAAAACTTGCTCAAGCTGCTTGAGTTCTCATTTCATCCTGCTGAGATCTCCAGTATACCAGTGGGATGATCTACTATGAGAATGCAGAGGATGTCGGGGAGCAACCTCATTGATGGCTTCAGAGAGATGGAGATTCCAGTCCTCTATCAGCTCATCTAATGAGGCACTGGGAGGCATTGGATCCCACAAAGCATTCTGGAAACCAATTGGATCTATTAGTCTCCATGGGCGAGCATAAATAACAAGTAATAGGGACTTAGTAGTATGAACTTTGTTTCCTTTTTTGTATCTGAATATTCTAAAGCATCTTCCTTTACTAGGTGATTTAAAATTGTCTTTGGACGCTCAGCTGACAGACAGGCTCAGGCTATGGAAATGCGTGCTTTTTTCCTAGTGGTACTGGGGTCCTTTCCATTTCTGCCTGGCAGTACTGTACTGAGTTCCTTGTATTTATATAGAAATTGCCTTTGCTGTACTTGCCAACATCTTACAGTGTAAGATCACAAGGTTTAAATTACTCTGTTAAGTTCAGTCAAGTCATTCCAGGCCTAAAGCCAGCAAATCAAGAGGAATTGCTTTGTTTAAAATTCAGCAGACTTTGTCACCAGCATTCTGAATAACATTGTGTGCCAAATTTCACAGTTAAGATGTTTCATACAAATGATCTGTGAAGAACAGGGGTGAACCATAAGAAAATTGGCAGAATATTTCAAGTTTGGCTGTGCCATAATAAACCTTATGTCCACTCCTGTGCCATGTGGCATAATCACTTCACAAATGCAAATATAATCAGGGTTTGCAGCAGCCACTAACCAGGTTTCCAGTACCAATACCATTCTGATTGACATGTCTTCTTTCCAGTTGACTGTAGCCATTAGGGTGGGAAGTAATGCCAAGCAAATAGGATTTTCCCATAGAGTTGTGAGAGTAAAGAATCTCCCACAACCTGTACCACCCAAATGGCAACTTTCAAATGGGAGCAGGAAGTTAGGGCTGTGCATCATTCTGGTCTTTTCTTAGCTTTCTGCCAATATCAGGCTGAAACAACAGCCAGTCTTGTATGACCTTAAAGACTAAGAGATTTATTGGAGCATAGGCTTTCATGGTCTAGAGGCTAGAGACAATGCCAGTGATTAAATAGGCTTTCATCCATGGAGGCTTATGCCATGACAAATCTGTTAGTCTTCAAAGTGCCACCGGATATTATGTTGGTAAGTTGTTCTAAAGATTACTGATTTAATGTTGAAATAAACTGCAGGGAACACTGTAAGACTGTCATTATCACAATCAATACGAAAAGTCATTTTGTTCAGCATCAGTCTGTGTATGTTTGAGAATGACATGTTTTACAAAAATGTAAAACCTTATAGTGTGTATTTTCTATTCTATAACAATTGTTTATGTAA
The DNA here is from genome assembly GCA_029375565.1 of Gekko gecko. Lineage (NCBI taxonomy): Eukaryota > Metazoa > Chordata > Lepidosauria > Squamata > Gekkonidae > Gekko > Gekko gecko. The sequence goes on from JAPDNY010000005.1 coordinate 177,195,568, forward strand.
CAACTACTGGCAAAAAGCCCTGTTTAAAAGATCTTGGGCTTATGAGTGTCTTCCTATAACAAATTGCCAATACAGAGGGAGAACAAAGACAGGTATGGAACTGAATATTACCTTTGGAAGTTTCAGTGGCTTGGAATGGACGATCTGTTCCTCAGTGTTGACTTGCTAGGTGCATTGGAAGGGAGCAAGATTATGCCTGTCCCTCTTGGACACTTAAATATGTGAGTGCATATGAAATCCAATACATATTGGTCCAAATGGTGTTCTTTTCCCATTTATTTACTTCATTTACAGTCCACATTTCTCATTGACACTCAAGGCAGATTATGACATTTTAAAACAATACAATAAAATAGGATTATTAATACAATAAGAATCTTAAAAAGGGCTGAAAACATTGGAAAAACTATACAGTAAAATAAAGTACCAGATAACACAATAATACTGTCTAAATTTTTTATAGAAATTAAAAACTACCACTTTATTCCAGTGATAAAAATATATTCCTGAACCATTCAATTTTATACATTCTGCAGAGTAATAGGTGTGTGGGAGCCTCTCTAACTGCCTTAGACAGGCTATTCCACCAAGTGTGAGATGCAACAGCAACTGCTTCAGTATAGGCAGCTACCCATTTGCAAAGTGACACTTTCAGGTGGCTTTGCTTGGATGAATAAAACTGTCCTATAGGGAGAAGCAGTCCTGCCAATGTGTGAGTCCAAGGCTGTGAAGGACTTTATAGGTAATAACCTATATAGGTAATAACCTATATAGGTAATAGCTGTTTTATTACAAAGGAACTTCAGGAACAGAATGGAAAGGGGGATTGCTGAATTACAAGTTATTACAACACGGAACAAAAACCTCCCCAGGATTCAACAGGGAGATTAGTTTCTTATCTCATTATATATGCTGACTCATTCAGTCCTCACATACGTATTCTCAACAAGAAGGACTATACATCCTCTGTATTTTAGTGTATTTCTTTTTCAGAACAGTATATTAGAATACTGAATGTAACACAGGGAATATTGGGATGTTTTGCTGACATGACACTGCATCCACCTCAAAAAGTGCTGTTAAGTGATCTCCATGCCTGGGAGGAGAGAATGGAGATTCTCAGTTTGCTTCCCACAATTAGAAAAGACACCTTTAGACATCTATCTGCTAATTTGACATATTTATTGCTTTACAACTGCTGACCTTATAACTTTAGCTTGTTATTTTTGATTTTGCATAACTTTAAACATCATCATGTTACATGTTAATTTGCTGTTCGGTCCCTGATTATAAGTTTGAACCTTACCTACCATTCCAATGTATTTGAAAAAGGATCCCTTGCACATGAAAACTCATATGTTGAATAAACTTTCATTAGTCTTAAAGGTGCCACTGGACTCTAAATTTAACCTACACCTTAAATTGAAGCCAGAAACTAAAGTAACCTGTGGAAGAACTGCAGAATAGGTGTAAAATGCATACTCCATCTAGTTCCTGATAGTAACCAGGCTGCGGTTTCCTATACCGACTAGAATTTCCAAGTTAGCTTTAAGGGCACAACTGTGTAAGAGTGTGTTACAATAGTCTTGCCTCTAGGTTACTGTGTCATGAACTGACGTCCAAATCAGCTGGGACACTGTAGCACTGGGGCTCTGGACTCAGTCTCTGCCCTTTCCAGTGAAAAGAAATGAAGACAGCAAGGCAGGTAAAGACTTTGGTAAACTAGTGCCCCTTGCAACAGACAGGCTAGCAAATGAAAAACTCATTGCTTTTTTTGGAATGCAAGGTTAACAGTGGTATGTTTATTACAGAGAGATTACAATGGAACAGTCTGTTTCCCCTGTGATATTTGTGTGTATTGGTTTAGCCTTGTGGGGTTTAGCCTAGGGGTGTGCACAAAAAGAAATCGGTATTTTTCGGATTCAGGTTATTGAACCAGAAAAATATCAGTCCCAATATTACTGAATCCTAATATCAGTATGATATTGGGATTTGGGAAATAGGATTGCCAAATTTTTCGGCTTGGCATTTAAAGGGGCCATCCCTTTAATGCATTTTGCAAGCCACGGTGTGAGTGAACCCACAAGGCTCACCCTTCCAGGTTCACTCACTAACAAAACACATTTGAAGGGGCTGTCCCTCCAAGTTGTATGTAGATTGGCTTGGGCGGGGAGATCCTAGGGTTGGTCCCAATGTGCAAAAGGGGGGAGTGTGTTGAATCCCCCTCCCCTGCAAGCTAGAGAAGAAGAACAGATTGGATTTATACCCTGTCCTTCACTACTCAAAGGAGTCTCAGAGTGGCTCACAATTTCATTTCCCTTCCTTCCCCACAACAGACACCCTGTGAGGTAGGTGGGGCTGAGCAAGTTCTTTTGAGAACTGCTCTTGACAGAAAAGCTCTGAGAGAGCCATGACTGACCCAAGGTAACACCAGCAGCTGCATGTGGAGGAGTGGTGAATCAAACCCAGTACTCCCAGAATAAGGTTCACATTCCTAACCACTACACAAAATTGGAGGCCTCAAATTAGAGGCATTAAACTAGCAGCGGACCTCCCTGGGGTGCCCCCTACCTGCCCTCCAAGTTGTGTGCAGATTGGCTTGGGGGGGGAGATCCTAGGATCCCTGTGCAAAAGGGGAGGGAGTGTATCAAACACGCCCCTCTGCAAGCTAGAGGCATCAAACTGGCAACAAAGCTCCCAAGGATGCCCCTTTATCTGCCCTCCAAGTTGTGTGCCAGTTGGCTTTGGGGAGGGAGATCCTAAGGTCCAATGTGTAAAAGGAGGGAGTGTGTTGAATGCCCCCCCCCCCGCAAGCTAGAGATATCAAACTGGCAGTGAACCTGGCAGTGGCTTGCAAAATGCATTTAAAGGGACAGTCCCTTCAAATGTGTTTTGCAAGCAGCAGTGCAAGTGAGCCTGGAAGTGTGAATCTTCTGGGTTCACTTGTATTGCAGCTTGCAAAATGCCTTTAAAGGGATGGTCCCTTGAAATGTGTTAGGTGTCTCTTGCCCACTAATTTAAACCAGGAAAAGCTGGCCCCAGGATCTGTGTGTGGTGCGAGGTCTCTCTCCACTGCACGCAGACCTGGCTGGGAGCTGTCTCCTGCCCCATGGTTTAAACCACGAACCAGGAGAAGCTGCAATTCAATATTGCCATGCTAAGCTGAATAAAAGTCAAATAATATTGGCTTTTATCAGGATTCTCTATATCAATAGATGATTACAAATTAGAGAATCCAATTTGCCTAAGGAAATACCTGGAAAATATCAATAAGTTATTTGGGGGGTATTTACTCAGCTCAGTAAATACCAATTATTCAGCTCAGTAAATACCCTAGTGGAGTCCCTACTCTTTAGTTCTGTTTGTTAGAATTGTGGACTGCCTGACCTTGCTTGTTGTGAAACTAGCTGCTCCCATTCCTGTATCATCTTGATGATAAATGAATGCTGTTTTGAACATACCAGTCTCTACTGTGTAAACCCAAGAGCAGGAATCTGAGTGAGTGCCCTATTCCTGATTCACAGGTTGAAAAGGGAACATCACAATAACTGGATAATGTCCTGGCTAATGGATAAGATGACAAAATCAGGTTTCTGCTTTATAATCTGGATGAGATTTGCATATCCAGTGGCTGTATGCATTCAGGCAGCCCTGACTTCTGGGGCCCAGGAAGGGTAAAGTGGAGATGGGCACAAAATGGCCAGGATGAGATTAATGTTGTCCACTACTTCTCAGGTGTTTATTATATCTGCTAATCAAAATAATAAATAATAATTTTATCACAGGCAATGTTGTTAAAATTATATGTAAGCTTGAATTTAAGAAATACATCATAGAATTAATGATTAATCAAAGTAAAATTATTGAACACATGAAGTTCAAAGGTCAGTTATGGAATGCTCTTTTTAACTAAATGAAAAATAAAGTTAAATGTAGATCCCAAATATATATTGAAAAAATAGAGTTGATGGATAGCATGGAAGAAACAGGCCTGTAACATTCTGTAACTGTAAAATGATAGAGATATTTGTGCATGCTTGAAGTACTTTACTCTTCATTACTGAGAAAGAACCAGTGGTTAGGATGTCAGACTAGGATCCGGGGAACTCATGTTCAGATCCCCACTGTGCCATGGAGGCTTGTTGGATGATCTTGGGCCAATCACACATACTTGGCTTAATCTACCTCACAGGACTGTTGTGAGGATAAAATTGAAGTGAGGAGGATATTGTGAAATATTTTGGGTCCCCATTGGAGAAAAAAAGTGGAGTGCAAATGAAGTAAATTAAAAACAAAACAAAACACAGTGGAGCTTACTCCCATGTATAAGATTGAGTTTATGAAATGATTTCTGTTAGTTATGTAGATATAACTGACACCATTTTTTTTAAAAAATTAACAAATAGTTGGATATCTCTCGGATGGGTGATATGTGTGTTGAGGAAGGCGGTTTTAATAACTTCAGGGAAATTTTTAAAGGGATGAGAGATTTTTTAACTGGAGGAGATTGTAGAATTAATGAGCCCCAACTGTTCAGCACCTCCAATTGTGTCAAATATTTTTCCATATTGTTAAGAAATTCCAGGAGTGTAAGATCTAAAATTGAGTTTGAAAGAGTAATGGAAGACGGTGTCTCTAAGAAATTAAAATCTCTTTATTTATCCATTGCTGTTCAATTTTGATCATCCCCCTCAAGTTTTGTGATGAAATTAGAAAAAAGTGTGTGTGTGCATGTGTGCAAAGTCCTGTGAAGTCACTGCTTATGGCAACACCATAGTGTTTTCAAAGCAAGTGAGAAGCAGAGGTGGTTTGCCATTACCTTGTTCTGCAAAGTCTTTCTTGGTGGTCTCCCAACCAAGTACCAACCTTGCTTAGCTTCTGAGATCTGATGAGACTGGGCTATATTATATCATTCCACATCCCCTCAGAAGATCTTAATAAAGTAATTTTACAGTAAGAGTGGACTTGAATATCAGGTACTTTTTTTCAAAAGTAATCTCTGTGTATTTTGAAGGAAAACTTTGGAAAATGTTTGCAAAGTTTTCCTTCACATTTGTTTGCTTGCTTGTTTGTTTGATTTTTAGACTGCCCTCCCCTGCATGCAGGGCTCAGGGCAGTGAATAACATTTCAATAAGTACAACTACAAGTAGGATTAAAACAGTTAAAATAATAAATTCTACAACTATTCCAGATGGCACTTAAAGGGCCAATTTATGTCCTTACCCCATGGGGAGAGGAGAGGTGGGGAAGGCCAAGCTCAATGAAAAAAGTTGCTGTCCTCAACCTTAGCCTTTCACAATTTTTCCTTCAAATGGGGCCTTATGCTGTATCAATGTTCTGAAATCTGTGGAAGTGCTCTAGGTGCATGCTAACAATATCAGAGAAGCAAATATGACTTTTTACATATATTTTAAAATGTTTAAATAAACAAATCAGTGCATTGTTCTTATATTATTAATGTTTTGTGTCCTTGCAGCTTGTTGCGCCATCAAGCCACCCTAAGTCTAAGAAAATAAGGCAGAATATAAATATTTTAAATACATAAGTAATTCATTTGGAATTGATCTCAGATTCCCAGTTTCTGGAATCCTGTTATAGGACTGATTTATAATATGACAGGATGTTTATTATCCTCTGATCCTATTGGGCCATCTGAAGAATCTGGTCAAGAGATTCTTTTTAGAATGCTTACAGCAGCTAGACAGTGTACAAGCGGGAACCTGTGAGAAACTCACGGGAATATTCCTTCACTAATTCTATGTTTGAGTCTATGTCCCAGAAAAGGACTTGAAGCACAATGAATGCTTGTCATGTATTATATAGCTGCCACTTCTGTTTCCCTCCTTGACTTGTAAGTGGATCTGTTGTACAGTCCCTTTGTTTCTCTCCTTATTCACTAGCTCTTTGCCTGCTTGTATATTGCTGAATTGTAAGTGCCTTGCAGTCTGAGACCTGTCTGTTTTCAGTTTTACATGTAAATATCTGTGAGGCACATACTAATATCACTGTTTAAATTAAAAATAATATTTTTCATGTAATAAAAGGAGGTCATCTTCTTCCTCTGCTACCCCATGAATCTGGTTCCGATTATGTGCTCTGAACTTTGGAATTCTGAAGATGCTGGTATTTGGAAAGTTAACTGCTCTGGCTATACACCTCCCCCCCTCCTCAGTGCCTGCTTGTCTCCTTTCCATCCTCAGTTTGCTCATTGCCTAGCTTGCCCCTCCCATTGTGTGTGCAGCACTTGCTTGGCTCCCTGCCCCTTGTTGGTGCTCTACCCTCTTGCCCTCCCGTCATCAGTTTACTGACTCCCCCTGTCAGTGCAGTGCTCGCTTGGTTCTGGTTCCCCCCATCAGTATTCCCCCTGTCAGCTTGCTGCTTACCTGTCCACTCCCTCCCTCCCCCCATTCTCACCACCAAGCAGCTGAGGAAAGAGGCCTTGAAGGCAGGGCAGGCTGAGCAGGGGCTAATCTCCATGGTGGGTACAGCTCCTCTTCTGATGGCAGGGTAGGCAGTCCTCTTCCCCCCCCACACCGCCATTTATCCTGTCCTCACCATCACTGCACTTGCCTGTGCTTAAGAGGTAGAGAGCTGTGGTGGATGCTGCCTACGGCAACAGTGCTTCTAGGAAGTGGCAGAATTTGAGGACTCCTCTCCAGGTAATGTAATGGCTGTGGCTTTCCCTGGCTGCTGCTCCACCCTCCCACCCTCCTCACTTCACTTGCTAGCCGTCACCTGCCTGAAGTACCTCCCCCTCCTGCTGCTCCAATGGAGTAGTGCTGTCTACACATGCACAGATAACACTCCTTTGTTTTAAGGGAATTTAACCCCCCCCAATGTTTTTTTTTTAAGTTTCCAGATTTTTCTGCAAACCCAGAGGGTTAACCCAAGTTTGCAGAAAAACTTGTTTGGGGTAAGTATGCCCCCTGTCTGTGGAAATAAGTATCCGCACATAGGGGACTGTTGGGAATTAGATATATACATAAGGGGACCCACAACAAAATGTTGCACAATGTGTTGTGGCTGTTTTAACTTGTAATTGCAGTGTAGGATTTGTAGTCATTAAATGTATATACTCCTCATGATGAGCTCCAATCAGTATAGTACACAGAATGTATGCAAAGCAGTAATGCTTTTATTTTGTTTCCTTGTTGTCTTGGTATATTTCTGGATGGTTTAACTGTAAATCTCACAGTTCTTTGAATGTCTGCATTGTTTTCCTTTCCCTGCTCCCTCCTCCCTTGTTCCTTCACACAGCCTGTGGATGGCTTCTGTTTTGGGGCCTCGGAACTCCAACCCTGTATCCATCGGGGTAGCCAGATGGGCTCTGTGGGTCCCCGTGAGGCCAGTGCCATTTTTCTGCAGCCCCCCATGTTTCCAGGTGTTGGCTGTGTAAGCCCCAGCCCTGCTGGTCTATCAGTTGCTAACAATAACGAAAACAACCATGATGTTATATTATGAAAATATATTTAGACTACTATTCTGCAGTGAATCATATTTCTTCATCACATTATAAAAATATATGCATACACACAATGGGAACTGCATATAATACCATTTCACATAACAGCTTTTTCTAAGTGTGCTGCATGAATACCATTAGTTTACACGTCAACAATTCTAATCCGTGAATTAACACACAACATTCCTCCCACTTCAATTAAACAGATTCTTTCAGTTGCTGGCAGGCCCAAGTGGTGGCTTGGGAAGTGGTCTTTGTTACCAGTGGTCCCCACAAGAAACTTGGGGGAGGGGCATTCCCCTATCTTTGCTTCCCTCTCCTCCCTTCTTTGACAAAGTTTCCTCCTCTGTCTTTCTGCATGCACCCCTTATCTTCCAAACTTCCCTCACCTCCCCTTCTCCTCTCACTTTTTCAGTCATTTTTCCTCACTACCCGTTCTCTAGAAAACCTTTCTTACCCCCTTCTCCTCTTACCCCTTGTGTACCTCACCCCTCTTACCCCAGCCCTTCTCAGTGTCTTCTTTCCCCCACCTCCCAGTCAGCCCCTCTCTTTCTCTCCCCTATTTCTCTACCTCCTGACAATCTCTTTTTCTCTCCCCCTCTCTAGACAATCTCCCATTCTTTCTCTTTCTCTCCCACAACAGACAATCCCCTATTCTTTTGCTGTCTCTCCCCTCTCAGAGAACCCCACTTCATTCTTTTTCTCCCTCTTTGTAGTTACACAGGCCAGCAAACATCCCCATTTGAGAGCAGTTATCTCCCACACCAATCTGGTTGCAGGAGGGACGGGGGCCTGTGATGCAGGCTTTGCTTCCTTGGGCTTTGCTTTGGCCACCAGGCTAGCTTGGGCAGCAGTAGCAGAGGGCGAGCAGGCTGGCTGCCAGAGAGGTGCTGCTGCCACCACTGTGCCTTTGGCCCCCATGCCCTCCTTCCCCCCTCCCTCCCTGGGGGCTGCCACCAGCTCCTTTATACTCGCAGGCCAGTGCCCAAATCTGCTGCTGGCAGCTGAAGCTGTACTCTTTTTTTGCCAGTGGTACTGGTGATGGCTGGGACAGGTCTTGTGGTAGTGGTCCCAGTAGTGGCGTGGATAGTTATTGGTGCAGCGTCTTCCCTCATGTCTCCAGCACTGTTTCCCAGCAGTCCCAGCAGTGGTGTGGGTGGGTCTTGCCATGATCATAGCAATGGTGGAGACACTTATAGCTATGGAGCACATAAGGGGCACAATTGGGAATTAAATATACAACCAGTGTACCCTCTAAGCTGAGTTAGTGTGAGCTAGCTCATAGTCTTTTAGCCTCTGACTCACACATTTTTGTCTTAGCTCAGGATGGATGGCTCCAGAGCAAACTGATTTTTGCAGCAGCCAAATCACTCACTCACAACTTTAATGCCAGTAGCTCACAAAGTAGAATTTTGCTCACAAGACTCCACAGCTTAGAGGGAGCATCTCTCCTTATAATATTTATCTTTTGGTTTCGTAAGATTCCATGCGCTCCCATTGGCTGTAAAATGCCCTCCCTCAGCCATTGGCCCATCAGCCACCACTCAAGAGTACTCACGTGCCATTGGCCGGGTGCTGGGTCTGCTCCTCTTCCCCACCCACTCCCCCTGGCAGACCAGCTCTCTCTCCTGAGGAAGACAGTTCTCTTGACTCCTGTGAGGGACACTCCCCTCAGTGGCTGTTGGTAGGCAGCCAAGCTTGGCTCTGTGAGTGAAAAAACAAAGGACTTTCAGCATCACCCCCTCCCCCACCCATAACCCCCTCCCCAACAGCCACTTTCCTGTCAGAATAAATGGAAAAAGGCTCTTTCTCCTGCTTAGCTTCAGCATGGCTGGCTGGCTAACGAGGTGGGCCAGCGACCATCAGACCATTTTCTTAAACTCCCCGCTGTGTGGCTGACTTTCCCCTAGGGTTGCCAATCTCCAGGTGGGACCTGGAGATCTCCCACTGTTACAATTGACCTCCAGATGACAAAGATCAGTTCCCCGGGAGAAAATGGTTGCTTTGGAGGATAGACTCTATGGCATGATACCCTGCTGAGTCCTTCCACACACACCCCAAATGCTGCCCTCCACAGGATCCACCCCCCAAATCTCCAGGTATTTCCCTAATCAAAGTTGGCACCTGTACTTTCTCCTCTGTCAGTAAAAGGCCCTTTCCACACCTATGTTGGCCTTTGGGAGAAAACTGATTGGGCCCAGTCCTGATCAGGTTGCCAACTCCAGGTGGGCAATTCCTGGAGATTTGAGGAATGGAGCCTGGAGAGGCTGAGGTTTGACGAGGGGTGGCACCTCAGACAGGTACGATGCCATAGACTCCACCCTCCAATCCAGCCATTCCCTGATGGGGAACCATTGTTGCCAATCTCCAGGTGGGGGCTGGAGATCACTCAAAATTACAACTGCTCTCTAGGAGGGAGGGGGGAGGAGATGGAAAACTAAAGGTAGGTTGATGGTTGGCTGGGAGGGAGATAGGGTTATCAACTCCAGGTTGGGAAATTCCTGGAGATTTGAGGGGTCGAACCTGGAGAGGGTGAGTGTTGAGGAGGGGTGGGTCCTCAGACAGGTACAATGCCATAGACTCCATCCTCCAAACCAGCCACTCCTTTCTGGGGAACCACTGTTACCAATCTTGGGGGTGGGCTGGAGATCACTCAAAATTTCTACTGCTCTTCAGGTAACAAAGATCAGTTCCTCTGGAGAAAATGGTGGACTCTGTCATTATACCCTGCTGAGATTGCCACAGCAAATTGTCACTGAGTGCCCAAAGCCGGGGCACTCTCCCAGAGCATCTTTCTAGAGCCCGTTGTATTTATTTCCACAACGGGCCTTATTCCTAGTTGTATATAAGTGGGGACCCACAAGGAACTTGCAGGAGCAGCTATCCTGTCCCCTCACTTCTGTTTCTTCACCTCCCCCTACTCTCTCTCACTCTTTCTATTTCCTGCTACCCCTTTTCTTACTCTTTTTTTCTCTCTCTCTCTTTCCCCTCCATGCCTGTCACTTCCTTTCTGTCCTCACCCCATCACTCTTTCTGTCCCTGTCACTCTCCTGGCCTCCCACATACTCCCCTCCACAGCAACAGTGGTGGCAGCAGCTCTCCAGAAATCACAATGGATTGTCCAAACACAGATATCAGTTCCTCTAAGGTTGCCAGCTCCATGTTGGAAAATTCCAGGAGATTTGGGCATGGAATCTTGGGAGGGTGAGGTTTGAGCTTGGAAGTGACCTCAGCAGGTATAATACCATAAATTCCATCCTTCAAAGCAGCCATTTTCTCCAGGGGAACTGATCTCTGTCATCTGGAGAACAATTGTAATTCTGGGATGTCGCCAGCCCTCACTTGGAGGTTATCAACATTAGTTCCCCTGGAGGAAATAATCACTGGAGGATGCAGTCTATGGCATTATATCTGTCTAAAGTCCCTCCCTGCCTCAATCCCCATGGTCCCCAGGCTCCACCCCTCAAATATCCAGGAATTTCCCAACATGGAGCTGGCATCCCTATCTCCTTCTCACCCAACAGCCGACCTAACTTTATCTGCCCCTCTGTCTTCAGCTTTCCATCTGACAAGCATTCATTTCACTGCTCACTGGCAGTCTTTCAGCAGCAGCTGGATGAACACTTGTCAGGGATGCCCTAGACTGATCCTGCATTGAGCATGGGGTTGGACTAGATGGCCTGTATGACCCCTTTCAACTCTGTGATTCTATGATTCTTTCCACCTGCAACTTCTACTGAGGAAAACTATGGTCTGTCTCCACAATGGGGAATAAAGCAGTTGACATTATTCTCTCCTCCTTTTATCCACACAACTGTGTGATGTAGGTTAGGCTGAAAGTGTGCAATTGGTCCGAAGTCACCCAGTGAGCTTCCACAGCAAGATGGGGTTCTAAACCTGGGTCTCGAAACCCTACTCTGAAGCTTTGTCCATTATACTACACTGACTTCCATAGAGTGTCTGCTGTTGAACAGTAGCTTGCAGCCAGGTCTAGTTGAATCATGCAAGTCAGATGGTATCAAGGCATCCAGAGGGTGCTGCTATGTTGGGCGAAATGCTCTCTAGGGGTTGAGCACTTCGCCACAGGTATAATTAAATTCGGGATCTTTTGGTCTATGTCTACGAGGAATGGGCTGCCGCGGAGACTTCCCAGTGAAGAGGCGAGAGACAGGACTCAGAATAATGTTTAGTTTACTTAAATAAAGCACAGTTCCAATAACAGTTACACTCAACAAATACAATTCACACACACATACATTCAAGGTCTAAGAATCAAAGATAGATAAAGCACAGTTGCATGAGCAGGTTATCGTTGGTTTCGTTGAGGGCAATATTTACCTCCAAGGCGCGGCTCCTAAGCTTCCAGCGAGTGGGGTTAGGTGGGGTAAGAAGGATGGAAGAAGGGACACGTGGTCTAGACCAGCTAACAATGCACGTGTATAGTTCCAGCTGCAGACTGGAACAAAGCGAGGCAAGGGTTCGGGTACAGGATGGGGGCTTAAGAGGGTAAAAGCAGACAGACAGAGGTCGTGGTTTCAGCAGCGGCAGCAGGGTGGGGGTGCAGCAGAAAGCGAGCAGCAAACCCAGAGATCGCGTTTTTATAGCGTCTTGGGTGCTGGGCGTGGAAGGCCAGGCGGTGTACACCTACTGACCCTCCCAGCCGGCTGTGTCAGTGTCAATTTCAAATCTTATTGGCTACACTGTCCGTTGGATACCTGGGGGCTGGGCAGAGGAAGCTGGCTGGCAGGCAGATGGGTTCTCCAGGTAGTTGATGGCTCTGGTATTGTTTATGTGTATGCCTGGGGTGGGGAAGGCACTTAATCTCATCATGCAAACGACTTGCAGAGGAAAAGTCCTTTGTCTGCTGTATGGCCCTTAACCCATATATGTGACATGCGGCAGGTATGCAATGGAGTCCCTCAGAGTAAAAAGACAGCTTTTTCCTTCCCTATGGGCTTCTCCTTTGGCATCCATTTTACAGTCTAGCAAGTACACAGGCCATGTGGCAACAGCAAACAGTCCATAGCAAAGCCCCATAATGGCGTCGGGGCTAACAGCTAGGCCTAAGTTTGCCAGTGACCAGGTGAGACCTGGAGATCCCTCAGAATTACAACTGAACTCCAGACAACAGAGATCTGTCCCTCTGGAGAAAATGGGTGGACTCGTGGCATATCCAGCTGAGGCCTCCCCCTTCCCAAATTTTGCACTCCTCAGACTTCACCACAGAATCTCCAGGAATTTCAAAACCTGGAGAGGGCAATCCTTGGCCTGGCCTGCCATGTAGCCACTCATACTGCAGGAGTTATCTTTCCCGATCTGAGTGTTTCAGTCCTGCTTTTGCTTACTCCCCTCTCTGTCTCTCTGTCTCTCTTTCTGGCTATCTCTCACTGTCGATGCAGTGGGGCCTGGAGTAGATCCCTGTGGAGGCTATTTCAAAAGGTATTCAAAGGATTCAACTGTCCCTGAAGGTTGGGTTTTTTTCTTCCTTCTTTGGATTTTTTTCGTAGACCCAGAGTGTCCCCTGAGTCTTGTGCCCTGTATCTGTGGAAATAAGTATCCACATGCAGAGGGGACTCTTGAGAATCTCTCCTTATATATAATTATGTTTTGGTTGTGGACTCCCCTGAACATTCCAACATGCTCTGAAATCAGTTCGCTCCCTGATCTGTCATTCAGGTGGTCTCCCTATCCACTGGCTGCTTTGCCTGAGTTCTGCCTCCAACATTCTAAACTAGGGAGCAAAGCCCGTTGTGGTGGAAGACAACGGGCCCTAGAAAGGAAGGGAGGGAGGTGGAAGGGAGAGACGGTTGGAGGAAGGAAGGAAGGAAAGAATAGGGGGAAGAGTGAAAGGAGAGAGGAAGAAAGGAAAAGGGGGAAAGGAAGGGAAGAGGGGCAGAAAAGGGCTTCTCTGGGCCTACTGCCCCCATAGAAGGCCCAGGGGATGGTGTGTGGGGGACGGAAAAGGCCTTCTCTGGGCCTAGTGCCCCCATAGAAGGCCCAGGGGATGGTGTATGGGGGACGGAAAAGGCCTAGTGCCCCATAGAAGGCCCAGGAGATGGCGTGTGGGGGGTGGAAAAGGCCTTCTCTGGGCCTACTGCCCCATAGAAGGCCCAGGAGATGGTGTGTGGGGGGGACGGAAAAGGCCTTATCTGGGCCTACTGCCCCCATAGAAGGCCCAGGGGATGGCGTGGGGGGCCGGAAAAGGCCTTCTCTGGGCCTAGTGTCCCACAGAAGGCCCGGGGGATGGCGTGTGGGGGCGGAAAAGGCCTTCTCTGGGCCTAGTGCCCCCTAGAAGGCCCGAGAGATGGCGTGTGGGGGGACGGAAAAGGCCTTCTCTGGGCCTAGTGCCCCCTAGAAGGCCCTGGGGATGGCGTGTGGGGGGACGGAAAAGTCCTGCTCTGGGCCTAGTGCCCCCTAGAAGGCCTGGGGGATGGCGTGTGGGGGGTGGAAAAGGACTTCTCTGGGCCTAGTGCCCCATAGAAGGCCCGGGGGATGGCGTGTAGGGGCGGAAAAGGGCTTCTCCGGGCCTAGTGCCCCCTAGAAGGCCCGGGGAATGGCGTGTGGGGGCGGAAAAGGCCTTCTCCGGGCCTAGTGCCCCATAGAAGGCCCAGGGATGCCATGTGGGGGCAGAAAAGGCCTTCTCCGGGCCTAGTGCCCCATAGAAGGCCCAGGGGATGGTGTGTGGGGGCAGAAAAGGCCTTCTCCGGGCCTAGTGCCCCATAGAAGGCCCAGGGGATGGCGTGTGGGGGGTGGAAAAGGCCTTCTCCGGGCCTAGTGTCCCACAGAAGGCCCGGGGGATGGCGTGGGGGGCGGAAAAGGCCTTCTCTGGGCCTAGTGCCCCCTAGAAGGCCAGGGGGATGGCGTGTGGGGGCGGAAAAGGCCTTCTCTGGGCCTAGTGCCCCCTAGAAGGCCCTGGGGATGGCGTGGGGGGGACGGAAAAGGCCTGCTCTGGGCCTAGTGCCCCCTAGAAGGCCCGGGGGATGGCGTGTGGGGGTGGAAAAGGCCTTCTCTGGGCTTAGTGCCCCACAGAAGACCCGGGGGAATGGCGTGTGGGGGCGGAAAAGGCCTTCTCTGGGCCTAGTGCCCCATAGAAAGCCCGGGGGATGGCGTGTGGGGGCGGAAAAGGCCTTCTCTGGGCCTAGTGCCCCCTAGAAGGCCCTGGGGATGGCGTGTGGGGGACGGAAAAGTCCTGCTCTGGGCCTAGTGCCCCCTAGAAGGCCCGGGGGATGGCGTGTGTGGGGGCGGAAAAGGGCTTCTCCGGGTGTAGTGCCCCATGAAAGGCCCAGGGGATGGTGTGTGGGGGGCGGAAAAGGGCTTCTCCGGGCCTAGTGCCCTATAGAAGGCCCAAGGGATGGTGTGGGGGCACGGAAAAGGGCTTCTCTCACTTGCCTCAGCCTTGAGGGCCTGTCCCTGCGCTCACACTCCAGACGGTCCTCTCCTGTCGAAGGACTGGAGCAGACTGAGCTGAAAACACTGTCCGGGGCTGACGTGGGCGGGACTTTGCGAAGCAGCCAGTCAGCCCTGGCCAGTGTCTTCTGACTGCCAGTTCTTGAGCCGAATCAATTATGGCAAGCATAGAATGTAATGAAACCAAAATTCAAATATATATAAGGACAGGATAGTTTGCTGTTCCTGTCCCCCCCATAGCCAGTCAGAACACAGAGGTCATTTGCATATGTGGCCTGATTGCCTTTGCCTCTAACATTCTAAACAGTTTGCTGTTGCTGTTCTCAGGTAAAATGTGTTCTGAGGTAAAATACATTTCCCCTTAGTGCCTGTTGGAACTGTTGCCAATCTCTAGGTGAGGGCTGAAGATTACTCAGAATTACAACTGCTTTCCAGATGGCAGAGATCTGTTCCCCTGGAGAAAATGGTGAACTCTCTATCCTTATATCCTGCTGAGATGGCCCCTATATGACAGCCAAAGTGTCGTAGCAATCAGGGCTTCAGAGCACAGTAGAGGCTGCAGGTGGGGTGTGTGTGGAAAGCTGAAGAGTGAGGAGAAATATAGGTAGGTTAATGAATGGCTGGGAAGGAGATAGGGTTGCTAACTCCAGGTGGAAAATTCCTGGAGATTTGAGGGATGGCGCCTGGAGAGGGTGAGGTTTGAGGAGGGGTGGGACCTCAGACAGGTACAATGCCATAGACTCCACCCTCCAAACCAGCCAGTCCCTCCCTGGGAACCATTGTTGCCAATGTCCAGGTGGGGGCTGGAGATCACTCAGAATTACAGCTGCTCTCCAGGAGTGAGGGGGGAGGAGATGGAAAACTGAAGCTAGAGGGGCAGATCAAGGTTGGTTGATGGTTGGCTGTGAAGGAGATAGGGTTGCCAACTCCAGGTTGGAAAATTCCTGGAGATTTGAGGGGTGGAGCCTGGAGAGAGTGGGGTTTGAGGAGGGGTGGGACCTCAGACAGGTACAATGCCATAGACTCCATCCTCCAAACCAGCCATTCCTTCCTGGGGAACCATTGTTGCCAATCTCCAGGTGAGGGCTGGAGATCACTCAGAATTACAACTGTTCTCCAAGTAGCAGAGATCAGTTCCTCTGGAGAAAATGGTGGACTCTGGGTCATTATACCCTGCTGAGGTCGCCACAACAAATTGACACTGAGCACCCAGGACTGGGGCACCCACCCAGAGCCTCTTTCTAGAGCTCGTTGTATTTATTTCCACAACGGGCCTTATTCCTAGTTAGATATATAGATAGATATTATAGTTTAGGGAAATGTCTACCTCTTCTGCTGTAATGGAGTGGTAAATCAGGAGATCTAGGTTAATGACAAAATTAATTGAGGATGGAGGCCAAGAATATGTTTAGTATTGTCCCTAATCAATTTGTGGGAAAATTACCAAATGGGGATATGCTGCATGTAACTTTGGCCTAAATTTAAATGTTCACAGATTGTAATTTGTGTCTTGTTAGTATTGGTATCTTCTCAACTGTTGATCATCTGTGTTAAAGTGATTATTTTGCGTCCCTCATGATGGTAATACTCCCAAACAGTCCAAGAGGCCTACTTGTTAAGGCAGTTGCCTCCAGTTCTCTGCTGCCACTCCACAGGCTGCTGGGGGGAGGGAAAGGGGAGTGTCACCCTGAAACAATGCCATCATTTCCAGTTTGTGACCAGAACTGACACTATATGTTGACACAACACCAGTGTGCTTGTTCCTGCCCTGCATTTTCTCCAGTGAGTTGCTGGCTGTGGCTGACAACCCTATTACCAGGGGTCTTTTCGGGGGAGCGCACCGGAGCGCAGCTCCGGGAGCTCAGGAGCCAAGCCCCGCCCCCAGCCGGCGTCCCGGAGAGTCTTTCAGGCAGCCGAATGTCAATTTCAGCTCCATTATATCCTATGGGCCATTGAAGTCAATGGTGAAAACATAGGGTATATTCTGGGGGCTGGAGGAGGGTTTGAGGGAGAGGCTCGAAACTCACAGGATAGCTGATGGAGCCTCTCCCCAAGATACCCACCAAGTTTCAGGAACATTGGACCAGGGGTCCAATTCTATGGGCCCCTAAACAGGTTGCCCCTATTCCCTCCATTGTTCTCTATGGTGGGAAAAAAATATGTTTTTTTCCCACCATAGAGAACAATGGAGGAAATGGGGCAACCTGTTTGGGGGCCCATAGAATTGGACCCTCTGGTCCAATGTTCTTGAAACTTGGTGGGTATCTTGGGGAGAGACTCCATCAGCTATCCTGTGATCTTGGAGCCTCTCCCTCAAACCCCCTCCCCTCCAGCCCCCAGAATATACCCTATGTTTTCACCATTGACTTCAATGGCCCATAGGGTATAATGGGGCTGAATTGCCACTGAATTTCTTTCATTCCCTCCTTTCCTTCTTTCTTTTTCCTCTTTCCCTCATTCTTCTCTTCTCTTTCCCTCATTCTTCTCTTCTCTTTCCCTCTTTCCCTCTTTCTTTCTTTCCCTCTTTCCCTCTTTCTTTCTTTCTTTCTTTCTTTCTTTCTTTCTTTCTTTCTTTCTTTCTTTCTTTCTTTCTTTCTTTCTTTCTTTCTTTCTTTCTTTCTTTCTTTCTTTCTTTCTTTCTTTCTTTCTTTCTTTCTTTCCCACCTTCTTCTCTTCTCTTTTTCCTCCTTTCCCTGTTTCCCTCCTTCTTCCCTCTCTTTCTTTCCCTCTTTCCTTCCTTCTTTCCTTCTCTCTACTCTGTTTCTTTCCTTCCCTCTTTCCTCCTTCTGTGGCCCAACTCTCATGAGAAGGAGTTTAAACTTTAAACCCCTTCTCTCTTAGCTCCCCCACCCAGATCAGCTGGGGAAGGGAAGGGGAGGCTTTTGAAGATGCCTCCCCCACTTTTGCTTCCCTTCTGACATCACTTCCGGTGATGTCAGGGGGCGTGGCATATGCTAATAGCCTAATAGCTCATTAGCATACCATATGCTAATGAGCTCCTGCAGCTGTTCTTCTACGAAAAGACCCCTGCCTATTACTGATGAAGAATGGGCACCACTTTGTTTTTTTGCAAGCAGCTTCCCCTCCCCATCTCTTCTTCAGTGCCAGGAGAAGAGGCTTGTTATGTGCAAGTCCTCCTTGTGTGTTGTGGGGAGCCAGGTCTTCCTGGGCTTTGCACTCTAATGCCTAGGAAAGGACCCATCAGGCAGTTTCCCAACGTGTGTGCATTGTCTGATTCCCCACATCACTCACAGCTGAAAGTGTGAAGTCATATGAGGTCATCTGAAAACAAATTTTTCCTATGGTAGTTTATGAGCATAGATGCAACTTATTTTGTGCTTCACTCAGACTCTGAAGGAGACACACACTGGTGACCAGCCAGATGGAGAAAAATGTAGAACTGAGATGAACAACAAACCTGGAACCATTAACATAGTTCTACCTATCTCTTTTTCAATATCATAGAGATTTCTCTTATGCTCAGGGACAATAATCTTTTGTGGTTCAACTGCCTACTTTTATTTGTTGTAACTGATGATTGCTTATGCATTTTAAGATAATATTTCCTTTTCCTGAAATTGGAGTTATTTGGCCTGTGGAACCACAGGTAAATCCTAACCATTGCTTATGCTTATCAAAGTGTAAGAGTAAATGCCTAGTAAGGAATATCTCTAACAAGTCAGATTTCCAAGATTTCTTTCTAACTGCAGGGTGGCAGAGTCTGAATTTGAACAAAGGGTATGACTATAGGCCATCAGACTGCAACGCTTCTAGTGGCCTGCTGGTGGCAGTGGAGAATAAACCCTATTTGTGAAAAAGGAGTGGTTATGTTAGGGCTGGAAAGATAAACTCCTTATTGAGGTCTTGCCGTTTCAGACTGGGGCCAGCTAAGTAAATCCCTGTGCTCATTTTTTGATTACTTTAATTGTGTTATTTATTCAGTGATGCAATAAAACATCTCTCCTTATAATATATTTATCTTTTGGTTTCCCAACGTTCAATGCGTGCCAACAGTGTTTGGCCGCTCGAACTGTCAATCAGGCCTCCCTCACTCCCCCCCCCCAACCGCCCTGGAGAAAGCCAGCAGCACCAGGAGAAAGCTGCCCAGGGAGCCGCGGCGCTCCGGGATCAGGCCCTCCCCCCCCACCCGCCCAGGAAACAGCCCAGCCAGCGCTGGCAGCGAGGGAGCCGCAGCGCGCCAGCCCCCCATTCGCTTCTCCTTCTCCCCGTAAATCCGGGCAGATGGGAGAAGCTCCCGCAGCCCCCCCCTTCTCCCACCGGCCTGTTCTCCCCATTCCCCACCTGCCCTTCACAGACAACCGCGGGTGGGGGGGAGGTGAAGGCCGCCGCTGAGCCAGCTGCCATGGCCCCATTCTCACCGCTCCCCTCGCCCTTCAGAGGCAATCGCAGCATCGGCAGGTTAAGGCCAGCGTCGATGCTGTGCCACCCGCCGCGGGACCGCCTTCAGCATTCCTCCCCGACATTAGGGGCAATCGCAAAAGGGGGGGGAGATGAAGGCCGCCACACAGCTGCCGCCACTGCCCCGTTCTCGCCACTCCCCCCCGGCCTTCACAGGCAATTGGGGGGGGAAGGTGAAGGCCGCCACACAGCTGCCGCCACTGCCCCATTCTTGCCACTCCCCCCCGGCTTTCACAGGCAATTGGGGGGGGGAAGGTGAAGGCCGGCGGCTGCGCTTGCCACTCCCCCCTTCAGGGGCAACCATGGGAGGGGAGGTGAAGGCTGGCGGCAGCGCTGAGCCGGCCGCCGCGGGTCTGTTTCTGCTGCCCCCCTTAAGAGGCAATCGCGAGGGGGCCGGTGAAGGGTGGCAGCGCTGCAGGCCCAGCTACCACAGCCCTGTTTCTGCCGCTCCCCCCCTCTCTTTGGTCTTTCTCCCCCGTCTTTCATTCTCTCACTCTCCCCCTCTACCTTCCTTCCTACCTTCCATTCTCTCCCCCTCCTTCCTGTCTTCCTTCCTGTCTTCCTTCCTGTCTCCTCCTTCCTGTCTTCCTTCCTGTCTTCCTTCCTTCCTGTCTTCCTTCCTTCCTGTCTTCCTTCCTTCCTGTCTTCCTTCCTTCCTGTCTTCCTTCCTGTCTTCCTTCCTGTCTTCCTTCCTGTCTTCCTTCCTTCCTTCCTTCCTTCCTTCCTTCCTTCCTTCCTTCCTTTCTTTCTTTCTTTCTTTCTTTCTTTCTTTCTTTCTTTCTTTCTTTCTTTCTTTCTTTCTTTCTTTCTTTCTTTCTTTCTTTCTTTCTTTCTTTCTTTCTTTCTTTCTTTCTTTCTTTCTTTCTTTCTTTCTTTCTCCCTTCCCTTCCCTTCCCTTCCCTTCCCTTCCCTTCTTTCTTTCTCTCTCTCTCTCTCTCTCTCTCTCTCTCTCTCTCTTTCTTTCTCTCTTTCTCTCTCTCTCTTTTCTTCCTGCCTTCCTGCCTCCCTCCTTCCTTCCTTCTACCCATCCATCCTCCCACCCTTCTGACCTTTCTAGGCCCGTTGTCTTCCAACACAATGGGCTTTGCTCCCTACTTATGTATAAATGAAATGTTTTTATTGGAAGCTGCCTTGACAAAGTACATCATTGTGACTGTGCAGTCTGAAAGACAACATGTCTGGGAATGAGTACAATATTTACACTAATTTAATTAATTTTTTCACTCTGTAGAGAGAATGTGCCAACTTCATCAAAGTGCTTAAGACTTATAACCAAACACACTTGTATGTCTGTGGAACAGGGGCTTTCCATCCAGTGTGCACATACATTGAAGTTGGAGGACATCCTGAGGTAAGTGTGAATCAACATAAATACACATTTTGTTTGTTTGTTTGTTTTTTAATCTTCAGTGCATTTATCAATGATCTTCCCCGCTTTCTGAAGTGCATTATACTGAATTAATCCATCATGTTTCATCCCTGAATAGTTCATGTGGCGGGGGAAAATGGCAGAGGTTTTATCCGGGTGGGGAGTTTATGATTGTCTGTCTTATTTATTACCCACTTTTTTGCCATGGTTGGCTCCCAAAGTGGCTTACATCATTAGTATTCAATAAAAAGGCACAATTTATTGGGAATGTGCAAGTGTCTGGACTGCAGTCTCCTCTGACCCAAATTTACAAATGTATTTGCTGTAGAGTCTTCTTTTAATGGGAGAGGTGGAAAATCATGTCTTTATTCCTGCAGTAAGACTTAAAAAATCCTATAATTCAAGGTGTATTGCATCTATAGCCACTGGAAACTTTACCTAACAAGTATTAAATTCACAGGTAGGAAGTACAGCTGTGTGTGTTTCCCAGTTCACCTTCACCTCTTCAGTTCATAACTGGTAGTTCATTGTCTAACCATGTCACATTATCAGCAGCTTTGTCTTACAGACATCCTTTCCTTCAAGGATTTTATTTATATTTTTTTAGATTTATGTCCCACCCCTCTCTAGGAGTGTGCAATTTTTTCTCGAACCTCCCCAAAAATTTGGGATTTCCAAAAAAACACACAAACCCCTGGAACTCTACCAGTAAAGCATTCGGATCTGGAGTTTTTTTGGAAATCAGGGAGTCCAGTTGACCCAAACCAAAAAATACAGAGGGGGCGGGGGGAAAGCAGCGGCAAAGCCACACAAAAAAACAACTCAAAGAGAGCTCAGCTGGGGTTCTTTTGGGCAGTCCCTTTAAACTGGACTGCTCAGCAGAGCCTGCAGAAAACTGATTCTGCGGGGACACCTCTCCCCACAGGCTCAGCTGGGGCTCTGCTGGGCAGCTTGGTTTAAACTGGACTGCCTAACACAGCCCACAAAGCAGCTGATCCTTCAGGGAGAACACTCAGATGGGGCTCTTTTTGGCAGGCTCAGATGGGGCTCTCTTCGGCAATTTGGCAAACAGTCCAAAAGAGCACCAGCTGAGCTGGTGGGGAGAGTGCATCCCATCAGCTGTTTTGCAGACTGTCTTTGTCATTCCCTTTGAACACTGCCTGCTTAACGGGACTGCAGAAGAAAGCCCAGAAACAGCTGAGCAGTGGGAGCAATCTGCTCAAGCCTCTCAGCTGTTTTCCTGGGTTTGTCAGTAATTTCTGAATATATCCAGGATTTTGGGGGGGTGTCTTCTGTTGTTGTTCTTCTGAAAAATCCCAGATACATGTGGGATGCTGAAATATACTTGAAAAATACTGATAAAGTTTTTTCAGGTAATTTTCAGTTCAAGTAGACCAAAATGCACTCCCCTACCCCTCTTCTGGAACACGGGGCTCAGGGTGGCTCACAGCATTTTAAAAGACATAAAATGGAAGCATAAGGTTCTTCATTAAAACAGTTAAAACAACTAAAATCTGTTAAGGGTGCTTCCCACTCTGTGGGGTAGGACATCATCACAGGCTCCCCACTCCCCTTTTGGGGCATAGTATGCATCACATACTACTTCTGTATGTATCTCAGTTTTTCAGTTTTCCACACTCTTTCTGTTTTTGTCTGGAGAGGAGGCTGTTTTTTCATACATGAATACTTACTGCATGGATCTCACAGTTTTTGCTGGGTCTCTGGCAGGAGAGTTCTTTATAGGTTGTGCTCCTTGCGCCTCGGCTGTCCATGTTCTGTGGTTTACAAAACGTGGTTAGGTTAACTCCAGCAGAACTGCAACGAGGGCTTAGATCTCAGGTGTGGATTTGACAGTCAGAGTTGCAAATTGCTGCAAAAATAATTACCTCATCATTCAAGTTGAGAAGAGTACACTTGATCATCTAAAATTCTGATTCAGTCCTAGCGGAAAATTAACATATCCCTGCAGTGATAACTTGAAGACGCTTGAAATCATTTTTCCTCCTCTTCATCAAAAGTCTATTACTTTTTAAAACAAGTGTTCTCTGAATATTACTATTTAACATTCAGTTTTTAGTAGAAAGGTGTTTAGTGTAAGTTGTATTTATTTTCTTAATTTTGGGCTGGGTGGGTATTTTTATGTGTGGGTGCATGCATTTGCGTGCATGTTTTTGCATGCCTGGAAGTCATGGTGACTTCTGGTGACCCCTGCTGGGGGTTGGATGTTTTCCAGAGAGGTGGCTTAGCCTGCCTCTGCATCCCAAGCCCTGGTATTCCTTCTAGTTACTTGCCTGAGTTGGTCCTGCTTAGCTTCCAAGATCTGACAAAGTTGGGCTTGCCTGAGCTATCCAGGTCAGAGCAGTTGTATTTATTTTCTTGAATGCTTTATTCTAATCTATATTTGAGGAAATTAGTGGTTGTCTTTTGACCATGACCACCCCCCTTCCCCCAAGGATATGTCACTACTTAACACATTAAACAGATTTTTGTTTCCTATGTTTAGTTCTGTAATTGGTAGAAATATTAATTAACGTAGTTCCTTAAGACAAATGTCAATCCATTACTGGGTATCTGCCACGGAGACTGTTTGCAGATAGATGGCAAATATGGAGTTATAAGTTTTTACAATTTTATAAGGATGCAAAATTACCCACAAATGTGTGCAAACATGCTCATGTGCATGTGACTGGCAGTGCATGGGAGGGAAAATTAGGGATGAGAAGGTAGTGTAACTCTTCACACTCAGTGTGAACTGCTTGATTCAACTGCACTACATGTACTGTACTTGCTCTGAAGACTCTCTCTGCTTACAGTACATGATATGACAAGCATTATTGTAAGTTGTCTCTGAACTGGAGGGATCCCTTTCCATTAGGGCTGCAGTGTTTCATCATTAATGAATATGACCAAGCGCAACAACCACAGGTGTTTGAAGTGGCAATTTTTTCCTGATACATAAAGGAATACAGGACTTTAAAAATGTGCAAAATGTACAGTTCCTGAAAACAAAACATAGCTCCAGAAGCAAATTTACTTCAAAAATTCAAGCCTCTGGCATTAGTTTTGTCCAGTTTCCAGTTCTGAGGATTTCTCTCTGCTCTGTGTTGGCTTCTAACAGTGCAGTCCTGGATAGATCTGCTCCAGGCTGGATTGTACTATCAGGGCCAGCTCGCCCACTAGGCAAGCTAGGCGCTCGCCTAGGGCGCCGGCCCTGCAGGGGCGCCAAAATGCAGCTGCGAGGCGCCCAGGAAAGCCGGCGTTGGCGGCGCTGGGAGGGAAGGGGCAGCGCTGGGAGGGAAGGGGCGAGCATTCTAACCCTGCCCCTTCCCTGGCTTTCCTGGGTGCCTCACAGCTGCGAGGTGCCGAAGAAAGCCGGCATTGGGAGGGAAGGGGAGGGGGTTAGAACCTCCGCCCCTTCCCTGGCTTTCCTGTGTGCCTCACAGGTGTGAGGCGCCCAAGAAAGTGGCGCTCCACCATCTCCAGGCCCCACTGGGAGGTTGGCATCCCTGGAGGGGTGGGCGCCCC
The DNA here is from genome assembly GCA_029375565.1 of Gekko gecko. Taxonomy (NCBI): domain Eukaryota; kingdom Metazoa; phylum Chordata; class Lepidosauria; order Squamata; family Gekkonidae; genus Gekko; species Gekko gecko. Next base: position 177,219,751 of record JAPDNY010000005.1, read on the forward strand.
AGGTTGTCCTGCCTAGGGCGCCCAGACACCTGGGGCCAGTACAGTACTATGAATGTCATGGAGTGTGACTCTAAGCAAACAAATGTGTGCACAGACAAGGAGAACATGCAGGTGTGTTATAATAGTACAATATGTGCATAATTATGATCATATATTACTGTTGAGTTTCAAACTTTCCTGTCAAAAAGCCTCCAAGGAGTCTCTCTTTTAAAAGTGCTTGTTGTGACATGCAGATGTTGTCTTAAAGTAAACTATTTTTTTTCTTTCCAACAATTATTTTGATCCATGTGCAAATTTATGCACAGTTTAATTAAATACATCATGTGTTCTTCAATTGAATGGCAATCTGATTCTCTCCCAATGATTTTGTTTGAGGAGAAGGAACATGGCTCCTGCTTCCTTGGACGTGACAGCAGTTTTTCATTGTGCTCTTCTCAGTGCTAGTTGTTCCAGTTACCATAACAGAGCTTAACTTCCAACAAGCTGCAAATGCATTCTCAAAGACTGCCTTTCGTTGGCAGCAGAGGTGAAGTGATTTGGTCTTTCTGGAAAAGATGCACCCAACAAGGTTGTCTCGTGTTAATATTTCCTGGCTAGAGAAGCACTCAAAAGTGCAAGTTATGTGACTTTCGAATGATCAGGCATGTATTCTGATAATGATTGGTCACTTGGAGGACACTGTGCTCAAGCATGTACTTCCTATGTTACATTCCATCACAATCTAAACAGTCAGCTGGAAGAGTATCTTGGAGGTAACAGACATGTGTCATGTGAGAAAATATACGAGGGAAAATTAAATCACAAGAACATAAATTTAAAAGAAATCCATCAAAAGGGGGAAATGTGGAAGTGACTATGATTAAGATGTTGCAACATCAGATTGATTTGTTATTAACTCAAGAAATAGCCAAAACGATACAATATTCTAAATTAGAGCATGCAAACAAAACATCAAAATGGTTGGCATATAAACTTTAAAAAGATAAGGAAAATAGAACAATTTTAGCCCTAAAAAATTCCAAATTGAAACACAATACACTATGCAGGAAATGAAGTTAATCATAGAAGAATTCTTTACCAGCTTATATTCTCAAACTACCCAAAAGCCACAAAGCATAAAAGAATACCTTGACCAAAACAACGAATTTTTTTTTACTGAATCACAGAAGAAACTTCTTAATGATTTTATTACCCCCTATGAAATAATTGAAGTAATTAAGGCACAGAAAAAGAAGAAAACCCCAGGTCCGGATGGACTCCCTGCAGAGATCTATCAAATATTTGAGGAGCAGCTACTGTTACCATTGAAAGAATTAATGCAGGAGGCGGGGCTTCGGTGCTTTAACGATGACAGCGGCTTCTTGGAGCTCCAAGAGACGTGTGCCATGAATCAGTGGATAGGAGGAGGTGCATTCGTCCGTGCTTCCCAAGAAGCCCTTGTTGATGGGCCCCTAGCCAGGGGGCTTCCAGGAGAGCCCTTCCCCGGCACGCAGCCGGCGAAGGGGGGCTACTCCCTGCCCCGAAGGTCCTGGTCTGATTCCCAGTATTGGATTCAAAGCGACTGCCCAGTCAAGCTTTTGGAAGTGCAGCGATTTAAATCTGCATAGCGAGATCCCAGGGAGACCTGATGGATCATCTTGAAGATTGATGAGTGAGTTTTTAAAGTTGAAACGAGACATCAAATTCTTTAATGCAAAGTCTCCCCAGTACAAGAGGGAGGGGGGAGGGGACACCCTACCCCCCTAAGTGATTTAAAGAAGTGCAACTATGGCGGGGGAGACTGAGCAAATAGAGAAAATGGACTACAACAGAGAGTTTGCCAGAATTTTATAAGTGTTTTAACAGACCTTCGGGACTCTGGCATTTTACCGGCAAATGTAAACACCCTTCAAAGATGGTGATTATGGCGTAGGAGAAAGCAGGACCCATTCTTTCTTCAGGAAGAGGTTGATTGGCTGACTGATCATGTGACCTAGCTGGACTAGTTCATGTGGCTTTGCAAAAATCATAGACTCTTCCTGTTTGTTCAGGTGGAAGCCATATGCCCTCTGCTGGTCTTCAGGATGCATTTAAGAAATACTATCATGCAATGTGGCTAGATTTTTAAAACGGATGCTGTTACTAACTGAGAAGCGGTGAAACAAAAGAAGCAAGGACTCTTTTGATTTCAGACAAGCATGTTACAGCTGGGAAAAGAACATAACGAACTAGCCAACAGCAACAACAACAACAACAAAAAGTGTTGAGATACATAGAGGAAGGAAGACAAGAAGACTGATTACAAAGAAGATGAAATGAACTTAATGGTTTAATAATTGTCGAAGAGATAGGATTCCAAATTAAAAATATCTGAGGAGGGTAGCAAGCGCATAAAGAGGGGCCATGGCCTTCTGAAGTCTGTGATTATGATATAATGATGGAAATATTCCTTGTTGGGCCAGATAAGCTGATATTGATTCAGAAACTATTACTATTGAGTACTCCTCATCCTAGAAAAGATGTGCAAGAGTAATAAGCAAATTTATAAGCATTGCATAACTTCCACCACTTGGGCTTTTAATTAGGTTTTCTTTTCATTCTCCTGTAGTTTGTAGAAATTCCCCTACCTATATCTTTGTTGTAGTTTATAGAAAATGCAAATTAAAAATCCCCTACGGGAGGCCAAAAAGAAAGAAAGAAAGAAAGAAAGAAAGAAAGAAAGAAAGAAAGAAAGAAAGAAAGAAAGAAAGAAAGAAAGAAAGAACTAATGCAAAATATAACAATAGAAAAGAAAGTTCCAAGCTCTTGGAATGAAGCATTGATAACTTTAATTCCAAAACTGGAAACAGATGAAAAAGAAATAAAGAATTATAGGCCAATTTCATTATTAAATGCGGACTACAAATTATTTGCAAATATTTTAGCAACAAGACTAAAAAAAAATCTACGCCAAACTATACATGAAGATCAATCAGGATTTCTTCCAAAAAAGCAGATTAAAAATAATGTAAGAAACACTGTTAATGTTATTGAATATTTTGAAGCCCATCCAGAAAAACAGCTAGCCTTAATGTTTCTGGATGCTGAGAAGGCATTTAATAACGTTTCATGGAGTTTCTTGATACAAAAACTACAGAATTGGGATTGTGGTGATAACTTTTTAACAATGATCTCCGCTATTTATAACAATCAATATGCAAAAATAACTGTCAATGGAGATACAACAGAGAAAATTCAAATACAAAAAGGTACAAGACAGGGTTGTCCTCTATCGCCACTACTATTTATTTTTGCTTTGAAATCCTTAAATGAAGCAATTAGAAATAATAAATGCATAAGGGGGCCAAGAATAAAAGGCGAAGAGTTCAAATTACAGGCCTTCACTGATGATTTAGTATTTATTCTAGAAGAGCCATTGACATCTATCAATCATCTACTTGATGGAATTTTAAAATATGGAGAAGTAGCAGGTTTAAAAATAAATATTCATAAGACAAAAATATTAATGAAGAACTACTCCCAAAATATTTTGAGAAACTCCAGGAGAAAACAAAGATAAAGGTGGTGAATAAGATAAAATACTTGGGAATAGTAATGACAAATAAGAATAGCATGTTAAAAGAAAATAATTACCAAAAATTGTTGGAAGATGTACAGAAAGACCTTAACAAATGGAAAGAGCTACAGTTGTCCTTAATGGGAAGAGTAGCAGCGGTCAAGATGAATGTGCTACTTTGTTTTCTATTTTTGGCTCAAAACATTCCAGTTTTAAAAAATAATCAATATTTCATGGACCTTGATAAAATAGACATTTTGTTTGGTACCCTAAGAAAGCACGTATAAAATGGAAGCGTTTGCAAGAAAAAAAGGAAAGAGGAAGCTTGGGTTTACCAAACTGAATCTTTATTACCAAGCAGCAGCAGCCACATGGATTAAAGAATGGTTAATTCTGGAAAATCAAAGATTACTAAAATTACAGTGCCATGACTTATACATGGGTTTGCATGCTTATATATGGTATGATAAAGATAAAATACACTCAAACTTTCACCACCATATATTAAGAGGCCCATTATTCAAAATCTGGAAAACTATAAAGGATAGATTCTATGATAAAATTCCAAGATGGATCTCTCCGTTGTTTTGCCGATTTTTTTTTTTTTTTGCCCTGCAACGCCAGCACCACATTGGGCAGTGGAGCGGAGCACAGCCAATCACACCACTGCTGCCTCCTGCCCAACGCGGGTTGCTCCCGGCTTTTCGGCTGTGCGTTCAGACTCCCCGGAAGGGGAAAAACGCGCAACACATGCGGGCTTTTGGATTTGCTACAGCTTTTATCAGGTATTTTTTTAATCCGGCAGTGAAGCGCAACAGCACGGGTTGGCTTCGGGTGGGGGATGCAAGGCAGATGTGCCTGTGTGAACATCCCATTTACTCCGGGATTGAATCGTCTTTGGCCCGGGGTCCCTACTGGGGCAAATTGCCAGTCAGAACTCAGCCATAGTAACAGCTGCTAGAATTTTGGTAGCTAAATACTGGAAATTGGCTAATTTACCTTCAATTAAAGAGTTACAGATTAAGTTGTTAGATATCACAGAAATGGATAGACTAATGATTCTGTTACATGGAAAAGATATTACAATTTTCCAAAAACATTGGTACAGAGTGTATAATTGGTTGAAAACTTCTGGTGCTCAATTTATAGACTCAATTTATGTTTATGTTTATTATATGGTTGTACTTGTTGAAAATCTAAAATAAATTAATTATAAAAAACAAAACACTGACAATGCATTGGCAGTTCCCACCCAGTCATCTCCAGGAATGTGTAGAGCTCTTGACTCAGTCAAGGCCCAACTTGTATGATCACAGCAGCACTTTCTTAATCTGTCCTGGTGGCAACTTATAGAATAGCCAAGTGTGTTGGTTTTGGCATGTTGGCTCATGTCATTGAGAGATTGGGGGGGGGACATGCAGCAGTGTCAGTGATACCATGACATCACTGCAGGAAAACCTGGAATTGACATCACACCTTTCTAGGGATTGCTAAAAATTCTGTGGTAAAACCACAGAGTTTTCAGTGATTCTTAGAGAATACTGATATAACTTCTACGTTTTCACTGGAAGTGATATCATGCTGACAGCCCAATGACTATTTTAAAAAATTCTCCGACCACCACTCTGTGTGGTGATGGGGGGGGAAAGAGCTAGGGCCTGGGAGCCCTGTCCTGTCCTATCCTGCCCTGTAGAGCCTTGCTTTCGTTCCATCACTAGTTTTGCATTTTTTCTTATCAAAACAGTTTAGAAACAGGGTGCCTTTTAAAATGAGTGTACTGTTTATAAATATTTACTTCTGTACACCCAACTTTCAGTCATACAGTGAAGATCCTTGTGCTGTGGTAGCAGCTGCTGCCGAAGCAATTTTTAAAAAATCTGCATAGCCAATTGATCTACAGTGGCCAATCAGAAGCCCAACTGGGCAGGACTCCCACCTGTGTCTTCCCACTTTTTAAAAGCACATGATGAGCACCAGAAGAGGTGTCTGTGGATGCCACACTGGGGACCCCTGGCTTAGATACATCTGCAGGGCTTTTAAAAATTATATGTTAAATTCTTCCAACAAGTTTACAATCAAAATACAACTGTAATACAACTTTTTCTTTTAACAAAAAACAGAATTCCAAAACATTAAAACTACAGTTGAAACTACTACAAAGAGAAAACAAGACTAAAGCAAAGGAAAAATAATCAGTAATAAAAGCCAAACTCTCAAGTATTACAATACAAGAATTGCATTCAACATTGAAACAAATTCTTCTTTATCTGATAAATACTCCAAAAATAGAACTATATTGCAATAAAATTGGACTGATAGTTTTCATTGCTCTTTTGTCTTAGAGATTCAGTAATCTTATCTAACATACAAAGTTCACCAACTTTCAAAATCCAACTATTAATTGAAACTAGGTTAGAACTCTTTCAAAACTTCGCTAAAGTCATTCTTGCTGCTGCACAGAGGTATTCCAGGAGGATTTTGTTAGTGCGTTTGGTATGTAATTGAGGCCAAATATTGAATATTAGAATCTTTGGATCTAAAGGTACTTTATGATTAGTTATCTGATAAATAACAGAGATAACATCCTTCCAAAAATGTTGCCTAGTTCCCCACAATCCCTCCAACAATTGGGGGATGCTTTTTTGTTATATGATGAACCTTAATTGGTGTTAAGTACCACCTTGAAAGTGTTTTGAATAATTGACTTCTAATCATTATGTTCTTAGCTTGAAAGGTAGTAGATTTCCAAATTTTAAGGCACTCTTCCTGGGTGATAAACACGTCACTTTCTTTATTCCATCTGTTCACATAAGATGGTGGCTTATTGTATGTCGTTTGGAGTAAAGTAGTATACAGAATAGAGATATAACCTTTATGACCTCAAGGGTTATGTTTTAATAACTGTTCAAAAGGTGTAAGCAATCTCATTAAACTTTCCCTAATAGCTGGGCAACCGAAGAAATGATTTAACTGAAAGTACACATACCACGGAACTGAGTCAGTCAACATGGAGTCTATAACTTTTTTATCTGTCTACCATTTTTTGTTAAATCTATAATCCTACTTAAATTCTTATTTCTAAATAATACGTAAGCATTATTATGTCTTGCAGGTATGAACCATTGCTGTTCAGTGAATACTACTAATGGAGAAATCGGTGGGGCAAGCTTACTATGATGACGTTCCGATACTAGTATAGTGTTCCACAAGAAAGGGTTCTCTTGCAGTTCAGAGGAACGTTCTGACTTAAATTGCCAAACTATTTCTTGCAATAATTGCTGTGGAGAAAAATCTTGCTCTATAATATACCAATCAGGAGCTGTATTAGCATTCAGGAGTTTAATCAGGTTAGTTAATTGTGCAGCATCATGGTACAATAATAAACTGGGATAAGCCATGCCACCCACCCTGTATTCTTGATATAACGTTTCAAAAGATACTCTAGGAGCTTTATAATTCCAAATAAAATGGTTCAACATTTTTTGCCATAGTTTGATTTTATTAACTGGGATGAAAATAGGCAAGGTACAAAATAAAAAAAAATTGTGGTAAAATAAAAACTTTTACTATATCCATTCGACCCATGAAAGATTCAATTTTGACCATCCAAACAGTTGGTTTTTAGTCTTCTGTTGTAGCACACTAAATTTTACCTTAAACAAATTATCTAACTGTATAGGAATCTCAATACCTAGATGGTGTCAGGTTTTGTGGACCCATTTGAAAAAGTATATCTTGCTAATATTGCTAAATAGATCATCCTGTACATATATGGGGTATATCTCCATTTTTGATTGATTAATCCTAAAACCTGAAACAATAGCAAAAAGGTTCAATTCAGACATTGTGTACTGCAGTGAAATTATGGGGTTCGCTAGGTATAACATGTTATCGTCTGCAAGCATACTAATTTTAAACATATGAGTATTGACTCTACACCATGTATCTTTGCATTGTCCCTAATAGCAATTGCCAGTGGTTCTATACACAACGCAAATAGCAGAGGCAAAAATGGGCACCCTGGCGTGTGCCTCTTGTGGGATTGAAATGTTTAGAAAAAACTCCATTGATCCTAAAGCTTAGTTTGCGGTGAGGCATATAAAGATGAAATTCCATTGCAGAAGCTGGCTCCAAAGCTCCTATAGTCCAATAAGTGGTACAAATAAGATGGCTCAACAGTGTCAAATGCCTTTTGTATGTCTAATGATAAAAGGATCAAAGGCATTTTTATCTTTCTACAATAGTTAATTATATTGAGAGTTTTTCTAACATTGTCTGCCATGTCTCTATTTATGTATTCATGTATAATTTTGCCTAGCCGTGCCACTAGTATGGCCGAAAAAAACTTGGCATCCTGATTCAATAGGCTGATAGGACGATAGGCCCCTGGATCCATCTTGTCTTTCCCCAGTTTTGGAATCAGTATAACAATTGCATCATTCCAAGAAGATGGCATAAGAACATAAGAACATAAGAGAAGCCAATGTTGAAGCAGGCCAATGGCCCATCTAATCCAACACTCTGTCACACAGTGGCCAAAAATACCAGTTGCCATCAGGAGGTCCAGCAGTGGGGCCAGGACACTAGAAGCCCTCCCACTGCTGCCCCCCCAGCACCAAGAATAGAGTGCATCACCTGCCCCAGACTGCGAGTTCCTATCTATACCTTGTGGCTAATAGCCACTGATGGACCTCTGCTCCATATGTTTATCTAATTCCCTCTTGAAACTGTCTGTGCTTGTAGCTGCCATCGCCTCCTGTGGCAGTGAATTCCATATGTTAATCACTCTTTGGGTGAAGAAGTATTTCCTTTTATCAGTTCTAACCCGACTGCTCAGCAATTTCATTGAGTGCCCATGAGTTCTTGTATTGGGGGAAAAGTACTTCTTTCTCAACCTGCTCTATCCCATGCATAATCTTATAAGCCTCGATCATGTCACCCCTCAGCCGTCGTTTCTCCAAGCTAAAGAGCCCCAAGCGTTTTAACCTTTCTTCATAGGGAAAGTGTTCCAACCCTTTTATCATTCTAGTTTACTTCTCTGCACTTTTTCCAATGCTATAATATCCTTTTTGAGATATGGTGACCAGAACTGTACACAGTATTCCAAATGAGGTCACACCAATGATTTATACAGGGGCATTATGATACTGGCTGATTTGTTTTCAGTTCCCTTCCTAATAATCCCCAGCATAGCGTTGGCCTTCTTTATTGCAGTTACACACTGTCTAGACATTTTCATTGAGTTACCTACTACGACTCCAAGATCTCTCTCTTGGTCAGTCTCTGCCAGTTCAGACCTCATCAATGTGTATTTATATTTAGGATTTTTGGCTCCAATGTGCATCACCTTGCACTTGGCCACATTGAACCCCATTTGCTACGTTGCTGCCTACTCACTCATCCTCGACAGATCCCTTTGGAGTGCCTCACAATCCTCCCTGGTTGTCACCACCCTGAACAACTTCGTGTCATCTGCAAATTTAGCCACCACTGCTTACTCCCAATTTTAAATCATTACTAAACAAGTTAAAAGGCATCAGACTGAGTACTGATCCCTGTGGTACCCCACTGCTTACCATCCTCCACTGAGAAAGTTTCCCATTTATACTTACTCTCTGTTTCCTATTTATAAGCCAGTTTTTGATCCACAAGAGGACTTGTCCTTTTATCCCATGACTATTAAGCTTACTTAGGAGCCTTTGATGAGGAACTGTATCAAAAGCTTTCTAGAAGTCAAGGTAAACAACATCTATTGGGTCCCCCTTGTCCACATGTTCGTTCACCCTCTCAAAGAACACTAACAGGTTAGTGAGACAAGATCTTCCCTTACAGAACCCATGCTGAGTCTGCCTCAATAGTTTTTGTTCATCAATGTGCCTACTAATTCTTTCCTTAATAACAGTTTCCACCAACTTGCCCGGTATCGACGTCAGACTGACTGGCCTGTAATTTCCCGGATCTCCCCTGGAGCCCTTTTTAAAGATGGGAGTGACATTAGCTACCTTCCAGTCCTCAGGAATGGAGGCAGATTTTAAAGAAAGATTACATATTAATGTAAGGAGATCCACAAGTTCACATTTGAGTTATTTCAGAACTCTCGGATGAATGCCATCCGGGCCTGGTGATTTATTAGTTTTTAAATTGTCCATCAACTGTGGGACTTCCTCTCTTGTCACCTCAAACTGATTCAGGTCTTTCAAACCCCCTCCCGAAATCGGTGGTTCTGGAGTGGGCAAGCACTTCTCATCTTCCACAGTGAAGACAGAGGCAAAAAATGCATTCAGCTTCTCAGCCATTTCCCTGTCATCCTTCAGTAGTCCTTTTACCCCTTGGTCATCCAAGGGCCCCACTGCCTCCCTGGCTGGTTTCCTACTTCTAATGTATTTGAAGAAAGTTTTATTGTTGGCCTTTATGCTTTTTGCGATATGCTCCTCATATTCCCTTTTTGCTTGCCTGATCACAGACTTGCATTTTAATTGCCACAGCCTGTGTTCCCTTTTATCAACCTCACTGAGACTAGCTTTCCACCACTTAAAGGAATCCTTCTTGCCTTTTATAGCTTCCATTACTTTATTTGGTAACCATGCAGGCTTTTTTCTATACCTATTTGTGCTTTTCCTAACCTGTGGTATATATTTTTTCTGAGCTTCTAGGATTGTATTTTTAAATAGTCTCCAAGCTTCCCCAATGCTTTTGACCTTTTCCACTTTTCCTTTCAATTTCTTCCTCACATGTCTCCTCATGCCAGAGAAGTTACCCCTTTTAAAGTTAAAAGTGGTTGCGTCAGTCTTTTTGGGCAACTCCTTATTTGTACAAATGTTAAACTCAATGACATTATGGTCACTGTTCCCAAACGGTGCAATCACTTTTACATCTCTCACCAGGTCTTGGGCATTACTTAGGACCAAATCCAGGATCGCCTCTCCCCTGGTAGGATCTGTGACCATCTGTTTCATAGCACAGTCATTGAGAGTGTCTAAAAACTCAATCTCTTTTTCCCAACTAGAAGTCATATTGACCCAATCAATGTGTGGGTAGTTAAAGTCGCCTATTATGACACAGTTATTCCATCTAGCCACTATCTTTAATTCATTCATCATTTTATAATTCTCCTCTATCTTTTGGTCTGGTGGGCGATAACAGACTCCCACTGTTAAGCCTCCTTTTGGACCTACTATTTCAACCCATAGCATTTCCAGAAGTGAATCCAATTCTCTTACCCTCTCAATCTTATTGGACTGTATACCATCTCTGACATACAGAGCCACCCCACCTCCAACTCTTCCCCCCTATCCTTCCGATATAATTTATAACCAGGAATCACTGTATCCATTGGTAAGGATGTCATTATAAATTTGTGTTAGAGGTTCTGCAAGTATATGTTTATATGCTTTGTAAAATTCCCTCGTAAAGCTATCATTACCAGGAGCTTTATAATTTTTTAGTTTGTTAATGATGTTCCACCTCACTTTTTTCAATGGGATCATCTAGCCAGTATGTTTTAATATTATCAATCGATGGTGATGAGGTCTGGTACAATTTTATTATAGTACTGTCAAAAAATTTGCAAAATCTGATCAGATTTAGCACAAAGATTTCCATGTGAGTCTCTTAGTAATGAGATTGGGGTGTGTTGAGTTTTGTTTTTTATCCTAAGTGTTAAGAGTCTTAAGTACTTTGGAGACCGTACCCATTTTTTCTGCTGGAAGTAAAGCAGATTTTGTTTTATTCTAGAGAGTTCTAAATTGTCAAGATTTTGTCTTTCTATTAATAGTTTTTGATAGACTTTTTTGCTTGTCGTTTTTTAGTGTAAGTCTTCCGGGTCTTTGATTTTAGTTAAAAACTCTAATCAGAGTTCTTTTTGTCTTTTTTGATGAACTGCAAGGGAGATAAAGTGACCCCTGAGAACGGCTTTTAAGGCGTCCCAAACAAAGCCATTCGAGAGTCCACATTTAGAATTATCATCAAAGTAATGCTGGGTGATTGTTTCAATTTCTGTTTTAACATGGTCATTTAAAAGCAATGTACGATTTCTCAAAAAGACATGCGATAAAATCACCGGGGGATTTGTACAGGTTCAAAGCCGAAAATATTGAAGAATTTGGAGATATATAAAAAGCCTCAATGATGGATTACAAATTAGTATCATGGAATGTAAATGGATTTAATTCACCTAATAAAAGAAAAGTGGTGAATCATTGGTTACAAAAGCAAAACTCTAATATTATCTGTTTGCAGGAAACACATATAAGAAATCGGGACAATAAGTATTTGATGAACAAAAAACTGGGAGACAAATTTTATTCTTTGGCAGGGAAAAAAAATAAAGGAGTGGTGACTGATGTAAATAAAAAGTTGGACCCGAAACAAGTTTTTACAGACAGAGAAGGAAGATATGTGGCTGTTGAGATCAACATGTTACAAAAAAAGACATTCGTTGTGAATTTGTATGCTCCTAACGGAGCTAAAGAGAATTTTTTTAAGGATTTGCTGAGTGAATTGGACCAAGTGCATTATGAACAGATAATTGTTGCTGGTGATTTTAATGGTACTGTTGATAACAAATTGGATAGACAGTCAACTAAAGGTGTTGAAAAGACTGGAAAGTTACCCCAAACTTTTTTCAAACTTATTGAGCAGGAAAAGTTGGAAGATGTATGGAGAAAATGGAATCCAAAAATTAAAGACTTTACTTTTTATTCGAATAGACATAAATCCTTCTCAAGAATAGATATGATCTGGATGTCGAATGAAATGGCATTAAAAACTCGGAAAGTAGAAATATTGCCAAAGACCAGTTCAGACCATAACCCATTAATTTGGATATTAAAAGAAAAAATAAAGCAATATAATTGGAGAATTAATGAAGAATTATTAGATAAGACGAAACTAGTGGAGACTCTGCGGAAAGAAACACAAATTTTTTTCCAAATGAATTTGAATCATGAGGTCAACATACAGACAGTGTGGGATGCGTATAAATCGGTTATGTGAGGAGTTTTGTTCTCAATGAATGCAGCGGATAAGAAAAATAATTTGAAGCAACAGCAAGAAATACAGGACAAAATACATCAAAAAGAAAACGAGTTGAAAAGAAGACCTGGCAAAAAAAAGCTTCTTAAAGAAATACAAATTCTGCAAGAACAGTTAAAAGTAGTGTTAAATAGAGAACTCTATTGGAATCTTAAGAAGTTGCAACAAAAATCCTTTGAAGGTGCAAATAAACCAGGAAAATATTTAGCTTGGCAACTAAAAAATAGGAGGGAGAGAAGGACAATAACCAAGATAATTGAGGAGAGCAAAGAAATTGTCGATATGAATGGAATTAAAAGAGCTTTTTTCAAATATTATGCTAAATTATTCCAAAAAAGAAGATTGATCCAACAAAGATTAAAAACTATTTGGATAAGGTAACTTTACCCGAGATGGACCGTGATGTTAAAGATATGCTTAATGGTTCAATATAGAAACAAGAGATATATAATGCAATAGAAGAGGCCAAATTGGGGAAAGCTCCAGGACCAGATGGATTTACAGTGAAATTTTATAAAAAATTAAAGGAGGAGCTAACCCCGATTTTGGAACTTTTAACTAATGAAATCCAGAGAACTAAACTAATGCCAGAGTCTTGGAAAGAAGCCAACATATCTCTTATCCCTAAGGAGGGACAAGATCCAACAGATGTGAAAAATTACAGACCAATTTCACTACTTAATAATGATTATAAATTATTTGCCAGAGTTATTTCAGAAAGACTAAAAGTTTACTTAAGGAATGCTATTAAAGAAGAACAAGCCGGTTTTTTACCAAATAGACAAATTAGAGACAATTTAAGGATTGTGATTGACGCAATTTTGCTGATGATGTGATGTTTATAATTGAAGAACCGTTAAGGAACGTACCGTTATTGATTGAAAGAATTAAAGAATTTGGGGATTTGGCGGGATTTTATGTTAATAAGAACAAAACAAAAATACTATGTAAAAACCTTAGAAAAGAAAAACAATTGGAGTTACAAGAAAAGACTCAATGTGAAGTGGTGAAAAAAGTTAAATATTTGGGAATAGAAGAAACAGCAAAGAACATAGACTTATATAAGAATAACTACGAAAAGGCTTGGAGTAAAATTCAGCAAGATGTCAAGAAATGGAATACTTTGAATTTATCTTTGCTGAGTAGAATATCGGTAGTCAAAATGAATATCTTACCTCGTTTGTTATTCTTATTTCAGACGATTCCAATTGTAAAAGACTGTAAAGTGCTGAACTTATGGCAGAAAGAGATTTCCAAATTTGTATGGGCGGGAAGGAAGCCCAGGATTAAAATGAAAATACTTTGTGATGCGAAAGAAAGAGGAGGCCTGCAGCTTCCTAATTTTAGATTATATCATGACGCAGTGTGCCTGACTTGGTTGGAGCAGTGGATAAATTTGGAGAATAGACAATTGTTGGCATTAGAAGGACATGATCGAAGATATGGTTGGCATGCTTATTTATGGTACGAGAAATCCAAAGTAGACAATCTTTTTAAGCACCACTTCATTAGAAGAGCACTATTTACAACTTGGATGAGATATAAGAGATTCTTTTTTGAAGCAAGACCAATGTGGATTGTACCAGCGGAAGTAATAAAACCACTTTCAAGGCACAAAGGGAAGGACTGGTTACCTTACAGAGACATTCTGAAAACTGAAGGAAAAAGTTTCGCGATGAGAGCTAGAGAAGATTTGGTTTTTGAGTATGATTGGTTAAATTATAGACAGATCTATGATCTATTTAAGACTGATAAAATGAGATATGGTTTTAGAAAAGAAAATAATGAAATTGAAAAGATTTGAAATGAAAAAGGTAAAAAAACGATTTCCAAAATTTATAAAATCTTGTTAAAATGGTATACTGAAGATGAGAGTGTAAAAGAGCAGATGGTGAAATGGGATATAAATGTAAATAGAGATATAGAAATGTCATCTTGGGAATGTTTGTGGAAAAAGTCGATTAAAATATCAACATGTATTAATGTCAAAGAAAATTGTTACAAAATGATGTATAGATGGTATATGACACCAAAAAGAATTGCCAATATAAATGAGAATATGTCTAACAAATGTTGGAAATGTAAAAAGAAAGAAGGCTCGTTTTACAATATGTGGTGGACGTGTGAAAAGGCAAATACTTTTTGGACAGAGATCCATACCGAAATTCAGAAAATTCTTAAATGTACGTTGAAAAAAGAAAAATGTTCCTTTTAGGACTAAAGTTAGAAGAGGTTAAAATGACAAAAAGAACTTTGTTATGGTATCTCATATCGACGGCAAGAATGACTTACGCTCAGTCTTGGAAACAAGAGCAGGTACCTGACAAGTGGGACTGGATTAAAAAAATGATTTTTATGGCTGAAATGGACAAATTAACAAGAAAACTTCATGGAGCAGAAGACGAAGAATTTATAACTGACTGGAAAGACTTTAAAGAATATTTAGAGCTTAATTGGGACGTTAAAAACAGATTGTTGTGTTTTGATAGCTATTAATGAGAGAAATGTTTTAATACGATAGATTGTATCTGATAAGTTACCTAATTGTTAAACTTAAAAGTTAGATATCGAAATTTAAGACTTGTATATGGAGAACAAACTGAATATTTGAGAATATTGGGTGAAATGTTAACGGGGGCGGAGCATCGTGGGAAGCCGAGGGGGAGGGGAGTAAATTTGAATGTGAAAAGGATATGATGAGAATTGTAAACAAATGATGGAATATTTTATTTCATATCCAATAATAAATTTTCTTTTTTTAAAAAAAAGCAATGTAGGATTTAATTTCCAATGATAAGGTGTATTACTGGGGGAGGACCATTGTATAAGCCCTTCTACTCATGCGTGTTCGGAGTATTATTTAGGACCTATGTGTGCTTCAGTTTTCATGTGGCTTAATGATGAAGATATTAAGATAAAATCGATCCTTGTGTAGACCTGATGCCTGCCTGAAAAATGAATTAAATCTTATTTGTCAGGTTACAAAATCTCCAGAGGTCCACCAAGTCAAATTTGGTCAATATATCAGCTAATTGAGTTTTGGTGTTTTCTTTCTTTTTAGTTAACTTTTTAGATCTATCCCATTTCATATCAACTATATAATTTAAATCTGCTCCTATTATGATTTAGCCAGATGAAAACAATTTTAGTGTTTCCAGTGTGTCTCTTATAAATTCTATTTGATTCTCATTAGGCACATAAAGCGTAGCCATTGTAGCAGGCTTATCATTAAACACTCCTAAAACAAAAATGAATCTTCCTTTTGGATCCTTTTGGATTGATTTAAAAGTAAATGAAACCTTGTGTGAAATTAAGATTGCTGTTCCCCTAGATTTGGGGGTCAAAAGGGGGAGAGGAGAATGGTGTAACCTGCTTTGGTCCCCATTGCAGAGAAAGACTACTTTTCCTCCTGGGGAACCATTGTTGCCTATCTCCAGGTGAGCCAATGTGATGTAGCAGTCAGGGCTTCAGAGCACAGTAGAGGCTGCAGGTGGGAGGGGGTGGAAAGCTGAAGAGTGAGGGGAAAATAAAAGTAGGTTGATGATTGGCTGGGAAGGAGATAGGGTTGCCACCTCCAGGTGGGAAATTCCTGGAGATTTGAGGGATAGAACCTGGAGAGGGTGAGGTTTGAGGAGGGGTGGGACCTCAGACAGGTACAATGCCATAGACTCTACCCTTCCAACCAGCCATTCCCTCCTGGGGAACCATTGTTGCCAATCTCCAAGTGGGGGTTGGAGATCACTCAGAATTACAACTGATATCCAGGGAGAGGGAGGAGGAGACTGAAAGCTGAAACCAGGGACAGATAATGGCAGGTTGATGTTTTGCTGGGAAGGACATATAGTTGCCAACTCCAGGTTGGGAAATTCCTGGAGATTTGAGGGGTGGTGCCTGGAGATGGTGAGGTTTGAGGAGGGGTGGGACCTCAGACAGGTACAATGCCATAGACTCTACCCTTCCAACCAGCCATTCCCTCCTGGGGAACCATTGTTGCCAATCTCCAAGTGGGGGTTGGAGATCACTCAGAATTACAACTGATATCCAGGGAGAGGGAGGAGGAGACTGAAAGCTGAAACCAGGGACAGATAATGGCAGGTTGATGTTTTGCTAGGAAGGACATATAGTTGCCAACTCCAGGTTGGGAAATTCCTGGAGATTTGAGGGGTGGTGCCTGGAGATGGTGAGGTTTGAGGAGGGGTAGAACCTCAGACAGATACAATGCCATTGACCCCACCTTCCCAACCAGCCATTTTCTCCCAGGGAACCATTGTTGCCAATCTCCAGGTGAGGAGTGGAGATCACTCAGAATTACAATTGATCTCCAGGAGGGAGGGTAGAAGTCAGCTGCAGTCAGAGGGGCAGATAACAGGAAGTTGAGGGTTAGCTGGGAAGGAGATGGGGTTGCCAACTCCAGGTTGGGAAATTCCTGGGGATTTGAAGGGTGGAATCTGAAGAGGGTGGGGTTTGAGGAGGGGTGGGACCTCAGACAGGTACAATGTCATAGACTCCACCTTCCAAACCAGCCATTATCTCCTGAGGAACCTTTGTTGCCAACCTCCAGGTGAGGGCTGGAGATCACTGAAAATTACAACTGCTCTTCAGGTAGCAGAGATCAGTTCCTCTGGAGAAAATGGTGGACTCTGTGTCATTATACCCTGCTGAGGTCACCACAGCAAATTGATGCTGAGTGTCCAAGCCCTTGGCACTCTCCCAGGGCCACTTTCTAGAGGTCATTGTATTTATTTTCACAACAGGCCTTATTCCTAGTCATGCATAAAACATATTACATAGAGATAAACATAAGCATAAATAATCATTTCTTCTATGACCATCTACCATATCTAAATCATACATAACTATAATATTGCATAAACTATGTGCTTTTGTTGTTGTTGTTCAGTCACATAGTCGAGTCTGACTCTTCATGACCACAGATATTTGGGCACCACATTTTAGGAAGGATGTCGACAAGCTCAAGCGTGTTCAGAAGAGGGCAACCAGGATGGTGAGAGGGTTGGAATCCAAGTCTTATGAGGAAAGGCTGAAAGAGTTGGGTATGTTTAGCCTGGGAAAGAGAAGGCTTAGGGGGGACATGATTGCAGTCTTCAAGTATTTGAAGGGCTATCATGTAGAAGATGGAGCGGATCTATTTTCTCTTGCTCCGGATTGCAAGACTAGATCTAATGGGTGGAAATTACAAGGGAGTCGTTACCGGCTAAATAGCAGGAGAAACTTCCTAACTGTAAGAGTGGTTGAACTGTGGAACAGACTGCCTCAGGAGGTGGTGGATGCTCCTTCACTGGACGTTTTCAAGCGGAGACTGGACGACCATCTTTCGGGTATGTTGTAGATATGTAGGGCTATCTTTCAGCTATGTTCCTGCAGAATGTGGGGGGTTGGACTAGATGACCTGCGAGATCCCTTCCAACTCTAACATTCTATGATTCTATGACCCCATGAGCCACATCATGCCAGGCTCTCCTGTCTTTTGCCATCTCTGGAGCTTGCTCTCTAATTTATTGCAATTGTCAATCAGAACCTGCTTGCTCACATAAAACTTAGTAATATATGTTCTTAATTTTACACTTCTATTTAACTTTATTCTATCTTTCCCTCATCACTTCATATCTAAGAATTCAACTTTACAATATGTTGAATGACTCTACCTCTTTGTTATTCTCTGCTTTAGCGACTTAGTCCTAGCTATCAACTAGATATTTGAAAAATACATTCTATTTTTCTTGGAATTTTGAAGTTGATATATAAGATGTTAGTTTTGCCATTGTTGCATATTAGTTTAATTTGTTCTTCCATTCCATCAGTTCTGGACATTTCTCCACCTTCCATTTTGTCGCAAATGTTACTCTTGCCGCCATTACAATATATTTAAATAGTTCACTATATGTTCTCATAATATTACTTGGTAAAACATTTAATAACATACTTTTAGGGTCCATTGCAAACTTAAGTTTTAATATCGTTTGCATTTCTTCATGGATTTTTATCCAATATTGTACACCATATGTAATAGAACGTAGAAGAAGAGAAGTGATTGGATTTATAACCTGCCATTCACTACCTGAAGGAGTCTCAAAGCAGTTTACAGTCTCCTTTCCTTTCCCCTCCCCACAGCAGACACCCTGTGAGGTCGGTGGGGCTGAGCAAGCTCTTTTGAGAACTGCTCTTGACAGAACAGTTCTGAGAGAGCCATGACTGGTCCAAGGTAAGACCAGCAGCTGCATATGGAGGAGTGGGGAATCACTTCTCTAATACCGGTTCTCTCGTATTAGAGTCCATGCTTCCAACCACAACACCAAACTGGCTCTCCGCAGTTTGCACTGTGTTGCACCTGTGATCTGATATTTCCAATGCTCTCCGTTATATGTATTATTGGTTGTTGCAATTTGTTTGGGTGTGATATACCATCTGAAAAACATTTTATACCAATTCTCCCTTAATATTTGGGATTCAGTAAATTTAATCTCTTTAGTCCATGCATTTTCGCACTGGCTCATGGAAATATTCTATCCAAAATTTTTCATCCATCATACAATCTTTTACTTCCTCTGTTTCTGTTTTGTTTTGCAATTGCATTTTATAATTTTTTTCTAATAATTGTTTTTGTTCTCCTATGATTAATTGTTCAAATGTCATTTTCTCTCTTAGCCAATCTTCATCTTTTTCTATTTGTTCTTTGTATTTGGATACCATTTGGTGATATATCAGGCATGGGATGTTCTTTCCTTCATTATAGACTTCTTGCCAAGATTTGATGTTCCCTTGACTATTCATATAGTCATGAGTTATATGGTCAGTTTTCTTTCTTATGCTGCTGATGCCGTATGCATCAATTGGAGAGGTCAATGGTGAAATGGATGAACTTATTCTATTTTTACGTTGAAACCATATTCTTATTAGACCATCCCTCAAGATATGTTTGCCAGCTTGTCTTTGAATAGTTTTAATTTCTTAATCCATAAATAATTGTAGATTCTTTCTTTTGTATCTGTTATTTCCAGTTTGATGTTCCTCCAGTTTGGTGTAGTGGTTAAGTGCACAGAATCTAGTCTGGGAGAACCGGGTTTGATTCCCCACTCCTCTGCTTGCAGATGCTGGATGACCTCGGGCAAGCCATAGTTCTGGCAGAGCTGTTCTCTCAAGGACAGTTCTTGAAAGAGCTGTCTCTGCCCCACCAACCTCACAGGGTGTCTGTTGTGGGGAGGGGAAGGGAAAGGAGTTTGTAAGCCACTCTGAGGCTCTGGTCACACTGCAAAGGTAATTGCGCTTTGTTCCCGCTTTGTTTAAATCGGGAACATTTTTCTTCGCATTGGGCTGACTAGATGCAGCCAGCCCCTCTCTTACAGCACCTGCTCACCTGCTGCTGCGCCGTCCCTCCAGGTGATTCTGCTGGCCATGGGGGAGGCTCGGGCGGCTGCTGCTTCTGCCGACACTTTGGGGGGGTGCTGCTGCCGCCACTGCCGCCATTGCCCCATGGAAACAGGCCCCGCCATCTCCGCCATCCTCCTTGCCGGCCCCATCCAGGCTGCTGGAGCCCCCGCCTCTCGTTCCTGCCTCCAGGGCCGTCTTTTGTGCATTTTTTTTAAAAGCTTCCCCTTTGAGCGCTTGACTAAACATGTGCTTAATAAATCCATTATTAAACTTAAATGGATTTATTAAGCGCATGTTTGCTCAAGAGCTCAAACCGGAAGCTTTTTTTTTAAAAAAAGCACAAAGAGCGTTCAGACGGCCCTAATCACAATCATTGCAAAAGATGGGCTGTCCAGATAGGCGAAATCACGCATTCAAAGCGGAAGTGCCAGGAAAACACTTGATTTTCCAGAGGTCAGGAAAACCCGGCATCATTGTGCAAGTGAGCCTGCTTCGGGGCGGGAGGCGGATTGGTGCGTGTGAACGTGAAACTGACATGCGCAAGGAAACAGCAGCGAATCCCAATCAAAACGGCACTGTGACCACACCCTGAGACTCCGAGTGAAGGGCAGGGTATAAATCCAATCTCCTCCTCCTCCTCTTTGGAATTGTGATCTAATCTGAGATCCAAACAAGTGCACCTGTTTGGTGATATAATTTAATATGTGGTACCACCAAACCACCTCTGTTTTTTTTCCATCCTGTAAAATTTTGAGTCTTATTCTTGGCTTCTTCCCGTTCCATATAAAGTTGTGTATCATTTTCTGCCACTTTTTTAAAAAAACTTTTCATTTATATCGATTAGTAACATTTGGAACAAGAAAGTCAGCTCTCGTAATATATTCATTTTAATGCCAGAAATTCTGCCCAACCACAAAATTTCAATCTTTTTAATCTTTGCAGATCTTCAGTAATATTTGTCCAAGTTTTTTATAATAGTCTTTATATATTTCTTTGCTTTGTTCTGTTACACAAATGCCAAGGTATCTTATTGGTTTTTTTAGTAAAGCACAACGTAATCTCTCCTTATAAATAATTATCTTTTGGTTTCGCAAGATTCCATGTGCTCCCATTGGCTGTAAAATGCCCTCCCTCAGCCATTGGCCCATCAGCCGCCACTCAAGAGTACTCGCGTGCCATTGGCCGGGTGCTGGGTCTACTCCTCTTCCCCACCCACTCCCCCTTCAGACAGATTTTGCATGTCAGATTTACTGGCAGACAGCTCTCTCTCCTGAGGAAGACAGTTCTCTTGACTCCTGTGAGGGACACTCCCCTCAGTGGCTGTTGGTAGGCAGCCAAGCTTGGTTCTGTGAGTAAAGAAACAAAGGACTTTCAGCATAACCCCTTCCCCCACCCATAACTCCCTACCCAACAGCCACTTTCCTGTCAGAATAAATGGAAAAAGGCTCTTTCTCCTGCTTAGCTTCAGCATGGCTGGCTGGCTAACGAGGTGGGCCAGTGACCATCAGACCATTTTCTTCAACTCCCCGCTGTGCGGCTGACTTTCCCCTAGGGTTGCCAATCTCCAGGTGGGAACTGGAGATCTCCCACTGTTACAATTGACCTCCAGATGACAGAGATCAGTTCCCCAGGAGAAAATGGTTGCTTTGGAGGGTAGACTCTATGGGATGATACCCTGCTGAGTCCTTCCACACACACCCCAAATGCTGCCCTCCACAGGATCCACCCCCCCAAATCTCCAGGTATTTTCCTAATCAAAGTTGGCACCTGTACTTTCTCCTCTGTCAGTAAGCCACACCTATGTTGGCCTTTGGGAGAAAACTGATTGGGCCCAGTCCTGATCAGGTTGCCAACTCCAGGTGGGCAATTCCTGGAGATTTGAGGGATGGAGCCTGGAGAGGGTGAGGTTTGAAGAGGGGTGGCACCTCAGACAGGTACGATGCCATAGACTCCACCCTCCAATCCAGCCATTCCCTGATGGGGAACCATTGTTGCCAATCTCCAGGTGGGGGCTGGAGATCACTCAAAATTACAACTGCTCTCTAGGAGGGATGGGGGAGGAGATGGAAAACTAAAGGTAGGTTGATGGTTGGCTGGGAGGGAGATAGAGTTGTCAACTCCAGGTTGGGAAATTCCTGGAGATTTGAGGGGTCAAACCTGGAGAGGGTGAGTGTTGAGGAGGGGTGGGACCTCAGACAGGTACAATGCTATAGCCTCCACCCTCCAAACCAGCCACTCCCTCCTGGGGAACCACTGTTACCAATCTTGGGGGTGGGCTGGAGATCACTCAAAATTACTACTGGTCATAGAGTTGTCAACTCCAGGTTGGGAAATTCCTGGAGATTTGAGGGGTCGAACCTGGAGAGGATGAGTGTTGAGGAGGGGTGGGACCTCAGACAGGTACAATGCCATACACTCCACCCTCCAAACCAGCCACTCCCCCCTGGGGAACCACTGTTACCATTCTTGGGGGTGGGCTGGAGATCACTCAAGATTACTACTGCTCTTCAGGTAGCAAAGATGAGTTCCTCTGGAGAAAATGGTGGACTCTGTCATTATACCCTGCTGAGATTGCCACAGCAAATTGTCACTGAGTGCCCAAAGCCGGGGCACTCTCCCAGAGCCTCTTTCTAGAGCCCGTTGTATTTATTTCCACAATGGGCCTTATTCTTATTTATTAATATGACACATTAAGTGGTACAAAGATTACATATTAAGAGTACATAAAGAGTACAGTAAGCAATACATAGCATTATAGACCACATCTCTAATCATTTATCCAAGTAAGTTTGCAAACTATTTTCTATTTAAAAAAAACAACATTACAAATGCCTTCTCATTACTAATACAAAAACAAAAAGGTATCTACATTCTGACCATGTACAACAATCAATGCACTAGAGAGTGTGATGTAGAGTGTTAGGCTAGGATTTGGGAGACCCTGGTTGAAATCCCAACTCTGCCTTGGAGCTCACTGGATGACCTTGAGACAGTTATTCTCTCAGCCTAACCCACCTCATGGGGTGGTAGTTGTGAGGGTAAAAGGGAGGAGAAGAGAACTACTTTTGCCATCCTGAGCATCTTGAATGGCAAAGGTTCAAGGTTAAGGTTTCCCTTGCTCGAAAGCCAGTTGAATCTGACTCAAGGGGGTAGTGCTCATCTCCGTTTCCAAGCTGAAGAGCCAGTGCTGTCCGAAGACATTTCCATGGTCATGTGGCTGCTTGAATGGAGGGCAGGGTAAATGCTTTAAATGATTAGCATTTGGGAGTGGGCCAAGGATCAGTATATCTTGCTTGTTCAAGACAGATGATGAGTCTCTTACAGCCATTATCTGAAAGCATGGCCTGGGGGAAGGCCATCTTCATAGTGTGACACAGGGAGGGGAAGCATAAAAAAGGAGTGTAAATAAATTACAAAGTATATGAACAAAATGGAAGGAAAAAGGACATGCCACTATCACATCTAGTGTGGCCCTTTTTAAATTTTTTACTGGCAGGTTACAGCTGACTTATGGTGACCCTGTAGGGTTTTCAAGGCAAGAGATGTTCAGAGGTGGTTTGCCAGTTCCTTGCATCTGCATCATGACCCTGGTAATTCCTTGGAGGTCTCCCTTCCAAATACTAGCCAGGGCTGACACTACCTAGGTTCCAAGTTCTGATGAGATTGGACTAGCCTGGCTACCCAGGACAGGACAGTGTGATCCTAAAAAACCAAAGATAGATTGGTCTGACTTAGCTGTGGCCATAGCATTCCTTTACACAGAAACTTAGTGCTGCCAGGCCTCCTGCTATGATAGGAGACTTCCCACTGACAGCCCTATTTGTTCACCGCTGCTCTAAGAAGCAGCAGTGGGAAAATGAGGAGGGATGGCAAAATTAGCTGTGTCTACATCACTTTTAGGGTTAAAATCATAGAGTTTTACCATACAGTTTCCAGTGATTCCTAGAGTTACCCTTTCACTTCTGGGTTTTCCTTGGAAGTGATGTAGCAACACAGCTGACATTGCACCCTCCATGTCCCCACCTCCCTTCTACTGGTTTTCCCTTCTACTGGCAAACTGGCATATTTAAGAAATAATAGCATCCTTCTGTTTCACTCCCTAAACATAAATCTTTTGTTTTTGTTTTGTTTTTTTATCCATAATATACCTGTGAAACTTTGTTCCCCATTTCATTGTGTATGTGGAAGGGTCTTGAGGGCTCTATGGACACCAGTAACTTTTGCAGGGATGTGATGAGAGATGGTAGTTGGAATGACCAGCAGGAGGGAAAATGTGCCTACATCAGATTTGATGGTTAGGAGTCATAGGCTGTAATACTAAAGACAATTTCCTGAGAGTAAACCTTTTTGTAAGAAAGCCTGGGAGTAAGCTGCCTTGAACCCAGAGAAAAGCATGGGATATACATGTTTTAATCAATCAATAAATATTGAAGTTAGTCCCCAGGGGGTAACTTCTATTGTGAGGTACTCACTTCAGCCCAGAAATGTTAATCAGGACAAACCAAGGGGTTAGATGCAAGTTACATGCAAAATTTCCAGAGTAAATCAGCTAATAAGAACTAGCATGAGACGTACTTGAACTTCTGTCAGATTCAAATCACATATATTATGAACAATAGTTGGAGAACTGTGGTGAGGAATTCTAATACCAATAAAAACAAATTATAAGAAATACATTGCTTTTAAATGAATGTTAATTTGGAGGTGTCTGTTACCTCATCACAAAAATGTTACATTTTTGGCTTACCAGAAGTGTCAGACATAATAAATACTCTTGAACAGATGTCTGAATGGTGTCAGAAAGGCAAGACCTTGGGGACTGAAAGCATTTATGTATTCTTACTCTTGTCTGAATAGAGCCATATTCATCAAGAATCTCAAAGGAAACATAGAGTAATATATTTTTTTCAGTAGTGAAATCCGTATTGAATCCAAGGAGAGAGCGACAGCAGTTATTCCACTAAAACAAACATTCCCATGTTTCATGAATAGTACTCTTGAAATCTTCTTCAGGATCAAGTAAATGGAGAGGAGATACTTCCGTTACAGTAATCCAGTGATACATAAATTGTAGGAGATATCTAGGAAGAGACAGTAAGGTATAGGAGTTGTAGTTCTCAGCTGGACTTACTGGAACCATAGCAAAGGGAATTAGAACTACAACTCCCAGGTTGGGAGTGCCAAGAGACTGTGGGGCTTTATGTCAGCAATCAGTTCTCCATGCTTTCTTTCCAAAGAGTAAAGCTTTATTGGAGACAGGAAAGGTAGGTCATCTGCAGGGCTGGCCCCAGGTGTCTGGGCACCCTAGGCAGGACAGCCTGGGGCGCCCATCCCACCAGGGATGCAACCTCCTGGTGGGGCCTGGAGATCGGGGGGGCAGTGGAGCGCTGGCTTTCCTGGGCGCTCCGCAGCTGCAGGGCCCCCAGGAAAGCCAGGGAAGGGGGTGGGGGTTCTAGCCCCCTCCCCCAGAGCGCCAGCTTTCCTGGAGGCTCTGCAGCTGCGGGGGCCCCAGGAAAGCCAGAGAAGGGGGTGGGGGTTCTAGCCCCCTCCCCCTCCCCCCAGCACCAGCTTTCCTGGAGGCTCCATAGCTGCGGGGCCCCCAGGAAAGCCAGGGAAGGGGTTCAAACCCCCGCCCCTTCCCTCCCAGCGCCAGCTTGCCTCAGTGCTCCGCAGCTGTGGGGGCACCAAGGCAAGCCAGGGAAGAGGCGGGATTTAAACCTCCGCCCCTTCCTTCGGAGCACTGGCTTGCCCTCCCAATGGATCCAGGAGCCCTCCTGATGGATCCAGGCCAATCAGCAGAAGGGGGCAAGTGCACCAAAAATAACTGGTGCACATACCAAGTAAGAGAAACCAGGAAAATGCCAAGGTCACCAGAGCAAGCTACATGATAAGGTGCTGTGAGAGAAATGAAAGTTAGCATTCTGACAAATTAAGACAGCCAGTAACAGCCTCATCCTCCCCCCCACCTGCAATGGCAGCATAGGTGACATTCTGCCTTCCTGAAGACACCCCCCACCAAGTTTATCAGGGTACAATTTGTGAAAAGCACGCAACAATTTAGGAGCCTTAATATGACAGTCTTCAACCCATTCATTATGGGATGGGTCAAACTCCTTCCATTGGACCAAATAGAACAGACAGCCTCGTTTCGGTTTAGAATCCAGAATTTGAGCAACCTCGTGATGTAATTCACCATTCACAGTCAGAGAAGGAGGGGGTGGAGGGCAAGGTCTCCAAGCATTCGGCCCAGGGTCCCATTTCAATAAACTGAAATGAAAGGTAGGATGTATATGTCTTAAAGATTTTGGCAAATCAAGCTCTACCATCACATCATTGATTTTGCACACCACTGGAAACAGACCCACATATCTCCAGCCTAGCTTTCTGCTAGGTTGTAAGCCCTTCAAGTTCCTTGTCAAAAAGTACACAGTCACCAGGCTCTGAACTCTTCCAATCAGAATCTTAGTTCCAGCCAGGGTAAGGCTGGCAGGGCAGAATGCAGCATAACGACTGGCCTCTCCACAGTGCAGGCAGAGGCCTTGCTTCACCTGCCGTTCCCGGAGTGGCTCCCTTGGCTTGGGACTTGGTGGCTTCGCAGCCCCTCCCAGAGCCTTTTGTGCCGGCCTGGGTGTGTGCATGCAAATCATTTGAAGCCAGTTCTCAGCATCCCCCACCTCTCTTACCCAAGCTGCCAGTGTCACTGGGTTCACACTCCAGAGCACCGTCTCCAGGATCTGGTGATTCAGTCCCAACCAGTACTGCTCCACTAGCACAGGTTCCAGGCAGTATACATCTTGAACTCATCTGAATACTCTTGCACCGACCGAGCCCCTTGCTTGAGTGCTTGGATGCTGGTGTGGGCTTTCTCAGCTTCCATGGGGCCCTTGTACTGCCGTCACAGTGCCCACATGAAAGCTTGTACATCCCTGAGCTCGGGGCCCCGCAGGTTGTGTAGCCCCACATACCAGTCAGCCATATGTTCTCTCAGTCACAACCTGACATAGTCTATTCAGTGCTTATCCATCAGGAAGGTGTGGCCTGAATCACGGAGGAACTTGCACACCTGCAACAGGAAGAAAGCCAACTTCTCTGGGTTGCCATCAAGCATAGCATCCAGCGACTCCCTAGGAGGTTCGAGTCCCAGGACCAGGGGTCTTGCTGGCCCAGCTGGTGGTGGCCCCGTGGGTACCCCTGGCCCAGCTGGTCCTGCCAAAGCTGGCAGCTGGCTGGCCCTGGCACTGCTGCCAGCAGCAGCACCTGACCCAGTGGCAATTGGGCCAGGGGTACCTGCCCTCCTGGTGGAACTGCTGGCCCAGCAGAACATTGCAGGTGTAGCTCATGTTGCACCATTTGTGCAATCAGGTGTGAGAAGTCGAGGAACATCTTGTGCCTCTCCCTCCAGAGCTCCTCATGCTGGATCTGGAACTGGCAACTCATCTGCTGCATCTGGTCCTCAGTGTCGCCAGCATATCTTCCTGCATCTTGGGCACTCTCTACGGCAGGAGGGTAGTCATAGTGGCTGGCCCCTCTGGCTGAACGGTAGTTATCCATGACTCCCTTGTCCACAGAGAGTCGAGCCCATGAATAAGGATCATACCTGCGCCTCTGTAAGCCATATGCATCATCTCCCCCACTTGCCCCACCACTCGGGGTACTGTTGATAGGGATCCCTGTCGACACTGGGATCTCCTCAGCAGAGGTAACTGGAACTTCCCAATTCTCTTTGCCACGCATGGTGAGGTGTGAGGTTCAGCGATGAAAGGAGTTCTGACACATTGTCAGAGTCCCACAGCAATCAGTTCTCTATGTTTTCTTTCCAAAGAGTAAAACTTTATTGGAGACAGGAAAGGTAGGTCATCTGTTACACACACATTCAGTGTCAGAACTAATCTGAAGGCAGGAGAGGTGAAAGATATACAGAGTTCAAAAGGAGCAGAAGGGGCAAGTGCACCGAAAATAACGGGTGCACATACCAAGTAAGAGAAACCGGGAAAACGCCAAGGTCACCAGAGCAAGCTACATGATAAGCCACTGTGAGAAAAGTGAAAGTTAGCATTCTGACAAATTAAGACAGCCAGTAACAGCCTCATCCTCTCCCCCCCCCCACCTGCAATGGCAGTGTAGCTGACACTTTAGCAGCTTTGGAGGACAGAATCTATGATAATAGATCCTTGCTGAGCTACCTCCCCTCTCCAAACTTTGTCCTCCCCAGGCACCACCCCCTACCATCTTGGCTTCTTTGACATCTTTCAATGTGTACACATACATACAGAGAATTTTACTATTTGTGTGTTTCAGGGCACTACTGCTTTAAATTTTTCTTGGGTAGACATTACAATTTTTTGATGTTTTTTCCTGTAGCTGCCATTTTCCAAGATGGCAGATATGGTTATTTCAATATCTAAAATTCATGTAGGATGCTCATCTTTGTGTCAAAATATATGTTTTTGAGGTTGATAAAGCCAAATATGCTATTATATTAGTTGCAGAGATGGAAACCTGCTTGTTTTATACATGCTTAGTTAGTTCGAAGGGGGAGATTGGGACAAGGAGGTAGCCGCCAAAATTCATTATTAAAGAGGGAGATTGGAGTGGAGACACAGCAAAATTGATAGGCAAGGTTGCAAAATTGATAGGGGGCACTGCCTGCACTGTCCCCATGGTGGCTATTGCCTGCCAGGAGTGGAGGCCTCTGGATGAGGCTCTGCTGGCCTCTGGCTTTGGCTGCACCAAGGGCTCACCTGCAATGCCCAAAGTTGCCTTCTCCCTACTCAGTCAATGATGCTTGAGGTGGAGGTAGGAAGAGTGGGGTGGGTGGGAAGACAGCAAAGGTGGGGGAGAGTGAGTGCCAAGGGTTGGAGGGGGAGGCAGCAAGGGTAGGGGGAGTAATGGAGTACCAAGGGTGCAGGGGTAGTTGAGAGGAAAAGAGAAGGAAATTGAGATAAAGGGAATTGCTTCCTTCCTTCTTCCTCTTCCTTTACCAATCTTCCCTCTCTTTCTCCCCTTTCCCTTCTCTGTCAATCTACCCCATATCTTTTGTTCCCCATTCCTTCTCTTTCAGTCTACCCCCTTCTCTTATTATCTACCCTCCATTTCCTCCTTTTCCCCATTCCCTTCCCAACAAATGCCTTCTATACATGCCTTGCCCCTATCTTTCTCTCCTCTTCCCAGCCCTCCTGGCCAGGGCCAGGGCACTCACCCAGAGCCTCTTTCTAGAGCTCGTTGTGTTTATTCCCACAACTGGCCTTATTCCTGATATATATATAATTCAGCAAATACCAGTAATATATATATAATTCAGCAAATACCAGAGAGACTTATTACTGTTTTCACAAAATAGTCATGTGCAGATGGAAGGCAGTGAGAACATTATCATGCCAAAAAAGATGTGACAAAGGAAGCTATATTTGTTAACCTGCCAGTGGCCCATTTACACATAATTGGGGAGTTGATGGTTTTTGTTTAATATCAGAAGGGACTTGCATTCCCCACACCCCATCGTGTCAAACTGTTTTCTTCTTGCCCCACTCAAAAATAATATTGGAGGACAGGAGTTGGGATGATGGACCACAGGGAGTTCAGTGAACCTTAGTCAAGCAGATGTGCAATTAACAAGTATTGCTTTCCGTTTTAGAAGTTGTATCTCCAAGTCAAGTGAAAATATTATTTTTTTACATCAGCATCATTCTACCTACTATTTTAAGAACTTTTAAACCTCACTGATTTAAATAAGAGACTTCAGTATTACTTTATTTATACCCCACCTTCCTGCCCAATGGGGATCCAAAGCGGCTCACTTGTTCTCCTCTTTTCCATTTTATCCTCAGAATAACAATATTGTGAGGCAGGTTAGGCTGAGAGTGTGACTGGCCCAAGGTCACCCAGCAAGCTTCCATGGCAAAAGTGGGGATTTGAACCTGGGCCTCCCAGATCCTAGTCTGACACCCTAACTATTACATCACATTGGTCGAAAACTATCCTGATGAAATAAATGCAAGTTCAACTTAAAAGTAAATCACTTTGGATCATCTGCCTCAGTTTTTGAGAAAGTGGCAGACAACAAGAGGAAGGAGGGTGAAAATGGAAGAAACACGTGTTGAATGAAAGCAGGAGTGGTTATTTGTAGGGGAAACAAACCAAAAGGATTAAGCCACAGGCTTCACAGAAAAAGTTAGATATTTTGAGTCATGAAAGACTCAAATGAGTGATGCCAGAAAGTGACTGTGCAGGTAAATCTAAAGGGAGAATACAGGAAGGCACTTGAAGGCAGCCAAAGGTGATTCCCTAGGGTGCTAGAGGGCGCAAAAGTGGGCAGCCCCATGGTGCCCCGAGCCCCAGTGTATCTGCTGGCTGGCCAGCCAACAACCAGAGTGCACTCACCAGACTGGCTAGAGAGCCAGCCACCCAAGTGCTTGGCAGCTGAAAGCATACATAAGCTTGGCACTGTCAGGCTCTTCAGAAAGTCAGTCAAACACCAGGCTTCATAAAGAAGATAGCGTTTATTGAAAGCAGTTCTAAAGGCACATTAACATCTCATTGTCAGGGATGACGAGATCTAAAGAGGCACCTACAATTATACCCACTCGAAGTGCCCCCCCTTTCCATCTACCAATAGCCACTAAGCCCACGTGCAGGAAGAGGTGCGAAAGTTCTAAAGCAGTAAATAACCAAACTGCCCCAAAGCTGTCTCTGACAGAGGAAACAAGAACTGTGAGACCAAGGACATTTGGTGAGATAACAGAGTGCCCAGGCCATGGAATCCCGAATCTCCTAGGCAACCTGCACACCTCCATAAATTCCAAGCATGAGAAGTTGCAGACCATCCCTCCCTCCTTCCCTTCCATCCATCTCATGGCAGGATTACTTGACATTCTGCCCCTCCAATAACAGACCCTCCCCTTCCAGGCTTATGGGGGTACAATTTGTGAAACGTGCGGAGTAAGCGTGGGGTGTGAACATGTTCCTCCCTCACCCATTCCCTCTGTTCAGGCCCCAAATCCACCCATTCAATTAGATAATACAAGCGGTTTCGAGAAATCTTTGAGTCCAAAATTTCCGCGACTTCGTAGTGTGGTTCCCCCCCACCACCATCAAGGGGGGTGGTGCTGGCCGTTGCGGTCTCCATTGGTTCTTCCCAGGTGAACGACGTAATAACCTGAGGTGAAATACAGGATGAATTGTTTTCAATTATTTGGGTAAGATCAGTTCAACAGTCACAGCATTAATGATCCTTTTAATCTCAAACGGTCCCACATATTTCCAACCTAGTTTCCGACTAGGTTGAAGTCCTTTGATGTTTTGGGTGGACAAATACACAAAGTCCCCAGGTTTGGGGTCCCACCATTTGTCTCTCTTCTTATCCACTTGAGCCTTATACACTGCCTTAGCATCATCCAAAGTTTGTGCTAGAATGGGCCATGCTGCTTGAAGCTGCTTGCACCAGTCCCCAACCGCCCCAGCCGGTAGAGTTTGTTGCAACAAAAATGGGAGGGGTGGGGTTTCATAGCCATGCACCGCCATGAACGGGGAGACTCCCGTGGACGTATGGCATGTGTTATTGTAGCAGAATTCGGCCAAAGGCAACAGTGCTTCCCAATCGTCTTGCTGGAAATCGGTAAAACACCTGAGGTACTGTTCCAGAGTCTGATTAACTCGTTCAGTTTGACCATCCGTTTCTGGGTGATATGCACTGCTAACCGCCCTCTCCACCCCCAACAGTGCCATCAACACCCCCCAGAAATGCGAGATGAACTGAGACCCCCTATCTGAGACCACCTTAGTGGGAAGAGTATGGAGTCTTACGACGTGTTGTAGAAAAGCTCTCGCGAGCTTCTTTGCCGACAGGATTGCCTTGAAGGGCATGAAATGAGCTTGCTTAGAAAAAAGATCAACCACCACCCAAATGACAGTCTTCCCCCCACTAGGGGGTAAATCCGTTATAAAGTCCATAGAAATAACCTCCCAGGGTCGGGTGGGGGTCGGCAGTGGTTGTAGTAAGCCTGGTGGCCTCCTGGGGCGGGGTTTGCTCATCAAACACATTTGACATGCCTGCACAACCAACGACAAATCTTTTCTCATTCCCGGCCACCAAAACTGTCTTTGCAGCAATTGCAGGGATTTAACAAAACCGGTATGATCAGACATTTTAGTCTCGTGCACCCACTCCATAATTCCCCCCGCAGGGAAAGTGGAACAAAGAGTTTCCCATTTTTGCACCAACACCCTCGTTCATCTCGTGTTACCCCCCCCTCCCTCTCCAGAGAGGCGCGGTCAGCTTCAGACAAGGCGGACGCGAGTTTCAGTTCCCAAGAGGAAGTTGGGGGGGAGGAGGAGTAAGCGGCTTCTTGGACTGACTCTGTGTTGTCACCACCCCGCCCAGCTGGGAAGGCGTGAACACCGAGTCCTGGACCTCCTCCCTCTTGCTGTCGTGTTGGGGAAGGTGAGACAAGGTGTCGATCAGGGAGTTAGCCTTGCCCGGGAAATGGTGTAGCGTGAAGTTATACTTAGAGAAGAAGTCAGCCCACCGAAGTTGTTTCACGTTCAGGTTCCGAGGGGAGTGTAACAATTCGAGGTTTTTGTGGTCAGTCCATACCTCGAAGGGCACCCGCGCCCCCTCCAGCCAATGCCGCCAGGTTGATAGGGCTAGCTTTATCAAACCTGCTTCTTTCTCCCACACCGACCAGTTTCTCTCAGTGTCATTAAACTTTTTAGATACATAGGCTAGGGGGTGAAGCTTCCCATCATCCCCCTTCTGCAAAATGGCCCCTCCCATAGCGACATCGGAAGCGTCAACATGGACAATGAATTTTTTCAGTTTGTTCGGGTGGGCTAAAATGGGCTCTGAAGTAAATAGGGTTTTCAGCTGGTTGAACGCCTCTTGGCACTTGGCCATCCACTCCAGCTTGGCCCCTGGTCTCATACTGTCTGGGCCCTTCCCTTTAGTCTTAAGGAGGTCCGTGAGGGGTAGAGCCACGTGAGCAAAGTTCGCTAAAAATGATCTATAAAAATTTGTGAACCCGAAAAATGCTTGTAATTGCCTCCGGGTTTTGGGGGGCTCCCATCCCACTACGTCTTGGACCTTTGCAGGGTCCATCTCAATCTCCCTCTGAGAAATGCGATAGCCCAGGAAGGAGATTTCCGACTGATGAAACTCGCATTTGGACAACTTGGCATACAGCTTGTGCTTGTGCAATGTTTGGAGCACCTCACGCACCAATTTGACATGAGATTGCTTGTCAGGGGAGTACAGCAAGATATCATCAAGGTAAACAAGGACCCCTTTAAACAAATGCTTGTGCAGGACTTCATTGATTAAGTTCATAAAGACTCCAGGGGCCCCTCGTAAGCCGAATGGCATCACCAAATATTCGAATTGCCCAGGCGGGGTATTGAATGCGGTTTTGTACTCGTCCCCCTCCCTGATGCACACCCGAAAGTATGCATCTCTTAGGTCGAGCTTAGAGAAAATTTCCCCCCCTGCTACTGCTGCGAGTAAATCCTTGATCAATGGAAGCAGGTAAGCGTTAGTTGCCGAGACCACATTAAGGCCCCGGTAGTCCGTGCAAAGCCTCAACCCCCCATCCTTTTTTTCCCGGAACAACACAGGGGCGGCACAGGGTGAGGATGCGGGCCAGATGAAACCCCGCGCCAAATTCTTGTCAATGAAATTCCACAATTCCACCTTCTCGGCCGGGCTCATAGAATACAATTTCCCTTTGGGTAGTTTCTGATTGGGTAGTAGTTCTATGGCACAGTCAGAGTTCCTATGGGGGGTAGTTCATCCGCTTCCCCCTCCTCAAATACAGCTGACAAGTCCCAGTATTCCCGTGGGATCGCATTCCATTCCGCCTTCGCCAACCCCACCGGTACCGTGTTAACTCCATGAGGGGTAGAGCCCCAAGCTTCCTTCCAGATGTGGGTCTCGCAGTGAGGGGAGATGAAGTTGACTACCCCCGCCTCCCACAGTATGTGCGGGTCATGGTCAAAGAACCACAGGCTCCCCAAGACTAGTGGGAACCTCGCCGCGGAGGTTACAACGAAAGGTCTTACTTCCCAATGTTTCCCCACCCCCATTCTCAATGGTACAGTCTTGTATTTGCAGGGCTCCCTCATTGTGGAGCCATCCATTTGGGTAAAGATCAAAGGCTCTGCCAACTTCATTACTTTAGTTCCCAGCCCCGTCACCAACGAGGGATTTATAATGTCTCTCCCACACCCCGAGTCTACCAGAGCCCGTACTCTTACATGGGTCTGTAGTTCGGGGTCCATTAAAGTCACAGTCATAAAGAAGAGGGAAGGGGTTTTGCTCACCGGGTTCAGCGCCTTGGAGTCAGGGACCTGCTGCTCAGTGCTGTTCACAGCAGGTCCTTCTCGTTTCCTGCTACTGGGGTTGTCTCCTCTTCCGATGACTCAGTCTCCTCCCTCTTGCCCCTCGGGGCTTTGCCACCGGTTTGGGGGTAGAGGTTTCAAACTTCTTCTTGGTTCCTCGGGGTGCACTTGGCGAGGGGGTGGCCCCTGGGCATCCAGCTGCAAAATGGCCCGACTCCCCGCATTTCAGGCACAGCCCTTGCTTCATTCGTAGTTCACGGGTTCCGTCCTTCTGCCTGTGCAGGGTGGTTGATGACTTCCCTTTTGCCAGGGTGGTGGTTGGGTCGTCTTCCCCAGGGTGGCTGCATCATCCAGCCGGATGGTCTGCAGGCGGGTCTCGGTAGCCACAGCCTCCTTCATCCATCCCGACAGGGTTTCTGGGTCTCAGCCTCTCATGATGGTGCATTGGATTTCCGGGTTCAATCCCAGCCGGTACTGTTCGGCTAGTACCCCATCCAGCCATCCTCGAATTCTTGCGGCTTGCCTCCAAAACTCTTCGGTGTACTTGCGCACCATCTTCGTCCCTTGGTGGAAGGTGCGGAGGAAAGCCCGGGCCGTTTTGTTCGTGTTGGCGTCTTCAAAGTGGTCTTTCATGGCCCACATGAATGCATCAATCTCTCTCAGCTCGCACCCATCGGAGATCATCTTCGGGATACGTTGTAGGGATTCGTCTATCAGGTGGAGTAAGCGGTCTTGGCTGGGGTCCCCATTCCACCTCCTTCCTCCCATGGCCCCATCCGGCTCTCTGGCTCCCAGGTGGGTGTCTTCTGCACCCTCCACCATGCTCAGGCGATAGACCAACCATTCAATTTGGCTTTCCTGGATCGAAGCCCGGGTGGTGAGGAATCACATCTCCTGCGTCTCGGCTAGTGGCTTGGCCCAATCTCACCTCTTTCGCGGCCAGGTCATCACTCCAGCAAACGCTTCCCCATACACTTCTCCGTAGAACCCTCCCAGGTCATGATCTGGGCCCCATGGTGCAGGGGCGCTCGAGATCGGGTTCTCTTGGGTGACTGCCGCCGTCATTATAGGCGCAGTCATTACAGGGACCCCGTCCCCTGAAGTGGATGTTGGGATCGGGATCATGGTGTCTTCTTCGTCACTCATCTCTGCGAGAGAGGTGCGAGAGTAGAACCGAGTCCCGACTAAAAAATCCCTGACAATCTGTCAGGCTCTTCAGAAAGTCAGTCAAACACCAGGCTTCACAAAGAAGATAGTGTTTATTGAAAGCAGTTCTAAAGGCACGTTAACATCTCATTGTCAGGGATGATGAGATCTAAAGAGGCACCTACAATTATACCCACTCGAAGTGCCCCCCCTCTCCATCTACCAATAGCCACTAAGCCCGCGTGCGGGAAGAGATGTGAAAGTTCTAAAGCAGTAAATAACCAAACTGCCCCAAAGCTGTCTCTGACAGAGGAAACAAGAACTGTAAGACCAAGGACATTTGGTGAGATAACAGAGTGCCCAGGCCATGGAATCCCGAATCTCCTAGGCAACCTGCACACCTCCATAAATTCCAAGCATGAGAAGTTGCAGACCATCCCTCCCTCCTTCCCTTCCATCCATCTCATGGCAGGATTACCTGACAGGCACACACACCCAAAACCCTCAGGCTTTTCCTGCTTATCCTTGGAATTCATTTTCAGAGTCAGGGTGTTGTTCTGGAACATGAAGTAATATTGGTAAAAACTTATGTATGCATGTTCTGGGTAACTATAAAGTAACTGCAATTAAGGGGAATGACTTTCATATTGGAAGGGGTGCCTTCAAGGTGGATGTGTATCCCAGCACTTCTCTTTCAGGTGTTAATACCTAGTTATACACTGGTAAAGAGAACAAGGAAAATTGCTAGCACAAGTATGATAATGTAATGCTGAATAGCTTTGAGTCGAAAAGGAAATAAATGAGCATCTAGGTGGCCTTTTCATGATGTTCCTGAATAGAAAATTACAATCTTAACAATTAAAAAGTGAATTATTTGCCAGGTGTTTTTTTAAAATCCTTATAAAGACAATCAGACAATGTTGCATGATGCCAAAATTAATGGCAGTCCATAGTTTAAAGAAAACACAACTGGAATTTCATTTAGAGATTTTTATATGCTTGAATGTTAATATGAAAGTGTAATTTTCCCCATGATTTTTTATAGAGGGTCTTGCCTGGAGTTAATGCAAGATAATTATAAATTTTATAACAGTGGATGTTACAGCTGTGAACTACAGTAATATAAAAATGAAACAGATATATGTGTGTTATATAACTGCTATTGTATTACACATAAAATTAAATTAATGTTCCTATGCAAAAATAGAGAAAATGTCAACCATGCTACAAATATTAGTGACGCTACATATATGTTACAGTGAATGTCTAACCTTTAGTGAATGTTGAAATTCCAATGTGAATAACAGCAATCCCAGATAGTTTTGGTACGTGTCTGAAAGTAAACGTCTATTTCACTTTTTTGACATCTTTCATTGAATGCAGGCAACCAAATTTCACCAATTGCCAGCATTCATTTGGAGTTGAACATTTTGAGGTGATAGATATTCACCAAGTTCATCTCAGACCATCAACATATAAATTTCTTTGCATTCTAAAAACAGAGAATTTTTCTTTAATTTTTTTTTTAAAAATCACAGGATGACATTTTTCCACTGCTACTAAATGGAAACCAGATAATAAAAGAGACCCCATGTTTACCTTGCATTTGTCATGCTTTCTGTAAACAACACTTTCATAGGGCTAGAGAATCATTAGTCATGATGAAAGTCAGTTGTCCCTTAACTGAGCAGAAAGTAACCTGTGGAGCAGGGGATGATGGAAAACTGTGGGGGAATAGCCTGTGTTGAGGCTGGCAGGTGTCCAGTATCCTGACAGTTCCTTGCAGACATTTTTGTTACATTCAACTTTGCCTTTTGTTACATTGCAAGAACACCATAGCATGAGGTACACTGAACAAGATGTTAAAAAGAGGGAGAATGGGGAAACCTGACCTTGGGTTTATGATCTCCAAAAGCAGCTGTATTGTTTGACTGTGCCTGAACACCATTGGGGTTGATTGTGCAGATTTTAAGAAGTGTTTTACAAATCCTGGCATCTCTGCTAACCACAAAACTGGAAAGGCCTCTTCCTGAGACCATGAAGAGGTGCTGGCACTCAGAGTAGACACGAGAGAATAAAGAACCTTCATGTTCACGAATAAGTGGGCAACACTGTGAAACTTATGGGGCAGAACATGCAAAGCTTCCCATTTCTTCTTACCTCATGCTTTTGAAAGGATTGTATTCAAATGATCTTCTACTTCTGACTTATCCCTGCCCCTTCTGCTGACATCACTGTCCACTACAGTTACAGCAGGAGAGAAGTAAACTCTGTGGGGGAAAGATACCCAAGCACAGTGCCGTGTAGCAAGAACAGATAATTATAATATATCCATTCATCCTTCAAATGTGTTTCAATAGATTAGATTTTAGAACTATTGCTAATGAAGAGTGTTTTCAGCACAGTGTGTGATCTTGAAAGAAATTAAGTGTATGAAATTGAAGGCATATCTACACCACAGGTGTGAAGCTGGTTTAATAGTTGCTCCCACTCCCCAAGAAACCATGGGAACTATAGTGCTGCAGATCTCATGCACAAAATTTCCTGCATCTTCACTAAACTTCTCAGATCATCCGTCTAAACAACCTCGTGATTCTCCTCACTGGCAGCTCTTCTACTCCCAGAACTATCTCCCACTTGGGCTATTCTATTTGGTCATTTTGTAATGCTTACATGTGTTACCTTAAAAGTTGGTACCCAAGTTTACTTGTTTTCCTCTTCCCTTCTAGTCCCATGTTCCTTTTGTGTAGGAGGTATTATATTGTAGGCAACTATTTTGGAGTGTAAACTATTGTAGGCAACTGTTTTGGAGTGGCAGAAAGGCATTGTATAAATAATGTAAATATAACCTAACAAGTGGAGACCCGCAAGAAACTTGCGGGATGGTTATCTCATTCGTCACACCTTTGCTTCCTCTGCTCACCCCCTACCTCTCTCACACTATTTCTCCCCTCTGCTCCCCTTTTCTTACTCTATTTCTGCTCCATGCATGTGATTTCCTCTCTCTTTCTGATCTGTCATCTTTCTCTTTGTTTTTCTGCCTCCCCACTTCATCACTCTTTCTCTTTCTGCCCCCCACCCCATCATTCTTTCTTTCTGCCCCCAGCCTCCTGGCTGCTTTCTGCCCCCAGCCTCTCTCCCAGCCTCCTGCCTGCTTCTTCCCCCACTCCGCAGAGCAGCAGTAGCAGTGGTGGCAGTGCTCTCAGCCACCCACCTGCTTTCTCTTCCCCCCACAGCAGCAGTGGCAGCACTCTGGGAATCACAATGGATCTCCCAGCTACAGAGATCAATTCACCTTAGGGTTGCCAGCTCCAGGTTGGGAATTTCCTGGAGATTTGGGGGTGGAGCCTTAGGACAGTGAGGCTTGGGGAGGCAAGCAGGGCATGATGCCATAGACTCAACCCTCCAAAACAGCCATTTTATCCAGGGGAACTGATTTCTGTCTCCTGGACAACAGTTGTAATTCTGGGTGATCTCCAGCCCTCACCCAGAGGCTGGCAATGGTAGTTCTCATGGAGGAAATGGCTGGTTTGGAGGGTGGAGTCTATGACATTATACTGGTCTGAAGTTCCTCCCCTCCTCAAACCCCACCATCCCCAGGATCCACCCCTTAAATGTCCAGGAGTTTCCCAATCCAGAGTTGGCACCCTATTTCCTTCCCACCCAAAAGCCAACTTAACCTTTATCTGCCTTTATCTGTCTTCAGCTTTTTGTCTCCACCCCCTCCCCCACAGCTTCTACCAAGGAAAATTATAGTCTTTCTCCACAGTGGGGACCAAAGCAGCTTACATTATTCTCACCTCCTTTTTTTATCTGCACAACAACCCTGTGAGGTTGGTTAGGCTGAAAGTATGTGACTGGTCCAAAATCACCCAGTCAGCTTCCACCGCAATATGGGGATCTGAACCTGGGTCTTGCAGACCCTACTCTGAGGCTCTAACTGCTGCATCACTGCTGGCTTTCATAGGGTGGCTGCTGAACAGCAGCAAGCAGCCAGGCCAAGTTGAGTCATGCAAATTAGGTGGTATCAAGTCACCCAGAGGGTGCTGCCTAGGGATGCCAGCCTCCAGGTGGGATCTGGGGATCCCCTGGAATTACTGCTCAGCTCCAGACTACTGAGATAACTTCCCCTCGAGAAAATGGATGCTTTGGAGGGTGGACTCTAGGGCATTGTACCCCACTGAGGTCCCTGTCCTCCCCAGGCTCCATCCCCAAATCTCCAGGAGTTTCCAGACCTGGAGCTGGCAACCCCACTACCCCATCCCCTGCCAGTGCCTGGCAACCCTATACTGCTGCCAGGCCTAGGGTT
The DNA here is from genome assembly GCA_029375565.1 of Gekko gecko. Classification (NCBI taxonomy): domain Eukaryota; kingdom Metazoa; phylum Chordata; class Lepidosauria; order Squamata; family Gekkonidae; genus Gekko; species Gekko gecko. The sequence goes on from JAPDNY010000005.1 coordinate 177,259,491, forward strand.
GGCAACCTCCAAGTGGGGCCTGGAGAGTGAACTCCAGAGATCTGTGAACAACAGAGATCTGTCTCCCTGGAGAAAATGGCTGCTTTGGAGGGTGGATTCTGTGGCATGATACCCAGCTGAGGCCCCTCCCTTCCCCAAATCCTGCCCTCCTTGCACTCCACCCCAAAACCTCTAGGAATCCCCCAGCCTGGCCCCAAGGCTCCCCCCTCCCCCTCCCTCCCTCCAAGGCCGAAAGAGGCCTGGAAAGAAAGGGCCCTTCCCCCACCCTTTGACTGACAGAGCCAGTCAGAAGCCTCCTCTCCCCCTCCCCTCCAACATTCTAATCTCTCACCGTTGCTGCCTGGAGTCAGGTCCCTGCAGAGGCCATTTCAAAAGGCTTTTGGGGGGGAATTCAACCGTCCCTGAAGGGATTTCCTTACTTTTCAGATTTTTCTACAAACCCAGGAAGTCTACTGACTATGTAGGAAAAGCTGTTGGGGGACAGTGAGGCCCCTGTTGGAGGGAATAGGTATCCGCACAGAAAAAAAAAAGTCTGGGATTAGAATATAAGATGTAGAAATATATACATGTATGCTGTCTCTCTGTTTCCAGGAACAATTCAAAATGCTGGTTCTTACCTATGAGACCCTTATTACAGGGCTTAGGGCCAGAGTCATTGAAGGGCTGCCTCCTCCTGGACTTTCCATTCTTCTTAAGCTTTCTTTTTATATCTTGCACCTTCGGGGGTGGGGGGGTAGCAACCAGACGGAGCTTTTACAGTGGTAGCTCCTTGCTTATGGAATGCCATTCCCCTTGATATTTGCTTGGTGCCCAGGCTTTTAATGAAGGGGTTGATCTTTGAAAATTACTTTAATGGTCTTTTCTAGTCTGAGGACTGTCTTCTTTGTTAAATGGCATGTTTTTATGCCCTGGCCCATTTTTAATCCTTTCTAAAAGCTGCATGATTTTATATTGTTTAAATTCCGAGCTGCTTCAAGCATGTTTCTGAGTCCCACTGTTTAACTACTTCTTCTTCTTCTTCTTCTTCTTCTTCTTCTTCTTATTATTATTATTATTATTATTATTATTATTATTATTATTATTATTATTATTATTATTATTATTATTATTATTATTATTATTTGGCATTGTGTGCAGAATAGCCAGGAGATCCTAGATTTGTCTGGCAGGCACAAGTTCTAGCTCTTAGCATTGTGCTAGTGGTGAGCTAGACTTTTTTTTTAGTGGCTGAGAGAGCTCTGAAATAATTGTGACTGGCCCAAGGACACCTAGCTGGCTTCATGTGGAGGAGTGAGGAATTGAAACTGGTTCTCCAGATTAGAGCCCACCACTCTTAACCACTACACCAAACTACAATACTGTTTAACTTGAGAACCCCTTAAAATATTATTAGGTTGTTTGCTATCATGTGTGCCTGAAAATGATCCAGAATTAACTAATAGTCTTTTAACAGCAGCAAAAAAGTAATGTAAATGAAACTAGACCTTGGCCATTTTTTTCTACCAATCATACTATTCAACCTGGAGATAATTTCAAAATGGAAACCATCATGTTCTCATGAAAAGATCACCAGGGTATGGCAAAACTTGTGAAAAGTCAAATTGACATATTTGAGCTGAGCAGCTCAAATGTGTCCATCTGCAGACGAAAAGATCACTGTACATATACAATTACATGCTGTTGCTTCAGCTGACTGATCCATGCTACCATTATACATGCCACTTTGGACATTAATTGTTTAAAAAAAAACACTGGCTGAGTTCAGACTGGCAATTTGCCCCGCTATAGCAACCTTTCGGCCACATTTGAGAAGTGGATTAAAGGGGGCGTTCACACAGGCACATCTGCCTGGCGTTCCACACCCGTCAGCAACCTGCACTGTTCCGCTTCACTCCCAGGATGAAAACATACCTCTTTAAAGTGGTAGCAAATCCTGGAGAGCGCGTTTATCCTGCAGCATTCCACTTTCCAGCCATGTGAATGCTCGGCGGATAAGCCAGGAGCAAGCCACATTGGGGCAGGTGGCAGCAGTGGTTTGATTGGCCATGCTCTGCTCTACTGCCCAATGTGGTGCCGGCACAATGGGATCCACCCCCAATCGGCTTGATGCGCTTGTGCGCATGGGCGCCCATGCGTGCATCGCTGATTTACTGGGGGAAAGCTGCTGACAGTGGCGCCTCTGTGCTAGCCGTCTGAACGCTCCTGCGTGCCTCATCCCGGTATTCTCCCACAGCAGATGTCCCCGTGTGACCGGGAAACTGGAACAGTTTATTCCCGGGCTTTTTTGCCACGACTGGCTCCCGCTGCAAATTGCCAGTCTGAACTGAGATGATATTTACTAATTAAGTGTGTGCAATATGGCAGTATGAACAGCAAGGAGAGATAAGGGGGCTTTCCTGAATGAACAATGCAAAGTAATAGAGGAAAACAATAGAATGGGAAGGACTAGAGATCTCTTCAAGAAAATTGAAGAAATCAAGGGAACGTTCCATGCAAAGCTGGCCATGATAAAGGATAAAAATGATGGGGACTTAACAGAAGCAGAAGAGATTAGGAAGGGATGGCAAGAATACACAGAAGAACTATACAAGAACATAAGAACATAAGAGAAGCCAATGTTGAATCAGGCCAATGGCCCATCTAGTCCAACACTCTGTCACACAGCAGCCAAAATATACCAGGTGCCATCAGGAGGTCCAGCAGTGGGGCCAGGACACTAGAAGCCCTCCCACTGCTGCCCCCTCCAGCACCAAGAATAGAGTGCATCACCTGCCCCAGACTTAGAATTCCCACCTCAATGTCTTTCACAACCACGATGTTGTGATTGCTGACCTCAAGCCAGACATCCTGGAGTGCAAAGTCAAGAAGGACTTCAATGTCCTTGACAACCACGATGGTATAATCACTGACCTCGAGCCAGACATCCTGGAAAGCGAAGTTAAATGGGCCTTAGAAAGCATTACTAACAACAAAGCTAGTGGAGGTGATGGTATCCCAGCTGAGCTATTCGAAGTCCTAAAAGATGATGCTGTTAAAGTGCTGCACTGAATATGCCAGCAAATTTGGAAAACTCAACAGTGGCCACAGGATTGGTAAAGGTCAGTTTACATTCCAATCCCAAAGAAGGGCAATGCCAAGGAATGTTCAAACTATCGCACAATTGCACTCATTTCACACGCTAGCAAGGTCATGCTCAAGATCCTACAAGCTAGGCTTCAGCAGTACGTGAATAGAGAACTGTTGGAAGAACAAGCTGGGTTTTGAAGAGGTAGAGGAACCAGAGATCAAATTGCCAACATTCACTGGATTATGGAGAAAGCAAGGGAGTACCAGAAAAACATCTATTTCTGCTTCATTGACTATGCTAAAGTCTTTGATTGTGTGGATCACAACAAACTATGGCAAGTTGTTAAAGGGATGGAAGTACCAGATCACCTCACATGTCTCCTGAAAAACATGTATAAGGGTCAAGAAGCAACAGTTAGAACAACTGATTGGAACAACCAATTGGTTTAGCATAAGAAAAGGAATACGACAAGGATGTATATTGTCACCCTGTTTATTTAATTTATATGCAGAGTACATCATGCAAAATGCCGGCCTGGATTAATCACAAGCCGGAATTAAGTTTGCCGGGGAAAACATCAGCAACCTCAGATATGTAGACAATACCACTCTAATGGCAGAAAGTGGCCTAAAGAGCCTCTTGCTTAGGGTTAAGAGGAGAGTGCAAAAGTTGGCTTGAAACTCAGCATCAAAAAAACTAAGATCATGGCATCCAGCCCCATCACTCCTTGGCAAATAGAAGGGGAAGCAGTGACAGAATTCACATTCCTGGGATCCAAGATCACTGCTTATGGTGACTGCAGCCATGAAAATAAAAGACGCCTGTTCCTTAGGAGGAAAGCTATGGCAAACCTAGACAGCATAATAAAAAGTAGAAACATCACCTTGCCAACAAAAGTCCATATGGTCAAAGCAATGGTATTCCCAGGAATAATGTATGCAAGAGTTGGACCATAAGAAAGGCCGAGCATCAAAGAATATATTCTTTCGAATTATGGTGCTGGAGAGGACTTTTGAGAGCCCCTTGGATTGCAAGAAGATAAAATCAGTCAATCCTAAAAGAAATCAACCCTGCCTGTTCCCTGGAAGGGCAGTTACTGAAGCTGAAGCTCCAATACTTTGGCCACCAAATGAGAAGGGAGCACTCACCTGTCAAGACCCTGGTGCTGGGAAAGACTGAAGGTAAAAGAAGAAGGGGATGGCAAAGGATGAGTTGGTTAGACAGTGTTATTGATGCAAGAAACATGAAATTAAGCAAACTCTAGAGGATGATGGAGGAGAGGAGGGCCTGGCATGATATGGTCCACAGGGTTGTGAAGAGTCAGACTCAACTGTGTGACTGAACAAGCAGTATAGTAGTGTCATCTGTTATCCATCTAAGGCTACCATGCTTTTTGGATCCATATTGAATTGTTTGACTAGTTGCCCAAAAAAGTTCTTTATATACCCATGAACCTCACCCTCATATATGGGTTCAGGTATACTAATCATGTGATCATTTCTGCACACATGCCCAGCATAATAGGTACTTCTGACCACAGCCACAAAAGCAGGTAACATATCCACTGCAGGCTGTGTAAAGGATAATCTGTGTAGATACAAAGAAGGAGCACTCTATGAGTAATTCCGTGCTCAACCAGTAGGTCATTTGATTGATCTGACCATCACATTGGAGAATACTGTCTTTTTCTCTAGGGATCATGCATTAAATTTGGACAATGCTGGATCCGCTGCAACAGATACAATCTTTACCAAGGCACAGCCCTGGAGCACAATTAGTGTCTGTGCAGGTGAAAAGGTGTTTGGAAGAATTATCAAGCTGAACATCAAAAAACAGTATTGAGATAGTCTGGTGCAGGAGCTAGACTCATGTAAATGAAGGGAAAGTAGATTGGTAATTGCATTCATATCTGAGTTCTCAGCAACCTTTTTGTTGATCCTTGAATAATTTTGCTGATATTTTGTGGTACTAGGTGCTGTGCTATAGATACTGTGTTCTTCTTATATGTAGATTCTCTGATGAGTATGAAATATGTTTTACTTTATGTGGCATTAATAAAGAATAAAAACTGCATTGTTTAGAGCTGCAAAAGAAATTATTTAGATTGGTGGCATTTTTTAAAAAAAATTAAGAATCCTAGATGTTAAGATTGTGATGTTGGTCTCACAATCATTTGGAAGCATGCTGCACCATGCTGACTTCTAGTTTGTGTGTCAATCCAGTCATGTGCACACACTCCCACATGCTTTTCTTGTGACCTAAAACTAACAATTGACCTAGACATTGGTTGGCAGTGATCTGGAAGCTGATTTATGTGTGTAATAGCAAGGGCATTAGAATGGCTTGGTCTTTGTCAGGGGTGGCCAAACTGTGGCTCAGGAGCCACATGCTGCTCTTTCATACACATTGTGTGGCTCCCAGCAGGGCAGCTGGGGAAGTGAAGAGGAGGCATGCTTTTCCAATCAATCTTCCCTTCCCCAGCCAGTGTTCCACTCCCTGGTTAGGCTTGAGGCTGGGGCAAGCAGAGAAAAAAAGAAACTGTAAATGCATTCTCAAAGCACTCCCCCAGCCAGTTTATAGAAGGCATTTGTCTCTTTAAATCCCTTCTCCAAGCCATCTATTTGCTTTCTTTCCACTTTTCTTTCTCTTTTTCTCCCTCCCTCCATCCCTGCCTCTCCCATCTATTTGCTTTCTTTGTTTCTCTCTCTCTCTTTCCTTCCACCTATTTTATTCTTTCTTTCCACTTCTCTCTCTCTCATCTCTCCTTATAATATATTTATCTTTTGGTTTCGCAACGCTCGATGCGCGCCAACAGTGTTTGGCGGCTCGAACTGTCGATCAGGCCTCCCTCACTCCCACCCCCCACCCGCCCTGGAGAAAGCCAACGGCCCCGGCCAGGGAGCCGCTGCGCCGGCCTCGGTCCTGCCCAGGAGAAAGCTGGCCAGGGAGCCGCCGCGCTCTGGGATCAGGCCCTCCTCCCCCCCAACCACCCAGGAAACGGCCCAGCCAGCGCTGGCAGCGAGGGAGCTGCAGCGCGCCAGCCTTCCCATTCGCTTCTCCTTCTCCCCGCAAATCCGGGCAGACGGGAGAAGCTCCCGCAGGCCCCCCCCTTCTCCCCCCTTCACAGACAACCGCGGGTGGGGGGAGGTGAAGGGCGGTGGCGGCGCTGTGCCACCCGCCGCAGGACCGCCTTCGGCATTCCTCCCCGACATTAGGGGCAATCGCAAAGGGGGGGGGAAGGTGAAGGCCGCCACACAGCTTCCGCCACTGCCCTGTTCTCCCCCCTCTCCCCCACTCTCTATTATTAGCAAACAAATAAATATTACTGGACAAATAAATATTATTATCAATATCTGCTTTACCCCCCCTTTTTTTTTGCAGTCTCATTTAATGTTAATAAAAAGCAAATTTGCTTATTTTTCATTAAAAACATTTATGTAATATTTGTTCATGCCCTGTGGCTCTCAAACATCTGACATCTATTCTATGTGGCTCTCACATTAAGCAAGTTTGGCCACCCCTGGTCTACGTTAAGAACAGTTGGAAGTTTTACAGTGGCATCCTAAGAACACTTTTCCTGGGAGTAATCTCCACTGAATGAACTGGAGTAGGAATCTGAGTAGACCCGTTTAGGATTGCTGTCTTCCAGTTTTGTCTGTCTGTCTATTTGTATCCTGCTTTTCTCCCCAGTGGGGACAAGAAAAAAGTAAACAAAGTAATACAACTAAAACAACTGGGGGAGAGAAGCTTCTGTGTATGAAGCTGGTCTTTTCTCACTCTCTATTAAAATAGTCTTCCACCCAGCCTTAGGCTTCAATCCTCAGAATAAGAGCCAAAGGGGAAAAGTCCTTTGGCTCTTACCCTTTATTGATTTAATTTATTTATCAAGTTTGATTTATAAAACCACCCTTCCCTGTGAGACAGGGCTCGGGTTGGTGTACTTTGGTTCACACCCAAGGGCTTGTGCTTTTGGACACACTGGGGCTCTAAGTGCCTATGGGCAAAGAGGAGAACAAATTCAGCAAGATGTTACTCCATTGCTGCTAGCCAGCTAGCTACCAAGATCTTCCTCTGTTCCTGTTTTTGCCAAAGCCACAATGTGTTTAAGAGCTATCGGTGGCCATATCTAAAGGCTTTCCTTGTTCAGATACCTACTCAGTGCAGTTGGATCTTCTTAACATAGCTAGACACAGAACTGGCCACATTGTTCCCTGGTGTCTTCTGTTGTATTTTCATTAGATTGTGCAGCTTTTATCAAATTTTTGTTTTTCAAAAATGCATCTTTGTCCTCTAAACAAGTAAAGAGTATATTAAAAGACATGCACATAAAGTTCATTGACTACTGGGTGACCTTGGACCAGTCACTCTCTTACAGGGTTGTTAAAAAAATAAAATGGAGGACAGAAGAACAATAATATCACGCAGACACAAGAGCTAGGAAATAAAGAGGTGAAGTGATCTTAAAGAGATCAGAGACAAAAGAGGGCAAAGCACTGATGGGGGTAATAGCTACCTTCCAAAGAGAAGACTCTGCAGCAAAGAGGAGCAGACTACTTAGCCAGCAAGCATGTCTGAGAAGACCCACAAGAGATAGGGGTCCAACTGGTACACATCCCAGGAGACCAAACCAAAGAAGGCTGGGTGTGGAGCCCAGATATAGGAAAATTGTCCCTTTGGGGCAGTGGGCACAATAGGGAAATAGCCCAGGATGGGCCATGATGGCCAGTAATGGCTCATAAAGGGGTTTTCAACAAAAGAAGTCCAGGTTTGGTAAGGGAAGCCTTTGTTAGTAAGGTATTGGGCAACTTCAGAGTCTTGGCTCCATTAATGGCCAGGCTATCCAGAGAACATTAATGACAATAGAGTATGGCCGGGGTGGTCCTAGTATTGAGGGGCAAAATCCAGAGGTTTGACTGTGAGACGTAGAGCTGGAATGCAGGTTTGCTGACACCCTTGAGATGATGAAATTAAAGTCATTGTCCTTTCACAATGACAGATACGTGCCTGCTGTATCTGAACCAATGGCTGAATGAGCCAGAGAAATGATCCTGAGCACATTTCTGGGCTAGTTGGCTTTGCACACAGAGAGGGCTATACTTGTCCTTTGCCCCAACCTGGCTGGGGTAGCATCCTTCATGTGGCAAGAGGAGGCTCAGGTTAACAGTTGCACCTTTGATTCCTGCAGTCTCAGTTGCTGTGGTCACCATCTTTATTTTTAAAATGCTATTACAGTACACAATTTCTATTATTAGGCAACATCCCTGGTATCATGCTGTGATAGCACTAAACCATTCAAACTGAAAGAGAAATTATGGAGGTACACTTCTCTAACATCACTAAACGAATGGGAAAGCAGATTCATGATCATAGAGAGCAGGCATCAGAAACACACAAAGACAACTAAACACCAAGACTCATTTGTATACATCATCTCAGTCTCTCTTACATGTCTCCCCACCTCTTAAAGTGGGGCAGGTGTCTACAAGAGCTAGATCCTTTTCAGTTCTTCCCCTTTCCTTACCCCTGGATCCATCCCTGGGTGTCTTTGGGAACCAAGCCAATATGTTAATTGAGTGGTGTACAGTCCCCCCCCCACCCGTGTTTGCCTTTAGTAGTCTTGTAGTCTTGCCTGGGTGCTATCAATCAGCCAGTTACTAATGATATGCCACTGCTGGTTTAACATTCTGTTTTATAAATCGTTGAACTTTTTAATATGTTCAGTGAGTTTGATGATGATTATGATGTCAGTCAGGTATTTGCTTGGTAGTTGGTGTTCTGCAATTCAAAATCTAGCCAAGTTCTTCGGGATTGCACATGTTTTTATTTTTTAATGAAACTATTTATTTAGGAAGATAGTGGGGATACAGAAAAAAAAGGAGAGAAATAAGGTGTTATACAACATAATTGCAGAAAATATTATCCCTTACATATATTTTAAGGTATTATCTATAATATGCAATATATGTCTCATATCAAGAACCCATTTGTATTCAAGATGTTACATTTAAAACAGATTTTAATTCTGCTTCTATTTCATTACCATATATTTATATATAATATTTTAGCTTCTCATTCTAAGTTTTCTCCTGCTAGCATGACAGACGCTCCATCTTTCCTCAGATATTGTAATAGACCTGTTTCTCAAGTAGGTTCTTAATTTTGCCATTAGTGCATATTCAGGAAGTTTATTTTCCCATTTATCTAAACCTGGATAAATGTCTAATTCCCATTTTGCTGCATAAATAGTTCTAGCTGCTGTTACTATGTATTTGAATATGTCTTTTAAGATTTTGGAGGATTTGTTAGGCAGAACACCATTAGCATGATCTTAGCTTTCATTGTGAATTTAAACTTTAATATGTTCTGAATTTTTGTGTATTTCTTTCCAGAATCTTTTTGCTTTTTAACAAGTCCACTACATATGAAAGAAGTGTCAGGTTCAGACTCTTATCAGGTGATGCTGTACCATGATTAATGACTGTGTGCTGATGCCCTATGCTGTTAAGGCTTGCTTTCACTTTTGTAACCCCGCTTGCTTTGCCCATCTGCCACCTTTGTTTATTACCTTATCTGTCCTCCTTGACATTCTTAAGGGGGGGGAGTGTTTCTGGGCTATCAGATTACCCAAGAGGGGTTGGAGATGGACCCTAAGAAAGTCCAAGACGAGTTGGGGTGGGAGCCCCCCAAGACTAGGCGCCAGTTTCAACGTTTTTTAGGATTCTCAAACTTTTACCGCGCTTTTATCCCCAATTTTGCACAAGTGTCCCTACCCCTGACCGATCTGTTAAAGTCTAAGGGAAAGGGGCCTGAAGCCATGAAGGGGGGGAGTAAATTGGACTGGTCCCCAAAATGCTTTTGAGAATTTGAAGTCCCCTTTCACTTCTGAGCCCATCCTCCACGATCCCAATGAAGAAGAGAAATATGTTGTCCAAGTGGACGCTTCGGATGTGGTGATGGGTGGGGCTATTTTGCAAAAGGGGAGAGATGGAAAATTGCACCCCCTAGCTTATGTGTCCAAAAAGTTCTCCGGGGCAGAGAGAAATTGGGCAGCTTGGGAAAAGGAGGCAGCAGCAGTCAATTTGCATTCACAATGTGACACCATTGGCTGGAGGGAGCCCGTGTGCCTTTCGAGGTGTGGACTGATCATAAAAATCTGGAGGCACTCAGAACCCCCCACTGCCTTAATGCTAAGCAGGTGCAGTGGGCCGATTTTTTTTCCCCAGGTTCTGGTTTACTATTAAGTACTTTCCAGGGAAATCCAATTTTTTAGCTGATGCCCTATCCCACCTCCCGCAGCATGCTAGCCAGAGGAAGGAGGTAACTGACACTGTCTTCTCCCCAGTGCAATTGGGAGGGGCTGTACAGATGCCAGGCAAAGAAAAAGGGAGTGGAGGAAAACCCCGGCTGGCTAGAAAAAAATCAAAGAAGACTTCTTGGCACAGGACCTGGACTTCATAGTACGAGAAGGCCTGCAGCACCAAGACAATGGCACATGGTGTAAAGGGGAGAAAATCTATGTGCTCGTTTCATTGCAGGGTGATATTTTGTCCCAGAGTCATGATAATAAACTTTCCAGACATTTTGGTTACTTAAAAACCCTACACCTCATTCAAAGGCAATTCTGGTGGCCAGGCATGAGGAAGGATATTTCAACCTATGTGGCTACTTGTCAAACATGTATAATGAGTAAACGGAGGGAGGGGGAAGGCTCCAGGTCAGTTGCAACCCTTGGAAACCCCTGAACACCCCTGGTCTGTAATTTCTATGGATTTCATTACTGACTTATGGTTCAGCCAAGGGAAGATGGTAATCTGGGTGGTTGTGGATCTGTTTTCTAAACAGGCACATTTTATACCATGCAAAAGGTTACCCACAGTGAAGCAACTAGCCACCCTTTTCTTACAGCATATGATCAGATTGCACGGATTGCACAAGAAGGTCGTGAGCAACCAGGGCACTCAATTTGTTGCCAAATTTTGGAGGAAACTCATGAAGCTCCTTGGAGTTGAGCGAGGTGTGAGTAGCAGTCACCATCTTGAGAAGGATGGCCAGACCAAATGGCCTAATCAAATTCTGGAACAGGTATTACGGTTCTATGTGAACTACCAACAGGACAATTGGGTTTCTTTGTTACCTTTCACCGAGTACAGCTACAACAACTCGGTCCACAGCTCCATTGGGATGAGCCCCTTCAAAGCAGTTCACAGATACGAGGGAGACCCACTTCCTCTGGTTGATTTAGGTCAACCCCTTGCCAGTGATGCTCAGTTGTGGTGGTCTAATGTTGCAAAAAAATGGGGGTGCTCCAGGAGACTATATAAAAGGCCAAGAAAGACTATAAGAAATATGCTGATGGAAAGCGTTGCCCCGAGTGGGACCTTGCTCCTGGTGACTCTGTGTATGTCTCTACCAAGCATATAAAAGGCTTGCAACCCCAATGGAAGTTGGGGTGGAAATATGTAGGACCCTTTAAGGTCGTATGTGTTATTAACAAAGTGGCTGTTGAACTTGACCTCCCTAAATCCCTATGTTCTTTGCATCCTGTGTTTCATTATAGGTTATTGAAACAGGACCCAAGACCCTCGCCCTTGGCGCGCAAACCTCTAGTTCCACCTACTCTTCTGGTCAATGGGGAACTCCACCATGTAATTGAGGAGGTTTTGGGTTCCCAGTTGTTTTATGGGCAGTTGCAGTACCTCATCAAATGGAAGCACTTTGGTCCTGAAGAAAATGAATGGGTTGCTTCTTAACATGTTAAAGCCCCCACCCTTCTTTGAAGGTTTCATAAAATGTACCCCAATAAACCAGTGGGGAGGGTGAGCTTGAGGGGGGCAGTATGTCAGGTTCAGACCCTTACCAGGTGATGCTGTACCATGATTAATGACTGTGTGCTGATGCCCTATGCTGTTAAGGCTTGCTTTCACTTTTCTAACCCTGCTTGCTTTGCCCATCTGCCAGCTTTGTTTATTACCTTATCTGTCCTCCTTGACATTCTTAGGGGGAGGGAGTGTGTAAATGAATGCCTGGAGTGTAGTAGAGGCGCCACTGGTAACTTTCCCAAAGCTACCCCCACATGTTGCACAGTTCCCAGCTGGGTCTGTGGCCTTGGGAGACAGAAGTTTTGAGATATAGCTAGTTGGGTCGTATATTCTTTCATGACCTGTAGTAGCCTGAGTGACTGCTTGTGATGTATGCCTGAGGGATGGACCCTATGCCTCTAATCCCACTCCTATGCTATCGATCGTCACTTCTGGCAAAGGTGTTCACCTGACCAGAAGCCATATCTTGCCAATAAACCTGCTCAGGGACTATTGTGTACAGAGTGGTTACTTCAGGACCTGACAAGAAGGTTCCATCTAGGTTTTGACATTTCCAGCATTTTCCTTTGCAGTTCTCATTTGCTTTCTCAATGATCTTTGGAGTTATATTTATCTATTTATTTATCAAATTTATACCTCACCCTCCCTGCCGAAGCAGGCTCATCTAAAAGACATTTTGCACCAATTTTCTCTTAATATCTGGCTTACTGTAAATTTATCTTTTTCCCATAGCCATTCCCATTGTTGCATAGATAAAAAGATAAAGGTTCCCTTGCTCGAAAGCCAGTCGAATCCGACTCTAGGGTTGCAGTGCTCATCTCCGTTTCAAAGCCGAAGAGCCAGCGCTGTCCGAAGACGTTTCCGTGGTCATGTGGCCGGCATGACTAAACACCAAGGCTCACGGAACGCTGTTACCTTCCCACCAAAGTGGTACCTATTTATCTACTTGCAATTTCTTGCTTTCGAACTGCTAGGTTGGCATAGATATCTGTGGCATAGATATCTGTTCTTTAAAGTTCTGTATGCACTTATACTTTTTTCCACTTGTTCATCTTCTGTTTCTATTTGGAGTAAAATCTTATATATCCATCATAGTAAATGCTCTTTCTGTTTTATAATCAGGTATTCAAATTCAGTCACATCTCTTAGAACTCTACCTTCAGTGCTCATGATCTCCTTTAGTCTGGATTCTGATTGATAATATAGCAGCCATTGAATCTTTACATCTTCATCTTTGATGTCCTGCAAGACTTAATTTTCCACTGAGTATTTATCATCATGCCATATGTTTAAAAATCATTTTTATTTCTCATGTTCTTATATTGGTAAGCTTCTAATGGGGACATAAGCAGAGAGTTTGAGTAGCTCAATACATTCTGGTGTGTAAACTGTATTCTTAAAAGTCCATCTCTGGTTATGTGATTTCTTTCTTGTGTTATGGTCTTTTTAGCCAATTTCTTAACCCATAAATAATTGTGTAAGCCTTCATCGAGATCTGCTGATTCTAATTTTACTATTCTTTGTCTTGGTTTTTTATCCAGTCCACAATCCAGACCAAACCTGCCGCTTGGTAATATACTTTTATATTTGGGAGTGCTAATCCTTCGCTCTTTTTTTCATCATGTAGTATTTTAAAGCTAATTCTTGGTTTTTTTGCCATTCCATATAAATTGGTTTACCTGTCTTTGCCACTCTTTCAATATTCTTTCTCCTATGGATATGGGTAACAAATTGTGAGCAGAAAGTTTAGTTTTGGCAGCACATTCATTTTGATTGCAAAAATTCTTCCAGGTCACAAAATGTTTAATTTTTTCCATCTTAATAAATCTGCTTGTATCAGTTTCCAGGTTTTCTGGTAGCTATTTTTTTAAAAGATTACAATTTTGCCTAGTCACATTTATTTCCAAATATTTAATAGGAGTGGTGGCTGCTGAGCAGTTTCTTCTTATAATCTTTTTTTCTTATTGTTGTGTTAAAATTTTCATTATCATTTTCGTCTTTTTTCTGTTAATTTTATAGCCTGATAAGGATTCCTATTCTTCAATATGTTGAATAACACATTGCAACGATTTCTGGGGATTCAAGACTGTTAGAACCACGTTGTCTGCATAGCCTTTCATTTTGAACTCTACATCATTCACTTTATTCCCTTAATTGTGTCATCTTGTCTGATCTTTATAGCTAAAATCTCCACTGCTAGTATGAATAATAAAGAGGATAAAGGACATCCCTGATGTGTTTCTTTTTCAATTGAAATTGCTTCTGTCAGTTTCCCATTAAGTAAAATTTTTGCTTGTTGATTCAAGTATATTCCATGCATCCAATTGCAGAATGCAGGACAACAGCACATATTTTGTAGAACATTCAATAAGAAAGCATGTTAGATGGTCAAACACTTTCTCTGCATCTAGAAATAGAAACAGTGCTTTCCTTCTCTTCTTAACCACAAATTCAATTGCCTCTATTATGAATTGTGTATTATCTTTCCTGTACCTCTTTGGTACAAAAATCTGTTTGATTGAAGTGCATTAGATTTTATATGTATTTTCTTAATTTTTCTGCCGTTATTGAAGCAAAAATTTTGTAGTCTACATTTAGCAGAGAAATAGGTCTATAAGATGGTGGAAATGATGCATCAGTGCCCTCTTTATGTATTGGCATTATATATGCCTTTTGCCATATTGGGGGTATCATCATTTTTTCCTTTATGTTGTTCATAACTTTTTGTAACAGTATTATTGATACTCCTTCAAGTTGTTTGTAGTACATTTATTTATTTATTGTTTTAAATTAATTAGGGTGGGGTTTGATTGTATTTGATATCTACTAATTAATTATAGGGTTCAGTTAGTAAACCAAAATGACTATCTGCCCATTAGGTGTACTGGCCAACTGAATGAGAAGGGAGTAGGTCAGATAGCTTGAAGTAAATATGCCATCGACTGATTAGCCTTTACTTAAATTACTGGCTATAAGGATATAAGGGAAATAGAGAAGAAAAAGGCAACCATAGGCTACCAGCCTAATCACATGAGCAGCAAGAGTAATACTGAGGATTAACAGATGGGGAGGCAACAACATCTGAGTGGGGACTGTGTGGTAGGGAAGGAGTGGGGGAAGGTTTTAATATCTTGATTTAATATGAATAAGTTGTACATAGGTTATTAAACATCACCAGCTCTACTGGTTGGTTTGAGGCCCAGCTGGCTAGTCTGGCGAAAACCACTAGACGCAGTGATGTCTGAGCAGGGGATTCCTGTGCTCCTGGGGAGGGGAAAGTACAGCGGTGGGGCCAGGCATAGAATGAAGGGAAGGGGGTAGAGAAATACAGAAGCTTCACCCTCTTCCAGCCTGTGCCTCATCCTGAGGGATGTCGGCGGTGGGGCTAGGATGATTAACCCCCCTCCGACATTGATGTGGTGTAATGCCAGGTCTATTGATAATAAGACCATGGTCCTTCAGGACTTCATGCAAAAACAGAAGGTAGACCTGGCATGCGTGACCGAGACCTGGGTGACCAAGAAGATGGTAGCTCTCTCCCAACTTGCCCCTCCTGACTTCTTGGTCCTTCGTTAATCACGGACTTCGGGGTGGGGGGGGAGTGGCTATATTAATCTGGGAGGCTTACTCCTTGAGGGCGCTCCCGCCGCCAAGGATCATGAGCTTTGAGTGTGCTGGCCTGGTATGGGAGGCTGGGGAGAGTATGGCGATTTGGCTGGTATACCGACCACCTAACGCACCAGCCAATAGCCTACCATCGCTGATGGAGGCTGTAGCAGGCTGGGTATTGGAGAGCCCTAGACTGATAGTCCTAGGTGATTTCAGTGTCCATGCTGATGATGTGACCTCCACTCAGGCATCAGACCTGGTGTCATCCATGGTGGCACTAGGACTCTCCCGATATGTAACGACTCCCACACACCATGCTGGGCACACGCTCGATTTGATTTTTGTGGCGGGGGTAACAGTGGACTAAGTTACTGCTCAGGCAGTCCCATGTTTGGACCACCTTGCTCTGAGGGCCCACCTGAATATGCTAACCTGACTCTGTTTAGGCTGAAAGCGCATTTTTGCTCGCCTGCAGAGCCAGATGGACCCAATGCGGCTTCAGATGGCTCTACGGGATCCAATGCCCCCTGGCGGGTCATTGGATGAGCTTGTGGAGGACTGCCATAGCTGGGTCTCCACAGCCATCGATGAGACTGCTCCCCGGCACCCTCTGCACCCTCACTCCAGGCTTGCTCCTTGGTTTACCCAGGAGTTAAGGCTTATGAAGCAAGAGCTGAGATGGCTAGAGAGACAATGGCGTTGCACTCGGGACGAAGCCACAAGAACATCCTTTAGGACGTTTATGAAATCCTATGAGATGGCAGTCAAAGCTGCGAAGAAAGATTTCTATGCGGTGGCGATTGCATCTGCTAGCTCACAGCTTGGAGCTCGCGGCCCCAAGCACATCTTCAGCTTGGATCATTTCAGCCCACTCAGCCTGGAGGAAGTTGACAGATTGCTCTTGACTGTATGCCCAACCACATGTGGCCTTGATCCGTGCCCTTCCTGGCCCATTAAAGCAGGTTACGAGGGGTTTCGAGGTGCCCTGAGGGAAATTGTCAACGTCCCTTTTAGAAGGGCGGTTCCTGGAAGCACTCAAGGAAGCGATGGTCTGCCCGCTCCTAAAAAACCCATCTCTGGATCCAGCCAAATTGGCTAATTATTGGCCGGTCTCTAATCTATATATCTAATTCCCAAGTGGCCCCCTGTGTGCGGATATCTAAATCCGCACATCGGGGGCACCTGGGGGGCAGGGAGATTTTCCTGCGCACGTGGGGCAGTCCCCACGTGTGCAGAAAAATCTAAAAAGTGTTTAAAAGTCTAGGGGGGATATTAGAATCCCCAAAAAGTAAGAGCGTTTCCTGCGCATGCGCAGGGAACGCTCTGGGAACTCTGCAGCGGCTGGCGGCTAAAAGCCGCTCAGTCCTCGCCACCGGAGCCGGGGGGTGGGGGGAGAAGAGAGAGCTGAAGGGGGGGGGGAGATCGGCGGGCCCGGCGGCTGGAAGTCGCTCTGGCCTCGCCTCCAGAGCCGGGGGGTGGGGGGAGGAGGAGGATCGCCGGGGGGGAGGAGATTGGCGGGCCCGGTGGCTGGAAGCCGCTCAGGCCTCGCCTCCGGAGCCGGGGGGTGGGGGGAAGGAGGAGGATCGCCGGAGCCGGGGGGGAGAATTTGCTGGGGAGGGGGAATCTCGGCGAGCCAGCTGGCCTCGCCGCTGCTGCCGCCGCCGCTGCTGGGGGGGGAGGGGGAAGCTTGGCGGCCGGAATAATCCCTCCCCCCCGCGAGTATCGCGGGTCCCGCCTCTTGTTTGCCCTATTTGGGCAAATTAATCAAGAGGGCGGTGGCAATACAGTTACAGGGCTTCATGGATGACACTTCCATGTTAGATCCCTTCCAGTCCGGCTTTTGCCCAGGACACGGGATGGAGACAGCACTGGTAGCTCTGACTGACTATCTCTGGAGACATCTGGATTGGGGTGGCGTAGCAGCACTGATGTTGTTGGACCTGTTGGCTGCGTTTGACACAGTCGACCACCAATTGCTGCCACCCCTCAGCTGTCGTTTTTCCAAGCGAAAGAGCCCCAAGCGCTTTAACCTTTCTTCATAGGGAAGGTGTTCCAACCCTTTTATCATTCTAGTTGCCCTTCTCTGCACTTTTTCCAATGCTATAATATCCTTTTTGAGGTGTGGCGACCAGAACTGTACACAGTATTCCAAATGAGGTCGCACCAATGATTTATACAGGGGCATTATGATACTGGCTGATTTGTTTTCAATTCCCTTCCTAATAATCCCCAGCATAGCGCTGGCCTTCTTTATTGCAGCTACACACTGTCTAGACATTTTCATTGAGTTATCCACTACGACTCCAAGATCTCTCTCTTGGTCCGTCTCTGCCAGTTCAGACCCCATCAACGTGTATTTATACTTAGGATTTTTGGCTCCAATGTGCATCACTTTGCACTTGGCCACATTGAACCCCATTTGCCACATTGATGCCCACTCACCCATCCTCGACAGATCCCTTTGGAGTGCCTCACAATCCTCCCTGGTTTTCACCACCCTGAACAACTTCGTGTCATCTGCAAATTTAGCCACTTCACTACTTACTCCCAATTCCAAATCATTAATAAACAAGTTAAAAAGCATCAGACCGAGTACCGATCCCTATGGTACCCCACTGCTTACCACCCTCCACTGAGAAAGTTTCCCATTTATACTCACTCTCTGTTTCCTATTTATAAGCCAGTTTTTGATCCACAAGAGGACTTGTCCTTTTATCCCATGACTATTGAGCTTACTTAGGAGCCTTTGATGAGGAACTTTATCAAAAGCTTTCTGGAAGTCAAGGTAAACAACATCTATTGGGTCCCGCTTGTCCACATGTTTGTTCACTCCCTCAAAAAACACTAACAGGTTAGTGAGACAATATCTTCCCTTACAGAACCCATGCTGAGTCTGCCTCAATAGTTTTTGTTCATGAATGTGCCTACTAATTCTTTCCTTAATAACACTTTCCACCAACTTACCTGGTAAGTTTCCACCAACTTACTTCCGTAGGGCCTGTAAGACGGAGCTCTTCCACCAGGCTTTTAATTAGGAGCCACCCCCCACTATTACCATCAATGAGCCTGGCCCTCAGTTTCTTAACATCTGGCTCATTTCCATCGAGTGACGCAGGACGATAGAGAACTGAAACTTAGCAGTTATCTAGACATATGAAAGCGCCATTGTAAGCAATGAATTATATCATCAACTAGCACCTTATGATTTTATATTTTTATCATGGATTGTATTGTTGTATTGGCAACTGATGCTCTTGTTGTAAGCTGCCCTGAGCCCATTCGTGGTGAAGGCAGGGTAGAAATTGCATTAATAAATAAATAAATAAATAAATAAATAAATACATTACTGTCAACCCGCCAGGTCCTAGTACTTTATCCTTCTTTATGTTCTCTATTGCTTGAGAAATTTCTTGAATTGTTATTGTTTGATTTAATATTTTTCTGTGTTCTGATGTAAACCTTGCAATCAGGATATTTTTAAGTATTCTTATTCTTTCTTCTGAAACAGACTTCTTTTTTTATAGTCCTGAAAAAACACAGATAAAAACACTGATAAATTGTTCCTGTATTTCTCTTTCTGCATGTGTAATTTGATCTCCTGTTATTACTCTTTTTTCTTTTTCCTTCCTGAGACAATTCACCAGATGTCTGCCAGGTTTTTTTGCACATTCAAAATATCTTTGTTTCAGGATTTTTTTTTTCTGGACCTCTTCCACTTCTAATATATCTAATTGGTTTTTAATTATTTGATCTCTGCCAATGTTTTTAAATTAAGATTGTCTTTATGTTCTTGTTCCAGTCTCTATTTTTTTTCTGCTATTATCTTAGTTTGTTCTGATCTTTCTTGCTTTTTTATAGCAGCGGCTGTTGTAGAGTACCTCTGATAAAAGCTTTACTTGCTTCCCGCTGATATTCCTTCTGTGTTGTTATTTTAAAAAACTCTTTCAGATCTTCTTTACACTTATTTAACACACCATCTTGTAGTAAAAAGAGCATCATTTAATCTCCATCTTCCTCTTGATTCTTTGTTCCATTTCAAGACTACCTCTAAGAGATTGTGGTCTGCAAATATCTTCAGCTGAATCTCTACTTTTTCTAAATTCCTTGTCAAACTTTTTTTTTTATGTCCAGCACATGTCTATTTTTGAATATGTTTGATGTCTGTCTGAAAAGAAGGTAAAGTCTCAGCCCTTTGAATGCTTGGTCCTCTTATGAATCTCCTAATTTCAGCATTTCCATGTATTGAAATATATTTTGAGGTAGTTTCCCACCTTTAATATTCCTTGATCTGTCTTTTTTTGAGGGGGGGGGTTTCTACTAATCTGTTCATATTGCCAAAAATCATTATTTCTTCATCTTGAAAATCTAGCAGAGTTGGGGGGGGGATCTAAAAAAAATTAACTTTAGCATTGTTTAGTGCCTATATCGTTGCTTATCATGCATATTTTGCCTTCCAGGAGTCTCATCCTTAAGATTAGGTATCTTCCATCTGGATCTCTTAATTCTTCTCATACTACTAATTGTGGATTGTTTCTCTAACTAGCTAATCCACAATTTTTTGTTTCATACTGAAGCAAGATATTCTTTGCCTAATTTTCTATTGTTTAAAATATATTCATATTTTTCTTTATATGAGTTTGCCCACCCACCCACCCTTTGAATGAAAACATAAGATAAGTATTGGGTTAAACTAAGAACTTTATTTCAACCAGCTGATCTGTAACTTATTAACTTTTAAAGCATGGATCACCATAAGCTTGTCTAATGGGGCAAAAACAGCCCAGTTCCAATCCAGATCTGGAAATTATCCAAATCTTTCTTTTCCTTGCCCATGCCAGTGTGCATAGAGGGGAAGAGGTGCACAGTCCATACCCATGACTGTTCAGCCTTGTTGTTGTTGTTGTTCAGTCACACAGTCGAGTGCGACTCTTCGCGACCCCATGGACCAGATCATGCCAGGCCCTCCTGTCTTCCGCTGTCCTCTGAAGTTTGCTCAATTTCATGTTCGTTGCATTGATGACACTGTCTAACCATCTCATCCTTTGCCGGCCCCTTCTTCTTTCACCTTCAATCTTTCCCAGCATCAGGGTCTTCTCCAGTGATCAATCTTTCCTAGCATCAGGGTCTTCTCCAGTGATGTTCAGCCTTAGGGCCTGTCATATGATTCCCAAACCCCAAGGAGGCACTTACCAAGCTACCCAGACTGCATTGAACATAGCTACCCAGATTGAGAACCCCCTTTGTCCCAGATGTATCAGAGTGCTTGCCAATAAAACTTCCCTTGACCTGTGATTTTCCTACCACAGGGGGGATTAAACCTTGGCTTAACTCTCCTCCCACCTACTGTGCGCCAATAAGTTTCACAGGCCCTCTCAAGATTAGCTTTAAAAAGTCAGTCCCAACATCTGACAAGTAAACTCCATCAGATCTAAAAAAGGTGTGGCAACAATAATTTGATTTTGGGGTGAGGAATAACCTTTCCACCACCAGAAAGCACAGATCTGCCAATAACATTACTCAACCAATGCCGTGCCTTCTCAATTTTTGCTGGATGAATGACTCCCCTCCAGGTGCAGTGAGGCAGCCAGTTTGACCAAACCAGTGTGATGCCTGGGAACCAGTGTTGAATGACATGCAAATCTTGAAGGATTTTTGATTGCAAGGATAAAGCCAACCTGTTGTCCAGATTGTTTTCACCCAAATGAATGACTATGATCTGGGGAGAAATGTCTGCCAACTTACACTCATGGATGAGGGGTTGCAGCTGGCCGCAATGCATACCTCTGTTCCCCAGCCATTCAACAGAGGCAATGACTCCAATGCCTAGCTGGGTACCGATGTTGGAGCAACTGGCCTGCTGCCTCGCACAGTACGCTATTGAGTGCCATCAAATCAGCACCTTGGAATTAGTAGATCTGTGCTGCACTCTGTAACAAAATGAAGATTAAACATTATTGTTTGCTAATATAAGACCAATAAGCCTTGGACCTCCATCCACCTAGTCCCTGCAGCTCCACAAAGCTGAACTCCAAACCTGCTGCCATCAAGGCAGCTCCAATGTGGAAGGAATAAGTGCCATAATGTATCCCTGACAGATCTGCCACTCCAACACCCTTCGAACAATTTTGTTAAAAGCAAATCGCTGTCATGTTGGAAAAGGGGGCCTGATCTGGAATTCACACATTGCATCCACTCACCCAGTGCCCAAACAGGGCAAATCCTATAATCCAGACTCCACATGTGCAACTTCACCCTCCTGCATAGCCTCTAGTTCATATCCAAAGCCAACTCCTGAAAACAGTGCTCCTGAAATCGAGAAAGGGCATCTGTCAAATCTGGGTACAGGCTCACAATAAACAAAATATTAAAGCATAGGCACTGTGAGACAAGTGCTCTAACCTCATGACCATAAATGACCACAATGTTGAACGGTTGACCACCTGAACAACTGCCTGGTTATCACACCAAAATGGTTTCTAAGCCATGAGTGCCACAGGTGAACAGCAACAACCAAAAGGAAAAATTCCAAGAAGGTCAAGTCCCTGTTCAAACCAGGCCCAATCCAGTCTGGGAGCCAAGGCTGGGCACACCAGCTACCTGGAAAAAGACCCTGAAATCAAGACTACCAGAAGCATCAGAAGAATTCTGCAAGGTGGCTTCCAATAGCATAGGTTTATGCCAAAAGGACACACCATTGAAATCCTTCAGAAACTTCAGCCACATGTACAGATCAGCTTTGATCCCACTGGAAACCCTAATCCTGTTGTGGGGGCAACAAACACTCTGCAGGCAATCGCTGATCCTATGTGTGAAGGCCCAACCTGGGGCAAAGTTCAGGTGACCCAGCAAGACTTGCCACTCAAGCAAGGTGAAGCTCCTATGTGCACAGGCCTGCTTAATTGATCACTCTAATTCCATAACTTTTTCCCCAGGTGACATACAGTACTCCCTCTTGGTATCAATCTGAATGCCCAGAAAACAGAGAACCATAGAAGGCCCTTCAGTCTTCTCAGCCACTCATGGCATACCCAAGTCATATGCTAAGTCCTGAAAAACAGTCATGAGATGCTTACATTCAGAAGAACCATGCTTACTCACAAATAAAAAATCATCTAAATAGCGGACTACATTGCCAGCGCATTGCTTAAAAGCATACACCAGAAAATAACTAAATTTCTTAAATGCTAAGCAAGAAATGGAACAGCCCATGGGTAACTCCATAACAACACAGATAAAACTTCCAAAAGCAAAACCTAACAGGTCAAAATTGCTAGGGTAAATCAATAAAAGGCGAAAGGCCAACTTAATGTTGCATTTGCCCATCAATCCTCCCTTGCTGCATCACTCCACCATTGCCACTGCACTATCAAATGAAGTTTAGTGCACCAACATTAACCAATTCACTGTGAGGATGGGACAAATGGTGAATCAACCTGTATTCCCCTGGTGCTATCTTAGGTACCACCCATAATGGGGAACTATGCAGTGTTGGCAAAGGTTAAGTTCGCAACAGTGAAACCAACACCTCAAACCTGATTGTGATGTACACCCATCCCAGTGGCAGCACCAGTAGTCTTCTTTGAGTCAGTTGCATCATTGCCACCTGAGCGGTCTCCAGCTTCCTTTTCACAGGATGACTCCTAATGGGAGCCCCCACAGGTGGTACAGACATGCTTGAATTTACATGGCTTCCTGGTGCACTGCCCTGAATTGAAGTATCAAGCAGACAAAACAGGGTTGAACCCACTGCTTTGAAGCACCCCCTCACCTAGCTTTGCCTGTCAAGTGTGCCACCAGGTGCCTACTGTCTGTGCAGCACCCCTTAATCACCACCACAGGTCCCATACACTGTGACCATATCTGCTGGTGTTCCCGGTCCCATAGCAGCAGGGCGTCCATGACCATCCTGGACTGGAACATCTTATCATAGCACAACCAGGCAGCCCCATGTACTTCCTGTACGCTCTATGAATAAGATCCAAATGTCTTTCCAAAGCCAGGCCTTTCTCTTGCTGCATCTGCATAACTATACCCATATAAATGGTATAGGCAGCCAACCAATTGGTGAAATTCTTGTCCACCTACTGCCTCATAATTTTCTCCAACTCCCAGGATCATCCTTCATCCCAGGCTTCATTTCCATGCAATGGGAGAACAGTGTGAACAGGTCCGTGTACTCTCCCCACCATGCCTTTACTTTTGTAGCTGGCAGAAGCTGATCACCCAAGGGCAGTGACCACTCCATTTATGCATATGGAAGACTGGTAGTTGGGTTTGTCTGGTGGCCGCTCCACCAGGGGGCCTGATTTTCTGCCCTGCTAGGGTGTCCATAGCAGAGCAGAAAATCAGGCCAAGGACACATCCAAAACTGACCTATCAAGGCTTGAATCCACATTGTGGGTTGGGGTCCTGTAGACCATCTGCCTGCTGCAGGTTGCCATGGCCCCCACTCTGGCACTGCATATGAGTCAATGCCATACTAGGGCAGGTACAAATTGGATGCAGAGTCTACCCTGGTCATCCACTCCTCTTCCCTCCCTGCATCCCCTGAGGACTCACCCACAGCTGATGATCCACCTGCTTCTGCCTGCGCCTGTCCAACTAATGCTGTCGGTACCCTGGTCTCCCAGTCAGCTTGCTCCATAACCACCCTGTCAGAAAGATTCCACAGATGTTCGGTACTGCCAGGTCCTTCTGCTGCTGGCAGAGCTATTAGTAGAGGCCATACCCTCTTCAGCCTTTTCCATAGCTCCAATCCTGGCCACCAGATCCCTAATGGCAGGCCCATCCTCCTCATCTGAAGAGGAACTCTGTTGGACAATAGGTCTTTTGGGAGGCTTCTTGGTCAAGACACCTTTTTTCTGGATGTCCTTTCTAGGAGGCATGATTCACCTAGGCGACCAGCAACAAAGAAGCTAATACCCAGGAAGCCAAAATTGGCAAGGCTGGACAGGCCCTACCCTACCACCAAGGTCCACAAGTGCCCCTGGTCCAGCAACACCCAAAGCCAGCACTGATGCATCCCCCCCCCCCGGAGGCAACACTGGAGAGATCCCTGACCTTGTTGGAGAGGTTTATTAAAAAAAAAAACACCTCAGCCCCTAGGGCTAAAGGTGCTCCCAGTAGGGGGTGCCAAGTATCAGATAACTGCCATGTTTTTTATATAACCTTATTTCTGGCTTGCACACATGTGCTTAGATTTGCTTTGCTAAGGCTACCATGGGAGACATTCCTCTGCAGACACCACTATCAGTGTAACCTTGACAGGAGGGAGGGCTTGCGTTCCCTAGCTGGTGTGAATATATCAGTCCTCTGGAAAGGCGGGTGGTCTTCCATTCATGATGTAATGTCCCACCGGGAGATTTCCCATGTGCGCACTTAGATTTCATTTGCTTGGCTAGTTGAAGCATCAGAGTATATACACAGCCCCCCATGCCATATCCGTCATTCCTGACAATGTACCTGTATTACTTGGCAACAGACTGGTATTCCAATAAAGCATAACTTTCTGAGTGAAGTGTGCCTGGACCTGCTTGCTGTTGAACCCGACAGAATTGTCAGGAATCTTTATTTCGCCACCAGGTCAGATCTCTCCCTGCCGAGATGAGTGGACCCGGGGGAAGTGGGGTGCCCACTACGGTACCTACCACTACCGTGCCCACGATGGTACCAACCACAACGGTGCCTACAACTATGCCTGCCAACCCCCCGCTGACTATGGGGACGGGGGTTCCAGTGTCGGCGGTCCCCCTGACAGTCACCAGCCCTTGAGGGCCAGCAACTATGGATGGCGGGGCCATCCTGAGACCTACAATGTCGTACATCCCTCTGCACCTGGGTAAAGGGGTAATGTTTCGGCCCAAGCAGAGGGATTGCGCACGACACCAGGGAGACTCTATGCAAACCACCTGGTCATTGCTGGGGAGTTAGAGCCAGGACAGTCGTTTGAGCTCAGGGAGTTTCAGCACAACTCCAAGCCGTCCCCTCAAGATTCCCCCGAGGTCTTCAGGAAGTCCAGGAGGGATGTGGAGGGGAGGCTGGATAGCCTAGAGACTGATTGCCGCATGATAATGCGAGACTTAGGACATTTACTTCAAACGTTACCGACAATGATGAACCAGGTGATTCAGACACAATTGGCAGCCCAACAAGGGGTCCCAGCTGGCCCCCCCGCCTGGTCCTGGTCAACCACTGCCTGGCCCCGTCCTGCCGCCACCTGCTCCCATCTTGCCAGCTCCTCAGCTGCAGCAGGCGCAGCAGGCGCAGCAGCCGCCACCCCTTCCAGCACCGGCGCCTCAGCTACTCGGGGCACCACCACCTCCAGCTCCCCCCCCCCACAACCACCTGCTCCGGTGGTCCAGCCGGTGATGCCACGGCCCAAGGATTTACTGGATGTCACCTTTGATGGTGACCCAGAAAACCGCTCCTTTTTCATCTTGCAAGTGATGACATTTGTGCAACAGTGGGCCCATCTCTTCCAAGATGAGGAGCAACAGGTGGACTTTATCGCTTTGAGGCTGAGAGGGGCCACCACCAGCTGGTACGTGTCTTTGCATGACCTGGATGCAGATTACTGGGGAGCGTAGATGCATTTATGTGGGCGCTACGAGCTCGGTTTGAGGATCGCATGGTGGCCAAGAAGGCGGAAGCCTTCCTCCGCACCTTTAAGCAAGGCAAGCTCTCAGTGAAGGAGTACTCGACGGAATTCCAATGGCATGCCATCAAAATCCGTGACTGGGGCTGGTGGCTGACATCCGAAACAATGTCATGAGTTTCCAAGAGCCGAGAACTCTATGAGCCTGGCTGGAGGAGGCAGAGAAAGCGGAAAGCAGGTTGCACACTATGAGACTAGATAGTGCGATTGCAGCTCGGAGACCACCCGCTACGCCCCATCCAAACCCAAGCAGCCCCAGCCGAAGGTCTCAGTTCAGGACCAACAAATGAAACAAGGCTTATGCCTGAAATGTGGGCACAGAGCCACTATGCCGCTACCTGCCCATCGGGAGAAATTACTAGATCATCGGGAAAAGAAGGTGACAAGCGTCGGGCTGACATCCCGTCAAAAAAGGCTACAGCAAAGCCGAAGAACCCCATGCCTTACACACCACTATGGAGATCCTGGACCCGGGTTCGAGTGATGACGAGGAGGCAGAGCCGGTAGGAAAAGACCAGGTCCTGTTGTAAATGGTGTAGCACAGCAGGACCCTTTGACCGAAGTGCCAAACGTGGTGAGCAACTATCCACCCCTCTTTTTCGTGACTTACTATTGTGAACCCTGACATAAAGATGCACATTAGGGTTCGCGGCCTCATAGACTCCGGGTGCGGGAGGGATCTCATCAACCCCTCCCTAGTGTCGGGCTTGGAGGCAGCTGTGGTCCACTTGGCAGAGCCCTTTATATTTACCCAAATGGATGGCTCTCAAATGAAAGAATCCTGTAGGTTCAAGACTGTTCCGTTGCGGGTGGGGGCTGGAGATCATTGGGAAGACCACACCTTTGTGGTGTCCCCTGGAGCTAAGTTCCCTTTGGTACTGGGCAGCCCATGGCTTCATGGACATGACCCATATATCTTGTGGGACGAGGGGATTGTCTGGTTCATATCCCCAAAGTGTCAAAATCACATCTGGGACCCTGCCTGGGGGTTAGCCCCGGATAGTGAGCTTCCCCAGGTTTGTTTAGCCACAGATGAATTCGCCCAAATCCCCAGGGAATACAGAGGTTTATCGTGGGTGTTTGAGGAAGAGGATGTGGATGAACTCCCTCCCCATCGCAACTCTGACTGTGCAATTGAATTGTTACCAGGGCATAAGATGCCAAAGGGGATTTAAAAAATAAAAAAAGGCCTAAAGGCCGCTTTTTGTTTATTTTGTAAACACACAATATATAATACACACAATATACAATACATCCACATTAAAAACACCACAAAACAACAACAAACATCCTAATCTAACATTAAACATTTACAGAGGGGCTTTTTTTAAAAACACCTCGATTTTTTAAACACCTCGATTAATTCTTACAGCAACTTCTACAAGCCTTCTTTGCTATATCCAAAAGCTTTCTTAAATACTAAATGTAACTTTCTTTTAAACGCAAAGCTATCTTATTATCTCTAACACCGTTCAACTACCTCTACTTAATTATCTTATACCAATCATAAAAACGACCCCATGTATTCAAAAAAGTGTCTTCTGGTTGACCTCTTAGAATTAATGTCAGTTTATTCATTTCGGTCACCTCCAATATGTTTGCAATATATTCTTCCCTCCTTGGTATTTGGGGAGATCTCCAATAACGTGCATACACAATCCTAGCCGCCGTAGTTAAATATATTAACAAATAACGATCCTCCCAAGTCAAGTCTTTCGGTAATATACCCAATAACAAAACTTCTGGTTTAAAAGAGATTACCTTCCCTACATTTTTTTAAATTAATTCATGAATCCAAATCCAATATTTTTTGCTGATGTCGCAACTCCACCACATATGAAAAAGGAGCCCATCTTGTTTTCACATTTCCAGCACTGATTAGATAATTCTTATCATATTTTGCAATTTTCTCAGGGGTAACATACCATCTGTAAAACATTTTATACATATTTTCCTTATAGGTCAGCGCTTTAGTTATTTTAACATTCTTACACCATATCTGATCCCATTGTTCCAAATCAGTAGTATGCCCTAAATTCTGAGCCCATTAGATCATATTATTTTTGACAGTTTCATCAACCATCGCTTCTTTCAACAATATTACATACATTTTTGTTATAAATTTCTCCTCTGTCATCAAAACCCTTTCCATTTCATTAAGTTTCTCATAAATTCCAACCTTTTTATCTTTCGCAAATCTTGACCCTAGCTGTTCGTTGCCACCACGACAGGTCTTCATCTAATTTAAGATTGCCCCTTGAATCTATTACATCTAAATATCTCCTTGGTGTCTCCTCCTCATACGTCTTAGGGAAAGTAAATGCTTCCAATGGTGCAATTAACTTGGATTTCTTTCTAAACCAGCTCTTTTGTACCACTGTCCACACTTTTATTAGAGCTGCTCGTAATCAATGTTCTTTAAAGTACTTAAGAGATAGAGTCTTCTCATACCATACAAAAGCATGCCAACCCAACATTAGATCATGTCCTTCCAATTTTAATATTCTTTTATCTTCCAACATAATCCATTCTCTGCTCTATAATATAAAATCCAGTTTGGAAGTCCAAGTCCGTCTCTTTCCTTCAAATCTTGCAAAGCCTTTAATCTAATTCTTGATCTTTTTCCTTGCCATATAAAGTTCTTTACCAATCCATCCAATTCTTTAAAGATGCCCATATCTTGTAAGACCAGGATTGTTTGAAATAGAAAGATCCACCTTGGACGTATGTTCATCTTAACTAGTGCTATTCGTCCCATCAAAGATATTTGTAAGTTCTTCCACCTGATGCCAAAAGGGGAAATTTACACCATGAGCCCCATGGAGAAGGAGGGATTGTGAAAGTTCATCGATAAAAACCTTGCCAGAGGATTTATTCGGCCAGCAGCCTCCCCGTTCGCCGCTTCAGTTCTTTTTTAAAAAAAGAAGGACGGGGGGGCTCAGGCTTTGCACAGACTATCGGTGGCTGAATGCAGTTTTGTCCACCAATGCCTACCCCATGCCGTTAATTAAAGACTTCTTGGTGGAGGTGGCCAAGGGAAAGATCTTCTCCAAGCTTGATTTACAGGATGCTTATTTCCGTGTACGCATCCGACAGGTAGAGGAATATAAGACTGCCTTCAATACACCTCTGGGACAATTTGAATATCGGGTGATGCCATTTGGCCTCCGAGAGTCTTTATGAACTTAATAAATGGAGTGTTACACAAGCACCTGTTTAAGGGGGTGTTCGTGTACTTGGATGTCATTTTATTGTACTCCCTGGACATTGTCTCTCATGTACAGCTGGTGAGAGAGGTCCTTCAGATGTTACTTAAGCACAAACTGTTCAAATGTGAGTTCCATAAGACCAGCATTGACTTCCTGGGGTACCATATATCTCAAAAGGGGACAGAGATGGACCCAAAGAAAGTACAGGATGTGTTGGAATGGGAGCTCCTAAGACCCGCAAACAGCTCCAGAGTTTCCTAGGATTCGCCAATTTTTATAGAAATTTCCTGCCACACACTGCCCAAGTGAGTCTGCCCTTAACTGACTTATTAAAAACCAAGGGGAAGGGACCGGGGGCTGCCAAACTTATGACTAAACTGGAGTGGACCCCAAAGTGTCAAGAGGTGTTCGATCAGCTTAAAACTCTGTTTATAACAGAATCAGTGTTGGCGCACCCAGATGAAACAAAAAAAATTGTGGTTCAGTTCGACGCATCGGATGTCGCTATGGGGGGAGCAATCTTACAAGAAGGGTCTGATGGTCAGCTCCATCTCTTAGCATATGTGTCCCGCAAATTCAATAGCACAGAGAGAAACTGGCCTGTGTGGGATAAGGAAGCTGGGGCGATCCGCTTATCACTAGCCACGTAGAGACACTGGCTGGAAAGGGCCCGAGTTCCCTTTGAGGTTTGGACTGATCATAAAAACCTTGAGGTTCTCCGAACACCTCAAGCAGTTCAGATGGGCTGAGTTTTTCTTGAGGTTTCAGTTTACCCTACACTACTTCCCTGGTAAAGCAAACTCCCTGGCTGATGCTTTATCTCGCCTCCTGCAACATGAAAGCAGAAGGGAGGAGGTTCGCGACTCATTCTTCATGCCCTCTCAATTGAGTGGTGCTGTGCTAACACACAGCTAGGAGCAGGGGAAACACTCCAGTCAACCCCCCCGCCCCTGATCGCTGGGAAGACAAATATGCATCGGCCCTCTCCGATGCTGACAGGGAGGAACTGAGGGTGGCGGGGGACTTAGAATGCCGAGAAAATGGCTGTTGGTACAAGGGGAGCAGGCTATATGTCCCTGAACTGCTGCGAGGGGATGTATTACAATCAGTTCACGGTTCCAAAACTAGCAGGCCATTTAGGCTTTGTAAAATCATTACATCTCTTGCATCGTCAATTCTGGTGGCTGCACATGCGCAAGGATCTATCCCTGTATGTTCACTCTTGCCAAACGTGCATCATGTGCAAGCCTCGGTCAGAGAAGACTCCAGGTTTCTTGAAGCCCCTGCTGATCCCCCAGTAGACTGTGGGAGGTCATCTCGATGGACTTCATTACAGATTTACCCCCCAGTAAGCAGATGACTGTGATCTGGGTGGTTGTGGACTTGTTTTCAAAACAGGCTCATCTCATCCCTTTCCCCAGTTTGCCCACAGACCATTCTTTGGCGAGAGCCTTCCTTCAACACATAGTGTGCCTCCACACAATGCCAGCCAAAATAATCAAGGACTGGGGGGCCCAATTCATTTCTAAGTTCTGGGGAGAGCTGATGGGCGTAATGGGGGTGGAACATGCCCTAAGCAGTGCCTACCACCCAGAAACTGATGGACAAACTGAATGGGTGAATCAAACCCTGAAGCAATACCTGTGCTGTTTCACTAACTTCCAACAAGACAATTGGATGGATCTACTTCCCCTTGCCGAATTTTGCTACAATAATGCTTGTCACACCTCAACGGGGGTCTCTCCTTTTAAAGCCACCTTGGGATATGACAGCCCCCCACTACCATTCCTCACTACAGATTCAGGAACGGGGGGTGAGGCAATGGCCTGGTGTACAAAATTGCAAGAGTCATGGCAACAGATTTGTGAGGCTCTTGATGCTGCCAAGGCAGCTTATAAAGCCCAGGCTGACAATAAAAGGGTGGAGGGTTGGGTCCTGCAGTCTGGGGACTTTCCCACGCACGCTTAGATTTCATTTGCTTGGCTAGTTGAAGCATCAGAGTATATACACAGCCCCCCATGCCATATCCGTCATTCCTGACAATGTACCTGTATTACTTGGCAACAGACTGGTATTCCAATAAAGCATAACTTTCTGAGTGAAGTGTGCCTGGACCTGCTTGCTGTTGAACCTGACACCAAGTAATGAACCTTGCCTCCCTCAGGGGTACCGCCAGGCCTGATTTGGCTCAAATGCCAAAAAAGAAATGTGGGGAAACCCTTGCAGAGATGGGGGACAACCCGGCCTAGGCTGGAGCTTCCTCATGGCCCACCAAGGTCTAAATGCTGAACAGACAGATTGGGAGGGAGCAAGAAGACAGATGGGCGAACTTTGCCCCATGCTGCTGCTAAGTACACCATGGCCCAAAGGCTGAAACAGAAAAGTGAGGGGGGAGATGAGACTGCCCCACGGCTACACCCCACCTGGGCCCATCAATCCCCAGCAGGCTCGGCTCACCTGCTAGGTGAACTAGGCACTGGCCAAGGGCGCGCTGGCCCTCAGGAGTGACAAATGGCACGCCAGCCCTCAGGGGTGCCAAATGGTGCCCCGCCCCCCGAAAAGCCCCCGCCACCAGCCTAATGGGGTGGGGTGGGATGGCGGGTCTGCCCCTGGCTGCTCCACCCCAGGATCTTTGGAGGGGGCTGCCCCTGCGGGGCTTCCAAGAGCCAAGCCAGATCTAAGCCAGGCCAGAGCCCCACCAGAGGGCCAGTCCCACTGACCGCCTTTGTGTGGTGGCGCCCCTGCATGCCCAGGGCCGGCCTCACCCCGTTTCCGAGATCTGGGCACCCCTGCTTGGGCTGAGCACCAGCAGCCTTGCCACCCACCCATGGCACCGTCTGGCCAGGTGAGGGGGCAGGTGAGAGGCACCCCGGGGGTGGGTGGCCGCTGCCTCCTGTTCTGCCCCGGCCCTGTTGCATGCCACCCCCTCCCCAGCCAGTTGGACTGCCCGCCCACCAGGCACAACTGCCCCCTTCTCCCCGCTGTCGAGTCCCTCCTGGCAGGCAGGCACAGGGAGGCAGGATGGGGCCCGGGGTGCTGCTGCTGCTGGTGGTGGCCTCCTCCTCCTCCTGGGCACTGGCCAGGGATCTCAGCAGACACCCTGGTAAGCTTGTCACCGCCCCCTCCCCTGGCATGGGGGACAGAGAGAGGGAGGGGGGAGCAGCGGGGCCTGCTAGGAGCGTGCAATCCCCGCAGCATCGTGGGGGGTGCCATCAGCTGCAAACCCCCCTTCCTCACATGCCCCTTCCTTCCTTCCTTCTCCCAACCCTTGGGGCCTGGCATGGCCACACAGCCTTCAGAGCGGCTCAGAGGAGGCAGGGGCGGCATGGCGGTGGCCAGCGGGGATTCCCCACCACTGCCACCAGTACAGAGCACCCAGCTGGGGCGCAGAAGGTGCTGGCGCAGCTCACCCACCCTCCCCCTCCCCTCCTTGGGGGGGAGGTAGGGGCAGCATGGCGGCATCTCCAGGCCCCACTGGGAGCATGGCATCTGTGCCCACCTAGGGTGCAGAAACACCTCAAGCTAGCCCTGATCCCCAGTTACACCTACTGGGCCCTAACCACTGTGGCTTGACTGCCTAGATGCCTCAGACCCCCACCCAGAACCCCCAAACCTCTCCCTCCAATGGACCAGGGCTCTTTTGTGGCAGGAACTCCTTTACATATTAGGTGACACACCCCTAATGTAGCCAATCCTCCAAGAGTTTACAGAGCTCTTCTTACAGGGGCTACTGTAAACTCTTGGAGGATTGGCTACATTAGGGGTGTGTCACCTAATATGTAAAGGAGTTCCTGCTACAAAAAGAGCCCTGGGAGGGACTGAATCCACTTCAATGCCCATCCTTTGTCACCATCGCAGAAGTCTGACCACTGCTGGACTGTGCTCACTCAACCCCACAGCCACTCAGCCAAGCCAACGCCAAGCTGAGGAAGGTAGGCCACCTGTTCCTGTGAAAAAACTGTAGGGGGAATGAAGAACGATCTCGTGCCACCTGGAGAATTAGGGAGTGACTGCTGCTACTTCAAGCACCTCTCCCGAACTGAGGTGGCCATTGCAATGAGTCTTAACCCCATTGTCTGAATTCCCCCGACATGTTCCCATTCAAATTGTGGGGGGTGACATTCACAATTGGGCAGTAACCCATCTTTTGGTGGGTTTTTTTCAATTGATTGAAGGTTTTCATACATTTTTGAAGGGGAAATCAGTCCATTGATATTTATTGATACTATTTTTAATTTATCCATTTTGTCCTGATGTTGTAGCCATGTCCAATTTGTCCTTTTCTGTGCTTGTTTCTTTTTTGGAGTTTTTGATCTTCGAACTTTGCTTTGAGCTGCTAGCAAATTGCATTGAGTTTGCTTCACTGGAGATTCTCCTGTTCCTCCACTTGCAGTTCTTCGGCCTGTTGTTTGGCTTGTTCCTCTATTGCAATTACTTTTTATTTTGGGGAACATTTTAGCCTGACTACCATCCATCCCTGCTCCAATGACCAGAAGTTTGTCTCCAGACACACAGGGACATCTGGCAATGCTAGTTATTTCTCTTGCTTGTGGTTTTAATTTTTGTGTTAAACTTAAATTAGAGGTTAACTTAAGAGAACATAAGAGAAGCCAATGTTGGATCAGGCCAATGGCCCATCCAGTCTGATACTCTGTCACACAGTGGCCAAAAATACCAGGTGCCATCAGGAGGCCCATCAGTGGGGCCAGGACACTAGAAGCCTTCCCACTGTCCCCCCTCCCCCAGCACCAAGAATAGAGTACATCACTGATGGACCTCTGCTCCATATGTTTATCCAATTCTCTCTTGAAGCTGTATATGCTTGTAGGCACCACTACCTCCTGTGGCAGTGAATTCCATGTGTTAATCACTCTTTGAGTGAAGAAGTACTTCCTTTTATCTGTTCTAACCCGACTGCTCGGAGATTTCATTGAGTGCCCATGAGTTTTGTATTGTGAGAAAGGGAGAAAAGTACTTCTTTCTCTACCCGCTCTATCCCATGCATAGAGGACTCAAAACAATAGGGATTTGGTTATTAGTTGTGAGGCATTTGCAAGCTTCTTTGCATTGTCTAAAGAGGCACTGCTGGAGGCTCTCCAAGTAAACCTGGTTTTGTCATGAAGTCAATCATTAAACTATTCAGGGAGAGAAGGGGGAAATTTGATTTCTGCTGTAGTTTAAAATGTTCCAGAACTTGACATGGTCTGATGATAAAACTTGACTGATTCGTTTTCCTATGCTCAGGGGGTAAAAGAACATCTACATCTCCAACGACTGGTTTGCCCTGCATGGAAGTTCCAATTGTGGTCCTATTGGATAAATGTGCAGATTCAGCTGTCCTCTTTTGCAGGCCTGATGATAGAGGAACCTCACAATCCAAAGATGTAGTAGAAAGCGTGATTGAGTCCCCCATCTCTTCAATATTGTTATGGGCTTGGGTGTAGATTCCTTCCTGTCTACCAGTCCCCCTATAGTGCATTGGTTAAGAGGGTCTGTGAGAACTCTTAGATCTTGAATAGGGTTCTTTAAATTGTCTAGAATAGAGGCAGAGAAGATACTAAGGTGCTGAGGATGTATGTCTTGGCAGAAGAGGGAGGACTTTCACATCTGCAAATACTCTGTGAGCAGATATTGCAAAGGAAGTGAGGTATCTTTTCATTTTTAGCAGCATCAAAGGTATTGTTGAGTAGGCAAATCTAAACCCTCGAAAGTCTCTCAGCTTTTACAAAGTCAATTTGATATAGCTCTGTTTGTAAAAGCTGGCTCAAAGGAAGTATGATGCTTCTTTTATTAGCCCAGCGATTACAGTTCAAGTAGTTAAAGGAGACGTACAGCAAAACTTGAGTTGTTTGAAAGCAGAGAGCAGAACCTATATTTTTCCCCTTTGGAATATCAGCTTCTTGGGGGAGGTGGGGGAATGAAGTTGGTATATTCTTTAACTTTAAGGATGAATTGGGGAACTGAGAATGTGGCTTAAAAGGTCTGTAAATTTCGCTTCTTTGTAGATAATAGCTTCTCTTCTCATTGGAGGCCTTTACTGTATTAATAAGTATATCAAACTTGTTTGAGATGCTGTTAAGTTCACCGGTTAGTGAGCAATGGTCTCCTATAAGCTTCATCAAGAAATGTTTTTGGGATTGCATATCTGGCTCCTCACCCTCTGAAAACGTCCTTTCATTATGAAGAGGAGTCAACTGCAGGGGAGATGTCTCAATTATATTAGAAAATTTATCTCTTTCAGTTCCATTAGAAAGGTGGAAGTCTGGAGCTGATTATAGTAGCTGCTCCTCCTCTATATTCAACACTTTAAATATGTTAGGAGTGGAATGAGAAGAAATGTCAATTAATCAATGTTCCTTCTAAGCTCCACAGTGTTGTGAGCAGAAAACCTACCTTGTGAGTGGAAAAAGCTAGTAGCATTAAAGTTGTGAGCAAGTCTACATTTGACTATTATGTAAACTACAAGTGGAGACCCGCAAGAAACTTGCGGGATGGTTATCTCATTCATCACACCTTTGCTTTTTCTGTTCACCCCCTACCTCTCTCACACTATTTCTCCCCTCTGCCCCCCTTTTCTTACTCTCTGTTTCTCCTCCATGCATGTGAGTTCCTCTCTCTTTCTGATATGTCATCTTTCTCTTTGTTTTTCTGCCTCCCCACTTCATCACTCTCCCAGCCTCTTGCCTGCTTCCTCCCCCACTCCGCAAAGCAGCAGCAACAGTGGTGGCAGTGCTCTCAGCCACCCACCTGCTTTCTCTCCCCCACAGCAGCAGTGGCAGCACTCTGGGAATCACAACGGATCTCCCAGTTACAGAGATCAATTCACCTTAGGGCTGCCAGCTCCAGGTTGGGAAATTCCTGGAGATTTGGGGGTGGAACCTTGGGACAGTGAGGCTTGGGGAGGCAAGCAGCCTCAGCAAGGTATGATGCCATAGACTCAACCCTCCAAAACAGCCATTTTATCCAGGGGAACTGATCTCTGTCACCTGGACAACAGTTGTAATTCTGGGTGATCTCCAGTCCTCACCAGGGGGCTGGCAATGGTGATTCTCATGGAGGAAATGGCTGGAGGGTGAAGTCTATGGCATTACACTAGTCCAAAGTTCCTCCCCTCCTCAAATCCCACCCTCTCCAGGCTTCACCCCTCAAATGTCCAGGGATTTCCCAACCTGGAGTTGGCAACCCTATTTCCTTCCCAACCAACAGCCAACCTACCTTTATCTGCCTCTCTGTCTTCTGCTTTCCATCTCCACCCCCCAGCCTCTATCTAGGAAAATTACAGTCTTTCTCCACAGTGAGGGCCAAAGCAGCTTTCATAATTCCCTCCTCCTTTTTATTTGCACAACAACCCTGTGAGGTTGGTTAGGCTGAAATATGTGACTGGTCCAAAATCACGCAGTCAGCTTCCACTGCAAGATGGGGATCGGTACGTTCATCGGCAGCCACCCTATGAAAGCCAGTGAGGTGCAGCAGTTAGAGCTGCAAATCAGGGGGGACCTGGCAACCCTAGACTACTGCCAGGCCTAGAGTGGCCAACCTCCAAATGGGCCCTGGAGACCCCCCAGAATTACAACTGGACTCTAGACAGCAGAGGTCTGTCTCCCTGCAGAAAATGGCTGCTTTGGAGGGTGGACTCTGTGGCATTATGCCCAGCTGAGGCCTCTCCCTTCCCAAACGCAGCCCTTCTTAGAGTCCACCACAAAATCTCTAGAAATCCCCCAGCCTGGCACTGAAAACTCTTGTGAGGCCTGGCCCCAAGGCTCCCTCCCTGAAAGGCCAGAATAGGCCTGGAAAGGGCCCTTCCCCCACCCTTTTACTGACAGAGCCAGTCAGAAGCCTCTTTCCCCTCCCCCGCCCCAACATTCTAATGTCTCACTGTTGATGCCTGGAGTTAGGTCCCTGCAGAGGCCATTTCAAAAGTTTTTTTGGGGAATTCAACCATTCCTGAAGGGTTTTTGTTTTCCACTTTTTGGATTTTTCTACAAACCCAGGAAGTCTACTGACTACGTAGGAAAAGCTGTTGGGGAAAAGTGAGCCCCCTGTTGGTAGGAATAGGTATCTGCACATTTTGGCAATTAGAATAAGGATTTTTAAGATTTCCATAACCTTGTAAAAATCTCAGAATGAATTCTTTTAAACTATATTAAAATTATATTTTAAGAATAATTTAAATATTATACAGGAAAACAGAATCAAGTCAAATTTCATTACACAAAGTGTTGTCCTCTGCAGGGGTTGACCAGGCCTCTGGAGAACAGGTTTACCTGCCCCTATCCACTATATGTTATCCTCTACAGGGGTAGACCTGGCCTCTGGAGAACAGGTATGCCCATGCCTTTTCCACTATATTGGGAGACCTGGCCTCTGGATAACAGGTCTACCCGCCCCAGTCCACCATATTGATAAATCTGGCCTCAGACCCTTCGCTGAGCCTTAGAAAATATACCAGCACTTGGGAAGGGGGAGACTCTTGCAGTCTACTTTGGTTTTGTTTGCTTGTTTATTGTTTTTTTTTAGTGAAATATGACAACCAGCATTACAGATCAAGTATAACAGAGGTGGAACAATCACTGTCAGAATCCTACCTAACTTAAACAGGAGGTTGCTTAAATGTTATCAACTTGGTCAAACTACTTAACTTATTCAAATATTTTTATCCCACTTTTCCCTGTGACTCAAGGCACCTTACAAATCATACTGAAAAGCATAATAGGGGTGTGCCAAAAAAATCCTTTTTTCCCCCTGGCTCAACTGTAGCCTATGAGGACCATTATAGTCAATGGAGAATCAGTCTGGGGGTATCTGGGGATCCTGGGGGGCTGTTTTTTGGGGTAGAAGCACCAAAATATGCAGCATAGGTGCTGGTGCCTCTCCTCAAAAAAACCCCCCAAGTTTCACAAAGATTGGATCAGGAGGTCCATTTCTATGGGCCACAGAAAGTGGTGCCCCATCTGTTCCTATCTATTGTTTCCTATGGAAGCTTGGTTGTGAGCAGAACAGAAATCCTCTGAGCTGACCTCTAAAATATTGTGTGCCAGCACCCCCTAGTGCAGCTTAGAGGGAACTATGTTTACTATATTCTTCAAAGGGAGATCATCTAAGTGTTGTTGTCTGGCTGATTTCAATGGAGAGTTGAAGTCCAGAGGTCTGCTTCTTTTTTCTTCTTCCCCATTTTAGCTCTCAGTAGTTATTTGTGGGAGTTAGAATTGAGTAAGTCTCAGCATTTCCAAGGATGTGGCTGCTGTAGTATCAAAACCAGGCATTCAGCCAGTAGTTAAAAGATCCCAGCCAATATCTCTTGACACACTTCTTGAATGTTCTTCTGGGTTCCTTCCTCAGATTCTTGAATGTTTTTCTGAATACTCTGCATATTCTTTAGGGTTCTTTTCTCTGAAACTTGAATGGTCTTCTGAGTTCTTTCTTCAAATTGTTACATTTGGTTGCACCTGTGTTCATGATAATTTTTCCACCACTACGATCTTCATCTGTTTCATCTTGTATTGTGAGACATGTTCCTGTTGCCATTTTTTTTCTTTTTACTCTTCTCTTTTTAAAAATATTGTACACACTTTCCATATATTATTTCCATATACAGTTTTCTATGCAAGTATCAAGTCCATAACAATAAAAGTTTTTACTGTTAAAATAACTCAGCTACAGTCTATATCAATTAAACACACAGTGGTATTATCTACAGTTCTTATTTTAAAAGATAGATGTAGCAAGTAATTAATATTCTGAATGAACATAAAATAAATGAAAGAGGTAGCTTGTCTTCTAATCATTAAGTCACAAATCAATATATTACCAACAGAACGTTTTTTTTTTCCTTATTACAAGTAGAATTTAGTAAGGCAGGTGGAAAGGTGATAAATGAGAAGGAGGAGAGGGAAGGGGGAGGGAGAAAGGGACAAGGAAAAATGAAGGTAAACTAGTGGTTTTGCTTTTGTTTCCTGGTACACTGATTCTTCAGAGGAGGGGGGAGAGAAAAGAAAATATTATGAATTAATCTAATGTCTCCTTGTTGCTTTTTATTCTGGAGGATTTCAAGAAAGGTGCCCAGATAGGCAAATATATAACAGAGAAAAATAAATCTTATCTTTCTATTGAGCAGACTATTTGGTAAAATGGTCAGTCTGTGTGTGTGTGTGGGGGGGAGGTTTCCTCCACTGCCTCATGTCACAGCCGGAACACTAAATTCTTCAGACAAATGCCCTTCATCAAAGATAGGAGAATGAAAAAAATAAAAGAAAAAATATACATTTCACAGAAAAAGAAGAAATAAGAGCTTCAGTTAGTATTTTGACTCTAATTATTGAAGCTGAGGTTTCCTTGGAAAGCAGCCAAGTGGAGTTCAGCCAAGTGCATTCCATAAACTGGCCATATAAACCTCTGTAGTTACAAATTTTTGAAAGGATTCTCCTTTCCTCTGTATTCAGATGCTGACTTCAAATGCTGCTTGTAGTCTGCCAATCTTTCCAATCACGATCACAGTTGCGGGAGTTCAAAATATTGCAGTTTTCCAATTTCAAACTGACAAGAAGAGTAAGGGGAACAGGAATAGAGAGTGGCTCAGGTCGGCTGACCTTATCAGCAAAAAGCCCTCCTTGTCTCTGCTGTCATTGATATTTTCAAAATCTTCTTGAAAACTGATGAATCAAACCCCCCCCCCAGCTGGGTTCATCTGTCAGTTGGGTTTCCCATGGGGGAGGGGTAAGGATAGTTTAATAAATCCTCTCCTTCCCTGGCATTGATCACCCCACAGTGAGCTAGAACTGGAACCTTTAGATGCACTCCTATTCATGTCACCATGTTCCCCAGAACTTTTTGGGATTGCAGATGTATCTTTGCAGGATTCTTGCTGTTCCAAGCAACAGTCTTCTGGTTATGAGTTGGTATTTTTTGCTCAATGCACAGAATGGCCTGGTGTTTCTTGAAACTTCTAGGCACTGTTGTTTTATTATTGTTGTTTTTAACAATCTTAAACACTTTAGAGAAATAGTCTTAATGTATTCTAGATAAATCAAACTAAGGGCTCATGCAAATCTCACTGAAGTGAGGTGTCAAAGAGTAACTACAAAGTAAAAAAGGGATATATAAATGTTCATTTTCCAGGGGTCCATGGAACTAATCCCAACTGCGCAAGGGGACTTTGGAGATGTGCTTTTGAGGCAGCACATTGTCTGACTGCATAACAAACCACTTTTAAAAGCAGAAGTCTCAAGACCATTTTTACTATGATATGGGTGACATTCTAATCAAGGGGGAAACCCATTCGCAGCCCACAAATTCTCCCTTGCAAATTCCCCAGTGAGACCAGCCCCTCTGACAGGACTTGCAGCTATTTTCTGTGCCTGACAGGAAGGAAGTGAGAATTATTTAAAAAGACTTTGGGATGAGATTTGCAGAGGAGAAGCAGGTAGGTATGGGAAAGAATGAGCATCCCTTCCATCACTGATTACCTCATTCTGCATTCTCATTATGAAGAAAATGTGAGATTGGAAAATGATGTTTTGCTTGCAATGCATAGTTCCCCTCTGAAAGTCAAAAGCATGTGCCAAAATGTGGGGGACGTATGGCAGTGGGAGAAGGTGCTGGACTGGAAGGAGATGGTGATATGGTAATGTTCAGTCCCCTTCCAACCTTCATCCCAAGATATGAAGGTGAGAGGGCTAGGAATCTACATCCCCCTTTGACACTGATGCTGTGCAATGTCAAGTCCATTAATAATAAGACCTTGACCCTTTCAGTATATATTGCAGCACATAACGTGGACCTGGTGTATGTGACCAAAACCTGGGCAAAGGAGAATGAGGCAGTCACCCTGAAAGATCTGTCCCTTCCAGATTTCTCAGTCTTCCATCAGTCTCAAATAATGGGGCAGGGGGTGGAGTGGTGATACTCATCTGACATAGTTCTTCCTTCAGGGTGTTCCTCATCCCCAAAATTGCTGGCATTGATTATGCTGGCCTTGTGTGGGGTGCTGAGGTGAACTTGACTGTTCTCTGGTGCGCTTTCCTCATAGCACACCAGCGGACAGCCTTCTGAGTCTGCTTGAGGCAGTGGCTGGCTGGGCCTTTGAGTTCCCAAGACTTGTAGTTCTTGGAGACTTCAATGTCCATGCTGATGTCACTACTCACAGCAGGCTTTGGATCTGGTATCATCCATGGTGGCACTGGGACTTACCCAGATTGTATCAGGCCCCAAACATCAAGCAGGCCACACTCTGGACATAATCTTTGGCATGGGGTTAGATATGGATCCGATGGCCAAGATGTTGGTGTCATGGTCAGACCATTGTGTCCTGAAGGTCTGGTTGGGTGTCTCTACTCCCCCCTGTCTAGGTGACAAGCAGATTTATGCTCGCTTTCAGAGACTAATGGACCCAATTGGGTTCCAGAATGTTCTGCAAGAACCAATGTCTTCTGGCAATTCTTTAGATGAGCCGGTAGAGGACTGGAATGCCTGTCTCTCTAAAGTGTTGCCCTGCAAGAAGCTTATAATGCTCTTATGGACTTGTGGCTTAATAACTGGATTGTGCAATAAGTGTGCCAAGGGAAGTGGTATGTGCGGTGACCAAAAGCTAATGCCAACTACCTGGACTGTGAACAGATGCCCAGATGAGGGAAGTCTCCCCCTGAGACAATGTGCCAGACCAAAGATGGATCCATGGGTTACCTGCCACCTCTCACCT
Organism: Gekko gecko; assembly: GCA_029375565.1. NCBI lineage: Eukaryota > Metazoa > Chordata > Lepidosauria > Squamata > Gekkonidae > Gekko > Gekko gecko. The sequence continues at coordinate 177,301,543 of JAPDNY010000005.1, forward strand.
GCAATGCAGCAGAGAGGAACCAAGCACCCTGGCCACGAACAGCACACAGAAGCCAGTAAAAACATGTTGTAGAGGAATGCCATGTAATGCAAGGAAACATGGACATCTCCACAGAGGCTTCATGAACAGAAACCTCTGTCAGCACGCAGGCACATCTTCCCCCCCACACCTTCGCCAGATACTGCACATACGCTGCCCAGTATGACAAAACTCCTGCTAATGCAAACGTCACTGTGCCTTTCTGTCTATATTTCTTAGATCTGTGTAATTGTGTGTGTGTTTGAATTTACTGTATGCTTGTGAAAACTTCTCAGTAAAGAAACCAATTCTTTAAGATTTGGTCTCTGCGTTTATTCCTGGGTTACTGGACTAAAGCGGGACTCCTGTAAACAAAGGTTATTGTTCCCTATTTGCCATATGCCATTTAATATATTCAAATTCCCCATCTTTATTAATAAATTAAGGCAATTTGTCTAACAGAAGCCATCAACAAAATTGCTCCCCAATGTTCTCTCCATTTCCAGCAAAAAACATCCTACTGGTACACCACCAAACTCAGGAAGGTGAAACAGGAACTCAGACTAGAGCAAGCTTGGCGGTGAGCTCACAAGGAAGTCACAAGAGCATCTTTCATTTCTGAGTAAGGTAATTGAGAGAATGGTGGCAGAGCAGATTCATAAATTCTTGGATTACACATCAGTGTTGGATCCATTCCAGTTCAACTTCTGCCCTGGACATGGTATGGAGATGGCACTGCTCGCCCTCACAGACAATCTCTGCAGGTAGCTGGATTGAGGTGGGTTGGTGCTGCTGATATTGCTTGATCTCACAGCAGCATTCAACATGGCCAATTATGACCTATTGACCCACTGCCTCACTGACTCTAGAGTTTGTGGGGTGACCTTGCAGTGGTTTACTTCATTCCTTCACACTCATGGACAGAGGATGGTGCTGCGTGCAAGGATGTCCCCAAGGTACTCACTGGTGTGCAAGATTCCTCAAGGGGTGGCCCTCTTCCCAATGTTATTCAACATCTATATGCACCCCCTTGCCCAATCAGTGAAGAATTTCAGGCTGGGATGTCACCAGTATGCTGATGACACCAAGCTATTTCTGTTGATGGGAGGCCGACCGGCTGCCACTCCTGTGAACTTAGCTGAGGGTTTGGGGGCCATAGTGGGGTGGTTAAAGCAGTGCAGGTTGAAACTGAATCCTGGTAACACTGAGGTTCTGTGGCTGAGTGGGGTAGCCAGTTCTTGGCCCTTGACAGAGTGCCCTTATCACCGACTGTCAGGAACCTGGGCATGACTCTGGATACCTCCTTATCCATGGAGGCCCAGGTTGCAAAGGTTGCCCAGCTGGCATTTCTCCAACTATGCCAGGTCAGGCAACTGGTTCCTGACCTAGCCATGATAATCCATGTATGTAACGGTCACCTCCAGAATAGACTACTGTAATTCACTCTACACAGGCTTACCCTTGAGACTGACCCAGAAGCTCCAGCTGATCCAGAAGGCAGCTGTATGGGTCCTTATTGGGACACCCCAGATGGCACATATTCAACCTGTGCTGCGCAAGCTGCACTGACTACCAGTGGTGCACTGTATCAAGTTCAAGGTGTTGGTTTTGACGAAGGCCCTTAGTGATCAGGGACCCTCATACCTTTGAGACCACCTCTCTCAATATGCCCTGAAAAAAGCATTACACTGATGAAGTAAGAACCTCCTGGTGGTCCCCAGCCTGAGATAGATCTGTCCTCAACCAGGCCAGGGCTTTTTCGGCCCAGGCCCCTACCTGGTGGAATTCTCTGCCTGAGAACATCCAACACCTGCAGGATTTATTACCTTTCTGCAGGGCTTGTAAGGCAGAGATGTTCCACCAGTCTTTCAGCTGAGAACAGCAACAGCACAATTACGTGATCTGGTACCCTCATACTCCTCTTACCCTTTATGTCCCCCCCTCCCATCTTTTACATTTTTTTCCTGGGAGGTCTGTGGTCTGCTAAACTAGGAATCCTGACTGCTAACCATCTTGGAATAGATTGGGGGGCCCAGAATCAGGAGATCCCCTCGCCCCACCATGGAGATAGCAACCCTATAAGGAAGTGAGCTTAAGGAAGTGAGCTGTGACTCATGAAAGCTCATATTGAAATAAAAGTTGTTCATCTTTAAGGTATCTCAGAAGATGGCTGTAATGGTAGGTTTGTAGGTAGGTAGGTTTATCCTGAATGTCTGCTGGACCCAGACTGTATAGGTCAGTACAAACACCTTGAATTTGGCCTGGAAACAAATTGGGAGCCCATGGAGGTAGACCCAGACTAGAGTGAGATAGTCCTGTGACCTGCTCTAGACAGCATCCTGCCTGTGGCATTCTATACCAGTTGAAGTTTCTGAACACTTCTCAAGGGCAGCCTCACACAGAGCACATTGTAGCAATCTAATCTAGATATAACCAGGGCATGCACCACAGTGGCCAGATAGTTTCTGATCAGGAAAGGCCACACATGCCTAACCAGTTGAAGTTGGTAAAAGGCACTCCTGGCCACAGCTGCCACCTGCTTATCCTGCAGTAGGCCTGGGTCCCAGAGCATCCCCAGACTAAAGACCTGTTCCTTCAAGGAACAGAATGGGTAGCATCTTAAATCCAGGGTTGAACCTTCAGCTTACTAGTAGCACTCAAATTTGTCCTTTTAAGTCCCCTGAACCCTTAGTCCTGATTCAAATCAGATCTTATATACATGAGAATTAGTTTGGGCCAGTTTCCTGGAGAGGCAGCATAGAAATTTTCCAAATAAATCAAAAATAAACTCTTAAAAATTGCTGGGAGTTCTGATCTTGGAATTCCCAAGACACATCTGGCTTGGGCCTCGAAGATCAAGAACTAATCATGCATGTGTTAACAATGTCCTAGATATATCAGAACCCTGGATATAGCAATACATCATTTTTTTTCCTGTTCATTTTTCTTGTCCATTCACCTTGTCTCAGAGCCAGGGAAGCATTCAATTGAATTGCTTTTAAGGTCATGTAGTTTGTTTCTTGCACATGTAACTGCATTTAATAAGTTACCTAGAAAGAACTGACACTCATTGCATAGTATAGTGTTTGTTTTTCTCAAGGTCACCGATGGAAGCCAGACAGCAATGCTGGTGTTGAATTATGCATGGTTGCTCTGAACAGAGAGTCCTCAATGTCCTCAATGTCCTCTGACAATTGTTCAGTATTCTTGATGGTGTCTGATGTCTGGAATGCTGGAGATGTGCCATTTTTGACATGTAGAAATCATGGATCATATGACACTGATGCCATTTCTTGATTTTTCCACTGATGCTTAAACAACTTGAAATCAAATAGAGGACGTGTATCAGTTCTTTGAAACAAGTCCCTATTCATACACTTTTCAGAAAATTAAAATTTCATTGTGAGAAATTTGAAAGGTCAAATGAATAACAATAGACCAAGGTATTCAAAAAATTGATACTGTGTATTTCTGAGGCACTGTAGTCCACAAGTCCAGCTTTGCTTGTCAGGCTGTTCTCACTGCCTCATACCAGGTCGGGGGGGGGGGGACCTTTGGCCTCAATCTAAAGAAGTGGATTGAGCAGCTCAATCCAATTCTGAGCAGCTCAAGGAATTTTGGATGTGTTCCTCCTCCAAAAATAAATAGACAAATAAAAAACTCCTGAATTCTGAATCCAGACTTTGCATTCTACAGGTCTGAGTAGTTCTGTTCCCTCACTTCTCTTCTTCCAGCCCTTTCCATCAGGCATCAGACTAATTTAATAAGCAAATCGATTTCCTTCTTTGTGGTTTGTAATGTTGCTTTTAGACAAAGGTGACTTCTACACAGGCTTTTACTCCACTTTGCCTCTCTAACAACAGCAGTTCGCCATCCTCTTATGACAGCAGCAGTTCCCCATCCTGAGCACCACATGAGTGGCTCCTAGGGATTCCCCTTTAAGCTGGAACAAAACCAATACCACCCCTTTGCTCCAGCAAAAAGAGAAAACATCAGAGACTATGGATGGACTATTGGCCTGCAGCCAATCCAGGGAGGGGGCAGGGCTAAACTCTGTTTTTCTCTTCCCCCTTTCAGCCCTTTAACAGGCAATTTTTCCAGCTGTGGTGTTGTCACTGAGCTCTGAAGGGGGAAAGTGGGGGCATCTCCTTTCATCCCCATCAAATATGTAAATACCCCTTATCCATTCACAGCTGAGCAGTAGTGCCTCTACTGAACTGTGGGAGGGGAGAAAGCCCATTAAAGGACTTAAAAGGGCAACTGTCCATTTCCACTTCATAATTGAGCAGTGGCACTGCCACTCAGCTGTGAAGGGGGGAAAGGGTGCAATTCTGGTCACCTGGATCTTTTTGTGCTGACTCAGTGGATTGTAAAGAGGGGCAATTTCAACAGCAAGTGGCATGGAGACAGAGGCTGTCCCCTGCCTACTTTCACCCCACTTGAAGGCACCTCCCCCCATGTATAAAAGTGGCCTAAATTAGTTGTCTTGTAATTATGTTATCTTTGTAACCTTTTATCCTGTTTTTAACCATGTTCCTACCAAATTATCATTATTGTAATTGCTATTAATTATTGTTAGTACTGTTACTATTTGACATCAATGGAGACTGAAATCATATAACTAATTGCCTAGTAAACAAAATTTAGATTGATAATAATCTTTATTAATAACTTCCATTCCTTGTGCTGTTTTCTGTTACCATTGTAAAGCATTTGCAGGAGATATTAATCTATTCTTACATTGTGTCATATATGGTCTGTCTGCAAGGGGACGAACCTGAGGAACCTTTGGGGTCCTGTCCTGCCTCCCTTCTCCCTCCTTCTCTTGCATCCAGCTCAGGAATTCAATAATTTCTGCTTTCTCAGGGAGCTGTAGTTTGTTGTCTTTTGCCAATCACAAACGCAAGAGCTGTTGCCAGCCAAAATCTTGAGTTATATGGACCAGTCAGAATCACTGTTCTATTGTGGAGGGCTGTTTCTTTGTCCCTCCAGCTCTTTAACATGCATTCCCTGTGTTATCCCAGGATATCATGGTTGTGCCCTTGCAGAACACCAGCAAAGTTCCATGATAGAGACCCAGAGATGCTGGCCTACAAAACTTGCTGCATGTAGAAAACTAGCACATGTAAGAGAAGGCTCTAGCATAATCCTTCCCTCGATGTGACCACCTCTTTTTTTCCTAACAGGCTTTCAAAAATGAAGCAGTCCAGTTTCAGGACACTCTGCTATGAGATTTTACTGTGCAGATAAATCAGCCTGCAGCCATTTGTCTAGCTTTGGGAGAATATGTAATGCTTAGCCTGTGAGGCAGGCCCTGGTCCCCTGGTAGCCGTGGCATCCAGAGACCCAGCAAGAGGGGGTCCTGGCAGCAGAGGGTACTTAAAAAAAGGGGGGGAGGAATTAGGCACCTCAGACCAGCAGGGGTGGGATTAGAGTCACCCTTCAAGTCCCTCTGCCAGTGTGCCCAGGAATCGCCCTTCTCGTTCTCTCTCTCAGCTTGGCGCTCTCTCTCTCCTATGGCTCCCAGCTGCACACTCTTCCTCCCCGGCACCCCTTCTTCCCCGCCTTTTATCTTCCTGCCCCGCTCTCAGCACCCCTGTCCACCTGCTGTGCCTCCCTGCCCCCGTGGCCTCAACCTCCTTCTTAAGCAGGGGTGCCAAGTTGGCGTCAGATGGGGTGGAAGTTGCACCAGCCCGGGAGGGCCTTTCTGGGGCTTGCTGTCAGTCTGGGCAGTCTCCCGAGGGGCCCGGTCACAGTGCCGGGCCTGACCAGTGCTGTTACCTCCCTGGGGGCTGGCATGGGCTGCCTCCGCCTCTGCTCCATTGCTGTGCTCTGCCCTAGTGGCCCAGATGACTGTCGCCTCCATCCAGACTGGGGCTTCCCAGGTGCATGGGAGGGCTGGGGTTGCCGCAGGGGGTTCCTCACTGGGGGGGGGGTCAGGGTTGCTGTGGGAGGTTCCCCTCGGGGGGGGTCGGGCTGAGTCTTGAGACCATGGGGACAGGACAGAATAGTAATTGTTGGTTTTGTTGTAATTACCAGACCAAGAACATACTGCAGAAGTTGTTTGTTTGTTTTTTATAACATTTTATTTTTTTACTAAGACAAATAAACATTCAGAAGTTGGGGGGTTCCATTTTATCATTAAAGTATCTAGTTAAGTATCTCATACAGTGTCTAAATATCTATTTTCTACATTCCACCCCATTTCCATATATATTCTTTTGCAACTGATCCAAAATAAAATTCCTGTTCCTTTCAATTTGGTTATGTCAGCCTAACTTATAAGATCTTAAAAAATTATATAGTCTCTCTTGTCTTGACCTTATTCTCTTGAAAATAAGTGTAATCTCACATATCCAGAAAGTTTTAACCATTTTTGTAGGATTTCATCCTCTTCTTCATTCTCTGGTTTTTCCTCTTAAGTTTTAAGGTCTTAATTCTGTGTCTTTTCCCCTTGTATGTAAGGAAAAAAACTTCTGGAAGTAGCCCTCTATATTCAATTCTTTGGATGGTTTGAGGTTCCATATATTCTTTAGTTTCCTCTCTCTGAAGGAATATTTCATTTTCTGCTGTAAGGATTTCATCTCTTGTCATTCTTTCATATAATTTCACATTCTGTTCTCCAAGCATTTTGTTTCTTTTCGTATATGTTGAGTTCGTTCTGTAGGCCATGTCATTTTGCTTGCAGGCTTCATCTGTATTTTCTGTATCCATATCTCTCACAAAGATGTATGCCCTGTTACTTTTCTCTTTCAACTGGCTGATCTTCTGCTGTAGAAGTAAGTCTATCTTAGATTGCAAAAAGTCCAGAGCTGTTTTCACAGCTTTTTTCTACTATTAGAGTAAGTTTTTCTTGTAAAAAAAGTTGGAGATCTGTCACGATTGGTGTAAGAACATTTTCCCCTTCTTCTACTCCAGCCATTTTAAAATTTTTGAGTTAAAATCAGAGAATCTCTCTAGCTCTTTGTCAATAAAATCTCTACAATCACAAAGCTTTCTATGCTTACTCAATTACATTAAAAGCAAGAGGGTTCCCAGGCAAGGCAAACAGTCTTATCAATTATTTGTAATACAGACTTATCAATTGTTTACAAGAACCTCAGAACATAATATACTTTACAATTTTCAACAAAACGCAAAGGTATACACAATGAGTTATAAGAAAATTATGTAGTGATAGTTAACAATATATGCTTAATAGTTCATAACTCTTCCTTCTTTCTTCCTGATTTTAGTTTATGGTCCAAATAATAAGATGTAGATATTTATAATCCAAATTAAATGTCTTTCTATGGCTCAGTTATAATTCCAGGTAAGATAGGTTTCTATTTCAACAGTATAGAGTCTGATGCTTATTACAGTACTCCAAAGACTTATAATCCACAATATGGTTTTGTAATTCAAAGAATAATGATACCACATTTATAAATCTGTTTCACAATTTTCTTCAGACATCGACATTCTCTTCTTTAGCCCAGTAAATTTATTAAGAAAGTTCCTTTCTCTTCTTTTCATAGCCGCTTTAGAGAAGTAGGAGGGGGGAAGAAGGATTCCTCTTCCCTCCCTTTCTTTTCCCCCTTACAAATTTAAAGGGCTTAATCAGTGGAAAACTTCATAGTAATGTTGCAATTAAGGTTACTGGCAGAGACTGACCAAGAGAGAGATCTTGGAGTCATAGTAGATAACTCAATGAAAATACCTAGACAGTGTGTAACTGCAATAAAGAAGGCCAACACTATGCTGGGGATTATTAGGAAGGGAACTGAAAACAAATCAGCCAGTATCATCATGCCCCTGTATAAATCATTGGTGCAACCTCATTTGGCATACTGTGTACAGTTCTGGTCGCCACACCTCAAAAAGGATATTATAGCATTGGAAAAAGTGCAGAGAAGGGCAACTAGAATGATAAAAGGGTTGGAACACTTTCCCTATGAAGAAAGGTTAAAACGCTTGGGGCTCTTAAGTTTGAAGAAACGATGGCTGAGGGGTGACATGATCAAGGTTTATAAGATTATGCATGGGATTGAGCAGGTTGAGAAAGAAGTACTTTTCTCCCTTTCTCACAATACAAGAACTCATGGACACACAATGAAACTGCTGAGCAGTTGGAGTGCACAGGCACAGCACGGCACCACACAGTGTTCTTTGAGTGCTCTGGCAACTTCTGGGTTTCCAAGGGGTCTTTTGAGGGCTAAAAGACCCCCCACCACCACTCCGGGGAAGGAGTGGGCAGCAGCAAAGGGCTTGATCCAGGTCCCTGTAAGCTGGCTACTCATAGGGAGACCAAGATCACCCCCAACATGGGACTGAAGTTTTGAGCTCGTTTTATGAGCAAAGCCGTTGCTCCTGCACTGAGGGGTGGAAGAGAGACTTTGCCAGTGAAGCGCTCCCGTGAGTTCTAAAAACTTTGGCTTTAAAGGGCAGCCTGTAGCAACAGTTAGCTCTAAGGGAGTAGCAAAGAAGGGGAGGGCTCTCCCCCCTGGAAGAAAGTGGCCAGAAGCAGAATTGCTAATTAATGGCAGATTGGAAAAGCGGAGCAGGGCGAGAATGATAAAGACTAAACCTCACTTTCGGATGGAAGTGTTCATGGTACCATAACTGAAAAGTGGTGGAAAGAAGAGGCGCCAGGTGTAAATCCTATCCCTGGATAAAAGCATGGTAAGAAGAGGCTTGTGATCATTTTATACCCTCATGCAAGAGGAGGGGGTGTGTGAGCAGAAAATGGACAGTGGATGGAATAGGAGCAGAAGCAGGAGCAGGATTAGGAGACCCCTTTCAGCACATCCATTTTTTAACACTATTGGGGGTAGGGTAGAAGAAAGGTATTTGGTGGGAGCCCTTTGCGGCATACTCAAATTTTTAACCCTATAGGGGCAGGGTGGGAGAATCAGTGATACCTTGAGCCTCCTTTCAGCGTACCCAATTTTTGCTTTTATTCTTTGCTTCTTCTCAACTCCTTGGAGCCAGGGTAGAAGATTAAAGCATGTTTTGCTGCTGCCTATCTCTCCTTCCTGTATTGTAAAGCGTTAAGTGGTGATTTCTATAAGCATATTAATCTAGCTCTTTGGAGGGGTTTATAATGGGCAAAAAATTTCTGTTGCAGTACCGTCAAAATTGTTGTGGATAAAGTGGGAAAACATTGTCTGGGCAGAAAGCCAACTGCCTAAGAGTGTTTGGTAAATAATAAGCTGATAATGTTAAGAAATTTCTGGGCACTTTGTCAAATAATCTAGCAAACCCAAATAACTTTTCTCTGCAAAACACATTGAGTCTGGATGTAAAGCCAGGAGGATAAGACTGTTCCCAAACACTGGATAGAGGAGAGATATTTAAAGGGGGGGGGGGGACTGAAAGCAGGCTATAAATCTCCGAATAAACGTGGGCGAAATAGTTGAGTCTGACTTTAAATTTGAATTGGACCAAGAGGGAAGTTTGTAGAAGTATGTCAAATGCTCCTGGACAAGGGAGGAGACTTTTGGTAGTTTCACCTGGAATGTCCAGTTTGGCATCAACAAAATTGGGAGGGATTAGCAATTACCAGTTTGGGGAAAAGATGGTGGCGGCATGAGTAGTTTATCTCTGAACTCTCCCCAGTATGTAGGTTTTGACGTTGATAATAGCCAAAATAGCATGCTGAAAGGTGCTAAATTGAAGAAAGGGAAAGCCTCTAAACTTGAGAAAGAGCTCAGCCGTTCTGTAAGCTCATACTTTCAACAAGCAGACCAATTAAGTCATAAATCTCAAGCTGGGAGTGAAAGTCTTGGCGTAATGGCTTCAGCCCCCGAACTAAAAAGAAAAGAAGAACTAGTGTTGTTCAAGACGCTGATATCTGATGCATTAGAACGCCTATCTGACAGAGTGGAAATAATGATTTCTCCAATTAATGAAAATCTGCAAATAACGAATAATAAGCTGGAGGTAATAGCAGAAGAAGTCAAGAAAGTGAAGATACAATCTGAAACAAATGCAGAGGAAATTACTGACCTGCAGAAGGCTATTTCTAAACAACAAGAAGAAATTTTTCAGCATCAGGACAAACTTATTCAGATAGAGTCTTATCTCAGGCACAGTAAAATAAAACTGTGTGGGGTGCCGGAAGACATATGTACAGCTGAGAACTTACCACAGACGTTAATGAGCTGGTTTGGAGATATGCTGCATCTGGAGAAAGGTATGCCGGGATTTGTTGAAACAGCACACCGAGTGGGAAACCAACTGTGGAAAAACCCTAGAGACATAATAGTCCAGATAGCCAACAACTCTGCTAGAGATGAAATTCTGTCTCCTGCAAGGAAAGGGAAAACGCCAAAGCTTCAGAAAAACAAAGTTTTGATATTCCCGGATACACCTGCAGAAGCCTTGCAGAGATGAAAACTCCTTAAAGAGACAGTAACGACACTTCAAAGTATGGGACAAAAATACAAATGGGCCCCGTCAGGAAGATTAGTGGTGATTTATAAAGGTTTAACCCACACTGCATGTGATGAAAGATCAGGACAAAAACTGCTACAAGCAATTAAAATGGAGGAAGAAAAAGAGACGGGGGAAATAATAAGAAGAGACAATGTAGGCATACCTCATCACCAGTGCGAGATAGGACAACTAAATTACTTAACAGGAGATGTAGAGGACTGAAGAACACAAAACCATATTATTAACAGCATGCTATGGAAACAATGTTAAGGCCAAACCTAATTTTGTTTGTTTGATTTTAATTGAAACAAGCCCAGTTGGGGGAGGGGGGAGAAACTTTGGTTTCTTAGTTTTTCATTGTATTTTAGTATAGGGGCAGAATCAACAACTGGAAAGGTTCTTTTCAGTAGAAGCTATTTTAGTGTGCTCCCTCATGGATCACTGTCTTGTCGTGGTGAGGGGGCTTGTGTGGTTCGATGAGGCTGTGGGCTATGCCGTGGAAGGCCACCCAGGATGGAAAGGCCACAGCAGAGAACTCAGACCAAGCGTGATCCCCTGGAGAAGGAAATGGCAACCCACTCCAGTATCTTTGCCAAGAAAACCCCATGGACAGTAACAAAAGGCTACAAGATATGACGCCGGAAGATGAGCCCCTCAGGTCAGAAGGTGTCCAATATGCTACTGGGGAAGAGCAGACGGCAAGTACGAGTAACCCCAGAAAGAGTGAAGCGGCTGGGCCAAAGCCGAAAGGACGCTCAGTTGTGGATGTGTCTGACGGTGAAAGGAAAGTTCGATGCTGCAAAGAACAATACTGCATAGGAACCTGGAATGTAAGATCTTTGAATCAAGGTAAGCTTGACGTGGTCAAAAATGAGATGGCAAGAATGAACATCGACATCTTGGGAGTCAGTGAACTAAGGTGGACAGGAATGGCCGAATTTAACTCAGAAGACCATTATATCTACTACTGTGGCCAGGAATCCCGTAGAAAAAATGGTATGGCCTTTACAGTCAACAAGAGAGTGAGAAAGGCAGTAGTGGGATACAATCTCAAAAATGACAGAATGATCTCGGTCCGAATCCAAGGCAAACCATTCAGTATCACAGTAATCCAAGTCTATGCCCCAACCACTGCTGCAGAAGAGGCTGAAGTGGACCAGTTCTATGAAGACCTACAACAGCTCATAGAACTAACACCAAAAAATGATGTCCTCCTCATCATAGGGGACTGGAATGCTAAAGTAGGAAATCAAAAGGTAACCGGAATAACAGACAAGTTTGGCCTTGGAGAACAAAATGAAGCAGGGCAAAGGCTAACAGAGTTTTGTCAAGAGAGCACGCTGGTCATAGCGAACACCCTTTTCCAATGACCTAAGAGGCGTCTCTACACATGGACATCACCAGATGGGCAACACTGAAATCAGATTGACGATATAATTTGCAGTCAAAGATGGAGAAGCTCTATCCAGTCAGTAAAAACAAGACCTGGAGCTGACTGTGGCTCAGATCATGAGCTACTCATTGCAAAATTCAGACTTAAATTGAAGAAAGTTGGGAAAACCACAAGGCCATTCAGATTTGACCTAGATCACATCCCCGATGAATATACAGTAGAGGTGAAGAATAGGTTTAAGGGACTAGATTTGATAGACAGAGTGCCTGAAGAACTATGGACAGAGGTCCGTGACATTGTAAAGGAGGCAGCAATCACCGCCATCCCAAAGAAAAAAAAAATGCAAAAAAGCAAAGTGGCTGTCTGATGAGGCTTTACACATAGCAGAGGAAAGAAGGAAAGCTAAAGGCAATGGTGAAAAGGAAAGATTTGCCCAATTGAATGCAGATTTCCAGAGAACAGCAAGGAGAGATAAGGAGGCTTTCCTGAATGAACAATGCAAAGTAATAGAGGAAAACAATAGATTGGGAAGGACTAGAGATCTCTTCAAGAAAATTGTAGAAATCAAGGGAACGTCCCATGCAAAGCTGGCCATGATAAAGGACAAAAATGGTAGGGACCTAACAGAAGCAGAAGAGATTAGGAAAGGATGGCAAGAATACACAGAAGAACTATACAAGAAGGACCTCAATGTCCTTGACAACCACGATGATATAATCACTGATCTCGAGCCAGATATCCTGGAAAGTGAAGTTAAATGGGCCTTAGAAAGCATTACTAACAACAAAGCTAGTGGAGGTGATGGTATCCCAGCTGAGTTATTCAAAGTCTTAAAAGAAGATGCTGTTAAAGTGCTGCACTCAATTTGCCAACAAATTTGGAAAACACAACAGTGACCACAGGATTGGAAAAGGTCAGTTTACATTCCAATCCCAAAGAAGGGCAATGTCAAGGAATGTTCAAACTATCGCACAATTGCACTCATTTCACACGCTAGCAAGGTCATGCTCAAAATCCTACAAGCTAGGCTCCAACAGTACGTGGATAGAGAACTACTAGAAGTACAAGCTGGGTTTGAAAGAGGTAGAGGAACTAGAGATCAAATTGCCAACATTCGCTGGATTATGGAGAAAGCAAGAGAGTACCAGAAAAACATCTACTTCTGCTTCATTGACTATGCTAAAGCCTTTGATTGTGTGGATCACAATAAATTATGGCAGGTTCTTAAAGAGATGGGAGTACCAGACCACCTCACGTGTCTCCTGAGAAACCTGTATAAGGGTCAAGAAGCAACAGTTAGAACCGGATATGGAACAACTGATTGGTTTAGCATAGGAAAAGGAGTACGACAAGGATGTATATTGTCACCTTACTTATTTAATTTATATGCAGAGTACATCATGCGAAATGCTGGCCTGGATGAATCATAAGCTGGAGTTAAGATTGCTGGGGAAAAGATCAATAACCTCAGATATGCAGACGATACCACTCTGAAGGCAGAAAGTGAAGAGGACCTCAAGAGCCTCTTGCTCAGGATGAAAGAGGAGAGTGCAAAAGTGGGCTTGAAGCTCAACATCAAAAAAACTGAGATCATGGCATCCGGCCCCATTACTCCTTGGCAAATAGAAGGCGAAGTCGTAGAAGTACTGACAGACTTCACGTTCCTAGGATCCCAGATCACTGCAGATGGTGACTGCAGCCATGAAATTAAAAGATGCCTGCTCCTTGGGAGGAAAGCGATGGCAAACCTACACAGCATGATAAAAAGCAGAGACATCACCTTGCCAACAAGGGTCCACATGGTCAAAGCAATGGTATTCCCCGTAGTACTGTATGGCTGTGAGAGTTGGACTATAAGGAAGGCCGAGCGCCGAAAAATAGATTCTTTTGAACTATGGTGCTGGAGAAGACTCTTGAGAGTCCCTTGGACTGCAAGGAGATCAAATCAGTCAATCCTAAAAGACATCAACCCTGATTGTTCCCCGGAAGGCCAGATCCTGAAGCTGAAGCTCAAGTACTTTGGCCACCAAATGAGAAGGGAGCATTCACTGGAGAAGACCCTGATGCTGGGAAAGATTGAAGGTCAAAGAAGAAGGGGGCGGCAAAGGATGAGATGGTTAGACAGTGTCATCGATGCAACAAACATGAAATTGAGCAAACTTCAGCGGACAGCGGATGACAGGAGGGCCTGGCGTAATCTGGTCCATGGGGTCGCGAAGAGTCAGACTCGACTGTGCGACTGAACAACAACAACAATTTTAGTGTGGGGTGTTGTTTTGTTGTTGTTGTTTTTGGTTTCGTTTTATTTAGTGGGGGGTAGGCAGAGGGAAGTTTTCCGGGTGTTTTTGGTATTAATTTGGTATTATTATTATTATTTTGTTTGTGTTACAATTACTATTTTTATTTGGTTAACTTAAAGCCGTTCAAGTTAGTTGTATTAGCTGTAATGCTAAGAATCTTTTTCTTTATAAAATATTGACTTTGGGTTTTATTGCAAGAAAATCTGCCAGTTCAGTTTTTATGGTACATATTAATAGGTTGGCGCAATTTTGGAATCGCAGATCTTTTTCAGTGCAGGTCAAAGTATATTTTCTGAAACCTGTAGTGTTAATAGTTGTTTAATATTGTTTATTCTTATTCTCCAAAAAGCTGAAGGTCTCTATCATTCATAAGGACAGTGAGTTTTCTGGATAAACTTTCCTTTTTTTTTTTTAGAGCTGTAATGAAACAACTAAAAATAATTACTCTGAATTGTAGAGGAGTTAATAATAAGATCAAAGCTAAAAGAATTGCTTCAGATTTGTTTAAACAGCGTGTTAATATTGTCTTTTTACAGGAGACTTATGTTAAATCTGGTTCTATCATTTTACCCTCTAAGTGGTTTGCTACTCAAATTTTGGCCCATGGAACATCGAAATCGCGGGGGGTGGCTATACTTTTTTCCAGAGATCTCAATATCACTGTTACAGATATTGAAAGAGACCCTGATGGTAGATTCCTGTTTGTTAAAGCCAAGCTACAGCAAACCGCTTTAACTTTAGCATCTGTGTATGCTCCTAACTCCAATCAAATTCAATTTTTAACTGATTCTTTGGGTAGATTGCATAAATTTGCTGATGGTTCTGTAATTCTTGGTGGGATCTGAATTATTTAATGAACAAATTCTTGGATAAAACCAATTTATCCTATTCAATTAATCCCCCATACAAAGCATAACATCGAACTTCTTTTTTCTTTTCATTGGGCAAAGCATTATTTACAATACCTGGACATTAAAATCCTGGTTGGCAACGCCGATATAATACAAACCAATTTTTCTGATCTCCACAGAATGACCAAAACCCAGTTGACTTCATGGTCCTCGAAAATGTTTTCTTGGATTGACCGAATCAGTATAATTTGTTCTTTTATTTTGCCAAAATACTTATATCTCTTTAGAATAATTCCATGTTTGTTGCAGAATGCGAAATAAAGATTTGGCCGAAAGACTTTGATGCATTTATTTGGTCTAATAAACACCCGAGAGTAAACAAGTCTACAATGTCTAGACCGCTGAAACAAGGGGGGAATGGCATCACCTAATCTTCTCTTGTATTATAGAGCTGTGAGTTTAGCATTATGTATTAGACAATACCACCAAGAGGACTGTCTTGATTGAGCATGGATAGAAACATACTCGAGTCAATACCATAGGTTTCAAGAATTGCTATGGTCGGATAAAGCTTCACAGGCTTTTGTTAAAGTCGACTCACCCTATTTAAAATCCATACTTAAAATATGGTACAAAGTAAAACCTAAAATCATTCAATCTTTTTCTCAACTCACTTGCTTCATGGGTCAGTCTTGGTTCCCTCTGGTGCAGGCCCAGCAGGCATTTGCCCTATGGAAAAAGACAAATATCAGCAGAATTATTGATTGCGTTCATAAAGGAAAACTTATGACCAAACAAGACCTTGAAAGAAAATATAAAATAAATATTCGTTGGTATGAATATTTTCAGTTTAGACATCTTATAGAAAATTCTGCGTATCAATTTTCAATACAAAAACCTCTCAATGATTTTGAACAGCTGTTATATAAACCATACCAAAAATGTGGTTTAATAACCAAAATTTATAAAATTCTTTTGATAGGTCAAAAACTAGAAGTGTTAACTTACAAAAAAGCTTGGGCTACAGATTTAAACTGTGTGATTACAGAAGATCAGTGGGAAGACATTTGGCAGGCTCAAAATAAAATGTCCAAATCAGTATATGCGCTAGAGGCAAACTTAAAAGTTATATTAAGATGGTATATGACTCCGGTTAAACTAGCTCACATCATTCTAGGTTTAACCCCTTTTTGTTGGAAAAACTGTGGGGAACGTGCTACCTATATACACAACTGGTGGTCCTGTAAGCTAATTCAAGGATTTTGGATACAGATAGTACAATGCATAGGTAAACTAACAAATTATGACTTATCTTCAGATCCTGTGATTATTCTCTTGGGACTTTGGCCTGAAAACGGTCCACCTACAAAAAGGAGAAAATTAATAGGAATGCTACTTACAGCCGCCAAAATTCTTATAGCTAGATTCTGGAAAGATAAAGCAATTCCTACTGTATTATAATGGGTGCATAAAGTTTGGGATCTGTTTATGTTAGATGTTTTTTCAGCCTATAAAGATTCATCCCACAACGAACAACTGTTCTATAATCCGCTAAGTTTTTGGTATCCTTTGGTAGAAAAGATAGAATTAGAATGTTTTGAATGGGAGGCTATTAAGGCTGCCAAATTCAAGCTTCTCCTATTTTGTTGAGGCTTTATAAATACTTTCTACTGTCTTGTTAGTTCAAAGGTATTTGAATGTTAAGTTGCTTAAGAGACTGTATCTTCTTCGAAGTTACTGTTGATCAATTTATGAGTATTGATTATATCAGTATACTGTTCTGTCAGTGACATAATTGCCATGTTATTCTTTCTTTCGTTGTGTTGTTTTGGTTTCAAAACTGGTCACATCAAAGTATATCATGTTTTGTTGCAGCCATTTTAAATTGTAACACTAAACTTAATAAATGTGTTAAAAAAATAGGAGGTCCTGCACATAAAGAAACACAAAAAGAAATGCAGAAAGAAATGCAAAAAGAAATGCAAGCCCTTGTGCAGTCAACTATACTTAGCTCCATCACGGAAGTAGTTGAGCCAATCAAGAGTGCTATGGAAGAAATTAGGAATTCTGTTCTTCAAGCGATAGATCCCATTAAAGGGGCAATTCAAGAAATCAGAGTCTTGATACCCCAAGCTGTAGAGCCCATCCAGAGTGCCATGAAGGATATTACCGTCCAGTTTTCACAGAGTCTACAAATACTGCAAAAGCAGATCTCAGAAAATACTACTAAAATTATGATATTGAATACAGCGATGGAAAATATGGAGGGCAAAGCCAAGAAAATGGAAAGGAAATACCAAGAAAATGAGGAGAGACACACCAGTCTAAAGCAAGATGTTATGAGACTTCAGGTAGAGAGAGCGGCATTTATACTAAGATTTCAGAATGTTCCAGAAGAGAAAGAGGAAGACTTTACTAACAAAATGGCTAAGTTATTGGCAGAACACCTACTTATGGAAGATGTGAGTATGATGGAACAGGAAATAGATACAGCCTTTAGAATGAATTCAGCATATGCAAGACTCTTCAAACTCCCAAGAGAGGTACAAATACGATTCCATAAAAGAGTGGTGAGAGATAAAATACTAAAAGAAGTAAATGCCTCTCCCTTGATGATGGATGAAGTGGAAATAAACATGCTGAAAGAAATTCCATGGAGGGTGCGAGAAAAAAGGAAGGACTATGTGGAATTGACGGCACTGCCGAGGAGTAACGATATAAGCTACAGATGGATTTTACCTGAAGGACTGTTCTTTGTGTTCGAAGATAAAAGATTCAGAATAACCTCAATTTTTAAGGTGATGGATTTTTTGAAGATGTATGGGGAGGAGCTTTCAGAAGACCAGGAAGAAAGGGAAGAAGGCGAAGTGGGAAGAGAAGTTGGGCGTGAGCCCCAAGGGGCGATGGCATTACCGGCATTACCTCCAAGACAGAAAAAATACAGATTCAAGAGATCTCCAATTACAAGACAAGGGGCAAAAGATAAATGGGAACAACAGAAGCAAAATCATGATGGATAGAAGAAAATTAAGGTTTATTTTGGTGAACGTCAACAGATTAAACGGACCTCAGAAAAGAAGGAGAACATTCCACCAACTCAAAAAGCAAAATGCAGATGTAACCTGTATACCAGAGACACACATAAGAAAAAGTGATGAAAAGTATTTAAATGCTAAAGGACTTGGAAAAATCTTTGCAGCCTCGGATGAGGGAAAAAAGAAAAGAGTAGCTACATATGTTAAAGATCATTTGTAACCGGAATTAGTATTTGCCTCTCATGATGGAAGAATCTTAATTGTAGCCATTCAGAGACAAACAAAAAGAACAATGGTAGTTAACATCTACGCACCAAACCAAAATCAGGAAAAATTCTACCAAAATCTTCAAAAGCTCATTTTGAAACAGGAATTTCAAGAAATGTGTATTATTGAAGACTACAACGCAGTTTTTGACAAAAAGGAGGATAGAAATGCAAATATCTATGGAAGGAAAATGAGAGGTAGCGCTTTGCCAGATAATAGAAGAATGGCACCTAATAGATGCTTGGAGAGTAAGGAATGCAAAAAGGCAGCAATATACTTTCTTCTCAGCTAGACATGACACTTGGTCAAGATTGGATATGTGCTGGATTTTGACTACAATGGTCAAAGATTTGTTGGAATCGGAAATTGAAGCAGGCATATATGCGGACCACAACCCAATCACTATGGATCTACAAGAAACGAGACCCAGAAATAGATGGACCTTAAATCTCTCGATATTGAAGGACAGGAAAGTAATAAAATCTTTGCAGGAAGAATTCTCTCTTTTCTTTAAGGAAAATATTCAACTGGATATGCCTATGAGAATTGTATGGGATACATTTAAGGCACATGCTAGAGGGCACCTAATAAAAGAAGGTGCACAAATAAATACAAAGAGAAACAAAGAATATACGAATTTGAAAAAAGAAATCCAAGAACAAGAGAAGAGGATAATGGAAAAAGGAGTGGAGACAGGAAGATGGAACAAAATTAAATTGCTTTTACATAAAATGAATTGTCTTCTATCATGTGAACTAGCAAAGAAATTGACTTTTGCTAAACAGAACTTCTTCGAAAATGCTAATAAACCGACAAGATGGTTAGCTTATCAAGTCAGGCAACAAAAAGAAAAGGCATATATAAAAGCTCAAAGAAAGAAGAATGGAGAAGAAGTAAATAGAATTCAAGACTTAAAGAATATAGTGGAGAATTTTTACAAGGATCTATATAGAAAGAACGATACCAAGACTGAACAAATAACATTATTTGGAGGAACACCAAGTTCAAAAATTTACAGAGGAACAAAGAAAGATGCTTAATCAACGAGTTACGATGATGGAGATGGTGAAAGCATTGAAAAGGCAAAATAAGGGTAAGGCACTGGGTCCAGATGGTTTGCCAATAGAATTTTATGGGATATTTGTAGAAATAACCCTCCCACAATTGAAAGAGATATGCAAGAGAATTATGGAGGGAGAAGAGATTCCAGACCCGTGGCGGGAAGCAACAATATCCCTAATACATAAACCAAACATGGATGGAAAAGAAATTAAGAATTATAGGCCAATTTCATTATTAAATGGTGACTATTATATGTTTGCTTCTATCATAGCAGAAAGGCTGAAGAGAATACTGGCAAGGACTATACACAGAGACCAAGCGGGTTTTTTGCCTAAAAGGCAAATAAAAAATAATTTGAGATGCATTTTACATGTAATAGAATACTATGAAGCATATCCCGAAAAGGTAATGGCTCTGATCTTCTTGGATGCAGAAAAAGCATTTGATAATCTGAGTTGGTGTTTTGTGATGGAATTATTAAGGAAGGCAGCGGCAGGAAAGGAATTTATTCAGATGATTCAAATGATATATACAAGTCAAACTGCATCGGTGATGATTAATGGTGAGTGAACGGAAAATTTCAAAATACAAAAAGGAACAAGGCAAGGTTGTCCACTGTCACCACTTCTATACATATTTGCGCTAGAGATATTAACTGAAGAGATAAGACAGAATGAAAATATTAGGGGATTGAAGGTGCAAGGGGAAGAATTTAAACTATTAGCCTTTGCTAATGATCTTGTATTTATATTGGAGGATCCCCTTTCCTCAATCATTGAATTAACTAAGAATTAACTAAGAATTAACATTAATAAGACAAAAAATATGACAAAGAATATGAAGACGGAACAGAAAGACATATTACAAAGGGATTCAGGATATCAATTGTGTGATAAGGTGAAATATTTGGGAGTTAACCTAACAAATAAATGTAGTGCATTACAAGAAAATAACTATAAAGAGCTATTGAAAGCAACAAAGCAGGACTTAGGAAGATGGAAAAACCTACAAATATCGCTGATGGGACGAATAGCTCTTATTGAAATAAATATTCTACCAAGATGGATCTTTCTTTTTCAAACGATTCTGATACTACAAAGTTTTGCGATTTTTAAAGAGTTGGATCAGGTAATCACCAAGTTTATATAGCAGGGGAAAAGGCCAAGAATCAAATTGAAAGCTTTGCAAGACCTAAAAGAAAGAGATGGATTTGGTCTACCTAATTGGACTCTATATTATAGAGTGGTGGCACTGGCATGGACTAGAGAATGGATTATGTTGGAAGGTAGGAGGGTATTAAGCTTAGAAGGGCACGACCTATTGCTGGGCTGGCATGCATTTCTTTGGTACGAAACAGCTTCAACACATAAGTACTTTAAGCAGCATTGGATATGGGCTGCATTATTGACAATATGGGAGACTGTTAAAAAGACCTGGTTTACGAAGACTTCCAAATTGGCGGTACCATTAGAGGCGTTTACGATACCTAGGTTATATGATGAAAATCCACCAAAAAGGTATATGGACATTTTGAACTCTAGAAATGGGCTTAAACTGGAAGAAGACCTAACATGGCAGTAGGGAGCACAAATTGAATCGAGGTATGCCAAGGATAAGAAGATTGGATTTAATAAGACTCTTACAGAGATTGAAAAATTATTCAGTGCACCAGAGGAGAAATTTATAATGTATGTGATGCTTTTAAAAGAAATGATGGCAGATGAAATGGTTAAAATGAATATGGTTCAATGGGCCCAGAATCTAGGTTATACTATAGAACTGGAACAACGGGAAGAAATATGGAATAAAAATGTTTTAAAATAACTAAAGCGGTTTCTTATAGAGAAAATATGTATAAAATGTTCTATAGATGGTATGTTACACCGGAGAGAATTGTGAAATATGATGTTAAATGTTCTAATAAGTGCTGGAAATGTGAAAATAAGATGGGTACATTCTATCATATGTGGTGGATGTGTGATGTTACTAAAAAACTTTGGATATGGGTGCGTAGATTGATCCAGAAAATTGTAGGGAGAGCAATTCCTTTTACACCAGAACTGTTACTTTTAGGTATTTTGCCTAGAGAGATAAATAGAGACGATTGTTATTTTACAACAGTGGTCAGGATTTTATATGCAAAATATTGGAGGACTACCCTGACGCCAACTGAGCAAGAATATATGGCAAAAATACTAGAGGCTGCGGAGATGGACAAGCTGACTCTGACCTTGAAAGGTTATACAGACTCCACTTTTCAGAATACTTGGCTACATTTCTACGAATGGTACAATTTAAGTGGTTAGGAGGGATAAGATTGTACATTGGTTAATAAAAGGAAAAAAACAAGGGAAGTTACAGCGGATATGATATAAGGGAAACTCACGTAAAAAGTTAATAGAATTTTTGAAAGATAAGAGGCGTGGAATATGATGTAAAAAACCCTAGGTGAATACCACCCAAATGTGTTATATGTTGTGTGATTTAATGTCGTGTATTGTGTTTTGATGTGTTGTATCGTATTGTTGTAGTGTTGTGAAAATAAATAAAATCTGCACTTAGGGTCAGTTTCTCAAGAAACTGCTGAACAGTCGGGTTAGAACAGATAAAAGGAAGTACTTCTTCATCCAAAGAGTGATTAACACATGGAATTCACTGCCACAGGTGGTGGTGGCAGCTACAAACATGGACAGTTTCAAGAGGGAATTAGATAAACATATGGAGCAGAAGTCCATCAGTGGCTATTAGCCACAAGATATAGATAGGAACTCTCAGTCTGGGGCAGGTGATGCACTCTATTCTTGGTGCTGGGGGGAGGGGGCAGCAGTGGGAGGGCTTCTAGTGTCCTGGCCCCACTGCTGGACCTCCTGATGGCACCTGGTATTTTTGGCCACTGTGTGACAGAGTGTTGGACTAGATGGGCCGTTGGCCTGATTCAGTATTGGCTTCTCTTATGTTCTTATGTTCTTATGTCTTTCTCTACAATGGGGACCAAAGCAGCTTACATCATTCTCCTCTCCCCCTTTTGACTTGCACAACAACCCTGTGCGGTAGGTTAGGCTGAAAGTCTGTGACTGGTCCATAATCACCCATTCAGCTTCTATAGCAATAACCTGGATCTAGCAGACCCTGCTCTGAAGCACGGACTGCTATGCCTAGGGCAGCCAAGCTCCAGGTGGAACCTGAAGATCATCAGGTATCACAACTGAACTCCAGACAACAGATCTCCCTCCCCCCAGAGAAAATAACTGCTTTGGAAGGTGGGCTGTATGGCATTCTGTTCAGCTGAGGCCTCTCCCCTCCCCAAACCCTGGCTTCTATAGACTCTTCTAGAAAATCTCCAGGAATCTCCCTACCTGGAGCTGACAACCCTAGACTCAGGACTGGCCCCAATGAGTTTCTCACAAAGGCCTGCAAAGGTTTCCTTCCTTTGTCTGAACCAAGCTTGGTTGCCAACCATGGCAAAACAGGCTCCAGTTTACCACTCAGCTGTTTGCCTCCCACCCTCATCCCCTGCGCATATCTCACTCCTTAAATTCGCTGCCATGACTCACTGAATCATCACTGCCTTTTTAGTGAGACCCCTCTGGCCAAATCTCCCTATTTGAAGATGGAATCCCCAATCTTTGGGGGATCCCTGGAAAGTTGGCAGCCCAAATGTCTGACCTTTCCTTGCTTCTCTGGGCTATCCCCTCCCTTTGGTATTGTGCAGAGCAGGGGAGACTATGTGGTCAGAGCACAAAACAGATTATTAGCCCAAATTAAAGAATTTATTTAAATATTTACACAGTTATGGAGCACACACACACTGTAGGAGTAAGCACACACTATGAACCAATCTTTCCCTACACACAATACTCTCTACCTCAGGATAGGATCTCTCCTTGGACCGGCCACTGAGGCATGTGGACAGATTAGTGCAACCATAAATATGGAGGGAAATAAAAAAAAATGGCCATTGGAAAGTTGCAAGTGTAGCAGACCAGATTCTGGTGAGGATGCTGAAAGAATTCAGATACTCTCTGGACTTTCAAGCTTCATTTGCAGAATTCTTCAGGCAAAAGTGTTTGGGGGGAACAGAGGCCTACTAAATATGTAAGGGAATGAGGAATGGGTGTGAGATTGAGTACTGAATTGGTTGTTCTTCTTTAGTTCACTAATGATTTCTTTTTTAAAAAAAAATTATTTATAGATCTTTAGTGTACAGGAAAAAAGGGGGGGGAGAAAATAGCAATATGATAATACAAATACATTAAATTAATATATATACTAAATAGAAATATTAATACCCATACATTAAATTAGAAAATACAATATAACAGTATTAGTTTGAAATACAAATGGGAGGTTTTCTTGTTGACTTCTTTATCCAATTCTAAACTTTTTTCCATCTGTTTTGATATGTTATCTCGTCTTTTCCTGAGAGTATTGTGTTTAATTTATCTAATTCAGCAATTTCCAAAATTTTATCCATTAAATCCTCATTGTTGGGTACAATATCTTTTTTCCAATATTTAGCAATTAAAATTCTTGACATAGTAAATATGTATATTATAATTCTTAAATCTTCTCTTTTAATTCTATCTGGTAAGATATTAAGTAGAAAAATTTCCGGTTTAAATTGTAATTTAACATTTGTAATTTCTTCTACTATTTTTTTGATCATTTTCCAAAATTTTTCTATTTTTTCACATTTCCACCATACATGAATATATGTACCAAAAATTCTCTTGTACCCCCAACATATGTCTGGAGCTTCTTTATGGAACTTATTAATTTTATCGGGTGTCCAATGCCATTGATAAAATATTTTGTAGATATTTTCTTTATAGTTTGCCGCTCTTAACAATTTCAAGGATTTCCATAATTTGGACCATTCTTCCAAGGTAATATTATAACCTATATCCTGCATCCACTGTATCATATTGGGCTTTACGGTTTCTTCAAATATTTCCTCACTAAGAAAAAAATTATAGAGTTTTTGTGTTAATTTGTCAGATGATGAGAGCCAAATTTTATCTAATTGTGTTTTAGTATTTATGAAGTTTATTTTTTAATCTTTACTAAATCTGGATTTTAATTGAATTCCTTCCCAATTAGTTAAATTTGCTTTTTTATTTCATGTGATTCTAAAGATTTTAATTCATTATTTTTTGTTAGAAGAGTTTCATATGTCAACTTTTTCTTGCTATCTATTAATGCTGGCATTATAAAAGCCTCTAGCAGGGAAATCCATTTCGGGATTTTAGTGTAAAATTTATTTTTGGTCCCTTTCCAGATTTTAATCAATGATCCTCTAATTACATGATTTTGGAAAATTTGCTGACTTTTATCTATATTATACCAAATGTGTGCATGCCATCCCATGGGTAGGTCATGCCCTTCTAATTGTAGAAGTCTTTCCTCTTCCAGCAAGATCCAATCTTTTATCCAACCCATTGCGGCCGCTTGGTAATATAAATTCCAATTCGGTCATCCTAATCTGCCCTTTTCTTTTTTATCAGTAAGGAGTTTTCTATTAATTCTCAGTTTTTTGGCGTGCCATATAAATTTTCTAACAAGGCGGTTTAATTCTTCAAAGAATTTTTTATTCTTTAATATGGGAATGCATTGGGCTCGAAATAAAAAACATGGAAGGATGTTCATTTTTATTGTGGCAATTCTTCCCATGAAAGAAATATGTAGGTCATGCCATCTGTTAAGATCTTTTCTTATTTCTTCTAACAAAGCTAAATAATTATTTTTATATAAATTCTTATTATTATTTGTCATCGTTATCCCTAAATATTTAAGTTTATTAACTACTTGTATATTTGAAGTTGTTTGTATTTTGGCAATCTCTTCTTTAGAGCAGTTTTTGGTAATGATTTTCGTTTTATTTAAATTTATTTTTAAGCCAGCCACTTGACCATAATTCTTTAATTCTTTCCATAGGTATGAGATAGATGTTATTGGGTCTTCTAAAATAAATACCAAGTCATCAGCAAATGCCTGGAGTTTATAATGTTCTTGTTTTATTTTGGTACCAGTTATATCCTTATTTTTTCTCACTATTTCATTTAATGTTTCTAACCCAAAAATAAATAATAGAGGGGATAATGGACATCCCTGCCTGGTTTCTTTCTGTATGGCTATATTTTGTGTTAATTCTCCATTAATAAGAATTTTTGCATATTGTTCTGTGTAAATAGCTGTGATTGCATTCAAAAACTTTTCACCACACCTCCATATTTTTAATTTTTGTATCAAATAATCCCAATTAACATTGTCGAAGGCTTTCTCCGCATCTAAAAAGATTAACGCTACTTGTTTCCCAGGCTGTTGCTCATAATATTTTAATATGTTAATTATAGTTCTTATATTGGTTTTAGTTTGCCTTTTGGGGAGAAAGCCTGATTGATCTTTATGTATAATTTCAGACATGATCTTTTTAAACCTGTTTGCTAGAATGGTTGTAAATATTTTATAATCAACATTCAATAAAGATATCGGTCTATAATTTTTAATGTCATTACCTTTGGAGTCTGGTTTGTATATTAAAGTTATTAAAACTTCTTTCCATGAATTTGGTACAATGCCTGTAATCATAACATTATTAATCATGTCTTTAAATAAAAATGATATTCTAATGATTTCTTGACAGGGCTGTGATTGCTTGGTTAGATCATTCACCTCTTCCTTCTTCCTCATCAGGACAATATATTTAAACTAGAAGATTCACATTTTGAAAACGGCAGAGGAAAAAGCCCCTACGACCCCAAATTGCTGACAGCTTCTCTTTTAATAGGTATGTAGTGTTGTGTAAAATGAATATCTACAGTGACCTGCTTCTTCCCTTTCCTAAAGTTTTGCTTCCTATTTTTCAAAGTCTTTTTGAGAAGAGTTGAAATATGGCTTTACTCAATAGCGTTGCAAGCTAGGACAGGCTTAATCCTGCATAACTAATAGTTACTCATAATCTCTGTTGAAAGATGTGCAATTTGGGGTTTTCTCCTAGCATTACAATGGTACAAGCCATAAACTGGATTTGAAGGAGGACAGGGGATGCCCAGACTGTTGCAAAGTAAATAAATAAAAATGTGACTGATTAAAGGCTGTGAGCATTGATTACAGCCCAGTGTCTCTAAAATGGTTTTTAGTTCTCTTCCTGTGGGCTGAACTAGACATGAGGCCAGGAGTTCTGTGAATGAGCTCCCAAGTATTTTTTTTTTCTTGAGAAAAGCAGACATGCAGTGACCTAATTTGAACTTGGAGACAACACAAGGTCCTCCCTCCACATCCTTTCCCCAAAGAGAAATGGCCCTACAGAGCTGCTGTGGGATATTTCACTTTTTTCTATGAACAAGGGCTGGATTGCACCATCTTTGTGCAGTTTTCTTGTTCTGTATGCCACCTGTCCTCAGGAATGTGGTTATGTAGAAAAGTGTGTTGTGTTACTTGGAGACACTCATAACTGTACATATTTAAGGACAGCTCTTTTTGAGCAGGTCGCTAACCTCCAGGTGGGGAAGTCTTCCAGAATTATAACTGATCTCCAGACAACAGAGATCCAGTTTCCCTGGAGGAAATGGCAGTATTAGAGGGTGGACTCTGTGATACCTTGCTGAACTCCCTCCACTGTTACCCAAACTGGACCCAGAGAAAGGGAAATTAATTTTAGAAAAAGCTCCAGAAAGAAATCACGCAGGACCTTGGCCTGTGTAAACACAAACAAATAATTCTATTGTATGTAAAATAAAATAAAATGAATTAAAATGTAAAGAACCTACATTGGGCACCTGAAAACTAATTCCCCAAATAACTACACATGTACACACACACACCAACAAGAGGAAATTGGGACGTTTTAGGGAAGGGACATATGACCTGAAATCCTGGACTTGAAGTCTGGAGGGGTCCAAGGGCAAACACAGCTGAGGTCGAAGGAGCAGAGTGAGTAGCTGGCTAAGCAAGGAGAAAAAGCCTGCACAGTGCAGCAGAGGTTTTCAGCAGGAAACCAGAGTTCTAACCGGCAGAGATCAGGATCAGGGATCTGAGGAACAATTTGCTATGGCATGGGGTTCCTCATTTATGGACAGAAGATCCCCAGGGTAGGGGGGATTTGGACCATCCTGGTTTTGGATTGGGTCAGGATAAAATGTTTGAATCTCACTGACTGGTTTAAAGTTAACTGCTGTCAAACTTTAGCAGGGAAAATTGGGGAAGATACTTTGATTAGGCTATCATGAGTTAAATCTGCATGGGCACAAAGAGCCTGGGTGAGGCAATATGATTAACATACTTTAATTAGGTTGAAGTGAGCCGGATCTGCATTGACACAAAGGTTTGGGTGAGTCAAAATAGCTCCTAAAACAAGATAAGAGGTAAATTAATTACTTCAGTGTCCTTCTTGATAGAGTGAAAAAAGGAAAAAGAGGAACCAGGCATTGGTTAATGTAATAGCAACTTTATTAGACTGGGTAGACACCTCTGGGATATTCCAGGATATTCCAGAGTTATAAAGTCTTTTGTTATTGAGAATGAAGTCTTATTGTTATTAAGAACCCTGAGCTGGGGGAGATTGCACACTTCCAGCACACACTTCCTCTCCTGTCCCTAGGAATTTCCCAGTGTCATGGGTGGCTGAACTCAGGTGGCTTTAAAGTACTTAGGCTCTAAAAGTGGGTGCCTAGTAAAACAACTAAGTCCAAAGTAAAAGGGGAACCACATGAACCATGAAGATCTCAGCTGGAGGAGGGGGCATGGTCTTTACACCTCCCAGTCTCCAGGAATTTCTCAACCTGGAGTTGGCAATAAGGTTGCCAGGTCTTACCTTGCTGCTGGTGTGGGAATCTTCACTTCTCTCTGGGAATTTCCTACACATGGTGCAATTATGTCAACTGGAAGTGAAGTCATCATGCAACCAATGCTGCATGGTGACACTCTAGGTTTCGGACAAAACTCTATGATTTTGAGCCCAAATTTACCATAGAGTTCTGCCCAAAACCTAGAGCATCACTGTGTGACATCATCATCATGGTGACATCACTTCTGCATGATGTCATTGTGCCATGTTTGGAGGCATCTGCAGGAGGGAGGATCCTGCAAAAGCAGGGAAACCCCACCTGGACTGGGGAGCTGGCAACCCTAGTTGGCAACATCGTGAAGTTATTCTGGTCACAGAAAAAGCTAGTGACTGGGAAATACAATAAATCTATAAGGGTGTCTGTGAAGCATCCATCACCACAGTACCAAAGCACAGGGGCCAGGGTCCAAAATCCTTTTTCAAGGGCACTCAAATTTTTAGTTTTGCCACTGAAATTTTTGATTCCTCCCCGGACAGCTACACCCTCTACCCTCTTGCCATTTGGCAAGTTCCCTAAGTTTGTGATATGTGGTATTTAACATAGAGCATAAAATATTGTTAGAAAACCTCAAGCTCTTCAGCGCATGCATGTTTTTTGCATCTCAGCCAATATCATGGCTCCCACCCGTGTTAGAAAATCATGGATGAGTACTCTTCCAGGTCAATATGGTCTCTTGTTAGGAGTCTTCTGCATAAGGATCTGAAACCATGACTCCTTAGGGACATATAATCACTGGTAAGAGAAAGGATTTATCTTACCCCTCTGATAAAAGGTCCTTGACTGGTGATTAATCAGAGCTGGCTTTTCAGAACCTGAGAAAATCTGAATCCATCAAGGAAAAGAGTCATCAGCTGGCCCCAGTGCCCCTCCCCCTCTCCTGCTTTTCCCACCCTTCCTTGCTTAGTTTTTTATATATCTTGCACATTTTTATATTCTTCATTTATCAAAAGGACATTAAGCAAACATCTTCTTTAAAAAGGGGACTGTGAATTGCTTCTTCTTAATCTCGTGACAAACTGAATTGAGTTGCAAAGACTATTTAAGTTAACTAACAATTATTCCATACATCCTGGTTAGTCTTAAAGTTTATCTTTTTGACAGTGGCTTTTTTTGACTGTTAAAATAACTTGCTGCATTTGGATCGTCTGAGAGTCTTCACTATTTTGTGAGCAAATAGAGTTCTGAAGATAGGAGTACTTCTGAAGATTTGGAAAGGGTGTTCCCCCTTTCCATAGCTACCACGGAGCCCACAGGGCCAGCCCCCAGTGATTTTTATGGACCCCACTCCCTGAGCCTCAGCTTTTCCTCCCCCTGGGCCCCCTCCCCTGATTGCCTGTCACACAGTTACAGCATTGCACTCACAAATATGAGCCAGCATCTCCCTTTTTGAGCTCATCTATGATGATATGAGTCTCTTTAGGACCCAGCAGCGACCGGTGGTTGACCAAGTCACTTTCTGTGCCATATCGTGACTAGGCCTGCTGCATAAGTTGAACCTTACATTTCTGAAAAAAATATTATTCTTATATTGATATAAATTACCACTGGAGAGTGCCATGTGCTCTAGAAGTGTACCTACCAAAAGGCAGAAAAGCTATCTCTTCGATTCAACAAGCAAATGACTTGCAGAAAAATTATTATTGCAGAATGACAAGGAAGATACAGACAATGAAGGAAGAAAATTAGACCAAGTTGCAGCATCATAACAAAATGGATAACATGAATGTGATACCAATAAACATCAAGGGCTTACATTCCCCCACAAAACGATCTAAAACATTTAATTAATAAAAAGGCAGACATTATGTGTCTTCAAGAAACTCATATGAAGAAACAACATGAACATATTTTAAAGAATAAGAAATTGAGAACAGTATATGCATCTTCTACAAATGAGAAGAAAAAAGGGGTAGCAATTTATATAACAAACCAGTGAATCAATGTTATAGAAGAACTGAAAAACGTTGAAGGGAGATGCATAACATTGAAAATTATAATCCCTGATGACAAGAATTACACGCTTGTATCACTATATGCTCCAAATTATGCTAAAGAAAAATTCTACAATAGGTTTTTTCAAAAGCTATTAGATTTTCAAGAAGGCAAGATTATGATTCTTGGAGTTCTGGACCCTATAAAGGATAAATTCAAGAAGACAAAAGGAGGTAGGCTTCCCAAGAATGCCCTACGATATATGGAATTGCTGATTTTGATTGATGCTTGGAGAATGATTAACCAAAATCTAGAAACTATACTTTTTACTCTGACAGACATCAAACATTCTAGAATCAACATGTTTTGGATGTCCAAAAAGAGGAGGCATCACTGTGCCTAATTTTAAGCATTGAAATTTTAATTTCAAGCAGCCAGCCTCGTGTGAATTTCCAGTTGGATCTAAAATCCACATGAAAGATTGATGAAATTGGAAACAGCAGATCTGACTGAAGGAATACATGGTTATCTCTGGATAAAACAAACGGGGAAATCATCAAAAAAGGCAATGAAAAGGTAATGGATGAAAGATATAAGTTTAAAGTGAGTCAAGCACTCAGAGAAAACTGGCACAAGATGTTCTACCATTGGTATATTACTTTGAAAGGTATGAGAAGACCAATGAATTCTGGGTAGAAACACATACTGAAATGCAGAAAAACTTGAACTTAAAATTTCCCATGAAAACTCAGACTATGCTATTAGGAATTTCACTATCTAATATAAATAGATCAGAGCTTGAACTGCTCAGATATATGTTAACTGGGCATGACTAGTATTTGCAACCAAGTGGAAGTCTGCATTCTGCCCAAATCTTGAGAACTGGAGAGACAAAATAGAAGAATATGCTGTTATGGTGAAAATGACAAACAATATAAATAAAAATCCAATCACTGAATTTGAGAATAAGTGGAGAGTCTTTTATAATTACTACAGACAAACTACATAGATTAGATGAAGCTGTTATAGTAGTTATAAAAAAATTAAATTGATTAATACTCCACACCATATAATTACGTTATTGTAGTTATATTTATTAATCTTTTATAGTTACATATTCACTAGTTATTATATGATAGTATTAACCTTATATAAAGAAAAATGTTTTCTTAGGCTGCGGTCAAATGTGCCTTTAGATCTGACATAGCAGTGAATGTCTGATGGATCTAAAGGGCACAATCAGACACCAACATCTGTGAAAGGTCCCACAGTCATCAGCACCCTATGCTGCCCTGCCACAGAAACAGAGTTAAAAGATACTGGGGAAAGTCTGATCCTAACACTTCCCAACATGCCACAGATGGATTTTCCCTAGTATGATCCAGGCCCATAGCCAGGATTTTTAAATTCAAGGGGCCTTTAAATAAGTCAGGGGGCAACCCACACACACCCCTACACCCACCCCCAAGGGAGCACCTGGGCTGGATGGGAAGTCAGGGGCCTTGGCAGTAAGTTGGGGGGTGGGGCCCAAGATGCCCCACTGTAGCTACGGGCCTGGTGTGATCAATCTCATGACGTCAGGATGTTCTGCTCATTCCATCCCATCTCGGTGCCATTCCCCCCCCTCGCTTAGCAGTATCCTCATAACTGCATACTCCATGGGGAACCCTCCACATGGAGGTTCAATTCCTCATTTATGCGTATGGGAAACAAAAGGCAAAAAAAACACCCCTTTGCCTGAGGTAATGTCTGATTGTGCAGTGATAGGCTGAGCCCACAGCACAAAGGGATATGTGATTGCCTGACTGCGAGTCAAATTCCTCCGGACGAAATAGAGGTGCTTCCTCTCCACACCAAACAGCACATCTGACCACACTGTTACTCTTTTCTTATGTTGCTTGCTTATTTGTTTTCCATCCTAGTCCTATAGATAGGAAATATTGGAAATATACATGGAAGTATATAATGCTGAAGTAGTGATTATTTTACCATATTTTGATTTGTTATGATATTCTTTGCTATGGTACTCCTTCATGTTCTATAGTCTTAAATTATGCTATGTCCTTAAAATGTGTTTAACAAATGATGTTTTATGCTTCTCACCTTTCCCTTTGTTCTTTTTCATTTTGTATTCCCTTAAATGGTAAAATAAAAATAGAGCAGAAAAAAATCAACCTTTGAACATGCAGTGTTCAAAGAAATACTGTTAAAAGAAGCCCACGAATGCCTCTCTTCAGACATTCTTTTGAAAACCCAAATTACTTCAGGATTTATTTTCTGCAGCAATACCCCTAAATACCTTATTAATAGAGTGTGGGGTAGGATGTGTAGACCTCCTGCATCTGAACAGTCAGATGATCAGGAACATGGTTGCCATTACATGAAAGACAACCCTGGGCCTTGCTTAGGATTGCTTGCTTGGGGATTGGGAAATTCCTGGAGATTTGGGGGATGGAGCATGGGGAGGGACCATAGCAGGGTATAATGACATTGAGTTATCTTTCCAAAACAGCCATTTTCTACAGGGGAACTGATCTCTATAGCCTGGATATCAGTCAGAACTGATGGACAATTTAAAAACTAATAAATCACCAGGCCCGGATGGCATTCATCCGAGAGTTCTGAAAGAACTCAAATGTGAACTTGTGGATCTCCTGACAAAAATATGTAACCTTTCTTTAAAATCTGCCTCCATTCCTGAGGACTGGAAGGTAGCTAATGTCACTCCCATGTTTAAAAAGGGCTCCAGGGGAGGTCCGGGAAATTACAGGCCAGTCAGTCTGACATCGATACTGGGTAAGTTGGTGGAAACTGTTATTAAGGAAAGAATTAGTAGGCACATTGATGAACAAAAACTATTGAGGCAGACTCAGCATGGGTTCTGTAAGGGAAGATCTTGTCTCACTAACCTGTTAGTGTTTTTTTGAGGGAGTGAACAAACATGTGGACAAGGGGGACCCAATAGATATTATTTACCTTGACTTCCAGAAAGCTTTTGATACAGTTCCTCATCAAAGGCTCCTAAGTAAGCTCAATAGTCATGGGATAAAAGGACAAGTCCTCTTGTGGATCAAAAACTGGCTTATAAATAGGAAACAGAGAGTGAGTATAAATGGGAAACTTTCTCAGTGGAGGGTGGTAAGCAGTGGGGTACCACAGGGATCAGTACTCGGTCCGATGCTTTTTAACTTGTTTATTAATGATTTGGAATTGGGAGTAAGCAGTGAAGTGGCTAAATTTGCAGATGACACGAAGTTGTTCAGGGTGGTGACAACCAGGGAGGATTGTGAGGCACTCCAAAGGGATCTGTTGAGGATGGGTGAGTGGGCGTCAACATGGCAAATGGGGTTCAATGTGGTCAAGTGCAAAGTGATGCACATTGGAGCCAAAAATCCTAAATATAAATACACGTTGATGGGGTCTGAACTGGCACAGACGGACCAAGAGATCTTGGAGTTGTAGTGGATAACTCAATGAAAATGTCTAGACAGTGTGTAGCTGCAATAAAGAAGGCCAACACTATGCTGGGGATTATTAGGAAGGGAATTGAAAACAAATCAGCCAGTATCATCATGCCCCTGTATAAATCATTGGTGCGACCTCATTTGGAATACTGTGTACAGTTCTGGTCACCACATCTCAAAAAGGATATTATAGCATTGGAAAAAGTGCAGAGGAGGGCAACTAGAATGATAAAAGGGTTGGAACACCTTCCCTATGAAGAAAGGTTAAAATGCTTGGGGCTCTTCAGCTTGGAGAAACGACGGCTGAGGGGTGACATGATCGAGGTTTATAAGATTATGAATGGGATTGAGCAGGTTGAGAAAGAAGTACTTTTCTCCCTTTCTCACAATACAAGAACTCGTGGGCATTCCATGAAATTGCTGAGCAGTCGGGTTAGAACAGATAAAAGGAAATACTTCTTCACCCAAAGAGTGATTAACATATGGAATTCACTGCCACAGGAGGTGGTGGCAGCTACAAGCATGGACAGTTTCAAGAGGGAATTAGATAAACATATGGAGCAGAAGTCCATCAGTGGCTATTAGCCACAGGGTATAGATGGGAATTCTCAGTCTGGGGCAGGTGATGCACTCCATTCTTGGTGCTGGAGGGGGCAGCAGTGGGAGGGCTTCTAGTGTCCTGGCCCCACTGCTGGACCTCCTGATGGCACCTGGTATATTTTGGCCACTGTGTGACAGAGTGTTGGACTAGATGGGCCATTGGCCTGCTTCAGCATTGGCTTCTCTTATGTTCTTATGTTCTTAGAATTCTGGGAAACCTCCAGCCACCAACTAGAGGTTGGCAATTTTACCCTTCTTGTATCCTATATTCACTCAAAACATAAAAGAGGGCAAGGATACCCCAAAAGGCTACTACATAAAGGAGCACCCAGAGAGACTTGGAACTGAGGATTAGTTTCACCATAAGGGACAGATTTGACTGTTTGCTTTCATATTCAGTAAAGAAAGTGGCGAAAGCCAGCGTTATATAGCCC
Organism: Gekko gecko; assembly: GCA_029375565.1. Classification (NCBI taxonomy): domain Eukaryota; kingdom Metazoa; phylum Chordata; class Lepidosauria; order Squamata; family Gekkonidae; genus Gekko; species Gekko gecko. The sequence goes on from JAPDNY010000005.1 coordinate 177,336,161, forward strand.
CTGTGGCCAAGGTAAGTGAAGACAACATAGTCTAGTGATTCACATGCTTTTAGCCTTTTGATTTTTGCTAAGACTCTTCCCCCCATGCAGCCACTGCGTGAATTAGCCACCCTTGCCCAGCTATAAATATTCCTGTCCACACCCACCCTATTGCCGATCTTGCCTGTCTTTCCAGTTCCTTTCCCCTCTTCTCACTGCAGCACCTGGCCACCTTGACCTTATTGTGCCCTCTGGGATTACAGGTGCCTGTCCAACTTCACAGGTGCTCAAGGGTCATCATAATGTGACCACTCCAAGAAATGAACATGCACAACACAACTCTACTGCTTTCTGAAATCCAGCTGCTGCTGAGTATATATGCTAGCGCAATCTGGTACATGGGGTCGCGAAGAGTCGGAGTCGACTGTGTGACTGAACAACAACAAATATACAGAGTAGGAGGCAAATTGGGGAAAGCAGAGGATGAGGCTATTGGACAAAAAAATAGCTAAGGCTGGCAGAACTGCAGTGGCCAGTAGATGTGGGGAGTGAAGTCAACAGAAGGTGATTTTTTGGGTATGTTTTGAATATTCTCACACATCACAAATAATACAAGAGAAATGTTATTGTGACACCTGTGGCTACATGGTGTCTCATTTCAGACAAGGACGCTGTTGTGCATCAGTCATGGATGAAGCAAACGATACAATGTATTCTGGGTTTGGGCAGAACTCATAATTAATGTGCATGAGGATGCCCTAGTATTTTTCTAGGCCACAAGAGGTTCTGAGGCCCACTTTATTTACTTTCTAGAAACCATTATTAAAGGTATAGTGAGCTGGGGGAACGGTCAGTCATAGCTAGTGAACATCAATAAAGTAAAAACTTTATTGGCGAGCAGCTCTGAGGCATTGTTCAGCTGCCAATCATTATTGATGGGCTTTAAAAAAAAATAGTAGTTACCATGTGGCAATCCATATATCTGCCTTCACTTTCCAGCCCAATCTGAAATGTTACCTAAGCCAGGGACAATACTGGAATCCTTTTGCAGGCTAAGAAGGCCAAGTAAACGACCTTGGGACACATACACGCTTGCTTTAAAAAAAAAAAATAACAACAGAGGATTAGAAATTGAGGATCCCATTCTTCTCTCCCCCCCCCTCCACTTTCTCAATAGGCTGCCTGTCTGCCTGTCTGCAGTGGTGTCAGCAGCTCATGCTCCCACTCCTTTCCCTCGAGCAGAGCTCTCTCAGGGACTCATGAGAAATTCATGGGGGAGGGGGAATCTCAGTGGCAGTGGTGCCATCCTGCTGCTCCTCTTGCTCACTCAACAAGAAGATCCTCCAAGAAAAGGGTCTTAATGTTAGTCAAGCATTTCAAACATCACCTGGATTATACATCCATAGATACTGAGCAATGTTGACTATATCCCACATCCCTTCAACCAGGAGTTATTCAACACTTCATTGGTACCATAGAAGCAAAATTGCTTGAAGGAATATTCCAGGTGACCCAGAAATAAACCCAGGTTGGGATCTTGAAGATTGGCACAGGCTTCATTCACTTGTGAGCAATGCTACCTCTAAGCTTTGGAGGGAACACTGCTTGTGAGTGTTACTAGACCCTGCTTTCACCCATAGTAGCTTATTCACTCCCGTGAGTGAATTGTAGGGTGGGATTGTGCATTCCAGACTGCAGATTCCCCAGCCTTCACTTACTAGGGTCTCATCATGAGGCTGAAATTGGTTCCTTATTCCCAGTTCCTTATTCATTCTTTATTTACAACCTATTCATGAATTCAAACAAAAACACTGAGGAGAGTTTGAAAGCTCTGAACCCCAAAATAAGGTCTGGACCACCAGACATCAGACACCCCCAGGTTCACAGGACTCTCCCCTTCAAGAGGAGATATCCTGTTTTCTGGTCCAAAGCACAGTTCCTGTGAGTATGGTGCCCCCACAGGCCAGGCTGCAACCCAAAATAATCTTTGGACCACCCCAAATGACACATCACAATGCTCTGGAGACTGTTCCCTGTAAGAAGACATACAACAGCAGCCAGTACAACTCCAGTTCTGGCACCATGAGCTTCTATTTGGGATACCACCAAGAGGTCTGTATTTCAAAGATGAATAAGGAAGTGTCCTCTACATCCCAGAATAAGGTTTAGACCACCCAGGGCCAGCTCACCCACTAGGCTAACTAGATTTTTGCCTAGGGTGTCGGGTTGCGGCCCCTGGAGGTTGGCGCCAGAAAGGCCTGCCACCCTCCCCACGCCCCACTTGGCTGCGCCCCCACCTCCTCCTTGGATGCCGTGGGGCTTTCGCTTCTCAGCTCCCTGGAAGGTACACCATTAGGAGGATCCAGCGCTGACAGGTGGGCTAGCGCCGCTGGCAACAACCCCTGGTTAGCGGCAGCTCATACATGGGAGGGGGTGCCACAAGACAACCTCGCCTGGGGGTGGTGCCACAAGCTAGCCCCGCCTAGGGCCCAAAAAAGCCTTGGGCCGGCCCTGGGACCACCACACTTCAAACACACCTCATGTCTCCAGAACATGGTGATGTGTCATTTGGGGTGATCCAAAGATGGTTTTGTGGGTACAGCCTGGCTTGTGTCTGCCTGTGTGACTGCCTTGAGGGCACTACACTTTGGAGCAGTTGGCAAAAGAACCGTGCTTTGGACCAGAAAACAGCATATGTCTCCTCAAAGGGGAGAGTCTGCTGAACATGGGGGTGTATGAAGTGTGGCAGTCCAAACCTTATTTTGGGTGCAGAGGGCACTTCCTTATTCAAATCATCTTTGAAATACAGACCTCTTGGTGGTAACCCAAACAGAAGCTCGTGGCGCCAGAACTGGTGTTTGGACTGGCTGCTGTATATCTTCTTACTGGGGACAGTCTCCAGAGTCTGGTGATGTGTTATTTGGGTTGATCCAAAGATTGTTTAGGGGTTGCAGCCTGGCCCCAGTTTCTGCCTGTGTGACTGCCCTGGGGGCAGTGGCAGATTAACCATTAAGCAAACTAAGCACATTCTTAGGGCACCAGGGCCAAAGGGGGCACCACAAAGTTGGGAAAAGAGTGGGGGGGGGGAAAGAATGAAGATTTGTAAAAAAAAATAAATGATAAAACTAGGGCAAATTGATCATGGTGCACCCTAGGGTTATCTTCTATTTTTTGTTGGCGAGGTGCAGTGTCACAGGCTATGTTTAAAAGTAAAATGATGGAATCAAATTCAGTTGTCATGACAGTCATTTCAATGAGGAAGGCACCAAGGTTGGTCAGTGTTTATGACACCAAGAGGGGGGCACCAAGATTGGTCAGTGCTTAGGGCACCAGTGAGCCTTAATCCACCCCTGCCTAGGGGCACCTACTTTGGAGCAGCTGGCACAAGAAGCGCACTTTGGACCAGGAAACAGCATATGTCCCCTCAAAGGTTTGAGTCCACTGAATAAGGGGGTGTAAGACATGTGGTGGTCCAAGCCTTATTCTGGGATGCAGAGGGCAAGCAGTCAAACTGGTTCCTTATTCAAACCTCCTTCAAAATACAGCCTTCTTTGGAGCAACCCAAATAGAAGCCTGTGGCTTTGGAACCAGTATTTGAACTGGGCACCACTGCATGTCTTTTTGCAGGGGATAGTCTCCAGAGTGTGGGGATGTGGCATTTGGGGTGGTCCAAAGAGTGTTTTGGGGTGCATCATAGCCCAACTGTATGCCTGTTTGATTGTCCTGGGGCACACCACTTTTGATCACCTGGCACAAGAACCACACTTTGGACTAAGAAACAGGACATCTCTTTAAGTGGAGAGTCCTGTGAACCTGGGGCTTTATGGTGTGTGGTGGTCCAGACCTTATTTGGGGGTTCAGAGCTTTCAAACTTTCCTCAGTGTTTTTGCTTGAATTCATGAATAAGTCACAAATAAAGAATGAATAAGGAACTGCAAATAAGGAACAAACTTTCTCTGCAATAACCAACCCTCCAGACACACCCCACTCCTTTCAAAATGATGGGCATTTTCTAGTATAAATACTCTGAAGGGTGTTTAGTTTAAATGGTGGTAATGTATCATCTTTTTTGTTTGGTTTTTTCTTAGTTTGCCTTCTGGCATGTCTGTTCCTGGGTGACCATTCCACCTCTTCTGACAGCTATGAAATATTATCAGGCCTCTTGTCTTTCCTTTGACTTGTATTGATTCCTCTGGAGTCTCTTGAGGGGCTGACAAGCAAATGGGGAGGTTAAGTAAAGGTTAAGACAGGCATCAAAGGCATTTTCTCAAGCCCTGTACATAAGAAGGCCTATAATTAAGAGCTTGTCTCTCCTTTCCAAAGAGCAAGTGGCAGATGAGATAGAAAAGTGATAATAACTATGGAATAAATGCACTGTTCTTTTTTCCTCAATTTGGTTTATCCCTCTTATTGGACACAAAGGATCTTACTACTTTTCATTCCGCATATTTCTATGATCACATTTTCTCCCTTCCCAGGGCATATTTGCCAGAGGGCCTTTGCAGGGCCAATGGAGAATGAGATACTTTAAAGAGGCAAGGTCAGACACTGCTCTCCCTGCCAGCGTGGGCCTGTAAAATATGAGCCTGCCTTGACACTAATAAGCTTGTTTCCGAGTTCCAACCAAGGAATACTGTAATCTCTGTGGGCATGCTCTGAGACCATAAGATATCTGATACCTGAAAGTGGTCAATACATTCTGTGATTTCTAATGTGAAAAGCAAAGCATTTTACTCCAGGCTCTGAGGGCTACCTGATACATAACCAGAATGTCTGAAATACCCATTCACCTCAGTGTCAGATGCATTCCATGTTGTTGCAGGCCAGAAGAATCAAAGTAGCAGCTGAAGAGTGTTGCTGTGCACGAAACTAGCAGGGCTAAAAAGAGATCTGGAGGCATTCAGACTCAAAATCTTGATGCCTGGAGTCAGGTGACTGCACAGGACCTTCTCCCAGATCTGTGATTTCATCTCACACATGGTTACAGTATTTCTCTGCGCTGTTTTAGCAGAACCATGACTGAATGAGTAACTTATATGACTTTTGTGGTGAGGACTTACCAGACTGGCCACCTGTAACCTCTGAGGAAATAATAGAACTAATCAATCAACTGAAGACTGGGAAAGCCCCTGGCCCTGATTTGATTCCCCCAGAGCTTCTAAAGATGGACCCAGAATGGTGGGCTATCCCTCTTGCTTCCCTCTTTACTGTGATCAATCAAACAGGACTTATCCCTGATGCCTGGCAGAATGCAATCGTAGTCCCAATCTACAAGAAAGGTGACTACACCAACCCTTCTAATTATAGGCCAATTAGCCTTCTTTCCATCACAGGCAAACTGTATGCCAAGCATCTATTAACCAAACTAACCTTCTGGATGTCTCAGCAAAGTGTCTTAGGTTCTGCAAGGGTAAATCTACAATAGATCATTGCATTACCTTAGTGCACCTAGCTGATAAGTATACCACATCTAGAAATTCCAAACTCTACACAGCTTTTCTGGATCTTAAAGGAGCATTTGACTCAATTGGCAGAGAGTTACTATGGACTAAACTGTACCAATCAGACATTGATAAGAGATTCCTTAAATTAATTATAACGTTACGCACTTCCACCACCTACCAAATCAAATGTTCAACTGAAGGGGAATAAACACCAAAAATCCCTTTAACAAAGGAGTTAAACAGGGATGCATACTTGCTCCTTTCCTATTTAACTTATTTCTCAACGATTTGGCCTCCGTCTTAGTGGAAGAAGACTACCATTCTCCTAAATTGGGCACCCTTCAAGTACCCATCCTGCTATATGCAGACGATACAGTACTACTCTCTTGCATGAGGGTGGGGCTCAGATGTCTGCTGAAAAGATGTCTTAGATATTTTCTTGAGAATAAGTTTCTACTTAATTACGAGCAAGATATTAGCTTTTGCTAAGTCCTGCAAAATCCAAAAGTGGACTTTGATGGGAAAGAAATAGAGCAGGTAAAGCACTTTAAATATTTAGGTCTCTATTTCAGCTATAACATGTCTTGGTCATGCCATTGCAAATCTATGATTAATTTAGCTACCATTAATGCATCAGCCATGTCACGTTTCTTCTTTAATAGAGGCAACCAGTTTGTTCCAGCTGCCTTAAAAGTTTTTAAGTCAAAAGTGATTCCACAGTTATTGTATGGTATTCCAACATGGATAAGTGCTTTTGAGATCGGAATTGAAAGAGTGCAATCCAAATTTGCAAGGAAATCATGGGTCTGCCATGCTGTGTTCCATATGCAGCACTCTGTTTAGAAACAGACTTTTTTTTTTTTTTTAAACAAAATTTTATTGGGATGCGCTCAACATTTTCAACAACGTTACTAATACAATTTGAAAAAATTTCCATCCCATCCCCCCCACCCCCCAATAGGCTTCCAACACTGCTAATAACAAAAAAAGTATATATTAGACGGTAATCAGGTTTAGACTTATATGAATCGACAAGCCAGGTAACACATTTCAAATATATAAAACATCTAACTAATTTCAACATATTTTCATATAACAGTATAATACAATTCAGAATTCATTTCACTACTCATTCAGTATCCCTACAGATCTAAATTGTACATTTTCCCCTTCATTCTGTATTCAGTTTCCAAATACAATTTCAAACCTTCCCAATCTTTTATATACTGTTCTGCCATTTAGCTTTTTTGTCATTTTGTCCATTTCCGCTAAAAACAGCAATTTTCTAAACCAGTCATGTATATCCGGCACCTTCTCCGCTTTCCATTGCTGAGCGAAGGCCATTCTCGCCGACGTAATCATATACCATAATAATGTCCTTTTTTCCTGTGGAAATCTTTCCATTGTCAAACCTAAGAGAAGAAGTTCCGGTCTTCTCCCAATTGGGATTTTTAATATTTTCTGCATCACACAGTGTATATTAGACAAGTATACCTTTGCTTTATCACATGACCACCACATATGGTAAAAAGAACCCTCTGTTTTTTTACATTTCCAACACTTATTACTCAAGTTCTTATCCATACTAATATTAGCAATCTTTTTTGGTGTCATATACCACCTATACATCATCTTGTAGCAATTTTCTTTTACATTAACACAGGTAGACATTTTAAAGGATCTTTTCCACAAAAACTCCCATGTTTCCATAGAAATTTCTTTGTTCATGTTTATGGCCCATTTTATCATTTGCTCTTTAACAGTTTCATCCAAAGTATATGTAGTCAACAAAGTTTTATACATCTTTGAGATAATTTTTCGCTCTCTTTTCAACCATATATTTTCAAACTCATCATTCTTAGCTCTAAAACCAACCTCTTTACAATCTTTTTTGTAAATATCCCTTATTTGACAATATTGTAACCATCCATACTCAAATTCTAGTTCATTATTTGGTTTTAAAACATATTTTTCCCCTCTTTTTGCAACAGTTCTTGGTATTTCAACCAATCATTACCTTTATGTTCTGAAAAAGGATGTATAACTGCTGCTGGAACAATCCACAAAGGCCTCTCGTCGGAAACTGTATCCTTGTACCTGGTCCATGCATCAAACAATGTTCTCCTTAATGATGCTTAAACATTGAATCAACTTTATTTTTCCCATACCAAAGATAGGCATGCCAGCCAAATCTGCAATCGTGCCCCTCAAGAGCTAAGAGTTTTCTATTTTCCAAATTGACCCAGTCAGATAACCAAGACATACATACAGCTTCATGATACAAACGCAAATTCGGGACTTGGAAGCCACCTCTGTCTTTAGTATCGTACATTATCTTCATTTTAATTCTTGGCTTCTTTCCTGCCCAGATGAATTTAAAGATTTCTCTTTGCCATTTCACCAACACTTTCACATCTTTCACAATTGGTATTGTCTGGAACAAAAACATTAACCTGGGCAGTACATTCATTTTGACAACGGCAATTCTTCCAAGAAGAGATAATCTAAGTTTTTCCCATTTTTATAAGACTTAGACTTAGAAACAGACCTTAACATGATAGAAACAAGGGTTCAATCAAATACTGGCTAAGAGTGCACTACACTGCTGACTGTGGGAGTTGTATACACCAAATGCTGTCTGAATCTATTTTGTCCAAATGGATTGCCTGCATAGAGAAGAAAATAATTACAATGGGATTATCCATGGATTCTCTGTATATGCTATCTTTCACAAATGCATATCAGTTAATCAAATGCAGAATCCTGGATAATGAAATGCAAAAACTAGTCAGTGATGCAAATAAATCCTGCTCCCCTTTGAATTTTTGAATTCTCCCAATTATTGGCCATCTACCTTCTTACTTATCAGCCCTCCATGTCCCACAACTGCACTGAGCATTTGCACTCGCTAGATGCAATACCATTCCATCTGCGGTCACTCATGGTAGATATAAAGGGATACCATATTCAGCAAGACTCTGACTGAGTTCAGACTGGCAGTTTGAAGTGTGAGGGAGTCATGGCAAAAAGACCCGGAACAATTTGTTCCTGGGTTTTCCCGGTCACACTGCACCGACTGATGAGGGAGCATACCGAGGAGAATGTGCAAGGGAGCATTTGCACTGTTGGCCTGTCCCTGGTGGAGGCGCGGCTGTAAGCGGCTTTTTGTAATGTAAACTGACAATATGCATCCCTACTGGATCAGCTTGTTCATGCTCACACTTCTGGGAAGCGGGATGAACACGGGATGAATGCGCTCTGCGGGCTTTGCTACCACTTTCACCTGGTATCTTTTAAGCTCGGAAGGGAAGCATTACAAGATGAGTTGAGTATGGCTGGGGAACACCTGTGTGAACTGGCCCTTTAATCTGTTTGTGAAATGTCTCTGAAACGTGCCTATATCGGGCCAAACTGCCAGTCTGAACTCGGCCTCTGTGTGTGTAATCTAAATCAAGTTGACTTGGTTTTCCACATTCTCCTATACTGTCCTCAATATGATGATATATGTTTTACTCTTTTAGACCCAATTTTATCTAACATGATAGGCTGCCCGGATGCTCTGAAGGTGCGCCATCTCCTGAATGATTTGTAACCTGAAATGACTGAAAAGGTTTCCTTATTTCTAAGTTTGGTAATTAAGGACCGATTGTGCAATGCATAGATGCATATGATTGACTCACTTCTCCTTGTTACCTCTTTATCTCTTTATGCTTCCTCCTGTAACCTGACATATGCCAATAGAGGTCTGTGTATATATGTATGTGAGTCAGGTGACTGTGGGAAACCACATCAAATATCTGATCATTAGCTTGGACCTGAGAAGTCACTCAGCTGCTCAACTGTGATTTGCAGTGTAGTTTCCCTGCCTGGCTCCTGCCCTAGGCCCCTTCTTGCCCCGTTCTCTGCATTTTCGTCTTTGCTGGTGGATGGCTGCCTCAGCCTTGCACTTTGGTTTGTTGGCTGTACAACAACCTGCCTCTTCTGCCACTCCCTCTGGAAGCTCTCTGCCATTGCCAGTGTATGCTCTTGCACTAACCAACCACCAAACATGCACAGAGTTTTGTCCCTGTCACTGTAATGAATAAAAAAGCATTTGTACACATAGAAACTCCATATACAAAACAAAACAGAGCCATAGAGCACTAAAGAGCCTCTACATTAGGCTGATCCTCACAAAAAGGCTTGTTAAAAAATGGAGAATGATGTCCAGGTATGCCCTGGAGTGCAAAGCAAAGTCAAATGGGTCTTAGAAAGCATTACTAACAACAAAGCTAGTGGAGGTGATGGTATCCCAGTTGAGCTATTCAAAGTCCTAAAAGATGATGATGTTAAAGTGCTGCACTGAATATGCCAGCAAATTTGGAAAATGCAACAGTGACCACAGGATTGGAAAAGGTCAGTTTACATTCTAATCCCAAAGAAGGGCAATGCCAAGGAATGTTCAAACTATCGCACAATTGCACTCATTTCACACGCTAGCAAGGTCATGCTCAAGATCCTACAAACTAAGCTTCAACAGTACATGGATAGAGAACTACTAGAAGTACAAGCTGGGTTTCGAAGAGGTAGAGGAAGTAGAGATCAAATTGCCCACATTTGCTGGATTATGGAGAAAGCAAGGGAGTACCACAAAAACATCTATTTCTGTTTCATTGACTACCCTAAAGCCTTTAATTGTGCAGATCACAACAAACTATGGCAAGTCCTTAAAGAGATGGGAGTACCAGGCCACCTCACATGCCTCCTGAGAAACCGGTATAAGGGTCAAGAAGCAACAATTAGAACCAGATATGGAACAACTGATTGGTTTAGCATAGGAAAAGGAGTACAACAAGGATGTATATTGTCACCCTGCTTATTTAATTTATATGCAGAGTACATCATGCAAAATGCTGGCCTGGATTAATCACAAACCGGAATTAAGATTGCCAGGAAAAACATCAACAACCTCAGATATGCAGACGATACCACTATGATGGCAGAAAGTGAAGAGGACCTAAAGAGTCTCTTGCTTAGGGTTAAGAGGAGAGTTCAAAAGTTGGCTTGAAACTCAGCATCAAAAAAACTAAGATCGTGGCATCCAACCCCATCATTCCTTGGCAAATAGAAGAGGAAGTCATGAAAGCTGTGACAGAATTCATGTTCTGGGGATCCAAGATCACTGCAGGTGGTGACTGCAGCCATGAAATTAAAGGACGCCTGCTCCTTAGGAGGAAAGCTATGGCAAACCTAGACAGCATAATAAAAGGAGATCAAATCAGTCAATCATAAAAGAAATCAACGCTGACTGTTCCCTGGAAGGCCAGATACTGAAATTGAAGCTCAAATACTTTGGCCACCAAATGAGAAGGGAGCAGTCACTGGAGAAGACCCTGATGCTGGGAATTATTGAAGGTCAAAGAAGAAGGGGATGGCAAAGGATGAGATTGTTAGACAGTGTTATTGATGCAACAAACATGAAATTGAACAAACTCCAAAGGACGGCAGAAGACAGGAGGGCCTGGTGTGATGTGGTCCATGGGGTAGCAAAGAGTCGGACTCGACTGTGCGACTGAACAACAACAAATGTCCTTTAAATGCAGGTCACATTGTGAGCGTAAATATGGGAAATGGTTAATTCCAGATGGTGCATTCTTCAGTCCAGAATACCTACACATTTATATGAATAGCTTGGGATTTATGCCAGTGATACTCAAACCATAGTTTCTGTATTTGCAACTAAATCTTTGATCTCATTGATTTGATTATTGTGCAGCAGACTCTTTATCATAATGTTTTTGTCATCATACATTAGAGTACGTTGAACTGTGAAGCAGCTAGTATGAGACTGTAAACAAAAGCTGCACTAAGCTTTCACTGGGGCAAAGAGGATAGACCTGCTGTTGTTCAAACCTCTAATATTTATTCCTGGAACATAAATCTGAATAACTCTAGAATCTTTTTTCTGTCATCTTATGGACTTTAATGGTTTTCCTCCTTGTTTTTTTTCTGGATTTAAATGACTTGCTGGAAATATATATAGACTCCATAAAGAACAAAGACTGAATAACCATCAGATTTATCAATTTCTTTTTGGAATATATAGGCTTTTAAAGGATAAAGGCTGAACAATCTTGTAAAAGGAAGAAAGAGAGAAATTTAGAACTGAACTTTTTACTATGTAACAGTCCTCCATAACATTAGCCCTGTTTTTGAAACCATAACAGCTCACAGTGTTTAGACTCCATTGTGGAATTGTAAGATGTATGACTCATGTTGAAAGAATCTTGGTGGTAAAGATATTTACAGTAGGCACTGTTGCAGCTCAATCCAGTGTGGAGTGGAAAATAACAGTAGAGATTATTGCTGGACTGAACTGGGGTCTCTGAGGTGGCAAGACTACAAGCAACTGGACGCATCATGTAGAAAGATCTACACAGAAGAATATAACAGACTCAGTAAAGGACAGATAAATGTTGAAACCCTCCAAGCTGTAAAAGAAAAAATGCTGCAGAGAGAAGACAAAAAAGGATTTATGGAACCAACAGTTACTTAAAGAATGCAATATAGATGGCAAACCTTAAAAGAAAACCTCTCTACTTACAAGGACAAGAGACACAAAATTAAGACTTTACTGAAAAGAACCAAAAGAAGAAGAAGAAAATAAGGCTGTATAAATAAGAGTGTGCTACGGAGTGACCTTGTATGTGTAACAGAGCAAGGGTGATTAAGGACACTTAAGTTTAAATTTATGGTGCATTTGTATAATCTTAGAGAAATATTTTATATGTGTAATGGGTTATATTTGAATCTGTTTATACATCCATAAAATTTTAATGCATATTAATAGAAGATCAATTTAAACTGACTAGGCAATCTTTAAAACAGCTGATATTAAAAATGTAATAGAACAAATTGCTTAAATACAACTTTGGGCAGGGGACATTTGGATAAAGGTAATTGATAAAGATTGATAAGGGAAGTTCACTGAAGAAATCTATAATGAATGTATTTAAGGGAAGTGTAACTTGATTATTATGCAAAGGCTTATAATAGATAGCAAACTAATGAGAAAAGTGTTTAAACAGTGCTTAATTAGGAGGAAATATATATTGTTAAAATTTAGAGTTGCAAGAATTGTACTTGACTGTACGGTAGATTGATAGGTAATTATATATGTAAGAGGCCTATTAATTAGATATGCTGATGATGTAATACTCTCATGTTTGTTTGTTTGAAAATAATAAAATTGTTTTTTCAAAAAAGAACATGGATGTGGCACTTGATCATTGCCTTCAGCTGTCTTTGTAGTACTGAGTGGTGGAAGAGGTCAGTTATCTTTCATCACTGGCAAAATAATAGCAGCAGAGGTCTCTGAGATGTCTGAATTTTCAGATTGGTTTTGCTGTAATTTCATGACAGGGCTGCTCATTCAATGACATTAGCCATTTACTTTAGTTTATTTATATCCCATCTTTCACCCAAATGGGAACCAAAAGCAGCTTACATCTTTCTCCTCTTTTCCTTGTATCCTCACTACAACCCTGTAAGGTAGGTTACACTGAGATTATGACTGGCCCAAGATTGCCCAGAAAGCTTCCATGGCATGAGTGGGGATTCAAACCTGATTTCCCAGATCCTAGTTCAACACATTAACCACTACACCATGCTGGCTCTCATTTACTGAGCATGCTTCTTACATCAAACTATTGATCCCTTGAGCCCAGTGCAGTGTATTCTGAATAGTCCCAGGTAGAATTCTTTCCAGGCCTGCTGCCTGAGGTACTTGGCACTGAACCTGGGACCTTCTAGATACAAAGCAGCTGCTAGGCCTCCAGAGTATAGCCTCTCCCAATGTAGTATTCTGATTGTTAGGAAGGCCCTTTCAGATTATTGTCTTCATTTCCTATTGCCTAAGCTGATGGAAGGGGAGGGAAGGTGACATGGTATAGCCTGATCTCATCAGATTTTGGAAGATAAGCATGGTTGGTACTTGGAAGGGAGATTACTAAGGAAAGCTCTGTAGAAGAAGGCAATGGCAAACCACGTCTGCTTCTCGTTTGCCTTTTTTCATCTTTATAACTTTATCATAATGAAAGATTAGTTTTCATCCACATTGACAGTCCTTTTGAAAGTGGTAACTGGCACATAGACTTTTGAAAGTGGTAACTGGCACATAAGTAACCAGAATGTACAATTTATTGGGTGGATCTTCATCTTTATTACGTTTTCTGGATAAAGGCACAATAATGTGGTAAGGGACATTCCTTATTCCTTTTGCCCAGACTGCCTTGTTCAAGTGGTTATCAGTGCATACATTAGGTGTCCCCATCTCCTTCGTTGAAAATTTACAGATTTCCTTGAGAACCCACAGAGCCCACTTCTTGAAGCTCATGCCATAGTTCCTCTTATGAATGTTGATAGTATATTCCCGAGTGACTGCTTTGTTGATGGCAGATTGCCCTATCTTCTTTTCACCACCTTTTTTTCAGGGGCCATTCGCTCGGGACTGGAACAGAAAGCCTTCTCACTTGCCTTGAAAGCCCCTTGCTGGGGTCACCATAAGTCGGCTGCAACTTGGGGAGTGGCTGCAACCAACTTCCGGGTTAGCAGTCAGTACTAAGAGCTCACCGTCGGAGATGACCTGCCACGTGGTCTTCCAGCATCGGAACCAGCAGGGCAAGGAGACGGCTGCGGAGTTCCTTGCAGAGCTCCGCCGCCTGGCGGCCAACTGCGCCCTCAGGGCGCATCACGGGCCTAAAGGAAGAAAAGCTCCGACGCCGGATAATGGAGGGGGAGAAAGTGACCATCGCCTCAGCATTAGCCACCACCACAGCGTGGGAGAGGTCCCACCCAGCTGCCACCGCAACACACTGCATGGCCTCCTCTGGTACCAGCGATGCCGAAGACCCCGAGGTACACTGCATGCTAGCCCAGCCTCGCCGGCCAGCACAGCTCACCAGCTCCGCACGCAAGCAACCCGGCTCGGCGGCGCAGGAGTGTGCCAACTGCAGAGGTCAGCACGAGCAAAAATCGTGTCGATTCAGGGATGCCATGTGTTGGGACTGCAGCCGCACAGGCCACATCACAAGGGTCTGCCGCTCCAAGACATCCCGCACAGTGCAAAAACTGCCCTGGCCCAGGTCAGAGATGCACTTCAAGGACTATGCAGCCCCAGAAGAGGACCTCTATCTCCTGACAAACACCCCAGCAACCCAAGCTCAGGTACTGAAACTCCCCAGTCAGGCCACTACCCCCAAAATATACATCCGGGTTAAAGTAAAGGGGGCCCCCTTACAAATGGAACTTGATTCAGGCTCTGCATGCTCCATCATTTCGGAGGCCACTTTAAAACAGATTTGCCCTAAGGGGGGCCTCCGCTTGCGGCCATCACCCGTGATGCTCATGGACTTTCAAAGAAACCATGTGCCAGTGAAGGGGGTCAGGAGTTTCAGGGTGCAGTACCATGGCTTCAAGGGCTACTTGGACTTGCTAGTCGTCCAGGGCGACCTAGTCAGCCTCCTGGGAAGGGCCTGGTTTGAACCCCTGGGAATTGCGTTCAAGGGGGTCCAGCAATGCGCAGCCCACGACTTCCAGGAGGTGTGCCGCGAGTTTCCATCTGCCTTCGACGGGTCTCTGGGCCGGTACACAGGCCCCCCGGTTTCGCTACAGCTCGACCCCACAGTGGCCCCCATCCGCATGTGGGCCAGGACAGTTCCGTTTGCCCTAAAACCCAAGATTGATGTGGAACTGGACCACCTGATGGCCCAGGGGGTCCTGGAACCGGTCTCCCACGCGACGTGGGAGTCCCCAATTAAGCCTAATGGGGATGTCTGCATCTGCGTGGATTATAAATGCACAATCAACCGGGCATTCCTGCCCAGTCCCGGTGGTGAGCCACGTTCTGGCCACCTTGGCAAGGGCCAAGATCTTCAGCAAATTAGATCTGGCCCAAGCTTACCAGCAACTGCGAGTCAACGGGCCAACTGCAGAGGCCCAAACCATTGTAACCCATCGGGGGGCCTTCAGGGTCAATTGCCTGCAATTCGGGGTGAGCGTGGCACCCGGGATATTCCAGCAACTGATGGACTCTCTTCTCAAAGGGATTCCCGGCGTCACACCATTCTTCGATGATGTGATGATCGCTGCTGCCAGACCTGACGAGTTCGCCACCTGCCTCCGCATGGTCCTCAGTCATTTCTGGGACACCGGCCTCAAAGTAAAGCACGAAAAGTGTCAGCTCGGTGTACCATCCGTGGACTTCTTGGGCTTCACTGTGGACATGGACGGCCAACACCCGGCCCAGGACAAGGTCAAGGCAATCGTGGAAGCGCCTCCCCCGACCTCCAAAGCCAAACTCCAGGCCTTCCTCAGACTTTTAAATTTCTACCACACCTTTCTCCCCCACAACCCCTCCACCGGTTGCTTGACAAGAAGGCGCCCTGGGTCTGGGGCCCGCGGTAGGCCACCGCGTTCTGGGCCATCAAGGCCCTGCTGATCTCGAACTCGGTCCTGTCCCACTTCGATGAGTCCCTGCCCGTGGTCCTGGCTTGTGACGCGTCTCCATATGGGGTGGGGGGCATGCTGGCGCACCACCTCCTAGATGGCCGGGAGGTCCTGGTCGTGTACTACTCTCGGACCCTATCTGCGGCCGAAAGAAACTACGGCCAAATAGACCGCGAGGGACTGGCAGTCGTGGCTGAGGTGAAGAAGTTCCATGACTTCGTCTATGGCTGTCCCTTCACCATTGCTACGGACCACCGCCCGCTGCTGGGCCTCTGTGCGGCAGATCGCCGGACGCCCCAGGTACTCTCCCCTCGGGTCTTGTGGTGGTCCATCTTCCTGGCGGGCTACAATTATACCCTGCAGCACAGGCCAGGCAAAGCGATGGCCCATGCGGACGCATGGAGCCAACTCCCCCTGCCAGATGTGGGAGAGGACCCGGCCCTGGCTCATCATGTCCTCCAGATGGAGAGTCTCCTGGATGCCCCCCTACAGGCCACGGACATTGCCCACTGCTCAGCCCGTGTCCCCATCCTTTCCCAGGTTCTCGGCTGGGTGGTGAGGGGGTGGCCTACAGCCCTAGCGGGCCCAGAGTTCAGTGTATTCACAATGCAGTGTGAGGAACTGTCGATGCACAAGGGCTGCCTGCTGTGGGGGGACCGGGTGGTAGTCCCCAGCGCGCTCCGACACCAGGTCCTGCAGGCTCTGCACGAGGCGCACACGGGCATTGTGCAGATGAAGGCCCTCGCCCAGAGCTACATCTGGGGGCCGGGCATGGATGGAGAAATAGAGGCCTGGGTGAAATGTTGCCAGATCTGCCAAGAGGTCCGGCTTAGCCCACCCAGGGCGCCTACGCAGTCCTGGGAATCGACAAGGACACTGTGGTCCCAGCTCCACATCGATTTCGCCGGCCCTTTCCATGGATTGACGTTCCTAGTAACCGTGGACATGTACTCGAAGTGGCTGGAGGTGAGCCCTGTCTCCACAACTTCTGCGAGTGCTACCATCCAGGCCCTCCAGAAAAACTTTGCCACACACGGGTTGCCAGACACGATCGTCTCGGACAACGGCTCAGCGTTCACGTCCGAGGAGTTCCAGCAGTTCCTGAGAGACAACCTGATCCGGCACATCAGGTCGGTGCCCTTCCACCCTGCAACAAACGGCCAGGCTGAACGGATGGTCCGTACGGCAAAGGAGACGCTGAGCCACCTGACGGATGGGGACTGGAAGGCTCGCATCGCATGGTTCCTGCTGGTGAACCGAACAACATCCAACCCGGTCAGTGGCCGCTGCCCCGCGGAGCTCCTCATGGGCCGGAGACCAGCCATCCTCCTGGACCACCTGCACCCCGACAGGGCTTCAATGGCGCGCAACATGGTCGAGGACCAGGAGGCACCCCAGGGCTTCTTTCTGGGGGACCCGGAGTTCACAAGGAACTATGGCTGAGGCCCGAAGTGGCTAGCAGGGAAGGTAATCCGGCCCACCGGCCCCGTCTCCTACGAGGTATCGACGGACGACAGCCAGGTTCTGCGGCACCACGTGGACCAGCTGAGGCAGCGCCTACTTCCAGTGGTAGGAGATCCAGGGGACCCCGGGGAGGTGGAGCGGGCCCCACGGGAGCCCAGAGAGAACCACAAGCGGAACAGGACCTCAGGGAGGCGGGCCCCAGTGACAGGCAGCTACCTCAGCCAGAGGCCGTGACGGCCGAGGGCCTGACGGAGCAACCAACCCCGACAGAAGAAAGTGAAGCGGCAGGCCCCGCCGCACACCCACAATTTGGCAGTGGAGAAGCCCCGACACCAGCACCATGGCGGTCCACTAGGGAACGCAGAGCACCTGCATACCTGAAGGATTATGTCACCTAGACAGGGTCCAGACTATGGGGGGAGGGGTGTTGTGTCCGCTGACCACTGCAGGCAGTCAGCATAGGAGCCTGAGCTTGAGTCCCAGTGAACAATGGGACTGGGGCTCCGAGCTCCTGCTTTGGGTAACCAATGGGAACGGCGGCGGGAATTCAAACCCGCCAATGGCACCAGGGGGCATTCCCCTTAGCATGTATATAGTTGGCCACCTGGCCAGGTATTTTGTGTTGTGTTGTATAATAGCGAACCATGCTGATCACTACATCATTGTCCGTGGTTTCATTATGCGTCTAACCCACAATACAACAAAGGGAAAACAGAAACAGAGTTTTTTCCTGCTACAGACACTCCCTCCACCTTGACAGCATTGCTGGGGAGGGGCGAACTAATGACTGGAGAAAGCCCACTTACTGCAAATTTCCTGACACAGGCACTAATTAAACAATGCCAAGAACTGAGAAAAGATATCAAAAAACTGCTAAAACCAGCATTTCAACGCATGGATGAGCTGGAAGACCTCCAAGAGCAGATGAATCAAAAAGCTGAAAGGGGTCTCCAGAAAGTTACGGAGCTTGAAAGGCAAGTACCTGTGAGATCTTTAGACGTTTGGGCTCTGGATCATCGCATTAGTGAGCTTTCTTTGAAGTTCAGGGGGTTCAAAGCAAATGCTGAAGCTGGAACAGAGCTAACTGTATTTATGTCAAATTGGCTGGCATGCACTTTAGGGCTGGAAGATGGTGTCACGCCCCTGCTACAGAGAGCTTATCACGTCGGGAAGGTTGCAAAGAATCCACCTCTTCACGGTATACCAGAGATATATTAGTAGAATTTAAAGACTTTCAAACGTGACAGAAAATCCTTTCAGAAGCCAGGGCCTTGACTTTCAAGACCTGAAGATCCAAGTGTTTCCAGATCTCCCTCCTGAGTTCTTAAAGATAAGAAGAGATCTTAAGAGCACCACAGCTAAACTGCGGGATTTAGGAATCAAATAGAGATGGCTCCGTACGAGCAAGTTATGAGTTCAACAGGGCCCAATTTCTTATTTTGCTCATGACTCTGTCTCAGGTGAAATAATGTTGACTGCTTTAAATCCTTCCTCTTCTGAATCCCAAGAAAACAGAGCTGGCAAGAGGAAAGAGTGTTCACCTCTTGCGTCAGCTAATACAACTTGAGTCTGTACTCTGGAAGACCATGAAGGTTTTGATTAGAGTGTGGACTCAATATAAGAAGCTGAGGATTCGGGTAATATAGAATAATTCTTGATCTATGCTAATGAGTGGTGGGACTGTGGTGAATGTCTGGGTATGTTCCCCCCGGGACTCCTCGGTCCTCGGAAGGAGGGTTTCTACCCTCCTGACCTTTGAGGCCTCCAAGAACTGAGCTTAATTATAATTATAATTTAGTTCAAGAACAATTGTTAATACATTGTAAATTACTATAATGGGCTACAGTCGTTTGAAAACTTTATAAATATTATTTAGTAATAAGTTTGGGAGAAGAAAGAAGAGGGAAGATAAAGAAGTATGAAGATAAAGCATGCATATGAAGTTTTGTTTTTTATATTATTAACTGGTTTTGGTGGTGTAGTATAACTATAAAATTCTTTCTTCAATAAAATTGCTTTAAAACCTTAAAAAAACAGTCAGTTGCAACTTGACAGCAGTTTATACACACACAAGGCTGATGGAAATCCTTGTAACAGGTTATGCTAGATACAGGTTTTTCTCTTTCAAAGGGGCTTTTTAACTCAATTTGACTTCTGAAGACAGGTTTTTTTTAAAGGTTTCATATACCATGAGGATAAATTCACCCCCCCCACCCCCCAGTTACTAAAGGCTTCATCTGGGTTTTCCAAAACCTAGTTTGATCTGGCTTTGTGTGTGAAGGCATGTCAAGGTTTTAAAAAATCCATTTGCCTTCAGAAGCCAAAGTAGGTTTAAAGAGCATGTCTGAAAGAGATCAAAACAATCCTAGACATCAATATGTATGTATGAAGAGAACCCACTATTCTCTTTCCTGAGGGGTGGGGGCTAAGGCTGCTTTACAGATTAGCACTGGTCATCCAAATGATTGATTGTTGTTGACTTTGCATATTGGGAAACAAACAGGTATCAACAAACTATCTTGTCTCCAGTACTCTCTCCCTACAAGGAAAGTCACCTTATAAAAAAAAAGTGCTTTGGGGACTGAAAATACACAATTCAAAAAGGAAATTCTATCATGTAACAAAGTGCATGGCACAGTGGGACTGTGAGTTCAGTTTATAGCTTCATCAGGAAGGTTGTGTTATATTCTCTTATGCATTCACTGACTAACCATTTGATGCAATTCCATGGTATATTACAGATGGGGAACTTTACTCAGGAACTACAGCAGACTTCATGGGCAGAGATTTTGCCATTTTTCGTACCCTGGGGCACCACCATCCAATCAGGACAGAGCAGCATGACTCCCGGTGGCTTAATGGTAAGTCAGGCGCACCTTTTACCCAGCTACACTTTTTCTGTGAATAGCTGATAAAGTTAAGCATGCAGTGTATGTCCCCATAATGCTTACCTCCTTCTTTCTCCTTAGTACCACTATAGTCTACAGCATGGAAGCTATAGATCAATGAATTAAACAGTGCTGGTTTTGTTTTAACTGACATTGCTTGTAGGGTGCAGTTATATTGTAAAAAACAGGGACAGCCAACCTCCTCATTCTTGAAGGTCCTCTGTTCTAGGAAAAGTAGCTTGGTAGCCTGAAATCTATTTGGTGACCAAACTGGCTCATAAGCCCCTTTTGGAAAGTCAGGCACCATAATAAAATTGATGCCAGCACAAAGGGCAGCTCTGGGACTCAGATGCAGAGTATGTGAATTTATGGACAATTATCTACTCAATCCAAAAATCTAAATAAGAGATGGAACAAAAAAGTCTGAAATATCTTTGCTTCTTATGGGTTGAAAACATGCCTTTCTCTATGTACGACCCTGTGGGGAAACCTTTTTTCTGTTCTTTGGTCAGGGTCCCACCACCATGGATCTGGGTTTGGACCTAATTTGAAACAATCCTTCTATCTCATTACATATCATGATCATGGAAGAAAATCTATTTTGTTATTGAAATAGGATAAATAGGGTTTCAGTTGTTAAACTGGTAAACTGGTTGGTAAACTGGGTTCCACCTTGAGAAATTCTGGTGATTTGGGAGGGCAGAATTTGATGAGGGGAGGGATCTCAGCGGGGTATAATGCCATACAATCCACTCTCTACAGCTGCCATTTCCTTTAGGGGAACTGATTACTGTCTGGAGATCAGTTGTAATTCTGGAAGAATTCTAGATCCCACCTGAAGGCTGGTAACCCTACCTGTGCAGGCCTTGGCAGGCCACCAGCATTACCCCTTACTTTGACTAGATTCACATTATTTTAGGGACAGAGCCAGCCCACGAGCCACCAGTTACCCATCCCTGCTTTAAACTCCATCTCTTCCTGAAAAAGGAGCAGATTTCTGCCATTCTCCCTCTCTCTCTCTGTGTTTAAAGCAATTTTATTAGGCAAGTTTCAGCTTCAGCATATAGAAAGAGAACAGAAAATAACTGCACTTTTGAACATGCCATCGGGATAAACTCCTTCTGTCTGATTTTAAATCCTGATAAAGAAGAGAGAAAGAAATAGCAGCAGCTAAGCAGGCTATGTAGCAGCAGCATGATGCTATAAAATCTACTGGCCATCTGTCTCATCTAAGGTCAATGATACGCTTTTCTCCAGTGATCCTGGGAGTAGGGCAGTCCTTACTTCTGGGATATGCCTCCTCCTCTGCTAGCAGGGCTGGCCTCTCAATCAGTCTGAGTGGGGGAAGGGTCTTCTACATAGGAGCTTTCCAGTCTCACCAGCCCTGCTCACCGAGCAGGAAGGTTTTTTCTCTGTGCTCTAAAAAGCGGAACAATTCAGGACAAGAAGAAGAGAGGGGAAAGGGAACAGCTGGTGTCTCAGCTCTCCCAATTCCTCCCCACTGCTTTTTTCCCCCCAGTGCCACAATTCGGTGGCAGAAGAAGCTTTAAGGCAGCAGCGCTGGGAGATCCCTGGCAGCTGCAGCAGACCTGCAGACTCCTGAAGGACCCTCAGCCAGCCAGGTCAAAGGGTCCTTCCCCACCAGTGCATGTCAGGGGAATGGTAGAGGCTGTGGGAGGGCTGTGGGGCAATGTTGAGGACCCAGTGGTCTCTTCCTGTTCCTTGTGGGACTGGCATCATTAGCGGATTCCTGGAGAGGCTGGTTTCCCCATTCCCTCCAGGGCAGGAAACCTCAGCAATGGTGGCAAAGACAGGCATAGCTAGTTCCCAAGCCTTGGGTAACACAGCTAGCACTTTCGACTCCTCTACAGCATCAGCATGCCTCTCCACACATAGTTCCAGCATGGAGGAATGGGATGTAGATCTCTCAGGGAAGGACATCAAGGAGAATCTCCTGACTTGGCTTAAAACAGAGATGAGGAAGGAGTTTAGAGAGATGTTGCAGGAGACCACCCAAGGTTCCACTTCAACATCCAGGCATACAGCATAAGAGAACAAGGGGCCTCAGGGAGGAAATGACTCCTAGCACATCCCTTTCCCTTCTGAGACCAAAGAAGAACAGATGGGAGAGGATACCCCAGTGGGAGCGCAGTCCACTCCTCAGTGTTCCAGAAGGGGAATCAGATTCCACAGTCTCATCTTCTGAAAAGGAGAAGGGGAAATTGTCAGAGAGGAGGAGGAGATGGTGCCAGCTGCTCAGGCTAGGCTGTTTCCACAAGAATTATATGTGAGGCTGCTGCCAAAGGTGTTAAGGGCTCTAGAAATAGCTTACAAAACCAAGGAGTTGGAAGACCCACATCTAGAATTTCCTGTGGGGTTGGGTAAGAGCATGCCAAAACCAGGGGTAAGAAAGTCAGATTTGCCACTACCAGCAGCTTTTTATAGTACAACCAGTAATAAGGCCCATTGTGGAAATAAATGCATGGTCTCTAGAAAGAGGCTCTGGGACAGTGCCCTGGCCTTGCACACTCAGCATCAATTTGCTGTGGCAACCTCAACAGGGTATAATGACACAGAGTGCACCATTTTCTCCAGAGGAGCTGATCTCTGCTACCTGAAGAGCAATTGTAATTTTGAGTGATCTCCAGCCCTCACCTGGAGATTGGCAACAATTGTTACCCAGGAGGAAATGGCTGGTTTGGAGGGTGGAATCTATGGCATTGTACCTGTCTGAGGTCCAAACCCTCCTCAAACCCCACCCTCTACAGGCTCCACCCCTCAAATCTCCGGGAATTTCCCAATCTGGAGATCGCAACTCTGTCTTCCCAGTTAACCATCAACCTGCCATTATCTGCCCCTCTGACTTCAGCTGACTTCTGCCCTCCCTCCTGGAGAGCAGTTGTAATTCTGAGTGATCTCCAGCCCCCACCTGGACATTGGCAACAATAGTTCCCCGGGAGAGAATGGCTGGTTGGGAGGGTGGAGTCTATGGCATTGTACCTGTCTGTGGTCCCACCCCTCCTCAAGCCTCACCGTCTCCAGGCTCCATCCCTCAAATCTCCAGGAATTTCCCACCTGGAGTTGGCAACCCTATCTCCTTCCCAGCCAATCATCAACCTACCTTTATTTTCCCCTCACTCTTCAGCTTTCCATATTCCCCCCTCACCTGCAACCTCTAATGTACTCTGAAGCCCTGACTGCTATGTCACATTGGCTGTCATAGGACAGCCACCTCAGCAGAATATAAGGACACAGAATCCACCGTTTCCTTCAGGGGAACTGATCTCTGCCATCTGCAGAGCAGTTCTAATTCTGAATGATCTCTAGCCCTCACCTGGAGATTGGCAACAATGGTTTCCCAGGAGGAAAAGTAGTCTTTCTCTGCAATGGGGACCAAAGCAGCTTACATCATTCTCCTCTCCCCCTTTTGACTTGCACAACAACCCTGTGAGGTATGTTAGGCTGAAAGTCTGTGACTGGTCCAAAATCACCCACTCAGCAAGAACCTGGGTCTAGCAGACCCTGCTCTGAAGCGCTGACTGCTACACCAAAGGTAGCCAACCTCCAGGTGGTGCCTGAAGATCACCAGGTATCACAACTGAACTCCAGACAACAAATTTCTCCTCCCCACCTAGAGAAAATAAATATCCAGGAATTTCCCTACCTGGACCTGGCAACCCTATTTGGGACTGGCCCCAATGAGTTTTCTCCCAAAGGCCAAAATAGGTGTGGAAAGGGCCTTTTACTGACAGAACCAAGCTTAGTTGCTTAGCAATAGGCACTGAGTGGAAAGTATGGTTGCCAGCTCTGACTAGGGAAATACCTGGAGATTTGGGGGTGGGGCGGATCCTCTGGAGGGCAGTGTCGGGGTGGGGGCGAAAGGACTCAGCAGGGTATAATGCCATAGGGTCTACCCTCCAAAGCAGTCATTTTCTCCAGGGGAACAGATCAGGAGAAGTGTCTTCATCGGGAGACACAGCTGTTTGCCAGTGATTCTGATAGGAAATAAGATGGTATCTTGCCAGGATGTGCTTCAATGGTCACGACTTCATGCTCCGCCTTTACAGCATTTTCTACCACCTTACCAAGACATAATTGCAAACAAACAGTTCACACTAGTCTGACTTCCAGGCAAGTTGAAACACCAATTGCAATGGTGGTTGGAGCCCTCTCGATTCCTCCAGGGTCTCACACTACAGGAACCAAAGAGGTTAGTGATGACTATGAATGCAAGCCTTTCTGGTTGGGGAACCCACTCCCAGGGCAAGGTAACAGAAGACCTCTGGTCACAGGAGGAAATGAACCTGAGCATAAATTTCCTGGAGCTCAAGGCCATCAAATTAGGCCTTCTGGAATTTTCTATCAGGCCATCACATCATGGTCCAGATGGACAATACAACAGCAAAAGCATATGTGAACAGACAAAGGGGGGACCAGATTCAGAACCTTGCATGAGGAAGCGAGCAGTCTGATCAGATGGGGAGCAGTCTATCTCCAGTCTCTGAAGGCAGTGCATGTGGTGGGCCAGAGCAATGTCCTGGCAGACTGTTTGAACAGAAGGGTGCTAGACCAGTTGGAATTGATGCTTTGCCCGGTAGTTTTCCATCAAATCTGCAACAGGTTCAAGTTGTTCTCATGGAACAGAATCACCAAGTGCAACAGTTCATGTTCCAGAAAAGGAATCAGCAGGCAGAAGGCACCGACACACTCAGCAGCAACTGATCTCAAAGTCTACTGTACACTTATCCTGATATAGCTGATACACAGAGTGACTCTAAAGCTGGTAGAACGGAGGGTGAAACTAGTTCTACTTGCACCTTTCTGGCCAAGATGACCTTCGTTTCAGGATCTGAAATGGCTGTCAGAAACAGAGCCCTGGCATCTGCCCCAAGGGAGGATCTTCTAACTCATGGGTCGATGAGGTTGAGTGGAAACTACTAGTAAAGAAGGGATACTCCAGTAGGGTTCAAGAAACTATGATGGCCTCTAGGAAGGTGTCTACCAATAGAATATACAGCACTATCTGACAGGTTTTTCACATGTGGTGCTGAGAATGTAGCATGAATCGGTCAGAGGGATTTTATCCTTTTTTCAAGATGGGTTAGACAGAGGCCTTAGCACAAGTACCTTAAAGAAGCAGGTGGTGGCTATTTCAGCAGTGAGGGGTGCACAAAAGGGAGGGGGGAATCTCTGGTTCAGCATCCCCTTGTCAGACATTTCCTTAGGGGGACCACACTGTTAAATCCACCCCAATCTCATTGCTTCCCTACCTGAAACCTTAGGTCGTATAAAGAGCCCTTTGAACCTATGATGGTTTGCCCACTGAAGGAGTTGACCTTTAAGACCATATGTTTAGTAGGGATTACATCAGCCAGGTGTGTGTCCGAACTAAGGGTCTTATCTGTAGATAAGGAACTTTGTGTTTTCCACAATAATAAGGCGGTTTTACACCTAGGCTCTGGTCACACTGCAAATGATATGTGCTTTGTTCCCGGTTTATTTAAATCGGGAACATTTTTATTCGCATTGGGCTGTCTACATGCAGCCAGCCCCTCTTTCCCAGGACCCACTTGCCTGCTGCTGCGCCGTCCTTCCAGGCGATCCTGCCGACACTTTGGGGGGGGGGGTGCTGCAGCCACCACTGATGCCATTGCCCCACGAAAATAGGCTCCGCCGTCTCCACCGTCTCCGCCATCCTCCTTGCCGGCCCCATCCAGGCTCCTGGAGCCCCCGCCTCTCATTCCCGTCTCCAGGGCCATCTTTGTGTGTGTGTGTTTTTTTTAAAAGCTTCTGGTTTGAGCGCTTGCCTAAACATGCGCTTAATAAATCCATTATTAAACGTTAAATGGATTTATTAAGTGCATGTTTGCTCAAGCACTCAAACCAGAAGCTTTAAAAAAAAAAAGCACAAAGAGCGTTCAGACGGCCCTAATCGCAATCCTTGCGAGAGATGGGCTGTCCACATAGGCGAAATCGCACAATCAAAGCGGAAGTGCCAGGAAAACACTAGATTTTCCAGGGATCAGGAAAACCCGGAAGCATTGTGCGAGTAAGCCTGCTTTGGGGCGGATTGGCGCGTGTGAACGTGAAACTGACATGCTCAAGGAAACAGCAGCAAATCCCGATCAAAACGGCAGTGTGACCAGACCCCTAGATCCAACATTCATCCATGACAAGGAAAGGGAGTGACACTGTCTATATGCCCGCAGAGCTCTTAGCTTCTACCTCAATAGGATCAAACAGTGGCGTAAGTCATATGCCTTATTTGTGTTATTTAAGAAACCTTCCCTAGGACAACAGGTTTTGACCTCTGCCTTGAATAGATGGATTAGGGGATTCATTATAGTGGCCTATAAAGCCAAAGGGTTTGAACCACCCCAGGGTATCACAGCACACTCTCTTAGGGGGGCAGCAACTTCTACCATGTACAGAGCCTTCCCATCTTTAGAGACAATTTGTAAGGCAGCCACCTGGAAGTCAGTGCATTCTTTTACTAAACATTATCACATAGATAAGCTGGCCTCGGCTGAGGTAGCATTTGGGCATAGAGTACTGCAACAGGCCCTGTAATTCGTGAAGCCAGGAGTCCCACCCCAGGGCTCACTGCTTTTTTTATGTCCTGGAAGCAAGGACTGCCCCACTCCCAGGACTACTGGAGAATGGAAGATTTGTCTTCATTTACCATGAAGCTTCTCCTCGGTGGTCCAGGAACGGGGCAGTCCTACACACCCAGATTTGGGGGGCATGGCTTTGGATTGCAGGGAGTGTTGCAGTAGGGGTAAACCAGTATAATCTTCTCCTTTTGTTCCCAGGTGGAGACACAGAGAAGCAAACTGTAGACCTTCTTTACCAGTATTTGGTACTAAGTTTGAATTCCAACAGTTTTTTGAGGTTTGTTTTTCTCATCTGGTAGGAAGAAAGTTTTATTCTCAGTTTGTATTGGGGGAAATACGGATTGGAGATGACTGGGGAGCTCCTAAGGGAGAGGCTCCTCCCCCATCTGGATCAACTGAGAGGCTGATCCTGCTAGCGGATGAGGAGCCATATCCCATAAGTAAGGAATGCCCAACTCCTGGACCACTGAGAAGGAAGCTTCATGGTAAGTGAAGACAAACCTTCCATTCTGAAGGCAAACTAATTTCAGTTTGAGTAATGTGGTAATTAGAAATTTAACTGCATGATCCAGATGTTATGATTACAGAACTGGGAGAGCAAACACAGTCTGATTCTGGCTTGTTTGGCTCTGGAATGGATCATGTTCAAGACACACAGATGAAGTCTAAGCAAGAGGATAAGGAACTGTGAGATGCTGGCTTCAGAGCACTTAGGCTAGTTTAGCTGGGCCTACTGCATTGTGGCTATTGGGGCTGAAAATGTGGACTGATGTTGGACAATGGAATCCAGGATAGGAAGCAGGATGTCGACTGTTAGGTCTTTTGATAGCCTGGGTCTGGGAGAGTGTATGAGTAGGGGCCTGGTTTTTGTTAGTTTATCTTGGACCAACTCTAGTGGCCTGCAATCCAAACCCAGGAGGATCTTCCTTCCCCCCCCCTGCTCTGCCATCCAAGTCATAGTCTTGTGAGGAATATCTTTTTAACCTCTACAGCCTCACATAATATCATTATATTAGCCCTCCTACTTTTCTGTTCATGTGTTACATTTGCCAATTCTGGCTTGGGAAATTCCTGGAGATTTCAAGGTGGTGCCAGTAGGGCTGCCAGATCCCCCAGAGGGGCAGGGGTTTGCCCACTTTTGGGGCCCCAGATCTGCCAGCCCGGATTTGGTTGGTGGGGGTAACCCCACCCCCAAGGGGTCCGGCACACGGCAATGCACCTAGCACAATGACATCACCCAGAGGTGACATCATTGTGCAGGGCTTGTTGCGGGGGGCAGTCAATCATTTAAGGAAAAACCATAGATTTTTTCCTTAAATGGTACAGCGTCCCCTGCAGTACACTGTGCGTAATGATGTCACTTCCAGGTGATGTCATCATGCTGAAGAGATCCTGGAGAGGGACTGGGACCGCCCCGCCAGCATGCCAGTAAGACCTGGCAACCCTAGGTACCAGGGGAAGGCGGAGTTTGGGGAGGGAGCTCAGCAGGGATCTGACACTGTAGAGTCTGCCCTGGGAAACTGATCTCTGCAATCTGGAGATCAATTGTAATTCTGGAAGAACTCCAGTCCCCACCTGGAAGTGGGCAACCTTAGTTCTGACTTCTGACTCTGCTCAGCTCCCACTTCTCCCTTCTTTTTTTTTAATATTCTCTTTATTAATTTTCCAAACAAAAAGAAAGAAAAGAAAACAGAAAAAAACCAGGAAAGAAAAAGAGTATAGGTACATATCCACATCCTTTCATTGCATCGCACTGTTATAATCAGTTAATCATGCCTAATATATCAATTCTTTTCATCCTACTACAGT
Organism: Gekko gecko; assembly: GCA_029375565.1. Classification (NCBI taxonomy): domain Eukaryota; kingdom Metazoa; phylum Chordata; class Lepidosauria; order Squamata; family Gekkonidae; genus Gekko; species Gekko gecko. Next base: position 177,364,844 of record JAPDNY010000005.1, read on the forward strand.
TGACATTGATCAATTTATATCCCAAGCTCATTTTCAATGATTTCCAAAATATAAATAATGCACTATTGTATGAATTTAGTTACTATTGAGTCATAATATCTATAGAGCATTTATAGTTAATAGAAAAAACAAACAAACAGCAACAACACAATATTAATCAAACAGTTAGAATTCATTTTTATTTTACACAACAACCCCATTCAGCTTCTTGATTATATACTTATTATCAATCTTTCGGCGAGTTATGTTTACTACTTCCTTCCCCAGTATCATCTTTACTTCCTCCTACAAACATATTTAATTAAACATATAGCCAAAATAAACAAACAAACAAACAAACAAAGCCCGATACAACTCCAACCCTAACAATTGGTCTCATTTATCTACCTTCCAATCTGAGTAATAACAATAATAGTAATATTTTTTTAAAAAAATCAAGAACATTAAGCTCATATCTTAAACAAATGGTATATACTTTTGCCTTCTCCCACTTTGCAATTTATCCAGAATCAAGCATTCATTTCCCCCCGGAGATACTATAGAGACCTCTTCTTCATACATTATAACAAGTAAGTTACCTTATGACAATAATAATAATTAAAAAAAAAATGCCCACATACCAAAAAGAGTAAATAGAAAAAAGAGAGAGAAAAAAAGAAAGGGGTGCTCTTATAGACTTCCATCCAAACAGAACAATTAGTAAATTACATCTTTCAATTAAATTCTCTTTAGCATAACATTACATTCCTGTCTCCTTCTTATTTAGACCATATATCTCAAAATAACTAATTATATACACCGCTGCGCATAGTTTTAATTTTTTAGTTTTCCCCCATTTTTCCATAGCCTCTTTCTTTTTTTTTTATCTCCTCTAGATGCCTTAAATCTCTGTACTCCCATGCTTTTATTTCCAGATTTTCTTTTTTGTGGTTCCGAGCCTACTCTTTCCATAGTCTTAGATTTTTTTACACATTCTCTCGTTTCATTTTCTCTCGTTGTCTTTCTCTTTTGTCTCCCAGGACACTTTAGAAGAGGTCCCTTTCTCACTTTTAGTTCCACATTTATTAATTTCTCATTTTTTCTTGTCGTCTTCCTCTTTTTTCTCCAAGAGCACTTTAGAAGAGACCTCTTTCTCCCTTTTGGCTCCCCATATGTTAGTTTCTCATTTTCTGTGAACAAAGTTTCTATGGGCCAAGTTCCATTATCACGTATCTCTCTTTCCTGCCCAGTATCTTGAGCTTCACCTAAACTCTGCAGAGATTGCAACTGTACTTGCTCCTTATTATTTTCCACCTCCAGACAATAAGGTTGATAATTTTCAATGAGGTTTTCACACGCCACTTTAACAGCTTTACCAATTTCCAAACACAAAACTTTCCGGAATTGTTCCCACGTAAGCTCTCCAATTAATGTATTCTAGTCTATCTCTTCATTATCCTCAGCCAACTCCATTTTCCAACTCAAACATTCATAACTTTCAATTGATCAAATTCCTCAATGTTTCAACTGGTTTCTCACTATATCATTCTTTGGGGTTATAATATTAACATTGCTCCTAAGCGCATAGTCAAATTTCAAAAAGCCTAAAGTTCTCTCTTACCCCTGCTGTGTTGCGTCAAATTTTTCTCCCAAACATCCTTTACAGCTGCTTTCTCAATAGTTGGGACTATCCGGCGAGGGCATTAAGTTTCTAAATTTTCTGGGTTTCGGTTTCTGGCGTTGCGAATGGCGGCCGCGTCTCGGGACGATCCCGGAGGCGGCTAGCCCACACGCAGTCAGGGGGGGTCTTCGCTTATGCGAAAGACCCTAGTGAGCCTTAGGATAAGGCTCCGAACCGGGGGCGCACTGGGGAGTAGCCTCTTTGCCGGCAGACAGCCGGGAAATTGAGGCTTTCTCCCCGCCCCAATCGGCCCCGCTGCGTTGTGCCCGTAATGGGACTTAGCAGCGCCACCGACTTCCAGGAGTGAGGAACAGCGATATGAACTAAAGCAAAAGAAGAAGCGGCGGTGAACCGTGAGTCGAAGGTCTTACTTTGAAGCGAAAACCCGAATCCTTTCCCCTCGAGCGAATGAGCGTTTGGGAGGAGGGGGAATCCCCCCCAGTGAGAAGCAGGACTTTTAAAAGAAAGCGAAGGGGGTTATAAGGAAAGAAGGGTTGATGAAAATACCTTTGGGGTGCTACTGAAGCTTGAGTGTAAGCGGGTCTCCTGAGGGACGTGTCACGAACTTTTAAAAAGTAAACAAATAAAACAGATGTCGGCCATGAAGAAGGTCCCTTTTAAACCGGAAAAGAAGGGAGGCGGGACTTCCGGCCCGGGTAACCCCCCCAGAGCCTGCTGTCAGTCAACAGACAAGCGAGTTACTGCACCCTCTGCTGGTTCAAATACAGAAAATCAGCGAAACTTTAACTAGCATGGAAGGTGTCCTCAGCAGCCAACAAAAGCAACTGACAGAAACGTCTAAGAAGATGGAGGATATTGCGCAAAAATGCTTGGTCTCGACGGAAGACATCGGAAAAGTTAAGAAAAAGGTCAACAAACTAGAAAAACATCAAGATGAGCAAGAAAAAAGAATTTTGATGCTTCAAATGGAGAAATCGAATCTGATGCTTCGTTTTCAGGGCATTAAAGAAGAAGATAATGAAGATCTCAGATCTATACTAGCAAATGCCTTGGCACCAGTAACTGGCAGGGATCAGCGTGAAATAAAAGAAGAGATGGATAAGGTCTATAGGGCCTATTCCACCTTTACAAAGAAAAATAACCTGCCAGCAGAAGTGGTGGTCAAGTTTGTTAAACAGAATACTAGAGATCAAATCTTGCGTGCAGTTTCAGCGGTGCCCTTGAAAATTGGAGAACAGATTATCAGAACTCTGAAAGATGTGCCATATGAAATTCGGATGAAGAGGAAAGCGTATAAAGGATTGACCAACTTTCTACAAAAGCACCAGATCACGTACAGATGGTCGTTCCCGGAAGGCCTAGTGTTCAAGTACAAGGATAAAAGAGAAAAGATTGACTCTATTTTCAAAGCACAAGAGTTTCTGAAGAGGCACGCCAGCTCAGAGGAAGATGCAGCTCTCGCAACTTGGACAAGTAGCGAAGATGACAGCGGTCCAGAGGAGGGAGGTGCCAGTGCGGGAGGTGGGAAAGCTAAAGAGGGCCCATCGTATAACCTGAGAGACACTAAAGGAAGACAACCAAAGAAATGATTGTTCATGAGACGTCTGAAAGGAGTTGATTAATAACTAACCCCAAAGGACACTACTAACCTGATTAACAGAGCTATTTTGGATTTTTGTTAATCTAAAAAGAAGACTCTTCGACCGCGGTGACCGTCAAAAAATGTATCTATACTAACTTAATCTAACCCCCATTAACAGGATACTCACTCTGCCCTTTTCTTAGTCCCTCTATATACCCTACCTTTTTCTATATATAAAAAGAATAAATTTCTCTCCTTTTTAGGAGGGTTTTTGCAAAAAAAAAAAAAAAGTTTCTAAATTTTCTTTGTTGCCACTTGGGTCTAAGCACTATATCTCCTTTGCAATGCGATGAGTAATTTCTTCTTCTGTATTGCTGCACTTAATGAAAATCTTAAATCCCAAAGTAGATAAAATGGATGGCTGCGTCTAAGCGGGGCATGGCGTCCATGCTCCACCCCTGAAGACACTCCCGCTTTGGGGCAATAATGGTCACCCCCCCCCCGCATTTGCCAGTTGTGGGAGGGGCCAAAAACAAGCCCCCTGCTCCAGCCCCCTGCTCCGGCCCTCTCTCCCGAAGCCGGGAGGCTCAAAAAAGAGCAAAAACGGGTCGGGTGGCTAGAAGCAATCTCAAAGCCACCCGTCAACGCGCTGTACCGGAACCACTCCACCCCCCACTTCTCCCTTCTGAGGGCCTTCTTGGCTGTGCTGACCTCTCACACAGGTAAAATGGCCTGCCAGAAATTATTTTCCATATCATTTTGATATCCCCACTTCTAACCCCTTCATATCTGATATTTGTCCTTCTGGTTTAGGCTTTCCTTGCTTCAAACCACATCTTTGTGTAGGTGTTCACATAGTGAGGTTTTTTGGGCTTGTAAGAGCTGGAAGTGCTAAAGCACAATAGTGTAAGACTGATTGTTGCTGACAACTACAAATAAATCCTGCTATGTCTTTGGACGTATTGTAAAGGGAGGCCTATTTTTACGTAGATGCCAAACATTGTGGGTCATGGCACCAATTTTATTTAAGTAACAGTGAACCTCTGCTCTACCTAGAGCTTGCTCACCGTTAGTATCATGAGAAAAATCTGGGCTTTTGTGGTAGGGTTGCCGACCTCCAGGTGAAATCTGTAATTACAACTGATCTTCAGATTAAAAAGATCAGATCCCCAGCAGAAAATGGCAGCTTCGGGGGGCGGACTCTATGCCGTCATATCTCTGCTGAGCTCCCTCCCCAGGTTCCACTCACATATCACCAGGAATTTCCCACCTTGGAGTTGGCAACCTTACTTTGTGGTGGCTGGGTGAGTTTGTGGATTCCATTTGTATGTACCAAGAATGATTATTTTTAGGGTTGCATTTGTATTCTGATGTTAGATGGACTTCAGCAGATGCTAAAGTTCAAAACGCCCCCCAAGCCTATGAGGATTGAATTGTCTAGAATAACCTTACCATCAAACTGATGGATCCCATGGATCACCAGCTGGAGTAAAGTTGAGTTCAGTCATGCAAATAAAAGCTGCTTTTGTGCAGCAGAACCACATGCTGACAGCTATGTTAGGAGGATAAAGACAGGAAGAGCAGGGTCGTTATTCAAAGTCCTTGTGGCTCATTGCTGAAATGATGTTGGGGAAAGGGCACTTCTCAGTCTGAATGTGAGAACTGCTTTGCCCAAATTTACCCTAAACTCAGGGTAAGGAAATTAGAACTGGGAAGACGAGAGGGATAAGGTAAAAAGCTGTCACAGAAGCTGTCATAAAATGGGCTCACACACTATTTAAAATATATGACCTACCCTTCCTACCCCCCTCGCCTGCTGCCAAAAAGACAGTGAGCTGCCCTTGTAGTCTGTGCCTGTTTTCAAATTCCACCCCTCTGTGTCCAATTTCCAGCTTAATTTGTCCACCACGGAAACCCATTGCATCATAAAGCATTCTTTTGAGTGTACCTACAGAGCACCAGTTGGCCACTTGACCCTGTGCCTTTGGCAGTCTTAGACAAAAGAGACCCCCATCATGGTCTTCTTGTTCAGATATGTCAGGGATTCTATAGTTCTCTTTGAGGGCTTGAAAACAGAATTTTTAAATTAAATTTGGTACATAAAACAATTGTAGCTTCTTGAATTGTAACTTCTTGAGGGAAGTAAGTTGCAGCATAGAATCGGCATAGGGGTAGTACATAAACACCTAATTTCTTTAAATGAAACTAAGTCCTCGGGACCAGATGAATTGCATCCAAGGGTACTAAAAGAACTTGTGGATGTAATTTCTGAGCCTCTGTCCATTGTTTTTGAGAATTCTTGGAGAACAGGTGAGGTGCCAGAAGATTGGAGGCAGGCAGATGTTGTCCCCATCTTCAAGAAGGGGAAAAAAGAGGATCCCCGGTAACTATTGACCCGACACCTTGACATCTATAGCTGGGAAAGTTTTAGAACAAATCATCGAACAGACAGTCCTTGAGCATTTAGAAAGGACAGCTTTGGTTATTAAGAGCCAGCATGGATTTTCCAAAACAAGTCATATCAGACTAAACTTGGGTGTGGTCACATGTGTGTGATAAACTGGAGGGGGGGAGTGAGGCTATTCCCACCGAAGGAATTTGACCCGCAGTTGCGCAAACACACAGTCCTTTAAAGCTGCGAGGGCAGCCCACCACTGCATGATCAGATGCAACTGCAGGTGAGTCGGGGGGGCTTTACTGTTTGTTTCCAATTCGTTTAAATGAATTGCATCTCAGCACTGAGGGCTCCCTATGGAGTGTGCAATGATGTGCATACTGAGAGGGGGAGGGACAATGGCACGGCATCAGGATGGCCTAATCAGACCATCCCAACACCATGAGAGTGTGCTGGAGCGATCAGATGCCACAGCTTGTAGCAACCCATTTGCTACTGGACTTTCCCCAGTGTCTTTTTACTCCACTTCTGCAGCAGAGCAAAATGGGTTGCTGACGGGTGCAGGGTGCTTCCCAGATGTTCGTGTCTGATTGTGCCCTTTAAATCCACCTGGCATTTGTCCCTATGGTGCGGCTAATTGTGTGTGTGACTGTGCCCCTTGTCTTTTTTTTTTCTTTTCAGAAAGTTACTGCCATGCTGGATTGGGGAATACTGTAGACATAGTTTATTTGATTTCAGGAAGGCTTTTGATAAGGTTCCACATAATATTCTTGTTGGTACATTGGTAAAATGTGGTTTGGATCCTATTAATGTTAAGTGGATCTGTAACCGGTTGACAGATCACACCCAAAGAGTGCTTGTTAATGGTTCCTCATCCTCTTGGAGAGGAGTGACAAGTGGAATGCCTCAAGGATCTGTCCTGGGACCTATTTTGTTCAGCATCTTTATAAATGATTTGGATGAAGGAATAGAGGGAATGCTTACTAAATCTGCAGATGATACTAAATTGGGAGGGGTAGCAAATATGGTAGAAGACAGAGTCAGGATCCAGGATGATCTATCTTGACAGACTGGAAAACTGGGCTAAAACAAATAAAATGAATTTCAACTGGGATAAATGTAAAGTTCTGCATTTAGTTAGGAAAAATCAAATGCATAATTATAGGATGGGGGAGACTTGTCCAGTTCAGTTAGCCTTTATTGGCATAAAAATACCTTAAAAGAGGATTGCTATAAAAGAGAAATATACATATAAAACCATATAGAACCATACATATAGAGCCAAGCATTTTACCGACTAGATAATATTGCATAAAATAATTTGTTACAAAGTATTACTCATTTGATAGTGTTTCCTGGCGTAGCTTTATCGCTGATTGTAAAAACATGGCTATGTTCACTGATATTTCCGGAGCAGAGTCATTTAGAAGACGGTGCACTTTTAAAGCATCAGGAAGGTTCGTCATGTTGGCTAAGATAGGATTTAAATATCTAGAATGTATATCTACATAAAATTGACAATGCGAACAAATATACGAAACTGTCTCAATGCATCCAGAGCTGCAATGGCAAAGTCAGTCCGTATATACTATGTTGTTATATCTCCCATGCAAGATTGCTGATGGAATTGCATTGAATATTGCTAGAGAAAAGGCTCTACGCTGTTGCAGTGCTTGTATATCAGATAAGTATGGGGCCATTCAGCCTACCATGAGGGCATCTCAAATTTCAGGAGGGAACAAGATTTGTTGGCTAAATTGCATAGCTTTTGTGTTTCAATATCGAGGACTCTGCGTTTAATCATCTGAAAAGTGCCCATAAAAGGGAGCATAAACAGCGAGTCCAATGAGATACCCATGGCAGTTATTTTGTTCTCAATGTATGATAACCAGTTAGACATGCTTGAATCTGTGAGCATTTGTTGTTTAAGACTCCCTTGGTCTACATTGTAATGTAAAGGCAGCCAGTATTTTACTGGGCTGCATAAGGTACACAGCACAGCATTCCCATGATCTTTTGAAGAAATTTAGATTGAACACGTTCAATGATGCCATTAAGTGCACTTATCCATATTGGAATACCTTACATGAGTTGGGGAATTACTTTGGTCTTGAAGACTTTTAATGCAGCTGGTATGAATTGATTGCCTCTGGTGTAGAAGAATCAGGAAATGGCAGAAGCATTGATGTTGGCCCTATTTATTGCTGAGTTATGTTGCACAGACCAAGATGCGTTATATTGGAAGTGCAAACCTAAGTATCTAAAATTTTTAACTTGTTCAATTGGTTTGCCTCCGATTGTCTATTTGAATAGTTTCCAAGTTTTGTAAAAGGCAAGTATTTTTGATTTTTCATGATATAAAATATGAAAGACATCTATTTAATGAATGCTTTAAACCAACTTTGGAGCAGGACAATACTACCATGTCGTGTGGGTATAATAGCAGAGGGACATGGACAGAACCCAGTTTAGGAGCATAGCAATCAACAGCTTCAAGGTAAGGGGAGAGATCATTAAGGAACAGGTTGAATAGAAAGGGTGCTAATATACAGCCTTGTTTGACTCCTTTGTTGAATGGGATTTTTGAAGTTAATTTCCCTGACAGTGAACATTTAATTTGGCATTTTGTCGAAGTATGTAGCTTTTTTTATAAGGTTAAGGAGTCGCCTATCTATGTTTAGTTGTAGTTTGGCCCAAAGGAGTTCCCTGTCAATTAAACTGAATGCCCCTCTAAGATCTATGAAGGCAGCATATAATTTTACATTGCTTCTTTTAACATACTTATTGATCAGGTGCTTTAATACAATGAAATGGTCTAAAGTAGTTTTCCCTTTACAAAATTCTAGCTATTCTGGGCCTTAGACTCTCTATTCTGTCATCCATATGGTAAGCTTAGATAGTAAATGTTTGACATACAGTTTTCCCATTACAGAGAGCAGGCTAATTGGTCTATAGTTGGAAGGAATTGAGCAGTCACCTTTTTTTGTAAATTGGGACCACGATTGCATTCAGCCATGTATCAGGAATAAGGCCAGATTTATCAATCATTGTAAAAAAAGATGCAAGGGGACAGCTCACCAGTCAGGCTCCAGTTTTAGGATTTCAGGTAGAATTATATCAAGACCAGCTGCTTTTCCTGGTTTTAATTGGCCAATCAGTTCTTTTATTTTATCGGGTGTTACAGGAGGCCAGTCAGGTAAGTCCTCAGACAGAAAGTCTGAGGGTTCCATAATACGAACATCATCCTGATGGAATAATGCTGGAAAATATTGAAACCACACTTGGGAAGAGATTGCAGACATAGAGGGTGTCTCCACAGACATGCTCCTAGGACTATGGCCAAATTTTTTTTTGTATTATTTAAAGTTGTGGCTTGGTATAATTGTTCCCATTGTGTATTAATATATTCACTCTTCTTTCTCTTCATACTCTGTTGTAGCTGGCTCTTGTCTTGGCAGTAGTATGTGTGGAAAAGATCTAGGGGTCTTAGTAGACTATACACTGAACATGAGTCAGCAGTGTGATGAGGTAGCTAAAAAGGCAAATGTGATTTTGGGCTGTATCAACAGAAGTATAGTTTCCAGATCTCACCAAGTGATGGTATCACTTTACTCTGCTCTGGTAAGACCTCACCTAGAGTATTGTGTTCAGTTTTGGGCACCACAATTTAAGAAGAATATAGACAAGCTGGAATGTGTCCAGAGGAGAGCGATGAAGATGGTAAGGGGTCTGGAGACCAAGTCCTATGAGGAAAGGTTGAAGGAGCCTGGGTATGTTTAGCCTGGACAGGAGACCACAGAGAGGTGATATGATAACCATCTTCAAGTACTTGAAGGGCTGTCATATAGAAGATGGTACGGAGTTGTTTTCTGTTGCCCCAGAAGGTTGGACCAGAACCAATGGGTTGAAATTAAATCAGAAGAATTTTTGGCTAAACATTAGGAAGAACTTCTTGACAAAGTGGTTCCTTAGTGGAACAGGCTTCCTCTGGAGGTAGTGGCTCTCCCTTCTTTGGAGGCTAGATGTCCATCTGACAGCAATGCTGATTCTGTGAACTTAGGCAGACCATGACAGGGAGAGCAGGAAGGGTTGCATCAGTGCTTAGATCTTGTGGCCCTTTCTTACACATCCAGGGAAATGCTGATCACCACTTTGGGGTCAGGAAGCAATTTTTCTCCAGGCCAGTTTGGCTGGAGATCCTGGAGGTTTTTTTCATCATTTTCTGGGTGTGGAACAGTGGTCACTGGGAATGTATTTGTGAATTGTTGGTTGTTGGAGTTCCCTTCCAGCTCTGTGATCCTATGAATAGATTTCTGCCAGACTTCCTTTGTAGTGTTTTTAGCGTATTTTCCATGTTGTAATGTTTTAATGCGAGAGTATAGCCAGGCTAGGTTCCCTGAGAACACTGTCCTTGGTAATTTTTGTTGTGTCTTATGGAAGTGGAGCAAGTAAAAAGTAACAAAGAAATCTTCCTCATAAATTTCATGATTTTGGAGAAAGGAAACATGGATTTGATGTACAGCACTTTCTAACAGCAGCCACCTTCCATTCATGATTTATTATGCCCCAGTGCCAGCCATGTTTGATCACACATATATGGAATTAGAAAATGTAATTGTCAAGGAGTCCAAGACTGAATACCGTGGGTTCTCAGGGCTGCTGCACAGAAATGACCAGATGTTTCTGAATTCTAAAAAAAAATGTTGATAAAGGTTTACTTAATTTCTGTCAAATAAAGATTCAATTTACAAGCACAAACCTTAAATCCAAGAGTCAAAAGGCCATAGCTCAAGCATTCTCTACTTTGCTAGCAGTTTGCATATTCAAGCATGACATAGTTCAGGCCTTTAGTCCATCAGAATCCAAGCTCACTTTTTTCTGCAGGTTTTTAGCTCAATTATATTATTTGGTCAAGCAACATCAGGCAATGATGACACCCAGTTAGTATACAATCTTATTGGAATCCTCTAGAAAATTACCTCACCACTCCTGACCCCCCCCCCCATCCTGTAACTGCAGGTTTTCAAGACAAGCTAATTACCACAATTCCAATTCTGGCCTTGAAGATGATAAGGGCTATGTAGGCCAAGAGATCAGTTAGTTAACACCTGTGGAGTGGAAGGAGCTCATCACCATCCACATTAACCCTTGAGGGGGAAAGCTGGGTCACTTTGCCTTATAGTAATATATAGCCAACCTAGGGTTGCCAACCCCCCCCAGTTTGGCGGGGATCCCCGCTTTGAGGAGGGTTCTATCTGCCGCCGGCCAAATGGCCGGTGAGGGAAGCCCCACCCCCAAGCCCCAACACCCACAGCCACCCCTCTCCCTTCTCTCTTGAAGGGCTCCCTTTAAATGCACAGAGCTGGCATTCCCCGCTCACCCGAATGCCAGCTCCACAGGCAGCCTTCCCTGCATGCTCGATTTCAAGCGAAAATTGGGGTGCCTGGAAACTGCTCTTAAAGGGGCAGTGCAGGAAGCTGGCGTTTCCCTGCAAGCCCAATCTCCGCTCAAGATTGAGCACACAGGGAAGGCTGCCTGTGCTTAAACAGAGCTGGCATTTGGGTGAGTGGGGAAATGCCAGCTCTCTGCACAGCATTTCCCCACGTGCAAGGGGCGCGCGGCTGGGGGGGGGAGCGGACATCCCCAATGTGACATCATCACATCAGGGATGCCCCGCCCCCTCCAGGAACAGCCCCCAAAGTCCCCCGCTGGGGGCGAAGATGGACTTGGCAACCCTAAGCCAACTGTAGTCCAGACTTAAGAATCAATAGGAAGAGTGAGAAAATGAAGTAAACCTTAATTTATTGGTTCTTGGTTTTTTTTTTTTTAAATCTTACAAAAACTTGGTTCAATAAAACATTTTTTAAATAAAAGTCATGAAGCAGACTTCATATGGCAGATTACAGCTATAAACCAGCCCTCTCAGAATCTTTCTTTCCCATCTTGTTTATACATGCAGGTACATGTTGTCTCTGCACTTGCCATGACTTGCCTATTGAAGGCCAGAAGACCAATGATCTTGTGTTTGACATATATTCTTTAGTTGTGATATTTGTTGCATCAAAGCCTTCAGCACATTTATTCTTCTATTAAATAAGTAGCAACCTAAAGGGCAAGAGCATCTGGCCCTTTTCTTGAGGAGTTTCATTTTGTGAAGAAGGTTACCTCTGAAGAAGGTTACCTGTGACCTCCTTGACAAAATTCTGAATCTACCAAGGCAAAATTCTGAATTTAGCAAGAAAAAACATGGCATGTTGCCAGTGCCCTTTAGATATTTGAACTTCCCTCTTCTTTGACAATTAGTTTAATTAGCATTGACCCCATCAATAATTTCCTCTTTTGGGGTCACCATATTCAGAGGCTGGGGGGTGCTGAGAGAAGTATCGTTAGCTGCATAATTTGAATTCTCATTTGTAGTGAAAATCAGTGAGGAAAATTGCACAGAAAAGGCAATGCATGTCACTGCTACATGATGACCTCCTCTGACAAAGCTCTCAATAGATCTCCCCCTGTGAAAATCTGGGCTGTTTGCAGATTAATTAGTTTCTGGCAACAGCTTGATTGTTGACCCAGAGTTTGAAGAGTAGAATAACGATCAGATTAGTGTGTTAAGTACAAAAGCACAGTGGGACACTGAAGTGTCGTTTGCCAAACAGTGCAGGGCATGAATGGAGCAAAGCAAATTTTTCTTTGAAACACCATGGCAAAGGTTAAGTGTGATGTGATTGAGACACCAGGGCTGCAGAGGGGGTGGATTCAGAATTTTAATCTACATAAAGCTGGTGGGTGCTGAGCATTGTGTTTCTGACACTTGGACTAGGCATGTGCACAAACCAGCTCATGAGCTAAAGTTTGTGACAATCTCTGGCTGTTTCATCATCCATGAAGCGATGTTGGTGGAGACTCTACCATCATGAATTTTCATGAAGTTTTAGTGCAGTTTGTGGTAGCTCATGAGCTTAGACAGACTGGCACCAATCAATTAAACTGTTAACAAAACTCCAAGGCAGCAGTAGGGGGGAAATTCTCCAGCCTTGGAAAGACCAATAGGAGCCTTCCAGAGCATAACAGGTACTGCTGGCTGCCAATTACAGAGTTCCCATTGTGGTCTATGGGTTCAGAAAGCTATATATTGAGTGAGCTCTCCTCCCTCCCTCTCCTTTGTTGGCTGGTGAAGCAAAAGAGAGGCACAGAGCTAGCAGAGCTGATTCATAGCCTTGCTTTCTGTTTGCTTGATTTGCTGTCTGTTGCTGGGGTTTGGTATTAGGGGCAGGCATGTAGCCAGAAAATTTGAGGTGGAGGGCATGGAGGCATGTGCCCACATCACTCCCAATGGCACAAAAAATAAAATAAAGCCATAGTGCATAACAGGGTAAATGAAAGGCTTGGCCATTAGGTGAAAGAAAGAAAAGCTGGAGAAAGGGCAACAAGAAGAGCCAGAGGTCCCCTCCCCGCAAAACTGCTGGTCTCCTCCTGTCTGGGACAACTGAAGGGGCAAGGGAGAGAATGGCACCTGCAGCAGCAGCTCAAATTGACAATGGAAAGGCATTGAGGCCAGCCCGGTGCAGAGGAGGCAGGCAGGGCAGCAGGTGAGCATGGGGCAGTGGAAAGGGGCAGCGAAGAGGACGAGGTACAGAGAATGGCCTGCCCTGGCACCTCATTGCGCCCGCAGAGCCTGCAGAGAATGACCCATCTGTGCAGCCAGTCTCCTTGCCTCTCCCTGCTCTGCTTTGGTGAGCCAGATGCTGACAAAACCAGCCAGGCTACAAACAGAGAGGCAGCAGCTAATGTGGTTCAGGAGGGATGGGAAGGGGAGAGGGGGGACTGGGAGGGACGGACAGTGAGGAGCGGGGCACATTTGGCGGGGGGCATTGCCTTCAAATGCCCTTGTGGCTATGGGCCTAGGGTGCAGTGGATTCTGGGCTCTGACTTCAGCACATGGGGCTTAGCTATTGTGCCTTCCCTCACCCTCGCCTCTCCTGCTAGTTATCTGCTCTGCTTTCTTCTGAGAGAGTCTGGGAGCTTTCTGGAACTAGGGATCTGGTTCTGCTCTTCCTATGTTCATGCTGAGCACAGGGATTTAGCTATTGGGTGCCTTTCTATCCCCTTCCCACCTCTCCTGCTACAGATCTCCTCTGCTGTCTGCTGGGGGAAGGAGTTTGGGGGACCAGGAATCTAGTTCTGCTCTTCCTGTGTTCACGCCGAGCCCAGGGACTTAGGTATTAGGTGCCTTTCAATCCTCCCCACCTCTCCTGCTGCAGATCTCCTCTGCTCTGGGAATCTTAGAGGTTTCTTGATTCAGGGATCAGATTGACATCTTTTCCTGTGTTCACGCCAAACACAGAGGCTTAGCTATTGGGTGCCTTTGTATTCCCTCACTCCTACTAGTGATCTCATCTGCTCTCTGCTATTGGAGATCTGGGAGGAAACAATGGAGGTAATGGGCGTAACCTGTTTGGGTGCCCATAAAATTAGGCCCATTGGTCCAATTGCTTTGAGACGTGGAGGTGTATGTGGGGAGAGGCTCCCGAAGCTACTCTGAAAATTTGGAGCCTCTCCCTCAACCCCCCCCCCGAGCTATGAACAGCACCAAGGGGAAAAGGTAACTTTTTTCCCCACTATAGAGAACAATGGAGGGGAGGGGGCAACCTGTTTGGGGGCCCATAGAATTGGACCCCCTGGTCCAATATTCTTGAAACATGGTGGGTATCTTGGGGAGAGACTCCAACAGCTACCCTGTGAGTTTACATAAGAACATAAGAGAAGCCAATGTTGAATCAGGCCAATGGCCCATCTAGTTCAACACTCTGTCACACAGCAGCCAAAAATACCACGTGCTATCAGGAGGTCCAGCAGTCGGGCCAGGACGCTAGAAGCCCTCCCACTGCTGCCCCTCCAGCACCAAGAATAGAGTGCATCACCTGCCCCAGACTGAGAATTCCCATCTATACCTTGTGGCTAATAGCCACTGATGGACTTCTGCTCCATATGTTTATCTAATTCCCTCTTGAAACTGTCCATGCTTGTAGCTGCCACCACCTCCTGTGGCAGTGAATTCCATATGTTAATCACTCTTTGGATGAAGAAGTATTTCCTTTTATCTGTTCTAACCCGACTGCTCAGCAATTTCATGGAGTGCCCACGAGTTCTTGTATTGTGAGAAAGGGAGAAAAGTACTTCTTTCTCAACCTGCTCAATCCCATTCATAATCTTATAAACCTCGATCATGTCACCCCTCAGCTGTCGTTTCTCCAAGCTGAAGAGCCCCAAGCGTTTTAACCTTTCTTCATAGGGAAGGTGTTCCAACCCTTTTATCATTCTAGTTGCCCTTCTCTGCACTTTTTCCAATGCTATAATATCCTTTTTGAGATATGGTGACCAGAACTGTACACAGTATTCCAAATGAGGTCGCACCAATGATTTATAAAGGAGTATTATGATACTGGCTGATTTGTTTTCAATTCCCTTCCTAATAATCCCCAGCATAGCGTTGGCCTTCTTTATTGCAGCTACACACTGTCTAGACATTTTCTTTTCTTTTTTTTCAAACAAAATTTTTATTGGACTGTATTCAACATTGTTAAACAACATTACCAATTCAATTTAAAGATTATATCCCATCCCCCCTACCCCCCTAATAGGCTTCCAACACTGCTAATAACAAAAAAAAGTTAAAAGGAAATCAAATTTAGACTTACAACAATCGACAAACCAGGTAACACAATTCTAATACATAGAAACCTGACTCTTTCTAACATAAGTTCCAATAAAAGTGCAGTACAATCAAATATTCATTTCATTTCTCATTCAATTTCAATAAGAATCAAGATTGTACATTTTCCCTTTCATTTTATATTCAGTTTCCATATACAATTTCAGGCCTTCCCAGTCTTTTAAATATTGTTCTGCCATTTGTCCATTTAATTTTTTCGTCATTTTGTCCATTTCGGCTAGAAACAGCAATTTCCTTAACCAGTCCTGTATATCTGGCACCTTCTCCGCTTTCGATTGTTGCGCAAAAGCCATTCTCGCCAATGTGATCATATACCATAGTAATGTCCTCATTTCTTGTGGAATTTTTTCCATTGTCAAACCTAAGAGAAGAAGCTCCGGGCTTTTCCTAATAGGAATTTTTAATATCTTCTGCATCTCACAATATACATTTGACCAGTATACTTTTGCTTTATCACATGTCCACCACATATGGTAAAAAGAACCCTCTATTTTTTTACATTTCCAACACTTATTACTCAAGTTCTTATCCATACTAATATTAGCAATCTTTTTTGGCGTCATATACCACCTGTACATCATCTTATAACAATTTTATTTTATATTGACACAGGTTGACATTTTAAAAGCTTTTCTCCACAAAAATTCCCAAGATTCCATTGAAATTTCCTTATTCATATTTATGGCCCATTTTATCATTTGCTCTTTAACAGTTTCATCCAAAGTATATACAGTTAACAGAGTTTTATACAGCTTAGAAATAATTTTTTGCCCTTTTTTCAACCAAATATCTTCAAACTCATCGTTCTTAGCTCTAAAACCAACCTCTTTACAGTCTTTTTTGTAAATGTCCCGTATTTGGCAATATTGTAACCAACCATAGTCAAATGCTAATTCATTGTTTGGTTTTAGAACATATTTTTTCCCTTCTTTTTGAAGCAACTCTTGGTATTTCAACCAATCATTACCTTTATGTTCTGAAAAAGGATGAATAACTGCAGCAGGAACAATCCATAAAGGCCTCTCATTGGGAACTGTATCTGGTCCATGCATCAAACAACGTTCTCCTTATATAATGATGCTTAAACATTGAGTCTACTTTATTTTTCCCATACCAAAGATAGGCATGCCAGCCAAATCTGCAATCATGACCCTCAAGGGCCAATAGTTTTCTATTTTCCAAATTAACCCAGTCAGTTAACCAAGACATACATACAGCTTCAAGATACAAATGCAAATTCGGGACTTGGAAGCCACCTCTATCTTTAACATCATACATTATTTTCATTTTAATTCTTGGCTTCTTTCCTGCCCAGATAAATTTAAAGATTTCTCTTTGCCATTTCACCAACACTTTCACGTCTTTCACAATTGGTATTGTCTGAAACAAAAACATTAACCTGGGCAGTACATTCATTTTGACATGAATCTTTCTCAAGAATTGATATGATGTGGATGACTGATAACTTAATTACGCAAACACGCAAAATTGAAATATTACCTAGAACTCTTTCCGACCACAGCCGAATAAAGTAGTCAACCTATGTTAAGAGGAAGAAATTTCGATGGAGACTCAATGAGGATTTACTGGACAAACAAAACATTGTGGATAAAATAAGGATGGAAACCAAAACGTATTTTCAACTAAACTTAAATAAAGAAGTACAGACGCAAACGGTATGGGAGGCATATAAGGTTGTGATGAGAGGACATCTTATTGCAATTAACAGCAATGAAAGAAAACAACAACTTAAAATGGATAAAGAAATTTTGGAAAATATTCAAAAGAAAGAAGCAGAACTTAAGAAGAGACCTGGCAAAAAGAAAATTTTGAGAGAACTGAGGATCCTAAAGGAACAATATGATGCGAGGTTAAATAAAGAAGTCTATTGGAACTTGAAAAAATTGCAACAGAAGTCCTTTGAAGGAGCGAATAAACCTGGGAAATATTTGGCATGGTAATTGAAGAAAAGAAGAGAAAAGAAAACAATAATTAAATTGAAAGATGGGAATAGAGAAATTATAGACCCAGGAGGGATCCGGAGAGAATTTTATAAATACTACGCTACCCTTTTTCACGCAAAACAGGTGGATCCACAAAAAATCCAGGATTACTTATGTAAGGTGAACTTGATGCAACCAAGTTCAAAAACAAAAGGATTGTTAAACACTGTAATAACTAAAGAAGAAATCAGCAAAGCAATAGGAGACGCAAAAATTTCCAAAGTTCCAGGACCAGATGGATTCTCAGCCAAATTTTATAAGAAATTTCAGGAAGACCTGGTACCGATTCTAGAGATTCTTCTAAATGAAATTAGAGAAAGTGGGAATGTTCCAGATTCCTGGAACAAAGCAGCAATCACCTTGATACCGAAAGAGGCTCAAGATTTAACTAATGTCAAAAATTATCGACCAATTTCACTCCTGAATAATGACTACAAAATTTTTGCAAAAATTCTAGCAGAACGCCTTAAAGAGTATTTGAAGGATACTATTGCCGAGGATCAGGCTGGGTTTTTGCCTGTCTAGACATTTTCATTACGTTATCTATTACGACTCCAAGATCTCTCTCTTGGTCTGTCTCTGCCAGTTCAGACCCCATCAACGTGCATTTATATTTAGGATTTTTGGCTCCAATGTGCATCACTTTGCACATGGCCACATTGAACCCCATTTGCCACATTGACACCCACTCACCCATCCTCGACAGATCCCTTTGGAGTGCCTCACAATCCTCCCTGGTTGTCACCACCCTGAACAACTTCGTGTCATCTGCAAATTTAGCCACTTCACTGCTTACTCCCAATTCCAAGTCATTAATAAACAAGTTAAAAAGCATCGGACCGAGTACTGATCCCTGTGGTACCCCACTGCTTACCACCCTCCACTGAGAAAGTTTCCCATTTATATCACTCTCTGTTTCCTATTTATAAGCCAGTTTTTGATCCACAAGAGGACTTGTCCTTTTATCCCATGACTACTGAGCTTACTTAGGAGCCTTTGATGAGGAACTGTATCAAAAGCTTTCTAGAAGTCAAGGTAAATAATATCTATTGGGTCCCTCTTGTCCACATGTTTGTTCACTCCCTCAAAAAACACTAACAGGTTAGTGAGACAAGATCTTCCCTTACAGAACCCATGCTGAGTCTGCCTCAATAGTTTTTGTTCATCCATGTGCCTACTAATTCTTTCCTTAATAACAGTTTCCACCAACTTACCCGGTATCGATGTCAGACTGACTGACCTGTAACTTCCCGGATCTCCCCTGGAGCCCTTTTTAAAGATGGGAGTGACATTAGCTACCTTCCAGTCCGCAGGAATGGAGGCAGATTTTAAAGAAAGATTACATATTTTTGTCAGGAGATCCACAAGTTCACATTTGAGTTCTTTCAGAACTCTCGGATGAATGCCATCCGGGCCTGGTGATTTATTAGTTTTTAAATCGTCCATCAGTCGGAGGACTTCCTCTCTTGTCACTGCAATCTGATTAAGGTCTTTCGAACCCCTTCCCGAAATCGGTGCTTCTGGAGTGGGCAAGCACTTCTCTTCCACAGTGAAGACAGAGGCAAAAAATGCATTCAGCTTCTCAGCCATTTCCCTATCATCCTTCACTACTCCTTTTACCCCTTGGTCATCCAAGGGCCCCACTGCCTCCCTGGCTGGCTTCCTACTTCTAATGTTTTCAAAGAAAGTTTTATTGTTGGCCTTTATGTTTTTTGCGATATGCTCCTCATATTCCCTTTTTGCTTGCCTGATCACAGACTTGCATTTTATTTGCCATAGTCTGTGTCAGGGGTCTTTTCGAAGAAAAAGAACTGCAGGAGCTCATTAGCATATGGTATGCTAATGATCCATTAGGCTATTAGAATATGCCACGCCCCCTGACATCACCAGAAGTGATGTCAGAAGGGGAAGCAAAAGGGGGGGGGAGGCATCTTCAAAAGCCTCCCCTTCCCTTCCCCAGCTGGTCTGGGTGGGGGAGCTAAGAGAGAAGGGGTTTAAAGTTTAAACTCCTTCTCATGAGAGTTGGGCCACAGAAGGAGGAAAGAGGGAAGGAAAGAGAGAGAGAGAAGGAAAGAAGGAAGGAAAGAGGGAAAGAAAGAGAAGGAAAGGGGAGGGGAGGGAAAGAAAGAGAGGGAAGAAGGAGGGAAACAGGGAAAGGAGGAAAAAGAGAAGAGAAGAAGGTGGGAAAGAAAGAGAGAAGAGAAGAAGGAGGGAAAGAGGAAAAAGAGAGAAGGAAAGGAGGGAATGAAAGAAATTTGGCGGCAATTCAGCCCCATTATATCCTATGGACCATTGAGGTCAATGGTGAAAACATAGGGTATGTTCTGGGGGCTGGAGGGGAGGGGGGTTGAAGGAAAGGCTCCAAACTCACAGGGTAGCTGACGGAGCCTCTCCCCAAGATACCCACCATGACTCAAGAACATTGGGCCAGGGGGTCCAATTCTATGGGCCCCCAAACAGGTTGCCCCTATTCCCTCCATTGTTCTTTATGGTGGGAAAAAAACTTACTCAACCCATAGCATTTCCAGAAGCGAATCCAATTCTCTTATCCTCTCAGTCTTACTGGACGGTATACCCTCTCTGACATACAGAGACACCCCACCTCCAACCCTTCCCCCTATCCTTCCGATATAATTTATAACCAGGAATCACCGTATCCCACTGATTTTCCACATCCCACCAAGTTTCTGAAATACCCACAATGTCTATTTCCCCCCCCGACACCAAGTATTCCAACTCCCCAATTTTACCTCGGAGACTTCTAGCATTTGTGTATAAACACTTATAGTTTCCCACATTTGTTAAGCCCACAGCCTTCCTCTTGCTGCCTCGAGACCTTGCCAGGCAGTTCCTATCATTAGCCGCAGTCTCACTGGACAATTTTAATCCATTTCCTTGTATAAAAGTAATAGCTACCCCTTCATCTCTTTGAGATGAGCCATCCCGAACCAGAGACTTTTCATCTCCTGTTGGCTTTCCCCCAATATTCAGTTTAAAAACTGCTCTGCCACCTTTTTGATTTTGAGCACCAGCAGCCTGGTTCCTTCTTGGGACAAGTGAAGACAGTCCCTTTTGTACAGCTCCCTTTTGTCCCAAAAAGCATCCCAGTGCCTAACAAACTTGAACCTGTCCCCCCTACACCACCGTCTATCCACGCATTGAGACTCCTGATCTGTGCCTGTCTCTCCGGCCCTGTGCGTGGAACAGGTAGCACTTCTGAGAAGGCTAACTTGGAGGTCCTGGCCTTGAGTTTCCTGCCCAGCAGCCTAAATTTCTCCTCCAGGACTTCACGACTGTATTTCCCCATATTGTTGGTGCCGACGTGCACCACGACTACTGGCTCCTCCTCAGCACTATCTACCAGCCTATCTAAAACACGCATAATGTCCGCGACCTTCGCACCAGGCAGGCAAGTCACCATACGTCAGTACGCGGGTTCGCCACCCAGCTGTCTACCTGCCTAAGGATTGAATCACCAACTACCAAGAGCCCCCCTCCCACCCTTCCCAGGGATGGTTCCTTGGTATGAAAGGATATCCGTTCACCAGCTGAAGAAGAGGTACCTTCTGAGGGCACATTCCCCTTATCCTCAGCATGGTGCTCCGTTTCCCCTTAACCCTCATGCTTCCTGGCAGCAGCTGGGCTGCCAGATCCAGAGTGGGACATATCTAACAAGTCCTCGAGAATCTTCTCCGTGCACCTAACTGTCTCTGCTTCTCCAGGTCAGCCACCTTGGCCTCAAGGGAGCAAACTCGCTCCCTGAGAACCAGGAGCTCCTTGCACCGAGCACACACCCAAGACTTCTGACCAGTGGGCAGATAGTCATACATGTGACACTCCATGCAAAACACTGGATAGCCCCCAACCCCCTGCTGGCATTCTGGC
This sequence comes from Gekko gecko, assembly GCA_029375565.1. Lineage (NCBI taxonomy): Eukaryota > Metazoa > Chordata > Lepidosauria > Squamata > Gekkonidae > Gekko > Gekko gecko. The sequence goes on from JAPDNY010000005.1 coordinate 177,386,063, forward strand.
TTCATAATTGTTTTTAAACAAATACTTTTCTATAACCCCCCTTTTAAAACCCTTTGTATTTAACTGGTTATTGTTGTAGAAGTCTACTTACCTTACTGGGAACCCAAGGAGCCAAGGTCTCTGGCTTTCTGGCTCTTCCTGGGCTTCTTACAGAGCCCCTAGGCTAAGAGCCACAGGCAAAGAGCCTCACCCTTCAGCTCGTGCCAGAGGCTCGTGCCTCTTGCAAGCTTCCTGCCTTAAATAGAAGTGTCCCCCAGGAGAGGGTGTGGCCAGCAGCTACTCAAATTCACCCAAGGCACTTAATGACAGGCAAACTATGACCCTTTCACACCCTAACTCCAGCAGCCAGGAGTCTGCTATTCAATTTCACCCAGGCACTTAATTACAGGCAAACAATGACCCTTTCACACACTAATTCCAGCAGCCAGGAGTCTGTTACAACTCACCCACACACTCCCAAATACAGTCCCCCACACAGTACCTTCTCAGCTAAAGCACCTCAGCTGAAAGTAAATAAATAAAAAAAACCACTCACCACTCTGGCAGCTCAAACACCTTGCTCCTTCTCAGAGCTCAGCTGGGTTTGGAGCCTCTTCCTCAAACCCCTCCCCTCCAGCCCCTAGAATATACCCTATGTTTTCACCATTGACTTCAATGACCCATAGGATATAATGGGGTCGAATTGCCACCAAATTTATTTCATTCCCTCCTTTCCTTCTCTCCTTTTCCTCTTTCCTGCCTCCTTCTCTTCTCTTTTTTCCTCCTTTCCCTGTTTCCCTCCTTCTTCCCTTCTCTCTCTTTCTTTCCTTCTCCTTCTTTCCTTCTCTCCTTCTCTCTACTCTCTCGCTTTCCTTCCCTCTTTCCTCCTTCTGTGACCCAACTCTAGTGAGAAGGGGTTTAAACTTTAAACCCCTTCTCTCTTTACTCCCCCACCCAGGCCAGCTGGGGAAGAGAAGGGGAGGCTTTCAAAAATGCCTCCCCCCCTTTTGCTTCCCCTTCTGACATCACTTCTGGTGATGTCAGGGGGCGTGGCATGTGCTAATAGCCTAGTAGCTCATTAGCATATGAGCTCCTGCAGCTCTTTTTCTATGAAAAGACCCCTGACTTCCGAGATGTGGGGGTGACACTCTGGTATTTGGGCAAAAACTCCATGGTAAATTTGACTTCTACCATAGAATTTTTGCCCAAATACTAGAGTGTTGCCCCAGTGTCCCAGAATTGACATGGGTAATGATCCTTGATCTCTCTCTTTTTCTGGGTGAGTTCTCTCCCCCTGCCAGCCAGCTGATCGATGGTGGGGAGGTGGGGCCTGGCAGCAGGGAACCCCCGCCTTCACCAGGGGATCTGGCAACCCTATTACCAACCTAGGACAGAGAGAGGTTTCCTTTTACTTCAAAGCTGCTGATATACTCATTCTAGCCACTGTCACCGATTCTGTATCATAGGACCTGATAAAGGACTTTAAAAAATAATAAAAAAATATCTTAGATACCATTGGTATTTCATACCTGATATTTCTAATCAACATCCAAAGCTGTTCCCACTGAGGGAACAATTATAATTTCATTCCTAACATATCTGCTTATTTTGTTTGACAACACCAACAATTCAGTGCATTCAGACAATAAATATATTTCAAAATTAAAGATGTTAAATACTATAGGCACCCGCAGTAACTTTCTTTTATATATACATTAATAATATTTTATTAATATTATTCCATCTTTTGTCCCATTCTTGTCCCATTGGGTGTATCCAATATCTTTTCATCTTTTGGTTTTATATTTTTGGCCGTTCTCCTTTAGTCCATTCAAAGCATATTGATTTTTCTGCTCAGCCCTTACAAATGGACCTCACTTTAAATTCTGTTTTATTCTGATTTAATAAACTTTTACCTTATAAGCTTTCTAAAATAGTTTGTAACTGGAGCACTCATTCTATCAATTACTTCCTTACAGGAAAATATATGACCTCCCCCTACCCAATCCTAGCCATTGCGGTGTAGTGGTTAGAATTTCAGACTAGGATATGGGAGACAAACGTCCTAAATCCCCATTGTGCCATGCAAGCTTTCCCTGATAACTTTTGGCCAGTTGCACACCCCCAGCCTAAACTACCTCACATGGTTGTTGTGCAGATAAAAAGGAGTGCAGATGAACAACATAAACCACTTTCTGCCATTAGGGAGAAAAGAAAAGCTGGATATAAATGAAGTCAATAAATAAACAATCCTGTTTTTATCAGTCTATTCAGACATCATCTCATTGAGCTGCTATGCATGTTAGACTTTTAAGATTCTTGGTTATAAATCATCAAAGCTAATGGGACAATTGTGGGCTCAGTGCTTCTTTAAATATTTCTCAAATTAATCTTTCCCCATTCTGCTCATATAATTTTATTTGGTTTAGTCAAATTTGCTAATTTAGGCTATACAAGGTATATTTTGACAAATGTGGAGGTTTGTTATTCCATATAAATGGATTTATTCATCTTGCCATCGCTTTCTAATCTAACCAATAGTAGGGAAATATGGGCATTTTGACCAAAGTTAAAACATGCATAATCACAATAGATGGGGTTGCCAGCCTCTAGATGGGGCCTGAAGATCTCTTGGAATTGCAACTAATCTCCAGTTTTGGAAGGCGGACTCAACAGTATGACATACCATTGAGGTCCCTCCCAGTGTTCCTTCTAAGCTGAGTTAGTATGAACTAGCTCACAGTTTTCTAGCCTCCGGCTCACACATTTTTGTCTTTGCTCAGGAAGGATTCTAATTTATGCAGTAGCCAATATTGCTCACTCACAACTTTAATATCAGTAACTCACAAAGTAGAATTTTTGCTCACAAGACTCCACAGCTTAGAGGGAGCATTGGTCCCTCCCCTTCCCAAACTCTACATTCTCCAGGCTTCCTTCCTCCAGGAATTTTTCAATCTAGAGCTAGCAACTCTAACCTTAAACTGAGACTTCATCTGCCCTATGCTCTGTTAACAGCCTTCCACGAATAAAAGAATCTACTCTGATAACATTTTCCTGTATCCAAAACTGGTGCAGCTTTCCAGCATAGATCCAATTGTTTAGATAAGTCATCTTTGGTGTCAGCATATTCAGTCCTATTGAGTCTTGCTTAAAACAATTAACTTTATACTCAGCTATAGATCCAGATCCATGTAGAATATTTTTATAGAATAACTGGTTGAATCATAAAAAGAATATAATCTGCATACAGACCTAATTTCCAGATTTCATATTGAAGTCCATAAGCACTGAAATGGAGTCCCAGGCTGTAGCACCCTCCAGTGTTTTCTTCTTTATATATCTCACTGCGGGAAGAACCTCAGCGTATGTGTCTGATACCTCACTTTCAGATTGGTCTGGCCTTTTCTCCCGGGCCTGTCCTAATAAAGCATTTCCCAGGGGTGAGGTGACCCTGGCCTCCCCCAATGCCCCTTCTTCAGATAAGAAGGGCCTCTGCTGATTGAAGGGAATTTGGGCCAGTGGCATCTCTGGGCCCTCCCTACTCCTGTCCTGCCCTCCCTTGAGATTGTAAGAGTCTGCTCTGCCTCCCTGCGGAGACCCCAGCTGCTGGCCTACTCCTCTGGCCTGTTCCCAGAGTCTGCCAGGTGCTGCTGCAGCTGCTGGGGCCTTTCTGGAGATGACCTCAGCCCTGTTCTATTCCCTGCAGCCTCTGGCTGGGCTGCCTAATTCAGGAGTGCCTGAGTGAGGCCACCCTCTGCCGGCTTCTCTTCTGGAGAAGGTGAGTGTGGGGTGGGGCTGCCACTCTGGACACAGAAGTTTTTTGAAACTTTTGACTTCCGTCAGAATTTTGCTTTAGGTGAAATTTTGATGGCAACTGTACATTGAGTAATCTCTTTCTGCCTTGTACCTGAATATGGTCTATTAAATAGAGAAAAGGGAGGAAAGAAAAGCAAGTTTTGCCTAGCATGATGCAGTTTAAGCACTCAAAATCCTGAACCATTCTCAGGCTGTTTATGTACTAGCACATGCAATTTCTCTTTTTGGAAAATCCAGTCTATGTAATTTGTGCCAATAGATGTGCTCCTACATTGTAGAAACAGCCTTATTAACTGTACCTTATCATGCAATGCATTATTGTTCTTTAAAGAAGTATAATCTACCATGGGATAATTCCTTTTTTGGCCTTATCATGCAATACATTATTGCTCTTTTAACAGGTATAATCCATCATGGGATGGTTTCTTTTCTAATAGGGTATTGAAAACACTCTCTGGGTTATTGTTCATGTTGAGCCCAGCCATTTCCTCAAAGTTATTAAAAGGTATTAAATTGGATCAAATGAGCAGCATAGTATACTGAGGAAATATGTGGACTAGAAAGGCCTGGACGCCTTTGGATTTCTGACACAAATTAATGCTTTTGACCCTGCAGAGCTGTTGTCTGACCAGCACAAGGCAGTTTCATAAATTCAGATAGGTGCTGATAGTCCTAAGAGTAGGATTGGCTGTGTGCTTCATCAGACAAATACCTTTGGTAACATTAACAACTTTTTTTGTCCCAATGTTAGGAGTGCCAACTCAGGTCTGGGAAATTCCTGGAGATTTGGAGATGGAGCTTGGGGAGGGCAGGATTTAGGGAGGAGAGAGGAGAACCTTAGTAAGATATAATTGGCAAAGGAGCCATTTTGTCCAGGAGAACTGATATCTGTATTCCGGAGATCACTTATAATTTTGAGAGATCCCTACACCTTACCTAGAGGTTGGCAGCCCTATGACTAGGGATGTGCATTCGGAACAAGTGGCACACTCCAGAACAAGTGGCACTGTGCCACACAGAACCCAAAAGACCAACAGGAACAACATTTATACAGGCCCTGCCCTGTATAAATTGATGGTGCAACCGCATTGGACCACTCACACCACACACACCTAGAAAAGAATATTTATAGCACTGAAAAAAATGCAGAAAAGGGCAACTACAATGATATGAAGAGGACACTTTCCCTATGAAGAAAGGTTAAGGCGCTTGGGGATCTTGGCTTTGAGAAACAATGACTGAGGGGTGACATGATAAGAGGTTTACAAGGCTATGCATGGGATAGAGCAGGTAGAGAAAGAAGTACTTTTCACCCTTTGCCCCCCAAGACGGAATAACGAGGCAGACACAGGTGATGGGTTTAACTCTTGGGCCACTTTATTAACTGACAACCTTTAACTGGAATAAAAAATGGCAAGGGCAAAAACAGTTGCATTACGGTCAAGGCCAGAGGTGAAATACCCCTCCCTCACCTCATGTAATAGGGTGAGCCACCCTGCCCTAAGCGGGAGCCGCCACAGTGGTTTCTGCCTGGCTGGCTAGCCATTGTTATCCCGCCCCGTAACCCCTTCCCCCGGGCCGCCAGGCTCAAAGGGAGGAGCCAATTGGGGTGGTTCCCAAGGCAGTCCATTTTCCCCGCCCCGTGCCGCGAGGCACAAAGACTGTACTCACTGGACCCCTTCAAACCCCAATTGAGTGTCGGCTGGTGCTTACCGGTCTGCAACTGTATTCCGCATAAAACCCTGCCACCGCCAAGGCCAAGCCTCTGCTTAGGCCTTCATGCCCATCGGGAGGCCCAAGGCCCCCTGAAGCCCTCACCGAAGATCCTCCAGAAATATATCCATGCCCTTTTCAGAGAGATGCACACCATCTTGTCGGTATAACTCAGCACAACCCACATTTATGCCGGGGTGTGCTAAAAAGATACCCAAACCGCCTTCTAGTACACGCTGCAATTCTCTGTTCGCCTTTCTCCGAGCTTTGTCAATGGCCAGCAGGTTGGCAGCCTACTGCCAAACTCACTGAGGTATCATGGCGGACCAAAAAATGAGGGTACCTGGCCATCGCTTCAGAATTAACTTAAAATCTTCCTGAGCCTGAAGGATAAAGGCCTTTCCTTTAACCAGGCCTAAATCATTGCCACCTAAATGAATAACTAGAACATGTGGCGGAGGGCCAACCGTGTCATGAAACAACAATTCAACTGTAGCCCATTGGCTCAGACCCAACTGCAAGCCCATCAGCGTCCTCTTGGCACAATGAGCCGCCCAAAATATATAACTGTGCTCGCAAATCAAAACCATCTTTCTCTGCTGCTGGCAAAAAACATCTAAAACGAAAAGAAAAGTAAGCAGATGCACACAGTTCAACAAAACATCGTGACATGGCTAGCTGTTCACCAGGGGTCGCGCATAGGATTTATAAGCTGTGGAACGCATCTCCCGAGCCATTGAATATCACGCCCCTGGTAATCCATGGCTGCCGCAGTGGAGGCTGCCCCAATATGGAAAGAATGGATACAAAAACGCCTCCCCGCCAGTCCAATCCTCACCAGAGCTCTAGAGGTGACCGACCAAAATTGATGTTTCGTAAGGGGAGTACTGTCCTGATGCTGAAACAATATCCCAGCCTGCATACCCTGAACTGCCATATAAGCAGCCAATGCCGACATGGGGCAAAGCTGTTTTTCATTGCATACACCCAACTCAATCAGGGCACCTTGATGCCTCTGGTCCGTTTTAGAGCACCTCAAAGTAACAGAAAGTTTAAGGGGAGTCAACCGAACGTCCTGTGCCATGAGTGCCTGGTCAGAAGCATCCGCCTTAGACTGCGCAACTAGCTCGCTAATTCTAAAAGCCCCGAAAAAGGCCACCAAGGCCGCTGCATGAAACAATAAAACCTCAAATTCAGAGGAACAAATCGTCCCCCACAAGGCCTGAAGGCCACGGAGAATCTCAGGCGAAATGGGTTGCCTTAAATCCCTCCGTCTCCCGGCTTCACGCCCCCAACCTTCCTACAACTTATGAACCTAGAAATCTCCTGTAAATTCGGCCAGGCCGTGCGCCTTGCTAGCATAGGCCAGAGTGGACAATAACCCTTTGATGGAACTAATTGCCAAACCCTTACCTTTAGATGCCACATAGAAATGCAACAGATGGTCCACCGGAATCGGCCATGAACTAGGATGCCCTACCTCCCTTCTAAATGCCGAGAACTGAGTGACCGCACGGTCATAAGCACGCTTGGTGCTTGGTGCTATGGCCAGTCCTATAACCCTGCGCACTTCCATCTCCCAGCAACCACATCCATGGAGGCATTCACACCAGCAGCAAGTCGGCATCTGGGGCCAGCTGATGGAACCTCTCCATCTGTTTACGAGAGAGAGTGTCAGCCACCCCATAGTCAACCTCCGGTGCCTGGCAAGAAACAAAATGTTCAGCTGGAGGCAGCGAAGTGTAAAAGCCCTAACTAAATGCATGACTCATGGGGACTTGGAGGACAATGAATTAATGACCTGAACCATAGAAAGGTTATCGCACCAAAAGTGCACCGTGTGGTTGGCAAACTCCCCTCCTCACAGGTAAACCACCACAAGAATAGGAAAAAATTCCAGAAAGGTCGGCTGTAAGCCCCTCCGACGCCCAAGATGCCGGGCATGCCTCCACACACCATTTCCCATGAAAATAAACTCCAAAACCTGATGAACCAGCAGCATCTGAGTGAACTTGAAGCTCAGCCTCCAATATAAGGTCATCCCTTCAGAAAGGAATACCATTGAAAGATGAAAGAAACTCCAGCCACATTTCCAGGTCTTGACAGATACTGGCGGTAATTCGAATCCGGTGGTGAGGGAGCCGCAATCCGGCCATGACAGCGCACAATCTACACAAGAATGCCTGGCCTGGAGCCACCACCTTACAAGCGAAGTTCAGGTGGCCAACTAACTGTTGCAGCTCCCTCAAAGTGGCCTTCTGTTGTCCCAAAAATTCCAGGATGCAGCTGCACAAGCCAACCAGCTTGCCTAAAGGCAGCCGAGAAGCCTGCACCATCAAGTCCAATTCCAGAAAAGTAAGTACCTGAACTGGGCCCTCTGTTTTCTCCTGCACCAAAGGCACTCCTAAATCCTCAGCTAAGGTTATAAATGAACGTAACAAATACTGACATTGGCCCGACCCATAGGAACCTACAAACAAAAAATGATCTAAATAATGTGCCACCTCCCTGCAGCCTGTGCGCCTGCGAAGGGCCCATTCCAAAAATGAACTAAAGCGCTCGAAGGCAGCGCATGAAATATAACAACCCATGGGTAATACCCTATCTAAATAAAACTGACCATCAAAACAGAAACCCAGGAGCTCGAAATCGTCCGGGTGCACTGGGAGGAGGCGGAAGGCCGACTTAATGTCGCACTTTGCCATCTCTGCCCCTTTCCCACAACGGTGCACCATACGCACTGCCTGATCAAAGGACATTTACCGCATGGAACACAAGTCCTCTGGGATGGCGTCATTAACTGAACTGCCCCTGGGATAAGAAAGATGGTGGATTATGGTGGGAAATTTTAAGGTCTAAAGGATACCATAGAGTAGAGGATTTGTTTAGAGGGAAAATTCTTAAACCATTACAAGAAGTAATAGAAGAGACAGGCAAGCAACACTGGCTAAAAATAGCAGGTCTTCATAAAGCAATAAAGGAGATTAATGAAAAAGAAGAATTGTGGATAGACGAACCAATGGAAGAAATATATAAAGAAAGGGCTGGGAGGAAACAAGGTCTAGTAGGGGAAATTTATAAAAAGATGATATTAGATAAAGATAAAATGATAGAATATTTACAAAAAGTCTGGAGTAGAGAAGGAAAGCTATCAGAGAGGATGGCAGAAAAAATTATGAAAGGAATGGACAAAATCAAGGTTTTCAAATTTAAAGAACTGGAGCACAAATTTCTTACAAAATGGTATAAGACGCCAGCCCAATTGGCTAACATGATTCCAGGATTAAGTTCTCTTTGTTGGCACTGTAGGAAATCTAAAGACTGGTTCGCACACATGTGGTGGGAGTGTAGTGAAGTAAGGGTATTCTGGCTAGAAATTATCAAAGTTATAAGGAAGGTAGCTAAAATTAACTTACATATAGATTTCAACTTAATGCTGATAAGTACAATGGGGAACCCAAGGCTGGATAAGGAAGACCAAACCTTAGTGAAGGCTATGATATCGGCGGGAAAAGCAAATATAGCTTGGGGTTGGAAGGATAAAAGTAAGTGGACAGCCGAAATCTGGCACAGCTATCTGCTTGATTTTATACAGTCAGACATCGCGGCAACTCTGCGTAAGGAGACAACTTGGGAAGGGAAATCCGCTGAAATCCAGAAAAGATGGAAGACCTATTTCGACTGGGTATCCAAGGAGGGAAGAAAGGATATTCGGTGGAAGATTCAGATTTTGTGCCCGTGGCTGGAGATAAAGGAATAAGGACAACAGGAAGATAGGGAGGGGAGGAGGGAGGGAGGGGAGGGGGAAGAAAATTGTAAGAAGCTAAACAATATGTGGTGTAAAGAAACCGATAAAATCAATAAAAATATAATTTTTTTAAAAAAAGGTGGATTAGGCAAAACTCGCCAGGTGCCTTCTTAGGCACAATACCTAGCGGGGAAACACGAAGGTTAGGAATGAGGGGACTGCGAAAAAGTCCAATCACCCTCCCTTCCCTAAGCTCTTTCTCAGTCTTGTCCCTGACCATGTGCTCCATGCCTTGTAAAGAACGGAGGTTACTGGCCATACATGGGACCCTTGTGCCCTGGAAAGGGATGCGAAAGTCCTCTGAAAAACCCTTTAACAGATATAAACTATCAACTTGGCTGGGATAATAACTCAAGCACTCTCAGCCTTATGGGTGTTGGCCCCCTTTCCATGCGGTTGCCCGGGGCCACCCCCTTCAGGTCATCTGCGGCCTCGCCGAGGTTTTCCCCGGAAGCAGGCGGAAAAGGGGTGTGGGTCTGAACATAAGGGGCACTTGTGTCGATATTGACAAGCTTTCCTGCTACACACCCCCTGGGCTCCAAATTCCCAGCAAATCTGACAGGGTTGAACTGCCCACCCCACCACAGGGTGGGTACTGAAGGGCCCGGACACACGCTCCACTAGATGTCCGCTATGTGACCGATCATCTGTATTAGGTCTAGAAGAGGCCATAACCTGCAACCATAAACGTGGGTGAATCAGGTCCCACCTCAAAGAAGGGTTCATGGCAGCCTGCATCCAGAATTCCTCATAGTATTGGAGCCACACGGGGCCAGTAAAGCCGGTATACCCTTTGTAAACTATGTCAAAGTATTGGAACAAAGAAACGGCCCAGTATGGTTGCGCCTTGGCAAGGACATAAGCATAAGCAAGGAAACCAGCCACCCAGTTGGCCCATGTCTTATCCACTCTCATCTTCCTGTACTTCTCCTTATCTCTATCCTCATGTTCTTCCTTCTCCTTCTTTTCAATTTCATGGAATAAAAGGGTGAAGACATCCACATATTCGCCTTTACAAATCTTCTCACGAATGGACGGAAGCAAGTGGTCCCCAAGCGGGAGTGCTAAGTCCCCAAAGGGGAGGGCAGCAGCGGGAGCCACAGCATATGACACCCCGCAAGGGGAGGGGCCACTCCACCAAGGCAAACCGGATGAGCTACATTGCTGATTACATGCCTGTGAAGGCATGCCTCATGTTGTCATACAGCCACTTGCCTGCCTACATTCATACCTGCAAGCCAGTGTGCTTGAGTGTGCTGGGGCTGCCCCATCAACTGCAAGGCTGCCCCAAGGCCATCCACTACCAGTGTGGTGCAAACTACACTTACCAGCTGCTGAGGAAGGGCCTGTGAAGACAGCAGCTAGGCCAGTCTGCCCAGGAGGCATTGGTGTGGAAGGTGTGCCACGTTCTTGAGCCCCAGAAGTTCCTTCAGTATCAGCCACAGAAGCTGCAGTGTGCCCTTCTATAACAGACAAATGGGTTAAAACCTCAGCCTGAAAGCACTTAGTGGCAGCAGCACGCATTTCCTTCTGTGCACCAGCACCACCAGCGGGCCTTGGCGGAGGAGCTGCCAACCCCATGGCTAACTCAGCTGCCTGCAATCGATCCAAAATAGCATGTTGCACCCCATTGTCCTCCTCATCCGATGAGGATAATGCCAGAGCAGGACATTTTGGAGGGGGCTTAGGGGCCGGCTGCTTACCCTTGGAATGACCAGTACCTTTCTTGGGAGCCATAACAATAATCAATTGGTCCACACAGAAAAGTAAAGGCAAGGCAGCTGTTTACTGCAGCCCACACAAATCAAAACTAAGCAAACCACAAAGCAAAATAACAGCTACTGGAAAAGGAACAAAATGGCCACCCTATGTGCAGTACCAATGGCTGCCGTGTGCCCACTACAAAATGGCCGCTGCACCCAAAATACAAAATGGCTGCTGGGTGCGAGCAACAAAACAGCCGCTGGGTGTGCACCACAAAATGGCGACCAGATCCTCCAAATTTGTAATGAAATTTTAGATGAAGCCTGTGCTAACCAGGCTAAAACTGCCCCTGCTTGACCACACAGCCACTCAAACCTTAAACCCCCGGGAAAGGCTGCAAACTGTGGCAACCGGGGGGTGGGGGGTAGAGTCAATGGGACCAGCCAACCCCAATTGTAAAACTGGGATATTTGTGCCACCTGGACTTCCTTGCTGGTCTCCCCTCCCAATACTAAATGGGGCCAACCCTGCTTAGCTCCAAGATCTCACAAGATCGGGCTAGCCTGGGCCACGCAAGTCAGAATGAGGGGGGAGGGGGCACAGGAACACCCCACGTCTTCCCCTGAGGCCCCTGCAAGAGGACCTCTGCAGGCCTGAAACCCGCACCCGCCACCCAGCCCAACACCGCCCTTCCACCAGTCAAGGAGCAAACTAACACGAGGGAGCTACCCTCGCAATCCAAGCTGTCTCCGAAAAAATGCAGTAAGCCTTCACTGCCCTTTAGCTGACACGCTCCTCCTGGGACCTCACCACTCTTCAGATGCTGTGGAGCCCAATCCCAGCACCTGAATGCCCATGCTGAGGACAACAGTCAGCCAGGGGAAGCTGTTCGCTGCAGGGCCCACCAAGCAGGTAGGGAACAAAGCCGCGCCGAAGAGCTCCCTTCCCAGTCGCGAACCTAAGGGGACTTCTGGCACAAAAAGGAGGGGCCCGACTTTTAGCCCCTCGGCCCCTCCCCTCATGCCTACATAATGGAAGTGCTTTTTGATGCTGAAAACTGGCCAGCCTCTCTCCGTCCGAGAGGCAAAGGCGTTTCCCTGCCCAATGGTCGTGGACCGAGGGCTGGGGATCCGGATTCTCACAAGACAAGAACTCATGGGCACTCAATGAAATTGCTGAGCAGTCAGGTTAGAACTTAGAACAGATGAAAGGAAGTACTTCTTCACCCAAACATTGATTAACACATGGAATTCACTGCCACAGGAGGCTGGAGCAGAGCAGTGGTCCATTAATGGCTGGTGTTCAGGAGTTGTTGTTTTTTTTAAACTATAAGTAATTCAATACTATTAAAAGAGATGGGGGGTTGCCCCCCCAGCACCAGAGCATCACTTGCCCCAGAGACCAAGAGTTCCTTCTTATCTATAGCCACTAGCCACCAGTGTTAATAGGGAAAGTGCCACTTGTTCTGGAGTGTGCCACTTGTTCTCATGCCAAACAAGCACCTCCCAAGACAGTTCACTTTCCCTGAGATTCTCTGGGAGTGTCTGACTGCTGGGTGCTGCCTGCTTGCTTAAGTGCTGCTGGCTGGGTTTCCCCATTGGAAACAATGGAGGGAATGGGGGCAACCTGTTTGGGTGCCCATAGAATTGGGCCCACTGGTCCAATTGCTTTGAGACATGGGGTTTATGTGGGGAGAGGCTCCTGAAGCTACCCTGAGAATTTGGAGCCTCTCCCTCAAATCCCTTCCCCCCAGAGCCACTAAGAGCACCATGGGAAAAACGTAACTTTTTCCCCCACCATAGAGAACATTGGAGGGGATGGGGCAACCTGTTTGGGGGCCTGTAGAATTGGACTCCCTGTTCCAATGTTCTTGAAACCTGGTGAGTGTCTTGGGGAGAGGTTCCCTGTGAGTTTGGAGCCTCTCCCTCAAACCTCCTCCCCTCCAACCCCCAGAATATATCCTATGTTTTCACCATTGACTTCAATGACCAATAGAATATAATGGGGCCAAAATTGACATTTGACTGGCCCAAAGACTCCCCAATGGGCTGGTGCTGCCGAAATAGACATGCAGGAGTCTTTCTGCCGGCTGAAATTGATTCTGCACAATTCAGCCAAAATCAAATCGGCTGATTTTTTTTTTTTTTTTTGCACACCCCTACCTATGACCTAATTGATAAAGGAGAGACTGGCTTTCAGTCAGTCAGTCAGTCAGTCAGTCAGTCAGTCAGATGTTATTAACAGCCCATGGCCAGTATATAAATAAATACTACAACAATCACGCTTAAGAAAGACAATAAAACAATAACATAGTTAAAAATATTCAAAAATTGAATGCACATATTTAAACTCGGATAAGACGGTTATGCACATCAAGTTCCCACTATTCCTTTAGAAACATAGATGGGGAAAATCCAACCTGAGCTAATTTTGTATGGACTGCTTTAAGCTAGCTTGATTGAAAATCATCCTGCAAAATTAACGAAGCAAGACCACAAGATTTTTTATTTATATTAAACCAAAGGTTTAATGAAGAGAGAATTATTCTGGCAGTTATTTTCATCATCCCTGTTTTTAATCGAATCATGGAGTGAGACAGAGTTTGGGACCCATAATACTGCCCTTAGAAATTTAAATTGAACCCATTCTAATGGCAAAAAGTGAGACTCAGAAGGGCCTAAAAAGGTTCCATATAGTAATTGTGGTATAACCTTCAGTTTGAAAAGTTTAAGGGCAGCTGGAACAAAGTCCCCCCCCCCCCCGTAGACCTAAAGAACTTTATTATGCTTAGGGCTGTCATTTCTTCTTTGTCTGCCACATAATTACTATGGGCCATCCTAGCACCAGAGGCTTGTACCACCATCCCCAGGTATCTAAAGGAAGAGACTTGTGACAGACATTTTCCATTCATTAACCAGCGTCTCACTTAATGGGACTTATTAAAGGACATAACCTTAGTTTTCTCATAATTAATTACAAGCTGCTGTTCATTACAATATGTAGCAAAGCTACATAAAGCCCTTTTTAGCCCCACTGGAGTTATTGAAAGAAGAATGGCATCGTCCGCATAAAGCAGCACTAAAATATGTTTATGAGCCAATTTAGGAGGAGGATGTCTACTTATGTTCAACGGCTTTACCACATCCTGTCCTTATATATATTTGAATTTTGGTTCCACAAGATTCTATGCTTGCCATAATTGATTTGGCTCAAGAACTGGCAGTCAGAAGACACTGGCCAGGGCTGACTGGCCGCTTTGCAAAGTTCCGCCCACGTCAGCCCCAGTTAGTGTTTTCAGCTCAGTCTGCTCCAGTCCTCCGACAGGAGAGGACCGTCTGGAGTGTGAGCGCAGGGACAGGCCCTCAAGGCTGAGGCAAGTGAGAGAAGCCCTTTTCCACCTCCCCACACCATCCCCTAGGCCCCAGAGAAGGCCTTTTCCATCCCCCCACACGCCATCCCCTGGGCCTTCTATGGGGCACTAGGCCCAGAGAAGGCCTTTTCCGTCCCCCACACGCCATCCCCTGGGCCTTCTATGGGGGCAGTAGGCCCAGAGAAGGCCTTTTCCACGCCACCACGCCATCCCCTGGGCCTTCTATGAGGGGACTAAGCCCAGATAAGGCCTTTTCTGCCCCCCACGTGCCATCCCCTGGGCCTTCTATGGGGCACTAGGCCCAGAGAAGGCCTTTTCCGCCCCCCACGCGCCATCCCCTGGGCTTTCTGTGGGGGCACTAGGCCCAGAGAAGGCCTTTTCTGCCCCCCACACGCCATCCCCTGGGCCTTCTATGGGGCACTAGGCCCAGAGAAGGCCTTTTCCTCTCCCCACGTGCCATCCCCTGGGCCTTCTATGAGGGCACTAGGCCCAGAGAAGGCCTTTTCCGCCCCCCACGCGCCATCCCCTGGGCCTTCTATGGGGCACTAGGCCCAGAGAAGGCCTTTTCCGCCCCCACGTGCCATCCCCTGGGCCTTCTATGGGGCACTAGGCCCAGAGAAGGCCTTTTCCGCCCCCACGCGCCATCCCCTGGGCCTTCTATGGGGCACTAGGCCCAGAGAAGGCCTTTTCCGCCCCCCACCCGCCATCCCCTGGGCTTTCTATGGGGGCACTAGGCCCAGAGAAGGCCTTTTCTGCCCCCCACACACAATCCCCTGGGCCTTCTATGGGGGCACTAGGCCCAGAGAAGGCCTTTTCCGCCCCCCACGCACCATCCCCTGGGCCTTCTATGGGGGCACTAGGCCCAGAGAAGGCCTTTTCCGCCTCCCACACGCCATCCCCTGGGCCTTCTGTGGGGCAGTAGGCCCAGATAAGGCCTTTTCCGCCCCCCACGGGCCATCCCCTGGGCCTTCTATGGGGGCATTAGGCCCAGAGAAGCCCTTTCCCCCCACACACTGCCTACTGCCCCCATAGAAGGCCCAGGGGATGGTATGTGGGGGACAGAAAAGGCCTTCTCTGGGCCCAGAGAAGCCCTTTTCTGCCCCTCTTCCCTTCCTTTCCCCCTTTTCCTTTCTTCCTCTCTCTTCTTTCGCTCTTCCCCCTATTCATTCCTTCCTTCCTTCCTTCATTCCTTCCTTCCTTCCTTCCTTCCTTCCTTCCTTCCTTCCTTCCTTCCTTCCTTTTCCCAACCCTCTCTCCCTTCCACCTCCCTCCCTTCCTTTATAGGGCCCATTGTCTTCCACCACAACGGGCTTTGTTCCCTAGTCATTTATATAGAGAATGAAGAGTAAAGGGGCAAGGAGACTTCCCTGTCTAACCCCCTTCCAGGTGGTAATGGGTTCTGTGAGATGGCCTTGCTTATTATATTCAACTCTTAGGGAAGTATGCTGATATAAAGCTCGAATTAAGAAAAGTAGTCTTTTATCACAACTTGACCCTAGAAATAGAGTCAAAAGCAGCTTTGATCTAGGTAGAATCACATATAGCAGTGTACATGCAGCCTGCCTGAGACAGGGGCCAGGGATCATTTTCCTTTTATGTACCATGTAATGTGGATGTTGAAATGTGCAACTGGGGATCAGGTACATTCTATCTACACTCAGCTGGGAAGCATGACTCTGAATTGAGCCACAGAATCCACAGGAAAATACTATTTTTGCATGTATTTTGCTGCAGCAGAAAGAATATCGAACCACAGCATATTCAAAATGTGAAGATTATGTGCAGACTTTGCTGATTGTACTGTGTGCCCCTAAATACCATTTTTTGCAAGTCCCAGTTTTTGAAAACTTTTCATGCTTAGTCTTGGTTTTGTTTTGGAGTTTTGCTGTATGGTGAATATGGATTAGGGAATTATGAATGTGAAATAACCTTTCACATTTATTTCCTTGGTTGAAATACTAATGTCATTGATTAAATTTTAATATATAATGCTCCAATTGACAGAGATACTTTTTAAAAACTGTTCTGATAATGGCCACTTCCTTCTTGAAATATCACATGCACAGATTTATTTCCTGTCTCTCCCGAACCATTACTTGAGCCTAACATTTCCATCTTAAGAGTTACTCCCTTCTAAATCAGTTCACATCCACGGTCTTAGAAAGATGAGGCTCTGCTTAAAATAGCACTGTAAGTGATTAACACTGTGTGACAGGAGATTAATGCAATGAAAATGGCCAGGATAGAACCATTAGAAATTAGTTAACTATATTAGGGAAACTACTTTTTAGAAACACATAATGTAATTAAGAATTATGAGATTTCAGTATTTACAACCTTTTAATAATTTTTCTGGACTTGGTTAAAATGCTAAGATTTAAAAGACAAGAAGATAGGATTCTTGAAGATTATTCTCAAGAGAAGCTTGCATACTGGATAACTTTGTGAAATAATTCACAGATCATTCTGTGAAATTATTTTTCTTTGATTAATCACACTGGGTTGAATGGTATATAACACTGCCCATATGCATAAAAAGAAAAACAAGGACCCAACTAATTAAAGACTCGAGCATAAAAAGAAAAAGAAGAGAGACCCAACTAATTAAAGACACCAGCCTCCTGGCTATTGCTTCCAGTTTGTATACTAGAATTCCCCTTGGAAGAATTCTTCTCCTTAGAAGAATGGGCAGAATCCCATTCCTTGAACCTGAATCAGTGCCAGGGAATGCTTTTAACAATACTACTTTCAGAAGGAATGAAGGGGAAGGAGTAGGCAGTGCTTATTTAAAGCCTTCCCCAACTTCTCTGCAAGTCTTTTGCTTGGCATTTCCCTAGTTCCTTTAGTTTGGCTGCTTGCTTTGGGATGGAGCAAGAATTTCATGAGGACAGATCAAATTAGCTTCACGTGCTTCATAATGTGAGCTTAATATGGGTTTATTCTGGTTAATTGGGCAGTTTTTTGCTTATAATAAAAAAAAATTTAGGTTAAATTTGTTATAAGACAGGAAAATATAAGGGCAGGAAGGGTACAGGGTATGGGATAAGACATAAGGGGAAATTCCATCAAGTTTGTATGATAGCTGTTACAACTTTTTGGTCATAATTCTTTGTTTTCCAGCTCTCTTTCTTTTATGTAATTACTAAAACTAGTGTCGCTTAATCAAATCACTAAAATCATCTGTTATGATTCCTGAAAAGAGTCAAATTCTATATAGTTCAAATTGGAGTTTCTCCAAATTTATATTATATATATTCATTGTTCTTAGTCTTCGAAGTTTCTCTCCACCTAGTGTCCAATTGTCTCTCACATTTTGTTTACTTCTGTCTTTCAACAAGTTTGACAGTACATCCATTTCTGCTGTTTCGAAGATTTTTATTAGAAGTTCGTTTTCCGTTGGTATCTCTGATTTCTTCCAGTACTTAGCATAAAGAATTCTTGCTGCCGTGACTATATATATAATTAGATGTTTAGCTTCTTATGTTTTACATCAGGCATAATATTAAGCAGGAACATTTCAGATTCATTTTATAAAGAATTTTATTAATTTATGCATAGAAAGAGGGAAAGAAAGAAAGAGAGAGAGAGAGAGAGAGAGAGAGAGAGAGAGAAAGAAAGAAAGAAAGAAAGAAAGAAAGAAAGAAAGAAAGAAAGAAAGAAAGAAAGAAAGAAAGAAAGAAAGAAAGAAAGAAAGAAAGAAAGAAAGAAAGAAAGAAAGAAAGGGAAAAGATACAGAAATCTGTAAAAAAAAGTCTAATTTAATATTCTGCATGCAAATCTTCTCATAAAAGCTTATAGCCATCATTCTTATTGTTCTTCATTTAATCTTAGTTTCTCAGTACTTGTGTCTTAACCAGTCATAAAAGGCCTCCATGGTCCCATAAATTCTTCTTCCATTTCTCCTTTTAATATATTTGTCAATTTGTCCATTTCAACACAATCCATAATCTTTGTTGTTAACTCATAAATTATTGGGATTTTCAATGTCTTTCATGTCATTGCAAATAAATTCTGGCTGCTGTTATAACATGTAAAATAAAGTATCCATGGTTCTTATTGAAGTCAGCTGGTAAACAGTTTAACAGGAATATCTCTGGTTTAAAAAGGTATTGGACTGAATTCAGACTGGCAGTTTGAAGTGGGAGCCAGTCGTGGCAAAAAAGCCCCGGAACAAACTGTCCCGGGTTTTCCTGGTCATACTGCGTTGATTGATGCGGGAGCATACTGGGAGGAGACGTGTGGAAACATTCAGACTGCTGGTCCAGAGGCGTGGCTGTAAATGGCTTTTCCCTGGTAATTCCTATGTGCGCATGAGCACATATGCGCTCATGCGCACAAGTGCATCTGGCTGAATTACCAGGGAGGATCCCGTTGCGCCAGCACCGCATTGGGTAGTAGAGTGGAGCACATCCAATCATATCGCTACTGCCTTATGCACAACATGGGTTGCTCACGACTTTTCAGGTTGGCGTTCACACTTCCCGGAAGCGGAATGAAGTGGGATAAACAGGGATTTGCTACCACTTTTTACAGGTATCTTTTAAACATGGGAGCGAAGTGGAACAGCACAGGTTGACTACGGGTGGGGAACACCAGGCAGATGTGCCTGTGTGAACACCCCCTTTAATCTGCTTGTAGAATGTGGCTGAAGCGTGGCTATAGCGGGGCAAACTGCCAGTCTGAACTCAGCCTTGTAATATTTAATACTGACTGTAAGAGAGCATATACTTCAATCCAATATTTTGGAACCTTTCTACATGACCACCACATATGATAGTATGATCCAACAAGATTGTTACATTTCCAGCATTTGTTACTCAAGTTTTTATACATTTTGGCTAACATATCTAGGGTTAGATGCCATCTGTAGAACATTTTATATAAATTTTCTTTAAACGAAACAGATTTAGTCAAGTTACAATTCACATTCTATATTTTACTTCACTGTTACAAATCTATGTTGTATCCAACATGTTGCGCCCATTTGACTATACATTCTTTAACTATTTCATCCTGCATTTTCAATTGCATCAGCATACATATATTTTCTTAATAAGTTTCTCTCTTGAAGTACATAATAATTTTTCAAATGCACCTTGTTCTAAATAAAATCCATCTGTCTGTTGTCCTTTATCATAAGAACATAAGAGAAGCCATTGTTGAATCAGGCCAATGGCCCATCTAGTCCAACACTCTGTCACACAGCAGCCAAAAATACCAGGTACCATCAGAAGGTCCAGCAGTGGGGCCAGGACACTAGAAGCCCACCCACTGCTGCCCCCCCCAGCACCAAGAATACAGTGCATCACCTGCCCCAGACTGAGAGTTCCTATCTATACCTTGTGGCTAATAGCCACTGATGGACTTCTGCTCCATATGTTCATCTAATTCCCTCTTGAAACTGTCCATGCTTGTAGTTGTCACCACCTCCTGTGGCAGTGAATTCCATGTGTTAATCACTCTTTGGGTGAAGAAGTACTTCCTTTTATCTGTTCTAACCCGACTGCTCAGCAATTTCATAGAGTGCCCACGAGTTCTTGTATTGTGAGAAAGGGAGAAAAGTACTTCTTTCTTAACCTCCTCTATCCCATGCATATTCTTATAAACCTCGATCATGTCACCCCTCAGCCGTCATTTTTCCAAGCTAAAGAGCCCCAAGCGTTTTAACCTTTCTTCATAGGGAAAGTGTTCCAACCCTTTTATCATTCTAGTTGCCCTTCTCTGCACTTTTTCCAATGCTATAATATCCTTTTTGAGGTGTGGTGACCAGAACTGTACACAATATTCCAAATGAGATCACACCAATGGTTTATACAGGGGCATGATGATACTGACTGATTTGTTTTCAATTCCCTTCCTAATAATCCCCAGCATAGTGTTGGCCTTCTTTACTGCAGTTAAACACTGTCTAGACATTTTCATTGAGTTATCCACTACGACTCCAAGATCTCTCTCTTGGTCTGTCTCTGCCAGTTCAGACGCCATCGATGTGTATTTATATTTAGGATTTTTGGCTCCAATGTGCATCACTTTGCACTTGGCCACATTGAACCCCATTTGCCACGATGACGCCCACTCATCCATCCTCGACAGATCCCTTTGGAGTGCTTCACAATCCTCCCTGGTTTTCACCACCCTGAACAACTTCATGTCATCTGCAAATTTAGCCACTTCACTGCTTACTTCCAATTCCAAATTGTTAATAAACAAGTTAAAAAGCATCGGACGAGTACTGATCCCTGTGGTACCCCACTGTTTACCACCCTCCATTGAGAAAGTTTCCCATTTATACTCACTCCCTGTTTCCTATTTATAAGCCAGTTTTTGATCCACAAGACAACTTGTCCTTTTATCCCATGACTATTGAGCTTACTTAGGAGCCTTTGATGAGGAACTTTATCAAAAGCTTTCTGGAAGTCAAGGTAAACAACATCTATTGGGTCCCCCTTGTCCACATGTTTGTTCACTCCCTCAAAAAACACTAACAGGTTACTGAGACAAGATCTTCCCTTACAGAACCCATGCTGAGTCTGCCTCAATAGTTTTTGTTCATCAATGTGCCTACTAATTCTTTCCTTAATAACAGTTTCCACAAACTTACCCGGTATCAACATCAGACTGACTGGCCTGTAATTTCACGGATCTCCCCTGGAGCCCTTTTTAAAGATGGGAGTGACATTAGCTACCTTCCAGTCCTCAGGAATGGAGGCAGATTTTAAAGAAAGATTACATATTACTGTAAGGAGATCCATAAGTTCACATTTGAGTTCTTTCAGAACTCTCGGATGAATGCCATCTGGGCCTGGTGATTTATTAGTTTTTAAATTGTCCATCAGTCGTAGGACTTCCTCTCTTGTCACCTCAATCTGATTCAGGTCTTTCAAACCCCCTCCCGAAATCGGTGGTTCTGGAGTGGGCAAGCACTTCTCATCTTCCACAGTGAAGACAGAGGCAAAAAATGCATTCAGCTTCTCAGCCATTTCCCTGTCATCCTTCAGTAGTCCTTTTACCCCTTGGTCATCCAAGGGCCCCACTGCCTCCCTGGCTGGTTTCCTACTTCTAATGTATTTGAAGAAAGTTTTATTGTTGGCCTTTATGCTTTTTGCGATATGCTCCTCACATTCCCTTTTTGCTTGCCTGATCATGGACTTGCATTTTATTTGTCACAGCCTGTGTTTTTTTTTATCAACCTCACTGAGACTAGCTTTCCATCACTTAAAGGAATCCTTCTTACCTTTTACAGCTTCCATTACTTTATTTGTTAACCATGCAGGCTTTTTTCTATACCTATTTGTGCCTTTCCTAAGCTGCAGTATATATTTTTTTCTGAGCTTCTAGGATTGTCTTTTTAAATACTCTGCAAGCTTCCCCAATGGTTTTGACCTTTTCCACTTTTCCTTTCAGTTTCTTCATCACATGTCCCCTCATACCAGAAAAGTTACCCCTTTTAAAGTTAAAAGTCTAGATTCCACTTGCACTCCAGTCCACCAATCTAAGTTTATTTCCCTTTTCTTTAATTCTTCCTGAGATTTTAAGTTATTTCCATCATCTAACAATTCTGTGTATCTAATAACTGTTTGTTTTAAAGTCAAAGCTGATTGAGAAAAAGCTTCCATTGGAGATACCCATCTTGGAATTTTAGTATATATCAGTGGACAAATCTTTTCTCAGGTTGTCAATAATGATCTTCTTATCATATGATTTTTAAAATATTTATGTCCAGAAACTTTCCCCTGCCAGAAATGTGTGCCATCCTAGTTTTAAGTCATGTCCTTCTAGAGTCAGCATCCTATGATGTTCAAGTAAAATCTATTCTCTTGACCAAACCAAACTTGCTGCCGTATAGTAATCCGTCCAGTCTGGTATTCCAAATCCAGCATTATATTTTGCATCCTGTAAGGCTTTCAATTTAATTCTTGGCTTTTTCCCTTGCCATATAAAGTGTTGTGTCAGTTTATTCAATTAATCAAAGAAGCTTTGTTTAATATATGTTGGCAAGGTCTGGAATAACAATATCAGAGAAGGTAAAATATTCATTTTCAAAATTGCTATTCTATCCTTTAGTGATACTTGCAGCTTTGTCCATTTCTCTAGATCTTTTTAAATATCTTGTAGCACTTTATTATAGTTAGATCTTTTTTAATATCTTGTAGCACTTTATTATAGTTATCATTTATCAGAGAACTACATTTTGTTGTAATATTAATACCCAGATATCCTTTTCCAGTTGAAATCCAGTTAACTCTGCTAATTCACATCTCTGTTTCAATGTCATATTTTTCATAATCATTTTCATCATCTGATAGTTTATTTTCATTCCTGCAATTTCCCCATATTCATTAATCCAATTCAACAGTTGTTCTACTGAATTCATTGGGTCTTCTAAGATAAATACTAAGTCATCAGCAAAGGTTTGTAATTTATATTTATTTCCTCTTATTGATATCTCTTTAATATGGGAATCTTCCCTAATAGTTCTTGTCAGCACTTCCAACATTAATATAAACAGCAGTGGAGATATTGGAAAGCCTTGTCTTGTCCCTTTTTCAATCCATATATTAATGTCAATTTATTATTTACTACTGTCAAGAGAACACACTGGTCATAGCGAACACCCTTTTCCAACAACCTAAGAGGCGTCTCTACACATGGACATCACCAGATGGGCAACACCGAAATCAGATTGACTATATAATTTGCAGTCAAAGATGGAGAAGCTCTATCCAGTCAGTAAAAACAAGACCTGGAGCTGACTGTGGCTCAGATCATGAGCTACTCATTGCAAAATTCAGACTTAAATTGAAGAAAGTTGGGAAAACCACTAGGCCATTCAGATTTGACCTAGATCGCATCCCTGATGAATATACAGTAGAGGTGAAGAATAGGTTTAAGGGACTAGATTTGATAGACAGAGTGCCTGAAGAACTATGGACAGAGGTCCGTGATGTTGTAAAGGAGGCAGCAATCACCGCCATCCCAAAGAAAAAGAAATGCAAGAGAGCAAAGTGGCTGTCTGATGAGGCTTTACACATAGCAGATGAAAGAAGGAAAGCTAAAGGCAATGGTGAAAAGGAAAGATTTGCCCAACTGAATGCAGATTTCCAGAGAACAGCAAGAAGAGATAAGGAGGCTTTCCTGAATGAACAATGCAAAGTAATAGAGGAAAACAATAGATTGGGAAGGACTAGAGATCTCTTCAAGAAAATTGTAGAAATCAAGGAACGTTCCATGCAAAGCTGGCCATGATAAAGGACAAAAACGGTAGGGACCTAACAGAAGCAGAAGAGATTAAAAAGAGATGGCAAGAATACACAGAAGAACTATACAAGAAGGACCTCGATGTCCTTGACAATTACAACGGTATAATCACTGACCTCAAGCCAGACATCCTGGAAAGCGAAGTTAAATGGGCCTTAGAAAACATTATTAACAACAAAGCTAGTGGAGGTGATGGTATCCCAACTGAGTTATTCAAAGTCTTAAAAGAAGATACTGTTAAAGTGCTGCACTCAATTTGCCAACAAATTTGGAAAACACAACAGTGGCCACAGGATTGGAAAAGGTCAGTTTACATTCCAATCCCAAAGAAGGGCAATGTCAAGGAATGTTCAAACTATTGCACAATTGCACTCGTTTCACACGCTAGCAAGGTCATGCTCAAGATCCTACAAGCTAGGCTCCAACAGTACATGGATAGAGAACTGCCAGAAGTACAAACTGGGTTTCGAAGAGGTAGAGGAGCCAGAGATCAAATTGCCAACATTCGCTGGATTATGGAGAAAGCAAGAGAGTACCAGAAAAACATCTACTTCTGCTTCATTGACTATGCTAAAGCCTTTGATTGTGTGGATCACAATAAACTATGGCAGGTTCTTAAAGAGATGGGAGTACCAGACCACCTCACATGTCTCCTGAGAAACCTGTATAAGGGTCAAGAAGTAACAGTTAGAACCGGATATGGAACAACTGATTGGTTTAGCATAGGAAAAGGAGTACGACAAGGATGTATATTGTCACCTTGCTTATTTAATTTATATGCAGAGTACATCATGCAAAATGCTGGCCTGGATGAATCACAAGCTGGAGTTAAGATTGCTGGGGAAAAGATCAATAACCTCAGATATGCAGACGATACCACTCTGATGGCAGAAAGTGAAGAGGACCTAAAGAGCCTCTTGCTCAGGGTGAAAGAGGAGAGTGCAAAAGTGGGCTTGAAGCTCAACATCAAAAAAACGAAGATCATGGCATCTGGCCCCATCACTCCTTGGCAAATAGAAGGTGAAGTCGTAGAAGTAGAAGTAGTGACAGACTTAACATTCCTGGGACCCCAGATCACTGCAGATGGTGACTGCAGCCATGAAATTAAAAGATGCCTGCTCCTTGGGAGGAAAGCGATGGCAAACCTAAACAGCATGATAAAAATCAGAGACATCACCCTGCCAACAAAAGTCCGCATGGTCAAAGCAATGGTATTCCCTGTAGCAATGTATGGCTGTGAGAGTTGGACTATAAGGAAGACCAAGCGCTGAAGAATAGATTCTTTTGAACTATGGTGCTGGAGAAGACTCTTGAGAGTCCCTTGGACTGCAAGGAGATCAAATCATTCAATCCTAAAAGAAATCAACCCTGACTGTTCCCTGGAAGGCCAGATCCTGAAGTTGAAGCTCAAATACTTTGGTCACCAAATGAGAAGGGAGCATTCACTGGAGAAGACCTTGATGCTGGGAAATATTGAAGGTCAAAGAAGAAGGGGACAGCAAAGGATGAGATGGTTAGACAGTGTCATCGATGCAACGAACATGAAATTGAGCAAACTTCAGCAGACAGCGGAAAACAGGAGGGCCTGGCGTGATCTGGTCCATGGGGTCTCAAAGAGTCAGACTCGACTGTGCGACTGAACAACAACAACAACAACAATCATTTACTACTATTTTCCCTTTCTGCTTTTTATATATAACTTCAATAGCCTTTATAAAATTATAAATTGCCAGTTGACATTGTTAAATGCTTTTTCAGTGTTCAAAAATATCAAAGCCATCTGTTTCTCTGGATGCACTTTATAGTATTCTAATATATTTAAAAGTGTTCTCACATTGTTTTTTAGCTGCCTTTTAGGTAGAAAACCTGCTTGGTCCTGATGTATAAAGTCTATTAGAACTTTTTTCAACCTTGCAGCCAAGATAGTTGCAAATATTTTGTAATCACAATTCAGCAAGGAAATAGGTCTATAGTTTTTTTTTTCTTTTTAGGATCTGCGTCTTCTTTATGAATCAATGATATAGTTGCTTCAGTCCAAGATTCTGTTTTTTCAATTACAGAAGAAATTACATTTTTATATGGTATCAGTAATACATCTTCAAATATTTTATAGTATTCAGCTGGTAGTCCAGCTGGCTCAGGTGCTTTATTTATATTTTGTTTCTTAATAGCCTCTGTAATTTCCATCATTGTTATGGGATCATTCAGAATTTTTCTGTTTTCTTCCAAAACTGTGGGTAAGTCCTGTTCATCTAAATACCATTTCTGAGTTTCTTTGGAGATTCCAACCAGGTAAAATACAAGCAAGGATGACTATAAACAAATAGCCAGTGCTTGTAGGGAAAGTGTTAGAAAAGCTAAAGTTCAGTATAAGCTTAGGCTAGCAAGAGATGCTACACATAACAAAGGTGGATTCTTTTGTTGTGTTTGGAGTAAGAAAAAACAAGGAAGTGGTCAGCTCATTGCAGGGAGAGGGAAGTGGAATTTTAACAGATAATGAAGAGAGGGCAGAACTGTTCTCTTGCAAGGAAAATGGTGCTCAACCTGGCAAAAAGAGAACATATGATGAGGAAAGGGAGTTGGAGCCAAGGATAAGCATGGGGGTGGTACATAAACATCTAGTTTCTTTAAATGAAATTAAGTCATCAGGGTCAGAAGAACTGTATCCGAGGGTACTAAAGGAACTTGCTGATGTAATTTTGGAACCTCTGTCCATTATTTTTGAGAATTCTTGGAAAACAGTTGAGGTGCCAGAAGACTGAAGGTGGGCAAATGTTGTCCCCATCTTCAAGATGGGGGAAAAGGAGGACCTAGGACCTGTCTACTTGATGTCTGTAACCGGAAAGATTTTAAAACAAATCATCAGTCAGTACTTGAGCATTTAGAAAGAATGGTTGTGATTACTATAAACTAGCATGGGTTCCTCTAGAACAAGTAATTTCAGACTAACATCTCCTTTTTGGACACAGTTACTACCTTTATGGATCAAGGGAAAACTGTGGACATAGTTTATCATGATTTCTTGTTGACAAATTGGTCAAATGTGGTTTGGATCCTATTACTGTTAGGTGGATTTGTAACTGGTTGACAAATTGCGCCCCAAAAGTGGTTGTTAATGGTTCTTCATCCTCTTGAAGGGGAGTGACACATGGAGTGCCTCAGGGATCTGTCCAAGGCCCTGTGTTGTTCAACATCTTTATAAACCTCTTGGATGAAGGAATAGAGGGGATGCTCATTAATTGTGCAGTTAATAATAAATTGGAAGGGGTAGCAAATACAGTAGAAGACATAATCAAGATACAGGATGATCTTGACAGGCTGGAAAACTGGGCTAAAACTAAGAAAATGAATTCAACAGAAATAAATGTAAAGTTCTATATTTATGTAGGAAAAACCAAATGTCAAATTATAGGATGTGGGAGACTTGTCTTGGCAGTAGTGCATGTGAAAAGGATCAAGGGTTCTTAATAGACCATGAATCAGCAGTATGATGTGGTAGCTAAAAAGGCATGTGTGATTTTAGGCTGTATCCACAGAAGTATAGTGTCCAGATCACATAAAGTGATGGTATTGTTTTGCTCTGGTTAGACCTCGCTTGAAGTATTGCTTTCAGTTTTGGGCACTGCAGTTTAAGAAGGATGTTGACAAGCTGGAATGTATCCAGAGGAGGGCAACAAAGATGGTGAGGGGTCTGGAGACCAAGTCCTATGAGGAAAGGTTGAAAGAGCTGGGTATATTTAGCCTGAAAAGGAGATGACTGAGAGATGATATGATAGCTATCTTCAAGTAGTTGAAGGGCTATCATCTAGAGGAAGGAGCTGAGTTGTTTTCTATTGCCCTAGAAGTTTGGACCAGAACCAACAGGTTAAAATTAAATCAAGAGTTTTCAGCTGAATATTAGGAAGAACTTTCTAACAGAGTGGTTCCTTAGTGGAACAGGCTTCCTCAGGAAGTGGTGGTCTCTCCTTCTTTGGAGGTTTTTAGGCAGCGGCTAGATGGCCATCTGACAGCAATGCTGATTTTGTGAACTTAGGCAGATCGTGAGAGGACGGGCAGGAAAGCATGAGTCAGTGCTTGGTTCTCATGGCCCTTTCTTAGAAGCCTATGGTATTTCTGATCACCACTAGCTAGCTTCCTATTTTACTTGTGATCTGGATGGCATTTTCCCTGGAGGCTTTTGGCCTTCCTCTGGGCATTAGAGCAGTGCGGAGGGGGTGGTAGTTGTGAATTTCTTGCATTGCACAAGGGGTTGGACTAGATGACCTTTGAGGTCCCTTTCAGCTCTGTGTTCCTTTGTTTCTAAGTTTGGATTCTCTAGGACATGTGGATATTTCTGGACAATCAAATAGATGCTAAAAAGCTCCCTGAAGGTTGCCAATTAGCCTGGAGAAGAATGTCCTGTCCCTTTAATAGAGACCTAGTGTGTGAAAATGGGTAGCTGAAGCTTTTCATGGCAAGGAGGTAAATAACTTCAACTACTTAAGGTAGAACGTTGGGCATTTACTTACGCTAAGGGGGATGTTTCTTTGATGGGTACCTTTGTGCTTTGCTTTCTTTGTTGTATCGACTTTCCCTTTACATTTTTGCCTCTTTAAGATACAAATGGATTAAAATAGACATACTTCCGTTGGTTTGTACCTGGTTTCCCACTGGTAATGCAATAGTCATACATGCCTTTTGCACAAATGCACTGTCATTGCAAAAATATTTCTCAGTCATTTGATTCTGCTTGCTTGCAAGATGGTTGTGCATAGAAGAAATGATTTTTCAAAGCAGGCAATAGTATCAACCATTGGCAGAATTCAGCAAACCAGACTTAACCCTTTAAGTACAGACTAGGGAGACGTCTCAGAGGCAATCAGGAAAAGGGACTTTGTGGTTGAAGATGGCTCATGCCATTTCCCCCCCTCTCACCTGTGATTTTGGTGTTGCATCAGTGCTAAGAAATTGGAAGTGTTGAGCTAAAAATTCTGCTGTCTAGTCTTCAGATTTTCAGCTACTAAATTAAATTGGAAATTGCATATTCTATCCAAGTGAATACCAAACAGGGCTGTCATAATAGATGTGATAATGCTGAATACCAAAAGGAATATATTTTTTGTCTTCTGCTGTGCCAACTGTTGTTTCTATGCCAGAATTAATTTGGTATTATTTCACTTGCATGACAGGTTAGTGTAAAAAACAAAACAATAATTCAACTGGTGCTTGCCACCACGAAGTTACTCTTCCTTTAACAATGTGTCACATTGGTCTGTCCTAGCTGTGAAAATATTCAATGTGACCCCAATTTATGCCTATCGCAAGCCCCAATGTAATGTATACTTAAAGGCAAGTGTAAATTAGAGGATGGAAGTGAGTGGGATGTGAAGAAGCTATTGAATCTCCACTGTTTGAGTTAAGGTAAGATTCGAACTAAACTGGATTATAAGAGATGGGTTATAGGGTTGCCAGCTCCATGTTGGGAAATTCCAGGAGATTGGAGGGTGGATCTTGGGGAAGGCACAATTTGGGGAAGGAGAAAAGTGGGTATAATGCCATAGATTTCACATTCCAAGGGCACATTTTCTCCATGGAAATTTATCTCTATAGTCTGGAGATCAGTTGTAATTCTGGGAGACTGGCAACCCTAATTTTGAACATGGAGAGACTCAAGTGAGATCCCCATGTGCTTATCACAAGGGGAACAGTAATTACAGTGTCTTCCTTCTATTGTCTGTCTTGGGGGAAAGAAGATGGCAGGGACATAGGCTTGCCAAGCCCCCGCTGGGGGTGGGGGAACCCCCGATTTTGACCCCCCCCTTACCTGCTTTTTGAAACCTGGCATCGGGGGACAAAATGGTGGCCGGAAGAGGGACGCTCTGGCATTTTAGTCCTCCAAGTCTCTATGGCTATGAAAGCCATAGAGAGGAGGGCTAGAGCATCAGTTCCACTTCCCTCTAGTGTGCGCTGCTGAGTGATTTTCCTCCCTCCAGTCCCGCCCCTGTTGTTTGCAGCAGGAGCAGCCTGAGCAGTTCTCAGAGCCCAGAAGAGTCAAGGGTCCAGGAAAATAAGGTTTGGGCTGGCCCAGGGCTCTACCTCATTGTCTTGTTTGTTTTTCCTTCCGTTTTTCCTCCGTTTTATAAGCGCAGGCAGTCATTTCAGAGCTCCGTTCCCCCCCCCTCCGCCTAAAAGTGGGAAGGAGCGAAGGGAGGCTTGCAGTGGCTGCCTGCTCTTTACAGCCGGCAGTCCAGGTCCACCTGCCAGCTGCTCATTTTAAAAGCACAGGCAGTCATCTCAGAGCTCTGTTTCCCCCCCCAAAAAAAAAAAAAAGCAGGAAGGAGTGAAAGGGAGGCTTCTAATGGCTTCTTTCTGTCTTCCTTCCTTTCATTTTTATTTCTCTCTTTCATTCCTCGCTTCTCATCTTTTTTCTACCTCTCCCTTCCTGTCTCTTTTTCTCTCTTTCTCTCTCTGTTTTTCTGTCTTCCTCTCTTTTTCTTACTTTGCCTTTTTTCTCTTTCTCTCTTTCTGTGTTTCTGTCTTGCTTGCTTTCTATCTCTCTCTCTATCTTTCTCTCTCAGTCCATTTTTTTTTCTTTTGGTGCAAAATGCCTTCAGCTCATACACACAATGCCACTTCTGTCACCTCTTCCAGATGATTCCTTGAAGTCCATCTTTTCTATTAATTGTTTGCAACTGCCCAGTCCCCATTTTCTGCTGAAATTGACCATTCCTACTGAAGACTAAACTGCCTATTTATCCTCTCTAACTTTGTCTGGTCGGTCTTTCTTTCTAAAGGGAAGAGAGATTATATTTGAATAATTTCTATAATTAATTAAAAAAAACAAAGTCTGTCTGCTCACAATTTTAAAGCTAGCTCCATAGCAAACACATGGTAACCCTGTAGGGTTTTCAAGGCAAGAGACATTCAAACGTGGTTTACCATTGCCTGCCTCTGCATAGCAACTCTGGGCTCCCATCCAACTACAGACCAGTGCTGACCCTGATTAGCTTCCAAAATCTGATGAGATCAGACTAACCTGAGCCATCTGAGTCCATGACATGGTGTTATGTAGGCAGGGCTGCTGTGTGGGTGCCTCCCAGGCTGTCATCTCCAACCTGTTCTTGGGAGCACAATCATTAGGGAAGAGCCACGTGACAGAAGTGTAGTTTGGTGCAGTGTGCTGGAAGTGAACATCATCAGAAAGGGTGGAGCTTGAGAAGTGACATTACCTGCCCTTTGACCTGGAAGTGACATCACAGGAAGTGACATCACAAAAGTCTTCCGTCTTCGTCCCCAAAGTCTCCTGGCTCCACCTCCAAAGTCCTCAGATATTTCCGAAGTTGGACTTGGCAACCCTACAGGGACAACATTGGTCACTTTATTACCAGTAGTCTATAGCATTTCATACCAGCTATAGGTTCATCCACTAATGGCTTGATTCAGATTTACCAATAGCAATGAAGTATTCTCTGCAGTAAAATTTGCACCCAGTATCTCATATTTTCTGAATTCTGGAAAAATGCCCCCTGCCTCCAGCTCCTCCATTCTCTCCTTCTTCTGGCCTATAAATGGAGAAAAGAAGAAGAGAGAGATTGGATTTATACCCTCCCCTTCACTCCCCAAAGGAGTCTCAGAGCAGTTTACAATCCCTTTCCCTTCCCCTCCTCACAACAGACACCCGGTGAGGTAGGTGGGGCTGAGGGAGCTCTCTTGAGAACTGCCCTTGAGAGAACAGTTCTGAAAGAATTTATGACTGACCGACGGTCACACCAGCAGCTGAATGTGGAAGAATGGAGAATCAAACTCTGCTCTCCCAGATTAGAGTCCGTGCTCTTAACCACTACACCAAACTGGGTCAGATGCATTTATGGTGCTTCTCCTCTTGCCTCAGCATGAGGCAAAGGCTGACTTGTAGTAAGAACCTGCTGTGCTGGCTGCTGCATTGCTTACAGAAGCAGTTGCCATTCTGCTGACTCATCAGGAGCGCCCACAAAACACCCAGCCTTCCTCTCCTGAGGCACATTGCTGCAGCAGGATGGATTTTGCCTCAGCCATGGAAGAGCCAGGTATGGGCAGCTTCCTCAGGAGCTTTCTAGTGTCTCTAAGAGGAGATTTGCTTCACACACGATTATGGGGAGAACATAAAACAGAAGATCAATATATAGCATAATTGGCACTAGAGAGGAGACATAGATAGGCAGACAGAGGACTCTGCAAGCAAAATAGAATCCCCTTGCTATTTTTCTTGGCATATCTATAAAACAGGCTCTTGGTGTTCTCAACAAAAAAACTATGGGTTCTGTTTTGTACACGTGATGCTTTCTGTGACAGGAAACACCTCACAGGCAGTGAGAGTCCTAACAGTAGGGTTGCCAAGTCTGTGCTGGGAAATTCCTGGAGATTTGGGGGTGGAGCCTGGGAAGGGGAAGGACCACAGCAGGGTATAATGCCATAAAGTCCATCTTCTAAAGCAGCCATTCTCTGGGAGAACTCCAGACTCTATCTGGAGGTCAATCTCACCTTAGGGGCATGTGCCTTAAGTCTGTTTCATACACATATATATTTCATACTTGGTACTGCAAGCAAATGTGGGGATTGTTTATGTTGGGGAAAGAACACTTTGCCACTGAGTGATATGGACATTGGATCTACAGTGACTAATCTATGATGGCCAGTACTATCTGCAAGATATAGGGCTGCCATCCCCCTGGTTGGGCCAGGGGATCCCCAATTTTGGAGGCCCCAATCTGCTGTGGGCCAGCTGGCCAGTGGGAAAGCCCCACCCCCAAGAAGCCCCCTCCCACCAGTGGCATGATGACATCACCTGGGAGTGATGTCATCACATTTCCAATGTCGGGAGTGATGCTCTAGGTTTAGGGCAAAACTCTATGGTTTTGAGGCCAAAAACCCCATAGAGTTTTGCCCAAAACCTAGAACATTGCCCCCAACATTGGAAATGTGATGCTATCTTCTGGAGATATCATTGCAGCGAGCGTGTTTTGCACATACGCCAGAAGATCTTCAAAGAGGAACCAGAAGGCCCCCCATTGGCAGCCAGGTAGGACCTGGCAACCTTAGCAAGATAGTGTATCGTCAAGTGTTATGTGCAGCCCTGTCCTCAGGCTAAAAATCTCATGCATCTTTGAAGTGTAACCAGATCATATCCATTTAAGCATAGAAATTCAGATACTCTTGATTTCTGTATTATCTGACCTAAACATAGCAGATATAATTGGCTACTTCAAATTTAACGAGCTAGACAACTGATATAGAATGTATTGTGAGAAATCTAATTTACTTGAAGAATTACAGTATAATTTCACTGTATTTTTGTGTTCATTTTTTCTTTGTCATGAAATTAGAAATTAGAGAGAATCAAAACTATTGCTGTATCTTTAAGAACAAGAGCCTTGTGGTCTGATAATCTTATCACAGTACAGCCATTATTTTTTCCTCATCTTCTTTCTTGACAGGCTTTTTTGGAATATAAAGTTTTACATTTGACAATTTTCCAGACAAAAGAGTAAATTTTGCTCTTAATAAGGCTAAAGCAAACGTGAAGCTCTTTACTTTCTGAGGAATTTTGGTTATGTCTCTAAATGTATATTAAACACCTGTTTCTCCAAAAGCCTAAATATCTGTCATTTTAAGAATGAAGTGCATGAAACAAAAGAAACAAGAGTTCATTCTGTTTTCTTTCTCTTATTATTTCTATTTCGATGTATCAAGAGCTTCTGAGTGTAACTCCAGAACAATTACATTGCACAATACAGTATGGATCAATATTATGCCTGCTATATACAACTGGGCTTTTAGTGTATCCAAGAACATGCAATTATATTATTCCAATTAGCTATACGAATTGGCTAGTGAGACCGCAAATGTGGTGCTTTGTGTGAATTCTTCCTTTTAAAAAAACCTCCCTTTCATTTGTGAAAAGACTTCCTGTCCTTTCTGTGAGGGAGAATGGTGCATGCATCGCAATTGCCCATAACATACAAGGAGCATTTCCTTTCTTCTGGAAGGAACTGGAAAAGCATGTTGAACGTCACCATTTTTAGCTTGGAGCCTGGTTTTCACTGTGGAAGGGGAATGCTACTTATGGAAGAAAGTCCACTCAAGGCTTTTTGCTTTAGAAAAGGAAGTCCTTTATTTTGAAGGAACTCTCTATTGGATAGGAAACATAGAATAAAAGGTTCTTTCTAGCTAGTTATCTAAATTCCACTTTATGCGGACTGTACAAATGTTGTAGATCTGCTCAGTAGAACTATGAAGGGGGGCTGGTTTGATGTTGACTGTAGATCAATCAAGGGGACAGTAGAATATATGCATAAAGTATTTAGGCTAAATAATGATGAGGATACATTAGTCTGGCTTCTTGAATATAAAGTGTGAATATAAGCTATTCCTAGAATTTAAAAGAGAGCTGCAAAAAAGAGAGCTGGAATTGCTTGGTTTGGGCAGCCAACCTAAAAGATAACAAGTGTTTGGGGGATATAATTGCTAGCAACCTGAAGTCACAAAGTATGGTCCCTTTCACATTCCATATGTCATCATTTGCCAAGGAGGGAAATATTCATGAAATTTTGGACTTTGAGATTAAAGAATGGCCACTAGTTAACAAAATATGAAGTGCTTGATTAGCAAGCTGAAAACAGGAAAGGCACCAGTTGTTAAGTGACAAAGAACAACAAATGACATCATAGGTCACTAAACATCTGATAGTTGTGATGGCTCTTTGGACCTCCAAACACAAGTATGTAAGTAGTTATCTAAACTAACATGAAGAAGGGTTGCAGAGAGTACATCTTGTCTTCATGGTTAGGGACAAAAGAAGTTAGTCAGAAGAAAGCAACCCCTAAGAATAGTATTCTGTGCAAGCAAAGGACAGCAGCAAAGTAGGCAGAAGGATACAGGAAGTGAGTCAAGTGACCAAGCTAGCCTTGCTAATTTCACTATCCCCTATGAGACACTGGTGTGCTCTGTACAAAGGGTCATTTGCAAAGTCCTCCACTTCCAACAATCATGAGATAGCCATTGGCTTGCTCTGAAAAAGGCAGAGATGTTTTTCTGGGTGCTTGAGTTACAACAGGTTAATGCCTTCCAGAGCATGAATTAACTACTACTGGATCTCAAATTTAATGTATCGTTGTCTCTTGACCTTATTGAAGCAACTAGTTGATTTGAAACTGCAGTTTCCATAACTGTTCAGGTACTCTAGGCAAGGGGTGTCAAACATATGGCTCATGGGCTGGAACCAGCTCCTGAAGGGCTCCTATCCGGACCACGAGCAACTGGCTCACATCTGCTTCCTGCATCACAGCTCACTTTTGCCCAGCTCTCTCCTCTCCTGTTTTCTGCTTCACGGAGGACAGAAAGAAAGCCAAGCCTCCCTTCCTTCAATTGGCTGAGTGCTCCTCCCTCTCCTCCTTTGGGAAGAAAGTGACTGGGGGAAAGAAAGAGCCAGAGAGAGACAGACAGACAGACGGATGGAGTCCCATGACAGTTTTAAGACCAACAGAATTTTATTCCAGGTATAAGCTTTTGTGTGCAAGCACACATCTTCAGAGAGAGAGGGAGGGAGGGGTAGTGAGAGAGAGAGATCCCTTTTCCCAATTCTAACAGATGGGGGAGGGGGGAGAAACCTAACAGCACAGCTTGCAGTCTTTATTAGTGGAAGGAAGCAATAGTCCAGTAGTACCTTAACAACTAACAAAATTTGTGGCAGGGCACAAGCTTTCATGAGTCACTGTTCACTTCTTCAGATATGGCTAAAATGTGAGTCCATCTGTCGTTATATCTTGGAAAGTGAAGTGATTTCAGATGCCAAATGACAATAGCAGGCACTGGTAACAAAAGGAGAATCCTAGGTCTCAGTTCAGACCAGGATGCATTGTCTTGAGCTTCATTATCAGTTGCAATTCAGTAGTCTTTCTAATCTCCCTTTGAAATTCCTTTGTAAGAGAACTGCTTCTCTTAGGTCAGCAACTGAATGCCCTGGAAAATTAAAATGTTCCCATCTGGGTTTTGAATGTTATGGGTTCTAATAACAGTAGAAAGACTAAGAGTCCAGTAGCACATTAAAGACTAACAAAAATTGTGGTAGGGTATGAGCTTTCATGAGTCACTGCTCATTTCTTTAGACTTATTTCCATTTATTCTTTGCATCCTCCTAGACTGAATCCTCCTGTACCAAATTGAGACCTAGATTTCTTGTCCCATTACCAGTGCTGATATCTTTAAGCTTACTACCCCTCTGCATATCACACCTAATCCAATCATGCCTGCTATTGCCATTCAGCATCTGAAATCATCTTCATAAAGTTTATATCTCTGGTACCTCTTATGGCACATATGGTCCAACCCGACAAAGTGACATTTATGTCAGATCCAGCCCTTGTAACAAATGAGTTTGACATCTCTGCTCTAGCAAAACTCTAGGATACTTAGCCAGTGCTAAGATTTTGCTAGACTCAGAGTGTCTGGTTGTCTCTGTTTCCTATATGACTTTGCCCATACAGAACCATCAAAAACAATTGTATCACCAGAGTAGTTCTCTGTTTTGATTGTTGATAAATTTGTCATTTAGAATTCCCTGGCCTACCAACACAGACCCTTAGGCATCGGGGGGTGGAGCAGTCTGGGCCCACCACCATCTGGAGAACAGATCAGCTGATGGGGTTGCAAGCTCCACCCAGGTATGGAAATGGGGAGCACCCCCCAGGCATCCATTTGAAGCTCAAGGTCCAAGAGTGGATTTCAGATGACCATTATGTTGCCGTGTTCACACTCTTGAGGCCAGACAGTGAGACTGGCAGGGCTGGTGCTCGAACCAATATGAAGGGTTCTGGTAAGGGGCATGCTGAGTACTCCTTTCAGAGCTGGTTGTCAGGGTATATGGTGTTCATGAGCACTGTGCAATCTGCTTGATTTGATTTATTAGATTTCTATCCCGCCCTCCCTGCCAAGGCCGGCTTTAAGACCAAAATTACACTTAGCAAACATCCTTCAGGCTCAGATGCTAGCTGGGGATAGCCCCACCATCAAGTATGATGAAGCTTTTAATAAAATGGCTTCACAAAATTAGTTGACCAGGTGGGACCTGTTAGACAATAAGCTGTGGCTTCTCATAGTCAGCCCACATACTAAAGCTAGGCATGAGCTAGCCTGTTACAGGCTCAGCTTCAGGTGGGATCCCTTTTGGCAGGTATGTTGAGGGTATAACCAGGGCAGGGGCCATCAGGGTACAACTGTGATGCCTGCCTTGGCCCACACTGTTGGCCATCTTGCCCCCATGGGGGATGTCATAACAGCCCTTTTGGGGAGCCTGATCCTCCAGCATTAAAAAGGAGGAAGGATTGGGGACCAGTGACACTGCAGCCACCATCAAAGCCAAGTAATTCTAATGGGCCACTGGTTTTTGATGACCACTTGGCAAGAACCCCAGGTCACTTGCAGGTCCTGTTGACCCTTCTTGCATGGTACCCCAATAAGGCTGCTGCAAATTACCTGAGGGAGGATTTGGAGGGTTCCAGGTTGTCTTTATGGGCCCCAGAGTCCCCACAAAGTGCACTTACCTGAAGTCTGACCTGCTGGAGACCTCTGCAGGAAAGGTTGCTAAGGAGTGCACAGGTGAGCAGGTAGCAGACCCCTTTGACTTTCCACGGATCCCTAACTTCAGGGTGACTCCCTCAGGAGTACTTCCAAAGAAAGCCCTGGGTGAGTTTCAGCTAATCCACCACCTCTCTTACCTCTCAATGACTTTATCACCCCAGAGCTTTGGTCAGTTAGATACCCCTTGTTCAACCAAGCCATATGTACGGATCGTTCAGTCCGTTTGCCCAGGTGCCCTAATGGAAAATTTGGACATCCAGTCAGCGTTTTGCTTGTTGCCAGTCCACCCGGAGGATTTCTGTTTGCATGGGTTTAAATTTAATGGCAGTTTTTATGTTGATAAGGCAAACTTGGCTGCTTGGTGGTTTGTGCCGTTTTTGAAACATTCCGCACATTTCTCAAGTCAGTGGTTAAGGACTACACACAATGTACTCACATCACCCACTATTTCGATGACTTTCTATTTGTCAGACCAACCACCATCTCAGTTTGTGCTGATCACTTAGCTGCCTTTCAGGCCTTGGCAGCAGGTCCCTTTAGCACAAGACCAAGGCCCCACCACCCAGCTTACATATTGGGGCATACAATTAGACTCTGTTCTGGGCACCTCACGTCTTCTGGTGGATAAGCTACCAGCACTGAATTCCATGATCATTCAGGTTACTGGCAACCATAAATGCACCCTAAAAGATGTTCAATCCCTTTGGGGCCACCTTAATTTTGCATGCTGAGTGGTGTCCCCTGGGCACACCCTTTGTGCTTGGCTGGCCCACACTATTTCAGGGGTCCAGGCCCCCCAACATCATATCAAGATCACTCGGGGCATCAGCAAGGACCTCAGGGTATGGCTTAGCTTCATCAAGGATTTTAATAGTGTTTCTTTATAGCAAGCAGAGTTAGACCCAGGCAGCTCTTTCCAGGTCCACAGTGGTGCGGCAGGGAGTCTGGGGTTTGGCAGGCATTTGTGGGGTGCTGTGGCCGGTGTACTTGGTTGGGACTGACATCTTAAGGTATCTTACCTTTCAGGAATTCTTTTCCATTCTGGATGCTGTTGTTATGTGGAGGAATATTTTCTGGAATAGTCACATTCTCTTCTGGTGTGACAACCAGGCTGTGGTCAGGGTGATCAATAACCAATCTTCACACTCTGAGCAGGTCATACAGCTGTTTGCAGGTTTGTACTAACCTGCCTTGAAGCTAATACAACTTTCTCAGCTTGCTACATTGCAGGGACCAACAATAACATCACAGATGCATTATCTCAATTTCAGGAAGAGCGGTTTTGCACACTGGCCCCTAGGGTGAACCAACATTCGGACCACTTCCCGGAGGAACTGTGGATGCTTGGCAATGCCTGATCGCCCACGGAGTGTTGGGTTCCATTGCCACCTCTATATGTTGATCCTATTTTGGGGTGGCTGATGAGTTTTTATCCTTTGCACTCTCCTTAGACTACAAGGGGCCTGGCAGGAAGCTTTTGTTTTGTGCTGTTTGGCACATTTGAGGGAGTGGAGGCTATCTGTGCACACCATGGGGATTTGCTTAGTGGCCATAGCTTTTTACAGCAAGGCTTTTGGCTATCCCGATGCTTGCAGTTCTTTCCTGGCTTGCCATGGAAGGCTGGTGGGGGGGCTTCCCCTCCTGAATCAGATTACCATAGGCCCATCACAGTTCACATTTTGTCTGGCCTTATCCAGCAGCTACCACATGCATGTTGGTCCCTGTTTGAGGCCACACTTTTTTTGGCAGTCTTTACATTGGTCTTCTTTGGGCCTCCCATAGTAGCGAACTACTCACTCGGTCATGCCAGGACCAGTCGGGGAGGGCTCTAGCTCACCAGGATATTGCACTCTTTGGTGGTGAAATATTTATACACCTAAGGTGCTTCAAGCATGACCAGCTCAGGCACAGTTCATATATCCTCTTGCACTCTGCTCCTTCAGGTCAGCCCTGTCTGGTCCAATGTATGTTTAGTTGCCTCCAGGTCAGGCTCCCCTGTTCTGGCACTCTCTTCATGCATGCTAATGGTTCCTGTTTCAATTTGTCAGCATTATGCAAGCTTGTATCATGGCTCTGGGGCTTTCCCCCTCTGAATTCGGTGTGCATTCTTTTTGTATTGTGTCCGCCACAGTGGCCTCAGAAGTGGGTCTCCCTGCTGAATGCTCACTATTGGCCGTTGGCGTTCTTCGGCATACAGGTTTTACATACACTCTGCTGGTCAGCTGGGGCACTAATATTTGTGTACTTTAGTCCCTGCAGGTCACTTCAAATCAGTGTAGATCATGGGCCACAGCATCATTGATTGGGCACAGAAGTATGCCATGTTGTCTGTATGGGGAGAAGCATTAGGTTTTAACAGTCTACTCCACATCACTTAGTGTGGGTACTGGGGAATGTGTCAAAACTGGGGGGGACTTTTAAAACTCAGAGTGAAGGTTTTGCTCATTTCATACCTTCAAAGAAAAGATCCATTTCTTTACAGAGGCCATGGGCACAGAACTGCTTTATCTGTTTTCCCCTGTTAATTCCCCATCAGGAGGGAATTATGTCTTTTAGCTGGGGTTGTTTGAACCTCTTCAGCCACTGTAGATATGGCGGAGAGGCTGAAGTGGGTGGGAGCTCCTGTTCTCTGTTGTTGGTTGTTCTGGAGTGAATAAACTAGTTATGATTAAGACCTGTTGAGTCTCATTCTTCCCATTACCAGACATAGCACTTCTTTCAGTAACAAGGCTGGTATTGACTGCTGAGAGCTTAATGCAACAGTAAGTGTGACTCTGTTCTGAAGTGCTGCTGGTAGCAGGCTGAACCAGGCTGGTGCAGAAATCAAAGTAAATTTTGTGCACAAAATGTCTGCTCTTGGAAATATTGAAGAGTTTGATGTTAGCAAACCTGCTTCTTGGGATTGATACTCAAAGAGACATTCCATCTATCTTGAAGCAGATAAGATGGACAATCCTGAACAGAAGTGAGTTGTTGTCCTGACTGTCTGTGGGGTTGAGATGTTTGTCATAATGATCGTTCACTGCACCTGCTTCTCCTAGCACTAATTCATTTGATGAACTTGTGGGGTTATTGGGCACATTTCTCACCAACACTGTCAGTAATTGTGGAGAGAATTAAATTGCACAAAAGATGCCAGTAGGAAAGAGCAAGAGTCCAGTAGCACCTTAAAGATTAACAAAATATATGGTAGGGTACGAGCTTTCATGAGCCACTGCTCACTTCTTCAGAGTCCTTCCTTGAGAAGTGACCCAGCTGAACTCTGAGAAGAAGCAAGAGCTGCTAGAGGGGTGAGTGTTTTCTTATTATTTACTTTCAGCTGAGGTGATTTAGCTGAGAAGGTACTGTGTGGGGGACTGTATTTGGGAGTGTGTGGGTGAGTTGTGAGTTGTTGCAGAGTCCTGGCTGCTCGAGTTAGGGTATGAAATGGTCATTGCCTGTAATTGAGTGCCTGGGTGGATTTCAATAACTTCCTGGGGGAAGCTTCTATTTAAGGCAGGAAGCTTGCAAGAGGCACAAGCCACTGGCACGAGCTGAAGGGTGAGGTTCTTGGCCTATGGCTCTTAGCCTAGGAACTCTTAGACTAGAGGCTCTGTAGGAAGCCTAGGAAGAGCCAGAAACCCAGGGACCTAGGCTCCTTGGATTCCCAGTAAGGTAAGTAGACTTCTACAACAGGAACCACATAAATACAAAGGGTTTTAAAAGGAGGGAGTTATATAAAAGTATTATTTTAAAAGCAATTATGAAGCCAGAATGTCAGCAGGGGGTTGGGGGCTATCCAGTGTTTTGCATGGAGTGTCACATGTATGACTATCTGCCCACTGGTCAGAAGTCTTCGGTGTGTGCTCGGTGCAAGGAGCTCCTGGTTCTCAGGGAGTGAGTTTGCTCCCTTGAGGCCAAGATGGCTGACCTGGAGAAGCAGAGACAGTCAGGTGCACGGAGAAGACTCTCGGGGACTTGTTACATATGTCCCACTCTGGATCTGGCAGCCCCGCTGCTGCCAGGGAGCATGAGGGTCAAGGGGAAATGGGGCACCATGCTGAGGAATGTGCCCTCAGAAGGGACCTCTTCTTCAGCTGGTGAACGGGTATCCTTTCGTACCAAGGAAGCATCTCTGGGAAGGGTGGGAGGGGGGCTCTTGGTAGTTGGTGATTCAATCCTTAGGCAGGTAGACAGCTGGGTGGCAAACCCATATACTGACCGTATGGTGACTTGCCTGCCTGGTTCGAAGTTAGCAGACATTATGTGTGTTTTAGATAGACTGGTAGCTAGTGCTGGAGAGGAGCCAGTGGTCGTGGTGCATGTCAGCACCAATGATGTGGGGAAATGCAGTCGTGAGATCCTGGAGGAGGCTGCTGGGCAGGAAACTAAAGGCCAGGACCTACAAGGTAGCCTTCTCAGAAGTGCTGCCTGTTCCACGCGCAGGGCCAGAGAGATAGGCACAGATCAGGAGTCTCAATGCGTGGATGAGATGATGGTGTAGGGGAGAAGGGTTCAAGTTTGTTAGGCACTGGGATGCTTTTTGGGACAAGAGGGAGCTGTACAAAAGAGATGGTCTCCACTTGTCCCAAGAAGGAACCAGGCTGCTGGCACTCAAAATCAAAAAAGGTGGCAGAGCAGTATTTAAACTGAATATTGGGGGAAAGCTGACAGGAGATGAAAAGTCTCTGGTTCGGGATGGCTAATCTCAAAGAGATGAAGGGGTAGCTGTTACTTTTGTACAAGGAAATGGATTACAATTGTCCACTGAGACTGTGGCTAATGATAGGGACTGCCTGGCAAGGTCTCGAGGCAGCAAGAAGAAGGCTGTGGGCTTAACAAGTGTGGGGAACTATAGGTGTTTATACACAAATGCTAGAAGTCTCCAAGGTAAAATCAGGGATTTGGAATACTTGGTGTTGGGGGGAAAAATAGACATTGTGGGTATTTCAGAAACTTGGTGGGATGAGGAAAATCAGTGGGATATGGTGATTCCTGGTTATAAATTATATTGGAAGGATAGGGGGGGAAGGGTTGGAGGTGGGGTGGCTCTGTATATCAGAGAGGGTATAGTGTCCAGTAAGATTGAGAGAGTAAGAGAATTGGATTCGCTTCTGGAAATGCTATGGGTTGAAATAGTAGGTCCAAAAGGAGGCTTAACAGTAGGAGTTTGTTATCGCCCACCAGATCAAAAGGTAGGGGAGGATTATAAAATGATGAATGAATTAAAGATAGCGGCTAGACGAAATAACTGTGTCGTAATAGGCAACTTTAACTACCCACACATTGATTGGGTAAATAAGAGATTGAGTTTTTAGGCACTCTCAATGACTGTGCTATGGAACAGATGGTCACAGATCCTACCAGGGGAGAGGCGATCCTGGATTTGGTCCTAAGTAACTCCCAAGACCTGGTGAGAGATGTAAATGTGATTGCACCACTTGGGAACACTGACCATAATGTTATTGAGTTTAACATTTGTATTAATAGGGAGTTACCCAAAAAGACTGGTGCAACCACTTTTAACTTTAAAAGGGGTAACTTCTCTGGTATGAGGGGACATGTGAGGAAGAAATTGAAAGGAAAAGTGGAAAAGGTCAAAACCATTGGGGAAGCTTGGAGAGTATTTAAAAAGACAATCCTAGAAGCTCAGAAAAAATATATACCACAGGTTAGGAAAGGCACAAATAGGTATAGAAAAAAGCCTGCATGGTTAACAAATAAAGTAATGGAAGCTGTAAAAGGTAAGAAGGATTCCTTTAAGTGGTGGAAAGCTAGTCTCAGTGAGGTTGATAAAAAGGAACACAGGCTGTGACAAATAAAATGCAAGTCTGTGATCAGGCAAGCAAAAAGGGAATATGAGGAGCATATCGCAAAAAGCATAAAGGCCAACAATAAAGCTTTCTTCAAATACATTAGAAGTAGGAAACCAGCCAGGGAGGCAGTGGGGCCCTTGGATGACCAAGGGGTAAAAGGACTACTGAAGGATGACAGGGAAATGGCTGAGAAGCTGAATGCATTTTTTGCCTCTGTCTTCACTGTGGAAGAGGAGAAGTGCTTGCCCACTCCAGAACCACCGATTTCGGGAGGGGGTTTGAAAGACCTGAATCAGATTGAGGTGACAAGAGAGGAAGTCCTACGACTGATGGACAATTTAAAAACTAATAAATCACCAGGCCCAGATGGCATTCATCCGAGAGTTCTGAAAGAACTCAAATGTGAACTTGTGGATCTCCTTACATTAATATGTAATCTTTCTTTAAAATCTGCCTCCATTCCTGAGGACTAGAAGGTAGCTAATGTCACTCCTATCTTTAAAAAGGGTTCCAGGGGAGATCCGTGAAATTACAGGCCAGTCAGTCTGACGTTGATACCGGGTAAGTTTGTGGAAACTGTTATTAAGGAAAGAATTAGTAGGCACATTGATGAACAAAAACTATTGAGGCAGACTCAGCATGGGTTCTGTAAGGGAAGATCTTGTCTCACTAACCTGTTAGTGTTTTTTGAGGGAGTGAACAAACATGTGGACAAGGGGGACCCAATAGATGTTGTTTACCTTGACTTCCAGAAAGCTTTTGATACAGTTCCTCATCAAAGGCTCCTAAGTAAGCTCAATAGTCACGGGATAAAAGGACAAGTCCTCTTGTGGATCAAAAACTGGCTTATAAATAGGAAACAGAGAGTGAGTATAAATGGGAAACTTTCTCAGTGGAGGGTGGTAAGCAGTGGGGTACCACAGGGATCAGTTCTCGGTCCGGTGCTTTTTAACTTGTTTATTAATGATTTGGAATTGGGAGTAAGCAGTGAAGTGGCTAAATTTGCAGATGACATGAAGTTGTTCAGGGTGGTGACAACCAGGGAGGATTGTGAGGCACTCCAAAGGGATCTGTCGAGGATGGGTGAGTGGGCGTCAACGTGGCAAATGGGGTTCAATGTGGCGAGGTGCAAAGTGATGCACATTGGAGCCAAAAATCCTAAGTATAAATACACATTATTTATTTATTTATTTATTGACATTTATACCCTGCCCTCCCTGCAAACGGGCTCAGGGCGGCTTACATAAGGCACCAAGTGCATTCAATATACAAGTTACATAATACAAAATACAAATTTAAAGCAGCTTAAAATCAGTTCTCCGGATGCACGTATAAACTCTAATCATCTTGTGTAACAGGGGGGGAGACTGGGGAGATGGGAAGATGTTACTCCCCAGTCGTCTCTCTCTATAGAGAAGCGGTGGTGTCAGTGGCCGTGGCAGCTCCTACTCATAAGCCTGGCGGAAGAGCTCCGTCTTGCAGGCCCTGCTGAACTGCACAAGGTTTGATGGGGTCTGAACTGGCAGAGACTGACCAAGAGAGAGATCTTGGAGTCGTAGTAGATAACTCAATGAAAATGTCTAGACAGTGTGTAACTGCAATAAAGAAGGCCAACACTATGCTGGGGATTATTAGGAAGGGAATTGAAAACAAATCAGCCAGTATCATAATGCCCCTGTATAAATCATTGGTGTGACCTCATTTGGAATACTGTGTACAGTTCTGATCACCACACCTCAAAAACACTTTCCCTATGAAGAAAGGTTAAAACA
This sequence comes from Gekko gecko, assembly GCA_029375565.1. Taxonomy (NCBI): domain Eukaryota; kingdom Metazoa; phylum Chordata; class Lepidosauria; order Squamata; family Gekkonidae; genus Gekko; species Gekko gecko. The sequence continues at coordinate 177,430,871 of JAPDNY010000005.1, forward strand.
TTTGGGGCTCTTTAGCTTGGAGAAACGACGGCTGAGGGGTGACATGATGGAGCTTCATAAGATTATGCATGGGACTGAACAGGTTGAGAAAGAAGTACTTTTCTCCCTTTCTCACAATACAAGAACTCGTGGACACTCAATGAAACTGCTGAGCAGTCGGGTTAGAACAGATAAAAGGAAGTACTTCTTCACCCAAAGAGTGATTAACACATGGAATTCACTGCCACAGGAGGTGATGGCAGCTACAAGCATGGACAGTTTCAAGAGGCAATTAGGTAAACATATGGAGCAGAAGTCCATCAGTGGCTATTAGCCACAAGGTATAGATAGGAACTCTCAGTCTGGGGCAGGTGATGCACTCTGTTCTTGGTGCTGGGGGGGCAGCAGTGGACAGGCTTCTAGTGTCCTGGCCCCACTGCTGGACCTGCTGATGGCACCTGGTATTTTTCACCACTGTGTGACAGAGTGTTGGACTAGATGGGCCATTGGCCTGATTTAACATTGGCTTCTCTTATGTTCATGAAAGCTCATACCCTACCACATATTTTGTTAGTCTTTAAGGAGCTATTTTTTCTACTGCTACAGACAGACTAACACTGCTACCCATCTTCATCTATCACAAGATACCAACAGCCATCTGAAGGAATTGCTGCTTGCTTTACAGAACTATGACATCTCTCTTTGTACTCTGACTTCAGGGATTTCTTAGCGGACATGTTGAGGGATTGTCTAGTGTGTGGGGCTTATGATGAAGCACTTCAGTGATGACTCTTGTCTGAGCCAAATTGACTTTTGCAGTAGCCCAAGAAATGGTATTGGCCAGTGAGATTGCTTCATTATATGTCACAGAAATTAAGGGGGAAGACACTTATGGAAATTCTATCTGTAGCAAGCAGGCAAAGAATTCTTGGCAACAGGATCAGCAAAACTCAGTCAATATACCTTCCATAATATCTACTAAAAACTTCCAGCAAATCTATCCCTGCTCAAGGTGTGGAGGAGTGCATCATCAATCCATTTACAGATTCAAGGATGCAGAATGTATATTCTGCAAGAAGAAGGGCAACCTTGAGTGAGTATGTCATTCAAAATCTATTTTAAGCGTAGGAGACATAATAATGAATTGTATCACCTGGCATCACATGGCCTCCCCAGTGAACCCTAGGATCTGTGTCACATTCAGAAAATGAGTGACAAGGAACCTGTAGAAACTGTGATGTTTGCAACAGTACTTATCAATGGTCATGAATTTAAATGGAGATTAATTCTGGCTCTGGGATATCCATAAAAAATAAGGATGCATTTGTCACCTTTTCCTTCAGGAATTTTCTCCAAAGCTGTTACACTCATCATGTATTCTCCACAGTTACAATGAACAGACAGTTGACCAGCTGGGGGGTTGTGATGTGGATGTACAGTATGGTCCCTTCCAAGGAAATCTTTCACATAACTGCAAGAAAGAACTACAAAAGCCTATTATGAAGAAATCGGTTCTCACCACTAGGAATCAGTACCCAAAGACACCCTACCCTCAGCACGATTAAGCTTCAGGAGTCTGTTGATAACTTTTCCAAGGTGACTTGTGATGTTTTGGATGCTTTTGATGGGAAGCCTCTGTCACTCTGTCTGGATCCATCAGTCACTCCAACTTGCATGAAAGCTAGAAATGTACCTTTTGCACTCCAGAGTTTGAGCATTTTATTGAACAAGGAGTCCTTGAACCAGGTATGTAGACATGGTGGGCTACGCTGATTGGTACTAAAGCCTAACAGTAAGGTGAGAATTTGTGATTACAAGCATGCTGTAAATAAGGTGCAAAAACAGCATCCATATCCAGTGCCTGCTTTAAATCAACTACTTGCTGTCCTTACTGGTGGAAAAGTCATTGCGAAACATATCAGCAATTGCTTGTTGATGATGATGCAGCCGATGCTCAAACAATCATCACACATCAAGTGGCATTCCAGGTAAAGTGCCTCCAGTTTGGAATATCTGTTGTCCTTGGAATTTTCCAAGGATTTATGGACAGCTTCTGTCTGGAATTCCTGGGATTATTTCACACTTTGATGGTATCCTGATTATGATATCAACAGAGAGTAATTTCATGAAGTCCTACATCAGGGGTGTCAAACATGCGGCCTGGGGTTCAGGCCCCTGGAGGGCTTCTATCCAGCCCACAGTGGAACTGACTGTCTTCTGCTTCTTCTTCCAGTTCTGCTGCTGCTGCATCATTGTAGGTTTGCAGTTTACAGATACACACCTGAACAGCATACTCAAGATTGCAACAGCACAGTCATTTTGATGCAATAATTCAGAGCAAGAGATGTCAGTTATCAGACACTTTTAAATAAACAAAATATTGCAAGAGTGCTAATGTTTTAAGCATGTTTTTATTTTAAATTAAAAAAAAACCATTTGTGCCCTTTATAAAGTTTATATCTCTGCTTCCTGGGATTACATTTTATGACACACATGGCCCGACCCAACAAGGTCTCATTTATCTCAGATCCAGCCCTCATAACAAATGAATTTGACACCCCTGTCCTACATTGTTTTGACAAATCAGGTCTCCGTATTAAAAAAGAAAAATGTGAAATTGGAACTTCAAGTATTACATTCTTGGGCTATCACATTAATGCTTCAGGTATCCACCCCACTGTAGATAAAGTACATGCAATCCAGGATGCACCATCTCCAAAAACTAAGCAGGAGCTTCAGGCCTTCTTAGGGCTCCTCAATCAGTGATCCTCCTCACTGATACTTCACCTCATGGCGTTGGAACTGTTCCTAGCCACAAATTGGCAGATGGTACAGAGACACCAATGGCTTACTATTCAAAATCTATGTCATCCACTGAAAGGAATTGTGCACCAGTTAACAGAGAAGCCCTTGCTGTTATTGTAGGAATAAAATTGAAGTTCACACAAGCACCTGTGAGGACTGTTCTTGACTGACAAGCCTACCCCCTTAATTTTCTCACCACATATGCAGTGCTGGAGTATACTTAGTGCTTATGATTATACAATGGTCTACAAACCCAGCAGGACAATTGCTAACCCTGATTATCTCAGTTGGGTACTACTTCCTGTTCATGAAGTGGAGGTACCTCCTCCACTGGAAATCTTGATGCTGGAAAGCCTCCCAGATACACCACTTTAGGCTGCTCAAGTCGCAAAATCAACTGCTCGGGATCCCACAATGGCTTGTATTTTAAATTGGGTGTGAAGGGGATAGTCAGCTGAGGAAATTCCTGAGAAATTCAAGCCATTCAAAAGCCACCAGCATGAATTGTCTGCCTAGAAAGGATGCTTGCTATGAGGAAACAAGAGGGTCATAAAACCATTTTGTCCACACAGCATGCTGCACACCCAGAAATTCCTCATTGAAAGCACAAGCTAGAAGCTATGTTTGGTAGCTTGGAATTAACTCAGATATTGAAAAGAAGAAGAGATTGGATTTATACCCTGCCCTACCCAAAGGAGTCTCAAAGCGGCTTACAATCTTCTTTCCCTTTCCCTCCCCACAACAGACAACCTGTGAGGTAGGCGGGGCTGAGAGAGCTTTTTCAAAAACTGCTCTTTCGAGAACAGCTCTGAAAGAACTTATGACTGACCCAAAGTCACACCAGCAGTTGCATGTGGAGGAGTGGAGTCCACATTCCTAGCCACTACACCAAACTGGCTCTCTGTTAATGACTGCCACAAATGATTGTTAATGACTGTTAATGGGTGCCACAAATGCTAGGCTAGTGGGCATCAAGGGCACCTTCCTTTTCCTGGGAAGTGACCAAGAAGCTGTGGTCAAGAATCCATATTGATTTTGCAGTCCTTTCAAGGAAAGGGGCCACAGTGGCTCAGAAGTTAAGATGCTGAGCTGCAGACCAGAAGGTCTGTAGTTAGGCAGTGTGAGACCCTAGTGCCACATGATGGAGTGAGCTCCTGTCTCTGGCCCCAGCTTCTGCCAACCCAGCAGTTCGAAAGCAAGAAATTGCAAGTAAATAAATAGGTACAGCTTTGGTGGGAAGATAACAGCATTCCATGCACCTTGGTGTTTAGTCATGCCGGCTACATGACCATGGAAATGTCTTTGAACAGTGCTAGCTCTTCAGCTTGGAAACGGAGATGAGCACTGCTCCCTAGAATTGGATTTGACTAGCTTTCGAGCAAGGGAAACCTTTACCTTTTACTTCAAGGAAAGAACTTGTTCAGTGTCTTAGACTCCTATTCTAAATGGCTCAAAGTGGTCAAAATATCCATGCTTGGCACTCTGCAATCTATTAGCTACCCACAGATTGTCTGACACTATCATCTCAGGCAATGGGTCTGCATTCGTATCTGCTTAATTCTAGGAATTTGTGGATAGAAACTTGATTAGAGATGTCACCATTGCTCCATGTTATGGTGCAGACCACAAAGGATACTTTAAAGTGGAGGAGACTGGGCAACATGTCTTGCCAGATTCCTCATTGCTCAACATGTTACCCCTTGTTCAATGACAGGAGTCAGTCCTGCTGAGTTACCAATGGAGAGATGTCTCAAAACATATCTTAATTGTCTACATCCAGATTTAACTGAGAACCTCAAGAAAAACTGAAATGAACCTTGGATGTTGGTCTGTCAGCATCTTCCCTTTGTAAATTTGTACCTCAGGAACTGGTCTATGCAAGGAACTTTGGATTCCTTCCACTATCATTGAGGTCACAGCTCAGTGTGCAGATGGACCAGTGTGGCACTGGCACATAGGGCAGCTGAGAAGGTGATCATTGTCAAGCGGAGAGACAACAGTAGAGTCCTTGAGGGTACCAACTGTAAAGCACCAAGACTGTTGTTGTTCCTGCTATGGCCCTGCTCAGTTGCCAGAGCCATTGGATACTGAATTTCTAAGTGCAGTCCTGCCTACTGAAACAACTAAGGTGGAATGACCAGGAGACCCTACATCTGGCAGGAGAACCTCAAGACCTAACAACGAAAGAAGGACTATGCTGGCTAAGGAGGAAGGGGTATTATGTATGTTAGAAAGGAATTTTGCCTTTTAGTGTGTGTGGGGGAGTATCTCATCAGCCACTGTAGTTTGAGGGGAGTGGCTGAAGTTCTTTGGGAGTTCATGTACTCTGTTGTTGGTTGTTTTCGGAGTGAATAAACTAGTCATGCATAAGGCCTGCTGAGCCTCATTCTTACCACTACCAGACATAACACATACACCCAGTGACAGGGCTGTTATTGCTGCTAGTTTCTCCTCTTCTGCATCCCTGCATCCTGCTGCTTTGTGCTGGACAAGGGACAGCACAGGCTTTTCAACATGTCCTCTTTTCACACTGCTGAGCCAGTGCAGGAAGAACCAGTGGAGACTGAGTGCATGGTGATGCACAACTCAGGAGGCAGTGGGGGAGCAAAATATGTGCCCCTATCTAACGGTGCATGAGCACATTGCCAAGAACTACTTGGCTTGCTTGGCAGGGGGATGAAGAAACAAATTGGTGCTGAGGGAAATAGAATCCTGTCCTATTATATAAATGTGTAGTGGTCTGGCAAGGTTCTATGCTTGGCAAAATCAGTTCGCTGCCTGATCTGTCATTCAGAATGACTCCCTAGGCATTGGCTGAGTTGCCTGAGTCCCACCCACAGAAGCAGCAGGAGCCAAAACTCACCTAAGACAATTTCACCTCAGGAAAGAGGATGGAGACTCCGGCCCTCTCACTTCCCAGTGATTCTTGCCCTGCCACTTTGCACTGCTGCTGCTCCAAGCCTGGCCTTGGCCTGCACTGAGGCTGGTGCCTACTGCCCCTCCACACCACTGCCTCTCCTGGCCTCTCCCAGAGCCCCAAAGACTCCCAAGGTAAGTAGGCAGCCGAGCCGTGAGCAGCCTGGCTGGGCCACAGGAGCCTTGAACAGGGGGGTGGGAGAGCCAAGGCTAGCCTGCCTGGCTGGGCCACAGGGGCCTTGAACGGGGGGGGGGTAGAGCCAAGGCCTGCCTGGCTGGCTGGGCCACAAGGGTCTTGAATGGGGGGTGGGAGAGCCAAGGCTGGCCTACCTGGCTGGGCCACAGGGGCCTTGAACAGGGATGGGTGGGTGGGAGAGCCATGTCCTGCCTGGCTGGGCCACAGGGGCCTTGAACAGGGCGGTGGGAGAGCCAAGGCTGGCCTACCTGGCTGGGCCACAGGGGCCTTGAACGGGGATGGGTGGGTGGGAGAGCCATGTCCTTCCTGGCTGGGCCACAGGGGCCTTGAACAGGGGGTGGGAGAGCCAAGGCTGGCCTACCTGGCTGGGCCACAGGGGCCTTGAACGGGGATGGGTGGGTGGGAGAGCCATGTCCTTCCTGGCTGGGCCACAGGGGCCTTGAACAGGGGGGTGGGAGAGCCAAGGCCTGCCTGGCTGGGCCACAGGGGCCTTGAACGGGGGGTGGGAGAGCCAAACCCTGCCTGGCTGCTTCTACAATGGGCTTTACTGCTAGTCTTTAATAATTGTATAACCCCTATACATTTCGCGACCAACTTTGTTAGGGATAAATCTACTTTCAGATTCTTTTTGGTTCTGTTCCCATACATACACTTAAACAGAATGGCGGGGGGGGGGGGCATGGCCCTGTGCTATCTCTCCAGTGAGCCTTGTTAGAATTTCTGGGGGATGTCCCTGAATTCTGTTACCTTTGCGTTGTTAGAACATTTTGAAAAAAGAACACTAAATTTCTGTATCATCTCTTATATAATCACTTGAAACATTTAGTTGGGAACACAGTCTTATTTTCTTGTGTAAGGGCTTTTCTGCTTTCTCATTTTACTGGTTTGTAAGTTCCTGTTTCTTGGGGGTGGGGAGGTTCTATTCTGTATGTATTTTGCTCCCTCTGGTGGTGAATTTGATATCACACAAGTTTATCTCTGACCTTTCTCCCAGCAGATTTAAACTGCAGGTTTTTATGCCAAACATAACCCTGTGTAATATCGTATTGACCACTAGAGGTAGCAAAACACATGCAGAAGAGGGAGAAAACCTGAAGAAACGGGAACTTACCAGCAAATAAAATAACAGTGCAGGAAAGCTATAAGTTTTCCTGTTATTTAATTATAGTTACTGAAAAGAAACACCTCTTACTGGAGAAAATAAGGTTGATTTTTTTTAATCTCCTTAGCATTTTCTAACTTGAAATACTGGGATCAGCAAAACCTGTTTGCATTACTTAAGGAAGAAGGGCTGGTGAATATGAATTCCACCACCATGATGGCATCATTCAATCACATACCATTGAGAATTGTTGCTAATGAAAATGCTGCAGAACAGTTAATGGATAAAGGCATCCCAAACAGAAAGTTAACAGGAAGTGTTAATTGGTTTACAGGGGGAGGGGATCTTATTGTTAAAGGAACTGAGAAATGGGAACTAAAAGGATGCTTTAATTTTGTTAAAAAAAATGCTTCTCTTATGTTGTAAACATGTTTTATTTTTAGGTTTGGCATGGAGATCAGAGACAGGGTTCTAATCATTGTTAACACTGACAGCATTTACCACTGTGGCTTTATCCCTGTTTGATCAAGCTTAATCATGTTTTAGTCATGGTTTTTTGAAGTTTGTTGTTTTTAACATACTTCAGCACTGATTATTCAAGACTGTTGGAGAAACTGTTGTTGTCAGCTCTTTAATCCTAAAGCATTTTATTTTTCTCTTCTTCTCCCCCTCCCACCCAGATCTATACAAATCCATTGTTAGAGTACTCTGCAGGATGATAGTGTTGCCAGCTCTGGGTTGAGAAATTCCTGGAGATTTGGGGGTGGAGCCTGAGGAGGACAGGGTTTGGGGAAGAGAGGGACTTCAGTGGGTTATCATGCCATAAAGTTCACCCTCCAAAGATGCCATTTTGTCCAGGGGAACTGATCTCTGTAGTCTGGAGATTCGTTGTAATTCCAGGAGATTACGACTGGGGTGTGTGTGTGTCTTTCAGTGTCTTTTGATTGGAGGTACTCGCTGTCCCAGGCCTGAAGTTGCAAACTCCTAGTGAAGGTAAATTAAAGTTATAAAAACAATGCCATAAAGACCAGTATAATAATATGATGAAGCGTGCAATAGAATAATCAATACCCATCTAATCTTCTGAGCTGTACTGGGTTCAAAACCTGTCAGCCACAATCTTGTACCAGCCCTATGGGGTACTGTGCAAGGAGGGCAGAGGGGAGAGGCCATGGCTCAATGGAAGAGCCTCTGCTTGGCATGCAGAAGGTTCCAGGTTCAATCCCCAGCACCTCCAGTTAAAAAAGACCAGACAGCTAGAGATGTGAAGACCTTGACCCAAAATCCTGGAGAGCCACTGCCACTGTGAATACACAGTACTTACCATAATCAACCAAGGGTCTCATTTGGTATAAGGCAGTTTCATATGTGTTCATGTGATCTTCTTTGTGGTCTCTGTGCATCACATCTCTGGGATATAGTGCGCGTGCACCGACCCCGATCGGTATAATGGAAAGCAAAAGGGATTTTCGCACCCACTCCCTTGTCACGTGCCGGGCTCCACTGCACATGACTAGGGGAGGGGTACAACTATCCCACCAGTTCTCTTCTGACCACCACACTGGTAGGATCTTCTCCGCCTCAGTCGGTTAAATTTCTGGCTTAGGCCTTTTGCTCTTCTTTTTCTTAGGTAGGTAGGAAAGTAATTGTAGTTAGGTTTGTTTGGGCTTGTCTCTGCTTTTGCAGGAGACCGTTTTGTCCCTCCCGCCGGCTTATGGCCATGCGGTGGGGGTTTCTTCAAATGGTGCTGGAAGTGCGGTAGCAAGATCGCCCCCTCAGATGGACACTCCCTTTGCCTCTTGTGCCTGGGGGAATCGCACCGAGTAGACTGTTGCGCCCATTGTTCCAAGTTCTCTAAGCAGACCAAAAAGAATCGGGCAGCCAGACTTCATGTGGCGTTACTGGAAGCCGTGCTTTTCTCCAATGGCATCATCGCAAGATACATCTGGTCACGCCTCAATGTTGACGCCTGCATCGGAATCGACGGCCACTCTGTCTCCAACATCGGCTCCAGTCAACGCCGAATGATCAGTGCTCAAATGCCCGATCCTGGCACAGCAGTTCGAAGCCCATACTCCTTCCAAAACATGTAAGGAGGGCAAGGACAGTCAGCCTATCAAGCGCAAAAAGCTCAAGAAAGGCTCTCTCAGCAAAACTCTGTCAAGTCCTCACTGAACTGAGGTAGTGACCCAGCCCAGAGCCACTTCGCTTGATTCACTTGGCCAAGGGCAGCAACAAGGTGCATCTAAGTCACCTTAACTTTGCCCCACCCAGTCCACTGACTCCGATTAGGAGATAGACTTGAGCCAGGTTCCTCGATTCCCCCAGTGTCGAGAGCCTGCATCGTGAGCAAGGGGCTAACGCTACGGTCCCTTCGCCTCAGTACAGACCCAATGATCGAGGTCGACCTACGACACCCCTCCACCCTCCTCCCGCCTGGGATCAGTGCCAGTGGCAGTATCTGTATGGGGCTTACGCCTTTCTGGGACCGATGCCGTGGCTTCCCCCACAACCTTCCATGAAAGGGGATTGCCAATCTTCATCATCCTGACTCTCTCGGTATCGAAATCCTCCCCCGGTGCCGGAGTTTGCTAAGCCTCTACCATCCCAACCGAATGCTAAATGTTCTGGCCTTCAGTTGTTGGCATCAAAAAAGTTTATGGAGCCATCGGAACTGATGCCTTCGACACCAATCCACCCGATGTCACTTTCCAAACCCTCTGATTGTTCCAGCTCCTCTGGTTCTTCAGAGTCTGATGAGGAAAGCCCCCACCTACCTCTGGAGCCTTCCCTGCCGCAACAAGTCAGAGATGATCTCCCAATATCTCCATCTGAAGACATCAAGTCTTATGGGGACTTTGTCAAATGAATGGCTGATAAACTAGCCTTGTCTACAGTCCAATCACCTCCAGTAGTCACAGACTCAGTCTTTGACGTTGTCCAGATGGACACGTCAACAGCAGTCGCCCTCCCCATGACTTCCGTCCTCTTACAAGCGGCTAAGTATTCTTGGGCTCATCCTTCATCCGTCCCGATTTCCAGCAAGTGACTGGATCATATTTATAGAATACAGGAGATGGGAGCAGAATTCCTTTTCATCCATCCAAAACCAAACTCTGTAGTCGTAACATCTTCCTCTAAGGGCAAGCATAGTCACTCTGCACCTTCAGATAAAGAAGGAAGGAAGCTTGACTCCTTCGGCAGAAGGTTCTATACCACAGGAACAATGGGAATTAAGACTTCCAACTATGCTGCCTGTATGGGTTGCTAACAATGGGAATAGATGTCGGAATTTATCTCCTCTCTACCAGATGATGGTAACCTTTGATGGATCCAGAAGGAAGGCATGCTTCTGGCAAAGCACCAACTTAATGCCTCCAAGCAAAGACCCTCACTTTTTGGTCACCCTGTGGCAGCATGCATGGCTATGCTCTTCCGCTCTGCAGCCAGACACAAAACGGTTGTCGAGGATCTTCCCTTTGACGGTGATGGACTCTTTAATTTCACTACAGATACAGTGCTGCAGGAGCTCGACAAGAGCATCAAGACATCTTGCAGTCTAGGGGTCACACCTGCTGTTAGACAGAGCAAGGGTAAACCTTGAACCAAGCAATGGTCTCATAGACCCTCGTCTAAGTCCTCTTCCAAGTCCCACTGGCAGAGATCTCCAAGCAGTTCTTCTCAACCTTATGGGGGAAAACCAAAGTTTTCATCTGCTTCTCAATCCAGGGCAAAAACCTCTAAGACTCCCAAACAGGGTCTTTGACTCCAGTACGCTCTTAGCGTCCCCCACCTGCCTGTCCCCTTATCTGTTGGCCTGGTGGCTCATAACATCGGATTGGTGGGTCCTTTCAATAATCTATTTGGGGTACCTCATAGAGTTTTCTCAAATCCCTACAACTGCTTGCTTCATTGTCACTCCACCCTCAGATGTGCTGTTAGACGAGGTTCAAACTCTTCTCCAAAAAGATGCAATAGAACCGGTACCCATAGCTCAATATCACACAGACTTCTACTCCCGTTACTTCATAGTGCCGAAGGAGGACAGAGGCTTCCGTCCCATTATGGATCTCAGGAATTTGAATCGTCTCATCCTTTACAAGAAGTTCAGGATGACAACGTTACAAACCATCCTTCCATTCCTGCACCCTGGAGCGTGGATGGTAACGTTGGACCTCAAAGACACTTACTTTCAAATCTCCATCCATCCTGCCCACCATATATTCCTCCGTTTTGCAGTAGGAAACAGACATTTCCAATACAAAGCCCTCCCTTTTGGTTTATCCACGGCTCCTCGAGTCTTTACGAAGGTGATGGTGATCACAGTGGCACACCTCCGTCTGAAGGATGTCCAGGTTTTTCCCTATATAGACGATTGGCTGCTAGTAGTGGACGTCACTGCTCATCCTTGTCAAACTGACCTTGTCTACCTTGGAATCTCTGGGCCTTCAGGTGAAGCTGTGAAAGTGTATGCTTCTTCCAGCCATGAGGGTGCAATTCATAGGAGCAATTCTGGACTCTATTGTGTGCAAGGCCTTTCTCCCTCCTCAGAGAGCACGGGACATTCTCGAGCTAGTGTATCTTTTCTGCAGTGCAGGGAGTGCCTTCGAGCAAAACAAATCCAATAGTTTCTGGGCCTGATGGCGGCCACCACCAATGTAATTGTCCTCGACAGGCTGCGCATGTGACTGTTACAACTGTGGTTTGTCCGGAAATTTCATCCACAATGGCAACCCCAGTCTCTTCGTCTTGTCATCTCGTGGGATGTATTGAACTCTCTGCTCTGGTGGACAGACCCTGCAAACCCCCTGGTGGGAGCTCTGTTCCACTCACCCCTCTCAGCACTCACGTTGATAACAGATGCATCCCTGCGGGGATGGGGTGCACATTTCAAGGGACTCTGTGTAGGGGCTCTATGTGAACCCCATGTAGCCCATCATCACATCAATTTCCTGGAATTGCTGGCAGTTCAGTACGCATTTAAGTCTTTCCGCCACCTAATGGCCAAGCAGGTGGTTACTGTTTTCACCAACAACACCACAGCCCTGTGCTATATAAATAGGCAGGAAGGCACAATTTCCAGGAGGCTGGTTCTGAGCATATGAGACGAGTGCCAGTTGTGGAATACATTCTTAAGAGCCACCCATCTTCCGGGGACAAGCAGACTTCCTGAGCAGGGGAGGTACATTGGGGCACGAATGGGAACTCAACTGGAACTATCTCCAACCAATCTTCCTTCTATGGGGCCATCCAAAGGTGGACGTGTTCGCAACATGCCACAACAGGAAATGCCATCTATTCTGCTCCAGAGTGGGGACCAATCTGCTATCTCTAGGAGACAGGGTTCTGGTCCCTTGGTCACACCTGTATCTGTTCCTCTTCCCTCCAATCCCTCTGATCTCCAGAGTACTCACCAAAATAATGCAGGAGAGGCCACATTGTCTCCTAGTGACCCCTTGGTGGCCCCGGCAACATTGGTTCCCCGTTTTGCTCCATCTATCCAAGGGCTCCTTCATCCACTTTCCCCCAGCGGTGGATCTTCTTCTGGCAGGGAGAGGGCAGATACTGCATCACGATGTGCAGCATCTCTAGCTCACAGCCTGGAGGATCCTCATCTAGAGTTCGAAGCCAGGATAGACCATGTCCTATGGAACTGTCAGAAGCCATCTACACGAGCTTCCTACGCAGGGAAGTGGAAGACATTCCTATCTTATCTTGCTTCATTGGGATTGCCACCTCCTGCCATCAGACCTGATGGCAATCTTTGGTTTTTTTGTTATCCTGTTTGGACTTGGGCCTTAGCTGTGCCTCGTTGAAGGTCTATTTGGCTGCTATCTCGGCTGATCATCCACCTATTGAAGATCACTCTGTGTTCTCCCACCCACAGGCCAAGAAGTTTCTAAAGGGCCTGACCTGCCTCTTTCCTCCCTCGCATGGCCCCACGCCAGCTTGGGACCTGCCCATGGTACTGATGTGGCTTTTGGGCAGACCCTTTGAGCCGATGGCTGCTTGTAGTCTGCAGCTGTTGTCTTGGAAGACGGCATTTTTAGTCGCAGTCACCTCTGCGAGGAGAGTGAGCGAGCTGTCAGCGCTTCATTGTGACCCTCCATACTTGAGTTTCCATCATAACGGGGTCACGTTGGCTCCAGATGTTTCTTTCTTGCCAAAAGTAGTTTTTGAGTTTCATGTTCAAGTGGACATTGTCCTCTCAGCATTCTTCCCATTTTCTTCGTCTGAGGAGGAAGGCCGGCTCCATTTGCTGGACATCAAAAGAGCTTTGCTCTTTTATTTGACTTGAACACAGCCCTTTAGAAAATCGCCAGCCCTGTTTGTCTCTTATGCTTTACCCTCCCAAGGAAAGAAGCTGTCATCCCAGCAGCTATCCAAGTGGATTGTGGAGACTATTAAGCTATGCTACATGTTAGCCAAGAAGCTGCTCCAAGGCCCGCTAAGGGCACATTCCCCCTGGGCGGTGGCTGCATCCACAGCCTTCCTGCAAGGTGCGTCACTAGAAGATATCTGCAATGCAGTGACATGGGCCATGCCTCACACGTTTGTGAAGCACTATGCCCTAGATGTACGTCTTCATCAACGGTCCACAGTTGGATGAGCGGTGTTGCAGGTGGCGCAGATTTAGGACCTCAGCTCCCTCCTCCAGGTAGGTGTGTACTGCTTGCTAGTCTCCCAGAGGTGTGATGCACAGAGACCACAAAGAAGATGAACAGGTTGCTTACCTGTAACTGATGATCTTCGAGTAGTCATCTGTGCATTCACACCCCCGCCCTCCTTCCCCTCCGCTTTCGGTCCTTTCCTTTCTTTGGAGACTGAGGGCAGCAGTCAGAAGGAAATGGTGGGATAGTCATGCCCCTCCCCTAGTCATGCATAGTGGAGCCCGGCACGTGACAGGGGAGTGGGTGCAAAAATCCCTTTTGCTTTCCATTATACCAATCAGGGTCGGCACAGGTGTACTATATCCCAGAGGTGTGAATGCACAGATGACCACTCGAAGATCATCAGTTACTGCTAAGCAACCTATTTTTCTTGCACCTGAAGAGCAGCATTCTTGTTTTCAAGGGGTACAGTGGCCTGACAGTAATAGGGCAGGGAGACAACTATGTGGGCCAAGAGAAATGGCTGCTGAAGCACTAATTGATTGATGGGAGTCAGTCACAGTGCAGCATGAAAGTCAGAAGCCCCTGCCCTGATTCACAGCTCAATGCAGGGGCTCCTAGGAATTGGAGAGGTCAGATGAAGGGGCAGGAAACACAGAGGTCAGTTTGTTTTGAATAATTATGCTATTATTTACCCTATATTATCTTTTGAATACCATATTTACTTGAAAAAAGACAACCCTGAATACAGGACTAGGGATGGGCACAGACCGCGAAAAGACAGTTTGGGGTCTGTTATAGCCCCTGAACTGAACCCCAAACCGAGCCAAACTGGTCTCACACTAACCAAACCAGTCTGGATATAGGAATAGGGATGGGCACAGACCAGGAAAAAGCAGTTCAGGGTCTGTGGTAGCCCCTGAACCAAACCCTGAACTGAGCCAAACTGGTCTCACACAAACCAAACCAGTCTTGAAATTTTGGGACACAGCAGGATGGCCCCTCAGGGGGCTAGAGATCCCAAATTTACAGGGAATCTCCAGATGACACTCCCCTACCTGCCCACCAAGTTTGGTGAAGATTGAACCAAGGGGGTCTGAGTTATGGCCCCCCAAAAGATGCCCTCAGGAAAGTGCTTTTGGGGAAAATGTCACGTGGCTTCAGGAATATATAGAACAGACCCTGTGCAAGCTCGAGGCATTAAAGTTGTCACAGACCTCCTCAGGATGCCTCCCTACATGCCTTCCAAGTTATAAGCGGATTGGACTTGGGGGCTCTGAGTTACAGCCCCCCAAAGAAAGTGCCACCAGGAAAGTGCTTTTGGGGAAACGTGAGACACATTCAGGAGTGTATGGAACGGACCCTGTGAGACCTAGATGCATCAAATTCACAGCGGACCTCTCCGGGATTCTCCCACAGAAGCAGGCAGGACTGTTACCGGCACTGTTGCAGGTGGCTGTGTCCCTGCAGGAGGCCCTGGCCAGGCCTACTCTCTTTCCACTGGCCAGATGACCTCAGGGCCAACCGTTCTGCCCAGGCCCAGGAGCCACCCACCAGCAGGTGGCTGTGTCTCCCCAGGCTCATCCTCCCTCTGCTCATAAGGTGACTGCAGAGCACAACCAATCCTCCCATTCTGACCTGCTGGGGCCTGAGAGCCCCACTGTGCCATATTTTCCAAGCCCACTCCAACTATGAAAGTGATTGCAAGGCAAGGCCAACCCCACTCATGTTTCCCAGGCCCACCCCAACTAAAAAGATGAAGGTGGTGGCTTAGAGACAGAGAAAGGGAGAAAGAAATGGAAAGACCAACCAACCAAAACTTCATAACAAGGCCCTGGGAAAAGCTTTGACAATGCACAACAGTCATCTTGACAGCAGGGCAAGTTAGAGGACAGCTTGAAGCCCAGCCCACCCAGTGCAACAAACACCCAAACCAAACGGCTGCCACAGGCACCTTTGAGAAAATAGATTACAACTGGAAGGGGTGCCTCTGGCTTGAACCTGCTGCCAACAACGTCCTAGTCCCATGAACGGTTTAGCCATGCGCTGCTATCCTTTTGCAGTCACCTTGCCAGTGGGCTGAATGAGAGGGGATGGCTCTGGACTGGAGCCCATGACCAGCCTGAATAACAGGGCGTGCTCCTTGGTGAGCACCAGTGAACACCCAGGGTCAGCAACCACATCCATCCCTTGCAGTCACTTTGCCAGTGGGCTCAGTGAGAGGGGATGGCTCTGGACTTGGAGCCACGGAACTAAGGAAAGCCCCACACACACACCAGAGTCCCCTGTATGCCATGTGTTGTGGCCTCACCCAGGCTCTGGCTTGCAACTGGCATAAGAGAGACATGGTCATTGGCAACCCCAATGACACCCAGGAAGGATTGGCTGTGCCCTGTACTGGTGGCCTGCAGTCACCTTGTCAGCAAGTCAAGTGAGAAGGGGGATGGGGCTGATGCATGCCCAAAAGGGATGGAAGAAAAACATGACTGGATCGTTGCTAGTGACTTACTGCCAGGTACACCCAGGAAGGATTGGCCAAGCTCTACATTGGCAGCCTGCAGTCACCTTGCCAGTGGGGCGAGTGAGAGGGGAGGGTTGATGCATATTAAGAGGGTAGCAAAACATGACTGGGTTGCTGCTGGTAACTGACATCTGATGCCCCTCAGTGACATCCCAGAAGGATTGTCCACGTTCTGTACCGGCAGTCTTCAGTCACATTGCCCGGGGGGGGGGGATGCATCAAGGAAGGAAGAGAAGTGAAACATGACCGGATAGAGGTTTAACTTGACCAGGTCACTGCTGGTGGTGAGGTCACTGCCACCTGACCCCCAGCTACACCCCGGGAGAAAGTCTGGCCTGCAGTCTCACCTTGCAAGCAGGGAGGCAGCCAAAGCACTGACCCATGTCACATCCAAATGCCCAGGATATGGGACAGTCACCTTCCCAGTGAAGTGGATGTAATAATGAGAATGTTCTTCAGTTATTGTCCAGTTAGCATAAGGAAGGATGTGGTGAGGTGACTCAAATTGGGGAGCCCTTGCAGCCACACTGCTGGGAATGGCCATGCCTGGCAATCACCTTCCCAGCTGAGCAAGTGAAGGGGCATATCCCTGGAAGAAAGGGAAGCCCCTCCCCAGCTCCCAAACATACTATGTTGTGGTCCCAACTTGGGCTCTGGCTTATAGTCGGTATCAGGTAGCAGTGCCCATTGGTGGAGACTCAGACCTGCAACCCACAGTGAGCTCCCTGGAAGGAATGGCCATGCACTGCAATCATTACTTTGCCAGCTGTAGGAGTGAAAGGGGATGACTGGCTCTGGAACCATGGGACAAGGGGAAGCCCACAGAGTCCTCCTGGATGCTATATGTCATGCCCCCCACGCAGGCTGCGGCTTGCAGCTGGTAAAATCAGGATGCAGCCATTTGGATCCACAGCAAATACCCCAGAAGAGCCATCTACTGGCCATGCCCTGCACAAGTGGGGCAAATGAAAGGGGATGGTTCTGGAGCCATGGCCCAAAGGGAATGCCTTCCCAGAGTCCTAGACTAACCCCCAGGAAAGGTCAAGTCACAGAACATCACCAGCAATGCTAACAAAAGGACAGTTTCAGGGCCCCACAACCAAAGGGTGCCTGTCCAATCCCCACATACCAGTCAAGGTCACTGTGCCACAGCAAATCAAACCTGCCACCAACGTTCCATACCCAGGAAGGGTTGGCCATGCAATGCCATGTCATGTTCATGCCAGCAGGGCAAGTGAGAGGCTGGCTCAAACCCCTGAGCCCACCCAAAACCAAATGCCCAACAGGGAACAGTGGGCCAGAATTGAAATGGAGTGGGTTGGCCCATGGCCATGTACTGCAATCACCTTGCCAGTGTGCAGGGTGACAGGCCAGAACAGAGTCTGAGTCCAAACAGTGCACAACCGGAAAGACGGACCAAAACCAGAATGAACTGGCTCAAAGTCCTGGCCCACATACCACTAAAATGCCCTGGAAGGGTCAGCCTGCCCGCACTCACCTTTCCAGTGGCACAAATAAAAGGGAAAGGACTGCCTGATGCAAAGGAAGATATTCCAAGTTTTCTGTTGAGTTGTTGTATTGGGGAGTTGGCCAGCCTGGCGATGGCTGGCAAACACCTTGCCAGCGGTACAAGTGAAAGCTCTGGATATGGAGCCCTGTTTGGAACAAAGAAAAGGCACCCCAGAGTTCCCTGTATGCCCTGCGTTGTCACATGCCCCCCAGCCCCCACCCAGGCTTCAGCTTGCAGCCAGTATAAAGAGGGATGTGGACCGTGGTCACTAGGAAGTCTTATTCTACTTTGCAACTGGGTCCAGACTCAGAGTGTGCACCCATCCAGCAGAGGGAATGATTCTACTCTGAAGATAAGCGGAAACAGTTGTGAACTTGGCAGGGCCGCCCCTCAAGTGCACAAAGCCAAGGCAAGTGTCCGCAGAGTTTTGATGTGGGCTCCCAAAAATCAACCCATAGCAGCTTGGTAGACACCCCAGCAAGACAACACAAGGAAGGAGAGCAAGCCCAGAGGTAACCCCCCGACTCAGTCCTAAACACAAAGATCCCTCAGTCACTGCCCACACCTAGGTAAAATAAATTTCTGGTTGTTTCTTCTCCATTAGCAGAACTGTACAGGTGAGAGATCATTGTGAATTGTAGAAATGCAATGGAAAGGGTAATGAAACAGGGGTTTGCCTGTGCATCAACATGCTTGAGAAGACATGGATGTCTGCTGAGGTGGATGTTCCACGAGGTACGTGTTGTGAGCCAGTTTGGTGTAGTGGTTAAGTGCATGGACTGTAATCTGGGAGAACCGGGTTTGATTCCCCACTCCTCCACTTGCAGCTGCTGGATGAACTTGGGCAAGCCATAGTTCTGTCAGAGCTGTTCTCTCAATGACAATTCTCTCAGAGCTCTCTCAGCCCCACCTACCTCACAGGGTGTCTTGTTGTGGGGAAGGGAAGGGAAAGGAATTTGTAAGCCACTCTGAGACTCCGAGCGAAGGGTGGGGTATAAATCCAATCTCTTCTCTTCTCTTCTCTTCTCTTCTCTTCTCTTCTTCTCTTCTCTTCTCTTCTCTTCTCTTCTCTTCTCTTCTCTTCTCTTCTCTTCTCTTCTCTTCTCTTCTTGTGTGCTATGAGGTAGATGTTGGTTGGTTATGAGGTAGGTATTTGCTTGTGAGGTAGGTGTTGTTTGGGTTGGCTGTGGGGCAAGCCCAACCCTGCCTGGCAGAGATGACCATCATCCCACCCAAGTGCCAAGGGTTCAGCCCACATGCCGCATGCTGGGTCTCCCATTGAGGGGAAGGGAGGGATGGGGAATACAAGGGGGGCAATAGGGGGACAATTCGTCCACCATGGCTGAGTCCAGGTGGGAGCTGAGGATGTCTCCCAGGTGGGAGAACATTTGCTTGCTCTGGATGCTGGTGGGAGGGCAGGACAGGGACTCCATGGCCATGGTAGAGAGGTCAGATCATATGACAGGCTTCCATACCCAGTGCTCCAGCAGGTCAGTGATGGCAGGCTCAGGGGACTCAGCAAGGCACTTACTGACCATACCTTTGACAGAATCCTCCACCATAGCACTCACACACTCCAGCACTGCTCTGGAGCTGACACATGGGTGCGCCCTCTGGAGGTGCCTCCAGAGAATGCTGGAGGACAGGTGTTGGGTATCCCTATCCCTCCGAACATGGGCATAGCTCAGCTGGCACTCCTCCTCACAGGGGTCATTGGGGACAGTTCGCAAGTGTTTCCACATGGTGGAGTGGAAATGTGACCCCACAGCCATGGTTGGAGCAGGTGGGAGGAAGAAGCAGCTGCTTTCTGGTGCTTGGCTGGGAGGCGCCAGAAGGGGACTCACCAGTGATGGCAGCGGGACAGCAGGGAGTTGGGATACGGAAGGGGTGGATGCTTCACCATCATCACTGCCATTGGAATCTGACTCCTCCCTTCTGAAGAATGAAATGAGTCCTGCTGCTGTCTGGACTGTTTAGCATCCCGTAAAAGCCCCATGGACAGAACAGAGGAGGGAAGGTCCAAGACTTCTGCTGATGACATGCTGGGGATGGCCTCTGGGGATGGGAGGGCTTGTTTGGTGCACAGGGATGGAGCCCTTTGGTACACAGGCTTCTTCCCCCCGTGATGACCACCCCTTCCACCCACTCTCACCCTCATGGCACCAAACTCAAACACTCAAAGCCCCCAGCAGATACACACAGACAGAGGAGAGATACCCAAAGGAAGGGTGGTATGTGTGTGTAAATGTGAGCCCTCTGATGAGGCACCCACCAGCTATGCCCCACTGCCCGGGATAAGCGGAGAGGTTGTGGAATCAGAGCCCTGACCCACAAATGCCCAAAGACCCCAGCAGAGAGAGAGACAGAAGATCCACAAAAGAGGGGTGGAGTGCAGGGGTGTGTGTGAGCCCTCTGATGAAGCACCCACCAGCTATGCCCCACCTCCCAGTGTGAGTGTAGAGGCTGTGGAATCAGAGCCCTGACCCTAAGACACCCAAAGCAGAGAGAGAGGCAGAAGAATTTATAAGAAAACAAAAACCAGATGCAGTAGAAGCAAAGCCACAGACTGGGTGTGGCACACAGAGCCCTGGCCCAGCGGATCAACAAAAGGAGGGGGGATAGAAATGTGCATCCTCTTCAGAGGAACCTGCAAGCAAAGCCCCACTGATCAATGTGAGCAGAGAGGCTGAGTGCCATAGCACACAGCAAAGCAAAGCAATCCCCTTCGCCTCCCCTGCCCAGCTAAGCTGAATCTGATCTGCCACATGCTGCTAAATTCTCTCTCACAATCATACACTTAATTGATCCTTGCTCACTAGCTGCAAAACCCCAACAATGGAATGCGGGGCTTTGCCTGTCCTTTGTGTAGTTTTCTAATTGGCAGCTAGCAATGCCTGTCAAGCTTTGGAGGGTCTTATTGATGTTTCCAAGTCTGGAGAGAATTCCATCCCTGTTGTTGCCTGGGAGTTTACACCATTGACGCTGGGTGTTCTGGGAGATGCTTCCATTTCCTGGACTGCCTGGGTTATGCATGAAATTTGGAGAATATTCAGGGACCAAATGCTCCGATGGACATTGCTCCCTGGACCAGCCCAAATTTGGCATAGATTTTGGTCAGTGTGCCGTCAATGCCCATCTCTATACAGGATACACCACTGCCCCCCTAAAATGTTATACACAAAATGATTTTTATTATTGGACATAACTGTGATTTATATAGAGATTTAAGACAATCCCCTCTTTTTTTAATAGCACCTAGGGGGAAATAACACCTAGTCTTGCATTTGAGTTACTATATATACTATATATAATTAAATTACCTGTAACACTTTTTTAAACATGCTTTCAGAATGTATCCACTAAAAAAAGATCACATCTCTTTAGATTATTGTCATTCTTCATTTAAATAATAAATCTCCCTAAACCATTTTTCCCAGAAACACACACACTTTTTCTTCCTAGTGTATATCTTTTTACAAGCAGATTTATGGAGCAGACAAATGTTTCCCTTTTTTGGTGAAGATCTTGAGGTACGTTTGAATAGAACACAGAAATCAGTAGAACATTAAGACTGTAGTCTTGTTCTCATGGATCCATTCTGCCAGCAGAGGTGCCTTCCTGTGGTTTAAGGAGCCTTCTGCTGGAAAATAAAACCTCCACTAGTCTAAATGATCTACAGGATTCAGGCCTCAGTTGAGTTTCAGGTGGGGAGGTTTTCCAGTTCTGCATTTGAGAAGTGTCATCATAAACATGACTAGTTGTGACTACTGTTGAAATAGAGTGAGGTAGCGTCTATTTAATGGGACTCGCGATAATGTGTTTAAATTAAGAGCAGGAAGGTACCAGCTGGATATTAGGAAAAACTTTTTTACAGTAAGAGTTGTGCAACAGTGGAATCAGCTGCCTAGGGAGGTGGTAACACCTACAAGCTAAGACCTGCCTCACTGGATCAGACCAAGTTCCATGTATGCCAACAGTCTGTTTCCAATAGCAATTGTCTCTACATACTCACAAGAAGAGTGCAGGAAGGTGTTAATTATTCCCTTGTTGTGTTGGTCTCCAGTATCTGGTCTATCATGCTTATTATCTGTTGGTAAGTCAATCTTTCATTAAGCCACCACCACTTCTTGGGGCATCATATTCTAGAAGTTCTAATTGCACATTGTAGGAAGAAGTACTTCCTTTTGCTAGGCTGTTTGTTTCTAAATTCAGGACTAACCACCCTGGGGCATGTAGAAAGGCTGGGATCATGAGACGGGCTTAGCAAAAACAGAGTTCAAGTAAAACTGTCATTTTATTTCACTCTTAGATGTGGCTGCTATGTTGTTTGGTGTGGACAGATCACAAAAAAGCATAGTACAAGACCAGTGCAAGAAAGGAAAAAATGGTTTTGAAATTTCCCCCAAATTCCAAAGAAGCATTGAACATTTTCATCATTCGTTAGGGGCTGATAATATTGTGTTTATCGATCCCTATGCCAGATCAGGGGATATTCGTCAGGGCAGAGCACACACTTTTTGTTTCTGGCTCAGTCCTTAGCACCTCTGGCTAAAAAGATCCTAGGTAGCAGCCAGGCTGGAAAAGAACTTAAAGAGCTGCTGCCAGTCATGGCTAAACAGACAGAACCGACTAAGGTAACAAGGTGGGGAAGGCTATTTGCCTTGTAAGAGGGGCTGCTGCAGTCAGCACAGAGAAAGCTGGTCTGCTTCAGAAGAAGGCGGTTTTAGATAGGCATTGTTTATTGGTGTAGTATTTTTTAATTTATTTAGTATATTCCTCCAAGGAGATCAGTGCAGCGGCCATTGTTCTTCCCTCACAGCAACAACCCTATGGGGTAGGTTAGGCTACAAGAGAGTCATAGAATCATAGAGTTGGAAAGGGCCATAAAGGCCATCTAGTCCAATCCCTTGGTTAATGCAGGATCAGTCTAAAGCAGAGGAGTCGAGCTCACTGGTTACACGGGTTGGATCTGACATAAATATCACTTTGTCAGGCCAGACCATGTGTGCCATAAAGTGTAATACAAGGTACTTCAAGCCAGTAATACAAGCCAGTTTGGTGTAGTGGTTAAGTGCACAGACTCTAATCTGGGAGAACCAGGTTTGATTCCCCACTCCACCACTTGCAGCTGCTGGATGACTTTGGGCAAGCCGTTGTTCTGTCAGAGCTATTCTAGAAAGAGCAGTTTCTGTCAGAACTCTCTCAGCCTAACCTACCTCACAGGGTATCTGTTGTGGGGAGGGAAAGGGAAAGGAGTTTATAAGCTGCTCTGAGACTCCAAGTGAAGGGCAGGGTATAAATCCAATCCTCCTCCCTCCTCCTCCTCCTCCTCCTCCTCCTTCTGGAGATATAAACTTTATAAAGGTGATTTCAGATGTTGAATGGCAATAGCGGGCTTGATGGGATTAGGTGTGATATGCAGAGGGATAGTAGGTGTGGAGATATCATCATTCGTAATGAGACAGGAAATCTAGGTCTCAGTTTGCTCCAGGAGGATACAAAGAATAAATGGAAATAAGTCTGAAGAAGTGAGCAGTGACTCATGAAAGCATATACCCTACCACAAATTTTGTTAGTCTTTAAGGTGCTACTGGACTCTTACTCTTTCTATTACTATTAGAAACCACAACATTCAAAAATCAGTGGGTGGGGGACATTTTAACCTTCCAGGACATTCAGTTGCTGATCTAAGAGTAACAATTCTCTTACAAAAGAATATGAAAGTGAGAATAGAAAGAGAGACTGGTGAATTGCAACTGATAATGAAGCCTCAAGATAATTCATGCTCCTGGACTGAATTGAGACCTAGGTTTCTTCTCTCATTACCAATGCCTGCTGTTGTCATTTCACTTTCCAAGATAAAAGGACAGATTGACCCACATTCTACCTGTATCTGAAGAAGTGAGCAGTCACTCATGAAAGCTCATGCCCTGCCACAAATTTTGTTAGTCTTTGAGATGCTACTGGACTCTTGCTCCCTTCCAGTAATAAGAAATGCAAGCTGTGCTGTTAGGTGTCTCCCCCCCAATCTGTTAGAAATAGAAAGGGAAATCTCTCCAAGTGACATGGGACTCCATTTCTCTCTCTCTGTCTCTCTCTCTCTCTCTCACACACACATGCTTTCTCTGACTCTTTCCTTCCCTTCCTTCCCCTCCCCCTTCTCTCTGTGAAGAAGTGTGCTTGCACACAAAAGCTTATACCTGGAATAAAACGTTGTTGATGTAAAACACCTCTCTCTCTCTTGTGCTCTCACTCGCTCTTTCTCTCCCCCCCCTTTGAAGAGGTCTACACACAAAAAAAAGCTTATACCTGGAATAAAACATTGCTGGTCTTCTTAAAAGAGCCATGGGTTGGTCTCTCTCTCTGTTCCTCTCCCTCCTTCCCCAGAGGAGCCCTCAACCAATTGAGGGAAGGGAGGCTTGGCTTTCTTTCTCTCCTCTGCAAAGCAAGAAATAGGAGAGACTAGGCAAAAGCAGCTGCGATGAAGTAAACAGGAAAAAGGAGAGAGCCAGTTGCTCACAGGCCAGATAGGAGCCCTGCAGGGGCTGGATCTGGCCTGTGGGCTGTATGTTTGACTTTCCTGGTCTAAAGCATTCTTGACAGTATTCAGCCAGCTGCTGCTTGAAGACTGCCAGTGAGGGGGAATTCACCACCTCCGCAGGCAGCCAATTCAACTTTTGAACTACTCTTACTGTTAAAAAAATCCTAATATCCAGCCAGTATCTTTCCACTCATAATTTAAACCCATTGTTATGAGTCCTGTCCTCTGCTGCCAGCAGGAACAGCTCCCTGCCCTCCTCTAAATGACAGCCTTTCAAATACTTAATGATAGCAATCATGTTCCCGTTCAATCTTCTCTTCTCCAGACTGAATGTTCCCAAGTCCTGCCTGTTCCAAAGTCACCAGAGAGTTCCATGGCAGAGAAGGGATTTGAACCTGGGTCTCCCAGATCAAACACTTCAACACTGTAATTGCTACTCTGCACTTGCACAAGAAAATTGGATTCCAGAGTATATTTCTATAGCTATCCTTGTGGTTGCAGTCGCTTACAGTATTTGACGTGAAGACTGAGTAACATGAAAATTAAAATGAAATTCACTTCTTTCATTTGCTCTAATCCACCCATTATAATGCATTTTCTTTTCAGATCCACGGTTTATTAGCACACATCTGATCCCAGAAAGTGACAACCCAGAAGATGACAAGATCTATTTTTTCTTCCGTGAAAATGCAATTGATGGGGAACATTCTGGGAAAGCCATGCATTCCCGAATAGGACAGATCTGTAAGGTAAAATGGATGGATTGGATGGTAATTAATGAGTGATGGTGGAAATCTATCCACCTTGATTTGCACTTGGGCTTAACCAGCCAAGTTATTTCTCTGTCTAGAAAAAACAGAAAAGAACCCTTTTTTTGAAGCCCAATTCTGAATTCTCAACCTAGTAATGCAGCCAGTGATATCACTGGAAGAGGGGAAAGGACAAATCCTTCCCTTCCCCGCTGATACACTCCCTTTCTCTCCAGTTGTCACAAAGTAGCAGCAACTGTCAGGCCTTCTCTCTGACCAGCTGCTTTTCCTTCCTCCTTCCAGTACCCAATTCTTGAATTTAAAAATTTGGGGTATAAGGACCCCTGTCCAATTTCCTTCATGGCATTTGAGTGCATTTCCCAGGGCACCTAAAGTTCATTGCTGCTACATCAGGTTTGGAAGGAAAGGAGGTACATTTGGGCTGGCCCAGAAGAAGAAGAGATTGGATTTATACCCTGCCCTTCACTCAGAGCAGCTTACAAACTCCTTTCCCTTCCCCTCCCCTCCCCACAACAGACACCCAGTGAGGTAGTCAGGGCTGAGAGAGTTCTTTCCAGAACTGTCATTGAGAGAACAGCTCTGACAGAACTATGGCTTGCCCAAGGTCATCCAGCAGCTGCAAGTGGAGGAGTGAGGGATCAAGGCCCCAAGAAAATTTGGGGTGGATCTCTGGCTCAGTAATAGAGTATCTGCTTCACATGCAAAATATCCCAAATTCAAATCCCAGCAACGATCAGGTGGGAGGTAAAATAAAAGGTTTCTGCCTGAGAACCCTATACAGCTACTGCCAGTCTGAGTAGACAACACTGTCCTTGATGAAACAAGAGACTGATTCCGTATAAGGCAGCTTTATGTGTTCATGTAAGCCAGCAGTGACAGCAGCAAAGAAGGAGTAGAATCACCACACTATGGAAGGGGAGGCCCACTGCAGGCATCATATTCAGGGCTCTCCAAAACCTGAGGCCAGTAGTGGACACAAATCAAGCCTGTACTTCTACCTTCCCTGCTTAAATTAATGAAATTGAAAGGGCTTATGTTTGGAGTGGTTGTATTCCAAAGGTCATTGCCAGCTCTGCCTTCAGGAACTCAGCAGAAAGTCTGCTGTACCATTGATTGAGCAGGAAGGGCATTTGGGAATCACTTTGACCACTGAATTCAGGCTTGGGGCAGCAGGAAATCTTTCATCCTTCAACTCCAAGATCTATCTGGCCTCTTCATTCAAGGATCAAAAAGAAGAAGAGAAGAAGAGGAGATTGGGGTTATACCCCACCCTTCACTACCTGAAGGAGTTCCAGAGTGGCTTACAATCTCATTTCCCTTCTCCTCTCCATAACACTCTGTGAGGCAGGTGGGGCTGAGAGAGCTCTTTTGAGAACTGTTCCTGAGAGAACAGTTCTGAAAGAACTTGTAACTGACTCAAGGTCACAACAGCAGCTGCATGTGCAGGAGTACGGAATCAAACCCTGTTCTCCCAGACTAGAGTCCACGCTCCTAACCACTACACCAAACTGTCACCAAAAGTGGTGGAGAACAGTGTTAGGCCTTGTTTTTAGAAGCCCAGTTCTGAATTCTCAACCTGTATATAGCCAAAGTCAGACCAAAGTCAACTGGACAAAACACACAAAGCCCTTCTGAGAGGGCAACAGAGGTGGAAGGAAAGGTATCTCAGCAAATGGAGGAGCACCCAGCACAGGAGGAGGGTGCATAGAAAAATATAACCCACTGGAACAGAAGAACCAGGAGAGGTTCTGAGCCTCTGTTGCTAAGCAATTGCTTCCAGAATCTCCCCACAGATATTGATTCTGGACCACTGGAACAAGGGCTTCTCTCTCAGCCTCCATGAAGCTTGAAGGAAATTTCTCAGGCCCCCATGGATGAGAGGACTCGAGCTTCTGCTCCCCAATATAGGAGAAGGCATGTGTTGTTAACTGGGGATTCCCTACTGAGAGGAGTAGAGGCTAAAGTGTGCCGACTGGACTTGTAGTCTCAAGAGGTGTGCTGTCTACCAGTTGCATGCATCCAGGCTGTGATGGAAAGGGTAGGAAAACTCCTCAAGCCCATGGATTATTATCCTTTCTTGTTCATCCATGTGGGAACAGATGATACTGCCTGGCATAGCCAAAAATGGATAAAAGGTGAAGGACCTGGGAGCGTAGGTTGTATTTTTGTCAGTTCTTCCTGTTGAATGTCGTGGCTTAGGAAGGGGGAGCAAGACAAAAAACTCTAGTATGATGCCAATAACTGGAGATAAGAATGCTAAAATTTTACACAGAGTGGCACATAGGCTAGGTGACATTAACTTGCAGGTATGTTCAGAAACGAAAACCTCAAGGTCATAAAACATCAATTCCATACACTAATGCGCAGAGCATGGGAAACAAGCAGGAGGAACTTGAAGTCCTAATCCAGGAAGGGAACTATGACCTAATAGGCATTACTGAAACTTGGTGGGATGATACTCACAATTGGAATATTAGGACTGAGGATTACAGCTTATTTAAGAGGGACAGACAAATAAGGAAGGGTGGAGGAGTTGCATTATATGTAAAGGAGGTATATACTTGTGAGGAAATACGTGAATCTGAGCATGAAAGTCCAGTTGAGAGTTTTCTGGGTAAAAATAAAAGGAGTAAGAAGTAATACTGATATTGTGATGGAGGTCTGCTATAGACCACCAAGTCAGGCACAGGGCTTGGATGGGACACTATTAGAACAGATTACGAAGTTCTCAAAGAGACAGGATATGATGGTCATCGGAGATTTCAGTTACCCAGGTATCTGTTGGAAGTACAATTCTGCCAAAAATGAAAGGTCCAATAAATTTCTGACTTGTCTTGCTGACAACTTAATTTCCCAGAAAGTGGAGAAGGCAACCAGGGGATCTGCTATCTTGGACTGGTTGATGAGGTGAAAGTAGTGGGTACCCTGGGTAGTAGTGACCATGTAATTTTGGATTTTACAGACTTGGGAAAGGGAAAAGCTGTGCATAGTCAGACATATAGGTTGGACTTCAAGAAAGCAAATTTGGACAAACTTAAAGTTATTCTGGGTAGAATCTCATAGTCAGAAATACTTAAGGAGAAGGGAGTTCAAGAGGGGTGGGAGTTTCTTAAAAGTGAAATATTGAACACACAATCACAAAGGATTCCTATGAGAAGGAAAAATGGGAGGAGCCTAAAGAAGCCAAGGTGGCTCCATAAACAGCTTTCCTGGAAGGTGCACTTGAACTCTGCTGTAAGAGCCGCTATGATTACTGGGAAGGACATCTCAAGATTTTATCATTCCACAGGTGGCCCAGTATGTTCTTGCGGCAGTCAAGGTACTCAACGCTAAAGTTGTTGGGCAGATGCTAATGTGGCCAGGGTCTGGATCAGTGCAGTAACAGACAGTAACGACAGACCACTATTAAGATACCTACACAATATTCTGGGAACACCTCAGTGTGTGCCTGGAATAGCCCTGAGAGCCAAAATTGGAGAAATGAATATAATAATAATAATAATAATAATAATAATAATAATAATAATAATAATAATAATAATAATAATAATAATAATAATATAATTAGATTTATTGATTGCTTTATCCCACACACTTCTGGGCTCAAAGTGATTCACAGTTACTCAGTTCTGACAATGGACTAACAATATTCATGGGGGAATACGGGAAGACAACACACATATAATTATTAAGCACACACTGTAGCCACTTGGGAGGATTTGTCTGCAGGCTGAATCAGATGTGAACCAAGGGCGTTTTTCTTCTGCTGGCTGGCTGATGACATCAGGACTCGTGATGTTGCATTGTCACACTGCCACCGCCTGGCCGATTCGCTCCACTGCAGGAAATGCCGACAGATTTTTCAACTTCCGGCCTCACAACGCAGCAAATGTCTTCCCACAGCAGCTAACACCTCCCGAGGGGGTTGGTGTGCCCATCCCTAGTGGGTGGTCCCCAATTTTCTGTTCGCCGAAGCTTTCGAATCACTGGGTGGACGATGAGCTAGGGACAAGGCTTGGCTGCTCACACCAGCGCAGGGCTAGAACTGACAAAGCTTGGCAGTTCAGATGTTATAGTTATGCAGGGGCTTTTACCCACTGCACCACTGCTCCCCAAAGCAAAGGCCTGGGGAAGAGCATACAGTTTGAAAATTAGGACTCTAAAATCAAACCCAGATCTAAACCTCCTTGGACTAGTTACGCTGGACCACCACACAAGTGACTGGGACAGATTACTGGACCATAAACTATTACGTCTGGATATCACCCATGATGTGATAGAAATCACAAGTAGACAAGAACTGTCACAGCTCATTAGAAGAAATTTGAGAGACTTTTGACTATGAGAGCACATCTATTAGTGCTCAACCTTTCCAGTAGGCATTCAGCCTCCAACCCACAATGCCAAACTACTTATCTGAGATAATTCCTCCCAAGTATAGAAGGGAATTGTTGCTAGCGCACCTGTATGTCCTACCTTCAGCTGTGATGTCAGGAAGATTTAACGGGATTTCATACTCTGACTCTGTAATTGCAGTAGCAGTAAAATTGACTTTGTGGATCATATTGTGCTTGATTGTCCCAAATTTTTGGCTCTAAGAGATGAACTGATTTCTCCTTTATTTAATGAGGACTTCCTCTCTCCAGAAGCAAAATCATCCTGGTTACTTAGAGACAAAGACAAACAAACTACTCTGTGCATGGCAAAATTTCTAGCAGCTGTTGTCAAATCACATAACTTCTGCAGTAGCAATCTTTAAATTCTTCCGTATTTTCTGTGGAACAAGGTTTATTGTGGAATCAGGGTTTGCTGTTTATAACTCCACTTGCAAAAACATGAAGTCAGTAACAATAACAGCTTTCTGAAGAATTGAAAAATAAAAAAGACTCATTTAGGAAATGGAAGGAGGGCCTTATAACCAAGAATGAATAGTGCTTATAGAGAGAGAGAGTTAAGAAAGCTAAAGCTCAGTATGAGCTTAGGCTAGCGAGAGATGCTAAAAACAACAAAAAAGTGTTCTTTTCTTATGTTTAAAGTAAGAAAAAGATCAAGGACATGGTAGATCCATTGTGGGGACAGGAAAGTGAAATTGTAACAGATGGTGAAGAGAAGGCAGAATTGCTCATTTCCTACTTTTCCTCAGTCTTCTCTTGCCAGTGAAAAGATGTTCAACATGGCAAAAACAAAACACGTAATGAGGGAAGGAAGTTGCAGCCTAGGATTAGTATAGGGGTAGTACATAAACACCTAGTACATCCAAGGGTACTAAGAAAACTCACAGATGTAATTTCTGAGCCTCTGTCCATTATTTTTGAGAATTCTTGGAGAACAGGTGAGGTGCCAGAAGACTGGAGACAGGCAAATGTTGTTCCCATCTTCAAGAAGGGGGAAAAGGAAGATCTGGGTAACTACTGACCAGTCAGCTTGATGTCTATACCTGGAAAAGTTTTAGAACAAATCATCAGTCAGTCAATCCTTGAGCTCTTAGAAAGGACAGTTGTGATTATTAAGAGCCAGCATGGGTTTCTCCAGAACAAGTCATGTCAGATCAATCTTATCTCTTTTTAGAAAATTACTTCCTTGCTGGATCAGGGGAATGCTGTAGAGATAGTTTATCTGGATTTCAGTAAGGCTTTTGATAAAATTTCACATAATAATCTTATTTATTTATTTAAATTTCTAATCCACTCTCCCCGTGAATGAGCTTAGAGCAGATTGCATCATAAGTAGATAAAAAATACATTATAATATATATTGCAATATTTAAAACAATGAAATAATACAATTTAAAAACAACTAACAGTGTATAACCACAAACATAATTTCAACTGGAGAGATTGAAACTGGAGATCTTATTAATCTGGACTGAATAATGATGACAGGCTTCAGTGAGGGAGGCTGGTTTCGTTGGATGCCCTCTGTCTCAACCAAAGGCCTGGCAGAACAGCTCCATCTTACAGGCCCTGCAGAATGATAATAAATCCTGCAGGGCCCTGATCTCAAGCAGGAGCTTATTCCACCAGGCCCGGGCCAGGGCCAAAAAGCCCTGGCCCTGGTTGAGGCTAGGCAGATGTTCCTCAGGCTGGGGACCACCAGCAGATGTTGGTCAAGTGAGTGCAAGGCTCTCTGGGGCACATATGAGGAGAGGTAGTCTTGCAGGTATGTTGGTCCCTGGCCGTGCAAGGCTTTAAAGGTCAAAAACAGTACCTTGAAGTGGATCTAGTACTCAATCTGTAGCCAGTGCAAATGGCATAGCACTGGCTGGATGTGTGTCCACACAGGCAACACAGGCAACAAGCATGCCACTGCATTTTGCATCAGCTGGAGTTTCCAGATCAGTTGCAAGGGTAAGCCTGTGTAGCATGGGTTACATTAATCAAGCCTGGAACTGACCATTGTATGAGTCACTCTAGCTAAGTATTGGGGGGAGAGATAAGGAGCCAGCTGCCTGATCTGCTGAAGATGATAAAAGGCTGACCTAGCAACTGTGGTGACCTGGGCCTCCATAGTAAGTGAGGCATCCAGGATCACACCCCCCCCCCTCCGGTACAGGATCACCATGTTTGTTGGATTAAGTTTCATCCAGCTCGGTAACAACCATCCAGCCACAGCCCCCAGCTCTCTGGTCAGATTCTCCAGGGCAGAGTCTGGGCAGCCATCCAGCAACAGATAGAGCTGGGTGTTATCTGCATATTGGTGGCAACCCAGCCCAATCCCCTGGACCAACTGGGCATGGGGGCACATATAGATGTTAAACAATATTGGTGAGAGGATCACCCCCTGTGGTATTCCGCATTCAAGTGGGTATCACTGAGGAAGGGTTGAAGGAGCTAGGTATGTTTAGCCTGGAGAGGAGACGACTGAGAGGTGATATGATAACCATCTTCAAGTACTTGAAGGGCTGTCATAGAGAGGATGTTATGAAGTTGTTTTCTGTAACCACAGAAGGTCAGAGCAGAAACAACAGGTTGAAATTAAATCAGAAGAGTTTTCGGCTAAACATTAGTTAAAGCGGTTCCTCAGTGGAACAGGCTTCCTTGAGAGGTGGTGAGCTCTCCTTCTCTGGAGATTTTTAAGCAGAGACTAGATGGCCATCTGACAGCAATGTTGATTCTGTGAAGTTAGGCAGATCATGAGAGGGAGGGCAGGAAGGGTGGCATTAGTGCTTAGTTCTCGTGGCCCTTTCTTACACTCCCAGGGAAATGCTGATCACCACTTCAGGGACAGGAAGCAATTTGTCTCCAGGCTAGTTTGGCTGGAGATCCTGGAGGTTTTTTGTCATCTTCTAGGCATGGAACAGTGGTCACTGGGGGTGTGGAGGAGGAGGTATTTGTGAATTTCCTGCATTGTGCAGGAGTTGGACTAGATGACCCTGGAGGTCCCTTTCAACTCTATGATTCTATGATTCCTCACCAAGCGCCACCCTCTCTCCCTGACCCCAGAGAAAGGGGGAAAAAACATTGTAGGGGCATCCCCCAAACTCCTTAGTGAGGCCATAGATCATAAGATTGTAGTTAACTGAGTCAAACACTGCTGTCAGATCTAAAAGTAACAGTAGCACCAACCGACCCTGATCCAGGTGTCTCTGGAGGTCATCTGTGTGAATGCTAGTGCCATCTCCGTCCCATGTCAAGGGCTTAAACCAGACTGGAACAGATCAAGGATGGATGTGTCATCTTGTTGACAAGTTGGCAAAATGTGGTTTGCATCCCATTACTGTTAGGTGGATCTGTAACTGGATTGGGGAATGCTGTAGACATTGTTTATCTTGATTTCAGGAAGAATATAAGAACATAAGAGAAGCACATGTTGGATCAGGCCAATGGATCATTTAGTCCAACACTCTGTCACACAGTGACCAAAAATACCAAGTGCCATCAGGACATCCATCAGAGGGGCCAGGACACTAGAAGCCCTCCCACTGTTGCCCCCCCCAAGCACCAAGAATATAGAGCATCACTTGCCCCAGCCTGAGAGTTCGTATCTATACCTTGTGGCTAATAGCCACTGAAGGACTTCTGCTCCATATGCTTATCTAATTCCCTTTGAAACCGTCCATGCTTGTAGCCGCCACCACTGAATTCCATGTGTTAATCACTCTTTGGGGCAAGTTAATAACTCTTTGGGTTCCTTTTATCTGTTCTAACTCGACTGCTCAGCAATTTCATTGAGTGTCCATGAGTTCTTGTATTGTGAGAAAGGGAGAAAAGTACTTCTTTCTCAACCTGCTCTATCCCATGCATATTCGTATAAACCTCGATCATGTCACCCCTCAGCCGTTGTTTCTCCAAGCTAAAGAGTCCCAAGTGCTTTAACCTTTCTTCATAGGGAAAGTGTTCCAACCCTTTTATCATTCTAGTTGACCTTCTCTGCACTTTTTCCAATGCTATAATATCCTTTTTGAGGTGTGGTGACCAGAACCGTACACAATACTCCAGATGAGATTGCACCATTGATTTATACAGGGGCATGATGATACTGGCTAATTTGTTTTCAATTCCTTTCCTAGTAATCTCCAATATAGCAGTTGCCTTTTTTATTGCAGTCACACACTGTCTCGACATTTTTAGTGCATTATCTACTATGACTCCAAGATCTCTCTTGGTCAGTCTCTGCCAGTTCAGACCCCATAAATGTGTATTTATAATTAGGATTTTTGGCTCCAATGTGCATCACTTTGCACTTGGTCACATTGAACCCCATTTACCACATTGACACCCACTCGCCCATCCTCGACAGATCCCTTTGGAGTGTCTCACAATCCTCCCTGATTCTCACCACCCTGAACAACTTCATGTCATCTGCAAATTTAGCCACTTCACTGCTTACTCCCAACTCCAAATCATTACTAAACAAGTTAAAAAACATCGGAGCAAGTACTGATCCCTGTGGTACCCCACTACTTACCATCCTCCACTGAGAAAATTGCCCATTTATACTCATTCTCTGTTACCTATTTATTAGCCAGTTTTTGATCCACAAGAGGACTTGTCCTTTTATCCCGTGACTATTGAGCTTACTTAGGAGCCTTTGATGAGGAACTGTATCAAAAGCTTTCTGGAAGTCAAGGTAAACAACATCTATTGGGTCCCCCTTGTCCACATGTTTGTTCACTCCCTCAAAGAACACTAACAGGTTGGTGAGACAAGACCTTCCCTTATAGAACCCATGCTGAGTCTGCCTCAATAGCTTTGTTCATCAATGTGCCTACTAATTCTTTCCTTAATAACAGTTTCCACCAACTTACCCGATATCAATGTCAGACTGACTGGCCTGTAATTTCCCGGATCTCCTCTGGAACCCTTTTTAAAGATAGGAGTGACATTAGCTACCTTCCAGTCCTCAGGAATGGAGGCAGATTTTAATGAAATATTACATATTTTTGTCAGGAGATCCACAAGTTCACATTTGAGTTCTTTCAGAACTGTTGGATGTATGCCATCTGGACCTGGCGATTTATCAGTTTTTAAGTTGTCTATCAGTCATAGGACCTCCTCTCTCGTCACCTCAGTCTGACTCAGGTTTTTGATAAAGTTCCACATAATATTCTTCTTGGTACATTGGTAAAATGTGGTTTGGATCCTATTAATGTTAAGTGGATCTGTAACCAGTTGACAGATCACACCCAAAGAGTGCTTGTTAATGGTTCCCTGTCCTCTTGGAGAGGATTGACAAGTGGAATGCCTCAAGGATCTGTTCTGGGACGTATTTTTTTCAACATCTTTATAAATTATTTGGATGAAGGAATAGAGGGAATGCTTACTAAATTTGCAGATGACACTAGCAAATATGGTAGAAGACAGAGTCAGGATCCAGAATGATCTTGACAGGCTGGAAAACTGGGCTAAAACAAATAAAATGAATTTCAGCTGGGATAAATGTAATGTTCTGCATTTAGTTAGGAAAAATCAAATGCATAATTATAGGATGGGGTAGTCTTGTCTTGGCAGTAGTGTGTGTGCAAAGGATCTAGGGGTCTTAGTGGACCATACACTGAACCTGAGTTGGCAGTGTGATGCGGTAGCTAAAAAGGCAAATGCAATTTTGGGCTGTATCAACAGAAGTATAGTGTCCAGATCACACAAAGTGATGGTATTGCTTCACTCTGCTCTGGTTAGACCTCACCTAGAATATTGTGTTCAGTTTTGGGCACCACAATTTAAGAAGGATATAGAGGAACATGTCCAGAGGAGGGCAACATAGATGAAGAGGGAGCTGGAGACCAAGTCCTATGAGGAAAGGTTGAAGGAGCTGAGTTTGTTTAGCCTGGAGAGGAGATGACTGAAAGGTGATATTATAACCATTGTCAAGTACTCGAAGGGCTGTCATATAGAGGATGGTGCAGAGTTGTTTTCTGTTGCCCCAGGAGGGTGGACCAGAACCAATGGGTTGAAATTAAATCAGAAGAGTTTTTAGCTAAACATTAGGAAGAACTTCCTGACAATTAGAAAAGTTCCTCAGTGGAACAGGCTTCCTTGGAAGGTGGTGGGCTCTCCTTCTTTGGAGGTTTTCAAACAGAGGCTAGATGGCCATCTAACAGCAATGCTGATTTTGTAAACTTAGGCAGATCATGAGAGAGAGTGCAGAATGTATCAGTGATTAGTTCTTGTGGCCCTTTCTTACTGCCCAGGGAAATGCTGATTGCCACTTTGGAGTCAGGAAGCAATTTTTCTTCAGGCCAGTTTGGCCAGGGATCCTGGAAGTTTTTTGCCATCTTCTGGGCATGGAACAGTGGTCACTGGGTGTGTGTGGGGGGGAGGTATTTGTGAATTTCCTGCATTGTGCATGGGTTTGCACTAGATGACCCTGGAGGTCCCTTCCAACTCTATGATTCTTTGATTCTACTTATATCACTGGGCGAGGGTAAAGTACAAATCCCTCCCTCCCTAATGACACTTCTGCCTTCCATCCAGAAGTGATGTCACAACACTCTAGGAATTCATCTCTATTGTAAAAATTATAGAGATTCCTAGAGTGCTGTGTTGTCAGTTCCCTGCCCCAAAATATACCCAGTGGTTGCCAGTGCTCATATAGCAAGCCTACTCCAGTATCAGTGTGATGAAAGCAAACAACAGATTATGTGGAGCTCCTCCTCCTCTGCCTCTATCCCTGTAGGAGTTTTGCAGAAGGATCCATAGATTACTTGACATTATAGTTCCCAGTGGAATGTGGTCATGTGGTCATGTGCATGGCAGAAGTGTTACAGAGATGACACATACAAATGCATATTTGAAGGGCTGTCATATAGGGGACAAACCAGAATTGTTTTCTGTTGCCCCTGAAGGTTGGACCAGAACCAGTGGATTGAAATTAAATAAAAAGAGTTTTCAGCAAAACATTAGTGAGAACTTCCTGACAGTTAGAGAGGTTCCTCAGGGGAACAGGCTTCTTCAGGAGGTAGTAGACTCTCCTTCGGAGATTTTTAAGCAAAGGTTAGATGGTTCTCTGACAACAGTATGGATTGTATGACTCATTGTGAATTTAGGCAGATTGTGAGAGGGAGAGCAGGAAGTGTTGAGCCAGTGTTTGGCTCTTGCGGCCCTTTCTTATATGCCCAGGGTAATGCTGATTACCACTTCGTGGTCATAAAGGAATTTTCCTCCAGCCATATTGGGCCAGGGATCCTGGGGGATTTTTTTTTTTTGCATTACATTGGCAAAGAGCAGGGGTCACTGGGGAAGTGGAATGGGAGAGGTAGCTGTGAATTTCCCACACTGTGCTGGAGGTTGGGCTAGATGACCATTGAGGTCCCTTCCAGCTCTATGTTTCTATGAATCTATCTTCAAGTGGGAATCAGAAGTGCCAACATAGCTTCACTGAGTCTGCACCTGTTCTGTTTGTATTGTGTTGCAGACTTGACCTTCTTGCCAACTGCACTTTCTCATGCCGCCATCCATTCCCCCTCTACCTCTGGCAGCCATACACTTTTCAGAGGACAGGCAGTCATTGGCAGGAGACAGAGACAGTCGTAACTAAGAATGGGGCTGGCAGGGAGGGCAATACCGTGTGGCTTCAGCTTTCATTCCTGTTGCTGGTAGGTTTGACAGATCAGGTCTGAATGCAGTACAACCGTTGAGTTTCTGGTGATTCCTAGAGAAGTGTGACATCACTTCAGCATTTTTCCCAGAATCCCACCATCACTGACAGCATTTTTATTTTCTTCTGCTGCCTGCTGGAGTGCTGGCAGGCAACGCCTCCTGGGGGTAGGAGATCTCCACCCCCAGCAGGCATATGGCAACCCTAGTTCTGCACCATGACCCTGCTCCCAGTACAAGTCAGTTCAGGTTCCCACAGCTTCTCCCTGTCTCTTTTCTTGGGGAATCTGTGGAGGGTGGGAACAGCGGTTCACAGTTCAGTAGCCTGACCTGGTTTCAGCTTCTCCTCTTCTAACCTCCTGCAATGCAATGTCCTTTTTCTAGAATGACTACGGTGGCCACAGGAGTCTTGTTAACAAGTGGACAACATTCCTCAAAGCCCGTCTCATGTGTTCTGTCCCAGGGCCCAATGGCATTGATACACATTTTGACGAGCTCCGTAAGTGACCAAAATCATTGTGGAATGCAAATTAACCCTCCATCCAGCTGTATGCTCATTATGTAACTGACTAGGTTTCTTTTCCCCCCTTTCTTTCTTTTGACAGAAGATGTATTTCTAATGAACTCAAAAGACCCTAAAAATCCAGTGATCTATGGAGTGTTTACAACCTCCAGGTACAGAGTATGTCTTTTTACTTGTAAGGACATTTGTGGGGACTGGCTGTGTTAAAAAGCTTTCTTCGTTAAGATGGTCATTTAAAAAGGGAGGTATTTTCTTGACCACTGAAACCCTAGAAACCAGTAGATGCCATAGCTTATGGTACTGGACTGTCCTTATGAGTAAGGTACTTAATCACCCTGAAGGCTTTCCACACAGCTGGAATGAATGTGTGTGATTTTCTGCATATTGGTTGCAATAGATTAGAACCTGAGGAGTCATTATTGTTTCTGACATCCTGAATGTAGACTTCTTGTTTTCATCCACAAGTTTCAGCTCACAATAAAGTTGTTCCCCTTTGCTTTTCCTTGAGCCAGATCAATGTTGTGATCATATGAGGTAATTTACGAACTGCACAAGCAGCACCAGGCCCCCTCAGAGGCCTGCTGCTTGCATGGCTTACAAACGAAGCATGTAGCTGATCCTCTCTATGCCCCTCCAGCCTGGATTGGCCTGGGAGGCAAAAGATATTGTTCCAGGAAAAGGGAAAGTAAATAATATATAATGCTTCCAAAGTGAATTATTTAAATTAACCTCATCTTCAAAGACCTTTCCCTTTGGGATTTGTTATGTATATTTACCAGAGCTTGTGAGAGTTTTGTTTTACAGCAAAAACAAAGAATGCCAAAAAGGTATTTCTAATGATCTGTGGTACCACAATTAATAGCTAATGTGGAGACAGTCATCTTTTATTTCTCAGATCCACTGTTTCTTTTTCTAGCAACATCTTCAAAGGATCAGCAGTGTGCATGTTCAGCATGACTGATGTGAGGCGAGTGTTCCTGGGTCCGTATGCTCACCGAGATGGACCTAACTATCAGTGGGTTCCCTATCAAGGAAGAGTGCCTTATCCTAGGCCAGGAACAGTAAGTGTGCTGCCTCATTGGAAGTCAGATGATACCAAAGAAGAACTAACTGGCCTTTACTTGGGTGCACTGCTGATCTATCAGTAGCAAATTCCTCATTGATCCCAACAGTATCAAAAGTGGATAGTTACTGGAGTAGCAGTATTGGTTAAAATGGTAGCACTGAGATGCAAAATGTTTGAGCCAGCCTGCACATTTAGAGGAAGCAAGTCTTGAGTAACCACTTCAGAATGTAGGTGGGAAGATCATGTTGAATGTTCCTCACATAATAAAATTACTTGCAT
The DNA here is from genome assembly GCA_029375565.1 of Gekko gecko. Taxonomy (NCBI): domain Eukaryota; kingdom Metazoa; phylum Chordata; class Lepidosauria; order Squamata; family Gekkonidae; genus Gekko; species Gekko gecko. The sequence continues at coordinate 177,469,725 of JAPDNY010000005.1, forward strand.
GTAGGAAGCTGTCAGATCAGAGAAGAAGGGTGGGAGAGAAGATTGGAGAGGGCCATGGCTCAATGGCAGAGGATTGGATGGTAGGTGATGTAAAAGACCTCTACCTGAAAGCCTGGAGAGCTGCTGCCACTCTGAGTAGACAGTACTGACACTGATCAGGGTCTGATTCAACATAAAGTAGCTCCTTTCTGTGCTTGTGTTCCATGAGCAACAGCTTACAGCATTCCATGGAGGATGTTCCATCTGCATTCTGAAGCATTACGGTTCTCAGAAGGCTATACCATGTACTTTTTTGCTGTTTATGACTCTGGTTGCAAAAACACTAAAGACAATAAATATTTTTATTTTTAAAAAAAAAAATATTTTTATTGATTTTGCAACACAAAAAGAAAAACAAACATCAACAATACATAAACATCAAACAAATGCACAAAAATGAAGACCGCCATATCATATCTTAACACAAAATTCTAACATGACTAACATGGTTAAATACTTCCACCTTCCCCGACATCATCTCAGATTGCATCTCTGAGTGTATTTCTAACCACATCCTAAATCATTCTTATGTTAAACCTAGTCACAATTAATCAACAATCAAGCTCTATAGGAGATTAAATTCAAATAATTCTTATTTGTCTGTCTATAATTCATAACAACATTTCAGCAAAACAATGCAATAATAATAATGTTCTCCTAATTTCTCATCTTTTCTCAATTAACCCTTATCAACTTTCCAACAATCTTTTTACATACCATAGAATACTCATTTTATCTCTAACTTTACCTTTCTTTCCTGCTTCTTTAGCCGGTTTCACACCCTTTGACATTGCATTGTATTCGGCTTTCAATCCATTGCCTTTTTCCCTTTTATATAACTATTCTAACAAAAATTCTATTACCTCACTAAGATACTATATAATTTCTTACTTGTACTTTTATGGCTTTTATCCAATGTATAACAACTCATAACCATAGCCTTTACCTAGTATGTAGTATTTTATAACCATTACCAACTTATCTATCCTATTTTTTAATAGTTTATTTCACCAGCTTGCAACAAACCATAAAGAAAAAAGCATCACAAAATTTTAGCTATAATATTTATATCTCATCTCTTAGAGGCAGAGCAAGAATCAATTAAGCTGGAACATCAGAAATCTAAACTATAATATTAATCTAAATAATAACTAAAACATTTATACCACATGCCTCTTAATAAATTCTCTTCATATTATTATAAAGTACCATATACTATACCCATTTTCTCCAGTGGTCCTAAGAAAAAGCCATTTTAACTCACTGAACTTACACATATATTAGCAGCTTTACAATTAAATTATTAGTTACCTTAATTACTCATTTTGGACATAGCACAGCATACAGTGAAGCCACCATAAGCAAAAAGTATCACAATCCCTGTCTAAAACACATCCATCTTTCATCTTTCCTTTAACCGGAAACTTATACTAAACAATTTTGTAATATGCTAATATTTTCTTAGTTTTCTGCATCCTTTTTTTTACAACCATACATACATGTCTTCTCTCTTTAAATACATGAGCTTGCCTTTCCATTAGTTTCCTTCTACATTTCAGACAAAGAAAAAAAAGTTCTGTCCAGTATTCTTTAACCTTTCATTATTTCTTCCCCACTTCTCAAGTTTCCTTGTACCGAACTTTAATTTTGCTTTAGCAAGTTTAGTCTTTTTCTTGGGTAGACGCTCCCAAACATTTTTTTTCTTCACCTCCAACATTGCAGAGTTCCCCAGAGGTTCTTCTGAGTACGGCTTTTGGACACTAATTTTCTCAAGGCCCATCTTACATGGAATCAGCATTTCCTGCACAGTGTTACCTTGCCTTCTGGTCTGATTTTCCACAATACACTGTTGGGGCTGAGAGTAATTCCCCTTTTTTTCCCCATCACAAACCAAAAGTGAGTTCTGAGGTTTCTCCAGAAAACTCTTACAGGCCTCTTTAAGTGCACTTTGACATTCACCCAAAGGTTCTTCTAAGTATAACATTTGTACACTGAGTTTCTCAAATCCTATCTCATGTGGAACTAATGTTTCTTGCACCGTGGTACTTGGCCTTTTGGTCTCATCTTCCACAGTACCTTGCTGGGGCTGTGACTGAGTCCCCTTTTTTCCCTCATCACAATCCACAAGTAAGTTCTGAGGTTTCTCCCATAGGCTCTTACAAGCCTCCTTAAACACGCTTTGAAATTCATCTAACAATAGCTTCTTAAATTGCTCCACAGTAAGTTGGCCAATCTCCAAATTTTCTAAGTCTTGTCCTTCCTCCACATCCTCGTCATTTATTTCATTACTCATTTTCCTTACGTCTTTTAAATTAGTCACTGTAACTCCAGACAATTTTAAAGAAGAAAGCCTTGGCAATAGTTCAAATATCAAGCATACGGCATTATTAAGTTCAGTTTAAATGAGTAAAGTTATCTTCTTACTCCCATAAATCACTCACACTGACTTCATTCTCCTTTCTCACTGCGGCCACTTTCCAAGTTTTAGGAGAAGGAGAAAAAGACTTCAAAAGGGGTATTTTAAGACAGTTAATCACTTTGTTATTGTTGAAATACACTTAGTCTTCCTATAAATCCTGTCTTCTTCATTCTTGTTAGAACTTTTGTCATGTTAGAGAAATAATTGGTCTTTTAAAATGGCTGGCTGCAGCTATGCAAAAACATGGCGACCATGTTTTTGTTCCGTCCATTGCTCCTGCTTCAAGGCAAAAACAGCCTCTCCCACACACTTGCCATGTGTGGGGTGGCCGAAAACAAGCCTCTTGCTATCAGCTCTCCCTCCAAGAGAGCAGACGAAGCTCCCCTGGACTGAAAAGACTGGGGAAACTTCAAAAAGAACGAAAAGAGGATCGGGCAGCTTGGGAGGCTCCCAAGGGACCACCTGTCGCCACACCACTGGAACTGGAACCTCTAATAAATAAGTATTTTTCTGAATGTAGTTTGCATGTTCTTGTAGCAGACAGATCGGCATGGCCAGCTTCTGTAGTTGTTTATTAAAATTTATTTTCTCCTCCTGGATTAGTAACATATGTCTCACCATGTGGTCTTGGGCCCCCTCAGTCTCCTTCAAGTAGTCGCCTATGATGCAGAGGCCATTATTGCTTTTTCTTTAAAGTCACCTCACTGCACATATCTGAAGCCCTGAGATCCAAGGATCCCAGGAAAAGCATGCCTGTCCATTGTAAGAGAGAGGTAAAAAAAGACAATTGAGAGCAACCCTTCAGCACTTTCCCTTTATGTACTAGAAAACATATTTGTCTTTTTTAAAAAAAAGGTTTTAGGCAACCGAAGGTCTAGTTTTGAAGGAGTTTCTATTTCTTTCCTTTATGGTACTGATATGCATAGTTGTGCTCTTATATAGTATAGAAATAAAAGTGTTATTTTTATTGGTTTTTAAGAAGTTACAGAGAAGAAAAACGAAACAAAAGCTCCAACAGTGAGCTACACCAAGCATGAAAAATACAACATTCTAGATTCAGACAAAGCAACATATTGCAGCGAACCATGAACATATATTGTAAGAACTATGAGAACCAGTCTAAGGGAAAGTACCACAGGTAGACCTCAATTAGCAATGGAGTGGCAGGACTATAAAAAGAGGTTTTACATGTAAAGGAAGGTTAAATGGCTAGTTCCAGAAGCAGCTTCTCCTTCCAACTTATCTATGTCAGCCTTTTCCAGAAAAGGAAACCACTTATCTAAGGGATTAAAAAGCTCAGCCCCTGTACCATTTTCTACAAAAAAAAACCCAGTACCTGTATCAGTTCTCGTCTGGTGGAGAGTGGTTTGTCACCCGGCCAAAGGTTTAACAGAATAACCGCTGGATCAAGAGGTATGGTATAACCTGTTAAGGTTTGGATATACTGTATGATTTCAGTCCAAAAAGAGCTGATGTGCTTACAGTCCCACCAATTATGAAGGAAGGTAGCTTTTTGACCACAATGTTTCCAGCAAAGAGGTGACACATTGGGTATTATGTGTGATAATTTAGCAGGTGTTAGGTACCGTCTGAACAAAACTTTGGTTGCTGCCTATTGGATTATTGACGATTTAGAAATTTTGGCTTGTGTTGCCCATATAATTTCCCACTGATCTTCAGAGAGAGTTAACTTAAGATCTCTGTGCCAGGCTTGTTGATAGCTTAATGGTTTATTGGCGTCAATCTCTATCAAGAGTTTATATACAGTGGCCATACAACGTGTAATCCTAGTGGGTTTAGCTAGAAGTTTTTCAGAGGTCGATAATGGTTTTTTAATGTTTTTGTGGATTACGGGGTGCCCCATCAGGTGTTGGAGTTGCAGGTATTCAAACCAGGGTAGGTTGGTTTTGTACTTTTTTTCTAGATCAGGTTTAGGAATTATCCTCCCTTTGTGGATGATGTCAAGAATTCTTGTTAAGCCTACTCCCCTCCAATTAGGAAATGAATGAGTTTCCTGAGTGGGTAGGAACCAAGTCTGACCAGTGAAGGTGCTCAGGGTGGACCACATCATTCCCAGTTGCAAGCGATAAGAGTACCAAACCCTAAGAGTGTTATGTAAGAAGGGGTTCTTCAATTTTCTACATACAGTGCCAGGTTTTTCTAACCAGAGGAGTTCCTTGAAGGACTGGTGTTGTAGTGAGTGCTTTTCTATACATGCCCAGTCCAGCGTGCCCTCAGAGTGGTATGTCTGACTATATTAGATGTGATTGACGCAGCATAGTATCTGGGCAAGTCAGGAAGAGCCATTCCTCCATTGCAAACTGAACGGCGCATTGCTGTAGTATTGCCTTGGGAGGATTTATAGTTCCACAAAAAATTGACTTAGGTGTGTTGCCATTTCAGCAGAACTGGATATTGAATAAAAACTGGAAGGGCTCTGAAGCACTATAAAAATTTGGGGAGCATGAAGGATTTAAGTATTTGTAGTCTTTCCAGCCAGGGAAAGTTTTTTGAATCCCACTTCTGGAGTTGAGCTCTAATTTCCTTCTTGACAGTCATGTGGTTCTATTTGAGAAGGTCAGACAAATTCAGGGGAATCTTGACTCCAAGATACTGCCAATAATCTTTCGTCTATTGGAATGCAAAATCAGGTGACAGGTGTATAGGGTAGAGTATAGATTTGGCCTGGTTTACACGTAGCCCTGACACCTTTCCAAATTGATGCAATGCAATGCTGATTGTATTTCTGGCAAAGTACATTTCTCCCTTTCTCACAATACAAGAACTTGTGGGCACTCCATGAAATTGCTGAGCAGTCAGGTTAGAACAGATAAGAGGAAGTACTTCTTCACCCGAAGAGTGATTAACATATGGAATTCACTGCCACAGGAGGTGGTGGCAGCTACAAGCATGGACAGTTTCAAGAGGGAATTAGATGAACATATGGAGCAGAAGTCCATCAGTGGCTATTAGCCACAGGGTACAGATGGGAACTCTCAGTCTGGGGCAGGTGATGCACTCTATTCTTGGTGCTGGAGGGGGCAGCAGTGGGAGGGCTTCTAGTGTCCTGGCCCCACTGCTGGACCTCCTGATGGCATCTGGTATATTTTGTCCGCCGTGTGACAGAGTGTTGGACTAGATGGGCCATTGGCCTGATTCAACATTGGCTTCTATTATGTTCTTATGTTCTTATGTTAACTGATCCCTGTGGTACCCCACTGCTTACCACCCTCCACTGAGAAAGTTTCCCATTTATACTCACTCTCTGTTTCCTATTTATAAGCCAGTTTTTGATCCACAAGAGGACTTGTCCTTTTATCCCATGGCTATTGAGCTTACTTAGGAGCCTTTGATGAGGAACTGTATCAAAAGCTTTCTGGAAGTCAAGGTAAACAACATCTATTGGGTCCCCCTTGTCCACATGTTTGTTCACTCCCTCAAAAAACACTAACAGGTTAGTGAGACAAGATCTTCCCTTATAGAACCCATGCTGAGTCTGCCTCAATAGTTTTTGTTCATCAATGCGCCTACTAATTCTTACCTTAATAACAGTTTCCACCAACTTACCCGGTATCAGCGTCAGACTGACTGGCCTGTAATTTCCCGGATCTCCCCTGGAGCCCTTTTTAAAGATGGGAGTGACATTAGCTACCTTCCAGTCCTCAGGAATGGAGGCAGATTTTAAAGAAAGGTTACATATTTTTGTCAGGAGATCCACAAGTTCACATCTGAGTTCTTTCAGAACTCTCGGATGAATGCCATCCGGGCCTGGTGATTTATTAGTTTTTAAATTGTCCATCAGTCAGAGGACTTCCTCTCTTGTCACCTCAATCTGATTCAGGCCTTTCAAACCCCCTCCCGAAATCGGTGGTTCTGGAGTGGGCAAGCACTTCTCATCTTCCACAGTGAAGACAGAGGCAAAAAATGCATTCAGCTTCTCAGTCATTTCCCTATCATCCTTCACTACTCCTTTTACCCCTTGGTCATCCAAGGGCCCCACTGCCTCCCTGGCTGGTTTCCTACTTCTAATGTATTTGAAGTAAGTTTTATTGTTGGCCTTTATGCTTTTTGCAATATGCTCCTCATATTCCCTTTTTGCTTGCCTGATCACAGACTTGCATTTTATTTGCCACAGCCTGTGTTCCTTTTTATCAACCTCACTGAGACTAGCTTTCCACCACTTAAAGGAATCCTTCTTACCTTTTACAGCTTCCATTACTTTATTTGTTAACCATGCAGGTTTTTTTCTATACCTATTTGTGCCTTTCCTAACCTGCAGTATATATTTTTTCTGAGCTTCTAGGATTGTCTTTTTAAATACTCTCCAAGCTTCCCCAACGGTTTTGACTTTTCCTTTCAATTTCTTCCGCACATGTCCCCTCTTACCAGAGAAGTTACCCCTTTTAAAGTTAAAAGTGGTTGCGTCAGTCTTTTTGGGCAACTCCCTATTTATACCAATGTTAAACTCAATGACATTATGGTCACTGTTTCCAAGCGGTGCAATCACTTTTACATCTCTCACCAGGTCTTGGGTGTTACTTAGGACCAAATCCAGGATCGCCTCTCCCCTGGTAGGATCTGTGACCATCTGTTCCATAGCACAGTCATTGAGAGTGTCTAAAAACTCAATCTCTTTTTCCCGACTAGAACTCATATTGACCCAATCAATGTGTGGGTAGTTAAAGTCACCTATTATGTCACAGTTATTTCGTCTTTTGCTGCTATCTTTAATTCATTCATCATTTTATAATCCTCCTCTACCTTTTGATCTGGTGGGTGATAACAACTCCCACTGTTAAGCCTCCTTGTGGACCTACTATTTCAACCCATAGCATTTCCAGAAGTGAATCCAATTCTCTTACCCTCTCAATCTTACTGGACTGTATACCATCTCTGACATACAGAGCCACCCCACCTCCAACCCTTCCCCCCTCATCCTTCTGATATAATTTATAACCAGCAATCACCGTATCCCACTGATTTTCCTCATCCCACCAAGTTTCTGAAATACCCACAATGTCTATTTCCTCCCCCCCAACACCAAGCATTCCAATTCCCCAATTTTACCTCAGAGACTTCTAGCACCTATAGTTTCCCATGCTTGTTAAGCCCACAACCTTCCTCTTGCTGCCTCGAGACCTTGCCAGGCATGTAATTTGCAGTGTTACTGAACAGCTGAGCACAATGTGAAATATGATGATATTGAGTACATTATGATACATAAGGATATTAATAATAAATGCAAAAGGACATGAAGCCTGATAGGAGGATAAACATTTTGCAGTCTCTCCAGAGGCACACAAGGAAATACTGGACAACAGAGACAGGCAATTCACAGGAGAACACAGCTTGCTCTGCTGTAATCAGGCACTGAAGGGCATATCTGTTTGGCTGATATTTGACATACCAGGGGTGTTGTGGGTAACAGATATTCTGGGCTGCAGGGAAACCAGGAATCAATAAGCAACACGTGGTGTGTTGTGAAGTAGACAATGGACAGTCAGGGCTGTTGGATTCAAAAAAGATAAGCTGGGAGCATGGCAGCAAGCCACACAGCACAAGAAATAGTACAGGATGCAGTGCTGAAACAAACAAACAAAAAATCTTGGATTTCAGTGTGAATGAGCAGGCAGCACCTGACACGAAGCACATGAGGAGAGCTACTGCAACTGAAAGCATTGGTCCTACACTATAAAGAAGATAGGCAGGCACACAGCACTACAGAAACACACAGACCCAACTGGCTAAAAAGGGGTACGTGGGAGCAATAACTGACTGTTTATAAATAGGGGATTGTTGATCACATTTGCATTCCACCCTTTCTCCATTGTATCCTCACAATGTCCCTGTGAGGCAGGTTAGGCTGAGAGACAGTGCCCAGTCCAAGGACCAAGAAAAGCTGAAGGCACCAGTGTTCCCTCTAAACTGAGTTAATGTGAGCTAGCTCACAATTTTTTAGCCTCCAGCTCACACATTTTTATCCTAGCTCAGGAAGGAGGGCTCTAGAGCAAACTAATTTGTGCAGAAGCCAAATTGCTTGCTCACAATTTTAATGCCAGTAGCTCACAAAGAAAAATTTTTACTCACAAGACTCCACAGCTTAGAGGGAACATTGGAAGGCACTCTAGAAAAGGATAGCAGAAGAAGCTTACACTGGGGAGGGCAATGATACTATGACCAAGGTCGTGTTTGGACATACAGGGAAGCCTGGTGTCATCGGCTGAGGCCTACTCTAGAACTGTTAAAGGCTCTGACTCTTTGTCCTAACATGGAGCATAAGATGGACTACATTGGTTTCATAAAACAGAAGTCCCAGTTGCACCTTAAAAACTAACAGCATTTATTCTAACCTCATCTCTCCTGAGCCAGAGCTCATTCATCAGTGGCCTGGACTGATGAAAATGCAGACTGGAATAAATGTTGCTGTCCTGTGTGAAGTGCCAATGAGTTCCTGCTTTACTCCACTGACGACCTGGTTGGGATTACCAATGCTGGTTCACGAGCGCAGGGGGAAGGGGCAGAGTGGGAAGCGAAGCCAGGTGGGGGCAGTGCTTTCAGGGGCAACATAAACTGGGCTGGGCGGAGGGCAAGCGGCATTCCTACCTTGAAGTAGGTGTACTGCAGGAACTTGTGGAGCACATGGCGCTGGAATTCCTCGACAACCACCCAACTAGGCTGGAACTGGCAGAAAGCTGGCAGCTCATGCTTGCAGCACTTGAGGCACTGCGCTCTGTGCAGCAGGTCCCCAAAGTAGCACAGCTCTGGGAAGCCCTGGAAGCGGCCAGACATCAGATGCCCCTGCTTGTTGGCACTGACCGTTGCTGCCCCTCCCTCCTCTTCCATGCAGATGGTGCTGCAGCCAGTGGTCCCACATCCTCCATGGCTTGGAGCACCACTGGACACCATGTCACCAAAAGGAAAGGGGGGGGAGAGTTCAGAGGTTTGGAACTCGAAAGCAGGGTGAGGCAGTGAAGAGCAAGTTCCTCAGAGGTGCGCCTTCCTACAGAAACTTAGGTCCTCAGAGTGCCTGTGGGGAGCCATGGTGGAACGTCTGGGCAAGGAAGAGCTTGACTGTCTCCCATGGGGGACAATCCAGCGCCCGCAGCCTCATGATGGCAACATTGATTATGCCTGTGGGTGGCTGGGCAGGTGGTGCATGCACGGCCGCCAGCAACAGGGGGAGAGGCTGGCCAACAAGGAGGGCAAGGGTGACATCCACCAGCTCCATGGCATGAGCCCTCAACCCTGGGATCTTGCACTTCAGGCCCAGGGATCAGCCAGAGGGAGGGCCTGCCTGCCGGGCTGCTTCCCTGACATGCCCCGCCACCACCGTACTTCAGGCCCAGGAATTGGCCAGGGGGAGGGCCTGCTAGCCGGGCTGCTTCCCTTGCATGCCCCAATGCCGCAAGACTGTCCACAGAACAAATAGGAAGACTAACCAATTTCAGAATGCCTTCTGCCAGGGATGGAGAAAACCCAATTTGTAGGAACTCAGGGAAGGGGGGGGGGAACCTGCAGAGTACACAGGCTCAGAATGGTACACTTCCTTCCCACAATTGCTGGAATATAATCCACTTTGCATGCTCCTACCGCAGATGCAAGTGGAAGGAGTAATCTGGCCTGCATTCCCCCTTACACTGACCGAAAAAGAGACAGGAAGCACAATCTTCTGCAAATCAGCACTATCCATGGACACATTCCAAACAGATCCACACCACCCACTTTATTCAGAGAAGGGATTTTTAGGACAATTCCCAAGGAAGAGAACATGCAAAGCACTTCATTAAAATGAGTACTTCATACAGCCACTGCAGAACCCCTGTTCTTGCTTTTTACTAATAGCACAACATTGCTATTTTTACTACTACCAAACATTCCTTACATTGTTTCCAAAATACATCACATATGGTTGCTTACTCAATACACATTTTGAATTATCTGCTTTTCGGACTCTCACAGACCATTTAGGAGCTTGCATAAGATCCCAGTCTCTAGAGCAACAAAAAATACTATTACTTTTTACTGTGCTTCATCACAACAAAAGTTTGAAAACCAATTTCCTTACCACTTTCAGGACAATCCTCTGCACACATTGCTGCAAAACGATACACACACAATTCATTGTGACTTACACAGTCCTTACACTACCTTCCCTATTCTCTTTAGCTCCGCTGATGCTGTAAAGGTATCCTATCTAGATAAAGTCAGCCTGCCATCAAGTAGAGGGCCATCAAGTCACTTGCCTACATGATGTGTCATTCAGAGGATGTCCCAATCCACTGGCTGTCTAGCCTAAGTTCCCCACTTTCAGAACATGTCATACGCTCCTAGCCCTACAACAGATACTGTCACGTAGGACTCAGAGCTTCAGAGCATGGATGCAGCTGCAGATCAGAGGGGAGGGGGTGTACAACTAAACACTGAGGGAGAAACACACGTGCTACCTTGCTGCTGGCCTGCGGAGCACATACTCTTCACAACCCTAGGTGGGAAACTCCACAATGTTTCAAGGATGGAGCTTGGAGAGGAACGGCTTTGAGGAGGGGTCGGACATCAGACAAGCATGGAGACAGCGTTACAGTCAGACACGCAGAAAATCAGCAGCCACACACCCAAGGCATATAGCAAACAACAGACTGCTAATATGTACTTTCCCTCCTTCCAGCCTATGCATTTGTTACACATCAAATCTTTCTAGAGCTCATTGTATTGTTTTCACAATGGGCTTTACTGCTAGTATATAAATAAATCAAAAGTGCATTTTCGAGGAACCCCAAATCTAAAAGTTGCAAAGGAGTATAACCAAGGGACTTAAATGTTTTCCAACATTGTCCGTGGTCTCCAAAGATAAAAGGGAAATGGGAAGGAGCTGTCCTCTTGGATTCTGCTCCTCAAAATTCCATGAAATTCCATGGAAGAAAATCAGAGCAAAACCCCAGGATAAAGGGTCGAACAAATCCTAGTTGGGATGCAGTTGGAGGAATCCACACATTCTCATTAGTTCTATTGGCAGAAACCCACAATTTCCTCTATGATTCTGACAGTACAACCCTCAGATGAATTTATCCGTATCACATCAGGCTACACAAGCCACTTTATAATCCCAAATGCTTCCATTAACCATGAAAAAAACGCAGCTTAATTCAATGAGATACATGATTTTGTGGAGAAACTGACAGTTTGAACTGTCAATAACATTTCAATAACATTTGTCTATGTGTTCAAAATGTAATGCAGCAAGTATGACTAATGTGTGGGAAACCACAACCCCCATCCCAATTATTTATTGGTCTGGATCAGAGAACTATTTCACGTTTGTCAAGGAATTTGAGCAAACCCAGCATAATGTTTAGCATTTTTCCTTCAAACAGTACATGTGTAATTCATATTAAAACTTCTTTGGAAGCTGTTCTCAGTTTCCAAAGAAGGTTGCCATGTGACTTGGGAGTCTGCTGTTCAGGAAACACAAATCCACAGTGCCATTTAGCAGACACATCCTAGATCCAGAAGACTGGTGTATAAAGTGTATCACAATTCCTGTCTCAGTTTTTCTCATAAATAAATAAAAACCTCCTTTGGCCTAAGAGGTAACGTCTTGCCTAGGTATTAAAGTTCACCCAACCCTTCTCAGTATTTGTAACATGTAAATTCTGATGTCATTGTTTAGGCAGTAGTTAGGCATGATTTATAGACATGTGTTAAATTAAAGTTGAAATATGTGGTATGATTTTTGTTTGAAGTTATAGCATGAGAGGCATTTGAAAGTAGAAGAAGAGGAAGAGATTGGATTTATACCCCGCCCTTCATTTGGAGTCTCAGAGCAGCTTACGATTTTCTTTTCCTTCCCCTCCTCACATTAGACACATTGTGAGGTAGGTGGGGCTGTGAGAGCTCTTTCAAGAACTCCTCTTTCGAGAACAGCTCTGAAAGAACTTGTGACTGATCCAAGGTCACACCAGCAGCTGCATGTGGAGGAGTGAGGAATCAAACCCAGTTATCCCGGATTAGAGTCCATGCTCCTAACCACTACACCAAACTGGCTCTCTATAGTGTGGCAATAGTGTAGCAAACTTTTGAGAAGTTCAGTTTTTGCTGCAAGTTTCCAAATGCACATTCCATGAAGAGGAATGTAGTGCAGGTGAAAGACATCTGCATCTGAGTACACATCTGTACTTCTTTATGTGGCAGGTGAAGAAGATATGGAGTTCACTGCCAGAAGGTGTATTGATGGCCAAAGACAAAGATGGCTTTAAAAGAGGATGAGACAAATTCATGGAAAATAGGTCTATCATTCACTGCTATCCATAGTGACTAAAAAGAACCTCCACATTCAGAGTCAGTAAATCTCTGAATACCAGTGCCATGGTGCAACATCAGGGGAAGCCTTGGCCTCTATGCCATGTAGTTGGCCCTCCACAATAACTAGTTGGCCACTATATGAGACAGGAAGCTGAACTAGATAGACCACTGCTTTGATTCAGCAGGGCTCTTTTTATGTTATTATGTACCTCTGAATGTGGATGCTGTTCATCAGCACTAGGTTTCTTTAGAAGTGTACAACCCCACAAGTGAGTTATGTCAAGGAACCCATCTAAAGTCCACACCCGTTCACACCCTTGTGAAAATGGGTTCAAAACTTGTCAAAAAAAGGTGGCGCTTGTCTGACAGGGAGACAAAAAACACCCATATTCTCTATTTGAACTTAGCCCTAGCTCTGGAGTATTTGTCAGACATTGGATTGTGGACAGATAAGAATCAGACAGTAGATTTATGCTTTCCCTTTCATTCATAAGTAAAAAATCAATACAATGTAATAAAAGATGAATTCATTAAAATGATTCAGCACTTAGTTCTTTTAAGGAATTACAAATGTGTTTATAGTGATTACAATCACAAATAATAAGGACTATGCAAAATGTGACTGACATTCAAACTTACCTTGTTTGACAGACTCATCTTTTGTTGAGTTGAGCTGCCCTTCAGGTCACATTGAAGACTTGCTTGTTATTCCAAGTGAGCAGTACTGCAAGCAATTTGTTTCTGTGCAGTGGATAGCCTGACTGACTGTTGGCTGTCTCAGTAGCTATTAATCACAATTATTTAATTACTGTGTCCCAGGTCATCTTCTAAAAAGAGCTAACATTGGGCCAAAACTAGACATTACCTTTTCAATGAGTCTTGTATGGGTTTCCATGAACCAGCTCATTGTCCGCATGGGCAGATGGCAGGTGTGAGGAACTAATTTTTCAAGCACTACGAGTGGCTAATTTGGATCAGGACTGCAGCAGTATAGAGATCTCTCCCCCCCCCCCGTATTCTCCAAACCCAGAATGGCCTCAGGGGGTGTTCTATATAATTGAGCCCGTGTGGCACTTGAAAAATGTGCTCCCTACTGCAGCCATCTGGCTGAAGGGGAAAGCAAGTTGGGAGGAACCCATTAGTTTCCCAAGATGCATTCCTCCACTTTTAAGAAAACCTTGGTAATTCCTTTTCAAGTTCCTAGGCTTGGAAATGTATATCTCAAAACTAAGTCAAGAGGAGGGCTTAGCCATTAAGGGTGAAATGGATATGGCTTTCTTAAACCACAGAGGTTAATATTTCTGTATCCACCAGAAATATTGAACCCACGGAAAGGGCAAGAAATGTATTTTGCTTGGAGAGTTTATGACTTCTCAAGAGGCAACCTGTTTTGTAAACTGTTTCTTTCCTTCCCCTTGGGCAGATAGTGGTTTTGGAGAATTGACAGCCATTGCATAGCATTTCAAGACAGCAGTTTTGTGACTGCTCTGATGCTTTTTTTCCAAGTGTTTCATGGTGCTGATCTCAACATGTAAACAAAATGTTAGCGTAACAGAAAATAATTGAGTGCCCTTAGTTACAATGTGAATCTGAATTGTTCTTAAGTGCCTGTGTCTCTGGTGGTATGGATTATTCATACATGTTCTTGTGTAGAACTCTCAGCTGCATTAATAGTCAACACTTCTAAATTACTTTTCTTTTTCAGGTCATTTGATTCAAATAATCAGTGTTGCATTCCATCTAGAAATAAAGACAGCCTTGGAGTTATGAAATTTAAGTTCATTTTAAAAAATACAAAATTGCTACAGGCTACAAAAACCGTTGTGAATTGGTATTATTTAACAGCTAGAATGTGACAGTGATTAAAAAACAAGGGAACTTCTTGCAGTGTTTTCTGGTTTTTAATTATGTTTGATCTTCAGGTATCTCAGGCTTTGGTTGTTGTTGTTGTTCAGTCGCACAGTCGAGTCCGACTTTTTGCGACCCCATGGACCAGATTACTCCAGGCCCTCCTGTCTTCCGCCGTCCGCTGAAGTTTGCTCAATTTCATGTTCGTTGCATCGATGACACTGCCTAACCATCTCATCCTTTGCCGTCTCCTTCTTCTTTGACCTTCAATCTTTCCCAGCATCAGAGTTTTCTCCAGTGAATGCTCCCTTCTCATTTGGTGGCCAAAGTATTTGAGCTTCAACTTCAGGATCTGGCCTTCCAGGGAACAGTCAGGGTTGATTTCTTTTAGGATTGAATGATTTGATCTCCTTGCAGTCCAAGGGACTCTCAAGAGTCTTCTCCAGCACCATAGTTCAAAAGAATCTATTCTTCGGCGCTCGGCCTTTCTTATAGTCCAACTCTCGCAGCCATACATTACCACAGGGAATACCATTGCTTTGACCATGCGGACTTTTGTTGGCAGGGTGATGTCTCTGCTTTTTATCATGCTGTTTAGGTTTGCCATCGCTTTCCTCTCAAGGAGCAGGCATCTTTTAATTTCATGGCTGCAGTCACCATCTGCAGTGATCTGGGATCCCAGGAACGTGAAATCTGTCACTACTTCTACGACTTCGCCTTCTATTTGCCAAGGAGTGATGGGGCCAGATGCCATGACCTTAGTTTTTTTGATGCTGAGCTTCAAGCCTACTTTTGCGCTCTCCTCTTTCACCCTGAGCAAGAGACTCTTTAGGTCCTCTTCACTTTCTGCCATAAGAGTGGTATTGTCTGCATACCTGAGATTATTGATCTTTTCCCCAGCAATCTTAACTCCAGCTTGTGATGCATCCAGGCCAGCATTTCGCATGATATATTCTGCATATAAATTAAATAAGCAAGGTGACAATATACATCCTTGTCGTACTCCTTTTCCTATGCTAAACCAATCAGTTGTTCCATATCCGGTTCTAACTGTTGCTTCTTGACCCTTATACAGGCTTCTCAGGAGACATGTGAGGTGGTCTGGTACTCCCATCTCTTTAAGAACCTGCCATAGTTTATTGTGATCCACACAATCAAAGGCTTTAGCATAGTCAATGAAGCAGAAGTAGATGTTTTTCTGGTACTCTCTTGCTTTCTCCATAATCCAGCGAATGTTGGCAATTTGATCTCTAGTTCCTCTACCTCTTCGAAACCCAGCTTGTACTTCTGGCAGTTCTCTATCCACGTACTGTTGGAGCCTAGCTTGTAGGATCTTGAGCATGACCTTGCTAGCGTGTGAAATGAGTGCAATTGTGCGATAGTTTGAACATTCCTTGACGTTGCCCTTCTTTGGGATTGGAATGTAAACTGACCTTTTCCAATCCTGTAGCCACTGTTGTGTTTTCCAAATTTGTTGGCAAATTGAGTGCATTGGTAATGTCTTTGGTAATGGCTAATAAAAGTGGACACTAGGATTTTGTTGCAAGGAAGAACACACAATTAAATCACTAGGTGAAAATAATCATTCCAATATGTAATAAAGTTTGCTGCAATAGAATGGAATTACTGCCATGTAGAAGACACTGTCAAGACAATTGTTGGCAAGACATTTGTTTATTTCTTCCCTGATAAATGATTAATAGTCTGTATGAAACTGACGGCAAAGAAAATTAATTTTTGTCCCTATTCAGTATCTTGCAAGATCACAGTTGTATAATTACATCTTGGCCTTTCAAAAGGAGATAGAAAGTGACAACTGGGTATTCTTCAGCCAAGATAAATGTAAAATATAATACCCATAGCTCTTCATGTTTCAGGAGTTGAGAGCAATTAATGTAACTTTGGTCCATCATCTTACAACATGGTTGCTATTGTAGAGGGAAGTGTGATACAATGATGCCTTGAGTGAGATTTTGGAGAAGCTACGATTTGAACCAGGAACTTCCCAACTCACAGCACTATAAGCAGAAGCATGTGGGGCCAGAGAAGATCATGTAAACCAGCCAGGATTGCATGGAGAATTTGAAGCTTCCACTTGGAAACTGTACATAGCTTGGTGTTTAGCATTCACAGATCCTCTGATGCCCCCTGCAGTAAGCCTTACACTAAATATCCCCTATCCACCACTGAGCCCCTGGTACCTGTGTGGAATGCTGGCAGAGACACCCAACTAAGAATGAAAGAGTATGGGAATGTCATTGCTATGATCTTGCTAGCAGAAGCAGCCAGTGTGTTGACAATATTCTCTTGTTGCCTTCACCAGTGTCCAAGTAAAACATTTGGTGGTTTTGATTCTACCAAGGACCTTCCTGATGAAGTCATTACATTCGCAAGAAGCCACCCAGCAATGTACAACCCTGTATTCCCCATCAACAACCGTCCTATCATGATAAAAACTGATGTGGATTACCAGTTCACACGGATTGTTGTTGACCGAGTGGATGCAGAGGATGGCCAATATGATGTCATGTTCATTGGAACAGGTAAGGTTTGATCAGCTGACATCAGAATGTACTTGGAATATTAAACCCAAGTGCAAGAGACGGTTTGCTTCACATTACCTCTGTATGTTGAAATGGATGAGGCTGTGCTGCAACAGTCCTTTGCAAATTGCAGCCTTGTTAGGAATACATCACTGCAAAGAAAATTCCCTCTGGAGCCTCAAGGTCCTTCTCTGGCTAAGTGTGATATCTTCATAAAAGAACCAGATTAGGAAATGGGTCCAAATTCCCCCTCAGACATGATGCTTACTGTGTGCCCTTGGGCCAGCCACATTCTCTCCACAGCTGAGGCAGCAATATTCATGTGAAGATAAAACGGGAGGAAAAGCCAAACTTGCTGCTCTGAGCTCCCAGGTAGAAAGGAGAAGGAAGTAAAAATATGATTGAGAAATCCTGCACAACAGCAGAAGCCAGTCATAATCTCTTCCCCCAATGCCAGCTGTTCAAGGCTGATGGTATTTTGCTTTGGGGGGGCAGTATTTATTGTTGGGGGGGCAGTATAGAGAAAATGCTGTCATATCTTGCCACTGATAGTAATGGAACAGGCCAGCCTTGTCCATTTGCAGATTCTGTGGGAGCCAAAGCAGGTCCTGATTCCACATGCCATTAGTTTGTGCAATTGGCTCAAAGTCTTCTAATGTGCACCTTGCCTAGCCAACTCCTTGGCTTGTCTTATAGGCATCAGTTCCAAAGCACAGCATATGGCTGACTGTATGTATTATACAGTGACCATACAGTGAAATGTGGAGCACAGTGAAGAGTTTTCTCCTTTTCTCTTTCAACATTGTGTCTGGAAGCCTGTATATACAACCATATGCCTACCAGGGATATTGAGGACCACAGTGGGTTGCTCTCTGTAGAATGTTTCTGATTCCTAACATTCATCTATTCTGCTAACCAAAATGGGGATGTTTGTTTCCTATCTGAAATTATATATGGCTGTGAAGACCAAACATATATGGATTAATTGTGACCCCGTTCATGTGAAAGGAAAGGATTTTTCTGCATTATTTATCTTCCTAGGATCAGGTTACTATGAAGCAAGTTTAATAAATTATTACTGTTTTTCTTCTTCTTACACAAACAGTTCCTTTAATGGCATTTCACAGAAGTAAAAAATCGTATCTAAGAAGTAAAATTCAATTTCTGGATAAGATACAATTTCCAATAAAATACCCTGCATTGAACATTTACAAAACCTCCTGTGTATAAAAGCAGCAGCCAATAAGAACTTTGCCACCGGTTTAATTATGTTTTCCTTAGTGCTATTTAACAAAAATAATAGTTTGCTCAGCCTAGGAAAACCTGAAACTCTACCTAAAATTGGTGATAAAATATGTTGCCTAATACCAGAATAATAGCAGCATTCAAACAGCACATGGTACACTGTTTCAATAGTTTTGCCTGTACAAGGGCAAAATCTATTGGCATAGGGAATACCCTGAAATCTTCCAAATAAAATGGCAGAGGATAAAACATTTAGCCTGGCCAGTGAAAAAATTCTGCATGATTTTGGAAATTGCAGTTGGAAAAAATAAGTGGACAGGAGTCTTACAATGGGGAATATCCCATGGTTCAGGGGGGAACAGGTCTTATTGGCTGCATTATACAAGTTCCACGACTCTGTCTCCAATAATCTGCTCTTTATTTTGTGAAGCATCTCTGTTTCTGAAAGCATCAACATAGATTCAAGAGGGATATTCAAGGATCTCAATTTTTTTTTTCTATGATGGAAAGCCAAGGTGAACTCAGTCAACATCTGATAGCTATAGCTGGTGGAATCGGAGTTATAGTGCAATCGAGCCCAATATTTGAAGGTCATAAGCCATGCTCTCATAGACATAAGACTTTGACCACATTCCAAGCAGAGGGCTTCTTGGAATAAATTTCTGTATCTGTAAGCAGCAAAGAGTCTTGTGATGGGGGGGATGTACAAAATGGAACCCACAGAGCAACTACTTCTTGTGCAGAATCTCAGACTGGAACCCAGGAGCAGCAGCATACAATTCCATTGCAACACTTACTGGTACTTCTATTTTTACATTCCCTTACAAAAAGTTTAATATAATGATTCCACTATACAGATACATGCACACATGTATGTGAGAAGGAGAGACAGGCCAATCACATGGCATGCACAGAGAATGACCAGGATCAAGTTCTCTCTTCAACCCAGAAATTCAGGCCTTTTTGTATCTAGGGTTGCCAGCCTCCCAGGTGGGACCTGGGAATCCCCTGGGATTACAGCTCATCTCCAGACTACAGAGATTAGTTCCCCTGGAGAAAATGGATGTTTTGGAGGGTGGACTTTATGGCACTGTATCACACTAGGATCCAGACCTGTAGACAGAAAATTCTCACCCGGGTGGCATGGGGGAAATAAATTTAAAATAATTTAAAAATTCACTCACTCATTCTGTGTCCTTCCCTCAGCTCCTCCCTGCAGCTAGCTAGCCAGCCTGTCCTTCCTCCTGAATTCAGACCTTTTCTGAATTTCTGTTTTCTGTTCATTGAGTGGAAAAAAAATGTTCAAGGATCTTGTTGCAAAAGAATGTGGCATTACATGCATTGCTTCTCTGAGCTTTAGCATGCCATATCTATAAAAACTGTGCAAGCAAGTATTTTGTTCTTACACTACCTGTAGCAGAGATCCTTTTAATCTTTCTCCAACAAACCAAAATCTACATTTCAATACATCCATTTACACTCATAACTTGAATGGGAAGAGGGAGGTCATTTAGTGCAGTCTGAGTCCATCTGTCACTAAGCATGAATTAATAATAGTAACTTTATCTTCCCAAGCAAGCTTACTGATGTGGTTCCATTTCTGTGAAATGGTGTGAAATGTTATTCCATAAAACCTGATCTAGAACTCAGATAAAACTTCTCCTTGGGTGTCTGGGGCTTATACAAAGTCACCACAGTGATTAACCTGCGGTACATTTGACCTGAAAGCCTTTATGGTGCAGCAAATCTTGACTCATGGCAGGATCCTCTGAAACAAAAATGGGTTTAAAGGCTGAATGGGAAGATGTGTTGCATCTACCTGCAAGGCTCACATTCCACCCTCCAATCTGTTTGGCTCTTGAAATGTAGAGTTTAAAAGGCTGTCAGTGGAACACCATGAGACTCCAGCATGCTGACATGCCTTGTTTGTTTTCAGAAGATCAAAGTCTTCCCATCTTGATGCTTATGAGCTGGGTAGATTTTCTTCAAAGTTGTAATTGCCATATTGGTGCTGAGGCTCTGGGTGGCATTCCTTCTTTTAGTCTAGCTGCTTAGATTACTCAGCGATGTTTGTTCCTTTATTCTTAGATCACTGCCATCACTTGTTCAGTTCTGTTTGATAAGGCTATTTTGTCTGTCAACAGCAAATGGAAGCTTGTCGTGGTAAAAAAAAAAAAGATGTGTTATCACCATTTAACATCTGCTGTTCTAGTTGTTGAAGATAGCCATCATTGTTGACTGGCCCATCCTCCTCTGCTTCTAACATGAATTACATGAATTAAGGAAACTGAGTAGCTCAATGAATAATTTAATTTCCAGAAGCTTTGTGTGATTGTTGGTGATGGCCATGGAACAGAATTTTAAGGGGTTAAATCTTCTGCACTTGAAACCAACAGCCACAATCCAGAGACACATCTGCAGATATCAGACCTCTGCATTTTACTTTCCCCCAGTATTTTCCTTTTCAAATTGTGCTGCTCAGACTGCATAATTTCCCTTTAATGGAACTGAGCAGTCTCCCTTGTTTTTTCACTTCGTGGTTTCAAAGCATATTCCTTTTAGTGTCTCCTCTAAATTATTTTCTTCCAAGTCCTAAATCCTGTAGGAAGTGTGGTTGTTTTCCTAAACCCTGGTTGTTAAGTCTTCAGGGAACTGTGGAATCCCTGAGTAAGCCCACATTTCACAGTTCAGGGAGGCTCTTAAGCCTTTGGAGTAAAGGAACTGTGCAATCCTTGAGCTTGTCTGACCAAACTTGGGAAAGTTTTTCTAACTAGGCTGAACTAAAGCTTAGAGACATTCCACGGTTTACAAATATATTTGTGGCAAATGACATTTTATCAATAACATTATGCAGTTCATAACAATAAAAATGTTTTTGGTCCAGATTATTTATCTGGTTTAGTTATTTATTTTGAAATTAGAAGATTTCAGCATAACTCCACTTAGGAATCTCTTGAGAACTTCATTTACAAGGTAAATGTATAGTCAGTGGTATCAGGTTTAAAGAATGTATTGCTGCAAAATCCTCTTTTTGAAATATGATAATAGAAACCGTAACCTTATGTTGACCTGAAACTGGAAAACTCTCACTCTCTCTCTCTCTCTCTCTCTCTCTCTCTCTCTCTCTCTCTCTCTCTCTCTCTCTCTCTCAGATGTTGGAACTGTTTTGAAAATTGTTTCTATTCCTAAAGAAACTTGGCATGATTTGGAGGAAGTTTTGCTAGAAGAAATGACAGTCTTTCAGGTGAGTGCAGCTGAAATTTCATATTATCTGTTTTTGCTTCTTCAGGCAGCTGAAAATAGAGTTTATTGTAGAAGAATCTAGTGAAAATAACTATAATAAATTGTTAGAAGAAATACGGAAAGATCTGCATAAATGGAAAGAATTGCAAATTTCTTTGATGGGCCGAATCGCAACAATAAAGATGAACATATTACCACGGTTCTTATTTCTTGCACAAAATATTCCAATTTTAAAGAGGAACATATACTTTTCGGAACTAGATAAAATAGTTAGGGCTTTTATTTGGTTTCCCAAAAAAGCTCGTATTAAAGGGAAAATGATGCAAGACAAGAAAGAAAGAGGAGGATTTGGACTACCAAATTGGGAATTATATTACCAGGCAGCGGCCATGGGATGGATCAGAGATTGGATTCTACTGGAAAACTGGAGAACTCTGCACTTGGAGGGTCACGATTTACATATGGGATGGCATGCGTACATCTGGTATGAAAAAGAAAAAGTGCATGCTAACTTCCGGCATCATATAATAAGAGGAGCATTGATAAAGATATGGAAAAAAATTCGAGAAAGGTATTATATCAAGATTCCTAAATGGGTGTCACCATTAGAAGCATTTGTAAAACCAACATTGATGACAGAGAGTAATATAGGAGCGTATGACACTCTGTTAGATGAAGCTAATAATTTAAGAACAAAGGAAAATCTAAAGTCAAACAATATAAATCTCTCTTGGTGGGAGACTACCCAGTTGCAATCAAGATTTATGAAAGATAAAAAAACTGGTTTCTACACAGAGAAAATAGACCTAGACAAATTATGGTTGTCAACTAGTGATAAGTTGATACAGAAGTTATATAGTTATTTTTTAGATGATTATATGCAAGATGAGTTAGTAAAAACCTCTATGATATCGTGGATGAGAGATATAGGTTATAATATCCAAATTGATGACTGGCTAAGAATTTGGAAAGTGATGAAGTATGTAAAGGCAGTTCCATATAAAGAAAATATTTACAAATTATTCTATAGATGGTATTGGACGCCTGACAAGATTGCTAAAAGTTATAAGGTTATATCTAGAAATTGTTGGAGGTGTAATACTAATGTTGGTACATTTTTCCATATGTGGTGGAAGTGTGGAAAAATACAAAAGTTTTGGCATAATATTAATAAGATGATAAGAGAAATTACGAATATTGACTTAGAATTGTTACCAGAAACATACCTGTTGAATATTATACCTGAAGGTTTTGAGCAAAAAGATGTATGTCTAATAACCCATATACTTACTGTGGCCAGAATATTAGTAGCTAAATATTGGAAGTCAGATGGATTACCAGTAAGAGATGAACTAATTAAGAAACTAATAGAGACTGCAGAAATGGACAAATTAAGTATGATATTGCAAGGGAGAGAGGGAAAGTGGTTCCAGGAACGTTGGGATAGAGTTTATAAATGGTTAGAGTCAAAATGTGTATAGTTGACTCCGAAACTAGACTATGTATCATTGTGTAAACAGAAGATATTGTTGTATTCTTAAAAATATAAATAAAATGGTAAAAAAAAAAAAAAAAGAATCTAGTGAGCCCTTCAAATTAGCTTGTCAATTAGAGACTTGGGCACTAGGCAAAATAAAACCAGAAGATTTCAATGCCAGTTGTGTATTAATAACAAGAGATGATATCAGTGACACTTTATGTTTCATGGAATGTAAAAATCAATACATATGACTATTTGCAATTTACAGTTTAAACCATGTATGTTCTTAAGTATATATAGGGAAAGTCTCTGAATCTTTTTTTTTTTATATGTCCCATTGGGACATAAATTTTAATAAGTATCCTGTCTTTATACATATTTGAATTTTGGTTCCACAACATTCTATGCTTACCATAATTGATTCGGCTCAAGAACTGGCAGTCAGAAGACACTGGCCAGGGCTGACTAGCTGCTTCGCAAAGTCCTGCCCACGTCAGCTCCGGTCAGTGTTTTCAGCTCAGTCTGCTCCAGTCCTCCAACAGGAGAGGACCGTCTGGAGTGTGACCTCAGGGACAGGCCCTCAAGGCTGAGGCAAGTGAGAGAAGCCCTTTTCCGCTCTCCACACCATCCCCTGGGCCTTCTATGAAGGGACTTGGCCCAGAGAAGGCCTTTTCGGGCCCCCCATGCCATCCCCTGGGCCTTCTATGGGGGCAGTAGGCCCAGAGAAGGCCTTTTCCACCCCCCTACACCATCTCCTGGGCCTTCTATGAGGGGACTAGGCCCAGAGAAGGCCTTTTCCGTCCCCCACACGCAATCCCCTGGGCCTTCTATGGGGCACTAGGCCCAGAGAAGCCCTTTTCCATCCCCCACACACCATCCCCTGGAACTTCTATGGGGCACTAGGCCCAGAGGAGGCCTTTTCTGCCCCCCACACCATCTCCTGGGCCTTCTATGAGGGGACTAGGCCCAGAGAAGCCCTTTTCCCCCACACACTGCCTACTGCCCCCATAGAAGGCCCAGGGGATGGTGTGTGGGGGACAGAAAAGGCCTTCTATGGGCCCAGAGAAGCCCTTTTCTGCCCCTCTTCCCTTCCTTTCCCCCTTTTTCTTTCTTCCTCTCTCCTTTCTTTCACTCTTCCCCCTATTTCTTTCTTCCTTCCTTCCTTCCTTCCTTCCTTCCTTCCTTCCTTCCTTCCTTCCTTCCTTCCTCCCTCCAACCCTCTCTCCCTTCCACCTCCCTCCCTTCCTTTCTAGGGCCCATTGTCTTCCACCACAATGGGCTTTGCTCCCTAGTTTTCAATAAGACAAAATAATACTTGTCACATACAAAACATACAACACAAACACGAAACATACATGGGGGGTAATTTAACTAATACATAATCGATTTGTATACTAATAGTATCTGACTGCTAAACAGCGTGTGTAACAAAAACTGACAATAATCTAGCCAAATTTGTAACTCTTGTACGCGTCTTGAATATCCAGTCTCTTATAATTAAACGTTATTGTAATTATTATACCACGTATAGAATCTTAACCATGTATTTTGAAAAGTGGATTCTGTCAGACCTTTCAAATGTAAGGTCAGTCTATCCATTTCTGCTGCCTCCAAAAGTTTGTTAATAAGTTCTTTCTTCTTCGGAACTTCCAACATTTTCCAATATTTAGCATATAGGATTCAAGCTGTAGTAGTCAAATAAACAATAAGATATCGATCATCCTTTTTACAATTGTCAGGCAATATTTAACAGCAATACTTCTTGGGTAAAAGGAACAGAGAATCTAATATCTTTTGTAACATTTCATGTACCCATGCCCAAAATTTTTGACTCTATCACAATGCCATCATATATGATAAAAGGATCCCAACTTATTCTGACATTTCCAACATTTGTTAGAATATTTACTATTATATTTAGCTAATATCTCTGGCGTTACATACCACCTATAAAACATTTTATATACATTCTCTTTATATGGGACCGCCTTTGTTATTTTAATATTTTTCTTCCACAGTTGAGCCCATTGATCAAGTTCAATATTGTGTCCTAAGTTTTGTGTCCACTGAACCTTATTAGTCTTTACAATTTAATCTGCCATTGTATAGTCAAGAAGATATGTATACATTTTCTTAATAAATCTTTGTTCTGTGGAGGTCAAAATCTTTTCAATCTCCAGCAAGTTTTCATAGAAGCCCAACTTTTTATCTTTTGAAAGTCTAGATTCAATTTGAGCTCTTTGCCACCATGATAATTCTGGCAATGGTTTTAAATTTAGGTTAGAGTCCAAGATATCAACATATCTTCTTACCTTCTCCTCAGTATAAACTCTAGGATAAGTGAGCGCTTCCAATGGTGCAAAATTTTGAATTTTTTGTATAGAACTGTTTATAGATTGGCTCCTATACTTTCAATAAAGATGCTCTGAGCCAATGTAAATATTTTTGTGATGCTGCTTTCCCAATTCTGTAGGAATGCGCGCCAACCCAGCATCAAATCCTGGCCTTCCAATTTTAGTATTCTTTGATCTTCTAGAGTGATCCAGTCTTTAATCCAAGCTAAGGCTGCTGCTCTATAGTACAAGAGCCAGTTGGGAAAAGCAAACCCTCCTCCTTCCTTGAAATCTTGTAATGCCTTGAGTTTTATTCTTGCACGCTTCCCTTGCCAAATAAATTTTGATATAACCTTGTCTAAGTCTTTGAAGATTTTTTGACTTTGCAAAATTGGTATAGTTTGGAAAAGAAACAACCATCTAGGTAATACATTCATTTTGATAATAGCTAGCCAGCCCATTAATGATACGTGAAGATTTCTCTATTTTTCCAAGTCTTCCTTAGTTGTCTTAAGTAGTTCTTTATAATTGTTTTCTTGCAATGCGCTCCATTTATTAGTTAGAGTGATACCTAGGGACTTTATTTTCTTTTGCAATTGAAAGTGTGATTCCTCCTGGAGCTTTAAAGCTTGTTCATTATTCATATTTTTGTCATTATTTTTGTTTTATTTATATTTACTCTCAGGCTGGCTGCTTGTCCATATTCTTGTAACTTTCCTTTTAAAATATGAATTAAGTCATGGGGCTTTTCTAGAATGAAGACAAGGTCATCCGCAAATGCCAAGAGTTTATATTCTTCTCCTCTCAATTTAAGTCCAGAAATTTGTGCATCATTTCTGATTGCCTCATTTAAGATTTCAAGTGTGAAGATAAATAAAAGGGGTGATAATGGACATCCTTGCCTCATACCTTTTTGTATTTCTATATTCTGTGTCTGACCACCATTAATTAAAATCTTAGCTTTTTGTTTTCTATATATTGCCTCAATCATCTTAGTAAAGTCTGTGCCTGCTTGAGCCTTATTCAGAGCTTCCAACATAATGTTCCAGTTAATATTATCAAATGCTTTTTCAGCATCTAGGAAAATTAACGCCAACTCTCTTTCAGGGTGTGCTTCATAATATTCTATAACATCAAGAATACATTTGAGATTATTTCTAATTTGTCTTTTAGGTAGAAAGCCTAAGACATTTGAGACAGAATTTTTTTCAATCTTTTAGCTAAGATGCAAGCAAAGATTTTATAATCAGCATTCAAAAGGGAGATAGGTCTATAATTTTTAATTTCGTTTTCATCTGTGCCTTGTTTATGGATAAGAGTTATTAATGCTTCATTCCAAGAGTCAGGAACTTCACCTTTTTCCATTCTACTTTTATGAACTTCATTTAAATGGTTGAATATCTGATCTTCAAAAATAAGATAAAATTCTACAGGCAAACCATCCGGACCTGGTGCTTTCCCTCTTTTTTGACTTTTTAATACCTCTACCAATTCCACCATTGCTATTGGTTGGTTGATGATTTTCTTTTGTTCTTCTGTAAAGATCTTAGGTTTGTAAGTTTCCTGGTAATGCTTTATAAAGTCTTGATCGGAATCCGTTCTTTTATAAAGATGTCTGTAAAATTCTTCAACTATTAGTTTCATTTCTTGTATTCTATTTGTTTCTTCTCCATTTTTCTGTTTTAGCACCTTTATATAAGATTTTTCTCTTTCCTTTCATATTTTATAAGCTAGCCATCTTGTGGGCTTATTGGCATTTTCAAAATAATTTTGTTTAGCACACATAAGTTTCTTTACTAACTCTTGTGTAAGTAAACAATTCATTTGATGCTGTAGAAGTCTCAATTTATCTATCTTTTTCTGATTTTGGGTCTTTCAACAGTCCATCTTCCTTTTGCAAATTTATATAAGCCTCCTTCTTTTGTTTATTTACTTTGGCTGACTCCTTAATCATCCATCCTCTAGCATATGATTTAAAGGTGTCCCATACTGTGTTTATAGATATATCTGGTTGAATATTTATATCAAAAAAGAATTTGAACTCTTTCTTCGTTTCTTTTAGAACTTTTTCATTTCTCAAAAGTGATACATTCAAAGTCCATCTCTTTCTTGGCTTTATCTCTTGTAGTTCCAAAGTGATCGGTTTATGATCTGAAAAAGTTCCTGGTTCAATTTCTGCTTCTAACATGTCCTTAACAGCTGTTGATGTAATCCAACACATGTCCAGTATAAATCAAGAATTTTGTCTAGCAGAGTAATAAGTGTAATCTTTCTTTAAGGGGTTTCTTACTCTCCAAGTGTTCACTACCATTAATTCATCCAATAGACAATAAAGTACAGGTGGAAACTCATTCCCACCTCTCTTTTTCTTTTCTTTTTTTGTAGGCAATGTTTGATTTTCTATCAACATTTTTGGCAAAGACTGCATTAAAGTCCCCTAGGATGCAGATTGCCTGGAACTCTTGTTTGGTAATCAATTTTTGTAGCCTTTCATAAAAATGTTCTTGATTTTTATTTGGAGCATAAATATTTACCATTAACATTTTTTTCTCTTGTTTTTGAATTGAAACCATTAAGATTCTTCCATTTTGTGAGACATGGATCAGTTCTGGTTGTAAATGCTCTTTTACATACATAACCACCCCTCTTTTCTTTTTGTTCTTTGTCAGATGCTAAAAAGATCTTCCCTAAGCCTTTAACTTGTATGTATTTTTCATCAGATTTTTTTATATGAGTTTCTTGGAGAGATATAATATCAGAATTTGTTTTTCTTAGTTGGAGAAAAAAATTCATTCTCTTCTGCGGGACATTCAAACTGTTTACATTCACCAAGATAATTTTCATTTTACCTTTACTCATGTTGATCCTTATTCTTTTCTTCCTGTTTTTCTCTTGTGTATTGCCCCATTTCTACTGGGGTTGTCCTGAACATACCTTGCTTCCTTGTGTTTCTCTTACGTGATCCAGATGGAGCATAAGAGAACATAAGAGAAGCCAATGTTGAAACAGGCCAATGGCCCATCTAGTCCAACACTCTGTCACACAGTGGCCAAAACAAACAGGTGCCATCAGGTGCAAGGAGCTCCTGGTTCTCAGGGAGCAGGACCTGGAGAAGCAGGGACAGTCAGTTAGGTGCACGGGGAAGACTCTCGGGGACTTGTTAGATATGTCCCACTCTGGATCTGGCAGCCCGGCTGCTGCCAGGGAGCATGAGGGTCAAGGGGAAAAGGGGCACCATGCTGAGGATAAGGGGAATGTGCCCTCAGAAGGGACCTCTTCTTCAGCTGGTGAACGGGTATCCTTTCGTACCAAGGAACCGTCCCTGGGAAGGGTGGGAGGGGGCTCTTGGTAGTTGGTGATTCGATCCTTAGGCAGGTAGATAGCTGGGTGGTGAACCCGCGTACTGACTGTATGGTGACTTGCCTGCCTGGTGCGAAGGTAGCGGACATTACGTGTGTTTTAGATAGGCTGGTAGATAGTGCTGGGGAGGAGCCAGTGGTCGTGGTGCACGTCGGCACCAACGATGTGGGGAAATGCAGTCGTGAGGTCCTGGAGGAGAAATTTAGGCTGCTGGGCAGGAAACTCAAGGCCAGAACCTCCAAGGTAGCCTTCTCGGAAGTGCTACCTGTTCCACGCGCAGGGCCAGAGAGACAGGCACAGATCAGGAGTCTCAATGCGTGGATGAGACGGTGGTGTAGGGGGGAAGGGTTCAAGTTTGTTAGGCACTGGGATGCTTTTTGGGACAAGAGGGAGCTGTACAAAAGGGACGGTCTCCACTTGTCCCGAGAAGGAACCAGGCTGCTGGCGCTCAAAATCAAAAAGGTGGCAGAGCAGTTTTTAAACAGAATAATGGGGGAAAGCCAACAGGAGATGAAAAGTCTCTGGTTCGGGATGGCTCATCTCAAAGAGATGAAGGGGTAGCTATTACTTTTGTACAAGGAAATGGATTACAATTGTCCACTGAGACTGTGGCTAATGATAGGAACTGCCTGGCAAGGTCTCGAGGCAGCAAGAGGAAGGCTGTGGGCTTAACAAACCTGGGAAACTATAAGTGTTTATACACAAATGCTAGAAGTCTCCGAGGTAAAATCGGGGAGTTGGAATGCTTGGTGTTGGGGGGGGAAATAGACATTGTGGGTATTTCAGAAACTTGGTGGGATGCGGAAAATCAGTGGGATACGGTGATTCCTGGTTATAAATTATATCGGAAGGATAGGGAGGGAAGGGTTGGAGGTGGGGTGGCTCTGTATGTCAGAGAGGGTATACCGTCCAGTAAGATTGAGAGGGTAAGAGAATTGGATTCACTTCTGGAAATGCTATGGGTTGAAATAGTGGGTCCAAAAGGAGGCTTAACAGTGGGAGTTTGTTATCACCCACCAGATCAAAAGATAGAGGAGGATTATAAAATGATGAATGAATTAAAGATAGCGGCTAGACGAAATAACTGTGTTGTAATAGGCGACTTTAACTACCCACACATTGATTGGGTCAATATGAGTTCTAGTCAGGAAAAAGAGATTGCGTTCTTAGACACTCTCAATGACTGTGCTGTGGAACAGATGGTCACAGATCCTACCAGGGGAGAGGCGATCCTGGATTTGGTCCTAAGTAACACCCAAGACCTGGTGAGAGATGTAAAAGTAATAGCACCACTTGGGAACAGTGACCATAATGTCATTGAGTTTAACATTTGTACAGATAGGGAGTTGCCCAAAAAGACTGACGCAACCACTTTTAACTTTAAAAGGGGTAACTTCTCTGGTATGAGGGGACATGTGAGGAAGAAATTGAAAGGAAGAGTGGAGAAGGTCAAAACCATTGGGGAAGCTTGGAGACTATTTAAAAAGACAATCCTAGAAGCTCAGAAAAAATATATACCACAGGTTAGGAAAGGTACAAATAGGTATAGAAAAAAGCCTGCATGGTTAACAAATAAAGTAATGGAAGCTGTAAAAGGTAAGAAGGATTCCTTTAAGTGGTGGAAAGCTAGTCTTAGTGAGGTTGATAAAGGGAACACAGACTATGGCAAATAAAATGCAAGTCTGTGATCAGGCAAGCAAAAAGGGAATATGAGGAGCATATCGCAAAAAACATAAAGATCAACAATAAAACTTTCTTCAAATACATTAGAAGTAGGAAGCCAGCCAGGGAGGCAGTGGGGCCCTTGGATGACCAAGGGGTAAAAGGAGTAGTGAAGGATGATAGGGAAATGGCTGAGAAGCTGAATGCATTTTTTGCCTCTGTCTTCACTGTGGAAGAGGCGAAGTGTTTGCCCACTCCAGAACCACCGATTTCGGGAGGGGGTTTGAAAGACCTGAATCAGATTGCGGTGACAAGAGAGGAAGTCCTCCGACTGATGGACAATTTAAAAACTAATAAATCCCCAGGCCTGGATGGCATTCATCCGAGAGTTCTGAAAGAACTCAAATGTGAACTTGTGGATCTCCTGACAAAAATATGTAATCTTTCTTTAAAATCTGCCTCCATTCCTGAGGACTGGAAGGTAGCTAATGTCACTCCGATCTTTAAA
The DNA here is from genome assembly GCA_029375565.1 of Gekko gecko. Taxonomy (NCBI): domain Eukaryota; kingdom Metazoa; phylum Chordata; class Lepidosauria; order Squamata; family Gekkonidae; genus Gekko; species Gekko gecko. The sequence goes on from JAPDNY010000005.1 coordinate 177,500,704, forward strand.
AAGGGCTCCAGGGGAGATCCGGGAAATTACAAGCCAATCAGTCTGACATCGATACCGGGTAAGTTGGTGGAAACTGTTATTAAGGAAAGAATTAGTAGGCACATTGATGAACAAAAACTATTGAGGCAGACTCAGCATGGGTTCTGTAAGGGAAGATCTTGTCTCACTAACCTGTTAGTGTTTTTTGAGGGAGTGAATAAACATGTGGACAAGGGGGACCCCATAGATATTATTTACCTTGACTTCCGGAAAGCTTTTGATACAGTTCCTCATCAAAGGCTCCTAAGTAAGCTCAATAGTCATGAGATAAGAGGACAAGTCCTCTTGTGGATCAAAAACTGGCTTATAAATAGGAAACAGAGAGTGAGTATAAATGGGAAACTTTCTCAGTGGAGGCTGGTAAGCAGTGGGGTACCACAGGGATCAGTACTCGGTCCGATGCTTTTTAATTTGTTTATTAACGATTTGAAATTGGGAGTAAGCAGTGATGTGGTTAAATTTGCAGATGACACAAAGTTGTTCAGGGTGGTGAAAACCAGGGAGGATTGTGAGGCACTCCAAAGGGATCTGTTGAGGATGGGTGAGTGGGCGTCAACGTGGCAAATGGGGTTCAATGTGGCCAAGTGCAAAGTGATGCACATTGGAGCCAAAAATCCTAAATATAAATACACGTTGATGGGGTCTGATCTGGCAGAGACGGACCAAGAGAGAGATCTTGGAGTCGTAGTGGATAACTCAATGAAAATGTCTACACAATGTGTAGCTGCAATAAAGAAGGCCAACGCTATGCTGGGGATTATTAGGAAGGGAATTGATAACAAATCAGCCGGTATCATCATGCCCCTGTATAAATCATTGGTGCGACCTCATTTGGAATACTGTGTACAGTTCTGGTCACCACATCTCAAAAAGGATATTATAGCATTGGAAAAAGTGCAGAGAAGGGCAACTAGAATGATAAAAGGGTTGGAACACCTTCCCTATGAAGAAAGGTTAAAAGGCTTGGGGCTCTTTAGCTTGGAGAAACGACGGCTGAGAGGTGACATGATCGAGGTTTATAAGATTATGAATGGGATTGAGCAGGTTGAGAAAGAAGTACTTTTCTCCCTTTCTCACAATACAAGAACTCGTGGGCACTCTATGAAATTGCTGAGCAGTCGGGTTAGAACAGATAAAAGGAAATACTTCTTCACCCAAAGTGCTCTGGCCCCACTGCTGGTCCTCCTGATGGCACCTGGTATATTTTGGCCGCGGTGTGACAGAGTGTTGGACTAGATGGGCCATTGGCCTGATCCAACATTGGCTTCTCTTATGTTCTTATGTTCTTATGTTCTTAGGAGGTCCAGCAGTGGGGCCAGGAAGGCCTCCCACTGCTGCCCCCTCCAGCACCAAGAATAGAGTGCATCACCTGCCCCAGACTGAGAGTTCCTATCTATACCTTGTGGCTAATGGCCACTGATGGACTTCTGCTCCATATGTTTATCTAATTCCTTCTTGAAACTGTCCATGCTTGTAGCCACCACCACCACCTGTGGCAGTGAATTTCATATGTTAATCACTCTTTGGGTGAAGAAGTACTGCCTTAAAGGTTATGTAATTCTGTATCTCTTACTCCTGTAGGTAAAGATCAGACCTTCAGGCAATATCCATCTGTAATTTATTGTATTGGCTCTCAGTAATGTTGTGATCTCCATATATTCCCTCCTTTTCTCTCTAACTCTCCAGGGGATTTCTTTTAAAACATTCACTTCAGTATTCTCCCACATTAATGGTGCACTATTAACTTCGCTTAATATTTTATCTCTTACTGCCCTTTTATGAAATCTCACATTTCTCTCGGTACCTGGTGCTGTCTAGCATACGAGGAGTTCATCCTAAAAGCAATGTCAGTCTCTTGAGTAATTTTATCTTTTTCCTCCATGTTTAAATGTTTAGCCAACATTGTTGCCACTTTTATTTGTAAATCTTCATTTTGCTCTTCAGGCATGTTCTGAAATCTTAACACAAAAGCTGCTCTTTCAACTTGAAGCCTCATAACATCTTGTTCCAAGGTACATTGTCTGGTTCCTAAGTCTTGCATCTTGTCCTCCATTTCCTTTGTCTCTGCCTCTATTTTCTCAGTCGTGGTGTTCAGCTCTGCAATCTTCTGGGTGTTTACAGCAATTTGCTTTTGTAGTGCTTCCATACTGGTAACAAACTGTTGGGTAATATCTTTCATCGCCATTTTAGTATCTTGCATTGCAACTTTGATGGGATCTACAATTTCCACTATGGAGCTTTGAATTGTACTTTGCACAAGGGCTTGCATTTCTTTATTTGGCGCTAGTACCTTTGAGACTGCTGAGCCTGGTATTCCTGGAGAGGTACCTAGTGTTTTTACTTGCTTAGCTTGACTCATCTTTCAGCACTATTGTCTAGAAGAATCCAGCTTTCTGCCAAGCTTTTGCTTACACAGGTGCCTTAGGTTGTTTATAGCTTCTCCAGGAGTTGTTATGGAACACCAAACTGCAAGTCAAGGTCAGGCAGAGTGATTTTATTTTCCCTCCTATGAATGATCCAAAGTCTGTGTCCACTATGATGTGATTCCAAGGAGAGGCGAGGGGAATAGCTGTGAGGATATGAGCAAATTTTCTGCCTTCAATTTATAACAGATCAATAGTTCAGAAAGAATCTTCTCCCCTTTACAAAGCCCTTTTAAATCTTAAAACAATCTTAAAGCAGTCCTGTTCCTTCCTAGTTGAATTAAATGTCAATCTTCCCAATGTTCCCAATATGATTTATAAGACCCCTTTTTAAAAATTTGTAAGGAGTGTTCACAGAAATCCACACTGTGCCCCAGATTTGGTAAAAAATGAGTTAATTGAAAAAGGGTCTAGGCGGTTTAAAAGCAAGCTGACACTGTATCATGCAATGTTAAATGCAAGCAGACTGAGTTCAATGGAAATGTTGCCAAGTATGGAAAGTGAAAGTTAGCTCTCACAGACTTTCTCTCGCTTGCTGCTTGTAATGGGGGGGAACCTCCCACCTGCGCTCTTCACCCTTTTACAAGGCAAATTACAGTCCCGGTCCTTTTAGCAAATAAACAATGGAAATGTTACTCACGCCCTTCTTATGCACTTAGGCTGGCCTTCTAACCCTCCCCCTTCACAGGAAGCAACAGCTTGTGCCCAGAAAGTATGGGCTCCTCTTCTTGGTCCGCTGGAAGGCTATCAAAGGGGTCTTCCTGAGAGTAGCCACTACACAGGGGCCCTGATCAAGCCTCTGCATCCAACCCCCCTTCCGGGGGGGGGAGTGAGTCTTCGATCAACCAAAGACCCTTTGAAAACCAGGAAGAGGCAGAGTGCTGGAAAGCACATCTGTGTTCACCACACTGCAGCCTGCTGCTCTAAAAGTCTCTGAATCTCTGGGGGCAGCTCAAATATTCCTCATAGTGAAAAGTTTCACTTTCCATGTTACACTGCAATTACTAGATCTCTTTGACATGTAGGTAAGCACAACATTTTTCTGCTATTTGTAGAATTCCTTATTTTGCAGTCATAAAATGTAGGTGCTAGAAAGGTGTTAGATAGTCAGTCAAACACCAGGCTTCATAAGAAGATAGTATTTATTAAAGATAAGTCTTAGAGATGCATGAACCAGCTCTTTGTCAGTGATGCCCAATAATACAGAGCATGGTCAATTATAGCCCATTTGAAATACCCCCCCACCTACAAGCCAATGAATACACTTCGCTCGTGCACTAAACTATGAAGAAAAACACCTAGACCAGTATATCTCATATGCCAAGAGAGCATGGGACCCAAGGTCAGGCGAACTGATAAGACACACAGCAGAGACAGTAATTTACAGAGACTGGAGACTCTGAGTTCCTCCCGCATTCCAGAACAGTGAAAGATGTCTCTTCCCCCCCCCCCACAGCTATGGCAGGGTTACCTGACATCTTGCCCCCCGATAAGAGCCCCCCAGCTTTTCGGAATAGCGCTGGTGGAACCTGAGGAGGAGATGAAGGGCATTGATGTGTTCCACCTTGACCCATTCCCTGTGTTCAGGACCAAAAGCAACCCATTCAACCAAGTAATACAGCTTGTTCCGGGAGATCATAGAGTCCAGGACTTCAGACACTTCATAATGCGGTTCCCCCTGAACCATGAGGGGGGGCGGGACAGCCTGTTGAGGCTGCCACGTGTTCTCCCCAGGATCTCATCATAACAATCTAAGATGAAACACAGAATGGATACCTTTTAATGCTTTCGGTAAGATTAGTTCAGCCATCACCTCATTTATCATGCGTTTGATGTCATAGGGACTGACGAACTTCCAACCCAGTTTCCTACTAGGCTGGAGTCCCTAGTTTCGGGTAGACACATACACAAAGTCTCCTGGTTTCGGGTCCCACCCCTTGTTCTGTTTCTTGTTGGCCTGAGCCTTGTAATCTTTCTTAGCCTCATCCAAAGTTTTACAAAGGAGAGGCCAAGCCTCTTGGAGCCTCTTACACCATTCCCCCACCTCCCCCCCTGGCAAGTCAGTATTCGAGAGAAACGGAAGGGGGGGAGCATCATAACCATGTACTGCCATGAAAGGAGAAACCCCTGTAGATGAGTGTGACACATTATTGTAGCAAAATTCTGCTAGGGGCAACAAACCTTCCCAATTGTCCTGTTGGAAATTAGTGAAGCAGCGTAGATACTGTTCCAGGGCTTGATTAACCCGCTCCATTTGTCCGTCAGTCTCTGGGTGGCAGGCACTACTGAGCCCCCTTTCCACACCCAACAGTTTCAGGAGTTCACCCCAGAAATGTGACACAAATTGCAACCCCCGATCTGAGAGTGTCTTGTGGGACAACGTGTGTAATTTGAAAACATGATGCAGGAATGCTTTAGCCAGTAGCTTAGCCGACAGGACAGTCTTGAAAGGAACAAAGTGGGCTTGTTTTGAGAAGAAATTCACCACCACCCAAATCACAGTCTTTCCTTTACTGGGGGAAGATCCGTAATAAAATCCATAGAGATAACTTCCCACGGCCGGGATGGGGTTGGCAGTGGTTGAAGCACACCCAGTGGTTTCTCTGAGCGGGGTTTGCTCATAAGGCATATCTGACAAGATTTAATGAACAAAGACATATCCTGCCTCATGCCCGGCCACCCAAACTGCCTTTGAAGGAGTTGCAAAGATTTCACAAAGCCAAAGTGGCCGGCGAGTTTGGTGCTGTGCATGACACCTATTATTTCCCCCCGCAACATCCCCGGCACAAAGAGTTTGGTTCCTTTGTACCAACAGCCATTCTCCTGCAGTTCACCTTCCCTGGGAAGTGATGAAGAGTGAAGTTGAACTTAGAAAAGAAGTCTGCCCACCGCAGTTGTTTGGCATTTAGGTTCCACAGAGTCCAGAGGAGCTCGAGGTTTTTATGATCAGTCCAAACCTTGAAAGGAACCTGTGCCCCCTCCAACCTATGGCACCAGGTCGATAGGGCCAACTTAATTGCTCTTTCTTCCTTATCCCAAACTGCCCAGTTCCGCTCTGTCTCATGAATTTTTTAGAAACATAGGCTAGCAGGTGGAGTTTCCCATCCTCCCCTCTTGTAAGATGGTGCCGCCCATAGCCACATCCGAGGCATCGATTTGGACAATAAACTTTTTCAATTCATTTGGGTGTGCTAACACCGGCTCGGAGGTGAAGAGCACCTTGAGCTTCTCAAACGCTTCCTGACATTCAGAGGTTCAGTTGAGTTTGGCCCTGGGATGGGAGCCCTCTACCCCTTTCCCTTTCATTTTCAGTAGGTCCGTGAGGGGTAGGGACACCTGTGCAAAGTTCGCCAAAAAGGATTTGTAAAAATTGGCAAAACCGAGGAAGGCTTGTAATTGCCTACGGGTTTTTGGGGCCTTCCACCCCACCACATCTCTGACTTTGACTGGGTCCATTTCGATTCCCTGTTGGGAGATGTTGTAACCCAGAAACGAAATCTCCGAGCAATGAAATTCACACTTAGACAGTTTAACAAACAGCTTGTGCTTGTGTAACGTTTGCAGCACCTCCCTCATCAGTTTAACATGGGAGTCTTTGTACAGTAAAATATCATCAAGGTAAACAAGGACCCCTTTGAATAGGTGCTTGTGTAATACTTCATTTATCTAGTTCATGAAGACCCCCGGAGCCCCCTGAAGGCCGAAAGTCATAACCAGATACTCGAACTGCCCCAGGGGGTTATTGAACGCCGTCTTGTACTCATCTCCTTCCCTGATGTGCACTCTGAAGTAGGCATCATGCAAGTTCAGTTTGGAAAACACTTTTCCCCCAGCAACCGGCGCCAGGAGGTCTTTTATGAGGGGCAGAGGGTAAGCATTGGTGGTTGACACGGCGTTCAGCCCCCTATAGTCAGTGCATAACCACAACCCCCATCTTTCTTTTTCCAGAACAACAAGGGGGCCGTGCAGGGGGAGGAGGCAGGGTGGATGAAACCTCTAGCCAGGTTTTGTCAATGAACCTCCTCAGCTCTGCTTTCTCTGCTGGGCTCATGGAATACAGTTTCCCTTTCGGGAGTTTTTGGTCTGGAAACAGTTCAATTGCACAGTCAGAATTACGATGGGGGGGCAGCTCATCTGCTTCAGCCCCCCCAGACATGGGGGCCAGATCCCAATACTTGTGCGGGAATTGTTTTAGTTCGGTCTCTGCAAGCCCCACAGTTATTCTTTGGAGTGGGGCCGGCTCCCCCCAGGTGTCAGACCACACATGCTCTTTGCAGTGGGGGGAGATAAACTTCACAACCCCCTCCTCCCACAGGATATACAGGTACCCAACACCAGGGGGAAGCGCGCTGCTGGGGCAACCACGAATGGTCTGAGATCCCAATGTTCCCACGCTCCCATGCTCAGTGGCACAGTCTCATACTTCCAGGTGTCTTTCATGGTGGACCCGTCCATCTGAGTGAAAATCAATGGGTCTGGGAGTTTAACTACCTTCGCCCCCAATCCCGTTACTAGAGAGGGGTTGATTAAGTCTCTACCACATCGCGAATCGATTAGCCCCCTTACTCTAACGTGGGTGTTGAGCTCAGGGCATATCAGAGGCACAGTCATGAAGAAGCGGGAGGGGTAATTGCTCACTGGTTGTAGCACTTCAGGGTTGGGGACCTGCTGTTCAGCGCTGTTCACAGCAGGTCCTTCCCGTTTCCCGCCGGCTGGAACAGGTCCTCTCCTGAGGAATTGGTGTCCTCCTCAATAGGGATGGCCTGCAAGGTCCTCGGTCCTTTCGGCTTTGTGGTTGGTTTCTTGGATGGGGTATTGATCCTCTTCTTTTCTCCTTTTGGCACTGACGGTGCTGGGCTCGATCCTGGGCATGCCTCAGCAAAGTGGCCGGATTCTCCACATCTGAGACACAGGCCCTGCTTCATTTGTTGTTCTCGGGTCCTGTCTTTAGGATGAGGCAAAAGGGCCACTGCTTTAGCTTTTCCCAGGGTGGACGTAGTCGAGGCAGCTTTGCCCAGGGTGACTGCATCATCGTGAATAGTGCGAAGCCAGCTTTCGGTGTCCGCCACCTCTTTCATCCAGGCCAGTAGGGACCGAGGTTTTCCCCCACAGAGGATCATTCCGTGGATCTCCAGGTCTAGTCCCAACCATGTCACTTCTAGTTTTCACTGGAAATGACATAACTGTGCTGGCATAATGATCTCTACCCCATTTCCTCCTGGCAGTGCCTCAGTCACCAGTGGGCATCAAGCTCTGATGCTGGGAGCTCAGCCATGAGCTCAGATACTTCCTGACTATGGAGCCTTCCAGCACTTTAAAGGGCTCTTCCTCCAATGATAGTCTTTCATGAAGTAAGATACATGCCTCTTTGCTTAATGTGGCCCACCAACTGTTTGATGAAGGGAGCTTTCGCTCTTGAAACCCTGAAACTCTTGTTGATCTTTAAGGAGCTACTGGACTCGAATCTAACTGTTCTACTGCAGACCCACATGGCTACCATCTGAAACCAAGTTATCATTCTGTTGAGGAAAGCGATGATTGAATGCATCTTTGAAGGTGACCCCTCTCCTTCTGTTTTCCAGGAACCCACAGCTATTTTGGCAATGAAGATATCTGCAAAGCAGGTACTGCAAGTACAACTGTGGTCTCTTTAAATATTGATAGGGTGAAGTGTTTCAGAGATGTTAACTTGGCTCTGTGAATGGATACTTGCACCAACTGCACCCCATCCTTTTCCAGAAATGTTTCTTAACAAATATCTGACAGATAAGGAATTGAAAAAGTCTTTATTTATACTTTAGTAGAAGTGAAAATGGAAGCCAAGTATTCTTCTTGCTAAATCTGAAAGTGTCATATTGCTAGGAAATGTAGAGAGGTTTTCTGATTAGATTTATGCTGGCTGGGTGAGTTAATTCCCTTCTCCAAATTTGGCAGCAATGCCCCTAGTGCTTCCTTGTGCCTTGCTAATGTATATGCACAATGAGGGGCATTGTCAAGCCAAAGTGAAGCAGTTTAGGTCCTCTTTACTGTAATGTTAAGCAAATCTGGTATTGTACATACTCCAAACCAGTTGAAATTGCACGGCTAAAACACTTAAAATTTTGGATGTACAATAGAGTGACTTGTGGCTACTGTAACTTCCAAAGCTATTCTTACTGAGCTATATTTCAATAAATAGAAGGGTGTAAAGGGACATATTCAGGAGAGTATCATGCAAACTTTAATAATGGAATTCCTGATGAGCACAGCTTAAGAGGTGAACTACATCAATGTTGTGGCTTAGCATGAGAAGGGAAGAATTGCCATAAGTGCATAGTGTGAAGGCGCAGTCACTGCATCCAGGGCTGGTGCTGCTGTAATAGCTTCTTCACATACCTATACCCTTCAGCACTTTGTAACACTTGAGAAAGTCAGAGAATTCCAAATGCATGCCAATTCAGTCTGGAGACCAAGTCCTATCAGGAACGGTTGAAGGAGCTGAGTATGTTTAGCCTGGAGAGTAGACAACTGAAAAGAGATATGATAGCCATCTTCAAGTATTTGAAGCGCTGTCATATAAAGGATAGAGTAGAGTTGTTTTCTTTTGCCCCAGAAGGTCAGAGCAGAACCTAGACATAAATTTCCTCTTCTGCCAAAGGTAAATTATGACCTAGACATAAAGTTCATCTTCTGCCAAAGGTAAATTGTGAGGGGACTGTTAAGAAGACTGTGGAAATTAAGAATGCCAGAGCAGCAAGCATAATGGTGGCTAGATCGATGGAGGGCAATCAGTGTTGCAGGCCAGTAAAATGATTAGGTGGTATTGTGGTATATCCAGCCACTCATGGTCTTCGTGAAGCAGGACTTTCCTACTTCCATCTCCTGCTGCAATCCCCTTAATTTTTGTCTGAGAGTCAGTGGACCCTAATGAAGAACATTGAGGCAGGAAAACTGGATGCTAGCACCGAGATGGAGGAACTGGTGGAAATCGCTACTCCCTGTTTTAAAGACTGCAGTGCCATCAGGTTTTTGGATTTTCCAGGTTGGATCCATGCTGTTCTGTAAATGAATAAATGAATATGCTGTATTCAGATAAGCAGAGCGAAATCATGAGGCAGTCTTTGTGCAGTCTTTTGTGTTTTTGAGAATAATTTGAGGCCAAGATATTTTACGAGACCATTTGTAAAATTGTAACAGATCTATCTAAGAGGGTTGTCCTCCTGATTACAAATGAGTTATAACTTAAAAACAAAAGAAAAATAAGAAATTTAAAATAATAAAGATACAAACCAGGTATGCAATTGGCATGGCTTTTTATTGCAAAGGGTTAACAAACGAAACTTCGTCTTTATATTGAGAATTCTGCCATAACCAGGTGGGATCCCCACTGTATATTGGAAGATTGCCTAAAATGAATGTGTTTGACATGAAATACTTCATCACCTAAGATAATGAGGAGGGAGAGATTTCAAAAAGATATACTAATATTAAAAAACCCTGTCTTCGAAACACATTCATATGGTGTTCATATGGTACTAGAATGTTCTGCTTTTGGTTTATTTTTACAAGAACATTTTTCTGAAAGCAGCTGATTGTATTAGAGAATGGGCCCATGTGTTTAAGACCAACTTCTCCCTCAAAGGCCTCTTTCTGTATTCAGCAAGGATCACAATTTTCCCTGATATATCAGAAAACAATATGAATGTTCTCTGTTCAGTTCTCTGCCCATCACATGTGCATAGCTGGGCTGTACCCATATTTGGAGGATGGCTTAGGATATTCCAGCAGTAGGGTTGCCGGCCTCCAGGTGGGCCAGAGACATCCTGGAATTACAAAGGATTTCCAGAGTGCAGAGATCAGTTCCCCTGGAGAAAATGGCTGCTTTGGAGAGTGGATTCTGTGGCATTTTACCCTGTTGAGGTTCTACCTTCCCCAGACACCATCCCCAAATTTCCAGGAATTTCCCAACCTGGAGTTAACAACTCTACCCAACAGGACCTAAAAAGCAAATGGACCCACATTCTTGTTTTCTGCTGCATTAATATAGATTGTTTGTCTGATGCATAAAGTAATGTCTCCCTTTAGGGAGCAGAGGGAGAAGTTCCTTTTCTTGGACAACATAGCAGAATGCAGAAGCTGGATTCCAAAGGAGGAGTGTAACCATATGGAATGCACTCTCTTTTTGCTGTTTGTTTTAATTGCCTTTGCCATAAATGCTTCTTTCTTCCTCCCCCTCCTCCCCAGCAACAGCTCTACATCGGCTCAGCTGTCAGTGTTTCCCAACTTCCCTTACACCGCTGTGATGTGTATGGGAAAGCCTGTGCTGAGTGCTGCCTTGCTCGGGATCCCTACTGTGCCTGGGATGGCTCCTCCTGCTCTCGCTACTTCCCCACGGCAAAGAGGTGAGGGCAGCTCTCATCAAGCTTTCTTGTGTGTCTGCCTTAGCTGATTGTATTAGTGTTGCCAGTACTTCACTGAACACGAGACCGGCCATGCTGTATCAGAGCAAGGCAGATCCATCCAGTTTGACAGTTGGTAAGAACATAACAACATAAGAACATAAGAGAAGCCAATGTTGAATCAGGCCAATGGCCCATCTAGTCCAACACTCTGTCACACAGCGGCCAAAAATACCACGTGCTATCAGGAGGTCCAGCAGTGGGGCCAGGACACTAGAAGCCCTCCCACTGCTGCCCCCTCCAGCACCAAGAATAGAGTACATCACCTGCCCCAGACTGAGAATTCCCATCTATACCCTGTGGCTAATAGCCACTGATGGACTTCTGCTCCATATGTTTATCTAATTCCCTCTTGAAACTGTCCATGCTTGTAGCTGCCACCACCTCCTGTGGCAGTGAATTCCATATGTTAATCACTCTTTGGGTGAAGAAGTATTTCCTTTTATCTGTTCTAACCCGACTGCTCAGCAATTTCATGGAGTGCCCATGAGTTCTTGTATTGTGAGAAAGGGAGAAAAGTACTTCTTTCTCAACCTGCTCAATCCTATTCATAATTTTATAAACCTTGATCATGTCACCCCTCAGCCATCGTTTCTCCAAGCTGAAGAGCCCCAAGCGTTTTAACCTTTCTTCATAGGGAAGGTGTTCCAACCCTTTTATCATTCTAGTTGCCCTTCTCTGCACTTTTTCCAATGCTATAATATCCTTTTTGAGATGTGGTGACCAGAACTGTACACAGTATTCCAAATGAGGTCGCACCAATGATTTATACAGGGGCATGATGATACTGGCTGATTTGTTTTCAATTCCCTTCCTAATAATCCCCAGCATAGCGTTGGCCTTCTTTATTGCAGCTACACACTGTCTAGACATTTTCATTGAGTTATCCACTACAACTCCAAGATCTCTCTCTTGGTCCGTCTCTGCCAGTTGGTTTGTAACAGTAGACAGCCAGAAGCTCACAAAAGCAGATGGCCATACCTATTTGTCCTCGGTATCTGGCATTCAAGGTTCAATTGCCTTTGGACATGGAATTTCATACCATAGGCAGTGAAATACCCAGTCTCTATTGATGTGTCTTAACATTTATTGTTCAAAACTAAGCAAGCTTGTCATGAACATTTGTAATAGCTGGCATAACTATTTTAAGTATTTTTCAGCTAATTCAGGGATGGCCAAACTTGCTTAATATAAGAGGCACATAGAATAAATGTCAGATGTTTGAGAGATGCAAGACGTGGACAAATATTACAAACACATTAGTGGAAAATATGCAAAATTGCTTTTTATTAACATTAAAGGAGACTGCCAAAAATAAAAACAAAAGGGGTAAAAACAGATATTGATCATGATATTTATTTGTCCAATGATATTTATTTGTTTGCTAATGATATTTATTTGTCCAAGAGAAAGAGAGAAGTGGAAAGAAAGAATGAAAGAGGTGGAGAGAGAAAGAGAAACAAAGGAAGCAAGTAGATGGGGAGGGAGAGGGGGAAGAAGGAAAAGAGAGGAAAAGAAAGAAGAAAGTGAGAAAGAGTGAAAAAGAGAAAGAAAGGTGGAAAGAAATAAAATAGATGGGGAGAGAGGAAGGATGGGGAAAGAGAGAGAAAAAAGAAAGGAAATAGATGGAGAAGGAGGAAGGAAGGAAGAAAGAGAGAGAGAGAAAGAGAGAGGGAGGGAGAGAGAGAGAGGGAGGGAAGCAAATAGATGGGGGTAGGGAGAGGTGGAAAGAAAGCAATTTTAACTTTAAATGCATCCTCTAAGCCCTCCCCCTGCCCCCCACACTAGCTGGCTTGGAGAAGGGATTTAAAGAGACAAATGCCTTCTCCAAGCCTGCTGGTGGGAGGTGGGCTTTGAAATGCATTTAAAGTTAAAGTTGCTTTCTTTCTCTGCTCCCCCCTACCTCAAGTCTACCCAGGGAGTACTATTTTTATGTGGGCTGGACATCAACTGGTGCTAGGAAAATGGAGCTTGTAGAACTGAAGGAGCAATACCCATTCTTGGGTGACTGGCGGGGTAGAAAAACAATGGAAACAAAGCCAGAATTGAAAATCAGGTTTGCTAACAGGGTTGCCAGATTCAAATAGAATTTGTTTGTTTAGCTGTTCTGGGACAGTCAGGCAATATGGAGGATCAAGGTCTCCCCACTCGGCTCCCAGGCCTGCTGCAGACAAATGCACATCTAGAGCTGTCAGTCATTCAGAGATCACTCTCCTGATGAGTCATACATCCCAATTATCTTTAGCCTGTTCACCAGACATGCAGCCCAATCCTGTGCAGGTTTACTTGAGTGTAAGTGCTTTTTGTTATAGTATTACTTGCCTCCAAGGACATGATGGTTATTTTAGCAGATGACTTTAATGCCAGAATTGGAAGTGACAATGAAGCTTTATCCCTTTAATGTATTCAAGATCATCAAAAGACATTAGATTCAATGTGGTGACAAGAGGCAAGTCTCAAACATTTTTAGTTTTGATAGAGGATTTAGACAAGGTTGTTTGCTTGCTCCCCTCCCTCTTAATGTATATTTAAATGATCTGATGTTGAGCCTCTTTCATGCTCCCAGAATAGCTTCAAAAGAATTACCACTACTTTAGTTGCTGTAGATTTTCCGGGTTGTGTGGTCGTGGTCTTGGCATTGTAGGACCTGACATGCCAATGCCAAGACTACAGCCACACAACCCGGAAAATCTACAGCAACTAATGACCTCCAGCCGTGAAAGCCTTCGACAACAAATTACCACTACTGCTTTATGCTGATGATTCTGTTCTTATTTCTCATACAAAGATCCCTCTAAAGAGACATTTCTCAAATTGCTGTTTAGAAGAGGAGTCGCAAATAAACTACAATAAATCTAAAATACTGGTTTTCTCCAACATAAGAACATAAGAACATAAGAGAAGCCAATGTTGAATCAGGCCAATGGCCCATCTAGTCCAACACTCTGTCACACAGCGACCAAAATATACCAGGTGCTATCAGGAGGTCCAGCAACGGGGCCAGGACACTAGAAGCCCTCCCACTGCTGCCCCCTCCAGCACCAAGAATAGAGTGCATCACCTGCCCCAGACTGAGAATTCCCATCTATACCCTGTGGCTAATAGCCACTGATGGACTTCTGCTCCATATGTTTATCTAATTCCCTCTTGAAACTGTCCATGCTTGTAGCTGCCACCACCTCCTGTGGCAGTGAATTCCATATGTTAATCACTCTTTGGGTGAAGAAGTATTTCCTTTTATCTGTTCTAACCCGACTGCTCAGCAATTTCATGGAGTGCCCACGAGTTCTTGTATTGTGAGAAAGGGAGAAAAGTACTTCTTTCTCAACCTGCTCAATCCCATTCATAATCTTATAAACCTCAATCATGTCACCCCTCAGCCGTCATTTCTCCAAGCTGAAGAGCCCCAAGCATTTTAACCTTTCTTCATAGGGAAGGTGTTCCAACCCTTTTATCATTCTAGTTGCCCTTCTCTGCACTTTTTCCAATGCTATAATATCCTTTTTGAGATGTGGTGACCAGAACTGTACACAGTATTCCAAATGAGGTCGCACCAATGATTTATACAGGGGCATGATGATACTGGCTTTCATGGATTTGTTTTCAATTCCCTTCTTAATAATCCCCAGCACAGCGTTGGCCTTCTTTATTGCAGCTACACAGTGTCTAGACATTTTCATTGAGTTATCCACTACGACTCCAAGATCTCTCTCTTGGTCCGTCTCTGCCAGTTCAGACCCCCTCAACGTGTATTTATATTTAGGATTTTTGGCTCCAATGTGCATCACTTTGCACTTGGCCACATTGAACCCCATTTGCCACGTTGACGCCCACTCACCCATCCTCAACAGATCCCTTTGAAGTGCCTCACAATCCTCCCTGGTTTTCACCACCCTGAACAACTTCGTGTCATCTGCAAATTTAGCCACTTCACTGCTTACTCCCAATTCCAAATCATTAATAAACAAGTTAAAAAGCATCAGACCGAGTACTGATCCCTGTGGTACCCCGCTGCTTACCACCCTCCACTGAGAAAGTTTCCCATTTATACTCACTCTCTGTTTCCTATTTATAAGCCAGTTTTTGATCCACAAGAGGACTTGTCCTTTTATCCCATGACTATTGAGCTTACTTAGGAGCCTTTGATGAGGAACTGAGGAACATAGTTTTTGTTCATCAATGTGCCTACTAATTCTTTCCTTAATAACAGTTTCCACCAACTTACCCATTATCGATGTCAGACTGACTGGCCTGTAATTTCCTGGATCTCCCCTGGAGCCCTTTTTAAAGATGGGAGTGACATTAGCTACCTTCCAGTCCTCAGGAATGGAGGCAGATTTTAAAGAAAGATTACATATTTTTGTCAGGAGATCCACAAGTTCACATTTGAGTTCTTTCAGAACTCTCGGATGAATGCCATCCAGGTCTGGTGATTTATTAGTTTTTAAATTGTCCATCCTCCCTCATGGATCACTGCCTTGTCGTGGCGAGGGGGCTTGCGTGGTTCAATGAGGCTGTGGGCTATGCCGTGGAGGGCCACCCAGGACGGACAGGCCACAGCAGAGAACTCAGACCAAGCGTGATCCCCTGGAGAAGGAAATGGCAACCCACTCCAGTATCTTTGCCAAGAAAACCCCATGGACAGTAACAAAAGGCTAAAAGATATGACGCCGGAAGATGAGCCCCTCAGGTCGGAAGGTGTCCAATATGCTACTGAGGAAGAGCAGAGGGCAAGTACGAGTAACCCCAGAAAGAGTGAAGCGGCTGGGCCAAAGCCGAAAGGACGCTCAGTTGTGGATGTGTCTGACGGTGAAAGGAAAGTTCGATGCTGCAAAGAACAATACTGCATAGGAACCTGGAATGTAAGATCTATGAATCAAGGTAAGCTTGACGTGGTCAAAAATGAGATGGCAAGAATGAACATCGACATCTTGGGAATCAGTGAACTAAAGTGGACAGGAATGGGCGAATTTAACTCAGAAGACCATTATATCTACTACTGTGGCCAGGAATCCCATAGAAAAAATGGTGTGGCCTTTATAGTCAACAAGAGAGTGAGAAAGGCAGTATTGGGATACAATCTCAAAAATGACAGAATGATCTCGGTCCGAATCCAAGGCAAACCATTCAATATCACAGTAATCCAAGTCTATGCCCCAACCACTGCTGCAGAAGAGGCTGAAGTGGACCAGTTCTACGAAGACCTACAACAGCTCGTAGAACGAACACCAAAAAATGATGTCCTCATCATCATAGGGGACTGGAATGCTAAAGTAGGAAATCAAAAGGTAACCGGAATAACAGACAAGTTTGGCCTTGGAGAACAAAATGAAGCAGGGCAAAGGCTAACAGAGTTTTGTCAAGAGAACACGCTGGTCATAGCGAACACCCTTTTCCAACAACCTAAGAGGCGTCTCTACACATGGACATCACCAGATGGGCAACACCGAAATCAGATTGACTATATAATTTGCAGTCAAAGATGGAGAAGCTCTATCCAGTCAGTAAAAATAAGACCTGGAGCTGACTGTGGCTCAGATCATGAGCTACTCATTGCAAAATTCAGACTTAAATTGAAGAAAGTTGGGAAAACCACAAGGCCATTCAGATTTGACCTAGATCGCATCCCCGATGAATATACAGTAGAGGTGAAGAATAGGTTTAAGGGACTAGATTTGATAGACAGAGTACCTGAAGAACTATGGACAGAGGTCCGTGACATTGTAAAGGAGGCAGCACTCACCGCCATCCCAAAGAAAAAGAAATGCAAAAAAGCAAAGTGGCTGTCTGATGAGGCTTTACACATAGCAGAGGAAAGAAGGAAAGCTAAAGGCAATGGGGAAAAGGAAAGATTTGCCCAACTGAATGCAGATTTCCAGAGAACAGCAAGGAGAGATAAGGAGGCTTTCCTGAATGAACAATGCAAAGTAATAGAGGAAAACAATAGATTGGGAAGGACTAGAGATCTCTTCAAGAAAATTGGAGAAATCAAGGGAACGTTCCATGCAAAGCTGGCCATGATAAAGGACAAAACCGGTAGGAACCTAACAGAAGCAGAAGAGATTAGGAAAAGATGGCAAGAATACACAGAAGAACTATACAAGAAGGACCTCGATGTCCTTGACAACCACGATGGTATAATCACTGACCTCGAGCCAGACATCCTGGAAAGCGAAGTTAAATGGGCCTTAGAAAGCATTACTAACAACAAAGCTAGTGGAGGTGATGGTATCCCAGCTGAGTTATTCAAAGTCTTAAAAGAAGATGCTGTTAAAGTGCTGCACTCAATTTGCCAACAAATTTGGAAAACACAACAGTGGCCACAGGATTGGAAAAGGTCAGTTTACATTCCAATCCCAAAGAAGGGCAACGTCAAGGAATGTTCAAACTATCGCACAATTGCACTCATTTCACACGCTAGCAAGGTCATGCTCAAAATCCTACAAGCTAGGCTCCAACAGTACGTGGATAGAGAACTGCCAGAAGTACAAGCTGGGTTTCGAAGAGGTAGAGGAACTAGAGATCAAATTGCCAACATTCGCTGGATTATGGAGAAAGCAAGAGAGTACCAGAAAAACATCTATTTCTGCTTCATTGACTATGCTAAAGCCTTTGATTGTGTGGATCACAATAAATTATGGCAGGTTCTTAAAGAGATGGGAGTACCAGACCACCTCACATGTCTCCTGAGAAACCTGTATAAGGGTCAAGAAGCAACAGTTAGAACCGGATATGGAACAACTGATTGGTTTAACATAGGAAAAGGAGTTCGACAAGGATGTATATTGTCACCTTGCTTATTTAATTTATATGCAGAGTACATCATGCGAAATGCTGGCCTGGATGAATCACAAGCTGGAGTTAAGATTGCTGGGGAAAAGATCAATAACCTCAGATATGCAGACGATACCACTCTGATGGCAGAAAGTGAAGAGGACCTAAAGAGTCTCTTGCTCAGGGTGAAAGAGGAGAGTGCAAAAGTGGGCTTGAAGCTCAACATCAAAAAAACTAAGATCATGGCATCTGGCCCCATCACTCCTTGGCAAATAGAAGGGGAAGTCGTAGAAGTAGTGACAGACTTCACGTTCCTAGGATCCCAGATCACCGCAGATGGTGACTGCAGCCATGAAATTAAAAACGCCTGCTCCTTGGGAGGAAAGCGATGGCAAACCTAAACAGCATGATAAAAAGCAGAGACATCACCTTGCCAACAAAAGTCCGCATGGTCAAAGCAATGGTATTCCCCGTAGTAATGTATGGCTGTGAGAGTTGGACTATAAGGAAGGCCGAGCGCCGAAGAATAGATTCTTTTGAACTATGGTGCTGGAGAAGACTCTTGAGAGTCCCTTGGACTGCAAGGAGATCAAATCAGTCAATCCTAAAAGAAATCAACCCTGACTGTTCCCTGGAAGGCCAGATCCTGAAGCTGAAGCTCAAATACTTTGGCCACCAAATGAGAAGGGAGCATTCACTGGAGAAGACCCTGATGCTGGGAAAGATTGAAGGTCAAAGAAGAAGGGGACGGCAAAGGATGAGATGGTTAGACAGTGTCATCGATGCAACGAACATGAAATTGAGCAAACTTCAGCGGACAGCGGAAGACAGGAGGGCCTGGCGTAATCTGGTCCATGGGGTCGCGAAGAGTCGGACTCGACTGTGCGACTGAACAACAACAACAACAAATTGTCCATCAGTCAGAGGACTTCCTCTCTTGTCACTGCAATCTGATTCAGTGACATATATTCATTTACATCTCTATTTTTAACAAATTGTCATACTGCAACCTGGGAATTGAGATTACTTTAGGTTTGCATATTCCCCACACCAGCAATAGCACTAGTCATTATTTTGCTTTTTTTCATCTGAGGCATTATAGATTGCCAGAGTTCAAGACAATACAGTGGATGAGGTGGATTTTTACTTGAATTCTAAGCAAGGTTAACAAGAATGTGGAGACTCTCCAGAAACTTTCTATATGGGTTGTAGGAAACTTTCACATTGAACAAGTTAGGAAGTTTTGTTACTTGGGAATTGTTTTCTCGTCAAACCTTTCTTAGTCTCCTTAGCTTAAGTTTGCAGTAAATAAGTTTAAGCCTATTAGTGGAGCGATCTTAACTTTCTTTTTCCTCCAGGGGAGCAAGCTATATCCCTCGTGCAATTCAGGTGTTCAAGTCAAAAATAGTTTCACAGCTACTCTATGATGTTGCTATCTGGTAATCTCAGGATCTATCGGTCATCTCCTTTGTTAGTTTCTGCGTAGGATAATGGGTGGCCCTCAATGTATTTTGGATGTTTCTCTCAGAGCTAAACTAGGCCAAAAGTCATT
This sequence comes from Gekko gecko, assembly GCA_029375565.1. Lineage (NCBI taxonomy): Eukaryota > Metazoa > Chordata > Lepidosauria > Squamata > Gekkonidae > Gekko > Gekko gecko. Next base: position 177,519,930 of record JAPDNY010000005.1, read on the forward strand.
AGAAGCTAGAACATGGCTTAGTGCTTTTAAGCTTAGCATAAAGACTATCTTTGCTGTGGAAGCGGATGGATTGCTGTTTTCTCTCAAACAAGATGCCTATTACTCAGTATGGATGAAGACGGTTGACGCTAGATTACAGCATCTGGGCTTTACGTTAGAAGACATTCTTCAGTTGGGTAAGGCAGGGAACCTCAATATTGTCAAGCATTGTCTCACCAAGATCAATTATGATAGCATGGTAATTCATGCTCGTAGAGTTTGTTCGACCCAATTCTTTGTCATTTTACTACCTTGGTCCTTTAAGAATTTAAAGAATTTAACAGTTCTTTGTGGGAGGTTTTGTAATATTTCACATTCAGATCATCTTTGTCCTTGTGGCCTGGATAAAATTGATACTTTATCTCATAAAATTCTGGAATGTTTCTTTTATGCTGTTTTTAGGAATCAATGGATATCACCTCTTTTACCACATTTATTGTTCTGTAATTCTCATAGTGATGCCATTTCCTATCTGATGCTAGACAGTGATCGGAATATAACCTTATTGATTGCTAAATTCCTGTCTATCATATTTTCCTTTAGAAGCTACTTGAGTACTCTTTCCATCATTGCTCAAGATCTGCTGCTCAGAGGAGCTCTGAAAAAGGAAAGGAAGGACTTGCCTCTAAGTAAAAGTGCACCTGTAATGGTTGCTGCCACCATGTAGAGGTGCTTTCTCCTACAGACTTCCCCTCACTGATGTGCAGCCCTGTTAGAATGCTGGGGGCAAAAATTTACTCTTGTGCTGTCATATCTCCAGTACTCTGGGTTAGTTAAATTACATCTCTCATCTGGTGTTAACCAGAAGGGGATCTTCTACCTAAGGGGGATCTTACAATAGTGCTGTCAAGCAGCCAAGGCCATGGGCAAGAAATATGTAAGGCTCCTCAGTTGAACAACTTTAGTAACTACTAGGCACAAACTCATTGATGACTACAAGACAGTTCCAGGTGGAGCTAAGCAAAATAAAAAGAAATGGAAGGAAGGTTACTTGCTTGTTAATTTACAATCCTTGAACATCTGTTGCAGCCTCAGAGAGAGGCTGGCTGTTACATGTATAGTGAACCTTTCCCCAGGGCTGTACTTGCTAGCAACATCCTCCTTCATCACTCACTTCGAACCCTCCTTTGTCTCTCTATCTAGCTCTTTCCTTCCTTCCTTCACTTTTTCTTTTCTTTTCTTTCTCTCTCTCTCTCTCTTTGAACCCCAAACAAAGGAACAGCTCCTATTTTTAGATTCCCTCCCACATGGACTGAGAGGGCATTAGCCAATCTGAGTGCTAGATACTGGAGTTCAAGCCTGCTAGAAGCAGGGCAGCCAACTGAGGGATGTTAATGCATCAAAGAGATTGTGTGTTTTCCCTTTTGGTTGTAAACTACACTCTCTATCCTGTGAAGTTTATCTTTCCCATACTATGCCAGTCTTTGGGATGCCATCTACCCTGTCCATCACCATAATTGTCACATTATCCCTGCCATCTGCCCCTCATCCCACAACAGCACCCAAAACAAGAGGAATCCTAATCTTGGTGCAACTGAGCTCACTTGGTTAGCAATTTGGGGGAGGAGAGGAAAAAAACAAAAAATATTCATGGTTGTATTCCTTAGAGGATCCCAGTATCTCCATACTCCACATGTGCAGAGAATAAGGCCTTTGGCAGCCCTTTTCATCTGAAAAGGAGCCTTTGGTTAGCAGTGCTTTGGGATCTGTGATTTTCTAATGTAATAAGTATTGGCCTGTGGCATTTCAGATTCCCCCCCTCAATTTATTGATGATCCTTTCTTGTGCTTCATTAGCCATTTTTAAAATCTGTGTGTTTCAAGGATGGTCCTTCTATAAATGGTGAAAATCGGTGAAACTTGGCAGTGTTTGTACAACTGTCTTTAGGCTTTTCAGAGTGGCACACTGAGTGTCACAAATGCTGCAGGCCACAAGGCAGTGTAGCTTCCCTACTTTTTTGAGCTCTTGCCTTTTGCTCCAATATGAACACTTTCCTGACAGTTATTCCTAGGCCAGGAAAATGTCTGTGAGTCATGCAGTTGTTAGGACCAGGCAGTTCATCTTTAACCTTAAAAAAATCCTTTAACCTTAAAAAAAATCAACAAATGAACTCACTGGAAATTAATCTGATTTTCTAATTTGCTCCTTTCAGACGCACAAGACGGCAAGATATTCGGAATGGGGATCCTCTTACACACTGCTCGGATCTACAGCATCATGGTAAATCTGTAGATCATTGCAGAATATGTTTTCCTGGTTCATGAAAGCAAAAAATTGGAGAGAGATGTGGAAAACACAGTACTGAATTTGCACTTCAAATACTGTAACTCTCTGCCCTTAGCCACCTGTGATGTTTAATCAGAAGTGAAGCCGCTAAGTTAACTGGCTGCTACCCTAATCACATTTCTTACTTTCTCTCCTCCATGCCTGCCACTTCCTCTCTCTTTGTGCCCTCACCCCCTCACTCTCTTTTTCTGCCTCCCCACCTCATCACTCTTTCTCTTTCTGCCCCATCCCATCACTCTTTCTCTCTCTTTCTGCCCCCCACCCCATCACTCTCTCTTTCTGTCCCCCCATCATTGCCCCAGCCTCCTACCTGCTTCCTCACTCCCTACAGCAGCGGTAGTGCTAGTGGCTCTCTCAGCTGCCCATCTGCTTCCCCCCCACACACACACAGTGGCAGTGGCAGCAGTGGCCCTCCAGGAATCACAGCTGATCTCCCAGTTACAGAGATCAGTTTCCCCTTAGGGTTGCCAGTTCCAGATTTGGAAATTACTGGGGGGTGAGATTTGGGCAGGGAAGTGACTTCAGCATGGTAAAATGCCATAGACTCTACCCCTGCAACGCAGCCATTTTCTCCAGGGGAGCTGATCTCTGTCATCTGGAAATCAGTTGTAATTCCATGTTATCTCTAGCCCTCACCTAGATGTCGGTAATGCTACTTTGGCAGATGGAGTCTATTGCATTATAACTGTCTGAGGTCCCTCCCCTCCTCAAACCCCATACTTCCCAGGCTCCACCACTCAGATCTCCAAAAATTTCCTAAACTGGAGCTGGCAACCCTATTTCGTTCCCACTCAACACCTAGTCTACCTTCATCTGCCCCTCTGTCTTCAGCTTTCCATTGCCTTTCCTTCTGCATCCTTTACCAAGGAAAACTATGGTCTTTCTCTACAGTGGAGACCAAAGCAGCTTACATTATTCTCCTCTCCTGCTTTTTATCTGCCAACAACCCTGTGGGGTAGGTTAGGTGAAATATATGTGACTGGTCCAAAACCACCCAGTCAGCTTCCACAGCAAGATGGAGATCTGAAACTGGGTCTCACATACCCTACTCTGAAGCTCTAAACACTGAACTACAGTGGCTTTCATAGGGAGGCTGCTATTGAACAGTAGCAAGCAGTCAGGCCTAGTTGAGTCATGCAATTCAGGTGGTATCAAGTTGCCCAGAGAGTGCTGCCAGGCCTAGGGTTGCCAGCCTCCAGTTGGGACCTAGAGATCTCCCCAAATTACAACTAAACTCCAGCCAATAGAACTCTGTCCTCCTGGAGAAAATGGCTGCTTTGGAGGGTGAACTCTATGGTATTCTATCATGCGGAGACCTCTCTTGTCCCCAAAACCTGCACTCCTCTAACGTCACCAAAAAATCTCCAGGAATTTCCCAAACTGGAGCCAGCAACCCTAGCCCAAGACTCCAATGAGTCCTCTCCCAAAGGCCAAAATGGTTCTGGAAACAGCCCTGTACCAGCCCTCTGCCCATTACTCACATAAGCTGAAGCCTGGAATACTGTGGTTGCCTAACAACTGCCATTAAGGGAATCCATTTTTTAAAGCTACAAGCGCTCCTGTGGCAAAATGGTCCTGCTCTTACCTGCAGTTCCTGTTCCACACTGCTCTCCAAGGTTTTCCCAAGACCAGGCGGGGCTTCTCTCTCCCTTCTTCTTTGATCCCAGGAGTTTTATCAACCCTATTTCTGCTCCCATTGACCAAGTCAGGCCAGGTCAAAGAATCTTTTCCTGAAGTCTTGAGGAGTTTCTTAGTGAAGTCTTTCTGGTACTTAATTCCTCTAAACCTCTGTTCTCTGCTTGGGGTTGCAGGGGAACTGGACCATCCTAAGTATGGCTGAGGTGAAGCTGAAAAGCAATTGAATTGGCTTTCCTCTTTCCTGCTTGTTTTCTGCCAAGAGAGAGAAACTTCTTGAAATTTGGAGAGAAAAATGTATTTCTTCACAACTCCTTTTATTTTATATTTTTTATAAAAAACAAAACAAAACAGTGTTTTATTGCTGTTGTTTTAGATTCCATATTTTTCTGCAAACCAGGGGCCCTTTTCAGGTTTGTAGAAAAATCTGTCTTGCTCGTTCACAGCTCAAGTCACTAGATTTAAGTATACAACAATTTGGCTGACTTGTCTATTAGTATATAGACAAGTGGAAACCCACAAGGAGACCATCTAATTCCCTTCTCCCCCACTATTTTCTCTTTCCTTTCCTGAAAGCCACCACAGCTGCTACCATTTCCCTGCTTCCTTCTCCCCATGTCATCCAACAGCCAATCTACCCTTATCTGCTCCTGTCCACCACCCCCATCTTCAGCTGCACCCCTGCTGCCTCTATCTAGGAAAACTAATGCCCAGTTGTGTGGCCCTGGCTGCCAGGACAGGCCCACTTGCATGGAAGGGAACCCTCAAGCACATCACTTTCCTCTGTATATCTCTTCTTATATTATTTCCTTTTTCCCTCCTCCTGGCTACCCTTCCCCCATATTTTGCCCTTTCCTTGTCTCATTCTCTCTTTCTCAGCCATTCACCAACCTATGCTTGATCTGCCTTCCATTTCCAGCTATGTTTATTATTTATTTTCTTCATTCTTCTTTCAGTCTAGGTGGGTGACCATTAATGGGCTCCAGGTACGAAGCTAAATAATTTAAACATAAATTAAAAAGAAGGGGGGCCAGTATACATCCTTGTTTTACTCCTTTATGTAATGGGATCTTTGAAGTCACACGTCCACTTTCTGTATATTTTACTTGACAGAAGATGGATGAGTGGAGTTTTTTAATCAAAACTAGGAGGCAGGGGTCCATCTTCATTAGTTCTAGTTTTTCCAGAGTAGGTGTCTAGAGATTGAGTCAAATGCGCCTTTCAGATCGATAAAAGCTGCATAAAGTTTTTTTGTATCAGACTTCATGTATTCATTGGCTAAAACGGATAGCAGAAAACAGTGGTCAGTGGTGGAACTGCCTTTTGAGAACCCAATTTGTTCAGGACACATGATTTATTGTGTGTGTACCCAAGTTTTTAGGCATCTTTCTAAATATTTGGCATAAAGTTTGCTGATTATAGAAAGAAGACTGATTGGTCGGTAATTATTTGGACAGTTAGGATCGCCTGTTTTGAAAATTGGGATGATAATGGAATTCAGCCAAGATTGTGGCATTATCCCGTGTTTGGGTAAACAAATTAGCAAGTGGAGGGGCCTACCACTGAGAATGTTTTCTGAGTACTTCAGTGGGGATTCCATCCAGTCCAGGAGATTTACCTGCTTTAAATTCTGAGATTAGATCAAGCAGTTCTTCTGCTTCTACTGGAGGCTAATTAGGAATGTTATCTGGTATGGTGTTATCCCAATCTGCAAACCTGGGGCTCTTTTCAGGTTTGTAGAAAGATCTGTCTTGCCCATTCACAGCTGCAGTCACCAGAATTAAGTATCCTCAGATTTAGCCAGATTCGCTATTAGAATAAAAGATATAACTGTAGTTAAAGACAAATGTGCACAAAGTGAGTTTATTGTTAGACTCTTGAAGTTCACTCACCTCCCCTCCCTTCTTGTGCTAAGAACTGTGAGTCAACACTAATTCCAGTTACCCGTGAGTTATGAATGCAGGTGTGTGAGTTAAATGTTCATTTCTCTATCCACAGTCCCTCCATCTAGATGGTACAATCCAGGGGAGGCTAATTCTGCTGTGTGGATAAAATATGTAAAATCATGTTATGTTGAAGCGCTTTGAATGCTTTGAACACTTAGGAGGCCATGTTTGCTAAATGCTCAACCACTTTTCATATCACTGAATTTATTGGGACCTGTCCTCAGCACCAAAAGTCTGTTTTGACTCTCAAGACAGCCAGTGCACATTATCACTGATTTATGACACTTCATGATGCCTGGCTCAAATGCATACTCAGGGCAGGTTGCAATATTATACAAAAATATAATACACCTGTTCAAACACCAGATATTTTATACAATGCAATGCAATATCAATGCAATGCAATAAGGCCAGTTCCTAGGGGATCAAAAGTTCTTGACAGCCTACTTTAAAGAAATGCACATCTAAATAATTCAGTCTTACAGAACCTTTGAAAAAGCAGCAAAGTGGGGCTCTCCTGGGAGGTAGGCCATTCTGCCATGTCGAGGAAGCATGCTGTTTCCCACTGACAAGAGTTTGGATCTGTTGGCACTATAGTGTCAGCATTTTCAGTCTGGCTGGTTGTAGCTACCCCAGCAGAGTATCTTGAGAGAGAGTAGGTGGCACACAAGCAGTCTGAGTCTGACTGCTTCATTGCAATGAGGAAATGCTTTCTGAAGGCTTCATTACATTAATGTGAACTAAGAGTAAGCAGGACATTAAGACTGGATTCAGATTTCTGGGTCAGCCATTAAATTAGACCCATCAGTGGCTCTCAGCCTAACTTCTATGATGTGGATTGTTGGAGGGGACAATCTTACAGGCCGCCCCAATTATGGACAAATCAGATAACCCTTCCTTCTAAATTGCAACCTGCTCAATGATGGGACAATACTAAATTGCAACTGCTCAGTGATGGGACAATACTCTGTGTACCAAAGCTCCTGGATGCCATTCCTAGTGTTTCTGCTTAAAGAGGACTTCAGCTGTTGAACTCCCAGCCAGAGAATTCTTTAATGGGTCTGATTCAGTATGAGACATCTTCAGGTGCTTTGACAAGCAACTTTTTGCCATGTGCATTGGACTTGGCTTGTATCCAGACCAGACTCTCAGAACAGAAGGAATGAATGCTGTCCTCCTCTGTGAAAGTGGTTCAGTCACCTCAAGAACATAGCTCAGGTATGCCTCTGGCCTCCTGGGATGTGAAAAATCCCCCTACTCTAATGAGTTGATGAATGCAAAGGATGAAAAAGATGGGTGAAGCATCCCCCTCGAGAGTTTTCTGCACTGTGTTGGTCTACTTTGGATGTTAAGCAGAAGAGTGTCTTCCTTTTTCTGTCTCTTGCTGTCTCTCTTCTCTCTTTGTTAACACGGCTTGTGGATAAAGTGTTAGATAGCTGTATTAACTGTAGGATTTATTACTTAAAATACCCAGACTGAATATAGGATTGTTTATAAGCCTGTTTCTTCCCGGTTCATCAATTTGCAACAGGGACATTAAGCTACTACTGCAGAAAATTAACTCTTCATCTAGAAGAATTTTATGCAACACTGTCTTCTGCCAGGAAAATATAGTCATTACTAGCTTGGTGGCAGTCAAAATAACTGTCTTTAGTCCATATTCATGCAGCAATATCTCAAGAAGTACTCCATAGCATCTTAAGGCCTTTCTCCATAGGCAGGGCTACTGAGGTAAACTTTCTTTCTCCCTTCTTTAGTGCTATCCACTCCAGGTTCCACAGGATAAGAGGCAATTGAAAAGGCCCATTGTCCTCTTCTTCTACACAGCATGAGTCACTCATGAGTAGACAGCTCAGACCAACACGTCAGTGTGCTGAACTGCAGCCACCTGCCCAGCAGTGATTTGCCATCTGTGCCAAAGTGGTGTGCACATGCACGTACTCTCAAAGAAAGCATTACTCAAGCCAGTGGATCTAATGTCCAAGGCACCTCAGAATGCAACATTTCTAATTTTTACTCTTTGACTAGTGGGCACTGGAAACAAAACTGTGTATTCTCTTATATGGAAAGCAGAAAACAAACTCTGCCACCAACTGAATGCATTTTTTGCCTCTGAATGCATTCAGTTGCCTCTGTCTTCACTGTGGAAGATGAGAAGTGTTTGCCCACTCCAGAACCACTGATTTCAGGAGGGGTGATGAAAGGCCTGAGTCAGATTGAGGTGACGAGAGAGGAGATCCTACTACTGATAGACAACTTAAGAACTGATACATCACCAGGCCCAGATCGCATACATCTGAGAGTTCTGAAAGAACTCAAATGTGAACTTGTGGATCTCCTGACAAAAATACGTAATCTTTCCTTAAAATCTGCCTCCATTCCTGAGGACTGGGAGGTAGCTGATGTCACTCCCATCTTTAAAAAGGGTTCCAGAGGAGATCTGGGAAATTACAGGCCAGTCAATCTGATGTCGATACCGGGTAAGTTGGTGGAAACTGTTATTAAGGAAAGAATTAGTAGGCACATTGATGAACAAAAACTATTGAGGCAGACTCAGCATGGGTTCTGTAAGGGAAGATCTTGTCTCGCTAACCTGTTAGTGTTTTTTGAGGGAGTGAACAAACATGTGGACAAGGGGGACCCAATAGATATTATTTACCTTGACTTCCGGAAAGCTTTTGATACAGTTCCTCATCAAAGGCTCCTAAGTAAGCTCAATAGTCATGGGATAAGAGGACAAGTCCTCTTGTAGATCAAAAACTGGCTTATAAATAGGAAACAGAGAGTGAGTATAAATGGGAAACTTTCTCAGTGGAGGGTGGTAAGCTCAAAAATCACAGGATAAAAGGGCAAGTCCTTTTCCCCCCAAGCCAGAATAATGAGGCAGACACATGATGGGTTTAACTCTTGGGCCACTTTATTAACTGACAACCTTTAACTGGAAGAAAATGGCAAGGGCAAAACAGTTTGCGGTATAGTCAAGGCCAGAGGTAATACCCCTCCCTTGCCTCATGGAATAGGGCGAGCCACTCTACCCTGAGCAGGAGCCACAGCAGTGGCTTCCACCCGGCTGGCTAGCCATTGCTGGCCCGCCCCATAGCCCCATCCCCTGGGCCGCTAGTCTCAAAGGGAGGAGCCAGTCGCAAGTCGGCATCTGGGGCCAGCTGACGGAACCTCTCCATCTGTTTACGAGAGAGAGCGTCAGCCACCCCATTGTCAACCCGCAGCCCATGCCTGGCAAAAAATAATATATTTAGTTGTCAGCAATGAATTGTAAAGGCCCTGACCGGATGCATAACCTGGACAACAGAGAATTGATAATCTGCACAACCGTGAGATTGTTGCACCAAAAATGTACTGTGTGGTTGGCCAACTCTTCCCCCCATAGGAGAACTGCCACTAGGATAGGAAAAAACTCCAAGAATGTAAAGTCAGAAATCAGACCATCCTCCACCCAGGCCACCAACCACTGGTCGGTGCACCCACACCCAAAGCCAAAGGATCCTGCAGCATCAGAGTGGAGCTCCGCCTCCAACTTAAGGTCCTCCCTCCAAAAGGAAATGCCATTGAAAGAGGCCAGAAACTCCATCCACATTTCTAAATCCTGGCAAATAATTGCAGTAATACAGATCCTATGATGGGGGAGCCACAGGCCTGCCATAGTGTCGCACAATCTGTGTAGAAAGGCTTGGCCAGGTGCTACTACCTTACAGGTAAAATTCAGATGGCCCACCAATTGCTGCAGCTCCCTCAAGCTCACCTTCCGTTTGCGTAAGAAGTCACTAATCTGCTGGCGCAAATCCGCCAACTTGCACGCCGGCAGCCGGGAGGCCTGCACCACCGAATCCAATTCTACCCCTAAAAAGGTCAGCATCTGGGCTGGACCCTCCATCTTTTCCTGAGCTAAAGGCACCCCCAATTCACCTGCTAATGCCTGAAAGGAACCCAACAAGCGGTCACAAAGCCCAGAACCTCAGGGACCCACAAACAGAAAGTCATCTAAATAATGAACTACAGTGCTAAAACCAGTGCGCACCCAGAAAGCCCACTCCAGAAAGGAGCTGAAGTGCTCAAAAGCTGCACAGGACATGGAGTAGTGCCTGATCCAAATAGAATTGGCCTTCAAAGCAAAAACCAAAGAGCTCGAAATCCACAGAGTGCACTGGAAGGAGGCAAAACGCTGACTTAATGTCGCATTTTGCCATCTCAGCTCCCTTCCTGCAGCAGCACACTATGCACACTGCATGATCAAAGGAAGTGTACCGGACAGAGCACAAAAATTCAGGAATAGCATCATTAACTGAAGTGCCCCTGGGGTAAGAAAGGTGGTGGATGAGCCGAAACTCCCCAGGAGCCTTTTTGGGGACAATCCCCAATGTGGACACATGAAGGTGAGGAACGGGGGGAAGGAAAAGGTCCAAGGACTCTCCCTTCCCGCAACTCCTTCTGAATCTTTTTGTGAACTAGATGCTTCCTACCCTGGATGGATCGCAAGTTACATGCCAGAAAAGGAACCTCTCACCCTGGTAAGGAATGCAAAAACCCTGTATAAAACCATTCAACAAATATATCCTTTCAGAACAACGTGGATAACCATGTAACAACAGCTCAAGAACTCTCAACCTTATGGGCGTTGGCCACCTTTCCATGACCTTGCCCAGGCCCCCCCCTCATGCTTTCGGCGACCCTTACAGGGTTTTCCATGGAAGCACGTGGAGAAGGGGTGGGGGCCTGCACATAAGGGGCATTCATACCCATACCGGCAGGCCTTTCTGCTACATACCCCTTGAGCCCCAAACTCCCAATATATTTGGTGGGGTTGAACTGCCTGTCCTGCCAGAAGGCAGGGACCAGAGGCCAGGCTAGCATGGTGGACTAAATGGCCACTATGTGACCGATCCCCCATGGTTGGCCTGGAAGAAGACATCACCTGTAACCAAAGGTGGGGATGGATCTGTTCCCAATGCAAAGAAGGGTTCATGGCCGCCCTCATCCTGAACTCCTCATCACACTGGGGCCAGGCAGGGCCAGTAAAACCTGTGTAGCCTTTATAAATTATATCAAAATATTGAAACAAGGATGCTCCCCTAAATGACTACACCTTGGAAAGCACCCCAGCATAAATAAGAAAACCTGCCACCCAGTTGGCCCAGGTTCTATCCACTTTCATTTTCTTGTACTTTTCTTTGTCCCTATCTTCTATATCCCCTTTTTCCTTCTTCTCTAGCTCCCTAAACAAAAGTGTAAAAACATCCATGTATTCCCCCTTACATATTTTTTCCCTAGTAGGAGGTAGAAGGTGGTACCCCAAAGGGATTGCCAAATCCCCAAAGGGGAAGGCAGCGGCAGGCACTGCTGCATATGGGATGCCGCAGGGTGATGGACCCCCCCCACCATGGCATATCAGGCTGCACAGCTGCACCACTGCAGCGGCACAAGCCGGTTGTGAGGAGCCAGCAAATGCAGCCATGCCACAAGGCTGACCACAAGGTTGACTACACACAGTTCCCATCTGAAAGGGGGGCACTGAGCTACTGGCTGCAGGTGGGTCCCAAGGCCAACTGCCTACTCTGTGGTGTATGTTGCACTTACCCGCTGTGGAAGAGTCAGCCAAGACATCGTTTGGGCACTGCTCCTCAGCAGGTACTACTAGAGAAGGTGTGCTGCAGTCCTGATTCATGGACGCCCCATCCTTGTGGGCTACCTGCATAGCAGTACGCCCTTCAACAATAGACAACCTAGTTAATACCTCTGCTTGAAAATGCTTGTTAGCCGCAGAGCAAGTTTCCTTCTGTCCCCAAGCTCCACCCCCTTGCTGTGTACCAGGAGGTAACACCCCCGTGGTGTGCTCCACTGCCTGCAATCGCTTCATAATAGTCTGCTGCATCACATCATCATCATCCTCTGAAGAAGACAATGCCGGAGCAGGCCTCTTGGGGGGAGGCTTGGGTGGTGGCTGCTTGCTCTTAGATCACCCAGAGCCCTTCTGAGGAGTCATACCACTGCTGTCTCACCACCGGCAGCCAACTGCCCATGAAACCCGGCCAACTCAACTGCCCTATTGTAGATTGTCCACTTCATAGTGATGAAGTGAAACAAAATGGCTAACACCCGAGCCCAAGATGGCCAACACGAGCTGTTAACAAAATGGCCACCACACCCAAAATGTCTGACCCAGGAAAGAATCTGCCTCCACCCATCCAAGAAAGCTACCAAGGCAGCTGCTTGGGAAGTCCTACCCCTTAAAAGAACCACAGGGCAAAACATTCACAAACCGGCAAAGGGGGTAGCAAAAAAGGCCCCCAAGAGGAGGGGGGGAGGATAGGGGAGCGGGGTACTGAAAATGTAAATAAAGGCAACTGGGCCTGGTGCACCTCCCCTAGGAAAGTCCCCTGACACTCTCTGACTTCGATAAGGCTGCAGCCCGCAAGGAAACTGTTTGCACTGTGCCACCCATGGGGGGGTGAAGGGGTAGTTCAGCTGCCGCCAGGCGCTCCACCGAACTGTCACTAACAAAACCCCAAACCACCAGCTGGCTGCCCAAATGCACTACTGCCCAGCCCCGCCCCACTTGCAGTCCTGGCCAAACTGTCTCCGGATAGCAAAAGCTGCGCATCATTGCCATCCACCACTGGGCCTTTGCACTGTTCATGCCTGTGAGGGCTGAAGAAAGACCAGCCACCACACGTGCTCCTCTGTTGTCCCATGCCGCTGCTAGGCTGCTCGCTGTGCTGCCGAAGGCACAGCTGCCACCCAACTCTGACCTCTAGGTCGTTGGCCCACCAAGGAGGGTCTGCGCAGTGACCCGTAGCAAGGTATGCGAAAACTAATCGTGCCGCAGAGCTCCTCACCAGCTGAGAGGGCCAGGCTTTTAAGCCCCTCAGCCCCTTCTTCCACCTCTACGTATCTTAGGTGCTCTTTGGTGCCCAAACTGATCAAGTCTCCTCCAACTGGGCAGCAAAGGTGCCTCCCCCGCCCAACAGCCGCAAGGACCGAGGGCTGGGGATCTGAGTTGTGGATCAAAAACTGGCTAATTAATAGGAAACAGAGAGTGAGTATAAATGGACAATTTTCTCAATGGAGGGTGGTAAGCAGTGGGGTCCACAGGGATCAGTACTTGGTCTGATGCGTTTTAACTTGTTCATTAATGATTTGGAATTGGGAGTAAGCAGTGAAGTGGCTAAATTTGCAGATGACATGAAGTTGTTCAGGGTGGTGAAAACCAGGGAGGGTTGTGAGGAGTAAGCAGTGAAGTGGCTAAATTTGCGGATGATACGAAGTTATTCAGGGTGGTGACAACCAGGGAGGATTGTGAGGCACTCCTAAAGGATCTGTCGAGGATGGGCAAGTGGGCATCAATGTGGCAAATGGGGTTCAATGTGGCCAAGTGCAAAGTGATGCACATTGGAGCCAAAAATCCTAACTATAAATGCATGTCGATGGGGTCTGAATTGGCAAAGACTGACCAAGAGAGAGATCTTGGAGTCATAGTAGATAACTCACTGAAGATGTCAAGACCATGTGTGACTGCAATAAAAAAGGCCAATACTATGCTTTGGATTATTAGGAAGGGTATTGAAATCAGATCAGCTGATAACATAATGCCCCTATATAAATCAGTGGTGCGACCTCATTTAGAATACTGTGTACAGTTCTGGTCACCACACCTTTGGAAAAAGTGCAGAAAAGGACAACTAGAATGATATAAGGTCTGAACACTTTCCCTATGAAGAAAGGTTAAAGCGCTTGGGGCTTTTTAGCTTGGAGAAATGATGGCTGAGGGGTGACATGATCAAGGTTTATAAGATTATGCACGGGATAGAGCAGGTAGAGAAAGAAATACTTTTCTCCCTTTCTCACAATACAAGAACTTGTGGGCACTCAATGAAATTGCTGAGCAGTCGGGTTAGAACAGATAAAAGGAAGTACTTCTTCACCCAAAGAGTGATTAACACACAGAATTCACTGCCACAGGAGGTGGTGGCGACTACAAGCATGGATGGCTTCAAGAGGCAATTGGATAAACATATGGAGCAGAGGTCCATCAGTGGCTATTAGCCATAAGGTATAGATGGGAACTCTCAATCTGGGGCAAGTGATGCATTGTATTCTTGGTGCTTGGGGGGGGCAACAGTGGCAGGGCTTCTGGTGTCCTGGCCCCGCTGCTGGACCCCCAATGGCACCTGGTATTTTTGGCCACTGTGTGACAGAGTGTTGGACTAGATGGGCCATTGGCCTGATCCAATATTGGCTTCTCTTAGGTTCTTATGTTGTTATGATTTTGTAGGCATTACAGAGACTTGGTGGGATGATTCCCATGACTGGAATGTAGTAGTGGATGGATACGAGTTGTTCAAGAAAAACCGAAAGGTTTGAAGAGGACGTGGAGTCATACTGTATGTGAAGAGAGGGTTTGTTTGTCAGGAAATACTGCAGGAGGAGGGTGACAGCCCAGTGGAAAGTATCTGGGCGAGGATAAGGGAAGGAAAGACAAACAGTATTGTGGTTGGAGTCTGCTACAGACTTCCTGATCAGGATGAGGAGGTGGGCACTGCCTTCCTTGAACAGCTTGACAGGATATTAAATAAAACATGATCTGGGAGCTATGGGTGACTTCAACCTCCCTGCAAAGTGTCCACAGTTATGGAACTACCGGACCTGTCTGGATGACAACTTCCTTCATCAAATGGTAGAGGAAGTTATGAGGGGCTCGGTCTTAATTGACTTAATATTGACGAACAGGCAAAAAATGGTAGATGGTGTAAAGGTGGTCATGTCCTTCTAGAATTCCTTTTGCTGTGGGGGACCACGGAAGTTCATAACTACACATATAAGTTAGATTTCAGTAAGGCCAACTTAACAAACTCTGTATGCCTCTGCATGATGAGAATCATTCTATGGGCAAGACTACTGGAAGAGAAGGGAGCAAGTGAAGGGTGGGCTCTCCTAAAACAAGAGCTCTTGCAAGCTCAAGCTGTCAGTATTCAACAAGAAGAAAATATGGTAGGGGATCCAAGAAGCCAGTGTGGATGAACAGAGAAGTCTGTGATGTACTAAGGGAGGAAAAGGAAATGTTCAAGAAATGGAGGCAAGGACATACCTCTAATGAAGAGTATCTGCGGGTTGCTAGGCACTGTACATTATGCAACAGAGAGGCTAAAGCTCACAGTGAGCTAAGCTGGCCAGGAAGGCTCACTACAATAAGAAAATCTTCAGATATGTGAAGAACAAACACAAGATAAAAGAGGTGATGGGCCCACTGTTGGGTGAAAATGGAGAAACTCTGACAGAGGACAAAGAGAAAGCATGAAGTCTCAAGTGCCTATTTTGCATCAGTTTTCTCCCTGAAGACAAGAACAGGCTCCTCTAGAGATGGTAAGTCACACCATCTGGGCTGCTGGTTGACATAGACAGAGAGGTAGTTGAGAAGCACCTGGCTGTATTGAATGAGTACAGATCCCCCAGGCCAGATGGTATGCATCCAAGAGTCCTCAAAGAACTTTCTAGAGAGCTTGCAGAGCCATTGTCCATCATCTTCCAGATCTCTTGGAGGATGGGAGACGTGCCATAAGACTGGAGGAGGGCAGATGTTACCCCAATTTTCAAAAAGGGAGGAGGGATGACCCAGGAAACTACAGGGCAGTCAATCTGACCTCTATTCCAGGGAGGATTCTGGAGCAGATTTTAAAAGGTTCAATTTTGTGAGCATCTAAAGAACATCTTGGTGATCCAGGGAAGTCAGCACAGATTTGTCCCCAACAGGTCCTGCCAGACCAGCCTCATTTCCTTCTTTGATCGAGTGACGAGCTTACTGGATTGAGGGAATACTGTTGATGTTGTTTACCTGGATTTCAGTAAAGCTTTTGACAGGGCTCCCCATGTTGTTTTGATGGGTAAACTAGAGGACTGTGAACTGGACTCTAGAATAATTAGGTGGATAGGGAACTGATTGGAGAACCGCACTCAGAGAGTAGCTGTCAATGATATTTCATCTGAATGGAGGGAGGTGTCCAGTGTGGTGCCAAAGTTCTGAGCCCAGTACTTTTCAATATTTTTATAAATGATTTGGATGAGGGTGTGGATGGGCTACTCATTAAATTTGCAGATGACATCAAATTGAGAGGAACAGCAAACACACCAGAAGATAGAGATGGAATTCAATGAGATCTGAGCATGCTGGAAAAGAGGGCGGATGTGAACAAGATGTAATTTAACAAGGATAAGTGCCAAGTTCTACATCTGGGTAACAAAAATGAGGAACATGCATACTGGATGGGGGCTACACTTCTGGTAGCAGTGTGTATGAACAAGATCTTGGGGTGCGAATGGGCCATAAGTTAAATATGAGCAGCCTATGTGATGCAGCAACAAAAAAGACTAATGGGATCATGGGGTGTTTCAACAGGGGCATAACATCCAAATCGCAAGATGTGATAGTCCCACTGTTGGTCAGGCCACATCTGGAGTATTGAGTGCAGTTCTGGAGGCCTCATTTCAAAAACAATGTAGACAGAATGGGAGCGTGTGCAGAGGAGAGTGACAAGGATGACTGGGGGCCTGGAGACCAAGCCCTATGAGAAAAGGCTGAGGGACTTGGGAATTTTAACTCTGGAGAAGAGGAGGTTCAGGGGGGACATGATGGCTCTCTTTTAAGTATTTGAAGGGCTCTCACTTAGAGGAGGGGAGGGAGCTGTTCCTGTTGGCAGCAGAGGATAGGACTCACAATAATGGGTTTAAATTAAGGGCAGGAAGATACCAGCTGGATCTTAGGAAAAACATTTTTACAGTAAGAGTTGTGCAACAGTGGAATCAGCTGCCTAGGGAGGTGGTGAGCTCCCCTTCATTGGCAGCCTTTAAGCAGTGTCTGGACAAACATTTGTGAGGAATACTCTAGGCTGACCTTGCATTGAACCGGGGGTTGGAATAGATGGCCTGTATGGCCCCTTCCATCGCTGTGATTCTGTCATTCCCATTTCCTCTTGTGGCAAAGTGAGGACAATTTCAGCCTACTGACAGGATTTCCCAGTATGGACAATACACTTTGGAACAGGATACTTTGAAATGTGAAGAAACTGTGATGTTAGCCTGATTGCTCTTTGTTATTATTCATATTAGGGGGAATATGCGCAGTTATTAATAGGCAATCAGTTGCGGGAGCGAACACCAGTGTATACAGAGGTCCTGCCCTTCCAGAAAGCATCAGCAAGAGACATGGAGACTTTGTGAGGTTGAAAATAAAGTCTTTTACTGGAAATCTTCTTCACAAGCAAACAATTCACAGTCTCACACACAATTACTTAAGTCTAGGAAAATAAAGAGAGATTCATAGCACAGTTGCATGAGCAGGAATTCGTTGGTGGGGTGATATTTACCTGTCCTTGTCGTGTAGAACATTCCTCTGGCAGAATGGAGGGGAAGAGTGGAAGAAGGGGGCCACGTGGCCTGAACCAGCAGGTAACACGTGGAAATTCAGGCTGCAGACCTGGAGTTTAAAGATGGAGGCAAGTGACGGGGATAGCAAGCTAGACATAAGAGGGTCAAAGCTTAGATAGGGGTCGTAGAGCAGAAGAGAGCAGCATGTGGTCGGGTAGCCCTTTTATGCAGGAGGGTGGGGGCTAGCCATAACCCCTTCGTCATACCTCCTGGTTAGTCCGTCCTGGAAAACATACTATTGGCTGGAAGGTATAGGGGAGGGGGAGCTGAGGAGTGGTCAATATTGAGAGCTAGAAGCTTAACTTATGTCTGGCACCTGGAAGTAGGTAGAATGAGTCACCGAGTCGAGGCCATTGTTCTCTTGATGGCATTAGCCAGGCTCCTGATGGCGAGTGATTAGTTGCCAGGCAACAATGAATAGCCTCTCTCTGGCTTACATGAAGTTATGCAGGTGAGGGGGAGGGAAAGAGGTTGCCTGCATGTGTTGGAGGGAACTGCTAATGGCGATTTTGGTGTTCTTTGTCTTTATGCTTTGGCATGGCATGTCGTTGTGCTTGGCGCATATTGGGGAACTGGTCCATTTTTCCTCAGAAAACGGGCTGATAACCTTGGCTGGCCACTGGAGCAACTTTTAAGAGTGTCCTTTGCTTAAGGTGTAGTCTCATCTGGCATCATAGTGGGTCACCATGTTGTACAGTCCCTCTAGGATACTTTTGCACAGTTCATATTTCATTACAGTCCATAGAAGGCATTCAGAAGCCTTGCAGGGCAACAGTGAGGGTATTCCAGAGGGGCCGTATTGTAAGAGGGAGTTCTTCTGTGGGCTTCTTGTATTTCAGATTGGAATGGAGGGAACTGTTTAAGCCTCTGCTGGCTTTGGAGCTGTTTAGTTCTCTGTTGTCTTTAACCCTTCTTGCAACCAGCATTGGAACAATAGCCACATCAGAAATAATTAAAGGAGTTTATTTATTTATTTATTGCCAGCAAAAGAAGTTGCAGCCCAGAGAGAAGTGGATCTGAGCCACCCACTTTCTGTTTTTCTCCTGAGCCTTAAGGAGCTGACATTTCATTCTGAAGTGGGGAGGGGCCAAGAATTCCTTTGGATTTTGATATCAAATGAACCCTTGACTTTGTCAGCACCAAGTAGCTGCTTTCTTCATTTTGGTTGGAAGGAAATTTTGCAAATAGGGTTTGCCAGTTTTATATGGAGCCAACATTATTTAGAAGCTCTGTGAGATCAACCAAGATGTGATAGCAGATTGCATATTACTGCATGGAGCTTTGAGTGATGTACGCTCTATAAAGCTCTTATAAAGATTTATAATTTCAGGCATCTTAAAGGGAAATATGTGTGCATGTTACATGCCATCAATTCACTTCTGACTTATGGTGACCCTATGAATTAATGTTTGCCAAAGCATCCTTTCATTAACAGCCAGGTCTTTACAAACTGAGGGCCTTGGCTTACTTTATTGACTCAATCCATCTCATGTTGGGTCTTCCTCTTTTCCTAGCATTATTGTCTTTTCCAGGGACTCTTGTCTTCTCGTAATATGATCAAAGTACAATAGCCTCAGTTTAGTCATTTTAGCTTTTAGGGGAAGTTCATGGTCGAAGGAAAAATCCACCTTTATTGTGGTTCACATAATGCTATAAACCCCAGATAGGCTTCCCAAGAATTTACCGTGTGCCGGCGGGGGGTGGATACGTCCTCGCAGGACCATCCCCAGGGGAAGGAGAGGCGCGGAGCTCCATGCCGTCGCCAGGAAGGGACGGTAGGCGACGCTCTGGCAATGGGGCTGAAAACTCGATGGTACCATCGAGTTTTCAGCCCCATTGCCAGAGCGTCGCCTACCGTCCCTTCCTGGCGACAGCATGGTGCGTTACCAGGAAGACTGGTCTGGCCGGGGAGCATTTGTCCCCCGCCCCCAGACGGTAAGTACTTGGGAACCCTAACCCCAGAGTTATATCCTTCTACTGAAAACAAAAGGATCTTGCAGCACCTGAATACATGTGGTATAGTGGTGAGAGCAGGATCTGGGAGACCCAGTTTGAATCCTCACCCTGTTATGGAAGCTCACTGGGTGACCTGGGGCCAGTGTCACACTTTCAGTCTAAACTACTTCACAGAGTTGTTGTGAGGATAAAATGGAGAATAAACAGAAACACAGAGATGGAAGGGTCCTCAAGGGTCATTTAGTCCAACCCCTGGACAACACAGGAAATTCACAACTACTTCCCCCCACTGTGACCCCTGCTTTATGCTCAGCAGCCCCGTAGCCAGAACAGATTGGGGGTGGGGCAAAGACCAGGAGCAAGACACTTAATTAGATTACCACCAATTAGATTAGTAAGAGAGAGAAGTGGGAAGGATGACCTTCCATCTACAGTGTGGTGTCTTCCACAGAGCTGGATCTAAACCAGCTGAGGGAATGGGCAAGTCAAAATGGGTATGACTGCAAAAAGGAGAGCTTTAGCATTAAGGACAGCAAAGCACAGATTCAGCAAGAAAGCACACACACTGAAAAGTACTGAGTTGTGAGTCTCAGCATGGTGAAATCAGCTCAAGTTTACTGATTACATCAAAACAGAAGATTAACTAGCTGGTCCAAGGCCAGCTTATATGTGTGTCCATGCTCACACCTAACACACCCCCAATTCCCATGATAGGTTCTATTTACATGGCCCAGGTTTCTATAGGTCTGATTCAGGAGCTGGGCAAATCTATTGGTCCACACTAGGATCTGAGATGGCTATTGTTCTTAGGATCGAAGGTATGCAGGTTGGCGCGACTGCATGGCCTGGCTAGCTCAGCCATGGCCATCATAATACATAACACCCCTCCCCCCTTGCTTCCAAGGTCCTATCACACATAATCCCTCAAGTACTCTGGGTGCCACCATTCTCTAGTCGAGTGGCCTGGCTCTATCGGGGAACTGCCAGGATTGCTGTTTGTAGCAGAGGGCTCAGTATATGGCTTGGAAACATTGGCAGGTGTAGTCCCAGTGGTTGGCATAGATCCGGTGTTAAGTTCTGGCGTGGAAGCTGGGGCAGGAACTGTAGATGTGTCGAACTCCACTGGTCCCAACACTTGTTCCTCCAGGTCCGGCTCCGCCTTGCTGTCCTCAGCGTCTCTGGTCTCCTGGTCATCTAAGGGCAGTAAGCAATGGCATAATTGGTCTACATGCCTCCAGAGGAGCTGGCCATCTTCAGTCAAGACCTCATAGGAGAGAGGTCCCGTCACCCTTACCACCCGGGCTGGAATCCATGGTTTACCCCTCGCGTAATTCCTGGCGTACACCAGGTCCTCAGGGAAGAAGCTGCAGGGTGCCTCCTGGGTTACCAAGCCCAGGTTGTGGTCACTGGCCTGGTCAGGGTGAAAACAGTCCAGCTGGGTCGTCAGGCGTGGCCCATTAAGAGTTCTGCCAGGCAGCGGCCTGTGGAGGTGTGTGGTGTCGTCCATTGGCCGAACAAGAAAGTGGCTAGGCTGTAGTCCTATTTGCCATGGACATTCCAGCACAGTACCTTTTTGGTACAGCATTCCGCCTGTCCATTAGTGGCTGGGTGAAACAGTGTGGAGCTGACATGCCAATTCCATAATACTGCACAAAATCTAAGAATTTGGCTGACGTAAATGCAGTCCCATTGTCTAACACCAAGGTGTCGAGGATGCCATGGGTGCTGAAGATTTTCCACATGGCCCAGATCACTGCTCAAGATGATGTAGAGGAGACGGGGACTACCTCTAGCCACTTAGAGTAGGAATCCACAAGAATAAAAAATGTCTGTCTGTGGAATGGACCCGCAAAGTCCAAGTGCAGGCGAGCCCAGGGTTTATGCAAAGATTCCCACTGACGCACGGGGGGCCGGGAGGGGCCAGCTATGTTTCTTGGCATATCTGGCAGCATTTGACCAGGTCCTCTATCTCCCTGTCCATGCCAGGCCACCACACATAGCTCTACACTAAGGCTTTCATGCGCACAATTCCCAGATGGGTCTCGTGCAGCGCAGCAAGTATGTGGTTGCACAGGGGGGCGGAGATGAGTACCCAGCTTCCCCACAAGAGACAGCCTTTGTGTGCTGACAATTTGTCCCAGCAGGATGAGGATGCTGTGAATTCAGGGCCCACACGCCCTGTGGGCCAGCCCCACCCACCCACACAGTTCCAAACATGGCAGAGGATACAGTCCTTACTGGTGTGTTTGGAGACCTCTGGTACCTGTACCGGCTGGTTGGGGAGGTCTTCCAGCAGCAGGATCTGGTGTGCAGGAGCCAGGTCCAGGTCGCAGATGGGCAGCGGAAGGTGGCTGAGGGCATCAGCATGTCCCATTGCTTTGCCGGGCCAATGTAGCAAGGTTTACTGGTAACCTGAGAGAAAAATAGACCACCGCAACACCTGCAGGGACAACATCTGGGGCATCTGGCGGTCTGGGGCTAAGAGGCCCAACAGTGGCTTGTGGTCTGTTAGGATGGTGAAAGGCCAGCCATATTGGTAATCATGGAACTTTCGCACTCTGCCACAATTTTCAACACCTCCTTGTCTATTTGCGCGTAGTTTAGCTCCGCCGAAGACAAGGTGCGTGAGTAATATGCTACCGGGACCTCATGGCCATCTGCCAGCCTGTGCCCCAGGACAGCTCCCACCCCGTAGGGTGATGCATCACAGGTGACCATCACGGGGAGGGATGCATCAAAATGGGCCAGGACAGCGTTACAAGTCAGTAAGTCTTTAACTGCCCTGAAGGCCACGGCCTGCAGCAGCCCCCACTTCCACTGGGCATGTTTGTCCAAGAGGCAGTGCAGGGGCTCAGTCATGGCTGCCTTGTGTGGGAGAAAAGCATGATAAAAGTTCAGCAGGCCAAGGAAGGCCTGCAGTTCTGCCTTGGAAGCGGGGGTAGGCGCGTTAACAATGGCCACATGGGGTGGATGCCACAGGCGTTGATGCTGAATCCCAGGAACTTGATGCTGGGGACCCCGAGCAGACATTTCTCTCTCTTCACTTTCAGTCCCACAGCATTGAAGCGTTGACCATGGGAACGGGATACATGTGGTCTTGGAGGGCTTTGTTAATTGTGCACTTGTAATCTGCACAAATTCTGACGTCCCCATTGGGTTTGACTGGGGTGACAATCGGGGTCTCCCCATATGGGGTACTGACTCCAGTACCCTCTGGCTGACCAGATGGTCAACTTCTGCTTCAATTTTGGGCCAGAGGGCAAACGGGGCCCCCCAGGCTTTCAGACAGAGTGGGCACACCACTGGATCAAGGGTCAGGGCAACCAGCGGACCCATGTAACAGCCAAGCGATCCATTGAATACAGCCGGAAACTTGTCATACATATTACTGAAGTTCCCCGACTGCACATTTTGTATTCTGGTGATGGCCAGACCCAAGGCTTCGAACCAGGCTAGCCCCAGTAAGGTGGTGAGACAGCCCTTCACCACAACCATTCCAACTGGCCTTCGAATGCTTTGTATTTTACACAGAACTGGCCCACCCCTTTAATGGCTACAGGGTTCTTTTGGAAGTCCCTTAGCGTCAGGCCGGTGTCTTCCAGTGGGGGTCCCCCAGTAGGGCAGAGCACGCATAGGGTCTCTTCAGAGATTATCAAGAGGGAGGATCCAGTGTCCAGTTCCATTACACATGGGGCATCCTCTATTAAGACAGTCACTTTAATCTTTAATCTTATTGGTGGACCCCGGGGCAAAAAATGTACCGAGGTGCTGTGGAGTTTCGCCATTTCTTGGTACATGGTGGAGCGGCAATGGTTTCCCTTGGAGTGGCAGGCACGGGCGATGTGGCCTTACTTTCCATAGCAGTGGCAGACAGTGTCTTAGAAACGGCAAGACCTCCATTCATGCGATTCCCCGTAGCTTGCACAGGCCATTTGTGTGCTGGACAAGGCTATGGACTGTGCCAGGCGAGGGTCGTGGCGAGTGGGCCGACAGACTTGTAGTACCTTGTCTTCGTCTGAGGAGGTCGATGCAGCTATTGGAGATATCTGGTGCATTGTAGCGGATGGCTGGCGGTCTCGATGCGATCTTTCGAATGTGGTGGCAACCTGGAGGGCCTTCTCCAACTTGAGGTCTGCAGTCCACACAAATTTCCTGTGCAGTTTGGGATTGCGGATCCCCCAGGTGAACTGCGTTAGGATGACTTCCTTGACATCTGGGAATTCACAGTCTATGGCTAGCTGGCATAGCTCCATCATGTAGACTGTAGCCCCTTCCCCGGACTTTTGCATCCACGCCCATAAGTCCATTCACCTCACCATCTTGGTGGGTTTCAGCATGAAGTAGTTGTTTAGGGCTTTGAGGATGTCCTCGTAAGATTTGTCGACCAGCTTCGTAGGAGCCAGAAGTCCCTTGGCCAGGCAGAAGGTGTCCACTCCACACATGCTTAGGAGTAGGGCCCGTTTCTTACCAGCGTCAGTAATTTATTGAAAAGTGAGGTCGTTTGTCAGCTGCTTCCCCCATGCTTCCCAGAACTCAGGGTGAGCGGGGTTCAAAGACCTCGATATTTCCCGGAGCTGCAGTCATGACTCTTTGTGGTGAGTGAGGGAGTGGGGAGCGGTGTGGTGCTGCGAAGGAGCAGTGCGGGGCACGGTGTCCTCCTGTAGATCAGTGCATGGTGCTGGGCTTGAGTCCAAGTCAGGCTCGCTCATTGGGATCCCATCCTCATCGCCAGTGAAAAGTACTGAGTTCTGAGCCTCAGCATGGTGAAATCAGCTCAAGTTTATTGATTACATCAAAATGGAAGATAAACTGGCCTGTCCAAGGCCGGCTTATATGCTTGTCCACGCTCACACCCAACACACCCCCAATTCCTGTGATAGGTTCTATTTACATGGCCCAAGTTCCTATAGGTCCGATTCAGGATCTGGGTGAACCTATTGGTCTGCACTAGGATCTGAGGTGGCTATTGTTCTTAGGACCAAAGGTCTGCAGGTTGGCGTGACCACATGGCCTGGCTAGCTTGGCAGTGGCCATCTTAATACATAACACACACAAAAGGGACCTCGGAAGGACAGAGAAATCTCTTTAAAATGACACAAAATAACTCATATTGGTCTTTAAGGTACCACTGAACTCAAACCTTGTTTAACCTTTGTCAATAAACAACAGAAAATATTTCATATTGCATGCATTCATTTAATACCACTCCTGCCCCCAACATTAAAATCAGATCGCTTCATCAGCACACCAACCCTAGAAAACAACACAAAACAATTCCCCCCTTTTCCACACACCCCAAGAGCTGCTGCTGCCATCCAAGCTTCAGAGCAAAAAACAATTAATAACACCACACACCCCAAACCACTGCCACTATCCAAGCCACAGAGAACTGGAACTAGGTACCTACTGGTACCAGAAGCAGCTGCCGCTGAGCCATGCAGAGTCGATTGAGACTGTGGGATTATTCAGAGCATGGGAAACAGGAAGGGAAAGGCAGAGCTCTGCCTTTGCCACGGTGCCAGCTGATCAGGAAATGCTCCAACAACAAAGTGCATTTCTGGAAGGAAGGAGGACTGTCCGATGAGGAGGAAATCAGGTATTCAGGAAGTAGGAGCATGAAGTTGCACAAAAAAGCATGGAGGTGAAAACATGCTGTGGGCCAGTGTGGTATGGTGCAGCTGATCCAAATAAGGCTCTCAAGTGCAGGCTCATGGGCTAGAACCAACCTGTGCAGGGCTCGTATCTGGCCCACGAACAACTGGCTCTCTCCTGCTTTCATCTCCAGAGCTGCTGCTGTTGGCTGTCTCCATCCCCCTCCTTTGGGGAGGGGTGGGAGAGAGTGGGCTTAAGAGGGAGCAAAGTCATCCCACAGCACCCTTAAGAGACCAACAAAATTTTATTCCAGGTATAAGCTTTTGTGTGCATGCACACTTCTTCCCTGGGGTGGCTCTCTCAGTTCCATGGGAGAGATAAACCAACTTCTCTTTCCTCCATTGGCTGTCTCCCCACACCTGCTCCTTTAGGGAGATGAGGAGGGAAAGAGAGAGCAGATGGGCTTCAGAGGGAGCAAAGTCCAGATTGTCCCATGGCACCCTTAAGAGACCAACAACATTTTATTCCGGGTATAAGCTTTGCGTGCATGCACACTTTTCTGGCTCTCTCAGTCCTGTGGGAGAGATAAAAACTAACTTCCCTTTCCTCTGTAGGCTGTCTCACTCTCCTTTGGGTCCTATGACACCTTTAAGCCCAACAAAGTTTTATTTCAGGCAGCTGAAAACTCCTTTGTAATAACATTCAGTTGGCTTTGAGCCCCTGTTTGTTGTTGCTTTTCCCTTTCCTTACAGTGCAGATTTGGGTTCCTAGGATCATTGCGTGGGGGTGTGTGTGGCTTTTTGTGGTAGCGCAATTAAATGCACGAGAATGTGATCAGACCCCACCGTGGCAACATCAGGGTTTCTTTGCCCGGGAGCACCTTTGATGCGCAGCAAGGAGTGCGCTTGCACGATCACACATAAATATCCCGTCGACGGGATACTTAAAGAGAGCCATCATGTCCCCCCGAACCTCCTCTTCTCCAGAGTAAAAATTCCCAAGTCCCTCAGCCTTTCCTCATAGGGCTTGGTCTCCAGGCCCCCGATCATCCTTGTCACTTTCCTCTGCACCCGCTCCATTCTGTCTACATTGTTTTTGAAATGAGGCCTCCAGAACTGCACTCAATACTCCAGGTACGGCCTGACTACTGTAGTGTACAGCAGGACTGTCACATCTTGCGATTTGAATGTTATGCCTTTGTTGAAACACCCCAAGATCACATTAGTCTTTTTTGTTGCTACATCACAGTGGCTGCTCATATTTAATTTACGGTCCTTTAAATGTTCTCAGATCGATCCCTATAAAATCTGCTCCAGGATCTTTCCTGGGACAAAGGTCAGACTGACTGGCCTGTAGTTTCCTGGGTCATCCCTCCTCCCTTGTTTGAAAATTGAGATAACATCTGCCCTCCTCCAGTCTTGTGGCATGTCTCCTGTCCTTCAAAAGGTCTGGAAGATGATGGACAAAGGCCCTGCAAGCTCTCTAGAAAGTCCTTTGAGCACTCGAGTGCATACCATCTGGCGCAGGGGATTCGTACTCATTCAGTGCAGTGAGGTGCTTCTCAGCTACCTCTCTGTACATGTCAACCAGAAGCCCAGAGGCCATGCTTTGCCTACTACCATCTCTAGATGAGCCTGTTCTCTTCTTAAGGGAAAATCTAATGCAAAATGGGCATTGAGCTTTTCTGCTTTCTCTCTGTCCTCTGTCCAAGTTTCTCCATTTTCATCCAACAGTGGACCCATTGCCTCTTTTATCTTGAGTTTGCTCCTCACATATCTGAACAAAATTTTCTTCTTGTAGCAAGCCTCCCTGGCCAGCTTTAGCTCACTGTGAGCTTTGGTCACTCTGATGGCTGACCTACAGTGCCCAGCCACCCACAGATACTCTTCTCTACAGGTATGTCCTCGCCTCCATTTCTTGCACTTCCTTAGCCCCTCCCCCCCACACACACACAGCAAAAGGAATTCTAGGAGGACATGGTCACTTACCCTAAGGTCCCCATCACCTTTACACCATCTATCAACTTTTGCCTGTTGACAGAAAAGTTGTCAGATGTGAATAAAATGGAATGCAACAAGAATAAGTGCAAGAATTCTACATTTGCCTAACAAAAATGAGAAGCACACATACTGGTCAGGGATACACTTCTGGGTAGCAGTGTATGTGAATAAGATCTTGGAGTATGGGTGGACTGTAAGCTAAATATGAATAGTCAATGTAGGGTTGCCAGATCCCCCATGGGGGTTTCCCGATTTGGGAACTGGCTGGCAGGGGGGAAGCCCCAGTCCCAAGAACAACCACCCTGAAACCCCTTACTACAAGTTTTAAAGGACCCTCCAACTGGCCCTTTAAATCTTGAAGAGGGAGGAAGAGGGGTGGCCGCGCATGCCTGCACCCCCCCCACCTCTTCCCAACAGCATTCAAAGAGATGTTGTTTGGAAGAGGTGGGGCCGCGTGTCTAAAAGTTGTCAGTAGCTCAAGGCTTGCAGGGCAGGCATGAGCAGCCCCTGCTCTTTTAAAGCAGGGGCTGTCCGTGCCTGCCCTACAAGCGGTGAGATCGCAACTTTCAGGGCAAGCTCCCTTTAAATGGTTGGAGGAAAGCTGGGGGGGGTGTCATGTGCACACGGCACAGCATCCCTGACACAATGATGGCACCCCATGTGATGTCATCATGTTGGGATGGCCCCTCCCAGCATGCCCCCCAAATCCCCCACCGGGGGAAAATATGACCTGACAACCCTAAGTCAGTGTGATGCAGCAGCAAAAAAGGTTAATATGAGCTTGGGGTGTTTCAACAGAGGCATAACATCCAAATCACAAGATGTCATAGTCCCACTGTATACTACATTAGGCAGGCCACATCTGGAGCACTGTGTGCAGCTCTGGAGGCCTCACTTCACAAAGCCTGTGGACAGAATGGAGCAGGTGCAGAGGAGAGCAATGAGGATGATCGGGGGGGCCTGGAGACTAAGCCCTATGAGGAAAGGCTGAGGGACTTGGGAATGTTTAGTCTGGAGAAGGGAAGGTTGAGGGAGGACATGATTGCTCTCTTCAAGTATTTGAAAGGCTGTCACTTAGAGGAGGGCAGGGAGTTGTTCCTGTTAGCAGCAGAGGATAGGACTTGCAAGAATGGCTTTATGTTATGGGAGGAGAGGTACTGGCTGGATATTGGGGGGGGATTACAGTAAGAGTAGTTCAGCAGTATAGTTAGCTGCCTAGGGAGGTGATGAGCTCCCACTCACTTGCAGTGGCTGGACAAACACTTGTCAAGGTTGATTTAGGCTGATCTTGCATTGCACAGGGGGTGGACTGGATGACCTCTATGGATCCTTCCAATTTTAGGCTTCTATGATTCAGCCATTTGAAATCCTTTTGCAATACAGTATATACCTATACTACACATCTTTATATAGTCATTCTGTGCTACACATATCTATGCCCCACAACTGTACACATCTATGCCATATATCTGTTGAATATCCGAGAACCCTTAAGGGGACACCTTTTGGGGACCTGTAGATGCATAAAGGGGTGACTTTTACAGGTGATAAGTTTTTAAATGGGTTTTGCTGGGAAACAGGCCACCCAGACAGGACTTAGATAACCCTATGGCATTATACCCTACTGGGGTCCCTCCCCACCCCAAACCCTGCCCTCCCCAGGCACTACCCCTCAAATCTACAGGTATTTCCCAACCCAGAGTTGGCAACTATGTAACTGGCTACAGAATCACTTTCCAGACCCTTGAAACCCAGAAAACATGGCATGCGGTTCTCCTCCCATACTACCCATTTGGGGCAGCAAAATGACTTGAGACAGCCTTACCTTATAACTAAGAAGAAGGAAATAAACATGGCTCACCTGTCTTATTTCCCCCTTCCCTTTGCTGCCCCACCAGCCACAGCTGGAACACTCACCTGGAGCCTCTTTCTAGAGCTTGTTGTATTTCTTCTCACAACGGATCTTACTCCTAATTGTAAATAATGCCTATGTCTCCAACATCCAAGTAATATTTTTTTTTTAAAAATGTATTTTTTGCAAGGTTTACTGTCAACAGCATGAGACTGACCTGCCACTGTGAAACTGCCATTCGCCTCCATTTGGGTTTTCCAGATTCTTCTTCCAGTTGGCTACCTGAGACACTCTGGCAACCTCTTCACTGAGCTATCTGCTGGCAGGGCTTTTTCACATTCTCATTTTATTCACTGGTCAGTTCCTGTTTCTTCAGGGAGGGGGGTTCTGTTCTGCACATGTTTTGCCCCTTTAAACTGCAGATTTTTATGCTGGGGGAAAAGCTGTGTGATATCGAATCAATCTCCAGTGGGAGCCAAACACATATGGAACAGAAAGGGAAGGAAAAAAAAACCCAGGAACTTACCAGGGAGTAAAATGAGAGTATAGAAAAGCCCACAGTTACACAACTTCTTTAGCTTACTTCCTACTGAAAGCATACACTGCCTTCTGGTTATGTCTAAGTTATGTATGTTTCCTTCCTCATTCTTTGCAGATAATCCAAGTGGACATGGGCTTGAAGAGAAGATTATCTATGGAGTAGAGAACAGTAGTACTTTCCTGGAGTGTAGTCCAAAATCTCAACATGCTGTGGTTTATTGGCAGTTCCAGAAGCAAAATGAGGACCTGAAGGAAGAGGTATGCCTTCTAGATGTTGTCCAATATGGCTTTTAGACTTTAACTGCAGATTTACAGGGCCACAACTCAGTATCTCAGACCTAGTTCTCAGTGAGATGGCAACCTATGCCTGGATGGAACAATCTGTCAGAGAGAAAAATTTCCTACAGACAAAACACTAGCATGTGTGTTAGTGGGAAGGTTAAGCTTGCACTCTGCTTCCTGACACCTAGTTTTTTATGTGGAATTTGGGGGGAGGAGCTCTCTGAAGCAGTAAAACCCAGGTGCAGATTCACCGCTAGGCATTATCTACACCAGCTGTCAGTGGAGGTTGAAGTGCTGCTGTGAGCCAAAAGTGTGTACTTCTGGGCTCTCAGAGTGATGCAGGACTGACAGAAACATCTCTAGGGGCCAGGGCTCAGCCCAAGACTGACACTTGGTCAAAGTTCTCAACAGAAGTACTGTGGAATGGGATCTGATCCAGCATTCATTCTGAAGGAATGGTGAGCCATTTCAGTTGCAAAACCCAACTGAACTGGATTTTACAATCATTCCTACTAACAGCAAAACTAAAGTTCTTAAGAGATCCTTTTTATATTTCTATGGAATCAAAAAGTATTCCTGGTCTATATTGATGGACCCCCTCAATTAAGCGGTTATGTATACAAAAAGGTTATGTATTTCATTTCCCCAGATGTTCAAGGGAATGTAGGAATGTAGTAGAAATGTAGATGTCCTAACAGCAACAGAGTCCCTTTGTCACTTCATTTGAAACAAAATAAGATTTCCTCTGTTGGCTAGACAGCTTCATCTAAACTGAGAGAACACAAAGAAGGAAGGAAAAAAGAAAAGAAGACCAGAACTTGGTGAGACAGTAGAGGTTGGAGATAAATGGTAGATTGTACTAAAGATATGAAGGGCATGTTTATCTCAAATTATAGTTTTAACTCTGCATCCACATTAAAAAGTCGTATAGCAGCTTGTTTCCATAGATCACCATCAGTAGGAACTTTTCTAAGAATGGAAAGTGTAGATTATGTTGAGAAACCTTGTGGCATAGTATGGACAGGATTTGTTACTCTGTAGCCAGATGCATAATTTTGACTCAAAATAATTTATAATGTGACCTAAAGAAGAACATATAAAAAAGTCTACTCTGGAAAACTATATTTGATTTTGTATACCCCTGGTTAAAAATTCATGTAGCTGGAAAGCCACTTGAATAAGAGGATGGAAAGTGGCAGGCTTATACCCCAGGACCTTCCCCAGTGGTCCAACACCGTTGCAAGAAACACACTGATTTCCTCTGGGGTTGGCAATGGTGCAGAGGGGATCTGGCATTACAAGGAGCCAGTTTGGCCCCCCCCAGCAGTATTTTTCTTCCAAAAAGGGCAATATTTCATTACTACAGCTTTATTATGCTGATAGAAAGTGACTTTTCCAGTGAGCTTCATCACTTAGTAGGTTGTGAGCCCAGGACTTCTCAATACAAGTTCATCACCACCTGCTATAGTACTCTGTGCTGAAATTTTTTTCTCCCACACAGATCAAAGCAGATGACCATTTAATCAGGACAGAACACGGCCTTCTGCTGCGGAGCTTACAACGGAAAGATTCAGGCATTTACTTGTGTCATGCTGTAGAGCACGGCTTCATGCAAACACTTCTTAAAGTGGCCCTGGAGATAATAGACACAGAACACCTTGAGGAGTTGCTTCATAAAGAAGAAGATGGTGACAGTGCCAAGATCAAAGAAATTTCCAACAGCATGACACCAAGCCAGAAGGTCTGGTACAGAGACTTCATGCAGCTCATCAACCATCCCAATCTGAACACAATGGATGAGTTCTGTGAGCAGGTTTGGAGAAGGGACCGCAAGCAGCGCCGGCAAAGGCCCACCAATGTCCAAGTGAATACAAACAAATGGAAGCACCTACAGGAGAACAAGAAAGGTAGAAATAGGAGGACCCATGAATTTGAGAGAGCACCACGAAGTGTCTGAGCTACAATTACCTCTAGGAACTTCCTCCAAGTTGATAACTGGAAATGAAATGCAATTTATGAGAACTTTTCCATGGCTTTTGCATGGATGTTTACAAAGAACTGGGCTGCTCAAACAATTTCCACCTAATTTAAAATGAACCCAGTTCAAACCTTCCTATTGAACCCGTTCCACGAATCTCTAAGGTTTTGAAGATGCAAACTTACTCTGAAACTAGCTTATTGTTTAGTGGGTTCTGTAGTGAGACTTACTGGGCATTTCTCTTTGGCCTGAGGTATAAAAATGTCATCTGTCATGCTGCCATTTTGAAAAGGAATTATAAGGAGAAGAGACAAAACAATGATCATCGCAAAGCTACCTTTTCTTGAATTTGCCTAAAAACTTCACAGACTTGTAAAGCTGATGGACACCTTCACACTTGGTTGTGCACAAGAACTTTTTGGTTTAGTTTGGTTTACCCATGCTCTTCTTTATATATGTACTGGAAGTATGAAATCAATACTGTATGCAATTGCCTATCAGAGTCAGATCGCCATAAATCATTATCAGAAGCAACGACAGCAGGAAGTGGAATGCTTTGACCTACTACTGATGACTTACTTCCCAAACATTTGACCTAAAGATATATTTTATTAAAGCTATAATTTAAAAGTACCACAAAAATACACAGTCAAAAAGTCCTCTTTTCAATACAGAAAAAATAGAATAGGCTTTTTGTCTGATCATATTCTATTATTCTAATTTTTGGTTTTAAAATTTTTAGAGGAAAACAGATCATACAGTTTTCAGTTGCTCAGTTGCAGTTTTTTGTTCTTGTTCTAGAAAATTATTCTGAAAAAGTAACCCAATCAAGCTTCTACTCAGCAGTCATTCTCTATGTTGGGTAACTTCCACCTAACTGAGCTATTCTGGCAAAGCCTGGGCATAATTTGTCTTTCCTTGTTTTCTCTAATTGTTTGGTATGAAAGACTTCAACTTGTGTAATACTTCAATACAAACAGAAACAGGTTCTGACAATGAAGGGAAACTTAGCTGACTTAAGTTGTATATTTTCTTTTGATTTCCAAAGACTGTGAATAGCATTAAAATATTTCCTCTGTTTATGACAAAAATGGAACCCTGTAGGTCATAGAAACTAACTTATTGGTATCGTGTTAGTTGCATCAAGAACACGCACAGTGATTCTGGAACATACAAGTCACTTTGGCAAGTATTCTCTGAAATCTGAAAGTCCCAAAACCATTGTGTTAGCAGAACATTGACCCCAATCCAAAAAGTTACAGAGACAGCAAAAACATGCACATACACTTCTGCACCCACAGGAACAACTTTAGCTACCGCACAAGTTTCAGGTATACTGAATCCATATGAAATTACGAACCCAGATATCTGTGGGTTATTTTCATTGCTAGATGAGGAAGTTCTTTTCCTCATATGGCAGAATTTTGTATAGTATTAGCAGCAAATGTTACCACTACAGGAAGATTGTCACACCTAGATAAAGGCAATTTCCTTTGTTATCTGTTTAGAAATCACGCTTCTGCAAAAGGACACAGAGCCAACTGGGTCATTGCACTGGAAATGTTGCAAGGGCTTGTAGTGAACCCTGTCTTTCTGAGCAAATGAGCTTTGTCAACAAAGGATATGGAAGAGCCGTCTTTACACAACAGTGGTAGCTCTGCTGGGGAGATGTTTGTGTGCATGATTAGATGTTAATCCTTACATGCACTGTAAGTGAAATATTAATCACACTCTGACCAGGTGATGGGTACATGGCTTGTCCAAGAATGCCTCTTTCTGGGAACAACAGCCAGGAAGACATACTTGTCCTGCAGTGCCTGGACAGCTGCCTAGCTAGCAGCTCAGTGTTCACGCTGATGGATCACAGGTCACCTTCCATAAGTATCCAGTTTGTTTATTACATCAAATTTTCACAAGAGACTATCACAAATATATAAACATTGTTGTCTGCATCTGTTATATGTAAGAGGGAGGTCAACAGATCAATGGACACTTTTTGGAATGCATAGGTGTCTATGAGAAGAAATCCTAAGAATCTGCGAGTAACTCTGTTTTAAGTATCTGCAGTT
Source organism: Gekko gecko (assembly GCA_029375565.1). Classification (NCBI taxonomy): domain Eukaryota; kingdom Metazoa; phylum Chordata; class Lepidosauria; order Squamata; family Gekkonidae; genus Gekko; species Gekko gecko. The sequence continues at coordinate 177,553,538 of JAPDNY010000005.1, forward strand.
GTAAATTGGTTTCCTTTCTAAGGTTTCTTCTTGGCCCTTGGTTTTTGCTGTCATCCCATATACTGTGAGCTGGTTGCATACACTCACTAACTGGGGGTCCTGTTCAGTGGTGGAACATTTCTCCTCATATAAGGCATTGGATGAGTACTTCATGTATAGATCTAGGCATGCCTGTGCTTGATCTGGGTGACCACCACACACTTTAATTGAGGCTGAATGATCATATAAATCAAGCCTCCATGTGCCTATGCCTCCATTTGAGAGTGCCAAGCTCAAAAAGTAGTTTATGTGTAAAGCTAAGGGGGCACTTGAACCTACTCCATACATGGAAGAACAATAATCTTGGCTATGTGAAGCAAATTTAGAGTCCAGTGGCACCTTTAAGATCAACAAAGGTTTATTCAAGGTATGAGCTTTCGTGTGCAAGCACACTTTTTCAAATAAACTGGATGGCCTCAGTGCAGGTGACCCAAGTTGCAAAACTAAACCACCCTTAGACAAACCAGGGGTCTCTGTCTAATCAATATATTCCCCAGGTATGCAGGAAATTATGACTTGGTAAATTAATCAATGGGGGGACCCAAATAAATATGGCATAAATAGGACTAAATATGCTCCAGAAGAATGTTGAGCGCAGCTGAGAGTCATCAAAAGGAAAGAAAGAGAGAAGAGAAATCAGCCTGTTCAAGGCTTAGAGAAGCCTAGAGGGGGAGATTTTGAGAGGTAGGAGGGAAATTCTCAAATTTTCCCTCACAGTTCCCAATTTGTAATTATATATAACACAATATGCTACTTCATTGTGGTATCTTTGCATTGCACAGGTAGTCTTTTCACCTGTGCAGGGCTTTGATTCAGAAATTCCCAGAGCTAGGTTTTAGGTGCAGAATCCTCCCCACAGAGGCACAGCCTTAACTGTATGTGCCAAGAGTCATATCTTCCTTCACAATTCTCTTTCATCCATCACAAAGACAACATTTGAGAATTTTTCTTCTGTCTCATTCTCTGAGGTGAATCTGTACAAGAGAGAGAGGGAGACCATAATTATTTCTCCTTTCCAGTTCTACTACTTTTTATATTCACTCTCTGTTATTGTTTGACACTTTGATGCTGTGGCAGTCATACATGTGGCAGGGAAGTAGCCTTTGACTCATGGCCACAACTGGTACTTCATGTCCCCTGAAGAATAGCACTCAGTTGAGACTTGTGGCCATTGTGTCAAATTCACTAAGCAGGCAAATGGCCCACCAGGCTCCAAGATACCATTTGGGAGAGAGCTTTATTAGGCTCCAAGCCTGCAGTTGAACATTTGACATGAAATATTCAGGTTTGGCTCTACTGCTTCACTATCTTAAGACAACCAATAATGACTGCCTTGGTATTGAGCCAGGATTAGCTGAGATAGCCAAAGTTTAAATGTCCAGCTTATCTCCTTGAGAACACAAGACAACGGGGAAAAAGAAGCATCTACCAAACAGAAGCATCTACCACCCTCACTCCTGACTCCTGAAATGGATGCTATATATTTTGGAAGCCCCAAATACTATAACTAATCCTAAAGATCAGCAGAAAGATTCTCCTGCTTCTGAGAATGCTGTCAGCAAACAGAGCACCTTCCTTTGGTGTGGAGGTTGTGTGATTGGTTTTTGAAAGGGCAGTTGGAAGAGCCTCCAGCACTGATGCAACCAGATGCCCTGATCCACATTTGCTGGTTTCTCTTTGGGGTAGATCCTCATCCCACTGACAATACTTTGACTCTTCTGAATTTTCCTCTCCAAATTCTGGAGCCAACATCAAGAGTTTCAGTAATATGAGTATTGCCTGGATCCCTAGCATCCCTTTGAACTGGTCTTCCCGTGCTAGCCTGCCTATTACTGAGAGCACAAACAGCAATACTGGAATCAATACTCCATGACTTCATACAAAGATTGATCACCTCATACTTCCATGGCCTTTCAATACCAGCATGCTCCTTGGTCTTAGAACTCAGACTACAAACACTATCATTTGACTTTAGTCTGCTAGGATTTCTCACCCATACCCTCATTAAGACTTCACAATCATCGGTCCTCCATGCCTGAGCATTACCTGCAACTGTGTCAGTGTCAACAATACAGAACTGACTCCAAAGCCTCAAACATCCTCAGGGAAATGTACATGAAAATGACAGATCCACCAGGGTCCAACAAGTCCCTTAAGCCTTCCATTTTAAGGAGAAAATGATTCCTCAGACTTCAACAGATTGGACACAGCTTTGGACTCTATTGGTGTCTGATGCAACAGTACTCTCTCCATCAGAAGTTCAAACTGAGCCACATGGCAACTTAGGACATGAACTAAAGCGAAAGTACCCTAACACTGAAGACCAGGTAGCACTTCCTTTGGTTCTTGTTTTCCTTCAGTTGGCTAAGAATTCATGGGATGAACCAGCTCCGTACCTCCCACATTAAAATGAGATTTGACAAGGTCCAGTGGGAAGGGTGTTTTTTTCCTCTTTGATCACCCTTCATCCAACTCACCTGAGATGTCCGAAGTAGATTCTTCTGCATAGTACTTGCCTTAACCCAGCTCAGAAGGAACTCTTAACTCTATTAATCTTTAAGGTGCCTTTCCTCAGTACAGAATTGTTGGCAAACAATGTTCCCCCAGCGGTTCAGTCATTTGGTGACATCTACCATAGATTCTGCTATGAACTTGTTCCCCAAAACAAACTGTTACTGGGTTACTCAAAGGCCTTTCTACCAGAGCTTCTGCTACTTCTTCAGCATCCAGCTCTGGGATCCCTCTGCCTTCCACCTTCACGGGTAACTGTGTTCATGATGACAGCCAGAGAAGATGCATCCTTTGGCAGGAAAATGCTCCCTTCTTATAGGTGCTCTTGGGGCCACTTCCAGGTGGGTTTGCTTGTTCGTCTTCACTCATCTCACTAATACACAGAGACCACAAAGAAGCAAAACCCCACTAACTACTGTTCTTAAGGTGGTTTATCTGTGTGTTCACATTATCTATCCATCTTACACATAATAGGTGCTTTTCACTTGTTGTGACATACTTTATTAGAAGGAAGATGGAACTCCCTGCCCTTGGGTTGTGCCCTTGAGGGGATTATTTTCATGCCTAAAAGCTAGCTTTTACTGAATCAAATCTGCACAGAAACAAAGTCCATCCATGTGAATGCACAAATGACCACTTGAAGAAGAACAGTTGCTAGTAAGGTTTCGGGATTTTTTTAGATTAGGCAGTAATTTTGAAACGAATTTTATTAAGCATCTAATCTGAAGTGATGACAACTGAAATGAGCTCTTCTGCCAATAAAGGTACTGAACTATAACAAACTGAAACTAGAGTAAAGCACTTCTAGTTTTATTGGGGAGGGTTATCCACTAATAGGCCCTTTCTCTGCAAATCAGTGGAACTGTCTATTAAGTGTGTTTCCTCTAACATAAGGAAGAGCTTCACAAGTCATCTTTTTATTCCCCAGGATAGCAATTTTGTGTGCCATTTCCCCCCACCCCATTTATGATATTTTGCTTGCATGCTTCTGCAATCCCCTTACATCTTCTTAAGGACACCTTCCTTCCTTCCATTTCTTTTTTAGTTTTCTGGCTGCAAAAAAACTGTTTGTGTGGCAACTCCAGTCAGAAGGATTTTCCCAATTTTCTATTGTGCTGAAATTGCACGCTCTTGTGCTGCTAACATGCCTGCATCTGTGAATTTGGCTGGACTTCTTTTTATTATATTTTTCTATACATACTATAATTGCACACTTGTAATTCTTAGCATAATGACATATGAAGATGCAATATATGAGAGAATGCTCATAGATCATCATATTTTTCCTTCAAGTACCTTTAACTAGGGATGGTCATGAACTGACAGATGAATCAAAGTTCATCATGAACTTGGGCTGTTTGGGGTTGAAGAACCGGGACAAACTACCATGAATTTTGGGCACAATTTATGGTGGCTTGTGTGGTTCGTGAAGAGCAGAAAGCAGGTATTTACCCCTCCTTTTTACTCTTCAGGAGAAACAGCTGAGCAGCTGGGAGCTCTCTGCTGCTCAGCTGTTTGGTTTAAATGGCTCAGAGCCATTTAAACCACTGCTGCTTTGTGCTCCCTGTGGCTTTCTGCAGGGAGCAGAAAATGAGTTTAAATGGAAGGGGTGAAGTCCTTTCTCAAGAGATCTTCCTTACTTTTGGCTAGCGGCAGCTCCCCACTGCCAGCACAAAGGAAGGGGGAAGATCTGACATCTTTTCTCCCTTCCTTTCTGCTGGTGTTGGCTCCCCACTGCCAGCAAAAAGGACAGAGGGAAAATCATCTGACATCTTTCCCTCCCTCCTTTCTGCTGGCCACTGGGAGCTGCCACCAGCAGAAAGGAGGGAGGGAAGCTCTCCAGCAGAATTGCTCTTCACATCCAGCAGAAACGAAGGGGAGGAAGATATTCCTTCCTGGGAGATCTCCTCCCCCTTTCTGCTGGCCAGGGCTTGCTGTGGCCAGCAGAAAGGTGGGAGGGAAGTCCCGTCCCATGAGATCCCCCCATTCTGCTGTCCCCTTTTTTGGGGCTGTCTTTTGCAGAGCTTTTAAGTTTAAAGGGACTGCACAAGTCTGCCTGAAACAGCTGAATGGCAGGGAGCAAGCTGCTCCCCACTGCTCAGCTGTTTTTCAGGCTTTCTGCAAACCCCATTTAAAGGGACTGCAGTTCCTTTCAATGAAGTTTGCTGGGCCATGAACTGCACAAACTGGTTCAGTTCATAAATGGGCCTCCTGGGTCAGTCAGTTCAGGTTCAGTTCATGGTTCCACTATAAGCTGAACTGAACCACATTTTTCTGGTTCCCTACTTTTAATCCTTTTAGTTACTCTTTCCTTCTATAGCTCATAATTGCAACATCCATATTTTTTACACTCCACATATTTTGTTAGTATTCCCATATGGTTATAAATCAAGAGTTTAAAACACTATGAATAAATTAAAGACTAACTGAATTTAAATAAAGGTACATATAACCTAAATTATATTAGGTGCCTTTTTGAGACATTGAAGAAAGCATAAAACAAAGGCTATTTTAATATTTTATTTTCTATTCCCTATTTAAGTAGCATGCCAGAACAAATATATCCTGAAAATAAAGGAATACTTTTATCCACGTACTTAAATTTGCCATCAGCACCACTTAAAATTGGCCCCACCAGTTACTGAACTAGCCCCTGAGTTGATTAATCTGCTGATTAAACCAGTTAAAATTAGTAACTAAATATCACAAATCTGCATGAAATTTAAGTAGCTTTGTATAATAATATTCCATGAGCTCCTGTGTGAACAAGGGATGCTGTATATAAGTCAAAAAATGATACTGAGGTTTAAATTAGTTGTTTACACAGAGTTTGTTTGTCTTCTGTCTTCTGCCAGTGGGAATGCCATTCTGACAGAGAAGCTGTGGAGTTGGATACGTTCTACCCTTCTTAACTGTTTCCTTGGAGTACTTAATAGAAGTTATTTTTCCCAGAACAAGCCACCACGTACATCTTCCCATGTAGACTCAACAGCAATCTGAGCAGAAATTAATTTTTGTACATGTTTCCCGTTGATCCATCTCAACAACTGGTAGTGATGCAGCAGCTCTGGGGCATGCATGTATGCTCTGGAGCCTCCATGCCTGTTCTATAAACAAAGTGATGTTTTGTATGCAGAAGGAGAGGTATTTTATATTCATATATGCAAAGTCTCACTTTTTTTGAAGCTTGCATCTCTCTCTCACACACATGAGTGGCAAAACTAAGTTAGTAGGTTCTGTGGCATCCTTGCTTATTGGGGAGACGGTTTTACCTTTAAAACATTCTCTGTGTACCCAAACTTGGTAAACTTCTGTTGCCACCAGGAATTAAAATTCCAAATCTCTCTCTTTTGGTAGAATGACCTAGGGTCTGGGCACTTCAGAGGACTATGTGGCCCTAAGGAAGGACTATTCTGATTTCTGGGATAAGTTTAAACAAAAATGATTTATTTAATAAAGAACAAAATAGGTTTCTGGCTATTTTGAACTGTTACTGATGAAAGGAACTTGTAAATATAACTGGCAAAGCTTGGTGTCACAAACAGTCTTTCAGACTCCCAAAACTCCACTCTGACAGGCGTAGACACTCAGTCTAATCTCTCTCTCTCATCTATATAGCTACACAGACTAAACTGTTTGTCTTATTCACACAAAATAGACTCAAAAACTCCCATAGTCACACAGACTATGCTCTCTCTTCAAACTTCACACACAGAATCCTCTCATAGACACCTCTCCTCCCACACTCTCAGACATCAGCCAATCACATCACACTTGTCTCCCTCTATCACTCTTCTTACAGTACTGCAGTCAAACTAAACATTTAAAGAAACACACATACCAGAACATGAAATCATTACAGGTTCATGTTCCATTTATGGAGAAAATGCTATAGGAGTTGGGCCAGGATTCAGAAATTTCTTTACAAAACTTTAATGCCCATTTATTTTAACAAGAAAGTGAAGCGTGCATTTTATGTAATTTCCCATCAAAATCAGGGGCACTGGAAATTACTTCATAATGAATCAGGTTTCCCTGGAACCCTGTGAACATATATTAGAGCCACTCCTCAAGATGAAGAAAAAGTTTCCTTTTCCACATTTATAAGATTCACTGCATTCAGTGCTTCCTAAAATGGATTAAATATATGGACATAATGAACTACTGTCTCCACCATTATAGATGTATTTTCTTTAAGACCCAAGCAAAAATATAGGTTCTGATCCAGCAAGGAAGATTTCTGCATAGGACTGGGTAAGCCAATGCAACACCCACATCTACATCAGATTGCTTCTCTGCATCCCATTTAATTAGTGGATGCATCTTTTAATGTGAAATGGGCCAGAGAAGATTGGTCAATATTTGTTGGAGAGGAGGAATGTGGTCATTGGACCTTATCCACATCCACACATTGTTAGATATTGTGCTCCTGTTATTCTCTGGTAATTGTTTGCCACTGGAGTGGCTTGTCTACACAGGACAATCCAGTTTTAAAAGATTGCTAATAGCATAATGACAGCACAGAATTTGAGAAATGGCAGGTACAACCAACGTGTGAAAAACCCAAACAAATCAAATGCATGTAAAAGCTCATCTAAAAAGCCCCCCCCCCATATTTAGTGATGATCCATGGCATGGTATGGTTATTAGCTTCATTTCTGCCATCTATCCATTATCCAGAAGAGATGTAAATATTTCTCCATAGCAAGGAGGTATAGTGTGGAGTATTGCTATCTGCAGGTGTTCACCAGAATGCTTAAAGGTTTTGCCATAGAAGTAAGGACAAGGTGGTTTGAGATGCTTGTATGGTTGTTCTGTATGATCCTGCAAGGCATATTCATTACTGGGTAATAAACAATTCCACTGCTGTATTTATATCACTCCAACTCAGATGGGAACTAGAAAACTGGAGGGGTGGTATAATGAAACTGCTGCTGTAAATTTTAGCATGTGTTCAGTTGTTAAATAAACATTTCTTTAAAATATTTGAATTTGGCTGTCTAGAGTGTTTACATGAAAATGTTCCCTGTCAACTTAACGGAAGTGTGGAGTGCATTACTGCCAGGATAATTCTGTCACTTCTCTTTCAACTCTCCATATACTAAGCCCAAAGTGTTTGCTTCTAACCTCCATGTTGATTATATTTAGAAGAGCTGGTCTAACATCACAGAACTGAGAACAGAAGAATCCCATCTTTATTCTCCTATGTGGTCCTGGGGAAAGAATTTGTTATAATATTTGAATTATTGTTGCTTCTATTGATAGCTGTCGTATATTATGTTCTGTTTATTGCAGTAGCATATTGAATCAGGGTTTCATTCTACTGCACCAAATATAGCATACATCTGATTCCCACGTCCATATGTTGTTCCCTCCTGGTTTGAACATGCTAAGGCTTCAACACATACTCATAATGCAGCTCTACATAAGAACATGCCAAGAGCCACTTCATACTTTACATGGCAATCATGTTTGCATCAGCTGCTCCTCTGTTCAGTGTGCGTTGCTGGCAAAAAGTACATAATCAGTGACAGACAGGCATGTGCTCAGGATCACTTACTGGTTCGTTATTGCTGTCTACCACATGTTCATTGCATGTTTATTAATACACTAGCAGTAAAGCCCGTTGTGAAAGCAATACAACGAGCTCTAGAAAGATGTGATGTGTAATGAATGCATAGGCTGGAAGGAAGTAAAGTAAATATTAGCAAGCCGTTACTGAAAGAAACAAATGTGGAAGTAAACTCTCACATACTTAATGTAACACAGTAGCCGGTGTCCAAGGTCATACAATGTGGGTCATAAAATGTAGCACACAGGGGTCCATGGAGTAGCGTCAGCAACTGGGCAGTCTGCAAAGTCATTGTATGTTGGATGTCCATATCATTCAATTTGGTCGTGGTCGCACTGTCCATCCTGTTAGAGTAGAGGTCCCAGGGGAAGTGGGGTTGAAAGTGATTGGTTGTGATGAAAGTCTCAGTAGGTTATGTGGAACTGAGAAGGAGGAATCTTGGGAAATGAGTGTTGTGAAATGTCTGTAGTTTTCTTTGTGAAAAGACAGTGGGGTTTCTTTTGTAAGGATCTCATGGCCACAGCACCATCATCCTGCAAGTCATGTGCAGTGACGGGCAGGAGGGCATTCCGGTCCTGGGACACTCTCCCCAGGTCGTGTCCACTTACCTGCTCCTGTAACGTGGTCATGGGGTCTGTTCACAGTGGTGTCTGTCTCCTGTGGTTTCTTCTGGAACTCTGAATGTGTGGCACTGTCTGTATAAAATAAAGGAGTAAGTGATGTCAGCTGCCAAGGATGGAGACAGCATCATTGAAACAGTGGGGTTTCTTGTCTAAGGATCTCGTGGCCACAGCACCATCATCCCGCAAGCCATGCACAGTGATGGGCAGGAGGGCATTCTGATCCTGGGACACTATCCCCAGGTCATGTCCACTTACCTGCTCCTACAACATGGTCATGGTGTCTGTTCACAGTGGTCTCAGTCTCCTGTGTTTTTTTCTGGTTTCCTGAATGTGTGGCACTGTCTCTATGAAATAAAGAAGTGATGTTAGCCACCAAGGATGTTTGTCAGGTCCACTTACCTGGTCCTGAAAAGACATGTCCGGTGTGTCTTTTCAAAGTTGTCGCTGTTTCCCGTGTTTTGTGTAGTTCTCTGAATATGAAGTGTTCTCTGTGGAAAGTAAAGAAGTAAGTGCTGTTAGCCAGTAAGGGTGCATGCAGCACCTCTGAGACATAGGGTTTCTTGGTCTAAAGATCTCATGGCGACAGGACCATCAATTGGAAAACCAAGCACAGAAATGTGTAGGAGGGCATTCTTGTACTTGCACATGATCCCCATGTCTAGTCTACTGACTTGGTCCTGTAATGTGCATGGCATGTCTGTTCACAGTGGTGATGTCTGTGGATCTTGGAATCTGAAGTGTGCTGTGTGAAAAGTGAAGTAGTTAGTGATGGCAGCTTCCAAGGATGGATGCTTCATTTATGAGACTGTGGTTTTCTAGGTGTAAAGCTGTTCAGAGAACAAGTGGGAAGGGGGAGGTCTGTTCAATGTTTTTGACTGCCCTGGTGGGACAAATCATAAGGAGGTGGCTTTAGAGCAGTGTTCCCTCCAAGCTGAATTATTGTGATATATAGCTCACAGGTTTTAGCTGCTGGGTCACACAGTTTTGTCTTAACTCAGGAAGGATGGTTCCAGAGCAAACTTAGTAATACAGTAGCCAAATCATTCGCACACAATTGCAATGCCAGTAGCTCACAAAGTAGGAATCAGGCCCGTTGTAGCAGTGAAGACAATGGGCGCTAGCTTGGCCACCCAGCCATAGGGCCCTGCCCCTTCCTGGCACTCCTCAGCTGCCTGAGTCCCCAGCAAGCAAAGGCCGATGGAAGAGTTCCCCCCCCCCGGCCGCCCGAGGGTCCCAGGTGGGTGGCATCATCCCTTCCCCCTGCCAGAAGGCAGGTCTAGCCACCCCATGCCACTACCGTGGTAGACCTGGCCTCTGGAGAACAGGTCTAACCACCCCATTCCACTGTAATGGTAGATCTGGCCTCTGGAGAACAGGTCTACCCACCCCATTCCATTGCATTGGTAGACCTGGCCTCTGGAGAACAGGTCTACCCACCCCCTTCCACTATATTGGTAGACCTGCCCTCTGGAGAGCAGGTCTACCCACCCCCTTCCACTATCTTGGTAGACCTGCCCTCTGGAGAACAGGTCTACCCACCCCCTTCCACTGTCTTGGTAGACCTGGGGGGGGGCTTGGAGGCCTTCTCCTGGCTGGCCAGCTCTCCGGGCAGGCAGGAGAATGTAGTGCAGCGGGGAGGCTTGGAGGCATTCTTCCAGCTGATCGGCTCTCCAGGCAGGTAGGAGAAGGTGGTATGGGGGGCAAGGCTTGGAGGCCTTCTCCTGGGCAGGTGGGAGAAGGTGGCATGGGGGGGGCTTGGAGGCTTTCTCCCGGGCAGGCGGGAGAAGGTGGCACGGGGGGGCTTGGAGGGTTTGAAGGTGGCACAGGGGGGGCCTTGGCCTCCCGGTCACCTCAGAAGCCAGCTGGGGGGTTGGAAGAGAGACCCTACCTCCTGCAAAGACACAGGGTTGGCAAGCAAACAGCTCAGCTGCTCCTCGCTGATCTTCTCCTAAAGGCTCAATAGTTGCTCTGAGGTAAAGGGAATGTTGGGATTGCTGGATCTGTGGGCGGGACCCAGGCACAGCTTCTGATGGGCAGTTCATGTGGCCAACCTATTTTGGCACGCATAGAACGTTGTGGGGCGAAAACTCAATTATATATCAGGACAGGATTACTTCAGGAAACAACTGGTCTGACACAGGGGTTGCTAAGTGAAGTGTGAAGCGACTCTGATTAACTATGTAGTGTAGTGTGCGAAGGGAGGCTCTTTTCTAACCCTGTGCTTAATTGATTGATACTGAGGACAGCTCATTCCTCTTCCTCTTTCTTTATCAGCCTCTTCCTCTTTCTTTATCAGCCTGACCCCAGTTACCCGAATGTTACTTTTGGCCTAGGACATCTGCAGGTGCTCAGATATTTATTTCCCTTCCCTTGATATTTATTTCCCTTATAGAGGTTGTACTTTGACAGAACTAGTTTCCATGTCAGGGCTCTGAGGCTTGCAGCCTTTTAATAGAGGAATGTTCAGCTACACTTGCTCTTCCACATACAAGTTTTGGTCTGCTTTGGCATCCACCATGGTTCTCTTCTCTGGGCTTTTCCTTGTTTTCCCCAAACTTGGTTTGATACATTCTGCTTTGGAAATATTGCAGTCAAAACACATTTGCATGTTGTGTGTACCGGAAGGAGTATATTTTTAAAGGTCCCACCCATATCACAATCATTTCCCTCCCCTCAGTTCCACACCAGTGCCACTTGAAGGCTTTTTTGAGCTTCTTTAAACAGTTGGTAATGGCTAGGTCACTCTAAGGCTAATGCTACCCTGTTGCCATGATGAACTAGTTCCTTTGAATTACCAACTTTTGTTTCTTTAAAAAAGTAAACCTTCATCCTTTTCTGTTGCAGAGGTATACTATTCCCTCTTATTTCTATGAAAAGAAAAGAGCTACACTTACTTTTAAAAATGAAAGTTGGTCATTTAGAGGAACTAGCAGACTGTGGCAATAGATTTCTATTTTGTAATTCTGTTTTAATCCAAAAACCCTTTAAAATCCCTATGGTGGCATGATGAAGGAAAATGCATCAAGCCCAGATTTTTCCTGTGGGGTATGGTGAACCTCTGTATCTCTCCAACTGTCTGGCAGATTTTCCCCACCAAAACTTCAGTTCCCCATAGTGTCTGAGTCACCTTACAGTAGCGTGTATATCTTCTATTTCCCTTTTATATAAACTTGAAACTGGTTTAGGCTTTAGACCCCAAACAGGAAATTGAGGGAAAGACAGGAGCTGTCCTGTTTTATAAACCCATGTGAAATGGCACTTGAGGAAAATTTATTTTCAAAAACAGAATAAAGATTTTATTAAACAGGCAGGAAATCCTATATATATAAAAGGCAAACCATGTTGCCGATGACTCAGTTTAATGCATTGCACCTTTGAGTTGTAGTTCTCAGCTGGCCTTACTGCAGCAATAGCAAAAGGAATTAGAACTGTAACTCCCAATTTTGGAGTCCCAAGAGGTCATGGGGCATTAGCAGGGTAAGTAATCAGCCCATGTTAAAGGGGAAGCAGCTTTGGAATCAAAAGTGGTTGGGGGGAAAGGGAAGGGAAAAAATCCTGAATGCATCTCCAGCAAAGAAGCTGGAGGTCAGTTCAGTCTGCATGCCTACAAAAGCTTATACCTAGAATTAAACTTTGTTGATCTTAAACGTGCTGCTGGACTTAAATTTTGTTCTGAAAATCAAAGTGCTGGCTTGCAGCAAACCCCTGGTTTCAGCATTCTGCGCCTACCTCTGGGGATTTCTGCAGCATTGGGAGAAGGGAGAAGAGCTGCAGATGGTGAAGCTGAGCACAGGAGGAAGCATTTATTTGCTTTCAAAATTGGGGAGGGGGAGAAATCCACCCTCTGCCCCCCTGCAACCCCCTTTGTGGCACCTACAAAAGGGAAATAGGTGAGCTGGGCCCAACTTTAGCCCTAATAATAGTGTGTGCACAGCCTGTTTACTCAGGAGTAAGGAAGGGAGAGAGACACATTAAAACCCCATGCAGTGAATAAATACAATGAGCTCTATGAACAACATCTGGGGAAATCATTGGCCTTGATGTTCCTTGATGCAGAAAAGGCCTTCGATAATATATCATGGGAATTTTTATTCCAAAAACTGAATTTGTGGGAATGCAGAACCCACTTTATTACGATGATCTGAGCAATATATAAGCAACGGTATGCCAATGTGGTTGTCAATGGGTACTTAACATCAAATATTGAAATTCAGAAAGGGACACAACAGGGATACCCCTTATCTCCATTATTATTTATCTTTGTACTCGAAACATTGAATAATACGATTATGGAGAATATTCAGATAAAAGGACTTAGGGTAAAGGGGGAAGAATTTAAACTTTTAGCTTTCACACATGATATCTTATTCATTGCAGAGGATCCAATAGATTCTTTACCTATAATAATAAAGGTGACACAAGAATTTGGGGAGTCGGCTGGATTGAAAATAAATGTTAAAAAAACTGAAATAATGACTAAAAACTGCACAAATAATACAAGAAATACAGAAAATAACGAAGGTGGAAATAGTGGAAAAGGTCAAATATTTAGGGATCATTATATCTAATAAAACAAGTACACTCTTTGAAGACAACTACTATAAATTTTTGGAAGATGTTAAAAAAATCTACAATATTGGAAAAGTTTACATATATCACTAATGGGTAGAATAGCTACTATAAAAATGAACATACTACCGAAATTTCTTTTTTTTTGCACAAAACATCCCAATATTAAAAAATGCCCAGGTCTTTACAGAGATGGATAAAATTATTAAAAAGTTCATTTGGTATCCTCAAAAGGCAAGGATCAAATTGAAGATTCTCCAAGATTAAAAAGAAAATGGAGGTTTTGGTTTGCCAAACTGGAAATTATATTATCAGGTGGCATCATTAAGTTGATTGAAAGAATGGATAAATTTGGATAATACAAGGCTATTAAATCTGGAAGGGCATGACCTTAAGATGGGATGGCATGCCTATGTGTGGTATGGGGAGGATAAAATCCATTCAAACTTTGGTCAACATATGTTAGGGGGGGCACTGGCTAAGATCTGGAATGAGATGAAACTAAGATATTATAGTAAAACACTTAAATGGGTCTCCCCGTTAGAAGCATTCATAAAACCTTCCCTTATCAACATGTGGGATAGAGAGAGCTATGAAACCCTACTAGATGAAAACAATAAATTAAAATCTGAAGAGAGCTTATTATCGCTATATAAGATTAAATTTTCATTATGGGAAATGTCACAACTTCAGTCTATCCAAAGCTGAAAAAAGGGGGAAAAGGGAAGGGGAAACTCAACCCAAAATAACACTGCGAACCAAGGTGGCCAAGCTGACTAATATAATATAAACATTCAAATTTATTAAGGTGTACACTTGTTAAAATAACTTCTGATTAAAATTTTTCCACTGTCAGACGTATAAAAACATGCAAATGCTCATATAAAAGATGGGTCAACACTAAACAACTGAAGACCAAACGCGTTTCGGCCCCAAAGGGCCTTCCTCAGTGGTCACTAATACAGATATATCATTGACACACATTCACAGACCTATATACATATATCAACCCAGGTGTTGTAGCCTGAAAGTATAAGGGGGGAAGAAGACAAATTCTTGAATTATATGCGAAATTTTAATTAAAAATTGCTTCTTACAAAAGTAGTGTTACCTTATATGATTATACAGCTATTGTTGAAATTAGTACTGGGCCATAGGTATATCTGTTGCAGTCTCACCAGTACTTCTACATTAAAGGAAAAGTAATAAAGTTATGAATTAGCTATCATTTTTTTTAAATGTAGTTTTTATTTAGTTTTTGGTAAGTATTACATATTATCTTTTATCCCGTACATTTCGTAACGGTTTATATCCCTTCTCCCTCCCCCTCCCCCTCTGCTTTTCCAATGCTTTAGTCCTTTATTCCCAGCCACGGGCACAAGGTCCGAATCTTGCACTGAATGTCCTTTCTTCCTTCTGTTGGTAGCCACTCCAGGTAGGTCTTCCATTTCGTGCTGATTGCTGTAGTCCTGTCTGCCCATTTGGTCTTCCAGTTCAGTTTCTCAATTATGTCTGACTGTATGAAATCAAACAATTATGCCAGATTTCTACTGACCACTTACTCTTGTCCTTCCAACCCAAAGCAATCACTGCTTTTCCTGCTAGTATCATTGCTTTGAATATAGCTTGGTTCTCTTTACTTACTACTGGGTTCCCTATTATGCCCATTAACATTAAATTAAAGTTAATGGTCAGTGAAACTTTGCATGTTCTCCTTATAATTTGCAATATTTTTGTCCAAAAGACACTGACCTCTGGGCATTCCCACCACATATGGGAAAACCATCCTTTAGCCTGTTTACAATGCCAGCACCTGGGGCTCATTCCTGGGATCATGTTTGCTATTTGTGCTGGTGTTTTGTACCATTTTGTAAAGAATTTATGCTCCATTTCGTTAAATTTGATCACTTTAATTTCCTCTATTCCTTCCATTATTTTGCTTGCCAAGTTTCCTGATATCTGACCTTCTTTGGTCCAAGTGTTCTGTAGGTAAGATATTGTAGTGTCTCTATTTGATATCATTTTCCTATAGATTTTCCCTGCTAGTCCTTGTTTTGATTTTTGCATCCCTTTGTATAGTTCTTCTATTGGTTCCTCTATCCATATTTTCTCTTTTTCCTTGATCTAATTAACCATACTATATAGGCCTGTTATTTTTAACCAATGTTGGTTACCTACCTCTTCCACTATCTCGTGTACCGGTTTTAAGTTACGTCCTCTAAACATGTCTTCCAACCTATAATAACCTTTAGTTTTAAGATATTCCCACCATTTATTCTCTTTTATTTCGCTGTATATTGATTCTAGTGGTGTCCATCTTGAGTTTCTTCTTAGCCATTTCGCTTGCCACTTGCTCCAAGATTCTAATGCTGAATGTCTGGGGCCTTTAATCAATTTGAGATCTTTTTTTGTGGCTTTAGAGAAAATCCCGAATCTTCCTATATTGTTGTTTATCTCATTTTCAAATCTAACCCATTTTTGCTCCTCCCCTTCACCTATCTCTAATAGCGACTTTATTTGGAAGGCTTCATAATATCTATTCAGCTCTGGGACTCCCCAACCCAACTCCTCTTTGAGACCGTGTATCAACCTTTTTTGAATTCTACACTTTTTACTGCCAAATATCCACTCTCTAATTGCTCTATTCCATTGTTCTAACCTTTTGTTATGGGCCTCTAATGGTATCGACTGGAATAAATATGTTAGTTTAGGTAGCCAGAACATTTTAACACTCCTAATTCTAGTAGATATACCAAGAGTTTTATTTTTCCACTTTCTCATTTCATTCTTTATTTTCTTCCATATCGTGCTATAATTCACCTCCGATATTCTATTGATCTTCTTTTGTAACACTATACCTAAGTATTTGAACTTTTTAGTGCCCATTCCAATATTTGTAATTTTGTTTATTTCTTTTCTTTCCTCTTCACATTGAGGTACATGATTTCTGATTTAGCCATGTTAACATTTAACCCTGAACAGCATTCGAAATCTTCTAAGATAATTTTTACTTCTTTTATCGCTTCTTTGGGATTTGTCATAACCACTATAATATCATCTGCAAATAAATTAATTTTTATTTCTTCTTTCTTTACCTTATAACCTTCTATCCTTACACAGTTTCTTATCCTTTCAGCTAGTTGTTCTATTGCTATAATAAATAAGACCGGTGAGAGCAGTCACCCCTGTCGGACCCCTCTCTGGATCTGAAAAGTTTGTGATTTGGCATTATTGACCTTTACCACTGCTGTTCCCTCTCTATATATCTCCTGAATTGCTCTTATATAATTATCTCCTATCTCGTGCTTTTTCATAATCTGCCACAAGTATTCCTGAGATAGGGTGTCAAAGGCTTTATAGACATCCAATTTTAAAATACCTAACTTTTTTTTTTACCGTGTTGTAATACGTTTATTATATTCCTAATAGGGTGGGCTATGTTCCTATCCTTTACAAATCCATGTTGGTCTTCTTTTATTATTTTGGGACTAAACTTCTTTAATCTATTTGCCAGCATTTTTGCGAAGATCTTGGTTAAGTCTTGGTTAAGGAGGCTTATAGGTCTGTATGAACCTACCTCTTCAGGGTCTTTACTTGGTTTCAAAATTACTATTATTTCTGTTTGTCTCCATGAATCTGGGGCCCTTCCCCCCCTCAAGATTTCATTGAAGATCATTTGGAGTTCTGGGGCAAGAATATCTATCATTTCCTTATAAAATTCACTTGTGAACCCGTCTAGCCCAGGGGATTTTCCCTTTCTCAATTCTTTAATTACATCCTTTATCTCTTGTATTGTAATTTCCTCTTGTAATTTGGCTTGCTCATCCTCCTTCAGTGTTATTTTAACTTCCTCTACAAAGTCTGTTGTGTCCCTTTTCTTATATAATTTTTTATAGAAAGACTCGAACGCCTCCCTTATTTCTATGGGATGTTGAGATTTTTGACCATTTACCTTTATACTTTTTACCCTTTGTCTTTCCTTCCTATTTTTCAGGTAATTTGCTAGTCTTTTTGCTGAATTTATGCTATTTCTTTGAAATTCGTTTCTCACCATGGCTTCCCTTTTCCATATTGTTGCTGAGTCTAAGACCTCCAATTGTTTTTTAATTGTTGATATTTGGTTCTGTATCATAGGATTGTATTTTTGCATTAGTTTACTTTGTAGCCTCTCCATTTCTTGGATTTTGGCCTGTCTTCCTAGATGCCACTCCTTTTTTATATTCTTTTCTTTCTTTATACAGTGCCCCCTTATCACTGCCTTTGCAGCATCCCATAGAATATTGGTGGGTACTGTTCCCCTATTTTCCTCAAAATATAGCTTTATCTGCTCAGACATGTATTGTCTATCCCTTTCTGTGGCCATTATTAAGTTATTATATCTCCATGTTCTAGTTGTTGGTTGCTGAGTGAATTCTATTTCAATGCTTATTGGAGCATGGTCAGATATCCATATCGGGTGGGTTGTAATTCCTTTGATAATCATATTACTATTCTTTTCTAAAATTATATAGTCTATACATGATACTGTTTTATGCCTACTAGATATATGTGTGGGTTTAGGCCGGTTCCCCACAGACTCATGTGCCTCTATCAGGCCCCAATTTCCCAACTTGATTGATTTATCTTTTGTTATGTCTATATTTAGGTCACCTGTTATAATCACTTCTCCTTCGGAGAATTGTTTAGTTTTTTAAAATATTTTACCCAGGAATTTCTTTTGCCCTTTATTTGGGGCATATATATTTACTATTGTATACTTCTTATCATCCATTTTAAACTTTACTAACAAATATCTACCATTCCTATCCTCTTTTTTCCCCATAACCTCTAGTTTAAATTTCTTATGAATCAGTACTGCTACTCCTTTACCCTTGGCATCACCTCTGGCCTCTGCTAGTATCTCCCAAGTCGGATCGTTTAGCAACGGTTTGCTATCTTTTTTTTTCTTATGTGTTTCCTGGAGGCATAAAACATCAATCTTTTGATCTTTTTCCAGCTTAGCTATCCTGTACCTTTTAACGTTTGACGTTAACCCATTGACATTCAGTGTAAGTAATCTTATTGTTCTATCCATATTCTTTATAATTCTGGACTTTGAGTTCCCATGGCCCTGGGATTTTTAAGCATATTCTTAAACTACCCCTTCCCCTCCCCTCCCATCCCTGTGGTAGAGTAGACTTGTGGGGATAAGAAACCTTCCCCCTCTCCACTTCATGAGGTGCACACATCCCCTCCTCCCCCTTATACTTGTAATATTAACATTAGCTCAACTTATACTTGGATACTTCCCTTTAGGTGTCTTCTTCTAGTGAGTCTGTCCTGAGGCGCTTTTCTCCTCTCTCTGCAGTTCCTTCTTCTGTGTCTGCTTCCCCCTCTGGCTCTTCTTCCATTCCCTCTTCCCTTATGTCTTCAGCATTTATTCTGAGTTGTTTGAGGAGTTCTTTGGCCTCAAGGGCGTTCCGTGCCATGAGCCTCTTCCCTTCTTGGAATATTATGATTGAAGCTGGATAGCCCCAGGTAAATTTTACATTGTTTACATGTAGCTTTTGGGCATAGGGGCGCATTAAGTTCTTTTGCCTAAGTGTCTCCTGGCAAAAATCCTGTCTCACCCAAACTTTCCTACCCCTGAAGCTCAAGTCCTTCCTCTTTTTTAGCTCCTTATATATTTGTTGTTGTATTTTTTCTCTGGAGAACTTGATAATAACGTCACGAGGGGCTCCTCCCTTGCCTTTTCTTTGCAGGCGGTGAGCTCTTTCAACGTCTTCTGACTGAATCCTGATTCCATTAGTTGTCAGCCATTCTGTTACTACTCCTTCCAGGTTCTTGGTAGAAACCTCTTCAGAGATTCCTGTCAAGATCAAGTTTGCTCTCCTGTTCCTGTCTGAAAGGTTGTTTATCTGCTTTGTTAGGGAGCCAATCCTCTGTTCATTTGCCAGAGCCTTTTCTCTGGCAAAGTTTGCCGTTTGCTTTATGTCGGCAATTTCTTTCCCTATCTTAGCCATATCTACTCGTACAGCCTTAATTTCTTCGCTAATTTTTTCCTGAGATGCTAGGAATATCTTCTGAAGGTTTGCTATTTGTTCTGACAGTTCCTTGATATTTTTTGCCATCCTTAGCTGTTTAATTAAGGCTTAATGAGCTAGGCTCTTGCTGTGTGAGCGTTATCTTACTGAGTGGTTGTAAATAAAGGGGTTTTTTACTTGCCGTCTGTAGACTCTGCTGCTCTTTGCTTTCTCCTTATCTTCCCACCTGGTTATATGCCAGTATTTGGCTGTTTACAATCCTTTGAGCTGTAAATTCCTTAGTTTACAGGGGAGCTCGGAGTTTCAGTGTCCGACTTGGTACGCATGAATTAGCTATCATAACATCCATTAGTATCTTAAATTTAGTAAAATTTAAATACAAAATAAATTGGTCAACCAACCTGGTAATCAGAATTTTGTAGTTATGAATGTGTGCCACTCTATCAAAGCAAAGATACTGTTACACGCTGCTACAATGGCTACCATATATATAACACTAGGGGTGATGCAATCACCAATTGACATTGCACACTGCCCATAAGGAGACATACAGGATGGGAGGGAATATGAAGTCAAGGGAAATACAGAGCACCTGGTTGTGAGGGGGGGGGAAGGGTATGAGAACAGAATATAATGTTTCTTTTTTACAATACGAAACGGTTCCCTTGTGGATGGGTCTGGGGAGACACTGGGAAATGAGACGTTTCGTAGTCACCCTGGCCTCAAGATTTCCACTGGTTCTCGGCAGCTCTTGGTTCTATGACCATGACCCACACATACTGTGGGAGGAGGGTGTAGTGAACTTCATCTCCCCTCGCTGTAAGACTCACATATGGAATAATAATTGGGGGAACCCTCCATTGGAGCCGTCGTTGGTGCCAGTGGGGCTGGCAAAGGCGGAACTCCAGAGCTTTCCCCATGAGTATTGGGACAACGGCGGTGTTCGAAGAAGGGGAGGCAGACGAGCTGCCCCTCCATAGAAATTCTGACTGTGCGATCGAATTACTGCCCAACCAAAAGTTGCCTAAGGGATAGCTATATTCCATGAGTCCAACAGAAAAGATTGAATTAAGAAAATTCATTGATAAAAACTTGGCCAGAGGGTTTATTCGTCCGGCGTCTTCTCCCTGCGCAGCTCCCATGCTGTTTCGAAAAAAAAGGATGGGTGCCTGTGCATGGATTACAGGGGGCTCAATGCAGTTTCAGCAACAGACGCTTACCCGTTACCATTAATCAAAGACCTGCTGGCAGCAGTGGTGGGGGGAAAGATTTTCTCAAAGCTAGATTTGAGGGATGCTTATTTCCAGGTGCGCATAAGGGAGGGAGAGGAGTACAAGATGGCTTTCAATACCCCCCTGGGTCACTTTGAATACCTGGTGATGCTGTTCGGCTTACAAGGGGCTCCTGGGGTATTCATGAATTTGATAAATGAAGTCTTGCATAAACATTTCTTCAAGGGGGTCCTTGTTTACCTTGATGATATCTTGCTGTACTCTCCTGATAAAAAATCACATGTCCAGTTGGTGCGAGAGGTCCTCCAAACGTTACACAAGCACAAACTGTTTGCCAAACTGTCTAAATGCAAGTTCCATCATTCAGAAATCTCGTTTCTCGGCTACCGCAGTTCTCAACAGGGAATCGAGATGGACCCGGCCAAGGTCCAAGAAGTGGTGGGGTGGGAGGCCCCAAAAACTCGACAGCAATTACAAGCATTCCTCAGATTCACCAATTTTTATAGATCATTCCTGGCAAATTTTGCGCAGGTGTCCCTTCCCCTCACTGATCTTCTAAAGACTAAAGGGAAGGGGCCTGACAGCATGAGACCGGGGGCAAAGTTGGAGTGGACCCCTGAATGCCAAACTGCTTTTGAACAACTTAAAAAATTATTCACTTCCAAGCTCGTCTTGGTGCACCCAAACGAATTGAAAGAATTCATAGTGCAAGTCAACGCCTCGGATGTAGCTATGGATGGGGCCATTTTGCAAGAGGGAGAGGATGGTAAACTCCACCCCTTAGCTTATGTGTCCAAGAAATTTAATGACACTGAAAGAAAATGGGCCGTGTGGATCAAGGAAGCGGGTTCTATTAAATTGGCCCTCTCAACCTGGCGTCATTGGTTGGAGGGGGCCAGGGTGCCGTTTGAAGTTTGGACTGATCACAAAAACCTTGAATTGTTACGCACCCCGAGAAACCTAAACACTAAACAGCTCCACTGGGCTGATTTTTTTCCAAGTTTAACTTTATGCTGCATCATTTCCGGGGAAAGCGAACTCCTTGGCTGACGCCCTGTCCCGCCTACCCCAACACGACAGTAAAAGGGAGGAGGTTCGCGATTCTATGTTCACGCCTTCCCAACTGGGAGGTGTGGTAATGACACGCAGCCAAACTAAGACTTCGACCGCCCCCCCATCTCCCTCGTGGGACGAAAGGTTCGCCTCCACCCTCTCTGACGTAGACCGCCAGACACTGGAGAAGGAGGGGGGTGGATCAAGACACCACGGGGAACTGGAAAAAAGGGGGGAAGCTTTTTGTTCTGCTAACACTGAGGGGGGAAATTATGCAGTGGGTCCATGGAACTAAACTTGCGGGACACACTGGTTTTGTGAAATCATTACAATTGCTGCAACATCAGTTTTGGTGGCTGGGGATGAAAAAAGATTAGTCTTCCTTTGTACAAACATGTCAAACTTGCCTTATGAGTAAACCACGCCCTGGGAAACCACCAGGGTTGCTATAACCGCTACCGACCCCCAGTCACCCCTGGGAGGTCATCTCCATAGATTTTATAACAGACTTGTCTCCGAGTGGGGGAAAAACCATAATATGGGTGATTGTGGATCTATTTTCCAAACAGGCACACTTCGTGCCATTCAAAATGATCCCCTCAGCCAGGAAATTGGCTAAAGCGTTCCTGCAGCACGTCGTGAGGCTCCACACGCTGCCATTGGAGGTCATATCTGATAGGGGGTCACAATTTGTTTCCCATTTCTGGGGGGAGTTAATGGCACTATTAGGGGTGGAGAGGGGGGTTAACAGTGCGTATCACCCAGAGATGGACGGACAGACTGAGAGGGTTAATCAAACGCTGGAACAATATCTGCGCTGCTTTACCAACTTCCAACAAGACGATTGGGAATCTTTGTTGCCTGTAGCTGAATTCTGTTACAATAACACATGTCACACTTCTACGGGGGTCTCACCGTTCATGACTGTGCATGGTTATGAGGCCCCTCCTCTCCCCTTTCTTTCGTGAACCACGCTGCCAGCAGGAGAAGTGGGGGAGTGGTGTAAACAGCTCCAAGCCGCTTGATCCCTCCTTGCTCGCACTCTGGAGGATGCCAAAGCCACATAATCTGGGGAGTTCGTGTATGTGTCCACCCAGAACATCAAAGCACTCCAACCCAGCCGCAAATTGGGCTGGACATATGTAGGAGCTTTTGAGATTAAAAGGGTAATCAATGCGGTCACGGTTGAATTGATTTTGCCTAAATCTCTGAAAGCAATTCATCCTGTGTTTCATCTCAGATTACTGTGCCCTTCGCCTGGGAGGAATCAGTGGCAGCCGCAATGCCCAACACCACCACCCCTCATGGTGGGGGGGGCAACCACACTTTGAAGTTGCTGAGATCCTGGACTCTAAAGTATCACGCAACCGATTGTATTATCTAATTGAATGGGTTGATTTTGGTCCTGAACACAGGGAGTGGGTGAAAGCTGAACATGTGAATTCACCACGCTTGGTCTGGAGGTTCCACAAGCTCTACCCACACAAGCCCGGGAGGGGGTACGAATCGGGGGGGGAAGAATGTCAGGTAGCCCTGCCATAAGATGGATGAAGGGGAAGGAGGGAGGGATGGACTGGCGTTTCTCACTTTCTGGAATGTGGGGAGTAAAACATGTTGTCTGGGAGACCCAGATTTACTATGGCTAGGGAGACTGTTATCTCGGCCAATGGCCTTGAGTCCCATGCACTTTCTTTTCTGCCTGGGATATTCTGGCCAACAGAAATTAACAGCTGTAACTGCTTTTGCCGCGCGCGTGCTTGGTAGTCATTGGAGGGTAGGTTGGGCGGGCATTTTGAACCTAGTATGATTGGGGGTGTCAAGGAGCCCTTGGTATCACTGACAAAGCATTGCTAATGTATCTCTAAGAAATGCTTTCAATAAACGCTATCTTCTTTATGGAGCCTGGTGTTTGACTGACTTTCTGGAGAACTTGACAATGGGGGGGACTGAATGCCAAGGGTGGGGTGGGTGGGAAAATAGCAATGTTACCCTGCAAGAGACTTACACAGCATCTATAAGGCTATGGACTGTAATCATAAACTGGATGGTGCAGTGAATGTGCCAAGGAACTGTACTGTGTGGCAGACCTAATGAAGGAAGCCTCGCCCTGAAGCAGTGTGCCAGCCAGATGTGGACCTGTGAAATGCCTGAAGCCTTGCAACCCTGCATCCCTGTAGGAGGCAAGCCAGCATCCCTGACACCTGAAGCATGCAGCAACCAGCAGCAGTTTGCCAAGGAGAAGCCATGCTTTACACAGAAAGCCTAAGTGTTCCAGCAGAGACTCCATAGAACGAACCCTTCTTCAGCATGCAGGCACCTTCCCTCCCACCATCTTCTCCAGATGCTGCATGTATTACTCATTGTATAACAAAAGGACTTGTGATGTGACAGGATTATGCAACTGCTTTGGTTCTATTAACCACCCATCCTAATAACATTAAGACTAACGACCACCCATGATTACTCCTCTTTCCTTTTGTCTTTCAAAGGTGTCACAATTCATTGAATGTCAGTGCAATTGCCCAACCATTAATCCTATTTTCCCGGTCATCTCCTGACCATTAGTAACTGAACCTCTCTGGAATCCTGGGGACCATGTGACTTGGTGGCACATGCCCCAAGCCACTTCTAAGGTATATAATAAGAGCATCTGCCCATTGTTCTCTCTCTTGCATCTACCTACCTGACCCTACCCTACCTTGCTGACTCTAGTCCTAGCACTGTCTAGAGTCTCCACATGTGCTGTTGGCCATCACACGATCCCTTCCCTAATATTTTCCCCATTTTTCACTGCAGAGTTAACTCGCCGCAACGGACAGGTACGTATCACCCCTCATCAATATTCCTGCTAATGCGACGGTCTCTGTACCTTTCTATCTAAATTCCTAGTTCTGTATTGTGTGTTTTGATTGCTTGATTTTATATTTGTGTATGTCTGTGTGTGAATATTCCCTTAGTAAAAGAAACTAGTGATTTTCAAAGACCTAATCTCTGTGTCTATTTCTGGGACTTGGATAAAGTGGGACTCTGGTATATAAAGGTCATGATCCTATAGTTGCACATAAATATCATAATTCCCCAAACTTTTATTTAAGAAATATAGCAATTTGGCTAACAGCAAGGGTTAGGGGGTGGGGAAGGCCAGGGCACTCACCCAGAGCCTCTTTCTAGAGCTCAATGTATTTATTCCTGCAACGGGTCTTATTCCTAGTATACATGTAATAGGCTTCTTTGGTGCTTGCTTGTCTTTCCTCTCCATGTATTCTGATTCCTTCAGTACTTCCTTCCATCTTCTCTCTCTCCATGCTTCTCTAATCAGCTCTTTTCTGGAATGCCAGAGAATGGCATGCCATTCTTCACTTATCCTTGGTGAATTGCATCTTATTCACATCTGCCAATTTTCCAACATGTTCAGATCTCATTGAATTCTATCATTATCTTCCGGTGTGTTCGCTACTCCTCTTTGGTTTCACCAATTTGATTCTCCAACTAGTTCTCTATCCACCTAACTTAGAGTCAAGTCTGCAGTCCTCCAGTTTACCCATCAAAACACCATGGGGAACCCTATCAAAAATCCACATCAGTGGCATTCCCATGATCCAGTAAGCCCACCACTCAATCAAAGAAAGAAATTTATTTTATTTATTTATTGGAAATTCTACCCCACCCTTCCTGCCAAGGCAGGCTCAGGGTGGCTTAACATAGAATTTTTTTAAAAAAACAGAATAAAAACATATAACAAATTCTAAAGTGTCATACATTGATATTGCATATTAGGTGGCAAACAGCAGTTTCCGAGTATTGTCTTTCACAGGTGTTAGTCAATAGCAGTAATAGTCGATGGTAAAAATTCCAGGATAAGGCTCTGATTTTAAGATGTGAATGCCTGGTGGAGGAGCTCTGTCTTGCAGGCCCTGCAGAATTGCAATAAATTCCGCAGGGCCCTGATGTCCTCAGGGACCTCATTCCACCAGCATGGAGCTGCTATCAAAAAGGCCCTAGCCCTGGTGGCAGCCAGTCTGATCTCTTTAGGATCAGGGAGAGTCAGGAGGTTTTGTGTCCCTGAACGCAGTACTCTCTGGGGAACGTGGGGAAAGGCAGTCCCTCAGGTATGCTGGAATACTGATGTCTTGAGCTTGCAAGAGCTCTTGTTTTAGGATAGCCCACCTTTCACTTGCTCCTTTCCCTTCCAGCATTCTCGACCATTGAATGAGTCTCATTATGCCTCTGTGTTCAAAAGCAATGTGTTCTGACCCAGCAATGTGATGAATGGAAACATTAAAGAAACAAAGGCGTATCAGCAGATTCGATTCTTTTCTGTTGCAAGACCACAGTTATGCAGAAGTGCAGCATATAGTTGCCAGCTCCAGGCTGGGAAATTCCTGGATATTTCACGATGGGTTCTGAGGAAGGCAGAGTTTGGGGAGTGAATAGGCCTCAGCTGAATATAGTGCCATAGAGTCCACCCTCCAAAGCAGTCATTTTCTTTCAACTGGAGTTCTGAGAGATCTCCAGGTCCCACCTAGAGGTTGGCAACCATAGCACAACTGGCTAATATAACTAGGAATATTCTGCATCAGGTTTGTATCTTCCCTTCTCTATATGACTGCTTTTTGAACACTGTAAAGCAGGAGTTTAAACTTATGGCCTGTAGGCTAGATCTGGCCTTGCAGGGCTCATATCTAGCCCACAAGCATCTGACCTCCTCCTGCTTCCTTCTCCAGGGCTGCTGCTGCATCGTAACTCTCTTTTGCCCAACTTCCTCTGCTGCTTGCTGCTTCCTTCCAAGCCTCATTCCTGCTTCCTTCCAAGCAATCTTCCCTTCCCTCCATTGGCTGTGGTCTCCTACTTTGGGAGGACGGGAATGGGAGGAAAAGAGCAAGAGAGAGTCCCATGGCTTCTTTAAGACCAGCAATGTTTTATTTCAGGTATAAGGTTTAGTATACTTCTTCAGACGGGGGGAGGGTGGGTGGGTAGGTAGATGGATTCTTCTGACAAGCACAATTTACATCAAGATCACCAACACTTGAGTGGATTTTGCCCAGTCTGAAATCAACATATTATTTCACTTGAAGATATCCCCCTCTCCAGTTTAAGCAGATGAAGGGGGGGGATCTAACAGTACAGCTTGCAAGCTTTATTAGTGGAAAGGAGCAAGAGTCCAGTAGTACCTACCAAAATGTGTGGGAGGGCATAAGATTTTGTGAGTCACTTCTCACTTCTTCAAATACAGCTAGAATGTGAGTCCATTAGTTGTTGTATCTTGGAGAGGCTGCCAGTGTACCTGCCAGTGCACCATTAGTCATTGTATCTTGGAGGCTTCCAGTGCACCTGGCATTTCCTGCCATGGCCGCCATGAAAATAGCAGGAGTTGGTAATGAGACATGAAGCCTAGATCTCAATTCAGCTCTGGAGAATGCATTGAACTTCATTATCAGTTGCAATTCAGCAGTCTCTCTTTCTAATCTTCCTTTGAAATTCCTTTGTAAGAGAACTGCTACTCTTAGGTCAGCAATGTCCAGAAGGTTAAATGTTCCCCCACTGGTTTTTGAATGTTGTGGTTTCTAATGTCAGACTTATGTCCATTAATCTTTGCATCCTCCTGGACTGAATCCTCCTGGAGCAAATTGAGACTTAGGTTTCCTGTCTCATTACCAATGCTGGTATCTCCATACCTACTACCCCTCTGCCTATCACACCCAATCCAATCAAGCCTGCTGTTGTCATTCACCTGCTATTGACATTCAGCATCTGAAATCACCTTTATAAAGTTTATATCTCCAGTACCTCATGTTGCATTTTATGGTACGCATGGCCTGGCCTGACAATGTGACATTTATGTTAGATCTGGCCCTCGTAACAAATAAGTTTGACATGTCTGTTGTAAAGCAAACAGCCACATACCACAGCTATGAATGAATGAATTGCTTTCTCCATTCATTCCAATTACCCAGCTGTTAGAAGCAAATGGGCCTCTTTCATTTAGGCTCCCCCCAACAATTAAAATGAACATACATCCACAGGAGCTTTAGCTGCTCTCCCATTTCCTAGTATATTGCTCTCTGCCACAGACAGTACAACAACTTGCACTGTAGGCATCAAGCTAAGCTCAGCTTTGGAACATTTCCACATGTCCTCCCTTAGCATGATCATTCAGGGCAAAAAGAATCACAAGAGGCCTCTGGAATAATGCCAAATAACAACTTTACATCTAAGAAAGCATGGCTGACACAGGCATCATTCATTAAAATGCACATGGAAGAAATTGACTCTCATAAAAATGAACAAAGGTAGGAGAACATAACATCCTACTTAGACATTAAGCTTCTCTCAGGATTTTCTCTGATCCAACTTCTCTCTGGGAGACCATCACAAGTATGGCAGTCCTGTGCAGTATAGCCAATGTAAGTTGAAAGTTTATATGCACATCTAGGGATGCTATAATATGCACTGATACAAATCACTTCCTCTTTTCAGGTTGCAAACAAGGGTACCATTTTTTGATGATTGGTTTGACTGTTTGTCAACCTGAACAGGGCTGCCAGTACAACTGGCATTTCCTGCCATGGCTGCCATTTTTCCTCTGGAGGCACAGCAGGGGGAAATGCAAGGGAAATGGTGGTTGTTTTGAAGACAACCACAGACCATTGAATCAGACAGTAAATCAGACAAAAACCAGTAATAAATAAATACCAAAACCCAGTCATAAATAAATATCATTCTTTGTTCAGCAGTATTAAAGTCTGATCTCTCTGGATTAGCAATGGTTTGACACATGCTAGTTTTGACTGTTAAACCAATTATGTAAACTTTCCTATCCACCTCCAGCCCCCCAAGCTGCTTTTCCAAGTATTAGGGGTTCAGGGTTCCTATATCTTTTCTCCCACGGGATGGAGCAAGGGTGGGTGATTCTGATTGGACAATCAGCCAGATAAAGGAGATTTAGCAGTCTATTCCCTGACAGATCTCTGCTGTCTATGCTATTGTGTTTCAGTTCTTTTCAATAAAAAGACAGAATTATGTATTACCCAATAAATTATGGGGAGATCAGTAGCCAAGGACACGAAGCCCCATAGCCAAAGGAATGTCTGATAAACTATTGTAGACCTATATCCCTTCTGAATGCAGACTATAAGATATATGCAAGCATTTTGGCAGCCAGGTTAAAAAAAGTACTATCCCAGATAATTCACCAAGACTAAGCAGGTTTTTTACCTAGGAGACAAATTAAAAGTAATATGAGGGCTATCTTAAATGTTTCAAAGTACTATGAATGCCACTTGGAGAAGCAATTTCCATTAATGTTTCTCGATGCCGAGAAGGCATTTGATAACATTTCGTGGGAGTTTAAACTTCAAAAACTAGACATGTAGGACTGCGGAACTTGATTCCTAACAATGATCCATGTGATTTATAAGAAGCAATATGCTAATGTAATCTTTAATGGTGACATGACAGCTGGTATTGAGACTTAGAAAGGTACGAGGCAGGGTTACGTAACAACATAAGAGAAGCCAATGTTGAATCAGGCCAATGGCCCATCTTGTCCAACACTCTGTCACACAGTGGCCAAAAACACCAGGTGCCATCAGGAGGTCCAGCAGTGGGGCCAGGACACTAGAAGCCCTCCCACTGCTGCCACCCCCAGCACCAAGAATAGACTGTATCACCTGCCCCAGCTATACCTTGTGGCTAATAGCCACCTCTGCTCCATATGTTTATCTAATTCCCTCTTGAAACTGTCCATGCTTGTAGCTGCCACCACCTCCTGTGGCAGTGAATTCCATATGTTAATCACTCTTTGGGTGAAGAAGGGCTTCTTTTTATCTGTTCTAACCCAACGGCTCAGCAATTTCATGGAGTGCCCACGAGTTCTTCTATTGTGAGAAAGGGAGAAAAGTACTTTTTTCTCAACCTGCTCAATCCCATGCATAATCTTATAAACCTCAATCATGTCACCCCTCAGCCATCGTTTCTCCAAGCTAAAGAGCCTCAAGCGTTTTAACCTTTCTTCATTGGGAAAGTGTTCCAACCCTTTTATCATTCTAGTTGCCCTTCTCTGCACTTTTTCCAAAGCTATAATATTCTTTTTGAGGTGTGGCGACCAGAACTGTACACAGTATTCCAAATGAGGCCGCACCAATGATTTATACAGGGGCATGATGATACTGGCTGATTTGTTTTCAATTCCCTTCCTAATAATCCCCAGCATAGCATTGGCCTTCTTTATTGCAGTTACACACTGTCTAGACATTTTCATTGAGTTATCTACTACGATTCCAAGATCTCTCTCTTGGTCAGTCTCTGCCAGTTCAGACCCCATCAACGTGTATTTATATTTAGGATTTTTGGCTCCAATGTGCATCACTTTGCACTTGGTCACATTGAACCCCATTTGCCACATTGACGCCCACTCACCCATCCTCGACAGATCCCTTTGGAGTGCCTCACAACCCTCCCTGGTTTTCACCACCCTGAACAACTTCATGTCATCTGCAAATTTAGCCACTTCACTGCTTACTCCCAATTCCAAATCGTTAATAAACAAGTTAAAAAGCATCGGACTGAGTACTGATCCCTGTGGTACCCCACTGCTTATCACTCTCCACTGAGAAAGTTTCCCATTTATACTCACTCTCTGTTTCCTATTTATTAGCCAGTTTTTGATCCACAAGAGGACTTGTCCTTTTATCCCATGACTATTGAGCTTACTTAGGAGCCTTTGATGAGGAACTGCATCAAAACCTTTCTGGAAGTCAAGGTAAATAATATCTATTGGGGCCCCCTTGTCCACATGCTTGTTCACTCCCTCAAAAAACACTAACAGGTTAGTGAGACAAGATCTTCCCTTACAGAACCCATGCTGAGTCTGCCTCAATAGTTTTTGTTCATCAATGTGCCTACTAATTCTTTCTTTAATAACAGTTTCCACCAACTTACTCTGTAGTGACGTCAGACTGATTGGCCTGTAATTTCCTGGATCTCCGCTGGAGCCCTTTTTAAAGATGGGAGTGACATTAGCTACCTTCCTGTCCGCAGGAATGGAGGCAGATTTTAAAGGAAGATTACATATTAAAGTAAGGAGATCCACAAGTTCACATTTGAGTTCTTTCAGAACTCTCGGATGAATGCCATCCGGGCCTGGGGATTTATTAGTTTTTAAATTGTCCATCTGTCGTAGGACTTCCTCTCTTGTCACCTCAATCTGATTCAGGTCTTTCAAACCCCCTCCCGAAATCGGTGCTTCTGGAGTGGGCAAGCACTCCTCTTCCACAGTGAAGACAGAGGCAAAAAATGCATTCAGCTTCTCAGCCATTTCCCTATCTTCCTTCACTACTCCTTTTACCCCTTGGTCATCCAAGGGCCCCACTGCCTCCCTGGCTGGCTTCCTACTTCTGATGTATTTGAAGAAAGTTTTACTGTTGGCCTTTATGTTTTTTGCGATATGCTCCTCATATTCCCTTTTTGCTTGCCTGATCACAGACTTGCATTTTATTTGCCACAGCCTGTGTTCCCTTTTATCAACCTCACTGAGACTAGCTTTCCACCACTTAAAGGAATCCTTCTTACCTTTTACAGCTTCCATTACTTTATTTGTTAACCATGCAGGCTTTTTTCTATACCTATTTGTGCTTTTCCTAACCTGTGGTATATATTTTTTCTGAGCTTCTAGGATTGTCTTTTTAAATACTTTCCAAGCTTCCCCAGTGGTTTTGACCTTTTCCACTTTTCCTTTCAATTTCTTCCTCACATGTCCCCTCATACCAGAGAAGTTACCCCTTTTAAAGTTAAAAGTGGTTGCGTCAGTCTTTTTGGGCAACTCCCTATTTGTACAAATGTTAAACTCAATGACATTATGGTCACTGTTCCCAAGCGGTGCAATCACTTTTACATCTCTCACCAGGTCTTGGGCGTTACTTAGGACCAAATCCAGGATCGCCTCTCCCAGGATCGCCTGGTAGGATCTGTGACCATCTGTTCCATAGCACAGTCATTGAGAGTGTCTAAAAACTCAATCTCTTTTTCCCGACTAGAACTCATATTGACCCAATCAATGGGTGGATAGTTAAAGTTGCCTATTATGACACAGTTATTTCATCTAGCCGCTATCTTTAATTCATTCATCATTTAAAATCCTCCCCTACCTTTTGATCTGGTGGGCGATAAGAAACTCCCACTGTTAAGCCTCCTTTTGGACCCACTATTTCAACCCATAGCATTTCCAGAAGCGAATCCAATTCTCTTACCCTCTCAGTCTTACTGGACTGTGTATACCCTCTCTGACATACAGAGCCACCCCACCTCCAACCCTTCCCCCCATCCGACCGATATAATTTATAACCAGGAATCACTGTATCCCACTGATTTTCCTCATCCCACCAAGTTTCTGTAATACTCACAATGTCTATTCCCCACCCCAGCACCAAGCATTCCAACTCCCCGATTTTACCTCAGAGACTTCTAGCATTTGTGTATAAACACTTATAGTTTCCCATGCTTGTTAAGCCCACAGCCTTCCTCTTGCTGCCTCAAGAACTTGCCAGGCAGTTCCTATCATTAGCCACAGTCTCAGTGGACAATTGTAATCCATTTCCTTGTACAAAAGTAACAGCTACTCCTTCATCACTTTGAGATGAGCCATCCCGAACCAGAGACTTTTCATCTCCTGTCGGCTTTCCCCCATTATTCAGTTTAAAAACTGCTCTGCCACCTTTTTGATTTTGAGCACCAGCAGCCTGGTTCCTTATTGGGACAAGTGGAGACTGTCCCTTTTGTACAGCTCCCTCTTGTCCCAAAAAGCATCCCAGTGCCTAACAAACTTGAACCCTTCCCCCCTACACCATTGTCTCATCCATGCATTGAGACTCCTGATCTGTGCCTATCTCTCCGGCCCTGCATGTGGAACAGGTAGCACTTCTGAGAAGGCTACCTTGGAGGTCCTTGCCTTAAGTTTCCTGCCCAGCAGCCTAAATTTCTCCTCCAGGACCTCACGACTGCATTTTCCCACATCATTGGTGCCGACATGCACCACAACCAATGGCTCCTCCCGAGCACTATCTTCCAGCCTATCTAAAACACGCATAATGTCCGCTACCTTTGCACCAGGCAGGCAAGTCACCATACAGTCAGTATGCGGGTTTGCCACCCAGCTGTCTACCTGCCTAAGGATCGAATCACCAACTACCAAGAGCCCCCCTCCCACCCTTCCCAGGGATGGTTCCTTGGTACGAAATGATACCCGTTCACCAGCTAAAGAAGAGGTCCCTTCTGAGGGCAAATTCCCCTTGTCCTCAGCATGGTGCCCCATTTCCCCTTGACCCTCATGCTCCCTGGCAGCAGTGGGGCTGCCAGATCCAGATCCAGGGTTGCCCTTTATCACTCTTATTATTTACTTTTGGTCTCGAGACATTAAATGATATGGTTAGAGAATCGGTGTATATACAAGGGTTAAAGGTGAAAGGACATGAATTTAAGTTGCTGCTTTTGCAGATGACATTGTCTTTATATTGGAAAATCTGTTAGGATCATTAGCACAGTTATTAGAAATAGTACATGAGTTTGGATATATAGCTGGACTAAAAATAAACCTAAAGAAAACTAAAATAATGACAAAGAATTGTACACCAGAAATGATACAAGATATTCAAAAAGTAACTGAAATAGAAATAGTCAAGAAAGTTAAACACTTAGGAATAATAATATCCAACAGGAATAGCTCACTTGTAGAAGATAACTATTATAAGCTCCTTAAGGAAATTAACAAAGATTTGCAAAGATGGAAAGATATACAGCTGTCTTTGTTGGGCAGAATAGCAATTATTAAAATGAGTATTTTACTGAAATTTCTTTTTTTAGCCCAAAATATCCTTATATTAAAGAATTATAAGTTCTTTACGGAGATTGATAAAAATTTTAAAAGGTTCATCTGGCATCCTAAATGGGCTAGGATTAAATGGAAGACTTTGCAGGACAGAAAGGAGAGAGGAGGGTTTGGGCTGCCTAGTTGGAAGTTGTATTATCAAGCATCAGTCTTAAACTGGTCAACAGAATGGATTCGATTACAAAACACTAGAATTTTAAACCTGAAAGGACATGATCTTACAATGGGATAGCATGCATATGTATGGTATGGGAAGGATAAGATCCATGCTAACTTTAGACATCATATTATAAGGGGAGCCTTGGTTAAGATTTGGAACAAAATGAAAGAAAGATACTATAGTAAGATACCGAAATGGGTATCCCCACTCAAAGCATTTATAAAACCTTCCTTTATCAATGCATGCAATAGAAAACATTATGATACTTTGTTGGATGAAAATAACCAGTTAAAATCAGAGGAGAATCTACAATTACTATATAAGATCAAACTAGATTGGTGGGAAACTCTGCAACTCCAATCAAGATATGCTAAAGATGTCAGACTAGGTTTTCAAGAATCCAAAACACAATTAGATAAGATCTGGCTATCAACAAGTGATAAAATGGTACAGAAATTCTATTAATTTTTATTAGAAGATTATATGTATGACGAAGCAGTTAATCCAACAATGGTATGGATGCAGGATTTTGGTCACAGTGTAGATATGGAGAAACATGGAAATCTTTAAAATATATGAGAGCCATAGATTACAAAGAAAACATTTACAAAGTATTCCACCATTGTTATTGATCCCCGGATCGGCTTGCTAAATGTTTCCCTTTGCTTTCTAAAAATTGCTGGAAATGTAAATTGAATGTGGGCACTTTTTTCCACCAGTGGTGGCGGTGTGAAAAGGTCCACATGTATTGGAAAATGATACAAAAGATAACACTAGAAATCACTAATATAAATCTTAATTTGTCTCCAGAAATATTTTTGTTAAATATGCTTCCTGACGGTTTTAAACAAAAGGACAAGTATATGTTAATCTACATTGTATCAACTTCTAGAATCTTGTTGGCCAGATACTGGAAACAAAACGGTTTACCCACAAAAGAGAAAGTGGCTATGAGATTACTTGAGATAGCAGAAATGGATAAGTTAAGTCTGTTACTTCAGGAGAAAGATGAGAATATTTTCAGGGAGAGATGGGCGCGTCTGTATAATTGGATAGGTAAAGTTTGGAAAATATAGACTCAAACGTATGTATGAGAAATATCTGTATGGTGTTATAGTTGGTGAAAAAATGATAAATAAACTTTACAAAAAAACCCCAACCTATTGTAGCATTTCAGATACAGATATGGCCAGGGAATATTAGAATTTTATTTTCCTAATACATTTATGCATATATGCAAGATACACATAAATTGTAAGCAATATGGAAATGGGTGCCTATAGGTACACATATTGTAGCAAGTTAAGTAAGTCTTATACTGCAGATCATTGACATTTTTTTAAAAAATGCATAAGCAGAATGCCCCTTAACTTTTCATATATTTGATAACTCTGTGTGAAAGTTAACATATTCCACGAGAAATGGCTTGTGCTCTGGGCTTTAGCCAACTCTTTCCTTATATTGCACATATTTTATGGGCTAGAGGAATATGTTTGATCAAACAGAGAAGAAATATGATTTTTCCATATGGGTTGGTTTGCACTTGAGGGAGCTGTGGGTTTCTGCTAGAGACATAATGTACTGAGACAGTTGCAGAACGTAAAGAGCTGCAAGCCACAGAGTCTGAACTGGATTTGCACTTAGATAAGTGTTTAATGTCAGTTCCTACTTCTGACATCTTAGACATTCTAAAGCTGTTTTAAACATGTACCATGAAACACACAAAAATCTCAAGGCCCTCTATAGTTTGTTCATGAGCAAACTGGGTATGTATTCATCCTGTGGCATATATCCATATATGCATCGCCTATAGCAAAACACCCTGTTCTGTGTTTTTCAAAAGACAGCTGCAGGGAGTGGAAGAAGATCAGGGTCAACATACTAGGTAATTTGGGGGGGGGAGGGATGCAAAAAATGTCATCTCCCATTCTATGTGGTTGTCAAACATCTGTGCACAAAACCCAGCTATAAAGAAGAAAAATTGAGCTTCCTATTCTGTGATTGACAGAGATTGACAGAGAACAGTAAGAGATCCTTGTCACACACAGCACTCAAGTTCAAAACATGCCCCTATATTCCACCAACAGTCCCAGATCCTTACTCACTGAATGGCATAGAGTATTGCTCAAATGCAGAAGGCCCCAGCTCTACTTCATCTTCTCTTTTGTCCAGTGTGTAGGGGATTACTCCAAGGATTCCATGCAGTTACAAGCAATGCCAGACACTGGGTATCCTCCTCATCAGGGAGGGGAAAGCACAGGGAAAGCTCCCTGTCATGCCCTATTGGGGAGCATCCAGAACCACATGCTTGTCCGTCACTGGAAACTGACTTGCTGGAAAACATAGGGGTGTTAGCAGTCAGCTTCATCCTGCAGAATGGTGAACTGTCAACCAGAAAGGATATAAGACCAAGTGCCGTTCATATAAAATATCACTCCAGATAGATATTAAATCTAACATACTGCCTGGCCTAGAAATGACTCCACGAATGCCAAGCAGAAGACCAGCCTGGGAAAACTATCTGAAAGTGAATCAAAGGGACTGAATTGTTCGCAGATCTCTCCCACCTAAAAATAATACATTTGTAATAATACTATCTCAGTTGAATCTTGGAACCATATATGGAATTCCCCTCCGTTCCACACTAGAATCACATCCATGAAACTACAAACATTCAAAATACTATCACACTGGTATCTAACTCCA
Organism: Gekko gecko; assembly: GCA_029375565.1. NCBI lineage: Eukaryota > Metazoa > Chordata > Lepidosauria > Squamata > Gekkonidae > Gekko > Gekko gecko. Next base: position 177,589,907 of record JAPDNY010000005.1, read on the forward strand.
AGTAAACTAGCTCACATGAACCCATCATACAATCCAAAGTGCTGGAAAAATTGTAACAATATAGGACATTACATACACTGCTGGATTCTTTGTCCTAAAATATTACCCTTTTGGAATGATGTGCTAGAACAAATCAATTCCCTTGATAATGTAGAACTTGCTCCTACTCCTGAAGACTTGTTTTTGAACAGTTGGGCTATGGACTGTGTCAGTTTCTCCACTATAGAAAGAATTTTAATACTGCTTTTTGCAGCTAAGACTGTCATTTCCACTCACTGGAAAACGACAATGACACCCACTCTTTCTCAATGGCATAAAAAGTTGTGGGATTTATACATCATAGCCAAACTCTTGGATGTTGTTGTTGTTGTTCAGTCGCACAGTCGAGTCCGACTCTTCGCGACCCCATGGACCAGATCACGCCAGGCCCTCCTGTCTTCCGCTGTCCGCTGAAGTTTGCTCAATTTCATGTTCGTTGCATCAATGACACTGTCTAACCATCTCATCCTTTGCCGTCCCCTTCTTCTTTGACCTTCAAGCTTTCCCAGCATCAGGATCTTCTCCAGTGAATGCTCCCTTCTCATTTGATGGCCAAAGTATTTGAGCTTCAGCTTCAGGATCTGGCCTTCCAAGGAACAGTCAGGGTTGATTTCTTTTAGGATTGACTGATTTGATCTCCTTGCAGTCCAAGGGACTCTCAAGAGTCTTCTCCAGCACCATAGTTCAAAAGAATCTATTCTTCGGCGCTCGGCCTTCCTTATAGTCCAACTCTCGCAGCCATACATTACTACGGGGAATACCATTGCTTTGACCATGCGGACTTTTGTTGGCAAGGTGATGTCTCTGCTTTTTATCATGCTGTTTACGTTTGCCATCGCTTTCCTCCCAAGGAGCAGGCGTCTTTTTATTTCTTGGCTGCAGTCACCATCTGCAGTGATCTGGGATCCTAGGAACGTGAAGTCTGTCACTACTTCTACGACTTCCCCTTCTATTTGCCAAGGAGTGATGGGCCCAGATGCCATGATCTTAGTTTTTTTGATGTTGAGCTTCAAGCCCACTTTTGCGCTCTCCTCTTTCACCCTGAGCAAGAGGCTCTTCAGGTCCTCTTCACTTTCTGCCATCAGAGTGGTATCGTCTGTATATCTGAGGTTATTGATCTTTTCCCCCACAATCTTAACTCCAGCTTGTGATTCATCCAGGCCAGCATTTCTCATGATGTACTCGGCATATAAATTAAATAAGCAAGGTGACAATATACATCCTTGTCGTACTCCTTTTCCTATGCTAAACCAATCAGTTGTTCCATATCCGGTTCTAACTGTTGCTTCTTGACCCTTATACAGGTTTCTCAGGAGACATGTGAGGTGGTCCGGTACTCCCATCTCTTTAAGAACCTGCCATAATTTATTGTGATCCACACAATCAAAGGCTTTAGCATAGTCAATGAAGCAGAAGTAGATGTTTTTCTGGTACTCTCTTGCTTTCTCCATAATCCAGCGAATGTTGGCAATTTGATCTCTAGTTCCTCTACCTCTTCGAAACCCAGCTTGTACTTCTGGCAATTCTCTTTTTTTTTTTTTTTGAAACAAAATTTTATTGGGATACATTCAACATTTCCAATCACGTTACCAATACAATTTCAAAAAAGAAGATCCCCGTCCCAATCCCCCCACCCCCCTAATAGGCTTCCAACACTGCTAATAACAAACAGAAAAATTATAAGGTAATCAAGCTTAGACTTAAATACATCGACAAACCAGGTAACACATTTCAATTATATATAACCTCTACAATTTCAGCATATTATATATAACAGTACATACAGTTCAAAATTCATTTCACTTCTCGTTCAATATCCATACGTATCCAAGTTATATATTTTCCCCTTCATTCTATATTCAGTTTCTAGATACAATTTCAATCCTTCCCAGTCTTTTAAGTACTGTTCTGCCATTTGTCCATTTAATTTCTTTGTCATTTTGTCCATTTCCGCTAAAAATAACAATTTTCTCAACCAGTCATGTATATCTGGCACCTTCTCCATTTTCCAATGCTGAGCAAAGGCCATTCTCGCCGACGTAATCATGTACCATAACAGTGTCCTTTTTTCTTGTGGAATTTTTTCCATTGTCAAACCGAGGAGAAGAAGTTCTGGCTTTCTCTCAATTGGGATTTTCAATATTTTCTGCATCACACAATGTATATTAGAGCAGTATGCTTTCACTTTATCACATGACCATTCTGGCAATTCTCTATCCACGTACTGTTGGAGCCTAGCTTGTAGGATTTTGAGCATGACCTTGCTAGCGTGTGAAATTAGTGCAATTGTGTGATAGTTTGAACATTCCTTGACATTGCCCTTCTTTGGGATTGGAATGTAAACTGACCTTTTCCAATCCTGTGGCCACTGTTGTGTTTTCCAAATTTGTTGGCAAATTGAGTGCAGCACTTTAACAGCATCTTCTTTTAAGACTTTGAATAACTCCGCTGGGATACCATCACCTCCACTAGCTTTGTTGTTAGTAATGCTTTCTAAGGCCCATTTAACTTCGCTTTCCAGGATGTCTGGCTCGAGGTCAGTGATTATACCATCGTGGTTGTCAAGGACATTGAGGTCCTTCTTGTATAGTTCTTCTGTGTATTCTTGCCATCTTTTCCTAATCTCTTCTGCTTCTGTTAGGTCCCTACCGTTTTTGTCCTTTATCATGGCCAGCTTTGCATGGAACGTTCCCTTGATTTCTCCAATTTTCTTGAAGAGATCTCTAGTCCTTCCCAATCTGTTGTTTTCCTCTATTACTTTGCATTGTTCATTCAGGAAAGCCTCCTTATCTCTCCTTGCTGTTCTCTGGAAATCTGCATTCAGTTGGGCAAATCTTTCCTTTTTGCCGTTGCCTTTAGCTTTCCTTCTTTCCTCTGCTATGTGTAAAGCCTCATCAGACAGCCACTTTGCTTGGATAACCTTACACAATTTGATAAATGCCCTGCTCGTACCAATTTTGCATCAATATGGTTCCCTATACTGGAATATCTTTCTAAACAGACAGACATTCCCTCAGTGATGGATACTATGTGGTTCTGGTAATTTGTGTCTCTTATATTTAGTTATATCTTTCTGGTAAAATCTGCTGTAACTGTTTACGTGCTGTATGTAACAACACCAATCTTTAATGTTAATTATCATGATTCTATATATATAGATGTAAGTTCAACAACTCATCATATAATTACTGTTGCTGTTACTTTTTATGTTGACATTTCAAACTTTTACAGTTTTGCTGTTTGTAATCCTTTAATAGTTTTTGTTTTGTTTTGTTTTTCAATAAAAAGTATTATACAAAAAAAAAAGGATACATAATTTACAACATCGGGGTTCTCAGGAAAACAGAGCCTTATTTTGAATAAAGTTCTTTCATCCCAATCATGCTTTCTTCTTTGACACTTCCACCCTTGTTAACATATCCTAAAGCACCTGGAAGTGTCACCATCCTGTACTTCAAGGTGCTATGATCACACATCAATAGCCATATCCTAGCTCCAGGACAGCTATCAAGGTCCATTCCATACTTTGATCTCCCTCCAGGAGAACCATTAACCATTCATCCTAGTTCTTGGGAAATCTTCCTGTAAATACATCAACACTGTTATTCCTTTGATGCAACCACATCAACATACCCGTAGATAGCATTTTTGGGTATAACTATACCCACACTGTCCCATTGCAGAGTGTGTGTATGTGTTTGTTTGTTCTTGGTGCCCACCATGCCCCAAGTGCTGGTCACTTTTTTCTTCTGCAGATTTGGCTCTTCAAGACTGGTAATATCACCTTCCCTAAAGCCACTATTTCCCTGCAACTTCCTTTTATTTCTTAGTTAAACTCTTGTATGTGTGCTCCAGCAGTGTGCTTGTATGTACATTTTGCCCCTTTCAGTATTTTTCATTAACAATTCTATTAGTTGAACATCAGCCTGGTTTGTTTTGAGAGATCTCTGAGGAAAAGATTCTGATATACAAAGGTGATGGTCCCAAGGTACCCCCTCTTACAAATTTACCTAATAAATAAATATTAAACGATTTTGGTTAATGGGGAGGGGGGTGGAATCCAGTGTCATGCCAAGAATGCAATGTTCTAAAATTGTCCCAGAAACTACAGTGTTGCACTTATGTGATGACATCACTTTCAGTTCACACCAGAAGTGACATCGTGGCATTGATGTCAGGACCACTGTCATGGGTAGGCTTAGGTGGTCACCAGCAGACAGCTGAGACATGCTGGTGGTTCCAGTCACAGTGGTGGCTTCTGCAATGAAGGGGGGAGTCTGGAGGAATCAGCTGAAAGCAGGGGAGGTTTGCCTCCTTTCCAGCTCCCCTCTACCCCTCCTTGCCTCCTTACCCTTCCCCCCCCAGCTTTCCCCTTGCAGACTGCTGTCTGTATGTAACATTTGCTCATTTGTGCTTAGGAGGATTTGGCGTATTTGCTGTGGGATGTACTAAAACATGTGCGCAAAGAGCGCATACCACGATGGCGTCACCCAGAAGTGACTTCATTGTGCTGGGCATGTCACTGAGGGGATGCTCTAGCATTTGGGTAAAAAACCCTCTATGGCCACCTCCTGGTGATGTCATCATGCCAGGCATATTGGGTTCAATGGGGCTGTTCGGGGGTAGGGCTCGACCACTGGGCAACTGGTTGGTGGTGGATTGGGGCCCCTGAAAGTGGGGAAAACTGCACCCTTATTGGGGGGATGGCGACCCTAGAACAATGGGAGAGGCTTGAAGGCCCTTGGCTATAATGAGAACCAGGAATACTGGACTGACTTGCATGGGTTCCACTGAAATACATTACAGCATTAAAAAGTTGCTATGAAAATGAGGAATGGATTTTGGATAAAAGACTCTGGGTCAGGCCCATAGCCAGGAAAATTTGATCAGAGGGCATTTTCTTTTTGCTTATGAGGCACTAATAATAAAGACAAGTTGTGTATCACTAAAAAACGTGCTCATTAAAAAAAATTGAAGTTAATGGTAAAACTCCTTAACTGTAAAGTACTGGGTTTCGGGCCTCATGACTCGGACGACGACATAAGAGAAGACGCGTTTATTTGTACTTCACACAAGACAAGAACAAACAGTAACGGCCGGAGGCCAACTATATACAGTTAGGGGGGGACGGCCCCATATTCCTATTGGCGGGTTTGAATCGCCCGCCAATGCTGCCATTGGTTCTCTACTGGCGAGCTCAGGAACCTAGTCCCTATTGTTCTCAGAGAGCGAAGCTTGGCTGTATTTTGTCAGCTCTGCCTTCTGATCCCAGGACACAACACCCCTCCCCCCATAGTTCGTCTCCTATCAGGTGACGTAGTCTTTTAAGTATGCTGGTGCCCTCCGTTCCCATAGTGATCGTCGGGGGGCCGGTACCGGACTGGCGGGGCCCCCATCGGGTGGTCCTCCCGCACAAGGAGCTTGGATCTCCGGTAGTAGCTGAGGTGGTGACGGTGGCGGCTGTAACAGTGGCGGCAGCGGCGGCGGCGGTTCAGCTGTCTCCAGGACTCCCTCTGGACTCCGTGGTCTTTCAGGCGCTGGCTCCGCTGGCGGTGCCTACAGCCGATCGGATGCTGGGGAGGCCGCGGCGTTTCCCGGTAACGGGGCCTGGATCCCTGTGTCGGGGTCTTGCCGCCTCCGGAGCTGGTCCACGTGTTTACGGAGGACCCGGTCCCCATCTGCTAGGACCTCGTATGACACTGGCCCGGTGGGTTTTAGGATGCGCCCGGCCAACCACTGAGGCCCCGCCCCATAATTCCGGAAGTAGACAGGTTCCCCCGGGAGGAAGCTTCGGGGCGCCTCCCGGGTCTCGACCAGCTTTCTCTCTGGGGCTCGGTCCGGGTGGAGCCTGTCTAACAAGGTCGTGGGGCGGCGGCCCATCAATAGTTCTGCGGGGCAATGCCCGGAGATGGGGTTTGGGGTGGTGCGGTGTGTTAGGAGGAAGCAGGCCAGCCGGAACTCCCAATCCCCCTCCGTTATGCGGCTCAGGGCTTCTTTGGCGGTGCGTACCGTTCTCTCCGCCTGTCCATTTGTTGCCGGGTGGAAGGGCGCTGATCGTATGTGCCTGATTAGGTTCCTTGCGAGGAACGCTTGAAACTCAGCAGATGTGAACGCTGCCCCGTTGTCCGACACGATTGTGTCTGGCAACCCGTGCGTAGCGAATATTTTCCACAGGGCCCTTATTGCCGCTTTGGCAGAGGTGGTAGACACTGGGCTTATTTCCACCCACTTCGAGTAGGAGTCTACCGTCACCATGAACTGGAGCCCCTGAAACGGCCCGGCAAAATCTACGTGTAGGCATGACCACGGCTTGTGGGTAGACTCCCAGCTTTGGGTTGGCGCTCTCGGGGGATTGGGGCGGACTTCCTGACACCGTGTGCACCCTCGGACCCAGGTTTCAATTTCTGCGTCCATCCCGGGCCACCACACGTAGCTCCTTGCCAGAGCTTTCATTCGTACAATGCCGGGGTGGGCCTCGTGCAGTGTTTCTAGAACCCCTTGTCTCATGGGCCCCGGGATGACCACCCTGTCCCCCCATAGTAAGCACCCTTTCAAGGCGGATAACTCTTCCCTCCTGGCTTTGTATGCCGTGAACTCTGGCCCTGTCTGTTCCGCTGGCCATCCCCTCACCACCCAGTTTAGGACCCGGGAGAGAATGTGATCTCGGGACGTGCGGGCGGCCACGTCTGCAGCCTGAAGTGGGGGGGTTGGCAGCTCCTCCATTAACAATACTGCGGGAGCCGGGGCTGGATCTTCCCCCGTATGCGGCAGCGGCAGGCGGCTCAAGGCGTCGGCATGACCCAGCGCCTTGCCCGGCCGATGCTCCAATTGGTACTGGTAGCCCGCTAAAAACAAGGACCAGCGCAACACCCGGGGCGACAGTACCTGCGGCGTTTGTTTGTCCGCTGCGAACAGTCCCAAGAGCGGCTTATGATCGGTTACGAGCGTGAAGGTCCGCCCGTACACAAAGTTGTGAAACTTTTTAACCCCCGCCACCAGTGCCAAGCCCTCCCGGTCGATTTGCGCATAGTTCCGCTCCGCGGGGGACAGCGTGTGGGAGTAGTAAGCCACCGGGACTTCCCTCCCATCCGGTAGCTTGTGGGCCAAGACCGCCCCGACCCCATATGGTGATGCGTCGCAAGCAAGGATTACCGGGAGCTTTTCATCAAAGTGGGCGAGTACCGCGTTAGAAATCAAGAGTACTTTAACCCCCGAAACGCCTCCTCCTCCCTCGCTCCCCATGCCCAAGGTGTCGCCTTATCCAGCAGCCTGTGCAGGGGTTCGGCCACGGCGGCTTTGTGAGGGAGAAAGGCGTGGTAAAAGTTCAGGAGGCCTAAGAACGCCTGGAGCTCTGCCTTGGACTTCGGGGCAGGGGCCTCCACGATGGCCTTCACCTTGTCCCTCGCTGGATGCAGGCCTGTTGCGTCTACCCGGTACCCCAAGAACTCCACCTCCGGCATCCCAAGGAGGCACTTTTCCCGCTTCACTTTCAGCCCCGCGGCTTGGAAGCGTCCCAGTACAGTTCGGAGGCGGGCGGCGAAGCTTTCAGGGGTGGTCGCGGCGATGAGGACGTCGTCGAAGAACGGCGTCACTCCAGGGATCCCTTTTAACAAATCGTCCATGAGATTTTGGAAGATCCCTGGGGCCACACTGACCCCGAACTGCAGCCGCTTCACCCTGAAGGCCCCCCGGTGGGTCACTATGGTTTGCGCCTCGGCAGTGGCCTCATCCACCGGGAGTTGCTGGTACGCCTGCGCGAGATCCAGCTTTCCAAATATGCGCGCCCCCGCCAGTGTGGCTAATACGTGGCTGACCACGGGTACGGGGTATGCGTGCGCCTGAAGTGCCTGGTTAATGGTGCACTTATAATCCGCGCAGATGCGGATTTCCCCGTTTGGCTTTACGGGTGTCACAATCGGGGTCTCCCATCGAGCGTTCGGGACGGGCTCTAGGACTCCTTGGGCCACTAACCGGTCCAGTTCGGCCTCTATTTTAGGGCGGAGGGCCAGGGGCACGGTGCGGAAGCGCCGTCGGATGGGCGTCACTGTGGGGTCTAAGTGGAGCGACACTGGGGGCCCTTTATAACACCCCAGTTTCCCGTCAAAGACCTCGGGGAATTCCTTGCACACCGCCCCCAGTCACGCATCCTGCACTTATTCACTCCCCCAATCGTGATGCCTAGGGCCTCGAACCACGCCCGCCCCAGGAGACTCACGAGATTTCCCTCCACCACCACCAAGTCCAAGTTCCCCTCAAAGTCTCGGTACTGCACTCGGAAAGTGCCGACTCCCCGGATGGGGACAGGGTTCTTTTGAAAGTCCACCAAGCTTAGTGGCGATGGACGTAGAGGGGTCCCCCTAACGGGCAAAGTCTTTTTAAAGTGTCCATGGAAATGATGGACGCCGCCGATCCCAAGTCCACTTCCATGCAACAGGGGACCCCTCGATCCGCACGGTTACTTGGATCTTCGGGGTAGAGGAGAGGTTGGGGTTGGGGAGGCGAAGTACCTGCAGCGGTTGGTCGGTGAGATGGTACAACTCGGCGACCTCTTCCGTCATCTCGTAGGCGGTGGACGATGCGCGGTGCGGTGGGACCGACGATCTCGAATTCCGGGGGCCCTTGGACCGGCAGACCCGTGCGAGGTGTCCCTGCTTCCCGCACCCGTGACAGACAGCATCCCGGAACTTGCAGGATTTCCTTCCGTGGCCTTTCCCACAGCTGGCACAGACGGTCTGGTTGCCGGAAGGCTTGGCTGGCTCCCTGTTGGCCTGCTGGAACGGCGCCGGCCGGCGGTGTTGGGGTCTAAGGGCGAAGACCTCTTCGGTATCTGAGTTCCCGGGGCTGGGACTCCTCCCGACCACATGGGCGGCCGCGGCTGGGCGTTCCCCTTCAGCGGCCTCGTGGGCTGTTGCGGCGTCGATGGCCTCGTCCAGGGAGAGCCTCCGGTAGCCAATCAACTTGCGCTGCAGCTTGGAGTCCGCCAGGCCCCACACGAACTGCGTCAGCAAGTTGTCTTCCACCTTCGGGAACCCGCAGTCCACCGCGAGCGCCCTCAGCGCGGCCAGGAAGGTGGCAACGGATTCCCCTTGGGCCTGGACTCGCCTCTGGAACTCCATCCTCTTGGCCAGGAAGGTCGGCCAGGGGCTGAAGTACGCGTTGAGGACGTCCAGGATCTCCCCAAACGAGCTTTCCAAGGCCGTGCGGGGCACCAAGAGGCTCTTGGCGAGGCGGACGGTTTGGGTGCCGCACGCGTTCAGCAGGAGCGATCGTTTCTTGTCTGGGTGGCGGATCTCGTTGAGCTCCAAGTAACTGATGAGCTGGTCGACCCAGGCGTCCCAGGTTTCTGGCTGTGACGGATCGAAGCGCTCGAGTGTTACATGAGAGGCGGCCATGGCTCTGTCTGGGAAGGCGTGCGCCGGGGCGAGCGGTGCGGTGCTGCTCTCGGGGTCAGCGATGCGATGCTCAGCGAGCGGTGCGGTGCTGCTCTCGGGGTCAGCGATGCGATGCTCGGCGGTGTCCTTTTCGTCGCTCATGGAGTCACGGAAGGCGTTGAAATCCCATCCTCGTCGCCACTGTAAAGTACTGGGTTTCGGGCCTCATGACTCGGACGACGACATAAGAGAAGATGCGTTTATTCGTACTTCACACAAGACAAGAACAAACAGTAACGGCCGGAGGCCAACTATATACAGTTAGGGGGGGACGGCCCCATATTCCTATTGGCGGGTTTGAATCACCCGCCAATGCTGCCATTGGTTCTCTACTGGCGAGCTCAGGAACCTAGTCCCTATTGTTCTCAGAGAGCGAAGCTTGGCTGTATTTTGCCAGCTCTGCCTTCTGATCCCAGGACACAACAAATGGTAAAACTCCTTAACTATGTGGTTTGGTTTAATCAGCTGATGCTTCCTTATGATCACAAAGATGATGCTTCCCTTATGCCCTTCCACCCTTCCCCACAGAGCAAAGTTTGCATACACACACACATGGCTCCCCCTTCCATCCAAGCCACAGAGCAAAAAAGAGTCAGTTTGCAAAGCACACACATAAAAGGGGCTCCCCCCTTTAATCCTTCCAAAAAGGGCACCCCCATCCATGTCACACACACACACAACTTTCCATCTTCATTCTCTCCTCTCCCTGACCCAAAGCCACTCCTGCCACCATCCATGCCTCACATACAACTTCCCACCTTCGTTCCCCCTCCCCCTGACTCAAGACCCGCTCTGGAAGGCAGCCTGCAACAGGACAGCATAGGCTTGCAGGGAGAAGCAACGTGGGTTGGCCAGGCACTGCAAGCTGCTCTGCACAGGCTCAGCTGATTCTGCTGCTCAAGACCAGCCATGGCGGCAGCTGAAACCAGGCAAAGCCAGCAAAAGCAAGCAGCTTCCACAACTGCTCTCGCAGTTGCCAGCTCAACAGCCATTCTCTTGCTCTCTGAAACCTTTTTTGTGCCATCAAGTAACTTCTTTCCCCTTCTCTTCAATCAAAAAAGGCAGCTCTGTATTTGCAAAAAGGCCAGACATTTATTTCCTCCCTTCATCTACAGCTGGATCTCTTAATTACAGTTGTAGTTGACCGTGATGCATCAATTTCTCTCACTCCCCACACACAGAGCCCCTCAAAGCCCCCTCCAGCAGCGGCAGGCACCAGCAAGAAATGGAAGGTTTTTAAAGAGACTTATGTCTCTTTAAATTACTTCCCTTCCCTTTGGGGCACGTGCCACTTTTGCAGCATGACACAGGGAAGGAAAGTATTTAAACTTTAAATACCTTCTCTCTGTGTTGTGCCGCAGTGGCAGCACATGTTCCAAAGAGAAGGGAAGGGATTTAAAGAGATGTGAGAAATGAAAATGAAGATTTTTATTGATTAAAATGTTAAGCTTGTATCTTGGAAACTTAATGCATTTGCTTCATGAGTCTATAAGGTTCAAAGGCCAGACAACCTAAGATTAGAATCTTGAAATGACGAAGGGAGGTCATGTCTAGTCCATCTAGAAAATACCTATTCAGAAACACAATGGTCAGCATAGAGACATGTTTGCTATTCTTGATTTGCTTGCAGAGTATAACCAACAGAAAAATGGGAAGTTAACTCTGTCGAACGAACATTTCGAAAGGAGACAGGCCTAAGGCTAGAACATCCTGCGTTCTGAAAGCCCAGTAACAGGAAGACATGACACAAGAATGACCAGGCTCACCAGAGTGACATTTGCAGTAGATGGTGGAAAAATGTCAGGGGAAGGCTGGGAAGATTAATAACTTTTTTAGGAGAAAGTAAACAGATTTTAGCATATTTAGAGGAGTGGACTAATTAGGAAAAGAGGAAGAGTAATCAGAGGTGTGTTGTCACGGGGTCCTAAAGGCGAGACGTGATTTGAGAATGTGAGCCACGTACTCCAGCCTATGGGGACTGGCCAGGGCGTTTCTTATTTTCCAAAGCGTCGGGGAAGGAAGTATAAAACTGCCTGCTTTCAAATACAAGGTGTGTTCAGTTCATTTGAATTGATCACCCACGCTTGCAAGAGTGTATTATACAATAAATTATTCTGCTTCACTGAAAAAGGTCTCTCTTCAGATGTTCTTTTTTGGTAAAGAACAAACTACATTTCTGACAGAGACATGTTTCTCTCTTAAAACCTTCCTTTGTTTTCTGGTGCCTGCCACCACTGGAGAGGCTTTGGGTGGCTTTGTGGACTCACTGGTGCTGGGGCTCACCCCTTATTTATTTATTTATTTATTTATTTATTTATTTATTTATTAGTTGGATTTCTATCCTGCCCTTCCACGTGGGCTCAGGGCGATGCACAAATGGCAAAACACGATACATTGTCAGTAAAACATGGAGGCACATGCCATATAAAATCCTTAAAAACATAAATACTCAAGTACCCATAAAACATTTAGACAGTGGAAACAAACATATATTCACAGTTGAGACCAATCACTCAACCCTCTGGCGGCACATTTACCCCTGCTCCAATGGAGTCCCACCATAGCTGTATTCTCGTACCAGGTCCAGTACGCCTCGTGATATCACCACAGTGATGGTGCAATAACGGCGGCAGCCCCTACTCGAAAGCCTGGTGGAAGAGCTCCGTCTTGCAGGCCCTGTGGAACTGCATAAGGTCCCACAGGGCCCTGATCTCTTCTGGGAGCTCATTCAACCAGGTAGGGGCCACCACCGAAAAAGCCATGGCCCTGGTAACAGCATATTTAACCGCCTTGGGGCTGGAATAGCCAGCAGGTGTTGTCCCCTGACCGTAGTGCCCTTGGGGGAACATATAGGGAAAGGCAGTCCCTCAGGTAAGCTGGACCCTGCCCATATAGGGCTTTAAAGGTGAGAACCAGCACTTTGAAGCGGATCCGGTACACAATTGGCAGCCAGTGCAGCGCTTTGAGCACAGGCTGGATGTGGTCCCGTCTTGTGAGCCCCATCAGAAGTCTGGCTGCTGTATTCTGCACCAGCTGCAGCATCTGGATCTGTGACAAAGGCAGCCCCATGTAGAGAGCATTGCAGTAGTCTAGCCTTGAGGTGACCGTCACATGGATCACTGTGGCCAGGTCATCACGATTGAGGAAGTGAACCAGCTGTCGCACCAGCCGAAGGTGATAAAATGCTGACTTGACAGTGGCTGCCACCTGGGCCTCCATCGTTAAGGAGGGATCCAGGAGCACCCCCAAACTCCTAACCCCCGGCGACAGCACCAAGGGTGCCCTGTTGAAGGTCGGGAGAGGGAGCCCCAACCCCAGACCGGTCCAGCTCAGGCCCAGGACCTCTGTCTTCACCGGGTTTAGCTTCAGCCGGCTCCGCCTGATCCAACCAGCCATGGCCTGCAGCACCCTATGAAGGCCATCAGGACTAGAGTCCCACTGGCCACCTAGCATCAGATAGAGCTGGATGTCATCTGCATATTGGTGACACCCAAGCCCATAACTCCGGGCAATCTGGATGAGGGGACGCATGTAGATGTTAAATAACATCGGGGACAGCACTGCCCCTTGAGGCACCCCACACTCAAGGGGATGCCTCCAGGACCGCTGATCCCCAATCACCACCCATCAATAGGGGGCTGAGCCCCTAAAGCCCCACCACTGGCTATGGCCCTATTCTGTTGAGATCCACATGTCTTGTAAGTCTGGCTAGATGTATTTGATCTAGTGACAGGTAGCTGTCAGCCAGGAATCTCTGTAAGAGCTGGCTATAACTGGTTCAGGGCAGTCTTGCCACTGCTATCACAGTGACTCAGCACTGAAGCCTGATTGGCTAGTGTTTGTATAAATGTACAGTGAGTGATGTACAGTTTCTCCTCCTCATTTGTATGATTGCAGCAGAGCACTTTGACACTCTGTTTGATGGTGGCTGTGGTGTGTAAATAAATGTATATAGTTTGCACCTAGCTGAAGCCTCCAGTATTTATTTGGATACTCGCACTCTCTTCTGGCCCACTCTGTGCCTGCCACTTTCGCTGTTCGAACCCGCGACAGGGTTATGGGCCCAGCCTACGGTTGGCTGTGCATGGAGTAAGTTGGAGCTGTTGGGAGCTGTGGAAGAAGTATCGGTGGAGTTGTCTGTCTGCTGTGACTTTCTTTGCTGGAGAGAAAGCACTGTCTGGCTGTGCTGTCTGAGAAGCAGGCTGGAGGAGCTGTGAGCTGGAGGAGCCAGAGGTCGGTTGCAGTGTGTGGGAGTCCTGTGTGGAGGAGGACGCCAAGCAGCCGGAGCTGAGAAACCAGCATCCGGGAGCCGGGAGCAAGCATCATGGCTCAGGTACCTACTTCCCAGCTGGTTGAAAAGCTCACTTCTACTAACTATAACAATTGGGCACTAAAAATGCGGTTCTTTCTTGTGAAAGAGGGGCTTTGGAAATATGTAAATGACCCCCCCGAAGACCCAACGCTGCTTGATGAGAAAAATGATGAAAAAGCCCTAGCACTGATTGTTTTGAGTGTCAGTGACGATCAGCTTGTTTATGTTGCTCAGGCTGACAGTGCTGAACAGGCTTGTTCTTCACTTAAAGACGTTTATCAGCAGGCTAATGTCGGGTCTCTTATCTCATTAACCCGGTGTTTGTATAGAAAGCTGCAAGCACCCCAAGAGCCTGTGAAAGATCATCTCAAGGTCCTGATGGATTATTTCCGTCAGCTTCAGGAGCGTGGCAAAGTTTTTGAAGAAACTGATAAAATGTTCATAATCTTATCATCGTTATCACAAACATTTGACTCACTTTTGCCTGCATTCGAGACGGTGGATGAAAAAGTTTTAACAGTACAGTTCGTAACTGGAAAGCTGATGCAACACGAGGAGCGCCTTGTTGAATCTAGGCAGCATGCCAGGGAGTCTGGGCAGTTGGCCAAGGTGATCTGCAGAGGAGATAGCAGAAAGCACCTGTACTGTTGCTGTTGCCACCCTCCAGGAACAATCCAAAGATACTTCCAGAGGCAGCAAGAACAAGAGGAAATGTTTTTTTCTGCGGCTCTACAAACCACATGGTCCATTTCTGTCCTGAGAGGCGGAAGCAAGGAAAGAAACAGCCTGAGTCTCAGCATTCTGTAGCTATGGTGGGCCCTTGGACAATTTTGTGGCTTCATCCTGGCTACTCGATTCAGGCGCATCCCAAACGTATTGCAGGGATGAGGGGCTTCTACACAATACTAGGACCTCTCCCTTAACACACGTAAGTCTTGCAGATGGGACGCCTTCCCAGGTTATAGCTGAGGGGGATGTGTTTTTCCCCAACTTGAACCATACTTTAAAGGGGGTGATTTGTGTACCTGGCCTACAAAATAATTTGTTAAGCATTATGAGTTTGGACACTGCAGGGTTCCAAGTGGTATTTGCTAACAAAGAGTGCAAAATTATGAAAGCAGGTAAAGTGTGTGCAATAGGCAGGTTGCAAAATAATGTTTATGTGCTGAATAACACTAAAGAAAATGTACAAGCTGTTACCAATGTTAACCCCCACAATAACTGTCAACATTTGTTACACCACCGTCTAGGCCATGTGAGTTACAAAACTATTCAAAAGACTCTGGCCCTGACAGGCCAAGAGGGTGTAAAAGAGTGTAACAACTACCTAGACTGTGAAATATGTAAGATGGCAAATTCTGAAGCGTTTCCAGTCGCAAAACAGAGCTTAAGAGAGTCTCAAAAGCCTTTGGCTTTGGTTCATATGGATGTGGTTGGTCCTTTTCCAAAAAGCCATTCGGGTAACAAATATGTTCTCATTATTACTGATGACTGGTCGAGATTTTGCTGGGTGTATGTGATGAAGTGTAAATCTGATGTCTTCTCAACCTTCAAATATTGGTATAAAAGAGTAAAGAATCAGTTTGGCAATGTGCTAGCCATCCAAACTGACATGGGAGGGGAATTTACCTCCAATGCCTTTGAGCACTTCCTACAACAAAAGGGAATAAAACATAGGGTTGCCAATGTTTGTACTCCAGCAGAAAATGGTGTAGCCGAGCGCAAAGGTGGGGTTCTTCAGAACATGATGTATGCAATGTTGAAGGATTCTGGCCTGGGTATTGCGTTTTGGGCTGAGGCAATGAAAAATGCCTGTTATGTAAGCAACCGGATTTATTCACGCTCTGTAGAGGATATACCATACAGATTATTGTACAACTGTTTACCAAATCTGGAATACCTAAGGGTTTTTGGCTCCAAAGCATGGGTAAACATACCTCTCGAGCGCAGGAGGAAAGGGGGAGCCAAAGCCAGGAAATTGGTCTTCCTTGGTTATCAGTCTGGCATGAAGACCTATAGATTTGCTGATCAGTACAACAAAGTGGTTTTCAGCAGGTCTGCCTCTTTTTGTGAGCATGAAAACTGGGGAAAGATTCATGCTAATGAATTACCACAAATGGTTGCTTTACCTATCTCTGATATCACTGAGGGTGTCAGTAATGAGCCTGTGATCAAACAAGAGCAACAACCTGTAAATGTGCAGTCTGATGGTGTGCAAAATGAGAAAGTACTACCAAGGGTTTCTATGCGCAGTACCAAGGGCATACCACCTGTAAGATATGGTTATGATGTCAATCATGTTTTCATTAAGGAGCCTCAAACCTACCATGAAGTATTGCAAATGCCTACAGTTGAAAAGGAGGCTTGGTTTCAGAGTGGCCCTCGTAAAAGCAGGGCAAAATAACATGAGAGTGGATCATTTTGTTTTGGCAAATGCACCCATCTCTGAAAAGGTTTACATAGCACAAACTTGCTAGTGTTGTGTGCAGTTAGAATGGATTTTACAACTGCTAACTGACTTCAATGTAAACTATGTATTACTTGTCAATGTTTTCTGTGATACCAAGTGCCTTGATGTGAAAACGTTTACTGAGTTAAAGATGCAGACTTAAGGGGGAGTGTTGAGATCCACATGTCTTGTAAGTCTGGCTAGATGTATTTGATCTAGTGACAGGTAGCTGTCAGCCAGGAATCTCTGTAAGAGCTGGCTATAACTGGTTCAGGGCAGTCTTGCCACTGCTATCACAGTGACTCAGCACTGAAGCCTGATTGGCTAGTGTTTGTATAAATGTACAGTGAGTGATGTACAGTTTCTCCTCCTCATTTGTATGATTGCAACAGAGCACTTTGACACTCTGTTTGATGGTGACTGTGGTGTGTAAATAAATGTATATAGTTTGCACCTAGCTGAAGCCTCCAGTATTTATTTGGATACTCGCACTCTCTTCTGGCCCACTCCATGCCTGCCACTTTCGCTATTCGAACCCGTGACATATTTTGGGCTCAGATAGACTGCTCTGGGAGTGTAGTGATGGCCTGCAGAGTGAAACGACAGTCTTTGGGATTAGCAGAAGTGTTTTGACACTAGATGATAGCCCCCAGGGTGGAATGACTAGAATGACAGCTTCCAGAGTGGAATGACAGCCCTTGTGGCTAGCAGAAGCATTCTGGGCCTGGAATGGTAGCTCCCAGAGTGGAATGACAGTAGCATAACTATTCTCAGACTTGAATGACAGGTTCCAGAGTGGAATGATGGTCTCTCAGGGTCCACAGTCATGCACATTTCTGACCTGTCTGGCTGACAGCTTCCTTTATCAAATAGTGGAGGAAGCTATGAGAGGCTCAGCTGTTAGTGTATGTTAGATCTCAGTAGGGCAGATTTTAATAAACTCAGAGACATTATGAGAATCATTCCATGGGCAAGACTGCTGGAAGGGAAGGGAATAACTGCAGGGTGGGCTCTTCTAAAACAAGAGCTCTTGCAAGTTCAAGCCATTGCTATTCCAACAATAAAGAAACATGGTAGGGGATCCAAGAAGCCAATGTGGATGAACAAAGAACTCCATAATGTGCTAAGGGAGAAAAAGAAAATGTCCAAGAAATGGAGGCAAGGACATACCTCTAACAAAGGGTATTGGAGGGTTGCTAGGCACTGTTGATTTATATATCTATATATCTATATCTATATCTCCTTATAAATAATTATCTTTTGGTTTCGCAAGATTCCATGAGCTCCCATTGGCTGTAAAATGCCCTCCCTCAGCCATTGGCCCATCAGCCGCCACTCAAGAGTACTTGTGTGCCATTGGCTGGGTGCTGGGTCTGCTCCTCTTCCCCATTCATTCCCCCTTCAGACAGATTTTGCATGTCAGATTTACTGGCAGACAGCTCTCTCTCCTGAGGAAGACAGTTCTCTTGACTCCTGTGAGGGACTGTCCCCTCAGTGGCTGTCGGTAGGCAGCCAAGCTTGGTTCTGTGAGTAAAAAAACAAAGGACTTTCAGCAGAACCCCCTCCCCCACCCATAACCCCCTCCCCAACGGCCACTTTCCTGTCAGAATAAATGGAAAAAGGCTCTTTCTCCTGCTTAGCTTCAGCATGGCTGGCTGGCTAACGAGGTGGGCCAGCAACCATCAGACCATTTTCTTCAACTCCCCGCTGTGTGGCTGACTTTCCCCTAGGGCTGCCAATCTCCAGGTGGGACCTGGAGATCTCCCACTGTTACAGTTGACCTCCAGATGACAGAGATCAGTTCCCCGGGAGAAAATGGTTGCTTTGGAGGGTAGACTCTATGGCATTATACCCTGCTGAGTCCTTCCACACACACCCCAAATGCTGCCCTCCACAGGATCCACCCCCCCAAATCTCCAGGTATTTCCCTAATCAAAGTTGGCACCTGTACTTTCTCCTCTGTCAGTAAAAGGCCCTTTCCACACCTATGTTGGCCTTTGAGAGAAAACTCATTGTGCCCAGTTCTGATCAGGTTGCCAACTCCAGGTGGGCAATTCCTGGAGATTTGAGGGATGGAGCCTGGAGAGGGTGAGGTTTGAGGAGGGGTGGCACCTCAGACACGTATGATGCCATAGACTCCACCCTCCAATCCAGCCATTCCCTGATGGGGAACCATTGTTGCCAATCTCCAGGTGGGGGCTGGAGATCACTCAAAATTACAACTGCTCTCTAGGAGGGAGGGGGAGGAGATGGAAAACTAAAGGTAGGTTGATGGTTGGCTGGGAGGGAGATAGGGTTGTCAACTCCAGGTTGGGAAATTCCTGGAGATTTGAGGGGTCGAACCTGGAGAGGGTGAGTGTTGAGGAGGGGTGGGACCTCAGACAGGTACAATGCCATAGACTCCACCCTCCAAACCAGCCACTCCCTCCTGGGGAACCACTGTTAGCAATCTTGGGGGTGGGCTGGAGATCACTCAAAATTACTACTGCTCTTCAGGTAGCAAAGATCAGTTCCTCTGGAGAAAATGGTGGACTCTGTCATTATACCCTGCTGAGATTGCCACAGCAAATTGTCACTATCAGCATAAGAAAGATATTAATATTAAGAAACAAATTTCTAAATAGTCAAATACAATAACGTATACAATATGTATCTAAAAAGGTTATACGTAACATTGGTAGAGGTCTTTTGGAATCTCCTTCTTTTCCAAGAGATAGTTTGTAATCGGTACCCAGACCATTCTAAATTTAACCAAAGTTTTGGGGGAGGTCTGTTGGTTTAAATTGAGTCTGGCTAACACATACTGATTCCAAAGTCTTGCATGCCATAGTGATTTTGTTAGGGTGACTGGGGATTTCCATCACATGGCTATAGACAGCTTGGCCGCTGACAATAATATTGCAACAATTTCTGCTTTCCAATGAGATTGATTCTCATCTATTTTCGGTCCCAAAAGAAGACAATCTGGAGTAACATCTAAGTTAAGTTGTGTAAGCTTCATGATTACTTCCAAGACTTCGCTCCAAAAGGGTTGTAGCACTGGACAGGTCAGCCAACAATGGATACATGTCCATTCCATTCCACAATGTTTCCAACAGTTGGTGCTAATTTGTGGAGTTGTATAAGATAAAGATTTCGGTGTAAGATACCAATGAGCTATAATCTTAAAACTTTGATACTGTATTGCCAAGATAGAAGAGTTAAATGCAGTCGAAGACCAGATTGCATTCCAATCTTCAGAAGTCAAAGCAGGACAGTCCTTCTGCCATTTTCTTTAGCATGGTAGTCATTTCTTTTCGCTTTACTGGATATTGGTAGATGAGGCATTCCAGATCTGTGAGAGGCTGCTGTAATATTTGAGCAATGTCTACACTGAAACATAAATCTTGGAGTTGCAGGTAAGCGAACCATTGTATTTTCTTTTGTAATTTACATTCTATATTGACTTTAGAAAAAAACTTCTTACCATCCATAAGATCAAGTAACCTAGACATTTGTTTCTTCCAGGATGTTATATCTGCTACTGGCAGACCATGAAGGAACCAGTCTTGTATTACAAAGGATGTAAATCTGGATATCTGTGGGAGAAACTTCAGAGAGCGTTTATCCCAGATATTGAACAATGTTCACAAAAAAGGATTGTACGAAGCTTCTGGATGCCAGCAATGAGGTTTTTGCCATAAAATATCATGTAAATCCAGAGAGGAGTTGAAATGTTTATAAACAATTGTCAGTTCCTGTTGGTAGGTTGAGTTAAAATTTGCAGTACTATCATCAATTGTGCAGCATAAAAATATCGGGTAAGATCCGGTAATCCTAAACCACCATGTATACTATGTCAAAGAAGAGTTTGCTGTCCAATTCAGTGTTTCCTATAGGCCCAAAAGAAATGGAACATTATTTGCTGCCACCTATGTAAAGTTGATTGTGAAATTTGTACTGGGATTGCTCTAAATAAGAAAATTAAATAAGAAAATTAATTTAAGGAGAAAAGACTTAATTATATCATTCCATGATAACACAGAAGTGTTCCAGGATTTTAACTTGAGTTGTATACATTTAATGACTTTACTGTGATTAAATTTTTGAAGATCGGAGAGGACATAAGGTATATAGATACCCAAATATTTAAAGGAGGATGTTGTCCACCAAAATTTGTAGGACTGTTGAATTTCTTGTTTCATTTTTTCTTGTACGCATGAGTGGAAAATACCTGATTTATATTGGTTCATTTTTAGACCAGAAACTGCTGCAAAGGTATCCAGAAGTTGGTGCAGAGTCCTCAACGAATTCTCAGGATTGGACAGAAAAAGGAGCATATCATCGACAAAGAGATTGACTTTGTAAGTATATTTGGCAGTCTTTTATCCTTTAATAGATTCACTATCCCTAATTGTATTAGCAAGTGACTCTATGGCAAGTGCAAACAAAACTGGAGATAACGGGCAACCTTGTCAAGTCCCCCTGCCAATTCTGATTTCTGCAGACATAGTATTATTGATATTAATTCTCGCTCGGGGTCCACTATATAATGCTGTTATTGATTGTAAAAAATTCAGTCCACACCCATGTGTTACAATACTGAATGTAAAAAAGGAGGGTTCTAGTGAGTCAAACACCTTTTGGATGTCAAGGGAGAGCATTAGCATTCATGACTTCCTCAGTCTTGCATGATGCCAGATATTCAAAGCTCTGTGTGTGTTTTCAATGAGATCTCTACCCACCTTGTCTGGGTTAATATATTCATTTATAAATGAATTAAGTTGAGCTGCCAAAGCTGGTGTAAAGATCTTATAATCTACATTGAGAAGGGAAATTGGTCTATACGAAGCTAGTAGCAAAGGATCGCTGTTGTCTTTTGGAATAACAGTTATGACCGCCTGAGTCCATGAGGGTGATAAGCAACCTGACACGATGACAGTATTACAGGTGTCCACTAATGCTTTTAACAATACTTCAGCATATTTCTTGTAAAATTCAGCTGAGTATCCATCTGGACCTGGTGATTTATTGCATTTCAAAATTTTAATTACAGAGAAAAGTTCCTTGGAGGTAAAAGATCTTTCCGAAACCTCTCAGTGATCTGGAGAAAATGCAGCTACTGGGTATTTATCCAGAAATTTATTCATCAGAGCGATGTTCAGATTTATACAAATTGGTATAGAAATTTCTAAAAATTCATTTAATATTTGCAGTGTTGGAGTGTATTGTCCCTGCTGCATCCCGAAGACATGTGAATAAGAGGAAAAGTTTGTTTTCTTTTTATTCGATGTTTCAGCAGGTTAAGTGCCTTCGGAGATTTAATCCACATTTTTTGTTTAAGAAGGAGTAGTTTTTTCTGGCTATCACTGTTTCATTCAACATAGATTCATTCTCACTGTAATAGGTGTGTCAGTGCATTGCAGAGTGTTTAATTTTTTAGTTTTGCAAGCATTTTCAGGATACCCATCGTATTTTACTGTATGCTTTGTTTTCATATTTTTATTTCACAATGACTGAAGAAGAACTCGTATCGAAACAAGGGAACTATCCAGGGACCTCGTATCGCTGTTACTGTTATCTCTGACTGTAATTACTCCTTGCTGTTATTGTAATTTTTGCATGTTATTGGTCCCAATTTTATCAGATGTCTCAGCTATTTGTTAGTTTGATTGCTTAATTGCATCCTATTTGGTCAGTGGGCAATTGGAATTTGGAAATTTTGTGAGTTCATTAGTACTGATTTTGTATTTGACTACAGTGTTGTACTGTTCTCAATAGAGTAATATTTGTGAATTCTTATTGGTGGAACTTTTATATTATTTTGGAGTCTCTGAGATGCAGCCCATTTTCAGAGATTAATATATTTGGTTACAACAAGACTGGAGGAGGGCAGATGTTATCCCAATTTTCAAAAAAGAATATGGACAGAATGAAGTGCATGCAGAGGAGAGTGACAAGGATGACTGGGGGCCTGTAGACCAAGCCCTGTGAGGAAAGGCTGAGGGACTTGGGAATGTTTAGTCTGGAGAAGAGGAGGCTGAGGGGAGACATGATTGCTCTCTTTAAGTATTTAAAGGGCTGTCACTTAGAGGAAGGCAGGGAGCTGTTCCTGTTAGCAGCAAAGGACAGGACTTGCAATAACGGGTTTTAAGTAAGGGTGGGAAGGTACCAGCTGGATCTTAGGGAAATTTTTTTTTTAAGTAAAAGCAGTGCAACAGTGAAATCAGCTGCCTAGGAAGGTGGTGAGCTTCCCCTCACTGACAGTCTTTAAGCAGCATCTCGACCATTACTTGTCAGGGATTCTCTAGGCTGATCCTGCATTGAGCATGGGGTTGGACTAGATGGCCTGTATGGCATCTACTAACTCTGTGCTTCTGTGATTCTATGCATCAGTGCTTTGGGAGTAAAATGATGGTGAAGAGAAAAAAAGTGGGAGACTTAACCCCAAAAATTGAATCAAGAACCAGAAAGGTTAGTTGAAAACAAACTATAGGGCCAATTATTAGAGCAATATGTATAATCTGAATATTACCAAAAACACATGTATTTATTATCAAATTGTTAAAAACATTTATGGGCCCAATTGTAGCCTCATTACAGAATAAAAGTATACAGAATAAAAGCCTGCAGCTTGCACAGCGTTTAAGCACCAGAGGGGCATATTGGATTCAAAACTGGAAGGTAAAGGTTTACATGTTTTTTTTTCATATATTAGACTAATTCATTATAATTGTTAAAACATTTTATTATTACCTTCAGGCATCCAATAGCAACATCATTCAGCACGTATGCATCTGACTATGACAGAAGTCTAGACTCTAGGAGGCCTCGTGAAAACATTCCTATGCCTTGGGCCAATTGATTGTTTCTATAAGTGAGTAAAATTTTAAATATGAGTCTATAATTAAAATTTGTCATTGGATGTAATTTGGTAATTAAAATATTCTTCCTTTTTTCCCTATTAACAGAACTCCATTTTTGGTCCTACATTAACTTACTATTGTATCATGAACCTATATGTACCAATATTGCTTTACTGCTGAAGAAGGCCTGTTAGAGCTGAAATGCATTGGGTCACAATAGTTCCTACTTGTGTATATTGTATACTTTTATTCTGTAATGAGGTACAATTGGGCCTATAAATGTTTTTAACCATTTGATAATAAATACATTTATTTTTATAATATTCAGATTACACATATTGTTTTTAGTAATTGGCCCTATAATTTGTTTGTAGTTAACCTATCTGGTTCTTCACTGAAATGATGGCCTCTGAAAGTAGGATAAGTGTTCAGGAACTGGAATGACAAGTCCCAGTGTGGATTGACAGCCCTGAAAGTAGCAGAAGTGACCTGAGACTGAAATGACAGGCCCCAGAATGGAATGACAGCCCCTGGGAGTAGCAGAACTCTTCTGGGACTGGAATGATAGGTCTCAGAGAGGAATGATGATCCCTACCAACCAAATCAGTGCTCTGGGACTGGAATGATGGCCCCTGGGAGTAGGATAAGTGTTCAAGGACTAGAATGAGGGCCGTCAGAGTAGAATGACAGCCCCTGGCAGTAGGAGGTATATTTGGGGCCTGGAATGACGGCCCCCGAGAGGAGTGATGGCCCCTGGGAGTAGGACAAGTGTTCTGAAACTGAAATGACAGCTTCCAGTGTGGAATTTAGCAGAAGTGTTTTGTGACTGGAATGACAGCCCCTGTGATTGAGGTCTGTGTAAGGTATTTCAGTCCACTCTAAGGTTTGTGATTAATGGTCCAGAGCACTGATTTCAATCACAGGGGCTGTCATTCCACCCTTGGACCTGTCATTCCAGTCACAGAACACCTCTGCTACTCCCAGCAGCTATCGTTCCATTTGGAAGGCTGTCATTCCAGCCCCAGAGCACTTCTACTATTTCCAAGGGCCATCATTCCATGCTGGGGCCTCTCCTTCCAAGCCCAATACACTTCTCCTACTTCCAAGGTTTGTCATTCTACTCTGGAACTTGTCATTTCAGTCCCAGTACACTTCTGCTACTCCCAGGAACCCTCATTCTTCTCTGAGACTTGACATATTTAATCTGTGCTGATAAAGACCAGGAATTCAGGCACTTTCACCTATACCTTTGATAGCAAAAAGCTCATATGGCTGAATGCTACCTGATGAAGCTTCAAGGTTTATATACATAAATAAAAGACTGAGATTTTCTGACACATTATACTTCTTGGGATTACCAAAACCTGAGATTACATTCTGTGGTAATTTTAAATTTCAGATCTATTATTAAATCTTGAGGAACTTAATTATGAAAATGAGATTCAAAATCTAGCTGGGATTTGTAGTCCTAAAATAAATGTGCATTTTCCTATTGCTTCTGTTTAATTTTTTTAAATGAACTAGCATGGTCCATGAGATTTAATTCTTACATTCTAAGTGTAAACAAAACACCATGCAATCACATTCTTTTCCATGTCATAACAAAACAGTGTCCAGTAATTACCAGCCTTTGCACTGGTATACCTACAGCACATGCTGTATTGGAATTGAACGTTGATTAGTGAGAATCATTTGACGATAGTGTTGGACATGGACCCTTGGGGCTAGATTCTAAAATTCATCATGCAGCCATAATCTAGGCTAACTGTGTAATCCTGACCAAGTCATTATAGCTTTTTAAAATTTATCAGGGTTCTTTTGATATATTTGTTTACTTCATTTGTACCCTGTCATTCTTCCCAACAGGGACTCAAAACGGGAAAGGAGGCCCAGTTTTACTCTCTCACCAAAGGCCTACCAACACCTCTAACAAGCCCTGGTTGGTGTGAAAATGACCCCAGAGTCTGACAGAGTGCGCGTAATAAAGTGGAAGACAATGCGGTGGTGAAAACTATTTACAGATTTATTGTACAATATTTACACAGTCCATGTAGTCCAAGTAGTCACTCAAAAAGGCTGTTAGTCTGACGGAGTGCTACACCAGGCAGCAGTAACCATGAAAGCACATCAGTGTACAGAACAGTACAAAATATATACAGCAGATAGCCAATCAGGATATACTTGCTGACTCTATGCACACTATGCAAGGCTGATGCAACCTAGCTGTCATATGGCACGTCACGTGACCGTATACCTGTCAGCTTAGATTATCCTGATCTTAGAACCTGACCAGCTGTCATCTTGATGGCATATCTATACAGATGCCATCATGCCTCCCAAGATGCAGTTGGTCACACAAATTTTACTTCTCAGATCCTGAAACCTTTGCTCAGACAAACACTTACACATAACAAAGTCATCCCTGGATATTAACACTTGTAGAGGCATGGCTCTGCCACACTCTGTGTGTAATCAGGTTGAGTTAATGTGTTACTTAAGCATTGCCCCCACTCAAAATTGCTTTGCTTTAAACCATACAAAGCTTTGTGCAATCTTAAGACAGTGTTTGTGTTTTCACCACTGAAAATGGGTATCTGCTCCAAATAGAGCTCTTCCTTAATTGGAGCGTCTAAATACGCTGTCTCAAAGTCAGAATGATTGACCTGCATTCCTTGGATTGAGGCCAAGGCAAGAGCAGTCTGTATTGTTTCACTTGGGACAGTGCAAGAAAATGTTTCATCATAATCTTGCTCCTCAATTTGAGTAAAGCCCCTAGCGACTAACTGAGCTTTATATTGTAACTGTCCATCTGGCTTTTCTTTCAGCTTGTATAGCCAGCGACACCCAATAGCCTTTTTGTTTACAGGCAACTCTGCCACAGTCAACACCCCATGGGACTTTAAGGAGTTGAATTCCGCCTCCATAGCTGCCAGCCACACTCTCCGCTGCGGCTCCTCTAGAGTTAACACTTCAGAGTAATTACCCAGCACCTCTACATAAACATGATTAATGCCGTACCGTTGTGGAGGCACCCCCTTTGTTGATCTACTCGACACTCTGGGTATTTGAACAGGACTCTGTACATTTTCAGAGGCTTCCCTTGCAAGAGATTGCACCTCTGCTTTCACCTCCTGATTGCTTTCAGCATCATCAGTTACCGGCAATAAAACCTGTTCAGGCATTTCATTGGCATGGATATGAGACCAATTTGCATGTTCACAGAAACTAGCCAACCGGCTAAAGCTCTCTTGGGGAGTGGCCATGTTTGCTACCCTGTGGCGTATCCCTTGAGCGATAAACCATCGTTTAAGACTGTCTGAAAGAAACTCTCCACCCATGTCACTCTGAAATGCACACACTACAAGCTGAAGCTGCTTTTGAACATTCCTGGCCCATTGCTTAACAGTATTGCATACCTCAGACTTTTTCACTAGTGGGCATACCCAGCAGAACCTTGAAAAATCATCAACAAGAATTAATGCATATTTGCACCCAGATATACTACCCGGAAATGGACCCATGACATCTGCATGAATGAGGGCCAATGGTTTTTCAGTGACTCTGTCACTAACTTTAGCTACAGGATAAGCCTGTGACTTGCTCTGTTTGCACACATCACAATCCAGGTAGTTGTGACACTCTTTTACCTTTTCATTCTTTAAACAGGCAAGTGTTTTGCGCAGAGTTGCAAATCCTACATGACCTAAGCGTCTATGAAGAAGGTGGATACAACCGTCATGTGGGCATTTGTTATTCACTACAGCTTGAGCTTGCATGGGCTGGTTCACCAATACATAAACATTGTTTTGTAACTCAGAAACACCATAAACCTGGTTTCCCTTGAGTATATTACAATGCTTTTTCTCAAAGAGAATTGTAAACTCCGCCTCTGCTAACATGCCAACACTCAGAAGATTGTTCTCAAGGTCAGGCACACAAAGCACCTTTTTGAATGTGTGCTGCAAACTAGGAACAAAGATATTTCCCTGGCACTCCACAGAGGCAAACCTGCCATCTGCCAAACTCACGCGGTCCAAAGGAGCAGGGCACACATCAGACAGCAAACATTTGTTCTTTACAAACAGCTGAGATGCTCTAGAATCGATCATCCACGTCTCCGGAGCTGAAGCCTCTCCAGCAGTCACCGAAGTACCCTGATGACTTGGTCCTTTGCCGCCTCCATCCTTGAGAGCATTGGTGGCTCGCCTGGACCCCTGCGTGCAGTTTTTCTTTAGGTGTTGAATTGAGCCACACCGAAAACAACGTCTGACTTTCAAAGCCACAGCTGGCTGACTGGAACGCTGCCCATGTTTGAGATCGCTGGTCATCGTGACACTGCTCTCCGGCTTGGCACAGCTCCCGGACTGGCTGACTGCCAGTTCCCTACATTGAAACTTGGCGTCCTCCTCCAATAAACAGCCACAGACGTAGTCATAAGTAAGTTTATTCGCATCCATGCTTTCCAGCGCAGCCACCAGGGGGTCGAATCTCTCCATTAGGGAACACAGGATGATGAATGTCTGAACCTCTGGGGAAATTTGCTTCCCCCTTTCAGCAAGCAGCTGGAAACATTCAGTCAGTGAGTTTATATGAGATCTCACAGACTGGCCACTTTGCATTGTGGTTTTATACATGCGTCTCATGAGGGATATTAGGGAACCCACTGTTTTCTGAACATAGATGCCTGCAAGGCCATCCCACACAGTTTTTACTGTTGTTTTCCCTGAGAGATAGATTAACTGCTCGTCTGAGACACTAAGCACAATCAAAGCCAGGGCTTTTTCAATCTTAGCCATCTCCTCCACTGTTGGTGCAGCCGGGGGGGGGGGCTGAAACATAAGTCCATAGCCCTTCCCTCACCAGAAAATGCTTCATATGGAAAGCCAATACTGAATAATTCTGGTGAGTCAGTTTATCCACCAGCAAGGCAGAAGGTGCCAAGGCCATGCTGTACTCACATTCCGGAGTTTCCTGGTTACTGTCATTAGACTCCTCTGCCTCCTCCATGTCAGAGAGAGATATACTGCCTTTGTCCTCAGACTGTGTCTCTGTCTCTGCCTTGCTAGCAGACATTCACTCCACTGCCATATCAGGAGCTCACCAAATCCAGTACTGATCAAGACTCCACGGCTCAGCGCAGTCAGCTCTAGTGCAGCCTGGGCCCGTAACCCTGACGGAGTGCACATAATAAAGTGGAAGACAATGCGCTGGTGAAAACTATTTACAGATTTATTGTACAATATTTACACAGTCCATGTAGTCCAAGTAGTCACTCAAAAAGGCTGTTAGTCCGACAGAGCGCTACGCCAGGCAGCAGTAACTGAAGGCACATCAGTGTACAGAACAGTACAAAATATATACAGCAGATAGCCAATCAGGATATATTTGCTGAGTCACAGTGACTCTATGCACACTATGCAAGGCTGATGCAACCTAGTTGTCATATGGCATGTCACGTGACCATATACCTGTCAGCTTAGATTACTGTGATCTGAGAACCTGGCCAGCTGTCATCTTGATGGCATCAGAGTCAAGCCAACACAGGGGTCCTCCCTATTTTGCCAGTGTCTTCCTCACAAGACAGGGAGCCCTGCTGCCTTTGATTGTCCTGTTGTGTTCAGTAGGGGAGCAGAGCATTGGCTACTTCTGTGTCTGGCTTCTCTATGTTTGAATGACAAGCTTACTGGATCCTGGGAATGCCATCGATGTTCTTTACCGGGATTTCAGTAAAGCTTTTGACAAGCTTCCCCATGATGTTCTGATGCGTAAACTGGAGAACTGCTGACTGGACTCTAGGAAAGTTAGATGGATAGAGAACTAGTTGGAGAACCACACCAAATGAGCAGCCTTCAATGGTATTTCATCCAGTTGGAAGGGGATATCCAGTGGGGTGCTACAGGGCTTCTTTCTGGGTCTGGTACTTTTTAATATTTTTATAAATCATCTGGATGGGGGGGTAGAAGGACTACACATTCAATCTGCAGATTACACAAAATTGGGAAGAATAGCAAACCACTGGAAGATAAAGATAGAATTCAA
This sequence comes from Gekko gecko, assembly GCA_029375565.1. Lineage (NCBI taxonomy): Eukaryota > Metazoa > Chordata > Lepidosauria > Squamata > Gekkonidae > Gekko > Gekko gecko. The sequence continues at coordinate 177,619,022 of JAPDNY010000005.1, forward strand.
TGAGATCTAAACGCACTGGGAAAGTGGGCAGATATGAATAAGATGTAATTCAACAAGTGAAGAGTTCTACATCTGGGTGACAAAAATTAGAAGCACACATTTTGGATCAGGGACACACTTCTGGGTAGCAATGTATGTGAACAAGATCTTGGGGTATTGGTGGATTGTAAGCTAAATATGAGCAGTCAGTGTGATGCAGCAGCAAAAAAGGCTAATGTGATCTTAGGATGTATCAACAGAGGCATAACATCCAAATCAAAAGTTTGGTGTAGTGGTTAAGTGTGCAGACTCTAATCTGGGAGAACCAGGTTTGATTCCCCACTCCTCCACTTGCACCGCTGGATGACCTTGGGCAAGCCATAGTTCTGGCACAGCTGTTCTTGAAAAAGAGCAGTTTCTGTTGCCCCACCTACCTCACCAGGTGTCTGTTGTGGAGAGGGGAAGGGAAAGGAGTTTGTAAGCCACTCTGAGACTCCTTTGGGTAGTGAAGGGCATGGTATAAATCCAATCTCTTCTTCTCTTCTTCATAGTCCTACTGTACACAGCATTGTTCAGGTCACACCTGGAATACTGTGTACAGTTCTGGAAGCCTCACTTCAAAAAGGATGTGCACATAACAGAACAGGTGCAGAAGAGAGCAACAAGGATGATCAGGGCCTGGACACCAAGCCCTAAGAGGAAAGGCTGAGGACTTGTGAATGTGCAGTCTGGAGAAGAGGAAGTTGAGGGGGAATATGATTGCTCAACATAAAAAAAAAAACTAAGATCATGGCATCCGGCCCCATCACTCCTTGGCAAATAGAAGGGGAAGTTGTAGAAGTAGGGGCAGACTTCACATTCCTGGGATCCCAGATCACTGCAGATGGTGACTGCAGCCATGAAATTAAAAGACACCTGATCCTTGGGAGGAAAGCAATGGCAAACCTAAACAGCATGATAAAAAGCAGAGACATCACCCTGCCAACAAAAGTCTGCACGGTCAAAGCAATGGTATTCCCAGTAGTAATGTATGGCTGTGAGAGTTGGACTATAAGGAAGGCCAAGATTCTTTTGAACTATGGTGCTGGAGAAGACTTGAGAGTCCCTTGGACTGCAAGGAGATCAAATCAGTCAATCCTAAAAGAAATCACCCCTGACTGTTTCCTGGAAGGCCAGATCCTGAAGTTGAAGCTCAAATACTTTGGCCACCAAATGAGAAGGGAGCACTCACTGGAGAAGACCCTGATGCTGGGGAAGATTGAAGGTCAAAGAAGAAGGGGATGGCAAAGGATGAGATGGTTAGACAGTGTCATCGATGCAACGAACATGAAATTGAGCAAACTTCAGAGGACAGCGGAAGACAGGAGGGCCTGGTGTGATCTGGTCCATAGGGTCGTGAAGAGTCAGACACGACTGTGCGACTGAACAACAACAAATGATTGCTCTATTTAAGTATTTGAAAGGCTGTCAGAAGAAGGACGGAAGATGTTCGTGTCAGCAGCAGATGATAGGACTCACAATAATGGGTTTAAATTCTGGTCAGAAAGTTACTGGATGGAAATTGGGATTTAAAACAAAAATTGCAGTAAGAGTAGTTCAGCAGTGAAATTGGCTGCCTAGTGAAATGGTGAACTCCCCCTCCCTGGCATTCTTCAATCAGCAGCTGGACAAACACTTGTCAGGGATGCTTCAGACTGATCCTGCATTGCACAGGGGGTTGGACTAGGCCTATATGGCTCCTTCCAACTCTATGATTTGGAATAGGTCATACTTCAGACAGCAAAGGAAGCCATTATTGGTCTTTCAGGTATTTTTAAAAAGATGAGGTGCACAAGAATGTCAAGAATCTCTGTTTCTCCCTAGCATGCATTCCATGGAGAGCTAGGAAAGATGGTGCATTAAAAATTTAGTAGATACATGACTGCCATCTAGTGTTCATTGACAAAAACAGAAATGACAGGGAAAGATGGCCTTTGATGGCAAAAACCTCTTGAGACATTGCAAAGACTTAACAGTTTCATTTGTGCTTAGGAAGACAAAACAGATTAATTTGTCTGGGAAGTGCAAAAGCTAGCCTTCTGATTTGTGTTTTATCTTTGTGGCAATAAAGAACTTAAGAAGGAATTTACATCTATCATTTTTGAATATGGTTACTCTTTAGAGATGTAACATTTCCAAAAAATTTGGACCTACAGGGGGAAACAGGCTTTTCTCATTCATAAACAGAAAAGATTTAATAGAAGCAAATTTCCCATTTTTTTCCATCTGGAAAAAATGAAAAGTCCTCAATTTTTTTTTCATGCTATATGGTTTGAGTGCGAAAAATCTTTCTTCAGGAAGCATTTTATTCATTCTACAGCAGAAAATACTGCATTGGAATCTTTTTTTCCCAGGCCTTCACCTCTCTATTCATGCCATTCTTACATTTCTTATATAAAATCTACAGTCAAGCCAATAGCCAGAAGGTGTATGGTAAGGAGATATGTACACTGGTGGTGGTGGTGGGAATGCTTGCCTTTATTCCAAAGCCTGAGACTCTTTGGAGGGACATAATGATGTCATGAGCAGGGTGTCTGGTAATGTCATGTGATGGGATACATTGATACCAGAAGAATATAGCTATATTAAGGTTAATACTTCCACCCACACATGACAGCCATGTGGTCACAAGCATGAGGATTTGAAGAGAAGGGCTGTTTACCAGACTAAAAAAACCCACGGGAATCAACTATGTACTAAATGTAAAATGTACTTGAACTGTCAGTGCCAGATTGTTCCCTGTCTAGTCCAGTCTGTATGTGTATGAGTTACTAGGAATGTTTGAACACCTGCCACTTTAGCTCACATTCTCACCATTTCAAACAGGGAGCCATTTTTTCCAATGGACTGTTCTACTGTTCAAGAGCAGTTCAAGCCTGTTTGTTGGGTTACTTTTCACATATTCAAATTGTATGCTACAGTGCAATCAGCAGCACTTCATGCATGGTCTCACTCCCCTCCCCAGTTTCCCCCCTCCTCAACAGGCCAGTCCTTGCTGCTTGCTACCAGACAGTCAATACAAAGTAGGGAGCAAATAATCAATTGGTCAGTGATTATAAATATACAAATGGGGACCGGCAAGAAACTTGTGGAAAGGGTGCATAGCTTCCCCTTCTTTGCTTCCTTCCCTCTTCCTCCTCCTCTAACAGTCTTCCCCCTCTATCTCCCTTCCCCTTATTTGTCAGTCTACTCCTATCTCTGTCAATCTACCCCCCTTCTCTGTTAACCTACACCTCATTTCACCCCTTTCTCCCATTCCCTTTATCTGCCAACCTACCCCACATTTCATTTCTTTCTCCCATTCTACTTTAGTGGAGGGAAGTAATTCAGAACTGGTTAGGTCATGCCTCTGCTTGCTCTGATAGGGCTATGCAAATTTTGTGCAGCTCCTATTGGAGAGACCTAGGCTGACCCTCCAGTTTTGGATAGCCCTGCCACTCAGTAGGATGCTTGAGCTTTGCTCCAAGCCCCCCCCCCAAAGGAAAAGAACTCCTCAAAATAAATTGGGATTACCCAGCTACCAGGGAATGCTGATCTAGCTGATGTCTGGTTTTGAGGAAGAGATCTGCAGCCCTCTAGCTCTGATGGACACCAAGGAGGACGCTGCCACCATGGTGGCAACAAAGAAGCCAGAGAGATTAGAGGCCATGAGGTGAAAGGGAAGCAAAGTTGAAAAGAACCCCCCACCTGAGACTTCGGGAAGCAGGACATCAGCAGCACATGGCCCCTCAAACACACAGCAAAATGTGGAGGAGCTAATTCCCCAACCTTCCCAAGGCTTCAGGAGGTGGGGAGAGAGCATTGCCAGGACTGGAGCTTGGCTGCTCGGAGTGGGACTCTGGAACTCCCACTCCCCCACATGCCTGGCCATGAAGAAGGTGGCAAAGAAAGGAGTCCTGAAGCCTGCCAAAAGGACAATGAAAGGATAGCATGGGAGAGCCAATGGGCCGGTGAGCCCACATGGTGAGGCAAACCCAGCGCTGGAAATGGCCCCAGGAGGAGAGTCAGCCCCATGCCCAGCCCATATCCAAGGGCAAACCCAGAACCCTGGACAGGGGTGGAAATCCCTTTTCCCTGGGGGCAGGTAGGCTACTATTCACAGGCCCACGGATGGCTACCAATTTGGTGACTTCATCACAAGTATCCCCAGCCTGCCCACCTTCTCACAAGTAGACCTGGGCCTATCACTAAGTCCATAAATGGCCATGCAGATCCAGGCCAGGCCAGGCCAGGCCGGATATGGCCCATTATTGGGGATACCTGGGCATTTCCACCAATGTGGTGTGTGCCCTTCATTAGGAAGGAGAGGCCCTTCAGGGCTCAGTTGCCAGCCACCACCCACTCAGACAGAACAGTGGAAGAGGCCCCGAGAAGGATGGTCACCAGGCCAGAGGAGCAGAAGGGGGGAGAGCAAGTCACCCATTCACTCCCGTGTCACCAGGCTCAGCCTCCCCATGACCACCCCGCAAGCATGCTAAGTCTTCAGAAACACAGAGATAGCCAGAGACTACTGAACCATTGGGGTTGGAGAAGACAGCTTTAACAGAAGCAGACCAGGAGGCAATAGACAGGAGCACACCAGAGAACACAGAGAATGCCATCTTCACTTAGGTTGGAATTAGGGGAGTCAGCATCCATGATTACATCCATAGAGGGAAACTCAGAGAAAGAAGATGGGGGATGGTCAGGAGAAGAAAAAGAGACACAGGCAACATGCTCCAGGCTCTTTTAAGCCGAACTCTTCCAGAAGTTGCTCAGCAAGGTGATAAACACGTTAAATTGCCAATTGGAAGTAATACAGAAGCCAAGATCAGCAGCCTCAGCAAAGCTGGAAAGGAAGCTCTTCAAGGATCCCCCCAGAGTACAGACTATTTCTCCCTTGCCAGACTCCCTCAAGATGCCATGAAAGTGGAATGGGCACCCCATCTGACATAAAAAATGGCAGTATCCAGAAACCAGTGGGAGAACACTTCAGTCTACCAGGACATTCCATCAAGGACTTAAAGGTCATCATAGTTCAACAGAAAAATTTCAAAACCAAAATCCAATAGGAAGCTGCTGAATTGGCATTTATATGTAAATTTGACTAATTCAAACCTGAACTGAATAGAGATTTTAGATAGTTATCTCATTACCAGAAGTACTTTCCTTTCAGGTATTCCATTCAGATTCGTCAATAGAAGGAAGGGATCACACCCAGCCTGGATTGAGCATTATCCTTTTTTCATGACTTTTGCAACTGCTTTGCATTTTCATGGCACTTTCTGCATCCTCTCCCTGCTCCCCTTACCACCTATATATCTCTGGCCAGTTTCTTCATACCTTCCATGCATCTGATGAAGAGCTGTGTTATTCGAAAGCTTATGCTACAATAACGTTTGTTAGGCTCAATGGTGCTACTGGGCTCTTTACTATTTTGTAGCAACAGACTAACACAACTATCTTCTCTGGATCATGGAGACCAGACAGTTGGCACCACTGATCAGCATAGGTTCCCTGCATGAAGTTTGTCTAATGTCTTAAGAGCACTGATTAAACTGTCATTCAAGCCACTAGTCTATTGAACCCAGGTTCTTATTGTGGAAGGTCACCTTCCTGTGATAGCCATGATATCAACTAGTAGAATATCAGAGCTGGTGGCACTCTCATCAAGGAAGGAGCTTTGCATTTTCCAAAAAGATTTTGTGTCCCTACAAACAAATCTTTCATTCCCAAAGTGAATTCTGCATTTCACCTTAACCAGCTGGTTACCTTACCATCCTTCTGCCCAAACCCAAGGCATCCAAAAGGCTTGGTTTAAGCTGGAAGTGCACAGGGCTCTGTGCATCTACTAGAACAGAATCGCTGTGTTCAGGCAATCAGATGTGCTCTTTGTCCCACACAGCTTGCAGAATCAGGGCTGTAGCAAGAAAATTTGGGATTGGTGGGGCATGAGGAAATCCAGGGGGTGCCTTGGCCATGCCTGCTGCTCCTCTTGCACCAGTAGAAGAAGCAGTTCTGGCTCCACTGCAACCTCTTTCGACTGGAGACACTCGATCCCGGGCTGTTTTTCTGTGTAATCGGGGGGGGGGATCTCCAACTCTCTGTTGCATTTTGCAATTCTATTTTTTGTACAATTTAATTTAATTTGCATTTAAAATGTATTTAATTTTTGAAATAGACAAAATATTGATTTATACTGATGATAAGCTTATTAAGAAACTGTATGTTATAATGTTAGAAATTAAAATCCAAGATGAAGTGTGTCAGAAATGTCTGTTTGCTAATTTTCACTGAGTCCATTGTTCTGTGTTCCCTATCTCATCTTCGCTTTGCGCTTGCGTAGGTATGCTGGCAGTAACGTGGGAGCTTCTTCCCTGCCGCTTGGTCTTATCACGGTGGCCTTGAATGTGGGCTTTGGGCTATTCTTGAGCTTATGAGAATTTTCCAGTCCTATGAAGACGAGGGGAGGAGGGAGTCGTCTCCCGCCTATTAAGTAATTCTCCCGCCGGGAGTTTCCCGCGCGTGCGCTTACAGTTCATTTGCTAGTTGCGCTTTACATCACACTATAACTCCGCTTGCGCCGCTTCCCCCCAGCATTCCTGACAATGATCCTCCACTGTGGGTTTTAGCACTGTATTCCAATAAAGCCCTTCTTTTGCTTAAGAATGCTTGGATCTACTTGCTTTTTTTTTTTTTTTAAACAAAATTTTTATTGGGATACACTCAACATTTTCAACTGCGTTACCAATACAATTTTTAAAAGAAGTCCCATCCCATCCCCCCACCCCCCTAATAGGCTTCCAACACTGCTAATAACAAACAGAAATATATATTAAACGGTAATCAAGTTTAGACTTATATGCATCGACAAACCCGGTAACACATTTCAATTATATAAAACCTCTACAATTTCAACATATTTTCAAATAACAGTATAATACAGTTCAAAATTCATTTCACTTCTCGTTCAATATCCATACATATCCAAGTTATATATTTTCCCCTTCATTCTATATTCAGTTTCTAGATACAGTTTCAATCCTTCCCAATCTTTTATATACTGTTCTGCCATTTGTCCATTTAGTTTCTTTGTCATTTTGTCCATTTCCGCTAAAAATAGCAGTTTTCTCAACCAGTCATGTATATCTGGCACCTTCTCCATTTTCCATTGCTGAGCAAAGGCCATTCTCGCCGGCGTAATCATGTACCATAACAATGTCCTTTTTTCTTGTGGAATTCTTTCCATTGTCAAACCAAGGAGAAGTTCTGGCTTTCTCTCAATTGGGATTTTTAATATTTTCTGCATCACAAAATGTATATTAGACCAGTATGCTTTCACTTTATCACATGACCACCACATATGGTAAAAAGAACCCTCAATTTTTTTACATTTCCAACATTTATTACTCAAGTTCTTATCCATACTAATATTAGCAATCTTTTTTGGTGTCATGTACCATCTATACATCATCTTGTAACAGTTTTCTTTTACATTAATACAGGTAGACATTTTAAAAGATCTTTTCCACAAAAATTCCCATGATTCCATAGAAATTTCCTTGTTCATATTTATGGCCCACTTTATCATTTGCTCTTTAACAGTTTCATCCAAAGTATATACAGTCAACAAAGTTTTATACATCTTTGAGATCATTTTCCGCTCTCTTTTCAACCATATGTTTTCAAAATCATCATTCATAGCTCTAAAACCAAACTCTTTACAATCTTTTTTGTAAATATCCCTTATTTGACAATATTGTAGCCAACCATACTCAAATTCTAGTTCATTATTTGGTTTTAAAACATATTTTGTCCCCTCTTTTTGCAACAATTCATGATATTTCAACCAGTCATTACCTTTATATTCTGAAAACAGATGTATAACTGCTGCTGGAACAATCCACAAAGGCCTCTCGTCCGAAATTGTATCCTTGTACCTGGTCCATGTATCAAACAATGTCCTCCTTACATAATGATGCTTAAACATAGAATCGACTTTATTTTTCCCATACCATAGATAGGCATGCCAGCCAAATCTGCAATCGTGCCCCTCAAGAGCTAAAAGTTTTCCAAATTAACCCACTCAGATAACCAAGACATACATACTGCTTCATGATACAAACGCAAATTCGGGACTTGGAAGCCACCTCTGTCTTTAATATCATACATTATCTTCATTTTAATTCTTGGCTTCTTTCCTGCCCAGATAAATTTAAAGATCTCTCTTTGCCATTTCACCAACACTTTCCCATCTTTCACAATTGGTATTGTCTGGAACAAAAACATTAACCTGGGCAGTACATTCATTTTGACAACGGCAATTTTTCCAAGAAGAGATAATCTTAGTTTTTCCCATTTTTCTAAATCACTCTTTATCGAAACCCACAGTTTTTCATAATTATTCTTAAACATTGTGATTTCAACTCCCAAATACTTAACCTTTTTAACCACTTCACATTCTGTCACATTTTGTAACATTTGTTGCTTTGTACCAATCATATTTTTACACAATATTTTAGACTTATTCTTGTTAATATAAAACCCTGCGAGATCACCAAACTCTTTCACTTTTTCAAATACCTTAGGCATATTATTGACAGGATCTTCAACAATAAACATAATATCATCCGCAAATGCTCTTAATTTAAATGAAAAGCCTCCAATATTCAAACCTTTTATATTATCATCATCTCTAACCGTTTGTAGCAAAATCTCCAAAATCCAGATGAATAACAATGGTGACAGGGGACAACCCTGTCTAGTACCTTTTCTTACCCGGAACACTTCTGTTGATTCTGCGTTCACAATCACCGTAGCTTTTTGTTCTTTATATATTGATTGAATCATTCTTATAAATTCTGCGCCCATCAAGGATTTATCAAACACTTTAAACATAAATTCCCAATTCAGATTATCAAATGCCTTTTCTGCATCCAAAAATAAAAAACCAACTTCTTTTTCGGGGTGTTTATCATAATACTCAATTGCGTCTAAAACAACCCTCATATTGTCTTTAATTTGTCTATTTGGTAAGAATCCGGCTTGATCTTCAGCAATAGTGTCTTTCAAAAACCTTTTAAGGCGCTCTGCTAATATTTTTGCAAATATCTTATAATCGTTGTTCAATAATGAAATAGGCCGATAATTCTTTACATTTGTTAAATCCTGCGTTTCTTTAGGAATTAAGGTGATTGCAGCTTCATTCCAGGAATCTGGAATCTTCCCTGTCCTTCTAATTTTGTTTAAAAGAATCTCTAACACCGGAACCAGGTCTTCATGAAATTTTTTATAAAATTTAGCTGAAAAGCCATCCGGGCCTGGAACTTTAGAAATCTTTGCCTCTCCTATTGCTTTACTAATTTCTTCTTTAGTTATTACAGCGTTCAAGAATGCTTTCATTTCAGGGCTTGGTTGTATCAAATTAACTTTGGATAGATAGTCTGGCATCTTTTGCAGATCCACTTGTTTTGCTTGAAAAAGAGTCGCATAATATTTGAAAACTTCCCTCCTGATCCCTCCTGGGTCTGAAATCTCTTTATTTCCATCTTTCAAATTAGTGATTGTTTTATTCTCTCTTCTTTTCTTCAATTGCCATGCCAAATATTTGCCAGGTTTATTTGCGCCTTCGAAGGATTTCTGTTGCAATTTTTTCAAGTTCCAATATACTTCTTTGTTCAACCTTGCCTCATATTGCTCCCTCAAAATCCTCAATTCTCTCAAAATCTTCTTTTTACCAGGCCTTTTCTTAAGTTCCATTTCTTTTTTCTGAATATTTTCCATGATCTCTTTATCTATTTTCAGTTGTTGTTTCTTTTCATTATTATTAATTGCAATCAGATGTCCTCTCATCACAGCCTTATAGGCTTCCCATACCGTTTGCGTCTGTACACCCTTATTTAAATTCAGTTGAAAATATGTTTGGGTTTCTGTTCTTATTCTGTCCACAATATTTTGTTTGTCCAGCAAATCCTCTTTAAGTCTCCATCGGAATTTCTTTCTCTTAACATACGTTGACCATTTTACCGGACTATGGTCAGAAAGAATTCTAGGTGGTCTCAAAGCGGCGAGAGCTCGGAGGGGCTAGACGTGTGGGAGTGAGCTCCGCGTCTTTACCTCTACAACTTTACTTTTCTTGGCAATGCTATGTGCCAGGGCACTTTCTCGTTTTTGTTTTTGAAGGTGCCTGCAAGAGGCTTCAATCCAACTCAGAAGAGTGGCGACTTTTCTGGGGGAATTTTTGGTTGGTCTCTATGCGGGAGTAAAGAAGAAGGCAGCAAGAAATGTTTTTTTCTCTCTCCTTCTTGCTGTGAATCCGAGCGTGGAAGGTCGAAGAGGGAGCAGAATTTACGACCGAGAGAAAGAGAAAGCTCATAAAACCGAAGCTAAGTGTTGTTTTATTTATCTTATGGGATGAGGGATAAGGAGGAGGACAGGACATAATTAACGTGAGGGAAAGAGACGGGGGAGAGAAACAGGGGAAATTAAAGCGAAGAAGGACAGGAGCAGCGGCTAGCTAACATATCGCAAAGTGAAGAAAGTAGTCAGAAAGAAAGGTTATAGGTTCCATGGTACTAAACTACACAAATAATTCTTGCCTGTCTCTTTAAACAGCGGTGATTACCGGGTGGCCTGACGCAGCAAAAAAGGAGCTGGGAAGAACAAGCAGTGAGCAAATGACCGGGTGTGATGATGAGAGGTGGAAACGCGACGGAGGAACCCCTTTGAGAGGCGGGAGAGCGACGGAGGCGGCCAGAGAAGGGCGGAGGGAAGAGCAGAGTCGAGAGCTGAGTGGAGCGAGGCAGAGGAGAATGGAATGAACAGATGTGGCAAGAACTGATGCTGTGTAATGAAGGAGCTCTCCAGAGATAGTGACAGAACTGACGAAGGCTGACGGAGAAGGACGCAAGAAAGGGCAAAGAAGGGAGAACGTGGAGTAGTTTGGAAATGAGATAGTAGTGAAGATAGGAAAAGAAAAATTGTGCAATTTAAAGGGAGAAATCCAGTAATATTCTTATGTTGATTAACATAAACAAAGGGTAAAGGAGACTAATGATATAGGGTTAGGGTTTGACATAGGTGTGTTTAAAGGTATATAAGAATAAATATATATACTTGAAATTAATAATGGCATCAGGGACAGGCAAAAAAACTCCAACAGCATCTCCTAGCCAAACAGGGGGGCTCTCTCAATTAAAGCCCTACATATCAGCAATGGAGCTACAAAATATGATGAACTTTTTGCAGATAGCGGCAGAACAAAATGCGGATATTATCAAAAAAGAATTGGAACCTATGCAAAATAAAATGGACCTGATAGCAAACCAATTAAAAAGTGATACAGAGGAAATTAAAACAGAAATTAAAAAACTGATAAAAACTACAGACCAACTAAAGGAAAGGGTGGAGGACATAGATCAAGAGGTAATGGATTTAAAGGTTAGGTCAGAGAAAATTGAGGAATCATTAATAACTCTAGAAATGGAAAAATCAGAAATGATTTTGAGATTTCAAAATGTGCCTGAGAAATTAGAAAAGAATTTGAAGGAAGAGCTTGCTAGAAATATTAGCGAACAGTTTAGCATCTTCAATGAAGCAGAAATAGCCTATAACATTGAGGTGGCTTACAGGAGAAATTCGGCATATGCCAGAAGAAATAGAGCCCCAAGGGAGGTCCATGCCAAATTTATATGGAAATCCGTGAGGGACCAGATATTACAAGAGGCAAATAAGAAAACATTAAAAATTGCAGGGGAGGAAATAAGGATCCTAAAAGATATCCCTTGGAGAGTGAGGGAAAAGCGGCAAAAATATAACTGTTTAGCAGAGTTACTCCGTAAGAGCCAAACCCAATACAGGTGGTTGATACCAGAAGGCTTGCTGTTTACATATAAAGCTCAAAGATGGAGGATTGACTCCACATTTAAATTGGAGAACTTTTTAGAAAGGTATGGAGAAGAAATGGGGTGGCAAAAGCCATCAGATTATGAAGAAGATCTGGAAGATGAAGAAGTGGAAAGAGACCCAAGGACAAGTGAAGAAATGGAAGGAAAGACTAGGGGTCACATGGTAGCCCCAATAAGAGAACAAAAGAAAACAAGTTACAGGAAACAGCAAATAAAGGACAGAGCGGAATCTCAAATACAAACTAGGCAACAACTTAAGAAATTTAGCTATCTGGGAAAGAAATAATAAAAAGATGGTAAATAAAAATGTATCCTTAGTATCAATTAATGTTAATGGACTGAATAGTCCCCAAAAGAGAAGAAGAATATTCCACCAGGCTTCTAAATTAAAAAGTGATATTACATGCCTACAAGAAACACACATTAAACAACAACAAGAAAAGTATTTGTTATGCAAAAAATTAGGGCTAGCATTTGTTGCCTCAGATGAAACAAAAAAGCGAGGGGTAGTTACCTATGTCAAGGAAAAACTGAATCCAATATTGAGGTTCAAGTCCCCTAATGGAAGGATTGTGGGGGTACAAGTTAAGATTAATGAGACAGATATACTAGTTGTAAACATATACGCACCGAATCAAAACCAAGATAGTTTTTTTTTAGAACTTACTAATCTTATCACTAAAGAAAACCCTGAGAACTTATGCATTGTTGGAGACTACAATGCAGTACTAGATGCTAAGGAAGATAGGAAAAAGGGAAAGAAAACTCATAAAGCGGGGCTAGTATTACCAAAAAAATTTTTGGATTTAGTAGAAGAGTTTAATCTTATAGATGTATGGAGAACCAGAAATCCCCAAAAAAGAGATTATACTTTCTTTTCAAACAGACACAGGTCTTGGTCGAGAATAGACATGATCTGGATGAATATTAACCTAATAAGGCATGTCACGGAAGTGGAGATTCTGGCAAATACCTATGCAGACCATAACCCAATGTGGCTTGCACTACAGGGATCACAGAAAATAAATAGAGGGAGGATAAATACAAATTTGGTTAAAGATAAGGATTTTGTCAAAAAACTTAAACAAGAGGTAAAGGAGTTTATACAAATAAATAAAAGAGAAGATACATCATTGTTTAATATGTGGGATACCTTAAAAGCGTTCATAAGAGGTATTTTTATAAGACAAGAAGCGGGAAGAAATAAGCAAAAAAGAGAAAAGTTTAAAAAGCTAACTTTGGAACTAAGGGAAATGGAAAAGTTGAGTCAGAAAGCAAAAGATGTGAGGGAACTTAGGATAAAAATAAAATTAGTACAACATCAAATAAATCTATGGTTAATGCAGGAAATAGCGAGAAAGATAGAATGTACTAAAGCATATTTTTTTGAAAATGCAAATAAAATCTCACGATGGCTAGCATATAAACTTAAAAAGGAGAGGGACAAGAAAATAATTGTGGCGTTGAAAAACGAAAGACAAGAGGAAAATTTTAAAATACAGGAATTAAAAAATATAGTAGAAAATTTCTATAGAAATTTATATAAAAAAAGCCTACAAGATGAACAACAAATTGAAGATTTCTTACTGAAATATGAACCGGGCAAGTTCTCAGAGCAACAAAGAAAACAACTGAACGGGAAAATTACCATGTGTGAAGTAGTGGAGGCAATCAAAAATCAGAAACAAAAAAAATCTCCGGGACCAGATGCAATTGCAGCGGAAATCTATAAAACAATAGAGAATGAAATATCACCTCTATTAAAGGACCTAGTCAATGATGTTATGACCACCAGTAAAATTCCGCAGACCTGGAAAGAAGCTTTAATTACCCTCATTCATAAACCAGAATCAGAAAGAAACGACATTAAAAACTATAGACCGATTTCATTATTAAATGTAGACTACAAAATCTTTGCAGCAATCTTAGCAAATAGATTTAAAAGGGTTATGGTAGAGATTATACACAAAGACCAATCAGGATTTCTACCTAAAAGACAAATTAAAAATAATATAAGAAATATTATAAATATCCTAGAATACTATGATCAAAACCCTGGAAGACAATTGGCTTTGGTCTTCTTAGATGCGGAGAAAGCGTTTGATAATGTAAATTGGGAATTCATAAAACAGAAATTAAAGTTATGGAACTGCGGACAAGAATTTTTAAACGCAATTAAAGCCATTTATGAAGAACAATACGCAAAAGTTATTGTTAATGGAGAGCTGACTGGTAATATAGCTATCCAGAAAGGAACAAGGCAAGGCTGCCCGCTGTCACCATTACTATTTATCTTTGGATTAGAAACGCTAAATGAGATTGTAAGGAAAAATAAAGATATAACAGGTGCTAAAATCAAAAAAGAACAATATAAACTTCAGGCATTTGCGGATGACCTGGTCTTTATCCTAGAGGAACCTGAATCGTCGCTACCGTTCTTATTGCAGGATCTCCAGACATACGGGCAAGTGGCAGGCCTAAGAATTAACATGAGAAAAACTAAAATACTTGCCAAAAATTGTTCTGAAGATCAAAGAATGAAAATTCAAAATATCACAAATATGCAGGTAGTGGACAGGATTAAGTATCTGGGAATAATTCTGACAGATAATAATAAAAACTTATTTAAAAACAACTACACTAAATTACTAGAAGAGATAAGACTGGATCTTAGAAGATGGCACGATTTGCATATCTCATTTATGGGAAGAATTGCGACAATAAAAATGAATATTCTTCCGCGTTTCCTCTTTTTGGCTCAGTGCATCCCGATATTGAGGAACATGAAATGGCTCGAAAATTTAAACCTTATAGTCAGGAGATTTATTTGGCACGCCAAAAAACGAAGAATTAATAAAAAACTTCTTACAGATAAAAAAGAAAACGGCGGACTGGGCCTCCCAAACTGGAGGCTATATTACCAGGCAGCGGCTATGGGTTGGATAAGAGATTGGGTCCTCTTGGAAGATGAGAGACTTCTGCAATTGGAGGGACATGATCTGCAGATGGGCTGGCATGCCCACATCTGGTACAATTTGGATAAAAAACAAGTGACATTCTGAAACCATGTATTTAGAGGCCCACTAAGTAAAATATGGAAGGAAATTAAAATGAGGCATTACACTAAAATTCCAAAGTGGGTATCCCCTTTAGAGGCATTCATATTACCATCCTTATATGAAAAAAAGAAAGGACTAACGTATGAAACATTATTGACAAAAGAGAATGAATTAAAATCCCTAGAGAAGCAAGAAATCAAAACAGCAAGCCTAACTATTTGGGAAAAAAACCAATTAAAATCCAGATTTGCTAAAGACCAAAAAATAAATTTTATAAATGCACCCACGCAATTGGACAAGATTTGGCTTTCATCAGCGGATAAGTTAATACAGAAGCTGTACAGATTTTTCCTAGGAGAAGATATGATGGACGAAACTATCAAACCAAATATGATTAAGTGGATGGAAGACATAGGGCACACGATTCCGACCGAACAGTGGTCCAGAGCTTGGAGATCTTTGAACCTGTTAAGAGCAACAAATTATAAAGAAAATATCTATAAAATGTTTTACAGATGGCACTGGACCCCAGATAAAGTAGCTAAGTGTTATAAAAAGGCATCTGATAAGTGTTGGAGATGTGGGGGAAAAGTAGGGACCTATATTCATATTTGGTGGGAATGTAGACAAATTAAAGAATTCTGGCGAATGATTAACAAAATTGTTAAGGAAATCACTAATGTAAACCTAGAATTTAAGCCCGAAATCTTTCTGCTCAATATGGTACCGGTAGGACTCAAGAAAGAGGATGTAAGATTGATATTGTATATAGTTACGATGGCAAGGATTGGGATAGCCAGACGTTGGAAGACAAATATTATGCCTAGTAAAGAAGAAATAATAGAGAAACTGATGGAAATAGCTGAGACAGATAAATTAAACGTGCTACTCTCAGGAAAGGATGAAACAATATGTCAAGATAGATGGGAAAAAGTATACAGATGGATGAGACAAAATTGTTAATATTCCTCTTCGACCTCAAAAACAATTTAAATAGATTAGTAAGAAGATTCGATGTACATTTTTGTTTTATATGTAATGGGGTGATGGGATGACTGCTGTTGTTTAGTGTTTGTAGTGTTCATTGTCGTGATGTATTGTTATGGGTTACGTGTGACTGTTTGTTGTTGGTGGAATGAAAAACTAAATAAACAATAATAATTAAAAAAAAAGAAAGAATTCTAGGTAACATCTCAATTTTGCGTGTCTGCAAGATCAAATTCTCCGTCATCCACATCATGTCTATCCTTGAAAAAGATTCGTGTCTTGATGAATAAAAGGAATACTCTCTATCTCTGGGATTTTTAACTCTCCAAACATCTGCCAAATGTTCGTGTTTAGTCAATTGAAAAAAGACTTTCGGGAGTTTGCACATGGCTTCAGTTCCTTTTTTGCATTTTCTATCAACAACGTTATCAACAGTACCATTAAAGTCACCCATTAATATCATTTGCTCATAGGTTAACTGTCGTAACTGTTCCCACAAATCCTGGAAAAAATTTTCCTTCGCACCATTTGGGGCATAGAGATTAACAATTAAAGTCTTTTTATTCTGCAGCACGGCTTCTACCGCCAGAAGCTTCCCTTCATTATCTTTAAACACTTCCTTTGGTTCCAATTCCTTTTTAATATATATAGCAACTCCTTTTTTCTTTTGGGAGGAGAGGGAGTAAAACACCTCTCCTAGTCTTTTTTGAATCAAAAATTTGGCATCAGATTTTTTAATATGCGTTTCTTGCAAACAAACAATATCACATTTTTGTTTTTCCAACCAAAGTCTAACATTTTTTCTTTTTTGAGGTGAGTTAAGTCCATTGACATTCCATGATATAATTTGACTCTCCATGTTGATTTTGTGCTTATTTATCAGAGTCTTTAAAGTTATTGATGAATCTGGTCATTTGCTCTACTGACTTGATGGTGACTCTCTTCTGTTTGAATGTAAAACTGACCCCTTTGGGAATTTCCCATCTGTATCTTATACCCTCTGTTTTCAGTTTGTCAATCAAATCTTTGAAGAGTCGTTTATCCTGAAGCATTGCTCTGGGTAGTTCCTTTAAAACCATGATTTTCTTGTTGTCAATTATGAAATCTTCCTGAAATTGTTGCTTAAATAGATCCTCCTTCAGTTTTTTAGATATAAACTGGACAATTACATCTCTGGGTAATTTTTTCCTTTGCGCAATCGCAGAATTGACTCTGTACACCACATCGATCTGTGCCGCCACCTTCTCCTCTTCCATTTTTAAGAAATCTGCTACAGCATCCACCATAACAGAATGGATGTTCTCACTCTTGTCTTCAGGGATCCCCCTGAATCTCATGTGGTTAAGCATTGCATTATATTGGACCATCACATTAACTTTTTCTGTTTCTAAAGTAACCTCAGCAACATTGGAAGCCACTCTCTTGATTCTTTCATCCGTCTCATCTGCTCTTTTAGTCAACGTCTGTATCTCTTTTGTAATTCCAGACATTTCTTTTTTCAACTCTGTTACTTCTGTTATTAAGGTTTTTTTCCAACTTCTGAATCGCGTCCATCACTCGTTTCTCCATAGCTTCCATCAGGCCCTGTAGCTTCTTTTCTTCTTTCGCAGCCATTTTCGGGGAGGACCAGGAGTTCGCCCTCTGTCGTTGCCGCAGATCGTAAGCCGTTGTTTAAAATTTCCCTCAAACCTACATCAAATCAAAGTCCTTCTTATGCCCACCTAAATCGCTCTAATTTCACTTTTTTCTGTTAAGTCTTTTGTTTAAAATCGAAATAAATTTTTTCTGACCTTCTTAAAATGTGGGGCGCAATTTCTCTATGGTAAATGATTCTTCCAGTTACTCACTTCCTGTCCGGCAGTCTTGATGGTCCCCTTGTCCCTGGTTTCCTCCCTTCTTCCGGCCTCCTTGGACTTCTCTAGGACGATTACTTGTCTGGTCTGAGGTCACTTCCTGTTCTGACAATTTCTGCTGCAGCTAGAGTACTTTTCCACACTAATTCTCACGGAGTTTGCTGTTAGTTTCTATTTTAAAGTCAATAATCCAACCGCAGGAATGATCAACAAACCGGCTTTTTGGCCTTTTTAAGCTGTTTAACTGCACTTTTTCGGATTTGGTGTTAGTACGACAGATACAGCACGATCATGCGCTTCATCGGATGTTGTTTACTTTCGGCCAAAACGCGTCTCCGGTGAGCTATTTTAAAAAGTTACCTTCAAAGTCCGTGTCTTGTTATAGCAGTGTTCCTTAATATCAGTTTCCGTAGAATGTCTTGGAGGTCTGGGTCATGCGTTCTTATGTTGAGATCCAACTCGGTGGGGTCTTGTAGAGAATTTCCGAAGTGCCTTCTCTGGGGGAGGGGATCAAGGCTGGTCGCAACGCTCTTTAAAGCCCCGCTATCAGCCGATCTCAACTCCCTCTCAGGCCAAGGCTCGCTGCCAGTCACCCCCCTGCCTGGGGGGATCTGCGGAGGGCTGTAAGAAGCCCACCCTGTCGTCAAGACCCTCTGTATGCTCTGGGAGCTCAGGGAGCAAAGCCAGAACACATCAGGATGCCATGAATCCCAGACCGGAAGCCTCGGATCTACTTGCTTTTGAACCTGACAAAGTGGTTAAATGTTCTATGGTTAAATGGGCACAAAATTTGCAGCATAATATCAATTTAGATCAATGGTCCAAGGTATGGAAAACAAATATAAAATTTACTAAAGCAAACTCTTATAAAGAAAACATTTATAAAATGGTTTATGGATGGTATATTACACCAGACAAATGATCAAAATTTTATCCTAATATGTCAAATGATTGTTGGAAATGCCAAAAGAATGTTGGTTCTTTTTTCATATGTGGTGGACTTGTGATAAAGGTAAAAAAAAATGGGGCTTGGATACATGAAATATTACAAAAGATTTTAAAAAGTAACATACCCTTTGTACCAGAATTGTTTTTACTGACTTGTACTGGCTTGTAGTTGGGGGGGTAGTTTGAATGGGCTATATCTACTATTGCTTTGTATTACCTGGTATCACTGACAAAGAACTGGTTCATGCAGCTCTATGACTGGTCTTTAATAAATACTATCTTCTAATGAAGCCTAGCATTGACAGATTGTCAGTGATCCTCTGAATTGGGTCCCTTACCATTCCCATCTGTCAGGGATCCTTCGATTGGGACTTGGTCTGACACCGCACCTCGCTCGCAGAGATGAGTGATGAGGAAGGAACCAGCCCAACCCCAACATCCACTGCAGAGGAAGGGGTCCCTGTAACTACTGCGCCTGTAACGACGGCAGCGGTCACCCTGGAGAACCCGGTCACCAGTGCCCCGGCGCCCTGGGGCTTGGACTACGACCTGGGAGGATTCTACGGAGAAGCATATGGGTGAGTGTTTGCTGGAGTGACAACCCAGCCGCGGAAGCGGCAAGACTGGGCCAAGCCACTGGTGGAGACGTGGTTCCTCACCCCCCTGGGCTTCGATCCAAGAAAGCCGATTCGAACGGTCGGTTTACCGCCTGAGCACAGTGGAGGGTGGAGAAGAGACCCACCCGGGAGCCAGAGAACTAGAAGGGGCCATGGGAAGACGGAGATGGAGCGGGGACCCCAGTCAAGACTGCTTACTCCGCTTGATCAACGAGTCCCTGCAACGTATCCCAAAGATGATTTCGGATGGGATACGGGAGGAGATGGACAGAAGACAACCCCCAGTGCCGCAGGGGCCCCCGACCAAAGGCTTCCTCCGCACCCAGCCGGACCACCGCCTGGGGGTGTGCCGGGGCAACCTGGGGCACCTCCAGACCAACCCACGGGGTCCCCGGAACCGAGACCGCTGGGAGTACCGAGAGGTTGGGGCCCGCTGTTACCGAACCCAGCTGATCTTTTGGATGCAACTTACAACAGAACGCCAGAGAAGTTCTCGTTCTTCCTGCTGAGGGCCGAGAAGTTTGTGGAGAACTGGGGCCACCTGTTCCCGAACAAAGAATGCATCGTGGATGCAATCGCTTCCCACCTGAAGGATGCCACCGCAGACTGGTACGTGGCTTTGCACCAAGAAGATGGGCATGAGCTGAGAGAGGTCGATGCGTTCATGTGGGCAATGAAAGACCATTTTGAAGATGCCAATGCGAACAAGACGGCCCGAGCGTTCCTCCGCACCTTCCGGCAGGGGACGAAGATGGTGCGAGAGTACACCGAGGAATTTCGGAGGCAAGCTGCCAAGATCCGAGGGTGACCGGATGGGGTGTTAGCCGAACAGTACCGGTTGGGCTTGAACCCAGAAATCCGCTGCACAGTCATGAGAGGCCAAGACCCAGAAACCCTGTCGGGGTGGATGAAGGAGGCTGCAGCCACCGAGACTCGTCTCCGAACCATCCGGCTGGATGATGCGGCCACCCTGGGGAAGACTACCCAACCAGCTACCACCCCGCAGAAAGGGAAGCCAGCGCCCACCACTCATCGGCAAAAGGATGGAACCCGCAAACTACGTATGAAGCAAGGGCTATGCCTGAAATGTGGGGAGTCGGGCCACTTCACAGCCGGATGCCCCGGGGCCACCCCATCTCCGAGCACACCCAGAGGAACAATGAAGAAGTTCGAGATGTCCACCCCAAAACCAGTGGCAAGGCCCCGAGGGGCGAGAGCACTCCAGGCCGCCCCGTTGGGCGAGGAGACCGAGTCATCTGAAGAGGAAGCTGCCGTGGTGGTGGGAAATGAAAAGGACTTGCTGTGAACAGCGCTGAGCAGCAGGTACCCTACTCCCAGGCACTGAACCCAGTGAGCAAATCCCCTTCCCTCTTCTTTATGACTGTGACTTTACTGGATCCTGAACTACAAACCCATGTGAGGGTACGGGCCCTGGTAGACTCGGGGTGCGGGAGAGACATTATCAATCCCTCGTTGGTAATGGGATTGGGGGCTAAGGTAGTAAAATTAGTGAAGCCTCTGATTTTCACCCAAATGGATGGCTCTATGATGAAGGAGCCCTGCAAATATGAGACTGTGCCACTACGAATGGGGGTGGGAAAGCACTGGGAAGTAAGACCCTTCATTGTGACCTCCGCGGCAAGGTTCCCCCTAGTTTTGGGGAGCCCCTGGTTCTTTGATCATGATCCACACATACTGTGGGAGGCTGGGGTAGTCAGTTTCATCTCCCCTTGCTGCAAGGTCCATGTCTGGAAAGACAAGTGGGGTCCCATGCCCCCTGGAGCTAACCCAGTGCCGGTGGGCTTGGCGGAGCCTGAGCGGAGCACGATTCCCCGGGAATATTGGGACTTGTCGGCGGTGTTCGAGGAGGAGGAGGTGGATGAATTACCTCCCCATAGGAACTCTGACTGTGCCATAGAGCTATTGCCCGACCAGAAACTCCCCAAGGGGAAGCTATACTCCATGAGCCCGGCCGAAAAAGTGGAGTTAAGGAAATTTATCGATAAGAACTTGGTGAGAGGTTTTATTCAGCCAGGCTCCTCGCCCTGTGCCACCTCTGTATTATTCCGGGGAAAAAAGGATGGAGGGTTGAGACTTTGCACGGACTACCGGGGCCTTAACGCGGTCTCGGCAACCAACGCTTACCCGCTACCATTGATCAAGGACCTGCTTGCAGCTGTAGCAGGGGGGAAGATTTTCTCTAAGCTTGACTTGAGGGATGCGTACTTTTGGGTGTGCATTAGGGAAGGGGACGAATACAAAACCGCCTTCAACACACTGCTTGGCCAGTTCGAATACTTGGTGATGCTGTTCGGCTTACAAGGGGCCCCTGGTGTTTTTATGCACTTAATTAATGAAGTACTGCAAAAACATTTGTTCAAAGGGGTCCTTGTTTACCTTGATGATATCTTGCTGTACTCCCCCAACAAACAATCTCACGTCAAGTTGGTGCATGAGGTGCTCCAAACGTTGCACAAGCACAAACTGTTTGCCAAGCTATCCAAATGCGAGTTCCACCAGTCGGAGATCTCATTCCTGGGCTATCGTATTTCCCAGAAAGGAATTGAAATGGACCCGGCAAAAGTACAAGATGTGGTGGGGTGGGAGCCCCCCAAAACACGGAGACAGTTACAAGCATTCCTCGGATTTGTGAATTTTTATAGATCGTTTTTGGCAAATTTTGCCCAGGTGGCCCTGCCCCTCACAGACCTCCTTAAGACTAAAGGGAAGGGCCCAGACAGTACTAGACCCGGGGCTAAGTTGGAATGGACGGCCGAGTGCCAAGAGGCGTTTAACCGACTGAAAACCCTCTGTACCTCCGAGCCCGTTTTAGCGCACCCGAACGAGTTGAAAAAATTTATTGTACATGTTGACGCCTCAGATGTCACCATGGGGGGGCCATTCTGCAGGAGGGGGAAGATGGAAAACTGCACCCCCTCGCCTATGTGTCTAAAAAGTTTAATGACACTGAGAGAAATTGGTCGGTGTGGGAGAAGGAAGCATGTTCAATTAAGTTGGGTCTCTCCACCTGGAGGCATTGGCTTGAAGGGGCACGGGTGCCGTTTGAGGTCTGGACCGACCATAAAAACCTTGAACTGTTGCGTTCACTGCGGAACCTGAATGCTAAACAACTCTGTTGGGCTGATTTCTTTTCCAAATTTGATTTCACGTTACACCATTTCCCAGGAAAGGCGAATTCGCTGGCTGACACCTTGTCCCGCCTTCCCCAACATGACAGCAAGAGGGAGGAGGTCCGGGATTCAGTGTTCATGCCTTCCCAACTGGGTGGGGTGGTGATGATGTGGAGTCAATCCAAGAGGCCACCTACCTCCCCCCGCCTCCCTCCTGGGAACAGAAACTCACATCCGCCCTTTCCGACACTGACCGTGCCTTCTTGGAGAAGGAGGATGGGGTGGTGAGGGATGAGCAGGGCTGCTGGCAGAAAAATGGGAAAGTGTTCGTCCCGCTTTCCCTACGGGGGGAAGTCATGGAATGGGTGCACGGGTCTAAGCTGGTGGGCCATATCGGATTTGTTAAATCACTTCAGTTACTACAAAGACAGTTTTGGTGGCTGGGAATGAGGAAAGATCTGTCATTTTTTAACCAAGCCTGTCAGATGTGCTTAATGAGTAAACCTCACCCCGTGAAACTACCAGGTCTATTACAACCGCTGCCGACCCCCACTCGACCCTGGGAGGTTATATCTATGGACTTTATAATGGACTTACCCCCCAGTGGGGGGAAAACTGTAATATGGGTGGTGGTGGATCTGTTTTCTAAGTAAGCTCACTTTGTGCCTTTTAGAACAATCCCATCAGCAAAGAAGCTTGTGAGGGCTTTCCTACAACATGTGGTAAGACTCCATACTCTCCCTATCAAGGTGGTCTCAGATGAGGGTCTCAGTTCATCTCACAGTTCTGGGAAGAATTGATGGCACTGTTGGGGGTGGAGTGGGCGGTGAGCAGTGCGTATCACCCACAAAAGGATGGTCAAACTGAACGTGTTAATCAAACCCTGGAACAGTACCTCAGATGTTTTACCAATTTCCAACAAGATGATTGGGAATCATTACTACCTTTGGTGGAGTTCTGCTACAATAACACCTGCCATTCTTCTACGGGGGTCTCCCCATTCATGGCAGTACATGGATATGAAGCTCCACCCCTCCCGTTTTTGGCACAGCCTAATTTGCCAGCTGGGGAGGCTGGGGACTGGTGCAAACAACTACAAACCGCTTGGCCTGTATTAGCCCGAACATTGGAGGATGCTAAATTGGTATATAAGGCTCAAGCGGATAAGAAAAGGGACAAGGGTGGAACCCTAAACCAGGGGACTTTGTGTATCTATCTACTCAAAACATAAAAGGGCTCCAACCCAGTAGAAAATTGGGGTGGAAATATTTGGGACCTTTTGAAGTTAAACGAGTGCTTAATGCTGTGACGGTTGAACTGATACTGCCAAAATCATTAAGAGCAATTCATCCTGTATTTCACCTCAGGCTCTTGAGACGTTCGCCTGGGGAGAATGACTGGAGACCGAAACGACCAGTGCCACCCCACCCTGATGGTGGGGGGGGAACCACACTACGAAGTTGCGCAAATCTTGGACTCAAAAATTTCTCGAAACCGCTTGTATTACCTGATTGAGTGGATGGATTTTGGGCCTGAACAGAGGGAGTGTGAGGGAGGAACATGTTCACGCCCCCCTGGTTAATCTGCCGGTTTCACAAGTTATACCCCCTCAAGCCGAAGAAAGGGGGTTTGTTATCGGAGGAGCAGAATGTTAGGTAATCCTGCCATAAGATGGATAGGAGGGGTAGGAGGACTAGACTAGGAGGGATGGATGGTCTGTAACTTTTCATGTTTGGAATGTAGGAAGGTGTGCAGGTTGCCTAGGAGACAGAGGTTTTCACAGCCTAGGCAGTCTGCTATCTCACCAAATGGCCTTGGTCTCACAGTCCTTGTTTTTCTCTGTAGAGACAGCTTTGGGCCGTTTGATTATTTACTGCTTTATAACTTTTGCACCTCTTCCTGTGCGCGGGCTTAGTGGTCATTGGTAGATGGAGGGGGGGGGTACCCTGGGTGGGTATAATTGTAGATGCTTCTTCTGTGTGACTTATCCCTGACAAAGAAATGTTAATGTGCCTTTAGAACTGCTTTCAATAAACGCTATCTTCTTCATGAAGCCTGGTGTTCAACTGACTTTCTGAAGTGCCTGACACCACCTCTCTCCTACACCAAGATGAGTGATGAAGAGGACCAAGTGGTGGTGACCATGTTGCAAGACACAGTCCACACCTCGAGGGTACCGACCACCATGGTGCCAACCACGATGACGGTGCCAGTGACGACTTCACCGAAACCATGGGGCCCCAAAGATGACTTCGAAGGTGCTTACTTCATCCTGTTTGGGGGGGCATATGTGAGTGTGAATATGCAGCCCTGGAAAAGACGGGAATGGGGGAAACCACTAGCAGAGACTTTCAAAACGTGGGAAGGCTTCTGGTGCCCTGGCCCCACTGCTGGACCTCCTGATGGCACCTGGTATATTTTGGCCGCTGTGTGACAGAGTGTTGGACTAGATGGGCCATTGGCCTGATTCAACATTGGCTTCTCTTATGTTCTTATGTGGTCGTTGACCCCCATGGGCCTCACTAAGAGAGCCGCTACGAATGATCCATCTACCACATGAGCACAGTGACCGAGCCAGAAGGGCCCCAGATCCACACGATGGAGCCAGAGGAAGCAGCGGAACCCTGAAGTGGACGGTGGGACCACAGTCAAGAACGCCTCTTGAGACTGGTGGAGGAGTCCCTCCAAAAGATCCTGGAGATGATCGTGGAGGGAATCCAACAAGAGCTCAATCGGCAGCTGCCGCAGAAACCTGCGATTCCCCCAGCTGCCCCAGCAGTCCCCGTGGGGCCACCCCCAGGGGCACCCCCTGGCCAGCCAGCAGTGCTGCAGCCGGGGGGGGGGCAGCCCTGGGGCCGCCTGTTCCCAAATGAAGAGCACATCGTGGACATGATAGCCTCCCGGTTATGGGACGTGGTAGTGGATTGGTACGTAACCTTGCATCATGAAGACGGTCGGGAACTCCACAAGGTGGATGCCTTCATGTGGGCTCTATGAGCTCACTATGAGGACTCTAATGAGAGTGAGATGGCTCAGGTGTTCCTGCACACATTCCAACAAGGGAGGAAATTGGTACGGGAGTACACCGAGGAGTTCTGCAGGCACACCGCACAGATCAGACAGTGGCCAGAAGGGGTGCTAGCCCAGCATTATCAGTTGGGGTTAGAACTGGAGATCCGTGGAACAATCCTCTGTGGGGGAAACCCAGGTCCCTACTGGTCTGGATGAAAGAAGCAGCAGACACCAAGAGCTGGCTCTGCACCATCCACATCGATGATGCAGTCACCCTGGGGAAGGCCGCCTTGGCCACCTCCACCCCGGGGAAGGCTAAAGCAGCGACCCCTCCACCACAGCAGAAGGACGGGACCCGAGAGCAATGAATGAAGCAAGGGCTGTGCCCCAAATGTGGGGAATCAGGCCACTTTGCAGCTGCATTCCCAGGATTGGGCCCAACCACCTCCGCACCAAAAGGCAAGAGGAAGAGGATCAACACCCCTTCAAAGAAGCTGACTGCAAAGCCAAAGGGGCAGCGGGCCCTACAAGCTAGCCTGATTGATGAGGACTCCGAGTCTTCTGGTGGGGAACCATTCCAGCCAGCAGGAAACAGGAAGGATCTGCTATGAACAGCGCTGAGCAGCAGGTTCCCCAACCCAGAGGCGCTATGACCGGTGAGCAATTACCCTTCCCTCTTTTTTGTGACTGTGACTCTCATCTACCCTGAGCTCAACACGCATGTTAGAGTCAGAGGCTTAATTGACTCGGGGTGTGGGAGAGACTTGATCAACCCATCTTTGGTAACAGGACTTGGGGCGAAGGTTGTTAAACTCCTGGACCTGCTGATTTTCACTCAGATGGACGGGTCCACCATGAAAGACCCCTGTAAATACGAGACTGTGCCATTGCATATGGGGGTGGGTGAACACTGGGAACTCAGACCCTTTGTGGTCACCCCAGCGGCACATTTCCCCTTAGTGTTGGACAGTCCCTGGCTCCACAACCATGACCCATATATCCTGTGGGAGGAAGGGGTGGTGAAATTCATCTCCCCCTGCTGCAAGGAGCACGTGTGGAGCGAGTCCTGGGGGGAGCCAGCCCCGGTTCAATGGGTGCCAGCGGGGCTCGCAGATGCTGAACTGAACTTGATTCCCCACAAATATAGGGATTTAGCACCAGTATGTGGGGAAGCGGAGGCAGATGAGTTGCCTCCCAACCGAAACTCTGGCTGTGCAATCAAACTGTTGCCAGACCAAAAACTCCCCAAGGAGAAATTATATTCTATGTGTCCTGCGGAGAAAGCAGAGCTGAGGCAGTTCATTGACAAGAACCTGGCTAGAGGCTTCATTCGCCATGCCTCTTCCCCGTGTGCGGCTCCCATGTTGTTCCAGAAAAAGAAAGATGAGGGGCTACGATTGTGCACTGAATGCAGCGTCAACCATGAATGCTTATCCTATACCTCTCATCAAAGACTTCCTGGCAGCAGTTGCTGGGGGGGAAATCTTTTCTAAACTGGACTTGCGGGATGCGTACTTCCGAGTGCGCATCAGAGAGGGGAATGAGTATAAAAGGGCTTTCAACAGCCCACTGGGGCAGTTCAAGTACCTCGTCATGCCGTTCGGCCTTCAGGGGGCTCTGGGGGTCTTTATGAACCTTATTAACGAAGTGTTGCATAAGCATTTGTTCAAGGGGGTCCTCATGCACTTGGATGACATTTTATTGTACTCCCCTGTGTTGCCCTGCAAGGCTTTTTATGCCTTTCATGAACTGAAATAAAGTATGAACTGTGCACAAGCATGATTAAGGGACTGTACAGTATGGTAGGCCCATGATGCCAGAGGAGACTGCTCTCTGAAGAGAAGGACACCTTCCTTTCTTCACTTGCTGTTCAAGTGGCTTCTTAACGTTACCAGCCTTTTTACCTGATGGAAGAAGGACCAGTTCCACAGTATGCACAAAGCACAACTGCCATGCTATGCCTGAGCATGAGGACAGAAAACCCCAGACGTCATTAAGAGTTTCCTTCAACACATGTAGGCAATCCCCTTCCCCCCCTCCAGCACATGCAGATCAGCATGCAGGTCCAGAGTCCCTATTCATGGTCACCTAGCAACTAATCCACTCATCCAGGAGCTGGCTGATGCAATCAGGATAACAATGACTGTGGCTGATGACTCATTTACCTGCCCCCAGGTGCCAGGCACAAGCTAAGTTTCTAGCTCTCAAACACTGACCACTCCTCAGTTCCCCCCTCCCCTACTCCCTTCAGCCAAAAGTATGTTTTCTGGGATGGACTTACCAGGAGGTTTGACCAGGGGTTATGGCCAGCCCCCACCCTCATGCATAAAAGGGGCAACCCGACCACATGCTCTCTCTCTGCTCTACAACCCCTATCAAATCTTTGACCCCCTTATGTCCAGCTTTCTATCCCAACCCCCTACCTCCATCTTTAAACTCTGATCTGCAGCCTGAGTTCCATATGTTGTCTGCTGGTTCAGACCACGTGTCCCCTTTTTCCATTCTTCCCCTCCATTCTCCCATTGGAACGGCTCACACTACAAGGACAGGTAAATATCTCCCAACAACAAATACCTGCTAATGCAAATGTGCTTATATCTCTCTTTATTTCTTAGACTTGAGTAATTGTGTGTGTGCTTGTGTATTGTTTGTATGTGAAGAAGATTCCCAGTAAAAGACTTTAATTTCAAACTTATAAAGTCTCTGTTTCTGTTACTGATATTTTTGGAAGGGCGGGACCTCTGTATAAATTGGTGTTGTCTCCCGCAACCAATTGCTTATTGATAAGAGCTAATATTCCCCATAATTTTATTAATAAATAAGAGCAATCAGGTTAACACCCGACAAGGTCTCCCATGTTAAACTGATGAGGGAGGTACTGCAAACGTTGCACAAGCACAAACTGTTTGTCAAGCTGTCTAAATGTGAGTTTGACTGCTCTGAGGTTTCGTATCTGGGTTACAAGATCTCCCAACGGGGAATTGAGATGGAACCTGCTAAAGTCAAAAATGTTGTGGGGTGGGAAGCCCCAAAGACTCATAGGCAACTCCAAGCATTCCTCAGATTTGCCAATTTCTATAGGTCCTTTTTGTCGAATTTCACACAGGTGTCCCTGCCCCTCACGGACCTCCTTAAAACAAAAGGTAAAGGGGTAGAGGGATCCCACCCTGGGGCCAAGCTAGGCTGGATGCCTGAATGTCAGGAAGTGTTTGAAAAGTTGAAGGCGATATTACCACTTTCAAGGCACAAAGGAGAAGATTGGATACCTTACAGAGATATTTTGAAGGTTGAGGGGAGTAGTTTTGTGATGAGAGCTAGAGAAGAATTGAAATTTGAATATGATTAGTTAAATTATAGGCAGATTTATGATTCATTTAAGACTGATAAAATGAGGCATGGTTTCAGGAAAGAAAATAATGAAATTGAAATGGTATGGGCAGAAAAGGGTAAAAAATGATCTCAAAAATTTATAAGATTTTGTTAAAATGGTATACGGAGGATGAGATTGTAAAAGAGCAAATAGTGAAATGGGCTATAAATATAAATAGAGAAATAGATATGTCATCATGGGAGTGTTTGTGGAAAAAATTGATTAAAATTTCAACATGTGTTAATGTGAAAGAAAATTGTTATAAAATGATGTATAGATGGTATATGACACCAAAAAAAAATTGCTAATATGAATGAGAACATGTCTAACAAATGTTGGAAATGTAAGAAGAAAGAGGGCTCATTTTACCATATGTGGTGGACATGTGAAAAAGCGGCTGCTTTTTGGACTGAGATACATAAGGAAATTCAGAAGATCCTGAAATGTGCTTTGAAAAAAGAGCCAGAAATGCTACTTTTAGGGCTTAATATTGAAGAAATGAAAGTGACAAAGAGAACATTGTTATGGTATCTAATTACAACGGCGAGAATGACTTATGCCCAATTTTGGAAGCAGGAGAAGATACCAGATAAATGGGAATGGATAAAGAAGATGATTTTTATGGTATAAATGGACAAATTTACAAAAAAACTTAATGGAAAAGAAGATCAAGAATTTTTAGCAGATTGGAAAGACTTTAAAGACTACTTAGAACTGAACTGGGATGCTAAAAATAAGTTACTTTGCTTTGATAACTATTAAGATTAGAAGTATAGTAAGAAATGGATTGTATTAAAAATGTTACCTAAGAGAGACAAACAGAAAAGGAAAATGTTTTAATAGAAAATTTGATTATTGAATATGAGGTGAATGCAAGAAAATATTGATTGGAATTGTAATGGGGGTGGAGCATCGTTGGGAGCCAGGGGAGGTGGGGGGGAAATCATAGAAAAGGGTATGTTAAGAATTGGTTACCATTTATGGAACATGTTATTATATCCTTTTTAATAAAAAAAAGAAAAGAAAAGTTGAAGGTGATATTAACCTCAGAACTGGTACTAGCGCACCCAAACGAACTTAAGAAATTTATTGTTCAAGTCAATGCCTCAGATGTGGCCATGGGTGGTGCCATCTTGCAAGAGAGGGAGGATGGAAAACTCCACCCACTAGATTACGTCTCCAAGAAATTTAATGAGACGGAACGGAATTGGTCGGTTTGGGATAAGGAAGCAGGAGCAATTAAGTTAGCCCTGTCTACATGGTGCCACTGGCTGGAGAGGGCATGAGTTCCGTTTGAGGTTTGGATTGATCATAAAAACCTTGAACTCCTCCAGATTCCCTGGAACTTGAATGCCAAACAGCTCCAGTGGGTGGACTTCTTTTCCAAATTCACCCTCCATCACTTCCCAGGGAAGGCTAACTTGTTGGCTGACGCCCTGTCCCACCTCCCCCAACACGACAGTAAGCGGGAGGAGGTCCGGGATTCCATGTTCATGCCTACTCAACTTGGGGGTGTAGTTACAATGCACAGCCAGGTGAAAACCCCTCCCTCCGCTACTGAGCAGTCTTGGGACTCTACGTTCGCATCAGCCCTGATGGAGGCGGATTGCAAGGAACTGGAGAAGGAAGGGGGGGGTGGAAGAACAGGATAATGGCTGCTGGTACAAAGGAACTAAGCTCTTTGTGCTGGGGACCTTGTGAGGGGAAATCATGGGAGTTGTTCATGGTACCAAACTGGCCGGCCACCTGGGGTTTGTGAAATCACTCCAGGTTCTTCAAAGGCAGTTCTGGTGGCCGGGTATGAGGCGGGATCTTTCCCTGTTCATTCAGTCCTGCCAAGTGTGCCTCATGAGCAAGCCCCATCCTGGGAAGCCCCCGAGTCTGCTCCAACCGCTCCCAACCCTGGGAAGTAATTTCCATGGATTTCATAACGGACCTCCCCCCCAGCAAGGGAAAAACAGTGATCTGGGTGGTTGTGGATTTGTTCTCAAAACAAGTGCATTTATTTCCTTTCAAAGCCATCCCATCAGCTAAAATGTTGGCTAAAGCATTCATGCACTACGTGTTTAAATTACACATGCTGCCTTGTAAGGTGGTCTCGGACCGGGGGTCGCAATTTGTTTCTCATTTCTGGGGTGATCTTATGAAACTGCTGGGGGTTGAAAGAGGGCTCAGCAGTGCCTATCATCCAGAAACTGATGGACAAACTGAACGGGTTAATCAGACCCTGGAGCAATACCTGCGGTGCTTTACTAACTTTCAACAAGATGACTGGGAAAGTTCGTTGCTCCTGGCAGAATTTTGCTATAATAATACGTGTCATTCATCCACAGGAGTCTTGCCGATCATGGCACTGCATGATTACAAGGCTCCCCCCTCCCTTTCCTCTCAGACAGTGACTTGCCTGCGAGAGAGGCCAGAGAATGGTGCAAACGACTACAGGACGCTTGGCCACTCCTATGCAAAACTTTGGATGAGGCAAAGAAGGAGTACAAGGTGCAAGCTGACAAGAAACGGGATAAGGGGTGGAACCCAAAACCCGGGGACTTTGTATATGTGTCTACCCAAAATATCAAGGGGCTCCAATCTAGTAGAAAATTGGATTGGAAATTTGTAGGTCCATACAAAATCAAACGTATGATAAATGAGGTGACAGCTGAACTGATCTTACCTAAATCACTGAAAGCTTTACATCCTGTGTTTCACCTTAGGCTGTTACGTCATGACCCCGGGGAGAACGTGTGGCACCTGCAACGGGCCATGCCCCCCCATGGTTCAGGGGGAGCAGCATTATGAAGTTGCTGATATCTTGGAAATCTAGATACGCTAGGGATGCGATAAGCAGCTTCCAGGAATCTAAATCGCAATTGGATAAAATCTGGCTGTCGACAAATGATAAACTGGTGCAAAAACTCTATAGGCTGCTGTTAGAAGATTATATGCAAGAAGAAGTAGTTAACTCAGCAATGATAGCGTGGATGAAAGATTTAGGATATAATGTTGATATGGATAAATGGGCAGAGACATGGAAGTCTTTAAAATATATGAGAGCAGTCAACTATAAGGAAAACATCTATAAAGTATTTCATAGGTGGTATTGGTCACCAGATAAGTTAGCAAAATGCAACCCCTCAGTATCTAATATTTGTTGGAAATATAAGTCCAATGTGGGAACCTTTTTCCACATGAGGTGGCACTGTGGTAGAATATATAAATACTGGGAAATGATTCAAAAATTGATCTTGGAAATTATGAATATAAGTATACCATTATCCTTGGAAATATTCTTACTAAATATGATCCCCGGAGACCTCAAATGGAAAGAGAAATATCTGTTAGTTCATATGTTGACTACTGCCAGAATACTACTGGCCAAATACTGGAAACAAGAAGAACTCCCCACCAAAGAGGAAGTAATTTATAAGATTTTGGAGATAGCTGAAATTGATAAATTAAGCTTGGTGTTACAAGGGAAAGAGGATGGTATTTTTGTAGCAAGATGGGCATGCTTCTATACCTGGATTAAGGCAATGTGGAAAAAATTAGACATATTGTTTGGAAAAATGTTTTGGTAAATGTTTGTTTTGTCTTTATGGGAAATGATAAATAAACGTGTGTTTTTTTAAAAAAAGAAAGAAACTGCTGAAATGGATAAATTAATCCTGAATGGACAAAAAGAGGAAAACTATGAAAATACATGGATTTTACAGATGGATTGAAGAATACATTAAATGAACTGTGTATACAACTGAAATAGAGGACAACAAGAACATTTATAATAAAATGTGCAAAAACAATATAAGGTGTATAAATACACTTTTTACTTAGAGGTATATGGATAACTTAACAGATAATTTAAAGAGATATATAGATTCTCCCATTGAATGTTTGTTTGTATATCTGTTTGGGTTTTTTTTTGTTTCTTTCTTTTTTTGTTTGATATAAAATAAAATTGTTTTTTAAAAAAATTGACCCAGAAAAAAAATGAGACTGAAACTTCCCTGACTATGCCTGGAGTCATTCTGGAAACCCCATGTGCATCTTACATTTTAAAAACATTTTTCTTTGAAATGTTTTGAAATTTTGTCCAGGCCCCCCCACTAATCTGTGGGGGCATTGCCCCCAAATGCCCCCCTTGCTACAGGCCTGCACAGAACAAAGCAAAAAGGGTTTCTAAGTCCACCATCACCTATTGGGTCAAGCAAAGCACCATAAAGGCATAGAAGGCACAAGGTCTGGTAGCTCTGGAGGGTAGGTGTCTGCACACTCTGCCAGGGTGGTGGTGACCACAGCAGCCTACTCCACCAGGGCGACAGTGGAGGAGATATGTAGAGGGATGACATGGGCATCATTCTTCACATTTGTGAGACACTTTGGCAGAGGTAGGCTTTGGAAGAAGAGTGTTGAAGCAAATGGTGGAGGCATGAGACAAGAACATTGATCCCTCCCAAATGTACAGCTTGGGTACAGCTAACCAGTTCTGAATGATTTCCCCCCACTGAAGTAGAATGAAACACTGGACCTACCTGAAGCTTCTTTCTCTTCGGTGCGGGATGAAGTCATCCACTTCCTACCCAAGACGAAAACAATTTAAAAAGGGAGAAATGGCTGATAAGAAGGGAAAAAAACATATTGCCCTCCCCACCCTTTCTCCATCAGTTTACCCAACCCTTGCTGCTCTCCCCAACTACCACCCACACCAGGCACTTCACTCCCCCACCCCCACTTTTGCAAGTCTCCCCACCTACCTTCCAGCAGGCTGGCGATAGACTGCTGACCTGGTGGTGGGGTGGCAGAAGTTGCTGGAGATGCAGCAGAGGAGTATGAGAGCAACTACTCCAGCCCAGCCATGGTGGGCCCAGCAGCAGCAGAGGACACTGGCTTCTGCTCCAGCCCAGTCACAGAGGATGCCAGCAGCTGCTCCAGCCTGGAGCAGCAGCCAGCATCCTCCATGACTCGGGCCAGAGCAACAGCTGGCATGCTCTGCCATCGCAACCAGGCCTGGAGCAGCAGCCAGCATCCTCCATAACTGGGGCCAGAGCAGCAGCTGGCATGCTCTGCCATAGAAACGAGGCCTGGAGCAGCAGCCAGCATCCTCTACAACCAGGTCTGGTGCAGCAGTTGGAGTCCTCTGCCACTGCTACTTGGCCCACTGCAACCAGGGTGGAGCAGCAGCCAGCTTGCTTCTCTGCTGCTGCCAGGCCTGGAGCAGCAGCCAGCATCCTCCACCACAGTGGCTGCATTAGAGCAGCTGCCAGCAGGGCTCCTGGGCTTGCTGACACCACTGAACCCAGGGTGGCCTATTGTTGAGGTAATTTTCAGGGAATTTTCAGAATTCCCTAAGTGTGCAGAAAAATCTCTTCAGCCTCCAGATGGTCCCAATCCATGGATTTAGATATCCACAGATCGTGGCCACAGGTGGCTAATAGAATATAGATAGTGGATGAATTTTTTTTGAAGTCTTACCATTGAAATCCATGTTGCAGACTTAGTCAGAAGAAAAAGACAGACACAGGTATATGGTACAAACTAAGGGCAGCTTTATTTAACTTTTTTTTCTTTTTTGGCCCCCCAAAGGGGATTTTTTATTGCTTTTTTGTAATACACTCTAAAATTACAATGAAAAAGAGGGAAGGGGACTAACAACTAGGGAGAAAGGAAAGTAAACCCACACTAAACTAAAAACCCAAGAATAGGAGATCATTAACCCCATGTTGTTAGTACCATGTTGTTAGTAAACAATGCATGCTGTGAGTGCTATCTATCCCTGATCAAAAGTTAGCTGGTTACTTGATATGGGAGAGTTCCAGAGCATCTCCCAGCCTCACTTCATAAAGGCAATTTTCAGAGTCCTTTTGCCTTTACTTAGGCTTTCTATCTCTAAAATCATAGGTTGATTTGTGGGCAGCAGCGCCTTCTTCCGCAGCCAAGTCTTCATCCGTCACCGAGGGTGTGGAGCCACTTGAACCAGTTTCACCGTCTTCTTTGGTTCCCAGATGGCATTTCAGGAATTCTTTAGCCTTGTATACGGAGTCAATCTTCTCTCTCTTATTGTGTAGCTTAAAGATGACCCCTTCTGGAACCACCCATTTATATGCAATTTGATTAGTTTGAAGAAAGAGAATTAAATCTTTGTAGCTCTTTCGTTTTTGTCAAATTTCAAATGGAATGTCTTTTAAAGTCTTAATAATAGCATTCCCCAGTTTCAGTGGAGTTGCTGAAGTGGCTTTTAAGATTGCATCTCTGGTTTGTCTTCTTGAGAATCTGACTGATATTTCTTCAGGTAGGCTATTCTATTTGGTGTAATTGGAATACACCCTATACACTGCCTCCATATCATGGATTATTTCTTCCACTTTCAAGCCTACTACTGGTGCAATAAGATCACTTAAAAGTTTCTTTAAATCCTCTTTTGATTGTTCAGGAACTCCCTGGAATCTGAGTATCATATTTGCTCTTTCCATTTGTAGAAACAATAATCTATTTTCCTGGTAACTCTGTTTATTCGTTATTTGGTCCACTCTTTTCTTCAAAGTCTTGTTTTGGGTGTGCATCTCTTTCACTACTTCCATCATTTGCTCCATCTGCTTAACTGTTTCGGCCAGCTGGAGCTGTTGCGCTGCAAAACTCTGGTTGAGAACAGTTAACTGCTGGTTAATACCAGTGAGTTGGTCCATAACAGGCTTGAGCGTATCCGCTAGTAGTCTCATGACATCCGTTCCCTCTTCTTCTGGCCTCGGACTTTGACCGCCCCTAAGTTTTGGTTTCGATCCTTTCCTCTCTGCGCCCGACATCTTGGTCGATTGTTTAGAAAAGCCAACTGCTATTTCACCACCTCTGAAAATCACTTATTTTTAAATCCGCTCTGGTAAGTCTCACCAAACAAGCCAAACAGCCAGATTTTCCCTTCCCCCCTCTCTTTTTCTGCTACTCTTCTCACTCACGGGGGCGATTTTCCCCGCTCTCCGTTTGCCAATATTCAGGGGCTAAGGGATTTTCTGGTTATTTTAAACTTCAGTTATATCCAACTCACATTCATTGTCGACCACTTTTGGCCTCGCTTGTAAATCTGCTGATTGCTCGATCTCTAGCACTTGTCCTGGCCAGCCTAGCTAGTGCCATGTGGCCATGCAGCAGTAGGACTGTCAGGGCAGGTGGGTGCCTCAATTTGCCAGCATTCCACCATTGAAGAGGCTACCCACCCCAAGCCCTAGGGCTTGGAACCCTACCCAAGGGTTCCGTGGGAGAGCCGCATCAGCGGCTCCCCTCCAAACCACTGGTGTGCAAATCACTCTCCCAAGCCTTGGGGAGAGTGACTGCCATCGCCACACCATTAACCAGAAGTCCTTTATTTAACTTTTAATGTAAAGAACTGTAACTGGCAAGGGCTGCAACATAGACCAGCAGAGGATCTGGATCAAGCAATGATGAATTACCATAGCCCCCGGCGAAAGCAAACCATAACATGGCCTTTGCCAGGCAGCAGACAGGTCAGCACCTTGCCTTGAGCCCACCTTCAGCCGCAGAGCATGAAGGGAGGCCCAAGCCCAAGGCATCTAACAGGCCACACACAGTCCCCATCTGAGGTCCATCCCAAGGAATGGTTTGTGTGTGGTGTGCCAACCCCCCACAAAGGGGGGTTTGTCACTTTGTGTTCCCCATCATAAAAGAAACCAGCCAGATTTCCGCCACCGAAAAGGGCTAAGCCTCTGCTTTGGCCCTTGACCCCACACATCAGCCGACAATCTGCCTCAGTCCTTGCCAAAAATCTTCCAACAGTATCCTATTTCCCAACTCAGAAAGATGCACCCCAATCTCCCAACAGAGATGGGCACACTCCCAAACAATGCCCAAGTGAAGAATCACAAAGCCCCCCCCCCGCATCATGGCATTCGCCAACTCATGGTTGGCCTTCTTGTGTGCCCGCTGTATGGCATGCAGAGCACATGCCCACTTCTACACCCAGTGGGGGAGAATTGCTGACCACACCAGCCAGACATTGGACCATCGTGCCACAATTTCATCCATGTCATCCTGTGCCTGCAGGATCAACACCTTCCCCTTGACCATCCCTAGGTCATTACTCCCAAGGTGAATGACCAAGATGTCAAGAGGAGGACCATCCCACTCAGAGAACAGCAGTGGCATGAGCCCAGTCCAACGCAGGCCCCATCATCCCAACCAGTCAACAATGGCACAGTCACTCAGGCCCAGCTGAGCCCCCATTCTGGATCTCACTGTGTAATGGGCTGCCCAGAAAACCATGCTGTGCCCTGCAAGAAGCACTTGGAGCTTCCTTGCCGGATCTAAAGAACCTATAAACAACAACAACAATTAACATTAAACAGGAACCCCCCTTAGGGAGCCAACAGAGGCTGCACGCACATCTTATAAACCACCGAACGCCACTGCCTAACCTTTTGGATAGCCTTACCAGAGTAGCCCATTCCAGCAGCAGTAGACGTCGCCCTGAATCAGAAAGATTGAGTGCCGAAGCGAACTCCAGACAACCCCAGCTTGCTCAAGGCCCTTGAAGTGACTGCCCAGAACTGGTATTTTGTCAGAGGAGATCCTCATGTCCACCCCACCAGTCAGCATATAGATGCAGGGTCCGCACAGGACAGAGGTCACCATCTGCACAAATCCCCAAGGCAATCTCACTCCCTTTCCCTTTTTGATCCATCTTGGATCGCCTGATCTGGATTATAAGCTTGCCCACTACAAAGGAAATGTCCCCCATTTGGAGAGCCTTTTAAGAGAGTCAAGCTTGGACTGCTGAACTAGCTTGCTAACCCAGAGGGCTCCAAAAAAGATGGTCAAAGCTGCTGCATGAAATAAGAGGCCCTCAAACTTTGAACTACAAAATTGTGACCATATGCCCCATAGCCCCTTCAGCACCCCTGGCAAAATGGGTTGCCACAGGTCATGGTGCACACTGGCTTCTTGGGCCCATCCCTCGAGCATTTTTCTTAATTGAAAGTCAGAAGTGAAATCCATAAATCCCTGCACCTTACTAAGGAAGGCAACCCCTGCAAGCTGGGACCTAATAGACTTGACGGCTAGCCTCATACCTTTCAACATAACTGAAAATTGAAGCAGGTGATCCACAGATACCAGCCAGACATCTTGTAGCCCTACCTGCCCCCTAAATGCCTGAAACTGATGGACTGCGCAGCCATAAGCTCTCTGTGTACTTGGTACTAGAGCAAGCCCGATGGCCCTGTTAGCTTCGACCTGCCAAGCTGCCAGAGTTCCTGAGGCATCCTGGTTGGATGTAGATCTGCCTCTGGGGCCAGTTGGCGAAACCTCTCCATCTGTTTGCAAGACAGAGTGTCTGCCACCCTGTTATTTATCCCTGGGACATGCTTGGTGAGGAAAAGAACATTCAACTGTAAACAGCACAACATGAAACAACAAACCAGGACCATAACTCGTGGGGAAGTGGAGGTCAAGAAGACCCAAAAGCCTATGGCACCTGCCACATCGAAGGTCTTCTCTCCAGAATGAAACCCCATTGAACTGACCCAAAAAGCTCTACCAAACTAACAAATCCTCCCTCACACTGACTCTGTGGTGCGGTTGTCTGAAGGCAGACATGGCCCCACAAAGACGGCACAGGAACGCCCTCCCTGGGGCTACCACCCAGCAAGCAAAATTCAAATAGCCCACTAACTGCTGTAACTCTAACAGAGAGGCTTTATTTTTGGCCAAAAAGCTGGTGACTTGCTTTCTCAGCTGCCCCAACTTGGTCTCAGGCAGGTGTGATGTCTGCTGGACAGTATCAAGTTCTATACCCAAAAAGGTCAATGTAGATGATGGCCCTTCATTCTTTTCATGAACCAGCAGGACCCTGAGCTCACCAGCTAACTCCATAAACTCTTGGAGCAAGTGCTGGCACCACCCCAAACCCACTGGCCCAACAAACAAAAAATCATCCAAATAATGCACTACCTCCTTAAGTCCAGACTTGTTCTTCAGAGCCCACTCCAAGAAGGTGATAAAATGCTCAAAAGCTGAGCAGGAGATTGAACAACTCATAGGGAGAGCCTTGTCCACATAAAATTGACCCTCAAAGGCAAAACCTAATAGGTTGAAGTCCTCAGGATGAACCAGCAGTAGGCAGAATGCTGACTTAATGTCACACTTCGCAATCTCCACCAAAGGGCCACACCTGCGCACCACTCAGACAGCTTGATCAAAAGCATGTACCAGACAGAACATAGATGGTCTGGTATAGGGTCATTGACTGACTCACCCTTGGGAAAAGATAACTGATGGATAAGACGAAATTTGCCTGGTGTCTTCTTAGGCACCACTCCAAAGGTGATACCCTCAAAGTGGAAACAGGCGGGGAAGGAAAGGGGCCCAGGACCCTACCTTCCTTGTACTCCTTCCCTATCTTGTCCCTGACTACCTGCTCCGATCCCACCACCAATTTGAGATTGTTAGCCATGAAAGCCTTCCTAACACCCGTGTAAGGAATCCTAAAACCTGCAGAAAAACCATCAATCAAATATAACCTATCTACATTATTGGAATACCCCTCTATCCACTTCTTAAGGTGCATCAGGTTTATGGGGCTGCGACCCTTTCCCCATCCCCTGGGGAGATGTACCACTCCCTCCTGGCCTCTTGTTCCCCAACCTCTGCTTTGCCCTGGAACATGCAGTAAAGGCATGGTATCCCCTGCACAAGGGACGCTTGTGCCTGAACTTACAGGGCTTGCACCCACAAACTCCCTGCAATGCAACCTCCCAGCAAAGCTCCCAAGGTTGAACACCCTGACCCCCCAGGGGTGAGTTATAGAAGTCCCAGAAGACCTCTGTGCAATGTGACCACTATCAGAATGGCCAAAGACATGAGCTGTAGCCATGGCTGCTAATGCACCTGGTCCCAGGGCAAAGAGGGGTTAACTGCTGCCCTCATACAAAACTCCTCATCATATTGCAGCCAAGCCCCCCCTGTGAATTCAGTATAAACCCTGTATATGATATCAGTGTACTGAAAAAAGGGGGCAGCCCTAATGGGATGAATTCTCGCCAC
Organism: Gekko gecko; assembly: GCA_029375565.1. Taxonomy (NCBI): domain Eukaryota; kingdom Metazoa; phylum Chordata; class Lepidosauria; order Squamata; family Gekkonidae; genus Gekko; species Gekko gecko. The sequence goes on from JAPDNY010000005.1 coordinate 177,658,945, forward strand.
CACCCCAGCATAGATCAGGAAGCCCTATAGCCAATTGGCCTAGGCCCAGTCAATGTGATGATGCCTCAACCACTCCTTATCCCTTTTGTCTAAATGCTCCTTGTCCTTCTTCTCAATGCCCTGAAACAATAAGGAAAATACATCCACAAATTCCCCCTTCAAAATCTTCTCACAGGTTGCCAGCATTAAGTGGTCACCCAAGGGCATTCCCGCATCCCCCCGTGGCATAGCATTATAAAGCACCGAGCTGATAGAGGCTGGGGGAAGAGGGATATAACCCCATCCTCCCCAAGAGGGCTGCTGTCCCGATCCCCAGCCTCCCATCCATGAAAGCCACAGTCCAGCCATGGCAGGAGGACAAAAACCCCATTGATTGTCCAGCCCAAAAGGGGACATGCTAAATTGCCCACCAGAGCCCCCACAAATGCACCTGCGGTGGCCCCTCCTGAATTCCCAGGTCCCCAAGGCCAAGCGGTTCCCCCGACTGAAGAGTCTGACTTACCTGCACTTTCCATGGCTGCAACAGCCACACCAACCAGTCCCACCTCTCCAGTCACACACTGAGTCAGTGATCCCCCCACAGCCACAGCCCCCTGCTCTAGCCCACCGCCCTCACTCTCCACTTGGGGATTGGTAGAAGAGGAGCCATCTAGAACTGAAAGATAGGCCAACACTGACTGACTATACTGAGCAGAATGGAACCACCAATGGGACCACAGGATTTCCACCCACCCCCGAGCAACCATAACCCCGCGAGCATTCTCTAAAGCCTCCAAATGCTCCAAAATAAGCCACCATTCTTGCTCTGTCCCCTCATCATCCGAAGAGGAATGAGACTCACTAACTGGCTTTGCAGCTTTTGCTGCTTGCTGTGAATTCTTTGCCAGCCCCTTCCCCTTTCCTGATACTATCTCGCACGAGGAGAGCATGCAACAAAATGGCACCCACACCCAACTGCTCGACCACGCCCAGCCCTCCTGCGAAGCTGCCGACCACAACCAAGCTGTGAACCCGTGTGTAAGAGATTAGAAAATAAGGTGGAAAGAGGACTCCTCACACAAGAAATAGTGAAAGGGAAGGGGGAGGGAGGGGGAAAACCCCTAGAGGAGGGGGGAAGGGGAGGGAGGGCACTAAGGATACTACCAACCAGACCCCCAATAAGCTACTGTGACCCACAACAACTGAACTCAACCCCCACACCCCCAAACCGATCAGCCAAAGAATCCTAGGCCCAAAAACACTGCCTAAGAGAGATGAGCCTCCTCGCTGGCCAATTCCAAAAGAACTGCCCAGATGGGAGGTGGTGCAACAGCTAAATTAAGTAAGCCCCTCCCATCACCAGATACTTGTATGGGCGGGAAACTCCTCCAACAGTCTCCTTCCTTCCAAGCCTGCAAAGTAGTCTCTCCCTCCTTATGCGGCCCTTCAGACCACCGTCGGGTAGAACCTTATTATCACTGAGATTGTTTCACACGTGCACTTTTGCACAGCCTTATGGAACTTATAGTTCCCATCTTCCTGTATCATAATTACAAGACCCAAACATCCATGATGCTGGGGGGAAATCAATTAGAACTACTGTAAAAGCAGCTTCCACAACAGAAGGAAATACTCAGTGCCTGTTGCATGGCACAATAATGGAGTGGATTGGGGACAGAATTAAAACCTGTTTGGGGAAAGCTCAGATGAATAGGGAAGATGGCAATTAATCAGTGTCTTGATTAATAAAAAGGGAAGATTCCTAAATTACACCCATCTGCAAATCACTCTACCTAACCTAGAAACTCCTCCCCTAATACTAGGCAGGCAAATGTGTGTGACAACTGTATAGTAAAGGGAAAGTGCTCTACAGAGTGTTTGCAGTCTTAGCAAGCAGTGATGGGAATATTCTTGGCTCTTTATGCATGCTTGCAGCCCAATGACCTGCTCTGTCTGCATGGAAATTAAGCCTTGGCTTTTTATTGTATACTTCTTTTTCGGCTCTAAAAATTCTAGAGTTTAAACCTGTCTGAGCATTATGGGGAAGAAGGGTACAGACAGAAGCTTGACAATGATTATTCACTACTGAATAAAAGGTATTCTGTACATGCTCAGAGGCACAAGTTAGTTACAGTCACATGGTTTTCAGTGAATGGTTAAAACCAGATACCAGACAGAGTAAACCTGGACATTAATTATGCATCTTTTGCTCCCCCTCCAATGAACCTCTTATTATAGGCGGAAATTTCCCACTGCAAAGAAAGGAGGCAATCCCAAATTAGCATAAATCTCACTTCAGTTTTCTACCTAATGTGTTCTTGTTATCACTGTGAACATTTAAGGAGATAGGAAATAAAGAACGAAAAAAGCAAAAGGCTCAGGGAGAAAGATGATGAGACAGGGGAGAATAAAATGGACTTAGTGAGGAAGGGGTTAACTGATTCAGTTCCAGCTGACTCAGAGCTGACCCTCTCCCATTTTGTCTCAAACAATCCAGACAAAAGCTACATAAATATCTCCACAATGAAAAGAATTACATGCTTTTGAAAAAAAGAAAGCTAGGAATTAAGGGAAGGGGTAGAGTATATGTCTGAGGGGGCAATACCCCCTTACTAGGAGTAAGGCTCGTTGTTGGAAGAAATACAATGGGATCTAGAAGGAAGCTCCAGGTGAGTGTCCTGGCTGTGGCTGGTGGACGGCATGGAGAAGGGGAAAATAGAGGGAGGCAAGCCATGTTTATTTCCTTCTGCTTAGCTATAAGGCATGGCTGTCTCAAGTCATTTTGCTGCCCCTAGTGGGTAGTATGGGAGGACAGCCTCATGGTAACAGCTATGGTTCCCTCCACCCCTGACCTATGTTGATTTGGGGTTATGCAGTGGCAGCTAAGGTAAAAAAACCCTTCTCTTATGCCATGTTTTCTGGGTTCCAAGGGTCTGGAAAGTGGTTCCATAGCCAGTTACAGGGTTACCAACTCTGGGTTGGGAACTACGTGTAGATTTGAGGAATAGAGCCTGGGGAGGGAAGGGGTGGGAAGGAACCTCAGCAGGGTATAATGCCATAGGGTCCACTGGCCAAAGCAGCCATTGTCTCCAGGAGAACTGATCTTGGTCATCTGGACATCAGTTATAATAGCTGGAGATCTCCAGGTGCCACCTGGAGGTTGGCTTATGTTAATTTGGGACTATGCAGTGACAGCTAAGGTAGAAAAGCACCTCCTCCTATGCCATGTTTTCTGGGTTCCAAGAGTCTGGAAAGTAGTCCCATAGCCAATTACACGGTTGCCAATTCTGGGTTGGGAAATACCTGTAGATTTGAGGGGTAGAGCCTGGGGAGGGCAGGGTTTGGGGTGGGGAGGGACCTCAGAAGGGTATAATGCCATAGAATCCACTGCCCGAAGCAGCCATTGTCTCCAGGAGAACTGATCTTGGTCATCTGGAGATCAGTTGTAATAGCTGGGAAATTTTCTGTAGGGGAAATGATGTGTTGTGGCTGGGGAACATGGTGATTTCTGGGACATCTCCAGGCCCCACAGGGAGACTGGCAACTCCACTGACTGTTTAAGGGAAGATTGGGATATGTATTTTACCTCAGGACACATTCAATGACTCCCAACAGCAACAGCAAACTGTTTAGAATGTTAGAGGCAAAGGCCAATCAGGCTGCATATGCAAATGACCTCTGTGTTCCAACTGGCTTGGGGGGGAGAGGAACAGCAAAGTGTTTGGACTGTTGGAGGCGGGACTCAGGCAATGCAACCAGTGTATATGGACAGCTTCTGAGTGACGCATCATGGAGCCAACTGATTTAGAAGAGTGTGGTGTTGCCAGAGGCACTGCCTTTTACTCTTGGGTAGCCCCAAAGCAGGGGTGCCCTACTTTCTAACCTGAACCAAAGTCCCCAAAAGCCAAACACTCTCAGCTTGAACCAGAGAATCAGGCTGCAAGTGCTCTGCAAAAAGGGATTTCATGTTCAGGTTTCATAAGGTGACCTCAGAGCACATCTCCAGTCTTCCCCCTCCACGCAGCAGAGATTATGCTTATGGAATGACAATGGGTTCTACCAGGTAAAGTATCTACATTTCTAGTCTATTTAGTGGCCATCTGGCAGATAACTCTGTCTCCAGTAATTCTTTGTCTGAATTCTTTGTCTTTCCTGCTCTGTTCCTCAAGAATACTGGGATCAATCAATCATTCAAATGTTTAGCAATCCTTCCTGACACTAATCAGGGACATCTCCCACCTTTTGTCTACCCTGGCCAGGACCATTAGTAAGTCAGATAATCCATTTAGCTAGCTACCCAACACCTGGCTTCTATTGTTAAATATAGACCCTGCCTCTCTGGAAACTCATTGGTCATACCTAAGGTCTGCCCCTACTGGCAACACACACTCCTGGGACTCATAATTGGTCCAGGTAACCTATTGTTCTCACCTGACACCAGCCCCCAGGACTGCCCATTGGCCTGCATTCTGCCCAATGCCTATATCCCAGCACACACATGGCCTTAGACCGTGTGTTTTCTGCCATGATCCAAGATAGCAGTCCACCCCAGACTCTCTCTGAGTTTGGGCCACTATCCTTTCTTCATGGACCTCTGCACATCTGAACAGGTTGTATCACCTCTCTATAAGCCATCAATCATCTCTGTCTCCTTCGTTCTATACTGCGTGAATATTGTTTGTATGCTTGAGAATATTTAGTAAAGAAATCATTATTTTAGCCACCCAGTTTCTGTGTCTGTTCCTGGGTTCTTGGGAATTCTAACTCTGGTATACACAGCTCAGATCCTATAGATAAGCCAATTGCATATTAATAATTATAATTCCCCATCTTTATTAAATAATAGAGCAATTTGGCTAACAGTGGAATGTTTGGAAACTGCCACACCACTTTGCAATTATATATAAGGAGAGATTGTCCAATAGCTTTGGGTACAGCTGCAGTTGGAAAAGGAAAATTTATGCCATGAAGTGTTTGGGTGGGAGTCTAGGCTTCCTTTGGATCCCACCCCTAAGATCAGGGATTCCCAAAGTAGTGCTAGCCAAGACATTCCTTGGCATCCATCAAGTGTTTTTAGAAAGTAGGTGGAGCCCAATATGACTTATGCCAGGCTGGGCTTCTGATTGACCATAAGGATCCAATTGGCTATGCAGATTAAATAGCATGGTCTCAGTGGCAGCCACAACCACATATTTTATTTACTCTCACTCTTGTTTCCCAGGGTATTTTTAAAATTACCCCTCTTCTCCCCTGGACTAGGGATTCCTTTGTGTATGTGGCTCTGCTGCCTGTGGAAGCCATTTTTTAGTTGCTGCTACCTCCTGCAACAGCCATTTTGTAGTTGCATCTGCTGCCCTGTGTCAGAATCAAGAAGGTTGGGGACCCCTGCCCTAGATGACAAGAACTTCTTCTCATTATTTCTTATCAGAAATCAGAAAAGGAGATTTTACTCTGCACTGTCTGTGAGCCCTGCACTGTGCAGCAAACCAAAATTGCACTCCTGAGAATGAATTCCAGCTTGTTTGGGGAAATCTTTCCAGTCTCAGATGTATTTTTACTGTGAAGGCAAGGTTTGCTCCAGATTTATTTTGGAGCTTGTCCCCATTGTCCTGCTGCTGGAGATCTGTCTGAGAGCAGAAGACTGGCAGGAACACACAGCCATGGAGACAACAGTTTGGGATTGGCAAAAGGCAAAGGGCTGGGGTGCCACTCATTGTATAGCTGAGGAAAACTGACCCTCTGCATCCACCCATGGCCAGGCATTCAGCCACCCTCCCTTCAGTCATTTTATGCCTTCGGGTGGGGGGGATATCCCAATTTTTGAGAAACACTGACTTAATGGGAAATAAAGCAATTAGAACATTTAAACTGCTGTTTTGTGATCACCACCAATATTGACCAATATCTCAGCTTGGATGAAAGGGAGGCCATGGAAGAAAGCTGTCCTCCATTCAGGGATACCAAGCTTTTGTTACAGTGATTATGACTTTCCCTATTGCCAACAAGCTGTTAACAATTCCAATTTTCCTTGAAGCCCTCTTTATTTTAATAGTTATTTACCAAGGAGGCATTTTATAGCCTGCTTGCTCCAAGTTGGGAGGGTGTCTCTGCAGTGCAGCTTTAGAAGTGGCAGATTTTCAATTAAAAGTATTTAGTTTATCTTGCTTATTTCCTGCCCTTCCTCCAAGGGGCTGTGGGTGGCACCAGATCTTCACACTAACTGGGCAGTGAAATGGTCAAAGCCTGGTTCACAAGTTTCACATCTGAGAATGGAATTCATCTAAGTCCAATGCATTGTCCACTGAAGCAAATAGGTGCTCATTTTAGACACCCCCCCCCCAAAAAAAAAGTACTGGAGTATGTCCTGTTGTCAGATCCTACAGTGGAAGGGATATTGCCACAAGGTCAGGGAACTGGTCTAGATGGATGTTTTTCATGACAATCAATTCTGTCACAAAATGCTGCCCTGCCAAATTGTGGGGAATGTGTTTGGTGCCACCACCACCCTTTAGCTACAGAAGTATTACAGTACCCAGTAAACCTGAACAAGGCTGGTAAAGCTCAAAGAAAATACTTCTTAGTATTATTATTGAAGAGGGGGCCCCTTTTCACAACAAATACAATTCCCTTATCCCCCAGCATTAACTCAGTTATATGAAGCTCACATCAAAAAAAGAGGGGGAGGGCTGGTCTACCCATGCAGGGAAATGAAGGCCTGAATTATCAAGGTGGATCAGTGGACTGTATCACTTCAGACTGCAGTAAAATGTACATAGGTGTGGGGGAAATTCTTTAGTTCTTCTTATGTAAATAAGGTCCATGCAAGTTTTGTTTTAAACACACATCATGAGGAAATGTTTTAGTTCTTCCTGCTCTCTTCCATTCTAATGTTGTACTTGTTGTAGTTCTTCCATGTAGAAATACGCTAAAAAATCTGTTTGCCACTTTATTTCCACCAAATTTTACTTCAGGGTCCCTAACATGACACCCATAGTGCCGTGGTATCCACTGACACCTGTTCTGGTGCCCACCAAATAGGTGGGGCTGGGTGGGGCTTTTGCTCAGCAGTGCTTCTGACTAGCTGTGCAGATTTTTTAAAAGTAGTTTTGGCAGCATGTGCCATCACAGCACAAGGATCTTAATGATGTGGCTGAAAGTTATCTATGTGTTTATGCAAGAAAATATTTTTAAACAATGTTAATTTAAAAAGGTACCTTGTTAAGTAAAGCTTCGAGAAGTTGCTATTGCAGCTACTTTACTCCCTAACATTTTGTGGTTGGCTCCAAATCCTGCAGCAGCCATTTTGTGGTGGCACTCACCATGTTGTATCAGAATTCAAAGGTGCCCACATCTGTAGACCAGGTTTAGGAGACAGTATGTCGGTTGGGTTTATGGGTGGTTTAGTCATCTGTCTTTGAAGACTTCAAAAATATTTCCAGATAATGTTTAATGTCTGAGGGGTACTGTTATGTTACCTTAAAGACGATAGAGGACTCAGATTTTTTAGTTCCATTTAAATTACCAGTATTCAAATCTGTCCAACAACAGTTGAGGCAGATGTGTAGATCTCTGGCAGAGCTCAACTGAAACTACCTGAGCTATATGTAAGCCTGTACTGGAAAAAAGTTTGGAGCCTAGGTCTGATTGGTAGGCTACAGATACTTTAGACCTGCCAGGTTCTCCAGAAAGTCAGTCAAACACCAGGCTTCATAAAGAAGATAGCGTTTATTGAAAGCAGTTCTAAGAGACATGGTAACAATCCATTGTCAGTGATGACCAGATCAAAACAGGCACCCACAGTTATATTAGCTTTGAAATGCCCCCCCATCTATCTACCAATAGTCACCAAGCACGCGCGCGGCAAAAAGGTGCGAAAGTTGTAAATAAAACCAAATGGCCAAAGCTGTCCCAACCAGAGGAAAACAGAGAAAAGAGTCTGTGGGACCCAAGGACATTTGGTGCGATAGCAGATTGCCCAGGCGCTGTAAATCTGGGTTTCCTAGGCAACCTGTTCACCTCCCTACATTCCAGAATATGAAAAGTTGCAGACCAGCCCTCCCTCCTTCCCTTCCATCCATCTCATGTCAGGATTACCTGACATTCTGCCCCTCTGATTCTTGACCCCTCCCGGGCTTGTGAGAGTATAGTTTATGGAACCTGCGGATCAAACGCAGGGTGTGAACATGTTCCTCCCTTACCCATTCCCTCTGCTCAGGACCAAAATCCACCCACTCAACAAGGTAATACAATCGATTCTTCGATATTTTTGAGTCCAAAATTTCAGCAACTTCATAGTGCGGTTCCCCCCCAACCATAAGGGGGGAGGCGTTGGTCATTGTGGTCTCCATTGGTTCTTCCCAGGCAAACGTCTTAATAACCTGAGGTGAAACACAGGGTGAATTGCTTTCAACGATTTGGGCAAAATCAGTTCAACAGTTACAGCATTGAGTACACGTTTAATTTCATAAGGCCCCACATATTTCCACCCCAGTTTCCAACTAGGCTGAAGACCTTTAATGTTCTGGGTGGACACATACACAAAGTCCCCCGGTTTGGGGTCCCACCCTTTGTCCCTCTTTTTATCAGCTTGACTCTTGTACACAGCCTTGGCCTCCTCCAATGTTCGTGCTAAAAGTGGCCAAGCGGCTTGAAGTTGTTTGCACCAGTCCCCCGCTTCCCCAGCTGGCAATGTAGGCTGTGACAGGAATGGGAGGGGAGGGGCCTCATAGCCATGTACCGCCATGAATGGAAAGACCTCTGTAGACGCATGGCTCATGTTATTGTAACAGAATTCCGCCAAAGGCAGGAGCAACTCCCAGTCATCTTGTTGGAAATTGGTGAAACACCTTAGATACTGCTCCAGAGTCTGGTTGACTTGTTCAGTTTGTCCGTCCATTTCTGGGTGATATGCACTGCTAACCCCCCTCTCCACCCCTAACAGTGCCATCAGTTCTTCCCAGAACTGTGAAACAAATTGAGACCCCCTATCGGAGACCACCTTAGTGGGTAGAGTATGGAGTCTCACAATGTGTTGTAAGAAAGCCTTAGCAAGTTTTTTTAGCTGAGGGGATCGATTTGAACTGGACAAAATGTGCTTGTTTAGAAAACAGATCCACCACAACCCATATCACGGTTTTCCCCCCACTGGGTGGCAAGTCTGTAATAAGATCCATAGAAATAACTTCCCAAGGCCGGGCAAGAGTTGGTAGCGGGTGGTGCAAGCCCGGCAGCTTCCCCGGGCAGGGCTTGCTCATGAGGCAAGTTTGACAGACTTGCACGAATAGAGACAAATCTTTTCTCATTCCCGGCCACCAAAATTGTCTTTGCAGCAACTGCAGTGACTTCACAAACCCCGTATGTCCAGCAAGTTTAATCCCGTGCGCCCACTCCATAACCTCCCCCCTCAGGGAGAGCGGAACAAACAGTTTCCCGTTTTTCCTCCAACAGCCCTGCTCATCTTGCACCACCCCCTCCTCCTTTTCCAGAGAGCTGTGATCAGTGTCAGAGAGGGCGGAGGCGAGTTTCTGGTCCCAGGAAGGAGCTGGGGGGGAGGCGGGCTACGTGTCTGGCTACGTGTCGTCACCACCCCGCCCAGCTGGGAAGGCGTGAATATGGAGTCCCGAACCTCCTCCCTCTTGCTGTCGTGTTGGTCTGGCTACGTGTCGTCACCACCCCGCCCAGCTGGGAAGGCGTGAATATGGAGTCCCGAACCTCCTCCCTCTTGCTGTCGTGTTGGGGTAGGCAGGACAGTGTGCCAGCTAGGGAGTTCGCCTTTCCCAGGAAATGGTGTAATGTGAAATTAAACTTAGAAAAAAAATCAGCCCACCGGAGTTGCTTTGCATTCAGATTTCTCGGAGACCGTAACAACTCCAGGTTTTTGTGATCAGTCCACACCTCAAACAGCACCCTAGCACCTTCAAGCCAATGCTGCCAAGTCGAGAGGGCTAATTTTATTTATCCTGCTTCTTTCTCCCACACCAACCAGTTTCTCTCGGTGTCATTAAATTTTTTCGACACATAGGCTAGGGGGTGGAGCTTCCCATTGTCCCCCCCTGCAAAATAGCCCCTCCCATAGCGACATCTGAGGCATCAACGTGTACTACAAACTTTTTCAGTTCTTTGGGGTGGGTTAAGATCAGTTCTGACATAAACAGGGTTTTAAGCTGGTTAAAAGCGTTGTGATACTCAATGGTCCACTCCAGTTTAGCTCCCGGTTTAGTACCCTCTGGGCCCTTCCCTTTGGTCTTTAAGAGATCCGTGAGGGGGAGGGCCACTTGCGCGACATTCACCAAGAAGGATCTGTAAAAATTCGCGAATCCGAGGAATGCTTGTAATTGTCTCCGGGTCTTAGGGGCCTCCCACCCCACCATGTCTTGTACCTTGGCTGGGTCAATTTCAATCCCTCTTTGTGAAATCCGGTAGGCCAGGAAAGAGATCTCTGAATGATGGAATTCACACTTAGACAGCTTAGTAAACAGTTTGTGCTTGTGCAACGTCTGGAGTACCTCACGCACTAATTTGACATGGGATTGCATATCAGGGGAGTACAGCAAGATATCATCAAGGTAAACAAGGACCCCCTTGAACAAATGTTTATGCAGCACTTCATTGATTAAGTTCATGAAGACCCCCGGGGCTCTTTGTAAGCTGAATGGCATCACCAAGTATTCAAATTGCCCCAATGGCGTATTGAACGCTGTCTTGTACTCATCCCCCTCCCTGATGCGCACCCTGAAGTAAGCATCTCTCAAATCCAGTTTGGAAAAAACCCTTCCCCCCGCCACTGTGGCAAGGAAGTCTTTGATTAGGGTTAACAGGTAAGCATTGGTTGCAGAAACCGCATTGAGCCCTCGGTAATCCATGCATAGTCTTAACCCCCCATCCTTTTTTTCCCCAGAACAACACAGGGGCAGCACAGGGCGAGGACGCCAGTCGGATAAACCCTCTAGCCAAATTCTTATCAATGAATTTTCTCAATTCCGCTTTCTCTGCCGGACTCGTAGAGTACAATTTCCCTTTGGGTAGCTTCTGGTTGGGCAATAGGTCTATGGCACAGAGTTCCTATGGGGGGGTAATTCGTCCACTTCCTCTTCCTCAAACACAGCTGTCAAATCCCAATATTCCTGAGGGATAGTGTCCCGTTCTGCCTCCGCCAACCCAACTGGTACTGTGTGCGCTCCCGGGGGGGGGAGCCCCAAGTGTCTTTCCAGAGATGGGACTCACAGCGAGGGGAAATGAAGTTGATCACCCCCTCCTCCCAAAGTATGTGTGGGTCATGGTCATAAAACCAAGGACTGCCCAGAACCAGGGGAAATCTGGCTGCAGCAGTGACTACAAAGGGCCTCACCTCCCAATGTCTTCCTACTCCCATGCGTAACGGCACAGTCTTGTACTTGCACGGCTCTTTCATGGTAGAGCCGCCCATTTGAGTAAAGATCAACGGCTCAGTCAATTTTAAGACTTTAGTTCCCAGCCCTGTCACCAGGGAGGGATTTATAATGTCTCTCCTGCACCCCGAGTCTACCAAATCCCGTACTCTTATGTGCGTTTGGAGGTTGGGGTCCATTAACGTCACAGTCACAAAGGAAAAAAAAGGGGTTTTGCTCACCAGTTTTAGCACCTGGGAATCCGGGACCTGCTGCTCAGCGCTGTTTACAACAGGTCCTTCCCGTTTCCCACCACCGGGGCTGGTTCCCCATCTGATGACTCCGACTCGTCTTCCAAAGGGGTTGCCTGCATGGCTCTTGCCCCCTTTGGTCGGGCCGTGGGTTTAGGGGTTGAGGTATCGACCTTTTTCTCCCCCCCTTTGAAGGTGCTTGGGGAGGTGCTGCGAAATGGCCGGGTTCCCCACACTTAAGGCAGAGACCTTGCTTCATCCGTTGCTCTCTGGTCCCGTCCTTCTGCCATGGCGGGGTAGGCGTCAGTTTCCCCTTCGTCACTGGTGGACCCGTCGGAATGGATTGCCCCATGGCCATGGCGTCGTCCAGCCTGATCATGTGCAACCGGGTCTCGGTGTCGGCCACTTCCTTCATCCACGCCAGCAGGGATCCCGGGTCTCGGCCTCTCATCACCGTTCCTCGAATTTCCGGATTTAGACCCAACCAGTAGTGCTCGGCCAGGACTCTGTCAGGCCAGCCCCTGATTTTCACGGCATGCCTGTGGAATTCTTCAGTATACTCACGCACCGTCTTCTTGCCTTGATAGAATGTGCGGATGAAGGTGCGGGTGGTTTGGTTCGCATTCGAGTCCTCAATGATCTTTCATCGCCCACATGAAAGCATCGACCTCCCGTAGTTCTCTTCCATCCTCTTGGTGGAGGGCCACATACCAATCCACCGCAGCATCCCGCAGGTGCTATGCAATCACATCCACGATGTGTTCCTTGTTGGGGAAAAGGTGGCCCCAGCTGTCTACGAATTTCTCAGCCCTCACCAGGAAGAAGGAGAATTTCTCTGGGGTGCCGTCGAACGTGGCATCCAACAACTCAGCCGGGTTTGGCACCATCCTCCCCCAGCCTCCTGGACCTCCTGGCAGTCTCGGTATGGGCATGGGAGGCCCTGGTGCCGGTGGCCCCGCCGGGGACCCCGCCGGTTGGTCTGGAGGTACCCCAGGTTGCCCTGGCACACCTCCAGGCAGCACGGCTGGGACTCCTTGTGGAGGCTGCCCCGGCCCCCCGGGTGGTAGGAGTAGTTGTCTCCTATCCATCTCCTCTTGGATCCCACCCGCGATCATTCTCGGGATCCTCTGCAGGGACTCTTCTACCAATTGCAAGAGTCTCTCTTGGCTGCGGTTCCCACTCCATCTCCCACTTCTTCCAGCTCCTTCCGATTCTCTGGGCCCTGGGTGAGTTTCATCTCCTCCCTCCGCTCCACTCAGTCGGTAGCTGGGTCTTTCGTATCAGCTCTCGTGGATCAATGCCTGTAGGGTGAGGAACCAGGTCTCCTGAGTCTCAGCTAACGGGTTGGCCCAGTCGCGCCTCTTCCTCGGTTGAGTATTCACACCTGAATACGCCCCTCCATACATTTCTCCATAGAACCCCCTGAGGTCGTATTCCACCCCCCATAGCATGGAGGCAGTGGAGACTGGGTTCTCTCTGGACACGGGCACTGTACTCACTGGCGCTGTCATCACAGGGACCCCATCTTCTGACGTGGTCATTGGAATCGGGACTGTTTTCTCTTCCTAGTCACTCATCTCGGGAGAGAGAGAGATGCAGTGGAGAAGCGACTCCCAAAAGAAGGATCACTGACAATCTGTCAGGTTCTCTAGAAAGTCAGTCAAACACCAGGCTTCATAAAGAAGATAGCGTTTATTGAAAGCAGTTCTAAGAGACACGGTAACAATCCATTGTCAGTGATGACCAGATCAAAACAGGCACCCACGGTTATACTAGCTTTGAAATGCCCCCCCCATCTATCTACCAATAGTCACCAAGCACGTGCACGGCAAAAAGGTGTGAAAGTTGTAAATAAAACCAAATGGCCAGAGCTGTCCCAACCAGAGGAAAACAGAGAAAAGAGTCTGTGGGACCCAAGGACATTTGGTGAGATAGCAGATTGCCCAGGTGCTGTAAATCTGGGTTTCCTAGGCAACCTGTTCACCTCCCCACATTCCAGACCAGCCCTCCTCCTTCCCTTCCATCCATCTCATGTCAGGATTACCTGACAAGACCTTAGGGCAGACTGAACTAGCAGATAGCGGGTGTTTATATATGCTTGTGATAATTTGCATGTTTAGCAAAGGCTCATGGAGCATGCTTTTAAATGAGCCACCATGACAATGAGAGATGGTATAAAGCAGGGCTGTTCTAGCTGAAAATATGAAAAGGGAAGATTGAGAAGTGCTGAAGACAGTGCTCTCTGAAGGGTATGGATAAAAAAAAGGACAGAAAAGACAGAGCTGAAATTGCTAGCTGGGAAGGGTTGAACAATCCTCCCCAGAAGAGCTGAAAAGCAAGAATTGCTGACAGCTGAACTGTCCATTGACTGCACGAAAATCAGCACCCTAGTACAGAACTGCCCCACTTCGTCTTGCCAGGAGGAATGGGGAACTGCTCATCCAGCATCATTACAGGAAGAGTTATGTTGCAAGAAGGCCTTCTTGACACTGGTCCAGGCTTAGCCTCAGGAAGAACACACTGCGCTGTCTGTGCCTTATACAAAGTGGATTGCTAGTAGGACTCTGCTCTGGGACCATAGTTAGTGAACCAGTACTGATATCTTTGGGAATGGTTTCTGCAGTTGCTTTCTGTTGTATTTTAATAAAATGGATTTACATTTTGAGTTTATGAACATTGCCCTAGACTTTGAACCTGGCCCTTGGAACTCAAGGGGTTACATATAAATGATGACACTTTTGCAGTTGCCAGGGCAACTGACCTGAAACTGAGACTCTCTCAGGTGATTCAGTTGAAGACCTTGTTGTCAGTTGTCAATTTACTTGTGGAGGAAGCCCATGTTTCATTAATAGCTTGGTAAATGTCATTCATTTCCTATCCTAGTTCCAGAATACTTAATTGGTCCAATGTAATTTGTAGTCCCCTATTGTCATGAGCTAGGTTCCCCTCAAACATGGCTTCCTTGCATACAAGGTGATGGGACACATCTCAGTAGGATTCCATTTATTTCCACTGCCAAGCTGGCAAATATATGTTTGTGAAGACAGACTGGAAGACTAAACCATCCTCTAGCAGGGTTCCCAAGTACTTACCGTATTTCGGCAGGGGACGCACAGTCCCCAGCCAGAACATTCCCCCAGGCAACACCCATGCCGCACGATGCCATCGCCAGGAAGTGACGCTGGGTGACGCTCTGGCAATGGGGCTGAAAACTTGATGGTACCAATGAGTTTCTATCCCCATTGCCAGAGTGTTGCCCGGTGTCACTTCCTGGTGACGGCATCATGTGTGTGTCTTTCCTTCCCCTGGGGATGGTCCTGCCAGGACATATCCATCCCCTGCCGGAGTACGGTAAGTTCTTGGCAAGCCTGCCCTCTAGGGATGCAAAGTGAGTTGACCACAGCCTGGAGCAACATTATATAAGTTTGGGTTTTGTCTGCAAAGTTTCCACCCCATGACAAAAACAATGGCCATTTTCTAAAGGGCAACACGAAGCTGCTGACTTGCTGCCTACATAAAAAAAAATTGTCATTCTAAATTCTTAACAAAATGAGGCATAATGCAAGTCTTTCTGTAGTTCAGAAGTATCTGCTTCCTTCAATACAGCTAGCACAGGTTCAATTATTTTTTTCTTCCCAGGTGCCAAAAGAGACACTGGCACCTTTAACATGCACTAGCAATGGCCAGGGAACCTCTCCCCTTTGAGAGAATCCAACATTACTGCTGCCTGTATGCAAATATCAAAATATATACCCGTCCTCTCATATGTATTGCTATGTTGCAGAACTGGGGGCAGTTGTTACTGTGGGGTGGGGTGGGGTGGGGGGGGTTGCTTTCTGTTCTTCCAGGTGATTTAATTTGAACAATTTAACTTCTGACTGAAAGTATTAGAAGAACCAACATGCTCAGCAAATTTTACATGCAAAGAGCAATTGTGTTAAAATATAGGGTGCTAAATTTCCACTGACACTGTTTAATAGAAGAGCAATATTTTAAAAAGGTGCTAGCATATTTATTAACTTGATATACAATATGCTAGATCCTCCTAACAGCTTTTTCCACCATCACTCTATGTGGCTTTTGTTCATGTGGTCGCATGATTTCAACCATAGCCTCTCCCCCTTCTTTTGCCAGTGGAAAGCGGCCAGATACTGCTCACTGTCAGAAACTTTGTTTCCTTCTATTATTCCAATAATTTGGGTTAAGGTCAGCCTTGAAGTTGGTGAGAGTCTTTTATTTTTACTTCTGGCTTTACAGATGCCTACATGTTAGCTTTCTGCATTTCTTTGCACAGGAGATCAAGCCTAAGAATGCTACACAGCAATCCAGAAACTGTCGTGGGGGACCAAAAGTATTACAAAAAGGAAGATTACTACTTAAAACCCAAGAATCAGACAGGTGGGCTTTCCTAGGAAGGGACAAGAGATTTGATCTTGTATGTCTAATTTCAAACCATTTAGCTGTAATGCTATGTACAGAAGTGGTAACTGAAGCTTAAGTGGTCACTTGCCAACAAATGTGTTAAATAGTGTGTTCCATGGATGACCAGACCCCATGTACAGTGATTAGCTCTACTTTATTAGCGATTTCAGCAAGGAGAAGGAAGACAAAATCTCAGGCAGAAGCCTGGTTTTTAAGCATGCAAAACTAGACCTCAAGGCCAGTTTAGAGTTGACTCATCCTTAGTACACAACACCCCTCTCCCCTAAGTTCCAAGACACCCTAACATACAACATTAGGTACACTGGCCTATGTCTTTCTCTGGTTAGGCATCGTGGTTCTATTGGAGGAGTCGCTGTCTCTGGAGCTGGGCTCTGGGCCTCGATTGCTGGTGTGGTGCTAGCAGACAGCTGCAGGACTGGTGTGGCAGCTGGGCCAGACATTTCATCTTCTTGGCAGTCTGGCTGATCGCTGTCACCCGGGAACTCACTCACGGTGTCTGACTCCGACTGTTGCAGCAGTTCCCCCTCGCTGTATTCCTGAACTGCTGACTGGCTCTGCTGCGAGCAGAAGGCAGCAGAGCTGGTGTATGTGTCTGCAAAGGACTTGACTGCCTTCAGTTGATACCTCATATGACAATGGACCAGTCACTCAGACAACCTTGGCAGGAACCCGGGCAAGACCACTGGAAAAGTTCCTTGCATAGACAGGATCACCAGGGAAGAATCCTCTGGGTGTTTCCTGGTTCTCCAACGATGGACACTTCTCGGGGGCTTAATCTGGGTGCATCTGGTCCAGGCAGGTGCCTGCCCATGAGAAGCTCAGCTGGACTGTGCCCTGTGGTGGTGCACGGGGTCACCTGGGGGCTGAAGAGGAAAGCTGCGAGTCTATGGTCCCAGTCTCTGTGGATGATCTGCTGGAGGGGCTCCATGGTATGCACCATTCTTTCCGCTTGTCCGTTGGTGGCGGGGTGAAAAGGGAGCAGAGCAGACGTGCCTGATCAGGTAGTGTCTCATAAATTCCTGGAACTCCCCTGAGGTGAAGGCAGTTTCGTTGGCCCTCACTACGGTGTCAGGCAGGCTGTGTGTGCTGAAGATCTGTCTTAGGGCCCTGATTGCTGCTTTGGTGGAGATGGAGGTGACAGGCACAGCCTCCAGCCACTTGGTGTATGAGTCCACCATGATGAAGAATATTTGTCCCTGGAAGGGGCCAGCAAAGTCCAAATGTAGCTGGGACCACGGTTTTCGGGTGGACTCCCTCTGCTGCACTGGTGCCTGGGGTGGTTCTGGTTGGGTTTCTTGGCAGGCCTGGCTGTGCTTGACCCATGCCTCAATCTCCCTGTCCATGCCAGACCACCACACATAACAATGGGTGAGTGTCTTCATTTGTACTATTCCCGGTAAGTCTCATGCAGGGCTGACAGCACAGTGTAGGAAGTGGAAACCACCACCCAGCTTCCCGACAAGAGGCACTCCTTGTGTGCTGAAAGCTCATCTCGCCGGGAAAAATAAGCTGCGAAATCCGGGTCCACCCAGCTGGTGGGCCATCCACTCCCCACCCAGTCCAAAATGCAGGAGAGGACCCAGTCTTTTGCGGTGTAGTGGGAGATGTCTGCGGAGTGCAGAGGGCAGTCTGGGAGCCCCTCCATGAACAGGATCTGGTGCACAGGAGCCAGGTCTGGATCACAGGAGTGGAGCAGCAGGTGGCTGAGCATGTCGACATGCCCCATCACCTTACCAGGCAGTGGAGGAGGGAATACTGGTAACCCACCAGGAAGATGGACCAACACAGTACCTGAGGAAAGAGCATCTGGGGGGTCTGGTGATCCAGACCCAGCAGACCCAGCAGGGGCTTGTGGTCCGTGATGATGGTGAATGGCCACTCGTAGAGATAATTGTGGAACTTTTTATCCCTGCCACGATGGCCAGCACCTCTGTTGATTTGTGCGTAGTTGTGCTCAGCTGAAGAGAGGGTCCAAGAGTAGTAGGCCACAGGGACCTCCCTATTGTCTGGCACCTGATGCTCCAGGACGGCACCGACACCATAGGGAGAGGCTTCGCAAGCCAGGATGATGGGCAGTGTCTCATTGAAATGGGCCAGAATTGCATTGGAGGTGAGCAGCTCCTTGATGGCCCAGACACGTGTGGCTTTTTTGTCAAGGACGCGATGAAGTGGTTCTGTGAGGGTGGCTTTATGGGTCAGGAAGGAATGGTAGAAGTTCAATAGTCTCAAGAAGGCTTGGAGTTCCTGCTTGGAGGCTGGCTCAGGAGTGTTGATGATGGCATGCACCTTGTCTGGAGCTGGATGGATGCCTTCAGCATCAACAGAGAACCCCAGGAACTCGACCCATGGAACCCCCAGGAGACATTTTTCCCTCTTTACTTTTAGACCAGTCAAGTGGAATCACTGCAGGACAGTGTGGAGTCGGCAGGCAAAGTCCTCTTCCATGGGGGCGGCAATCAGAACATCATCAAAGAAGGGCTGGACCCTGGGGATTCCTTTGAAGAGAGAGTCCATTGAGTTTTGGAATGTCCCTGGGGCCACGCTGACCCCAAACTGCAGCTGCCACATGCCCTAGTGGGTCAGAATGGTCTGGGCTTCTGCAGTCACATCATCTACCGGAAGTTGCTGATAGGCCTGGGCCAAATCCAACTTCCTGAATATCTTGGCGCCTGCCAGAGAGGCCAAGATGTGGCTGACCACTGGAACTGGGTAGGAGTGGTCCTGCAGTGCTTTATTGATGGTACATTTGTAGTCCACACAGATGCGAATGTCCCCATTGAGTTTTATGGGTGTCATGATCGGCATTTCCCAGAGGGCATGGGGGACTGACTCTAAGATGCCTTGATCCACCAGGTGATCCAACTCCTTGTCTATTTTTGGCTTCAATGTGAATGCGATGCGCCTGGCCTTCAGCTTTATGGGCTGCACCTCTGGACTTAGCTGCAGCGAGATGGGGGGGCAGTGTAGTAGTCAAGTGTCCCATTGAAGATGGCTGAGAACCTGTCACACACTCTTTCTGAAAGTCTCTCATGGCAATGTGGTGCACACCTGTGACTTGGAACCCCAGAGGCGCAAACCAGGCTAGTCCTAGAAGACTCGTGCGACTGCCCACTACCACCAGCAAGTCCAAAAATCCATCAAATTCCTGGTAGTGCACCCGGAACTTGCTCACCCCTCTTATAGCCACTGCAATTTGTTGGAAGTCCCATAGTGTAAACCCGGGAGGCCTGAGTGGAGCTCCCCCCATGGGCAGAGCCTACCTAAAGTGTCCATAGAAATTATGGAAATGGAGGACCCAGTGTCTAGCTCCATCATGCAGGAGCCCCCTCAATCAATACAGTCACATTAATTTTATTGGGGGTGCCCGGGGGTAAGTTCAGTACCTGTTGCTGCCGGACAGAGGTGGTTTGTAATTCTGTCATGTGAACCGGGGTTGCCATTGGTTGCCTCCTGTTTCCCATGGAGCAGCAGGCTCAGGCAATGTGGCCAACCTTTCTGCAGTTCCAACATGTGGTGTCCCAGAAATTACAGGATCTCTGCTCATGGGGATCCCCACAGCTGGTGCATGGTGTTGATATGGTGCTTTCGGTGGCGAGTTGTGGAGCAGAGGGGCAAGCATCATGGCAGGCTGGGCATGGTAGTTGCAGGACCTCTTCACTGCCAGATATGTCCGAGGCTGAGGAGATGGCAGCCTGGTGCACTGCTGTGGAATGGCAGTTAGCCTTCTGGTTGTCACTCTCCCAAGACTTCTCAAATGCTGCAGCCACTTGGAGTGCATTTTGGAGATTTATGCCCTCTTGGCTGACTAATTTGCACCAGAGCTTCTCATCCCTGAGGCCAAACACAAAACGGTGTAGGAGTGCTTCCTCAAGGTTCATGTACTCACAATGGAGTGCCAGTTGATGCAGGGTGGCAACATAGTCAGAGGCCAATTCATTGGGCCTCTGGCTCCTCTCAAAGAAATTGAGGCAGTGAGCCAGTCAGGTGGGCTTGGGCACAAAGTGGTCGGTGAGCACCTTGATGAGGCTGTCAAAAGTGGCAAGTTTCAGCATGCACTGAGGTCGGTGCAATGAAGCCTTGTGCGAGCTCCAGGTTGGCGATCCCACAAGAGCTGAGCAACAGAGCCTTCTTCTTAGCAGCGTCATTGATGTCTTGGAACTCCATGAAGTACATTAGGCATTCCACCCAGGCCTCCCATTTCTCTGGGTGAGTGGGGTCGAACTCAGGCAACAGTCCTAGAGCAGCAGCCATGGTCCTGGTTGCATTGGACCTTGATGCGTGGTGCAGTGCAGATGGGCGTTGGGCTGGCTCAACAGGATCCCATTCTCATCACCACTGTTAAATAGCGGGTTCCATAGAAGAACAGACCCCAAGTACAGTGATCGGCTCTACTTTATTAGTGATTTCACAAGGAGAAGGAAGACAAAATCCCAGGCAGAAGCCTGGTTTTTAAGCATGCAAAACACCACACCCCAAACACTCCCACTCCCAATGATAGGCTATTTACATTACATTGTTTCTCTATTGGTCCATTCTAGGATCCTAGCCAACTATTGTTTCGTGGACACAAGCTCAACCTGACCCCAGGGCTAGTTTAGGGTTGCCCTCTTGTAGTATAGATGGGATTATAAAGATTTCCCCCCTTTTGATTATTCATATTTCTCTGGTTTTATAGATTTATTCTTAATGAGATTTTATTGGAATGTAATGGAGGCCTATTATATAGAGGGCCTTTCTTTGTAGATCAGGGTATTTTTCCAGCTGATGTTAGCACACAAGACAATAGGATTCTTTTGGTTCAGAAGAAGGTATAAGGTTCAGGGTTTTTAAGTGTTTAGGTTCCAACTTCTCAGTGTCTGGGTCAAAAAGGATTTCTAGCTCCGTATCAGAGGAAAAACACTTTTGTTTGGGTAAGAAGAATCCTTGGTTGATATTATTCAGGTTAAGTCAAATAAATACTTGACACTGTTGTACAGACACCCCTTTCTTTACATTTGACCAATAAGGGGATTTTTATTCAAATGTTGTTTAATATTTGTAACCAATTATGCTTTTCGAATATTATTTTTAAGATGATGGCATGATGATGTAATTTCAAGTATATAACTTCATGTATTTCCTGGTTGTGCCCAGAAAGCAGTCAATTTTTGATGGGCTTGTTGGCCTAACTGTCTTTCAGGTGTATTGATTGCAATTTAACACTAAGATTTTCCTCCTCATTTTGACTCCATTTTTTGGCTGGGAATTTATTTGTATAGCACTCTCCTGCCACCTGGTATGAACCAGGTGGCACAAAAAGGCAGTGGCAGGCTGCACCTGCTGGGAGCCATTGGCTCCCCACACACTCAGTGAGCCTAGCTGGGTTGTCCTCCCTGTCGCCCGGTTTCAACTGGGTAGCAGGAGGAGGTAGTACTGAGCTGTGCCTGCCAGGAGCCATCAGCTCTTCCCACACACAGTGAGCCTGGCTGGGCTGTCCTCTCCCACCACACAGTTTAAGAACATAACATGAGAGAACATAAGAGATGCCAATGGCCCATCCAGTCTAACGCTCTGTCACACAGTGACCAAATACCAGGTGCCATCAGGATGTCCACTATTGGGGGGCCAGGACACTAGAAGCCCTCCCACTGTTGCCCCCCCATCACCAAGAATACAGAGCATCACTTGCCCAAACTGAGAGTTCCTATCTATACCTTGTAGCTAATAGCCACTGATGGACCTCTGCTCCATATGTTTATCCAATTTCCTGTTGAAGCTGTCCATGTTTGTAGCCACCACGTCCTGTGGCAGTGAATTCCATGTGTTAATCACTCTTTGGGTGAAGAAGTACTTCCTTTCATCTGTTCTAACCTGACTGCTCAGCAATTTCATTGAGTGCTCATGAGTTCTTGTACTGTGAGAAAGGGAGAAAAGTACTTCTTTCTCTACCTGATCTATCTCATGCATAATCTTGTAAACCTTGATCATGTCACCCCTCAGTTGTCATTTCTCCAAGCTAAAGAACCCCAAGAGCTTTAACCTTTCTTCATAGGTTTTAACCGGGTGGCATAAGAAGGCACTTCTGAGCTGCACCTGCTGGGAGCCATGCAGAATGGATTTTGGATGAAGGTTGCTGGACCTAGATAGACTACTCTGAGACTGGGACAATAGTCTGTGGAAGTAGGAGAAGTGTTCTGGGACTGGAACGACAGCCCTCAGAGTGGAATGACAGCCCCTGAGAGTACAAGTGTTTTAAGCCTGGAATGACCAATCCCATAATGGAATGCTGGCCCCGGGAGTAGCAGGAGTGTTCTGGGCCTGGAATGACAGCCTCCCACTTCTTTTCCTCACCAAGTATGTCCCAGGGGTGAATAATGGGGTGGTGGATGCTCTGTCTCGCAAACAGATGGAGAGGTTTCATCAACTGGCCCCGGAGACAGACTTGCACCAAACAAGGATGCCCCTGGAACTTTGGCAGCTTGATGAGTCAAGTCTAGCAGGGCAATCAAGTTGGCACTTGTGCCAAGCATGCAGAAAGCATATGACCATGCAGTTCATCAGCTCCCTTGGGTATCCATTACTGTCTCATAGAGCAGGAATTGTCAGAGTTACACTTCTAATTTCCTTTTCTTTTTTTAAAAAACAAGCAGCTTCCTACTTCTTGAGGTATGATCAAAGTATTTTGTTAGTGTCTGGCAAACAGTCACCTTAGAACCTTTCCCTGTTCAACGCACAGACAATTTTCTGACTATACTTATAAAAGACTGAAACAAGTTCTGATCCTTGACACATAGTTCCACATCCCTTAAAATATGGGTATTTGAGACTTTCAGTTTTGCCACAGTGGATTGAGGTGGGCTGCGGAGCTCTGCTTCTGCAGTCACTTGAATTGTACAGTTTGGAGGAGTTTGGATATCCAGTCTCCTAAAGGGGCCTCAGGAGAGGGGTCCCTGAAGCAGGGGGCTTGACAAAGAACCAGGTCCAGTGGTGGCATGGATCTGGAGTCCTTTGTCTGCCCCGAAGCACTAAGCCAAAGCAATTGCCATTTTGGCACCAAGCTGTGACTACTGGACTTTCAGAACTGAAATCAAGCATTTTCTACATTAAATTATCCTCTACATAAAATACAAAAAGATACTCTGCAAGTAAGTCTTTCTACTCTTTTGTGAATTACCTGCTGAAATAGTGCTGAAGGATTTAACCAGATTGTAAAAGGATTAGAAAACAAAGGAGAAAGGGGAAATGGCCCCCCCTTCTTTGACTTGGAAGCGACTGACTAGACCAATTAACATCTAAAAGGGTCTATAAGAGGGAAGATTTTCGACTGTGCTGACCCCCACTGATTTAACTGGTTGTAAACTGAAAAAGAATTGGATATTATCAATATGATTTAAAGCTGACTGTGACTTTATAATGAATTTATTTGGACTATATTGAAATTAAATTGGATTCAGAGAAGGATTACTATTGGAAAGAGACTTAATGAATATTGGAGCCAATACGGATTTCAAGCAACAAATTTTGGGAGCTCAGTGATCTGGCTAAGCTGTTTGGTAGGAACAGTGCCTGCTTTGCAAATGATAATGGAGACATTAACAGACATTTTTAATTCAGCCATGTAGCCAATCCAGCGCAATTTGTATTTGTTAGAAAATCAAGTCCAGGAGCTTTCTTTCAACTTTTACCAAACAGAAAATCAACACATGAAGCACAAAACCTGAGGAAGCAATTGAGATTGGAAGAAATGGAAATATCAGGGATTGAACTGTTTAAATTGAAAACGGGAAAAATAGCTGCATGTCGTGGGTTCGAACAGCAGAAGTGGTAGGCACGGAGTGGGCCAGAAGAGAGTATCCAAATAAATACTGGAGGCTTCAGCTAGGTGCAAACTATACATTTATTTACACACCACAGCCACCATCAAACAGAGTGTCAAAGTGCTCTGCTGCAATCATACAAATGAGGAGGAGGAACTGTACATCACTCACTGTACATTTATACAAACACCAGCCAATCAGGCTTCAGTGCTGAGTCACTGTGATAGCAGTGGCAAGATTGCCCTGAACCAGTTATAGCCAGCTCTAACAGAGATTCCTGGCTGACAGCTACCTGTCACTAGATCAAATCCATCTAGCCAGACTTACAAGACATGTGGATCTCAACACTGCATACATACCTGAAGATGTTAAGGTGGGATGGAAGATAATTTTAAGTATGACTAATACATTTCTTCTGGATTCTGCAAACAAACAAGGGAAGATCTCTACTTTCACACTGAAATTCTACATGAACAGTTCTCAGCTATAGAAAATAAAAGCATATCTGCTTGTAAGGAAAGTGTTGCAAGTTCTTTTGGATATTGCAGGTGAACAGGGATAGATTTTTGCTCCACATGGAGATTCTACAGGAACAGCTCTCAACTATGGAACTCAAGAAGGAAGGGGAAAAAGTGGGGAGAAGGAACTGTTACCTAAGGTGGAATGGTTACAGCAAATGATACTTAAAATGGAATTTAAGGAAATTTAATGAGATTCAAGGATATAAAACTTAGTGATTTAATGAGATTCAAGGATATAAAACTTAAAGAAAATTGTGATTAAAATTAACTGTTGAAAGAAAAAAATGGTATAAGACAGTTTTTATATTTAACCTTAAAAAGCTCAAAATCCTGTAATGTGATTCAAAAATAAATATTAACAATAGCTCTATGGAGAAAAAATTAAATCCTATAATGTGATTTAAAAACCAATATTAACTGCTGTTTGGAATGTAGTAATTAAAACTGAAATCAAATCAAATGTTAAAGAAATAGTTATAAGATATTCGTATGTATTATTTTAGAAAATTTCAAAGATAAATATGATCAGTACTAGAAATGTGAAGTTATTTAGCATTAGGTATGTTTTTGGGGTTTTTTGGGGTTAGTATAAAATATATATAGAAATGCTTTGGTTATAGAAGGGTTATGTATAAGCAGTTATGGAAACTTTCATAAAGAATGTGAAATTGAAATTAGTACTAGATTTTTTTTAAGGGTTAATATAAAATTTTTGGAATAGTTTGGTTAGAGAATGGCTAACTATAAGCAGCAGAATATTGAGGATTTATAATTATACTAGGAATAAGGCCTGTTGTGGAAATAAATACAATGAGCTCTAGAAACAGGCGCTGGAAGAGTGCCAAGGCTTTGGACACTCAGTGTCAATTTGCTGTGGAAACCTCCTCAAACCCCACCCTCTCCAGGCTCCACCCCTGAAATCCCCAGGAATTTTCCAACCTGGAGTTGGCAACCCCATCCCCTTCCCAGCTAACCATCAACCTACTATTAACTGCCCCTCTGACTGCAGCTGACTTCTGCCCTCCCTTCTGGAGGTCAGTTACAATTCTGAGTGATCTCCAACCCTCAACTAGGAATTGGCAGCAATGGTTCGCCCAGGAGGAACTGGCTGGTTTGGAGGGTGGAGTCTATGGCATCATACCTGTCTGAGGTCCCACCCCTCCTCAAACCTAACCCTCTCCAGGCTCCACCCCTGTGTCAGCTAACTGTCATGCCTACTGTATAATCTCATGTCTGCTAGCACGCTTGCACTTTGCTCCGCTTTGCTTTGCTTTCAGGAACTGTGGGAGAAATCCTCTGCCAGCCCTGTTATCTGAAGACCTTGGGCAGTAAGGGTTTGCGTTCCCAGATGCTGGGAATATTTCGGCCCTCATCTGTGAGGAACATTTCTCCTGCCCATGATGTAGAACCCCACCGGGAGAGTTCCCGCACGTGAGCTAAATTTTCATATGCTTGGCTAGCTACGCAGCAGAGTATATACATAGATAACAACGCTCACACCAGTATTCCTGACAATGGATCTGCTACAATGGGCAACAGACTTGTATTCCAATAAAGCCTAACACTAACATACCTGAATGTGCTTGGACTTGCTAGCTGTTGAACCTGACAGCCTGAAATCCCCAGGAATTTCCCAACCTAGAGTTGGCAACCCTATCTCCTTCCCATCCAAGCATCAACCTGCCATTATAAGGGCCTTCTGATTTTAGCTTTCCATCTTCTCCCCCCTCTCTCCTGGAGATCAATTGTAATTCTGAGTGATCTCCAGCCCTCACCTGAAGATTGGCAACAGTGGTTCCCCATCAGGGAATGGCTGGTTCGGAGGGTGAAGTCTATGGCATTGTACCTGTCTGAGGTCCCACCCCTCCTGAAACCTCACCCTCTCCAGGTTCCATCCCTCAAATCTCCAGGAATTACCCACCTGAAACTGGCAACCCTATCTCCTTCCCAGCCAGTCATCAACCTACTTTTATTTCCCCCTCTCTCTTCAGCTTTCCATTTCCCACACAAACACACCTGCAGCCTCTCCCATGCTCTGAAGCCCTGACTGCCAGAGTCCACCATTTTCTGTGCTCTGAAGCCCTGACTGCCACAGAGTCAACCATTTTCTCCAGGGGAACTGATCTCTGCCATTTGGAGAGAAGTTGTAATTCTGAGTGATCTCCAGCCCTCACTTGGAGTTTGGCAACAATAGTTTCCCAGGAGGAAAAGTCGTCTTTCTCTGCAATGGGGACCAAAGCAACTTACATAATTCTCCTCTCCCCTTTTGACTTGCACAAGAACCCTGTGAGGTAGGTTAGGCTGAAAGTCTGTGAGTGGTCCAAAATCACCCACTCAAAATCACCAACTGGTCCAAAATCACCCACCACCCACAGCAAGAACCTGGATCTAGCAGACCCTGCTGTGAAGCACTCACTGCTACACCTAGGGCAACCAACCACCAGGTGGAGCCTGAAGATCACCAGGTATCACAACTGAATTCCAGAGAACAGATATTTCCCTCTCCCCAAGAAAATAACTGCTTTGAAAGGTGGGCTTTATGGAATTCTGTTCAGCTGAGGCCTCTCCCCTCCCCAAACCCTGGCTTCCATAGATTCTACCAGGAAATCTCCAGGAATCTCCCTACCTGGAGATGGCAACCCTAGTCAGGACTGGCCCCAATGAGTTCCTCACAAAGGCCTGTGAAGGCTTTCCTTCCTTTGTCTGAACCAAGCTTGGTTGCCTATTGTGGCAAAACGGGCGCCAGTTTACAACTCAGCTGTTCGCCTCCCATCCTCGTCCCATGGGCATATCTCACTCCTTAAGTTTGCTGCCACCACTCACTGAATTGTCACTAATTTTTTAGAGGGACAGTGAGACCCCTCTCGCCAAATCTCCCTATTTGGAGATGGAATCCCCAATCCTTGGAGGATCCCTGGAAAGCTGGCAACCCAAGGGTCTGGCCTTTCCTTGCTTCCTTGGGCTACCCCCTTGCTTTGTTATTGTGCAGAGTGGGGGAGACTATGTGGTCAGAGCACAACTCAGATTAGTAGCCCAAATAAAAGAATTTATTTAACTATTTACACAATTATGGAGCGCACAAACACTAAATGAATAAGGCACAACTGTAGGAGTAAGCACACACTATGAACCAACAGGGCATAAACCAACAAGTGTTAAATTGACTTTTTGGGCTACCATATTTCCCCATGCGGTTTGGAGATGGACCTGGCTAAAGTCTGGGACATGGTGGGATGGGAACCCCCTTGAACCCGGAGGCGTTCCTCAGTTTTGCCAATTTCTACAGAGCATTTCTTGCTAACTTCGCCCAGGTGAGCCTACCACTCACGGACCTCCTAAAGACGAAAAGGAAGGGTCCTGAGAGTACACAGCTGGGTGCTAAACTAACATGGACAAACGAACACCAGGAGGCGTTCAACTGCTTAAAAGCTTTGTTCACATCCGAACCTGTGCTTGCACACCCAAATGAACCCAAAAAATTTCAAGTGGACACATCAGACGTCACTATGGGTGGTGCCATCTTGTAGAAGGGGGAGGATGGGAAAATGCACCCTCTTGCGTATGTTTCTTGGAAGTTCAATGATATAGAGCTTAATTGGTCAGTGTGGGACAAGGAGGCAGGAGCTATTAAATTAGCGCTGTCTACATGGTGGCACTGGCTGGAGGGGGGCAGGGTGCCTTTTGAAGTGTGGACTGACTGTAAAAACCTTGAGGTACTCAGAATGCCCCGCAATCTCAATGTGAAATAGCTTAGATGGGTGGATTTCTTCCCTAAGTTTAATTTCACACTCCACCATTTCCCGGGAAAAATTAATTCCTTGGTGGACGTGTTGTCCCACCTCCCACAGCATGACAGCTGCAGGGAGGATGTTCTTGACTCCATGTTTACACCTTCCCAGTTGGGAGGGGCAGTAATAATGTGCAGCCAAATGACAGCCCAGCCCCTGAATCTTGGGAACTGAAATTCGCCTCCGCCCTCTCTGACAGTGATTGGTGGGAACTACAAAAGGAGGAGGAGGGGGAGGAGCGGGTGAACAGCTGTTGGTACCATGGCCATAAACTTTTTGTGCCTTCTGCTTTGCGGGGTGAAATCATGTTAAAAGTACATGGCAATAAACTGGCGGGGCACCTGGGGTTTGTGAAATCCCTGCGTTTATTACAGCATCAGTTCTGGTAGCCAGGGATGAGGAAGGACCTCTCCCTGTTTGTCCAGTCATACCAGACTTGCATCATGGGCAAGCCGAGACCCGGTAAACCGCTGGGACTCCTACAACCCCTGCCTATGCCCAATGGACCATGGGCAGTCGTTTCCATGGATTTTATCACTGACTTACCTCCTAGTTGGGGAAAAACAGTTATCTGGGTCGTAGTGGATCTGTTTTCAAAGCAGGCTCATTATGTTCCGTTTTAGTTTTTTTTTTTTTCAAAATCTTTTTATTGAGTTTTATAATAACAAAACATCAAAACATCTAAACAGACTATCTATACATCATTGTAAATAGAAAAGGAGCAACCGTCATTATGACTTTCAATATGTTACATAACCTTCAATTTAGCAAACTTCAATATTTATAGCATTAAGTTACAACAAAAACATTTGTAAATCTTTAGGAATTTCGTTATGAGCTTGTAAGTATTCCAATATTGGGGACCAAACAGAAAAGAACTCTAAATTTTTATTTAAGCTACTGCTCAGCTCAAAACACGTTATTTTTTCCATTAAATATAAATACCATAACTTATTATGCCATTTCTCCAGTGATAGGAAATTTGCAGATTTCCAATGTGTGGCAATTGCTGCCTTTGCTGCATACAAAAGTAAAGATATGCGTTTTTTATTAATATTATAAGTATCAAGATCTTCTCTATCATTAAGCATTATTCTTTCTGGAGTAAAAGGAATGTTGATGTGTGTTATACAAAAAATCTTTTCTAAAACGTTTTCCCAAAATTTTGAGATTTTAGAACAAAACATCCAGCAATGTAGAAAAGTACCTTTTTCATTGCATTGTCTCCAACATAATGATTGTGAACCTTGTATGTGAGCCAATTGAACCGGAGTGAGGTACCATAAAGACAGAATTTTAAATGCTTGAAGTCTAACAGAAATTATAGATGAGGAATTCTCATATGAATTCCATATACGCATCCATGTATCGTCCTCAATATGTTTCATTAAAAATTTATCCCATCTAGATTGATAAGATAAAACTAAATTTGCTTTATTTTCGTTTAAAATTTGAATAATTTTAGAAATGTTACCTTTTCTGCTGATTCCTGAAGATCTAATAAGTATTTCAAATTTTGTTAAGGGTTGTTGATATAAGTTTTCTAATTGAATTGTTTTGCATAAGTGTCTGATTTGGTGGTAATGAAACCATGTAAGTGGGTTACCTGTACTTGCTTCTAATTCTTCTTTTCCCACAATTCTATTATGTTTAATTAAATCTTGTAGCATTGTTATTTGTTTTTTATGCCATTGTGTATAATCTGCATCAATTAACCCTGGTGGGAACCAATTTTGACCTAAAAAAGGTGCAAATCTAGAGTATTTTGGTACTAATTTTGATCTTAAGGCATCCCAAACCTCTAATGTAGTGAGTAAAGGATCATTAGTTAATGATATATGTAACCTCTCTTTTTTAGTTTGCCATATAGTTTCTACTAATGTATATGGTTTAGTGTTCTCTTCATAAATGTAGACCCAGTCTGGAATCGTCTCTTTTTGCAACATTATTAAGATTCTATTCAAGTGTGTCGCTATATAATAATTTTGTAGATTAGGGAGTTGCAAGCCTCCAGATTTACGTGATCTATATAGAGTATTGGCATTGACTCTGGCTTTTTTCTTGTTCCACAAAAATGATAATAAAATAGATTGCCAATATTTTATCTTACTTATTGGTATTTTAACAGGTAAAGCTCTAAATAAAAATATAAATTTTGGGAGTAAAAAAGATTTTATAAGATTGTATCTATCTATAAAAGAGGGTGAATATCTTTCCCAATTTTTTATTTTTTGAAGGATTTCTTTATGTAGTTCGCCATGGTTGAATTTATAAATATTTTTTAAATTTGCTGGTAGTTGTATACCCAAATATTGTAATTTTTCAAACGCCCATTGATATTGGAAGGTGGATTTTATATACTCCTGGGTTATATTAGATAGATATAATGGCATTAAATTTGATTTAGTGACATTAATTTTCAATCCTGAAATTGATTCAAAGTCCTGTAGTATGGATTGTAAGTGATATAATGACTTTGAGGGGTTGGTAATAAATAACAACATATCATCAGCAAAAAGCGTTAATTTGTATTCTTTTTTTCCAATAATAAATCCTGATATATTTATCTCTTGTCTTATTTTTTGTGCTAATGGTTCTATTGCTAAAGCAAATAGAAGGGGCGACAAGGGACAACCTTGTCGTGTTCCTCGTTCTAATTTAAAATTTGGAGAAGACGTTCCATTTATATTAATTGTTGAATATGGTTGTTCATAAATTGCATTAATGGCTGCTAAAAATTTAGATCCAAAATTCATTTTTACCAAAAGCAATTTCAAAAATAAGAGTTCCAAGGAATCAAAAGCTTTTTCCACGTCAAGTGAAAGTAAGATTGATTCTATTTTATTTGTTTGAGCTTTCTGTATGATATGTAATGCTTTATAAGTATTATCTATTAAGTCCCGTCCTGGTATAAAACCTACTTGATCCTGTGTTATATATTCAAAAATTATTTTATTTAAACGTTGTGCCAAAATTGACGTAAAAATTTTTAAATCAACATTTAAAAGAGATATTGGCCGATATGAAGATGGAATAGTTTTATCTTTCTGTGGTTTAGGAAGAAGGACCATATTTGCATAAGACCATGACTGCGGTAAATGACCTACTTTCAAAATATAATTGCAAGTATTTAATAGTGGGTCTAAAAGTGTGGTAGAAAAGCATTTATAAAAAGAAGCTGAAAAACCATCAGGTCCAGGGGATTTGTTCACTTTTAATCTTTTAATAGCTTCTATAATTTCCTGTTTAGTATAATCTTTATCCATGAATGATTTATGTTCATTCTTTAACTCCTTAGTTGTGTATGATTTAAAAAAATCATCTATACTAGATTGTGATAAATTTTTTGAGGAGTATAAACCTTTATAATATTCAACAAAAATTTTTAAAATTTGATTAGTATTGGATTGTAATTTACCTGATTTATCTTTAATCTGATGGATTTGTCTTTCCACTTTTTTCCTATTTACTCTTTTATTTAGAATTTTAAGATTTTTAGCATTATAGTGCCAGGATTCTTGTTTTAAATAAATTAAATCACGTTTTATTTTATATGTATCTAAATTTTCTAACTTCCTCCTTTCAGTCAGTAACATTTTATAAACCTTTTTACTACAAGTACGTTTATGTTCTTTCTCTAATTCAGAAATTTTATTTGTAATAGTTTGCCTTTGTTCTTTTTGTTTCTTCCACTTATAAGAAGACTTTGCTATCAAGGTTCCTCTAATTGTTGGTTTCATAGCATCCCATAAAAGCAACGGAGAGGATACATCTACAGAATTCTCTTGAAAATAAAATTTAAGTTGTTGGTCTATTTCTTTTCTGACTATTGGGTCTTCTAATAAGCTAGAATTTAAGTACCATTGTTTTTTCCTAGGAAAATGGGAAGACCAATCCCAAATTCCTTCAACCCAAGCATGGTCTGACCACAATTTGTCACCAATTTGAGTTTTTAAAATCTGGTATTGCAACGATTGAGATACTAGGATGTAGTCTAGTCTGGTATGCAAATTAAATTGAGAAGAGTAATAGGAAAAATCTTTTTCGTTTGGATGTTGTGCTCGCCAAATATCTATTAAAGCATAATCCTGAAGAAGTGTATTTAAGTCATGTTTATCTGATTTCTTACCTGTTTTCTTGAGAGGTTTCTTATTTTTTGGAGTAGATCTGTCTAGTTGCTGATTAACTATTAAATTTAAATCACCACCCAAAATTGTTTCTCCTTCTTTAAAGATGTCTAACTTCTGGAAAACATCAGTCAAAAAATTAATTTGGTCACTGTTTGGAGCATATATGGAACCCAATGTCACCATTTTATTTTCCATGGTACCTTTAATAAAAAGAAATCTACCCTTATCATCTCTCAAAGTATCTTTCAAACTAAATCGCACATTTCTTGATAACATAATGGCAACACCTCTAGACTTTGAGCTACCACTTGCCTGCAATTGAAAAGTAAACCAGTTAGTATTAAAAATATTTCTGTTTGGATTTTTCTGGTGTGTTTCTTGTAACATCAATATATCTGGTTTTAAGTGAAGAAAATTATTATATACTCTCTTCCTTTTGATATTATTGTTAACACCTCGCACATTCAAAGTGATTATCTTAAGATGTGACATCATAAGAGGTTACCTTTATTTAATATATATTCTTGTTCTTTTCCACTTTTGTACCACAAATAACAACTCTAATTTTAATTTATTAATTCTAAAGTCCTTTTGTAACTATTTCTACCAGATGTCTAGCTCCTTATTAGAATATACTCAGAAATATAGACTATAAAAAGTCTTTTAAGTTATTTCTAACTCACCAACTAATAAAAAATAAAAAATAATAATAATAAAAATATATATTAACAAAACTTCCAACCTCTGGTTTGTTATTACTGCCTAACTGACTAACTAGAAACCTAAATGGAGCCTGCAGTAAACTGCAGGTACTCAGGTATCTTCCTGAGACCAACTAAGGTATATGAAATAAGAACTTCTTTAAAACATGAATCATTCCCCCCCACCACCCCTTAACTAAGTTTTATTTATGCATCAACAGCCATTAACAGTTAGCCTATTATTATTGTTATTTTTAAGATCTGGCTAGGCTCTGTGTAACAAGTATAAAATATAATAAAATAAAAATACAGTTTTCATATTGTTACATAATTTGAGGAATCATGTCTCTCTGAAGTTATTGTAACCTCAAAAACTCCAAATGAATATTTAAATCTTTTTTGAGTTGGGAACGGGAATTTTGCTTTCTTTTGGTGGGGTCATGTTGAATTGCAATCTTCTCTTTTGTGTATTCTTAGTTGTAGATTCATCTTTCTTCAATCCCAGCTTTTTCAAAAGATTTAGTCCATCTTTCACCGATGCTGCTTGTATTCTCTCCCCTTTGTAGATGACTTGCAAAGTTGCTGCACCAATCCATTTATATTTTATTTTATGGTCTTGAAGCTGTGTAGTTATGGTTTTCAGTTCTCTCCTTTTATTTATTGCTTCTGAAGGAAGGTCTGGAAATATTTCAATTTTATGACCCGCAAAATCAAAAGGACCTTTTTCTCTTGCTTCTGCTAGAATTCTTTTTCTTACCCTATAATCTAGGGCAGTGATCACAATATCTCTGGGTCCCTTTCTGTGTGGGTTTTTAGGCGAGCCAATTCTATATGCTTGTACAATTACAGGAACAACATCATCCTGCAATTGCCATAGCTCAGCTAGCCAGTTTGCCATAAAAACATGAAGTTCTTCAGATGTATTAAGCTGCTCCGGAAAACCACGAAATTTAACATTATTTTTACGTTGTTCCATGTCCACGTTGAGTATTTTAAGGTTTAACTGGTCAGTCTCTTTTTGCAGATTTTTATTCTCAGCTTGAACAGTTTCTGCTAAAGTAAATGCAGTTTCTGCAGTATTTTGAGTGTCTATTAGTACTTTTTTAATATCAGTTCATTGTTCTTGGACTGGCTTCCAAAGTTCGCTCATTTTAGCAAAAAGTCTGCCTTCCATTTCAAGTAAATCACATTTAGAAACTGGGGTGAGGAGTTCTGCGTCCTCTATACTATCTTCAATAGTTTCTTCAACAATGGCGTCCGCCATTTTAAGATCGATCGCGCACCCGCCTTGCTGCGTTTTTTCGATCGGTAATATTGAAGTGTATAAGCGGCTTACCGTATCAGCGAGGTTACAAATATTTTCTTAAAAGATTTCACTTTTAGTTCGTTATATTTTCGATCTTCTGAGGCTGTTTTTTGCCGCGATATTCTTATTGTTATAGGCAGGGAGGGAGAGAGCCTCGGGCTCAGGCGTCCATTCCCTTCTCGCGCGACGCCACGCCCCTATGTTCCGTTTTAGTCTCTGCCAACTGCACGTTTGCTAGCCAAGGCATTTATTCAGCAGGTTTTTCGACTGCATATGCTTCTCCAGAAGATAATTTCTGACTGGAGTTAACAGTTTGTTTCCAAGTTTTGGGGTGAACTGATGCATCTCATAAGGGTGGAATGCGGTTTGAGTAGTGCTTATCACCCCGAGACTGATGGCCAGATGGAACGGGTCAATCAAACCCTTGAGCAGTACCTCTGTTGTTTCACTAATTTTCAACAAGACAATTGGGAAGAACTCCTCCCCCTGACAGAGTTATGTTACAACAATGCATGCCATTTCTCCACGGGGGTCTCCCCATTTATGGCAGCTTATGGTTACGAGGCCCCACCTCTCCCACTCCTGTCTGATGCAGCTCTCCCAAAAGGGGAGGTGGGGGACTGGTGTAAATGATTGCAGGCAGCCTGGCCATTTTTGTGCAAAACCTTGGACAGGGCTAAACAGGCTTACAAGCTTCAGGCTGACAAAAAACACACTGTCGGCTGGGACATCCAGCCTGGTGACTCTGTTTATGTCTACCAAGAACATCAAGGGTCTCCAGCCTAACAGGAAGCTGGGCTAGAAATATGTGGGCCCATTCCCTGTAAAACGCAAAATAAATTAGGTGACTGTAGAACTTGACTTGCCAAAGACTTTGAGACATTTGTACCCTGTTTTCCATTTCAGATTACTTCGCCGGGACCCTGGGCCTAATGCTTGGTGACCTCAGTGTGCACAGCCACCCCCTCTGATGGTGCAAGGCGAACCGCACTACGAATTTGCTGACATTTTAGACTCTAAGCTTAAATGAAACAAGTTATTCTACTTGGTTGAATGGGTGGGACTTTGGGCCTCAACATAGGGAGTGGGTGGAGGTGGATCACATCAGGGCCCCCCGACTTCTTCGTTGTTTCCATCATCACTACCCTGACAAACCCAGAGGAGGTGCTTGGGGGGGCAGGATGTCAGGTAGCCCTGTCATAGGGATGGAATGTGGAGGGAGTACTCTCAGTCTACCAGCATCTAACCATTACTGTTTTTACTGTCTGTATGTTATCATTTGTATAACCTTGTAGATGCTCCAGCTGCAGAAATCCTAGGCTGGGAAATAATGGCTTTTAGATCGTTTGCTAGCTTCTCCCACTTGCTTAGCCTGCACGCGCAAACTATACTCATTGGCTTCAGCTTATTCAGGGGGCATTTGATAGTAGTATAATTTAGGTGGCCCTACTGTTCCCGGGCATTCCTGACACAAGCTGTACATGTGTCTTTAGTTCTGATTCACCAATAAAGAGTTTTCTTCTGAAGAAGCCCTGTGTTGCATGACCTGACTAAGGAGCCTGACAGGAAGCAGTGACAGACTTCACGTTCCTGGGATCCAAGATCACTACAGATGGTGACTACAGCCATGAAATTAAAAGATGCCTGCTCCTTGGGAGGAAAGCAGTGGCAAACCTAGACATCACCCTGCCACCATTAAAAAGTAGAGACATCACCCTGCCACCAAAAGTCTGTATGGTCAAAGCAATGGTATTCCCAGTAGTACTGTATGGCTGCGAGAGTTGGACTACAAGGAAGGCTGAGCACCGAAGAATAGATTCTTTTGAATTATGGTGCTGGAGAAGACTCTTGAGAGTCCCTTGGACTGCAAGGAGATCAAATCAGTCCATCCTAAAAGAAATCAATCCTGACTGTTCCCTGGAAGGCCAGATACTGAAGCTCAAATACTTTGACTACCAAATGAGAAGGGAGCACTCTTTGGAGAAGACCCTGATTGAAGGTCAAAGAAGAAGGGGATGGCAAAGGATGAGATGGTTAGACAGTGTTATCGAGGCAACGAACATGAAATTAAGCAAACTCTGGAGCATGATGGAAGACAGGAGGGCCTGGCATGATGTGGTCCATGGGGTCGTGAAGAGTCGGACTTGACTGTGTGACTGAACAACAACAAAACACTCTGTCCCCCCAAAAAAGAGTTCTTGCTGC
The DNA here is from genome assembly GCA_029375565.1 of Gekko gecko. Classification (NCBI taxonomy): domain Eukaryota; kingdom Metazoa; phylum Chordata; class Lepidosauria; order Squamata; family Gekkonidae; genus Gekko; species Gekko gecko. Next base: position 177,695,431 of record JAPDNY010000005.1, read on the forward strand.
ATTTTTGAATGGTTGCAGTGTTGTGTGCTGATGCCTTCATCCGGGAGGCTACTCATAACCCAGCCCAACCACCAAGACCACCTCATGCTGGGTCCAATATGACCTCACAGTAAGATAGAACTTCAAGTAGGACACTTGAGCCAGATCTTCTACTGATTGTGGACCAGTGCATGAGTGGCTCTAATGGTCCAATCCAGCACCCAAAATTGAGCAAAGAGGCAGCCAGCCTAATCTTTTCCCATTTTCAGGTGGCATGCTGAGTTATCCTCCATCAGCCACAGTTTCCAAATAGTCTTCAAGGGCAGCCTGCACAAAGCATATTTCAGTAATCTTTCTGAGAGGCTGCAAAAACAGAAATGAGCACAGTATGGTTGCTTTCTGTCGGTAGGGGTACAGATTCCATATGCTTATTAAAAAGCCTCTGCTGCTGCTTGGACCTCTATTTAGAGTAGCATGTTCAGGGGCCAAAATATTGCTGAACAAGCTGTTCAGAAGGACCAATAACATTGCCATTTGAACACACACTGGAGCATCTGGTTGGCAACCAATACCATCTTCATATTTTCTGGATTCAGATTGTTATAGCAATAAGTTCATCACCATCACCAGACACCGGTTTGGCACTGAAGCTAAATGCCCATACAATTTTGGTTGTAGATATCAAAATTAATAAATTATAACAGTGTATTTAATTAAAATGCAAGACATAATTTTTAAAATATATATTTCACCCCAGAATGTAGAATCATAGAATCACAGAGGTGGAAGGAGCCATACAGGCCATCTAGTCCAACCCCCTGCTTAATGCAGGATCAGCCTAGAGAATCCCTGACAAGTGGTGGTCCAGATGCTCCTTAAAGACTGCCAGTGAGGGGGAGCTCACCACCTCCCTAGGCAGCTGATTCCACTGTTGCACAACTCTTACTTTAAAAAAAGTTTTCCCTAAGATCCAGCTGGTACCTTCCCGCTCTTAATTTAAACACATTATTGTGACTCCTGTTCTCTGCTGCCAACAGGAACAGCTCCCTGCCCTCCTCTAATTGACAGTCCTTCAAATACTTCAAGAGAGCAACCATACCCCCCACCTCCTCTTCTCCAGAATGAACATTTCAAAGTCCCTCAGCCTTTCCTCATAGGGCTTGGTCTCCAGGTCCCTGAACATCCTTGTTATTCTCCTCTGCACCCACTCCATTCTGTCCACATCCTTTTTGAAGTGAGATCTCCAGAACTGTGCACAATACTCCAGATGTGGCCTGACCAATGCAGTGTACAGCAGGACTATGACATCTTGAGATCTGGATGTTATGCCTCTGTTGATACACCCCAAGATAGCCTTAGCCTTTTTTGTCATTGTATCACACTGGTTGCTCATATTTAACTTATGGTCCACCTATACCCCAAGATCTTCACACACATGGCTACCTAGAAAGGTACCCCCCATCCAGTATGCACATTCCTCATTTTTGTTACCCAGATGTAGAACTCGGCACTTATCATTGTTAAATTACATCTTGTTCACATCTGCCCACTTTTCCAGTGTGTTCAGATCTCATTGAATTCTATCTCTATTTCTGGTGTGTTCACTGCTACTCCCATTTTGGTGTCACCTGCAAATTTAATGAGTAGTCCCTCCACACCCTCATCCAAATCATTGAGAAAAAATATTGAAAAGTACTGGGCCCAGAATCAAGCCCTGTGGCACCCCACTGGACACCTCCCTCCATTCCGATGAAACACTATTGACAACTACTCTTTGAGTGCAGTTCTTCAACCAGTTCCCTGTCCACCTAACTATCCTACAGTCCAGGACACAGTCCTCTGGTTTACCCATCACAATATCATGGAGAACCCTGTCAAAAGCTTTACTGAAATCCAGGTAAACAGTGCCAATGGTGTTCCCATGATCCATTAAGCTCGTCACTCACTTAAAGAAGGAAATGAGGCTGGTCTGGCAGGACCGGTAGGGGACAAATCTGTGCTGACTTCCCTAGATCACCAAGTTGTGTTTTAGGTGCTTGCAGACTGATCTCTTTAAAATCTGCTCCAGTATCTTCCCTGGAACAGAGGTCAGACGGACTGGCCTGTAGTTTCCTGGATCATTCCTCCTCCCTTTTTTGAAAATTGGGATAACATCTGCCCTCCTCCAGTTTTGTTCAAAAACAAAAAACAAAATACACTGTGAGTGCACAAATTGCTCAGTGTCAAATAACACTCAAGTGCTTCTTCAAGGCATATATCTCAAACACAATTAATGAAAGAATCCTGCATAGAGATTAGAATGTAAATCTTTTAGTATAATCCACATATACTTATTACTTGTTAAAGCACTGAGACTTTGAAATGAATACACAAGTGCAGGTAGACACAAAGAAACCTTCCTAGAGCAAGACCAGTAAATGAGCTGTATTTAGTCCTTGAAAACAACTATTATCTTCTTTACTGCTTCTTCGTTTCCAAACTTTCAGGTCTGCAGAGAGGCTGAGAAAACTGGCTGATGTCTCTTGTCAGCTGGGAGAGTTTTGATTATTTTCCTTCAGAGCCAATATATTCTTATGGAACCACACAGTTTACACATTTTGCATGCCTTATCGTACTCTCACATGGACTCAGTTGCACTCCTTTCGGCATAGTAGTTCTCTGAAAGATGATGGACAAAGGCTGTTCAAGCTGTCTTGAATGTTCTTTGAGCACTCTTGGGTGCATACCATCTGGCCCAGCGGGGTTGTACTCATTCAATGCAGCCAGGTGCTTCTCAACTATCTCTCTGTCCATGTCTACCAGTAGCCTGGACACCATGCCTTGCCTACTACCATCTCTAGATGAGACTGTTTTCTTCTTCAGGGAAAGAACTGAGGCAAAATAGGCATTAAACCTTTCTGCTTTCTTTCTGTCCTCTGTCCAAGTTTCTCCATGTTCACCCAACAGTGGGCCCATCGCCTCTTTTATCTTGCTTTCGCTCCTCATATATCTGAAGAAGAGTTTCTTGTTGCAGCAAGCCTCCCTGGCCAACTTTAGCTCACTGTGAGCTTTGGCCTCTCTGATGGCTAGACCTACAGTGCCTAGCAACCCACAGATACTCCTTTTTAGAGGTATGTCCTTGCCTCCATTTCTTGAACATTTCCTTTTTTCTACCAGTACATTATGCAGTTCTCTGTTCATCCTCATTGGCTTCTTGGATTTCCCACCATGTTTCCTTCTTGTTGGAATAGTGATGGCTTTATCTTGGAAGAGCTCTTGTTTTAGGAGAGCCCACCCTTCAGTTGCTCCTTTCCCTTCCAGCAGTCTTGCCCATGGAATGATTCTCATCATGCCTCTGACTACATTAAAGTCTGCCCTACTGAAATCTAACATACATGTTTGGCTACAAACTTCCTTGGTCTCCCACTGCAAAAGGAATTCTAGCAGGACATGGTCACTTCTCCCTAAGGTCCCCACCACATTCACCCCATCTACCATCTCCTCACCTAGATACTTTCCACTGGGCTGTCACCCTCCTTCTGTAGTACTTCCTAACAAACAAACCCTCTCTTCACACACAGCACAATTCCACCTCCTCTTCAACCCTTTTGGTTTTTCTTGAACAATTCATATCCATCCACTACTACATTCCATTTATGTGAATCATCCCACGAAGTCTCTGTAATGCCTATGAAATCATATCCCTCTGTCTGCATTAGAAGCTTAAGCTCTTCCTTCTTATTGCCCCAGCTTTGGGCATTGGTTCATAGACACCTGAAGCCCCATACCTTTGGCTCCATTAGACCTGGACCTCCCAGGGGGGCCTCTGTTGTTTGCTCTTCTTCATTGCTCCCTGTGTTGGTCATCTCCTTCCACTTCTGGTGTCAGTTTAAAGCCCTCTTGATGAATCTCTCCAGGTTTCTTCCATCGCATGCTAGTAGGTTGTCATCCAGAAAACTTAGCCTGTGGTCCCAGAATCCAAATTGCTCCTGCCAGCACCACCAAAGCAGCCAGTGTTTCACCTCCATTATCATCTGCTACCATCACATTCCCCTTCCTACGACAGGAAGTGTCGAAGAGAACACCACCTGTGCCCCCACATTCCCTTCAGCTTCCTCCTGAGAGCTTCATAGTCATCCTTAATGCTTTTGATGGTGTTTATGGCCGTGTCATCAGTTCCCATGTGGACCATCACAAATGAATAATGCTCTGTAGATTTGTTGAGTTTGGGGCAAGGGTAATTTCCTAGAAAAAGAGGTGCAGGAGCTCATTAGCATAACTCATTAGCATATGCCACACCCCCTGACATCACCAGAAGTATGGCGAGAAAGAGAGCAAGAGAGATAGAGAAAGAAAGAGAGAGAGAGAAAGTCAGAGAGAGACAGAGAGAGAGATGGGGAGGAAGGAAGAAAGAAAGAGAAAGAGGGAGGGAGGGAAAGAGGGCAAAGAACTTTGGGAAAGAAGGAAAGAAAAGAAAAGAAAAGGAAGGAAGGAAGGAAGAGGGCAAAAAAGAGGGAAAGAGATGGGGAGGAAGGGAAAGAGGGCAAAGAATGGGAAAGAAAGAAAAAAAGAAAGAGAGATGGGGAGAGAGATGGGAAGGAAGGAAGAAAGGGAAAGAGGGAGGGAGGGAAAGGGGGCAAAGAACTTTGGGAAAGAAGGAAAGAAAGAAAAGAAAGAAAGGGGAAAAGAGGGAAAGAGATGGGGAGGAAGGGAGGGAAGGAAAGAGGGCAAAGAATGGAAAAGAAAGAAAGAGAGAGAGAGATGGGAAGGAAGGGAGGGAGAGAGGGGTGGGCAGAGAAAGGTGGTGAGTGGGTGGGTGGGGCACTCCAGAGATCTTTCTCTGCTCGTGTGCCTTGGCGCATGGGCAGAGAAAGGTGGGGGGGGCACTCCAGAGGAAGCCAGAAACTGGGTTGGAGAAGGCCTTCTCAGTGTGCCAAGCCTCGGCATGCCTGAAGAACCAGGGACATGGCAGGAGGCAGGAAACTTACCTTCTTTCTTCTGCCTCCTTCCTTCTTCTGCTGGGAGCAGGGGGGCAGGGCTCATTCATGTGCCCACCCCCCGGGTGCCTCATTCCCAGAGTGCTTCTCCTCTGCACTCCAGCCCCATCCGAGGCCTGGTTTTGGGATCCTGTCTATAATATCTTTAATTTTTACATCTGGCAAGCAACACACCTCTTGGGCCGGTGGACACATGATGTTCCATACCCCTCAGCAGGGAGTCTCCTATGACTGAAAGAATGCCACCATCGCCATTGCCTATTACCTGTATTTGCTAGCACTTTGTAATTGTGATGGTTTTAACTGTTTTATCTGTTTTAAAATATTTTGTGTTTTAGTATATTTGTATACATGCCTCTAAGCTGCCCGGAGCCCACCCCGACAGGGAGGGCAGGATACAAATCAAACAAATAAAATAAAATAAACATTTTCATTTTCCTTCCTGTGCCATCTCCCTGTCCTTCTCCCTCTGTCTCCCTTGTGTTTGTGATACTTCCACTGACAGTGTTTCCATCTCTGCTTCCACTGCAAGGGCCAGGAATCAATTCCTCAGTTCTTTTTTAATTTTTTTTATTTTAAAGACATAACATACATAAAAAGGGGGAATTATTCTTACAATTCCTTTTTGACAAACTCATGCCTAATTTATCATACATTTATATATTTCACCTTATATTATTAAATATATCACTTCCAAATATATCAAAATTGTATTTTATAGGGGGGTGACTTCCAGTACAGCATGGCGACAGGTGCGTCTCAGATTGCTCTGAGCCGCCTAATCCTTTTTCGCTCCTTTTGGAGCCTCCCGGTCACCGGGAGAGCTCCGCCAGACCTCCTGGAGAGAGGGCTGGAGCAGGGGGCTTTGTTTTGGCCCCTTCCACAGCTGGCAAATGTGTGTGGGGGGGTGTTCATTACTGCCCCAAAGTGGAAGTGACTGATGGGATAGAGCTTGGACGCCAAGCTCTAGGTAGCTGCAGTCATCCATTTTAACCATGTTTGGTGATGGAATTCTTTTTTCTTTGTGACAAGTCAGCAATGCAGCACTACTGTATCTGAAAAAAGAACTGTGAGTACAAATAGCTCTAAAGAGAAGATGGCTTATGAAAGACCCCGGAAACTTTCTTCCCAAAATGGAGATGAAGAGAGGCCGGAGAGCGAGGGGGAGTAAAATATATGGTCATTTTTTATTATTATTATTATTGTACCCTGGGAAATCTTGATATTTTCATTGGACTTTGGCAAAGATTCTTTGTAGACATTGGCTAGCTGAATTAGGTATCTATTGGAATGAGTTGTGGAGCTAAATTAAGTAACCTGAGCTTAGTAAAAATGGTGTCCTCGCCAAAGGAGGAAGAAGAGGAAGAATTTGATGAGAACATATTGATGGGAGAGCTCTCTGTTGAACAATTTTTGAGAATTGTGAGAGAAGGAATAAAGAAGGGGGTTGAGGAGGCATATGCAGATTTATTACAAAATGTACATAACCTCCAAGTGGAAACAGAAAATGTAGAAAAGACAGGACAATGTATCCAGAAGGTTGTGGAGGAGTCGGTAGAGCAGGATGAAAAAGCAGGTGTTAAAGTAGTAACCTTACCAACTCAAACTGGGGGAAAGAAAGTGACTTTTTAAAAAGTAGAGGCAGTGAAGATACAAAAAATTCCACCCCCCCAAAAAAAAAGAATCATAAAAGGAAAAGAAAAAAGCAACATGCGTGTGAAAGTAAAGAGGACAGTGCAACTTATGAATACGAATCTGGAGATAAACTGCCATACCTGCAAAGGAAAGCAACATATAGACATGCTGTTGCAAGAAAACAAATTGCAGAGCTACAGGAAAAAAATTAGGATGTATGGAAGGGATGAATTATTTCTTTTTTTTGCTGGAATGAATTGATCTTGGAAAGATTGTTATGATTTACTCAAAGATATTTAAAAACTATAATGTTGAGTGTGTGTAGGAGTTAGTTTGCAGTTGGGGCTGTTAATAGGGGTGTGTTAGGACTAGCTGGAATGAAAAGGCACTGTAAAGACTGGTATAACTTATGTTTAGATTAAAGGGTATAGTGCTAATGGGTGTGTAGGTTTTTGAATTATAGAACTATAGTAGAAAAAATGAGATATATGGAAGAGAGGAAACATTTATGTGTGATAGGTTTTGGTAAAAGGTATTGATTTTGGAAAGTTTGTTATGATTTAAGATTAATTTAAAGGCTGTAATGCTAGAGGTAAAACAAATTGCAGATTTATAGGAGAAAAATGAGGATCTATGGAAGGGACGAAATATTTTTTGTGTGTGATAGATTTTGCCTGGAATGAATCGATCTTGGAAGGATTTGTTATGACTTAAGATCAGTATAAAGTTTGAAATGCTGGAAGTAGGTAGGATGTAGGTAGTGCAGGTTAGGTGGTCCTTAGCATGGGGGTGTTTTAGGGATAGTTGGAATGAAATGACACTGTAAGGGATGGCATAATTTATGATTAATTTAAAGGGTAGAGTGTTAAGTGTATGTAGGTTTTATTCAGGAACTGAGGGTTATAGTAGAGGTGTTTAATTAATTTAAATGCTACCAAGGTTGATAAGGGAAAATTTAAGAAGAATTCTTTTTTCAAACCTCATAAAAATCTGAAATTATAACTGTTGTGTTTACTAAAAATAAGAAACTTAAAAGCCAATGGAGTAAATAGAAATATTTAATGTATGCCTTGAAAGGATAAAGTTGATGTTGAATGCCATTTGGTTAAACTAATTATAAAAATAATACATAAGATCATAATTCAACAATGTTTGCACTCGGACTGAAGTTGCTTAGTGGGTAGAAGATTAGAAAAAGGTAATCTTTTAGTTTTGGTGGATTGCTGTTAAAATTTTTGTTCATCTGTTTCTTTATTTTCTTTTTTTTCTTCCTTTTTTGTTTGCTGGTTTGTTGTTTATAGAATAGGTATTATGGATGGAGTGTTATATATGTGTGTAGATTACAGAGGTGTACAATTTTGAAAACTCAATAAAAATATTATTTTAAAAAAATGTATTTTATATATCCTTAACAAGTATTAAATGTCTGTAGAATTTACTTATTGTATTCTTCCAACCACTTATAAAATCTTGACCATGTATTTTCAAATGTGGTTTCTGGTTGTCCTTTCAAAATTAGAGTTAATTTGTCCTTTTCTGCCATTTCCAAAATTTTTCTTAGAATTTCTTCTCTCAAAGGTGTTTGTATTTTTCTCTAACATTACCATAAAGTATTCTAGCAGTTGTAGTCAAATGCAGTATAAGATAAGAGTCATTTTTTTTAGTTTTCAGGTAAGATATTCAAGAAAAATATTTCTGGAACAAAGGGTACAGAACATTTTTTTTAAAAATGTAAAATTTTGTGAATCTAAGCCCAATTTTCTTCTTTTGTTTTTGCTTTATCACATAAACACCACATATGGTAAAAAGATCCAACATTAGTTTGATATTTGCAAGATACATTTGAGCAATTAGGGTAAAACTTAGCCAATTTATCAGGCGTAATATTCCAACTATAAAACATCTTATAAATATTTTCCTTATATGAAATTGCTTTTGTAATTAAAAAAAAAATTCCACACTTGTGATGATTGGTCCAGCTCAATACTATGACCTAAGTTTTGTGCCCGCTTTATCATAACATTTCAACTTCATCTTGGGTCTTATTTTCTAAAAGCAATACATGGATTTTCTTAATGAGTTTCTCATCAGCATACAACAATATCTTATCTATTTCTAATATTTTGTCATAAAAGTCTATTGGCTTATCTTTGCTATATCTTGATTCAATTTGAATTTTTTGCAACCATGTTAAAATTTCTATTAGTTTCAATTCATTTATGCTATCTAATAAATCTTCATATTTTAGAATTGTTTCTTCCTGAAGTAAACTAGGATTTGTAAAGGCTTCTAATGGAGCAACCCATTTTGGAATCTTGGTGTAAAAGTTCTTTTTAGATTCTTCCCATACCTTCCGTAAAAAGGATCTAATAAAATGTTGTTTAAAATATTTGTGAGTATCTGCCTGCCCATACCATATGAAGGCATGCTAACCTAACAAAAGATCATGACCTTCTAATTTCAAAAGTCTTGTATTTTCTAAAGTAATCCAGTCTTTTAACCATGTCAAAGCCACTGCTCTACAGTGAAGCAGCCAATCTGATAATGCAAACCCAACTCTCTCTTTGGCATCTTGTAATGCTTTAAGCTTTATTCTTGGTTTCTTGCCTTGCCAAATAAATTGTATCATCATTTTATCAAGTTCTTTAAAATATTTTTGGTTTTGAAGAATAGGTATTGTTTGAAATAGAAATATCAGTCTTGGTAATACATTCATTTTAATAGTGGCAATTCTTCCCATTAAGGAGATTTGAAGGTTTTTCCATTTGCCCCCCCAGTTGGAATAACGAGACAGACAACTGTTTGGAAGTAAACAAGGGCCACTTTATTAACTATTTAACATAACATTGCAGCAAGGGACCAGCTAAGTGAGCATGGAACAGGCAAGGCAGGTGTCACTCCCCTGACCAACTTTCTTGCCCTTTTCTTGGGTGGGTCACCCAGCTCCAGTCTTGAGCCATTGGTCTGGCTCATAACCAGCAGCCCAGCAAACTAGTCACCACTTAGGAGCGCCTATCCCTGAAGCCTTCCAACTTGCAGAGAGGAGCATACCCAAGGTTCCCAGAGGAAGTGATCACCATTTCCCACCCTGGACCTTAGAAATCCGAAGACAGTTCCTGATGACCCCCTGCTCCCTAATGGGGAAAATGCCATAAGGTGCTCACCGGTTCCGGTTTCTTGCCCGCACCAACCTGCCACAGCCAAGACCAAGTCTCTGCTTTGGTCTTTGCTCCCCACCAAAAAGCCCAAGGCTGATCTAATCCCTTGCTGCAAGTCCTGCAAAAATAAGCCTTTGCCCTTATGTGATAGGTGCACCCCGTCAGCCCTATACAGGTCCTGAAACTCCACCACCTCCATGACCTTCTTATTCTGGCAGGTGGCTTTACACCTAGCGGGGGTCTCCACAATGCCATACCTGGTAGAGGAGAATAATTTACCTCCCTATTCGCACTACCGGGCCATCTTGCACTTATCATGCAAGGTCAGCCTCTGCCTGTAACCCCAGGGCCGTGCCCTTCATGGTGAGTCAGAATAGCTAACCAGAGGATCTCCACTCTAGGCCACCTTGCTCTTATCATCAGAAGGTCAGCCACTGCATGTAACACCAGGGCCTTGCCCTTCATGGAAAGGCAACGTAGTTGACAAGAGTATCTGCACTCCAGGCCACCTTGCTCTTATCATCGCAAGGTCAGTCTCCACTCGCAGCACCATGTCTTTGTCATTCATGGCAAAGCAGAATAGCTCACCAAACTATCTGCACTCTGGGCCACCTTGCTCTTATCATCACAAGGTCAGACTCCACTCATAGCACCATGCCTTTGTCACTCATGGTGAACTAGATAGCTGACCAGGCCATCTGCACTCCAGGCCACCTTGCTCTTATCATTGCAAGAACAGCCTCGGCTCATCACACAAGGGCGTATGCCTGGCTGGACTATCTGCCCTCTGGGCCATCTTGCTCCTATCATCGCAAGGTCTGCCTCAGCTCATAGCCCCAAGGGCTTCATGGACAGAGTGTCCTCCTGGCCTGGTAGGTGGCCCCAAAAGACCACAAAAGACCATGCTGTGGCCGCAGACATTGACTCTTCGTCTTGCCCCACAGCCAGCAGCACCTGAAAGAGAAACCTCATAGATAACTGTAAACTTTGCAATTTCATTCTTCGAACACTAGGTGAAAGCCCGCCACTAGTTCCACAACACCACCTCCAAAAATGGAGTGCAGTGACTGGACAAAGGTCCTGATAAGAAAGTTCCCTCTGACACTACCGCATGGCAAGGGAATGCACTGGGCAGCTGCAGTGGATGCAGCACTGAACCAAGAAGAGTGAGTTCCAAACCTTACCCTATGAAAGGCCCAACTCACCCAAAGCCTGGGCGCTAACCACCGTAAACTTGTGCCTAGCCTGCGGAGTTCCATCCGCATGCCTAAAGTGGTAACTGTCTTCATAACTTGAAGTGCGACACCTCAGGTTGCAAAAATGACCCCTTTTTCCACTGCCAAGAAAATGGGTTGCCTCTGGTCCTCTAGAGCTCCCTTTTCCCAAGACCTTCATAGAATGCTTTAGAAATTCCACCACCTTTACACGCAATGTTTGCATTTACCCGGTCATTGGGAACTGCAAGACACTGCCCAACGTTCATAGGGCTTATGTTTGTTCTGATCAAATGAAATAACTTATTTATATTCCTGGGTCACCGAGGAAGTCCCCTCCCTTTAAAGGGATGTTAGTTATCCAGTGATGATATTTACCTCCATGCCATGCCACACTACATCTGTACACTTCCATGCATTATTTATTTATTTATTTATTTATTTATTTATTTATTATTTAGATTTATATCCCGCCCTTCCTGGAGGCTCAGTCTCTATAAAACAGACAAAACTCATTTCCCTGGGATCTTCTGGCAACCCAGCACTCTGAAAGATAGGAAACTGAGGCCTGGAATTGTCACTGGCTAAAGGCTATATCAGAAGAAAACACCTCCGATCCAGTCCCTGATCCCCTGGATTGTCAAACCGTGAAAACCACACTAGAGGAGATCTAGATCAATTCTCTCAGTGTCTTGGCATTGTAAGCTGGCCCGAACAGGGGGGCATCCATTACTTTAGAAGTCAAGGGACCACCCCAATAAGGCATTTTGAAATGCTTCTAGGTATTCAAAAACCACTAAGAACCATCATAGCCAACCAGTGAGGTCGGCTTTAAAAATGTGATATTGCCAATTTGTTTTCTTGTCTTTGTAAATTTTTTTTTTATGCCCCGACTTCTGATCGGCATTTTTATTTTTAAATTGTGATATTGCCAATTTAGAATATGGTGTCACTTTAAAAACCTGTATAAATTAATTTCGTTTGTTTGGTATTCTATTTATTATTTATTCTAAAAATCCTTACCCTGAAAAGTGCGCAGTACCTATCATTTCTTAATAGAAACTGGGTTCCTATCCTAAAGACTTGGACAAGCACACAAAATTGTGCATTGGCTCCTTTCTACCCTCCAGTATGTGCATATATGTGCAGACTGTATGCTCACTCGCTATGATGTGAAGATGGCTCCAGTGGTGCCTCTTTACCTACATGCAAGTAAGGCTGGGCTGCCAGGCCCAGAATAAGTTTCATCCTGCCCAAGTGCATGGGCAGAACAGCTGTCTGGCCTCCCAAGCCCTGTTGATCCTCTGATGTGTTCTGCTTAACCCTTTCCCCACTGGAACCTACCTGGAAGCCATCTGCCACTGTTCCTATTGCCGTGGCTGCACTGCCACATCCCAGCCAGCACCTCCCACAGCCTGTCATAACCAATGCCACTCAACTAGGCCCTCGTGACTCACTGGACCTCCCCTTAAAGACAAATGCACTATTAAACCTGTGAGGAATGCTCATTAGGACCAAACCAATGTCTTGTAAGACATGCCAGCTGTCAGATTCCCAGATCACAGCATCAGATTGGAAGTCACACTGTATCCCTGCTAAAAACAGAAAGCATAAGGTACTAATGACATATTGCAATGGATATTATGAATCCGAACACATGACAAAAACTAACCCCAATTCACCAACTCAGCTTGCATTCACACTGTCAAAGTCACATGTTGCTGATAAGGATTCCTTCACAGAAGGAAACCATTAGAAGTTCAGGTGTTTCCCATTCAAATGATGCTTGATTTCACCCCCACACACTGAGTGCCCCATTGAGCTACCCAGTTTCAAGCAGCCGTTCCCCTTGGCTGCACTGCCTTACCTCAAATTCAGTTTCTAATCATAGGCCCCGGTCACACGGGCCAGAAAACGCACGGGGGAGGCGTGGCAGTTTGCCCCAGAGCTAAATAAGGCACAGTAGCCCGATCTCACGGGCCACCGGGTTGCCACGCGCCAGCTCTGCACCGTGATCACACTGTGCTGCTGCAGCATGGCAAAACAGCAGCACAGCAGACCACGCAAGTGCGAAGTGCGCATGCGCCGTTGGGGGGGCGGGCCTCTGTCGATGACTTGTGTGTGCGCATGCTCTGTCCAGCGTTGGTGCGCATCCCAGGGAAACTTACAACATCCGGAAACCCCGGGGACATGGGCGGGCATCGGAAGCCACGCGCTCCCGTGACCAGACGCCAGCCTTTGCCCCGGGGTTTCCAGAAACTAGTACCTCGGACCTACTAGTTTTTTACCCCGCGTTTTCGAAGGGAAGCCACGGGTTGGCCACAGGAGCCCTACGCCTCCCAGATGTGCTCGTATGATCGCGCACGGAAAGTCCACAGGGCTCCCGTGACTTCAGCGGGGCAAATGCTCCGTGTGAACGGGGCCATAGTTTAGTTAGATACCACTAAAGGCTTCTATTGTATTCTAGAGAAGTAAAAGAAGAGACTGGATTTATACCCTGCTCTTCACTCAGAGAGGTTTACAATCTTCTACCCTTCTTCTCCCCACAAAAAGACCCCATGAGGCAGGTGGGGCCAAGACAGCTCTGAGAGAACTATTCCCAACAGAACATCAGTGAGAGAACTGTGACTGACCCAAGGACACCCAGCTGGCTCCATATGGAGGAATGGGGACTCGAATCTGGTTCCCCAGACTGCTGCTAACCACTAAACTGGAAATATCCCTTTTGCTTTAGGGCCAAATATCACAATCTGAAGAACTGGCCATTTAAACTATTTTTCTCTGAATAAAGCCATGAAAAAATGCTATTGAATAGAAAACCCTTGCTACATTAAGTAGGATATCCCTTTTATTTATTTATTTTTATGTATTCATTTTTAATAAGAAATAGCACCTTCAATAGCACTCTACACTTTCAAGTTTGCTGAATTGAGTATTCCCTACTCGGTCCGGCAAAGGCTTTCCAGATCATAAGCAGAAGTCTTTTCAAATAACAAATCCTTCACTAATCCTGGAGATTGAACCTGGGACCATCCGCACACCAAACAGATGGTCTCTCACTGAGACAGGCCTCTTGCCACAATGCCCTCAAGGCAATTATTGCATAGATTAGTTCCCTTAGAAATCCTCTTTAAAGAACCATGCCAGCAATAGTAGATGGAAGAAGGAAGAAGGAGATACGATGTATACCCTGCCCCACACACGGAGCCTTAAAGTGTCCATCAAACTCCTTCCCTTCCCTTCCCTACAAAGTAGGTGGGATGAGAGAGTTCTCCAGCAAACTGCTCCTTAAAGAACAGCACTGCCAGAACCATGGCTTACCCAAGGTCATTCAGCAGTTTCAAGTGGAGGAGCAGGGAATCAATCCCAGTGCACCCAAATTGGCTGGAACCAGCATCACTTTTATGCAAAAAACAAGGGGTAAAATGCTTTCCCATGTTCCTCCTCCCCCAAGCATATTACTATATAAAATGGCCATCCTTCACAACATAGGCTCTACACAACAAAATAGCTACCGCCACTCACCACTGGGCACCACCATAAAATGGCCACCACTGGAGAGGCAAATTGCACAGAAGGCCCATGAGCCCTGGCCCAATAACTGGAATCCCCCCCATTGAACAGGATGGGGGATAGTTATCAGCCTCCCCTCCCACAGTGCTAAAATGCAGATATAGAGGGGAGGGGAGGGGGCCAAGCAAGGCAATGAGCAGGCCGCTGTACGTAGGAAAAAAACTTATGGGGGGGTGGCACTAAGCAGCCTCACCAACTGCAGCCACCCCCACCCCCACCCTCTAATGTTCCCCCCAGCCCAAAAGGGGGGGCCATTTCTACACATGTGTGCTGCCCTTGGTTATTCATTGATTGTTTTAAAAAAGATGGAGAGAGACAAATCAGCTTGCAGCTGCAGTCCCAACAATCAAGCTGCTGCTGCGGCCCCAAGACTCCAGCCTCCATCACAGCTCTGATGCTCTGGCCACCGCCATGGCCCCAATGCCCCAGCCACAGTCCCAGCCACCACCAAGGCTTCTGCCCCGGCTGCCAGCACAACCTGATGCTCTGGCAAGCATCCCAGCATCTGATCCCGGCTGGCGCCGCAGCCCGACGCTCTGGCTGGTGCCACGGCCCGATGCTCCGGCCAGCACCATGGCCCACTACTCCAGCCGGCGCCATGGTACCGATCCTCAGGCCACTGCCATGGACTGCCACCCTGGCTGCCAACTCAGCCCGCTGCCTCCCAGGCCCTCTGCAGAGGCCCTGGCCTTTGCTTCCTGTGCTCAAAGCTGTTATTAGCTCAAGCCTGTTGGAGCAACTGTCAATGGGTGGGAGAGGAGCCTGGCTATTTATCCAAGCCAGCTCCATCCCCTGCCTATGTCATGACACAAGACGTCGTGGCACAGTTGCTGCCCAGCTTCCTCTGAGTGGCAAATCAGCCCCCGGTGACCAGCAGCGTTGCCAAGTCTTTCTTAATTTCTTTCATCAGTTCCATATAATTGTTTTCCACCCAAGAACTACATCTGTTTGTTATGTTTATTCCTAGATATTTAATCTTTTGAGTTTCTCTGCCTGCTAATTCTTGCCAGTGGTGAGCTTGAGGTTTAGTCATGTTTTTAATAAGCATTTTTGTTTTTTTACAATTAATTTTCAGTACTGACACCTCTCCCTAGTCTTGCAGAGAACATCAGAGAAGGATTCCTTTAAGCGGTGGAAAGCTAATCTCAGTGAGGTTGATAAAAGGGAACACAGACTATGGCAAATAAAATGCAAGTCTGTGACCAGGCACGCAAAAAGGGAATATGAGGAGCATATCGCAAAAAACATAAAGGCCAACAATAAAACTTTCTTCAAATACATTAGAAGTAGGAAGCCAGCCAGGGAGGCAGTGGTGCCCTTGGATGACCAAGGGGTAAAAGGAGTAGTGAAGGATGATAGGGAAATGGCTGAGAAGCTGAATGCATTTTTTGCCTCTGTCTTCACTGTGGAAGAGGAGAAGTGCTTGCCCACTCCAGAAGCACCGATTTTGGGAGGGGGTTTGAAAGACCTGAATCAGATTGAGCTGACAAGAGAAGAAGTCCTCCGACTGATGGACAATTTAAAAACTAATAAATCACCAGGCCTGGATGGTATTCATCCGAGAGTTCTGAAAGAACTCAAATGTGAACTTGTGGATCTCCTGACAAAAATATGTAACCTTTCTTTAAAATCTGCCTCCATTCCTGAGGACTGGAAGGTAGCTAATGTCATTCCCATCTTTAAAAAAGGCTCTAGGGGAGATCCGGGAAATTACAGACCAGTCAGTCTGACATCAATACCGGGTAAGTTGGTGGAAACTGTTATTAAGGAAAGAATTAGTAGGCACATTGATGAACAAAAACTATTGAGGCAGACTCAGCATGGGTTCTGTAAGGGAAGATCTTGTCTCACTAACCTGTTAGTGTTTTTTGAGGGAGTGAACAAACATGTGGACACGGGGGACCCAATAGATATTATTTACCTTGACTTCCAGAAAGCTTTTGATACAGTTCCTCATCAGAGGCTCCTAAGTAAGCTCAATAGTAATGGGATAAAAGGACAAGTCCTCTTGTGGATCAAAAACTGGCTTATAAATAGGAAACAGAGAGTGAGTATAAATGGGAAACTTTCTCAGTGGAGGGTGGTAAGCAGTGGGGTACCACAGGGATCAGTACTTGGTCCGATGCTTTTTAACTTGTTTATTAACCATTTGGAATAGGGAGTAAGCAGTGAAGTGGCTAAATTTGCAGATGACACGAAGTTGTTCAGGGTGGTGAGAACCAGGGAGGAGTGTGAGGCACTCCAAAGGGATCTGTCAAGGATGGGTGAGTGGGTGTCAATGTGGCAAATGCGGTTCTATGTGGCCAAATGCAAAGTGATGCACATTGGAGCCAAAAATCCTAAATATAAATACATGTTGATTGGGTCTGAACTGGCAGAGACTGACCAAGAGAGAGATCTTGTAGTCGTAGTAGATAATTCAATGAAAATGTCTAGACAGTGTGTAACTGCAATAAAGAAGGCCAACACTATGCTGGGGATTATTATGAAGGGAATTGAAAACAAATCAGCCAGTATCATAATGCCCCTGTATAAATCATTGGTGCGACCTCATTTGGAATACTGTGTACAGTTCTGGTCGCCACATCTCAAAAAGGATATTATAGCATTGGAAAAAGTGCAGAGAAGGGCAACTAGAATGATAAAAGGGTTGGAACACCTTCCCTATGAAGAAAGGTTAAAACGCTTGGGGCTCTTTAGCTTGGAGAAATGACGGCTGAGGGGTGACATGATCGAGGTTTATAAGATTATGAATGGGATTGAGCAGATTGAGAAAGAAGTAGTTTTCTCCCTTTCTCACAATACAAGAACTCGTGGGCATTCCATGAAATTGCTGAGCAGTAGAGTTAGAACAGATAAAAGGAAGTACTTCTTCACCCAAAGAGTGATTAACATATGGAATTCACTGCCACAGGAGGTGGTGGCAGCTATAAGCATGTACAGTTTCAAGAGGGAATTAGATGAACATATGGAGCAGAAGTCCATCAGTGGCTATTAGCCACAGGGTATAGATAGAAACTCTCAGTCTGGGGGAGGTTATGCACTCTATTCTTGGTGCTGGAGGGGGCAGCAGTGGGAGGGCTTCTAGTGTCCTGGCCCCACTGCTGGACCTCCTGATGGCACCTGGTATTTTTGGCCACTGTGTGACAGAGTGTTGGACTAGATGGGCCATTGGCCTGATTCAACATTGGCTTCTCTTATGTTCTTATTTTCTTATCAATTGTTTAATAGAGCTCACTGGATTCTCTAAGATAAATAATAAATCATCTGCAAATGCTTGAAGCTTATATTCTTGTCCTCTCAGTTTTTAATTTGCACATCTGCTCTAATTGCATCATTTAAAATTTCAAGAATAAAAATAAACAATAGAGGTGAAAGGGGACATCCTTGTCTAGTTCCTTTATGTATCTCAATATTTCATGATAAATCTCTGTTGATAAAAACATTGGCTTATTGTTTAGTATAAATTGCTTTGATCGTTGTATAAAATTCAGTACCAGCTTGAGAATTTAAAAGTAGTTCAAACATAAAATTCCAACTGACATTATCAAAAGCTTTTTCTGCATCTAAAAAAATTAACGCCATTTGTTTTTCTGGGTGGGCTTCAAAATATTCTAGAACATTCAATATCATTCTCACATTGTTTCTAAGTTTTCTTTTGGGAAGAAAGCCTGCTTGATCTCTATGGATCATTTGAGGAAGAACTGTTTTCATTCTTGCAGCTAATAGAAGCATAAATTTTATAATCCACATTTAACAAGGAGATTGGTCTATAATTTTTAATTTTTTTTTCATCTGAGTTTTGTTTATGTATAAGTGTTATCAAAGCTTCATTCCAAGATTCTATTTATTTATTTATACTTTTGATTTATATATCGCTCTAACCCCGAGGGGTCTCTGAGCGGTTTACACAATTCAGTTCAATTTCTATCTAGGGCCACAATTTATAGGGGGGAGTGATGTCCTACCAGCACCCAGGCAGCAGGGCTTTGTCTCCTTTCTGGCAGGCCTCAGGTGTCAGTATTCCATCTTCGATGTCCCGGAGCAGATCTTTTCTGGTCCAGCAGCTTCTTCCTGGCAGGCCCATTTTGGTGCACGGCCTCGTGTTGGCTGTAGCTCTGGCCAACGTCCTTTCTGGCTCCGCCACGCTGCGCCAACTCGCTGCTTGCACCTCTGTGGCTCCGCCTTCTGCAGGATTCAGCTGCTCAGCATCGTGCTCCCATGAACACTTGCCAATCATCCATCACTGTCGCCATTGCTTCCACCGCTGCTGCCATCGCTGCTGCTGATGCCTCCGCTGCACACCCCAAGGAGGGAGGGTGCCCCCCGCCACCTATAGGCAGGTACCCATTTATCTACTTGCTATATATTTAATGCTTTCGAACTGCTGGGTGGGCAGGAGCTGGGACTAGGGCCGGGAGCTCACCCCGGCTGTGGTGGGTCTCGAACAGCCATAGTGGCTGTTCACTGATGTTAAAGCAGGCAGTGCTTTTACTGCCTGCGCCACCGCTCCCTAGAGTTTCCCCTTCAGTTATTATGTTTTGTATAACAGCTATGTCATACATGATCAAATACATGAAATCCATTTCAGGCCTGGGGTTTTTTTTGTTTTTTCAATGCTTCTGTCACTTCAGCAAAAGGTATTGGGTCATTTAACATTTTCCTTTGATCTTCTGTACATATTTTGATTTTATGGGTTTTAAAATATTTTTTAATTTGTTCCTGTGTTGATATTCTTTTCATGTATAAATTTTCATAGTATGATTCAACAATTTCCTTCAAATCTTCCAATTTATTTATTTCTTCTCCCTTATTATTTTAAGTGTTTTATGTATCTTTTATAAAGCTAACCATCTAGTTGGTTTATTGGCATTTGCAAAATAATTTTGTTTAGCATATGTAATTTTTTTTGCTATTTCCTGTGTTAATAGGCAGTACATTTGATGTTGCAAGACTATAAGTGGAGGTTTTCTGGTCTTGTTGTATAACCCTATTTAAAAATGGCAGGCACAAATAGCCCCCCCCCCAAACCACAATTCTTTAGTTCATCAGGTATAACAAAATCAGTAGCTTCTAGTCTACCACAGGCCACAACCAAAGATCTGCAAATCCAAGAGACATTTTCAACTTCTATAAAAAGTTGCAATTGCAGAAGCAGTGGACCCAATTAAAGATATAATGAAAGACATGTCATAGCAGCTGTCAAATAAAATGAAGGATCTGCAGAAATAATTGCTAGCGAATAACCAGAAGATTGCTGAATTGGATAAAACAACTTCTAAACTGGAAGATAAGGCAGAAGAAACAGACTATAAAGTACAAGCAACGGACTCCAAACAAATCTCTTTGGAACAAGATCTTATGAAACTGGAATTAGATAAAGCAGCATTTATATTAAGATTTCAAAATATTCCAGAAGAGAAAGATGAAGACATAAGGAGAAAGATGGCACACATTTTGGCTAAATATATGAAGACAGAAGAAACAGAGAAAGTCTTGGATGAAATCGATATTGCATTTAGGATGAATTCAGCTTACACCATAAGAAATCAGCTTCCCAGAGAAGTACATGTGGGATTCCACAAGAGAATTCTAAGAGATGAAATTCTCAAAACATTGAATGAAATGCCTCTATATATAGAAAATACAGAAATAAAGATTTTAAAAGAAATTCCTTGGAGAGTCAGAGAAAAAAGGAAAGAATATATGGATCTTACAGCAACATTGCGAAGAAATGAAATTCCACATAGATGGTTACTTCCAGAAGGCTTATTCTTTACTTATAAAGGCAAAAGGTTTAGAGTCAACTCAACATTCAAGGCAGAAAATTTTCTCAAGACACATGGAGCAGACCTTCAAACTGAGGAAGAAAACTCAGAAGCTACAGAAGAAGAAGACCAGGATTCCCAAGGCACCTCAGGAACAACCTCAACAACTTCAACTACAATCAAGAAAACAACAGCATCAAAAAAGCCTCAAAGACCACAACATCACAGATATGTATAAGGAGGCAAATGAGAAATAAACAAGACACAGAATCACAGACTCAGCCACAAGATGGATAGAAGGAAGATAAGGGTAATTTCAATAAATGTGAATGGACTAAATGCACCCCAAACAAGAAGACAGATATTTCAACAACTGGGAAAATGCAGTTACACACCATTTGTCTGCAAGAGACTCATATCAAAATTGCAGACCAGAAATACTTACAAGTTAAGAAATTTGGGAAAGCCTTTATCTCTTTAGATAAGGAGAAGAAGAAAAGAGGCATTGTGACCTACTTTAAAGAATATTTGCATCCTGAAATTATTTATGCTTCAGAAGATGGATGGATTTTATTGGTGCAAATACAAAGAAAAGGGGGAAAGACTCTCATTACAAATATTTATGCACCAAATCAACACCAGGAGAAATTTTATAAAATCCTACGGGAAACTGATCTCAAAACAGGATGAAATGTGCATTATTGGAGATTACAATGCTGTTTTTGACAGAATCTCAGACAGAAAAACTTCTACTGGAAGACGGAAACAAGGAAATGAGTTTCCCTCTACATTTCTTCAACTAGCAGAAGAAAAAAATTGTGTGGATGCCTGGAAAGTGAGAAATCCACACACACAAAAAAGACTATACCTTCTATTCAGCAAGGCATAGGTCTTGGTCAAGAATAGATATGTGCTGGATCTCTACCACAATGACAAATGACATATTAGAAGCAGAAATTTTACCAGCAACTTTTGCAGACCACAACCTAATTATGCTTGAAATACAAGATACTCCTCAAAAAAACACAGATGGTCACTGAATACTTCTATTTTAAAGAATGAAAAGTTTGTAAGAGAATCCAAAAAAATAATTTCAAATATTTTTTGAACAAAACATCCAACCAGAAATTTCCATCAGGACTGCCTGGGATGCATTCAAAGCCTATGCCAGAGGATGGATGATTAGAGAATTGGCATACGCCAGGAAACAGAGGTCAGTAAAATATTTCCAGATCCAAGACCAGATTAGAAAACAGGAAGAAAAGATGAAGCAGGATTCTTCAACTAAATTGCTCAGTTCTATTGGCATGGCACGGAGTGCCATCTCGCTCAACGCCTTTCAGTCCTGCTGTAGCACTCTGAGGAGTCTTGTTAGGGCAGTCAACCACACTGTTAGTTTGACTGGTCTCTCCTTCCCTATGCAGGACACGAAGGATTCTATTAATGAACACCTACCCTTCCTTGATCTCATGGAGAGTAGTAATCCTTTCTTCCAGGCACTAGACCTTCTCCTCTAAGTCCTATCAACTTACACTTCTGACAAGTGTAGTCTGTTTTGTCCTCAGGGAGGAAGACAAACATGGCACACTCTCCACAGGTGTTTGGAAATGGTCCATGAGCATTCATCATCACTTCCAAAGTGGATTCTTTCACCCAGAAATACCTCGGTGTGTTGATGCACCCTCACCAGCAGTTCTGTCCCAGCTCCTTCTCCCAGCCCAGCTGACTCAATTCTGCTCTGGTGAGGAGAGCAATTCAATGGCTCACTGCCCTCACATCTCAACAGCCAGAGCAACAGCAGAGGGCAGGGCCAGCAACCAACCCCAGGCAAACAGGCCCTCCTCTCTCAGCAAGAAACCAGACAAATACACACAGAAGCAGTCAAAAAACCCTCTCTAGCAGGCCTCAAGCACTTCACTCCCCCTCACACACTATTCTCTCACACAGAAACCTCAGCTAATGCTCCCCAGCAGTTCAGGAAAAGCAAAACTAGCACTTACTTCACCAGCAGTTTTGTCCCAGCTCCTTCTCCCAGACCAGCTGACTCAATGTGCAATACCCTGATTAAAATACTTGCAGTGTACAACTTCAGCATTCATTAGATATTCTTTTGCTTGCTAGTCTGGTATCGGTAGTCATCCTCTCTCATAATTTCAAAATGCTTTAATATGCTTTGGCATATCTGTTAAACAAAGTCTTTTTAAAAGTTTGAAAATGGATGTTGCCTCTTTTTAAAATGTTTGGGAGTCTTGTAGCACTGGGGTACCAGTACCCCCAAATAAGGCCAAGAGATTCCATTGTTTTCCACATTGGGATGTGTTTGTGTGGTGCCCCCATGGCTGCTGAAGCTGCCAATACAGCACAGCAGAAGCAGCCCTGTCCACAACACCAGTTATATATTCAGGTTTTTGTTTTTTTTAATGAACAATTTTTACTGTTACATCATTATAATGTTATAGCAATATATCAGGTTTTCTGAATTCACAGCTTTCTTTTGTTTAATAAAGTAAGTCTAGATCTTTTCCTTGTAGAGATATAAGGGGGGAAACATGTCTCTGCAAGGAAGGGGCTAGAGACTTAATTTTTTTAATGTTTTTTTTGGGGGGGTGTCTTTTCTTACACTTACCCTGTTGCGCTGGAGCAATGGGGCAATTTAACACCCCCACTGTTGCCCACTGGCTGATGCACTTACTACCCTCAAAGGCCACATCTCTGTCCTTTCGACTGGTTACCTGCTTTCTCAAGTTAGACTGGTAATTATGATTGCCTGTGCTGCCCTTCCTTCACTTTTTGAATTACAGACCACAGATAAAGAATTCTGCATAGCTACAATTATGGCCAATTGCTGGGCTAAAGGAATATTGCTTTGGAAGGTTAGTGTTGAGGTTATTCAAAGCACACTTAACTGATCCTATTCTGTTCATCAGTAAATAATTCCACTGTCTTTATGCTTTATTCATCAATTTTGTTCTCAGAAAGTGTTTGTAGGGGAACCACTGACTGTACTGCATCTATTTTGGCCAGCAGAGATTGTGACCATAGTCTCAACTTACCTTCCCAGGGCTCGTTGGGCTACCAGCTCCCTTGCTGCCACCTTGGCTTGCCTGGGGCTTGTTGGGCTGCGGGATCCCTCACCACTGCATTAGCTTGCCCACCTGCCCAGGACTCATTAGGCTGCCAGCTCTCTCACTGCTGCTCTGACTTGCCAGCCGCACTGCAAACAAAATTTGAAAATGACACTCAGGTGCAGAGCTCAAATGTGCTCTGGGGAATGTACCATGTGTTATGTCCTGAGCTTGATTTCATCCCCATTGACAGGCTGGTATCCAGAATGGCAATACCTGATTGGCTACTCTGCATAGCAGGCCAATCAGGATACAAGGATTGTGCTGGAGGGAAGCAATCTGATTGGACTTTATCTAAGCATTACTATTGGTTGTTACCACTGATGTGGGTGTGGCTATGCTAGCCCTCACTGTTTAAATAAGAGACTGTTGCTCTATGTTGTGTTGTCTGTTCTGAGCTGTTCTGAGCTGTTGAATCACTACCATTAAAGCTGTATCACTTGTTGGAATGCTGCCTTTAAGTGTCATACTTATCAGTGGCAACAAGGATGGGATATAGCGAGTAGGCAGCCCCGTTGAATACTGACAAAATGGCAGATGAAGCGGAACCAGTCGCAGCTCCGCCACCAGCAGAACAGCAACTGGCAGAACTGGTGAAAGGGATGGCAGCCAGATGGCAGCAAGTTTGAGGTGTTCGAACCAGGCCTGGAAGACTGGGAATTGTACATAACACGGTTCGAGTGTCACCTAAGGGCACACCAAATCGAGGATGAGGACACGAAATCAGCGGTCCTGCTGAGTTCCTGTGGCCGAGCCATGTTTGATGTGGCAAGGTCCCTGGTCATGCCAACCAACATCCTGATGGTGTCATTGGCGGACCTGAAAGCAAAGCTGAAAAATCACTATGCGCCTAGTCCATCAGAAATCGCATGCCTGAGCCCATGGGGAGGGCAGGATATAAATATGAAAAACAAACAAACAAATAAATATAATAAGTAAATAAATATAAACAGGACCAGAAGGTCGGAGAATCAATCGCGGAATTTGTCACCGAGCTGAGGAAAGCTGCCCACACGTGTGGTTTCTCTGACCTGGAGATGGCCTTGCGGGACTGGTTGGTGTGTGGCCTAAGAGATGAGCGTCTGCAGCAGTGGCTGTTCACCAAAGTTGAACTCACCTACGCTACAGCCTATGCAGAGGCTATAGCTGTGGAAGCCGCCAAATGGTCCACACGGGAGGTCCGACAAGCCACTGGGCCATCACAACCATGGGTCAAGAAGGCGGTTCATCATGAGTCGACCAGCAATTCCAAGGGCGAGGGCGATGACGTCCATCAGATGTGGAGAGTGAAGCCACAGTGGATCACAAGGAAAGTAACACATCGGCAGTCATACGCAGGTTGTGGCTGCAATCATGAGCGGAACCAGTGCTGGGCATGTGACCTATGGTGCCAAAACTGCAACAAGTGGGGCCATCTGGCTGGAGTCTGCAAGGCAACAGGTCCAAGGAAATCACCTCAGTTGTTCCCAGAAATGTTGAGGAAGGAGCGAGATGTCAGAGCATGGAGGCAAGCGGAGTGCAACGTGACCACCAGCCATTCCAGCCCTACAACTGTCCTGAGCACCCAAAATCGCACCAGGAGGAAGATCCATATAACCATGCTGCTGGATGAAGTGCTATGTGAGATGAAGGTTGACTCAGGATCACCGTTGACCATCATATCCACAGAGATGTTCCATCATTTGTTTCCTCACAGGAGCGGCTGTAGGTTAGCACCCAGTGGGGTGCATCTCTCAGATTTCCTTTTTTTAAAACAAGTTTATTTATGATTTTACATTACAAAAAAGAATCACAATATGATTTCCTCTACAAAAAAGTATAACAATAGTTATAATTTTCATTACAAACACTCACATACACAAAACAAAGAAGAAAACAAAGAAGAAATAAATAAAAAACCCATAGTGTTTTGTATATGTAATATAATTATGGAGTTACGTATTTTTCCCTAACCATTTATTAACTCTAGACCATCTCTTTTGAAAAGCGTTATCCTCTTTACCTGAAAGAATCATATTCAACTTGTCCATTTCTGCCACATCACAGATTTTTATAATCAACTCCTCTCTAGCAGGTAGGTTTTCAGATTTCCAACATTTAGCAATCAGTATCCTGGCTGCAGTAAGGATATATGACAGAATACATATTTCATCATGCCTGTATCCATTTGGTATTATATTAAGTAAATAGATTTCTGGTACTAACTGTAATTCAATGCCCATAATCTCTGTTATTAACTGCTTAATCCCCTTCCAAAATTTATGAATCTTTTCACACCTCCACCATATATGAAAGAAGGTACCCACATTCTTTTTACACCTCCAACAGTTCCCTGACACTTCTTTATAGCATTTAGCCATTTTATCTGGTGACCAGTGCCACCTGTAGAACATTTTTAGTATATTTTCTTTGTAGGGTATTGATCTTAAAAGTCTGACAGCCTTCCATATTTTTGACCAGTCATCTATATCAAGGCTATGTTCTATGTCCTGCATCCATGTTATCATTGATGGCTTGATTAATTCCTCCTGCATGACATATAACAAAAATTTATACAACTTTTGGATCAATTTGTCAGAGGTTGAGAGCCAGATTTTATCAAGATCTGTTTTCCCATTATAAAACTTTATTATTTTATCTTTAGCGAACCTAGACTGTAACTGCAAGTTCTCCCACCATGTAAGAGCTATGTTCATTTCACAGAGAGTCTCAAGTGGCTTTAACTCATTAGACTTGTTTAATAAGGTTTCATAAGTAACTTTTTTTATTTTCCGACATCAAAGTAGGCTTTATAAAGGCCTCAAGAGGTGAAAGCCATCCTGATATTTTAGAATAGTTCTTTTATTTTCCTCCATATTTTTATTAGAGCCCCTCTAATTACATGATTATGAAAGTCTGAGTGAATTTTATGTTTGCCATACCATACATAGGCATGTCAGCCCATATATAAGTCATGGCCCTCTAAATATAGCAGTCTTTTATCTTCTAACATTATCCAGTCTCTAATCCACCCCATAGCTGAGGCTTGGTAGTAAAGTAACCAGTTTGGTACACCAAAGCCACCTCTTTCTTTTTTATCTTGAAGAAGTTTCCATCTAATACGTGCTCTTTTACCATGCCATATAAATTTTCATATATATTTATCCAATTCTTGGAAAAAGTTATTATTTTTTAATATTGGTAAGTTTTGCGCCAGAAATAAGAAATGTGGGAGAATATTCATCTTAATGGTAGCAATTCTACCCATAAAAGACAGTTGTAAATCATGCCATTTCTGAAGGTCTTTTAAAATATTATCTAACAGTTTTTATAGTTATATTCAAATAACATATTATTTTTATTTGAAAGTATAACACCTAAATATTTGATCTTATTGACCACCTCAATACCTGAATGTGTCTGTATCTTAATATTCAAATCTTGTGAGCAGTTTTTTGTCATAATTTTAGTTTTCTCTAAATTTATTTTAAGTCCTGCTACTGAATCATATTCAGATAAAACGTCAAGCAGATGTGAAATAGAGGTTATTGGATCTTCCAGAATGAATACCAGATCATCAGCAAAAGCTTGAAGTTTAAATTCTTCTCCTTTGACCTTAAGGCCTTTTATGTTTATATTATCTCATACCAAGTCATTTAAGGTTTCCAGTGCAAAAATAAATAGCAATGGTGACAATGGGCAACCTTTACGTGTTCCTTTCTGGATAGATATACTTTGTGTTAAATCTCCATTAACTATTATTTTTGCAAATTGTTCTTTATATATAGACATTATCATCATCATGAAACTATTGCCACAATCCCACAGTTCCAATTTACATCTTAAAAATTCCCAGCTTACATTATCAAAGGCCTTCGCATCCAAAAAACCCAATATTAATTGTCTTTCGGGGTGTTGTTCATAAAATTCTAATATATTTATGATTGTTCTTATGTTATTCTTTATCTGCCTTTTTGGGAGGAAGCCTGCTTGGTCTTGATGTATAACTTGCAAGAGTATCTTCTTAAAGCGAGTGGCTATGATTGTTGCAAAGATCTTATAATCGACGTTTAAAAGAGAAATAGGTCTATAATTATGGATTTCCTTATCATCGGTATTAGGTTTATGTATAAGTGTGATCAGTGCTTCATTCCACGAATTAGGCAAATTGCCTGTTCTTGTGATGTTATGGAGTAAATCTTTAAAAGGCAGAAGAATTTCATCACCAAGCTTTTGATAAACTTCTGCAGTAATACCATCTGGACCTGGGGATTTCTTCTTCTTTTGCTTTTCGAGCGCCTCTACTATTTCACAAGGTGTAATTGGATCATTTAGAATTCTTTTCTGCTCTTCATTAAATTTCTTTTTATTGTGCTTCACTAGAAAATTCTTAATTTTTTGATAATCTTGTGAGATTTGGTTATATAAATTTTTATAAAAATCTTCAGCATTTTTTTTCAAGTCTTGATTTCTATATTTTAATTCTTGGGCATCACTTTTGACAGCTGAGATTATCCTTTTCTCTTTTTCTTTTCTAAGTTTATAAGCCAGCCAACGAGTGGGTTTATTTGCATTTTCAAAATAATACAATTTAGCATATTCTATTTTACTAGCTATTTCTTGTGTTAATAATGTGTTTATCTGATGTTGGATCATCTTTATTTAAGTTTTAGTACGTCTGTCTCTCCATTTCCTTTCATTTTATCTTCATTTATTTTTAATTCTTTTGTCAATACTTTAAATTTCTCTCTCTTCTGTTTTCTTTTCCATGCTTCTTGGTTGATAAATAGCCCTCTCAAGTATGCTTTAAATGTGTCCCAGAGGATGTTTATTGATGTGTCATCTTTCTTGTTTCTTTTAAAGAATTCTTGAATTTCTGTTTTAAGCTTGCAACAAATTTTTTATCTCTCAGTAGTCCAGCATTCAATCTCAATCTTGTTATTTTATGTGGTTCTTGAAAAGCCAGCCAAATAGGATTATGGTCAGCATACGTATTAGGTAAGATTTCCACCTCTAAAAGATCTTCCATCAAACCAACCGTTGACCAAGTCTGGTCAATTCTTGACCACGATCTGTGTCTAGGAAAGTAGTATGTATAATCTTTTTTCGTGGAGTTCCGTGTTCTCCAGATGTCTATCATGTTTAATTCTTCTGCTATTGCCAAAAAACTTTTTGGCAGTAGTGCACCAGATTTTACCCCCTTTCTCAACTTTTTCCTGTCAAGAACAGAATCACATACCAAGTTGAAATCCCCAACAATGCAGATATCTTCTGGAGTTTTTGTTAATAGTATATTTTGGAGTTCCTTGAAAAAGTTTTCTTGGTTCTGGTTTGGTGCATAAATATTTATTATTAAGGTTTCTTTCCCATTTCTTATAATTGTAACTGCTATGATTCTACCGTTAGTAGATTTATATTTAAGTACTGGCTGTAAGTTTTCTTTCACATAGGTTACAACACCTCTCTTTTTCACTGTATCTGAAGCAATAAACGGGACACCTAACTTTTTGTATTGCAAGTATTTAGAATGCTCTTCCTTAATATGCGTTTCTTGAAAGCAGACAATGTCAGCATGCATTTTGATTGTTTGATGGAAAAGTCATCTTCTCTTTTGAGGACCATTTAAACCATTAACATTAACTGATGATAGTTGCAACCTTCTATTTCCCATTCTTTTTATCTTTCTTTGAGATCACTATGTTTTTAAGTCGTAGCCTTGTAAGTATTTGAGATTCCGTTTTGAGCTTCAATTTTTGCTTCTTTTTCTCTTTTTTACCACCATTATCTCTATCTTTAGGGTCAGCCTGGGAGTTAATATCTTCATATTCTTCATCTTCATTTCCTTCTTCTTCTTCCTCCTCCACTTTCTGCCAGCCTAGATCTTCCCCTTCTTTTTCTAGGAAAAATTCCAATTTAAAGATGGAGTCTATATTCTGTCTTTTAGTTTTGTATGTAAATAATAGTCCTTCCGGCAATAACCATCTATATAATATTCCATTTTTCCTTAATAGGCTGGCTAATATATCATATTTACGTCTTTTCTCCCTGACCCTCCATGGAGTATCTTTTAATATTTTGATCTCTGTACCATCAATTATCAATTTATTATCATTTGAAGCTCTTAAAATTTTATTATTTTCTGATAGAATTTAACATGAACTTCCCAGGGGGGTTTATTCCGTTTGGCATAAGAGAAATTTTTGCCTATAAACAGTTTCTATTTCATCTATTAGTTCTTCCTTTGTGCTCAAATTAAATTGCTCTGCTATGTTTTGTGACAACTCTTCTTTTAAATTCTTGTCCAGTTGTTCTGTAATATTTTGGAACCTAAGTATAAGTCCCGCTTTCTCTCTTTCTAGAAGTATTCATGACTCTTCAATTTTGTCTGTTTTTATTTTAATCTCTTGAACCTCCTGATCCAACTCATCCACCTTTTCCTCAAGTTTGTTTGTAGTGTTCACTATTTTTGCAATTTCTAATTTAATCTCTTCAGTGTCTAGTTTTAACTGCTTAGAAATCTCATCAATTTTAGTTTGCATAGGTTCTAGTTCTTTTTAAATTAAATCCATTGTTTGCTGTGAAGCTTGTGAAATGCAGCTTTGTATCATAGCCTGTACTTCTGCTGGTGACATTTGTATTGTGTTTGGTTTTTACTGTGTTACCTCCCCCACATGGCTTGGAGATGTTGTAGGAGTTTTCTTAGTTGTGCCTGAGCCTGATGCCATTTTTAATAACAGTATTTAAACTCTCTGTATATACCTTAGATAATCTGTATATATAATTTCAATTCAACTCTTATTGTTATTTGCACGTATTTTCTTTAAATAAACAGTTCCCAGTCTAACTCTGTTTCTTTAAGAGAAGGCAGCAATAGAACTTTTATATCAAGTTTCTATAATGCCCTAAAGGAAAGCAAAAAGTCAAGCGTTCAGTTCAGGTTCTTCACATCATTCAGATCCTTCAAGTCTCCTTTAAGATCCTCGGCTCTTCAGTCGTGCTGCCTGCTTCTGTGTTTGTTTACACTTCCCTAGACTGTGTCATCCTCTCCCTTTGTTCTTGCATCTTGTAGGAGTTTCCCTGGCTCAGAGGAAATGCCTCATCAGCATGCCTTAGCTTGCATCTGTTTTCATTAGCCTCCACAACAGCAATGAATCCCTTAAAGGAACATGATACAAAGGAGACCAAGTATGTAATTTTTGCTTTTTCTTATACCAAAATAACTTTAAACAACTTCTTTCTAACAAAAATCCATATTTGTTTAAGCTCCTGTCTTTTCATAGCCTGTGATACCCAATACGTGCGCTCATTTTAAGTTTAGGACGTTTTCCCTTCTTTGCACTTTACCTCTTCCTCAAGCCCTTTTCCTGCAGCTTTGTTTCTAATGCTATATATAGCTCAGATTCCCTCCACCCTTGACCCTTAGAGATAGAGTTGAAATATAACACTTAGCTTCGCATAGTCTGTCCTTTGCTTGAGTTATGATGCTGTACTCCAGTCTGTTCCGTAGAGCCCTCTGGTGCTACGATGAGAAGAAAAACCCTCGTCTAACTTCCCCTGGCTTTCTACTAGAGACAAACCAAAAAAGAACAGCACAAGAAAGAGTTGCCAGTCTTTCTTGCTGGGTTAAAGTCTCTTGCAAGTACTCCCAAAAAAGTAGAGTACTTTGACTGAAAAAACATGTCAAGAAAAGCACGGGAAAAAGGTGGAAATGCACGGAGTTTCTCAATGCACGTCCACCCTCGCTGAGCTCCTGTCAGCCTCTCCTAGTTGTCATCCATCTCTCTCAGATTTCCAAGGGTGGCACATACCAGTGGCTGGGGAAGCCACCTTCAAGGTACAATTTAAAAGGTTTAAGGGGACCCTAGGTCTTCAAGTGGCTGAAGGGCAGAGGGCCAGTCTGCTTGGGTTAGACTGGTTTGAGGCTCTGGGAATTGCTGTGTCTGGGATAGACCACATTGGTGGAAATAAACTGAGTTCTTTGTATGCGGAGTTCCCTGAAGAGTTTGACAGAACCCTGGGAAAGTATACAGGTCTGCCAGTCACGTTTGAGCTAGACCCCTCAATAGCACCCATCAGGTTGCGGTATAGAACTGTGTCATTTGCCCTCAAACCGAAAATTGAGGCAGAACTAGATAAGTTGGTGACTCAGAGGGTTTTAGAGCCTGTGCCTTATGAAAAGTGGGAAACACCCATTGTAATGCCAATCAAACCAGATGGTTCAGTCTGGATATGTGCTGACTATAAATGTACCTTAAACAAAGACTTACAGCAGCACTCTTATCCCATTCCCATTATAAGCCACATATTGGCTTTGTTGAAGGGGGGGCGACTGTTTGCAAAACTCGACCTTGCACAAGCATACCAGCAGTTGCCCGTGGACCCCACGGCAGCCAAGACACAGACGATTGTGACCCATCGAGGAGCATTCAGGGTCAATCGTTTACAATTTGGGTTCAATATAGCTCTTGGTATCTTTCAGAGTTTGATGGAGGGATTGCTTAGGGATCTGCCAGGGGTGGTGCCTTATTTTGACAATGTGCTGGTTGCTGGGGCCACTGAGGAAGAACTGGTGGAGCGTATTAGGGGTGTGCTGGGCTGATTCCAAGCGGCAGGCTTAAAAGTTAAAAAGCAAAAGTGTCAGTTCAGGGTTTCCCAGGGTTGAATTTCTGGAGTTTTTAATTGATGAGCAGGGCGTCCACCCCACCAAGAGCAAGGTTGCTGCCATCCAACGAGCCCCAAAGCCCAAAACAAAAAAAGAGCTGCAGTCCTTCTTAGGCATGTTACATTTCTACCATGCCTTCTTGCCCCACAAGGCATCGGTGGCAGAACCATTGCACAAACTTCTTGAAAAAGGGGTGCGGTGGACCTGGGGGCCACAGCATGATGAAGCATTTAGGGGAATAAAAGACTTGCTAGTGTCTAATTCTGTGTTAACACACTATGATGAAGGGAAGCCACTAATCCTGGCCACAGATGCCTCCCCATTTGGAATTGGCGCTGTCCTCTGCCACAAAATAGCGGATGAGCAGGAAGCACCAATAGCTTA
Source organism: Gekko gecko (assembly GCA_029375565.1). Classification (NCBI taxonomy): domain Eukaryota; kingdom Metazoa; phylum Chordata; class Lepidosauria; order Squamata; family Gekkonidae; genus Gekko; species Gekko gecko. The sequence goes on from JAPDNY010000005.1 coordinate 177,727,884, forward strand.
TTATTCAAGGACACTGACGGGCACTGAGAGGAATTATGTGCAAATAGATAAGGAGGGACTTGCATTGGTTGCCGGTGTTAAAAAAATTCCATCATTTTCTGTATGGACAGAAGTTTGTAATGGTCACCAACCATAAATTCTTGCTGGACCTCTTTGCACCGGGTCGCTGCACCGAGCTCCAGTGCCACGTGCATCACATCACTCCCAGGACCATGGCTGCTGCTTCAGGACACTTCAATGCATTTGATGCCACCATGGAAGACTGGGAGTCTTACCTCACCGTGGAAGCTGCTGAGCAGTTCACCGCTGAGGTCCAGCAAGCAAAAAGCCTACCATCTTCATGGAGGCCTACCACCATGGCCCACCACATGGACACATCTGAGGAGGAAGAGGAACAGGTCCTGAAACTTCAGCATCCTACACGCCACAATGCTCACCTGTCTGCACCACCACATGCCATCGACATCGCCACATTGACAAACATGCGCCAGCTGTGGAGAGCCCCATGAGTGGAGGTCCTGCCAGTTCTGGGACACCACATGTAGGAACTGTGGGAAGGTTGGCCACATCACCTGAGCCTGCTGTGCCAAGGAAAATCAGAGGTGAATGACAGCAACCACACATGCCGTGGAACTGCACACCACCTCCGTCCAGCAGTAGAGGTACTGAACTTGCCCAGGGACACCCCCCATTAAATTATAGTGACTGTCCTGATTGAGGGAAACCCCTGCATGATGGTGCTTGACACGGAGTCCTCCATCTCCATAATTTCAGAGGACACTTTTAAGAGACTCTGTCCAAGGGGGGGCTCACCTGAGGCCTGTGGGTTTCACCCTGCAGGACTTCCAAAAGAACAAAGTGTTCATAATCAGGGAGGGCAAGTTCCAAATAGGGGAGTGCAAAAAAAAAAAAAAAGGCCCGCTTAGGCTGGCTGAATGAGCCTCGAATATCAATTCTGGCAATACAAGCTGATTCAGAAGTCATTCCGCCTGCCGAATGTCAATTTCAGCCCCATTATACCCTATGTGTCATTGAAGGTAAAAGATAAAGGTTCCCTTGCTCGAAAGCCAGTCGAATCCGACTTTAGGGTTGCGGTGCTCATCTCCGTTCCAAAGCCGAAGAGCCAGCACTGTCTGAAGACGTTTCCGTGGTCATGTGGCTGGCATGACTAAACACCAAGGCGCACGGAACACTGTTTCCTTGCCACTGAAGTGGTACCTATTTATCTACTTGCAATTTCTTGCTTTCGAACTGCTAGGTTGGCAGGAGCTGGAACTAGAGATGGGAGCTCACCCCGTCATGCGGCACTCATGGGTCTTGAACTGCTGAACTACTGACCTTCCACAGCCTGCAGTTCAGCGTCTTAACCAATGGCAAAAACTCATAGGATATATTCTGGGGGCTGGAGGGGAGGGGGTTTGAGGGAGAGGCTCCAAACACACAGGGTAGCTGCTGGAGCCTCTCCCTGAAATACCCATCAAGTTTCAAAAGATTGGACCAGGGGGTCCAATTCTATGGGGCCCCAAACAGGTTGCCCCCATCCCTTCCATTGTTCTCTATGGTGGGGGGGGGAATTACTTTTTCCCCATGGTGTTGTTAGTGGCTCTGGGGGGGGCGGAGAGGGTTTGAGGGAGAGGCTCCAAATTTTCAGGGTAGCTTTAGGAGCATCTCCCCACATAAACCCCCATATCCCAAAGAAATTGGACTAGTGGGTCCAATTCTATGGGCACCCAAACAGGTTGCCCGCATTCCCACCATTGTTTCCAATGGGGAAACCCAGCCAGCAGCACTTAGAAGAAGAAAAAGAGTTTGGATTTATACCCTGCCCTTCACTGCCCAAAGGCATCTCAGAGCAGCTTACAAACTCCTTTCCCTCCCCCTCCCCACAACAGACACCCTGTGAGGTAGGTGGGGCTGAGAGAACTTCTGACAGAAACTATCCTTGAGAGAACAGCTGTGCCAGAGCTTGTGACTGACCCAAGGTCACATCACAGGTGCAAGTGGAGGAGTGGGGAATCAAACCTGGTTCTCCCAGATAAGAGTCCACGCGCTTAACCACTACACCAAACTGGCTCACTTAAGGCAGGCAAGCAGGCAGCAACCAGCAGTCAGACTCTCCTAGAGAATCTCTGGGAAAATGAACTGTCTTGGGAGGTGCTTGATTGCCAGGAGAACAAGTGACACACTCCAGAACAAGTGGCACTGTGGCAGTGCAAGCATGCCACAGTGCCACACAGAAACCCCAAAAGACCAACAGGAACATTATTTATACAGTATTTAAGGCTACTTCAGCGCTGCTTTTAATGAAACCCCTGCTCATCTCTTTTAATAGTATCCTATTCTGGCCTAGTTAGGTATATAAACTAGATTATATACTGGATTACTTATAGTTTTTAAAAAGAGAGAGTTCCTAAACAGACCCTTATTACACTGACCTATTTAAATCAATGGCCCTAACAAACCAGAAACAGACACCCACACCAAGCCTAGAAAACAGAGCAGAGCAAGCACCTGACCTCACCTCACCAACAGCAACCAGAAGAAAATATCAAACAAACAAACAAACAGGAATCTATCTATAAAACCAGAAAGCAATCAAACACACACTACCCTTATCTAAGGCAAAAAACCCACGAACAGTAGAACCAGGTTCAAAACCAGACAAAAAAACAGACAGTGCAACCTGCACAGACTACAGATGTACCATAAACAAGGTGCTGCAGGACCACTTCTACCTGGTTCCAGTAGTCAGCCACATCCTGGACTATCTAGCGGGTGCCAAGATCTTTGGTAAACTGGACTTAGCTCAGGCCTACCAACAACTCCCAGTGGATGATGCAACCGCAGAGCCCCAGACTATAGTGATGCACAGGGGGCGCGTTCCATGTGTGGTGGCTACAGTTGGGAGTCAGTGTAGCCCCAGAAATTTTCCAGAACCTAATGGAGTCTCTCCTTAAAGGAATTCCCGGGGTACAGCCCTTCTTCAATGATGTTTTAATTGCTGCCCCCAAGGACGAGGACTTCACCTGAAGGCTGTGCACCATCCTGCAGTGGTTCCAATCAGCCAGCCTCAAGGTAAAGTGGGAGAAATGCCTCCTGGGAGTGCCATGGGTCAAATTCCTTGGATTCTTCATCAATGCAGAGGGCATCCACCTGGCCCCAGAGAAGGTGCATGCCATCGTCAACACTCTCGCGCCAACTTCCAAGCTGGAATTCCAGGCTGAGTGCAACTACGCTTAAATTGACAAGGAGGCGCTGGCTATCATGGTGGGAGTTAAAAAATTCCACAACTACCTCTATGGGTGGCTATTCCCCATTGTGACTGACCACAAGCCCCTGCTGGGCCTGCTGGCTCCGGATCACCAGACCCCCCCAGGTGCTTTCACCCCGAGTGCTGTGATGGTCTATCTTCCTGGCAGGATATCGGTACTCTCTCCTCCGTCATCCAGGGAAGGTGATGGGACATGTCGATGCCCTCAGCCACCAGCCGCTTCCCTCCTGTGATCCCGACCCTGCTCCTGCACACCAAATCCTACTAGTGGAGGAACATCCCGACCACCCTCTGTAGGTAACCGATGTGTCCCGCCACACCACAAACTACTGTGTCCTCTCCCATGTTTTGGACTGGGTGGGGAGGGGCTGGCCCATCAGTTGGGTGGGCCCAGAATTTGCAGTATTCTCCTCCCGCTGGTATGAGTTATCAGCCCAGAAGGGTGGCACTCCTTTGTGCCAGCAAGTGCTATCTGCTCTGAACAAAACGCATCCCGGAATCATGTGGATGAAAGTGCTGGCCCACAGCTACGTGTGGTGGCCAGTCATGGACAGTGAATTAGAGGCCTGTGTCAAGTGCTGCCAGGCCTGTCAAGAAACCCGACCAGAACCTCCCAGGGCACCAGTAGAGCAGTGGGAACCCACTCACAAACCATGGTCCTGGCTACACCTGGACTTTGCTGATCCCTTCCAAGGGCAAATCTTCTTCATTTTGGTGGAGTCATACACCAAATGGTTGGAGGTGGTACCTGTTGCCTCCACCTCCTCCAAGGCAGTGATCTGGGCCCTCCATTGGATTTTCAGCACAAACAGCCTACCCTTATGGTCATGACAGCCAACAGAACAGCCTTCACATCGGGGGAGTTCCAGGCATTTATGGGCTGCTACCTCATCCGGCACATCCTCTCTGCTCACTTTCACCTGGCCACCAACAGGGAAGCAGAGAGGATGCTGTGGGCCATGAAGGAGTCCCTCCGGCAGATTGTCCACAGCGACTGGGACCATAGGCTTGCGACTTTCCTTTTCAGCTATCGGGTGACCCCGAGCAGCTCCAACAGCTGCAGCCCTGTGGAACTCCTCATGGGCAGGTGCCTAACCACCTGACTGGACATGCTGCACCCAGATCAAGCCCTGGAGCACTGCCCATCTCCTGAGAGCCAAGAGGTGCCCTGAGGATTCTTTCCCGGTGACCCCATCTACACGCAGAACTTCTCCAGCAGTCCTGTCTGTATTCCCATCAAGGTTATCAGAGTTACGGGCCCCCTGTCCTACGAGGTGTCTACCAATGATGGCCAGGTACTTTGGAGGCATATAGACCAGCTCAGCCACCATCTCCTCCCAGCCAAGTCAGGTCTGCCATCAGTGGTCTCAGAAGATTGCAATGCAGAGCTGCCACAGCCATAGGAACCAGAGCCTGCGAGGGAGCTCCCAGCAAACAGTCAGACGGACTATCAGGTGAAGCACCAGAGCAAGCGGCCACAGACTGCCCTGATGTCATGCCAACACCACTACCGTCTACCAGCATCATGCCTGTAATTTTGGACCTGAGTCCCGAGACCGCGACCCCTCTGCCAGCACCACAATGCTCAACCCAGGAATGACGCAAATCAGCTTATTTAAGAGACTTTGTTAATAAGCTTTTGAACTTAGGGAGGAGGGGTCTTATGTATTGAGTCTAAGCCTTTCCTCTAGCTGTACCTAGAATGGGCTGAGCTTGCTTTTCTAGAACAATACTCACCTGGATCCAGGAACTAACCTATAGATAAGCAATGTAATGTAAATAGCCTATCACTGGGAGTGGGTGTGAGTTGGGTGTGGTATTTTGCCTGCTTATAAGCAGGGCTCCAGCCTTGCTAGCTTTGTCTAGTAGTTTGCTGAAATCACTGCATAAACGTGAGCTGATCACTGCAATGCATCTAGAACCCAGTATTTAATATCCAGAAACATATGGACAGCCAGTGACTAAGCATTAGAGATTCTAGCTGCCTCCCTTAGATTTGGCTGGGGAAAATGCATAAAGTACCCTTGAGTGCCATAGAGTACCTGGGGTAGGAAGCTTCCTGCACAGTGTTTTGTAGATTTTCCCCAGCCAGAGCAGGGGTAGTGGCAGCAAAGAGGGAAGGATAAAACAGATGATCTGGGATGCTCATTGGTCACTGCATTCACAAAAGCAATGAGGTCCTTCTGGTATCACCTGTCTTCTCCTTAAATGGTCCTCTGAACAGAAACATGATTATTTTCTTTTCTTTCTTTTTTTATTTATTTACTTTCAGCTGATGTGCTTTAGCTGAGAAGGTACTGTGTGGGGGACTGTATTTGGGAGTGTGTGGGTGAGTTGTTGCAGACTCCTGGCTGCTCGCGTTAGGGTGTGAAAGGGTCATTGTTTGCCTGTAATTGCATGTCTGGGTGAATTTGAATAGCTGCTGGCCATACCCTCTCCTGGGGGATGCTTCTATTTAAGGTAGGAAGCTTGCAAGAGGCAAGAGCCTCCGGCACGAGACAAAGGGTGAGGCTCTTGGCTTGTGGCTCTTAGCCTAGGGACTCTTAGCCTACGGGCTCAGTAAAACACCCAGCAAGAGCCAGAAAGCCAGGGACCTAGGCTCCTTGGGTCCCCAGTAAGGTAACTAGACTTCTACAACAGGAACCACATAAATACAAAGGGTTTTAAAAGGGGGATCATATACAAGTTTTATTTTAAAAGTAATTATGAAGCCAGAATGCCAGCAGGTGGTTGGGGGCTATCCAGTGTTTTGCATGGAGTGTCACATGTATGACTATCTGCCCACTGGTTAGAAGTCTTTGGTGTGTGCTCAGTGCAAGGAGCTCCTGGTTCTAAGGGTTCGAGTTTGCTCCCTTGAGACCAAGGTGGCTGACCTGGAGAAGCAGAGACAGTCAGTTAGGTGCATGGAGAATACTCCTGGGGACTTGTTAGACCTGTCCCACTCTGGATCTGGCAGCCCCGCTGCTGCCAGGGAGAATGAGGGTCAAGGGGAAATGGGGCACCATGCTGAGGATAAGGGGAATGTGTCCTCAGAAGGGACCTCTTCTTCAGCTGGCGAACGGGTATCCTTTCGTACCAAGGAACCATCCCTGGGAAGGGTGGGAGGGGGGCTCTTGGTAGTTGGTGATTTGATTCTTAGGCAGGTAGACAGCTGGGTGATGAACCCGCGTACTGACCATATGGTGACTTGCCTGCCTGGTGCGAAGGTAGTGGACATTATGCATGTTTTAGATTGGCTAGTAGATAGTGCTGGGGAGGAGCCAGTGGTCGTGGTGCATGTTGGCACCAACGATGTGGGGAAATGCAGTTGTGAGGTCCTGGAGGAGAAATTTAGGCTGCTGGGCAGGAAACTTAAGGCCAGGACCTCCAAGCACTTCTCAGAAGTGCTACCTGTTCCATGTGCAGGGCCAGAGTGACAGGCACAGATCAGGAGTCTCAATGCATGGATGAGACAATGGTGTGGCGGGGATGGTGTGGGGGGAAGGCACTGGGATGCTTTTTGGGACAAGAGGGAGCTGTACAAAAGGGATGGTCTTCACTTGTCCCAAGAAGGAACCAGGCTGCTGGCGCTCAAAATCAAAACAGTGGCAGAACAGTTTTTAAACTGAATAATGGGGGAAAGCCAACAGGAGTTGAAAAGTCTCTGGTTCGGGATGGCTCATCTCAAAGAGATGAAGGGGTAGCTATTACTTTTGTACAAGGAAATGGATTACAATTGTCCACTGAGACTGTGGCCTGGCAAGGTCTCAAGGCAGCATGAGGAAGGTTGTGGGCTTAACAAGCATGGGAAACTATAAGTGTTTATACACAAATGCTAGAAGTCTCCGAGGTAAAATTGGGGAGTTGGAATGCTTGGCATTGGGGGGGGCGGGAAATAGACATTGTGGGTATTTCAGAAACTTGGTGGGATGAGGAAAATCAATGGGATACGGTGATTTCTGGTTATGAATTATATTGGAAGGATGGGGGGAAGGGTCGGAGGTGGGGTGGCTCTGTATGTCAGAGAGGGTAAACCATCCAGTAAGAATGAGAGGGTAAGAGAATTGAATTCACTTCTGGAAATGCTATGGGTTGAAATAGTGGGTCCAAAAGGAGGCTTAACAGTGGGAGTTTGTTATTGCCCACCAGATCAAAAGTTAGGGGAGGATTATAAAATGATGAATGAATTAAAGATAGCGGCTAGACGAAATAACTGTGTCGTAATAGGTGATTTTAACTACCCACAGATTGATTGGGTCTATATGAGTTCTAGTTGGGAAAAAGAGGTTGAGTTTTTATTTATTTATTTATTTTTTAAATATTCTTTTTATTGCTATTTCAGATAATGAACAAACAAACAAAAAAAGACCCATATATTTACACACATCGCAGTATTCATACCTACATACAAAAGTTAGTTGTACATTTCATCCAAATCATATTAAATACAACCATCCATGTACTGCATATGTCAAGTTCATCTACATTGCTCCCCTAATCATATTAATAACCTTTCACCAATCATAACAAAAATATTCTTACTCTTAAACCTTTACCAAACTCAGTATTTTCATGGAGCCGTCCTATTCACCTTGATCATTAAGATCTTATATCCTGTTTGTTCTACTAAAAAAGAACCCAATAGATAAATAAAGATTACAATCCAACTGTTTAGACAAGCACTCATAATTATTCTAGTTATGAATATTCAGACTGAATTATCTTTTAATCATATTTAGTTAATAGTTCTTTTTTCCAATAAAGTATTTTATTTTAAGGATAAAACTTAAATTCATTCTTCTTAGCTATTTTTCCCCCCAATATACCCTCAATAAAGGCACTACAGGAAGCTTTAAAGCAGTATCTAACTACAGCCTTATAAATTTCCCCCTAAATTACCGCAGTACAAATTATTTTTTCCTTTCCACAATAACATTACAGGCCTTTCCTTTTATTTTCAGGAACCTTTTATTTTCAGTAGCCCTATAAACCCAACCATAAAGAGTAGCAATTCTACTAAACATCATACATAGCGTGTGTTTCCTCCTTCTTCCCCATCCTTCAGTAATCCCCTTTTTCCTACCATCAACAAAGACATTACAAAATTTTTAAGAGGATATCTAATTCAAAATCTTATAAAGTTATTATTTTTAATAGCTGACTGGACATCCCCTAAATCACCAGATTACAAATTATCTTTTTCCTTTCACCATAACATTTCCTTTCACCCTAACAAGAAACTTTTCTTTCTATTTTCAAAACTCTTATAAACCCGCACAGAGAAAATAATAACTCTACTAAACAACAGACATAACTTTAATTTCTTCCTTCTTCCCCATCTTTCAGTGGTCTCTTTCTTCCTTTCGATCTCTTTTATATGTCTTGCATCCTTGTATTCATGGCATTTTAAATCCAGATCTTTTCTTCCATGCTTTAAAAACTCAGTTTTTTTCCATAATGTTTCTGATGAATCCTTTTTCCTTTCCATCTCTTTTATATGTCTTGCATCTTTGTACTCCTGATATTTTAAGTCCAAATCTTTTCTTCCATGTTTTAACAGGTCAATTCTCAGTCTTTTGTTCCTGTTAAACTTCACTAAACAAATCCTTCCTGCTCTTTTACTTCTTTTTATCTTGTTCTCCCCCCCCACATTTGTGGTAAATTCTGTTTCCTTATAATTTTTCCTAAGAAGGGCTTTTTCCTTCCTTTTAGATGCCTTCTTAAAGTTCCCCCATTACCAAACTCTTTTTGCTCAGATAACAATTGGTTAACTTGCCGCTCTCTCGTCTCCAAAACAGTTGGAATCCTCAGCGTGGTTCTGATTAAATTGGAGCTGTTCGCCATTTTCCTCAATGCTTGGATCTACACTTTGGGCACTTTCACACAAATTATTACAAGCTTCTTTTACTGCAAACACAATTTCATTCAACAAAAAGTTCTGAAATTGATCCCAAGACAGACTGCTAATTAACATATCAGGGTCTAGCTCTTCACTTTCAACTCCCCGCTCCATTTTGCAAAAATGCCTGTTTCCAACAAGTCCCCACAGGTACTTTCCACTCTTCCTACTCCTTTTCTATATACATTTCACTTTGTTGCAACTAGTCTTCCAGTCCACACCCTTCAGCCAGCATTCACAACTCAGACAGGATGAAATTTTTTTCCTTACCCCCATCGTTTTGCTGCCAATTTCCTCACCAAACGCTTCAAAGCCGCTTTCGTAAGTTTGGAGATATCCTTTAAGGGTAATAAATTCAACACCTACTCCCTTTCAACTTGCTCATATGCATTATTGTACTTTCATTGCAATGTGATTCTTATTTTCTGTACCGTAAGGTAAAAAGGGCTGGTCGTCACTAGGGAAGACATGGCGAACCATGTCTTCTCCGTGTCTTTGCTCCTGCTTTGGGGCAAGACTGCCACACCCCGCGATTTGCCGTCAGCGGGGGTGGCTGAAAAAGCCCCCTGCTACTCCACCTCCCCCCAGGAGGTAGAGCGGGGTCCCCCATTCATGTGGGGGCCACCAAAAGAAACTAAGCAGGAAATGGATGGCTCAGGAGCTCCTGAGACGCATCGGCTCACAATGCCACACCTGGACAAAGAGACTGAGTTTTTAGACACTCTCAATGACTGTGCTATGGAACAGATGGTCACAGATCCTACCAGGGGAGAGGCGATCCTGGATTTGGTCCTAAGTAACACCAAAGACCTGGTGAGAGATGTAAAAGTGATTGCAACATTTGGGAACAGTGACCATAATGTCATTGAGTTTAACATTTGTACAAATAGGGAGTTGCCCAAAAAGACTGACGCAACCACTTTTAACTTTAAAAGGGGTAACTTCTCTGGTATGAGGGGACATGTGAGGAAGAAATTGAAAGAAAAAGTGGAAAAGGTTAAAACCATTGCGGAAGCTTGGAGACTATTTAAAAATACAATCCTAGAAGCTCAGAAAAATATATATACTGCAGGTTAGGAAAGGCACAAATAGGTATAGTAAAAAGCCTGCATGGTTAACAAATAAAGTAATGGAAGCTGTAAAAGGTAAGAAGGATTCCTTTAAGCGGTGGAAAGCTAGTCTCAGTGAGGTTGATAGAAGGGAACACAGGCTGTGGCAATTAAAATGCAAGTCTGTGATCAGGAAAGCAAAAAGGGAATATGAGGAGCATATCACAAAAAACATAAAAGCCAACAATAAAACTTTCTTCAAATACATTAGAAGCAGGAAACCAGCCAGGGAGGCAGTGGGGCCCTTGGATGATCAAGGGGTAAAAGGAGTAGTGAAGGGTGGTAGGGAGATGGCTGAGAAGCTGAATGCATTTTTTGCCTCTGTCTTCACTGTGGAAGATGAGAAGTGCTTGCCCACTCCGGAAGCACCGATTTCGGGAGGGGTTTGAAAGACCTGAATCAGTTTGAGGTGACAAGAGAAGAAGTCCTACAACTGATGGACAATTTAAAAACTAATAAATCACCAGGCCCGGATGGCATTCATCTGAGAGTTCTGAAAAAACTCAAATGTGAACTTGTGGATCTCCTGACAAAAATATGTAATCTTTCTTTAAAATCTGCCTCCATTCCTGCAGACTGGAAGGTAGCTAATGTCACTCCCATCTTTAAAAAGGGCTCCAGGGGAGATCCGGGAAATTACAGGCCAGTCAGTCTGATGTTGATACTGGGCTAGTTGGTGGAAACTGTTATTAAGGAAAGAATTAGTAGGCACATTGATGAACAAAAACTATTGAGGCAGACTCAGCATGGGTTCTGTAAGGGAAGATCTTGTCTCACTGACCCGTTAGTGTTTTTTGAGGGAGTGAACAAACATGTGAACAAGGGGGACCCAATAGATATTATTTACCTTGACTTCCAGAAAGCTTTTGATACAGTTCCTCACCAAAGCTCCTAAGTAAGCTCAATAGTAATGGGATAAAAGGACAAGTTCTCTTGTGGATCAAAAACTGGCTTATAAATAGGAAACAGAGAGTGAGTATAAATGGGAAACTTTCTCAGTGGAGGGTGGTAAGCAGTGGGGTACCACAGGGATCAGTATTCGGTCCGATGCGTTTTAACTTGTTTATTAACGATTTAGAATTGGGAGTAAGCAGTGAAGTGGCTAAATTTGAAGATGACATGAAGTTGTTCAGGGTGGTGACAACCAGGGAGGATTGTGAGGCACTCCAAAGGGATCTGTCGAGGATGAGTGAGTGAGCGTCAATGTGGCAAATGGGGTTCAATGTGGCTAAGTGCAAAGTGATGCACATTGGAGCCAAAAATCCTAGATATAAATACACATTGATGGGGTCTGAACTGGCAGAGACTGACCAAGAGAGAGATCTTGGAGTCGTAGTAGATAACTCAATGAAAATGTCTAGACAGTGTGCAACTGCAATAAAGAAGGCCAACGCTATGCTGGGGATTATTATGAAGGGAATTGAAAACAAATCAGCCAGTATCATCATGCCCCTGTATAAATCAATGGTGCGACCTCATTTGGAATACTGTGTACAGTTCTGGTCGCCACATCTCAAAAAAGATATTATAGCATTGAATAAAGTGCAGAGAAGGGCAACTAGAATGATAAAAGTGTTGGAACACTTTCCCTATGAAGAAAGGTTAAAATGCTTGGGGCTCTTTAGCTTGGAGAAACGACGGCTGAGGGGTGACATGATTGAGGTTTATAAGATTATGAATGGGATAGAGCAGGTTGAGAAAGAAGTACTTTTCTCCCTTTCTCACAATACAAGAACTCGTGGGCACTCCATGAAATTGCTGAGCAGTTGGGTTAGAACAAATAAAAGGAAGTAATTCTTCACCCAAAGTGTGATTAACATATGGAATTCACTGCCACAGGAGGTGGTGGCAGCTACAAGAGTGGACAGTTTCAAGAGGGAATTAGATAAACATATAGAGCAGAGGTTAATCAGTGGGTATTAGCCACAAGGTATAGCTAGGAAGTCTCAGTTTGGGGCAAGTGATGCACTCTATCCTTGGTGATGGAGAGGGCAGCAGTAGGAGGGCTTCTAGTGTCCTGGCCCCACTGCTGGACCTCCTGATGGCACCTGATATTTTTGGCCACTGTGTGACAGAATGTTGGACTAGATGGGCCATTGGCCTGATTCAACATTGGCTTCTCTTATCTTACGTTCAGTTCTTACATCATAGTACCCACTAACTCCTATACCAAAGTATTTAAAGAATTCCACATTTGAGTACACTCTTCTATTAACAATACTTATACTGACTTAACTACACCTATTTTTATTTTTTGCTATTTTAAAAAAAGTTTTCCCTTTGATCCTATAAATACATTTTTCAGAAGTCAGTATTGTTCTCCACACTATTTTCATATAGCAAACAAAGAGAGGGAAAAAGATAAGAGAAAAAAAACAAGAACTATTTACTTTCCACTTTTCAACAATGCAACCATTCCAAAGTTAAACACGTTTTTTACTAACAATACTCTTTGGAATTTAGATGTCCTGAAACTACTTCAATCTTCTACAACAAACCTCTTTTAGCTATTCACTGCCTTATTTAATTCTTAAGTGTTTAATACATTCACTATTATTTCTTTCCTTTTTATTATAAATACAAATCGAAACATTCAACACATATCACCAAACATTATTATAACTCACGAACTCTTTCTATCAACCTTAATTTTCCCTTTTTGTTATAGATTCAACTATACACATATCAACTAACATAAAACATAATTTATAATCTATCTCCCCAAAACATTTCAGTCTACTAGCCAAATCTACTAGCCGCAGTCTTAATTTATCACCACCTGACTTTATCTATTTACTATTCCATTATAACAATCATATAAGAGTCAATTTTTTTTCAGTTAGACATATATCAGCAGCAATCTATAACTCACTCTGCCATGTAGTTTAATCTGTCTTTTATAAGTCAGTAGTCTGTTTTTTTGAAGTAACTTGTCTGCATGTCTTCTTCCTTTAATTGCGTGGAAGTTTTTTCTAGTCTCTTTCTTTGCATTTTAACCCATCTCAACTCCAGATTTTTTTCGTCCATCTTTACTTTTCTACCACAACATTTTTTTTCTTTCTTTTTTTGGTTTTTCTTGACCTTTAAGGAAACATCTTTGCATGCCTTTTTTTTAATGTCTCTGTTTTAGAGTAGAAAGGCTTTGTTGGTTTTTTCCCTTTACTTTCTTTGGTGTAACTTGAAATTCAGGGCATTCTTCCATTTAATGGCATCCTATGATCTCAACTTTCCTCTGGATAGACTTTCCCTCCTTTCCGTCTTCCCATACTTGCAATTGTAAACTATATGTCGATTCTGTAAAGTTTACACATACTTCTTCTTTATTTAGCATGGATTGGAATTCAGTGCACTCTTCTACTGAATCCTCTTTTTTATTTCTAGTTGTAGATTATGCACTGTGTCTAGAATGTCTGTGCAGGCTTTTTAAATACCCTTTTGAATCTGTTCCCTTAAAATCTTCAAAAACTGTTCCATGGACAAATCCCCCACAAGCATATTCTCATCCATTTCCTCCTCCTCTTGTGTTATCATCACCATTTTAATTATGCAGCTCAATTCCTTTCAATCAAGTTTTTATAATCATACAAAATACATAACATTTTTCTTGTCCATTTTCATAATAAGTCCATGCCAATAGAAAAAAAAGTTACAAACACACCAAAAAGTATTCCTGCCACTCCTAATCCTCTTCTGGGCACTAAACCTCTCCTTTTTAGGGTAATTTCATCACAAATCTTCTCTATTTCGAAATTAGAAGTAGTTGTACTCATAAATTCACTTCTTGGCCTTCTTCTTCTGTGTTATTTACTTAAAGTTTTTTAAAAATCCAAACAAAGTTAAAACAGGTGACTGCAGCTATGTGGAACATGGCGTCCATGTTTCACCCCACAAGTTGCTCTTGCTTCGGGGCAATAATGGACACCCCCCCACATTGCCAGCTGGGGAAGGGGCCAGAACAGAGCTCCCTGCTCTAGTCCTCTCTCTGGGAGGTCTGGTGGAGTTCTCCTGGCAACTGGGAGGCTCCAGAGGTAGCAAAAAAGAGTTGGTCAGCTTGGAGCAAACTGAAAGCAGCCTGTCGCCATGCCGTGCCAACTGGAAATCAGAACCATGATTCTCTTCAAGGCTGATCATGACCTTCTCAAGAACAAATCCATTGTACTGAGTGCCAACTATGTGCTAATCTTGGCCTAGCCGCCTACTGAAAAAGTACCAAAAGCTGCAGAAGTATCATGAAACAAAACCAGACATTTTCCTAGAGAAAATGAGAGCCAGTGTCGTGTAGTAGTAGAAAAAATTGCACTAGTATTTGGAAGACCCCAGTTTTGAAACCCCACTCATGCCATGGGAGCTTACTGGATGACCTCGGGCCAGTCACACTCTCTAAGCCTAACCTGCTTTATAGGGTTGTTGTGAGGATTAAATTGGAGGAGACAAGAATGAGGTAAGCTGCTTTAGGTCCCTGTTGCAGAGAAAGTGTTAGCTGAGACACCAGGTCTTTGTTTGAGTTACGATGGGAAAATTTACCTAAGAGACCATTTGCTTAAGAGGTGCACAAGCTAGAGATCATACTTGTCACACCCTGCAGCCAGCCTGGGGAGTGGAATGCATCACACCCGGGCCCAGACGGCCTCCTCCACCATCTGGGAAGGAAGTGAGTTGAGCTCCAACCTCAGGGACCACCTGTCAGGTTCTCCAGGCAGATCATGCAACACACGGCTTCTTCAGAAGACAGCATTTAATGAAACAGTTCCAGAGACATGTGTACAAACTCTGTGTCCGTAATGACTTAGAATAGCAAAGCATACTAGGTTATACTGTATTCAAATGACCCCCCCACACACAAGCAGCGTACAATTTGTAGGCTTGCTTAGCCCTTTCCAGGGTTTTACAGAGAACTGGCCAAGTGGTTTGCAGCCGTGTGCACCATTCCCCTGCCTCCCTCTGTGGCAGTGCAGATAGAAAAGGAAGGGGTGGGGCCTCATAACCATACACAGCCATGAAGGGGGAGACCCCTGTAGATGAATGACAGGTGTTATGATAGCAAAATTCCACTAGGGGAAGGAGATCCTCCCAGTCGTCTTGCTGAAAGTTAGTAGAACATCTGGGGTACTGCTCCAATGTCTGATTCACACGTTCAGTCTGTCCATCAGTCTCGGGGTGGTAGGTGCTACTAAGCCCCTGTTGAACCCCCAGTAACTGCATGAGGTCCCCCAGAACTTGGAGACAAATTGCATGCCCCGGTCGGATCTTATCTTCCAGGGCAATGTGTGAAGCTTAAACACCTGCTGTACAAACGCTTTTGCCAACATTTTAGCAGACGGCAGAGATTTGAAAGGAATGAAATGAGCCTGTTTGGAAAACAGGTCCACCACGACCCAAATGACAGTCTTCCCCTTTCTAGGGGCAAATCAGTAATAAAGTCCATAGAAATAATCTCCCAAGGGCATCTGGGAGTTGGCAGGGGCTGAAGTAGCCCAGGGGGTTTCCTGGGCCTTGATTTACTCATCAGGCAGGTTTGAAAGGACTGCACAAAAAGGGAGAGGTCCGTCCTCATGCCCAGCCACCAGAACTGACTCTGGAGAAGATGCAATGACTTGACAAATCCCAAATGCCCTGCCAGCTTAGTCCCATGCACTATGGACATGATTTCTCCCCGCAGCCCCCCTGGAACAAACAGTTTTGTGCCATGGTACCAGCAGCCGTTAGCCCATTCCTCCACATCCCCCTCCTTTTCCAGCTCCTGACAGTCCCCCTCTGAGAGGGCCATGGCAAACTTTGATTCCCAAGAGTCAATAGGCGGAGGGGGCAGGTCTTTGCTTGGCTGAGAATCACGACCGCCCTCCCCAACTGAGAGGGAGTCAACAGAGTCAAGCACCTCCTCCCACCGGTTATCATGTGCAGGAGGCGGGACAGCACATCAGCCAGTGAATTCGCCTTTCCTGGGAAATGGTGGAGGGTGAAGTTAAACTTAGAGAAAAAGTCAGCCCAGTGGAGCTGCTTTGCATTTAGGTTGAGGGGGGTGCAGAGGACTTCCAGGTTCTACATGTCTCCATGTAGAGAGCACTAATTTAATAGCCCCCGCCTCTTTATCCCACATGGATCAATTATGTTCAGTGTCATTGAATTTCTTGGAGACATAGGCAAGAGGATGCAATCTCCCGTCCTCCCTCTCTTGCAAGATGGCACCCCCCATAGCAACATCCAATGCATCGACTTGAACGATAATTTTTTAAAGTTCGTTCGAATGGGCCAAGACTGATTCGGATGTAAACAAGGCTTTCAGGCAGTCGAACGTGGCCTGGCACTTTGGGGTCCACTCCAGTTTCACCCCTGGGCATATACTAATCAGACCCTTCCCTTTCATGTTAAGGAGATCCACGAGAGGCAAACTCACATGGGCAAAATTTGCTAAAAATGATCTATAAAAGTTTGTGAAACCAAGGAATGCTTGGAGTTGTCTCTGAGGTTTTGGGGCCTCCCACCCCAGCACGTCTTGGACCTTGGCAGGGTCCATTTCAATTCCCCGGGGGGAGATTCGATAGCCCAAGAAAGCAATTTCAGTACAGTGAAACTCACATTTAGAAAGCTTAGCAAAGAGTTTATGCTTGTGCAACGTTTTCAACACATCCTGCACCAATTTGACATGGGATTCTTTGTCAGGGGAGTACAACATAATGTCATCCAGGTAAACAAGGACACCCTTAAACAGGTGCTTGTGTAACACTTCATTTATAAGGTTCATGAAGACTCCCGAAGCTCCCTGAAGGCGGAGGGGGGTGGGGTCTTTGCTTGGCTGCAAATCACGACTGCCCCCCAACTGAGAGGTACTCAAATTGACCAAGGGGGGTATTGAATGCCGTCTTGTACTCATCCCCCTCCCTAATGTGGACCCTGAAATAGGTGTCATGCAGGTCCAGCTTTGAGAAGATTTTCCCTTTGGAGACCGCTGCCAAGAGGTCTTTGATCAAGGGGCGGGGGTAAGCATTCATGGAGGAGACAGCATTTAACCCCCGATAGTCAGTGCAAAGCTGCAAACCCCCATCCTTTTTTTTCCTGAACAGAACAGGGGCAACGAAAGGCAAAGAGGCCGGTCGAATAAACCCTCTAGCCAGGTTCTTATCAATGAACCTCCTCAACTCCTCTTTCTCCATAGGGCTCATGGAATAAAGCTTCCCTTTAGGCAACTTCTGGTCAGGTAACAGTTCAATTGCACAATCAGAGTTTCTGTGGGGGGGGTAGTTCATCCACCTCCGCCTCCCCAAATACCTGGGCCAGGTCCCTATACTCGGGAGGAATCGACTGAAGTTCAGTGCTGGCCAGGCAAACTGGCGTGGATTGTGTGACAAGAGGGTCCCCTCACTTCTTGTCTAAGAGGTGTGCCATGCACCGGGGGGAGATGAACCACACCAGTCCCTCCTCCCATAAGATGTAGGGGTCGTGGTCATGGAGCCAAGGGCTACCCAGCACTAAGGGGAACCTAGCTGCCGGAGTGATGACAAACGGGCGGTGTTCCCAGTGTTGGCCCACACCCATCCTTAATGGCACAATCTCGTACTTGCAGGGGTCTTTCATGGCAGAGCCATCCATTTGGGTAAACACCAAGGGGTCTGCAAGTTTAACCACTTTTGTCCCTAGTCCCATAACCAAGGAGGGTTGATAATATGCATGGTCACAAAAAAGAGGGGGGGTAACTGCTCATGGGTTTTTGTGCCTCAAGACATGGAATCTGCTGGTCAGCGCTGTTCACAGCAGGTCCTGGCCGTTTCCTGCTGGCTGAAACTCTCCTCACCAGACGAGTCAGTCCCTTCCTCCTGCAGACTGGCCTGCAGAGCTCTGGGAGTTTTTGGGTGGGCAGTCAGCTTTTTCACTGGGGTGTCAGCTCTTTTCTTGTCACTGCTCCTTGTCGGGGTGGTCGCAGGTCCAGTGTCCAGGTGCAGTTCCAGTGTCCAGGCACACAGCGGCAAAATGGCCAGATTCCCTGCATTTTAGGCACAGCCCTTGCTTCATGCGGAGCTCTTGGGTTCCATCCTTCACTCGCACCAGTGGTTTGGCCTTCACCGGGGTCATAGCACCCTTTCCTAGGGTGGCTGCATCATCTATGCGAATGGTGTGGAGATGACTTTTCGTATCTGCTGCCTCCTTCATCCATGCCAACAGGGACCTCGGTTTCACGCTGCGCAGGATCATGCTCCGGATCTCAGAGTTCAAACTCAAATGAAAATGCTGCACCAGCACCCCATCAGGCCACTCATGGATCTTGGCAATGTGGCGATGGAACTCCTCGGTGTACTCGTGCACTGACTTCTTCCCTTGGCAGAAAGTGCGCAGGAAAGCCTGGGCAGTTTCGCTTCCATTGGTATCCTCATAATGCGCATGCAAAGCCTACATAAACGCATCAACTTCCCGCAGCTCTCGTCTGTCCTCATGGTGGAGGCTTACATACCAATCAGCCGCACCATCCCACAGCCAGGAGGCAATGGCATCCACAATGTGTTCCTCATTGGGAAACAGGTGGCCCCAATTTTCCACAAACTTTTCAGCCCGCACGAGAAAATAGGCCAGCTTCTTGGGTGCTCCATCAAATGTCGTGTCCAGTTGGGTTGGGTTGGGTTGGGGAAGGCTCTCACCGGCCCACATGGTAGCCCCCTTCGCACTGAGTGGAGGGAATTGGCGGCGGTGGCCCCGGAGGCAGCTGCCCTGATCCTACTGGGACAGGTGGCACTTGCACAGGTGGCACCGGCTGCACAGGAGGCACTGGTTGCACAGGTAGGCGCTGATCCAGTTCCCCTTGGACCACCTCCGTTATCATTCCAGGCATTTTCCGGGACAACTCCTCAACCATTCTCAAGAGATGTTCCTGGCCCCGTTCTACCAAAATCAATAGGGTATCCTTGAAGTCTGAAGATCCTGCTTCTGCATCCCCCCCCCCGCAGCAGGCACTGTACTTAACCAGTAGATGGACCAGTCTTATTGGCTGTCCTTGCAGGGTCCAGGAGGGATAATGGACCGATTTTTTACAGTGTCCATATGAAACCATCCCCAGTCACACTTTTTCATGTTGGTAGTCACACTGGCATATGCTCTGCCAAACGGGTCAAAATACGGGTCCATCAGGTCCTCCTCTAGAGGCCTGGTGGTCGGTAGCATCGTGGTCAGTATCGTGGTTGTCGGTATCATGGTAGTAGGCACCGTGCCATCAGTAGTGGTCACCACGACCTGGTCTTCCTCGTCGCTTATCTCGGTGTTTGAGAGAGGTGGCTCGAAAGAAGCGAAGGTAAGATTACTGACACTTTGCCAGGTTCTCCAGACAGATCATGCAACACAGGGCTTCTTTAGAAGACAGCGTTTAATGAAACAGTTCCAGAGACATGTGTACAAGCTTTGTGTCAGTAATGACTTAGAACAGTAAAGCATACTAGGTTATACTGTATTCAAACGAACCCCCCCCCCACAAGTAGAAGCCAATGCTTACATTTCGCATGCGTGGGGCACTTCTGGGTGGGCAATTAAAAAAAATAACCAAAGACCCATTAACTTCCCCAGCATCTGGGATTCAGATGCATGAGACCCAAGGTCAGGTTTTAGAAAAAAGCAAAACATGAAATGATGTAAGGAAGAGAAGGAGGCAGCTGCCCTCCTCCCGCTTTCCATGAACATGAGATACAGTGAACATGAGATACAGTAATATGGCAGGACTGCTTGACACCACCAGGGTGTGGGATGCTGTCCTCGGAGTTGCCTTTGGCCCACTCTCTCCTGAGTGACACGGGCCGGATACAGGCCACTCCCTCGTTGTTGCAGCCTCTGCCATGCTCTCTGGCGGTGGGGCGGCTCGGCTGGCCCCACCCCATGGATCTGCAGTGAGATGGCCTGCCCACGCCACATCTTTTAGTGCAGCTTCTGCTGGCCCAAAGGCCAAGCCAGAGGGCCGGCTGTCGGGGCGACTGGGTGCCGGTGGCGTAACATGGCATCATTACAATAACATCTTATCAATCTTGATATGAGATGTGGAAGGAGACAGAGTCGCTTCTTGGTTCCCTATAAAATAAGAGGTGAGGCCAGAGAAGAGTACAGGTGTAATCTTCTCTTGAACCAACCTCCACAGGACCAGCTCTCTTCTTTTATACCCTTTTTTGCTTATCTGCCCGCCTATCTCATCTAATCAGAGCCTCTGAACTTTTACATAATTTTCTCTAATCAATTATAAAGTTTATTAATATCTTGTTTTCTCTGGGGCTTTCTGGAGCCCCCACACCATGCCGATATCCATAAGTCATGGTTTGCCAGAATGTCAAGACCCCTTCTTATTCAAAGGAGAGGTAATGGTCTGGGTCCCTTATGCCAGTACCTTACATAAGGGCCCTTGTGCTAGAATGCCATTTTGACATTCTGGAGTAATTGTCTGGGTTCAATTATGACTGGCACCCCATTTATTCTCCCTCAACTACACAGGCCCCATGAGCCCTATGTACTATGAGCTCCCATTATATTCCTATATACATATGGTATATATTTAAGTGTAATGTACTGTCCCTCCTTATATATGAGGAATAGCCTGCATGAATACATGCTATATGACTTAGATATAAACTTATAACATATTAAGCTCTTCAGTCAGACTTGTATTAAAATGGAACGGGGGGGTTGAAGGGTGGTTTTTAATAACTTTCTTTGGGTTGTGAAATCTTTCTGCTGGGATGATCCCCCCCTTCAAACCCCAAAACACTCCTCCCCCATTGGACCTAAATGGTGTTTTGCTCAAAGTGAATCTCGGTACTTTCCTGGTTAAGACTAAGGGGTGTTTTTTTCCCATCCGGGGGGGTTTCCAAGCTACAAATTCCCCTCCATAGAAATCTAATACAGTTCCTTGTTCTACAATTGAGCTTAGTCGCTGCCCATCTGGTTTTGATTTAAGCCTAACGCTACTTCACGAAAACATGCATCATGCGTCAGTGCTATTGGTATTCAACAGAAAAGTTTTGCAATCTCAGGCCTCTTTTAAACCAGCAACTTTAGCAATGGCTTCACTCACGTATTCTAGGCCTGTTCAGAATCCTGTACAAGAACCTAAGCAAGGCAGGTATATAACCTGAATCCCTACACCCCACATCCTAACAAGGCCCCCGAATTTCCATCTAGCCCAGGTCCGCTGCTGCTGCACCTTCCCCAAGTGCAGCTTGCTTCCTCCCACTGCCCCTTCCCCAAGTGCAGCTTGTGAAATCTTTCTAGTAGTTGGCGGTAGGTGTTCAACATCATACTGTCTTGTGAAAGGAAGCCTTTTGTCCCCTCTGCTCTTCCTGTGAGGCTAGGATAAGGAGCCCTCTAGCCTCAAGTGACACTGAGCATTACTTTCCTCTTTCCACAAAAGCTGAACTGCTGCTGCCCCTACCCTAAGTGCAGCTTGCTTCCCCACCACTGCCACCCCTTCTCAAGTGTCGCTGCTGCAGGAAGCAGCATGAGGCAGCCAGGCGGGTGGGCCAGCAAGCAAGGTGGGGCCAGTGGGCTTTGACAGTGCAGGAACTTTCTGTGGGGTTGAGGCAAGTGTACTGTGTGATCTGGGCCAGAGTGTCTCTTCCTCCTCCTCTTCTGCCTCCTCCTGTGTTTGGGTGCCCAGCTGGAGCACCAGTGGAGGCCAGCTCCATGGCACTCAGCTTCCAGTGCTCAGTCACGCACCCCCTTGCCCTGTTGCTGCTGGAGCCCCTCGCCCTGCCATGGGAGACCTCCATGTATGAACAACTGTCTGCTCCAACTGCTCCTGCCTGCTCCAACTGATGAGCGTGAGTTTTTAAAATTGTATTAAAATTGTATTTTTTAATTTTTTGTGATGTCAGTGCCCCCTGACTTATTTGAAGGCCCCTCAAATTACAAAATCCTGGCTACGGGCCTGGTCCCAGGAGACTGAACCAAAGATGGCCAGGTTTGGAGTTTTGATATAGGAAAATTGTGCCTTTGGGGCAGTGGGCACAACAGGGAAATCGTCCAAGATGGGCCAGGATGGCTGGTAATGGCTCAAAAAGGGTTTTGGATAAAAGAAGTCCAGGTTGGGGAAAGAAAGCTCTTGTTATCTAAGTGTTGGGCAATTGCAGAGTCTTGGCTCTATTAATGGCTGGGCTATCAAGAGAACAATAACAACGGCTTCCGGTTGAGGTAAGATGGTGATTTGAGGCACCCTGTAATTGCTCAGGGTGGACAGCCATCCTTTTCGACAGTTTGGGCAAATTCTGCGCCCAACGCAGCTTTCCCCAGGCAGGGGGAAGACCAGCAAGCACTGAAGACCCAAGAGAGAGTTGAGATTGGTGAGAGATAAGCCTCGGAGGAGAACTGTTTCTCGCTTTGATCCCCTCTCTCGAAGCGGGCATTGCAATCATCACTAGAGGACTGAGCCGGGCTGGGAATCCAGCTTAAAACTGCCACCCCCCCAATTTCTTGAGACAAGTAGAAAGAGTATAAAAGAAGAAGTATTGTGTACACTTTGGAAGAAGCAGCAAAGGTAACGAAAACCGATTTGCTTACCGGGACCAGTAAGGAACGATTGGCAAAATCATATGGAGAAGCATTTGCAGCATAATAATAGTAACTGTGTATTTTCCCATGAAAAAAGTTGAGATTTAGAGCTAAAAGTACCAAAAAGGACAGATTGTTTACCATTCCTGTGGGTAGCAGAGAGATAAGGGGCTGGAAACTACGTACTTCAATGCAAGACTTTTTAGCTGGGTGGCCCCGATTGATGGATCGTATTACCGGATGTGACGACTGCGGCCAGAGGAGACAAGAGGACTGTAACAGACAGGCTCAGGGAGGACTACTTTAAAAAAGGAAGGGACAACCTGGAAACGTAAGGAGGACAAGAGAAGCAGATGGACAGGAAGAAGCAATAGGAAGTGGTGGACTCTGACCTTATACCATAGAGAAAAGATGCCCGCCATTTTGAGGTCAAAATTTTAAAACTTTAATTTAAAACTGCCAAGTAGAGGGGCGGAGCTTGCGACGCATGTTGGACGCTTAGAGAGAGAGCTCCCGATCCCATCCACCAAAATTCAACTAAAAACCCTTAAACTGCAGCTCAATGCCGAAAAAAGGCACTCAAAAATCAACTAGATCTTCTACTTCAGTGACTGCCAACATTTCTCAAGCTGTTACTGACTTCTTCTCTCCAAACTCTGCGATTAAAGATTCGGTTGTGTTGTTGGTTCAAATCTCTAAAATGGCTCCTGTGCGACCTGAAGAGGGCACTACGCCATCATCTCCACCCAGAACTGAATCATGCCTCACAAAAAATGACCTTCGAGACTTAAGAGAAGACCTCCTAAAAGATATGGCTTCATTAGTAAAAGACCTACTAAGGAAGTGAAAGAAGCCACGAAAATGGCTGAAAATGCATCGGAGATGGCGCTGACCCTGCAAGAAGCGCGGAAAACTCATTGCAAAATCGTTTAGCCCTCTTAGAATCTAGATGGAGACAATTTAACCTAAAACTTCATGGTTTTGAGGAGGGGGCAGAAGAAAATAAAGACCTAGCTTCATTTATTTCAATATGGCTTGCAAAAGCATTGGAACTAGAAGACGGGATAGCTCCTGCAATTTCTAGAGCCCAACGTTTAGGCCCTCTGGCCTCGGCGAAAAAAGGAAGACCCCGAGACATTTTGATTCAATTTGTATATCAAAGAACCAGAGACAAAATACTGAAAGAAGCTCGGGCAAGAAAGACATTAACTTTTAGAGAACAAAAAATCATTGTGCTACTTGACTTGTCCCCTGAAGCTTTGGAAAAAAGAAAAAAATTAAGACTGATTACCTCAAAACTTAATGAAGCTAAAATACGTTTCCAATGGTCTCCAACCTCTGATATCATTGTCTACAGAAACGGTCTACAATATAATGCTTCTAGTGCCATTACTGGAAAAGCTCTTCTCAATGCTTTAGGTCTGAATCTTTCAAAACAGGAAGAAGAACTTGTGGAAAACTGATTTCATATGTTTATTGTAAAGTTTAACAGTTCTTAATTCTACATTATTTAGGCTTTTTGACCTCTTTATTCAAACACAAAAGTTTAATGTGTTATAAATGTGACCTGTTAGATTGGTTACCTTGATATTTCTATATTTATGCTTTCTTTATTTCTTATATCTATGGTGCAGCAACCTAACATAATTAAGTTCAAACATATCAAAGGCAGAGATATGCCACGTTAGCTCCTTAGTTTAATTTTAGTATATGCTTCAATGTCATTGAATATCAAAATAATGAAAAGAAAAATAATAGGTTTAATTATTTTTATTTATAAATTTAACTATATTAAGGACAAAAGTGTGCCATATTGTATTCGTTTATCTTTAATGATGGTTGTAACATCATTTCAGTATTTATTTTTATAGAGCACTAAATTATAGTGATGTAACTAATAATTCTATGTTTAATTATTATGAAGAGCAGGAGTATGCCAATCTTTATGTTTATAATTATCTAAGAGCAGAAATATGCCATTTTTATTCAAAGAAGTCTGTAATATCAATTTAGCATTTATATGTATAGTGCACTAAAATATGGTGATGTAACCAAAGAATATTAAGTTTAATTATAAGATGAGCAGAACTATGCCAATTTTAAGTTTATAATGCAATCTAACAATTATTTAACTTGTATTTTACAAAAGTTGTATGATTTGGATCTAAGAACACTATTATGATAATATTTATAACAATGTGCCTTTTCTATATTTATAGAAGCTATGACTTATAGAAGCCATGATTCAAAACAACAATGATTATATTTACTATATACTTTCAGGTGGAAAGGGGTTGGTAAGTGTTTACTTGAGTGTATACTACTTTACTTTCCCTCCAGGTATCATAAGGTTTCTAGCTAGGGTGCCTTTTAAGTCACCCTATTGGCTGAGGCTCTAGGTAGTCCAGCCTTCTAGATCCTACCCCCATTTTTATAGGGGTTGGTTATTTGTTTAGAAGTTTTTTTTATCTTTTTTTTAGATTTGAAACAGAATTAGATATAAAGCCTCAGTTTGTGTGTAAAGTAAAATAACTATTTTTGAAATTAGCCAAATTTTCCAGTTTATGATTTTTTAATGTCTCACTAAGTAAAAATAGCTACATGGAATGCCAGAGGCTTAAACAACATCATCAAAATTAAAAGAGCATCTACTTATTGGGCAAAAGAAAAAGTGAATATTCTATGTGTACAGGAAACCCACATAAAAACTGTGACCAGATTGGTTTTTAGAACCCCCCTGGTTTCAACAGCAATTTCAAGCTCCAGGAACTTCAAAATCTAGAGGCACGGCGATATTAATCTCTAAGAATTTGCCTTTTCATTGCTCAGCTTCAAAAATAGATCCCAGAGGCTGCTTTATTTTCGTTAAAGGAGAATTGCAAGGAGAGCCTTTAACAATTGCATCAATTTATGCCCCCAACTCTGATCAAATACCCTTTCTACAGCAAGTTTTTAAACAATTAACGGACTTCAAACAGGGTGAAGTGATTATAGGAGGAGATTTAAATCAAATTATAAACTCAAATCTGGATAAAACGCATAAAACCTTGAAATTAAGAAAAAAGCATTGGAAAAATACTGAACTAGACAAACTTATCCAGCTATATGATTTAGTAGATGTCTGGAGAATTTTAAACCCTGGTTCACGCCAATACACATATTTTTCTCCTAGACATGAGATCTACACCCTTATTGATTTCATTTTAGCATCTTCAAATTTAATTAAATACATTGATAAGGCAAATGCTGGCTCTTGCCATATTTCAGATCACTCTTGGGTTTCCTGCGATCTAATAAAATTACAAAATGATAACAAAGGCTGTAATTGGTGTTTAAATAAACTTTTATTACAAAGTTAAGTAATCTGTGAAGAAATTAAAACAAAGATAGTGGAATATTTTAAATTTAATGCAGAATGTGAAGCTACACAACTTAGCAAATGGGACGCCTTTAAGGCAGTTCTTCATGGAAATTTGATCTCTTTAGCCACAACCTATAAAAGAGATAGATTAAAGGTAATATCAGATTTGCAAGTTAAGATTAAAAATCTTGAAAACAAACATATGCGTTTTGGAGGGGAAAAAACCCTTAAAAAACTAAATAGTGAAAGGAAAAAACTTGATCTCCTGGAGACATCCCAAACTCAAAGGCAGCTTTTAATTCTAAAACAAAAATATATCACAAAAACTCCTAAGTCTATAAAACTGCTTAAAGTTAGGGTAGCGCAAAAAAATTCAACAACTGCAATTTTTGCAATAAAAAATCAAGATGCTACAATTCATTCAACCCCAAAATCTATTACTTCCATTTTCGCAGACTTCTACTCTAAACTTTATACTTCTACAAACCCATCTGATCAGATGGTTCAAAACTATTT
The DNA here is from genome assembly GCA_029375565.1 of Gekko gecko. Taxonomy (NCBI): domain Eukaryota; kingdom Metazoa; phylum Chordata; class Lepidosauria; order Squamata; family Gekkonidae; genus Gekko; species Gekko gecko. The sequence continues at coordinate 177,754,523 of JAPDNY010000005.1, forward strand.
AAACTCAATACACTATAATAATACCTTAACAAATGAACATAAAGAATTTCTGGAACAACCAGTTTCCTTGCAGGAACTTTCTAATGTTATTACAAATTTGAAAAACAACAAAACACCTGGTAGAGATGGATTCCCTGCAGAATTCTTTAAAAAATTTAAACCCCAAATTGAAAACCATCTACTAAAAACTATCAATCATGTTTTATCTACAGGAGTTATGCCAACCTCTTGGACAGAAGCAAGAGTGATTTTAGTACATAAACCTGGTAAGGACAAATTAGCTCCAGCATCATATCGTCCGATCTCAATCTTAAATTCTGATTTTAAAATCTTTTCTTCTTTGTTAGCCACAAGACTTAATAAAATAATCACACATTATATATATAAAGTTCAGGCTGGCTTTATGCCAGGTCGCAACATTGTAGATAATATAAGAAAAACCTTAAATATAATAGCCTATTGTAGAAATAAAAACATAAACTCAGCTATCCTCTCGGTGGATGCCGACAAGGCTTTTGACAGAGTGGAACCCAATTATTTACTGAAACTATTAGAGCACATGAACTTTGGTCCCGGCTTTCTTTGTGCTATTAAAGCAATCTATTATGACCCCAAGTCCCAACTTAGTATAAACCAATACCGATCAGATGAGATCCATTTAAGGAGAGGAGTGAGGCAGGGTTGTCCCCTGTCTCCTCTTCTATTTGCAATTTCTCTGGAACCACTGGCCCATATCGTAAGATCAGACCCATTGATCCAAGGTATAGAAATTAATTCAGAAATCTGTAAACTCAGTCTTTTTGCAGACGACACTATATTTTATCTCCAAAACCCCAAAACATCTTTAATTCCTTTAATGCAACACATTCGTAATTTCAGTAACATTTCTGGATATATGATAAATTATACCAAATCAGAACTTTATCCTATAATTCTGAAAGAAGCTGAAATTGAAGACATAACTAAAACCTTCCATTTTAAAAGAGTAACAAATTCTTGGAAACATTTGGGTATAAATATTCCCATAGACTTGAAAAACCTCTATCAAACCAATTTTAAGCCACTAACTCTATCCTATAAATCAACTTTACAAGCCTGGCAGAAACTAAATTTTACTCTATTAGAAAAAATAGATTTGTTTAAAACGTTTGTTGTACCCAAATTTCTTTATTTATTTCAGACTCTCCCATTAGAGATTCCCCTAAAAGATTTTAAGGATTGGGAAACAACATTGAGAAATTTTCTTTGGAACAATAAAAAACCGAGACTCAAGTTTTCACTTCTCAACAAGCCTAGTCGTAAAGGAGGACTGGGTCTCCCATCATTACGTAATTATTATTTAGCTGCTCAACTTAAAACAATTATTCTTTATTTGGAGCCAACATGTGACAAAACCTGGATGAATATTGAAGCATCATCCCTGCTTCCAGACCTTTTGTATGAAATTGTTTGGAAAACCTCTAAAGAGAGATCACAAAAAGTGAGTAATAATATATTTTTAAACCATACACTAAAGTTATGGGATAGACACCGTAACTCTATTACCCCGGAAATTTCCCCGCTAATGTCTTTTTGGGGGCAAGCCTGGTTTTTACCGGGCAAAAAAACCAATGGATTTTTCTTCTTTTAGGAAAAACAATTTTTTTAGACTAAAAGATTTAATTATTTCAGGTAAATTTGGTTCATTGGAACAATTGCAATGTAAACACAATGTAACAATTCAATGGTTCCAATACCAGCAACTCAGACATATGTTCACAGAATTAGACAAAGCGTCAAATTTAAATAGATCCTTAAATTGCTTTGAGAAATTAATCCAAAAACACACTCCCAATGCCAAAGGAGCAATTTCTATTATTTATCAATTACTTAGTGAAAAAGAATGGTCTCAAAAATCTAATCCCCAGCTAGCATGGGACAGGGAATGTGCCTCTCAAACAGTCAATTTAGACTGGAAAAAATCTGGACATCATACTCTTTTACCACTAACAACCGATTAATAAAACTACAATCCAAGATATATTCCAGATGGTACCTGAAACCCCGTCGATTATTTTTTATGAAACACAAAACCAGCCCAATCTGTTGGAAAAACTGTGGAAAGGAGGGCTCTTTTCTCCATTGTTGGTGGAATTGTCCTGCTATCAAACAATTTTGGATAGATATTTTAGCTATAATTACTAAAATGGCAAATCACCAAATTCCAGCAACTCCTACATCAGTTTTATTGAATGTTTGGTCAGGTTTATCCTTAAATAAACTTACTAGTGAATTGATCACTATTTTATTATCAGCAGCTAAAAGCTTGGTAGCCCAGTATTGGAATCAAGTGAGAACACCAACTGTAAAGCAATGGATAGCTAAATGTTGGGATTTAGCAGTAGCTGATAAAATTGCTACGCAATTACTGGTTGCCCACTCTCCTAATTTGCCCAACAATTTTATGGAACGATGGTTTCCCTTTTTTGACTACACTACTTCTTATTTAAATACTTTTTTAAAACTACCAGAAAAGTATTTGCATTTTGCCTTTTATTGAAAATATTTGGAATGTTAGCATTTTGAATTTATGTAAATATTTGGTTAATGTTGATATTGTATCTTGACTGGACAGAGTTATAATGTAAGTTGTAATGTTAAAGTTGTTTTTTGTTTTTGTTTTTTTGAATTATGGAAATAAAAAATTCTTGGTTTTTTAAAAAAACAACTGCCAAGTAATCCGCAAGTTTGGTGAGGTGAAAAGCAGGTGATTTGGTCAAGCTCATAAAGGACTAAAGAACAAGGACATTGATGTTAAGCTTCTCAAGCCTTAATATTTGATTAAAACTACAGTAAACAAGGCTTGTCAAACTGCTTGACTGAAACACTAAAAATGGATCTAAGACCAAGGCAGAGAGCGGGCTCGTGGTCCTCACCAAGGATGACACAGAAAAAAGACAAAGAATGGCAAATAGCAATGGAGGTGATGGAAAAAAGAATGATGGAGGCGATACAAGGGTTGGGGAAACAAATGGAGAAGTTGGAAGAAGTCCAAACCTTGAATTTAGACAAAGTGGCTGCTGAACTTAAAAATGAGATTTCAGGAATTACAAAGGAATTACAAAATCTTACACAAAAATCTACTGATATGGAGAACAAGATGCAAGAAATGGAAAAGAATGTCCAAACAGTGACAAAAGAAACCCACAGAATTGATACAATGATGGAATACAGGGGAATGGAGACACACCTTAGACTAAGAGGCATAATGTGATCATTGAAGCATTGACAGATTATCTGAAAATGGAAGAACAAGAAATAAAATACAACATTGATCTGATTTATAGAGTTAACTCTGTCTATGCCCAGAAGAAAAATTTACCAAGGGATGTGAAAGTTCAGTTTACGACTAAGAGAATTAAGGAAGAGGCACATTAAAGAGAATTAAGGAAGAGGCACAGGAAGTCCACATTAAAAAGCAAGATTATAAATTTTTAATTAACAAAAAATTGGGTGAAGAATTTTTTTCCTTGGCAGTCAACAAAAAGAAAGGAGTAGTAACATATGTTAAAAAAGAATTGGAACCTAAAGAAATTTTTAAGGATAAAGAAGGAAGATATATTGCAGTAGAAATTGTCTTACATGAGATAAAAACATTGGTTGTTAACATCTATGCACCAAATGGAACAAAAATTTTTTTCAAAGACTTAATATCTGAGTTAGACCAAGTGACTTATGATCAAATCATTTTGATGGGAGATTTCAATGGAACGATCAGTAACAATTTAGACTGGGAAACAAAAAGATTCGACAAAAAAATAGGGAAGCTACCGAAGGCTTTTTTTTAATTAGCCAAACAGAAAAATCTGGAAGATGTATGGAGGAAATGGAACCCTACATGTAAAGACTTTACTTTTTATTCTAACAGGCATGACTCATTTTCCAGAATAGATATGATATGGATGACAGGAGATCTAGCATTTAAAACCCATAAAATTGAAATAATGCCAAAAATAAACTCTGATCATAATCCACTAATGTGGACATCTAAACAAGGGAAAAAACAATTCAGATGGAGGTTGAATGAAGATTTACTGGATAAGCAGATTATGGTTGAAAATCTGTGTAAAGAAACAAAGCTTTTTTTCAGGCAAATTTGAATCAAGATATAAAGATTCAAATGGTATGGGATGCTTATAAAGCAGTATTGAGAGGAATATTAATTTTGTTAAATAACAAAGAAATAAAAGAAAGAAGGGCACAACAGAGTCACCTCGTGGAAAAGATTAGAATGAAAGAGAAATAATTTTTAAAAAAAGACCAGGGAAAAAGAAAATACTGAAAGAGATACAAATTCTACAAGATCAACGGAATGTTATATTAAATCAAGAAATCTATCGGAATTTAAAGAAACTTCAACAAAATTCTTTTGAAGGAGCTAACAAACCAGGAAGATATTTGGCATGGCAACTTAAGAAAAGAAGGGAAAAGAAGGTAATAAACAAAATTGTGACAGGAGATAAAGAAATTGTGGACTGTAAAGGGATAAAGAGAGAATTTTTTAAATATTATGCACAGCTTTTTCAGGCAAATCCAATGGATCAAGTAAAAGGCCAAAAATATTTGCAGAACTTAAAAATGTCAAGTCCTACAGGAAAAATAAAAGATATACTATTACTACAGAGGAAATTTACAAAGCTATTGATGACACAAAACTGGGGAAAGCTCCAGGTCCAGATGGCTTCTCAGCTAAATTTTATAAGGTAAAGGTAAAGGTAAAGGTTCCCTTGCTCGAAAGCCAGTCGAATTCAACTCTAGTGTTGCAGTGCTCATCTCTATTTCAAAGCCGAAGAGCCAGCGCTGTCCGAAGACGTTTCCATGGTCATGTAGCCGGCATGACTAAACACCAAGGTGCACAGAACGCTGTTACCTTCCCACCGAAGTGGTACCTATTTATCTACTTGCAATTTCTTGCTTTCGAACTGCTAGGTTGGCAGGAGCTGGAACTAGAGACAGGAGCTCACCCCGTCATGTGGCACCCGGGTCTCGAACTGCTGAACTACTGACCTTCCACAGCCTGCAGTTCAGCATCTTAACCACTTGAGCCACCGCATTTTACAAAAAACTAAAAGAGGAGCTAGCCCTGACTTTTGAAGTTTTAACAAATGAGATCAGAGATACAGGGAAAATACCAGATTCTTGGAAAGAAGCAACCATTTCTCTTATCCCAAAAGAAGCACAAGACTTAACAAATGTGAAAAATTATAGGCCAATTTCGCTCTTAAATAATGACTACAAGTTATTTGGCAAAATTTGAAAGACTTAATTGAAGAAGAACAAGCTGGATTTTTGCCAGACAGACAAATAAGGGACAATATCAGGATGGTAGTAGATGCAATTGAATATTACGACAAGCATCCAGAAAAGGAGGTCAGCTTTTTCTTTGTCATGCAGAAAAAGCTTTTGATAATTTGAATTGGGGATTTATGTTTAAAGTTATGGAAAAAATGGATATTGGAGAACCTTTTTAAAATATAATTAAAGCAATATACTCGGAACAAAAAGCAACAATAGTGGTCAACAATGAAACAACGGAATATTTTAAAGTGCAAAAAGGAACAAGACAAGGCTGCCCGCTTTCTCCGTTACTGTTCATATGGATTCTAGAGGTTTTGCTTCGGAATATTAAAGAAGATAAGGAAATTAAAGGTTTGACAATTAAGGGATTTACATTTAAGTACAGAGCCTTTGCTGACGACATGTTTTTAGCAGAGGAACCACTGAAAACCCTACTGCTCTTACTACATAAAATAAAAGAATTTGGAGATATAGCAGGCTTCTATGTGAACAGACAGAAATCTAAGGTGATGTGTAAAAATATGACAAGGTCTAAACAAATGGACCTGCAGAAGTCTATAGGCTGCGAAGTAGTGAAAAAACCCAAATATCTAGGTATAGATTTGACAATTAAGAATATTGACCTTTTCAAAAACAACTATGAAAAATTATGGTCACAAGTCCTAAAGGACATTAAAAAATGGAATACACTAAATTTATCTTTGTTGGGCAGAATTTCGGTAGTTAAAATGAATATTTTGCCACATTTTATGTTTCTATTCCAGACGATTCCCTTTGTAAAAAACTCAAAAGCATTTAATTCTTGGCAAAAGGAAATTTCTAAATTTGTGTGGGCAGGGAAAAAAACGAGAATCAAAATGAAAATTTTGTGTGATGTAAAGGAAAGAGGAGGTTTTCAACTACCAAACTTGAGACTATATCATGACGCGGTCTGTCTGACATGGTTAGAACAGTGGATTACTCTTGAAAATAGAAAATTGTTGGCATTAGAAGGACACGATTGCAGGTTTGGCTGGCATGCATATATTTACTATGGTAAGTCGAAAATGGATAATTTTTTTAAGCACCACTATATCAGAAGAACTCTTTTTGACTCATGGATTAAGTACAAACATTTTTTCCCTGAAGAAAAACCAATGTGGATTGTACCAGCAGAAGTAATAAAACCTTTTTCAGAACACAAGGGACAGGACTGGTTGAAATACAGTGAACTGTTGAGACCTGAAGGGAAATCATATACGTTAAAAGAAGAAAGCCAATTAGACTTTAAATATGATTCGTTGTGTTATAGACAGATTTATGATTTGCATAAAACTGATAAAAAATGGTTGGGTTCAGGGGAAACCATAATGAAATTGAAAATTTATGGCTGGAGGGAGGGAAGAAAATGATATCGAAAATGTATAAAATTTTGTTAAAATGATATACAGAAGATGAAGTAGTTAAAGAGCAAATGATTAAATGGGCAATTAATATGAATAAGGAAATATCTATGTCATCTTGGGAATTCTTATGGAAAAATGCTATGAAAATATCTACATGTACCAACCTTAAAGAAAACTGTTTTAAAATGATGTATAGATGGTATATGACACCAAAAAAGATAGCTAATATAGGTAAAAATCTATCTAACAGATGTTGGAAATGTAAACATGCCGAAGGTTCCTTTTATCATATGTGGTGGACTGTGATAAAGCAAAAATATTTTGGACTGCAATACATACAGAGATGGAAAACATTTTGAAATGTACCTTCAAGAAAGAGCCTGAAATGTTTCTTTTAGGTCTTAAACTAGAAGAAATAAACGTGAGTAAAAGAACACTGATATGGTACATGGTAACAACTGCTAGAATGATCTATGCTCAAAATTGGAAAGATGAAAAAAATCCTGATCTCTGGGACTGGTTAAGAAAACTACTATTTATGGCAGAAATGGACAAGAAAACTTAACAACTTAGAAGCAGAAACTTTTTTGGCAGACTGGAATGACTTTAAAGAATATATACAGAAACATTGGGAAATGAAGGATAGCATATTTAGCTTGGAAAACTACTAGTGATGTAACAAATGTATACAAGCAATAAGTATTAGTAGTAGTTACAAATAAGTAAACTGCATTACCTGTAGAATTTATATGATAACAGTGAATTAATATGTATTATGCATTGATAAAATGGTGGAAACAATGCTGGGGGCCAACAGGGGGAAGGGGAGTTTGGAGGAAAGGATATGATTTATATTATTTTTGCTAAATTGTGAAGTATTTTATATCCTAATAAAATTTGTTGGCTTTTTTTGTTTTTAAAGAGAACAATAACAACAATAGACTGTGGCCAGGGTGGTCCCAGTATCGAGTGGTGAAGTGTGGAGGTTTGAGCTGGAATGCAAGTCCATTGACACCCTTGGGGTGAGGTGATTAAGACATTGTCCTTTCATGATGACAGATATATGTCAGCAGTATCTGAATCGATGGCTGAAGGAGACAGTCCTGAGCACATGCCTGGGCTAGTTGGCACTGCACAAGGAAAGGGCTATGTTTGTCCTATGCTAACTTTGGCCCTAACCTGGCCAGGGTACCATCTTTTTATGTGGCAAGAGGAGGCCTGGGGTAAGAAAAGGTGCGATATAAATGAATGATATAAATTAAATTAATAAATTTTAATAGACACCAGTAGGAAAATGCTGTCAATGCAGGTATACCAAGAATGTCTGGCCTTCTTCCATAAATCTCTGAAATATTTAATTTCCAGTCTACACAGAATTCTAATCTACATAAATAAACAAGAAATCATTTTAATTGTAATCCCTAATGCAATCTCTGCCCTGATATGGATAGACCAGGCTAGCCTGATCTCATCAGATTTCGGGAGGTAAGGCAGTTTATGGTCAGTATTTGGATGGGAGACCACCATGCAGAATTTGGAGTTACATGAGCCTGGTCCTTTCTGTTCTTCTATGCAATGTAGGTTCTGCTGTAATTGACCTTGGTCTCTTGGTTCTGAAGTCCCATAAGCCTTTGCTTTTTATTAATTGTTAATTTTACAATCCATTTTATAACAGATGACCTGAAAGTCTCATTGGATTATTTTTTTTACTCCTTTTGGGACTGAATACAGTATTTAAAAAATCTAATAATCAGATTTTGTTGTCTAAGTCTATTTCCACAGACACACCCTGAAAGCCCGGGATAAAGGTCTACAAAAAAGTCAACCTTAATGTCCTAAGTGGGGAAGGACTTGGTTCCAGGCTCCTCACCACTATAGCTATCCAAGTGGCAGAGAAAAGCTCATGATTTCCACCTCCCACCTATGAAAGACTCCTGAAATATTTAATTTCATATTTAAGTTATCCTAGCACAGAAGGCCAAATCCCAAGTGCAGGAGTGAGAAGCAGCCACGTGGAAAACAGAGCAACTGTTCCTAAAGGAATCCTAGCCTTTCAATCTGGACATTGTCCTGAGGGAGAGGGACAAGGAGTGAGCTTGTCCAAACCTGAGTCCTCCCTGGACAATGTGGGTTCCAGTCCAGAAAACCAGACAGAGAAATTTAAAGACATTATACCCACAACCACTGCAAATGACTGAACCAGAGGCTCAGGAACTTTTTGCCCATCTTTTGTGTTATTTGTTTTGTTTTATTAACCATTTGTTTTGTTAACCATTGTATTCTGGGAACTGCAAGTCATTTAATTAACTGATTACTGGGGTTTTTTCCAGTGGATAAACAAGCACAATCTTGTTGCCTGTTTTGGACTTGTGAAAATAGATTGGGTCATGTATTACAGTGAACCCTAGTGTGAACATTATTGGTGTCGCTATACTGAGTTATTCAAACTGTTTGGAAACTGTGGCTTCCGGTCGGAGTTAAAATGGCGAATTGACGCACTTTGCGATTTGGGCAAGGTGGACAGCGGTATCTGACGACAGTCTGGGCTTTACCTGGCCCAGTGCAGCACTCCCCAGGTGGGGGAGTGGCAAGCAAGCAGCCAAGCCTGAGAGGGAGTTGAGATCGGTGTGGATAAGCTTCGGAGGAAGCTTGTTTACACCTTGATCTCCTTCTGCGAAGAGGGCAGTTGCAAGTCAGCTCTACAGATACCAGCTGGGCTGAGAATTCAGCATAAATCCGTCATCTACCGACCTCTTTAACATCAAGATTAACATCGTTTACAGAAGAAGCACTGCGAAACCCCGAGATTACAAGTAAGGTAACAATTGAACATTTGCTTACCGGTTTGAAGAAGAAGGCAAAATCTAAACGTATGGATAAGCGTAAAAAGCTTTAAAGAACTAATCCGCTTGATTTAAAAGTAAAAAGAAAGCTTTCCTTCAGAGAAAACAGCGGAAAAGTGACTTTGTTTTGCATTCCTGTGGTCAGCTAAGACTAAACTTTGCGTAGCAGAAACGAAACTGACTGTGATTCTATGGTACAGGAAGTAGGCTAGAGTGGATGTTTTCGAAGTTGCTTTGCCGGATGTAGATGGACGTTTTAGAGTGTAACACCGGAAGTTGGATTACAGTGACGGACAGCTAAACAGGAAGTTTCGAAGAAGCCTACTCTAGCCAGAAAACCATAGAGAAATTGCGCCCGCCATTTTGAGGAGGACTAAATTTTAAAAAGTTATTTTTGAACTGAAAAAGAACCGGAAAAAGTTATAAAGGTGGCGATTGGACTTTAAGATTGATAATATAAGGACTGATTAGTTTTGAATTTGCCTCCAAGATGGATTTGAGACCAAGACCAAGGGCTGCCTCATCACCAAGTCCAAGAATGACCGCAAAAGAAAAAAAAGAATGGCAGGCTGCCATGGAGGCGATGGAGAAAAGGATGACAGAAGTGGTGCAGACTTTGGGAAAGCAAATAGAATCACAGTTGCAACAACAGCTACAAATACAACTGGAGCAAATAGAGCAAGTGCAAGTTCAAGTACAGAAAAAAATATGGAAGAGTTGAAAGAACTGGTACTAACAGAAGTGGCAGGGATAAAAAAAGATACGGAAGAAGTTAAAAAAGAGGTTCAAAGTCTGGTGACAAAATCAGAAGAAATGGATCAGAAAGTTAAAAGATCCCTACAAGAAAATACAAGACTGGAGTCCATAATGGAATATAGAGCTACTCAGAACCATTTGAGATTGAGAGGAATTGAAGAGGAGGAAGATCAGGATATTCGGGCTTTAGTAATTAATACTCTGACAACTTATATAGGGGAAGATCAAGGAGATTTGGAGTCAGACTTTGACCTAATCTACAGAGTAAACTCAGCTTATGCCAAGAGAAAGAAATTACCCAGAGATGTGATTGTTCAATTTGTGACTACAAAAATGAAAGAAGACATTTTCAAGAAGCAGTTTACACAACCGTTGGAAATTAATGGAAAGAAAATAATAATTTTAAGAGAAATTCCGAGAATGATTTTACAAGACAGAAAGAAATTTAAGAAATTAACAGACAGGTTAAGAGAATTGAGCATCAGGTTTAGATGGGAGATCCCACATGGATTATCATTTTCGTACAACTCAGTGAGAGTTACAATCAAAACAGAAGGAGATATGCTCAGATTCAAAGAGAGCAATTTTGATGATTTTAAAGACATTTAATCCAAAACAATGATGGATTACAAATTTTTATCTTGGAATGTAAATGGACTAAATTCACCAAACAAAAGAAGATTAGTGAATCATTGGCTACAGAAACAAAAATGTAACATAATTTGTTTGCAAGAAACACATATTAGAAAACAAGATAATAAATATCTGATTAATAAAAAATTGGGAGAAGAATTTCATTCATCAGCAATTAATAAGAAAAAAGGAACAGTGATATATATTTCTAAAGATTTGGAACCTAAACAAATCTTCTCAGATAAGGAAGGAAGATACGTTGGCGTGGAAATAATGATGTACAGAAAAAGGACATTGCTTGTAAACATATATGCACCCAATGGTGCAAAAGAGACTTTTTCAATGATTTGACAAGAGAGTTGGACTGTCTAAACTATGATCAAATTGTCTTTGCAGGAGATTTCAATGGCACAGTCAACAACGTATTGGACAGAAAGTCTAATGCAATCGGAGAGGCGGTTGGAAAACTGCCAAAAAAAAATTTCCAGCTGATGAAGCAAGAGAAACTAGAAGATGTTTGGAGGAAGTGGAACCCTAAGACAAAGGATTATACATTTTACTCCAACAGGCATAGTTCCTTTTCTAGAATTGATATGATTTGGATGTCAGAGGAGATGGCGCTAAAAACTCATAAAATTGAAATTTTACCGAAAAATAACTCAGATCATAATCCTTTATTTTGGACATCTAAAGAAAAATCAAAACAACTATACTGGAGAATCAATGAGGACTTATTGGACCAAAAATTGATTAATGAGACTTTAAAGAAAGAAACGAAAAATTTTTTTTGAAATGAATTTGGACAAAGGTACTGATATACAGGTTGTGTGGGATACATACAAAGCGGTAATGAGAGGTTTGCTTATCTCTCTGAACTCTAAAGATAAAAAGCAAAGGATGCAACAACAAAATGACCTTCATGAAAAAATTCGACAAAAAGAAAAGGAACTGAAGAAAAGACCAGGGAAGAAAAAAATTATTAAAGAGATCCACTTTCTACAGGATCAACTGAATGTTCTACTAAATAGAGAATTATATTGGAATTTGAAGAAATTACAGCAAAAAGCATTTGAGGGTGCAAATAAACCAGGAAAATTTTTAGCGTGGCAATTGAAAAATAGAAAAGAAAGGAATTTTATAAGCAAGATTATTGAAGATGGGAAAGAGGTAGTAGATCTGAAAGGCATAAAAAGAGCTTTTTTCAAATACTACGCCAAATTGTTTAAAAAGAAAGGAATTGACCAACAGAAAATTAAGAGATATTTGGAGAATATTGAAGTACCAGAGCTGGGACAACAAATTAAAGAATTATTAAATGGACTAGTAACAAAAGAAGAAGTAACAAGGGCGATAGAAGACGCAAAGTTGGGCAAAGCTCCAGGTCCAGACGGCTTTACAGCAAAATTTTATAAGAAATTTAAGGAGGAGCTAACCCCTATTTTAGTGCTTCTGTCAAACGAGATAAGAAGGACTAAACGGATCCCAGATTCATGGAAAGAAGCAAATATCTCACTTATACCTAAAGAAGGTTTGGACTTAACTAACGTAAAGAATTATAGACCAATATCGCTACTAAATAATGACTACAAAATATTTGCAAAAATAATCTCAGAAAGGTTGAAAAAATATTTGAAAGATGTTATAGCGGAAGAACATGCTGGTTTTCTACCAAATAGACAAATTAGAGACAATCTGAGAGTGGTGATTGATGCAATTGAATACTATGATAAACATCCAGAAAAAGAAGTTGGATTCCTCTTTTTAGATGCGGAAAAAGCTTTTGACAATTTAAATTGGGAGTTCATGTTGCAAGTAATTGAAAAAATGGATATAGGACAGTCCTTTTTAAATATGATTGTGGCAATATATTCAGAACAGAAAGCAGCTTTGAACATAAACAAAGAAAGAACAGACTTTTTCCAAGTTCAAAAGGGAACACGACAAGGCTGCCCGTTATCTCCGTTACTGTTTATCTGGATATTGGAAATATTATTGATAGAGATAAGAAAAGACAATGGCATTGAAGGACTTAAAGGCTTTGTGCATAAATATAGAGCTTTTGCAGATGATGTAATGTTTATGATTCAAGATCCAATTGAGAATATACCACAATTGATGGAAAAAATTGAAGAATTTGGAACAGTTGCGGGATTTTATGTCAATAAAAGCAAAACGAAAGTGATGTGTAAAAATATGACGAAGCAGAGACAAGTGGAACTTCAGGAGAAAATTCAATGTGAAGTAGTTACAAAGACCAAATATTTAGGAATTGAATTGACTATGAAAAATATTGATTTGTTTAAAAATAATTATGAAAAGGTTTGGCACAAGATCCAGCAAGATATGAAGAAATGGGATACCTTGAATCTATCATTATTGGGAAGAATTGCAACTGTAAAAATGAATGTTTTGCCGCGTTTGATGTTTTTATTTCAGACTATTCCAATATTAAAACAAAGGAAAATACTGGATATGTGGCAGAAAGAACTATCGAAGTTTGTATGGGCAGGAAGAAAGCCAATGATTAAAATGAAAATTTTATGTGACGCAAAGGAAAGAGGAGGACTACAATTACCAAACCTAATACTGTATTATGATGCCGTCTGCTTAACATGGCTGGAGCAGTGGATTAACCTTGAGAATAAAAAGTTATTGGCTTTAGAAGGTCATGACAATAAGTTTGGATGGCATGCATATTTATGGTATGGAAAAGTGAAAATGGATAAGTTTTTCAAACACCACTTCATAAGACGATCACTGTTCGAGACTTGGATGAGATATAGAAAATTCTTCTCGGAAGAAAGACCACTTTGGATAGTACCAGCAGAAGTGATTAATCCATATTCAAGAAACCAGGGTTTAGATTGGTTACCCTACAAAAGTCTCTTAAAATTGGAAGGGAAAAACTTTGTACTAAAAGATAGAATTGATGTTGAATTTGAATATGATTGGTTGAAGTATAGACAGATTTATGATTTATTTAAAACAGACAAAAGAGAACATGGTTTTAGAGAAAATTATACTGAAATTGAAACTGTATGGATTGAAAAGGGTAAAAAAATGATTTCAAAACTGTATAAGGTTTTATTGAAATGGTATACTGAGGATGAAATAGTAAAAGAGCAAATGATAAAGTGGGCAGTAAATATTAATAACGAGATACTTATGACATCTTGGGAATATTTGTGGAAAAAGTCAATGAAAATTTCAACTTGTGTAAATGTTAAAGAGAACTGTTATAAAATGATGTATAGATGGTATATGACGCCCAAAAAAATTGCCATTATAAATGAAAGTATGTCTAACAAATGTTGGAAATGTAAGAAAAATGAAGGGTCTTTTTACGATATGTGGTGGACATGTGATAAAGCAGTATGTTATTGGACTAAGATCCACAATGAGATACAAAAAATTCTGAAATGTACTTTTAAGAAAGACCCACAGATGTTATTGCTAGGTCTTAAAATGGAAGAAGTAAATGTAACCAAGAGAACATTATTATGGTACTTGATTATAGCAGCTAGATTGACTTTTGCTCAATGTTGGAAACAAGATAAGATACCTGAAACATGGGAATGGAGTAAAAAGACTTTGTTTATGGCAGAAATGGACAAAATAACAAGAAAACTAGACAACGAAGAAGACGAAACCTTTTTCGAAGATTGGAAAGACTTTCAAGAATACTTGTTGAAAAATTGGGATGTCAAACGTGGTTTGATTTGTTTTGACAGCTATTGAGGAGAAATTGAAAGAGATTTAGACCTTTGAATTGTTACCATTAGTAAAAGAAAGTAAGTTTAGTAGTAAATGTAACTAAATAGAGAGTTATTATGGGGTTGAAGCATTGCGGGAAGCCTTGTTTGGGGGGGAGAGGATGAAAGAAAATGGATATGTATTGGTTTGTTTAAATTGTATGAACATGAAAATATATCCAATAATAAAATGTGTTTACCAAAGGAAACTGTGCAGTTCTTACATGGGAGTTAATTGAAGGGATAGGTAAAATGTGCATAAAATTTGTGAAGATCCAGGTTTGAATGTAGGGTTGCCAGCCTCCAGGTGGGGCCTGGAGATCTCCCGCTTTTACAACTAATCTCCAGCTGACATGGATCAGTTCCCCTGGAGAAAATGGCTGCTTTGGTCCTTGAACTGGGAAAATAGTTAAGCTGATGTAAAATTGGGATTATTAGAACATGCTCAATGCTTCATAAGCTTTTTTTGGGGACTAACACGTATATAAGCATTATTGAAGATCTCCAATTCTTAGGGTTTTAGTTAGTTGTGGTTATCTTTTCTTTATCCCTAGTTTTCCTCTCCTTTTTTCTGTTGTAGTTTGTAGTATATAGAAAAATGCAAATAAAAAATCCCCTTCCGGGGGGGCTAAAAAAAAAGAGAGAGAAAATGGCTGCTTTGAAGAGTAGACTCTATGGCATTGTAACATGCTGAGGCCCCTCCCCTCCCCAAACCCCACCTCCTGGATCCACCCCAAAAGTCTCCAGATATTTTTCAGTCCAGACCTGGCAACCCTATTTGAATAGAACTTGGCAAGAAAAGGGAAGTCAGGTTATTCCAAAAGGTCCCTCCTCTGTTTGATTAGCCTCTCCAATTCTACCTTCAGAATATTTCTGTCTTGACTGCCATATACAACAGTGGCAAAAACAAATTTAGTATATCTCTTTACTAATCATTCAGAAAAATGAAGTAAATAAATGCTAAGGTAGTTTTGGCCTGAAGGAACTTTTGCTATTCTGAGTTGTGAAATTTTGATTCTAATTACTACTTGGAGAAAAGGAGACCTAGCTAATTTCACTAATTTAAGAAATAAAGCCATTCTAAATGTCTGCAGAATTGGGAAAGGAGTTTTAACATTACAATTGGCACTGCAAGACATGCAATCTAAAAGGACCTCTGCTGCTAAAATAGTTATTTAGTTTTAGTTTTATTTACAGCTGAAGTCAGCAATTGACATTTGAAAAACTACAAACGTAGTCGTAAAAACACCTATGAATAAAGGTAAAAAGGCTTAACAGAACAGTAAAATACATTATAAAATACATTATAAATTCCTTAGGAGGTAGATGGTAAACAATAAAATGATTAACATTTAACTTGCTGCTTTATTATAGACTAGGAATAAGGCCCGTTGTGGAAATAAATACAACAAGCTCTAGAAAGAGGCTCTAGGTGGGTGCCCTGGTCCTGGGAGTGTCAATTTGCTGTGGCGACCTCAGCAGGGTATAATGACTCAGAGTTCACCATTTTCTCCAGGGGAATTGATCTCTGCTACCTGAAGAATAGTTGTAATTTTGAGTGATCTCCAGCCCTCACCTGGAGATTGGCAATAATGGTTCCCTAGGAGGGAATGGCTGGTTTGGAGGGTGGAGTCTATGGCACTGTACCTGTCTGAGGTCCCACCCCTCCTCAAACCTCACCCTCTCCAGGCTCTACCCTTCAAATCTCCAACCCTATCTCCTTCACAGCCAACCATCAACCTACCTTGATCTGCCCCTCTGACTTCAGCTTTCCATCTCCTCCCCCCCACCTGGAGAGCAGTTGTAATTCTGAGTGATAGCCAGCCCCCACCTGGAGATTGGCAACAATGGTTCCCTGGGAGGGACTGGATGGTTTGGAGGGTGGAGTCTATGGCATTGTACCTGTCTGAGGTCCCACCCCTCCTGAAACCTCACCCTCTCCAGGCTCCATGCCTCAAATCTCCAGGAATTTCCCATCTGGCGTTTGCAACCCTATCCTTCCCAGCCAGTCATCAACCTACCTTTATTTTCTCCTCACTGTTCAGCTTTCCACACCCACCCCACCTGCAGCCTCTACCATGCTCTGAAGCCCTGACTGCTACATCACATTGGCTATCATACATGGGCCATCTCAGCAGGATATAAGGACACAGAGTCCACCATTTTCTCCAGGGGAACTGATCTCTGCCATCTGGAAAATAGTTGTAATTCTGAATGATCTTCAGCCCTCACCTGGAGATTGGCAACAATGGTTTCCCCCAACAGGCACTAAGGGGAAATGTATTTTACCTCAGAATACATTTTACCTGAGAACAGCAACAGCAAACTGTTTAAAATGTTAGAGGCAAAGGCCAATGAGGCTGCATATGCAAACGACCTCTGTGTTCTGAGGCAAAGGCCAATCAGGCCATATATTCAAATGACCTCTGTGTTCTGACTGGCTATGGAAGGGAAAGGAACAGTAAACTGTTTAAAATGTTGGAGGCAGGACTCAGGCAAAGCAGCCAGTGGATAGGGAGACCCTCTGAATGACAGATCAGGGAGTGAACTGATTTTGGAGCATTTTGGAATGTTCAGGAGAGTCCACGAACAAAACAGAATTATATATAAGGAGAGATTTTCTAATTCTTAAAGCACTCCATCCAAATCAAGCCACTTGGTGAGTTACCTCCGAGTGCCTATCTGCAAGGATATTTTCCATAATACGAGCTCTTTGCCTGCTGGTGAGACATAAGAACTTGGGGAATGGAAGAGATTTTCGGAGATTATTATAGACCTCACAGTCGAACGTAACATGTTCTAGATTTTCAATGCCTACATTACAGCAGGGGCATATGCATTCCTCAAATGGGATTTTCTTGTACTTTCCCTCCATATTCGCTAGGGGAAGAGCATCCCAGCACATAAGTGGAAATGTTCTCCTTTATTTGTGGTTTGACAGATGGTAAAAATAGGCCATAGGAGTTACTCTGTTGATGAGATCAAGAAGTGTGTGCCATTTCTCTGTTCTACCTATATTGTTCTGCCTATCAATATCTGTAATCCTCTGTTTTATCATTTCTCTAGCTTTGTCATAGGCAAGGGACCACAGGTATTGTTTTGTGAAGCCAAAATAAGGGAGTTTCTCCTCTATAGCCTTAAGCCAGGGGGCATAAAGGCATCTTGTAATATTAAACATGTCATCTCATTAGAAAGGAAAACTAGCTTCAGCCAATAATGAATCACCATGATCCATAACCTTGCCTCCACAGTAATCATTCCCATTTCAATTTGAATAAGTGCATTTGGAATGTCACTGGGTACCTGAAGAACAGATCTCAAAAATTTTGCTTGGACTGTGTCCAGTTTCTTGTAATTAGATGTAATATTGATGGGGGCTCCAAAGGTAAGTTGAGTAAGAGATTTGGCCTTAAATAGTCTAAGGGCAGCTACAAGACATTTTCCACCTTTGGCGACGAGATAGAAGCATTAACAAGAGTGCAGGTGCCTGCAAGTTTATTTTCTTTTAACTCTGCAGTATACTCTTCCTTTCTCCTCTGTGAGCCTAAGGTTGTACTTTTAGAACTCTGTCTGTTTGACTTGTTGCTGTTAAGCCGAGACAGTGTTGAGGGAAGCATTTCATAATAAACAAAGCTCCTCAGTCTTAACTATGGGTGGTGGGAAAATGCCACCACGAATCAGAGGACTTAAATTTACAACCTGCACAGAAACAAACAAAGATAGGGGAGTACTTTTCAACTAATAAGAAGGATTTATTTAACATTTCTCTTTCAAATTGTTACTCCCATTTGGCTGACATTGCTACTGAAGCTGAACATGAAGGAACGGAAGATACTATAGGCGGAGCAGCTTTTTCATTAGAGGAGGAGGAGATGAATGCTGCTACTATTACTATGAATAATTATCCTAAACTCACAGCCTTAACAGTTGCTTGTATTTTTAAATCGGTGGAAAAGATTGAAAAAGCCATTGATAGGCTTCCGGTCTGGGATCCATGGCATTCTAACGTGTTCTGACTTCGCTTCCAGAGCAAATGGAGGGTCTTTATGACAGGGTGGGCTATTAAGCCTGCCGCAGATCTCCCCAGGTAGGGGAGTGACCAGCAACGAGCATCGGCCCAAGAGGGAGTTGAGATTGACTGATAGCGGGGCTTTAAAGAGCACCGCGAGGAGCCTTGATCTCCTCCCCCCAAGCGGGCACTTCAGAACTTCTCTAAAAGACCCCACTGAGTTGGATTCTCAACATAAGAATGCATGACCCTGACCTCTGAGACATTCTACGGAAACTGATACCAAAGAAGCACTGCTATGACAAAACACTGACTTTGAAGGTAACTTTTTAAAATTACTCACTGGAGACGCGTTAATTTCGAATATAAACAACATCCGATGAAGCGCAGGACCATGCGGCATATTATTTACTAACTCCGATTCTGAAAAACGCGATTTAAAGACTAAAATAAAGCCAAAAGGCCAGATTGTTGATCATTCCTGTGGTCGGGATATTGACTTTAAAACAGAAACTAACAATAAATCCCGCGAGAAACAAAGTGGAAAGTTATTTAAGCTGCGACAGAAAACACCAGAACAGGAAATGACTTCAGACCAGACAAGCAGCGCTTCCTAGAGACGACCAAGGAGGACAGAAGGAATTTGCAGTGACTGGCAGTCAAAACAGGAAGGAACCAAAAGACAAGGGGATGAACAAAGGAGCCGGACAAGAAGTAAAGAACAGGAAAGGGACACATATCATAGAGAAATAGCGCCCACCATTTTGGGAAGGTCAAAACTTCTAAATTAAATTGTGGCTAAACGCCTGAACGAAAAAAGTGAAAATAGAGTGATTTAATTGGGCACTTAAAGAGCTTTAATTTGATGTACGTTTTATAAATATTTTGAACAATGGCCTACGACCTCCAGCAAAGACAGAGGGCAAGCTCTTGGTCCTCTCCTAAAATGACTACCAAAGAGTAGAAAAAACTGCAGGGAATGATGGAGGCTATGGAAAAACAAATGATGGATGTTATGCAAAAAATGGAAAAAACTCTAGGTAAAGTGGCTGAAGAAGTAGCTGATTTGAAAAAAGATCTAGCTGGAATTACAACAGAAATACAGACACTGAACAAAAGAACAACTGATGTGGAAGAGAGAGTACAAGGAGTGGAAATTGGAGTAGCTGATGTCTCTAAAGAAGCTCTAAAGGCTAACATAATGGTAGAATATAATGGAATGCTGAACCATCTGAGATTCAGGGGAATCCTTGAAGACAAAAATGAAGACATCCACTCAGTCATGGTGGAAGCTGTTGTAGGTTTTTTAAAAATGGAAGAGGAGAAGGTGGCGGTATACATTGATTTGGTGTACAGAGTCAACTCTGTGATTGCTCAAAAAAAGAAACTACCCAGGAATGTGATTGTCCAGTTTATATCTAAAAGAATGAAAGAAGATTTGCTTAAACAACAATTCCAGGAAGACTTCAAGATTGGGCAAAAAAAAAATAATGATATTGAAGGAATTACCCAGAATAATTCTTCAGGATAGACAATTTTTTAAAGAATTGATTGACAAACTGAAAACAGAGGGCATCAGATACAGGTGGGAAATTCCAAAGGGTGTGAGTTTTACCTTCAAGCAGAAGAGAGTCACCATCAGATCAGTGGAACAAATGACCAAGTTCATTAAAGACAATTTTAAAGACTCTGATAAATAATTACGAAAACAATATGGAGAGTCAAATTATTTCGTGGAATGTAAATAGACTTAACTCCCCCCAAAAAAGAAAAAAAGTCAGACTATGGTTGGAAAAGTAAAAATGTGATATTGTTTGTTTGCAAGAAATACATATCAAAAAGACTGATGCCAAATTTTTGATTCAAAAAAGACTGGGAGAAGAGTTTTATTCTCTCTCGTCGCAGAAGAAAAAAGGAGTTGTCACTTATGTAAAAAAAGAGCTGGAACCAAAAGAAATTTTTAAAGACAAAGAAGGAAGATTTTTGGCGGTGGAAATTACACTCCAGAACAAAAAGACTTTAATTGTAAATCTCTATGCCCCAAACGGAGTCAAGGAAATTTTTTTTCAAGATTTATGGGAAGAACTACATCAGTTAACCTATGAACAAATGATATTGATGGGAGATTTTAATGGCGCTGTTAACAATGTAATTGATAGAAAATCAAAAAAAAAGAAATGAAGTATTAGGTAAACTTCCGAAAACATTTTTTCAACTGGTGAAGCATGAACACTTAGAAGATGCATGGAGAGTACAAAATCCAAAGACTAAAGATTATACTTTTTATTCATTTAGACATGAATCTTTTTCAAGAATTGATATGATCTGGATGTCTGGCAATTTAATAGCACAAACATGCAAAATAGAAATATTACCTCGAACTATTTCCGATCACAGTCCGATAAAATGGTCACCTAATGTTAAGAAAAAGAAATATCGATGGAGACTCAATGAAGATTTACTGGACAAACAAAGCATCTTGGACAAACAAAACATATTTTCAAATAAATTTAAATAAAGAAGTACAGACGCAGACGGTATGGGACGCTTACAAGGTTGTGATGAGAGGACATTTGATTGCAATTAATAACAATGAAAGAAAGAAACAACTTAAAATAGATAAAGAAATTTTGGAAAATATTCAAAAGAAAGAAACAGAGCTTAAGAAGAGACCTGGCAAAAAGAAGATTGTGAGAGAACTGAGGATTCTAAAGGAACAATATGATGCGAGGTTAAATAAAGAAGTCTATTGGAACTTGAAAAAATTGCAACAAAAGTCCTTTGAAGGAGCGAACAAACCAGGGAAGTACTTGGCATGGCAATTGAAGAAAAGAAGAGAAAATAAAACAATAATTAAATTGAAGGAAGGAAACAGAGAAATTATAGACCCAGGAGGAATCCAGAGAGAATTTTATAAATATTATACTACTCTTTTTCAGGAAAAACAAGTGGATCCACAGAAAATTCAGGATTATTTATCAAAGGTAAATTTGATGCAACCAAGTGAAAAAATAAAAGAATTCTTGAATGCTGCAATAACTAAAGAAGAAATCAGCAAAGCAATATGGGAAGCAAAAATCTCAAAAGCTCCAGGACCAGATGGATTTTCAGCCAAATTTTATAAGAAATTTCAAGAAGACCTGGTGCCGGTTCTAGAGATTCTTTTAAATGAAATCAGAGACTATGGGAACATTCCAGATTCCTGGAATGAAGCAGCAATCACCCTGATACCAAAGGAGTCACAAGATATAAATAACATTAAAAATTATCGACCTATTTTGCTCTTGAATAATGATTATAAACTTTTTGCAAAATACTAGCAGAACACCTCAAAGAGTATTTGAAAGGAGTTATTGCCGAAGACCAGGCTGGTTTTCTGCCGGATAGACAAATAAAAGACAATTTGAGGGTTGTATTGGACGCAATAGAATATTATGAAAAACACCCAGAAAAGGAAGTTGGCTTTTTATTTTTGGATGCGGAAAAGGCATTTGATAATTTGAACTGGGAATTTATGTTTAGAGTGTTTGAAAAATTGCAGATGGGCGAAAAATTTTCAAGAATGATCAAATCGATCTATAAAGAGCAAAAAGCTATGGTGATTGTTAATGCAGAGTCAACGGAACCATTCCAGGTCAGAAAAGATACTAGACAGGGCTGTCCTTTATCGCCACTTTTATTTATCTGGATTTTGGAAATATTGCTGCAAGCGATCAGAGATGATAAAAATATAAAAAGATCTTAACATTAGAGGTTTCTCATATAAACTAAGAGCATTTGCTGATGATATTATGTTTATTGTTGATTATTGTTATGCCATTGGTTCTAGAAAAAGTAAAAGAGTTTGGTGAACTCGCAGGGTTCTATGTAAATAAAAATAAATCGAAAATATTATGTAAAAATATGACTACTGTAAGGCAACAATGGTTACAAAAAATTATAGAATGTGAAGTGGTTAAAAAAACTAAATATTTGGGAATTGCTATTACAATGAAAATTATTGATTTATTTAAGAATAACTATGAAAAACTGTGGGTTTTGATAAGTTATGATTTGAAAAAATGGGAGAAACTTTTTCAGACAATACCAATTGTGAAAGACATGAAAGTGCTAGTGAAATGGCAAAGAGAAATTTTTAAATTTATCTGGGCAGGAAAGAAACCAAGAATTAAAATTAAAATAATGTATGATGCAAAAGAAAGAGATGGCTTTCAAGTCCCGAATTTGCGTTTGTACCATGAAGCTGTATGTATGTCTTGGTTGTCTGATTGGGTTAATTTGGAAAATAGAAAACTATTGGCCCTTGAGGGCCACGATTGCAGATTTGGCTGGCATGCCTACCTTTGGTATGGGAAAAACAAGGTGGATTCAATGTTTAAGCATCATTATATAAGAAGAACGTTGTTTGAAGCATGGACCAGATACAGGAATACAATTCCCAATGAAAGACCTCTATGGATTGTTCCTGCTGCAGTTAATCATCCTTTTTCAGAATATAAAGGTAATGATTGGTTGATGTACCAACAGCTGCTTCAAAAAGAAGGGAAGAAATTTGTTTTAAAACCAAACAATGAATTGACATTTGAATATGGTTGGTTACAATATGGACAAATACGAGACATTTATAAAAAAGATTGTAAAGAGGTGGGTTTTAGAGCTAAAAATGATGAGTTTGAAGATATCTGGTTGGAAAAAGGGAAAAAAGTGATTTCTAAGTTTATACAAAATATTGTTAACTGTATATACTTTGGATGAAACTGTTAAAGAGCAAATGATAAAGTGGGCCATAAACATGAATAAGGAAATTTCTTGGGAATTTTTGTGGAGAAAAGCTCTAAAAAATATCAACTTGTGTTAATGTAAAAGAAAATTGTCTTAAGATGCTTTATAGGTGGTACATGACACCAAAAAAGATTGTTAATATAAGTATGGATAAGAACCTGAGTAACAAATGTTGGAAATGTAAAAAAATAGAGGGTTCTTTTTATCATATGTGGTGGACATGTGAGAAAGCAAAAGTATACTGATCAAATGTTCATTGTGAGATGCAGAAAATATTGAAAATCCCTATTAGAAAAAGTCCGGAACTACTTCTCTTAGGTTTGACAATGGAAAAAATTAAGCAAGAAAAAAGAACAGTATTATGGTATATGATCACGTCGGTGAGAATGGCCTTTGCACAACAGTGGAAAGCGGATAAAGTACCGGATGTTCAGGACTGGTTAAGGAAACTGCTATTTTTAGCTGAAATGGACAAAATGACTAAAAAACTAAACGGACAAATGGCAGAAGAATACTTAAAAAAATGGGAAGACCTGAAAATCTATATGGAAACTGAACATAAAATGAAAGGGAAAATGTATAACCTTGATTCTTATTGAAAATGAAGTTACGTTAGATTAAGTTAGATTTTTGTATATAAAACATAAGTTACCTGGTTTATAGATTGTTATAAGTTTAAACTTGATTACTTTTATTGTTTGTTGTTATTGGCAATAGCAGTGTTGGAAGCCTATTGGGGGGAAGGGGGAAGGGATATAATCTGTAACTTGAATTGGAAATTATGTTTAAAAATGTTGAATATATTCCAATAAAAATCTTGTGTTTTTTTTTAAAAAAGAGAAAGCCATTGATAAACTGTCTCAAATGGTTGTAGGACTGTATGAAGATAAAAAATCTGGTGCAAGAGCATCCCCTGCCCCAGTCCCAGTCTTGTGTGATGAACAGCCCAGATGTCAGGATACTACCTGCACAGACACTAATTGCCTTCCATTACAGGTGAAGCAGTCAGACAGGGGGAGTACAAAACTCAGGAATCCCTACTGTCTAGTCCTACAAATGCATAAAGTATGCCTTACAATCCACCCTTACAAAGGACATTTAGTGAGTTGGGACTCTAAATGTTTGGTCACTAGGCACGTAATGTCTGTACTTAAAGGCCCGGAACACCACCTGGATCTCACATCAGTGGAAGTTTTAAATTCCACCAACCAACTCCAAAGAGTTATGCTCTCCTTTGGTAGCCCCATATTTCCCTCTGTGATTTTAGAACAAAGAGCCAGTCTGAAGCTTAAGGGGATATGGACATCAAGGGTCTTTAGCAACATCAAAGTCACACCCCTTATTCCTAAGTGGCAGTGGCCAGTAGCAATGAAGGAGGTTGTAAAGCCTTCAGATGAGTAGATGGACACGGATCAACATGACCTAACCATTCTGGATGAGGCAGCTGAGCTGATTACAATGGATGAGATGTCAGCCTGCTCATCGAAAATAACAGAGTGTCACTTACTTGAGAACTGTCAGGGTCAACAGCAAGCAGGTCCAAACACACTCTCCATAGAAAGTTATGCTTTATTGGAATACTGTTCCGTTGCCAAGTAGTACAGGTACATTGTGAGGAATAGTGATTAATGCAAGGAATTCAGTACATATACTCTGATGCTTCCTTTAGCTAAGCAAATGAAATTCAAGCTCGCACATGGGAATTCTCCTGGCAGGACATTACATCATAAATGGGAGACTCTCCCCAGCCCCTGAGAGCAGAAACATTCACACCGATAATGGAACTCAAGCTCTCCCTTCCCGTCAAGGCCACACAGATAGCACCGTCTGGCTAAGCCAGTTTGCATGGAGGAAGGAGCGCCTCCCTTAAGTTACCCATGGTAGCTAAGCAAAGAAAGCATGTGCACATGCATACAGGTCAGGAACAAAGGAAAACAAAGAAAGCATGGCAGCTAGCTGACATCCTGCCCCCTCAAAAGAACATCAACCCCCTCCTGGAATGGCCGGGGGATCTCCTGGTTTCCCTGGGAACTCATGCAAAAGGTCAGGGGCCTGAATATCCCCTTCTTCCACCCATTCCCAAAATGCACCCATTCTACGAGGTAATACAAACGTCCAAATTTCAATTTAGAGACCAAAATTTTTGAGATTTTGTAGTGTTCTTCACCCTCCACTAAGATAGGGGGAGGCACCATTGGTTCAGGGTGTCATCGATTAGGCCTTGGATTGGCCTTCAGAAGGCTGAAATGGAAAATTGGATGGACATGTTTTAGGTTCTTAGGTAAATCCAACTCTACAGTCACATCATTGATCATTCTGATCATTTTAAAAGGCCCGATGTAATTCCACGCCAATTTCTGACAGGTCTGAGGTAGTTTCAAGTTCCCAGTGGACAGATACATAAAGTCTCCAGGCTGCAAAGCCCACCCCTCCACCATTCTCTTGTCAGCCTGGTGTTTGTAAGCTGCCTTAGCAGCTTCTAGTGTTTCACAGAGTTCTGGCCTTGATTTTCTCAGCATTTTGCACCAATCCACTGCATCACCCCCTTTTCCTGGAGCTGCAGTGAGGAAGGGGATCGGAGGGCTGTCGTAGCCCAGCGCAGCCTTAAAAGGTGAAACACCCATAGATGAATGATAAGCATTATTATAAAAGAATTCCGCCAAGGGTAGCAAGTTGACCCAATTGTCTTGTGGAAAGTTGGTGAAACAGTGCAAATATTGTTCCAGGATTTGATTCACCCATTCCGTTTGTCTGTCAGTTTCTGGGTGGTAAGTACTGCTTAAGGCACATTCCACCCCCATAAGGTTCATTAGCTCCCCCCAAAACTTTGAAACAAATTTGGACCTGCGATCTGTGATTACCTTGTTTGGTAACATGTGCAGTCTAACAACTGGGCTGTTGGCAGACTAGGTACTGGGATGAAGTGAGCTTGCTTAGAAAACAAATCTACAACTACCAAAATTACAATCATGGACTTGCTAGGTGCTAAATCCATGATAAAATCCATAGAAATTACCTCCCAGGGTCGGCTGGGAGTTGGCAGTGGCTTCAATAACCCGGGGGGATTTCCGGGGGTTCTGGTTCCAGAGGTCAATGAGAGCAGACACGAGGCAGCTCACTGCTCACCAATGCTTAATCTTTCACAGTCTTTTAAGGGCTTGCCAATGTCTGAATGAGGGTTCTTTCAGAGGAGGAACCAGTGCAAGAAGCTTTCTCCAGAAACAGGCAAGAAAGGCAATCTTGCTTGGTAATCTGGAGCTGCTTTGAGGTGAAGACTGTGGAGGACACCCGACACGCAAACAGGCATTAGCCGAGCCGACAAAGAGCTGACAGAGTCAACAGCAAAGGAGGTCTAAGCAAGAGAGACAACACTTGAAGCTAAGTATTTTTACATTTCTCCAAAGGGGGAGTTAAAAAGGCAATAGAATGGCAAAGAGCTAACGAGGAGACTGTTCAAGGACTAATTAAAGGAGTGGAAGCAGAACTGTAAAGGCGGCCAGTGTAAACAATTAAATAAGGAAAGAGATAGCGACTAGTAACAGCAATAAATAGCAAGAAAAGCTGCAGGGAACTTAATTCTGCACTAATACCTTCTCTTTTACTTCTCTTCTTTGAGCTGTAGTGTTGCCGGCAATTGGGAGCAGCAGGATAGGGTGTGGTTGAACAGGATGCAGAGACAGGCTGGAGAACAAAGGAAAGGAGGCTTGAGAATGGAGAGCGGAGAGCGAGAGCAGAGGCTGGAAAGGGGCATGGAGCAGGGTAACGAAAGGAGCTGAAAAGGAACAAGCGGGAGTGAAAGGAGCTGAAGTGGGCAGAGCAAACCCGAGGATAACTGAGCCAAGCTGAGAGGATGTGGGAGACGACTGGAGCCATGCGGAGCAGGGACGAGCATCATCAGACAAGATGAGATGAGATGAAGATTGACTACCGAGGGAGAAAGGAGCTGACAGACTTTGACAGACCTTGAGAGACAGAAGAGGAGGAACAAGGAATAAGAGATCTGAAGAGAATGCACAGGGGAAAACGTATTAGGAAAAGCTGATTTATATAACACTCTAGGATATAAATTGTATAGAGTTGAGTAAGGAAAACGAACTGGAGTGGAGAAATAGCAGAGGCATTGAGAGATATAAAAGAGGTTGGAGTATACTATAATATAACAAAGGAAAGAGGTAGGTAGCGAAAAGCAGAATAAAGAGGAGGAAATAGCAAAAGGAAAATATTAAGAAATAATCAAGAGGAAACTAGCAAAACCAAAGAACATAAATACATAGTGCCATATTAATATATTAGAATATTAGAATAATCGAATGGCCACAGGAAATAGTGGTCCAAGTGAGGCAGGAAATCATCCTTAAAATCACCAGGACAGACTAATATTCAAAGCTTGTTAAAAG
This sequence comes from Gekko gecko, assembly GCA_029375565.1. Classification (NCBI taxonomy): domain Eukaryota; kingdom Metazoa; phylum Chordata; class Lepidosauria; order Squamata; family Gekkonidae; genus Gekko; species Gekko gecko. The sequence continues at coordinate 177,782,417 of JAPDNY010000005.1, forward strand.
GCAACACAATGAGTATAACACAAATGAATATCAAAGAATTAAAAACTTTGATGCAAGAACGCATAGCGGCTGAAATGAAAAATTTTGCGGAGGTAACACTACCTCCACTTATCAGACAGGAAATGGAGCCAATAAAGAATCAAATGCATGACTTAGCACAACAACTAAGGACAGAGACTGATGAGATAAAAAACAGATAAATGAGAACAAGCAAGAAATTCTAAAAATAGTGACATCTAACATGGCTATGGAGGAAAGGGTACAAGAACTAGAACAGGAGGTATTAGAAACAAGGAACAAAACAGATGGGATTGAAGAAGCATTAATGGGCCTGGAGATGGAGAAAACTTCACTGATTATCAGGTGCCAAAATGTACCCAAAATGATAGAGAAAGATCTAAGAGAGGAGATGATTAAAAACATCTCTGAACAGCTTAAGATTGGAACTTGTGAAGAGATTGAAAGGGAAATTGACCAAGTGTACAGGAAAAACAGTGCATACTCCAGAAGAAATAAGACACCAAGGGAAGTATAAATGACATTTATTAGAGGAGGTATGAGGGACAAAATATTGAAAGAAGCTAACTCACACAAAATGGTCATGCAAGATTTAGAAATAAATTTTTTGAAAGAAGTACCATGGAGAATTAGGGAAAATGCCAAAACTGCAATATGTTAGCTAAGCTCCTAAGAGAAAATGATATTGCCTATAGATTGTTAGTTCCGGAAGGCATTCTATTTAACTATGAGAGAAGGCGTTATAGAATAGACTCAGTATTTAAATTTGATGACTTATTGAGCAAAATGGAGAAAACCTAGGATGGCAGAATGAAAAGGAGAGTGGAAAAGACAAAGAGGAATTAAGAGAGGAGATGGCAAAGATGAAGAAGGAAAAAGTGAAAAGAGGAAAGAGATCTTATTATACACCATCCCAAATGTTAACAAGGTACCAGCAAAGAGCAAAGGAACTAGGAAAAGGCAAGAAAAATTAAGATGGAGAAAAGTAACAAACTTAAAATATTGTCTGTTAATGTTAATGGCTTAAATTACCCGACAAAAGGAGAAGAGTATTCCACCAAATAAGCAAATTGAAGACATAAATAATATGTCTACAGGAAACACACGTAAAGAAAGGACATCAAAAATATTTAGAAAATAAGAGAATGGGAAAACTTTTCACAGCAGCAGATAAAAAAGAAGAAGTGTGGCAACTTATGTTAAAGAGCATCTAGACCCAGAGTTTATCTATGCATCTGAAGATGGAAGGATACTAGCTGTACCAATCATGAAGCAGAATAAGAAAATTATAATAATAAATATCTATGCACCAAATCAAGCTCAAGAAAGTTTTTACAAATCACTAAGGAGTGTATTAACATTACAAGATATGTCAAATGTATGTATAATTGGAGACTTTAATGCAGTTTTGGATCGGAAAAGAGATAGAAAGACCCACGCCACAAATAAATATTCAGGAAATATATTACCTAATGAATTTTTTGGATTAGTGGAAGAACATGGTATGGTGGACGCATGGAGAATAAGAAACTATGGAAAAGACAATTACACATTCTACTCGGCTAGACACAACTCCTGGTCTAGAATTGATATGGCCTGGATCTCAACTACTCTTGTAACAGATTTAATAGAAGAAGAAATCTATGTATCTAATTCCCAAGTGGCCTCCTGTGTGTGGATATCTAAATCCGCACACCGGGGGCACCTGGGGGCAGGGAGATTTTCCTGTGCACGTGGGGCAGTCCCCAGGTGTGCAGAAAAATCTAAAAAGTTTTTAAAAGTGTACGGGGGATATCTAAATCCCAAAAAAAGTAAGAGCATTCCCTGCACCTGCGCAGGGAACGCTCTGGGAGCTCTGCGGCTGGTGGCTGGAAACCGCTCAGTCCTCACCACCGGAGCTGGGGGGGAAGAGGAGATCAGCAGTGGCAGAGGAGGAGGATTGCTGGAGTGGGGGGAGGAGATTGGCGGCCCAGTGGCTAAGGGGGAGGGAGGAGATCAGCGGTGGTGGCAGAGGAGATTGCTGGAGGTGGGGGGAGGAGATCAGTGGCCCCAATGGCTGGAAGCCACTCGGGCAATGCTGCTGGAGCTGGGGGTGGGGGGGAGAGGTGATCACTGGAGCCGGGGTGGGGAGGAGGACATGGTGGAGCCTCCCCCATGAATATCGCGGGTCCCTCTTCTTGTACTTCCTAATACCTTCGCGGATCACAGCCCACTAATGATAACTATGTCCAATAGACCCAGGAGGTTAAGATGGAAACTGGACAAAAATTTAATAAGAGAAGAAGAATTCGATAAAAGAACAGAAGAAGAGATTGGTGACTTTTTAAAATGTAATATTCAACCTGAAATAGCTTTAGAAGCAGTTTGGGATGCATTTAAAGCCTTCCTAAGAGGATGGTTTATGAATCAACATGCGTGGAAGGAAAGCAAAAGAGAAAATAATATGACGATTTGACCACGCAGATTCAGAAGGAAGAAGAGAAATTGAAAAAGCAGCAATCAAATGTGGAAAAAATGAAGCTAGATCTAAAGATATTACATCATAAATTGAATCTTCTATTAACACAGGAAATAGCCAAAAATATAGAATTTGTGAAACAATATTACTTTGAGTCAGCTAATAAAGTGGTTAGCTTATAAATTAAGGAAAGAAGAGGAGAAAAAGGTAACTAAAGCCCTCAGAGATGAGAAGGGTCAAGAAAAATTTAACTTAATAGAAATTTTAAAAATAGTGAGAAAATTCTACACTAGGTTATACCAGCAAAAAGAACAAGAAAAATCCTATATATCAGATTACATTCATAATAGAAATACGAAGAAGTTCACCGAAGAGCAAAACCGAATTTTAAATGAACCAATTACTATATGTGAAATTATGGAAGTGATAAAGAAACAAAAGAAAAATAAAACACCGGGACCAGATGGAATACAAGTCGAAATCTACCAAAGATATGCAGATCAGATAGCATTAATACTTAAAAAGTTGTTCCAAAATATATCCATATTGGAAAAACTCCCAGACTCTTGGAATCAGGCCCTAATAACGTTGATACATAAACCAAATAACGATAACAAAGATATTAAAAATTATAGGCCAATATCATTACTGAATGCAGATTATAAGATCTTCGCTTCGGTGATTGCCACAAGATTTAAGAGAATTCTAAGTCAGGTAATACATCATGACCAAGCGGGATTCCTCCCAAAAAGACAGATCAGAAATAATGTCAGAACGATCATCAATGTTTTGGTGTTCTATGAAGCACACCTGGATAAATCCATGGCACTGGTATTCCTTGATGCGGAGAAAGCATTTGATTATGTAAGCTGGCAATTCATGATTCAGAAGCTAGAGGCATGGGATTGTGGCACAAACTTCTTAGCAATAATTAAAGCTATATACAAGACACAAAATGCAAAAGTACAAATAAACGGAGATATGACCGAAGATATCAAAATACAAAAAGGAACTAGATCAGGGTGCCCATTGTTGCCTTTGTTATTTATTTTCACATTGGAGACATTAATTGACCAAATAAGAGAATGTGAATACATCAAAGGGCTCAAACTAAAGGAAGATGAGTTCAAAGTTCAAGCATTTGCAGGCGACCTGGTATTTATATTAGAAAATCCAAATACATCTCTGAAATACTTAATAGGAATGATACAGGAATATGGGCAAGTAGCAGGACTAAAAATTAATTTTAAGAAATCTAACATAATAGTGAAAAACTGTACAGAACAACAAATGAGACAAATTAGAGACTCATCAAATATGGATTTAGTAAAAAGGGTTAAATATCTAGGAATAATAATTTCTAATAGGAATAACACGTTGGTAGAGGATAATTATCATAAGTTACTGGTGGAAATTTAAAAAGATGGCAGGAGTTGAAAATTTCATTTATGGGTAAAATAGCGGTAATTAAGATGAATGTTCTTCCTAGATTTTTGTTTTTGGCTCAAAAAATACCGATCCTAAGAAAATTTAAATACTTCCAAGAACTAGATAAAATATGCAGCAACTTTATATGGAACAATAAAAAAGCTAGGATTAAAAGGAAAGTAATGCAAGATAAGAAAGAGAGAGGAGGCCTAGGATTGTCAAATTGGATGTTATATTATAAAGCGGCAGCCCTTAATTGGATAAGAGAATGGATAACACTTGAGAATAACAGATTGTTAAATTTGGAAGGATTTAATCTAGTAATGGGCTGGCATAAATATGTATGGTACGATGAAGATAAAAATGTTAAAAATTTTACAAGTCATACCATAAGGGGTGCTCTAATGAAAATATGGAGAGAGATCAGGAAACTTTATTATGTCAAAACACCATAATGGGTAGCCCCTATCGAGGCCATTACGAAATTAACGTTGATAGTTAAAAATAAGAGAGTGACATACAATGAACTGTTGTATAAATATTGCAATGTAAAGTCTGAGGAAGAGTTAAATAAATTGAATATTAGACTTACATGGTGGGATAAGATGCAATTGATGTCAAGATTTAACAAAAATAAAAAAATAGGATTCTATGAAAATAATAATGAACTTGATAAGATTTGGCTCTCTTCTAATGACAAATTAATACAAAAGCTCTATACTTTTTTATTAACTGATTATTTACTGGATGAAACAGTGAAAGGTGTCATGGTGGTGTGGATGAAAGATATAGGGCACACGATAGAGATAGAACAATGGTCTAAAGAGTGGAGTGCAACCAAATTGATGAGAGCGGTTCCGTATAAGGAAAATATAATTAAGGTGTTCCATAGATGGCACCGGACACCAGGCTATCAAAATGTTATGTAAATGTAAACAAAAACTGTTGGAAATGTAAGAATAATGTTGGTACATTTATACATACATGGTGGAAGTGCGAAAAGGTTCAAAGGTACTGGTGTAAAATATTTAAACTACTAAAGGAGATTATTGGAGCTGAGTTACCCTTCTTACCAGAGGTAAGCAGAGTTACCCTTTTTACCAGAGGTTTATTAAATATGCTTCCAGATTGGGTAAATAAGGATGATAAATACTTAATAATTTACTCTTTAACTGTGGGAAGAATGTTGCTAGCCAAGTGTTGGAGAGAAGAAAAAATTCCCTCTAAGGAGGATCTGATAGAAAAACTATTGTCAGTTGCAGAAATGGACAGGTTAAGCACGAGACTACAGGGGAAAGGAGAAGATGTATTCAAGAAAAGACGTAAGAAACTATATGTATAGTTAGGGAAGCTATGATTTAATAGTGACTCGCATTTATGAATGTAACAATCTTAAAGAATATGTATAATATGTTAAAATCATAAATAAACACAATAAAAAAATAACCCGGGTTTTTTTCCCAGGTCGGGGCTTACACATAAGGCAGATTTAACATGAGTGCACATACAGTGATAGATCCTTGAGCATGTGCGGCCACCAGAATTGGCACTGTAAAAGATGCAATGATTTTACAAATCCGAAATGGCCAGCTCGCTTGGATCCATGCACTGCAGCTAACACTTCCCCCCACAACAGTTCTGGAACAAACAGTTTATTTTCCTTATACCAGCAGCCATTGTCCCGTTGTTCCAAGTCCCCTGCCACTCTCACTTCCTCCATGTTAGATTCAGAGAGAGCGGAGACAAACCTGGCTTCCCAACTCCCAGTGGGAGAGGAACGGGGAAGGTTTTCTTTTCCCTGCCTTCATGTCATCACTGCTCCGCTTAATTGAGAGAGCGTAAACATGGAGTCTAGGACCTCCTCCCTTTGGCTTTCATGTTGTGAGAGGCGGGACAAAGCATCAGCCAGGGAGTTTGCTTTGCCTGGGAAATGGTGCAACGTGAACTGAAACTTTGAGAAAAATTCAGCCCACCAAAGCTGTTTAGCATTCAAGTTGCGAGGAGTGTGGAGCATTTCGAGGTTTTTATGATCGGTCCAAACCTCAAACAGTACTCATGCCCCTTCCAACCAATGCCTCCACGTGGACAGTGCAAGTCGGATTGCTCCAGCTTCCTTATCCCACACCGACCAGTTCCTTTCTGTGTCATTAAATTTGCGGGAGACATATGCTATGGGATGGAGCTTGCTGTCTGCGTCTTCTTGCAAGATCACGCCCCCCCCATAGCGACATCAGAAGCATCCACTTGGATCACAAATTTCTTTGTTTCATCGGGATGTGCTAGTACTGGTTCTGTTGTAAACAGAGCCTTTAACTGCTGGAATGCTTTCTGACATTCGGGAGTCCACACCAGTTTTGCTCCTGGTTTAGCAGCTTCTGCCCCCTTCCTTCTGGTTTTCAACAAGTCGGTTAGGGGTAGACTCACTTGGGCAAAGTTTGTCAAGAAATTTCTATAGAAACTGGCAAATCCTAAGAAACTCCGAAGCTGCTGTCAAGTTTTGGGAGCCTGCCACCCCAGCACATCTCTCACCTTTTCAGGGTCCATCTCTAACCCCCGAGGAGAGATGTGATACCCGAGAAAATCAATGTCAGTCTTATGAAACTTGCACTTTGATAGCTTGGCAAACAGTTTGTGCTTGTGTAATGTCTGTAGCACCTCTCTCATCAATTTCACATGAGAGGCTTTATCGGGGGAATACAACAAAATGTCATCCAAGTAGACCAGGACCCCCTTGAACAGGTGCTTGTGCAACACTTTATTTATTAGATTCATAAAGACTCCAGGAGCCCCCTGGAGGCCGAATGGCATCACTAGGTACTCAAAGTGGCCCAGGGGGGTGATGAAAGCTGTCTTGTATTCATCCCCCTCCCGTATCCGTATGCGTACCTGGAAATACGCATCTCACAAGTCAAGTTTAGAAAAGATTTTTCCCTTAGCCACTTCAGCCAAGAGGTCTTTGATTAATGGCACAGGATAGGCATTTGTGGAAGAGACTGCATTCAATCCACGATAGTCAGTGCAAAGTCTTAAACCCCCACCTTTCTTTTTCCGAAAGAGGATGGGGGCTGTAAACAGGGAAACAGCTGGCCGGATTAACCCTCTGGCTAAAGTTTTATCTATAAACTTCCGCAACTCCACTTTCTTTCTGGGGCTCATAGCATAGAGCTTCCCCTTCGGCATTTTATGCCCCAGAAATAATTCAATCACACAGTCAGAGTTGCAGTGTGTGTGGGGGGCCTCATCAGCCTCTTCCTCTTCAAATACCCATGACAAGTCTCTATATTCCCTCGGGATTTTAGCAAGCTCTTTCATAGCGAGACACACTCAAGCTGGTTCGCTATCCAGAGCTGCTCCCCACTTCAGGTCCCATACATGGTGTTGACATTTAGGGGAAATGAACCGCAGAATTCTGTCACCGCACAATATATATGGATCATGTCCATGGAGCCAAGGGCTTCCCAACACCAAGGGAAACTTAGCCCCTAGTGATATTACAAATGTCCGATCTTCCTAATGATCTCCGGCCCCCATACACAACAGCACAGTCTCAAATCTATAGGGCTCTCTCATTGGGGACCCATCCATTTGGATAAAAATTAAGGGCTCTGCCAACCAAACCACAGCAGCCTCGAGTCCCGACACTAGGGAGGGGTTGATTAGATCCTGCCCGCATCCCAAGTCAATGGGGACCCAGAACCTGATGTGCATTCCCATTGCGGGGTTTATAATTGTAACAGTCACAAAAAAGAGGGATGGGTAGCTGCTCACCACTTTTGGCGCTTCTGTGGATGGGTCCTGCTGTGCTGGCCTTTTCCCGCCGGTTCCATCTCCTCCTACTCGCTCGATCCCGGCTCCAGCACTTCTACCTCGGCTTGCAGAGCATGTGGGTTTCTCACTTTTGCCATCCCCTTTTTTGCAGGCATGTCGATCCGGTGCTTGTCACCTTCTCTTCCCATCGGCCCGGCAGCCTCACCCAAAGGGCAGTTGGCAGTGAAGTGGCCCCGATCCTCGTATTTCAGACATAACCCCTGTTTCATCCAGTGCTCTTGGACTGAGACTTTCAGCAGGGTAGTCTTTGCCTTGGGGTGGGTTGTTGCCAGTGCCCTACCCGCCACTATCGTATTGTGCAGACGCATAGTATGCAGTCGGTACTCGGCCTTCTCCATCTCCTGCATCCAGGCTTGCAAGGTTCTTGGGTCCATTGAACTCATGACATTGTTCCTGATTTCAGGAGTCAGACCCAGCCGGTACTGCTGAGCTAGTACTGGGTTGGACCAGTCATGGATTTTGGTGGCTTGCCATTGAAATTCCCTAACTGTCAACTTGCCTTGCTTAAACGTGCGAAGGAACGCTTCTGCGTTCTCGGCTGTGGTGCGGTCCTTGAATTGGGTTCTCAGAGCCCACATAAACACATCTACGCTCCCCAACTCCACCACATCCAGGTTGTGGAGACCTACGTACCAGCTTGTCACCACCCCCTGCAATCGAGACGTGATAAAGTCCACTTGTTGCTCCAAGTCCGGGAACAAATGAGCCCACCACTCCAGGAACTTCATCACCCACGTAATAAAAAAAGAGAGGTTGTCTGGATCGCCATCAAAGGTAACATCCAATAAATCCTTGGGCTGTGGCAGGGCTGGCAGCACCACAGGAACTGCAGGTTGCGGAACCAGGGGGGAGGAGGCGGTGGCAGCGCTGGCAGCTGCTAGCGGTGCTGGCTGTGGAGGAGGAGTCAGTGGAGGAGGCTGAGGAACCGGCTGGCCAAGGGCAGGCCCCTGAGGGGAGGAACTGCCGGGGCCCCTCATTGGGTGGCCAGCTGGGTCTGCACCGCCTGGGCCACTATCCCTGGTAGGTTCTGAAGCAATTGCCCCATGTCCCACATTATCATGTGGCAGTCTTGTTCCAGGCTATCCAGTCTCCCATCCACGTCCCTTCCCTGGCTCAATGGAGAACTTGAAGGGGGCATGATGGTTCTGCTCGGGGTCACACCAAAGCTCCCTGAGCTCAACTGTCCCAACTCTGACTACCTGGCATCAACCAGGTAGTCTGCGTGGAGTCCCTCATATGTTGGCCCCACTCCTGATCCTTACGGTGGTAGGTTACTCCCGTCCACAAATGCACGGGGATGAATGACACCGCTGGCCAGTGGGTGGCTGCTCTGCCAGTAGACACCGGCCTGCCAGGGCTCGCTGTCATCAGTGAGGCCATCGTTGCTGGCACTCCCATTCCCATAGTCGTTGGGGGGCCAGGCACTGTCATTGTAGGTACCGCGGTGGGCACCATGGTGGGTACTGTGGTAGGCACCCCGGCACCACTGGATCCACTCATCTCACTGTGGAGAGACTCAGGCCAATGGATGAAAAGAGATTCCTGACTATTCTGTCAGGGTCAACAGCAAGCAGGTCCAAACACACTCTCCATAGAAAATTATGCTTTATTGGAATACTGTTCCGTTGCCAAGTAGTACAGGGACATTATCAGGAATAGTGACTAATGCAAGGGACTCAATACATATACTCCTCTAGCTAAGCAAATGAAATTCAAGCATGCTGTTAGGAGATATACTTTTAATATGCTTTTATTTGTTGTTTTCTGACCTGCACACACACTGAATGGTGCTTGCAAGTGTCTTTGGTCTGGGAGAACTGTGTGCTTTGTTTGATGTGACCACCTGCACTAGGAAGTTGCCCTTCTGTTTGCACTTTCACGCTAATGAAGTCACACACACACACATATGCACATACATCTACCCATCAGGCACTGGGAACAAGAAAGCATCTCCATTATGGTCTGCCAGAAGGATGACAAAAACAACAACCTGTCTACCATCGAGGAATTTGAATTCCACATGTAACCCACAGGATGCTTGGATTTTTGCAAGTGTTAAGACTGTTTCCTGTTGATGGCCTGGACCAAGCCAGAGTCATCTACACTTCTAAGGTTTCCATGACAACCCATCTTTGCACCTTTGACCAAATGTTCCCTTTAGTGAAAGGTGTAGATTTCCAATATTGCCCCACCTTAGTAGGAGGGTACTCCACATCCTATAGCCAATGATATAGGAATGGAATGGAAGACCCTAATGCCAGCCCCCAAAAATAGCTGATAAAAGTAAGGTTCACCTTTTGTTAGGCGCGCCTTCCCCAGCCAGCTAGCAAGTCATTTATTCCTCACACATGTTGGCAGGTTCCAACTGTGTGTAGTAAGAGTATCCTTAGTTAGAAACAATTCTTGTATTCTTCACTGTGAAGGTCGAGCTTCAGGAAACAGATAAGTATCACATGTGTTCCCCTCCTAAATACCTTTAGTTTAAAACCCCAATATTGTTTTCCATTACTACTGTATCTAAAGGAACTTGTGTGTATGTGTATATGCATCTGTTTTGTTTGCCTGTGATTCCAAAGATATTATTCAGTAAAGAGAATAACTGATTTTACTAAAGAAACCTTGTCACGCGTTCTCTTTGAAACTGGTTCTCTGGGCGAAACTACTTTCTCTGTATACATAGACCAGAACTCAATATAAGTTTAGACCGATCAATGCGTAGATAAGCATTTCGGCTAACAGTGCGCATGGGAATTCTCCCGGTGGGACATTACATCATAAACGGGAGACTCTCCCCAGTCCCTGAGAGCGGAAACATTCACACCGATAATGGAACTCAAGCTCTCCCTTCCCGTCAAGGCCACACAGACAGTGCCGTCTGGCTAAGCCAGTTTGCATGGGGAAAGGAGCGCCTCCCGTATGTTACCCATGGTATCTAAGCAAAGCAAACATGTGCGCATGCATACAGGTCGGGGACGAAGGAAAACAAAGAAAGCATGGCAGGTAGCTGACAAGAACTCATTGGAAGAGGACCTGCTGAACTCCTTTGATGGCCTCTCTCAGGAGGAACAAGTAAGGATTACAGACAGACTGGAGAACCTAAGAAAGAGGCTGCTAAGATGAAAGGCCCGTCAACTGACTCAGAACTTGGAAGTTTACTATTTTCCTCCCTGTGAAGAGAACTCTACAACAAAGGGCATCCTGGCCGAACAACTTTTTTTGTTGTTGTTCAGTCACACAGTCGAGTCCAACTCTTCGCAATCCCATGGACCACATCATGCCAGGCCCTCCTGTCTTCCGTCGTGCTCCAGAGTTTGCTTAATTTCATGTTTGTTGCCTCGCTAACACTGTCTAACTATCACATCCTTTGCCGTCCCCTTCTTCTTTGACCTTCAATTTTTCCCAGCATCAGAGTCTTCTCCAGTGAGTGCTCCCTTCTCATTTGGTGGTCAAAATATTTGAGCTTCAGCTTCAGTATCTAGCCTTCCAGGGAACAGTCAGAGTTGATTTATTTAGGATTGACTGATTTGATCTCCTTGTAGTCCAGGGGACTCTCAAGAGTCTTCTCCAGCCCCATAATTAAAAATAATCTATTCTTTGGGGCTTATCCTTCCTTATAGTCCAACTCTTGCAGACATACAGTACTACTAGGAATACCATTGCTTTGACCATACGGACTTTTGTTGGCAGGGTGATGTCTCTACTTTTTATTATGCTATCTAGGTTTGCCATTGCTTTCCTCCCAAGGAGCAGGCATCTTTTAATTTCATGGCTGCAGTCACTGTCTTCAGTGACCTTGGATCCCAGGAGCTTGAAATCTGTCACTGCTTCCACGACTTCTCCTTCTATTTGCCAAGGAGTGATGGGGCCAGATGCTATGATCTTCATTTTTTTGATGTTGAGTTTCAAGCCAACCTTTGCACTTTCCTCTTTTATCCTCAGCAAGAGGCTCTTTAGGTCCTCTTCACTTTCTGCCATCAGAGTGGTATCGTCTGCATATCTGAGGTTGCTGATGTTTTACCCAGCAATCTTAATTCTGGCTTCTGAATCATCCAGGCCAGCATTTCACATGATGTACTCTGCATATAAATTAAATAAGCAAGGGGACAATATACATCCTTGTTGTACTCCTTTTCCTATGCTGAACCAATCAGTTGTTCCATCTCCTGTTCTACCTGTCACTTCTTGACCCTTATATAGGTTTCTCAGGAGACATGTGAAGTGGTCTACAACAGAGGACAAGCCCAAGAACTGTGGCTCTGAGCGGGAAGCACCCAGAAGTCATCTGAAGCCTAAGTTCAGAGGACTCTTGGCCTCATCAGTGCCCAGTGAAACCTTGAAAACCAAGGTTCAGCCCTGCTCACACCAAACGAAGGAGAACAATGGATGTGTTTTCCTAGATATGGAAGGAGATTTGAACATCATTTCATCACTAGGATGACTACAAAATGCTCACACCATACCCCGTAATAGATAGGTTCTTTCACTACTGTCAAGGAACTTAAGAGGGTGGCACTGCAGAATGAGGGAGGTTAGTGCAATGGAATTTCTTTGTAAATTTGACATCATTTTAGGGCAGGAAACATAGTGCACAAAGGGTCCCTCATTAACAGGTTAAAAGACATTTGCTTTAGCTGTGGTAGCCTCAGTGCATGGTAGAGCCAAAGGAGGGCTCTGTATTTTGATCTCTACCCTGTTGGAAACAATGGAAGTGGTGCTCCCTAAGTATGAGCAATTTGTTTAATTGTAAATGTTTATCTGCGGGCTTCCGGTCGGAGTTAAAATGGCGAATTGACACACTTTGCGATTTGTGCAGGGTGCACAGCGGTATCTGACGACAGTCTGGGCTCTACCTGGCCCAGCGCAGCACTCCCCAGGCGGGGGGGTGGCAAGCAAGCAGCCAAGCCTGAGAGGGAGTTGAGATCGGTGTGGATAAGCTTCGGAGGAAGCTTGTTTACACTTTGATCTCCTTCCGCGAAGAGGGCAGTTGCAAATCAGCACTACAGATACCAGCTGGGCTGAGAATTCAGCATAAATTCGTCATCTACCGACCTCTTTAACATCAAGACTAACATCGTTTACAGAAGAAGCACTGCGAAACCCCGAGATTACAAGCAAGGTAACAAATGAACAATTGCTTACCGGTTTAAAGAAGAACGTAAAATCTAATTGCACGGATAAGCGTAAAAGGCTTCAATGAACTAATCCGCTTGATTTAAAAGTAAAAAGAAAGCTTTCCCTTAGAGAAAACGGCCAAAAAGTGACTTTGTTTTGCATTCCTGTGGTCAGCTAAGACTAAACGTTGCGTAGCAGAAACGAAACTGACTGTGATTCTATGATACAGGAAGTAGGCTAGAGTGGATGTTTTCGATGTGGCTGTGCCGGAAGTAGACGGCCGGTTTGGAGTGTGACACCGGAAGTTGGATTATAGTGACGGACAGATAAACAGGAAGTTCTGAAGGAGCCTACTCTAGCCAGAAAATCATAGAGAAATTGCGCCTGCCATTTTGAGGAGGACTAAATTTTAAAAAGTTAGTTTTAAGCCGAAAAAGTACTGGAAGAAGCTATAAAGGTGGCGATTTGGCTTGAAGATTGATAATATAAAGATCGATTAGCCCTGAGCTTGCTTTCAAAATGGATTTGAGGTCAAGACCAAGGGCTGCCTCATCACCTAGTCCAAGAATGACTGCAAAGGAAAAAAAAGAGTGGCAGGCTGCCATGGAAGTGATGGAGAAACGGATGACTGAAGTGGTGCAGAGTTTGGGAAAGCAAATAGAATCACAGCTGCAACAACAGCTGCAAATACAACTGGAGCAAATAGAACAAGTACAAGTTCAAGTACAGAAAAAAAATATGGAAGAATTGAAAGAACTGGTACTAACAGAAGTGGCAGGGATAAAAAAAGATACAGAAGAAGTTAAAAAAGAGGTTAAAAGTCTGGTGACAAAATCAGAAGAAATGGAACAGAAAGTCAAAAGAACCCTGTCAGAAAATACAAGACTGGAGTCCATGATGGAATACAGGGCCACTCAGAATCACTTGAGATTGAGAGGAATTGAAGAGGAGGAAGATCAGGATTTACGGGCTTTAGTAATTAACACATTGACAACTTATATAGGGGAAGATGTTGGAGACTTGGACCCAGACTTTGACCTGATTTACAGAGTAAATTCAGCTTATGCCAAGAGAAAGCAATTACCCAGAGATGTGATTGTTCAATTTGTGACTACGAAAATGAAGGAAGACGTTTTCAAGAAGTAATTTACACAACCGTTGGAAATTAATGGGGAAAAAAATAATAATTTTGAGAGAAATTCCGAGATCGATCTTACAAGACAGAAAGAAATTCAAGAAACTAACAGATAGGTTAAAAGAAATGAGTATCAGGTTTAGATGGGAGATTCCATATGGATTATCATTTGCATACAATTCGGTGAGATATACCCTTAAAACGGAAGGAGACATGTACAGATTCAAAGAGAACAATTTTGATGATTTTAAAGATATTTAATTCAAAACAACTATGGATTACAAATTTTTATCTTGGAATGTAAATGGACTAAATTCACCAAACAAAAGAAGATTAGTGAATCATTGGCTAGAGAAACAAAAATGTAACATAATTTGTTTGCAAGAAACACATATCAGAAAACAAGATAATAAATACTTGATTAATAAAAAATTGGGAGAAGAATTTCATTCATCAGCAGTTAATAAGAAAAAAGGAACAGTGATATACATAACCAAAGAATTGGAACCTAAACAAATCTTCTCAGACAAAGAAGGAAGATATGTTGGCGTGGAAATAATGATGAATAGAAAAAAGACATTGCTTGTAAATATATATGCACCCAATGGTGCAAAAGAGACCTTTTTAATGATTTGACGAAAGAGCTGGACTGTTTAAATTATGATCAAATAGTCCTTGCAGGAGACTTCAATGGCACAGTGAACAATGTATTGGACAGAAAGTCCAAAGCAAGTGGAGAGGCGGTTGGAAAGCTGCCAAAAAATTTTTTTCAGCTAATGAAACAAGAGAAACTAGAAGACGTTTGGAGGAAGTGGAACCCTAAGACAAAGGATTATACATTTTATTCTAACAGACATAATTCCTTCTCCAGAATCGATATGATTTGGATGTCAGAGGAGATGGCGCAGAAAACTTATAAAATACAAATTTTACCGAAAACCAATTCAGATCACAACCCTTTACTTTGGATATCTAAAGAAAAACCGAAACAATTATATTGGAGAATTAATGAGGACTTATTGGATCAAAAATTAATTAATGAAACTTTAAAAAAAGAAACGAAAAGTTTTTTTGAACTGAATTTAAACAAAGGTACTGATATACAAGTCGTATGGGACACGTACAAAGCGGTAATGAGAGGTTTGCTTATCTCTCTGAACTCTAAAGATAAAAAACAAAGGATGCAACAACAAAATGACCTTCATGAAAAAAATTCGACAAAAAGAAAAGGAATTAAAGAAAAGGCCAGGGAAGAAAAAAATTATTAAAGAGATCCACTTTCTGCAGGATCAATTGAATGTTCTATTAAATAGAGAATTATACTGGAATCTGAAGAAACTACAGCAAAAAGCATTTGAGGGTGCAAATAAACCAGGAAAATTTTTAGCGTGGCAATTGAAAAATAGAAAAGAAAGGAATTTTATAAGTAAGATTACTGAAGATGGAAAGGATGTTATGAATCTGAAAGGTATAAAAAGAGTCTTCTTCAAATACTACGCCAAACTGTTTAAAAAGAAAGGAATTGATCAACAGAAAATTAAGAAATATTTGGAGACTATTGAAGTTCCAGAGCTGGGAAAACAAATTAAAGAGTTATTAAATGGTTTAGTAACAAAAGAAGAGGTGACAATGGCGATAGAAGATGCAAAGTTGGGCAAAGCTCCAGGTCCAGATGGTTTTACAGCAAAGTTTTATAAGAAATTTAAGGAGGAGCTAACCCCTATCTTAGTAATTCTGTCGAACGAGATAAGAAAGACTAAACGGATCCCAGATTCATGGAAAGAAGCAAATATTTCATTGATACCCAAAGAAGGTTTGGACTTAACTGAAGTAAAGAATTATAGACCAATATCGCTATTAAATAATGATTACAAATTATTTGCAAAAATAATTTCGGAAAGACTGAAAAAATATTTGAAAGATACTATAGCGGAAGAACAAGCTGGTTTTTTACCAAATAGACAAATTAGAGATAATTTAAGAGTGGTGATTGATGCAATTGAATACTATGACAAACATCCAGAAAAAGAAGTTGGATTCCTCTTTTTAGACGCGGAAAAAGCTTTTGACAATTTAAATTGGGAGTTCATGCTGCAAGTTATTGAAAAAATGGATATAGGACAGTCTTTTTTAAACATGATTGTGGCAATTTACTCAGAACAGAAAGCAGCTTTGAATATAAATAAAGAAAGAACAGATTTCTTCCAAGTTCAAAAAGGAACACGCCAAGGCTGCCCGTTATCCCCGTTGTTGTTTATTTGGATACTGGAAATATTATTGACAGCGATAAGAAAAGACAACAGCATTGAAGGACTCACAGTGAAAGGTTTTGCATATAAATATAGGGCTTTTGCAGACGATGTAATGTTCATGATTCAAGATCCAATCGAGAAAATACCACAATTGATGGAAAAAATTGAAGAATTTGGATCAGTTGCGGGATTCTACGTTAATAAAAGTAAAACCAAAGTGATGTGCAAAAATATGACGAAACAAAGACAAACAGAACTCCAAGAGAAAATTCAATGTGAAGTAGTTACAAAGACTAAATATTTAGGAATTGAATTGACTATGAAAAACATTGATTTGTTCAAAAATAATTATGAAAAGGTTTGGTATAGAATTCAGCAAGATATGAAGAAATGGGATACCTTGAATCTATCATTATTGGGAAGAATCGCAACTGTAAAAATGAATATTTTACCGCGTTTGATGTTCTTATTTCAGATTATTCCAATATTAAAACAAAGGAAAATACTGGATACGTGGCAGAAAGAATTATCTAAATTTGTATGGGCAGGAAGAAAGCCAAGGATTAAAATGAAAATTTTATGTGATGCAAAGGAAAGAGGAGGTCTACAACTACCAAATTTAAGACTGTATTATGATGCCGTCTGTTTAACATGGTTGGAACAGTGGATTAATCTTGAGAATAAAAAGTTATTGGCTCTAGAAGGGCATGATAACAAGTTTGGATGGCATGCATATTTATGGTATGGAAAAGTAAAAATAGACAAATTCTTCAAACACCACTTTATAAGACGATCACTGTTCGAGACTTGGATGAGATATAGAAAATTCTTCTCTGAAGAAAGACCACTTTGGATAGTACCAGCAGAAGTGATTAATCCATATTCAAGAAATCAAGGGTTAGATTGGCTACCTTATAACAGTCTTTTAAAATTAGAAGGGAAAAACTTTGTGTTAAAAGACAGATTTGATGTGGAATTTGAATATGATTGGTTGAAGTATAGACAGATTTATGACTTATTTAAGACCGATAAAAGAGAATATGGTTTTAGAGAAAATAACACTGAAATTGAAATTGTATGGCTTGAGAAGGATAAAAAAATGATTTCTAAATTGTACAAGGTTTTGTTGAAATGGTACACTGAGGATGAAACTGTAAAAGAGCAAATGATAAAATGGGCGGTAAATATTAATAATGAGATATTAATGACATCTTGGGAATATCTGTGGAAAAAGTCAATGAAAATTTCAACTTGTGTAAATGTTAAAGAGAATTGTTATAAAATGATGTACAGATGGTATATGACGCCTAAAAAAATTGCTATTATAAATGAAAGTATGTCTAACAAATGTTGGAAATGTAAGAAACATGAAGGGTCTTTTTACCATATGTGGTGGACATGTGATAAAGCAGTAAAGTATTGGACTGAGATCCACAATGAGATACAAAAATTTTTGAAATGTACTTTTAAGAAAGACCCACAGATGTTATTGTTAGGTCTTAAAATGGAAGAAATAAATGTAGCCAAGAGAACACTATTATGGTACTTGATGACAGCAGCTAGACTGACTTTTGCTCAATGTTGGAAACAAGATAAAGTACCTGAAACATGGGAATGGATTAAAAAGACGTTGTTTATGGCAGAAATGGACAAATTAACAAGAAAGTTAAACAACGAAGAAGATGAAACCTTTTTTGAAGACTGGAAAGACTTTCAAGAATACTTGCTGAAAAACTGGGATGTTAAGCGTGGTTTGATTTGTTTTGATAGCTATTAAGAAGAAATTGAAAGAGAATTAGACTTTTGAATTGTTACCATTAGTAAAAGAAAATATGTTTAGTAGTATATGTAATTGCATAAGAGAAATATCAATGGGGTTGGGGCAGTGCGGGAAGCCTTGTTTGGGGGGGAGAGGGAGAAAGAAACATGGATATGTATTGGTGTGTTTAAATTGTATGAACATGTGATATATCCAATAATAAATTGTATTTACCAGGTAAATGTTTATCTGCCATCTGGTGGGGTCAATGAACAAATATTGGTAACTTTACTTGGGCTAGAATCATACCTACAAGATCTGAGGGCAGCCTATCCCATGGCTTATGTTATCGTAGGTGGCAACTTTAAAGTGAGGATAGGAGCTGATGATTTCAATTTACATGATAAAAGCAAATATTGTTTTTAAGGACCCAAAATATGGTTTTACCTTTAAATAGGTGTTCAAAAGACACAACAGTCAATTATGTGGGCCTCATGTTAAGTCAGGTAATAAATAGACTTAATCTCTATATACTCAATGGGTCTTTCCTAAGTGATCACCCTGCAGAGTTTACATTCTGGTCGGGGGACAGAATGAGTGTTATTGCCTATATTATGTTATTGGAAGATGTAGTCAATATATAGAATTTTTTGAGGTTGCCCCAGTTTGTGAAAACGATCACCTGCCTCTTGTACTGAAAATAGATATGCACAGGGCAATTTTTGGGCCAAAATGCACCAGAACGGTGTTTTGGCTGCCCTCCAATTTGGCCATGCCTCCTGCTCCACCAGCTTGTCCTCCATGATGCTGGCACCCTGATCAAAGAAGCCCTCCACCATCTTGAAGAAATTGGGGTCATCGTCCTCCTGCTCAACAGCTTGACTGTTGAACTGCCAGCTGGCCACAGGAGGGGGGGCACCACTGCAGGGCCTCCTCCTTAGGCTGTTCCCTAACAGAAGGGCCACTGCTGCTGCCAAGCAGGGCTCCCCACCGGAGAGGGGAGCAGCAGAGCCGGTGGCATGGGCAGGCATCAGGAGCTCCCCCAGACAATGGTACATGGCAGGTGGTGGTTATTTTCTCCTGAGCTGTGGTGAGATGGGGAGAAGCTCTGCTCCATGGATGCTCCAAAGGGAGGGAGGAGGAGAAGATGCTGAAGGGCATCACAGCAGGGTGGGGGAAGGAGGGAGAGGCAAGGTGGTGCCCATGTGCAGCCCAATGGCACAAAGACAGAGCATGATCGGGGGTGGAGGTGGGCCATAGGGGGTGGCAGGGGCTTGCGCATATGGAGAAAGGAACTTTCAGTGATGTGGAGCAAGCAGGCTCAAGTGGAGGTGCCGATGCCATTTTGGCAGCACGACTCCTAATTTAAGAGGGCTTTGCAGAGAGTCTGGCTTTGGAAAGGGAACTCCTCTGCCCCCCCACCAGGGCTTTTTGGCCACCCAACAGCTGCCTTCACTTTATGTGCCTTCTAGTAAGCAGATCATGGATTTGCAGTTTGCAAAGTGCAGTGGAAGTTTGCTGGGGCGCGGTGAGGGGAGGAGAGAATTGGGCAGACTGGAACCTCCTGTGGGCTTTGCCAGGACTGTCCAAGCCTTAACAACCCCCCGTGGAAAACATCTGTCCTCTGAACCCTTCCCCGTGCTGAGGTAAGCAAAATCTGTCTTCTTCTTCTTCCTCTTTTTTATTTTGTCCTTGCAACTATTTTCATGAGCAATTAATAAGAACTTGAAGAGCATAGAATAATACTAAACCAACCAATCAGTATGGTAGAAATTGTAGAGGCTGTAAAAAAACAAAAAAGGTAAAGCACCAGGTCCAGATGGCCTTCAAGCAGAATTTTACCATGTTTTTGAAGACCAGCTGATTTTTCCTCTTAAAGAAGTGTGTCAGAATGTTGTGATTGAAGATAAATTACCTGACTCATGGAATGAGGTGATAATATCTCTGATACACAAACAAGGCCAGGATAAAAAAAGATCAAAAATTATAGACCTATCTCTTTACTAAATGTGGATTATAAAATCTTTGCATCTATCCTAGCAACAAGGATTTAAAAAGTACTAGCTCAAATAATGCATAAAGATCAAACAGGTTTTCTTCTGAGAAGACAATTGAGAAGCAATGTCAGGACGATTCTAGATACTTTGGAATACTATGAAATACATCCAGAGAAACAGTTGGCATTGGTGTTTTTGGATGCAGAAAAAGCACTTGATAATGTTAGTTGGAATTTTTTAAAGAATTTGTTTAAATATGCACAGGCTGGAAGTCATTTTACTAAAATGATAGAAGCAATTTATTTGAAACAACAAGCTAAGATTTTAATTAATGGAGACTTGAGACAAAAGATTGACATTCAGAAAGGGACTAGACAACAATGTCCACTTTCTCCACTGCTGTTGATTTTGGGGCTTGAAGTCTTAAATGATGCAATCAGAGCAGATGAACAAATTAGAGGATTGAAAATAAGAGGAGAGCAATTTAAGCGGTTAGCCTTTGCAGATGACCTGGCCTTTATTATAGAAGAACCAGCTGGATCAATAGAGCCACTACTGACAGACAGTAGTATTGTCTGTTTGCAAGAAACACATATTAAAAAAACTGATGCTAAATTTTTGATTCAAAAAAGATTAGGAGAGGAGTTTTATTCCCTCTCCTCCCAAAAGAAAAAAGGAGTTGTGATATATATTAAAAAGGAATTGGAACCAAAGGAAATTTTTAAAGATAATGAAGGGAAGCTTTTGGCGGTAGAAGCCGTGCTGCAAAGTAAAAAGACTTTAATTGTTAACCTCTATGCTCCAAATGGTGCGAAGGAAAATTTTTTCCAGGATTTGTGGGAACAGCTACGACAGCTAACCTATGAGCAAATGATAATAATGGGTGACTTTAATGGTACTGTTGATAATGTTATTGACAGAAAATCCCAAAAAGGAAACGAAGGCATGGGCAAACTTCCGAAAGTCTTTTTTCAATTGGCTAAACACGAACATCTGGAAGATGCTTGGAGAGTTAAAAATCCCAGGGATAAAGAGTATTCCTTTTACTCATCAAGACATGAATCTTTTTCAAGGATAGACATGATGTGGATGACTGAGAATTTGATCTTGCAGACGCGCAAAATAGAGATGTTACCTAGAATTCTTTCTGACCATAGTCCAGTAAAATGGTCAACGTATGTTAAGAGAAAAAAATTCCAATGGAGACTCAATGAGGACTTGCTGGACAAACAAAATATTGTGGATAGAATAAAGACAGAAACCCAAACATATTTTCAACTGAACTTAAATAAGGATGTACAGACGCAAACGGTATGGGAGACCTATAAAGCTGTGATGAGAGGACATCTGATTGCAATCAATAATAATGAAAAGAAACAACAATTGAAAATAGACAAAGAGATTTTGGAAAATATTCGGAAAAAAGAAATGGAGCTTAAGAAAAGGCCTGGTAAAAAGAAAATTTTGAGAGAATTGAGGATTTTAAGGGAGCAATATGAGGCGAGGTTAAACAAAGAAGTATATTGGAACCTGAAAAAATTGCAACAGAAGTCCTTTGAAGGTGCAAATAAACCTGGTAAATACTTGGCATGGCTATTGAAGAAAAGAAGAGAGAACAAAACAATCACTAAATTGAAAGATGGAAATAAAGAAATTTCAGACCCAGGAGGGATCCGGAGGGAATTTTATAAATACTATGCGACTCTTTTTCAAGCAAAACAAGTGGATCTGCAAAAGATGCAAGACAATTTATCCAAGGTTAATTTGATACAACCAAGTCCAGAAATGAAAGCAAAATTAAATGCTGTAATAACTAAAGAAGAAATTAGTAAAGCAATAAGAGAGGCAAAGATTTCCAAAGTTCCAGGCCCAGATGGTTTTTCAGCTACATTTTATAAAAAAAATTCAAGAAGACCTGGTTCCGGTGTTAGAGATTCTTTTAAACGAAATTAGAAGAACTGGGAAGATTCCAGATTCTTGGAATGAAGCTGCGATCACCCTAATTCCGAAAGATACGCAAGATTTAGCAAATGTAAAGAATTATCGACCTATTTCATTGTTAAACAACGATTATAAGATATTTGCAAAAATATTAGCAGAGCGCCTTAAAGGGTTCTTGAAAGATACTATTGTTGAAGATCAAGCCGGATTTTTACCAAACAGACAAATAAAAGACAATATGAGGGTTGTTTTAGACGCAATTGAGTATTATGATAAACACCCGGAAAAAGAACTTGGTTTTTTATTTTTGGATGCAGAAAAGGCATTTGATAATTTGAATTGGGGATTTATGTTTAAAGTGTTTGAGAAATCCCGGATGGGCGCAGAATATACAAGAATGATTCAATCAATATATAAAGAACAAAAAGCTACGGTGATTGTGAACGCAGAATCAACAGAAGTGTTCCAGGTCAGAAAAGGTACTAGACAGGGTTGTCCCCTGTCACCATTGCTATTTATCTGGATTTTGGAGATTTTGCTACAAATGGTTAGAGATGACGATAATATAAAAGGTTTGAATATTAGAGGCTTTTCATTTAAACTAAGAGCATTTGCGGATGATATTATGTTTATTGTTGAAGATCCTGTTAATAATATGCCTAAGGTATTTGAAAAAGTAAAAGAGTTTGGAGATCTCGCAGGGTTCTATGTGAATAAGAATAAGTCCAAGATATTGTGTAAAAATATGATAGGTACAAAGCAACAAATGTTACAAAATGTGATGGAATGTGAAGTGGTTAAAAAGGTTAAGTATTTGGGAGTTGAAATTACAATGAAAAATATAGACCTGTTTAAGAATAATTATGAAAAACTGTGGGTTTCGATAAAGAGTGATTTAGAAAAATGGGAAAAACTTAGATTATCTCTTCTTGGAAGAATTGCTGTTGTCAAAATGAATGTACTGCCCAGGTTAATGTTTTTGTTCCAGACAATACCAATCGTGAAAGATGGGAAAGTGTTGGTGAAGTGGCAAAGAGAGATCTTTAAATTTATCTGGGCAGGAAAGAAGCCAAGAATTAAAATGAAGATAATGTATGATACTAAAGACAGAGGTGGCTTCCAAGTCCCGAATTTGCGTTTGTATCATGAAGCTATATGTATGTCTTGGTTATCTGGTGGGTTAATTTGGAAAATAGAAAACTTTTAGCTCTTGAGGGGCACGATTGCAGATTTGGCTGGCATGCCTATCTTTGGTATGGGAAAAATAAAGTTGATTCAATGTTTAAGCATCATTATGTAAGGAGAACATTGTTTGATGCATGGACCAGGTACAAGGATACAATTTCTGATGAGAGGCCTTTGTGGATTGTTCCAGCAGCAGCTATACATCCTTTTTCAGAACATAAAGGTAATGATTGGTTGAAATACCAAGAATTATTGCAAAAAGAGGGGAAAAAATATGTTTTAAAACCAAATAATGAACTAGAATTTGAGTATGGATGGTTACAATATTGTCAAATAAGGGATATTTACAAAAAAGATTATAAAGAGTTTGGTTTTAGAGCTAAGAATGATGAGTTTGAAGATATATGGTTGAAAAGAGAGCGAAAAATGATTTCAAAGATGTATAAAACTTTGTTGACTGTATACACTTTGGATGAAACTGTTAAAGAGCAAACATGAACAAAGAAATTTCTATGGAAACATGGGAGTTTTTGTGGAAAAGATCTTTTAAAATGTCTACCTGTGTTAATGTAAAAGAAAATTGCTACAAGATGATGTACAGATGGTACATGACACCAAAAAAGATTGCTAATATTAGTATGAATAAGAACTTGAGTAATAAGTGTTGGAAATGTAAAAAGACAGAGGGTTCTTTTTACCATATGTGGTGGTCATGTGATAAAGTAAAGGTGTACTGGTCTAATATTAAATATTAAAAATCCCAATTGAGAGAAAGCCAGAACTTCTTCTCTTAGGTTTGACAATGGAAAGAATTCCACAGGAAAAAGGACATTATTATGGTACATGATTACATCGGCGAAAATGGCCTTCGATCAGCAATGGAAAATGGAGAAGGTGCCGGATATACATGACTGGCTTAGAAAATTGCTGTTTTTAGCGGAAATGGACAAAATGACAAAAAAACTAAATGGACAAATGGCAGAACAGTATATAAAAGATTGGGAATGTTTGAAACTGTATTTGGAAACCGAATACAGAATGAAGGGGAAAATGTATAACTTAGATCTGTATGGATACTGAATGAGAAGTGAAATGAATTCTGAACTGTATTATACTGTTATTTGAAAATATGTTGAAATTGTGAGATGTTTTATATATCTGAAATGTGTTACCTGGTTTGTCGATTCATATAAGTCTAAACTTGATTACCGTTTAATATATACTTGTTTGTTATTAGCAGTGTTGGAAGCCTATTGGGGGGTGGGGGGATGGGATGGAAAGTTTTTTAAACTGTATTGGTAATGTTGTTGAAAATGTTGAGCACATCCCAATAAAAAAATTTGTTTAAAAAAAAAAATAGAGCCACTACTGAAGAAACTTCAAGAATATGGAGAGGTCGCGAGGCTCAAAATTAATAAAAATAAAACTAAAATCCTGACAAAAATATGACAGAATTACAAGTAAACTACCTGCAAAAAATTTCAAGACTGGAAATTACAAAGGAAGTTAAGTATTTTGGAATAAATCTAATGAATAGATGTAGTTCTCTCTTCGAAAACAATTATTCGGAACTATTGAAAACTATAAAACAAGATTTAAATAAGTGGAAAGATCTCCAATTATCATTTATGGGAAGAATAGCAACTATTAAGATGAATATTTTACCGATGTTTTTGTTCCAAACTATTCCGGTTCTTCATGATCAACATTTATCGACAAATTGTTGAAAAAAATTATATGGCAAGGGAAGAAGCCAAAAATAAAATGTAAAGTATTACAAGATTTGAAAGAAAGAGCTGGTTCTGGCGGTCAGATTGTATTTTGTATTATAGAGCTGCAGCACTTGCATGGATTAAATACTGGGTTACATTAGAAAATCAAAGACTGTTAAAGTTAGAAGCTCATGATATGCAATTAGGATGGCATGCATTCCTATGGTATGGGAAGACTGATTCACACAAATACTTTAAACAACACTGGATAAGGGCAGCCTTATTAAAAGTTTGGGATCCAATTGAAAAACAATTTTATGATAAGATTTCGAAGTTGGTTGCACCTTTAGAAGCATTTACAAATCCCAGGTTGTTCGGAGAAAATTCAAAAATGAAATATGCAGATTTATTGGATATAAAGGGTAATTTAAAGTTGCCTAAGGGATTGAATTGGTGGCAAAGAGTACAGATTGAATCAAGGTATACTAAAGATAAAGTGATGGGCTTCAACGAAGATTGGCTTGAAATAGATAAGCTAATGTTAGCAGGTGATCAGAATTTTATATAAAAATGGGGCTTCCGGTATGGGATCCATGGCATCCTAACGTGTTCTGGCTTCACTCCCAGAGCAAACAGAGGGTCTTCACGACAGGGCGGGCTACCTGCCTGCCGCAGATCTCCCCAGGTAGGGGAGTGACCAGCAACGAGCATCGGCCCAAGAGGGAGTTGAGATCGGCTGATAGCGGGGCTTTAAAGAGCGCTGCGACCAGCCTTGATCCCCTCCCCTCAAGCGGGCACTTCGGGATTTCTCTAAAAGATCCCACCGAGTTGGATTCTCAACATAAGAACGCATGACCCAGACCTCTGAGACATTTTACGGAAACTGATACCAAAAGAAACACTGCTATGGCAAAACACTGACTTTGAAGGTAACTTTTAAAAATTGCTCACTGGAGACGTGTTGATTTTGAAGATAAGCAACATCCGTTGAAGCGCATGATCATGCAGCATACTATGTACTAATACAGATTCCAGAAAACGCGATTTAAAGACTAAAAAAAGCCAAAAAGCCAGTTTGTTGATCATTCCTGCGGTCGGGATATTGATTTTAAAATAGAAACTAACATTAAATCCCGTGAGAAGCAAAGTGGAAAGTTACTCAAGCTGCGACAGAAAACACCAGAACAGGAAATGATTTCAGGCGAGACAAGCTGCGCTTCCTAGAGACGACCGAGGAGGCCGGAAGGAGTTTGCTGAAAGCTGCAGTCAAAATGAGAAGGAACCAGAAGACAGGGGGACGAATAAGACTGCCGTACAGGAAGTAAGGAACAGGAAAAGCTAAACACCATAGAGAAATAGTGCCCGCCATCTTGGGAAGGTCAAAACTTTTTAATTAAATTACAGCTAAACGCCTGAAGCAAAAAAAAGTGAAAATAGAGTGATTTAACTGGGCATTCAAAGAGCTTTAATTTGATGTGAGTTTTATGACCGCTTTGAACAACGGCTTACGACCTCCGGCAAAGACAGAAGGCAAATTCTTGGTCCTCCCTAAAAATGACTGCTAAAGAGGAGAAAAAACTGCAGGGCATGATGGAAGCTACGGAAAAACGGATGATGGATGTCATGCAAAAAATGGAAAAAACTCTAGGTAAAGTGGCTGAAGAAGTAGCTGATTTGAAAAGAGATCTAGCTGGAATTACGACAGAAATACAGACATTGAACAAAAGAACAACTGATGTGGAAGAGAGAGTACGAGGAGTGGAAACTGGTATAGCGGAAGTTACCAAAGAAGCACTAAAGGCTAACGTAATGGTAGAGTATAATGGAATGCTGAACCATCTGAGATTCAGGGAAATCCCTGAAGATAAAAATGAAAACATCCACTCAGTCATGGTGGATGCTGTTGCAGATTTTTTAAAAATGGAAGAGGAGAAGGTGGCAGCACATATTGATTTGGTGTACAGAGTCAACTCTGTGATTGCTCAAAAGAAGAAATTACCCAGGGATGTGATTGTCCAGTTTATATCCAAAAGATTCAAGGAAGATTTGTTTAAACAACAATTTCAGGAAGATTTCATGACTGGGCAAAAGAAAATAATGATACTGAAGGAATTACCCAGAACAGTTCTTCAGGACAGGCGACTTTTTAAAGACCTGATTGACAAACTGAAAACAGAGGGCGTTAGATACAGATGGGAAATTCCGAAAGGTCTGAGCTTTACATTTAAGTAGAAGAGAGTCACCATCAGATCAGTAGAACAAATGACCAAGTTTATTAGAGACAATTTTAAAGACTCTGACAAGTAAATACAAAATAATATGGAGAGTCAAATTATTTTGTGGAATGTAAATGGACTTAACTCACTGCAAAAAAGGGAAAAAGTCAGACTGTGGTTGGAAAAGCAAAAATGTGACATTGTTTGCAAGAAACACATATCAAAAAAACAGATGCCAGATTTCTGATTCAAAATAGATTGGGAGAAGAATTTTACTCTCTCTCCTCGCAGAAGAAAAAAGGAGTTGTTACATATGTAAAAAAAGAACTGGAACCAAAAGAAATTTTTAAAGATAAAGAAGGAAGATTTTTGGCAGTGGAAATTATGCTCCAGAATAAAAAGACTTTAATTGTAAACCTCTATGCTCCGAATGGAGCCAAGGAAATTTTTTTTCAAGATTTATGGGAAGAATTACATCAGTTTTAAAACATCTAAAAGCCCAGAATAAGGCCCTTATCAAAAAGAAGAAACAGGAAGACATTAGACTGTCTTGGGAGGAACTTAGTAAGGCAGTAAAGGAAAAGAACTCAGCATGGTTTTGGCGACTGGTCTCTGGTCTGTCAGACAGGCTTGTAAATATTCTGAGCAATCCTATCTCTCCTGGGACCTGGGAAATACACTTTAGGTATCTGTATAAGGAAATAATCATAAGACCTTCTAATTCTAGGGAAATTGACAATCTCTCAAACTGCCCCCCCGTAGATCACTCAGAGGTGAAAAAGCTTATCGATACCCTAAAGCCTGGTAAAGCACCTGGTCTTGATTTAGGCCACAGTCATATGGGCCAGAAAACGCAGAGGGGAGGCATGGCAGTTGGCCCCGGAGCAAAATAAGGTGCGGTAGCCCGATCACACGGGCCACCAGGTTGCCACACTCTGGCACCGAGCGCCGGTCACACTGCTGTAGCAAAGGGTGCATGTGCTGTTGGGGGGGTGGGCCGCTGTCGGTGTCTTGCGTGTGCGCATGCATCATTCAGCATTGGTGCGCATCCCATGGAAACTTACAACATCCGGAAACCCTGGGACATGGGCAGGTGTCAGAAGCTGCGGGATATTGGCGCTCCCGTGATCAGACGCCAGACTTTGCCCCAGGGTTTCCGGAAACTAGTGCTTTGACCCTAGTAGTTTTTTACTCCGCGTTTTCCACGGGAAGCTGTGGGTTGGCCACGGGAGTGCTACGCCTCCCAGATGTGCTGGTATGATCGTGCACGGAAAGTCCGCAGGGCTACCGTACCTTCAGGGGGGCAAATGCTCCATGTGAACGGGGCCTTAATTCTCCCAGAGCTGATTAAAAAGAATGTAAAATAGTGGGATCAAATTTTGGCATCCCTATTTACACTAATTGATCAAACAGGGAGAATCCCTAAGGACTGGAGAGTAGCAGTCATCAGCCCATTTTACAAAAAAGGTAATAAAGAAGACCCAAATAACTACAGGCCAATTAGTCTGTTAAACATAGTGAGTAAATTATATGGAAGACATCTTCTATGGAAATTCAGGGAATGGTTGGAAAACATCTCCTGTCTGACAGATGAGCAGGCCGGCTTTAGAGAGGGGCATACTACCTTAGATCAATGTATGATATTAGACCATCTAATTGCTAAATATTCCTCCAACTCAAATGTGTCTCTTTTTGCTGCCTTTTTGGACCTAAAATTGGCTTTTGACTCAGTTTCTAGAACTATCCTATGGGACAAATTAAGAGTTTCAAGTATTGATAGAAGGTTACTATTTCTTATTCATAAGGGTTAAGTACTCCCCACAGGGTCACCTGACAAATCCTATTAGAGTTGAGAAAGGAGTTAAGCAAGGTTGCCTTTTGGCACCACTTCTCTTTAACTTTTATATCAGTGATGTGGTAGCCTATTTAAGCAAGCCCGAGTTCCATCCTCTAAAGCTAGGCAACAGACACATAGGGGTGTTTTTATATGCAGACGATGCTGTCCTATTTGCAAGGACCCCCATTGGTCTCAGGAGAGTCATGAGTTCTTTTGCCCAATATTGCTAGAATAACAACTTAGAGGTCAACTATTCAAAAACTAAAGTAATGGCCTTTACTAAAAGATCCCCAAAAGTTTTCATTGGCACTTAAATTCTGTTCCCATTGAACAAGTCACCTGTTTCAAATATCTGGGAGTTAACTTGCAGGCTCAAGAACTGTAAATATAGATTCTGTTGCCATAAAATAGTTATTCAAAATAAGTTGGCTTTAGATATTATGCTTACATTGCAAGGAGGTGTATGGGCCTTGAGTCACCAGAAATACTGTTTATGTAAATGCCTCTGGATGTATTGTATCCATGCTAAAGGACCTCAAAGATGTGGTTAATGTGTTTCATAATGTGGCTTTAGATTAACCTTTTGATTTTGGGGTTAATTGCCAAATGTATCTGGATGGGTCCAATCATTCATACAGTTCATGGTATTATTATTTATTATTTATTATTTTAGATTTATATCCCGCCTTGCCTGTGGGTAATGGGGGAACTATGCATAGTGGGATGTGGATTGGGTTTTTGTTGCATCATGAATTGTTTACCAGTGATGTTTTCATGCATTTCTGCATATATGAGAAACAAACCTCTTGCTGCTAGCATAACCATGCACCAGATGCAGCAAGATGGGTGGGCTAAATTTTAAAGGTGAGACAGAAAGGTCCAAGTCTCAAATGGGGGAAAGTGTTGCAGAATTTGGGGTTACATGAGCCTGGGCCTTTCTGTTCTTCTATGCTATGTAGGTTTTTCTATAACTGACTTTGGTTTCTTGGATCTGAAGTCCCATAAGCCTTTGCTTTTTTGTTGGCAGCCTAAGTGTAAAACCTAAGGCCTTGCCCTGTAAATGCACTCTTGCCTGAAATCATATGTGACATTCCTCATTTTCCAAGTGCGTGGCTCCAAAGCTTAAACATATACCACTGTGGAGATGCCATAGCTGTCTGGGTCTTGCTGACATCACACTTAATAAAATATATCTAGGCAAAAATTCACCCTCGCAAAAGTTCATGCTATCACCATATGGTGGGCTGGCCTAGTACATTCTGGATTGACACCTCCATTGGTTCCTGTAGACTGGAAAGAGTATAAAAATGTAGCTTTGGGCTTTGTTGTGGGCTGTTCATATGATATGTATGTCACTCTGGTTGATCAATCATGTAACCCAGATGATGAAAGATGTACCACATCAAAGGTGGAGGAGGAGCATGCCATTTAGCACATGGCTTAGGAGCTGTATGTGGTTCTTTGATCAACAAAGAGCAACTCTCAAGCCAGCACATTTTGGTGCTCTCACAGCACTTGTGCACCTTTGTAAACAAGTGGGCCTCCTGCTCATCACTAACCACAGCTGCCTTTAGCATAGGACACAGACACAAGGGGGGGGGGCATCCAATAGTTACATATGTATATTCTTGCAAGAGGGACAGTAGGCTTCACAGGTTGCAACTTGCACCCCAAATCACTGCTGGCATCCTGCAAGGCATACAGGCTGAATGACAAAGAATGGAGGTGGGAGTGAACAATCAGGGTTGATTTCTTTTAGGATTGACTGATTTGATCTCCTTGCAGTCCAAGGGACTCTCAAGAGTCTTCTCCAGCACCATAGTTCAAAAGAATCTATTCTTCGGCGCTCGGCCTTCCTTATAGTCCAACTCTCACAGCCATACATTACTACGGGGAATACCATTGCTTTGACCATGCGGACTTTTGTTGGCAAGGTGATGTCTCTGCTTTTTATCATGCTGTTTAGGTTTGCCATCGCTTTCCTCCCAAGGAGTAAGTAAAGGTAAAGGTTCCCTTGCTCGAAAGCCAGTCGAATCCGACTCTAGGGTTGCGGTGCTCATCTCCGTTTCAAAGCCGAAGAGCCAGCGCTGTCCGAAGACGTTTCCGTGGTCATGTGGCCGGCATGACTAAACACCAAGGTGCACAGAATGCTGTTACCTTCCCACCGAAGTGGTACCTATTTATCTACTTTCAATTTCTTGCTTTCGAATTGCTAGGTTGGCAGGAGCTGGAACTAGAGATGGGAGTTCACTCCGTCATGCGGCAGTCTCGGGTCTCGAACTGCTGAACTACTGACCTTCCACAGCCTGCAGTTCAGTGTCTTAACCACTTGAGCCACCGCAGCTCCTTCAATGCAGATGGTGACTGCAGCCATGAAATTAAAAGACGCCCAAGGAGTAGGCGTCTTTTAATTTCATGGCTGCAGTCACCATCTGCAGTGATCTGGGATCCTAGGAACGTGAAGTCTGTCACTACTTCTACGACTTCCCCTTCTATTTGCGAAGGAGTGATGGGGCCAGATGCCATGATCTTAGTTTTTTTGATGTTGAGCTTCAAGCCCACTTTTGCGCTCTCCTCGTTCACCCTGAGCAAGAGGCTCTTTAGGTCCTCTTCACTTTCTGCCATCAGAGTGGTATCGTCTGCATATCTGAGGTTATTGATCTTTTCCCCAGCAATCTTAACTCCAGCTTGTGATTCATCCAGGCCAGCATTTCGCATGATGTACTCTGCATATAAATTAAATAAGCAAGGTGACAATATACATCCTTGTCGTACTCCTTTTCCTATGCTAAACCAATCACTTGTTCCATATCCGGTTCTAACTGTTGCTTCTTGACCCTTATACAGGTTTCTCAGGAGACATGTGAGGTGGTCTGGTATTCCCATCTCTTTAAGAACCTGCCATAATTTATTGTGATCCACACAATCAAAGGCTTTAGCATAGTCAATGAAGCAGAAGTAGATGTTTTTCTGGTACTCTCTTGCTTTCTCCATAATCCAGCGAATGTTGGCAATTTGATCTCTAGTTCCTCTACCTCTTCGAAACCCAGCTTGCACTTCTGGCAGTTCTCTATCCATGTACTGTTGGAGCCTAGCTTGTAGGATTTTGAGCATGACCTTGCTAGCATGTGAAATGAGTGCAATTGTGCGATAGTTTGAACATTCCTTGACATTGCCCTTCTTTGGGATTGGAATGTAAACTGACCTTTTCCAATCCTGTGGCCACTTTTGTGTTTTCCAAATTTGTTGGCAAATTGAGTGCACCACTTTAACAGCATCTTCTTTTAAGACTTTGAATAACTCAGCTGGGATACCATCACCTCCACTAGCTTTGTTGTTAGTAATGCTTTCTAAGGCCCATTTAACTTCGCTTTCCAGGATGTCTGGCTCGAGGTCAGTGATTATACCATCGTGGTTGTCAAGGACATTGAGGTCCTTCTTGTATAGTTCTTCTGTGTATTCTTGCCATCTTTTCCTAATCTCTTCTGCTTCTGTTAGGTCCCTACCGTTTTTGTCCTTTATCATGGCCAGCTTTGCATGGAACGTTCCCTTGATTTCTCCAATTTTCTTGAAGAGATCTCTAGTCCTTCCCAATCTATTGTTTTCCTCTATTACTTTGCATTGTTCATTCAGGAAAGCCTCCTTATCTCTCCTTGCTGTTCTCTGGAAATCTGCATTCAGTTGGGCAAATCTTTCCTTTTCACCGTTGCCTTTAGCTTCCCTTCTTTCCTCTGCTATGTGTAAAACCTCATCAGACAGCCACTTTGCTTTTTTGCATTTCTTTTTCTTTGGGATGGCGGTGATTGCTGCCTCCTTTACAATGTCACGGACCTCTGTCCATAGTTCTTCAGGCACTCTATCAAATCTAGTCCCTTAAACCTATTCTTCACCTCTACTGTATATTTATCGGGGATGCGATCTAGGTCAAATCTGAATGGCCTTGTGGTTTTCCCAACTTTCTTCAATTTAAGTCTGAATTATGCAATGAGTAGCTCATCATCTGAGCCACAGTCAGCTCCAGGTCTTGTTTTTACTGACTGGATAGAGCTTCTCCATCTTTGACTGCAAGTTATATAGTCAATCTGATTTCGGTGTTGCCCATCTGGTGATGTCCATGTATAGAGACGCCTCTTAGGTTGTTGGAAAAGGGTGTTTGCTATGACCAGCGTGTTCTCTTGACAAAACTCTGTTAGCCTTTGCCCTGCTTCATTTTGTTCTCCAAGGCCAAACTTGTCTGTTATTCCGGTTACCTTTTGATTTCCTGCTTTAGCATTCCAGTCCCCTATGATGATGAGGACATCATTTTTTGGTGTTAGTTCTATGAGCTGTTGTAGGTCTTCATAGAACTGGTCCACTTCAGCCTCTTCTGCAGCAGTGGTTGGGGCATAGACTTGGATTACTGTGATATTGAATGGTTTGCCTTGGATTCGGACCGAGTTCATTCTGTCATTTTTGAGATTGTATCCCAATACTGCCTTTCTCACTCTCTTGTTGACTATAAAGGCCACACCATTTTTTCTACGGGATTCCTGGCCACAGTAGTAGATATAATGGTCTTCTGAGTTAAATTCGCCCATTCCTGTCCACTTTAGTTCACTGATTCCCAAGATGTCGATGTTCATTCTTGCCATCTCATTTTTGACCATGTCAAGCTTACCTTGATTCATAGATCTTACATTCCAGGTTCCTATGCAGTATTGTTCTTTGCAGCATCGAACTTTCCTTTCACCATCAGACACATCCATAACTGAGCGTCCTTTCGGCTTTGGCCCAGCTGCTTCACTCTTTCTGGGGTTACTCGTACTTGCCCTCTGCTCTTCCCCAGTAGCATATTGGACACCTTCCGACCTGAGGGGCTCATCTTCCGGCATCATATCTTTTAGCCTTTTGTTACTGTCCATGGGGTTTTCTTGGCAAAGATACTGGAGTGGGTTGCCATTTCCTTCCTAACAGTAAAAAACAGTATTAAAACATTCTTAAAAATAATGAAAAGCAAAATTAATATAGATAGATATAGATAGATATATGGTGCATTGACTCCAATGGATTTAGATTTAGAAGGGAGCAACTCTGTTTAGGATTGCATTGCAGGGGTCCCCAACTTTATTGAACCTGTGGGCACATTTGTAATTTTGAGAGCAGATAGTGTGTACCACAAGAAAATGACTGCCAAGTAACAGCAATCACAAAATGGCTGCTATGGGGGTTGGGTCTAATCTCAGAATATTGTGAGGTTCCTGAGATAGCTCTGACATCCTATGTTTGTTAAGTTGTTTTGCTTTTGCAAACCTTTCACATGTAATCTTGAGAGGCAGTTTGGCAAAGGAGTTATCAAGGAAGTGCAAATTAAACTGAACTAATTTTGAAATGGATTGCAGCAGGAGAGCTGGTGAGGGAGCTGAGGCAGTGACATGCAAAGTCTGTGGCATGTTCGTATTCTTACCTGATGGTAACACCAATTACACTTGCAGCAAGTGTAAGTTGGTAGCCCTACTGGAGGAGAAAATACAGAGACTTGAGGCACACTTGTCCACACTCCAGTTTATAAGGGGAGGTGAAGATTTCATGGACAGAACGCATAAAGTACTCCTGACAGAGTAATGGGAGGAGGAGGGAAAGATATCTCAGCAACTGGAGGAGCACCCGACGCAGGAGGAGGGTGCATGGAAAAATGTAGCCCACAGGACCAGAAACATCAAAAGACATTCTGAGACTCTGTTACTAAGCAATTGGTTCCAGGATCTCCTCACAGATATTGATTCTGGACCACTGGAACAAGGGCTCCTCCTCAAGCCTCTACGAAGTCTGAAGGAAATTTCATAGGCCCGAGCTTCTGCTCCCCAACATAGGAGAAGGTGTGTGTTGGTAATTGGGGATTCCTTACTGAGAGGTGTAGAGGCTAAAGTGTGCCAACTGGATTTGTCATCTCAAGAGGTATACTGTCAACCAGGTGCACACATCCAGGCTGTGACAGAAAGGATAGGAAGAATCATCAAGCCCATGGATTATTATCCTTTCTTGCTCATCTGTGTGGGAATAGCACAGAATACATTAAAAGAGGCTATACGCCTCTGGGTAAATAGGTGAAGGACTTGGGAGTGCAAGTTATGTTTTTGTCATTTCTTTCTGTCAAAGGCCATGTCTTAGGAAGGGAAAGAAGAATACTCCAAATATGTAGATGGTGTCATCAGAAAAGATTTGGATTTTTGGACCATGGTTTATGCTTTCAAGATGAAGCTCTTCGATCAGGAGATGGTTTGCAGCTCATGAGGGTAGGAAAAAATGTGTTTGGAAACAATCTTGCAAACCCAATAAGGAAGGCTTTAAAAGAAAGGGGAAGTGAAACAAAAATTCAAAGCCTAGTATGATGCTGGAGATAAGAACGCTAATTTTTTGCAGGAAGTGGCACATATGCTACGTAACATTAACAGGTAAGTGCAGAAACAGAAACCTCAGGGTGCATAAAACATGGATTCTCATGTTTCTACACTAATGCACAGTGTATGGGAAACAAGTAGGAGCAGGGGTCATTTTGTAGAAAAAGTGGTACAGGAGCTCACTAGCATAACTTATTTGCATATGCCACACACCCTGACATAGCCAGAAGTGTAACTTAACATCAAATAAAGCTCCACAGTATTACAATTCCTAAGCAACTCTTATTACTTCAATATACTATTCAAACGAATACAATACAATATTCAGACCAATACAATACAATTGTTACACAGACAAGTTAAGAACTTGAAGGGAGCAATACATCCCCAAGTATGTCTAGGCTGTTCTAAGGTGGAGAAAAGTTCTGTGGCAAGGCAGGATACAAATTGAAATAATAAATAAATAAATAGCTTCTCAATTCCAAACTGGAAAAATGAATGTCCGTGAAGCAAATAAATCCAGTCTATAAGACTTGAGGCAAACACAAAATGATGAACTGCAGTTGACCCACACTCTACATATTAATGGGTTATCGATCCCTTCATCAGGACTGCACATCGATGGGTTCTCCCATCAAATAATGCCTCCTAAACTGCTTTGTTTTGCAGCAACAGGAACTCCCTCAGAACAATGTCTCAAAACTGCCTTATTTGTCCTTATTCATGATGAATATGTGGCCTCATTGCATTTTTAAAAAATACACTGAAATACACTGAAATCTTTATGACATAAGAATATAAGAGACCAATGGCCCATTCAGTCCAACACTCTGTCACACAGTGGTCACAAATACCAGGTGCCATCAGGAGGTTCTTCAGTGGGTCCAGGACACTAGAAGCCCTTCCACTGTTGCAGCCCCCAAGCACCAAGAATACAGTGCATCACTTGCCCCAGACTGGGAGTTCCTATCTATACCTTGTGGCTCATAGGCACTAATGGACCTTTCCGAGAAATCTCCACGTTTTCCCTGCTGGCATGCATGCACAAGGCAGCAGCCCTTGATTGCTACTGTCCTAGGTGGGGGGCACTCAGGTGGGGGCACTTATGTGAGGGGTGAACATGGCCATGGGTAAGTTGCTGAGCTGGGGGGCCTGCCTGACCCACAGGAAGAGTGAGCCCTGCAGGCGCATAGTGTGGAAGTGCACCAGCTGCTCAGCCAGGTGCCTGCAGAAATGGTGCAGTGCAGCAAGATCTGATCTCCCTGGCTGCCTCCATGGAGACCGAGCCTGGTGGGGAGGTGCCTCTTTCATTGTCCATTGCTGCAGCAGCCTTCAGTTGCTGAGGCAAGGGGAGAAAAAGTGATGTCCAATGATGTTGAGCGCACCTGGCTGCTTTTCACTTTCAGTTTGGGTAAGAGGCAAGGTGCACTTGGCTGCTGCTGTCCTTCTGGACATGGCTTCCTGGCTTAGATGGAAAGATGGCCAGTTCATAGTTTTTTTCAATTGAAGGGACTTCCTCTTGGCAGGTCTTCAGAAGGGTCCCAGTCAGGGCAGGTTCCATTCTTTCTGTCATCCTCCTCAGCCCATGACAATGCAGCATTTTGATCCCACAGGACTAGCCAGCCGGGGCGCCCTGCTGGCTCCATGAGGAAGTACTCCTCTGGCTCCCAGGCGAAGGAGGAAGAGACACCAGCCATATGTGCCCACACCTGGGCTTGTTACTCCTAGAATGCTGTTACGGCTCATTCTACCTTGAAATGACCCCTGAGTAGGAGGAACTTGAAGTCCTAATCCAGGAAGAGGACTCTGACCTAATAGGCATTACTGAAACTTGGTGGGATGACATTCACAATTGGAATATTAGGACTGAGTGGTACAATTTACTTAATAGGGACAGACAAATAAGGAAGGGTGGAGAAGTAGCATTATATGTAAAGGAGGTATATACTTGTGAGGAAATACATGAATCTGAGCATGAAAGTCTGGTTAAGAGACTCTGGGTAAAAATAAAAAGGATAAGAAATAATAGTGATATTATGGTGGGAGTCGGCTATAGACCACCAAGCCAGGCAGAGGACTTGGATGAGCCACTCCTAGAACAGATTTCAAAGATCTCAAAGAGACAGGGCATGGTAGTCATGGGAGATTTCAGTTACCTGGATGTCTGTTGGAATTCCAAGTCTGCTAAAAATGAAAGGTCCAATAAATTTCTGTCTTGCTGACAACTTGTCTTACTGAAAACTTCATTTTCCAGAAAGTGGACTTGGACTTGATTCTCACCAACAGGGAAGAACTGGTTGATGAGGTGAAAGTAGTGGGCACCCTGGGTAATAGTGACCATGTAATTTTGGATTTTACAGTCTTGGGGAAGGGAAAAGCTGTATGTAGTCAGTCATATAGGTTGGACTTCAGGAAAGCAAATTTTGACAAACTTAGTTATGCTGGCTAGAATCTCATGGTCAGAAAAACATAAGGAGAAGGGAGTTGAAGAGGGGTGGGAGTTTCTTAAAAGTGAAATACTGAAGGCACAATCAGAAATGATTCCTATGAGAAGGGAAAATGGGAGGAGCCTAAAGAAGCCACTGTGGCTCCATAAACAGCTTTCTAAAGATTTGATGTTAGCTACACTGCCATGGTATGGGGGGGAAGGAGACTGCTGGGTGAGTGCCTTACTGTCCTGGAATGTTAGCTTTCACTTCTTATGCTGTGTCTTATCTAGCAGCCTGACCTTGGTACTTCACACCCTCTGCTCTGCCTGGGAACTTGCTCCCGTTAGTTTAGGCACACAAGATCAGAGGATTGGATCATCTCCATCAGGGACCCCCACTTTGAATGCAGTATATCTTCCCCTCTCCCACCAGTTAGGTTAGCTCTAACACAGAATGTATGCATAGATGCTCCAGCTGAACCCCTGGCTCCGGGATTGGATTGTCCCAAGGAGCTGCTGGATGCCACTTTTGACAGAAATCCCGACAAGCTCGCGTTTTTCCTGTTGGAAGTGTGCAAATTCCTCTGCAACTGGGGCCACCTGTTCCCATTGGATGAGCACTAGGTGGACTACGTTGGGTCACGACTGAGGGAGTGGGCAGCTGACTGGTATGTCAGTCTGTATAACCTGCATGGGATGGAGTTGTGTGAGATGCAGGCATTTATGTGGGCATTGAGGAGGCAGTACAAAGACCCCATGGAGGGGGAGAAGGCCCATATCACTCTGCGAGCCCTGAAGCAAGGGAGGTGGTCAGGGCTGGATCGCCCATTGGGCGAACTAGGCGCTCGCTTAGAGCGCCCCGGCCTCAGGGGTGCCAAATGGCGCCCCACTCCCCCCCCAAAAGCACCCCCTCCGCTGCCCTAACCGGGCGTCCACTACCGCGGCCGCCGCTAGACCCCCACCCCCTTCTCAGCTTTCCTGGGGACCCCGCAGCCGCAGAGCCCCCGGGAAAGCTGGCTCTGGGAAGGAGGGGGCATGGCTAGACCCCTCCCCGGCTTTCCTGGGGACCTTGCAGCCACGGAGCCCCCGGGAAAGCCGGTGCTGGGAGGGAGGGGGCAGAGGCTAGATCCCCCGCCCCTTCCTGGCTTTCCCGGGGACCCCGCAGCTGTGGAGCCTCCAGAAAAGCCAGCACTCCTCCGCCGCCTCCCGGTCTCCAGGCCCCACCGGGAGGTTGGCATCCCCCATGGGGGGCACCCCAGGCTGTCCTGCCTAGGGCGCCCATTCTCCTGGAGCCGGCCCTGGAGGTGGTCAGTGCAAGAATACTTTGATGAGTTCAAGATGTATGCAGCCAAGATTCAGGGATGGCTTGAGACCGTGCTTGTGTAGCAGTATCGGCTGGGGCTGAACCATCAGATCTGGGAAGCCGTGTTGCGCAATGTGAACCCGATTTCCCTGGTGGCCTGGGTGAGAGAAGCAGGAGATGTGGAGAATTGCCTCCAGATGATTAAGATGACCACACCCAAAGTGTACCCAAAGACCCCAGGGGCGATACTGAAAACCCCTTGTCCCAAGCTGAAGGAAACCATGCACAACCAGCAGATGCACCGAGGGCTCTGCCTCCGCTGCAGAAAGGTGGGCCACTACACTGCTTTCTATCCTGTGGTGCTCATGCCCCCAGCCCCAAAGGCTCTGGAACGGATGGGGCCAGAGGCACCTGCAAGAAAAGGGAGTTCATGCTTGAAGTCGCCATGAGCCCTGCAGCTGGCATCCAGTTCAGAGCCATGTCCTCCAGTGGAGACGAGAATCCTCAGCTGGTGGGAAAAGGCCAGGACCTGCTGTGAAAGGTGCAAAACAGCAGGTCCAAGAGCAGTCTGCGCCCTGATAGGTGAGCAGCCAGCCCCCTTTGTTTTTCATGACTGTGTCAGTGCGTAACCCAGAGATGGGGACCCAGGCATGTGTGAGAGCACTTATAGACTCGGGGTGTGCTAGAGACTTAATTAGTCCCTCTATAGTGTCGGGGTTGGGAGTCCCGGTGCAATGTTTACCTGAACCACTGATTTTCACTCAGATGGATGGCTCAACCATGTGTGAGCCTTGTAACTACCAAACCACACCCCTCATTATGGGAATAGGGACTCATTGGGAAACCCAAGTGTTCATTATAAATCAGTTCTTGATGGTGCGGGGGAGTCCATGGCTAGGAGCCCATGACCCTTACATTCAGTGGAGTGAAGGGACTGTCACATTTGTGGCCCCGGGATGCAATTTTCATGTTTGGCTACCCAAGTGGGGGGGGAGCACCTCCAGATGACCTGGTCTCTGCCTGTTTGGATAAAGAGGAATTAGACTCTATCCCCATGGAGTATAGACACTTGGCCAGGGTGTTTGAGGAGGAAGAAGCTGATGAACTCCCCCCATCATAACACTGACTGTGCCATTGAGATTTTACCGGAGCACAAACTGCCCAAAGGGAAACTATACTCGATGAGCCCTGCGGAGAAGGAGGAGTTAAGGAAGTTCATTGAAAAAAACTATCTTGAGGGTTCATCCACCCTGCCTCCGCCCAGTTCGCGGCCCCCATTCTCTTCTAGAAGAAGAAAGACGTGGGTCTCCAGCTGTGCATGGACTACTGGGGTTTGAATGCGGTGTCAGCCATGAATGCTTTGATCAAGGACCATTTGGCGGAGGCTGTCAAGGGAAAGATCTTCACTAAGTTGGATTTGAGAAACACATACTTTGGTGTGTGCATCTGGGAGGGGGATGAGCCTAAGACTGCCTTTAACACTCCATTGCACCAGTTTGAGTACTTTGTGATGCCATTTGGTCTGCAGGGGGCCCCCAGGGTGTTCATGAACTTAATAAATGAAGTGTTGCACAAGCATCTATTCAAGGGGGCCATAGTTTATCTTAATGATATCTTATTATATTCACGTGATAGGGAGTCACATGGTAAACTGGTGAGGGAAGTCTTCAAACTCTGTACAATCACAAACTGTTTGCCAAACTGTCTAAGTGTGAGTTCTACCAGACCCAGGTTGACTTCCTAGTCTACCACATCTCCCCCAGAGGGCTGGAGCTGGATCTACATAAGGTAGCAGACATCCTGGGGTGGGAGGCTCCCTGAACCAGATGCCAACTCCAGTCCTTCTTAGGATTCGACAATTCCTACAGAGCCTTCATCTTGAACTTTGCCCAAGTGAGCCTGCCCCTCACAGACTTGCTTAAGACTAAAGGGAAGGGTCAGGAGAGGTCTAAGCCGGAGGCACGATTGGAGTGTACAGCTGAGTGTCAGGAGGTGTTTGATAAGCTAAAAGCCTTGTTCATGTCTGAGCCCATTCTAAGTCATCCAGATGAAAACAAAAATGTTGTTGTTCAAGTTGATGCCTCAGATGTTGCAGTGGGGGAGGAATCCTACAGGAGGGGCCAGATGGGAAGCTTCACCCATTGGCATATGCATCCAAAAAGTTTAATGCTACTGAACAGAATGAGGCATAAGAACATAAGAACATAAGAGAAGCCAATGTTGAATCAGGCCAATGGCCCATCTAGTCCAACACTCTGTCACACAGCGGCCAAAATATACCAGGTGCCATCAGGAGGTCCAGCAGTGGGGCCAGGGCACCAGAAGCCCTCCCACTGCTGCCCCCTCCAGCATCAAGAATAGAGTGCATCACCTGCCCCAGACTGAGAGTTCCCATCTATACCCTGTGGCTAATAGCCACTGATGGACTTCTGCTCCATATGTTTATCTAATTCCCTCTTGAAACTGTCCATGCTTGCAGCTGCCACCACCTCCTGTGGCAGTGAATTCCATATGTTAATCACTCTTTGGGTGAAGAAGTATTTCCTTTTATCTGTTCTAACGCGACTGCTCAGCAATTTCATGGAGTGCCCACGAGTTCTTGTATTGTGAGAAAGGGAGAAAAGTACTTCTTTCTCAACCTACTCAATCCCATTCATAATCTTATAAACCTCGATCATGTCCTGTTGTATGTTAATCTCCAGTAGCTAGATCATTAGGATCTAGGATGACAGCTACCTGTCAGCTAGTGTCAGCTGATGTACTCAGAGGACAAGTCCCAACTTGTTCTGCCTGGCACTGAACAATGTGCAGTCACTGTGACTCAGCAGTCCACTGATTGGTGGAGGTTTGTATATATGTCTTTGTACGACTGCCATACTCTCTCCTTCTGTATATTGGATGCCTGGTGTAGCACTTTGCTTGTGAATACTGTGAATAAAACTCTTGTATATAGTGTACCACTGGACTGCCATTGTGTGGTTATTGTAAGAGGTTCCTCTGCTGGATCTGCAGTGCAAGCAGGTGAGAGACTGGTGGCTGGGAAGTCTTAAGAAAGGTTTGGAGGCTTGAACCATTAAGACATGCACCCCGCCACAGGGTTATGGGCCCAGACCTCAACGGGTTCGAACCCAGCCTGCTAAGGACCTAGCCCAGTCTGAAGGAGAGCCAGCTTGGTGTGAACAACCAGCTCTGCTTTTCAAGGAACGCCGGTGAGCCGTGCTGAAAGGTGGTGTGTGCAGCTGTGAGTCCAGGAGCTGAGGTGAATGGTTACCGCATTCTCCAGGAGTGGGGGAGTGACCTGCCCAGATAAGCCTGTGTGCAGCAAGAGCCATGCCGGAGAACAGACGGCAGTTCCAGCTTGTGAGTGTCGGTGAGTCGGGAGTGAATTATGGCTCTCATGCCAGCTATGCAAGTGGTGGACAAATTAACCTCTATAAACTATGACGTTTGGGCTTTTAAAATGAAGCATTACCACATTAGAGAGGGGATTTGGCTGTATGTTGAAGACCTTCCTGACCCTGTGCCTGTGGGAGACCAGCTGAAGGCTAAACGAGCCCTGGCATGCATCGATCAACTTATTCGTATTACGTCAGTAACTGATGCACGGGAGGCTTGGCAATCACTTAAGGATGTTTATGTTCAAACAATGGCTGGGACTGTGATGTCTTTAACACGCCGCTTGTACAGAAAAGTTCAAGCTCCAAATGAATCAGTTCGGGAGCATGTCAACATGCTGACTGAACTTTATCAACAGCTTGAAGGCAGAGGTAAACAAATTAGCGCTGAGGATAAATGTTATCTGTTACTCAGTTCATTAAACGAGGCCTACGACCCCCTTATAGTAAATTTGGAGGGGCTGCAGCCTGCCCAATTGAACCTCCAGCATATAATTGGGAGAGCTTTGGAATATGAAGCGAAACTAAAATCTCAGCAGTCTCTGTCTGCTCCGGTTGCCTGCCAGCGAACTAATGACTGTGTGGGAGTTGCCAGTGGTAGTAAAAGCTTCAGCAGAAGTTTCAAAGAGGAAAAGATAGAGCCAGCTAAAGCTCTGCGAGTAAAACGCTGTTATCTATGTGGCTCAACAAAACATGTAAAAAAATTCTGTCCTTCAAAAAAAAGGAACAATCTTGGTGGTCGCTCTGACACATCGTCGAGTCGTCCTTCTGTGTCTCTTGTCACTACCAAAGAGGAAGATAAGTGTAAATGGGTTTTGGACAGTGGGGCAACTGTCACAATTGTAAACAGTCCTGACTTGTTGATGAATGTGTGGGATGCTCAACTACAACATGTAAGCCTTGCAGATGGTCATGTAACAGAAGTGACTTGTTCTGGAGAACTAACCCTGCAGTGTCTAAACCACACCTTCCAGAACGTAATTTGTGTTCCAACTCTGGAAAGTAATTTGCTTAGTGTTCTGGCACTGGATCGTGCCAACTTTGAAATTATTTTTGGTGGGGAGCAATGTCTTATTAAGAAAGGTGGAAGGGAAATTGCAAAAGCTAACCTTGTAAATGGGGTGTATGTATTGAATAGCTCTGTTCTTGCAGCTACAGCAAGTGTTCCTGGAAATAAGGATCCACATCATGAGTGCCTACATCTTCTCCATCACCGGTTAGGCCACGCCTCCTTCAAGGCAATTAATGAAACCCTTGCTTTAACAGGTAAAGAAGGTGTTAAGGCTTGTAATACTTTTCTTGATTGCCAAATATGTAAACAGGTTAAATCTCATGCTTACCCTGTGGCACGCAAAAGTGAAAGTGAGTCAACTTATCCTTTGCAACTTGTACATGTTGATATCATAGGTCCTTTTGCACCCAGTGTGTCTAATCGCTTTGCCTTAACGGTGGTTGACGATTTTTCAAAATATGTTTGGACTTATATTTTAAAACATAAGTCTGATGCCTTTGAGTCACTGAAATATTGGTACAAGAAGGTAAAGAACCAATTAGGGGATCTCAAAGCTATACAAACTGACATGGGTTCAGAATTTATGTCAAACAAAATGAAACAATGGTTAAGAAATCTAGGGGTGAAGCATCGTGTGGCAAATGTAAGCACACCAGCTGAGAATGGGGTTGTTGAAAGAAAAAATGCTACTTTACAGACGGTTATGTATGCCATGCTCGCTGATGTACAATTGCCTAAACAGTATTGGGCTGAAGCCTTAAAATATGCCACTTTTGTTACAAATAGGCTGTGGACAAGAGTAACAAATTCCATACCATATGCAATGTTGTACCAAAAAATGCCAAAGTTAGACTTTCTGCATGTGTTTGGTTCCCAAGCATGGGTAAATGTACCATTGAATCAGCGCAGGAAGGGTGGTCAGAGATCCAAACTCTTGACTTTCATAGGATGCCAGTCTGACATGAAGGCCTATAGGTTTGTCAATGATCATAACCAACTCAGTTTTAGTAGGTCTGCCAACTTCACTGAGGGAAGGAATTGGCACAAGATTCATGGTAACACACTATATGAAAAGGCAATGTTACCACTCTCAGGTGATCAACAAACTGTGTCAAATTCTGAGGAGTCTCAACCTGGCTCATCTTCTCAGTCTACTGTTTCAAGTGATGTACAGGCTGAAGCCAGTACTCTTAGAAGGTCTGAAAGGAGCAACAAAGGTATTCCTCCTCAGAAGTATGGTTTTGAAACACAAGTTGTAAATATGGTCTGTGTAAAAGAGCCTACATGTTATTATGATGTTACTGTAATGCCTAAAGATGAAAAACAAGCCTGGATGCAGGCGATGCAAAGTGAATATGATTCATTGTGTTCAAATGATGTGTTTGAACTGGCTGAAGCACCAGAGGGTAGCAGAATCATAGGTTGCAAATGGGTGTATAAATTAAAACCTGTACAGGGTGGTCAACCTCAAAAGAAAGCTAGGTTAGTAGCTCAAGGCTATTCTCAACTTATTGGCGAAGATTTCAATGAAACTTTTGCACCCACAATAAAAAGTCAT
The DNA here is from genome assembly GCA_029375565.1 of Gekko gecko. Taxonomy (NCBI): domain Eukaryota; kingdom Metazoa; phylum Chordata; class Lepidosauria; order Squamata; family Gekkonidae; genus Gekko; species Gekko gecko. The sequence continues at coordinate 177,827,368 of JAPDNY010000005.1, forward strand.
ACTTTAAATGTGGCCCTGACTAAGGCAGGTATAGAGGGAATGCATGTTCAACACTTTGATTTCACTACAGCATATTTGAATGCAGACTTGAAAGAAGCATTGTACATGCAACAAATCCCTGGTTTTGTGAATGAAAATCCAAATAAAGAAAGGTCTTTATGGTTTACGTCAATCAGGTCATCTCTGGAACCAATGTTTAACAAATACTTTGACTGATATGGGGTTCAAACAGAGTCTTGCTGACCCATGCATGTTCAGTAAAGTGATCAATGGAAACAAATGTTATTTAGTGCTTTTCGTCGATGATGTGTGTTTTATCTATGGGCAAGCAGAAGAACTGACATGGTTTGAATGTACAACAAAACAATATTTCAAAATGAAAAATCTTGGTACAATCAGTCATTATCTGGGTATGGATATCAGCAGAAACTCTGATGGTTATTTTGAAATATGCCAAGAAAACAAAATTGTAAAATTGTTGGAAAAATATAATATGCTTGATGCAAAACCAGTGTCCACACCAATCTCTACTAGCTATGCTAGAGAACCTGAAGATGAAGGTTTTGAACAGAAACAATTGTACCAGTCATTGATAGGTTCTTTAAACTATTTAGCTACATGGTCTCGGTCAGATATTTGTTATGCTGTTCATGCACTTAGCCAAAAAAGTGCTAAACCATACAAACGGGCCTGGAATGCAGCAAAAAGGCTTTTAAGGTACTTAAAGGGAACCAAGAAATGCAAACTTGTATTGGGTTCAAACAATGCACAACAGGTTCTGGGTTATAGTGATTCAAATTGGGGCTCCAATCATGATGCAAAATCTATAACTGGCTATGTAATATTTTTTTTTAATTTTATTTATAAATTTTTCAAAATATATACACAAACAGAAATGTTATGAAGTGCAAACAGAAAAATAGAATAACAATAACAATAAGGTTACATAATAACATAAATTAATTAGCATTTTATTTCTGTTAACACCTCTAGATATGCTTAGAGTGGTTATAGGAAATCTCTCATGTTTTCTTTTCGAGCCATTCGTATACTTTTTTCCATCTATTTACATGTTCTAACTCATCTCTCCCTGCGAGTATTAGGTTTAATTTATCCGCTTCAGCTATTTCCAATATTTTCTCACATATTTCTTCTACATTGGGAACAGTTTCTTTTTTCCAACATTTAGCTATTGCTATCCTTACTGTTGTAATAATATACAGAATAAGTCTTTGATCTCCTTTTTCAATTCCATTCGGTAATATATTAAGTAGGAATATTTCTGGTTTTAACTGAAGTTTCACTTTAATGGTTTCTTCAATTATTTTCCTAATCACTTTCCAAAAACTTCTTATTTTCCCGCATTTCCACCATATATGTATATATGTTCCCACCTCTTTTTTGCATTTCCAACAAACATCTGATAAACTTTTATAACATCTTGCTACTCTATCAGACGTCCAGTGCCATCTATAGAACATTTTATAAATATTTTCTTTGTAATTTGTAGCTCTGAGCAGTTTAAGCGATTTCCAGAGTCTCGACCATTGTTCAAGAGTAATATTATGTCCTATATCTTTCATCCATTGGATCATATTCGGCTTGACAGTCTTTGTTAAGAGATCTTCTGATAGGAGAAAGTTATATAACTTTTGTATCAGCTTGTCTGAGGAAGATAGCCATATTTTGTCTAATTGTGTACATGTATCTATAAAAATTTCATTTTTATCTTTGGTATATCTAGAAATTAATTGATTTTTTCCCCAAATTGTTAGGTTTGCTTTTTGAAGTTCTTGTGAGGTGAACAATATTAATTCTTTACTTTCTGTCAGTAACGTTTCATATGTTAGTTTTTTTTCTTTTGTCAATAACGCTGGTAGGATAAATGCCTCCATCGGGGAGATCCATTTTGGTATTTTGGTATAATATCTATTTTTGATTTCCCACCATATTTTAATCAGTGGGCCTCTTACTATATGATTTTCAAAACTCTGTTGTCTTTTATCTATGTTATACCAGATATGGGCATGCCAACCCATTGGCAAATCAAAGCCCTCAAGTGTTAGAGTTCTTTCCTCTGCTAATTGGATCCAATCCCTTACCCAACCCATTGCTGCTGCTTGATAATACAGATTCCAATTTGGCAGTCCAAGTCCCCCATTTTCTTTCTTATCTGTCAGTAGTCTTTTATTAATTCTTGGCTTTTTAGCTTGCCATATAAATTTCCTAACCAGACGATTTAATTCTTCAAAGAATTTTTTATTTGTTAAAATAGGTAAACATTGCGCCATATATAGAAAACGTGGGAGGATATTCATTTTAATGGTAGCGATTCTACCCATAAATGAGATATAAAGATCTTGCCATCTTTTTAAATCTTTTTTTTATTTCTTCTAATAGTTTTACATAATTATTTTTGTAAAGACTTTTGTTATTATTTGTCATAATAATTCCTAGATATTTGACTTTATCAACTACCTGTAGGTTTGTACTATTTTGAATCTCTGTAATTTGTGTAGTCATGCAATTTTTAGTTATGATCTTGGTTTTCTTTAAATTAATTTTCAGGCCTGCCACTTGACCATATTCATGTAAATTTTTCCATAGATGTGTTATTGAAGTTATTGGTTCCTCCAGAATAAATACTAAATCATCTGCAAATGCTTGCAGTTTATAATGTTCTTTTTTTATTTTGGTTCCCATAATAGCATCATTATTTCTTACTATGTCATTTAGTGTCTCTAGACCAAAAATAAATAGTAACGGCGATAATGGACATCCCTGTCTAGTGCCTTTTTGTATTGGGATGCTGTTTGTTAGTTCCCCATTTATAATAATTTTTGCATATTGCTCATCATAGATAGCCTTAATTGAGTTTAAAAATTTTTCTCCACACTTCCATATAATAAGCTTCTGTTTCAAATAGTCCCAATTTACATTATCGAAAGCTTTTTCAGCATCTAAAAAAATTAGAGCCATTTGCTTTCCAGGGTTTTGTTCATAGTATTCTAAAATGTTAATTATATTTCTTATATTATTTTTTATTTGTCTATTTGGGAGAAAGCCAGATTGGTCCTTATGGATAATTTCTACCATTATCTTTTTAAATCTATTTGCTAGAATTGCTGCAAAGATTTTATAATCTGTATTTAGTAGTGAAATGGGTCTATAGTTTTTAATATCATCGCCCTCTGTATCTGGTTTATGTATAAGTGTTATTAATGCTTCTTTCCATGTATATGGGATTTTACCTGTTATCATAATAGTATTAACTACCTCTTTAAATAAAGGCTATGTAATTTTTGTGCATGGATCATTGGTGATATGGAATTCTGTAAAACAGAGTCTAGTTTCGACCAGTACGTGTGAGTCCGAATTTGCGGCCTTGAATGAATTGACTGTACAAATGGAATGGCTACAACAACTGTTAACAGATTTTGATGTAAAGAATGATATGCCTATGATTGTAAAATGTGACAATACTGCAGCTGAAATGTTAGCAGATGCCCAAGGTATAAGGCCTAAATCTAGGCACATAAACATTAGATAGCAAAATATTAGGGATACTGTCCAAAGAAAAATAGTGTCATTACAACACTGTATGTCTAGTGAGAATGTTGCAGACATGTTTACTAAGGGCTTGAATGAAGCACAATTCTTGAACCTTAGGGGGAGACTCAACATGATCCTACCTACTGAAGCTTAAGGGGAGTGTTGTATGTTAATCTCCAGTAGCTAGATCATTAGGATCTAGGATGACAGCTACCTGTCAGCTAGTGTCAGCTGATGTACTCAGAGGACAAGTCCCAACTTGTTCTGCCTGGCACTGAACAGTGTGCAGTCACTGTGACTCAGCAGTCCACTGATTGGTGGAGGTTTGTATATATGTCTTTGTACTACTGCCATACTCTCTCCTTCTGTATATTGGATGCCTGGCGTAGCACTTTGCTTGTGAATACTGTGAATAAAACTCTAGTATATAGTGTACCACTGGACTGCCTTTGTGTGGTTACTATAAGAGGTTCCTCTGCTGGATCTGCAGTGCAAGCAGGTGAGAGACTGGTGGCTGGGAAGTCCTAGTAAAGGTTTGGGGGCTTGAACCGTTAAGACACGCACCCCGCAACATGTCACCCCTCAGCCGTCGTTTCTCCAAGCTAAAGAGCCCCAAGCATTTTAACCTTTCTTCATAGGGAAGGTGTCCCAACCCTTTTATCATTCTAGTTGCCCTTCTCTGCACTTTTTCCAATGCTATAATATCCTTTTTGAGATGTGGTGACCAGAACTGTACATAGTATTCGAAATGAGGTCGCACCAATGATTTATACAGGGGCATGATGATACTGGCTGATTTGTTTTCAATTCCCTTCCTAATAATCCCCAGCATAGCGTTGGCCTTCTTTATTGCAGCTACACACCGTCTAGACATTTTCATTGAGTTATCCACTACGACTCCAAGATCTCTCTCTTGGTCTGTCTCTGCCAGTTCAGACCCCATCAACATGTATTTATATCTAGGATTTTTGGCTCCAATGTGCATCACTTTGCACTTGGCCACATTGAACCCCATTTGCCATGTTGACGCCCACTCATCCATCCTCAACAGATCCCTTTGGAGTGCCTCACACTCCTCCCTGGTTTTCACCACCCTGAACAACTTCATGTCATCTGCAAATTTAGCCACTTCACTGCTTACTCCCAATTCCAAATAATTAATAAACAAGTTAAAAAGCATCGGACCGAGTACTGATCCCTGTGGTACCCCACTGCTTACCACCCTCCACTTAGAAAGTTTCCCATTTATACTCACTCTCTGTTTTCTATTTATAAGCCAGTTTTTGATCCACAAGAGGACTTGTCCTTTTATCCCATGACTATTGAGCTTACTTAGGAGCCTTTGATGAGGAACTTTATCAAAAGCTTTCTGGAAGTCAAGGTAAACAGCATCTATTGGGTCCCCCTTGTCCACATGTTTGTTCAGTCCCTCAAAAAACACTAACAGGTTAGTGAGACAAGATCTTCCCTTACAGAACCCATGCTGAGTCTGCCTCAATAGTTTTTGTTCATCAATGTGCCTACTAATTCTTTCCTTAATAACAGTTTCCTCCAACTTGCCCAGTATCGACATCAGACTGACTGGCCTGTACTTTCCCAGATCTCCCTTGAAGCCCTTTTTAAAGATGAGAGTGACATTAGCTACCTTCCAGTCCTCAGGAATGGAGGCAGATTTTAAAGAAAGATTACATATTTTTGTCAGGAGATCCACAAGTTCACATTTGAGTTCTTTCAGAACTCTCAGATGAATACCATCCAGGCCTGGTGATTTATTAGTTTTTAAATTGTCCATCAGTCGGAGGACTTCCTCTCTTGTCACCGCAATCTGATTCAGGTCTTTCAAACCCCTTCCCGAAATCGGTACTTCTGGAGTGGGCAAACACTTCTCCTCTTCCACAGTGAAGACAGAGGCAAAAAATGCATTCAGCTTCTCAGCCATTTCCCTATCATCCTTCACTACTCCTTTTACCCCTTGGTCATCCAAGGGCCCCACTGCCTCCCTGGCTGGCTTCCTACTTCTAATGTATTTGAAGAAAGTTTTATTGTTGTTCTTTATGTTTTTTGCGATATGCTCCTCATATTCCCTTTTTGCTTGCCTGATCACAGACTTGCATTTTATTTGCCATAGTCTGTGTTCCCTTTTATCAACCTCACTAAGACTAGCTTTCCACCGCTTAAAGGAATCCTTCTTACCTTTTACAGCTTCCATTACTTTATTTGTTAACCATGCAGGCTTTTTTCTATACCTATTTGTACCTTTCCTAACCTGCGGTATATATTTTTTTCTGAGCTTCTAGGATTGTCTTTTTAAATAGTCTCCAAGCTTCCCCAGTGGTTTTGACCTTCTCCACTCTTCCTTTCAATTTCTTCCTCACATGTCCCCTCATACCAGAGAAGTTACCCCTTTTAAAGTCAAAAGTGGTTGCGTTAGTCTTTTTGGGCAACTCCCTATCTGTACAAATGTTAAACTCAATGACATTATGGTCACTGTTCCCAAGTGGTGCAATCACTTTTACATCTCTCACCAGGTCTTGGGTGTTACTTAGGACCAAATCCAGGATCGCCTCTCCCCTGGTAGGATCTTTGACCATCTGTTCCACAGCACAGTCATTGAGAGTGTCTAAAAACTCAATCTCTTTTTCCCAACTAGAACTCATATTGATCCAATCAATGTGTGGGTAGTTAAAGTCGCCTATTACAACACAGTTATTTCGTCTAGCCGCTATCTTTAATTCATTCATCATTTTATAATCCTCCTCTATCTTTTGATCTGGTGGGCGATAACAAACTTCCACTGTTAAGCTTCCTTTTGGACCCACTATTTCAACCCATAGCATTTCCAGAAGCGAATCCAATTCTCTTACCCTCTCAATCTTACTGGACGGTATACCCTCTCTGACATACAGAGCCACCCCACCTCCAACCCTTCCCCCCATCCTTCCGATATAATTTATAACCAGGAATCACCGTATCCCACTGATTTTCCTCATCCCACCAAGTTTCTGAAATACCCACAATGTCTATTTCCCCCCCCCAACACCAAACATTCCAACTCCCCGATTTTACCTCGGAGACTTCTAGCATTTGTGTATAAACACTTATAGTTTCCCATGTTTGTTAAGCCCACAGCCTTCCTCTTGCTGCCTCGAGACCTTGCCAGGCAGTTCCTATCATTAGCCAGAGTCTCAGTGGACAATTGTAATCCATTTCCTTGTATAAAAGTAATAGCTACCCCTTCATCTCTTTGAGATGAGCCATCCCATACCAGAGACTTTTCATCTCCTGTCGGCTTCCCCCCATTATTCAGTTTAAAAACTGCTCTGCCACCTTTTTGATTGTGAGTGCCAGCAGCCTGGTTCCTTCTCGGGACAAGTGGAGACCATCCCTTTTGTACAGCTCCCTCTTGTCCCAAAAAGCATCCCAGTGCCTAACAAACTTGAACCCTTCCCCCCTACACCACCGTCTCATCCACGCATTGAGACTCCTGATCTGTGCCTGTCTCTCCGGCCCGGAGCGTGGAACAGGTAGCACTTCTGAGAAGGCTACCTTGGAGGTCCTGGCCTTGAGTTTCCTGCCCAGCAGCCTAAATTTCTCCTCCAGGACCTCACGACTGCATTTCCCCACATCGTTGGTGCCGACGTGCACCACAACCACTGGCTCCTCCCCAGCACTATCTACCAGCCTATCTAAAACATGCGTAATGTCCGCTACCTTCGCACCAGGCAGGCAAGTCACCATACGGTCAGTACGTGGGTTCGCCACCCAGCTGTCTATCTGCCTAAGGATCGAATCACCAACTACCAAGAGCCCCCCTCCCACCCTTCCCAGGGAAGGTTCCTTGGTACGAAAGGATACCCGTTCACCAGCTGAAGAAGAGGTCCCTTCTGAGGGCACATTCCCCTTATCCTCAGCATGGTGCCTCTTAGCCAAGGGAAAACAGTGATCTGGGTGATAATGGACTTGTTTTCCAAATAGGCGCATTTTATCCCTTTCAGGCAACTACCTACAGCAAAAACCTTGCCTAGGATGTTCATGCAGCATGTGATAAAAACTGTATTCCATGCCGGTTAAAATAATTTCAGACTGCAGGAGCCAGCTCATTGCCAAGTTTTGGAAGGAGCTTATGCAGGTGCTGGGCATTGAACAGGGCCTCAGCAGCGCCTATCACCCAGAGACTGATGGCCACACCAAATGGGTTAATCAAGTGGTGGAACAATTTCTCAGAAGCTTTACTAATTATCAACAAGATGATTGGGTGGAGTTGTTACCTTTTGCAGTATACAGTTATAATAATGCTGTCCATTCCTCCACAGGGTTGTCTCCCTTCAAAGCAGTGTATGGCTATGAAGGAGCGGGGACCCCCTGATATTCCCCCAGGAGGACTGCAGATGCCCTGTCTGGTTGGCCTTAGACTGCGCTACCAATTCACTTATCCAGAGAGTCCCAAAAATGCAAGCAAAGAGGCTGCATGAAAAAGGCATGCCTCAAAACCTGAAGTGCAAACATTGCTCCAGGTTGCTCACAATCCCTTAAGGACCATCCAGGGAAATGGGGCTCCTCTCATGTTTCCTGGCTCCACTTTCACGTGACCAACCCTTGAGAATCTTCCTGATTCTGAAGTCATTAGTGACTTCCGTGAAGCCCAAGACTTTGCTGCAAAAGCCAGAGTGGAAAGCTGGCCCCTAATAGAATGGACAGCTAAGCCAGTCTCCTTCAGAGAAAAACAATAGTGGATTAATTGCTCCACAGGAATAGGCCAGAACTTGGGATAATGCTCCTCAGACCTGAAGACATCAAACTGGCAAACTGCTCGCTTATATCCTTTCCTTGTGCTAGGGGCAAAAGCGAGGCCTATAGCCCTGCAAGCTTCAGACCTCCAACCTGCCAGAGCTCCCAGGGCATTCTTGCTGGCTGAAGATTGGCCTCTGGTGCAAGCTGATGAAACCTCGCCATCTGTTGGCAAGAGAAAGCATGAGCTATCCCATTGTTCACCCCTGGCACATGCCTAGCAAAAAACAGCGTGTTGAGCTGAAGGCATCGCAGTGTGAAAGCACAGACCAGCCTCCTAACCCATGGTGATTTGGATGTCAGAGAACTGATCAGATGGACCACTGCCAAATTGTTGCACCAAAAGTGGACAGAGTGAGCTCTCAACTCATCCCCCCACAGCCAAACCACCACTAAGATAGGAAAGCACTCTAAGAATGTGAGGTCCCTACAAACCGTAGCTGAGACCCATTCCTCTGACCACTCTTCAGCACACCAGTGGCCTCAAAAGTATACACTGAACCCCTGTGACCCAGCGGCATCAGAGGTGACCTGGAGCTCTGCCTCAAGCTTCAAGTTATCTATCCAAAAGGAAACTCCATTAAAGGAGTCCAACAATTCATGCCATATGCAAAGGTTGGCACACATCTCATTGTTAATGTGCACTCTGTGAATGCGGGAGATGTAGCCCTGCCATTACATCGCAAAGCTGCCGCACAAAGGCCAGCCCCAGAGCCACAACTGTGCATGCAAAGTTGAGATGCCCCACAAGCTGCTGTAGTTCCCTCAAAGTGGCCTTCCTCTTCCTAAGAAAGAACAAAGCCGGACTTGCAAATCCTCAACCTTGTCCAGGGGCAAACGAGATGTTTGAGCTACTATATCTAACTCTGCCCCTAAATGACCAACCTTTGCACTGGATCTTCTGTCTTTTCAAGGGCCAAAGGAACCCCCAATTCTTCAGCCAGTTGAGTAAACCCCTCCAAGAGCTGAGCACATCTACCAGTTCCCTGAGGACCCACGAAAAGGAGTCATCCAGATAATGTGCTACCTCTTGAAAGCCTGTCCTAACCCGCAGTACCCATTCTCGGAATGTACTGAAATGCTCAAACGTGGCGCATGACACAGAACATCTCATGGGCAATGCCCTGTCCATAAAAAACTGGCCATCAAAAGAAAACCCTAACAGTTCAAAATCATCTGGATGCACTGGAAGGAGGCGAAATGCAGATTTAATATCACACTTCGGCAGGGGTCTTTTTGTAGAAAAACAGCTGCAGGAGCTCATTAGCATATGGTATGCTAATGAGCTATTAGGCTATTAGCATATGCCACGCCCCCTGACATCACCAGAAGTGATGTCAGAAGGGGAAGCAAAAGGGGGGAGGCATCTTCAAAAGCCTCCCCTTCCCTTCTCCAGCTGGTCTGGGTGGGGGAGCTAAGAGAGAAGGGGTTTAAAGTTTAAACTCCTTCTCATGAGAGTTGGGCCACAGAAGGAGGAAAGAGGGAAAGAAAGAGAAGAAAAAGGGAAGGAAAGAAAGAGATGGAAGGAGGAGGGAAACAGGGAAAGGAGGGAAAAAGAGAAGAGAAGAAGGTTGGAAAGAAAGAGAGAAGGGAAGAAGGAGGGGAAAAGGAAAAAGAGAGAAGGAAAGGAGGGAATGAAAGAAATCCGGCGGCAATTCGGCCCCATTATATCCTATGGGCCATTGAAGTCAATGGTGAAAACATAGGGTATATTCTGGGGGCTGGAGGGAGGGGGTTTGACGAATAGGCTCCAAACTCATAGGTTAGCTGATGGAGCCTCTCCCCAAGATACCCACCAAGTTTCAAGAACATTGGACCAGGGGGTCCAATTCTATGGGCCGCTAAACAGGTTGCCCTTATTCCCTCCATGGTTCTCTATGGTGGGAAAAAATTAACTTGTTTTCCCACCATAGAGAACAATGGAGAGAATAGGGGCAACCTGTTTGGGGGCCCATAGAATTGGACCCCCTGGTCCAATGTTCTTGAAACTTGGTGGGTATCGTGGGGAGAGGCTCCATCAGCTACCCTGTGAGTTTGAAGCCTCTCCCTCAAACCACCTCCCCTCCAGCCCCCAGAATATACCCTATGTTTTCACCATTTACTTCAATGGCCCATAGGATATAATGGAGCTGAAATTGACATTTGGCTGCCTGAAAGACTCCCCGGTACACTTGCTGGGGGCGGGGCTTGGCTCCTGAGCTCCCAGAGCTGCGCTCCAGTGCGCTCCCCCCCCAAAAGACCCCTGCACTTCGCCAATTCTGCCCCACAACCACAGTGTTGAACAATATGAACCTCCTGGTCAAATGAGGTGTACCTCACTGTACACAGATGATCCAGAATGGCATCATTAATGGATTCACCACAAGGGTATGAAAGATGGTGAATCAGGTGAAATTCACCAGGTGCCTTTTTACGCACTATACCCAAATTTGAAACCCGCAAATTAGGAAACGGTGGTGCTGGAAAGGGGCCTAAGACCCTGCCCTCTTTTACTTCCTTGGCAATCCTCTCCCACACCACCGCTTCCATGCCCTTAACAGACTTCAAATTGTGAGCCAAAAAAGGGGCCCTCAAACCCATGAACGGAATATGAAATCCAAACTAAAACCCTCTAACAAATAAGCTCCATCCTCTTCTTAGTGTACCGCCCCAACCAACCCTCCAGAACTTCCAGCTTAACTGGGCTGGGACCCTTTTCCTGCAGGAGAGGAGGAACCACCTCCACCCCTCTGGCACTGACTCCTTCGGGGCTTTCCCCTTGAGCATGCTGTGAAAGAGTGGGATCCCCCACACAACAGGCATTCATGCCTATATGTGCATGTTTTTCTGTTGAAAACCCCCTGGAAGCCAAACTCCCAGCAAAGCAAGCGGGGTTGAACCACCTGCCCCATGGGCCCACAGGAGACAGAAATGGAACCAGCTGGCAGGTGGTGCACCATATGTCTGCAATGTGATCGGTCACCCACATTGGGCCTTGCCTGGGCATGAGCTGCAGCCAAAGGTGGGGATGAATCTGATTCCACAGGAGCGCCGGATTCATCATGGCCCACATATGAAATTCTTCATTGTATTGGAGCCAGGCCAGGCTGGAAAAGCCAACGCAGGCCTTATAGAGGATATCCAGGTATTGGAACAGTGCTACGGCCTGAGAGTGCTGTTGTGCCTGAGAGATCACTCCCGCATAAATAATAGACCCAGGCAACCAATTGGCCCAGGTCCTATCTACTTTTCTCCTCCTCAGTACCTCCTTGTCTTTGTTATCCAGGTCCTCTTTATCCTTTTTTTCAATTTCTCAATAAAGAAGGCTGAAGACATCCACAAACTCCCCTTTACAAATCTTTTTCCTGATTGCAGGTAGAAGATGGTCCCCCAGTGGCAAAGCTGCATCACCTTTGCAGACACTGCTGCATAAGGATTAGCCAAAGGTGGGGAGAAACCCCAAGCCCCCCAGGGACTAGCTGGCATACCCATTGCTGGAGGCAAAAAGGTACACCATAGGGGGCAGGCCCCACGCCCAGGACTGACTAGTGCCCAAGGAATCATATGATGAGTCAGGTACCATTCCTCAAGGTCCCCATGGCCAAAATGTATTCTGCTGCACATCCATATCATCTTTACCACTAGGACCAGGTTGCTTCACATCCACCACCATGATCGCTGCAGAATCCCCCACCTTCATACAAGACGGTACCATAACGGCATCGTCAACATCCTTGCCGTCCCTGAGTCTAGATGCAATGGAAGATAAACATTTTAGCACCTCATCCAAGAATCTTTTCCTGTCAGCATGACTCTCCTTACTCTGGCTAGGCCTAACTCCAGTCTCAGTAGGGGTTGCTGCAGCAGCTCCTTTGGCTTGCTCCAAAGCTGCCAGTTTAAATTATCTGTTGCTCCTGCACTTCCTCCTCATCTTCAGAAGATGAGTGGGCCAACGGCAAAACTTTTTGGGGGACCTTTGGTGCAGGTCCCATCCCCTTAGACTTGCCCTGCCCTTTCCTGGACACCATAATCCCTCGTCCCTAATGCCAGGCCTATACCGGTATAAGGAGAGTATCTTAAAATGGCCTTTACTAAACTAAAGTTATAAAATGGCTGCCACTCAGACCTTCTTAAAATAGCCACTGACAATTAACCCTCAAGGGAAACAGAATGGCCTCCACCCAGACCCTCTCAAAATGGCCACCCTCAAGTCAAATGGCCTCAAGAACCAGCCTAAGATGGATGCCACTCCCCAACCCTCCTAAAATGGCCACCCGTCCAACTCCACCTTAACAGATGTGTGACAAAGATGGGGGGGTAATCAGTGGGGAGGTGAATTAGCCCTAACGAGTTAATGGAAGGGAGAGGCACCCTTACCAACTGCTGCTGCATAAGGACCCACAAGGCCCTATCCGTTTCCCTCCCCCAACTACAATTGTGCGTGATTTTTTGTTTTGTTTTACAACTCAGACGGGCTGGAGCTGCCCAGAAGAGAAGCTTCATCTGCCTCCATAGCCACTGGTGTGGGGCACTGCCACCATCACTGGTTCCTGCTGCCACTGCCAACCACTCTCCACCACTGCCCAGAGAACGCCGCTGCCAGCCCACACCACAGATTCCTTCCACCAGCAGAGGACCACCACTGATATCCCCATCTCACCACCTCAAAAACAAGTGTGCCGCAGCAACCGGCACCCAGCCAACTCCCTAACCGGGTCCGAGGCCCACCGATCTCCAGCTGCTGCCGCCACCACACTGACCAGGCCTGGGGCGAGCAACTCTCTAAACCAACTTCATGCTCCTATCACAATGAGCATGAGGCAATGACTGTCTAGCAGAAGACGGGGCCAGCCATTAAAACGGTGCTGACCCTGCCCCCTAGAGACCCGGCTGCAATGCAGCCAGACTCTTGTCTCCTTTCATTGGATGCAAATGTGGCTCCCCACAGGACGCTATCAATGTCTGCGGGGGAGCTGGATTGCATTGTAAGCTTGGGTCCAGAGCTCTCTTACAGTCTTTATTCCTGTGTGTTCTTGGAATTCCTTGATTGCTAAGTGGACTTTTTATCAATGGGTCTTTTTTGCCACTTTTTGAGACAAGAATTAAAATAATATCCAGGTTTCCATAGATTTCTTGCAGTGTTCTGGCAATTAAATGAGTCTGGGCTGCTAAGAGGCTCAGTTCCTCAGATTTTACTGGTTGGCACAATGGGCATGTTGAGCATAGGTCATACATCATTAAACTGTTGTTCGATATCATTGTTTGTTCTGAAGAACAAACAGCACCATCTTCATTCTCAATCACGCAGTCAGATCTGTTTGGGTCCTTTGATGGAGCAGCAAAGCCCTCCAAAAGGTTTGTTTACTTACTGGAGTTTTACTCTCTTCCTCAAATGCATAGGCTCTTTTCATTCCCATAGTTTACACAATTGTTATGTACTGGGAATGAAACATTGCAGGACTGTGCTGCCAGAGACAGGGTGATCTTGGAGCCAAATAACAATAGACCAACAGGATTCTGGCAGTAACCAATCAAAGTGTAGGACAGTGCTGCCAGAGACAGGGTGAGCTCAAAGCAAATAACAATAGACCAACAGGATTCTGGCAGTAACCAATTAAAATGTAAAGTTTTGTAAATAGCCTATTGTTGGGAGTGGGGTGTGTTGAGGTGTGGCCATTGCATGCAATATAACCGAGCTGAGGCTCTGGTCTACAGTCTTGTTCTTGCTGAAATCACTGAATAAAGTAGAGCTGATCACTAGACTTGGAGTCTGTTCACCCATGGAACCCACTATTTAACAGTGTTGACAAAGGTGGGATCCTGTTGAGCCAGCCCAGTGCCCTCCAGCACCGCACCACGCACTGAGCTCCAGTGCCAAGTGCATTGTATTGTTACCAGGACCATGGCTGCCACTCCAGGACATCTGCCAGAATTTGACCCCAGTCAAGCAAAGCTTTGGGAAACCTGGGTGGAGTGACTCAAGTACTACATAGTGTTCCAGGGCATCGAGGACACAGTCAAGAAGAAGGCTTTCCTGCTCAGTGCCTGTGGGATCACAACACTGAGACTAGTCCAGGGCCTCATGGTGCTAATCACCTTGGAAGTGGCCACATATGACAACCTCATCAAGGTGCTCACTGACCATTTCATGCCTCAACCTATGAAGATGGTGCGCTGCGTGGACTTCTACATGTGCCAACAAAAGTCCAATGAGACAGCCATCGACTTCATGGCAGACCTTTGCCAGCTGGCCCCCAATTGTGAATTCACAAATCTTGACAAAGCCCTCCTAGGCTGGTTCGTGATGGGCATCAGAGAGGAGAAACTACTCCAAAAGCTCATCAGCCCTGTGCCAGCTGTGGAGAGGCCCACAGACGCCGGTCCTGCCATTTCAGAGATCCAACCTGCAGGGCCTGTGGCAAGACCAGCTGCATCGTCCATGCCTGCCACTCCAAAGGAACCTGGAGACGCACCAACGTGTACCAGGAGGCAGCAGACCTGCACACCACCGCCATTCACCAAGAGCAGGTACCGAATTTGCCCCAGGACACCCCAGATAAAATAGAAGTGACTGTACTTATTGAGGGAGTGCCCTGCAAGATGGAACTGGACACAGGGTCCTCCATCTCCATCATCTCGGAAGAGAGTCTCCGGAGGCTCTGTTTACAGTGGGGTCCCCATCTCAGACCCACTGGATTTACTCTTTGGAACTTTCAAAAGAATGAGGTGGCCATTAAGGGGTGGGGCAAATTCCACATTAAATACAGGCAGTTTGAGGGAGTGTTAGACTTGGTGGTAGAAGGACAGCTTACCAGGTCCTGGTTTGCTCCCTTGGGGTTCAAGGTAACGGGAGTTCACTGTATGCAGCCCTCAGACTTCAGCCAGGTGTATGAAGAATTCCCTGCCATCTTCAATGGGATCCACAGCCAATACACAGGGCCCCCAGTGTCACTCCAACTTAACCCCAAGGTGCAGCCCATTCGCCTCAAGGCCCAGAGAGTCCCGTTTGCACTCAAGCCCAAAATTGAAGCAGAGCTGGACCACTTAGTAGTGCAAGGACTGTTAGAGCTGGTTCCCCAAACCACCTGGGAGACCCCCATCGTAACCCCTATTAAGCCTAATGGGGACATCTGCATCTGTGCAGACTATAAATGTACAATCAACAAGGCACTGACAGACCACGTTTACCCAGTCCCTGTAGTCAGCCATGTCCTAGCGACAAGGTCTTTGGTAAATTGAACTTGGCCCAAGCATATCAACAACTCCCAGTGGATGAACCAACTGCTGAGGCACAGACCATTGTCACACACTGGGGTGCATTCAAAGTCAAGCAGTTACAGTTTGGGGTGAGCATGGCCCCGGGGATCTTCCAGAATTTAATGGACTCCCTCTTGAAAGGCATTCCTGGAGTCCAGCCCTTCTTTGATGATGTATTGATTGCCACCCCAATGGAAGAAGACTTCACCATCAGCCTCCGCGCCATGCTGCAACAATTCCACTCCGCCAGGCTGAAAGTGAAGCAGGAGAAATGCCTCCTGGAAGTCCCCCAGGTCAAGTTCCTGGGGTTCACTGTGGATGCAGATGGTATCCATCCAGCCCCTGACAAGGTTTGCGCCATCGGAAATGTGCCCACTCCCACCTCGAAGCTTTCTTGGGGCTCCTGAACATTTACCACTCCTTCCTGCCCCATAAAGCTGTGCTCGCAGAGCTACTCCATTGGCTGCTCGACAAGAAAGCCCCATGCATGTGGGGCCAGTGGCAGGCCACCGCTTTCTGCATCATGAAGGAGCTGCTAACCTTGAATGACATCCTTGCCCATTTCGATGAGATGCTGCTGGTCGTCTTGGCATGTGACGCCTCTCCCTACAGCATTGGTGCAGTCCTGGGCCATCGTTACCTGATGGTAAAGAGGTTCTGGTGACCTACTACTCAAGGACCTTGTCGTCAGCCGAACAGAACTATGCCCAGATCAACAAAGAGGCTCTTGCAATCATGGCAGGAATGAAAAAGTTCCACGATTACCTGTATGGTTGCCCCTTCACTATCGCTACTGACCACAAGCCCCTGCTTGGTCTCCTTGCCTTGGACCACCAGACGCCACAGATGTTGTCACCCAGGGTCCCGCACTGGTCCATATTTCTGGGGGGTACCAATATGCCTTGCAGTACCGCCCCAGGAAAGCTATGGGTCATGTGGACACCCTTAGTCACCTCCCTCTCAGCTCAGTGGACCCGAACCCAGTCCCCGCGCACCAAATTTTGATGGTGGATGACCTACCAGACTGCCCTCTGCATGCTGTTGACGTTTCCTGTCACACTGTCAGGGACTGCATCCTCTCCTGTGTTTTGGACTGGGTGGGGAGGGGATGGCCCACCAGCTGGGAGGGCCCAGAGTTCACAGCATTTACATCCCCCAAAGACGAGCTCTCAGATCACAAGAGGGGGCCTCCTATGATTCCCCCACCACTGCGTAAATGAGTTTTGGGAGCCCTGCACAAGATCCACCCAGGAATCGTGAAGATGAAAACACTGGCCAGGAGCTATGTATGGTGGCCAGAAATGGACAGGGAAATCAAGGCCTTGGTACAGCATTGCCAGGCCTGCCAGGAGACATGCTCCGAACCTCCAAAGGCCCCTGTTCACCCATGGGAGTTCACCCACACATTGTGGGCATGATTACATTTGGACTTTGCTGGCCCATTCCAGGGGCAGCTGTTCTTTCTCCTAGACTCATACACCAAGTGGCTAGAAGTCATGCCAGCTGCATCCACCTCATCCCGTGCAGCCATCCAGGCTCTATATCTTTAGCACCTACAGCCTACCAGACACAGTTCTGACAGCCTACCCGACAACAGCACAGCCTTCACTTCAGGGGAGTTTCAGGAGTTCTTGGAACAGAACCTCATCCAGTACGTGCGGTCTGCTCCCTTCCACTTGGTGTCCTTCCACTTCCAACAGACAAGCTGAGAAGATGGTGCAAACTACCAACGATGCTCTAAAATGGCTCACCCATGGAGACTGGAACTGCTGGCTGGCTGTCTTCCAGCTTGGCCACCAAGTGACCCCAAGCACATCCACCAGCCATAGCCCTGCCAAGCTCTTAATGGGCCGCCACCTCACAATGCGATTGGACCACTTGCACCTGGATCATACCCTAGAAGTGCATCAATCTCTGGTGAGTCAGGAGGCCCCCCGCAGGTTCTTTCCAGGTGACCCTGTCTTCGTGCAAGCTATTCCAGCAGTCCCTCATGGGTCCTGGCAAAGGTGACCCAAGTCACCGGACCCCTTCCATATGAGGTATGAACAAATGGGGCCCAGCTTCTATGCAGACACATAGACCAGCTGTGCCACTGCCTGCTGCCCGAGGATCAGGACTTGTCCTCAGCCAAGGAGAAGGAGTGTGGCCTGGAACCATCATTGCCACCAATTGAAAGTGAGCTCCCCTCACAACAGGGGGCAGCCTGAGTGCCGAGAAGAAGGAAGCCTTGCACAGGCCGCAACGGACCTTCCAGGCTCTGTTCCAGCCCCACAGGACTCCAGAGAGGTCCTCTCCTCACCAAGCCTGGCTCCAGTGCCATCTCCACCACTGCAGGAATCACGGTGTTCTCAGAGAGAGCAATGCAAGCCAGCGTACCTCGAAGACTATGCCTATTAGGTGCTTTGGAACTTAGGGGGGAGGGTGTTATGTACTGGGACTGAAACATTGCAGGACTGTGCTGGCAGAGACAGGGTGAGCTTGGAGCCAAATAACAATAGACCAACAGGATTCTGGTAGTAACCAATTAAGATGTACAGTTTTGTAAATAGCCTATTGTTGGGAGTGGGGTGTGTTGAGGTGTGGCCATTGCATGCAGTATAACCGAGCTGAGGCTCTGGTCTACAGTCTTGTTCTTGCTGAAATCACTGAATAAAGTAGAGCTGATCACTAGACTGGGAGTTTGTTCACCCATGGAATCCACTATTTAACAACAATGCTTAAATTCTATCAGAGAAGAGCTACTCATAAGTTTTGTATTTTCCTTAGTTTTGGTCTCTTCTTTAACAGCACAATGATAGGTACTATATACCTCCAGAGGTATTACTATATACCTTCAGTGGTGTTACTAGTATGGCTGCTGCTCAAATGTTAACAGCCTGCAGATGAGCCCTCCAGGATAGAAAATTAAGGTATGAGAGGGGGAAACACACACAAAAGAATTAGGTCTTTACCTTCTTATCTTAGCCAAAAGGCCGAGACACTGGGCCAGACAGCTATTTATTTTTGTTCTCTAACTGATCCCCATCAAAGAAGGGCATTTATATATTTTAAATTTGTGATTAATAAATCCATGTATTTTTATATATTTCCTTCATTAAGTTTTTAATATTGACCCCCTTTCTTACATTTGACTAACCTTTGTCAGGTTCTGGGCATTTATGTTAGCCAGATTTAACATATTGCCATCGGCCATCTTCTCTGGAAGATGCCAAAAAAAATCCCCTATGAACTTAGACAATGCCCCTGCTGTCATGGTGCTACTGAATCCGTTTCCCATGTTCTTTTAAATTGTCCATTTTATACTAAGATTTGAGACACTCTTCTTTTTACATGGCGTGGTCTTCCTGGGAGTGTCAAGATCCAGTTGCTACTCTCTGAGCAAAACGCTTCTATAACTTTTAATGTTGCTTGTTTTCTTCAATCTGTAATTCGAACCAGGGAAACTATTAATTGATCAGTTCTTTTTTTGTTGGCTGTTTGACAGCCATACTTTTGATGTATTCCTAAATTTTAATGTAATTTTATCTCTTACATGCCAATAAAGGTTGTCTGTCTGTCTGTCTATCTTCTTATCTGGCTTTTTAAAATTTTCTCAGCTTTTTCACTTTTCTATTGCCCTTGACTCCGTAGCTAGCTTATCACAGGTAGTAAAAGAGTGTAGCTTCTAAATTGCCTTCTTTTAAAAGTGATTCCGCTTGTTGCTTCTTGTCTTCAGGTAAGATATCAGTAGTCATAAATCCCTAGTATCTAAGACAATTAGGGGCAAAAAAGTCCACAAAGCACTCCAGACAGTCTGAAGCATTTTCTAACACTGCCTCAGCCAAGAAAAGCAGCTTGTAGGTAAAAAAACAAATAATTTTCCCAGGCTCAGGCTGAGCAAATGTCCAAGCTTTTTCCACAAGCCGCTATCTTTTCCCATAAGCTGCCATCAAGATACAGGATGGTCCTGACAGGCTGGAAAACTGGGCTAAAACAAATAAAATGAATTTCGATGGGGATAAGTGTAAAGTTCGCATTTATGTGGGAAAAATCAAATGCATAATTAAAGGAAGTGGGGGATTTGTCTTGGCAGTAGTATGTGTGAAAAGGGTCTTGAGGTCTTAGTAGACCATATGCTGAACATGAGACAGCAGTGTGATGCAATTTTGGGCTATATCAACAGAAGTATAGTGTCCAGATCATGTGAAATGATGGTATTACTTCACTCTGCTCTTTTAGACCTCACCTAGAGTACTGTGTTCAGTTTTGCACAGCACAATTTAAGAAGGATATAGAGAAGATGGAATATGCTCAGAGGAGAGCAATGAAGATGATGATGGTCTGGAAACCAAGTTCTATGAGGAAAGGTTGAAGGAGCTGGGTATGTTTAGCCTGGACAGGAGATGACTAAGAGGTGATATGATAACCATCGTCAAGGACTTGAAGGATTGTCTTATAGAGGATGGTGCAGAATTGTTTTCTCTTGCCCCAGAAGGTCAGACCAGAACCAATAGGTTGAAATTAAATCAGAAGAGGTTTTGGCTAAACATTAGGAAGAACTTCCTGACAGTTAGAGTGGATCCTCAGTGGAATAGGCTTCCTCAGGAGGTGGTGTGTTCTCTTTCTTTGGAGATTTTTAAACAGAGGCTAGATGGCCATCTAACAGCAATGCTGATTCTGTTAACTTAGGCAGATCATGAGAGGGAGGGCAGGAAGAGTTGCCTCAGTGCTTAGTTCTTGTGGCCCTTTCTTACACATCCAGGGAAATGCTGATCATCACTTTGCAGTCAGGAAGCAATAGCTCTCCAAAGCAGTTTGGCTGGAGATTCTGGAGGGGTTTTTTTTGTCATCTTCTGGGCAGGGAACAGGACTCACTGGGGGTTTGGAGGGGGAGGTATTTGTGAATTTCCTGCCTTGTGCAGGGGGTTGGACTAAATGACCCTGGAGTTCCCTTCCAACTCCATGATTCTATGATTTTAATGTTAGGAGATTCCAAGCCAAACATCCTCTTATCATGGAAGTAGCTGTTTCTGAGCAGATGTTCCTTGTAGACACAAATGTAGTACCTAGTGGGTTCTTCTGATGCACCTCCTGCTCCAGTTAATAAGATGGAAGACAAAATGGCTCTTTGCTTTGATGAGGATTAAGCTATGGGAAAAGAGCAAGAAACAAATCAGCAGGCACCATGTTGCCTTTGGGTTCCACATTGGAGACCACTAAATTAACATTTTTTTCTGATGTACTGAAGTTAATTCAATATAGTTCCTCATGTGTAAATAATGTAATACATATCTATGTAAAATTACTGGATCATCTGGCTTTACTTTGTAAAATCTCTCTTTTTTGTTTGTACCTTAGTGTAAACATATATCTGTACACATGCTGATGAAGTTGACTCACATAAAACAAACTTATGCAAAAATAAATTTGCTAGTCTTTAAGTTGTCACAAGATTCTTTGTCATTTTGGTGGCAACAGACAAACACAGCTATCTGTCCTGAATGTTACATTTGTTGCATTTACAAATCTATTAAAGTTGTACAGTGCTATTGCAGAGAGACTAATAACAGTGGCTGAGGTGGCTGCAGAGTCCTTTCCAGTAAGCAGAAAAGATTTTAAAAGTTTTCCAGTGCTGCTACTCCTTACCAAGGGAGTGATTTGTAGAATTTGTATTGAGTGTAATCTTCTCAGTTTCTGTTTCCAGTCCTGTTTAAGCTGTTGCTATATGAATAAAGGAATCACTTGAAGGGTGGAGGTTAGAAGTTTCATTGCCAGTAATGTGTTTTCAAGTAGTTTAATGTTTTCCCTGGCAAGAAGTTCCCTTTTTCATTGGTTATTGAACATATCTTCTCTTTGGCAGTGAGTATAACTCCCTCATAGAGAAATTGCTTTGGCTCTAAATAGAACAAAAAGGGAGGGAGAGAGACAAACCCCTGTAATTATTTTTCTTTATGAATTTCTTTCCAATTGCCAAACAAGAGTTGTTTTTTTAAAAAATTCTATACAAGAATTCCAGTCATATCCTCCCCCACACAGAGGAGGGCCACCAGCTAGAGCAGGGGTGGCCAAACTTGCTCATCTTAAGAGCCACATGGAATACATGTCAGGTGTTTGAGAGCCATAAGACATGAACAAATATTACTGTACAGGTTTTGAACCTCTCAGAACCCAATCCAGGGGTAAGAGGTACAATTCCTGATTCTGCCAGCATGTACAGGATTTCACTTTTCCCTCACTCCAGTCCAGGAATGAGAGATACCAAAATCCCATATGCTCCAGGGACATCTAAACAACTCAAGAGTATGTCTGCACACACTCCTGGCTTATCAGTAGTCACTGCCACCAAGATCTCTTACATCAAGGCCCTCACCAAAGGCTCAGGAGCAGAGATCTAAAATCCTGCCTGGTCTAGAGGACTTAGCAAGTTTAACAGCTCTGTGCCAGAGCTGCAAATAACTATTTAATCTAGTGGTAGCCACATCAACAAGATTTAGGCTTAGAAGTCGAGTTGCAAAACAGGCACAAACTCAGATAATATTGATCAGATATTATCTTTAATCAAAGCAGAAGCATGCATATATCATAAGGCTTGCAGAGGTAGGAAAACAAATAAGATCTATAGCTTGTTCAGCTCTAACTATACATAAAGGTATTCATAGTTACCAGTCATTCAGAGATACCAGGTAGTTCAATGTCCTTTGTGGGACCAGGGAATCGTGAGGATGTGCCACATGATTGCAGTGGGCAGTTAAGTCCAGCTTGCTGCCCACTAGTAAAATTCCATGTTGCAGGTATGTAATCCAAAGGAGAACTGTCTCTCAGAAAGGAGCTCTCTTTCCAAGAAAACTATCCCCCTCTTCCCATAGGGTGATTACAACTCCCTACCTTTCCTGTCATAATTGAATATGGCCATTTACCCAATTATGAGAGGTTGAAGGGGTGTGCCCAAATATCCAGTTACAGTCATTGCTTATGTGACTGAAGCCATGTCAGAGGAGCTTTGATGTGTTAATGTTTTGGAATATCTGTGTCCCAAGCTTGGGAAGACGCCTTAATGTCTGCTCTTCCCAGCAAAGGTGTCAAAGTGCCTTGTATATGGATATCAGGCTTGGCATCTGGCATGCCATCTGCTGCAGGTGACAAAAGTCACATGGACATGTTAGCAGCTAGGCCATTTGGCCCTAGCAGGAATGAATCAGGAAAGTCTCTTTCTATACAATTACATGTTTTTATTTTAAAATATGCAAATCTGCTTTTTATTAACATTAAATGAAACTGCAAAAAATAAAAGGGGTAAGAACAGATATCGATAATTATATTTATCTGTTCAATTATATCTATTTGTTTGCTAATGATATTTATTTGTCTAAGAGGGAGAGAAAGAGGTGGAAAGAAAGAATGAAAGAGGTGGAAAGAGAGAGAGAGAAACAAAGATGGGAGGGAGGGGGAAGGAAGGAAGAGAGGGAGGGAGGGAGAAAAAGTATGCCTCCTGTTATAGGGACTGAATCATTCCAGGTCTGTCACACTAGAGACTGGCTGAGCTTGAAGCACAAGAACAATAGCCTACCAGGACTCTGAAAGTAACCAATCAAGTAGTAATGTTATGTAAATAGCCTATCATTGGGAGTGGGTGTGTTTGGGTGTGGCAATTGCATGCTATTAAGCAGAACTGAGGCTTTGGAGTCTTTCCTTGCTCTTGCTGAAATGACAAATAAAGTTGAGCTGATCACTAGACTTGAGCCTGTTCATCCATGGAACCCACTATTTAACACCTCCCCTTTGCTTCCCCAGCTGCCTTGTTGGGAGCCGCACAATATGTGTGAAAGAGCTGCATGTGGCTTCCAAGCTGCAATTTGGCCACCCCTGAGCTAGAGCCTCAGGCAACTGCTCAAGGAGGGGAGAGGAGGCTAGATGAACTCAGGCTTCTGTGGTTGCCTTCACAGCAGAAGTGGAACAGGAAAAGGTTACAGCAGCCAGGGGCTCTAGTCTCCAAGGGCTGTTTTAAAAAAAAATAAAGTGGTATCACAATGCAACAATACAGGGCTCAGGTAAAACTCTACATTCCCGGAGAGGCGGGGCTTCTGTGCAGTGGACTAGTTGAGTACTCAGGAGTCTCTGAGTCTCACTAGCTTTAGGATGCTTTTTAGGGGACTTTATTGACCTTTCCGGAGTTTTTCGGATTGGGCAAGGGTCCCTCCAGTTCCTCGGGTGCAGGAATTGGCAGCAGAAGGCTTTAAATCTGAGCCCCCCATCTGTGGCAACAGCGAGTGTGGAGTCAGACTGCCTTTGAGCAGGAGTGCCAAAAGACCAGCCTCAGGAGCAAGGGTGGAAAGCTGTAACAACCCCAACATGGACCTCTTCCCTCGCCACGTTCATCTTGGCAAAGATAGTGACTGTTTTTCTTATCTTCTTTCTGTAACCTTCAGACTTGGAAAAGAACATTTGATTGCCCCCATAAATCTTCCCTGGAGGCAAAGGGAAAGAGAATCCCACAGCCAGCGGCTCGGCAGAGTTTTAGGGGACTTATCACATTAAAAAATATAGGGGCAAAACAACAACAACGCTGAAATCTATCTGTCAGCTGGAAAAATATTTTCAAAGGGATTCATTTTACTTTTAAATTGGCGTATTTGTCTTATGGAAAGAGACAGGCTTATTTACCTAAAATGGCAACAGACTGTGGGCTCCCTGCCTGCGTAGTTACATATTGCCTGCTGTTTACAATCTGTCTGCCCAGGAGAGAGATGGTGTCTCCAATTGCAATTGAAAAGAAGGATTTACAAGGGAATGGAGATATATTGCAGTTGTCAGATGACTTTTGGGATCTTACAAAACTACAGATGGAGGCTAAGATTACAGCTGCAGTCTTTCAAGCTTTGGAAGAGTTTTGGACTGACTTTGAGAGAGAGGAGATTGTACTTTTGGAAGCACAAGATTGCCAAGTGCAGATGACGTCACATATGACACAAAGCTACGAGCGACATGGCTTGTTTCAACACTCGGCACCCAGAATGAGAGATTTACTCAACTTTTCGGAGAGCTTGATCTTTGAGAAGGTTGGATATAATACAGTAGTTACAGAGCTGGAGAGACAGAATTGTCTGTTTGGTCACACAGGCAAGCTTGAAGACACTTTTAAAGATCAAAGGCATAAAAGGAAAACAATTATGAAAAGACTTTTACAAAGAAAGCAAAAGAAACTGAAACTCTATAAGTAAGCTGAAATAACATACTTTGATTGTCTGTATTGTTCTAACTGACTGAGATAAAGGATTATCCAAATGGATATTGTTAAACTGTTAAATGCTGTGAAATATTTGTTTAAACCTTTTTTTTCTTTTTGGCATTGTTTTTGTTCTGTTTTTTTTATCTATGTGGATACGTGTTACACAATTGACTAAGAACACAACCTGAAGCTTATATATCTTGACTAGCTGTACTGTTTTAACTGATTAGTGAAAGTTATATATAAGGGCCATATAACAAGAAATAATACATTTTGTTTACTTGTAATGTCTTAGCTGATATGATAAAAGATATAAGGCAGTTTGAATTGTAGAGTGTATGCTGCAATAGAAAAATATAAGTAATGGGAGGCTTATTTAGAGTATGTGTAATGACTTAACTCTCTTAGGAGACCAGTAGGGTTGAGAAAGTGTAAGGTAAAAATTTTTGTGATATTGTTAGGTTGAGAGTTAATATTGTGGAGAAAATACAATTTTAGAGGTGCAAGTAAAGGGGATTTGAAAGCTAACATTGTTAAAAATATACAAGAATAACTTAAAGGTTTTTGAATGTTAACATACAAGAAATATGTGCCTAATTTAGATCTGTCAAACTGTTAAGAAAAAACTGTTTCTGTCCTTCTTTACTTTTAAAGCAATAAACTGGTTTATAATGGTACACTATAGATAAAATGAAATAGAGCAGATGGGATATAAAAAATCTAGTTGTTTATTGGAATTAGATCTTTGGTTTAATGATGTATGGTATGGAATACAAACAAAAATAAGGGGGGAAATGGCAATAAATATGTAATAATGATGTTGTGTGTGAGATATTTGGCTAGATTTGTTAAAATGTATTGTTTCTTTTTTATGTAATCTCAAAAAATAAAAAACCCCTTGCCCATTAGGGCAAGTATTAAAAAAACCACAACCCTCTATATTCCCCCAACCCTCTCACCCACTACTTGTCAGCCAGTGACTGTCTAGTAACCTCTCTGCCCCTTCTTGCTGGGAGCCTTGGAACTTCAGCCCCCAGTTAGAGTTGACAACCATCAGGTAGGGCCTGAGGATTTTCTGGAACTATAATGACCCAGTTTGGTGTAGTGGTTAAGTGTGCGGACTCTAATCTGGGCAAAAAGGATTTGATTCCCCACTCCTTGTTGGAAATATGTGTGTGTTGCAAGGTCTAATTCAGTCATTATAGGTTTAATCTGTTTACCTTGTGTGCTATTGTTTAGACTGACCTGTAAGTGAAACCTGGCTCAGAGCCAATGAAAACAAAGCCCGTGAAATCTACCTCTGTTTACTTACAATCATTGGTTAAAGCATTCAGGTGATTTCCTTCTAGGGATCAAGAAGAAGAAGAATCTCCATTGCAGTTGCTGTTGAGAGACTGTGTAGTCGGTCTGTAAAGCTGTAGAGATGTAGCCTTTGTTATTTTGTAGCTTTTCCTGTGTACCCTTCCCTTTAGAAAAAAGATTTTTACACAGAAAGAAATGCCTCCTCTCCAGTGAAGCAAAGATCCATTGCAAACTCTGAATATCTAAGTATTTTTTCCAACATTCCTCCACTCGCAGCTGCTGAATGACCTTGGGCAAGCCATAGCTCTGTCAGAGGTGTTCTTGAAAAAGAGCAGTTTCTGTCAGAGCTCTCTCAGCCCCACCTACCTCACAGGGTATTTGTTGTGGGGAGGGGAGGGGAAGGGAAGGGAAAGGAGTTTGTAAGCCACTCTTGAGACTCCGACTGACGGGCGAGGCATAAATCCAATCTCCTCTTCTCTTCTCCAGACCACAGAGATCAGTTCCCTTGGATAAAATGGCTACTTCCAGGGGTAGAATCTATGGCATCATGTCCCTACTGAGCTCTTGCTTTCCCTTGGCTCCATCCCCAAATCTCCAGGAATTTCCCAATGCACAGTTAGTAAGCCTAGCCCCCACCCCCTCAGCACCAGTGTTCCCTCTAAGCTGAGTTAATGTGAGCTAGCTCACAGTTTTTTAGCTTCCAGCTTACACATTTTTGTCTTTGCTCAGGAAGGATGGCTCCAGAGCAAACTAATTTATGCAGTAGCCAAATTGCTCACTCACAACTTTCATGCCAGTAGCTCACAAAGTAGAATTTTTGCTCACAAGACTCCACAGCTTAGAGCGAGGATTGCTCAGCACAGGCCTTTGGTCAGGGAAGGGGTGAAATTTTGAAGATCTTAATTACTAACAAGTGCTGCAAGAGGAAGTGGCTGAAGGAATGACCACTAGTATTGGGCCCTGACATGGCCCAGGTGCTGCCTAGGGTTGCCAACTCCCACTTGGGAAATACCTAGGTATTTGGGGAGGGACCTCAGCAGGGTATAATACCATAGAGTCCACCCTCCAAAGCCGCCATTTTCTCCAGGGGAACTGATCTCTGTTGTCTGGAGATCAGCTGTAATCTTGCAACCCTATGCAAAACTGGGGGGGGGGGTTGCTTCTCTGAACCAGCATTTTATACCAGCTGCAGTTTCTCAATGGTCTTCAAGGGCACTCCTTCACCGTACATTTCAGAAGAGCACAGGAATCGCCCTGCTGGATCAGACTAGGGGTCTGGCTCATCCTATTTCCAACAATGGACAGTCAGATACCATAGCAAAGCCTACAAGCAGGGCCTGCTGCAAACTGGCCTCCCTTGGTTGCTGCTCCCCAGCATCTAACAATCAGAGGCAACTTGCCTCTGAACCTAGAGGTCCCATCTGGCTAATAATTGTAGCTAATCTACCTAGTCCCCTTCATCCATCTCAGCCATTAACGATGGTCACATATGGTTGCCAACCTCCAGGTGGGGCCTGGGGTTCTCCCAGAATCACTAGTTATCTCTAGACTACAGAGATAATTTATCCTAGAAAAAGTGGCAGCTTCTACAATATACCATAGATTCTAGGTGCTGTACAGGCATTGCTCCCAAATCTCCAGGGATTTCCCAGGCCAGAGTTGTCGACCCTACTTCTTGTGGCAGGGAGTTCTACAAATCAGCTGCCCATTGTGTGAAAGCTTTTGTCTGTCTTGAATCTACT
Organism: Gekko gecko; assembly: GCA_029375565.1. Classification (NCBI taxonomy): domain Eukaryota; kingdom Metazoa; phylum Chordata; class Lepidosauria; order Squamata; family Gekkonidae; genus Gekko; species Gekko gecko. The sequence goes on from JAPDNY010000005.1 coordinate 177,855,193, forward strand.
CCCAATTAGTTTCACAGAGTGAGCCCTTAATTCTAGAATTATGAGAGAGGGAGAAAATTTCTATCCACTTTCTCTGCACCATGTATAATTTTGTAGACATCTATCACCATCCCTCAGTCACCTTTTTCTGAACCAAAAAGGCCCAGGTATGTTAGCCTTGCCAACTTTAGGTTGGAAAATTCCTGGAGATTTGGGGCTAGAACTTGTGAAGGGCAGGGTTTGGCAAGGGGAGGGTGTAATGCTGTAAATTCCACCCTCCAAAGCAGCTATTTTCTTCAGGGGAAGTGATCTCTGCTGTCTGGATATAAGTTGTCTTTCGATTCGATTCAATTTATTACGATCAAAGATCAGCAAATACCTTAAGGATATAAGTTGTAATACCAGGAGGCCTCCAAGCCCCACTTAGAGGCTGGCAATCTTACTCATAGGGCTGGTGAAGGATTATTTGGGTAGCAGAGTGCACAAGCCACATAACTCAGCAGAGTCTACCTGATTCGTGTGTGCTAAGAAACAAAGTTACACACAGAGCATCTTTATCTTTGCAAAACTAATATGAGTCCTTTATTGTAAAGAACTCCATTCTAGACAGGATAGAGATAAGATTCTAATCTAGTCTAACTAAGCTACAATGGAAGGAAATGCGGGGTGCATGTCCTACTCTCATGGTGGCAAGATGGAGAAGGCTAGCACAGTGTGGAGAGAGAAAATGTCAAACCAGAAGGAAGGGAGATTCCCTGAGAGTAGAAATCTACACATCAAAGGGATAGTTGCTGACTAGAATCATAGAATCACAGAGTTGGAAGGGACCTCCAGGGTCATCTAGTCCAACCCCCTGCACAAGGCAGGAAATTCACAAATACCTCCCCCTCCACACCCCCAATGACCCCTGTTCCCATGACATGGTTGCCACTTCTGTTATTGTTATTTAATGTTCTTATGGTTTTGTTATCATATGGTTTTAATTTTTAATAACAAAATAAGTAAATAATATTAATTATTTGAAGAATGTTAAGCCATATAGTCGTTCAAAAGCTGTGTATACTTTACTTCAGAAATTACTTCACATCAACATTACAAAAGTTGACAATAGTAAATTAATAAATTTAAAGTATTTAATATTATCTAAAATCACAACACATATTGTTGCATGTGAATATGACATGTTTTACTTCTAACATAACAATATGAAATATAGGTAATATCTGTTCATTCTCATAAATAGAGATGAATGGTTATCCACAATTATAAATATCTATGGTGCTTTACATGGTATTTTTCCATGTGGGCTTTTTCATGTATGGTCTTTTTTCCATGTGGGCTTATTTCCATGTGAGCATTTTTCCATGTGGGCTTTTTTCCTGTGAGTATTTATGACCATGGGTGTTTTTCCTGTGTGCTTTTTTCCAGCTACCATTTATCTCTTGTCATCATAAGTCAGTTGCAACTTGAGAACAAAATATAGTTAGTCCCTTAGGATCTGTCAAATCAGGATCTGATATCATAATGTATAGTCATTTCATTAGGCGCAGTTAGTCTCCCTGATGGTTTTGCATGACAAACCAAGTGGCCATCCTAGCTTAATCTTGCTTGTTTCCCAGCACCATTTCATGTACTCCCCAGCTACAGAGATACCTGGCCAGAAAGACTAAAAAAAAATCATTCTCACCTTTCATTTCCTTTCACTAGTTGTGTTCTAGCTTGTGACTTGTCTATTCACCTGCCTGGCAACAGCTGAGTATTTCCTGATTGTCTGCCTTGTCTCTGCACTCTGTAGCATGCATCCATAAAGCCAAGCACAACAATGTCAGAGGACAGTGCTTGCAGTATACCAAGGAATCCAGCAGAAGTATGCTTAGAAAGCTTTTAATTTTAACCCCTTCCACTCCTCTCATTAACATTTAATCGGAGGTTGGGTTACTGTAGTGGGTGGGGAGGAGGAAGTTCCCTAGCACTGGGCTGGGAGGGATGATGAAAGAGACCTTCTATGAGCAAGTTGTTTAGCCTTGCAAATTTTTAATTGCTAATGTACCTCTACTTATATCAGTTAGTGGAGTAGTTTGGCCGAGTGAGTGTGGCAGTGGCTCTTGGCAGTCCACTGCAGGAGTTTTAACATGGGGAGGGGGTGGAAAGAGAAGACAGTGCAGGGGAAAACCTGCAGTTAATGCATGGGGTGCTTGACATTAAGAAGTCCCTTCCATCTCTCTCTCCCCCTAACCCATTCCCACAGAAATCCCCCCAAAACAGCCATACTTTGGAGATCCTATTTGTGCATCCTACCCAGGCTGTCTTGCTGTTTGTCTCCCCTGAAGTGCAACCTTGTAGACTTTACAAGAAAGATTCAGAAACTAGAGATGCAGCTAGGCATCGTGCAGAGCAAAACTGCTTGTGAGCCTGCTTTCATATACTTTTACATGCCGCCAACCCCATGCATTGCTCTTCCTGCCAAATGCACAGTGAGAAGTAGCTCTTCAGCACCCAGAGTTGGCAATGCTTTGCCTTTGCCACCATTTCATCCCACTTGAGTAACATGTGACTCACCTATTTGCCTTCTTTGCACTTTCAAACAGAATAGCACCTTGGACCTTTTTTACACACTCAACTTACTCCTGATTTTCTTGACAATCAATCAACAATTATTGGAATTGAGGTGGAAATGCTTCTGCCACACATCTGCCCTCCCTGTGCATTTTCACAGTTGTTGGAGTCATTTTATTTTTATTTTCTTTCTCACACGCCTTCAATAATAAGGATTTTCAAAGATGGGTGCTGATGCCAATAAGGGGGCATCAATCCCCTTATTTAAAAAAAATAATAATGAGAAATAACCACAAAAATTGAAGCAAAAACTAAAGCCACAAAAATATATGCAGAAATCAGAGGATAAACCAAAGCAGTATGGAGCCAAAATCAACATGGGGAGAAAATGCAGAAAAGCCCTGGGTGTCCTTAGGTCAGTCATTCTTTCTGCCTAATCTACATTACTGGGGCTTCTTGTGAGAGTAAAATGGGGAAAGTAGTATCATGTATACCACCTTAAGTTCTTTGGAGCATTATATAAATAATGTATTCATCAATATGAGCAAACCCTTTCCTACTGCTACCATGCATCAAGATATGACACATGCGGAAATTACTGTGAAGGCTACTCGAAAGAAAACAAGAATTATGAATTGTGAGAATCCCCTCCCCCCACACTGCAAATTTTGTACATAAGTTAAACAATTATTGAATATGCCATTGAACAAAGTTTGAGTGATCTTTATTCTATTGCTTCAGACAAGCATTGCTACCCACCTGAATATGCCATAGATAGACATATGATTATTGCAGTAACATAGTAACATCTAGGGTTATAATATCTGATTCATTTTAAGAAGAACAGCTGTAGATGAGAATCCTCAACTCTGTGTGAGATCAAAAACTTTTCACAGCATTCAAAGATAAGAGGGAAGCTGGAATTTTAGTTTCTGGTGTAGCCTGGGAAAGAATTACAATTCTTGATGGCTCATGTGGAAATTTACTGACTATTCTAAAACTAATGTTTTCAACTTTCTCATTTTGGCTATTCAGAATTACTGCCAACACTGTGATTTGGCCTATAATTACTGCTAGTTTATATACAAGTATATTCTATTTTTGGTGCCTCTTTCATAGATAGCTATTCAGTCATAGCTTACTGTTCCCACTTTCTCTACATCCATATAAGTTCAGCTTTTTTCTCTTTTCTACCCAGTCAATAGCTAACGTTTCCAAGGATCAAACTACTTAGAATCTGTGAGAGGATAAGACACTCTGATGAGAGACTTGTTTTAGTTATGAATTACACATTTTTTTTTTTTTTTTAATGAATGACACATAAGAATCACCTACTTTCTCTAGTATGGTTCTGTTACTGCCAGATTGAGACCCAGTGCCATTTCCATAGTGAAGTACTGAGGCCTGGGGTATTTAAAGACTGGCCATTCTGTTCTCCAACATAGGCCCTACTGAATGTCTGCCTGTCCTCAAAACGAAAGTGTGTGGCTATGCTGCTTAAACATTTTAAGTTAATGTGTTAACTTAGTTTTTGATTGACTGTTTCATAATATGATTGTATCACTGGGTATTTTTGGGCCAATCACAGCCAGCTAGTTTTGTGTGTGGTGGTTAAGTGCGTGGACTCTAATATGGGAGAACCGGCTTTGACTCCCCACTCCTTCACTTGCAGCTGCTGGGCTGCCGTAGTTCTGTCAGAGCTGTTTTCTCAGAGCTGGAAAAAGCTCTCTCAGCCCCACCTACCTCACAGGATGTCTGTTGAGGGGAGGGGAAGGGAAAAGGAGTTTGTAAGCCACTCTGACAACAAGTGAAGAGCAGGGTATAAATCCAATTTCTTCTTCTTCTTCTTTGATCTTTCACATCATGGTTTGGGAAGGCCAACAACATATGCAAGTCTAAGCCTAGTATCCTATTTTCATCCTATCATCTATATACTAATAGCATAGTCAGCCAAATCTGAAGATACTTAAATCCAGTGACTGGAGCGATGAAAGGGCATGACATATCTTTATACAAACCAGAAAAGGGCCCCAGGATTGCAGAAAAAAGTGAAATCTTTTTTAAAAGGGGGGGGATAAAAAGACCAAAATGATAAAAGGAGCACGTATACCTTTACACAATAGATTCCCCCAGTAGCTGTTGCTAGTAAACCACATGTTCCAGGCTTGGTTTCTGTAAGTAAAAGGCAGGGCCCTTTACAGGCCTATTTTAGTCTTTGAGGGAGGACTCATTGGGTTGCCACCTCTGGGTTGGGAAATTTCTGGAGATTTTGAGGTAGAGTATGAGGAGGGCAGTGTTTGGGGATGGGAGAGGCCTCAGCTGAATATAATGCCATAGAATCCATCCTTCAGAGCAGCCATTTTCTCCAGGGGGGGCAGATCTCCATTGTTTGGAGTTCAGGTGTAATTCTGGAAGATCCTTTGTCCTTGAAATAATCTCTGGTTGACTTGATACTACCCAACATGCATGACTCAACTCAGCCTGGCTGCTTGCTATTCAACAGCAGCCATCCTATAAAGGGCACTGTGCTATTGGAGTTAAAACTTCAGAGTAGGGTCTAAGAGACCCAAGTTCAGATTCTCATCTTGCTTTGAAAGCTCACTGGGTATTTTGGGACCAGTCAGAGTTTCAGCCTAACTTACCTCACAGAGTTATTGTGCAAATAAAAAGGAGGAGAGGAGAGTAATGTAAGGTACTTTGGTCCCAACTGTGGAGATAAAAATGAAGTAAATAAATAATACAGCTGAAGATGGGAGGTAGAACAAAAGGTAGATTGGTGAATAGCTGAGATAGGGTTGCCAGGGCCTATCTGGCAGCCGGCGAGGGGCACCCAGGTCTGTTCCTGGATCTTCTGCCACGTGTGCTTTGCATGTGCAGTGCAATGATGTCACCTGGAAGTGATGTTATCACGTCACCGATGTTGGGGGTGACACTCTAGTTTTGGGCAAAACGCTATGGTTTGTAGGTGATTTTACCATAGAGTTTTGCCCCAAAACTAGAGTGTCTCCATGTGATGTCAGTGATGTGATGATGTCACTTCCGGGCGACATCATCACAAAGTCTTTCAGGCCAGTTGGTGGGATTTCCCATCACCAGCCTGCTGGCCAGTGGCAGGGAAACACCCCGCAAAAGAAGGGGTTCCCCCACCCCTGGCAGGGGTATGGCTACCCTAGCCTGAGGAGAAAATGAAGCAGGGAAAGGGGAGAGGATATGGGGGTTGCTAGGGAAAGGGAAAGAGCAAATAGTTTGATGAGGGGGAAAGGTTAGGGGAGGGAAGAAAGCTGGGGTGCCCCACCCAAGTCCTTGAGCGTTTCCTTCTGTGCAAGTGGGCCTGGCCCAGTGGCTGGCACCACACAACTGGACCACATTTTTCCTAGGTAGAGGCTGCTGAGAGGGAGGGAATGTTTAAAACAGAGGGGCAGATAAAGGTAGGTTGGCTGTTGGGTTGGAAGGAGATAGGATTAGCAACTGGAGCTTGGGGGACTGGAGCCCAGGGAGGGTGAAGTTTTGTTAGCCAAATTGCCTTAATTTCTTATTAATATTGGGGAGAGTCTGATGATTAAATCTGCAATAGGCAAATTAGGGAACGAACACTGTTTTATGCAGTAACAGACACAGAGGCTGAAGTAAGTTTAAAATGATGTCTTTACTGTAGGCTTCTTCACACACAAAGAATACACAAGCACACACACAATTATTCAGATTCTAGGAAATAAAGATAGATAATCAGTACATTTGCATGAGCAGGATATTTGTTGGTTGGGCAATAGTTACCTGTCTGATATTTGTTGGTTGGGCAATAGTTACCTGTCTTCACTGAGTGAGCCATTCCAATGGAAGAAGGGAGGGGAGAATTAGAAATAAGGAATGTGCCCTGAATCTGGCAGGAACATGTAGAACTCTAGCTGTAGTTCTAGAGTCAAAGATGGAGGGAGGGTATTGGGATATCAAGCTGGACTTAAGAGGGATAAAGCTTCGATAGGGGTTGTAGAGAGGGAGAGAGCATGTGGAGGGATGGGGGGGCTGGTAGAACTGGCCACATTCCCTTGTCACACCTCCTGTTAGTCCGTCCCTGAAAACATACTATTGGGTGGAAGGAAAAGGGGAGAGGAGCTAAGGAGTGGTCAATATTGAGAACTAGCAACTTAGACTGAGATCTGGCACCTGGATGTAGAGGATATGAGTAATCAGGCTAGGGCTATTGTCTCTTGATGGCCTTAGCCAGGTCGTTGATGGGCGAGCGATTAGTTGCCAAGCAACCATGTGTAGAGCCTCCTGGTTACATGCAGCTTTGCAAGTCGGTTGAGGAGGGGGAAGGGGATTGCCTGCGTGTGTCTGAGGGAGCTCCTAATGGCATTTGGAGCTCATTGTCCTTGTGCCTTGGCATGGCGTTTATTCCTTGATGCAAGCTAGAGAACTGATCCCTCTCACAGCTGGTAAGAGGGCTGGCAACCTTGAAGAGCCACTGGAACAGCAACGCAAAAGGAAGGTATTCTTCTCTCAGGTGTGCCTTCTCAACTGACACCATGTTGGGTTACCATGCTGAATCCAGAATCTGACAAAGGTTAGTCAAATGTAAGAAAGGGGGCCAATATTAAAAACTTAATGAAGGAAATATATAAAAATACATGTATTTATTAATCACAAATTTAAAATTATATAAGGGACCAATCACATGTTATGTATAAATAACAAACAATAAAATACAAGGGCTTATAAATTTGACCTGACACGTTTCGGCCTACATAGGCCTTCCTTAGAGGTCAATAGTGAGGAACATATTGGCTATTATAAAAATATAGTACAATCATGCAAATACAAAGCATAAATTCAATAAGGACCAGAAGCAAGTTGCTGTAAAAGATAAAAATTGGAAAATTAAATACAGATAAGTTTTTTTTAATATTGGCCCCCTTTCTTACATTTGACTAACCTTTGTCAGGTTCTGGATTCTAGGTTTTAGCTTCAGTTTTTGTCCCCTTCCCTTTTTTGTCCTTGGGTTACCTAATGAGTCCCTAATCATAACTTTGCACAGTCCAAGTTCATATAATTTATGTCTCATAGTTCATAAGAGCACATTAAGTGCCTTGCAGGGCAACAGTTTGAGGAGGGGAGGAACATTAGAAGAGATAATGCCATAGATGTCACTCTTCCATTTCTTCCATGGGAACTAAAGTTGCCAACCTCCAGGTAGGGGCTGTAGATCTCCCAGAATTACAACTAATTTCCAGATGATGGAGATGAGCTCCCCTGGAGAAAATGGCTGCTTTGGAGGTTGGATTCTATGGCATTATACATTGCTAAGGTTACTTCCCTCCCCAAACCTTGCCCTCCCAAGGCTCCACCCCCAAATCTCCAGGAATTTCCCAACCCAGAGCTGACAACCCTTGAGAAGGAAACAGGAAAAGAGGAGAATCTATGAGGGTTTTCAGGAAAGGGAAAGAGCAAATAGTGGAGTAGGGAAATGAGATGCCTCCTGCAAGTCCTCGTGGGGTTCCCACTTGTCTATATACTAATAGCAAAGTTGGCCAAATCTTAGGATACTTAAATCTGGTGACTGGGACCGTGAGTGGACAAGACAGATCTTTCTATAAACCAGAAAAGGGCTCTAGATTTAAGAAAAATGTGAAAACTAAAAAAAAAAATACATTGGAGTTTTTTTAAAAAACCCAAATAATAAAAGGACCACCTGTAGCTTTAAGTAATGGATTCCCTCAGTGGCCCTTGCTAGGCAACTACAGTATTCCAGGCTGCATTTTTCTGGGTAAAAAGGCTGGAGGAGAGGGCAATGTCCTTTCCAAGCCTATTCTTGGCCTTCAAGGGAGGATTCTGGGAGATCTTCAGGTCTTACTTGGAAGCTGGTAACACTAGACCTGGAAGGAGCCACTAGGGCTGTGGTCACACAGACGAAATAATCTACTTTCAATCCACTTCCGATGCACTTTCTGACCGGATTTTGCCCATTCACATAGTAAAAATCCAGTTGGAAACTGCACTGAAAGTGGATTATTTAGTGCAAGGGTGTCACACATAAGGCCCGGGGGCCAGAACCGGCCCGTCCAGGGCTCTTATGCGGCCTGCGAGCAACTGGTGCAAGGGAGGGAATGCTCGGGGGAGAGTGGACAGAGCCACTCCTTTGCAGTTTCAGCATGGCAGAACAATCTCATCTGCAGCAGTCAAGCATTGTGGGAGCGTCTGCCTAGTGCTGCACTGCTGGCTCTCCAGCCCGCCCATGTGGGTTTTCCTTTGCATACCCCTCCCAGCCCATGGGGCCTTGCAGTAAGGATACAACAACTCAGAGCTTACCAGCTTCTGTCTTTTATACAGTTTCTATCTCCAGTATCTTGCATTACATTTATAGCACACATGGCCTGGCCCGACAAAGTGACATTTATGTCAAAACGGTTCCTCATAACAAATGAGTTTAACACCTCTGATTTAGTGTGTGTGACTGCAGCCTAGGTGACTTATACAACTCAATTTGCATGACTCATCTAGGCCTGGCTGCTTACTACAGTTCAAAAGCCAGTGTGATGTAGCAGTTAGAACTTCAGAGTAGTGTCTGGAGACACAGGTCCAAATCCCCATTTGGCTGTGGAAACTCACTGGGTGATTTGGGGCCATTCTTATAGTTTCACCCTAACCCAACTCACAGGAGGAGGGGAAGAGGAAATAGTTTGGGGAGGGGGGTAGAGGAGAAAGTGAGGTGCTTCTCACAAGTCCTTGAGGGTTCCCTGTCATGCAAGTGGGCCTTGCCAATGGCTGGGACCACACAATTTGGCCATAGTTTTCCTTGGCAGAGGTTGCTGAAGAGCGGAGAGGGAAAGCTGAAGATAGAGGGGCAGATGAATATAGGTCAGCTGTTGAGTGGGAAGGACAAAAAGAAGCAGGAGAAGGCAAGAGGCTATGGGGGCTTTCAGGAAAGAGAAAGAGGAAATAGTGTGGGAGTGGGGAATGAGATGCCTGCTGCAAGTCCTTGCAAGTTCTCACTTGTCTATATGCCAATAGTGAAGTTAGACAAATCTGAGGATACTTAAATCCAGTGACTGGAGCTGTGAACAGGCAAGACAAATATTTCTACAAACCTGAAAAACCTCCTAGGTTTGCAGAAAAATGTGAAATCTAAAAAAAGGTTTTTTTAGAAAACCAAAATGATAAAAGGAGAACCTGTAGTTTAAGCAACAGATTCCCTCTGTGACTGTTCCCTAGCAACAGCTTTCCAAGGCTTGGTTACATTGAGTAAAAGGCAGGGGGAGGGGACAGGGACATTTCCAGGGCTATTTTCACCATTGTGGGAAGACTCATCAGAGCCAGGCCTGACAGTAACCACTTGATAATACATGACTTGATAATACATGACTTGCAAGGCTTGTGGAAAACAGCTGAGTGGTGGGGAGCTCCCCACCACTCAGCTATTTTGGGCTTTCTTGTGCAGTCCCTTTGAACTTTAAAGGGACTGTACAAGAAAATGCAAAAAACTGTTTATCGCTGTTTCTTGTCTCTTAATGGAGCTCCCCACCACTTAGTTATTTTTCGCACTTTCTAGTGCAGTCCCTTTAAAGTTTAAAAGAACTGCACAAGAAAGCCCCAAACAGCTGAGCGGTAGGGACCAGGCTTTCTGCTCTACCCATGAACAGTCACAAATTGCTTTAAAAGTTCATGGAAGTTTATGATGGTAGACCCATCATGAACTTTGGTTTGCGAATGATGAACAGGGGAAAATGAATTTTGCTTCATGCTCATCTCTACTTGCTACTCTTCAACAGCAGACACCCTATGAAAGCCAATGTGGTGTAGCTTCAGAGCTTCAGAGTAGAGCTTCAGAGTAGGTCTAAGAGACCCAGATTTGAATCCTCATCTTACTGTGCAAGCTTAATGGATGATTTGGGGCCAGACACATACTTTCAGCCTAACCTATCTGTTATGTCCGCTGACTGCCACTAGGCTCCAGCGAGTAACCACCGAGCTTAACTCCCTAGGAACAATAGGGACTAGGCTCCTGGACTTTCCTTTGGGGAACCAATAGAGACTTTGGCGGGAGGTTCAAACCTACCAATAGGATCTAGGGGTGTTCCCAGGTGCTGTATGTAGTTGGCCACCTGGCCGGTATTCCGTATTCTAGTTGTGTACCAGTAAACTATGTCGATCACTACAACCATGTCTGTGGTTTCTACATGCATCTAACCTACTACACAACAACGGCGACAAGGATGGGATCCCACTGAGCATCCCCCTGGGCTGACGGGGCACCACGATGGAAGACAACACACTGCTACCTACGCTCCTCTGACCTATGAGCACCGACAGTGAGCAAGCAGCTTCCAGCATACAGCCACAACCGCTCGGCACAATGGCCATTGCTCTGGGATCAGGGCTGGTACCACCATTTGATACAGCCTGTCCACAGTAATGGGGAGCCTGGGTCACCGGTCTGAAGTCAGTCCTAATATTCTACCAGGTGATGGACGAGGCCAGGAAGAAGGGCCTCCTGCTAGGGTCCTGCAGTCCCGCCATCGTAGACCTGGCCCAGTACCTGCTCTCCCCCAAGAAGCTGGATGACTGCACCTTTGATGAAATTGTCAAGGCAGTCCAGGACCACTTCACACCCAAGCCGTCGGATATGATGTGCCACGTGGTGTTCCACCAGTGGAACCAACAGGGCTGTGAAACCTCAGCAGAGTTCCTCACGGAGCTCCACTGCCTTGCATCCCAGTGCAGGTTTGGAGCACCTTTGGACACGGCCCTCCAGGACTGCTTCGTCATGGGTCTCCGGGAAGAGAAGCTGAGGAGGTGCATCAAGGAGGGTGAGATGGTTACCCTCATTTCGGCCATTGCCACAGCAACTGCATGGGAAAGGTTCTACCCGGCAGCCACCTCCGCACATAAGGCCACCACCCTTCCAGACGACCTCGAGGATGAGAAGGTCCATCGCACCCAAGCACCATCCAGGCACCGCGGGCCAGGGAACCACACCAGCAACTCCACTGCCCAGGAGTGTGCTAGCTGCAGGGAGTGGCACAAATGGAAAACCTGCAGGTTCCGGGATGCCACATGTTGCAGCAGCAGATGCACAGGCCACATCATCAAGGTATGCCACTCCAAAGGTGCCCGTGCACAACCACAACCTCACCGCAGGGCCAATGCCCACTACGAGGAGGACGTGACCAATGAGGACCTCTACCTCCTCACCAGCACATCAACCGAACAGGTACTGTGACTCCCTGGCCACTCCCCCACCCCCAAGTTCCAAGTCCGGGTTAAAATTGAGGGGTCCCCCTGCATCATGGAGCTCAACTCCAGCTCCGTAGCCTCCATCATATCTGAGGCCACCCTCAAAAGACTGTGTCCCAAGGGGGGGCAACTTACACCCATCGCCTGTCAAGCTCACGGACTTTCAGCGCAATAGTGTGCCTATCAAGGGGGTCAGGAGTCTCAGAGTCTGATACAAGGGCTTTAATGGACTATTGGACTTAATCGTGGTTGAGGGAGACCTTGTTAGCCAGTTGGGCCACTTGTGCTTCGAGCCGTTGGGAATATCCATTTCAGGGATACAGCACTGTGCCACCCATGACTTCCAGGCCATCTTTGTGGAATTCCCGTCTGTTTTTGATGGCACCCTAGGTCACTACACGGGCCCCCCAGTATTGCTGCAACTGGATCCCAAAGTGGCCCTGATACAGATGCACTCCAGGACGGTTCCGCTGGTGGTAAAGCCCAAGATTGATGCGGAATTAGACCGCCTAGTGGCGCAGGGCATCCTGGAGCTGGTCTCTCATGTGGCATGGGAGACCCCCATTGTCACAGTCATAAAGCCTAATGGGTCAGTCCACATCTGCGCGGACTATAAGTGTACCCTTAACAAGGCGCTACAGAAACATGCCTACCTGGTCCCCATAGTCAGCCACGTATTGGACACTTTGGCAGGGGCAAGGATCTTTGGAGAGCTTGATCTTGTCCAAGCCTACCAGAAGCTGCCAGTAGATGAGGCCACCACTGAGACGCAGACCATAGTTACCCACCAGGGGGTGTTCAGGGTGAAGCAGCTGCAGTTTGGGGTGAGCGTGGCCCCGGGGTTGTTTCAGAATCTGATGGACTCTCTCCTTAAAAGGATCCCCGGCGTCACCCCTTTCTTCAATGATGTGCTGATCACTGCAGCATTGCCGACGGAGTTCGCCTCCTGCCTCCGCACCGTCCTCTGCCATTTCTGGGACACTGGCCTGAAAGTCAAGTGGGAGAAATGTATTCTCGGGGTGCCATCAGTGGACTTCCTGGGCTTCACCATAGATGCCGATGGCCTGCAGCCAGCCCAGGGCAAGGTGAAGGCGATCATAGAAGCCCCGCCACCCAAGACCAAGCAGGAGCTCCAGGCCTTTCTGGGCCTGCTGAAAATTCTACCATGCCTTCCTCCCCCACAAGGCGGCAGTAGCAGAACCTCTCCACTGGCTGCTGGACAAGTAGGCTCCTTGGGTGTGGGGCCCGCAACAGGCTGCAGCGTTCAAGGGGATCAAGGTGTTGCTCATCTCTAACTCGGTCTTAGCCCACTTTGATGAGACTTTACCGTTGGTCCTGGCTTGCGACGCGTCCCTTTACAGCATGGGGGCAGTCCTGGTGCATTGTCTCCTGGAAGGGCAAGAGGTTCCCATTGCGTATTACTCAAGGACCTTATCCGTGACAGAAAGGAATTATACCCGGATAGATCAGGAGGGGCTGGTGGTTGTCGCGGGGACGTGGAAATTCCATGACTTTGTCTATGGATAGCCCTTCACCATGGCCACCAATCACAAACCCCTCCTCGGCCTCTTAGCCGCAGACCGCCAGACGCCCCAAGTCATCTCCCTGTGGGTCTTGTGATGGTCCGTGTTGCTTTCTGGCTACGACTACACATTGCAGCATCACCCTGGAAAGGTCATGAGCCATGCCGATGCCCTGAGCCACCTCCCCCTACCAGAAATGGAAGAGGACCTGGCCCCAGCGCACCACATATTACAGATGGCAGAGCTTCCCCACTCCAGGTGGTAGACATCACCTGCCACTCGTCCAGGGACCCCATTATATCCCGGGTTTTGGGCTGGGTGGTGAGACGGTGGCCGTGGAAAACGAGGGGCCAGAATTCACCACCTTCAAGATCTGCCAGGATGATCTGTCGGCTTACAAGGGCTGCTTACTATGGGAAGACCGGGTTGTCATCTGCAGCGCTCTCTTCCACCAGGTTCTCCAGGCCCTGCATGAGGCACACACGGGCATCATGAGGATGAAAGCCCTTGCCCAGAGCTACGTTTGGTAGCCAGGGATCAGCGCGGAAGTGGAAGCCTGGGTGAAACATTGCCCTACCTACCAGGCCATCTGACCCAGTCTATAGAGCGTACCCACCCAGTCCTGGGAATCAATATGGTCTCCATGGTCCCAGCTCCATGTAGATTTCGCTGGGCCCTTCCATGAACTGTTATTCCTGGTGACTGTGGATTCGTATTCCAAGTGGTTGGAAATAAGCCCCGTCTCTACCACCTCCTCAAAGGCAACCATCCGCACCCTCCACAAGATCTTTGCCACTCAAGGCTTGCCCGAGACCATAGTGTCAGACAATGGAATGGCATTCACCTCCGATGAGTTCCAGATGTTCCTTTGTAGCAACCTCATCCAGCACGTGAGGTCCATGTCATTCCACCCCAGCCACCAATGGCCAAGCGGAGTGGATGGTGCACACCGCAAAGGAGGCCCTCAGCAGTCTGACGGAGGGAGACTGGGAGTTCTGCCTCACCCATTTCCTCCTGGCTCAATGGACCACACCAAACCCAGTGAGTGGCCGATGTCCTGCGGGACTGCTTATGGGCCAGCGCCCCGCGATCCTGCTTGACCACCTGCACCCTGATAGGGCCCCAGAATCGTGCAGCCTAACAGGGCAGTGAGAAACACCACGAGGGTTCTTCCCGAATGACACCGTGTACCTCTGAAACTACAGGAAGGGCCCCAAGTGGCTCGCCGGCCACATCATCTGCTCCACCAGCCTGGTGTCTTACAAGGTGTCAACCAAGTGTGGCCAAGTCCTCCACAAACATGTCAACCAGCTGAGATGGTGCAAGTTGTCTCTGCAAGGAGATGGACTGCCTTCTAGGAACACAAAAGCAAGTCTGCCCGAGGCCCGGGATCAAGAGACACAGCCTGCAGAGCCACAGAACCTTCCCCCAATTGCAGCAGCCACCCCCGAGGTAGACGCTCCCACAACCACAGGGACACCGATAGAAGCCTTGCCGCCACCTCCACTGAGCAGCCCAGTGGAAGCCCCCGAGGTTCCAGTGTCAGTCCCCAGGTGGTCTACACAGGAGTGGAGGCAGCCATCGTACCTTCAGGACTATGTAACTTGGGGGGTTCCGAACTATGGGGGGAAGGGTGTTATGTCCACTGAGTAACCACCGAGCTTAACTCCCTAGGAACAATAGGGACTAGGCTCCAGGACTTTCCTTTGGGGAACCAATAGAGACTTTGGTGGGAAGTTCAAACCTACCAATAGGATCTAGGGGTGTTCCCAGGTGCTGTATATAGTTGGCCACCCGGCCGGTATTCCATGTTCTAGTTGTGTACCAGTAAACTATGCTGATCACTACAATCATGTCTGTGGTTTCTACATGCGTCTAACCCACTACACAACACTATCTCACAGGATTGTTGTGAGGAGAAAAAAAGAAGAGAGGGGAATAATGTAAGTGACTTTGGTCCCTTCTGTGGAGAAAGGTGGAGTATAAATGAAGCAAATAAATATAGCCCAGTGGCTGGTACAATAAAACTGGGTCATAGTTTTCCTAAGGAGAGGTTACTGTGGAGGACGGAAAGATGAAAATAGAGGGGCAGATAAATGTAGGCCAGCTTTTGGTTAGGAAGGTGAGAAGGAATTAGGAAAGGGGGAGAGGCTATGGGAGCTTCCAGGAAAGGAAACAGTGTCAGAGCAGGAAATGAGATGCCGTCTGCAAGTCTAATGCACAGCTCCCTACTCCAAATCAAAGACAAAAAATTAGAATATCTGTGAATAAGACCTTAAACATATGGATGCAGGCGTGCAAAGTATGTAAAATTTGAAGGTGGAAACTGAGTGTCCTGCTTAGCTCGGTGGAGTCTTTGGTTCTCCATCATCTTGGATGAGAATCTTTCCTATGCCTTTATAAAACATACTTTTAGGAGCAGATGCAAATAATAGAAACTGCAAAACATGCTCCCCCATTGAGCTAAAGCCCTTCTTCATACTGAATTTATGAGAATTTCATCACAGGTGTGGGATCAGAGCGAGAGCCTTATCAATGTATATGGAACTGCATCATTACCACTGGTCATTAATGAAATGCTGTTCCTGCTGCTGCTTATCACACTATGCACAGCCACTTGGCACAATATGTAGGAAACATATTCCTCTGACCAGAGTGTCACTAACCACAATGTTCTTGCAATGCACACTACATGGGTCTGCTCTTGAAATCAACTCAGAAGCTCCAACTAGTACAGAACAACACAGCTTGGTTAATTTCTGGAGCTGGGTGGAATATTGGTATCACATATGGCTGTCAAGGCTCCCAGGGTAGTGGGAGACTGCCTGCCTGCCGGCCCCACAACCCCCTCCCCACTGCTTGGTAGGCTAGCAAGGGGGGGAAATAAGGCTAACCCCCCCACCTCCCTGCCCATGTCCCCTCACCTGCCTGACAGAAAAGTGATCACTGGTCAGGACCAAATCCTTCCAACCTGGGAGCTCACATTGCTCTAGTCGCAGACTGTCAGGATGGGGTCCCTTGCAGGGGTTGGGACTCCAAATCCCCTGCCTGCCTGCCCATGTCCCCTTACTCACTTGACAGCAAAGTGATCACCAGTCAGGACCAAATCCTCCCAAACCGGGAGCTCACATTGCCCTGATCACAGACTGTCAGGACGGAGCCCATCACAGGGGCCATGTCTGCTGGGGTTGGGATGCCAACCCCCCCCTCTTGCCCGCCCAAGTTCCCTCACCTGCCTGATAGCAAATTGATCACCAGTCAGAACTGAATCCTCCAGATCTGGGAGCTCACATTTCCCTTGTCATAGACAGTCAGGATGGTGTCCCTTCCAGGGGCTGTATCTTCTGGGACTGGGACACTGAACCCCACCGCCTGCCTGCCCGTGTCACCTCACCCACCTGACGACAAAGTGATCACTAGTCAGGACCAAATCCTCATGAACTGGGAGTTCTTATTGCTCCGGTCACAGACTGTCATGTCCCTTACTTGGAGAGTTGTTCCTGGGAGAGGAGGCCACCTGCAAAAGTGCAGGTGGTTCCAAGGTCTCAGGTGGTGCAGGAGATTATTCCCCACCCGATGATCACGTTGACATTCCCAGTTGGAGGGTGGGCCTGTGGAGAGAGCACCACCTACTCCCATGTGTGTGTGTTCCCTGGGCCCCAGGCAGGGTGAGAGACTCTTCCTCGATGCCATGAAAGCTCATTAGCCAGTGTAAAATCACACCAAAAGACAATTTTGAATCTGGGATTGTCTTCTTTTCTTGCAATTGAATCCTGAGGGAAACACAGCGGGTCACTGATGGCCACCTGATAAGAAGGTGGTTCAAATACTCCCAGGATTGTAGCCCACCTACATCCCACTCCTGGACCGTGCATGAGACATGGTGAGGATGGAGCCAACAGGTCCACTGTCACCAATGTCTCTCCTCTTGCATGCTGGCAATGTGATAACAGCTCATCACCAAGTTACTCCAGGCGTATTTAGCCAATGAGAATTCACTCTGTGATCACATTTGTTGGACACATGAGGTGGTGTGGGTGGGGTGGACAGTTCCTCAGGTGACAGTGCCCTTTCCTCCTGATGCAAGTTCCCCCTCTTATTCTCCAGACATTCAATAAGTTTCCACCACATGATGTCTTCCAATTAATAGCTAGACAGCATGTTCTTTTGAGTTAGTTCCGTCTGCTGGCAAAGTGATCACTGGGCAAGGCCAGCTCCAGCCGTGTTCACATGTGGTGTGTGGTCAACAAAATGGTGCTTGCATTGACTGAGAGGACACCTCTTGCGTTGCCAGGGCGCTGCCAAACCTCTTTCATGGTCTCCCTTGGCACGTTGGTGTAAGCTGTCCCCTCTCTCTCCCTGCTGTGAGGGGCTGCTCGGAGGATTAGGAAGGTGCAGGGGCAAATGCCTTGTTGAAGAGTGTCTTCCAACATCCCCTTCACTTGATGTGAACTCTGGAACATTCCCATCATGGTTAGCCAATCACTATGTCCTTCCAGTCCCCCGCTGGCAATGTGACAACTGGCCATACACAAATCCTCCCATGAGGTTATGGTGTGGGTGCTGATGATGGCATGAGCTTTCCATCTGGATCCATCCATGTCATTCCTTCCTGCTTGCTGGCAACCTCATAACTGGGCAGTGTCAATTCACCCCAGCATGGAGTCATTTGTTGCAGACAGTGGTGTCTCTGTCTCCATGGACTCTCTTTCAGCCTGTTGAAGAAGTTATTTCTGTGCAGCACTGAATCATACCAGATGTGTGACCCAGCTCCAGATTCCAGTCTGTGTCTGACAGCTGGTCACACCTCACCACCAGTTATCCCATGCATCAGAGTTGCATCTGTTGCAATTTGTTGAGATTCACAGATTGAGCTTCAGTCTGCCTACTGGTGAGGTGATAACCAGTCCCAGAGTTAGAAGGGAGATGGGTTTGGGGACACCAAAGGGGAATGTTTCCACTGATGCGCCTCTGTCTAAGTTACTTGTCCTGGAGTTTGCATGGTCCATTGCGCTCCATTATGCTCCCTCCATCTGTCCCTGCGAAGGGGGTGACCCCACTCTTATCAGCATTCCCTAGTTACTTCCACTGCCATGTGTCCAAACTCCTTTGCAAGGCCTCGTCTCTTTGGTCTGCTTCCTGGAAATTTGAGATCCGTCCATGTCAAACCCTTCCCAGAGCCTGCGGCTATCATGGACCAGGTCCCCTACTGTGTATGCCTCCACTTCATTCTGCTGGCCAAATAGTTCCCTAGTCAGTCTGTCAAGTGGTGATTCTTCCAGGTGTTGTCCTCTCTTGCCCATGACCATTGACTCCTGTTCTGTCATCTGGCAACATGTTCACTGCCCAGCAGTGTCCTTCTGACAAATTTTGTTGGCATGGCTTTGGTCCCATATTCCAAAATATTCCATATATGCTATCTACGTGATACCTGGGGGCACTACCAGAGGCACTACCATATCTGGATTTCGGTATTCACCGTGAGTCCAGGCACTTGATGGTGCTGTATCCACTGGGCTCAGGACCGAGCTCCCATCATCTGTCCACCACAGCTGGGTGGGCAGAACACACTACTGGGCTCTTCTTTGGGAGGCCTTCCCCTGGGAAGGAGAGCATTCCTCGAACCAGTCCCCTTCAGCTATATCATGTTTTTTTCTTTAGTAAAGGTAATCAATTTTTTCCAACTGTGATAAAATCAATTTGTTCCATTTACACCAGTGCCTCCTGGGCAGTCAATGCTGTCATGCACCATAGAACATTCCCATCAAGGCTGCCTGTTGGCAACATGACAGGTGTTCAGATCAGAGTTCCCTGTGAAGTTCCATGGATGATGGTGATGGTGGAATGATGCCCCCATGTGGGGCAAGCCACATTTCTCCAGCCTGCCTGGTGGCACCTGTAGAACCAGATGGTGTTGACACATTGTGTTGCGGTGTCAAGCATAGCACAAAGATATCCACATCATTTTCCATGACCCTACACTGAACAAGAGATGCTTCATCTCCCCACTGTCAGTGTGATGGCTGTACAACCCGCTCTCCCAGGCTTTACATGGGTTTTCCATATCCTCTCTCTGGTGGCTCCCCCTGTCATCCTGTGATTCCAGCCCCCCAATGTCATCTGCCTGCTGCCAATGTGATAGCCACCCACCACCTGTGGTTCAGCATGCAGTTTGTTGCAGGTCCCTGGCAGTGTTGGAGGGTCTGTGCTACCTACCATGAACTTTCAGTCCACCTAATGGCCACATGATCACCATTCTGTCGTGATTGCTTTTCACATCAATATTTTTTCAATAAATACCACATTTTGTGCACCACGAACTTTGGGATGCTGGATGACATTCCAGCTGTGTTTGGACTTCCTTTAACCTCAGTCAAGGACTGAAATTTCTTGGCACGGCACATTACCACTTCTTAGTGGTTTCTTCACCAGCCACAGGTGTTTTCCAGCAGGCCAGCAATGTGATAAACATCCAGGTGAGAAATCTTCAGTAATGCTCTCTCTGCATCAGATCAGGTCACCCTGCAGCAATGACCAAAGCTCACCAAACACAAGGAGCTGTGAGCCGACCGATCATCTGCCCCCTTGTGGTTTCCTCTTGCCTGGTGGCTATATGAAACTCGGATGGCACTATTTCATGCTGGTGTCCCCTGGCACACCCAGATCCAGGACTTTTCACTCCCTGTGAGTCTGGGTGCCATTGGTCACCAAGTGGGATGCCTTGCCATGACCTTTTGTTCCTCCCTCTGGCAACATGATTCCCAGCAAGAACTTGTGCTCTGGGGAAAGTGTGCATATGTGGGGCAAACCAGGAGAACATCTGTCCCTGTGGACCATCTCATCTTGCTGCCAGCAATTTGCCATAGTGGATGCCTACGGTCCCCAAAGGCACCAAGCCATAAGCCACTGAACATCTCCCAAAGTACTGTCTCCTAGTCAGTCCACCATCACTGCTCGGGCTTGCCCACCACCCCTGATTTGTGGAAACCCACATAACCCCACCACTCCATATGCATGTTCCGTGGTTCCTCCCTCCTATAATAAAGAGTGAGCTGGAGTTGGGGGCTTCCGGTCAGAGTTAAAATGGCGAGTTGACACACTCTGCGAACTGTGCAGGGTGGACGATAGCTCCTTTTGACAGTTTGGACCCTTTTCTGGTCCAACGCAGCACTCCCCAGGCGGGGGGGTGGCAAGCAAGCAGCCAAGTCCAAGCGGGAGTTGAGATTGGCGTGGGCAGGCTTCGGAGGAAGTCTGTTTATGCTTTGATCCCCTCCCACGAAGCGGGCAATTGCGAGACAACACTACAGGAGCTAATCGGGCTGACAATTCAGCATAAACCCGTCATCTACCGACCTCTTTACCATCAAAGTCAACATTAAGTTAAGAAGAAGCAATGCGAAACCCCGAGATCGAACTGTAAGGTAACAAAGAACTTTTGCTTACCGGTTTGAAGACATAGAGAGATTTGAATCAAGTGGCTTAGCGTACAAAAGCATTTCTGATGTAATCCGCTTCGTTTGGAACTGAAAGAAGCTTTCTAGAACGTGAAAATAGCGAAAAAGAAACTTGTGTTTTGCATTCCTGTGGTCAGTTAGAGATTAACGGCAAGCTGTAAAAACGAAACTGAAGTGAATCTGTGCTACCAAAAACAAGTTCCGGCTGAGAAAAGACGAGCTTGGGGCAAGAGAGGCATTTCAAAAGACTGAGTAACCGGAAGGAGTAGGAAGAATTAGTGCGCTGCACAGGAAGTTGGATTTTCGGGACGGACACCAAACTGGAAGTTACAAAATAGCCTACTCTTGCCAAAAAACCATACAGAAGTTGCGCCCACCATTTTGAGGAGGACTAATTTTTTAAAATTGAATTTGAACTATAAAATTAAAGAGAAGAAACATATAAAGGCGACGATTTGATGGAATACTTAGAAGAAAAGAGATTTGGTGACATTTAAAAGTTTTCAAAACGGATTTGAGGCCAAGACAAAGGGCCGCCTCTACATCAAGTCCCAGAATGGCAGCAAAGGACAAAAAAGAATGGCAGGCAGCAATAGAGGCTATGGAGAGGAGGAGGATGGAGGCAGTGAAACAACAAATGGAAAAGCAATTGGAGCAAATAGAACAAGTACAAGTGCAAGTACAAGAGAAGATTATGGCAGATATGAAAGAACTGGTCTTAGCAGAAGTGGCAGAGTTTAAAAAAGATACAGAAGAAGTCAAAAAAGAAGTCCAAGGTTTAGCAGCTAAGTCGACGGAGCTAGAACAAAAAATCAAAAATACCCTCCAGGAGAACACAAGGTTAGAATCTATGATGGAGTACAGAGCTACACAAAACCACCTGAGGCTAAGAGGAATTGAGGAGGCAGAAGACCAAGATATACATGCGTTGGTAATAACAACATTGACGGCATATATTGGTGAGGATCAAGGAGATCTAGACTCAGATTTCGACTTAATTTACAGAGTAAACTCAACGTATGCTCAGAGGAAAAAATTACCCAGAGATGTCATTGTGCAGTTTGTGACAAGAAAAATGAAAGAGGATATTTTCAAGAAGCAATTCACACAACCGTTGGAAATTGACGGCAAAAAGATAATAATATTAAGAGAAATCCCAAGGGTGATGTTGCAAGACAGAAAGAAATACAAAAAATTGGTCGACAAATTAAAGGCAATGGGAATTAGATTCAGATGGGAACGGAGCTCCCGCCCGCCCGGCAACGCCGCTGGTGGGTGGGGGCTCATTTGCCGCTCCGAGGAGGGGAGACGGCAACAGAGGGGACGCTGTGCGTCCCGATGCTTCAGGGGGCGGAGCCGGCTGCTTCAAAGGGCCAGGCTCCGCTCCCGCCCTTGGCAGTTGCTCAGCGTGCTTGCTTCAGAACGGAGCACGCTGAGGAGACCTGAGCAGCCGTTGTGGCCTTGGGCGGGCCGGCTTGGGGCTGGAGAGTGCTTGGCACAGGGGCAGCTCGGCAGCGCGGCGCCTCGTGTGGCAGCGGCGGCGGCGGCGACGACGACGACGACGACTTGTGTGGCGGCAAGGTGGCTGGGCGAATGGCCCATTGCAGCAGCGGCTGAGTAGCAGCAGAGGCCTGAGGTGGGGGGGCGGCCTGTCAGCCCCTGCCCTCACAGTTCTTGGTTCAAAAAAAAAAAAAAAGAAAAGAAAAGAAAAACTCTCCCACCCCCATCACACCTCACATTTGGTGGCTGCAGTTGGTGAGACTGCCTGGGCCACATTTCTTATTTTCTTTACCCCAGCTCTGGATCTGACCCCCCCTCCACACTGGGTGATCAAACCCCACCCCCCAAGGGACTTTGCTGGGCAGCCATTTCGTTATTTTTTACCTTTTGTGTGAGGGCTGTCTCTGGGTGGCCATCTTTGGAGGGCATTGCCCAGGGGAGGCCATCTTAGGCCGGCATTTTGGAGTCAGCCATCTTCTTTGGGTACTCAGGGGTGGCCGTCTTGAATGTCCTTCCCAGGCAGCCATTTTAGGTAACTTTGACGGCAGCCATTTTATATAGTTATAGCTGGGCAGACTTTGTGAGCATAAGTTACCAGTTATCTATTGCGGTGGAGGCTACGGGGCTTCCTGCTGGGGCCTGAGTGGGATGACCCTGTCAGCCCGGTGCTTCTTCAAGGGCTTGAGGCACTAAAAAGCCTCTGGTGGGAGCAAGGCCAGCTATAGTTCTGACAAGCGCTGTCCATGAAATGGCAGCTTTTATTTTATTTATTTATTTTTAGTCACATTTCAAATCTTGAAAGAGCTCTGTCGGCCCCACCTACCTCGCGGGGTGTTTGCTGTGTTGGGGGGATGGGAAAGGTGTTTGTGGGCTACTCTGAGACTTTGAGTGGAGTGGTATATAAATCCAATCTCTTCTTTTACTCTCTTCAGAGGTGCCAGTCCATAAAACATCGGATTTTAACTGGGTGGCTTTTCAGTACCACACCACAGATCAGTAATCAGTAATACACCACAGATAAGTGATCGGTTTCCATGGAGGTGTATTTGGGTTTATCTGTTAAAAACACATCGCTATATGTTACATAATAATTGTGGCTGCAGAATGAATGCACTGGGAGAAAGGGAATGATGCATGTGGCTGGTGCAGGGTTTGAAGTCAGGACTGAGAGCTTGCTATGCTGAAACTGCAGTGCGATGTGTGTGCGTAAGGGGCCATTATCTGAATTGAAAGGTCCCATCTTTTCGTACAAATGGCACACCAACCCATTAATCATCCTGGCTCCTGTGTCTTTACAGATGTTTAAGAAAGATACAGAAAGGGAAGAGGCACTGAGATCATATTGCCAAAATTTATGCTGGTTACTGAGAATTACAAGAGAATTTAAAAGCAGAAACGTCAGCTTGTGTTTTACGGATTACCACTAAGCTTCTGACTGTGTGAACCTTGACAAGCTGGTGTTGGTTTTAAAAGTGATGGATGTCCCATACATTGTTTTGTGGGGATGTTCAAACTTGTACTCTGGGCAAGAGGGTACTGTTAAGACTGGATATGGACAAACAGGTTGGTTTTCAATCAGCAAAACTGTCAGATTAATGTCTTTTATCTCTCTCTTGATCTATGTGCAGAACACATCGTAAGGACAACTGGATTAGACTGAAGTGAAGGTGCAGTAACAATTGGTGGAAGGCACATTAACAGTTTGAGAAATGTATTTCTTTATTTAGGTTGAAAGCACCACATTATTGGTGGACAATGTTGTTAGTTGGATTTCAGCCGACCATTAATGAGACAAAGTACTGACTACTGGAGAATTACACAACTTTAAGGGTGACATTGAAGAACTTGTTCATTATTATGTTCCTTGCTCCATCATCACCCAAAAGGGGGTGGGGGACAGAGCCCAGATCTGGTAATGAGGTCTGGTAGTGGCCATTCAGTTTAGTGATCCCAAGGCAGGCAGGTACCCACGCCCAGGCGGGCGGTTCAGCAATACCCATTGGCTGGGAGGCCCCATGCATATATATATTGGCCCCAAAATAAAAAGACGGGTAGGGGGCTGGGGAGGTAAGTGTTCAGGAAGAGGTGTGGCTACAACCCCCTCCCCCCGACATAGTGTCCCAGCCCAATTCAAGTTCAGGTTCTTGAGCATGGGGTGAGGAATTATCCCAGCTGACAGGCTCCCGTTTGCTTCTTGGAAGGTTTTACTTTAAGGTTTAGGTTACCTTAGCCGGGAAAAGGTGACGTTATAGTGTTCCTAACTTGAACTCAGTTAAGGGGAGTGAGAACATACTTTGGGGAAATTGCCATGGAATGCAAGTGGGGTGGAGCCTTGGCGGTGTTTTTTCTAAGCTGTGTTGGTGCAGGCTAGCTCGGTTTTCTGGGCCTCTGGCTCACACAGTTTTTGTCTTGGCTCGGGAGGGATGGCTCCGGGTGGGCTGGTTGTGTGGTGGCCGGGCCGCCTGCTCGCGGCTTTGATGCTGGTGGTCACGGGGTTGAATTTTTTGCTCACAGGACTTCACAGCTTACTGGGGCGTTGGTCCTTCCCCCTTTCCATCCCCCCAGTTACCACTCTTGGGGTTTCCACAATGGGAGTTGTGTTGAAAGAGGCACCTGGTGAGTATTGCCTCATTCACCATGTGGGGAGTTGTGGAACGACGCGATACCGGGGGAGTTATGTTCAGTTAGGCAATGTCATTTGATCAGGCCATCTGAGGGCACACTGTTGTGGACAGATTGTGGAATTGGCAAAGTGGGACATCAAGTCAGCCTTCTACCTCCCAGTCTACCTACCAGATTTTGTGCTGCTGGGTGGTGATTTAGAGGGCAAAATTTCACATGGATAGGTCCCTTCCCATGGGATGCTCGGTGTCATGTTGGCCTTTGAGAGGTTCAGTTCCTTTTTGGAATGGACCTTGCGCTGCAGGACAGGGCTATGCAGCGCTGCCCATTATTTTGATGACTGCCTATGGGTAAGAAGGAAAGATGCAGGGCAGTGTGAATTTTACTGACCAGACATTTAATTGACACGGCCAGGGAGAAGATTACTTTGCTGGAGCTGCAGCAGCTGGTTGGCTGCCTCGTCTGTGCATGCAAAGTTGTGATGCCCAGCCAGGCATTTGGTATAAGACTATTGAGTCCCTGAAGGGCTTGAGCCTAACATACTATAGGACTAGGGTCCTCAGGGGATATGAGATGAGTTTGTATGGAAAAATTTTGAATTCATACGATTGGGTATTTTTGGTGGGAGGACTCTCTGCCTTTGGCTATGTCTGCCTTTGCTGGTCCTCTAGAGGCTGGCCAGTTCCCTGGTCAGATGCTCTCGCCCCTTCCACCTGAGGAGCTTATATGAGGGCTGGTAAGCCTTCGGGCACAGCAGATTCGGGAGCTAGTTGGGAAGTCGTGTAAGGATGTATCTGGCCTAGGGCTGGTCCTGCGGGATTGAAAGTTTAATGTTATTAATGTGGTTCTTCTTTCAGGTGCTGCAGGCCAGGGGTGTGATGATGAGTCACCGTTTGCGGCCACAGCATGGCAAGGCCGTGTGTTACAAGCTGAGGTAGCCATGGCGATGATAGGAGCAAGATGGCCCAGCATGTCAATAGCTGACTGGCAAGGCCCTCATGTTGCAGGCTGCGGTGGATCTGGTGGTGATGACACCAAACAGCGTGGTGTGCTGATAGCTGGTAGATAAGGCCCTTATCTAGCCATTAAGGCCTTGTGCTACAAATGGAGGCACACCTTGTGATGATAGGAGCATGGTGGCCCGGTGTGCGGATAGTCGGGCCATAAAGGCCCTTGTGTTACATGCTGAGGCTGATCTTGTGATGATATGAGCAAGGTGGCCCAGTGTGCAGATCATCAGGCAGACCTTGTGCTGATAAGAGCAAGGTGGCCCGGTGTGCTGATGGTCTGGCTGTTGAGGCCCTTGTATTACTCGCTGAGGCAGACCTTGTGATGATAAGAGCAAGGTGGCCCGGTGTGCTGATAGTCAGGCCATCAAGGCCCTTGTGTTACACGCTGAGGCAGACCTTGTGATGATAAGAGCAAGGTGGCCCGATGTGCTGATAGTCAGGCCATCAAGGCCCTTGCGTTACATGCTGAGGCAGACCTTGTGATGATAAGAGCAAGGTGGCCCGGTGTGCTGATAGTCAGGCCATCAAGGCCCTTGTGTTACATGCTGAGGCAGACCTTGTGATGATAAGAGCAAGGTGGCCCGGTGTGCTGATAGTCAGGCCATCAAGGCCCTTGCGTTACATGCTGCGGCAGTCCTTGTGATGATAAGAGCAAGGTGGCCCAGTGTGCAGTCCTTCAGCTTGGCTATTTTTGCCCCCAGGTATGGCACAATTTTGGGAGGCCTTTGCTAGGCGTAAAGCCTAACCATCAGCTGAGGAAGTTTGTGAGGGTGGTTTTTTGCTGCACCCGCCATACGGGTCTGGTTCTAGACCTGTATAGGGGAATGGGGTGCACTTGTCTGATAAGGGCAATAGGATCTTTTTACAGGACTTGCAGCAAGGAATTAGGTCGGCCTTAGGTTGCCGAGTGGGGAGCAAAGGCCAAAGCAGAGGCTTGACCTTGGCTATGGCAGGTTTATGCAAGCAAGAAACGGAACTGGTGAGCACCTTTCGGCATATCCCGTTAGGGAACAGGCGGTCATCAGGAACTGCCTTCGGATTTCAGGGTCCAGGGTGGGGAATGGTGATCACCTCCACTGGGAACCTTTTATGGCAGGCTCCTCCCTGCAAGTTGAAAGGCTTCAGGGGTAGGCGCTCCTAGAAGGCAACCAGTTGCTGGGCTGCTGGTCATGAGCCAGAGAGTAAATGGCTCACGGCTGGAGCTGGGTGACCCGCCCTTTAAGGGCAAGGGGGTTGGTCAGGGAAGTGATGCCTGCCTTGCCTGTTCCATGCTTGCTTAGTTGTTATTGCTGCAATGTTCTGTTAAATAGTTAATAAAGTGGCCCTTGTTTAATTCCAATCTGTTGTCTGTCTCATTATTCCGTCTGGGGGGGCAAATACCTCAAGGATTGTCATTTACATACAACTCAGTGAGATTTACGATCAAATCAGAAGGAGTTTTTGGATATATAATTTTGAAGAGTTTTTGGATATATAAATCAAGACACCATGGATTACAAATTGCTATCTTGGAATGTAAACAGACTTAATTCACCTAACAAAAGAAAATTAGTAAATCATTGGCTGGAAAAACAAAAGAGCAATATAATTTGTTTGCAGGAAACTCATTTCAGAAAACAGGACTATAAATATGTCATAAATAAGAAATTGGGAGAAGAATTTTTTTCACTAGCGACTAAAAAGAATAAAGGAACAGTGATCTACCTCAAAAAGAATTGGAACCCAAGCAAATTTTTGTGGACAATGATGGGAGGTATATTGGAGTAGAAATAATGATACACAGGAAAAAGACTTTGATTGTAAATTTGTATGCACCCAATGGAGCTAAAGAAATTTTTTTCAAAGATTTGACAAATGAGATGGAACAATTAACTTATGATCAGGTTATCTTCGCAGGAGATTTTAATGGTACAGTGAACAACTTACTGGACAGACGTTCAAAAAAAGTTGGAGATGTGGCAGGGAAATTACCAAAAATTTTCTTTAAACTGATGAGACAAGAGAAACTGGAAGATGTTTGGAGAAAATGGAATCCCAAAGCAAAAGACTATACTTTTTACTCCAATAGACATGACTCTTTCTCCAGGATTGATATGATTTGGATGTCGGAGGAGTTGGCATCAAAGACTCAAAAGATTGAAATCTTTTTTTTTTTTGTAAAAAACCTCTCCTATAAAGGAGAGAATTTTATTGTTTTTTAATAAGAAAAAGGTAGGGTATATAGATGGGCAAAGAAAAAGGTTGGAGTGAATTTTCTGTTAAAGTGTTAGTTTTAGTTAGTACAAATATAGTTTTTGGCATCCACCGTGGTTGGAAGATCTTCTTTTCATCTACCGAAAGTCCAAAATAACTCTGTTAGTTAAATTAGTAAAGTCCTTTGGGGTTAGTTGCTGATCAGCTCCCTTCTGACGCCCCACGAACAATCGCTATATCTTGGGATGTCTTCTTTTTAGGTCTCTCAGATTATATGATGGGCCCTCTTTTGCTTTCTCGTCTCCCGCTCTGGCACCTCCCTCCTCTGGGCCGCTGTCCTCTTCGCTACTTAACTCTGTCCAATTGGCGAGTTCTGCATCTTCCTCTGAGCTGGCGTGTCTCTTCAGAAATTCTTGAGCTTTGAAGATGGAGTCAATCTTCTCTCTTTTATCCTTGAATTTAAATGTTAGTCCTTCGGGAAAGCACCATCTGTAAATGATTTGATGTCTTTGTAGGAACGTGGTCAATCCTTTGTATGCTTTCCTTTTCATACGAATTTCATATGGAACATCTTTTAAAGTTCTGATAGTCTGCTCTCCAATCTTCAAGGGCACCGCTGAAACTGCACGCAAAATTTGATCTCTAGTACGCTGTTTGATAAACTTGACAACCACTTCTGCTGGCAGATTATTTTTCTTTGTGAAGCTGGAATAGGCTCTATAGGCCATATCCATCCTTTAATTCTTGCGCTTCTCTGCCAGTTAGAGGTGCCAAGGCATTCGCCAGTAAAGCTCTGAGATCTTCTTTCTCTTCTTCCTTTATGCCCTGAAAGCGGAGAGTCAGATTTGATTTCTCCATCTGAAGCATTAAAATTCTTTTTTCTTGCATATCTTGATGTTTTTCTAATTTGTTGACCCATTTCTTAATTTTCTTGGTGTCTTCCGTTGAGACCAAACATTTCTGTGCGATCTCCTCCATCTTCTTTGCTGTTTCTGTTAGTTGTTTTTGTTGACTGTTGAGAACACTTTCCATGTTACAGAGGGTTTTGCTGATTTTCTGCATTTGATCCAGCAGAGGGCGCAGTGGCTCGCTTTTCTGTTGATTGACAGCTGCCTCTAGAGGGAGGCTGCCAGGACCGGAAGTCCCTCCCCCCTTCTTTACCGGCTTCTCAGGGACCTTTTTCTGCCCCGACATTTTTTATTTGTTTACTTTAACAAAGTTCGTGCCGCGTCACCTGGGAAACAAGCTAGCTTCTTGATCTTCAGTAAAACCCCAAAGGTACTTTCACCAAGCCACTTTTTTGCTTCGCCCCCCTTCACTCTTTCTTTAACAGTCCCGTTTTTCAAAGGGGGTGGAGATTCCTCCCTCCTCCCATGCACTCATACGTTTACGGGGGGGAGCACATTTATGCCGCTTCAAAACAGATCCCCAACTCACGATTCGCTGCCGATTCTCCTTTTATTTTAATTCATTCCACTGCTTCTCCACTCCTGGAAGTCGGTGGCGTTGCTACTTCCCATATGGGCACAACGCAGCGGGGCCGATTGGGGTGGGGAGAAAGCCTCAATTTCCCGGCTGTTTGCCGGCAAAGAGGCTACTCCCCAAGCGCCTCCAGTTCAGAGCCTTTGCCTAAGGCTCACTAGGGTCTTTCACATAAGTGAAGACCCCTCCAACCGCATGTGGGCTAACCGCCTCTGGGAGCATCCCGAGAGGTGGCCGCCATTCGCTCCGCCGAAACTGAAAGTCAAAAGATTGAAATCTTAACAAAACAAAATTCTGACCACAGCCCCTTACTTTGGATGTTGAGAGAAAAACCTAAACAATTATACTGGAAAATTAATGAGGACTTATTAGACAGAAAAACAGTTAATGAGACATTGCGTAGGGAAACACAGAACTTTTTTGAAAAAAAATTGAACAAAGGTACGGAATTACAAATTGTGTGGGACGCATATAAAGCGGTCATAAGGGGACTGCTTATTTCATTAAACTCTAAAGATAGAAAGCAAAGACTGCAACAACAAAATGATTTACAGGAAAAGATCCGACAGAAAGAAAAAGAGTTAAAGAAAAAGCCGGGGAAGAAAAAGATTATAAGGGAAATTCACATATTACAAGACCAGTTAAATGTATTGTCAAATCAAGAATTGTATTGGAATTTAAAGAAGTTACAGCAGAAATTGTTTGAGGGTGCTAATAAACCTGGAAAGTTCTTAGCATGACAACTGAAAAATAGACGTGAAAGAAATTTTATAAACAAAATAATAGAAGACGGAAAGGATATTGTGGACTTGAATGGCCTAAAGAGAGTCTTTTTCAATTTCTATGCCAAACTGTTTCAAAAGAAAGGTATTGATTCACAGAAACTTAAGAAATATTTGGAGAATATTGAAGTACCAACATTGGGACAACAAATGAAAGAAGTGCTTAATGGTCCAATTAAAAATGAAGAAATTGCCAGTGCGATAGAAGAAGCAAAATTGGGTAAAGCTCCAGGTCCAGATGGATTTACTGCAAAATTTTACAAAAAATTAAAGGATGAGCTAACCCCAATTTTTGTACTTTTGTCAAATGAAATAAGAGAGACAAAACGGATTCCAGAGTCATGGAAAGAAGCAAATATTTCGCTTATACCCAAAGAAGGTTTAGACCTAACTAATGTGAAGAACTATAGACCAATATCCCTCCTGAATAATGATTACAAATTGTTTGCTAAAGTAATTTCTAAAAGGTTGAAAAATTATTTGAAAGATGTTATAACAGAAGAACAAGCTGGTTTTCTACCGAATAGGCAAATCAGAGACAATTTAAGAGTGGTGATAGATGCAATTGAATATTGTGATAAACACCCTGAAAAAGAAGTTGGATTCCTCTTTTTGGATGCAGAAAAAGCTTTTGATAATTTGAACTGGGACTTTATGCTGCAAGTGATAGAGAAAATGGAAATAGGTTAATCTTTTTTAAACATGATTACTGCAATTTATTCGGACCAAAAAGCGGCATTTAACGTAAATAAAGAAAAAACAGAATATTTTAAAGTGCGAAAAGGGACCAGACAAGGCTGCCCCCTATCTCCACTATTGTTTATTTGGATATTGGAAGTATTATTGGGGAAAATAAAAGAAGACAAGAATATTAAAGGACTGACGAGAGGCTTTACATATAAATATAGAGCTTTTGCGGATGATGTAATGTTTATGATTTAAGACCCAATAGAGAATATACCACGACTGATGCAAAAAATTAAAGATTTTGGAGACTTGGCCGGTTTTTATGTTAACAAAAGTAAAACAAAGGTGATGTGTAAAAATATGACGAAACAGAAGCAAATGGAACTTCAGGAGAAAATCCAGTGTGAAGTGGTTACAAAGACAAAGTATTTAGGGATTGAATTGACTATGAAAAATATAGATCTATTCAAAAATAATTATGAAAAAATTTAGTATAAAATTCAACAAGATATGAAAAAGGGACACTTTGAATTTATCACTAATGGGAAGGATTGCAACAGTCAAAATGAATATTTTGCCTCGGTTAATGTTTTTGTTTCAGACTATCCCAATACTATGACAAAGTAAGATACTGGATGGATGGCAGAAAGAAATATCAAAATTTGTGTGGGCAGGAAGGAAACCAAGAATTAAAATGAAAATTTTATGTGACGCTAAGGAAAGAGGAGGACTTCAACTACCAAATCTTAGACTTTATTACGATGCTATCTGCTTAACGTGGATAGAACAATGGATTAACCTTGAAAATATGAAGTTGTTGGCGTTAGAAGGTCATGATAACAAGTTTGGATGGCATGCGTATTTATGGTATGAAAAATCAAAAATCGACAAATTTTTTAAACACCACTTTATTAGGCGATCACTGTTCGAGACTTGGATGAGATACAAAAAATTCTTTTATGAAGAATGACCACTTTGGATAGTGCCAGCAGAAGTGATCAAACCATATTCGAGACATGAAGGATTAGATTGGTTACCGTATAGAAATCTTTTAAAATCTGATGGGAAAAGTTTTGTTATGAGAGACAGAGATGATGTGGAATTTGATTATGATTGGTTGAATTATAGACAGATCTATGATTTGTTTAAAACTGATAAGAGAAAATATGGCTTTAGGGCAAAGAATAATGAAATTGAGACTATATGAGTGGAAAAGGGGAAAAAAATGATCTCAAAAATATATAAGGTTTTACTGAAGTGGTATACAGAAGATGAAATTGTAAAAGAACAAATGATAAAATGGGCGGTAAATGTAAATAATGAAATAACTATGGCATCATGGGAATGTTTGTGGGAAAAGTCAATGAAAATTTCAACTTGTGTTAATGTTAAAGAGAATTGTTATAAAATGATGTATAGATGGTATATGACTCCAAAGAAAATTGCTAATATAAATGAGAGTATGTCTAGCAAATGTTGGAAATGTAGAAAGAAAGAGGGCTCATTTTACCATATGTGGTGGACTTGTGATAAAGCCATGAGTTATTGGTCAGAGATTCATAATGAAATACAGAAGATTCTGAAATGTACTTTTAAGAAAGATCCACAAATCTTGTTGTTAGGTCTTAAACTGGAAGAATTAAATGTAACCAAGAGAACATTGTTATGGTACTTGGTCACAACAGCTAGAATGACTTATGCACAATTTTGGAAACAAGAAAAGATTCCTGAAACATGGGAATGGATTAAGAAGATGCTTTTTATGGCTGAAATGGACAAAATGACAAGAAAGCTTAATAACGAAGAAGATGAAGCATTTTTTGAAGAATGGAAAGATTTTAAAGACTATCTTGAGAAAAATTGGGATGTTAAAAATAGATTGATTTGCTTTGACAGTTATTAAGGAGAAAATAAGAAAAAGAACGATAAGATTGCTAAAATGTTACCTAATTTGATAATGGAAATGACATATTTTGTGAATGGTAATTAGATAATAGAGTTTATAAGGGGGTAAGAGCATTGCGGGAAGCCTTGTACTGGGGGGAGTGGGGAGAAAAGAAAAAAGGTATGTGATATCTACAAGATGGAATTTTAACTATGTGAAACATATCCTATAATAAAATGTTTTAAAAAAAAAAAAGAGTGAGCTGGAGTTGGATGCCTGTAGCTTAACCAGGTATGCTTGGTACTGTCTGAAACCAGCACTGGACAAAACTCTTCCAAAAGCAGTTTCCTGTGGGCAACTTGCCAACCTTTTGCATTTGCCTTTTGTATTTGCATTTGCAAAGTGATTGTTGGGCAGTGCCAATTCCCTCCTTTTCTCTCACAACACCACTTATAGCAGCATTATATGTTCCAGACAGAAGGGAACACTTTGCTTCCCACCCACCAACACCACTCCCATCATGCATCATCCCCACTTGCAACAGCCATTAAGCACTGGGAGATGTGCTGCCTGTACCCAGGAACTGCTTGCCAACCCCCCACATGTGCTTGCTCCACCTCCACCTTCTGGCAAAGTGATAACTGGTCAAGCCAAATCCCTCCTGATAGGGGTTCTGCCTGGATCAGGCACTTGTCCACTCATGGTAGTGCTGCAGCTGACGGACCCCCTTCCGGCAATGCCTCCTCATCCTCTATCTGGCAAAATGAACACTGGGCAGCACTGAATTCGAGCCCCACCCATCCATCCAGCACAGTGAGGTGGTTGGACCACACTACTGGATCCCTCCAAGGAGGGCCCATACTTAGACATCACCTCCCCTTGGATGGAAGAGCATTCGTCAAGCCAGTCCCTGCCCAGGGCCGTGTCCACTGCGGTCAGGACTCTGCACCCCACACAACTGCCCGCCAAAGCCAGGTGGGCAGACCACACCACCATGTCCCTCAAATGAGGGACCACAGTTGGACTTTGCCTCTTGGGTTGGGAACCATCCATGTTTTGAGGGTGCAGTCTTGGAAACTCCCAGAGCGGTAGTCGATGTTGTTCCATGTCCAGCAAGACATTTCCAGCCTCTCACCCACTCCGTCATCCTTGCCAATTTGGCCACTATGGTCATGTTGTCCCACTCTGCCCACAGCCATTGTGATTGCCAGGGATGGAAATGTTCTCCCTCAATGACCCGATGTGGGGGTTAGCTTACAAGATGGCCACCCTCCACAGCAGTGCTCAAGGGCTGGTCTTCCACCCCTTCCTGTAACTCAATTAGCAGGCTGCATCAAGTCCTCAGCATGGTGTTAGGTGGCTCAAGTACTGGTCCGTGGCTATGTTTGACCACAGTCCATGACTTATCCCACTGTATATCTTCCTCAAGGTTCTTTCACTCTGTTTGCATGCAGTGGAATCCCCATGGATGTTCAAGTCTTTCCTCTCAGTTTCATCAATCTGTTCCCATTGTGGCTGGAAACTCAAATCAATGCTTGAAGGTATTCAGTCTTGAGTTGCCACTGCCCACTAATGATGTGATTACCGTGGTCAGTCAGCTCTGTCCGTGGCATCAGGCACCACACCACTGGCCACCCACTGCTTGTTTCTGCACTTAGTGACTTCTCTCCACCTGGAAGGCGCATCCCATGGTCTTCAGCAAAGACCTATGTCAGTCCTCTTACAGCACACTTAGTAGAGCCATTTCCAGTCCTGTTCCACTCATGCAAGCCATGGTCCACAGCTCATTCTGACACTGCACCCCACGTGCCTCTTCCCTCAAGGGCTCCCTGCCTGACTACATGAGACGTGACCTCCTGGCAGCACCACATTGTCCTTGAGTGCAAGTCCAGCTCCCTCCATTCCCTGTCAGGGCTTGGTCAGCCACCAGGTCATGACACAGCATGGCCTTCCACCCCCATGTCCTCCACATAAGCCTGCCTTCAATGTGTCCACCGGGCAGCTTCGACTTGGTATGACAAGAAGTCACTTCCCAGCCCGTCAGCCCCATTCCCCCACGGACTCCTGCTGCCAATGACATGATCTCTGCGCAGTAATTGATCATCTAGTACTTGGCAGCCACCCACCTCCTGGTCCTCTTTGGGCTCCAACGGATACCGGGTCATGCCATGGCCACTGCCCAAATCACCCTTATCCCCCTGCAATTCAAATACCCAGAGTTATATTGCATAGTATATGCCAATAAGTAGTATAAGATGGCAGAAGAATACTGGATAGTTCCATAATTATGGAGTAAAGGATGGAAATAAGATGTTTATAAGAAGATCTAGGAGTTTTCAATAGAATTTCAAAGTTTGTCAAGGGTCTCAACAAATTCAGTTTAATAGAAGGTATGTGTGTTAGGTGAGCAAGTTGTAAGTACTGATATCATTGTATGGTTTTATTAATTTTGGTAGCTAAAGTAGATTTGTCCAAGATGAAGCCAGAGTTTGTAATATCAAGGAGCCTGATTAAATTGTTATTTCGAAAAGTAGACAAAGTGTTGGGATGTAATGCGGGCGGGAACCAAGGCTGGCCAGTAAAAGTAGACAATGGGGACATTGGAGGTGCTAAAGTCTTTCTATATTTGTCCCAAATTGATAAAGTAGTAAATAAAAAGGGATTAACAGATATCATAGATGGCCTGTCTGATTTAGCATTCCAGATGATTTCCTGTAAGGATCTATCAGTTCTGTTCTAAGATGGTCCAATCTGGTGCCTTCTCAGGATGCAATATCATGATCAAATTTGTTAATTGGGCTGCTTCATAATAGGCCAATAAAGCTGGGTACGCCATGCCACCATCTTTAGCTGGCCAACAGAGAGTTGGGAAGCACAAACATTACATCATATACACCCTTCAACATCCCCACTGTGCTCACTGTGTTTCGGCGGAGCGAATGGCGGCCACCTCTCAGGACGCTCCCGGAGATGGTTAGCCCACGTGCAGTCTGGGGGGGTCTTCGCATGTGCGAAAGACCCTAGTGAGCCTTAGGCAAAGGCTCCGAACTGGGGGCGCTTGGGGAGTAGCCTCTTTGCCGGCAGACAGCTGGGAAATTGAGGCTTTCTCCCCGCCCCAATCGGCCCCGCTGCGTCGTACCCGTAATGGGACTTAGCAACGCCACCGACTTCCAGGAGTGAAGAAAGCGACATGAATTAAAATAAAAAGAAGAATTGGCATCGAATCGTGAGTTGAAGATCTATTTTGAGCGAGAATTTGAACCCCCCCGCAAGCGTATAAGCGTATGGGAGGAGGGAGGAATCCCCACCCCTTTTGAGAAGCGGGATTTATAAAGGAAAAGCAAAGGGGGGCAAAGAGAAAAAAGTGTTGGTGAAAGTACCTTTGGGGTTTTACGGAAGATTATGAGCTTATTCGCTTCCTGAGGGATGCGGCACGAACTTTGAAAAAGTAAACAAAAAAAGAAAATGTTGACGGTAGAAGTCCCGCAGAAACCGGAAAAGAAGAGGGGAGGGACTTCTGGTCCGGGTAACCCCCCCCCCAGAGCTAGCTGTCAATCAACAGGAAAGTGAGATACTGTGCCCTCTGCTGGATCAAATGCAGAAAATCAACGAAACTTTGGTTAAAATGGAAAGTGTTCTCATCAGCCGACAAAAACAAATATCAGAAACAACAAGGAAGATGGAGGAAATCGTACAGAAATCTAATCTGACTCTACGTTTTCAGGGCATGAAAGAAGAAGAGAAAGAAGATCTCAGATCTACCTTGGCGAGTGTCTTGGCACCCCTAACTGGCAGAGAAGCGAAAGAATTTAAAAAAGAGGTGGATATGGCCTTTAAAGCCTATCCCGTTTTTATGAAAAAAAATAATCTGCCAGCAGAAGGGGTTGTTGAGCTTATCAAGCAGTATACTAGAGATCCGATTTCATGTGTAGTGTTTGCGGAGCCCGTGAAAATTGGAGTGCAGAAATATAAAGATAAAGATAAAAGAGAGAAGATAAACTCCGTCTTTAAAACACAAAGATTTCTGAAGAGACACGCCAGCACAGAGGAAGATGCAGCACTCACAATTTGGACAGACTCAAGCAGTGAAGAAGACAGCAGCCCAGAGGAAGGAGGTGCCGGAGCGGGAGATACCAAGGCCAAAAAGGGCTCAACTTATAATTTGAGAGGCTTAAAAAGAAGACATCTTAAGAAGTAACTGTTCGTGTAACATCTGAAAGGAGCTGATTAATAACTAACCCCAATGGACTTTACTAACTTTATTAACAGAGTTATTTTGGACTTTGGAAAGCTGAAAAGAAGATCTTTCAACCGTGATGGATGCCAAAAACTGTATTAAATACTAACCCAAACTAATTTTTTTTAACAGGAAAAAATTCACTCCACTCTTTTTCTTACTCCATCTATATACCCTACCCTTTTCTTATAAAAAACAATAAAATTCTCTCCTTTTTAGGAGAGTTTTAACAAAAAAAAAACAAAAAACATCCCCACTGTGCTGGAGGGGTTGTAGTGAAATTGTTTCGTATAGGCACTATTGGTGGGACTGTGTGCATGTCAAGGCTTTTTGGCAACTGATAGTTAATCACATCTGTAACATTGTTGCTTTCCAACTACCACTTGATGCAGAATCCTTATTGTTAGTTACATGGCAATTTAGCTCTTCACCATCACTTCATAAGGAACTGATTCTCCTTTTATGTGCAGGCACCATTTTAATTGCAAAATCCTGAAAAAATAATACTCACCTTCCACTATCAGCCTGGCTACATAAAGTCTGTGATTTCTGTCTGATGGACAAACTTACTGATTCTCTTCTTTTTAAGGCTACGGAATCTTTTGATTCAAAATTTACCTCGATCTTGTTCTTCTTCCTGGACTATTTATCCACTAAATCTGAGTATTCTTCGATTTTGGATACTATAGATCTGCTGTATTAATGCATTTCATGGGATGTTTCATGTTAATGAAGTTCTTAGTCAAACCTTTTTTGTTAATATCACATCTACATTGTTTGTTATGTATGTTTTATCACATGTACCAGTTAAGCAGTATTTCTGATGTACTTGCTTGTATTAAATAAAAATTAAAAGTTGGGGGTTTTTAAAGCAGGGAACTGCACCCCTGCTCCTTCTTGGATCCCTCAGCCTGCCTTGATCTGGAGTTGACGTTCCCAAGACAGGGAACTGGTGTGAGGTTGTAATCAATGCATGTTCTGCAGCCTTGCATGATGCTCCTTGCCCCCCTTTCACTTCCGACACTGTATCAACATGATAACTTGCCCATGCCCATGCCTTCCAGGCAGTCATTGCTGTCATATGACACCAAGCATTTCCATCGAGGGGAGGCAAGCATCATGCCCTTTCCAGTCACCCACTGGGAATACAATAACTTTCATGACAGGAATCCTACGTGAGGTCATGTTGAGAATGATGATGAAGGCATAATATCTCCATATGGGCCAAGCCCCAGGCATCCACCTTGCCTGGCAGCACCTGTAGAACCTAGTGGTGCTGACATGATGTCTCACGGGTTCATATCTCATGAGACAATGTCCACATTGCTTCACATGATACATTGACAAATATAAGA
This sequence comes from Gekko gecko, assembly GCA_029375565.1. NCBI lineage: Eukaryota > Metazoa > Chordata > Lepidosauria > Squamata > Gekkonidae > Gekko > Gekko gecko. Next base: position 177,893,689 of record JAPDNY010000005.1, read on the forward strand.
CACACACTCTCCACATTGTCAAGGTAAGAGCCACACAATCAGCTCACCAGGTTCTTATATTGGTTTCATGTTTCCATTCTCCAGCACACCCCTCCTGTCATCCTGCAACTCCAGCCCTCTGATGTCACCTGCCTGTGGCCAATGTGATTGTTGGGCACCTCCTTGGACGCAGTCTGTAATCAGGTCCAGGTCGCTGACAGTGTCAGAGGTCAGAGGCTCATGATGTTGGGGTCCACTCCATCCACCATGGAATCTTGGTCCATCTGCAGGCTAACCAATTACCTTTCAGTTTTCCTGCCCAGGTCCTCGTTTGCCCCCCCTGCCCAAAACATCTAACTGGATCCCCACAAATACACAATCAACCTTCTTGCCAGCAGCAACAAGTCTTTTCCTATTAGTCTATAGGCTAACGGTGTTGAGTTGTATAGGAAACAGTACCTTTCTTGCACCATGGATATTGGGACGGTGGGTGTAAATCCATGCATAATGGGACTTCCTTTCGCCCAACAAAAGGGGCCATGATTTCTTTGCATGGCACATTACCACTATGTTGTGGCACTCCTTCCCCCCTTGCCCATCCACTGGCTCACTGGCTACATGCTCACTGTCCAGGACAAAAATCGTTCAGGGATGCTCTGTCCACATCAGATCAGGTCATGCCACACTGACAGCCACAGTGCACCTAGTGTGATGATCTCAGAGCCAACCAGTCATCTGCCCACATGTGATTTCTTCTTGCCTACTGTCAGTGTGATATCTGGGGGCACTATCTCCATCCAGTATCCACTAGCACACCCACAGCTCCAGATTTAGGACTCCTTGCGAGACCATGCCATGTGGGTCACAATGTGAAATGTACCGCTGTGGCCTGTCATGCTTCCCTCTGGTGACGTGACTACCAGTGAAAAAGTTTGGGAATCTGGCCTGAACCACAGACCACACAGACCTTCTGGTCCCACTGTCCACAGCCCTCAGAGTGGATGCCTGGGGTTCCCAAATGAAAATAAGAACATAAGAGAAGCCAATGTTGGATCAGGCCAATGGCCCATCTAGTCCAACACTCTGTCACACAGTGGCCAAAAATACCAGGTGCCATCAGGAAGTCCAGCAGTGGGGCCAGGACACTAGAAGCCTTCTCACTGTCACCCCCCCTTAGCACCAAGAATACAGAGCATCACTTGCCCTAGCCTGAGAGTTCCTATCTGTACCTTGTGGCTAATAGCCGTTGATGGACTACCTATAACCCCCAGATGTCTCCAAAGTCCTGTATCTGAGTTGGCCCACTGCCACTGCCCAGGGTGGCCCCCCACCAGTGCTCCTTCTAAGATGATTTGGTGTGAACTTGCTCACAATTTTTTAGCCTCCAGCTCACACATTTTCATCCCAGCTAAGGAAGGATGGCTCCAGAGCAAACTAAATTATGCAGTAGCCTAATTGCTCACTCACAACTTTAATTCCAGTAGCTCACAAAGTAGAATTTTTGCTCACAGCTTAGAGGGCCAAAGACAATAGGGAACCCTTAGTGTAGAATTATAGCCATAAACAATACCCACCAAGGGAAGACCATCTACAATTCACAACTATGTTCAAAACTATATACTATATTCATTGAAATACAAAGAAGGGTTAGTGGTCACAACCCAATACAGTGTATAAACATAGATCCAACAGATTGCTCATAACAATTAAACATAGTTTAAACAAAGAACATATTCAAAACCAACAGTAGGCTCTTCTGTAATTCCATACATAAATAGTGTCCTTTGGCTTCCAAACAGAAAGTAACTGCAACAGAAGACTCCCACTGTGGAAAGAATAACAGCTGGAGGGGTCAAGGTTAGAGGGAGCATTGCCCCCCACCCCTCCTTTTACAGAAGCCCACATCACCCCACCATGCCACAGGCATGTCCAGGGGTTCCCATTACCCAGAACAAGATGCAATGTGGGATGCCTCCTTCTGGGCTGTTGTGGAGACCAGTTTGTGCCACAGTAGACTGGTCCCACAGCCCCATGTCCCCTCACCCTCCTGAAGGCAAAGTGATCACCACCAGCCTTCACAAGCTTTGGAATCACTATCCTCTGAAAAGCAGGATAGAAATTTGCCTGTATGCATTCACATCCACCCTCTTGCAAAGTGATTCCCTGGCTGCACCCAATCCCTCCTGATTGTGAATCTGCCTGGATCCTGCTGCTGGACCCGGCTCCATTCCAGGTTGCACTGCAGCCACTGGATCCACCACCACCAATGCCTCCTTGTCCACCATCCTGCAAACAGATTACTGGTCATGGCTAATTCCTCCAAAAGTAAGAGGCCAACAAGGGCCCAGTCTCCCCAGTTTACATCCCTGTCAGTCTCCCCAGTTTACATCCAGTCTCATGGCCGCATATCCCCCTCACCCGACTGATGGCAAAGTAATCACCAGTCAGGTCCGAACCCTCCCAAGCTGGGGCTCATGTTGCCCTGGTTGTGGACTGTCAAATCCCTTACTTGGGAGGTAAGGCCACCTGCAATCATGCAGGTGGCTCCCAGGCAGATAATTCCCCACCCAAAAATCATGTCACTGGGGCAGAGAGAGTGGCATCTGCCCCTGTGTGGGTGTTCCCCAGGCTGTGGGCAGTGCAGGAGGGTCTGCCATGCCCAGTGATCATATTGCTAGTAGATGGAGGGTGGGCCCAGGGAGAGAGCACATCCCACCCCTGTGCGGGTGTTCCCTGGGCCCAGGCAGGGCAGGAAGGTTGGCCCTGTGCAGTGATCACACAGCTGTTCCTGGGTGGAGGGTGGTCGCAGAAAGAGAGAACCACCAGCCCTGTGTGGGTGTTCCCTCAGCCCTGGGCAGAGAGGGAGGATTGGCCCTTCCCAATAATCACATTACTAGTGTGTTGTGTAGTAGGTTTGACGCATTAGAGATCATGAGACAGTGTGATGTGAGGCACAGTTATTTACTGGACATAACAAGAACACAGAATACTGGCCAGGTGGCCAACTATATACAGACCGGGGGAGACACCCCTAGGTCCCGTTGGTGGGTTTAAACTCCCCGCAACAGTTCCCATTGGTTCCCCACTGGAAGGTTCAGGAGCCTGGTCCCTATTGTTATTTGGGACTCAAGCTCCAGCTCAGTCGTTGTCACTCCAGTGGTGGTCAGTAGACACAACACCCCTCCCCCCATAGTTCGATCCCTGCCTATGTAACATAGTCCTTCAAGTATGAGGGGGTTCTACATTCCCTCATGGACCAGCTTGGTGATGGCACTGGAGCTGCTCAGTTGTTCAGGTGTGGTGGCCCCGGGGCAAGTGCCTGCTCTTCCTGTGTCTCTGGCTGTGGCGGCGTTGGTGGCACCTCATCCAGTATCTGTGCCAGGGTTGATGCTATTGCATCTGGGGAAGCTGCAGTGAGGGAAGCCTCCCTGGTCTGAAGCAGTGACTGGCGCTTCTCTGGTGTCCCCTGGATTCTGGATCTTTCTCGCTTCTGGAAGCATGCACCACCATAACTGGTCCATGTGGCATCGCAGGACCTGTCCACAGTCTGTTGAGACCTCATACAACACCAGTCCTGTGGAGCAGATGACCCTACCTGGGATCCACTCCTGACCCTTGCTGTAGTTTCTAACTTATATTGGGTCTTCCGAGAAGAACCCCCATGGCGCCTCCCATTGCTCGGACAGGATTCACAACTCTGGAGCCCTGTCTGTATGCAGGCAGTCTAGGAGGATTGCAGGTCTCCGGCCCATTAGGAGTTCTGCGGGGCAGCAACTGCTTACCGGGTTGGGAGTGGTCCGTTGCGCCAAGAGGAAACGGGTGAGACAGAACTCCTAGTCCCCTTCTGTCAGGTGGCTGAGTGCTTCCTTTGCAGTGCGGACCATGTGCTCCACCTGTCCAGTCATCGCGGGGTGAAAGGGCACTGACCTGATGTGCTGGATTGGGTTGTCGTAGTAAATGCCATCCTGTTGTCCAATATGATTGTGTCGGGCAGGCCATGGGTGGCAAAGATCTTGCAGAGGGCCCTGATTGTGGTTCTGGAAGAGGTGGTGAACTCCGGACTAATTTCCAACCACTCAGAGAAGGAGTCCACTGTCACAAGGGATGTCAGTCCATGGAAGGGCCCAGCAAAATCAATGTGGAGCCAGGACCATGGGGTCCGTGTCGATTCCCAGAATTGTGTGAGCGCACTCGGCGGGCTGGGCCTGACCGCCTGGCAGACCGGGCAGCGCTTCACCCAGGCTTCCACTTCGCTGTCTATGCTGGGCCACCAAACATAGCTCAGGCAAGGCCTTTCATGAGCACAATTCCAAGGTGCGCCTCGTGCAGGGCCTGGAGAACATGGTGCCAAAGGGCACTGAGGACCACCACCCTCATAGCAGGCAGCCCTTGTAAGCTGAAAGCTCTTCTCGCCAGGCCATAAATGTGGTGAACTGTGGTGTGAATGGGAGCGGTGGTGCAGGCAGTAAAACGCCTGCAGTAATTCATCAATGAACAGCCATAAGCCTGTTTGAGTCCCATTGCGGCCAGGGTGAGCTCCCGGCCCTTGTCCTAGCTTCTGTCTACCCAGCGGTTCGAAAGCCTAGCAAGTAGATAAATGGGTGCAGGGGGGCACCCACCTTCCAGCAGTGAGGAGAAACAAGGAGAAGCAACGGTGCCAGTGGCGGCAATGGGCAGCGAGACGTTCTGGTGGAAACAACATGGCGGCGAATCGACAGCAGCCGAGCGAGCATTCAGGGCAGGACTGGCCAGAGACGAGGCAATGCGACAATGCAGCACAGCCGGAGCCAATGCAGCACAGCTGCGGACTGTGGAATCAGCCCAGTGGGAGCCGCTACGGAGCCACGCCGAGCCGGATCGCACCAGGAAAAAAAATCATGTAGAAGCTGGACCACACTGAGCCACCATAGCAGAGGAACCATGGAAAGAAACAACAAGCTGGTAGGGCACCTGGTAGGCACTCACCTCCCCATTCAAGTGTGGCCCTAGCTAGGTAATAAAATCACTATGTAAACCGCTCAGAGCCTCCCAGATGGAACGGTATAGAAATCAAAATAATAAATAAATAAACAAACAAACAAACTCAGGCCCTGCTGTATCCACAGGCCACCCCTTCACCACCCAGCCTAGAATCCAGGATATGATGGGGTCCCGGACCAAGCAGTGTGCAATGTCCGCAGCCTGGAGGGGGCATCAGGGAGACCTTCCAGCTGGACACGCAATGTGCAGGGCCGGATCTTCATCCACGTCTGGCAGGGGGAGACAGCTCAGGGCGTCAGCATGGCCCATAGCCTTTCCCAGGTGGTGTTGTAAGGTATAATTGTAGCCTGCAAGGAATATGGACCATTGCAAGACCCACAGGGAGAGTACTTGCGGCGTCCGGTGATCTGCCACAAAGAGACCCAGCAGGGGGCGGTGGTCTGTGGCGATGGTGAAGGGCCGGCCGTAGACCCTGGCCACAATCACCAGCCTCGTGATCTATCTGGGTGTAGTTCTGTTCTGCCGCAGATAGGGTCCATGAGTAATATGCGACCGGGATCTCCCACCCATCCAGGAGATGATGCACTAGCACCGCGCCAACACCATAGGGCAAAGCATCAAAGGACCACGGACAAGGACTCATCAAAATGGGACGGGACGGAGTTAGAGATCAACAGTTCCTTGACATCCCAGAATGTGGCAGCCTGGCGGGGGCCCCATGACCAAGGGGCCTGCTTGTCTAGAAAGCAGCGAAGGGGCTCAGCTACCACCGCCTTGTGGGGGAGGAAGGCATGGTAGAAATTAAGAAGTCCAAGGAAAGCCTGAAGTTCGGCTTTGGCTTTAGGTGTGGGGGGGGGGCCTCCATGATGGCCTTCACCTTGTCCCGGGCTGGGTACAGGCCATCTGCATCCATGGTAAAGCCCAAAAAGTCCACTAAGGGCACCCCTAGCAGGCATTTCTCCCTTTTTACTTTGAGGCCGGCATCTTGGAAGCAGCAGAGGACTGTGTGGAGTCAGTCAGTAAATTTGGCCGGCATGGCAGCAGCGCTCATTACATCATCAAAGAACGGGGTGACGCCAGGTATCCCTTTTAGAAGAGAATCCATTAGTTGTTGGAATATGCTAGGCACCACGCTCACCCCAAACTGAAGTCTATTCACCCAGAAAGCCCCCAGTGGGTAACAATTGTCTGCACCTCAACGGTTGCTTCATCGACCAGCAGCTGCTGTTATGCTTGGGCAAGATCCAGTTTTCCAAAGATCTTTGCTCCCTCCAAGGTGGCCAGTACGTGGCTGACTACTGGGACCAGATAGGCATGGTCCTGCAGCACTGTATTAAGCGTACATTTGTAGTCCACGCAGATGTGGACATCCCCATTGGGCTTTATGGGTGTGACAATGGGGGTCTCCCACACCACGTGGGAGACCGGTTCCAGGACCCCCTGGGCCACTAGGTGGTCCAGTTCTGTGTCTATTTTGGGTTTCAATGCGAATGGTACCATCCTGGAACACATTCTAATGGAGGCCACCTTGTGGTCATGTTGCAACAAGACCAGGGGGCCCGTGTAGCGCCCCAGCATCCCATCGAAAATGGATGGAAATTCATAGCAAACCTCTTGGAAGTTGTGGGCTGTGCAGAGCTGGACACCCTCGATTGAAATTCCTAGGGGCTCGAACCATGCCCACCCCAGGAGGCTGACTAGGTTGCCCTTAACAACAATCAAGTCCAATAGATCTTTAAAGCCTTGGTACTGTACCTGGAAACTCCCGACCCCCTTTATTGGCACGAGATTCCTTTGAAAGTCCATGAGCGTCATGGGAGATGGGTGCAAGTGGGGTCCCCCCTTAGGGCACAGATGTTTGAAAGTGGTCTCGGATATTATGGAGGTTGTGGAGCCGGAATCGAGCTCCATGAGGCAGGGGGGGCCCTCTATTTTGACCCGGACTTGGATTTTGGGGGTGGATGAATGGCTAGGGAGTCTCAGTACCTGCTCTGATGAAGTAGGTGCATTGATGAGGAGGTAGAGGTTCTCATTAGCCACATATTCCTTGTAGTGTGCATCAGCCTTGTGGCGGGGTTGCAGTTGTGTTGCTCGGGGTCCCTTGGAGCAGCAGGCCCTTGTGATGTGGCCTGTGCGACCACAGTCTCAGCATGTGGCATACCGGAACCTGCAGGTCTTCCTTTCATGCCACCCCCCCACAGCTGGCACACTCTTGGTTTACTACACTGTTTTGGTTGCTGCCTTGTCCATCGCAGTGACTGGTGGAGGCTTGAGTGTGATGGACATCTTCCTCCCCTGGCAGATCCCCTGGCCCGATGCTCGCCATCTGAGCGGAGACAATGGTGTACAGATGAGACCTCTCCTATGTGATGGCTGTCACGAGGGCCGAACCCAGGGTTACTTTCTCACCCTCCATGATGCGCCATCTTAACTTCTTCTCTCGAAGACCACAGACAAAACAGTCCCAAAGAGCCCTATTGAGTTGGGGCCTGAACGTACAGTCAGCTGCAAGGCAGCAGAGCTTGGCGATGAACTCCGCGGTGGTTTCACGGCCCTGCATGATCTCGTTGAACATGCTGTCTTCCAGTGTCTTTGGAGACAGGAGGTATTGGGCCAGATCCACAATGGTGGGGCCACAGGACCCCAGGAGGAGGCCCTTCTTCCTGGTCTCATCTGTCACCTGGTAGAAGATGAGGACTTGTTTGAGGCTGGTGACCCAAGCTTCCCATTGCTGCAGACAGGTTTGGTCAAACAGTGGTACCAGACCAGATCCCGGAGCTAAAGCCATAGTGCTGATTGGTTGTGATGACTGGACAGAAGTGGCTTGCTCACCCTCGGTGCTCATGAATGGAGTGTAGGTGGTGGTGCGTGGTCTTCTTTGGTGCCCCGATAGCTGGGCTGGCTCAATGGGATCCCATCCTCATCGCTGTTGTTGTGTAGTGGGTTCAACGCATTAGAGATCATGAGACAGTGTGATGTGAAGCATAGTTATTTATTGGACACAACAAGAATACAGAATACCAGCTGGGTGGCCAACTATATGCAGACCAGGGGAGACACCCCTAGGCAGGGTGGGATGGGAGTTTTGGACCTGCACAGTGATTACATTACCATTCCTGGGTGCATGGGCCTGAGGAGAGAGCACCACCCACTCCTGTGCAGGTGTTCTCTGGGACCCAGGCAGGGAGGGAGGGTTGGCTGTGCCTGGTGATCACATTGTCAGTAAGTGGAAGGTGGGTCCTCCCCTCTGCAGGTGTTCCCCAGCCCTCAGGCAGGGTGGAAGGTTTGGCCCTGCATTGTAATCACATTGAAGTTCCTGGGTGGATGGGCCTGGGGAGAATGCACCATCTGCCCAGTGTGGGTGTTCCCCAGGCCCCAGGCAGCGTGGGAGTTTCAGCCCTGCCCAGTAATAATGTTACTGGTTAGTGGGTGGAGGTAGGGTCAAAGAAGTAGGTTGACAGATCCATCTTCATCCCCAGTGGGGGGCTTTGGGGGGGTGTTCCCAGAGGGGGCAGGGCATCCTAACTGCAGGTTAGGAAAGGCACAGATAGGTATAGAAAAAGGTCTGCATGGTTAACAAATAAAGTAAATGGAAGCTGTAAAAGGTAAAAAGGAATCTTCTTTGTGGAAGTGCAACGATGTTGTCTTGAGCCATGCGTGCTGGCGCAGTGCTACAGCCGTGGCCAAAGCACGAGAAAAACATGATATTGAGTGCCTCACTGTTGTCACCTGTTGCTTCACTGCCCTCTGCGAATCTTGGATGAGAGATGTGGCCTGTGAGCATATCTCTACTGGCAGGTTTGTCAGGAGAGCCTCCAGTTTGATTATGTTATTGACAATATATGCGGAGAGATATGACATATATGTCTGCATTTTGGCTGCCATGGATACAGAGCCATAAATCCTTTTAGCTATAGTGTCCACCCTTCTGCCCTCCCTGTCCGGGTGTTAGGAGATGTACTTTCAAAATGCTTTTATTTGTTGTTTTCTGACCTGCACACACACCTGAATGGTGCTTGCAAGTGTCTTTGGTTTGGGAGAACTGTGTGCTTTATTTGATGTGACCACCTGCACTAGGAAGTTGCCCTTCTGTCTGCACTTTCATGCTAATGAAGTCACACACACACATATGCACATACATCTACCCATCATGCACTTGGAACAAGAAAAGCATCTCCATTATGGTCTGCCAGAAGGGTGACAAAAACAACAACCTGTCTACCATCGAGGAATTTGAATTCCACACATAACCCACAGGATGCTTGGTTTTTGCAAGTGTTGAGACTGTTTCCTGTTAATGGCTTGGACCAAGCTAGAGTCATCTGCACTTCTAAGGTTTCCAGGACAACAATGCTCCCTTTAGTGAAAGGTGTAGATTTCCAATATTGCCCCACCTTAGTAGGAGGGTACCCCACATCCTATAGCCAATGATATAGGGATGGGATGGACTGGAAGATTACCCTAATGCCAGCCCCCCAAAATAGCTGATAAAAGCGAGGTTCAATTTTGTTCACTGCTGACTAGCTAGCCACCCAACCTTACCCCATTAACCTAAGAGTCCACTATAGGTAATTCTTGTGTGTTTTCTTGGACTGCAGCCAAGGAGCCCACACGTGTTGGCTGGTTCCAACTGTGTGTAGTAAGAGTTTCCCTTAGTTAGAATCAATTCTTGTATCCTTCACTGTGAAGGTCGAGCTTCAGGAGACAGATAAGTATCACGTAATTTCCCTCTCCTAAATATCTTCTAGTTTTAAAACCCCATATGGTTTTCCATTTCTATTGTATCTAAAGGAACTTGTGTGTATATGTGAATGCATCTGTTTTGTTTGCCTGTGATTCAAAAGATATTATTCAGTAAAGAGAATAACTGATTTTACTTAAGAAAACTTGTCACGCATTCTCTTTTGGGAAACTGGTTCTCTGGGCGAGGCTACTTTCTCTGTATACATAGACCAGAACTCAATATAACTGTGAACCGATCAATGCATAGATAAGCATTTCAGCCAACACGGGGAGGCTGAGTAGCGGGCCTGTTTGGCCTTAGATGAGGAGTGAACCACTATTGAATTTGATTCAGGATGTGCCTGCAGAAATCGGGCATCATCAGCTTGCACTCTGTACATGGCCTCATAACGTTTTGGGACTGCTGGTGCTGAAGCTGGTGCATCCCAAGCCTCTTTCAAGATTGCTAGATGTACTGGCAGCATAGGCAAGCATGGAGGTGCTGGATGCTCTGCTTGAAACATATCATGGACTATATCAGACACTGGAGCAGATCCTGATGCTAATTGTATACCTAGTGTCTTTACCATACATTGGATCAGCTTCTGGAATCCCTTTGTGCCCTCTGGCACTGGTAGGTTCTGATTGTGCTTCAATTCCGTATCCTTCTGTGGATCCTCATCTTCATGTTCAGCTGAAGAGAAGTCTTCAGCAGTCGGGTCCGATGTCGGAGAAGTGAAATGAGTCATCTCTAGCTCCATTCCATTGTTGCACCCCGAGTCCAGCCTGTGGGGCGGAGGGCATCCCTACGGGAGGGGGTGACAGTCGAAGAGTGGTCCAGAGTGGTTCAGCCAGGAGCCTCAGATGTAGAGAGGGCCTGTGGTTGCGTCACCACTCTAGGCGGTTCTCTTGGAGTATCGTTCAACAAAGAGTTAGCCTCTCTCTCTCAGTGTGTAGGCTACTCCCTTCAGCCTCCAGTATCTCTCCTCCCTGGCTCTGGCCTCCACCACTCTTTTATTCCCTTCCACCAACACCTGTCCCCTCCCTTTTCCTCTTTGTGCTCTCCTGTTGGTTCCTCCTGTTGTTTCTCACTCCTTGCCAGCCCTCCTACTGGTTGGGACCGAGCCCCTTTTAGAGCAGGGGTTAAGCCCCACCCCTCCTGAGACTCAGGGCTGGGCGTTGGCTGCAGATAGGCGTGGCTGGGTGGATTGTTCCTCCTTCGGGGCTCCTCTTGCTGTGAGTAACAGGGCTTGCGGGGACGCTTGCGGGCCCTCCCTGGTGTTGCCTCTCTGGAGTGCCCGTCCTCCTGGCTTTTTCCCGGGGTTTCGGGCAGCCCTACCCACCTGGCCATCCCAGGCGCTCCCCCCCTCTTCCACGGCCTGGGCTTGTTCCCACCCCCAAGCCTCAGGCGGCGGAGTTGCCGGGGGTGTGCTGCCACTTGGCGGTGGGATGGGCAGGGCCTCCCGAGCCGTCCTGCCCTGGCCTTTCTGGACTTGGCCTGCGTCCTCCAGGACCGGGAACCCAAGCCAGGACTTCCCCAGCTCACGGCAGGGTCCTCCGCCACCCCGGCTCTCCAGGGTGACGTTGGACCCACCGGGAGCTGGCTGGACCATCGGGCCACTGTTGCGGCCCCAGGGCTCTCTCAGGGGGGCTCCTTGGGGAGCAGCCCCCCCACGACTCCTCTCTGCCGTCGGGCTGGGGCCGGGGTGAGGGGCTTCCGTTTCTCGGCCTTTTTCCCCGGCCGAGTTCCCCCCTGCCCCTCCGGAGAGGCTTGTCCTGCAGCCCCTGGAGGGCACGTTGGGACATCCGTCAATGTCATTTACTTGCAGTGCCCCCTGGCTGTGGTAGTCTGTAAGGCAATTTCTCTCAGTGCATTCCCCTCTCAGCGTTCGCGATTGATTTGTGCATTGGTGGTCGCGTCTCGAGAACAGGAACCTAGATGGAGATCTCCAGTGCTGGCAATTTCTTCAGTAGGACCTAGAACGAGGGCAGCTGTAACCAGGATCATGGCCATCTGATCTACATTGCTGGTAGTTTGGTTGCCAGTGTGGTGAACTCCCATTGAAATCAACATGGGGGGAGTCCACAGCTGAGCAGCAGGAATCAGTAGAGTATAGCTCTCAGGACCTGGCTCTTGATCTGTGTCTTGCCAGCCTCAGTCATCTGCTTACCGGAGATGACGTTCCCGATATGCAGCCTTCCTCCGCCAGGATTTGTAAAGAGGCACTGGCTGCACTGAGGGGGATAAATGCATAGCGTTTCCCCTCCCAAATGAGGACAGTGGCTGTTGTGTGGTCGAAGTCGAGGGGGTTTCTTCACACCTGGCTGAGGGAGAACTTGATGCTAGTCCCATCAGCAGTAACGGCAGAACCACCCGTGCCTATTCTTGAGGAGTTTTAGACCCCGCTGTTTTAGATGGGGTCTCTCTCCTCAATTTCTTTGGGTTCGTTGTCAGAAGCATCGAGGCAGACGCCCTTTTGGGAGGCTTATCTGTTTTTGCTCTCCTCTTTCTGGGCAGCGGCACTTGTTGCTCCACCGAATCTCCCAACTCTATATTAGAGGGAGGCAGTGTACTTTGGGATCCTGAAGGCTGTGCCATCGTAGGAGTCAATGCCTTTTCTAAAAGAAAGGTCTTTAAATGAGCAGTCCGATTTTTTATAGCTTGTTGCATGAACCTGGAGCAGTGATGACAGAGCTCCAGCTTATGGTTTTCTCCCAGGCAGAACAGGCAACGGTTGTGGCCATTGGTTGGAGGAATCTTAGCGTTACAATTGGGACATCGTTTGAAAAATGGTAGTCATCCCGTATGCTTCCTCTTAGGTGTGTTAGTGTTTAAACTTTTGTGCGGTTACAGATTTTTTTACCTAGTGAGGTGTTTCTTAGAGGTTATCTAGAGAGGTGCTGAAATAACACCCAACTCTTAAGGTGATAAGAAAGGAACTGGGGTGGGGGCAGGGAACACAGGCTGTGGCAAATAAAATGCAAGTCTGTGATCAGGCAGGCAAAAAGGTGTCAGGCTCAATAGCAAGTAGATCCAGGCATTCTTCAGATAGAGATATGCTTTACTGGAATACAAGGTTGTTGCCCACAGTAATACTGCTATTGTCAGGAATGGCTTCATGGGGTCAGTTAGACATTGATATAGCATGATGCAAAGCCAAAACTAGCAAATGAACTCTTAGTGCGCATGCGGGAAAAGTCCCGGCAGAAGCGTTACTTAATGCCCGGGAGTACTACCCCCCACACACACCTAGTCACGTAGGACTGGAAAATTCCCCCAGACTGAGGAACGCTCCAAAGCCTATTCGTCAAGGCCACTGTGATAAGACGAGGCGGCAAGAGAGCATTCTCCCACGTTACAGCCAGCATTTCTACGCAAGCACAAAAGCAAGAGACAAGATAGTAAACAATGAACAATGACCGTAGTGTAAAACGGTAATACAGAGCTTCAGCCTTCTGACAAAAGAGAATATGAAGAGCATATAGCAAAAAACATAAAAGATCAACAATAAAACTTTCTTCAAATACATCAGAAGCAGGAAACCAGCCAGGGAGGCAGTGGGGCCCTTGGATGACTAAGGGGTAAAAGGAGTACTGAAGGATGATACGGAAATGGCTGAGAAGCTGAATGCATTTTTTGCCTTTGTCTTCACTGTGGAAGATGAGAAGTGCTTGCCTACTCCAGAACCACTGATTTTGGGAGGGGTGTTGAAAGACCTGAGTCAGATTGAAGTGATGAGAGAGGAGGTCTTACAACTGATAGACAACTTAAAAACTGATAAATCACCAGGCCCAGATGGCATACATCCGACAGTTCTCAAAGAACTCAAATGTGAACTTGTGGATTGCTTGACAAAAATATGTAATCTTTCCTTAAAATCTGCCTCCATTCCTGAGGACTAGAAGGTAGCTAATGGCACTCCCATCTTTAAAAAGGGCTCCAGGGGAGACCTGGGAAATTATAGGCCAGTCAGTCTGACATCGATACCGGGTAAGTTGGTGGAAACTGTTATTAAGGAAAGAATTAGTAGGCACATTGATGAACAAAAACTATGGAGGCAGACCCAGCATGGGTTCTGTAAGAGAAGATCTTATCTCACTAACCTGTTAGAGTTTTTTGAGGGAGTGAACAAACACATGGACAAGGGGAACCCAATAGATGTTGTTTACCTTGACTTCCAGAAAGCTTTTGATAAAGTTCCTCATCAAAGGCTCCTAAGTAAGCTCAATATTCATGGGATAAAAGGACAAGTCCTCTTGTGGATCAAAACCTGAGAGTGAATATAAATGGGCAATTTTCACAGTGCTGTACCGCAGTGCGGTACCACAGCGCTCAGTACTGGGCCAGATGCTTTTTAGCTAGTTTATTAATGATTTGGAGTTGGGAGTAAGCAGTGAAGTGGCTAAATTTGCAGATGACACAAAATTGTTCAGGGTGGTGAGTACCAGGGAGGATTGTGAGGCACTCCAAAGTCAATGTAGCAAACGGGATTCAACGTGGCCAAGTGCAAAGTGATGCACATTGAAGTCAAAAATCCTAGTTATAAATTCATGTTGATGGGGTCTGAACTGGCAGAGACTGACCAAGAGAGAGATTTTAGAATCGTACTAGATAACTCACTGAAAATGTCAAGACAGTGTCCAACTGCAATAAGAAAGGCCAACGCTATGCTGGGGATTATTAGAAAGGGAATTGAAAACAAATCAGCCAGTATCATAATGCCCTTTATAAATCAATGGTGTGACCTCATTTGGAGTACTGTGTACAGTTCTGGTCACCACACCTCAAAAAGGATATTATAGCTTTGGGAAAAGTGCAGAGAAGGGCAACTAGAATGATAAAAGGGTTGGAACACCTTCCCTATAAAGAAAGGTTAAAGCGCTTGGGGCTCTTTCGCTTGGAAAAACGACAGCTGAGGGGTGACATGGTCAAGGTTTATAAGATTATGCATGGGATTGAGCAGGTTGAGAAAGAAGTACTTTTCTCCCTTTGTCATAATACAAGAACTCGTGGGCACTTAATGAAATTGCTGAGCAGTCAGGTTAGAACAGTTAAAAGGAAGTACTTCTTCACCCAAAGAGTAACACTTGGAATTCACTGTCAAAAGGAAGTGGTGATGGCTACAAGCATGGACAGCTTCAAGAGGGAATTAGATAAGCTTATGGAGCAGAAGTCCATCAGTGGCCATTAGCCACAAAGTATAGATAAGAACTCTCATTCTGGGGCAAGGGATGCTCTGTATTCTTGGTACTTGGGTGGGGGGCAACAGTGGGAGGACTTCTGACTGCTGGACCTCCTGATGGCACCTGGTATCTTTGGCCACTGTGTGACATAGAGTTGGACTAGATGGGCCATTGGCCTGATCCAACATTGGCTTATCTTGTGTTCTTATGTTCTTATGAGGGGAGTGAATGAGTGTGTGGATGGGAACTTTTGCTTTTAGGAGCCAAAACTTTCCTTACAAGATGTGCCTCCCCTCCAACCCTTTTATTACTCTATTGCCCTTTTCTGCACTTTTTCTAGTGCTATAATATCCTTTTTGAGGTGTGGTGACCAGAATTGCTGAGTCCCTCCCCTCTCCAAACCCTACCCTCCATAGGATCCACCCCCCAAATCTCCAGGTATTTCCCTACTCAGAGCTGGCAAATCTACTTCCCACTCAGTAGCTGTTGCTAGGCAACCAAGCTTGGTTCTGTCAGTAAAAAGGCAGGGGGAGGAGCCCTTTCCAGGCCTACTTTGGCCTTTGTGGGGAACTCCTTGGGCTAGTTCTGATTAATCATAGAATCACAGAATGTTAGAGTTGGAAGGGACCTTGCAGGTCATCTAATCCAACCCCCTGCACTCTGCAGCAACATAGCCAAAAGATAGCCCTACAACATACCCAAAAGATGGTTGTCCAGCCTCTGCTTGAAAACATCCAGCGAAGAAGCATCTACCACCTCCCAGGGCAGTCTGTTCCACTGCTCAACCACTCTTACAAAGTTTCTCCTGATATTTAGCCGGTAATGATTCCCTTGTAATTTCCACCCATTAGATCTAGCCTTGCAATCCGGAGCAAGAGAGAATAGATCTGCTCCATCTTCTACATGACAGCCCTTCAAATATTTGAAGACTGCAATCATGTCCCCTCTAAGCCTTCTCTTTCCCAGACTAAACATACCCAACTCTTTCAGCCTTTCCTCATAAGACTTGGATTCCAACTCTCTCACCATCCTGGTTGCCCTCTTCTGGACACGTTCAAGCTTGTCAACATCCTTCCTAAAATGTGGTGCCCCAGACTGGACACAGTATTCCAGGTGAGGCCTGACCATAGCAGAATAGAGCAGAATTACCACCTCCCATGATCTGGACACAATGCTTCTGTTAATGCATCCTAAGATTGCATTAGCTTTCTTCACAGCCACATCACACTGCAGGCTCATGTTTAGCTTGCAATCAACCAGAACACCTAGATCCCTTTGACATGTGCTGCTGTCAAGCCAAGTCCCTCCCATTCTATATCTGTGCCTTTGATTTTTTGTACCTAAGTGTAGGACTTTGCACTTATATCTATTGAAATTCATTTTATTTGTCTCAGCCCACTGTTCCAGCCTACCTAGATCATTTTGAGTCCTAACTCTGTCTTCTTCAGAATTAGCAATCCCACCCAGCTTCGTGTCATCTGCAAATTTGATAAGCATCCCCTCTATGTCTTCCTCCAGATCATTTATAAAAACATTGACCAGCAATGGGCCAAGGACCGAGACCTGTGCCCTCCACTTGAGACTTCCCTCCACGTAGACGCAGAGCAGTTTATGAGCACTCGTTGGGTACAATTTTTTTAACCAACCATGAATCCATCCAACGGTTGCACCATCCAGCCCACATTTAACCAGCTTATAGTCAAGGATATCAGGAGAAACTTTGTCAAATGCTTTACTGAAATCTAGATACACTATATCCACAGCATTGCCAGAGTCAACCATTTTAGTAACTCTGTCAAAAAAGGAGATAAGGTTGGTCTGGCATGATTTATTCTTGATAAAACCATGCTGGCTACTACCAATTAACTCATTCCATTCAAAGTGCTCACAAACAGAGCGTTTAATAATCTGCTCTAGAATTTTTCCAGGTACTGATGTCAAACTGACAGGCCCGTAATTTCCTGGGTCTGCCTTTTTTCCCTTCTTGAAGATCAGGACAACATTCGCTCCTCTTCAGTCTTCCGGCAGAACACCAGTACTCCAGGACATCTCAAAGATTAGAGCCAGAGGCTCTGAAATAATATCAGCAATTTCTTTTAGCACCCTGGGATGCAAGCCATCTGGTCCTGGAAATTTGAAAGTATTTAAGGCAGCTAGATGCTCTCTAACCATTTCCTTACTTACTCTGGACTGGCAGTTCCAGGTTGCCAGCTCCAGGTTGGGAAATTCCTGGAGATTTTGTGGTGGAATCTATGGAAACCAGAATTTGGGGAGGGGAGAGGCCTCAGCTGAACATAATGCCATAGACTCCACCCTCCAAAGCAGTTATATTCACAAGGGGAAGAGAGCTGTTTTCTGGAGTTCAGTTGTGATACCAGACAATACTACAGCCAGTGTTGCATAGCAGTTAGCACTTCAGAGCAGGGTCTGGCAGACCCAGGTTGAAGCTGAGTGGGTGATTTCTGACTAGTCACAGACTTTAAGCCTAACCTACCTCACAGGGTTGTTGTGCAGATCAAAAGGGGGAATGGAGAATGATGTAAGCTGCTCTGGTCCCCACTGCGGAGAAAGACTGTACTTTTCCTCCTGGGGATCCACTGTTGTCAATCTCCAAGTAAGGGCTGGAGATCACTCAGAATTACAACTGTTCTCCAGATAGCAGAGAAAAGTTTCCCTAGAGAAAATGGTGGATCCTGTGTTGTTATACCCTCCAGAAGTGGCCACCCTTTGACAGCCAGTGTGATGAAACAGTGCTTCAGAGCAGGGTCTGCCAGACCCAGGTTCTTGCTATGGAAGCTGAGTGGGTGATTTTAGACCACTCACAGACTTTCAGCCTAACCTACCTCATGGAGATGTTCTGCAGATCAAAAGGAGGAGAGGAGAATAATGTGAGCTGCTTTGGTCCTCACTGATTCCCCACTCCTCCACTTGCACCTGCTGATGTGACCTTGGGTCACTCACAAGCTCTGGCACAGCGGTTCCTGAAAGAGCAGTTTGTGTTAGAGTTCTCTCAGCCCCACCTACCTCACAGGGTGTCTGTTGTGGGGAGGGGAAGGGAAAGGAGTTTGTAAGCCGCTCTGAGACTCCAAGTGAAGGGCGGGGTACAAATCCAGTCTCCTCCTCCTCCTCCTCCTCCTCCTCCTATAGCATCACACCACATTCTTCCTCCTCTGTCCAATCGTGCTACATCATGCTGCTTCTCCCTTCTCCTTCACTGTCTCGTCGCCTCCTCCTGACTCAGAATACCAGTAATACAAACAAAAAGAAACCAGAGAAGATTATGCAACATCCACTCTTATCTCCTTTTCAAGGTCTTTTATAACACTTTAAAGCTATGTCTAGACTATGTGGGCTTCCTTTTCATAGCCACTGCCGCATTCTTTTCATGTCTCAAACCCATCCAGGCATCTCCAACCCTCTGCGCGAGCTTCTATCCTTGCTAGCCTTGCTTTTAAAAACTGGAAATGAACTAAGAAAACCAGGCAAGAAATAACAATACTTAGCTTCGGTTTGGTCTTGGTTTGAGCAAACTTTGTTGGACTTCTTTGGTTCTTGTGGTCTTGGCTGGTGCAGGGTTGAACACAGCTGCTTCCTTATACCCTCCTGCTTTGGAACATGCCTAAAACTGCTTGGGGGGTTGCCACCCACCCCCGAGTTAGGAAAGAGCTCCTTGCTAATGTCTTTCTCTTCGGGAAAGAACTTTGACCACTGTAAAAGTCTATTAAAGGGTATAGGAATGAGTTGGACACTCAGAGCTTGCCTCCGTGTGTTCTCTCTTGTCAGGACCAGAACCCAGAATTAGGGTCTCTGATATGATTAAAGCCAATCTCCATATGTGGTTGGAGTTTTTGAAAGAGTTCAATGGAGTGTTGTTCTAGTGAAAGACAGCACCGCTGGATGTGTTCTTGCAGATTTCTACTGATGCTTCAGTCAGTGTTGGCTTTGGGGTGTTCTTTGAGGATAGTTGGTGTGCTCAATGCTGGCCAACTGATTGGGGTGAATCTGGGTTGACTAGAGACCTGACCATTTTGGATTTTTTTCTATTATAGTGACAGTTCATTTGTGGAATCTTTGGCTGTGTAATCAGGTTGTGAAGTTCTGGTATGATAACCTAGCTGTAGTTCATGTAGTTAACAGCTTGACATTTTGTTCCTATTTGGTTATATGTCTCATGTGGTTTTTTGGGTTTTTTTTTTTTGCAATGTTTGCACTTTAACATACTGTTGGTGGCAGAATATTTGCCTGGTTTTAATAATAACACTGTGGATGCCCCGTCTTGCTTTCAGGAGTGCCAGATGTAAGCCTGGAGCCAGATGTGAGCCTGGAGCCAGAGGCTATGCCAGAGGCTCTCTAGGAACTTGGCAGGGTGAAGTTGTGTGGGCAGTTAAGGAGCAGTAAGCTCCAGATATGAGGGTTTCTTATTTTAGGTATGTATTAAGGTGCTCAGAGTTTAGGTGTGGGTGAGGACTGCAGGAGGCATGGCCTGCTCTAGTTGACCATTTGTTACAGTTTGCTGTCACATTAAAGGAAAGGAGACTAGCAGTCAAAATGATTAAGGGTTATCTTTCAGCCATAGCCTTTTATTCTTTTTTTTAATGATTTTTATTAGTTTTTAACAAACATACAAACACACACACATACATGAGAGTGGTAGTAACAACATCATATCTCTTAGATTGCCTCTTGCATATAGTTTAATTTTCTCACCATATGAACCATAATTATTTTTGCAAGTCTGTGTTTTAGATTAACAATTTTAACAATCCTAGCTCTATATATATAACTATAAAATTACATAATCATAACAATCTATAATTATTAAATCTCTATTACTATCCAAGCCATTTCTCTCCTGGTTAAACATTCTACAACAGTCTTCTATACATTAACTTTATCTTTACCTATTTTTTTTTTTGAAACAAAATTTTTATTGGGATACATTCAACATTTCCAATCACGTTACCAATACAATTTCAGAAAAGAAGATCCCCGTCCCAATCCCCCCACCCCCTAATAGGCTTCCAACACTGCTAATAACAAACAGAAAAATTATAAGGCAATCAAGCTTAGACTTAAGTACATCGACAAACCAGGTAACACATTTGAATTATATATAACCTCTACAATTTCAGCATATTGTATATAACAGCACATACAGTTCAAAATTCATTTCATTTCTCGTTCAATATCCATACGTATCCAAGTTATATATTTTCCCCTTCATTCTATATTCAGTTTCTAGATACAATTTCAATCCTTCCCAGTCTTTTAGGTATTGTTCTGCCATTTGTCCATTTAATTTCTTTGTCATTTTGTCCATTTCCGCTAAAAATAACAGTTTTCTCAACCAGTCATGTACATCTGGCACCTTCTCCATTTTCCAATGCTGAGCAAAGGCCATTCTCACCGACGTAATCATGTACCATAACAATGTCCTTTTTTCTTGTGGAATTTTTTCCATTGTCAAACCGAGGAGAAGAAGTTCTGGCTTTCTCTCAATTGGGATTTTCAGTATTTTCTGCATCACACAATGTATATTAGACCAGTATGCTTTCACTTTATCACATGACCACCACATATGGTAAAAAGAACCCTCTACTTTTTTACATTTCCAGCATTTATTACTCAAGTTCTTATCCATACTAATATTGGCAATCTTTTTTGGTGTCATGTACCATCTATACATCATCTTATAACAATTTTCTTTTACATTGATACAGGTAGACATTTTAAAAGATCTTTTCCACAAAAATTCCCATGATTCCATAGAAATTTCTTTGTTCATATTTATGGCCCACTTTATCATTTGTTCTTTAACAGTTTCATCCAAAGTATATACAGTCAACAAAGTTTTATACATTTTTGATATCATTTTCCGTTCTTTTTTCAACCATATATTTTCAATATCATCATTCATAGCTCTAAAACCAAACTCTTTACAGTCTTTTTTATAGATGTCCCTTATTTGACAATATTGTAACCAACCATACTCAAATTCTAATTCGTTATTTGGTTTTAAAACATATTTTTTCCCTTCTTTTTGCAACAATTCCTGATACTTCAACCAGTCATTACCTTTATATTCTGAAAACAAATGTATATGCAGCTGGAACAATCCACAGAGGCCTTTCATCCGAAATTGTATCCTTATACCTGATCCATGCATCAAACAGTGTCCTCCTTACATAATGATGCTTAAACATAGAGTCAGCTTTGTTTTTCCCATACCAAAGATAGGCATGCCAGCCAAATCTGCAATCGTGCCCCTCAAGAGCTAAAAGTTTTCTATTTTCCAAATTTACCCATTCAGATAACCAAGACATACATACTGCTTCATGATACAAACGCAAATTCGGGACATGGAAGCCACCTCTGTCTTTAATATCATACATTATCTTCATTTTAATTCTTGGCTTCTTCCCTGCCCAGATAAACTTAAAGATTTCTCTTTGCCATTTTACCAGCACTTTTCCATCTTTCACAATTGGTATTGTCTGAAACAGAAACATTAACCTGGGCAGTACATTCATTTTAATAACGGCAATTTTTCCAAGAAGAGATAACCTTAGTTTTTCCCATTTTTCTAAATCACTCTTTATCGAACCCCACAGTTTTTCATAATTATTCTTAAACAAATCTATATTTTTCATTGTAATTTCAACTCCCAAGTACTTAACCCTTTTAACCACTTCACATTCTGTCACATTTTGTAACATTTGTTGCTTTGTACCAATCATATTTTTACACAGTATCTTAGATTTATTTTTGTTGACATAAAACCCTGCAAGATCACCAAACTCTCTTACTTTTTCAAATACCTTAGGCATATTATTAACAGGATCTTCAACAATAAACATAATATCATCCGCAAATGCTCTTAATTTAAATGAAAAACCTCCAATATTCAAACCTTTTATATTATCATCATCTCTGACTGCTTGTAGCAAAATCTCCAAAATCCAGATAAATAACAATGGTGACAGGGGACAACCTTGTCTAGTACCTTTTCTTACCCGGAACATATCTGTTGATTCTGCATTGACAATCACCGAAGCTTTTTGTTCTTTATATATCGATTGAATCATTCTTGTAAATTCTACGCCCATCAAAGATTTCTCAAGCACTTTAAACATAAATTCCCAATTCAAATTATCAAAGGCCTTCTCTGCATCCAAAAATAAAAAAGCAACTTCTTTTTCAGGGTGTTTATCATAATACTCAATTGCGTCCAAAACAACCCTCATATTGTCTTTAATTTGTCTATTTGGTAAAAAACCAGCTTGATCTTCAACAATAGTATCTTTCAAAAACTTTTTAAGGCGCTCTGCCAATATTTTTGCAAATATTTTATAATCGTTGTTCAATAATGAAATGGGCCGGTAGTTTTTAACATTTGTTAAATCTTGCATTTCTTTAGGGATTAAGGTGATTGCAGCTTCATTCCAGGAGTCTGGGATCTTTCCTGTCTTTCTAATTTCATTTAGAAGAATCTCCAACACCGGGACCAAATCTTCATGAAATTTTTTATAAAATTTAGCTGAAAAGCCATCCGGGCCTGGGACTTTAGAGATTTTTGCCTCAGCTATTGCTTTACTGATTTCGTCTTTAGTTATTGCAGCATTTAAAAATGTTTTCATTTCGAGGTTTGGTTGTATCAAGTTAGCTTTGGATAAGTAATCCAACATTTTTTGAGGATCCGCTTGCTTCGATTGAAAGAGAGTCGCGTAATATTTAAAAAATTACCTTTTAATTACTCCTGGGTCTAAAATCTCTTTATTTCCATCTTTCAAACAGGTGATTGTTTTATTCTCTCTTCTTTTCTTTAATTGCCATGCTAAATATTTGCCAGGTTTATTTGCACCTTCAAAGGATTTCTGTTGCAATTTTTTCAAGTTCCAAAATACTTCTTTGTTCAACCTTGCCTCATATTGCTCCCTTAGAATCCTCAATTCTCTCAAAATCTTCTTTTTACCAGGCCTTTTCTTAATTCTGTTTCTTTTTTCCGAATATTTTCCATAATTTCTTTGTCCATTTGTTATTTCTTTTCATTATTATTAATTGCAATCAGATGTCCTCTCATCACAGCCTTGTAGGCTTCCCATACCGTTTGCGTCTGTACACTTTTATTTAAGTTCAATTGAAAGTATGTTTGGGTTTCTGACCTTATTTTATCCATGATATTTTGCTTGTCCAGCAAATCTTCGTTAAGTCGCCATCGAAATTTTTTCCTCTTAACATACGTTGACCATTTTATCGGACTGTGGTCAGAAAGAATCCTCGGCAATATCTCAATTTTGCGTGTTTGCAAGATTAAATTCTCTGTCATCCACATCATATCTATCCTGGAAAAAGATTCGTGTCTTGATGAATAAAAAGAGTACTCTCTATCTCTGGGATGTTTGATTCTCCAAACGTCTGCCAAGTGTTCATGTTTAGTCAATTGGAAAAAGACTTTAGGAAGTTTGCCCATGGCCTCAATTCCTTTTTTTGATTTTCTATCAACAACATTGTCAACAGTACCATTAAAATCGCCCATTAAAATCGTTTGCTCATAGGTCAACTGTCGTAGTTGTTCCCACAGATCCTGAAAAAAGTTTTCTTTTGCCCCATTGGGAGCATAGAGATTAACAATTAATGTCTTTTTGTTCTGCAGCACAACTTCTACCGCCAAAAATTTCCCTTCATCGTCTTTAAAAATTTCTTTTGGTTCCAGCTCTTTTTTAATATATGTAACAACTCCTTTTTTCTTTTGAGAGGAGAGTGAATAAAATTCCTCTCCTAATCTTTTTTGAATCAAAAATTTGGCATCTGATTTTTTAATATGTGTTTCTTGCAAACAAACAATATCACATTTCTGTTTTTCCAACCAGAGTCTGATATTTTTCCTTTTTTGGGGTGAATTCAGTCCATTAACATTCCATGAAATTATTTGACTCTCCATGTTGATTCTGTAATTATTTATCAGAGTCTTTAAAATTATCATTGATGAATCTGGTCATTTGGTCAACTGACTTGATGGTGACTCTCTTCTGCTTGAACGAAAAACTGACACCTTTAGGAATTTCCCATCTATATCTTATGCCCTCTGTTTTCAGCTTGTCAATCAGGTCTTTAAAAAGTCGTCTGTCCTGAAGCATCGCTCTGGGTAGTTCCTTTAGGACCATGATTTTCTTGTTGTCAATTATGAAGTCATCCTGAAATTGTTGCTTGAACAAATCCTCCTTCAGCTTCTTAGATATAAACTGGACAATTACATCTCTAGGTAATTTTTTCCTTTGCGCAATCGCAGAATTGACTCTGTATACCACATCAATCTGTGCCGCCACTCTCTCCTCTTCCATTTTCAAAAAGTCTGCAACAGCATCTACCATGACTGAATGGATGTCCTCATTCTTGTCTTCAGGGATCCCCCTGAATCTCATGTGGTTAATCATTGCATTATATTGGACCATCACATTCACTTTATCTGTTTCTAAAGTGACCTCAGCTATATTAGATGCTACTCCTTTCACCCTTACATCCATCTCATCTGCTCTTTTGGTCAGCGTCTGTATCTCTTTTGTAATTCCAGACATTTCTTTTTTCAACTCTGTTACTTCTGTTATTACAGTCTTTTCCAGCTTCAGAATCGCGTCCATCACTCGTTTCTCCATAGCTTCCATCATGCCCTGTAGCTTTTTTCCTCTTTCCCAGCCATTTTCGGGGAGGACCAGGTATTTGCCCTCTGTCGTTGCCGCAGGTCGTAAGCCGTTGTTCAGAATTTTCCCTCCAACTCACTCTAAATCAAAGTCCTTCTTGTGCCCACCTAAATCGCACTAATTTCACTTTTTTATATTAAGTCTTTCGTTTAAAATCAAAGAAAATTTTTCTGACCTTCCCAAAATGGCGGGCGCAATTTCTCTATGGTAAATGGTTCTTCCGTGTACTCACTTCCTGTCCGGCAATCTTAATGGTCCCCCTTGTTCCTGATTTCTTCCTTTCTTCCGGCCTCCTTGGTCTTCTCTAGGATGATTACTTGTCTGTTCTGAAGTCACTTCCTGTTTTGCCGATTTCTGCTGCAGCAGCTACAGTACTTTTCCACTGCAGTTCTCGCGGAGTTACTGTTAGTTTCTATTTTAAAGTCAATAATCTAACCGCAGGAATGATCAACAATTCGGCTTTTTGGCCTTTTTTAGCTGTTTAACTGCACTTTTTCCGCTCCAATGTTAGTACAACAGATACAGCACGATCATGCGCTTCATCGGATGTTGTTTATTTTCGGCCGAAACGCGTCTCCGGTGAGCAATTTTAAAAAGTTACCTTCAAAGTCCGTGTCTTGTTATAGCAGTGTTTCCTTGATATCAGTTTCCGTAGAATGTCTTGGAGGTCTGGGTCATGCGTTCTTATGTTGAGAATCCAACTCGGTGGGGTCTTGTAGAGATTTTCCGAAGTGCCTTCTCTGGGGGAGGGGATCAAGGCTGGTCGCGGCGCTCTTTAAAGCCCCGCTATCAGCTGATCTCAACTCCTCTCTCGGGCCAAGCTCTCTGCCAGTCACCCCCCTGCCTGGGGGGATCTGCGGTGGGCTATTTGAAGCCCACCCTGTCATCAAGACCCTCCGTTTGCTCTGGGAGCTCTAATGAGCAAGCCAGAACACCTTAAGACGCCATGAATCCCAGACCGGAAGCCAACTTTATCTTTACCTATTAACTGACTTCATAACGTTTCTATTTGTGCTAATTATTTTAACATATAAGTAAATTCTCTAATTTGTTTCATGTATCAGACCACCTTATTACCTTATTATCTTTAAGAAATTTGTTCTCTTCCTTCTTCTGTTATTATCCTTCCCTAAATATTCTTCTCACATATATAATCTAAGTCACCTTTTTTACAGCTTATTCTTTAATATTTTATATTGTCTTCTGTTTATAAAACTTCCTGGAACTCTAAAAATCTTCCCTAATTTTTTTTTGAGGGGGCTATAATTTTATACATGCATATAAAAAAAGAAAAATACAATGTTAATTCATTCTCAATACAATTTTCTCTTGCCCATCTTAATCAGTTACACCAAAACCAGAGTTGATTTTATTATGGGCTATAATTTTATAGAGACATATATATATATATATATATATATATATATATATATATATATATATATATATATATCAGTTGTCACCAATGTTAGTTCATTGCCAATACAATTTTCCCTAGCCCATCTTAGTCAGTTGCACATAAACCAGTGTCCTCTAGAACAGCATTATTTAGGAGGTTTTATTCTTTTCTTCTTTTTGAAAGACCTTTTTTTCAATAAAGTCATTTTTCTGTGTATCTCTCCCTTATAGGTAGAGGGTATTTCAGCTTGCCCTCTGTATTCCATTTTTATAGGGTTAGTATTTTCATGGCTTCTCTTTTGTCTTCTCTGTGGAGTATAACTTTGAGGGTTACAAAATTTGACAGTCTTTTAGTAGATCTGTTATTCTCACTGTAGCCTTGTTCATCCTGGTTGTTCTGTGTCTTGCACTTTTAAGTGCTGAGGATCCTTTTCTCTATAGGTTAAGTCAAGTTGTTTGTAGTGTTGTCTTGCAACTTGCAAGATTTGCTGCTGGGATTCTTTTCCTCTATAGGTTGGGTCCACTAAATTATAATATTGCTCTGTTCCCTGCATTGTTTGATGCTGGAGTTTCTTTATCTGGCTTATAGTTTGGGTTTACAGAATATTTACACTTTACAAGTTCTAAAACATCCTTGAATGCTAAAAAAATTTCATCCACAATTATGGCCCAAAGCTATTCCCAAGAGACCTGTAGTCGATTGATTTCTACAGAGCTCTCTGGGCAAATATTGTCTGGCATTTTTATTTTTGTATCTTGCCCCCCTATTTTAAAACAATCACACAGACCCAGCAATGATTCTTTTCAAAGCTGACCATGCTTAAAGTTGTTGACAGCTGAGAATTTGTTAATGCAAGAAGGGTAGTCATAATAAGCTCCTCCATTCCCAGCCCTGAAGCATGATGTCATAACAAATTGCCACAAAGAAGCAAAATCAACTCTAAATAACTCTCTTTCTGTCTTTTTTCTCCAAGAACAGTATCAAAGCACAAACAAAAGTCTCACTTTGCCCCAAGCAATATTTCACTCAACTTTCTTTAAATAAATTGTCTCTGCCGCTCTGCAAGGAAGGCGGGGGGAGTCTCACCCTCCTTTCCGTCTCTTTTTTAAGATTTATTACAGGGCATAAATAGAAAGTAAAGATAAAGTCTTCTGCTTCTAATGTTGTTTTTCCAGGTACTTACTAGTTGTAAATCTTTGTCTGATGGTACTGATGAGGCTGAGATTAACTCTCTTGCTTCCAGGGGGTACACAGCTGATGTAATGATGGCTCCATAACCACATGTCTTCATTCTGTGCCTCGGGACAAAGCTTCCACTCGTTTTGCAGCAAACGGGCTGAATCAAGTTTCTTGCACCTGACCTCCCCCCAGGAGGTCTGGTGGAGCTTGGGTTCCCCTGAAAACTCATCTAAATAGAACAAAGAGCCAGTGGCACCCAGGAGACATTCTGGAAGCTGACCGTGTTGCTGTGCCCGTAGCCCCCCCCCAGCCATTTATTCTAAAGCACAGGGATTTGAGGAGTTTACAAGTGAGTTCAGATTATGATTTATGCTGGAAGGCTGGGCTCAAGAGGCCCCTCCTGCGGCTGATACCAGGCATCCCTTTATGCCCAAGATTATCTTGACTTTATTTAGTGGGATTTTTTCATCCTGTTGTGAGATGTGTTTGTTTTCGGTCGCCACCTTGGTTGCCTTCTTCGGTGCATTCAGAGTTAGTGAGCTTTTATGCAGCTCTTGATGGAATTGTGGGGAGAGGGCCCTCTTCGTGTTGGATGTGGCCACAGCTGATGAATTTATTTTATTTATTTTGAGATTTTCATTCTGCACTCCCCGAAGTGGGCTCAGGAAAAATCACAAAAGCTGAGTCCATGACTCGTTACAATAAAATCCCATTAAAAACTGTTAAAACACTAACAATAAAAACTCCTACATGAAGCAAGAATTTCATATCTGTTAAAGCCACAGGTGGAATCAGTGGGCCCTTTCAGCAGATTGGGAGCCAGGCTGATTCTGTTAGTTTGAGAGTTTGTAGGTCTAAAACTGACCAAAAAGGGGTTTGACAGTAGGTGATACTTTATAGGTGTTCAGAGGATTGGCTTTGCCCTGTGAGTGCACTGTCCAGATGGTTGGGGTTAGTGAGTGATAGGTCTGCCCCCCTCTTTCAGCATGGGAACAGCCTTCTCCTGACTCAATATCAGTTTTGGATAATTTTTCGCAGGGCTTTAGCTAGGGTGGGTTTATCTGAACATAATTATGGCATACATTCTTTCCATATTGGAGCGGCTTCAACAGCTGCTATTTTGGGATTTAGCTCATCTGAGCTTCAGCGGCTCTGCTGATGGAGGCCTAAGGCATATAGGTCTTATGTTCATAAGCATTAATGGTTTAATTGTTTTCCTTTTGCAGGATGCAGCACAAGAATGGACTGTACCTCTGTGTGGATTTGTGGTCACTCAATTGTGTACTGGGTAAAGGGCAAGCTGCTCCAGCATCGATACCCAGCTAGGCATCTCTGTTGAATGGCTGGGGAAACAGGGCAAGTGTTAGAGTCAGCTGCTCCCCCTTTACCATGAGTGCAAGTTGGCAGGAGTGCCTCCCCAAGTTGTACTTGTGTATTTGGGTGAAAACAATCTGGGCAATAGGTCAGAGTTATCCTTGCTTCCAGATATCTTTAGTGACTTTCAGATTTTATGGCAGCGGTATCCCAGCCTACTTCTAGTTTGGCCCCGGCAAGCCTGGAGGGGTATTAGGTGTCCCACAAAAGTTGATAAGGCAAGGCTCTGAGCTTATAATGTAGTGGGTAGGTCTGTGGTCTCAGGCAATGGAAAGGCCATTCCACATCCCAGTATCAGATTCTTGTTGCTGCATCTTTTTAAGCCTGATGGCATCCATTTGTCTGTCAGTGGGTCTGACACATTTTTGGCTGATCTGCAGGATGATCTGTGCAACTTATTGGTGCACAGTGGGCAGGAAGGGAGTTAAGCCAAGGCTAACCCCTCCATGTGGTAGGAAAAGCATGGGTTAAGGGAAATGTAAATTTGGCAAGCACCCTGAGATATCTGCAATGGGGGGGCTTGAGCCTGGTAGCTATTGGCTTTAGAGTCAGGGTGGCTCAGTTAGAGCCCCAAGGTTGGGGGGCATTCAATGAGCCTTAAGGCTGAACAGTCGTGGGTGGGGACTATGCCTATCCATCCTCTCTACACACTTAAGTGTGGGCTGTGAAGAGAAAGGTTTGGAGAAACTCCAAACTTGGCTCTGAGCCGGGGTGGTATTGCCCAGTTAAGGGGCTTGTTTAGCAAGCCAGTAGCAACCCATGTTTTTAACAGTTTTGAGTTGCAGATCAGCTATTTCAATAAAGTTCTTAGTTAGCCCATAAACTGTGTTGTGTTTTCATTCAAGGGTAGGTGGGCAATAAATTTAAAATGCCTGTGAGAGAAGAATTTTACCATCATGCCAGTTGTCATTGGAGCCCTTGGAGCAGTGCCTAAAAGTCTCAAGAAACACCTGGACACTTTGGGCATTGAACAATATCGCACTAGCTCTGCCTCAGAAGACAGTGTCGCTTGGAAAAGTAAGAATCCTGTGTATATCTGCAATTCCAAAGAATTTGGCTAGATTTCAAATTGCAGAACACCGTCTTCCAGTCAAATATCTGACTATGACAATTAATAATACCAGCAGTAGCAGCAGCAGGAATCCTGCAAAGATACACCTGCAATTCCCAAGAACTTGGCTAGATCTTGAATTGCAGAACACCATCTACCAGTCAAATATCTGACTGTGACAACTCTTCATCATAATCACCATCACCATCCTAGTCCCTTTATAAGAATGCCCTCCTGGACAACTATATTTTTCCTGTTCTGTGGAATGAGCATTCTTGACCTCTTTGGGCAGACCATTCCACCAAATGGGGACCACAACAGATAAAGCAGGGGTTGTGCCTTCAGAAGCCTTTACTCAGATAACTGAAGCTGTTGCAGTGAAGTGTATTGGAGAACATAAGAACATACAAAAAAAGAGCCCTGTTGGATCAGACCAGTGGTCCATCTAGTCCATGCCCAACAGCAAAAACTCATTAGAATTGGCTACATGGGGGGGGGGGTGGCCTAACATGCAAAGGAGTTCCTGCTACAAAAAAAGCCCTGGACCGTTTTGACAACAAAGAAGGTAAACAGAATAAGAAGCAAAAGGTGGGTGTGGCCGGACGACCACACTTCTGGTGAGATGGGGTGTGGCCTAATTCACTAATGAGCTGCATTGCCAGGGGTGTGGCCTGATATGCTAATGAGTTCCTGCTGGGCTTTTTCTACAAAAAAAGCCCTGGAAGTGACTATAAGAATAGGACTAATATACAGACTCCACCTAGTTTCCATTAGTCATCAAGGTGTACATAGAATCATAGAATGTTAGAGTTGGAAGGACCTTGCAGGTCATCTAGTCCAGCCCCCTGCACTCTGCAGCAGCATACCTGAAAGATGGTCATCCAGCCACCATTTGAAAATGTCCAGTGAAGGAGCATCCACCACCTCCCGAAGCAGTCAACCACTCTTACAGTTAGGAAGTTTCTCCTGATATTTAGCTGGTAACGATTCCCTTGTAATTTCCACCCATTAGATCATGTCCCCTCTAAGCCTTCTCTTTCCCAGGCTAAACATACCCAACTCTTTCAGCTTTTCCTCATAAGACTTGCAATTTCTTTTAGCACCTTGGGATGCAAGCCATCTGACCCTGGAGATTTGAAAGTATTTAGGGCAGCTAGATGCTCTCTAACCATCTCCTTACTTACTCTGGACTGGCAGTTCCTCCTTCCTTCATATGTCCTGCATTCTTCAGTTTGTATACAGCTCACCTTAAGGTTAAAGACCAATGCAAAGTGAGAGTTAAGTAATTCTGCTTTGTCTTCATCCCTTGTTAATGCTTGACCATCTTCCTCTAACAATGAGCTTACCCCATCCCTGTTCTTCTTTTTGCTCTGAACATAGGCATAGAAACCTTTCTTGTTATTTTTAGCATCCCTCGCAAGCCTCAGCTACATCTGCACTTTAGCCTTTTTGACACGATCCCTACAGATTCGAGCCTGCTTCTTGTACTCACCCTCAGTAATTTGTCTCTCCTTCCATTTCCTGTACATTTCCCTTTTTAGTCTCAGCTCTTCAGAGAGTTCCTTGTTAAGCCACCTCAGCTTCATTACCCGTCTCCCACCTTTCTTTCTCACTAAGACAGTTTGCGATTGTGCCTTAAGCACTTCATTTTTCAACATTTCCCATCCTTCCTGTGCAGATTTCCTCCTCAGCATTTCCAGCCATGGGATCCTACATAATATTTCTCTCTGTTTTTTTAAATCAGCTTTCCTGAAGTCCAGGATATGAGTCCTACTATGTTCTGGTTTCACATCCTTCTCTATGTCAAATTTCAAGCAGACATGGTCACTATTCCCCAATGATCCCAAAACATTCATTTCATCAACCAGTTCTTCCCTGTTAGGATTAAATGCAGGATACCAGATCCTCTGGTTCCCACCTCCACCTTCTGAGAGATGAAGTCTGCAAGACTATTCAAGAATCTGCAGGATGTCCCATGTCTAGCAGAGTTAGATTTCCAGCAAATATCTGGATAGTTGAAATCTCCAATAATCACTACATCCTTTCTCTGTGAAAGTTTAGCAAGCTGTTGTACAAATGCATCATCCAGTTCCTCCAGTTGGTTCAGAGGTCTGTAGTATACCCCCACAACAATATCCCCTTCTTTTTTCCCTCACTCTATCCTTACCCACACACTTTCAACAGAGCAACTCTTGAAATCCTGGATTTCAGTGCACGTGTATTCATTCTTGACATATAGTGCCACCCTGCCTCTGGTCACTAGGGTTGCCAGCTCCAGTTTGGGAAATACCTGGAGATTTTGGGGGTGGAGCCTGAGGAAGGTGGGTTTTGGGGAGGGGAGGGACTTCAGTGGGGTGGTAATGCCATAGAGTCTATCTTCCATAGTGGCCATTTTCTCCAGGTGAACCAACCTCTGTCTCCTGGAGATCAATTATAATAGCAGAAGATCTCCAGCCACCACCTGGAAGTTGGCATCTGTACCTGCCACCCTCATCTCTCCACACTTCTACTGTCCTGCTGCTATAGACAGGAACTGGAGCATATTATTGTTTTTTTGTGGATTCCCTGATGTGAGAGATGTGAGCTTTGTCACTGTTCAATTATGACTGTAGACATGCCAAACCTTGTTCTACTACACAGCAGTTTCAAACCCAGACTTGACTTTGTGAACTGAAGTTGGTCACTAGAGCTGTGCACAAAGGGCAGGATCAAGAGTGGCCTTTGGGAGTTCAGGCATTTCCAGTTCCTCTGTATATTCCCTTGGGCCCCCTCTCTCCTACTGTGGCTTTGCTACCCCCCAGTTCAGCCCCTGCCATTTAAAAAGCACTGTGCCTGCAGGAGGCAGTGAAGCAAAAGGGATCAATGGCTAACACAATCATTCAAGCCTTTCTGGAAACTTCATGCACATTTCTGTTAGCAATGTGATTCATATGTAGGGTTGCCAACTGTGGGTTAGGAAATCCCTGGAGATTTGAGTGTGGAACTTGGGGAGGGCAAGGTTTGGGGAGGGGAAGGGAGGGGAGGGGCCTCAGCAGGGTATAATGCTGTTGAGTCCACCCTCCAAAGCAACCATTTTTTCCAGGGAAACTTACTTCTGTAGTCTGGAGATCAGTTGTAATTCCAGATCTTCAGTACAACCCCACCCATAGCTTTTACAGGCACAGGACTGTGCTTTGATTGAGAATCCTAACAAAAGTTTAGGTAGTAAGAAAGAAAATGTGGCTTTTAGACCCTGGGATTCATAACACATTTAGATGTTTTGGAGTATGATGTCAAATCTGGTCAAATCTGACCAACAGTCCTGACTTCACAAGCCCTGGATTGTGTGCTGCAGAGACACACATTGTCATGTATGGCACAGACATGTTTGCTGACAGGCCTGTATCCCCCAAATAAACTGATAAGTTCTTTCTCTGCCATAATCCTCTGACATTGTCTTTGTACTACTGGTTATTTGCAAATTTTTGGCAGAGTAAACTGTTATTCTGTAGATTACAATTATGTTTTTAAACTTACAGGCATGTCTATGAAGGTTTGAAAAACATAAAGGAGCATTATACTGTTAGGATACATAGAGGAAAAACCTGGAATCTTTCCAAAGAATGCAACTTCATGTTTTTATAAGGCTTAAGCTGTACCTGTATTTCCTGTGACGTTCCAGTGAAGCATATTTTCCTTCTGCACTATTGGACTTCATATGCCACTTATAGAACTCAACAGGCATCAAGACTAGAATGATAATCACTACTTTTGTTGCTTGAATTCTATGCAGTAATGATACGGACATAAGTATCTGCGAAGATAGAAAATAGCACAGTATGTATCCATTCTTACTAATATTGTGAGCATTCTCACCAACAGGCTGGTTGTTTCCCTAAGGAAACATCCAGTGGCTGAAAGAAGAGGTACTATCATTCTTTCTCCACCTTTTTTTTGTTATAATACATTTATTAGATTTTCAAAGATAATAAACACATACACCACAAACATATAGACCAAAGACCCAAACAAACTTACAAACATAGACAAGGGATATTTTCTATACAGTAACATAGCCAGGCAAAGAAAACAACAACAACAACAATATTTATAATATTTCACCAGTGAACACGCACTTCTGCCAGAGCCATCTTCTAAGATTTAACTTCCCATTTTGTTTAGCTACACATTTTGTTCAATTTAGTTTTACAAATTATTCAAATTGATATTACAGGCTAATTTTCAAGTCACCATTTAGAATCAACATTGTTCTCTCAAAGCATGGTACTAACAACTTCTCAAACTATTAATCCCATTTCATTACCATTTACTCCCAGAGTCTATACATTTCTTACTTATATATATATATATATTTAATTAATTTTTAGCCCATTATAGTTAGGATTATAGACTCAATTTTCCCAATTAGATTTGGAGCAGGAGTAAAAAAACCTTTCAATTCACTTTTACTACAGTTTATTACAGTTTAGTAATAAGATTATAAGAGGTCACAACTAAACACCCCTTCTATTACCACCACATTTTAAGTCCAAATTGCACATTTTGTTGAGATTAGTTTTTATTCTCATTAGGCAAGATTCTCATAACTTTCCCACTAGTTATTTCCAGTTATCCCCTATTAGATTTATATATATAAGGAAAAATATTCTTCCCAACCTAATCTATCTTAAACCTCATTTAGCCATTGTTACACTGTCTACTTCAACATGTTACCACAACTAAACACTTCTTCTATTACCATCACCTTTTAAATTTTAAATTACACATTTTCTTCAAATTATTTTTAAGCGTCTTAATTTAGGATTTGACCTTGTTCACTTTAGGCAGATTTTTCATAACTTTTGACACTGTAATAAGATATCCTACTAATTGCTTCAAATTATCCCCCACTGGGCATATATCCATAAGGAACAAAAAAAGAAAAGAAATTTTCTTTCTTACCTACTCTATCATAAATCATTTACCACTAAAGGGAAAAAAATTGTTCTTTTTTAAAAAACTTATCACAGACTTATTTTCTATATTCAGTATCCCCTTAACAGAGGTTTTAGAGTTATTTTTCCAGCCAAGCATGTATCAGGAAAAAAACAAAAACACAACACCTTTCACCCCCCTTCATATAGCTTAATTTCCCCCCTATGTATCTGCATTTTGCTTTCTTGTACCAGCATGTCAACATGTCTTTTCCCTTTTAATGTGTGAAAATTTAATTCTAGCCTCCCTTCTTTAACATTCAGCAGCTCTAACTTCAGTATTTTATTGTCCCTTTTAAATTTCCATGCATGTCATTTTATTCTCTTTTTTCCCCGAGTTTCTTCCTTCCTTAAAGCAGAGTCTTTGCACCTTCCTTTTTGATAAAGCTGTCTTTGAATAAGACAGTCTTGTTGGTATTTTTTTCCCACTCTTTTAATAGGCAGGGGCTGAGTCTCAATGCACACCTTCATTTGATAAACATCCAAATTCTCCTCAACATATAATGTCTCGTCTCTTCCTTGTTCTCTATTTCCAGCTGTGAGTTATGTGATTTTTCCACTACTTTTGCACAAGCTTCCTTAAAACCCTTCTGTATTTCTTCCCTCAAAAGTCTCAGAAATTGCTCAACAGTCAGTTCTCCCACCTCCATGTTTTCATCAACTTCCTCCTCCTCTCACTCTGTAGATGCCATTTTTTACACAGTTCAGTCTTATTTATGCAAGTTCAAATAGTCCTCCAAGCTACCAAACAAATTTCTTCTATTATAAGTCCTTTTCAGAGAGGAAAAAACAAAAAAATCCTCAAAGAAGCAAAAACACAGCAACTCTCACTCAGCTCCCATTCCTCCTCTGGCCACTATTCATCTCCATTCTGAGCAGACAGAATTGGGGTAATTTTTCCACAGGTCTTTTCTATTTTAAAGTTAGAAGTACATGTTCTCACCAAGTTTCCTTCTCTGTGTTACTATGTATGTTGCAAATCCAAATTGAATTAACGGCTGGCTGCAGCTGTGCAAAAACATGGTGAACCCTGTATTTGCTCTGTCGATTGCTACTGCATCAAGGCAAAAACAGCCTCTCCTACACACTTGCCGTGTGTGTATGTGGCCAAAAAGAAGCCTCTTGCTATCTGCTCTCCCTCCAAGATAGCAGGAAACTCCCCCAGACTGGAAGGTCGGGGAGCTTCAGAAAGAGCAAAAAGAGGATCAGGTATCTCAGGAGCGTCCTGAAAAAAACACCCGTCACCACGCCACACCCCCTTCCTCTGTCATATCCCAGATTCTCATTCTTTCTCTACTTTTACAAGGTTATACTTTAAAGCATTACTGACTTGCTGTTTGATGTCTTCTCACACATTGTCTTGTTAATAGATGAAACTGCTAGATTGTCACAAAAAAGACTGTATCCAGCCTACTGAGTTTGTAAAGTAGACTGCCCAAGTAAATAAGCATATAGTGGCTGATGTCAGATGCAAAATGTAACAGTAATAACAGTGATCAGCAGACCTCTTTCTGGCAGAATGATCACCCGATAGAGGCAAAGTCTTGTTCTCAAATGATGTGTAATGTGTAGCATGTTCCACGGGGGGAAATATATAGCAGTAGTTCCCCCATGGCTGCATTTTTGTTTGAGGAAAAGCCAATGGTGCTTTCCATCAATTCCCCCTCCCCCACCACATACCCCCCCTTAGATGTGGGGAGGGGAGTTTTGTTTGTCAACAAAGCTGGGAGCAATACTGTAAGGAATTTAGACTCTGTCAAGGAGTCACTCAAGATGGAACGGTGACAGCTGAGACACCATACTAAGATGCATCCACCCCCTTCAAGAATCAAAGGCCACATCTGCAGAAGAGAATGGACAGTTGCAATGGTGATGGGGAAATCCTTGAAGGGTAGCTACTGGGCAGCAGCAGTAATGGAAAGTGATACTGGCAGAGAATCTCATAGTTTGAAAATCCTATGAGAAGGTGCTTGAAAACAAACTAAAAAAAGATATAGTGCTGGAAGACAGGACCTCTAGAATGGATAGTACTAAATCAGCTACTGGGGAAGAGCAGAGGACAAGTACAAGTAGCGCTGTTCTTAATGATGCTGTTAAACTGATTGCTGTTATTATTAATAAAATTATTGGGAATATTAGCTCTTATCAATAAGCAATCGGTTGCAGGATGCAACACCAATTTATACAGAGGTCCCGCCCTTCCAGAACTTATCAGAAACAGACACAGAGACTTTATAAGGTTGAAATTAAAGTCTTTTACTAGATTCTTCTTCACACACAAACAATACACAAACACACACACAATTACTCAAGTCTAGGAAATAAAGAGAGAGATATAAGCACATTTGCATTAGCAGGTATTCATTGATGGGATGTATTTACCTGTCCTGAAGTGTGAGCCGTTCCAACAGAAGAATGGAGGGGAAGAATGGAAAAAGGGGACACGTGGCCTGAACCAGCAGGTAACACATGGAACTCAGGCTGCAGACCAGAGTTTAAAGATGGAGGCAGGGGTTGGGGACAGCAAGTTGGACATAAGAGTGTCAAAGCTTCGATAGGGGTCATAGAGGAGAGAGAGAGAGCATGTGGTTGGGTTGCCCCTTTTATGCACGAGGGTGGGGGCTGGCCATAACCCCTGGTCACTCCTCCTGGTAAGTCCATCCCAGAAAACCTATGATTGGCTGAAGGGAGTAGGGGAGGGGGAACTGAGGAGTGGTCAATATTTGAGATCTAGAAACTTAGCTTGTGCCTGGCACCTGGGGAAAGGTGAGATGAGTCAGCGGCCTCTTCCATTGTGATTCTGATTGAATCAGTCAGCTCCTGGGTGAGTGGATTAGTTGCCACATAACCATGAATTGTCTCTGGATCTGCAGGACAAACTGCATATGCTGGAGACGGGGAAAGGGGATTGCCTACATGTGTTGGAGGGCTCTCTTAATGGCTGGTAAGAGCTCTCTTTTCCCCATGCTCAGGCATGGCATGGCATTTGTGCTTTAGGCATACTGTGGAACTGGTCCTTCTTCCATCTGGTACGAGGCTGGTAGCCCTGTAGAACCTAATGAAACAGCAAGTGAAGAAAGGAAGGTATCCTCCTCTCTCAGGGTGCAGTCTCCTCTGGCTTCATAGGGCTACCTTGTTGTACAGCTCCTGTAAGTATGCTTGGTGCACAGTTCATATTTTATTTCAGTTCATAAAAGGCATAAAAAGCCTTGCAGGGCAATAATGCAACTAGATTAAAGCCAAAAGGAAGTTCAGTTGTTGATGTGAATGGATGTAAAAGGAAAGTCCAAAGCTGTTTGACATATATAATAGGAACATTGGAATGTGAGAAGTATGAATCAATGTAAGCTCAAAATCATAAAAGGAGAAATGGAATATTTAATCATTGCAATCCTGGGAGTGAGTGAACTAAAATGGACTGGATGAGGACATTTTCAGTCAGGAAATTACAAAATTACTTGGGAAATGACAAACACTGAAGAAACATAGTTTAGTTCAGTTCAGTTAACCTTTATTGGCATAAAAATACCTTAAAAGAGGATTACTGTAAAAAAGAAACATACATTTAAAACCATATAGAGACATACATATACAGTCGAGAATTTTACCAACTACATAATATTGCATAGTGTTGCATTAAACAATTACTCATTGGTAGTTTTCTTGGCATAGCTTTATTGCTGATTGTAAAAACATGGCTAAGTTCATGGATATTTCCGGAACAAAGTGTTCTAGAAGACAATGGCTGATAAATCAGGCCTTATCCCTGATGCATGGTTAAATGCAATCGTGGTCCCAATTTACAAAAATGTGATTGCATAATTCCTTCCAACTATAGACCAATCAGCCTGCTTTCCATAATGCGAAAACTGTATGTCAAACATCTATTATCTAAGCTTAACATATGGAAAGTCTTAGGCCCAGAACAGCTGGGATTCTGTAAAGGGAAAACTACTTTAGACCACTGCATTGTATTAGAGCACTTAACAAGTATGTAAAAAGAAGCAATGTAAAATTATATGCTGCCTTCATAGATCTTAAAGGGACATTTGATTCAATTGGCAGGGAACTCCTCTGGGCCAAACTACAACAACTAAATATAGATAAGTGGCTCCTTAACCTTAAAAAAAAGCTATATACTTCAACAAAATGCCAAATTAAATGTTCACTGTCAGGGAAATTAACTTCAAAAATACCATTCAATAAAGGAGTCAAACTGAAGCTGTTGATTGCCATGCTCCTAAATTAGGTTCTGTCCATGTCCCTCTGCTATTATATGCAGACAGCATGGTACTATTGTCCTGCTCCAAAGTTAGTTTAAAGTGTTCACTAAATGGATGCCTTTCATATTTTATAACAAATAAATTATTTCTAAATTATGAAAAATCAAAAATACTTGTCTTTTCCAAAACTTGGAAACTATCCAAATGGACAATTGGAGGCAAACCAATTGAAGAAGTCAAAAATTTTAGATACTTAGGTTTGTGCTTCCAGTATAATGTGTCTTGGTCTGTGCAGCATAACTCAGCAATAAATAAGGCTAACATCAATGCTTCTGCCATTTCCTGATTTTTTTATACCAGAGGCAATCAATTCATACCAGCTACATTAAAAGTCTTCAAGGCCAAAGTAATTCCCCAACTCATGTATGGTATGCCAATATGGATAAGAAACATAGTTGCTGCAATAGTGAAGGAAGACTTAGCACAAGCAATCAGAGATTATAATGCAA
Organism: Gekko gecko; assembly: GCA_029375565.1. Taxonomy (NCBI): domain Eukaryota; kingdom Metazoa; phylum Chordata; class Lepidosauria; order Squamata; family Gekkonidae; genus Gekko; species Gekko gecko. Next base: position 177,932,960 of record JAPDNY010000005.1, read on the forward strand.
AGTCTGACCAAATAATATCAGACTTCATGGAATGCCTGTCAATACAACCATCATTCAAATTTATGCTCCAACTAAAGATGCTGATGAGGAAAAAATTGCAAGCATGAATACAATTATCTAGGAAGAAACTGATCATATACCGAGACAAAATGTGCTTATAATTATTGGTGAATGGAACACAAAAGGGGGAAACAAAGTAGAATCAAATATTGTTGGAAGATTTGGGCTAGGAGCGCAAAATGGAGCAGGAGAATGACTCTTAGAATTCTGTGAAGACAACTAGTTGTTCATTGGGACCATATATTTCAGGCAACTGAACAAACTGGGTGTTGTGTACTAAGCTTGGGATCACAGAACAATGGACTGCTAGGATCCTGGGATGGACCTATCACTCAGGAGTGCCTCTGTAAGTAGCCTATTGTTGGGAGTGGGTGTGTGATGGGCAATGTTCCCTCTAAGCTGTGGAGCCTTGTGAGCAAAGATTCTACTTTGTGAGCTGCTGGCATTAAAGTTGTGAGCAAGTGATATGGCTACTGCATAAGTTAGTTTGCTCTGGAGCCATCCTGCCTGAGCTAAGACAAAAATGTGTGAGCCGCAGGCTAAAAAACTGTGAGCCAGCTCACACTAACTCAGCTTAGAGGGAACACTGGTGATGGGTGTGCCATTTTACAGGTTTATAAGCAATACTCTGCCCCTGCTAGAGTGTCTTTTAGTTTTGAGCTGTTACCACAATAAAGCATGAGCTGATCACTCCACGCATCTGAACCCAGTATATTTTACTGGCGACGAGGATGGGATCCTGGGTGAGCAAGCCCATTCAAGACAGCACAGCACTGTACAATGAGCCCCCAAGCCCCACGCCACGCACCGCTCCTGAGACCATGGCTGCCTCATCAGGACATCTACCAGAGTTCGACCCCACACACCCAGAACTGTGGGAGACCTGGAGGGAGTGGCTGAAATACTTCATCCTGTTCCAGGGCATTACTGATGCCAACAAGAAAAAGCCCTCCTGCTGAGTGCCTGTGGTATTGCCACCCTACGGCTGGTCCAGGGCCTCATTGCACCCAACACCCTGGAAGCGTCCACATACGAGGACTTCCTAAAGGCACTCACCGGCCATTTTGCACCACAGCCCACAAAGATGGCATGCCATGTGGACTTCTTTTCATGCCAACAGAAGACCAATGAATCAACCACCAACTTCGTTGCTGACCATTGCTGGCTGGCTCTCCACTGTGGGTTCTCGAAGCTTTATGAGACCCTGCTCATCCAGTTCATCATGGGAATCCAAGAACCAAAGCTTCACCGCAAGCCTGGTAACAGCGCTACATGAGGCCACTGCTTTCGAGAAGGCTCAGAGGGACTGCCAACACTCCAGCATGCACCAAGCCTCCATCCCTTTAGTGTCCAACAAGAAGGAAGCCCACCAGGTCTGCCACCCAACTTGCCACAAACTGTGTTCGCCTACAGCCCCTGCACATCCAGCAAAGGTGACCACACCATCTCTCTGTGCTAGCTGCGGGGATGACCACGAACATTGTTCCTGCTGTTTCCACTGTTATCTGCTGGACGTGCAGCAAGACCGGCCACATTGCACATGCCTGCCACTCCAAAGGCAATCGGAGATGCACAACGGCCCACCAGGAGCCCGTGGAGCTACACACCACCACCGTCCACCAGCATGAGGTACTAAACTTGCTCCGGGACACCCCCCTTAAAATAAAAGTGGAGCCAACTAACTAAAATCATCCGAGGGTTGAAAGACGATATAGGTATTATCAGAGTTGATGAAGATTTCAATGTTTCTTGAGAGCAGCAACCTTTGCCAAGAACCGTGCCACGTTGGCTGTTGTCGATCCATCAGCATTTGAGTCCGATAACAATAGTGAGAGCACCCAGGATTGCAAGGGAAGATTCATCTTCGTGATAATATATTTTTTTAACTTCTGGGCTTCGGCCTGGGTTTTATCTATGTATATGATTGTGACTATGTTCTCTGTCATATTTTCTGTATCTATTTTAGTCACTTTTTCTACTCTCTTGGGTTATGACTTCGGTCACATAGATCCATAATAAATGAATGAATGAATGAATGAATGAATGAATGAATGAAAATAAAAGTGACTGTGTTTATTGAGGGAGCACCCTGCGAGATGGAACTGGACATCGGGTCCTCCAGCTCTATAATCTTGGAAGAGACTCTCTGGAGGCTCTGTCCAAGGGGGGGTTCCTGCCTGAGGCCCACTGGCTTCACCCTCAGAGACTTCCAAAAAAATGAGCTGGCCATAAAAGGGTGGGGCAAGTTCCGTGTGAAATACCGCCATTTCGAAGGACTATTGGACTTGCTAGTAGTGGAAGGATGGCTCACGAGCTAATTGGGACTCTCTTGGTTGGCACCCTTGGGTTTCAAAGTAACGGGGGTGCACCACATAGGCTCCAAGGACTTCCAAATGGTGTGCAATGAGTTCCCTGTGGTCTTTGATGGGACACTCAGTTGCTACACTGGGCCTCTGGTCTCCTTGCAACTTAACCCAGAGGTGCGGCCGATTAGGCTGAAGGCCAGGCCAAGATAGATGGAGAGCTGGATCGGCTGGTGACCCAAGGGGTATTGGAGCCTGTTACACATGCTGCCTGGGAAACCCCCATCATGACCCCAGTCAAGCCAAACGATGTTTTAATCACCACCCCCACAGACGAGGACTTCACCCTCCATCTACATGCTGCCCTACAAAGATTCCATGACACCGGCCTTAAAGTTAAGAGGGAGAAGTGTCTCCTGGGGGTCGCCATGGTCGCATGGGGCATCCATTCAGGCACCTACAAGGTCCAGGCCATTGTCAACACCCCAACCCCCACATCCAAGCAGGAACTCCAGGCCTTCCTGGGCCTGCTAAATTTCTACTACTTGTTCCTGCCCTACAAGGCTGCCATCACGAAGCCACTACACTGGCTTCTCGACAAATGGGCCCCCTGGGTCTGGGGCCAGAAGCAGGCCACCACAGGTTTTATGGGTTTATAAGCAGGGCTCTGGCCCTGCTAGACTGACTTTTAGTTTTGAGCTGTTATCACAGTAAAACACGAGCTGATCACTCCATGCATCTGAACCCAGTATATTTCACTGGGGAAATTAAAAATTAATAAATCTTGTTGCCAGAGGCACTACCTTTTATTCTTGGGTAGCCCCAAAGCAGGGGTGCCCTACTTTCTAACCTGAACCAAAGTCCCCAAAAGCCAAGCACCCTCAGCTTGAACCACAGAGTCAGGCTGCTAATGCTCTGCAAAAAAAAAGGGATTTCATATTCTGGTGAGAGGCAACCTCAGAGCAAGTCTCCAGTCTTCCCCCTCCACCCAGCAGAGATTTTGTTTATGGAATAACAATGGGTTCTACCAGGTACAGTATCTAGATTTCTACAAACTTTTTAGAAGCCATCTGGCAGATAACTCTGTCTCCAGTAATTCTTTGTCTGAATTCTTTGTCTTTCTTGCTCTGTCACTCAAGATACTGGGATAAACCAATCAATCATTCAAATGTTTAGCAATCCTTCCTGACGCTAATCAGGGATGTCTCCCACCTTTTGTCTACCCTGGACAGGACCATTAGTAAATCAGATAATCCATTTAACTAGCTACCCAACACCTGGCTTCTATTGTTAAATCCAGATCCTGCCTCTCTGGAAGCTCATTGGTCATACCTAAGGTTTGCCCCTTCTGGCATCACACACCCCTGGGACTCATCATTGGTCCAGGTAATCTATTGTTCTCACCTGAGACCAGCCCTCAGGGCTGCCCATTGGCCTGCATTCTTTGCCAATGCCTATATCCCAGCACACACATGACCTTAGACCATGTGTTTTCTGCCATGATCTAAGATGGCAGTCCATCCCCAGACTCTCTCTCTGAGTTTGGGCCACTATCCTTTCTTCATGGACCTCTGCACATCTGAACAGGTTGTATCACCTCTCTATAAGCCATCAATCACCTCTGTCTCTTTAGTTCTATATTGTGTGAATATTGTTTGTATGCTTGAGAATATTTAGTAAAGAAATCATTATTTTAGCCACCCAGTTTATGTGTCTATTCCTGGGTTCTTGGGAATTCTAACTTTGGTATACACAGGTCAGATCCTATAGAAAAGCCAATTGCATATTAATAATTATAATTCCCCATCTTTATTAAATAATAGAGCAATTTGGCTAACAATCTTCAAGTCCTGATGGCATATACCTGAGAGTTCTTAGGAAAGTCAGATATGAAACTGTACCAGAAGACTGGAGGACAGAAAATGTTACACTGATTTTATAAAGGGGTCCAGAGGAGAACAAGGAAGTTACAGGCCAGTTAGCCTAACATCTGTCTGAAGCAAATTAATAGAAACTGTAATCAAAGCCAGAATTATTAGGCTCATAGAGGAACAGAGCTTGCTGAGGGAAACTTCAGCTTCCCTAATATGTGCTTGGAGATGAACTCTACTAAATGTCCAGAGTCACACAACTTCCTGATCCGCCTGCTTGACAAATTCCTTTTTCAAATGGTGGGGGAAGCTAAGAGGGGCTCGGCCATACTTGACTTAATATTAACCAGCAGGCAAGAGTTGGAAGACAGGTGAAGGTGGTAGGGACGTTAGGGAGAAATGACAATGTCCTCCTAGAATTCCTTTTGCTGTGGGGAGCCAAGGAAGTTCATAGCCAGACATGTATGTTAAATTTTAGTAGAGCAGACTTTAAGGAGAGATGATAAGAGTCATTTCATGGGCAAGAATGCTATAAGGGAAAGAAGCAAGTGAAGCAAGTAAAACAAGACGTCTTGCAAGCACAAACCATCACTGTTCCAACAAGTTGAGAACATGGTAGGGGATCCAAGAAGCCAAGGTGGATAAACAGAGCTTGATGAGCTAAGGAAGAAAGAGGAAATGTTCAAGAAATGGAGGGAAGGGCATAACTTTAAAGAGTACCTTAGGGTTGCTGGGCACTGTAGGTCATTCATCAGAGAGGCCAAAACTCAGAGTGAGCTGAGGCTAGCTACAACAAGAAAAGCTTCTTCAGGTATGTGAGAAGCAAACACAGGGTCAAAGAGATGGTAGGCCCACTGTTGGATGAAAATGAAGAAACAAAGGACAGAGAGAAAGTAGAAAGGCTCAGTACCAATTTTGCCTCAGTTTTTTTCCCTGAAGAAGAGAACAGGTTCATCTAGAAATGGTAGTAGGCAAGGTACAGCTTTGAGGCTGCTGGTTGACATTGACAGAGAGGTTTTTGAGAGGCACCTGGCTGCACTGGATGAGTATAAATCTCCTGGGCCAGATGGTGTGGACATGAGAGCCAGGGCTACCAAGAGCCACCATGGGCCCCTGGACAAAGATTCCATCTGGGCTTTCCCCTCCATATGACACTGATTGAAACCAAATATCATAACAAAACAAAGAAATCACTTGGCTTCCTGTTACCATGAATCTATTATAATAAAAGAATTGGCCTATCTGTCCATTTTTTTTTAATTTATGTACTTTATTTATATCCGACCTTCCTCCCCAATGGGGACTCAAAGCTACTTTGTCATTCTCCTCTCCTCCATTTTATCCTCACAACAATCCTGTGATGTAGGTTAGCCTGAGAGTGAGGCAATAAATATGTCAAAATAGAAGATTGTGTAAAAGTCTCCTTAGTTGTCAAGGGTAATAAACTGATTCTGTTGTTACACAACATTGTTTCCTCTCAAGCATCCAGTTACTTAACAACATCCTTTTCCCACATGCACATGAATAAACCTTTGTTGATCTTAAAGGTGCTACTGTACTCAAAATTTGTTCTACTACTTTAGACCAACATGCCTGCCCATCTGGATCTAGCCCAGGTAAGACAAACTACCACCACATCATGCTATTTGCAACTGAAGCTAAGAGTCTCTGTGGCAGGCATAAGTCAGAAAACAATACTACATGTTTGAAAACTGGCCACCAACCCCAGAATGATGATGGATGTTGCAGTGCCAAAAATGAAGGGAACTGGAACACCCTGAACCAGGTTATCTTCACAACAAACACCATGTAATAAGACAGCTTTTACGCAACTTGTCATGTGTCTCTAATATTCAGATCCCCAGCCCACCATGGAAGGTTGCTGGGTGACACACTCTTAGACAGACCTACCTCACAGGGTTGTTGTGAGGATACAATGGAGGACAAGAGAACAATGCAGTTTTGGGTGCCTATTTGGTGAAAAGATTGGGTATGGTATTGGTTATAATGCTAATTTTAATGATATTAAAAAGATTACATCATTTGTCATATAGAAAAGTAGCCTTTACAAAGGGCTATTAGATCTTCCACCAACACGATAATAATGATAACAACCCAGTGCCTTAGCTGGGTTCTGTTCCACCCAGTGCCTTAGCTAACTTCTGTTCCATATGTATAACTACTAAAACAGATTAAAATTCCATTACCATGCATGTAAATGGTGGTGGGAAGCATCCTTTTACTACTTTGTTAGATCATGGGATAATATTATGGACCTTGGCTAGAAGCTCCATAGGTTCACGGAAGTTCTCAAACAATCAACACAAGAGATCTGGGTTTACTTACAAGGAAAGCTTTAATAATGCATCAGTTATCAAAGCTAAGCATCAGTCTGCTGGCCTCAAGGTGCACCCACATGCACAGCAAAGCTTAGCCAAACCTCGATACCAAGAGCATAACTAGAACTAGGTATTTTATATGCTAAATGTTGACTGTGAGCCCAAAGAATGATTCATTAAGATATCCCAAACACCTGGATGAGCCAGGCCATCCTGCATCTGGCTTCCAGTGTGTGTGTGTGGGAGAAACAACCCTGGCCTTGAAGATAAGCACTACTAACAAGCATGAGATTGCGAAAATTCCCCTGAGAGTAGCTAATACTGTCCTGTCTCAGGGCTCAGAACAACAAAGCACCAGCATGTAACAAAGATGGAGTCACGTGTGCCAATACAGCCCTCTCCTTTATTCAAAATATTAAAAAGGTTGACCACTGTGCTACTATTAAGTACAATCTGTTGTCAAGCAGGATAAGCATGAGAAAGACTTGAGACCAATAACTGAAAATAAATAGGGAGACATGGAAAAATAGGTGGAGGGAGAGATAAATGAATCAGAAAATTGTGGAAGAGAGGGAGATAAATTAAGGAAAAGAGAAGGAAAGGTTGTTTTATGTTGCTGCAACACCCTAACTACTACTTTCCCAGATCTGTCAATGGCATTTCATCTGACTGGAGAGAAGTGTCCAGTGGGGTGCCATAAGGTTCAGTTCTGGGCCTTGTACTTTTCAATATTTTTATAAATGATCTGGATGAGGGTGTGGAGGGGCTATGCAATAAATATGCAGATGACACCAAATTGGGAGGAGAGGCAAACACCCCCAAAATAGAAATAAAATACAACAAGATCTCAACACACTGGAAAAGTGGGCAGATGTGAACAAAATGCAATTCAACAAGGATAAGTGCAGAGTTCTAGCAAAATTTAGAAGCATGCGTACCGAATGGGGGATACTTTTCCGGGTAGCAATCTGTGTGAACAAGATCTTGGAGTATGGGTGGACTGTAAGCTAAATACAAGCAGTCAGTGTGATGTAGCAGAAAAAAAAGGATAATGCAGTCTTGGGATGTATCGATAGTGGCATAATATCCAAATGGTGAGATATCATAGTCCCACTTTACACTCCATTGGTCAGACCACACCTGGAGTACTGTGTGCAGTTCTGGAGGCCTTGTTTCAGAAACGATATGGACAGCATGGAACAGTTGCAGAAGAAAGTTACAAGGATGATTAGGAGCCTAGTGACTAAGCCCTAAGAGGAAAGGCTGAGGGACTTTGGAATGTTCAGTTTGGAGAAGAAAAGGCTGAAGGGGGACATGATTGCTCTCTTTTAAGTATTTGAAAGGCTACCACTTAGAGGGGGTCAGGGAGCTGTTCTTGTTAGCAGAAGAGGACAGGACTCACAATAATGGGTTTAAATCATGGGCAGAAAGGTACCAGCTGGATAACAGGATTTTCTTTTTTACAGTAAGAGTAGCTCAGCAGTGAAATCGGTTACCTACAGAGGTGGTGACTGGTAATCTTCAAGCTGTGGTTGGACAAACACTTGTCAGGGATGCAGGGATGATCCTGCATTGAGCAGGGGATTGGACTCGATGGCCCATATGGCCCCTTCCAACTCTATGATTCTACAATTTTAAAATCAGTATGACTTGTTTAAAAGGAAGTCACACTTCACCGCCTTTTGGAGTTCTTTGAGAAAGTGAATGAACATGTAGATAATGATCCTGTAGACATTATATACTTGAACTTTCAAAAGATTTTTGACAAGGTGCCTCATTAAAGAGGCCTGAGTAAGCTAAGCAGTCATAGATAAGACGATGGGTTCTCTTATGGATTAAAACTGTTCAAATGAAATGAAGCAAAGAGTAGGAATAAATGGATAGTTCTCACAATGCACAGAAATAAGGAGTGGGGTCTAACAAGGATCAGTATTGGGGTTGGTGCTATTTAATTTGTTCATAAATGATCTGGAGCTGGGTGTGAGTGGTGTAGTGGCCAGTGGTGCAGATAACAACATTATTCATGATGCTGAAAAATATAGAGAAGCCACAGGATTAACTGCCACAGGAGGTGCTGGGGGCTACAAGCATGAATGGCTTCAAGAGGGAATTAGATAAACATATGGAGCAGAGGTCCATCAGTGGCTATTAGCCACAAGGTATAGATAGGGACTCTGGGGCAAGTGATGCTCTGTCTTCTTGGTGCTTGGGAGGATCAACATTGGGAGACCCAGTTTGGTGTAGTGGTTAAGTGCGCGGACTCTAATCTGGGAGAATCAGGTTTGATTCCCCACTTCTCCACTTGCACCTGCTGAATGACCTTGGGCAAGCCATAGTTCTGGCATAGCTGTTCTTGAAAAACAGCAGTTTCTGTCAGAGCTCTCTCAGCCCCACCTACCTTACCGGGCATCTGTTGTGGGGAGGGGAAGAGAAAGGAGTTTGTAAGCCACTAACCTTTGGGTAGTGAAGGGTGGGTATAAATCCAATCTCTTCTTCTAGTGTCCTGGCTCCACTGGTGGACCTCCTGATGGCACCTGGAATTTTTGCCCACTTTGTGACAGAGTGTTGGACTGGAAGGGCAATTGGTCTGATCCAACATTGGCTTCTCTTACGTTCTTATGTAAACCTGTCATGTCAATGGTATGCGGGAGGAGTGCTGCTGCCTCTTTCTTTTCCTCTGAAGTTTTCACACAGCCTCTTATCAGGTCCCTGACCTTGCTCCAGCTGCAAGAGCCTCGCTGGGAATTATAATGGTTCCTAGAATGTTTTGCTTCTTAGCCCGCTTAGTCAGCTTTGCCAGCTTAGCTTGAGAGCCAGTTTGGTGTAGTGGTTAAGTGTGCGGACTCTTATCTGGGAGAACTGGGTTTGATTCCCCACTCCTCCACTTGCACCTGCTGATGTGACCTTGGGTCAGTCACAAGCTCTGGCACAGCTGTTCTCTCAAGGACAGTTTCTGTCAGAAGTTCTCTCAGCCCCACCTACCTCACAGGGTGTCTGTTGTGGGGAGGGGAAGGGAAAGGAGTTTGTAAGCCGCTCTGAGACGCCTTTGGACAGTGAAGGGCGGGGTATAAATCCAATCTCTTCTCTTCTTCTTCTTCTTCCCGCGCAGGCGAACCATATCAATTGGCTTCTGCTGAAGGGGGCAGTTGTTTGAATGTAGTATAACCTAGTAGGCACTGCTGTATCTAGTCATTACTGACACAGAGAATATACACATGTCTTTAGTACTGTTTCATCATTAAACACTGTCTTCTGAAAAAGCCCTGTGTTGTGTGACTGACTGACTGAAGAACCTGACATCTCTCTGTTAAAACAAGTCAGGAGCTGATTGTGGTATGGATCATTAATTGATAATATCAAAAATTAGAATAAAGTTGAAGACAAACACTAAAACATTCATAGTGCCAAAACACAATCTAAACAACAGTCTTGAAAAGTTTGAAGACCATGTAAAGAACAGATTTGCATTACTAAGTTCAAGTGAATGGAAACTGGAAGAACTATGGGTCGAACCCAGAAATATTATCAAAGAATTTGCAGAGACTATTTTTGTAGCCAAAAAGAATGAAAATCCTTGATGGATGATTGATGAAACTCTTAAAATTGCTAAAGATAGATGAGAAGCAAAAGTAAAAGATGACAGAAATAGAATCAGAAGTCTAAATGCAGTGTTACAGTGACTGCAATTTAGAGAAAAAGAACCATTGTAATATAAAGAAACAGAAGAGAACAACAAAAAAAGAACAGATCTATTCCATAAGGTCCAAGCAACCAAAGAGAAATTTAAAGCATGCTTAGGCATGCTGAAAAATCAACACAGAAATACATTAACTGGACAAAATAAAGAAAATATGGGAACGATATGTGTGGATCATTAAAAGCTGATTGGTTTTTAAAGAAATGGTGTGCCATATCTGATTGTTTTGATTCACAACTTGTACTCTGGACAGCAATTTACAGTTAGGACAGGAGATGGAGAAGCAGAATGGTTTCCAATTGGCAGACATGGATGCTTTTGTTATCTTCCTAGAATCATAGAATCACAGAGTTGGAAAGGGCCGTACAAGCCATCTAGTTCAACCCCCTGCTCAAGGATCAGCCTAGAGCATCCCTGACAAGTGTTTGTCCAGCTGCTGCTTAAAGACTGACAGTGAGGGGGAGCTCACCACTTCCCTAGGCAGCTGATTCCACTGTTGAACAACTCTTTCTGTAAAAAAGTTTTTCCTAATATCCAGCCAGTACCTTACCGCCCTTAATTTAAACCCATTATTGTGAGTCCTGTGCTCTGCTGCCAACAGGAACAGCTCCCTGTTCAATTTCTATGCAGAACATATCATAAAGAAAGTAATAGAGTAATAAACCTGGCCAAGTGTACCCTGTCTGCAATTCCTAGGTTTTTCTTTGTGAAGTGCAATCAATTTGTCCCTGCGGCCATGTGACTCTTCAATGCCAAAGTCGTATCTTAAATACTTTATGGGATTCCTGTCTGGATTGGCTCCTTTAATCAACAGGTTGAGCAGATCCGGGCAATGTTTCTGTGGCATATCCTTGGAGTGCCTAACTGTGTAAATTGTGCAGCCATGTCCCTGGAGACAGGACAGCACCTCCTAGTGACCAGAGCTTGGCTATTAACCTTAAAATTCTGGTTACGCCTTTACATCTAATTGGTCAACCTCAATACTAAGGAAAATACAATCGATTTGTATCCTCGTTGACTCACTGCTCATGTCAGGCGAATCTCAAATATTTAGAACATCGAGGCAAAGGATCCTTGACATTGAAAAACAAACTCTCTGTTCCAGTATTACTTCCTCCCTTCTGAAGTTTAATATAACACTGAGGAATGGGCTTATAGCTGACTATTTTTTACAGCTTACAGTCCCACCTTTAAGATGAGCTTTTATGCTTACACATTTCAACACTTTACCATCTGCAGTCCTTTATGGTAGATTTGCAAAAGTCTCCTACTGTGAAAGGACTTGTCTATGTAGTAGCAGGAAAACAGAATCTATTACCCACATCTGCTTAGTTGTGAATTCTACAATAAAATACGTGATGTCCAAATCATCCCCCTTTTGATCAGTAGGCACAGTTGTCCAGACTAGTATCCTTCCTTCTATCAGACCACCACCCTCACTTCACCTTTGCAGGGGCGAGGTTTCTCTCTATTGCTGTGACGGTTTGAGAATATAAGGTTAAAGCTTCGGTGGGATGACTGTCTTTGTATATTTAAAATCTGTGGTTTCTATGTTGTTGTTTTCTTTTTCAATCTATGCCAATAAAGGTTTGAGTGACTGACTGGCATAAAGAAAGCTGGATTAGATTTAGATGAAGGTGGAGTGAAAATTGGCAGAAGGAACATTAACAATCTGAGATATGCAGATAATGCCACATTACTAGTAATGAAGACTTGAAACAACTACTGATAAAGGTTCAAGCAGGAAGTGCCAGATCAGTATTACAGTAGAACTTCAAGAAGACAAAAAATAATAACTGTTGGGGAATTACACAACTGTGATAATGAAGAAACTGAAATTGTTCCAGATTTCCTATTCCTTGTCTCCCTGTTGTTTGATGATGGAGACAACATTCAAGCAATCAGAAGGAGATTGAGACTGGAATGGGCAGTCATGAAGAAGCTAGAAAAGATTCTTAAGTGTAAGGATGTATCTCTGGCAACCAAGATCAAGAGAATTCAAGACCACAAAAAAGACAAATAAGAGGGTTCTCAAGCAAATCAAGCCTGAACTCGCCCTAGAAGCTAAAATGAGTAAACTGAGGCAATTGTGTTTTGGTCACATTATGAGAAGACAAGAGTCATTGGAAAAGACAATAATGGTAAGAAAATATGAAGGCAGCAAGAGGAAGACTGAGCATAAGAAGGACTGATTCAATCAAGGAAGCCATGTCCCTCAGTTTGCAAGGCCTGAGCAAGGCTGTTAATACTAGGACATTTTGAAGGTCATTAATTCAGAGTTGCCATAAGGTGGAAGTGACATAGCATCATTTAGCGCGCACATGCACACAAGCATAAGTTGGTGCATACTGGAACATATGCTAACCAGGTCTAAATTTCCTGGGACTGAGATGGAAAGAGACCTTGGTGTTATAGTGGATAGCTCAGTGAAAGTGTCAACCCAGTGTGCTGCAGCAGTCAAAAAGGCAAAATCTATGTTGGGGATTTATAGGAAAGGGACTGGAAATAAAATAGCCAATATTATAATATAATAGATCTATGGTGTGGCCTCATTTGGAATACTATGTGAAGTTCTGGTCACCGTATCACAAAAGACATTTTGTTTGTTTATTTATAATTTGAATTTATAAACCACCCTCCCCTGAGTACACAGAGTTCAGGTGGTTGGCAACAAAGAGGAAGAACATTCATAAATAATAAGACAATTTAAATGATACATAAATAATAAATAAATAGATAAAATAGTCTCAGATGGCTCATCATTTGAATTGTATGTCTGCCTTGTGAGGGTGTAGAGAAGCAGGGAAAATGGGAGGAAAGAGGGAATGCCAGTGAGATGGTACCCATTGCTCTCCTCACCCAAAAGCCAGAACATCTCTGACTTGCAAGCCCTGCAACAACCATGTATACTTTGTGCCAATAGCCACTGATGGACCTCTGATACATGTGTTTATCCAGCTGAAGATTAATTTTACTTTTTGTTTTTAGATTCTAATCTGAGCATGAGTAAAAGATTTGAAAGTGGTGCTGGCAAGCGCAAGAGACAGAGACTTGAAAATGCTATGGTAATGAAGTTAAAACCAATCACTGCTTTCGTGCATCAACCACTCATTGAAGCAACAAGAGCCAGCAGTGACGTATCCAGCCTGAGCCAACTACTAGCATGCAACCAGACAAAAACCTCCCCAAAAGAGAAACAGCAAAGTAGGATGTGGAACAGCAAGCTGATTATGAGAAAGTAGCCATGATACTGGCTCACTGAAAATATAGAGCTAATTAAAGAGTCACTTACTGGACAGGGAGAAGTTAAAGAGCCACAAGAAAATAATGTAAATAGATGTTGCAATTCACATCTGGTAAGATAGGCCAGGTCCAAGGTGTTCCAGATGCAGATAAAGATAATGCCAAACATAGATCTACTGTAACAGATGTTGGTTTGTGGTCAGAGTTATCACATGATAGAAAAAATACATAAATCAAATTGTGACTCAAAGGTATACCAATGTCTGTGAGATGCTAGAAAACAACTTGAATTACTAGATACATTGAATATAAAACACTTCTCCTTTAACATGCATCAAATGTCAACGATAAACAGTCCTAAAAGACTACGATTTTTGGCATGGCAACTTAAAAAAAGACAAGATGAGCGTTTTATAAGTAATATAAGGGACTCCAGTGGTACAATTAACTCAAATACTAAGGGTATCATTAAAGCCTTGAACACTTTCTATAGCAAACTTTACTCATCTATAAATCCTGATATCACTGACATTCAAACCTTTTAAATTCAGTATCTAGTTTACCAAAAATCTCTACTGAACATTGTCAACAATTAGAAGAATTTATAAGCCCTCAAGAAATTGAAAGAGCCATTAAAAACCTCAAATGTAACAAAGCACCTGGTCCAGATGGGTATATGTCAGAATACTTCAAGATCTTTGCTCCAATATTAAGCAAATTACTCACTGAGACCTGCAATGAAGCGATTAAAACGGGCAAGCTACCTGAGACCTGGAAAGCTGCTAATGTAATTTTAATATGAAAAAAAGGAAAGGACGTATCAGATCCAAAATCCTATTGCCCTATTTCATTGCTCAATTTAGATTATAACATTTTTACTTCAGTTATCGCAGCAAGACTAAAAATTATAGGCAACTATTTTCATAAAGACAAGACAGGTTTTATAGTGACTAGGGACATTTTGGACAACATCCGCAAAATACTAAATATCATTCATTATGAAAGAAAACAAAAAGGTATTGACTCTCTACTTCTGGCTATTGACACTGAAAAAGCCTTTGATTCTCTAGAAATTAAATATTTAGATGGCCTCCTAAACCACATGTGTTTTGGACCGACCTTTTGGAAATCACTGCGAGTAATTTATGCTGAACCAAAAGCAAAGCTGTTAATTAATGGGTCAGCTTCAAAAGATATCATTCTCAATAGAGGCACATGACAGGGATGCCCTCTGTCACCAATATTATTTGCATTGGCAATGGAACCCCTTGCTTGGGTGATATGACAGAATTCCAAAATAAAGGACATTTCCATCAACAAAAAAGAATTCAAGATCAGTCTGTTCTCAGATGACATTATCTTATATTTGTCAAACCCTAAATTGTCACTCTCAGCGTTGCAAGAAACTCTAAACACCTTCGGAAATATATCAGGCTTAAAAGTAAATCAAAAATCTACTGTATACCCTATAAAAGTAGAAAAGAAAACAAAAAATGAGATCAAACGTACTTACACCTACCAATGGACTCTGGATTATTTTACTTACATTGGAATTAAAATTCCATTATATATGTCTAACCTGATACATACTAACTACACAGATTTACACAAAAACGTCATGGCTCAATTGAGCAACTGGAATGCAGGTTTTTTAAATTGGTTTGACAGAATTAATGTTGTAAGAGCTTATATTTTACCAAAATATTTGTATTGTTTTTGAACCCTTCCTATTTTTATTTGTTGTTGTTGTTGTTCAGTCGCACAGTCGAGTCCGACTCTTCGCGACCCCATGGACCAGATTACGCCAGGCCCTCCTGTCTTCCGCTGTCCGCTGAAGTTTGCTCAATTTCATGTTCGTTGCATCAATGACACTGTCTAACCATCTCATCCTTTGCCGTCCCCTTCTTCTTTGACCTTCAATCTTTCCCAGCATCAGAGTCTTCTCCAGTGAATGCTCCCTTCTCATTTGGTGGCCAAAGTATTTGAGCTTCAGCTTCAGGATCTGGCCTTCCAAGGAACAATCAGGGTTGATTTCTTTTAGGATTGACTGATTTGATCTCCTTGCAGTCCAAGGGACTCTCAAGAGTCTTCTCCAGCACCATAGTTCAAAAGAATCTATTCTTTGGCGCTCGGCCTTCCTTATAGTCCAACTCTCGCAGCCATACATTACTATGGGGAATACCATTGCTTTGACCATGCGGACTTTTGTTGGCAAGGTGATGTCTCTGCTTTTTATCATACTGTTTAGGTTTGCCATCGCTTTCCTCCCAAGGAGCAGGCGTCTTTTAATTTCATGGCTGCAGTCACCATCTGCAGTGATCTGGGATCCTAGGAACGTGAAGTCTGTCACTACTTCTACGACTTCCCCTTCTATTTGCCAAGGAGTGATGGGGCCAGATGCCATGATCTTAGTTTTTTTGATGTTGAGCTTCAAGCCCACTTTTGCGCTCTCCTCTTTCACCCTGAGCAAGAGGCTCTTTAGGTCCTCTTCACTTTCTGCCATCAGAGTGGTATCGTCTGCATATCTGAGGTTATTGATCTTTTCCCCAGCAATCTTAACTCCCGCTTGTGATTCATCCAGGCCAGCATTTCGCATGATGTACTCTGCATATAAATTAAATAAGCAAGGTGACAATATACATCCTTGTCGTACTCCTTTTCCTATGCTAAACCAATCCGTTGTTCCATATCCGGTTCTAACTGTTGCTTCTTGACCCTTATACAGGTTTCTCAGGAGACACGTGAGGTGGTCTGGTACTCCCATCTCTTTAAGAACCTGCCATAATTTATTGTGATCCACACAATCAAAGGCTTTAGCATAGTCAATGAAGCAGAAGTAGATGTTTTTCTGGTACTCTCTTGCTTTCTCCATAATCCAGCGAATGTTGGCAATTTGATCTCTAGTTCCTCTACCTCTTCGAAACCCAGCTTGTACTTCTGGCAATTCTCTATCCACGTACTGTTGAAGCCTAGCTTGTAGGATTTTGAGCATGACCTTGCTAGCGTGTGAAATGAGTGCAATTGTGCGATAGTTTGAACACTCCTTGACATTGCCCTTCTTTGGGATTGGAATGTAAACTGACCTTTTCCAATCCTGTGGCCACTGTTGTGTTTTCCAAATTTGTTGGCAAATTGAGTGCAGCACTTTAACAGCATCTTCTTTTAAGACTTTGAATAACTCAGCTGGGATACCATCACCTCCACTAGCTTTGTTGTTAGTAATGCTTTCTAAGGCCCATTTAACTTCGCTTTCCAGGATGTCTGGCTCGAGGTCAGTGATTATACCATCGTGGTTGTCAAGGACATCAAGGTCCTTCTTGTATAGTTCTTCTGTGTATTCTTGCCATCTTTTCCTAATCTCTTCTGCTTCTGTTAGGTCCCTACCGTTTTTGTCCTTTATCATGGCCAGCTTTGCATGGAACGTTCCCTTGATTTCTCCAATTTTCTTGAACAGATCTCTAGTCCTTCCCAATCTATTGTTTTCCTCTATTACTTTGCATTGTTCATTCAGGAAAGCCTCCTTATCTCTCCTTGCTGTTCTCTGGAAATCTGCATTCAGTTGGGCAAATCTTTCCTTTTCACCGTTGCCTTTAGCTTTCCTTCTTTCCTCTGCTATGTGTAAAGCCTCATCAGACAGCCACTTTGCTTTCTTGCATTTCTTTTTCTTTGGGATGGCGGTGATTGCTGCCTCCTTTACAATGTCACGGACCTCTGTCCATAGTTCTTCAGGCACTCTGTCTATCAAATCTAGTCCCTTAAACCTATTCTTCACCTCTACTGTATATTCATCGGGGATGCGATCTAGGTCAAATCTGAATGGCCTTGTGGTTTTCCCAACTTTCTTCAATTTAAGTCTGAATTTTGCAATGAGTAGCTCATGATCTGAGCCACAGTCAGCTCCAGGTCTTGTTTTTACTGACTGGATAGAGCTTCTCCATCTTTGACTGCAAATTATATAGTCAATCTGATTTCGGTGTTGCCCATCTGGTGATGTCCATGTGTAGAGACGCCTCTTAGGTTGTTCGAAAAGGGTGTTTGCTATGACCAGCGTGTTCTCTTGACAAAACTCTGTTAGCCTTTGCCCTGCTTCATTTTGTTCTCCAAGGCCAAACTTGTCTGTTATTCCGGTTACCTTTTGATTTCCTACTTTAGCATTCCAGTCCCCTATGATGATAAGGACATCATTTTTTGGTATTAGTTCTATGAACTGTTGTAGGTCTTCATAGAACTGGTCCATTTCAGCCTCTTCTGCAGCAGTGGTTGGGGCATAGACTTGGATTACTGTGATACTGAATGGTTTGCCTTGGATTTGGACCAAGATCATTCTGTCATTTTTGAGATTGTATCCCAATACTGCCTTTCTCACTCTCTTGTTGACTATAAAGGCCACACCATTTTTTCTACGGGATTCCGGGCCACAGTAGTAGATATAATGGTCTTCTGAGTTAAATTTGCCCATTCCTGTCCACTTTAGTTCACTGATTCCCAAGATGTCGATGTTCATTCTTGCCATCTCATTTTTGACCACGTCAAGCTTACCTTGATTCATAGACCTTACATTCCAGGTTCCTATGCAGTATTGTTCTTTGCAGCATCGAACTTTCCTTTCACCGTCAGACACATCCACAACTGAGCGTCCTTTCGGCTTTGGCCCAGCCGCTTCACTCTTTCTGGGGTTACTCGTACTTGCCCTCTGCTCTTCCTCAGTAGCATATTGGACACCTTCCGACCTGAGGGGCTCATCTTTCGGCGTCATATCTTTTATCCTTTTGTTACTGTCCATGGGGTTTTCTTGGCAAAGATACTGGAGTGGGTTGCCATTTCCTTCTCCAGGGGGATCACACTTGGTCTGAGTTCTCTGCTGTGGCCTGTCCGTCCTGGGTGGCCCTCCACGGCATAGCCCACAGCCTCATCGAACCACGCAAGCCCCCTCGCCACGACAAGGCAGTGATCCATGAGGGAGACCTATTTTTATTACAGAACAATAAATAAAGAAATGGCAAAGTGACATTAATAAGTTTATTTGGAAGTTTAAATCTCCAAGAACATCACACAGCACTCTCACTAGAACTAAAAGAAATGGAGGTATGGCGGTACCAGATTTGCATCTTTACTACAAAGTGACAGCTATAGCTACATTAATACGTCAATATCATGACATAGATTCCTTAGACTGGAGTTAGATTGAAGCAGCAACTTCCAATACCACAACAATAAGAGAAATGATGTGGGGCAAGTACAACTTTTACAAAGGCAAGATCACGTCCAATCTGTTTACAAAGGCTATGCTCAAAATATGGTATCAAAATAAAGCAAGTCTGACTACTCCTCTTTACAAAGTACCTTTACAAGAGAACAATGGTAGGGGTGTGCAAAAAAAAAAAAATGGCCCAATTCAGATACATTAAAATATGAGCCATGTTGGCCTTTGGTGTAGTGGAGAGCCAGTTTGGTGTAGTGGTTAAGTGCGCGGACTCTTATCTGGGAGAACCGGGTTTGATTCCCCACTCCTCCACTTGCACCTGCTGATGTGACCTTGGGTCAGTCACAAGCTCTGGCACAGCTGTTCTCTCAAGGACAGTTGGTGTTAGAGTTCTCTCAGTCCCACCTACTTCACAGGGTGTCTGTTGTGGAGAGGGGAAGGGAAAAGAGTTTGTAAGCTGCTCTGAGACGTCTTTGGGCAGTGAAGGGCGGAGTATAAATCCAATTACTACTCCTCCTCCTCCTCCTTTGGGAGAAAACTCATTGGGCCCAGTCCTGATCAGGTTGCCAACTCCAGGTGGGCAGTTCCTGGAGATTTGAGGGATGGAGCCTGGAGAGGGTGAGGTTTGAGGAGGGGTGGCACCTCAGACAGGTATGATGCCATAGACTCCACCCTCCAATCCAGCCATTCCCTGATGGGGAACCATTGTTGCCAATCTCCAGGTGGTGGCTGGAGATCACTCAAAATTACAACTGCTCTGGAGAAGGGATGGGGGAGGAGATGGAAAACTAAAGGTAGGTTGATGGTTGGCTGGGAGGGAGATAGGGTTGTCAACTCCAGGTTGGGAAATTCCTGAATTTCAGTTGAACCTGGAGAAGGTAAGTGTTGAGGAGGGGTTGGACCTCAGACAGGTACAGCGCCATAGACTCCACTCTCCAAACCAGCCACTCCCTCCTGGGGAACCACTGTTACCAATCTTGGGGGTGGGCTGGAGATCACTCAAAATTACTACTGCTCTTCAGGTAGCAAAGATCAGTTCCTCTGGAGAAAATGGTGGACTCTGTCATTATACCCTGCTGAGATTGCCACAGCAAATTGTCACTGAGTGCCCAAAGCCGGGGCACTCTCCCAGAGCCTCTTTCTAGAGCCTGTTGTATTTATTTCCACAATGGGCCTTATTCCTAGTAGATATATATATGTAAAAGAAAGTCCCCTCACTGTAAAATCAATGCCCAGGCCAAACCCCTGGACCTAGAAACATGAAACTTGGGGAAAGCACTCCTACCATGATATAGGTGCGCACTAAGAAGGGATTTTTAGAAATTAGACCCCTAATGGGGTCAAAAGGGGTAAAATGTGCTTTCCCTCAGTGCTTCCTATGTGGCTGCCAAGCTGTTGTCTTCTTGCACCCCCAACTCTCTGATTGGTCAGCTACAGAGCTCAGTGTTCTGAGGTAAAAAACAACACCAACCAGTTATAGGAGACTGCAGAGAGCTCATGACAGTTGAGGAAATCAGGAATGGCCTCCTGTGAGATGCAGCAATGCTGCTGACCCAGCCTCCCGGATGGCTTCAAACACGCTCCCCATACCTCCTACACCTGACAGGTGGCAGAGCGCTGAAAGCCATTAGGGAGGCTGCCCAAGCAGTATCACCTTAGCAATCCTGCTGGCCCAGTCTCCCTGATGCCTTCAGACATGCTACTCCTTCTACACCTCAACCCTCCTGGCTTCCCAGCCCACAAGCTTCTCGTCAAAGTGGGGGGTTCAGTGATGCTGCTGCAGAACCTCAGCCCACCCAAACTCTGCAATGGCACCAGACTACAAGTGAAGGCCCTGCACAGGAACATCATTGAGGCCACACTGCTCACCAGGAGTGCTCAGGTAGAGTCAGTGTTCAAACCACACACACCACTGACACCATCAGAATACCCCTTTGAGTTCAAGAGGCTGCAGTTTCACCTCAAGGTCTATTTTGCTATGACCATCGACAAGTCCCAAGGCCTGAAGGTGGCAGGAATTGACTTAATAGATTACTGCTTCTCACACGGACAGTTCTATGTGGCACCTGAGGGCAGAACCACCAATGTGGTCTACAGAGAGGTAGATTCGCATCTGGAAATGCTATGGGTTGAAATAGTGGGTCCAAAAGGAAGCTTAACAGTGGAAGTTTGTTATCGCCCACCAGATCAAAAGATAGAGGAGGATTATAAAATGATGAATGAATTAAAGATAGCGGGTAGACGAAATAACTGTGTTGTAATAGGCGACTTTAACTACCCACACATTGATTGGGTCAATATGAGTTCTAGTCGGGAAAAAGAGATTGAGTTTTTCGACACTCTCAATGACTGTGCTATGGAACAGATGGTCACAGATCCTACCAGGGGAGAGGCGATCCTGGATTTGGTCCTAAGTAACACCCAAGACCTGGTGAGAGATGTAAAAGTGATTGCACTGCTTGGGAACAGTGACCATAATGTCATTGAGTTTAACATTTGTACAGATAGGGAGTTGCCCAAAAAGTCTGATGCAACCACTTTTAACTTTAAAAGGGGTAACTTCTCTGGTATGAGGGGACATGTGAGGAAGAAATTGAAAGGAAGAGTGGAGAAGGTCAAAACCATTGGGGAAGCTTGGAGACTATTTAAAAAGACAATCCTAGAAGCTCAGAAAAAATATATACCGCAGGTTAGGAAAGGTACAAATAGGTATAGAAAAAAGCCTGCATGGTTAACAAATAAAGTAATGAAAGCTGTAAAAGGTAAGAAGGATTCCTTTAAGCAGTGGAAAGCTAGTCTTAGTGTGGTTGATAAAAGGGAACACAGACTATGGCAAATAAAATGCAAGTCTGTGATCAGGCAAGCAAAAAGGGAATATGAGGAGCATATCGCAAAAAACATAAAGATCAACAATAAAACTTTCTTTGAATACATTAGAAGTAGGAAGCCAGCCAGGGAGGCAGTGGGGTAAAAGGAGTAGTGAAGGATGATAGGGAAATGGCTGAGAAGCTGAATGCATTTTTTGCCTCTGTCTTCACTGTGGAAGAGGAGAAGTATTTGCCTACTCCAGAAGCACCGATTTCGGGAGGGGGTTTGAAAGACCTGAATCAGATTGCGGTGACAAGAGACGAAGTCCTCCGACTGATGGACAATTTAAAAACTAATAAATCCCCAGGCCCGGATGGCATTCATCCGAGAGTTCTGAAAGAACTCAAATGTGAACTTGTGGATCTCCTGACAAAAATATGTAATCTTTCTTTAAAATCTGCCTCCATTCCTGAGGACTGGAAGGTAGCTAATGTCACTCCCATCTTTAAAAAGGGCTCCAGGGGAGATCCGGGAAATTACAGGCCAGTCAGTCTGACATCGATACCGGGTAAGTTGGTGGAAACTGTTATTAAGGAAAGAATTAGTAGGCACATTGATGAACAAAAACTATTGAGGCAGACTCAGCATGGGTTCTGTAAGGGAAGATCTTGTCTCACTATCCTGTTAGTGTTTTTTGAGGGAGTGAACAAACATATGGACAAGGGGGACCCAATAGATATTATTTACCTTGACTTCCGGAAAGCTTTTGATACCGTTCCTCATCAAAGGCTCCTAAGTAAGCTCAATGGTCATGGGATAAAAGGACAAGTCCTCTTGTGGATCAAAAACTGGCTTATAAATAGGAAACAGAGAGTGAGTATAAATGGGAAACTTTCTCAGTGGAGGGTGGTAAGCAGTGGGGTACCACAGGGATCAGTACTCGGTCCGATGCTTTTTAACTTGTTTATTAATGATTTGGAATTGGGAGTAAGCAGTGAAGTGGCTAAATTTGCAGATGACACGAAGTTGTTCAGGGTGGTGAAAACCAGGGAGGAGTGTGAGGCACTCCAAAGGGATCTGTTGAGGATGGGTGAGTGGGCGTCAACGTGGCAAATGGGGTTTAATGTGGCCAAGTGCAAAGTGATGCACATTGGAGCCAAAAATCCTAAATATAAATACACGTTGATGGGGTCTGAACTGGCAGAAACGGACCAAGAGAGAGATCTTGGAGTCGTAGTGGATAACTCAATGAAAATGTCTAGACAGTGTGTAGCTGCAATAAAGAAGGCCAACGCTATGCTGGGGGTTATTAGGAAGGGAATTGAAAACAAATCAGCCAGTATCATCATGCCCCTGTATAAATCATTGGTGCGACCTCATTTGGAATACAGTGTACAGTTCTGGTCACCACATCTCAAAAAGGATATTATAGCATTGGAAAAAGTGCAGAGAAGGGCAACTAGAATGATAAAAGGGTTGGAACACCTTCCCTATGAAGAAAGGTTAAAATGCTTGGGGCTCTTTAGCTTGGAGAAACGACGGCTGAGGGGTGACATGATCGAGGTTTATAAGATTATCAATGGGATTGAGCAGGTTGAGAAAGAAGTACTTTTCTCCCTTTCTCACAATACAAGAACTCATGGGCACTCCATGAAATTGCTGAGCAGTCGGGTTAGAACAGATAAAAGGAAATACTTCTTCATATGGAATTCACTGCCACAGGAGATGGTGGCAGCTGCAAGCATGGACAGTTTCAAGAGGAAATTAGATAAACATATGGAGCAGAAGTCCATCAGTGGCTATTAGCCACAGGGTATAGATGGGAACTCTCAGTCTGGGGCAGGTGATGCACTCTATCCTTGGTGCTGGAGGGGGCAGCAGTGGGAGGGCTTCTGGTGCCCTGGCCCCACTGCTGGACCTCCTGATGGCACCTGGTATATTTTGGCCGCTGTGTGACAGAGTGTTGAACTAGATGGGCCATTGGCCTGATTCAACATTGGCTTCTCTTATGTTCTTATGTTACTTCAGCAGAGGGGAAAAAAAAGTATGTATGTCTCACCTCATTTTTTTGCACTACAGTTCTCTCCATTAGAATTCCTACAACAAATATTACAGTTTAAACTTCACGTCATCAGTATTATAAGTGGATTTACAGAACTTAAACACTGTAGCAAAACACGGGTATTGAGCTAGTACAGAATAAGAACAAAGACAGTTTTCCTGTATCCAGTTCTGCATTTTTCTATTGTTCTTGTCATGATGATATTAAATATTAAAGAATACAGTTTGTTTGGATCTGAAGAGAAATGAGTTGTTCTTTTACTTGGGAAGCAAGTGCCTAAGGCCAAACTATGCTAACCAACCCTGAGAAACCTGGCTTAGGCTGTGATCACACACACAAAAGAATCTTCTTTCAATCCATTTCCAGTGCACTTTCCAACTGGATTTTTACTGTGTGAACTGCCGAAATCCCATTGGAAAGTATACTGGAAGTTCATTGAAAGTGGATTATTTTGTGTGTGTGATCGCAGCCATAATATTTACCTTTTAACCAAAATAGCTACCATGAAAATATAGTGCTGTTCCGCTGTCAAGTCACAACAGACCTACAGCAACCCTGAAGGGTTTTCAAGGCAAGAGATGTTCAGAGGTGGTTTGCCATTGCCTGCCTCCATGTCAAAAGTATAGGGGGGCACAATTTTGTATTCTTGCATCTGGTGAAAAATTAGCTAGTTACAGCTCTGGTCAGGCATGTCTTGTAGCTGCCCAGATATTTAACTTTCCAGTTCTGCAGTCCCTGATGGCTCCCAATTCATGACTAGTGGTTTGGACTTCCAAAGCATCCAGACTAAGCTGAGGGGTGGCATGTTGCTGGACATGTCTTTGTTCTGCCTGCATCAAGATGCATACTAACCAATGTTCCCTCTAAGCTGTGGAGTCTTGTGAGCAAAAATTCTACTTTGTGAGCTACTGCCATTAAAGTTGTGAGTGAACAATTTGGCTACTGCATAAACTAGTTTGCTCTGGAGCCATCCTTCCTGAACTAAGACAAATATATGTGAGCCAGAGGCTAAAAACCTGTGAGCTAGCTCACACTAGCTCAGCTTAGAGAGAACATGGATACTAACCCTTCCATTCTTTAGGCTGTAACTGTAGTGCATAGTATTTCTATTGGGGTCCAAAGATGCTATGCCTAAAAAGGCAATACTCCAGCTGGTTAAGCATGCAATGACTCCTTGTTCAGGGTTTTGCAGGAATCTAGTATAGATACAATGACTGACTCTGTAGTGCACATTACTCATTCGGTCTAGTTGTCAAGAGGACTGAATATGGCAGGGGTTGGAAACTTCCAGGCAAGACAGTGCAGATCTGTGGAAAGCAAGGATCTACTAGAATAGCTAAAATAGCATAGCTAGACCTTGTATTGGCCTTCTGAGAAAGCAGGATAGTCAGAAAATGGCAATTAGAACACCATCAATCTAAATAGCTGTAGCTCAGTCAACCTCCCTGTAGGGAAGGGAATTAGAGGCAAATTTGATGTTAGCCACACAAGGAAAACTAGGTAGGTGGAATACAGACTTCTTTGATACATTGGGTTGCCAACTCCTGTTTGGAAATACTTGGAGACTTCGTGGGTGGAGCCTCGGGAGGGCAGGGCTTGGGAAGGGGAGGGGAGGGACTTCAGCAGGGTACAATACCATATAGTCCACCCTCCACAGCAGAAATTTTCTCCAAGTGAACTGATCTTGATTGTCTAGGGATCAACTGCAATAGCAGGAGTTTTCCAGGTGCCACCTGGAGGTTGGCAGCCCTATTCACACATGCAGTAGTTCTTGTACAGCTTAGCTCAGGAAGGACAGCTGAATACGCCAGGTTTGCCATCCAGCCTTCATGCATGCAGCAAAATGGCCTGAGTTAATGCATTTCAACTGTGACACCCTGATCACATCTTCAAATAGAAGGGACCCTTTATTAGTGTAGCATTTATTTAGTTGCTGCATTCTCTCTCTCTCTGCCAGGTTCTTAAAAGCCAAGATTCCATCACTCTCTAGCACAGGATTGCCAGCCTTTCCTTGAATGAGAGCTGCTTTGACTAATGAAAAGCACCCTGCGTATGTTAGCAAGTTTTGTTCTGTCCTAGAAACAGAAGGAAGAGCAGCTCTTAACTAAGCTCTGCAGAGGAAAATCCTACTGCCTTTCTTCCTGTCTCTTTCAAAGAACACAGTAGCAACATTGTTTCTTCTGGTCACCATGGTTCCTTCTATCAGCTGCCTCTTGGTAAGGTTGCCAGGTCTGGATTGGAAAATACCTGGAGACTTTGGGGGTGGATCCAGGAGAGGGGGGTTGGGGGAGGGGCCTCAGCAGAGTACAATGTCATAGAGTCTACCCTTCAAAGCAGCCATTTTCTCAAGGGGAACTGATCTTTGTCAGCTGGAGATCAGTTATAAAAGCAGGGGATCTCTAGGTCCCACCAGGAGGCTGGCAACCCTACCTCTTGAGCTTATCCTCCATACTAGCATTTTGGCAATTCTGGTTGCTTTGCTGTATGGGTATCACCCATACCACTCAGCTTTTTCACTCCCCCTCTCCATGCATTACCATGTTGAAGGCTACATATGTGTGTAAGGAAGATAAAGCAGCTGTGTGAATTTGTACAGGAGATGTCCAGCCTGCTTTTACAAAAATGGCAGGGAAAGGACAGTAAAAAGGTTGGTATTTTTGCAAAAATAAAAGGATACAAAGTATTTTGCATACTGCACATTTCTAGAGGCTCCACCCATCAAGGCTCCTCCAAGTAGCTTCCAAGGTTACTGGTGAGGTTGCTGCTGCAGACAAAAGCATCCTTCCTTCCTCAACAAGAGCTGGTTGCTCTGACTTCTTGCCTTGCTTCCTTCTTCCTCTCCTCCCCCACCCACTCCAGCTAGGAGTCTTCTTATGCATCTGTGATTGCAGGAGCCAGTGAGTGGCCCCTTGGGTTGGGAGAAAAGGTGTACTCTCTTAGCAGGGAAGCTTATGGGATTCCCCTTCCCCCATCTTCCTCCAGCAAAGTTCCGCTCCCACTGGCTGCCATTTTGCTTCTCATGATTGTGGCTTGGATGGCAGGCAGTGATGTGTATGTGCACCCTGCACATAATTTGAAGCCAACTTAATGTCACATCCTGTGCTCCAAGTGGGAGGCTGTCCTTTCATTTGCTCTTTCTGTCTACCTGCCCTTTTTTTTGGAGGGCCCCCAATTTTTAAAGTATTAGCAGGTATAAACATCCAGGCAGCCTGTTTATTAAGAAATAAATCTCATAGTATTCAATGTACTTAGGATTGCAACTCTGCCATCTGGTAGATCAGATTCATAATCCATTTAAAAAAAAATCTTCCTAGCCTATGCATAGGGCCCAATACTTTTGAGAACTGTAGTGGATAGGGAGGCAGAGGTCTCTTCTTTGCCATGGTTGAAATGAAAATCCCCAGCTAAAGCAGCTATAGTGGGGTGGATTTGATGGGAAAGGGAAGACTTAGGCCCCTAAAACTATATTTCTCATGTTTTTATTTATTCATGGATTATATTGAAACTCTACGTCTGCTGCTCTGCTAAAAATTCTGTAAGAAGATGTCTGCAAAAAAAAGTGCTGTTTCAAAGAAAAGAAAAATTGCAGATGAGCACTGTGTCTTTAATGACAATTGGACTACTGACTACTTGTTTGTTTTAAACAAGGATAAACCAGTTTGCCTGATATGCTTTGAAACTGTCTCAGTATTAAAGGAGTACAGTGTTAAAAGAAACTTTGAATCCTGTCACAAGAGCTACTTAATAATGGCACCACATGCATCTGTGAACAAGCTTTTTCAAAGATGAAAATTGTGAAATCCAACTGTAGATCAAGATTTACAGATGAGCATTTGTATGACATTTTAAGGCTGTCTGTCAGGAACCTTGACTTGGAAATTAATGCCTTGGCTGACAGAAAACAGTCACAAAAATAACAATGGCTAGGTAAGCATGTGTAGCTAGATAAAGGATTCCGCAGTAAAATATTGTTCCAAAATGGATTGTGTTCAACTTAATATTTCTTCATTGACCTCTGAATGTTTATTTTTGATCTAAATAGGTAGGTTAATGATTGTGGTACATTTTGCTTTAAGATGTGGTCCTCTTTAGGCACTGGGCACTCTAATGCAGCCCCCATGTGCCAGGAGGTTGGGAACCCCTGTTGTAGGGCATTCACCAGCTGCTCTGTAGCAGCTGGCAAGCTACATGTAGTGTACCCACAGGGAAACATGGACGGAGGGCTACCATGTGCTCAGACCGGTTCTGACCGGTCTGCCACGCGGCCAGGCTAAGGCTTGAGCTTCGTGTCTGGAGACAATAGAATGGAGGCTCCTCGCGTTCTTCCAGTCGAGGAGCCCAGGGTAATCCAATCAACTGTAAATAGCGAATCACGGGTGTTGTGTGTGTTTGGGGTGTGGGCTCACTGGGGATAAAAAGCCGGCCTGCGAGCCGGCTTACTTGTCTTGTTCTTCAACTAATAAAGTATGTGAGAGCTGAAATCACTCGTCAGTCTCAGTACTTTTCACTGGTGACAAGGATGGGATGCCAACTCCCGTCCTGAACAACGACCACGATGAAGAGCATCGCATCGAGCCCGCCGCTCCACCACCTCCTCAACAAAGACGCGCCCTGGGTTTGGGGCCGGGCACAGGCAGAGGCTTTTCAAGGTGTCAAGGACTTACTGGTGTCTAACGCGGTCCTCCACCATTTCTCGGAGTCGCTTCCGGTGGTCCTCGCCTGCGACACCTCTCCCTACGGAGTCGGCGCAGTCTGGGGGCACCGGTTGCCAGACGGTCGGGAGGTCCCGGTCGCGTACTACTCCCGGACCCTCTCTGCGGCGGAGCGGAACTACGCGCAAATAGATAAGGAGGCGCTGGCGATTGTGGCTGGGGTGAAGAAGTTTCACCATTACCTCTACGGCCGGCCATTCGAGATCTTGATGGACCATAAGCCACTTCTGGGACTCCTCGCCGCTGACCGCCAAACACCACAGATGGTTTCCCCCCGAGTACTGCGGTGGTCCATTTTCCTGGCGGGGTATGCATACTCCCTCACGCACCGACCCAGGAAGGCTATGGGACATGCAGATGCCCTTAGCCACCTTCCCCTGGCCATCATGGACCCTGACCCCGCCTCGGTGCACATGGTTGCTCTTCTGGAGGCGCTCCCGACCCGGCTGGTCCATGTGCAGGAGGTGGCCCGCGCTTCGGCCCGGGATCCAGTCCTTTGCCGTGTCTTGGACTGGGTGGGGAGGGGGTGGCCAGTGGCCAAGGAGGGCCCCGAGTTCACACCATTTGCATCCCGCAAGCATGAACTGTCCACGCATAAAGGATGCTTGATGTGGGGAGGACGGGTGGTGATCCCAGGGCCGCTACAGCAACAGGTCCTGGAGGCGCTACACGAACACCACCCTGGCGTCGTCCGCATGAAGGCGTTAGCACGAAGCTACGTCTGGTGGCCAGGCCTCGACCGGGACATCGAGGACAAGGTGAGGAAATGCCAGCCCTGCCAGATCTCACGCCCGGAGCCACCAAGGGCCCCAGACAGAGCCTGGGAATCGTCCCACTGCCCCTGGTCATGCCTCCACTTGGACTTTGCCGGCCCGTTCCAGGGGCAGATTTTCTTCATATTGGTGGATGCCTATAGTAAATGGTTGGAGGTCGTCCCCGTGGCATCCACCTCCTCCAAAGCGGCCATTAGGGCGATGTGGCGGATTCTAAGCACCCATGGGCTGCCGGACACGCTCGTCACTGACAACGGTACTGCATTCACCTCCCGAGAGTTCCACGAGTTCACCGCGTACTATGGAATTCGGCACGTACGCTCTGCGCCATTCCACCCCGCCACGAACGGGCAAGCGGAAAGGATGGTCCAGACCGCCAAGGAGGCCCTCCGTAAGTTTGACTCCCCGGACTGGGAGTATAAGCTCGCCACCTTCCTGTTTGGACAGCGCATTACCCCACACACCACCACGGGACGCAGTCCGGCGGAACTCCTCCTGGGTCGCCGCCTCACGTCGCGCCTGGACAGGCTCCATGCAGACCAAGCCCTGGAGCTCGAGCCAGACACCGAAGACCAACGAGCCAGCAGAGGGTTCTTCCCGGAGGACCCCGTGTACGCCAGAAGCTACACCGCGGGACCACCCTGGGTCCCAGCACGGGTGGTCCGGGTCCGGGGATCCCGATCGTATGAAGTCTCCTGCGAAGATGGCACCGTGCTGCACCGCCACATAGACCAGCTCCGCCGCTGGATCGAGCCGCGGGAACCAGAGGACTACGAGGATCCTGGCCTGCAGGAAGCCGGAGAGCCGCAAACCACAGCCCGGGACCCCATCCCAGGAGAGAGCTCCACGGCCGCACCAATGCCCTCAATGCCAAACGTTCGGACGGCCGTGGACACCGCCGCGACAACCGCTCCAAGCCCCTTGGCACCAGTAGGCCCCTCGACGCAGACACCGGTGCCAGCCTCTTCCCCGGCCCCAGCGCTCCGACGCTCAATGAGGGTCAAGAGGCCACCGTCTTATCTACAGGACTTTGTTTGTGGGTGTCTCATGGACCAAGGGGGGAGGAGTGTAGTGTACCCACAGGGAAACATGGAGAGGGCTACCATGTGCTCAGACCGGTTCTGACCCGCCACGCAGCCAGGCTAAGGCTTGAGCTTCGTGTTTGGAGACAATAGAATGGAGGCTCCTCGCGTTCTTCCAATCGAGGAGCCCGGGTAATCCAATCAACTGTAAATAGCAAATCAGGGGTGTTGTGTATGTTTGGGGTGTGGGCTCACTGGGGATAAAAAGCCGGCCTGCGAGCTGGCTTACTTGTCTTGTTCTTCAACTAATAAAGTATGTGAGAGCTGAAATCACTCCTCAGTCTCAGTACTTTTCACTACATGTTGGAGACCCCTGTTCTAGTACTGAGAGCTACCATGGTGCATTGAGTAGTGGGTCAAGTTTAAGATCTAGGAGACCCAGGTTCTGTTGTGGAAGCTAACTGCACTTGGAGCCCTTTAAACCAAACTTTATTTCTGCCCCTACAAATGAATTCAGGTCTCTGTGAAAAGGGAAAGTACTGGGTGAGGATAAAAACTGGCCTGTACCCCGGCCACAAATGAGGCCAACCCACAGGGCTCACTTCGCTAAGAGGTTTTCTATTTGTAAACCACTTTTAGCTAGTTTGGAAAACATTGTGTACATACACGAATAAACGAATTTCTGCCTGTCGCTGGGAAGACAGACCTCCAGCTTGGGCTTGGAAGTATGTCTTCCCCCATTGGGTGGCGGAGCGAGCAGAGCTCCCCGGCACGTGGCTGGGTAAGCCGGCTAAGGCAGCCCTCTTCCGCCGCCGCTGCCTGCCGTTCCGTTACCCCGGGAGGGCGGGAGGGAGCGGGAGGCGAGTCAGGGCTGCGTTGGAGCGGGTGGGAGGTTCTCCCCTCCGGCACCGCCTCGCCTCGGCAGCAGGAGTGAGGATCACAGCCTCTGCCTGGAGCGACGGCAGCAGGCAGCATAGCTGAGAATCCGCGCCAGTCTCGTCCTTGCTGGCGTGGCGTGGGCCAGGCGGTTCCCGGATTTGGCACCGCTTGGGGTGGGCGGGTGAGAAGCGGCGCTGGGAGGCTTGAGCATCGCGGGTTCGGAGGCACCTGGAGAAGAGCCCGCGCAGGACAGCGGCAGCATGGCAGCGGCGCCCCTCTCGGCCGCGGCGTGGGCTGCGCTCTTCCTGCTTTCGTGGACAGGATGCAGCCCCAGCGAGACCAGCCAGCCTCGGTTGCGCTTGTCGCATAAAGGTAAGCCAGCCCAGTCAGTCGTCCTTAGCATGGCAAAAAGGAGCAGCCAAGCCGTCCTGCCGCTCCTCGGCCAGGTGTTTCGTCGCCCCCCCCCCAATGTGTCGCCACTCGCTCCCCCACCCCTTTGCTCTGTGTTTCTTGTGCCGATCAGCAAGGCAGCCGTCTCGGAGGGAGAAGCGGAGGAAACGGCAGCTCTAGCATGGGCGCCCTTTTCAACCGGGACTGCACCTAAGTGCCCGCTTGGAGTAGCTGCTCTCCAGGGCTTGCCAGGCATCAGACCCGTGCAACAGGCGAGACCAGCCAGACGGAATTCATTCTGGAAACTGGCGGCTGGCCATGAAAACTTTCAAAGTTGCCTGGAGCCCGGGAGAGTTGTGGCTCCCCCAAGGCAAGATTCCACCAGTCTCCGGCTGTGGTTGCCAAACTAGCCTGAAGAAGGAAAGGCAGGAAGGCGCGTGTCTGCTGCCCAGGACCAGCTTACGACCCGCAGCCCTCCCCTAAGGAGTTGGCGGAGGCGCTCTCGCGCTCGGCTTTGGATCTAGCCCGGGAATTTGGGAGGGGCTGGATTCCGACACCCCAAGGAGCGTTCTGGTGTCTGCGCTCCATAATCAAGAGACGGGAGCGGCTGCCAATCGCCTTCTGTTTTCAGCTCCACTGGGGAGCCAGCCAGTCAAATGTCCTCTAACTAGGGCCGAATCTGCATCTAGCATTTGCTCTGCTGTTTTACCAAAGACACACTGGAAATTCCCCTCTACATTGTATGCCACTTTCACTTTGATTGATTGTCGAATTTTATGTCAATGTTGAGACTGCATGCTGCTTTCACTTCCTTTGATCTCTGGTTTTATGGTGGCTGTCTGCATAGATTTATGGCAGTTTTATGGCTGTTCAGGGGTGACTCTTTAGTCAGTACAGGGTTGGACTGGGGTATTTGAATGCAGTTTTGAACTGCATCTTTTTCTGTTCTGATGTGGGTTTGATACAACAACAGAGCAAATACTAGATGCAGATTGGGCCTAGGAAATATTGGGACCTTTCCAAATACTTAGGGAATAGATTCCCTAAAAGAGATTGCTTCTCATCTCTGCAGGTCCCCAATTTAAAAATCTAATATTGAACAATCTGCTAATATTTATTATTGTTGTTGCAATTTTTATTATTTACTTTGCCTGCATACTTAAGCCAAATCCCACCTTTATAATTTGTTCCTGTGGCTTGAGGAAAAGCTCCTTTCCACAGAGGCTTGCCTGTTTCTTACTGAAGATGCCATTTATTCAGGCCCACCTGAAATTTGTTTAGTCTCTTGCAAGGGAACTCCTGAGTGTGGTACCTGGGAAATAGCCCCACTGGATAAAGCAGGCACATTTCTGCAAAGAAGGATGCTTCCTGCCAGTTTCTGCTCACTCCTGGTTTCAACAGATGGTGCTTAAATGTCAACATATATATGCAGCCTGATCCTCTGCATATTTATGTAGATGCAAGTGTGTGTGATTTCAGTTGGGCTTACTCACATGTATGTCTGATCATTTGTCTATTTAATCAGCAGCAAGTCTCAGAGACTTTTAAGTAAATTTGCACAGTGCTTCAGCCTTATGCTTACTTGGTGAGTAAACCCCATTGATTGTCTTGCTTCCGAGTGAATAGAGAGTCAGACTACATGGGTGCCAGTCTGTGCACTTGACTGATCTACTTCTGAGCAGACATGAATGTTACTGAGTGGCTTTCTGTAAATTGCTTTTCCTGAGCAGTTGAAAGGTGGTTAACTATACTACTTTGGACTGTCTAGAGAGCTGCAGTTCCTTTTGATTACCATGTGAGTAGACTGGTGTTATCAGAGCTGAAGTTTAATGCCTCCTCAGAGATGATAATCTTCTTCACACTGTGGCCACATTACTTGAAAACATCCCTTCTACACTGGTTAAAACCCACATCATAAATAGATCAGTTAGGCCACCTATATAGGAAATGACATCCTTTTGTTCTCTGAGTGAATTCACATTAATTGATTGATATACCCTAAGCAATCTTCAAGAGACAGCCTTAAAATTCAGAGGGATGTGGTTTTTACAAGGCTTGTGGTTTTTACAAGGCTAGCTGTAATGGGAAAATAGAAATAAATAGATGAAAGGGCTAATTTGTCTGAGTGTTTTGATACATGACTGCTGTACTTTGATAGATGACTAATATCAGGTGATACGTGATTTTATCAAACAATAGAAAACATACTGGAAGTTTGTATAATGCCTTGATACCCTTGTTATAACCATCAACCCCACTTAATTTGCTTGCAGTGATGGAACACTCCTGCACTTATTGTAATGAAGGTTATTAGCAGTCTAGGGAACAAGAGAATTTTCTGCGAGCAAGGCTTCTATGGTTATGAAGTATAAAACTGAGGTGAAAAGTCCTAACTTTAAGCATACACTGAAACAGAGGTGAACAGCCAGGAGAGAGATCTTGGGGTCATGATGGACAGCTTGATGAAAATGTTGACTCAATATGTGGCAGCAAAGAAAAAAGGCAAATTCTATATTTAGTAGGAAAATGGTTGAAAATCAATGGTGTTTGGAATACTGTATGCAGTTCTAGTTGTCATATCTCAAGGATGCTGTAGTGCTGGAAAAGGTCAGAAAAGGGCAAACAAGATGACCAAGGGGATTAGAAGAATTCATGGAAGGCAGGTACATTAAAGGTTATTAGCTAAGTGACTAATTGGGACCTCCATGTTCAGAGATAGTAGTAACCCTCTGGATATCTGAGCTATGGAAAGGGTGGCAGCAGGTGGAAGTCTTGGATGTTTATTGTGTGAGAGGATGTTGCACTAGATGGTCCATTGGTCTGATCCAGCATTGCTATTCTTATGAATTATAAATTTGAAAATGATCCAAAATTAATCTTGCAGTATTTTAAAGACTAACATGTATATTTTAATGTGGAATGAAGTATTGCAAATGAGAACTCATTTTTATCAGACTCATTTGAACAAGGGGGTTCTGATCCATAAGAGTTTATGCCACAATCATTTAAATCATTGATTGGCCACATGGAAGGAAATGCTTGCTAAATTGATTTCTCTCCCTTGTACATATAATTTTTTAAAAATCTCTCTGGTTACAGGAATCCTAAATTGCCCTAGCAACTATTAACAAAAAATTGTCCTTGTTGGGAATAATTGCTGCAATTGGACACTTGCTCAAAATTCCATTGATCGCTACTTGATGTTGTGTACTGCAGCAATCAGAATAAAGCAGAAATACTGTTGGATCTATATCTGGGGTCTGTCCTCGGTAGTGATAAGAGTGGGGAGACGGGGAAGGGGGACTTCACAGGATAGTCCAGATAAACCTCCTCTTGTATTTCTGCTCAGCCCTGGATGAGCTGTCTCTGTTTTGCCTGGTTTCCTTGTGAGGTGCCAACGGTATTAATAGATTCTGTATACACTTGCTGGCATAAATGTTTTCCCACTGGTTAAAATAAACAGTGCATTTCACTATGAGTTCCTTCAACCGGTAATTTAGCTGTAACACATCATAACTCTGGCAATACTTTTACATGAAAAATTCATCTCTTAGAGCTCAGATTTGATCCTGCTTCAGTCTGATGGCACATATCTCAGTGTATTTAGTAGGACAAGTTTAGATCTTCAGCTTATAAATGCCTGCTTTCCTATGAGGTGTGCACAGTGCACCTTTCTTCCAGACAATGAGCAGTAACACTTGTACTTTTATGGTAATGGTGGGCCTTTGTGGTCAAAGTGATGTGGAGGGGAGGCCTAATCAGTGAGAAGGGGCAGCTTCCTAGGAATGGTAGTTGGCATCCTCCCAGTCCAAAGGCTGTCCCATTCAGCCACCAGGACAAGGAGCAAATAGTGGGCTGCTAGTAATATAGGATGGTCTCCAATCTCAGTGGTGTAGTGCAGGCGATCCTGCTGAGGTACCTAGGTCACAGTGGGATAATGTACTGTCTTTTCAGAAAAAGAAGACTAAATTATGTGGCAGTGTACAATAGGCAATGTATCCTCATGATTTCTGCTTGGTTTCAGATTTTTGCAGTCCAAATCCTGTTGCATTGTTTACTTGATATCCCATCCTGTTGATTGTTCTAACTTAGACTGTGTTATCCATCTTGAGACTCAGTGAGAAAAGTGGACAATGAATAAATGATTTGCCTTTAATGGAAGCCCATGGAGCACACATTGTATGGTAGAGATCTGCTGTTCAATCAGAACACCCATGCTCCTCTTGAATCACATGGAAGGATTCCACACCAGCAGCAATCTGTCACACTGGGGTGGAAATGTGCCATGTAATCAATGGGGTAGGATATTAGATGATAGTGACAGGAGAGAAAGGTTTCCCTCAGAGGTGCCTGTGAAGGAGAAATGCAGCTGCTGTTGTTGCTCTAGAAGAAAACCACAAGAACCGAGGGTGGGGGAGCTCAGAGGTGCTTAGGTTTGGCTTTGTGCCCCCTCTGCTCCAAAGGGAGACCTTTCATGTAGCTGTGGCTAACTGTATGTGCTGCCCAAGTTTTTTCAGGGACAGGACTTTTTGTATTTGCAGCCATAGGAAGTCCACAGTGGGTTCTTCTTTTTTTGTAGGATTACAGGCCACTCTGTGCTATTCTTGACCTTGTTGCTGGGCAACACTAAATGCTAGGCCCCATTCTAGCAAGGACAGTGCTTGAGGATATTTAAGGGACCCCTTCTTGATAAGGGTAATTTATAGTAGAAGCTACATTGGCCCCAGCTGTTGGCCAGAAAAGTAGCACCTGTAGGGAGTTTGTGCCCCCACTCATTCTGCCTCATTCTGTTCAAGCACTCATCAGTCAGGAACAGAGGGGAAAGATGCAGAGGGCTGGGCTTTTGCTGTCTCATGACTGCTGGTCATTGCTTACAGGAACTTGCTTAGTCTATTGCTGTGTAAGTTGTGAGAAGGTTGTCCTTTACAGAAAGTACATTCGCCCCAGGCAACTTCTTGAACAACTACTTTGCTTACATAATGACTGGAAGGTCAGGATGAAGTCATTGATCACTTGGCCATTTATTTTCCATCAAAGTCTGGACTCTTAAGAACATGCTTGTAAATGTTAGTATTTTGGAAAATAATTTCGATGTTCTGTTCTGCCTTAACATGCTTCCTAATTTGTGGTACCAGTGATAAATTGCCAATATTGAGATTGCATGTGGAAACTTGGTTTTTATATCTGGTGCCTGGAGCTACTTGATTTATATCTTTATTTATTTAGGGAACTTTCAGCTCATCATTTCTTCAGACAGAGACTCAAAGTGGGTTAGAATACTAGCTAAAACTACAACCTCAAAACCATTAGAACTTCTCTCAGTATTATAAAACAATACATAAATCTGCTTCTAGTAGCTTGCTGACTGTCAGCAGGGAAGCCATAGTAAACAATTCCACATTGCACAATTTATGGAATTCCAACCAGTTCAGGAAGACCTTTTTACAGATATAGCAGGAACTGCCCAAGAATGGAACTGCCCACAAGCTGGAACGTGTCCAGAGGAGGGCAACGAATAGGATGAGGGGTCTGGAGAACAAGTCCAATGAGGAAAGGAGCTGTGTATGTTTAGACTGGAGAGGAGATGACTGTGATATAACCATCTCCAAGTACTTGAAGGGCTGTCATATAGAAGATCGTACGGAGTTGTTTTCTGTTGCCCCAGAAGGTCGGACCAGAACCAATGGGTTGAAATTAAAGCAGAACAGTTTTCGGCTAAACATTAGGAAGAACTTCCTGACAGTTAGAATGGCTCCTCAGTGGCACAGGCTTCCTCGGGAGGTGGTGGGCTTTCCTTCCTTGGAGGTTTTCAAACAGAGGCTAGATGGCCATCTGTCAGCAATGTTGATTCTGTGAACTTAGGCAGATCATGAGAGGAACAACAGGAAGGACTTAGTTCTTGTGACCCTGTCTTACACGCCCAGGGAAATGCTGATCACCATTTTGGGGTCAGGAAGCAATTTTTCTCCAGGCCAGTTTGGCTGGAGATCCTGGAGGCTTTTTGTCATCTTCTGGGTGTGGAACAGCTCTCACTAGAGATGTGAGGGGAGGTGCTTGTGAATTTCCTGCATTGTGCAGGGGGTTGATGACCCTGGAAGTCCCTTCCCATTCTATGATTTTATGAATGGCTGTTCTTATCAGCCTGCAATACAAAGTGACCAACAAATCAGGAGAAAGCAGTTGCCACAGGGGTCATGACAGGAGAGAGGTGTCTGTGAGGATCTGGATCCCCGGCCGTGAAAGGCTTGAAAAGTAAGAACCAGCACCTTAAGGTGAATTCACAAACAGGTAGCATGCTTAGAACTGGAGTAATACATGTGTAGTAACTAGCTCCTGATAGTAGATGAGCTGCTACATTTTATACCAATTAAATTTTCCAGGAGAGCCCCATATAGAACATGTTATAATAGTCTAGCCAAATAGGCACATGGTGATTTTATGCAATAAGGGAAGGTCATAAAAATAGAAACAGCTTCAAAGCTGGTATGAGGCAAATGGAAAATAAGAAATGTGCAGGCTGCTCTGAGTTTGTTGAAGAAGGCAGTAATAAGACATAATAAATGCTCTGGAAGTATCTATTACTCTGGGATTCTGCCTTCATGCTTCTACTTTTGCAGCCTCCCTTCTCCTTTGTAGGATTGATTCATATGGGTGAGTTGTCTAGCTATGACTCAAATGATATATCCAAGATTTTATTGTTTTATGACATTTTAACTATTGTATGCTGCCTTGAGCCGGTTCCTGGCTAGGCGGGATATAAATCGAAAGTAATAAATAAATAAATATCTTATCAGTCTTTCTGTTTGTACCCAAATTCTGGGCTTTCCTGAGAAGGCAGTCACATTGTGGATAGGGCTGTCTCCCTTCTCCATAGGCAGACACTTATCCAACACTGCTGTATTCCTATTGGCCAACAGCGATAAATTGTACTACAGCTAGAGAAATATCCCAAGCAGGTCTGCTCAGGAGTAAGCCCTATTTTAATGGGACTAACTCCCAAGAAAGTGTTCTTAGGTTTGCAGCCACAGAGTTGTTGTTATTATTACTACTACTTAAATGTTTTTTTTAATTATTAATAGGATATAGTAACATATTCCATATTTCAAAATATCATTAAATACATCCTTTTCTAATATCCCCCCGCTCATGGCTTCCAGCAATGCTCCCACCCCTTCATTAACCCCTTGTTACTTCAGTTTTCATTTACATTAAAACTTCTCACTTTTTCAATTCTTCATTTCTAACATTTTCAGTTTCTCCGTCTAGATCTTAGGTAACCTTTTAGCTACTATTCAATCATTATTTTCTATACTTTACTCTCAATAGTTATCAAAGCAAAGTAAATTATTTTTAACATCCCAGTTCATTTCAACATAGTCTTTAAAATCCTTCCATTCTGCAAGAAATTCTTCATCTTCTTTATCATTAAGTTTCTTTGTCAGTTTGTCTATTTCTGCCATAAAAAGCAGCTTCTTTATCCAGTCCCATTTTTCCAGCACTCTTTCTTGCTTCCAAAATTGAGCATAGGTCATTCTAGCTGTTGAAATCAAATACCATAACAATGTTCTCTTTGTCATATTTATTCTTCCATTTTAAGACCTAAAAGTAATACTTCTGGTTCTTTTTTCAGGGTACATTTCAGAATTTTCTGTATTTCATTTTGAACTTCTGTCCAAAAACCTACTGCTTTATCACAAGTCCACCACATATGGTAAAATGAGCCCTCCTTTTACTACTACTTAAATGTTAAGGGAAATATTTGCTAAGGGTGAGTTGATGAATTGTAGAAATATTGTATAATCTATGGAGTCCTTTAAATCTGTGGGGAAATATATTGATTTTAATTCTGTCATATATGGAAATACTATAGCATTTTTTTCAGCATTGCCAACTTGCTTTTATCTTGTTTTATACATACTGTATGATTATTTATAATGTTCACAGTTGTTGAAATACTCCTAATGCTTTGGAGGATTGACAGAAATATGTGCACAAATGCATGCACGCTCGTGTGTGCACACACACACACAGATGGAAAAACCAGTTGGTTCAAACATTTCAGTGTACAAGTTCAAATTCTACCCAAATGCTTTGTAAGCAATGACTGCAACACAGGAGACAAGGTCTAGTTAGAACTTAATTTTCCAAGTCACTGTAGAAGATACGTATTACCTCTTGGCAGCCATTTTTCTGTCCAACAATTGTAGCTATAATAGCTACAAAAGAAGTAAGGTAATGTTTTCATTTTTTAACCACATTCTGCTGGGGCTAGTGAACTTCTGATTAACACACTCACTTGGGTAAAAAATCTTTGGTAAGTCAGAACTCAAATGCTGTGTAATTCTGGAGTTGTCATATTTCTTCATGGGAAACTGATGATACAGTCCTAAAGCCAGCCTGCTCAGGTTGCTAATTAAGCCTCATGCCAGTGTAACTTCGAGAGACACATGATTAGTCTGCTGCCAGCGTTGTGCCAATGTGAACCCAGTGCAGATATCAACATGGTTCCAGTGCAGCAGTGCCAACATAAGGTCCATAAAAAGTGAGCACTGGGGCTTAGTTGGTCTCTTAATCTCCTCAGCCCATGTCCTGCTCTCAGTGCAGGTATAACATTATGCCAGCTTGCTGGCTCAAGTATAAACACACATTGACCTCAGTGGGAGTAAAAATAAAGCTCTCTCCCACATACTGCCTCCCACCATGCCTACAGAGTGTTGGCACAGTTTAGGTTATTGAAGTCTGCAGTCAGACCTCTCCTAAGCACTAGGTAAACCACAGCTGGAACACCCATAGCTCAAATGGGGTGTGTGGCATGGAGCTCTTTGCCCTCCTGTTGGGCACACTGAGAACACACCTGGGGTACTTTGGTGGTGATGGGAGCTCTGGAGAGAATATACTTTGCACAGACGCCAAATCTGAGAACAAACATTAGTTCAGCAAGTGCTGGGAATGAATCTTCTGAATTCAGCATAGGGATGAATACCTGGGACTGTGCTTGGTAGGGTGATTTGAGGCTGGGACTGGGACAACCCATCAGTATGAGTGCCCCCTCCACAGGAACTGGATCTAATGGTGTAAAATCTAAGCTGTGCCTGGGGCTCTTTCCAGGGCTGTCTGATAGTCAGCCTTATGCAGGGCTTGGCCGAAGACCCTCATGCATGCTAAGCATGCATTGGTCCACTGTGCTTTTTCTTTCTCTACAGCAGTGGCTGCCAGACTTTTTTTAAATGAGAGCTACTTCCGAGCAATGAAACTACCCTGAGTTACAACCCCCAGCCCAGCATGCAAGGTGCATAAAAATCAATGCTTTTTTTAAAATTAAAATTAGATTTTTAAAATTTAAATTGGATTTTGTTTGATAGAATGCCTTTTGAGGAAAAAATTATGTAACGATTGTTTTCTGTTTAAGATATATTATATCCCAAAGGTCTTTCATAATGAAAAAAGGATTAATTTTTAATTATGTAGTATGAGACTGTGCATATAGTGTTTCATTTTTTTTGTAAATGAATTCCATTAATTCAGTAGGGTATCGATGCCATGCTCTCCCAGGGGTTTCTGTAAAATTATTTTGGGTAATTTTTCTATCTGGAAGATACCATCACAGCTTTATTTTGCAGTTCTCACAACTGTGAATTTATGTCCACAGAGATAACATGCCTCTTCTTAACAGCAAAAAATATTTTAAATAAACATATAGAATTGAGAACGAGACCTCAATCATATTGTTCCTATGCAAATCTATGTACACAGAATTAACCCCTTACCTCTTAAGTACTAAATTTCAAGAAGAATAGAAGATTGTTCAGGGCAGAATAGATTTGGATAAGGAGGAGATATTAAAAGCTAAGTGTGAGGAGGGAGGGACAAGCAGTATAAATGGAAGTTAAACTTTTTAGCAGAATACTCCAGAAGTCTTGAGATCTTTGTGAGCGTAACCTCATGGATGTTTAAGCACATACAAGAATCTATATTCTATATAATGTTTTTGCTTCAGTTAAATAAAACAATTTAAATGGTTATTGTTAATTATTATTATTTTTCTTCCAATGAAGGACAGCAGAGAAGTAGTCCAGAGTTGTCCAAATATGAATCATATTTGCAATCATTTCATAATTATCTATTTCAAATGGTAAATAATCAGTCATTAATGTCTGTTAACTGTAAAACTCGCCTGAAAAGTTATTATTCTAAAAATGAAACCTTGATCTCTGTCATAAATATAAAGGTTATAACAATCAGCAAGAATGAGCCTTTTTGTAGAAACCCATGATTTAAATTGAGTGTTACCAACTAGTAATTTAAATCATTATTTAAACCATGATGTAATTTATTTATTTACTTTATTTTATTTTTGCCAAGGCAGGCTCAGGGTGGCTTACATAAGATAGCAATAAATAAAACAACAATATAAATATCAATATAAAACACACAACATAGTTATTAAAAACAATTTACATAGCGATGGTGGTACAGTTGTGGTAAAGTGCATATGAAAACATACATGCAGCGGTAAGTTCCACTATCGGTGGGCTCAGGCTGGAAATAATATTGGCACAGGGCATAGATGATGAAATGCAGCTCCTTACCTAAATGCCTGGCGGAAGAGCCCCGTTTTCATGGCCATGTGGAACTGTGAAAGGTCCTTCAGGGCCCTAATCTCTTCCAGAATCTCATTCCACCAAGTTGGAGTTGCCACAGAAAAAGCCCTGGTCCTGGTTGATGCCAGCCTGTCGTCCTTAGGGCCAGATGATTTTGTGACCCTGACCGTAGTGCTCTCTGGGGAACAAGTGGGGGAAGGCGGTCCCTCAGGTAGGTAGGTCCCTGACCATAAAGGGCGTTAAAGGTAAGCACCAGCACCTTGAAGTGAATGTGGTACGCTATAGGTAGCCAGTGCAGTGCTTTCAGCACAGGCTGGATGTGCTCCCACATGGGGAGTCCCATCAACAGCCTGGCTGCCGCATTCTGCACCAGCTGAACCTTCTGGATTTGGGTCAGGGGCAGCCCCACGTAGAGAGCATTACAGTAATCTAATCTCGAGGTGACCATAGCATGGATCACTGTTGCCAAATCGTTGTGGTCGAGGAAGGGAACCAGCTGCCCTATCAGCTGAAGATGGTAAAAGGCTGACTTAGCAGTGGCTGCTCCCTGGGCCTCCATCATTAGAGAAGCATCCAGGAGCACTCCCATGCTCCTTACCTCTGATGTTGACACCAGTGACTGCCCATCGAAAGATGGGAGTGAGATCCCTAACCCTGGCCCACCCTGACTTAGGCACAGGACCTCCGTCTTCATCGGATTCAATTTCAGTTGGCTCAGTCTAAGCCAGCCAGCCACAGCTGCAATGCCTGGTCCAGATCTCCTGGGTTAGAGTCTGACTGGCCACTTAACAACAGTGTCATCCACATACTGGAGACAACCCAACCCATGCCTCCAAGCAATCTGGGCAACGGGGCGCATAGATGTTGAATAGCATCGAGGAAAGTACCACCCGTTGTGGCACTCTTCAGACTAGTGGGTGCCTTCAGGACAGCTGTTCCCCTAGTGCCACCCTTTGTCCCTGACCTTGTAGGAATGAGGAGAGCCACTACAAGGCAGACCTCTGAATCCCAACATTGGCAAGATGGTGGATCAGTAGTTGATGGTCGACTATGTTGAACGCTGCTGACAGGTCCAACAGCAGCAACACTACCAATCCACCCAAATCCAGGTGCTTCTGAAGGTCATCTGTTAGGGAGACCAGTGCCGTCTCTGTCCCGTGGCCTGGTCAGAAGCTGGATTGGTAGGGGTCTAATATGGAAGTGTCATCCAAGAAACCCTGCAGCTGAGCCGCCACCACCCTCTCAATTAGTTTGTCCAAGTAGGGCAAACTGGAAACCGGCCTGTAGTTAGCCAGTTTGGCCAGATCCTGAGATGGTTTTTTTAGGAGAGGGCATACCACTGCCTCCTTGAGTGCCCCAAGGAGCAGTCCCTCGAGGAGGGACTTGCTGATAATATCCCTTAGGGCACCTTGTAGCCCATCTCGACTCACTTTAACTAGCCAGGATGGGCACGGATCAAGGCTGCAAGTGGTAGGGCATACAGCTGTAACTTGTCGACTTCCTCTAGGCTGAGCGGGCTGAAATGATCCAAAACCTGACTAGAAGATGTGCTTGGAGCCTTGAGTTCACTTACTGTCCCAATTGTGGTGGGGAGGTTGTGGCAGAGTGACAAGACTTTATCTGTGAAATGCCTCGCAAAAGCCTCACAGCCAATGTCCACTTCCTTAACATTTGGTCTGTTCTGTGTCAGGGTTGTTATAGACCAAATTGTTCTAAATAATTGGGCTGGGTGTGAGCTCGCAGACGCAATCGAGGCCACATAATACTCTCTCTTGGTGGCTTTGACTGCCATCTCATAGGATCTCATAAATGTCCTATAAGATGCTCTTGTAGCCTCCTCATGGGTGCGCTGCCACCATCTCTCTAGCTGTCTAAGCCTTCGCTTCATCAGCCGGAGCTCCTGGGTGAACCATGGAGCCAGCCTAGAGTGAGGACGCATAAGGCATCAGGGTGTGATCTTGCCGATGGCTGCCGAGAGTTGGCTATGCCAATCCTCCACTAGCTCATCTAATGAGCCATCAGGGGGCATTGGATCACTAAGGGCCATCTGAAGCCATATTGGGTCCATTTGGCTCTGCAGGCGAGCT
This sequence comes from Gekko gecko, assembly GCA_029375565.1. Lineage (NCBI taxonomy): Eukaryota > Metazoa > Chordata > Lepidosauria > Squamata > Gekkonidae > Gekko > Gekko gecko. The sequence goes on from JAPDNY010000005.1 coordinate 177,977,010, forward strand.
AAAATCTGCTCACCGCCGAAACAGGGTCGGGGTGGGATGTTCACACAGGCCTTCAGGGCATGGTAGTCTGACCATGGCACTGCCATGGCAGTAATCCGGTCCACTGTAACCCCCACCGCGAAGATCAGATCGAGCATGTGCCCCACCTGGTGAATGGGGGCCATTATTTATTGGGTGAGTCCTAGTGCTGCCATGGACAACACAGGTCCATCGCCTGTGCAGAGGCTGGGTCATTGGCGTGGACATTGACGTCACCCAGGACAATCAGTCTAGGATGCTCCAATGCCCAGCTGGACACAGCCTCCACCAGGGATGACAGGCCATTGGATGGTGCTTTGGGTGGTTGGTACACCAGCCAGATAGCCAAACTCTCCCCGGCTTCCCACACCAGGCCAGTGCACTCTATACCCATGAGCTTCGGTGGCAGGAGCTCCCTGAAGGAGTAAGCCTCCCAGATGAATGGAGCCACTCCTCCACCCCTGCCCCTTAGTCCAAGATTGGTGGAGGACCAAGAACCCAGGAGGAGCCAGCTGGGAGAGAGCTACTGTCTCCCTGTCTCAAACCCAAGTCTCAGTCATGCACACCAGAGCCACATCCTGCTCCAGCAAGAAGTCACAAAGGACTATAGTCATTATTTATGGACCTGGCATTGCACAGCACCAATGTCAGAGTGGGGTCTTTAATCCTAGCCCCACTGCCTACCACCTTTGGGATGGAATGCAGGCTGGAAGATGGCGGAGGTCCTCTGCTTCTCTGCCCCCTTCCCTTCCCTTCCTTCCTTGTCCCACCACTATACTTTCCCCTTCCCAGGAGCACTGGTATCTCTTGCCCTGTCATTGCCAGGTACTAGAGGTCTTCACTACCCTGAGCCTCAGACCGACTAATAGCTGACTAATGGGTGGTATAGCCTAGTGTGGTGCTGCTAATGGCAGTTCACAATTCTTTTAGTGCTGTTAACCTTAATAAAACTAAGGTATCCTAACAAACCAATCACCCAACTAGCTAACACTTAAGTTTCAATCTTTATTTCTATTTCCCAGGCCAGTAATTTATATAAAGGCCAGGGATCATCATAGTTTGGCATAAATCAATTTCCACTATAGGTATAAATCAGTTTCCACTATAGGATAGGTGATCACAATATTTACTTAATTAATTCACTTAGCCGCTTCCGCTATTCAATTGATTTGTTCGACTTCTCGATTTCTGCTGTTTAAATCATGAGCCCCCAATTAATTAATTCAATTCCTCAATTTCCGCCATTTAAATCATGAGACCCCAATTAATTAACTAACCCAATAAACAATCAAATACCTCAATTTACTTTAATTAAGCCTAAAATCCCCTCTGGTTAACAGTACTCTAGTTTTATTAAAATTTGAATTATGAAAGATTCTGCTTGCCGGCTGGCTATAGTCCAGTAGTTTTCTCCAGTCCAGTTGGTAACTTCAGAGAGAGAGACTCCCCATACTTCTCTAATATTGTCTATGCACAGTCATTTCCTTGGGCCCCAAAAAGGTCTTTGCCTTTGTTTGTCCCACTCCTGGACCTCCAGTTCTTGCATCTGGGCCCCAAAGAGAAGATTGACTGTTTCTGTCCTCAGGGTTGAGGTTGGAGGCAGATGCCACTGCCGAGGTAGTCATTGCTGGGTTGCTCACGCTGATTGCGTCATTAGTGGTTCTCTGAAAGTGAGCGTAGTTGGGCAGACCCTAGGGAGGGCAGAAACCACCTCCAGGCTCCCCAGTCACCGCTCCCGAGTACCAGGCTCAAGTAAGAGTAGCTGCTGCGGAGCTCCGGTGATGGTCGTGGACAAGTCTCCAAAATGGTGTCCGTGTCCGGGAAGCAGGTCTGGCGGTGATCTGCTGCTGCTGCTGTGCACACTGCCGCTACCGGCACGATCTTCCAGCGAGGTCAAGGCTTCGCCCATCATCCTCAAGTCAACTGGGCCAGCTCTGGATGCTGAGAAGCAGCTCTGGGGACCACACTGGGACTGGAAGGTAACTGTTCCCATCTGTTCATGTAAATCAAATCCATCCTGCCAGTGTAACACATTTTGTTCTGTCCTAGAAACAGAACATACAGACTCATAGAATTTCCTAAAAGACGCAGTCCTCAAGGCAACCTCTCCAATAAGATCTTGACAAAGTAGTTAAACAGGGTTATATTCTGGCCCCTCTACTTTTTAAGTATTGCATCAACTCCTTGGTGCAGAAATCCAGCTCCTTGGTAAGAAATCCAAGCTTCCATTCTCCAAAGCTTGCTGACAAAACAATCCCTGCCTTACTATATGCAGATGTTACTGTTACCTTATCCCATTCACATGTGGGCCTTAGGTGAGCACTCCGTGACTTCACTGCATACTGTAAAGAGGAGCAGCTTGCAATAAACTGCCAAAAAAAAAGTCCTCATCTTCATGAAAAAACATAGAAACCATAGATAGCAAATAGAGGGCCATAACACAGAACAGACAAAATCTTCAAATATCTTGGCATAGTTTTCCAGTTGCCTGCACACTGGAGAGCTCAGGCATTGCACACTGCAGAGACTGCCCATAGAGCAACCTCCACCATTACAAGATTCCACTTCACAAAAGGGGCCTCCTTTATCCCCACAGCAAACAAGGTTTTTCAAGGAGAGGTCGTCACTTACCCCTTATATGGTTCCCAGCTCTGTATTTATAAAGAAAGGTGCCTACTGGAAGCAGTACAATCTATGTTCCCACAAATTATTACGAATGACTTTCTCAGACTAGAGGCTGGGCTAATCTCCTTTTATGCATGCATGTGGCTACTCGCATCCACCTACTGGCTGAAACATTTTCAGTCTGGTGGATCTAGCCCCCTTGATCTTTGCCAACAGCCACTACTCAACCTGGCTAAGAGCAGATGAGGTGAAATTCCAGGAGCACGACCTTTCCCCTCAAGTTTTACTGCATCTTGGGTATCTAAAAGCATAAGAAACAATCTAATAGCAGTGCTGGAATCATGCCCTACAATCAGATAGGACACAGATACAGCAATATCCAGTTATTCTGCAGCATGCCAAATGTTTTCAGCCAGCAGATTATCTTAGATCCCTTGAGATTTCTAAGTATTGGAGAATCTTTACCCAGGCACACTTTAATGCTCTTCCTTTAGCCCTACTGAAAGGCAGATACGATTGTGTCCTCCTCTCTCAATGGCTTTGTTCATGTCTACAGGGAAAGGAGAGTCTATTGAACATGTTCTGCTGCATCACTCATTCTACAATGACATTCAACATCAGTATCTTGCTCCAGATTTGTCAACTATAATGGAAAGATCTGAACAACTTTATGTCTCTCTCCTCCTTGCAGACTCCTCTCAGATAATCTACAAAGTTACCAGACTTTGCCTATGGGCGTGTGAGATACGCAAGTGGCTGATTGAGTCCCAGTAACTTTGCCTGCGTGTTGGAGGAGGGTTTTACTTTTCTTGTTGCCCCTCTTAATCTCTGTTCATTGTTTTATGCTTGTCACATTGCTGTGTTTAATTATTTGCTGATTCCTTGGAGCTGATCTTGTATCATCATTATTGACTCACAGAATTAAAAGGTTGGAGGGGGCCTACAGTCCATCCAACCTTATTTCCATGGACTAGGAAGAGGACCAGACATGAAGCCATCAGCTAAGCACAGCAAAGAAAACCCCTATAAAATAAAAGTTTTTTAAAAAGTAAAGTGTAACCCAAGTGTTGGAAATAAGGGCAAGGCTTAGGGCCTCCTTTCTTAAAGCCCCCCTCCCACTCACACACCTTGTCTTAAGCAAAGCAATTATTTATTACAACAAGGAAAATACAGTTCTGCACACAGGATATTGTACTTCCCACCCCCAAACTCCTTTCCCTTCCCAAACCAAAGGTCCAGTAGTCAGTGTCCCAGAAGTACTGTTTTCTTGTTGGAGCTGGTCCAGTCACAGTCCCTCAGTAGCAGGCCTCCAGTAGGAAGGAAAAAACAGTCCCTCTGAAGCAGGCCTCCAGTGGGAAGGGAAGTTCTCAGGGTCTCTCTCCTCACTATTCGAGAGAAGGAATCAGTATCAATTCAAAGTCTGAACTGGTAGAAAAAGCCCAGCAGGAACTCATTAGCATAATAGGCTATGCCCAATAGCAGAAACTCATTGGCATATTAGGCCACACCCCCATGTTACCAGAAGGGTGGTCATTCAGCCACACCTACCTTTTGCTTCTTATTCTGTTTACCTTGTTTGTTGTCTAAACTCAGGGCTTTTTTTGTAGCAGAAACTCCTTTGCATGTTAGGCCACACAGCCCTAATGTAGCCAATCCTAATGAATTTCTGCTGTTGGGTGTGGCCTATTATGCTAATGAGTTCCTGCTGGGTGTGGCCAACTCGGAGCTAGCTGGAACTCCGTTCCTGTGCGTTCCTGCCCAAAAATAGCCCTGAAGTCAGATATGTCTCGGGCCTCACCTCCTCCAGAAGAAGTGCTGTCCATCAAGGGAGGGCCCACACTAGACAAAAGCCTCTTCATCTCAGGCCTTTCAGGAATCCAGTCCTTGGAGAGACAAACAGCTAGGCCTCTCTTTGCTCCACCCCCTCCCCAGGTTGATTTTTTTCAGTCACTCACTACACACACTCCTCCCAATATGCAAATTAAGTTTTTCACTGCTCCACCCAACAGCATATATCCCCAAAGTTCTACATTTCTCCCCCCAGCCAAAATTTGACCATCCCGGCAAACTATATTATAATGGAAACTGTGCTGCATGTCTAAACGGCATCAACCCATGCCCAAACTCGAGAAACAAATGTTTTCATTGGTTGAACAGGTACATAACTTTTTTTTTTAATTTTAAGTTTTTATTGAAAGATGTAAAAGTATACACACATTAAGGGAACAGCTGTACAATGCTAGGTACATGCCAATCCTTCTAAATAATCTAATAACAGAAAGAGACGACCATAACTATAAACAGCCCTTCATTGAGATACTTACATTTAAACCATGCAACAACTGTCTAGTAAGTGATTTGCATGACACATCTATATAACTGAGGAACTGAAGAAATGGTGATGGTTCTAAAAACAGGTTAAAGGAGCACTGCTATTATCCATGTGATATTTCATATGCTAGAGAAGATGAGTAGTTAAAGACGAATCCAGGGGACATAAGAAGCTTTGGATGGTAAAATGTCTTCTTCTGACATGAATTGAAGAATCCTTGCCCAAATTGCCATACATTTCTCTTGTGCTCTAGAAGTATCTGCAGTAGTGTTTTGAGTGATTTGTGTAAGTTTTTCTAAGATAAATTGATCCCATATTTTTTCATACCACATTTGCGTCGAGAGAGGAGAACTAGACTTCCAAGCAGAAACAATAGATAACCTAGCTGCTGCAAATAGTTTAGCTATAAGCTCCTTTTGGGCTCTTGTAGCAGAGGCTGAGTCCATTAAGTCAAGAAGTGCTATTTTGGGGCAAATCTGCAGGTTTAGAGAAGCGATCTCATTGATTTTCTCAATGACCTCTGCCCCAAATGAGTATATAATGGGGCACTCCCACCAGCAATGGAAATATGACCCTCTACCTGCGCACTTCTTTCAACATTGAGGACTAGTTATTGGGTTTATCTGGTGTAGTTTTTCTGGTGTATAATACCAGCGAGTGATCAGTTTGAAAAACTGTAACCAAGTTGTATAATTTCTTGAGAGATTAGTCAGTGAGTTCCAAATGTTATTCCATACTTGTTCTGTTATATTCATCTGTAAATCCTCCTGCCATTGAAGTTGATGCCTCAGAGGTGTTGGCTTCCACCCCATAAGTAATTTGTACAAATTTGCCATCAGGCCTTTGGGAGAGTCTACATAGGTTAATAGAATATTTTCCAGGCCAGAGTAGGGTCTGTGAAATGTGCCTTGTGAGGCCAGAAGTTCCATCAGATTTTTTAGTTGTGAGTAGCTGTGCCTGGAGAACTGTACCCCAGCTTCAAAAAATTCCTTATCATGAATCTTCCCACGATGTACAAAGTTGATTGGATGGGAGAATCCCGCTTGCCTCCAGTCTTTATAAGACCCAGCTCCCTGGGCTGATTGAAACCATGTTTGGTTGACGATGATGGAAAAGTGGAGAGATACCTGAGATTAGCTGTTCTCTTTTGCAGTCCCAAACTTTAAACATAGCCATTAGACAGGGATTTTCTCAATAAGTTTTTGGTTGATGTGAAGGTAACATCCAACTGGCTTCCTGAAGTGTATACGGCGTTACGTAGGATAGCTGCTTGATGATACCTGCGTAACTGGAGGAGATCCAACCCCCCAAGTGATGCTGGTTTAGTCAAAATGTTTTTGACTAAAACATTTTATCTCAAAAAGGATATTATAGCATTGGAAAAAGTGCAGAGAAGGGCAACTAGAATGATAAAAGGGTTGGAACACCTTCCCTATGAAGAAAGGTTAAAAGGCTTGGGGCTCTTTAGCTTGGAGAAACGACAGCTGAGGGGTGACATGATTGAGGTTTATAAGATTATGAATGGGATTGAACAGGTTGAGAAAGAAGTACTTTTCTCCCTTTCTCACAATACAAGAACTCGTGGGCACTCCATGAAATTGCTGAGCAGTCGGTTAGAACAGATAAAAGGAAATACTTCTTCACCCAAAGAGTGATTAACATATGGAATTCACTGCCACAGGAGGTGGTGGCGAGATGGCCGCCCGAGCTCGAAGGGGATAGATGTGGGGAGGAGAGCTCCTCACACACCCCTTTTCAACTTCACTTTTTTGGCACTTTTTTCTTTGCCAGAATGCCTCATAAGTGTTTGAGGTATTTGCAAGGGGCTTAAACTCGACCTGAAGAAGTGGCAACTACTTCAGGGGAAGTTTTTTGGTTTGTCCCAAGAGCAGAAGTGGAGCTGAGGTCTGCAGAGAACTCTTGTAACTCTCTGCGGTGGAAAGCGAGCGTGGAAGGAGAGATGGGAGATTAAATGAACGAGATGAGAGGAGGAAGCACCAAGCTGAACTGAAGCTAAGTATTTTTAACTGTACCAATTGCTTTTCATTTCCTTTTTTTTGTTTTTTGTTTAAGAGGAAGCTAAAGGGATAGGTAAGCAGCTGTAGGCTATCAAACGGCTTTAATACTTGTATAAGGCAATAGAGAAGGAGAATGACAATTTAGTAGAAAGATAGAGTGTGAAGCGGCTAAGAAGAGTGATGCTTAAGGATGGAGGATTTTGTGCTTTAATCTCATAGTAAATAAAGCCTAAGGGTACCTGCTGTTACAAATAGAAGCCTTCGCTGTTGCTTTAAATTCTTAGGTATTCCGTCCTGGGAATGATTCAGCAGAGTGGCATCTCCTGGGCGTGATTGGAAAGTGATCTCTGTAAGGGCGGGGGAGCGCCAGCCACAGAAGGAAAGCTGGAGTGACGTCAATGTTGGAGGCTGAAACAACCTAGCTGGCCATAAGGAAGCGACAAGGCCCTTTGCTGGAGGGCGGGAGTGCGACGCGGAGCAGCCAGAGAAGAGCGGAGGAAGGAGAGTAATGGAGAAAGAGTAGCAGTAAAAGGAAAACGCAAGAGTCTTTTCGAGAGGAGAGGAGTGTGTGTGACTGGAGAAGAGATGGGGGAGGGGAGCTGAGAAGATTTTCTTTGCAGGCTATATGATTGTTGTATAATTAGTTAAGTAGGAGGAGTGGTGGGGCTGCTGGGGAGAGCCTGGGAAACCATAAATTTAACTATATATCACCTAAATTGGAGGGGAGACTAAGTACAAGACTCTCTGAAACTAATTAGTTAAATTGGCTAAATAAATTCTAAGAGCCTAAAGTTAAACTTTCTTTTTCTCTTTAATTTTATTCTAGTGATCCCCACATTGCTGTCCCCACCACCAATACCATCTAAATATTATATGATCAAAGACTTAAATGTTTAATAAAACAATTAACTAATTAATTAAACAGATAAGCAAACGAAAACAAGGGAGTTTCTCTCTTCCCCATTCCCTGACGCTAATTAGGGAAGCACTAAGACCCCGTATAATTAAGTTAGGTCTATAACCCAAGGTAGCAAATAAATAGTTTAAAAAAAAAAAACCCAACCAATTGAGGCAAAGGTATATTTAAATAAAAGCTGAAATGGCGTCCAGAGGTAGGAAAGGTTCAACGGCGTCCCCTAGCCAATCTGCAGGTCTATCTCAACTTAAAGCCTCGGTGACAACTCAAGAGTTGCAAAAGATGATGCAGAACTTTCTGCAGATGGCAGCGGAACAAAATGCGGAAATTATAAAAAAACAGTTGGAGCCAATGCAAACCAAGATGGATCAAATAGCGAAGCAGCTGAAGAATGACACAGAGGAAATCAAGATGGAAATTAAGAAACTCTCTAGGAAGACTAACCAACTTCAGGAAAAAGTGGATGATATTGACCAGGAAAAACCAAAATTTAGTTTTTATTTTGGAGGATCCCATAAATTCATTGCATCATTTATTGCAAGTATTACAGGAATATGGACGCGTGGCTGGTTTTTAGAAAAGACAAAATTTAGAAAAGACAAAAATTATTGTCAAAAATTGCTCAAAGGAACAATGTTCTAACATCCAAAATTCCTCACACATTCAGATAGTCGATAAAGTTAAATATCTAGGAATAATTATGACAAATAATAATAAAGATTTATATAAGAATAATTATATAAAACTTTTGGAAGAAATTAAAAAAGATCTAAATAGATGGCAGGACTTGTATATCTCCTTTTTGGGCAGAATTGCCACGGTTAAGATGAACATCCTGCCACGATTTCTATTTTTAGCCCAATGTTTACCTATAATAACAAATAGGTAAACATTTTTTGAGGACTTAAACCGCTTGGTGAGGAGATTTATATGGAGTGCTAAAAAACCGAGAATTAATAGGAAATTACTTACCGATAGAAAAGAAAATGGTGGACTGGGTTTACCAAATTGGAACCTATACTATCAAGTGGCAGCGATGGGTTGGATCAGAGACTGGATTCTTCTAGAAGAAGAAAGGACCTTGCACATAGAAGGTCATGATCTACCCATGGGATGGCACGCGCACATTTGGTATAACCTAGATAAAAGACAGCAAATTTTTCAAAACCATGTATTTAGAGGTCCCTTGATTAAAATCTGGAAGGAAATTAAAAATAGGTTTTATAATAAAATCCCTAAATGGCTATCCCCAACTGAAGTGTTTATTTTGCCCCCTTTATGGGCAAAAGAAAAAAAACTAACCTATGAAATGCTTTTAACTAAGAATAATGATCTTAAGCATTTGGACTCCCAAGTCTTTCAAAAGGCGAATCTAACAGTCTGGGAAAAAATTCAAATAAACTCTAGATACGCCAAGGATAAAAATAATGGCTTTCAGAATACTACCATACATTTAGATAAGATTTGGCTTTCCTCAGCAGATAAGTTGATACAGAAGTTGTACACCTTTCTGCTCACTGAGGACTTATTAGATGAAGTGGTTAAACCAAACATGATCTCTTGGATGCGGGACATAGGATATAATATTACTCTGGATCAATGGTTGGGGTTATGGAAATCCCTTAGACTTCTCAGAGCAACAAATTGTAAAGAGAACATTTACAAAATGTTCTACGGGTGGCACTGGACACCCGAAAAGGTAGCTAAATGTTTTAAAGAAAGCTCTGATATTTGTTGGAGATACAAAAAGGAAGTAGGATCCTATTTTCATGTTTGGTGGAACTGTGGGAAAATTAGACCCTTTTGGAAAAGGATTGGTAAGCTACTGGAGGAAATAACAAATGTTAAAATACGATTTGTGCCAGAAACTTTTTTGCTTAACATCCTTCCGGCGGGAGTGAAAAAAGCGGATGCAAGAATTATTCTTTATGTAGTTACGGCATCAAGAATAGCAGTGGCAAAATGCTGGAAAAAAGTATCTGTCCCAAACAGAGAGGAAATCATAGGCAATCTACTTGAAATAGCAGAATCAGATAAGCTTAACCTAATCCTCGCAGGGAAAGATGAGTCATTATTTGTAAACCGATGGAAATTTTTTTATAAATGGATGGAAAATAGTATATGAATAACTACCCATTGTAACCTTGAATAATTTCTATAGCTTATTGTTTTGTCTTTTTGTAGTGAAAATTCATAAATAAAGTTATTAAAAAAAGGAGGTGGTGGCAGCTACAAGCATGGACAGTTTCAAGAGGGAATTAGATAAACATATGGAGCAGAAGTCCATCAGTGGCTATTAGCCACAGGGTATAGATGGGAACTCTCAGTCTGGGGCAGGTGATGCACTCTATTCTTGGTGCTGGAGAGGGCAACAGTGGGAGGGCTTCTGGTGTCCTGGCCCCACTGCTGGACCTCCTGATGGCACCTGGTATATTTTGGCCGCTGTGTGACATAGTGTTGGACTAGATGGGCCATTGGCCTGATTCAACATTGGCTTCTCTTATGTTCTTATGTTCTTATGAGTTGATCTGCGATTTCTTCCCCTCCCACAGGAAGGAAATAAGGGTCTTTTGCCAGAGCCTAAGGTTCTTATCTGCAATGTCTATGGGAAGTGTCCAAAAAAGAAATAAAAACCTGGGCAGAATGATATTCTTGATTAGATGCAGCCTATCGTGCAAAGAAAAATTAAGGGGCTTCCAATAATTTAATTGCATTTTTATTGAATTATAAACCGTATCATAGCTATAGTGTGAAAGGTCTTTGAGATCCTTTGGAAATCTCACCCCTAAGTGCCACCAGGACTCTGTGGTCCACTTGAACAGAAATTTCTTCGTAATGTGCCCCTGTAGTAGTCTACAGAGTGCCCATATTGGGTAGAGTTCTGATTTGGATGGATTAATTTGAAAGCCCAATATCTTTCCATATTCTGAAAGAATACCTTGTATGTGGGATAATGATTGAATAGGGTTAGAGATGTGCAAACTCAGATCATCCACGTACAAACTGACTTTATGCCCCCTTCCTCCCATAACCATTCCCGTGAAATCCCTACATTATCTCAATTCCTCTGCTAGTGGTTCTATAGCAATCGCAAAGAGCAAAGGGGAAAGTGGGCAGCCTTGCCATGTGCCTCTTGTTGGATAAAACAGCTGTAAGGAGCAACCATTCACTCTAACCTGCGAGGTAGGCTTCACATACAGTGCCTTCATAGCATTTAAAAAGTTGCCCTGAAAACCCATCTTTCATAGAGTCACAGTCAGAAAAGGTATTTCCACTGAATCAAATGCTTTGCTAAAGTCCAAGACTAAGATGATTGAGTCAATCTTCTTTTGGCGACAGTAGACAATAACATTAAACGTTCTTCTCACATTATCTGGCAATTGCCTTTTAGGGATAAATCTGGTCTGGTGCTCTTTAATATATCCTGCGATGAAAGATTTAATTCTGGTTGCTAAAATGGATGTGAATATTTTTGCATCATGGTTGAGAAGCGCAATGGGCCGATAAGAGGAGGGATCTGTAGGGTCTTTATTATCTTTTGGTAATACTACAATATTGGAGTCTGTCCATGATGTTGGGATTCGTCCCGTTTCCAAAACATGGTTGCAGGTGTGAAGTAGGTGTCCCGCTAGAGATGGGTGAAATGCCTTATAAAATTCCGATGGAATACAATCTGGGCCAGTTGATGTATTTGTCTTTGATGATTTAATGGTGTCAAGAAGTTCTTGCAAAGCAATTGGTTGTTCCATAAGATTCGCATGTGTTTCTGACAAGCGTTGGGAAAAGTGGGAGGAAGTTAAGAATAAGTTGATATCAGCCTCACTAGGATTCTTGGAGCAGTACAGGTTATTGTAGAACTCAGCAAAAGGAGTTGGCGATGCTTTTTGATGAGAAGAGTGGTGAGCCATCCGAGCTTTTCAGATATCCAATAAAGGAAGCTTGTCTTTTGCTATTTACCCTCGATTTCAACATCTGAATATTTCTTGAGGATTTAATCCACAATTTCTGTTTAAGGAAAAGCAGATTCTTCTGGATTTGGTTCACATCTAACGCCTCAAGAGCTTTGTGTTCCACCAGCAGCTTTTGAAACACCTTCTTTCCCCGTTCTTTTGTGTTCCACTTCTAAATTCTTAATTTGTGTAAGTATATCTGTTCTGACACAATCTCTTTCCCTCTGAAGATGAGCTGTGATTGCCATTATGGATCCACACAGCACCGCTTTCATGGAATCCCATAGAACTGTTGTAGAGACCGTTGGTGAAGAGTTTTCTTTAAAGAAATTGCAGATGTCTTTCTCTAACGAAGCTCTTACTGTTTCTTTTAATAAAATGTTTCTATCCATCGTCCAGTATTTATCTTTCTTTGAGTTAGAATCCGTGTTTACAGTGCACTTCAGCCATGCATGGTCCATTAAGAACCGTGGGTTGATACTGGCAAAAGGTATACATGAGAGAAGAGTTTGTGAGGTCTATATAGTTGATTCTTGTGAAGACGTTAGACACAAGAGAAGTATGTATAATCCCTGGTCATTAGGTTGAGTATTCTCCAGATGTTACAAAGCTGGTATTTGTTAAATAGTTTAGATAGTTTTGTTTAGTCCGGTTGCTTGAGAGAAGTGCTAGCATTATGCTATGACCTATCTAATTTACCATTAGCAGTAAAATTCAGGTCGGCTCCTCTAACGAGGTCTCCAGATAAGAATTTTTTGAGACGCACACGTGTTGTCAAGAAAATTGAATTGATTCTGATTTGGAGCATATATACTAGCCAGCGTCATTTGTTTACCATCAAGCAGCCCTTTGATGAAAATAAAGCGGCCCTGTGGGTCTACACTTTTGGCTTGCAATACAAAATTAATATTTTTAGCTATAAGTATAGCCACCCCTCTACTTTTAGAGTTCTCTTTACCTTGAAATTGTAACGGATATAATGATGTTTTCAACACAGCAGTATTGTCGGCCTTAGAATGAGTTTCTTGAAAGAAAATAATCCCTGGTTGAATTTTCTTTAAATGTTGTAGAACCTTCTTTTGTTTGATAGGGTTATTCATGCCCCTAATATTAACCAAATTAATTTTCTGATTCATCACCATTGTTTTGAGAACGTGGCCCCGGAACTGGCCTGTTTATTGACAGTAACTGCACTTGGGCCTATTGATCAACCTTTAGTGTGAGTAAAACTAGCAGAACCTTCAAGCAGTACAAGTTAAAAGTTACTAACAACACTAAAGTACTAACACCTAAAATTAGTCAGAGATATTAAAATTTGCCAATTTGTTGGTTATGTGCCGGGCAGCAAACAAGATACTACACAGCCACTACTCAGTACTATTTGTAAAATTAATCAACTTAAATTTTGATACAAATGAAGTAATTTAACAACCCTCCCCCCCCTTTTTAAGAAAGAAATCACCACAATCAAGCCGCACAATTGATTATTAAAATTAATTACAGCACTAAAAATTGATGATGCGGATTAACAACCCTCACCCTCCCACCCCCTCCAAGGAAAAAATCACCACAATCAGACAACACAGTTGATTCTTGAAGTTAATTACAACACTAAAAATTGGTGTTTCCCCTGTCCCCAATTATTAAAGAGACTGTATTCCCCTCCTGTTAGAAACTGTTAGAAAATGGTTTTAATGCGCACTAAAAACAATAATTGAGCAGCAACTTAGAGGGAACCAGCAGTGACAGTAAAATATTAATTAATTTATTAGTAAAGGATACTAAAGAGCAGGTTTAAAAAAAAGAGGAGAAAAAACTCTGTCAAAAATCAACTCCTGATAACTAAAAACTGAGAAAGAGCAGAGTTGCCTGGATAAGAAGACTGCCCACCCCCGTTCGCTACAGTAGCGAAACCCACCGGAAGGCTTCCAGGCAACTAAGAAACCAGAAGAGAGGCAAGAGAATTCCACCCCCTCCCTCCTCCCTTAGAATAAATGCTTCACCTAAATGAAATTAACCCTGAGAACCATCCATCCTAAAGCTATCCCACACAAATAAACTCATTACAAAAAACTGCGAAGACTGCAGACTCAGCCCTGAACATTGGGAATGCTCTGTGGGACAATATGAAAGCCCTACATATCTCCGAAGACCAATCTAAGGAGAGGCTCCTCTCTCTGGAAACCCAGGTGAAGGCTTTAAACCTAAAATTTTGTGGGGTCCCTGAGGGGGCGGAGGAGTCTATGGATCTTATCTCATTTATGGCTACATGGCTGAACTCCCTTCTATTATTAAACACTGACGTCACGCCCGTCATTTTAAAATCCTTTCGAATCGGCCCCCTTAAAAAACTAAGACGTGAGGGATCAAGAGACATCTTGGTACAGTTTACAAACTGGAATGTGAAGGAAAAAATTCAGGACACAGCTAGGCTTAAAGGTCATTTATTGTGTGGGGAGGCACAAGTGCTTGTGTTTCCTGATATATTTCAAAAGGCACATCGTATTAGATATGTGCTAAAAGGTATCACAGCAAGACTCAGGGAGGCCAATATTAAATACAAATGGCTCCCCAATGGTAGGCTGTTTGTTTTGTTTAACGGCTCAACTTACCTGGTGGGAGATGAAGATTCTGGGCACGATCTACTGTATGCTCTCCGTATCTCCAACGAATCTGAGTATCGGCACTCGCATAAGAGGAAACTACAATCCCCAGAACCTTCTGGGGAGAACACTAAGCTGTCTGTGTGCAGCTCTGAAGACTCAGAAGCTGAAGACATGGCCGACTAAACTACCTTACGTCTTGAACTATTAACTTATTATTTGTTGCTTTAAAGTTTATTTGTGTGGGATAGGTACATAACTTGAAACACCAGGTTTTTCATAAGCTGTATTTCTCTGCTGGATCTCCTGAGCGTGGGTGAAGCTGTTACCTCCTCATTGACTAGACTTTGGGTCAGTGCAGAGGATGGACTTTCATCACACATCTCACTGCTGAATGTAGGGCTGTTCTGCACAGATGCATCCTTTTCTTCAACATCTACCGTGGTTGGAGGGAGGTTTGTATCAGCATTTACATTTTCAGTTGCTGTTGAATTCTGCTGTACTGCTGGTGGTATAAAGGGCTCAGCTTCTGCATTTAGAGGGCAGGGCACATTGCTCCCTTTGATTGCATCACTTGGGAGCATCTTGTCCAGCAGATTGACTAGCCTAGGCCACGTCTCATTCCCCAAGGCAGGTCCTTGTAACACATCATCCTCTGATTCAGAGGTATCATCATTCTCTCCAAAGTGTAAATGATGAACTGGCAGATGCCCCTGCCTTCTCAGTTCCTTGTTAGTATTTATTGTCCTTTCAGCCTGATGTTGGACTCTTGATACTTCCACTTCAGGTATACCTTGCAGCTGTCCAACTGGAAGCAAATGATTTCTGTGAAGGGTTTTCACAGGCCCATCACTATTTTCAGACTTGACTGGCAACGTTCCCAACTTGTCTACTACAACATATGGCAGTGCCTTCCACCTATCAGCTGACTTGTGCTTTCCAGGAAGGCCTAGGTTTCTGATCAATACTTGGTCACCTTGTGTCTAGAGCAGATCATATTTTCTTTGATGCTTTCCAGAGACTTCTATGCTATGGGCTATTCTGCAACAGACCTGCCAGTAGCTCATGAGCTATGTGGTTTACAGTCTTTTCTGCAGTCTTTACCTACAGTCTGCAGTCTTTTCTGCCCTGGTTTCGATAGGGATGTAGGGATCCAGTTGGGAGTGTGGTTAGAGGAATCCTCTGGAGTCTGTGATGTGGGTTCTATTCCTGTTTTGTGCAGTTTATTGCTAGCCAAAAGGAGAACTTTGCCTTATTCCCAGCTTCTCTCTTGGTGGGATTTGAAACCTCCTTTGTTTCCTGCCTGAGTACATTTTCCCAGTGATCTGCTGGGGAGATGACAAGGATGTCGAATACTGTTCTGCAGGGGGGGGGGTTAGAAAAAGCCCAGCAGGGACTCATTGGCGTAATAGGCCACACCCAACAGCAGAAACTCATTAACATATTAGGCCACACCCCCATGTTACCAGAAGTGCAGTCATCCAGCCACACCCACCTTTTGCTTCTTATTCTGTTTACCTTGTTTGTTGTCAAAACCCAGGGCTTTTTTTGTAGCAGGAACTCCTTTGCATGTTAGGCCACACAGCCCTAATGTAGCCAATCCTAATGAGTTTCTGCTGTTGGCTGTGTCCTGTTATGCTAATGAGTTCCTGCTGGGCGTGGCCAACTCTAGAGCCAGCTGGAACTCCGTTCCTGTGTGTTTCTGCCCCGAAATAGCCCCGCTGTTCTGTGCAAGTGCAGTGGTGTGTTCTCTCCTTGCTTGTCTCAGTGTTTGTGTCCTCTTGTGTTTCCTGTTGCAGAATTTGGAATTCAATGAGCCTGGGCCTTTCTGGGCCTGCTCTACATGCAGAAGGTTCCATGTTTAGCCATCTCCAGCTAAAATAATGTGACAGTCTTCTGCCTGAGATCCCTGTCAGTCAGAGTAGGCAGTACTGACCTTGACAGACCCATGGTGTGACTCAGTTTAAGGCAGTTTCATGAGTTCATGTGATCAAATAACTGGTGGACATGATACAGGCTTGGGGAGAGCTGATGACTGGGAATTACTCTCCCTTTCTGGAAATACTGGAGCCATGCAATGAAGGTGACTAGGAAGTAAGTGTACGACTGATAAAAAGAAGGAAGAATATGTAATTAACCCATGTAGCTCCCTAGTACAATGTGTAGTGATGGCCATGAGCTTTGCTGGTTTTTTTAAAGGAATTGGATGAATTCATAGAGGATAGATCCAAGAGTGGTTATAACCCCTGATTGGTAAAGGGAACCAATCTATAAAGAGACAATCTACTTCGGGATACAAGTTGCCCAGAGGCAACAGAAGTGTAGGGCTGTCCCTTTCATGCCTAGCTTATGAGCTCCCAAAGTTGTCAGTTTTGGATGCTAGAATCACTGGCGCCGTACTAAGCCGAGTTATATACTTCTAAATCCAATAAGCTTCAGATGGCACTTTAACAGTACAGTCCTAATCAGAGTTATTGCATTCCCAGCTCTTAGGAGGGGGAGAGAGGTCAGCCCAGCTTGTATCCCCCACACCAGCATCGAATAAAACAGTCGTACACAAGATTTGGATAAGTGTGGAATAAAATGGCGACAATTTTATTGGTTACAGCTGTAAGAAGCATTGGCACAGCATGGGTCTCCCCGATCCACAGCATTGGCTGGCCTGGCGCTAGTTGATGTACTCATCCACCCCAGCCAGCCAGCTTGGGTGGGAGAACCATGGGATGGCAAGTTGCCAGGAGTCCACATGGACAATCACACTTGAGTGATCTCCCCTGCCATCTGACCATGAGAATGAACTCTGGTAGTCCCAGAACTGGCCTGCTCACATAAAGCCCTCACACCAAGACCCCTTAAGGGGATCCATATATCTGGGAAAGTGGCATGCAAGCCAATTTCCTAAAACAGATCCAGTTCCATGTTCCTGCCAGTGCTCCTACAGCTGTAGCCAAGCCAGTAGGAAATGGCGAATACCATGTAGCCAGATGTCCATGACCAATGGAGACAGATGCACAGGGGGAGTGGCTGCAACCAATTTCCAGTAGCAGCCAGTGTCCAGAGCTCGCCGCCCAACTGCTCAAAATTGACTATTTTCACCCTCCCTAAAGCAAATAAACATATCTTGAATGATGGCTCCTAAAGGCAACAAGAAGGGCAAGAACAAAAAGGAAACTGAGCGCAGCTTAACAGAGTTTTATTCAGCTACAGATGCTCCTTCTACCTTGACAGCAATGCTGGGGAGGGGCGAACAAATGGCTGAAGACAGTCCTCTCACTGCAAACTTTCTGATGCTGACATTAGCTAAACAACAACAGGAGCTGAGAAACGACATAACAGAAATGCTTAAGCCAGCATTTCAACGTATGGACAAACTAGAAGAGCTCCAAAAACAAACAAACCAGAAAGCAGAAACAGCTCTTCAGAAAGTCACAGAACTTGAAAGGCAATTACTCACGAGACCTCCAGGCGCGTGGGCAAGAGAATATATTTTATCCCTGGATTATCACAGCCGTGAGCTCTCTTTGAAGTTCAGAGGGTTTGGAGCAAATGCTGAAGCCGGAACAGACTTGAACATATTTCTGGCAAATTGGCTGGCAAGCATTCTAAACCTGGAAGCTGGTGTTACACCCCTCCGACAAAGAGTTTATCATGTTGGGAAGGTATGCGAAGAATCTACTTCCTCATTATACATAAGAGATATATTAGCAGAGTTTAAAGACTCTCGAACACGACAGAAAATACTCTCAGAGGCCAGGTTGAGAGGAGGCTTTGACTTCCAGGGGGAGAAGATTCAAGTCTTTCCAGATCTCCCCCCTGAATTTTTAAAGATTAGAAGATACCTTAAAAGCACCACGGCCAAATTAAGGGATCTAGGCATAAAGTATCGGTGGTTCCGCATGGGCAAGCTATGTGTCCAACAGGCCTCAATTTCTTATGTGGCTTATGACTCTGTCTCAGGCGCAACAATGTTGGCTGCTTTAAATATTTCACCTTCTGAACCTCAAGAAAACAGAAAGGGCAAAAGGAAGGAATGCTCACCTCTCATGTCAGCTAAAACGACACAGGTCTGTACTTCTGCAGACCATGAAGATCTTGAAGAGAGAGTGGACTCAATATAAATAATTTAGGGTGATGGGCAATATAGAGGAAAGTGTTTTATGCTAATGAGTGGTGGGATTGTAGGCAAGTGTCTGGGTACGTTCCCTCCAAGACTAACAGTCCCCAGTAGGAGGGTTTGACCCTTCGGTCCCTTGAGGCCCCCGAGGACCAAGAATAATCATGATTATATTCTAGCTCAAGATTAATTGGTTAATATATTGTAAGTAAATATAATGAGCTAAGATTGCTAGGAATTCTATAAAAACTATTTAGTAATAATTATGAGAGAAGAAAGAAGACAAAGAAGAAGGCATGATGATAAAAGCAAGCATGTGAAATTTAGTTTTTATTATTATTAATTGATTTTGTCGATGTTGTAAGCTATGGAATTCTTTCTTCAATAAAACTGCATTAAAAAGAAAAAAGAGAGAGAAAGATGCACACCATCAGAGAGCTAGTTTGGTGTAGTGGTTAAATGTGTGGACGCTAATCTAGGAGATTTGATTCCCCACTCCTCCACTTGCACCTGCTGGATGACCTTGGACAAGCTATAGCTCTGGCACAGCTGTTCTTGAAAAAGAGCAGTTTCTGTCAGAGCACCTACCTCACAGGGTGTCTGTTGTGGGGAGGGGAAGGGAAAGGAGTTTGTAAACCACTCTGAGACTCCTTTGGGTAGTGAAGGGCGGGATATAATTCCAATCTCTTCTTCTTCATCATCAGGCCTGAATAGGGCCTCCAACCAATGATTAATGGCCAGGTGCCATATCCAGAGTTCCCCCATGTTCTCCACAGTCCTGCCCAGCCTGCCAGTCACCATTTGCCCCACAATGACCACTTTTCCTGGGCAGATGGCCCCTCACCAAGAATGTTGCTCCAGCCAGCCAAAGCATGACCATCGTCCAGCTGATCTGACCAAAGCATGGGCATAGCCCAGCCAATCTGATCAAAGCATGGCCACAGTTGGGTGCTCTACCCTTAGTGAGTGCAGCTGACCAAAGCATTGTCAGCCTGTGCCATCCTTGACTGCACCACTGCCTGATGAGGCAAGTCGATGCCCAATGCCTGACCAAAGCATGGCCGTGCTCGGGTGCTCTACCCATAGTGAGGCCCACAGAACAAAGCATGATCAACCCATAGTGTCCTCAACTGTGCCACCGCCTGATGTGCCAAGTTGATGCCTGTGCAGTACTCTGTGTCTGGTGACCAGTGCTGCTTTCAAATCTACATCACTACCCTAGAACTGAACCAGGCATAGTTAACAATCAGCAGCCATGTCATGTGCGGGCTAATGCAAGACCTGCATGCCTCCAATGGCCCTAATGCATGGGTGAGAGTCCCACAGAGCACATAATGCAAAGCTTTCAAGTCTTTTCCAACTTGCGCTGCATCCCTGAAACTGAATAAGACATTGTTAACAATCAACAGCACCCGTGCAATCCGAAGTCCATCCTGCACATTGCAGAGTGCTAGCTACCAATGGTCCATGTGTATCCCAAAGATTTCCACCCACTGCACTATGCTACACTTGCAGCTCCTTGCCAACATGTGCTACTTCTCTGAAACTTAATAAGACACTGTTAACAACCAGCTGCCATGTGTCTCAGAGGGCCAGCTCCCAAGAGCCTGATGCATGGCATTGGTTTTGCCTACTGCTATGGCCTCAGCTCCTTACCAACTTGCGCTGCTCCCCTGGAACTGAAGGAGACATTGTTAACAAGCAGTCATGTGCAGCCCAATATAAGTCCTGTGTATCTCAGAGCACCATCTCCCAATGGCCTGGCTGCAAGGCATAGATTTCCACCCAGTGCCTAATGCAGTAACCATAGCTCTGTATGACTAGTACCGCTTCCTTGGGAGAAACCAGTCAAATGCAGGCAACCAAGGGAATTGTGGTGTGGGACCCCGTGGTCATTGCCCTTAGTCATTGTCATGAGCCAGCAGGGCTTCCAACTCCCCAGAAGTGATCTGGAATACCATCCTGTGCTCTGCACAGGATGTACCACTCGCCAGTCCTGTGAAAAGGATATAGTCCAAATAGTGTGTTATATGCTGGGTACAAGCCCAGGTTTCCACTGGTCAGTCTGCCTTCAGAGCTCCAGATGGTGTCCCAGTTGCTTTGAGGCAATCTCCTGCTGGTCATTTTGGGAAGGTGTGAACCCACTACCACACATATATATGTCATTATCCCCATCCAGCCATTGCTGACAAAATGGTGACCCCCCCTTATACTATCTATCTATCTATCCATCCATCCATTCATCCATCCATCCAGTGATAGCCTTGAGCAGAAAATAAAATTATAAAAGAAGACAGTGCCTTAATTAGTTCCCCCTTATACTAGAAAGAAAGGCTAGCCCAACCTGAGGACCTCGTTCATGCCTTTGGTCATTCAAATATACCATGAGATCCCCTGCCACCACCTGGATGTTAGTAGCACATGAAACCGCTTTATGTCAATCCTAGGAGATCCCTAGCCA
Organism: Gekko gecko; assembly: GCA_029375565.1. Lineage (NCBI taxonomy): Eukaryota > Metazoa > Chordata > Lepidosauria > Squamata > Gekkonidae > Gekko > Gekko gecko. The sequence goes on from JAPDNY010000005.1 coordinate 177,998,047, forward strand.
CCATCTGGAGGTTGGCAACACTTGAGTCTGCTTTATACTAATTCTGGGAAGATCCCCCACCAACACCTGGCACTTGGCAGCATGTGAAGCCACTTTATACTAATTCTGGGAGATCCCCAGCTGCCCCCTGGAGGTTGGCAGCATGTGAAGCTGCTTTATGCTGACTTCAGGAGATTTCCAGTTGGAGGTTAGCAGCACATGGAGGTTAATCAGTATGTGAAGTTACTTCTACTAAGTCTGGACAATCCCCAGCCACCCCCTGGAGGGTGGTAGCACATGAAGCTGCATTATACCAATTCTGGGAGATCCCTAGCCACTACTTGAAGGTCAGCAATCCTTGAGTCTGGTTTATGAAAAACAACAGTAGAATCAGCTACCTGGGGAAATGGTGAACTCCCCCTCCCTGGCAGTCTTCAAGCAGTGGCTGGACGAACACTTGTTAAGTTGTTAGTGATACTCTAGGCTGATCCTGCATTGAGCAGGGGGTTGGACTAGATGGCCTGTATGGCCCTTTCCAACGCTGTGATTCTATGATAATTCTGGGAGGTCTCCTGGTAGCTGGCAGCATGTGAAACTTCTGCACAGTAATTCTGAGCAATTTCCAGCTACTGCCTGGAGGCTGGTGACCCTGTCGGCAGGGTCTCAGGCAGAGATTTTACCTCATCAACTGAAAGGACTTATAACCGGAGGTGAAAGGGATTGAACCAGTGACCTTCAAGATGCTGCATGACAGCTACAGCCCCTCCACTCATGGGTTTGGTTGTTTTATGTGTTTTTTTTAAAAAATCCTCACTGAGGATCCTGACTGAGCCAATTGAGAGGGGGTGGGACACATATGCTATAACCGGTTACATGACTCGCCCCCACCTGTTGTCTGTCCACCCCATCCCAGCTCATGGCCTCTGCAACTGCAAACTGCTGCACATCACCCAGGAGGGCAACAAAGAGGGGAGATGGGGGATCCCCTCCCAGCCACCAAGCCAGGGCCTCCAGATGTGTCTGGTGCCTTGACCCAAAACCTACTAGCCCCCCCCCCCCCAAAGTTGCTTGGCCTACAGTCAGAGTGATGGATGCTGCCACTGTGGAGAAAACCTGATGTCACAAAAGGTGGGGGGAGAACGTTCCCCTCCCAGGGTCTTTGGTGAGGTCTGTGGCCTCCTGCTCCAAGGTGCTACCCAACCCATCATCAGGAAGACCCCCTGCCAGGCCTGAGGGAGGGAAAGGAGAGGGAGGGCAGCTGATCTGCCACCATCATGTGATGAGACCCATGATAATGAATTGTGGTGCTCCTGGCCTCCTGCTTTGTCCCGCTCTGTCCCTTCCCACTCAGCCCAGCCACAAGGCAGAAGGCATCAGGCCAAACCCCTAAATCACCTCAGACCCCAGGGTTCAGAACCCAAACTGCTCAGGAGGCCAGAAAAGGATGGAGGCCAGGGAGAGAGGCAGGCCCCTACCCCAGGCCAAACTTGGACCTTGCTATAGGTCAGGGGTGTCCAAAGTTTTTTTGGTGAGGGCCAAATACAGAAAAATAAGCAAAGGCCCGGGCCACACACAAGAGGTGACATATTGACACATGATTACTGTGTGTATTTCTAACTCACCTATAATGTGAAGAACATTGCTCTCAGTGGGAGCAGTGATGCTGTTCTTTGGATTGAAGGATGGCTGGGATGTCAGGAGAAAGTTTGGTGGTTGAGACACGAAGGACTTCACAGAGATGGCTATCAGTCATTCTGGATCTCAGTCTGCTTTTGTTCTGATTTAACAGAGAAAATGTTTGTTCACATATGTATGTTGAGCCGAACAGGCTCATCATTCTTTTTGTGTGGCGTCTCATCAGAGGAAACTTGGCATGATCCAAACTCTGATAGAAGTCAGGGAGGGAGAGAAGCTGATGTTGACTCTTCAGAGAATCATCACATTGTATTTCAATCAGTTCTAACTGCAGACTCTCCTCCACTTCTTCTGCATCCACCAGGAAGGGGGTCGAGAACAGCTTGATTTGTTTTTCAATGACAGAAACCAGAAAATGCTGGTTGAATTCTGTCACGAGAGATGTAATTACAGAAGCATATTTCTCCTTTTTAGCAGAAAGGTCTGCCTTTGGAAAAGCAGACTTGATTTCAGACAGTGCAGGGAAGTGTGCAGCATTAAAGCTTCGTAGTTGTGCGGAGCTTTACACAGAAGGCTTTCATGTGCGCATACAGGTGTGACACCAGCTGTTCTTTGCCTTGTAGGTTCTTGTTCAGTGTATTCAGATGATGAGTGAGATCAACTAAAAATGCCAGGTCTGCCAGCCACAGAGGGTCACTCAGTTCATGAAGAGGTCGGCCCTTCTCTTTCAAAAACTTGTCGATTTCTGATCTCAGCGAATAAAATCGCTGCAGCAAAGAGCCGCGGCTGAGCCAGCGCACATCAGAGTGGTAGAGTACATCCCCGTATTCAGCATCCACGTCAGATAAGAAAGCTTGAAATTCCCTGTGGTACAGTCCTCTAGCTCGAATTATGTTGACAGTTTTTGCAACAGTGTTCATCACATCGCCCAGCTGGACAGTCTTGGCACACAGTGCTTCTTGGTGGATTATACAGTGCATCCTAACAGCCTCACCTCCGCTCTCTTTTACCTTGACACACACCATGGATGCCATTCCTTTGCGCTCACCCGTCATGGCCGGAGCTCCATCCGTTGTTACTCCACAGAGCTTGTCCCATTTAAGCCCCATCTTTTCAACTGCCTCTGACACAGCATCAAAAATATTTCCACATGTCGTTGTGCCTTTTAGGCTCATCATATCAAGCAGCTCCTCCATACAGCAAAAATTATCATTGACTCCCCGCAAAAAAATTAAAAGCTGTGCGGTGTCTGTGGCGTCTGTGCTCTCATCGCATGCTATCGAGTAAAAATCAAAAGCACAAGCTTTCTCTCTCAGCTGAAGTTTCAGGTTAGCTGACAAGTCCTCGATTCTCTGCACCACTGTATTTCTGGATAAGCTCACGTTGTTGAAATACTACACTTTTTCCGGGCACATTACTTCTGTGACTTTGATGAGGCACTGCTTTATGAAATCACCGTCTGAGAACGGTTTGCCATGCTGGGCAATAAGTTGTGCGACTTCATAGGTTGCTGCTGTGGCGTTTTCCTGTATTTTGTTAGCATGAAAAAAAAAACCTGTTGTTGAGCTTGCAGGCTAGCTGCCATTTGCTTGAATTTCTGTGCTCGTTCGGCACCTGTGTACGATGCGTAGCTCTGATGCTTGGTCTCATAGTGCCGACGGACATTATACTCTTTCATCACGGCAACATCTTCATTGCAAATCAAACAGACACACTTTCCGTTGATTTCTTTAAAGAAATATTCATTTTCCCACCGTGTTTGAAATCTTCTACACTCACTTGCTATCTTGCATTTCTTCGGTGCTGCCATTTCTGGTGACTCGTGGTAAATATTTTTCTTTGCTTAATTTTGTTTAATGGAGAAGCACCTTTTCTGTGACTGGCTCCATCTAGTGTTGAAACTGAGAAGTGCAACAGAGTTGAGCTCAAGCGCCATGTGCTATATTCAATTATATTTTCAGAATTTGCTGCGGGCCAATAAAAACTGACCCGCGGGCTGCAGTTGGCCCGCGGGCCATAGTTTGGACACCCCTGCTATAGGTCCTTTGGGGAGGAGGAGGCCAATTTTTCTTGCCACTCCTGCAGCCCAGTCCCCTCCCAGCTGCCTCTGTTGCTGGCCCCCACCTGGTCCAAGGCAGCTCAGTGACTCCCCCATTGTCTGACACCACAAAAGGAGGGCCATGGATAAGTTGGGCCCTCCCCACTTCTAGTTTTATGCACATTGGTTACTACAGTAACTCTGCATAGGATTGCACTATAAATTGACATAAAATGGCTTTTATGTAGTAGAAGCTATTCTTATAAATATTAAGTGACTTAATTGAGAACATGTGACTCTCAAGTTAGTGGCCATGATTTCAAGGCAGCCCCACATCCATTGCTGCATTGATCACAGAGTTCTGTCCTTTGTGTGTTTTTTGACAAAGGCCCCTCTTTAACTCCTCTTGTCAACAAAATGCCACCTTGTCAATGAAAGCTTCTGTGGGTTTTGTGCAGTGGGACTTTAACTGGTTTGAAGTTGCTTGTCATGAAGATGACTGCATGCTGTGTCAGCTTTACTCTGTCTGCTGGTTTTTGTCTGCTGGAACTGAGTGTCACTTGAAGCTACCAATGGGCTAGATATGGCTGTTTCTGTGCTCTTATCTCCTTACATTTGAAGTAACAACACCATCTGATGGAAATTTGATGGTTCGAGTGAGTATTGTACTGGAAACAAAGGTCCTTTCTGCATTTGCCTGCCACTCAAGATTTCCTCAGTGTTCAAGTCAAGGCAATTTAAGTCCACAGCAAAACAGCATCCAAATAACCTAGGGCAACAGCAGGCTGAAACTTGGGTGACCATGCAAGGGAGGTAATGTAATGCAGAATGGAGGAAAAACTGGAATAAAAAAAGGTTGAACCCGATTTTAGTGGAGAATGGGGGAAAAAACTGGATTAAAAAGAAGGTTGAATTTGATTTTAGTACAGAATTGCTTGGAGGATACCGTGGTGAACATGGATTAAAATGAGATTGCAGGAAGGGTCAAAGTTCATCTTCATTCTTCTGTGCAACCCCACTTTTGGGACTGTTCATACACTGGCCTGCCACCAGAGGAAGCTTCCTAGCTCTACAGCTTTGCAAAGGGCATGACTTACCTTCGCGGTGCATGCACATGTGCCTTTCCCGCTGAACACAATGTGCACCGAGGGGAAGCAGTGCCAGCTTCCCTTCAGTTCTTCTTTAGCCACTGAGCTGAGATGATCTAACTTTCTCTGCTCTTCATTTATTCTCTGTGCAGTAAGCAACTGCCCTTCCTTCTTCTCTCATGGCCCAAAAACCACTCTTTAAGAAGTGTCTATGGTGTGGCACTAAAATGATGCAATCGGATGAGCATTCTCTTTGTGTCCTCCACTTGGGGGAGTTCCATAACTTAGGGGCTTGCCAGTTCACCCCCATAGCCAGGAATGACAGGACCTCCTGGCTTAAGGCTGCTGTGTGGGAGTGTGTTCTTTCTGGCTTCGAAAAACCAACTGCAAAGCCATCAGCTGTGAAGGAATTTGCTGCTGTGCAGTCTGTTCTGACTCTGGATCCATGTCGGTCCTGGTCCCCAGAACTGAAGGCCTTGTACTGCAGCATCTCCAAGCCTCCTGTCAAGAAGACTGGATCAAAATCGAAACATTGGAAGAAGCAGCCAGTTCTACCACTCCCAAACTCTACCAAGGCTTCAGATCTTCTCATCAAATAAAGCACCCCATATGTTGGAAGAGGAGCTGGTTTTGATCCCTCGCAAACCCCCCCCCATCTTCTGGAACCTGATGACTCCATCTCTGTGGGGCATCTAGTGTCCAAACCTCCACCCCTTCCTGTGTAGGAGAAGAAGAACCTGGTTCCAAGCACCACTGCTCTGGTTCCTCGGGGCTCTTCCCTTCTCTGACACAGCTGTTCCTGCAGCCCTAGTATGGTATGCCTTGGCAATTGCCTTCCCCCCCGGGCCCCTGGCTGGCATAACCCCTACAGCAATGGCTGAATCTGTACACCTCAATTCCACCCTACCTGTCAGTTCCAGCACCAGCTCCACCTCTATTTTGGCTTAACTTTCATGCTGCAAGGAAAATTAGAGATAAGGCTATGGAATGACTGTACTTTCAGAATGTACTGAGAAACCTGTTTTTAAATTCATACTTTATCTATATATTTTAATTCTCTTTTAAATGTATTGCCAATCTTTGTACTTTTTTATTATATTGTGATGGCCATTGGTTACATGCAATAAACTTTGAACTGAACTGGCTTAACTTCCTCCCACCAGGAATGGCAGTCTGATTCTGATCCTGAAGATGAAGGGTCCCACTCTGATGTCAGATCCGAGTTCCCCTCAGATCTGTCCTCGGATGAAGTGGTGGGTGTTACACCAGCATTTCCTAATGAGGATCTCAAGCTCTACTCTAAGCAAATGCTCAGACTGGCCAGTACTTGGAAATTGGGATTTCATCATCCAACCCATGCCCTAAGAACACGATTCCATCTGTTCTCTACTCAGATGCCCCCGGACAGGTAGCCTTCCCTGTTTTGGAGGACTTCCTAGACATCACCTCAGCACTGTGGGAAAAGGATGTACTATCCTTGCCACATCCAGGAAGACTGAGAATCTTTATCATGTTAAGCAAACCAACTACAAGTTCTTGTTCCTCCCTCCCCTGTCCCTCATAGCAGAAGAGGTCCAGTCCAGACACTATTCCAGCACCCATTCAGCACCTGTTAACAAGGATGGATGCAAGGTGGATGCTCTGGTCCATAAATCTGGACAGAGCCATAAGGTGGCGGCCCTAAACTTTAAGATTGTCAACTGTCAGGTCATTATGGCTGCATATCAGTTATTCCTGTGGGAGCATCTAACCTCTTATGTTGACCACATCCTGGAAGACAAGCACCCCTTAGCCAAGGGGCTGCAGGCAGAAGCCACCAGGCTTTCAAAATAACAAATGGAATACCAGCTATCATACAGTTGACTGGTCTGTTTGCTCCATGGCCTCTGGCATCACCATCAGACATTTTGCCTGACTGTGCTTCACAGCTCTCCCACCTGAAACTAAGGTGAAGATAGAGAACTTTCCATTTGAGGGTGACTAGCTTTTCTCAGTGTGCACAGATGACACCCTGGCACAGATCATGAAGAACAAACAGACTGCTGGGTCCCTGGGTGTCATCCTGGCTCCATCTTAGACCTCTAAGCAGCATTTTCCTTCCAGGGACCATTTCCAGAACCAGAGGTACTCTAAGGAGACCTCTTCCACCTCCTCTCCATATATCCCAGAGCACCACTACTCTGTGTCCCCCTCAGCCAATGAGGAGAGCCCCTAGGTCTCGTTCTGGGCCCTCACACCCCCAGTCTCCTAAGGACTCTATTATGTACTGAGATAGAGGCAGCGTTCAAACAAGTGATTTCTTTATTCAGCTCAGAACACAACAAATAGCACACAGAACAAGCCAACTATATACATTTTGAGCTAGGAAAAACCACACCTCCTGAAACACTAATGTCCAATCATAAAACAGTGCTTGGGACCAATGAGAACTGTTCCTGCCGAAAGTCAAGGTCTCGCCAGAGTGGTCTGTTTGCAGCATTGACCAATCCGGTTGCGTATTTTAGAATGCTGGGCTTCTATGGAGTTGTGACCTAGCTCACATCTAATAACACAGTAAACTGAATATATAACACTCCTCCCCTTTAAGTCAGCACACATAATCTTGCAAATGATGGGGGTGAGTTCTTACTCATTGGGAGCACCGTGATTTCACTGGCAGACAGTGTAGGATCTCTGGTGGAACTGCATGGCTGACGGTCCATAGGGCAGTCGGGACCCGTTGTGCCGGGACTCTCTGGCTAGAAGGGCAGTGCCCACACTAGAGAGTTCTCATGCTCTGTGTCAGGTGAAGAAGCCACTACTGCCTTTGACCTAGTAGTTGGCTGGGGAGTGTTGCAATACATTGGCTGGGGAGCATTGCAATTTGTAGGCTGGAGAATGTTGCAATGCATAAATGCCCCCCTGGTCATCTGGACCTGTTGGCTCCACTTCCCAAACCCAGCATTGCCAAAGCTGGTCAAGGTGCCGGCGCAGGCTTCTCCCCTCGGCTGTGAACACCACATAGGAAACCGGCCCAGTGCTGGTGGCTATTGTGGCTGAAATCCACACTGGCCCATCACAATAGTTCCAGGCGTAGATGAGATCGCCTGGCTGGAAGGATTGGAAGGGGTTCAGGAGCCTTTTGCTATGGTGGTTGGTCAGGTGTGAGGTCCGGGTGCAGGCAGTCTAGCACCGTAGTTAAATGGCAGTATATCAGAAGTTCTGCTGGGCTCTGCCCAGTAGTTGTGTGCAGTGTTATGTGCTGCTGCAACAAGAATTCAGCTAGTCTATGGCTCCAGTCACCATAGACTAGTTTCCGCAGCGCGTTGTCATGCCTGCCCCCGACCCAGCTTCTGAGACCCCAGAGACACCCCCTGAAAGCTCGGCTGCAACCCCAGAGACACCCCCTGACTTGGCATCAGGGAGCTCAGACGCAGCACCTGTAAGTCCTGCTGGGATACCGGAGTCATCAGGGAGCCTAAATGCTGAGAAGGATGGGTTCCCTGTGACGAAGCAACAAGCACCTGGGGCGGATGCATCACCACCTGACTTGCCCCCACGCGTAGACAGGCTGCGAGACCGCAGGCGCAGAGACTTGGCGGCTCGAAGAAAGGAGGCACGTGTGCGTGGGCGACGATCAATGAGCCCCGAGTACTATGACCTGTTAATTGGTTAACAAGCCAGCATGGTACTTAAGAGCATCACCAGCCGTGAGCAAACCGTGCTGGCAAACTCGTTGTTAGACCACCCGGCTCACACCTCTTGTTGTTCCCTCGTCTCAGCTCGTTTTCTTGGCTCCTGACCTCGGCTCATATACTGACGTTTTCTCTGGCTTCCGACCTCGGCTCTGCTCCTTGACTCCATTCTGGCTTCTGATTCCTGGTACGTTTGACCACAGCTTTGCTTGCTGATTCGGACCCTGTTTGCCTGGACTTTGACTGACTACTTTGGACTGACCTCTGGAACTCTTGCTGACTCCTCTCCTGGACTTCTCCTCCGGTACCCGGGCCCCATCGTGACAGATTGCCAGCACCCACATCAACTTGCCTCACTATGTAGGACGAAGCAACAGGCGAGGCTGAGCAACTCACGGGAGTAATTGAACAGGTATGCCAGCTCACCCAAGCTGTGGTTGCCTTGCAACAGCAAGCTGCTGCTAATGCTACCGCTGTGGCCACAGCTGCTGCTCCTCCCCCTCGCTGCCCAGTAAGCCCCCCTGACCGCTTCAGCGGGAGTGTTGATGAGTTCCCAGCATTTCTGGCTTAGTGTGAACTCTACATAGAGCTCCGTCACCGGGACTTTCCTACCAATAAAACCAAAGTCTGCTTTATCCTGAGCCTGCTTAAAGGGCAAGCCGCTAAATGGGCCACACCTTTGTTGGTAGGGGCATCTCCCTTACTTTCGGACTACACCAGCTTCAAAGCCCATTTCTCCGCTGCCTATGCCAACCCCATGAAAGCAGCTACAGCCAATCAAAAGATACGGGCCCTCAAGCAAGGGAAAGCCTCTGTAGCCCAATACACCACCAAGTTCCAACTCCTTGCCCAAAATCTACTGTGGAACGAGGCTGCCTTTATGGACCAGTACACTGAAGGGTTGTCTGATGAGGTTTTGGATGAACTAGCTCAGGGAGACCAACCTGAGACCCTTCAGAAGCTCATTCATCTGTGCTCCCGCCGTCTTTCAGCATTTTATGAATGATGTGTTCCGAGATCTTTTGGACCGATTCATCATCATTTACCTCGATGATATCCTGATTTACTCCACCTCCGTCACCCAACACATTGAGCATGTGCAACACGTCCTTCAACATCTCTGCACTCATGGGCTTTACGCCAAGCTCGAGAAGTGTACCTTTCACCTGACTTTGGTGGGATTCCTGGGCCACATCTTGTCCCGCAAGGCAAACAGATGGACCCGAAGAAAGTGGAGGCCATCCTTCGATGGCAAGCCCCCCCAGAACCGCAAGGACGTCCAACAGCTCCTCAGCTTCACCAACTACTATCGCCAATTCATCGCGTCCTACGTGGCCCTAACAACGCTTCTGACCCACCTCTTGAAACCGAAAGAACCTTTCCAGTGGACCCCGGAAGCCGTTCAGGCCTTCACCACACTCAAAACTTGCTTCGCCTCTGGCCCGTTGCTCTGCTATCCGGATCTGAGACTGCCGTTCACCGTGGAAACCGACACCTCCAGTGTCGCCATCGAGGCTATTCTTTCTCAGCGAGACAGCCCCACTCAGCCATTGCAACCGTGTGCATATTATTCCCACCAACTCACCTCCACAGAATGCAACTACACCATCTGAGAGCGGGAGTTGCTTGCCATCAAGGCAGCCTTTGAAGTTTGGCGACACCATCTGGAAGGGGCTCGTCACCCAGCACAAGTGCTTATGGACCACTGCAAACCTGAACATCTCCAAACCACACGCCGGTTGAACCAATGGCAAATCCGCTGGGCGTTGTTCTTTTCCTGGTTCCACTTCACCATTTCCTACATCCCGCACACTCAGAACCAAAAAGCCAATGCCTTGTCCCGCAAGCCCAAGTATGCACCCGCATCTACAGAAAAAGCGCCTGAGGGCACTATATTGCCCCCTTGGTATTCGCCGCCACTTCAAGCCCAGGTTCTCTTGCTGAGGACATCTGACTTGGTCAAGCCACTGACTCGTGAGCCCAGCAGCGTCTCCAAGAGATTCAACAAGGTGCTTCAGGGGATCTGACCTCTTGTGACAGGCTGCTCTTCCATTGACAGCAGCTCTATGTCCCCCCGGGACCGCTCCGGGCTCGAGTGCTCCGTTTCACCCATGATTCCCCTCCCGCTGGACATTTCGGTCGGCACAAGACCACTCTGACGTGGGAGTTCTGGTGGCCTCATGTGAGCGGACGTTGACCGATATGTCAGCACCTGGGACCTCTGCCGCCATGCCAAAGATGTTCTGGCCAAACCATCAGGACTCCTGCAGCCGCTGCCCACTGCGTCCAGTCCTTGGGACATCGTGTCCCTAGATTTCATTGTTGACCTTCCCCGATCCCAAGGACATACGTGCATCCTAGTCATCATGGACTGTTCACGAAGATGGCACACTTTGTACCATGTCCCAAACTCCCAACTGGGGCCAAAACTGCCCTCCTGTACCTGCACCATGTCTTCCGATTGCATGGTATTCTGTCCAGTATTATTTCAGACAGTGGCACTCAATTCTCCTCCCGGTTCTGGCAGGTCCTACATCACGGCCTGGGAACCGAGATTCATCTCTCTTCGGCTTGCCACCTTCAGACTGATGGCCAGACCAAAAGAACGAATGTCACCCTCGAACAATATCTCCACTGTTATACAAGCTACCAGTAGGACAATTGGTATTCCTTACTCCCCCTGGCCGAGTTCGCCTATAATAACGCCATTCACGCATCCACTCGAACCACACCCTTCGCAGGCAACTATGGTCAACATCTCCAATTCTTCACTCCTCTCAGTCCCTGCTCCAATGTTCCTGCAGCAGAGGAGTGCATCCAGGAACTCCACACCATCCATGATCTGCTCCGGAACCAGTTACAGCAGGCCAAAGAAGCCTATAAGCTTGCTGTGGATCGTAAGCGGTAGGAAGGGCTGCCTCTAAAAGTTGGTGATCTGGTCTGGCTATCCACTTGCTACCTGCGCACTCCCGGTCGTTCCTGCAAGCTGGATGCCCAATTTATTGGGCCTCATTGGATCAGCGCCCAGATCAACCCTGTTGCCTTCTGCTTGCAACTCCATGACCACCTTTGGATCCACCCTGTATTCCACCAGTCCTTTCTCCAGCTGTCGGCCCCTCCCAATCCGAACTGGGGCACGTCACCTGCACCACCACTGCCCGTCCTCGTGGACAATGAGGAAGAATACAAGGTCCATCAGATCCTGGATTTCCGGCTCCACCATGGAGCACTGCAATATCTGGTGGACTGGAAGGGCTATAGACCCAATGAGCACTCCTGGGAACCAGCCCCCAACTTGCACGCCCCCAACCTGGTCCAGCAATTTCACCAGGCCTACCCCGACAAACCAGGCTCTCTGGTGGTGGTGGATTCTGAGGGGGGGGTAGTGTCATGCCTGCCCCCGACCCAGCTTCTGAGAGTGCGGCTGCGACCCCGGAGACACCCCCCAAAAGCTCGGCTGCGACCCCGGAGACACCCCTGACTTGGCACCAGGGAGCTCAGACGCAGCGCCTGTAAGTCCTGCTGGGATACCGGAGTCATCAGGGAGCCTAAGTGCTGAGGAGGATGGGTTCCCTGTGATGAGGCAACAAGCACCTGGGGCGGATGCATCACCACCTGACTTGCCCCCACGTGTAGACAGGCTGTGAGATCACAGGCGCAGAGACTTGGTGGCTCGAAGAAAGGAGGCACGTGTGTGTGGGCGATGATCAATGAGCCCCGAGTACTAGCTGGAGCAAGGACCTGGCAATGACCTGTTAATTGGTTAACAAGCCAGCATGGTACTTAAGAGCATCACCAGCCATGAGCAAACTGTGCTGGCAAACTCGTCGTTAGACCACCCGGCTTGCACCTCTCGTTGTTCCCTCATCTTGGCTTGTTTTCTTGTCTCCTGACCTTGGCTCGTATACTGACGTTTTCTCTGGCTTCTGACCTCAGCTCTGCTCCTCGACTCCATTCTGGCTTCTGACTCCTGGTACGTTTGACCATAGCTTTGCTTGCTGATTTGGACCCTATTTGCCTGGACTCTGACTGACTACTTTGGACTGACCTCTGGAACTCTTGCTGACTCCTCTCCTGGATTTCTCCTCCGGTACCCGGCCCCCGGGCCCCGTCGTGACATGCGTCCTTCATACTGCGGACCATTCTTTTGGCCTGTCCATTTTTGGACAGATGGAACAGGGCAGCCATGAGGTACCAGATCACATTGGCATCCATGAACCTCTGGAATTCGACCGATGTGAATTATGTCCCATTATCAGACACTATAGTCTCGGGCAGTCTGCGTGTGCTAAAGATGTGCCGCAGTGCCCTAATGACCAATGCTGATGTCATTACAGACATTGAGACTACTTCTAGCCACTTGGAAAATGAGTCCACAACAATCTAAAAGGTTTACCCTTGAAAAGGGCCAGCAAAGTCAGTATGCAGGCAGGAGCAGGGCACTCAGGTGGTCTCCCAGCATTGCACTGGTGCCTGAGGTGGCTCTGGTTGTGACTCTTGGCAGGCCTGGCAGGTACAGACCCATCCTCTTGGTCCACGTGTGACCACCAGACATAGCTGCAGGCTAATGCCTTCATACATACCACTCCAGGGTGTCCTGCATGTAAGGCCTCTAACACCTGGTGGCGAAATTTGGGGGGAATGATCACACAGTTCCCCCAGAGGAAGGATCCCTTGTGGACTGACAGTTTGTGTTGCTGTGACTTGTACACCAGGAATTCAGTAGTCTGACTGCCGGCTGGCCACCCTCTCCGCCCCCAGTTCAGGACCCTGGAAATGTTGGGTCCTTGGCTGTGTGGTGACATCAGATGCATGTAGCAGAGGCTGTGGTAGCTCCTTGAGAGCCATTACTTCACAGGCAGGAGATGGATCTAGTGCCGGGGCCTGGATAGGCAGGCGACTGTGGTCTGGGGTGAATAATCCCAACAGCGGCTTGTGGTCAGTTACAATCTGGAATTGTCGACTGTACACGAAATCATGGGATTTCTTTACACCAGTAACAAGGGTGAGTGCTTCCTTGTCAATTTGGGCATAGTTCCTCTCAACGGACGACAAGGTTCTGAAGAAATACATGATAGGGGCCTCTCGACCATCAGGCAAATGGTGACTTAAGACCACGCCGATTCCATAGGGTGAGGCATCAGCTGCCATGATAAGTGGTAGCCATTCGTCAAAATGCATGAGGACTGAGTTGGACGATAGTAAGTCTTTGACAGCGGTGAATGCTCAGGTGTGACTTGGCCCCCAGCTCCACTGTGACTTCTTTTCCAACAGGCAATGCAATGGTTCTGCTATGGATGCTTTATGCGTCAGGAATGAGTGATAGATTTTGAGAAGGCTGAGGAATGATTGAAGTTCTTTCTTTTAAGTAGGGGTTGGTGTGCTGTGAATCGCTTTGACCTTGCTCTCCATTGGGTGGACCCCGTCAGCGTCAATGAGGAACCCCAAAAACTCAACTTGTGGAATTCCAAACTGGCATTTCTCATGCTTCACCTTGAGGCCCATGTCCTAGAATCAGAGAAGGACCTGTCGAAGGCGTGCAAACAGTTCCTTGGTGGACACGCTGGCTATTAAGACATTGTCAAAATATGGGACGCTGCTGGGAATGTCCCAAAAAAGACCTTCCACAAGGCCTTGGAAAAGTCCCAGGGCTACGCTCACCCCGAACTGCAGGTGGTTAACTTTGAATGCCCCGCGGCGCATGACAATCATTTGGGCCTCTGCCGTGGTTGGAGTGACAGGCAATTGTTGGTATGCCTGTGCTAGGTCAAGTTTGGTGAAGATCTTGCCCCCGGCCAATGATGTTAAGAGGTGGCTGACAATGGGTACTGGATACGTGTGCTGCTGCAGAGCCTTGTTTATGGTACACTTGTAATCTGCACAGATCCGCACTGACCTGTTGGGTTTGATGGGTGTGACAATAGGGGTCTCCCACCTCGCATGTGATACTGGCTCCAGCACTCCCTGTATGGCAGTCTAGCTCATCATCGATACATGGCTTTAAGGTGAAGGGCACCCAGTGAGCTTTCAGATGAATAGGCGTTACTGTGGGGTTGAGGTTGAACAAAACTGAGGGTCCTGTGTAGTGACCCAGGGAACCATCAAATACTGCAGGAAAGTCTTTACACACAGAGTCCAAGCTGTCTTGGGAGACTTGTTGCACTCCCACTACATGGATGTCTAGTGCATTGAACCAATCAAGTCCCAAGAGACTAGCACGGTGTCCCTCGACCACTGTAGCCCTCAGGGGCCCATAGAACCTTCTGTAGCACACCATGAATTTGTCGATTCCTGCAACTGGGATGCACTGTCTCTGGGAATCAACTAAGTGGAAGTCGCAAGGCTTGAGTTGTTGTCTGTTCCATCTGGGAAACAGCCAGCATAGTGTCTGCATTGAGGTGATGGTGAGTGCCGATCCTGAATCAACCTCCATCTCACAGGACATGTTGTCAAGGACAGCTGTAACTTTTATTTTGTTCTTCATTTGTAGGTGCGTACTTGCCACTGACAAGTGGTGGTGACATTCGTACATTGAATGACAATCAGTAGGTTTAGGAGTGTACTTTGGTGGTGGATGGAGTCTGCTCGGTGACGTGTGAGGTGACCCCTTGACCTTTGACGAACAGCAGACCCGAGCAATGCATTCTGTCCTTCTGCAATTATGACACTGGACCTCACAGAATCGGCACTTCTGGCATTCATGGTCGCCCCTGCAACTAGCATAGTTTGTTTTAGTAGCAGGCTGCTGATTGTAGCGTTTGCGACTCTCAGCTTGAGTTTGGTGAACTCCGTTGTCCTTGCTGTCAGTGTCTTCCACACTCTCTTGATGCACCAGTTGCATCTTATGAGACTCTGGTGGCATTCTGGACTGTCGCACTGCTTTGGTTGATTGGTCAGCAGTTTCTGCAGCAACAGCTTCTTTGTCTGCTGATTGAAATGTAAGTTCTCTTTTAGTGAAAAGCCGGCGTTGTAGCTTTTCATTTATCAGGCTGCATACTAGCCTGTCATGGAATCTGTTGCATAGGTCTGCGAAATTGCACTGTCATGCTATTTTTCAGAGTGCAGTCACATACTCGGCTATGGACTCACCCTGGGCTTGGTCGCACTTATGGATGGCATGCTGACATGCAATCTCAGACAGCTTGGGTGTAAAATACTTGCACAGTTTGTCCGTAATCATAGTGAATGCCATTGCCTTGAGCTCAGCTGGTGCCACTAATGTCCTAGCCACATTGGAAATGTTCTTTCCACAGATGCTGAAAAACGTGTCTTTCTTTGTGTCTGGACTGATGATCTCATTTGCAGTGACGTAGAAGTCCAGATCCAAATCCAAATCCCTTTATTGGGATAAAAGAAAAGCAAAATACCACAAGGCAAGTTTACAGAGAATTTGAATTATAAAATCAGTCAAACATCAGATAGAAGAGCTAATCTTTTGCTCCCTGATTAGTATGGCAGCCAAAAGGTACCTTACAACTGAACTTGTAATATGGGGACATTGGTCAGATAATAAGAAAGATACTAACTTCACCTCAGAAAAACCATGGCAGTTAGACACAATAGGTGTTTTTCTTCCTTTCTAGCTGCTTTTTACATAATAAAATGATGTAAGCTAGAAGGAAGAAAAAGCAGAAAAAAGTTGCAAAAAAATATGAAAGGTGTAAGGTCTCATCTGATCAAACCTTGAGTGAAACACTCTATTGAGTGTTGTACGTCAGAAAGACTTGAGACCAATTTATGGGAGCCAGTTTGGTGTAGTGGTTAAGTGTGCGGACTCTAATCTGGGAGAACCACGTTTGATTCCCCACTCCTCCACTTGCACCTGCTGATGTGACCTTGGGTCAGTCACAAGCTCTGGCACAGCTATTCCTGAAAGAGCAGCTTGTGTCAGTGTTCTCTCAGCCCCACTTACCTCACAGGGTGTCTGTTGTGGGGAGGGGAAGGGAAAGGAGTTTGTAAGCCGCTCTAAGACTCCAAGTGAAGGGCGGGGTATAAATCCAATCTCCTCCTCCCCCTCCTCCCCCTCCTCCCCCTCCTCCTCTCTTCTTCTTCTTCTTCTTCTTCTTCTATTTCAAAGGAAACAGCTTTAATGGTTTGTTACTCACTGAATAATTAAAGAAGATATATTTTTCCTAAACACAAGTTATTTATCATGGTTGTTTTCCCATGAAGTTCACAATGAAATGATGGCAGAACTGCGCAGTGCCAACTATCACACACTTGCAGATGAGAGCACAGATATAGCACTCTAAAAACGTTATGTATACTAAATATCAGCCTGCTCACAGTGAAGTTTACAACTATATTTGCTGGGATTATGACCCTGACTACATGTAACAGTGCTTTAGTCACAGAAACCATTAAAATATAATGACCTAGATTTACAAAAAATGACCATATTAAATCTGATGGAGCTTTCATTACGTTAGGAAAGCACAATGGTGTGGCTGTACAACTACATTGTGACATTCCTCATCTCCTGGTATAGCACTATGTGGCCCATAGGGATGACTTGGGGACAGAGGATGCCTGCAAGCATGTATCCTCAATAGGAGACTTAGAAACATTTCTCAGAACTGTCTATACCATATTTGGCAGGTCTTCTGTAAGGCAGGAAGTTGCTGAAGTTCTTGAATGCAAAATAGTGGCTTCAAGCCATTGAATGAAGTTAGATGGTTGTATCGACACTTTGTGTTGTGGGCAGTGAACAGAAACATTGAGGGTTTTGCCTCCTATTGTAAAGAACAGGTGGAAAAACACAAAGATCCTGTCTAGAAGTACTGCTTTAAAGAAAATGATGAACCCACAATTTCGTGTTCCTTTACTTGTGGTTGATGAGGCTGTAGGTTAACTGGCTGAACTTAGTAAAATGCTGCAAAAAGTTAATCTTACCACTCTTGAGGCTTTTCACTTTGTGAGGGCCAAGACAAGTAAACTCCATGCCCAGTACCTCGGTGACAGTTTTCCATTGGAGTGATGAGGTGCATAAACAAATGGAGAGCAATAACAATGACATAGACATGGCAGCCATTATGAGGTTCATGGAGCAAGTGTGTATGCACCTAGAGTGCAGATTTCCTGATAATGCATGAAAGAAATGGCGAGTCCCCCCCCCCGATAAGTTTTATTAATTTTTTTAAACAAAAAGATAAAAACTAAAAAAGAAAATGATTAAACAATTCACGAACAACAAAACAACAATACACAAACAAGAGAAAAAAGATAAAAGAAGGAAAGAGAGTATATAAAAATATAAAAGAGGCTTCCAATTTTCTCTCTGACAAATACTGGTAAATATTACTTTTTTTTTATAAAACAATTTTTATTAGGATATATAATACTTCACAATTTTAGCTAATTAATATAAATCATATCCTTTTCTTCGGATTCCCCTCCCCCACATTGGCTCCCAGCATTGTTTCCACCATTTTACCAATACAAAATGCCTATTAATTCACTGTTATCATACAAATTCTACAGGTAACGCAATTTACTTATTTGCAAGTATTACTAATACTTATTGATTACATACCTGTTACATATTTGTTACATATCTAGTAACTTTCCAAACTTAGTATGCTATCCTTCATTTCCCAATGTTTCTCTAAATATTCTTTAAAGTCATTCCAATCTACCAAAAAAGTTTCTGCTTCTAGATTGTTAAGTTTTCTTGTCCATTTATCCATTTCTGCCATAAATAGCAGTTTTCTTAACCAGTCCCAGAGTTCAGGAATTTTTTCATTTTTCCAACTTTGAGCATAAATCATTCTAGTGGTTGTTATCATGTACCACATCAGTGTTCTTTTACTCACATTTATTTCTTCTAGTTTAAGACCTAGAAGAAACACTTCAGGTTCTCGGGTAAATATTACTAAGTTAACACTTGCTCCATAATTTTTTATATATAAAAAATCACTTTTTCCCATTATCAGCTATTATCCCTCTTTAATCATTGAATCCACAAATCATCAGATCATTCTTTTCCATATCACACAAAAGTCTATAAAGGGTTTCCAGTTATCAATAAAAGTAGAAATTGTCTTTTCTCAAATCAAAGCAGTAAGTTTGCAAGCTTTAACAGCTTCATCAACCATTCCTCTGTTGTAGGTATTGTAGAACTTTTCAATTTTTGAGCATATCATGACCTTGCTGCCATTGTCATATATATATATATATATATATATATATATATATATATATATATAGCAGGAAAAGCATGGGTTAAGGGGAGATCAAGTTGGTAGGCACCACGATACTTTCGGTTTCAGCGGAGCGAATGGCAGCCACCTTTCGGGATGCTCCCGGAGGTGGTTAGCCCACGTGCAGTTTGGGGGGGTCTTCGCTTGTGCGAAAGACCCTAGTGAGCCTTAGGCAAAGGCTCCGAACCGGGGGCGCTTTGGGGAGTAGCCTCTTTGCCGGCAAACAGCCGGGAAATTGAGGCTTTCTCCCCGCCCCAATCGGCCCCGCTGCATCGTGCCCGTAATGGGACTTAGCAACGCCACCGACTTCCAGGAGTGAATACAGCGATCGAGTTGAAGTTAAATGGAAAGACTTGGCATCGAACCGTGAGTTGGAGATCTATTTTGAAGCGAAAAGTTGAAACCCTCCGCAAGCGCATAAGCGGATAGGAGGAGGGAGGAATCCCCACCCCCCTTGAGAAACGGGACTTATAAAAGAAAAGCGGAGGGTGGTGAGGTGGAAAAAAGTGTTGGTGAAGATACCTTTGGGGAAATACTGAAGATTAAGAGTTGGCTAGTCTCCTGAGTGGCGCGACACGAACTTTGTTAAAGTAAACAATTAAAAAGATGTCTGCATTCAAAAAGGTCCCGCAGAAGCCGGAAAAGAAGGGGGGAGGGACTTCCGGTCTGAGCACCCCCCCACCGGAGATAGCTGTCAATCAACAGAAAAGCGAGTCACTGCGCCCTCTGCTGGATCAAATGCAGAAAATCAGCGAAACTGTGTAACATGGAAAGTGTTCTCAACAGTCAACAAAAACAACTAACAGAAACATCAAAGAAGATGGAGGAGATTGCACAGAAGTGTTTGGTCTCGACGGAAGACACCAAGAAAATAAAGAAAAAGGTCAATAAATTAGAAAAGCATCAGGATATGCAAGAAAAAAGAATTTTAATGTTACAGATGGAAAAATCAAATCGGACTCTCCGCTTTCAGGGCATCAAAGAAGAGGAAAAAGAGGATCTCAGAACTACATTGGCAAATGCCTTGGCACCTCTAACTGGCAGAGAAGCGTTGGAATTGAAAGAAGAGATGGATATGGCCTACAGAGCCTATTCAACCTTTACAAAGAAAAATAATCTGCCAGCAGAAGTGGTTGTCAAGTTCACAAAGCAGCGTACCAGAGATCAAATTCTGCGCTCAGTTTCAGCGGTGCCCTTGAAAATTGGGGAGCAGATCATTAGAACTTTGAAAGATGTTCCCTATGAAATCCGCATGAAAAGAAAAGCATATAAAGGATTGACCACGTTCTTACAAAGACATCAGACAACCTATAGATGGTGCATTCCCGAAGGACTAATTTTTAAATATAACGACAAAAGAGAGAAGATTGACTCTGTCTTCAAAGCACAAGAATTTCTGAAGAGACACGCCAGTACAGAGGAAGATGCAGCACTCGCAATTTGGACAGATTCAAGTGGCGAGGAAGACAGCAATCCGGAAGAGGGAGGAGCTGGAGCGGGAGACAAGAAGCCTAAAGAGGGCCCATCGTACAACCTGAGAGATGTAAAAGGAAGATATCCAAAGAAGTAGTTCGTGGAACGTCAGAAAGGAGCTGATTAATAACTAACCCCAATGGACTTTACTAACTTTACTAACAAAGTTATCTTGGACTTTTGTAAGATGAAAAGAAGATCTTCCAACCGTGGTGGTTGCCAAAATTTGTAATTATACTAACTAAACTAATTTTTAACAGAAAAAATTCACTCCACTCTTTCTCTTCATCCTTCTATATACCTTCCCCCTTTCTTCTTATAAAAAGTAATAAAATTCTCTCCTTTTTAGGAGAGTTTATTCAACAACAACAAAAAGTTGGTAGGCACCACAAGCTATCGGTGATAGGGGGGTCCTCAAACTTGGTCCCTATGGGCTGTGCAGTCTGGAGGCTTGGTGAGGGCCTCTTTGGGGTTGGGTGCATATGGCAAGCCTTAAGGCTAAGCAGTCATGGGTGGGGACTATGCCCCTCCATCCCCTCTACGCATATAAATATTGGCTATGAGGAGAAAGGCTCAGAGATGCCAGACCGGTCTCTGAGCCAGGGTGGTACTGCCTAGATAGGAGGCTTGTCCTGCAAGCCAGTTGCAACCAATGCTTTAAGAAGTTAATTAAGTTTATTTATTTATTTATTTATTTATTTATTTCAATCGACTTCTATCCCGCTCACCCCCTAAGGGCTCTGAGTGGCTTACATATATATTCCAAACGTTCCTAACCTAGGGCCACATATGTGTAGGGGAGGTGAATATCCTACCAGGCACCCTTTTATCCTTGTTGTAGCAGATCTTTTTCTTGCGGGGGGACAGTCCGGCGGCGTCCTTTTCCCGGCGCTGGTTCTTTTGCAGTTCCACCTTCCTGGCCGTTTCGACTCTGTCTCTCTAGGCCAGAACCACTCCGCGCTTCCGCACATGCTCGCAGCGGCCTCCGTCCACGTCAGGCTCCGGCCTGCTGCGTCACTCCGCCTCCGCGCCTTGCCAGTCCGGCCTCCTCCATTCGGCTCCTCGCCTTTCGCCAGCCGCCATGCCTTCTTCCGCTGTCGCCGTCCGTTGCTCTCCACCGTCGCTGCTACACAAGGGGCGGGTGCCCCCCTGCTCTAATAGCAGGTACCCTTCATATCTATTCACCCTTTAAGGGGCTTTCGAACCGCTGGGTGGGTGGGAGCTGGGACATAGGGCCAGGAGCTCACCCTGACCGCGGTGGGGATTCGAACAGCCGAAGCTGTTCGACCAGTTGTTAAGGCAGGCTTCTTTTACTGCCTGCGCCACCGCTCCCACCGTTAAGCAGATCAGCTTGTTATCAATATACTCTCAGTTTCTTTACTCAAAAGTCAAACAGAGTATACTCCAACTAATAATTTCACATGATATGATACACAATTTATACAGCGGTTGGTTTTGAAAGTTACTAAACTCAGCATTCAAAGACAGCTTCTTACCCCCGCCGTCTCATTCAAAGTACTCACGGCTGAGCTTCTCTTCTCAGCTGCTTTCTCCCATTCTTTTGGCAGTAGAAGGTAGGGGTATTCCAATAAACATTTTTGTTGTATTATTCTTGTGCAGAGCACCCGTTTTTGTCTTCGTTGTTATAGTTTTGTTGTATTTTAAATCTCTTAGTCTCTAAAAACTGGTGGTCACAGCTCTGGCAAAAACATGGCAGCCATGTTTTGCCTCTTCTCCAACTTCTGCCTTGAGACAAAATCAGTCTTTCCTTGCTGAACCGCTGTTCTCAGGGGTGCCGAGGTGAGTCTCCTGCATCCCAACCTCCCCCAAAGAGATCGGGAGAAGCCTTTGGGGGTCCCAGGGACCGGGAAAAGCTTCAAAGAAGGAAGAGAGGATGGGGAAACCCGGAAGCGTCCCAAAGTTTCTCCTGTGGTGCCATGGCGCTACTGGAAGTCAAGTCTATATACGATCTGAAGACCGTATCAATGTCGCTTTGCAAGTTCTCCGCTTTTATATCTGCCATTTGCCCCAAGGCTTCGTACATTATCTGGATGAGGTTCTCCCTTTTTTCCTCAGGAATCCCCTGGAATCTCAGGGCATAGCTTGCCCTTCCCATTTGTAACTGCAGTAGTTGAGACTCATCTATTTGGCGCTTCTTCCCCATTGCCTGCATTTGCTTTTGTAGTGGTGCTTTTTAGTAGTGGTGTCAACTTTTGTAGTGGTGCTTTTTAGTAGTGTGTCAACTTCTTTAAGGTCCTGCTCAGTTTGATCTGTCTTTTTGACATTCTGGTTGATTTACACTTGCTGTGTGTCCAGTTTTTGGTTTATTTCCATCACCTGTTCCAGCAGAGGGTGCAGTGCTTCATTTAGTATCATTTGCAGATCTGGAGCTGTGCCCAGTCTGGGCACAACACTTCCGGTCAGCTTAGCTTTCGCTATCTTTTCTATCTCCTCTTTCTTTTTTGGAGGTGCCATTTTTGAGGAATTATTTACTTTTCAACAAAAGTTATCACAGTCTCTCAAGCTCACTAATATGCTTGGTAGGTCCTTAAAAGTCCTTTATTTCAGTCATTCTCGCTTCAGAAGCCTGCCCCCTGCTCAAATAGCAAAGTTTGCTTATATTTATCTTCTCAGAGGAGAGTCCCCTCCCCCCTCCCCCCTTGCTTCTCATGGGGCGGTTTTCGGCTTATTTTCTGATGTTTTCGCTTAAACTTAACTCACAGTTCAATGGCAACGTGCTTTTCAATTTGCTTTAAATTCAGAATCACTTGATCACCCAGCGCTTGATCTGATGTGCACTTCTAATTCCATCAGGAAACTCTGTAGCAGGACCATCGGGGAAGGGCGGCCCCCTCCTCACTGGCAGGGTCACCAGAGGGGGAGCCATCTAGTGCCCCATGGCTTGGAGCCCATTCCCAGGGCTCTGTGGGGGGCACGGATGATTGCACCCCCTCCTAGCCACGGGTTCTGGCGATTGCCACCCAGAGGTCCAGGAGAAAGCAACTGCCATAGCGAGAGCCAATTGTTTAAATGGTACATCAGTTGTCAAAACAGGTATAATCTGAAACAGAAATAACATTCTAAGTAAAACATTAATTTTAATCATGGATATGCTCCCCAAAAGAGACAGTTGCACTTTATCCCACCTTAACATATCTTTTTAAACTTCATTTCATGTCCTAATATAATTATTTTGAAATAACATACAATTCATATTAGTTAACGTAACACCTTCCTTTCAACCATAAAACTAGTTTTTTTCATCAACTTTATTTGCTCTTGCACAGGGTTCTTTGTGTAGCAGGAACTCCTTTGCATATCAAGCAACACACCCCTAATGTTGCCAATCCTCCAAGAGCTTACAGAGCTCTTCTTACAGGGGCTACTGTAAGCTCTTGGAGGATCGGCTACAATAGGGGGTGTGTCACCTAATATGCAAAGGAGTTCCTGCTACAAAAAGAGTCTTGCATATTTATTGTTAACATATCCATTTTCTGTTTTGTTAATTTTAAACCCTGCCTGTGCACCAAATTCTTTCAGTTTGGTCATTAATAATTCAATTCCTTTTAAAGGATTTTCCAGTATTAACACTAACACAGCAATTCTGAGGGGGGCCTGAAAGCGCTTGGGAGCCAACGAATCCTTATGCTGGCATAAGTCCAAGATATGCCTTCATATGTGCCTCTTATTATGGTGCAGTCCCCCAACACTGTGCCACTGCTTGCAGGTGCTGGTGGTGAGCCCCAGCAGCTGCCTATCACCACAACTGAGACAGAGACCCCTGTACCAGCATGGTTGTGGGTGGTTCTGGGGATGTGGCCTGAACTAGTTGGCTCCCTGAGCCCTTTCAGCTATGGAATGCCCCCTGCAAGAGGCAAAAACAAGGCATAGCTCATAGGCGCCCATGGATCTCGAAAAACAAGGTGTCCCCCACCACTGCGCCACTACCCATTAGGCTCAAAGGAGCTCAGGATGCCAACAACAGGCTCAGCCAATCACTTCCCTCCCCATAGTGGCCAAGCTTGTTCCCCAGCACCCATTTGCAGGCCCCTTCCTACAAATAATTCTGGCAGGACAATGCACAACTCAGTAGTTAGGGCACGCAGCACCGGACTTTGTCTTGGAGCTGCCTGCTGTGCAAACTTAGAGTGAGCAGCAATTGGTGGTGGCAGAAGCACAGAGAGGGCACTTTGAACTTTAGGGCGAGCACTTTGCTCTGACATCCAGGGAGAAGAACAAAGTCCATTCTCTGTGGCTGACCTCTCCCATGTCAGAATCCTAACAGGTACTCCACCTTTGGAGGCTCAACCCACAGTGGCAACTGTGCACTGATAGGTAAGAGTAGGCAAGGACTCAGATCCTGATCCCTCACTCCCCTCAGTAGAGCCTGGGTACTGTGACAGCATCTCCTGCACGCAAGCCCTATATTGAGTTCATGTTTGGGGTGGCAGGAGCCATGGCTACCCAATGCCATGGCCCCTGATATGCCATGGGAAAAGTTCCCTGGAAAGTTGTCTGGGAGATCTGGGGGGGTGGGGTGCTCTGTCAGTTGCCTGGTTCCCACCCTCAGCAGACCACAGGACATGTCTGTGGGGGAGGGGGCCTTGGCAGCTGCTCCACTGCATGTGGTGAACCAACTTGGCAACTGTCCCTTTAACTCATTCCCTTGCAGAATCAGAGGCTTGAGCTTCAGCTGCTATGGCAGATGGATTGCAAGCAAACCCAGAGGACTGCACTGCAGGACAGGTGAGTGTGAGTTTTCTGGTTCCATCATGCAGCTCAAGGGGGGGTTCGTGGCAAGCCCCCCCGAGCTGTATTTGCATACCATCAGGACAAGACATTAATGGCTGAGACTGGCATGGCACTCGCACCTGGTTGCCATGGCTTGGTTTTTCTGTCTTGCAGGTGGAGATTCAACAGAAAGACTTGTGGGTGTAGCAAGTCCCACCACCACCACTACCCACGCACTCTGCTCAGTCCACTGTTTCAGCCCTTCTTATGGAGGGAAGCATCCCTCCTGGCAAGCCCTTCCCAGTTCCACCTGTGATGTCATCCCACTTAGGCTCATGCCACGCTGGGGACCATCAGTCCCCAAGGTGAAAATGGATTGAGTCCTCACCCCTTGACATGGATTTCAGTGCAATAAAGTCTCTGTCATCCCACAGCTGTGTGTCTGCTGCTTTGTTTCTGCTACATGACAGGAGTTTGGTATACTGGTGAAGAGTCGAGGACTCTAATCTGGAGAACTGGGTTGATTCCCCACTTCTCCACATGCAGCCAGCTGGGTGACCTTGGGTGAGTCACGGCCCTCTCAGAGCTGTTCTCTCAAGGGCAGTTCTCTCAGAACTCTCTCAGCCCCACCTGCCTCACAGGGTGTCTGTTGTGGGGAGAGGAAGGGAAGATTGTAAGCCATTCTGGGACTCCGAGTGAAGGGCAGAGTATAAATCCAACTCTTCTCATTGTTCTCCTCCTCCTTCACCCCAATCCCTCCCCACCCCATCTGCCATTCCCCCTGCAGGCTTCCTGAGGACATGTCTCAGAGGAAGGGCTCTTGGCTGCAGTGGGTAGCTGGAGAGGGTTGCACAGGTCCCACTGGTAATAGTCATCCACTATATAAAGCAGGGAGCCAGCTGCACAGACAGGTTTCCTCGCTCACCCTGCAGGCTGCTGTGTGAAGGCAGAGGGGCCAGAGGGTGGTCTGGGTGGTTGAGCCAGCTTCTCATGGTGGTTAGAGCATGAGGTTGACCTGGGAGACCCAGATTCCATTTTCCACTTGTTACATGGAAGCTATGTGAATGGTCTTGGGCCAGATGCACCACCTTAGCCTGACCAACCTGGGTTGGGGTAGACTAACATGCACAAACAACAAGTTATGGCAACTGTGTGCCTATGTTTGGCACAGATCTCTGTTGGGGGGGGCTGGGGAAGAGAATGGGGCACTCCTGAGCCACCCTTCCCCACCTCCTAGCTGTGATGTGCAAAGGCATCTGCCCCTGGGACTGGCACTCCCATTGACCCTAAGTGCCCCACCCTCGTGCTGCCTTGACACTACACCACAGGGCCATGCTGTGGTGGAATCACCATGGATGCAGTCTCGCAAGCGCTTTCCCCCCTGCTGTCCTGTAGCATAACTTGTCCCTTAGGATACAAACTAGCGTTGCCAAAGTTACACGGCTGCTGGCTGCTGCAGTGCAGGCACTACTCAGGATTACGCTGCCTGTCATCTGCAAAGGCTCTTAGCTTTTGTCTCTTTTTAAATCTTTGCACCTCCAATCTTCACCTCTTGTCTTATATTGCTATTCAAAATTTCAAGAACAAAATAAACAAGAGAGGGGACAATGGGGAGCCTTGTCTAGTGCCTTTTTGTATCTCACATGGTTTGGTTAATTCTCCTTTAACAATTATTTGTGCCAACTGTGAAGTATAAACTGATTTTACCCACTTTATGAAATTTTCTCCAGAATTCATTTCTTCTAAGACCTGAAGCAGAAAAGATCAGTTCAGGTTGTCAAACACTTTCTTTGCATCTAAAAAGGTCAACACAGCTTGTTTTTCATTATGTTTTCTAAGTATTCCAAAATATTTAAGATAGTTCTAACATTATCCTTCAGCTGTCTTTTAGATAAGCATCCACATTGGTCTTCATGAATAAATTCTTGTAAAATTGTTTTCAGTCTTTCAGCTAAAATTGTTGTAAACAACTTAAAGTCATTATTCAATAATGATATTGGTCTATAATTTCTTGTCAAGTCAGATCTTTGTAGGTATTAAAGTTATATTAGTCTTTTCCCATAACTCTGGGACCTTTCATCTTGCAGAATAGAGTTTGGTTTGTTTTGTTAAAGTTGTAGAGTTTCATCTTGTAATGCAAACCCGGTAATCCATCCGGGCCAGGGACTTTTCCTGGTTTAATCCATCTGGGCCAGGGACTTTTCCTGGTTTAACTGTTTTTATAGCTTCCAAAATGTCACTTGTTATGGAATCATTCATAATTTGTCTTTGTTCTTCTGTAATCTTCGGTAAATTTTGTTTTCTAAGATATTCCTCTATTTTTGTCAAAGAAACATCATGTGCTTTATGTAAAATAGAATAAAAATTATAAAATGTTTTTTGAATAGCCACATTGTTTGTTATTACATTATCTCCTTGTAATTTCAATATCATTTTTTCTCTTTCTTTTCTCAATTTATATGACAACCATTTCCCTGGTTTATTTGCAGATTCAAAATTTCTTTATTTTACATATTTCAATTTTCCTGCCATCTCTCTTATTGTATTGTTGTTTAAAAATTCTTATTTGATGAGAGATGTTTATATTCCTCTGGAAGTTTTTTATTCATTGCCTTTCCTTTTAATCTCATCAAAATGCTTTGTAGTTTCTCCTGCCTCTTCTTCTTTAATTCAGAATTGTATTGTATAAAATAACATCTAATAAAGGCTTTACTTGCATCCCAGACCATTCGTAACTCAATGCCTTTATTTAAGTTAATTTCAAAAAATTATTTTAATCTTTTCTTACAGGCCTCAAAAATTACTTCTTTTGTAACAATGCTTCATTTAATCCCCTACTGAAAGTACTAGATTTTCTTTTAAAAATGAAATTTACTGGGTTATGGTCTGAAAAGGTCTTAGGTAGAATCTCTACATTAGAGACCATAATAGCTAAGTCATTAGAAGCCCTAATCATATCAATCCTTGAAAAGGATCTATGTCCTTCTGAAAAATAAGCATAGTCTCTTAAATTACCATTTTTCTGTCTCTAAATATCAACCAACCCCAAATTGTCCATCAATTTTTTTTTTAATCCTTTGGCAATTTACCTTGTCTAAGTTTAATTTCCCCCAAAAAAAGTCTATTTGAGGCAAAATCAGTTCATTCTACTCCCTCATCAAACACCAACTTTCATATGGAAGCTTTATTAATCAATCCATTAACTGTTTGTAAAATGTCCCTTTATCTTCATTTGGGCATAAATTCCCGATACCATTGTCTTAACCCCAAATGAGTTAATTTCTACCTCCACAAATCTACCATTTTCATCTGTCAACACCAGTTCAGGTTTTTATTGGCGTTTAATATACAGCACAACTCCATTTTTCTTTTTAATACTTGCCGAAACTAATTCTTTCCTCCAAAGGTTTATAGGCCAAGTATTTTATATCCTTTTTTCTAACATGGATCTCTTATAAACAAATAATGTCTTGTTTTAACTTTTTCATTTTTTTTAATATTCCAGGTTAAACATTTGTAATCCATAGTTAATCTCCAAATTTAGAAGAGTCCAAACTTTTATAATTTGATTCCATATCCTCCTTTTCCCTTTCCTTTTGCAACTGTTGTGAATCTTCTGTTGGTTCTATTTATCCCATCTAAATTAGCTTTTTTTCTGTTTTAATTTTTCAGTTAGGAAGGAATATTCCTTCCTGTTATGTAAAATTCTACTAGAAATTTCTTTCAAGACAATTATGTCTGGATCATCTATCTTCAGGCTTGTGTTAAAATGCTGTTGTAGACTTGATCTCTTGTTTTCTTCATAACAAAATGTACCAGAGCATCTCTTGGAACCTTTCTTGTCCCAACAAATCTGGAATTGATTCTATAGACCTTATCAATTTCACTATCCATGTTTTCTCTTCCAAATGTCTGCCAAAATTTTAACAGTCCTGTCTCTAATATTTTCATCAGAAAACTCTGGGATGGATCTGAATCTCCAACAATATTCTTTATCTCTCAACTAATGTAAGGCCAAATTATCTAACTCTCTTTCCAACTATTTATTTAGAACTTCGGTCTTACATTCTAAAGTTTCTACCTTCTCATTAATTTGTTTTACATCTCCAGATATTTGTTTTATGGAAGTTTACATATTGTTTTGCCACCTCTGCAACTTCTTTCATTTTTACAAATCTTTCATCCATTTTTACTATCTTTTGTTCATCCTCTTTTCAAAAGTTTCCATTTTATTACCCATCTGGTCAAATAATCTCTGCAACTTCTGAGTTATAATTGTTTTTTCAGAAAGTTTTTCTGCAGATAGCTTGATGGACCATTTTCTAGTTTTCATTGTTGAATAAAATCCTGATGCAAATATCTTTGAAACCAGCAGAGGTCTCTCTTGCACAATACAGGAGAAAAACAGATCCATAGCCTTAACAGATTTGCATTCCATCACCTGTCAGATCACCATAGCAATGGCACCTCACCTCATAGACAAAGTCCTTATCTTTTGTTATTTGGAATCAGCCAGTTAGATACTCTGTAATGTGGTGCACATGAAAACATTCCCACACAGATCCAGTCTGAGTTTTTCAGCTATCCACTTTCCTGTATTTAAAATGGTCTTATCTCCCTTACTAAGCTGTTTGCTGCCAGTTTTTAATTTGAAGTCCTTAGAGTCTCTTTTAATTTTTATAGTCTCCAAAAAAAGAAGGGTTATTTCACAGCAAGCAAAGTTTTTATTGCTGTAGAAGAAAATCTCTCTTGTCCATAAAATTGATTACTTCCTTTTGAATGTTGAGAAGTGAGGCTTGGTAGGGCTTAGTGTCCAAAAGGTCCCTTCCATGGATAAGAGCACATTTCTAAATATAGGCCTTCCAGATGGTCAAACTCAGGGCAACCCTTCTTTCTGAAATTTACTCCTAAGGAGCTGCTGTCAGAAAGACAGGTGGATAATCTCACAAATTCCCTTTAATTCAGAGGTTGCACCGGCCAGAAATCATCTTCTAGATGGCTTTTTTGGCTGCAGCATTGTTCCCCTTCAGCAGAGGTGTCAGACCTACATAAGTCTTCACTGGAAGCTGATAATGGTGAGTTTTGATGGCAGCCTTTGCTTCTATTACTTTATTTATTTATTTATTTATTTATTTCAATTTGTATCCCGCCCTCCCCGAAGGCTCAGGGCGGCTAACAGTGGGCATAAATGCCAATTTAAACAACATAAAACAATATCAACAAATAAAATCATAAAATCATACAATGCAGCATCAACCACATCTGACTTGGATTTTGTCTGAAAGAGAAGGCTCCTCTCTTTTCTAGATGTTCTGCTTATTCCCCCCCCCTTTATGAGAATAATGGGGAAATGGTAATAGACCAATACCTGGACTTCAGATTTATTG
Organism: Gekko gecko; assembly: GCA_029375565.1. NCBI lineage: Eukaryota > Metazoa > Chordata > Lepidosauria > Squamata > Gekkonidae > Gekko > Gekko gecko. Next base: position 178,028,251 of record JAPDNY010000005.1, read on the forward strand.
TAGCCAGGGGTCATTTAATAGAAAAAGAGCTGCACGAACTCATTAGCATTAGGTATGCTAATGAGCTACTAGGCTATTAGCATAATAGCTCATTAGCATATGCCACATCCCCTGACATCACCAGAAGTGATGTCAGGGGAAGCACAGGGGGGAAGTCATCTTCAAAAGCCTCCCCTTCCCTTCCCCAGCTAGCCTGCGGGGGGTGGGGGAAGGGAAGTGGAGAGTTGGGCCACAGGAGGAAAGAGGGAAGGGAAGAGAAAGAGAGTAGAGAGAAAAAAAGAAGGAAGGAAAGAGGGAAAGAAAGAGAAGGAAAGAAAGAAGGAAGGAAAGGGGATAAAAAGAGAGAAGGAAAGAGGGAATGAAAGAGAAGGAAAGAAGAAGGAAAAGGGGAAAAGGAGAGAATGAAAGGAGGGAAAGAGGAAAAGGAAAGAACAAAAGGAGGGAAAGGGAAAAAGGAAAGAAGGAAAGAAGGGAAAGAGAAAATGGGGAAAAGAGAGAGAAGGAAAGGAGGAGGAAAAGGGAAAGAAAGAAAGAAAAGGAAAGGAGAGAAGGAAAGGAGGGACAGAAGAGGGCAAAGAGATGGGGAGAGGGAGGAAGGCTCTCCCCCCATCAAGCTCCCCCCAGATCCCTCACTTAAGAACATAAGAACATAAGAGAAGCCAATGTTGAATCAGGCCAATGGCCCATCTAGTCCAACACTCTGTCACACAGCGGCCAAAATATACCCGGTGCCATCAGGAGGTCCAGCAGTGGGGCCAGGGCACCAGAAGCCCTCCCACTGCTGCCCCCTCCAGCACCAAGAATAGAGTGCATCACCTGCCCCAGACTGAGAGTTCCCATCTATACCCTGTGGCTAATAGCCACTGATGGACTTCTGCTCCATATGTTTATCTAATTTCCTCTTGAAACTGTCCATGCTTGCAGCTGCCACGACCTCCTGTGGCAGTGAATTCCATATGTTAATCACTCTTTGGGTGAAGAAGTATTTCCTTTTATCTGTTCTAACCCGACTGCTCAGCAATTTCATAGAGTGCCCACGAGTTCTTGTATTGTGAGAAAGGGAGAAAAGTACTTCTTTCTCAACCTGCTCAATCCCATTCATAATCTTATAAACCTCGATCATGTCACCCCTCAGCCATCGTTTCTCCAAGCTAAAGAGCCCCAAGCATTTTAACCTTTCTTCATAGGGAAGGTGTTCCAACCCTTTTATCATTCTAGTTGCCCTTCTCTGCACTTTTTCCAATGCTATAATATCCTTTTTGAGATGTGGTGACCAGAACTGTACACAGTATTCCAAATGAGGTCGCACCAATGATTTATACAGGGGCATGATGATACTGGCTGATTTGTTATCAATTCCCTTCCTAATAATCCCCAGCATAGCGTTGGCCTTCTTTATTGCAGCTACACATTGTGTAGACATTTTCAGCGAGTTATCCACGACGACTCCAAGATCTCTCTCTTGGTCAGTCTCTGCCAGATCAGACCCCATCAACGTGTATTTATATTTAGGATTTTTGGCTCCAATGTGCATCACTTTGCACTTGGCCACATTGAACCCCATTTGCCACGTTGACGCCCACTCACCCATCCTCAACAGATCCCTTTGGAGTGCCTCACAATCCTCCCTGGTTTTCACCACCCTGAACAACTTCATGTCATCTGCAAATTTAGCCACATCACTGCTTACTCCCAATTCCAAATCGTTAATAAACAAGTTAAAAAGCATCGGACCGAGTACTGATCCCTGTGGTACCCCACTGCTTACCACCCTCCACTGAGAAAGTTTCCCATTTATACTCACTCTCTGTTTCCTATTTATAAGCCAGTTTTTGATCCACAAGATGACTTGTCCTTTTATCCCATGACTATTGAGCTTACTTAGGAGCCTTTGATGAGGAACTGTATCAAAAGCTTTCCGGAAGTCAAGGTAAATAATATCTATTGGGTCCCCCTTGTCCACATGTTTGTTCACTCCCTCAAAAAACACTAACAGGTTAGTGAGACAAGATCTTCCCTTACAGAACCCATGCTGAGTCTGCTTCAATAGTTTTTGTTCATCAATGTGCCTACTAATTCTTTCCTTAATAACAGTTTCCACCAACTTACCCGGTATCGATGTCAGACTGACTGGCCTGTAATTTCCTGGATCTCCCCTGGAGCCCTTTTTAAAGATGGGAGTGACATTAGCTACCTTCCAGTCCTCAGGAATGGAGGCATATTTTAAAGAAAGATTACATATTTTTGTCAGGAGATCCACAAGTTCACATTTGAGTTCTTTCAGAACTCTCGGATGAATGCCATCCGGGCCTGGGGATTTATTAGTTTTTAAATTGTCCATCAGTCGGAGGACTTCCTCTCTTGTCACCGCAATCTGATTCAGGTCTTTCAAATCCCCTCCCGAAATCGGTGCTTCTGGAGTGGGCAAACACTTCTCCTCTTCCACAGTGAAGACAGAGGCAAAAAATGCATTCAGCTTCTCAGCCATTTCCCTATCATCCTTCACTACTCCTTTTACCCCTTGGTCATCCAAGGGCCCCACTGCCTCCCTGGCTGGCTTCCTACTTCTAATGTATTTGAAGAAAGTTTTATTGTTGGTCTTTATGTTTTTTGCGATATGCTCCTCATATTCCCTTTTTGCTTGCCTGATCACAGACTTGCATTTTATTTGCCATAGTCTGTGTTCCCTTTTATCAACCTCACTAAGACTAGCTTTCCACTGCTTAAAGGAATCCTTCTTACCTTTTACAGCTTCCATTACTTTATTTGTTAACCATGCAGGCTTTTTTCTATACCTATTTGTACCTTTCCTAACCTGCGGTATATATTTTTTCTGAGCTTCTAGGATTGTCTTTTTAAATAGTCTCCAAACTTCCCCAATGGTTTTGACCTTCTCCACTCTTCCTTTCAATTTCTTCCTCACATGTCCCCTCATACCAGAGAAGTTACCCCTTTTAAAGTTAAAAGTGGTTGCGTCAGTCTTTTTGGGCAACTCCCTATCTGTACAAATGTTAAACTCAATGACATTATGGTCACTGTTCCCAAGTGGTGCTATCACTTTTACATCTCTCACCAGATCTGGTGACCATCTGTTCCACAGCACAGTCATTGAGAGTGTCTAAGAATGCAATCTCTTTTTCCCGACTAGAACTCATATTGACCCAATCAATGTGTGGGTAGTTAAAGTCGCCTATTACAACACAGTTATTTCGTCTAGCCGCTATCTTTAATTCATTCATCATTTTATAATCCTCCTCTATCTTTTGATCTGGTGGGCGATAACAAACTCCCACTGTTAAGCCTCCTTTTGGACCCACTATTTCAACCCATAGCATTTCCAGAAGGGAATCCAATTCTCTTACCCTCTCACTCTTACTGGACGGTATACCCTCTCTGACATACAGAGCCACCCCACCTCCAACCCTTTCCCCCCTATCCTTCCGATATAATTTATAACCAGGAATCACCATATCCCACTGATTTTCCTCATCCCACCAAGTTTCTGAAATACCCACAATGTCTATTTCCCCCTCCAACACCAAGCATTCCAACTCCCCGATTTTACCTAGGAGACTTCTAGCATTTGTGTATAAACACTTCTAGTTTCCCATGTTTGTTAAGCCCACAGCCTTCCTCTTGCTGCCTCGAGACCTTGCCAGGCAGTTCCTATCATTAGCCACAGTCTCAGTGGACAATTGTAATCCATTTCCTTGTACAAAAGTAATAGCTACCCCTTCATCTCTTTGAGATGAGCCATCCCGAACCAGAGACTTTTCATCTCCTGTCGGCTTTCCCCCATTATTCAGTTTAAAAACTGCTCTGCCACCTTTTTGATTTTGAGCGCCAGCAGCCTGGTTCCTTCTCGGGACAAGTGGAGACCGTCTCTTTTGTACAGCTCCCTCTTGTCCCAAAAAGCATCCCAGTGCCTAACAAACTTGAACCCTTCCCCCTACACCACCGTCTCATCCACGCATTGAGACTCCTGATCTGTGCCTGTCTCTCCGGCCCTGCGCGTGGAACAGGTAGCACTTCCGAGAAGGCTACCTTGGAGGTCCTGGCCTTGAGTTTCCTGCCCAGCAGCCTAAATTTCTCCTCCAGGACCTCACGACTGCATTTCCCCACATCGTTGGTGCCGACGTGCACCACGACCACTGGCTCCTCCCCAGCACTATCTACCAGCCTATCTAAAACACGCGTAATGTCCGCTACCTTCGCACCAGGCAGGTAAGTCACCATACGGTCAGTACGCGGGTTCGCCACTCAGCTGTCTACCTGCCTAAGGATCGAATCACCAACTACCAAGAGCCCCCTCCCACCCTTCCCAGGGACGGTTCCTTGGTACGAAAGGATACCCGTTCACCAGCTGAAGAAGAGGTCCCTTCTGAGGGCACATTCCCCTTATCCTCAGCATGGTGCCCCTTTTCCCCTTGACCCTCATGCTCCCTGGCAGCAGCCGGGCTGCCAGATCCAGAGTGGGACATATCTAACAAGTCCCCGAGAGTCTTCCCCGTGCACCTAACTGACTGTCCCTGCTTCTCCAGGTCAGCCACCTTGGCCTCAAGGGAGCAAACTCGCTCCCTGAGAACCAGGAGCTCCTTGCACCGAGCACACACCCAAGACTTCTGACCAGTGGGCAGATAGTCATACATGTGACACTCCATGCAAAACACTGGATAGCCCCCAACCCCCTGCTGGCATTCTGTCTTCATAATTGTTTTTAAACAAATACTTTTCTATAACCCCCTTTTAAAACCCTTTGTATTTATATGGCTCCTGTTGTAGGAGTCTACTTACCTTACCAAGGAGCCAAGGTCCTGGGTTTCTGGCTCTTCCTGGGCTTCTTACAGAGCCCCTAGGCCAAGAGCCACAGGCAAAGAGCCTCGCCCTTTTGCTCTCGTGCCTCTTGCAAACTTCCTGCCTTAAATGGAATTGTCTCCCAGGAGAGGGTGTGGCCAGCAGCTACTCAAAACCACCCAAGGCACTTAATGACGGTCAAACAAAGCCCCTTTCACACCCCAACTCCAGCAGCCAGGAGTCTGCTATTCAATTTCACCCAAGCACTTAATTACAGGCAAACAATGACCCTTTCACACCCTAACTCCAGCAGTCAGGAGTCTGTTACAACTCACCCACACACTCCCAAATATAGTCCCTGACACAGTACTTTCTCAGCTAAAGCACCTCAGCTGAAAGTAAATAAATAAAAATACCACTCACCCCTCTGGCAGCTCAAACACCTTGCTCCTTCTCAGAGCTCAGCTGGGTCAGCTCTGCTTCTGGCAAACTTCCTGCCTTAAATGGAATTGTCTCCCAGGAGAGGGTGTGGCCAGCAGCTACTCAAAACCACCCAAGGCACTTAATGACGGTCAAACAAAGCCCCTTTCACACCCCAACTCCAGCAGCCAGGAGTCTGCTATTCAATTTCACCCAAGCACTTAATTACAGGCAAACAATGACCCTTTCACACCCTAACTCCAGCAGTCAGGAGTCTGTTACAACTCACCCACACACTCCCAAATACAGTCCCTGACACAGTACCTTCTCAGCTAAAGCACCTCAGCTGAAAGTAAATAAATAAAAATACCACTCACCCCTCTGGCAGCTCAAACACCTTGCTCCTTCTCAGAGCTCAGCTGGGTCAGCTCTCTAGCTCCAGCACGGGCCCTGGAAGGCTGGCGACGGGCCTCATCAGGCCACCCTGGGGCTGCAGCGCTCCAGTGCGGGCCCCGAGAGGCAGGCGACGGGCCTTTTCAGGGCACCCCTGAGCCACAGTGCTCCAGTGCGGGCCCTGGAAGGCTGGCAGCGGGCCTCTTCAGGCCACCCCGGGGCCGCAGCACTTCGGTGCAGGGAGCTGGGGGCAGGGCTTGCCGCCACTGCCATTTGTACCAGCAGCTGGGCTGCCGGAGCAGTACTCCAGTGCGCTCTGGCCCCAAAAGACCCCTGATTGTAACAGAGAAAGTCAAATGTGGTTTGATGAGGTCCTTTGAAGATGTGGTCCATTTTGCTTTCCATGACACTACATTTCTTCTGGATCTCTGTGACACTGCATCTCTGTGACACTGCATTTCTTCTGGATTTCTTCTTGCATCCAGTTCAGATTGTGAATGTAGTTTCAGTCTCATGAACATGATCTAAATAAAGACTTCCAACTGGCTGGAAGTGTTCCACTTAGAAATGTTTATTCAGGGCTACAGATAGATCTTGACAAAGTGTTCTCCCTGTGGGCATCAGCAATGGACCGCCATCAGAAATTGGATAATTATTATTAGTCTTGACTACTAAAGTATTGACTGCTTGTCTTTGTATTGCTTCTAATGTTCTTCAGAAGCACACTGTCATTAGTAAAGTTTTTGTGGGTCTCAAGTGCCATCTTGTCCACAGTACTAAAGAAACAGTTCGTTCAGTTATGACTCTGCATTTCACAGAGGGACAATTCTCTTTTATTTACCCATGTTGAATTTATTAAGATCCCAGTAGGAGCCACACAGCTGATGGGAAATTTGGAGACTGTTCCCCTGTAAAAGGAGTAGGTTGATCTACACTAATCTCCTTTCAATGGGGAACTCCAATGTCAAGTTGCTGTTTCTCTGTGCATTTGCTTTCCACCTATCCAATGTTTTCTCAACATCCACATCTTTGATGTAGAAAGTCTGCTCTGGTGGTCTTGTGTGACAAGTCTTTTCCTGCGATGCATCATCTCTCAAACTTCCTGCAGTAGCAGTTGCTTTTGATTGGTTCTTCTGAAAAATATGCTTTTATCAAGTATATAGCTATTAAAGTGGTAGATGGGTAGCTTGTCAGCTGTATCCCTAACATTCCTTTGTAAGGTCATCTTCACGGTAACCACCACCACTTCTGTAGTGAAGGCTTTGTTCAGAAATTAGCTATTTTCTAGTAGGATTCCCTTAGAGAAATATTATTGTAAAACCTATCAAGGTTTTTTTTTGTGGGGGGCTTGTCAGAGGAATAGAGAGTTGTACAAAAGTACTAATGTTTTCACTAAACAGCTATATGTTGTATTGTGGTTACTTTAATGATCCTGCAAACCCTATTAATCCCCCCTTCCCTGATACTGCTTTGAAGCTTCTCCATGCTGGCATATTATGTACTCAGCACCCCGAGTTAAGCCAGACTATTCAACAATGGTTGTATTAACTGCTTTTCAAAATCACCAGGTTCATTGCAGATAGTTGAGGTAGACTGCAATTCTGGTTTCTTGTCTTCCTTTTTAAAAAACTGTCCTGATATGCCCACTTGGTCTGACCATTTAATGTTGGTCTTTCACTACAGAGTGCTTAATTTTCCATGCATTGTGTACATTGATGTCTACAAATAGAGTCTAGGTTTCTATCTCCTCTATGGAGAGAATTTTTGGTGCTTTATCCAGGATTTTCCAGTACATGTAGAGTTTGATACAATTCTAGGAAACTGCTGCAGAGCAAATTCTTAAGACAGCTTTGAATTTGGTATTTTTCAGTTCATAGACCATCTGGCTTATCGGTGCGATGTCTTTGGTAGAGGAAAAGCATTTTAATACTGAATTTCAAAAATTAAATTAAGGGGGAAGTTATGTCACTGAAAGGGGCAGGTTTTGAAATCTAGCCTGGTTGTAAAGTCACAGGAAGGGTGCAGGTTTGTTTTGATCTCTGGCCTGGAATTGATGTCACAGGAAGGGGAGGGGTTGGATGTCTTGACCTTTGACTTGCAGTGACATTGCAGGAAGTTATATAGACAGTGACATCATATTGCCTTTCCCTGGGCACCGCCTCCAAGTCTTACACTGTCCATTGCCCATATTAAGATTACAGTTAACCAAAGAGAGGTCACAGGATAAGTGAATAGAGAATAGCCAATGACAACCATGATATGTTTACGAAGGGACTATCACTCTTTTATAGATTTTCAAAGAATAGATCAATATTAATACTAATACTAATACATTTATGTACATTCATACAAGAATAAACATCAAAAATGTTTCCACAGTGTTGACAAGCACAGTTCAATAATCTATTCTTAACAAACAATAAATCTTCTTTGTGTCTTTCCTGTACTAATATTGGATTGTAGACAAATAGCATACGTCACAACTCTGCAGTCAGGCTTGCTTCAACACCTTTTTCATAAGGCTTCTTCAGAGCAGAATGTGTGTAGACTCAGTGAATCCTTTCCTACTCAGCATTCTTTCAACCAGTAGCCTCCCAGCTAGGAGGACTGATATGCTGCACTGAAGCGCTTGATAGCCAGGAGACTACTGGTTGAAAGAGATTTCCTAGAGCATTGGTTCCGACTTGAATTTTGATCTCCACAATGGAAGGGAGATGCAGCTTTGAAAAAGAGGACAGAAACTTGTTCACATACCTGGGATACATGTTGCTGCATAATTTCCAATTGTTGATCTGTTATATAATTTTGTTGTATTGAGAACTTTAGAACTAGTAGTGTTATATTATAACCTTGATTTATAGCTCATGATTGTTGCATTTTGAGAGTTTGGGAACTTCATGTATTACATTGTATCTCTGGCTTGGAGCTTTTGATTTTGTATTAAATACTTTTGGAGTTAGTTATAAGAAAATCTTGGTAACTGAATATTTATTAAGAATATACACTCGCTTGGTATTCAAAATATTAATTTAAAGGCATTGAAATTAGACTCGTTAATTGCATTTACAGTGTTCATTTGTTTTTGATATATTGGCACACTGTGTTTCCCCCTTGTTTTCTGTACTAATTTTATCCAGAATTTGAATTTTTATCTCTCAGATATTATGTTTTTACTCCTGTGTAATGCCATTAAAGGAATTGTGTGTGTGTGTGTGTGTGTGAACTAAACCTCCAGGTGGTGGCTGGAGATATTCTGCTATTACAACTGATCTCCAGGTGACAAGGATCAGTTTACTTGGTGAAAATGGCTGCTTTGAAGGGTAGCCACTTTGGAGGGTGGACTCTGTGCCAAAATGCCCCACTGAAATCCCTACCCTACCCAAACCCACCATCTTCAGGCTCCACCCCCAAAATCACCAGGTATTTCCCAACTTGGAACTGGCAACCCTACTGAAGATCTGCTGGAATTACAACTGGTTTCCATATGACAGAGATCAGTTCCACTGCAGAAAATGGCTGCTTTTGAGGGTGGACTGTATGGTAGTTATACCCCACTGAGGTTCCCCCCCCTCCTAATCCTGCCCTTCCTAGGCTCCACCCCCAAATGTCCAGAAGTTTCCCTACCCAGAGTTGGCAATTCTATTATAGAGTTAATTACCTACATAAAATCTCAGCCTATGTCATTCATCCTAGTATATCATGTAATTTTAACGGTTAGAACCTGAGCAGATTGTATACAGGATGTTATCTTGGCCTGTATTTTCATTGCAGAAAATAGAAGCTACAGATACAGCAGTCCTTTGATCAACCAAATCTTATTGATTTTGAGAGTCTTCTGCCCAGAGAACAGTTTTTTGTCAATCAGCACAGGTTCCAATAACTCCAAGCATGCCTTGTACATAGAATCTACAAGGATGGCCTTGAGAGGTTATAAATTGAGTGTTGTTCCAGTTTTGCCTGGCTACAGAAATACAGGATCTCAGTGTCTGCACTTGGACAAATTCACCAGCCCTGAAATGACAGTGTAAATGGGTTTGGCTGAGGGAGGGAGGAAAGAATGTTGAAGCACATGCTGTGTGCCAGAGACATTCCTTTACTTTGGTTCATTGCTGCTAGATAGTTTCTAGGTCACCTAGATGGCAACAAATTCCAGCCAGGCACCTGCATTCTTTCATCCTGGAGAGCAAGTACATGAAGCCAGTGTTTCACAGCTGTTTCTGCAAATAACAGCACTTGCATTTTGACATGTAAGCTGTTTGCAGATCTTTGCAGATGCCACAGGCAAGAAAAGAAATAAAAGGACTCTTACTCAATAGCAAGTTGATATGGTTGGTCTGTAAAGTGCACATAAAAAATGTATAGGCTGTCAATCATGCTAGGGTTCCAGAATGTACAAGCAACCCCAAGGAAGCATTACTCAGACATTCTGGATGTCTTTTGGTGGTCTTGACTGGTGGGATTGATGGGCCTTTGGAGCATGGCCTTTGTGGTTATAGGTAGACTCCTTCCTGCCTTCCTGCCTTCCATGATTAAATTTGGAAGTAGAGAATACTTTGTTTAGGGATGGCTTGCTGGGTTCATTTTTATTAGGGTTAACTGGTGAGTCCAGTTTCCACTAGTTAGCCAAGTGCTTTAAATAAAGCTACAAACACAGCAGCGTCACTTTACCAGGTTACTCAGCTTACAAAACTGCACAGAGCCACATTGCAAGTTTATCAGATAAATATTTCTGTCTTTATTTGAGAAGTACACTTTTGGATAGGAAACAGTAGAGACAGGAAAGAGTACTAACTTCCTAGCTAAGGATTGAAGCAGATGGTAAGAGGGCCATCTGCCTCATGGTTCCAAGAGAGGACAGCATACCTTCCCTCTTGGTGTGTGCAGGGAGAAGGGAGAGCTTTGTCTGAGAGAGAGAAGAAGAAGAAGAGTTTGGATTTATACCCCGCCCTTCACTGCCCAAAGGCGTCTCAGAGCGGCTTACAAACTCCTTTCCCTTCCCCTCCCCACAACAGACACCTTGTGAGGTAGGTGTGGCTGAGAGAACTTCTGACAGAAACTCCTTGAGACAACAGCTGTGCCAGAGCTTGTGACTGACCCAAGGTCACATCAGCAGGTGCAAGTGGAGGAGTGGGGAAATCAAACCCGGTTCTCCCAGATAAGAGTCCGCGCACTTAACCACTACACCAAGTTGGAGAATGGAAGTAAGGAAGTTGTCTCTGAGAACACAGTGGCAGAAGAGTAAACACAGGAAGAAAAGGCCAGTGTGCCCATCTAGCTATCTACTCTCTCTTGCCATGAAGTCTGGAGGCTGAGACAGGGACATCACACCTGGAACTTCCAGCAATTTTTATATAATTTTTGCTCTTCAAGTATGATGTTCTTTCTCTTTGTACTTGAATAATTTGTTTGATTTTTGTGCTGCCTTCAATGGACACAATTTAAATTGCAAAGCACAGATTGAATCATCTGGGCTGAGAGAAGGAGCATGGGAGAGAGCCATTGGTTAGGTCTGTCTGTCTGTCTGTCTGTCTGTCTGTCTGTCTGTCTGTCTATCTATCTATCTATCTATCTATCTATCTATCTATCTATCTATCTATCTATCTATCATCTGTCTGTCTGTCTGTCTGTCTGTCTGTCTGTCTGTCTGTCTATCTATCTATCTATCTATCTATCTATCTATCTATCTATCTATCATCTATCTATCTATCTATCTATCTATCTATCTATCTATCTATCTATCTATCTATCTATTCTTTTCCTAAACTGCTGAGGAGCATTAATAAGTTGCTGAGTTAGAGGGTGTGGTCCTTGTTTGGTTCTGTGCATTTCTTTTTTCTGCTTTGTTGTTGATTAAGGATGTTCCACAAATGTGTGGTCCAAATGTCTTTTATGCCTATAAAGTACTGAGACTGAGGCACAGTGTAGTGATTTCAGCTCATACTTTATTAAAGCATATGAGAACTTGAGATAACTGGTGTGGCCCATGGCCTGCTTATATTCCCATTCTTAACCACACCCAACACCCACACCCACACATGTGATAGGTTTATTTACAAACAACTTCCCCTATTAGTTCCTTTTAGGATCCAGGCTGGCCGATTGGCGAGTTCTTGGATCCTTCGCTTCTATTATCTTTGAATGTGAAGCTTACCCTGTTCGCATGGCCACGTGTTAGCCCAACTGTGTAGGTGGCCTCCCTTGGTACACAACACCCCTCCCCCTTAGTCCAGATCCCCCTAGCAAACATAGTCTCTGAGGTAAGTGGAGCAGCGCATGTCATGGTAGGACTCTCCAGCTTTGGTCTTGCTGGTTCTGGGGAAAGGACATCAGACACTGGGATCTCTGCCGGGGCTGGTGTGCTGGGAGGCTCTTGGATGCCTGTTGGCTCCACATTGCTATTGTCTTCCCCTCCTGGTTGAGTGCTTGCCCGTGGTTGTATTGGAGCGGGTGTCTCAGGTTCCCCAGGGTTAGAGCCGTCATGTCGGCTGTCTGCTGGTGTGTCTGGGTCAGTGGGAAGGAGGAGATGGTGCAGTTGTTCAATGTGCTACCTCCACAACTGACCATCTTTGCTGGATACCTTGTAGGAGAGCGGGTCTGTCACCCAGACAACTCTAGCCAGAATCCAAGTGGGACCCTGGGCGTAGTTCCGGGCATACATGGGGTCCCCTGGAAAGAACCCTCATGGGGCCTCCTGATCCTTGGGGTTGGTGCTGTGTTCTTGTGCCCTGTCAGGGTGGAGGTGGTCTAGCCAGGTCGTTAGGTGCCATCCCATGAGGAGTTCAGCTGGACTACGGCCGGTGGCGGTGTGGGGGGTTGCGTGCCGGCTGAATAGGAAGGTGGCCAGCTTGTAGTCCCAGTCCCCTTTGTCCATGTGGCACAGGACCTCTTTTGTAGTCCGGCCCATGTGCTCCGCCTGGCCATTGGTTGTAGGGTGAAATGGAGTGTAGTGTATGTGCCTTATGCTGTAATATTGCACAAACTCCTGAAACTCTGTGGAGGTGAAAGCCGTGCCGTTGTCAGTTACCAATGAATGAGTGAATGAATGAATGAATGAATGAATTTATTATTACAGCGCATAGCCAGCAGTATATAACCCTACCAACAAATAATTACCATATAGATAAGTTACAAAGACAAAAAGTATCCAGATGGTAAATCTATTAAGATAAGACAAGGTTAATAAAAGATAAAATTATACAAGCATTTTGATCAGTAAAACCATAGGTACGATGTAGTGTTGGTCAAAATTAGATCTTAAAAAGGGTAAAATAGCGATAATAAAAGATCAGTAAAATTAGGGTCAGACAGTCCTAACCCGAATGGCTGCCTGGACGCTGATGAGCTTTTACAACCAAGAGACAAAATTTCGCTATCTGATGCAGCGCTATATGGTCAAAATTAGAAAACAATTTCTCTATCTTATCCTGATCTGAGGGGCCAACCAAGAGAGGGTCAATAAGTTTTGTGCGAGCTTCTTTATATAATGGACACCTCAGGAACACATGTTCCTGAGACTCGATCTCCCCAGACGCACACATATATAACCTCTCGTTTCGAGGGATTTTCTTGAATTTACCTTCGAGAACTGCAGAAGTTAGAGCAGAGCATCTAGCCAAAGTATACGCCCTCCTACATTTGTTTGACTCCAGAACAGATAAATATGAGGCTTGAGCAACAATATATTTACTACTATATGGCGCTATAAAGGCAGGGGTCGCCTGTAGGTCCAATTGGCATTCGGTGTCTTTAATCCTCTTCCTAACCGCTAGCTTGGCTTGATCACCACCCATTACCAAAAGCTCTTGAGGGGAAAGCCCTAATAACGTAATTTTCCGAATAGTAGAGGTCAGCCATTTGGATTGATACTCGTCAGTCCGGATTAAAGGCACTAGGCCACATGGATTTAGATTTATCTTTAACCAGAAAAAAATGGAGTGCAAGGTAATCTTGGCTTCAACTTTCAACATGCCCGTCTCTAGCCGTGCCATTGCGTTGGTAACACACCTTGGAATTTGGAGCACTGATCTCAGAAATTTCGATTGAACCAACTCTAATGGGGCATAACAAGAGGATGGCACTCCGAGGAGCGTCCCATAGAGCATCTGAGCTAATGTTTTAGCCTTAAAGAGTTTCAGGGCTGCTGGCATGAAATAGCCCCCTGTAGAGCGGAAAAACTTGAGTATACCTTGGGCGGATTTATCACCCGTGCATGCTGCTGCCTGACTGTGAGCAAACTTAGAGCCCGAGACTTGGATAACCATGCCAAGGTAGCAAAAGCTAGTTACCTGTTCAAGATTCTGCCCATTTACACTCCACTTTCTTAACTTAAGTCTCCTGCCAAAGGCCATCACCTTCGTCTTCTGATAGTTAATAATCAATTTCTGTTCACTACAATAATTAGCAAACCTCTTTAATGCCCTTCTCAGGCCAATTGGGGTTCTGGAAAGAATAACAGCATCATCAATATATAAGAGTATGGGAATAGAGTGCTGGGCCAATTTGGGTGGATGAAGATCTGTATCATTAAGATAGCCAATGACATTGTTAACGTAGAAGTTAAAAAGAGCTGGAGCCAGCATACACCCCTGCCTGACTCCCTTGAAGGTGGAGATTGTGTCTGTCAAGTGGCCCAACCCAGTACATCTAACCCTCAGGGAGGTTTGTTCGTGTAGGGCACGAATGAGGGCTAAAAGTCTCCTATCTATTGTGGAAGCTTCAAGTTTGCTCCATAATACAGGTCAAGAAATGGAGTCGAAGGCCACTTTAAGATCGATAAAGGCCGCATATAAAGACGGAGGTCCCTTGTGGGCATATTTTTCTATAAGATGCCGAAGTAGAAGACAGTGGTCCATTGTCGATCTGCCCTGCCTGAACCCGGCTTGTTCCTGAACGATTATATTGTTCTGCTCCAGCCAGAGTGTAATTTTTTCTAGAAGATGTTTAGCATATAGTTTACTAATAACACTTAGTAAACTAATAGGCCTATAATTAGCTGGATCTTTTCGGTTACCTTTTTTATAGAAAGGAACAACTGCAGCCACCCCCCAGTCTTTTGGGACCTTCCCTGTTGTATCAATATAGGTAAATAAATGCGCTAGAAAGGGGGCCCACCAATTTATGTTTTCCTTCAGGAATTCAGGAGATATTCCATCCAGGCCGGGGGCCTTGCCTCTTTTAAGTTGGCCTATCCATGATGAAATCTCTTTTGGGGAAACTGAGGGCCAGCTTGGCAAGTCACTGAAAGCTATAGGCATGGAAGAGGGGGCAGGATTGTCATAGTACATATTCTGAAAATATAGAATCCAGGTTTCAGATGAAATATGGGATTCCCTTGTTAGAGTACTATTCCCCCTTTGGCTGGAGACCATCCTCCAAAATAAGGCAGAGTTCTTTTCTTTGGCAGCTTGAATTAGAGCCCTCCATGCTTCCCTGGCATACTTCTTCTTTTTTTCTTTTAATTAGGTTTTTATAGGCTCGTTTCTTATCTAGTAAGGCTAGGTAGGCACTGAGCTCTTTCACAACAAAGTGGCCTATATAGTTGGCATAGGCTTGAGAGAGTACCCTTTTTGCCTCCCAGCAAATTCTATCAAACCAAGGCTTTGACTTTAACTTAACAGGATTAAAGGCTCTCTGATCCCACTCCTGGAACAGGAGAGGAGCAAATTTCCTAATAAGGCCTTCATATAATGTCAATGGATTCTCATTTTGGCTTACATTTGAGAAGGCAGCAGCATACATTTGGATATTTTCTGTTGCCAGAATTGCCTTCAGTTGGTAATCTAGGTCGCTTGACTACCTAACAGGACATCTTTGTTGTTCCAGCCCTCTCATTTGGGATGGGTAGCATGTTTCACGACATAGCTCCTGTGAGGTAACCGATATGTGGAAAGACAAAGGGAGATGATCACCATCTAAATATGGCAGAATTTTAAAACTTTTAACCTTGGATAACAGGGATGTGCAAACTATAATATAATCTAAGGTACTAGTAGCCACCCCTGACATATAGGTGAAGCCTCCAGGGTAGTCACCTACTATGGAGCCATTTAGAACTTGGAGGTTTGTTTTAAACATTAACTTTGCCAAACATGCACCTGCATAATTAGATTTTAAAGGATCTGGGTAGGAGCAAGCTTTCCACTCCCTCCATTTGATCTCTAAAGAGTAGTTTATATTTGGCATCTAGAGAAGGATCGTCTGGGCCCAGGCGAGTGTTTAGGTCACCCAGCAAAAGAAGCATAGCTTTGGGATGTGTTTCGACTATCAAAATCACATAATTTTCCAGGGCAGTCCAGTTTCTATCAATGTCTGTTTTTTTATATAATGGTGGCAAATAGCTATTTATTATGATCAGACAGTCTCCCTTCCATCATAGCAATATTGCCATTGCCAACTGATCAAGGGGCTGCAATACCTTGCACGAGGCTTTTAAGGATGTTGAGACTAGAATACCCAGTTACCAAAGAGTCCGGTATACCGTGGGAGCTGAAGATCCACCACATTGGATGGATGGCTGATCGGGACGAGGTAGATGGGATTGGTATCACCTCTAGCCACTTTGTGTAAGCATCTACTAATTTAAAGAAGATCTGTCCCTGGAAGGGCCTGGCAAAGTCCAGATGTAACCTTGCCCAAGGCTTGTGGGATGACTCCTATGGCTGCATTGGTGCTTTCGGAGGTTCAGGTTGGGACTCCTGACATTTCTGGCCACACTTTACCGTGTCCTTGATTTCATTGTCCAACCCTGGCCACCACATGTAGCTCCTGGCCAGGGCTTTTATCCTGACAATTCCCAGATGGGTCTCATGCAGGGCGGTGAGAACTCAGCTTTGCAGAGGTGGGGGTATCACCACCCGGCTGCCCCACAGCAAGCACCCCTTGTGGGAGGACAAGTCATCTCAGTGAAATGAAAACACTGAGAATTCAGGTCCCACTGGGCTGGCGGGCCACCCCCTCCCCACCCAGTCCACGATCCAGGAGAGGATGCAGTCCCAAGCAGTGTGGCGTGACACCTCCCCTACCTGTTCTGGGTAGTCAGGCAGGTCCTCCAGCATGGCGATGTGGTCCGCCGGAGCAGGATCAGGATCAGTGGAAGGCAGCGGAAGGTGGCTCAAAGCATCGGCGTGGCCAATCGCTTTCCCAGGGTGGTGGATGAGTGAGTACTGATACCCTGCCAGGAAGATGGACCATCACAGCACCCGAGGACACAACATCTGTGGGGTCTGATGGTCTGGGGCGAGGAGGCCCAAGAAGGGTTTGTGGTCCATCATGATCATGAGGGCTCAGCCATAGAGGTAGTCATGAAATTTCTTCATGCCAGCTATGATTGCCAGGGCCTCCTTGTCTACCTGGGTGTAGTTGCGCTCCACCACAGACAACATGCAAGAGTAATAGGTGATTGGAACCTTGCAGCTGTCAGCCAGCCTGTGCCCCAGGACTGCCCCCACTGCGTATGGGGAAGCATTGCAAGCCAACACCACCAGCAGGGTCTCATCGAAGTGGGCTAGGACCGCATTGGAAGCCCATGTCCAGTTCGATTCTACAGGGGGACCCCTCTATTGACATGGTAACATGCATTTTCTTAGGGGCATCTGGGGGCAAATTCAGTACCTGATGCTGGTGGTGGTTGACGGTCAGGGTATGTAGATTCGTTGCCTCTTGATGTGCAGTCATCTTCTGATGGGCCCCCCTGGAGTGGCAGGCACTGGCAATGTGTCCTTGTTTTCCACATGACCGGCAGACAGCATCATGGAAATGGCATGCCTTTCGTTCATGCGCCTCCCCGTACCTGGCACAGGATGCTGGAGCGGTTGACCTCTCAGGATGGGCAGTCACAGATGACAGGGGTAGTGGGTTCCAACGGGCTGGGTGGCGTACTTGCAAGACTTCCTCTCATTTGAGACATCAGCCGTCACAGCCAGGGCCATGTGGTGTGTTGAAGATAGTGATGGTCGCGGAGTGACCCTCTCGAAGGTGGTGGCCATTTGCAGTGCCGATTCCAACTTGAGGTCAGCAATACCTACAAGTTTTTGGTGGAGTTTTGCTTCCCAAATGCCCGATACGAACTGAGATAAGATGCTATATTTGACATCTTGGAACTCGCAGTCCACAGCAAGCTGGTGGAGTTCTGCCATGAAGATGGGGGCTACTGCTCCAGGCCTCTGTAGGGGAGCAAAAAAGTCCATGCACTTGGCCATCTTGGTGGGCTTCAGCACGTAGTACTTCGTGGGGTCCTTGATGATCTCATCGTAGGTGCCGTCCGCCAATTTCTTAGGAGTGAGAAGGCCCTGGGCCAAGCAAATTGTGGCTACTCCACATGTGCTGAGGAGTATGGCCTTCTTCTTACCAACATCGGTGACCTCCTGGTACTCAAAAAAGTTCGTGATCTGTTCTACCCATGCTTCCCAGAATTCGGGATGTGTCGGGTTGAATGCAGAAAGGTTACCTGAGGCGGCAGCCATGACTCTGGAACGATGCAGGACACGGTGCCACGATATGGATCGGTGTGCGGAGTGGTGATGCATAGGATCAGTGAAGGGTGCGCTGTCCTGGAGATCAGAGTGCGATGCGGTGCTGGAGTCGGAGTCAGACTCGCTCATCAGGATCCCACCTTTGTCACCAGTATAAAGTACTGAGACTGAGGATTTCAGCTCATACTTTATTAAAGTACAGGAGAACTTGAGATAACTAGCATGGCCCATGGCCCGCTTCTATTCCCGTTCTTAACCACACCCAACACCCACACCCACACACGTGATAGGTTTATTTACAAACAACTTCCCCTATTGGTTCCTTTTAGGATCTGGGCTGGCCAATTGGCGAGTTCTTGGATCCTTCGCTTTTATTGTCTTAGGATGCGAAGCTTAGCCTGTTCACATGGCCATGTGTTAGCCTGAACACGTGTGTGGTCTCCTGTGGTACACAACAATGCCAAGTAGAGACACTCAGGCAGAGTCCAGGAGAGGAGGATAAAAAAAATAGGATTTATTACAATAAAAGTGGAGCAGAGTAAGACCAAAGCCTACAAACCAAGTTGTTCTGACACCATTAGGGTGGTCAGATCTTTTATACTCCTGCTGGCCCGTAAGCACATGTTGGTACATATACAAAGCTATTGGTTACATTGTATAAGTAAAATCCTCATGAGAGTTACCTATCTACTACATATACTCCTTATAAGGGAAAGACCATGTTAGCATCATTCTGTGGCGCAACATAAAATTTATTATGCATGTGTGCCCAGCCTGTTGAATCCGGCTGGGGTCTCTAGGCCACCCCTTAATATCCTATTGCTAGCAGAAGCAAGAAGGCACAGCTCAGCTTGTGTAGATAAGAATGGAATGTGGCAAAGATGCTGCCTTTCCTAGGCACCTGTGCTGCTGGACTGGGACATCCACTTATCAGTCAAGCCTGACTGTATCCTAGAACAAGTGAGGTATGTTGGCAAGTCTGTGTTACATCTCTAGGCCTGTGTCTCACAAGGAAGGTCTATTTGCTTGGGGTTGATTGCTGACCCCGCCCTCTGCAGTTGCTGTTGGGAGGTGGGGGCTCTGAGCCTTGAACTCTAAAGGTTTCTCCTCATCAGTGGCATGCCTTTGGTGCGAGCCAAAGGGCTCTTGGCCTGTGGCTGTGAGCCTGGGGATTGAGCCTGAGGACCCTGTAAGAAGCTAAAAAGTTTTTACATTCTTTTGGTAGACACTAAGTCAGTGCTGTAAGTTCTAGATTATGTCAACACATGAAGGAAATTCTAGGGTGAAGGAAGCTACTTGGAACGTAAGGATGAGTGCTCAAGGCCCATTTCCAGTCATTTTCAGTCACCTGCAGGGAGTGCACCATTTTTTCCTTCCCTGAGGACAAAATGGACTTCACTTGTCAAAAGTGTAAACTGATAGGGCGCTTAGAAAAGAAGAGCAGGATGGGCAGTCACGGATGACAGGAGTTGTGGGTTCCAACGGGCTGGGTGGTGTACTTGCAAGACTTCCTCCTCATTTGAGACATCAGCCGTCGCAGCCAGGGCTGAAGAAAAGAAAAGAATTGCTATCCTTCATGAGATAAAGGAAGGGGAGGATTTCATTAACAGAAGCTATGAGACCCTGCATAGGGTTGGGGAGACAGAGTGGTCTCCTCTGAGCACTATAGCATGAACCTGAAGGCACTGAGCAAGATGGCACTTAGTGCCTGTAAAGTACTGGGTTTCAGGCCTCATGACTCGGACGACAACATAAGAGAAGACGCGTTTATTCGTACTTCACACAAGACAAGAACAACAGTAATGGCCAGCGGCCAACTATATACAGTAAGAGGGGGGACGCCCCCGTTCCTATTGGTGGGTTTGAATTGCCCGCCAATGCTGCCATTGGTTCTTTACTGGCGAGCTCAGGAGCCTAGTCCCTATTGTTCTCAGAGAGTGAGCTTGGCTGCATTCGCCAGCTCATACCCCTGATGTCAGGACACAACACCCCTCCCCCTATAGTTTGTCTCCCATCAGGTGACGTAGTCTTTTAGGTAGGCTGGTGGCCTCCGTTCTCTTACTGACCGTTGGGGGGCCGGTACCGGACTGGCGGGGCCCCCTTCGAGTGGTCCTCCCCCACTAGGAGCTTGGATTTCTGGTGGCAGCGACGGCTGCGGTGGTAGCTGCGGCGGCGGCGGTTGCGGCAACGACGGCGGCGGCTCGACTTGCTCTGGGACCCCCTCCGGGTTCCGCGGTCTTTCGGGCACTTGCTCTGCTGGTGGTGCCGGCAGCCGATCTGGTGCTGGGGCGGCCGCGGTGTATTCCGGTAGTGGGGCCTGGATCCCTGTGCCTGGGTCTTGCCGCCTCTGGAGTTGGTCCACGTGCTTACGGAGGACTCGGTCCCCGTCTGCCAGGACCTCGTATGACACTGGCTCGGTGGGTTTTAGGATGCGCCCGGCCAGCCACTGAGGCCCCGCCCCGTAATTCCGGAAGTAGACAGGTTCCCCCAGGAGGAAGCTCCTGGGCGCCTCCCGGGTTTCGACCAGCTTTCTCTCTGGGGCTCGGTCCGGGTGGAGCCTGTCTAACAGGGTCGTGGGGCGGCGGCCCATCAATAGTTCTGCGGGGCAATGCCCGGAGATGGGGTTCGGGGTGGTGCGCTGTGTTAGGAGGAAGCGGGCCAGCCGGAACTCCCAATCCCCCTCCGTTATGTGGCTCAGGGCTTCTTTGGCGGTGCGTACCGTCCTCTCCGCCTGCCCATTTGTTGCCGGGTGGAAGGGCGCAGAGCATATGTGCCGGATTAGGTTCCTTGCGAGGAACGCTTGGAACTCAGCTGATGTGAACACGGCCCCGTTGTCCGACACGATTGTGTCTGGCAACCCGTGCATTGCGAATATTTTCCGCAGGGCCCTTATTGCTGCTTTAGCCGAGGTGGTAGACACTGGGCTTATTTCTACCCACTTCGAGTAGGAGTCTACCGTCACCATGAACTGGAGCCCCTGAAACGGGCCGGCAAAATCTATGTGTAGGCGGGACCACGGCTTGTGGGTAGACTCCCAGCTTTGGGTAGGCGCTCTCGGGGGATTGGGGCGGACTTCCTGGCACCGTGTGCATCCCCAGACCCAGGTTTCAATTTCTGCGTCTATCCCGGGCCACCACACGTAGCTCCTTGCCAGAGCTTTCATTCGTACCATTCCAGGGTGGGCCTCGTGCAGCGTCTCTAGAACCCCTTGTCTCATTGGCCCCGGGATGACCACCCTGTCCCCCGATAGTAAGCACCCTTTCAAGGCGGATAACTCTTCCCTCCTGGCTTTGTATGCCGCAAACTCTGGCCCTGTCTGTTCCGCTGGCCATCCCCTCACCACCCAGTTTAGGACCCGGGAGAGAATGGGATCTCGGGACGAGCGGGCGGCCACGTCTGCAGCCTGAAGGGGGGTTGGGCAGCTCCTCCATCAACAATACTGCTGGAGCTGGGGCCGAATCCTCCCCTGTCTGCGGCAGTGGCAGGCAGCTCAGGGCGTCAGCATGCCCCAGCGCCTTGCCCGGCCAATGCTCCAGCCGGTACTGATAGCCCGCTAAAAACAAGGACCAGCGCAACACCCGGGGCGACAGTACCTGCGGCGTTTGTTTGTCCGCTGTGAACAGTCCCAGGAGCGGCTTATGATCAGTTACGAGCGTGAAGGGCCGCCCATACACGAAGTTGTGGAATTTCTTAACCCCCGCCACCAGGGCCAAGCCCTCCCGGTCAATTTGCGCATAGTTCCGCTCCGCGGGAGACAGCGTGCGGGAGTAGTAAGCCACCGGGACTTCCCTCCCGTCTGGTAGCCTGTGGCCCAAGACCGCCCCGACCCCATACGGCGATGCGTCGCATGCAAGGATTACCAGGAGCTTTTCATCGAAGTGGGCGAGTACAGCGTTCGAAATCAATAGTACCTTAACCCCCCGAAACGCCGCCTCCTCCCGCGTTCCCCATGCCCAAGGTGTCACCTTATCCAGCAGCCTGTGCAGGGGTTCTGCCACGGCGGCTTTGTGTGGGAGAAAGGCGTGGTAAAAGTTCAGGAGGCCTAAGAATGCCTGGAGCTCTGCCTTGGACTTCGGGGTGGGGGCCTCCACGATGGCCTTCACCTTGTCCCTCGCCGGATGCAGGCCCATTGCGTCAACCCGGTACCCCAAGAACTCTACCTCCGGCACCCCGAGGAGGCACTTTTCCCGCTTCACCTTCAGCCCTGTGGCTTGGAAGCGTCCCAGAACAGTTCGTAGGTGGGCGGCGAAGCTCTCTGGGGTGGCCGCGGCGATGAGGATGTCGTCGAAGAACGGCATCACGCCAGGGATCCCTTTTAACAAATCGTCCATTAGATTTTGGAAGATCCCTGGGGCCACACTGACCCCGAACTGCAGCCGCTTCACCCTGAAGGCCCCCCGGTGGGTTACTATGGTTTGGGCCTCGGCCGTGGCCTCATCCACCGGGAGTTGCTGGTACGCCTGCGCGAGATCCAGCTTACCAAATATGCGCGCCCCTGCCAATGTGGCCAATACGTGGCTGACTACGGGTACGGGGTATGCGTGCGCCTGAAGTGCCTGGTTAATAGTGCACTTGTAATCCGCGCAGATGCGGATTTCCCCGTTCGGCTTCACGGGTGTCACAATCGGGGTCTCCCATCGTGCGTTGGGGACGGGCTCTAGGACCCCCTGGGCCACTAACCGGTCCAGTTCTGCCTCTATTTTTGGGCGGAGGGCCAGGGGCACGGTGCGGAAGCGCCGCCGGATGGGCGTCACCATTGGGTCTAAGTGGAGCGACACTGGGGCCCCTTTATAACACCCCAGTTTCCCATCAAAGACCTTGGGGAATTCCCTGCACACCGCCCCCCAGTCCCGCATCCCACACTTATTCACGCCCCCGATCGTAATGCCTAGGGCCTCGAACCACACTCGCCCCAGGAGACTCACAAGGTTTCCCTCAACCACCACCAAGTCCAAGTTCCCCTCAAAGTCTCGGTACTGCACTCGGAAAGTGCCGACTCCCCGGATGGGGACAGGGTTCTTTTGAAAGTCCACCAAGCTTAGTGGCAATGGACATAGAGGGGGTCCCCCTGCCGGGCAAAGTTTTTTTAAAGTGTCCATGGAAATGATGGACGCCGCCGATCCCAAGTCCACCTCCATGCAACAGGGGGACCCCTCGATCCGCACGGTTACTTGGATCTTCGGGGTGGAGGAGAGATTGGGGTTGGGGAGGTGAAGTACCTGCAGCGGTTGATCGGTGAGATGGTACAACTCGGCGACCTCTTCCGTCGTCTCGTAGGCGGTGGACGGTGCGCGGTGCGGTGGGGCCGACGATCTCGAGTTCCGGGGGCCCTTGGACCGGCAGACCCGTGCGAGGTGTCCCTGCTTTCCACACCCGTGACAGACAGCATCCCGGAACTTGCAGGTCTTCCTCCCATGGCCTCCCCCGCAGCTGGCGCACACGGTCCTGTTGCCGGAAGGCTTGGCTGGCTCCCTGTCGGCCTGCTGAGTCAGCGCTGGCCGGCGGTGTTGGGGTCTGAGGGCGTAGACCTCTTCGGTGTCTGAGTTCCCGGGACTGGGACCCCTTCCGACCGTATGGGCAGCCGCGGCCGGGCGTTCCCCTTTGGCATCCTCGTGTGCGGTTGCAGCGTCGATGGCCTCATCCAGGGAGAGCCTCCGGTAGCCAATCAACTTGCGCCGCAGCTTGGAGTCCGCCAGGCCCCACACAAACTGCGTCAGCAAGTTGTCTTCCACCCTCGGGAACCCGCAGTCCACCGCGAGTGCCCTCAGCGTGGCCAGGAAAGCGGCAGTGGATTCCCCTTGGGCCTGGACTCACCTCTGGAAGTCCATCCTCTTGGCCAAGAAGGTAGGCCGGGGGCTGAAATACCCGTTGAGGACGTCCAGGATCTCCCCAAAGGAGCTTTCCAAGGCCATGCGGGGCACCAAGAGGCTCTTGGTGAGGCGGACTGTTTGGGTGCCACACGTGCTCAGCAGGAGCGACCGTTTTTTCTCCGGGTCTCGAATCTCGTTGAATTCCATATAGCTTATGAGCTGGTCGACCCATGCGTCCCAGGTTTCTGGCTGAGATGGATCGAAGCGCTCCATCATTACATGAGTGGCGGCTATGGCTCCGTCTGGGAAGGTGTGCGCCGGGGCGAGCGGTGCGGTGCTGCTCTCGGGGTCAGCGATGCGATGCTCGGCGAGCAGTGCGGTGCTGCTCTCGGGGTCAGCGATGCGATGCTCGGCGGGTGGCCTTGTCGTCCTTTCCGTCGTTCATGGAGTCAAGGGAGGCGTTGAGATCCCATCCTCGTTGCCACTGTAAAGTACTGGGTTTCGGGCCTCATGACTCGGACGACAACATAAGAGAAGACGTGTTTATTCGTAATTCACACAAGACAAGAACAACAGTAATGGCCGGCGGCCAACTATATACAGTAAGAGGGGGGACGCCCCCGTTCCTATTGGCGGGTTTGAATTGCCCACCAATGCTGCCATTGGTTCTTTACTGGCGAGCTCAGGAGCCTAGTCCCTATTGTTCTCAGAGAGCGAGCTTGGCTGCATTCGCCAGCTCATACCCCTGATGTCAGGACACAACAGTGCCATTGGAACTCAGGCCCTTTTGCCATTGGAACAGGCCCTTTCAGTGGTGACAGAGATGGAAGCGCTGGCAGAGGAAGGACCACAAGGGCAAGAAAGACAGAATAAGGAGGGCATGGGCATATGAAGAAGGAAAAGTGTTAGTTATCAGTGACTCTCTACTGAGGGGTATTGTCCAGGCTTGACTCTTTACTCCAAGAGGTTTGCTGCTTGCCAGAGGCAAAGATATTGCAGACCAGATGGCAAAATTGATCAAACCCAACGTAGCAGATTGAAAGGAAGAAATTGCAAGTAGATAAATAGGTACCGCTTTGGTGGGAAGGTAACAGCATTCCATGCGCCTTGATGTCTAGTCATGCCGGCCACATGATCACAGAAACATCTATGGACAGTGCTGGTTCTTTGGCTTGGAAACGGAGATGAGCACTGCATCCCTAGAGTTGGATTTGACTGGCTTTTGAGCAAGGGAATATAGATCATTACCTATTTGTGATAGTCATTCTGGAAACTAACAACATGGCCATGAACACCCTCACAAGCAGGGTGCTTTTTTGGAAAAAGAGGTGCCTGAACTCTCAAGAGGGAAATGAAGCTTTCATTCTGTATACTGAAAACTCATGAACTTTTAAACATTTTTGAAAGAATTTGTCAAAGAGGTTCCAGAACTCTGTTCCGGCCCATTCCCCCAGAAAAAAAGCCCTGAACAAGCATTAAGGCTTACTATGAGGTTCTCAAGCTGGAGAATGGGGCACACATGGTATTATCTTCAGTCCTTCCAGTCAGAGGAAGAGGAATGCATTGGGAACAGAAGATAATGGAGGTGAAACACTGGTTGCATTGGTGGTGCCAGTTGGTGCAATTTGGATTCTTGGACCATAGGCTAGGTTTTCTGGAAGATAGCCTATTGGCACATGATGGACTTTACCTATCAAGATTGGGGAAGAATGTGTTTGGTAAGAACCCAGGGAGATTCATCGAGAGGGTGTTAAACTGACACCATGGACTTCTTGGGCTGGGTGGCATTCCAGATGTGCTTAGTTGCTCTCTGAGGTGATTTATTTAATGTTTTAGCTTAGTCTTATCTGTTTTTTGTTGCTCTTTTTTTGCTTTGACATGTCTTAGCAGCTTGGTATTTAATTTTTGCTTGAAAGTGGCTGGCCTTGGACAGCTCGAACAGCTCCTCCCCTCCCATCTTCTGATAAGCAAAGCACAGCTGTGTTGCTGTCTAGACTGGCAGGTGGTTATGGAGTGCTACTCTTTGTGTGTGGGGGTTCATTCTTAATTTTTTTCTTTCTTAATTTTAATTTTATTCTTTAGTCTAATTTTTCATTGTTGGCATTCTGTGGTCTGCCCATAGTGCTGTGGCTGAGAGTTGAATTTGTAGCCATTTTGTTTTGTTTATGTTCTATTATTATTTCCTAAATTGGTCTTTGAATTACTTTGTTCAGTTTGATTGGCCCTATCAGATTTGAAGAGTGGCTGAAGTGCTAATAAGTCTCATTGCTGCTTTGAATTTTTTATGAAAGGATATTTGGTTTAATGTGCTTTTAATTTTATTTTAAAGAGTTAAATAGTATTTTAAATATTACCAAATATTATTTGGGTTTTGTCTTCTAAAAGCTAAAGCCAGTTTTATCATTTGAGTACTCTCTTTTCAATTTTAATTGTGTGTGTGTGTGTGATGGGGAGAAAAACAGGTTGCCCATTTCAAAATTCTAATGCTCCCAGCAATAAACAAAATAGAATAGAAGATTTCTGGGGGACAAGATGCATGGCTCTATCCCCCAGTCAAACAAATATATATTATACAAAAATATGTATAATTTAGAATACTTGTCTAAATAGAGAGTATTAATAACACAAACTCTCTCAAAAGATTATGAAAAATTAGACTTAATTGTTCAGTACAGCCAGGAAGATTTACTGCCTAATCCAACTATCCAAAAGGTTAATAAGTCAAGTTCCATGGAAAAGGGGTAATTAAACCTGCCAACGTGTATTAAGACAGATTAACATGGAAATTAAAGATTAGAGAAAATTTGAATCGGGTTTAGTTAATGATCCTTATAAGGCTGTTCTGGATATTCATCCTTATCAAGGCCATCATACTAACTGGCTGCCTAAATGGGACGTCAGGCAGCATTTAGCTTTTTGCTGAGAATATCCTTTGTGGATTTGAAAATGGTGGAAAGAGATCCAGGACCAATTTCCTATAACAGGACTTTCCACTCAGAGTTCCTTCTATGATTTTGTATATATGAGAGCTTTTAAAGGGGGTTGGGTTATTTCCCATAAGGTATCTTTAGGAAATGATTAAAAGACCTTTGATGTGTCTGGGACTGCTCACAGCCGACAGGAGATGAAAAGTCTCTGGTTCGGGATGGCTCATCTCAAAGAGATGAAAGGGTAGCTGTAACTTCTCTACAAGGAAAAGGATTAGAATTGTCCACTGAGACTGTGGCTAACAATATGGACTGCCTGGCAAGGTCTTGAGACAGCAAGAGGAAAGTTGTGGGCTTAACATGCATGGGAAACTATAGGTGTTTATACACAAATGCTAGAAGTATCTGAGGTAAAATCGGGGAATTAGAATGCTTGGTGTTGGGGGGGAAATAGACATTGTGGGTATTTCAGAAACTTGGTGGGATGAGGAAAATCGGTGGGATACGGTGATTCCAAGTTATAAATTATATCAGAAGGATAGAGGGGAAGGGTTGGAGGTGGGGTGGCTCTGTATGTCAGAGAGGGTATACAGTCCAGTAAGACTGAGAGGGTAAGTTAATTGGATTTGCTTCTGGAAATGCTATGGGTTGAAATAGTGGGCCCAAAAGGAAGCTTAACACTGTGGGAGTTTGTTATCACCCACCAGATCAAAAGATAGAGGAGGAATATAAAATGATGAATGAATTAAAGATAGCAGCTAGATGAAATAACTGTCATAATAGGTGATTTTATTCATTCATTCATTTATTACGGGTCTATGTGACCGAAGTCATGACCCAAGAGAGTAGAAAAAGAGACTAAAATAGATACAGAAAATATGGCAGAGAACATAGTCACTATCATATACATAGATAAAACCCAGGCTGAAGCCCAGAACCTAGCTACACTTGGGGCGGAGCCAACTAACTAAAATCATCCGAGGGTTGAAAGACGATATAGGTATTATCAGAGTTGATGAAGTTTTCAATGTTTCTTGAGAGCAGCAACCTTTGCCAAGAACCGTGCCATGTTGGCTGTTGTCGATCCATCAGCATTTGAGTCCGATAACAATACTGAGAGCACCCAAGATTGCAAGGGAAGATTCATCTTCGTGAGAATAGGAATAATATATGTCCCTCTATCTTGAGTCCAGAGGGAACAGCGAAACATCAGATGGTCTAGGGTTTCAGTTTCACCAGAGTTGCAAAGGCAGAGACGTTCTGAATAGGGTAAGCCTCCAAATCTGCCCAGTGTTACCATTGTTGGGAATGCATTTAGTCGGGCCAACAGGAAGGCGCGACGGTAAGATGGAATTGGTAGCATTGAATAAAAATCAGGAAGTCTCTCTGGTGGGGGCAGCCCCAGGGCCAAAGGGGAACAGGTGCGTCTAGCCCTGGCCACGGTACTGGCCCAATCCAACTGCTTGAGTTTCTTCAGAGTTTCATCAAGCTGGGAGGGCATGAGCTCTTCAGTAGGTGAGGAAATCGAAACTCCCAGTGCCCTGAGTTTACCAGCAAGAAGAGACAACCAGGGGTTAGAAGTCATGTCCTTTAGGATGAAACGAAGAAAGCCAGCCTGGGGGCAATGGTTAGGGTCGGATAACTTGAATCTCAGCTTGAGTGCCCTTCTCCAAGCACGTGCTTCAAGCGAAGATTGAATCAGTTCCATCCGAAGGACAGTCCCAGCAACACATGCTGCTGCTTCTACCTCATTTATCTTTCCTAATCCTTATTTCATTTTCAGAGCCAAACTACATACAACAGTGAGATGCATGTAATTTCCCACTTCCTTAAAACACAGGCAATTTAAGAACATCCTCATAGGAAAAGGGAGGGGCAGTCACTTGTTAACACTCCAGTTTTTCTGTAGAAAATCACCCAATCCATATACTTTCCCGGGGGGGGGTAGTTCCGGTAATTCTCCTAAGGAAGGAGTTTAACTGGGAATCCAATTTCTCATCCATGCCAACAATCCAAATTTCTGCACCGTATAGAATTTGGGAGACCACCTTCACATTGTACACCTCGATGGCAGGAGGAATCCGCTTAGCCCCCTTAGTGCGGAAAAACCTCTCAACCAATGCCATGGCAAATCTGGATGACTTTTTAACATGCGTCAAATGTGCGGACCAGGATAAATTGTAGCTGAAAACAATACCAAGGTAGCGGAAAGATGAAACCCATTCTAGTTGACCATCCCCAACTTTAAAATGATGAGAACCTCTTCTTCTAGTAGCAGAAAAGCGGAGGACCTTAGACTTTGCATAATTCACAGTGAGCTCTTCTTGTTTACAATAATCCAGGAAAGCATTAACAATAGACCTCAGTCCAACTTCAGATGTTGCCAACAAAACAGCATCGTCAGCATAAAGTAAAAGAGGTATAGGGAGACCGACTAGATACAAGGAATGTCTGGCTCTCTTTTTTAGAAACGGCACCAAATCATTGATGTAGATGTTGAATAGAGAGGGGGCCAGTAAACATCCCTGTCTAACTCCCTTCTACACCAGAAAGGAGTCCGTCCTGATTCCTGAAGAATCCACCCGAACCGAGGCAGATGTATTAGAATAGAGGGCCATAATCAGTCCCAGTAATCTACGGTCAATATTGGTGTTCATTAATTTCTCCCACAGTCTACGACGAGAGATAGAATCAAAGGCAGCCCTCAAATCCATAAAGGCCACGTAGAGACAACCTCTTGGATGCGAAGAATACTTAGCAGCGAGATGGAGAAGCGTCAGACAATGGTCTGTAGTAGCAACACCTTGTCGGAAACCACACTGTTCAGGAAAAAGGAAACTCTCTTCATCAAGCCAGTTCTGGAGTCTCTCCTGCAAGAGTGCAGAACAGATCTTCCCAGGGATAGCAATAAGGCTAATCGGTCTGTAATTCCCCAGATCGTTGGCGTCCCCTTCTTTATGAATTGGTACTACAGTAGCTGTCTTCCATATACCGGGGATATCAGCTGATTGGTTAATATCCGAAAACAGGTGGGCCAAATGATGAGCCCACCATTCCGGATTAACCAAAAATAATTCTAGGGGAATAAAGTCTGGGCCCACTGCTATGCCACGTTTCATCTGGTTAAGACGTTCCAGTATCGACTCTGGAGAAACCCGCTCCCAGTCCAAGGCAGAAATCAGAACCTCGTTGATTTTCTTTTCGTTGACAGGGCGTTCTGAAGGTTGATATAAAGCTGCAAAATGCGCCCTCCATCTATCTGGGGAGATTGACGCCACAGAATCGGCTTGGCGCCCTGGTCTGATGAGCCTCCAAAAGGCCTTCACATCTTTGGTCTCCAGTATGATAGCAAGAGATTCCCAATCCTGGGTGGCTAAGGCTTCCTTTTTCTTTCGGATTAAATCCTTAAAGGCTTTTTTAAGAGAAAAAAATCCTATCAAGTCCTCCAGTCTTCTGGTATGCCTGTAATGCCGTAATTTAACTCGAATGGCCTTCTTGGCCATCTTGCATTCAGCATCAAACCAGTGATTTGAATAGCTTCCCGGCATCCTCTGCTGGTCCTCTGAAATCCTTTTAACTAGAGAGCAGCTGTCCACAAAAAAATTGAGGAGATCAAGATAGAGTGTAGACTGCAGCTGAAAAGGGTTTATCAAAGAGGGAGGCTTAGGGAGGTTACCAGAGTCCAGGCAGTCTTGGATTTCAACAGTCTGCAAGACATCCACTGGGGGATTCCTATGTGCACATCTGATCCACTGTATAACATCCCCATTAGACTTTGTCACAGCTACCTCACCTTTATTGCTACTGGGAATGTGTAATGAGAGAGACAGTGGAAGATGATCACCCCCTAAGTAGTCTCCTATAACAAACTCTTGCACCAAGGGGAAAAATTCTTGAGATATCAAAAGAAAGTCATTGACACTTGAACCCCTTGGGGTATAACATGTAAAGTCGCCTGGTATATCCAGAAAAACTACACCATTTAAGAAAACCAGATTCTGCATGAGCGCCATTATGGCTAGCCGTTTGCCAGCTAAATTAACCTTTGAGTTCTTGGAGACACGATAAAACCAAGGGGGAGGCAGAGCTAAATTGTCCAAGTCACCCATCAAGGACAGCAATTGTGCATCAGAGGCACCAATCCTGGCATTCAAATCTCCTCCCACAAGCATCACAGAAGCAGGATAAATCCGCTGAAGTCTCTCAACCGTTATCTCCAACTCACTCCAGTGCTCCTCAATCTCTTCCTCTAGTAAGAGCGGGGGGATATAATTATACACCGGGAATAGAATACGGTCAAAGGAAGTAAGTTTCAGTGTAATCACCATCCGAAATGGTGAAGACGTTAAAAGAGAGCACGTAGTCACTGGCAAGTTGTTAGAGATGAAACACGCCACACCAGCCCTGGGACGGCCAGGGCCGGAACCCTTAATTGCAGATGAAGAGAAGGCCTGGAAGCCAGGCACATTTAGGGCCCCGGTGAACCAAGTTTCCTGCAGCATAACAATATGATATTCAACAATAAGGCAGTCATGGCTCTTTGCCTTCCACCCATTCGCATTCCAAGAGAGAATCTGAAGCTTCTGAGAGCTGGATTGTCAATCTGTCTTGGATTTGGCCCCGGTTTCCTGTACTT
The DNA here is from genome assembly GCA_029375565.1 of Gekko gecko. Lineage (NCBI taxonomy): Eukaryota > Metazoa > Chordata > Lepidosauria > Squamata > Gekkonidae > Gekko > Gekko gecko. The sequence continues at coordinate 178,059,701 of JAPDNY010000005.1, forward strand.
TGTCTGATATGAAGGTTAGTTGTGAAGGGAGGGTTGTTATCTCTTCTACTCCCGGGTCGCAGAGAATGAAGCCATTTACAGGAGGTAAAGTCGGATTCTGCAGATGACGAAACCTCTGCTCAGCATCATCAATAAATGAAAGAGACTGCTGTAAGGCGGTTTCTTGGGGAGCATTTCCTCCAGTCCGTTGCTCCCTCATATCAGCTTCCACTGTCAGTGGGGGGCCACCCCAAGGATGATGGACCATGGCTGTACACACTGATCTTCGGGAAGTAGACACTCCAGGGTTAGCCTCAGTGTCGTACCGGGCCTCACTTGCTGTAGGTGGCAAATTTACAGGACCATGTACTTGTGGGTGGATATCCTGGTTGCAAACGATAGGTCTCTCATCCGAAACTTGTACCGAAGTCAAGACATCATGCATGTACTTGATATTCTGTAAGATCGCCTCTTGCCCCAATAAAGATGACTTCTCTGCAGCCCTGCTATCTTCCACATTCCTGGTGCTAAGAAAAGAGCCACCAGCCTTCCCTGCTTCTGAAGTCTCCTTCCTTTTACCTTGCACCGACTTCATCACCTGGGATTTCACGGACAAATTTTGAAAGGACCGAACCGCAACTTGCCGAAAGACTCTCTGCGATCTAATCCTAAAAAACTTGAGCCGGGCACCATGGTTAAAAAGTAGTTGCAGAATATACATAGAGGCAAAAGTAAGGGTGACTTTCATGTGATCTTCAGACTGGGAAACAAGCTGTATATACTCAAGATTGACCTTCCTATGAGGAATATCTAAAATTTGACCTAAAAAGCATTCAGCTGAACGTTTGGATCTCCAGTCCATAAGCTGTCCTCTCCAGGGATGAATGATTAGTGTCACTTGGTGTTGTTGAAGAACAGTAGAAAATTTGCAGTCGGGTTTCCTAATAAAAGGCTCCACTGCGCTCAGTCCATGCACAGAATTTATTCTTAATCTTTCATGGCTAGAATTAGTTGTGTCATGGCCAACAAATTTGATCTGCTCCCCCAATTCTACGATCTTAGACTCCATTCCTCTGACAAGAGAGATCAGAAACTGCAGCGTCTCACCCACCAGCAAACATTGCTTAGCAAAAAGGGCACCACCCACCCCTCCACTATCGCCCTTAAAATCAACCCCAAAGAGTAGTGATGGGTCCATATGAATTGACTTAAGAACATAAGAACAAAAGAGAAGTCAATGTTGAATCAGGCCAATGGCCCATCTAGTCCAACACTCTGTCACACAGCGGCCAAAAATACCACGTGCTATCAGAAGGTCCAGCAGTGGGGCCAGGAAACTAGAAGCCCACCCACTGCTGCCCCCTCCAGCACCAAGAATAGAGTGCATCACCTGCCCCAGACTGAGAATTCCCATCTATACCCTGTGGCTAATAGCCACTGATGGACTTCTGCTCCATATGTTTATCTAATTCCCTCTTGAAACTGTCCATGCTTGTAGCTGCCACCACCTCCTGTGGCAGTGAATTCCATATGTTAATCACTCTTTGGGTGAAGAAGTATTTCCTTTTATCTGTTCTAACCCGACTGCTCAGCAATTTCATGGAGTGCCCACGAGTTCTTGTATTGTGAGAAAGGGAGAAAAGTACTTCTTTCTCAACCTGCTCAATCCCATTCATAATCTTATAAACCTCGATCATGTCACCCCTCAGCCGTCGTTTCTCCAAGCTGAAGAGCCCCAAGCGTTTTAACCTTTCTTCATAGGGAAGGTGTTCCAACCCTTTTATCATTCTAGTTGCCCTTCTCTGCACTTTTTCCAATGCTATAATATCCTTTTTGAGATGTGGTGACCAGAACTGTACACTGTATTCCAAATGAGGCCGCACCAATGATTTATACAGGGGCATTATGATACTGGCTGATTTGTTTTCAATTCCCTTCCTAATAATCCCCAGCATAGCATTGGCCTTCTTTATTGCAGCTACACACTGTCTAGACATTTTCATTGAGTTATCTACTACGACTCCAAGATCTCTCTCTTGGTCCGTCTCTGCCAGTTCAGACCCCATCAACGTGTATTTATCTTTAGGATTTTTGGCTCCAATGTGCATCACTTTGCACCTCGCCACATTGAACCCCATTTGCCACGTTGACGCCCACTCACCCATCCTCAACAGATCCCTTTGGAGTGCCTCACAATCCTCCCTGGTTTTCACCACCCTGAACAACTTCGTGTCATCTGCAAGTTTAGCCATTTCACTGCTTACTCCCAATTCCAAATAATTAATAAACAAGTTAAAAGGCATCGGACCGAGTATTGATCCCTGTGGTACCCCACTGCTTACCACCCTCCACTGAGAAAGTTTCCCATTTATACTCACTCTCTGTTTCCTATTTATAAGCCAGTTTTTGATCCACAAGAGCACTTGTCCTTTTATTCCATGACTATTGAGCTTACTTAGGAGCCTTTGATGAGGAACTGTATCAAAAGCTTTCTGGAAGTCAAGGTTAATAATATCTATTGGGTCCCCCTTGTCCACATGTTTGTTCACTCCCTCAAAAAACACTAACAGGTTAGTGAGACAAGATCTTCCCTTACAGAACCCATGCTGAGTCTGCCTCAATAGTTTTTGTTCATCAATGTGCCTACTAATTCTTTCCTTAATAACAGTTTCCACCAACTTACCCGGTATCGATGTCAGACTGACTGGCCTGTAATTTCCCGGATCTCCCCTGGAGCCCTTTTTAAAGATGGGAGTGACATTAGCTACCTTCCAGTCCTCAGGAATGGAGGCAGATTTTAAAGAAAGATTACATATTTTTGTCAGGAGACCCACAAGTTCACATTTGAGTTCTTTCAGAACTCTCGGATGAATGCCATCCGGGCCTGGTGATCTATTAGTTTTTAAATTGTCCATCAGTCGGAGGACTTCCTCTCTTGTCACCGCAATCTGATTCAGGTCTTTCAAACCCCCTCCCGAAATCGGTGCTTCTGGAGTGGGCAAGCACTTCTCCTCTTCCACAGTGAAGACAGAGGCAAAAAATGCATTCAGCTTCTCAGCCATTTCCCTATCATCCTTCACTACTCCTTTTACCCCTTAGTCATCCAAGGGCCCCACTGCCTCCCTGGCTGGCTTCCTACTTCTAATATATTTGAAGAAAGTTTTATTGTTGGTCTTTATGTTTTTTGCGATATGCTCCTCATATTCCCTTTTTGCTTGCCTGATCACAGACTTGCATTTTATTTGCCATAGTCTGTGTTCCCTTTTATCAACCTCACTAAGACTAGCTTTCCACCACTTAAAGGAATCCTTCTTACCTTTTACAGCTTCCATTACTTTATTTGTTAACCATGCAGGCTTTTTTCTATACCTATTTGTACCTTTCCTAACCTGCGGTATATATTTTTTCTGATCTTCTAGGATTGTATTTTTAAATAGTCTCCAAGCTTCCTCAATGGTTTTGACCTTCTCCACTCTTCCTTTCAATTTCTTCCTCACATGTCCCCTCATACCAGAGAAGTTACCCCTTTTAAAGTTAAAAGTGGTTGCGTCAGTCTTTTTGGGCAACTGCCTATCTGTACAAATGTTAAACTCAATGACATTATGGTCACTGTGTTGGCATATTGTAACATATAGCTGACAAGATGACAGCTCCAGATGGTTCAAGTGATGCAGCTAGATCAGTATAATCTGTTTTGACAGGTACTGTGTCATATGATCTAGGTTGCATCAGCCAAGTCACTGTGAGTCAGCATGTAGCTGATTGGCTGGCCACGATATATATTGACAGAGTGTGGACTGTACTTCATCACTCTGATGTTGGAAGTCACTGGCGAAGCGCTTTGTTGGACAGGAGAAGGTTTTGATTCTCTCACGTGCTTGTTGGACTGTGTATATACTGTATAATAAAACCACTGTAAGTATTGGAGCACTACTTTACTGAGTCACTGGAGTTATTCTTCCTCTGCGTTATTCCGCTCTGCCAACACACTGTTCCCATGTGGTGCAATCACTTTTACATTTCTCACCAGGTCTTGGGTGTTACTTAGGACCAAATCCAGGATCGCCTCTCCCCTGGTAGGATCTGTGACCATCTGTTCCATAGCACAATCATTGAGAGTGTCTAAAAACTCAATCTCTTTTCCCCGACTAGACCTCATATTGACCCAATCAATGTGTGGGTAGTTAAGTCGCCTATTACAACACAGTTATTTCGTCTACCCGCTATCTTTAATTCATTCATCATTTTATAATCCTCCTCTATCTTTTGATCTGGTGGGTGATAACAAACTCCCACTGTTAAGCTTCCTTTTGGACCCACTATTTCAACCCATAGCATTTCCAGAAGCAAATCCGATTCTCTTACCCTCTCAATCTTACTGGATGGTATACCCTCTCTGACATACAGAGCCACCCCACCTCCAACCCTTCCCCCCCATCCTTCCGATATAATTTATAACCAGGAATCACTGTATCCCACTGATTTTCCTCATCCCACCAAGTTTCTGAAATACCCACAATGTCTATTCCCCCCAACACCAAGCATTCCAACTCCCTGATTTTACCTCGGAGACTTCTAGCATTTATGTATAAACACTTATAGTTTCCCACATTTGTTAAGCCCACAGCCTTCCTCTTGCTGCCTCGAGACCTTGCCAGGCAGTTCCTATCATTAGCCACAGTCTCAGTGGACAATTGTAATCCATTTCCTTGTACAAAAGTAATAGCTACCCCTTCATCTCTTTGAGATGAGCCATCCCGAACCAGAGACTTTTCATCTCCTGTCTGCTTTCCCCCATTATTCAGACTTATCCACTCCTAAACAGGGGCACTGGGTAGAGACTAGAGGGGGGCCTAGTGAATCATTCACAGCCTGCAAAAGAACCCTGGTCCCAGAGGGGGAAGGCTCTGCCTGGATGTTGGTGTCCTGAGTCAGCATCTTATCATAATGTGTGGCATTAAACCACCTGTCCAAGGATTCTGTCCAATTAATTGCATATTTTTTTTTATGGGGTGGGGAAACCTCTGGGTTCCCCACAATCCTAGACCTCTTTCCCATGTTGGAAACCTTGGCAGAATTACTGAAAAAGTTCAACTAAATCATGAATGGCAAGATGTTAGTCTCACAATCTGGCCAGATGATCCAGCTGGTGCTGTTAATTAGGCACAGTGAGTAAGAGAAGAGAAGAGAACGCCGGGACACGCCCAGAAAGGCAGAAGATACCATCCTTCAGCTTCAGACCTCCCAGCAAACAAACAATGGCAGCAATAATCTTCTTCCCTTCAGCAAGATGATAATTAGAATGACCTTACCAAAGCTTAGCAGCTGAAGGTTAAGTCCGTTCATGGTAAGTGTGGTACATATGATTATCTGTTACGACTTTAAACTGCCAGCTGTTAATGAGATTGAATCCTTCCTTGCTCCACACCCACCTTCACTCAAAAGCTAAACAACAGTTTCCCATAAGGAACCAGCCTTACAAATCCTTGCAAGTTCTTCTTTCAAGATTCAATGGGTGAGGGAGAACGTAAACAGTTCTCTTGTTAAGCCAAAAAGTGCAGAAATAGATCCAAAAAGGAGAGACTAGCCAAGAGCAGAAAAACACACGTCCAAGCCGGCTGTCAGGCTCACTTCCTCTAGTGATTTCAACTACCCACACATTGATTGGGTCAATATGAGGTCTAGTCGGGAAAAAGAGATTGAGTTTCTAGATACTCTCAATGACTGTGCTATGGAACAGATGGTCACAGATCCTACCAGGGGAGAGGCGATCCTGGATTTGGTCCTAAGTAACACCCAAGACCTGGTGAGACAGGTAAAACTGATTGCACCGCTTGGGAACAGTGACCATAATGTTATTGAGTTTAACATTTGTATAAATAGGGAGTTGCCCAAAAAGACTGACACAACCACTTTTAACTTTAAAAGGGGTAACTTCTCTGATGTGAGGGGATATGTGAGGAGGAAACTGAAAGGAAAACTAGAAAGGGTTAAAACCATTGGGGAAGCTTGGAAACTACTTAAAACAGCAATCCTAGAAGCTCAGAAAAAATATATACCACAGGTTGGGAAAGGCACAAATAGGTATAGAAAAAAGCCTGCATGGTTAACAAACAAAGTAATGGAAGCTGTAAAAGGTAAGAAGGATTCCTTTAAGCAATGGAAAGCTAGTCTCAGTGAGGATCATAAAAGGGAACACAGGTGGTGGCAAATAAAATGCAAGTCTGTGATCAGGCAAGCAAAAAGGAAATATGAGGCGCATATCACAAAAAACATAAAGGCCAACAATAAAACTTTCTTCAAATACATTAGAAGCAGGAAGCCAGCCAGGGAGGCAGTGGGGCCCTTGGATGACCAAGGGGTAAAAGGAGTAGTGAAGGATGATAGGGAAATGGCTGAGAAGCTGAATGCATTTTTTGCCTCTGTCTTCACTGTGGAAGATGAGAAGTGCTTGCCCACTCCAGAACCACTGATTTCGGGAGGGGTATTGAAAGACCTGAGTCAGATTGAGGTGATGAAAGAGGAGGTCCTATGACTGATAGACAACTTAAAAACTGATAAATTACCAGGCCCAGATGGCATACATCTGAGAGTTCAGAAAGAACTCAAATGTGAACTTGTGGATCTCCTGACAAAAATATATAAACTTTCATTAAAATCTGCCTCCATTCCTGAGGACTCGAAGGTAGCTAATGTTACTCCCGTCTTTAAAAAGGGTTCTAGAGGAGATCTGGGAAATTACAGGCCAGTCAGTCTGACATCGATACTGGGTAAATTGGTGGAAATTGTAATTAAGGAAAGAATTAATAGACACATTAAGGCAGACTCAGCATGGGTTCTGTAAGGGAAGATCTTGTCTCACTAACCTGTTAGTGTTCTTTGAGGGGGTGAACAAAGATGTGGACAAGGGGACCCAATAGATGTTGTTTACCTTGACTTCCAGAAAGCTTCTGATAAAGTTCTTCATCAAAGGCTCCTAAACAAGCTCAAAAATCACAGGATAAAAGGACAAGTCAACTTGTGGATCAAAAACTGGCTAATTAATAGGAAACAGAGAGTGAGTATAAATGGGAAATTTTCTCAGTGGAGGGTGGTAAGCAGTGGGGTACCACAGGCATGAGTATTCGGTCCGATGTTTTTTAGCTTGTTTATTAATGATTTGGATTCAGGAGTAAGCAGTGAAGTGGCTAAATTTGCAGATCACACAAAGTTGTTCAGGGTGGTGAGAACCAGGGAGGATTGTGAGGCACTCCAAAGGGAGGGTGTCTCCTTTGGTGCCTGTTGAGGATGGGCGAGTGGGCATCAATGTGGCAAATGGGATTCAATGTGGCCACGTGCAAAGGGATGCACATTGGAGCCAAAAATTCAACCCATGTTGATGGGGTCCGAACTGGCAGAGACTGACCAAGAGAGAGATCTTGGAATTGTAGTAGATAACTCAATGAAAATGTCTAGACAGTGTGCAACTGCAATAAGAAAGGCCAACGCTATGTTGGGGATTATTCGGAAGGGAACTGAAAACAAATCAGCCAGTATTATTATGCCTCTGTATAAATCAATGGTGCGACCTCATTTGGAGTACTGTGTACGGTTCTGGTCACCACATGTCAAAAAGGCAGGGGTCTTTTCATAGAAAAATAGCTATTTTTTCTAATTGAGCCATTAGGCTATTAGCTTATGCCATGCCCCCTGACATCACCGGAAGTGATGTCAGAAGGGGAAGCAAAAGGGGGGAGGCATCTTCAAAAGCCTCCCCTTCCCTTCCCCAGCTGGTCTGGGTGGGGGAGCTAAGAGAGAAGGGGTTTAAAGTTTAAACTCCTTCTCATGAGAGTTGGGCCACAGAAGGAGGAAAGAGGGAAGGAAAGAGAGAGAGTAGAGAGAAGGAAAGAAGGAAGGAAAGAGGGAAAGAAAGAGAAGGAAAGGGGAGGGAAAGAAAGAGAGGGAAGAAGGAGGGAAACAGGGAAAGGCAGAAAAAAGAGAAGAGAAGAAGGTTGGAAAGAAAGAAAGAGAGAAGAGAAGAAGGAGGGAAAGAGGAAAAAGAGAAGGAAAGGAGGGAATGAAAGAAATTCGGCGGCAATGGAGGGAATGGGGGCAACCTGTTTGGGGGTCCATAGAATTGGACCCCCTGATCCAATGTTCTTGAAACTTGGTGGGTATCTTGGGGAGAGGCTCCTTCAACAACCCTGTGAGTTTGGAGCCTCTCACTCAAACTCCTTCCCCTCCAGCCCCCAGAATATACCCCATATTTTCACCATTTACTTCAATGGCCCATAGGATATGATGGAGCTGAAACTGACATTTGGCTGCCTGAAAGACTCCCCGGGATGCCGGCTGGGGGCAGGGCTTGGCTCTTGAGCTCCCAGAGCTGTGCTCCGGTGCGCTCCCCCCAAAAAAGACCCCTACAAAAAGGATATTATAGCATTGAAAAAAGTGCAGAAAAGGGCAACTAAAATGGTAAAAGGGTTGAAACACTTTCCCTGTGAAGAGAGGTTAAAATTCTTGGGACTCTTTAGCTTAGAGAAACGACGGCTGAGAGGGGACATGATGGAGGTTTATAAGATTATGCATGGGATAGAGCAGGTAGAGAAAGAAGTACTTTTCTCCCTTTCTCACAATACGAGAACTTGTGGGCACTCCATGAAATTGCTGAGCAGTCAGGTTAGAACAGATAAAAGAAAGTACTTCTTCTCCCAAAGAGTGATTAACACATGGAATTCACTGTCACAAGTCATGGTGGTGGCTACAAGCATGGACAGCTTCAAGAGGGAATTAGATAAGCATATGGAGCAGAAGTCCATCAGTGGCTATTAGCCAGAAGGTATAGATAGGAACTCTCAGACTGGGAGATGCTCTGTATTCTTGGTGCTTGGGGGGGTGGCAACAGTGGGAGGGCTTACAGTGTTCTGGCCCCACTGTTGGACCTCCTGATGGCACCTGGTATTTTTGGCCACTGTGTGACAGAGTGTTGGACTAGATGGGCCATTGGCCTGATCCAACATTGGCTTCTCTTATGTTCTTATGTTCTTATTAAAATTAATAACCTGGGGAAGGATGCTTATAAGAGGAAAAGGGAGTAAAAGCAGTGAACTGAATGCCACATAGGGAACGTAGGATTGATAAGGCATCTTTATCTTCTCAAGGTGGGTCAAGTTTAATAATAGGAATCAGATTTTACTGGAAAACCTTGGACTGGGGGCACAGGTGGTATTCTCTTCTATCTTTCCAGTCACAGGAAGAGGAGTGTGAAGAGAACAAACCATACTCGAGGTGAATTGTTGGCTGAGATGCTGGTGCCGGCAGGAGCCCTTTGGGTTCTGGGACCATGGGATAAGTTTTCTTAGAGAAGGCCTTCTAGCACATAATGGGCTTCACCTCTGAAGGTCGGGGAAGAAAACGTTTGGAAAGAACCTGGAGAGCTTGATCAGGAGAGCTTTAAACTGAAGCTGCAAAGGGAGGGGGACATTCAACATGGGGACTTCAATGAAGAAGAGAAAATAGTGGGGGCCCACCTGGATAGGATAGGTCAAACAAAGGTACAAGGCTACAAGTGCCTATATACCAATGCCTGTAGTATGAGTAATAAGAAGGAAGAGCTGGAGATTCTCTTGCATACAGAGGGCTATGAAATAATAGGAATCAATGTTGCGGGGTGCGTGTCTTAACGGTTCAAGCCCCCAAACCTTTACTAGGACTTCCCAGCCACCAGTCTCTCACCTGCTTGCACTGCAGATCCAGCAGAGGAACCTCTTATAGTAACCACACAAAGGCAGTCCAGTGGTACACTATATACAAGAGTTTTATTCACAGTATTCACAAGCAAAGTGCTACGCCAGGCATCCAATATACAGAAGGAGAAAAGTATGGCAGTAGTACAAAGACATATATACAAACCTCCACCAATCAGTGGACTGCTGAGTCACAGTGACTGCACACTGTTCAGTGCCAGGCAGAACAAGTTGGGACTTGTCCTCTGAGTACATCAGCTGACACTAGCTGACAGGTAGCTGTCATCCTAGATCCTAATGATCTAGCTACTGGAGATTAACATACAACACTCCCCCTTAAGCTTCAGTAGGTAGGATCATGTTGAGTCTCCCCCTAAGTTTCAAGAATTGTGCTTCATTCAAGCCCTTAGTAAATATGTCTGCAACATTCTCACTAGACATACAGTGTTGTAATGACACTATTTTTCTTTGGACAATATCCCTAACATTTTGGTATCTAATGTTAATGTGCCTAGATTTAGGCCTTATACCTTGGGCATCTGCTAACATTTCAGCTGCAGTATTGTCACATTTTACAATCATAGGGATATCATGCTTTACATCAAAATCAATTAACAGTTGTTGTAGCCATTCCATTTGTACAGTCAATTCATTCAAGGCCGCAAATTCGGACTCACATGTACTGGTCGAAACTAGACTGTTTTACAGATTTCCATATCACCAATGATCCATGCACAAAAATTACATAGCCAGTTATAGACTTTGCATCATGATTGGAGCCCCAATTTGAATCACTATAACCCAGAACCTGTTGTGCATTGTTTGAACCCAATACAAGTTTGCATTTCTTGGTTCCCTTTAAGTACCTTAAAAGCCTTTTTGCTGCATTCCAGTCCCGTTTGTATGGTTTAGCACTTTTTTGGCTAAGTGCATGAACAGCATAACAAATATCTGGCCAAGACCATGTAGCTAAATAGTTTAAAGAACCTATCAATGACTGGTACAATTGTTTTTGTTCAAAGACTTCATCTTCAGGTTCTCTAGCATAGCTAGTAGAGATTGGTATGGACACTGGTTTTGCATCAAGCATATTATATTTTTCCAACAATTTTACAATTTTGTTTTCTTGGCATATTTGAAAATAACCATCAGAGTTTCTGCTGATATCCATTCCCAGATAATGACTGATTGTACCAAGATTTTTCATTTTGAAATATTGTTTTGTTGTACATTCAAACCATGTCAGTTCTTCTGCTTGCCCATAGATAAAACACACATCATCGACAAAAAGTACCAAATAACATTTGTTTCCATTGATCACTTTACTGAACATGCATGGGTCAGCAAGACTCTGTTTGAACCCCATATCAGTCAAAGTATTTGTTAAACATTGGTTCCAGAGATGACCTGATTGACGTAAACCATAAAGACCTTTCTTTAGTTTTAATACCAAATTTGGATTTTCATTCACAAAACCAGGGATTTGTTGCATGTACAATGCTTCTTTCAAGTCTGCATTCAAATATGCTGTAGTGAAATCAAAGTGTTGAACATGCATTCCCTCTATACCTGCCTTAGTCAGGGCCACATTTAAAGTATGACTTTTTATTGTGGGTGCAAAAGTTTCATCAAAATCGTCACCAATAAGTTGAGAAAAGCCTTGAGCTACTAACCTAGCTTTCTTTTGAGGTTGACCACCCTGTACAGGTTTTAATTTATACACCCATTTGCAACCTATGATTCTGCTACCCTCTGGTGCTTCAGCTAGTTCAAACACATCATTTGAACACAATGAATCATATTCAGTTTGCATCGCCTGCATCCAGGCTTGTTTTTCATCTTTAGGCATTACAGTAAGATCATAATAACATGTAGGCTCCTTTACACAGACCATATTTACAACTTGTGTTTCAAAACCATACCTCTGAGGAGGAATACCTTTGTTGCTCCTTTCAGACCTTCTAAGAGTACTGGCTTCAGCCTGTACATCACTTGAAACAGTAGACTGAGAAGATGAGCCAGGTTGAGACTCCTCAGAATTTGACACAGTTTGTCGATCACCTGAGAGTGGTAACATTGCCTTTTCATATAGTGTGTTACCATGAATCTTGTGCCAATTCCTTCCCTTAGTGAAGTTGGCAGACCTACTAAAACTGAGTTGGTTATGATCATTGACAAACCTATAGGCCTTCATACCAGACTGGCATCCCATGAAAGTCAAGAGTTTGGATCTCTGACCACCCTTCCTGCGCTGATTCAATGGTACATTTACCCATGCTTGGGAACCAAACACACGCAGAAAGTCTAACTTTGGCATTTTTTGGTACAACATTGCATATGGTATGGAATTTGTTACTCTTGTCCACAGCCTATTTGTAACAAAAGTGGCATATTTTAAGGCTTCAGCCCAATACTGTTTAGGCAATTGTGCATCAGCGAGCATGGTATACATAACCGTCTGTAAAGTAGCATTTTTTCTTTCAACAACCCCATTCTCAGCTGGCGTGCTAACATTTGCCACACGATGCTTCACCCCTAGATTTCTTAACCATTGTTTCATTTTGTTTGACATAAATTCTGAACCCATGTCAGTTTGTATAGCCTTGAGATCCCCTAATTGGTTCTTTACCTTCTTGTACCAATATTTCAGTGACTCAAAGGCATCAGACTTATGTTTTAAAATATAAGTCCAAACATATTTCGAAAAATCGTCAACCACCGTCAGGGCAAAGCGATTATTAGACACACTGGGTGCAAAAGGACCTATGATATCAACATGTACTAGTTGCAAAGGATAAGTTGACTCCCTTTCACTTTTGCGTGCCACTTGCTGTATCTGCAAGAACAGAGCTATTCAATACATACACCCCATTTACAAGGTTAGCTTTTGCAATTTCCCTTCCACCTTTCTTAATAAGACATTGCTCCCCACCAAAAGTGATTTCAAAGTTGGCACGATCCAGTGCCAGAACACTAAGCAAATTACTTTCCAGAGTTGGAACACAAATTACATTCTGGAAGGTGTGGTTTAGACACTGCAGGGTTAGTTCTCCAGAACAACTCACTTCAGCAACGTGACCATCTGCAAGGCTTACGTGTTGTAGTTGAGCATCCCGCACATTCATCAACAAGTCAGGACTGTTTACAATTGTGACAGTTGCCCCACTGTCCAAAACCCATTTACACTTGTCTTCCTCTTTGGTAGTGACAAGAGACACAGAAGGACGACTCGACGACGTGTCAGAGCGACCACCAAGATTGTTCCTTTTGTTTGAAGGACAGAATTTTTTTACATGTTTTGTTGAGCCACACAGATAACAGCATTTTACTCGCAGAGCTTTAGCTGGCTCTATCTTTTCCTCTTTGAAACTTCTGCTGAAGCTTTTACTACCACTGGCAACTCCCACGCAGTCATTAGTTCGCTGGCAGGCAACTGAAGCAGACAGAGACTGCTGAGATTTTAGTTTCGCTTCATATTCCAAAGCTCTCCCAATTATATGCTGGAGGTTCAATTGGGCAGGCTGCAGCCCCTCCAAATTTACTATAAGGGGGTCGTAGGCCTCGTTTAATGAACTGAGTAACAGATAACATTTATCCTCAGCGCTAATTTGTTTACCTCTGCCTTCAAGCTGTTGATAAAGTTCAGTCAGCGCGTTGACATGCTCCTGAACTGATTCATTTGGAGCTTGAACTTTTCTGTACAAACGGCGTGTTAAAGACATCACAGTCCCAGCCGTTGTTTGAACATAAACATCCTTAAGTGATTGCCAAGCCTCCCGTGCATCAGTTGCTGACGTAATATGAATAAGTTGATCGTCACTCACTGACAAAACGATGCATGCCAGGGCTCGTTTAGCCTTCGGCTGGTCTCCCACAGGCACAGGGTCAGGAGGGTCTTCAACATACAGCCAAATCCCCTCTCTAATGAGGTAATGCTTCATTTTAAAAGCCCAAACGTCATAGTTTGTAGAGGTTAATTTGTCCACCACTTGCATAGCTGGCATGAGAGCCATAATTCACTCCCGACTCACCGACACTCACAAGCTGGAACTGCCATCTGGCGTGGCTTTTGCTGCACACAGGCTTATCTGGGCAGGTCACCCCCCCACTCCTGGAGAATGCAGTAACCGTCCACCTCAGCTCCTGGACTCACAGCTGCACATACCACCTTTCAGCACGGCTTACTGGCATTCCTTGGAAAGCAGAGCTGGTTGTTCGTACCAAGCTGGCTCTCCTTCAGACTGGGCTGGGTCCTTAGCAGGCTGGGTTCGAACCCGTTAAGGTCTGGGCCCATAACCCTGTTGCAGGGTGCGTGTCTTAACGGTTCAAGCCCCCAAACCTTTACTAGGACTTCCCAGCCACCAGTCTCTCACCTGCTTGCACTGCAGATCCAGCAGAGGAACCTCTTATAGTAACCACACAAAGGCAGTCCAGTGGTACACTATATACAAGAGTTTTATTCACAAGCAAAGTGAATTGGCCAGGCATCCAATATACAGAAGGAGAAAAGTATGGCAGTAGTACAAAGACATATATACAAACCTCCACCAATCAGTGGACTGCTGAGTCACAGTGACTGCACACTGTTCAGTGCCAGGCAGAACAAGTTGGGACTTGTCCTCTGAGTACATCAGCTGACACTAGCTGACAGGTAGCTGTCATCCTAGATCCTAATGATCTAGCTACTGGAGATTAACATACAACAATCAATGAGACTTGATGGGATGATTCTCATGACTGGGATGTGGCAGTGGATGGGTATGAGTCGTTCAAGAAAAACTGGAAGGGTAGAAGAGGAGACGGAATGGTGCTGTATGTAAAGAGAGGGCTAGAATGTCAGGAAGTTCTGGAGAACGTGGTTGACAGCCCCGTGGAAAGTATATGGGTGAAAATAAGGGAAGGTAGGACAAAGGGTATTGTTGTTGGAGTCTGCTACAGACTGCCTGACCTGGGACAGGAAATGGATGCTGCCCTCCTTGAACAGATTGCTAGAGTATCCAGACATCAGAACCTTATAATTATGGGATACTTTAGTTTCCCTAATGTGTGCTGGGAGACAGGTTCAACAAAGCAAGAAGAATTATACAATTTCCTGACCTGTCTGGCCAAGAACTTCCTTTTTCAAATGGTGGAGGAAGCTACAAGGGGCTTGGCCATACTGGACTTAATATTAACCAACAGGGACAAATTGGTAGACAGAGTGAAGGTGGTGGGGACCTTAGGGGGAATTGACCATGTCCTCCTTGAATTCCAGTTGCTGTGGGGGATTAAGGAAGTTCATAGCCAGACTCATAGGTTAGATTTTCATAGGGCCAACTTCACTGAACTCCGAGGCTTAATGGGAGTCATTCCAGGGGGGAGTGTGCTGGAAGGGAAAGGAGTGAGTGAAGGGTGGGCTTTTCTCAAACATGAGTTTTTGTGAGCTCAAGCCTTCACTATTCCAGCAAGACAGAAACATGGTAAAGGCTCCAAGAAACTGATGTGGATGAACCGAGAGCTTCAGAATAAGCTAAGGGAGAAAATGGAAATGGAGGGAAGGTCAGACCTCCAAAGAGGAGTATATGAGAGTTACTAGGTACTGCAGACCAGCCATCAGAGAAACCAAAGTTCGGTATGAGCTGGGTCTAGCCAGGAGAGCTTGCTAGAATAAGAAAAACTTCTATGTGAGAAGCAAATGCAAGGTAAAAGAGGCAATTGGACCACTTTTGGGAGTAGAAGGAGATACTCTGGTGGAGGACAGAGAAAAAGCAGACAGGCTTAATGACTTGTTTTGCCTCTGTTTTCCCAGAAGAACTCAAGCCCATCTAGAGATGGTACCGGACATAACAGGACACCTGAGTGTCCAGTTGACATAGACAGGGTGGTTGTGGAGGAACACCTGGCCAGATGTTGTGCACCCAAGAGTGCTCAAAGAACTTTCTAAGGAACTTGCAGAGCCTCTGTCCATCATCTTCAAGGCCTCCAGGAGGACTGGGGATGTGCCACAAAATTGGAGGACAGTGAGTGTTATCCCAATCTTTAAAAAAGGGAAGAAGGATGACCTGGGAAACTACAGACCAGTCAGTCTGACTTCTGTTGCTAGGAGGATATTACAGCAGATTTTAAAGGCATCAATCTGTAAGCATCTAAAGGACCACTTATGATCTGGGGAAGTCAGCATGGTTTTGTCCCCAACAGATCTTCTCAGATCAATCTGGTTTTCTTCTTTGATGATGTGACGAGCTTACCGGACCTTGGGGACTCTGTTGATGTGATTTACCTGGATTTCAGTAAAACTTTTGATAAGATTCCGCATGACATTCTGATGGGCAAACTGGAAGAGTGTGGGCTGGACTATAGGGCAGTTCGGTGGATAGGGAACTGGTTAGAGGACCACACCCAAAGAGTGGTGGTCCATGGCATTTCATCAGATTGGAGGGAGGTGTCCAGCGGGGTGCCGCAGTGCTTGGTTTTGGGCCTAGTACTTTTCAATATTTTTATCAATGATCTAGATGAAGGGGTAGAAGGGCTACTCATTAAATTTGCTAGTGATACCAAATTGGGAGGAGTAGCAAACACCCAAGAAGATAGAGTTAAAATTCAACAAGACCTGAATATTCTGGAGAAGTGGGCAGTTGCAAACAGGATGGAATTCAACAAAGAAAAATGCACAATATTACATCTGGGCCACAAAAATGTCAAGCACAAATATTGGATAGGGGATATGTTTCTGGGGAGTAGTGTATGCAAAAGAGATCTTGGGGTAAGAGTGGACTGTAAACTAAATGTGAGCAATCAGTGTGATGCAGTGGTAAAAAGACAAATTCAGTCTTGGGTTATATTAAAAGGGCCATAGTATTGAAATCACAGGAGATCATAGCTCCTCTGTATACTGCCTTGGCCAGTCTGCAGCTGGAATACCGTGTGCAGTTCTGGAGGCCTCACTTCAAAAAGGATGTAGACAAAATTGAGAGGGTACAGAAGAGACCAAAAAGGATGATTAGGGGTCTGGAGACTGAGCCCTACGAGTAAAGCTGAGCGTGCGCGCGGGAATAATCCTGGCAGGAGGATACATAATAAGTAGGAGATATGCCTCCTCCCCACCCCTATCTAAGGCGAGAAATTTTCCATCAGCTGGGAAGTCCGGGTTGTGTCTCATCTGTTCAAGGACACTAAGATAGGAAACATCGGTAGAGAACTCTCCCACAAGTTCCAGCAAAGCATTCTATGCGCAGGCGTGCTAGCTAATTAAAACAAACAATACAGACACTGTCTGAATGCAGACAGGAGAGATAATGGCAGTGTAACTGACATCCTGCCCCCCTATGATTACATTATACATTTTAAGGGGACAGTAAAGAATTCCCGGGCTTCAGGGGAAAACGACGATGGAATTCAGATAACAATCGATTAGCATTAACATCAGAACATTTCACCCATTCTCTATGATGTGGACCAAAATGCACCCACTCTACTAGATAATACAGCTGACCACGTTTAAACTTAGAGTCTAATATTTTGGAGATTTCGTAATGTTCTTCACCATCCACCATGAGGGGCGGCAGTACCGGGACCTCAGGACGCCTTTGATTAGGTGGGTGACTCCTTTTGAGTAAGCTGAAATGAAAGATTGGATGAACATATTTTAGACTCTTGGGTAACTCTAATTCCACAGTCACAGGATTAATCAGTCTATGGAATTTAAAGGGTCCAATATACTTCCAAGCCAGCTTCCTTGATTTTTGGGGAAGTTTTAGGTTCTTAGTTGAGACATATACAAATTCTCCAGGCTGCAGATCCTAACCCTCCACCCTTTTTCTTTCAGCCTGGGCTTTATAAGCTGCCTTGGCTGCCTCCAGTGCATCACAAATGTCTGGCCAAGAGCCTTTGAGCTTTCTGCACCAGTCAGCAACTTCCCCTTCCATCCCAGGATTGGAACTCAGGAAGGGCAAAGGGGGACTGTCATATACCAAAGCCGCTTTGAAGGGAGAGACCCCCGTAGAGGTATGCCATGTGTTATTGTAGGCAAACTCAGCTAAAGGAAGTAGATCAGCCCAGTCATTTTGTTGGAAATCAGTAAAACAGTGAAGATATTGCTCTAGGACTTGATTCACTTGTTCCATTTGCCCATCCGTTTCTGGGTGGTAGGCGCTACTTAGAGCCCTCTCTATTCCCATTAGGGTCATCAATTCCCTCCAGAATTTAGAAACAAACTGCGTTCCGCAGTCGGAAATTATCTTGACCAGCAGCGTGTGTAGCCTTACGACGTGGTGTAGGAATGCTTTTGCCAAGGCACGGGCGGTGGGTAAACTCAGGAAAGGGATGAAATGCGCTTGCTTAGTGAACAAATCCACAACTACCCAAATGACCGTCACTTGTTTGCTGGGCGGCAAGTCTGTGATAAAGTCCATTGAGATGACCTCCCAGGGTCTCCGTGGGGTCGGTAGTGGCTGCAGGAGACCTGGGGGCTTGCCCACCCATGACTTACACATACTACACATTTGGCAGGTTTGCACAAAGTCTGATAAATCTTTTCTCATTTGCGGCCACCAAAACTGCTGTAGTAACAGATGTAAGGATTTAACAAAACCAAAGTGACCTGCTAGTTTGGTTCCATGAACCATTTACAACACTTCCTTTCTCAAGGCATCCGGAACGAAAAGTTTTTCACCAACACCCATTGTCATGGCACTCTAAAGTTCCTCTCGCCTGAAGGTCTTGTAGTTTGACCTCAGTGAGGGCTTTGGCAAACTTCTCTTCCCACAAAGGTTCACCAGGTAGCTGGGGCAATACCTTGGGTTGTTGGCTATGGGTTACAACCACCCCGCCCAATTGAGATGGGGTGAAGAAAGAGTCATGGACCTCCACCCGCCTGCTATCAAGTTGGGGAAGGCAAGAGAGTGCATCTGCTAGGGAGTTGGACTGACCCGGGAAATGGTGCAGGGTGAGTTGGAACTTGGAAAAGAATTCAGCCCATCGGAACTGCTTAGCATTAAGGTTCTGGGGTTTTCAAAGGACTTCGAGGTTCTTGTGATCAGTCCAGACCTCAAAGGGAACTCGAGCCCCTTCTAACCAATGTCGCCATGTGGCCAGGGCCAAACGGATTGCCCCTGCTTCCTTGTTCCACATGGGCCAATTCCTTTCAGTGTCATTGAATTTGTGGGACCCACAAGCCAGGGGATGAAGTTGCCCATCCGCACCTTCTTGTAGAATCGCCCCCCATAGCAGTGTCAGAGGCGTCAACTTGAATCACGAATCTTTTTGGTTCATCGGGGTGTGCTAGCACCAGCTTTGTGGTAAACAAGACTTTTAATTGTTTGAATGCCTCTTGGCACTTCAGGTTCCAATCTAGCCTTGCCCCCGGTTTGGTGGCCCCTTCCCCCTTCCCTTTAGTTTTCAGTAGATCAGTCAGAGGCAAGCTGACTTGGGCAAAGTGGGGCAAAAATGGGGGTAGAAATTTGTGAAACCGAGAAAACTTTGCAGCTGCCTACGAGTCTTTGGGGGTT
Organism: Gekko gecko; assembly: GCA_029375565.1. Classification (NCBI taxonomy): domain Eukaryota; kingdom Metazoa; phylum Chordata; class Lepidosauria; order Squamata; family Gekkonidae; genus Gekko; species Gekko gecko. Next base: position 178,078,890 of record JAPDNY010000005.1, read on the forward strand.
CCCAATTCAGGACATCCTGGACTTCGGCAGGGTCCATCTCGAGCCCCTTCGGGGATATGCGGTACCCTAGAAAGTCAATGCATGTATGGCGGAACTCACATTTGAAGAGCTTAACAAACAGTTTATGCTTGAGCAACGTCTGTAATACTTCTATCACCAGTTGAATATGGGAGTCCCGATCGGGGTAGTACAGCAAGATATCATCCAAGTAAACAACCACCCCCTTAAAGAGGTGTTTATGTAAAACCTCATTTATTAAATTCATAAATACTCCTGGGGCTCCCTGGAGCCTGAATGGCATCACCCTGCATTCAAACTGTCCCAAGGGAGTGTTGAACGCAGTCTTATATTCATCCCCTTGTCGGATTCGCACCCTGAAGTAAGCATCCCTCAAGTCTAGTTTGGAAAACACCTTGCCTTTTGCCACTTCTGCCAAAAGGTCTTTAATCAGGGGCATCGGGTATGCATTGGTTGCAGAGACAGCATTCAGTCCCCGGTAGTCCGTGCACAAGCTGAGCCCCCTGTCTTTCTTTTTACAAAAAAGCACCGGGGCTGCAAATGGGGAGGACGCTGGTCTAATAAACCGTCTGGCCAGATTCTTGTCAATGAACTTCCGCAGCTCCTCCTTCTCCATCAGACTCATGGCATTAATCTTTCCTTTAGGCATCTTGTGCCCCGGGAGCAACTCGATCGCACAGTCAGAGTTGCAGTGAGGGGGGAGCTCATCTGCTTCCTCCTCCTCAAACACCCTGGATAAGTCACTGTAACCTGTGGGGATCTGTGCCAGTTCCTTGGTCGGTAAACAGGCCCTTGGAGGCTTGCTGTCAGGGGGTACTCCCCACACTGGGTCCCAGGTGTGGGTAGCACACTTGGGAGAGATGAACCGGACAATGCCATCCTCCCACAAAATATATGGGTCATGGCCATGGAGCCAAGGGCTCCCCAAGACCAATGGGAACTTGGCCCCCGGCGCTACTATGAAGGGTCGATTCTCCCAATGATCACCTGCCCCCACCCGCAAGGGCACAGTCTCGAACCGGCAAGGCTCTTTCATTGGGGACCCATCCATTAAGGTAAAAATGATGGGTTCTGTCAAGCAGACCATGGCCGCATCCAGCCCTGACACAAGGGAGGGGTTGATAAGGTCCCTGCTGCACCCCGAGTCTATGAGCCCCCACACCCGAATATGCGTCTTCATGGCTGGGTTCATAATTGTTACAGTCACAAAAAATGGGGTGGATAGTTGCTCACCAATTTTGGCGCCTCATGGGCCAGGTCCTGTTGTGCTGTGCCACCTACAACAGGACCTGCTCGTTTCCCGCTGGCTCCTCGTCACTCGACCCAGGTTCCGCGTATTCAGTGTCAGTCAGCAAGGCTCGGGGATTCCTTGGTTTGGCAGTTCCCCGTTTGCCCAGTGGGTCTGTGCAGCACTTGTCGCCCTCTCGCACCGGGGTCTTGGCACCCTCTCCCCCAGGGCAGGAGGCAGCGTAGTGCCCCTTTTCTCCGCATTTCAGGCATAGACCTTGTTTCATATGCTGGTATCTAACTGACATCTTCAGTTGGGGTGGTTTGGGCTTCTGCTGGGACAAAACTGGCAGCCACCTGGCAGCTATCGCACTATCCAGCCGCATGGTACAAAGCCTGCTCTCTGCCCGCTCGGCCTCCTCCATCCAGCTGTGCAGGGTGCGTGGTTCCTGGGAGCTCATGACATTATTCCAAATGTTGGTAGCAAGTCCCAACCGATACTGCTGGGCCAGGACCGGATCGGTCCAATCATGGATCTTGGCTGCGTGGTGCTGGAATTCCGTGGAGTACTCCTGCACCGAAAGCTTTCCCTGCTTAAAAGTACGGAGGAAGGCTTCGGCCTTCTGCGCGGCTGTAGGATCTTCAAAACGCGTCCTCAGCGCCCACATAAAAGCATCCACACTCCCTAATTCCACAGCCTCTAGATCATGGAGAGCCACGTACCAGCTAGTGGCTATCCCTCTCAACCGCGAGGTGATAAAATCCACCTGTTGCTCTTCATCCTGGAACAGGTGGGCCCAGCGCTGCACAAACTTCCCCACTTGCAGGATGAAGAACGACAGGTTCTCTGGGTCCCCATCAAACGTGATGTCCAGTAAGTCTTTAGGCCGGGGCATGGCAGGTGGGACCACTGGAACCGGCGGTCCCACTGATACTGGTCCAGGGAGTGGCAGCGGTCCCGGCACAGGCTGAGGCGGGGGACCCAATGGGGCTGGGCTGGTCCGCCCGGCGGTGGTCCCGGCAGAGGCAACACTGGCGGTGGTACGGGAACTGGAGGAGGTCGTGCTGGTGGAGGCAGTACCAGGGGCAGCAAGACTGGTGGCAGCGGGGCAGGCTGGGATTGGTGGGGGACCCCCAGGTTGACCTGCCATGTGGGTCTGTATTGCCTGAGTCATCATGTTCGGTAAGGTTTGCAACAAATGTCCCAAATCCTGCATTATCATATGACAGTCCACCTCCAAGCCATCCAGCCGGGTATCAACATCCTTGCCCAGGCTGGGTCTTGGGGGAACTCTGGCCAGTCAACTTGGTGTTGCCCCAAGGCTCCCCATGCTGGGGCAGGGATCAAACAAGCTGTCCTGGCTTAGGCTTCCCGGCAACGACCAAGTAGTTTGAGTAGAGTCCCCTAGGCATCTCAGTCAATCCCGAGGTTTTTGATAGGTAACACCCTAGTCCCAAAACGGGGTGATAAAAGGCATGGTTGGGCGGGGTATGGCTCCACCGTCCGTTGTAGTCGGCCCGGACAGGCTGTAGATGGGCACTGTAACCAGTGACACCGGGACCTTGATCCCGGTACACAATGGGGTCCCCCCCACGGTGGTTGTCGGTAGCACCGCGGTAGTCGTCGGGGTTGCGGTGGTGGTCGGGGGCACCGTGGTAATCGGAGGTGCCATGGTGGTCGGAGGTGCCATAGTGGTCACGGTCATGGTAGGTACCCTCCCTCCGCTGGATCCGCTCATCTTGGTAGGAGAGATACGTCCCGGGGAGAGTAATGGATTCCTGACAATTTCTGTCAGGTTCAACTGCAAGTAAGTCCAGGCACTCTTCATAAAAGACATGCTTTATTGGAATACAAGTAAGTTGCCCTCGTTAGCAGAGTTATTGTCAGGAATACCCCCCAAGCATAATGGCCTACAGATGTAGTATGATGCATAAGCTCTATTACGAATGGAAACTGAGCGCGCGCGAGGGAATAATCCTGGCAGGAGGATACATAGTAAGCAGGAGATATGCCTCCTCCCCACCCCTACCTAAGGTGAGAAATTTTCCATCAGCTGGGAAGTCCGGGCTGTGTCTCATCTGTTCAAGGACACTAAGATAGGAAGCATCGGTAGAGAACTCTCCCACAAGTTCCAGCAAAGCATTCTATGCGCAGGCATGCTAGCTAATTAAAACAAACAATACAGACACTGTCTGAATGCAGACAGGAGAGATAATGGCAGTGTAACTGACAGCTAAGGGCTTTGGGAATGTTTAGTTTGGAGAAGAGGAGATTGGGGGAGGCATGATTACTCTCTTTAAATATTTGAAAGGCTGTCATTTGGAGGAGGGCAAGGAGCTGTTCCAGTTGGCAGCAGAGAATAGGACCCGAAATAATGGTTTTAAATTACATGCAAAAAGGTATCAGCTGGATATTAGGAAAAACTTTTTCACAGTCAGAGTAGTTCAAAGGTGGAATCAACTGTCTCAAGAGGTGGTTAGCTCCTCTTCACTAACAGCTTTGAAGAGGAGGCTGGACAAATATTTGTCAGAGATGCTTTAGGTTGGTCCTGCATTGGGCAGGGGGTTGGACTAGATGGTTTGTGTGGCCCCTTCCAACTCTATGATTCTGTGATTCTATGAAAATCCAAATCCTCCTGAAAAAAATAAGATCTCCATCATTAGGGACAGTGAAGGAGGATCTGAGGGGAAAAGATCTAGATCAAGATCTAGTTATTGACTAGCTATAGATTAGATCATGGGCCATTGGCCTGGTTCAACATTGGCTTCTCTTATGCTCTTATATTCTTATTACTTCAGTTCTGGACCCTGTCAAAGCTAATTTATTTTCTTCCTTTCGTGCTCTCTCGCCAAGAGGAAAATATGATAGATTGGCTTCAGTTTTTGCAACAAAATCAGAAAAAGCTTTGATCAGATTCTAGATGAGGAGAATTAAAACTCCAATGCAATCTGTAGATTGTTCAAATTTTCCTGAGGTAGTGGAAATGGACTGTGGAAATAAAGGTGTGCTACCACTAGTAACTCAAGTGGTGATACAAAAAGTAAATGGATATATAACTCAGCCTCAGGAAGAGATTAAAGCAGCCTCTCAGAGCTGACTCTCATTTGTCTTTTGGAATATTGAAGGGTAGGCTGTAAAAATTAGGTCCTCTGAAACAACGGAGTTTTAAAGAGGTTTCAGATAATATTACTCCAAGAGACATGGATGATTGAGGATGTTTTTCTGCTTCTTTTCCACCCAAACTTGGAAAGGAAAAAAATGGAGGGCAACCAAAGGTGGGATTAGCTTGTCTAATTTCCAGTTCTTTATATCTAGATAAAATAGAAGTTTTGGAATCATTGGCTTATATGTTAGCAGTCTGTTTGAGATTTATTTATTTATTTATTTATTATCTGCATTTATATCCTGCCCATCCCACAGGCGGGCTCAGGGCAGGCAACATCATAAATACAATTTCAGTTTAAAACATTAAACATTAAAATACAATAGAACATTATAACAATTAAAACAATGGGTACAGCTTGAAACAGCATAAATTGGCTATAAAATTCTGGCCTGATGGCACAATGAGTTAAAGGCTGGTTGTTGTTGGTCAGTAGACAGATGACAGATGGGTGATAAGAATCTCAGGGAGGCCATATGGGCTCCTGCTGCCTCAACCAAAAGCCTGGTGGAATAGCTCCGACTTGCAGGCCCTGCAGAATTGAAGAAGATCCCGCAGGGCCCTGGTCTCAATAGGGAGTGTGTTCCGCCAGGCTGGGGCCAGGACAGAGAAAGCCCTGGCCCTGGTTGAGGCAAGATGGGCATCCTTTGGGCTAGGGACCACCAGGAGATGTTGATCTTTTGAGTGTAGCACTCTTCGAGGTGTGTATGGGAAGAGGCGGTCCCTTAGATATGTTGGTTCCAGGCTGTATAAGGCTTTGAAGGTCAAAACCAGCATCTTGAAGTGAATCCGATTGTCAGAAGTCCTAACTTAGTCAGCAAAACACCAGGCCTTGTGATGCAAGCAAGGATAGCGTTTATTAAGCTGCAAGAGATAGATCACTGGAACAGGTATCTTGTTCAGAATGACTTGGTTACAGAAAGCAAGCGGTTATACAGGGAAGGGGGTGAATGGGGACCCCCCCTTCTACCATACAAAGAATAACATGCGACTGGGAAATCGAAAGTTACTACGCTAACGAAATTCCCACCGCCCCCATTATTCACAGCAAGCTACATCTATGCCAGCGATAGTGAAGCGCGCAGCCTGACTTGTCAAGGTCAGAATGTCTAGGCTGCAAGAGATAGGGATAATAGAAGCCACATTCCATTCTCACACCCTAGGCATAAATCACCAACTCCCCGGATTCCAACCTCCCGCCTGTCACGCCACTAAGGTGCCCAAAGCCCACCTCCCTCCCTTCCATCCATCATGGCAGGGCTACCTGACATGCAGCCCCCTCGAAAATAGTCCTACCCCTTTGGTTTATGGGGGTACAACTTGTGAAACGCTCGGATAAGCCGAGGGGCCAAAACATTTTCCGTCCGCACCCACTCCCTCTGTTCCGGCCCAAAGTCAATCCATTCAACCAGGTAAAACAAGCGATTGCGAGAGATTTTTGAGTCCAGAATTTGCGATACTTCATAGTGAGGTTCCCCCCACACCAGCAGCGGAGGAGGGGTTGGCCGTTGCGGTCTCCATCTGTTCCCTTCAGGCGCTTGGCGTAGCAGCCTTACATGAAAAACAGGATGAATAGACTTTAGAGACTTAGGTAACGCAAGTTCAACAGTTACATTGTTAATTACTCTCACAATTTCAAAAGGACCAACATATTTCCAACCGAGTTTGCGACTCGGATGAATCCGACGCAAATGTTGGGTGGACAAATAAGCAAACTCTCCACATTTTGGAATCCAAGCAAGGCTACGTTTTTTATCTGCCTGGAGTTTATATGCAGCCTTAGCCTCCTCAAGAGTCTTGGCCAACGAGCCCCACGCCTCCTGCAGTTGTTTGCACCAGTCTCCAGCATCTCCCGTCGGGAGGTCGGGAGAAGTCAAAAATGGCAAAGGTGGGGCGTCATATCCATGTACTGCTTTAAAGGGGGACATCCCCGTCGACGAGTGCTGCGTATTATTGTAACAGAACTCAGCCAAAGGTAAAAGAGAATGCCAATTGTCCTGCTGAAAGTTAGAAAAACACCGCAGGTATTGTTCCAGAGTCTGATTTACACGTTCGGTCTGCCCATCGGATTCAGGATGGTATGCACTGCTCACCCCCCTCTCCACCCCAAGCAGTGACATAAGTTCGCTCCAGAACCGTGAAACGAATTGAACCCCCCTGTCTGAGATCACCTTAGCAGGTAAGGTGTGGAGTCTCACAACGTGTTGCAGGAAAGCCGAGGCTAATTTCTTAGCAGAGGGGATGGTGGCAAACGGAACGAAATGCGCCTGTTTAGTAAACAGGTCCACTATCACCCATATGACGGTTTTCCCCCGCTAGGGGAGTAGATCCGTAATAAAGTCCATAGAGATCACTTCCCATGGCCGAGCCGGGGTGGGTAAGGGCTGTAGGGCACCTGGGGGTTTACCGGGCCGAGGTTTACTCATTAAGCACGTTTGACAGGCTGACGTGAAGAGAGAGACATCTTTCCGTAATCCCGGCCACCAAAATTGTCTTTGTAGAAGCTGGAGAGATTTCACAAACCCCGTGTGTCCAGCTAGCTTTGAGCCGTGCGCCCAGCCCATTACCTCCCCCCTGAGAGACCGTGGGACAAAGAGTTTGTTATTTTTAGTCCAGCAGCCATGCGCATCCCGGGACATTCCTTCTTCCCCCGCCACCTCCTCCTTGTCCGCATCCGACAGTTCTGTGGAGAATTTCACCGCCCATTCATTTGGAGGAGGGTCTAGCGGTGGGGGGGAATGTTTGGCTTGCCTCCGAGTGGTTACCGCTCCTCCCAACTGGGAAGGAGTGAAAATTGAGTCACGAATCTCCTCCCTTTTGCTGTCGTGTTGAGGGAGGCGTGACAGTGCATCGGCTAGCGAGTTAGATGTCCCCGGGAAGTGGTGTAGTGTGAAATTGAACTTAGAGAAGAAATCAGCCCAGCGGAGCTGTTTGGCGTTCAAGGAACGGGGGGAGCGGAGTAGCTCGAGGTTTTTGTGATCAGTCCAAACCTCGAACGGGACTCGCGCCCCCTCTAGCCAATGGCGCCAGGTAGCTAACGCTAAACGGATCGATCCCGCTTCTTTTTCCCACATCGACCAATTCCGTTCGGTATCGTTAAATTTCTTTGAAACATAAGCAAGGGGGTGCAATCTGCCATCCTCCCCCTCTTGGAGGATCGCCCCCCCCCATTGCAACGTCCGAGGCGTCAACTTGCACAATGAATTTTTTAAGTTCATTCGGGTGAGCTAACACGGGTTCCGACGTAAAAGGGCTTTCAATCTGTCGAACGCCCGCTGGCACTCTGGCGACCATTCTAGTTTAGCCCCGGGCCGAGTGCATTCAGGCGGCTTCCCTTTGGTTTTTAGTAAGTCAGTTAAGGGAAGAGCCACCTGGGCAAAGTTCGAGAGGAACGATCTATAAAAGTTCGCGAATCCGAGGAACCCCTGAAGTTGCCTCCTCGTCTTGGGAGGCTCCCACCCCACGACATCTTTAACTTTGTCCGGGTCCATCTCAATCCCCTTCTGGGAAATGCGGTAGCCCAGAAACGGGATCTCCGTTTTGTGAAACTCACACTTGGATAGTTTGGCGAACAGTTTATGCTTGTGCAACATTTGTAGTACTTCCTGCACCAGTTTCACATGTGATTTAAGGTCGGGGGAGTACAAAAGAATGTCATCAAGGTAAACAAGGACCCCCTTGAACAAGTGTTTATGCAACACCTCGTTAATCAAGTTCATGAAGACCCCAGGGGCCCCCTGGAGCCCGAAGGGCATGACTAAGTATTCAAACTGGCTGAGGGGGGTGTTGAACGCTGTCTTAAATTCATCCCCCTCCCGTATGCGAACTCTGAAATAGGCATCCCGGAGGTCTAATTTAGAGAAAATTTTCCCCCCAGCCACTGCCGCCAACAAGTCTTTTATGAGGGGCATGGGGTAAGCGTTTGTGTTTGACACTGCATTCAAGCCGCGGTAGTCGGTACATAGCCGCAATCCCCCATCCTTTTTTTTCCGAAACAGCACAGGCGCCGCAAACGGGGAGGATGCTGGCCGTATGAAACCCCTACTGAGGTTTTTATCGATGAACTTCCTCAGTTCCACCTTTTCCGAAGGGCTCATAGAATACAGTTTTCCCTTCGGCAATTTTTGGTTGGGTAAAATTTCAATTGCACAGTCAGAGTTTCTGTGGGGGGGCAATTCATCAGCCTCCTCCTCTCCAAAAACGGGAGCCAGGTCGTGATACTCGGGGGGAATGCCTTCCAGCTCTGCGTCTGCCACCCCCGCTGTGACTAGGAGTTGCCCCCCCATCATGGGTCCCCACTCCGTTTTCCATGTGTGGGACCGGCATTTTTTGGAGATGAAGTTGACCTTCCCCTCCCCCCACAGTACATGAGGATCGTGATCAAAGAACCATGGGCTCCCTAGAACCAAGGGGAATCAGGCTGAAGGGGTAACCACAAAAGGTCTTTCTTCCCAGTGTTGCCCGAGCCCCACCCGCAAGGGTACAGTCTCGTATTTGCAGGGTTCTTTCATGGTGGACCCGTCCATTTGCGTAAAAATCAAGGGGTCAGTTAATTTAACAACTTTCGCCCCAAGTCCCGTTATTAGTGTGGGGTTAATGAGGTCTCTCCCACACCCAGAGTCAATGAGAGCGCGTACTCTCACATGGGTCAATAGACCCGGGTCCATTAGAGTCACCGTGAGAAAGAAAAGAGAGGGGGTTTGCTCACCGGGAGTTGCGCCTGAGGATGTGGGACCTGCTGTTCAGCGCTGTTTACAGCAGGTCCGTCTCGTTTCCCTGCGGCACGGTCTCGCCATCGGATGAGTCGGATGCTTCGCTGATCGGTTTGGCTTGCAGAGCTTTCGCCCCCTTCGGTTTCGCCACCTGTTTTGGCGTGGATGTGTCAAACTTCTTCTTGGCTCCTTTCGGTACTCCGGGTGATATAGACGATGTTGAGCAGTTCGCAGCGAAATGGCCCCCTTCTCCGCATTTGAGGCAAAGACCTTGCTTCATCCGGAGCTCCCGGGTGCCATCCCTCAGCTTCGGGTTCAGTGCAGGGGTTTTCCCTCTCGCAGCCGGTACCGGGCCCCTGTTAGCCATCGCTGCGGCGTCGTCCAGTTTGATGGTCTTCAGGCGGTTCTCCATCGTGACGGCTGCTTGAACCCATCCGGTGAGGGTGTTCGGGTCTTGATTCCGGGTGACTTCCCGGCGGATCTCCGCGTTGAGTCCCCACTTGTAGAAGTCAACGAGGTTCCCTTCCCCTCGGAGTTTGGCGGCACATCTGCGGAACTCCGAGGTGTAGTCTCTCACCGATCGTGCGCCCTGTTTGAGGCTTCGGATCGTTGCCTTCGCTGCTTTAGTGGAGTGCACATCCTCGAATTGCTCCTTCATGGCCCACATGAAAGCATCGATCTCCCTCAGCTCGCGCCCGTCTGCTTGATGGAGTCCCACATACCAGTCAGCAGCCGCTCCCTTTAGGTGGGCTGCTATGACATCAACTATCCGCTCTTCTCGCTGGAACAGGTGGCCCCAGGTTTCGATGAACCTCTCGGCTCGCACCAGAAAGAATGGGAATTTCACGGGGTCTCCGTCAAAGTCAGCGTCCAGGAGTTCTGTAGGCTTGGGCGGCAAGAACCCCCAAGGACGAGGGGGTGGTTGCCCCGGCGGCCCCTGCGGTCCTGGCCCCGCTGGTTGATCCACCGGGCCGGCTGGCACGTTTCCCTGGTCCTGGTCCGGCACCGGCCGCTGATCGGGAGGGACTTGGGTTGGTGGTTCATTGACCTCAGCAGGCGCACCGCTGCATTCTGCACCAGTTGCAATTTCCGGATCAGCCTGCGTAGAGCGAGTTGCAGTAATCAAGTCTGGAAGTGACCATTGCATGGGTCATTTTCCCTAGGTCTTGGAAATGATTCTTTGTTATGTCTATTTATTTGCTCCCCCATGAATAAATCTTCCTTGTATTGACAATGGAAGCAGCTAGAAAACACTGTTGACAAGACAATTTGTCTTATTGGCTGGAGACTTTGATGCACATATTGGGGCTGAGGATGAGTAATGGCTGGCTTTGGCCAGTCTTAATGAATCAAACACAGATGAAATGGATTACTCTTATTTTTCTGATAGACTGTAGATAACAAAATCAATCAAACTGGGAGAATTCTCCTGAATCTGGTCATGTCTGCAAACTTAATTGTTCTGAATGGCTAGACAGGCATTAAAGCCTTGAGTTATTATACATACTTTTCAACAAAAGGAGCTAGTTTGATAGATTATTTCTTGGCTTCCCCAGAAATGGTTCCTCAAGTTAAGGATTTAAGGGTGGAATCCTATTTAGCTGGCGACCACCTTCTTATTTCACTTACAATTGAGAACAGTTTTATTTTGTTGACATCACAACATGACTGTCAAATCTGTCTGGAAGGGAATTGGAGAACTCCTATGATGGAACACTGATTGGGAAGGGAAAACTGATTCACATCTAAAATACTATTAAATACAACATTTCTGAATGGGTCTTTAGAGCCTGAAGAATTACTGGGAATTTTTCTTAGGCTCCTAGATTCCCTTAAATCATTTTTTTCCCTTGAGAATCATGAGAGATCAGAATCTCTAATAAATGGAATTGTTGATATGATAATGAATGTAGGAATAATAAAGAGTTATTACAAAAGATCATGAATTTAGGGTATCCTGGGATCAGATAATTTTGATGGAGATGTTTAGATCAAAACATTAGATTAAAACATAAGTATAAGAGCCTATTGAAAGAGAAAAAATGTCTTGCGACTTTAAAAGGGTGGAAACTGCTGACAGACACTTTAAATAGCAGTAATTAGGTTTTGGGATGTGGTGACATCATGTATGAAACATAGAAGTGATACTGTCCTTTGTATTCCACCCCCAAAATGGGAAGACTACTTCTCATCCCTGTTCATGTGTTTGTATAAAGCTGCTAGTCCATCTGAGAAGCCTGATGGCCAGATGTCTTGAGCGAAGAACTTTTTTAAAAATACAAGAAATGAAATCTGACAAGGCCCCTAGGCCTGATATAATTCCTATTGAATTATTTCAAAATAATACGGATTGGTCGTGTTCACTGTTAGCTTCTATATTTACTGTCATTAATCAGATAGGTAAAAGCTCAGTTTCTTGGAAAAAGACAATTATAGTTCCTATTAATAAAAAGGGCCATAAAATGACCCTATAGTAGGGAAAATGTATGCTACTTCTTTGTTATGTCAACTGAAGGATTGAGTCTGACCTGAAAAAATTACTGGGCATGAGCAGGCCAGGGTTTGTGAGAGGAAATTCTACTCGTGATCTTATATGGTATTGCATCATTTGATTTTAAAAATATACATCTGTCTCAGGTGAACGATTGTATGTAGCCTTTTTCAATTTGCAGGCAGCCTTTGATAGAGATCATTTATGGCAAAAACTGGAAAAGCTTTCAATAGATGGTGGATTATTGTGGTTGATATGAACTCTGTACAAACCCTCTTTGGGGCAAGTACGGTATGGTGCTGAAAGTCTTTTAACTAGTATTTTCCCTTTGCAGAAAGGGGTTAGGCAGGGATGTCTTTTGGTTCTCTTTCTGTTCAGTTTGTATTTTCAAGATATGGTGCAAAGGTTGAACTAACAATTTTTTTCATTACCCTATGCAGGTGTCAATTTCGGTTTCTGTTTTGCTCTATGCTCATGACACCATCTTATTAGTAAGAACATCTGTAGGATCACATTGTCTTACGAAGGCCTTTTCTGATAATTAATCATACTAAGTCTAAGGTGATAGAATTCTCCAAGTATAGACCTTGGAGTTCTTTTGAATTGGTATATAGATGGGAAACTTGTTTAAAAAGTTATTTTTGTTGTTGTTGTTGTTGTTCAGTCACACAGTTGAGTCCAACTCTTCGCGACCCCATGGACCACATCACCTCCTGTCTTCCGTAGTGCTCCAGATTTTCCTTAATTTCATGTTTGTTGCATCGATAACACTGTCTAATCATCTCATCCTTTGCCATCCCCTTTTTCTTTGACCTTCAATCTTTCCCAGCATCAGGGACTTCTTCAGTGAGTGCTCCCTTCTCATTTGGTGGCCAAAGTATTTGAGCTTCAGCTTCAGGATCTGGCCTTCCAGGGAACAGTCAGGGTTGATTTCCTTTAGGATTGACTGATTTGATCTCATTGCAGTCCAAGGGACTCTCAAGAGTCTTCTCCAGCACCATAATTCAAAAGAATCTATTCTTCGGTGCTCAGCCTTCCTGATGGTCCAACTCTCACAGCCATACATTACTACTGGAAATACCGTTGCTTTGACCATGTGGACTTTTGTTGGCAGGGTGATGTCTCTACTTTTTATTATGCTTGTCTAAGTTTGCCATCGCTTTCCTCCCAATGAGCAGGCATCTTTTAATTTCATGGCTGCAATCTGGCACTCCCATCTCTTTAAGGACTTGCCATAGTTTGTTGTGATCCACACAATCAAAGGCTTTAGCATAGTCAATGAAGCAGAAGTAGATGTTTTTCTGGTACTCTCTTGCTTTCTCCATAATCCAGCGAATGTTGGCAATTTGATCTCTAGTTAGTAAATTTAAATAATTTTTCATGCAAATATGAATTGGCCATATCTTCTTAGAAATGCATTCTCCGGGGGGCAGGGCGAGGCAACGAAGGAAGATGGCCATTTGAAATCGGAGCTCCATTCTTCCCCCTCTCCAAATGCACTTTAAATCATACCACACCTTAAAAATAGTATCCAATCTATTGGGAAATCTGGTGACAGAGTCCAGAGATAAAATAAAAATATCAGGAAACCAATGACAGCTTATTTTCAGCCTTCTACAAGGCAAACTTTGAGATGTGACATTGGGCCTAAGAAAAACAAAATGGCAGACACGAACCTGGTAAGACTGAAACACCAACAGAGTTGGGAACTAAAAACATCTTATTAGAAATGAACTATATTGAATCTTATTTAACTGCAATGATACAACAACTTTTTGAGCCCATAGAATCCCAACTAAATGAGATAAAACACGTTTTAAATGAAGTAGATCAAAAAGCTGAGCAAGCAATGATGACTGCGCACCAATCAGAAGAAGAAATTAAAAATGTACAGAAAGGGGGAAAAGCAACTCAAAATAGGATTTTAACATTGGAAATGGAAATGAGGCAATATAATTTTAAATTTAGAGGTTTCCCGGAAGGGGCTGAAGAATCTAAAGAGACACAGATCTTCCTGGTACAATGGATAGCCTCAGCCTTAAAACTGGAAGAAAATGTGACTCCTACAATATTGAAAGCATATTGCTTGGGACAGCGAAATACTGATGCCTGGAGAAAGCCTAGAGATATATTAGCCACCTTCCATGATATGAGAACAAAAAATAAGATCCTATCAGAAGCAAGGAACAAAGGTCATTTATTATTCTCTGAGTCTAAAATTGAAGTCTTTCCAGATTTCCCCCCTATACTATTGCTTTGCGCAGATCCTTAAAACCTATAACCTCCCAACTGCAAAAATCAAATATACGCTACCGATGGGCAGTAGCGGCTTGTACACAAGTATGGCACAAAGGAACTCTTTTGAGTGCGACAGACTTGCAATCTGGACAGCTACTGCTTGAATCTCTGGGACTCTTACAACACCCAATGGAATTGGATAAAAAATCATGGAAAAGGAAGCTGGATTTAAACTTACCACCTCATAAAAACCTTAAAGTTTCATCATGTTCTTCAACATCATGAACTATAGGAACAATCCCCATATTCTATCTGAGATGTGGTATTGAAACTCTCATTGTAAATTCTATATAATGATATTTTGTGAAATTTTCTGCTTTCATTAATACGTTAACTTTTACACTTTGTTTAAATATATTATTAAATGTAATTGGGGAGGGGGAGAATGGGGGAAAATACTATCCAAGCCAGCTCCCCTTAAGCCACTTTTCTATTTTTATATACTTTAGTCTATAATAATACCCAACCTTAGAAGGTAAAGTAAGAGTTAATTCCTTACTCTTTTTCCCAAGGTGTATTGGGAAAGAGGTATAAAGTTTTTTTATAAGTTCCATCATAGGGATCGAAGTTATCTTCTTAACTGTTTAAGAGTTTAGTATAGCATTTTATTGAGGCATTATCAGGGGGGGAAGGGGAGGGGGGAGTTAATTGGGGTTAGATAAAATTTAACTAGTTTTTTATAGAATTGTTGATAAGTTTTGTTTGAAGGTAAGGGACAATTTTATTTTATAGGCTATATCTAGCTACTTGGCCTTGGAGCCCGAAGCCTGGAGCTTGGTCGGCTGCCATAAGGGAATTAAGATTGTGTTGTCTGTGCTAAAGCTGAGATAAGACACTGTTTTGTTTTCTCTACTATTATTATCCAGTTACCTGCAGTTTGTAATCTCCCAGCACCTGGAGTTATGAGATCCTCCAAATGTGGGAGGGAGGTAGAAGATGCCTCAATACCTGTTGCTAAACAATCCAAAATTGGAGACTTTTTTCCACCAACTGAAACAGAGTTAGGTTCGGCCTTCTCAATACCTCTGTCAAACCACTACCAACTGTTGGCAGACTCCCTGGCCGAACCAGACATTTCGGTTGAGGATGTAGGGAAAGACTCTAACAGCCGAGGGGAGGTTACCCCCACCCAGCCAAAGAGGGCTACTAATACTAATGTCGATATCCCAGCAAATCTACTTGTGGCTGACTCAATGAATCTCATTTGTAAAAGTCTCCAATCTTTACACCTCAAAATAGAGGATAACATCAAACTGCTGACTAATTTATGCAGCATCAAGAACAATTCTTATGCTTTGCTCAAAGCAACTGCTGATAGCAAATTTGTGTTAGCCCCTACTATTCACCAGATTTCAACTTCCCCCAGACATCGTAGGCAGCATAAACTGCAAGAGGCAATCGTTGAGTGTTCCTTGGCAACTAACTTGGCAAACACACAGAGTATGCTTGACTGTCCGCAGCTACAGAGGGATTTACCACCCATGGGATAAGATCTTTTTGGCCAAAAGCCACCTGAGAGAGTTATTCGGCCATCGCGTTGGCTTGGTGGATCTAAGGGCCGTGGAACTTCTTGGCAACCATCTGCAAATCCAGCGAGTTCTACTCACGTTTAACAGCACGAGGATTCCCAAATTCTTGTTAAGGCAGAAAGCATTCTTAAAGGGCAAAGGAATTCTTCCGTCTCGAGTTTTTGCCAACACAGTCCTCGAACCCCTGGTACCCAGCGGCTTCGGTTCTAGTGTCCCACAGAAGAATAGAAGCCCATCTCAGCAGGCAACATCGACTAATAAGGAAACACTTATGGATGCTGGAACCTTGAACACCGAGGCTTTGAACTCCACCATCAATTTCATCAGCTTTGATCAATCAGCTCCTACGGATCAACCAGAGGTCGTCAAAACAAGCTCATGTGGAAACCACTCAGTCATGTCTTGTCATGACTCTTCTCTTCTCGGGGCTGATATTACCTCCCTGGCAGTCCCTAAGCCTGTCCCTGTGGATCACCCAGCGCTACCAGCCCAAGCTGAAATCCATCTACCACCGACAACAGCTGAGAACCCCCCTCTGTGCAGTAAGGGTGAGATTGTTTGGCCCAATATGAGCCAACTAATTAAGAACATCCCAGGAGGTTTGGCGAATGGGTGTGTGTTCCACGATTCCAACAGGGTCCTGGAAGAACTAATCAAAACCGATTGACCCATAACATCTTCTTTGCCTCCTTCACCCAAGCCCTCATCCGCATCGGACATTAAAGTCATCTCATGGAATGTGGTGGGCTGGCAGAACAGAGTTCAAGATGCTGAGTTCATAAGTTTCCTCAGGGGGTTCGATGTTATTCTTCTCCAAGAAACCTGGTCTCCACGGCAGATTTACCTTCAAGGCTACAAGTCCTATAACGTACCAGCTTTTAGGCTCAAGGAAAGGGCTGCTTTCAAGCTGGCGTGTCCATTCTTGTTTCTTCTTATCTAAATTCCAATTATATTCGGCTACGGACAAATAGTCACATGGAACAGTCTATCAGGCTCTTTTCTGAAAATGCACAATTGATTTTTGTTAATTTATATGTACCTTCGGCCTTGGGTAACGCATTCTTACTGCAACATTGGGAGCACATAGCCACACTTTTAGAGGATTTGGAAAGGCGCTATCCATCTAATGAAATAATTTTAGCTGGCGATTTTAATGCAAGGGTGGGCATGGATTGCAGTATCCTTCCTAAAGCCATCGGAATCAACCCAGATGCCACTCTTCCTTTTACCTTATCATATCCCAGACAATCTAAGGACAGAGTCCTCAATCCAGCAGGCATCTGTCTTGCCAAATTCTGTACGCAATACAATAGAATTTGGCTAAACAGTTTGAATGACTTTCCAAAGTCCGGGGAGTTCACCTTTGTCTCCAGGCAGGGCTGTAGCGTAATTGATTATGTTCTAATTTCTCCGTCGCTGAAGCCTTTCGTCAAGGATTTCCTTGTGGGTGACCCTATCACTAGCGACCATCTCCCTTTAATCCTGACTTTGCAAGTCAGTTTTCCCTCTAACCCCCTTTGTAATTTGACCTTTCCCCCTCCACAGGCTAACTTATTACCTAGAATACTCTGGAATGATCGCCTAGAATGGGAAACCCTGCAACTCTTCAAGTCTGGAATGGTTGTGGAACTTAGATCCCTTTTATTAAATGCCTCGGACCCCACTGCGGCTATGTCAGCCTACAACTCTCTAATATCGCATATTTCTGATTCACTGTGCATAAGATCAGGGCGCCCAGATAGGGGGTTTATCAACCCTTCAAGCCCCTTATGGTTTGACAAAGAATGTAAGCAAACCAAATCATTATTATGCAATGTATATAGCTACTACCGTGATTCGAGGGGTCCAACTCTCCCTCCTGAATATTTTAACCTTAAGATCCAGTTGGGCCAACTTATTAAAAAAAAGAGATCTGACTTTTTCCAAAGGTGGTGGGATGAGCTGTATTATGCTACAACCCTAAAGAATTCAAGAAAATTCTGGGCCATAGTCTTGGGCGCATTTCGAGCTAATAACCCCTCTATGTCTGCTATTTCTGTTCAGGTGTGGTTCCAGTATTTTTCAGCCCTATTCTATCAAGAGCCATCTTGCTCTGAGCCTTTAGCTCTCCCTTTAGACGACCTCCCTGACTGGCCCCCCGTGTCATCAGCTGAAGTTAAAGAACTTATTGTCCAGTTTAAGTCAGGAAAAGCCCCCGGTCCGGATGCTATTCCACCAGAGATCTTAAAACTTGACCCGGACTGGTGGGCCTCTCTCCTTGCATCCCTGTTCACAGTAGTAGACTGAACAGGTATAATCCCTCCTGCATGGCTGAACGCTATAGTTGTTCCACTTTACAAAAAAGGCGAACATACCAATCCGAGCAATTATAGGCCAATCAGTCTATTATCCATCATAGGCAAATTATATGCTAAACTCCTGCTGACTAAGCTCAACTCCTGGATGCTACAAGAAAAATTGTTGGGTCCTGAACAGCTGGGGTTTTGCAAAGGGAAGATCACCTTAGATCATTGTATCACTTTATTCCATCTTGTTGACATCTATACTGTACGGAATAACCAGAAACTCTTTGTGGCCTTTCTGGACCTGAAGGGAGCATTTGATTCAGTTGATAGGGATCTTCTCTGATCCAAATTAGATCAGCTGAATATGGAAAAGAGACTTCTTTTGCTCATCAAACAACTCTATACCCTCAACACATGTCAGATTAAATGCTCACCATCAGGCAACCTGACACTTAAGATTGCCACAAACAAGGGAGTGAAACAGGGTTGTATCCTAGCACCTTCTCTATTTAACATCTTTCTTAATGATCTTGTGGCCCAGCTCTCTGACTCAGATTGCCACAGCCCCAAACTGGGGCAAACACATGTCCCTGTATTATTGTATGCTGATGACACTGTGTTGTTATCTCACTCCAAAGATGGTCTGAAACGTCTGTTGTCTCGTTGTATTGCCTTTTTCACCAACTTCAAGCTTCAGCTTAACTATGACAAGTCCAAAATTTTGGTGTTCTCTAAAAAGTGGAGATTATACCAATGGTCCATCAATGGTAAAGTGATTGAAAAAGTTAAAGACTACAAATATCTAGGCATTCATTTTAGATATAATGCAACGTGGTCTACCCATCGCCAATATGTGGTGAAGGTCGCTAGTGCTAGTGTGTCAGCCATAGCACGTTTCTTTTATTGCAGGGGCAACCAGTTTGTGCCAGCTGCAATAAAAATTTTCAGGGCCAAAGTCAGCTCACAGTTAATGTATGGCATTCCAATCTGGATTGGAGCCTTTGACCATGCCATTGAACGAGTCCAATCCAAATTTCTATGGAAAATTATGGCTCTACCAAATTGCGTACTGAACGCTGTTATATATCTGGAAACAGGCTCGTCCCTGATGGAGACCTGTGCGTGGCTTACAACATTTAAATACTGGCTCTGCCTGCATTACAAATTCGAACATGGGAGCCTTATCCATCACATGCTTTCTGAGCTTAACCTTTCTAACTGGTCAGCTTATATCAAGGGGAAAATCAAAGTATTGGGCCTTTCCCTGGAATCTCTCTCCATGTTGCCTTTTGCTGTTGCATTCCAACAGATCAAAACCAGACTGTTAGATGTGGAGTGTCAAAATTTATATAGCCTAGCTAATAAATCCTGTTCTCCTCTGAACTTCGAGATTCCCCTTACAACAGGGAGGACAGCTTCATATCTATCCTCTTTGCAGGTCCCCCAACAGTGTAGAGCATTTACCTTGGCCAGATGTAATGCCATGCTGTCTGCCATTCTATCCGGCAGATTCAATAAGGTTCCCCATTTGGCCAGATTCTGCCCATGCAGAAAGAATTGTGTGGAATCCATCACTCATGTGCTTCTGCACTGTAATTTATATGTGGACCTAAGGATTAGATACTTATATCCTTTTTTAATCAAAATGGGTGCTTGTTCTGATGCACCTAAGATGCACAGGCTCTTAAGTGACTTTAGTCCAGACATCACAGAGAAGGTGGCTAAGTTTCTCTGCCTGGCCTTACAGCTGCGTCAAAGGATTTTATATGTAGGTTTCAACTGGTTTATACGGGTGTTTTAACTGTTTTTTAATTCTAGTAATTGCACTGATGATTTTATGCCAATAAAGGCTGACTTGAACTTGAACTATATCTAGCTACTTAGTAAGCACTGATTCTTATAGTGAGAAATAAATCTCACATTGTTGTACCTATATTTATAATCACAGTCTTTTAGATTGCCTTACAGTTATAATATTTTTTTTACTTGTAGTTTATAAGCTGTGTGGGTGACAATACTATTGGTTTTATATTTGGGCAATACTTACTTGAGAGCCAGTTTGGTGTAGTGGTTAAGTGTGTGGACTCTTATCTGGGAGAACTGGGTTTGATTCCCCACTCTTCCACTTGCACCTGCTGATGTGACCTTGGGTCAGTCACAAGCTTTAGCACAGCTGTTCTTTCAAGGACAATTTCTGTCAGAAGTTCTTTCAGCCCCACCTACCTCACAAGGTGTCTGTTGTGGGGAGGGGAAGGGAAAGGAGTTTGTAAGCCGCTCTGAGATGCCTTTGGGCAGTGAAGGGCGGGGTATAAATCCAATCTCTTCTTCTTTTCTCTTCTTCTTCTCTTAATAGTGATATAAGAATTGGAGTTGTTGTAATATTGTTAATACAATTTTTTAACTATATACTTTTAACATACATAGTTTTTCTGTACTTGTTCATTAGGCAACAGTTTGACAGGGATTTTTTGCTATATCCTATTGAGGATAGGTGTGATTGGTTGTAAGCTTACACTTTTGATTTTAACTATGGCTAATTCACTTAAATATATGACTTACAATGTCAGAGGCTTGAACAACCCTATAAAATGCAAACGTATGTATACTCAAATAATCAGAGAATGTCCCAGTGTAGTGTTTTTTCAAGAGACACATAATTCTCCTAAATCCACCACTCTCTTCAATACAAATCAATTTCAACATCAATTTCAACATCAATTTCAATCATATGGTTCATCCAAAGCCAGAGGGGTGGCTATTTTAATTTCAAATGATGCTAACTTTACACTTCTAAAGACATTCAAAAACCCATCGGGTAGATTTTTATTTGTGGTTGGACATATTAATGATATGTTTTTAACATTGGTAGCATTATATGTCCCAAATGCAGATCAAATTACATACATTAAGTCAGTACTGAATAAACTAGCAAACTTTAGGGAAGGTGAAATTATCATTGGAGGGGATTTAAATTACATTATAGACTCTAGAGAAATCAAACTGAGAGCCAGTTTGGTGTAGTGGTTAAGTGTGCGGACTCTTATCTGGGAGAACCGGGTTTGATTCCCTACTCCTCCACTTGCACCTGCTGATGTGACCTTGGGTCAGTCACAAGCTCTGGCACAGCTGTTCTCTCAAGGACAGTTTGTGTCAGAACTCTCTCAGCCCCACCTACCTCACAGGGTGTCTGTTGTGGGGAGGGGAAGAGAAAGGAGTTTGTAAGCCGCTCTGGGATGCCTTTGGGCAGTGAAGGGCGGGGTATAAATCCAAACTCTTCTTCTTCTTCTAAATCCAATACCAAGAGTAAGCAAAAAAAAAAAAAAAAGCAAAAAACTACCAAGAATAAACTCACTCCTTGTGTGGAGATATTGGAACAATTTCCTCTTATAGATGTCTTAGAGACAATTCCATAACAGAGAAAGAGATTATATTTATTATTCACAGAGGCATGATACTTACACACGTATCGATTATCTCTTAATATCTCCATCTTTATTAAGTAAGATAAAATATACTCAAATTGGCACACCTCAGTGGTCAGACCACAATTGGCTAGACTGTGAAATATCACTAAATAATGAAAAAAGCAAACATCCCGGATTTTGAATAAATCTTTATTAAATAACCAAATAATTGCAGCTGAAATTGAAACAATCATTAAAAACTACTTCATAGACAACAAAAATACAGATGATGTATCTCCAGTGATTCTCTGGGATACATTTAAGCCAGTTTTAAGAGGGCATTTGATATCTAAATCTTCATATCTAAAAAGGCAAAAACAACAGAAAAAAGAAAATTTAGTGGCAGAAATTGGTAAATTGGAAGCAAACCATAAACAAACAGGAACCTCCAAAATTTATAAAAGCTTCTAATTTTAAGAAGGGAATTAGATACTCTAGATATTACGCATATACAACAAAATTTGATATATTTAAAACAAAAATTATGGCAAAACACAACTAAAGCTCTGAAATTTCTATCTAGGAGAGTTAAACAAAAAGAGATTCTTTCTGAACTATATAAATAGTATAAAGACCATTCAACAAAACCTTTAACCAGAGCCTGTAACCATATTATGCAATTTGGAATACTCCCACCATCATGGATCCAAGCATCCATCATAGTACTACCTAAACCAGGCAAAGATCCTACTAATGTTACCTCTTATAGACCAATATCCTTATTAAATAATGACTTTAAAATCTTTACTTCTATTATTGCATCCCGTTTAAACTCTTTTGTGATGCAAGACATTCCTCAAGAACAAGTTGGTTTCATGACAAAATGTGATCTGACTGATAGTACATATAAGGCTTTAAGTTTAATACACTATTGTAAAGTAAAACTTCAAAAGGCGATATGTGTGGCTTTAGATATGAAAAAGCCTTTGACTCGGTTAATTTGGTTATTTAAAGCGTGTTCTATATTATTTAGGATTTGGAGACAACTTTATGAGAATAATTAATACAAGTTATAATCAGTCCAAAGCATGTTTGAGAATTAATGGTAATACATCCCACCAATTTATTTTAAAACGGGGTACAAGACAGGGATGTCCTCTGTCCCCATTATTATTTGCCTTGGTAATGGAACCTTTGGCATCAAGAATAAGAACTCACTCTAGAATACATGGCATACAGCTTCAAAACAAGGAATACAAACTATCATTATTCACCAATGATTTATTTATTTATTATTCAGTTTATACCCCGCCCTCCCCACAAGCAGGCTCAGGGCAGCTTACATTAGTTGGTACATTGTACCATAAAAGTTGTTTTTTGAAACAACTTAACATACATTGACATTACGCATTAAAAAACAATCCAACAATTAACAATTATAGTGCTAGTGATGGTAATCTTTGATGGTAATCTTTGAACGGTTCAGATGGCATACTAACAAATTTCACCAGCTTGGTGATCTTCAGCTTGGTGTGGTAATATAGCACAATCCCCCCCAGACCAGAGCCGACCCAAAACCACAGATGGTGGTGGTGTGGCAGCTCCTAATTGAAAGCCTGGTGGAAGAGCTCTGTCTTACAGGTCCTGTGGAACTGAAAAAGGTCCCAAAGGGCCCTGATCTCTTCCGGGAGCTCATTCCACTAGTGTGGAGCTGCCACTGAAAAGGCCCTGGCCCTGGTGGCTGCAAGCCTGACATCCTTAGGGCCAGGAACGGTCAGTCGATGTTGTGTTCCTGACCATGGTGCTCTCTGGGGTATATATGGGGAAAGGCGGTCTCGCAGGTATGTCAGACCCTGGCCATATAGGACTTTAAAGGCCAATACCAGCGCCTTGAAGTGAATTCAGTATGCTATTGGCAGCCAGTACAGTGCCTTCAGCACAGGCTGGATGTGCTCCCATTTAGGGAGACCCATCACAAGCCTGGCCATGGCATTCTGCACTAGCAGCAGCTTCCGGATTTGCAACAGGGGCAGCCCCATGTAGACAGTGTTACAGTTGTCTAGTCTTGAGGTGACCATCACATGGATCACTGTAGCCAGGTCATCACGGCCGAGGAAGAGAGCCAACTGCTGAATCAGCCGAAGATGGTAAAAGGCCAGCTTTGCAGTGGCAGCTACCTAGGCCTCCATTGTTAAGGAGGCATCCAGGAGCACTCCCAAACTCCTAACCTACTGCGCTGGCACCAATGGTGCTCCATCGAAGGTCGGGAGCAGGAACCCTACCCCGAACTTCTCCAACTCAGGCACAGAACTTCCGTCTTCACCGGATTCAGTTTCAGCCGGCTCTATCTGAGCCTGCTAGCCATGGCTTGCAGAGCCCCATCAAAATCTTCTGGTCTGGAGTCTGACCGGCTGTCCAACATCAGATAGAACTGGGTATCATCAGCGTACTGATGGCAACCCAGCCCATGCCTCCAGGCAATCTGGGCAAGGGGGTGCATATAGATGTTAAATAACATTGGGGACAACACTGCCTCTTGAGGCACACCACATTCCAGCAGGTGTCTCCTGGACTGCTGTTCCTCTAGCACCACCCTTTGTCCCCAACCCTGGAGAAAGGAAGCAAGCCATTGCCAGGCAAGCCCCTGGATCCCCATGTCAGCGAGGCAGTGGGTCAGCAGCTAATGGTCGACCATGTCAAACTTGGCTGACAGATCTAACAACAGCAGTACCGCCACACTGCCCCAATCCAGTTGCCTCCAGAGGTCATCCGTCAGAGCGACCAATGCTGTCTCCATCCCATGTCCTGGGTGGAAGCTGGACTGGAAGGGATCTAATATGGAAGCATCATCCATAAAGCCCTGCAACTGTGTCACCACTGCCCTCTCAATTAATTTGCCCAAATAGGGCAAATTGGAAACAGGCCAATAGTTGGCCAATTCAGCCGGATCCAAAGGTGGCTTCTTCAGAAGAGGGCAGACCATCACTTCCTTGAGTGCTCCTGGGAACTGCCCCTCAGAGAGGGGCATGTTGATAATTTCCCTGAGGGCACCTCGAAACCCTTCGTGGCCGGCTTTAATAAGCCAGGAAGGCACGGGTCAAGGCTGCATGTGGTTGGGCGCACAGTTGCAAGCAATCTGTCAACTTCCTCCAGGCTGAGTGGGCTGAAATGGTCCAAAACCGGAAACGAGGACGTGCAAGGGGCTTCAAGTTTGCTCACTGTTTCAAATGTGGCGGGGAGGTTGTGGCGGAGCTCCAAGACTTTTTCCATGAAAAAGCTCGCAAATGCCTAACAGCCAATATCCAATTCCCTAACGTTTGGTTTGCCCTGTGGTAGAGCTGTTATGGACAAAATCATTCTAAACAATTGGGCTGGGTGTGAGCTAGTGGACGCAATCATAGTCGCATAGAACTCCCTCTTAGCAGCTTTGACTGCCATCTCATAGGATTTCATAAACGTCTTAGAAGATTCTCTTGTTGCTTCGTCTCGAGCACGGCACTACCATCTCTCTAGCTGTCTCATCTCCCGCTTCATAAGCCGCAACTCCTGGGTAAACCAGGGGGCAAGCCTAGTGCAGGGGCTCAGAGGGTTCCGAGGAGCGATCTTGTCAATGGCTGTGGAGAGCCAGCTCTGCCAGTCCTCCACAAGCTCATCCAACAAGCCGCCAGGGGGCATTGGTTCCCAGAGGGCCATCTGGCGCCTCATTGGGTCCATCTGGCTCCATGGCCTAAACAGGGTTGGGGCAGAACATTCAAACGGGCCCTCAGGGCATGGTGGTCTGACCATGGGACTGCCAAAGCAGTAACCCGGTCCACTGTTACCCCGCCGCAAAGATCAAATCAAGCGTGTACCCAGCTTGGTGAGTGGGGGTCATTACATACTGGGAGAGTCCCAGTGCCGCCATGGACGACACCAGGTCTATTGCCTGGGTGGAGGCTACGTCATCAGTATAGACATTGAAATCACCCAGGATTATCAGTCTAGGATGTTCCAACACCCAGCCTGATATGGCCTCCATCAGGGATGGCAGTTGGTACACCAGCCAAATTGCCAAACTCTTCCCGGCCTCCCATACCAGGCCAGCACACTCAATGCCCGTGATCCTTGGTGGTGGGAGCACCCTGAAGGAGTAAGCCTCCCGAATGAATAGAGCCACTCCTTCCCCCTGTCCCCCAGTCTGCGATTGGTGGAGGGCCGAGTATCTGAGTGGAACTGCTTGGGAGAGAGATACTGTCTCTACTTCGCGCATCCATGTCTCAGACATATGCCAGGTCTATCTTCTGCTCCAACAAAAAGTCTCTCAGGACTGTGGTCTTATTAGTTATAGACCTGGCATTGCACAACACCAATGTCGGAGGGGGTCACTACTCCTAGCCCCACTACTGACAACCTTTGAGATGGGATGTAGGCTGGAAGGGGGCTGAGCTAGATCACTTCTCCATCCCCTTCCCTTATTTCCCCGCCTAGTCCCACCACTATACCTTCTCCTCCCCAGGGGTACTGGGATGTTATATCTGATGGTCATTAGGCTAGCTAATTTTCACTAGCTGCAGCCCTGCTGTTGGTTTAAGATCAACCAGCCTACGACCCACCAAGGTAATCCTTAGTGGCACGTGCTGGCGCCCACTTACTCCAGATTTAGTAACCCTACCAATTTAATCAAGCGGCCTATTAATACCATTTTTCTTTAAATTTATTTATTCTCTTATTTCTTACACAACCTATGACTTCTCTGTTTAATTTACAATGAACATTAGTTGAGTTTAGTACAATTTTAGGTCTACAAATGAATGTAACTAAGTCCTATATTTTTTCCAATTAATTTAGATATTAAAACAATAGAACATCTTAAACGTTCTACATCATATAAATGGGTAACAACTACTATGACATATTTAGGGATTAAAATTCCATTAGATATGCAAAAATTACAAAAATTTAACTGTGATGCTTTAATTGCAGAATTACAGAAGCAACTATGTCAGTGGCATAAATTAAGACTCTCATGGCATGATAGACTAAATATTATTAAAAGCTATATATTACCAAAATTTATTTTCTTATTTAGAGCACTTCCACTAATAATACCTAAGAAACAAATAGATAAATGGCAAACATATTTGTTAAATTCTGGGGAGGCTTACAAGCATCATCGAATTAATTCAGTAACCTTATTTAGCCACAAATCCCAGGGTGGTCTGGGATTTCCGGAACTATATAAATATTATCAAGCCACTCATCTAGCTAATATACTTAAAATGCTACATGACTATGATACTATAGATTGGATTAGGATACAGCAATATTATATTTACACATATAATATTCCAGAAACAATTTGGCAAGCCACATCAGAAAGATGAAAAAATATCCAAAAAAGTTTGATCCTCAAAACATTTCTATTCACCTGGGAGACTAGGAGGCAACAATTACTTCCTGGAATCTCAAAGTGCCAAACTCTCTTCAACCAAAAAGCTTTACTACCACCAAACTTCCCAATTAATCAAGACAAAAAAAACAAATCTCATTACACTTAAAGATATTGTTCATAATCATGTATTAATGGATAAATCGATTATAGAAAGGAAATTAGGATCTTCTATACAATGGCTACAATTTTTGCAATTTAAGCATCTATGTAATCAAATTCAACTACCTACTATAATTAAACATCCTTTAACTGACTTTGAACAATTATATTAAAGGATGAACCTACCTAGAAAACATATTATTGCTAAGCTTTTTCACATCCTTTTATCAACAGAAGGGGAAAAGTTACTATCTTATAAAAAAAAACATTTATTTATTTATTTATTGGATTTATATCCCACCCTTCCAACGTGGGCTCAGGGCAGCGAACAAGAGGCAGATGCCATACATCAACATTAAAACATAGAGGCGAAAGCCAAGAATAAATACTAAAACCATAAATACTCCATTACAACTAAAACAATTGAAACAGCGGTCGACAGAACAAAATTCACAATATATAGTCCACACCACCAACACTCTAATAAACACAGTTGGCACTGCTCCAGTGGTGTCCTAAGCGAACAGTATGCCTCGAGGTGACTATATGATGGTGGTACAGTAGCGGTGGCAGCCCCTACTCAAAAGCCTGGCGGAAGAGCTCCATCTTGCAGGCCCTGCAGAACTGCATAAGGTCTCGCAGGGCCCTGATCTCTTCTGGGTGCTCATTCCACCAGGTAGGGGCCGCCACCAAAAAAGCCCTGGCCCTGGTCACAGCATATTTAGCTATCTTGGGGGCTAGAACGACCAGTTGGTGTTGCCCTCCTAACTGTAGTGCCCTTGGGGGAACATATGGGGAAAGGCGGTCCCTCAGGGGAAGGGAAAAAGTTACTACCTTATCAAAAAAAGTGGCATAAACTTAGTGGCACTACATTGACTGAAGAGAAATGGAAACAAATGTGGATGTCTTTCCCATTTAATACCAACATTATTGAGATAAAACTTCAAACTTTTAAAATACTTACCTTTTGGTATCTTACACCACAGAAGCTGTCCTATAAGAACATAAGAACATAAGAGAAGCCAATGTTGAATCAGGCCAACGGCCCATCTAGTCCAACACTCTGTCACACAGCGGCCAAAATATACCAGGTGCCATCAGGAGGTCCAGCAGTGGGGCCAGGAAACTAGAAGCCCTCCCACTGCTGCCCCCTCCAGCAACAAGAATAGAGTGCATCACCTGCCCCAGACTTAGAATTCCCATCTATACCCTGTGGCTAATAGCCACTGATGGACTTCTGCTCCATATGTTTATCTAATTCCCTCTTGAAACTGTCCATGCTTGTAGCTGCCACCACCTCCTGTGGCAGTGAATTCCATATGTTAATCACTCTTTGGGTGAAGAAGTATTTCCTTTTGATCAAGATGGGTACGGCGCAGAAGCGAGCGGGCGCGCTTCAGGGCTCCTGAGTCGCCCGCTCCCCTTTTTGCTCTTTCGGTGCTCTCCCGGTTTGGGGAGCACCGCCCATCCTCCTGGAGGGAGGGAGGGTAGCAGGGGGCTTTATTCGGTCACCTCTTCGCACCTGGCAAGTGCGGGGGTGAGCCGTTTTTCCGCCCCGAAGCAGGAGCGACTGAGGGTAAGAAACATGGCTCCCATGTTTCTTATTAGCTGCGACCAGCCTCTTTTTGTTCACAAGGGTTTTGTTATGTTTTTCTTTTTTTTTTTTTGCGCTTTGTAACAAAGGAAACTTGCGAGTAGGGAAATGCTCTCTTTACAATTTGTGAGGACCCTTTAAATGACCCCCATAGGAATTTCTCCAAACTTTGAAATGAATAAGCGGCCATGGAAAGGAATGGAGTAAAAGCTTTCCACCGCTTAAAGGAATCCTTCTTACCTTTTACAGCTTCCATTACTTTATTTGTTAACCATGCAGGCTTTTTTCTATACCTATTTGTGCCTTTCCTAACCTGCGGTATATATTTTTTCTGAGCTTCTAGGACTGTATTTTTGAATAGTTTCCAAGCTTCCCCAATGGTTTTGACCTTCTTCACTCTTCCTTTCAATTTCTTCCTCACATGTCCCCTCATACCAGAGAAGTTACCCCTTTTAAAGTTAAAAGTGGTTGCATCAGTCTTTTTGGGCAACTCCCTATCTGTACAAATGTTAAACTCAGTGACATTATGGTCACTGTTCCCAAGTGGTGCAATCACTTTTACATCTCTCACCAGGTCTTGAGTGTTACTTAGGACCAAATCCAGGATCGCCTCTCCCCTAGTAGGATCTGTGACCATCTGTTCCATAGCACAGTCATTGAGAGTGTCTAAAAACTCAATCTCTTTTTCCCGACTAGAATTCATATTGACCCAATCAATGTGTGGGTAGTTAAAGTCGCCTACTACGACACAGTTATTTCGTCTAGCCGCTATCTTTAATTCATTCATCATTTTATAATCCTCCTCTATCTTTTGATCTGGTGGGAAATAACAAACTCCCACTGTTAAGCTTCCTTTTGGACCCACTATTTCAACCCATAGCATTTCCAGAAGCGCATCCAGTTCTCTTACCCTCTCAATCTTACTGGACGGTATACCCTCTCTGACATACAGAGCCACCCCACCTCCAACCCTTCCCCCCCTATCCTTCCGATATAATTTATAACCAGGAATCACCATATCTCACTGATTTTCCTCATCCCACCAAGTTTCTGAAATACCCACAATGTCTATTTCCCCCCACAACACCAAGCATTCCAACTCCCTGATTTTACCTTGGAGACTTCTAGCATTTGTGTATAAACACTTATAGTTTCCCACGTTTGTTAAGCCCACAGCCTTCCTCTTGCTGCCTCAAGACCTTGCCAGACAGTTCCTATCATTAGCCACAGTCTCAGTGGACAATTGTAATCCATTTCCTTGTACAAAAGTAATAGCTACCCCTTCATCTTCTTTGAGATGAGCCATCCCGAACCAGAAACTTTTCATCTCCTGTCGGCTTTCCCCCATTCTTCTGTTTAAAAACTGCTCTGCCACCTTTTTGATTTTGATCGCTAGCAGTCTGGTTCCTTCTCGGGACAAGTGGAGACCGTCCCTTTTGTACAGCTCCCTCTTGTCCCAAAAAGCATCCCAGTGCCTAACAAACTTGAACCCTTCCCCCCTACACCACCGTCTCATCCACGCATTGAGACTCCTGATCTGTGCCTGTCTCTCCGGCCCTGTGCGTGGAACAGGTAGCACTTCCGAGAAGGCTACCTTGGAGGTCCTGGCCTTGAGTTTCCTGCCCAGCAGCCTAAATTTCTCCTCCAGGACCTCACGACTGCATTTTGCCACATCGTTGGTGCCGACGTGCACCACGACCACTGGCTTCTCCCCAGCACTATCTACCAGCCTATCTAAAACACGCGTAATGTCCGCTACCTTCGCACCAGGCAGGCAAGTCACCATACGGTCATTACACGGGTTTGCCACCCAGCTGTCTACCTGCCTAAGGATCGAATCACCAACTACCAAGAGCCCCCCTCCCACCCTTCCCAGGGACGGTTCCTTGGTACGAAAGGATACCCGTTCACCAGCTGAAGAAGAGGTCCCTTCTGAGGGCACATTCCCCTTATCCTCAGCATGGTGCCCCGTTTCCCCTTGACCCTCATGCTCCCTGGCAGCAGCCGGGCTACCAGATCCAGAGTGGGACATACCTAACAAGTCCCCAAGAGTCTTCCCCGTGCACCTAACTGACTGTCTCTGCTTCTCCAGGTCAGCCACCTTGGCCTCAAGGGAGCAAACTCGCTCCCTGAGAACCAGGAGCTCCTTGCACCGAGCACACACCCAAGACTTCTGACCAGTGGGCAGATAATCATACATGTGACACTCCAAGCAAAACACTGGATAGCCCCCAACCCCCTGCTGGCATTCTGGCTTCATAATTGTTTTTAAACAAATACTTTTTTATAACCCCCCTTTTAAAACCCTTTGTATTTATATGGTTCCTGTTGTAGGAGTCTACTTACTGTACTGGGAACCCAAGGAGCCAAGGTCCCTGTCTTTCTGGCTCTTCCTGGGCTTCTTACAGAGCCCCTAGGCTAAGAGCCACAGGCAAAGAGCCTCACCCTTTTCTATTTCAGCAAAACCTTTATGCTGGAAAAATTGTGGGCAGATTGGAACATATGTTCATTGCTGGCTTGAATGCCCTAAATTGGAATCCTTCTGGAAAGATATTCTAATCCAAATAAAATCTATAACTGGACAAACATTACAATGCACAATGGAACATATATTGTTAAATAAATGGAAATCTAATATTCACTCTAATAGTATCAACAAAAGAGTGGCTATCCTCTTAGCAGGAGCTAAAATGCTATTACACTATATGGAAAAAATACTAACAGTCCTACAAGACAACACTGGCATGCAAAGCTTTGGAACGTGTACATAATGTCAAAAGTTACAGGAAATATTAATGACCTAAATACATATAAGGTTTCATCAGATTTTATTACTGTCTGGTTCCCTATTTTACAGTACTTAACTGGACAAGGTGAAATACCATCAATAATAGATGTTCTACATCTTTGGTAGGATTTAGACTTTTTTAAAAAAATACTATATAGAGTATTGCTCTGTTTGATAGTATGCTTACTGTTCAATGTATAATTACTATACAATTTTATCTATTGTACTATTGTTTCGCTACCTTACCTGTTTTAACTTGAATTGTTTTAGTTGTATTCCTTTTAATAAAATTGTTATTGAAAAAAAGAAATGCATTTTCCAAAGCTGCAGTAGCAATGAAGGCGATTGTCTGATTTTTTTACACAAAAATTGGGCAATTTGTCCCCACAGCTATAACAATATTTAATAGCAAAATTGGATAGCAGTTTCTTTATGGAACCTGTGTTTGGGTGGAGGCTTCCAGGGAACAAATAGATACACTTTTATTGCAGTTTTTGCATAGGATAACAGGTAGGGATGGGCAAAAATCAGGAAAATGTGGCTTGGTTTGTGGTGTGCATGGTTCATGAACCACAGACTACCACAAACTTTTTTTTACTAGACAAACTGGTTTGGTTTGTGAAATTTGTGATGTGGTAGAGCATGCTAGAGACACCAAACTCACAGGGGATCCCCACCTGACTCTCCTCTACTTACCCTCCAAGTTTGGTGAGGATTGGATTTATGGGGTCTGAGTTATGCCCCCCCAAGAAGGTGCCCCATTGTCCATTGTTCCCAATGGACTAAGGTCAAACCAGAAAATCTCTCAGTGGAAACTGAAGGTGGTGGGGGGCATTTTTGCAAGCTCAGCAGAACCAGTGCAGTGTGCCCAGCAGAACCTGTGGCACTGAAAACCCAAAATGACTAAGGTTGAGCCAGGAAAGGGCTTTTGGGGGAAATGTTAGACACAGGATCAGAAGTGTATAGAATTGACACCCTGCAAGCTACACATGCCAAATGCACAGGGAACCTTACCCTGCTCCCCTCTACAATCTCTTCAAGTTGGGGGCAGATTATATTTCTGGTCCCAGTTATGGACCCCCAGAAAATGTTTCCCCTGTATTGTCTATGGAAAAGACAGCTGCAGTTACATGAGTCTATGGAATGGCTCAGGAACACAAAACTCACAGGGAAACATTATCTGGACAGACCACTCTCCCCAGCCACTGTAAGCAAGGCAAGCATCCCCCTACTCTCACAGCCCCCCCAAGTTTCCAAAGGCAGTTTCTGAAGGACAGAAAGACAAACATCCCCAGAGTTTTGACAGGGGCTCCCAAAAGTTACCTCATGACAGCTTGGCGGGCAGGGCATCCCAGTCCCACCAGACGAGTGGAAATCAGCATTTTCCACTTGAAGTGATCATGAGGTAGGTATTGCATTATGAGGTAGGTGTTGGGTGAGGTAGCTCACCCCCACCCAGCAGAGATGGCTGTCCTCCCACCCAAGTGCCAAGACTTTATGCTGGATTACCCAGAGAGGAGAAGAAATGGGAGGGCATGCAGGGGGACAACAGGAGGCCTCTCCAGAAAGGGGTAGCTCAGCAGGGGGAAGTTGACCTTAAGGAAGGCCAGCTCATCCATCCTGGCTGTAACCAGGCAGGAGTGGTGGGAGCTGAGAATGTCTCCCAGGTTGAGAGAACACCTGGTCACTCCTCTGCCCACCTCTTGCAGCCACTGGCCTGTACCCTCTGCACTTCTTTGCAGAGCTTTCCTCTACATGAGCTCTGCATTCCAGAGAGCAATGCTGCCTTTTATCCAGGGGTCACACATACAGGCCAGCCTGTACTCCTCTTCCTTACATAGAGGATACAACCTGGTGGTGATGCCTACCCATAACCTCTCTGCCAAGGCCCTGATCCATGGGAGAGCAGGTGTCCCTTCAGGGCCCAGTTGCAGTGCGCAAGGCAGCATCCAGTCCAGCCCTTGAATCAGGGGAATAACTTGCCCCAGGCTGGCTGTGTGGGCACAGAACACATCAGTGGTGTCCTGGAAGGGCTTGAAAACACACACCATTTGGGAGAGGATCAGCCAGTCATTGGAGCTGATGCCAAGCTCTTCTTCCCTGTGCAGGATGCTCAGGGAGGAGATGACATCCTGCACTGTACTCTTTTGCTCCACCAAATGCTCAATCATGGCGTAGGTGGACTTCCAGCAGGTGGGTAAGTCTAGGATGAGCCAATGTTCAGGCTCATCCCCCTCCCCCTGCCTCTCAAACAGCAGATTTTCTTTTGTAAGGAGATCAGAGACATTGAGGGAAGAATTTTCTTAAATTACCTCAGTATTAGATTCTGTCTCCAGAGCTGCAAATTTATTTGGGGAGGCAAAACCAGAAAAGTCATTTAATGTCTTGCTCCATGAGATAAAGACATCCAGGTGAAGCTGTTTGGCTGACTTGGCTGGCTAACAAGGATCCGAATGGATTCTTTGGTGCTTTTTCCTCCCCATGGAGACTAATCTCACCACCCAGCCTCTGTAGGAAAGCTTTTCCTTTTCCTTTCTTATATAGCCAAGAGATATGTAGGAGATATGCAGTGGGAAGTGCTCTTTAATCCTTAATTAAGATGAGGAGGAGAAACTGAGTGATTAAAATGGAGCTGAAACAGGATAGAAGGTAAAAGATAAAAACTAAAGGAAGCAAAGCTCTAAAAGCAGCTGTTGCCGGCCACCATCTTTTTGTGATTCCATATTCTGGTTCATGCCCATCCCTAATAATGAGACCACCAAAGGCAGTTGCAGGCAGGGTTCCCTTTAGCATGCACCCACCTGCCCAGCATAGAATTATTTCATCCAGTGCAGAGCTTGGTCCTCTCCCTGAGCGGCCCCACCCTCCCACATCTGTCATCCATAAAGGGGCATTTATGCCTACAGCCTTCCTTTGTTGGTGCAAAGATTTCAAAGAGCCCTCCTCCTCCTTTGTCAGCCAGGTAGTGAGAACTAAGACTCGAGAGCCACCCCCTCTGCTGCCACCACCCAAGAAGACCTGCACTTTGCAGGATGTAAGTTGCCCTGGTGAGGGCCTTACTGTTGCCATCGTCACAGGAAGGAGGCTGCAGACAGCCACTCTCTGTGAGAGAAGGAGCTCCGGGGGGGGGGACCATTGTTTTTGTTCCCCACTTCCAGTGTCTTTACATGGAACATGACCTGGGTCTCCTCCAAGGGCCTTCCCACTGCCATTGCTATGTAAAGGGGGCTATGGGCAAGGGAAGGAGCTCCTGAGGGGCCAAGGCTGCACTTTCCCTTCCCTCCCTTACAGTGCCTTTATATGGAATGTGGCCTGGGGCTCCTCTGAGGGCCTCCTTGCCACCATCTTCATGGGAATGGGGCTGTGGGTGGCCACTCTGTGAGGGAAGGAGCTCCAGAGGGACCCAAGCCACGCTTCCCCTCACCTCTCCTGACTTTACATGAAACATGACCTGGAGCTCCTCTGAGGGCCTCCCCACCACAATCATTGTGGGGAGGGGGCTGCGGGGGGCCCTCTCTGGGAGAGAAGGAGATCCAGAGGAATTAGGAAGGTATATAATACCTTATTTTACATTTGCTGTATTATTGATGGCACATGCTGATATTTGGCTTTTATCCAGCTGAATTTGCAGGGAAGTAGTGATACATAACAGTTTGTGGCACTGAATGCAGATTTTCATCCCAATGTACATCAAATGACGCATATAGCCAGTTTAGGTTGGCTCAGAGGAGCACTGGCATAGGCATCCAAATACACATCTCCATTGGCAATATGTACAGATCTTGGATCACTTTCGTTGCATCAGAGAGTTTGCCTGATGATAGTTATATACAAAATCTAGGCTGTCCTTGAAAAGGCTTCAGTCCATTTTTAAAATGGAAGGTTGAAGGCTGCCTAGAAGTCAAATCCTCTGTTCTGGAAGGTCTTGGTCCACTTAGTAGTGTGATAATCCTGGGGCTTTCTGGACAGAACATAAACTTAATCGGAAAAAAATTATAGCAGCTATAGCTGAGCTCCATAGTCATGGGAAAAATCCTCTCTGAATAATACAATCAGTTCCTTCTAAAGAACTGACCATATAAATTAAAGGCAACAGAGACAGATTACAAACAAATTAGGGTGCAAGAAAATGATGTTTTAATACTGATATGCTAACAGCAGGCTGGTTCATCATATCAGCCACTTGACCATGGTGATTTTTTAAATAAGCAATACAGGAGGGCCTGGCGTGATGTGGTGCATGGGGTCACGAAGAGTTGGACTCGACTATGCAACTGAACAACAACAACGAGATAAGAGAAAAAGAAAATGTTTTTATGTCAATTATTGCCAGTCTGCTTTAAGCCAGTTTTTAGAAAGTAGCACTCTATTGTGTATATCCTATTTATTTTGTCATAGATCCATAGCATGTAGTGGAGCCACCTCAGTTTTAATCCAAATAAATATGTAGAAAGAAGGCTTCAGTGCATTTTCAGATTTCAGTTTCTAAGCCGTGCTCCCCCTCCCCGCCATTTAAATGGCATGTGGCCTCTCATTTTCAAAAGGACTTGCTATTGGGGAAGGAGTTTTGTTTCAAGGTTTCAAGGTTTTGTTTCAAGGTTCCTGGCCACTCAAACTCTGAATGCTGAATGCTTAATATCACTTGTACATAATGGAGGAGAATGATATGAGCCATTTTGAGGGAGAAAGGTGGGTTATAAATTAAGTGAATACATAAATAATAAGAGTGGTCTCTTGGGAGTTTCTTTTGAAGTAGGTACTTTGATTGCTGGAAAAAAAACAGAGTAGAAATGTATTAACTTCATATGATTGCCTTTTCTTATTTTTTTGGTCGGAGGGTATTGAGTTTGAAAAACAGTTGGGTATGAGACAGCTCCCAGGGATGTAACTATTTAGCATGCTCTCATGGCAATTTGGGGGCTAGTTTCTCTAAGAAGCTGGAGTATGGAAATTTTAAAAAATGATTTTGTCTACCACAAGTGCCTAGTGTATGTTGGTAAATGGAATTTAAAAAAATGTTGGCCCACTCACAGTTTTAAAGCTAGTGCAATTTTTGGCTCATGGGGTAAAATTTCTGCTCATGAGACTGCACACCTTAAAGGGAACATTGGCAGGTGTTACCCTTTGTGCAGAACTCACACAGCATTCTTTGGAGACCAGAGTGTGGACTGTAAAATTTTAATTTTGGCTAAAAATATACCTTGCAACAGCAGAGGGTGGATATCTGTATTGTTTAAAAAATGATAGATATAAAACCCATTGACTAAGGCTGATTGAGGCACAGCTGCAGCTATTGGGGATATCCATAGCTGATGTTGGTAGTTTAGGGATGACAGTTTCATGAACACTTATATTAAAAAGCCTGTATCAATTGGATTTCCTAAGTACTAGCAGGAGATCCCATAGAGTATTTTCTCCATTACACTTGGGTTTTTCTCTGCCAAACTCTTTGCCATTATATTTTGAGTTTTTTACAGTACCCAAATATAGGACATAGGGTTGCCAAGTCCCCTTGGGGGGTGGGGAAACCCCCACTCGATTGACTCATTCCCCGCCGGCCTGGATTGGGCTCTCAGGGGGAACCCCACCCCCCAATTGCCAGGCTGCAGAGACATGCCCAGCGCAATGACATCACTTGAAGGTGATGTCATTGCATCCGGCATGTTTCGGGGGGGGGGCACTCTATCATTCGATGGAAAACTCTATGGTTTTCTCTCAAATGATAGAGGTCCTGCCCCTAACGTGCCCAACGCAATGATGTCACTTCCGGGTGACTCCTGGCAACATCCAGGACTCCCCCCACGAAAGCTAAGGTAAGACTTGGCAACCCTAATAGGAGAGTATTTATGTTGACTCAACTGAATGCTGTCCCTTTGGAAGAAATGATAGGCTGTCAGGGGAGGATTCCTTTCTCAGACAGGCTTTGTAGTTGTATAGCAGGAAAGACTGACACTCTAGAACATTGTTTATTTGAATGTGCCCTGTTTATTTTTATACACAAAATGGCAATATAACTTATCTAAATTATTGGCCAGAGTAGAAGTTAAAACATCTTTGTGGTCTCTGTGCATCACACCATTTGGATATAGTATTCCTGCGCCGATCCCAGTCATTAAATAGGAAGCTGAAAGGGATTTTTCATGCCTTTCCCATGACATGTCTACAGGGAAGGGTGCGAGGATCCCGCCAGTTCCTTCTGACCACTGCCCTGTTCAGATCTCTTGGCTCGTTTCAGTCAGTAAACATGTCTTATCTTCAGCTTCTTTTCCTGGACCTCTCATCAGACCTAAATAGAACAAGTTTTTTTCTGTAAGTTGGCAACTTTCTACAGTGGACCAGGGTTCTGGCCTGCTCCTTGCCAAACCCCCCTCCCTCAGCCTATGGCCAAACATTAGGATTTTTTCCACAGGTGTCTAAAGTGCAGTAGCAAGATAGCACCTCTGGACAGACACTCTCTTTGCTTACTTTGCCTTGGGGAAGCCCACCATGTGGAATTCTGTGTCCAGTGTTCAAAGTTCTCCTGACAGATGAGAAAAAACTGAGCAGCCAGACCTAAAACCGCAATCCTCAAATCAGCACTCTCCACCCCAATGGTGTCATCGATCGATGTTGACCCCTGCCTCGACATTAACAGCAGCCATGTCACCAGTATTGACTTCTTCTGATGTCAACCAATCGGTGCACAAATGCCAGGTCCCGGCTACTGAATCAGACAACCCTACTCCTGCTAAGAAACACAGGGAGGGTAAGAAGTACAAGCCATACAAGGGGAAGAAGCATGAGAAATACGCTGAGAAGCCAAAGAGCTCTCCACTTAAGGCTCACCAGACACCCCATCATGTGTTGGATCCTCCCCGCTGTTGGACCTCCTGATGGCACCTGGTATTTTTGGCTGCTGTGTGACAGAGTGTTGGACTGGATGGGCCATTGGCCTGATTCAACATTGGCTTCTCTTATGTTCTTATATTCTCCACACATTCCACCCCTCAAGTTACTCATCTAGAGCCAATCCTTCATGAAAGCAGAGTCGTCTCTGGTGCATTCTGTGTGGCTCTCTGATTCAGACCACGAAATGAACCTAACACAAAGATCCCTTTCCTCCAGTACTGAAAGTGTCCACACCAATCATAGAGATCAAAATATTGGATCTTTTTGTCCCACTTCTCTGCATGCCCACCACTGCTTCGATGATCGGGACCGATCTCCAAGTTTCCAGCCACCCCCACTCCACCTATGCATTGGGATCAGAGACAGTCACAGTATCTATATGGAGCTTCCCTGCTCTCCACCGCCATTCCCTAGTTCTTAGGCCAAGCACTGCCAGACTGGGATCAACAGTCTACCTCTTCCTGCCTGTCTCAATACTGAGACTCCACCCCAAAACTGGATGTAACCCTGGTAAGACCTCCATCACTGATGGATTGGCCTTACAAACATGGGACAAAAATGAAAACCTCCCCTTCAGTACTGATGCATCCTGATCCAGAGGATGAATAATTAGATCTTATCTAACACCGATCTGTAACCAACACCTTCACTTTTCTCCTTTAGAGGTCATGAAGTCCTATGGCGACTTCATCAGATGCATGGCTCATGCAACAAATCTATCCACAGTGCAACCTCCTTCCATGGTTATGGATACAGTTTTTAATATAGTGCAGATGGATACATCCACAGCCGTTGCTCTACCAGTGACTTCAGTCCTTCTCCAGGCTGCCAAGACCCCCTGATCTCCTCCAACTTCTACCCTCATTTAATCTTGTAGAATAGACCACATATACAAAATACAAGAAGCATAGCAGAATTCCTCTTCTCCAGTGGTCCTGGGAGTGGGGAAGTCCTTTACTCCTGGGATCACAGCTCCTCCTCTGAAGGCAGGGCCAGCCAACCATTTTTGGTCCCTGAGGGGGAGGGGCTTGTCTGTTCCCCAGTCTGCCTGGCCCTGCCTTTGAAGCAGGATGCAGGTCAGTGGGGTGAAAGAACATGAAGACAGAAGAGAAGTTCACCAGCAGCAAGGAATAGGGCTACAGCAGACCCAGGTACCAACGTCTCCTCAGGGAACGTGGCCGGGTTGGCTGGGAGTGAGAATGCCCCTCCTGCCCGATGTGCTGGGAGATCCCCGGCAACTGCAGGCACACCCTGGCTCCAACGGGGAATGGCCTCCCTTTGGGTTGCGGATCCCCTTCCCCCCCACCCTCAAGATGAGCTCAGGGGCAGTGCTGGAGCCAGGGAGAGGACAGAGAGAGATGCGTTGAGGGCGATCCTCCTGGCAGGCAAGGAACTCAGTTCCCTCTCACTCCATTTGCAGAAGAGACGGTGATGGGGAGACAACCAGAGCTCCTTGGTACACTCCAGCCTTCCGTCTGAATTGCGGTAAGTCTACTTTGGTGCGGGGGGGAGGGTGAGTGGAGAAAAGACGCTGGCAAGGTAAAAAGGGTGTAAAAA
Organism: Gekko gecko; assembly: GCA_029375565.1. NCBI lineage: Eukaryota > Metazoa > Chordata > Lepidosauria > Squamata > Gekkonidae > Gekko > Gekko gecko. Next base: position 178,118,375 of record JAPDNY010000005.1, read on the forward strand.
TTACTCTCCATGTTCCTAAGAACAAGGGATCCCCCCCTTTCTTGTTACCTCCACCACCCCAACAGTTTCCACTAGCCCAATTCAATGGTCTTCCAGGGAAGGAAGGGGATGATATATACGTTCCCTCTTTTTAAACCCACACATCAGGGTGAGCCCTGGGTGAGGATTGAACTGAGGCAACAGCATTACTGCTGTCAGGAAGAAAAGGTGGAAGCAGCCATTTTGATAGAGGGACTTTACTTTCTTTTTCTTAGAGACTCAAAATGGCATCCAAGGCAAACTCTTCAGGGGCATCCCTGGATAGTAGGATCTGTGAAGTCCTTCTGGCCATTTCTCCAGAGCAGCAAGCTCAAACATCTCAGATGAAGGGTCAAGGCTTAGGTTCCCCAGAGGAACATACTAAGATAGATCTGCTGACATGGATGAAATCTGAGATTAAAAAAGAATTTAAAGACCTATGGAAGGCTGCTCGCCATAGGGAATCTACTGATTCTTCTCCAGAGCAAGACCGAACACTGAGAAGGCACCTAGGACACAAAAGACAGAGGAAAGCCAGCAGGTCACCCTCTTTCCCCCAAACAAAAAGAGGAGAATTTATCCTACAGGGAACATAGCCCGCTGCTGAGTGGTAACGAGGAGGACTCTGATTCCTCAGACTCCACGTCTAATATGGAGGAGGGAGAATTATCAGAGGAAAAAGCTGAGATGGTGCCTAATGTTCAGTCTAGACTGTTTCCCCAAGAAATCTATGGTAAATTATTTCCAAAAGTGTTAAGGAAACTTGAACTTACTCCAAAGACCACAGAGGAAGAGGATATAGATTTCCCTATGGGGTCCGAACAAACACTACCAAAGGCTGGGTCTAAATAAATGAGGGTTCCCCTACCAGCAACTTTTTATTCCCTTATGAAGGCTGAATGGGAACATCCAGCCAAACCTAAGACTAACCATCCTATGTTTTCTATTATCTCATACCAGAAGCAGCAAAAAAGATTAAACTGCCAGCAGTAGACGATCCGGTCAATAGATTAGCCTCCACATCCATACTACCTATGGAGGAGGATGGCCTACCAAAGGACCACAGTGACAAATGGATTGAACAAGCCCTGCGCAGAGATTTTGAGGCTTCAGCCAATTCCCTTAGAGCCTCACTCATAGGTTCACTCTTTGCCAGAGCAGTGTACGCTTGGGCATCTGACTTGGCCAAAGCAGACAGTGGCATACCTAAAGAATTCACAGATGAGCTCAAGAATTTAGCTCTGGCTACTGCGTTTGCAGCTGATGCCTCTTTGGATACAATGCAACAATCAGCAAGAGCAATGGCTTCAAGTGTTACGGAAAAAGAAACACATGGCTATGCAATTGGGACGTTGATCTCTCAGCAAGAGCAAAGGTGGCGGCTGTTCCATTCAAAGGCTCCAACCTTTTTGGGGATGGACTCGAACGGTATCTGATGGAAGATAAAGATAAGAAAAAAGTTTTGCTACACAAGAAGAGAGACGGAAAATCCAAGAGAGATTTTCAGTCCTTTTGGGACTCTAGACTAGGGATGTGCATTCGGTTCAGACGAACTGAATGAACCCCTGAAAATGGTCCATTTGGGCCTCTTTCAGGCTGCTCTGGGCCAATTCAGATTCTCTGATCTGAATCAGCTTGCTGCCAAATTGCTGCCGAAATTCGGTGGCAATTCGGCCCCATTATATCCTATGGGCCATTGAAGTCAATGGCGAAAACATAGGGTATATTTGGGGGGCTGGAGGGAGGGGGTTTGAGGGAGAGACTCCAAACTTGCAGGGTAGCTGCTGGGGCCTTTCCCCAAGACAAGAACTTGTGGGCACTCAATGAAATTGCTGAGCAGTCAGGTTAGAAGTTAGAACAGATGAAAGGAAGTACTTCACGCAAACAGTGATTAACACATGGAATTCACTGCCACAGGAAGTGGTAGTGGTGGCTGGCATGATCAGCTTCCAGATGGAATTTGACAAACATGGAGGCTGGAGCAGAGCAGTGGTCCATCAGTGGCTGGTGTTAAGGAGTTTTTTTTTTTTTAAAACAACTATAAGTAATCCAGTACTATTAAAAGAGGTGAAGGGGTTGCCCCCCCAGCACCAGAGCATCACTTGCCACAGAGACCAAGAGTTCCTTTTATCTATAGCCACTAGCCACCAGTGTTAATCACTGTTTGGGTGAAGAAGTACTTCCTTTCATCTGTTCTAACTTCTAACCTGACTGCTCAGCAATTTCACTAAGTGCCCACGAGTGCTTGTCTTGTGAGAAAGGGTGAAAAGTACTTCTTTCTCTACCTGCTCTATCCCATGCATAGCCTTGTAAACCTCTTATCATGTCACCCCTCAGTCATTGTTTCTCAAAGCTAAGATCCCCCAGTGCCTTAACCTTTCTTCATAGGAAAAGTGTCCTCCTCTTATCATTGTAGTTGTCCTTTTCTGCATTTTTTCCAGTGCTATAAATATTCTTTGTGTGTGTGTGTGTGGTGTGAGTGGTCCAATGTGATTGCACCATCAATTTATACAGGGCAGGGCCTGTATAAATGTTGTTCCGGTTGGACTTTTGGGGTTTCTGTGTGACACTGTGGCCACAGTACCACTTGTTCTGGAGTGTGCCACTTGTTCTCATGGCAAACAAGCACCTCCCAAGACAGTTCACTTTTCCTGAGATTCTCTGGGAGAGTCTGACTGCTAGATGCTGCCTGCTTGCCTGCCTCATGTGCCCCATTGGAAACAATGGAAGTAATGGGGGTAACCTGTTTGGGTGCCCATAGAATTCGGTCCACGGGTCCAATTGCTTTGGGACATGGTGGTTTATGTGGGGAGAGGCTCCTGAAGCTACCCTGCAAGTTTGGAGCCTCTCCCTCAAACCCCCTCCCCCCCAGAGCCACTAACAGCACAGTGGGAAAAAAGTAACTTTTATTCCCACCATAGAGAACAATAGAGGGGATGGGGCATCCTGTTTGGGGACCCGTAGAATTGGATCCCCTGGTCCAATGTTCTTGAAACTTGGTGAGTATCTTGGGGAGAGGCCCCAGCAGCTACCCTGCTCTCTCCCTCAAACCCCCTCCCCTCCAGCCCCCAGAATATACCCTATGTTTTTGCCATTGACTTCAATGGCCCATAGGATATAATGGGGCTGAAATTGACATTTGGCTGGCTGAAAGACTCCCCAATTGGCTGGTACTGCTGAAATTGACATGCAGGAGTCTTTCTGCCAGCCAAATTTGATTCTGCCCGATTCAGCTGAATCTGAATCGGGCTGATTTTTTTTTTCACACCCCTGCTCCAGACATGTTTCTAAAACAGAAGTTTCAAGGGAAGGTGGCAGTCAAAGCCAAGGGAATCTAGACCATTCTTCTCCAACAAACAGGGTCAACAAGCTAAAGGTACTAAAAAAAAGGAAACACAGCATGACTTTGCCGGGAGCACCAACAACATCTGCAACAGAGGTTGTCTACAAAGTTTTTCCTCACGTTAGCACCAGACAATAACCAACAAATGGGTACTGGAAACAGTGACAGAAGGCTACTCTATAGAGTTTCAATAATTCCCAACCAACTATTTTCTAGAACTCCCCAGGAGCCACTCACCAGAGAAACATCAAGAATGGAACATGGCAATCCTTCACTTAATGGACATTGGGTCCATAGAACCGGTACCCCACCAAGAAAAGGGACGGGGTGTACTTGGTGTTCTTCACTGTCCCCAAAAAGAATGGGGACATCAGAGCCATACTGGATTTAAAATGGCTAAACAAGAGAGTCCGAACAAAAAAGTTCAAAATGGAGACACTGAAGTCTATAATAGTAGCTATCCAGCGCGGGGACTTTATGTGCTCCATCGACCTGTCTGAGGTGTACTTACATATTCCAGTCAGACAGACACACTGCAGATTTCTCAGATTTGCATACAATGGGCAGCACTTCCAATATTGAGCCCTTCCTTTCGGACTGAAATTGTCAGCATGGGTCTTCACAAAAGTCCTAGTGTCTCTGGTGGCATACTTGAGGATTCAGGGAGTAGCCCTCTTCCCGTACTTGGACAACATCCTAATCAAGGCTCCATCTTGTTCTCAGGTGCTACAGTCACTGCATCTCATGATGCAGGGAACATGGTTTCATCATCAACTTGGACAAGAGCAGCCTGCACCCTTCACAAATGATTGTTCATCTGGGAGTCCAGATAGACACCATACAGGACAGAGTATTCCTCACAGTGGAAAGACAGAGCAAGATTCAACACCTGTTGAGACAAGTCATGAGACAAACAACAATAGAAGTCATGCTTCTGGCTCAACTTTTGGGGATGCTAGTGTCATGCCAGGAAGTTATTCAATGGGCAAGACCCCATGCAAGACCTCTTCAAAGATTTCTGTTACCCTTCCAAGAGGTAATTGCCCACAAAAGGAGGCAGAAGGTGGTGTTACCACAATCGGTGATACGGGAATTATAATGGTGGATGTTCCCAGCACCTTTCCAGAAAAGGTATTTTTCTGTGGGAACCATGCCGAGTGGTTGTGACAACAGATGCGAGCCTATCGGGCTGGGATGCACACATGGAAGGGAGAATAACACAGGGGACATGGTCCCAGAGAGAATTGAGCAGGAGCATAAATTTTCTCAAACTAAGAGCCATCCGTCTAGCTCTGATACAGTTCCAGGAGTTACTGAAGGGCCGTCATGTGTTAGTGCAGATGGACAACACTACAGCTAAGGCCTATGTCAACAGGCAGGGAGGAACCAGATTCAAATCCCTACATCAGGAAGCTGTACTGTTGATCCAGTGGGTGGAAGTTCACCTGCAATCAATAAAGGCAATTCACATGGCGGACAGAGACAACTCTGTAGTGGATTGGTTGAGCCGACAGTCTGTGGATCAGTCAGAGTGGACATTGTGCACGGAAATTTTTCATCAGATTTGCTAACGGTTCAGGGAAGCAACGGTGGATCTCTTCGCCACAGAGAGCAAAGCTCAACTGAGCAAATTCATATCAAGACACAGACACCCAAAAGCTGTGGGAACAGATGCTCTAAACTGTGAATGGCCAAAGATGCTGCTATATGCCTTTCCCCCATTCCACTCCTACAGAAGGTGATACAGAAAGTCATAGAACAACACACAGAGATCATTCTGCTAGCTCCCTTCTGGCCTCGATGGGCCTGGTTTCAGGACCTACAAAGACTAAGGGTGGCAGATCCATGGCGGCTTCCCAAGAAGAAGGACCTTCTGAGTCAAGGGCCAGCTCGGCATCCACACCCTGAGATGCTCAACCTCACTGCCTGGAGATTGAGCAGCAACAACTGAACGCCATGGGCTTTACACAGGGGGTGGTTGAAACTATGTTAGCCTCCAGAAAGGGATCTACGAATCGTGTTTATAACACCACCTGGAAAGTGTTCTGTTCCTGGTGCGCAGAGAAGGGGTTAGATCCCCTAATAGCTCTGGTGGGAGAAATTCTTGCTTTTCTTCAACAGGGACTGGAGAAGGGTCTTAGCACCAGTACCCTGAAGAGGCAAGTGGCAGCTATTTCAGCAGTACGGGGGGCCAGGAAGAGAAAGTCTGTGGTGTCACACCCATGTTAAATGGTTCTTAAGGGGGACAACACTCCTGAATCCACCCCAAACACATTGTTTTCCTACTTGGAACCTTAATGTAGTTCTAAGGGACCTATGCAAAGCTCCCTTTGAACCTATGGGTTCCTGCAGTATTAAGGATCTCTCCTTTAAGACAGCCTTCTTAGTGGGGATTACATCTGCTAGGCAGGTGTCAGAATTGCAGGCCCTGTCTATTGACAGAGACTTAGGTGTGTTTCATACTGACAGAGTGGTCCTTCGACTGGACCCCGCATTCATCCCTAAAGTGAATTCGGTATTCCACAGGTAAGAGGAAATAGTGCTACCATCTTTTTGCCCTAAGCCAAAATATAAAAAAGAAAGGGAATGGCATTGTTTTGACATATGCAGAGTGCTTAGCTTTTATCTAGACAGAACTAAACAGTTTAGAACCACTAACGCTCTGTTTGTCTCTTTTAAAAAATCATCCTTAGGTACAAGGGTCTCAACCTCTACTGTGAGCCAGTGGCTGAGGGGTTGTATCACAGTGGCCTATAAGGCCAAAGGGTTGCAGCCACCTCAAGGGATAACTGCACTCTCTGAGGGGTATGGCCACGACTGCAGCCTATAGGGCTTTTCCCTCAATGGAGGTCATATGTAGGGTGGCTGCCTGGAAGTTGTTTCATTCCTTTACGAGACACTACGGAATTGACAAACTGGCTTCAGCAGAGGCAGCATTTGGTAGAAGGGTACTGCAGCACACTATCTAGATGGGGAAGCTCTGGTCCCACTCTGGGATGTACTGCTTTTTTAAGTCCCAGGAGTAAAGGACTGCCCCACTCCCAGGATCACCAGAGAATGGAAGATTTGTATTCACTTACCGTGAAGCTTCCTTCTTGGTGGTCCTGGAGTGGGGCAGTCCTCCCCACCCTTAATGGGCAGAGTCTTCCACGGTCTCAGAGGGTGCAGTAGTCTGAGAGGGGACTAGGATTTGGAAGATCTACCTTAATCTCGGTATTCAGAATAGCACTGAAGCTTATAAATATGGGTTAACACCCATTTGGCCCAAGTAGGCTGGGGCATGTTTAGTTGTGTTGGTTCCCATCTGTTGTGGGAAGCACTTGTATGTTTTTTTCATAGTTGGTCTGGGGAATCATGGCTTGGACTATGACTGGGCAACAGAGGACAAGCCCCTCCCCCTCAGGGACCAAAAATGGTTGGCCAGGCCTGCCTTCAGAGGAGGAGCTGTGATCCCAGGAACAAAGGAATGCCCCACTCCAGAACCACCGAGAAGGAAGCTTCATGGTAAGTGAATACAAATCTTCCATTTACACACCCCAAGCCTAACTCTGTCATGGTCACATCCTCCTCCAAGGGCAGATGTACCCTTTCCACATCCCCTGACAAAGATTGAAAGAAACTGGATTCCATGGGTTGCAAGTTCTATTTGGCAGGTTCCAGGTATCAAAACCTCCAATTATGCAATATACCCTCTGGGAACAACTTTCTGAATTATTGTCCTCCTTGCCTGAGGACATGGCCCACATGAGCTCTGGCCACTTCAACTGCTTTCTCTGTGTAATATCTGCAATGCCACCACATGGGCTACACCCCCACATCTTTGTGAAGTACTATGCCCTCGACAACTGCATCCATCAACAAACCTTGGTGGGAGGTTCTGTGTTACAGTCAGAATGTGTCTGAGGCCCTTCCAGCACCCTCCTTGAGGTATGCCTGAGCTTGTTGTTCTCCCAATGATGTGATGCACAGAGACCATGAAGAAGATAGGTAGCTTACCTGCAACTGGTGATCTTCGAGTGGTGGGATCTTTGTGCCATTCCCTGTAGGCATGTGCGGTGGAGCCCCTTGTGCATGTCATGGGGGAGAGGTGCAAAAGATCCCTTTCAGCTTTTTATTTACCAATCAGGATTGGCACAGGTGCACTATATCCCAACAGTGTGAATGCACAGATGACCACTTGAAGATCACCAGTTACAGGTAAGTTACCTGTCTTTCCCTGTCAGTAGTAAAGCTTTTGTTGATTGTTATTAAATATACAAATAAGAGAGCCAATATTTAGTTGGTTTTAACTTATCCGTCCTATCAGTGTGAGCTGTTCAAAGCCATTGGACTATAATTCATTCAGATTATTTATTTATTTATTTACTTATTCCATTTGTATCCCACCCTACCTGCGAACAGGCTCAGGGTGGCTTTTCTTTTAAAGAAAGAAACTGAAACCACAAGGGGAAGGAGAAAACCAACACAGGGATTTCAGTGAAGAATAGCAAACAGCAGAGGCCCACCTGGAAAAGCCAGGTCAAATAGAGTCAAAGGTCTGTGGCTTCAGGTGCATATGTACTAATGCCCAAAGCTTCAGCAATAAGAAGGAGCAGCTTGAGCAGACAGAGGGATATGATTTAGTATGCATTACAGCAACTTGGTGGGATGATTCCCATGACTAGAATGTAGTAGTGGGTGGATATGAGTTGTTCAAGAAAAACTGAAGGGGTCGAAGTGCAGGTAGAGTCGTGCTGTATGTGAGGAAAGGGTTTGCTTTTCAGGAAATACTGGAGGATGTGGGTGACAGCTCACTGGAAAGTATCTGGATTAGTATAAGGAAAGGAAGGACAAATGGTATTGTGATTAGAGTCTGCTACAGACTGGACTGCCTGATCAGAATGAAGAGGTGGATAATATCCTCTGTGAGCAGCTTCACAGAGTATCCAAGCAGTATGACCTTGTAGTTATGGTTGACTTCAACTTCCCTGATGTGTGCTGGGAGACAAACTCTGCTGAGTGTCCAGAGTCATGCAGCTTCCTGAACTGCTTGGCTGACAAATTGTTTTTTCAAATGGCAGAGAAAGCTACAAGGGGTTTGGCCACACTTGACTTAAAATTAATTAACAGGCGAGAGTTGACATAGGGGTTGTTGGGAACCTTAGGGTGAAATGAGCATGTCCTCCTAGAATTCCTTTTACAGGGGGCGGGGGGGGGAAGGAACTTTGTATGTTAGTTTTTGTAGGGTAGACTTTAATGAACTCAGAGTCACAATGAGAGTCAGTCCATGGACAAGAATAATTAAAAGGAAAGGAGCAAGTGAAAGGTTGGCTTTCCTAAAACAAGAGCTTTTGCAAGCTCAAGTATGGTAGGGGATCCAAGAAGCCAAACAGAGAACACTGTGGTGAGCTAAGGAAGATGAAGGAAATGTTCAAAAAGTTGAAAGAAGTACATACATCTAAAAAAAGAGTATCTGAGGGTTGCTAGGCACTGTAGGTCATCCATCAGAGAGGCCAAAACTCAGAGTAAGCTGAGACTGGTCAGGGAGGCTTGCTAAAACAGGATATGTTAGGAGTGAATAGAAGGTCAGAGAGGCAATAGACCCACTGGTGGGTGAAAATGGAGAAACTCTTACAGAGGATAGAGAGAAAGCAGAAGGGCTCAATACTTATTTTGCCAAAGTTTTTCCCCTTGAAGAAGAGAACAGGATTATCTAGAGATGGTAGTAGGCAAGGTACGGTGTCCAGGCTGCTAGATGACATGAACAGTGATGTTGTTTCAGTGGATGAATACAAATCATCTGGGCCAGATGGTATACCCAAGAATTCTCAACTTTCTAGAGAGCTTGCAGATCCTTTGTCCATCATCTTCAAGATCTCTTGGAAGATGCGCGATGTGCCACAAAACTGTAGGAGGGTGAATGTTTCCACAATCTTCAAAAAAGGGAGGAAGGATGACCCAGGAAAGTACAGTCTGATCTCTCTCCCAGGGAAGTTACTGAAGCAGGGGTCAGTCTGCGAGCATCTGAAGGGCAACTTGGTTATCTAGGAAGTCAGCACAGATTAGTTCCCAACAGGTCCTGCCAGACCAACCTAATTTCCTTCTTTGATTGAGTGATGAGCTTACTGGATTGTAGGAATGTCATCAGAGTTTAAAAACTTGATTTCAGTAAATCCTTTGATAGGGTTCTCCATGATGTTCTGATGGGCAAACTAGAGGACTGTAGACTGGATTCTATGGTAGTTAGGTGGGTAGGGAACTGGTTGGAGAATTGCACTCAGAGAGTTGTTGTCAATGGCATTTCATCTGAATGGAGGTAGGTGTCCAGTGTGGTGTCCATACTTCTAAATATTTTTATAAATTATCTGTATGAGGGGTGAAGGGTCTACTCATTAAACTTGCAAATGACACCAAATTGGGAGGAATAGCCCTGGAAGACAGAATTCAACAAGATCTGAACGCGCTGGAAAAATGGGCAGATGTGAACTAGATGCAATTCAACAAGGATATGTGCAGAGTTCCACATCTGGGTAACAAAAATGAGAAGCATGCATGTGTCAGGTTCAAAAGCAAGTAGATCCAAGCATTCTTGAGGCAAAGAAAGGCTTTATTGGAATACAGTGCTAAAACCCACAGCAAAACGGTTATTGTCAGGAATGGCGGGATGTGCGGCTCAGGCATGGTTATAGTATGATGCAGAAATGCAACTAGCAAATGATCTTCAAGCACGCGCATGGGAAACTCCCAGCGGGAGGGTTACTTAATGATCGGGAGACAACTTCCCCCACCCCTCAGCTTCACAGGACTGGAAAATTCTCATAGACTCAAGAATAGCCCAAAGCCTGCATTCAAGGCCACTGTGATAACAGCGAGCAGTAGAGGCGAAGCTCCCACGTTACAGCTAGCATACCTATGCAAGCGCAGAAGCAGGTACAAGATAGGGAACACAGAACAATGGACTCAGTATGAAACATGAACCAAGGAGCCATTACTGACACCCTGCCCTTCCCAAAATTTACCCTGCCCCCTCAGGAGGAAGGGAAGGAAGGACCTCCCGGTTTCGTTGGGAAGCGGGAGTGGAAGTCCCTGATAAGTTCAGGCGCTTGTACATCTGTGACTTTCACCCATTCCCTGTGCTGGGGACCAAAATGAACCCATTCAACAAGATAGTAGAGTTGGCCCCGTATCAGTTTAGAGTCCAGGATATCAGCCAGTTCATAATGTTCAGCGTTGTCCACAATCAGCGGGGGGTGTGCAGGGTGTTCCGGATGCCATTTATTCGGAGGGTACGCTGGTTTGAGAAGGCTGAAATGGAAGATGGGATGAATATTTTTAAGAGTCTTTGGTAATTCTAACTGCACAATGACCTTATTGATACATCGGATGATCTTAAATGGGCCAAAGTATTTCCAAGCCAGTTTCCTGGAGGACTGGGGTAGACGCAGGTTTTTTGTGGACAGGTACACATACTTTCCAGGCTGAAGGTCCCAACCCACCACCCTTTTCCTATCAGCCTGTTTTTTATACTCGGCTTTAGCCGCTTCCAAAGTTTCACAAATCAACGGCCATGAATCACGAAAAGTTTTACACCAATCAGCGGCATCTCCCGCCATCCCGGAAGGTTTCAGAAATGGCAAAGGGGGACTATCGTAGCCAAGTGCTGCTTTGAACGGGGAAACACCAGTAGAAGCATGCCAAGAGTTATTGTAAGCAAATTCAGCTAGGGGTAAGAGGTCTACTCAATTATCCTGTTGAAAGTTGGTGAAGCAACGCAAATATTGTTCAAGGGTTTGATTAACCCGTTCCATTTACCCATCAGTCTCTGGATGATAGGCGCTGCTTAAGGCACGCTCTATGCCCAATAGGGCCATCAGTTCAGTCCATAATTTAGAAACAAATTGCGAGCCGCAGTCAGATATTATTTTGGCTGGCAAAATATGCAATCTTACAACATGCTGCAGGAAAGCCCTTGCCAAAACTTTAGCTGTTGGGAGTCCCGCAAAAGGGATAAAATGGGCTTGCTTGGAAAACAAGTCAACTACCACCCAGATGACCGTCATGTGCTGAGGGGTAGATCTATAATAAAATCCATGGAAATGACTTCCCAGGGTCGGTCGGGGGTTGGTAGTGGTTGCAACAGTCCTGGTGGTTCCCCCCCCTGGGTTTACAAAGGCTGCAGACAGGACAGGATTGTATATAAAGATACAAGTCCTTTTTCATGCGGGGCCACCAGAAACTGCGCTGGAGCAGATGTAGTGATTTAACATATCCAAAATGTCCGGCTGGCTTTGAATCATGCACAGACTGCAACACCTCCAGCCGAATGCTTTCAGGCATGAAAAGTTTCTCTCCCTTGTACCAACAGTCATTAGATCTATGCGTCAAGGCCCCCTGGGATTGAAGCATTTGCTTTTCTTGATCTGTTAGGGCTTTCGCAAAGCGGTCCTCCCAAGGAGTACTTGGGGGCTGAGGTGCACTTGCCTGTTGACTCTGTTTATGGGTAACCACTACTCCAGTCAATTGAGCCGGGGTAAAGAACGACTCCCGCTCTTCCAACCTTTTGCTATCGTGCTGGGGCAGGCGTGAAAGGGCATCCGCCAAATGATTAGACTTCCCCGGGAAGTGGTGGAGGGTGAACTGGAATTTGGAGAAAAACTCTGCCCATCGGAACTGCTTGGCAATGAGAACCTGGGGCTTTCGTAACACTTCTAGGTTTTTGTGATCAGTCCAGATTTCAAAAGGGACCCGAGTCCCTTCTAGCCAATGGCGCCAAGTAATGAGGGCCAGTCGGATCAAGGCCGCTTCCTTGTCCCAAATGGGCCAGAACCTTTCGGTATCATTAAATTTTTGAGACACGTAGGCTAAGGGTTGTGGGCACCCTTGTGCATCCTCCTGGAGGATCGCCCCCCCATTGCTGTGTCAGAAGCGTCCACTTGCACGATAATTTTTTTTGTTTCGTCAGGGTGCGCAAGGACCGGCTCAGTGGTAAACAATTGTTTGAGCTGTTCAAACGCGTCCTGACATTGCGGGGTCCAGTCCAATCGAGCCCCTGGCTGGGAAGCTTTGGCCCCTCTTCCTTTGGTCTTAAGGAGGTCTGTAAGTGGTAGGCTGACCTGGGCAAAGTGGGGTAGGAATTGGCGGTAAAAATTGGCGAAACCGAGAAAACTCTGGAGTTGTCTCCTGGTTTTGGGGGGTTCCCACCCCACCACATCTTGGACCTTTTTGGGATCCATCTCCAGACCCTCAGGGGATATGCGGTAGCCTAGAAAGTCAATGCGGGTCTGATGAAACTCACATTTTGATAACTTAACAAACAGTTTGTGCCCCAGTAACCTTGAGAGCACTTCTCGGACCAGTTGGACATGGGTTTTTTGGTCCGGGGAGTACAGTAAGATATCATCCAAGTAAACAACTACCCCTTTGAACAGATAGGGGTGCAGCACCTCATTGATCAGATTCATAAACACTCCCGGAGCCCCCTGGAGCCCGAATGGCATAATTCTGTACTCAAATTGCCCCAGTGGGGTGTTAAAGGCGGTCTTAAATTCATCACCTTGCCAGATGTGTACTCGGAAATATGCATCTCTCAGATCCAACTTAGAAAAAACCTTTCCCTTAGCCACTTCTGCTAAGAGATCCTTGATGAGTGGCATGGGGTAGGCATTGGTAGCAGATACTGCATTCAGTCCCCAATAGTCCGTACACAATCTCAGCCCCCCCATCCTTCTTTTTGCAAAACAGCACCGGGGCCACGAATTGAGACGAAGCTGGTCGAATAAAGCCACGCGCCAGGTTTTTATCGATGAACCTGCGTAACTCCCCTTTCTCCATGGGGCTCATGGCATAGATTTTACCCCTTGGCATTTTTTGGCCCGGGAGGATTTCAATGACACAGTCTGAGTTACGATGGGGGGGAAGTTCATCGGCTTCCTCCTCCTCAAAAACTTGAGACAAGTCCCGATACTCTGCGGGGATGCAACCAATTTCCTCCGCTGCTAGGCAAGCCCGTGGAGGTTCATTATTGGGTGGGGTGCCCCATTCCAGGTCCCATTTATGTTCTGAGCATCTTGGGGAAATGAAACGCACAACCCCTTCCTCCCACAAAATGTACGGGTCATGTCCATGTAACCACGGGCTGCCTAACACCAAGGAGAATTTGGCTTGTGGAGCTACCACAAAGGAGCGGAGCTCCCAGTGCTCACCTGCCCCCATGCACAACGGTACAGTCTCAAATCTGCAGGGCTCCTTCATCGGTGACCCATCCATCTGAGTGAACGTGATGGGGTCTTTCAATTTGACTACTGCTGCCTCTAACCCCATAACCAGAGAAGGGTTAATGAGGTCTCTCCCGCAACCAGAGTCAATGAGGCCGTGTACCCTAATGTGGGTCATCATGGCCGGGTTCATTATGATCACAGTCACAAAAAAGAGAGGGATAATTGCTCATCAATTTGAGCGCTTCTGGGGCCAGGTCCTGTTGTGCTGCGCCACTTACAACAGGACCTGCTTGTTTCCCTGCTGCTCTGGTTCATTCTCCTCCAGGAACAGTGAGTCTATAACTTCCTGGTTGGTGTAGAGGGCCCGGGGTTTGCGTGGCTTGGCTGTGCCCTTCTTCGGTGGGGGCCCTGGACATCATCTGTCCTCCTCGCGAGGTGGTAACCAGCCCAAATCCTCCCTAGAGCAGGAGGCTGCGAAGTGCCCTTTCCCCCCACATTTCAGGCACAGACCTTGTCTCATGCGTTGATCCCGGAGACCGCTCGAGGTTGGGGCTGGTTTCCCTTTGAGTTGGGAAGTGGAAGTGGCTGGGCAATTGTTCCCCAAGGACATGTCCAGCTTCATGATGCGTAGCCTGCTTTCAGCCCACTCGGCTTCTTCCATCCAGCCCTGCAATGTTCGCGGCTCCTTGGAGCTGAGGACGTTATTATGGACATCTACAGCCAACCCCATTCGGTATTGCTGGGCTAACAACAGGTCTGTCCAGTCCCGAATTTTGGCCGCATGCTTCTGGAATTCTCTGGAGTCCTCCCTCATAGTAAGCCTCCCTTGTTTAAAGGTGCAGAGGAAGGCTTCTGCTTTCGGGGCAGCCGCTAGGTCTTCAAAACGGTTTCTCAAGGCCCACATGAAGTCATCTACACTCCCCAATTCCACTGCTTTTAGATCATGTAAGGCCACATACCAGCTGGTTGCAACTCCCCTCAACCAGAAAGCGATAAACTCCACCTGTTGTTCTTCATCTGGGAACAGGTGGCCCCACCACTGAACGAACTTTCCGACCTGCAGTATGAAGAATGAGACGCTCTCGGGATCCCTGTCGAACGTGATCTCCAGCAGATCTTTTGGCTGTAAAATTGGTGGGGGAGGCACTACACCTGGTCCAGGTGCGGGTCCTGGGGCTGGCATCAGTAGGGGTGCTGGCACCAGGACTGGCGGTGACCCCCCCGGTGGAGGTTGACCAGGGACCAGCTGTCCCGGGATCGGCTGCCCCGGGATTGGTTGCCCCAGAACTGGCTGCCCAGGGACTGGTTGGCCTGGGATGTGTTGTCCTGGGACCGGCTGTCCCGGCACTGGCTGCCCTGGAACAGGTTGCCCTGGTGGTGGACGCCCCGGCAGCAATTGGGGTCCTGGGCCTGGGGCAGGTCCGGGCTGGGCCAGCAAATGGGTGCGAATAGCCTGGTCCATCATCCCCAGAAGGGATTGCTTTAGCTTGCCCATGTCCCGCATCAGCTGTCGGCAATCCTCTTCTACCATGTCCATCCGAGTGTCCACATCCTTACTCGAGCTGGGCCTCACTAACCCGCGGGGAGTTCGTCCCTGGGGTAGTCTAAAACTCCCACGGGGGTCCATCAGGCTGTCACGGCTTTGGCTCCCTGGCAATGACCATGTTGTCTGAGTAGCGTCCAATAAGTTCCTGGACCAGTCTCTAGACTTCCATTGTGTGACCCATTTGTCCCACGGGATCGGGGCACTTTGGTAGTAGGTCCAGGGTATAGCCCCTCCATGGCTCAGGATTGATCCAGCTGGGCTGTAGATCAGGGGGGTGTACAAGGTCCCCAAAGTCCCGGTTGCAGAGGGAGTGATGGGCCCATCCAAGGTGTATGGGACCAATGCCGTTGTCACTGGAACAGTTGTTATCGGTACAACCGTGACCAGCACTGTGGTGACTGGAACAGTAGTCACTGGAATCAAGGTGACGGGAGTGGTAGTACTCGGGACCATCACCAGTGCTCCACCGGGGCCGCTCATCCTGGTGTGGAGAGGCGCGAACCGGTAGGAACACTGAAGAGGTTTCCTGTCAATTTCTGTCAAGTTCAAAAGCAAGTAGATCCAAGCATTCTTGAGGCAAAGAAAGGCTTTTTTGGAATACAGTGCTAAAACCCACAGCAAAACAGTTATTGTCAGGAATGGTGGGATGTGCGGCTCAGGCATGGTTATAGTATGATGCAGAAATGCAACTAGCAAATGATCTTCAAGCGCGCACGCGGGGGAAACTCCTGGCGGGAGGGTTACTTAATGGTCGGGAGACAGCTCCCCCCACCCCTCAGCTTCACAGGACTGGAAAATTCTCATAGACTCGAGAATAGCCCAAAGCCTGCATTCAAGGCCACTGTGATAACAGCGAGCAGTAGAGGCGAAGCTCCCACGTTACAGCTAGCATACCTACACAAGCGCAGAAGCAGGGACAAGATAGGGAACACAGAACAATGGACTCAGTATGAAACATGAACCAAGGAGCCATTACTGACAGCATGCTGGATGGGGGAGACACTTTTGCATAGTAGTGTGTGTGAACAAGATCTTGGGGTATGAGTGGACTGTAAGCTAAATATGAGCAGTTAGTATGATGCAGCAGAACAAAGGCTAACATGATCCTGGGGTGTATCAACAGAGACATAAAACTGAAATCACAAGATCTCATTGTCCTGCTGTACACTGCCGTGGTCAGGCCACACCAGCAGGGCTGCGTGCAGTTCTGGAGGATTCACTTAAAAAAGGATGCAGACAGAATGGAGCAGTTACAGTAGGGGGTCTGGAGACCAAGCCCTATGAGGACTGACTGAGGGACTTGAGAATGTTCAGTCTGGAGAAGAGGAGATTGAGGGCAGGAAGCTCTTCCTGTTGGCAGCAGTGTATAGGACTTCCAATAATGGTTTTAAATTACAGGTGGGAAGGTACCAGCTTGATATTAGGGTTTTTTTGTACAGTAAGAGTAGTTCAGCTGTGAAACAGCTGCCTAGGGAGGTGGTGAGCTCCCCCTCAGTGGGCGTATTCAAGCAGCGGCCAGATGAACACTTGTCAGGGATGCTTTAGGCTGATCCTGCATTGAACAGGGGGTTGGACTAGATGGCCTGTATGACCTCTTCCAACTTTATGATTCTTTCTATGAAATATACAATATTACTACTTTTATTATCTGTCCAAGAAGGAATGGCTCTGCAGTTTGAGGGAGCTTTGGACCAGAGTCTATTGATTTTTCCAAATCATTGTATGCGAATATCTGTTACACATTCTGGAATTAGGAGATGCTAAATGAAATTAAACCTTTATTGGTGAGGAGGGGTGGTAATATATTTAAATGGGAAAACAAAAATATTTGGTTTGATGTAGAATGCAAAAATAGCAGGAGGTGAGTTAGGAAGGACTACTGCAAGTTTAAGAAATCTAATAATTTTGCTATGCGAACAATAGATTTTAATTTAAAGCATAGACATAGGATCTTTCTTAGGCACAAGAAGTATCATAGTTATCTGACAATTTTGAGCTGATCTGATTGAGGCATCCACCAGCAAGGATATGAGATCTTTTTGGAACCTCATTAACAGTTCATTAGCTACAGAAGCTCACATCTTGAACCTTATTGCTGGTTTAAAGGCAGTCAGGGTTTCAGGGCCCGATTGGATACCACCTGACTTAATCAAGGATTTTGCCAGTTGGTGGTTCCCAATTCTGACATACTTGTTTCAGATCACTGATTATTTTTGAGAATTTCCTGTGACCTGGCAGAAGGCTATAATGGTTCCTATTTATAAAAAAGGGGACAAACTTGATCTGAAGAATTACAGATCTATAAGCCTGTTGTCATTTTTTGGTAAACTTTGTGCAAGCCATTTACTTACTAAGTGAAAACCTGGATGGACTTGGAACATCTATTGGGAACAGAACAAGCTGGATTTTTGAAGGGGTATGTCAACAACTGACCATTGTGTGGCCCTTGCATATATGGCTGAGAAATATACTAGAACCAAACAGAGTAAGTTATATGTTGCCTTTTTTGACCTAAAAACGACATTCAGTATGGTCCTTTAGAACAGAATCTGGGAGGAACTATGCAGGACAAATATTTATAAATATCTGGGAGTCCAATTTTATAAATATCTGGGAGTTACACTCCAGGATTTATTCTCTTGGGCTTTGCACGCTAAAGAGGTATCCATAAAAGCCAAGAGTACAGCAGCAATTTTGAGGATTTTTTTTTTCACGACAAGTACAAAATTTGTTCTTGCAGTTTGAATGCTTTTCAGGCAAAAATAACCTCACTGTTTTTGTATGTTATTCTGGAGTTAGTTGGTAGCCTGGGTGCATGCTCAGATATAATCCAGATCAATTTCCTTAGACCTATCTTAGCATGCCCTAGATGTATCGCCTCATCTTCCCAGTTAATGGAAACTGGGCAGAATATAATTTCTCTTATAGCCTTGTTAATGGTTATTGTTTTATTTATTTATTTATAATTTCAATTTATATATACTGCTCTTCTCTGAATTCACTGAGCTCAGGGTAGTTAACAAAATGGAATTATTTATTTATTAAATTAGGGGTTTTTTTGACCCCCTGTCCTCACTTGCGTGGGACTCAGGGTGGTTCACAAGTTTGATTCAATACAGTGGAACAATTTGATTCAATACAGTGGAACATGCCTTATGAAACTAGTAGATCAGACAGGGCACAGATGTCACTTGGCAGAAAGTTCCACCAGGCTGGGCCGTGGCACTGGTTGAGGCCAGCTGGAGATCTTTTGGGCCAGGGACCCAGTTTAAAATCCAAGAGATAAAAATAGGTAAAACCAACATTAGATGGCATAAAAAAACAAATTTACAGATTGTATCACTGTCTTGCAATGAGTGAGAGAAGGCAGAGTGGAGGGGAGTGGAGGGGAGGGGATGGGAGTGCCAGATATGATGGTACCCATTGCTGTCCTCAATCAAAAGCCTGGCAGAACTTCTCTGCCTTGCACATCCTGTGGAATTGCACAAGGTCCTGCAGGGCAGGGATGTTATTTAGCAGAGATTTCCATCAGGTAGGAGAGTTCCACCTGGTTGAGGACAGCCAGACATCTTTGGAGCTAGGGAACCACCAGTAAGTTTTTCTCAGCAGAGCATAAAGCTCTTTGGGGGACATACCAGAGGAGGTGGTCCCAGAGATATTTGGGTCCCTGACTGCTCAGGGCCTTAATGGTCAGTACCAGGACCTTGAACCTGACCTGGTACTCCACTGGGAGCCAGTGTAGCTGCCACAGCACAGGTTGAATGTGTGCCATCCATGGTGTTCCTGATAGGACCCGCACTTCCACATTCTGGAACAGTTGGAGTTTTCAGATCAGTCTCAATTGCAGACCAGCATAGAGCAAGTTACAGTAATCCAATTTGGAGTTGACTGTTGCATGGATTACTGTGGCCAGGTTAGGGCCACGGCTGGATCGCCCATTGGGCGAACTAGGCGCTCGCCTAGGGCACACCGGACTCAGGGGTGCCAAATGACGCCCTGCTCCCCCCTAAAAGCACCCCCCACCGCCCTAACCGGGCGCTCACCGCCCCCGCTGCAGAGAAGCACCCAGCTAGGGCGCAAGTTGCCTTCCCCCTCCTCCCTGGGGGGGAGGAGAATGAGGAGGAGGCAGCCAGCGGGATCTCCCTGCTACCGCCGCCACCACCAAGCACCCGACAAGGGCACAAGTTGCCCTCCCCCTCCTCCTGGGAGGGGAGTAGGAGGAGGCCGGTGGTGGCCAGCGGGATTTCCCCTCTGCCGCCACCACCAAGTGCCCAGCTAGGGTGCATGTTGCTTTCCCCCTCCTCCCTGAGGGGGGAGGAGGAGGCGGCCGGCGGCGGCCAGTGGGATCTCCCTGCTGCCGCTGCCACCGCAGAGTGCCTGGCTAGGGTGCAAGTTGCCCTCCCCCTCCTCCCTGGAGGGGGAGGTGGTGGCGGCCAGCGGGGACTCCCCGCCACTGCCGCCACCACTGTAGAGTGTCCAGCCAGGGCACAGCTTGCCCGCCCTTCCCCTCCTCCCTGGGGGGGAAGGAGGGGTGTGTGGCATGGCTGGATCTCCAGGCCCAACCAGGAGGTTGGGATCTGTGCCCACTTAAGGTGCAGAAATTCCTGGAGCCGGCCCTGGTCAGGGCAAGACAAGAAAGGAGCCAGTTGTTTCACCTGGTGCAGCTGGTAAAATATCCTCCAGGCCCCCAGTAGGGGTCAGTCACCAGAGGTCAATGTGACTTCCAAGTGCAGACACACACAGAAAATATCAAAAGTACAAAAATAGAGAGAGAGAGAGAGAGAGAGAGAGAGAGGGAGAGGGAGAGGGAGAGGGAGAGGGAGAGGGAGGGAAGTTAGCAATCCTGAATCCCACTCACCCAGGCACAGAACCTCTGTCTTAGTTGGATTCAGTTTCAGTCAGCTCTTCCTCAGCCATCCCACCATGGCCTCCAACCCCTCAGACAGATTTTGTGGGGTGGTGTCCAGGCAGCCACCCATCAACAGATACAGCTGGGTGTTATCAGTGTACTGGTGGCATCCCAGCCCCAAACTCCTTGCCAGCTAGGTGAGGGGACATATATAGATGTTGAATAACATTGGGGAGAGGATTGCCCCCTGAAGGACCCCATATATTATGGGTTACCTAGTTGACACCTTCCTCCCTAGTGCTACCCCCTGTCCCCAACCTCAGAGAAATGAAGTAAGCCACTGCAAAACTACCCCATGAACTCCTATGTCTGCGAGGCAGCAGGTCAACAGATTGTGGTCAACTGTGTCAAATGCTGCTGTAAGATCTAGCAATAGTAGAAGCACTGACCCACCTTGATCCAATTGCTTGCAGACATCATCCGTGATGGCAAGCAATGCTGTCTCCATCCCGTGGCCAGGGCGGAAACTGGACTGGAACAGGTTAAGTGCTGATGTGTCATCCAGGAAATGCTTGCAATAAACCTAGAGAGTAAGGAACCACTAGTTTCACTATCAGAATTAGATTATTTTAGACATGGATAGGTTTGCCTCCTCATAGATAAGCTGAACTCATTTGGTTTGGCTTATGACTCTCTTCCGGCCTTATGGAAGACTGGTGCTTATAGTTGGGTTAGTAGCCACCTAGTGACAGAAGAATAGCACCTTCTTCACGAAGATGCTGCTTGGTGCTGGACCATTTACTCTGGCTGCAGGAATTGAACTAATACATTGCACTACCCACCTTAAATATTTTAAATTGTTTTATTGTATTGTTTTATACTGTTATTAATTAACTCTTGACTTATTTTTACGATTGTATTCTGTTGGTTGATGTGAGCTGCCCAGAACCTGTTTCTGGGAAGGGCAGGATAAAAAATGGAAATAATAAATTTAAATAAATAAATAAATAAATAAATAAGGGAAGTGGCATATATGTTTGCCCATGTACTTTGGATATTCATATTTTAATCAATACCAGATACCATATTATTTCTATATTATGGTACCATGTTGTTGAAGTTTTCTTTTTCTTGCAAGGATGAATTCACTTATATAGATGATTTACAGGCCATGAAAGGGGATCTAGAGTTTGTATCTGTGGCCTAATTTGCATCTAGCATTTGCTCCTCTGTTTACCAAACCCATGCTGGAACAGAAATTCCCCTCTACATTGCATGCCACTTTCACTTTGATTGATAGTTGGATTTTATGGCAGTGTCCAGACTGTATACCACTTTCACTTCATTTGATCTCTCGGTTTTATGGTAGCCATCTACATAGATTTATGGCTGTTTTATGGCCATTCAGGGGTGACTCTGCAGTCAGTACAGCGTTGTTGCCAGAGGCACTGCCTTTTACTCTTGGGTAGCCCCAAAGCAGGGGTGCCCTACTTTCTAACCTGAACCAAAGTCCCCAAAAGTCAAGCACTCTCAGCTCAAACCACAGAGTCAGGCTGCAAGTGCTCTGCAAAAAGGGATTTCATATTCAGGTTTCATAAGGTGACTTCAGAGCAAGTCTCCAGTCTTCCCCCTCCACCCAGCAGAGATTATGCTTATGGAATGACAATGGGTTCTACCAAGTAAAATATCTATATTTCTAAAGTCTATTTAGAGGCCATCTGGCAGGTAACTCTGTCTCCAGTAATTCTTTGTCTGAATTCTTTGTCTTTCCTGCTCTGTTCCTCAAGAATACTGGGATAAACCAATAAATCATTCAAATGTTTAGCAATCTTTCCTGATGCTAATCAGAGACATCTCACACCTTTTGTCTACCCTGGCTAGGACCATTAGTAAGTCAGATAATCCATTTAACTAGCTACCCAACACCTGACTTATATCGTTAAATCAAGACCCTGCCTCTCTGGAAGCTCATTGGTCCGCAGGTGAAGGAGCGCCTCCCTTATGTTACCCACAGTAGCCAAGCAAAGCAAGCATGCGCGCATGTGCATAGGTTGGGGACGAAGGAAAACAAAGAAGGCATGGCAGCTAGCTGACATCCTGCCCCCTCAACAGAAAATCAACCCCCTCCTGGAATGGCCGGGGGATCTCCCAGTTTCCCCAGAAGACATTTATGGAATTCACGCAAAAGGTCAGGGGCCCAAATATCCCCTGCTTCCACTCATTCTCGGTGTTGGGGACCAAAATGCACCCATTCTATAAGATAATACAAACGTCCATGTTTCAATTTAGAGTCGAAAATTTTGGAGATTTCGTAGTGTTCTTCACCCTCCACCAAGATAGAGGGAGCCACCATTGGTTCGGGGTGCCATCGATTAGGACTTGCACTGGCCTTCAGAAGGCTGAAATGGAAAATTGGATGGACATGTTTTAGGTTTTTAGGTAAATCCAACTCTACAGTCACATCATTGATCATTCTGATCACTTTAAAAGGCCCAATGTATTTTCACACCAATTTCCGAAAGGGTTGAGATAGTTTCAAGTTCTTGGTGGACAGATACACAGAGTCTCCAGGCTGCAAAGCCCACCCCTCCATCCTTCTCTTGTCAGCCTGGTGTTTGTAAGCTGCCTTAGCAGCGTCTAGTGTTTTACAGAGTTGTGGCCATGACTTTCTCAACATTTCGCACCAATCCGCTGTATTACCCCCTTTTCCTGGTGCTGCAGTAAGGAAGGGGATCGGGGGGCTGTCGTAGCCCATCGCAGCCTTAAAAGGTGAAACACCCATAGATGAATGATAAGCATTATTATAACAGAATTCCACTAAGGGTAGCAACTCGACCCAATTGAATTGTTGAAAGTTGGTGAAACAGCGCAAATATTGTTCCAGGGTTTGATTCACCCGTTCCATTTGTCCGTCAGTCTCTGGGTGGTAAGCATTGCTTAAGGCATGTTCCACCCCCATAAGGTCCATTAGCTCCCCCCAAAGCTTTGAAACAAATTGGGATCCACGGTCCATGATCACCTTGTTTGGGAAGGTGCAGTCTAACGATGTGCTAGAGTAAAGCTCTCACTAACAACAGGGCTGTTGGTAAACTAGGTAATGGGATGAAGTGAGCTTGCTTAGAAAACAAATCTATGTCTACCCAAATTACAGTCATGGACTTTCTAGGTGGTAGGTCTGTGATAAAATCCATAGAAATCACCTCCTAGGGTCTACTGGGAGTCAGCAGCAGTTGCAATAACATGGGGGGTTTCCCCGGTCTGGGCTTACACATAAGGCAGATTTGGCATGAGTGATAAATCCTTGTGATAAATCCTTGTGCATGTGCAGCCACCAGAACTGGCACTATAATAGATGCAGTGATTTTACAAATCCAAAGTGGCCAGCCGGCTTGGATCCATGCACTGCAGCTAATACTTCCCCCCGCAACAGTGCTGGAACAAACAGTTTATTTCCCTTATACCAGCAGCCATTGTCCTGTTGTTCCAAGTCCCCCACCACCCTCACTTCCTCCATGTCAGACTCAGAGAGGGCGGAGGCAAATCTGGTTTCCCAACCCACAGTAGGAGGGGAACAGGGAAAATTTTCTTTCACCTGCCTTCATGTTGTCACTGCTCCGCTTAATTGGGAAGGTGTAAACATGGAATCAAGGACCTCCTCCCTTTGGTTTTCATGTTGCGGGAGGCATGACAAAGCATCGGCCAGAGAGTTGGCTTTGCCTGGGAAATGGTGCAACATGAACTGAAACTTTGAGAAAAAATCAGCCCACTGAAGCTGTTTGGCATTCAAGTTGCGAGGGCTGCAAAGCACTTCAAGGTTTTTATGGTCAGTCCAAACCTCAAACGGAACTCGCGCCCCTTCCAACCAATGCCTCTATGTGGAGAGCGCCAGCTGGATTGTTCCAGCTTCCTTATCCCACACCGACCAGTTCCTTTCTGTGTCATTAAATTTATGGGACACATACGCTAGGGGATGGAGCTTGCTGTCTGCACCTTCTTGCAAGATCGCCCCCCTCCCCATAGTGACATCCGAAGCATCCACCTGGACCAATTTTTTTTTGTTTAATCGGGATGTGCCAAGATTTGTTCTGCTGTAAACGGAACCTTTAACTGTTTAAATGCTTCCTGACATTCGGGAGTCCATGTCAGCGTAGCTCCTGGTTTAGCCGCTTCTGGCCCCTTCCCTTTGGTTTTTAACAAGTAGGTTAGGGGTAGGCTCACTTGGGCAAAGTTTGGCAAAAAATTTCTATAGAAATGAGCAAATCCTAAGAAACTCTGAAGCTGCCGTCGAGTTTTGGGAGCCTCCCACCCCAGCACGTCTCTTGCCTTCCCTGGGTCCATCTCTAACCCCCGAGGAGAGATGTAATACCTGAGAAAGTCAATGTCAGTCTTATGAAACTTGCACTTTGATAGCTTGGCAAATAGTTTGTGCTTATGTAACGTCTGTAGGACCTCTCTCATCAATTTCACATGATTATCAGGGGAGTACAACAAAATGTCATTCAAGTAGACCGGGACCCCCTTGAACAGGTGCTTGTGCAACACTTTATTTATTAGATTCATAAAAACTCCAGGAGCCACCTGGAGACCGAATGGCATCACTAGGTACTCAAACTGGCCCAGGGGGGCGTTGAAAGCTGTCTTCTATTCATCCCCTTCCCGTATGCGTACATGGAAATACGCATCTCACAAGTCGAGTTTAGAAAGGATTTTCTCTTTAGCCACTTCAGCCAAGAGGTCTTTAACCAATGGCATGGGGTAGGCATTTGTGGAAGAGACTGCATTCAAACCATGATAGTCAGTGCAAAGTCTTAAAACCCCATCTTTCTTTTTCTGAAAGAGGACGGGGGCTGCAAACGGGAAGGCAGCTGGCTGGATGAACCCTCTGGCTAAATTTTTATCTATAAACTTCCACAACTCTACTTTCTCCCTGAGGCTCATAGCGTAGAGCTTCCCTTTCGGCATTTTATGCCCTGGCAATAACTCAATTGCACAGTCAGAGTTGCGGTGTGGGGGGAACTCATCAGCCTCTTCCTCTTCAAATACCTGTGACAAGTCTCTATATTCCCTTGGGATTTTGGTAAGCTCCTCCGTAGTGAGACATGCTCGAGCAGGTTCCCCACTTCGGGGTCCCATACATGGTGTTGACATTTAGGGGAAATGAACCGTACAATTCCGTTGTCCCACAATATATATGGATCATGTCCATGGAGCCATTTGCTTCTGAACACCAAGGGAAACTTAGCCCCTGGCGATATTATAAATGCTCGATCTTCCCTATGATCGCTGGCCCCTATACGCAACGGCACAGTTTCAAATCTACAGAGCTCTTTCATCGGGGACCCATCCATTTGGGTACAAACTAAGGGCTCTGCCAACTGAACCACAGCAGCCTTGATTCCTGACACTAGGGAGGGGTTGATTAGATCCCGCCCACATCCCGAGTCAATAAGGCCCCAGACCCTGATGTGCATTCCCATTGTGGGGTTCATAATTGTAACGGTCACAAAAAAGAGGGATGAATAGCTGCTCACCACTTTTGGCACCTCTGTGAATAAGTCCTGCTGCACTGCGCCACTTACAGCAGGACCTGGTCTTTTCCCGCCAGTTCCATCTCCTCCTCCTCACTCGATCCTTGCTCCAATGCTTCCACCCCAGCTTGCAGAGCACGGGGGTTTCTCACTTTTGCTGTCCCCTTTTTTGCAGGCATGTTGACCCGGCGCTTGTCACCTTCTGTTCCCATCAACCTGGCAGCCTCACCCAAAGGGCATTTGGTGATGAAGTGGCCCCAATCCCCGAATTTCAGATATAACCCCTGTTTCATCCAGTGCTCTCATTGCAAGACTTTTGGCAGGGTAGTCTTTACCTTAGGGTGGGGTGGTGCTGGTGCCCTACCCACCACTATCACGTTGTCCAGACGCATAGTTCGCAGCCGGCACTTGACCTTCTCCACCTCCTGCATCCAGGCCTGCAAGGTTCTTGAGTCCATTGAGCTCATGACGTTGTTCCAGATTTCAGGAGTCAGCCCCAGCCGGTACTGCTGAGCCAGCACTGGATCGGACCAGTCACGGATTTTGGCGGCTTGCCATTGAAATTCCGTTGAGTACTCCCTAACTGTCAACTTACCTTGTTTAAATGTGTAGAGGAATGCTTCCGCATTCTCTGCTGCAGTTCAGTCCTTGAATCGGGTTTTTAGTGCCCACATAAACGCATCTACACTCCCCAACTCCACCACATCCAGGTTGTGGAGACCCACATACCAGCTTGTTGCCACCCCCCATAATTAAGAAGCAATAAAGTCCACTTGTTGCTACTTATTGGGAAACAAGTGAGCCCACCGCTCCAGGAACTTCATCACCCGCACAATAAAAAAAGAGAGGTTTTCTGGATCACCATCAAAGGTAGCATCCAGTAAATCCTTGGGCCACAGCAGGGCTGGTGGAGCCACTGGAACCGTGGGTTGTGGAACCGGGGGGGAGGAGGCGGTGGCGTCACTGGCAGCTGCGGTGGAGCCAGTGGTGGAGGAGGTGGCAGCGGTGAAGGAAGAGGTGGTGGAGCCAGCTGAGGGACTGGCTGGCTAAGGGCAGGCCCTGGAGGGGGGGCCGCCAGGGCCTCTTGTTGGGTGGCCCATTGGGTCTGCGCCGCCTGGGCTACTATCCCCGGTAGGTTCTGAAGCAATTGCCCCATGTCCCGCATTATTGTGCGGCAATCCTGTTCCAGGCCATCCAGCCTCCCATCCACGTCCCTTCCCTGGCCTAATGGAGACCTTGAAGGGGACATGATGGTTCTGCTTGGGGTCACTCCAAAGCTCCTGGAGTTCAACGGGGTGTCGTACACACTGTCCCGACTCCGACTCCCCGGAACCAACCAGGGAGTTTGCGTGGAGTCCCCCAGATGTCAGCCCCACTCCCAATCCTTGTGGTAGTAGTTATTCCCTTCCCCAAATACACTGGGATGAATGATACCACCAGCCGGGGGGTGGTTCCTCTGCCAGTAGACACCAGCCCGACGAGGTTCGCCGTCGTCAGCAGGGCTGCTGTTGCTGGCACCCCCATTTCCGTAGTCGTCGAGAGGGCCAGGCACCATTGTTGTAGGTACCATCATGGGCACTGTGGTGGGTACTGTGTGGGTACCGTAACAGGCACCCCGGCACCACCGGATCCACTCATCTCACTGAAGAGAGACTTGGGCTGATGGATAAAAATGGATTCCTGACAATTCTGTCAGAGTCAACAGCAAGCAGTCCCAAACACACTCTCCAGGGAAAATTATGCTTTATTGGAATACTGTTCCATTGCCAAGTAGTACAGTTACATTGTCAGGAATAGTGATTAGTGTAAGGGACTCAATACATATATTCTGATGCTTCCTCTAGCTAAGCAAATGAAATTCAAGCGTGCACACAGGAATTCTCCCGGTGGGACATTACATCATAAACGGGAGACTCTCCCTAGCCCCCTGAGAGCAGAAACATTCACACCGATAATGGAACTCAAGCTATCCCTTCTCGTCAGGGTCACGCTGATACCACTGTCTGGCGGAGCCAGTTCACATGGGTGAAGGAGTGCCTCCCTTACGTTACCCACAGTAGCCAAGCAAAGCAAGCACGCGCACATGTGCATTGGTTGGGGACAAAGGAAAACAAAGAAAGCATGGCAGCTAGCTAACAATACCGAAGGTCTGCCCCTACTGGCATCACACACCCCTGGGACTCATCATTGGTCCAGGTAATCTATTGTTCTCACCTGAGACCAGCCCCCAGGTAATCTATTGTTCTCACCTGAGACCAGCCCCCATTGGTCTGCATTCTTTGCCAGTGCCTATATTCTAGCACACAAATGGTCTTAGACCGTGTATTTTCTGCCATGATCCAAGATGGCAGTCCACCTCTAGACTCTCTCTGAGTTTAGGCCACAATCCATGGACCTCTGCACATCTGGACAGGTTGTATCACCCCTCTATAAGCCATCAATCACCTCTGCTTCCTTAGTTCTATATTGTGTGAATATTGTTTATATGCTTGAGAATATTTAGTAAAGAAATAATCATTTTAGCCATCCAGTTTCTGTGTCTGTTCCTGGTTTCTTGGGAATTCTAACTTTGGTATACACAGGTCAGATCCTATAGATAAGCCAATTGCATATTAATAATTATAACTCCCCATCTGTATCAAATAATAGAGCAATTTGGCTAACAGCGTTGGCCCGGGGTATTTGAATGTGGTTTTGAGCTGCATCTTTTTCAGTTCCAGTGTGGGTTTGGTAAAACAGTGAAGCAAATGCTAGATGCAGATTGGGCCTGTGGGAGGTGTTTGGTAAAAACTATTGAGCGTTTCTTCCTTTTCTGTGTAACTTGTTTGGACCTGAGAAGAAAATTTCTGGATCCTCATCTGAACAAGAAGCCTGTTTGCTATTCTAACTACCATTTAATGACTCTGTTAGCAGACCTGGATTTTGGTATAACATTAGATGTGTGTAAATATATAGTTGCTGCAATTAACTGGTATTTGGTTTTTAATGAATACTGAGCAGCAATAACTTTTTTATTATACTGCTGTCTTTCTGGTCGAACAGCCTATTGGCTTTAAGATCTAGATGGGAAATGAAAGATTCTTCAATCACTTGCAGTTTTACTTACTTTTTGGATAGCTTTCCTAGCTTGCTTCAGAGACAGCCTCTTGTGTGTGTTATAGCACTTCTGAACCAGCACAAGTATTCTCTCTGGTTTATAGGCTATCCTACTGACCTGCCATTCACTCCTGAAATTTACTTTGTTACACTCCTGCTCTGGATGCCAAGACAGAGAGAGACTCTTTTGTTTGCAACAATTCCAAACTCAGCGGAGTATGAATTACTGACCATCAAGACTGTGAACAAGCTGAAGTGTCAGCTGAAAATTTCAATCTGCATTAGGAAATACGGTTCATTCACTGAATAATGCATTTGTTAAGAATTGTTTGGTCAGCATCATAATAAACTCTCTTCTTGTTGGCTGCAGTATATATATGGTTCTGCGCCAGTATTCTGAGAAGGGGGAATAGATGGTCCTCTGTAGACCTATGGACTCCTGCAAAGCACCAGCTGTTGAGGAAAAGAAATTTCACAGTAAGTGTGTGAGCCTTAAGAAATTGCATTCCTCACATTTTTAAACATTTCATCAGTATGGAAGCTGTACAATTTCCAAGCTGCAGGGTACTATGAGCACAGTATCTGAGCTTTACCATGTTTTAATTGTTTTGCCAGTTTCCAGATTCCCTGCAAAGTGAATATTTACTAATAGATTTTAAAAGGACTTAAAACTCTTCCATATGGTCATGATTATATTTGGCAAATGGCTAATGTAGCAGTTCCGCAAGCCAGTGAACTATTATTTAGAAGAAAGGCTTATAGAATCCCAGTCCCTTCTAAATGACATCTGTTTCAAACTTCTTCCTTTGTAGTGCTGAATATTTTTTAAAAAAACCCTAAAGGCCTACTGGCTTAAAACTGTGATGGAATAAATATTCTATTGGAAGTCAAATAGCAGACTTTCTGAGCATTCTAAACTTATTTATAATGAGGCAGATAAGAATTATTCCTTGTGACATACAATAGATTTATTTGGTAGGGCCACTTAACTAGAGAAGCAGCCAGCTGTAGATCTGTTAGACTGATTGCTTGCATGATTGAGCTAGAAAATACCAGATAATTATAAGTCAAGAAAGAAAATAACTAAATTGTAAGGAGTAAAGATCTGAAGGACTTTAGCAAGACAATCGAGCATTTTAAACTGTGAATTAAAGAGATAATAGTCCAGTTTGCAAGTGCATTATTTTTCAGTAAAGTGGATGCTTCAGCAGCCCCAACTGTTCATGTTCCTAGTTCCTTTTGGTGGTATAGATTTTGTTTTACATATAATTCACCTTCAGTACTTATCAGAACATCATACATACATATTCCATGAACATATATATGTCTGCATGGATAACATTATAGTGCAGAAAAATCCGACCGAGCTCCAGTGGCACCTTAGAGCAGGGTTGCTGTATGTGCTGCCCACCACTGCTTCCGCTGGTGGGATCATTGTAAGGTATAGCTTGTTATCGCCTGTTCTCATTCATATGAAAGTGTTTTCCTCAGCTACAAGAGTAGTCACAGGTACTGGAGGATCAGGAAGATTATTAAGCAACTGTGTTTGTGGTATCATTCCCCCTTCAGGTTTTCCATCTCCCTTTCCACTCCCCCTTCCTGCTTGGGCTTTCCTTATTTTCCTTTTATTCCCTTTCAGCAATTCATCTGTAAAGTCAGAAGGGAGGCGTTATATTTGGCTCCACCTCCTGTGGAAGCCATTTTGTGGGGATTCTTTCAACCCCCTCTTAAAATTCCAAAGAGGCCAGAAGGCTCAGAAAGGTTGGAAACCCCTGCCTTAGAAACTAACAAACTGTATTCCAGCATAAATATTATAAGTTAGAGCTCACTTAATCAGATGCATGAAGTGTACTTTTAGAAGGCCAATGAATTTATATTAAAGGCTGCAAACAACAGAAGGGTGGGAAGGGAGATTTTACAAAAAGAGGCCAGTGTAAAATAAGATGCAAACAAAAGAACTCAAAGTGGGTGAAGACTACAGCCAGCTGTGTACAGGCAGTCAAAATAACATTCTAATACTTGGGAATGGCCCTCACTGCAAGAGAAGTGAAAGAATGTCAGCAAGATCAATAATGGTGCAGGACATGCTTAGTCCATTGTATCTCTAAGGGGAGATGTGATTTATGCATTTTACTGTTCAGAGCTTATTGTGGTCATTGGACCCACCATGACACCCACGAAAACCAAAAAGAACACTGGGAATCAGGGATTGTGTTTTTATAAACTGCCTTGATCTTTGTTTTAAAGAAGGGTAGGCTAGAAAATAGTTTAATAGAGGAACTGTAAGCAAGTTAGTATTTTCAGAGCAAAATATAAGAATACAAAATATTAAATATTCACATATTTGCACCTTTCTTAGGAACATTTCTGGGTCCTTTGGACTTCATGTGCTGCTGCCATTTATAATTAAGCTGAATGTTTCAGTGTAAGTAGGTGCATTAAGCAAGAATAACATGACACTGAAATGGCTTATTTATGGTGCCTCAACACAGGTTGTCATGATGCTAAGGGGTCATCCAGCCAGGGAGATGAAAATTTATAAAAATTGTTTGTATGTCAGTATTTCCCCTCTCCTTGGTGATCTTGTTATTCTCTGTTAAAACCTTGGGAGTCTTGAAGGATCCTTGTCTCCGTCAGAGAAACAGGTGTCTATGACAACATCTAGTAAGGACGCTGGCTCCCTCTTTCCAAATGCCCGACCTGACCGTGGTGATCCACACTTCAGTAGCCTTGGGGATAGATTACTGCAACACTTTACTTGGGATTGCCTTGAAGACATTCTGGAACTACAACTGGTGCAAAACTG
Source organism: Gekko gecko (assembly GCA_029375565.1). NCBI lineage: Eukaryota > Metazoa > Chordata > Lepidosauria > Squamata > Gekkonidae > Gekko > Gekko gecko. Next base: position 178,149,757 of record JAPDNY010000005.1, read on the forward strand.
GCAGCTCGTCTGTAATCTGGGCCTAGCCAACAGTCCGAGGTCCCTTCAATGGCCGCTGATTAGTTTATGGGTCCAATTGGTGGTGGTTCACATGTTCAGTCCTTCATGACATGTCTGGGGCCTGCATACTTGAAGGATCACCTCTCCCTGCATATTTCCCAAGCAGCAGCTTTGCTCTCCACACCATGGTCTACTGGCAGTTCCTCCACTGTCTAAGGCATGTTCTGCTTTGGCATTTTCAGTGGCTGCCCATGCCTCTGGAACAGCCTTCTAGAAAGTATTAGGGGCTCCCTTCCTTTGTAATGAGTCTTTAAGACAGAGGCATTTTCCAGACTGCAGCTGCCTTTTGGGTTTTCATAGGAGTTGTGGTGGGTCCAATGATCACACAGTGCAATCAGTTCACACTTTTTTTTTTTCATTTCCCCCATCATGGTTCCATCTGTTCACATTCACATTGAGGATTTATTTTCCAGGTTTTTCCCGGGGTGTGTGTGTTGCACATGCACTGAAGCATTGTGGCATTTCAGCAGGCTCAGGAGGGCTGTGCAATCCCCATTAAAGTATATTCCACACAAATCACACTACAACTGAGGGTCATTTCTGGTGTACATGTTTCACCCCTTTTTGGTTGCCTCTTTTCTTGTGTTTGAGCAGTCCCTCTGATTGGCTCCCCCCACATTCTGAATTCCTTTACCTGACTTGCATGAGGTAGTGTATTGGTTCCTGGCTCTGCTGAAGCTGACTATTCCTCAGATGAGGAAGAGGCATGGAGCAACGCAGCCTCCTCTGGAGTCAGCCCAGAAGAGGAACCTTTACCAGCACCTGAGGGAGAAGAGGCCCCAGCATCTGCACAGGAGGGGCAGCAAGGTGAAGAGACTGAGGTGCAGTCAGAGGGAGAGTCTGGTCCAGAGCCTGGCCCAGCACCTCCAGTGGGAGACACCTTGAGGCCAGAATCCCCACCTAGTTCACCTGAATGTCCCAGATGCAGGACACACCAGTGTCTGAATGTGCAAGAGAGAAGGAGGAGTGCCAGACTTGAGCTGTTGCAAAGGCAACATGAGGGGCTGTGTTGTGTACTAGCTAAAGACCGCACACATGGTCGGGCAGTCACGTGGCCTAGCGGAGCTTCATGATCAGAGACAATAGAGTCCTAGGCTCCTAAAACCAGCCAACCGGCAAGCAGGGAGCCTAGGGAATAAACCTATAAGATCGTAACTCTCGTATATAGCCTATCATGGGTGTGGGTGTGTGAAATGGGTGTGTGTGTAAAGGGACATAAAAGCAGCCTGTGAGCTGGCAACTGTACCTTTTTTAACTTGCTGAAATCACTAAGTAAAGGTCTGAGCTGAAACCCACACGTGTCAGTCTCAGTACTTTTCACTGGTGACGAGGATGGGATCCCGCTGAGCCAGCCTCACTCCAGCCGGCACCAATCTCCATGAGGACACCACGCCCCGCACCATGCCCCACACCATGCCCCAGCTGCACCGTACCGCGTCTTCTGATCACCGCTCACTGCCACATGCCCAAGTCATGGCTGCCGCTCTGGGACAGATCTCTACCTTCGACCCAGCACACCCTGAGCTATGGGAATCCTGGGTCGAACAACTGACCCACTTCTTTAAAATTCAGAAAACTACGAATGTGGATCTGAAGAAGTCTTGGCTCCTGAGCACATGTGGTGTCACCATGATACGGCTAGCTCGGAGCCTCATCGTCAGGAAGAAAATGGAGGAGGCCACTTATGATGACCTGATCAAGGCCCTGAATGGGTAGTGAGCACTGAAACCATCAGTCATGGCCATGCAGATGAGCTTCCTCGCCTGGATCCAGAAACAGGATGAGTCCGCTCCTGACTTCCTGGCTGACATCAGAGGGCTGGCCATAGATTGTCAATTCCCTGACATGGAGGACATGCTGCTGGCCCAATTAGTGTGGGGAATCCAGGAGCCGAAGCTCCGGCACAAGTTGGTCGGCCTCGACGAGTGGAAGCTGGAGAAGGCCGTCCAGATGGCCACAGCATTCGAGACATCACAAAGGGATTGACAGGCCATCTCCACACACCAGGCCAACACCACTGCGGATTCCGGCAACTTTGACAACAAGGACGTCCATCAGTTGTGGTGGCCTGCCCAAGCCAGCGCCCCAGCTCACCGCTCATCTGGCCCTGCACAACACCCAGCCAGTTCGATCGCTGCCTGTGCCAGCTGTGGAGAGGACCACAGACGACATTCCTGCTGGTTCTGTCATGCAATCTGCAGGACATGTGGAAAGACCAGCCACATAGCATGAGTCTGCCACTCCAAAGGAACCCAACAGCATCGGAAGACCACACACTCTGCATCGTCGGACCTGAACTCCATGAGCTGCGCCCAACACCAGGTACTGAATTTGTCCCCAGATGCCCCAGATAAAATGCATGACACTGTTCAAATAGAGGGGCCCCCCTGCTGGACGGAGTTGGACACCAGGTCATCCTTCTCCATCATCTCAGTGGACACGCTGCAGTGCCTGTGCCCTCAAGGCCCCCCCCCATCAGCTAGCTGCCATATTTTGTTTTCCTTCATCCTTGACCTGTACACATGTGCACATGCTCGCTTGGCTTGGCTACCGTGGGTAACAGAAGGGAGGTGCTTCTCCTCCTGAGTGAACTAGCTTAGCCAGACGGCACTTGACGAGAAGGGAGGGCTTGAGTTTCATTATCGGTGTGAATGTTTCTGCTCTCGGGGTTGGGGAGAGTCTACCGTTTATGATGTAATGTCCCGCCAGGAGAATTCCCACATGCGTGCTTGGATTTCATTTGCTTAGCTACAGGAAGCATCAGAGTATATGTATTGATTCCCTTGCAATAAGCGCTATTCCTGACAATGTACCTGTACTACTTGGCAATGGAACAGTATTCCAATAAAGCATAACTTTCCTTGGAGAGTGTGTTTGGACCTGCTTGCTGTTGACCCTGACACCCCCTGGAGAAACCGCGGGGCTTATCTCTCCGGGACTTCCAGAAAACCCCAGTTGCCATTAAGGGGTGGGGCAAATTCAGGGTGAAGTACAAAGACTTTGATGGACACTTACACTTATTGGTGGTGGAGGAAAAGCTCACTAGTTTGTTGGGCCTTTCATGGTTTGGGCCACTGGGGTTTGGGGTAACCGGAGTGAACCTAGTGAGGCAGGCCAATTTTAATAAGGTGTGTGATGAATTCCAGAGTGTGCTCGGCCACTATACACCCCCCCCCCAGTCTCCTTAGAATTAGACCCCAAGGTACAGCTGATAAGACTGAAGCACAGACATCCCCCATTGGTGCTGTGGCTGAAGATCGAGGCCGAGCTAGACCGCCTGGTGGCCCAAGGGGTGTTGGAGCCTGTGCCACACACTAAGTGGGAGACCACGATAGTCACTCCGGTGAAGCAAAATGGGGACATCCACATCTGTGCGGACTATAAATGCATGATCAATAAGGCCCTACAGGATCATGCATACCTGGTACTGGTCATTAGTCATGTGCTAGCTTCCCTTGCTGGGGCCAGGGTTTTTGGGAAACTGGATCTCACCCAGGCGTATGAACAGCTGCCCGTTGATGACACCACCATGGAAGCCCAAACTATTGTAACCTACAAGGGGCCTTCTGGGTTAAGAGACTGCAATTTGGGGTGAGTGTCACTTGGGGGATTTTCCAAAATCTAATGAATTGTCTCCTCAAGGGGATCCCCAGAGTGCAGCCATTCTTTGATGATGTTTTAATTGTGGCTCCGGATGCAGAAACCTTCACCACTCGCCTCCGAACGGTCCTTCAGCGCTTCAAAGAAGCGGAGTTGAATGTAAAAAGGGAAAAGTGTTTGTTGGAGGTTTCTCAGGTGGATTTCTTGGGATTCACGGTGGACATGCAAGGCATACACCCCACAGCCAATAAGATCCGGGCCATAGTGGACACCCCTGCCCCTTTGTCAAAACTCAAACTTCAGGCCTTTTTAGGTCTTTTGAATTTTTATCATTGATTTCTGCCACACACAGCCGCAGTGGCGGAACCCCTGCACTGCTTACTTGACAAGGGCGTGCCATGGTCCTGGGGCCCCAAGCACACCTCTGGTTAAAGACCTGCTGTCCTACAAAGCCGTCCTCACACATTTCAATGAGGACCTTTCGGAGATTTTGGCCTGTGATGCTTCTCCATATGGGGAGATCACGTCCTTTCCCGGGTCCTCGACTGGGTGGTGACGGGGTGGCCCACAGACCTGGTGGGTCCCGAGTTCACAACATTCACTTTGAGATGGGACAAATTGTCAGCACATAAAGGGTGTATTCTCTGGGGCAGCAGGATGGTGATACCCTCCCCCTGTGCAAGAGGGTGATCACAGCCTTGCACGAAAATCATTCTGGGATTGTCAGGATGAAGGCCCTAGCGAGGAGTTATGTATGGTGGCCAGGGTTAGATGGTGAAATGGAGGACAAGGTAAAGAGGTGCCAACCCTGCCAGGAGTCCCAGCCAGAACCGCTGAAAGAGCCAGTACGGTCCTGGGAGTCATCCCACAAGCCATGGGCAAGACTTCACTTAGATTTTGCCAGCCCCTTCCAGGGACAAATATTCTTCCTCTTAGTCGACTCCTACACTGAATGGTTAGTGGTGGTGCCCCTTCCCTCCACATCCTTCCATTCGGCCATCCAGGCAATGTGGAGGATTTTCAGTATACACAGCATACCAGACTCCTTAGTGACTGACAATGGGTCAGCCATCACTTCGGCTGAGTTCCAAGAATTCGTAGAATATTACGGCATCTGGCACATACACTCGGCTCCTTTCCACCCGGTGACCAACTGCCAAGTGGAGCACATGGTCCACTTCACAAAAGAATCCCTGCACCGCATGGATCATGGGGACTGGGAATATAAATTGGCTGCCTTCTTATTTAGCCAGTGCATGACCCCACACTGCACCACCAGGCGCTGCCCTGCCGAACCACTAATGGGTCAGCAGCCCGGACTGAGCCCCAGAGTACAGTGCAGCCACTGAAGAGCAAGCTGCCTCTAGAGGCTTATTTCCCGGGGAACCAGTCTATGCGAGGAACTATGGCCGAGGCCCTACCTGGATCCCCGCCAATGTGGTCTGGGTAACAGGTCCCTGTCCTACAAGGTGTCCTGTAAGGATGGCCAGGTGCTACACCAACACATCGACCAACTGTGCTGCCACATCCTTCCTTGAGCCACAGACACACCCGATGATGGCAGGGACGAGGAAGGAAGACCAGAGCCAACAGAGGGGTCGGCGCAAGTGCAGCAGCCACCCAGCACACAGCCGAATGAAGAGGTGGAAGCATGGCCGGAACCAGCCCCTGACTCCCCCCTGCAGGCACCAGAGACAGTGCTGACCGAACCGGACATCCCCACCCCGTCACCGGAGATCCGATGTTCAACATGGGAGTGACAGAAACCCACATACTTGAAGGACTATGTTTGTCAGACATATTCTGAACCATGGGGGGAGGGATGTTGTGTGCTAGCTAAAGACTGCACACACGGTCAGGCAGCCATGTGTCCTGACTACCTAGCGGAGCTTGACGATCAGAGACAATAGAGTCCTAGGCTCCTAAAACTAGCCAACCGGCAAGCAGGGAGCCTAGGGAATAAACCTATAAGATCGTAACTCTTGTATATAGCCTATCATGGGTGTGGTTGTGTGAAATGCGGGTGTGTGTAAAGGGACATAAAAGCAACCTGCGAGCTGGCAACTATACCTTTTTTAACTTGCTGAAATCACTAAGTAAAGGTCTGAGCTGAAACCCACACGTGTCAGTCTCAGTACTTTTCAGGTTTTGAGTCTTTGCAGATTGCCTCCCAGGGAAGAGAGGATCAGGTCATAAGCAACCACGCTCACATGCCTCAGTGTGTATGCAACTGTGTGATCTTGGACCTTGTCTTGGCTGCCAGCCTCTGCTACTTTCTTCTTGCTCTTGAAAACTCTAATTTCTCAGCATTCTGACCCTTGGCTTTGTTTCTTGGTTTGCTTTTGGACTGTGTATCCAGCTTTCGGTGAAGGTATCTGTGATGACTGGCCAGACTCAGCACAGGTACACAGCTCCAGAGGTATATCTAGTATGTTTGATACCTGGAGTGGATCATTTTTAATGCCTCCCTTCCCCTATATGACAAAATTGTCCAGGTCAGGGCTCAAGTGGGTTTACTCCTGATGTACTTAGTGGGGCTTACATTCGAGTAAGCATATGTGGAGAGGTGCACTTCCAGGATGAGCCTGCCTCCATTCTCCAGTACCCATGGCCTTTCTTGAGGGAGAGGCTCCATGAAAGCCTCTCCTCCTCACTTTGCTCTGCTGAGCCACCAACTTTGCGTGGAGTGGTGGCTGATCTCCCAAGAAAAGCTCTACATTTATGTACACAAACACCCACCCCTTTGGAAAGGTCTTTGGCCAAACAGTATTGTTTCATGTTTCCATGAGGGCCAAGGGCTTTGAGCTTTTGATACAAGATACTAAACGGCAGTAGCTTAGAGGTTAAGTAGCTGAAGCTGCAGGCTGGAAAGTCTGTGGCTCAGCAGTTTGAGACTCTTGTGCCGCATGACAGAGTGAGTTCCCATCTCTGGCCCCAGCTCCTGCCAACCTAACAGTTCAAAAGCAAGAAATTGCAAGTAGATAAATAGGTACCACTTTGATGGGAAGGTAACAATGTTCCATGCACCTTGGCATTCAGTCATGCCAGCCACCTGACCACAGAAACATCTTTGGACAGCGCTGACTCTTCGGCTTGGAAACGGAGATGAGCACCACCCCCTGGAGTCGGATTCGACTAGCTCTCGAGCAAGGGAAACCTTTACCTTTACCTTTTAGCCCCACTAAACACCTGTAATCTGCTGCTGCCAATACTTGCATAAGATAGATCGGGCTGCAGAGAAAATAAATGGGTGATGATTGGCTACTGGTGTCCAGCCTTTCAGTGGAACTCTTTGATTCAGTGCAGGTGACTTCCAGGACTGAAACATTTCAGTGCTGACATGCAAATATTAAAATACAAAGTTCCTCACCCAAACCCACTCTTTCTGGGTGGGTTTTGGGCAGCAGTCCATGAGGCAGAAAAAAATGTTCAAGTTTCTGAGCAAGAGACTATCTTGTAAATTCATTCAACAATGGAGGGGGAATGTATGGGAAAAACTAGTTTAGGAAGAAACAGGGAAAACAAGGAAAGACTGGGACAGCACAGAGATGTTAATGAAGTTGTCTGGATAATAAAAAAAAACACACATGGTAACATCAGGGAATGAAAATGGAACATTAAGGCAATCTGGAAAAGGCCAGAGTTATACCAGAGAGCTTTGGTGGCCACCTGAGCCTGTGCTAGTGGGAATATAAAGTGTTTTAGTTTGGCTTTTAATGTATATCTGTTCTTTTAATGTATATTTTTATCAAATTGCTGTTATATTGTTGTTACCTGACCTGGGTCTTGGTATCTCCAGGAGAAAGGCAGGTATATAAATATTTTAAACAATCATCTCAGAAGAACCTCCATTTAATTTAATTTAACAGAGATTTTGGATTTAATTCTTTCCCCTGCCATTTTCTGTCTAATATAAAAGCATCTCTTGTGCTTAGGGAGACACTCAGGAGAGATGCCAGCAGCCACAGGGATCTCTTAGAGCCATGCTTTTGGCACATCTCTTTTCTAGGGAGTATGTGCAATCAGCCCTGTAACTGAGCCCTGCCTCTGCATTTGACTCAGCCCTGAAGGAAAGTTCCACCTTCCAAAGTCAGAGGGCTTTTCTTCCTTTTTCAGCCAGGGTCACCCGCAGCAGACTCAGAGCATTAGTTCATTGGGCAGTGAGCAGCCTTAGGGCTTCTTCTGTGACCCTAATTGGTTAATTGATCCCTATAATCCATTGACCATGCCTGGGCTAGGGCTACCAGTTCCAGTTTGGGAAATTTCTGGATATTCAGCAGGTGGTGACTGGAAGGCAGGGTTTGGGGAGGGGAGAGACCTCAGCAGGGTATAGCCATAGAATCCACACCCTCCACAGCAGCCATTTTCTCCAGTGGAACTGATGTCTGTTGTCTAGAGATCAATTGTAATTCTGTTTTCCAGGGTCTACCTGGAGAATGGCAAACTTTTTTTTCCCGAAGGAGAGGCAAGAGGAGAAGAAGAATTTGACCAATCAGGGATTTTCTCTCAGATAATGGAATTCTATTTATTTATTTATTTTGATTTATATCCTGCCCTTCCCACAAGTGGACTCAGTACAGGTCACAGCAATAAATTACAATCAATAAAAAGTTAGAGAAATAAATACCAGACAGTAAAAACAGTTAAAAACAGTTAAAAGGTAGGCGTTGCAACAATTACATATTCAGCAATCCTAATAGCTGGGAACAGTTGGGCCACGGCTGAACCATAGATACCTTGTTAATAGCAGCATAACATTAAGAGACTGCAACAGGGAGGCCAATCAATGGATGCCCACCACTTCACCCAAAGGCTCTATTTTGCAGGCCCTGTGAAACTATAATAGGTCTCACAGGGCCCTGATCTCGATCAGGAGCATTTTCCACCAGGCCATTACCAGGGCACAAAAAGCCTGGGCCCTGGTTGAGGCTAAGTGGACATCCTTCAGGCTCGCAAAGCCCCAGTGAAATAATGAATTCTGTCTTCAAAGCTTCCATTCATTGTCATTCAGAATCAGTCCAAAGCATTCTGTCTTCAAAGCCTCCATTCATTGTCATTCAGAATCAGTCCAAAGCAACTATAGTTACCAGATCGATTCAACAAAAATACTGAACGTGATTGATAAAAAGCTATCAACCACTGGAGCATAAGCATATGTGTGTGATCAGGGAGGTTTAGTGACAACATTCTATGCTACATCTTCTGTTTTTTTTCTTTATTAATCAATTACAGATCACAACCAACCATTTATATGTAGATAATAAAACACTGTCAATGCCAATAAATCATTACAAATAAACAGATACAAATAGAAATGTTTCTAATTTTTATCATACCTGGATTTTTTGCTAGACTGGAACTTAGTTCAGTAAGGTAAATTGGATGCAAATAAACAAGTTCCTCATCCAAGATTCAGCTAGACAAGCAGACTATAAATATACTTAGCATTGATCCAGATTTTCAACAATTTGCTAAATTGCTGCTCCAGTGTATGAAAAGTTACTGAATGGCTGGTGATTTAAAAGGAGTGGAGATTATGGAATAAGGCTGGCTACTGTTACTTATTAATTGATCTGATTACTCCTGAAGTTTTAGAAGATAACTTATCCGAGATTAGCTACAAACTGCTGTGCAGTTTTGTTTGGTTTTTTAACAATAGACGAGGCAAATTCTTTACCAAGAACATCTGAAGTATATAGTGTCCGTCATCTTATTCCTCTTATTTTGCATAATATTTTATGGGTTTACTAGTTATGGATAGAAACAAGAAACTATGCAGAGCAGTTAAAGGAATTTCTTAATATCTGGAAGTGTTGTTTGACCAACTCTCTGACTTTATATTTGTCTACATATTTCTATTCATGCATCTTTGCAGTCATAAGAGCTAGAAACTTTTTAAAGTAAGAAAGTTAAGAATATTGCATGGGGGTGGGGTACATTTTTTGCCACTCTAAGTCTGGAATGACACCCCAAGAATGGAATGACAGCCCTCGGGAACAGAATGAGTGCTTTAGAACTGGAATGACAGCTCCCAGAACAGAATGATGGTCCCTGAGTTGGCTGTCTTTCTTTTTATTCCCCCCCCCATAGGGGATTTTTTAAACTGTGTTTTCTATAAACTACAATGAAAATAGGGGAGGGAACTACAAACTATGGGTGAAAGTAAAGAAAACCCACTAAAACCCCAAGAGATAGTGGTCATACATACTGCTTATAAAATCAGCTTATTAGCTCAAAGTTACAGTTAAAGTTCATTGAATATGTTCATCTAATAGTCTATTTAAACTGAAAAATACAAAAATTGAAAACTCCTCCATGTTTGCTTTCATAAAGAGCAAAGTAAGAAATAGTTATACAAAATAGAAAACTTTAAGATGTTCCAGAGTGCAATAACTACTCATTTTTTTATCCTTTTTCTTTCTCAGATGATAGCTTGTTTTTGGGGCTGCCGCCCCCAATGCTGAGTCTGAGTTCTCATCAGAAGATGCCACTGCTCCCTCTTAATCACTTTCTTTGGTGCTGTTGTCTTCCTCCTCCTCTTCTCCTTCTGCTGGATGACTATGAAGATGCAGAAACTCATGTGTCTTTTCAAAAGAGTCAATTTTTCTTTTTTGTCCATAAATTTGAAGATTATGTCTTTGGGGACAATCCATCTGTAGGCGGTGTTGTTTTTCTGTAAAAATAAAACAAAGTCTCTATATTTCCTTCTTTTCCTTCTTGTTTCAAATGGGATATCCTTCAATACCTTTATTTCTTTGTCCTTGATTTTCAAGGTAGCTCCGTTTGTCGCTTTAAGTATTTGATCCCTCACCTGTCTTCTGGAGAATCTCACCATAGCTTCGCCGGGCAGATTATTTTTTATTATGAATTCTGAATATGCCCTAAAGATCGTATCAGTTTTGCTTTGTAATGTGTCCATTTTAACAACTGCAATTGGGCCCAAAGCATCACACATAATCTGCTTCAGATTCTCTCCCTTCTCTTCCGGGACACCTTGAAATCTTAGGACATAGCTTGCCCTTTCCATTTGCGGCTGTAACAAATGGGATTCATTGGTTTGACTCTTTTTGTCCATCGTCTGCAGTTGTTTTTGAAGCTTCTTAGTATTGGCATCCACCTCTTTAAGCTCTTGCTCTGTTTTTTCTGTTTTTTTAACTGTCTCATTCAATTGAGTTTGCTGTGCATCGAACATATGGTGTAATGCTGTAACTTGTTCCAGCAGGGGTTGCAGCGTTTCAGTCAGCATCCTTTGAAATTCTGTTGTTGTGTCCTGTCTAGGGACAGAACTTGCTTGGCTGGCATTTCCGGCCAGCAGCTTAGGTTTCGTTTGTTTGTCTTTCTTGTTCCTCCATGGAGGCGTCACGTTGATAAATTGTTTACTTTTTGTAAAAGTTATCACAGTCTCTAGAACTCTTAGCAAAGCCTGGTAAGTTCCTACAAGTTCTTTATTTTAGTCCATCTTGCTTCTATAGCCCCCTTAAGTCCATGGTTAAAAATACATTCGTTTTCTTCTTATCAGGGGAGAGTTCCCTCCCCCTCTTCGCTTTTTAAGGGGAAGTTTTTGGCTCGATCTTTGGCGTTTCTTGCTTTCACTTAGACTCACATTTCAATGGTGTAGCCACTTTTAAATTTTGGTTCACTTGGCCACCCACCGCTTGCTCTGGTGTGCACTTCTAATTCCCATCCAGGACATTCCGCAGCGGGACCTTCGGGGCATGGAGTAGCCCCCCTTCGCTGGCAGGGTCGCCGGAGGAAAAGCTCTCTAGCACCCCATGGCTCTGGGGGTGGCGCGGACAATTGTGCCCCCTCCCAACTCTGGCGTGCTTCTCCTGGAGCCTGGGGAGAAAGCAACCGCCAAAACCAGAAAACCAGTTGGCTGTCTTTCCAGTCCTAAAGGACAAATTCTATTCCCAGTGGCCATAATTCCATACTTACTCAGAGCTATCCAAGAAAGTCTATGTAGAAGTAAGTCCCCTTTTACTGAATGAACCTCACTCCGAAAAAAGAGTGTTACAGCCTCATTCTTCTTTCAGGGACCATGTTTAATTCCTTTGTTTTCCCTGATGTGTTCCTTGTTTTATTTGCATTTTTACAGTACTTCAGTGTATTTCAATGGAGTCCATTCAAATCAATTGGCATCCCCATTCTATTCAATAAGCCTTTTGGCAGCTCACATTGTTTCCAGTGGCCATTGTTGTCATTTGTTTTAGTACATCCATTTATTCTTTGCATCTTCCTGCACTAAATCCTCTGGGATGGAATTGAGACCTAGGTTTCCTGTCTCATTACCAATGCTGGTATCTCTACACCTACTTCCCCTCTGCATATCACACCTAATCCAATCAAGCCTGCTATAGTCATTCACCTTTTATTGCCATTCAGCATCTGAAATCACCTTTATAAATCACCACCATGTCAAAAATTATACATTTGCTGTAGTATGAGACCAGTTAAATCTAGGATCCTGGAACACTTATCATATATCATATCAGCCAATAGAGAAACTCCCCTTACTGACCATTTCATTTCTCATAATCATAATGCTGATTTCCTGAGATTCTTTAAAATTTATCGATATGAGAACAAAGGTTTATTATTATAGATGTCCAGAACCATTTATTGCAGAGAGAAGTGAAGTGGATTTTCAGACTAAAAATTTTTGCACCTAGAGGGCTGAATCAGTCTTTTGATCTTTCATGTTTTGTTTGACACATTGGCTTAGAAATAACTTAGAAATATTTCTTGCTTATGACTGTTCCTTTAAATTTGGTTACAAATGGTTCTGTAAACTGTCGTAAAGAACACCCATTGGTCCCTTTATATGAGGTTTTGGAGGAAGGTTGGATTGACACAGCTTTTCACTGTGATCCACTTCAGAGGACTATGTCCCAGTTGAAATTGTAACAGTAATGCTGTTCATATTGTAAGAATGGGTTCTTGATGACAGTATGAAAAGATTATGTAATTTTTTTATTTATTTATTTTGGTTTACAGAGTATCCACCTGGAACAAAATTTAATCAGATCTTTTCTTTGAGAAAGCATATAGGAAATGTATTTGGAGTAAGCTAGCATTCCTGTCTACAGTGTTGGTACAGTTATTTTTGTTTAGTGATCTCGTTACTGTGTAGCTCACCAGCTGCATATACCTCCCATCATTGAGGTCTTAGTAACAAAATTCCCATGGCTACTCTAGTGGCCTGGAGAGCAAGGTATTTTACTGAATTTGTTCTGTTCTTGTGCATTTGAGTCAAATAAAGAGTAAAGGTAAGAGGTTCTGGATTCCTAGAGAGACCCCCCCCCCCGGCAGGCATCCCTACAGTCATGTCGGGCCAGCCACTCTCTTTCCCTTGCTGTGCAGGAACTCTGCCTCCAGTGTTATTTTTCTTTAAATGTTTTATTTATATTGGAAATAAGAAGCCAAACATGTTATATTTGCTGGCCCAGTCTCCAAGTAAAACATATTTACTGGCCCATTCTCCAAGTAGCCATGATCTGCAGCACTATGCACAATACATGGGGAGAAATATTGAGCATGAGGAATTGAACATGGCTTTATTATCTACCATTGCAAATGCTTAAAGGCAGATATTTATAGTGAGAATTGGATTTCATAACTCAAACAATTATTTGGAGTGTTTATTTCATTCAGTCTTCTAGACTATGGCAATATACACAGTTTATTTTTACTCATATGTAGCTTATTATCCAATTTATATAAAAGCACTCTCAAGGGAACACTTCTGGGATCCTTCGTTCAAATTCTGTTCTCAGTTTGATATACGCTCATGCCCAGCACAATTGTTTAGAACAATTTGGTCATTAGGGAAATTGAATATTGTTCAAATGTTAGGGAATTGAATATTGACTGTGAGGCCTTTGTGAGCTATTTTGCAGATAAAGTGTTGCGGCTCCGCCATGATCTTCCCGCCACAGTTGAGACAGTGAGTGAACTTGAGGCTCCATGCACATCTTCTGGTTCTATTCTGGATTATTTCAGTCCACTCAGCCTTGAGGAAGTTGACAAATTGCTCTCAGTGGTACGCCCAACCACATGCAGCCTTGATCTATGACCTTCATGGCTTATAAAAGTTGGCCATGAGGGGCTACGAGGTGCCCTCAGGGATACTATCAATCAGTCCTTCTTTGAGGGCCGGTTCCTGGGGGCATTCAAGGAAGCGATGGTCCGCCCTCTCCTGAAGAAACCATCCTTGGACCCAGCCAAATTGGCCAACTACCAGCTGGTCTCCAATTTGCCCTAAGGGCAGTGGCGATTCAGTTGCAGAGCTTTATGGATGACACTTCCATGCTCGACCCGTTTCAGTCAAGTTTCCGGCCAGGTCATGGGTCCGAGATGGCACTGGTTGCCCTCACAGATGACCTCCGGAGGCATCTGGATCGAGGCAGATCGGCAGTACTGTTGTTGTTAGATCTGTCAGCGGCATTCGATACCATTGACCATCAGTTACTGACCCACCGCCTCGCCGATGCTGGAATTCAGGGGATTGCCTTGCAATGGCTGGTCTCCTTTCTTCAGGGTCGGGGACAGAGGGTGGCACTAGGGGAGCAGGCTTCCCAGAGGCACCCGCTGGTATGTGGGGTCCCCCAAGGGGCGGTACTGTCCCCGATGTTATTTAACATCTATATGTGCCCCCTCGCCCAGATTGCCCAGAGGCACAGGCTAGGGTATCATCAATATGCAGATGACACCCAGCTATATCTGTTGTTGGGCAGCCGGTCTGACTCCACCCCAGATGACCTAGAGCGGGTGCTTAATGATGTGGTGGGTTGGCTTAGGCTGAGTCTATTGAAATTGAATCCAATGAAGACGGAGGTCCTATGCCTGAGTTGGAGCAGATCAGGGGTAGGGATCCTACTCCCGACCTTCGATGGGGCACCATTGGTGCCAGCGCTGAGGGTTAGGAGTTTGGGAGTGCTCCTGGATGCCTCCTTAACAATGGAGGCCTAGGTAGCAGCCACTGCCAAGGCAGCCTTTTTCCATCTGCGGCTGATCAGGCAGTTGGTTCCCTTCCTCAAACACAATGACCTGACTACAGTGATTCATGCTATGGTCACCTTGAGATTAGACTACTGCAATGCTCTCTACATGGGGCTGCCCCTGGCTCAGAGCCGGAAGCTGCAGCTAGTGCAGAATGCGGCAGCCAGGCTGCTGATGGGTCTCTCTGTACAAGACCACATCCAGCCTGTACTGAAGGCACTGCACTGGCTGCCAATAGCTTACCAGATCCATTTCAAGGTGCTGGTTTTGGTCTTTAAAGCCCTATATGGTCAGGGGCCGCCTTTCCCCATATGTGCCCCAGAGAGCACTGAGGTCAGGGACCCAGAGTTGCCTGGCTCTTCCTGGCCTGAGAGAGGCCAGGTTGGCTGCTACCAGAGCCAGGGCCTTTTCAGTGGCAGCTCCATACTGGTGGAATAAGCTCCCAGTGAACATTAGGGCCCTGTGGGACCATTTGCAGTTCTGCAGGGCCTGTAAAATGGAGCTCTTTCACCAGGCCTTTGATTAGGAGCCGCCACTGATCAAATTTACCATCGAAACATGCTATGGTCTGATGAATATCACGTGTATATTGCTGCTGGTGAGGGGAAGGTAAACTGAGGGCGCCATCAGTTTGTTCAGTTGTCTAGCATTGTTAGTTTTAGAATGCTAGGTAGAAGATATATTTTAGTGTATTTTAACGCATTGTTTTATTGATTGAATGTTGTTAGCCGCCTTGAGCCGATTTTCAGCAAGGCGGGATATAAATGGAAAATAATAAATAAATAAATAAATAAATACAGCTAGAAAAACTTCACTGGAATAAGTAGAGATTGACAAAGACCACTGAGTGTATGCACTTGTAAATAGAGAAGTAGTGTGTTGTTTCTTACACTCTTCCTCTCTCCATTTGTTGTATCTGCCTCTTCCTTTTTGGTATTTCCCTACTGTAAAAGCTTAGAAACAGTTCTAATGGAAGGATTGTCCCCTATGCTCACATTACTCCATAAGAAGCCACCTATATAGCCAGTATTCTTATTCCTATCATTGATGTTGTTATTAACCAGGGATGCAAAAAATTATTGAGCAGTCTGGGACCTGCATATCTTTGGGAAAGCCTCCTCTGGTATGTCCCTGAGAGAACATTATGCTCTGCTGAGAATAATCTACCAGTGGTCTCTGGCCTTAAAGATATCTGGCCCTGACCTGAGGAACTTTCTGCCAAATACCACCAGGGCCCTGTGGGACTTAATGCAATTCCACAGGGCCTGTAAGGCAAAGGTTTTTTGCCAGGCTTTTGGTTTAGAACTGCAATGGTTCCATCACAGCCACCACACCCCTCTTTTTTCTTTTCCCCATCTTCGCTTCAGCCCTCTCCTCACCTGCCTGCGAGACAGTGACACAATCCAGAGTAGGGTAACAAAGGAATGTTTGATGCCATCTGAGAGAACATAGCCAGTTTTAAATTTTTGCTTTTAATTTTGTTTTTAACAGTTGTTCATTGCCTAGGGCCTTACATTGTAGGAAATAGGTGATTCAAAAGTAGAATATATAAATAAAATATCCTATCTTTCTTCTCACTTGGGATGCAAAGCAGCTTACATTGTTCTCCTCTCCTACATTTGATCTTCACAACAAAGAGCACTTCGGTTGGGGACACAACATTGCCTGGTAACCCCAGGCCCCAGGGAGGCCAGGCTTGCTGCAACTAGGGCCAGGTCCTTTTCAGTGGCAGCTCCTACCTGGTGGAACGAGCTCCTGGAGGAGATCAGGGCCCTGTGGGACCTCTCACAGTTCCGCAGGGCCTGTGAGATGGAGCTCTTCTGCTAGGCTTTTGAGTAGGAACTACCACTACCACCACCACTACCACTACCATCTTCGGTCGACTTCAGGGGTGACCCTATGATCAGCACTGGTGGATGGGGCCAAGTGACATCGAGTAGCATCCTTCTTGCTATGTAAGATACTGGGGAGACCATTTGTCAATTTGATCCCATCTTGTTAAATTTTGGACTGTAATTTTGAACACTTTAATATTGATCGTTTTATCCTGTTTTTATGTTGTTTTATGCCTTGGCACATCATGCCCTATTGTAAGCCGCCCTGAGCCTGTTTGCAGGGAGGGCGGGGTAGAAATAATAATAATAATAATAATAACAACAACAACTCTGTGAGGCAGGTTAGGCTGAGATAGTATGACTGGCCCAGAGTCACCCAGCAAGCACCTAGTCTGACACTCTAACCACTGTA
Source organism: Gekko gecko (assembly GCA_029375565.1). Taxonomy (NCBI): domain Eukaryota; kingdom Metazoa; phylum Chordata; class Lepidosauria; order Squamata; family Gekkonidae; genus Gekko; species Gekko gecko. The sequence continues at coordinate 178,166,662 of JAPDNY010000005.1, forward strand.
CTATACCAGCTTGCTACAATTACCTTAACACTTGACCCTGCTGCTTGAGTTGTTCAATAAGGCAGAGACTAGATTTTTCTGGTATGTGGCTGCTGCCCTAGAGACCTGGCTATCTCCTTTGATTTCCTTAGTTGGAGGAAGAGCCCTGAGATTGAAAAGCATCAATTTGGGGGAGTGGCTGTGACCAACTTCTGAGTCAGCAGCCAGTAACCAGTGCTCACTGTCTGCCTGCTCAAAATTTGATTTTTTTTACCCTTTCCAACACACACAAAAATTATTTTGAAAGATGGTGCCTAAAGGTGGTAAGAAGGGGAAGCAGAAAGGAGAAAGCATTTCCCATTTAACAGAGTTGTCCCCAGCTATAGATGCACCATCCACCTCATCTGCAATGCTTGGGAGAGGCAAGCTAGTGGCTGAAGAGAACCCATTTTCTACATTTTTTTTTAATGCAGGCGCTAACCAAACAATGTCAAGTCAAGTCAAGTTTATTAGTACGGTCAAGCGACCAGCCAATATAAAACATTTCCCCAAAAAAAGATTGAGGTAAAGTACACGGTAGATAAATAAAATTAAATAAATATATATATATAATGGCATTAAAAGCAGAAGCGGGAGCAAGACAGTGTATCATTAAGGCGGAAACAGGAGCAATACTAATTTATCATTAACTTGCTATCTAAGATACAAGCTTCCTCTTTTTAAGTGCCAGGAAGCAAAATTTTGCCATAGCTAAAGATATCCTCTCTTTCCGATCTTCCAACAAAAAGGTTAAAATCCTTGGTTCTGCAAATTTTAAATGGACATCCAAAGGTTTAAATTTAGACAACAATGGGAAAATTAACAGCTGCCTCTCCATAGCATAAAAGTTAAAATGTAACAGAATATGTGAGACCAACTCTATCTCAAGACCTGTACAGGGACAACATCTTTGGGAGATAGGCCAATGCAAGAACCTTCCTTGTAATAAATTAGAGGGTAGGGCATCAAAACGAGCTCTAGAAAAAGCCCATCTATAGCCATCATATATAATGTTAGAAAGATAAGGAGCAGGTGCAAAACCTGCCCAAGATTTTAAAGTTCCATATCTCGAGGATAGAAGCGCTTCTTCTGTCTGCGCCTCTATATCCATTAGACGTTGGGATACAATCGATTTAGCTTTGGTCAATCCTAGATCGAAAAGACTTACAGGGTGAAGCCCAATTGAACCAAGTTTAACCAGTATTTTGGAGGACCATTCAGGATATGGCGTGGCAGCTAAAAAGGATGGAATTAGACCTGTAGGGTTCAAATGCATTCTTAACCAGTAATAAATCAAAGCAATCCAAATTTTCGTTTCCACTCTTGGCACCCCAATCTCCTGCCTAAGAACTACATTTGGCCAAACAATGTCAGGAACTGAGAAACAATATTACAGAAAGGCTGAAACCAGTGTTTCAACCCATGGATGCATTAGAAGAGCTTCATAAACAGACAAACCAAAAGGAAGAGAAAGCTCTCAAGAAAGTTACTGAGCTTGAGTGTCAATTACCTGCAAGAACTGCTGATGTTTGGACACGGGAATGTATTTTGTCTTTGGTTTGGATTATTGTAGTCATGAGTTGTGCCTAAAGTTCAGGGGGTTTAAATCAAATGCTGAAGCTGGAACAGAGCTGAATATATTTATGGCAAGTTGGTTAGTAGGCACTTTAACCCTTGAAACTGGTGTTACACCCCTTCTACAGAGAGTTTATCGCATCTGTAAGATATGTGATGAATCTACTTCCTCATTATATACTAGAGATATACTGGTAGAATTAAAGGACTTTGGGACATGGCAGAGGATCCTTGCAGAGGCCAGAGAGTGAGGCAGTCGACTTCCAGGGTTTGAAATTTCAACTTTTCTGGATCTCCCCCCCAGTTTTTAGATGAGATCTTAAAGACACTGCTAAACTGTGGGACTTAGGAATAAGATACCACTGGCTCCGTACAGGCAAGTTGTGTGTCCAACATAGCTTAATCTCGTACACTAGCTATGACTCTGCCTTAGGTGAACTAATGCTGGCTGCCTTGAATTCTTCTCCTTCTGAATCACAAGAAAATAGAGCTGGCAAAAGGAAAGAACACTCTCCTCTTACGCCTGTCAAAACTGGTGAGTCTTTGTTCCTGAGTCTGTACTCCTGAAGACCACGAAGATTTTGAAGAATGTTTGGACTCCGTTTAAAAATAGGATTTGGGTAATATATATATATATTCATTTTTTTTAGATTTTTATTGAATATTGTAAAGGGAAAGAGATAGGGAGGTAGGGAATAGGAAAGGGGTACAGAGGGAAAAAAGAAAACAGTACTTACAATTACTTCTACAGACACTATTGCATTACATTAATAATTCTACTTATACAATCTGGTAATTCTTGGTATTAACTCTGATCACTTAAGCCCGGACATTTCTTGATATCTGCAAAAAGCCAAATTATTGCTTTTACATCATAAAAGCATTCTATAACTTCTAAAAACAATTTATACAATCTTATTACCTTATTACCTTTTTAATATAAATTAATAAAACATTCCAGTTAATGAATCATGTTTAAATTGTATTGATTTCATATCTATGGATTCTCATATTCAAATCTCTTATAACCTATTAATCATTTACTACAAAACTAATCCTTACTCATACAATTAAGGATCCTTAATGTTCTACTGCTTATAAATAGCCATTCAATAACCAAAGCATTCTAAAAATAATATACTAACCCTAAAGAGGAAATATATCTAATTCACATCCCTTTAAGATTTCATTTTACTAAATGCAACTTCCCATTTCTTATAATTTTTTCCCTACAGGTACTGATAATGTTTATCTTTAGGATTTTCTAAAGTAACACCTTCAAACGCCTTATAACAAATATTTATTTGACATTTAATTTAATTTCAATTTTAATTTAACCTTCTTGGCTATCTTCTTAGTTATTAACCATCCTTAACACTGCTACAGCCATACCAAATTCCATACAACTGTTATTAATATTTGTTCTTGAATAACATTACAAGGTTTTGAGCTTTTCTATAATTACAGATAGAAACTACCTTGTGACACTTATTTCTCTTAACATTTAATTTTAGTCACAATTTCTTGTAAGTTTTATATCCTTAAATATAATTAAATCTCCTTAAATTCTATTTTAAATATTACTTGCCCTGCTGTAGCAATTCCACCTTAAGTAGTTCTTCCTCTCCTCCTTTTTTTCTCCTTCTTAAATTCTCACAATTTTATCTTCTGTAGTTGTGGATTGTTCCTGTAGTATTGCAGTATGGGAGTAGATATTGAAGCGGGGAGAGGAGAGCTTTCATCCAGTCAGTGAAACCACACCAGGTCAATCAGAGGAGGATATTTATTATAGCGCTAGGCCAGCCAGCTTTAATAAGCAACAGGGCTGACCCTTTACAGATGCATTTAGTTCCCTAATATACCTTACAATGTGCGCGTCAGAAGCTGGACAATGGAAACTTTCCTTTACACAATTTCTCTCTCTTCCTGTTGAAGAGAACATTTCATTCCGGAAGCACCATCTCTTATTTTGCATTACAAGCTAGCGCTAAGATCTAAGCATCTTTTGCACCTGGGCACCTTTGAAGCTTAACCACAAGCTCCCTTCCAACCACATTCAATAACAGTTTTTTGCTAAACAGAAATGTCATACCTTTTTCTATGAAACTTGTGGGAGGGGGAAATTCAGGGTGGTAATGGAAGGTTTGAGGCCTGAGATGAATTTAGGCCAATTTTTCCTTTTAATTTCTTTAATTCAATTTTATTGCTATAATTCCCTCCTCTTCGACCACCTCGATTATTTAATGAGAGGTTGGTCGACCAAGGCTACTATATATTGAGGGATCTCTGCCTTTCATGGTCATATAGGGGTTATAGTCACTTTCAGCCGGCCTGTATAAGGTACTACGTGAAAAGGTCCGAGCATGAGACAACCGTCTTTCTCTGTGATTAGCAGCCAGATGCAGAAGCTTGGGAGTGTCATGAATCATTACAGAGTCAACAGTTTTTGTTACCATAGTCTGGACCATGGGTATCAGACAAGGGAGTAGGAGTAAGCCTCCAAAAGCCAAACCCACAAGGAACAATATGCGTTTCCAGTCTGCAAACATACTTTCAAACCACCCTCCCGTATCCAGGGCTCCTGTCCAGGTTTGAACCAGAACATGGGCTAAATTATGCATACGTTCAGTGATTTGCTCTATAGCTTGCCCGTTATCATCTATTTGAAGGCAGCAGTTAGTAAGATTAAACTTTCCACAGACGCCTCCTTCTGCTGCTAGGAGAAAATCTAAAGCCAAGCGATTCTGATAGATAGCGATGCGTATTTGAGTATTTGTTTTGGCAAGCAAGGACAACGCTTGGGAAGTTTCATTAGTTATGACTTCTAGAACCGCTTGCAGCCTGATAAGACAGTTCAGCATATATATAGGGGTCCTATAGCCATACATGCCATCTGCAGCCCATGTAGCAGGCCCATACACTTGAATAATACGCTCTGGGGGCCACTCATTATTTTGCCATGTATGAATTCGCAGAGAGTGCTTTGCACGGCCTAGTTCATCGTACACTGGGACCCCTAGATGTTCACCAGTTTCCAGGGGCAAAAGGAAGAAACTGGGTCTTATAGTCCCCAAAACACAAGCTCCACTCCACCCTGGGGGCAGTGTTGCATAGGCTGCTGTGCCACAGATCCAATATAGTGAATCAGGGGCTACCCACTTCTGTGAGGCATTGCATGGATCATCCCAGAGGACCTGCAAGTGTCCCATGTTCACATATTGTGGAATCTGTGTGTTATCTGGGTTAGTAAAATCAACAAAAGTTTTGGGTTTAGTTCCATTACAGATCCACCCTCCTTCACATTCTAACATCCCCACTGGTTCTGAAAAGGGGTGGCCTTGTCGTATAAAGCAGGTAAAGCCAACTAGCTCATTTTTCAGGATCCATTTGTCAGGGCGTTCGGCCTCCCTCCAAGATATATTGTAAACCTTAGTGAGGTTGTTATATTAGAAGCCACAAGAAATAGGGCGGGAGGATTCCTGCCTTTTTGTAATTGGCATAAACATTAACACAGGCATGAACAGCATGGGATTGGGGCCAAAAACATGTACTGTGTCCCTTTTCATTACAGACACTATATGTGGTGAACTGATGCTGACACTGAGTGATTGTGGATGATGCACAGTCATAGTTAGTTTGATAAATCAAGGTTTGGGAGGTTTAACCCTGGCGATAGGTGGTAGTAATGCACGGGGTACAAGCAGGGAGAGGGGGTGGGGAAGCCTGACTATGGACCCAATAGAACAGAAAAACACATTGCAACAGAAGGAAACACATCCTTTGGCCCGTATGTTGGTTAGTTAACGTCTGGAATTACTAAATGCAAGACCTGAGATTCCAACGGAGATCAATTCTTCACCTGTGCGTAGAAAAAGCCGTTCCGGTAGGCTTTTAGCAGAGGTTCACGAGCAGGCTTATTCGGCTGTGTCCCTCAGGGGTGCGGACCCAGAGGGAGCAGAGCTAGCCGGCGCTGTCCCAGGAGGCAGACGAGAGATCTTAACACAGGTAGGCGTAGGCCCAGGCTGGGAGGTCCACCTAGGGTGAGCTACCTTGAGATGGGACCAGTGGATCCATGGTTTATTGCCTTGACCATGGCTGCAACAGGGGTTGGAAACACAGGACAGAGTGTTGCGCTGGGGGGGGGGGGGGCTGATGCTTCAAGGGCTATTTCTTTTGCTGCCTTATCAGCCCGAGCATTTCCTCGAGATACAGAGTCTACAATCTTCTGGTGGCCCCTGCAGTGAATGATGGCTACTTTTTCTGGGAGATTTACAGCTTCCATTAATAACCGTAGGTTAGGGCCATACTTAATGTCTTTGCCTGCAGCTGTGATGAAGCCTCTGTTTTGCCAGAGGATACCATGAGCATGAGCAGACTTAAAGGCAAACATTGAGTCAGTATATATGTTGACACTTCGGCCTCTTGCCAATGTTAGCGCAGCAGTGAGAGCGATGATTTCTGCAAGCTGGGCTGAAGTCCCTGCCCATAAGGGCTCTGCTTGCACCACCTTTTCATCATCAACAACAGCATAGCCAGCCCTGCGTTGTCCTGTATCATCTAGGAAACTGCTGCCATCGCAGTAAAGGGTCATCTCTGGGCTGGGTAAGGGCTGGTCTTGGAGATCCAGTCTCGAAGCAAACACCTGATCCACTGTAACTAGGCAGTCATGGTCTGGTGCCTCTTCAGGTACTGGAAGCAGGGTGGCAGGGTTAACAGTCACTGCTGGTGCTAAGGCTACTCCAGGATTTTCAAGGAGGATGGCCTGATAACGAGCCATCCGAGAAACAGTGAGATATTTATGGCCCCTTGCATCTAAAATAGTCCTGACCCCGTGAGATACATACACAGTGAGCGGGGCACCCCAGGTGAATTTGTTGGCTGATTCAATGAGGCGACAACAGGCAGCTACTGCTCGAAGGCAGGGGGGCAGACCTTGTTCTACAGTGTCGAGGCCCTGGCTGAGATAAGCAACAGGTCTTTTGTAGGGGCCAAGCTTCTGCATAAGGACACCCTGAGCCACTCCCTCCTTTTCATCAACGCAGAGAAAGAAAGGCTTTTCTGGATTGGGCAGTCCTAAGGCTGGTGCCTCGATGAGGCGCTGCTTCAAGGTTTGAAATGCTATCTCCTGTTCAGGACCCCACAGGAAGGGATCGTTGGGCCCTCCTCTTGTAGCTTCATATAGGGGTTTGGCTAAGAGGGCAAAACCTGGAATCCACAGCCGACAGTAGCCTGCTGCCCCTAAAAATCTGCGAAGTTCCTTGCGGGTGTAAGGCTCAGGGATTTGACACACAGCTTCCTTTCTTTCTGGGCTTAAAGAACGCTGGCCTTGTGAGATATCAAAGCCCAAAAAGCGGACAGTTTGCTGACACAGCTGGGCTTTCTTCCAGGAGGCTTTATACCCACACTCATTTAGTAGCATAAGGAGTTCAACTGTCCCCTTCTCACAATAGGGTCTGCTTCGGGAAACCTCTCTCCCACGCAAGTTGCTTCTACTTGGCCCGCAGGTACCCTGGCCACAAGGGATTGTTTGGCGGCTGCCAGTACCTGCCGTTTTTCTTCTGATGTTAGCAAGGCAGACAGCAGCTGCGAGCAATCCCTCCTGGTTGGTGCATGGATGGTCATTATGGTGGTAAACAGATCAGTCATTGGCTTTGGGTCTTCACTATAAGGCACGGTCTGAGTCTTCCAATTACAAAGGTCTACTGTGCTGAAGGGACTATAAACATAGACCATATTGCCTGCTGCCCCTGCAGGGGTTTGCCTCAAGGGACACACCATAGGAGTTGGGGATGTCCTGTCAGATGGTTTCAGAGCTGTGGATTGCTCAACCTGTCCAGAACTGCCTTGTGTCCAGAGGCCTGTACAGGTATCATGTTTCAGATGGACTGAGGGGGTTAAGGGTGGGGCCAAAGGTTCCTCACTCTCTCTTCCTAGGAACAATTCCCTTAAGTCGGGGTATATCTGTTCGGGGTCTACTGGAGGGTCGCAGGACTTTTTCTCAGCTTTGTCCTTCTTTTTCCAGGCTCCCCCTGAGCCCTGTTCATTGGAGGGGATGTCTACCAGATTCTCATCAGAACATAGAAAGTTCACCTCTCTCAACCTATTTTCTTTTCTAAGAATGGATGGAACCTGACCCACTCATCCCATATGTCAATGTAGGGGAATTGATCTGGATGGTCACAGCTTGGGTCTGTAACTGCTGCAAAAACTCTTTTAATTAATTCCTGATTCATGGACCCCTCTGGGGGCCATTCGACATCAAAGGCTGGCCAGTCTATAGTGCAGAAAGTTTGTAAGCAGCCAGGGCTGAGGGGCACATCTCCACCATAGTCTCCAGTAAAAATATCTTTAAAATTTCGCAGCATGTAGTCTAAGGGTGTGATGGGCTTTGCCTGACTCCCCCCCATGAAGACAAACAAAGACAGACAGCTGGGTATACAAAGGGTTAAGAAACGGAGAGTGCAGTAAGGGGTCTGCCACTCTTAAGACACAAAAGGGATTCCTTGACCACAGATGCTTCCTTCTTTAAGTGGCCGATTCGAGCTCGCGCTGATCGGAAACGCACGTATCAGAAGTCAACTCTCAGTTTGGTTTTGTCCCGTAGGACTCTGCCTTTTCACAAGCACACATCAATCACACACTTCAACACGTATCCCACCCTGATCACAGAGAAGTCACTGCTTCCCTGACCTGCCTGTCAGAAAGCTAACCCAGATTCCACTGATAAGAGAGGTGATCAAGCTCCCTTTTTCCCCTTCTCTACTGGAAGGGGGTACCTCAGATACCTCAGACTGACTATACTGACCTGTCCGTCGACTCGAGTCGTCCCTGGGCTCCTCCTCTCAGACCTGGGTTCTTCAAAGCAAGCAGCACCGGCAGAGAGTCGCAACAGAACGGAGAGAAGACCGACCTTCCAAAGAGGGAAGTGGCGCCTGTCGGAAATCAGTCACGGGCTGCTCGGCTCTCCGACGGCCCATGGCTCAGGAGGGCAATAACCCGGTCTCGTTGCCAGAGTCAGCTCTCCATTTTCCCGGCCAATGCACCAGGAAATGAAGCGGGGAGAGGAGAGCTTTCATCCAGTCAGTGAAACCACACCAGGTCAATCAGAGGAGGATATTTATTATAGCGCTAGGCCAGCCAGCTTTAATAAGCAACAAAGCTGACCTTTTACAGATGCATTTAGTTCCCTAATATACCTTACAATGTGCGCGTCAGAAGCTGGACAATGGAAACTTTCCTTTACACAATTTCTCTCTCTTCCTGTTGAAGAGAACATTTCATTCCGGAAGCACCATCTCTTATTTTGCATTACAAGCTAGCGCTAAGATCTAAGCATCTTTTGCACCTGGGCACCTTTGAAGCTTAACCACAAGCTCCCTTCCAACCACATTCAATAACAGTTTTTTGCTAAACAGAAATGTCATACCTTTTTCTATGAAACTTGTGGGAGGGGGAAATTCAGGGTGGTAATGGAAGGTTTGAGGCCTGAGATGAATTTAGGCCAATTTTTCCTTTTAATTTCTTTAATTCAATTTTATTGCTATAATATCTCTACTTGTTTACTTGCTGAATCCAAAAAGAATGTATTAATCAATCTTAAAGTTATCTTCCATTCCTCCTTCTTGATATCTTGTGATTCTTTCACTTCAGTCAAGCATACAGCTATTTTTCCCATTTTCACTTTAAACAGTTTAATTTCTGATATTTCCACATCTTCCAATCTCAATTCCTTCCTTGGATGTTGTGCTTCATTTAGTCCTTGTTTCAGTAAAATTTCTAAAGCTCCTGGACATGGTCCTCTAAAAGGCACAAATTGTGCTGTATTGGAAGTATAGCTATGTTCAAAATGTCCTTTAATGTTTCCATTATCGCTTGAAAGGTAGCCATTGTTCCCACGGAGCAATTTTGCCAGATAGCTGAGACCACAAAGTTTGTTTAGACTAAGCCAGATAATCCAAATTAGCTCTAATATTCATTAAATCTTCTTCCTGCAATAATCCTTCTCTGAACCCAATTTAATTTCAATATAGTCCAAATAAATTTATTATAGAGTCACAGTCAGCTTTTAATCTTATTAATAATATCCAATCCACTTTTCAATTTGCAACCAGTTAGATCAATAAGGGACAGCACAGTTGAAAATCTTCTAAGAATTGTAGTCTCTTTTAAATGTTTCCTTTAGTTTGAAAGCTGCTTCCAAATTGGTGGGGAATAGTTCCCCCTCTCCCCATTATCTTTCTAATCCTTTTTACAGTCTGGTTAAACCCTTCAGCATTATTTCAGCAGGCATTTCATGAAAAAGAACTTACTTGCAGAATAGCTTATAGTTTACATAGAAGGTCACTTGATATAGAAGAATGCTTAGTTTCAGTTCTTAAAAGTCTAGCAATCACAACTGAGTGCCAAAATGGCAATTGCATCGGCTGGGGCTTCTGGGTAAAAAGAAAACTCCAGGTCAAAGCCTCTGCCAGGATGTGGCTCTCCGTTTCACCCCCTGCTTTAGGTATCCCTCTCCTGGGATACCCCTAGGAGTCTGGGAAACCCAGACTCCCCAAACCTCACAATTTGGGTGGCTGCTGGAGCAGAGCTTCATGGCTCCCCTCGATCTTGTTGCACTGAAACTGGAAGCTCCTTAAAATATATTTTTGATGCTATAAGAGTGGTGGGACTGTGGCAAGCATCTGGGTATGTTCCCCAAAGGTTTAATCAGTCCTTGGATGGAGGGATTTTCCCCCTTCCTGACCCTTGAGGCCTCCTAGGACTGAGTTTAATTATTTGCAGAATAATTTAGTTCAAAGATTAATTTGATAATATATTGTAAATCTACTATAATGAGCTAAAATAGTTTGAGAATCTTATAAAATCATGTAATAATTTGGAGAGAAGAAAGATGAAGAAGATATGAAGATAAAATGTGCAAGTGAAGTTTTGTTTTTCATAATATTAATTATTTTGGTGTTGTTAACTTATAAAATTCTTTATTCAATAAAACAAAATGCAAAATTAAAAAAGAAAGCCCTGAGGTCTCTGGCTGTGAATTTGCTAGCCAAATTGCTCTATTATTTAATAAAGATGGGGAATTATAATTATTAATATGCAATCAGCATATCTATAGGATCTGACCTGTGTATACCATAGTTAGAATTCCCAAGCACCCAGGAACAGACACAGAAACTGAGTGGCTAAAGTAATGATTACTAAATATTCTCAAACATACAAGCAATATGCACACAATATAGCACTAAGGAAGCAGAGGTGATTGATGGGTTATAGAGGGGTGATACAACCTGTCCAGCTGTGCAGAGGTCCATGGATTCTGGCCTAAACTCAGAGAGTTCAGGGGTGGCCTGCCATTTTGGATCATGGCAGAAAACACACGGTCTAAGGTCATGTGTGAGCTGGGATATAGGCATTGGCAAAGAATGCAGACCAATGGGTGGCCCTGGTCTCAGGTGAGAACAATAGATTACCTGGACCAATGATGAGTCCCAGGGGTGTGTGATGCCAGTAGGGGCAGACCTTAGGTATGACCAATGAGCTTCCAGAGAGGCAGGGTCTGGATTTAACAATAGAAGCCAGGTGTTGGGTAGCTAGTTAAATGGATTATCTGAGTTACTAATGGTCCTGTCCAGGGTGGACAAAAGGTAGGAGACATCCCTGATTAGCTCAGGAAGGATTGCTAAACATTTGAATGATTGATTGGTTTATCCCGGTATCTTGAGGGACAGAGGCAGGAAAGACAAATAATTTACACATTGGACACAAAAGGGCTGGGTGACGTGTTGGAGAGTGCCAGGTGGCTTCTAAAGACTTTACCTCTGGAACTCATTGTTATTCCATAAGCATAATCTCTGCTGGGTGGAGGGGGAAGACTGGAGGCTTGCTCTGAGGTCACCTTATGAAACCTGAATATGAAATCCCTTTTTGCAGACCACTTGCAGCCTGACTCTGTTTGTTCAAGCTGAGAGTGCCTGGCTTTTTGGGACCTTGGTTCAGGTTAGAAAGTAGGGCACCCCTGTTTTGGAGCTACCCAAGAGTAAAGGGCAGTGCCTCTGGCAACAAATTCCAAGTGGGATTGACTCTCAGCACCTCTCAATTAGACACTGGATGGAAGAAATAGATGTGGAGAAGAGATCATCACATCAGAAAGAACAGCTTGTCTTCTGTACCTTCTGAATTTTGGACCTTACTTCTCCCTTCTTCCTTGCTGTCTCGTATAAAAAACAACAACTTTTGCAGTCTATTAGTAATATAATTTCAGAGAACCAGCCCATGTTAGTCTACTGTAGCAAAACAAAACAGAAGTCCTCTGGCACCTTAAAGATTAATGCCATTAATTCCAGTGTGAGGTTTTGTGAGTTAGCACTCACTTAGATACAATAGGGGAAAAAATCATTTACCTCATTTAAAGTTGCAGAAGGGGAGGGAAAAGAGGAAGGAAATTTGAGGAAAGAGGGGCCTGGGGCCATACATCAGGTGCGATTCTTTGGATAAACAGATTATGAAAGAGGTTGGAGGTTCTAGCTGTTGTGTATTAAGATATAAAAGATGGCCACAGCCTGCTATCTGGGCCACGCAGTCAGACAGACCCTCAGACCTTCGCCCCAAAGACAATAACCACCTCAGATACTACGGCGTGCCAATGGGCTTGCCCGGATCTGAAAGGGAACCTATAGAAAAAAAGACTTGTAAATATAGCCAATTACAGGTGATGGGTGTGTGGTACTTGTGTATGCATATAAACTGGGCACGGACTGGCAAAAAGTTGCTTTGTTCTGCTATGTAATCAATAAATGTCTTGCTGATTTCACCATGCTGAGTCTCCGGCCTCAGTACTTTTCACTAGCCACTCATGTAGTGAAATTAAATGTGCTAATTAACAATTAATCTGCCAGTCACAGTGGTTGTCATATAGAGGTGTCAAATTTTTCTTGCATTTTGAGGAACAAAAGGAACCAAATGTCTTCAAGTAAGCTAAATGGGGTGAGGAGGAATTGGGGTGTGGGGCATATCTTGGAAAAAAAGAGAAAACCATTGACCTTCTTGCAATATGGGTTGAGAAGAAAGTCCAGGAGGATCACATTGTGGTCTGGAAAAGAAATAGCAGTTTACAGCCACTTACCAGCTGGATTTAAATACTGTCTGAAATCACCATTCCCTGCTCAAGCATTAGACGAAAATGAGGGAGCAACTGATAAAAAACCAGGATAAAAATCGCAGTTGTGAAAGGGACCCCAGAAAAGCAAACTCATGTTGGCCTGCAACAAGAGTATGTCCTGAATTATTCACAGGACTGAAATCCACACTGGTGCTCTCCCAAATGCTTGTTTCTCCACCCTTAATTGTAATTTTGTCGCATGAATATTGAGAACATATCACCCATCAACTTGAAAAAAAACCTTGTTTTTTTCATTTTATTATGTCCTGAGCTTGATTTCATCCCCATTAACAGGCTGGTATCCAGAATGGCAATACCTGATTGGCTACTCTGCATAGCAGGCCAATCAGAATACAAGGAGGGAAGCAAACTGATTGGACTTTATCTAAGCATTACTATTGGTTGTTATCACTGATGTGGGTGTGGCTATGGTAGCCCACACTGTTTAAATAAGAGCCTGTTGCTCTATGTTGTTGTCTGTTCTGATCTGTTCTGAGCTGTTGAATCACTACCATTAAAGCTGATCACTTGCTGGAAAGCTGCCTTTAAGTGTCATACTTATCAGTGGTGACGAGGGTGGGATATAGTGGGTAGGCAGCCCTTCTGAATACCGACACAATGGCAGAGAAAGCAGAACCAGTCACGGCTCCGCCACCAGCAGAACAGCACCCTGCCAACTCACTGGCAGAACCGGCAAGAGGGATGGTAGCCAGTGCCATGTTCGAGGCATTCAAACCAGGCCCGGAAGACTGGGACTCGTACATAACCCGGTTCAAGTGCCATATATGGGCACACCAAATTGAGGATGAGGCCACAAAATTGACGGTCCTGTTGAGTTCCTGCGGCTGAGCTGTGTTTGACATGGCAAGGTCCCTGGTCACACCAACCAACATTCTGATGGTGTCACTGGTGGACCTGAAGGCAAATCAGAAAAATCACTATATGCCTAAGCCGTCACAGATTGCATGCCACCATGCTTTCTACAAATAGGACCAGAAGGGTTGGGGAATCGATCACAGAGTATGTCACCGAGCTGAGGAAAGCCATCCGAACTTATAGTTTCTCTGACCTGGAGATGGCCTTGCTGGATCGGTTGGTGTGTGGCCTAAGAGATGAGCGTCTGCAGCAGTGGCTGTTCGCCAGAACAGAGCTCACCTATGCTACAGCCTATGCAGAGGCTATAGCCATCGAAGCCACCGAATGGTCCACAAAGGAGTTCTGGCAAGTCAGCGGCCCATCCCAATAGTGCGTAGAGAAGGCGGTCCATCATGAGTCGACCAGCGATTCTGAGGCTGAGGGCAATGATGTCCATCAGATGTGGAGAGTGAAGCTGCCGCGGACCACAAGGAAGGCAGTGCCTTGGCAGTCGTGCACAGGTTGTGACGGCAATCATGAGCGGGACCAGTGCTGGGCACATGACCTATGGTGTTGAAACTGCCACAAGCAGGGCCATCTGGCCAGAGTCTGCAAGGCAACAGGTCTGAGGAATGTTGAGGAAGGAGCAAGACATCAGAGCATGGAGGCAAGCAGAATGCAATGTGACCACCAGCCGTTCCTGCCCTTCAACTGTCCTGAGCACCCAAAATCGCACCAGGAGAAAGATCCACATTACAATGCTGCTGGACAGAGTGCCATGTGAGATGGAGGTCGACTCGGGATCGGCGTTGACCATTATCTCCATGGAGACATTCCAGAGTTTGTTTCCTCACAGGAGCCACTGCCAGTTAGCACCCAGTGGGGTGCATCTCTCAGATTTCCAAGGGTAGCGCATACCGGTGGCTGGGGAAGCCAATTTTGAGGTACAATTTAAGGGATTTAAGGGAATCTTAGGTCTCCCGGTGGCTGAGGGGTGGAGGGCCAATCTGCTTGGGTTAGACTGGTTTGAGGCTCTTGGAATTGCTGTGTCCAGAATCAACCACATTGGTGGTAATAAATTGAGTTCCCTGTATGTGAAGTTTCCTGAAGTATTTGACGAAACCCTGGGGAAATATACGGGTCTGCCAGTCACATTTGAACTAGACCCCTCAGTGGCGCCCATCAGGTTACGGTACAGGACCATACCACTTGCTCTCAAGCCGAAAATTGAAGCAGAATTAGATAAGCTGGTGTCTCAGGGGGTTTTGGAGCCTGTACCTTATTTGAAATGCTATGGTGCCAACCTCCCGGTGGGGCCTGGAGATGGCAGCACCGGCAGTTGCGAGGCGCCCAGAAAAACCAGGGAAGGGGCAGGGTTAGAACGCCCGCCCCTTCCCTCCCAGTGCCAGCTTTTTTGGGCGCCTCGCAGCTGCGAGGCACCCAGAAAAGCCAGGGAAGGGGTGGGTTAGAATGACCGCCCCTTCCCTCCCAGTGCCAGCAGCACCCGCTTTTCTGGGCACCTTGCGCTGCGAGGTGTCCAGGAAAGCCGGCGCTGCCGGTGCCGAGCGGGAATGGGGGCTTTTCACGGGGGGCAGGGGGCATAGTGGGCGAGCCGGCCCTGGTGAAATGGGAAATATCCATTATAACACCAATCAAACCAGATGGTTCAGTCAGAATTTGTGCTGACTATAAATGTACTCTGAACAAGGCATTACAACAGCATTCTTACCCCATTCCCATTATAAGTCACGTATTGGCTTCATTGAAAGGGGGGGCGACTGTTCGCTAAACTCGACCTCGCACAAGACCACAGGGCAGCTGAGGCACAGACAATCATGACCCATCGAGGAGCATTCAGAGTTAATCAGTTACAATTTGGGGTTAATGTGGCTCCTGGTATTTTTCAGAGTTTGATGGAGGGATTGCTAAGAGATCTGCCGGGGGTGGTGCCTTATTTTGACGATGTATTGATTGCTAGTGCCACTGAAGAAGAACTGGCAGAGCGTATTAGGGGAGTACTTAACTGATTCCAAGCAGCAGGATTAAAGGTTAAAAAACAAAAATGTCAGTTCAGGGTTTCCCAGGTCAAATTTATTGGTTTCTTAATCAATGAACAGGGCATCCACCCCACCAAGAGCAAGTTTGCTGCCATTCAGCGCACCCCAAAACCCCAGAATAAAAAACAGCTGCAGTCCTTTCTGGGGATTTTAAATTTCTACCGTGCCTTTTTGCCTCACAAGGTGTTAGTGGCTGAACCCTTGCACAAACTGCTCAAAAAGGGGGCATGGTGGACCTGGGGCCGCAGCACAACAAAGTGTTTGAGGAAATAAAAGAATTGTTGGTGTCTAACTCTGTGCTAACTCATTACAATGAGGGGAAGCCATAAATCCTTGCCGCAGATGCCTCCCCGTATGGAACCGGCACTGTCCTCAGCCACAAAATGGCGGATGGACGAGAAGTGCCAATAGCATATTATTCAAGGATGCTGATGGGCACTGAAAGGAATTATGCACAAATCGATAAGGAGGGACTTTCATTCGTTGCCAGTGTTAAAAAGTTCCATCATTTTTTATACGGCTGAAAATTTGTGATGGTCACCGACCATAAACCCTTGCTAGACCTATTTGCACCAGGTCGCTAGACACCTCCAGTCCTCCCACCCCAGATGCTGTGCTGGACGGTTTTCCTGGTAGCTTATGACTTTGAACTTGTCCACCGTCCCAGCAGGGCAATGGGACATGTGGACACTTTAAGCAGGTGTCCCATTCTGTGACTTTCTCTGGACCCTGCTCCTGCCTATGAGGTGATGGCTCTGGAAGAACTGCCACAGCTGCCAATCCATGCCTTGGACATTGCCGCAACATCAGCTAAGGACTCCACAATTGCCCGGGTGCTTCACTGGGTGCTGGAGGGGGTGGCCAACAGGTCATTTGCTGCCAGAATTTCAAGTGTTTTGTACACAGCAAAAAGAGCTGTCGGTACATAAGGGCTGTCTGTTGTGGGGGAACAGGGTGGTAGTGCCTCCTCCCATACAGGAACAGGTCTTGGAGGTGCTACACAAGGGTCATCCGGGTGTAGTAAAAATGAAAGCTCTGGCCCAGAGCTATGTCTGGTGGCCGCAGATAGACCACGATATAGAAGAGTGGGTAAAGGTCTGTAATGAGTGCCAAGTGTCCAGACCAGACTCCCCCCAGGCTCCTTTGCATCTTTGGGAAAACCCACACACAATTCATGTGGACTTTGCTGGCCCATTTCACGGGCAGGTGTTCTTGGTTGTTGTAGATGCCTATTCAAAATGGCTTGACGTGCTCCTCATGAGCAAAATGACAATCACGGCAGTTGTAAAAGCACAGTGAAAGTTGTTTGCTATGCATGGGTTGCTGGACACACTGGTCTCTGATAACAGGCCTCAATTTGTTTCTGCAGAGTTTTCAAAATTTATGCAGGATAATGTAATAAGACATATTACACCCACGCCATTCCATCCTGCAACAAACGGGCAGGCAGAAAGAGTGGTGAGAACAACTAAGGAGGCTCTGGGGAGAAATGACTCAAGGGGACTGGAGTCAAAAGGTGGCATCGTTTCTTCTTTACCAACACATAACACCACACTCTACCACAGGGAGGAGTCCTGCAGAGTTGTTAATGGGTCGCCGCCTCACCACCCTCCTTGACAGACTCCACCCCAATTCACCACAGATCAACCGCCCCAGAGGGAGGACAGGGAAACTCCCAGGTCCTTTAAAACAGGGGACTTAGTGTTCACCCAGATCTATGGGGAGGGACACCTTTGGCTTCCGGGTGTCATCATAGAAGTAGCTGGGTCACTGTCTTACGTGGTGCAGACAGATGATGGCCAACAACTTAGGTGCCACATCGACCAGCTATGCCAGCGATGGTCCACCCCTGACTGAGAGACAGAAAGCCAAACCGCCAGACCAGTGCCTCAAGAGGTAGAGGTGGGTGAAACTCCTCAGGTCACAGAAGCTAGGGAGGTAGCTGTGACCGAACAAGAGACAGAATCCCAGGTGCCTGAACAGGCAAACAGTAGTCCTCAGACTACTAGTGAGCAGCTGACACCCCCGACAGAGACCCTGCGTCAGTCTCAACGGTCTAGGGAGCAACCGGCTTATCTGAAGGACTACATCTGTTCAGAGGTAGTCCATTCATAGGGTGGAGGGATGTTATGTCCTGAGCTTGATTTCATCCCCATTAACAGGCTGGTATCCATAATGGCAATACCTGATTGGCTACTCTGCGTAGTAGGCCAATCAGGATACAAGGATTGTGCTGGAGGGAAGCAAACTGATTGGACTTTATCTAAGCATTACTATTGGTTGTTACCACTGATGTGGGCATGGCTATGGTAGCTCGCACTGTTTAAATAAGAGCCTGTTGCTCTTTGTTGTTGTCTGTTCTGATCTGTTCTGAGCTGTTGAATCACTACCATTAAAGCTGATCACTTGTTGGAAAGCTGCCCTTAAGTGTCATACTTATCAATTTTTGTGCATCATGCAACTCTATCTGGTCCATAAATCTTTACAACCAGGCACACTGACTTGGATATAAAATTCAGTGTAATACTGTGCATATTTTTTAAATGATCTCTATTTCCAATTCTTGAGACTAGGAAAAACATCATTTTGAATGTTGCAGGAAGATAATTAGTTGAGCAGTCCTAGCTTTCTCACCCCTTCAAGGATTTGTGATAACAACCTTCTGATTTTTAATGTGTTGTTAATGGATTTGACTTTTGTTCATCATGATGGGGGATTTCATGTGAACATTGCTGGCTTTACTTAAACTAATTTTCCTTTGGCCTGAGGTCTGGTTTTTTTTCCTGTTCAAGGAGAAAGCTGATCTAAATTATTTTGTCTCCAGACCTAGCCTGAGAGAGGCTGAGAGAAACAAAAAACTCCAAAGTAGGAATATGTAGATCACAGATTTTTTTAAAAAAAGGTCCTCCCGTTCTACTGCTAAACAGCAAAACAGACAGAAATGGAGTCTCATGTCCACACCAGCCTCACCTAAACAAGGAACCCAGTTTAAATAAACTCTGTCAGCCCTACCTTGCTTTCAACCTATGATGGCCCTCTACAGATGGACTCCACCCCCTTCCGGACAAAAGCACGGAGCTGCTTAGCCAAACAGCTCTCTAAGACAACAGCAGCCTATTGGGAGCTTTTCCCAGTAAGGCCCAGGAAGAGAAAGAATCTGACTGTAGCAAACTCTCAAGTATATTCTATAGCAAAGTAATATACAGTTGTTACTTTAAGTTTTCCAGCTCTTCTAGCTCTCTGTGAAGGAATGCATTTTTTGTTGGAGGTTTGAAATGAGTAAAACTCCACTATGAGTTTTAAAAGGTTTTTTCCCCTTCTGGGTGGAGAGCAGCCAGGAAGGGGGAAGTCAGTCAAATTGCTTTCCAGTTTACCTTTACACATATGCTAATAGCTCTAGTAGGAGAAACAATGACCGATTTCCCACAAGCGCTGCTCCGTGCTCGCCTTCCATTTTGCCCCAATGGTACATGCAGGGCCGGCCCCAGGTGTCTGGGCGCCCTAGGCAGGACAGCCTGGGGCGCCCACCCCACCGGGGATGCCAACCTCCCAGTGGGGCCTGGAGCTGGGGAGAGCCGGGGAAGGGGCGGCGTGGCTCTCCCGGGCCCCTCGCAGGTAGTGGGTGAGCCGGCCCTGGGTACATGTCAATTTCACACAAGCTGCTGCGGGCCGCATTTTGCCCTGCAGCTTCACGTGATTTTCCCTGTGTCTACTCAATCCTCAAAAACCAGGATTGAGTAGACGTGGGGATAATCGCACGAAACTGTGAGGCAAAATATGGCCGCACAGCAGCTTGTGTGAAATTGACACCTACCATCGGGGCAAAAGGGAAGGGCGAGTGCGGAGCAGTACTTGTGGGAAATCAGCCAATATTTTCCCTCCCCTTCTTCAAGCAGGAAATAGAAATTTGGAGGGATAGGATGTCAGAGAGTCTCCAGGACGGAAATTCTTGGAGAAGTTCAGGAAAAGTTTCTTTGACCTGGCCTGACTGGGTCAGGGGGTGGGAAAATGAGAGGTGAAAAAAAAATCCTTGCAGCAGGAAGGAGCTCTCTTTTTCTTGGGTGCTAAGTTCAGGAGCAGATGCAGACCTCTCCATTGGGAAGGCAGCCATTGAGCATGTGCTTGCCTAAAGACCTGGAGCAAGCTTTAAGGTTATGAATACTGTGTAGAGATTTGTAACTTCCTAAGCTTTAGGGACCTGTCCTATTTAACATCTGATAAGGCATTTATATATAGAGGGACGTGATTTGTGTTTTACCTATTTATTTTGTATCTCTTGCTCAAACCAGTGCTGTGCTAAAACAATGTTTGTGAACATTTTCTTTTTAATATATACTTTATAACTCTTGATGCTGACAGTGATTCTCTGGACCACATAGAACTCCACCATCTCAGAGATGCTATTGTAGGGCAAGGAGGCAATTAACCTGATTTTTGTTTATCCCTGATACATATGCATATAGTATAGTGACCAGTTAACCCAGTAGGTCTGATATTAGTAGAGAAATATAACTTAATTGCATCATATTAAGTAGGAAACCTAGCTAGACTTTAGAAAAGCATAGTTTGTGTCAAAAGACCTCGAGTCAGCTCAGGAAGCAGGAAGACAGGAATGTGCCATAAACCGAAACCATTTGGTCAATTGCAGTCTCCTTTGTTGTTGAATCTCTCTTAAGGATGATTTATGGCCCTGCAATGACCCTGCATCCTCCAAACAACATCATCCTTTGTAGCACCAGGCACCAGGATGTCTGATAAGAGCCCAAAATTGTGCCTTGATTCACACCTTATCTGGGAAACTCCCCTTTCTATAGAAATGTAAAGGGCCTTGAAGCATTCCAGATGAAGACCTCAATGTTCCTTGATACGCCTAGGTCAAATAAACAATCGAAATGCCTGTAACCTTATCCTAAAGTGGGGTACATCAGTGGAAGGATGCCAGCTCATATGATGCCTACCCACCTGGGACCAATAATGTTCTTTATTGATTGCAAACTAATGTGATGTCATTTTGGGTATAAGATCCTCTGTCCTTCCTGTCTGGGCCAGAGATCAGCTTGGCCTAACGGATGCTTAGGCATCACGTTCTGTATTTCTTATTCATTGCAATAAATAGTTGGCTATCTAATCCATTGGACTTCACCTGTGTGTCCTCCATCAGGATCCAGGGATGTACGGGGAAAAGATTACTTTTTTCCCACCATAGAGAGCAATGGAGGGAATAGGGGCAACCTGTTTGGGGGCCCATAGAATTGGACCCCCTAATCCAATGTTCTTGAAACTTGGTGGGTATCTTGGGGAGAAGCTCCAACAGCTACCCTGTGCGTTTGGAGCCTCTCCCTCAAACCCCTCCCCTCCAGCCCCCAGAATATACCCTATGTTTTCACCATTGACTTCAATGGCCCATAGGATATAATGGGGCCGAATTGCCGCCAAATTTCTTTCATTCCCTCCTTTCCTTCTCTCCTTTTCCTCTTTCCCTCCTTCTTCTCTTCTCTCTTTCTTTCTTTCCCACCTTCTTCTCTTCTCTTTTTTCCTCCTTTCCCCTTTCCCCTCCTCCTTTCCTTCTCTTTCTTTCCCTCTTTCCTTCCTTCTTTCCTTCTCTCTACTCTCTCTCTTTCCTTCTCTCTTTCCTCCTTCTGTGGCCCAACTCTAGTGAAAAGGAGTTTAAACTTTAAACCCCTTCTCTCTTCACTCCCCCACCCAGGCCAGCTGGGGAAGGGAAGGGGAGGCTTTTGAAGATGCCTCCCCCCCTTTTGCTTCCCCTTCTGACATCACTTCCGGTGATGTCAGGGGGCATGGCATATGCTAATAGCCTAATAGCTCATTAGCATACCATATGCTAATGAGCTCCTGCAGCTGTTTTTCTATGAAAAGAGCCCTGCCTAGGAGTGCCAGGCAGAATAAGGCCTGAAGACCAGAGCAAGCACAATCTGTCACAGTCTCTTATGGACATAAATTTTCTTTTAACACTGAAGGAATAAAAGTATTTTGACATGGTGGAAGAATTAAATGAGCAATGATATCTGTTGGCTGCTCGTTCCAAAGGGAATAGTAATGTGGAAGGCAAGATTATAAATAGCAAATGTATTTTATGGAAACATGGAATGAATGCAGAGAAGCTGGTTTAACATCAGAAATTACTAGAATGCATAAGCCTAGAAATTGACAATTGAAATGTTTCATATAAGAATCTCAGAGTATATGCCACTGTATACTTTGGTTTCATAATTCTTTGTATTTTTGCATAATTTATTCTTGTACCAATTTTTTTTTTTTACTTTTGCTGCAGAGTAAAGATTAAACTGGAAATGAAAAAGTCACCCTGAATTACAGTAAGGTTTTATGTATACATTAAAATACGTGGCAGAGTAATCTAACATTTGAGGGGGCAAAATATAGTCTCTTTCAATACTTTATTCTGTTAGCTAAACACAGCTTGGCTTCGCTTGGCTGTGGTTAGTGGCTACTCTCATTTAATTTATCTACATTACTGGGAAAACTGTTAAATCCCACTCTGGTGGATTCTGGGTTGCCTAGCAGGTCTTGTGGTGTGTGGGTAAATGGATATATGAGGCAAGCCCTAGCAGAACGTGGGTCAGTTTCTCAGCCATGCTAGGCCTTACCTGTGATTGTGTTTTAATTTATCCAATAATTCTCTGCTCCTGACTCAAGGCGGTTTACAATTTAAAATAGTGGCTGACATGATGTGGAAGGAACAGCATTTTATTTATTTGTTTGCTTAAAATGCTTATTAGCCATCCTTCTCCCTTGTGGAACTAAAAGTGGCTTACAATATAAACACAGTAAACTAATTATTATAAATCCATAAAAGTGACTGTTTAAAAAGTCCACTGAGGACTGCCAATAATAAAAGCTAAATCAATCAAAATGCAGTTCTAAATAAATCTGTCTTCAGCTGCATACTGAGGATCAACAATATGGGAGCCAGGCACACCTCTCTGAGAAGGTTGTTCCATAATTGTGGGGCTGCCATGGAAAAGGCCCTCTCTCATGTGCCCACCAAACAAACTTCTTCAAGTCAAGTCAAGTCAAGTTAAGTTAGCCTTTATTGGCATAAATTATCAGTACAAGTTATACAATTTAAGAAGCAGTTAAAAAACGGTTAAAACACATCTATAAAAATTCTGTGACTTGATATTGTGCAATTAGGAGCTGATAAGAATATTATATTTCTAGGTGCAAACAAACTTCTTTAATTTGATATGTTGTCGAAGGCTTTCATGGCCAGAATTCCTTAGTTGTAGATTTTCTGGACTGTATGACTGTGGTCTTGGCATTGTAGGACCTGATGTTTCGCCAGCAGCTGTGACTGGCATCCTCAGAGGTATAACACAGAAAGATGGAGTACTCTCTGTGTCAAGGCGAGAAGAAAAAAAATGGTAGGCAGGTAAATTATATCTACTCAGGAAGGTGGGGTAAGACTGAGTCATTATCTTGTAGAAGTTCTCCAGGCTGTGATATGCTAATGGAGGAGCTTTCCTGAGGAGGTTCTTTTGGATTGGCTGTTGAAATTCTAATCTTATTTGTAGTGCTATTGTAAGATGTGGAGCATTTTGTGTTTTTCGGGACAGGAAACCATGCCTTATTTATTTTTAAACTTTCTTCTTTCCTGTTGAAATTGTGTTTATGTTTATGAATTTCAATGGCTTCCCTGTGTAATCTGACATGGTAATTGGATGTGTTGTTCAGCCTTTCAGTGTCTTGGAATAAGATACTCTGTTCTGTTTGAGCTATGTTCAGCCACTGCTGATTTTTCAGGTTGGCCCAGTCTGCAGTGTCTTTCATGTTCTTTTATTTTTGTCTGAATGCTATGCTGTGTGGTCCCGATGTAAACCTGTCCACATCTGCAGGGTATGTGGTATACTCCTGCAGAAGTGAGGGGGTCTCTTCTGTCTTTTGCCGATCGTAGCATCTGTTGTATTTTTCTGGTGCATCTGAATACTGTTTGTAGGTTGTGTTTTTTCATAAGTTTTCCTATCTGATGAGTGATTCCTTTGATATATGGCAAAAACACTTTTCCTGTGGGAGACTGTTTTCCCCTCAGTTGTTTGTTTTACCTTTGGTTTAATTGCTCTTCTGATTTCATTCTTGGAGTAGCCATTTGCTTGAAGTGAGTGGTTTAATTGTTCGGACAGTCAGGAAGGCTGATGGCATCCGTTCTCTGAGTGACCTTCAGGGGGCCGGCATCAGACTGGCGGGGGCCCCTTCTGGTTGCCCTGCCGCACTTGGAGCCTGGAGTCCTGGTGGCAGCGTGGATGGTGGAGGCGGCTCAGCTTGCTCTGTGTCTGGCCCAGCGTCCAGTGGTCGTTCTGGCTCCCATTCCACTATCAGTGCCTGCCGACGTTCAGGTGCCGGGGCGGCCACTGTGTGTTCCGGTGGCAGGGCCATTATACCTGTGTCGGGGTCTTGTTGCCTCCAGAGTTGGTCCACGTGTTTTCGAAGGACCCGGTCCCCGTCGGCCAGGACCTCATAAGAAACCAGCCCTGTGGGTCTGAGAATGCGGCCAGCCAGCCATTGAGGTCCCACCCCAAAGTTCCTAAAATAGACCAGTTCCCCTGGGAGGAACCCCCTGGGAGCCTCCCGGGTTTCGACCAGCTTCCGCTCTGGGGCCCAGTCCAGGTGGAGTCGGTCTAATAGGGTCGTGGGGCAGCGGCCCATCAACAGTTCTGCTGGGCATCACCCGGAGATGGGGTTCGGGGTGGTGTGCTGCGTTAGGAGGAAGCGGGCCAGCTGGAACTCCCATTCCCCCTGTTATGCAGCTCAAGGCTTCTTTCGTGGTGCGGACTGTTCTTTCCACCTGGCCATTAGTCACCAGGTGGAAGGGCGCGGAGCGTATGTGCCTGATTATGTTCCTCTCAAGGAACGCTTGAAACTCCACAGAGGTGAACACGGCCCCGTTGTCCAACACGATCGTGTCTGGAAAGGACAACGATCCTTTCGTGGAGAATATTTTGCATAGGGCCCTTATTACAGCTTTGGCCGAGGTGGTAGACCGGACTTATTTCTACCCACCTAGAGTAGGAGTCCACTGTTACCAGGAACAGGAGACCCTGGAATGGCCCGGCAAAGTCGACATGTAAGTGTGACCACGGCTTGCAGGTGGACTCCCAACTTTGTGTTGGTGCACTCGGGGGATTGGGGTGGACCTCCTGGCACCATGTGCACTCCCGGACCCAGGTGTCAATTTCCGAATCGATCCCAGGCCACCACACATAGCTCCAGTCAGAGCTTTCATTCGTACAATGCCAGGGTGGGCCTCGTTTAACAACTGAAGGACCCCTTGTCTCATTGGGCCTGGAATAACCACCCTGTCCCCCCATAGTAAACAACCTTTCAGGGCGGATAACTCGTCCTTTCTGGCTTTATATGCCATGAACTCTGGCCCTGCCGGTTCCGCTGGCCATCCACTCACCACCCAGTTTAGGACCCGGGAGAGAATCGGATCCCGAGACGAGCGGGCGGCCATGTCCGCAGCCTTGAAGGGGAGAGGTTGGAAGCCCTTCCATCAGGAGTACCGCGGGGACTGGGGCCGGATCCTCCCCCGTGTGTGGCAGTGGCAGGCGACTCAGGGCGTCAGCATGCCCCAGCGCCTTGCCCAGCCAATGCTCCAACCGGTACTGATATCCCGCTAAGAACAGGGACCAACATAAAACCCAAGGGGACAGTACCTGCGGCATTTGTTTGTCAGCTGCGAACAACCCCAGGAGCAGCTTATGATCGGTGATGAGTGCGAAGGGCCAACCATACAGAAAATTATGGAATTTTTTTATACCCACCACCAGCTCCAACCCCTCCCGTTCTATTTGTGCATAATTGTGCTCCACGGGAGACAGCGTGCGGGAGTAATAGGCCACCGGGATTTCCCTCCCATCCGGCAGTTTGTGGCCCAAGACTGTCCCGACCCCATATGGCAACGCTTCACATGCGAGGATCATTGGGAGCTTTTCGTCAAAATGGGCGAGTACAGCATTAGAAATCAACAGAGTCTTAACCCCACAGAATGCTGCCTCCTCCCTCAACCCCCATGCCCAAGGTGTCGACTTATCCAGCAGCCTGTGGAGGGGTTCCGCCATGGCGGCCTTGTGCGGGAGAAAGGCGTGATAAAAGTTTATGAGGCCCAAGAATGCCTGGAGTTCTGCTTTGGACTTCGGAGCGGGGGCTTCCACAATGGCTTTCACCTTATCCCGTGCCGGATGGAGGCCCGTTGCATTGACCCAGTATCCCAAAAAATCCACCTCCGGAACCCCGAGAAGGCACTTCTCCCGCTTCACCTTTAGTCCCGCCGATTGGAAACGTTCCAAAACCGTGCGGAGTCGGTTGGCGAAGCTCTCCAGGGTGGCCGCGGCGATGAGGACGTCGTCGAAGAATGGTGTCATGCCAGGGATCCCTTTTAACAGATCATCCATTAAGTTTTGGAAGATCCCTGGGGCCACACTGACCCCGAACTGCAGCCGCTTTACCTTGAAGGCCCCCCGGTGCATCACTATGGTTTGCGCCTCGGCTGTGGCCTCATCCACCGGGAGTTGCTGGTACGCCTGTGCAAGATCCAGCTTTCCAAATATGCGTGCCCCCGCCAGCGTGGCTAAGACATGACTTACTACTGGCATGGGGTATGCGTGCGCCTGGAGTGCCTGGTTAATAGTGCACTTGTAATCCGCACAGATGCAGATGTCCCCATTCAGTTTAACTGGGGTCACAATTGGGGTTTCCCAATGTGCATTTGGGACGGGCTCTAGGACTCCCTGGATCACCAGCCAGTCCAATTCCGCCTCTATTTTAGGGCGGAGGGCCAGGGGCACTGTGCAGAAATGCTGCCGGATAGGCGTCACCATGGGGTCTAAGTGTAGTGACACCGGGGGCCCCTTATAACAACCCAGCTCCCCATTGAAGACCTTGGGGAACTCCCTGCAGATCGTGCCCCAGTCCTGCGTCCCACATCTATTCACTCCCCCAATTGTAATGCCCAGGGCCTCGAACCACACCCGCCCCAGGAGGCTCACAAGGTTTCCCTCCACCACCACCAAGTCCAGGTCTCCCTCAAAATCTCGATATTGCACCCGGAAGGTGCCGACTCCCCGGACGGGGACAGGGTTCTTTTGGAAATCCGGCAAGCTTAGCGGCAATGGACATAGAGGGGGTCCCCTGGACGGGCAAAACTTTTTTAGAGTGTCCATGGAAATGATGGAAGCCGCCGAACCCGAGTCAACCTCCATGCAGCAGGGGGACTCCTCGATCTGCACATGCACTTGGATCTTCGGGGTGGAGGCCAGGTTGGGGTTGGGGAGTTGCAGTACCTGCAGCGGCTGATCCGTGAAGTGGTAGAGATCGGAGTCTTCCTCAGTCGTCTCGTGTGCAGTGGTCGGTGTGCGGTTAGGTGGGGCCGACGATCTCGCGCTCCGGGGGCCCTTGGACCTGCAGACCTGGGTGAGGTGTCCCTGATTCCTGCAGCTGTGGCAGACCATGTCCCGGAACCTACAGGTCTTCCTCCCATGGGCATCTCCGCAGCTGGCACAGACGGTCTGGTTGCCGAGAGGCTTTGCTGGTTCACGGCCGGGCTGATGGGCCGGCGCCAGCTGGCGGGGTTGCGGCCGGAGGGAGTAAACCTCCTCCGTATCGGAGTTCACTGGGCTGGGACCTGCTCCGACCAAATGGGCTGCCGAGGCCGGGCATTCCCGTGCCGAAGCCTCATGTGCAGTCGTGATGTCCATGGCCTCGTCCAGGTTAAGCTGCCGGTTGCCTATTAGCTTGCGCCGCAGCTTGGAGTCCACCAGCCCGCACATGAACTGGGTCAACAGGTTGTCCTCCACCCTGGGGAACAAGCAGTCCACAGTGAGCATCCTCAGCACAGACAGGAAGGTGGTGACGGATTCCCCTTGGGCCTGTACGCACCCCTGGAACTCCATCCTTTTGGCCAGGAAGGTAGGCCGGGGGCTAAAATAGGCATTGAGGACATCCATGATCTCTGCAAATGAGCTCTCCAGGGCTATGCGTGGCACCAAGAGACTCTGCGAGGCGGACGGTGTTGGTCGCACACGAACTCAACAGGAGTGACCGTTTTTTGTCCGGGTCGCGTATCTCGTTGAGCTCCATGTAGCAGATGAGATGGTCAGCCTACGCTTTCCATGTTTCCGACGGATCAAAGCGCTCGAATCTTCTGTGCGTGGTGGCCATGGCTATGGCTGGGGTGCGAGGCTGGCGTCGGATGCTGCAAGTGGTGAGGTGCTGCTCTCGGGGTCAGCGATGCGATGCTCAGTGAGCGGTGCGGTGCTGCTCTTGGGGTCAGCGATGCGATGCTCGGGAGTGGCCTTGTTGTCCTCGTCATCGCTCATGGAAGGCGTTACGATCCCATCCTCATCACCACTGTAAAGTACTGGGTTTCGTGCCTCATGACTCGGACGACGACATACGAGAAGATGCGTTTATTCGTACTTCACAACAAAAGACCAACAATAACAGTTGGAGGCCAACTATATACAGTAAGGGGGGGACGCCCCATATTCCCATTGGCGGGTTTGAATCTCCCACCAATGCTTCCATTGGTTCCCTTTTGGCAAGCTCAGGAGTCTAGTCCCTATTGTTCTCAGGAACGGAGCTCTGCTGTATTTTGCCTGCAGAGGCAGACAGGCAGAGAAAGACCTCTGGAGCATCCCCCGCTGCCTTTCTCTGCCTGTCTGCCAGAGCGCCCTTTCTCTGCTTGCCCTACGGAGTGCATGCCCTTTGAACACAGGAAGGGAAGTTGGGCAGACGTGCCCTCCTCCCCCCCGAGCCCCTCCACTTTTACGGAAAGATTGGGGGGTTAAATGTGTGGTTTCCCTGCGCAATCTTCTCTGAGTGCCCTGCAGCCGTGGAGCACTCAGAGAAGATCGCACAGGGAAGCCAGCCATGTCTGCCTGGCTCCCCTCCCTGTCTCCAGCCAGTCACGGTGCCACGGATCACTCGGAAAAGATTGCACAGGGAAGCCAGGCATGTCTGCCTGGCTCCCCTTACTGTCTCCAGCCAGAGACAGGAAGGGAAGCCAGGTAGATATGCCCTCCTTGTCTCTCCCCCCCCCACCAAGCCCATGGGAGCCCAGGGCAAGGCTGAAAGGGGCTTGGAGCTAAGAGATCCAAGTCCCTTCCAGCCTTGTCTCTCTCCCCCTAAGCCCACAGAAGCTGACTACAAGGCTGAAAGGGCTTGGAGCTAAGAGATCCAAGCCCCTTTCAGCCTCCCCCCAAGCCCACGGGAGCTGACTATAAGGCTGAAAAGGGCTTGGAGCTAAGAGATCCAAGCCCCTTTCAGCCTTGTCTTCCCCCCAAGCCTGCAGGAGCTGACTACAAGGCTGAAAGGGGCTTGGAGCTAAGAGATCCAAGCCCCTTCCAGCCTTGTCTCCCCCCCAAGCCTGCAGGAGCTGACTACAAGGCTGAAAGGGGCTTGGAGCTAAAAGATCCAAGCCCCTTCCAGCCTTGTCTCTCCCCCCACCCCAAGCTGCAAGGCTGAAAGGGGCTTGGAACTAAGAAATCCAAGCCCCTTTCAGCCTTCTCTCCCCCCCTCCATAAGCCTGTGGGAGCTGACTGCAAGGCTGAAAGCCCCTTTCAGCCTTGTCTTTCCCTCTCCGCCCCAAGCCTGAAGGAGCCCAGGGCAAGGGTGACAGGACTAGGATCTAAGAGATCTCTTAGATCAGGGGGTGTGGCATACGCAAATAGCTTATGCTAATGAGTTGTGCTAATGAGCTCCTGCACCTCTTTCTAAGAAATGACCCTTGCATAAGTTAATTGGTAATTCATAGGTCAGCTATTGGCATTTCCTAGGGCCAATTTTAATTGATGTAACAACTTTAATTCTCAATTATCATTGTTATCACCTGGTCAGGGAGAAAAATTGGCACACTGGGAGATAAACCAAATGTAACACAATAAAGTGGCTTTGTGTAATGGCTTTCTGCTCCTTGTATCTTTTTTTACAATGGGTGGGGGTCATGTTCAGCAAATGGAATTTCTTGGAGGCTGTCAAAGCCTTTACTTCAAAGGCTTACACTTGCTTTAAACAGATTTCTTCAGCAAATTCCCTAGTTGTCAGCCCCCTATGAGGATTGTGTAGTTCCAATTTGAAAAGCAAAAGATTAACAGAGCAGGTGAGGATTAACAGTATAATTTAGAGTTTCCATTTCTTCTTGAGCAGTGAACAGCCCAATCCATGCTATCAACTCCTGACATATGAGATGCTTCTAATCTTTTTAAAGCACAAACTATTACCCGCTGCCACTGGATTTTAGCTAGCAGTGGCATAAATATCTATAAGGATTGACATCAAGGGGTAAAGTAAGTTGGCTGCAGTTGAACTCTCTAAGAAGCCTGTGAAGGGCTGTGCTGATTAAAAAGCTTCTGACAGTATATTCCAATATTTTTTATTTAAAACAGCAACAACTCTGCCCAGTCACAAACACACTAATTTGGAGGTGAGGCAAATTACTTGTTTGTATTTCACAAGCTGTACTAATTTCCCATTGATATTATTGTCATTGGTTTCCATATCTGATCTGACCTTATTGCATGTCTATTATCTGGGCAAAGTATGTGTAGCTCTGGTCTCCTGGAACATGCCTAGATTTGCATATGTGCAGTCCCATAGCCAGTCACAATCTCAGATGCACACAGCTGCTAAAGTGGTGGAGAACGTGCATCTGAACTTGAAACTGAAGGTAGGGACTTGTCTGATGGAATGCTCCTTTAAAAAAAAAAAAAAGCTCCCTGCACATAGATAATTAGCACTCTGACTTCTAGTTTTCTGAATGCAGGGATTTTCCTTTTTTGTATAGAAGAGCATTCCCATCATGTGTCTGGTCCAGTCCAGACTCAGTTTCAACACTTTATTGACTGTGTGTGAAAATTAAGTAAAAAAAAACAGCCAACAGTAGCTGGGAATGAAAGGTGACAGCAGTATGGGGGAGAGTCACAGGAGAGCAGTATGTGAATGTGTATGCACAATTGTCTTTTGCACAATAGAGACAGGGCATATGAAAACTGTACCAAGTTTATGGGCAACTTGTGAACTGACCCTGTATCCAGTGAGCAAGCCTGCTGAAGAAGCAGCCAAGTTTGCAAAGAAAGACAGCTTGATGTTATTCGTTATTAAGACACACAACTAAATTTTAACCTTCTTGCAAACTGTTGGCTCTGTTTCTTTTCCCCCACCTTGTTCTTGACTGGAAATATTATTACTCTTCTGTTACACCCTACTCATAGATTAAAGTTGCTTCTATGTGTGGATGATTCCCCACTTCTCCTTCAGTGGGGGAAGTCATCCAAACTGGTTACATCATGCCCCCTCATGCTCCAGGCAGGGCTATGCAAATTTGTCTAGACTGTATTGGCTCAGAATGAGGATGATCCTCCAGTTTCAATAGCTCTGCTACTCCAGCAGGACACTTGAGCCTAGCTCCACTTTCTTGGAGTCTTTTACCTTATTGGTGTGGAAGACAGAAAAAGAAAGGCCCCATCACCAGTCTTAAAAAAAGAAGAAAAGGGGTCATTAAAACAAGCCTCTCCTGCCTGAGGTTCCAGACATTGGAGACTGGCCAATAGCAGATTGATCTACAGTGGCAAAAGCCACCATCAGTGTTGACAGACCAAAAGCTTCAGGTCATTCTATAGCCAGTCCCCGACTCCACTGGAAAAGCCCAGCAGCTGATTCAAGCAGAGGCAGTAGGCCAGCAAAGCAGTTTTGCCTCCCTAAAGCCTCTCTGAGGCCTTTCCCAACAGGTTCGGCAGTCCGGAAAATTCCAGTAGGGCAGCCACTCAGGTATTCCCACCTTTTTTCAGCTCTCCCTCTGCAGATTGGAGAATGAAAACCTTTAGTCTGGTCTGGGCCTTCTCTAATGCCATGTGTATGCAACCAGGAATCATGTTGCTCTTTCTGTGGTGAGGAGCACCTAGCCAAGTGGTTGCTGTGGCTGATCTCACCCATAAGGATGCTAGCAGTTAAGGATGCTAGCTAGCATCAGGAGCATCTGAGAGCTAGTCAAAAGAGATTTTCCCTTCTTCCTTATCACCTGTGTCAGGCTCAAGTTCAGGAGTAGAGGAGCTCCCTTCAACCATAGGCAAGAAGCTCTGATAAAGAGGAAGGGAAATGGTCAGGAAATTCTTCTAGGCCTTTCCAGCCAGAACATTTCCAGAGATTAAAATAGGTGTGTGTGTGTCCCCCTTAACTACCAATTGGGTACAACAGTAAAACCTTGATCATCAGCTTCAGCCAATTTAGGTACTAGAGATTTTAAGAGATCATCGAAGGGGGTCTTTGATTTGTCCATTCCCTGAATTCTTTGATTACCTGCTAAAGGCAGAGTGGGCAGTTACAGACAACAGCATTTTATTACAGGCATTAAAAAAAAGTCTTCACACTTCCAGCAGGATGCTCTGGTAGTAGTCTTACATTCAGGAGCAGATTGGTCTAACCCACATTTAAGGATTCAGTGGAGGAGGAGGAGGAGGAAGAAGAAGAGGAAGACTTAGGAAATCCCATGGAGCAGCCTCTCTGACAATCAGAGTCCCCACTGTGCTCTCAAATTTCCCTAGGACCATTGTGGTTTGCGCTGATAACCTCCTTCAGGAGCCAGACACTGACCTCTTGATGCTTAAGAAATCCATCCTAAAAATTAAAAGGGCTGCCAATTTTGCAGCAGACACATCCCAAGAGGCCATACAGTTCTGTGCCAGAACACAGGCCACAAATATAGTGGTTAGTAAGAAACTATGGCTAAAGCATTGGAAGGTGGACCCTCTGTCTAATTCAGATTTAGGGGCAAAAGGATTTTAGGGGCTCCTGCACCTTCAGCTTTTTATTTATTTATTTATCAGAGCTCCAACTC
Source organism: Gekko gecko (assembly GCA_029375565.1). Classification (NCBI taxonomy): domain Eukaryota; kingdom Metazoa; phylum Chordata; class Lepidosauria; order Squamata; family Gekkonidae; genus Gekko; species Gekko gecko. The sequence goes on from JAPDNY010000005.1 coordinate 178,199,192, forward strand.
CATAAGCCATCAATCAAATAACTCACACTTTGATAAAGACCCTACCCTCTCAAACTTTATCAGTACCATCATCCAAAGATATACCATCCCAGTTGACCTCCTTAGGGCATCAGCTGAGATGTTAGCCTGATTGCTCTTTGTTTTTTATCAATATTAGGGGGAATATGAGTATTATTAATATGCAATCAGCTACAGTAGTGATCACCTGTATAGACAGAGGTCCTGCCCTTCCAGAGATATCAGTAACAGACACAGAGACTGGATGTACTTATAATTAAGGTCTTTTACTGTAAATCTTCTTCACACACAAACAATACACATCCACACACCACAATATTCAGAGCTAAGAAGATAAAGATAGAGATATCAGCACAGTTGCATGAGCAGGAATTCGTTGTTGGGGCAATAGTTACCTGTCCTCGCTGAATGATCTGTTCCAATGGAAGAAGGGAGGGTAGAACTGAAAATGGGAACACGTGGCCTGAACCAGCAGGCAAGGTGTGGACCTCTAGCTGCAGATCTAGTGTTAAAGATGGAGGTAGGGTATTGGGATAGCAAGCTGGACTTAAGAGGGACAAAGCGTAGATAGGGGTCGTAGAGAAGAAGGGGCGAGCATGTGGTCGGGTTTCCCCTTTTATGTGGGGGTGTGGGGGCTGGCCATATCCCCTGGTCATACCTCTTGGTTAGTCCATCCCTGAAAACATACTATCGGCTGGGAGGAATAGGGGAGGGGAGCTAAGGAGTGGTCAATATTGAGAACTAGAAACTTAGACTTGTGGCTGGCACCTGGGTGTAGGTGAGATGAGTCATCAGGCCAAGGCTATTGTCTCTTGATTGCCTTAGCCAGGTCACTGATGGGCGAGTGATTAGTTGCCAAGCAATCAGGAATAGAGTCTCTGAGCTATGTGCAGCTTTGCAGGTGATGGAGGAGGGAGAAAGATGTTGCCTGCATGTGTTGGAGGGAACTCCTAATGGCGTTTGGAGTCCTTTGACCTCATGCTGTGGCATGGCATGGCATTTAGTGCTTTGTGCATACCATGAAACTGATCCATCTTCCATCAGGTAAGAGGGCTGGTAACCTTGGAGGGCCACTGGAACAGCAGCACAGAAAGGAAGGTGCCCTTCTCTCAGGTCTGCAGTCTCAACTGGCATCATAGTGGGTTACCATGCAGTTCCTCAAGCATACGTTGCACAGTCCACATTTTATTATAGTTCATAAAAGGCATGGAAAAGCCTTGCAGGGCAACAGAGAACATGAAACTTAGGGATTAGATATATGACGGTGATGCTTTGATAGATCATGCTCTACTTCTGAAATCCAAAGTGGCTCCCTGGTATAAATTCTGTAAATTGAACCATTGCAGGTCGAGCTACTTAGTCAACATCTCCAACTTTATCCTCAGAGTTCCCTTTACAGCCTTATGGTTTCAATCTATACAAACAGCACTTTTGGCTGGCCGCTATTCGCATACTCCAAAAGAGGACTGTCTCTGCATATGTGGCTTGTCAGTGGCGGAGGACCTTCCTCACTACATGCTTTATTGTCCATTATATAGTATCCCAAGAGAGAAATTTCTAGCAGGAATCCTATCAGCTATGCAAACATACACAGAAATCGAGAAGATTACATTCCTGCTCTCAGATAATGATGAAAATGTATTTTATAGAGTTTCTTTGTTTGCTTTAGCAACATCCAAAATTAGATCTAAGGGGCTGGTTATCTGATTAAATCTGTTTTAGCCTTTTTATTAGTGTGATTTGTAGTCAATTTTAATCTGATTCTAATGGTTGGTAATTTTTTATTATTGCTATGGTACCTTTTGTATTTTGTAATGGCCAGTGGCTTAATACAATAAATTTACTTGTACTTGTACTATTTATTTATTTATTTATTTATACCCTGCCATACCCTGCAAGTGGGCTCAGGGTGGCTCACAACATATAGTAAAACGATAAATAATAATTCATTAAAACATCACAGACACATCAATTTAAAAATCCCAGATGGCAGCATAACAATTCTGACTACAGTGACTGCTGCAACAGTGTCAGGGAGAGCACATTTCTTTCAAAGCCAGAATCAGTTGGTGCTGGTGCCAACTGATACTGGAAGTGCCCTAGGCAGATGGTGCAATTTTTTTAATTTTTTTATTTGGACATCCGCCATGTCAGCCAAAAGCCTGGAAGAACAGCTCCGTTTTGCAGGCCCTGTGGAATTGTAAAAAATCCTGCTGGACCCTGCTCTCAGTTGGGAGCATGTTCCACCAAGCAGGAGCCAGACCTGAAAAAGCCCTGGACCTGATCAAGGCAAGGTGGATGTCCTTTGGGCCAGGGACTACCAGGTGGTGGTGTTCAGAAGAGTGCAAGGCTCTTTGGGGCATATATGGGGAGAGGTATGCTGGTCCCTGGTCACAAGGCCTTAAAGATTAGTACCATAACCTTGAATCTGATCCAGTACTCAACTGGCAGCCAATGCAGTTGGTGAAGCACTAGCTGAATGTGTGTCCACATAGACTTCCCAGTCAGCAGGCACGCTGCTGCAGTTCATACCAGCTGAAGCTTCCAGATCAGTTTCAAGGGCTGGCCCATGTACAGCAAGTTGCAGTAATCTAACCTGGAAGTGACCATTGCATGGATCACTGTTATGAGGTCATGGAGAGAGAGGTAAGGAACCAGTTGCCTGATCAGCTGAAGATGGTAGAAGGCTGATCTGGCAGCATTGGTGACCTGGGCCTCCATAGAAAGGGAGGCATCCAGAATCACCCTAAGCTTCTCACCATTGGGGTCAGCACCAGTGGTGCCCCACTGAGGGCTGGGAGTTGGATTCCTGATCCAGTCTTCCCATGACTCAGGTACAGGACTTACGTTCACACTGGATTCAGTTTCAGCCTACTCTGTTGCAACAAACCAGCCACAACCCCCAAAGCCCTAGCCAGATTTTCTGGGGTGGAGTCAGGCCAGCCAGCCACCAGCAGATACAGCTGGGTGTCATCAGCATACTGATGACAACTCAGTCCAGCCCCCTGGATTAACTAGGCGAGGTGGCACATATAGATGTTAAATAACATCAGGGAGAGGATCACTCCTTGCAGGATGCTGCATACCAAGGAGTAATGTGGAGCCCCTCTCTCCCTGAGCACCATCTTCTGAACACCCTGACCATGGAGAAAGAAGGACAGCCACTGTAAAGCAGCCCCCCATATCCCTGTGTCAGTTAGGTGGTGGGTCAACAGATCATAATAGACAGTGTTGAATACTGCTGTTAGATCAAGTAGCAACAGCAGCACCAACCCCTCTCAATCCAGATGTCTCCAGAGGTCATCCACGAGAGTGACCAGCAATGCTCCCTCTAAGCTGTGGAGTCTTGTGAGCAAAAATTCTACTTTGTGAGCTACTGGCATTAAAGTTGTGAGCAAGTGATTTGGTTACTGCATAAATTAGTTTGCTTTGGAGCCATCCTTCCTGAGCTAAGACAAAAATGTGTGACCTGGAGGCTAAAAAACTATGAGCTAGCTCACACTAGCTCAGCTTAGAGGGAACATTGGTGACCAGTGCAGTCTCCATTCCATGACCTGGGCAGAAGCTGCACTGGAATGGATCCAGGATGGAGGAGTCACTCAGGAATCCCTGAAGCTGCTCAGCTACCACCCTCTCAACTACTTTACCCAGGAATGGTAAGTTCGATACTGGTCAGTAGTTGGCTAGGACTGTAGAGTCCAGAGATGGCTTTTTCAGGAGCAGTCTCACCACAGCCTCTTTCAGACACCCTGGGAATGTCCCTGATGTTAGGGACAAGTCGATAGTTTCCCCCAGGGGAGTCTGGATCTCATCTCCATAGGCTTTAATGAGCCAAGATGGACATGGTTCCAGGAGGCAAGTGGTGGGCTTTACAGCAGCCAGGGTCCTGCTGACCTCCTGGGAGAGTCAGCTGAATCAGTTCAACACTGGATCGGAAGTCCAATACACTTATTGTTTCAAGTGTGGCTGGTAGATAGCAGTGGAGCGACAAGACTTTGTCCGCAAAATTGCCCACAAATGCCTTGTAGCCAGTAGTGAATTCCTTATAGTTTTGTTTCCCTAATGGTCCAGAGGTTAATGAGCTGATTGTTCTAAATAATTGGGTTGGGTGAGAGCTAGCAGATGCATTGCGGGCAGCATAGAGTTCCAGATTCCAGCAGAGACAGTTCCCTCCTAACAAACTGGACAGGAACCAACAAAACAAAGAGAAGCCACTTGACTATATGGTTGGGGGGATCAACTCCAGCAGTTTCCCCCATCTGGATTGTTAGTATAATTTATTTGGTTTATAACCAGCACAAATCTCTATATCAAAACCACAATAATATTATAGATGCCACCATACATAAAATGTTAAGGATTCGGTTATCTTACCTATAACATTTATGTTTAAAATCCACACTTCTAAAATCACTCAAACAAGAGCTAAATGATTGACAATGTAATTAAATAGAATATATCCTCATAAATTCACATGACCTCTAATTTACTTCTGGACTTTATCTTTGTGAATTTTATGAGCTATGGCTAAAAATTTAGCATAATTCAATATGAACTGTGGATTAGGATCAAATAATATTTTCCAGGTTACTTCCACATCCTAAAACCCATAAAACCTCTCTATTATAGGGTGGATGATCTTTACTCTGCGTTCTTCATAACACCCACAGTGTATTATTACATGTTCAATCGATTCTATGTTCCCTGCATTGCAGGGGCAGAGCTGCTCTGCTAATGGTACCTTTTTATATCAGCCTTTTGTTACTGCTGAGGGGGAAATATTGCATCTGGCCATGGAGAAAGCCCTGTGATGTTATGGAATCTCTAGAAGTGTTAAATATGTTGCAAAGGCTACTATATATTTTGTTTTCTGTGTGGCCAGAAAAAAAACAGGGGCCTTTGCAATATCATTCTGCTTTTCTATATTATATATTCTCTGTTTAAGTATAGCCCTAGCCTTTTCTAATGGCATTATTTGCAGGGACTCTAATGAGAACCCAAGTAAAGATAGCCTCTGATAAATTGCCTTGAGCCAGGTTAAGCAATGAATGTCCCTAAGGATTAGGGTGGTAATGTCTGAGGGATTATGGCAAAGCCCCAGCCAGGCATAGATGGAGGCCAGAGTTATCCCAGCCTCTAATCTAATTAGACTGGTTTCTTGGTGTAACTTGGCATTGGAAGCACTAGTTGGTAATTGAAAAATAGATCGTAGAAATTTTGATTGAATCTTTTCCAGGGACGCAAAGCTTGAGGAAGGGGAGCCCAACATGATGCCATACAAAAGCTGGCATATTGTTTTAGAAGAGTATAATTTAAGACCAGGTGGAATAAAGTGCTCCCTTTTGTCAGGATAAATTTAACAATAACATGCACAGGTTTATGTCATTTGCAATATATTCAAAGTGGGCCTTCTTCGCCCCAGTACTCTGGACCATGTCCCCAAAGTATTTATAGCCTGATACTGTTTCAATCTATGGCCCTTTATAGTCCATGTTCCTGTTTTAGACCTCTTTCCAAATTTGGGTCACATTAAAGACTGAGCTGTTTTAGTGCTGTTTTGAGGCCAACTGTTGTCCTAGATATTAAAACCATATCATCATTATAGTATAGGGTTACTATGTGATGATTTGCGGGGGGGGTATGAGTATCAACAGTTTTGAGATTGCTAATCAGATCATTTATACAGAAGGCAAAAAGATACGGAGCCAGAACACAACCCTGCCTAAGTCCTTTCTCAGCGGGGATAGCATTTGTTAAATGCTCCTGTTTGTGTTAAATGCCCCTGTTTATTACATCTAACCCTAATGGTTGTATCAGTGTATAGGGCTTGTATCAGGAATAGAGGTCTCCTGTCAATGGTTGTACTGCTCAGCATATCCCAGAGCCTCGCCGTGGGAATAGAATCAAAAGTTGATTTTAGATCTACAAAAGCTGCATACGACGATACACTGCTGTTAGATGCATATTGGTCTATTAAGTGTATTAAGATCATAATGTGCCCCATAGTAGAATGCCCTTCCCTAAACCCTGCCTGTTTGTCTACAAGAATCTTTTCACAATCCAGCCAGCTTCTGAGTCTCTTGAGAAAATGGCCTGCATATAATTTTCCTAGGATGCTAATTGGTCTATAGTTCATTGGATCATTCCTCTTCCCTGCTTTAAAAAATGGAACAATTACTGCATTTCTCCATGTCTCAGGAATATCTCCAGTTGAATCAACATGTGTGATGAGAGCAGCCAAAAGAGGTGCCCACCAGGTTATGTTCTCAATCAAATGTACTGGTGGAATAAAATCTAAACCTGGAGTTTTGCCCTACTTGAGCTTTCCTGTTAGGGACTCAATCTCCAGGACTGACACTGGTGACCAAGTTGGCAACTCCTCATGATTCTGTGTTGTTGATGATTAATGATTTCCAGCGTATTGCTTACGGAAAAATTCCTTCCATTTCTTTGCTGTGATGTGTGAGTCAATGGAGAAGTGACCATTGTATGAGTGATTTGATATCAATTTCCAAAACTGCCTAAAAATATTCTCTTTAGATGAAGATATTTCATTCTGTAGCTTCTTCATCTCTTCTTGTTTCTTCTTTGCTATAATACTCTTATATGAGTTCTTGAGAGATAGTAAGTGATTTGCAGGATTCATGGCATTAAGACCCATTGATTTCTTATAGCTGTGATATGCTTTATTGAGTTCCCTTTTCACATTTATGCCATCTCTATCAGACCATCATTTCGTGATGTTCTTGAGAATCTGTTTTTGAGTAGAAATGTCCTGGGTCAGAATTGGTTTCAATAGTTATAAATGATTATTTAGAAAGAACAGAGGGTATTGTTCCTTGGGGTTACTCATAACCACTAATCTCCAGCAGCTAACCTTGTCATCCACCAGTGGCTCTTTTACTTTCCAAGCAAGTTGATCTGACCATTTGGCACGACATCCCAGATGGCTCTATGCATGGTCCTGGGTTAGTATTGCAGTAGATTTGGGGGCCCAGATTTGGGGGTCACTTTCCAGCTCTGGAAGAACCTGGAGGTTCTGGACCTTTGCTAGTAAGTTGGGACTCGCTATAAAATAATCAAGTGTACTGCATCTGGAGCCTGCCAAGTAAGTGAATTCACCAGGATAGTCCCCAGGTGTAGAAACATTTCATATGTAGAATTTGAACCTTCTTACCATTTAGATCAGGCAATAACTAGCAGTGTTAACTCTGTTGTCCTTTGAAAGGTGAGGGGTAAGGGAGTGATTCTCATTTTCTTCTATCTCGAAGAAGGTAGTCTTGTGCTTATCAGAGATGGCCCTATCATTTGTGTCAATTCTTGCACTGAAATCTCCTCCCATCAGGACCATATTGGTCAAGTTATCATTCATAAGATCTTCAATATAAACATCCAGTTCATTCCAGGATTTCCTAATATCTTGTTTTCTCTGTTGGGAGGCAGGTACATGTTAATTAGTAAGAGTCTAGTTTTACCTAGGTGTAAGCAGGCTGCCATAGTGCATTCCTTTAGAGGGTTTAGTTGCACACATTTTGCTCTCAGGAATGTGGAAATTAAAATTCCCAGGCCCCCTTTAGCCTACATGGACCTTTTCCGGGGATTGCCGCATTTCTGAAAGCATGGTATCCTTCTATTAAAAGTTCACTTGGCAGTCCAGGTTTTTTGTAAGAGGAGAATATCGTATCTCCTTTGCAAGAGGGGGCATTTTAGGCCTGTTATGCGAGACCAACCAGCCATGTTCCAAGAGATAATTTCAAGGTGGTTTCCCTTTTCAGACTTATGCTGGGTTGCCTGTCATGCTTTTGTAACCTCCACTCCCACGGGGTCTTCAGATATCTTGCACAAATCTTGCATCTGACTGGACAAACACATTGGTATAAGTAATTCCTTTCTTGATCTTTATGGTGGTTTCCAAAGGGTAATGACCCAGGGGCCTGGATGCTGAGGGTTCTGCAGCTTTTGCACAAGAGTACTTATCAGAACCTCAAGATGGCCCAGTATACAGTCCTGGTATTCAATTGGCTATGTCATAAAAGAGGAAAAGAGATTAGTCTCAACTTCTTCTTCTGGCCACAAGGGATCTATGTTTCCCATGAAAACATTGCCCCCAATATTCCATGCTGTTAAGCTATTAGTGTCAGGGCAGCCAGTTGGGCTCTCTTTCCTTTGTGCCCTCATTGGTGAAGGTAGATTGGAGGGCATAGCCATGTCCAGGAGGGGTTGAGAATTTGACAGTTTCACAGAAGCTCTAATATCCAGAGGCTTTAAGTTCAGTGTTCCGCTCCATCTGTCACACCCTTCCTGACTTGTAGATTTGTGGTCCATAAGTAGTTCCTATCATGGAATTTTTAAAGTGACTTTGTAGCTTAATGCCCAGTGTGTGCAATCTAGTAATTTGAGCAAACAAATAGGAAGGTATTCTTTTCGAGTGAAAGTGCAAAAGGTAACACTGAAATCTTATAAAATATCCCAGCCATTCCATCTTATCAAGGTCTATGATTTCTGGAGTACCTCCAGTGATATTAGCCAGGTAGCCAATTTATCTCCTTTTCTTGCTCCAGTCTATAAATCTTCCCTCCCTTGGGAATACATCTACTACTACTGAATACAGATTGTAGATTAGGGAGGAGGATTCTTTCATGTTGGCCTTCAAATGTCCAGTAATTGGGCCTCTATAGAGGTCTTGTTATTATCAGAAGGGCATTTTAGTTCCTTTAAAGGGGCAATATCAGCCTGTTCTTTAAGCAGGGTTACCATCCTCTCCTGTTGTGCAAATATTTTTCTAAGGGATTGTGCTATCAGAAATGTTTGCTCTGCTAACATCTCAGTCACCTCCCAGCAGTTGGTGGTTTGCTTATCTCTAGGTGATTGTGCATGCCACGAGGCTTGCCCCTTTACACCGATTGCTTGCTCTGAATTAGCAGGTCCTTCCACATCAGTTTCTAGAGGCTCAAACCTGTTTTGGAGTGGAATTGAAGTATAAAAATCTTCTACTTTAGATTGTTTAGTGGGGGGGGGGGACCCACTTCATCAAACGGGAATGTTCTTTTCTTCCCCACAATTTCATTTGTGCCAGCCAAACAAAATAATTGGAAGATATAAAGTAAGGAAGGAGAAATTCCCTGATATTCATCTGCAAGTTTGAAGTCTCCTTTCTCCTCTCCAATACTATTCTTCAAGGGCTGGCCTTGTAATAATATAAGATGGTTATACAAATAGACCTAGGTAAGTGAATCATGCATGTAAGGTTTCCATGAGAACTTCCCTGGCTTGCTGAATACTTGCAAAACACTTCTCTCTTTCAAATTATCAGACAAACTATTTAGTCATTCCAAACAATCCTTTCCAAATTGGATTAATGCCCAGCCTTACAGCTGTTAGTTTTGCCTGTGAAGTAGCTTGTGTGAAGTAGCTTGTTTAACAGATTAAAGTCCTTGAGGCATTACCTTTAGCATCCTTATCATGCAACACTGAAAACCGGACCCATCTGGATAGAGTCTATGGGTGTGTTCAGACGGATCTTTTGATCTGCCATAGGAACGACTCCCTTGCGGATCAAAAATGCACGACCAGACAGAAACATCTGCGAAATATTCCGTTCCCATAGGCATCCCGTTCTGCTGCGCCTCCAATCCTGATTTAAAAAGTAGCAGTTTCAATGTAGGGTTTTCGCTTACCCGCACAACAACTGCAGACTTTCTTCCGTCTGGTCACTTCATTAGCGCGCGATGCTCCCGTAGGCTCGGTCTGACGTCAGACCGAGCCGACGGGGGCGCGATTTTTAAAAAATTGAAACCCCATGTGCGCTTTAACGAGGAAACGCATTCAGCGATAAGCGCTACGAGGAATGTAATATTCATGCTTATTTCTTTTAGGGACAAGATGTTACCGCGATGGGAGATGGAGGGGGGGAAGGACTGTTCTAACTTGCAAAATAGTCCCTCCATTGATCATGATGGCAATGGCAAGGGGGAGGACCGGGACTTTGCTGAAAACCCTCCGCGATCGCCTCAGTTCTCCAAGGAGGCGCAGCCTTGCCTATGCGAATGTACAAAACTTTTTTTTAAAAAAATCCTCGGTGGATGCCGTGTAGACAAATCACGGTGGGAACAACGCGCGGTGAGGCTATTTCATGGGGGGGCGTCTGGTCGTGCTAGGCTGGATTAAAAAAATCGGGATAAAATTTTAGGAGGGCTCATGGCGCGATTGACTGGCCGTCTGAACGCAGCCTATGACCAATAAGTGGGTGCTCTCCATTATCTGAAAGGGACACAGGATAGACTTTCCCTCCCCCCCATACACATTGCTTCTGTGCTTTACCACTTCTCAAGACAGAACAGACACCTTTCTTCTGTCATGACCTATTCAACATTTAGTGCACATAGGGGCAGTGGAACTGGTACCCTTAGAACAGCATTTCCATGGAAATTATTCCATTCTGTTTGTAGCTCCAAAAAGATCTGGTAACTGGAGAGCAATTTTAAATTAAAAAGACGTCTTTAGACCTTCAAGATGCTTACCTACATATTCCAATTCACCCACCCTCCAGACAGTTCTTCCCTTTTCCAATACAAGGCCTTACCCTTTGGGCTTGCATCATCTTAAAGGGTGTTTATCAAGGTCCTAGTAGTTTTTAATAGCCTACCTATGACCTGGACAATATTCTCCACAGAGCCAAGGAGGCAGACAAGGAGACAAAGACACTATGCATCTCTTCAGGCACATGGCTGCCTGATCAATGTTAAAAAAAAGAAAAGAAAAGTCATCTCAGACCCTCCAGGGACATAGTCCAGTTAGGGGCCAGAATTCAGATGGGAATGGCGAAAGTTTTCTACCTGCAAAGAAGAAGGTAAAATTGTTGGAAACAGTGAAAGAAATCCAGCAGAGGTTAGTGGATCTCATGCACTGGTCAGCAGCACTGGAGCTCATGACCTAGTCCAGGGCCAAACTTGCTTAACATAAGAGCCACATAGAATAAATGCCAGATGTTTGAGAGCTGAAAGACATGAACAAATATTACACACGTTATTGAAAAATAGGCAAATTTTCTTCTTATTAACATTAAATAAGACTGCCAAAATAAAAACAAAAAGGGTAAAAATAGACATTGATAATGATATTTATTTATCCAATGATATTTGTAGGCTTTGAGAATGCATTTAAAGTTAAAGTTGCTTTCTTTCTCTGCTCCCTCTCCCACCTCTAGCCTACCCAGGGAGGGGAACACTGGCTGGGGAAGGGAAGACCAATCAGGGAGGTATGCCTCCTCTTCACTTCTCCAGCCACCCTGCCAGGAGCTGCACACTATGTGTGAAAGAGCCACATTTGGCTCCCAAATCTGTCTGACAAAGGGAGTCAGTTTCCTCCAGCCTCCTTACCTGATGGTAATTATGTACACCAGCAGAAGGGGCCGGGGAGCACACTGCAAGAATCAAATTGTCCATGACAGATGGAATCTGTTGGGAGAAATGATCAGTATGAACTGGGTGGACCAAGTAAGTGCAAGTATGTCAATACTACAGCCAAGGCACACATCAGTCAACAAGGAGACACGAGATCAATGGTGCACATAAGAACATAAGAGACGCCAATGTTGGATCAGGCCAATGGCCCATCCAGTTCAACACTCTGTTACACAGTGGCCAAAAATACCAGGTCCCATCAGGAGGTCCAGCAGTGGGGCCAGGACACTAGAAGCCCTCCCACTGTTGCCCCCCCCCCCAAGCACCAAGAATACAGAGTATCACTTGCCCCAGACTGAGAGTTCCTATCTATACCTTGTGGCTAACATCCACTGATGGACCTCTGTTCCATATGTTTATCCAATTCTCTCCTGAAGCTGTCCATGCTTGTAGCCACCACCACGTCCTGTGGCAGTGAATTCCATGTGTTAATCACTCTTTGGGTGAAGAAGTACTTCCTTTTATCTGTTCTAACCCGACTGCTCAGCAATTTCATTGAGTGCCCACGAGTTCTTGTATCGTGAGAAAGGGAGAAAAGTACTTCTTTCTCTACCTGCTCTATCCCATGTATAATCTTGTAAACCTCTATCATGCCACCCCTCAGTTGTCATTTCTCCAAGCCAAAGAGCCCCAAGCACTTTAACCTTTCTTCATAGGGAAAGTGTTCCTACCCTTTTATCATTCTAGTTGTCCTTTTCTGCACTTTTCCCAATGCTATAATATCCTTTCTGAGGTGTGGTGACCAGAATTGTACACAGTATTCCAAATGAGGTCACACCATTGATTTATACAGGGACATGATGATACTGGCTGATTTGTTTTCATTTCCCTTCCTAATAATTCCCAGCATAGTGTTGGCCTTTTTTATTGCAGTCTCACACTGTCTCGACATTTTCATTGCATTATCTACTACAACTCCAAGATCTCTCTCTTGGCCAGTCTCTGCCAGTTCAGACACCATCAATGTGTATTTATAGTTAGGATTTTTGTCCCCAATGTGCATCACCTTGCACTTGGCCACATTGAACTCCATTTGCCACATTATCTCCCGCTCGCCCGTCCTCAACAGATCCCTTTGGAGTGCCTCACAATCCTCCCTGGTTCTCACTAACCCGAACAATTTCGTGTCATCCACAAATTTAGCCACTTCACTGCTTACTCCCAACTCAAAACCATTAATGAACAAGTTAAAAAGCATCGGACCCAGTACGGAGCCCCATGGTACCCCACTGCTTACCACTTTCCACTGTGAAAACTGCCCATTTATACTCATTCTCTGTTTCCTATTCATTAGCCAGTTTTTTATCCACAAGAGGTCTTATCCTTGACATGACTATTGAGCTTACTTGGGAGCCTTTGATGAGGAACTTTATCTAAAGCTTTATGGAAGTCAAGGTAAACAACATCTATTGGGTCCCCTTTGTCCACATGTTTGTTCACCTCCTCAAAGAACACTTAACAGGTTAGTAAGAGAAGATCTTCCCTTACAGAACCCATGCTGAGTCTTCCTCAATAGTTTTTGATCATCAGTGTTCCTGCTAATTCTCTCCTTTTAAAGGTTTCCACCAACATATCTGGTGTTGATGTCAGACTGACTGGCCTGTAATTTCCCAGATCTCCTCTGGAACCCTTTTTAAATATGGAGGTGACAGTAGCTACTTTCCAGTCCTCAGAAATGGAGGCATATTTTAATGAAAGATCACACATTTTTGTCAGGAGATCCACAAGTTCACATCTGAGTTCTTTCAGAACTCTTGGATGTATGCCATCCAGGCCTGGTGATTTATCAGTTTTTAAGTTGTCTATCAGTTGTAGGACCTTCTCTCTCATCACCTGAACCTGACTCCTGAAGAGGAAAATTTTGACAGGTCTGAAAGTGGAATAGCTATGAAGTCTTACAACCTTCCTAGCCAACTGTTCAAACATGAAGGATTTAGAGTCGGGAGAAATGGAGTCTAAGCCAAAAGCCAAAAGATCTTCAGGCAAAATCACACTTCATTTCAGGATCCCTATCTTGGATCTTTTTACAACACTGAACAACAATCAAGTCACCAGGTTTCTAAGCAGTTTCTGCAGTCCCAGGGCAAAGGGCAAGGATGCACGCACTTGCCATTGACCCAGTGGACTGCTGTACACCTTCCTAGTGACCATGCTGACCAGCAGAGGCCTGAACAAGGTATCAGAAGAGGCAGTGGAGGTGATTTTCATAACTCCCTTCTGGCACAGAAGTTTTTTGGGCCTCAGAACTAGTGAAGATGTCAGTAACTCCACCATAGACACTGCCAAGCAGATGGGTTCTCCTTGAACAAAAATCAGTTTGTTACCCAAACCCTATTTAACTTCAGCTGATGGCTTAGAAAATGAATGGTGAATTTAGAAGGATAGGGCCTTCCAAGTTAAGTACTTGACATCATGATGCAGTCCAGAAAACCTGCTTTCAGTGGTCTCTATAATCATATGTGGCTGACGTTCAAAAGTGGGCCAGTTCTAAAAAGCTGGATCCACTGAAACCTACTTACAAAAATATCATTCCCTTTCTATACAAAGGTTGGAACCAGGTTCTAAGATTGGATACCTTAAAAGGCAGGTTGCAGCACTGGCCACTATGTTTGACCACTAAAGATTGCATATTTTTTTATTCTAATAGGCCCATTAGGCATTTCCCCAAAGGAACCTCCCATTTGGCATAGGTTTCCTTCCAACTGAGAACCTTTCTAAAGTGTTACAGGCTGTGATGGACTGCACTTTTTAAGAAGCTTAGAAATGCTGTACAAACTACTAAAGGACTGTGATGGGTTAATTCTTTCTTTTTTTTTTTAAAGAAAATTTATTAACAGGATATAGTAGCATGTTACATATTCGGCAACCAATTCATAACATATCCTTTTCTGGAAAAAAAAAGAAATCCCCCCTCCCCTGGCTTCCAAAGATGCTCCGCCCCCATTAACATTTCTAACAATATTCTCTTACATTCAATTCATTTTCAATATTCAGTTCATAATTTTCAATATTTTCTATTTTTTACTGTTAGGTAACTTTTCTATTACAATCCCTTTTCTTACAACACCTCTATTATTAATAACTATCAAAACATAACAGTCTATTTTTCACATCCCAGTTAAGTTCTAAATAGTCTTTAAAGTCTTTCCAATCTGCTAAGAATTCTTCGTCTTCTTTTCCATTGAGTTTTCTTGTCAACTTGTCCATTTCAATCATGAAAATCATTTTTTTATCCATTCCCATTTGTTAGGTACCTGCTCCTGCTTCCAAAAATGAGCATAAGTCATTCTTGCAGTTGAAATTAAGTACCATAACAAAGTTCTCTTTGCCATTTTGACTTCTTCTAATTTAAGTCCTAAGAGTAACATTTCTGGCTCTTTTTTCAAAGTACATTTCAGAATTTTCTGAATTTCATTATGAATCTCAGTCCAAAAAGCACCTGCTTTTTCACATGTCCACCACATATGATAGAATGAGCCCTCTTTTTTCTTACATTTCCAACATTTGTTAGACATATTCTCATTTATATTAGCAATTTTTTTGGTGTCATGTACCATCTATACATCATTTTATAACAATTTTCCTTCACATTAACACATGTTGAAATTTTGATCGATTTTTTCCACAAACATTCCCATGATGACATTTCTATATCTCTATTTATATTTATAGCCCATTTCACCATTTGCTCTTTTACAATCTCATCCTCTGTATACCATTTTAACAAAATCTTATAAATTCTAGAAATCATTTTTTTACCTTTTTCTATCCAAACCTTTTCAATTTCATTATTTTCCTTTCTAAAACCGTATCTCGTTTTGTCAGTCTTAAATAAATCATAAATCTGTCTGTAATTTAGCCAATCATAATCAAAGTCCAGTTCGTCTCTAGGTCTCATCGCGAAACTTCTCCCCTCAGTTTTCAGAATGTCTCTATAGGGTAACCAGTCTTTCCCTTTATGTCTTGAGAGTGGTTTAATTACTTCCGCCGGAACAATCCACAATGGTCTTGCTTCAAAAAATAAATCTCTTGTATCTCATCCATGTCATGAATAGTGATCTCCATATGAAGTTGTGTTTGAAAAGGTTATCGACTTTGGACTTCTCATACCATAAATAGGCATGCCAACCAAATTTCCGATCATGTCCTTCTAGTGTCAACAGCTTTCTATTCTCCAGATTAATCCATTGTTCCAAACATGCCAGACACACCACATCATGATATAGTCTAAAATTAGGGAGTTGAAAACCTCCCCTTTCTTTGGCATCACAGAGAATTTTCATTTTAATCCTTGGTTTTTTTCCCTCCCACACAAACTTTGAGATTTCTTTTTGCCATAAATTCAACACTTTACAGTCCTTCACAATTGGGATTGTCTGAAATAAGAATAACAGACGAGGTAGAATGTTCATTTTGACTACTGAGACTCTGCCCAAAAGTGATAAATTCAAAGTATTCCATGTTTTAATATCTTGTTGGATTTTATTCCAGGTCTTTTCATAATTATTCTTAAACAAGTCTATATTTTTTGTTGTAACCTCTATTCCCAAATATCTAGTTTTCTTCACCACTTCACATTGGATTTTTTCTTGTAAGTCCAGTTGGTTTTCTTTTCTCATATTTTTACGAAGTAACTTTGTTTTATTCTTATTCACATAAAATCCAGCCACATCTCCAAATTCTTTAATCCTTTCCATCAATAATGGTACATTCATTACTGGATCTTCAATTATAAACATTACATCGTCTATTTATTATTATTTATTATTTATTTATTCGACTTTCTATCCCACTCACCCCCTAAGGGCTCTGAGCGGCTTATATATATATATATTAGGTCCAACATTCCTAGCCTAGGGCCACATATGTGCAGGGGGAGGTGGATATCCTACCTGGCAGTCCTATTCTGTAGCAGATCTTCTGTTGTGAAGGGGACAGTCCGGCGGCAACCTCTCTCTCCGGCGCTGGTCGTTGGATAAAAAACCGGCTTGTTCTTCTCTAATGACATCTTTTAAATAAGTTTCAATCTTTCCGAAATAACTTTGGCAAACAATTTATAATCATTATTGAGTAGTGAAATTGGTCTATAATTTTTTACATCTGTCAAATCTTGTCCTTCCTTGGGTATGAGTGATATGTTGGCTTCTTTCCAAGATTCTGGTATTAATTTAGTCCACTGAATTTCATTAATTAGAAGTTCCATAATCGGGGTCAGCTCCTCATTTAGTTTTTTATAAAATTTTGCGGTAAATCCATCTGGTCCTGGAGCTTTCCCTAATTTGGCGTCTTCTATTGCTTTATATATTTCTTCTTTCTGTATTGGACCATTCAGCATTTCTTTAGTATTACTATCCATCTCAGATAAAGTTACTTTGTCCAAATACTTTTTAATTTTCGCTGGATCAATATTCTTTTTTTGAAATAATTTTGCATAATATTTGAAGAAGGCTCTTTTTATTCCATTCATGTCAACAATTTATTTGCCTTCTTCCATTATCTTGGTTATTGTCCTTCTCTCCCTTCGGTTTTTCAATTGCCATGCCAAATACTTCCCTGGCTTATTTGCTCCTTCAAAAGATTTTTGCTGCAATTTCTTTAAGTTCCAATCACCCTTTTGTGATTGTCTGTCCAATTTATTATTAACAGTACCATTAAAATCTCCAGCTAGAATTATCTGGTCATAATGCACTTGGTCCAATTCCCTCAACAAATCCTTTAAAAAGTTCTCTTTGGCTCCATTAGGAACGTACAAATTAACAACCAGTGTCTTTTTTTGCAATAATGTGATCTCAACAGCCACATATCTCCCTTCTTTATCTGTAAAAACTTGTTTGGGTTCCAATTTTTTATTTACATAAGTCACAACTCCTTTATTTTTTTCTCTGCCAAAGAATAAAATTCTTCTCCCAATTTTTTATTAATCAAATATTTATTATCCCGACTTTTTATGAGTTTCTTGTAGACAGATGATATTAGATTTCTGCTTTTGTAGCAAATAATTCACTACTTTTCTTTTGTTAGGTGAGTTAAGTCCGTTTACATTCCACGATAACAATTTGTAATCCATCATAAAGTCTTTTTAAATATCTCCGAAATCTTCAGAATTTTCGGCTTTGAACCTATACATATCCCCCGGTGATTTGATCGTATATCTTTTCGAATTGTACGTAAAGGACAGTCCTTGTGGTATCTCCCATCTGAATCTGATATTCAGCTGTTTCAGCTTGTCCACCAACTTCTTGTATTTCTTTCTGCCCTGCAAAATGGACCTTGGGAGTTCCTTCATTATTATTATCTTTTTACCATCAATTTCCAATGGCTGAGTAAACTGCTTCTTAAATACATCCTCTTTCATTTTCCTTGTCACAAATTGAATGATTATATCTCTTGGTAGATTTTTTCTTTGTGCATAAGCAGAATTCACTCTGTATATAAGATCAAAATTCTGATTTAACTCTCCCTGATCTTCTTCCAAGTATTCCGTCAAAGTTGCCATCACTTCAGTACGTATATCTTCTCCCACTTTTTCTTCTATTCCTCTCAGTCTCAGATGGTTTGACATTGCTTTATATTCCACAACTGCCTCAAGATTCCGGTTGCTTTGTGAATTCACTTCAATTTTCTTTTCCAAGTCTTGTGTCTTTTCCACCATTTCAGTTGATTTTGTAGCCAAAGCTTTAACTTGGTTACTTGTATTTTCCACTTCTTTTTTAAACTCTGCCACTTCCACAAGTACTAGCTCTCTCAAGGCTGCCACATTTTTTTCCTGAACTTCTTCCAACTGTTCCAGCTGTTTTTCCATTTTCTCCTCAAACTGCTTATCCATTTGTTTCATCATACCTTGGATTGCTTCGAGCATGCGCTTCTCCATTGCTTCTATTGCTGCCTGCCATTCTTTCTTGTCTTTAGATGACATACTTGGACTTGCAGCTGACGCCGCTCTCTGCCTGAGTTTTGATTCCGTTTTGAAAATTTGTCAGTACACTTCGATTGTTTTCTCACTTCCCTTCAAATTCCACTTTTTTCTGCTCTTATTGACAGTCTATTTCATCTTAAAAATATGTTTTAAAATTCAATCCTCCACAAAATGGCTGGCGCAATTTCTCTATGATTTTCTTGGCTAGAGTAGGCTCTCTCTAAACTTCCTGTTTCCGGTCCCACATTAACAATGTCCTACTGGAAACACATCTGGTCCACCTCTCTTTCGGTCCTCCAACACACTCTCTAGCCAAGTTCAGGTTTCAGCCGGACACAGTTAAATGTTACACCTTTGTCTCGCGATCTTTCCAGTCACATTCGCTCATACGCTTATCGCTCAGTCTCTAACCACAGGAATGTTAAACAAAGTCAATTTAATCCTTTTTTAGTGCTTTAACAAACTCTTCTGATTTTAATGATGGATCAGTTATGCAGCTTAAAGCCTTATGCGCTTAACCGCCTTGTTCAAATCTCGTTATATCTTCTCCCCGGTAAGCAAATCATTTTGGTTACCTTAAATGTTTATCTTGGGAATTCGCATCGCTTCTCTTTGATTCCAACGGTAGATCGTTTCTTAAGAGATCGGTAAATGGCGAATTTAAGCTGATTCTTCAGCTCGGCTAGCTTCTTTAGTGCTGACTTGCAAATGCCCGCTTCTGAGAGGAGTTCAAAGCGTAAACAAGCCCCCTTCGGGACTTGTGGACGCCGATCTCAACTCTCACTTGGACCTTGTTGCTTGCCTGTCACCCCCCTGTCTGGGGGATGCTGCGCTGGACAGTAAAACTGCCCAAACTGTTGGAAGAAGCCACCGTCCACCCCGCTCATTTGCAGGGGTGCGTCAGTTCACCCTTTTACTCCGACCGGAAGCCTGTGATGGGTTAATTCTTCACAGAAACAGAGGACCTTGAGTGTCAGGCCATTCTGAACAATCTGATTGGTTAGCTTCAGCTGAGCAAAACAAGTCTTGAAAGAGCTGGATGCTGAGAGAAAGAAAGTTAGATTCCTGCCTTTACTGTGAAGAGCCATGTACTGAGACCGAGTCAGATTTCTATACTGACTGAATGCTGTCTGAATTCAGCATTAGCTGAGAACAGTTTGAACACAGAGAATTGGGGGAGAGTTTGACAAGTAAGTTTGGGTAGCAGACAAAACTCTCATTCAAGCTAAAGGAAAGGGGATAGATCTTCTAGAGAGAGAGAGAAGAGGATTCCCTACCCAGTCAAACAGGTAGAGTTATCTCCAAGGAGTACAGTGTTCCCTGCTCTGGTGTGATTAGAAACTGCTTGTAGAGACCTTAGCCACAGCCTCTTCATTTAAATTATAAATTCCCTTGCATTTTAAACCTATAATATTAACTTCTCCATTTTGTGAAATAGTACAATGTTCATTTTTTACACAAACACAAAATCAAACCCTTCTTCATCCAGTTTAGATAAGGACAACAAATTGCTGGTGAACTCTGAGATAGACAAGACATCTTTAACTAGAAACTCAGGGGTACCATTTGGCAATTTGCAATGGAGCATACAATTTTCCTTCTGATAAGCATATATTATAGTCCCATTTCCTAGCCAAACAGATTCCCTTGAAACATCAAACAGTCCAGCGAAAAACTTTCTTATTGCCCATGCGCACAGAGGTGCCTGAATCAAGTATAAAATTTGTAGTTCCTTCCACTAATGCAGCTGTGTTGTATATTAAGAGGGCCATGCCAGTGCTAGCATGGCCAGACAATCAAGCAGATCTTCGGGTCTTGAAACAATAGCAAAATCGGATCCTAGTGTGGACCAATAGGTTTGTGAGGATCCCAGTATGAACCTATGGTCAACTGGTAGTGTAAATAGAACCTATCACAGGGTGCGGGGGGGTGTTGTGGGGGCGGTGTTTCATGGATATAAGCCAGTCACAGACTGGCTAATTTTGTCTTCAGTTTGAGCTATCAAATAAATTATGAGCTGATCACATGCCATGTGTCTGAACTCAGTATATTATGTAGAGGACATCATCCTCACCCAATTTGTCTGGGGTGTCCGGGACTCCAAGTTCCACTGCAAACTTATTGGCATGGCCGACCTCAAACTGGAGTTGGCACTCCACGTGGCCACTGCATTTGAGAGGTCTCATTGCGACTACCCAATGGGGTACCCAATGGATCAACTACACCCAGACCGTGCTCCCTTTGGGGGAGCAGGGCAGACCCTGACACCAGCAGTCTCCAACATCTCGGAGGAGGTACATCAGATACGCTTGTCCAGCTCGCCATGATCCCTGGCCATCATCTGCTACTGTCCCACCAGGCGAGAAACCCAATGCACAAGCAACTTGCGCAAGCTGCGGAGTGGAGCATGAAAGCTGGTCCTGCCGCTTCCATGATGCCATCTGCTGCTCCTGCGGAAAACAGGGCCACATTGCCCATGCTTGCATATCCAAAGGGACCCACTATCGGGCAACTGCACATCAGGAAACTGTGGAACTCCACAACAACACCGTCCACTGCAATCAAGTACATTACTTGCCCCAGGGGCAATAAGATTAAAGTGACTGTATTAATTGAGGGTACCCAAAGTGAAATGGAGTTGGACATGGGTTCCTCCCTCTCCATCATATCCCTCTGCCCTAATGGGGGGCCCCATTGGACACTACTGGCCTCACCCTCCAGGACTTCCAAAAGAACCCAGTGGCAATAAAGGGGATGGGCCAGTTCCAGGTGAAGTACAGGGATTTCGAGGGTCCCTTGGAATTGGTAGTTAAAGGAAGCTTCACCAGCTTGCAGTTCACTGCCCTGGGACTTGCCGTGACTGGGGTGCAGCACATGGAGATGGGGGACTTTAACAAAGTGTGTGATGAGTTCCCGGCCATGTTCGATGGTACGCTTGGTCCTCCAGTCGTCCTCACTCTCGACCCCGCAGTATGCCCCATCCATCTGAAAGCCTGGCAACCTCCATTTGCAGTATGGCCCAAGATTGAAGCAGAGCTTGACCGCCTTACAAGACAGGGTGTGTTGGAGCTGGTGCCACACATGGCTTGGGAAACCCCCATCGTAATGTCTGTGAAGCCCAACGGAGACATAAGATTTTGTGTGGTCTATAAATGCATGATTAACAAGGCTCTGCAGGACCACACGTACCCTGTACTGGTGGTCATCCATGTGTTAGCTTCCCTGGTGGGTACAAGGGTTTTTCGTAAATTGGACTTGGCCCAAGTGTACCAACAGCTCCCCATCAATGAGGACAAAGCCAAGGCACAGATGACAGTGACACATTGAGGGACCTTCCAAGTGCAACGGCTACAGTTTGGGGTTAGTGTGGTCCTGGGAATATTTCAAAATCTCATGGACTATCTCCTCAAAGGTATCCCCAGGGTCCAGCCCTTTTTCGATGATGTTCTAATTGCAGCACCATTGGCAGAAGCCTTTCTGGAACATCTGCGTGCCGTCCTTCATCACTTTGACGCTGCAGGCTTGAAAGTGAAGCGGGAAAAGTGTCAGCTGGGGGTTCTGAGTGCTGAGTTCCTGGGGTTTACGGTGGATGCCCGGGGCATCCATACTACCCCAGACAAGATCCAGGCCATCATTCACACACCTACCCACTCTTTGAAAGCATAGCTGCAAACATTCTTGGGCCTGCTAAATTTCTACCATTCTTTCCTCCCGCAGAAAGCTGCAGTTGCCGAACTGCTTCACCGCCTCCTGGACAAGCATGCCCCCTGGAAGTGGGGGCCATCTCATACAGCAGTGTTTTGGGCTGTTAAGGAGCTGTTGACCTCCAAAAATGTCCTAGCCCACTTTGATGAGTCCCTCCCTGTCGTCCTTGCCTGCGATGCATCACCTTACAGGGTCAGGGCAGTCCTGGGGCACCAGTTTCCTGAAGGCCGTGAAGTCCCTGTGGTCTATTACTTGCGCACCCTAACTCCGTCTGAGCACAGCTACACCCAGATAGACAAGGAGGCCATGGCTTTTGTGGCAGGGGTCCATAAGTTTCATGATTACCTCTATGGGTGGCCCTTCACTGTTGTGATGGACCACAAGCCTCTCTTGGGGCTCTTAGCCCCAGACCAGCAAATGCGTCAGCTGCTGTTGCCACGAGTTCTTCGGTGGTCCATTTTCCTGGCTGGATACCAGTACACACTTCTCCACAGGCCAGGTGGAACGATGGGCCACACCAATGTGCTCAGCTGCCTCCCGCTACCGTCCAGCAATGCTGATCTGCCTCCAGAGCATCAGATCTTGCTGCTTGAGGACCTGCCTGACCAGCCCATGCATGTTGCCGACGTCTCCAGGTACACCTCCCTGGACCACGTTCTCTCCAGAGTTTTGGACTGGGTAAGAAGGGGATGACCCACCAGCTGGATGGGCCCTAAGTTCGCCGTGTTCACACCCTGGAGAGACAAACTGTCAGCCCACAAGGGCTGCCTGCTTTGGGGGAGCAGGGTAGTCATCCCCACTCCTCTGTGCCAATACATGCTCACTGCTCTGCATGAGACCCACCTGGGAATTGTGCTTATGAAAGCTCTGGCCCGCAGTTACGTATGGTGGTCAGGCATGGACAGAGAGATAGAAGAACTAGTGAAGCACTGCCAAACATGCCAGGAGACACGGCCAGCACATCCAGGGCCTCTGGTGTGACTGTGGGAATCAGCACACAAGTCCTGGGCCCGCCTGCACCTGGACTTTGCAGGGCCATTCCAGGGACAATTATTCTTCATACTAGTGGACTCATACTTGAGATGGTTAGAGGTCGTTCTGTTATCCACAGCATCATCCCACGCAGCAATACGTACCATTTGGAGGATCTTTAGTACCCATGGCATCCCAAACACCTTAGTGTCCGATAACGGGACTGCATTCACTTCGGCCAAATTCCAGGACTTTGTATATTACGGAATTCGGCATGTCCACTCAGCCCTTCCATCTGGCCACGAATAGACAGACAGAGCAGATGGTAAGAACAACTAAAGACTCACTCTTTCAGATCACCCATGGGGACTGGGACCACAGGTT
Source organism: Gekko gecko (assembly GCA_029375565.1). Classification (NCBI taxonomy): domain Eukaryota; kingdom Metazoa; phylum Chordata; class Lepidosauria; order Squamata; family Gekkonidae; genus Gekko; species Gekko gecko. The sequence continues at coordinate 178,222,649 of JAPDNY010000005.1, forward strand.
AGCCACCTTCCTGTTTGGCCAATGGATGGCCCCACACACCACCACTGGCTGCAGCCCAGCAGAACTCTTGATGGGTCAGCACCTCATGACCTGGCTGGATCAACTACACCCAGACCGTGCCCCTGACCACAGCTGGGCTCACCCCGCAGATTCTTCCCAGAGGACCCCCGTTTACGCAAAGAACTTCTTGCATGGGCCGCCATGGATCCCAGCCCGGGTAGTAAGGGTGATGGGACCCCTCTCATATGAGGTCTCCACAGAAGGTGGCCATTTGCTCTGGAGGCACATAGACCAACTATGCCAATGCCTTCTGCCATTAGCTCCTACCATGGCCCAAGACACAGAGGACAGCGAAGAGGAGCAGGAGCCAGGTGGAAGTGCACTGGAGCCAGTGGGCCCTGACCCAGTTCCGACCCCTGTTCCTGCCCTGGATCCTGCCACACTCCAGGTCCTGCTCCAACTCCCAGGGCGACACCAGATGCCACCCCCGAGCAATCAGGGAGAACCCCCAACAGAAATAGCGACTCCAGTGGCCCTACTACAGGGCTGCACCACTTGACTCACAAGTGGAGGCAGCTGGAGTAACTCAAAGACTATGTGTGTTAGAACTTTGGAAGTATGGGGGGGAGGGGTGTTGTATATTAAGAGGGCCATGCCAATGCTAGCATGGCCAGGCAATCAAGGAGACCTTCGGGTCTTGAAACAATAGCAAAGTCGGATCCTAGCGTGGACCAATAGGCTTGCGAGGATCCCAGTATGAACCTATGATCAACTGGTAGTGTAAATAGAACCTATCACAGGGTGTGTGTGTGTGTGTGTGTGTGTTGTGGGGGGATATTTCACGGATATAAGCCGGTCATGGACCGGCTAGTTTTGTCTTCAGTTTCAGCTATCTAATAAATTATGAGCTGATCACATGCCACACATCCGAACTCAATATATTATAAGTTGTAAAATTCTTGTGTTGAAAATCAACTGTCCAAGGCCCACCTTTAAAGTCTCTGCCTTGGGATTTATTGCTAGGGCAGCTCACCATCTCATGGCCAACTTCATTACAACAAAAACAATGTATCTGGCTTTTCTGTCTGCTCATGTGAGAATCACCATCTCACTTTCTTATTGGTGCTGTCCTTGCAACAGGATGATCCCTGGTGTGAAAATGATCTCTCTCATTGGTGTTGCCTTAATAACAAAGTTATTGCCTTTGTTCAGGCCACAAGGGGCTTTCTTTCTTTCTTTTCCAGCTTACAGGGTGCTCTCTTACATATTCCTCATGAGCAAATTCTCCACTAGAGAATCATTATTTCCACCCATAGTCCTGTGCCTGTCCACTTCCTTTGTTATCTCAGTGCTTGCTTTATCAAAGGACATGTCTGCCCGAGATTCTAAGTTACTAACCACATGCATGTAGCTTGGAGGAAGGCTTAAATAACTTTGCATTCCTCTTCATGTTGTAAAAACTTGCATCCTCCTGCACCCTCCAGTTGTAAAAACAAATAAATATTGTGCATATGGAAACAATTTTTGTCTAAAAATTGGTGGCCGTGAGCTTTTGTTGTACAGGGTATGTGACCGCCCACCCCTTGCTCTGTTAAGATCCCTTCAGTGCCAAATATATTTCTTTAGCTGTTTGCAAGTGTGTAATTCTAGAAAGATAAGAGCTGTTTACGATGATGACATGATGACAGCTTGAGCTTCAGTGTCTTTCTCATCCCACTCTGCTTTCACAGCAACTTCAGCCCCCATTGGAGGATCATCCACAATTAATTTCTCCAGCTTCTCAACATGTAAAGCCATCTTGTTGACATTAGAATCTCCAGTCGCAATTTCCTGTCCACATAAATTGACTGTGGTTGTGCCATCATTCCTAGTCTCTATAGTTCACTTCAATTGCTCAAGCACACACACACACATTTATCTCACTTTCTCCTCTCCTTGGTTAAACAGTAATAGTCAGATCTTCCTGGTCAGCCACTAAAAGTAGATTTAACTCTCTAATTGCTGCTCTACAGCCTCGCAGCCTGAAGCTGACTGGGCTACCACAACCTGTTGGAATATGTGAGTAGCAGAGTGCACAAAGGCTTATAAGCATAGTGAAGCCATGTGCCACAGTGTATATGCAAGCAAGAAACAAAGTAATGCAGAGCTTTTTTACACTTGCAAAAATAATAATAGGAGTTTATTATTCAAACTCCATTTCTAGATAGGATAGGGGAGAGATAGATTCTCTAATCTAGTCTAACTAGCTAGATGGATGAAGATGCAGGAAAGAGAGCCAGCTTGGTGTTATCATTATGAGCGGTGGATTCTAATCTGAAGAACCAGGTTTGATTCTCCACTCCTCCACAGGCAACCTTGGACCAGTCACAGTTCTCTCAGAGCTGTTCTTTCAAGACCAGTTCTCTCAGAGCTCTCTCAGCCCCACCTACCTCACAGGGTGTCTGTTGTGGGGAGAGGAAGGGAAAGAGATTGTAAGCCACTCTGAGACTCCAAGTGAAGGGCAGGGTATAAATCCTCCTCCTCCTCCTCTCATGTTGCCAAGATAAAGAAACATGGCAGTGTTTGTGGAGATGGGGAGAAGATGGAAGTAAAGAAACTTTCCCTAAGAGTAGTAATCTACACTTTAAAGGGGTAACATCAGAGAGTAGTAAAAGCAAGGGTGATTAGTGTCCTGCCTCTCAAGCTCTCTGACTCTCTTGTAGTCTTCCTCTGTAGTCTGAGGCAAAGAGACAGCACAAAGTCCTTCACTTCCAACAAGGCCTTTGCAAGTAGAGAAGCTCATCACTTGTTCGGTGTTTCGCCCCTTTCACTTTTGAAGATATTAAAAATCTGTTAGTGGAGGCAGAGTGCATTGGGGAATTTGCTTTTAATTGAGTATTTCTTTTTTGTCTCAATATGATGTTCATAGTGATTAACAACAACTTATTCAATAGTGTAAAAAAAACAGTAGGGTATCTAGCTTATTTGGTGCCTAGTGTGGATAATTTTTTAACACCCCCCTTCTCTGTTTGTTTGTTTTTTTGCCATCAAGTCATAGCTGACTTGTGGCAGCCCCGTAAGGTTTTCAAGGGAATTGATATTTGGAGGGTTTGCTATTGCCTGCCTCCATGTTGGCCCTGCTTAGTTTCTGAGATCTGACAAGATCAGGCTTGGCTGCGGCTATCCAGGCCAATGCCCCTCCTCTATACAATAAAATTGTTTCCAGTAATAATCATGAAATAAAACAATAACAATGACCACAAAAGAAAGGGAGATCATGAAAATGTTATTTTATTTAACTTTGTATATATAACCCTGCCAGTAAAAAAAACTCCACTATTCCATCATAAGAGCCAGTGTGGTGTAGTGGTTAAAGTGTTGGAATAGGATCTGGGAAATCGAGGTTCTAATCCCCTCTCATGTCATGGAACCTTGTTGGGTGACTTTGGGTCAGTCACATTACTCTCAGTCTAGCCCTGACATGCAGAGACCCAGAATAGCCCGATCTCATCAGATCTCAGAAGCTAAGCAGGGCTGACATGGAGCCAGGAAATTGCAAACCACCCCCGAATGTCTCTTCCCTTGAAAACACTATGGGGTCACCATAATTCAGCTGTGACTTGTTAGGAGATGTACTTTGAAAATGCTTTTATTTGTTATTTTCTGACCTGCACACACACCAGAATGGTGCTTGCAAGCATCTTTGCATTGGGAGAACTGTATGCTTTGTTGGATGTGACTCTCTGAGTAGGAAGGTACCACACAGCCTGTACTTTCATGCTAATGAAGTTACACACACACACCTTGCATACCTCTACCCATCAGACACTGGGAACAAGAAAGCATCTCCATTATGGTTTGCTAGAAGGATGTTATAAACGACAACCTGTCCACCATCGAGGAATCTGAATTCCACATGTAACCCACAGGATGCCTGGCATTTGCATGTGTTAAGACTGTTTCCTGTTTGTCACCTGGACCAAGCCAGAGTCATCTGCATTCCTAAAGGTTTCCATGACAGCCCATCTTTGCACCTTGGACCAAAAGGTTCCCCTGTAGTAAGGTGTAGACTTTCAATATTGCCCCACCTTAGTAGGAGGGTACCCCACATCCTATAGCCAATGGTATAGGGATGGGACGGACCAGAGAGACCCCAAAGCCAGCCCCCAATACTAGCTGATAAAACAAGGTGCAACCTTTGTTTTGGGTCGACTTGGCCATCCCCTGCACCCAACCTTACATCTACTATAGGTAACTTTCGTGTGCTCTCTTGGAATCCGGACCAAGAGACCCTTTACATGTGTTGGCAGGTTCCAGCTGTGTAAAGTGAGAGTTTCCCTTATTTAGAAACAATCCTTGCATTCTTCACTGTGGAAAGGTCAAGCTACAGGAACAGATAATCACGTGAAATATCCCTTCCTAAATACTTCTAGTTTAAAACCCCAATATTGTGTTTCCATTTCTGCTGTATCTAAAGGAACTTGTGTGTATGTGTGAGTGCATCAGTATTGTTTGCCTGTGTACTAAAAAGATATTATTAAGTAAAGAGAATCTTTGATTTTACTTAAGAAACCTTGTCAAGTGTTCTCTTTGGGAAACGGGTTTTCAGGGCGAAGTTGCTTTCTCTGTATACATAGACCAGTAACTCAAATAAGTTAGTTCGACCACTGCGCAAATAAGCAGTTTGGCTAACAGACTTGACATCAATAAAATCCATCACACCACTCGTGTTCTGAGCAGGTACTTGGAGAGGGCTTCTGTTCCCCATTTTGAAGCCCAAGAGTGTCAGATTCTCAGACAAAGTTACTCTCAACAACACTCACTGAAAGTGATTTGTTTATTGGAGAATAAAGATGTTCCAAGGACATTTTTGAGTCAGAACTGAGGTTCTGGTGTGAAGACCCCTGATTATACATGGTTCAAATGTAGCCCCTCCAATCACACTGCCCATTCATTCCCACCTAGCAAGCATGCTTCCAGCCCCCCACCTGTAAATCATCCTTTCGTTATCTAAGCTAAGGCAGTAAGCACAGACACAGACCAAGGCCATCTGGCCATCATCCCTGGGAAAGGGAGGTATCTTTCAGAAGAGTTACATGAGATGCATTGCCCTACAATAAAGCCATTCTCACTCTCACACATTCACACACACACCCCTCCTCTGGAATTTCTCCAATGACATGGCAAATGAGGCATTGAGTTTGACAAAGAGCTGACTATCCCAAACATCCACAAAGCATTTTTGAGAGCTAGGAGCCTTTGTACTTTTATTAATACTAGCCAAGGCATCACAAAATAGTAATCACAAATTTCACCAGAATGGATGTTAAGAAACACACTACCTCCAAAAGAAGGTGCCCTCATCCTCCATTGTTTCCAAAGGACTAAAGTCAAAGCAGAGAATCTCTGCAGTAGAAATTGAAGGGGGTGCATTTTTGCAAGCCCAGCAAAACCAGTGCAGTGTAGAGAGTACCCAGTGGTACTAGTGCGATCCAGTGTCTAGCAGAACCCAGTGCCATTGTGGCAATACCAGCTGATATCAAGCATAGAAACACAGTCCAAGCAAGGGAGGGATTGGAAGCCCAGCAGCAACAATGCAATATCAGTGCCCAGCAAACCTAGCATCTTCTGTTCATAATATTAACTAAGGTTTGCTACTATACTACTTTTAAATACATCCAGTCACCAAGCAGGATAAGGATGGCTTGTGGCGTGGCCATAAATTAGGGCTTTCTTAGGTCTGTGGGCTCTTGTTGTGGCCATGCAGAAGGAACACATTCCATTACCTTTGCTATATTCCAGTCCAGTAGCACCTTAGAGACCAACAAGATTATCAGGGTATAAGCTTCTGAGAGTCAAAGCTCTCTTTGTCGAGGGCTGTAGCAATGTCCCATCCCCAACAACCCTGCTACAGCCAGCCAGTTCTGGTCCTGTGGTGGGTGTTTATGCCTCTGCATCCTGGACTGGTGTGTCCAACTGGAGATTGCTGGAGAAAGGAGCGGCAGGCCTGTGGGAGGAGGGAGAAGGAGGCTCCTCCATGTGTACTCAGGGGCAGCAGGGGCAGAGAGGAGCCAGTCCACGGTGCATCAACTGGCGCTCGCCCAAACCTACAGGAAGGAGCTTCTCTCCCTCTCTGGCTCCATTAATTTAATTACATTAAAGTCACTTTACTTAGCCCCCGACAGCACCCTGGCACCCTCCTTGAAAAAAATCCTGGTTATGGCCTTGCCTTCATTAGATACAAGATTTCAGATATCTGACAAATATCGGACAAAGCAAGTTTTGACTCTTGAAAGTGCATACCCTGAAAATCTTGTTGGTCTCTAAGGTACTACTGGACTTGCATTTAACTCTTCTACTGCTGACCAATATGAATACCCTCTGTAACTATCCCTTTCTTTTGGAAACTGAAATCAAAGCAAAGAGCTAATCATTGCTTTCTTTCACATCTTGGACACAGGAGCTACTTCTGAAGAGGCATCACCTTTGCCTCTTCTGGGAACCCTCATTCAGAAGCAGTTGCCTTTGTTGAAGGATGCTTGGCTTGGAACATCCCAGCATTTTGTACAATTTAATGTAATTTCATGATTGGCTAGTAGAATTATGGCTAGAAGCTGTTGTTGGACCTCTCCTTTACAGATCTAATCCCCTTTAAATCCCTCTAGCTAGTGGCCATCACTGTATCTACTGCTAATTTGATTCCTAAATGAGTAAAGAAGTACTTCCTTACAAGAACATAATGTGAATCTCCAATGTCAGGATCTAACACTAGGAAAGGCCTCATTATACCATGGGCTCATCTCTTTTCATTTTATAAATATATATATTTTATTTTAGAAAACAAGATATTATTAAAAGGTTACAAAAGAGAAAAGGGTATTATATAACAAGAAAGGGATAATATAACTATCATATATCTCAAAGATGATTACACATTGCAAAATATATCAGAAAATAAAAATTATTTCTCCCCAACATACCCTTCATCACAGTTTTTGGAACATCTCTCCTTATAATAATATCTTTTGGTTTCGTAAGATTCCATGCGCTCCCATTGGCTGTAAAAAGCCCTCCCTCAGTCATTGGCCCATCAGCCACCACTCAAGAGTACTCACGTGCCATTGGCCAGGTGCTGGGTCTGCTCCTCTTCCCCACCCAGTCCCCCTTCAGACAGATTTGCATGTCAGATTTACTGGCAGACAGCTCTCTCTCCTGAGGAAGACAGTTCTCTTGACTCCTGTGAGGGACTGTCCCCTCAGTGGCTGTTGGTAGGCAACCAAGCTTGGTTCTGTGAATAAAAAAACAAAGGACTTTCAGCATAACCCCTCCCCCGCCCATAACCCCCTCCCCAATGGCCACTTTCTGTCAGAATAAATGGGAAAAGGCTCTTTCTCCTGCTTAGCTTCAGCATGGCTGGCTGGCTAATGAGGTGGGCCAGTGACCATCAAACCATTTTCTTCAACTCCCCGCTGTGTGGCTGACTTTCCCCTAGGGTTGCCAATCTCCAGGTGGGACCTGGAGATCTCCCACTGTTACAATTGACCTCCAGATGACAGAGATCAGTTCCCCAGGAGAAAATGGATGCTTTGGAGGGTAGACTCTATGGCATTATACCCTGCTGAGTCCTTCCACACACACCCCAAATGCTGCCCTCCACAGGATTCACCCCCCCCAAATCTCCAGGTATTTCCCTAATCAGAGTTGGCACCTGTACTTTCTCCTCTGTCAGTAAAAGGCCCTTTCCACACCTATGGTGGCCTTTGGGAGAAAACTCATTGGGCCCAGTCCTGATTAGGTTGCCAACTCCAGGTGGGCAATTCCTGGAGATTTGAGTGATGGAGCCTGGAGAGGGTGAGGTTTGAAGAAGGGTGGCACCTCAGACAGGTATGATGCCATAGACTCCACCCTCCAATCCAGCCATTCCCTGATGGGGAACCATTGTTGCCAATCTCCAGGTGGGGGCTGGAGATCACTCAAAATTACAACTGCTCTCTAGGAGGGAGGGGGGGAAGATGGAAAACTAAAGGTAGGTTGATCGTTGGCTGGGAGGGAGATAGAGTTATCAACTCCAGATTGGGAAATTCCTGGAGATTTGAGGGGTCGAACCTGGAGAGGGTGAGTGTTGAGGAGGGGTGGGACCTCAGACAGGTACAATGCCATAGACTCCACCCCCCAAACCAGCCACTCCCTTCTGGAGAACCACTGTTACCAATCTTGGGGGTGGGCTGGAGATCACTCAAAATTACTACTGCTCTTCAGGTAGCAAAGATCAGTTCCTCTGGAGAAAATGGTGGACTCTGTCATTATACCCTGCTGAGATTGCCACAGCAAATTGTCACTGAGTGCCCAAAGCCGGGGCACTCTCCCAGAGCCTCTTTCTAGAGCCTGTTGTATTTATTTCCACAACGGGCCTTATTCCTAGTTTTCTATAAAGAACAATGATCCTTAGTTCAGGCATTTTAAATTTCAAATTTTATAATTGATCTGTTTTATCACTATGTTGCTGATTTCATCATTACTGCATATTCTATATTGCATATTTCACCATTTCTACTTACTATCTATAACTTTTAAAATTGTAAAATTTGGGAGGAAATACACTATATAACTTTTTTAAAAAAATGTTCCCTTATACATTTATAACTAGAACTTGTTCTCATTCAGCTTCATCTCATAATACTGTCATATGCTTTGCAATAGATTTATATAAAATTTTTAAATTGTTCCTCATTATAATTTTGAAACTTAAAAGTGAAATATTGAAGGCACAATCATAAACAATTCCTATGAGAAGGAAAAATGGGAGGAGCCTAAACAAGCCAAGGTGGCTCCGTAAACAACTTTCTAAAGACTTGAGAAATAAAGAAGACTCATTCAGAAAGTGGGCCTTATTACCATATGTCCCCCAGAGAGCACTGTGGTCAGAGATTCAGAACTGGTTGGCCCTCCCGGGTTTTAAGGAGGCTAGGCTGTCAATGACCAGGACCAGGGCTTTCTTGGTGGTGGCCCCAACCTGGTGGAATGAGCTCCTGGAGGAGATCAGGGCCCTGTGGGACCTTTTACAGTTCTGCAGGCCCTGTAAGATGGAGCTCTTCCACCAGGCTTTTGGGAGCCACCACCACCACCACCAATGAACATTGGATAGTTGAATGGGAGAGGCCATGGATTCCGGAAACTGCCACCAACAGCCTGTAGAACAGCAAGTTCTGCAAGAACAACCAAAATGAACACTGTGAGCTGACTGTGACCTAACTGTGAATGATGGTTGCTACTGTTTATGGACAACAAGCATTACCAATGATTACTAGCACTTTATTATGGTTTTAGAATTGTTTTAATCGTAATTTATGTTTTAATGTAATTATCTGCTTTATGTAAGCTGCCTTGAGCCGGCTCTGGCTGGGAGGGTGGGGTAAAAATTCAAATAAATAAATAAACAAATAAGGATGGGTATAAACAAATAACCGGTACTTGTAGAGAGAGACAGAGTTAAGAAAGCTAAAGCTCAGTATGAGTTTAGGCTAGCGAGAGATGCTAAAAGCAACAAAAAAAGGGTTCTTATGTTCAAAGTAAGAAAAAGAGCAAGGACATGGTAGGCCTATTTCAGGGACAGGAAAGTGAAACTGTAAGGTGATGAAGAGAGGGCAGAACTAGTCAATTCCTACTTTTCCTCAATCTTCTCTTGCAAGGGAAATGGTGCTCAATATGGCAAAAGCAGAACACATGATGAGGGAAGGGAGTTGCAGCCTAGAATAGACATAGGGGTAGTACATAAACACCTAGTTTCTTTAAATGAAACTAAGTTCCCAGGACCAGATGAGCTGCATCCAAGGGTACTAAAAGAACTCATGGATGTAATTTCTGAGCTTCTGTCTATTATTTTTGAGAATTCTTGGAGAACACCTGAGGTGCCAGAAGATTGGAGGTGGGCAAATTTTGTACCCATTTTCAAGAAAGGGAAAAGGAGGATCCAGATAACTACTGACCCATGAGCTTGACATCTACACCTGGTAAAGTTTTAGAACAAATCATCAAACAACAATCTTGAGCATTTAGAAAGGACAGCTGTAATTACTAAGAGCCAGCATGGGTTTCTCAAGAACAAGTCATGTCAGACTGACCTTATCTCTCTTTTTTTAGAAAGTTACTACCTTGCTGGATAAGGGGAATGTTGTAGAGATAGTTTATCTTGATTTCAATAAGGCTTTTGATAAGGTTCCATATAATATTCTTGTTGACAAATTGGAAAAATGTGGTTTGGATCCTATGACTGTTAGGTGGATCTGTAACTGGTTGACAGATCACACCCAAAGAGTGCTTGTGAATGGTTCCTAATCCTCTTGGAGAGAAGTGACAAGTTGAGTGCCCCATGGATCTTTCCTGGGATGTGTTTTGTTCAACATCTTTATAAATGATTTGGATGAAGGAATAGAGGAAATGCTTATTAAATTTGCAGATGATGGGGGGGATAAATGTAAAGGTCTGCATTTAGGTAGGAAAATCAAACACATAATTATAGGATGGGGGAGACTTGTCTTCACAATAGTATGTGGAAAAAGGATCTCAGGATCTTAGTAGATCATACACTGAACATGACTCAGCATTGTGATGCAGTAGCTAAAAAGGCAAATGCAATTTTGGGCTGTATCAACAGAAGTATAGTGTCCAGATCATGTGAAATGATGGTATTGCTTTACTCTGCTCTGGTTAGACTTCACCTAGAGTACTGTGTTCAGTTTTAGGCACCACAATTGAAGAAGGATATATACAAGCTGGAACATGTCCAGAGGAGGACAACAAAGATGGTGAGAGGTCTGGAGACTAAGTTCTATGAGGAAAGGTTGAAGGAGCTGGGTATGTTTAGCCTGGACAGGAGACACCAGAGAGGTGATATGATAACCATCTTCAAGTACTTGAAGGGCTGTCACATAGAGGATGGTATGGAGTTGTTTTCTGTTGCCCCAGGAGGTCAGACCAGAACCAACAGGTTGAAATTAAATCAGAAGTGTTTTTGGCTAAACTTTAGGAAGAACTTCCTGACAATTAGAGCAGTTCCTCAGTGGAACAGGCTTCTTCAGGAGGTGGTGTGTTCTCCTTCTTTGGAGGTTTTCAAACAGAGGCTAGATGGCCATTTGACAGCAATGCTGATTCTGTGAACATAGGCAGATCATGAGAGGGAGGGCAGGAAGGGTTGCATCAGTGCTTAATTCTTGTGGCCCTTTCTTACACTCCCAGGGAAATGCTGATCTCCACTTTGGGGTCAGGAAGCAATTTTCCCCCAGGCCAGTTTGGCTGGAGATCCTGGAGGTTTTTTGTCATCTTCTGGGCATGGAACAATGGTCACTGAGGGTGTTGGGGGAGGTATTTGTGAATTTCCTTCCTTGTGCAGGGGTTTGGACTAGATGACCCTGGAGGTCCCTTCTGATTCTATCATTCTCTGTAAGAACAACAAACAGTTCTGGGCTTTAGTTGTTGGGGAACTCAGGGGCCATTGTATATCCCCTACCTGTCCCCTACCTACCCAGACCCGGAGAGACTACTTTATATATATATTTATATATATATATATATATAAACTTTTCCACTGTTTCATATGAACAACCAGAGGGTTTTTCCCTTCTGATTTGCCCGAATGGCCTCCAGTTAGTTCAACCAAAATTAAATGTTTAATTAATACATTAAAATCTAGAAAGGCCCCAGGTCCAAATGGGCTTCCCCCTGAGTTGTTTAAAGTCCACCCAGACTGGTGGGCTTTCCCACTGGCTGCCCTCTTTAATAGATAAAAAGGAATTATGCCCTATTTATGGACAAATGCAATTGTCGTCCCAATTTTCAAAAAAGATTATTCCAACTACCCATGAAATTACTGCCCAATTAGCTTGCTCTCTATAGTAGTCAAGCTTTATGCAATGCAGTTGCTAGCTAAATTCACCTCTTGGATCTCATACCAAAATTTCTTGGGAGCTGAACAGATTGGGTTTTGTGCAGGCAAATCAATATTAGATCATTGTATAACCCTTGCTAATTTAGTGGAGAAGTACTCTGGTAGAGGTGGGGGAAAATATTTTTTGCTTTCCTTGACTTAAAAGGGGCTTTTGATTCAAAACCTAGGAACCTTGTGTGGGGTTAAACTGAATATGTTGGGAATAAACTATTACTTTTTCTTATTCTGATACTCTACTCCTCTACCAGTTGTCAAGTAAGCACAGACCACTTCAAGCATGGACAGATACAAGCATGGACAGCTTCAAGAGGGAATTAGATAAGCATATAGAGCAGAAGTTCATCAGTGGCTATTAGCCACAAGGTACAGATAGGAACGTTCAGTCTGGGGCAAGTGATGCTCTGTATTCTTGGTGCTTGGGGGAGGCAACAGTGGGAGGGCTTCTAGTGTCCTGGCCCCACTGCTGGACCTTCTTCTTCTTTTTTTAAAGCACCCCTAAAAGAGGCATTTTTATTGTTTTTCTGACAACAACATAACTACAACATTACACCACATAATACACAACACACAAAATACATAACAATACACACTACACAAGAAAACACAAACACAACATTAAACATTTACGGGGGGTACAACTCTCATTACATATCAACTAATTATAATCTCTCCCACCTTACCAAGCTAAATATTATATCTTTACTTCTGTATCCACCTATTCTAGCTTTCTAACTTATTCATTTCTAGTTTAACATAAATTGCTAGCATTCAGTCCTCATTATTTCTCTCCATCCTTCTCTCTCTGATCATACCAATTATAAAAGCATTGCCAGGTGTTTATAAAGGCTGATTCATCATGCCCTTTCAACATCAGAGTCAGTTTGTCCATTTCTGCTGCTTCCATTATCTTCTCAATCAGCTCCTGTTTGGTTGGGACCGCCATAGACCGCCAATACCTCGCATACACAATTCTAGCCGCGGTTGCTATATATATTATCAAATATCTCTCTTCTCTCCGCACCTCTTTTGGGAGTATTCCCAGCAATAGTACCTCTGGTTTAAACAAAAGAGTATTTTTCATAATATTCTGCATCAATCTATGCACCCATATCTAATACTTTTATGTAACCTCACAAGTCCACCACATGTGATAAAATGAACCCACCTTAACATTACATTTCCAACACTTGTTAGAACATTTTTCATCATATTTTGACAACCTGTCCGGAGTAATATACCATCTATACAGCATTTTATACATGTTTTCTCTATATGCAACCGCCCTGGTTATTTTCACATTTATTTTCCATATTTGGTCCCACTTCTGCTGGACCATCTGATGGCACCTGGTATTTTTGGCCACTGTGTGACAGAGTGTTAGGCTGGATGGGCCATTGGCCTGATCCAACATTGGCTTCTCTTATGTTCTTATGTAAGATATGGGAATTCTGGTATATTAACACCTAAGATTTTGACAAATCAAAAAGCCAAACAGGGCTGCAATTTGGCACCTTATTTAATTTATTTATTTTATTTTTTTGAAATAACTCTCCTAAAAAGGAGAGAATTTTATTTTTTATAAGAAAAGGGTAAGGTAGACAGATGGGAAAAGAAAAAAAGAGCGGAGTGAGTTTTTTTTCTGTTAGTAAAGGTTAGTTTTATTTCTTCCAGTTGTCGGCATCCATCACGGTTGAAAGATCTTCTTTTCAGCTTTACAAAGTCCAAATCAATTCTGTTAGTAAAGTTAGTAAAGTCCACTGGGGTTAAGTCAAATCTTTTCAGATGTTACACGAACAAATTCCTTTTTAAGTCTCTCCAATTATCATTAAGTCCTTTGAACTTTAGTGCCTCCCGTTCCGTCACTTCCTTCCCCCGGGCCGCCGTCTTCTTCAAAAATCCAAATTTTGAGTACTGCTTCCTCCTCTGTGCTGGCATGTCTCTTCAGAAATTTTTTAATCCATCTTCTTTCGCTTCTTTTTTCTTGTTGTTTCTGGCAGTCATTTCTCGCTGGCTCCATTAACACTCAAGTTGAAATTAGATCTCCATTACTTGCTAAGTTCAACACCCCTTTCTACTGGCAGAGTATATCCTTTTTTTAAAGGCGGAGTAGGCTTTGAGAGCCTTATCCGCCTCTTCTTTTATTTATTCGCTCCACTGCCAGATAGAGGTGTCAAGACTTTCGTCAAAATAAATCTGAGATCTTCTTTCCCTTCTTCATCCATAGCTTGGAACTTTAGCATCAAATTAATTTTCTATACATTTTCTGCCATCAACCTTGTTAATTCCAACATTTATTTTTGTAGTCTGATGAGAACAATTTCCATTTTAAAAACGTTTCATTGATATTTTAGATTTACTCCAGCAGGTGGCGCAGTATCTCAGTCTCTTGTTAATTGACAGCTAGTTCTGGGGGGGGTTGACTGGAGCGGAAGTCCCTCCTCTCTTCTCTTCCGTTCTAAGCAGGATTTTCCCCAGCATCGACATTTTGTTTTTTATTTACTTTTTCAGAGTTCGTGCCACATCCCCCAGAAAGCAACTAAAGCCGCAATCTTCTGTAAAACCCCAACGGTACTTTCACCAACATTTTTTCTTGTTACCCCCCCTTCGCGTTTCCTTTAAAAATTCGCTTCTTCGAAGAGGGTGGAAGCTCCTCCCTCCTCCCATACGCTTATCCGCTTGCGGGGGGTTTTAATTTTCGCTTCAAAATAGATCTTCAACTCACGATTAGATGCCATATCTTCTTTTCACGGTAATTCATCCGCTTTTCCTCACTCCTGGAAGTCGGCAGGGCTGCTAAGTCCCATTCGGGACGCACTACGCGGCGGGGCCGATTGGGGCGGGGAGAAAGCCTCAATTTCCTGGCAGTTTGCCGGCAAAGAGGCTACTCCCCTATGCGCCCCCGGTTCGGAGCCTTTGACTAAGGCTCACTAGGGTCTTTCGCAAACGCGAAGACCCCCCCATTCCGCGTGTGGGCTAACCGCCTCCGAGAGCGTCCCGAGAAGCGGCCGCCATTCGCAGCACCGAAACCGAAAACCCTTATTTAATTTATTTTTGAATGATTTAGACTCCTCTTTGCGTGCAGTCAATGATCATTATTCTAAACTGGGTTCTCAGTCCATCTCTCTATTAATGTACGCGGATGATGCCACAGTACTTTCTCATATACAGAAGAGCCTTAAGCACCTTTTATCTGTTTTCACATTCTATTGTGAGAACTACACTTTATCTGTAAATTTTGAAAAATCTAAAATCCTGGTATTCTCAAGGTTCTGGAAATGCTTCAGTTGGCACAAATGGTAATGTTATTGAATAAGTCAAACATGTCAAATATTTTGAAGTCCTCTTTCAGTATAATAATAGCTGGATATGCCAGAGGAAACAAGTAATAAACCTGGCTAAGTGTAGCCTGTCCTCAATTGCTAGGTTTTTCTATGTGAAGGGCAATCAATTCATCCCTGCGGGCATGTGACTCTTCAATTCCAAAGTCATATCTTAAATACTTTATGGGATCCCTGTCTGAACTGGCACCTTTAATCAACAGGTTGAGCAGATCCAGGCAATGTTTCTGTAGCATATCCTTGGAGTGCAAAATCCTTCTTTCTATCAGATTTCTGCCCTCATATTACCTTTGGAATGGCGAGATTTCTCTCTGTTGCTATGAGAGTTAGAAATATAAGTGTAGGTCAAGACTTACAGATGAATATTTTCATGGCATTTTAAGGGTGTCTTCATAATCCTTAATTTGGACATTAATGCCTTGGCTAACAGAAAACAGCCACAAAAATCACAATGACTATGTAAGCATGTGTAGCTAGATAAAAAGATTCCACAGCAAAATATTGTTCCAAAATGGATTGCATTCAAGTTAACATTTCTTCAAGGACCTCTGAATATTTACCTTTGATCTAAATAGGTAGGTTAATAGTTTTGTTACATTTTGATTTAATATGTGGCCCTCTTTAGGCATTGGGAACTCTAATGTGGCCCCCATGTGCCAGAAGTTTTGGAACCCCTGATTTAAAGAATATTAGATTATCCACATCTATATTAAGCAGTTTGGCTTAGAGCACAGCAATTGTTTTTCTCTGTGTCTCCAGTATTGTTTTGACAGTTCAAGCTGCTAGCGGCCCCCACCCACCCAGGACACGGCCAATGGTGGCCACTGAGCTGCCACACCCAGCTTCGTCCTTCAAAAGGTAATTGTGCACCATAGAGCCTCTCAGTAAACATTGTGTGATCTCCAGAGGCTCCCAGCTCATTCATTGTATGAGCTCCAAAACAAAATTCATCAGTGGGAAGCACCAACATCTCATTCTGACTCATTCTCTTTAAAAAGTAATAAGGAAAAAAAGGGGGGAAGCATTGCTTATTGCCGTGCTTTCTTAAAAATAACAAGAAAAAATCTTATCACAGAATGCTGCTGGAGCTGCCAATTATATTCTAGCATCCTCTAAGACCGCTGCCACCATGTCTGGTCCGGAAGACCTTGGAGTTTGTTTGTGTAGATAAATGCAGTCATTCAGCAAATAAATTCTATGCACGAGGTTTTAAAAAGAAGAACTGCTAGATTTAATTGAATAAAATCAGTTGAGGTAGAAGGGATATATGCCAAGCAGAAACCATCCAATCAAGACAAGCAACGGCAAACTAACAATAAAAAGCAAGGTGATATGACCAACAAAGACAATAACTCACTTCTGTGAGGCCAGTTCCTTAAAACAGTTCATATCAGGTTGAAGAGAGACAGGATCATTTCAGCAGAGTGTAGCCAGCCCCCTGAAGAGCGTGAATAACAACAGTAGCTCCCCCTTCTTACGTCCCTCCTCCTCCCCTAAGGTGACAGCTGATAGGAATTCAACTCCCTAATTAGCCCTTCTGGTTTGTAGAAAGATTAAGGAGGCTTACACGGATGACTCTCACCTGTAACACAATCTCACAGGTGAATATGATGAACATGCAAGGTTGGGTCCTACAACTTCTGTTCCTTACACTACCCCTCCAGTTGGCTTTGTGACCAACTGTTCCAGTGCCTTCATGTTGTCTATAAATCTCATTTCTACATTGTGACTTGTTTACCCAGTCAATGTAAGGGTAGTTGAAGTCTCCCAGTATAATAACATTATCTGCTTTAGTCACCTCCCTTATTTCCTTCTCAAGGGTTTGATCAGGTAGGCAATAGTACACCCTCACTTTAATTTAACCCTTAGGACCCAGTATTTCCACCCATATTGTTTCTGTTGGGGAATTCATTTCCCTGATATTTTCTAACTTATTTGATTCTATGCCTTCTTTGATGTAGAAGAAGAAGTAGAGAATGGATTTATATCCCCCCCTTCACTACCCAAAGGAGTCTCAGAGCAGCTTACAATCTTCTTTCCCTTTCCCTTCCCACAACAGACACCCCATAAGGTAGGTAGAGCTGAAAGAGCTCTTTCAAGAACTGCTTGTGAGAGAACAGCTCTGAAATAACTTGTAACTGACCCAAGGTCACACCAGTAGCTGCATGTGGAGGAGTGGGGAATCAAACCCTGTTCTCTCAGATTGGAGTCCGCACTCCTAACAACTAACACAACACCTCCCTCAACCCATACCTCCCTGTCCTGCCTATAGACCGTATATACAGGAATGACTGTAGGATACATTGAAAGATGTAACAATATCAGCAAGGATAACTGTCCCTTTTCCAACTTTAAACAAAGATCGTCCACCAGTGCAACTAAAGCCATTTCAGCCTGAAGGCAGATTGAAATGGATCAAAAGAAGATATGTTATGCAGGAACCCCTGGAGCTGCTCTGTCATAACACATTTAATTGCCTTCTGCAGAGTACATCATGTGAAATGCTGGCCTGGATGAATCACAAGCCAGAATTAAGATTGCCAGGAAAATCATCAACTATCTCAGATATGCAGATGATACCACTCTAATGGCAGAAAGTGAAGAGGACCTAAAGAGCCTCTTGTTAAAGATTTGAGAGTGTGCAAAAGTTTGCTTGAAACTCAACATCAAGCAAGCGCTCTCTGCCAAGTGAATAGGGAGCAGGCACAGGAAGTCCTCAGCCAATCAAAGCTCTGACTGGAAGCACAAAAGGAGCACTTCCACCTGAAGGTCAAAGACTTGACTTCCATGTTTGTTTTCCCAAGATAGCTTTTTGCAAGTGAAAAGTTCATAGGGAAGCATCTTTGTACTGTTTGCACAACACATTTCAATCAATATGCCCAAACTTTACATACTTGGAACCAAATAACTAATTATAATGTTGACTTTATCTGGACAAGCCTGAAATTCAATCTGTGCAAGAAACAGGACTTGTATCTGATTCCAGATTGTCTTGTGGAGCATGCTTTCTCCTGTCTCCTTTAGATGCAACAGTAGAAAAGAGCAAGAGTCCAGGAGCACCTTAAAGACTAATGAAATTAGTGGCACTTCTTCAGACTCACAAAAGCTCATACCCTGCCACAAATGTTGTTAGTCTTTAAGGTGCTAATGGATTCTTGCTCTTTTCTACTACTTGTTGTTGTTCAGTCACACAGTCGAGTCCGACTCTTCGCAACCCCATGGACCAGATTACGCCAGGCCCTCCTGTCTTCTGCTGTCCGCTGAAGTTTGCTCAATTTCATGTTCATTGCATCGATGACACTGTCTAACCATCTCATCCTTTGCCGTCCCCTTCTTCTTTGACCTTCAATCTTTCCCAGCATCAAGGTCTTCTCCAGTGAATGCTCCCTTCTCATTTGGTGGCCAAAGTATTTGAGCTTCAACTTCAGGATCTGGCCTTCCAGGGAACAGTCAGGGTTGATTTCTTTTAGGATTGAATGATTTGATCTCCTTGCAGTCCAAGGAACTCTCAAGAGTCTTCTCCAGCACCATAGCTCAAAAGAATCTATTCTTCGGCGCTCGGCCTTCCTTATAGTCCAACTCTCGTAGCCATACATTACTACGGGAAATACCATTGCTTTGACCATGCTTTGACTTTTGTTGGCAGGGTGATGTCTCTGCTTTTTATCATGCTGTTTAGGTTTGCCATCGCTTTCCTCCCAAGGAGCAGGTGTCTTTTAATTTCATGGCTGCAGTCACCATCTGCAGTGATCTGAGATCCCAGGAACGTGAAGTCTGTCACTACTTCTATGACTTCCCCTTCTATTTGCCAAAGAGTGATCGGGCCGGATGCCATGATCTTAGTTTTTTAGATGTTGAGCTTCAAGCCCACTTTTGCTCTCTCCTCTTTCACCCTAAGCAAAAGACTCTTTAGGTCCTCTTCACTTTCTGCCATCAGAGTGTTATCGTCTGCATATCTGAGGTTATTGATCTTTTCCCCAGCAATCTTAACTCCAGCTTATGATTTATCCAGGCCAGCATTTTTCATGATGTACTGCATATAAATGAAATAAGCAAGGTGACCATATACATCCTTGTCATACTCCTTTTCCTATGCTAAACCAATCAGTTGTTCCATATCCGGTTCTAACTGTTGCTTCTTGACCCTTATACAGGTTTCTCAGGAGACATGTGAGATGGTCTGGTACTCCCATCTCTTTAAGAACCTTCCATAGTTTATTGTGATCCACACAATCAAAGGCTTTAGCATAGTCAATGAATCAGAAGTAGATGTTTTTCTGGTACTCTCTTGCTTTCTCCATAATCCAGCGAATGTTGGCAATTTGATCTCTAGTTCCTCTACCTCTTCGAAACCCAGCTTGTACTTCTGGCAGTTCTCTATCCACGTAGTGTTGGAGCTTAGCTTGTAGGATCTTGAGCATGACATTGCTAGCGTGTGAAATGAGTGCAATTGTGCGATAGTTTGAACTATCTACTAGTAGATAGTTTCTACTACTACAGACAGACTAACACCGCTACCCATCTTTATCTGGTGACCGGAAAAAAGCCCACAAAAAAGCTCACAGGAAAAAGGCCCACATCGAAAAATGCCCACATGGAAATAAGCCCACATGGGAAAAATCCCGTACACAGAAAAGCCCATACAGGAAAAAAAAAAACCACACGGAAAGTAAAGACAGAAATACAAGTAAAGGGAAATAGAGCTAGGAAATCAAGATTAAAATAAGTCTATTTCCTAGCTCAATTTCCCTTTACTTGTATTTTAACAAATACAGTGTGGTACACCCAGTGACCACAACAAAAGACTAATTTACCCTAATATTAAAAGCAACAATTATTTAACAACATGTGCTCGCTTTGGCAGCACATATACTAAAATTGGAACTATACAGAGAAGATTAGCATAGCCCCTGCATAAGGATGACACGCAAATTCATGAAGCATTCCATACATTATTTAACAGCATTTAATAACAACAATAACAGTTTAATAACAATAACTCAGGTATAATTCTTTATTACAAATTAGCCATTCTCCTTAAGTAATTAAGTTTGTTCCACCTGCTCATATTGCTGCACAGAAGTGGCAACCATGTCATGTAGTGCCTCATATTTCCTCTTTTTCACCTCTAGGTGACCTGCCTGTGCATTAGCCAGTGTTAGTTTCTGGCAAGCCAAGTCCGTCAAACAGAGAAATAGGGAATTGGAATAGGGAATTAAGAGCACATGACACGGTTGCCACTTCTGTTATTATTTGTTATTTAATGTTATCTTATGGCTTTGTTTTCTTACAGTTTTAATTTTAATAAGAAAATAAGTAAATAATAATTTTTAATTATTTGAAGAATTTTAAGCCATATAGTTGTTCAAAAGCTGTGTATACTAGACATATACATAATTTAATGTAACATCTTTCTGTCTTTACTTTAGAAATTTAGAAGTATTTAATTTTATTTAAAAATATATAGTTTAATTTCTGTTATTATTTTTCCTTCTTAATAAAGGTCATTGATAACAAAATGGTCACTTTTATTTCCTGCATTTTCCCTTCCAAGCCTTTACACTCAAGAGCATTACAGCCCTCTTCATACAGGCCACTTTTGTATAGTAATGAATTAATTTACTAATAACATAGCAAAATTATTATTTGATTATACTTGATAAAATCACAACACAAATTGTTGCATGTGACTATGACATGTTTTAATCCTAAAACACAATATAAAATATAGGTAATACCTGTTCATTCTCATAAGTGGAGATGAATGGTTATCCATCACTATAAATATCTATGGCGCTTTACATGGTATTTTTCCATGTGGGCTTTTTTCTGTGTGGGCTTTTCTGTGTATGGGCTTTTTTCCATGTGGGCTTTTTTCCTGTGAGCATTATTTATTTATTTATTTATTTATTTATTTATTTATTCGATAAAAGCAGGCTCAGGGTGGCTAACACAGTTGGTACAAAAATATCTGTAAAACCACAACAATCATTTAAAACAATTCAAATACAAATGACATTGTAAAATCACAAGGTGCTAGTGATCATTCAGTTACTTGGGGTGGCCATGGGATTTTTCTGTAGGCTTTATTCCTGTGAGCTTTTTTCAAAAAAACCTTTATCTAGATGAAAACAATAACTGATAGTGTATATACTGTAAGATCACAGTGCTGCAGAGAATTTTAAGAAGCGCCCACACAAGGAACTGTTTGAATAATGTATGCATACAGAAGGAGGACGGGTCTTAGTTACCCCTTGCCTTCCTTAAGTTAATGTGACCTTATGAGCCATCACCATCAAGTATGCGGTGGTTCCAACCATGGCTGCGATCATATGCACAATTAGATACAACATAGGTGCAAATGATGGGCAGATTCATCATCATCATCATCACTTTATTACAGTTCATAACCAGCACAAAACAGTCCAGATATATCAATGCTGGGCAGATTTAAAGGGCGTGATCAGACAACAACATCTGGGAAGTGCCCTGCAGCTGTCGGCAACCCATTCTGCTCCACTGCAGAAGCGGAATTAAAAGACACAAGGAAAACCCCAATAGTAAATTAGTTGCAATGGGCCACAGATGGACTTTCCAGTGTTTGATCACTCCAGCACGCTCTCATGGCATCGGGATGGTCTGATCAGACCTTCCTGACTCCGTGCCATTGTTTCTCCCCCTTTGCAGTATGCACATCATCACAAACTCCATAGGAAGCCCTCGGTGCAGAGGTGCGATTCATCAATCCCTCGGTTAAGTGCGTGGGGTGGAAATGGCACAACCCCCCCGAATCAACTGCAGTTGCATCTGATCATGCAGTGATGGACTGCACCCGCAGCTTCAAAGGGAGGTGTGATCATGCAACTGTGGGTCAAATTCCTCTGGATGAAATAGCCTCACTCCCCCCCCCCATTTTTTTCTGGTGCATGTGACCACAACCCATGAGTCTTGCTTAACAATTCTGTGATTAAAGTTCAAGAAGTAGCAATCTAAATCTGATGGAAGATTAGTGACACCCAATCTCTTTGGAAAATATGAAGTAAATTTGTTGTTTCTGAATAAGTATTTTCTCCAACTCTCACATAATGTCACCATTTCCAATTACATATAAAACCCTTAATTCAAACTTTGTTGTTATAAAATCCTTTTAGACCATATTTCTGTCTGGGATTATCCAAGAATCTTTGAGACTCTCCTGGGGGAAGGATGGAGATACAGTCCATGATTAAAACACAATCTGAACACTATGCAAATCTGGCTGCCTCAGTTTGGAACTGGCAGCGCTGTTTGAACTCTTCCATCTCATAAATCTGTTTTGACCAAATTAGTATAACATTGTGCCTTTCTGGAAGAGTTTGGGGAGACTTAAGGGGGTAGAGACCCACCAGAACAGCATCCTGTGACATCATGATCACATTTCTGACAACATAACCAAAGTGTCATCACTGCATTGTCAGCTGCTCTAGGATTCACTCAATTTAAAAAGTTTTGGTTGAATTGTAAGGCATCCAGTGATGTAGTGATGTCACTTATTTATGTGATTTCTAGCCTGCCTTTCCCTGCACAGCAGGGCTCAGGGCAGGTAACAACAGTTGTTAAAACAATAAATACATATCAATTAAAATCAATTCCAGTATAGGCTGTGGTCACACAGACTAAATAATCCACTTTCAATCCACTTTCAGTGCACTTTCCAACTGTATTTTACTGTGTGAACTGGCAAAATCCAGTTGGAAAGTACACTGAAAGTGGATTAAAAGTGGATTATTTAGTGTGTGTAAACACAGCCATAGTTAATAAAAGAACAGATGGCACATAAGGCACAACTTCCAGCTCTCTAGGGAAGAATTGTGCATTGTGTGTGTTGGTAGGTGTTACAGCTGATATTAAGACAGAGTTGGTAGCCAGAAAGAAGGAAGGGGCCAGTCTAAAAGCTATCATTGCCTCAGCCCTATGCCTGGCAGAACATTTCAGTTTTACAGGCCCTGTGGAACTGCACCAGGTCCCACAGGGCCCAAATCTTATCTGGAAGAGTGTTCCATCAGGCTGGGGCTAAAGCTGAGAAGGTCCTAGATCAAGTTGAGGCCAAACAAATGCATTTTGGTCCTGGAACCACCAGGAGATTGTTATTCATTGAGCACAAAGCTCTGTGGGGGACATACCAGAAGAGATGGTCCCGGAGATATGTTGGTCCCTGACCATGTAGGGCTTTGAATGTCAAAACCAGAATCTTGAATCTGATCCAGCATTCAACTTGGAGCCAGTGCAGTTGGCGGAGCACCAGTTGTATGTGGGTTCTATCTGCTGTTCCTGTAAGGAGATGCACCACTGCATTCTGGATCAGTTGTAACTTCTGGGTCAGCCTCAAGAGTAGCCCTGCTTAGAGTGAGTTACAATAGTCTAGTCTGGATCACTGTGGCTAGATCATGGTGAGACAAGAAGGGGATCAGTTGGCTTATCTGGCATAGCAGAGAAAAAGCCAGTTTGTCAATGTTTTGTGACCTGGGCCTGCATTGACAGGAAGGCATCCAGGATCACACCCAGACTTCTTACACTTGACACTGGTGTTAATAATACATTGTCGAGGGTCGGGAGCTGGCACCCTAACCTTGGGTCTCCCCAATTCAGCTACAGGACTTCTGTCTTTGAAGGATTTAATTTCAGTTGACTCTCTTTCAGCCAGCCAACCACATCCTCCAAACCCTCAGATAAGATATCAGAGGCAATGTTTGGCTGGTTACATGGCAGGAAATGACATCATGAGAACAGAAAAGGGGAGGGAAGAAAACTGAACCCAAAATAAAGAATTCAGTACCTGAAAAGGTTAGTCCAAAACAAAAGAGGGCCAAATTTAAAATCCACTTTAAAAACATACAAAAACATACATGTATTTATTAAACACAGATTAAAACATTATATAGGGGCCCATTCATACCTCATAAAGAATTGTAAAAATATACAAGGGCCGATAAAATAGACCTGATGCGTTTCGGCCTTAGCAGGCCTTCTTCAGAGGTCTAATACAAAATGCATATGGAACACATTGGCTATTATATAAACAGAAATGCATACAACCATACATACATAAAGTTTGAAATCAATAAAGACCAGAAAACAAAAGCTGTAAAGATAAAAGAAATAAAGATTAAACACATATAATGCAACTAACTAATAAATTGTAAATATATTATCAAACAAAAACCATTAACTTACTTACAAAGTTTAACCACTGGGCAAGGAAGAAAAATACAAAATTGCAAATGAGGCCTCCAGTACAATCACATGTCCAGTGGTGCTCCTCTAGAACAATAAAATTGTATAAATCAATGCATTCTACAAATATTACGCAACTAATTACTGAAAATGAAAAAAGAGAAAATAATTACCTCTGGTCAATTATACATTTTTTTCAAAGATTGTATGGCCAATTGTTCCATAAAATGTTCCTTCAATTAAAAGCAGTGTTGGGATACTAAAAGGATACTAAACTCCTTACAGGTGCCTGCAACTATTCATGTGATTGCACTTACACATAAAGTGTGACATAGTAAAAGCCATTTAAAGGAACATAACAGATATCCAACTAGGTGTTAAATCATACACAAAGATACTGTTTAAAAATCATATTACACACCAATCAACTTGTTTGTTCAAACCATATGGTGTAACAGTGTTAAGGGCAATCACATGACTAGTTGCAGGCACCTGTAAGGAGTTTAGTATCCTTTTAAGGATTGTATAACCCTGATTCTACTATATAGGTCCAACATTCTTTTGGCCAACACTGCTTTTAATTGAAGGAACATTTTCACAGTTTTCTAGCCTCCAGCTCACACATTTTTATCTTAGATCAGAAAGGATGGTTCCAGAACAAACTAATTTATGCAATAGCCAAATCACTCACTCACAGCTTTAATGCCAGTAGCTCACAAAGTAGAATTTTGCCCACAAGACTCCACAGCTTAGAGGGAGCAGCATGTTAAAACACCTTCTGCATGCAGTGTCCTAAATATCTGGCCTGTGGGATCAGCAGTGGAACTCAGTGGTGTGATGGATTGTGCTTTTTAAGAAGCTTAAAAGTACTGTACCAACAACTAAAGAGTTAATTCTTCACGGAGCTAGAGAGCCTTGAGTGATATTGGTTGGCATCAGCTGAGCAAAAAACCCAAAAAGTCTTGAGAGAGCTGGATGCCAGGGAAAAGAAAATTAGATTCCTGCCTTTACTGTGAAGAGCTGTGTACTGAGACCATCTATGAATAGTGATGACAGAGTCAGATTTCTACATTTACTAAATGCAGTTTGAATTCAGCATTAGCTGAGAGCAGTTTGAACACAGACAGGAGGAGTACTGGGTGGAGAGTTTGGAAGAGGGTGCCAGCTTGCGGTCCCAGCGCCAAGAGGATGGGCGAAGTGGGCATCCATGCGAGAGTTCCTTAATAATCTGTAATCTATTGATTACAGCTGTAGTATGCTTTGGTCCCAGCACCAAGAGGAGGGCATCCATGCAAGAGTTCCTTAATAATCCCTGGACTAACCACAAACCCCTGAATATAGTTCACTTGGAATAATACACGCTCAGACATAGATTTTGGAAAAGTGGGAAAATAGGCCACAACTTTATTGATTACAGCTGTAGTATGCTTTGGCACAGCATGGGTGCCAGATCCGATCCCTCAACTGGCCTCCTGCCAGTCGATAATCCAATGTACACCTGGGGATGACAGGTTTCTGGATACCACAAGGGCGGACACCCAGAGGTGGTCTCCCCTGCCACCTGGGTGTGAGGGTAATCCCCGGGCATGCCCCTGGGCTGGGTGCTCCACTTGTCCCTCACACCCGAATCCCTTAAGAGGATCCCCAATCTCAGGAAATGGGCACACAGGCCAATTTTCCTGAAAATGGATCCGACCCCATGCTGATACTGCCAGAAGAGCCGTGCAATGCCGCCCGACTCCCGCCAATGCACCTATAGCTGCAGCCAGAAGCATAGGGCCTCCCTAAATCTTATAGCCCCCGCAGCCATATCCTAATCAGCTAAGCAAGCCCCGTTGGTACGAAAGAGGTGAAGTTCCCAAGGTCTCCATGCTCCACAGCTGGTTGGTCAGCTAGCTCATCTCCAGCCCATCTGACTAATGGACTGTCATGGTTGGGAGCTACACCAGTAGCATCCTCCTATCCGCCTCAGCCTGGAGTACTGACTTGCAGCCTGTGCAGTCCCCCAGACTGCCCCATGATTTTACCCATGTCTCTAGGACCTGCAGCGCCCGCTCCAGGCCACACAAGGAGTGTATAGCCTGTCCAGATTCACCGTTTCTGCAGAACCTTGCCCTGATGCATACCATGCCCATTCCATGCCAAATCAGCTGCCCAGCTGTCACACCAGTGTGCCACATGTCCGGGATTCCAGGCCAAAGCCACACCTGCAGTGACTCCCACCCACTCCAATGTCCAGTATCTCCCAGAACTCCATGTCAAGTTTTGCTGCCTCCCTCTGCTCCAACTCCCGTTGTCTCCCTGAAACTCAGTAAGGCATTGTCAGCAGTTAGTTGCCAAGGTGTCACACCAGTGAACCTGGGATTCACAGTACCTGTTTCGAACTCAGGACATCATCACCTGGACCATGGCTCCATCCCAACCTACAATGCCACCCTGGGATTGAAGCCTGTGCCAAGCATGGAACTTACCACTCCAAAGTACTCAGCTTCAGGAGATCCCCGTGCACCTGCTGGTCAGTTTTAAACCTCCAGAGGACCATAAATGCCTCCTAGAAACAAGCACCAAGTTATAAGCCACCTCGAATAGTGTGGCCCCTGTACTGTGACTAGCCTAGGCTCAAGCATTCATGCTCCAGTTGGTACAGGGCCTTGAATGTCAAGAGCCCCACCCACCCCAGTTGGGTGCTCGAGGGGAGAGTCTCCACTACCCTCACCCTGTCCTGTGAGCTGGGAAGCAGTTGACCAAGTTGGCAGAGCCATGTGCCTTGTCAGAGAAACTGCAGGCAAAGCCCTGGTAAAGGCAGGCACAGCTCTCCTACACCATGCAGACATCCAGATCCCCCGCGTCTGTGAAGAAGGTCCGGAAGGCTGTGGCGGCTGCTGCCGAACTCCTTGGGAAATGGGTCTGGATAGCGGTTGTCCCTCGGTGCAAGGCTGCAAAGCCCCTCCTCCCGATGGTGAAACCACGCCTCCAAATGCTGTTATTGATGCCTGCCACCTGGTGAGCTGAAAATGTCACATTAGTGAACAAAACACCCAAGGCTGCTGCAATCCACACAAAAACCAGGAGCTACTCACTGCATCAAGGTCAATCTGCGTGCTGGTAGACAGGTCAGGTGGATGCCTGCCCTGTCGACCCCATTAGAGGTGCTGGATGCCCCATTACTGGTGTTGGCCCCCTCAGTGTACCTTGGAGCATGCCAGCTCCTGGGTAACCAGGGCAGGCAGCGCCAGCAGTTTGTCCTCCCTATGGGACCACTATCAACAGGATGCCACTGAATGCCCAAATAAGTTATTGTGCTGACCCTTGGAATCCCTATGAGCCAGCAGGAACTCCTAGTTTCCCCAGTGTGATTGGTCCTGGCATTAGAAGACTTATGCCAGAAAGGTGCCAGCTGGCTGAAAGGCCACGTGGGCCACTTTGCAACCCCTGGGCACGGTCCTGTTAAAAGGACCCCTTAGAGCATGCCACAAGGTGAATGCCCAGCTAAAGCTGCCTTGAAAATAATCCTTAGTTATCGCAAAGAGAGAGCCTCCTGCCTGGACAGGGCAGCTGAACATTGGATGAGCAGGAATGGAACATGCCAGGGAGGCTGCCCAGCCTGAAGTCATAGTTGTGGTTAAAATATTGTGTGGGTCCTCTGGCAGATGGCCCTGAGTAACCCTCGAGTCCCACTGCACCCTGTGGACACAGCCAGTTGTGTTCTGTAATGCCTGCTGGCTGAAAGACTTCCCGTACTCCAATGCCTTGAGCATGGTGCCCATGGGAAAGTAAGTGCAACCCCTTATTCAGCTGGCTGAAGTCCTCCCCCTGCAAACACCAGCCAGATATTAAGGAATGTCCAGCTCCTGTGTTAGTACTATTCTCAATCTTTCTTCAGAGATGGATGGCAGGTGGGTCACCCACAGCTTCAATTAGGATGCCGTGAAAGAGGGATCATGGCATTGATGCCAGCCCGTACAGCTTATGGTGCCTCAGGTGCATGCCAGATGGCCAGAGCCAACCACCCCAGTACATGTGCTGCTGGTCCACAATTAGCTGTCTTAAACATCTGTACTCCTCCTTCGAGGCAGATTCACCTGTCATCTCCTGGCTGTCTGAAGCACCTCAGCACCTCAGTCCTCCTGCATATATGCCCCGTGGCTGGGTACCTACTATGTGTGTTGTTCGGCCCCTGTGAAAGTTTCATAACCAGGTTCAAGCTCCCATGAGTTGCCACTCGCCTCTTGCAATATCCAAAGGTGATTTCTATCCCTTACAGGTAAATCTTTAAACTGGTTACCCGGGTATTGAACCATGCCAACTGCATGCCCAGCCACTGTGCTACCACTGAGCCATAGCTGCAATGGCCTTCCATCATTCTGACAGAATTTGTCACCTAACCTGCAAACTACCTTTACTATGTCCCTAATGTCTAGCTGTCTATCAGATACTCAATCGCTCTACCTATCTGCCTACCTCCTAACTATCCCTATCTGCCTATCTTTTATACCACCTGCATCTTCCTGCTGTATCCCCTTGCCACAGGTGGGTGCCACGCCCATCCTAGCATGTAGGCACATGTGCCACTTGCATACGCCTGCCAGGAGTCACTGGCAAAACACAAAGCAGAACCTAGCCATTGCGAACCCTCCCCAATACCATATTGGCACTGACACATATTTATTAATGCATTTAAAGGTCAGAAATCCTCCCTTGGACTGCGAGGAGATCAAGTCAGTCATACCTGAAAGAAATCAACCCTGACTGTTCCCTGGAAGGCCAGATCCTGACGCCGTTCAAATACTTTGGCCACCATATGAGAAGGGAGCACTCACTGGAAAAGACCCTGATGCTGGGAAAGATTGAAGGTCAAAGAAGAAGGGGACGGCAAAGGATGAGATGGCTAGGCAGTGCTATCGATGCAACGAATGTGAAATTATGCAAACTCCAGAGCACGATAGCAGGCAGGAGGGGCTGGTGTGTAAAACAAAGTTTACATGACACTGCCCATCTGCTCAGAATGGCAGCAGCTCTCCAGGGTCTCTGGCCGGGGCCCTTCACTCCATCCAGTGCCTGGTCCATCTAAGTGAAAATGCTGTTATGTCAGATCCATACATTGCCTGGTCCATCTAAGTGAAAATACTGCTATGTCAGATCCCGAGCCTATCAAGGGCAGCATTGCCTACTCTGAATGGTAGAGACATCACCAGGTGTCATGGTTGACCTTCCGAAATGGCCATTTGCTCCAGTGGAATTGATCTCTGTCACCTGCACAGCAGTTGCAATGGCAGGAGATCACCGCCCCGCCCCCGAAGGTGGCGACCCTACCTACTAATAACCAGTGTTGTTCTGTATGGTAGCTAAAAGATTAAGTCATCTCATCCTATTAGCCATATATATATATATTTAAGGCAGATTCTAAGGCTGGACATCAATTGCAACAGCAAGAGATCATCAGCCAACACCTGGAAGTTGACAACCCCGCCTGTTGACCCACAGCACTGTTCTGCTCAGAAAACTAGAAATAATTCATTTTATCCATTGGTAATACCTGTTTTCCGGAGCATATTCTAAGGCTGGACAACAGTTGCAATATCAGGAGATTGTCGGCCAGTACCTGGAGGTTGGCAACCCCTTCTATTAACCAATAGCAGTGTTCTGCTTAAAAAACAACAACAAAACAAAAACAACAACAAAAAACTATTTATTTATTTATTTATTTATATTTATATCTTCAATTTATATCCCGCTCGAACCCCCGAAGGGGTCTCTGAGCGGCTTACAGTTACTCATTGAATCCTTAACTAAGGCCACATAGCTGTTCGGGAAGGGACTGCCCTACCAGCACCCTGTGGAGAGCGGTGTTCTTGTTCTTGTCAAGCATAAAAGCATAATCCATTGATATCCACCATTGGTATCTGTTCTTCAAAGCAGAACACTGCCTGCTAAGGCTGGATATAATTTGCAATAGCAGGAGATCTCCAGTCAACACCTGGAGGTTGGTAACCCTATCCACTGATCAACAGTATTGTTCTGCTTGGAAGCTAAAAGTGTAATTCACTTTAACCATTGATAGTTGTTTATCCTCCCAAGCAGATCTTCCAGCCCTTTGGATTACTGTAAAATTGCTTTAAAATTAGGCATCCATTTCGGGAAAATCAGTGGTGGAATAGGAACTGGGACATCTGTATTTGAATTCCCACTCTGCCATGAGAGCCTGCCCCACCCTACACCACAGGATTGTTGCGAGGGTGAAAATGCAGGAGGAGAAAATTAAGGAAGCCACTTTGGGTCACCACTGGGGAGAATGGCAGGGTAGAAATATGTTAAATTATTAAACATATGGCAATGTCCCCAAAGATGAGCACAATAAGTTCAGTTCTTCATTGGCTTAGCCAGATCACTGGATTTTATGGTACCCTCTGCACTGCATGCTGCTACCACTTCCTACAATCATTGGATTTTATGGTACCTTCTGCATAGATGTATGGCCATTTGGGGTGACTTACCCATCAGTACGGTGGTGGCCCAAGCATGCCAGATGTGGAACCCACCTAAAAAACCCATTCTGAAAAGACTTCCAGATACTGCTTCTGAGTTGTGTGGCCAGAGACCTGTGGGAAGGCGCTAAGACTGGGCATCAATTCATGACATTACAGGAAGAAACAGCAGAGTCAAGTAAAAGGTAAAATTAATCAAAGCTGGGTCTTGAATGCTTAAGTGAGTTGTAGCCTGATGGCTGAGCGATCCCTATATCCCGCCTTCATGCGAGCAAGAGCTTGCAAAGGAACTCCCCCACCATGGCGGAGGCACAACCCTTATAATGCCGAGACGGGGAGTGACCACCAAATCTCTCATATAGGAAAAGCGGGGGGGGGGGATCGCTTTTGCCAAGCTCTCAAATGGCTCTACAAAGGCACAAGAGAATGCTGCTAAGCCACCGACCCCCTTTTTCAACCACCCGAACAAAATCCCTGTCCACCTGTCCCTCTTTAAATAGCATGAACTAAAGCTAAAACTCTCCCCCCCCAACCATTTAACTGAATACTGCTCTGTCCCTATGCTAACTCACCCAATTCAGCAACAAGGAGAGCCCCTCCGGCATGAACCCTCAGCCACTGTGCCTCACCAGGAGGCCAGGTTGCCAACCTCCAGGTGAGACCTGGAGATCACCCACTTTCACCACTAATCACCAGCTGGGCAAGCAGTTCCCCTGGAGAAAATAGCTGCTTTGAAGGGAGCCTTCTATGGCAATACCATGCCAAGCCCCCACCCCTTTTTTCCCCACATATCTACCTCCTGATTCTCCAGGTATTTTCCAACCCAGACCTGGCAACCTCACCAGTAGGCCTGCTTGCATCCCAGCTGTATGGGCAGGGAAGCTTCCCTGTGCACCCCCAGCTCAAGACAGAGAGCTCCTGGCGGCCCTGTCAGGAGGCCAGATGACACTTCCCGTCCACAACCACAGCGCTCGCAGGAAAGCCCCACCGTAGCAAATACAAAAGAAAAGGGGGGGGTTGGCATGGAAACCAACCTCCACCCACATGCACAATACAGCAAAAAAGGCAGGAGTTCCACCCAAGCAGCCCAAGTTTTCAGCCAGTGATCGCGGGGGGGGGGAATTAAAGAGCCACTGTGCCTCTCCCCCACTGTGCGAGTGAAAGGGAGTACAAAAGAAGCGGAGATGCTTCGTCTCCCAACCCCCCAAAACCCTAAGCACAGCTGCTCAGAATTGCAAGTGAAACGGGATGCTCCCGTTTCCAACACCCACAACTCGTCAAAACACAAAAGTGCAACCGGAGTAAAGGTGGGGGGGGGAGCCAGGGCTGGACCTTACACCAGGCCACCTCCAACAAATATAAAATTAGTAGAACGGGGGAGGTCGGTGGTAATCACTGTAAATGGGTGCGTTTAGACAGCGTGCTGGAGCGGTTTAAACTGCTCCGGCACGATGCGCTTTTTTTAAACTGGAGAATCGCGCTCAGACTCACCTCCTCCTTCCGAGCGCCCCGCCGTCCTCCTGCAGGTGGGAGGGGTTTCCCCTCTCCTTTGAGCATGCGCACAGGCAGCCCTCTCCCGAACAGGAAGTTTGGCCGGTGCGAAGAAGAGCGAGCTCAACAGGTCCCTTTAAAGTTTAAAGGAAGAGTCCTTTTAAAAATGGCCTCCCCGAGATCCCGGACTCTCTAAATGCCTAAACTAGGCACCAGTAAACCTTTTTTTTACCTAAGCGCGAGCACCGGTAAGGGGGAAAAAAAATGGAGGACTAAAACCGGAAGCTGGAGGCAGCTTCCCAGAGGGGAGGGGGGTTGAAGCACCCGGAAGTGGCTGGATGGAGCGATCAGACAGGGAAAAGTGCGGCTTGAAACGGAGAATCATGGAAAACACCACTTGGGTAAGTGGTGCCAAAATACTCCGTTTCAAAGGGGGTTTGCTCCAGAAAGCGACGGCTGGGGACGGTGGGCAGATGTTGGGCGTGTGAACGCGCAGGGAAAAGCCGTTTCTGAGCCGTGCTGAAAACGGCTCAAACGGCGCGTCTGAACGCACCCAATGTCTCACCCTGCACTCCCAAACCTAAGGCTGCCCTGCAACCCATCCCCTCAGCCACGTGGCACTGTTTGTGAAGTTGGGATGCACGGAGGAAAACAAAGTTGTCCGAAGCCAAAAGAATGGTGGGTGGGATGGCACAGCCCCTTAAGTATTGGCCATGCACTCCCGCCCCTAGGGGGCCCAAGACTCTGCTGATAGGGCCAGCGATGGTCAGGAGAGGCCCAGTTTCATGCGTCTGGCACTGGCCCACCCCCTCCACCAGCCTGCTATGGATGTCATCTCCCCTCCCCTCCTCACGGCCCCGCAAACAGTTCCCCCGGGCACCAAAAAGTGTCAGTAATTATACAACTAAAGTATATTAGAGTGTTTGGGAACAAAACTGGAACAAAAGCCTCTCAAAGATCTAAGTAACTGAATAATTTAAGAATCTCTCATTAGCCTGATATATAAGGGGAAAAGACAGTGCTTGTAATAGTCTTACCTCAGTAATTTCAACCCCTGGTTCAACCTGACCTGTCCCTTTGATGATAAAATAAAATCTTTTGTTATTTTTGAATTTTAAAAGCATCTCAAGTGCCATTTTCAAAAGGTTTAAGTTAAAGGGCAATCCTATCCCTTCCCTCATGTTCCCAGGCTGAGCAAATAGCCTAAATATACCTTACTGACAGGGTGGGACAGACAAAGTTTCTTCAAGGGAAGAATAAATATGTTATCAGGGTTGCTCAGTCAAGGAAGGTAAATAGAAATGGAAGGAAAATGTTGCATCTGAGGGAAGGAAGTAGACGGGGTACATAATAAGTGGTATGATTGTTTTCTGTGCAAATGCATCTCGGCCATGGTAGAAACAAAAACAATGCATGACAGTGTAATCTTGGGCCTGTGACACTCATTCTCCAGCCAACTTCTAAGGTTTAGAAGGATAATGAAATAAGGATCTGTAGCTATACATGTAGCCCTCTGAAGAATGTTATTTTGTTGAACTGGATTTTGTTAATGGGCTTGATTGCATGTTTGCATAAGTCTAAAATTCCTAACTATACTCTGCAGAAGGACTAATCATGCCTTTTAATTTAAGGCCTTGTATTTTGCTATCATCTCTCACTTGCTCATTTAAAGTCTCTAACGCAAAAATGAATAGTAGTGGCGAAAGGGGACAGCCTTGTCTTGTTCCTTTTTGAATTTTAATCCTTTTTGTTGTGTCTCCATTTACGGCAATTTGTGCATATTGCTCTTTATAAATTGCACCAACTATTATCAGAAAATCTTTTCCACAGTCCCATTTTTCTAATTTTTGTAATAGGAAGTTCCAAGATAGATTATCAAAGGCCTTCTCTGCATCTAAAAACATTAATAGCAGTTGTTTTTCTGGATGCATCTCATAGTATTCTAGCACGTTGATAATGGTTCTTATATTATCTTTCCTATATCTTTTAGGTAAAAAGCCAGTCTGGTCAGGATGGATAATTTGGATCAAAACCTTTTTCAGTCTAGTTGCTAGAGTATTTGCAAATATTTTATAATCCACGTTTAGAAGCGAGATAGGCCTATAATTTTTAGTTTGGTTTCCTTCTGAATCCAGTTTATGTATTAATGTGATAATTGCCTGGTTCCAAGATTCTGGTAATCTACTCACTTTACTAATATTTTGTAGGATTTCTTTTAGTGGTTTCTTGGCGTATATTACTACTCCTCTTTTTTTCTTATTGTCAGCGGCAATAAAGGCTGTGCCTAATCTTTTATTTTTCCAAATATTTTACTTCATTTTTTTAAAATATGTGTTTCTTGCAGACAAATTAGATACACCCAGGGGTCTTTGGGGGGGGAGCGCACCGGAGCACAGCTCCGGGAGCTCAGGAGCCAAGCCCCGCCCCCAGCTGGCATCCCGGGGAGTCTTTCAGGCAGCCGAATGTCACTTTCAGCTCCATTATATCCTATGGGCCATTGAAGTCAATGGTGAAAACATAGGGTATATTCCGAGGGCTGGAAGGGAGGGGTTTGAGGGAGAGGCTCCAAACTCACAGGGTAGCTGATGGAGCCTCTCCCAAGATACCCACCAAGTTTCAAGACAATTGGATCAGGGGATCCAATTCTAGGGCCCCTAAACAGGTTGCCCCTATTTCCTCCATTGTTCTCTACGGTGGGAAAAAAGTAACTTTTTTTCCCACTATAGAGAACAATGGAGGAAATAGGGGCAACCTGTTTGGGGGCCCATAGAATTGGATCCCTGGTCCAATGCTCTTGAAACTTGGTGGGTATCTTGGGAGAGGCTCCATCAGCTACCCTGTGAGTTTGAGGCCTCTACCTCAAACCTCGTCCCCTCCAGCCCCCAGAATATACCCTATATCTTCACCATTGACTTCAATGGCCCATAGGATATAATGGGCCAAATTGCCACCGAATTGCTTTCATTCCCTCCTTTCCTTCTCTCTTTTTCCCCTTTCCCTCCTTCTTCTCTTCTCTCTTTCTTTCTTTCCCACCTTCTTCTCTTCTCTTTTTCCTCCTTTCCCTGTTTCCCTCCTTCTTCCCTCTCTTTCTTTCCCTCCCCTTTCCTTCTCTTTCTTTCCCTCTGTCCTTCCTTCTTTCCTTCTCTCTACTCGCTCTCTTTCCTTCCCTCTTTCCTCCTTCTGTGGCCCAACTCTCATGAGAAGGAGTTTAAACTTTAAACCCCTTCTCTCTTAGCTCCCCCACCCAGGCCAGCTGGGGAAGGGAAGGGGAGGCTTTTGAAGATGCCTCCCCCTCTTTTGCTTCCCCTTCTGACATCACTTCCGGTGATGTCAGGGGGCGTGGCATACGCTAATAGCCTAATAGCTCATTAGCATACCATATGCTAATGAGCTCCTGCAGCTGTTTTTCTACAAAAGACCCCTGGATACACCTGTTGTTTGTACATTTGCTGGAACATCTTTCTTCTTTTGTGTGGACTATTCAGACCATTCACGTTGACGGACAAAATCTGAATTTTTTTAGTATATTCCATTTTTATTTTTTCTGTCTATGGCTTTATTTCTGGTTAATATTTGGGAGGCAGTAATTGAACCTTTTTTACCTTTAGCAGTTTCATTTTTTTTTGTTGGCTTCTTGTTCTAATTTTTCTTCTTCTAAATCTGACTCTTCTTCCTTATCTTCCTCCTCTTCTTTCTGCCATCCTAAGTCCTCTCCAAATCTATCAAGAAAATTTTCAACTTTGAAGGTTGAATCAATGTTTTGCCTCCTTCCACGGAATTCAAAAGGACCCCTTCTGGAATCAACTATCTAAACTGAATGTTATTTGTTCTTAGCAGTTCCGTTAGTACAAAGTAAGTCTGTCTTTTTTCTCGCACCCTTCAGGGATCTCCTTTAGAAATCTAATCTCTTTTTCCTGTATTATCACCTTATTTTGATTTTCCATTTCTCTTCTGTGGAATTTGATATGAACTTTCCTCGGTATTTTATGTTTTTTTGTGTAAGTCGAATTTCTTCGATAGATCAATTCTATTTCTGGTAGAATTTCTTCTTTCATCCCTAATCCTAATTGTGTTGCTAAGTTTTCTGCCATTTCCTCTTTTAAATCTTTTTCAATTGTCTCAGGATTGTTTTGACATCTGAGTATTAGTGCAGCTGTATCCATTTCTAAAGATATTAGTGTCTGTTCCATTTTATCCCCTTTATCTTTTAGTTCTTGGACCTCATAATCTAGTTCTCACACTTTTTTTTTAATTGAGTCATTGTTAGCTGCTATCTTTAATATCTCCTGTTTATTTCCCACTATTTGTTTCTTGATTTCATCTGTTTCTGATCTAATTTGGTTTGACATCTCTTCCATTTTTAACTTTAATGGCTCAGTTTGGTTTGACATCTCATCCATTTTTGTTTTAATAGATTCAATTTCTCTCTTTATTATCTCTGGCAGTGTATTGTCTATTATTGATTTCATTGTTTGGGCTACTGCTCATTTGGAGGTTTGACATTGTACTTGATTTCAACTGAGAAATATTGCCTTCCTGGCCAGGTGATGGAATAGAAAATTTTATAGAACCACTGAAGCCTGAAGCCATCAACTAATAATTATTTATCTTAAATTATGTATTTTTAATTATATTAATTATATTATACCTATCTCTCTTTCTTCCCTCCTTAAACCATATTCTTTTCTTAATTTCCCACTATTTTTCTGCTTATATTGGTACTATAGTTAAATTAGTAATGTCCCTTCTAAATCTATTTTCTAACTTAAAGAGTTCCTCTCCTTCTGTTTATGGTTTTTTCTTAGTCTGTTATCAGACTGTTACAAATGTCTTTCTCTTCTTCTTCTTCTTCTGTCTTCCTTTGCTCTTTTACGACGCCTTCTGGTATCTCCTGATTGTTTCCTTATGTCATTCCGCCCCTTTGCTCCTTTGCTTCTCCACTTTCACACTCCCCCGCCCTTCTCCGTTGTCTCCTTGTTACGACATCACCGGTCTCCACTTTCACACTCCCCGCCCTTCTCTTTGTCTCCACTCTGCACGATGCTGCTGCAGCTCTTAAAGGAGTACCTCACAATGATGACTAAGGTAGAGAAAAGAAAAGCAAAAAGAGCAAACAAAACACAATGTAATGAAGATCTTAAATAGATACAAGGATCAAACAAGAATAATAAGCTTAGTTACCATTTGTTTAGGTTCAATTCTGGGGGGAAACAGTGAAGGAAATAAATATGTCAGAATTGGAGATTGATGTATCCTTAATTGTGGAATGCTGAAAGTAATAAATTGAGTCCCTGACATCGTATTACAGACATGTTACTCATCCTTACTGTTCTTACATGTTTAAAAATTAAAGTCCTAGGTACCAGAGTTTAAAACTGCCCAGTGATCTAAGATGCCCTGAAATCCCTGCTTCTGGATTTTCTGTATGGGTCTGGCCTTAACTGAGTCTTAGAGAGCATGCTCAGAGACAACAGTAGCAAAAAAAAAAAAAATTTCCACTGCTCCAAAGCTAAACTCCAGTAGTGGCAATGTGATTGGGAGTTTAATGCTGCAACAAAAGCTACAAAGGAGACAAGACAAAAGCCAGTGGCAGGGGAGCAACCGGTGAGATTAGGAGGCATCCCGGGCAGGAGGAAGTGAAAGAAAGGCTCGCAAATGCAGAAAGAGGCACTGACCACGGTCCAAATGTGTGTTTAAATGCAGAGTGGCAGGAAAGAGCACAGCTTTTCTGCTCCCCGCACCAGCAACTGACTAAGGTGACTGAAGTCCGCTCGGGCTTATATAGCGCCGCAGCAGCAGAGAATTCTTGCTGCCTTAAGAGTTACTGGTCTCTCAGAAAGAGGGGGCAGTGCTGCTGGCTGGCTCAGAGGTTGGTGATGGGTGGCAATGGGCAGCAAATACCCTCCCCTCCCCCGCAACAAAAGCTTATCAGCAGCACTTACCTTCCCTGTGGGCTGGCTAGAGGCTGGCTGGGGTGGGCTGCTGCAACTGCGAGGGAAGGGAATCAGCAATGGGAGTGCTGCGCACAAGTTGGGGCAGGCTGGAACCCCCTATCTGGCAGCAACAGCAATGGGCACACAGCGCAGAACAGCATGGGTGCCCCAGCGTCATGCAACATGAGTTTTGTGAGCAGCTGCTTTGGGCGGGGCAGGGGCTTTTGGTGCGAGGGGGAGAATGGCAGGGCGGTTCGCTGCCCTCCTTGGAGACCCGCCCTAGGCTAAAGTCTAGTTTGCCTAGTGGGTGAGCTGGCCCTGACTAGATAATTTGACAAATGAAGGACCCACAAGGACTTGTGAGGCATCTTGTTTTCCCCTCTCCCACTACTTCCTCTTTTGCTTCCCTGAAAGCTCCTATAGCCTTTCCTGCTCCTTTCCCTCTTTCCCACCCACTTCAGTTCCCCCCATTTCAATTTTCCCACATTCTCTCCCCTGGCAGCCTCTTCCTAGGAAAACCCTAGTCAGATTGCATAGTGCCAACCCAAATGAGCCCAGTTACACACTGGGGAACCTGCAGGGACTTGTGAGGGCACTTCACTTTTGCCTGTATTTCCTCTTTCCCTCCTCTTGGCAGACCCCATATCTTCAACTTCCCTTACTTTCTTGTATGCTTTTCACCCACCAACCAGCCTACCTTTTATCTGCCTCCATCTTCAGCTATATTTATTATTTATTTATTTCATTTATAATCCACCTTTCTCCACAATGAGGACCCAAAACAGCTTTATCATTCTCTCCAACTCTGTTTTATCCTCACAACTACTTTGTGATGTAGATTAGGCTGAGAGTGTGTGCCTGGCCCAAAAACATCCAGTGAGCTTCAACAACAGAGTGGAGAGTCAAACCTGGGTCTCCCAGATGATAATCCAAAACTTTAATCACAACATGACTGAGTTACATGGGGTGGCTGCTTCTGAACACTAGAAAGCAGCTGGATTTTGGTGAGTCATGCAAGTTGGATGGTAGCAAGTCACATCGTGGTTGCTGCCCTGCCTGGTATCAGGTCTCCCAGTTAAAACACTCTCCACAAAACATTTAAGCCATGGTAGTTTATTGAAATATGCTTACTTTTGGAAACATGCTCTGTGTCAGAACTGAAGAAAGGCACCCCCGGGGCCCCTGTCAGTCCAAATGGCAAGACCAGGTATTCAAACTACCCCAGCAGAATATTAGAAGCAGTCTTGTGTTTGTCTCCCTCCCTTATGCACACTCGGAAATAGGCATCTCACAAATCCAGTTTAGTAAATATCTTTCCCTGAGAAGCCTCCACCAGCAAAATCCTTGATGAGAGGGAGGGGGTAGGCATTTGACATGGAAACCACGTTCAAGTCTCTATAGTCAGTGCATAATCTCAAGCCCCCGTCCTTCTTTCTCCAAAACAACACTGGTGCAGCAAAAGAGGAGGTAGCAGGTCTAATGAACCCTTGATCCAGATTTTTGTCTATGAACCTCCACAGTTCCTCCTTCTCCACGGGGCTCATAGCATACAATTTTCCTTTAGGTAACTTATGACCCAGCAGTATTTCGATTGCACAGTCAGTTTTACGATGGGGAGGTAGCTCATCTGCCTCCCCTTATACACCCAACCCAGTCTCTATACTCTGGGGAAATGTCATTCAGCTCCTCCTTTGCTAAACATATGCTCTTGGGTGCAGGCTGAGGTTCCTCCCCCCATTCTGGTTATCATAAGTGTTCCTTACATTTGGGGTCTAAACAAGTGAGAGTCCCACACTCCACTGCATGTAGGGGACATGGGCTTGCAACCATGGACTGCCTAGTATCACTGGGAATTGCGCTGATGGGTGCACTATAAAGGATCTCAGTTCCCAATGTTCGGACACCCCGCCTGCAATTGGATGGTGCGATCCTGGCACGCTTGCATCGTGGTACCTCCATTTGAGTAAACAATACCAGTTCCTTTAATTTATGCACTTTGGCCCCCAACCACATAACTAAAGTGGAACTTATCAGGTATCTTGTACACATAGAGTCTATGAGGGTCATAAGAACATAAGAACATAAGAGAAGCCAATGTTGAATCAGGCCAATGGCCCATCTAGTCCAACACTCTGTCACACAGTAGCCAAAAATACCAGGTGCCATCAGGAGGTCCAGCAGTCAGGCCAGGACACTAGAAGCCCTCCCACTGTTGCCCACCCCCAGCACCAAGGATAGAGTGCAGCACCTGCCCCAGACTGAGAGTTCATATCTATACCTTGTTGCTAATAGCCACTGATGGACTTCAGCTCCATATGTTCATCTAATTCCCTCTTGAAACTGTCCATTCTTGTAACTGCCACCACCACCTGTGACAGTGAACTCCATATGCTAATCACGCTTTGGGTGAAGAAGTACTTCCTTTTATCTGTTCTAACCCGACTGTTCAGCAATTTCATGGAGTGCCCACGAGTTCTTGTATTGTGAGAAAGGGAGAAAAGTACTTCTTTCTCAACCTGCTCAGTCCCATGCATAATCTTATAAACCTCGATCATGTCACCCCTCAGCTGTCGTTTCTCCAACCTAAAGAGCCCCAAGTGTTTTAACCTTTCTTCATAGGGAAAGCGTTCCAACCCTTTTATCATTCTAGTTTCCCTTCTCTGCACTTTTTCCAATGCTATAATAACCTTTTTGAGATGTGGCGACCAGAACTGTACAGATTTTAAAGAAAGATTACATATTAATGTAAGGAGATCCACAAGTTCACATTTGAGTTCTTTCAGAACTCTCGGATGAATGCCATCTGGGCCTGGCGATTTATTAGTTTTTAAATTGTCCATCAGTCTTAGGTCTTCCTCTCTTGTCACCACAATCTGATTAAGGTCTTTCAAACCCCCTCCCAAAATCAGTGGTTCTGGAGTGGGCAAGGACTTCTCATCTTCCGCAGTGAAGACAGAGGCAAAAAATGCATTCAGCTTCTCAGCCATTTCCCTGTCATCCTTCAGTAGTGGTTTTACCCTTGGTCATCCAAGGGCCCCACTGCCTCCTGGCTAGTTTCTTACTTCTAATGTATTTGAAGAAAGTTTTATTGTTGGTCTTTATGTTTTTTGCAGTATGCTCCTCATATTCCCTTTTTGTTTGCCTGATCACAGACTGACATTTTATTTGCCACAGCCTGTGTTCCTTTTAATCAACCTCATTGAGACTAGCTATCCACCGTTTAAAGGAATCCTTCTTACCTTTTACAGCTTCCGTTACTTTGTTTGTTAACCATGCAGGCTTTTTTCTATACCTATTTGTGCCTTTCCTAACCTGCAGTATATATTTTTTCTGATCTTCTAGGATTGTATTTTTAAATAGTCTCCAAGCTTCCCCAATGGTTTTTACCTTTTCCCACTTTTCCTTTCAATTTCTTCCTCACATGTCCCCTCATACCAGAGAAGTTACCCCTTTTAAAGTTAAAAGTGGTTGCGTCAGTCTTTTTGGGCAACTCCCTATTTGTACAAATGTTAAACTCAATAACATTATGGTCACTGTTCCCAAGTGGTGCAATCACTTTTACATCTCTCACCAGGTCTTGGGTGTTTCTAAGGACCAAATCCAGGATCACCTCTCCCCTGGTAGGATCTGTGACCATCTATTCCATAGCGTAGTCATTGAGAGTGTCTAAAAACTCAATCTCTTTTTCCTAACTAGAACTCATATTGACCCAATCAGTGTACTCAGTACTCAGATATGTGTCCCCTCCTTGGGGGTAAGCACGGTGACAAGTCACAAAGAAAAGAGAGGAAGAGGATCTCACTGGTTCTCATGCCGGGAACTTTCGTACCTGTTGGTTGGCACCCTTCACAACAGGTCCCAGCCTTTTCCTGCCCCCTGAGGCCTCTCAGAGTTGCTGTAAGAAGTGCTCTCCATGGTCTCAAACTCCGCACCTTGTAGCTCCTTGGGGGATTTCGACCTTCTCCCCAATGACTTTGGTT
The DNA here is from genome assembly GCA_029375565.1 of Gekko gecko. NCBI lineage: Eukaryota > Metazoa > Chordata > Lepidosauria > Squamata > Gekkonidae > Gekko > Gekko gecko. The sequence goes on from JAPDNY010000005.1 coordinate 178,265,012, forward strand.
TCTTCTCCTTGTACTCTTCTCTGCACTCCCTCTCCTCACTTTGCAGTCTTGTGCACTCTGCTGTGAAATGGCCAGCCTTCCCGCACTGGAGACACAGCCCCTTCTGCAAGTGGTGCTCCTGATCCCCACTGGGCAGCAGCCCTCTGCCCCGAGTGACTTTTGGCTCCCTGCGCCCCAACCAGGCACTCTGTACTGATAAAGTTTCACTAGGTTGTGCAAGTTCTCAGCCTCACAAGTCACTTGGATCCATCCTCACAATGTTAGGGGCTTATCTTGGGCCAGAGCCTTCTCCAGAATAATGATATTCAACCCGGCCCAATAAAATTGAATTAGCACTTCTTCTGGCCATTCCTGCAGCTTAGTGGTGGTGGCTTTGAACTTGTTGGAGTATTCTTGCACTGACCGAGTCCCCTGGCATAGTTCTCAGAGGCAGGTATGGGCCTTCTCTAACTTGAGTGGATCTTCAAACTGGTGGCATAAGGCTTGCATGAAAGCATCTACATCCCTCAGCTCTGAGGCAGTGACATTGTAAAACCCCATGAACCAGTCTGTGGCCCAGTCTTGGAATCTCAACCCCACATAGTCAACCCACTGCTCATTGGAGGCAAAGGCCCCACTCCTGGAGCATCTTCAGCACCTGGATGCCGAAGAAAGCCAACTTCCCCAGGCTGCCAACAAAGGTAGCTTTTAAGGCATCCTGAGGCCGGTCACGCTCAGAGTCACCTCCTCTCTGGGTGGGAGGGGGCTGTTCTGGCTACTTGGCTGCGGACTCTTCGCCAGACTCTTCGGAGTCATCTTTAACCATAAGTTCCTTCACCACCTTGGGGAGGTTCTTGATCAGGGACTGTAGTCCTTCTTTCAGCTGTTTCACCTCAATCCGTCAGCCCGATTGGCCTCTGTCACTTCCCAACTTGTCTTCCCACTCTTCCATCAGCTTGCCCAACTCCGGTCATCATGCAGGAGACTCTCCATCCTTCCTGGTTGAATCACCCATGGGCCCCGTGGAAACCAGGTGTGCTTGCTAACAACAGTGGGTCTTTCCAATGATCGGGGCTATCCCGTCATTTTGGGGGTTGAAGAGGACATGCTTCTTTGGCTTAGCACCTGTAGCCTTATCATCTCCCTTCTTGTCAGGGTCGAGCACGGGATTCTCAGGTTCAGACCCGGTACTTGCACTCGCCCCGCCATCTTCAACTCTTTTCCCCATGCCATATAGGATTGGGATTTTGGCTGAAGAGCAATGCAGGAGTTCTGACACTCTGTCAGGTCTCCCAGTTAAAACACTCTCCACAACACACTTAAGCAGTGGTAGTTTATTGAGATATGCTTACTTGCTCTGTGTGAGAACTGAAGAAAGGCATGAAAAATCCCCAGTTATAGGTAAGGAAACAACACCCCACATCTTATGTACCCATCATCATTCAGACCCTAGGTAACTATGGCAACCCTGACAGATATACGATGCCTTATCTATCCTATCCTGATAGAGAAGACTCCAAGGCCAGCTCCCACCCCATCTGGTCTCCAATGGTTTCTCAAGCCATGCCTGGTAACCCTATTGATTCATGGTTTAGTATTATTTTATTACAAAGTATTGGTATATGTATTTGGAGTACCCTGATAAAGCACACTTATATTTACTCTGTTTAAAAGATATTATGAATATATGTGAGTGGCTTGTAAAAAACTTTAGCACTGAGTTGTTTTGGTTGAACATATGTGTATATCCCATCATTTAAATAATAATAATAATAATCTGTCAAGTCGTAGCCAACTTATGGTGACCCTGTAGGGTTTTCAAGGCAAGAGACATTCAGGGGTGGTTTGCCTTTGCCTGCCTTTGCATAGTGACTCTGGTATTACTTGGTGGTCTCCCATCCAAATACTAACAAGAGACAACCCTGCTCAGCTTCCAAGATTTGATAAGATCAGGCTAGCCTAGGTTATCCAGGTCAGGGCTTCCATCATTCTAGAATGTGGGTAGAACCAAATGAGTTCAGTCATATGACAGGTTGCCATATTGTCAGGAATGTAAACTGTAACCTAACAAATATGCTGTATATGTTTTTTTTTAAGTTTTCTATAAAGATTCAATAAAGTATTTGGCACATCAGAACTTATTGAGTGAATTCATTCATTGTCTTCTGTCACATCTGACAATTTTAGATCCATACATAATTTGAATCAACAGCCCTCGGCCCTGCAGCCGTTGGGCTGGTGGGGCGTGTTTGCTGCCCAGCAGGATGAGGCAGGCACGAGTCAGGTGCGAAAATGCACCTGATCCGGGTATTCTTGGGAGGAGGGGCCGGGAAGCTTAAAAGCCCGGTCCCTCCTCTCCACTCCAGCAGTCCTCTTTGGTCTTCAGCCCACCCTCCCACCCTGTTTTAGTGTAGGTTTTTGCTGGTCGCCTGTTTTTAGGGGCCGGGTAGGAATTTTTCACCCCTTCTTGATTGGCTACTAGAGGGGGTGTTTTTGCCTACCTTGTACTTTAGCAGGGGCGAGGTATTTATAGGAGTGGGCTGTGTTAGTTAGAATGGTCACTTTGTTGGCAGGATTTTATCAGTATACAGATTGCAGTCCGGTGAGCACCAGCTGACACCCGTCATTTCGGGTTGAAGGGGTTGTGTGAGTACAGTCTTTGTGCCTTGCAGCATGGGGCAGGGAAAACAGACTGCCTTCGGGTCCATCCTGGTTTGGTTCTCCCTTTGATCCTAGCGGATCAGGGGTGGGCCTGCCGGGGTTGTCCTGCAATGGCTAGCTGCCAAGCAAGAGCCATTTCGATGGCTTGCGCTTGGGGCAGGGTGGCTCGCCCTGTTATCATTTGGTAAGGGAAGGGTCTGTGTTGCCCTTGCCGTTTATCCAGGTTAAGTTGTCAAGTTAATAAAGTGGCCCAAAGTTTAACCCATCACTGGTGTCCGTCTCGTTATTCCTGCTTGGGGGGCAATCCAATTACATAAAAAATACCAGGAAGATTTCACCATGAAAATTTGCAGAGGTTTACAAAAAAATTACAAAAATTACAAGACATGCAAAGAGTTTCAGCCAAAGTTGAACTGTTAGTGGGTGGTTGCAATTATATTTCAAGAAGAGGCCGAGCCACTGTAACAAAAGTGGTTGCACAGCCGCCACATCTTGACTGGAGTTTGGTTGTTGATAAGTAGTCTGTTGTTGTATTCTGACAGGTAGCTGAACCACTGCTGCATAAACAGTTGGATGGCTGCCATGGGCTGACTAACAGGGGGCCAGCTGGAGCCTGTTTTGGGAAAGTCCTTTCTCAAAGTTGGAAAAGAAGACTTATCACAGATGTAAGAGCCATGAAGCTACAATCATATAAGAGAACAATATGACAAAAAAATAATCAAAATTCCTAACAGCTTAAGAGGGTATATAGTTATTCCATTTAAAAGCTTATGATCTAGCTCACTGTCCTTACCAATATATTGAATATAAGATGCTTTTATGATTTCAGTCTTGTCTAGAACTCAAAAGGAGCCAAATGTTCTCAAGAACAACAATTCAAAGAACAACCAGACCACAGTAAGAAATTACCTTAATAAGTCAGAGCTGAGTGGTCCACTTACAACAGTAACCTTGACACAGAGAGTACTCCATCTTTCTGTGTTATACCTCTGAGGATGCCAGTCACAGCTACTGGTGAAATGTCAGGTCCTACAATGCCAAGACCACAGGCACACAACCTGGAAAATCTACAGCAACTAAGTAACCTATTTGATTAATTAAATCCATGCAGCTGTCAATATCTTAAAGTGCACCATGCTGTAAAATTTAAGGAAGAGATTCAATGGGCAATTTAAAAGGTAGCTAAATAAATTAATTACTCCCTGCATCTATGAACACTTTAAAAGGCTATAATCATTAAACATTATTGTGTACAGTATACCATAGTCAATATAATTAATTCAAGTAACATTAGCTGTTGTAGATTTTCCAGGTTGTCTGATCGTGGTCTTGGTTGCCATATTGCCAGACAACCCATAAAATCTACAACAGCTAATGAATTCCGGCCATGAAAGCCTTCAACAACAAATTCAAGTAACACTTCATATAAATTAGAATAATGCATAATTAATTATATAATCTATTTCATAGCTTCATATTACAGAAAACCCCTTTGGAAAATACAAGACAGCTATACTAAATATATGTGGAAAATGCACAAGGAAAGAGGACAGTATTTCAACACTGAAGGTCAGCTAGAAGTAGAAACTTGATACCTCTTTAAATCCCAGGCACTTCAGCTGAGCACCTCAGACTCTTCCCTTAAGCCTCCAGGTCTAAGATTTGAAACACCTATATGGCAGTGTTCCTGAAGAGAAATGAATGTAGCCCTCTTCTTCAGGTTGGATTCATGGCTTGGCTCTCTTAAAGAGCTTAACAACTACTTTGTTTTTAATTTTTGCCAACATGAGCTTGGAAGTTAGATATTGTCAGGTGATCCTGCCATAAGATGTGAGGGAGGGAAGGAGGGGGAGATGTGCTTGGAGTGTGGGAAGTGGGGAGGTTGCCTGGGTAACAGGGTGTTTCTCAGCCTGGGCTATCTCCTATCTGACCAAATGGCCTTGTCATATGGTTTCGGTTTCTCCGGTATGGACAGCTGGGCCCCTTTATGGCTTGAACAACTTTCGCACCTATCTCCCGCGCGCGGGCTATGTAGCCATTGGTAGAATGCTTGGGGGGGGCTAGCTCAGTGGGGTATATCCGTAGATGTTCCTTTGTGTGCTTTATTCCTGACAATGCAACGTTAGTGCACCTTTAGAATTGCTGCTAAATAAACTCTATCTTCTTATGAAGCCTGGTGTTTGACTGCCTTTCTGAAGTGCCTGATAGATTGTCAGGAATCCTCTCTTTGATCGGGATCGGTTCTGCAACGCACCTCTCTCGCAGAGATGAGTGACGAGGAAGACACCATCCCGGTCCCAACCTCCACAGAGGAGGAGACGGTTCCGACATCCACCGTGCCGGCGACCACGGCTGTGGTCCCTGTGCCCAGTGCCCCAGCACCATGGGGCGATAGCTACGACCTAGGAGGGCTCTACGGAGAACCGTATGGGGGAGCGTATGCAGGAGTGATGACCAGACTGCGGAAACGACGGGACTGGACGAAGCCACTTGCAGAGACGCACGAGACGTGGTTCCTCACCCCCACGCATCGATCCGGGAGAGCCGAGTCGAGAGATCTGTCTACCACTTGAGTACGGCAGAGGGTGAAGAAGAAGTTCACCCTGATACCCGAGACTTGGAAAGGACCGTGGGAAGCCGGAGATGGAGTGGGGATCCCAGCCAGGATCGACTCCTGCACCCCATAGATGAGTCTTTGTCTCGAATCCCGAAAATGATCTCAGATCGCATACGAGAGGAAATGGAGAAGAGACAACCTCCAGACCCAGCGGGGCCCCCAGCACAGAGACCCCTTCCCCTACTGGCTGGACCGCCACCCAGGGGTGTGCCGGGGCAGCCCGGGGCACCTCTGGACCAACCCGTGGGACCCCCACCTGCGGGGCCGCCAGTGCCGAGGCCACCAGGGATGCCAAGGGGTTGGGGGCCCATGTTGCCAAACCCAGCCGAGCTGCTGGATGCCACTTTCGATGGTACGCCCAAGAAGCTCTCCTTTTTCCTGGTAAGGGCGGAGAAGTTTATCGAGATCTGGGGCCACCTGTTCCCGGATGAGGAACAGATAGTGGACGCCATTGCCTCCCACCTGAAAGATGCGGCGGCTGACTGGTATGTGGCTTTACACCAGGAAGACGGGCGCGAGCTGAGAGAGGTGGATGCGTTCATGTGGGCGATGAAAGACCAGTTCGAAGATGCCAACGTGAACAAGGCTGCCCGGGCGTTCCTCCGGGCCTTTCGCCAAGGGACGAAGTCTGTTCGAGAGTATACGGTGGAGTTCCGAAGACACGCCGCCAAGATCCGAGGCTGGCCCGATGGCGTACTAGCGGAACAGTACCGCCTGGGCCTGAACCCGGAGATCCGTCGCACGATTATGCGAGGACGAGACCCGGAAACCTTATCGAGCTGGATGAAAGAAGCGGTGGCCACGGAGACTCGACTGAAAGTCATCAAACTGGATGATGCAGCGGCTTTGGGGAAGACGACCCAATCTACCGTCACCCCTCCAAAGAGCCAACAGACGAACCCTGCACATCGGCCAAAAGACGGGACGTGTGAGAGCAGGATGAAGCAAGGGCTGTGCCTAAAATGTGGAGAAGTGGGCCATTTCGCCGCAAGTTGCCCAGGGTCATCCACCCCACCTAGTGCTCTGAAGGGGCCTAAAAAGAAGTTCAAGACATCTACACCGAAACCCCGGGAAAGCAAAGGGGCGCAAGGGCCCTGCAGGTCGCCCCTTGAGAGAGCAAACCGAGTCGTCGGAGGAGACCGCCGCGGTGGCGGGAAACAAGAAGGACCTGCTGTAAACAGCACTGAACAGCAGGTCCCGGACTCTCAGGTGCTAAATCCGGTGAGCAAATCCTCTTCCCTTTTTTTCATGACCGTGCCTCTAATGGACCCAGGTCTACTGACCCATGTGAGGGTGAGAGTGTTAGTAGACTCGGGGTGTGGGAGAGACATTATTAATCCCTCCCTAGTGACTGGGCTGGGAGCCAAAGTAGTGAAACTGGCAGAGCCGCTGGTTTTTACCCAAATGGATGGCTCCACTATGAAAGAGCCCTGTAAATACAAAACTGTACCTCTACGGATGGGAGTGGGGAAACACTGGGAGGTGCGACCATTCCTGGTGACCTCCGCCGCAAGGTTTCCCCTTGTCTTGGGGAGCCCATGGTTTTTTGATCACGACCCACACATACTATGGGAGGCTGGGATTGTTCACTTCATCTCCCCACGGTGTGAGACCCATACCTGGAAGGGTGACTGGGGTCCTCGGCAACCTGAGCACTGCCCTGTGGTGGTGGGGGTGGCTGAGACGGGCTGCAACACGATCCCCCGGGAGTATCGGGACTTGTCTGTGGTGTTCGGGGAAGAGGAGGCGGATGAGCTGCCCCCCCACCGCAACTCTGACTGTGCCATTGAACTGTTACCCAACCAGAAACTCCCGAAGGGGAAGCTATACTCTATGAGCCCGGCCGAGAAAGTGGAGCACAGAAAGTTCATAGATAAGAATTTAGAGCGCGGGTTTATACAGCCGGCCTCTTCACCGTTTGCCGCTCCCGTCCTGTTCCGGAAGAAGAAAGACGGTGGGCTCTGTTTGTGCACGGACTACTGTGGCCTTAATGCTGTGTCTGCAACTAATACTTACCTGCTGCCGTTGATTAAGGATCTGCTCACCATGGCGGCTGGGGGGAAGGTGTTCTCCAAACTTGATTTACGTGATGCGTACTTCCGAGTGCACATCAGGGAGGGAGCCGAATACAAGACTGCCTTTAACACCCCCTGGGTCAATTCGAATACTTGGTGATGCCGTTCGGCTTACAAGGGGCCCCAGGGGTATTTATGAATTTGATTAACAAGGTGTTGCACAAATATCTGTTCAAAGGGGTCATAAGAACATAAGAACATAAGAGAAGCCAATGTTGGATCAGGCCAATGGCCCATCCAGTCCAACACTCTGTCACACAGCGGCCAAAATATACCAGGTGCCATCAGGAGGTCCAGCAGTGGGGCCAGGGCACCAGAAGCCCTCCCACTGCTGCCCCTCCAGCACCAAGAATAGAGTGCATCACCTGCCCCAGACTGAGAGTTCCCATCTATACCCTGTGGCTAATAGCCACTGGTGGACTTCTGCTCCATATGTTTATCTAATTTCCTCTTGAAACTGTCCATGCTGGCAGCTGCCACGATCCTCCTGTGGCAGTGAATTCCATATGTTAATCACTCTTTGGATGAAGAAGTATTTCCTTTTATCTGTTCTAACCCGACTGCTCAGCAATTTCATAGAGTGCCCACGAGTTCTTGTATTGTGAGAAAGGGAGAAAAGTACTTCTTTCTCAACCTGCTCAATCCCATTCATAATCTTATAAACCTCGATCATGTCACCTCTCAGCCGTCGTTTCTCCAAGCTAAAGAGCCCCAAGCATTTTAACCTTTCTTCATAGGGAAGGTGTTCCAACCCTTTTATCATTCTAGTTGCCCTTCTCTGCACTTTTTCCAATGCTATAATATCCTTTTGAGATGTGGTGACCAGAACTGTACACAGTATTCCAAATGAGGTCGCACCAATGATTTATACAGGGGCATGATGATACTGGCTGATTTGTTATCAATTCCCTTCCTAATAATCCCCAGCATAGCGTTGGCCTTCTTTATTGCAGCTACACATTGTGTAGACATTTTCAGTGAGTTATCCACTACGACTCCAAGATCTCTCTCTTGGTCCGTCTCTGCCAGATCAGACCCCATCAACGTGTATTTATATTTAGGATTTTTGGCTCCAATGTGCATCACTTTGCACTTGGCCACATTGAACCCCATTTGCCACGTTGACGCCCACTCACCCATCCTCAACAGATCCCTTTGGAGTGCCTCACAATCCTCCCTGGTTTTCACCACCCTGAACAACTTTGTGTCATCTGCAAATTTAGCCACATCACTGCTTACTCCCAATTCCAAATCGTTAATAAACAAGTTAAAAAGCATCGGACCAAGTACTGATCCCTGTGGTACCCCACTGCTTACCACCCTCCACTGAGAAAGTTTCCCATTTATACTCACTCTCTGTTTCCTATTTATAAGCCAGTTATTGATCCACAAGAGGACTTGTCCTTTTATCCCATGACTATTGAGCTTACTTAGGAGTCTTTGATGAGGAACTGTATCAAAAGCTTTCCGGAAGTCAAGGTAAATAATATCTATTGGGTCCCCCTTGTCCACATGTTTGTTCACTCCCTCAAAAAACACTAACAGGTTAGTGAGACAAGATCTTCCCTTACAGAACCCATGCTGAGTCTGCCTCAATAGTTTTTGTTCATCAATGTGCCTACTAATTCTTTCCTTAATAACAGTTTCCACCAACTTACCCGGTATCGATGTCAGACTGACTGGCCTGTAATTTCCCGGATCTCCCCTGGAGCCCTTTTTAAAGATGGGAGTGACATTAGCTACCTTCCAGTCCTCAGGAATGGAGGCAGATTTTAAAGAAAGATTACATATTTTTGTCAGGAGATCCACAAGTTCACATTTGAGTTCTTTCAGAACTCTCGGATGAATGCCATCCGGGCCTGGTGATTTATTAGTTTTTAAATTGTCCATCAGTCGGAGGACTTCCTCTCTTGTTACCACAATCTGATTCAGGTCTTTCAAACCCCCTCCCGAAATCGGTGCTTCTGGAGTGGGCAAACACTTCTCCTCTTCCACAGTGAAGACAGAGGCAAAAAATGCATTCAGCTTCTCAGCCATTTCCCTATCATCCTTCACTACTCCTTTTACCCCTTGGTCATCCAAGGGCCCCCACTGCCTCCCTGGCTGGCTTCCTACTTCTAATGTATTTGAAGAAAGTTTTATTGTTGGTCTTTATGTTTTTTGCGATATGCTCCTCATATTCCCTTTTTGCTTGCCTGATCACAGACTTGCATTTTATTTGCCATAGTCTGTGTTCCCATTTATCAACCTCACTAAGACTAGCTTTCCACCGCTTAAAGGAATCCTTCTTACCTTTTACAGCTTCCATTACTTTATTTGTTAACCATGCAGGCTTTTTTCTATACCTATTTGTACCTTTCCTAACCCGCGGTATATATTTTTTCTGAGCTTCTAGGATTGTCTTTTTAAATAGTCTCCAAGCTTCCCCAATGGTTTTGACCTTCTCCACTCTTCCTTTCAATTTCTTCCTCACATGTCCCCTCATACCAGAGAAGTTACCCCTTTTAAAGTTAAAAGTGGTTGCGTCAGTCTTTTTGGGCAACTCCCTATCTGTACTAATGTTAAACTCAATGACATTATGGTCACTGTTCCCAAGTGGTGCAATCACTTTTACATCTCTCACCAGGTCTTGGGTGTTACTTAGGACCAAATCCAGGATCGCCTCTCCCCTGGTAGGATCTGTGACCATCTGTTCCACAGCACAGTCATTGAGAGTGTCTAAGAACGCAATCTCTTTTTCCCGACTAGAACTCATATTGACCCAATCAATATGTGGGTAGTTAAAGTCGCCTATTACAACACAGTTATTTCGTCTAGCCGCTATCTTTAATTCATTCATCATTTTATAATCCTCCTCTATCTTTTGATCTGGTGGGCGATAACAAACTCCCACTGTTAAGCCTCCTTTTGGACCCACTATTTCAACCCCTAGCATTTCCAGAAGTGAATCCAATTCTCCTACCCTCTCAATCTTACTGGACGGTATACCCTCTCTGACATACAGAGCCACCCCACCTCCAACCCTTTCCCCCTATCCTTCCGATATAATTTATAACCAGGAATCACCGTATCCCACTGATTTTCCTCATCCCACCAAGTTTCTGAAATACCCACAATGTCTATTCCCCCCCCCAACACCAAGCATTCCAACTCCCCGATTTTACCTCGGAGACTTCTAGCATTTGTGTATAAACACTTATAGTTTCCCATGTTTGTTAAGCCCACAGCCTTCCTCTTGCTGCCTCGAGACCTTGCCAGGCAGTTCCTATCATTAGCCACAGTCTCAGTGGACAATTGTAATCCATTTCCTTGTACAAAAGTAATAGCTACCCCTTCATCTCTTTGAGATGAGCCATCCCGAACCAGAGATTTTCCATCTCCTGTCGGCTTTCCCCCATTATTCAGTTTAAAAACTGCTCTGCCACCTTTTTGATTTTGAGCGCCAGCAGCCTGGTTCCTTCTCGGGACAAGTGGAGACCGTCCCTTTTGTACAGCTCCCTCTTGTCCCAAAAAGCATCCCAGTCCTTGTTTACCTTGATGACATTTTACTCTACTCCCCCCATATGAAATCCCATGTGCAACTCGTTAGGGAGGTGCTCCAAACGTTACACAAGCACAAATTGTTTGCCAAACTATCTAAGTGCAAGTTCCATTGGTCGGAGATTTCATTCCTGAGCTACCGTATCTCACAGAAGGGCATTGTGATGGACCCTGAGAAGGTCCAAGATGTGGTGGGGTGGGAGCCCCCCAAAACACAGTGGCAACTCCAAGCGTTCCTCGGATTCGCGAATTTTTACAGATCGTTTCTATTGAATTTCGCACAGGTGGCCCTGCCCCTCACTGACCTACTTAAGACAAAGGGGAAAGGCCCCGAGAGTATCCGGCCAGGGGCCAAATTGAACTGGACTGCTGACTGCCAGCGAGCGTTTGAACAGTTGAAAACCCTGTTCACATCCGAGCCTGTGTTGGCGCACCCCGACGAGGTGAGGAAGTTCATAATCCATGTTGACGCCTCGGATGTCGCTATGGGGGGGCCCATTTTGCAGGAGGGGGAGGATGGGAAATTACACTCCCTCGCATATGTGTCCAAAAAGTTTACGGACACCGAACGGAACTGGTCAGCGTGGGAGAAGGAAGCAGGATCAATAAAGTTGGCTCTCTCCACTTGGCGGCACTGGTTAGAGGGGGTGAGGGGGCCGTTCGAGGTTTGGACTGATCACAAAAACCTTGAGTTGCTGCACTCGCCTCGGTCCTTGAACGCGAAGCAGCTGCGGTGGGCTGACTTCTTTTCAAAATTTGACTTCACACTGCACCATTTCCCAGGGAAGGCAAACTCGCTAGCAGACGCCCTGTCCCGCCTCCCACAACACAACAGCAAGAGAGAGGTGGTTCGAGATTCGGTATTCACGCCCTCGCAACTGGGGGGAGTGGTGACGACTCGGAGCAAAGCCAAGACCCCGCCTTCACCCCCCCTCACTTCCCCATGGGAGCTGAAACTCGCGTCAGAACTTTCCGAGGCCGACCGAGCCTCCCTGGCAAAGGAGGAGGGGGTGGTGAACAACGAGCATGGTTGCTGGTGGAAAAACGGGAAGCTCTTCATTCTGCTTTCCCTGTGAGGGGAGGTTATGGGATGGGCGCACGGTTCTAAACTTGCGGGGCACACCGGGTTTGTTAAATCACTGCAATTGCTTCAGAGGCAATTTTAATGATCAGGGATGAGAAAAGACTTGTCTTTGTTCACGCAAGCCTGCCAGACTTGCCTCATGAGTAAACATCGCCCGGGGAAGCCACCGGGACCCCTTCAACCATTACTGACCCCGTCCCACCCCTGGGAGGTTGTATCTATGGATTTTATCACTGACTTACCACCAAGTGGGGGAAAGACTGTGATATGGGTGGTGGTTGACACGTTTTCCAAGCAAGCACATTTCGTTCCTTTCAAGTCCATCCCCTTGGCTAAGAAACTAGCGAAGGCTTTTCTGCAGCACGTCGTGAGACTCCATACTCTCCCTAGGAAGGTGGTCTCAGACAGGGGGTCACAATTCGTTTCCCAGTTTTGGGGGAGTTGATGGCGCTGTTGGGGGTGGAAAGGGCATTAAGCAGTGCGTATCACCCAGAAACTGATGGGCAAATGGAATGGGTGAATCAAACCCTCGAACAGTACTTGAGATGTTTTACTAACTTCCAGCAGGACGATTGGGAATCTTTATTGCCCTTGGCAGAGTTCTGTTACAATAACACGTATCATGCTTCTACAGGGATGTCCCCTTTTATGGCTGTGCATGGTTATGAAGCCCCGCCACTCCCTTTCTTGGCTTCACCGAATCTGCCGCAGGGGGAGGCGGGGGAGTGGTGTAAAAACTTCAGGTGGTGTGGCCGCTCCTAGCACAAACTCTCGAGGATGCTAAGTCGGTTTACAAGGAGCAGGCTGACAAGAAACGAGACAAGTCGTGGACCCCAAAACTGGGGGAGTTTGTGTATCTATCCACTCAGAATTTAAAAGGGCTGCAATCCAGCAAGAAACTGGGGTGGAAGTATATTGGCCCTTTTGAAATCAAACGTGTTTTGAATAATGTGACTGTTGAACTAATACTACCTAAATCACTATGATCTATTCATCCTGTATTCCACCTCAGACTTTTAAGACACTTGCCTGGGGAGAACGAATGGAGACCGAAGCAACCTGCTCCCCCCCCGATGGTGAGGGGGGAACCGCACTATGAGATAGCGCAAATTCTGGACTCGAAGATCTCTAGAAACCGATTGTATTACCTGATTGAGTGGGTGGATTTTGGGCCTGAACAGAGGGAATGGGTGAGGGCGGACAATGTTCAGGCCCCCCGGTTAATCCGTGCATTTCACAAGTTGTACCCATTAAAGCCAAAGGGCGGGGGTTTATCATCAGAGGGGCAGAATGTCAGGTGATCCTGCCATAAGATGTGAGGGAGGGAAGGAGGGGGGATGGTCTGTAACTTTTTATGCTTGGAGTGTGGGAAGTGGGGAGGTTGCCTGGGTAACAGGGTGTTTCTCAGCCTGGGCTATCTCCTATCTGACCAAATGGCCTTGTCATACAGTTTCAGTTTATCCGGTATGGACAGCTGGGTCCCTTTATGGCTTGAACAACTTTCGCACCTATCTCCCGCACGCGGGCTATGTAGCCATTGGTAGAATGCTTGGGGGGGGCTAGCTCAGTGGGGTATATCCGTAGATGTTCCTTTGTGTGCTTTATTCCTGACAATGCAACGTTAGTGCGCCTTTAGAACTGCTGCTAAATAAACTCTATCTTCTTATGAAGCCTGGTGTTTGACTGCCTTTCTGAAGTGCCTGGTAGATATATAATACTAGAATTAAGTATATGTTTAAAATAGTGACTAAAGAAGTCTTGGGAGTTGTCTGAGAATAATTACAAAGGGCCTGTCTATAGCTTTTTAAAAGTATCACATGTAAAGTCTGTGTAGAATTCAGTGACCTCAGTTAAAATAATGTTAAAGGGGGAATGAAAACCTTCAACCAACCCAAAAAGCAGGAAAACTTTTTAAAAGTTGAGAGGGAATATGGAATTGTCTAATGTACAAGAGATGAAAAAGTTGTCCAAAAGAACCTAGACAAAATAAACCATGAAAACCAAAAAAGCTTTAAAACATACTGAAAATGTGTTTAAAACAATAACAGTGCAATTATAAGCACTGCTTGATTTCAAGAGACTCATTGATTTCAAGGGACTCAGAAAGGTCCATCTTTGTTTAGGGTGGCCCTTTTTGCATGGAAACTTCACACCAAAGACCAGACATATTGCAAAAGTAAAATCTTCAGAAGTGGCCAACTGGGTCTGAATCAACATGGTGACCGACTGAAGGAGTATATAACAATTTGTCCCTTCAAGTTTCTCCACATCAAGGGCATTCTGCCAGGCAGGGCTAGTCTTTTAGCCCCAGCCTACTTCTTTGTTTAAGAAGCGCTCCAGCCAACCCCTGTGTGGGCAGATCGGAGGATTTTCAAGTCTTCTGACTCTTATTAATGTGGACAACACCAAGGCTGTGGTGGGTAACTGCCAGCAAGAATTGCTGAGTAAGTTGAACAGATATTTTCTCTGCATTATTTCAATGGCAGAATTTTTTTGTACAGTTAGTTTGAAACTTTACCTAACAACAGCAAATATAAAACACCTGTGTTTTTTCTGTCTTTCCAGTATCACTGCAGAACTCATGGGGGGATCATGAATGCTGTCCCTTGCTCTCTCTTTTCCTTTCCTATCTTTTTAGAATGCACTTTTGTGACATATTGATATACAATATTAGTTAATTGGCAAGATTAGAATCCAATAATCTGAACCTTCCAGAATCTGCAACTAATTATTTTATAGCATAAAGAACAATGTGTTGATCAGTAATATATTTGGACTACAAAGAGGGACTCAGATACACAGCCATCCCCCCCCCTTTGGATAAACTCACTGACTGACTGTTAATTAACTCTGGAGAAGAATTTAAATAATACTGTGGGAAATACAGCAAGGTATATTACCAGACTGACCATCTGTTTTGGCTTATCTTTCTTATCTCCTTTTGTTTGGGACTTAGAAGCCTTCTATTTTAAGATAAAGAAGAAGACAACTACTTTTGTACTAATTCTGTCTCCTCCTCCCCCCCACCATCTGGTGGTATCTCGGTAGATTAAAAATACATTGGATTACAAACCTTATGTTAAATTGGCCTGCAAACACCATACTAATTTGGATTATAAAAAATCATGCATTATCAATTTGGAATATAAAAGTCTGTACAGTTTTATAAAGATTCTGAATCTGATTGAAGAATATATGAGAGCTCAAGATTTCTTTGTCACTGTATCTTTTTTATTTCTTGTATTTTCCCTTTTCACTGTGATTAAAGAAGAAATAATCTGGGACAAGAGATGAAAACCCTCTGGTTCAGGATGGGTCATCTTGAAGAGATGAAGGTGTAGCTGTTACTTTTCTACAGGGAAATGGATTAGAATTGTCTACTAAGACAGTGACAAACAACATGGACTGCCTGACAAGGTCTCGAGCAGCTGGAGGAAGGTTGCAGGCCTAATATGCCTGGGAATTTATAGATGTTTATATACAAATGCTAGAAGTGTCTGAGGTAAAATTGGGGAATTGGAATACTTGGTGTTGGAAGGAAACAGACATTGTGTGTGTTTCATAAACTTGGTGAGGTAAGGATAATCAGTGGGATACAGCGATTCCTGGTTATAAATTATATCAGAAGGATGGGGGGAAGGGTTGGAGGTAGAGTGGCTCTATGTCAGAAAGGGTATATAGTCCAGTAAGACTGAAAACGTAAGAGAATTAGATTCACATCTGGAAATGCTATGGGTCGAAATAGTGAGCCCAAAAGGAAGCTTAACACGGAGTTTGTTATCACCTTCCAGATAAAACGATAAAGGAGGATTATAAAATAATGAAAGAATTAAAGATAGTGGTTAGACAAAATAACTGTGTTGTAATAGGTGGTTTTAAGTAGCCACACACTGATTGGTCAATATATGTTCAAGTTGGGAAAAAGAGACTGAGTTTCTAGACACTCTCAATGACTGTGCTATGGAACAGATGGTCACAGAACCTACCAGAAGAGAGGCAATCCTAGATTTGGTCCTAAGTAATGCCCAAGACCTGGTGAGAGACGTAAGAGTGATTTCACCACTTGGGAACTGTAACCATAATGTTATTGAGTTCAACACTTGTATAAATAGGGAGTTGCCCCAAAAGACTGACACAACCACTTTTAACTTTAAAAGGGGTAACTTCCCTGAAATAAGGGGACATGTGAAGGAAACTGAAAGGAAAAATAGAAAGGGTCAAAACCATTGGGGAAGCTTGGAGACTATTTAAAACTACAATCCTAGAAGCTCAAAAAAAAATAGACTGCAGGTTAGGAAAGGCACAAATAGGTATAGGAAAAGGCCTGCATGGTTAACAAACAAAGTAATGGAAGCTGTAAAAGGTAAGAAGGATTCCTTTAAGCAATGGAAAGCTAGTCTCAGTGAGGATGATAAAAAGGAACACAGGCATTGGCAAATAAAATGCAAGTCTGTCATCAGGCAGGCAAAAAGGGAATATGAGGAGCATATTGCAAAAAAACATAAAGACCAACAATAAAACTTTCTTCAAATACATTAGAAATAGGAAACCAGCCAGAGAGGCAGTGGGGCCCTTGGAAGACAAAGGGGTAAAAGGAGTAGTGAACGATGATAGGGAAATTGCTGAGAAGCCGAATGCATTTTTTGCCTCTGTCTTCACTGTGGAAGATGAGAAGTGCTTGCCCACTCCAGAACTGCTGATTTTGGGAGGGGTGTTAAAAGACCTGAGTCAAATAAAGGTGAGGAGAGAGGAGGTCCTATGACTGATAGACAACTTAAAAACTGATAAATCACCAGACCCAGATGGCATACATCCAAGAGTTCTGAAAGAACTCAAATGTGAACTTGTGGATCTCCTGACAAAAATATGTGAGCTTTCCTTAATATCTGCCTCCATTCCTGAGGACTGGAAGGTAGCTAATGTCACCTCCATACTTAAAAGGGGTTCCAGAGGAGATCTGGGAAATTACAGGCCAGTCAGTCTGACATTAATTCTGGGCAAGTTGGTGGAACCATTCTTAAGGAGAGAATTAGTAGGCACATTGATGAACAAAAACTACTGAGGCAGACTCAGCATGCATTCTGTAAGGGAAGATCTTGTCTCATTAACTTTTTAGTAATCTTTGAGGGAGTGAACAAACATGTGAACAAGGGGGACCCAATAGATGTTCTTTACCTTGACTTCCGGAAAGCTTTTGATACAGTTCCTCATCAAAGGCTCCTAAGTAAGCTCAGTTTATCATGGGATAAAAGGACAAGTCCTCTTGTGGATCAAAAACTGGCTAATTAATGGGAAACAGAGAGTGAGTATAAATGGGCAATTTTCACAGTGGAGGATGATAAGCAGTGGGGTACCACAGGGCTCAGTACTGGGTCTGATGCTTTTTAATTTGTTCATTAATGATTTGGAGTTGAGAGTACGTGGTGAAGTGGCTAAACTTGCAGATGACACAAAATTGTTTGGGGTGGTGAGAACCAGGGAGGATTGTGAGGCAATCCAAAGGGATCTATCAAGGTTGGGCGAGTGGATGTCAGCGTGGCAAATGGGGTTCAATGTGGCCAAGTGCAAAGTGATGCACATTGGAGCCAAAAATCCTAACTATATATACACGTTGATGGGGTCTGAACTGTCAGGTTCAAAAGCAAGTAGATCCAAGCATTCTTAGGACCAAGAAAGGCTTTATTGGAATACAGTGCTAAAACCCACAGTGGAAAGGTTATTGTCAGGAATGGCGGGAGAAGCTGCAAAAGCATGGTTATAGTGTGCTGCAAAACTGCGACTAGCAAATGAACTGCAAGCACGCAGGCGGGAAACTCCCGGCGGGAGAGTTACTAAATAGACGGGAGACGACTCCCTCCACCCCCGGCTTCACAGGAATGGAAAATTCTCATAGACTTAAGAATAGCCCAAAGCCTGTATTCAAGGCCACTGTGATAACACCGAGCGGCAGAGAAGAAGCTCCCACGTTACAGCTAACATACCTACGCAAGCGCAGAAGCAGGGACAAGATAGGGAACACAGAACAATGGACACAGTGTGAAACATTAAACAAACCATTACTGACACTCTGCCCTCCCCAAAACTCATCCCGCCCATTCAGACAGTGGAGGAGGCGGGAGCTCCCGGTTTTGCCGGGAAACGGGAATGAAAGTCCCTGATCAGTTCTGGTGCTTGGATATCGGTGACTTTCACCCATTCTCTATGTTGGGGGCCGAAATGAACCCATTCAACAAGGTAGTACAGCTGGCCACGCATTAGTTTAGAGTCCAGGATGTCAGCTAGTTCATAATGTTCAGCATCGTCCACCATCAGTGGGGGGGGTGCAGGATGTTCTGGGCGCCATTTATTCAGAGGGTACACTGGCTTGAGAAGGCTGAAATGGAAGAAATGGGGTGTTAAAGGCAGTCTTATATTCATCACCTTGTCCGATGCGCACTCTGAAGTATGCATCTCGCAAATCCAACTTGGAAAAAATCTTCCCCTTGGCCACCTCCGCTAAAAGATCCTTGATGAGTGCCATGGGGTAGGCATTGGTAGCTGAGACTGCGTTGAGTCCTCGATAATCTGTACATAGCCTTAGCCCCCCATCCTTCTTTTTACAAAACAACACCGGGGCTGCGAACGGGGATGAAGCCAGTCGAATAAACCCACGGGCCAGGTTTTTAATCAATGAACCTCCGTAACTCCTCTTTCTCCATGGGGCTCATGGCGTATATTTTGCCTCTTGGCATCTTTTGCCCCGGGAGAATTTCTATGGCACAGTCTGAGTTACGGTGGGGGGGAAGTTCGTCAGCTTCCTCCTCCTCAAAGACGTGAGCCAAGTCCCGGTACTCTGCAGGGATACAGTTAATCTCTTCCGCTGCTAGACAAGCCCGGGGAGGATCATTATCGGGTGGGGTTCCCCAGTCAGGGTCCCATTTGTGCTCTGCACACTTTGGGGAAATGAAACGCACAACCCCATCCTCCCATAAAATGTACAGATCATGCCCATGCAACCATGGGCTGCCCAAGACTAAAGGGAACTTGGCTTGCGGGGCTATTACAAATGAGCGAAGCTCCCAGTGTTCTCCAGCCCCCACGCGCAAGGGTACAGTCTCAAAGCAGCAGGGCTCTTTCATCGGTGACCCATCCATTTGGGTAAAGGTGATGGGGTCTTTCAATTTGATTACTGCAGCCTCCAGCCCCATTACCAGAGAGGGATTAATGAGGTCCCTCCCACACCCCGAGTCAATAAGGCCACATACCCTGATGTGGGTGATCATGGCCGGGTTCATTATTATCACAGTCACAAAGAAGAGAGAGGGGTAATTGCTCACCAGTTTGGGTGCTTTGGGGGTTGGGTCCTGCTGTGCTGCACTGCTTACAACAGGACCTGCTCATTTCCCTGAGGCTCCATTTCCTCCTCTTCCAGGAACAGTGGATGCACAATCTCTTGGTTGACGAAGAGGGCCCAGGGATTGCGTGGCTTGGCGGTGCCCTTTTTTGGTGGGGGACCCGGTCGTTGTCTGTCCTCCTCTCGAGGTGGTAACTGGCCAAGATCCTCCTTGGGGCAGGAGGCAGCAAAGTGCCCTTTGTCCCCACATTTCAGGCACAAGCCTTGTCTCATTCATTGGTCCCGGAGCCCACTTATGGCCAGGGTTGGTTTCCCCTTAGGTTGGGGCATGGAAGTAGCTGGGCGGTTATTTCCAAGGGACATGTCCAGCTTCATGATGCGAAGCCTGCTCTCAGCGCGTTCAGCCTCTTCCATCCAAACCTGGAGTGTACGCGGTTCCTTGGAACTGAGAACATTATTACAGACATCCACAGCCAACCCCATTCGATATTGTTGGGCTAACATTGGGTCTGTTCAGTTCCGGATTTTGGCAGCATGCTTCTGGAACTCTTGGGAGTACTCTCTCACCATAAGCCTCCCTTGCTTGAAGGTGCGGAGGAAGGCTTCGGCCTTTGTAGCCACTGCTGGATCTTCAAAGTGGTTTCTCAATGCCCACATAAAATCATCCACACTCCCCAATTCCACTGCATCTAGATCATGCAAGGCCACATACCAGCTGGTAGCGATTCCCTGGAAACGGGAGGCAATAAACTCCACCTGTTGTTCATCTGGAAACAGGTGGCCCCACTGCTGCAAAAACTTCCCAACTTGCAATATGAAAAAGGAGATGCTCTCAGGGTCTCCATCAAATGTAATCTCCAGCATGTCCTTCAGTCGTATGATCGATGGGAGGGGCACCAGACCTGGCTCGGGTGCAGGTCCTGGGGCTGGCAACGGTTGCGGTGCAGGGGCCGGCGGCAGAGGCCCCAGTGGTGGTTGTCCAGGGGCCGGTTGTCTGGGGATTGGCTGCTGCCCAGGAATGGGTTGCCCCAGGACTGGCTGCCTGGGGACTGGTTGACCTGGAGCTGGTTGCCCTGGGACCGGCTGCCCCAGCACCGGCTGCCCTGGAGCATGTTGACCTGGCGGAGGACGCCCTGGCAGCAGTTGGGGTCCAGGACCAGGAGTGGGTCCGGATTGGGCTAGCATATGGGTGCGAATCGCTTGGTCCATCATCCCCGGGAGGGATTGCATTAGCTTGCCCATATCCCACATTAGCTGCCAACAGTCATCTTCGATTGTATCCATCCTTGTATCCACATCCTTACTCGGGCTGGGCCGTGTGGAGTTCGTCCCTGGGGTAGTCCAAAACTCCCACGGGGGTCCATCAGGCTGTCCTGGCTTTGGCTCCCTGGCATCACACTATAACCATGCTTGTGCAGCTTCTCCCACGATTCCTGACAATTTCTGTCAGGTTCAAAAGCAAGTAGATCCAAGCATTCTTAGGACCAAGAAAGTCTTTATTGGAATACAGTGCTAAAACCCACAGTGGAAAGGTTATTGTTAGGAATGGCGGGAGAAGCTGCACAAGCATGGTTATAATGTGATGCAAAACAGCAATTAGCAAATGAACTTCAAGTGCGCGTGCGGGAAACTCCCGGCGGGAGAGTTACTTAATAGACAGGAGACAACTCCCTCCGCCCCTCGGCTTCACAGGAATGGAAAATTCTCATAGACTTAAGAATAGCCCAAAGCCTGTATTCAAGGCCACTGTGATAACACCGAGCAGCAGAGAAGAAGTTCCCACATTACAGCTAGCATACCTACGCAAGTGCAGAAGCAGGGACAAGATAGGGAACACAGAACAATGGACACCATGTGAAACATTAAACAAACCATTACTGACACGAACTGGCAGGGACTGACCAAGAGAGAGATCTTGGAGTTGTAGTAGATAACTCAATGAAAATGTCGAGACAGTGTGCGACTGCAATAAAAAAGGCCAACGTTATGCTGGGGATTATTAGGAAGGGGACTGAAGAAAAATCAGCTAGTATCATAATGCCCCTGTATAAATCAATGGCGTGACCTTATTTGGAATACTGTGTGCAATTCTAATCACCACACCTCAGAAAGGATATTATAGCATTGGAAAAAGTGCAGAGAAGGGCAACTAGAATGATAAAAAGGTCAGAACACATTGCCTATGAAGAAAAGTTAAAGCACTTGGGGCTCTTTAGCTTGAAGAAACAATGACTGAGAGGGGGGTGACATGATAGAGCAGGGGTGTCAAACATCTGGCCCGCAAGGCCCTGGCTGTTTCCTACTTTCATTTGCAGTTCTGCTTCTGCTGCCATTTAACAGCTTGCTTGACGAGACTCTCTCAGTTGCACAGGAGAGATTGATAGGCAAGGCTCCTGGACTCCTCTTTAACTATGGGGGCCAGGTGGCAGCCACTGCCAGGTCGGCCTTTTACCATCTTAGGCTGGCTCAGCAGGTGGTTCCTTTCCTTGACCACAATGACCTGGCCACAGTGATCCATGTGATGGTCACCTCAAGGCTAGACTACTGTAATGCTCTCTATGTGGGGCTGCCTTTGTCGCAAATCCAGAATCTGCAGCTAGTGCAGAATGCTGCAGCAAGGCTTCTGTCGCGTCTCCCTAGGCAGGAGCACATCCATCCTGTGCTGAAAGCGCTGCACTGGCTGCCAATAGCATACTGGATTCACTTCAAAGTGCTGCTTCTTACCTTTAAAGCCCTATACAGTCTGACTTGAGGGACCGCCTCTCCCCATATATGCCCCAAAGGGCACTACAGTAAGGGACGCAACATCTGCTGGTGACCCCAGACCCTAAGGAAGCCAGGCTTGCTGTTACTAGGGTCAGGGCCTTTTCAGTGGCGGCTCCTACCTGGTGGAATCAGCTCCCGGAGGAGATCAGGGCCCTGCGGGACCTTGTATAGTTCCACAGGGCCTGCAAGACGGAGCTCTTCCACCAGGCTTTTGAGTAGGAGCTGCCACTACCACCAACAACAACGAATTGGAAACAGCGGGGTATGGGAGTGGCCCTGTGATGATTGAACTGCAGCACTATGGCGTGTGTATACCACTGAGCTGAGATGTGACTGAATATCCTTTGGATACCATCTTTAAACTAAAGACTACCATCTGCAACCATCTTGAAGCACTGTATTTGTAATTATTGCCATTTATGTGTTTTATCTTGTTTTTATGTATTTGGCATGCGTGCCTGGATGTTAGCCGCCCTGAGCCAGCTTGTGGGGTGGGCAACCTAGAAATCGAATGATAAATAAAAAAACAAAACAAAAAACTGGCTGAGGCTTCTCCCCCTCCTCCTCCCGAGGGAGGGAGGGAACAGCCAGAACTCACTTTCTGGACAGGATTCAGGAGACAAAGGGCAGCATTTCCTCCCACTAGCTGAGGCTCCTCCCCAAAGGGTGGGAGGGAGGGAGGGAACAAGGGAGAACTTACTTTGATGGGCTGCCTCAGTGGTATGGGAGAAATACCAAGCATCTTTAAGACCAACAAAGTTTTGTTCAAGGTATGAGCTTTTGTGTGCCTTGCTACAGTGTGAATGTGTGCGTTTTGTTGGACTCTTTATGCCAGGGCTCTCCTGGGTGCAACTGGTTCCCTACCCCTTTTCACTGTATTCATGTCCTCATGATCCAGTCTTTCTCAGTCAGAAAGAAGGTGAACTATTTTAAAGGAGGAATAACGACAAGCTAGTGAGGTGGATTAGACTGTGAGTCTGTGTCCAGACCAAGTTCACCCCCTTTATAGGAAGTTGTAGTTATTTCTCTGGAGAAGAATATAGTTTTGTAGACAGACACATGGCCCTCAGTCTGAGTTAGGATGCCTTCTCATGTTCTTGACCAGCACATGAAGCAACTTATGTACAAAAGGTTGCAGTGCCCTCCATTTCATGTTTTCCCCTGGGTCCTAGGCTAGGAACACTGAGTATGAGATTTCTGTAATAATGAATCAAAAGTAGGTTTGCACTTACAGATACACACCTAAGCAGCATACTCAAGATTGCTACAGCACAGACATTTTGATGCAATAATTTAGAGCAGTGTTATCAGTTATCAGAGACTGTTAAATAGACAAAATATTGCAAGATTGATAGCGTTTTAAGCATGTTTTATTTAAAGTTTTAAAAATCTTTGTGTTTGTCTGTGTCCTGAGCCTGCTCCATCAGAGAGGGGGAGGTATAAATTGGAAAAATAAATAAATAAAATATTTATAAAGTTTATATCTCCACTGCCTGGCATTATATTTTATGACACAAATGGCTGGGCCCAACAAGGTCTAATTTATGTCAGATCCGGCCCTCATAACAAGAATTCAACACATCTGTGATAGAGGTTTACAAAATTATGTATGGGATTGAGCAGGTAGAGAAAGAAGTACTTTTCTCCCTTTCTCACAATACAAGAATGACAGCTGAGGGATGACATGATCGAGGTTTATAAGATTATGCATAGGATTGAGAAGGTAGAGAAAGAAGTACTTTTCTCCCTTTCTCACAATACAAGAACTCATGGGCACTCAATGAAATTGCTGAGCAGTTGGGTTAGAACAGATAAAAGGAAGTACTTCTTCACCCAAAGAGTGATTAACACATGGAATTCACTGCCACAGGAGGTGGTGGCAGCAACAAGCATGGATGGCTTGAAGAGGAAATTGGATAAACATATGAAGCAGAGGTCCCTCAGTGGCCATTAGCCACAAGGTATAGGTAGGAGATGGAGAAGCTCTATCCAGTCAGTAAAAGAAGACCTGGACCTGAATGTGGCTCAGATCATGAGCTACTCATTGCAAAATTCTGACTTAAACTGAAGAAAGTTAGGGAAACCACTAGGCCATTCAGTTTTGACTTAGATCGCATCCCCGATGAATATACAGTAGAGGTGAAAAATAGGTTTAAGGGACTAGATTTGATAGACAGAGTGCCTGAAGAACTATGGACAGAGGTTCATGACATTGTACAAGAGGCAGCAATCACTGCCATCCCAGAGAAAAAGAAATGCAAGAAAGCAAAGTGGCTGTCTGCTGAGGCGTTACAAATAGCAGAGGAAAGAAGGAAAGCAAAAGGCAAAGATGAAAAGGAAAGATTTAACCAACTGGATGCAGATTTCCAGAGAACAGCAAGGAAAGATAAGGAGGCTTTCCTGAATGAACAATCCAAAGTAATAGAGGAAAACAATAGAATGGGAAGGACTAGAGATCTCTTCAAGAAAATTGGAGAAATCAAGGGAACGTTCCATGCAAAGTTGGCCATAATAAAGGACAAAAATGGTAGCGACCTAACAGAAGCAGAAGAGATTAGGAAAAGATGGCAAGAATACACAGAAGAACTATACAAGAAGGACCTCAATGTCCCTGACAACCACGACGGTATAATCACTGACCTTGAGCCAGACATCCTGGAATGCAAAGTTAATGGGCCTTAGAAAGCATTACTAACAACAAAGCTAGTGGAGGTGATGGTATCCCAGCTGAGCTATTCAAAGTCTTACACGATGGTGCTGTTAAAGTGCTGCACTCAATTTGCCAACAAATTTGGAAAACACAACAGTGGCCACAGGATTGGAAAAGGTCAGTATACATTCCAATCCCAAAGAAGGGCAATGCCAAGGAATGTTCAAACTATTGCACAATTGCACTCATTTCACATGCTAGCAAGGTCATGCTCAAGATCCTACAATCTAGTCTTCAACAGTACGTGGATAGAGAACTGCCAGAAGTGCAAGCTGGGTTTTGAAGAGGTAGAGGAACTAGAGATCAAATTGCCAACATTCGCTGGATTATGGAGAAAGAAAGAGAGTACCAGAAAAACATCTACTTCTGCTTCATTGACTATGCTAAAGCCTTTGATTGTGTGGATCACAATAAACTATGGCAGGTTCTTAAAGAGATGGGAGTACCAGACCACCTCACATGTCTCCTGAGAAACCTGTATAAGGGTCAAGAAGCAACAGTTAAAACCGGATATGGAACAACTGATTGGTTTAGCATAGGAAAAGGAGTACGACAAGGATGTATATTGTCACTTTGCTTATTTAATTTATATGCCGAATACATCATGCGAAATGCTGGCCTGGATGAATCACAAGCTGGAGTTAAGATTGCTGGGGAAAAGATCAATAACCTCAGATATGCAGACGATACCACTCTGATGGCAAAAAGCAAAGAGGACCTCAAGAGCCTCTTGCTCAAGGTGAAAGAGGAGAGTGCAAAAGTGGGCTTGAAGCTCAACATCTAAAAAACTAAGATCATGGCATCCGGCCCGATCACGCCTTGGCAAATAGAAGGGGAAGTCATAGAAGTAGTGACAGACTTCATGTTCCTGGGATCCCAGATCACTGCAGACAGTGACTGCAGCCATGAAATTAAAAGACACCTGCTCCTTAGGAAGAAAGCAATGGCAAACCTAAACAGCTTGATAAAAAGCAGAGACATCACCCTGCCAACAAAAGTCCGCATGGTCAAAGCAATGGTATTCCCGGTAGTAACGTATGGCTGCAAGAGTTGGACTATAAGGAAGGTCAAGCGCTGAAGAATAGATTTTTTTGAACTGTGGTGCTGGAGAAGACTTTTGAGAGTCCCTTGGACTGCAAGGAGATCAAATCATTCAATCCTAAAAGAAATCAACCCTGACTGTACCCTGGAAGGCCAGATCCTGAAGTTGAAGCTCAAATACTTTGGCCACCAAATGAGAAGGGAGCACTCACTGGAGAAGACCCTGATGCTGAGAAAGGTTGAAGGTAAAAGAAGAAGGGGACATCAAAGGATGAGATGGTTAGACAGTGTCATTGATGCAATGGACATGAAATTGAGCAAACTTCAGCGGACAGCAGAAGACAGGAGGGCCTGGCGTGATCTAGTCCATGGGGTCACGAAGAGTCGGACTCGACTGTGCGACTGAACAACAACAACATAGATAGGAACTCTCAGTCAGGGGCAAGTGATGCACTGTATTCTTGGTGCTTGGGGGGGGGCAACAGTGGGAGGAGTTCTAGTGTCCTGGCCCTACTGGTGGACCTCCTGATGGCACCTGGTATTTTTGGCCATTGTGTGACAGAATGTTGGACTGGATGGGTCATTGGCCTGATTCAACATTGGCTTCATTTATGCTGTTATGTTCTTTACTTGTACCGTACATTTTCTGGAAGCTGGAAGACGCACATAAGTAATCCTTTGTTGCCATCTCCTGTCCATTTCTGTTAGTTCTGCTAATTCCATTAATATATTCTGTTAATATATGTTGCTAAAACATCTCATAAGTTTTATATACAGATTACTACATGTATCACCTCCCTTTTTGTGTTTGTAAATTTTGTAAAGAACTGTAATTTAGATATTTGAAGGCTTACTAATACAGTAATCATGAATAATAATACTCTCAATATTTATAGAAAATTCGCAATTATCGATCCATAGTGATTGTTTATAGAAATTAAGCTTAGACAGTTTATATAAAATAATAATTCATATTATTGTATGGCTACATGATTACATACTTTCATGATTACATGTGCCATGACCCAGGGCCCTGTTATACAGCAATGTCTTGTTGCCCCTGTGTCACTGCCCTGACCCAGGCTCTACCACAGACCAACAGAACGTGTGTTTGCCTTTTCTCAGGGTTGTTCTGTCAGAACACTGAGAGGTTTGGTATTTATCTGAGACTCCTTAGAGGTCTCTGCTCTTATATTCTAGCATAACAAGGATCCATGACTACTCCAATTAAAATAGAAAAATTTATTTACAAAAGAACACATAAAAACATACGAGTAGGGGAGAAAAGTGAAAAAGATACAAACAAAACAAACAGAAACTTATCTAGCTAACATAAGAACATAAGAACATAAAAGAAGCCAATGTGGAATCAGGCCAATGGCCCATCTAGTCCAACACTCTGTCACACAGCGGCCAAAATATACCAGGTGCCATCAGGAGGTCCAGCAGTGGGGCCAGGGCACCAGAAGCCCTCCCACTGCTGCCCCCTCCAGCACCAAGGATAGAGTGCATCACCTGCCCCAGACTGAGAGTTCCCATCTATAACCTGTGGCTAATAGCCACTGATGGACTTCTGCTCCATATGTTTATCTAATTCCCTCTTGAAACTGTCCATGCTTGTAGCTGCCACCACCTCCTGTGGCAGTGAATTCCATATGTTAATCACTCTTTGGGTGAAGAAGTATTTCCTTTTATCTGTTCTAACCCGACTGCTCAGCAATTTCATGGAGTGCCCATGAGTTCTTGTATTGCGAGAAAGGGAGAAAAGTACTTCTTTCTCAACCTGCTCAATCCCATTCATAATCTTATAAACCTCGATCATATCACCGCTCAGCCGTCGTTTCTTCAAGCTAAAAAGCCCCAAGCATTTTAACCTTTCTTCATAGGGAAGGTGTTCCAACCCTTTTATCATTCTAGTTGCCCTTCTCTGCACTTTTTCCAATGCTATAATATCCTTTTTGAGATGTGGTGACCAGAACTGTACACAGTATTCCAAATGAGGTCGCACCAATGATTTATACAGGGGCATTATGATACTGGCTGATTTGTTTTCAATTCCTTTCCTAATAATCCCCAGCATAGTGTTGGCCTTCTTTATTGCAACTACACACTGTCCAGACATTTTCATCGAGTTATCCACTACGACTCCAAGCTCTCTCTCTTGGTCCGTCTCTGCCAGTTCAGACCCCATCAACGTGTATTTATAGTTAGGATTTTTGGCTCCAATGTGCATCACTTTGCACTTGGCCACATTGAACCCCATTTGCCACGTTGACGCCCACTCACCCATCCTCAACAGATCCCTTTGGTGTGCCTCACACTCCTCCCTGGTTTTCACCACCCTGAACAACTTTGTGTCATCTGCAAATTTAGCCACTTCACTGCTTACTCCCAATTCCAAATCATTAATAAACAAGTTAAAAAGCATCAGACCGAGCACTGATCCCTGTGGAACCCACTGCTCACCACCCTCCACTGAGAAAGTTTCCCATTTATACTCACTCTCTGTTTCCTATTTATAAGCCAGTTTTTGATCCACAAGAGGACATGTCCTTTTATCCCATGACTATTAAGCTTACTTAGGAGCCTTTGATGAGGAACTGTATCAAAAGCTTTCCGGAAGTCAAGGTAAATAATATCTATTGGGTCCCCCTTGTCCACATGTTTGTTCACTCCCTCAAAAAACACTAACAGGTTAGTGAGACAAGATCTTCCCTTACAGAACCCATGCTGAGTCTGCCTCAATAGTTTTTGTTCATCAATGTGCCTACTAATTCTTTCCTTAATAACAGTTTCCACCAACTTACCCGGTATCGATGTCAGACTGACTGGCCTGTAATTTCCCGGATCTCCCCTGGAGCCCTTTTTAAAGATGGGAGTGACATTAGCTACCTTCCAGTCCTCAGGAATGGAGGCAGATTTTAAAGAAAGATTACATATTTTTGTCAGGAGATCCACAGGTTCACATTTGAGTTCTTTCAGAACTCTCGGATGAATGCCATCCGGGCCTGTTGATTTATTAGTTTTTAAATTGTCCATCAGTCGGAGGACTTCCTCTCTTGTCACTGCAATCTGATTCAGGTCTTTCAAACCCCCTCCCGAAATCGGTGCTTCTGGAGTGGGCAAACACTTCTCCTCTTCCACAATGAAGACAGAGGCAAAAAATGCATTCCACTTCTCAGCCATTTCCCTATCATCCTTCACTACTCCTTTTACCCCTTGGTCATCCAAGGGCCCCACTGCCTCCCTGCCTGGTTTTCTACTTCTAATGTATTTGAAGAAAGTTTTATTATTGGCCTTTATGTTTTTTGCGATATGCTCCTCATATTCCCTTTTTGCTTGCCTGATCACAGACTTGCATTTTATTTGCCATAGTCTGTGTTCCCTTTTATCAACCTCACTAAGACTAGCTTTCCACCGCTTAAAGGAATCCTTCTTACCTTTTACAGCTTCCATTACTTTATTTGTTAACCATGCAGGCTTTTTTCTATACCTATTTGTACCTTTCCTAACCTGCGGTATATATTTTTTCTGAGCTTCTAGGATTGTCTTTTTAAATAGTCTCCAAGCTTCCCCAATGGTTTTGACCTTCTCCACTCTTCCTTTCAATTTCTTCCTCACATGTCCCCTCATACCAGAGAAGTTACCCCTTTTAAAGTTAAAAGTGGTTGTGTCAGTCTTTTTGGGCAACTCCCTATCTGTACAAATGTTAAACTCAATGACATTATGGTCACTGTTCCCAAGTGGTGCAATCACTTTTACATCTCTCACCAGGTCTTGGGTATTACTAGGACCAAATCCAGGATCGCCTCTCCCCTGGTAGGATCTGTGACCATCTGTTCCACAGCACAGTCATTGAGAGTGTCTAAAAACTCAATCTCTTTTTCCCGACTAGAACTCATATTGACCCAATCAATGTGTGGGTAGTTAAAGTCGTCTATTACAACACAGTTAGCCGCTATCTTTAATTCATTCATCATTTTATAATCCTCCTCTATCTTTTGATCTGGTGGGCGATAACAAACTCCCACTGTTAAGCCTCCTTTTGGACCCACTATTTCAACCCATAGCATTTCCAGAAGCGAATCCAATTCTCTTACCCTCTCAATCTTACTGGACTGTATACCCTCTCTGACATACAGAGCCACCCCACCTCCAACCCTTCCCCCTATCCTTCTGATATAATTTATAACCAGGAATCACCGTATCCCACTGATTTTCCTCATCCCACCAAGTTTCTGAAATACCCACAATGTCTATTTCCCCCCCAACACCAAGCATTCCAACTCCCCGATTTTACCTCGGAGACTTCTAGCATTTGTGTATAAACACTTATAGTTTCCCATGTTTGTTAAGCCCACAGCCTTCCTCTTGCTGCCTTGAGACCTTGCCAGGCATTAGCCACAGTCTCAGTGGACAATTGTAATCCATTTCCTTATACAAAAGTAATAGCTACCCCTTCATCTCTTTGAGATGAGCCATCCCGAACCAGAGACTTCATCTCCTGTTGGCTTTCCCCCATTATTTAGTTTAAAAACTGCTCTGCCACCTTTTTGATTGTGAGCGCCAGCAGCCTGGTTCCTTCTCGGGACAAGTGGAGACTGTCCCTTTTGTACAGCTCCCTCTTGTCCCAAAAAGCATCCCAGTGCCTAACAAACTTGAACCCTTCCCCCCTACACCACCGTCTCATCCACGCTTTGAGACTCCTGATCTGTGCCTGTCTCTCTGGCCCTGCACGTGGAACAGGTAGGACTTCCGAGAAGGCTACCTTGGAGGTCCTGGCCTTGAGTTTCCTGCCCAGCAGCCTAAATTTCTCCTCCAGGACCTCACGACTGCATTTCCCCACATCGTTGGTGCCGACGTGCACCACGACCACTGGCTCCTCCCCAGCACTATCTACCAGCCTATCTAAAACACGCATAATGTCCGCTACCTTCGCACCAGGCAGGCAAGTCACCATACAGTCAGTACATGGGTTCGCCACCCGTCTGTCTACCTGCCTAAGGATCGAATCACCAACTACCAAGAACCCCCCTCCCACCCTTCCCAGGGACGGTTCCTTGGTACGAAAGTGTTGAGATCCACATGTCTTGTAAGTCTGGCTAGATGTATTTCATCTAGTGACAGGTAGCTGTCAGCCAGGAATCTCTGTAAGAGCTGGCTATAACCGGTTCAGGGCAGTCTTGCCACTGCTATCACAGTGACTCAGCACTGAAGCCTGATTGGCTGGTGTTTGTATAAATGTACAGTGAGTGATGTACAGTTTCTCCTCCTCATTTGTATGATTGCAGCAGAGCACTTTGACACTCTGTTTGATGGTGGCTGTGGTGTGTAAATAAATGTATATAGTTTGCACCTAGCTGAAGCCTCCAGTATTTATTTGGATACTCGCACTCTCTTCTGGCCCACTCCGTGCCTACCACTTCTGCTGTTCGAATCCGCGACAGAAAGGATACCCGTTCACCAGCTGAAGAAGAGGTCCCTTCTGAGGGCACATTCCCCTTATCCTCAGCATGGTGCCCCATTTCCCCTTGACCCTCATGCTCCCTGGCAGCAGCCAGGCTGCCAGATCCAGAGTGGGACATATCTAACAAGTCCCCAAGAGTCTTCTCCGTGCACCTA
Source organism: Gekko gecko (assembly GCA_029375565.1). Lineage (NCBI taxonomy): Eukaryota > Metazoa > Chordata > Lepidosauria > Squamata > Gekkonidae > Gekko > Gekko gecko. The sequence goes on from JAPDNY010000005.1 coordinate 178,296,440, forward strand.
ACTGACTGTCTCTGCTTCTCCAGGTCAGCCACCTTGGCCTCAAGGGAGTAAACTCACTTCCTGAGAACCAGGAGCTCCTTGCACCGAGCACACACCCAAGACTTCTGACCAGTGGGCAGATAGTCATACATGTGACACTCCATGCAAAACACTGGATAGCCCCCAACCCCCTGCTGGCATTCTGGCTTCATAATTGTTTTTAAACAAATACTTTTCTATAACCCCCTTTTAAAGCACTTTGTATTTATATGGCTCCTGTTGTAGAAGTCTACTTACCTTACGGGGAACCCAAGGAGCCAAGGTCCTGGCTTTCTGGCTCTTCCTGGGCTTCTTACAGAGCCCCTAGCCTGAGAGTCCCTAGGCTCAGAGCCACAGGCCAAGAGCCTCACCCTTTTGCTCTCACCCTTCAGCTTGTGCCAGAGGCTCGTGCCTCTTGCAAGCTTCCTGCCTTAAATAGAATTGTCCCCCAGGAGAGGGTGTGGCCAGCAGCTACTCAAATTCACCCAAGGCACTTAATGACAGGCAAACAATGACCCTTTCACACCCCAACTCCAGCAGCCAGGAGTTTGCTATTCAATTTCACCCAGGCACTTAATTACAGGCAAACAATGACTCTTTCACACCCTAACTCCAGCAGTCAGGAGTCTGTTACAACTCACCCACACACTCCCAAATACAGTCCCCGACACAGTACCTTCTCAGCTAAAGCACCTCAGCTGAAAGTAAATAAATAAAAACACCACTCACCCCTCTGGCAGCTCAAACACCTTGCTCTTTCTCAGAGCTCAGCTGGTACCTATCCTCTGGCTGTTGCCCAAAACAGCTGAGCAAAAGCTGGGGTCAGTGCCAGGAACCTCCGTCCTTCTTTCAACAATTGCTGTCCTTCGGAGTTCCAAGTGTCCGGTTTTTGCGAATCCCAGTGATAGCAAGACATGCAGCATAGCTCCCTGGCTTTGTCTCTCTGACTCTAAGCCAGGTGATTAGGCCTTGTCTTGCCCCCTGCTTTATACTAAGCTGGCTGTCATTCAATTATTGCATCACAGGGGTGAGCACATGGCTGGGCCAGATCACCTACTGTCATAGATCTTGTTACACACTCCTAACTATTTGACAGCTCTCAGGTGTATGTGATGTTTCTAGCCACTGAATGGTGTCAGGTGCACCTGTTACGAGTGCTGGCTAGCCGTGTCCACACTGCTGGATTGATCCTGCAGAACTTAAAGGATTTAAGGGCCAGTATCTTGACAACATGTTTATATGGAAATATTTAAACTCAGAAGAAGACTCGTGAAACTAAAAAAGATGGCTGCAGGTACAAAATCAGCAAGGAATGAGCTCACTTCAGAAGATGATATTGAAATAATTACTGAAAAGATAAAATCATCTCTTACATGACAAATCAAAGCTCTCTCAAGAGATTTATAATAGGACAATAAAGTTATATTAGCCCAACTGCAACTGCAAAGATAAGGACTGAGATCTCATCCAGACTGCAAGAAAAAAAGCCAAAAATATAAGAAAATAAACAGGATATTCAAAAAAATCAAGACAAAGCAAAAGGAATTTGAAGGGAAACAAGATAAAATTGACAATACAAACACAGCAAGCAAACTTGCTGACAGAAGCAAATCAAGGAATTGAAGTTTTGGAAATGAAACTCAGAAGTGACAACCTATGACTCTGTGGAGTTCCAGAAACCTTTCACGATTCAGATCTAGAGAACAGATTTCGAAAACCAATACAAGATTATTTGAAGGTGCAAGGTGACTTCTTGGAAATTCAACACATTTTTAGAATCAATTCAAAGTATGCAAGTAAAAATAAACTACCACAAGACATACTAGTCTTTTTCGTTCATAAAAAAATCAAAGATACAATTCTATCACAGCACAGAAAAGAACCTCTTGAAGTTGATGGACAAGAAATAGAAATATTTCAAGATTTAGCACAAAACACAATCAAGGAAAGAATTCAGAAAAGTGTTGTGACAGAAACAAATAAGATATCACTGGAAAATTCTCTTCATCTTAGAAATATCTTTGGCAATAACAAGAACTGAACAATCTGAAGCACTTTTACTAGAACTGACAGTGAATAACAGTGATCAAAGCTCAGAACTGGACGTTGCCAGGCCCTCATCTAGAGAAGAGGAAGGGGCAACAAAGAGACAAGGGATGGAGAAGAGAAGGGGGGAAATGAATGAATTAAAAAGATTTCTGTGAATTTAAATGGAGTAAACTCACCCTCTAAATGATCGAGTTTTCAATCAATTGAAGAAATTTAAAGCAGATATATTATTTATTCAAGAAACTCATATCAGAAAAGCTCAAGAGCATATATTAAATGACAGACGATTGGGCAAATTCATCTGCACAAACTATGAAAAAAGGTATAGCAATATATATTAACATTCAAAATTTGGAAGTCCTTGAAGAATTAAAAGACAAAAATGTAAGATATTTCATTTTGAAGATTAGACTACCAGAAGGACAAATTTGGACACTGGCATCAATATATGGCCTAAATAATAATAAAAATAATTTTAAATTTTTTTATCAAACACTATTAAATTTCCAAGAGGCTGAGATTTTAATTTTCGGAGACATGGATTGGGTCATAGAGCCTAAAAAAGATAGATCAAAAATGTTGGAGGTAAACTCCTCCAAAATGTATTCAAATATATGGCAATTTTAGAAATGGAAAATATTTGATGAATGCTTCACTCGGATGGTAGAGACTTCACATATTTTTCTGGTAGACATCAATCATATTCAAGAGTAGATATGTGTTGGACATCAGAAACTTTAATTACAAAAGCTGGGAGAGCAGAGATTCTGCCCAAGACTTTAGTGGACCGCAATCCAATACAGCTAACTTGGAAGAATGGAAGTAAGAGAGAAAAAAGATGGAGATAAGAAAGAGAAAAAGAATATCTGGGATCAGGAAAGGAAACCAAGTACTTTGTGCAGAACAAGAAATGACTGAACATATAAAAAATTCCTTGAATCTCTACAAAGAAGAATCTATGGCCCAGGACAGACTGGCAATTTGCCCCGGTATCGAGTCGCGGCAAAAAAACCCCGGAGTAAACGATACCGGGTTTTCCCGTCCACACAGCGGGGGCCTCTGCCGGAAGAAACGGGACGGAGGCGCGCGGGACCATTCAGACTGCCGCGCCAGAGGCGCGCTATATTCGCTGTTCCCCCATTATTTCGGCTGTGGGCGTATGTGCGCATGAGCGCTCATGCGGTCATGCGCATAAGCGCATTTCGGCGATTTTTTTTTTTTTGCCCTGCAACGCCGGCACCGCATTGGGCAGTGGAGCGGAGCTCAGCCAATCACGCCGCTGCTGCCTCATGCCCAACGCGGGTTGCTCCCGGCTTTTCGGCTGCGCGTTCAGACTCCCCGGAAGCGGGGAAACGCGCGACGAACGCAGGCTTTCACGATTTGCGACGGCTTTTATCAGGTGTTTTTTTAAACAGGCTCTGAAGCGCGAGGGCTCCGGTAAGCTCCGGGTGGGGGACGCCAGGCAGATGTGCCTGTGTGAACGTTTCCATTTACTCCGATATTGAGTCGCTGTCAGCCCGGGTCCCAATTAAAAGATTCACATCTGAGCATAGAAAAATGATAAACCAAGTCATAACAATACAAGAAACCAACCAAGCTTTTAAAAAACTGAAAAAACACACAGCATCTAGACCAGATGGCTTGACAGCAACATTCTATAAATGTTTTGAAGATGTATTAGCAATACCTCTCCAAAGAGTAATGAATGAAATACAAGATAGTAAGCATACACCACCAACTTGGCAAGAAGTGAACATAACTTTAATGCATAAAGAGAGGAATGACCCATTATTGCCACAGTCATAGAGACTAATCTCATTATTGAATGAGTATTACAATTTTTTTGCAGCAATAATGGCTGAGATATTAAGAATTGATTCACAAATTGAATTTGTTCCAAGAAGATATATGGAAGATAATATTAGGTATCTACTGAATGCAATTGAATATTCAAGGACAAAGAGAAAAAATAATGACATTTATATTTCTGGATGCAGAGAAAGTCTTTGACAATGTCCCTTGGATATTTTTAATGAAAGTACTACAAAATATGAATTGTGGAACTATTTTTTAATTGAATGTAAAATATTTATACTGATCAGCATGCTAGAATCCTAGTAAATGGTTCCCTATCAGAGGCAACTAAGATAAAAGGAACTTGACAAGGCTGTCCATTATCACCATTATTATTTATCTTGGCAATGGAAATATTGGCCATAAAAATCAAACAAGATGTAAGTATTACTGGAATAAAAGAAGACAAAGAAGAATATAAGATGAAAAGTTATGCAATGTTGTTATAACAGTAACAAAATCAAATATTTTACTGAAACATAATGGAATAAGTGATCAGATTTGGAACTTACTGCAGATACAAACTGAATAAAAAGAAGACCAAGATAGAGTTATTAGAGGCAACAAATGAAGAGCAAGAAGAGATACAGAAAATAACAGAATGTACTATTACGAAAAATATATATATGGCCATTTATGTAACAGCACACAATAATTTAGTTAAAGACAGCTATTAAATGTCTGGGCAAGTATCATTGAGGACTTGCAAAGATGGGAAAGACTTAAAACATGTAACTGGGAAGAATTTCAGCTATTAAAATGAACATATTACCAAAGCTGACCTTTTTTTGTTTCAAATGTTACCGATCTCTACAGACGAAAAGACTTTTTAAAAATGGCAGAAAATGATAAATAATTTTATATGGAATGAGAAGAAGCCAAGAGTAAGTTTTAAAGTATTACAGGATGAAAACAAAGAGGAGGTTTAGTGGTACCAAATATTACAATACTCCCTCTAAGCTGTGGAGTCTTGTGAGCAAAAATTCTACTTTGTGAGCTACTGGCATTAAAGTTGTGAGCAAGCAATTTGGCTCCTGCATAAATTAGTTTGCTCTGGAGCCATCCTTCTTGAGTGAAGACAAAAATCTTCGAGCTGGAGGCTAAAAAACTGTGAGCTAGCTCACACTAACTCAACTTAGAGGGAACACTGAAATGTACAGACAAGCAGCTGCAATGGTTTGGATCTCAGACTGGATCATAAACCCAAACAGAAGGAGCATCACTCCTACTAAAACATCCTTTCAGAATGCATCACTCCTACTAAAACATCCTTTCAGAATGCATCACTCCTACTTAAACATCCAAATTGCATACACAAAATCATGAAAGACTCATTAAAGCAATAAGACAAGTCCAATGGCTAACATTTATTTCTGCATGAACTTTTGTGAGTTAGAGTTCATTTCGTCAGATGCTGTGAAGAACTACATTTTTATCCCCCCTCCTCCCTTGGCAGTTTTCCCTATAAAATCTGGAATATGATTTCTTCTTTATAGCAAATGAGGAAGTGAGCTCTGACTCATGAACACTCATGCTGGAATAAATGTTGCTAGTCTTGAAGGTCCCACTTTCGTTTTGCTACAATAGACCATACATGTGGTTTGGGTTTTTTTGGTGCATGTGTGTGTGTGTGTTTAAGGCTTCTACAAGGCTTTTTACTAATCCTCAAATCTAATTTAATCAATTGAGGTACTGAAGCATTATCAAAAAGTACCATAGAATACCATATAGGGGACATTTAAAAATTATTAGTGCCGTAAGAAAAACTTCACTGAAGCAATCATTCATTACCTTGTGGCTCCTACTTCTGGTATACTTAAAGGTTTTATTATTATTATTTTTGCTGTCTGACTTAATGTTTTAAACAATATGCTACTGATTCTCTTTTTGCCCACCTTATCAACACCTTGCATTTGTTTTGCCAGACCCTTCATTGCTCCTTGTTTACCTCCTTTTGGCAAGGTGTCCTCTTTTTAAAAAGAAGAATTCTTGCCACTCATGGCTCTCTAATTTGCTCATTAAACACACTGGCATTCTCTTAGATTTGCTAGTACTCTTCCTCATTTTCAGTGTACATTTTATCTGAACTTCCATTATTGGAGAATTAGGTAATTTCCAGGCATCCTAAAGGGATTTAACCTCCTGACCTGGATAGCCCAGCTAGCCCAATCTCATTAGGTCTCAGAAGTTAATCAGTATTGGCCCTGGTTAGTATTTGGATGGGAGACAACCAAGGAAATCCACATTCGTGTCACAGAGGCAGGCAAACCATTTCTGAATGTCTCTTGCCTTGAAAACTCCGTGGGGTCACCATAAATCAGCTGTGATTTGATGGCAAAAAATCCCCTTTATATCCCCTAACTTTTGTGAACTTTCCTCTTATAAAATAAAATGGGGCCATGTTGGACTGTTGGGGCAACCTACCATTCATATAAATGATGAATTTATTAACACTGTGATCACTGCACATCCTTTTTGCAACTGAGGCAACAGTATCTCCATGGGACAGTTTAAGATGGAAAAAATAGCATAGAGTTAAAGGCAGCCTCTGCTTCTGCTTGCATACTCTGGTTGTGAGGATAAAAGAGCTCATACAAATCTGAGAGTAAGCACCATCAAATAAAAATGGGACTTACTTCTGAGTAGACTTCATTATGCCTACTCCCCTTGTAGAGTTACCTTGATGGGGTATACTGTCATAGAGTCCACCTTCCAAAGCAGCCATTTGCTCCAGGGAAAGCCTCCATGATCTGGAAATCAGTTGAAATTCCAATCTCCAGGCCTCACCAGGCAACCCTATCGCTGTCCTCACATAGCTGCCATAAGCTGCCTCCATGTGATTGGGAGCCCTGAAGCAGTACATAGTGCTGGTCAGCCTACACATGCCCAATGTGTCTCACATGTCTCTCACACTGTTCCTCCCTCAGGGATGCAGGGCTTGTCCCACAGTCTACCAACTCCATCAATCCCACTTTCCCCAATATTTAAAGGTAAAATCTCTAATGAGATTTCTAATGAGAAATTCTAATGAAATTTCAAATATTTCCTTTTTTCTCAACAAAAAATATGATTATATCTCATGTGGTATTAGCTGTGTATATATTAAGGCACTACAAGTTTATAATTCTGGAAAACACTGACCAAGAACTTTTCATTGATTAATTCTTTCTTCCTTTGTCCTCCCTACCCTAAGGGCATATTCTTCTTCTTTTTTTGCAAAAGAACATAGGTATTCTTTTTTGTTTTGCCTCTACAAGCAGAAAGATTAAATTGAAAAGGCCTATACATAGTCTTCCTAGAAAGCTGAACAGTTTTGAAATGATCCCCAGGTTTTCTATGAAGTTAGAGACTAGGGAACAGTTTAACATCCCAGAGCCAGTTCCTAATTGCCCAGGAGATTATGATGTCACAATATGAAGTTACAGTCTTCAGTATTTATATGAACACTCTGGTTGTATTTCAGAGCTCTGGGACTTGAACAGAACATCAGTCTTTCATAGTCCATCTGGATACCTTGGTCTTCACGTAATGCTTCTGGATGAATATCAAGATCGACTCTTTGTGGGAGGAAAGAACCTGATATATTCCCTCAATTTAGACCAAATCAGTGAGAATTACAAAGAGGTATAGTAACTACTTACATACTGTATGATAACTGCAAGAAATTTTTTAAGGGGGGGGGTTATTTTTCTAGAGAATGAAACATCACTCAAATGTTTAGAAATGGAACTATGAAGAAGATCCACAGGAAACATAATTGGAACAAGTTTATTATGAAATGTCCCATTTAAATGTAGATTTGAAAAGAGAAATTTCTGATAATTGTTACTAGCCTATCATGAAGTATCTATTTAATTAGCTAGCTATAAATTTTTATCCCATCCTTTTTTCAAACCATTTGTCCTCACAACAGCCCTGTGAAGTAGGTTAGGCTGTGGAGACTTCCAGACAGCCATAATGTTCCAGTTATTTCTCTTTTTCTTCCTCTTTTCCACATACCTTTGTTAGCAATCTCTTGCTGTCTCACTTTTTCTACCTTTTTTTCTTGCTGTTTCTGAAGCCTATTTTACCTCCATCTTTTTTCCTGAAATGTCTTGCATGACAGGCTGCCCTGTTAAAAGCTTAGAAGTGTTGAACAAACAGATAATTCTTCACAGAGCCAGAGAGCCTTGACATCAATTGAGCAGAAAGACTTCTGAACTGGATGCTGAGGAGAATTCATCCCTATCTGAGGGCAATTTAATTCCATTGGAGAACTGGGGGAGATTGGCAACAGGAGTGGTTAGTTAGAAGAAGACTCCCATTCAGGCCAGAAAAGGGGACAGATCTTCTAGAGAGAAAAGAAAATTCCCTACCCAGTTAAAACAGAGAGATAGCTCTGAAGAGTGGATCTAGAAGTAGGATCTAGAAGTGGATCTGCTCAGCTGATGCTAACCAATCAGATTCTTTCGACCAGCCTGTCATTCAAGGCTCTCTGGCTCTGACTTCACAGTCCTTTATCTGTTTGTACAGCACTTGTAAGCTTTTAAAAGCTTAGTCCATCACATGTCCCACTCTTCAAGTTCATTGCTTCAGGGGAGATTCTCACAAGCCTCTCCTGTGCAATGAGTGAAGCATGTGAACGCATGTCACTTTTTTGTTTACTTTGCTCGGGGAGAGGATGTCCCTGCGTTACCCACTTGAATGCAGAGTGCCACAGGGGGCAATCCTCACTCTGATGTTATTTAATATTTACATACACCCCCTTGATTGGTCCAGGGGTTTGGGCTGGGTTGTCATCAATATGCAAATGACAACCAGCTCTGTCTGCTGACGGATGGATGGATGGATGGATGGATGGATGGATGCCACCCCAGAAATTTTGGACAGGGCGTCAGAGGCCATGGCTGGATGGTTGCAGCAGAGCCAGCTGAAATTGAATCCAATGAAGACAGAGGTCCTGCACCTGAGTCATGAAAGTCTAGAGTTGGGGATCAGACTCCCAGTCTTTGGCGGGGTGCCAGCACTGCAGATAAGCAGTCTCAGATGATCCTGGATCCTTCACTTACCATGGAGGCCCAGGTCACTTTTGCTGCCAAATTGGCCTCTTACCACCTTCAGCTAGTCAGGCAGTTCATTCCCTATCTCACTTCTTGGGATTTAGCTGCAGTGATCCATTAAATGGTCACTTCCAGGCTGGATTACTGTAACTTGCTCTATGCCAGGCTACCCTTGGGCCTGATCTGGAAATTGCAGCTAGTGCAAAATGCAGCAGCATGCCTGCTGACAATGATGCCTTTGCAGGTGCATATTTAGCCAGTATGGCGCCAACTGCATTGGCTGCCAATCAAATACCAGATCCATTTCAAAGTTATGGTTTTGACCTTTAAAGCCCTATGTGGCCTGGGACCATCATATCTACGGGACTGCCTCTCTCTATATGAGCCCCAGAGAGCTTTATGCTCTTCTGATCAACACCTGGCCTGAGGGACAACCACTTAGCCTCAACCAGGGCAAGGGCTTTTTTGGCCCTTGGCCCAACCTGGTGGAACATGCTCCCACCTAAGATCAGGGCCCTGTAGGGCCTATTACAGTTCCGTAGGGAGCTGTTCCACCAGGCTTTTGATTGAGGCAGCAGACATTCAACCATTCTGGCCTCCCCTGTTTCTGGCCCCTTTCCCAGTTCCTGCTGTCAGATAATATTATTGGGCACTGGAGCACCTATATTCACCTGATATGAGGCATGGGGTTTGATGATATTGTCCATCATACCATTGACTGTTTTATTGTTTTATGGACTACATGTTGTAAGCTGTCTTGATCCCACTCGTGGGATAGGGGAGAGTATAAATTGAATTAATTATTAATTAATGCCAAAAGTTAAACTTTATATACCATTATATATATACATACAACATTCAACATTTATCAACAACCTGTTTTAACAATCACTAGCCTTAGGTAGTTCTGGAGAGTGCATCTGCAATGACATTCTCCTTCCATCTCATGTGCACAGTGTCATCAATACAAGCAAGAATAAAACTTTGAACTCCATTAACAGTTTACCCACCAGCTGTCAAGTTCCCCAGATAGTCAGTCAAACATGAGGCTTCATAAGAAGATAGTATTTATTAAAGACCAGTCTTAGAGATGCATGAACCAGCTCTTTGTCAGTGATGCCAGAGAATACAAAGCATGGTCAATTATAGCCCATTCGAACTACCCCCCCTACCTACAAGCCAATGAATACATTTCGCGTGCGCACTAAACTAGGAAAGAAAAACACCTAGACCAGTATATCTCACACACCAAGGCAGCATGGGATCCAAGGTCAGGTGAATTAATAAGACACACAGCAGAGACACTAATTTACAGAGACTGGAGACTCTGAGTTCCTCCCACATTCCAGAACAGTGAAAGATGTCTCCCCCCCCGCCCCCACAGCTATGGCAGGGTTACCCGACACCAGCCTTTTCAGCGTGGCTGGGACATTCCTAAGACCATAAGAACATAAGAGAAACCAATGTTGAATCAGGCCAATGGCCCATCTAGTCCAACACTCTGTCACACAGCGGCCAAAAATACCAGGAGCCATCAGGAGGTCCAGCAGTGGGGCCAGGACACTAGAAGCCCTTCCACTGCTGCCCCCTCCAGCACCAAGAATAGAGTGCAGCACCTGCCCCAGACTGAGACTTCCTATCTATACCTTGTGGCTAATAGCCACTGATGGACTTCTGCTCCATATGTTTATCTAATTCCCTCTTGAAACTGTCCATGCTTGTAGCTGCCACCACCTCCTGTGGCAGTGAATTCCATATGTTAATCACTCTTTGGGTGAAGAAGTACATCCTTTTATCTGTTCTAACCCGACTGCTCAGCAATTTCGTGGCGTGCCCACGAGTTCTTGTATTGTGAGAAAGGGAGAAAAGTACTTCTTTCTCTACCTGCGCTATCCCATGCATAATCTTATAAACCTCGATCATGTCACCCCTCAGCTGTCATTTCTCCAAGCTAAAGAGCCCCAAGCATTTTAACCTTTCTTCACAGGGAAAGTGTTCCAATCCTTTTATCATTCTAGTTGCCCTTCTCTGTACTTTTTCCAATGCTATAATAACCTTTTTGAGGTGTGGCGACCAGAACTGTACACAGTATTCCAAATGAGGTCGCACCAATGATTTATACAGGGGCATTATGATACTGGCTGATTTGTTTTCAGTTCCCTTCCTAATAATCCCCATAATAGCATTGGCCTTCTTTATTGCAGTTATACACTGTCTAGACATTTTCATTGAGTTATCTACTACGACTCCAAGATCTCTCTCTTGGTCAGTCTGCCAGTTCAGACCCCATCAACGTGTATTTATATTTAGGATTTTTGGCTCCAATGTGCATCACTTTGCACTTGGCCACATTGAACCCCATTTGCCACATTGCCACCCACTCACTCATCCTTGACAGATCCCTTTGGAGTGCCTCACAATCCTCCCTGGTTGTCACCACCCTGAACAACTTCGTGTCATCTGCAAATTTAGCCACTTCACTGCTTACTCCCAATTCCAAATCATTAATAAACAAGTTAAAAAGCATCGGACCGAGTACCAATCCCTGTGGTACCCCACTGCTTACCATCCTCCACTGAGAAAGTTTCCCATTTATACTCACTCTCTGTTTCCTATTTATAAGCCAGTTTTTGATCCACAAGAGGACATGTCCTTTTATCCCATGACTATTGAGCTTACTTAGGAGACTTTGATGAGGAACTGTTTCAAAAGCTTTCTGGAAGTCAAGGTAAATAACATCTATTGGGTCCCCCTTGTCCACATGTTTGTTCACTCCCTCAAAAAACACTAACAGGTTAGTGAGACAAGCTCTTCCCTTACAGAACCCATGCTGAGTTTGCTTCAATAGTTTTTGTTCATCAATGTGCCTACTAATTCTTTCCTTAATAACAGTTTCCACCAACTTACCCGGTATCGACGTCAGACTGACTGGCCTGTAATTTCCTGGATCTCCCCTGGAGCCCTTTTTAAAGATGGGAGTGACATTAGCTACCTTGAACTCAAAGAGTTCATCTCTGGTCACAAAAGCAGTTTTATGTTGGTTCTTCAGGAAAGAAGAAAACAGATAACTAGGGCGGCTCTGTCATGAAAGGAAAAGGAAAACAGAGGGAAAATCTTGCCTCTGAGGGAGGAAAGTGGATGGCGGCATCACATTTTGACATTGGTGGGGATTTTTTTCTAGGTTGAAATGCCTCTGCCATTTTGCTGTGCTCTGCGCACCTTGCCATTTTGGACATGGTGGATGGTGATTCTTTAAAAAAAAAAAATGCATGGCAGCATTACAGCAATTCACTGAACAAACCATCATGGCCAATCAGAAGGCCTGAAACAAACAGCCAATTGTTGCTTTGCTTCCTTGTGGTACATTTGAGCATATTTGAGCACTATGCCTGGGCCTCATTTTTAAATTCTGCGTGCAGTGTGTGCTACAATCCCAAACATGTGGTCAAAAGAGAAAAGCAAGACCATGGGAGTATGTGAGGTTTCTTGGGAGACCATGGACTTGCTTTTGATCTGTGGCCAAGAAAAGATAGAGGAGGCACTCCTCTCCTCCTGTTGGAACATTGATTGCTTTGAGCATGTTGCGGGGCAAATGGCCATCTGTGGCCACAGCCAATTGGCACTGGAGTGCTACACCAAAACAAAGACATTGGGGCTTGAATAGAAGAGGGTTGTTGCCCACAGAGGTGGTCCAGCAATACTCTTGCAAGCTGACCTTTTTACTCAGGCTGCATTGCATTCTGTGGGGTAATGCCAGCAGTAAACCCAAGAAAGCAGCTCGAAGCTTGCAGTTCCCAATTCTGGAGGGACCAGAAGCTCTGCCTTTAAATTTGCAGAAGGGAATCGAGGAATTCTTCATGCATGATTTAGTCACCCTTAACTCCTGTGACTAACGGGGATCCACTTCTGGAAGTACAGGTATGTTGCTGCTATTGTGCCTTCTAGCATTTTCCCCATGGTCTAAATGATATTCCAGTACTGGAGGATGGGTGTGTGGTACCCAATGGCTAGGGCTTCAAAGTTACAAAGTTCTAAATTTCTACACTGAGGAGGGCAAAAAATGTTTAATGGTACTGTCTTCCAATCCATTCAGTTCAAATAACAATACTCTACATTTGCTTCTCCTTCAGTAATTCTCAGCTCACAAACACTGACTGCAAATTGAGAGGAAAAAGCAAATGAAATCAAGATAGAAAATATAATTGAACAAAACCAAGGTATCATACATTCAAATTTATGGGGGGATCACACATTAAGAAATGGGGGAGGTGGTGTGGTAAGACCTTTTAAAGGGGAATGATCCAGAAACAAGAGGTCATTGAGTGCTGGTGTTGGCTGGGAAGTCCCAGTTCCAGGGAAAGCTACCAAAGATCTGATTCCCTTTTGACAGTGGAGTGGGGTACTTTTCCTGGTGCCAAAGACCATTGGGGAGGATAGTCCATTCTCCTGATAAAATATCCATTAGGGAAGGGCTTTGAGGGCCGCATTCCTTGGAGAGCTCCAAAAAATCTGACTTAGGCTCCGATCACACACGCCATTAGCCACGTGAGAGGGACAAATGCCAAGCGGAGTTAATGGGCATAATCACATGGACACATCTGGCAAGCGTCATGCACCCGCCCCCAACCCGTACCGCCCAGCTGATGCTGTGAATTAAAAAAACTACCTCGGAAACCCCAGTAGCAAATGCTTGCGGGAGGCCACAGATGGACGTCCTCCGTCTGATCGCTCCAGCACATTCCTTTTGTGGTGTTGACGTGCCCCAGGAACACACGCCGCCAGAAACAACCCCAGTCTGCCGCTGCTGCCATCGGATCAGGTAATGGCGGCTTAGATTATGGCAGCACAAATAGTCACACCTCCCCCCCCCCGCGTTTTCTGCCACATGTGACTGGGACTTTAATTTTGTTGTTTGGGGTCTATCATCCCTAAGAAAATGTCCCTCAGAGAAAGGGGGAGGGCAACATTCAAATAATGATTTTTTAATTTTTTTTAAAAAAATTCAGGGACAGTTTCTCCAAGAAGGGATGATTCTCAACACACTCTTTCAAGTGAGACAGAAGGTTGGGAACACTGTTGTGTTTCTTATCCACATACAAGGGAGGTGCACAGGAAGGAAAAAGCCCACAAAAATCTAATTGTTACCACAGTTGCAGCTTCACAGGTTCTAATGAGATAGATGTTGCCCAGCTTTCCCCCACCACTCAACTACCCAATGCTCAGACTAAAAGGAGGTGTGTTCATGGATTGCTCAATGTTGCAGAGGGCCTGATGGCACAGTCAAGCAGGAAGCATGAGGAATATGAGGTTGTGGGATGATGACTTCAGTTCTTACCAGCATGCTGACAGTCCAGCTAAGACAGCCATCTTATTCCCACAGTCTCCATAAGGTGTCAGAAGCCATGAATGCATTGGGGGGAGGCCCCCCTTGGTGTCCAGGACATCAATAAATGCTGCCTTCACCCTTTTGAATTTCGACCTGCATTGCTTCAGCATGCAGTGGAAACTTTGTGCCCCAGGGTTGATGGACACCCTTCTGAAGAGGGACAGGTTTCCCAACTGGGTGTTACATGTCACATGAGCATCCTCTTCCACCTCCAGAACAACGTCCAGTATAGCTTCCACCTCATGGGCCTGCCAGAAAACACTCCAGCAGCTGGTGGCCAGTGTACTCACTGAAGAGAGAAGAAGAAGAGATTGGATTTCTCTTCACTACCCGAAGGAGTCTCAGACTGGCTTACAATCCCTTCCCCTTCCCCTCCCCCTCCCCACAACAGACACCCTGTGAGGTAGGTGGGGCTGAGAGAGTTCTTTTGAGGACTGCCCTTGAGAGAACAGCTCTGAAAGAACCACGGTCACGCCAGCAGCTGCATGTGGAGGAGTGGGGAATCAAATCAGGTTCTCCCATATTAGAGTCCATACTCTTAACCACTACACCAAACTGGAGCATTAGACTGCTGAACAGAACATTTTAAAAACATTGCCCTTTAGCTGGAACATTACAGCACAACCACAGAAACCAATTAGCTGTTGGCCATCTCAGTAGTAAGTGGTATATTCAAAAGTACACTATAAATGACTCACCAATAAGAAAAATCTATTGATATCTGAAGCAGAATTTTTCTCGGTTCAACCCTCTCTCCATTCTCACTGGCACGCTTCTGCCAATGATAATTTTGCACAGTAGAAATAACACCAGACTAAAAGTATTAATTCAGGGAGAGTAGTTATTGATTAACATAATGGTACAAGACCATCACCACCCCACTGCTGCCCAAAGGATGAAGTTAACACTCCAAAGCAAGCAGGGTAACAAAAAAAGCAAGGCTTAGCAATATTAGAAATACACCGCTCCCCACCTAGTTCTGTTGGTGGTGCAAGAGGAAATCTGCCACTGCATCCATCACATGCTCCCCTTCAACTTTATGGTGGTTGTCACTCTGCACATATTCCTCTTCTATGGGGGCAAAAAGTAAGAGCTCTGGATCAGAACATTCACTCAGAGTAGCGTGTCCCTTCTCCTCCCATATGCTGTGGAGGCAGTAACGGACAGTAACTATGATCTTGGCATTCTGCTCTGCAATCTCAACTTGAGTTTGGAGACATCTCCAGCATGCCTTCAACCACCCAAAGGAACATGGTCAAAAGTTCTCTTTCATCCGTATCATTAGCCAGCATTTGATTGGCTATGCAGCATCAGCAACAATTAGTGCTGCAACTTGCACACCATGAAAGGTAACAGTAAGGTTTCCTGGAACAAAGGTGCCGGTATCCATTGCAATGCATAGCCCCAAATACCAAAAAGCATAATGCATTATGATTTTGACCGCTACATCCAACTTCTGCGTTGATGAATCAACCAGCATGGTCTACTGTTCTCTGAAGCAGCATGGAGCAATATTTTTTGCTGTTTGAACATTGTTCTTGTCTGCCAGTGAGTGCTTGAATTTGAATATGGGTCCCATCTACTGCACCAGTGCAGTGTTGAAATCCTAGCTTTGCAAAATTGTCCATGATCTGTGGGAATGAAGGCAGAAGGACAGGTTTTCCAAGCGGGTACTCTGCATCACATTTATTTATTTTATTTATTTTTATCCTGCCCTTCCGGCCTGGCTGAGGGTGGCTTACTACAGGATAAAAGTTCTCATAATACATAAAACACGATTTGTTACATCAATACCATTTCTGATAAATAATAATGCAATAATATAAAAGCGGTGTCAAAATCATTAAAGTGTTAACAATTCCAGTTTTTACTTTAGTTCTGTTGCTCTGCCCAAGACCCTATCTAGCTGTCCCGAAAAACATAAAAATTCACTTTTCCCACCTTTTGGCTGAGGCGCATCATCTTCCAGAACAGGTCCAACTCTAGTGCAAAGCATGCCTCCAAGACAATTTCTCCCACAGTGGACAGCTCAATTCCAAACTGTTCTTGCTTTTCGCAGTAACAGTCCTCATTTACCAAGAACCACAGTGCTATTGCCATCTGCTTTTTTACTGGGATTGGTTTCCTCATGTGGGTTGTGTTGCTCTAAAGGTGCAAACTGAAGACACCCACAATCTCAAACAATGTACCATGTGAAAATTTTCTATCCACCACTCATCTGACCACACCAGCAAAACAAACTGCTCCCAACAGTTCATACTGTATGAAACAACCTAACAGTGACAATGCCTGCTGACCTCTGCAAGGGAATGGCATCAGTCCTATACACTGCCCTTTCAGGAGTAACCATTCCTCAAGACACCTCTGAGCAACCATAGTTTGCACAAACCTTCTCTTCTTTCCCTACTGCACACACTAGTGTGGAAAAATGTGCTCAGTGTTAGATCTCTATGATCAGCTTCCAAAGGAACATTGTTTGAGTCCTGTGATCCACCATGGTTGTAGCTGTTCTGAGTTCTTCAACTGCTGGAATTCAGGTAAATGGATTAAAATATGTAGTGAAGGACTGCACAGGCAATGAAAATAACCACTCAAACACAGGAAGGCAGCCAACCAATCACAGGCCATACATATATGCCTGGTACGATTCATATGTGAGTTTTGTGGGGCAGTGACTGCACACATAAGCGGAGCAGTAACTGTATACAGGATCGTGCCTAGAGTTGTGCTACAGCACAACAGTGCATGACAGGGGGGAAAAAACACTACAAATTGATTGTCTGAAAAGGAAGAGATGTCACACAGATGGGATAATTCCACAGAAAACTGGGCAGTGTGGAACAACAGCCATGATTGTACAATGATTAGAGGCATCCTGAAGCTGAGGATAAACCAGATAATGGCTGCAATCTGGAAGACATCTGTGAGAGACTGACCATTGATCACCCACGAGATTTCAAGGCAGAATGGGAATTTGATCTGAGGTCTCTCACATGTTAGGCTGACTGAATCTTATAGGCTCCTTCTTGCCAGTAGCTGAGGCAGTTTTCACTGACACACCACCTTGCTGAAGAACTGCACCTCATTTTACACTCACAATAATACTCTAGGAACTGTTAAGCAAGTGCTGGTTATTGTGCGCTCTCTGTCTTTTTCTACATAAATTATATTATACTTCCAGCAATATATTCTAGATCAGGGGTGTCAAACATGCAGCCTGTGGGCCGGATCCAGCCCCAACAGGGCTTCTATCCATCCCTTGAGCAACTAGCTGTCTCCCGCTTCCTTCTCCAGTTCTGCTACTGCTGTGTCACAGCTTGCTTTGCCAGACTCTCTCAATTGCACAGGAAAGATAGATAGGCAAGCTTCTGTTCCCTACATTGGTTGAGGCTCTTCCTCCTCCTTCAAGGAGGAGGGAAGGAATGAGCCAGAGCTTGCTTTCTGTCCAGGCTCCCTCAATCACACAGGAGACAAAGGCAAGCCTTTTTCCCCTTCCATTGGCTAAGGCTCCTCCCTTACCCCCTTTGCTCAGCTGTCTCAATTTCTCCTGAAACTGTTTATACAGAAGATTGGGGGACTTTATTCAGAGTTTTTCCTTTATATTAAGTACTTTTTGATCCTAGCTCTTTAAGAATATATAAGGGAGTTTGTTGAACTTGATAAGAAATTGTACTGTTTGAGTGAATTTGTACAATATAATCTTTCTGCTTTTGCTTGTAATTTATTCATGGAGTGTTGATATATTGATACTGTCACCTCCCATGGGCTCTCTTTTTGATAAATAACCTCCAGGTAGTGGCTGGAGATACCCTGGAATCACAACTGATCTCCAGGTGATAGAGATCAGTCCACCTGGAGAAAATGGCTGCTTTGGGAGGTAGACTCTATGATATTATATCCTATTGGTCCCTCCCCAGACCCCACCATCCTCAGGCTCTACTTCCAAAAATCTCCAGCTATTTCCCAATTTGGAACTTGCAACCTTATACAAAGATGAGAAGAAATTCAGGTAGCCAAATGGAATAATCTTTCACCAATTAGTCCCATCATTCCAGCTGCCTATTCCAGTATAAAGCATGCTTTGAAGCTGCCTACTACTATCATTGGGGAGGGAAGACTGTATGATGTAGTCTGATCTCATCAGATCTCAGAAGCTAAGTAGAGTCAGTATTTGTGTCAGGTTCAAAAGCAAGTAGATCCAAGCATTCTTAGGAGTAAGAAGGGCTTTATTGGAATACAGTGCTAAAACCCACAGTGTAGAGGTTATTGTCGGGAATGGCGGGACAAGCTGCTCAAGCATGGTTATAGTGTGATGCAAAAGGTGACTAGCAAATGACCTGCAAGCGCGCATGCGGGAAACTCCCAGCGGGAGAATTACTTAATGGGCGGGAGACGACTCCCTCCTCCCTTCGTCTTCACAGGAATGGAAAATTCTCATACAAAAAAGAATAGTCCAAAGCCTGCACTCAAGGCCACCGTGATAAGACCGAGCGGCAGAGAAGAAGCTCCCACGTTACAGCTAGCATACCTACGCAAGCGCAGAAGCAGGGACGAGATAGGGAACACAGCACAATGGATACAGTGTGAAACAATAAAAAACCATTACTGACAATTTGGAAGGGAGTCCACCAAGGAAGACTGCAGAAGAAGGCAATGGCAAATCACCTCTACTTCTCACTTGCCTTGAAAGCCCTTTACCAGGGTCACCATAAGTTGACTGTGACTTGGTGGCAACTTTACATGCACTACTACTACTACTATCATTAGATTTCCTCTTCATTATTTAATTTCTTTTTAAGTTCTTAAACAAGTGAAATTAATGCATTGATGTTATGAAGATGTGTCAGACAGGGACTCATTAATGTGACAATTATTGAATAATTATGTTATAATGAAATAAAATCCAGTGAACTGAGAGTTACTATAATGACATTTTGGCTCAAATGCTCTTGAGAAGTGTTTGATCTATAGTGATTCTTAGCATGCTGAAAGGTTATCATCCTGGCAAGCAGCCAACACCAGGTTACATAGGTAGCCATTGCAAGGAATTCTCAAGCAGTATATACCATCTGCTAAACGAAGCTAAAGGCATTGTTTACAGTCTGTTAGCTTTTGGCTTTGTATGCAATGCAAACACTGCTTACACTGTCTATATAGAAAATATTCAGCAATTAAACAATTAAACAATTAAACACTTGAAATCAAGAAGTGGGATTACATGTTTAAAGGACTTCAAATTCACTTACATGCTGTGTGCATGCAAAAGAATCTTGGCCAAGCTGCATCTGTCAGGCTGAGAAAGATTTATCTTTGGTAAGCTTGTTAGCCCAACATCCTGCCAGTGTGGAGTTAGCAAGATTTTCAACCAAATACAGCAGGTCAGACCCCTACTCCCATCCTTCTGTGAATATCAGATTGAGAAGAACAATGGTCTACATCTTGGCTGGCAGCTGGGTCTAACTTTTTATTTATTCATTATTTCATTAAATTATTTAGGGCATTTGTTGTCATAGTTTCCCCCGCCCCAACAGGAAACTCAAAATCGATTACAAAAATATCAATTTAAACAATTTAAATAAACAAAATGCATTGTGGACCACCTATATCCAACAACCACAGCAACATCCTGGGCTGAGCTGGCATCCATAACCATTAAAGCCCACAGGCTATGGGCCTCCTTTGCCATTCATCCATGTCCAGGCTTTAGGTACCACTGTTCCCTGTCCCTTGTATCTTTTTGGAGAATTACAGCATTTATTAG
Organism: Gekko gecko; assembly: GCA_029375565.1. Lineage (NCBI taxonomy): Eukaryota > Metazoa > Chordata > Lepidosauria > Squamata > Gekkonidae > Gekko > Gekko gecko. The sequence goes on from JAPDNY010000005.1 coordinate 178,316,547, forward strand.
ATATGTTCTGAGGCTCTGATGAATTGGCCACACCCAGTTCATGAACTTCCCAAAGAAGGCAGCTGTGTTAGTTGAAACAGCATTCTGGATTAGACTGAGATTAGCAAAACATTCATAATAGTACACATTCATAAATTATGTTGCTGTGTCATACAAAGATGTGATATCTTAGATGTGAGGCAGTTTTGGCAAGTGATCCAGAGTTGAGAAATCAAGTATAAACCTGCCCAAGCTCTGTTTACTGGCAGGGCTAAGAAGCTTCCTTGTTTGTTTTACTAGTCCATATTCTTCAATACTCCAGATAAGTAAATATGAATAGGCTAATAATTGTTGGGGAAAATATGTGGGTGTTTACAACTTGTTAGAACCTGAATAGCAGAGTTAATTGCACAGCAAAAAGTGTGGCTATTTCTCAGTGTTTGGCCTTAAAAGGAATGAATGGAGACAAGAGATAGGATAAAAGTCAAAAAAATTAGACTTGCTTTATTGAGAAATATTCCACATTCATCAGATCACTTATACCTAGACATTACTATGACAAACAATCCCTAGAGCTGATCATGGTAAATGTGTTGAATCCTGCCTGCACCTCTCATAGAGGATGGTTAGCTATGTATGCTTTTCCTTGGAGAGAAACCTTCAGAGAGAAAAAAGACAGGAAGGAAGACAGCTGCAGGAAAAAGGAAATCTATCCAGTTACTTTTGGACAGTGAGAGGCACGAGAAAACAGAGTGAAAACACATCACTGATTCTGCTGACTAGATAAGCAGATCACTCTCTGTGTCCAAGAAAGCATGCAAGGTTGCCCTTTTTATAATAAGCCTATTCTCATACCAAGGGTCCCTGCCTGTTTAGAGATTGTGGTTCAGTGGTAGATCATCTGTTTGGCATGCAGAAATTCTACATTCAGTGCCTGGGCATCTCCAGTTAAAAGGATCAGATAGTATCTGATATGATTACTGTAAAATATACCATCCTCTGCTCCCTCCAGCTTCAAGATTAGGGGAGCCAAAACTGTATTCATAAAAACACGAGCCAGGAAGATTCCCTTTGTCATTAAATATTCTTTGTTTCATAATAAAATTGATGGTATTTCTGAGCTGCTGAAGGACAGAAGAACTCTTAGTGCTTGATTTGCACTGCCCAAGATTTATAACTCTTTCAAGTCCACCACTCTTACCTGGTCACCCACAAGAGCTTTTAAATGTTCTTTAGTCTCTGTTTTAGAATTCCAGAAGGGGATGCATCCATTGTATTTAAAAACAGTCAGGCTAACCTTGGATGGTTGTAGCACTAAATTATAATCCCCACTGCAACTACTAGCCACCACACATGAGGAATCCATTGAACCTTTGTATACCTTATCACCATCCAGGGGGGCTACAATCTGCAATAATGCCAATTGCCTTGACCCATGTTTTCTGCTTGCTTCATTACCATGTTGCTTATCTCATCCATTTTATAATGCAACTCTTGTAGCTGTTTGCAAATATATTCAACAGTTTTCGCAGTTCAGTGTAGAAACTCACAAGGGTTTATTCCTGCATCTAGTCTCTCAGCCTCTATGCCTTTAAGTTGATCTGTGCAGCTCTCATTTACTTCATTATTTTCAACATTAACTTCCAGCATAGAAGAAAACGTAGCAGAGGTGTCATTAACCACAGATAAATCTACTGGCTCTGTCAGCACTGCAAACCGGTTCAAAGTGGGGATCTGAGTTAAGTAAAAATCATCAATTTTCAATTGTTTTGCGATAGGAGGGGAGTGCTCACCCTCTCTAGCTCTCTTAAAAGTTTTCATGGTGTGCCATGCCCAGAGGAGTACTGCTCAGGACATTAAAAACACAAAATTTATTTATTGGTCATCCCAGCCCCCAAGGCAACATTTATTGGTCATCCCAGCCCACAAGGCAGTCAAACATGCTGCAACTAGGGCCAGGGCCTTTTCGGTGCAGCCCCCACCTGGTGAAATGAGCTCCCAGAAGAGATCAGGACCCTGTAGGACCTTATGCAGTTCTGCAGGGCCTGCAAGATGGAGCTCTCCCACCAGGCCTTCGAGTAGGGGCCGCCATCATCTTCATCACCATCATGGCATCGTCATCTCGAGGCTTACTGGCCTGGGTACGAGATTCCAGTTCCACAGGATATTATGGGTACAGTGATAAACGAATGTATTAGAGAGCAGAATGGTGACCGCTGTTTTAATTGCATTAGTCTTAATAGTTTATTTATGGTTTTAGCATTTATTCTTGGCTTTGCCTCGGTGTTTTAATGTTGATGTTTGGCATTATGCCTCTTGTTCGCCACCCTGAGCCCACGTGGAATGGTGGGATATAAATAAATAAATACATTAAAAGGTAAAATCCATACTAAAACAGCTGTAGACTTATTTTGCTGTCAAAACACCCAATATAGTTGCCACCGTTATCTCAGTAATTAGGGAGGAAAATGAGTTCTTGTCTTTTCTTGGCTGTTAGCCTAATTGCCTTAAATAATTAATATTAATGGGGAATTTGTGATATTATAAATGGGCAATAGACAATAAGGGAGCGAACACCTATATATACAGCGGCCTCGCTTCTTCCAGAGATACCAGTAATAGACACGGAGGCTGGCTTCAGTATAAAAATGGTTTCCTTTTACTGAAGAAACTTCGCATTCAAACAATACACAAACACGCACACTGTTAGCTTCTAAGAAAATTAGATAGACAAATAGAGATGTTCGCATGAGCAGGAGATCATTAGTGGGCAATATTTACCTGTCCGCTGAAAAGATGCATCCCAATGGGAAAATAGGGGAGACTAATAGGAAGGGGGGGTCATGCTCTGAACTGGCAGAAACACATGGAAGACTCTGGCTGCAGTCCAAGAGTCTTAGAGGCAGGGTGAGTTTCAGGATAGAAAGAGCTAGAGGGATAGAAAGGTTTAAAGAGGATGTAGAGAGGGCGTAGAGAGAGAGAGCATGTTGCTGGGTGCCCACTTTTATTAAGGGGCATTTGGGGGAGACCTATGGTGGGCACCTCCCTTGAGACAACCCCTTGGTGGTCCGTTCCAAAAGCCACATTCGCAATGGGTGAAGGGCTTAAGGAGTTGGTCAATATTGAATTCTATCTAAACTTGTGACAGAGACACCTTGAGGGTCATGATGATTCATTGGCTAGCACCTATTGTGTTCTTTGACTCAGGTCAGCAGAACCGGTTCCTTAGGAATGTCAAGTCCTTTGTCAAACAGAAGGCGGGAAAGAGTCTTTTGTGCCTTTGCTGCAGAGAAGGTGGGGGGCTGCCAGCGTGATGAAGACGGACTTCCTTAATGGTATTGGGAGTCCTCAGTTCAAACAGCAATGGCAGATGGCTATTTTGGAGTGCTTCATGTGTCTAGGGATACATCTGGAATGGGGCAACCTTGGGAACCACGGGCACATTGTCTCAGGCTCTTGCTGGCATGTGTCTGGCATTACAGTCTGGTCACCTTACATCAGAGTCCCTTTTGCGCATTTTACACACAGTCCATTTATGTCCATAAGAGAGCACAAAGCTCCTTGCTAGGCAACATGGTGTCAATTCTGACTCTTGGTTCTTTTAAGTCTCCGTGAGATAAGCTATCCCAAAGTTAGATATAGTTAAAACAAGACTAAAATTAAGTACTAAAAGTTAAAATTAAGTACTAAAAGTTAAATAAAGATAAAATTCACTGGGAGCAATGTAATGAGTGACTGTTGAGACAAGCGGAAACCCAGAGTTTAGTCAGTTCCTAAGAGAGTTTGATATAACATTATTACAGGAAACCTGGGCCCAGTATAAGATACATTTAGAGGGCTATAGGACATTTTCCCTTTTAGCTTATAAATCTAACTCTTTTGGACATGGCAAAGTGGGTTTAGCATTAGCAGATCTGATGCAGAGGTGCTACCCCTTAAGGACTGTGGTCATCTGGCCCAAGTTTTCCTTTTGAAAGTTTTGAAAAAGACTTTAATTATAATTAACATATATCTTCCTCCATGTCCTGATAAACAATCACTGACTGACTATTGGGACTCTATATCAGAGCTCCTTGAGGAGCTGGAATGGGAATTCCCAGCTTTGGACATTATAATAGCTGGCGATTTCAATGCTAGAGTGGGTCAGAATGGATTAGATCTGGCAAGGATGTTGGGTTTAAACCATGATGAGGACCTGCCTACTTGTATGTCTGCTTGCAGATATTCTAAGGATAGCCTCATTAATGACGCTAGAATCCATTTAGCACTTTTGTGTATTTGGTTTAATTTGGTAATACTGAATGGTTTTGCCTGTCATGATATTCCAGGGGAATTTACCTATGCCGCCAAATGGGGGTGCAGTGTGGTGGATTATATGTTGATTCCTCCATCTCTCACAGGACAGGTGAGATCATTCAAAATTGGGGGGTGCACAGAAAGCGATCATTTCCCCCTGATATTGGTTCTAAGCCAGTTTTTTTCACCCGGGAGTCAGGATATTGTTAGGGTTGAATCTGAAAATATGATAAATAGAATCCCCAGAATTCATTGGTCACGTAAAGTGGCTTGTCAGGCTGCAGGATTTCTAAACTCAAACACCCTGGAAGAATTTGTTGCAGTATTAAGTAAGTCATCCCAAATCTCAGAACTGATTCATTTATATGACAAAATTACAAATCAGCTCACAGATGCTCTTAGGATGCAATCAGTGTAGCAACAAGCTCCTAAGGAGTCAGGTGTACAAGGGTGGTTTGACTATGAATGCCTAAAAATGAAGGTTCGGGTGTTTGCCATTTATCAGCAGTATAGAGAATTAAATTTACCAAGACCTCCAGTGATATATTTTGAGCTTAAGTGTAAATTAAATCAAATTTTAAAAAATAAACAAAAAGTATCCATACAAAAATGCTGGGATCTTCTTCTTCAGGCCATGATTAAAAATGATATAAAGAAATTCTGGACTTTAGTCTCAGATTCATTGGATAAGAAAATGGCTCTGAATAGTCCTATTTCTGCAAACAATTGGCATGAATATTTTTCAGCAATCTTTTATAAGGATGGAGTTAGCTTATCATAGAGAACAGTTATCAATTTGGCTGACTGTCCTGAATGACCTCCAGTACAGGTTGAGGAGGTAGAATCCCTAATTGAGCACCTTAAGCCAGGGAAGTCTCCTGGGCCTGATGCAATTCCTCTTGAAATGCTTAGGACATTTCCAGAGTGGTTGACACTGTTTTTAGCCACTCTGTTTACTGAAATAGACAAGACAGGGCTAATGCTTGATGCGTGGACAAATGCAGTATTTGTGCCAGTATTTAAAAAAGGAAATTGCCAACTTCCAAGCAACTATAGACCCATTAGTCTTTTATCTATTGTGGGGAAACTATATTCAGGACACTTGGCAAATAAACTTAAAGTATGGATGACAGAGCAGCAAATGTTGGGCCCTGAACAAGGTGGATTCTGCCAGGAGAAATCAACTATAGATCACTGTGTAGTGTTAAGCCACCTAGTAAACAAATTTAAGAAAGAGAAGGGCTTTAAACTTTCTGCGGCCTTCTTAGATCTCAAAGGTGCCTTTGATTCCATTCCAAGAGAATTACTTTGGAAGAAGGTTCTGAATTTTGGGATAGATAAGAGACTGTGATTCTTGATTAAAAAGTTACACCACAATACTAACTGTCAGGTCAGATGTTTATGTGAAGGAGATCCAACCCCCAAAATCCCAATAAATATCGGGGTGAAACAGGGCTGTATTCTAGCCCCACTACTTTTCAATCTTTATATAAATGATTTGGTCTCTTTCTTGGAGGACATAGATGCCCACAGTCCCAAACTTGGGTTGATCCATGTTCCACTGCTTTTATATGCAGATGATGCAGTGTTAGTTTCCCTTTCGCAAATTAGATTGAAATGGCTATTATCATGCTTCTATGAATACTGTGAACTAAATAAATTGACCTTGAACTTGGGAAAGTGTGGGAAACCCTCAATATGGAATATAAGAGGCAACTGGATTGAACAGGTTAAAGGTTTTAGATACCTAGGAATAAATTTCCATTATAGAGCCACCTGGGTTCCTCATAGCAGGGAAGTGATAAAAGTTATGAACTGCAACATACTTGCGCTTATCTGTTTTTATTTTATCAAGGGTAAACAATATGTTCCCACAGCTATTAGAGTATTCAATCATAAGATTAGTGCAAGGTTGCTTTATGGAGTACCTATTAGGATCAAGGCCTTCAATAAGGAAGTGGAAAGAATACAATCTAACTTCCTTTGAAAAATACTGGGCCTGCCCATATGTGTGCCTTATGCAGCCATCTGCCTGGAAACTAATCAAAGGCTCCTTGAAACTAAAGCATGGATTAATACTATCAAATTTTGGCTACATCTACATTTTAAGAATAGTAATGGTAGCCTTATTTTTCACATGCTGACAGAGTCTCAGTCTTCAATGTGGTTAAACCACATAGAAAAGAAAATCAATTCAATAGGGATCAGTATTGGTGATTTATCCTCCCTTACTGAAAGTTCAGCCTTTGCACAGATCAAAGACTCATTGACATCAAGATGCAGAATCTTAGGAGCCTTGCTAAAAGTAGATGTTCATCCTTGGGCTTGGGGATCTTACCGTACAGGTATATGGCTGAGTATTTAACCTGTTTAACAGCCCCGCACTATCTCAGAGCTTATTCACTAGCCTGTTTCAATGTGTTACCCTCTGCAATTCTCCAGTGGCTCTTCGTGAGACATTCCTTACGTCCGGGATAAGCTCCTCCCTCTTCCTCAGGGTCGGCTCCGATCTTTGATCCAGGCAGGGAGGGGCTTATTCCCTTGTAGGCAAGCCAGTTTTTTAGCCAGCCCTGCTGAAGCAGGACGTGCTCCAACGGCGCTGAGCAGCGCCTCCTGAAAAAGAAGAAATGAAAGTAGAAGTGAAAAGAAGAAAAGGAGCTCTGAAGCAAGGCTGGTGGATTAGCAGACCAGCACAAGGATCCTCCGAGGCGCCGACACTATCTTTCAGTCCCCATGCTTTCTCCCGCCGGCCTGACCTGTCCTGTGGGCAGAGGGCCTGCTCCCAGTTCAGGGAGCGTGGTAGAAGCGAGGCGCGCCAACAGAGCGGGGCAGGAAGCACACGCTCCGTCTCCCTTTCAGTCCTTTTCCCTGCTCCCGCATCTGAAACTCGGTAAGGAAACGCCTCCTGCAATCTCTACCCTCTTCAGTGCTACTGGAGGAGGATGAGAAGCGACTCAGGGTCTCAGAGGCTTAAAGGGGCCATAGAGAAAGTTCCCTTGTCCCAACAGGGACAAGGCGTGTACTCCATATTCTTCGTGGTTCCAAAGAAAAATGGCACCACGAGAGCCATTTTAGATTTAAGTCCAAAAGGAGATTTAAAATGGCTCAACAGACACATCAGGAACAAAAAATTCAGGATGGAAACCCTGAAATCCATCCTCATCTCAATACAACAAGGGGACTATCTGGCGTCTCTGGATCTGTCGGAAGCCTATCTCCACATTCCCATTCACAGCATCGGAAGTTTCTCCAGTACAGCTATGCAAATCACCATTTCCAATACAAAGCACTCCCTTTTGGACTAAAATCCTCACCCAGGGTATTCACAAAGGTCTTGGTGACCATAGTGGCTCACCTGCGGCTAAAAGGGGTGGGCTTATTTCCTTATCTGGACGATATTTTGATCAAGGCCCCCACTGCTCTGGAATGCTCACAGGCCATGAACCTGACAATTTGGACACTGGAAGATCATGGTTTCATTGTGAACCTGGAGAAAAGTCATCTGTTACCATCACAGAGATTGCTACACCTGGGAGTGGAAATAGATACGGAACAAGACCGGGTGTTCCTCTCGCAGGAACGGGAAATAAAGATCAGGTCCCTACTGGCTCAAGTCCTACAGACATCCAAAACCAAACTGATGACACTAGTAAAACTATTAGGGATGTTGCTCTCATGCCAAGATGTAGTTACATGGGCTCGCTTCCATGTAAGTCCACTACAAATATTGTTACTTCCACATCAAAGGGCAATAGCACTCAAAAAATTCAGAATGATCCCTTTAACAGGGGAGGTGAAAGATCAATTAAGGTGATGGCTAGCACCAACATGTCTGGCATTCACCTCAGAGAACCATCTCGGTCTGTGATGACGACAGATGCCAGCCTGTTCGGCTGGGGGGCACATTCCGGGACCAGGATGGTCCAGGGAGAATGGTCGGAGATGGAAACGACAGAGAGCATCAACCTATTAGAGCTCAGGGTGATACGACTGGGTCTTCTACAATTCATGGACCTCTTATCGGGGAACCACGTTTTGGTCCAGACGGACAAAACCACTGCGAAAGCCTACATGAATCGTCAAGGAAGGACCAAGGTCAGGTCTCTGCATGCGGAGGCATCGGTACTAATCTCCTGGGCAGAGAAACATCTGTTGTCTCTAAAAGCCACTCACGTGGCAGGAAAAGACAACGAACTAGCAGACTGGTTGAGCCAGAAACGACTAGACCAAGCGGAATGGATGCTAAACAAAACAGTGTTCGAACAAATTTGCAACGAGTTCGGCAGGATGGATCTGGATTTATTTGCCACGGAACTGAATTGCCAAGTTCCAGACTTTGTGTCCCGACACAGAAATCCTATGGCAAAAGGGATGGATGCCCTGAATTTCGCATGGCCTACAGGTCTTCTCTACGCATTTCCGCCTCTCCCAATAATGCACAAGGTCTTACAAAAGATATGCCTTCACAAGGTGGAAGTAGTGTTAATTGCACCATTCTGGCCTCGTCAAACATGGTTTCAGGAATTGATCTCCCTGTCAGTAGTAAAACCATGGCATCTGCCTATTCAGGCGGACCTACTAACACAAGGTCCGACCAGACACCCGAGGCTGGAGTTACTAAAGTTAGTGGCTTGGAGGTTGAGCGGAAAATGCTAGAAGGAGCAGGGTTCCCTGACAAGCTAGTGAATACTATGTTGGCAGCTAGAAAGACATCCACTAACAAAGCATATGACCATACATGGAAAGTCTTTCAGGCCTGGTGCTTAAATCTGGGAAATGAACCGGTTAAGGCTTCAGTAGGTATAGTCTTAGCTTTCCTACAGGCGGGACTTGATAAGGGTCTCAGCACAAGTACCCTTCATAGACAAACGGCCGCTATTTCGGCCATTCAAGGGGCTAAACATGGCAGACACCCCCACATTAAAAGATTTTTGAAGGGAGCAATGGCCATTAATCCCCCTAAAGTACATCGGTTCCCCACGTGGAATCTTAACACGGTCCTGAGGGCTCTATGCAAACACCCGTTTGAACCAATGGCCTCCTGCCCTTTAAAAGAACTAATCTTTAAGACTCTGTTCTTGGTAGGTATCACATCAGCCAGGAGGGTCTCGGAATTAAGAGCTTTGTCCATTAACAAGGAGTTATGCATTTTTCATAGGGACAAGGTAGTCCTACGTATGGATCCGGCCTTTGTCCCAAAGGTAAATTCGATTTTCCATAGGGGGGAGGAAGTGGTTCTTCCATCCTTCTGTTCCAATCCACAGCATGAGAAGGAATGGGAGTGGGATTGCCTAGATGTTAGAAGAGCCCTTAGCTTCTACATGGATAGGTCCAAAGATTGGAGAAAATCTGAGACCCTCTTTGTGTCCTTCAGGAAATCGTCTTTGGGATCACCAGTTTCTGCGTCCACTCTTAGTAGGTGGATCAAAGGATGCATCATTTTGGCATATAAGGCTAAAGGGATCGAAATTCCGGAGGGAATTGTTGCGCACTCTCTTAGAGGTGCGGCTATGTCTGCAGCGTATAGGTCTTTCCCTTCCTTGGAAACCATTTGCAGGGCAGCTACCTGGAAATTGGTACATTCCTTTACTAAACACTACAGAGTGAATAAATTAGTTTCGGCCGAGGTGGCCTTTGGGCATCGGGTGCTCCAACACACTCTGTAACTTGGGGATGCAGTCTCCCACCTTTGGAGTAGCTCTTGTACATCCCAGATGTAAGGAATGTCCCACGAAGAGCCACTGGAGAATGGAAGGTTTCTTTCACTTACCGTGAATCTTCCTTTCTCAGTGGTTCTGAAGTGGGACATTCCTGCCCGCCCTTCTGCATTGGGGGGGGGGTCTCCCCACTTTACAGAGTGTGTGACGGTGCTGATTCTATGGGGTGAGTTTTACTGTTAACTAGGTTCTGTTAGGAAAAGATGGCAAGAATACACAGAAGAACTATACAAGAAGGACCTCGACGTCCTTGACAACCACGATGGTATAATCACTGACCTCGAGCCAGACATCCTGGAATGCAAAGTTAAATGGGCCTTAGAAAGCATTACTAACAACAAAGCTAGTGGAGGTGATGGTATCCCAGCTGAGTTATTCAAAGTCTTAAAAGAAGATGCTGTTAAAGTGCTGCACTCAATTTGCCAACAAATTTGGAAAACACAACAGTGGCCACAGGATTGGAAAAGGTCAGTTTACATTCCAATCCCAAAGAAGGGCAACGTCAAGGAATGTTCAAACTATCGCACAATTGCACTCATTTCACACGCTAGCAAGGTCATGCTCAAAATCCTACAAGCTAGGCTTCAACAGTACATGGATAGAGAACTGCCAGAAGTACAAGCTGGGTTTCGAAGAGGTAGAGGAACTAGAGATCAAATTGCCAACATTCGCTGGATTATGGAGAAAGCAAGAGAGTACCAGAAAAACATCTACTTCTGCTTCATTGACTATGCTAAAGCCTTTGATTGTGTGGATCACAATAAATTATGGCAGGTTCTTAAAGAGATGGGAGTACCAGACCACCTCACCTGTCTCCTGAGAAACCTGTATAAGGGTCAAGAAGCAACAGTTAGAACCGGATATGGAACAACTGATTGGTTTAGCATAGGAAAAGGAGTACGACAAGGATGTATATTGTCACCTTGCTTATTTAATTTATATGCAGAGTACATCATGCGAAATGCTGGCCTGGATGAATCACAAGCTGGAGTTAAGATTGCTGGGGAAAAGATCAATAACCTCAGATATGCAGACGATACCACTCTGATGGCAGAAAGTGAAGAGGACCTAAAGAGCCTTTTGCTCAGGGTGAAAGAGGAGAGTGCAAAAGTGGGCTTGAAGCTCAACATCAAAAAAACTAAGATCATGGCATCTGGGCCCATCACTCCTTGGCAAATAGAAGGGGAAGTCGTAGAAGTAGTGACAGACTTCACGTTCCTAGGATCCCAGATCACTGCAGATGGTGACTGCAGCCATGAAATTAAAAGACGCCTGCTCCTTGGGAGGAAAGCGATGGCAAACCTAAACAGCATGATAAAAAGCAGAGACATCACCTTGCCAACAAAAGTCCGCATGGTCAAAGCAATGGTATTCCCCGTAGTAATGTATGGCTGCGAGAGTTGGACTATAAGGAAGGCTGAGCGCCGAAGAATCGATTCTTTTGAACTATGGTGCTGGAGAAGACTCTTGAGAGTCCCTTGGACTGCAAGGAGAACAAATCAGTCAATCCTACAAGAAATCAACCCTGACTGTTCCCTGGAAGGCCAGATCCTGAAGCTGAAGCTCAAATACTTTGGCCACCAAATGAGAAGGGAGCATTCACTGGAGAAGACCCTGATGCTGGGAAAGATTGAAAGTCAAAGAAGAAGGGGACGGCAAAGGATGAGATGGTTAGACAGTGTCATCGATGCAACGAACATGAAATTGAGCAAACTTCAGCAGACGGCGGAGGACAGGAGGGCCTGGCGTGGTCTGGTCCATGGGGTCGCGAAGAGTCGGACTCGACTGTGCGACTGAACAACAACAACAGGTTCTGTTATAGTCCCTATTAACTTGCTGAAACCGTTAGTCTCCCACGTTGGGGGAGGGGACGTGTTGTTTTTTCTCCTAGTTCCTTTACGGCGGGGTGTGCTACAGGGGCTTGATAATGACTGGCTTGCCTACAAGGGAATAAGCCCCTCCCTGCCTGGATCAAAGATCGGAGCAGACCCTGAGGAAGAGGGAGGAGCTTATCCCGGACGTAAGGAATGTCCCACTTCAGAACCACTGAGAAAGGAAGATTCACGGTAAGTGAAAGAAACCTTCCATTCTCTATGGGAGATTTTATAAAATACCATACACTAATAGGCTATGCACATGTAATCAGCGGGACATAGAGAGCCTTGAATATTTTTTTTGCACTGTACTTATTATCTTGCTATACATTCCACACTTATTAATCCCTTGTTGAGAAGCAAGCAGGGAAATATGATGAATGCAAAATTATTTTTTTATTATCTACTTGGAACCAAATTGTGATTGAAACTGTGGCCAAATTTTTGTACCTTGCTACTAGGAGGCAAGCAATGTATCAGCAGAGAGGGCCTTGACTGTTCAGAGTGTTTCCTCCCCATTATAATTCAGTGATTATGCCAATAAAGGTTGTTTGTTTAGTATCTGATATGAAAGACCTTGTCCTGAGACCCTGGAGAGCTCCTATAAATAAGAGGAGGCAATACTCACCTTGACAGACCAAGGGTCTGACTTCAAAGACAACAGATTCATGTGTGTGCCTGAGGGTCAAACTAGACATGATGGCATCCTCATGACCACCACGAGGATGCTGCCACCATTTTAGAGTCATTTTAAAATGCTGCAAGGGCTGGATTCTGCTTAGGCCCACAGTATAGCACTTGCCTCCCCCCCAGCCATTCCAGGTGCTGAAACAGCTGTGGGAGATTTGCAGCTGTTTTGGCCTTGATAAGCGGTCAGGGGGGAATAAAAGCTCTTCAGCCCACCATGCTACTTATAAAGAAATACAAAAAAAATATACAAGGGGGTACACAGTCAGGGAATACAAACAAAGCACAACTACTGTGTACAAAGACAATGAAGTAAAGAAATGTACAAAAATATTTACTAAAGGCTCTATATAGTTATAAATAGTACAAGATAAGAACCTCAAACTATTCAAAATACTTATTACAATACTGCTACAAATTGTCAAGACTATAACATTCCAAATAAATTACATCATGTGCAACACAGCTCAATAGTGTCAAACTCTACTTAGTTTGCCATAGTTGCAGGGGGGAGGGAAATTCCTACAGGGGGTGAACAGCTGAGTGTGTGAACTTCACTAGCAATAGGCATCATTGCTCTTCCTTAAGATACCTCCCTCCTTGAGGGACAGCTTTGAAACCAGAGTTGTGCCAGCTTGCTATTGTAAATAACAGGATCGTATATTCCCAGGTGGTGATGGGGTAGTGAATGCAAGTGCTAGGTGGGATGATTGCGAAGTGTGATTGGTCATTCGGGTTTTTGTGTGGCCCTTTTGAACTGTCTATATCTCTGAATGTTCCTGCCAGAACCTCAGTTCTGACATGGTATTGTTCTAGCCTGGATCATGATATCTCAATAAACAAATCACTGCCAAGGAGAGTATTATGGGGACTCTCTTGTCCAGGAGTCTGACAAAGTATCAGAACTCTCTTTGTCCCTTCAACAATCGCACCACCATCAATCACACCACTGGCTGATGAAGGCAAAGGCACAGGAATGAGCACCAGATCTGAACCCAAGTTCCCAGGCCCAGCCGCAGACAAGAAGGAAGAAAAGCCAGCTGGCCCCAAACCCAAGAAGCATTCAGTGTACTGGGACATGGGGGCCAAGCCGAAAGATCACTGGAGTGGTTGTAACCAGTGGGACGACCTGGTGTGGCTCATGAGCACTATCAGGTTTAGGGTTAGGGAACGAAAGCATATGGGGAATGAGAAGGCAGATGAGCCTCCTGCACCTTCCAAGATGATCCCAAGCACGTGAAAGTGATGGAGGCACTGGGAGAGGAGACGAGCACTGAGAGGGCACACACAGAGCTCAAAGCAAAGCTGAAGGAGCTCAAGGAGGGCCTCCAAACCCTCATCTAGAATCTCCCAGCAGTTGTTAAAGAACTCATGCAACAGGGAGCAGAAAAGTCTGAAGAAGAGACGGATGAGGAGGAGCAGTGTGGGCAGCCATCAGGACCCCCTCTTCTTCCTCCCGTGATGCTGGTCTGAGACCAACAGTAACCCTGAGATGCCCTAGAGGTGATGTTCGATGGCAACCCTGAGAAGTTAGCCTTCTTCATGCTGCAAGTACAGAAGTTCCTGAGAGAGTGGGGCCACACTTTCACCTCTGATGAGCACTGCATGGACTACATGTGGTCATGGCTGCAAGACCAGACAACTGACTGGTTTGTGGCCTATACAGTGTCAGGGGCCCAGAACTGTGTAATGTAGATGCCTTCATGCAGGCACTGAGGCACCAATATGAGGACCCCCTGGAGCTGGAAAACGCGTGGACCGATCTCCAGGGCCTAAGGCAAGGGGGTTAGTTGGTGCAAGAATACTTGGATGAGTTCAAGACCTACACAGCCAAACTACAAGGATGGCCCAAAGAGATCCTCATCGAGTTCTACCAGAGCAGGCTGAACACCACAATCTTGGAGAAGACTCTGGCCCAGGACAACCTATTAACCCTTGTTGGTTGGATCCAGGTAGCCTGCAGGGTGGAGAACAGGTGCAACCTGGTGCTCCTGTACCAGTACAAGACACTAGGGAAGGCATCTGGGGGCTTGAAGACTCAACACAGAAGAGGCCCAGTGGCCAGAGGCAACGGAGAGCAACAGATGAGACTGGGGTTGTGCCTGCGATGCAGAGCATCAGGGCACTTTGTCGTGAACTGCCCGGGGAGCAAATGCGTGAGAAGGTATGCAAGGAGGAGGTAAAGGAGAAGAGACCCAAGATCCCCAGTAGACAGCCCAAGCTGCCCAAGGCCCTGCAAGCGGCAGTGAGGGATGAAGTAAAGGGCACCTCCTCCAGTGAGGGTGACATGCCTCAGCTGGCGGGAAAAGGCCAGGACCTGATGTGAAGGGCACCAGCCAGCAGATCCAAAAGTCTCTGGTGCAAGACTCAGTGAGACCTTCCTCCCCCCTCTTCTATTTGACTGTTACCATAATTAATCCTGAAGGGGAGACACATATCAGGGTCAGAGCCCTAATTGACTTGGGATGTACCCGGGACTTAATCAGCCCAGCCATAGTCACGGGCTTGGGGGCCAATGTGCACAAGTTACAGGAACCCATAGTAGTTTCCCAAATGGATGGGATGCCAATGAGGGGGGAGACCTGCCAGCCACACTGTCCACCTACCAGTGGGTGTGGTCTCTCACTGGGAACTACGCTCTTTTGTGGTGAACCCCTCTGCAAAATTCTCTATGGTACTTGGGATCTGGTGGGTCCAGGCCCATGTTCCATACATCCAATGGAGTGCAGGGACATTAATGTTAACATAAGAACATAAGATTAGCCAATGTTGGATCAGGCCGATGGCCCATTCAGTCCAACACTCTGTCACACAGTGGCCAAAAATACCAGGTGTCATCGGGAGGTCCAGCACTGGACCCCCGATGGAAAGAGCATCTCTGGAACCTGGAATGGGAGGAAGAACCTCACCTCATGGCTGAGCCTGTATGCCTGGCATGGGAAGAGTTAAATCTGATCCTGCCTAAATACTGGGACTTGGCTAGGGTTTTTGAAGGGGAGGAGGCAGACAGACTACCTCCTCATCATAAAACTGACTGTGCACTTGAAATATTACTGGGACATAAAATGCCCAAAGGGAAAATCTACTTCATGAGCCCAGCAGAGAAGGAGGAACTGTGAAGGTTCATTGATAAAAACCTGGACAGGGCATTCATCCGGCCAGCGGCTTCCCCATTTGCTACACCAGTGTTATTCCACAAGATTAAAGACAGGGGGTTGAGACTGTGCACAGAGTATCTGGGGTTGAATGCAGTATCTATGTCAAATGCCTCCCCCCCTCCCCCTCATCAAAGTCTTGTTAGCTGAGGCCTCACAGGGCCAGATCCTAACCAAATTAGATTTGTGGGATGCCTACTTCTGTGTGTGCATCAGGGAGGGGGATGAACACAAAACAGCATTCAATACACCACTAGGACAGTTTGAATACCTAGTGATGCCATTTGGGTTGGTTGGAGCAATTGGGGTGTTTATGAACTTAATCAATGAAGTATTGCACAAGCACCTGTAAAAAGGGGTTTATCTGGATGATATCTTGATTTATTCAAGAGATAAAGAGTCACATGTAACGTTGGTGAAAGACATGATGAGACATGTGGGATGTGATGAGAACTGCCTGTTTGCTAAGCTCTCCAAGTGTGAGTTCCTTGGGTACCACATCTCCAGGAAGGGACTGGGCATGGATCCAAAGAAAATCCAGGATGTGGAGGGGTGGGAGCCCCCACAAACCTGGCGCCAACTGCAGTCCTCCTTGAGGTTCACCAATTTCTATTACCCATTCATCCCCAATTTCACCCAGATCACCCTTCCCCTCACAGACTTCCTGAAAACAAAGGGGAAGGGGCCTGACTGCCAAAAGTCGAGTAGCTGCCTGCTGTGGTCCCCCAAGTGCCAGCGAGCATTTGAACACTTAAAGACTTTGTTCACCTCAGAACCCATTTTGCACCACCCCAATCAGACTAAGCAATTCATAGTGCAAGTGGATGCTTCAGATATGGCCATGGGGGGGAATCCTACAAAGAGGGGAATGGGAACCTACACTCCTTAGCTTACATGTGTAAAAAGTTCTCGAGCACTGAACGAAACTGGTTGGTGTGAGATAAAGAGGTGGCCACCATCAAACTGGTGTTAATGATCTGGAGACATTGGTTAGAGGGGGCTCAGGTCCCTTCCGAAGTCTGGACCAATCACAAAATCCTGGAGGCTCTCAAAGCCCTTAGGTGACTAAACGCAAAATAGTTTTTCTTTAAGTTTCATTTCACCCTCAAACACCTCCCTAGGAAGTCAAATTTCCTGGCTAACGCCCTGTTCCACCTCCCACAACACATGATCCAACACGAGGAGGTGGTGGATACCATGTTCATGCCTACCCAGTTGGGAGGGGCTGTGGTGACATGCAGCCAGGCGAGGAGGGAGCCTCTTACGGAGAAGGAACCCTGGGCTGAGAAATTAAAGTCCACCCTGACTGATGCTGATAAAGCAGACATTGAGATGGAGGGGACTTTGACACAGAGAGAGGATGGCTGTTGGTACTGTCAAAATAAACCTTGTTCCGGAATCCTTGAGGGGGGAAATTTTCTCGATGGGGCATGATAACAAACTGGCTGGGCATTACAGTTATTTAAAGACCCTAAACCTTATTCAAAGACAATTTTGGTGGCCCTGCATGAGGGGAGACATCTCTAAGTACATAGCCTCTTGTCAGACATGCTTAATGGGCCAGAGACAGGTGGGAAAGCCCCCGGGACTGTTGCAACTGTTAGAAACTCCAAACCGTCCCTGGTCCATCATATCTATGGACTTTATCACCGACCTGCCCCCAAGCCGTGGGAAGATGGTAATCTGGGTGGTGGTTGACTTGTTTTCAAAGCAGGCATATTTTGTTCCCTGCAAGCAAATGCCCACCACATAGAAGTTGGCCCAGCTGTTCATGCAACACATAATTAGACTCCATGCTTTGTCCTGCAAGATAATCTCGGACCAGGGCTCACAGTTCGTAGCAGGATTTTGGAAGAAGTTGTTAAAATTCTTGGGGTGGAATAAGGACTAAGTAGCATCTACCATCCCAAGACTGACAGGCCAATGGAAAGGACAAATTAAGTGCTAGAGCAATTCCTGAGATGCTTTATAAATCACCAGCAGGACAACTTGGTGGAGTTGCTCTCCATTGCAGAATACAGTTATTACAATCCGGTGCACAGCTCCATAGGTGTGTCTCCCTTTAAAGCAGTACACAGATATGACCGGGGACCCCTCCCCTTGTTGAACTCAGGAGAACTGACCCCTGGAGATGCATAGACGTGGTGGCCAGCCCTCCAACGGATGTTAGTCAAGGCAAAAGAGGATTATAAACATTACGCTGACAAGGGAAGGAGCCCTGAGTGGGATTTGAAACCAGGGGACTCAGTGGACATCTTTACCAACAACCCCAAAGGTTTGCAATCGAGGAGAAAGCTGGGATGGAAATATGTGGGACCATTCAAAGTGCTGTGCCTCATCAATAAAGTGACTGTCAAGGCTGAATTACCTAAGAGCTTATGTCATGTTCACCCTGTTTTCCATTTTAGTCTGCTGAAGAAGGATCCTGGAACGTTGAAGTGGAAACCTTGCTCTCCAGCTCCTCCTCCTCTGATCATGGATGGAGAGGCCCACCAAGAAGTGGAGGACATTGTACTATGGGGCTGACTGTACTAATTAGTTAAATGGAAAGACTTTGACCCGAGCCATAATGAATGGGTAGAGGCTAAATATGTAAAGGCAGCAAAATTGGTGTGCGCTTTTCATCGGTGGCACCCTGTAAGGAACAAAGGTTGTAGGACGTAGCCTTGCATGTTGCTGGAAGCAATCTGCTTGCAGAATCATTCATTTCAGCTGTGAGATTTTGTTAAGGTGGAGAATCATCCTTGTAAACCTCCCTAATCTTTTTACAAGCTAGAAGGGTTAATTAGTGAGTTGAATTCTTATCAGCTGGCCACCTTATAGCGGGGACGGGATGTAAGAAGAGGAAGCCACTGTTGTTATATGCTCTCATTAGGCTTTGCAGCGTGGGGCCAGCTGCACTTTGTGTTGAAATGATCCTGATTCTCTTCAACCTCATAATGGATTTTTCTAAGGAACTGGCCTCACAGAAGTGAGTTATTGTGTTCATTGGTCCTGCCACCAGGCTTTTTACTGCTTGTTTTGCCATTGCTTGTTATGATTGGATGTTTCCTGCTTTGCATACATCCCTTCAATTTCAACTGATCTTCTCTAATTAAATCCAGTAGTTTTTTTAAAAAAACTTGTGTCCAGAATTTATTTTGCTAAGTGACTGCAGTTATCTACATAAACAAATCCCAAGGTCTTCAGGCCCAGACACACCCTCAAGCCAGGAGGGTGAATGGGCTTTGGGGGATCAGAATGTCAAACTCTACTTAGTTTACCATAGTTGCAGGGGGGAGGGAAATTCCTACAGGGGGTGAATGGCTGAGTGTGTGAACTGCACTATCAATAGGCATCGTAACTCTTCCTTAATATACCTCCTTCCTCAAGGGACAACCTTGAAATCAGAGCTGTGCCAGCTTGCTATTGTAGATAATGGGATCGTATATTCCCAGGTGGGAGTGAGGGTAGTGAACACAAGTGCTAGGTGGGATGACTGCGAAGTGAGATTGGTCATTCTGGGTTTGTGTGGCCCTTTTGAACTGTCTATATCTCTGAATGTTCCTGCCAGAACCTCAGTTCTGACATGGTACTGTTATAGCTTGGATCATGATGATATCTCAATAAACAAATCACTTCCCAAGATAGTGTTGTTGGGAGTCTCTTGTCCAGGAGTCTGATAAATAGTAGCACTCAAACACCCACTTGTGAATAGAGTCCATGAAGTGTGATAAAAAATCACAATAAACAGGAACAAAGTCCAAAATCCAAGCTATTCAACACAATGCATTTCAGCCGGATAAGCTCAGCAACTGAAGATTCATCAAAGAAACAGTTCCAGCAATTCCCCAATGTTGTAACTGGCTTTGGGAAAAAACATTTCATCATCAGTTTTCTCAAGAGTGGAACCAAATAATCTGTGATGAACATGTTTTAAAGCTATATTGGAGAAACCAAACCCATATAAGGCACCACCTAAAGAAGAATTACCTCAGACTGTGTAATAATCTTACCCCATGTACTCAGGAAAAAAAACTTCTAAATGAATTCAAAGATGGGCATTCAGCTCCAGTTGTCTCACAAGTTACAATATGATGACTACACAGAAAAAACATTTAATATTTAAATAGACAAACCTCAGTGATAAGTACTGATATTCAGGTGTGCCTGAGATGCTTAGTATTTACACTCCTTAAAGTGCTACATAACAAAAAAACAAAAAAAACCCAGCTGTGATCCAAACTTTGGTTCAAACCAAAGGGTGACAAGGTTTTTAATTTATAAGTCCATTTCCCTCTTGCTGAAGTAAAAATTTATTTATATTCATGTTATTGTATGTGTGACCTATAAATTCAGACAATACCAAAAATGAAAGTGAATCAGGTTCATGGTTGATGTTAACAAAGTGTTCCACTAGGGGCACTTCAGAAATGTTATTTCAAATTTGGGATCAGTGTTCCAAAATTCTAGATTTAATTGGTTTTATTGTACTCCCAATATATAATCAATTATATTCACAGATTATTCAATCTCTGTTGTGCTTACTGAACAATATGATGGGGATATCTTCTACCCTCAAATTGCTCACCTATAATGATGCTGTAATGAAGTTCTCATACTGTACTATTTACAATAACTATACTGAGCCTTTAGTAAATATTTTTGTAAATTTCTTTACTTCATTGTCTTCGTACACCATAGTTGTGCTTTGTTTGTACACCATACTGCTCATGGCAGGGGCTCATTGCAGAGGCTGCAAGGATGCTGTCACATTTAGGTTGTTCCTGAGGCCTCTTTAAATCCATTATTGCAACTCATATCATCTCCTGCCAACAGGAACAGCTCCCTGCCCTTCTCTATCCTCTGCTGTCAACAGGAAGAGCTCCCTCCCTGCATGTCCCTGCATGTCCCTACATGTCTCTCCCTGCCCTCCTTTCCAGTACTCAGAGATAGCAATCATGTCCCTGTTGGCAATGCTAGTAAGACATCAGGCTTGGTTATCTTAGTGAGCTAGACTGACAGTAATGACAGCCACTGCAGCCAGCTCAGACCGGTTCTGGCAGGAGCTAGAATGCTTGGCAGGAATGAGTCAGCAGAGACTGCTGATTGGCTGTTGGATGTATATATTTGTACTGATACAGTATAGCTGTACCTTTCTCCTGAATGACTTGTCTGGCGAAGCACTTTGATGGTAATATAAATATTGTAAATAAACTGTATATAGTTAGCACTACTCAGGGTGATCTGTGTTGCTTTCTATTGCTGGCACCTTACCTGTTCTGGGATAAACCAAATAAAACTAAGCCCCTGTGTGACAGGGTTATGGGTCCAACCAGTTTATGCCCAAGAACAACCTGAATCCTGCCAGCCAGCCCAGCTGTTGCTGTGTGGATTGCTGTGTGGATTGTATGTCAGTAGCTGTTCTTCCTAGAGATGAGGAGGACGATGATGGGCTCGGCCAGGCTTCTCTAAGCAGTGCAGAGGAAGCTTCTGATAACAGCTCGAGGGAGTCAAGCGAGTCGGAGGATGGCCAGCTGCCTAACAGAGAAAACAGCATGGCCCAGGTACCGGCTGCTCAGTGGGTAGTCAAACTCACATCCATGAACTATAATGTGTGGGAGCTATGCATGAAACATTACCTCAAGTGCAAGGGCCTCTGGTTGTATGTGGAGGATCCACGAGACCCAGTCCATGCAGGGGATGTTAGTAAAGTGGAGAAGGTGTTGGCGATAATCATCCTGAGTGTAGCCGATAACCAGTTGGTACATGTCTCTGGTAAGACATCCGCAAAGGCTGCATGGGAAAGTCTGAGAACTGTGTATGTGCAAAACACAGCCGGGTCTATGATCACCATCACCTGCAGGCTTTACCAGACAGTGATGAAGCCGGGGGAGTCTATAAGAGCGCATTTAAATGCTTTAACAGACTGTTTCCAACAGTTGGAGCAAAGAGGCAAGATTGTGCCAGATGAAGACAAAGTTTACATTATTCTTAGCTCCTTATCAGTGGAATACATTATGCTAATTACATTGCTTGAATCAACGGAGGCAGCTTGGCTGACCTTAGCATATGTTGTCGGTAGACTTCTGGAGGAGGAAACCAGGCTGAAGGAGGCACATTCCTTTGAGGCTTGGCAGAGTTCCCGTCTGGTAGAGGCAGTAGGAGCCAACTGCAGAGGGAACGGCAAACAAGAGCGTGGTGAGACATCCAAAGTTTTTCGAGTGCGTAAATGCTTTTGTTGTAGCTCATCAACAGATTTAAAATGAGCCTGTCCAGAAATGAAGAAGAAGAACAGATCTCCAGGACGGTCTAACAATCAATCATACTGCCAAAAAGCTTCATTGGTAGTTGCAGGAGCAGCTGCTGCCCGGGATATGTGGATTCTTGACTCTGGTGCTTTGTTAAACTTTTGCCGGGAGGAGAGTCTGCTCGGAGAGAGACAACCTTCTCAACAGCAGCATATCAGCTTGGCTGATGGAAGAAATGCAAAGGTACTGTGTCAGGGGAGTGTCAATTTTCCAGCCCTTAACCACACATTTCAAGAGGTGTTGTGTGTTCCCACTCTTGAGAATAACTTGCTCAGTGTGCTAACTCTTGATAAAGCTGTGTTTGAGGTTGTATTTACCAACAAAATGTGTAAAATACTGAAGGGTGGAAAGGTAGTAGCTGAAGCTAAGTTACTAAACAATGTTTACGTTCTAGAGCAGGGGTCCTCAAACTACGGCCCGCGGGCCACATGCGGCCCGCCGAGGACATTTATACGGCCCGCCGGGTGTTTATGCCGCCGCTGCTTGTCTGTCAATTTTTTTTACATGAGAAGGAAGCAGTGACAAATATGGAACCAGACATTGACCATCTCATTAGCCAAAAGCAGGCCCATAGTTCCCACTGAAATACTGGTAAGTTTGTTGATTTAACTTTACTTCATTTTAAATATTGTATTTGTTCCCATTTTGTTTCTTCACTTCAAAATAAGATATATGCAGTGTGCATAGGAATTTGTTCATAGTTTTTGTTTTTACTATAGTCCGGCCCTCCAACGGTCTGAGGGACAGTAAACTGGCCCCCTGTTTAAAAAGTTTGAGGACCCCTGTTCTAGAGAATGCTTCTGTGACAGCAAAAGTTGAGGTGGTTCAGAACGTAAATCCTCATGACAATTGTATTCATCTACTACACAGAAGACTGGGGCACGCTAGCTTTCACACTATAAACAAAACGTTATCTATCACAGGACGGGAGGGAGTGGAAGGTTGTGATAACTTTCTTGACTGTGATATATGCAAGAGGATGAAATCCAAAGCCTTCCCTGTTGCCTGAAAGAGTGATAGTATCCACAAAAGCTAGTTCATGTTGATGTTATAGGCCCTCTTCCCAAAAGCCACTCAAATAACAAATTTGCATTGATCCTGACAGATGATTACTCCAAATTTTCATGGCTATACGTGATCAAACATAAATCAGATGTTTTTTAAATAGTAAAATATTGGTATAGAAAAGTGCAAAAGCAATTAGGAGAGTTGTGTGCATTGCAGACAGATATGGGGGGCGAATTCATGTCCTCAGAGTTTAAAAAATGGTTGCAGGCCCAAGGAGTAATGCACAGAGTGGTTAATGTTGCTACACCACAAGAATATGGTATAGCTGAATGGAAGGGAGGCGTATTACAGGATATGATGCAATTAATGCTTGCTGATGCAGGGTTACCAATACAATATTGAGCTGAAGCTTTGAAAGCAGCTTGCTATATAAGCAATAGGCTCTGGTCAAGGTCAATTGACAATATCCCATATACGGTTTTGTATGGCAAAAACCCTAGCCTGAAATATTTAAGGATTTTTGGTACTAAAGGCTGGGTGAACATACCTTTGAATCAAAGAAGGAAAGGGGGAGTTCACTCCAGAAAACTGTTGTTTCTAGGTTACCAGACAGGTATGAAAGCATACAGGTTTGCAAATGAGAACCAAAACATAAGTTTTATCAGGTCTGCCAATTTCTGTGAGAATCATAATTGGCAGAAGGTACATGCTAACGGGTTACCTGTACAAGTTGCACTGCCATTGTCAGATGAGACCACAAGTGCAAAGGAGGAGACAAGTTCTCCACAACCACAGCTCTCTGAGAGTGTAAAGATTGAGCATCAAACTCCTAGGAGTAACAAGGGTGTACCACCTGAAAGATATGGTTATGGAACCACTATTGTGAATCATGTGTATGTGAAGGAGCCTGTTAATTGTCGGGATGTAATGGAATTGCCTACACCAGAAAAAGAAGCTTGATTAAAAGCTATGAAAACAGAGCATGATTCCTTAACAGAAAACAATGTATTTACTTGGACTAATCTGCCTGCCAACAAAATGTGATTAGTTGCAGGTGGCCGTACAAGTTGAAGCCATTACTGAATGGTGAGGTGCGAAGGAAAGCAAGGCTTGTGGCATGAGGTTTCTCTCAGGTATAAGGGGAAATTTTGATGAAGTCTTTGCCCCTATGGTGAAATCTGATACTCTGAAAGTCGCACTGTCTAAAGCTGGTCCAGACAGGATGCAAGTGCATCACTTTGATTTTACAACTGCCTATCTAAATGCCAAAATAGATGAGGAGCTGTATATGCAACAAATACCTGGTTTTGAGAACAGCAACAAAAATCTTGTATTGAAAATAAATAAGGCATTGTACAGTTTACGACAGAGCGCAAGAGTCTGGAACAGATGCTTAACTAAAACACTAACTGATCTTGGGTTTATACAAGGTATTGCTGATCCTTGTATGTTCAGCAGAACAGTTGGAGGAACCAAATGCTACTTGTTTATATTTGTTGATGATCTTTGTTTTCTTTTCAATGACACTGAACAACTTGAATGGTTTATGCAAACCACACAAAGCATATTCAAGGTGAAACATTTGGGAAGTATACGTCATTATCTAGGTGTAAATATTAACAGAAATGCTGATGGCTATTTTGAGCTTAGTCAAGAGGGGAAAATAGCAAAACTGACTACTCCTAAGACCACTGGTTATGCAAAGGAACCTGGACAAAGTGTTTGAGAACAAGGCAGTTTACAAATCACTAATAGGTTCTCTGTTATACATTGTATGTTGGTCAAGGCCTGATATATTTTTTGCAGTACATGTGTTGTGTCAAAAAAGCACATGTCCATATATGAGGGACTGGACTGCAGCTAAGAGAGTGCTGAGGTATTTGAAAGGCACTGCAACAAACAAACTAGTGTTGGATACAAGTGCTGAAAAGCAGGTAACTGCTTATAGTGATTCCAGTTGGGGTGAGAGGAAGGATGGCAGATCCACAACAGGATATATCATATGTGTGAATGGCTCTCTCATAATGTGGAAATCTGTAAAACGATCTGATATATCCACAAGCACGTGTGAGGCTGAGTATGCAGCTCTGAATGATAGTGTTACACAGCTAGAATGGTTGAATCAATTGCTGAGTGACTTGCCCATGTCATGCAATTTGCCAATGAATATTTACTGTGATAACACAGCTGCTCAACAGCTAGCTGACTCCCAGGGTATTAGAACGTGGAGTAGGCACATCCATCAACATCTGTTACCAAAATGTATGGGAAACTATATAAAGAGGCTTAGTTGTGCTACAATACTGTGCATCTGAAATAATCGATCAATCAATCAATCAACCTTTATTGGCATGTTGTATCGAAACTAACAGGCAGGGAATACGAAATCATATACAGTTAATAATACATTCCCTCGTCTTAGAAGCCCCAAACAGAAATTTGGCCACCATTTCCATAATCACTGGGGATTGAGTAGAGAGTAAATAGAATATCGGTTTTCTGGTTTTTGGCTCAACGATGGCGGTCGCTCTCCCCTTTGCTCAGGGGAGCAACATGCACACCAGCGACATGAAGGGAAGCTGCTGATGCAGTTTCCCCACGGAGTCCTAGGGAAGAATTCCTAGCCATAGGGCTTTTGAGGGGTAGCCTCTTCGATAGCGTAATGCTGGAGAATTGAGGCGCCCCTCCGCCCTGATGGTCCTGCTGCTGTGTGGCCTTCAGCCACTAGCTGGACTGACTGGACAAGTGCTGGAGATAGAGCGGAATGGCGAGAATATAAACAAGGTTGAATGAGGCCGACAATGAGCGTGAGTTAGACACAAGTGAACTTTGAAATAACCAGAGAATCCCCAATCCCCCCATCTCTAAGCCGAGAGAGAGGAGGGACGCCTCCCACTTGCATGATAGACAAGCAAAAAAGAAGGGGAGGAAGGGAGAAAACAAACGATTGACTTGTTTTGAGAGACTTACCAAAGCGGATTTAACTTGGAAGTGATTTTCAGAGGTTGTAAAATAGCAGGTGGCTTATGTAAACAATCAACGAAGATGGTGGGCATGGGGAAGAAAGGACTGAAACTGAAACCAGTGGGCGGCCAAAGTCCGAGGATGGAAGAGGGATTAGACGTCTTGAAACTCTTAGCGGATATGCTCAAGCCTGTGATGGAAAAACTTGCTGGTATTAACCAGCAGTTGACCACAGTCAACCAAAACCTCACAGCACAGCAGCTCCAGCTGGCAGAAACAGTTAAAAAGACAGAGCAAATGGAGGAAGTAGTGAAAGAGTTGTACACCGCAAGCATGAGTATGAAGAAAAAGATGAGAGAATTAACAAATAAGCAGAATTACCAAGAAAACAGATTACTGCTACTACAAATGGAAAAAGCAAATATGGTTCTCAGATTCCAGGGTGTTCCTGAATCACTGAATGAGGATCTGAAGAAATTACTTAGCAAAATTATCGCACCAGTAACAGGCTTGAAAGCTGAAGAAATCATGCATGACATGGAAGCAGCATATAGGGTGTACTCTAATTACACCAAAAAAATAGCCTGCCTGGGGAGATAACAGTCAGATTCTCAAGAAGACAAACCAGAGATGTAATTTTAAAAGCGGCATCAATAACTCCACTGAAATTCGGGAACTCAGCTATCAAAACTCTAAAAGACATTCCATTTGAAATACGTCAAAAGAAAAAGTTATAAGGACTTAATTCTTTTTCTTCAAACCAACCAAATTCCATATAAATGGGTGATGCCAGAAGGAGTCATCTTTAAAATTAATGATAAAAGAGAAAAGATTGACTCTGTCTTCAAAGCTAAAGAGTTCCTGAAACGCCACCTGGGATCTAAAGAAGAAGGAGAAACCGGGTTGAGTGGCTCTACTCCCTTGGAGACGGACGAAGATCTGACCGCAGAAGAGGTTGCCGTTGCCATCAAATCAACTTATGACTTCAGAGATAGAAAGCCTAGGTAAAGGCAGAAGGACTCTGAAAATTTCCTTTATGAAGCGAGCTGCTGGGGATGCTCTGGAATCCTCTCATAACAAGTAACAAACTAATACATTAGGTGAGAGACAGAACTTACAGTATGCATTGTTTTACTAACACTTAAATATTAACAGTTAGTTTAACTGGGATATGCTCCCCCTCCTCTTGGGGTTTTAGTATAGTGTGGGTATACTTTTCTTTCTCCCTAGATGTAGTTCCCCCTCCCTATTTTTTCTTTGTAGTTCTAGTTGTTTATTAAAAAAGCAATAAAAAATCCCCTTTGGGGGGCCAAAAAAAACAATAAAGAGAGAGTAAATAAAATATCTCCTAAACTGGGCATCCTTTGAGTACCCATCCTGCTATATGCAGATGATACAGTACTGCTCTCTTGCATGTGGGTGGGGTTCAGATGTCTGCTGAACAGATGTCTTAGATATTTTCTTGAGAATAAGTTACTCCTCAATTATGAGAAATTCAAGATATTAATTTTTGCTAAGTCCCGCAAAATCCAAAAGTGGACATTTGATGGGAAAGAAATAGAGCAGGTAAAGCACTTTAAATATTTAGGACTCTATTTCAACTATAACATCTTGGTCATGCCATCACAAATCTATGATTAATTTAGCAACCATTAAAGCATCAGCCATCTCATGTTTCTTCTTTAATAGAGGCAACCAGTTTGTTCCAGCTGCCTTAAAAGTTTTTAAGGCCAAAGTGATTTCACAGTTATTGTACGGTATTCCAACTTGGATAAGTGCCTTTGAGATCAGAATTGAAAGAGTGCAATCCAAATTTGCAAGGAAAATCATGGGTCTGCCATGCTGCATTCCATACAGAGCTCTCTGTTTAGAAACAGGCCTTAACATGATAGAAACAAGGGCATGGCTAATATCAAATACTGGCTATGAGTGCACTACATTGCTGACTGTGGGACCTATATACACCAAATGCTGTCTGAATCTATCTCGTCCAAGTGGATTGCCTGCATAGAGAAGAAAATAATTACAATGGGATTATCCATGGATTCTCTGTATATGCTTTCACAAATGCATATCAGTTAATCAAATGCAGAATCCTGGATAATGAAATGCAAGAACTAGTCAGCAATGCAAATAAATCCTGCTCCCCCTTGAGTTTTGGAATTCTCACAATTATTGGCCATCTGCCTTCTTCCTTATCAGCCCTCCATGCCCCACAACTATGCCGAACATTTACACTTGCTAGATGCAATACCATTCCATCTGCCGTCACTCATGGTAGACATAAAGGGATACCATATTCAGCAAGACTCTCTGTGTGTAATCTAAATCAAGTTGACTCAGTTTTCCATATTCTCCTATACTGTCCCCAATATGATGATATAAGTTTTACTCTTTTAGACCCAACAACTGCACCAAGCATTTGCACTCGCTAGATGCAATACCATTCCATCTGTTGTCACTCATGGTAGATATAAAGAGATACCATATTCAGCAAGACTCTCTGTGTGTAATCTAAATCAAGTTGACTCAGTTTTCCATATTATCCCATACTGTCCCCAATACGATGATATACTTTTTACTCTTTTAGACCCAATTTTATCCAACATGATAGGCTGCCCAGATGCTCTGAAGGCGCGCCATCTCCTGAATGATTTGTCACCTGAAATGACTGAAAAGGTTGCCTTATTTCTAAATTTGGTAATTAAGGACCGATTGCACCATGCATAGATGCATACGATTGACTCATTTCTCCCTGTTACCTCTTTATCTGTTTATGTTTCCTCCTGTAACCTGAGATATGCCAATAAAGGTCTGTGTATGTATGTGACTGAACATTCCCGAGTCACTCAGCCTTTCCTCAAATGGCTTGGTCACCAGGCCCTTGATCATCTTTGTCACTCTCTTCTGCACCTGCACCATTCTGTCCACATCCTTTTTGAAGTGAGACCTTCAGAACTGCACACAGTATTCCAGGTGTCATATTCGTGTCATATTTTGCAATTTTCTCTGGGGTAACATACCATCTATAAAACATCTTATACATGTTTTCCTTATAAGCCACCACTTTTGTTATTTTAACATTTTTACACCATATCTGATCCCATTGTTCCAAGTCAATATTATAGCCTAAATTCTGGGCCCATTGAATCATATTATTTTTAACCATTTCATCTGCCATCACTTCTTTCAATAATATTACATAGATTTTTTTTATATAAATTTCTCTTCTGGCATCATTAAGACCTTTTCCATTTCATTAAGATTTTCACAAATTCCAACCTTTTTATCTTTAGCAAACCTCGATTCTAGCTGTGTTCGCTGCCACCATGACAGGTCTTCATCTAATTTAAGGTTGCCCCTTGAATCTATTATGTCTAAATATCTCCTTGGTATCTCCTCGTCATATGACTTAGGGAAGGTAAATGCTTCCAATGGGGCAATTAACTTTGACTTATTTCTAAACCAACTCTTTTGGATGATTGCCCACACTTTCATTAGAGATGCTCGCAACCAATGTTCTTTAAAATATCTATGTGATGAGATCTTCTCATACCATAAGAAAGCATGCCAGCCCAGTATTAAATCATGCCCCTCCAATTTTATTATTCTTTTATCTTCAAGCATAATCCATTCCCTCATCCAGGCCAGAGCCGCTGCTCTATAATATAACGTCCAGTTCTGTAGCCCAAGTCCGCCTCTTTCCTTCAAATCTTGCAAGGCCTTTAATCTAATTCTTGATCTTTTCCCTTGCCAAATAAAGTTTTTTACCAATCCATCTAATTCTTTGAAGATTCCTATATTCTGTGGAACTGGAATTGTCTGAAATAGAAAAATCCACCTTGGAAGTATATTCATCTTAATTAGTGCTATTCGTCCCATCAAAGATACTTGAAGATTCTCCCACCTTTCTAGATCTTGTTCTGTTGCTTTTAATAGTTCCTTATAGTTATCTTGTATCAGTGAGCTGCACTTACATGTTAAATTGATCGCCAGATATTTCACTTTATCGCTGATTTGATAACCCAAAGTCTCTTGTAGCTCTTCTTTATGCTCCCTCTTCATATTTCTGGTAATAATTTTTGTCTTTTGTTCATTTATCTTCAACCCTGCCACCAATCCATAATCTGCGAGTATTTTATTTAAAACCGGAATTGATGGCAGTGGATCTTCTAGTATAAATACAAGGTCATCAGCAAATGCAAGTAGCTTAAATTCTTCTCCAATAAACCTTCAATCCCCTTATTTTCGAGAAGCATCTTATCTCTTCATTTAATATTTCTAGTGCAAATATATATAGCAGTGGCGATAACGGACATCCTTGTCTTGTGCCTTGTTGTATTTCAAATATTTCTGTACTCTCACCGTTAATCATAATTGAAGCAGTTTGTTTTGTGTAAATAGCTTGAATCATCTGGATAAAGTCTATTCCTGCCTCAGCTTTCTTAAAAGCTTCCAGTACAAAAGACCAAATCAGATTATCAAAAGCTTTTTCAGCATCCGAAAATATTAACGCCATCTGTTTTTCTGGATGAGTTTCATAATATTCTATCACATCCAGGACGCATCTTAAATTATTCTGTCTCTTGGGCAGAAAGCCTGCTTGGTCTTTATGTATCATTTTTGCCAAGATTCTCTTCAGTCTTTCAGCAATAATTGAGGCAAAGATCTTATAATCTGCATTTAATAGAGAAACCGGTCTATAATTCTTAATTTCCTTACCATCTGTATTTGGTTTAGGTATCAAGGATATCTTAGCCTCCCTCCATGAGTCAGGGACCTCTTCTCCCTCCATTATTTTTTTACAAACTTCTTGTAATTGAGTTAACACTTGTTCTTCAAAAGCCGTGTAAAACTCTATAGTTAAACCATCCGGTCCTGGTGTTTTACCTTTATTTTGCCGTTTAACTGCTTCTACCATTTCCATCATCACAATAGGCTGATTAAGTATCTTCCTTTGATCCTCAGTAAATGTTATAGCTTGGTGTTTTTCCAAATATTGTATTATTTGTTCTCAATTTGTATCCGTCTTTCTATACAGTTCTTTATAATAATCTTCTACTTTTTTAAAAGTCTTGTATTTTATTAACTTCTTCCTCATTTTTCCCTCTTAGAGTTCTTATATAGGTTTTTCCTCTTTGCTGTCGCACCTGGTATGCCAACCATCTTGTCAGTTTATTAGCATTTTCAAAGTAATTTTGTTTAGTGAAAGTAAGCTTTTTGCCAATTCAGATGAGAGCAGGCAGTTCATTTTATGTTGCAATAGCTTAATCTTCTCCCTTCTTCCTACTCCATCTTGATTAAGTAAACTTTTTTCCTCCTGTTCTTTAATTTCCTTTTGCAAATCCAGGTATTCTTTATTTCTCTTTACATTTATTCTGGAAGCTTCTTTGATTAGTTGTCCTCTAGCAAATGCTTTAAAGGCATCCCAAACCACTCCCATAGGCATATCAGGTTGTTTATTCTCTTAAAAAAGAAAAAAAGAAACTCCTCCATCACACGTTTTACTAATTTTCTATCCTTTAAAATAGAGAGATTTAAGGTCCATCTATTTTTAGGTCTCTTTTCCTGTAGTTCCAAATATATCGGTCTGTGGTCTGCATAGATTCCTGCCTCAGTTTCTGCCTCCAACAAATCCTTTACCATAATGGTGGAGATCTAGCACATATCAATTCTCAACCACGACTCATGTCTAGCAGAAAAAAAATATATTGTTGTTTCTTCGGGTTTCTCACTCTCCATGCATCCGTTAATTGACACTCTTCTATTATCCTACAAAGCGAATCTGGAAATGTATTTCCCCTTTGGTTTTTTTCTGTGAACATTTGCTTTTCTATCTTCTTTTTTATCAAAAACCGTGTTAAAATCTCCAACTAAACACAATTCTTCAAAGTCTTGTTTTACAATAATTTCATGTAGTCCAGCAAAAAACTTTCCCTGATGTTCATTTGGGTCATAGATGTTAGTTATAATTGTCCTTTATTTTGTCTTTGAATGGTGACCATCACAATTCTTCCATCCTGTGATGCATAAAGTAATTCCGGTTGTAAGAATTCCTTAATGTAAATAGCAACTCCTCTCTTCTTTTTTACCTCCTCTGTAGCTATAAACAGTTTTCCCAGTCCTTTTATATTCAATTTTTTTGTCTCTTTTCCTTATATGTGTTTCTTGTATACAAGTAACCGCCGCATTTTGTTTCTTAAGTTGATGAAATATCCTTCCCCTTTTTTGTGGTCTGTTTAATCCATTAACATTGACCGAAAAGATCTTTAACCTCTCTTTATCCTTATCCATCCTGTTCTTTTTTCTGTTCCTCTTTGTCTCTTGTTCATTGTCTCGTATCAATGGGGGATTGCTTGAATCTAAACTTTTTCTGTCTGGGAGGTTTTGGCATTGGCGCTGCCACTGCTCCTTTAAGTACTGCCATCTCTTCTCCATTTTCCACTTCTCCTTCTTCCTTATCTTCCTGATCCTCAGACAATTCTTCTCCGTATGTCTCCAAGAAATCCCTCGCTTTAAAGACCAATGTTATTCTGAACCTTTTTTCTCGAAATATGAAGAACAAGCCTTCAGGTAAAAGCCATCTATAGCTAGTATTGTTACTTCTCAAAAGTGCTGTCAAATCCACATATTCTCTTCTCTTCTCTCTCACCTGCCAAGGAATTTCCTTCAAAACATTAATCTCGACTTCATTCATCCGCAAAGGTGTCGCATTTATGTCACGTTCAAAAGCAAGTAGATCCAAGCATTCTTAGGACCAAGAAAGGCTTTATTGGAATACAGTGCTAAAACCCACAGTGAAACGGTTATTATCAGGAATGGTAGGGGTTGCTGCACAAGCATGGTTATAGTGTGATGCAAAATAGTGACTAGCAAATGTACTTCAAGTGCGCACGTGGGAAACTCCCAGCGGGAGAGTTACTTAATAGGCGGGAGATGACTCCCTCCTCCCCTCGGTTTCACAGAAATGGAAAATTCTCATAAGAATTGCCCAAAGCCTGCATTCAAGGCCACCATGATAACACTGGGCGGCAGAGAAGAAGCTCCCACATTACAACTAGCATACCTACGCAAGCGCAGAAGCAGAGACATGATAGGGAACACAGAACAATGGACACAGTGTGAAACATTAAACAGACCATTACTGACACTCTGCCCTCCCCAAAATCCATCCCGCCCAATTAGAAAGTGGAGAATGCGGGAGCTCTCGGTCTCGCCGGGAAACGGGAATGAAAGTCCCTGATCAGGCCAGGTGCATGGATATCTGTGACTTTCACCCATTCTCTATGCTGGGGGCCAAAGTGAACCCATTCAACAAGGTAATATAGCTGGCCACATATTAATTTAGAGTCCAAAATGTCAGATAGTTCATAATGTTCAGCATCGTCCACCATCAGCGGGGGGGTGCAGGGTCTTCTGGGTGCCATTTATTCGGAGGGTATGCTGGCTTGAGAAGGCTGAAATGGAAGATGGGATGAATATTTTTAAGAGTCTTTGGCAGCTCTAATTGCACAGTCACTTTATTGATACAACAAATAATTTTAAATTGGCCAAAGTACTTCCACGCCAGTTTTCTAGAAGGTTGGGGGAGGTGCAGGTTTTTTGTAGACAGGTACACATAGTTGCCAGGCTGTAGGTCCCAACCCACCACCCTTTTCCTGTCAGCCTGTTTCTTGTACCCAGCCTTAGCCACCTCCAAGGCATCACAAATTATAGGCCATGAATCCCGAAAAGTCTTACACCACTCTGTGGCATTTCCCCCATTTCTCACAGGTTCTAGAAACAGTAAAGGTGGGCTATCATAGCCCAGTGCTGCCTTGAACGGGGAAACTCCTGTAGATGTGTGCCACGAGTTATTGTAAGCAAACTCTGCTAGGGGTAAAAGATCGACCCAATTATCCTGTTGATAGTTGGTAAAGCACCGCAGATATTGTTCCAGGGTTTGGTTAACTCTCTCCATTTGCCCATCAGTCTCTGATAGGCACTGCTTAAGGCACATTCTATGCCCAAAAGATCCATTAGCTCCTTCCATAATTTGGAAACCAACTGTGCCCCGCGGTCGGATATTATTTTGGTTGGCAAAGTATGTAATCTCATGACATGTTGTAGGAAAGCCCTCGCCAACACTTTGGCTGTTGGTAGCCCAGGGAACGGAATAAAATGAGCTTTCTTTGAAAACAGGTCAACAACCACCCAGATGACAGTCATGTGTTTACTGAGGGGTAGATCTCTGATGAAGCCCATAGAGATGACTTCCCAGGGGTGACCAGGGGTGGGTAGTGGTTGCAACAGTCCTGGTGGTTCCCCCCCCCCCGGGTTTGCATCGGCTACACACCAGGCAGGATTGTATATAAATTGACAAGTCTTTTTTCATGCGGGGCCACCAGAAGCTGCACTGAAGCAGGTGCAGCGATTTAACATATCCAAAGTGCCCGGCATGCTTTGAATCATGGGCAGATTGCAAAACTTCCAGCCGAATGCTTTCAGGTACATAAAGTTGGTTTCCCTTGTACCAACAGTCATTAAGTCTATGTATTAGGTTTCCCTGGGCTTGGAGCATTTGTTTTTCTTGATCAGTAAGGGCTTTCGCAAAACGTTCTTCCCAGGGAGCACCTGGGGGCTGGGGTACCCGTGTTTGCTGGCTTTGTTTGCGGGTAACCACTACCCCGGTTAATTGGGTTGGGGTAAAAAAGGATTCTCGCACTTCCAACCATTTGCTATCGTGCTGGGGTAGGTGAGAAAGGGCATCCGCCAAATGGTTGGACTTTCCTGGAAAGTGATGAAGTGAATTGGAATTTAGAGAAAAACTCAGCCCACCGGAACTGTTGGGCATTTAGAACCCGGGGCTTCCGTAGTACCTCTAGATTTTTGCAATCAGTCCAGATTTCAAATGGGACCTGAGCTCCCTCAAGCCAAGGGCACCAGGTGATGAGGGCTAGTCGGATCAAGGCTGCTTCTTTATCCCAAATGGGCCAGAATTTCTCAGTATCATTACATTTTCGTGAGACATAGGCTAAGGGGTGTAGATGCCCCTGTGCATCTTCCTGGAGAATCGCCCGCCCCCCCCCATAGCGGTGTCTGAAGCATCTACTTGCACAATGAATTTCTTTGTCTCATCAGGGTGTGCAAGGACTGGCTCTGTAGTAAATAACTGTTTGAGCTGGTCGAATGCATCCTGACATTGAGGGGTCCAATCCAAGCGAGCCCCTGGCTGGGCAGCTTTGACCCCTCTCCCTTTGGTCTTGAGGAGGTCTGTGAGTGGGAGGCTGACTTGGGCAAAGTGGGGTAGGAATTGGCGATAGAAATTGGCAAAACTGAGAAAACTCTGGAGTTGCTTTCTGGTTTTGGGGGCTCCCACCCCACCACATCTTGGACCTTTTTGGGATCCATCTCTAGACCCTCGGGGGATATGCGATAGCATAGGAAGTCAATGTGTGTCTGATGAAATTCACATTTTGACAGCTTGACAAACAGTTTGTGCTCTAGCAACTTTGAAAGTACCTCCCAAAGTAGTTTAACGTGTTTTTAGATCTGGGGAGTACAGCAAGATATCATCCAAGTAAATAACCACCCCCTTAAACAAATAGGGGTGCAGAACTTCATTGATCAGGTTCATGAAAACTCCCGGAGCCCCCTGGAGCCCGAATGGCATTACTCTGTATTCAAATTGTCCCAATGGGGTGTTAAAGGCAGTCTTATATTCATCACTTTGTCTGATGCATACTCTGAAGTCGCAAATCCAACTTGGAAAAAAATCTTCCCCTTGGCCACCTCCGCTAAAAGATCCTTGATGAGTGGCATTGGGTAGGTGTTGGTAGCTGAGACTGTGTTGAGTCCTCGGTAATCCATACAGAGTCTTAGCCCCCCATCCTTTTTTTTACAAAACAACACCGGGGCTGCGAACGGGGATGAAGCCAGTCGAATAAAACCACGGGCCAGGTTTTTATCAATGAACCTCCGTAACTCCTCTTTCTCCATGGGGCTCATGGCATATATTTTGCCTCTTGGCATCTTTTGCCCTGGGAGAATTTCTATGGCACAGTCTGAGTTACGGTGGGGGGGAAGTTCGTCAGCTTCCTCCTCCTCAAAAACGTGAGCCAAGTCCCGGTACTCTGTGGGGATCTGGTCAATCTCTTCCGCTGCTAGACAAGCCCGGGGAGGATCATTATCAGGGGGGGGCTTTCCCCAGTTGGGGTCCCATTTGTGCTCTGCACACTTTGGGGAAATGAAACGCACAACCCCGTCCTCCCACAAAATGTACGGATCATGACCATGCAACCACGGGCTTCCCAAGACCAAGGGGAACTTGGCTTGCGGGGCTATTACAAACGAGCGAAGCTCCCAGTGTTCTCCAGCCCCCACGCGCAAGGGTACAGTCTCAAAGCAGCAGGGCTCTTTCATCGGTGACCCATCCATTTGGGTAAAGGTGATAGGGTCTTTCAATTTGATTACTGCAGCCTCCAATCCCGTTACCAGAGAGGGGTTAATGAGGTCCCTCCCGCACCCTGAGTCAATAAGGCCACGTACCCTGATGTGGGTCATCATGGCCGGGTTCATTATGATCACAGTCACAAAGAAGAGAGAGGGGTAATTGCTCACCAATTTGGGCGCTTCAGGGGTTGGGTCCTGCTGTGCCACGCCACTTACAACAGGACCTGCTCGTTTCCCTGCGGCTCTGTTTCCTCCTCTTCCAGAAACAGTGGATCCGCAATCTCTTGGTTGGTGAAGAGGACCCAGGGATTGCGTGGCTTGGCGGTGCCCTTTTTTGGTGGGGGGCCCGGTCGTCGTCTGTCCTCCTCTCGAGGTGGTAACCAGCCAGGATCCTCCTTGGGGCAGAAGGCGGCAAAGTGCCCTTTGTCCCCACATTTCAGGCACAAACCTTGTCTCATTCGTTGGTCCCTGAGCCCACTTGTGGCCAGGGTTGGTTTTCCCTTAGGTTGGGGTGTGGAAGTAGCTGGTCGGTTGTTTCCAAGGGACATATCCAGCTTCATGATGCGAAGCCTGCTCTCAGCTCATTCAGCCTCTTCCATACAACCCTGGAGCGTATGCGGTTCCTTGGAACTGAGGACATTAAACATCCACAGCCAACCCCATTCAATATTGTTGAGCTAGCACCGGATCTGTCCACTCCCAGATTTTGGCAGCATGCTTCTGGAACTCTCGGGAGTACTCCCTCACTGTAAGCCTCCCCTGCTTGAATGTGCGGAGGAAGGCTTCAGCCTTTGGAGCAGCTGCTGGTTCTTCAAAGCGGTTTCTCAAGGCCCACATGAAGTCATCCACATTCCTCAATTCCACTGCATCTAGATCATGCAAGGCCACATACCAGCTGGTAGCAATTCCCTGGAACCCAGGCAATAAATTCCACCTGTTGTTCTTCATCTGGGAACAGGTGCCCCCACCGCTGCACAAACTTCCCGACTTGCAATATGAAAAAGGAGACGCTCTCAGGATCTCCATCGAATGTAATCTCCAGCATGTCTTTCGGTCGTATGATTGGTGGGAGGGGCACCAGACCTGGACCAGCTGCAGGTCCTGGAGCTGGCTGTGGTTGGGGTGCAGGTGCCGGGACTGGCAGCGGAGGCCCCGGTGGTGGCTGTCCAGGGGCCCGTTGTCCGGGGATTGGCTGCTGCCCAGGAATGGGTTGTCCCGGGACCGGCTGTCCGGGGACTGGTTGGCCTGGCGCTGGTTGCCCTGGGACCGGCTGCCCCGGCACCGGCTGCCCTGGAGTGGGTTGACCTGGTGGAGGACGCCCCGGCGGCAGTTGGGGTCCAGGACCAGGAGCAGGTCCTCGCTGGGCTAGCATATGGGTGCGGATAGCTTGGTCCATCATCCCCGGGAGGGATTGCATTAGCTTGCCCATATCCCGTATGAGCAGCCGACAATCATCTTCGATCGTATCCATCCTTGTATCCACATCCTTACTCGGGCTGGGTCATGCTGACCCGCGGGGAGTTCGTCCCTGGGGTAGTCCAAAGCATCCACGAGGGTCCATCAGGCTGTCCCGGCTTTGGCTCCCTGGTAAGGACTATGTCGTCTGAGTGGTGTCCAATAAATTCCTGGACCAGTCTATCAACTTCTGTTGTGTGACCCACTTGTCCCACGGGATCGGGGTACTTTGGTAGTAGGTCCAGGATATAGCCCCTCCATGGCTCTGGATTGACCCCGCTGGGCTGTAGATTGGGAGAGTGTATGAAGCTCCCAGGGTGCTGGTAACAGGAGGAGTGATTGGTCCCGCCGAGGAGTATTGAATCAACGCTGTAGTCACTGGAACCATGGTTACCGGTGCGACTGTAACGGCACGGTGGTAACTGGAACAGTAGTCACTGGAACCAAGGTGACAGGGGTGGTGGTCACTGGGACCATCACCGGCGTTTCACCGGCGCCGCTCATCCTGGTGTGGAGAGGCGTGTACCGGTGGGAACACAGAGGTGGATTCCTGACAATTTCTGTCAGGTTCAAAAGCAAGTAGATCCAAGCATTCTTAGGACCAAGAAAGGCTTTATTGGAATACAGTACTAAAACGCACAGTGAAACGGTTATTGTCAGGAATGGCAGGTGTTGCTGCACAAGCATGGTTGTAGTGTGATGCAAAATAGCGACTAGCAAATGAACTTCAAGCGCGCGTGCGGGAAACTCCCGGCAGGAGAGTTACTTAATAGGTGGGAGACGACTCCCTCCTCCCCTCGGTTTCACAGAAATGGAAAATTCTCATAGACTTAAGAATAGCCCAAAGCCTGCATTCAAGGCCACCGTGATAACACTGGGCGGCAGAGAAGAAGCTCCCACATTACAGCTAGCATACCTACACAAGCGCAGAAGCAGGGACATGATAGGGAACACAGAACAATGCACACAGTGTGAAACATTAAGCAAACCATTACTGACAATTTACTTCTCTTAAGATCTTATCTCTCACCGCTCTCTTATGAAATCTTACTTGAATTTCCCTAGGAATTTGAAACCTTCTTGCATATCTAGAGTTCATTCTAAAGGTAGTATCACTCTCCTGTTCCATCATCTTCATGTCCTCCATATTAAGATGAGCTGCCAGTATTTGTGCCATCTTCTGTAACAAATCTTCATTCTACTCTTCCGGCACATTTTGAAACCTCAATATAAATGCTGCCCTTTCCACTTGAAGTCTTGTAACATCTTTTTCTAGGCTGCTTTGCTTGTCTTCATTATCTCTCATTTTCTTTTCCATTTCGTTTTATTTCAGTCCTACCGCTCCCATTTCTGTAGTTAATTCTACAATCTTAGTAGTATTTTCTGTTACTTGTTTTTGGATCACCTGTAGACTCTGTGTAAATTGTTCTGTAATGCCCTTCATGGTGGATTGGACCGGCTCTAAAGCCCACGGAATGGAATCTCTAATTTCCTGGATTGCAACTTTAATTGGATTTATCGCTTCTGGCATGGAATCCCTGACTTTGCTCATTGCCAGCTTAATCGGCTCGACCACCTCTGTGATTGTACTTAAAATGGTTGTTTGGACCAGCGACTGCATCTCTTTCTGCATTTCTTTTTGAGTTGCCATGCCTAGTTTTGCAGAGGTTGAGCCTCCTACTCCTGGAGAAGCTCCAGTCACCTTTTGTCCTGAGCCTTGTTGATTGGACATTCCTTAGGGCTTTTAATTTTTACTTCTCTCTATAATTCAATACTCAATACCAATACCAACACCTCTACAGGTAGGACCAATACTTATCTATCCAACATGCAATATTTATATAAAATTCAACAAGTTTGCCAGTTCCCCAGGTCCTCTAACAGTTACACAACCTTCTATAAATTGGCTGAATTCCCAGCTCCTCTAGCAAGTCACCCCAATTGAAAAGAAACCCTCCAGCACAACAGACAATTCACTGTAGTATTTGGGTTATAAGCTCTTTATCTCCTTTCTTGGAATTTTTGTTATGGTTAGCTTGAGAACAGTGTGTCACTTATTGGCAGCTTTCCCAGACAGTGTTTTAAAAAAATCCCCTTTCGTTTTCACTCCTTCTCCCTTCTAAGACAGCCACAACAACTTTAAAGGGTTTATCACTAGCTTCTAAGGCAAATTCAGGAAGTCAACTCTAAGGTTCTTCAACCCAGCCCTGAAAAGGTCAAAAATTGGTGAGCGCTGCACCAGGGCTCCAGATGAATTCCGCTGATATCTTAACAGATCTTCTGCCCTGCCCTCCCCCCAGGGCCAAAAATTGGGATCGATGCACAGAGGGTCCTCTGATGAACTTTTCTTCCACCCTACCCCCTGCTAGGGTTAAAGGAAAAATTGAGAACGTTGAAAAGCGGGTCTCTCTCGCTCCTTCACCCAAATCTCTCCTTTCTCCAGCACCAGGGGGTGTACTAGTCACCACTCTCCCCTGTATCTTAATCCCTCTTTTACCCACTCAAGGGCTTTCCATTTTCTCAGCCAAGATCACCACCTCTAACAACAATTAGTCATTCATCTTTCCTTCCTATGCAGAGGTTCCGTTCTGTGCCAAAATGCCCTGCTTCATTTGCAAGCACAATTGCCAATGATGGGAACTTTCATCCATTGGCTTCTTCTAAAAAGCTTGTCCACCCTTTAGCTACTCCACCAAGGCTATTCTTTTTTCAAAGATCTAGCCTCTTTAATTACAAGTGTTTGTTACTCACAGAGCGCTCCAAGGCTTGGGTTTCACTTTCCTCCTCCTTGCCACAGGAGCTTTGGCTTGGCTCAAAGGTTGAGCCTGGACTTCGTTCTTGTATTGGAGGCAATTCCAGTCTCCCCGTGAGTAGCCACTCTCACGGGGGCCAGGATCAAGCCCCTTGCATCGCTTGCCCCTTTGCCTGGAGCCATGGAGGGTCTTTGAAGTGCCCAAAGACCCCTTTAAAATGAAGACACCAGAGTGCTCTTAGAAAAGCACCCTGTCCTGCTGCGCTGTGCCTGCGCAGGTTTTTTTTTTCATCCTGAGCCTTTTTTTTTTTTTTGAAGATCGGGATAACATTTACGTTCCTCCAATCTTGTGGCACATGTCCTGTCCTCCAAAGGGTCTTGAAGATGCAAGCTCTTCAGAAAGGTCTTTGAACACTCTTGAGTGCATACCATCTGGCCCAGGGAATTTGTACTCATCTAGTGCAGCCAGGTGCCTCTCAACAATTGCTCTGTCCATGTCAACCAGCAGCCTGGACTCTGTGGCTTGCCTACCATCATCTCTAGATGAGCCTGTTCTCTTCTTCAGGGAATAAACTGAGGGAGGCAAAATCGGCATTCAACCTTTCTGCTTTCTCTCTGTCCTCTGTCACAGTTTCTCTGTTTTCACGCAACAGTGGGCCTATTGCCTCTTTTTCTGTGTGTTTGTTCTCATGCATCTGAAGAAATGTTTCTTGTTGTAGCAAGCCTCCCTGGCCAACAACAACTCACTGAGTTTTGGCATCTCTGATGGCCAACCTATAGTGCCTAACAACTGTCAGATATTCTTCTACAAAGGTATGTTCTTCCCTTTATTTCTTGAACATTTCCCTTTTCTTCCTTAGCTCAGCACAGAGATCTCTGCTCATCTACCTTGGCTTCTTGGATCCCCTACCATTTTCCCCCCTCATTGGAATAGTGATGGTTTGAGCTTGCAAGAGCTCTTGTTTTAGCAAAGCCCACTCTTCACTTGCTCCTTTCCCTTCCAGCATTCTTGCCCATGGAATAACTTTCATCATGCCTCTGAGTTCATTAAAGTGTACCCTACTAAAATCTAACATATATGTCTGGCTACAAAGTTCCTCTCCCCCCCCAGCAACAAAAGGAATGCTAGGAGGATATGCTTACTTCCTCCTAAGGCCCAACCACGTTCACACTACCTACCAACTCTTACTCAAGAATGTCTCTTTATTTTCTTGGGAGTCAATGCACAAGCATCGGAATCAGTTTGGGCAGGGTTCTTCTGCATCTTTCCTCCCTCCCCATGCATTTTTACAGTTCTGGAATCAGCTTATTCCACGTGTGAAGATTTTCAAGGGAGGATGCTGTAGTCATTGGGGTCATTACTGGTGGCATCAGAGCACAAACACAACATTTTTAAAAAGCCTTAAAATATTAAGAAGAAGAGAAGAGATTGGATTTATACCCCGCCTTTCACTGCCCAAAGGCATCTCAGAGCAGCTTACAAACTCCTTTCCCTTCCCCTCCCCACAACAGATACCCTGTGAGGTAGGTGGGGCTGAGAGAACTTCTGACAGAAACTGCTCTTTTCCAAGAACAGCTATACCAGACCTTGTGATTGACCCAAGGTCACATCAGCAGCTGCAAGTGGAAGAGTGGGGAATCAAACCCAGTTCTCCCAGATTAGAGTCCGCGCACTTAACCACTACACCAAACTGGTTAATATATAACTGTAGTGTTGTAATGATAGTTTAAGCAGCTTTAACTTTTCAAAAAAGTAATTCTATAGCCCCCTCCCTCAGGGTGATATATGGAAAAAGGTGAATTTCCACAAGGGAAGGAACTAGAGACTTAATTTTTAAAAAAATGAAAGCTGGGAATTCAGAGAACTGCTTAAACTATAATTACAACACTACAGAGATATATCGATATTTTGGGGGCAGATTTTTTTTAAGTTAAATCACTGGTCTTTGGGGGGAGAGGGAATGGTTTAATGATGATGACAGTCCATTCATTGAAAAGTGAACTTGGGGTGGGTGGGACAAAGAAAACCAACAGAAACATTACACATTGCGAAAAAGCCAACTTAACATCAGCTTTCAGAAAAAGATTGGGGTAAAAGTGGTCTCAAAAGAGCCTGGGAAGAAAACAAAAAATCCAAGGTGAAAACTAATGCCAGAAAAATACATGTGAGAATTGGGGCCAGAACTGTGGAAAAAAACATGCAGAAAAGCTCATCATGCATTACTTTGCCTAATTTACAAGGCAATCCACCTGTCATAGCACTGTACTATGGGCAGGAGGAATTAAAACTGAATACAAAACCCAGATTGCTATTCATATACATAGTTATGTAGACTATTATCATTTAAGTAGATTATTAAACAACTTCTTATTTTATTACAGATTCATTGGCCTAGTACACCCTTACAAACAGAGGAATGCAGAATCAAAGGAAGATATGCTGTATGTATTAACAACAAAATTCTTTCATTACCTAGTTAAGGTATGGTGTGAACTACATTTAAAACACTGTTTTCCAAAATGAAGCAAATCAGAAAAGGGAGATGAATATAGTTAACTCTGCTCTAGAATGTTGAGCTTGAGTGACAGGCTGCTCCTTTTCTCTCACTGGCCAGTGCCAGCTGAGGGAAAGTTAGTTCATTTCGAGTTCAGTGGCAGTTACCGTTCAATAAAGTAAAAGCTCAGCTGAAGTACTGGATATCTGAAGAGTCTGACTAAAAATTCTGTCAGATCGGTTCACCTTTTGAATAA
The DNA here is from genome assembly GCA_029375565.1 of Gekko gecko. Taxonomy (NCBI): domain Eukaryota; kingdom Metazoa; phylum Chordata; class Lepidosauria; order Squamata; family Gekkonidae; genus Gekko; species Gekko gecko. The sequence continues at coordinate 178,359,906 of JAPDNY010000005.1, forward strand.
AAGGAGAGACTCCTAGTCTTAGCTGTGTTAAACATAATCTGAGAAAGAATTCCATCTAAGAATTCAGAGTCTAATGTCAGCTTACTCTGAAATATGTTTCTACACAGATGCCAAGAACTGGGCTTTGAGATTTTGGCAAAGAATGACTGAGTAACAGGCTGAAGCTCGCAATCAAGCCAAAAGGAATAAGATTATATTTTCAGGGCAGAAATATAAATCCTGTCCAATTATACAGGAATTGGCCGAGGCAGACCCTGGTCTGTTGTGAAAGGAAACAGTTATAGACTACTCAAGGGAAAGAAGACACATTGTGATTTCAGAAAAGGGGAAAGAATTTGATACACTAAAAGAGATAAACATATGGAGCAGAAGTCCATCAGTGGATATTACACACAAGGTATAGCTAGGAACTCTCAGTCTGGGGCAGGTGATGCACTCTATTCTTGGTGCTGGAAGGGGCAGCAGTGGGAGGGCTTCTGGTGTCCTGGCCCCGCTGCTGGACCTCCTGATGGCATCTGGTATTTTTGGCCACTATGTGACAGAGTGTTGCACTAGATGGGCCATTGGCCTGATTAAACATTGGCTTCTCTTATGTTCTTATGTTCTCAGTGACCTTTCCAGAAAACCTGAGCAATTTTTAGGAAACTATATGCAGAAACATTGTAACTGAAACTTAAGTTTCACTGATAAGCTTAAGTATCACTGATAAAAACCAAGAATTTGTAAAAATAAGTTGTTCCAACACCATCTTGTCTGTCAACTAATATATATATTGTTTTACCAACATTTACCTCAGCCTTTCCAATTTCTGATTACCCTGTACCATCCCTGCCTATTAAATAAAATCTTTAATGTTGTTCACTGCTACATAGGTGGCGGTCACACACACGAAATAACGCCGGGGGGGAGCAAGGCTTTTTGCTCCAGAGTAATTTGACCCACAGTTGTGTGATCACAGTCCCTGGGAGCTGCAGGGGCAGCCCACCACTGCATGATCAGACGCAAACCGCGGGTGAATTGGGGGTGTTTTTGCTGTGTGTTTCTCGTGTACTTCAACGGGGGATCGATGATCCGCATCTCTGCATTGAGTGCTCCTTATGCAGTGTGCGATGATGTGCATACTGAAACGGGGAAAAAACCCAACAGCATGGAGTTGGGATGGCCCGATCAGACCATCCTGACACCATGAGAGCATGCTGGCCCAATCACACAGGGAAAGTCCATTCCTGGCTCATAGTAAACCTGTTTGCTACCAGACTTTCTCTACTGTTTTTTTACTCCACTTCTGCGGCAAAGCAAAATGGGTGGCCCACAGGTGCGGGACACTTCCCAGATGTTTGCGTCTGATCGCACCCTTAAAATCTGTCCGGCATTCGTGCCTATGGTGCAGCTAATTCTGTGTGTGATCACAGCCATAGGCTCCAGTTCCATTGCAAGGGATCTAAAAGAGAGAGTGTAGTGCTCCTCCCCAACTGTTATCACCAGACCTCAAACACTCAGCGGGAGGTTGGGCTGGAGCCCATGACAAGCAGAGCACTCTGGACTAATATTAACAAAACGGGGCATCAAGTTACTCTTGCTCTTGGATCACAATAGGCTGCCACCAGGTTTGCTTCATCCAGGAATGCAAAGCACAAGCCAACCCTGCTTCCTTTAGTACACTAAACAGAAATCCAAACCCTCTCCCAAGAGTCACAAGTTCTATACTCACATACAATGTTGGTAGGGCCAAAAGGCAACTGGAAAGGCCTCTGCAAACAGCAGACAAAACACACCAAACAGGTATGTAACTAAAAAAAAAAAATTATGCTGCATAGCAATATCAATATACTACATATACAGAAAATAAAAGATTTTTAATATTTCTAACTAAATTACCTTGGTTATTACTGCACCAGTTATCCAAAGCAATTCCTGAAGCAAAACAAAAGACTGCTTACAGCAGTTCAAGAGGCAGACCACAAGAATCTCAATCCATCTGGTAGAGTTTCAGGGTTCACCCAAATGGTATAACAATAGCACCCTAAAGCATAACCAGCTAAGTGTCGAAGGTTAGACAAAGAAAATAGGGAAAGATGTCATTTTTAACCACTTCTGGGAACACCTGACCATAGGCACTAATTACCAATTAGACCTAGCAGCCATGCTCACCTGATCCCAATACCAGTCAGGGAGTTTGACATATGTAAATAAAGTATTTGACAGATGTAATTGAAAGCTAAACTAATTGACATTCACATGCTCGGCTGTTGTGGGGGACCCCCAATCAGCTTCAGCTGTCCAAGGCCATTCCTAATAAATAAAAAGTGGAAAAGGCAATCTTCTTAATGTCGGTGCTAAGCAACAGAATCCAGTGGTCTTCAGGAGACCTTATCTGCTTCTCAAAGCTCAAGAATGTGAAACTAATTACTGGGCTTCTGCAAAATAGACAACTAAAAAATAAAATAGTCCCCAGTTAATAGAGAGAGGGCTTCTGTTTTCTCCTGACAAGTTCCTGGGCTGCACTCACCAAGATGAGTAAAACCTGAAAGTATTCTGCCTAAAGTTATACATGTATCCAATACATACATTACATTAACAATTCTAATTTTCCAGTTTTTCACCATACATTTGAAGATCTTGCAACTATATAACTTATTTTCTAACTGAAATCCTCAACAGTAATGAATTGAACACTGTATATATGGGGTATCTTACAATCCAGTATTCTAATACAGTGTGGTTACTCTCTATTAAATTGTATACAATCTTCTTGAGAATGAATTCTCACTAACAATAAATTCTGAGAAGCAATATTTTAACATGCCTCAGCGGTATAGCAATCAAAATCCATTCATAAAGAACCCAGCTATTTGACAAGTAGCCACAGATGTCCTCCAGCAACCTAACAGGATGTGTCCTCCTAGCAACCCGGGCTGGGAAAATGCCAAGTTAGATTCTGTCACAGGGTGGGATATTCAGATTTATAAAGCTGCAAATATTATCATACTACTGGGGGCCAGCTCAGTACCTGAAGAGAACTAAGGATTTTGGTGGGAAAAACCTGCCTCATAATGAAGAAGAAGCAGGGGTCCGACATAACATGGTCTAGTGATACCTGTCTTGTGGAAAATTAAAATGAACTAGGAAGCAGACTTTCGGTTTCGGCGGAGCGAATGGCGGCCACCTTTCGGGACGCTCCCGGAGGTGGTTAGCCCACGTGCAGTCTGGGGGGGTCTTCGCTTATGCGAAAGACCCTAGTGAGCCTTAGGCAAAGGCTCCGAACCGGGGGCGCTTTGGGGAGTAGCCTCTTTGCCGGCAAACAGCCGGGAAATTTAGGCTTTCTCCCCGCCCCAATCGGTCCCACTGCGTCGTGCTCGTAATGGGACTTAGCAACGCCACCGACTTCCAGGAGTGAACAAAGCAATCGAGTTGAAGTTAAATGGAAAGACTTGGCATCGAACCATGAGTTGGAGATCTATTTTGAAGCGAAAATCCGAAGCCCCCCGCAAGCGTATAAGCGGATGGGAGGAGGGAGGAATCCCCACCCCCTTGAGAAACGGGACTTATAAAAGAAAAGCGGAGGGGGTGAAGGGAAAAAAGAGTTGGTGAAGATACCTTTGGGGAAATACTGAAGATTAAGAGTTGGTTAGTCTCCTGAGTGGCGCGGCACGAACTTTCTTAAAGTAAACAATTAAAAAGATGTCCGCATTGAAAAAGGTCCCGCTGAAGCCGGAAAAGAAGGGGGGAGGGACTTCTGGTCTGAGCACCCCCCCACCGGAGTTAGCTGTCAATCAACAAAAAAGCGAGTCACTGCACCCTCTGCTGGATCAAATGCAGAAAATCAGCGAAACTCTGTGTAACATGGAAAGTGTTCTCAACAGTCAACAAAAACAATTAACAGAAACATCAAAGAAGATGGAGGAGATCGCACAGAAGTGTTTGGTCTCAATGGAAGACACCAAGAAAATAAAGAAAAAGGTCAATAAATTAGAAAAACATCAGGATATGCAAGAAAAAAGAATTTTAATGTTACAGATGGAAAAATCAAATCGGACTCTCCGCTTTCAGGGCATCAAAGAAGAGGAAAAAGAGGATCTCAGAACTACATTGGTGAATGTCTTGGCACCTCTAACTGGCAGAGAAGCATTGGAACTGAAAGAAGAGATGGATATGGCCTACAGAGCCTATTCAACCTTTACAAAGAAAAATAATCTGCCAGCAGAAGTGGTTGTCAAGTTCACAAAGCACCGTACTAGAGATCAAATTCTGCGTTCAGTTTCAGCAGTGCCCTTGAAAATTGGGGAGCAGACCATTAGAACTTTGAAAGATGTTCCCTATGAGATCCGTATGAAAAGAAAAGCATATAAAGGATTGACCACGTTTCTACAAAGAAATCAGATAATTTACAGATGGTGTATTCCCGAAGGACTAATTTTTAAATATAATGATAAAAGAGAGAAGATTGACTCTGTCTTCAAAGCACAAGAATTTCTGAAGAGACACGCCAGTACAGAGGAAGATGCAGCACTCGCAATTTGGACAGATTCAAGCAGCGAGGAAGACAGCGACCCGGAAGAGGGAGAAGCTGGAGCGGGAGACAAGAAGCCTAAAGAGGGCCCATCGTACAATTTGAGAGATGTAAAAGGAAGATATCCAAAGAAGTAGTTCGTGAAGCGTCAGAAAGGAGCGGACTAATAATTAACCCCAATGGACTTTACTAACTTTACTAACAAAGTTATCTTGGACTTTTGTAAGATGAAAAGAAGATCTTCCAGCCGTGGTGGTTGCCAAAATTTGTAATTTTATTAACTAAAACTAATTTTTTAACAGGAAAAATTCACTCCACTCTTTCTCTTAATCCATCTATATACCTTCCCCCTTTCTTTTTATAAAAAGTAATAAAATTCTCTCCTTTTTAGGAGAGTTTATTAAAAAAAAAAATGAACTAGGAAGCAGAGGCTAACACAGCATTAAGCTTAGAGACAAAAGTAGAGTTACAGTCAGAGAGAGGGAAAATAGAAAATTTACTTCGTTGAGGTAATTTCCATTTCCATCCAATCAATTCTCTCTAACTACAGGTTGCTACAAGTGGTCCCTGTGTCTGCTAGTCTGAGCTGCAAGCATGTCTGGACGTGCCTTCCTTCCTTCATGGAAGAGTGAGAAATGTGTATGGTGTTCTTTTGGAAGCAGTGTCCAGTGTTCTGCAGACAAAGGAAGAGGAACTGAACAGGAAAAAGGAAGGGCTCCTAGGTTACTTGCAGACAAAGGAGAGGTGTTTGTAGAAAAAACATGGTATCTTTTGTTAAGACAAACACAGCACCCCTGCTGTCTCAAACATGCAGAGTTCCTCTTACTTTAATAACTTGAACAATGACATCCCACAGTTTCTTCCATATCACTCTGAGAAATATAGTGGCTCGGTGCCCTTCCAGCCTGCGACCCATCCCAAAGGTAGTTGGCAGTGGGGCCAGGACTGATAACCTCCCTCTGACATTGGTGCTGTGCAATGCCAGGTCCATTAACAGTAAGACCACAGTCCTTCGGGACTGCCTTTTGGAACAAAAGGCGGACCTGGCATGCATGACTGAGACTTGGGTGTGGGATGGGGAGACCATAGCTCTCTCCCAACTTGGGTTCTCGGTCCTACACCAATCATGGACTAGGGGGTGGGGGGGGAGTGGCTATTTTCATTCCGGAGGCTTACTCCTTCTGGGCACTCCCGCTGCTAGAAATCATGGGCATTGAGTGTGTCAGCTTGGTGCTGGAGGCTGAGGAGAGTTTGGCAATCTGACTGGTGTACTGACCACCTAATGCACCAGCCAGTAGCCTGCCGTCCCTGATGGAGGCTGTATCCGGCTGGGCATTGGAGCACCCTAGACTTCTGGTCTTGGGTGATTTCAACGTCCATGCAGATGACGCGGTGTCCAGTCAGGCAGCGGACCTAGTATCATCCATGGTAGCAATAGGACTCTCCCAACATATATCAACCCCCACACACCAGGCTGGGCACACGTTCGATTTGATTTTTGTGACTGGAGTAACAGTGGACTGGATTACTGCCTCGGCAGTACCATGGTCGGACCACTTTGCCCTGAAGACCCTTCTGAATGTTCCACCCTGACCCAGTTTAGGTGGCAAGCAGATTTTAGCTCACCCACAGAGCCAAATGGACCCTGTGCAGTTTCAGATGGCCCCCTGGCAGCTCATTAGATGAGCTTGTGGAGGACTGGCATGGCTGGCTCACCACAGCCATCGATGAGATTGCTCCCTAGCGCCCTCTGCACCTTCGCTCTAGGCTGGCTCCCTGGTACACGCAGGAGTTGTGGCTGATGAAGTGAGAGCTAAGACAGCTAGAGAGACGGTGGCGTCGTACTCACAATGAGGCAACAAGAGCATCTTATAGGACGTTTATGAGATCCTATGAGATGGCAACCAAGGCCTCTAAGAGGGCTTTCTATGCAGCCTTGATTACTAGCTCATACCCAGCCCAATTATTTAGAACAATTTGGTCTTTAACAGTGCTGCCACAGGGCAGGCAAAATGGTAGGGAATTGGAGATCGGCTGTGAGACTTTTGCGAGCTATTTTGCGGATAAAGTCTTGGCGCTCCACCGTGACCTCCCCGCCATAGTTGAAACAGTGAGCGAACTCAAGGCCCCTTGCGCGTCTTCGATTCTGGGTTTAGATTACTTTAGCCTGGTCAGCCTGGAGGAATTTGACAGATTGCTCGTATCTGTATGCCCAACCACTTGCGGCCTTGATCCGTGCCCCTCCTGGCTCATTAAAGCGGGCCACGAGGGGTTTCGAGGTGCCCTAAGGGAGATTATCAACAAGTCCCTTTTTGAGGGGCAGTTCTGTTGACCACATTTGATACGGTCAACCATTAGCTGCTGACCCACCACCTTGCCAACGCCGGGCTACAAGGGCTTGCCCTTCAGTGGCTTGCCTCTTTTCCCTAGGGTCGGGGACAGAGGGTGGTGCTTGGGGAACAGCAGTCCTGAAGGCACTCGCTCGAATGTGGCGTGCCTCAGGGAGCTGTGCTCTCCCCAATGTTGTTCAACATCTATATGCGCCCCCTTGCCCAGATTGCTCAGAGGTATGGGCTAGGGTATCATCAATATGCAGATGACACCCAGCTCTATCTGATGTTGGGCGGCCGGTCTGACTCCAGCCCAGAAGACCTGAACTGGGCACTACAAGCCGTGGTTGGTTGGCTTAGACTGAGCCGGCTGAAGCTAAACCCAGTGAAGACGGAGATCCTGTGCCTGAGTTGGGATTGTCAGGGAGTGGGGTTCCCTCTCCTGACCTTCGATGGGGTGCCTTTGGTGCCAGCGTCGGAGGTTAGGAGTCTGGGAGTGCGCTTGGACGCCTCTTTAACAATGGAGGCCCAGGTGGCAGCCACTGCCGGCTCGGCCTTCTACCAGCAGTTGGTTCCCTTCCTCAACCGCGATGACCTGGCTACAGTGATCCATGCGACGGTCACCTCAAGATTACACTACTGCAATGCTCTCTTCATGGGGCTGCCTTTGTCACAGATTCAGAAGCTGCAGCTAGTGCAGAATGCTGCGGCCAGGCTGTTGATGGTCTCCCTAGATGGGGCCGCATCCAGCCTGTGCTGAAAGTGCTGCACTGGCTGCCAATAGCGTTCCAAATCTGCTTCAAGGTGCTGGTACTTACCTTTAAAGCCCTACATGGCCAGGGTTCAACAGAAAGCACTACAGCCGGTGGCCCAACATCGTCTCCTGTTCCCAGGCCCTAGAGAGGCCAGGCTTGTGGTAACCAGGGCTAGGGCCTTTTCAGTGGCAGCTCCTACCTGATGGAATGAGCTCCCGGAGGAGATCAGGGCCCTGCGGGACCTTTCACAGTTCCGCAGGGCCTGCAAGACACAGCTCTTCTGCCAGGCCTTTGGTTAGGTGCCACCACTACCACCACCACTACCATCATCATGACCATCACCATCAACCACTGGTGGTGGTAAGGGGTGACCCAATAAGACCACTATAGAATTATGATGGACTAGTGCCGCTGAAATGGCCTTGAAATTAACATCTCTAAGCCTCCATCGTGACTAAATTACAGTGATACAATTACGGAGCACTTTATTAATGTTAATTGATTGTTTTTATTCTGATTTTAATGTTTTATTCCGGCACTTGGTGCCCTTGTTGTGAGCCGCCCTGAGCCCGCTTGCGGGGAGGGTGGGATAGAAATGTAATAAATAAATATAAAGTGTCTGCCCTATTTAGCTACAATGGATAATGTGCCCAATCCAGTGACTGAGAAGTGTGTTGTCAGAACCCTATCTGAGGCACACCTATGGTAAACTAGGGAAGTTGTGGACAGCTTGGTCCAAGGTGTCCTGGCAACCATGGAAGTACAACCATGAAGAAATGAAGAACCTCTCCTTGCTTGTAACTTCTTGCAATCCAAGCAGAGCACAGTTATCCTATATAATCCATGATCATTCTGTAATTAACACCGGATAGGCATGCAGTATGGGTATCCATCCAGCTGGCCTAGAGTCAAGTTTATCTGCTGACTGCACATAGGCAGTCTTCTCATCGAAAATCAACCATCTCCTCCTTTTTATGTATTGAAGCCAAGCTCAGCTTCACCCAATTACAGAAGGTAATATGAGCAGGAACATTTAAGGACCCTCAGTGCCAGTTTTCAGTAACCCAATAAGCCCTTTTTAATTAAGAATGATTGTCCTTTTAAATCAGTTCTATTTCTAAAGTCTCTGATTCAGCTTCCTCTGCTTTTTATTTCATGTCTATTCCATTAAAAATAATTTAAATTGTGCCACAATGGTGTTAATTTTTAATTTTTTCCAAAAAAAAAAAAAGTCACAGTTCTCCTTGGTTGTAACTTGAATCCCAGCACAGCCAAGACCAGTGTCTGAAATGCTTCCAAAATACATCATGGTTTGTGAATAGGTAAACAACAATCTGTTTAGGACCTCTACCCACTGGAGAAGGTCTGCTCCTTTCCAAGACAAGACAAGAAGGTCTGGTCCCTTTCCAAGATAAACAAGCATTGCAGCTGTTATGGGTGGTCCACCACCAGATATCCTAGTTTTGGAGCCTGCTTGGAATTGTCATTTCTTGCTCTACCAAAAGGGCAATGGCATCAGTTATCCTCAGTTCAAAGGCTTCAATTACTAGTGAAAAGCATAAGTACATGCTACATGAATAATTATTCAAAGGGTTCTGTGTCATTGTAATAACATGTGAAATTGGTTTTTTAAATTTTTGTTTTGCCTTTAAAATTGTTTTTAAAATTCCTTATCTCTCACCATAGGAAGAGTGTGCAAATTATATCCGTGTCCTGCATCGTTACAACAGAACACACCTCATGGCTTGTGGGACAGGGGCCTTTGATCCCATCTGTGCTTTTATCAGAGTTGGCCATCAATCTGAGGTAAGTAGTATACTCTACAAGTCTTTTATGGATGCAAGTACCCAGATGTCTATATGAAGACAGCACCCCAAGAAACATCATGTTAGCCACAGAGATAACAGAAAAATGGGTAAGAAGAGTTCTCACATCACTGTTATCTTAAAAACATGATATTCTCTTCCAGGAAGGTTTGGGAGGCAGACAGCAGACTCTAGCTTTATATGTTGTGAGCCTTGGGGGCAAGAGGGGAGCCTTTTTTATTCATAGTACTCTGACCATTCAGGTTATTCTCCTGTTTATTGTGTGTGAATCTAACTTAGGTTAATATTCTAAGGATTCAGACCATGTCCTGTTCAAATGAGTGAATAAATATTTGGCAACAACTATAACCATGGCACTTTAAATATGCCAAAAATTGTACCTGTTATAGGCATGGTCCATCTTCTCTGTGCACAATGCTGCATATAAGGCATGGGATCGGTCCCCAATCAATAATTTGCTTGATTGGAGAGCCTTTCTTGATACAAAGATGAAATAAAGGTAATGGACAGTAAGAGCACACCTGACTCGGAGCCAGCTGTGGGAGATGGTGCTGTAGAATGCCTGTAGGGAAAAACACACACCCATTCACGCAGAGCTGAGTGCATGGAAGGAGATTAATAATGCCCTACATTTCCATATTATTGACACTGCAGTGTTAAAACTGTAAAGTATGGTAGACAGTTTGGTCTAGAAAATTTGGGCTCTTTGTCAAGTGTACTTGGTCAAATTAATTTAGAAGCTTCTGGTCTATTTAATCACTTCAAATTAAGGTGTGTGATCAAGTGAGATATTAAAGAGGTATGCTTTTTGCTACTAAATCTTATTAGGAGAAGATCCCTCTTATATTGTACAGTTGCTTGAAGCAAGTATTAATGGGTTATCAAAAGTTTCCCTCATCCATCTACCCCTCTATCAGTATATAACTTAGTTTTTGCCATAAATAGTTGAGCAGTTTCCAGCATTGTGGAAGTACAAGAGAGGAACCTATGAGGACTTGTGGGAGAGAAGAAATCCCCCTGTCACTACTCTCTCACTCTCAGTTCCCCCCTTTCCTGTTTCCAAGCCTCTTGCAGTGGCTACAGCTGTCTCCTCCAACCCACCCCCATCTGCTGATCTACAGTCATAGAGGCAGCTTAGAGAACAGAACATGTTTTCTGCTCCAAGTTTCTCACCACCAAGAAAAGAAACAGCCAGTAATGGGGAGGAGGGGTTCTTCCTTTGCTCCCTCATTCCTGCACTATCTTGCCTTGTAGCCTTGCCTAGTTATCACCTGAAATGGTGGATAAGATCTTATGAGAATACATCACAAGATCTCATTTTTGCTTTAACTCTGGCATATTTTTAATTGCCCTTTCTAAAGTTTTCTAATTTTTCTTCAGACCTAAGAGGTTCCATCAAGAAATGTACCCTAGCTACACTTGGCCCCATTGTACAGTCCTTTTGATCTTCACCATGAGGACCAGGTTGAACATTATTTTTCAGAAAATTACACTGAACATGGTCACCACTGTCATGGAAAGCTGTTGAATTTCCCATGATGAAACATATAGTATTTTTGATAATGCTGCTTCAACAGTGAACATTGTTCTAATTCTGAACAAAGCCTTCGAGCATGGGTCAAAAAATACACCCAATGTGATCAGACATTTTTCTGCAAACTTCAGGGAAGCTCTGTGTTTGCAAAAAAATATATCTGATATCTGGGGAAAAATGCATCGGGATGGAGTAAAATCTCCACAGATAATGCAAGTAATGTTTGTAAGGTTAAAAGCTAAATATCCATTGATATCTCCTGAGACTACATTCTGGGAACTTGGTGACCATTTTGTGGAGGATGCTAGGTGACCACAATAGTGTTGCTGAACCTTTCAAGCCTTGGATTCTTTCGCTCAAAGATGAAAGGAGGAGACACTGAAAAAGTTGTGAAACTGTTTGTTGTAGTGGTTAAGAGTGGTGCACTCTAATCTGGAGAACCAGATTCAGTCCCCACTCCTCCACTCAAAGCCAGCTGGGTGACCTTGGGTCAGTCACAGTTCTCTCAGACAAAAAAATAAACCTAGCTCACCACAAAAAGAGCTAGAGTTTCAGGCTGGCAGACAATCTTGGGATCTCCTGCTATACTACACCCACTGCCATATGATCATTATTATTATTATTGACAAAGTTAAAAGATGGGAACAGGAGAAGAAAGTAGGGAAAGGAGAAAATGAGGATGCAGAAAAGAACAAAGAAGTTAGGTAGGTGGAAGAGAAGGAGTGAGACAGCCTGAGGAAGGGACAGCTGAGGACTACGAGACAGATAATGGTAGGATCTTTGGTGGGTGAGAGAGTGAGAGAAGGAATCATGAAAAGGCTTTGGGTGTTGTGGTGGAACAGTTCTGCTTTGGCCTGAGGGCCCTGTTCAATCCTGCCCTCCTTGGTTTTCCCAGCACAAGAAGGCTTTTCTCTATATCTCTTCAACTGCTGCCGCCAACTGACCTTCGTAGGAATTGCCCACTTGGAGGGACAGACTCCCAGCTTCTCTTCCAAGTTCTGAGCCCTTGCCTCTTCATCTCCCACTACCCAGTGCCTGGTTACTATGGGGATTGCTTACAGCCTTGTGCACCATGGGGGGAGTAGCCACACCAGCTGACTGCCCTCCCCTTTCTCCTGGTGCTCCTTTTAAAAAAGTGTGTCCAAGACAGTGGAGGTCTATGTGACACAGGGAACCACTACCAGGATCAAAAGTTATAAGGCATTTATTAAAAGAAGATATTCACAAGCGTACTTTTAGCACAGCACCAAACTGAGCAAGGGATTCAAAAGAAAAGGGTAAAATACAATTCCTCTGTCCTTCCCTCTTTGCATGCCTTATCAATTGTTAAATATAAGGCAGGCTCCTTACTGTAGAAAGTTACAGATTTTTACATGAGTCATAAGAACATAAGAACATAAGAGAAGCCAATGTTGAATCAGGCCAATGGTCCATCTAGTCCAACACTCTGTCACACAGCGGCCAAAACATACCAGGTGCCATCAGGAGGTCCAGCAGTGGGGCCAGGACACTAGAAGCCCTCCCACTGCTGCCCCCTCCAGCACCAAGAATAGAGTGCATCACCTCCCCCAGACTGAGAGTTCCCATCTATACCCTGTGGCTAATAGCCACTGATGGACTTCTGCTCCATATGTTTATCTAATTCCCTCTTGAAACTGTCCATGCTTGTAGCTGTCACCACTTCCTGTGGCAGTGAATTCCATATGTTAATCACTCTTTGGGTGAAGAAGTACTTCCTTTTATCTGTTCTAACCTGACTGCTCAGCAATTTCATGGAGTGCCCATGAGTTCTTGTATTGTTAGAAAGGGAGAAAAGTACTTCTTTTCTCAACCTGCTCAATCCCGTGCATAATCTTATAAACCTCGATCATGTCACCCCTCAGTCATCGTTTCTCCAAGCTAAAGAGCCCCAAGCATTTTAACCTTTCTTCATAGGGAAGGTGTTCCAACCCTTTCCAATGCTATAATATCCTTTTTGAGATGTGGCGACCAGAACTGTACACAGTATTCCAAATGAGGTCGCACCAATGATTTATACAGGGGCATTATGATACTGGCTGATTTGTTTTCAATTCCCTTCCTAATAATCCCCAGCATAGCGTTGGCCTTCTTTATTGCAGTTACACACATTTTCATTGAGTTATCTACTACGACTCCAAGATCTTTCTCTTGGTCAGTCTCTGCCAGTTCAGACCCCATCAACGTGTATTTATATTTAGGATTTTTGGCTCCAATGTGCATCACTTTGCACTTGGCTACATTGAACCCCATTTGCCACGTTGACACCCACTCACCCATCCTTGACAGATCCCTTTGGAGTGCCTCACAATCCTCCCTGGTTTTCACCACCCTGAACAACTTTGTGTCATCTGCAAATTTAGCCATTACTTTCAGCCATTTTGGTGTAGTGGTTAGGAGTGCGGACTCTACTCTGGGAGAACTGGGTTTGATTCCCCACTCCTCCATGTGCAGCTGCTGGCATGACCTTGGGTCAGTCATAGATTCTTACAGAGCTGTTCTCTCAAGGGCAATTCTCTCAGAGCTCTCTCAGCCACTCACAGGGTGTCTGTTGTAGGGAGGGGAAGGGAAAGGGATTGTAAGCTGCTCTGAGACACCTTTGAGTAGTGAAGTACAGGGTATAAATCCAATCTCCTCCTCCTCCTTCTTGCCTCCTTCAGGTGTGCACGCTAGCACATGGCAATGGCTGCCTCCTTCCAACCTCAGTTAAGAATTGCTTAAGATGGAATCAGCACAAAAAAGACCCTTCTTCCTTGCTCCCAGGAGTTTTATCATTTTTCTTTCTCCATCCACTGACCAGGTCAGGCTGGGTCAGATAAGCTGAGCTGAGGCTGGAAAAGCAATTCAATTGACTTCCCCCTCTTGCCATTTCTTGGCCCAGAGAGAAAAATATTTTAAAACTCAAAGTGAAAAATTCATTTTTTCACAGGGGTGCCAAAGGGAGAGGAAGAGAAAGTAGTTTGATAAGGCACTTACAGGGGGAAATGAGATGGCCCTGCAAATCCTCACTGGTCCCCCACTTGTATACCTGATATTTCTCCTGTGGTGATATAAAAAATTATTTTAGGATAGAATAGGGGAAAAAATGAAATGAAATGAAAGCCCCCAGATGAAAAATAATCTTTTTGGATCTCTCTCTCTCCCTCTCTCTTTGTCAAATTCATCCATGCATGTTATTACCTATAGATAGTTTTGAAAGAAGCATTTTACCCACTCAAGCTGCCCATTGCAGTTTTATTGCCAGAAATGACACAATTACTTAGACTGATTTCACACTAGCCTTTGTCCCGGGCTTGCTCCTCCTTTCCCTCCGCTTCTTTTGGTCAATTCCATACCATTTGTCCTGTGGCTGCCTTTTGACCCACAGCTTCCCCCATTTTGCTCAGTCTCAGCTCGATCCTTGATTTGCCACAAGTTTCCTGTTGCCACGCAGAGAAAAGGTGGGAGGGGAAGGGGAGGGATTAAGAGGGTGAAGACAGGGGAGTGGGAGGAGGAAGGACGCAGGAAGCCACAGGAAACCTCGCCAAGGAAATCAAACTCCAGGAGCAGATGGAAAACAGCCACGTGCCAAGAACTCTAATGCAAAATCAGTTTAAACGGTCCAGGGCAAACTGCCCTGCCAGTAAACAGGGGTAAATAACATGTGCAAAATCAGCCCTAATATCTCCCTGTGCCAGTTCATTCATTACTTTATCGGAGAAGTCTCAATCTGGAGAGAATCTCAGGTATACATGCACCCATCTTTCTTATTGTGGGGGAAAAATAATGTGTGAGCCAAATTATACCATATTAAAATAAACATGATGCCTGCCTGATCCCATGATTTTGGGTGGAGCCACTTTGTCACTTTCAGCAACCTCTCTCATCCTTACCTTCAACATTCTAAAGGTTCCTATGTCATTTCAGGTATGTCCAAAACTAGTACACAAAGTTTGCTCGTAAGCATGGATTTGTATTGCTGGGAACAAGTGTGGAACAGTGAATTAGTGGTTACTTGCCTGGGTTCAACTTCCTCCTTAGTTACTGAGGGTGATTTCCCACTAAAGCTGCCGCGGGGTTGCGCCGCCGTTTGCCCCGAGATTTTTAGTCAATTTCACACCCGAAGCCGCGGGGCTGCATTTTGACCCGCGGCTTCGCCAATTTCCCCGCAGTTTCGTAATCCTCAAAAAACAGGATTACGAAACTGCGGGGAAATCGGGCGAAGCCGCGGGTCAAAATGCAGCCCCGCGGCTTCGGGTGTGAAATTGACTAAAAATCTCGGGGCAAATGGCGGCGCAACCCCGCGGCAGCTTTAGTGGGAAATCACCCTGAGTCTTTGACTGCCCTTGAGAAATCACTCTCTCAGGTTTTATCCAATGACCTATTGGCCAATTGTTTTGGCCTTTATTCTAAAGGCTTTAGGATAGGGCTAGTATTAGTAAGAAATAGATAAGATAGCAAGGAAAGAACCAGGTAAGATAACAAGGTAGCCAAACTGAGTCGGCATGGAAAGAAAGCTAGCTGTGAAGACAGACAAGACCTTGTAATTCTCTTTCAAATCATCATTCCAAGCTTACAGCAGAAGGTGATTTTCTCATGACTCGTACTGGTTTACTGATTACCTGGGACATCTAGCTATTGTCATTCTTCCCTGGTGATAAACTGGAGGAGGATATTGTTAAGTATGAGACTCAACAAAGGATTCAGCTTCAAGTGATTTCAGCTTTATTAAACAGCAACTGTAAGTCAGGAACACACAACAACAAGGGGAGCACAGCTCCTTCTTTTAAACTCTCCCGGGCTGTCAAAGCCACACCCATAAAAAGTTAACGACAAATAATATTGCAGGGATAAAGTCCAATCAGAATACAGGGATAAAGGCCAATCAGGACCGTTCCCTCTTTGCAACAATATCACTCAGTGATTGGGTAATTACACAGGTTTTGCAGAAACCGACCAATAGCAATGCGACATCTGAAGAGCCACATTCAGACTCAAGCTTAACATGTGAATAGATAGGAGCGATTCACATTCAGTACATAACAGATATCCTGTGCAGAAAGGAGAGATAAATTTAATTTGACATCTGTTTGTTGCATGAATCTTAAATTCATAGTAGAGAGAACCATGACTTATAAGTATAAACAGCAATTGATTTCCTTTCAGACAAAGGAAGAAGGCTGAGGAAATATATGCAGTTCCAAGGACCCTCCTTTCCATTTGCAAATGCTGTCCAAACATGCTGTAATGTTTGTCAGAATGATTTGCATTTTATTATAAACAATCAATCAATGTGTCTTTACATATAAACTGTGGCATAATTTCTGTCAGGAAAAACATATCATTGAATGATTTCCTAGGGAGGAATTCAAACAGATTAAATAGGATCTGCAGTTTCCTAGGAGGTTGACCTTCTCCACCTAATTGCTGGGAGCATAATTCATGTTTACATTGGTGTAAAAATAGTGTATACATATAACATATTGTTCATCAAATTTTATACTGTAGTTGTAGTAAGAGCTGCTACTATAAGAATGACATCAGTATCCTGTCACTGTGTGTGATCAAGTGACTTGTATATCCTGAACACGTGTCTTTTGTGAATGTGGTCCATATACTTTGTTGTCCATACTTTTTGCTTTGTTTGACATTTATCCACTATTATTGGTCCTTCTGCCTGGTTGTGTTTTGTGTGTTTATATGTTTTAGCAATAATGGTCTGTGGCAAAGTGGCAAGGGACTGATATGAGGGTAGAAGAAATGGTGAGAGAGTAAAACTAGAAATAGTTTATTAAGTTGAATATTACAAATATATGGGCTGGGGAATTAGGATATACTTCATCAAATAATATCAAGTGCTCAAATGTCCAATGCTACAATGCTAGAAGCTCATTAAAGACTCAGTCACTCCGGGAACGGACTGAACAATTCCAGATACAGAAGGGTACGAGGCAAGGTTGTCCCCTCTCACCATTACTATATATTTTTGCCCTGGAAGTCTTAACAGAAGAAATAAGACAGAATTCAGAAGTGAAGGGATTAAAGGCTCATGGAGAACATTATAAGCTATTAGCTTACGCAGATGACTTGGCATTCATATTGGAGGAACCGAGATCTTCAATCATGGAGTTAAATAAGAACTTGAAAGAGTATGGGCAAGTGGCAGGCTTGAAGGTTAATATGGTTAAAACAAAAATTCTAACTAAAAATATGACTTTGGAGCAAAGAGAGCATTTGCAAGAAGAGTCGGGATATAAACTCTGTGTGAAGGTGAAATATTTAGGAATTCAATTAAAGAATAGGTGTAGTTCATTACAAGAAGATAATTATAGAGAATTGTTAAGAGCAACGAAACAAGATTTAGAAAAATGGAAGAATTTGAAGTTGTCCTTAATTGGAAGAATTGCGTTGATAAAGATGAATATTCTACCAAGATGGATCTTCCTGTTCCAAACGATTCCTGTCCTGAAAAACTTGGCAATACTGAAAGAGTTGGAGCAAACCACGTCTAAGTTTGTGTGGCAAAGGAAAAGAGCACGAATTAGGCTTAAAGCGCTACAAGACTCAAAAGAAAGAGGAGGCCTGGCTTTTCCAAATTGGATACTATACTATAGAGCGGGAGCATTGGCATGGCTTAAGGAATGGGTGATGTTGGAAGATAGAAGGCTTTTAAAACTGGAAGGCCATGATCTCTTAGAAGGTTGGCATGCGTTTTTGTGGGACGAGAAGGTGGCAGCACGTAAATATTTTAGACAACACTGGATACGGGATGCACTTGCTAGAGTATGGGAGATCATCCGGAGGAGGTGGTTTGTTAAAACTTCTAGGCTGGTAGCCCCGGTAGAAGCAGTGACTTTACCTAGGTTATATTGTGAAGATCCACCGCAAAGATATCTCGATATTATAAATGCGAAGGGGGAGCTTGAATTGGGCGAGGATATTGGTTGGTGGCACAGAGTTCAGATTCAGTCAAGATATAAAAAAGACAAACAGAAAGGGTTTGAGAAGTCACTATCAGATATGGAGAAAATATTGTATGAGCCGGAAGAGAAATTTATTTAAAAAATGTACGCACTATTGTTGGCTGACTATACGATAGATGAAACAGTGAAAAATAATATGGTTCAATGGGCAGCAAATTTTGGCTATAGCATAGAGATGGAACAGTGGGATCAAATATGGAAAATAAATGTGAAAATAACCAGAGCGGTTGCATATAGAGAAAACATGTATAAAATGTTTTATAGATGGTATATTACTCCGGATAGGTTATCAAAATTTGATGAAAAATGCTCTAATAAGTGTTGGAAATGTAATGTCAAAGTGGGTTCATTTTATCATATGTGGTGGACTTGTGAGAGGGTTAAAAAATACTGGATATGGGTGCATAGACTGATGCAGAATATTATAAAAGGTACCATTTTGTTTAAGCCAGAGGTATTATTGCTGGGAATACTTCCAAAAGAAGTGCGGAGAGAAGAGAGATATTTGATAACATATATAGCAACAGCGGCTAGAATTTTATATGCAAAGTACTGGCGAACTATGGTGGTACCAACTGAACAGGAGTTGATTGAGAAGATAATGGAAGCAGCAGAAATGGACAAACTGACTTTGATGTTGAAAGGATACGATGAATCAGCCTTTATAAACACTTGGCAACGCTTTTATGACTGGTACGATCGGAGAGAGAAGGATGGAAAGAAATAAGGATATTATTAACTTTATACTAATTAGAATTGAATAAGTTAGAAAGTTAGAATTTAGTGGATACAGAAGCACTAAGGTGGGAGGGGTAAAACTGGATGCGATGGGACGAGAATTGTACCCCCCCGTAAATGTTTAATGTTGTGGTTGTCTTTGGTGGGTTGTGTGTATTGTTATGTAGTTGGTGTGTTGTCTATTATGTTGTGTAATGTGGTAGTTATGTCTTTGGTGGAAAAATAATAAAAATGCCTCTTTTGGGGGCGCTTAAAAAAAAAAAAAGACTCAGTCACTCCATGGGTAGGAGCATGGATTCTAATCTGGGAGAACTGGGTTTGATTCCCCACTCCTCCACATGCAGCTGGCATGACCTTGGGCCAGTCATAAGTTCTTTCAGAGCTGTTCTCTCAAGGGCAGTTCTCTCAGAGCTCTCTCAGCCCCATCTACCTCGCAGGGAGTCTGTTGTGGGGAGGGGGAGGGGAAGGGAAAGGGATTGTAAACTGCTGTGAGACTCCCTTGGGTAGTGAAGTGTGGGGTATAAATCCAATTTCTTCTTCATCATCCAAATGTTATGCAAGTTATTCCACTCAAAAGGGATGGCAAGAGGCCAGAGGAAGGGAGCAGAGCAGACTATAGCTACTGATCCCTTTAAAATCTAAGGAGGGTTCAGGCATGAAGACAACAAGCAAGCAAAGTAAAGTGTAGATCCATGGCTGGAGAGAGGAAGAACCAAAACAAAATGTAGGCACAGTTGATGTATATTCAGAGATTAAACCAACTTGACTTTGCTGTCCACCCACCTTCCCAGTCCACCATTGATTGCTAGGCAGTAGGTTCCAGTCTCACATCTTCATATACTTGATCTTCTTCCTTATTGCATAGATCATATAGTCTAAGAGCCACATGACCCACAATGAAATTAGCATGTACCCCTGCAAGTACCCATACTATGTAGGAGGAAAACACCAAGTGCAATTCACAGCTCTGCATAATATGTACACTCCATGTTAGGACTTAAGTATAATGTGGTCCTAGGGGCAAGGGAAGGAGTGAGAGCAAAGGGGAGAATAACCCAGATGACACCTTGATGGGAAAAACAAGCCTCAGCTTTTATTGCATGCAGTCGCAGGAACAATGGTACAGCATAGGGCATGGATCTCAGCAGAGGGTGACCCATCTGTTGGTTGATAGCAGCAACCATCCCTCCCAGTGCACCTTCTGGGGGAGCAATGTGGGATGGTAGTCCAGGGGTCCTACATGAGCACTGCATGATTCCCCTGCCATCTGATGGTTAGAGCTGGATGACAACCCCTGAACTGGGCATATCATGGAATGACCCCATCCCAAGACCCCTTATCAGAGTCCCAGACCAAGGGAGGGCAGGCATGCAGGCTCAGTCTTCCCCCAAAATTCAATACAGCCTGATTCCCAAACCATCACAAGAGACAGGCAACTGCCCAGCTCCCACCAAAGTTCCTATGGCCTCACCCAAGAAAGCAGAGTGCCATGAATGTCGTGAAACTGGCAGTCTTTAAGCAGTAACTGGACAAACACTTGACAGGGATGCTCTAGGCTGATCCTGCATTGAACAGAGGGTTGGATTAGATGGTCTGTATGGCCCCTTCCAACGCTATGATTCTATGATGAAACCAAATGTCTTGCCCCCATTCAAAGAGGTTTATGCCATCTTCCTGTAAGAGGGCTGCCTGTCTGAAGGAAATGTCCAGAAGCCATATGATGGAACGATCCAAAGGCTCTATAAGCTCCCTGGCCCCTTACTCATTTCCTGTCTTGCAACACCTGCCTTGTCCATGGAGAAGGCCCCATGCCATTTGCACCGTTCCAGGAGAGCCACCTATCTGGAGGCAGGAAACCATGAGCTGTAAATCTGCATCCATGGCCAGTGTTAGATCCCCCCCTTTCCTCCTGCCAAGTGACAGTTGATGCAAAAGCTTCCCAATGGATTGCCCTTCACCCAAATCATGTGAGCCAGTCCTCCAGTACCATGGCTCCTCAAATGGATGATGCTGAATAGATCCCAGCCCAGTGTACAATGCTGTGGCCCACATTCCAAACCAACCTGTGACATCCTGCTGGAACTAAAAGAAAGGGAGCAAGCAAATGAGTCTGGAGGTAGAGCAAATATAAGCCTTAAAGGTAGATGGTCTCCAGCAACTGATGGCCTCTGTGCAAGCACAGGGGATTCTGAGCTCTGCCACCACCATGGTTGCCCCTGTGTGAAAGGAGTGTACCCCAAAGTCCCCTGGGTGGAGCCCCAGAGCAGCAAGGGCAGCATGCATAACTCAAATGAACTGGAACCTGGTAAAGAAGGTCCCATAAGTGTGGATGAGGAGAGGTCCAGGAGTGGAGGGGGGGCTCTTTGCTAGATACTGGGTGAATCCCTGACCCACTGGAACCTAGATACTGCCTGGGCCAATCACCCTAGACAGCTGAAGAAGACCTAGGAGCTGACCAGAAAATGAGGAAATGTCTACTAGCACTTTATTTTTTATGTGTCTTGGTTTTAAAATTGTATTTATATTAATTGATGTGATTTTATCTTATTGTATTGAACTTTTATTGTGTGTGAGCTACCCTGGGCCGGGAGGGCAGGATAAAAATCTAACAAATAATAATAAATAATAATAATACTGTCTAGTGGTTTCAGCTGGGCAGGGGAAGTCGAGCCTGGCCCCAATGAGTATACATTCTGATGATGAAGGGCCCATCTTGAACAATCATGGCATGAAGCTGAGACTATCTTGCTACTGCAAAAGTCCCCAAAGAAGGCCTGCATAAATGCTGCTCAGAAACATGGTGAACTCAAAGTCTGATCAGCCAATTGCTGGTAGTTAGTGCAAGAGTCCAATAAGGATTGCACAGGTGATGGGTCTGCAGGCATCAGTTGCTGGAGGGAGCTCTTTCTTCAGCCCACAATGGCTTGCTGGGCGACAATGGAATTGCAGGGATCAGAATATCCAAGAGCCTTGCTGTAGAAGGATATGGCTGGCAAATGAGTGCCCATGCTTTGGGGTACTAGGCCCTTTGCTCTCAGGGAAGCTAGGTAGTCTAAGGTCAGCAGGGAGCTGCCACCCCTTTCTTCCTTTGAGAAGGTGAGGAATGCCACCACAGCCTGCAAGTAAGGGCATTGTGTGATGGGTGCAATGAAACTGAGTACTCCCTGTGTGATCACTCATCACCCAGTGCCTACTGGTCATCTAGGAAGAGGTCTGGGTGGTAGTTTGGATTGGGAGCCAACACTTGGAACCTGAAAGTGAGACAAGGTGCCTGGAATGTTGTTATCTGCAGTGACAATGTACCAGGCTGAAAAGGAGATGTTACCAAAGAGGTAGACCAAAATGAACCTATGTAACAGTCACATGACCCACTCAGCATTAAGTCTGTTGGTTAATCACCATGACCATGGCCTGATTGTCACACCAAAAGAGCACACACCTGTTCCTGTACAGGTCTTGCCAAATGGTAATGCCTAACCAGGATGGGGAAAAACTCAAGGAAAGATGCCAGTCCCCTCCCAGTGCAAAGGTCACCGTTGACCACCATTGAGCATTCCAGTGGCCTATGAAGTAAATTCCAAAGCCAAGGCTGCCTGCAGCATCTGAGTGCACTTACAGAGAAATACCTAAGTTTGAGGGTGACTGCCTTATGAACAATTCATTGACTTTTAAAAAGAAGGTGAGCCAGATCTGGAAGTCAGCCTTCATTCCCCAGGTGACCCTGATGTGATCATATAACAAGGTAACTGCTGCAGTGGACATTGCAAGGCGGGTGCAAAAGGCCCACCCTACAGGCAAAATTAAGGTGCCCAAGGAGCTCCTAGAGCTCCTTCGGTGTATGTTTCCTGCAGTGTGTTCTTCCTGAAGCAGTGTGTGTTTCTAGTGTGTGCTTCCTGCTGAGAGGTTCAGAGTGATCAGGGTTCTTAAAGCAGACAATATGTCATCTGGCAGGTGCCATGGACAAAATCCAGCAGGATGTCCAACTATATTAGTTGGGTGGCAGGGCCTTCAGTTTTATCCTGGGCCAATGGCACCTAAATTCAGTTGCCAAGGCCTGGAAAGTGGCCAAATCAGAAGTGCAGGCAGGGTGCCCAGCTGGGTCAGTAAACTGGAAACCATCTAAGTAGTGCATGACATGGGGGACTAGGTACAGTCCTTGCTGAACACCTCAAAGTTCACACAGGCCACTAAGCAGCCCATTGTTATGGCCATTCAGCTTAAAGCCCAGGAAGTAAAAGTCTTTGAGGTGTACAGGCAGCAGCTTGAAGGCTGACTGCACACCACACTTGCCCATAAGGATCCCCAGGCCACAGAACCACACCAGGCGAATGGCATGGTCAAAAGAGGTGTACCACACAGAACTCCTGAGGGATGGCCTCATTGACAGACAAACCCTTTTGGGTAAGACAGGTGATAGATCATCCTGAATTCATCCAGGGCCTTCTTAGGAACCACCCCCAGTGGGGACACCATTAAATTCAGGATGGGAGGAAAGCCTTTTTCCTTCAGGAAAGGAAAGGAGGAAAGCGAAAAGGGCCCATGACTCTGCAGGCTGTGCACTCCTCAGCTTTAACCAAAATGACATCAGGCAGATTTTAAGTTGCCTGAGTCCATGGGAACCGTGAGGCCCATGAACAGGATTCAAAAGCTATGCGAAACCCTTCCTATAGGAGGTGGGCAGCAGCTTGGTTAGGGTAATATTTTAGCAATGGGTGAAGGGCCTGAATGCCAAGGCTCACACTGCCAGACCAATACGAATTACTTTGAGGGGCTGAAGGTGACAGCAGGGGAGATACCTGGCCTCCCCATCCTTTTTACTGATGGCTACAGTGGAAGTTCAGCTGTCATGCAAGGGTTGGTAGTTCCTGAGGCTGTAAGGGCAGGAGGGCATAGAGTTTGGCTGAAACAGCTCTCACAATTGTGCTTAAATGTACAGCAAGCACATTTGCCCCAATTATACTTCTAGCACGTGTTTCAGGCAGATTCTCATCTAACTACTTCTAGCACATGTTTCAGGCAGATGCCCTGATCTGCTCAGGTCTGCCCTTGACATGGAGCCCAACCATTCATTGCCGTAATTTGTCCTTAGTCAGGTCCCATCTAGCTGCATGGCTGCAAGATGCTCACCTACATAATGCTTCATCATAATCAATGGCAGTGGCATAACGTACTAGAGTTCATAAAACATTGCTCAAGTGATTGGACAGATATATCCCAGTAGGGTTGCCAAGTCCAACTTCAGAAATATCTGAGGACTTTGGGGGTGGAGCCATGAGACTTTGGGGATGAAGCCGGGAGACTTTTGTAATGTCACTTCCTGTGATGTCACTTCCAGGTCAAATGGCAGGTAATGTCACTTCTCAAGCTCCACCCTTTCTGATGATGTTCACTTCCAGCACACTGCACCAAACTACACTTCTGTCACGTGGCTCTTCCCTAATGATTGTGCTCCCAAGAACAGGTTGGAGATGACAGCCTGGGAGGCACCCACACAGCAGCCCTGCCTACATAACACCATGTCATGGACTCAGATGGCTCAGGTTAGTCTGATCTCATCAGATTTTGGAAGCTAATCAGGGTCAGCTCTGGTCTGTAGTTGGATGGGAGACCATAAAGGAAGCCCAGAGTTGCTATGCAGAGGCAGGCGATGGTAAACCACCTTTGAATGTCTCTTGCCTTGAAAACCCTACAAGGTTACCATGTGTTTGCTATGGAGCTAGTTTTAAAATTGTGAGCAGACAGACTTTGTGTTTTTTTAAATTAATTACAGAAATTATTCAAATATAATCTCTCTTCCCTTAAGAAAGAAAGACCGACCAGACAAAGTTAGAGAGGATAAATAGGCAGTTTAGTCTTCAGTAGGAATGAAGAATTTCAGCAGAAAATGGGGACTGGGCAGTTCCAAACAAATCATAGAAAAGATGGACTTCAAGGAATCATCTGGAAGAGGTGACAGAAGTGGCATTGTGTGTTTGAGCTGAAGGCATTTTGCACCAAAAGAAAAAAAAATGGACTGAGAGAGAAAGATAGAGAGAGAGATAGAAAGCAAGCAAGACAGAAACACAGAAAGAGAGAAAGAGAAAAAAGGCAAAGTAAGAAAAAGAGAGGAAGACAGAAAAACAGAGAGAGAAAGAGAGAAAAAGAGACAGGAAGGGAGAGGTAGAAAAAAGATGGGAAGAGAGGAGTGAAAGAGAGAAATAAAAATGAAAGGAAGGAAAGAAGGAAGATAGAAAGACAGGCAGGCAGAAAAATGATAGGAAGGAAGACAGAAAGAAGCCATTAGAAGCCTCCCTTTCACTCTTTCCTGCTTTTTTTTTTGGGGGGGGGACGGAGCTCTGAAATGACTGCCTGTGCTTTTAAAATGAGCAGCTGGCAGGTGGACCTGGACTGCTGGCTGTAAAGAGCAGGCAGCCACTGCAAGCCTCCCTTCGCTCCTTCCCACTTATAGGCGGGGGGGGGAACGGAGCTCTGAAATGACTGCCTGCACTTTTAAAACGGAGGAAAAATGGAAGGAAAAACAAACAAGACTGTAAAGTACTGGGTTTCGGGCCTCATGACTTGGACGACGACATAAGAGAAGACGCGTTTATTCGTACTTCACACAAGACAAAAGATATGCAGTAACGGCCGGAGGCCAACTATATACAGTAAGGGGGGGGACACCCCACATTCGTATTGGCGGGTTTGAATCGCCCGCCAATGCTGCCATTGGTTCTCTACTGGCGAGCTCAGGAGCCTAGTCCCTATTGTTCTCAGAGAGCCGAGCTTGGCTGCACTCGCCAGCTCTGCTTCCTGATCTCAGGACACAACACCCCTCCCCCCATAGTTTGTCTCCTATCAGGTGACGTAGTCTTTTAGATAGGTTGGTGGCCGCCGTTCCCTTACTGATCTTCGGGGGGCCGGCACCGGACTGGCGGGGCCCCCTTCGGGTGGTCCTCCCGCACTAGGAGCTTGGATCTCTGGCGGCAGTGACTGCGGTGGCGGCGGCGGTGGTGGCGACGGCGGCGGCAGCATCGGCGGCGGCGACTCAGCTTGCTCTGGAACCCCCTCCGGGCCCTGTGGTCTTTCAGGCACTTGCTCCGCGGTAACGGGGCATGGATCCCTGTGTCAGGGTCTTGCCGCTTCCGGAGCTGGTCCACGTGTTTACGGAGGACTCTGTCCCCGTCTGCCAGGACCTCATATGAAACTGGCCCCATAGATTTGAGAATACGCCCGGCCAGCCACTGAGGCCCCGCCCTGTAATTCCTAAAATAGACAGGTTCCCCCGGGAGGAAGCTCCTGGGTGCCTCCCGGGTTTCGACCAGCTTTCTCTCTGGGGCTCGGTCCGGGTGGAGCCTGTCTAACAGGGTCGTGGGGCGGCAGCCCATCAACAGTTCTGCTGGGCAATGCCCAGAGATGGGGTTCGGGGTTGTGCGCTGTGTGAGGAGGAAGCGGGCCAGCCGGAATTCCCACTCCCCCTCGGTTATGCGGCTCAGGGCTTCTTTGGCGGAGCGGACTGTCCTCTCCGCTTGTCCGTTTGTTGCCGGGTGGAAGGGCGCCGATCGTATATGCCTGATTAAGTTCCTTGCGAGGAACGCTTGGAACTCCGCCGATGTGAACGCGGCCCCGTTGTCCGACACAATTGTGTCTGGCAACCCGTGTGTAGCGAATATTTTCCGCAGGGCCCTTATTGCCGCTTTGGCAGAGGTGGTAGACACTGGACTTATTTCCACCCACTTCGAGTAGGAGTCTACCGTCACCATGAACTGGAGCCCCTGAAACGGCCCGGCAAAGTCTACGTGTAGGCGTGACCACGGCTTGTGGGTAGACTCCCAGCTTTGGGTTGGCGCTCTCGGGGGATTGGGGCATACTTCCTGACACCGTGTGCACCCTCGGACCCAGGTTTCAATTTCTGCGTCAATCCCGGGTCACCACACGTAGCTCCTTGCCAGAGCTTTCATTCGTACAATGCCAGGGTGGGCCTTGTGCAGCGTTTCTAGAACCCCTTGTCTCATGGGCCCCGGGATGACCACCCTGTCCCCCCATAGTAAGCACCCTTTCAAGGCGGATAACTCTTCCCTCCTGGGCTTTGTATGCCGTGAACTCTGGTCCTGTCTGTTCCGCTGGCCATCCCCTCACCACCCAGAACATAAGAACATAAGAGAAGCCAATGTTGAATCAGGCCAATGGCCCATCTAGTCCAACACTCTGTCACACAGCGGCCAAAATATACCAGGTGCCATCAGGAGGTCCAGCAGTGGGGCCAGGGCACCAGAAGCCCTCCCACTGCTGCCCCCTCCAGCACCAAGAATAGAGTGCATCACCTGCCCCAGACTGAGAGTTCCCATCTATACCCTGTGGCTAATAGCCACTGGTGGACTTCTGCTCCATATGTTTATCTAATTCCCTCTTGAAACTGTCCATGCTTGCAGCTTCCATGACCTCCTGTGGCAGTGAATTCCATATGTTAATCACTCTTTGGGTGAAGAAGTATTTCCTTTTATCTGTTCTAACCCGACTGCTCAGCAATTTCATAGAATGCCCACGAGTTCTTGTATTGTGAGAAAGGGAGAAAAGTACTTCTTTCTCAACCTGCTCAATCCCATTCATAATCTTATAAACCTCGATCATGTCACCTCTCAGCCGTCGTTTCTCCAAGCTAAAGAGCTTTAGGACCCGGGAGAGAATGGGATCTCGGGACGTGCAGGCGGCCACGTCTGCAGCCTGAAGGGGGGTTGGGCAGCTCCTCCATCAACAATACTGCGGGAGCTGGGGCCGGATCCTCCCCTGTATGCGGCAGCGGCAGGCGGCTCAGGGTGTCGGCATGACCCAGCGCCTTGCCCGTCCGATGTTCCAACCGGTACTGATAGCCCGCTAAAAACAAGGACCACCGCAACACCCGGGGCGACAGTACCTGCGGCGTTTGTTTGTCCGCCGCGAACAGTCCCAGGAGCGGCTTATGATCAGTTACGAGCGTGAAGGGCCGCCCATACACAAAGTTGTGAAACTTTTTAACCCCTGCCACCAGGGCCAAGCCCTCCCGGTCAATTTGCGCATAGTTACGCTCCGCGGGGGACAGCGTGCGGGAGTAGTAAGCCACCGGGACTTCCCTCCTGTCTGGTAGCTTGTGGCCCAAGACCGCCCCGACCCCATACGGCGATGCGTCACATGCAAGGATTACCGGGAGCTTTTCATCAAAGTGGGCGAGCACAGCGTTCGAAATCAATAGAACCTTAACCCCCCGAAACGCCACCTCCTCCCTCGCTCCCCATGCCCAAGGTGTCGCGTTATCCAGCAGCCTGTGCAGGGGTTCGGCCACGGCGGCTTTGTGTGGGAGAAAGGCGTGGTAAAAGTTCAGGAGGCCTAAGAACGCCTGGAGCTCCGCCTTGGACTTCGGGGTGGGGGCCTCCACGATGGCCTTCACCTTGTCCCTCGCCAGATGCAGGCCCGTTGCGTCAACCCGGTACCCCAAGAACTCCACCTCCGGCACCCCGAGGAGGCACTTTTCCCTCTTCACCTTCAGCCCCGCGGCTTGGAAGCGTCCCAGTACAGTTCGGAGGCGGGCGGCGAAGCTCTCTGGGGTGGTCTGGGTGATGAGGACGTCGTCAAAGAACGGCGTCACACCAGGGATCCCTTTTAACAAATCGTCCATTAGATTTTGGAAGATCCCTGGGGCCACACTGACCCCGAACTGCAGCCGCTTCACCCTGAAGGCCCCCCGGTGGGTTACTATGGTTTGTGCCTCGGCAGTGGCCTCATCCACCGGGAGTTGCTGGTACGCCTGCGCGAGATCCAGCTTACCAAATATACGCGCCCCCGCCAGTGTGGCCAATACGTGGCTGGCCACGGGTACGGGGTATGCGTGCGCCTGAAGTGCCTGGTTAATGGTGCACTTATAATCCGCGCAGATGCGGATTTCCCCGTTTGGCTTCACGGGTGTCACAATCGGGGTCTCCCATCGAGCGTTCGGGACGGGCTCTAGGACTCCCTGGGCCACTAACCGGTCCAGTTCGGCCTCTATTTTAGGGTGGAGGGCCAGGGGCACGGTGCGGAAGCACCGCCGGATGGGCGTCACCGTTGGGTCTAAGTGGAGCGACACCGGGGGCCCTTTATAACACCCCAGTTTCCCATCAAAGACCTCGGGGAATTCCTTGCACACCGCCCCCAGTCACGCATCCCGCACTTATTCACTCCCCCAATCGTAATGCCTAGGGCCTCGAACCACGCCCGCCCCAGGAGACTCACAAGGTTTCCCTCCACCACCACCAAGTCCAAGTTCCCCTCAAAGTCTCGGTATTGCACTCGGAAAGTGCCAACTCCCCGGATGGGGACAGGGTTCTTTTGAAAGTCCACCAAGCTTAGTGGCGATGGACGTAGAGGGGTCCCCTGACGGGCAAAGTCTTTTTAAAGTGTCCATGGAAATGATGGACGCCGCCGATCCCGAGTCCACTTCCATGCAACAGGGGGACCCCTCGATCCGCACGGTTACTTGGATCTTCGGGACGGAGGAGAGATTGGGGTTGGGGAGGCGAAGTACCTGTAGCGGTTGATCTGTGAGATGGTACAGCTCGGCGACCTCTTCTGTCATCTCGTAGGCGGTGGACCGTGCGAGGTGTCCCTGCTTCCCACACCCGTGACAGACAGCATCCCGGAACTTGCAGGTCTTCCTCCCGTGGCCTTCCCCGCAGCTGGCGCACACGGTCTGGTTGCCGGAAGGCTTGGCTGGCTCCCTGTCGGCCTGCTGGGTCTGTGCCGGCCTGCGGTGTTGGGGTCTGAGGGCGTAGACCTCTTCGGTGTCCGAGTTCCCGGGGCTGGGACCCCTCCCGACCGTATGGGCAGCCGCGCCCGGGCGTTCCCCTTCGGCGGCCTCGTGTGCGGTTGCCGCGTCGATGGCCTCATCCAGGGATAGCCTCCGGTTGCCAATCAACTTGCGCTGCAGTTTGGAATCCGCCAGGCCCCACACAAACTGCGTCAGCAAGTTGTCTTCCACCCTCGGAAACACGCAGTCCACCGCGAGCGCCCTCAGCACGGCCAGGAAGGCGGCAGCGGATTCCCCTTGGGCCTGGACTCGCCTCTGGAAGTCCATCCTCTTGGCCAAGAAGGTAGGCCGGGGGCTGAAGTATCCGTTGAGGACGTTCAGGATCTCCCCAAAAGAGCTTTCCAAGGCCGTGCGGGGCACCAAGAGGCTCTTGGCGAGGCGGACGGTTTGGGTGCCGCACACGCTCAGCAGGAGCGACCGTTTTTTCTCAGGGTCGCGAATCTCGTTGAGTTCCATATAGCTTATGAGCTGGTCGACCCATGCGTCCCAGGTTTCTGGCTGAGACGGATCGAAGCGCTCGAGCATTACATGAGTGGCGGCCATGGCTCCGTCTGGGAAGGCGTGCGCCGGGGCGAGCGGTGCGGTGCTGCTCTCGGGGTCAGCGATGCGATGCTCAGCAAGCGGTGCGGTGCTGCTCTCGGGGTCAGCGATGCGATGCTCGGCAGGTGGCCTTGTCGTCCTTTTCGTCGCTCATGGAGTCACGGAAGGCGTTGAAATCCCATCCTCGTCGCCACTGTAAAGTACTGGGTTTCGGGCCTCATGACTCGGACGACGACATAAGAGAAGACGCATTTATTCGTACTTCACACAAGACAAAAGACATGCAGTAACAGCCGGAGGCCAACTATATACAGTAAGGGGGGGGACGCCCCACATTCGTATTGGCGGGTTTGAATCACCCGCCAATGCTGCCATTGGTTCTCTACTGGCGAGCTCAGGAGCCTAGTCCCTATTGTTCTCAGAGAGCCGAGCTTGGCTGCACTCGCCAGCTCTGCTTCCTGATCTCAGGACACAACAAAGACCATGAGGCAGAGCCCTGGGCCAGCCCAAACCTTATTTCCTGGACCCTTGACTCTTCTGGGCTCTGAGAACTGCTCAGGCTGCTCCTGCTGCAAACAACAGGGGCGGGACTGGAGGGAGGAAAATCACTCAGCAGCGCACACTAGAGGGAAGTGGAACTGACGCTCTAGCCCTCCTCTCTATGGCTTTCATTGCCATAGAGACTTGGAGGACTAAAATGCCAGAGCATCCCTATTCCGGGCGCCATATTGTCCCCCGGTGCCAGATTTCAAAAAAGCAGGTAAGGGGGGTCAAAATCGGGGTTTCCCCCGCCCCCAGCGGGGGCTTGGCAAGCCTAAACCCCAGTCTGGATAAGCAGATTGAATCACCTCCATAAAGACTGTGTATCCTGTCATCCAGTTATACAATGTGCAGTCAGCCTCCCTTTTATTACCTTTTTTGTCAAGCCATAACCTGCTGACTTCAGCTTCCAGCTTGAGGAGTGAGAATAGATCCATGTAGTATTCGGCAAGGATATGCTCATACACTTAACAAGTGAGGTAGATGCCCAGGAGGGTCTTCATGGTCACCCTAAGCAGGTGGGGGTAAGGAGAGACATAAGGGTGCTCGGTGTCCCAGACAGACCCTGGGCCAGTCCCAGCCACCCTTTCCTAGATGACCAATGACCCAGGACATGGCAGCAGACATCCAGTATTTCCCTGCCACATGAGCAGATTTCTCATCTGAGGATGACTTGCGAGAAGTCATGTTGCTGTCAGATGTCTTCCTTCTTTGAGGCACTTACCAGACTTTGCAAGGCTGGGTGCACTTCCTCTTGGCTGAAGTACACTTCCATGAGGCCTCATCATCCAACTACTGGGACTGCTGGGGTCACTAGAAAACTGGGCCCTCTGTTCACTTGCAGTGAGCCAGACAGTCTTGGCCATGTAGGTCCCAGCCCACCCCCACTTGAAGGATGCTAGATAGTCAGCCATCTGTTTGAATGCTCAGTAAAATACATCAATGCTTGCAAGATACCTTGTGATTTCTATCCCTAAAGGTGTATGCCACACCAGCAACTAGGGCTGTGCATTCAGATCCAACCCAGGAGCAGCAAAGCTGCAAAACACAGCTCAGCGGCAGCTCCTGCCTATTAACTGCCCCCCTTCTTCTGCCATCCATTTAAACCTGGCTGAGGAAAAGATCAAGAAAACAGCTGAGAGGTAGGAGCCAATGCTGAGCTGTGTGTTGCAGCTTTGCCACTTCTGGGTTGCCCCCCCCCACACACACCTTTTGCCATCTCGGGTCTATTGGACCTGGAAAAAAAATCAGGATTTATGAAAAACTAGGAGTAAGGCCCATTGTGGTAATAAATACAACGGGCTCTAGAAAGATGCTCTGGGAGAGTGCCCTGGCTTTGGGCACACGGTGTGAATTTGCTGTGGTGACCTCAGCAGGGTATAATGACAGAGACCACCATTTTCTCCAGAGGAACTGATCTCTGCTACCTGAAGAGCAGTTGTAGTTTTGAGTGATCTCCAGCCATCACCTGGAGATTGGCAACAATTGTTACCCAGGAGGAAATGGCTGGTTTGGAGGGTGGAGTCTATGGCATTCTACCTGCCTGAGGTCCAACCCCTCCTCAAACCCCACTCTCTCCAGGTTCCACCCCTCAAATCCCCAGGAATTTGCCAACCTGGAGTTGGCAACCCTATCTCCTTCCCAGCTAACCATCAACCTACTGTTCTCTTCCCCTCTGACTTCAGCCGACTTCTGCCCTCTCTCCTGCAGAGCAGTTGTAATTCTGAGTGGTCTCCAGCCCTCACCTGGAGATTGGCAACAATGGTACCCCATGAGGGACTGGCTGGTTTGGAGGGTGGAGTCTATGGCATTGTACCTGAGACCCTACCCCTCCTCAAACCTCACCATCTCCAGGCTCTACCCCTCAAATCTCCAGAAATTTCCCAGCCTGGAGTTGGCAACCCTATCTCCCTCCCAGCCAATTGTCAACCTACCATTATCTGCCCCCTGACTTCAGCTTTCCATCTCCTCCCCCTCCCTCCTGGAGAGCAGTTGTAATTCTGATTGATCTCCAGCCCCCACCTGGAGATTGGCAACAATGATTCCCCAGGATGGAATGGCTAGTTTGATGGATGGAGTCTATGGCATTGTACCTGTCTGAGGTCCCACCCCTCCTGAAACCTCACCCTCTTCAGGCTCCATCCCTCAAATCTCCAGGAATTTCCCATCTGGAGTTGGCAATCCTATGAGGACTGGCCCCAATGAGTTTTCTCTCAAAGGCCAAAACAGGTGACAGGACCAAGCTTGGTTGCCTACCAACAGGCACTGAGGGGAAAGTAGGGTTGCCAGCTCTAAGGAGGGAAATACCTGGAGATTTGGGAGTGGATCCTGCGGAGGGCAGCATTGGGGGGGGCGGGCAGAAGGACTCAGCAGGGTATCATGCCATAGGGTCTACCCTCCAAAGCAGGAGGAGATCTCCAGGTCCTACCTGGAGATTGGCAACCCTAGGGGAAAGACAGCTGCACAGCAGGGGGTGGAAGAGAATGGTTTGATGGCCACTGGGCCAAGATTGGCAACAATAGTTCCCCAGGATAAAATGGCTGGTTTGAAGGGTGGAGTCTATGGCACTGTACCTGTCTGAGGTCCCACCCCTCCTTAAACCTCACCCTCTCTGGGCTTCACCCCTCAAATCTCCAGGAATTTCCATACCTATTGTTGGCAACTTTATCTCATCCCCTCTCAGCAGCCTCTTCCTAGGCAAAATTCTGTCTTTCTCATTAGCAGGGAGCAAAGCAGTTTACTTCATTCTTTTTGGCTTTGTGATCTGTACAGCAACCCTGTAAGGCAGTTTAGGCAGAAAGTCTCCAGCTGGTCCAAAATCACCCAGGCAGTTTCCATAGGGATGCTCCTGCTGAACAGGAGCAAGCAGCCAGGCCTAGGGTTGCTATTGCCAACAAAGACAAATTGATGCAAAGGAGGATGGAAAAGTCTCCATATCTCTATTTTGCCTTCAGTTGGTTTTGATGCCTGCAGAGTGAGAAAATGCCAGAGGCGCTCTGGGTGGATGCCCCATGGTAAATGCACCAAACGATTCCTAAAGATTTTCCACTGTGTTGATAAATCATTTTCTACACTCAAAGCGTCCCCTGCCAGAATTAGTACCAGAGCTTTTTTTGCCTTGTGGTACTCTGCTTGTGGTGTGACCTGTCTTTTTTGTGGTGTGGCATGGTTGTGTTATTTGGTTTGTTTCTTTTGAAGGGGAAGTGTTGTGAGTGAGGACATATTTCACCTCAGAATACAACAGGTTGCATAAACAACTGAAAATTCCAACTCTCTTGCGGGGGGGGGGGTTTGAGGTGCAAAATGGAATGAAGTCCAATCAGCTTCCATATGCAAATGAGCTTGAAATGCTGGCCCAATCAGAGAATAGTGACCTAGGCTGCAGTGGGTGGGAGAGAACTCAGGCAACGCAGCTAGTGGATAGGGACAGATTCTGAGCGACATACCAGGGAGCGAATTGATTTTGCCAAGCATAGAATCTTGCCAGCCCACTACCCTTTTATGTAATAGGACAGGATTCTGGATCCAATACTTTGCCAGTATTGGGATTTGGGATTTTTTAGGAATCCTGAATTTTTGGGGGGTCCCATAGACCTGAACTAAAAAAAAGAAAAAAAAACCCTGCACACCCCCACCAGTGACCCACAGCCTTGGGTGGGTGCCCTGCACCTATTGTGAGATGGCAGGATCCAGAAAGACCCAGGCTGGCTCTCATAGTCCCATAATGGTGGACAAGAGACCACCGGCCATTTGGCCAAGGCCACTGGCTGCTTAGCTGAGGAGAGACAGGAGGCTACTGGCTGCTTCTTGGGGTGGATAGGCAGGACACTGCCAGCCACATGGCTAAGGTGGAAGCCTTTTGGGGTGGCATGCCCTAAAAACCACAAAGCTGCCCCTCCCGCTATGCCTTCCTTTAATTTTAAAAAAATAAAAAAAATTGATACATGTGGCTCACTCCAAACTCTTAAGGGTGTCAGAGGGGCCTGATTGCCAGCCAAGGACTGAGGCCAGATGGACCCTGGTACTAGAGCAAAGAAGGGAGATGGCTCAGTTGTCCTTTTTAAGCAAGAAAAAAGGGGATCGCCCAAGGGACCCAGCCATTCACTGTGTGGGCTTAAAATATCCGCCATAAAATGGTGACAAAGCAGTACATTGCCCTCAGGCAAAGGTTGGGGGGGGAGGCAGGCTTAACCTGAGGCACAACCAGCAGGGGGACTGACGCAGCTCAATATGGGGTGGAAGGGGGAGTGGGGGAGTTAGCATACCTGAAAAAGGATCAGCCAGCTGCCACCGCTGTTCACCCTTGATTAGCTGCTGCTGTTCTTCCTGCTGCTTCCACTGCTTGCCTTTTCGCTGTTGCCAAGGCCAGTCAACCTGCTGCTTGCAACCCACTGAGAAGATCATCACTGTCATCATCCCAGGGTCTCTTGTCACACTGTTCCTCCCCCCCTTTTTTGGTTGGGTTTTTTTAATATGTCTATGTGTGTGCATGTGAGTATGTGTGCACCTGGGAGTCATGGGAACCTTTGGTGACTGACCCCTGCTGGGGGCCTGGGGGATATTCAGAGAGGTGGCTGAATAACACCTGCCCCACCTCCTGCTTCTTGTATTTCAAGGAGGTCTCCCATCTAAGTACTTGCCAGGTTCAACACTACTTAGCTTCCAAGATCTGAAAAGATTGGGCTTGCCCGGGCTATCCAGTTTGCAGTCATCTGTGGCTTTCCTAGAACAACAAATTGGTCAAATAAATTCTAGTTGAGTAATAACAGAGGATGCAGTCAACATAAAATATTTATCAAAGAATATATTATTGCCCTGGGCAGAATTTATTTTATGAGGAGGAGCTTTTTTTGAGGCTATGGCTTTTGCCAAAAGACTTCCCCCACACACATGCTGCAGCCTTCTGCTAGACAGGCACAGATAAATGCCAGAGGGGGCATGCACACTGACTTAACCATTATAGTTAGGATGAAACAAAGCATGTAATTGTTGGTGAACAAGTACCTTGTGAGGAACTCCCTTATTCCTAGGGGTGTGCAAAAAAAAAAAAAAATCAGTAAAATTTGGATATATTGAACCCGAATTGGGAAACCTGGAAAAACCTGAATACCTATACTGGTATAGTATAGATAACTGAAAATTTTCAGAATTCCTGAAAAATTCGGGCTCATTATATCCGATGGGGCCACTGAAGTCAATGGCGAAAATCTTCTGAAAAGTTTGCTGAGGGGGAGGGAGTTTGAGGTAGAGGCTCCAAATTTGAACGGTAGCTCCTGGAGGCTCTCCCCAAATGACTCGCCAAGTTTGGAAAAGAATGGACCAGGGAGTCCAGTTCCAGGGGCTTCCAAAGAGGGTGTCCCCAGTTCTCCATTCTTTCCTAGGGAAATTGGGGATGGGAAAAAGGCAGGCAGAATCTCTGTAAGAAACTAAGTGAGGTGTGTGGTGGTGGTGTGAGGGGCATGTTTGCCAGGCCAGCAGCAGAATCTGTGCAGTGTGCCCCCCAGAACCAGTGCCACTGTGCCAGTCAGTGCCCAAACCCGACTGGACTCAGTTCAAACCAGGGAATCTCTGCAGCATAAGAGGAATGGTTTGCTTGCCACTTTGCCAGCCAGGCCAGCAGCAGAACCAGTGCAATCTGCCCCCCCACAACCTGTGCCACTGTGCCAGTCAGTGCCCAAACCCAACTGGACTCAGGTCAAACCAGAGAATCTCTGCAGCATAAGAGGAATGGTTTGCCAGCCAGGCCAGCAGCAGAACCTGTGCAATGTGGACCGCAGAGCCCAACAGAACTCCAGGGACCTCCAGGGTCATGTAGTCCAACACCCCTGCACATTCTAAAAACTATGATTTGCCCCAAAACCATGGCCTTGTGTGAACACAGCCCACTTCATCAGATGCATGAAGTGACACCTGTAGGTAGCACAGAAGGTGGCCCACACAACCTGTGCCAACCAGCCCTCACAACCAATGAGTTTGACATCTCTGCGGCCAGAGTCATAGAATCATAGAGTTGGAAGGGACCTCCGGGGTCACCTAGTCCAACCTCCTACACATTTTAAAAACTAAGATTTGTCTAAAAACCATGGCCTGGTGTGAATGCAGCCTACTTCATCAGATACATGAGATGTCAACATCTAGTTAGCACAGAAGGTGACTCTTCGTGCATCCGGCCATCCAGCAGCCTCTGTCTCCTGTCAGCTTACATAAAGAAAATACTCAGGTCAGAAGAGAGGACCTATGCAGCATATAGACTGAGGGGGGCAGGCAGGACCTGCGCAAGTTAATAGAAATCACTAGGGGTGTGAACGCAGCCCACTTTGTCAGATCCATGAAGTGGTCATCTACTTAGCATAAAAGGTGATTCTTCATGCATCCAGCCAAGCAAGCAGCCTCTGTCTCATGTCAACTTATGTAAAAAGAAATACTCAGGTCAGACAAGTGATTCCTGTTCCATGCCCAGAAGATGATTAGCCTGTTTTGGAAATCCAAAGGTGCCCACTGCCCACAGGTTCAAAAAGATTTGGGACCCTGCCCTGTTCTAAACAATGATTTGCCCAAACCATGGTTTGATGTGAACACAGCCCACTTCATCAGATGCATGAAGTGTCACCGACTAGGTAGCACAGAAGGTGACTCTTCATCCACCAGGCCAAGGAAGCAGCCTTGGTCTCATGTCAGCTTACATCCAACAAATACTCAGGACAGACCAGAGGATGAGAGGACCTCTGCAGCATAAAATGATTGGTTTGTCATCCAGGCCCGCAGCAGAACAAGTGAAAGGTGGACCCCACAATCTGTGCCAACCGGCCCTCACAACCAATGAGTTTGACTGACATCTCTGCAGCCAGAGTCATAGAATCACAGAGTTGGAAGGGACCTCCAGGGTCATCTAGACCAACCCCTGCACAAGGCAGGAAATTCACAAATACCTCCCCCTCCACAACCCCAGCAGTGACCCCTGCTCCATGCCCAGAAGATGACTTACTAGCCTGTTTTGGAAACCCAAAGGTGCCCACAGGCTCAAAAAGACTTTGGGATCCCTGTTCTAAACAATGATTTGCCCAAAAACCATGGCTTGGTGTAATGCAGCCCACTTTGTCAGATGCATGAAGAGTCACACCTCTAGGTAGCACAGGAGTGTGACTATCCATGCATCCTGCCAAGCAAGCAGCCTCTGTCTCCTGTCAGCCTGCATCCAAAAAATATTCAGTTCAAGCCAGAGGACCCCTGCAGCATAAGATGAAGAGTTTGCCAGCCAGGCCAGCAGCAGAACCAATGCACTGTGGCCCCCATAGCATGTGCCAACCAGCCCTCGCAACCAATGAGTCTCTGACATCTCTGCGGCTAGTAGAATCACAGTGTTGGAAGGGACCTCCAGGATAATCTAGTCCAACCCCCTGCACATTCCCTAAACAAGGATTTGCCCAAAAACCATGGCTTGGTGTGAATGCAGCCCACTTTGTCAGACACATGAAGTGACACCTGTAGATAGCACAGAAGGTGTGGCTTCATGCATCCTAGACCAAGCAAGCAGCCTCTGTCTCATCATGTCAGCTTACCTCAAAATATGTTTGTTTGTCTCTGATGTGCCCCAAGACTCTGCTGTGTTAACCTACGTGAAAAACCACTACCACAAGAAGCCCTGCCCACTAATGCCTCAGAAAGTGAGGGAGGGGTAGCGTCTATCTATCTACTGAACCTCCTGTCTCACAGCAATACACCAACGCCAGACATCACTGCCTGCCTCAGAGGAGGAGGCTTGGCCTAGGTGTGGCAGCTGCCATTCATCACAGGCTCTTCCTCCCTATCCCACCTCACCCCTGCAAAAAAAGAAAGTTTTTTTTCAAAACACAACCAATGTTCCCTCTAAGTTGAGTCAGTGTGAGCTAGATCACAGTTTTTTATCCTCCAGCTCACACCTTTTTGTCTTAGCTCAGGAAGGATGGCTCCAGACTCCAGAGCAAACTAATTTATGCAACAGCCCAATTGCTCACTCCAGTTTCTCACAAAGTAGAATTTTACCTCACAAGACTCCACTTCACAGCTTAGAGG
Source organism: Gekko gecko (assembly GCA_029375565.1). Classification (NCBI taxonomy): domain Eukaryota; kingdom Metazoa; phylum Chordata; class Lepidosauria; order Squamata; family Gekkonidae; genus Gekko; species Gekko gecko. The sequence continues at coordinate 178,398,509 of JAPDNY010000005.1, forward strand.
GAGCATAGCACACAATGTGCATTTACAGTTATGGTGCTCCTGTGGGTGCTGCTGCTGGTTTCTGGCTGCTAAGTTGGCATCTACCCTACTCTACATTGTTCACATGGAGAACAATTTTTGTGATGCTGTTTTAATTTCAAAAACTGGGGAAAAGTGGGGGGGGGGGGACTCAACCCACGATAACACTGCAAACCAGAAGGGTTAAGCTGACCATATATATTATAAAAGTATATGTATACAAGATCTTTAGTACACTTGGATAAATAACAGATGTTGTATCCTTATGTTTTGTAATTGTGTTACCAGTATTAATGATGGGCCATAGGTATAGCCATGTCCAATCCAATTATTCTGGTAACAGAGATTTCATAAGTCTGAATGTGTGTCACTCCATCAAGGTAAAGATTCTGTTGAATACTATACTATGTTGTAATAGTGACCACTGAGGAAGGCCCTTTGATACCGAAACGCGTTTGGTCTTCAGTTGGAAAGTGTTGACCCATCATGTGTATTAATATTTGATATGCTTTATTAGTCTAATATTTGAAAAATATTTTTAACCTGTATATATTTTAATATGTGTACACCCTAATAAATATTTTACTTTTATAATATATATGGTCAGCTTAACCCTTCTGGTTCGCGCTGTTTTAATTTCAGCATGCAATTTTGGTTTGGGGTGGCTGGCAGTGTAACTTAGGTGCTTACACGCACCACCTTCAACATCACCCTGCACCACACGGCTACCAGGGTTCCATTGAGGTATTTCTGCTGCAGGTAGGATGGATGGAAGTGGGGAGATTGGTGGGGCATTTCTGTGCTGATCAAAATGATAATGGCCCTGGCTGCTACTTCTCCCTAGCCTCTAGTTTTAATCATGGAAAGAGCATAACCCAACTTCCCAGCACAGACTGAGAGGGGATTGCAGGCACAAGTATGCATGCTCACTTCAATCACTCTCATAGTCTAGGGGTGGGAAACCGAACAGTCGCAAGTTGACCTTCAGGAAGACCAATTGCTCAACTGACCAGGGGCTCAGGCATGAGCAATGTGGGCAGACAATGTCACCCACATGGGAAAAGACACACCCACTCTGCACGCTCATTGGAGGGCATGAGAGCAGCTTCTGGGCCAGGGCAGAGAGGTCCAGCCAGACTGCCTCCTTCATGGCCAGTAGCTCAGTGGACAGGTGAACTCTGGCTCGTAGGGCTCCACAAGGTACTCCCTCACCATCGCAGCTGCCTTGTCCTCTCTCATGCACCAGCCGCTCCCAGAGGGGCCAAGGATCCACTCGATGCCATCTCAGGATTTGTCATGGCGGGAGCCATGAGGGGGATGCTGCCTAGCATGGGAGGTGGAGGATGAACAGCAGTTGAGCTGCTGGCACCCCCTTCTCCCGCAGCTTGTGACGATGTGGCCCTCTTGGCTTGCACGTGCTCAACTCGCTAGGAGAGAACGTCTCTCCACTGAATGAACTCGTTGGCCTGCTCAGCAATCTTGCCCTTGATGCGCAGATCACACATGGTCACCATCATGTAGATCTTCTGCTGGAGGATAGACTGAAAGCACTTCTCCACTGCTCTTTGCAGCCTTCTCACCAGCACTGACACTGCTGGAACAATGTCTGCACGTCCTTCAGCTGGCTCCAGAAATGAGGCCAGCTCTGCATGGACCATGTGGACCATGGGGATGACAAGAGCCAGACTTGCTGTGTCAGACGAGAGCAATTCTGTGCAGGTCTTTAAGGGCTTAACAACCTCCACAGCCTGAGAGATGGTCAACCACTCCTTGCAGCTGAGCCGGCTCTCTTCCAAAATGATCCCGTTCTCAATGATCAGTGCAGTCAGGGCACTCTTCTGCTCCACCAAGCATTCAAGCATGACACAGGTGGAGTTCCAACAAGTGGAAACGTCACCTAACAGGTCATGCTCCAGCAGGATTGCCAGCGCCTGCTTCTCTTGCAGCCGATAGAGGGCCTTCGTACTGTGAGAGAAGTGACTCACAATGAACTGGCATTTCTGGATGAGATGCCGGAACTCAAGAGTCACAGCATCCAGATTGGGTGTCTTTGAAGACCCCAATCCCAGAGCATCCCTAACTACTAGGTGGCTAAGGTGGGCCGCACAATAAATGTGTGTCAGGCCCAGTTGCTCTGCTGCTGCCCTAACATTCTGGTCACCATCGGTCACCATGAAGCCCTTGGAGACATCCCTGCCTACCCACCCATCGAACTGTCTCTGGATGGCGTCCTTGATGTTGTCCACCATGTAAGACCCATTGAGTTTCCTGATGTGAAGCAGAGCCTTCCAGCAGCCGGCCCAGTGGCCATGACCCTGCCTGACACTGGTCTCCCCTCCCCCACCGAAAATGTTGCTTGGTTGCCACCAGTGCACAGTCAACAAGAGGTACAAATCGTGTGCCTGACAGGAGGCCCAGATGTTGCATGTGAAGTGCACATATCTCCCACGAGCGTGGGACAAGTGTGCCTTCACGTGGTCCCTGGCAGCCCTGTACATCATGCTCCTGCTCATCATGGTGCGAGCAGGGTGTGTGTACCAGAGAAAGGCATACTGGAGAATGAGGAAACTAATGTCTTCGATTGCAGAGTAGGGGTGCCCGTCTATAGCAATCATCACAGCAACGAGGTGAATGATCCTCCTGCTGGCCTGTTGCTTCCCCCACTAGTGCCGACATCGCCACTAGTGCCGACCTCGCCAAACATCTCCATCAGAGATGCTTGCTGTCCCTTTCCCATCCCTACCGTGGAACATGCAAGGAGAGTGCTGGAGGTGGTCGCAGGATGACTCATCTACTGGCTGGCTGGTGGTGCTTCTTCAGATGGTTCTGCAGCCCAGAGGCCAAGAGATGGGCGATGTTCTTCTCTTGACTTACCCAGGCCCTACACAGCTGGCACTGAGCAAAGTGGGGATTCTCTGTCATGACCTGGAAGTGGTTCCAGATGTCAGAGGTGAAGGGGCACCCATGCTGACCAGCAGCTGTGGGCCTCCCCAGAGCTGCCTCCTGTGAGGAGCTCAGGCTAGAAAGAGATGTCTGAGCAGGGGGGAGAGATTGAGATGGCCGGTGCTTGGGGTGCACGACCTCCATCTCTTCCTGTTCCCCCTCAGGAGGTCTGCTGGAGCCTAGAGATACCAGAGGAGTGGGCAGGTCACCCAGCTCCTCCTCCAGTGCCTCTACAGCCCTCGTAGTCCTTGGAGTGAGTCCTGAGAACAGAGTGTCCCCAAAGGTCAACCCCATGGACAGCTCTTGCTGCCCTCCTCCTGCCACTGAGTCTCAGCAACAATGGCTTGAGGAGGGACTGTCTGAGCAGCAAACCCCTGCCCAGTGCCAGCAGCACCTGCAGGCACCTCTGCTGGGGCCAACCCAGTAGCATCCTTCTCAAACAGGGAGAAGAGAGCCAGGCATGGCTTCTTCACGGCACCACCCTGGCCAGAGGTCAGAGTGGTGCCAGGATGCTCAGCTGTGGTCCCGCACTGAGGTCTGGGGAAAACCACAGCATTCCCCTTCCCCCTCCCCTCCATCCCTCTAGTCTTTTCCTTTGCCTTACCCCCAGGGTTTCCTTCCTGCCGCTCATGTTGCCCCTGGCCAAACTCAGGCTAACTTGTGGGGAGAGTATTAGGCACCTAACTTACCTGCACTATCACCTGACCTTAAAACAGCCTCACACCTTTTTATAAACCCTCCCAATGAAAAACTATTTTTTTCTTTCAGTAGAGCCTAACCTAGCCTTGCTTTAGTTTTTTTTCTGGTTGTTTTTTTTTTTTAGAGCTAATGAATTCCTATGCTGATCTTGACTATGGTTTACAGACTATCCTTGAGATGGCTTGAAACCTTTTTTTTTTTTTTTTAAAAAATGGATTTTAAACTAATCCTATCTAGATTCTACTTGAAACCACCTGATTTCCTTGTGGAATGCAGGAAAAGCTCCCTAATTGAAAAACCACACAAAGCTAAAGGGGGGGGAGTGCCTGACTTCACCAAAGGTCAGTCAGAGCACAAACAACACAGCACACTACTTTTTAAAAAAATTAAACACTACTTAAACCTTGTTTTATGTGAAGACAAACCTGGCCTCTTTTTGTTTTCCTACCACTGGCCTAGTTAAAGGTAGAACAGCTAAAGCCCTATACTGAGGTTTACTTAAAAAAATATTAGTTAAAAATAAACCTGAAACCTTTTTTAAAATCCTATTTATTTACCTGTGGTGCAGCTAAACCAGAAGCACACACAGAGAGCAGTGACCCCTGCCTAAGAAAGCCAAAACCTGCAAAACAGAAAAGGAAAGAGACAGAGTCTATGTAGCCCCTCCCAAGCAGAAGGCCTAGTAAACTCCCCCCCAAAAAAAACCCAACAAGCCCAGCAAACACACAAGGAAGAAGCAAGGAACTTAAAAAACTGAAACTGCAAAAACAACAGAACAAAACAAAATAAACAGAATCAAAAGCAGACCAGATAACCTAGGCCCCAGGCAGAAGGCCTAGTCTGTAAAAAACAACAACCAAAAAACCAAGAAGTCCAGAAAATACAACACAACAAGAACTTAAGAAACATAAACTGCAAAAATACAAGCAACAGAAAGAACCACAACAAAATTCAAAAAAACAAAAACAAGAGCCTAGGCCTCAGGAAGGAGGCCTAGTCACACACACACACCCCAGAAAAAGCCCCAAGCCAATTTAAATAAAAATCAAGCACAAGAAAACAAATTGAAACTGCAAAAACAAACAGGCAAAAACTAGAAGAAAAAACTTCAGAAACTCAACTAGAAGAAAAAACTAGAACTCAACTCAACCAGAAGAAAAAAACTAGAACTCATTTAAAAAAAAAACAGAAAAAGCCCCACCAACAAGCCTGCCAAATAAAAGTGAAGAACAAAAAAAAATTAAACTGCAAAAAGACAAACTAGAAGAAGCCTCCCCCTCCAAAAAAAACCCCCAGAAAGAGGCCTGAGAGGCCCTAGAGGCCTACCCCCACACACACACCATACCAATCCCAGGCCCCCCAACCGACAAGAAATAAAGAAAATTAAATGTTTTAAAAGCGCCCCAAATTAATCAAACCAGAATGATGTCTTGATCGAAGGTCACTCCACTCCACAAGTCAGGCAAGGCAGCACTGGGAGGAAAGGAGGCTCAAGGAGCAGGGGCTGCTTCTAGCAGAAGCCGGCCAGCCACACACAATCTCCAAGCCAAGCTCTCTCTCTCTCACCAGCAGTAGCAGGAACCAGGAACAGCAATGGAGTCAGGCAGCCAGAGAGTCTCCTTTTATGCTCTCTGGGCATACACAGAAGGATTTCAAAAAGGAACAACCTTCTGTGATTGGCCAGAGAGCAGATGCCAAAATCCTATTGGCCACTAGTGTTCCTTTCCTGGGAAAGGAGCAAGCTAGTAGTAGGGCTGACAGCAGCAACAGCAGCCTTGCAACTGCAATGCATTGCAGTAATTGGCTGTCTGAAATTCCCTCTTTCCCCCTCCCTCCTGGAAACAGGAGCAAGAGGTGGGAAAGAGGGGGAAATGGTGGGAAAATGCCATTTCCTGGCCCCTTTAACCTTCAGACCCCCCACACACCCGAGGCCGTTTTTTGGGCAATGCCGAAAAATACAACCCCCCCCCCCAAAAAAAAACAAACACCTTTTTCCGCCCAGGATTTTTTCCCGGATATCCAAAAAGGCTCAGGGAAGCCTTTTCAGCATCCAGAAAGCCAAAAAAAAAAAAAAAAAACTGGAAAGACTTTTTTCAGGAGTGGGGGTTTCAGCTCAGGATTCCCGATTGCACACCCCTATTCCTGAGTATGTGGGGTTTGGTTCATTTAACCATTCACAGGCTAGAGCAGGCTTATTTTCCAGTGACACTGTTTGCCAGCCTCTGTATCTCAGGAATACACACAGTTCACTCTTCTATCTCAAATTAAGCCATTTATTGTCTCTGGGGCGTTTTTATGAACACTGTCTTTTTTTTGTATCGGAATTTAATGTTTAACTTAGATCCTGTCAGACATTGAGGCACAGTAAAATCAACTGAAGATTTTATTTACAAGTATAGGCAGGCAGGGAATACATATATACAAGAAGAAGCTTAGGTTTGTGGATATGTTGTTTCAGATGGAATAGTTCAGCTTTAAGTTAGTTCCTTTATAAACAGTCAGTTCAGATGTCACAGTACAAAACATGCTTTCACTCTCAACTCAACCCCTGTGCTGTTTTAGACAAACAGGTTTTGGATGGACTTCTCAGGTATTCTCCCCCTTTACAGGGAAACACCTCTGCTGTGCTCTGTTTAGATATTGGACTCTCACTAGTCCAACAAACACTCCTGGCACACACCAAATCCACCAAACCAGACTCTCTTTCCAGCAGGGTACAAACTCTTAGTGAGATGATGTCAGGCTCAAAAGCAAGTAGATCCAGGCATTCTTCAGGAAAAGAGATGCTTTATTGGAATACAATGCTGTTACCCACAGTAATACTGCTACTGTCAGGAATGGAGACATGACCCGCTCAGGCACTGATATAGTGTGATGCAAAGCCAAACTAGCAAATGAACTTTTAGCGCGTGCGCTGGAAACTCCTGGCGGGAGAATTACTTAATAGGCGGGAGTACCACCCCCCACCACCACCTAGTCACGTAGGACTGGAAAATTCCCCAGACTGAGGAACGCTCCAAAGCTGCCGTGATAAGACGAGGCGGTAGGAAAGTATGCTCCCACGTTGCAGCTGGCATCTTCTACGCAAGCGCAAAGCGAAAGGCAAACAAGCAAATATAGAACAATGAACACAGTGTAAATGATAATACAGAGCCTCTGACATTCTGCCCCCCTTAAAATCCCCCCCACGCCTCAAGAGGGAACATAGGCTGGCCCTCCTGGTTTCGTTGGGAACCTGTGGTGGAATCAACTGATGAGATAGGGTGCCCTGATGTCAGTGACTTTCACCCATTCCCTATGCTGGGGACCAAAGTGAACCCATTCCACTAAATAGTGAAGTTGGCCTCGTATCAGTTTAGAGTCCAGGATGTCAGTAAGTTCATAATGTTCACTGTCATTCACAATCGGGGGGGCAGCACGGGTCGTTCAGGATGCCACTTGTTCGGGGGGTGCCCCGGCTTCAGGAGGCTGAAATGAAAGATGGGATGAATGTGTTTAAGGGTCTTGGGCAACTCCAATTCCACAGTGACATCATTGATACATCTGGTGATTTTAAAAGGACCAATATACTTCCAAGCCAATTTCTTTGAAGGCTGGAGAAGGCGCAGATTCTTTGTAGACAGATACACATAATTTCCAGGTTGAAGATCCCAACCCACCACCCTTTTCTTGTCAGCCTGTGCTTTGTAGGCAGCCTTCGCAGCCTTTAGTGCCTCACAAATGAGCGGCCAGGAGGCACTGAGTTTCTTGCACCAGTCCGCTGCCTCCCCCACCATGCCCTGCAACTGTGTGAGAAATGGTAGAGGGGGGCTGTCATAACCCAGAGCAGCTTTGAAAGGAGAAACTCCGGTTGATGAATGCCAGGACTTATTGTAGGTGAACTCGGCTAAGGGGAGAAGTTCGACCCAATTGTCTTGTTGATAATTAGTGAAATAGCGTAAATATTGCTCAAGGGTTTGGTTAACTCGTTCAGTCTGACTGTCAGTCTCTGGATGGTAAGCACTGCTTAGGGCGCGTTGAATGCCCATTAGAGACATTAATTCTGTCCATAGTTTCGAAACCAATTGCATGCCATGGTCAGATATTATTTTGGCTGGCAGTGTATGTAACCTCACGATATGGTGGAGGAATGCCTTCGCCAACAATTTGGCTGTTGGTAACCCCTGAAATGGGATGAAGTGGGCTTGTTTGGAGAACAGATCTACCACCACCCAAATCACCGTCATGTTTTTGCTCAGGAGCAAGTCGGTAATGAAGTCCATAGAAAGGACTTCCCATAGTCTTTGGGGGGTTGGGAAGGGCTGCAAAAGTCCGGGGGGGTTTCCCCCTCTCAGCTTGCATAGGCTGCAAATGGGGCAGGAATGCACAAAGGTGGACAAGTCTTTTCTCATCTGGGGCCACCAAAAACCCCATTTTAGTAAGTGCAGAGATATGACATAGCCAAAATATCCAGCCGGCTTTGCGCCATGGACTGATTGTAACACCTCCTGCCGCATGGCCTCGGGTACAAATAACTTTCCTGCCTTGTATCAACAGTCATTTGCACAGTGCTCCAGGGACCCTTGGGACTGCAGCTCCTGTTTTTCTGGTTCAATTATAGCTTTAACAAAGCGCTCTTCTCAGGGGGCCCCTTGGCCTGGAGGAGACGTGTGGGCTTGGCTTTGCTTTCGAGTCACCACCACCCCGCTTAACTGAGAGGGAGTAAAAAAGGACTCACAGACCTCTACCCATTTACTGTCATGCTGGGGTAGACGTGAGAGAGCATCAGCCAGGGGGTTGGACCACCCTGGAAAAAGGTGAAGGGTAAAGTGGAATTTAGAGAAAAATTCAGCCCACCGGAATTGCTTAGCATTAAGGTTCCGTGGCTTGCGTAGAACCTCCAGGTTTTTATGGTCTGTCCAGACTTCAAAGGGAACTCGGGCCCCTTCTAGCCAATGCTGCCATGTGGCCAGGGCTAAGTGGATCGAGGCCACTTCCTTGTCCCACACAGGCCAGAACCTCTTGGTGTCATTAAATTTAGATTTTTGTCTTAGCTCAGGAAGGATGGCTCCAGAGCAAACTAATTTATGCGGCAGCCAAATTGCTCTCTCACAACTTTAATGGCAGTAGCTCACAAAGTAGAAGTTTTGCTCACAAAACTCCACAGCTTAGAGGGAACATTGGTGGTGGGCCCCCTGAGAAAAACATGGCCCCCCTGAGCAAAAAGTTGTTAGCTACGGGCCTGGGGATAGATGACAGACCCCACACCCTCTAATAGCCTACTTAGGCTTGATTTGTGGGCAGGAAAATGGTGACAGGGTGAGGCTTTGTCAGAGATTACTGTTGTGAAGACAAAGCCTTGATCTGGGCAGAAGGGGGCGGGAACAGCAGACTAAGCAGCCTTACCAACTGCCTCCGCTCCCAGGAATCAGGCAAATGAAGCCCCGGGCTGGAGAGGGTCACCCTGCAGCTGCAGGATACAGTGCACCCCCAAAGCTCAACGAAGCCGCTCAGCTTCTGATGTGTGTGTGTGTGTTTTAAACACTGGGGTCGCCCTGAAAGCTGCCCCGTGGCCAAATTGCTGTTGCCAATTCCTGTTGGCGCCACACTGAAACTGCTGCTGCACAACACCGCCACTGCCTGGAGACTGCCCAAGGTAAAGGGCACTGCTGCCGCTGCTGCCAAGAGGCCACCACCACAACACAGCTGCCGCCCGGAGCCTTCTGAAGGCTGAGGTAACCACCGCCGCTCTCCACAGATGGCCGCTGCCATCTGGAGATTGCTGTCCAGCTGTCCCCCACTCGAGACCTGAGCAGATCAGCTGGATCTCTGCTGCTCCACCAGGTCTGAGGCCTGAAAAGCTGCGTCTTGCTCTCCCTTTCTGCTCGGAGCTGCTGATCAGACCAAGCGCGTGGAGCAACTGTGAAGGCGGGAATGGAGTCCCCAGCCGTTTTAGAATGGCTGGCCCCACCCGCAGCCACGTCGGGACGAATCAGTCCCAACTGCTGTTGCTGCCCAGATTCCTCAGGGCAGCAAAGCAGCCCCCACCCACCAGCAGCATTGCCGGGTGGGCAGGAGCTGGAGGAAGATAGTTAAGAGATGTGGGTGGAATCTGAGAGCTGAGAGCTGGAGGAACAGATGACCTGAGTGCTGCATGTGTTGCTCTCAAACTTACAAAGTATGAGCCAAGGTGAGACAAATTATCAGCATGCATACAACAGCAAAAATCACATTGATTGTTCAAATGCATGCCAAATGCAAACTTTTACCTTTCAATAAAAAGTTGTTTGTATCACTGAAAGCTCTGTTATTGTGTTTTTCTTTTAAGACAAAAGATGTTAATGTATGAGTTGTTTTTTCTAAACTCAGACTTCAGTATTCAGGTTAAATTGCCATGTTGGCACTTTGCAATAAATAAGTGGGTTTTGGGTTGCAGTTTCGGCACTCGGTCTCTAAAAGGCTTGCCATCACTGTTCTGTGTCTTCTTCTGTGGAGCCTTTTGACATAATCCCTTAGCCCTCACCCCCCACAAAGCATGAGGAGTGTGTTTGCACATTTTGCCCTTCCTGCTCACCCACACCCCACACCTTCCTGTTGTTTAGAATGTAAACTTCTCAAGGCACACTTGTACATTTCACCTGGTTTTGCACATGTTCAGTAATGAAGCTTAGGGGAAAAAAATATGAAAGCATTACAATATATTTAGGAAGCACTTTTTAAAAAATGGTGGAAGTGAAACATCACTCAGCAATGGTGAACACATAACTCCAACCTCCCTAAACCCCCTCAACCGCAATAATACTGAGGTGCTGAATTATTTAAATGATAAGAAAAACTTCAGGAAATAAAACTAAAATGTCTGTGGCAGGACCCCCATCATTAATATCATTTCTTTCCACTGGGAGAAACCAAAGACCTGGAAGTACTAAATCGGGAGGAAACCTCAGCAGCAAAATTACAAAGGAGACAAGCCCCTGACTAAAGCAGACTTCTCTGTATTCTTAGAACATAAGGATTCAAGAATAACAGAAACTATACAGAAATTATTAAAACCAGTTTCGATCCAAATTAAAGAAAGTAAAGGCTCACTAAGGGTGTGTTCAGACGGATCTTTTGATCTGCCATAGGAACGACTCCCTTGCGGATCAAAAATGCACGACCAGACAGAAACATCTGGGAAATATTCCGGTCCCATAGGCATCCCGTTCTGCTGCGCCTCCAATCCTGATTTAAAAAGTAGCAGTTTCAATGTAGGGTTTTCGCTTACCCGCGCAACAACTGCAGACTTTCTTCCGTCTGGTCACTCCATTAGCGCGCGATGCTCCCGTCGGCTCGGTCTGACGTCAGACCGAGCCGACGGGGGCGCGATTTTTAAAAAATTGAAACCCCATGTGCGCTTTAACGAGGAAACGCATTCAGCGATAAGCGCTACGAGGAATGTAATATTCATGCTTATTTCTTTTAGGGACAAGATGTTACCGCGATGGGAGATGGAGGGGGGAAGGACTGTTCTAACTTGCAAAATAGTCCCTCCATTGATCATGATGGCAATGGCAAGGGGGAGGACCGGGACTTTGCTGAAAACCCTCCGCGATCGCCTCAGTTCTCCAAGGAGGCGCAGCCTTGCCTATGCGAATGTACAAAACTTTTTTTAAAAAAAATCCTCGGTGGATGCCGTGTAGACAAATCACGGTGGGAACAACGCGCGGTGAGGCTATTTCATGGGGGGGCGTCTGGTCGTACTAGGCTGGATTTAAAAAATCGGGATAAAATTTTAGGAGGGCTCATGGCGCGATTGACTGGCCGTCTGAACGCAGCCTAAAAGAAACAGTGCAAACTGCTGAATCTGTGATGGAACTCGACATCACCTTTCAAGATGAAATCCAACAGCTTCAATGGGTCACAGAAAATGAAAGAAAAACTCATATCCATGGAAAATAAACTAAAACAAAAATAATCTCTGTTTCCATGGTCAGGGAGAAGCTGTAGAAAAATCCAGCAATCTGTTTATCATCATGGCTGGCCAACATGCCTAGTTTAGAAGATGACATTGCCCCAATGATAAGGAAAGTGTATAGAAAGAACATTCTCAATGTTCAAAGGACATCATTGTGTAATTTATGAGATACCACTCAAAACAAAAAATTCTGAGCAAAGTTCATCATTGGAGATTTTTGCCTTACAAAGATCAAAAAGTACTTGTGTTTCAGGGTATTTCACTGGAAATATTAACGAAAAGGAAGGAAATAAAGCCGATAACTACAGCCCTAAATGAAACAAACATCCAATAACAATCAGGTTTCCCATCCAAGCTGTTTGTTGTTTACAATGGACTCCGGTTTTGTTGTTGTTTAGTCACACAGTCAAGTCCAACTCTTCATGACCACATAGATGACATCAAGCCAGGCCCTCCTGTCTTCCATTGTCCTCTGGAGTTTACTTAATTTCATGTTTGTTGCATTGATAAGACTGTCTAACCATCTCATTCTTTGCTGTCCCCTTCTTCTTTGACCTTCAATCTTTCCCAGCATCAGGGTCATCTCCAGTGAGTGCTCCCTTCTCATTTGGTGGCCAAAGTATTTGAGCTTCAGCTTCAGTATCTGGCCTTCCAAGAACAAGCAGGGTTGATTTCTTTTAGGATTGACTGATTTGATCTCCTTGCAGTCCAAGGGACTCTCAAGAGTCTTCTCCAGCACCATAATTCAAAAGAATCTATTCTTCGGTGCTCAGCCTTCTTTATGGTCCAACACTTGCGGTCATACATTAGTACTGAGATTACCATTGCTTTGGCCATGCAGACTTTTGTTGGCAAGGTGATGTCTCTGCTTTTTATTATGCTGTCTAGATTTGCCGTAGCTTTCCTCCCAAGGAGCAGGCATTTTTAAATTTCATGGCTGCGGTCACCGTCTGCGGTGATCTTCGATCCCAGGAACTTGAATTCTGTCACAGCTTCCATGACTTCCCCTTCTATTTGCCAAGGAGTGATAGGGCCAGATGCCATGATCTTAGTTTTTTTATGTTGAGTTTCAAGCCAACTTTTGTGCTCTCCTCTTTCACCCTGAGCAAGAGGCTCTTGAGGTCCTCTTCACTTTCTGCCATCAGAGTGGTATCGTCTGCATATCTGAGGTTATTGATCTTTTCCCCAGCAATCTTAACTCCAGCTTGTGATTCATCCAGGCCAGCATTTTGCATGATGTACTCTGCATATAAATTAAATAAGCAGGGTAACAATGTACATCCTTGTCGTACTCCTTTTCCTATGCTAAACCAATCAGTTGTTCCATATCCGGTTCTAACTGTTGCTTCTTGACCCTTATACAGGTTTCTCAGGAGATATGTGAGGTGGTCTGGTACTCCCATTTCTTTAAGGACTTGCCATAGTTTATTGTGATCCACACAATCAAAGGCTTTAGCATAGTCAATGAAGCAGAAATAGATGTTTTTCTGGTACTCTCTTGCTTTCTCCATAATCCAGCGAATGTTGGCAATTTGATCTCTAGTTCCTCTACCTCTTCAAAACCCAGCTTGTACTTCTGGCAGTTCTCTATCCACGTCCTATTGGAGCCTTGCTTGTAGGATCTTGAGCATGACCTTGCCAGTGTGTGAAATGAGTGCAATTGTGCGATAGTTTGAACATTCCTTGGCATTGCCCTTCTTTGGGATTGGAATGTAAGCTGACCTTTTCCAATTCTGTGGCCACTGTTGTGTTTTCCAAATTTGTTGGCAAACTGGGTGCAGCACTTTAACAGCATCTTCTTTTAAGACTTTGAATAACTCAGCTGGGATACCATCACCTCCACTAGCTTTGTTGTTGGTAATGTTTTCTAAGGCCCATTTAACTTTGCATTCCAGGATGTCTGGCTCGAGGTCAGTGATTATACCATCGTGGTTGTCAAGGACATCGAGGTCCTTCTTGTATAGTTCTGTGTATTCATGCCATCTTTTCCTAATCTCTTCTGCTTCTGTTAGGTCCCTACCGTTTTTGTCCTTTATCATGGCCAGCTTTGCATGGAACGTTCCCTTGATTTCTCCAATTTTCTTGAAAAGATCTCTAGTCCTTCCCATTCTATTGTTTTCCTCTATTACTTTGCATTGTTCATTCAAGAAAGCCTCCTTATCTTTCCTTGCTGTTCTCTGGAAATCTGCATTCAGTTGGGTAAATCTTTCCTTTTCACCTTTGCCTTTTGCTTTCCTTCTTTCCTCTGCTATTTGTAAAGCCTCATCAGACAGCCACTTTGCTTTCCTGCATTTCTTTTTCTTTGGGATGGCGGTGACTGCTGTCTTCTGTACAATGTCACAAACCTCTGTCCATAGTTCTTCAGGCACTCTGTCTATCAAATCTAGTCCCTTAAACCTATTCTTCACCTCTACTGTATATTCATCAGGGATGCAATCTAGGTCAAATCTGAATGGCCTAGTGGTTTTCCCAACTTTCTTCAGTTTAAGTCTGAATTTTGCAATGAGTAGCTCATGATCTGAGCCACAGTAAGCTCAATCTTTGACTGCAAATGCCATAATCAATCTGATTTCAGTGTTGCCCATCTGGTGATGTCCATGTGTAGAGTCACCACTTAGGTTGTTGGAAGAGGGTGTTCACTATGACTAGCATGTTCTCTTGACAAAACTCTGTTAGCCTTTGCCTGGCTTCATTTTGTTCTCCAAGGCCTAATTTGTCCATTATTCCAGTTATCTTTAGACTTCCTACTTTAGCATTCCAGTCCCCTATAATGATAGGGACATCTTTTTTTGGTGTTAGTTCTATGAGGTGTTGTAGGTCTTCATAGAACTGGTCCATTCCAGCCTTCTCTGCATCAGTGGTTGTGGCATAGACTTGGATTACTGTGATGTTGAATGGTTTGCCTTGGATTCAGACCCATATCAATCTGTCATTTTTGAGATTGTATCCCATTACTGCCTTTTTCACTCTCTTGTATACTATAAAGGTCACACCATTTTTTCTATGGGATTCTTGGCCACAGTAGTAGATATAATGGTCTTCTGAGTTAAATTAGCCCATTCCCATCCACTTTATCTCACTGATTCCCAAGATGTTGATGTTCAGTCTTGCCATCTCATTTTTCACCACATCTAACTTACCTTGGCCCCAGTCATACGGGCCAGAAAACGCGGGGGGGAGGCGTGGCTGTTCGCCCCAGAGTTATAAAGGCACGGTAGCCTGATCACATGGGCCACTGGGTTGCCATGCTCCAGCTCCGAGTGCTGATCACACCGCGCTGCTGCAGCGTGGCAAAAAAGTAGCACAGCAGAGCATGCAAGCCATGCTGGTGTAAGGTGCGCATGCACTGTGGGGGGGGCAGGCTGCTGTCAGGGTCTTGCGTGTGCACATGTGCCATTTGGCATTGGTGCGCATCCCATGGAAACTTACAACATCCAGAAACCCCGGGACATGGGCGGGCATCGGATGCCGTGGGATACTAGTGCTCCTGCGATCAGACGCCGGCCTTTGCCCCGGGGTTTCTGGGAACTAGTCCTTTGTCCCTGGTAGTTTTTTACTCCACATCTTCAGAGGGAAGCCGCGGGTTGGCCACGGGAGTGCTACACCTCCCAGATGTGCCTGTGTGATCATGCACGGAAACTCTGCAGGGCTACCGTGCCTTCAGTGGGGCAAATGCTCCATGTGAATGGGTCCCTTGATTCATAGATCTTACATTCCAGGTTCCTATGCACTATTGTTCTTTGCAGGATCGAACTTTCACCATCAGACACATCCACAACTGAGCATCCTTTCAACTTTGGCCCAGCTGCTTCATTCTTTCTGGGGTTACTTGTACTTGCCCTCAGCTCTTCCCCAGTAGCATATTGTACACCTTCTGACCTGAGGGGGTCATCTTCTGTTTTCCATATCTTTTAGCCTTTTGTTACTGTTCATGGGGTTTTCTTGGCAAAGATACTGGAGTGGGTTGCCATTTCCTTCTCCAGTGGATCATGTTTTGTCTGAGTTCTCCACTGCGGCCTGGCTTTCCTGGGTGGCCCTTCATGCCATAGCCTGTAGCCTCATCAAACCACACAAGCCCCCTTGCCACGTCAAGGCAGCAATCCATGAGAGAGGGACTCTGGTTACAAGCATCTAATGTCAAGACTAGCAGATCTCTTCTGAAAGCACTCCAACTGAAACCAGTCAAAGAAGTGGACATTAAAGATGTGGGCAAAACCCAGACAAAATTCACTTCTCCATATAAGTAGAGCAAGGTACTGGTGAAGCAGCTGCCTAAAACTTAATATGATACATCAGTCAGAGTAACACAATTGGCTCAGGAGTTCAAGTAGAAGTTTCTGTTTGGTTTGAAGTACTCTTTATATACTATTTTAGCTTTCTAAGTGGGGGCTTGGTGGCTGGAGGGGTTTTTCTTTTTTGTTGCCTTCCACTAGTTAAGGTCTCCCAGTGAAAGGGCTCATTATAGCCCATATTGCCCAGTTGATTCTGGGATCCTGGGACAACACCCCTTTTAGAGGGTTAGAAGGTTACATTTATTTAAGATTATTCACTTTTTTAAAAAAACAAATTTTTATTGGGATACATTCAACATTGTTAAACATCGTTACCAATACAATTTAAAAAAATTACATCCCAGCCCCCCACCCCCCAATAGGCTTCCAACACTGCTAATAACAAAAAAAAAAAAAAAGAATTAAAAGGTAATCAAGTTTAAACTTGTATCAATCGACAAACCAGGTAACACAATTCGAATATGTAAAAACCTGACTCTTTCAAACCTAGTTTCCAAAAGGTACAATACAATCTGATATTTGTTTCCTTTCTCATTCAATGTCAATACGAATCAAGATTGTACATTTTCCCTTTCATTCTATATTCAATTTCCATGTAGAATTTCAGGCCTTCCCAGTCTTTTAGATATTGTTCTGCCATTTGTCCATTTAGTTTTTTCGTCATTTTGTCAATTTCGGCTAGAAATAGCAGTTTTCTTAACCAGTCTTGTATATCTGGCACCTTCTCCACTTTCCATTGTTGAGCAAAGGCCATTCTCGCCGATAGATTATTCACTTTTTTGTTGGATTGTAAAACAAAAATTTAAATTTGATATGGTTACAATGTTTATTGGAGAGTATTTTCAGGGTGGCTGGGCATAGTAGGATTCTTTTTTTATTTTTAAGAGCAGTATAGATTTGGTAACTATTTTTCTCTTAAGAATCTTCATATATAAAATTCTGGATAGTTTAGTAAAGGTTAGCTCTTATGCATTATTTATAATTTTAGTTTAATGTGGTCCTTTATTAAAATAATGACATTAAATTGCTGATTCCTCAATAATATCATCAAATGTAAGAGAATCTCACCATCATTAGTTAAAGAAAGACATGACGGTTTTCCTTCAAGAAACCCATATTAAGTCTACAGTAATTCAATTATTAAAATATTGGTTTTCCTTGCGGCTATTAGCCTCTGGAAAATTTAAATCCAGGGGAGTAGCTACTCTGATTTCTAAGAACCTTCATTTCAGCCTCATAGGATCAGAAAAAGACCTTAGAGGGAGATGGTTTTTTTTTGGGGGGGGGTTGCAAAAGGCTTATTTAATGGAACTATGATGACCCTGGGCTCAATTTACACCCCCAATGCTAACCGAATTGATTTTATTGAAGAAACCCTGGCTAAGGCTGAGTTCAGACTGGCAATTTATCCCGGTAGGGACCCCGGGCCAACGACAATTCAATCCTGGAGTAAATGGGACGTTCACACAGGCACATCTGCCTGGCGTCCCCCACCCATAGCCAACCCGTGCTATTTCGCTTCACTGCCGGATTAAAAAAATACCTGATAAAAGCTGTAGCAAATCCAAAAGCCCACATGTGTCATGTGTTTTTCCGCTTCCGGGGAGTCTGAACGTGCAGCCGAAAAGCTGGGAGCAACCCACGTTGGGCAGGAGGCAGCAGTGGTGTGATTGGCTGTGTTCCGCTCCACTGCCCAATGTGGTGCCGGCATTGCAGGGCAAAAAAAAAAATCGGCAAAATGCGCTTATGCACATGAGCGCATGAATGCTCATGCGCACATACACCCATACACCCACAGCCGAATTAATGGGGAAACGGCAAATATAGCACACCTCCGGCATGGCAGTCTGAACGCTCCTGCGTGCCTCTGTCCTGTATCTTCCAGCAGCGGCCCCCGCTGTGTGGACGGGAAAACCCGGTATAGTTTAATCCGGGTTTTTTTTTGCTACGACTGGCTACCGGGGCAAACTGCCAGTCTGTACTCAGCCTAAATGAGTAAACTTTCAAGAGGGAAAAGTATTTCTTGGTGGTGATCTTAACTATATTATAGGTACTAAACTAGATAGAATGTTTTATAACCACCTGACTGAACCAAGTAAAGTCTTAAGGAAATTGAACTTCTAGTTTAGGGCTCTCAGGCAACGTGTGTGTGTGAGAGTGGCTCCATACACTATGCCTTTCTTATAGTTCTTATAGGCATTTACAACACCCCAACTTTTCTCTTGTGGAGGGGAAAGTAGCAAGGAGCATTTGTATAAGTTGGGGAAGGGGGTGGTGACCCCCCCTCCTAACCATGTAGACCTGCACTAAAGCAACAAACTATAAGGAGCTCCGATGAGACACAGTCACGCCAGGCAGTGGAAGAGCCTGAAAAAACCTCCAGAGTCTGAGCAAAATTACCTTCGACTGAACGAAGCTAAGTGTTATTGTTTTTTCTGTACTTTAAAAACTTGTTTCCTTGCAAGTGTTTGGATAAACTGCAGCTGGAAGAAATTAGACAGCACAGAGAAGGAGGAGAGGAAAGAACACCCTTAACATTCATTAATTAAGATGGGAGAAGTTTTCCCCAAAGCCCCAAAGCATAAAATGTTGAGGAAAGGGGGATGAAGAAATCACACAACAGGGCAGTGAGATATAAGAACAGAGGATTTACAGGATAAAATCTCTTTAATTTACCTTTTGTTCTTTTTGGCCTTTCTGTTTTTTTAAAAGTAGCAGCGTCTCAACCAAGATGGTGAAATGAGTCTGAGGAAAAGGCTGAGTGACGTCATAACTGGGAGCCTACTGAAAGAGGCTGTAGAGGCCAAGAGGAGAGGGAAAGAGCAGAGAGAGATGTGACATAACAGCTAGAAGACAGTTTAAAGGGGCAGAAGTGGAGGAGAAGACTAAAACGACAAAGAGCAACATAGAAAGACACTTATAACTGAAGCAGAAAATTAACATGGAGAGAAAAAGGACAGAAAATAAGACTGAATTTCAGAAGACACTCTTAATGAGAATGGAGAGACGGAGAAAAGCAATTAGAAAATTGAATAGTGAAAGCAAAACAGGAGAAAACAGTGTATGAGACTGTGTTAACAGTTGAATTGCCTTATATTTAAAGGTACATGATAACAGATAAGAGAGGTGCTGACAAAGACAGATTAGAAGGGAGTTTTTATTAAACTTATAAAGTTAGTTTCAGCTAATTAATTAAATTAAAAATCTAGATGAATATAGATTAACACAGAGGAATGCACAAATTCAGAAAAAGAGTTACTTTAACTATACCTAATTAAATTATAGATTATTAACCAGCAGTTGATGGCCTCAGGTACTAGTGGTTCCAGGAAAGTCTCCTTGTCATCTCCCAGTCAAATAAGTAATCTTACGCAGTTGAAGATAAATGCAATGTCAACTTCACAAATGAACCTCAAAGATCTGAAGGTAATAATAGAAGACTGTGTGAACCAAGCAGTGAAAACAACTGTAGATAACACACTACCAGGTTTAATAAAGAAAGAAATTGAACCCATAAAATTGAAAATAGATGAAATGTTATACCAAATCGAATCTTTAAGATTAAAAATGGAAGATATGTTAAATCAATTTAAAACAGATACTGAGGAAATTAAGAAACAAATAATGGAAAACAAACAAGAGATACTAAAAATAGCTAAAAAGAAAGTACGATAATTGGATTATGAGATCCAAGAATTAAAGAGCAAAGAAGAAAAGACTGAAGAATCACTAATCTCATTAGAAATTGATAGAGCTGCACTATTACTTAAATGCCAGAATATGCCAGAGTCTGTAGAAAAAACTTAAAAGAAGAAGTAGCACAGAGCTTAGCAACTCAATTGGAAATAGGATCAAAAGAAGAAATTTGTTCAGAAATAGATACAATTTTCAGAAGAAACTCTGTGTATGCCAAAAAACATAAAACCCTGAGAGAAGTACATATTAATTTCATAAAAGAGAAATGAAAGACAAGATCATTAAAATGGCTAACGAAACTAAAGTTACAATTCAAGACAAAGAGGTCAATTTTTTAAATGAGATTTCCTGGAAAGTGAATGAGAGAAGACAAAGTTACTATGTTTTGACCGATCTTCTAAGAGAGAATAATATCCAGTTTAGGTTGCTTATCCCAGTAGGGATGCTCTTTGAGCATCGAGGAAGAAGGCAAAGAATTGTTTCAATTTTTAAAGTTGTGAATTTTCTTGAAAGATTTGGAGAGGACTTTGGATGGCAAAAAGAAGAGGAAGAAGATAGAGAGGAAGAATCAGATATAGAAGAAGAGAAAATAGAACAAGAAGCAGAAAAAAGTAAAGGTGCCAAAAGAAAGAAGGATAAGAGAAAACAAAAGCCCGCTTGGCAGATGGTAACTAGATGTAAAGCAAGAGACAATAAAAACAAAAATGAAACAGACTAAAAAATTCCAAATTGCCTCCATAAATGTGAATGGATTGAACACTCCCCAAAAAAGAAGTAAGATATTTCATCAAATCTATAAAATCCATGCAGATTTCATCTGTCTGCAAGAAATACACATTAAGAAATACGAAAGAAAGTATTTACAAAATAAAAATTAGTTTTAGCGTTTATAGCTTCTGATGAGAAAAAAAGAGGGGTAGTAATATACGCCAAGGAACATTTACACCCAGAGTTAATATATGCATCAAATGATGGTAGAATTGTAGCCATTGTCATAAACAGACAAGGAGTAGAATATTTAATTGTAAATGTATATGTGTTAAATCAAAATCAAGACCCATTTTTGAAAGAATTAAAGAAAATCTTAATGATAAAAAATATAGGACTATATGTATTATAGGGGACTACAACGCCATTTTTGATTTAAAAAAATGGGATAGCAAAAGTGGTTAAAATGCTGGAAGATCAGGAACAACACTAACTAAAACATTCCTACAAATTGCAGAAGAATTCAGTTTGATAGATGCTTGGAGGACCAGGAACATTACCAAGGAAGACTTTACTTTCTATTTTTCAAGACATAATTCCCAGTCACGAATAGACATGGCGTGGATTACAACATCAATGGTAGCAGACCTTTTAGAAGTGGAAATTTTGCCTAGTACTTTCGCAGATCATAACTCCATACTTTTGGTGCTCAAAGATACACAAAAGAAATCTAGATGGAAAATGAATTGTGGCCTACTTAGAGATCAGAATTTTATAAAGAAAACCAAGACAGAAATTTTGGAATTTTCCAAAAGAAATATTCAACCGGACATTACAATAAATACAGTGTGAGATGCATTTAAAGCATTCATTAGGGGATGGCTCATTAACCAAGAGGCATGGAAGAGAAAACAAAAATGGAAGAAGAAAAGATTAAGAATAAATTAAATAATGAAGAATCTAGAACTGTTCTTAAACTACTACACCATAAAATGAATTTAATCTTATCTCAAGAAATAGCTAAGAATATAGAATTTACAAAGTCTTATTACTTTGAAAATGCCAATAAACCATCAAGATGGCTTTCTTATAAAATTAGAAAAGAAAGGGAGAAAAAGACAATTTTGGCTTTAAAAAATGAAAATAATGAGGAAAAATATAAAATACAACACTTGAAGAATATTGCTGAAAAATTTTATAAAAACCTAAATCAACAGAAAGAAGAAAATGTAGATCAGATTAAAGAATACTTATTACAAAAGAACAAGAATAAATTTAATGAAAAGCAAAAACAAATTTTAAGTGATCCTATTATGATGTGTGAGATAGTTGAAGCAATTAAAAGACAAAAGAAGAAGAAAACATCAGATCCAGATGGCATTCCAATGGAATTTTATCAGAAATTTGATGAACAGATAATTCCACCATTAAAAGAAGTGTTACAAAATATTAGTAAAACAGGTAGATTGCCAGAGTCTTGGAATCAGGCAACCATCACATTAATACCTAAACCCAATTCAGAAGGGAACCTAATTCAAAATTATAGACCATCTCTCTATTAAATGTTGACTACAAAATATTTGCAAGTATTCTAGCAACAAGACTGAAAAGGATATTGGCAGAGGTGATTCACCCCAACCAAACAGGTTTTTTACCAAAAAGACGCATGAAGAGCAATATAAGAACTATCATTGATGTTCTGGAATACTATGAGACCTATCCCAATAAACAACTATTATTAATGTTTCTAAAGCATTTGATAATTTATCTTGGAAATTACTCTTGAAAATTAGAAGAATGGGACTGTGGAACAAACTTTCAAACAATGGTCAATGCAATATATAAAGAACAATATGCAAAAATTAATTTAAATGGAGACATGACACAAAAGATAAAGATTCAAAAAGGAACAAGACAAGGCTGTCCTCTGTCTCCACTATTATTCATATTTTCATTAGAAACTTTAAACGAACAAGTGAGAAAGGAGGAAAAGATACAAGGTCTTAAAGTGAAGGGTGAAGAATTTAAACTGCTGGCATTTGCTGTTGACCTGGCATTTATAATGGAAAATCCTAAAGTCTCATATATGCAGCTAGTAAAAATGATCCAAGAGTATGAGCATGTAGCAGGATTAAAGATAAACTACAAGAAGTCTAAATTGTTAAGAACTGTTCACCAGATATGATAGATGAAATTCAAAAGATAACCTCTATGGAGATAGTAAAAAAGGTCAGATACTTGGGCATTATGATATTGAACAGAAATAGTAACCTAGTAGAAGACAACTCTCCCTCATGGATCACTGCCTTGTCGTGGCGAGGGGGCTTGCGTGGTTTGATGAGGCTGTGGGCTATGCCGTGGAGGGCCATCCAGGACGGACAGGCCACAGCAGAGAACTCAGACCAAGTGTGATCCCCTGGAGAAGGAAATGGCAACCCACTCCAGTATCTTTGCCAAGAAAACCCCATGGACAGTAACAAAAGGCTAAAAGATATGACGCCGAAAGATGAGCCCCTCAGGTCGGAAGGTGTCCAATATGCTACTAGGGAAGAGCAGTGGGCAAGTACGAGTAACCCCAGAAAGAGTGAAGCGGCTGGGCCAAAGCCGAAAGGACGCTCAGTTGTGGATGTGTCTGACGGTGAAAGGAAAGTCCAATGCTGCAAAGAACAATACTGCATAAAAACCTGGAATGTAAGATCTATGAATCAAGGTAAGCTTGACATGGTCAAAAATGAGATGGCAAGAATGAACATCGACATCTTGGGAATCAGTGAACTAAAGTGGACAGGAATGGGCGAATTTAACTCAGAAGACCATTATATCTACTACTGTGGCCAGGAATCCCGTAGAAAAAATAGTGTGGCCTTTATAGTCAATAAGCAGGGCCAGCTCGCCTAGGGCGCCGGCCCTGCAGGGGCGCCAAAATGCCCCCCACCTCCCCCCTGTAACCCCCCCCCGGGCCACCCAATGCCGGCAGCCCCGGCTTTCCTGGGTGCCTCGCACGCCGCCCCTGGGAGGGAAGGGGGGTGTTCTAAGCTCACCCCTTCCCCGGCTGTCGTGGGTGCCTCGCGGCTGCGAGACACCCGGGAGAGCTGCGCGCGCCATCCCTGGGAGGGAAGGGGGGCATTCTAAGCCCGCCCCTTCCCTGGCTGCCCGGGTGCCTCGCAGCTGCAAGACACCCGGGAGAGCCGCGCGTGCCGCCCCTGGGAGGGAAGGGGGGGCTTCTAAGCCCAACCCTTCCTCGGCTCTCCCAGGCGCTGGGCTATCTCCAGGCCCCACCGGGAAGTTGGCATCCCCGGTGGGGTGGGCGCCCCAGGCTGTCCTGCCTAGGGCGCCCAGACACCTGGGGCCGGCCCTGTCAATAAGAGAGTGAGAAAGGCAGTATTGGGATACAATCTCAAAAATGGCAGAATGATCTCGGTCCGAATCCAAGGCAAACCATTCAATATCACAGCAACCCAAGTATATACCCCAACCACTGCTGCAGAAGAGGCTGAAGTGGACCAGTTCTATGAAGACCTACAACACCTCATAGAACTAACACCAAAAAATGATGTCCTCATCATCATAGGGGACTGGAATGCTAAAGGAGGAAATCAAAAGGTAACCGGAATAACAGACAAGTTTGGCCTTGGAGAACAAAATGAAGCAGGGCAAATGCTAACAGAGTTTTGTCAAGAGAACACGCTGGTCATAGCGAACACCCTTTTCCAATGACCTAAGAGGCATCTCTACACATGGACATCACCAGATGGGCAACACCGAAATCAGATTGATTATATAATTTGCAGTCAAAGATGGAGAAGCTCTATCCAGTCAGTAAAAACAAGACCTGGAGCTGACTGTGGCTCAGATCATGAGCTACTCATTGCAAAATTCAGACTTAAATTGAAGAAAGTTGGGAAAACCACTAGGCCATTCAGATTTGACCTAGATCGCATCCCCGATGAATATACAGTAGAGGTGAAGAATAGGTTTAAGGGACTAGATTTGATAGACAGAGTGCCTGAAGAACTATGGACAGAGGTCCGTGACATTGTAAAGGTGGCAGCAATCACCGCCATTCCAAAGAAAAAGAAATGCAAGAAAGCAAAGTGGCTGTCTGATGAGGCTTTACACATAGCAGAGGAAAGAAGGAAAGCTAAAGGCAACAGTGAAAAGGAAAGATTTGCCCAACTGAATGCAGATTTCCAGAGAACAGCAAGGAGAGATAAGGAGGCTTTCCTGAATGAACAATGCAAAGTAATAGAGGGAAACAATAGAATGGGAAGGACTAGAGATCTCTTCAAGAAAATTGGAGAAATCAAGGGAATGTTCCATGCAAAGCTGGCCATGATAAAGGACAAAAACGGTAGGGACCTGACAGAAGCAGAAGAGATTAGGAAAAGATGGTAAGAATACACAGAAGAACTATACAAGAAGGACCTCGATGTCCTTGACAACCACGAAGGTATAATCGCTGGCCTCGAGCCAGACATTCTGGAAAGGGAAGTTAAATGGGCCTTAGAAAGCATTACTAACAACAAAGCTAGTGGAGGTGATAGTATCCCAGCTGAGTTATTCAAAGTCTTAAAAGAAGATGCTGTTAAAGTGCTGCACTCAATTTCCCAACAAATTTGGAAAAAACAACAGTGGCCACAGGATTGGAAAAGGTCAGTGTACATTCCAAACCCAAAGAAGGGCAATGTCAAGGAGTGTTCAAACTATCGCACAATTGCACTCATTTCACACGCTAGCAAGGTCATGCTCAAAATCCTACAAGCTAGGCTCCAACAGTACATGGATAGAGAACTGCCAGAAGTACAAGCTGGGTTTCGAAGAGGTAGAGGAATTAGAGATCAAATTGCACTTTCGCTGGATTATGGAGAAAGCAAGAGAGTACCAGAAAAACATCTACTTCTGCTTCATTGACTATGCTAAAGCCTTTGATTGTGTGGATCACAATAAATTATGGCAGGTTCTTCAAGAGACCTGTATAAAGGTCCTGAGAAACCTGTATAAAGGTCAAGAAGCAACAGTTAGAACCGGACATGGAACAACTGATTGGTTTAGCATAGGTAAAGGAGTATGACAGGGATGTATATTGTCACCCTGCTTATTTAACTTATATGCAAAGTACATCATGCGAAATGCTGGCCTGGATGAATCACAAGCTGGAGTTAAGATTGCTGGGGAAAAGATCAATAACCTCAGATATGCAGATGATACCACTCTGATGGCAGAAAGTGAAGAGGACCTAAAGAGTCTCTTGCTCAGGGTGAAAGAGGAGAGCACAAAAGTGGGCTTGAAACTCAACATAAAAAAAAACTAAGATCATGGCATCTGGCCCTATCACTCCTTGGCAAATAGAAGGGGAAGTCGTAGTAGTAGTGACAGACTTCACGTTCCTAGGATCCCAGATCACTGCAGATTGTGACCGCAGCCATGGAATTAAAAGACGCCTGCTCCTTGGGAGGAAAGTGATGGCAAACCTAAACAGCATGATAAAAAGCAGAGACATCACCTTGCGAACAAAAGTCCGCATGGTCAAAGCAATGGTATTCCCTGTAGTAATGTATGGCTGCGAGAGTTGGACTATAAGGAAGGTCGAGCGTCGAAGAATAGATTCTTTTGAACTATAGTGCTGGAGAAGACTCTTGAGAGTCCCTTGGACTGCCAGTAGATCAAATCAGTCAATCCTAAAAGAAATCAACCCTGATTGCTCCCTGGAAGGCCAGATCCTGAAGCTGAAGCTCAAATACTTTGGCCACCAAATGAGAAGGGAGCATTCACTGGAGAAGACCCTGATGCTGGGAAAGATTGAAGGTCAAAGAAGAAGGGGATGGCAAAGGATGAGATGGTTAGACAGTGTCATCGATGCAACGAACATGAAATTGAGCAAACTTCAGCAGACAGCGGAAGACAGGTCGCGAAGGGTCGGACTCGACTGTGCGACTGAACAACAACAAGAAGACAAGTATAATAAACTCCTCTCAGATTTAAAGAAAGATCTGAGTAAATGGAATTCATTGCAACTTTCTCTGCTGGGAAGAATAGCTATAGTGAAAATGAACATACTTCCTAGGTTTTTATTTCTTGCCCAAAACATTCCAATCCTAAAGAACTTGACAAAATAACAAGACAATTTATTTGGAATGGGGAAAAAGCCAGAATTAAGTGGAAATAGAGGGGGCTTTGGTGTCCCGAACTGGAAGATATATTACCAAGCAGTCTCCCTTTGTTGGATTAAAGATTGGATAACCTTGGAAAATATAAGAACATTAAAGTTAGAGGGTCATGATTTGTTCATGTCGTAGCATGCTTACATATGGTATGGGAAGGAGAAAATCCATTCTAACTTCCATAATCATTTATTAAGAAGAATATTAATTAAAACATGGAATTACATAAAAGATCAATATTACTTGAAAACTCCTAAATGGGTAGTGCCCTTAGAGGCTTTTGTAAAACCATCGTTAATTATAGCAAAGAATAGAGAACGGTATGAAATTTTACTCAAAAATAATAATGAACTAAAAACGGAGGAAGAATTGCTAAAACATAATACACAGTTTTCCTGGTGGCAATAGTTACAATTAAAATCTAGATATGCTAAAGATGCATCTCATGGGTTCAAAACCTGTAAGAATGAACTGGATAAGATTTGGCTTTCCTCTAATGACAAACTGATTCAAAAATTATATAATTTGTTGCTAGTGGATTATATGTTAGAGGAAACGATAAAACCATCTATGATTTCCTGGATGGAGATATTGGCCATAGCCTTGACATAGATGCATGGTCGAGAATATGGAAGACCGCCAGACTTATGAGGGCTACAGCATATAAGGAGAATATATTTAAGATGTTTTATAGATGGCATTGGATGCTAGAAAAAATTGTGAAATGTTATAAAAAGTCTACAAATAAATGTTGGAAATGCAAAACAGCGGTTGGTACATTCTACTATATGTGGTGGAATTGTACAAAAGTCCAAAAGTATTGGCAAAAGGTACAGAAAATAATTTTAGAAATTACAAAGGTAAATTTGAAGTTAGTGCCTGAAAATTATTTGCTGAATATGATTCCAGAAAATATTAGACAAATTTATATGTATTTAATAATAATGATAGTAACATCTGCTAGAATTTTATGGGCTAAATATTGGAAATTGGATAAAATTCCAAGTGAGGAAGAATTGATGAAAAAAATTGTGGCTCCTAAGCACATGTGGCATTGCCACAATCTGTCTCGCCAGAAGCCTCATCATTCCAAAAATGTAGCAGAAATGGATAGAGTGAATGTATTAATGCAAGGCAAAGATGATGAAGTATGTTGGAAGAGATGGTTGAGGGTCTATACATGGATGAAAGATAAAAGAAAATAACAGACTCGAATTGTAGTAAATATGAAATATATATGTTTGTATATATTATTAAAAAAACAACAATAAAAAAATTGGGGGGGGGAAGTCTTAAGGACTTACATAGTGTTTGGCGTCTTTTACCTATTTTTCACCCATTCATTAAATAAAAATTTGGACAGACTACCCATTAGCATCTCAAAACCTTACCAAATTTATTCATCAGAGCTGGGTCCAAAACTTTGGACAGATCATGCTTGGGTCAAGAGTGTTCACTGAGGCATAAAACATAGGCAATAAAGGAAACAGTTGGTTTTTGAAAAAAACACTTTTATTAGATAATATTGTACATGCAAAAGTAGAAAAAGAACTAAGTGACTATTTAGATATGAATTCAGATTGTGGAGTTCCATATGAAACAGTCTGGGATGCTGTAAAGGCTGTGGTAAGAGGAAGCTGTTGTCTTCTGCTTAGAAAAAAACAAAAAAAATATTAGAAATTAAGGAGAAAATAAAAGTGCTGGAAACCAAGCACAAGAAACACAAAGGTAATATAAGACTCTGCATAAATTGACAATATAAAGGGGAGGGGGGCTTGAAGCAATTGAAATTTAAAAAGTTTTAAAAAATATTCTATATGGAAATTCTGGTTGGGGTGGCACCCAGCATGGACATTTTCTGGGGAGCTTCAAGTCCGTAAGGTTTTTTCTTATCAGTCTTGTTTTACAAGGCTATTTTTGAAGTAAGAACTGCATAATTTTAAAAGCTCAAGACAAATTGCCTTGCTTGCAGATAAGATTCTAAAAACTTATTGTAAACTGCTGCAGCTATGAATCTCCTTTGGAGGATTTCACTTCCAGGAGTAATTGGTTACTGTGGCCATTTCTAGTGGGTATTGCCCCAGTGTCAATTAAACGATGAAAAAGCAAGAAAAGGAGAAGAAATAATTCTAACTCTGACATACCCTCAACCTCCTGCCATAAATTTCTGAAGCAGCTTCATATAGATGACTTCCTAAATGGTGAAACTCTGGCCGAGGACAGACTGGCAATTTGCCCCGGTAGCCAGTCGCGGCAAAAAAAACCCGGATTAAACTATACCGGGTTTTCCCGTCCACACAGCGAGGGCCGCTGCTGGAAGATATGGGACGGAGCCGCGCGGGAGCGTTCAGACTGCCACGCCGGAGGTGTGCTATATTCGCCGTTTCCCCATTAATTCGGCTGTGGGTGTATGGGTGTATGTGCGCATGGGCGCTCATGCGCATAAGCGCATTTTGCCGATTTTTTTTTTTTTTGTCCTGCAATGCCGGCACCACATTGGGCAGTGGAGCGGAGCGCAGCCAATCACAGTGCTGCTGCCTCGTGCCCAACGTGGGTTGCTCCCGGCTTTTCACCTGCGCGTTCACACTCCCCGGAAGCGGAGAAATGCGCGACGAACGCAGGCTTTTGGATTTGCGAAGGCTTTTATCAGGTGTTTTTTTAATCCGGCACTGAAGCACGAGGTAAGCTCCGGGTGGGGGACGCCAGGCAGATGTGCCTGTGTGAACATTCCACTTAATCCGATATTGAGTCGTTGTCAGCCCGGGTCCCATCCCGGGGCAAATTGCCAGTCTGTCCTCGGCCTCTGAGTGAGTTTATTTTACTAAAAATAGATTTAGCATGCTGGAGTATTTGGGAGATTTGAATTTCCCTAGTCATTTGCAAGTACATCCTTCAGATGTGCATGAGGAGGTTCCGGTTTATGCAGCAGCAAGGTCGGTAACATCTTCTGAGACTGTAGACACAAGGAGGCCCCTGGAGGGGGTCTCTGAAAGCAGTGGGGTGCATTTTTGGGTCACTTCTCCTGACTAGACCAGCCCCCTCCTTTTCCCCCCTCCTTTTTTTAATCTCTACATGGACTTAGCTTTCACTTTTGGTTTGTTTTTTCTTCCCTTCCTGAAATTGGGAAAAACTGTAATTAAAGGGAGAAATAAGTAAAGAACTGGAGACCTTGAAAAAATTAAAGCAATTAGAACTTGATGTTGAACTGGATTTGGTTTTCCTGTTGATGGGAAAGGAAGATTGCAGAATGAAAGCTGGACGGCAACTAAAAGTGGTAACTATAAACTAGAAGCTATTTTCCTACCTACCTTTGTTGGATTATAAATTTTGAGAACATTGGCTTTTTGATTTGGAGAAGATTGGTCTATATTTTTTATTATTATTAAATATTACTGGAAAATTGACTTTGGCCCAGGACAGACTGGCAATTTGCCCCGGTATCGAGTCGCGGCAAAAAAAAACCGGAGTAAACGATACCGGGTTTTCCCGTCCACACAGCGGGGGCCTCTGCCGGAAGATACTGGACGGAGGCGCGCGGGAGCGTTCAGACTGCCGCGCCGGAGGCGCGCTATATTCGCTGTTTCCCCATTATTTCGGCTGTGGGCGTATGTGCGCATAAGCGCATTTTGGCGATTTTTTTTTTTTTGCCCTGCAACGCCGGCACCGCATTGGGCAGTGGAGCGGAGCGCAGCCAATCACACCGCTGCTGCCTCATGCCCAACGCAGGTTGCTCCCGGCTTTTCGGCTGCGCGTTCAGACTCCCCGGAAGAGGAGAAACTCGCGACAAACGCAGGCTTTCAAGATTTGCGTCGGCTTTTATCAGGTGTTTTTTTAATCCGGCAGTGAAGCGCGAGAGCACCGGTAGGCTACGGGTGGGGGACGCCAGGCAGATGTGCCTGTGTGAACATTCCATTTAATCCGATATTGAGTCGTTGTCAGCCCGGGTCCCATCCCGCGGCAAATTGCCAGTCTGTCCTCGGCCTTTGATTTGTTGGATTTTATTGGGTTTTACTTGGTTGGAAAATAAAGGAAATTTGGATTTCCTTTGTTATTTCTTATTTGCTATTGGATTTGGATTTGCCTTCCTTTTTATTTACGCTTGGAATATATTGGGAGTTAATTAAACTTGAACTGGAACTTAACTGTGGTGTGGAGAACTGTAAAGAGAAACTGTAAAGAGAAATACAATGTGCTTGGGCTAATGAGGAGACACAGAAACGGTTGAAGAGGCCTGTAATCTGTCCTTTTTTCCCTTTGTGTGTGTGTGTGTTAAAAGATGCTTAGAGGATTTTTTTATTTTATTAATGTTAGATTTAAATTGTTGTAAAACAGTAGAATAATTTAAGTGAACATAAGAACATAAGAGAAGCCAATGTTGAATCAGGTCAATGGCCCATCTAGTCCAACACTCTGTCACACAGCGGCCAAAATATACCAGGTGCCATCAGGAGATCCAGCAGTGGGGCCAGGGCACCAGAAGCCCTCCCACTGCTGCCCCCTCCAGCACCAAGAATAGAGTGCATCACCTGCCCCAGACTGAGAGTTCCCATCTATACCCTGTGGCTAATAGCCACTGATTGACTTCTGCTCCATATGTTTATCTAATTCCCTCTTGAAACTGTCCATGCTTGCAGCTGCCACGACCTCCTGTGGCAGTGAATTCCATACGTTAATCACTCTTTGGGTGAAGAAGTATTTCCTTTTATCTGTTCTAACCCGACTGCTCAGCAATTTCATAGAGTGCCCACGAGTTCTTGTATTGTGAGAAAGGGAGAAAAGTACTTCTTTCTCAACCTGCTCAATCCCATTCATAATCTTATAAACCTCGATCATGTCACCTCTCAGCCGTAGTTTCTCCAAGCTAAAGAGCCCCAAGCATTTTAACCTTTCTTCATAGGGAAGGTGTTCCAACCCTTTTATCATTCTAGTTGCCCTTCTCTGCACTTTTTACAATGCTATAATATCCTTTTTGAGATGTGGTGACCAGAACTGTACACAGTATTCCAAATGAGGTCGCACCAATGATTTATATAGGGGCATGATGATACTGGCTGATTTGTTATCAATTCCCTTCCTAATAATCCCCAGCATAGTGTTGGCCTTCTTTATTGCAGCTACACACTGTCTAGACATTTTCATCGAGTTATCCACTACGACTCCAAGATCTCTCTCTTGGTCCGTCTCTGCCAGTTCAGACCCCATCAACATGTATTTATATTTAGGATTTTTGACTCCAATGTGCATCACTTTGCACTTGGCCACATTGAACCCCATTTGCCACGTTGACGCCCACTCACCCATCCTCAACAGATCCCTTTGGAGTGCCTCACACTCCTCCCTGGTTTTCACCACCCTGAACAACTTCGTGTCATCTGCAAATTTAGCCACTTCACTGCTTACTCCCAATTCCAAATCGTTAATAAACAAATTAAAAAGCATCGGACCGAGTACTGATCCCTGTGGTACCCCACTGCTTACTACCCTCCACTGAGAAAGTTTCCCATTTATACTCACTCTCTGTTTCCTATTTATAAGACAGTTTTTGATCCACAAGAGGACTTGTCCTTTTATCCCATGACTATTGAGCTTACTTAGGAGCCTTTGATGAGGAACTGTATCAAAAGCTTTCCGGAAGTCAAGGTAAATAATATCTATTGGGTCCCCCTTGTCCACATGTTTGTTCACTCCCTCAAAAAACACTAACAGGTTAGTGAGACAAGATCTTCCCTTACAGAACCCATGCTGAGTCTGCCTCAATAGTTTTTGTTCATCAATGTGCCTACTAATTCTTTCCTTAATAACAGTTTCCACCAACTTACCCGGTATCAACGTCAGACTGACTGGCCTGTAATTTCCCGGATCTCCCCTGGAGCCCTTTTTAAAGATGGGAGTGACATTAGCTACCTTCCAGTCCTCAGGAATGGAGGCAGATTTTAAAGAAAGATTACATATTTTTGTCAGGAGATCCACAAGTTCACATTTGAATTCTTTCAGAACTCTCGGATGAATGCCATCCGGGCCTGGTGATTTATTAGTTTTTAAATTGTCCATCAGTTGGAGGACTTCCTCTCTTGTCACCGCAATCTGATTCAGGTCTTTCAAACCACCTCCCAAAATCGGTGCTTCTAGAGTGGGCAAACACTTCTCCTCTTCCACAGTGAAGACAGAGGCAAAAAATGCATTCAGCTTCTCAACCATTTCCCTATCATCATTCAGTAGTCCTTCTACCCCTTGGTCATCAAAGGGCCCCACTGCCTCCCTGGCTGGTTTCCTACTTCTAATGTATTTGAAGAAAGTTTTATTGTTGGTCTTTATGTTTTTTGCGATATGCTTCTCATATTCCCTTTTTGCTTGCCTGATCACAGACTTGCATTTTATTTGCCATAGTCTGTGTTCCCTTTTATCAACCTCACTAAGACTAGCTTTCCACCGCTTAAAGGAATCCTTCTTACTTTTTACAGCTTCCATTACTTTATTTGTTAACCATGCAGGCTTTTTTCTATACCTATTCGTACCTTTCCTAACCTGCGGTATATATTTTTTCTGAGCTTCTAGGATTGTATTTTTAAATAGTCTCCAAGCTTCCCCAATGGTTTTGACCTTCTCCACTCTTCCTTTCAATTTCTTCCTCACATGTCCCCTCATACAAGAGAAGTTATCCCTTTTAAAGTTAAAAGTGGTCGCGTCAGTCTTTTTGGGCAACTCCCTATCTGTACTAATGTTAAACTCAATGACATTATGGTCACTGTTCCCAAGTGGTGCAATCACTTTTACATCTCTCACCAGGTCTTGGGTGTTACTTAGGACCAAATCCAGGATCGCCTCTCCCCTGGTAGGATCTGTGACCATCTGTTCCACAGCACAGTCATTGAGAGTGTCTAAGAACGCAATCTCTTTTTCCCGACTAGAACTCATATTGACCCAATCAATGTGTGGGTAGTTAAAGTTGCCTATTACAACACAGTTATTTTGTCTAGCCGCTATCATTCATCATTTTATAATCCTCCTCTATCTTTTGATCTGGTGGGCGATAACAAACTCCCACTGTTAAGCCTCCTTTTGGACCCACTATTTCAACCTATAGCATTTCCAGAAGCGAATCCAATTCTCTTACCCTCTCAATCTTACTGGATGGTATACCCTCTCTGACATACAGAGCCACCCCACCTCCAACCCTCCCCCCCATCCTTCCGATATAATTTATAACCAGGAATCACCGTATCCCACTGATTTTCCTCATCCCACCAAGTTTCTGAAATACCCACAATGTCTATTCCCCCCCCAACACCAAGCATTCCAACTCCCCGATTTTACCTCGGAGACTTCTAGCATTTGTGTATAAACACTTATAGTTTCCCATGTTTGTTAAGCCCACAGCCTTCCTCTTGCTGCCTCGAGACCTTGCCAGGCAGTTCCTATCATTAGCCACAGTCTCAGTGGACAATTGTAATCCATTTCCTTGTACAAAAGTAATAGCTACCCCTTCATCTCTTTGAGATGAGCCATCCCGAACCAGAGACTTTTCATCTCCTGTCGGCTTTCCCCCATTATTCAGTTTAAAAACTGCTCTGCCACCTTTTTGATTTTGAGCGCCAGCAGCCTGGTTCCTTCTCGGAACAACTGGAGACCATCCCTTTTGTACAGCTCCCTCTTGTCCCAAAAAGCATCCCAGTGCCTAACAAACTTGAACCCTTCCCCCCTGCACCACCGTCTCATCCACGCATTGAGACTCCTGATCTGTGCCTGTCTCTCCGGCCCTGCGCGTGGAACAGGTAGCACTTCCAAGAAGGCTACCTTGGAGGTCCTGGCCTTGAGCTTCCTGCCCAGCAGCCTAAATTTCTCCTCCAGGACCTCACGACTGCATTTCGCCACATCGTTGGTGCTGACGTGCACCACGACCACTGGCTCCTCCCCAGCACTATCTACCAGCCTATCTAAAACACGCGTAATGTCTGCTACCTTCGCACCAGGCAGGCAAGTCACCATACGGTCAGTACGCGGGTTCGCCACCCAGCTGTCTAGCTGCCTAAGGATCGAATCACCAACTACCAAGAGCCCCCTCCCACCCTTCCCAGGGACGGTTCCTTGGTACGAAAGGATACCCGTTCACCAGCTGAAGAAGAGGTCCCTTCTGAGGGCACATTCCCCTTATCCTCAGCATGGTGCCCCTTTTCCCTTGACCCTCATGCTCCCTGGCAGCAGCCGGGCTGCCAGATTCAGAGTGGGACATATCTAACAAGTCCCCGAGAGTCTTCCCCGTGCACCTAACTGACTGTCCCTGCTTCTCCAGGTCAGCCACCTTGGCCTCAAGGGAGCAAACTCGCTCCCTGAGAACCAGGAGCTCCTTGCACTGAGCACACACCCAAGACTTCTGACCAGTGGGCAGATAGTCATACATGTGACACTCCAAGCAAAACACTGGATAGCCCCCAACCCCCTGCTGGCATTCTGGCTTCATAATTGTTTTTAAACAAATACTTTTCTATAACCCCCTTTTAAAACACTTTGTATTTATATGACTCCTGTTGTAGGAGTCTACTTACCTTACCTTACCAAGGAGCCAAGGTCCCTGGCTTTCTGGCTCTTCCTGTGCTTCTTACAGAGCCCCTAGGCTAACAGCCACAGGCAAAGAGCCTCGCCCTTCGGCTCGTGCCAGAGGCTCGTGCCAGAGGCTCGTGCCTCTTGCAAACTTCCTGCCTTAAATAGAATTGTCTCCCAGGAGAGGGTGTGGCCAGCAGCTACTCAAAATCATCCAAGGCACTTAATGACAGTCAAACAATGACCCTTTCACACCCCAACTCCAGCAGGCAGGAGTCTGCTATTCAATTTCACCCAAGCACTTAATTACAGGCAAACAATGACCCTTTCACACCCTAACTCCAGCAGTCAGGAGTCTGTTACAACTCACCCACACACTCCCAAATACAGTCCCTGACACAGTACCTTCTCAGCTAAAGCACCTCAGCTGAAAGTAAATAAATAAAAATACCACTCATCCCTCTGGCAGCGCAAACACCTTGCTCCTTCTCAGAGTTCAGCTGGGTCAAGTGAAAATTATTCGGGGGGTCTGGATTGGAAGATACCTATCATACTGAGTTTAATTTGTGGTTTGATATTGGCTCTTTTAATATTGAACCTGGTAAAATAGAAAATAAGGGGGAGCGGCAAATAGTAAAGATCTTGGGTGATTAATTGTATAACAGAGCAAAAAGAATTTTTAAACGTCGGGAATATGAGTAAGCAAACTAAGAAAAATACTCCTTCAACATCTGCAGCATCATTGTCTACTCCACAGACTAAATCACTGGGAACTATGCTAACACTGGAATCTTTGAAAGACTTTAAAAATGATATGCAAGTTATCTTTCAAACTAGCCTGAGCCAAACTCAGAATGACATGCAAACTAAATTTCATTCTAGTTTAAACTAGGCACAGAATGATCTGCAAGACAGACTACAATCGTGCTTAAGCCAGGTGCAGGTGGCCTTAATACAAGTCACAGATCAAATGAAGAATTTAAACACAGAGATTGGAGATGTAAAAGATAAAATGGCTGAACTTAATAAACAACTAATAGAAAATAAGAAGGAAATAATAGAGGTGGCACAACAAGCCAAGAAAGCCAAAGAGAAAGCTGAATCAGAATAATTTAGGATGAATAGGTTGGATACACAGTAGAAGTCTGCTCTGAACTGTCTGATTCAACTGGAAATGGATAAAGCTGCTTATGTACTGAGTTTTCAGAACATACCTGAACAAAAAGCAGAAGAGCTAATCAGAGTTATGGCCGAAGGATTGGCAGACTTCATGGAAGCTGAATATGAAGAAACAGAGAGGGAGATTGACTTTTTATATAGAGCCAACTCTGCCTATCCAAGGAAGAATAATCTTCCAAGGGAAGTACATGTGAAATTTACTAAGAAGATGGTCAGAGATTGTGTGTGGAAAGAAGCACATGATAATACACTTAAAATACAAGACAATTAAATAAATATTGCAAGAGAAATTCCCTGGAAAATGAGACAAAGAAGGAAACATGTATTTTTGACTTCCAAACTTACAGCAAATTCAATTACATTTCGATGGCTTACTCCAGAAGGAATTTTTTTCACATTTGATGCTCAAAGATTTAGCTGGGACTCCATCTTCAAGGCAAAAGACTTTTTGGATTGTTATGAGAAGCTTTTACAGTGAGGAGAGACAAAGAAAGTAAAAGCACAACTGAAAAAGAAGAGGAAGCATCAGCCTACTCAACAGCCTCAGATGAAGAACTTGAGGCCAGTATAGCCAAAAAACCATCCATGGAAGGTAGACCACAAAGAATTACAATGAGAAATAGAAATGGTAGTAATAAGAACAGATCATAATGAACCTATCAACAATCAAGATACTTTCGGTAAATGTAAATGGACTAAATTCACTTGAGAAAAGATGAAAGATATTTAAACAACTTAAGAAGATAGACATAGATATTGTACGTTTGCAAGAAACACACATTAGATGTAAAGATGAACATTATTTGGTTAATAAGAAACTTGGTAAGTTATTTATCTCTTTGGACAAAGTAAAGAAAAGAGGAATAGCTGTATATATCAAAGAAAAACTAAAACCCATTTTGGTATTCTCATCAGAAAATGGAAGACTTCTGCTTCTTAAATAGATATTAGAGACAAGAAAATTTTATTGGTGGTGATATGTGCAACAAATGAATCACAAGGGAATTTTTTTGAAATGGTGAAGGAAACTATAACAAAATATGACTATATGGATATTTGTATAATTGGAGACCTTAACTCTGTTTTTGATCAGGACCTAGATAGGAAAACTATTAAGATTAAACCCTCCAAAAGTTTACATCCAAGATCTTTTTTAGAAATGGCTGAAGAATACAAATTAATTGCTATTTGGAAAACTAAAAACCCAACTGGAAAAGATTATTGTTTTTATTCTGATATACATAAACCTTGGTCCAGAATTGGTATGTGTTGGATTGCATCAAGTCTCTTTCAGAAAATTGAAGATATGGAGGAGAAGCAGGTGGCGGCGAGTGTGCCAGCCGCTTCTGGGTTTGAAAAAGGGTCTCCTGACTTGTCAGGGACCCCTCATCATCCCAGGGAAGGGGTATGTGAGAAGCAAGGGGCTCTATCCTGAACCCTGTGAGTTGGCTACTCACAGGGAGACCCAGGGATCACCCCCAATGCTGGACCTGAAGAGGAGCCCATTCGTATGAGCGAAGCCATAGCTCCTGTGCTGGGGGGGGTGTTAGAAAATGCTGCTGAAGAAGCGCTTCTGTGAGTAAGACTTTTGTTTGGGGCAGTTAAAAACGGAATCCCATAAACTTTGGCTCTAAAAGGAAGAAGCGAAGGTGGGTTGTCCCCCCCCGAGTTGTAAGCTGCTAGTAAGCAGGTCAGTGGAAATCAATGGTACTTTGCTGGCAAGCATAGGGCAATGTATGGTGAGAAATGAGACCTACACATGAGTTAGACTCATGAAGTGGATGGCCAGTTCTTTTGATCAGTGATCGGTGGAGTTTGTGGATGTTGCGAAGACCCCCTTTGTGCAGACCCCAACTGTTTCCCAATTGGGGGAAGGAAAAGGGTTACCTTGCATCAATTTAAGGGGTCTTTGGGAGAGAGAATCAGGTGGAGTTGAAGGGAAAATTGGCTTGGTGTGGTGAGCGGAGTTGATGGTGCATCTGGAGCCCCTTTGCAGTGATCCCAATTGCTAACCCTATAGGGGCAGGGTGGAACTTGGAGCCCCTCTGCTGCGATCTCAATTGTTAACCCTCAAGGGGCAGGGCAGAATTGGCGAAAAACCTATTGCAATGATCCCAATTTTTTCTTCTCTCCAATAATGACAGGGAGTGGACAGCTTTGGAAATCTTTTACAAATTTTTAATGCATCAGGAAATAAAGTGTGAAAATCTGGGCTTGGCAACACTTAAGGTTTTTGGTGGGACACTGCTGATTGGTGAAAGACTAGTGAACCTTAAAAGAAATAAAGCTACACTGTACAGATTTTTCCAGGTGGAAAAGGGCTGAGAAGAGAGAAGGGAACTTGGGGGTTGGCAGCATAACTGTGGTTTGGGAATTAAAGATAAGGTGGATGTAGAAGCCTAAATAAACATATTTTGGGCAATGAGCCAAAGTCTTTGAGTGTTCCCAAACAATTGCTCTGGTTTAAGTAAATAAATTCTGGGAAGGGAGGCAGTGAATTTTGTATGTACCAAAACAAAGTTGTAAAGGGGAAAATAATTATTGGAGGTAAAGCAGGGTAAAAATATTGGGCAGTTCGCCAGGTTTGATATATCAAGGCAATGGGTTTTAGTAATTCAAGATGTCAACTCAAGGTGGTCAATCTGGCCAAGCTAAATTAAAGATACCAGCAGCTTCACCTGGCCTCTCCACTTCAGTCACTGCTAAATTGGTGGGTTCAGCTCAAAAGAAAATGCAGGCACTGGTCCAGGCTATGATCCAGAGTTCCGTTACCAAGGTTGTCGATCCGATTAAGCTAGCGATGGAGGAAATTAGAAATTCTGTCCCTGCAGCAGTTGATCCGATCAAGGCCGCCATGAAGGAGATAACTGACCAATTCTCCCAGAGCCTACATGTGGTCCAGAAACATAGAACGGATAATACCAATAAGATTATTGAATTAAACACTGTAACAGGGAAGATAGAAACCAAGACAATGGAAATGGAGATGAAGATGAGGGAATCAGAGGAAAAACAATACCTTGGAACAAGATGTTATAAGATTGTATGTTGAGAGGGCAGCATTTGTATTGAGATTTCAAAATATTCCAGAAGAAAAAAATGAAGGTCTTACTGATAAAATGGCAAAGTTCTTGGCAGAACATATGCACATGGAAGAGGTGCAGAAGATGACCCAGGAAATAGATGTGGCCTTTAGAATGAACTCAGCTTATGCAAGATGATTTCAATTACCAAGAGAAGTACAAGTCCGGTTCCACAAGAGGGCAGTTAGGGACTAGATATTGAGAGAACTGAACGCCTCGCCATTGATGATGAATGAAACAGAAATGAATGTTTTGAAAGAAATCCCATGGAGAGTTAGAGAGATGAGGAAAGAATACTCCAACTTGGCCACACAACTGAGAAATAATATGATTAACTATAGATGGCTCTTACCGGAAGGCCTGATTTTTATCTTTAGAGGTAAGAGATATAGAATAACATCAATCTTTAAGGCAGATGATTTTTTAAAGACCTATGAGGATGAGCTATCAGCAGGACAAGACAAGAGGGAAGAAGGAGTGGAAGAGGGAGAAGAAGGAGTGAATGAAGGAAAAAACCCACAGGGTGTAGCAGCAGTAGTGAAACCACAGAGATACAGAAGATATGGAACAAGGAGATCACCAGTGAACACGAGACAGCAAACAAAGGAGAAACAGGAACAACAGAACCGAAACCAGGATGGATAAAGGAAAAATAAAAGTTATTTTGGTAAATGTAAATGGCTTAAACAGACCTCAGAAAAGAAGAATTTTTCATCAACTCAGAAAACAAAAATTGGATATAATATGCCTTCAAGGGACACACATTAAAAAAGGGGATGAAAGGCATTTGAATGTCAAAGGCATGGGGAAGATCTTCACAGCTGTGGATGAGAAGAAGAAAAGGGGAGTAGCCACATTTGTGAAAGATCATCTTCCACCTGAGCTTATATACGCATCACAGGATGGGAGAATTTTGATGGTGGTGATACCAATACAGCCGAAAAGAATGCTTATTGTTAATATCTACACCCCAAACCAACACCAAGAAAAATGTTATGATAAGCTGCATAATCTCATTACTCAACAAGATTTTCAGGAGATTTGTATTATAGGCTACTATAACACTATCTTTGACAAAAGGGAAGATAGGAAAACAAGCACACGGGAAAAGAAGAGAAAAGGCAGTGAATTTCTGGACTCGTTATGCTAGTTTATGGAAGAACTGAGGCTGGTAGATGCCTGGAGGGTAAAGAACCCTAAGAAGCAACAATATACATATTTTTCGGCTAGACATGGTTCATGGTCAAGATTGGATATGTGTTGGATTTCGAGTTCAGCTATTAAAGACTTAATAGAAGCGGAGATTGAAGTGGGAACCTATGCAGATCATAATCCTATCACCTTGGAATTGCAAGAGACGAGACCTAAAAGCAGTTGGACGCTGAATATTTTGCTTTTGAAGGATGATAAGTGAGTAACAAAACTAAAAGAAGATTTTCAATATTTTTTTAAAGAAAATATTCAACCTGATATGTCGTTGAAAGTGGCGTGGGATGCCTTTAAAGCATTTGCTAGAGGGCAACTGATAAAGGAATCTGCCCAATTGAATAAACAGAGGAAGCAAGAATATACTAAGCTTCAAAAAGACATTCAGACTCAAGAAGGGAGAATAATGGAGAATCCAAATCTGCCAGGGACAAAATCAAAGGCTAAGCTATTGAAACATAACATGAAATGCCTACTTACATATGAATTAGCTAAGAAACTGGCATTTGCTAAGCAAAATTTCTTCAAAAATGCTAACAATCCTACAAGATGGCTTGCCTACAAAATAAGACATCAAAAGGAGAAGTCCTACATAAAAGCCTTAAATAAAGAAGATGGAACTGAAACAAATCAATTTCAAGAGATGAAAGCGATAGTAGAGGATTTCTATAGGGGCTTGTATAGAAAATTGGATATGAACATAGAACAAATAAAAGGATATTTAGAAACACATCAACTGGCAAAACTTACAGAGGACCAAAGAAAGATACTCAACCAGCCTATAGCAATGATGGAAGTGGTAGAAGCACTGTGACGGCAAAATAAGGGCAAGGCACCGGGACCAGATGGGCTACCAATAGAGTTTTACCTGATTTTTGAAGAACAACTACTCACTCATTTAAAAGAGGTTTGTAACAGGATAATGGAGAGTGGAGATATACCAGACTCTTGGAGAGAAGCAATAATCTCCTTAATACACAAGCAAAACTTGGATGAAAGAGAAATTAGGAACTACAGACCGATTTCACTTTTAAATGTGGATTATAAGATCTTTGCTTCAATACTAGCGGAAAGATTTTTTTAAAAATACTATCTAGAACAATTCATAAAGACCAAGTGGGGTTTTTACCTAAAAGGCAAATAAAGAATAATTTAAGATGTATCATAGACATAATAGAGTACTATGAAGCGAACCTGGAAAAGTAATTGGTGCTGATATTTTTAGATGCAGAGAAAGCCTTTGATAATGTGAACTGGCTTTTTGTGACCAAGACACTGAAGATGGCAGAAGTGGGAGTGGAATTCATTAACATGATTGAGCTATCTATACTAGGCAACATGCCACAGTTACGATTAATGGGGACTGGATGCAAAGTTTTGAGATTCAAAAAGGAATGAGATAAGGTTGCCCCCTCTCACCGTTGTTATTTATATATGCTTTGAAAATATTAAACAATGCAGTTCAAGGTGAAAAACAGATTGTTGGACTCAAAGTGAGCGGAGAAGAGTACAAGCTACTCGCATTCACAGATGATTTAGTATTTATTTTGGAGAATCCATTAGCCTCAATATCGAAGTTGAAGAAGGGACTCTACAAGTATGGCCAGGTAGCAGGGCTGAAAGTGAATATAAGCAAAACAAAAATTTTGACTAAGAATATGGGATTGGAGCAGAAGGCCAAACTTCAAGAAATATCAGGCTTTCAGATACAGGAGAAAATAAAATATCTGGGAATTATGATGACTAACAAATGTAGTGCACTCCAAGGGCATATCTACAAGGAGCTTCTGAAGATAACTAAATGAGATTTAGAGAGATGGAAAATATCCCTAATGGGATGAATTGCGTTGATTAAGATGAATATTCTTCTAGGTGGATATTTTTATTCCAGACAATCCCTGTTCTGCAAAATCAAATTTTTTAAAAAGACTTAGATCAAGCAGTTTCAAAGTTTATCTGGCAAGGAAAACATCCCAGGAAAAGATTGAAGGTACTACAAGATTTGAAAGAGAAAGGAGGCTTTGGATTACCAAACTGGACATTATGTTACAGAGCAGCTGCACTTGCCTGAATCAGGGAGTGGATTATGTTAGAGGACAAAAGAATATTAAAATTAGAAGGCCATGGCCTTATGATGGGCTGGCATGCATTTTTGTTGTATGGAAAGGCCTCCTCACATAAATATTTTAAACAGCATTGGTTACGTGCATTGTTGTTAAAAACTTGGGAAAGTATACATAAGCAATTTTTTACAAGGAACTCAAAGCTGATTGCCCCCTTTGAGGCATTTACACTACCAAATATCTATGGTGAAGACAAGCCAAGAAGATACATGGATATTTTAGACTCTAAGAATGAGCTGAAACTGTTAGAAGATCTATCATGGTGGCAAAAAGCCCAAATAGAATCCAGATATACAAAAGATTAGAAAGTTGGGTTTTTTGCAAATTTGACAGAGTTGGAGAAGTTAATGATTGCTCCGGATCAGAAATTTATGAAAAGAGCTTATATATTGTTCCTTAATGAGATGATGTTAGAGGAGACAGTTAAAGGAGACATGATTCAATGGGCCCAAAATGTGGGACATAACATAGACTTGGAACAATGGGAGCAAATGTGGAAGAAAAATATAAAGATTACAAAGGCATTTATGCAAAGAAAATGTGTATAAAATGTGTTACAGATAGTATGTAACGCCGGAAAGGGTGGCAAAATGTGATAGTAAATGTTCAAATAAGTGTTGGAAATGTGCAAATAAAGTGGGTTCATTTTACCATATGTGGTGGGGGTGTGAGATAAGTAAAAAATATTGGATATGGATCCATCAGGTGATCCAAAAGGTATTAGGTACGGCGATACCATTTACCCTGGAGGTAATGTTATTGAGCATTTTACTGAAGGACTTTAACAGGGACTATCGTTACCTTATTGTATATTTAATTACAGTGGCAAGAATTTTATATGCAAAATACTGGAAGACCACTCAGACCCCCACAAAGCAAGAATATATACACAAGGTTTTAGAAGCAGTGGAGATGGACAAGCTGACATTGTTAATGAAAGGACTTTCTGACTCCACACTCCAGAACACTTGGGCATGATTTTATAACTGGTATAGTAATCTGGGATAGGTTGATACTGATAGGGACAAGTATAAGGTGAAATTATGTACCCAACAAGAGGGAGGGGAAAGGACAAGAGATAAGCTTACATTTGATGAGGCTATTATTAATGTATTTGTGCGGCACAGATTAGTTGAAATGTAACAGTATGTACTACCCCGGTTTGTGTTGTATGTGTATTGTTATGTTTGTTTTGTATTGTAGTGTTATATGTAAAAAAATCAATAGAACTCTGTCCTTTGGGTCAGTTATTAAAAAAAAAAAAAAGG
Organism: Gekko gecko; assembly: GCA_029375565.1. Lineage (NCBI taxonomy): Eukaryota > Metazoa > Chordata > Lepidosauria > Squamata > Gekkonidae > Gekko > Gekko gecko. Next base: position 178,442,359 of record JAPDNY010000005.1, read on the forward strand.
AAATTGAAGATATGGATATTATGCCACAAACTTTTGCAAACCACAACCCACTATTACTGATGATTAAAGATAATTAAAAAAAATTAGATGGAGGCTGAATACACAATTACTTTAAAATTGACAATTTCTAGAGATGGCTAAGAAAGAAATGAAGACTTTTCCCCAGCAAAATATGAATGGAGAAACATTCATGAAGATAGTTTGGGATACAAAGAAAGCTTTTTTTAGAGGACTGGCAATTAGATTTGCAGCAGGAAAGAAAAGAGAAAGAATGAAGACATCTCAAGATATATTAGACACTATTCAGAATAAAGAGAAAGAATTAAAGTTGGATCCTTCGAATGAGAAATTAAAGATGAAGATTAAAATACTATAGCATCAACTCAACCTACTCTTATCTGAAGAAATGGCAAAAAAAAAAAATTGCTACAGGATTATTTTGAAAATGCCAATAAACTGGGAAGATGGTTGGCTTATAAATTAAGAAAAGAGAAAGTGAAATGGATGATCCACTCATAGTATGATAAAGAGAGAAAAGAAAAATCTTCTAAAAACCGATTGAAATAATTCAAGATTTTTATACACAATTATATAAAAGAGTGGAAATCTCCAAAGAAATTCAGAAATGGTATTTAGGTGAACAGGACTTACCCACAATATTGGAAGAAAGCAGAAAAATGTTGAATGATCCCATAACAATGATGGAAATTGCAGAGGCTATCAAGAAACAAAATATATATAAAGCACCTGGACCAGATAGACTACCAGCTGAATACTACAAAATATTTGAAGATGTATTATTGCTACCATATAAAAATGTAATTTCTTCTGTAATAGAAAAAACAGAAGTATCAGAATCTTGGTGTCATGGGTACTGGCTCTGCTGAGGTTGACTACTCCTCAGATGAGGAAGAGGCAGGGAGCAACCCAGCCTCCTCTGGGGTCAGCCAAGAAGAGGAACCCTTAACAGCACCTGAGGGAGTAGAGGCCCCAGCAGCTGCACAGGAGGTGTAGCGAGAAGGAGAGACTGAGCCAGAGCCTGGCCCAGTGCCCCCCAGTTGAAGACACCCCGAAGCCAGAATCCCCACCTAGTTCTGAGTGCCCCAGACACAGGGCACACCAGAGGCTGAATATGCAAGAGTGAAGGAAGAGTTCTAGGCTGCAGCTCTTGCAAAAGCAATGTGAGGAGCTGTGAGTCTTGGCAGATTGACTCCCAGGGAAGGGAGGACTTGTTCATAAACACCCCATGCACCTGCCTCAGTGTGGTAGTAACTGAGTAAGCTCAGATCTACTTCTGATGTGTAGGAACTCCTCCTTGCTCCTGCAACCTTGGACTGATTTCCTGGCTCTCTGACCCTTAGCTCTGTTATTTGACTTGATTCCAGACGGTGTCTCCAGTTTCCAGTGTGTGATAACCGTGGTAACCAGCTGAGCCAGTACTCTTGTACTGAAGCAACTATATCATTGATTCATAAATAGGACACAGATCCTAAAGAGATTTAAAAAAACACTATAGACCTATTTCCTTGCTAAATTGTGATTACAAAATATTTGCAACTATTTGGCTGCAAGACTGAAAAAAGTTCTAAGACCTTATACATCAGGACCAAGCAGGTTTCTTACCCAAAAGACAGCTAAAGAATAATGTGAGAACAGTTTTAAACATATTAGAATATTATGAAGCTCATCCAGAGAAGCAGATCGCTTTCATATTTTTGGGTGCTGAAAAAACTTTTGACAATGTCAATTGGCAATTTATTATTCAACAGATGAAAATAATGATATTTGGGACTAATTTTATAAGGGCTATTGAAGCTATATATACAAAGCAGAAAACAAAAATAGTAGTAAACAATGAATTTAATATATGGATTGAAAAAGGGACAAGGCTGTCCAATATCTCCACTGTTATTTATCCTAACATTGGAAGTTCTGACAAGAAATATTAGGAAAGGCTCCCTTCTTAAAGGTACCTCAATAAGAGGAAATAAATATCAAGTATAAGCTTTTGCTGATGATTTGGTATTTATCTCAGAAGACCCAGTGGATTCTGTACAACTGATTAATTGGATTAATGAATATGGGGAAATGGCAGGAATGAAAATAAAATATCAGAAGACAAAAATGATTATGAAAAATATGACATTGAAACAAAGACTTGAAAAACTGGATTTCAACTGGAAAAGAAAGTCAAATATTTGGGTATTAATATTACAGCAAAATGTAGCTCCTTGATGAAAGACAATTATAATAAAGTGTTACAAGATACTTAAAAAGATTTAGAGAAATGGGAAAAGCTGCAAGTATCACTAATGGGCAGAACAGCAGTTTTGAAAATGAGCATTTGATGTTTTTATTCCAGACCTTGGCAATATATATTAAACAAAACTTTTTTGACAAATTGAATAATCTGACACAACATTTTATATGTCAAAGGGAAAAACCAAGAATTAAATTGAAAGTCTTGCAGGATAATGCTGGATTTGGAGTACCAGACTAGAAAAATTATTATAGAGCAGCAAGTTTGGTTTGGTTAAGAGAATGGATTGCCCCCCCCCAGTTGGAATAATGCGACAGACAACAGTTTGGAAGTAAACAAGGGCCACTTTATTAACTATTTAACATAACATTGCAGCAAGGGATGAACTAAGTGAGCACGGAACAGGCAAGGCAGGCATCACTCCCTGACCAACCTCTTTGCGCTTTTCACAGATAGGTCACCCAGCTCCAGACTTGAGCCAGCAGTCTGGCTTGTGACCAGCAGCCCAGCAAAACTGGTTGCCACCTAGGAGTGCCTACTCCTGAAACCTTACAACTTGCAGAGAGGAGCCTTACCCTAAGAGGTTCCCAGAGGTGATCACCATTCCCTACCCTGGACCCTAAAATCCGAAGGCAGTTCCTGATGACCCCCTGTTCCCTAACAGAAAAATGCCGTAAGGTGCTCACCGGTTCTGCTTTCTTGCTCGCACAAACCTGCCAAGTGGCCAGCCTATTTAGATGTCAACCACCACAACCAACTATTCAATCCACTGCTCTCAGTGCAAGATAGGCAAAAAACCCTCTGCCCTTTCAGCCAATCCTGGGTAGAGGCGAAAAATTCCTACCTGGCCCCAATAGGTGGCCAGCAACAGCCTACACTAAGAGCAGAGCGGGAGGGTGGGTGAGCATGAGTCTCAACTGTTTGGGCAGGAGCGGAGCCTGGCTGTTTAACAGGGCTAGCTACAACCCCCCCACCCACATCACAATGTGCTGCATCATGGCTGTTGCTGCCCTGGTCTCCTCTGTGGTGGCAAAACAGCCCCCGGCATCCAGCGTTGTTGCTGGGAGGCCAGGAGCCCAGGAGCTCCATTTTACTTGAAGATCATAGGCTGCTGGCTTTAGGAGGACATGACTTAAAACTAGGATGGCACGCATTCTTATAGTATGGGAAAGCTTCTGGACATAAATATTTTAAAAATCATATGATAAGAAGATCATTACTGACAACCTAGGAAAAGAGTCGTCTGCTGATATACACGAAAATGCCCAGATGGATATCTGCAGTGGAAGCCTTTTCTCAACCAACTTTGACTTCAAAACAAGAAGCTATTAGATACACAGAACTGTGATATGATGAAAATAATTTAAAATCTCAAGAAGAATTAAATAAAAGGAAAATAAACTTAGATTGGTGGACTAGAGTGCAAGTGGAATCTAGATATAGTAAGGACAAACAGATGGACTCTGAGAGGTCATGTGGATACAGTGCGGCGCCACAGATGTGTTTCAAGAGAGCTCATGAGACTGCCGTCTTCTTTGATCTATTGTAGGGGTCTTCGAGCTTCCGAGACCTCACCCACCCCTCAGGAAGAGGGGGGAGTGCAAGAGGCTTGATTCGGGCCCCCTGTTGCTGCGGTCGGGAGTGAGCCCTGGATCGCCTCCAATGCCAGGATCAAAAAGAGAGCCCATGGCTATGGGCTCCTAGCTGTCGCTTCCCAGCAAGGGGGGGGTTAGAAACCCTGCCTGCATGAGCACACCAGTACCATGAGTAACTCTATAACTGCAACAACAGAGAGAAAAGTCTATTCCTTTTACAAAAGTGAAGCTCACTTCTTAAGCCTGAAAAACTACACGGAGATCGAGGTAAGAGGTTCCCCCCCAACTCTCTAAAATAGTGGCAAGCAAAAGAGACTTTAACGATAGATTTGTGGGTAAAATGGTGGTCGCTTGAGAACGTCTTGCCTTGTCTTATGGAAAGTCGGCACCCCGACCATTTCAGCGCACACAATTTTGGGGTGACATAAGAGAGAGATTTCTGTGTTCTAAATTTTTGGACCCTCATATCCGGCGGATTGTGGATCTGTTTTGTTGTTGTTGTTTTTTCCTTTGGTTGCAGGCTGTTTGGATGTCTGGAAAGAAGCTTGGATTTGTTTAACACTCTAGTGGATTGAAATAATTCCCCAATTGCTGTGAGCAGAGGTTGTAATCTTGGTGACTAGTAAGGCAATAACTATTAGGCAATAAGCATCAAAAAATAATTAAATAATTAAATAAGCAGAGGGACTGGCTGCTTAAAGAGACTGAGAGTGCCTCTCTCTCATTTGCTTCCCATTAACTCTGTGGCATTAAACATATAAGAAGAAACATCTTGTTGATAGCTTGTGTATTACATTGCTGTGGTTTTGTGCTAGAACTGAGAAAGTATTTGCTTATATTATTAAGCATACTGTGTTCCAAAACAAAACTGGGAAAAGAGTAAGCTTGGTGAGGAGGGCGAGTTTCCTTTCAGGTGGAACAGCAGAATCAGAAGAAACATGGTTGGAACCAATAGGCCAACCAAAATACCAGCAAGTTCACCAGGGATGTCCAGATCTGTGGCTGCTGCTATCACAACTGCACAACCAAAGGAATTACAAGCCCTTATCCAAGAAACTATTAAAGGATCTATTTTCGAGGCTACCAATCCAATAAAAGAAGCAATGAAAGAGATAACACAACAATTTACTACTCAGATGCAGGGCTTGCAGAAACAAATAGCAGACAACAACAACAAAAAAAACAAATGACTAAAACAACACAGAAGTTGATACCAGAATGAAAGAAATGGAGATTAAACTTCAAGTAACTGATTCTAAGCAAGCACAACTGGAACAAGATTTGATCAGACTCCAAGTCAAAAAAGAATCCTATATTTTGAGATTCCAAAACATTCTGGAAGAAGGAGATGAAGATATCAGGAAAAAAATGGCCATATGTTTGGCAGAGTATATGGAAGCAGAGGAACCCAAGAAAGTATTAGAAGAACTGGGTACAGTTTACAGAAGGAACTTGGCTTTTGACAGAAACAATCAACTGCCCAGAGAAGTACATGTAAGATTCCATAAAAGAATATTTATAGATGAAATTTTAAAGGTTTTAAACAAAAAACGATTGATGTTGGACAATACTAAAATAAAGGTTCTGAAAGAGGTGCCATAGAGATTTGGAGACAGAAGAAGAGAATACTCCAAACTAAAAGCTGTTCTTATTAATATTTTTTTATTTATAAATTTTCCAGCATTTGTTTTTGTGTATATATGTGTATATAAAAGCTGTTCTAAAGAAAAATGATATCCAGTATAGATGGCTTCTACCTGAAGGCTCTCCCTCATGGATCACTGCCTTGTCGTGGTGAGGGGGCTTGCGTGGTTCGATGAGGCTGTGGGCTATGCTGTGGAGGGCCACCCAGGACGGACAGGCCACAGCAGAGAACTCAGACCAAGCGTGATCCCCTGGAGAAGGAAATGGCAACCCACTCCAGTATCTTTGCCAAGAAAACCCCATGGACAGTAACAATAGGCTAAAAGATATGACGCCAGAAGATGAGCCCCTCAGGTCGGAAGGTGTCCAATATGCTACTGGGGAAGAGCAGAGGGCAAGTACGAGTAACCCCAGAAAGAGTGAAGCGGCTGGGCCAAAGCCGAAAGGACACTCAGTTGTAGATCTGTCTGACGGTGAAAGGAAAGTCCGATACTGCAAAGAACAATACTGCATAGGAACCTGGAATGTAAGATCTATGAATCAAGGTAAGCTTGGTTTCTGTCAAAAATGAGATGGCAAGAATGAACCTCGACATCTTGGGAATCAGTGAACTAAAGTGGACAGGAATGGGTGAATTTCACTCAGAAGACCATTATATCTACTACTGTGGCCAGGAATCCCGTAGAAAAAATGGTGTGGCCTTTATAGTCAACAAGACAGTGAGGAAGGCAGTATTGGGATACAATCTCAAAAATGACAGAATGATCTCGGTCCAAATCCAAGGCAAACCATTCAACATCACGGTAATCCAAGTCTATGCCCCAACCACTGCTGCAGAAGAGGCTGAAGTGGACCAGTTCTATGAAGACCTACAACACCTCATAGAACTAACACCAAAAAATGATGTCCTCATCATCATAGGGGACTGGAATGCTAAAGGAGGAAATCAAAAGGTAACTGTAATAACAGACAAGTTTGGCCTTGGAGAACAAAATGAAGCAGGACAAAGGGTTTTGTCAAGAGAACACACTGGTCATAGTGAACACCCTGTTCCAACAACCTAAGAGGCATCTCTACACATGGACATCACGAGATGGGCAACACTGAAATCAGATTGACTATATAATTTGCAGTCAAAGATGGAGAAGCTCTATCCAGTCAGTAAAAACAAGACCTGGAGCTGACTGTGGCTCAGATCATGAGCTACTCATTGCAAAATTCAGACTTAAATTGAAGAAAGTTGGAAAAACCACTAGGCCATTCAGATTTGACCTAGATCGCATCCTCAATGAATATACAGTAGAGGTGAAGAATAGGTTTAAGGGACTAGATTTGATAGACAGAGTGCCTGAAGAACTATGGACAGAGGTCTGTGACATTGTACAGGAGGCAGCAATCACCGCCATTCCAAAGAAAAAGAAATGCAAGAAAGCAAAGTGGCTGTCTGATGAGGCTTTACACATAGCAGAGGAAAGAAGGAAAGCTAAAGGCAATGGTGAAAAGGAAAGATTTACCCAACTGAATGCAGATTTCCAGAGAACAGCAAGGAGAGATAAGGAAGCTTTCCTGAATGAACAATGCAAAATAATAGAGGAAAACAATAGGTTGGGAAGGACTAGAGATCTCTTCAAGAAAATTGGAGAAATCAAGGGAACGTTCCATGCAAAGCTGGCCATGATAAAGGACAAAAATGGTAGGGACCTAACAGAAGCAGAAGAGATTAGGAAAAGATGGCAAGAATACACAGAATAACTATACAAGAAGGACCTCAATGTCCTTGACAACCACGATGGTATAATCACTGACCTCGAGCCAGACATCCTGGAAAGCGAAGTTAATGGGCCTTAGAAAGCATTACTAACAGCAAAGCTAGTGGAGGTGATGGTATCCCAGCTGAGTTATTCAAAGTCTTAAAAGAAGATGCTGTTAAAGTGCTGCACTCAATTTGCCAACAAATTTGGAAAACACAACAGTGGCCACAGGATTGGAAAAGGTCAGTTTACATTCCAATCCCAAAGAAGGGCAATGCCAAGGAATGTTCAAACTATTGCACAATTGCACTCATTTCACACACTAGCAAGGTCATGCTCAAGATCCTACCAGCTAGGCTCCAACAGTACATGGATAGAGAACTGCCAGAAGTACAAAATGGGTTTCGAAGAGGTAGAGGAACTAGAGATCAAATTGCCAACATTCACTGGATTATGGAGAAAGCAAGAGAATACCAGAAAAACATCTACTTCTGCTTCATTGACTATGCTAAAGCCTTTGATTGTGTGGATCACAATAAACTATGGCAGGTTCTTCAAGAGATGGGAGTACCAGACCACCTCACATGTCTCCTGAGAAACCTGTCAAGAAGCAACAGTTAGAACTGGATATGGAACAACTGACTGGTTTAGCATAGGAAAAGGAGTACGACAAGGATGTATATTGTCACCTTGCTTATTTAATTTATATGCCGAGTACATCATGCAAAATGCTGGCCTGTATGAATCACAAGCTGAAGTTAAGATTGCTGGGGAAAAGATCAATAACCTCAGATATGCAGACGATACCACTCTGATGGCAGAAAGTGAACAAGACCTCAAGAGCCTCTTGCTCAGGGTGAAAGAGGAGAGCGCAAAAGTGGGCTTGAAGCTCAACATCTAAAAAACTAAGATCATGGCATCCGGCCCCATCACTCCTTGGCAAATAGAAGGGGAAGTCGTAGAAGTAGTGACAGACTTCACGTTCCTGGGATCCCAGATCACTGCAGATGGTGACTGCAGTCATGAAATTAAAAGACGCCTGCTCCTTGGGAGGAAAGCAATGGCAAACCTAAACAATATGATAAAAAGCAGAGACATCACCCTGCCAACAAAAGTCTGCATGCTCAAAGCAATGGTATTCCCCGTAGTAATGTATGGCTACGAGAGTTGGACTATAAGAAAGGCCGAGGGATGAAGAATAGATTCTTTTGAACTGTGGTGCTGGAGACGACTTGAGAGTCCCTTGAACTGCAAGGAGATCAAATCATTCAATCCTAAAAGAAATCAACCCTGACTGTTCTCTGGAAAGCCAGAACCTGAAATTGAAGCTCAAATACTTTGGCCACCAAATGAGAAGGGAGCATTCACTGGAGAAGACCCTGATGCTGGGAAAGATTGAAGGTCAAAGAAGAAGGGGACGGCAAAGGATGAGATGGTTAGACAGTGTCATCGATGCAACGAACATGAAATTGAGCAAACTTCAGTGTACAGCGGAAGACAGGTGGGCCTGGCATAATCTGGTCCATGGGGTCGCAAATAGTCGGACTTGACTGTGCAACTGAACAACAACAACAACAACAACAACCTGAAGGCTTAATCTTTACTTACAGGAATAAGAGACAAAGAATTACATCTATATTTAAGACAGAGGACTTCTTGAAAAAGTATGGAGAGGATTTCCAAACTGAAGAAATGGGATCTGAGAGAGAAGAGGAGAAGGAAGAAGAGGATCTTCCCCAAGGTGCCAAAGGGTTATCAGCAGTACCTAAAGAAGCCCCAAAGAAAACCAAGCACCTCAAGACTTTGCCACAAGTTACAGGGAAACAACTAAGAGAAAACCTGGAAGCACAAGCAAAAGATCAAGATGGATAAAAGTAAAGGTAAAATAAGATTGATCTCGATAAATATTAACAGATTGAACTCTCAGAAAAGAAGACGAACCTTTCAACTATTAAAAAAAAGTAATTCCAACGTTATTTGTTTACAAGAGACCCACATCAAAGAAGTTGATTAGAAATATCTTCAAAATCCAAAGCTAGGTAGAACGTTCATAGCATCAGATAAAAAGAAAAAGAAAAGAGGTGTGGTGACGTATGTAAAAGAACGTCTCCAGCTTGAAATGGTGTATGCATCTCAAGATAGACATATCTTAATGGTCCAGGTACAAAGACAAACTAAAAAAACTCACTTGGTAAATATATTTCACCAAACCACCACCACCAAGAAAAATTCTACAAAACTTTGCAAGAATTGATGGCAAAGCAGGAATACCAAGAAACCCGTATAATGGGAGATTTTAGTGCAGTTTTTGAAGGAAGCCAAGACAGAAAGAGCTTGAAGAAAAGGAAGTGGGGAAAAAAACATGAACTTCCAGCAACATTTTACCAATTAATGGAAGAGAATAAATGTATAGAAGCCTGAAAGGTAGAAACCCATACAAGTGAGATTATACTTTTTATTCAGCAAGACACAAATCCTGGTCAAGAATCGATACGTGTTGGATCTCAGCAACTATGACAAATGAAATATTGGAAACAGAAATACAGCCTCAGATGTTTGCAGATCACAACCCTATCACTCTAGAACATCAAGATGCCTTTAAAAGAAGCAGATGGAAGTTAAATACTTTGATCCTAAGAAATGATAGTTTTGTGAAAGACTCTAAGAAGGAATTTCAAGCATTTTTTGAAAGAAACATCCAACCAGGGATGTCTATAAACACAGTCTGGGATGCTTTTAAGGCTTTTGTGAGAGGATGGATTATAAAAGAAACTTCATACAGGAAAAAACAGAGATTTGAAAACTATTTACAATTACAAAAACAAAGGAACAGGAAGAGAACTTAAAGCACAATTCAAAGAATGAAAAAGGGAGAATTAATCTCAAATATCTACAACATCAAATGAACTGATGTTCCTATTTCAAACTATTCCAGTGCTGCAAAACCAGAATTATTTAAAGAGGTTGATAAACTGTTGACACGGTTTATTTGGCAAGGAAAGAGACCTAGAATAAAACTCAAGCTGTTACAGGATTCAAAAGAAAGGGCTGGGTTTGGCCTTTCAGCTTGTTCCTTGTATTATAAATCAGCAGCATTGGCTTGGATTAAAGACTGGATCATATTAGATAACCAAAGACTGCTTAAATTAGAAGGACATGACATGCTATTAGGATAGCATGCTTTTTTATGGTATGGGAAAACAGATTCCAATAAGTATTTCAAACACCATTGGCTAATGGCCTCTCTGATAAAAATTTGGGAACCAATTAAAAAACAATTTTATTCTAAAATTTTAAAATTGGTGGCCCCTTTAGAAGCATTCATAAACCCAAAGATGTCACTAGAAGAACCGTCTAGAACAGTGGTAGCGAACCTATGGCATGCGTGCCAGAGAGGGCACGCAGAGCCTTCTCTCTGGGCATGTGCCCTGGAGCGCCCCCCCACCTGCCGCCTTTCTCTGCCAGCGCGCTGAGGCGCACCTGCAGAGAAAGGCTTCCCAAGGCCCCCCCCGCCTGCCCGCCACCTTTCTCTGCTGGCGCACCAAGGCGCGCCGGCAGAGAAAGGCCTCCCAAGGCCCCCCCGTCAGCCCGCCGCCTTTCTCTGCCGGTGCGCCGAGGTGTGCCAGCAGAGAAAGGCCTCCAAAGTCCCCCTCTGCCCGCCCGCCCGCTGCCTTTCTCTGCCGGCACGCCGAGGCATGCCGGCAGAGAAAGGCCTCCAAAAGCCCCCCCCGCCCTTCTCTGCCCCCCTGCTTTCTTCTTTCCCTCCCTCTCTCCCTTTTTCTCTTCCTCCCTCCCTCTTTCTTCCTTTCCCACTCTTTGCCACCTTTCCCTTCCTCCCCATCTCTTTTCTCTTCCCCCCTTTCTTTTCTTCTTTCCCAAAATTCTTTGCCCTCTTTCCCTCCCTCCCTCTTTCTCTTTCTTCCTTCCTTCATCTCCATATCTCTCTCTGTCTCTCTCTCTCTTTCTTTCTTTCTTTCTCTCTCTCTCTCTTTTATTTGCTCTCTTTATCTCTCACTCTCTTTCTTTCTCTCTTTCTTGTCAGCTTGCAATAATTACTGTGATGTCAGGCTGTGTGCAGAAAAGGGCAACTTGAATGATAAAAGGGTTGGAACACTTTCACTATGAAGAAAGGTTAAAGCACTTGTGGCTCTTTAGCTTGGAGAAAACATAGCTGAAGGGTGAAATGATTGAGGTTTATAAGATTATGCATGGGACAGAGCAGGCTGAGAAAGAAGTACTTGTCTCCCTTTCTCACAATACAAGAACTCGTGGGCACTCAATGAAATTACTGAGCAGTTGGGTTAGAATGGAAAAAGGAAGTCCTTCTTCAGTGATGCACATATGGAACTCACTGCCACAGGAGGTGGTGGCAGCTACAAGCATGGACAACTTCAAGAGGGAATTGGATAAACATCTGGAGCAGAGGTCCATCAGTGGCTATTAGCCACAAGGTATAGATAAGAACTCTCGGTCTGGGGCAAGGGATACTCTGTATTCTTGGTGCTTGGGGGGCAACAGTGGGAGGGCTTCTAGCATCCTGGTCACACTGCTGGACCTCCGGATAGTACCTTGTATTTTTGGCCACTGTGTGACAGAATGTTGGACTGGATGGGCCACTGGCCTGATCCAACATTGGCTTCTCTTATGTTCTTATGTCTGTGGCAAGTGATGCTCTGTATTTTTGGTGCGTTGGGGGGGCAACAGTGGGAGGGTCTCTAGTGTCCTGGCTCCTCTGCTGGACCTCCTGATGGCACCTGGTATTTTTGGCCACTGTGTGACAGAGTGTTGGACTGGATGGGCCTTTGGCCTGATCCAACATTGGCTTCTCTTATGTTTTTATGTCTGGGGCAAGGGATGCTCTGTATTCTTGGTGCTTTGGAGGGGGGCAACAGTGGGAGGGATCCTAGTGTCCTGGCCCCACTGCTGGACCTCCTGATGGTATCTGGTATTTTTGGCCACTGTGTGACAGAGTGTTGGACTGGATGGGCCTTTGGCCTGATCCAACATTGGCTTCTCTTATGTTCTTATGAAAACTGGCACTGTCAGAAATTGGTTGCTCATCTGAATGCTCTCTAGGGCTGCTCCTCTAATGATAAAGTCTCAGTGCCCCTGGGCCTGTGAGATGAGATTTTGTTCTAACAAGCGGAGCAGAGGCTAGGAATCAGATATTGTAATACCCTTGACAACAGCTTTCCTCTTCGAAGTTTACTCGCTGCATGTTTAATGAGTATCTTCAGAGTGTGTGGAAAGTGACAGTATGCACTGTAGTGCTGCACTGTTAGTAACCCATTCACCAAGTGGTTGGAGTAGTTACCTCAGCAGTTGTATTTCTTGCACTTTCCCTCTTGTCATTTCCGTTTTCACTGACCTTAAACTCATGTACTAGCACTTAGTTCAGATAAAGTGCTACAGAAGATGTTAATGTATGAGTTGTTTTTTCTAAACTAAAACCTCAGTATTCAGGTTAAATTGCCGTGTTGGCACTCTGTGATAAATAAGTGGGTTTTGGGTTACAGTTTGGGCACTTGGTCTCTAAAAGGTTCGCCATCACTGGTCTAGAAGATATTATGACTTACTGGTCCCTTAAATTTAAATTTAATTTAAAAGTTCCCGGGAACTGAACTGGTGGCAAAAGGTACAAATTGAATCAAGGTATACTAAAGACAAAATGATCAGTTTCTATGAGAATGACATGCCAAGTGAAGAAGAATTTATCAATAAAATATTTGAAGCAGCAGAGATGGACAAACTCACTTTGTTTTTGAAAGACAACACTGAAGAGACTTTTGAAAATACATGGGCAAGATTTTACAGATGGCATGAGAACTATGTCTTTAACAAGACAAGATATATAAGCAAGTGGAAAAGAGGGTAAAGACAATAGCAGTACTAATGTCTGCACAAATGGTTGCAAAAACGTTTACAAAAATTATTTTCTACTGTTAGGTATAAGCTTAAAGTGATACTTACTTGGCTCCAAAATTGCTTTACTTGTATTGTACCCCCAGTTTTATGTTATCATTAGTCTTTGTCTATGTTTGTGTTTTGTTTGTGTTATAGAAAATAAAAAAATGGGAAAAAAGACAGATGGACTCTATTTAGAATAAGGTGCATTTGGAAAAGTTATTATGTACCTCAAGAGAGAAACTTATTAAAGTATGGTATGCTGATGCAATTGAAAATGCAGGATGAAATAGTTAAATAATGTATGGTCAGATGGATGCAAAATATCGGTTATAACAGAGAGCTGTCACAATGGAGTAAGATATGGAAAGTGAATATTAAGTTGACTAAATCTGTTTCATTCAAAGAAAATGTATATAAAATGTTCTATAGATGGCACCTAACCCCAGAAAGGTTAGCTAAAATGTATAAAAACTTGAGTAACAGGTGTTGGAAATGTAACAATCATGTTGGATCATACTACAATATGTGGTGGACATGTAAAAAGGTTCATAAATATTGGATTCGTGTACATGCTTTCTTACAATCAGTCTTGAATATTACAATACCTCTTAAGCCAGCGATATTTCTCTTAAACTGCTTACCAGATGACTTTGTTGTAGGAATTCTAATGGATAAGATTGTAGTGTAAGAAATGAAGTGAGACATTTGTACTTTTATTTTTTCTCTACTGAAGGACCTCTCTCTAGACCACATTGGTGGTTCTGCCCTCAGGTGCTAGGATCAGCAGGCTGCTTGATGAGCTCACTCTGGAGCAGGCCACATAGAACTGTCCATTTAAGAAGCAGCCGTCTGTTAAGTCAACTCCTGCTACCTTCCACAAAAGTGATGGCCTCTCTACTTGTGTTCCTAGATTGTTTTGCTCATATGGAGACTGTGTTGTTCTGAGCACCTCAGAGTGATCTTGCTGATACTGTAGTGCACTGCAGGAGTACTATGTGCAAATGTCTTTGCCGCATTCCTAAGTTGCCTCCTCCTTGTAGCGTTGGTGTATTTGGCTTGATGTTTGCTAGGAGCTTTCTTGGGGGTAGTAAGAGATGAGAGGTGTGAGAGGGAGTGGTGATGTGGTGGACATTTATTCAGGTTCATGAGGGAGGCGCACATTGAAACGGCTCCTAGAAATGCCCTTTACTATCTCCCCATAAACATTCATACCCTGGCCCTGCTCCTACACCTGACAGACACCGGCCTGTCTGGTGTTGGGGGGGGTTGTATTTAAAGGCATTGGGGAGGCGGTGCTAAGGCAATCCTGCTGAGCAAACCTCCCTGGCAGCTGTAAGCATTCCACCTCATCTCCTACACCTGACAGGCAGCTGCCTGTCCATTATAGGATGGAGAGGAGGGAGAAGTATTAGAAGCCACTGTGGAGGCAGAGCTGGCAGGATCACTAAGGCATTACTGCTGGGGCAGGCTTCCACGTGGCTTTAAGCACCCTACAACCACTGCTGCACCTGACAACTGCCTGTTAGGTGTAGGAGGTGGGAGATTGTGTTGGAAGTCATCAGAGAGGCTGGGCCAGCAGCATCGCTAAGGTGATCCTTCTGGGGCAGCACCCCTGTTGGATTAAAGCACCCTGGTCCTGCTCCTACACCTGACAGACAAGGGCATTGGGGGGGGTGCTGGGGAGGATTGTATTTAAAGGCATCAGGGAGGCTGGGCCAGCAGCAGTGCCAAGGCAATCCTGCTGAGCAAACCTTCCCAGTGGCCGTTCGCATCCCACCTCCTCTCCTACACCTGACAGGCAGCTTCCTGTCCAGTGTAGGAGGGGGAGGGGGAGGGGGGAGGAGTATTAGAAGCCACAGTGGAGGCAGGGCTGGCAGGATTACTAAGGTGTTACGGCTGGGGCGGGTTCTCTCATGGCTATAAGCACCCTGCAACCGCTGCTGCACTAGACAGACAACCACCTGTTATGTGTAGGAGGTGGGGGGAGTGTGTTGGAAGCCATCCCACCTCCTCTCCTACAACTGATGGGCAGGTGCCTGTCCAGTATGGGAGGGGGAGGAGGGAGGAATATTAGAAGCCACTGTGGAGGTGGAGCTGCACCTGACAGACAATCGCCTATTAGCTGTAAGAGGTGGGGGGGTGTTGGAAGCCATCCCACCTCCTCTCCTACACCTGACAGGCAGCTTCCTGTCCAGTGTAAGAGGAGGGGGGGGAGGAGTATTAGAAGCCACTGTGGAGGTGGGGCTGCACCTGACAGACAACTGCCTGTTAGGTGTAGGAGGTGGGGGGAGTGTGTTGGAAGCCATCAGAGAGGCTGGGCCAGCAGCTTTACTTCACCTCACAAGTGGTTGTTGGCCACTCTTGATTTTCTCAACTGTCATTAGCTCCCAGCAGTCCACTGTAAGTATTCATTTTTTTTTTACCTCAGAACACTGAGTTCTGCAGCTGACAAATCAGAGAGTGGGGGGTGCAGGGAGGCAGCTGCCTGGCAGCTGCATAGGAATCAATGGGGGGAGCACATTTTCCCCTTTTGACCCACTTAGGGGTCAAATTTCTAAAAATCTCTTCTTTGCGAACACCTACTCCATGGTAGGAGCGCTCTCCCTGAATTTGGTGTCTCTAGGTCCAGTGGTTTGGCCTGGGCATTGATTTTACAGTGAGGGGACTTTCTTTTATATACGTACTAGGGAGCAAAGCCCGTTGTGGTGGAAGACAACTGGCCCTAGAAAGGGAGGGAGGGAGGGTGGAAGGGAGAGAGGGTTGAAGGAAGGAAGGAAGGAAGGAAGGAAGGAAGGAAGGAAGGAAGGAAGGAAGGAAGGAAGGAAGGAAGGAAGGAAGAGGGGAAGAGTGAAAGAAAGGAGAGAGGAAGAAAGGAAAGGGGGGAAAGGAAGGGAAGAGGGGCGGAATGGGTTTCTCTAGGCCTACTAGGCCCATAGAAGGGCCAGAGGATGGGGGGAGGCAGAACAGGCTTCTCTGGGCCTACTGGGCCCATAAAAGGCCCAGAGGATGGTTTGGGGGGGGCCAAACAAGCTTCTCTGGGAATACTGGGCCCTGAGAAGGCCCATAAGACAGTTTGGGGGTGGGTGGAACGGGCTTCTCTGGGCCTACTGGGCCCTGAAAAGGCCCAGAGGATGGTGGGAGAGGAAGAACAGGCTTGTCTGGGCCTACTGCACCCATAGAAGGACTAGAGGATGGTGGGGGGACAGAACGAGCTTCTCTGGGCCTACTGGGCCCTGAGAAGACCCAGAGGATGGGGGGGGAATGGGCTTCTCTGGGCCTACTACACCCATAGAAAGCCCAGGGGATGGTGTGGAGGGGGCAGAATAGGGCTTCTCTGGGCCTATTGCCCCCATAGAAGTCCCAGGGGATGGTGTGGGGGCAGAAAAGGGCTTCTCTGGGCCTACTGCCTCCATAGAAGGCCCAGGGGATGGTGTGTGGGGGGTGGAAAAGGGCTTCTCTGGGCCTACTGCCCCCATAGAAGGCCCAGGGGATGGTTGTGGGGGGCGGAAAAGGGCTTCTCTGGGTCTACTGCCCCCATAGAAGGCCCAGGGGATGGTTGTGGGGGTGGAAAAGGGCTTCTCTGGGCCTACTGCCCCCATAGAAGGCCCAGGGGATGGTGTGTGGGGGTGGAAAATGGCTTCTCTGGGCCTACTGCCCTCATAGAAGGACCAGGGGATGGTGGGGGGGCGGAAAAGGGCTTCTCTGGGCCTACTGCACCCATAGAAGTCCCAGGGGATGGTGTGGGGGGGCAGAAAAGGGCTTTTCAGGGCCTACTGCACCTATAGAAGGCCCAGAGGATGGTGGGGGAGGGGCAGAAAAGGGCTTCTCTCACCTGCCTTGGCCTTGAGGGCCTGTCCCTGTGCTCACTCTGCTGACGGTCCTCTCCTGTCAGAGGACCAGAGCAGACTGAGCCAAAGACACTGATTGGGGCTGACGTGGGTGGGACTTTGTCAAGCAGCCAGTCAGCCCTGTCCAGCGTCTTCTGACTGCCAGTTCTTGAGCCCAATCAATTATGGCGACCATAGAATGTTGCGGAACTAAAATTCAAATATTAATAAGGACAGGATAACAGCAGCCAAAAGTTTATTTGCAATGACATGGAGGACATTGAAGATCCCAATGTTGTATGAGTTGATAATGAAGATTATGGAATATGCTGAAATGGATAGATTCCTCCAGGTTCACCCAGATCTCAATGACATCCATCTGACATCCAGATATGCCACTCTGGTATAACTAACAGAATGGTTTGGCTGTCAAACAAGATGGTCCCCCAAATTATCTTAGAGCCTAAAAAAGATTTATTTATTTATTGAATTTATACCCTGCCCTTCCACATGGAGAGCTTAACCTCCAGGAATTTGCTAAATCAAATTCTTTGGCTGTTCAAGATCCCATAGCTTTCTTTTCAAGATCCCATAAATTCCTTTCTTTTTTACTTCTATACAGATAAGTCTACTAAAACTTATAATCTTTCTAAACCATGGTTCAAAGCTGTGTTGCAGCAAAGAATGCTTTAAATTGGATCTACCAACAATATCTGACTGCTGATGAGAAGGTTAAATGAGCAGTTCTGTCTTTGACTGACTCCTGGCCATAGAGAAAGTAAAACATGTTCCTCCAGGGCCCCCCGTGATCATGGAGGGAGGGAGGTAGCAGACCAAAATGGCTTCTAATAGAACATTGGAGGGTAAGCCCGACATACTCTTCTCAGAAATGTCCAAGAAAGATTATCAAAAGCTTTTTCAGCATCTAAAAACATAAAGACTGCTTTTTCCTCCTTATTTTTTACAAATTCCATTGCATCAATTATAAAAAAGACATTTTCCTTCATATATCTCTTGGGAACAAAACCTGGCTGATCCTGATGAATTATCCTATACATTTCTTAAGCCTTTCTGCCATTATTGAAACAAAGAGTTTGTAATCCACATTTAACAATGATATAGGACTATAGGGTTGTGGTAGCATTGTTTCACTTCCTTCCTTCAAAATTAATGTTATATGTGCCTCCTGCCATGACTGAGGTAGTGTTTTCTTTTCACTTATTTGAGTCATAATTTTTTGAAGTGGCAAAATTAGTTCTTCTTCCAAATGTTTGTAGTATATTGCCAACAAACCATCTGGACCCAGTGCTTTATTTTTATTTTTTTTAATTGTTGCTTGTGAGATCTCTTGTACTGAAATGATTTGGTTCAGGTTATTTCTATCTTCCTTCACAAATTTCAGTATTAAAGTGTCCTTCAAATACTCATTTAATCCTTCCTCAGTTAAATTCTTTTTCTTATAGAGATTTGTAAAGAAGAGAGTGAATTGTTTGTGTACATCTTTTTCTTTGTAGGATATTTCATCCTGTTTTTCAACTCCAGTTATTGATCTTCTTTCACTTTTTTTTGTAAACAATATGCCAAATAACATCCAGGTTTATTTGTGTGTTCAAATTTTTTTTGAGTGCAATTTATTTTTTTCTGCATTTCTTCTGTCTCCATCAAATTCAATTGATTTTTCAATTGTTTGGTTTCTTTCAAGAATTCTTTCTGATGCCATTTTATGCTGGTCTTCCAATATTTGATTTCCCCCCCCATAATTTTCATCGTTCTTTCCATTTTTTTCCTTTTTTCCCCTTGGAAGCGATTGCAAACAGATTTCCAAGCTTTGCTTGCCTCTCAAATCATTGTAACAGATGCATCCTCTGTCTTGTTCACTTTAAAAAATCCTGCTAAGTCTTTTTTACATTTCTCAGTTATGTCTTTCTGTAGTAGAAGATCATCATTCAGTTTCCATCTTCTTTTTCCCAGACTTCTTCCTTGCCAGGATATCAATAATGGATTGTGGTCTCCAAATATCTTCAGTTGAATCCCAGCATTCTTCAAATTCATAAGTTTGGACATCCAGCACGGCAATTCTAGAATGTTTGATGTCTGCCAGAATAAAAAGTGTAGTTTCTAGATTTTGGGTTAAACATTCTCCATGCCTCCATCAAGTGCAGCAACTACATATACAGGAGAGCTTTCTTAGGGAGCCTAAGCCCCTTTTGTCTTCTTGGATTTATCCTTTGTAGGATCCAGAATTCCATTAATGTCTCCGAAAATCAAATATTACCTTCTTGAAAGTCTACTAGCTTTGGAAAAAAATGTCTTTAGCATTATTTGGAGCATACGGTGATACAAATGTATAACTTTTCTCATCAAGAAGTCTGATTTTCAGCATTACGTATCTCCCTTTCACACCTTTCAGTTCTTCTGTAACATTAATTCACTGGTTTGTTATGTAAACTGCTACACCTTTTTTCTTTTCATTTGTAGAAGATACATAAACTGTGCCCAATTTCTTATTCTTTAAAATGTGTTCCTGTTGAATATGAGTTTCTTGAAGACAAACAATGTCTACTTTAAAAAAAAAAAGATTGAATGTTCTAGACTGTTTTGTAGGGGGATTTAAGCCATTGATGTTTATTGATATCATATTCAGAGTATCCATTTTGTTATAATGCTGATGCTTGGTCTAACTTTCCTCCTTCATTGTCTGTATCTTCCTTGTTGTTTGGTTTGGTATTTTCTGATGATAATTCTTCTGCAAGTTGTTTTGCTTGTTGAATCATAGAAATAATTCTTCTGCCTTTTGGTAACTTCACTTCTAGTGAACACAGTATTCTCCAGTGGTATTTTATTTATTCTTTTGTAGAAATTGTATTAAAAATCAAAATCTCTTTTTCAAAAGGGTGGTAGGGCAGTCTTGAAAAGTTTGTATTCCTGCCTCATGAATTTTGAGAGGGGAAACTCTCTGTTTGTTCAAGATAAAATCTCACATTCATTTATGTGTGAACTTCACACTCAGAAATCATGTGGCAGTTTATTTCTGATAGCAAATCTGGAGCTGATATATCTGATCAATATCCAAATCTTTTTTGCTGAATCTTATAATGATCTTGTAAAAATTTACAAAAATTGTCTTCAAGGTTGGTTTTACCAAAATCTTTTCAAACTGATAGAAGCCTGAGATTACAATTTCTATTCTGGACTTCCAAAATTTCAATTCTTTAGTTTGCTCTTTCCAACCATTAATCATAGGCTTCTTGTTGTTGTGCCAGTTCTTTATATTGTCTTTGTACTTGAACAATCTTTCCCATGTTTTATTGAATCTTTTTTTGGGGGTGGGGGATTATGCAGGTCCTGTGGTTATATCTAGACTTAAAGTTGAGAGTTCCTTTTTCATATATTCTAAAGTGTTTTCTTGACCTTGCTTGACTTGCTTAATCTGCTCCTGAATTCCTTCCTCAATCTGGGTTACTTTAATTTAATCTTTAGATTAATTTATTTAAGAAGTGAGTGTGTCTGATATTGTATTTATCTGTGTTTGTTTGTTTGTTTGTTTGTTTTGATTTGTATCCCGCCCTCCCCGAAGGCTCAGGGCGGCTAACAGTGGGTATGAATGCCAATTTAAACAATATAAAACAATATCAACAGGTAAAATTATAAAATCAAACAATACAACATAAACACAACATTTAAAACCAAGATGACGGGAGTACGATGGCACGGTTGTCGAGGTGGGATGTCAAAGGTGGAATAGCAGCAGTGGCGGCTCCTACTCAAAAGCCTGGCGGAAGAGCTCCGTCTTGCAGGCCCTGCAGAACTGAGCAAGGTCCCGCAGGGCCCGGATCTCCTCTGGGAGCTCCTTCCACCAGGTAGGAGCTCTTGTGGAAGCCAGCCTCACATCTCTGGGGCCCGGAATTTCCAGGAGATGTCAGCCCCCAGACCGAAGTGCCCTTGGGGGAACATGTAGGGAAAGGCAGTCCCTGAAGGGTAAGCCGGACCCTGGCCATACAGGGCTTTAAAGGTGATCACCAGCACTTTGAAGCGAATCCAGTACGCTATTGGCAGCCAGTGCAGCGCTTTCAGCACAGGGTGAATATGGTCCCTCCTAGAGAGACCCATCAGCAGCCTGGCTGCAGCATTCTGCACTAGCTGCAGCTTCCGGATTTGTGACAAAGGCAGCCCTAAGTAGAGAGCATTACAGTAGTCTAACCTTGAGGTGACTGTCACATGGATCACCGTGGCCAGGTCATCGCGGCCAAGGAAGGGGGCCAACTGCCGTGCCCACCTCAGATGGAAAAAGGCCAACCTGGCAGTGGCTGCTACCTGGGCCTCCATCATTAGAGAGGAGTCCAGGAGCACTCCCAAACTCCTAACCTCCGACGCCGGCACCAAAGGTACCCTGTCAAAGGCCGGGAGAGGGAGCCCCAGCCCCGAACCGATCGGACTCAGGCCGAGGACCTCCATCTTTGCCAGGTTTAGTTTCAGCCGGCTCAGTCTGAGCCACCCAGCCATGGCCTGTAACGCCTGATGCAGGTCATCCGGGGTGGAGCCCGACTGGCCCCCCAACATCAGATAGAGCTGGGTATCATCTGCATATTGATGACACCCGAGCCCACAACTCTGGGCAATCTGGGCAAGGGGGCACATGTAGATGTTAAACAACATCTGGGACAGCACTGCCCCCTGAGGCACCCCACACTCAAGGGAGTGTCTCTGGGACCACTGTCCCCCTATCACCACCCTCTGTCCCCGACCGTGGAGAAAAGAGGCAAACCATTGAAGGGCAAGCCCCTGAATCCCCACGTCGGCAAGGTGATGGGCCAGCAACTGGTGGTCGACTGTGTCAAATGCTGCCGACAGATCCAAGAACACCAGAGCTGCCACACTGCCCCGATCCAGATGCCTACGGAGATCGTCAGTCAGGGCGGCCAGTACCGTCTCCGTCCCATGACCCGGGCGAAAACCGGACTGGTAAGGATCTAGGATGGAAGCATCATCCAGAAAGCTCTGCACCTGCAACGCCACTGCCCTCTCAATAAGTTTGCCCAAATAGGGCAAATTGGACACCAGCTGATAGTTGGCCAATTCGGCTGGGTCCAAAGATGGCTTTTTCAAGAGGGGGCGGACCATCGCATCCTTGAGCGCCCCGGGGAACCATCCCTCCAAGAGGGATGTGTTGATAATCTCCTGCAGGGCACCTCGAAACCCCTCATGGCCTGCTTTAATGAGCCATGATGGGCACGGATCAAGGTCGCAAGTGGTTGGACGCACAGATACAAGCAATCTGTCAACTTCCTCCAGGCTGAGCAGGCTAAAACACTCTAAACCTGGCCCCAAAGACAAGCAAGGGGCCTCAAGTTCTCTGTTTCAACTGTTTTTCCAAACATTCCACCATGTCAAACTCCTTTTTCAGTTTTCTTTTTCCTTTGCTCTGTGTTGTCATTCTGTGTCTATATCTTTTGTACAAGCTTTTCATTTACTTATTACACCAACAAATGCACAAAATTATTGTTATGACTGTAAAACACTTTAAACTATCATTAAACAGAATATCTGATAATTTGGCAATAATATTTTTCAGAAATTCAAATTTCAACTTTTATAGCAAGACTAGTCATGATGTAAGTATCAGAATACCTTACAGATCTTTGATAAAGATGTTTTCTGGCACTTAATTTATATCACAAATACAGTCACTTTGGCTCAACCAAAAATGACACAATAAGAATAATTTAAAAAATTAAAAAAACAAATGTTACTTTGTTTAGAAATAATAGTATAAAAATTAAGGGTTAACAAGATGAGAAAATAAAATGCTGTTAGGATTAGTTTGTTAATATGGATTAATATCTGTTAATAATTACTCTAATCAAAACTTTTTCACCTGAAAGAGACACACTATTAATTTTATTAATTATCTGTTAATACTATTAAATAGTTTTATCTTAGTCTTTGCCCTTATTTGGGTGTATTTTCCTTTAACAGCAGTTTATAACTCCAATATATGCAGATAGGCAGCAAAATTCATAAATGTCTCTTCAGTGTTGAATGTATTTTCCACAAGATGGTGGCAAGAGCCCATTTAGAAATTTGTAAATACAATTCCACCCATTTTAAGATTGAGATTGAATAGACAGAAGCTTTCAAAATAGAGGCATGGAGAGAGAGAATGAAAGGGAAAAAAACTTCCCAAATCCTCTTCATAAAGTCTCCTCTACCTTAAGGAATCTATTTGCTCTCAAAACAGAAGACACACTCAAAAGATTCAAATGCAGCAAGTCAGTTTAGCAATCAGGGTATCCAGGGTCAGAAAGACAAACTTTAGGGCTAATTGGCACATGTGGAGTCACTAGGGGAGCGTGGTGGAAGAAGATGGACAAACAAGGCTTCTCTCCCCCAAACAAAGGCTTCCAGTCTCTCAAGGCTCTCTATAAGAGATTCAGCTCTAGCATTATGAACCGAAAAACAAAATTCCTGGCAAAAGTCTTATACTAAAATGCAGGTTAATTTTCCAAAGAAGTTCAAAGAAAAACACCACAAGATGGGTAAGATGAGTCTTATCTTGTTTTCAAAGGCATAGAGAGAAGTCATTCAATTATGTGTTTCTCTTATGTTCACAGTACTTTACAGTTGTCCCATTAGCTTAAATAGCCTTTTCAGCTCAGTTCAGTTCATCATAGAGAGAAAAAGAGAGAGAGAAGCAAATCACATCCCTTTAAAAAAAAAAAAAAGTTTCCCTAATGTCCTTTTTATGAATGAAGAAAAATAGGTTGCTTACCTGTAACTGATGATCTTCGAGTGGTCATCTGTGCATTCATACCCATGGGATCTAGTGTGCCTGCGCTGATCTGATCAGTGTTGTACAGAGCTCACAACGGGATTTTCGCGCCTCCGCCCTGGGCCTGCATGGGAACCCTCACTGTGCATGCCCAAGGGGGTGGGGCACAGACATCCCGCCAGTTCCTTCTGACCGCTATCAACCCAGGTATGAGAGATAACAACTGAGGATGACAGCAGAGGGGAAGGACAGGTGGGCGGTGTGAATGCACAGATGACCACTCGAATAACATCAGTTACAGGTAAGCAACCTGTTTATCTTCTTTGTGGTCTCTGTGCATCACACCCTTGGGAGATTAAAAAGCAGAAGCTCACCTGGAGGTGGGCACTGGCAAACTCAGTGAGCCACAGCGGACAGGACCAAATGACCCAAGTCGCCCTTCTGTTGCAAATGAATGTCCAGAGTGTAGTGCTTGATGAACGCGGTTGGCGTGGACCACATAGCAGCTCAGCAGATGGCGGACAGTGATGCACCTTTCAGAAAGGCCGTTGAAGTCACCATGGACCTGGTGGAGTGTGCCCTCAAGTGACCAGGGAGAGGGTGCTTTGATAAGGAATAGCACAGCCTGATTGTCCCAACAATCCACTTGGACAGGCGTTGACTTGAGATTCGCGATCCTAAGGAAGTGGTGGAGTAAGACAGGAACAGGTTGTTGTCCTGTCTGGTGGGCTGAGTCCTGTTCAGGCAGAAGAGGAGTGCTCTCTTGACATCCAGAGTGTGAAGCAGACATTGCTCTTCCCCTTCAGGATGTGGAAATAAGTCAGGTAAAAATATGGCTGAGTTAAGATGGAACTCTGAGACAATTTTTGGTAAAAAGGAGACGTCTGGCACCAGACGAACCCTGTTTGGCAGAAACACTAGTATGGACGGTCATGACACAGTGCCATGAGTTTGCTGACCCTCCTAGCTGACATAATCGCTACTAGGAAGGCTGTCTTCCAAGCAGTGTACTGCAAGTCGCAGGTCACCATGGGTTCGAATGGCTTCCTGGTGAGATGGCAGAGCACCAGTGGTAAGTCCGATAGCTCTGTTGGAATGCTTACCGGGGGATGCAGTCTGACGAGCCCTCTAAGGAACTTCTTAGAAGTCAGATGGGAGAAAACAGAGTAGCCCTCCAGCCTTCCATGATGTGTGGAGATAGCCACCAAGTAGACCTTGATGGAAGAATGGGAGAGACCCTGATCCTTGAGTGACAAAAGGAAGTCCAGGACTCTGTGCAGGCCTACAGACATCAGTCGAATCAGTCAAAGTTTGTAGAAAAGAGAGGAACCTATGCCGCTTCCTCTGATACGAGAGATGCGTAGATGCCTTCCTGGCATTGAGCAGAACCTCAGAGACATTGTCAGAAAAGGTCATTGCCATATTCGCCAGACCGTCAACTTCAGGGCGTCCACCCCTACGTGGAGAAGTGTTCCATCTTCCGCAATGAGGAGATCCGGAACCTTGGTAAAATGGAGGTACCTGCCCTGTACAAGATGAAGTAGAGTGGTGAACCAGGGTTGCCTGGGCCACCATGGGGTTATTAGGATGCAGTCCGGCAGGACCTTGGCCAGTTTGTGAATGACCCGTAACATGAGAGGTAGAGGAGGAAACATGTACAGGATCGTTTGTCCCCATGGATGGAGTAGGCCGTCTCCTAGAGAGAGAGGATCTGCTCCTCCCCAACTGCAGAAGAAGGGGCATTTCGCATTTTTCCTTGAAGCGAAAACATCTATTTCCAGTGTGCCCCATTTTTGAAAGAGGGGACGAAGGTTGGACCAATTCAGTTCCCAGTCATGATGATGCATGAGACCCCTGCTGAGGAGGTCGGCCGTCATGTTTTAGGTCCCCAGGATGTGGGTGGCCACAGGGAAGACAGCATGTGCTACACACCAGTCCCATAGTTCGATTGCCAGGTGGCAAAGGCTCCAGGACACCATCCCTCCTTGATGCTTGACGTAGCTGAGTGCCATGGTATTGTCCATCAAGACAGCTACACAGTGCCCCCGAAGAATGGGCTGAAAGGACCTCAATGCTAGTTTCATCGCAAGCAACTCTAGGAAATTGATGTGCTTGGTTGCATTGAGAGCATCCCACTGGCACCCCACGCTGACACCGTTGAGATGGGCTCCCCATCCCCAAAGGGAGGCATCGATGGTCAGTGTGAAACTGGGACTCGGCAAATGGAAGGGAGCCCCTTCAGTAATATTGGGCAGTTCCATCCACCATAGGAGAGAGTCCTGCACATTTGGTGGAGGATTGAGACATCTGGATTGTGGCATCTTGGACGGCTTGAAGTGACTCAAGAACCAAATTTGAAGAGCTCTCATGTGCAATTTTGCCAGCAGCAGGACGGCCACGGTGGCTGACATGTGTCCCAAGAGACCTTGAATCTGAAAGGCCATGTATGAGACCTGAGTCCAGACCCCCATAGCCAGAGATGACAGGGTTGCAGCTCTGTCCACAGACAGGTAAGCTCTGCAGGTCACCATGTCCAGGAGCGCACTGATAAATTGCACTGTCTGGGAAAGTTGCAGATGCGACTTCCGGTAGTTGACTTGAAGGCTGAGGGAGGACAGAAGGTGCAGCATCTGGGAGATGTGGTTGTCCAGGAGCGTTGGTGTGTCTGCCACCAAGAGCCAATCATCTATGTAGGGAAAGTTGGCAATCCCCTATAGACGAAGGTAGGCTGCCACCACCACCATTGTCTTGGTGAAGACTCTTGGCACGGTACACAGACCAAATGGGAGGAACCTGTACTGGAAGTGGAGATCCCCTATGGCGCAGCGGAGATACCTCCAGTGGGATGGATGAATGTTTAGATGAAAGTAGGCATCCTGGAGGTCGATCGTTGCCATCCAGGAGCCCTGGGATAGAAGAGGGGGGATAACCTTTAAGGATGTCATTTTGAATTTGTGGTACTGAATGAAGATGTTTAGGTCCCATAGGTCTAAGATTGGGCGGAAACTGCCATCCCATTTCAGAACTGCAAAATAACGGGAGTAGAAGCCTGTCCCTTCGGATGCCTTCGGTACAGGTTCTATCGCATCATTCTCCAGTAAAGATTTGATCTCCTGGAGAAGGATGGGAGAGGGAGTCATGGTTCGGAAAACTGGGTATGTGGGTAAGTCCACAAACTCTATGATATATCCTTGGGTCAGGATGGATAGAACCCAAGTGTCCATGGTAATATTCTGCCAGGTAGACAGGAATGGGTAAAGACAGGTTGGTTCTCCTGAGACAAGGTGGGAGAAGTCAAAGTCCCTGTTTGGGGCCCCTTTGGGGCTTGGCTCTAGACTGCTGCTGCTGAGACCCATATCTCGACTTCCCCTGGTACTGATACTACTGGCGCTGTGCCACAGGGGATTGGCGAGGTCTCCAAGTACTCTCTGGGGATGGCTTGTTGGAATAGTGGTGCTTGGGTCCATAGTGGGACCAAGAATGGTGATGGTAGGACTTCAGTGGGGCAGAAACACCCAACGACTTGGAAGCTTTAATGCTCTTGTCCATTTCTTGCAATGCTGAGTCAGTTGAAGAATGGAACAGGCCTTCCCCATTGAACGATAGGTCCTCTATGTATGCCCTGGTATCGGGGCAAAGAGGTCATTCGCAGCCAGGCATGCCTGCGAAGGGCCACCGATGAGGCCATTGTGGTGGAAAAAGTATCAAGGGTGTGCTTTGCAGAATTAAGTAGCTGCTTTGCCACAACTAAGCCTTCCTTCTGGATGGCGCGAGCCTCTTGGATCTTATCATCGGGCACGGAGGGGAGAATCTCTGCCATCCTCTGCCAAAGAGAGTATTGATATCTGCCAAGCCATGCAATGTAATCTGAGGCCTTTATACCAAGGGCACCAGCAGAGTGAAAGTGCCTCCCAAAGGATCTTTTTACTTTCCTTATCTGAAGGAGCAATGCCAGAACGCTTGTTTTTGGACGACGAAGAGACTACCATTGAGTTTGGCTTTGGATGGATATAGAGGAAACCTGCCCCTTCCTCTTGTACATGGTACATATGATCTAGACTTTTCATTGATACCGGTACAGACAAAGGTTTCTCCCAGGGAGTTTCAACTGCTTGGAGGAGGACCTTCGACATCGGTAAGGAGATCGGTGTCGATCTGTCCATCTGGACCATGTCGTAGACCTCATCTGACACTGACGGTTGTGACTGAACGATAGGCAAGCACAAGGAGTGAGCTATCCTCTTAATGAGATCGCCGTAGAATGACATGTCCTCAGATGGAGAGATTGGAATGTCATCAGAGACATTTTGTTTTGGAGAGGCATCTCTTGGAGAAGACTCATCCTCAGACTGGTTGCTGTCAGACATGCCCTGAGAGGTTTCCGAATACGACCCAGGGGTCAGTATCAACAGGTTTTTAGGAGGCGATGGGTGGGGGACATCCGATGGCGGTGGGGAAGGCAGTGGTTTGGACAAGGTCACAGACGGTGGTGGATGACGTGGGGAACAGGATCGCTAATGGCCAGCGTTCCAGTCAGTATGCTCTGTAGGCGGCAGCCACGGCATCGAGGAAAACCAGTAAGGCATGTGATGTCGATGGTCATAGGTAGGGTACATTGGTAGTCCAGGTCAATATCGTGATGAGGAATCAGTCATGGTATCGGTCGTGATGAGACCCGTAGTCGTCCCATCGATCCCGATTGTCAGGATGAGGAGACCGAGATCTGCCCCTAGGTTGGTATCAGTCGTTGTGATCAGAATCACCGCTGGCCCAGGAGGCAGTCAATGGAGAGTGAGGACCTACTGCCTGAGTCTCCGATATCAGGTTGACCTTGGCCTCGGCAGCCCACACAGATGGAGGCTTGTGAGCCGGCCTCACCTCCAACACCAAAGAGTTCAGCTGCCTGGATGGTGAGTCCATTATTTCGATTGGAGGTTCCAGTTGGATTTTAGGCAGCTCCGGTGTGGAAAGTTGCACCAGTAGGGAATGTGACTGCATATCAATTTGCAGTGCAGAGCCCTTCGGAAGTACTATGCTGCTCAACTCGTGAGACTTACGCGAATTCCCAGAAGTCGACTTATGAGTGGTATGCCCCTGCGACTTGTCCTTCTTGGCCTTCTTCACTGGCGTAGATACCAAAGAGACCAACTTCAAAAGACGTTTCTTCCTGGGGGCAGACCTCATATCGGAAGCCAACTTGCCAGATTGAGGTGGCTTCAGCGTTGGAGGCACCAAGGTCTCCCTTGGCACCAACATTGACGGTTGAGACGTAGTCGACATAGAAGGAACAGAGAGCAGTTCTACCGCCATCACCTGTGCAAGAGAGGCAAGGGCTGATTCCCAGAGGGAGACCTTAAGTCTCGCAGCTCTGTTTTTGCACGTCTGGTTCGAAAACTTGGCGCAAAAGGAGCAGGCATCTGGACGATGACTCTCACCCAAACAAATAATGCAGAGGGTGTGCTCATCTTGAGGGGCTAACTTGCTGCCGCATGAAGCACACCTCTTGAAACACCCCCACTTTTTATCCATAAACGGACTTCTGCCTAAGGAAATGGGAGGTTGGGGGGGCCACGGTCCAAAGACCACAGAAAGTCCCTAAGGGACAATCCCAGTCGTCCCGTGAGACAGAAGTCCAGACAAAAGGGAAAAAAAAATGTTAAAAAGAAGAAAACATTTCAAGCAGAAGATTCCCAATTGTGAGGAAAAAACTCACTAACACCGACTGACAATTTTGCTGCTAGCAGCGTGGTGGTCAGAAGAGAACTGGTGGGATGTCCGTGCCCTGCCCCCTTGGGCATGTGCAATGAGGGTTTCCGCGCAGTCCCAGGGCAGAGGCACAAAAATCCCATTCTGAGCTTCATACAACACTGATCAGATCAGTGCAGGCGCACTAGATCCCATGGGTGTGATGCACAGAGACCACGAAGAAGGTTATAAAGATGTAAGTTTTAAAACTTACCTATTAAAATTCCATTAAAAGAATGAAAGAACTGGCAAACTGAATTAAATACATTCATCTGGGAACACCAGAAACTGAGAATTAGCTTTCAAATTTTGAAAAGGCCATCAAATCTGGGAAGCTATGGTCTTCCAGATTTGGAAGCTTACTATGAAGCAGCACAATTGAAACACATTATAATTTACCTTAATGATATAGCATCCAAAAGTTGAGTATCAATTGAACAATTATTTATCAGGTCTGCCCTCTTAGAATATATTGTCCAGAGTAAATCTAATGAAAGAACTCGATATAAAATTAAATCCATGTTTAGAGAAGACATTATATATTTGGGACAAAAAGAGGAACATATTAGCACCACATATATCTCCATTATCATCATTTTTAAATCAAAGCTGGTTTGCACCAGGTAGAGTCCCAAAAATCTATGATTTATGGAGGAAAAGTAAACTTCACAGACTATGCAACTCAACATCTTAAAGTCATATTAAGAGCAAATTCCAATTAGAAGTTAAGACCCTTTGGTTCTAATATTTTCAAATTCATCATTTACTCAGTAATCTGGACACTGACAAAAGTATTAACAGAGTCCTTACAAATTTTGAAAGAATTCTTAAGAATAAAAAACGATTAGAAACTATTAAAGCAAAAACATTTGATGAAGAATTTACCTTATCAAACAAAATGGCAGAAAAATCTTTAGACTAATATTACTGAGTAGCAATGGAATACAATATGGTCTGCCAGTGTAGCAACAACTAATGACATCAATATCAAGGCTCATTTACTAAAAGTAAAAATAGATGGTATATGACTCCACTGAAACTGCATCACATCAACCCAACTATAGATCCACACTGTTGGAAGAGATGTGGCCAAATTGCCTCATTCTATCATAGCTGGTGGAATTGTCCAAAGAGCAAACTTTTTTGGAAAGAAATATTGGAGAAAACAAAAATTATTACTGGCATAGATATTCCACTAAACCCTAAAATAATTCTACTAAATTTATGGGATGATATTGATATTCGTAAAATGAGGAAGGATTTAATTTCAATTATGATTGTAGCTTCCAAGACAACATTTGCTCATCAGTGGAAAAGTGAAGGCTTACCATCATTAGATCAATGGTTGAATAAATTATGGGGATTCCTTATTATGGAACAAATAACTGATCATATACAATGTGCTGATAACCCACATATCAATCAGTATTCTTAAAGAAATAGCTTCCATTTTTGAATTATATAGAGTGATCTACAAATGCAACAGAGGATTCCTGAGAAATTTAAAGTTATAGCTTTATTCTAATATTTCAGCTAATGTTTTTGTAATCTATTACTGCTCCATTATATTGTTCAGGGATTATTGTTCAATGTTCATTGTTTATAGTTTATGTTTTTATTAAAATTAAAATAATGTTTTTAAAAAGAAAGTACTTTTCCAAAAGTAGAATTTACGAGCTGACTAGCATTCATGGGAAAACTTTACTGTTTTCCAGGATACATCCTTGTAGGGTACAAAGGAGCTAAGTGTAAGGGAGGGCACTTTCCTGAACAGCAGCGTGTCCATATTTTTCATAGCATCTACTGCAGTTGACCCTACTTGGCAGGCACAATCCACTATAGCGTTTAAAAATATTGAGTCACAGCAAGATGGACAGGAGCAGAGCAGTCACATGACCTGATGTTCCCTTCTTTTCACACACAGTGTAAGAAAAAGTGGTATGGATGACTTCCATGGCATTGGGGTGCCCCAGCAATGTCAACTGGCTGTGATTTTATAAAAAATAGGAATTTAATTATAACCAATTAGTAAACAATCCTTTTGGTAGCATAAATATGGCACTGGAACAAAATGAACTTGGGTTCTGGACTAGTAACTCACTCCAATGTTTAAAAACACAATTTTAGGAATTTATTACAAAATTAGACAAAAGATAAAAACATACAGGTAAGGGAATAGAGTATACAATAGGACTGTTAGCTGGACTGCTTATCTACGCAGTAGGCAGACTAACTTATTTGAGGTCCTGGCCAATGTATACAGAGAAAGCGAACTTCGTACCAAGAACCCGTTTCCCCAAAAGAGATTACTTGACAAGGTTTCTTAAGTTGAATCAAGATTCTGTTTACTGAATATCTTTTTAATATACAGGCATACAAAAACAGATTCTCTCACATATACACACAAGTTCCTTTAGTTACAGTAGAAATGGAAATACAATATTTGGGGTTTTAAAACTAGAAGTATTTAGGCAGGGGAAAAGCTCATAATACTTATCTGATCCAGTAGTCTCGACCTTCCAGTGAAGAATAGGGATTATTTCTATCTAAGGATATTCTTACTTTCACTGCACACGGTTAGAACCAGCTAACATGTGTGAGGGCTCCTTGGCTGCAGTAAGTTACCTATAGTTACTTAGCTAGCTAGAGAGGACAGATGGGCCAAGGCAACAAACAAAGGTTGCACCTTGTTTTATCAGCTAGTATTGGGGGCTGACTTGGGGTGTCTCTGTGGTCCATCCCATCCCTATACCTATTGGCTAAAGGATGTGGGGGTACCCTCCTACTAAGGTGGGGCAATCTTGAAAGTCTACACCTTTCTACAAGGGAGCGTTTGGTCAAGGTGCAAAGATGAGTTGGCATGGAAACCTTTGAGAATGCAGATGACTCTGGCTCGGTCCAAGTGACAGAACAGGAAACAGTCTTAACACATGCAAATGCCAAGCATCCTGTGAGTTACATGCGAGGTATGGATTCCTCAATGGTGGAAAGGTTGTTGTTTTTACATCCTTCTGGAGAACCATAATGGAGATGCTAATGGAGATGCTTCTTGTTCCCAATGTCTCATGGGTAGAGATATGCAAGGTTTGTGTCTGTGACTTCATTTGCATGAAAGTACAAGCTGTGTGGTACCTTCCTTACACAGAGAGTCACATTAACCCAAGCATACATTACTCCCAATGCAAAGACGCTTGCTGGCACCATTCTGGTGTGTGTGCAGGTCAGAAAATAACAAATAAAAGCATTTTCAAAGTTCATCTCCTAACTGGACAAAGACAAAACAACAAATCTATCTAACAAGTAGTGGGGCAGTTGGGGCTTCTACACAAAAGCCAATAAAGGAGGGGCAAAAGGAGGAGGCAAAAAAATATAAGGAAAAATGTCACTGACAAAGCTACCAGGGTACAAGCATAAGGGGGTGGATTATTCTGGCAAGTTTTGATTAGGTTCATTGTAGGAAACTGAATGGTCATTAAGTTGGAATAACCCTGTCTCAAAGCATAGCAAAAATGAATAAAGGAAAGGTACCTTTATTGTCTGTTTAATTGCTGAGCATTGCCCCTTGACAATGAAAATGCCATGCAAAAGTATTGTTGCATCCAATTGGTTTTGCCGGTTGCATTTGCCTGGGATGGGGGGCAGTGAGAACTTGGGCTTCTTCACAGGATATTTGGGTCAAATATCTCATGGCATTTGTGTGATAGCGAGCCATTACATTGGCATGAAAGCAGCCATGTCAGTATTTAAAGAGCTCATGACCCACCATATTGGATGACATACTCTCTTGCAGGCTCCACTGCATTTTTAATGCTTTCTGTGCTTCTTTCTCCCTCAGGTCCATCTGTTTCATCTGGAAGCTCACAAGCTGGAGAGAGGCCGTGGCAGGTGCCCCTTTGACTCCAGTTCCTCCTTCATCTCCACTCTCTTTGGTAATGCCTCCTTGGTGTCATAAGGCCTTTCTGAGTTTCCTCCTTGATCACTCATCGGAAGCCTGTTCAACTGAGAACAGAATCTCCCAGACATGCTAGGGAGCCAGAGTGATATTGTGGTTGGAGTGCTGGGACGCAGCCACTTTCTTACTGGTCAAGCAGGGCTGGATAGCCCATAGGGTGAACTAGGCGCCCGCCTAGGGCGCACTGGCCTCAAGGGCGCCAAATGGTGCCCCACTCCCCCCAAAAAAGTGCCCCCCCACCACCCTAACCAGGCAACCGCCGCCTCCGCCTCTGTCACCAGACCCCCGTCCCCTTCCCGGCTTCCCTGGGGGTCCTGCAGCTGCAGAGCCCCCAGAAAAGCCGGCGTCAGGAGGGAGGGGGTGGAGGCTGGACCCCTGCCCCCTTCCCGGCTTCCCTGGGGGTCCTGCAGCCGCGGAGCCCCCAGAAAAGCCGGCGCCGGGAGAGAGGGGGTGGAGGCTGGACCCCTGCCCCCTTCCCAGCTTCCCTGGGGGTCCTGCAGCCGTGGAGCCCCCAGAAAAGCCGGCACCGGGAGGGAGGAGCGGAGACTGGACCCCCCGCCCCCTTCCCAGCTTCCCTGGGGGTCCTGCAGCCGCAGAGCCCCCCAAAATGCCGGCACCAGGAGGGAGGGGGTGGAGGCTGGACCCTCCGCCCCCTTCCCGGCTCGCCTGGGGGTCCCGCAGCCGCGGAGCCCCCAGAAAAGCCAGCGCCGGGAGGGAGGGGGCGGAGGCTGGACCCCCCACCCCTTCCCGGCTTCCCTGAGGGTCCCGCAGCCATGGAGCCCCCAGAAAAGCCAGCGCCGGGAGGGAGGGGGTGGAGGCTGGACCCCCCGCCCCCTTCCCGGCTTCCCTGGGGTCCTGCAGCTGCGGCGCCCCCAGAAAAGCCGGCGCCAGGAGGGAGGGGGCAGAGGCTGGACCCCCGCCCCCTTCCCAGCTTCCCTGGGGACCCGCAGCCACGGAGCCCCCAGAAAAGCTGGCTGCAGGGAGGGAGGGGGCGGAGGCAGCTGCAGAGCCTCCAGGAAAGCCAGCGCCCTGCTGCCACCCCCAGTTTCCAGGCCCCACCGGGAGGTTGGCATCCCCAGTGGGGGCGCCCCAGGCTGTCCTGCCTAGGGCGCCCAGACACCTGGAGACGGCCCTGTGGTCAAGCATCCCAACCACCATACCACTCTTGCTCTAACCTTTGAAATGTTCTCAGGCAAGCCCCCTGGAGGAAGGGCAGGATTTATATGTACTAGATCAGGGGTCCTCAAACTTTTTAAACAGGGGGCCAGTTCACTGTCCCTCAGACCGTTGGAGGGCCGCCGCATTCGCCCCTCCCCCCCACCAGCCTGCTCGCCCCGCTGCCACATTCGCTCCCTCCCAGGGGTCTTTTAGTAGAAAAACAGCTGCAGGAGCTCATTAGCATATGGTATGCTAATGAGCTATTAGGCTATTAGCATATGCCACGCCTCCTGACATCACCGGAAGTGATGTCAGAAGGGGAAGCAAAAGGGGGAGGCATCTTCAAAAGCCTCTCCTTCCCTTCCCCAGCTGGTCTGGGTGGGGGAGCTAAGAGAGAAGGGGTTTAAAGTTTAAACTCCTTCTCACTAGAGTTGGGCCACAGAAGGAGGAAAGAGGGAAGGAAAGAGAGAGAGTAGAAAGAAGGAAAGAGGGAAAGGAAGAGAAGGAAAGGGGAGGGAAAGAAAGAGAGGGAAGAAGGAGGGAAACATGGAAAGGAGGAAAAAAGAGAAGAGAAGAATGTGGGAAAGAAAGAAAGAGAGAGAGAGAAGAAGGAGGGAAAGAGGAAAAAGAGAGAAGGAAAGGAGGAAATGAAAGAAATTTGGCGGCAATTCGGCCTCATTATATCCTATGGGCCATTGATGTCAATGGTGAAAACATAGGATATATTCTGGGGGCTGGAAGGGAGGGGGTTTGAGGGAGAGGCATCAAACTCACAGGGTAGCTGGTGGAACCTCTCCCCAAGATACCCACCAAGTTTCAAGAACATTGTATCAAGGGGTCCAATTCTATGGGTCCCTAAACAGGTTGCCCCTATTCCCTCCATTGTTCTCTATGGTGGGAAAAAATAACTTTTTCCCCCACCATAGAGAACAATGGAGGGAATAGGGGCAACCTGTTTGGGGGCCCATAGAATTGGACCCCCTGGTCCAATGTTCTTGAAACTTGGTGGGTATCTTGGGGAGAGGCTCCATCAGCTACCCTGTGAGTCTCGAGCCTCTCCCTCAAACCCCCTCCCCTCCAGCCCCTAGAATATACCCTATGTTTTCACCATTGACTTCAATGGCCCATAGGATATAATGGAGCTGAAATTGACATTCCGCTGCCTGAAAGAGTCCCCCGGACGCCGGCTGGGGGCGGGGCCTGGCTCCTGAGCTCCCGGAGCTGCGCTCCTGTGCGCTCCCCCCCAAAAGACCCCTGCTCCCCCCCCCACCAGCCTGCTCGCCCCGCCGCCGCGTTCGCCCCCTCCCCCACGACCAGCCTGCTCGCCCCTTCCTCCTCCTCAGCTCCTGGGCGCTCTTGCCGCCCAGGGCTGCTGGAGGAAGAAAGAGGCCACAGGGGGCGGCAAAACACTCGGCGGGCCGCATAAATGTCCTCCGCGGGCCGCATGTGGCCCACGGGCCGTAGTTTGAGGACCCCTGTACTAGATAGATTAATTTTTGCCTTTCATTTATGTTTGCACAGGTCTGGTGCAAGGCAAATTGATTCAAGCAGCTAAGTGGTCTTCCCCCTACACATCCTGCATCTTGGAGAATGGTTGCTGTTTCTTGTCTCAGTGCTTTCCAAGTGCCATACAAGCACTTCTGAATGGGGACCGTTCTCCCACCCAGCACCCTTCTGGGTGTGTAAAGTTCATACATCCTAAAAGACATGTTTGGTCCAGAAGGGTATCCTAGCTAGACTGGGTCATAGGCGCGCAGGTTATTTATATGTATTCTGATGTTTTGCACCTTTCTCAGGGACCAGTGTGATGATGATTCTTTGAGGTAGTTTAAAATATTATATGCATTTGTGGTTTTTTTCCAGGATCAATCAATTGGATTTATTGGATTTAAAACGCTTTTTATTGAGGATGTCTTCAGTGAGGAGTAATGTGTTGATAGTCCTTAACATTTCTTTCTTTTAGTTAAAAATACAGGGCATGATCCAACCCAAGTTAAGCACTCTCTCAACTTCTGCTCACTTTCAGTGGGAGAGCACCAGCTTAGCATTCCCATGGGAATAGATTAGCCCTGAAAGTATTTAACATACACTGGATAGTGCCCCCCCCCCGTTTGTTTGGGAGCTTTATTTGTTTATGGATTGCCTTGAAAACTCCCTGCCTTGCATAGGCTTTTAATGTGGTGTCTTACAGATGCTGAAGGAAAGCCACGTTGTGCAATTCTTTTTCTGAATGAATAAACCTGTAATTAGGTAAGAATTACAATCAGGAAATAGGGCAGGCTTTTAACCACAGATAATGCCCCATAAAAATGTTGAAGAATAGATAATGCCCCATAAAAATGTTGAAGAATTCTTGGACCCAAATATCTGAAACAAATGGACTTTTCCGCCTGCTTCCAGTAAGCAAAATTCTACTTGGTAACAGATCCCACCAGCAGATTGG
Source organism: Gekko gecko (assembly GCA_029375565.1). Taxonomy (NCBI): domain Eukaryota; kingdom Metazoa; phylum Chordata; class Lepidosauria; order Squamata; family Gekkonidae; genus Gekko; species Gekko gecko. Next base: position 178,479,410 of record JAPDNY010000005.1, read on the forward strand.
CAAGGACCACAGCAGCTCTTGAAAGAATGGCAATTGTCTTTTTAAAAAGTGGCTTTTGATACATATCTGCTAGTCCTCCTTTTTTCCGCACCCTTCCTAGCCCACATCTTTCCCACTGCTGTGGTGGATGGGATCCCACCATTTGGATGGGATCCCACCATTTGGGTGGGAACAGATGGATTTATGTGCAAGCTAAGTAAGCTATAGTTTAAGGCCTCAGACAAAGAGGGGCCTCTAAATATAAAAAACCCTAAAATTTACCATTTTGGGGTAACACTATGGGGCTTTCATACATCTATATGTACATACATACAGGCATCAGTTAGTAGGTGATGAAGTTTCCCATTGAGCCAACATCCCACAATATTGCTGACATCATATATTAAAGAAAAATCAATCAATTGTATCTGGCTATGAGCAGTAAATATGAGGTAGGTGACAGAGAATTTAGTGTGCTCTGCCTTTTTGTTTGTTTATTTGTTTCATAAATGTAGATAGGACATGCTGCTTAAGCAAGAAGAGACTTCTTGGTTTGGACAGGTTTTAGATTGCCTTTTTTTTTAAAAAAAACTGTTTTTCTCTTTGATGTCTTTCAGATTTTTATGTTACTTTAAGTGCAATTGTATAGCCAAGTCATGCAATTTAACTAAAAATAATTTTGTCAGAATGGGAATGTTTTCATTTTCATTTTTTTCACTGTAGCATTATTTTATATTTAATTTCAAAATATTCCTGTAACTGTAATATTACTAATATTTTGCTTTCAGTTTTCAGTAATTACATTTTAACCACAATTCATGAAAGATTTAATTGTGCACAGTGAAAAATGTCCTTGTAAATTTTCCAATTTCTCTAATGGCTCAAAATAAGCCCCTTTGCCCCTAGCCTTAGCCAACATGCACTTCCTCAGGAATAAAAGATCACCTGTTGATCTGATGTTTGAAAACATATCTTAAGAATTCATCTCACAGTTCACCCTTGCCTTCTTTCTGCCAAGGATATCTATAATTTGGGACAAGGAGCACATGTCAGTGTCTGTGCTAGCCCATCCTTGATGTCAAAGGAAGACTCCTCAGAAGAGGAGTACGAAACCTAATTGGGAAGGGTGCCCTTGAGGGTCCCCATTATATCCATATTACAGATTAATAGGGTGGGGGGCAGCTGGGACTCTTACCACACTCTGGGGAGGCTCCCATAGCATCTTCTTTTAAAATGCCAGCATCAGGTTTCCATGACTGGGAATACTCTCTCTGGCTCGGTCCAGTTGCCTCACTTGGAATGGGTCACCAGAGGGCCTGTCAACTAAGTGCAACCTTGGTGGAAGCTGCCACACAGTAGGTCCAAGGTGCTGGTCACTTCCTTTCCACTGAAGAGTGAGGTAAGGATGGGGAAGCCAGGGCTGACATGGCCAAACAGGGCCAGAAAACCTTTGTGAAAAGATGAGCTGGGCCACTCAGTGGTGGGTTTGCCACTGGGATGTTGCAGGGAAAGCTGGCAGGGTCATACTTGCATGCCTGATGGAGGTGCTTCATCCATCACCTGCTGGCCCTGCTGCTGCTCACCTGAGAACATTACAGAGGTTAGTGCCTGCTGAGATTCAGCCACTGTCTTACCAGCTCACTATATCAGCCAATATCACGTTTCTTGGACTATCATCTAAATCCATTTCTCAATGATGGGATCAGTGATGGCTATCCAGTTCTCAAAAACAGGGTTACCGAATCACCTGGAACTTCAGGAGGACTGGGCCCTAAAGATGATAAATGACATCAAAGTATATAGTTGCATTTTGGAAGTAAGAGCTAGGAGAAAAGTATGTTTTGCAGTTGATTTCTATTTTGAGCTCAACATACTACAGTGCATATTTTCGATTGATAAAGCTGGTAAAATCTAACCCTCAAATACTGTTTTCAAATGATCATGTGACAGAAGTCCTCTGTATAAACTTAACATATAAACCAGACTTCAGAAGACAGAGAGCCAGTATGAAGATTCACAAGGCTTCTACTCCAGCTGCACAAAGTTAATACTTCATGTTAATATAGAACATGTCATGCACTTAAAGGGCTGTCTGTGTCTTCTGGTTCTTGTATTTTTAAAGGTTGCTGTCTGCAGCTTGGTGGATCTGAAAGCCTGGCCATCCTTGGTTTACAGAGCCATGGTGGCCAAAATGTGTTTTGAAAACATCCAGTGCAGCTTCCTCAGGTCTCTGGTGCAGGCCCATAGCCAGAAAATTTTTATTGGGGTGGGGGTCAAATGAATACAGGGGTGGTCAGCCCATCATTTATTTATTAGTTATACTTTATTAGTTATTTACCAATTTTCAAAGAGGATTACATGGTATAGAACATTGTAACTAAACAGCATGAGAGATCTAATAGGTATACAAAATATGTGTACAAAAATTACAAAAATCCAACCAAAAAAGTATCAAACACGCTATGTCAAGCAATGCAGAAAATGGAATTACAAAAAATGAAAACAATGCTGTAAGATCATAATAGAACATACAATAAATTGATAATATATAGTGTACACTATGGCATAGTCTACTGCCCTGTTGTATATAAGCTATATAAAAATGAATGGAGGGAGGTGTCTAGTGGGGTGCCACAGGGCTCGGTTCTGGGCATAGTTCTTTTCAATATTTTTATAAATGGTCTGGATGAGGGTGTGGAGGGGCAACTAAGTAAAACTGTACTTGACACCAATTGGGAGGAGCAGCAAATACACCAGAAGATATAGAATTCAATAAGATCTGAACACGCTGGAAAAGTGGGCAGATGTGAACAAGATGCAATTTAACAAGGATAAGTGCCAAGTTCTACATCTGGGTAACAAAAATGAGGAATGGGGGTTACACTTTTGATTAAGAACATAAGAACATAAGAGAAGCCAATGTTGAATCAGGCCAATGGCCCATCTAGTCCAACACTCTGTCACACAGCGGCCAAAATATACCAGGTGCCATCAGGAGGTCCAGCAGTGGGGCCAGGGCACCAGAAGCCCTCCCACTGCTGCCCCCTCCAGCACCAAGAATAGAGTGCATCACCTGCCCCAGACTGAGAGTTCCCATCTATACCCTGTGGCTAATAGCCACTGGTGGACTTCTGCTCCATATGTTTATCTAATTTCCTCTTGAAACTGTCCATGCTTACAGCTGCCACGACCTCCTGTGGCAGTGAATTCCATATGTTAATCACTCTTTGGGTGAAGAAGTATTTCCTTTTATCTGTTCTAACCCGACTGCTCAGCAATTTCATAGAGTGCCCACGAGTTCTTGTATTGTGAGAAAGGGAGAAAAGTACTTCTTTCTCAACCTGCTCAATCCCATTCATAATCTTATGATTAGCAGTGTGTGTGAACAAAATATGAGGGTAAGTCAAATATGAGCAGCCAGTGTGATGCATCAACAAAAAGGGTTAATGCAATCTTGGGGTGTATCAACAGAGGCATAACATCCAAATTGCAAGATGTCATAGTCCCACTGTACACTGCATTGGTCAGGCTGCACCTAGAGTACGATATGCAGTTCTGGACGCCTCACTTCAAAAAGGATGTGAACAGAATGGAGTGGGTACAGAGGAGAATGATGGGGAGCCTGGAGACAAAGCCCTATGAGGAAAAGCTGAAACACTTTGGAATATTTAGTCTGGAGAAAAGGAAGCTGAGGGGGGACATGGGCTGTCACTTAGAGGAGTGCAGGGAGCTGTTCCTGTTGACAGCAGATGATAGGACTTGCAATCATGGGTTTGAATTAAGGGCAGGAAGGTACCGGCTGGATATTAGGAAAAACTTTTTTACAGTAAGAGTTGTTCAATGGTGGAATCAGCTGCCTATGGAGGTGGTGAGCTTCCCCTCACTGAGAGTCTTTAAGCATAAGAACATAAGAGAAGCCAATATTGAATCGGGCCAATGGCCCATCCAGTCCAACACTCTGTCATACAGTGGCCAAAATATACCAGGTGCCATCAGGAGGTCCAGCAGTGGGGCCAGAATACTAGAAGCCCTCCCACTGCTGCCCCCTCCAGCACCAAGAATAGAGTGCATCACCTGCCCCAGACTGAGAGTTCCCATCTATACCCTGTGGCTAATAGCCACTGATGGACTTCTGCTCCATAGGTAAAGGTAAAGGTTCCCTTGCTCGAAAGCCAGTCGAATCCGACTCTAGGGTTGCGGTGCTCATCTCCGTTTCAAAGCCGAAGAGCCAGCGCTGTCCGAAGACATTTCCGTGGTCATGTGGCCGGCATGACTAAACACCAAGGCGCACGGAACGCTGTTACCTTCCCACTGAAGTGGTACCTATTTATCTACTTGCAATTTCTTGCTTTCGAACTGCTAGGTTGGCAGGAGCTGGAACTAGAGACGGGAGCTCACCCCATCATGCGGCACTCACGGCTCTTGAACTGCTGAACTACTGACCTTCCACAGTCTGCAGTTCAGCGTCTTAACCACTTGAGCCACCGCAGCTCCTTCTGCTCCATATGTTTATCTAATTCCCTCTTGAAACTGTCCATGCTTGTAGCTGCCACCATCTCCTGTGGCAGTGAATTCCATATGTTAATCACTCTTTGGGTGAAGAAGTATTTCCTTTTATCTGTTCTAACTCGACTGCTCAGCAATTTCATGGAGTGCCCATGAGTTCTTGTATTGTGAGAAAGGGAGAAAAGCACTTCTTTCTCAACCTGCTCAATCCCATTCATAATCTTATAAACCTCGATCATGTCACCCCTCAGCCATCGTTTCTCCAAGCTGAAGAGCCCCAAGCATTTTAACCTTTCTTCATAGGGAAGGTGTTCCAACCCTTTTATCATTCTAGTTGCCCTTCTCTGCACTTTTTCCAATGCTATAATATCCTTTTTGAGATGTGGTGACCAGAACTGTACACAGTATTCCAAATGAGGTCGCACCAATGATTTATACAGGGGCATGATGATACTGGCTGATTTGTTTTCAGTTCCCTTCCTAATAATCCCCAGCATAGCACTGGCCTTCTTTATTGCAGCTACACACTGTCTAGACATTTTCATTGAGTTATCTACTACGACTCCAAGATCTCTCTCTTGGTCCATCTCTGCCAGTTCAGACCCCATCAACGTGTATTTATATTTAGGATTTTTGGCTCCAATGTGCATCACTCTGCACTTGGCCACATTGAACCCCATTTGCCACGTTGACGCCCACTCACCCATCCTCAACAGATCCCTTTGGAGTGCCTCACACTCCTCCCTGGTTTTCACCACCCGGAACAACTTCGTGTCATCTGCAAATTTAGCCACTTCACTGCTTACTCCCAATTCCAAATCATTAATAAACAAGTTAAAAAGCATCGGACCGAGTACTGTTCCCTGTGGTACCCCACTGCTTACCACCCTCCACTGGGAAAGTTTCCCATTTATACTCACTCTCTGTTTTCTATTTATAAGCCAGTTTTTGATCCACAAGAGGACTTGTCCTTTTATCCCATGACTATTGAGCTTACTTAGGAGCCTTTGATGAGGAACTGTATCAAAAGCTTTCCGGAAGTCAAGGTAAATAATATCTATTGGGTCCCCCTTGTCCACATGTTTGTTCACTCCCTCAAAAAACACTAACAGGTTAGTGAGACAAGATCTTCCCTTACAGAACCCATGCTGAGTCTGCCTCAATAGTTTTTGTACATCAATGTGCCTACTAATTCTCTCCTTAATAACAGTTTCCACTAACTTACCTGGTATTGATGTCAGACTGACTGGCCTGTAATTTCCTGGATCTCCCCTGGAGCCCTTTTTAAAGATGGGAATGACATTAGCTACCTTCCAGTCCTCAGGAATGGAGGCAGATTTTAAAGAAAGATTACATATTTTTGTCAGGAGATCCACAAGTTCACATTTGAGTTCTTTCAGAACTCTCGGATGAATGCCATCCGGGCCTGGTGATTTATTAGTTTTTAAATTGTCCATCAGTCAGAGGACTTCCTCTCTTGTCACCGCAATCTGATTCAGGTCTTTCAAACCCCCTCCCAAAATCGGTGCTTCTGGAGTGGGCAAGCACTTCTCCTCTTCCACAGTGAAGACAGAGGCAAAAAATGTGTTCAGCTTCTCAGCCATTTCCCTATCATCCTTCACTACTCCTTTTACCCCTTGGTCATCCAAGGGCCCACTGCCTCCCTGGATGGCTTCCTACTTCTAATGTATTTGAAGAAAGTTTTATTGTTGGCCTTTATGTTTTTTGCGATATGCTCCTCATATTCCCTTTTTGGTTGCCTGATCACAGACTTGCATTTTATTTGCCATAGTCTGTGTTCCCTTTTATCAACCTCACTAAGACTAGCTTTCCACCACTTAAAGGAATCCTTCTTACCTTTTACAGCTTCCATTACTTTATTTGTTAACCATGCAGGCTTTTTTCTATACCTATTTGTACCTTTCCTAACCTGCGGTATATATTTTTTCTGAGCTTCTAGGACTGTATTTTTAAATAGTCTCCAAGCTTCCCCAATGGTTTTGACCTTCTCCACTCTTCCTTTCAATTTCTTCCTCACATGTCCCCTCATACCAGAGAAGTTACCTCTTTTAAAGTAAAGCAGTGGCTGGACAAACACTTGTCAGGGATGCTCTAGGCTGATGCTGCATCGGGTTGGACTAGATGGCCCGTATGGCCCCTTCCAACTCTGTGATTCTATGATTCTATGCTTCTATGATTCTATAATTTCAAATCAGGTAACCCCAGACCTCCTCTTTCCTTTGCATCTTGTAATACCTTATATTTAACTCGTGTTTTTTTCCTTTGCCATAAAACTTTACAAATGTCTTTCTGCCATTATTTAAATGGTACATCAGTTGTCAATTCATCTTAATTACTGATATCCTCCCCAGCAAAGACAATTGCACTTAACATGAACTTCATTCCATGTCTTAATATAATTATTTTGAAATAACATACAATTCATGTTTGTCAACATAATGTCCAGGTATTTTACCTTTTCCCCATCTTAAAGCCAATTTTATTCATCAGCACAGTTCCCCCTAAGCTGCACTAGGGGGCACTGGAACACAACATTTCAGAGGTCAGCTCAGAAGATTTCTGCTTCAGCTCACACACAAAGGAGAATGGGGGCAACTCCTTCTCGGGCCCATTGAATTGGACCCCCTGGTCCAATCTTCTGAAAGCCCCAAATTCCCCCAGATTGATTCTCCATTATAGCCTACTAGGAATAAGGCCCATTGTGGAAATAAATACAACGAGCTCTAGAAAGAGGCTCTGGGTGGGTGCCCCGATCCAGGCACTCAGTGTCAATTTGCTGTGCCGACCTCAGCAGGGTATAATGACACAGAGTCCACCATTTTCTCCAGACGAACTGATCTCAGCTACCTGAAGAACAGTTGTAATTCTGAGTGATCTCCAGCCCCCACCTGGAGATTGGCAACAGTGGTTCCCCATGAGGGAATGGCTGGTTTGGAGGTTGGGGTCTATGGCATTGTACCTGTCTGAGGTCCCACCCCTCCTCAAACCCCACCCTCTCCAGGCTCCACCCCTCAAATCTCAAGGAATTTTCCAACCTGGAGTTGGCAACCTTATCTTCTTCACAGCCAACCATCAGCCTACCTTGATCTGCCCCTCTGACTTCAGCTTTCCATATCCTCCCCCTCCCTCCTGGAGAGCAGTTGTCATTCTGAATGATCTCCAGCCCCCACCTAGAGACTGGCAACAATGGTTTCCTGGGACTGGCTGGTTTGGAAGGTGGAGTCTATGGCATTGTACCTGTATAGGAAAAGGGCCAAATGGCCTAGCTGCTAACATGTCCATGTGACTTTTGTCACCTGCAACAGATGGCATACCAGATGCCAAGCCTGATATCCATATACAAGGCACTTTGACACCTTTGCTGGGAAGAGCAGACATGCAGGCATCTTCCCAAGCTGTGGACACAGCTGTCCCAAGACATTATCACATCAAAAGCTCTGCTGACATGGTTTCTGTCGCATCGACCCAAAGATTTGGGCACACCTCCTCATCTCCTCATGATTGGATAAATGGCCATATTCAATTATGACGGGAAAGGGAGGGAATTGTGATCACCCTATGGGAAAAGGGAGATAGTTTTCTTGGAAAGAGAGCTCCTTTCTGAGAGACAGTTCCCCTTTGGATTACATACCTGCAACATGGAATTTTACTGCTAGGCAACCAAGCTGGTCTTAGTTGCCTTCATCAACCATGTGGTTCATCCTCAACATTCCATGGTATCTCTGAATGACTGGTAACTATGAATACCTCTATGTGTAGTTAGAGCTGAATAAGCTATAGATCTTATTTGTTTTATTCACCTTCTTGCTAGCCTCTTGTTATATGCATGCTTTCGCACTGAATAAAGATTAAAGATAATATTTCCTCAATATTATCTGAGTTTGTGTCCTGTGTTGCAACTTGGTTCTAAGGCTTAATCCTGTGCCTAGGTTGATTCTGGTGATGCAGCTACCACTATGCTAAGTAATAGTCATCTGCAGCTCTGGCACAGAGCTGATAAGTCATTAATTCCCAGAGACTAGACAGGAGGTGGGGCCTCTGCTCCTATCTGAGTTGGGAACATTCTTTGCAAGAGGTCCTGGTGGCAGACTACTGATTTAAGTGTTCCTGAAGCATATGGGATTTTGGTATCTTTCATTCCTGGACTGGGATGAGGGAGAAGTAAAATCCTGTACATGCTGGCGGAGTTCAGGAGTTGTGCATCTTATCTCTGGACTGGGTTGAGAGACTCAAAACCTGTACAGTACCTGTCTGAGGTCCCACTGCTCCTGAAACCTCACTCTCTGCAGGCTCTATCCCTCAAATCTCCAAGAATTTCCCACCTGGAGTTGGCAACCCTATCTCCTTCCCAGCCAATCATCAACCTACCTTTATTTTCTTCTCATTCTTCAGCTTTCCACCCCCACTCCCACCTGCAGCCTCTACCGTGCTCTGAAGCCCTGACTGCTATGTCACATTGGCTGTCATACAGGGGCCATCTCAGCAGGATATAAGGACACAGAGTCCATCATTTTCTCCAGGGGAACTGATCTCTGCCTTCTGGAAAGCAGTTGTAATTCTAAGTGATCTTCAGTCCTCACCTGGAGATTGGCAGCAATGGTTTCCCAAAACAAGCACTAAGGGGAAATGTATTTTACCTCAGAACAGCAACAGCAAACTGTTTAGAACGTCAGAGACCACCTCTGTGTTCCGAGGCAAAGGCCAGTTAGGCCATATATGCAAATGATGTCTGTGTTCTGACTGGCTGTGGGGGGGAGCTGTTTAGAATGTTGGAGGCAGGACTCAGGCAAAGCAGCCCGTGGATAGGGAGACCCTCTGAATTTCAGATCAGAGAGCGAACTGATTTCAGAGTATGTTGGAATGTTCAGTGGAGTCCATGACCAAAATAGAATTATATATACTGGAGGATGGGGCCCATTAACTATAATGGTCCCCACAGGCTATAATTGAGCCAGAAAAAAAAGATTTTTTTTTGCACACTCCTATTATGCTTTTCAGAATGATTTGTAAGCTGCCTTGAGTCATGGGGGAAAACAGGATATAAGTATTTGAATAAATAAGTAGTTTGAACAGGTTGATAACACTCAAGCAACTTCCTGTTTGTTAGGTTAGGCAGGGTTCTGACAGTGATTGTTCCACCTGTGTTATACTTGACCTGTAATGCTGGTTGTCATATTTCAGTTTAAAAAACACACCAAAGTAGAGTGCAACAGTTCCCCCCTCCTCCAAGTGCTGGTATGTTTTCTTAGGGTCAGTGCAGAGTCACCGTCCAAAGCCAGGTCTACCAATATAGTGGAAAGGGGTGGGAAGACCTTTCTCTGGAGGACAGGTCTACCAATATAGTAGACTGGGGCAGGGTGGCCTGTTCTGTGGAGGCCAGGTCTACCCATATAGAGGGAAGAGGCAGGTAGACCTGTTCTCCAGAGGCCAGGTCTACCCCTGTAGAGGACATTTTGTGTAACAAAATTTGACTTGATTCTGTTTTCCCTTATGTTTGAATTATTCTTAAAATATAGTTTAAAAGAATTCATTCTGAGATTTTTACAAGGTTATGGAAATAATCTTCTAAAAATAATTTACACAATAGTCAAATGTAGACTCACTCACAGTATTAATGCTACTAGCTTTTTTCGCTCACAAGGTAGAACACTGTGGAGCTTAGTGGGAACATTGTTCATCAGTTCTATTTGTTCTTGTATTTTCATGTTTTTAAAGTTTTTTTCTGTTTATTAATTTTATTTCCTGTTTATTAGTTTTAAAATCCTCAAATGCATCAGATTCTTTCAGTTTAGCCATTAATAATTCAATCATCTTTAAGGGGCCTTCCAATACTAACACCAAATCATCTGCAAAGGCTCTTAGCTTATAGGTCTTTTTCTTTATCTTTACACCCCAATCCTCTCATGTCTTTTATCTCTATTCAATAATTCAAGAACCAAAATAAACAAGAGAGGGGATAGTGGGCAACATTGTCTTGTTCCTTTTTGAATTTCACATGGTTACATCTCCATTAACAATTATTTGTGCTGTCTGTGACAAATCAATTTCACCCATTTTATGAAATTCTCTCCAAAGTTCATATCTTCCAATACCTTAAACAATACAAACCCTGTTCAGATTGTCAAACACTTTCTCTGCACCTAAAAAGATCAATGAAGCTCATTTTTCATTATGTTTTTTCAAGTACTCCAAAATATCTAGAACTGTTCTAACATTATCCTTCAGCTGTCTTTTAGGTAAAAACCCACATTGATCTCCATGGATAAATTCTTGCAATATTATTTGCAATCTTCCAGCTATAATTGTTGTGAACAATTTATAATCATTATTCAATAATGCTATTGATCTATAATTTCCTATCAAAGTCAGGTCTTGTCCATCATTAGGTATTAATGCTATATTGGCCTCTTTCCACATCTCTGGCATCTTTTCTCCCTGTAGAATAGAATTCATTGTATTATTTCACCATTATTATTTGTAAAATTTCACTCTCAAAGTACTTATAATACAAACCCGATAACCCATCTGGCCTTGGATCTTTTCCTGGTCTGATTTTTTAATAGCTGTCAGTAATGATTTTGTATTGTTTCACACTGTATCCATTGTGCTGTGTTCCCTATCTCGTCCCTGCTTTTGCGCTTGCGTAAGTATGCTAGCAGTAACGTGGGAGCTTCTTCCCTGCCGCTCAGTCTTATCACGGTGGCCTTGAGTGCAGGCTTTGGGCTATTCTTCTTTGTATGAGAATTTTCCAGTCCTGTGAAGACGAGGGGAGGAGGGAGCCGTCTCCCGCCCATTAAGTAATTCTCCCGATGGGAGTTTCCCGCGCGCGCGCTTGTAGGTCATTTGCTAGTTCCAATTTTGCACCACACTATAAACATGCTTGTGCCACTTGCATCGCCATTCCTGACAATAGCCTCTATACTGTGGGTTTTAGCACTGTATTCCAATAAAGCCCTTCTTACTCCTAAGAATGCTTGGATCTACTTGCTTTTGAACCTGACAGAAATTGTCAGGAATCCACCATTGTGTTCCATCCAGCCTACGCATCTCCTAGCCAGGATGAGCGGCTCCGAAGGAGCACCAGCGACGGTCCCGGTGACCACCACGCCGGTGACTACAGTCCCAGTGACTACTGTTCCAGTGACTACTGTTCCAGTGACTACGGTTCCTGTGACCATCGTGCCTGCTCCTGCACCAGCTCCAGGACCGGGGATGGTGCCTATCCCGCCAATGATTCGCCCCAAGGATATGTTGGAAATCACGTTTGATGGGGATCCCGAGAGCTATGTGAAATCATTGCACCTCTTACAGTGCAGCTTTTGGTATCCCCATTTGAAGAAAGACTTGTCCATGTACATTCAATCCTGCCAGGTTTGCAGCAGGTGTAAAACCAGGGCGGGGAAACCCCCGGGTCTCTTACAGCCTTTACCGACCCCTGGTCGCCCATGGGAGGTCATTTCTATGGACTTTATCACAGACCTACCTCCCAGCAAAAACATGACGGTTGTGTGGGTAGTTGTTGACCTGTTTTCAAAGCAAGCCCACTTCATTCCTTTCCCCGGCTTACCAACTGCCAAAGGATTAGCCAAAGCCTTCATGCACTTGCATCGCCATTCCTGACAATAACCTCTATACTGTGGGTTTTAGCACTGTATTCCAATAAAGCCCTTCTTACTCCTAAGAATGCTTGGATCTACTTGCTTTTGAACCTGACAATAGCCTCTATAACTTCTCTTATTGCTATAAGCCCGTTCATAATTTGCCTTTGTTCTTCTGAAATTTTAGGTAAATTTTATTTTCTGAGATATTCATCGATTTTAACAAATGACACATCTCCTTCTTGTAGTTTCAATATAATTTTATTTTCTCTTTCTTTCCTCAGTTTATATGCCAACCATTTTCCTGATTTATTTGCATATTCAAATTTTCATTTGATATCTCCTTCTTGTAGTTTCAATATAATTTTATTTTCGCTTTCTGTCCTCAGTTTATATGCCAACCATTTTCCTGATTTATTTGCATATTCAAATTTTCTTGCAGATTCTTATTTGGTGAGAAATTTTTGTATTTTCTTTTTTTTAATCTCATCCAAAACATTTTTTAATTTCTCTTGTCTCTTCTTCTTATGTTCAGAATTATATTGTATCGTGTGACCTCTAATAAAAGTTTTACTTGCATCCCACACCATTCTCATATCAGTACCTTCATTTGAATGACTTTTAAAAAAAAAATACTTTTTCTTACAGTCCTCAACAATTGCATCTTTTTGTAGCAATGTTTCATTTAGTCTCCATCTGAAAATGCTAGATTTTCTTTTAACAACTAAACTTACAGGATTCTGATATGAAAAAGCAAGTTACGGTGCAGTGGAGTGAGGGAAAAGTATAGCTGGCTGCTTGTGAAGGCAAGTCTGTGGTGAATCTGCTGCAGCATGGCCTTCTGGTGTAGTGTTGAAGCGGGTTCAGCATGAAGGGTGGGGCACCAGGTCAACAGGAGCAGCCTGTCCTGATGGCAGATGCTTTTGTACATAACAGCTGGGGGCAGGGAAGGGTGGCTCAGGTGAGACAATGTCCATAAAGGCTATCAGAGAATTATTGACTCTGGAAGTGAAGGCTATCTTTAGTCACCATGCCTACTAGCCACTGATCTATTCTCCTACATGAATCTGTCTAATCCCCTTTTAAAGCTGTCTATGCCTTTCGGAGCTGCGGTGGCTCAAGTGGTTAAGATGCTGAACTGCAGGCTGTGGAAGGTCAGTAGTTCAGCAGTTCGAGACCCGAGAGTGCCGCATGATGGAGTGAGCTCCCGTCTCTAGTTCCAGCTCCTGCCAACCTAGCAGTTCGAAAGCAAGAAATTGCAAGTAGATAAATAGGTACCACTTCGGTGGGAAGGTAACGGCGTTCTGTGCGCCTTGGTGTTTAGTCATGCCGGCCACATGACCACGGAAACGTCTTTGGACAGCGCTGGCTCTTCGGCTTTGAAACGGAGATGAGCACCGCAACCCTAGAGTCGGATTCGACTGGCTTTCGAGCAAGGGAACCTTTACCTTTATGCCTTTGCCTGTCAATGCATGCTCTGGTAGCAAATTCCACATTTTCTTTTTTGCACCCTTAATCTACTGACCTTCAACTTCATTAGATGCCCCCAAGTTGTAGTATTTTGTGAAAGGGAGAAAAAGTTCTGTCTACTATATGTGCATGTAAAGTGCCATCAAGTCACAGCTGACTTTTGATGATCCCAGCAAGGGGCTTTCAAAGCAAGTGATTAAACCAAGGTGGTTTGTCATTTCTTTATTCTACAAAGCCTTCCTTGATGGTCTCCCATCCAAGTACTGACCAAGCTTAGCTTCTGAGATATGACAAGATCAGGCTATACCATACCATTTCAAATCCCTACTGTCTCTACCCCAGGCATAATTTCATTTGCCTCTATAGTGAATCCCTTTAGTCATCTCTTTTTTAAACTGAGAGATTCTTCAGCCTTTTCTCATAGCAAAGGTGCTCCAATCCCTTAATTGTCTTGGTTGCCCTTTTCCATACTTTTTCCAGTTCTGTAATATCCTTCAAAGATTTTGTTCAGCAAACAGAAGGATTGGATCACCTGGGCATGGACACCTGCCACTTCTACAACATCTGTTCACCAATTTGTGTGATGTATTTGGCTATTCCTGAGTGGAAGCTCAAGACTGCAGCCTGAAGAAAATGGTATCAGAGAGTAACCTGACTTGTGTGAAACAACCACATCACCTCCTTTCCTGCCACTTTGACTATAAGGTCAGACCTGTTTCTGAGGCTGTGGACAAGCTGAGATTATGTGATGCAAATATATATCATACATGTTACACTGTTGTGCACAATGCCCAAAGCTCAATGAATGTTGGCTTTGGAGTGTGGATGTTGACCATTTCAGGTATCGTTTTATGGCTATCTGAAAACTCCAAGTGATAGCAGTGACTTTTGAGACTGGTCTAAAAGTGACTGGTCTATGCTGAAAATCCATTTGTTTTCAGATGTCACAAAACTAATCTAGGATTGTCAGCATTCACATGCTCACTGATTTTGAACATTTGTAGTTGTTTATATTTGTTAACTTCTGTTTCATTGATAATCTGCTTTTCTCCTTCAAATTAACAACCATTCTGTGTCATGTGATGCCTCAGGGAAAGCTCTGCTTGCACAGGTACTTGTAAAGTTCTCTGAGGCTGTGGTCACGCAAGCAGTTGCATTACCGTTGCAGATTTAAAGAGAACAATCAGACAACAAGATCTGCCTTCCATTCCCCAGTTGCTGACACTCCACTTTGCCTTGCTTTCAAAGCGGAGTAATCAGGCACCGGAGTAAGTCCAGTATATCTTTGGGAATGCCTCTTTCAGTATGCCCTTGGACCAGGGCCAGCCCCAGGTGTTTTTGCACATTAGGCAAGGACACCTTCTGGCACCCCCCCGCACTCTTTCCTTGGCAAGGGCCAAGGAAGGGAAGGAGGTTTAAACCCCCTTCCCTTCCATCTGAGCACTGGCTTGCCGGGTGCCCCGCAGCTGCGGGGCACGCCAGCAAGCCAGGGAAGGGGCGGGGGTTTAAACCCCCATCTCTTCTGTCTGAGCGCCGGCAAGCCAGGGAAGGGGCAGGGGTTTAAACCCCCATCTCTTCTGTCTGAGTGTTGGCTTGCCTGCACGCCCCACAGGTGCGGGGCGCACCAGCAAGCCAGGGAAGGGGTGGGGGTTTAAACCCCCATCTCTTCTGTCTGAGTGCTGGCAAGCCAGGGAAGGGGCAGGGTTTTTTGGCAGGGCTTTTGGCAGGGGCAGGGGGCTTTTGGCGCCCCTAAGGGCCAGTGTGCTCGAGGCAAATGCCTAGTTCGCCTAGTGAGTGAGCCATCCCTGCCTTGTACTTGTTTTTAGGAAGGTCTGATGCTGGTTTTAACTTAAATTATTTATTGTATGCTGCCTTGTTGTAAGCCATCCTGAGCCCTACTTGGGGCAGCCTAACAAATCCAATATAGAGATTCCAGTGCTTTCACTCTGTGTTTCTGGCTGTCTAAACTCTCATAAGAACATAAGAACATAAGAGAAGCCAATGTTGAATCAGGCCAATGGCCCATCCAGTCCAACACTCTGTCACACGGCGGCCAAAATATACCAGGTGCCATCAGGAGGTCCAGCAGCAGGGCCAGGACACTAGAACCCCCCACTGCTGCCCCTCCAGCACCAAGAATAGAGTGCATCACCTGCCCCAGACTGAGAGTTCCCATCTATACCCTGTGGCTAATAGCCACTGATGGACTTCTGCTCCATATGTTTATCTAATTCCCTCTTGAAACTCTCCATGCTTGTAGCTGCCACCACCTCCTGTGGCAGTGAATTCCATATGTTAATCACTCTTTGGGTGAAAAAGTATTTCCTTTTATCTGTTCTAACCCGACTGCTCAGCAATTTCATAGAGTGCCCACGAGTTCTTGTATTGTGAGAAAGGGAGAAAAGTACTTCTTTCTCAACCTGCTCAATCCCATTCATAATCTTTTAAATCTCAATCATGTCACCCCTCAGCCGTTGTTTCTCCAAGCTGAAGAGCCCCAAGCATTTTAACCTTTCTTCATAGGGAAGGTGTTCCAACCCTTTTATCATTCTAGTTGCCCTTCTCTGCACTTTTTCCAATGCTATAATATCCTTTTTGAGATGTGGTGACCAGAACTGTACACAGTATTCCAAATGAGGTCGCACCAATGATTTATACAGGGGCATGATGATACTGGCTGATTTGTTCTCAATTCCCTTCCTAATAATCCCCAGCATAGCATTGGCCTTCTTTACTGCAGCTACACACTGTCTAGACATTTTCATTGAGTTATCCACTACGACTCCAAGATCACTCTCTTGGTCCATCTCTGCCAGTTCAGACCCCATCAACGTGTATTTATATTTAGGATTTTTGGCTCCAATGTGCATCACTTTGCACTTGGCCACATTGAACCCCATTTGCCACATTGACGCCCGCTCACCCATCCTCAACAGATCCCTTTGGAGTGCTCACAGTCCTCCTGGTTTTCACCACCCTGAACAACTCTGTGTCATCTGCAAATTTAGCCACTTCACTGCTTACTCCCAATTCCAAATCATTAATAAACAAGTTAAAAAGCATCGGACCGAGTACTGTTCCCTGTGATACCCCACTGCTTACCACCCTCCACTGAGAAAGTTTCCCATTTATACTCACTCTCTGTCTCCTATTTATAAGCCTGTTTTTGATCCACAAGAGGACTTGTCCTTTTATCCCATGACTATTGAGCTTACTTAGGAACCTTTGATGAGGAACTGTATCAAAAGCTTTCTGGAAGTCAAGGTAAATAATATCTATTGGGTCCCCCTTGTCCACATGTTTGTTCACTCCCTCAAAAAAACACTAACAGGTTAGTGAGACAAGATCTTCCCTTACAGAACCCATGCTGAGTCTGCCTCAATAGTTTTTGTTCATCAATGTGCCTACTAATTCTTTCCTTAATAACAGTTTCCACCAACTTACCTGGTATCGATGTCAGACTGACTGGCCTATAATTTCCCGGATCTCCCCTGGAACCCTTTTTAAAGATGGGAGTGACATTAGCTACCTTCCAGTCCTCAGGAATGGAGGCAGATTTTAAAGAAAGATTACATATTTTTGTCAGGAGATCCACAAGTTCACATTTGAGTTCTTTCAGTACTCTCAGATGAATGCCATCCGGGCCTGGTGATTTATTAGTTGTTAAATTGTCCATCAGTCGGAGGACTTCCTCTCTTGTCACTGCAATCTGATTCAGGTCTTTCAAACCCCCTCCCAAAATCGGTGCTTCTGGAGTGGGCAAGCACTTCTCCTCTTCCACAGTGAAAACAGAGGCAAAAAATGTGTTCAGCTTCTCAGCCATTTCCCTATCATCCTTCACTACTCCTTTTACCCCTTGGTCATCCAAGGGCCCCACTGCCTCCCTGGATGGCTTCCTACTTCTAATGTATTTGAAGAAAGTTTTATTGTTGGCCTTTATGTTTTTTGCGATATGCTCCTCATATTCCCTTTTTGGTTGCCTGATCACAGACTTGCATTTTATTTGCCATAGTCTGTGTTCCCTTTTATCAACCTCACTAAGACTAGCTTTCCACCACTTAAAGGAATCCTTCTTACCTTTTACAGCTTCCATTACTTTATTTGTTAACCATGCAGGCTTTTTTCTATACCTATTTGTACCTTTCCTAACCTGCGGTATATATTTTTTCTGAGCTTCTAGGACTGTATTTTTAAATAGTCTCCAAGCTTCCCCAATGGTTTTGACCTTCTCCACTCTTCCTTTCAATTTCTTCCTCACATGTCCCCTCATACCAGAGAAGTTACCCCTTTTAAAGTTAAAAGTGGTTGTGTCAGTCTTTTTGGGCAACTCCCTATCTGTACAAATGTTAAACTCAATGACATTATGGTCACTGTTCCCAAGTGGTGCAATCACTTTTACTTCTCTCACCAGGTCTTGGGTGTTACTTAGGACCAAATCCAGGATCGCCTCTCCCCTGGTAGGATCTGTGACCATCTGTTCCATAACACAGTCATTGAGAGTGTCTAAAAACTCAATCTCTTTTTCCCGACTAGAACTCATATTGACCCAATCAATGTGTGGGTAGTTAAAGTCGCCTATTACGACACAGTTATTTTGTCTAGATGCTATCTTTAATTCATTCATCATTTTATAATCCTCCTCTATCTTTTGATCTGGTAGGCGATAACAAACTCCCACTGTTAAGCTTCCTTTTGGACCCACTATTTCAACCCATAGCATTTCCAGAAGCGAATCCAATTCTCTTACCCTCTCAATCTTACTGGACGGTATACCCTCTCTGACATACAGAGCCACCCCACCTCTGACCCTTCCCCCCCTATCCTTCCGATATAATTTATAACCAGGAATCACCGTATCCCACTGATTTTCCTCATCCCACCAAGTTTCTGAAATACCCACAATGTGTATTTCCTCCCCCCCAAACACCAAGCATTCCAACTCCCCAATTTTACCTCGGAGACTTCTAGCATTTGTGTATAAACACTTATAGTTTCCCACGTTTCTTAAGCCCACAGCCTTCCTCTTGCTGCCTTGAGACCTTTCCAGGCAGTTCCTATCATTAGCCACAGTCTCAGTGGACAATTGTAATCCATTTCCTTGTACAAAAGTAATAGCTACCCCTTCATCTCTTTGAGATGAGCCATCCCGAACCAGAGACTTTTCATCTCCTGTTGGATTTCCCCCATTATTCAGTTTAAAAACTGCTCTGCCACCTTTTTGATTGTGAGTGCCGGCAGCCTGGTTCCTTCTTGGGACAAGTGGAGACCGTCCCTTTTGTACAGCTCCCTCTTGTCCCAAAAAGCATCCCAGTACCTAACAAACTTGAACCCTTCCCCCCTACACCACCATATCATCCATGCATTGAGACTCCTGATCTGTGCCTGTCTCTCTGGCCCTGCGCATGGAACAGGTAGCACTTCCGAGAAGGCTACCTTGGAGGTCCTGGCCTTGAGTTTCCTGCCCAGCAGCCTAAATTTCTCCTCCAGGACCTCACGACTGCATTTCCCCACATCGTTGGTGTCGACGTGCACCACGACCACTGGCTCCTCCCCAGCACTATCTACCAGCCTATCTAAAACACGTGTAATGTCCGCTACCTTCACACCAGGCAGGCAAGTCACCATACGGTCGGTACATGGGTTCGCCACCCAGCTGTCTACCTGCCTAAGGATCGAATCACCAACTACCAAGAACCCCCCTCCCACCCTTCCCAGGGACAGTTCCTTGGTACGAAAGGATACCCGTTCACCAGCTGAAGAAGAGGTTCCTTCTGAGGGCACATTCCCCTTATCCTCAGCATGGTGCCCCGTTTCCCCTTGACCCTCATGCTCCCTGGCCGCAGCTGGGCTGCCAGATCCAGAGTGGGACATATCTAACAAGTCCCTGAGAGTCTTCTCCGTGCACCTAACTGACTGTCTCTGCAAACTCGTTCCCTGAGAACCAGGAACCTCTTGTGAAGTCAAGCCATTTGTGAAGTCTGAACCTTCCCTTCCATTTCCACCTTGTTTTTGGGGATCAGGTAGCGATGTTCGCATAAGTGCATAATTGCCCCTGGTGTTGTCAATAGGGTTGCCAAGTGTCTTACCTGGTGCAACAGGGGAGAATTGGTCCCAGACCAGGACATTTGCATGTGTGCCCTGCAATGATGCCACCTGGAAGTGGTACCATAGAGTTTTCAGGCTAATTGCTAGAGCATTGCCTGATGACATGCCCAGTATGATGATGTTGCTTCCAAGTGACGTCATCGCCCTGGGCACATTGGCCCAATCTGGGCACTTTGGGGGTTAGGGTTAGGGTAGGGTTCCTCCTGCTGGTCAGATCTGGAATGGCTGGTTGGGGGCCCTTTGGGTGGGCAAACCTCTGCCCCCCCGGGAGACTTGGCAGCCCTAGTTGTCAATCACCTCAGCCAAGTAGTTATTCTGGATTGGGAGTCCCTGGGAGAGTTGTTTTCAACTGACAAATCCCCCCCAAAACCCCTCTCTTCCATGATGCTCCACCCCAATGTGTTCTAAAGAAGAGAGGCAAAGGGTCCTGAGAGGAGACAGACTACTTAGAAGAGATTGTGGTTGTGGAGTTGTCAAAAAGGACTTGGAACTTCGGACACATGCTTAGACACATGGGTGAAAGACAAAAAAAAAAAAAAAAAGAATGCTGCAGCAATCTGAATGATGGACCATGGGGCGAGCACACAGTGAAGCTGGTTCAGGGTGGGATGTCTGGTCAAAATGTTCTGCAACTGTTTAAAGGTAAAGTAAAGGTAAAGGTTCCCTTGCTCGAAAGCCAGTCGAATCCGACTCTAGGGTTGCGGTGCTCATCTCCGTTTCGAAGCCAAAGAGCCAGCGCTGTCCGAAAATATTTCCGTGGTCATGTGGCCAGCATAACTAAACACCAAGGCACAGAGAACGCTGTTACCTTCCCATTGAAATGGTACCTATTTATCTACTTGCAATTTCTTGCTTTCGAACTGCTAGGTTGGCAGGAGCTGGAACTAGAGATGGGAGCTCACTCTGTCATGCAGCACCCGGGTCTTGAACTGCTGAACTACTGACCTTCCACAGCCTGCAGTTCAGCAGCTTAACCACTTGAGTCATTTGAGCCACTGCAACTGTTTAAACCACAACAAATAGAGGTGCAGCCAGATCACACCAAGACTCCAGTGTGACCACAACCTCATTTTGTCTCAGCTGCCAGCCTTCTATAAAGTAGTCATGATAATTATCTAGAGTTACAGAATTCAGAATTATAGCATCTTGCCTTTTAAATACTTTTTTTTTTGCCATCAAGTCACAGCTGACTTGTGATGACCCCATAGGTTTTCAAGCCAAGAGACATTAAAAGGTCCCTGCCTCTGTGTCACAAGCCTGGTATTCCTTGGAGGCCTCCCATCCAAATACTAGCCAGGGTTGACCCTGCTTAGCTTCCAAGTTCTGACAAGACAGGGCTATCTGAGTCAGTACTTTAAGTTTAAGTAAATTCTTAAATTAAAATTAATCCAAACTAATATACAAGGAGTATTAAATTGAAATTAATCCAAACTAATATAGAAGCAGTTCTTTGCAAAAAGATGTAAGCAATGATAGTTGCATTGGTCAGTTCTGTTTGGTTTCACTTAGAGTTTTATAAAAGATGAAAAAGAAACAGATACAGAGGAAGGGCAACAAAATATCCACACAACTTAACCAGGAACCTTTGCTTAAGGTTGCTTGATTTCTGGAACAAAGGGAGACATGTAATGACCAAAAAAGTAAGACCATTTTAATCCCTTTGTCCTCCTAAGAGGAAAGGATGGCATCTAATAAAATCCTTTTCTTAAAGGAGAAACATTAGCCGTCTGCAATCTTAATTTGCCTTTAACTTATTTACAAGTGAGTATATATATTGAGCTAGTTCCATGTATTCAATCATCTGATTGACAAAGTACCCAATAAGTTTCAGTCCTACAGCTATGAATTGTTAGGTCCAGGACAGCAAAATAAGTGCTTATTTGCTTTTTCTCTCCTTTAAAGCTTCTGGCTGTTGGGGTGAGGGGGGATGTTAAATGCTGGCTGTGGTGGAAGAGGCCTGCTTTGGACTGCCCTCTTGGGTTCTTCTCAACACCTGGAGGGGATTTTCTTTCTCTCCAGTAGCCCACCACCTGATCCTTCTCCAGTTGACCTGGGAAAAATTATGTTGCTCTCTCTGTGCATGCGTGTGCCAAATTCACAATCCGTGGCCAATCAAGTTCTCTGTTTGTCCTTATTGTGCCAGCAAATTGTGACAGAACATGCCTGCTCTGGCCTGCAGGCCCTATTCTGCCCTCCCCTCCTAGGCGTTTCTCAACCCATGGGGGGGCTTTTCTTTCTCTCCAGTAGTCCACTACCACCACCTGACCTTAGTAAGGAATTACCCAAAGGGAGGGTAAGGGCTCTGTTTCTCTACCCATTGACCAGATCACACCAGGTCAACGAGGCATTTCCTGGAGATCTCCAGGAATCTCCTTCCTGAAGACCCGTGTAGGATTTTATCCCTCCAAACCTCTCTTCCCTGCTAGCAGGAAGGGAGAGATCTTGCCCCACCCATTATCTCTCCTGCTACATCTATTAGCATATGAATGAAGATGTCTGGAAAGCAATTACACAGACTTCCTTCTTCCCAAGTCTGTTCTCTGCCCAGAGAAAAGAACTTTTAAAATGCACAGTGGAGGCTTTGTTCATCTCAAATCTCCCAGGAGAAAAACTGCATTCCTTCACACTGGTATTCCTATAACTTCATAATGAATACATCTGGTTCACAGGTGGTGCATTGTTTGCTGGGCTCTACAGTGACTACTGGGGGAGAGATGCTGCTATCTTCCGCACAATGGGGCGCACAGCACATATCCGGACCCAGCCAGATGATGACCGACTCTTGAAAGGTACAAGTAGTCTGTGCAAGCAATCATTTTTTCCCCATTCCTTGCCAGGATAACAGTGTTGTAGCACCAGAATGTGCCAGCCTCATCTCACTTGGCAAGTTTCTCAGCTTATTGTGAATAGTGGCTCTGGGAAAGCACTCAATCAAGCAGGTGTTTTGCTTCTCTATATACCTAGTTCTAGTCATAGGGGGAGGGGTGTTTGTCCTGATAAAAGCTTTGCTTTGTCACATTTTGGCCAGCCCAAAAGCTTTGTATTAGATGAACACCAGCATGCCTGTTTTTCCTGTAGGGTTAGAAGAATGGCCGTGTAAGGACCTCAGACACAACCTGAACATTCAGTTGAACACATTCACACACTTCCCAGTCTGGGTGCTTCCCTCCCAGCAGAAGTTTCAAGCTAGTAGGCACCTGTGGGCACAATCCTTTGCCCTTGTGAGGGGCAATGAACATAGGAGCCATGCCAGTCTCTCATCAGCTTGCATAGGCAGAACACACTCTCACCCGCTGTGTTGGTCCTCTGAATTTGCACATTAAATAGCTCATAGTTTCTATTTTTATGCTTTCTGGAAGAGGTGTTAAGCATTTCCCTTTGCTGTTCTTTATGTCCAGAACCCTTCCCCAGAACACTGACATGGTGCTCCCTTGTGCCTTTCTTTCAAATGCCTCTATGAATACCACTGTTCCATGAAGTCCTTGCTTAATCCTGAAACCTATATCCATCCCTATATGCCAATCTTCTTTTAAAAAATCCAAGCCTATGTACCTAGAATTGCTCACAATCATCCCTTGCTCTCCTCTCCATGTGTTCTCTCTTTGTTATGGAACTTCAGGCTGTAATGTCTTTGGGGAAGTGATCTGCCTTTTTTGCTTATTCTAAGTACTGCTGGTAAAATAGTATACAGTGGTAACTGCAAAAGGTTTTTTCCCTTTATTGCTTAATAAACACTGTGAATTCAGAACTCTCTTGGGGGTAAACTGTAGGGGCATGAATGGGAAAAAATGGCATTTTCCATGTTCAAGTAAACCAAACCCAAAAAATATTGGTAAATGCCAATATTCAGCATTGCCAAAAAATTTGGGCTTGCCCGTAGTGTGTCGATTTCACGCCAAGTGGAGGGGGAGTGAAACCATTCTCCCTCCCCTGAGCTGGCCCACTGCCAGAGGCTGCCTTGGGAAATGAAGGCAGATTGGGGAGGCATCTTTAAGTGCTTCCACATCCCCTTTCCAGCTGTCCTGCCAAGGTACTATGGCCCCATAGGGTACAATGGAGAGAAGGGGTTTAAACTTTTTAAACCCCTTCTCTCTTTGCTTCCCCAGCCAGTCTGCCTTGGCAGGCTGGCTGGGGAAGTGAAGGAGGAGCATTTAAAGATGACCCCCCCCTTCTCTCTCTTCGCTTCCTCTGTCAGCCCACTTTGAGAAGCAAAGGGGGGCATTTAGAGATGCCTCCCCTTCTCTCTCTTCACTTCCTCAGCTGGCCCGCTGTGGCAGGCCAGCTGGGGAAGTGAAGACTGATCGGGGAGGCATCTTTAAATGCTTCCCCTTCACTTCCCTTCCCCAGCTGGTCCCAGAAGGAAGAGGAGATATTTAAAGTTTAAATATCTCCCCTTGGCTGGGGAGGCACGCCACAGAGGCAGCACAAACCCCAGAGGCAAGGGAAAGCATTTAAAGTTTAAACACCTTCCCTTCACTGAAGAGGCACATCACAAGTGAAGGGATTCCCTGAATGAATGCTGAATAGATTCAGCATTCATTCAGGGAATCCCTGTTCAGTCAGCTGAATCAGATCAGAGAATCTGTTTCGGTTTTCGGTGTGCCTGAATAATGCAGAATAGGCATTATTTGGATTTTTCTTTGGTTTAGCCAAACCAAAGGCACATCTCTAGTAAACTCCAGTAGAGATGTATCCTAATATGGCCAAACCAGGCTTTGGTTTTATAACAAATGCAACCAACATGCTGAACATTTTCCTGGATCTTATTTTAAAATTATTTCCCACAAGCTTAAGTCAACCCGTGAAAACTCACCACTAGTGTAGAGGTCATAATGCATGTGGGCTTCCTTTCTTTTTCAGTCTGTCATGTTGATTGTTGCAGTGACAAGCTGCATCCACATTGACTAGAAACCAAACTTCAAAAAGTGATAGGAAGACTGCAGTTCTAAGGATTACAAGAAGATCCTGTGCTGCAGCCCACATGACATATTAATCACATCTGCCTTAAGCCATTCCATGGTTGTGGGTTTGAAATTAAGTTGTACAGTCATGCACCATGCACATGCATGTAATTATTCCCTTGCTTCCTGCTAGACTCTTGTATAATTGTGATCTTTCTCCCTTTTTAACATTTTAAAGAACCTAAATTTGTTAGCACCTATATGATTCCTGATAATGAAGACCAGGAGGATAACAAGGTGTACTATTTCTTTACCGAGAAAGCTATAGAAGTGGAGACAGGAGCCCATGCCATCTACTCTCGAGTAGGAAGAGTCTGTGCAGTAAGTAAATCTCATATGTCATCCCAGAGCTAATGATAGGCTTCCCTTCTGTTTGTTCATATCTTTGTGTCCAAGGAAGCTAAAACAAAAATCCATGCCTGACTTTTATGCCAGGCTGCATCTCAAGGAACTGCTCAGCTCCAGATGTGATGGGGGGTGGCCACGCACGTACTTGTGGTTCTGGCATAACTAAGATAGGAATTGCAAAGCACATTCCCTACTGAGGGGCATAAAATAAAACATGACGGGAAACATGAAAGCCATTAAGAGTCTAGAAAGAAAACAGCCATCTGAATGAAGAGCTCCATAAAATGATTTGGTCTGCTATGTATCTTGATTCTGAAACATGTATGTTACAAAATTTCACTCACAGCCAGTGTTGTGGGGGGAAATAAATTACAGAATCTCAGTGCTAATCCTGACAGAAGAAACCAAGGAGCTTTGCTTGGTTTGGAGATGTCTGTCAGATCTGAATCACAGTTCCTCAGAAGAAATTCCAGTGTGCTGTAATGAGTCTTGCTTCCAAGGAAATGCCTTTTAGGACTGCAGCAGGACAGTTTTCTTCTGTACAGTCCTGTACCCTAGGGGGCAGAGTTGACTGTTCAGGAGTGCTGTGTGAGAAGAGAGGAGAGACTGAGTGAGGTGCTGTAGACTGAGAGAAGTCTGTGTGATCTTTTTCTGAGTTATTATCCTAAGTGGCAAGTGAGGAGAATAGATCCGTGTGTGGAAGTTATTAGCCTAAGTGGCAAATGGTGAAAATAAGTATTTGTGACTAGGTCTATTTAGTGAACATTTAGAAAGAAAGACCTGCACCTGTCTTGCAACCAAGAAGTTAGTAAGGCAACCTTTACACTTTTGAACCACACTGAAACCATTATGCTGTTATGCTTCTAAACCAACTCTGTTTCTGTTAAGTAAAACAGTTGTTTTATTTAGAGTAAAGGATCCCCTTTTACCTCACACTTACCCCCATGCACTGACCATTCCATCATTCTATCTCTCCTTATATATACTTGTGAAGTGGGTTGGCACTTTCTGAACATTCCACACACTCCTAAATCAGTTGGCTCCATGATGTGTCACTCAGAAACTGTCCCTATACACTGGCTGCGTTACCTGAGTTCCGCCTCCAAAATTCTAAACAGTTTGCTGATCCTCTCCCCCCAATAGCCAGTTGGAACACAGAGGTCGTTTGCATATACAGTCTGATTGGCCTTTACCTCTAACATTCTAAACAGTTTGCTGTTGCCATTGGGAGTCATTGAATGTGTCTTGAGGTAAAATACATATCCTAATCTTCCCTTAAATGGTCCCTGGACTTGCCAATCTCCCTGTGGGGCCTGGAGATCTCCCAGAAATCACCATGTTCCCCAGCCACAGCACATAATTTCCCCTACAGAAAATTTCCCAGCTATTACAATCTCCAGATGACCGAGATCAATTCTCCTGGAGACAATGGCTGCTTTCGGCAGTGGACTCTATGGCATTATACCCTGCTGAGGTCCTTTCCCACCCCAAACCCTACCTTCCCCAGGCTTTACCCCTCAAATCTACAGGTATTTCCCAACCCAGAGTTGGCAACCATGTAATTGGCTATGGAACCACTTTCCAGACTCTTGGAACCCAGAAGACAAGGCATAGGAGGAGGTGCTTTTCTACCTTAGCTCTCACTGCATAGCCCCAAATTAACATAAGCCAACCTCCAGCGGCACCTGGAGATCTCCAGCTATTACAACTGATGTCCAGATGACCAAGATCAGTTCTCCTGGAGACAATGGCTGCTTTGGCCAGTGGACTCTATGGCATTATACCCTGCTGAGGTCCCTCCCTGCCGCTTCCCTCCCCAGACTCTACCCCTCAAATTTACAGATAGTTCCCAACCCAGAGTTGGCAACCCTGTTACTGGCTATGGAACCACTTTCCAGAGCCTTGGAACCCAGAAGACATGGCATAGGAGGAGGTGGTTTTCTACTTTAGCTGCCATTGCATAACCCTAAATCAACATAAGTCAGGGGTGGAGGGAACCATACCTGTCACCATAAGGCTGTCCTCCCATACTACCCATGGGGCAGCAAAATGACTTGAGACTGCCCTTCCTTATAGCTAAGCAGAAGGAAATAAACACAGCTTGCCTCCCTCTATTTTCCCCTTCCCTCTGCTGCCCCACCAGGCACAGTCGGGACACTTACCTGGAGCTTCCTTCTAGAGCTCATTGTATTTCTTCCCACAATGGGCTTTACTCCTAATCCAATATAACAAAGCTCTGCTGTTTCCCAAATTGGGCCCAGAGAGAGGGAAGTTAGCTTGTTACAGGGTACCTAGTCAGATAAACAAGGGATCTTTTAGTGATGTACAGAGGTCTTTTTGGGGGAAAGCGCACCAGAGCACAGCGCCAGCAGCTCAGGAGCCAAGACCCACACCCAGCCGGGGTCCCCGGAGACTTTCAGGCAGCCGAATGTCAATTTCAGCTCCATTATATCCTATGGGCCATTGAAGTCAATGGTGAAAACATAGGGTATATTCTGGGGGCTGGAGGGGAGGGGTTTGAGGGAGAGGCTCCAAACTCACAGGGTAGCTGATGGAGCCTCTCCCCAAAATACCTACCAAGTTTCAAGAACATTGGAACAGGGGGTCAAATTCTATGGGCCCCCAAACAGGTTGCCCCTATTACCTCCATTGTTCTCTATGGTGGGGAAAAAGTAACTTGTTTTCCCACCATAGAGAACAATGGAGGGGATGGGGGCAACCTGTTTGAGGGCCCATGGAATTGGACCCCCTGATCCAATGTTCTTGAAACTTGGTGGGTATCTTGGGGAGAGGCTCCATCAGCTCCCCTGTGAGTTTGGAGCCTCTCCCTCAAACCCCCTATACCCTATGTTTTCACCATTGACTTCGATGGCCCATAGGATATAATGGGGCCAAATTGCTGCCGAATTTCTTTCATTCCCTCCTTTCCTTCCCTCCTTTCCTTCCCTCCTTTCCTTCTCTCCTTTCCTTCTCTCCTTTCCCTCTTTCTTTCTTTCTTTCTTTCTTTCTTTCTTTCTTTCTTTCTTTCTTTCTTTCTCTCTCTCTCTCTCTCTCTCTCTCTCTCTCTTTCCCTCTTTCCCTCTTTCCCTCTTTCCCACCTTCTTCTCTTCTCTTTTTTCCTCCTTTCCCTGTTTCCCTCCTTCTTCCCTCTCTTTCTTTCCCTCCTCCTTTCCTTCTCTTTCCTTCCCTCTTTCCTCCTTCTGTGGCCCAACTCTAGTGAGAAGGATTTTAAACTTTAAAGCCCTTCTCTCTTAGCTCCCTCACCCAGGCCAGCTGGGGAAGGGGAGGCTTTTGAAGATGCCTCCCCCCCTTTTGTTTCCCCTTCTGACATCACTTCCGGTGATGTCAGGGGGCATGGCATATGCTAATAGCCTAATAGCTCATTAGCATACCATATGCTAATGAGCTCCTGCAGCTGTTTTTGTACAAAAAACACACACACAAGCCTGAGAAGAAGAGAATGATAAGAGACAAGTGTCAGAAGGGAAGGAGGTCCTGAAGGGCGATACTACCTAGTCCAAAGTGTGTGAGAGGCTTGAGAACCATAGAAAGTCTGTGCCACAAGTAGTCCAAATCGACAGGGTATCAAAGGATGATTCCGCACTATATCTTAAATCTTGGTTCTACACTGTCCCCGAACTTACATACTACACTCGTGTTCACCCCTGTAATTATCTCAGGGTATTTTTTGTTTCCACATTACATTGAGGTCACCCCAGTTTTGCCCCACACTTGTCCTGGGATAAATAGATGCTGTTATAACCAGGGATAAATGCAAGGCATTGTGTTGTGAGTTGAACTCTGATAAAATCAGGGATGAGATCCAAGTGCGGAAAGGAGAGAGAGAGGAGCCGGCAAAGCAGTTGAAGGGGTATCCAGGTAGTTTATTTATTTACTATTTCTATTTGTATCCTGCCTTGCTGGACATGTTGGCTCAAGGCAGCTAACAGGGTTAAAATAACATAAACAATACAGAGTTAAAACAATTAGAGAATACAAGACCAAGTTAAGACAGCAACAGTTACAAATAAAAACTGACAGACTGGAGATAGTTGGGGGGATGTGGCACACTTTTCAACAACCTGGGCTTATTCTTTAAGGAAGGGAGATTCCATAGCTCAACATCGGACTCTTCATTCCCAGGATCGGGACTGGATAAACTGAGTAAAGTTTGAATTGGGTAATCTGAAGGTAACTGTCATCAAAATTCAACAGGAAGATTAGGAATTCACCTGACAATTCACAGTGAAGCAATTGATGGGTGTTTTTAGCATACTGACAAAGAAACAGGAATTCAAAATGAAGGTAAAATTGTCCTCTTGATGGCCTATATTGGGTGGATCAGATACTGGGCTATTTTTTTATCAAGAGCTGTATTAGAGGTGATACTTTGGTCATCAGCTGGAAATGGCCTATATTGCTCTGCTGAAGCATCTCTTGAAGCAGAGGATATGGTCATGTTATGCATGCCTTGGAGCTGGGGATATGTAAATACTTTATGCATATTAGTAACATCCTGCCTCCATGATGCAGGCCAGATGCAAGTTCTGAAACTTATCCCAGGGATCCCAATTGCACTTAAGCTTTCACGGGGATACCCTACAAAATAGCCAAGAGGACATTGGGGATCAAATTGGGGTGTCTCAACTGGAGACCTTACAATTCTTCCTTTGGTGGTGGCAAAATCATTAAGGAATGCTAAGGAAGTTCAGGAAGCAGCATAATACAAGTCATTTCAGAGCATTACAGTGAAGTGTAATACCAGGGGTTTCATCAAGAAGGTAAAACATTCAGGCCTAAGTCTTGCTGAGAGAAATGTTTGTGAATCCTAAGTGAATAGGAGTACAGCCTTTCAGCCCAGTTACAAATGTCTTGTCTTGGAAGAAAGGCTTGATGAATTCCATACGAAGTAGGGTTGCCAGCTTGGATTGGAACTTCTTAGAGATTTGGGGGTGGAGGAACCAAGGGGGAAGAGTATAATGCCATACAGTCCACCCTCCCAAACAGCCATTTTCTCCAGGAGTACTGACCTTTGCAGTATGGAGATCAGTCATAATTCCAAGAGACCCTGGAGGTTGGCAGCCCTAGTAGGAAATTCCCTGGGTCACTGTCCTTCTATAGAAGGGAGTCCTAAAGCATTCTGTTTGATGTTTCTGAAGGCCTCTTTCGCAAAGAAAGGCCTAATTAGAGCTAATCAGCTCCTTTTTATGGCACATAACAAGCCCAGCTGGCTCCCAGCTTGACAACTGATAATCAGATTCTACTTCAGTGGTCAGGTTTGTCCCTTGCCCATTTATACACTGGTTAAGTATGGACACAGGTGGGTATGACGTGCCTTTTCACCTATGCCTCAGTCTACAAAACAGTTAATAAGACTGCAAGGGGACTATTCACTTTCTTAATTTTCTTGAAATGCTGTGATACATTTATCACTTCATTTTAAGTGCAAAACTGCTATAGTGATTGGGTGGGATTTCAGTGACATCATTGGGGGCAGAGGGCAGCCAATTAGGGCTATCCACAGGCCCTTTCTAGTGAAGCAGAACTGATAGAACTGATTGCTTCAGAGATCACCCATGAGAAAGAAAGGTACATTTGGACAGAATGTAGATTAGGCCTGCTACTTTTGGGTGTTGATAATTGTGGATTGTTTTCTAGTGTAGTTCTTTAGAGAAATACTTATGAACTATGAAAACCTTTTTCCATGGCACAAATTTTTACCCGAATTGCAAAGCAAGCTTTTAACCTTTAAGCCTTCTATCCTCAGACCTGCTGCTCAAGAATGAAGTAACTGGAATTTGAGCTGAACAAATCTTATGGTATTGCAATCACTAAAGTAATGCTAAGGGTGATTAATAAAACAAATAATTTAACTAGCTAACATATTTGGCTCACTGAATTGTCAGAAGTGACCAATCATTTTCAAGGAATTAGTAATGTCTATATAAATAAAACTAATTATAGCCATGAATTTAATTTAAAATTCTAACCACAGCTTTTAATGAGAAAGTTGACAACCCTCTGTAGTCCAGGTAGAATATGGATTTTAAAATAGAAACATAAGCTATATAAGTGATTTATGGTTTCAAAGTTAATGATTCAATAGAAAATAACAGGCTACACTGTGGAGACCGTGTTTGCCCTGATCACCAACTGAAAGAGTTTTTGTGTGGCTTTCCAGGCTTGGGGAAAAGTTATCCCAACTCACTGGAATGTGGTGTGTCACAAGGAGCAATTTTCTCCCCTATGCTCTTTAATATCTATATGCGCCCCCTCACCCTAATTATCTGGAGATATGGGCTGGGATGTCACCAGTATGTGGATGACACCCAGCTCTATCTCCTGATGGACAGCCCCCCCTGGGCACAGCCCCAGGAGATCTGGACAGGGCATTACAGGCTGTGGCTGGATGGCTGCAACAGAGCTGACTGAAGTTAAATCCATCCAAGATGGAGGTCCTGCACCTGAGCCATGGGGGATTGAGCCAGGGAATCAGGCTCACTAACTGTGATGGGGTTCCACTGGTGCCAACATCAAGGGTGAAGAGTCTGGGGGGTGTTCCTGGGTGCCTCCCTTTCTATGGAGGCCCAGCTCACCACCACTGCCAGGTCTGCCTTTTTCCACCCAAGGAAGATCAGGCAGTTGGCCCCATATCTAATCTTCCATGACCTAGCTACAGTGACCCATGCAATGTTCACTTCCAGAATGGATTATTTTAACTCTATTTGGGGCTACTCTTAACTCTGCTCTGGAAGTTGTAGCTAGTGCAGAATGCAGCAGCACAGGTGTTGACGGCAACACTTGTGTGGGCTCACATCCACCCAATGCTGTGTGAACTGCACTGTCTGCCTATTGAATACTGAATCCATTTCAAAGTGCTGGTGCTTGCCTTTAAAGCCCTATATGGCCAAGGGCCAGCATATCTTTGGAATCACCTCTCCCCATATGAGTCCCATAGAGCACTGAGGTCTACTAACCAACACCTTTTGGTAGCCCCCGACCCCAGGGACGTCCAACTTGTCTCAACTAGGGTCAGGGCCATTTTGCCCTACTTGGTGGAATCCCATATGAGATCAGGACATTTATTACAATTCCTGCAGGATTTATTACATTCTGCAGGGCCTATAAGATGGAGCTCTTCCACCAGGTTTTTGATTGAGGCAGCGGACGTACCCCCTCCTCAGCTGAACTCCCATCTTGGGCCTGGATCTGAATAGCCATATAGGAACCATCTAAACTGTTGAGACATCTGGCTAAAATTATAGACAGCACTTTATGATTTATGTTGTTTTAAACTGTTGTTTTAAATTGTACTATATATTGTACTGAGACTTATGGAACCCATCCTAAGCCTGCTTGCATGGTAAGTGGGATACAAGACTAATAAAATCAATAAAATAAACAGCTGATGATTGCAGGGAAAGGTTCCTTGTGATTGTGGGTGTCTCGTGACAAGCCCTTCTACATGTTGTGGCAAGTGAATAGAGGACTTGCCACATGGTGACATGTTCAAGTGGCCTCTAGCTAGAAATGGCAATACATAAACTGGAGCTCATGTATAATGTTGTCTTCAGTGTGGTGAGGTTAGAGCAGTGGATCCGTCTGGTATGTGATGATGAACACAGAAACAAGAAGTGCCTTTGATATGGAGAGAACACAGAAGACATTTCCACATCAGTGGAGGTGCAATGATAGTGCTGTCTTCAGGCATGAGGGAGAAGTATAGGAACCAGAAAGCACAACTCAGTTGAAATTCCTTTTTTTCACTGTCATGTCAAACATCTTGAATACCAAAAGCCAAGAAAAGAAGGCTGTGGAGAGGCAGACATTTTAAAGCCATACCCAATCTCTTTATTCAAGATATAATTTTGTAATATTTTTTGGCTGTTACTTTCATTCTCTATATTCTCTTTGCTCTTTGTTCATATCCAGAATGACATGGGTGGACAGCGGATGCTAGTGAATAAGTGGACCACTTTCCTCAAAACCCGACTAGTCTGCTCTGTGCCAGGAATGAATGGCATTGACACCTACTTTGATGAGCTAGGTGAGCCACATGGTGCTTCTGGGCAGGGTGGAGATATTCTGGGAAGAATCAGAATCAGTGGCATAGCCAGAAACATTTGGTTGGTGGGGTGTGGGGAAATCTGGGGGGCAGCCCCACCACATCTGCTGCTCCTCTTGCAGCAACAGAAGCAGCAACTCTGGCTCCACTGCGACCTCTAGTCCTCTAGTCCTTTCAATTGGAGAGACTCAATTCCGGGCTGCTTTTCTGTGTAATCCAGGGAGGGGAAGAATCTCCAACTATCTCTCTTTTTGCATTTTGCAATTTTATTTTATTTTTGCAATTTTGCTTTATTTTATTTTATTTGAATTTTTAAAGACCTATTTCTTTTTCAGCCCAGAAAAAAGAAAATGAGACTGAAGCTTCCCTGACTGTGCCTGGGGTCATTTTGGACCCCCCCCCCCACCACACACACATCTTACATGTTTAAAATATTTTTTTGAATCTGTTCAATTTTTTTATTTTTGTCTGAGAGTGTGGCACTCATCTCTGGGGGACATTTTTCCCAAATGCCTCCATGCCTACAAGTCTACTCAGAATACTTGTTATTTCAGCATAAGGCACTTTGGGTTTCAAATAAATGATGTCTAGAAATAGCTGAGTAAGAGATCACTTACTCCATGTGCAAAAAGTTCACAGAGCATTCATGCCTTCACTGCCCCCCTCCCTAGTCTCATAATGCCTCAGGCTTATCTGCTGTCAACCTTTTCCTCCCCTTAACCTTTGTGACTTCCAGCCAGGAACATACCCTTTACTGTTTTGTCTTAGGGATGCTGTGAATTTTGGTGTGAACATGATCAGTGGTCAAATTTACCATATTCGAAGGTAGCAATCAGATGTGAGCCAATCACTTGGTCTGTTCAGTTAGGGCAGCCAAATCGATTTGTCTCAGGTTATTCCAAAACTGAGCATGTGCAGGGATGGTGTAGATTCAAACTGATAGCCATTAGCATCACTAAGGACTACTTAGCAGGGGCATGGTGGCTGTCCTTCTGGTTGGCTGCAGCTCTCATGCTCTTCTGCTATCCCCAACAGAAAACAATGTTTTGCTCTTCAACAAACAAGATAATTTTGTAAAAACTTTCAATGCCAGGCATTCTTCTTTGCTGGAAGAAATGGCGGCAGCAGGAGAAAAGCTAGACCAAAGTTACGAGGCTCCCATTACACAGGAACTAACAGAAATAAAGGAAGAAATAAAAAGTGAGATAAAAACTTTGAGTTGTGATGTTGGGCAATTAAGGAAGGAATTTGCTCAGCTCAAGCTCACAATTAACTCGATAAATCAAAAACTAGATGAACTTACCTCATCCTTGAAAGTGATGGGGGGGGAAAGTTGAATCTGCATTTCAAATTGCCAGAAAAGTGGCTGATGATTTGTCGGAGTTACAAGAATTTGAAAAGTGGGCTAAGAACAAAATCATTCTTCAGGAGACCAGGTTAAGATAAAGAAAAGCGAAACTCCTCAAACTTCTGTACGACAGGAAATCTTAAAGAGGAATTAAACAAATTGCTTCTACAGGAGAAACAGAGACTTCAGAAGAGATACTCACCTTGGCCTTCCGAATTAACATATCAGAAAGAGCCCCTGAAGGCGTTTCGCAAGACATAATTAAAAATTTCAAGGAGCTACAGACTAGAAACAAACTTTTAAAAATAGCACAAGAAAAACAAGGACTGACCCTTGAAGCTACATGGGGTTTTTTTGCATGGTGACATCATTCCAGAAGTGCTTATTGCGAGACAAAGACTACGTGAAACAGCAAAGACATTGAGAGAAAAAGAGATTCCCTACAGATGGTTAGCGCTCAGCCACCTGGTGATCAATTTAAATAATAAAACATTCACAGCACATAATGAGGCAATGGGGGAAAAATGAGTGGAGGCTGTTATTAAATTGAAGGAAGGAGGTGTTTGAAGGGGAAAATGTGGTCTGGCATTGATATTTAGGTTACAGCGTGACTATGAAAAAAGAATTGAAAGTTGGGTTTATTAGTATAAGAGTAGACTTTGATTCTTATTATGATTAAGCAGAATATTATACAAGTGTTAAATGTTACATTAGTGTATTAAGTGTTAGATTAGGGTATAGCAAGGAGGTGAAGAGTGTGCCCCCCCCAAGACCGCTGAATCTAGGGGAGGTTTTTTTCTCCCGCTGTAGAGTTCTTCTCTATAGTGCCCATAATTGGAGGCAAATCCTTTCAACTTTTCTTTTCAGGAACAGCAGAAGACAGATAGTAGTAACTGATGTAGGAATGAACTGAAGATTATGGAACGTATCAAGGTTAATTTAAGTTTTGGGGAAAGTTGTATGGGGACCCAATAAACAGGTAAGATAGGGGTATAAGAAAAGAGGAGGGATTAAACGAGATTAAAAAGGACTAGGTTGATGAAATAGTAACCTCAGGAGGATTTTTTTGTTTGGTTGGTTGGTTATTACTGGTGTTAAAAAGTGGAAAATGTGTATATCAACATGATGGGTAATGATTTGTGTGTATGTAGATTGGATATACTCAATAAAAATATTATATATATATATAAAAGGACTACTTAGCCAAACACCAAAAGATAAGGTTTTATTGAAACACAACACTGATTTATATAATTTGTGAGTCATATAATTGTCTATGTATAGAATTGCTTGCTAAGCAGAGCAGTTATGCAGCAAGGATGGGGAGACAGCAGACATAAATTGGTTGTGTGAGAACCTGCATGCTCAAAAAGCCAATTATCCTATACTGCAAGGTTAGGAAACAATACAGCAAAGCAACCTGTTGAACACCCACAAATAGATCGATGAACTATTGAACTGATGGTTGAAAAATCGTGTCTTTGTTCATCACTGTTTAACCACAAAAGCCATCTGTTGAACCATCTGGGCCACAAAAAATGTCAAGCACAAATTCTGGATGGGGGATACATTTCTAGGGAGTAGTGTATGTGAAAGTGATCTTGGGATAAGAGTGGACTGTAAACTAAATATGAGCAGTCAGTGTGATGTGGTGGCAAAAAAAGGCTAATTCAGTCTTGAGTTGTATTAAAAGGGCCATAGCATCAAAATCGTAGGTCATAGCCTCTCTGTATACTGCCTTGGTCAGGCCGCACCAATGTGCAGTTCTGGAGGCCTCACTTCAAAAAGGATGTGGGCAAAATCGAGAGGGTACAGAAAAGAGCAATGAGGATGATCAGGGGTCTGGTGAGTGAGCCCTACGAGAAAAGGCTAAGGGCCTTGGGAATGCTTAGTTTGGAGAAGAGGAGATCTCTTAAAATATTTGAAAGGATGTCATTTGGAGGAGGGCAAGGAGCTGTTCCAGTTGGCAGCAGAGGATAGGACCCGAAGCAATGGGTTTAAATTACATGCAGAAAGGTATCGGCTGGATATTAGGAAAAACTTTTTCATGGTTAGAGTGGTTCAAAGGTGGAATCAGCTGCCTAGGGTGGTGTTAAGCTCCCCTTCACTGGCAGCTTTCAAGAAGTGGCTGGATGAATATTTGTCAGAGATGCTTTAGGCTGGTCCTGCATTGTGCAGGGGGTTGGACTAGATGGTCTGTATGGCCCCTTCCAACTCTATGATTCTATGATTCTATAACCGGGCAGTGACTGAACTGGCAGGTTTCAAGCATCCCTATTTTCTGTGAGAAAACTCTCTAATGCGTGTCCCTGAGGTGGGGGTAAATAAAGACTGAATGGATGATATATGCAGATGTTTACATAATATCTCAATCTCACTAGGGGTACATCTAGGTTTGCCAACTCCAAGTTGTGAAATACTTGGAGGTATAGGTGGAGAGAGTTCTGGATGACTCTGATCAGGCCTGATTCAGGTATAGGCATGCACTGAAGAAACCCTAGGCATAGCTTTCCTATACCAGATCATTTAATTCATAGCCTGTATGACTTAAATGATCTATAGGTTAGTTCTGGGATAGTACACAAGTAAATAGTATTAGAGAATCTCTGCTTCCAAATTAAGCTCTTTTTATTAAAGCATAATTATTGCATTCTTAACATGGACTAAATCAATGAAGCATTATACCATCCATCCATCATTCTTACATAGATAATTAAAGAAGAGCAATTACATGAGTCCATAAGAGTCTCTTACCAAAGTAAGCAGGTCACAGGCAAAGAGCCCCTTCTAAGAAGCTCTCTACCAATACAACTTCCCCTGTTTATAGGATTTTAAAATAATTTCCTAACAATTGCTAACTGTTCCATATGATAAGGGTGCATAAAATGCATACTCTTGGCTACTTCATTATCTTATAACTTCAAGCACTATATAAGGTTATCTTTACTTAAATAACTTCTTAGGATATATGAAAAAATTAGTTCATTCTCACTTCTTTTTATCTTAACAAAGTCTATTTTAAAATAATTATTACAATTATCTCATACATATGAATATCTTTCAACCAATACAGAATCATACCCTCACCTTGGACATTCTTGCAATTCTCAGGTGCATCTGCACCTGGGCCTAAACAAATTGTATCCATTGATATTGGTTTTAAAAGGTAAAGGTTTCCCTTGCTCCAAAGCAAATTGAATCCGACTCTAGCGGGCGGTGCTCATCTCCGTTTCCAAGCTAAAGAACCAGCGCTGTCTAAAGATGTTTCTGTGGACATGTGGCCTGCATGACTAAATGCTGAGGCACATGGAACGCTGTTACCTTCCCACCAAAGCAGTACCTATTTATCTACGTGCAATTTCTTGCTTTCAAACTGCTAGGTTGGCAGGAGCTGGGGCCAGAGACAGGAGCTCACTCTGCCGCATGGTACTAGGGTCTCAAACTGCCAAGCTACAGACCTTCTGGTCAGCATAAGAACATAAGAACATAAGAGAAGCCAATGTTGGATCAGGCCAATGGCCCATCTAGTCCAACACTCTGTCACACAGTGGCCAAAAATACCAGGTGCCATCAGGAGGTCCAGCAGTGGAGCCAGGACACTAGAAGCCCTCCCACTGCTGCCCCCCCAGCACCAAGAATAGAGTGCATCGCCTGCCCCAGACTGAGACTGCACCAGCATGTTAACCTCTGAGCCACCACAGCCCTGATATTGGTTTAGATAGCTTCTAATCTACACAAAACCATATAATTGTTGCCACTCTGTCTTCTTCTTACTGCTCTTCAAGGCTATTCTGTCCTAGGTCTCTTGGTATGCTGACCCCAGAGACTAGGTTTGTTCTGACTGTGTGTGCCACAATATCCTCTGTGATCTTATTGGTCAAGTCCAACAACTGTCCCCCTAAATTTCTAGCCATATCCTTGACAAGAGCTTGGGGAAGGAGCTCAGCCATAGAGTCCACCCTTTGAAGCTGCCATTTTCTCCATGGGAACTGAGCTCTGGAGTCTGGAGATCAGTTGTAATTCTAGGAGAACTCTATACTCTAATGAAGGCTGGTAACCCTAGTTACACCTGTGCTTTGTGAGTTCGTAGTAAGTCAAGATAAATTTAAGTATAAAACTCTTTCCTTGATAAGTTGCAAGAGCAGCCACTTAAAGCTGACTTCTTTCAAAAGCTGAACCTGCTGACTCCCCCGTCATACTTCTCTTTTGCAGAGGATGTCTTCTTACTCCACACTCGGGATAACAAAAACCCAGTGATATTTGGACTCTTCAGCACTACAAGGTGAGATGAATTATGAAAGGTTCTTGATACATCTTGAAGAGGAACCAACTGTGCAATCAATTTGGAAATGTCTCAGATCCTATTAGCAAATCAAGGGACCTGGTGAGAATATGCTTTTCAAAGATGCAAATCAGCACATTACAGTGGGACAGAGTCTTGTGCAGAGGGCATGGGGATTTCAATTGCTTGTCTGGTTTGTTACCTGGATGCAGAATCTCCCTGATGTTACAGTCCCCTGTCTCTGAAATGAAAGGAAAGAGAGAGAAACAGACAACAGTGGCTGGGAGATACATGTACTCTAACAAAGCCTGTTAGAACGTTGCCTTCTACCAGTGTCAGTTCCAGTTTTTGGGAGGCTCTGGGAAGTCAGTGCCCAGGGGCTGCCTCCTGTCCATTACCAGGTCCCCCTAATGCCTCCCTTTCCAGCCATCCATTTTTGTGTGTGCCCACCCAACTGTGAATCCTTCCCCTTCTCACAAACCCTCCCACCACAGGCACTCCCAGCCACCAGCACTGCATTCATGCCCTTTCCCCAACAGCACTGGGTAGTGCATGCAGCTGCTGTGGCCACTAGGAGTGCTGCCCCTGTGCACCAGCTGCATGCATCTTCCCATCAACACTGGGAAGCTGGGAGCATGGGTGCTGGAGTGCTTGCAAGTAAATGGGCAGGGAAAGGCACATGAAGAGGTGGCAGGGGGTGGACAGCTGGGGAGGTCTGTAACAGAGGGCCCCAGTAGCTGCCTCTCTTCGAGGTATGCTGACACTGGCCCTGCCTTCTGCATATGATAAAAGGATAAGTAGAGGGTTTGCTGAGTATGGGACAGGCTTGTCTGTTTACTTTTGGGGAGAGAGTCCTGCACATGCCCAAGGGATGGGAGCCAGGCTGCTCTGTTGATTGAGGCCTAAGAGAGATATGGCATAGATGGCAGAACTGTACAAGGCAGATTGGAAGCACATGTAGCCTCAGTTCAGATCAGGACAAGCCAATCTTTCACCTTTTCTCCATAATGGCGCCAGATCAGGCCATTTGCATGCAAGTTTCCTTTTGCAAAGACCTTTATTCTTTGCTACGTCTATAATGCCTCTCAGAATTCCCCATCTGCAGGGAGAAAAATATAGACTTGAGCAGGGGTCATTTCGTAGAAAAAGAGGTGCAGGAGCTCATTAGCATAACTAAATAGCAGAACTTATTTGTATATGCCATACCCCCTGATGTCACCGGATATGTGTCAGAAGGCAACACCCACTGCTCAGACTCCACTGGACTGTTTTGGATTGCTAGCTATTGGGGGGGGGGACACAGATCTGCCCTTGCAGAGGACAGAGAGCTTGTACCTGAATAAACCTTGGTCTTGAAGGTGCCACTGGACTCTTTTGGATTGCTAGCTATGGGGGGGGGGGATGTGCAGATCTGCCCTCACAGAGGAGGGAGAGCTTGTACCCAAATAAATCTTGGTCTTAAAGGTGCCACTGGAGGGATGTACTAAAAGGAAAGACAGGATTACCCATTGGAAACAATGGGAGAGACTTGAAGGCCCATTTGCAGTAATGGGAGACAGGAATGCCAATTGACTTGCATGGGCTCCACCCATGCACCTTAAAGACTAACAAAAAATGTGGTAGGGTATGAGCTTTTGTGAGTCACTGTTCACTTCTTCAGATACAGCTAGAATGTGAGTCCATCACCAGACCATACAGAGGTGACAGAGGAAACATAACACTGCACGGGCAATCGCCCCACCTTAAAGAAAAGGATGCTGATAGTTACCTCCATGCTTGAGTGGAGATGGATGGAGCATAACAACCGGGTCTCAGTTGATTGCTCTCAGCATTCCACAATTAAGAGGGATACATTTAGACTCCAGTTTTGATAGTTATTTGCTTCACTATGTTTCCCCCCCCCCAGAATTTGATCCAGGCAAATGGTGACCATATAAACTAAGCTTGTTATTCCTGTTTGATCCTTGCATCTGTTAAACACCTTCATTATCTTGTGTGCTAATTGCTGCCCACCCTCTACCTATATGTATGGACTGGTAACTTCCATTTCAATGTATCCGAAGAAGTGTGCATGCACATGAAAGCTTATACCTTGAATAAAACCTTGTTGGTCTTACAGGTGCCAGTGGACTTGAATTTTGTTCTGTTGCTTCAGACCAACATGGCTACCCACGTGAATCTAAGTTTGCATGTATACACTGATGTGAGTGGGCAGTGAGGATATTGCTCATCTTACACATGTTTTATATGTGAGGGTTTCTGTTTTCTGCACCATATTTCGTCTTCATGGTTAATTCCATCTGGAGTGTTACTTTAGAGTATGTCTTGATTTTTATTTTATAGCAACATATTCCGAGGATATGCTATCTGTGTCTATCACATGGCTAGTTTCCGTGCAGCTTTCAATGGACCATATGCACATAAAGAAGGGCCTGAATACCACTGGTCTGTGTATGAAGGAAAAGTACCATACCCAAGACCTGGATCAGTAAGTGTGAGGTGTTTTTGTTTTTTAATTATTATGGTGACTTGATGCCTCAGTAAAATGGAACACTGTTCTGATTTAAAAACAACAGCAGGCAAATCCCCTTGATCGGAACTAGGGTCACTGGGTATTTTTGTGTGTGGTCTATGAAGATATCTGTACAATAGACTCATATTATTGTAAATGTCCCACCCACCCCGTTCAAGCCCAAATCCACACTAAAACAGCCTGAGGTAAGGAATACCTACACACACACACATACAGCCACTTACCTGTAAGCTAATACAGCTGATGTCTTAAAGTGACCCAGATAGCAGTGACCCAGATAGCAGCTGTAAAGGATCTTTGACAAAACACCAAGGCACTTATACGAGCTGGAAGGAACACTGAAACACTCAATACTTACTAGTATGAAAACAGGAATAAAGTTTATTAAGTCTACTTATAGAAATATCTGGATGGAGGAACTAGCAAGATCAAGCAGTCAACATAATACCGAACATTCAATAACAACATCCATTCCTGGAAGCCTCCCCAAAACCAGGAATTCCAAGCCTCCCGACACCATGCATATTGCTCCACCCAAGAGGGGAGGCAAGGGGCCAAAGGGGTAGAGTAAGAGAAGTGATCAAGCTGGCCACAGCCACTTACTCTCACAGATTTGATCAAAGGTCTGGTTCCCAAGGCAGGGATCCAAATGGTTTGAGTGGCAAATAATCCAAGACACATAACCTGCCAGATGTTAGCATAGACAGGGTGTTACCCAAACTGAACACAAAGAATGGAAAATTAGCTTTTAAAGGTTCCAGAAAGGAATAATGTGAGACCTTGTAACCTCTGTACACCAGGATGGATCTCGGATGAGGTACCAGAAATAAAATTATGAAGAAAGAAAATGAGAGAGAGTAATTGTAAACACAAACAAATAACTTTATTGTATATAAAATAAAAAGAAATAAAAATGTAAACTGTTACACTAAGCACCTGAGAACTGATTCCTTAAGTGATCAAACACACACATACACACACACCAGCAAGAGGGTGCACTTATAGAAGGTAGAAGGAAGGAAATTGGGAAGTTTTAGGGAAGAAACATGCAACCTTAATGAAGGGCTTGATGTCTGGAGAGGTTCCTGGAGTAGACACAGTTGAGGTCCAAGGAGGCAGAGTATCGAGGAGGATAAGAGGACACATGACATTGCATACCACTCAGCCGGGAGTCACCTATGACCAACAACTTCCTTTTCCTTCCAGTGCCATTTCTTTGTATCTGTTGTCCCTTTGACTGGTCTCTTCTACCCTATGCTGGACATCAAGTCTTCCATTAATAAACTCCTCCCCTTCTTTGATCTCATGGAAAGCAGTAATCCTTTCCTCCAGACTTTGAACCTTCTCCTCCAGACAAAGGGGTTTTAATTTCCAAGTATCTGTTTAACCTAATGCCTCCTCACAGATGGATCTTAGCCACTGCCACACAGCAACCACCACAGAGAATGCCTGTGAATGGGCAGCTGCTGATTTTACCTGTTTGTAGGGTGGCATTTTCAGAAGGCTTTGCTCAGATGAGCAGAGCTGTCACAATAGAATGAAGCAGGAGAGTCAGTCCTGCAGTATGTGGGTCCAGTGCCTTTAAGAGCTTTATAGATGATAACCAGAATCTGGAACTGAACATGGTAACTGATTTGTTGTCAAAGGCTTTCACAGCCGGAGTTCATTAGTTTTTGTAGATTTTCCGGGTTGTGTGGCCGTGGTCTTGGCATTGTAGGACCTGACGTTTCGCCAGTAGCTGTGACTGGCATCCTCAGAGGTATAACACAGAAAGATGGAGTACGCTCTGTGTCAAGGTAAGCAGAAAAATGGTAGGTAGGTAATTTATATCTACCCTGGAAGGTGGAGTAGTGCTGAGTCATTATCTTGTAGTAGTTGCCCCCCCAGCCAGAATAATGAGACAGACAACAATATGGAATTAAACAAGGGCCACTTTATTAACTATTTAACAAAACATTCCAGCAAAGACAACTAAGCAAGCATGGAACAAGCAAGGCAGGCATCACTCCCTGCAAGCCTGCACTAAGAAACTGGGTGGGAGGGTGGGCGAGCACGCGGAGCAACTGTCAGAGGGCGGGAGCGGAGCCTGGCCCTTTGAATCAGCCAGTTCTGCCCCCTGCTGCATCAGGATGCATAGCGTCTCTGTGCTGCTGCCGTCTCCATTCTTCGGAGCGGGTGCCGGGCGGGTGGGAGCTCCGTTGCACAAACCTGCCAAGTGACCAAACTATTTAAATGCCCTCCTAACATCCCAAACCACTGCCCTCAGTGCAAGGTAGGCAAAAATACCTCCACCCATTCCGCCAATCAGGGTGGAAGCGAAAAATTCCTACATGGCCCCAGTGGTGACTGGTTCAAGCCTGCACTAAGAAACTGAGTGGGAGGGTGGGCGAGCATGCGGAGCAACTGTCAGAGGGCGGGAGTGGAGCCTGGTCCTTTGAACCAGCCAGTTCTGCCCCCCGCTGCATCAGGATGCATAGCATCCCTGCGCTGCTGCCATCTCCATTCTTCGGAGCGGCAAATCAGCCCCTGCCCACCAGCGGAATTGCTGGGTGGGTGGGAGCTCCGTTGCCCCCCCCAGCCAGAATAATGAGACAGACGATGATATGGAATTAAACAAGGGCCACTTTATTAACTATTTAACAGAACATTGCAGCAAAGACAACTAAGCAAGCATGGAACAGGCAAGGCAGGCATCACTCCCTGACCAACCCCCTTGCCCTTAAAGGGCGGGTCACCCAGCTCTAGCCATGAGCCATTTACT
The DNA here is from genome assembly GCA_029375565.1 of Gekko gecko. Classification (NCBI taxonomy): domain Eukaryota; kingdom Metazoa; phylum Chordata; class Lepidosauria; order Squamata; family Gekkonidae; genus Gekko; species Gekko gecko. The sequence continues at coordinate 178,523,387 of JAPDNY010000005.1, forward strand.
CACTGGCTCGTGACCAGCAGCCCAGCAACTGGTTGCCCCCTAGGAGCGCCTACCCCTAATGCCTTTCAGCTTGCAGGGAGGAGCCTGCCCTAAAAGGTTCCCAGAGGTGATCACCAATCCCCAACCCAGGACCTTAGAATTCGAAGGCAGTTCCTGGTGACCACCTGTTCCCTAATGGGATATGCCAAAAGTTGCTCACCAGTTCCGTTTTCTTGCTTGCACAAACCTGCCATAGCCAAGGTCAAGCCTCTGCTTTGGCCTTTGCTCCCCACTCAGCATCTTAAAGCCGACCTAATTCCTTGCTGCAAGTCCTTCAAAAATATCTCATTGCCCTTGTTCGACAAATGCACCCCGTCCACCCTATACAGGTCCGGAAACACAACCCGTATATCAGGGTGCGGTAAGAACATGCCCAATCCAGCATCCATGGCCTTTCTCAGCTGCCTATTAACTTTGCGTCGGGCGCGGTCAATACACCGGGGGGCCTCCTAGTTCCGCCACACTTGGTGGGGCAGTATGGCTGACCATACTATTATCACATTGGGCCACCTTGCTCTTATCCTCACAAGGTCTGCCTCGGCCTGCAACACAAGGGCCTTGCCCTTCAAGAGACCCAGGTCATTGCCCCCCAAGTGTATTACCAGGATGTGAGGAGGAGGCCCACTCCTTTCATCAAAGAGGAGAGGAAGGAGTGCGGGCCATCACATGCCCCTCCTTCCCAACCATTAAACTGTCGCCCATTCACTAAGGCCAAGCTGAGAACCACTGGATGACCTCTTGGCCTGATGAGCCGCCCAGAAGACCGTGCTGTGGCCGCAGATGGTAACCCTTCATCTCTCCCCGTGGCCTGCAGCATCTGTAAAAGACATTATTAATGAATCAGCTAAACCTATGGTATATTTAAAAAATACATTTCCACATGTAGCCTTTGTAGCATCGTGACCTCCAGTGACCTGTCCACTGAATCTCACTGCCTGTATACCCCATGGCAGCCGTCATTGAAGCAGCCCCTATCTGGAATGAGTGTGTTCCAAAATGAACCCCACCCAATCCCAGGTGGTCTAAACAATGAGGCACCGCAGCAAGCTGTTTGCTGCCGCGTGCCGCCTCAGCACCCCAATCCGCTGCACTGCCACCACCAAAGATGTCCACGCAGCCACTAACTTGAAAACATGGCCAAAAACGGGCCCTTTGCTGGGAGCAACCACAGCAAAAGGGGGAAGCCCCACCCCCCACCGTCAGAGCCGGGAACAGGTGGATAAACGCTGCTGCCTCACTCTGCTCCAGATCGGCTCCCTTTAAAACGCCTAGCCTCCAGCCACCTCTCCCTGCACGAGCCAGAAAACGGGCCCCAGAAGGAGATGACCAGATGGTCGGCCTCAGCAGCTCCACTCTGTGTGCTCTTTCCAAGCTGAGCACACGGAGCAACTGTCAGAGGGCGGGAGTGGAGCCTGGCTCTTTAAATCAGCCAGCTCCGCCCCCCACTGCATCAGGACACATAGCGTCCCTGCGCTGCTGCTGTCTCCATTCTTCAGAGGGGCAAATGAGCCACCACCCACCAGCGGTGTTGCCGGGCGGGTGGGAGCTCCTTTCTCCAGGCTATGAACATGCTAATAGAGGAGCTTTCCTGAGGAAGTTCTTTTGTCTATGGATTGTTTCCTGAGGAGGTTTCCTGTTTCTTGAGAAGGTTCTTTTGTGTGTTGAATGGCTATTGAAACTCTAATCTTATCTGTAGTGCTATTGTGAGCTGTAGAGCATTTTGTTTTTTCAGGACAGGAAACCATGCCCTATTTATTTTTAAACTCTCTTCTTTCCTGTTGAAATTGTGTTTATGTTTAGGAATTTCAGTGGCTTCCCTGTGTAATCTGACATGGTAATTGGAAGTGTTGTCCAGTCTTTCAGTGTCTTGGAACAAAATGCTGTGTCCTGTTTGGGTTAGGCTATCTTCAGCCACTGATAATTTTTCAGGTTGGCCAAGTCTGCACTGTCTTTCATGTTATTTTATTCTTGTCTGAATGCTATACTGTGTGGTCCCAATTGGACTACAAAAAGACAGTGATATATAAGTTATGCTTAGCACCTGTTACTAGCTGGATCATGTTATTCTGCACTAATTGGAGTTTCCAAGTAGTCTTTAAGAGCAGATCCATTACAGTAATTTAGCCTCAAGGTAAGCATAGCATTCAGCCACATGGTCAAGTTAGCAGTCTCAAGAAAGGGGGAAATTTTCTGAGCCTTTTCTGCAGCTGCATCAGCTTACTCCTCCAGCAATGAAGCTGGATCAAGTATTATTCCTTAGGTTTTTAACCAAGTCAGTGAGAGTCAACTGGACTCCATCAAAAATGTGGAGCACCTAATCCTTCAGGACCCTGACCTTCCCAAGCAATATTACCTCCATCTTGTCAGGATTCTGTTTCAGCTTGTTTACCTGTAGCCATTTAACTAAAGCAGTCAGGCATAGGTTTAGAGTCTCTGCCATATCACCATGTGATTTGAATAAAGAAACATAGAGCTGGGTATCATCAGCATATTGATGACACCGTATTCTAAAACCAAGAATGATTTCTACAAAGAGCTTTATAAAGGCATTGAACAGCATGGGAGCAAGGCTGAGCCTTGTGGAACCTCACAGGATAGATCCCACATAGTAGAAAATTTGTCCCCAATGGCAGCCTTCTGAATCCTAAGAAATAAGTTGAGGCAATCCAAAGCACATCTCTTAATCCCTGCTTCTTCCTCCAGAAATTTCAACAGGATGGCATGGTCTACTGTATCAAAGACTAGTAGTCTAGTAATTCTTGTAAGAGCAGCAGAGAGATAATTGCCTTTGTCTTTGTTTAGACAAGGTCATCCACTAGAGCCACTATTGTCATCTCCATCTGATAGTACAGCCTGAAACCAGAGTGATAGGGTCTATGGCAGAAGGTTTATCCAGGAAGGCCTGGAGTTGTTCTGCAACTGCTTTTTCTATCATTTTGCCCAGAAATGGCAAATTGGATATTGGGTGGTAATTAGCTGTGTTACTCTTGTCTAGCAATAGTTTATTTAGTAATGGATGGATGACCACCTGTTTTAGGCACAAGGAAGATGACCTGGATCACTGGTTGATTTATAATGGATATTAGGAACTGATTGATGTGATGTTATAATGGATATTAGGAACTGATTGATGTGATGTTTACATGTTCTAAGTATCCAGAATGATCAAGGGTTTAAGGCCCAAGAGGTGGCCTTCACAGATCACAGGCTCCTGTTGGTGTCCATAGCAATAAGGAGATCAAAGTGTTCCAGAAAGAGTCCAGATGTTGTGTTGGAGGGGTTTCTAATGTTTCAACAGTATTATAATCATCACTCAAATCAAAGCACGTTTGAAAGATTTGAATGATGATTACTATCACAGTAAATTGCCATTTCCTAGGAGTCCAAAGTTTCAGATTTTGGAGTCAGCAAGTGGCAAGCTACTTTGAGCAGCTCAACTGGTACAGTGAAAACTCTTGAAATCCTGGTGGCATTGCTTAGAAGCTTGTTTATCATTGATTCAGATGAGGAAAATGTCATTAAAACATCTCAAGTACAAGAGAAATATTAGTGGGTTGGTAATCACTATTTTGTCAGTTAATCATATTGATACATCTTGCCACTATTCCTGTTTTGAAAAGCTTATATTCAAGGCATACATGTGCTTTATAGCAATCAAACTCCAATTTTCTTTCAGTCAGTGCAATAATTTGCATGCATTGGCACATGCCTGCCAGTATTCAGGAGATAACTTTGGAAAACTGACAGGGATCTTTTTGTAGAAAAAGAGCTGTGGGAGCTCATTAGTATATGGTATGCTAATGAGCTACTAGGCTATTAGCATATGCCATGCCCCCTGACATCACTGGAAGTGATATCTGAAGGGGAAGCAAAGGGGGGAGGCATCTTCAAAAGCCTCCGCTTCCCTTCCTCAGCTGGCTGGGGAGGGGGAGCGAAGAGAGAAGGGGTTTAAAGTTTAAACCCCTTCTCACTAGAGTTGGGCCACAGAAGGAGGAAAGAGGGAAGAAAAGAGAGAGAGTAGAGAGAAGGGAAGAAGGTGGGAAAGAAAGAGAGAAAAGGGAAGAAGGAAGGAAATAGGAAATGGAGGGAAAAAGAGAAGAGAAGAAGGCAGGAAAGAAAGAAAGAAAGAAAGAAAGAAAGAAAGAAAGAAAGAAAGAAAGAAAGAAAGAAAGAAAGAAAGAAAGAAAGAAAGAAAGAAAGAAAGAAAGAAAGAAAGAAAGAAGAGAGAGAGAGAGAGAGAGAAGGGAAGAAGGAGGGAAAGAGGAAAAGGAGAGAAGTAAAGGAGGAAAAGAGAGGGAGGGAGGAAGAGAAGGGAAAGAGAGAAAGAAAGGAAGAAAAGAGAGGGAGGAAGGAAGAGAAGGGAAAGCGAGAAAGAAAAGGAAAGGAGGGAAAGATGGCAAAGAAATGGAGGGAGGGAGGCTCTCCCACCCACCCCCATCAAGACCCCACCACCCCCACCTCCGCAGATCCCTTACTTACTGCTTCGGTGGGGGCCGGGGAAGCTGGTGGCAGGGCTCTCCTGGCATCCCCCAAGTTGCAGCGCTCCTGCACGGACCCAGGGGATGTGGCGGTGGGGCTCTCCGGCCTCCCCTGAGCTGCAGTGCTCCTGCACAGGCCCAGGGGATGTGGTGGCAGTGCTCTCCTGGCATCCCCCGAGCCACAGCACTCCTGTGTGGGCCTGGGGGATGTGGTGGTGGGGCTCTCTGGCCTCCCCCAAGCCGCAGCGCTCCTGCACGGGCCTGGGGGATACAGCAGCGGTGCTCTCCTGTCATCCCCCGAGCTGCAGCACTCCTGCGCAGGCCCGGGGGACATGGCAGCGGGGCTCTCCGGCCTCCCCCAAGCCGCAGCGCTCCTGCGCAGGCCCAAGGGAGGCAGCAGTGTGGCTCTCCTGACATCCCCCGAGCTACAGCGCTTCCGTGGGCCCAGGGGACATGGCAGTGGGGCTCTCCAGCCTCCCCCAAGCCGCAGCGCTCCTGCGCAGGCCCAAGGGAGGCAGCAGTGTGGCTCTCCTGACATCCCCCGAGCTGCAGCGCTTCTGCGTGGGCCCAGGGGACATGGCAGTGGGGCTCTCCAGCCTCCCCCAAGCTGCAGCACTTTCAGCACGGGGAGCTGGCGGCAGGGCTTGCTGCCGCCGCCATTAGCATGGGCTCCTGGGCTGCCAGAGCAGTGCTCCAGTGCTCTCCAGCCCCAAAAGACCCCTGGGAAAACATATTAACTTTTCTAAATGCATGCTGAGAAACCTAATAAATAACTATCAAATCCTGAACCAGATCTGGATTTGGTTGAGAAGAGATTGTCTATCAACACTCTTTTTTGCATGAGGATATTTTAAAATTTTGAAATGAAATTATTCTAGACATCAATAGCAAATATGGCTATTTCTCAGACTTTTAAAAGCACTCAGGTGCATTAGCTTTTTTCTGTAGTGGACAAGGTAGCAGATTAACACTTCTGTTTACTAGGTCTATATCATGTTGATGACACCATGAAATTAAATGTTGCATCTTGTTCTTTCTGGATGAAACAGATTCAGAGAGCCTTTCTATGGCTAGGAACCATTTTGCAGGAGACTGAGTGTCTGCAATATCTCTGGATTTGAAGGAAAGCAGGTGAATGTTCTCTGGATCAGAACAAGGTCCCACATTTGCTTCATTTCCCCAGCCTCTGTAACAGGTTCCAGCTTCTATTTATTTAATTTTTATCCCACCCTACCCCGAAAGTGGACTCTACACTGATTGCAGAAGTTCATATATGCAAAGGTGCTCCTTTTCCAACCAACACCTTAGCATGATGCTTACATGTCCACACTTACATGGTTTTGATAGCCCAAGAGTATCAGTAATGTAGTCATATCTTCCTTTTGTTTTCCAGTGCGCCAGCAAAGTGAATGGAGGCCTACATGAGAGTACCAAAGACTACCCTGATGAAGCAATCCATTTTGCTCGAAGTCATCCCCTGATGCATCAGCCTCTTAGGCCTATTCATAAGAGACCAGTCCTTGTGAAGACAGATGGGAAATACAGTTTCAAACAAATAGCAGTAGACAGAGTGGAAGCAGAAGATGGGCAATATGATGTCTTATTTATTGGGACAGGTAAACAAAAAAGGCAGAGAGAAGCTCTGTCACATGGCACTAATTCACACTGGCTGAAAATACTGTAGAAGTGGTTATATCAGGCATACCCACCACACGTACAAAGTTCCATTTTGCTTTGTCTCGACCCACATCTGGATGTCAAGGCCAGCTTATTTCTACATGTTGCATATGGCCACAGCCATTTCCTGGCTACTTCCACAACAAAAGGCAGAGTGAGCTGGATTGTGGTCATCAGTCATGTTAACAGGAGGAGATCTGGCTGTCTTTATCAGGGCCTCTCTCCTTGTGTCTTTTGCCACATAAATAACTTGATATTTTAGTATTTCTCAGACAGGTTCTTTCACTTCAGATCAATCTGGACTATTTGGAATTGCTCATCAAAGAGACACTCAAACACACCACATCCCTGTCTGCATACTTCCCCTCCTACTTTTTGGAAGTCTCTCTAAGATCTACAACCATTCCTCCTGTTACGCATCCCTGATCAACTTTCTCCATCCTCTCTTTCCAAGTTTGGACAGTAAAGAACCGTGTTGCTTTTTGACCCTGCTACTTTCTCTATAATTGGGGCCAGAGTCTGGCCCTGAAATTTGCTTGTTCCATCACATGCTCTGTCATACTGAAATGCCTGTCTCCAAACCAGTCCAACTACTTTCTTCCTCCTTTAATTATTGTTGGGAAGGTTCAAATTAATTTATTTCTTAACCCTTATCCCCTCCACATTTGTGTGGATAATGAGTGACTTGTTTTACAAAGTAGTTGTAAAGGCTCCTCAAATAATTTATGTACATCTTAGAATACATCAAATTAACTACACAGATATTACTTTTGTCCATTTCTTGTGTCGCATATTTATGTTTTCATATTTTGGATACATACTTTAGTTAAAACATCTTGTACTTTGGCAACATATACATAAAAATGTGTTTTTTTAAATTTATCTATAGATAATGGGATTGTTCTGAAGGTCATTACAATTTACAACCCAGACACAGAATCAATGGAAGAAGTTATTCTTGAAGAGCTGCAAGTGTTCAAAGTAAGTTGCTTTTTTCTCTTATCATACCCTGTAGATCACTCTTCTGCAGTGTGCACAAAGTGGAGGCTTCTGGAATCACAGCAATCTAAGTATATATTGTCAGGAGCAGCTCAGGATGTTATGGTCTCCATGTTCTCACAGTAGTAGGATCCACTGGATCTGGCATGCTACTAAAGTTCTCCAGAGATTCTTCATCAAATTCTCTTCTCCTGCTGGTGTCAGGTTGACTTTTGTGGTTACCACTAAAGGAATTTTGTACTGGCACTGCAAACTCAGTCTTGAGGAACAATTGGTTCTCTTTTTCTCCACACTGGTGGTCATTTACCCAAGTCAGTCTACTGTTCTCCACTTCCTCTTCAGGCTGCTTCACACCTCTTGGATTTTTTGCTCCAGCTGTGGAACTACTTTCAAAGGGCTCTGGAAAGGCCATATCTTCAATTTTCCCAGTGTTAAGTCCTAGGGGTAGTGTTGTTCAGTGGTTTGAGCAGCATAGTTGTGTGGAAAGCCACCCAAACCAGATGGGAACATGGAATCAAAGTTGATACACTTCTTCCAGGCTGACATCTTCCTCTTGATCCTTCTGGAATGCAGTCGGAGTCACTGGAAGGGACTCTACCACTGTCGGCTCTGCCACAGGGTCTGGAGAAGTTGCTGGGGTGTGCTCACCTTGCTGCTGCTTCTCAGACTGATGACAGGTTGACACCCCTATGTAGACATCGGTTTACTGGCTAGGTTCCTCAGGAACATTTTCAAAGTCCTTTAAGAACTTCTGGTAGACATCAGTTTGCCAGCTGGGTTGCTCAGGAACATCTTCAAAGTCCTTTAAGAACTGCAAGTAGACATCGTTTTGTCAGCTGGGTTGCTCAGGAACATCTTCAAAGTCCTTTAAGAACTGCAAGTAGACATCTTCCTCTGGATTGGCTTCCTTTTCTGCCATCTCAGGTTCATGGACTCTGGGTTCCATGGTCATATGCTCCACTAAATCTTCCCTCCAAACATGGCTACCAAGGTATAATTGTGCACAGCTACCTTCCACGATCCACTCCAGCCTTCGTAGCTGATCGGTAGTTAGGTCACAGGGAGTGCAATCCCTTCTGCTTCATGCAGATGCCTTACCTGCCTCTTTTCTCCTTGGAGGAGGTACTTGGGATTGATTAGAGAGCGATGCACTGTAGTTAGGAGGGAACCAGTATCTTGCCAGGCTGCTACTTCTCGGCCATCCACCCAGACCTTCTTTTGGTGGCACTGGGGAATATACTCTGTATCGAATACAGGAGGAATGGCTTGGTTGGTTTCCAGCATCATGTGGTGCATGCTGGTTCTGTCATTAGTGCACTGTTTCCAGATGTGACCTAGCTGGTTGCACGCAAAACACCGGGGCCCTTTCCTCTCCTCATGTGGTGACTTCACCCCGGTATTTGAGGGAACATTCAGCTGCTGTTTTGGCAGCTCTTCTTGCACCTCTGACAGCTTACTGGACCAAGGTGGGGATTTAGGAGACTCCCTCTTACCCCAGTCACAAGGGTTGCTGTACCTCTGACCTCCATAGGCTTCAGCCAGTTGCTTGGCCCACTGTCCTGCTTCCTGGAGGGTGGAAGGACTCTTGTCCACAAGGGGGCACCTAATATGGTCTGGAAGAAGAGTCAGGAACTTGTCAATGCACATCAGGGCCTTGATATCATCCATGGTCTTGGCCTCAGCAACCTCTTCCCATAAATCATAGGCTCTTCTCAGCTTGTACATCAGCTGTGGGTAGGGCTCTTTACCTTCCAGCCTGATCTCCCTAAAGCCCCTTCTTTGGTGAACCCCACTCTCTCACATACTCTTTATTTGAAGAGCTGATAATTGGTCCTCATTTTGCCTTCCATCTGGCCAGACACTGAAGCTAGGACTCCACACAGCTGCAGTCTCAACTTTTCCATATACTGTCCTTCGAGAACCTTGTAGTCTATGCATTTCTGTTCAAAGTTCTGAAGAAAGGCCTCTATGTCATTCCCTTCCATATACAGAGGATATTTCCTTCTGTCTCCTTGTACATCAGCACCTGGAGGAAGTGAAGCTCCTTCTCAATTTTGCCATTTCAAGCTCGTGTGCCATCTTCATTCTCTCCAGCTCGATTTGGGTTTCCCTGTCTCTCTCCTCTTTCTCAAGTTCCATCTGCTTAATTTACAGCTGGAGATGCAAGACCTCTGCACTTGGGGTTGCCATTTCTCCATCTGCTTTCTCCTGTAACATCTGATCAGCAGCCCCTGCTCTGGTCTTGCTTCTAGGCACCAGTATGTCCTCTGGCATCTGTCTCCCACAACAGAGGAACGTACACTGCCTAACTCTAGCCTCTCTCTGTTCAGTTGACCCAACAGCTAGAAAAAAATAAAACCCCTTTACAACACTGTTATTAGACCTCTTGGTCTTATCGGCACTTTAAAAAAATGTGGCTTCCTGTAGCCAGACAAAGGGAAGGAGGAATTTAAAAAATAAAAATAAACTGATTATGCTTTGCCTCTCCAGGTCAACATCTGGCACATCCCACCGCTAAAGCCACCATGTCATGACCCCAGTGGGTTGCCACCTCCAGCTGCCACCACTCTGGACTTCGGGTCCCTTGAGAAGGCCCAGAGTACCCTCCCAAGCCCAACCCAAATGCCCCTGCTTAGGCTGAGAACATAGGTGTGATGATCAGGCAGAGAACATTAAACAAATGGCTTATTAATGCAGTACTGGGGCAAGGAAAACAGGATAAGGTGCTTTAAAATATATAATAGTGTTTAAAGGTAAAATAATCAAATCTAACGTGACTACCTATTTCACTTAACTAGTTACTATTTCAAGGCCCACAGCCCTCTTATACCAGGCCTCCTGCCTGTACTCACTTTGTCCCAAATGAGGGATCTTTCTATCAGACCAGTCCCCTCAGTTTTGCTCTGTGTGAGGCCAGACTGCAGAAAAGAACCCAGTTTTCACAGTTCACAAAGCTTAAGTTACATTCCCTCACACAATCCCTGAACTCCAATTGGCTACAACCGTTGCTAAGCATTATGGGGACTGTAGGCTGTCTGCTTTCCACTCCCACACAGATCTCTAGAGACCAAGGCCTCTAGGCTTATCTCCCAGGCCTACACAGATCATGACACCTTGTCACTGAGATATCACTATTTACTAGGATTTAGACTTGCAGGGGTATCAAGACTCCACAGGGGTGGGAGATCAATTAAGATAATCCACCCATGTAGCCTGATGGATCCAAATAAGTTTTCAGACAGCATTAAAGGATTTTCCTGCTTATATTTATTTATATATATTTATTTATATATTCAGCTTATATACCACCCTAACCGCAGAGGGTCTCTGGGCGGTTTACATAGCGGTTCTAAGCAACCAGTTTTAACCTAACTAGGGCCACATAGGCTACAGGGTGGTGACTGCCTACCAGCACCCCAGGCTAGTTGTCATCCGGCTTCCTTTTCGCGGCTACAGATATTGGCATCCTGGTGCCCTTTTTCTGGAGCTGATCTTCCGGGCAGCTTCCTCCGGCAGGTCTCGTCCTGGTGCGTGGCTCTGTGTTGGCTGCAGTTTCGGCTATTGTCCATAGGTGGCTCTGCTGCGCTGTGCCACTCATCACTATGCTTATATGGTTGGTACTCCTGTCAGTGCCCTGGTTGGCACTCCTCTCAGTGCCCTGGTTGACCACTGGAATGGGGAAATGACCTGGACACAATTGCACTTAGATGGCCTTTTTCAGGTCAAAAAGACCAGGTAGCCCTTTGGTTTACTGAGGGGCTGCAGATGATGAAAAGCCAGGGGAGATGGCTAAAGCAACGGTGGAGAAAGGCTTGGGACAAATCAGACAAGGCACGGTGTAGAGCTCATTTGAAAGCCTACTCTGTTGCAGTGATGGTGGGAAAGAAACTTTTTTTTTTTTTGGCCAACATTGCATCCACACAAAGTAGACCTGCAGAACTCTTTCAGGTGGTCAGGGGACTGTTGTGTTCTGACCATCAGGAGGAGGTGGACTGCTCTGCAGCCCATGGCAATAATTTAACTAACTACTTTGCAGATAAAAATATCTTACATCCATTTTGACTTGAATTCTATGTTAGCAGCAACAAGATCAGATGGTCCTAGGGTGCTGATCTGTCCAGTTTTGTGTGATACCTTTTAGCTTATCCAGTCTGAGCCTGGGGACAGGATTCTTGGATGTCTTACTACTTTGTTTGCACAACACTTGCCCTTCCTGGCTGCTTAAGTCTGCTGGGTGTGTGTGTGCTGGTGAACTGGGTCCAGGAGATAGTACATACTTCCCTGACAGAGTGGTTGCTTCTACCTAAAGAAATGTCCTCTGGACCCAGGAGAGTTGAGAGTTGAGAGTTGAGACTGGAACTACCATCCAGTCTCAAATGTACCATTCTTGAGCAAGTTTTTGAATGATTGGTTGTTGGTCTGCTTCAGATATTCCTGAAAAAGTGGATTGGTTAGATCCATTCCAATCTGGTTTCAGACCTGATTATGGAACTGAAACAGGCCTGGTCTCCTGGGTGGATGACATGCTTCAGGAGATGGATAGGGAGAGTTCAGCCTTGTTAATTCTCCAACCCCTTGGCATTTTCTGATACTGTAACACTTTTTTCCTTAAAAGGGCCAGGTTATTGGCCACAGGATTGCACATGCCCCTTTCAATACCTGAGCAAATAACATTTATTGTAATGGTGAGGGAATCAGACAGGGAGGTTTGACAAAACAGTGTAAACAACAGTTATAATGACAGTCCCAAACTTAGGGCAAATATAGAAGGAAGTCTGCTAGTCACTTTTCCTCAGAGTCACTGAGAAGCCACATTATCTCACAATCATCAAACAGCCACTTTTCCTCACAGGATTGACAGCTAAGTCTAGAAGACGGCCTCTTCTCCACTAACTGCTTCTCTCCGTTTCCACAGTCAGCTTTCTCCAGGAACCTCTTCTTTAGACATTCTTCTCACCATTTGAAGGAAAAAGTCTCTGCTTCTTCTCTGGCTCTTTCTACCCCTTAGAGTTTCCCCCCTCCTTCTCCTGCCCTGTTGGCAAGCAACCCTTCACCAACCTCCTCTAGAGGGCAATGTCTTTAGGCTAGGCCCACTATGCATATGAAAGCATGTTACACAATTTAAAAAGTAAATAAACATTTGTACAAGGCTTACAATACCACTGATCATGATAGCCCTCTGGGCAGAAAAGATCTTGCCATTGTGATGTATGCCCTGGTAACATCTGGATTAGATTACTGCAATATGCTCTAAGTGGGCTTCCCGTGAAGACTGTCCAGAAGTTTCAGTTGGTACAGAATGCTGCAGCCAGAGTTTTGACTGAAGTGGGTCATAGGGATAATCTAACTCCATTCTTGTTCCATCTACACTGGGTTCCAGTTTGCTTCCAGGCTCAATTAAAGGTTTGGAATTTACCTTTAAAGTTCTGTTTGGCTTTGGGCCAACATACCTTATGGACTGACTCCACCGATATGAACCTATCTGTACACTCTGGTCAACTTCAGAGGGCTGTTTTTGGTTGCCCCTGCTATCTGAAGTTAGGTGGATGGCAACCCAAGAAATGGCCTTCTTGGCTGTGGCACTAAAATTTGCAGTTCCTTCCCCAGGGAGATTTCATTTGTCTCCTCTCAGTGCCTTTTGCTACCACATGAAGACACTTTTCTTTTGTCTGACATACGTTCAATAACAGTTACTGGCCTTCCTTCTAGTGTTCCTCATACGTTTTAATTGAATTTGATATTTTTAACTATATTTTAAATGCTCAAATATTTTAGTGTTTGATGCCTTGGGAACCCTGATCAGGTTCTAAACTAAAGTCTAAGCCTCTTTTTTTGAGCCAGAAAGGAGGTTTATTGACTATGAAGCAACCAAAGATGAAACTACAGAACAAAGTTTGAGTCCAGTGCCACCTTTAAGACCAACAAAATTTTATTCAAGGCTTTTGATCTGAACAATGGACAGCCACCAGCATCCTGTGTCAAAAGGAGACTTTGAAAAACCAGAAAGATAGCATTGTACATACTAGAATGTCTCAATATTTGCTGAACAGTTACACCAGATGCATGGCTATTGTATGCAGAGGTAGTCTGTGTATTAAATTAAAGGGGGGAAATCTCTTTATTTCCAGGTGCCAGTTCCTATTATATCAATTGAAATTTCTTCAAAAAGGGTGAGTAAATAGAAGACCTGGGTCTGATGATGGATGTCATTAAAAGTGCAGTTGCCTCTGAATCTTCTCTACAGCAAAATTCGCTAAATTTGGAAACCCTACTCTGAGAAAACATCTATAGAAAGTGTGAAGAAAGCTACAGGAATGTACACAAGACCGTAGAACATGTAAAGCATATTTTATATGTACCCAAGGCCTAATACTCATCTCAATCTGTCTGTACTGTTCTTCTGTGTGAAAAAGTTTGCCTGCTGATAGAAAATGGGCATCTAAGGGACCAGAGTTCTAGGTTAGCCTTTTCTGTAACATGCTGGCTTGCTGCTTGCAGGGATTTTTTTATATAGATTAACATTTCAGGATAGGAGGAATGCAATCTCCCACCCGCCATAGTCTTAAATAGGGGTGTGCATTTGACATAAACCGAGCTGAATAAATACCCAAAAAATACCTTATTGGTATTTTTCAGGTATATAGTTGACCTCTAAAAAGCCGGTTTTATTCAGCTTTAATTTGGGTGCTTTCAGCTATACTGAACCTGAGCTGCCAGTCATTTCAGCACTCAATTTTGCTCCCCCCACTCCAGAGCGAGGGGGAGTAAAATGGAGGGGTTTAATGACTTCCTCCCATTTAAACTAATCAGCTACTAGGCAGACCCACTGCACTGTTTGGTTTAAGTGGGAGGAGGCCATTTCAGTGCTCCCTCTTGCTCCCCTCTGCCCTGAAGGGGGGGAGCAAACAGAGGGGTTTAATGGCTTCTTGTCATGTAAAGGGAGCTTTGCAAAGCTGTGCCATATGCCTGAACTCTAAGTGGTCAGCAAGCTCACATGGAAGTGGGTGAGCTCACCAGTAGCTGGGAGTTCACTGGCATGCAAATTGGCTTTTGAGTATCCATTATACAGTATGGGGAGACTCCCCATCTTTCCTTATATATAATTGAGTAGTGGGGTGGCATTTTCTGAACATTCCACATGCTCCTTAATCAGTTGGCTCCATTATGTGTCACTCAGAAGCCGTCTGTATCCACTGTCTGTGTTGCCTGAGACCCACCCACAATGTGCTCCATCAGCCATTGGCCTGTCAGCTGCCATTCAAGAGTACTCACATGCCATTGGCCAGGGGCCAGGTCTGCTCCTCTTCCCCGCCCACTCCACCCACTGTTCCCTGTCAGAATACACTCTCTCTCCTGAGGAAGACACTTCACCTGCTTGGCTCCTCTGTGGGACTAACTTTTCCCCAGTGGATGTTGGTAGACAACCAAGCTTGGTTCTGTCAGTAAAAAGACAAAGAAATGAAGCCCTTTCCAGGCCTTTGTGAAGAAATCATTGGGGCCAGTCCTAACTAAGGTTGCCAGTTCCAGGTTGGGAAAATCCTGCTGAGTCCTTCTGCGCCCTCTCAATGCTGCCCTCCACAGGATCCACTCCCAAATCTCCAGGTATTTCCCTACTCAGAGCTGGGAACCTTACTTTCCCTCAGTGCTGTTGCTAGGAAACCAAGCTTGGTTCTGTCAGTAAAAGGCCCTTCCCACACTTATTTTGGCCTTTGGGAGAAAACTCATTGGGGCCAGTCCTAACTAGGGTTGCCAGCTCCAAGTAGAGAGATTTTGTGTCTAAGAAAGCCAGTCTAAGGAAGCCAGAGTCTGGGGAGGGGAGAGACCTCAGCTGAACAGAATGCTATAGAGGCTACTGTCCAAAGCAGTTAATTTTCTCCAAGGGGAAAGAGAGATCTGCTGTCTGGAGTTCAGTTGTGATACCTGGCGATCTTCAGGCTCCACCTAGAGGTTGGCTACCTTAGGCATAGCAGTCAGTGCTTCAGAGCAGGGTCTGCTGGACCCGGGTTCTCACTGTGGAAGCTGACTAGTTGATTTTCAACCAGCCAAAGACTTTCAGCCTAAGTGTGAAATTACCAACCATGCTGCTTGTTATGTTTGCTGACTGGAATTCGGGACTCAAGTGGAACCAACACAGGAGTTGTCATTTGAGTACACTGAGAAAGTAAACACCGACCATTATCAGTCAAACCTCCACTAAAGTTTGGACCCAGCTCCTGAAGACCTCCACTGACACTGGCCCTCCCTGCTGCTCAGCAGCCTTCCTTACCACCAACTCCCCTCCCCCACAACTCAACATAGCTTAATTGGAGGGCTGGCAACAGCAAGGGAGACCTTATGTTTGAGTTCCAGAGGCTTGACAGAGCATGGTGGTTGGCATTTCCAGTGCCTCCTGGCTCAAGGGATTAAGAGGGATGCATACAAATTATATTTCCAGCTCCCCACACAAGTGTCTAAGACCTTTATGGTTAATGATCTTGGTTTGAGTGCAAGCCAATGCAACTGAAACATTATGTTGTAGGGACTCCCTAGTAAGGAGAGAGAAGTCCTTTTCTATGAGTTTTTCCCAGGTTATTAGAATGGAGCTGATTGAATGCTGAGAATCTGATAAGGAAGTGAGAGATTGGCTGATGGGATCACTCAGCTTAGATACATCTGCATTGGAACAGGACAGTTTATTAGCCAGGATCTCAATATTTGTGGCATCTATAAGGGAGATGCCTGTATCAACTGGTGCTATCCAGTCTAATAAATCACACTTTGTTCATGAAAAATGATTGGTGCCCTGCCATAGCTTGACCCATTCCTCCCAGCCTCTATTGCTGAGGAGCAGATAAAGGGCACATTCTGGAAGTATGAGAAAGCTGTTGATTCCCGTCAGACTTATGCAAACTTCTTTCATGGACATCTGTACTTTTTCCTGAATATAATGTTCATTTTGAGTATATTTACCCTATAAAGAAAGATTGCTCATCTTTCCAAATCAAAGCATATACTAGCAATCAACTTGTTAAGTTTAGCTTAATATTTTTAGGAGTCAATATTCTAAGATAAGTAATGACATCTAGGCACCACCAAAGATGTCCATCAGCAAATACACTTCGTGATGTATTCTTTTCCAATGGCATCTACTCAGATTTTATCCAATTAATCAAGTAGACAGACAAGTTGGATATCAGTTGAAAATCTGAGAGTATGTTAGGCCCCACCTAGAAGTTGGCGAATCTACCTCTAATACAACTTGATATCCATGGTTCCCATCAGGAGAAGTATCCAAAATCTTAACAGCTGCATTACAGACAGAAATTCAACAGGTGATACTATCTATCACATACTGGAAAAAGTTTCTCCTGTTTAATTTGTGGCATGAAGCTTTTAAAGGCGAACATTTCAATCTTCACAAGGTGTACTCTCACAAGATCAATCAGGTAGACTACTAAGGTTCTTCTCTAGACAGAACAAATTATATGCATTTAGCAGCACCAAGAGCTGACAACCAGATTTTAAAAAAATAATAGAACTGTCCATTAGAATGAAAACTGCTTCAGTTTGAGAATACAAGACAAAGGTTGCCCCTCAGAACCTATTTCCCTTCTCTCCGCCTTCCCCCAACACTTTTTTTGGCAGCTACTTTTTCTTTAGCTTCAAAAGGAGCAAGCATGTCTCTGTTTGAACAATAATATGGACTTGCTACTATTTTGCACCTCAGTATCTCATGAAATGAGTTTTCATTAAGTGATGTCTGGATTTTTAAAGATTGGTGCCCATTTTAAAGATTGGTGCCTGTTTGTTATGTCTGGAAACCCTGTGAAATGTTCAGCTACATTCCCCCCATACTCATACATACTGACAAATTAAAGCTTTCTTAAATACTTTGGTCCATATTATCACCTGATTAATGAAAATTCCCCGATTAATGAGGAAAAAAGAAACTTCATGACGATGCAATTGTTGATGCAACTCACTTGTGTTAGTAAATATGAAGATTCAAATCAGACAGAATACATTTTTGAGTTATTAAGTATAATATGCAAGTGGGGGCCCACAAGAAACTTGCAAGGAGGGGGCATTCCCCCACCTTTGCTTCCTTCCCTCTTTTCTTTCTTTCCTTCTTTCTTTCTTTCTTTCTGTCAACCCCCCCTTCTTTTTCTTTCCCTCCCTCCACCAAGCCAAGACCTCTTCTTTCCCTTTTCTCTCCCCCATGCCAATACCCCCTTCTTTCTCTCTCTTCCAACTCAATCCCCTTCTTTCTCTTTCTCCCCCTCCCCTTTTCCCTAGCTTTGAACCCAACAGTGGCAATGGTGCCTATGAGCTGCTCCAAGCCCAGAGCAGCTCCCTGTGGTGACCAGGTCCAGAGTGGCTTCCAGAATCTGCCACTGCCAGCCCTGGAGCCTATCCTGGCATTCTGTGCCATCACAGCTGGGCCCGGAATGGCTCCTGGCATTTCACACTGCTGTGGCCAGGCCTGGAGCAGCTCCTGGAGTTCCTCGCCACTATGGCTGGGCCCAGAGTGGCTCCACAAGAGCAGCAGCAGCAGCCAGGCCCTCAAAGGTAAGTTGGGAGAAAATTAAACCTCCCGATATATTTTTTTACCTTTTCAGATTTTTCTGCAAACCCAGGGGGTCACTGAAGTTAGCAGAAAAACCTGTTTGGGTTAAGTGTGCCCCCTATCTGTGGAGTTAGATATATAGATGTTTCCAGGGTTCCATCACACTCTAATGTTGTTAAGAACTGGCACCCCATGTGGGAATTATACAAATGATGTACATAAAAGGGTGGGGCTGTGCTGACAGGAGTCAGATCAAATCTCACTTCTGACACAAACTCACTAGGCAGACTTAGGCTAGGCACCATTTTTTCAGCCCCAGCAACATCCCCTCTGCAGTGTGGCAGTCATGATCCTGATCTACCTCCTTTAGAGACCTCTCTTGAATTGGGAGAATCATTCCTTTCCCATCCCAAAGCTAGCTCACAGCCTGTGCTAGGTGAGATCACTAGTCTTCAACACTGATCCTTTCAGCAGAATTACTTTGTTATGTTCTGCAATGACATAGAACTCTAGGGTGTGAGTGTGTATGTTATATAAAACTGCAGAGTGAAGACTACTGCTTTGTTCTATTTAATGGATCATCTATATATGCGAAGTGTGGGTTGCCAGACTCCAGGTGGAGCTTGGAGATCTCCTGGATTTGCAACTGATCTCTATACTACAGAGATTAGTTCCCCAGGAGAAAAATGGTTTCTTTGGTGGGTGGACACTATGGCATTATACCCCACTGGGGTCCCTCCCCTCCCTAAACCTTGCCCTCCCACAGGCACCAATCCCAAATCTCAAGTAATTTTTTCAAAACAACAGTGGCAACCATACTTCTGGTTATCAGTGCATATAATAGTGCTGGATCCTTTGAGCATACTGAAGAACAATGTTGGTCCTTTCCTTTCAGCAACAAATTTATGTTGGTTCTGAATCAGCCATTGCCCAGATGAAGTTCCATCAATGTGACATGTACGGAACAGCCTGTGCCGATTGCTGCCTGGCAAGAGATCCTTACTGTGCTTGGGATGGAATTACTTGTTCCAAATACTACCCCACAGGAACACAGACAAAGAGGTGAGAGCCACAGCTGGCATTCGAAATCACACAACAAATTAGTTCCCTAAAAAGGATGTCTCTTCCAGACTCATATGGTTCTGCTAAAGCCAGGTGTCCTATCTCCTCCTTGTGTTTAAGCCTCATGACAAAATGAAATGAATAATATATGTTTAAAAGGGGGGAAATAACATTTTGATAACATCCATTGATTCACTGGAAGTGATGTAGGTATTGAAACTCTGTGATATTATTTATTTATCATATGGCAGAATTACATACAGAAAGAATGATTGTCTCCATGTTTGTACTGTAGCCAGAAGATCTTATGATTGTCTGGCAGCCAAAAAGTTCTAGCTCTTTAGCATTATCCAGGATGCACTATAAGAAAGCAAGCTAGAATTACTCTGTGGTAATCTGACTGTCAAAGAAAGATCAGAACCGAATATCTTTCATACACTGGGAGCAAGTATAAGGTCTCAGAGCATGCCCCTCACCTACCTTCAAACCTAAACAGACAGATGCCTCAGTGAATCAAGCACTACCTGGTTCTGTGATCTCCTTCTTGTGTCCATGACCAGTTCTGCTTCTTCTCTGCCTATGGCGGGTGAAAGTACAGGGTACATAGTTATTTTTCCCCAGAGGCTGAGGCAGCTATTAACGGCTGTTAATGGCTGAGCCAGCAGGCATGAACAAGACTGACATGGCTGGCCTTCAGCTCTGGCACTTCAGTTATGAAGGTGAATTTCAAAGCACATCTGAGCTTTCTTCTGCTTTCAGCCCAAGACACATTCAAAGAGAAGAGCTGGTTTTTAGTCACTATGGCACACTGACTAGAGTGGAAGTGTTGGGCTACCAGCTTCAAACCCCACTGAGCTACCAAATGTACTACTGCAAATGCCTTGAAAAAGTTGGCTTTTCAGCCTAGCCTGCATCATAAGATTGTTATGAAGGGAAAGGTTTGCTCTGCTCCTTGGGAAAATGGCAGGTTTCATAAGCAGGAAGCACATACACAGAGGATTTTGGGAGCATTGCCCAAAGAGGGAACCATTTATAATTAGCCTTTTGCATTATTTATTCCTCACTATTGCCCCTGAAGAGAGTTGCTTTCAATGACAAGGTGGCAGGCTTCATTCTAATGGCACATGCACTGTGAGACCTGAATTCTATTACAGTCATATGAGCCTACATATGGCTTTGCTGGATCCATCCATCTGATGCAGCCCTTGATCTCCAACACTGATCTGCCAAATGCCCTTGGGAACCTCACAAGCAGGGTAGAGTAGGCCTGGTTAAATTGATTTTTCCAAATGCATAGAATGTGTTTCTTTTTTCCAACGTTTGTTGTTTGCTTGCTTGCTTCATTAACACCCCATCTTTCTCCCCAGTGGGAACCCAAAGCAGCTTACATCATTCTCCTGCCCTCCATTTTAACATCATAACAACCCTGTGAGGTATGTTAGGCTAAGAGTATGTGACTTGGCCCAAGGTCACCCAGCAAGCTTCCTACACAACACTTTAACCACCACTCCACACTGGCTGTCTTTCCAGCTGACTAGAAAGAACTAGAAGTAGGCTGTTATTAAACTAGCATAACATACCTTCCATATAGTCATGACAGGGTCTAGAATTCTGCACTGAAATGCTATCTATTTATCAATAAAACCATCCTTTTTTCTGCTAATTAATCATACCCAGAGCATTTGTAGACTATGATGCCGGTCAGATTCCAAGTTTGGATTTTTGAACAATTAAGGGTTTTATGCAGGGGCAGGGATGAGGACGGATGAATAGCGTGGTTAGGTGTGCTTTTTATACATGCCTATAGAAAAGGAGAAATTGATCCAAGGCCAAATTGCAAGGCAATAAACTAGGAATGATAGATATCATGCCTTACATTAATCCTGCCTGCTGCTGCTTCTACAGAAATAGTTCAGTTATGAAGAGCCAGTTTGGTTGGAGTGCCAGACAATGTTCCCTCTAAGCTGTGGAGTCTTGTGAGCAAAAATTATACTTTGTGAGCTACTGGCATTAAAGTTGTGAGCGGGTGATTTGGCTACTGCATTAATTAGTTTGCTCTGGAGCCATCCTTCCTGAGCTAAGACAAAAATCTGTGAGCCAGAGGCTAAAAAACGGTGAGCTAGCTCACACTAATTCAGCTTAGAGGGAACACTGGTGCCAGACTAGGACTGGTTCAAGTCCCTATTCTGCAGTGATGCTCACTTGGGCCAGAATTGCCGCACAGTCCCTACCACCTACTTCATGGGCCTTTCTGGAAGAAGGGTGATACAAAAATAATAATAATAAAAATGAACGAGGCAGTTCTACAAAGCAAATGTGGTCAGGGTTATCAGAAACTCTCATTTGATGAGAAGAAGGCTACCTCTATCCCTATACCTCTATATTTAGGCAATAGAAGTTGTCTTATTTCAGTTGGAATCTTGGCCTGTAGCATACATAGCATCAGAGTTACTAGGACATGATAGAAAGTCCTAGTGGCCACCACAAGACATTTGTATTTGCCAGTGTGATGCGGGTTCTATGCCTCCCAGACACATCCTTTTTTCTTTTTTAAACTTTTTTTTATTTTCTATAATACAAACAATCACAAACATAGACAAACACCAATGATAACATAAAACTGGGTGTCCAATATGAGTAAAACAATTTTGGCGCCAAATAAGTATCACTTTAAGCTTATACTTAACAATGGAAAGTAATTTTTATAAATACTTTTGCAACCATTTGTGCAAACATTAGTCCTATTATCGTCTTTACCCTCTTTTTCACTTGCTTCTATATCTTATCTTATAAGACATAGTTCTTGTTAAGTATGAGACTCAACAAAGGATTCAGCTTCAAGTGATTTCAGCTTTATTAAACAGCAACTGTAAGTCAGGAACACACAACAACAAGGGGAGCACAGCTCCTTCTTTTAAACTCTCCCGGGCTGCCAAAGCTACACCCATAACAAGTTAATGACCAATAATATTGCAGGGATAAAGTCCAATCAGAATACAGGGATAAAGGCCAATCAGGACCGTTCCCTCTTTGCAACAATATCACTCAGTGATTGGGTAATTACACAGGTTTCGCAGAAACCGACCAATAGCAATGCGACATCTGAAGAGCCACATTCAGACTCAAGCTTAACATGTGAATAGATAGGAGCGATTCACATTCAGTACATAACAGTTCTCATGCCATCTGTAAAATCTTGCCCATGTATTTTCAAAAGTCTCTTCAGTGTGATCCTTCAAAAACAAAGTGAGTTTGTCCATCTCTGCTGCTTCAAATATTTTGTTGATAAATTCTTCTTTACTTGGCATATCCTGACTCCTCCAATATTTAGTATACAGTATTCTAGCAGAAGTAGTTATATACAACACAAGATAAGAATCTTCTCTTTTAAAATAATCTGGTAAAATATTCAACAGTAATATTTCCAGAGTAAATGGTATACAACATTTCAATATATTCTGTAATATTTCGTGTATCCATACCTAATACTTCTTAGCTCTCTCACAAAGCCACCACGTATGATAAAGGGATCCCGTTTTGCTTTCACATTTCCAACATTTATCTGAACATTTTGAATCAAATTTAGCTAATTTTTCAGGTGTTATATACCTTCTGTAAAACATCTTATAAATATTTTCTTTCAATTCAAAACATAAACACAATTTCAACAGGAAAGAAGAGAGTTTAAAAACAAATAGGGCATGGTTTCCTGTCCTGAAAAACACAAAATGCTCTACAGCTGGCAATAGCACTACAGATAAGATTAGAGTTTCAATAGCCATTCCACACACAAAAGAACTTCCTCAAACCTCCTCAGGAAACAACCCATAGACAAAAGACCTTCCTCAGGGAAGCTCCTCCATTAGCATGTTCATAGCCTGGAGAACTACACAAGATAATTGACTCAGCCCTACCCCACCTTCCAGGGTAGAAATAAATTACTTGCCTATCAGTTTACTGCTCACCTTGACATAGGGAGTACTCCATCTTTCTGTGTTATACCTCTGAGGATGCCAATCACAGCTACTGGCAAAATGTCAAGTCCTACAATGCCAAGACCACAGCCACACAAACGGAAAATCTACAGCAACTAATAAACTCCGGCCGTAAAAGCCTTCGACAACAGATTGTTGATTTAATATTATTCTTTGCTCTTCTGTGAACATTTTGAGATTGTATTTCTTTACATATTCTCCAACTTGTTCTTGAGGTATTTCTGTTCTTTTATATACATTTAAATAGAACTGTTCCATGGTTCTTTTTAAATCTTTTAATTTTTTTTGTCTTCCCCTTTTTCATTTCTTAGTGTGCTTATGAATCTTTCTTCACACTCCTTACGTATTTTGTATGCTAACCATCGAGTAAGTTTCTTTGCATTTTCAAAATAGTTTTTTTAGCATACATTATTTTTCTTGCTATTTCTTGTGTGAGCAGACCGTTCATTTGATGTTGTAGATATTTGAGATTAATTCTCCCTTTTTCATTCTTTGAATTGTGTTTTAAGTTCTCTTCCTGTTCCTTTATTTGTTTTTGTAATTGTAAATATTCTTCAAATCTCTGTTTTTTCCTGTATGAAGTTTCTTTTATCATCCCAAACTGTGTTTATAGACATCCCTGGTTGTATGTTTCTTTCAAAAAATGCTTGAAATTCCTTCTTAGAGTTCTTTACAAAGCTATCATTTCTTAGGATCGAAGTATTTAACTTCCATCTGCTTCTTTTAAAAGTATCTTGAAGCTCTAAAATGATAGGGTTGTGATCTGCAAACGTCTGAGGCTGTATTTCTGCTTCCAATATTTCATTTGTCATAGTAGCCAAGATCCAACACGTATCGATTCTTGACCAGGATTTGTGTCTTGCTGAATAGAAAGTGTAATCTCACTTATGTGGATTTCTAGCTTTCCAGGCATCTATACATTTATTCTCTTCCATTAGTTGATAAAATGTTGGTGGAACTTCGTGTTTTCTTTTCTGCTTCCTTTTCTTCAAACTCTTTCTGTCTTAGCTTCCCTCAAAAACTGCATTAAAGTCTCTCATTATACAGGTTTCTTGGTATTCCTGCTTTGCCATCAATTCTTGCAGAGTTTTGTAGAATTTTTCTTGGTGGTGGTTTGGAGCATAAATATTGACCAAAAGAGTTTTTTTGGTTTGCCTTTGTACCTGGTCCATCTTCAGATGCATACACCATTTCTGGCTGAAGATGTTCTTTTACATATGTCACCACACCTCTTTTCTTTTTCTTTTTATCTGACGCTATGAACGTTCTACCTAGCTTCAGATTTTGAAGATATTTCTGATCAGCTTCTTTAATGTGAGTCTCTTGTAAACGAATAATATCAGAATTACTTTTTTTTATTGTTGAAAGGTTCGTCTTCTTTTCTGAGAGTTCAATCTGTTAATATTTATCAAGATCAATCTTATTTTACCTTTAATTTTATCCATCTTGATCTTTTGTTTGTGCTTCCAGGTTTTCTCTTAGTTGTTTCCTTGTGACTCGTGGCAAAGTCTTGAGGTGCTTGGCTTTCTTTGGGGCTTCTTTAGGTACTGCTGACGTCCCTGTAGCTCCTTGGGGAAGATCTCCTTCTTCCTCCTCCTCTTCTCTCTCAGAGCCCATTTCTTCAGTTTGGAGATCCATTCCATACTTTTTCAAGAAGTCCTCTGCCTTGAATATAGATGTAATTCTTTGTGTCTTACCTCTGTAAGAAAAAATTAAGCCTTCAAGTAGAATCCATCTATATTGGATATCATTTTTTCTTAGAACAGCTGTTAGTTTGGCATATTCTTCTATCTCTAACTCTCCATGGCACCTCTTTCAGAACCTTTATTTCAGTGTTGTCCAACATCAATGATTTTTTATCTGAAGCCTTTAAGATTTCCTCCCTAAATATTCTTTTATGGAATCTTCCATGTACTTCTCTAGGCAGTTGATTGTTTCTGGCAAAAGCCAAGTTCATTCTGTAAACTATATCCAGTTCTTCTAATACTTTCTCGGGTTCCTCTGCTCCCATATACTCTGCCAAGCATATGGCCATTTTTTTCCTGGTATCTTCATCTCGTTCTTCCAAAATGTTTTGGAATCTCAAAATATAGGAAACTTTGTCAACTTGGAGTCTGATCAAATCTTGTTTCAGTTGTGCTTGTTTAGAATCTGTTCCTTGAAGTTTGCTCTCCATTTCTTTCATTCTGGTATCAACCTTCTGCACTGTTTTAGTGATTTCTGCTAATTTTTGTGTGTTGTCTGCTATTTGTTTCTGCAAGCCCTGCATCTGGGTAGTAAATTGTTGTGTCATCTCTTTCATTGCTTCTTTTATTGGATTGATAGCCTCAAAAATAAAGCCTTTAATAGATTCTTGAATTAGGGCTTGTAATTCCTTTGGTTGTGTAGTTGTGATGGCAGCAGCAACTGATCTGGACATCCCTGGTGAACTTGCTGGTATTTTGGTTGACCTGTTGGTTCCAGCCATCTTTTTTCTGATTCCTCTGTTCTACCTCAAAGGAAAAGACACATTCTAATTATATTTGTAGCATGTAGGGAGAAGTGGCCCTCCCCCCATGTCACTTTCCTGTTCTGAAATGGCTCCAGGGAGTTGCTCTTTGCTCTGTTGGGGGAACCTGTGTGGAAAAGAGCAAAAAAGAGAGACCTCTGCAAGAAACTACAAAAGGTACTGAGTACCAGAGGTCACAAAACCAAAGGGGAGGATTTCTGGTTTCAGCGACTCGAATGGTGGGCGCACTCCTTCGGAACTCCTATAGGAGCAGCCCATAATTTGGTGGACAGAAGGGGTGCCGGACATTTCCGGACCCCTCCAGAGCCCCTGCAGGGGGTTCTCAGTCTGGGATCCATGGAGCACCCCTCCCAAGGCCAAGGGATTGAGGTTCTCCTATGTCCCTAAAGGTCCTGCCACGGCAGCACCATCATGGCAACGAGAGGTGCACACTGGCAGAGGAAACAAGTGATCCAGCAGCTCTGAAAAGTCTTCCTGCCTTTCAGTGAGCCTAAGTGAAGTGTGAGTCCATGCAAGCTTGATGCAGGCAAGCATTTAAGCGGGTGATCCCCCTGGAACAACCTCTAACTCACTAGCAGAGGGGGTGGAGCTGGTCTCACCCTGGATCAGAATAAAAAGAAATTTAAAGAGGCAGAAGGGGGGAACCCAACTAAAAAGTGCCCTATAGTCTAAATAAAGTGGATAACGGGTCCAGAGTATAAGCTAATAATCCTTCAGATTTTCGGATTTTTCTCTATAGTAAACATTTTGTAAGCCAGAAAATGGTGTCGAAAGTAAGACCTTCTTCAGGAAGTACAAGTTCAGCTACAGCAACTTCCAAACAGGAAGCTATCATAGACTTCCCAAATATGCTGAATGCTGCATTGCACCCTCTGCAGGACCAAATGGCCCAACTTAACAGTAACTTTGAGTCTCTCCAAAAACAGCTGCAAGAAACCAATACTAAAGCTGAAAAAACAGCCAAAACATTGAAAAAAGCTGATGACAAGACAAAACATTTGTCACAGAGGCTGGAGGCAGTGGAAAAAGCAAAAGACTCAAAGAAACAACAGCTATTATTACTGCAAATGGAAGAATCCTCATATATCCTGAGATTCCAGGGTGTCCCGGAACAGAAAGGCAAAAATCTCAAGGAGATCTTAAGTGAAACTTTGGCACCGATGGTGGATTTTAAAGTGGAGTTACTGGACATATCCAGATTACATTAAGAAAAATAATATGCCTGGTGAAATATTTGTGAAATTCTCCAAGAGATCTACGAGAGAGGCAATACTCAAAGCGACCAATGGGATTGCCTTGAAAATGAAAGGTGGAGGTATAAGAATCTTGAAAGGCATTCCATTTGAGATAAGAAAGAAGAGACAACAATATAAAAAAATGACTATGTTTTTACAGAAAAACTCCATTCCCTACAGATGGATGATAGAAGAGGGGCTTATCTTCAACTTCAAGAACTGTAGAGAAAAGATAGACTCTGTTGTAAAAGAAAATGCATTTTTGGAGAAACATCAAAAAGGTGAGAAAGCTGGAGGGAAAGAAGAGGATGACAAGACAGCAGATGATAATGGCGACTACGAATTGGGAAGTACTACCAAGTCATTAAGCAGTTCCTCAGAAGAAGATTCAGAATCAGACTTGGGAGCAGCTGCCCCCTACCCCTTTAAGCATCAAGGGAAGAAGAAGAAGAAGAAGAAGAAGAAGAAGAAGAAGAAGAAGAAGAAGAAGAAGAAGAAGAAGTAGATAGAGACATTGAAAGATTATAATGTTTAATCATAAAACACCATAGTCCACTTATTTTGACTAATACTGTTTTCGATGCTTGTACTCATTAATATTTGAAATAGTTAGCTTTAACCTTCATCTTGTATTTTTAGAGTTAAAGACAAGGGAAACTTTGTAACTACTTTATTAAATGAGATCCTTGTTAGCTTAGTAGTTTTAGGTAGATATCCCCTGTCCTTTTCTTGTAATATGTAGTGAAAAAGAAATATTATTAAAAAAAAACCAAAGGGAAAAGGCAATTATCCTTGACTGTGTAATATACAATCCATATATACAATGCAAACAATCCCAGTAAAGTGTAACAATCACTAAATATCCCGATAATACAAAAATTGTAAACAATCCCAGTGAAATACAACAGTTTCTGAATCAGTAAAGTATAACAGTTTCTGAATGTCCTGATAACAAATAACTTTAACAAATGAATTGATGGTCTGCCAGCTAATTAAGACACTCTTTCAGTATCTTCTTCAGGACTCAGATCTTTAAGAGGCCGAAACCAAATGGAAAAGCATCTCATATTACACTGGGGCTGCGATCACACGCTCCTTTAGATCAGACATAAGTGCGAATGCCTGACGGATCCAAAGGGAGTGATCATACATAACATAAGGGAAGCATTCTGCAGTAATTAGCAATGTGTGCTGCTCCGCCATGGAAGCATAGTTAAAAGACACCGGGGAAATGTCCGGTAGTAAATGGGTTGCTGCGGGCCATGGATGGACTTTCCCGTCTGATCACTTAAGCATGCTCTCATGCCGTCAGGATGGTCTGATCAGGCCATTCTGACTCTGTGCCATTGTTTTGTTTCTCCCTTCACAGTATGCACATCATCACATACTCCATAGGGGGCCCTCAGTGTGCAGGTGCGAATCCTCATTTGTGCGCAAAGGAAACAAATGGCAAAATAAAAGATGCACCTGCAGTTGCGTTTGATCACACAAGGATGGGCTAAGCCCGCAGCGTCAAAGGGATGTGTGATCTCACAACTGCATGTCAAATTCCTTCAGAGGAAATAGCCTTGCTTAACTTCTGCTTCAACTGGCATGTGTGAACTCAGCCAAAGACAGTTAAATCCTTTGGAAGATAATGTGTCCAATGTGAAAATCCCAAAGGCCTCTCTCTGAAGCAACACCTTTATCAATATTATGAAACTGATAAGGCCTAGATTGAATTTCTCAATAAAGAAAAGTTTGAAATCAGTGGGTTAATGATGTTTGTCAACAAAATGCAATACCAAAGGAGATTCAAAGCTGAGATTCCTATGATGTTCAGACAACCTATTTTTCAACAGATGTTGTGTTGTGTTGTTCCAATATACAAGAGATTACACAGGCATAAAACATAAACAACTCAAAGCAAGGTGTTTATCTTATTATACATGTAGTGACAGCTGCAAGAATATTATATGCCAAATATTAGAGGAAGAATGAAGTACCTTCAAAAGAGGAAATCTTAAATAAAATACTTGAAACTGCAGAGATGGACAAACTAACTTTAATTTTGAGAGGACAAAATGAACAAAAATTTGAGAACATATGGTCAAGGTTTTATAAGTGGATGGAAGAACACAATAAATAAACTGTATGGACATACAACTGAATCAGAATATGAACTATATTTTTAGTTATGAACAAAGTTTTATTCAAATTTACATAGTGTGGAAAAATTAAGAAACAAAATATATAATTAGGTATTTGTTGTTGTTGTTGTTCAGTCGTACAGTCGAGTCCGGCTGTTCGTGACCCCATGGACCAGATGACGCCAGGCCCTCCTGTCTTCCGCTGTCCTCTGAAGTTTGCTCAATTTCATGTTTGTTGCATCAATGACACTGTCTAACCATCCCATCCTTTGCCGTCCCCTTCTTCTTTGACCTTCAATCTTTCCCAGCATCAGGGTCTTCTCCAGTGAATGCTCCCTTCTCATTTGGCAGCCAAAGTATTTGAGCTTCAGCTTCAGGATCTGGCCTTCCAGGGAACAGTCAGGGTTGATTTCTTTTAGGATTGAATGATTTGATCTCCTTGCAGTCCAAGGGACTCTCAAGAGTCTTCTCCAGCACCATAGTTCAAAAGAATCTATTCTTCGACGTTCGGCCTTCCTTATAGTTCAACTCTCGCAGCCATACATTACTACTGGGAATACCATTGCTTTGATCATGTGAACTTTTGTTAGCAGGGTGATGTATCTGCTTTTTATCATGCTGTTTAGGTTTGCCATTGCTTTCCTCCCAAGGAGCAGGCATCTTTTAATTTCATGGCCGCAGTCACCATCTGCAGTGATCTGGGATCCCAGGAACGTGAAGTCTGTCACTACTTCTACGACTTCCCCTTCTATTTGCCAAGGAGTGATTGGGCCAGATGCCATGATCTTAGTTTTTTTGATGTTGAGCTTCGAGCCCACTTTTGCACTCTCCTCTTTCACTTTGGGCAAGAGGCTCTTTAGGTCCTCTTCACTTTCTGCCATCACTTTCTGCATATCTGAGGTTATTGATCTTTTCCCCAGCAATCTTAACTCCAGCTTGTGATTCATACAGGCCAGCATTTCGCATGATGTACTTTGCATATAAATTAGATAAGCAAGGTGACAATATACATCTTTGTCATACTCCTTTTCCTATGCTAAACCAATAAGTTGTTCCATATCTGGTTCTAACTGTTGTTTCTTGACCCTTATACAGGTTTCTCAGGAGACATGTGAGGTGGTCTGGTACTCCCATCTCTTTAAGAACCTTCCATAGTTTATTGTGATTCACACAATCAAAGGTTTTAGCATAGTCAATGAAGCAGAAGTAGATGTTTTTCTGGTACTCTCTTGCTTTCTCCATAATCCAGCGAATGTTGGCAATTTGATCTCTAGTTCCTCTACCTCTTCAAAACCCAGCTTGTACTTCTGGCAGTTCTCTATCCACGTACTGTTGGAGCCTTGCTTGTAGGATCTTGAGCATGACCTTGCTAGCGTTTGAAATGAATGCAATTATGTGATAGTTTGAACATTCCTTGACATTGCCCTTCTTTGGGATTGGAATGTATATTGACCTTTTCCAATCCTGTGGCCACTGTTGTGTTTTTCAAATTTGTTGGCAAACTGAGTGCAGCACTTTAACAGCATCTTCTTTTAAGACTTTGAATAACTCAGCTGGGATACCATCACCTCCACTAGCTTTGTTGTTAGTAATGCTTTCTAAGGCCCATCTAACTTTGCATTCCAGGATGTCTGGCTCAAGGTAAGTGATTTGCCATCGTGGTTGTCAAGGACATTGAGGTCCTTCTTGTATAGTTCTTCTGTGTATTCATGCCATCTTTTCCTAATCTCTTCTGCTTCTCCCTACCATTTTTGTCCTTTATTGTGGCCAGCTTTGCATGGAACCTTCCCTTGATTTCTCCAATTTTCTTGGAGAGATCTCTAGTCCTTCCCATTCTATTGTTTTCCTCTATTACTTTGCATTGTTTATTCAGGAAAGCCTCCTTATCTCTCCTTGCTGTTCTCTGGAAATCTGCATTCAGTTGGGTAAATCTTTCCTTTTCACCATTGCCTTTAGCTTTCCTTCTTTCCTCTGCTATGTGTAAAGCCTCATCAGACAGCCACTTTGCTTTCTTGCATTTCTTTTTCTTTGGGATGGCGGTAATTGCTGCCTTCTATACAATGTCACAAACCTCTGTCCATAGTTCTTCAGGCACTCTGTCTATCAAATCTAGTCCCTTAAACCTATTCTTCACCTCTACTGTATATTCATCGGGTATGCGATCTAGGTCAAATCTGAATGGCCTAGTGGTTTTCCCAACTTTCTTCAGTTTAAGTCTGAATTTTGCAATGAGTAGCTCATGATCTGAGCCACAGTCAGCTCCAGGTCTTGTTTTTACTGACTGGATAGAGCCTCTCCATCTTTGACTGCAAATTATATAGTCAATCTGATTTCGGTGTTGCCCATCTGGTGATGTCCATGTGTAGAGTTGCCTCTTAGGCTGTTGGAACAGGGTGTTCACTATGACCAGCGTGTTCTCTTGACAAAACTCTGTTAGCCTTTGCCCTGCTTCATTATGTTCTCCAAGGCCAAACTTGTCTGTTATTCTGGTTACTTTTTGATTTCCTGCTTTAGCATTCCAGTCTCCCATGATGATGAGGACATCATTTTTTGGTGTGTGTTCTATGAGGTGTTGTAGGTCTTCATAGAACTGGTCCACTTCAGCTTCTTCTGCATCAGTGGTTGGGGCATAGACTTGGATTACTGTGATGTTGAATGGTTTGCCTTGGATTTGGACTGAGATCATTCTGTCATTTTTGAGATTGTATCCCAATACTGCTTTTCTTACTCTCTTGTTGACTATAAAGGCCACATCATTTTTTCTATGGGTTTCCTGGCCGCAGTAGTAGATAAAATGGTCTTCTGAGTTAAATTCACCCATTCCTGTCCACTTTAGTTCACTGATTCCCAAGATGTCGATGTTCATTCTTGCCATCTCATTTTTGACCATGTCAAGCTTACCTTGATTCATAGATCTTACATTCCAGGTTCCTATGTAGTATTGTTCTTCGCAGCATTGGACTTTCCTTTCACCGTCAGACACATCCACAACCGAGCATCCTTTCAGCTTTGGCCCAGCCACTTCACTCTTTTGGGGGTTACTTGTATTTTCCCTCTGCTCTTCCCCAGTAGCATATTGGACACCTTCCGACTTGAGGGGCTCATCTTCCGGTGTCATATCTTTTAGCCTTTTGTTACTGTCCATGGGGTTTTCTTGGCAAAGATTCTGGAGTGGGTTGCCATTTTCTTCTCCAGTGGATCACACTTGGTCTGAGTTCTCTGCTGTGGCCCGCCCATCCTGGGTGGCCCTCCATGGCATAGCCCACAGCCTCATCATACCATACAAGCCCCCTCACCACGACAAGACAGTGATCCATGAGGGGGAATTAGATATTGCATGTGGTAATTTAACTGAAAAAATAACATGCTAAATGTAATCCCCAATTTATATGTATGAATGTATGTATGTTTTGTTTTGTTTTTTGTTGGTCTTCTATAAAAAAAACATAAACAACTCAAACCGATAAGCAGTTGGAAAAATGATTTATGGTGAGAACTTTTTTGCAGAGTGGTTGAGTGAAACTCTTGATCTGAACCAGACGGGCAAAGTTCACATCCATTTCACTATTAGCAGCTCACAGAGTTGTTTCAGCATGTCAAATAGTACAGGGAGAAGAATGAAGCTGCTTTTCCCCATACACCAGCATCATGATCAGAATCAGGCTTGCATGCATCTGGGAGACACAGAACTGCTGTTGGACATCTGATACAAAGCCCCCATGTTGGCCTCAAGGACTTTGTATCGTGTGATTCAGACTTTAACCTACCTCTGTGTTACCAGGGCTTGGGTAGCCCAAATCCTCCAGGCAGATATATTTCTGAGGTTTTGTGTGAATATCATGGCCCTGGCCCCAACATCAGTACTAACTTAACAACTAACAGCCTGGCAAGAACATGGATTATGGTGGTAGTTGACCACCTGGGTGTGAGAGAAGGCCACCATCTTTTATTAATATTTATGTTCCTTAAAACCTAAATTTTATATGCTGTGGTTTTAATCTAACTTCTGTGTCTTAACATATCTTGTTGTTTATCTATATCTATAGATATAGATATATTCTGTAAGCGGCCCTGAGCCTGCCACAGCAGGGAGGGCAGAATACAAATAAAATAAAATAAATAAGAGTAGCTGGACGGCTAGACTCTACTCCACCTGGCCAGTTTTGCCATACAGATCTATAAAGCTACTTCCCTTCCTGTTACGTGACCACAGGATGTTGAATAAGGCCAACGTTTTAGCCAGAATGCCTTCTAGAAACCAAGGAAAGATTTGATTGGACTTTGTTTACCTGTGGGAGGTGAGCCATGCATTTTAAAAGCTCTTCTGTACTTGATGTCACATTCCCTGAACATCACTCAGACAAATCTTCCCAACAGAATACCTTCAGATTATTCATGTGCCTAATGCAAACAGAGATTGGCACTCACACATACAAGTGATTTAAAAAATATATTGCCCCATATAGACCTGAGCAAATAAGAATTCTTCCCAGAGGTGTGTGCATTAATTGGGTTTTTATTTTTATTGCCCAGTAGTTGTTCATCTAATCATATAAAAATCCCACTCATGTGATAGCAACACAGCAATCCAAATAACAAGATCTCCAACACTTTTTCATGCTCTTGTTTCTTTTCACATTTCTTTGCCTGGGAAGAAAATGCACACTGACCAGTAGTTATCCTGAAATCAGGGAAGATATTTTTATTTAGTAATTAAAAAGGCATGTGGAAGGTCTCCTCTGCTTTTTGCTTAAGTTAACTTGTCTGTTCTTCTCTGTAGAAGAGGACCAGCTCAGGCTGGGTAACAGGATCGGCTGTGTGCCTTTCCCAAGAACTGTGCCTGGGAAGAGAGGGGGATTCAGATGCAGGAAAAATAATTTGTTGAATTTCTCCTGGGTACAGAGCTACATAAGGCAAAGTAACATTCTTTGGTTCAAGAAGTGGCAACCTTCTTTGTTTGTAATTCTGATCTTTATTAACATTTTTATTTAACAGAAACTAGAAGAAATATATATATTGATCATAATTGCAAGGCTGACATGACCTGAATAAAAATATGGTGTCTGCTCATTCCAGGCCTCAGCTGTAAAATTCTGTAGTTTAAGATCACAAAAATATTGCCAGAACTGACTTCCCCAGAATGTCATTGTTTTGGATGTAGGAAGAGTAGGTTGTACCTTTGAGAACTCCACTTTAATTCAACTGTATCTACTAATTAATATAGGGAGGCAGAGCTATAGTGTGGTATTAGTACTGACAGCATTCAGGGCCAATCCGCTGCTCTGGTGTGATGCTCCCTATTTCTCAGCCTAACATACCTCACAGTGCAGGTGTGAAAATGGTGGAGTTTAAGAATTGCAAATCTACTGCGGCAATTAGTACATTATGAAAGTTAATGAGACTGACATATCTCACAGAATTGTGGTAAGGATTACTGAGATAGGCATGGAATTTGTTGAAACAGTTTAAATAACTTTTAATACTATCCATGTGCAAAGAAATGTAGCAGAAGAAAGCAAGGGAGACAAAGGTTAAGGTTATATATAGGGACGAAGAGACATTCCATCAGCTTCACGAGTGGAATTTCCTCCCCAAAGAAGCATAATCTGTTGTAGCTGTCATCCATCAGGATACTCAGAGCTATCCGTGCTTCAAGATTCCTGGGAGTGGCTTCTTACTATGAGTGTTTCAGAACAGCGTTGCTATCCCCCCCCCCAGGCATGGGTTCCTTACTGCCAGGCCCTGCCCCCCATCAATCAGCTGACTGGCAGGGGAAATTACCAGGGAAAAGAGGAAGTCCCATGTAATGTCCAGGCAATGCTCTGATATCAGGGGGAAATTCCATGATAGAAGCCATCCTTTGAAGTCCCCTCCATCACCACTAGAAGGGACCTGGAAACCCTAATTCAGAATGTCTGTGAACTCTCCTGGTTCAGAAAGTCACTCTCTTCCACACAGCCCCCCCCACCCAGCTCCTCTTCATTCTCCCTGCAGTGCCTTTGTGTCTTGGTCCAGAACTGCTTCCCTCATGAACGAAAACTTTATCTTCAAATCGTCTTCCCTTATGTTCCAACAGAGCAACCAGTTTACACAGCTGCAAGAGTAGTCTATGATTTTCATGGGCAAAAAACTGAAACATGGCACACACATTTCAGGGTACCACCACAATATCCTCATTGTCCATCTTCCTCTAGCCCCTGGTTCCACACCACAGCCATGGGTGGATATTTGACCTTTTGGCCTGTTAGGAGCAAAAATTCAGGAAGGGGAGAAGCTCAAGCCCTGGGGATTTTACAGTGACATCTGGTGTCTTCAGCAGAGACTGCTGTGAGATAAATGCCAGTAAGCTGCACCCTTACCAGGCTTTGGCTCACTGGTGCAACAAGCCCAATCATAGAGATGTATGGTGCCTTCAAGGCACAAGAATTTTCCCTTCACAATGTCATGGCAGCCCCCAGCCGCAGTCTGAAGAGGTAGGGCTCAGATGCAGGTTTACCCTTCAATAAGAACTCAGCCTAACTACCTGTTCATCTACTAAAATATGCCCTAATAGTGTAAAGAGGATATGGTGAATATATTCCTGTGTCTTCATAAAGCAAACATATTTTATAATGTTTGTAATGTCTTTAGTATGGCAGTCTTGGAGAATGTAATCAGAGCAGTCATGTGGTATGGCTTTTGTTGGTCTATACAATTACAGACTGCAGGTGGGAGATCTATGGAAAACCCCTGCATTTTAGCATATTAGAAAGAAGACGTCGGAAAAACCACTAGGTAGCCATTTTCCCAACAAGCTGTTTTTGTAAGTGCCTTTAGACTGAATATGCATTCCCTCACAAGTCATCATATAATCCTGTCGTCAGTACCACATATGAGTGTGCTGATTTTGGAGCTTGCTTTTGATTGACAAAATGTCACCTTACCATACCAGCATGAATTCAGCAACAGGCCCCAACACTAGCACCAAAATAGGGTTGCCAAGTCCCCCATGGCCATTGGCAGGGGGTTAGGGTTGCCAGATCCAGGCTGAGAAACTCCTTCAGATTTGGGGATGGAGCCTGGGGAGGACAGGGACTTCAGTGGGGTACAGTGCCATAAAGCCCAGCCTCTTAAGCATCCATTTTCTCCAGGGGAATTGATCTCTGTAGTCTGGAGATAAGCTGTAATTCCATGGGATCCCCAGGTCCCACCTGGAGGCTGGCATCCCTACAGTTTGGGGTTAACCTTATCTCAGTTGACATAAACATGATGTTCTTGAGAAAAGAGGAGGAGTTCAGTAGCACCTTAAAGATTAACAAATTTAAAGACTAAGAAATCATGATTTTCTCAAGTTTCAGACTGGAAACTTAAGAACGGTCACATTTAAAAGTGTTTACTTATGCTGTGGGTAATTTCCTCCCTATCTTTGGCACAGCTGCTGCCTCTTTAACAAAAATGTTTATAAAGAGAAAGGTGTGTAGATAAACACAAAATGAAGGCAGAGCAACAGACAAATGCACAAGAAACATTGGCAGAGGGGGAAATCAGCCC
The DNA here is from genome assembly GCA_029375565.1 of Gekko gecko. NCBI lineage: Eukaryota > Metazoa > Chordata > Lepidosauria > Squamata > Gekkonidae > Gekko > Gekko gecko. The sequence continues at coordinate 178,559,586 of JAPDNY010000005.1, forward strand.
AGCATTTATTTATCTGTACATTGTAGGTCAGCCATGTTCTCCATGTTCCAGTTTTAAATGGCTATATCTTGGCTCCTCAGCAAATTCACAATATGGATGAGACAATAAGGAGCCTTCCTTAAGGATTTTGCAAAGTAACAACAGCGGTCAGCTGCCCTTCATTGTTGCCTTGGATACTGAACATAGATTTTATCAGGCACTACTAAGAAGTTTTTGCCATTTTCCATCCAAACACCAATTATAGCAGAGAAATGATTTGAGTAAGGTGATTCACTTCACACACTGGGAAAGGCTTCTAAAGTTAGCTAAGAGCAAGCATGAGAATTTCTTCTCAAATTCTTTTTTCCCCTCTTCTCTAGACGTTTCCGCAGACAAGATGTCCGTCATGGAAATGCAGCTGAGCAGTGCTTTGGCCAGCAATATATTGGTAATTTTCATGCTTTAGCCAATACATAGAGTTTGACAGCAGTGGCTTTCAGCAGAAGAAGCCACAACCACTTTCATGAAATCTCTCAACATTAATTATGTATTTCCTCCTGTCTAAAAAAGGTAAAGATAAAAGTTTCCCTTGCTCAAAAGTCAGTCAAATCTGACTCTAGGGGTGGTGCTCATCTCCGTTTCCAAGTCAAAGAGCCAGTGCTATCTGTAAACATTTCCGTGTCATGTGGCTGGCATGACTAAATGCCAAGGCACACAGAACACTGTATCCTCCTGTCTAGTGTATTCTACATACCTAAATGCTATTATTTCCTGATATGTGCCCACATGCCAACTGTGCTAAGCAGACAGCCTTCTCTTGTCCCCTCCCTTAGGGCTGTCCACAGGGGTCTTTTCGTAGAAAAAGACCTGCAGGAGCTCATTAGCATAACTCATTAGCATATGTCACACACCCTGACATCACCGGAAGTATGTCAGAAGGCCGCACCCCCTGACATCACCGGAAGTGTGCCAGAAGGCCACACCCCCTGACATCACCGGAAGTGTGTCAGAAGGCCACACCCACCACTCAGGCTCCACCCCCAAAATCTCCAAAGTATTCCCAACTCAAAGCTGGCGAGCCTATCTGATGGCATACAAAAATGTATGAGCCAGAGGCTAAAAAACTGTTAGCTAGCTTGCACTTAGAGGGAACACTGGAAAAAACCCTGGGGCCCTCAGGAGGTCCATCAGCAGGGCCAGAACCCCAGGAGCCCTCCGACTCTTACCCCCCAAGCACCAAGAATGCAGAGCATCACTGCCCCAGACATAAGAACATCATGTTGGATCAGGCCAGTGGCCCATCCAGTCCAACACCCTGTGTCACACATCAGCCAAACATACCAGGAGCCCTCAGGAGGTCTACCAGTGGGGCCTGAACCCCAGGAGCCCTCCGACACTTACCCCCCAAGCACCAAGAATGCAGAGCATCGCTGCCCCAGACATAATAACATCATGTTGGATCAGGCCAGTGGCCCGTCCAGTCCAAAACCCTGTGTCACACATCAGCCAAACATACCAGGGGCCCTCAGGAGGTCCACCAGTGGGGCCTGAACCCCAGGAGCCCTCCGACTCTTACCCCCCAAGCACCAAGAATGCAGAGCATCGCTGCCCCAAACATGATAACATCATGTTGGATCAGGCCAGTGGCCCGTCCAGTCCAACACCCTGTGTCACACATCAGCCAAACATACCGGGGGCCCTCAGGAGGTCCACCAGTTGGGCCTGAACCCCAGGAGGCCTAGAACTCTTACCCCCAAGCACCAAGAATGCAGAGCATCACTGCCCCAGACATAATAACATCATGTTGGATCAGGCCAGTGGCCCGTCCAGTCCAACAACCTGTGTCACACATCAGCCAAACATACCAGGGGCCCTCAGGAGGTCCACCAGTGGGGCCTGAACCCCAGGAGCCCTCCGACTCTTACCTCCCAAGCACCAAGAATGCAGAGCACCGCTGCCCCAGACATAATAACATCATGTTGGATCAGGCCAGTGGCCCGTCCAGTCCAACACCCTGTGTCACACATCAGCCAAACATACCAGGGGCCCTCAGGAGGTCCACCAGTGGGGCCTGAACCCCAGGAGCCCTCCGACTCTTACCCCCCAAGCACCAAGAATGCAGAGCATCGCTGCCCCAGACATAATAACATCATGTTGGATCAGGCCAGTGGCCCGTCCAGTCCAACACCCTGTGTCACACATCAGCCAAACATACCAGGGGCCCTCAGGAGGTCCACCAGTGGGGCCTGAACCCCAGGAGCCCTCCGACTCTTACCCCCCAAGCACCAAGAATGCAGAGCATCGCTGCCCCAAACATGATAACATCATGTTGGATCAGGCCAGTGGCCCGTCCAGTCCAACACCCTGTGTCACACATCAGCCAAACATACCAGGGGCCCTCAGGAGGTCCACCAGTGGGGCCTGAACCCCAGGAGCCCTCCGACTCTTACCCCCCAAGCACCAGGAATGCAGAGCACCGCTGCCCCAGACATAATAACATCATGTTGGATCAGGCCAGTGGCCCGTCCAGTCCAACACCCTGTGTCACACATCAGCCAAACATACCAGGGGCCCTCAGGAGGTCCACCAGTGGGGCCTGAACCCCAGGAGCCCTCCGACTCTTACCCCCCAAGTACCAAGAATGCAGAGCACCGCTGCCCCAGACATAATAACATCATGTTGGATCAGGCCAGTGGCCCGTCCAGTCCAACACCCTGTGTCACACATCAGCCAAACATACCAGGGGCCCTCAGGAGGTCCACCAGTGGGGCCTGAACCCCAGGAGCCCTCCGACACTTACCCCCCAAGTACCAAGAATGCAGAGCATCGCTGCCCCAGACATAATAACATCATGTTGGATCAGGCCAGTGGCCCGTCCAGTCCAACACCCTGTGTCACACATCAGCCAAACATACCAGGGACCCTCAGGAGGTCCACCAGTGGGGCCTGAACCCCAGGAGCCCTCCGACTCTTACCCCCCAAGCACCAAGAATGCAGAGCATCGCTGCCCCAGACATAATAACATCATGTTGGATCAGGCCAGTGGCCCGTCCAGTCCAACACCCTGTGTCACACATCAGCCAAACATACCAGGGGCCCTCAGGAGGTCCACCAGTGGGGCCTGAACCCCAGGAGCCCTCCGACTCTTACCCCCCAAGCACCAAGAATGCAGAGCATCGCTGCCCCAGACATAATAACATCATGTTGGATCAGGCCAGTGGCCCGTCCAGTCCAACACCCTGTGTCACACTTCAGCCAAACATGACAGGGGCCCTCAGGAGGTCCACCAGTGGGGCCTGAACCCCAGGAGCCCTCCGACTCTTACCCCCCAAGCACCAAGAATGCAGAGCATCGCTGCCCCAGACATAATAACATCATGTTGGATCAGGCCAGTGGCCCATCCAGTCCAACACCCTGTGTCACACATCAGCCAAACATACCAGGGGCCCTCAGGAGGTCCACCAGTGGGGCCTGAACCCCAGGAGCCCTCCGACTCTTACCCCCCAAGCACCAAGAATGCAGAGCATCGCTGTCCCAGACATAATAACATCATGTTGGATCAGGCCAGTTGCCCGTCCAGTCCAACACCCTGTGTCACACATCAGCCAAACATACCAGGGGCCCTCAGGTCCACCAGTGGGGCCTGAACCCCAGGAGCCCTCCGACTCTTACCCCCCATGCACCAAGAATGCAGAGCATCGCTGCCCCAGACATAGGAACATCATGTTGGATCAGGCCAATGGCCCATCCAGTCCAACACCCTGTGTCACACATCAGCCAAACATACCAGGGGCCCTCAGGAGGTCTACCAGTGGGGCCTGAACCCCAGGAGCCCTCCGACTCTTACCCCCCAAGCACCAAGAATGCAGAGCATCACTGCCCCAGACATAGGAACATCATGTTGGATCAGGCCAATGGCCCATCCAGTCCAACACCGTGTGTCACACATCAGCCAAAAATACCAGGGGCCCTCAGGAGGTCCACCAGTGGGGCCTAAACCCAGAAGCCCTCCCACTCTTACCCCCCAAGGATCAAGAATGCAGAGCATCAGTGCCCCAGACATAAGAATATCATGTTGGATCAGGCCAGTGGCCCATCCAACCCAACACCCTGTGTCACACATTTGCTCCGGGAAGGTGGAGAGTTGGGGGGGGGTCTTCCACCGCAAATGGCAGCCTAAGGGATGGACTGGGAGAGGGGGAGGCTCCTGGATCGCTGTGCCACTCCTGGCAGGAGGAGGGGGAGCGCTGTGCCAGTGCTGCGAAGACCGGGGGAGGGGGAGGCTCCCAGAGCGCTGTGCCAATGCTGCCAGGACCAGGGGGTGGAGGACAAGGGGGGGTCCTTTGACAGCAAATGGCAGCCTAAGAGAAGGACAGGAAAGGGGGAGGCCTCCCGGAGAGTGTGGATCCGCGCGCTCCGGGTGCATGGAGGACGGGGGGAGGCTTCCTAGGCCTCTCTGAGTGCATGGAGGGCAGGGGGAGGTTGCTTAGGGGGGGGAGAGGCCTCCTGGAGAGCACAGATCCACGCGCTCCGGGTGCATGGAGGACGGGGGGAGGCTTCCTAGGCCTCTCTGAGTGCATGGAGGATGGGGGGAGGCTTCCTAGGCCTCTCTGAGTGCATGGAGGGCAGGGGGAGGTTGCTTAGGCCTCTCTGAGGCCTAAGCAAAGGACCGGGGGGGAGAGGCCTCCCGGAGAGCACGGATCCGCGCGCTCCGGGTGCATGGAGGACGGGGGGAGGCTTCCTAGGCCTCTCCGGGTGCATGGAGGGCGGGGAGGGAGGTTGCTCAGGCCTCTCTGAGGCCTACAGCAAGGACGGGGGGGGGAGAGGCCTCCCGGAGCACGCGGATCCGCGCTCTCCGGGTGCATGGAGGGCGGGGAGGGAGGTTGCTCAGGCCTCTCTGAGGCCTAGAGCAAGGACGGGGGGGGAGAGGCCTCCCGGAGCACGCGGATCCACGCTCTCCAGGTGCATGGAGGGTGGGGAGGGAGGTTGCTCAGGCCTCTCTGAGGCCTAGAGCAAGGACGGGGGGGGTGGGGAGAGGCCTCCCGGAGCGCGCGGATTCGCGCACTCCGGGTGCATGGAGGGCGGCGGGGGTTGCCTAGGCCTCTATGAGGCCTAGATCAAGGACCGTGGGCGGGGGAGATGGATGGCGGGGACCAGGCAGGAGGAGGTAGCCTACTTACCTCCGTCTTCTGCCATCTCCTGGGCCCGAATGAGGGCTAGAGGAGGAAAACGGCAGGAAGTAGGGAGGCGGGGCTTCGCCAAGTGCCCACCCCCCTGGCGCCTCACTCCCGGAGCGCCGCTCCGGTGAGCTCCGCCCCCATCCGAGGCCTGGCTGTCCATATAGCTGCATCTAAATCACAGACTTCCTCTGTGGTAGGCCCAGTCCTCTGGGATGGTTTACTAGGATTGATGCTGAGAGTTCCTTCATTTAGGAAGTTTGGGGTGGTTTACTGTGTTAGTCTGTTCTAGTAGAACAAGTCCATTAGCACCTTGAAGTCCAACAAAATATGTAAAAGACTATCTGATGAAGTGAGCTTTGACCCATGAAAGCTGGAAAATGTTGGTCTTTAAGGTGCTACTGAACACAAACTTTGTTTTGCATTTATTAAAACAGTTCTGTGTCTTAATGTGGGAGGAGGTAATTTTTCCCCACAAGATTGGACTATGTACTTTTAGTCTGTGCACTGTACATATTCTGTTAATGGACTTTTGTGTTTTGTGTCCTTGCAACACGTTGTGCTGTTAGCTACTTTGTATCTATGGAAATAAAGCACGATATATTTTGAACGAGGTAAATAAATAAATAGAAACCTGAAGATATGAGTTAAGCCACTGTTTAGGCATATGTTTGTGTCATTAAACAAGACTGTGTTATATCTTTTGTTCAGCATACCAAGAAAGAGTGCTTAGTTTGTAAAAAAGAAGGCAGCGTCTCAAGCACAGAGGCTACAGCTTGGGTACTCATGCCCTTTGGAGAAATCCCTTGAGAAAGTAGGAAAAGTAGTGTTGTCCCAGGCACTCTTGTAGCACCCATGTGTATACCCCCCCAGATCGGGGGGGGGGCAGCCAGATCAGGGGAGGCAGCCAGACTCTGGATTTGTTGCCTATATGATTCTGATGCTCTGAATGCATAGCCTTCCCACCTACTGGCAGCTCTTTCAATCTGCCAGCTTCTGTATCTATCTGTTTGGGAATCTTCCTGCCAGCTACCCTCCTTCTTTCAGCCTCATCCTGGGCTTAGAACAAAAGGCAAAGCTGAATGGAGTGAGGCTTTAAGGCCCAGCAATGTTGAGAGTTCAGGATCTAGCATCTGGAGGCAATTTAAAGCAATGATTCTATCTGTCAAGTTAATCTGGCCACTGAAAGAATGTGTTCTGTTCTTCTAAGTCGGCACTGATCTGTTGAGAAGAAGTTACTCTGTGTGCCTTCATATTAGGTAGAAGAGACACTGGGGGACTTAATGCATTCAAATCTTCTGTAAATCATTACAAAGAATCATATAAATGAATTATAGTCTTGTTAGTACCAATCCTATTGACTGTTCCAATGGTAACATTCCAATGCACTCCTGAGCAAAGTATCATGGCTCTAAGCCCATTGACTTCTACTGACTTAGAAGCTTGTAACTCTGCCAAGGAGCGCACTATTAGGGATGGGCACAAACCAGGGAAATGGAGGTTCATCCCAGTTTGTGGTTCGTGAGGTCACAAGGATCTTCATGAACCTTCCCATTTATTGAATCAGTTTGGTTTGCAAGGTTTGAGGGAAGATCTGAGATCTTTCCTCCCTCCTTTCTGCAGGTGACAGCTCCCTGAAGCCAGAAGAATGGAAGTGGGGAAGAGCTCTCAAAAGCCATGTACAGGGAATGCTCCCTTTAAATGGCTTTTGCAAGCTGGCACCACGCACAAGTGAAGTCCAAGTGATGAGTTCACCCGGAATTGTTGAACTCACTGCTTGTATTTCATTTGCATGCAGTGCCTGCTTGCAATAGCCATTTAAAAGGAATGCTTGGAGGTGGGGGAGAGTAAAAGGGATAGTTGAAATGGCTTGTATCTCACTCCCTCTTGCTCCCCACCTCTTCCCTCCACAAACCCCATGGACCTCCAAAAACCATGTGGAGGGTTGTGGGAGGGTTGTGGATAGGGATGGGCATGAACCTCAGCTTGCAAACCACAAACCAGCTATGTTTGTCACAAAATTAGATTCATGAAAAGGTTCAGGCTCATCCCTATACATGTTGTCTGATATATCTTACTGAGAGAGGTCACCATTATTATTTTTTACTTTGTTAGATATCTTGCTAGAAAAATTAGCAGTTTCCTGTGGGCCAGATTAGAATTTATAAAGGGAAATGCTTCATAACATAAATATTTATTACATTTGTGATGTAAGGAAATTTTGTGCTGTTGTCTGAAAATCTTGATGCTGAGCAATGGCAGAAGAATATAAAACATATGTGTGGACTAGGGGTGTGCAAAAAAAAAATTGCTATTTTTCAGATTCGGGTTTATTGGGCCTGAAAAATATCATTAAATACCAAATTCCCCCAATACCAATATCAGTACGGTATTTTTTTTTTTAAAAAAAAAAACAACAACAACAGGTAAAATGCAAGAATCCTGAATTTTTTGGGTCCATTATAACCTATGGGGACATTGAAGTCAATGGCAAATCAATGGTATATTCAGTGCTGTGGAGTGGCTGTTTTTTGAGGTAGAGGCACCAAATTTCAGCATAGCAGCTGGAGTGTCTCCTCAAAATAACCCCCAAGCTATGGGCACCCAAAGAGGGTGTCCCCATCCTCCATTGTGTCCAATATGGAAAAATAGCCAAGCAATACAAGTCCTGCAGAATCTGTGCAGTATAGTGAAGTGTGGAGTGGGGGAACCTTTGGAAGGCCAGCAGCAGAACCAGTGCAAGGTGCCCAGGAGAACCAGTGCCACTGTGGCCATGCCAAAACCCAACAGGAGTAAGGTTAAACCAGAGAATCTCTGAACTAGAAATGGAGAGGGTATTTCTGCCCTTTGAGTTTTATAAATGTCACCCCCCCCCTTCTCTCTGGAAGGGCAGGAAGCTAGGTTAATGACCTGCCATGGAAATGCTAATGGTTCTGGGAAAAGAGACAATAAGATAAGCCAGCTTACCACCCCTTCTCCAGGCAGGAGACAGAGTTTGGAGGTGATTGGGCTAGGCCATCTCCAGAGATAATCTTCAGTAATCAGCTGGATATTTCTCAGAAGGCATGGAAGTTTCCCAGGATGCCTCTCAAAAGGAGGCTTCCTGGAGGCAACAGGAAAAAAACCCTGGACTCAGGCAGACCAGGTCAAAGAGGAGAGGAGACTAATGTAAAAGGGGGTAGAGACAGAGATCCCATAGCAGTGCCAGCCTACCTGGAGAATCCAATGCCAACCTACTAGTGCTCACCAGCAGAATCCAGTGTCCTTGTTGCAAATGCCAGCTCAAGAAGACTGATGTATTTTATTTATCTTATTTATTTAGTAGACTTTTACCCCGCCCTCCCAGCAAAGCTGGCTCAGGGCGGCTCATAACAATATAAAACAATACAATATAAATATAAGTTATAAAATCCATTAAACATAAATTCTAAAACCATACATAACATACTAAAGTGCTAGTAGTGATTCCTCAGCATATAGTCAGTTCCTTGATCTTCAGTTATTCAGGCAATCAGGTTGGGTGGTAGTTGGGGGTCCAGAGGGGTCAGGCTCTCTTCAAGGGCTATCAGATATCAGCGATGGTCGGCGGTGGCGGCGGCTCCAAAAGCCTGGTGGAAGAGCTCCGTTTTACAGGCCCTGTGGAACTGCAACAGGTCCCACAGGGCCCTGATCTCCTCCAGGAGCTCATTCCACCAGAGGGGAGCCACCACTGAGCTCTGGTTGTTGCTAACCTGGCCTCCTTGATGTTCGGGAGGGCCAGGCAATTCCGGGTCCCCAATCGAAGTGCTCTCTGGGGAACATATGGGGACAGGTGGTCCCTCAGGTATGTAGGTCCCTGGCCATAAATGGCTTTAAAAGTAAGAACCAGCACCTTGAAATGAATCTGGTATGCTATAGGCAGCCATTGCAGTGCCTTTAGCATAGGTTGGATGTGCTCCCATATAGGGAGGCTCAACAGCAACCTGGCCGTGGCATTCTGGACCAGCTGCAGCTTCCAGATTTGGGACAAGGGCAGCCCCATGTAGAGGGCATTATAGTAATCCAGTCTCGAAGTGACCATTGCATGGATCACTGTTGCCAAGTTGTTGTGTTTGAGGAAGGGAACCAACTGCCTGATCAGCCTGAGATGGTAAAAGGCCGACTTGGCAGTGGGCCTCCATTGTTAAGGAGGCATCTAGGAGCACTCCCAAACTCCTAACCTCCAGCACTGGCACCAGTGGTGCCCCATCGAAGGTCGGGATTGGGATCCCTAACCTTGGACCGCTCCTACTCAGGCACAGGATCTCTGTCTTTGTCGGATTCAATTTCACCTGGCTCTGCGTAAGCCAGCCAGCCACAGCTTGTAACGCCTGGTCTAGATCTTCCGGTTTGGAGTTGGACTGACCACCCAACAGCATATAGAGCTGGGTGTCATCCACATACTGGTGACAACCTAGTCCATACCTCCAGGCAATCTGGGCAAGAGGGCACATATAGATGTTGAAAAGCATCAGGGACAGTACTGACCCTTGGGGCACTCCACATTCCAGCAGGTGCCTTCGGGACAGCTGATCCCCTAGTGCCATTCTTTGTCCCTGGCCTTGGAGAAAGGAAGCAAGCCATTGCAAGACTAGTCTTTGGACTCCAGTGTCGGCGAGGCAGTGGATCAGTAGCTGATGGTCGACCATATCAAATGCAACCAACAGATCTAATAGCAACAGCACTGCTGATCTGCTTCAATCTAGGTGCCTTCGGAGGTCATCCATGAGGGCGACCAGTGCCATCTCTGTCCCATGACCCAAGCACAAGCTGGACTGGAAGGGATCTAATATAGAAGCGTCATCCAAAAAGCCCTGTGATTTGCCACTGCCCTCTCTATTATCTTGCCAAGATAGGGCAAGTTGGCCAATTCAGCCAGATCCAGTGATGGCTTTTTCAAGAGAGGGTGCACCACTGCTTCCTTAAACGCCTCCAGGAATAGCCCCTCAGAGAATGACTTGTTAATTATCTCCCACAAAGCACCTCAAAATCCCTCATGACCAGCTTTAATTAGCCATGACGGGCACGGATCTAGGGGCATGTGGTAGGGTGTACAGTTAGGAGCAGTTTGTCAACTTCCTCAAGGCTGAGCAGGCTGAAATAATCCAGAATGTGACTAGAAGACGTGCATGGAGCTTCGAGTTCATTCACTGTATCAACTGTAGCGGGGAGGTCCCTGCGGAGCAACATGACTTTATCCACAAAATAACTCGCAAAAGCCTCACAGCCTATATCCAATTTCCTACAGTTTAATTTGTTTTGAGTCAGAGCAGTAATAGACCGAATCATTCTAAACAATTGGGCTGGGCGTGAGCTTGCGGACACAATCTCAGCCGTATAAAACTGTCTTTTAGCAGCCTTGACTGCCATCTCATAGGATCTCATAAACGTCCTATAAGGTGCTTGCGTAGCCTCATCGTGAACACACCACCTCTGCCTCTCTAGCCATCTTAGCTCCGCTTCATTAGCCTCAACTCCTGGGTAAACCATGGAGTGGGCTTTGGCTGGGGGCACAAAGGGCGCCGGGGAGCGATCTCATCAATGGCTGTCGAGATTCGGCTGTGCCAGTCCTCTACAAGTTCATTCAGCAAGCTACCAGGGGCATCGGTTCCTGGAGAGGCATCTGAAGCCACACTGAATCCATTCGGCTCCGTGGGTGAGCCAAAATAGGCTTGCCACCCAAACAGGGTCAGAGTGGAGTATCACAACAGGCCTTCAAGGCAAAGTGGTCTGGCCATGGTACTGCTAATGCAGTGATTCAGTCCACAGTAACCCCAGTTGTGAAGATCAAATGATGTTTGTGCCCAGCCCAGTCAGTGGGGGCCATTACAAGTTGGGAGAGTAAAGTACAGAATCACAATCTGAGCTGGGGGAGGACAGCAGAACCAGTGCAATACTACCCATTGGCAGCACAACCCAGTGCAAATGCCTGTGTGGCAGCAGCAGACCTAACAAATGTCACACCATGGAATTCAAGCAGGGTTTAAAAAAAAATTGCAGGAACAAGGGCAGTTGAAACCCAGCATCAGAACTCCGAACCATCACTGACTCAGTGGAAGAGCCTTAGCCTAGGAGCTGCAGCTGCACTTCATCACAGGCTCTCCCTTTGCCACCTCCTATCCCTTCAACAAAGAATTTAAGTGTCATCATCAGTGTCACAGCAAGTTATACTCATGGTGCTCCTGTGGGTTCTGCTGGTTTCAAATTCACACACTTCTATAACTCTACCCTTTTCATCTCCATCAAGATGAATCACAGTTTTTGTGGAGCTCTTTTAATTTCAGCCTACTTAGGGAGTGACTGAATCCCTATGCTAAAAAATTAAATAAGACTGTTAAATAGTTGAACAGCTCCTAATAGACACTTATCATTAGAGGCCTATTTGGAAGCACCACCCACTCAAACAGTTCTCTTTAGTGGAAACTAATAGAACATATACAGAACAGTGACACACCCCCTCCCAAACCCAAGAACTAAGCCTGAAGCCTCAGTCTAGGCCACAGGCCTCCCCCCCCAACACCAGACCCACCCCAAACAACAAGGCAGAAGCCACAGAACTCCAGACTCCAACTGCAACAACCAGAAACCAAAAGGCTGCCTACTATAACCAAACTAAATGGAACCAAAAAGCTAGGCTTCCCCGCAATCACCAGGCCCACCACCCAAAAACAGCAGGAAGAGAATTCAAACTCCAAATGCAAAAAACAAAAATCTAACCAAGGAAAACCAAACACTAGACCTGAGGCTACAGCCTAGGCCACACCCCGCCCCATAACCCACCCACAAGGCCCAAAAAACAAGGAACAGTAAAAGAAGAAAACTTTTTAAAGTGGTATAAGTCAAACCCTTCACTGTCTTCTCCAGATTCTCTGGCAGTAGCAGCTGAAGCAAAAAGCCAGGGAGGGAGGCAGGCAGGCACAGTCTCTCCAAGCCAAAAACCCATCCAGTGAAATAGTTAGGTGGCCTTTTGAAACCAAGTTGCAAATTGCAAATGCAATCTGCAAACCAATGCTATGCCATTTGCAAAAGCATTGCACTGCTTGGCTCAAAGCTCCCCTAAAGAGGCTTTAGCCAATGACCCTGCAGAGATGCCTCTTCCCTCTCCCTCCTGTTGCCATGGAAATCAGAGCAAACAGTGGGGAAGAGACCAAATAAGGTCTCTTTCCAAATAAGGAAAGATAGCCCTTTAAACTTTATAGCTGCTATTAGATGCTATTAGAGAATCCCAAATAAAGCCAGATGTTGTCCTGCTTGATCAGGGACTCTCTAATTGGCTGCACTTTTCTAAAATGCCTTCGGCTCCACAAATACCAGGTAAATGCCAGCAAGGCATTTGCCCCCATACTCAGAATAAAGAGTCAGACACAGAACAATGGGATGAACTATGAGCCACTTTATTAAATTCACAGTTGAAATAACGGCAAGGGCAAAATAGTAAGTGGCGCGATCCAGGCCAAGGGTCACATTGACCCTTCCCCAGTCGCAGGACGTGGAGCCACCCACCCCAGCTTGGGCCACCCTGTGTGGCTCTCTGCTGGCAGTCACCACGCAAGACATGCCCTGGAGATCCAGCCCCAAGTCGCAGAACTTAAGCGGCTGATCAATCCATGCAGTCCCCAGGCAGTTTGCCATCCTTTCCCCGGGTCGCCCAACCCAAAGGTAAAATTGGCCAAACTCCTATTGCATGCAGTAATTAATCGGTGCTCCCATTAAACTCATTTATCAGGCCCAATCCTGCCACAGCCAAGGTCAAGCCTCAGCTTAGGCCGATGCCCCCACCGAGAGGCCTAACGCCTCTTGTAGCCCTTGCCGTAGATCCTTCAAAAGAATGTTGTTCCCTTTCTCTGACAGGTGTACCCCGTCTGGCCTATAAAGCTCTGTGCATTCGGGATGAATGTGTGGATGGGCCAGAAAGTGGCCCAACCCCGCATCCAGCACTTTCTTAATATCCCTGTTAGCCTTCTGGCGTGCCCGGTCAATCCCCACTGGGCTCATGGCGTCGTGCCAGACTCTCCTGGGAATAATTGCTGACCACACTATAATAACCCCAGGCCACCGCGCCCAAATGGCCTGCAGGTCTTCAATAGCCTGGATAGTTAAGGCTTTGCCCTTAACTAGCCCCAGGTCATTTCCTCCCAGGTGCACCACCAGCACATCGGGGGGAAGACCCGCAGGCCCCTGAAACAACAAAGACAAGAGGCTCACCCAGTGAAGTCCATGGCGCCCTCGCCATTCAATTGTGGCCCATTGACTAAGGCCCAGCTGAGATCCAAACAAAGTTCTCTTCACCCGATGTGCTGCCCAAAAGACAAAGCTGTGGCCACAGATGAGAACCTACCTCCTCTCAGAGGCCCCAGTAAAACCTAAGAAGAAAAGAATAGTTGATCCACAGAAAAGCAAACCCAGAAATAGGAAACCTGAGCCCCAGAACAGGAAAAATCTTGTACGCCCTAAGAGGAAGGAAAAGAGTGGCATAAGTTCTATAGGCAGTGGAACGCCACTGGCCCAGACGCTGAATGTCTGGGGAAGAATAACCCATGCCGTAGATGCCACACCGATTCGAAAGGAATGGGTGCCAAACCTCACTCCAGACAAGCCCAACTTCGATAGGGCCCGTGTGGTCACTACCCAAAATTGGTGTCTTGTAAGTGGACTGCCATCTTCATGGCGAAACAACCAGCCGTCTGCCCCCCCCCAAACTGCCACGTAGTTAACCAGGGCGGAAACTGGGCATAACTCGGGATCCGCACATGGGCCCAAACTTAGCAAAGCACCCCTTTGGTGCTGGTCAGTCTTGGACCGCCGCACCTTGATGAAAGCCCAGCCAGAATGTATGGTAAGGTCTGCCATCAATAAGGCACGAGCGGAGGAGTTCCCCTTGGACTGTGCGATGAGCTCACTGACCCTGAGGGCCCCAAAAAAGGCCACGAGAGCTGCTGTGTGAAAGAGGTGTGCCTCAAAGTCTGAGCTACAGACCTGGCCCCAAACCCTTCTCAGGCCCTTGAGTATAGCTGGAGAAATCGGCTGTCTGGTGTCCACTCTCCGGCCATCCTCCCTAGACCAACCTTCCAGCATTTTTCTCAGCCGAAAGTCATTGGTATCCTCTCGGTATCCCAATGCCTTGCTGGCAAAGGCCAGGGCAGAAAGACGACCCTTGATGGAACGCACAGCCAGCCCCTTCCCCTTCAAATCAACGTAGTAATGAAGCAACTGGTCCACTGGCAGGGGCCAAAGTGCGCGATATCCTACCTCTGACCTAAACTCCTCAAACTGGTGTGTTGCCCACTCATAAGATTTTCTGGTACTGGGGGCTATGGCCAAGGCTATTGCCCTGCAGGCCTCTACCTTCCAAGCTGCCACAGCTCCGGGGGGATCTGTGCCGGATGAAGATCGGCTCCGGGGGCCAGCTGACAGAATCTCTCCATCTGTTTGCGAGAGAGAGCATCAGCGACCCCATTATCCACCCCTGGGACATGCCTGGCCAAAAACAAAATACTAAGCCTCAGACAGTGCAGTGTGAAGGCTCTGGCCAAGACCATAACTCGAAGGGACCTGGACGACAGCGAGTTAATAACTTGGACCACTGCTAAATTATCACACCAAAAATGAACCCTGTGATTAGCGAAGGTCTCGCCCCAGAGCCATACGGCAACCAGTATGGGAAAAAATTCGAGGAAGGTGAGATCCTGGCTGAGACCAGCCGCAACCCAATTGGGGGGACAGCTCTCTGCGCACCAATGCCCTTGGAAAAATACCCCGAAGCCAAGGGAATCTGCTGCATCTGAGTGCACCTGCAGCTCTGCCTGAAGCCTCAGGTCTGTCCTCCAAAAAGACACCGCATTGAAGTCATTTAGGAACTCATGCCAGACCTGCATGTCAGCCCGCATGCTGGAAGTAATACGAGTCCTATGGTGAGTGGGGCGTAGGCCAGACATAGCATCACAAAGCCGTCGCAGAAATGCACGACCCGGCGCCACCACTTTACAAGCGAAATTAAGGTGGCCCACTAGCTGCTGAAGTTCTAACAGCGGTACCTTCCATTTATTCAGAAAAGTGGACATCAGACTTAACAACTCTCGCACTTTGCTCTCCGGCAAGCGCGACAGCTGAGCAGCCGTATCAAGCTCGATACCCAGAAAAGTCAAGTGCGAGACTGGCCCTTCTGTTTTCTCATGAGCAAGTGGCAACCCCAATTCAGTGGTTAACTCCATGAAACTATCTAGCAGTAACCTGCATTGGCCAGATCCTGCAGGCCCTACAAAAAGGAAATCATCAAGATAATGTACCACCCCTCCAAGGCCAGACTTCTTTTGGACAGCCCACTCTAAAAAAGAGCTAAAGCGTTCAAAAGCTGCACATGATACCGAGCAGCCCATAGGCAGTGCCCGGTCCATGTAGAATTGTCCCTCAAACGAAAAACCTAGCAGTTCAAAATCCTGTGGATGTACCGGGAGGAGACGAAATGCAGACTTTGCATCGCATTTGGCCAACTCCGCGCTTGGGCCACATTGCCGTACAACCTGGACAGCCTGGTCAAAGGAAGTGTAACGCACTGAGCACAAGTCATCCAGGATCCCATTGTTCACTGAGCCTCCTTTGGGAAATGAAAGATGATGAATGAGTCTAAACTCACCGGGTGCTTTCTTGGGCACTATTCCAAGAGGAGAAACCTGGAGTTTAGGAACAGGAGGCACAGCAAAGGGACCCAAAACCCTGCCTTCCACCCTTTCCTTATCGATTTTTTCTCTTACAACCGCTTCCAACCCCCGAACAGACAAAAGATTACTGGCCATAACGGGGCCTCGCGGGTCCACATATGGTATATGGAAGTCAAGCCTAAATCCATCTAACAGATACGTAGCGTCATCTCTATGGGGGTACTCCATCAGCCACGCCTCCAGAACCCTCAAGTTAATGGGGCTGGGTCCCTTTACTAGGAGCTTGACTAGGTCCACCTGCCCCCTGCCTCTTTTGTCCCCTTCTAGGTTGGACTTTTGAGCAGTTGCCAAAGGAGTGTGGTCCACCGCAAAAAGGGCAGTCGTGCCTGTATTGGCATGCCTTCCTGCTACAGATCCCATGTGAGCCAAGCTCCCAGCACAGCAGGCGGGGTTGAACCACCTGACCTGCAGCCTCGCAGGAACTGTGAGTCGGCTGTGCACGCTGTACTAAGTGACCACTATGCGACCTCTCCCCTGTAACTGGGCATGCTGGGGATAGAATTTGAATCCACAAGAAAGGGTGAATCTGATCCCAGGGGAGAGAGGGGCAGCGCGCTGCCCTCATGCGGAACTCTTCATCATACTGCATCCAAGTAGGGCCCACGAATCCCAAATACCCTTTATAAATTATGTTCATATATTGAATTAAGGAGGCCGCATGGTAGGGTTGTGCACGAGCTATAACACCTGTGTATACAAAAAACCTCGCCAGCCAATTAGCCCATGTCCTATCTACCGTCTGCCTCCTCAGCTTCTCCCTATCCCTATCATCCAGGTCTTCCTTGTCCTTTTTCTCCAATTCCCGATAGAGAAGAGAGAAAACATCAATGTATTCACCTTTCAAAAAATTTTCTCTCGTGGCTGGCAGCAAGTGATCCCCCAATGGCAAGGTCATATCACCTGAAGGCAGGTCTTTGGCTGGCACCTGGTTTAAATTCATACCCCACGGGGCCTGAGAGCCCCACACTCCCCAAGGCGCTGACTGTCCAGCATGGCCCCACTGCGGCGGCGGTGTAAGTGGACCCACAGCCCAAGCCCAAGGCTGAGGGGAGGAGATGCTGGTAGAAGAACCTGCCCCCTGAGCACTGGCTGTTGCCCCCAATGCTGATGACTGACCCCAGGGGCCCCAGGGCCAAACATGGCCATGGTGTGATGCATTAACCAACTCACCTACAGCATCTGGAGCCGCCACTGTAAATGCAGAAGTTTCCTTCCTATATGCCAAGCCTGAAGGCACAACATTTTTTCTGCTGCCAGGATCCGGTTTGCCTCCATCACCAGCTGACTTGGCTATTTGGCCTTCGACAAGGGACAAACGGGTCAATACGGAAGCTTGAAACTGGGTACTGGAATCTAGCACCATCTGGTTCCCATTCTCCTCCCCCAGGCCCTCAGACCCAGCAGGTGTGTGCAAACCCATTGCCCTCTCCACAGCCAAAAGCCTCTCAAGGATTGCCTGCTGAACCACATCCCTCCTGTCTGCCTTTTTAATGAAGGGCTTATTGCGTGGGGCCACCTGTTTTTTAGAGGGCCCAGCAGGAGGTTCTGTGGGGGGGGGCATCAGAGGCAGCTCCTTGCCCTCGTCCCCCTTCCCTTCCTCCCCGGGATCCATGTGATCAAGGCAAAATTGCTGGATTGCACCGCCAAAGTGGAGGATTTGTGCAACGAACCCCCCTTCCTTCAATCCAGAGAGCGGCTTCTCTCCCTGCTAATGTCCACCTCAGACCACTCACACCCAGAAGTGAAAAACAGCTGGAGTGTACAGCGAAATCCTCCCGGGGAAAGAAATCACTCTGCCTGCAGCTGAGAAAGAAAACTGAGCAAGGAATAAGTTTGTGTTCCCTGCGCTCAACCAAACCGGGGGGGGGTAACCGGGGGGGGAGGTTTGCAACAAACCTGCCCCTGCTTAATGCCTGTTCTGCAGCCGGAGAAACAAACGCCCATCGCCCCCAAATAAGCCCCGGGTCACCGTATAGCCCCAACAGGCTCAGCTTTCCTCGCTGGTCCTTTGTCTCCGTGAAGCTCCGGCTGGCCCAGGGAGCTCAGGGGAAGGAGAATGCCTCCTTCCACGCCAAGCTCTTCAAAGAACTGACCCCTCAGGGACAAAGCTGGCAATTAACTGCAGGCTCTGCCCCCTTGTAGGTCACGTAGCCAGCTAAGCCTACGTGTTGACCCGTTCATCCTTCAATGGAGGCAAAGGCTGCCCCCAGCAGTATGCCTCACCACCTGCTGGTATGGCCAGATTATTCAGTGTTCTTTTCATCTCGGGGAAACTGAATGCACACCCTTAGTGCGGACCTGTTGTCAGATGGGATGTATGGCAAAGCCAGGTCAGACTGTAGCTGCCCAAGAATCTATGTAAACCAAAAAAGGGATCACAGTTACAAGGAAATATATCAAACAAACAAACACTGTGATAAAAATGACAGTGACATTTAATAAGTCTTATGAACATCAAATTATATTACAAATGAAACTTTTACAATATTACTAAGGAAATTCTAACATTCTCAAGGAAAAGTTTGTCATCCTTAATGAGCACCCAGTTATAAACTCATTTCACCAATCATCCTCAGGAGTAATCCTATTATATTGAAAGGTGTCAGCCTCTTGATACAGCTTAACTTCTTTCTTACTTTCTTCAAATTTTTACAGCTTAACTTCTTTTTTACTTTCTTCAAATTATCTTCAAATTATCTTCATATTTGAGATGTCCCCACCATGGTACCACTGTGCATGCCAGCATCGTCATTTGACAGCCGTTCTCATCGCGGTCATTCCAGGTCTCCTCAGCAGATGCACAGGGACCCTTTGGAGAAGTCCTTCTTCTCCAACAGACCATCCATTTCCAAAGGAGATGGTGCTTCTGATGCCAGTTCAGACCTAGCATCGGTACCATCACCTGATGATGTGATTGGCAGAAAGCCCACTACCTCACCTTTGGAGGATCTTACATCCTTTTCTGACCAGATCATAGGGATGGAAAAGGCTCTGGATCTAAAGCATACAGCTTCGGGACCCAAGACCAAAGACCCACTCATGCAGGCATTATTATCTCCCAACTTGGGACCAGTGGCCCTTCCTCTGCTGCTCGGGCTGCAAGAGGTCATTCTTTTGACATGGGGCCATCCAGCTTCTACAGCTCCCTCTGCCAGACATCTGGATAGACTCTACAGAGTGATTGACTCAACATCCTAAACCTAATTCTTTCATTTCGGAGGTGATTCCAGCTCACAGTCGATATGGCTCATGCACATCACCTAATGATAAAAAGGGCTGTAAGCTGGATGCCCTGGGACGCAGAGTTTACTCATCTGGTGCCATGGGCTTGTGTGTAGTAAATTTTTCGGCTGTAATGGGCCTGTATAATCATTTGTTGTGGGGGGAAATGGTTCCATACATTGATGCCCTACCCCAGGATAAGCAGGCCTTAGCTAAGGCTTTGGTTGAAGAAGGGATGCGCTTAGGAAAGCAGCAGGTGACTGAAGCCAGACATGATGCAGACTGTCACGGGAGGGCGATGGGTTCATCCCTGGTCCTACGGCGCCACTCTTGGTTGAGATCTTCAGCTTTACCCCCTGATACAAGGGCAAAGTTAGAGGACTTGCCCTTTGAAGGGAAGGAGTTATTTAGTGAAGAGACTGATGAGGTCCTTGAGTGCATTCAAAAATATAAACTACAAGCTAAATCTTTTGGCTTAACTGCCTCGTCCTCTGGACAGGCAAAGACCAGGTACTGGCCTCGGCCATTTTACAGGTCTTCCTATAATAGACCCTTTAGATATTCTGACCAGAGGTTTCAGACACAGCATTATCAGCCCACTCCTAGGTCTGGATATCAGCCACCATTTAATAAAAGGCAGTCCAAGCCGAAGTCAGGGCATGGGTCCAGGCCTTTGAGAGAGCCCTCAAATAGGGCTGCTGATGTACAATGACTACAACAGGGGTGTATATTCGGGTCCCAATTGTTCAGCTTTCTGAATGTATGGTTATGTCTTACTGATGACAGTTGGGTTTTGTCAATAATAAACAAGGGTTATTTCTTGGAGTTTGTTACTTACCCGAGATGTCACTGTCTAATTTCTGACTCCACCCAGGCAGTGTCCTCATTGTCCCCGGTGGTGTTAGCACTGCTAAATAAAGTGGTGATAGTGCCAGTCAGTGCAGCTGACACCACTCCCGGATTTTACTCCCCATTCTTTCTCAAAGAAAAGAAAGATGGTGGGCAACACCCAATATCAGACCTCTGCAATCTTAACAAGTTTTGGGCAAAGTCAAGGTTTCAAATGCTGGCCCTACATGAGGTTATTTTACTGCATCACAAAGGTGCCTGGTTCACCAGCATAGACTTAACTGATGCGTATTTTCACATCTCAATACACCAAGACTGTGGGCGGTTCTTACAATTCACCCATGTGGTTCAGGTTTTTCAGTACTCAGTGCTACTCTTCGGCCAAGCCTCCACACCTAGAGTATTTTCTACGTGTATGTCTGTGGTAGTGTCCCATCTACAGTTGAAAGGATGTATTTTGTATCCATATCTTAATAATTGGTTGTTCGTAGGGGACACCCCAGAACAACTTTCCAATAGCTTAGCCTTGGCTCTCTCGACACTACGAGCGATGGGCTTCTTAGTCAACATAACAAAATCTAAGCTCCAGCCTTCACAACAGATTGATTTCATTGGTGCCTCTTTAGATGGTGTATTGGGGGGCTTCCGGTCGGAGTTAAAATGGCGATTTGACGCACTCTGTGAACTGTGCAGGGTGGACGATAGCTCCTTTTGACAGTTTGGACCCTTTTCTGGTCCAACGCAGCACTCCCCAGGTGGGGGGGGTGGCAAGCAAGCAGCCAAGTCCAAGCGGGAGTTGAGATTGGCGTGGGCAGGCTTTGGAGGAAGTCTGTTTATGCTTTGATCCCCTCCCACGAAGCGGGCAGTTGCGAGACAACACTACAGGAGCTAATCGGGCTGACAATTCAGCATAAACCCGTTATCTACCGACCTCTTTACCATCAAAGTCAACATTAAGTTAAAAAGAAGCAATGCGAAACCCCGAGACCGAACTGTAAGGTAACAAAGAACCTTTGCTTACCGGTTTGAAGACATAGAGAGATTTGAATCAAGCGGCTTAGTGTACAAAAGCATTTCTGATGTAATCCGTTTTGTTTGGAACTGAAAGAAGCTTTCTAGACCGTGAAAATAGCGAAAAAGAAACTTTTGTTTTGCATTCCTGTGGTCACTTAGAGATTAATGGCAAGTTGTAAAAACGAAACTGATGTGAATCTGTGCTACCAAAAACAAGTTCCGGCTGAGAAAAGACGAGCTTGGGGCAAGAGAGGCATTTCAAAAGACTGAGTAACCAGAACGAGTAGGAAGAGTTAGTGCGCTGCACAGGAAGTCGGATTTTCAGGACGGACACTAAATCAGAAGTTACAAAATAGCCTACTCTTGCCAAAAAAAACCATAGAGAAATTGCGCCCGCCATTTTGAGGAGGACTAGTTTTTTTAAATTGAATTTGAACTATAAAATTAAAGAGAAGAAACATATAAAGGCGGCGATTTGATGGAATACTTAGAAGGAAAGAGATTTGGGGATATTTAAAAGTTTTCAAAACGGATTTGAGGCCAAGACAAAGGGCCACCTCTACATCAAGTCCCAGAATGGCAGCAAAGGACAAAAAAGAATGGCAGGCAGCAATAGAGGCTATGGAGAGGAGGAGGATGGAGGCAGTGCAGAATCTTGGAAAACAAATGGAATTACAGACTAAACAAATGGAATTACAGATGAAACAACAAATGGAAAAGCAATTGGAGCAAATAGAACAAGTACAAGTGCAAGTACAAGAGAAGATTATGGCAGATATGAAAGAACTGGTCCTAGCAGAAGTGGCAGAGTTTAAAAAAGATACAGAAGAAGTCAAAAAAGAAGTCCAAGGTTTAGCAGCTAAGTCGACGGAGCTAGAACAAAAAATCAAAAATCCCCTCCAGGAGAACACAAGGTTAGAATCTATGATGGAGTACAGAGCTACACAAAACCACCTGAGGCTAAGAGGAATTGAGGAGGCAGAAGACCAAGATATACGTGCGTTGGTAATAACAACATTGACGGCATATATTGGTGAGGATCAAGGAGATCTAGACTCAGATTTCGACTTAATTTACAGAGTAAACTCAACGTATGCTCAGAGGAAAAAATTACCCAGAGATGTCATTGTGCAGTTTGTGACAAGAAAAATGAAAGAGGATATTTTCAAGAAGCAATTCACACAACCGTTGGAAATTGACGGCAAAAAGATAATAATATTAAGAGAAATTCCAAGGGTGATGTTGCAAGACAGAAAGAAATACAAAAAATTGGCCGACAAATTAAAGGCAATGGGAATTAGATTCAGATGGGAAATACCTCAAGGATTGTCATTTACATACAACTCAGTGAGATTTACGATCAAATCAGAAGGAGACCTGTATAGGTTTAAAGAAAATAATTTTGAAGAGGTTTTGGATATATAAATCAAGACACCATGGATTACAAATTGCTATCTTGGAATGTAAACAGACTTAATTCACCTAACAAAAGAAAATTAGTAAATCATTGGCTGGAAAAACAAAAGAGCAATATAATTTGTTTGCAGGAAACTCATATCAGAAAACAGGACTATAAATATGTGATAAATAAGAAATTGGGAGAAGAATTTTTTTCACTAGTGACTAAAAAGAATAAAGGAACAGTGATCTACATCAAAAAAGAATTGGAACCCAAGCAAATTTTTGTGGACAATGATGGGAGGTATATTGGAGTAGAAATAATGATACACAGGAAAAAGACTTTGATTGTAAATCTGTATGCACCCAATGGAGCTAAAGAAATTTTTTTCAAAGATTTGACAAAGGAGATGGAACAATTAACTTATGATCAGGTTATGTTCGCAGGAGATTTTAATGGTACAGTGAACAACTTACTGGACAGACGTTCAAAAAAAGTTGGAGATGTGGCGGGGAAATTACCAAAAATTTTCTTTAAACTGATGAGACAAGAGAAACTGGAAGATGTTTGGAGAAAATGGAATCCCAAAGCAAAAGACTATACTTTTTACTCCAATAGACATGACTCTTTCTCCAGGATTGATATGATTTGGATGTCGGAGGAGTTGGCATCGAAGACTCAAAAGATTGAAATCTTAACAAAAAATAATTCTGATCACAGCCCCTTACTTTGGATGTCGAGAGAAAAACCTAAACAATTATACTGGAAAATTAATGAGGACTTATTAGACAGAAAAATAGTTAATGAGACATTGTGTAGGGAAACACAGAACTTTTTTGAAACAAATTTGAACAAAGGTACGGAATTACAAATCGTGTGGGATTCATATAAAGTGGTCATAAGGGGACTGCTTATTTCATTAAACACTAAAGATAGAAAGCAAAGACTGCAACAACAAAATGATTTACAGGAAAAGATCCGACAGAAAGAAAAAGAGTTAAAGAAAAAGCCGGGGAAGAAAAAGATTATAAGGGAAATTCACATGTTACAAGACCAGTTAAATGTATTATCAAATCGAGAATTGTATTGGAATTTAAAGAAGTTACAGCAGAAATCATTTGAGGGTGCTAATAAACCTGGAAAGTTCTTAGCATGGCAATTGAAAAATAGACGTGAAAGAAAGTTTATAAACAAAATAATAGAAGACGAAAAGGATATTGTGATGGCCTAAAGAGAGTCTTTTTCAATTTCTACGCCAAACTGTTTCAAAAGAAAGGTATTGATTCACAGAAACTTAAGAAATATTTGGAGAATATTGAAGTACCAACATTGGGACAACAAATGAAAGAAGTGCTTAATGGTCCAATTAAAAATGAAGAAATTGCCAGTGCGATAGAAGAAGCAAAATTGGGGAAAGCTCCAGGTCCAGATGGATTTACTGCAAAATTTTACAAAAAATTAAAGGATGAGCTAACCCCAATTTTTGTACTTTTGTCAAATGAAATAAGAGAGACAAAACGGATTCCAGAGTCATGGAAAGAAGCAAATATTTCGCTTATACCCAAAGAAGGTTTAGACCTAACTAATGTGAAGAACTATAGACCAATATCCCTCCTGAATAATGATTACAAATTGTTTGCTAAAGTAATTTCTGAAAGGTTGAAAAATTATTTGAAAGATGTTATAACAGAAGAACAAGCTGGTTTTCTACCGAATAGGCAAATCAGAGACAATTTAAGAGTGGTGATAGATGCAATTGAATATTGTGATAAACACCCTGAAAAAGAAGTTGGATTCCTCTTTTGGGATGCAGAAAAAGCTTTTGATAATTTGAACTGGGACTTTATGCTGCAAGTGACAGAGAAAATGGAAATAGGTCAATCTTTTTTAAACATGATTACTGCAATTTATTCGGACCAAAAAGCGGCATTGAACGTAAATAAAGAAAAAACGGAATATTTTAATGTGCGAAAACGGACCAGACAAGGCTGCCCCCTATCTCCACTATTGTTTATTTGGATATTGGAAGTATTATTGGGGAAAATAAAAGAAGACAAGAATATTAAAGGACTGACAACGAGAGGCTTTTGGAGACTTGGCCGGTTTTTATGTTAACAAAAGTAAAACAAAGGTGATGTGTAAAAATATGACGAAACAGAAGCAAATGGAACTTCAAGAGAAAATCCAGTGTGAAGTGGTTACAAAGACAAAGTGTTTAGGGATTCAATTGACTATGATGAATTTCATAATTATGAAAAAATTTGGTATAAGATTCAACAAGATATGAAAAAAATGGACACTTTGAATTTATCACTAATGGGAAGGATTGCAACAGTCAAAATGAATATTTTGCCTCGGTTAATGTTTTTGTTTCAGACTATCCCAATACTACGACAAAGTAAGATACTGGATGGATGGCAGAAAGAAATATCAAAATTTGTGTGGGCAGGAAGGAAACCAAGAATTAAAATGAAAATTTTATGTGACGCTAAGGAAAGAGGAGGACTTCAACTACCAAATCTTAGACTTTATTACGATGCTATCTGCTTAACGTGGATAGAACAATGGATTAACCTTGAAAATATGAAGTTGTTGGCGTTAAAAGGTCATGATAACAAGTTTGGATGGCATGCGTATTTATGGTACGAAAAATCAAAAATAAAAAAAAAATTAAAAAAAATTTAAACACCACTTTATTAGGCGATCACTGTTCGAGACTTGGATGAGATACAAAAAATTCTTTTATGAAGAACGACCACTTTGGATAGTGCCGGCAGAAATGATCAAACCATATTCGAGACATGAAGGATTAGATTGGTTACCGTATAGAAATCTTTTAAAATCTGATGGGAAAAGTTTTGTTATGAGAGACAGAGATGATGTGGAATTTGATTATGATTGGTTGAATTATAGACAGATCTATGATTTGTTTAAAACTGATAAGAGAAAATATGGCTTTAGGGCAAAGAATAATGAAATTGAGACTATATGGGTGGAAAAGGGAAAAAAAATGATTTCAAAAATATATACGGTTTTACTGAAGTGGTATACAGAAGATGAAATTGTAAAAGAACAAATGATAAAATGGGCGGTAAATATAAATAATGAAATAACTATGGCATCATGGGAATGTTTGTGGGAAAAGTCAATGAAAATTTCAACTTGTGTTAATGTTAAAGAGAATTGTTATAAAATGATGTATAGATGGTATATGACTCCAAAGAAAATTGCTAATATAAATGAGAGTATGTCTAGCAAATGTTGGAAATGTAGAAAGAAAGAGGGCTCATTTTACCATATGTGGTGGACTTGTGATAAAGCCATGAGTTATTGGTCAGAGATTCATAATGAAATACAGAAGATTCTGAAATGTACTTTTAAGAAAGATCCACAAATCTTGTTGTTAGGTCTTAAACTGGAAGAATTAAATGTAACCAAGAGAACATTGTTATGGTATTTGGTCACAACAGCTAGAATGACTTATGCACAATTTTGGAAACAAGAAAAGATTCCTGAAACATGGGAATGGATTAAGAAGATGCTTTTTATGGCTGAAATGGACAAAATGACAAGAAAGCTTAATAACGAAGAAGATGAAGCATTTTTTGAAGAATGGAAAGATTTTAAAGACTATCTTGAGAAAAATTGGGATGTTAAAAATAGATTGATCTGCTTTGACAGTTATTAAGGAGAAAATAAGAAAAAGAACGATAAGATTTATAAAATGTTACCTAATTTGATAATGGAAATGACATATTTTGTGAATGGTAATTAGATAATAGAGTTTATAAGGGGGTAAGAGCATTGCGGGAAGCCTTGTACTGGGGGGAGTGGGGAGAAAAGAAAAAAGGTATGTGATACCTATAAGATGGAATTTTAAATATGTGAAACATATCCTATAATAAAATGTTTTCTTAAAAAAATAGATGGTGTATTGGGGAAAGCCTTTCTCCCTGAACCTCATGCCCTGCTACTCAGGAGCTTGGCGGTGTCCTTACAGCACCGCTGTAGATGGTCAGCTAGGTTCCTGCAATGCCTCTTGGGGCACATGGCCTCCATGATGGCAGTAATGCCCCATTCGAGATTGCATATGAGACTGCTCCAAAACTGGTTTATCAGGGTGTTTTTGCCCCAGTGTGACAGCCTTTTTCACCAGTTCTCAGTCCCAAGGTCCATTCTTAGGCTGTTGGATTGGTGGAAGCTCTTGATGAACCTCCTCCAAGGAGTGCACTTTGGGTTCCGCCAACATGACATTGAACTCTGTACTGATGCATCTCTCTTAGGATGGGGTGTGCACTGTGCTGGTAAAGTAGCACAGGGCCTCTGAAATCAGTCAGAGGTCAGATTGCACTTTAATCTGTTAGAGCTCAGGGCAGTAAGGAGAGCCTTCTTTTCTTTTTCAGGTCTTCTGCAAGGACACGGTGTTTTCCTTCGTACAGACAACACTACGGTGCAGTATTCTGTCAACAAACAGGGGGGTACTGCTTCCCTTGCCCTTGCCAGAGAGGCTTCCCTTCTCTGAGATCAGGCCATACTACAAGGCACACACATCACAGCTATACACATAGCTGGTCATTTGAACACACAAGCTGACGCTCTCAGCAGGGAGTTTCACACAGTTCAAGATTGGACTCTGTCTCACACTTATTTAGACCCACTGTTCAGGCAATGGGGCAGGCCAGACATTGACTTGTTTGCCTCTCCCTCAAACTCAAGGTGTCCCCACTTTTGCTCCAGAGCGGCCATAGGTACAGGGTCCCTCAGGGATGCTTTCCAGCTTCTGTGGAGTGGCTGCCTGTTTTATGCATTTCTGCCTCTGGCTCTGCTAAACAAGGTGGTAGCAAAGGCACACGCAGACAGTACCACTGCTATCATCATAGCCCCCTTCTGGCCGTGGACGCCATGGTTTCCCAAGCTGTGGTCCCTGGCCAGGGGAGAATTTCACAAGTTTCCATTAACGAGCGACCTCTTTGTGAATTGCCAAGGTCCATGCCCCAATGTTCACTTCCTGAAACTTACGGCATGGTTCGTATGGCCAATGGTCCTACGCACACCTCAGTCCGGACAGTGATTGAGGCTGCTAGGAGGCTGCCCCTCCACTAGGGGAAAGTTTGACCATTTCTCCTCCTGGGCAAGATTGAAGGGTTCAGATCCTTTTACCAGTGAACTGTCCCTGATCTTGGACTTCCTTCTGCAGCGAATACCTCACTTAAGGTATATCTGACAGCAATTTCTGCCTACCATGTCCCTATGGGGGGTCCTCAATGTTTATGTGTCAGGACTCTAAACATTTTTTGAGAGGTTTGAATAATTTGTACCCACCCTCTAAATTGCCCATCCCACATTGGAATTTATCATTAGTGTTGTTGAAACTTGTGCATAAACCTTTTGAACCTATGGCGATGTCTGACTTTTTTCTTATCCTACAAGGTGTCCTTCCTTGTAGCCATTACCTTTTCCAGACGTGTTGGGGAACTTGTCACTCTGTCTTCAGAGCCGCCATTCCTTCAGATTCATAGGGATAGAGTAGTCCTTCACCCTAGCATCAGTTTCCTCCCAAAAGTAGTGTCTACTTTCCACAGGACACAGGACATAACCTTACCTGTCTTTTCCCCCTCTCTCTCGTCCTTAGCTGAGCAGACTCTACACATACTCTATATGTGGAGAGCCTTGCTTTTTTATGTGGATAGGACATGACCCTTTTGCAAGGCTCCATCGTTATTTAATTGTTTGGGAGGAAGCCAGAATGGACAGGCTGCTTTGTCTCAAACCATCGCTAGATGGATTTGTTACACTATAAAGCTAGCATATGCATCTGTGGGGGAGGAATGCCCTTCCATACTGTCGGCCCATTCCACATATGCTCAGGCTTCCTTGGTGGCTTTCTGTGCTGGAATTCCACTTCTCTACATCTGCCGAGCAGCAACCTGGTCGACACTTTCGATGTTTGTGTGGCATTATGCCATGGACGTCAACTCCTGGAGAGAGGCAGCTGTGGGGAAAGTGGTTCTGCAATCAGTCTTTCATTGAGACTTCCCACATCCTCCTCCACAGTAAGTGAACTTGCTATTCTCTCATGTGCGACTGTACAGAAGCCTTGAAGATGAAAATGAGGGTTGCACTTACCTGTAACCTTTGTTCATCAAAACAGCTTCTGTGCAGGCGCACATCCCTCCCTCCTTACCCACTGTGGGAGTCTACTGCTCCAAAGTGGCAGCTATAGAGAACTGAAGGAAGAGTGCTGGCTCCTCCCAGGTTAGGTGACTTTTGGGCAGGAAGTTCTCTGACTGGTAGGAGCCAAGCACTCTTGGGAAGAGAAAAAATTTCTAAAATGAGCTTGCTAGTTCCTCCCAGTGGCTGGCCTGCGGTACTGCAGGCCCCATGTGTGCCTGCACAGAAGCCTTTCGATGAACAAAGGTTACAGGTAAGTGCAACCCTCTTTTTCTTCATAGTCCTCTTGTGCTTCTATTCCAAAAGGTGATAGCAAAGTGGGAATAAATGACATCTCCAGCCCCACCCTCCAGCATTACATGGTTCAAGAATGATGTTAATATCGCAATCATAATATGGTGCCAAAGGGAGTAGAAAGGTTTCCATGTAAGATGCCATGTTTCCCAGGGGATGCAAAATCTCTTGGCAAGTTTTTTGCATTCTGCTGAGATCAGCAGATGTTCTCAAAACAACAACTTCATTTGTCAATGGTCATGGAAGCTTGTATCTAGCATGGGTGTTGCAGCTAAACTGATTATTTAAAGCCTAAAGAATAATTGAGATGACAGTGAACACCTCATCAGAGTGAAACATTAACTTTACGAGCTGGAACATTTCTGGCAGCTTTTAGGTGGTGAGTGGGGAATCTCAAGGTGTCCCATAGGGTAAATAGTTCTAAATTTTATTGCATAGAGTAGGGCAGAAGAATCAGCATAGAAAAATCATTTCCATTAGCAGTTCTGTGGCAAATGCCATGTTGTAACTCACAGACCAGGCTTTGGATTAGAACCTCCAGAAACAGTTGAGATGCCTTATAGATCCCCCAGAAGGGCATTGCATTTTATTCCTTAACTTGGTATCTCCTGAAGTTAAAAATAAAATCATATTATTCTTGGGAGGCCAGGGGATCTCAGTGCTCTGAGGCATTTCCTCTACTTCAAAAGAAAGGAAGGACAGCAATTTTCCTGGCAGGGTTTCAGTCAATTGATTTCTTTATACTGCAAATACACAACAGGACATGGCAGAAATTTGACAATGACATTTAAACATATCCTTCTCTAAGGCTGATACTTTTATTCTATTTACTATGTTTTTCCTCTGGTATCTAATCATACCAAATCATTTTAAAACTACAAACCCCATCAAAGAGACCTTGGCTGCGATCACAAAGAAGGGGGGAAAAGCGGGCAGGAAGTGAGGCTGTTTGCCCCGCCTGCAATGACGCGCGTTTGCATGATCAAACTTCCCGCCGTGCACCCGCAGTTCCCCATAATACTGAGTTTTCGGCAGTAGCTTTTTTCCATGCTACTGCCACATGAAACGATGCCCTGCCAACGACTCTGGGACGCCAGACAGATGTGTCTGTCTGATCGCGTCCCTTTAATCCGCGGGGGAATCACATGGCTGCCGTTGCATCCAGTACATATGATCGCACCCTTAGTCACCCTTTGAGACAATACTTTCATGCCTAGCTGTTACCCACCCAATAAACCAATCAGGTTTGAAACTTTTGGCTCCAATCCCGTCCCTTTTGAGGAGCATCCCATTCCCCTATCTGTCTTAATGCTTTTTGGGTATAAAGATAGCTCCAGGAATCCCAGTATTGTGTGAGACTGGGAATGTGAACTTGGAGCTTGGAATAGAACTGTAAGCAACAAACGCAGTTTGGCACAGCGCAGGTACATAGATGACTATATTCTTGTATCTATTCCACTCTCACAACTGCTGCTTTTTCCTTCCTTTCTTCAAATCATCATGGACTTCATCCGCCACATAAGCAGATGTGTACTTTATTCCCTCATTTCTTTATGTTAGTAAAATTTGCATAGGCTAGAATTTATTGAAGTTATGATTTATAGATCATTGTTTTTGTGCATGTGAGCATATGCATGTTCTTTGTGCTTTATATTCATCTCAATAATCCCTATACTATCCGTTTTCTTCATAAAAGTTCCAACCTCAACTTCTAACTGTTAGTTCTGGGGTCCTCCCCACTCTCATAATAAGAACATAAGAACATAAGAGAAGCCAATGTTGAATCAGGCCAATGGCCCATCTAGTCCAACACTCTGTCATACAGCGGCCAAAATATACTAGGTGCTATCAGGAGGTCCAGCAGTGCGGCCAGGAAACTAGAAGCCCCCTCCCACTGCTGCCCCCTCCAGCACCAAGAATAGAGTGCATCACCTGCCCCAGACTGAGAGTTCCCATCTATACCCTGTGGCTAATAGCCACTGATGGATTTCTGCTCCATATGTTTATCTAATTCCCTCTTGAAACTGTCCATGCTTGTAGCTGCCACCACCTCCTGTGGCAGTGAATTCCATATGCTAATCACTCTTTGGGTGAAGAAGTATTTCCTTTTATCTGTTCTAACCCGACTGCTCAGCAATTTCATGGAGTGCCCACGAGTTCTTGTATTGTGAGAAAGGGAGAAAAGTACTTCTTCCTCAACCTGCTCAATCCCATTCATAACCTTATAAACCTCAATCATGTCACCCCTCAGCCGTCGTTTCTCCAAGCTAAAGAGCCCCAAGCATTTTAACCTTTCTTCATAGGGAAGGTGTTCCAACCCTTTTATCATCCTAGTTGCCCTTCTCTGCACTTTTTCCAATGCTATAATATCCTTTTTGAGATGTGGTGACCAGAACTGTACACAGTATTCCAAATGAGGTCGCACCAATGATTTATACAGGGGCATGATGATACTGGCTGATTTGTTTTCAATTCCCTTCCTAATAATCCCCAGCATAGCGTTGGCCTTCTTTATTGCAGCTACACACTGTCTAGACATTTTCATTGAGTTATCCACTACGACTCCAAGATCTCTCTCTTGGTCCGTCTCTGCCAGTTCAGACCCCATCAACGTGTATTTATATTTAGGATTTTTGGCTCCAATGTGCATCACTTTGCACTTGGCCACATTGAACCCCATTTGCCACGTTGACGCCCACTCACCCATCCTCAACAGATCCTTTTGGAGTGTCTCACACTCCTCCCTGGTTTTCACCACCCTGAACAACTTCATGTCATCTGCAAATTTAGCCACTTCACTGCTTACTCCCAATTCCAAATAATTAATAAACAAGTTAAAAAGCATTGGACCGAGTACTGATCCCTGTGATACCCCACTGCTTACCACCCTCCACTGAGAAAGTTTCCCATTTATACTCACTCTCTGTTTCCTATTTATAAGCCAGTTTTTGATCCACAAGAGGACTTGTCCTTTTATCCCATGACTATTGAGCTTACTTAGGAGCCTTTGATGAGGAACTGTATCAAAAGCTTTCCGGAAGTCAAGGTAAATAATATCTATTGGGTCCCCCTTGTCCACATGTTTGTTCACTCCCTCAAAAAACACTAACAGGTTAGTGAGACAAGATCTTCCCTTACAGAACCTCTCATAAGAGGTGCTGCCTGAATCCAGGACCCTGGTGTATACTTGGCAGAAGGTCCCAGTAATAGTTACCAAGGATACATGTGTACAGGTGAGCTTGACACGCAAAAAGGGGATGTTTCTGTAGTCAGGATACTTTGGGGTAATAATGTGTGCTGTAATCTAACAGCACAATACTGTGCCTCCAACTGGTGTCCATTGACTTCACAGTGTAATTTTACAGAGTTAATGTATTCATACCCTTCAATGAACCACTATCTAGAATCACTGCATTGGACTGAGACTGGAGGAGCCCTGCATAGGATTGTACTTTTAGCAACTTAAGTTCCCTAAACTTTGACTTTCAGGAATGGAATACCCAAAGAAGTCAGGAAAGCACCATCATCATTGGATATGAGGGGGAAAGTGCAGAGTAATTGTATTAACAATTTTATTAACAACAGCTCTCTGCTGATCTATACATACTCCTTGTTGAAGATGACTTGTGTTTTGTGGTATGAAGAACTTAAAAACTTTTTTAAATCTAGTTTTTTATTTGATTTGAGGTAAGCTACCTTGGCTCCTTCAAGGGAAAGAGCAGATATAAGTATTTTTAATTAATTAATTAAATAAAGTGCACCCTGAAATGTTCTTAAAAATTCAGAAAGAGCTCAACAAGAATTGCTGAGCCCATGTGTTCTGTGTTTTCTGCTTTGTAGGAGAAGCTCTGGATCAGACTGAAGAGCAAGTGGTGTATGGCATAGAGCACAATAGCACTCTGCTGGAATGTACTCCCAGGAGCTTTCAAGCAAAGGTGATCTGGTTTGTGCAGAGATCACATGAAGCCAGAAGAGAAGAGGTATATACTCACTCTGCTGGAGAGAGAAAATTGTATTTGAGGGGATTCTTTCCTCCCCTTTTATTCTTGGGTTATACTCATCATCATGTTCATGTGGCAGCTGTCATAATGTCATTAAATCATAAGAAGCAACATTTTGAGACGTTCTGTTCTATGTATTGCATTTCACAAAAATTTCATGTGCTTTCTGGGACCTTCTGCATGTGTGTACAAAGCACCCGCAGCACAATGATGTCACCCAGAAGTGCCATCATCATGTCACTGATGTTGCTCTAATTTTTGAGCAAAATTCTATGGTTGGTAGCCAATTTCACCATAGAGGTTTGTCCAAAAACTAGAATATTGCCTCACAATGCTGGTGATGTGATAATGTCACTTCTGGGAGACATCACCATGTTGCCTTTCAGGCCAGTTGGAGTAGGATTTCTCCCCACCAGCCAGCTGGCTAGCAGCAGGGAAGCAGGGATTCTCCCGTCCCCTGGGGGCAGAGGTCTGGCAACCTTAAGTGAAAGTCATTCCAAAACTCATCTAGAGAGACATTGTTCTAAAAGCAAAAGTTATTCTAATGGCACAAGGCTGGCCAAGGAGCTAACAAGGTCTCCACTGCAAGCTCCATTGAATCTTCCTCTGTGACAAAGGCCAATGAATCATCCTCAACCAGACCTAGTCCTCAACCAGACCTCAATCAGACCTAGTCCGATTGTTAGCCTGGAGATTAAGCTGTGCCAACCCTGTGAGTGAGGTTGTTCTGATATGGCAGTCTCAATGCTGACAGCCTCTAGAAAGGTCTCTGTTAACATGGTGTGTAATTCTTGATCAGTCTTTCTGTCCTTGTGTACCTCTGAATCATTGGTTCTGAGTAATCTACAACAGAAGAGTTTTGGCAGTTTCTGAATTCTGGCCTTGGAGAAGGTAATGTGATGGATGAAGGACAATAAACTGAAGCTCTGTCTAAAGAAGACTGAGGTGGTATTGGTCAGTGGAGAAGCTTTTTGAGAACTGCAGAGTCAGCCTATTCTGGAGGGGGTTGCTCTCCCTATGAAGGAGCAGGTTCATAACTTGAGGATTTGGTTGGATCTTGGTCTGTTGTTGGAAGCTCAGCTATCCTCTGTGGCATGAGCTTTAGCTGCTATACCAGTTACAGCTGTTCCTCAAAAAGTGTGATCTGGCCACAGTGGTCCATGCTCTGATCACATCCAGATAACTGTAATGTGGTCTGAGGTGGACTGCCTTTGAAACAGTCTAGAAACTTCAATTGGTTCAATACATGGAGGGCAGGCTACTGTCAGGGATGGGGTACAAGGATTATATTATCCCAGAGCTGAAAGATCTGCACTGGCTACCCATCTGTTTCTGGACAAAATTCAGAGTGCTGGTTCTCAGCTTTATGGCCCTAAAACAACTTGGGGCCACAGTACTTGTAGAACTACCTCCACCTGCATTGTCCAACCCACCAGTTAAGATCTGCCTCCAAAGCCCCTGTGTACTTGTCTTCAGAGCTGAAGCAAGTGGCAACTAGATACAGAAAATGTTGGTTCCCGGCCTGTAAGGCTTACTTGGCTTACTTTATTGCTTTCCTTAATTAGGGAGTTTAAATTTTGAAAAAGTTGTTTTGTGGCTTGCTTCAAGCCTGAGAACTATTTTCTCAATTTTTATTTTATTTAGTTATTTTACAAAATTTATAATCTGCCTTTATTCCCTCACAAGGGCCAACAAGGTGGCTCACAAATTGAAACATACATAGTAAACCATTAAAATAAATACCATTTTAGACTGCCCTGCTAGTTTTATGTTCTTTTTATGCTCTGGAATGGTTTTGTATGCCTCTAAAATAGTGTAGCCACACACTCCACACTCACTCCCCCCCACCTAAGAAATTCCCCTCCCCCAGCAACCATGGCAAACTGAGCAGGGCGCTGTTTGACACCTAGTTAGTACTGTGCAGAAGAAGGTAATGGTAAACCACTTCTGATCATCTCTTACCTTGAAACCCTATGATAGGCCAATCCAAAATGAAAAAAAGATATCCTTTCCTTTTGTTTTGTTTTTTTGAAACAAAATTTTATTGCAGTATATTCAACATTGTTAAACATCGTTACCAATACAATTTAAAGATTACATCCCATCCCCCCACCCCCCTAATAGGCTTCCAACACTGCTAATAACAGGGGGGGGAAGAGTTAAAAGGTAATCAAGTTTAAACTTGTAACAATCGACAAACCAGGTCACACAATTCTAATACGTAAAAGCCTGACTCTTTCAAACATAGTTTCCGATAAAGATACAGTACAATCAGGTGTTCATTTCATTTCTCATTCAGTTTCAATACGAATCAAGATTGTACATTTTCCCTTTCATTCTATATTCAGTTTACATATACAGTTTCAGGCCTTCCCAGTCTTTTAGATATTGTTCTGCCAATTGTCCATTTAGTTCCTTCGTCATTTTGTCCATTTCAGCTAAAAACAGCAGTTTCCTTAACTAGTCTTGTATATCTGGCACCTTCTCTGCTTTCCACTGTTGCGCAAAAGCCATTCTCGCCGATGTGATCATGTACCATAGTAATGTCTGTACAGGATTCTGGTACCCTGTCCACGTGTACCAGATCCCGACGCTGGCACCATGTACAGGATCTCGACTCTCTGCCCACAGGTCCAGAGGGTCCAGACGCTGCCAACAAGCACTGGGTCTTTGTTCCTTGCACCCCCTTCAGGAGTGAGAGAACAGGCCAACCCCTCATGCTTTGTTAAGAGCACTGAAGCACCAGTGTTCTGCCACCAGGACCTATTGTTAAGAACGTTCCCAACCAGCCCGGAGGGTAGGTCCCCCCCTCCTTACTGATTCTTGGAAATGAGCAGCTTATCAGCTCTGAGGTAGAGCAGCAAGTGATTTAACACACTCCAGTAGCTTTCAGACGAGCAGGCAAGGCTCTGGAATTTAGCCTTAGAGTTCAGGTACAATATTGATCCAAACCAGATCAGGTCAATCACTATAAGATCTTTATTCAATACAGCAACTATAAGACATAAGACTACTCAGGGTACAAAATAAGAAACAGTTCTAGAGCTTTATGGAGCTCTAACTAACACATAAAGAAGCGTCATAGTTACCAATTCTGGGGTGTTGATAACAGTTCAAGCGAAGTCCCTTCTCCAAGGGATTTTAAAGATGAAATCCATGCTTGCAATGGGCAATCACAGTCAGTGTGTTGCCCCCCTTGCAAAAGACAGTGTTGCCAGCTTGTAATCCAAACAGAGACTCACTCTTAGAAAGGGGCCCTCTTTCCAAGAGAGTTCTGGGTGCCTTCTGATAGGCCAAAAGACACTCTCCTCCTCCTTTGTCATAATTGAGCATGGCCAGGTACCCAATTACGCCAAAGCAGAAAGGCGTGTCTACTTTGCAACTGCCCACCCTAGCTACATGCGATGGGTCACGTAGGCTAGGCTTTGAAGTGTGGGAGAGAGACTGAATGTCTACGCTGTCCCCTTAAAGTGTCAAAGTGTCCTTTGAAATGTAGAACCAGGCTTGCCATTTGTGCTTGCCATCTGGTCAGGTGTGAAGGTTTTATGGGGGTCTGTTCCCAGCTCAACCATTTGAGTTTAATCAATGAATCAGAGAAATATTTTTTCTATACAATGTCCTTTTTTCTTGTGGAATTTTTTCCATTGTCAAACCTAAGAGAAGAAGCTCCGGACTTTTCCTGATAGGAATTTTTAATATCTTCTGTATCTCACAATGTACATTTGACCAGTATACTTTTACTTTATCACATGACCACCACATATGATAAAAAGAACCCTCTATTTTTTTACATTTCCAACACTTATTACTCAAGTTCTTATCCATACTAATATTAGCAATCTTTTTTAGAGTCATATACCACCTCTACATCATCTTATAACAATTTTCTTTTATATTAACACAGGTTGACATTTTAAAAGCTTTTTTCCACAGAAATTCCCATGAATCCATAGAAATTTCCTTATTCATATTTATGGCCCATTTTATCATTTGCTCTTTAACAGTTTCATCCAAAGTATATACAGTCAACAAGGTTTTATACAACTTAGATATCATTTTTCGCCCTTTTTTCAACCAGATATCTTCAAACTCATCGTTCTTAGCTCTAAAACCAACCTCTTTACAGTCTTTTTTGTAAATGTCCCGTATTTGGCAATATTGTAACCATCCATACTCAAATTCTAATTCATTATTTGGTTTTAAAACATATTTTTTCCCTTCCTTTTGAAGCAACTCTTGGTATTTCAACCAATCATTACCTTTATGTTCTGAAAAAGGATGAATAACTGCATCAGGAACAATCCATAAAGGCCTCTCATCGGGAACTGTATTCTTGTATCTGGTCCATGCATCAAACAACATTCTCCTTATATAATGATGCTTAAACATTGAGTCTACTTTATTTTTCCCATACCAAAGATAGCATGCCAGCCAAATCTGCAATCGTGACCCTCAAGGGCCAAAAGTTTTCTATTTTCCAAATTAACCCAGTCAGTTAACCAAGACATACATACAGCTTCATGATACAAACGCAAATTCGGGACTTGGAAGCCACCTCTGTCTTTAACGTCATACATTATTTTCATTTTAATTCTCGGCTTCTTTCCTGCCCAGATAAATTTAAAGATTTCTCTTTGCCATTTCACCAACACTTTTACATCTTTCACAATTGGTATTGTCTGAAACAAAAACATTAACCTGGGCAGTACATTCATTTTGACAACGGCAATTCTTCCAAGAAGAGATAATCTGAGTTTTTCCCACTTTTCTAAATCACGTCTTATCGAAACCCACAATTTTTCATAATTATTCTTAAACAAATCGATATTTTTCATTGTAATATCAACTCCCAATTATTTAACCTTTTTAACCACTTCACATTCTGTCATATTTTGTAAAGCTTGTTGCTTTATACCATTCATGTTTTTGCACAATATTTTCGATTTATTTTTATTTACATAGAACCCTGCGAGATCACCAAACTCTTTTACTTTTTCAAATACCAATGGCATATTATTGACAGGACCTTCAACAATAAACATAATATCGTCAGCAAACGCTCTTAATTTATATGAGAAACCTCTGATACTCAAACCTTTTATATTATTATCATCTCTAATCACTTGCAGCAATATTTCCAAAATCCAGATAAATAACAATGGCGATAAGGGACAGCCCTGTCTAGTTCCTTTTCTGACCCGGAACGCTTCCGTTGATTCTGCATTTACAATCACCGTGGCCTTTTGTTCTTTATATATTGATTTAATCATTTTTGTAAATTCTACGCCCATCTGTAATTTTTCAATCACTTTGAACATAAATTCCCAATTCAAATTATCAAATGCCTTCTCCGCATCTAAAAATAAAAAGCCGACCTCTTTTTCCGGGTGCTTATCATAATATTCTATTGCGTCCAAAACAAGCCTCATGTTGTCTTTTATTTGCCTACCTGGCAAAACCCCAGCCTGATCTTCAGCAATAGTGTCTTTCAAATACTCTTTGAGGCGTTCTGCTAGAATTTTTGCAAAGATTTTGTAATCATTGTTCAAAAGTGAAATTGGTTGATAATTTTTGACATTAGTTAAATCTTGGGTCTCTTTCGGTATCAAGGTGATTGCTGCTTCGTTCCAGGAATCTGGAACCTTCCCACTTCCTCTAATTTCATTTAGAAGAATCTCTAGAACCAGTACCAGGTCTTCTTGAAGTTTCTTATAAAATTTGGCTGAAAATCCGTCTGGTCCTGGAGCTTTGGAGATTTTTGCTTCTCCTATTGCTTTGCTGATTTCTTCTTTAGTTATCACAGCATTTAACAATCCTTTTGTTTTTGAACTTGGTTGTGTCAAATTCACCTTAGATAAGTAATCTTGGATTTTTTGTTGATCCACCTGTTTTGCTTGAAAAAGAGTAGCATAGTATTTGTAAAATTCTCTCCAGATCCCTCCTGGGTCCATAATTTCTCTGTTCCCATCTTTCAATTTAATTATTGTTTTGTTCTCTCTTCTTTTCTTCAATTGCCATGCCAAATATTTCCCAGGTTTATTCGCTCCTTCAAAGGACTTCTGTTGCAATTTTTTCAAGTTCCAATAAACTTCTTTATTTAACCTCGCGTCATATTGTTCCCTTAGGATCCTCAGTTCTCTCAAAATTTTCTTTTTGCCAGGTCTCTTCTTAAGTTCTGCTTCTTTCTTTTGGATATTTTCCAAAATTTCTTTATCTATTTTGAATTGTTGTTTTCTTTCATTGTTGTTAATTGCAATTAGATGTCCTTTCATCACAACCTTATATGCCTCCCATACCGTTTGCGTCTGTACTTCTTTATTTAAGTTTAGTTGAAAATACATTTTGGTTTCCGTCCTTATTTTATCTACAATGTTTTGTTTGTCCAGTAAATCCTCATTGAGTCTCCATCGAAATTTCTTTCTTTTAGCATAAGTTGACCACTTTATTGGGCTGTGGTCGGAAAGAATTCTAAGTAATATTTCAATTTTACGTGTTTGCATAATTAAGTTCTCAGTCATCCACATCATATCAATTCTTGAGAAAGACTCATGTCTTGATGAGTAAAAAGAATAGTTTTTGTCTTTAGGGTTTTTAGCTCTCCATGCATCTTCCAGGTGTTCATGTTTCGCCATTTGAAAAAATACTTTCGGAAGCTTACCTATACCTTCATTTCCTTTTTTGGATTTTCTGTCAATTGCATTATTAACAGTACCATTAAAGTCTCCCATCAATATCATTTGTTCATAGGTTAACTGTTGTAATTGTTCCCACAAATCTTGAAAGAATTTTTCCTTGGCTCCATTCGGGGCATAGAGATTTAAAATTAAGGTCTTTTTATTCTGAAGCATAACTTCCACTGCCAAGAATCTTCCTTCTTTGTCTTTAAAAATTTCTTTTGGTTCCAACTCTTTTTTTACATATGTAACAACTCCTTTTTTCTTTTGCGAGGAGAGGGAATAGAATTCCTCTCCTAGTCTACTTTGAATCAGAAATTTAGCATCAGTCTTTTTAATATGTGTTTCTTGTAAACAGACAATATCATATTTTTGTTTTTCCAACCATAGCCTAACATTTTTCCTTTTTGGGGGCGAATTAAATCCATTAACATTCCATGAAATAATTTGACTCTCCATGTTGGTTTTGTATTTATTTATCAGAGTCTTTAAATTGTCTTTAATGAACTTGGTCATTTGCTCTACTGACTTGATGGTGACTCTCTTCTGTTTTAATGTAAAACTGACACCTTTTGGAATTTCCCATCTGTATCTAATGCCCTCTGTTTTCAGTTTGTCAATCAGGTCTTTAAAAAGTCGTCTGTCCTGAAGAACCGTTCTGGGTAGTTCCTTTAGTAT
This sequence comes from Gekko gecko, assembly GCA_029375565.1. Taxonomy (NCBI): domain Eukaryota; kingdom Metazoa; phylum Chordata; class Lepidosauria; order Squamata; family Gekkonidae; genus Gekko; species Gekko gecko. The sequence continues at coordinate 178,599,780 of JAPDNY010000005.1, forward strand.
CATAATTTTCTTTTGGTCAATTATAAAATCTTCCTTGGAATTGTTGCTTAAACAAGTCTTCTTTCAATCTTTTGGATATAAACTGGACAATCACATCTCTGGGTAACTTTTTCTTTTGGGCAATCACAGAGTTGACTCTGTATACCAAATCAATGTGTGCCGCCACCTTCTCCTCTTCTAGTTTTAAAAAATCTGCAACAGCATCCACCATGACTGAGTGGATATTCTCATTTTTGTCTTCAGGGATTCCCCTGAGTCTCAGATGGTTAAGCATTCCATTGTATTCCACCATTACATTGGCTTTTGATGCTTCTTTTAGCAACCTCAATTACGCCCGTTTCCACTCCTTTCACTCCTCCACCTCAGCTGTTCTTTTGTTCAGCGTCTGTATTTCTGTTGTGATTCCAGCAGATCCTTTTTCAAATCAGCTACTTCATCAGCCACTTTACCTAGAGTTTTTTCCATTTTTTGCATAACATCCATCATCCGTTTTTCCATGGCTTCCATCATGCCCTGTAGTTTCTTCTCCTCTTTAGCAGCCATTTTCGGGGAGGACCAAGAGTTCGCCCTCTGTCTTTGCCGGAGATTGTAAGCCATTGTTTACAATTGTTACAAAACTTATATCAAATTAAAGCTCTTCTTGTGCCCAGCTGAACCGCTCTATTTTTGCTTTTTTCTGTTAAGTCTTTTAGCCAAAATCCGAATAAATCGTTTCAACCTTCTCAAAATGGCGGGTGCAGTTTCTCTATGGTAAATGACTCTTCCTGTTGCTTACTTCCTGTCTGGCAGTCTTAGTCATCCTCCTTGTCTTCTGGTTCCTCCCTTCTTCCAGCCTCCTCGGTTGTCTCTAGGAAGCGCTACTTGTCTGGTCTGAGATCACTTCCTGTTCTGGTGTTTTCTGTCGCAGCTTAAGTAGTTTTCCACATTGTTTCTCACGGGACTTGGTGTTAGTTTCTATTTTAAAGTCAATATCCTGACCGCAGGAATGATCAACAAACCGGCTTTTTGGCTCTTTTTTGCTTTTCAACCGCGTTTTCCGGAGTTGGTGTTAGTACACAGTATGCCGCACGATCATGCGCTTCATCAGGTGTTGTTTATTTTCGGGATCAGCACGTTTCCGGTGAGCAATTTTAAAAAGTTACCTTCAAAGTCCGTATTTTGTTATAGCAGTGTTTCCTTGGTATCAGTTTCCGTAGAATGTCTTGGAGGTCTGGGTCATGCGTTCTTATGTTGAGAATCCAACTCGGTGGGGTCTTTTAGAGAAATTCCGAAGTGCCTGTTTGGGGGGAGGGGATCAAGGCTGGTCGCGGCGCTCTTTAAAGCCCTGCTGTCAGCCGATCTCAACTCCCACTTGGGCCGATGCTCATTGCTAGTCACCCCCCTGCCTGGGGAGATCTGCGGCAGGCTAGATAGCCCGCCCTGTCATAAAGACCCTCCGTATGCTCTGGGAGCAGAGCCAGAGCACGTCAGGATGCCATGGATCCCAGACCGGAAGCCAATATCCTTTCCTTTTGTAACCTTAGAAGCTCATTGATTCACAAATCTTGAGCAACAGAAGACACTTATTTCTTATTTTTTAGATGCAAGGGCTAAAAGGACTGAGAAATTTTTGCAATTACTTGAGTGATTTTAGGATCCTTATCGCCAAACAAGGGAGGTAGAGTTTCTGGAGTTTAGTGGGGGAGGTTTCAATTTATGGTTTTTAAACAGACTATTAGATGACCACATTCAATGGTTTATATGTGTAATTTTTAACTAAAAAGTAGAATTTTTTTTGGTTAAGCATTTTGTATGACCACCATCTCTTGGGTTTTTAGTGGGTTTTCTTTACTTTCACCCTTAGTATGTAGTTACCCTTCCCTTTTTCATTTGTAGTTTTTAGAAAATGCAAAAAAAATTTCTCATCCAGGACTTTCATCCAAGTTGATTTCTGAGTATCCCACGTTAAAGCAGCTAACAACCCATTTTCAACACAGAGCTGTTTTAATTTCAGTTTGAAGGCAAATAGTAATGCTCTTGCTTGCAAGGATATCTGTCTAAATTCTGCCCATAATACGAAGTTTGACACACAGCAGGGAATACTCAATATTTTCTTTAAGAATTGGGCTAAGGGTTGATCAATATTATCAGAGATAGCTTTAATATAAATAGCTGAAGCTTAAAAAAGAGGGAAGCCCCTTTCAAATTAAAGGATTGCACCACTCCAGGAATATACTCCCCCCCCTTATTGTGAAAGAACCTATTTATGGCACTTGCACAAGACTTTGCTTTATTAAGCACTGTTCTAAATTGGGGGGCCAAATTAGATCTGCCGAGAACAGAACCCCCAAATAGGAGAAGTCCTTGACTTGCTTAATATTGGAACTGTTGACAGACCACTGAGGTGGGTTCATGGTGAAAACCAGAATCTTAGATTTTGAGTAGTTAATCAACAGGCTTTTTCAACAACAATAATTGGAGAAAGCTTGTAAGGCCCTTTTTAGCCCAACCCAGGTTCAGGACAAGATCACAGCATCATCCGCATAAAGCAAAATAGGTACACCAATCTCAGCTAATTTTTGTGGATGGCAATAATAAAAAATTGATGCTATGTCATTTAAATATAAATTAAAGAAGGTGCCTACAATCATCCCTGACAAAACCCCTTTTCCAAATTAAATTGATTTGTTAAATTCCCATCATACCCACATCATACTTGGACAGTCAAACCTGAGCATAAATGTTGAATAAGTCCTAGGAGCCTTTTGTCCTTGGTAGTATGATTGAGTTTATTCCACAATCTGGGGTAATTTATAGAATCAAAGCCTCCTTTGAGGTCAATAAAAGCTGCATATAGATGCCCCCCCCCCCAAGGATGCATATTTCTCAGCCAGGTGATAAAGAATTAGGCAGTGGTCATATGTCAAAGAACCCCACCTAAATCCTATCTGTTCATGCCCCAGTAAAGTTTCTGATTCCATCCAATCCAGAATATAGTTTTCCTAGAGAAGAGAGGAGTCTGATTGGTTGATAACAGGATGGACCACTTTTTAAATATTGGGATAATAATAGAATGTTTCTGTGTATCAGGTATTTGTCCACTGATGTTAATTTGAGTGAAAATTGGGGCCAGGACTGTGGCCCACCATAATGGATCAGCCTTGAATAGCTCATTAGGGATTAGATCAGAGATTGAGTTTTTCCTAACATTAATCCCTTCATAAGGCAAATGACTTCCTTAATTGATACCTTGGGCCAGGATGCTGTTACATCAAGAGGAATAATAACAGATGAATTAGACCCATTACCACTGGAGAATAGCCTCTTGAAATAAACCTCCCGTGTTAAAGGGGCAATACAGTATGTGTTTTAAAGGCTGGGTTTATAGTAGTATTGATGACAGACCAGAAGGCCTTATTTTCATTATTATTGATAGCTGAAATGAGATATCCCTATTCTTTATTAAGGAACATCTGTTTCCTCATCTTAATCTGTTCTCTGTACATTTGCTTCAGTTCTATTAACTCTTGGAGGGCTGATATTGTACAATTACCTTTAAACTCATAATGCTTCTATTGAATGCACCTTTTTATTCTTTTGCAGTCATCCACTAAACCAGCTATTCCTCTTAACTTCAGGGAATGTCCTGTCGAGGTTCTTTTTCACATAAAGTGGTCCAAACAGTTTTAATACCTCATCTAGATTATGCAATCAATTAGACACTGAATCAAACTGCAAAACCTTGTTAACAAGGTTGTTACAAGGTATGGAATCCCTTATAGTTTGAGCTTTATCACTAGAGTTAGAGCTCCATCATAATCAACAGACTTTACTTTGATTTTGTGAGACAGCAAAACTTTGTGCTGGAATAAGAATGTTCTGATGATAAATCTATAGAGATGAAGATTGGTAAATGATCACTTCCCAAGAAGTCACCAACTTTTAGGAACTTAAAATGGGAGAGATATTCAAGTGGGGCCAGTCAATACTCCCTCTAAGCTGTGGAGTCTTGTGAGCTCCTGGCATTAAAGATGTGAGTGAGTGATTTGGCTACTGCATTAGATTGGTCTGGAGCCATCCTTCCTGTGCTAAGACAAAAATGTGTGAGCTGGAGGCTAAAAAACTGTGAGCTAGCTCACACTAACTCAGCTTAGAGGGAACACTGGGACCAGTATATAATCTATTACACTGGCTCCTTTGGGACTCATGTAAGTGAAGTCACCAGCTCCATCAATCTCTGAATAGCCATTCAGAGGGATGAAGTTTTTCTGAATTGAAAATTTAGCCAGCTCCAAACCACCTCTGTCTATTACATCAAACTTCAATTTTCTATTATGCCAGCCAGGGCTAAGAAATTTGTCATTATCAGAGCCTAATAATTTAGAAGAAAACATCTAATCGCCACTACCACTCCTTGCATTAAACTCACCTGCTAGTACTAAAGGGGTCTCGTGAAAACAGGCTTGCAAGTCATCAACAGTTTTACCCAGGTAATCCCATCTCTGAACCAATATACTAGGAGTGAATGGAGGAATGTAAACAGAGGAAAGGATGACTGTCACATCATCCAACCTTAATAGAAAGGCCATAATTAAATCATCTGTCACCAAATGATCACAAGGTCCAATATTAAATCTAGTTGAGATTAAACAGGTGAAGCCCCCCCCCCCCGTGGCCTGCCCCCTCTTAGGCATATGGCAGCTCTCTGAAAAAGAGTAGAGTAACCAGGATAGACAAATTTGTCCATTAGCCAAGTCTCCTGAAGGAGCAGAATATCAAAGTAGGCCATAAATATTTTATTGTCTTTACAACAAATTCTTGAAGCCTAGCCTGCAATATTCCAGCTCAAAATATGGAGTCCACAAGTCCCAGTTAGTCATATATTTTTTTGCTATTGCTATTGCTGGCAACTTGGGGGTATTTCCTGGGTTAATTATAATTTTTGGCTCAAGAGGGATAGGAATCATTGCTCTTGTCAGGCCTGGAACATGTGGCTCCTTACTAGTCACAGAATGGGTATTTACATCTAGGGGGCTGGCTAAGGATTGATTCATATTCTTATCAGGGGACCTGTATTGGTCATTTTATACCTTTTTTGGATTGGTTACCTGGTTTTGATCCTGGGGTATGTTGGAGTTTCTGGAATCAGACAATAATATTGCCTTGTTCCTCAAAGGGTAAGGAACAAAATGATTGAAGAAGATTTGCATCCATTAGGTCCAACTGCTTATGTTTTGAGGGAGATGGCAAAGGAGAAAAAATTTTGGCTTCATCTGGTTGGCTAAATTACTCAAAGGTCCTCTTGTCAAATAAATCTGATTCATGAACATGGACTTTATTAGTTGGTGAGAATTCGATCAAGGATCTATCCATAGTAGATGGTTGAATTCTCTTTGAATGTAAAGTTTTTCTGTCCTTAAGGGGGCTAGACATGATAAGTGGCTTTTTGCTCAGATTGAACAAGGAATTTGAAAGTTAGATTCCATGCCTTTTTAAATAGGTGGCCCTATTGAACATCATTGCTGGGATCCTAGGTGAGTACAAAGTTAAAATATATCTTTCCCCCCTAGATTGGCCCTTGTAGCTTTTCAGTAATTTTTGGATTAATAGAGGAAACTAGTATATCCAATAAGTAGGACAAATTATTTTTGGTGTTTCACTTTCCCCACCAGTTTATCAATTTTCCTTTAAAGAGGAAAACAGTAACTACAATCTGAAGGTTATTCACCTGGAGCTCATTCTTATTTTTGGAAAGAGAGGGGGAATAAGATCTTTTCTTAATATCATCATTATACAGAGGCTTTTCACTGGATGTTACGTTCTTTTTAGCTATATCGGAATAAAGGGGCTCCCTGTGTCTTTGTAATGAATGTTTCTGGTTCAGTGGTTTTATCTTGTGAAGATAGTCTGTAATGAACTCAAGTTTCTTATAGATAAGTTTCAGTTTGTCCGCTAGAAGTGTAGTTTGTGACACTAGCAGACTGAGATCTTGGGGCCTCTTTCCAATGTTCTTGTCAGAAATTGCCATATCATATTTTACCGCTGAGATAAACGGATCATTTTGGTTCAGAGAACAAGATCTGCCAAGTTCCTCAGCCTCCACCTGGCTCTGTAGCATTAAAGGATCAGACCTATTTTTTAAAACAACTGGAGAGACACTAGTAAAAAAGTCATCTAGTCTGCTTTCATGTTAAAATCCTCATCAAAAGGATGGGCCCACTTTTTACCCATTTCAATAATCAATAATCACTAATATAAATCTATACCCTATAATCAATATAAAGTCAGTTAGCTCCAGATTAAATTGGAGCAACTAAGATCAGTTTAATAGAGCTTTTTTAAAAAAGGATTTTTAAAAAGGATTTAAAATGATTTAAAAGTTAAAAGCAAGAAAAAAACTTTAAAACTAAAATTAATTAAAAACAGCAAGAAAAGAATTAAAAACTATTTAAAATGAAAGCTAAAATAAATTTAAATCTGCTAAAACTATGCTCCTCCATGGCAGAGCATAGCCTGTAAATGCCTAGTCACACTCAGCCCACAGGTGAAACCTATCATATCCTCCAGCCACAGCACTGTTCTCAGCATAGCCAGAACTGGACTGATTTAACCCAAATTAAAATAATAATAAAATAAAATATGAGATGGAACAAAAGTTGTTGTTGGGAAAGCTACAGCTATAAAAGTGGAGGAGGCTAAAAAATCTCTGTATGCAAGCTGCTCCCCCCCTCACACCCAAAGCTAATTAAGCTACATTCAGCATCTAATGGGCATAGGGAAAACATCCTGAAAGTAAAAGTAGAGAGGCTCAAACCTGTTGAGATTGCCTCCTTGAAGCAAAACAGAACAGAGCAAAGCAGGATCCAAACCAGATAGTTCAAAAGCACAGATATAAAAAAAAGGAAAAAGGAAAACTTAGCTGTTCATGAAGCACAACTGGAAGCATTAAAAAAACCTTATATAGTGCTGGAAGACAGAATCCCCAGGTCAGCCAGCTATTGGGGAAGAGCTGAGGACAACTACAAGTAGTACTATTCTTAGTGATGCAGCTGGAATAAAGCAGATAGGATGTCCAGTTGTTGATGATGTAAATGGATGTAAGACAAAAGTCCATAGCTGTTCAACACATATAATACGAACATGGAATTTGAAAAGTATGAATCGAGTTAAACTCAAAATAGTAAAATGAGAAATGGAATGTTTAAACAATGAAATCCTAGGGGGGTGAAGTAAAGTGGATGGGATTAGGGCATTTGCAGTCAGAAAATTACAAAGTGCTTTACTCAGGAAATCACAAACACAGAAGACATGATGAAGAAGAAGAAGAAGAGGAGGAGGAGGAGATTGGATTTATACCCCACCCTTCACTCAGAGTGGCTTACAAACTCCTTTCCTTTCCCCTCCCCACAACAGACACCCTGTGAGGTAAGCGGGGCTGAGAGAGCTCTGAGAGAACTGCTCTTTCAAGGACAGCTCTGACAGGACTATGGCTTGCCCAAGATCACCCAGCAGCTGCAAGTGGAGGAGCAAAGATGAAATAGCATAGCTAGATGTTAATGAAACATTTCTGGAATCAGCAGTTCCGTGGGTCTATTCCAGAGCAATGGTTTTAAGCAGCATCATTTCTTACAGTTCCTGCAGTCTTGGCCAGGGGGCGGAAGTTATTTATTCTCCTTTCAATTCCTAGATCTTCTGTTATGGGCCCACCAGTTCTCCAGGTTGAAGTGCTGTACCACGATACCTGACCTGTATCAAAGGTCCCTAGAAAAACTAAAACCAAAGGAAGTCTGAGGCCCACTGCCCCCTCCACACACACTCATGCCTCCAGGGAGACAGTCTAAGGGTGTGTTCAGACGGATCTTTTGATCTGCCATAGGAACGACTCCCTTGCGGATCAAAAATGCACGACCAGACAGAAACATCTGGGAAATATTCCGGTCCCATAGGCATCCCGTTCTGCTGCGCCTCCAATCCTGATTTTAAAAGTAGCAGTTTCAATGTAGGGTTTTTGCTTACCCGCGCAACAACTGCAGACTTTCTTCCGTCTGGTCACTCCATTAGCGCGCGATGCTCCCGTCGGCTCGGTCTGACGTCAGACTGAGCCGACGGGGGCGTGATTTTTAAAAAATTGAAACCCCATGTGCGCTTTAACGAGGAAACGCATTCAGCGATAAGCGCTACGAGGAATGTCATATTCATGCTTATTTCTTTTAGGGACAAGATGTTACCACGATGGGAGATGGAGGGGGGAAGGACTGTTCTAACTTGCAAAATAGTCCCTCCATTGATCATGATGGCAATGGCAAGGGGAGGACCGGGACTTTGCTGAAAACCCTCCGCGATCGCCTCAGTTCTCCAAGGAGGCGCAGCCTTGCCTATGCAAATGTACAAAACTTTTTTTTAAAAAATCCTCGGTGGATGCCGTGTAGACAAATCACGGCGGGAATAACGCGCGGTGAGGCTATTTCATGGGGGGCGTCTGGTCGTGCTAGGCTGGATTAAAAAAATCGGGATAAAATTTTAGGAGGGCTCATGGCGCGATTGACTGGCCGTCTGAACGCAGCCAAAGGCTCTTCCAAGGCCCCCAAATGAGCTTCAGCTCCCAAAGAGATGGCTCAGACCTGCCTGCTGCAGTCTGACGCCATCTGCATAGAGTTGCCTGCAAGCTCTCAAGGTCAACCAAAGCTGCCCAAAGGCAGCTGAGCTTGTTCAGGTGATTGAGGCTCACTGGGGCAGCTCATCTCCTCGCTCCTCCTCTGCAACAACTGGAAGCAGTAGTAACACAGGTCGCCTAAGGTCATAATCCACTAGGCAGGTTCAACAGTGACCCCCTCCAAATCTCTGGAATCTGCAGTCAGTGATTTACAGTCTGTAATCTGCAGTTCTGCAACAAAGGGAGGGAGTGCCAGAGAAAGGTGTTCCACCAGAGATGCCACTGAATGATGGGAGGCGAGTGGGTCTTTTGCAGTTTCTGGCCTTGCCACTTGGGATCTGTTTTCTTGGGATCCTGTGGATGGACCCAGTGCAGTCTTGAATTGGCCCTGTTCTGCAGTTTTGGAGCTTTGGCCCTTTGTCCAGTGCATGCAAGCTGCTTCCACTTGGGTGGTTGCAGAAAAGAATGAATTGTGGATTGTGAGGAGGACTGCTGAAGGATGTGAACTAGTTACTAGCTGGCTACACCTGCCCTGTGAATCTGCTGTCTGTCTCATGAACTCTTTGGGATTGTGTGGCTGTCAGTTGGCACTGCCATGGTGATCACTGGGAAGCCCTCTAGGTTGGAATGTGTGTACTGTGTGCTTGCATCTCACTACCCCACTTTTCTCTACACCTGTCTTCTCTAGGCCCCACTGTTACCTCTCTGTGGCCTTGAGCGCCTGGTTCACCCAGCTACACTCCTTACCAGACTCCCGCCCTTGCCTAGACTGTTAGCTTTTCCCTGCACTTGTAGGAGGGTGCTTATTGGCTTTTACGCATCAGGGGGTCCTGCACGATTGGGGTATAGTTGTTTAACCTGTGCATTTTGAGTTATTCCTGACACAAGCACTCATGGAGTGTCCACTACTCTGATCAATAAACTGAATCTACTCAAGATCCTGTGTATTGGTACTGAGATCTTGTAAACCCTGATAGTGATGGTGTGGAAGACCTCAGAGCTGGACTTTGGAACAGTGCAGAAATTTGTTACCAAGCTTGTTGCTAGTGAATAATAATATCTACTGTTCAATTGAGGAAAACCACAGAAATTTAAGGAACCGGTCTTGATTGTTGCCAACTGGATATTTGATATTGATATTATTGATATTATTGAGATCTTGTTTATGAATTTATATATTAATTGTCTTTAATTAATTTTGAGTCTCCCCTGTTAATTGATTAGAAGTAGATTAATTACTTAATTAGATAAACTGGTTAAGTAGAAATTTCATTTATCAATTTATTGGGTTTGGTTGGTAAGGGTAGGTCATGTGGTTAGTGGGAGGGAGATTGTAGTTCTTATTTATTTGTTCCCTAGCCTGTTTATAAAATAATTTTCCTTGTTATTGGTTGAAATTTATATCTAATTAATTAATTTAAACTGTGTTAATGAAATTGAGAGTGGTAGTAGGGTGAGTTGATTGGTGAGGGGGAAGGGGAGGCTGTAAAGGCTGAATTTTCTAGAGAGTAGCTGGTAATTTTAGGATGTGTATTTTTTGACTGGTCATCAATGCTGGGTGCTACCTGGTCTATTGGGGCCAATATCACCAAGCAGGGGAGGCGGATGGAAGGGTTGGGGATATCAGTGAAGATGGGCCGGGAAGATACAGTGGTGGGACTAGGAGATATTCCATGAAATGGAATGGAAGAGACCAGAGATGTGGTAATGCTTGGACCTCTTCCCTCCTAAGTGTTATCCTGAGGAATGTGGGTTGTGGGGCTAGGACTGGTTACCTGTCTTTGACCCTGGTGTTGTTTAATGCCAGGTCTATCAACAACAAGACTTCTGTGAGAGTACCTCATAGAATACAATACAGATCTGGCTTGTGTGACTGAGACCTGGGTACAGGAGAGTGAAACTGTCACCCTTAATCAATTTGCCCCATCTGGGTTCTCGGTCCTTCATCAGCCCTGGACAACTGGATGGGGATGTGTGGCATTGCTCATTCAAGACACTTTTACCTTTAGGGTGCTCCCTGCTCCAAAAATTGCTGGCATAGGAGACTGAGGAGAGTTTGGCTGTCTGGCTGGTGTACCGTCTGCCTAACGCACCGGCAGATACCCTGCCTGGCTTGTTGGATGCTGTTTCTGACTGGGCAATGAAGCACCCTAGGCTATTAGTTTTGGGAAACTTCAGCATCCATGCTGATGATGCAGCATCATTTCAGGCCAAGGACCTAGTGTCATCCATGGAGGCTCTGGGACTCTCCCAGTTTGTATTGACTCCCACACATGAAGCAGGCCACACACTGGATTTGATCCTTGAGATGAAGATAAATGTGGAGCTGATGACCACAGATATAGTCCCATGGTCAGACCACTTCACCCTGAAGGTCTGGCTGAGCACACCAATCCCTCCCTGCTTAGGCAGTGAGATATTTTTGCTCACTTGCAGAGCCAAATGGACTCTGAGCACCTTCAGGGTTCTCTGGGGGATCTGATGCCCCCTGGTTGCTCTTTGAATGAGCTGTTGGAGGACTGGTACTCTAGATTCTTCAAAGCCATTGATGAGATCACCCCCCGATGCCCTCTCCACCTTGTGCAAAAGCATTCCTGTGGTATACCGTGGAGCTCTGGATGATGAAATGAGAGCTGAGATGGCTGGAGCAAGTGTGACAGCGTATTCATGATGGAGCGACAAGAACAGTTTATAGAATATTTTTGAGGATCTATGAGATGGTGGTGAAGGCCACTAAGAGACTATTCTATTCTATTCTATTCTATTCTATTCTATTCTATTCTATTCTATTCTATTCTATTCTATTCTATTCTATTCTATTCTATTCTATTCTATTCTATCCTATCCTATCCTATTCTATCCTATCCTATCCTATCCTATTCCTTTATTGGATTCATGAATCACCCACCCTGCAAGCAGGCTGTGGACAATTTACAACATTATAAACATTTAAAATGCAATTGACATATAATTAAAAAAATTGGCAGAAGAACATAAATTCAACCAATCAAAGATGGCATAGTCATCCTCCTTTGCTGGCCACATAGAAGAGAAAGAGAGGGTGCCAGTCTTAACCTCCCATTGCTGCCCTCAACTAAAAGCCTGGTGGAACATCTATGCCTTGAGGCCCTGCACAGAATAGCATCAGATCCCACAGGGCCCTGAAGCTATTTTGCAGAGAGTTCCACCAAGTCAGGGCCGGGACCAAAAAGGTCCTGTCTCTAATTGAGGACAGCCAGACCTGCCTAGGGCCAGAGATCACCAGTAAGTTGTTATCAGCTAATCTCAGCATTCTCCTGGGGACATATTGGAGGAGATGGTCCCAAACGTATGTGGGTTCCTGACCACTCAGGGCCTTGAAAGTCAAAACTAATACCTTTAAGCTGACTCAGTATTCCATTGGTAACCAGTGTAGCCGGCTGTCAGGCTCTTCAGAAAGTCAGTCAAACACCAGGCTTCATAGAGAAGATAGCGTTTATTGAAAGCAGTTCTAAAGGCATGTTAACATCTCATTGTCAAGGATGACTGGATCTAAAGAGGCACCTACAATTATACCCACTTGAAGTGCCCCCCCTCTCCATCTACCAATATCCACTAAGCCCGCGTGCGGGAAGAGATGCGAAAGTACTAAAGCAGTAAATAACCAAACTGCCCCAAAGCTGTCTCAGACAGAGGAAACAAGAACTGTGAGACCAAGGACATTTGGTGAGATAACAGAATGCCCAGGCCATGGAATCCTGAATCTCCTAGGCAACCTGCACACCTCCCTACATTCCAAGCATGAAAAGTTGCAGACCATCCCTCCCTCCTTCCCTTCCTTCCATCTCATGGCAGGATTACCTGACACCGGCGCAGCACAGGTTGCACATGTGCAATGAGTGGCATTCCTGCCAGGACTTGAGCCACCGCATTCTGGACCAGTTGGAGCCTCTGGATCAGCCTCAAGGGCATGCCAGCGTAGAGTGAGTTACAGTAGTCCAACCTGGAGGTGACCATTGCTTGGATTACTGTGGCTAGGTCAGGGCATGGCCTCCATTGCATCTGTGAAGTCACGCCTGGCCCAATTGTTTAGAACTATTCAATCACTCACTTCATTGCCACAAGGCAACCAAAATCCTAGGGAATTGGATATTGGCTGTGAGGCATTTGTGACTTATTTCGCAGATAAAATCTTATCACTCCACCAAGATATCCTGGCCACAGTTGATACTGTAAGGGAACTGGAAGCCCTTTGTCTATCTTCAGGTCCAATGCTGGATCATTTCAACCAGCTCTCTCTGGAAGATGTCAACAGGGTCCTGGCAGCTCTGAAGCCAACCACAGGCCTTCAAGACCCATGCCTGTCCTGACTGGTTAAAGCCTGTGGGGAGTACATTCAGGTCCCCTGGGAGAAATTATCAATGTCCCTTTCTTCTAGGACATTCCCAGGGGGGTTAAAGGAGGCAGTGGTTCGTCCACTCTTAAAGAAATCAATACTGGACCCTATGGTCCTGGCCAACTATCAGCAGTCTCAAATTTACCGTTTCTGGGTAAGGAAGTTGAGAGAGTGGCAGCTGAACAACATCAGGCTTTCTTAGAGGATGCATCTATCCTTGACCCATTCCAGTCCAGCTTCTGCCCTGGCCATGGGACAGAGACAGTGCTAGTCACCCTCACAGATGACCTCCAGAGACACCTAGATTGGGGTGGGGCAGCACTGCTGCTATTGCTAGACCTAACAGCAGCGTTCAATGTGGTTAATTATGATCTCTTGACTCCCCATCTTACTGAGATAGGAGTTCGGGGGTCTGCCCTACAATGGTTTCCCTCCTTTCTCTACCACTGGGGACAGAGGGTGGTGCTTGGTGAGGGAGTATCCCTGCAGTACCCACTTGACTGTGGAGTGCCACAAGGGCTGATTCTCTTGCCAATGTTATTCCACATCTATATGCACCCCCTCACCCAGTTGGTCATGAAGTTCAGGCTGGGATGCTATCAATATGCAGATGACACCCAGTTCTATCTGTTGATAGATGGCTGCTTGGATTCTGCCCCAGAAAATCTGACCGGTACATTGGAGGCTGTGGCTGGATGGCTACAGCAGAGCAGACTGAAACTTAATCCAACCAAGATGGAGGTCCTGTACCTAAGCTGGGTCGGAAATCAGGCTGTCCACCTTGGATGGCACATTACTTGTGCCAGCCCAGAGGGTAAGGAGCCCAGGGGTGGTTCTGGATGCCTTGCTGTCTATGGATGTCTAGGTCACTATAGTTGCTAGGTCTGCCTTTTATCATCTCTGGCAGATCAGGCAGCTGACTCTGTACCTCCCCCCCCAAGAACCTGGCTACAGTGACCCATGCAATGGTCACTTCCAGGCTTGATTACTGTAACTCAATTTATGTGGGCTTGCCCTTGCAGTTGATCCAAAAACTCCAGCTGGTGCAAAATGCAGTGGTGTACCTACTGACTGCATTGCCTGTGCAGGTACACATTCAGCCAGTGCTATGCTGATTGCACTGGCTACCAATTGAGTACCGGATCTGCTTCAAGGTGTTGGTATTGACCTTTGAAGCCTTGCATGGCCTGGAAACAACATACCTAAGGGACTGTGCCTCCCATATGTGCCCTGGTGACCCTTGCTCTCTGCTGAGCAAGATCTGCTGGTTGTCCCTGGCTCAAGGGACATCCGTTTAGCCTCAACCAGGGCCAGGGCTTTTTCTGCCCTGGCCCTGGCCTGGTGGAACATGTGACTTATTCTGGAAGACAGATTCCAGAATTAATAATAAGAGGATCTTCGTCATGGTCTCTGTGCAGTCCCACACATGGGTTGGGCACCTGCGCACAACCTCGATCGGAGAAACTTCTAGAGCTTTGCCTCCAAAGAGCTTTGACAGGCTCTCTTCCCGCCCTGGAGAGGAGGCATGCACTGCGCATGCCCAGAGCAGGGGAGAGAGCCGCCTCCCACTCAGTTCTTCGACAGCCTTTGCGTTCACACCACATCACCGTTGCTCCGTAAATTGCCTCAGTTGAGTATTTCTCTCTAGTTTTCTTTTTCTTTCTCTCATCATCTTTCTCATTTTTCTTCGCTTTCGTAAAATATATATATATAAAAAATCTTTTTTCTCTTTTCTATCCCCCCCTCTCTCGGTGGATGGGGTACAATTTGTATGGGCAAAACAAAGTTTTTTAAAGTGTGCTGTCGTTTCCCAGCTAAAATCCCCTCGAAAGACGGGCACGACTTTTGTTTAATTTGTTTGGGTGAGGCCCATAGGGTAGATACCTGCTCACATTGTGCGAGTTTTACTCGACAGGCTAGGCGTAACAGGGAGGCCAGACTTAGGGCTGTACTTTTAGAGTCAGCTTTATGCCCTACCATGTCTTCGGCAGCTTCCCATGTATCCTTAGCAAAAAATCGGACGCCTCCTCAAAGGCACCGAAACCAAAACGTAAGAGGGCTGAGGAAAAGACCCCTTCAAAATCAAAGGTTAAGCCATTGACATCGACTTCGGTCGTTGAGCCTGTCATCATTACTGGCCTGACAACTTCGACGCCCACATTGGTGTCTATGTCTCAAAGGTCTTCATTGCCACCTCTGATGCCGCAGCACACTTTGTCATCAGCTTCTGGCTTAATTCCTCTTGGCCAGCCAATGAGATCGCCACCACCGTTGTCTCCTCACAGGAATTCCCGATCTCCTTCGAGGCACTCTGATCTCCTGCTCCACCATTTGGAGGAGAGGCATGCTTTAGTGGAACGACGATCTTGATCTCGCTCCCGATATGACCGAAGGAGGCTGATCCGTCGACAGTCTCCATCTTCATCGATCTCGCCTTCGGACAATCAATGTTGGTCTCCTTATGAAAGTAGGCGATCTCCGTACTGTGCCTATTATTCCAGATCTCCGACGCCTCAGCATCATCATTATGATCAAGTCCGACACTCCGAATATACTGACCGTGGTTGTGTCTCTGACTGCCCATGCCGTTCCACATCGGTTGCTTCGATGTGTTCGGTTACTCTTGACCAACCTTCTGAGCCCTCGAGACCTAGGGATGCCCCGAAGAGTTCTCCTATAGAACCTTGGTGTCATCCTCCTGCTGATGACCAGATGGCTACTGATCTTGTTCAGCCATTAAGGTCCTCCTTTCCGATGTCGATTTCTGATCGTTCTGACTCTGCAGAGCTCGATCCCAATGCCACTCGAGTCAATGATGAGCCTCGACGCTCGAGTTCTATTTCACCCACTGAGGGTCCCAAAGCTTATTTGGAGCTGGTTACTTGAATGGCCACTGCCCTTCAAGTTCAGGGTTCCACGGAGTCTCCTGCTGTGACCAACATGGTTCACAAGATGGTCCAAGCCGACCTTCCTCCTTCTACCATCCTCCCATTGCTCCCAGTCCACCTCTCAGTTCTTAAAGAATCTTGTGAGCACCCGGCGTCGATCCCCCCGGTCTCTAGACAGTATGATGGTCTTTACAAAATTCAGCAGAATTCCGGCAAGTTTCTTATCTCTCAGCTGCCGCCAAATTCCGTCATCATACATTCTTCGTCGAAGTCGAAACAGCCCATATGACAGTTTACACCCCCTGATCGTGAGGGTCGTAAACTTGACATTCTCGCAAAAAAGATGTATTCCTTTGCCTCCATGGGTCTCCGTATCAACACCAACCTGTCTTATCTCTTGGCGTATGCCTTCAATGTCGCAAATGCTGTTCGTCCTGTCTTGGACTTTGTCCCAGAGGAACATCGTGCCACCCTGTCGGGTGCTTTGTCAGAAATCTGCTCCATATCAAAACAGCAGATTAATTCAGTCTGTCATGCGGTCAGTTGCTCTTTGAAGGTTTTGGTCTCTTCAGTTGCTCTTAGGTGCCATGCTCGGCTGAGAGGCACCACTCTACAACCTGATGTCAAGCTCCGTATAGAGGATCTTCCATTCGATGGTGATGGCCTCTTCCATTCTACTACGGATGAGGCCTTGAAAGCTGTCAATGACAGTAGGAAGCAGGCTCAGAACCTCGGCGTCTCCACCTCGTCTTATCGGCCTCGGAACCATCATTGGAAGCCCTCCAATTCTAGACGCTATCCATCACTGGCATCCAATCCCCAGTGGAGAAGGAAGCCTTACGACTTCCATCCTTCCTCCAAGCACCGCCCTCAACCTTTGAAGAAGCCACAACAGTCCAAACAGTCTGTTTGACTGTCTCCACTGCCTGTCCTCTCCAACGTCGAACACCCCTCCCGTCCGGACCTGTCTCTTCCCCTTTCTGCCAGCCTAGGAAGAAATTTCCACCGACTCCTGGGTCCTCATCATTCTACAGGTTGGGTACACCATAGAGTTCGTTTCGCCTCCAGTCCTTTGTCGTTGCGACTCCAGACCCCCTGCTCGATCTCGAGATTTCCACCCTTCTTGCCAAGGACACTATCGAGGTCATCCCAGGGGCGCAACGGACCCTCAGCTTCTACTTGAAGTATTTCCTCATGCCCAAGAGGGACGGTGGCTTCAGAGCAATTATGGATCTTCGAGATCTCAATCGATACATCCATTATCAAAAATTCTGGATGGTCACTTAACAGTCTATTCTCCTGCTGATTCCAAGGGCAGCAAAGCTCGCATCGTTCGATCTCCAAGATGCATACTTCCATGTCACTTTTCATCCCCAACACCGTCGATTCCTTTGTTTCGCCATCGGGAATGCACACTACCAATACAGAGTCCTTCCGTTTGGTTTCTGTACCGCCCCAAGGGTTTTTACCAAGCTGATGGCTGTTGTGGTGGCCAAACTTCATTGACGTGGGATAACACTTTATCTCTACAATGACAACTGGCTTCTCGTAGTTCCAACACAGGCTCAAGTACTCCACGATACTTGGAAGACTCTTTCTCTCCTTCGTGCCCTCGGCCTCTGTGTCAGTGTCGCCAAGTCCTCTCTTCAGCCCCTTCAAGTCCTTCAATTCCTTGGTGCCCGGCTGGACACCAACCTCGAAGCTGCATTTCTTCCAGAATCGAGGGCTTCCAACATTCTAGCGCTGGTGTCCTGCTTTCGGACCTCTCCTTGACAATCCGCTCGATCTGTGATGAAGCTCCTGGGTCACTTTGCATCCACGGTGTTTGTCGTCTGTCACGCCAGGTTGAGAATGTGGCCGCTTCAACTTTGGCTTCTCCGCACCTTCGATCCTCTACGCAGTCCCTGGCACAAGATTCTGTCGATCCCACAGAGGGTAATCGACTCTCTCGAATGGTGGTCTCACCCTCTCCACCTCCTCTCTGGCATGCCTTTTCGACATCCTCCTCCAGAGGTGTTGTTGACCACAGATGCTTCCCTCTGGAATTGGGGAGCCCAGTGCAGAACGCTTTCTGCACAGGGGGTTTGGTCTGCTCACAACACAACTCTTCACATAAATCTCCTAAAGCTGCGAGTGGTTCATCTGGCCCTTCGTTCTTTCCTTCCGATCCTTCAGGGTCGTGTTGTACAAAAGGCTTCTGACAATACCACCACTGTTTACTACATCAACAAGTAGGGTGGTACTGCCTCTGTTTGTCTTTGCAATTCAGTCATCGACCTCTGGTCTTGGTGCCTCAATCACTCCATTACGCTTTCAGCAATACACATTCCTGGAGCTCAAAATGTCGATGCCAATCAGTTGAGCCGGCCCACCTCATCGGACAACGAATGGTCCATTCCCCTTCGGTACCTACGGCCTCTGTTTCTCGAGTTCAGTTGTCCTCTTGTCGACGGCTTTGCAAGTGCCAACAACACTCGATGTTGTCTATTTTTCAGCAGGGGTCCCCCATCTGCTCGGTCACTTGGGGATGCCTTTCTTCACAAATGGAACGGGACCCTCTTTTAGTTTTTCCCTCCATTCTCTCTCATCTCGAGGGTTGTTCAGAAGATCCTCGCAGATGCTACGTCATGCATACTAATTACTCCTTGGTCGCCGCACCAAGTCTGGTTTCCGCACCTCCTCCAGCTCTCCCGTCACACCTTCTGCCCTCTCCTGTCGTCCCCGATCGCCTTTCTCGGGCCTGAGGGAGAATCCTGCATCCCGATCTGGGGTTTTTCTGATTGATGGCCTGGAGGATCCAGCCCTAGACTTTCCGTCTCAAGTCTCTGAAATCCTCCTAAACATCAGAAAGCCTTCTACTCGACTTACCTATTGATTAAAGTTGAAGAGATTCCAGTCCTATGTTTCTGATCACTCCTTCGATTCAGTTCAGTCATCTCTCAGGTACATTTTCTCCTACGTCGTCCACCTAAAGAACTCCAGCCTGGCATACTCGTTGTTGAGAGTTCATTTAGCAGCCATCTCAGCTTATCATCCCTTGATACAAGGATCCTCTGTATTTTCGCACTGTCTCACTAAAACGTTCCTTAAGGGTCTCCTTCAGCTTTGCCCCCCTAGGAAGCCTTTGGTGCCTTCGTGGAGTTTGTCCCTGGTTCTCTCTCAACTTATGTCCAAACCCTTCGAGCCCATGGCTACGTCCGATCTCAGGTTAATCTCCTGGAAAACAGCCTTCCTCATAGCCATTACCACAGCTCATAGAGTAGGGGAGCTAGCTGCTTTTAGAGCTGATCCCCCCTATACAATTTTCCATAGAGAGAAGGTTGTCCTTAGACCAGATCCTTCATTCCTCCCTAAGGTCATTTCTGCCTTTCATCTCTCTCAGTCGTCTGTCCTGCCTACTTTCTTTCCGAACCCGACTGATGCCTCTCAGAGAGCCTTGCACTGTCTTGATGTTTGCAGAGCGCTCTCTTTTTACCTGCATAGGACACAGCCTATACATAAATCTCCTCAGCTGTTCCTAGCTTATGGCCCTCCGCATCTGGGGAAGCCAATTTCCTGTCAATGACTGTCTAAATGGGTGACTTCCACCATAGCTCTTTGCTATGAACTTGCCTGTCAATCTGTCCCTACCTGTGTCACTGCCCATTCCACACGGGCGATATCAACGTCCACTGCTTTCCTGGCTGGTGTCCCATTGGAAGACGTCTGTGCGGCTGCTACGTGGTCCTCAGCATCAACCTTTGTGACCCACTATGCACTCGATGTCCAAGCTTGATGGGATGCTGCCTTTGGTCAGATGGTGCTGCGATCTCTCTTTGCTTGACCCTGCTGCTTCCTCAGGTAGGACCATTGGGTGACTTATTTTGCTAATTACGCTGTCTCTTAACCAGTGTTTTTGTGTCTTTTTCAGCTGCCAGCTCCCGCCTCCAACTGGTTTAGCTCTTGTAATCACCCATGTGTGAGACTGCACAGAGACCACAATGAAGATAAACAGGTTGCTTACCTGTAACTAATGATCTTCAAGTGGTCATCTGTGCAGTACCACAATCCCACCCGGCCTTCCCTGCTGCTGGCATCTTCTGATCTCCTTCCTTTGGATTGATGAGATTTGCCGGTGGCGAAGGAACTGAGTGGGAGGCAGCTCTCTCCCCCACTCTGGGCATGCACAGTGCATGCCTCCTCCCCTGGGCAGGAAAAGAGCTCGCCAAAGGTCTTCTGAGGCAAAGCTCTAGAAGTTTCTCCAATCGAGGTCATGCACAGGCGCCCAACCCATGTGTGGTACTGCACAGATGACCACTCAAAGATCATCAGTTACAGGTAAGCAACCTGTTTTTATCTGCATAAAGAATAATTTTAAATTCCAAAGAGTTATATACAAAGCCATTTATATTACTATATTACAAGGCTTGTTCATACATAGCATGCTTGACCTCTCACTGTGTTTGAAAAAATCATTAAAACATACACTACAACCACAAAGCGCCTAATTACTTTGCTTTGCATTATTGATAGATCATGCTAGTTCCACATCACTTTGTTACCAAAATGTTTGTTTGTTTATTTATTTATTTATTTATTTATTTATTTTTATTTATATCCCACCCTTCCACATGGGCTCAGGGCAGCGAACAAGAAGCATAAGGCCATAATCAACACTAAAACCTAGAGGCAAAGCCGTAGATAAATAATAAGACTGTAAAACAATAAATAATCCATTATCACTAAAACAGTTAAAACAGCAGTCAACAGAAGAAAGTTTACAAGATAAAACCCTACAATTCCACACTCTCGTAGCACCTTTATCACTGCTCCAGTAGTGTCCTGACAGATCTGTAGTCCCATGCCAGGGCCAGGGCACCTCATACGGCATAAATAATGGTGATACAATAGCGGTGGCAGCCCCTACTCAAAAGCCTGGTGGAAGAGCTCCATCTTGCAGGCCCTGCAGAACTGCATAAGGTCCCGTAGGGCCCTGATATCCTCCAGGAGCTCATTCCACCAGGTAGGGGCCACCACTGAAAAAGCCCTGGCCCTGGTTGCAGCATACTTAGCTGTCTTGGGGGCTGGAATGACCAGTAGGTGTTGCCCCCCTGACCGTAGTGCCCCTGGGGGGACATACGGGGAAAGATGGTCCCTCAGGTAGGCCAGAACCTGGCCATATAGGGCTTTAATGGTAAGAACCAGCACTTTGAAATGGATCCGGTACACTATTGGCAGCCAGTGCACCGCCTTCAGCACTGGCTGGATGTGGTCTCGTCTAGTAAGACCCATCAACAGCCAGTCCACTGCATTCTGCACCAGCTGCAGCCTCTGGATCTGCGACAAAGGCAGCCCCATGTAGAGAGCATTGCAGTAGTCAAGCCTCAAGGTGACCGTCGCGTGGATCACTGTGGCTTGGTCATCATGATAAAGTTTGGTAATCCACCTGTCGTATAACCATCTCTGGTGATCAATGGAACATATTATGGGCCTCACACCTCTTTAAATCCCCTTCTTGATCAGTGGGACAGTAAGTTTTCACAATTCTTATGTTTTAAGTGATTCCTTAAAGGAATGATTTTGTAAAAAAAACCAAACCCATAGGTTTTCCACTTGAGATTGGAATATAGTGCTATAGGTACTTACTTAGCAAGCCTTTGAACACAGGCATTATATCAATATGTGGAATTTCAGATTTCATTGGCCTGCCTACTATGCTAAGCCAATTCCATCATGCAAAGCATAAAAGTCAAGATTAATTGAATCTGATTCATCTTATTCTGATGGAGAATAATAATTGCAGGTAATGCTTGGCTCCTTCTCTCCAGCCATTTTCTTCCACTTTCTTTTCAAGTTTAGTCATCTAAACTTAGGAGATGAGCAGTACAATTTCTAAGCACATTTACTCAGAAGCAAGTCCCTCTGATAGCAATGGGACTTAATCACTAGTCAGTGTGGTTTGGATTGCAGCTTTAATCATGTTCTTAAATCCTTTCCATTCAGTGGTACCAATTTTGGTTGAGTTATGTTTCAGAATGTTTGAAATGATCATGTTCAAATTTTGTTAAACTCAACAAATGCTTCTGGATGTGTTTTCCAGAAATTTCCATAGTTATCCAAATAAATTGTGCAGTTTAGTAATTCCTTAAGCCTAGGGTTCCCATGTTCTCCCATCCTTGCAGGTGGAAGGGAAAAATTAGTATTAAAAAAAGCTATAAGCAATGGTAAGATGTCATTTCCAGTTTTCTCTCAGAAATGATGCTATGTTATTTTTCAACAGCACCCCTCGCTGGACTCCCAACAGTTGCTATGCTATTTTAGACTGAATTCTGCACAGTCTGTCATTCAATTGTTGCTCTGATATATATTTTAAAAACAAAAGTCATATAGAATCTGTTTTATCCTTATACAATTTTATACACTTTCTCAGGTGAAGATGGATGATCGGCTACTCAAGGTGAACCTGGGTCTCTTGTTCTTAAGACTGCACAAAACAGATGCAGGGACATACTTCTGCCAAACAGTGGAACACAGCATTGTCCATATAATAAGAAAGACCACACTTGAAGTTGTGGAAGAAGACCGTGTAGATGACATGTTCAACAAAGACTATGAGGAGGATGTTTCTCATAAGATGCCATGCCCTGCACAGAGCAGCATCTCCCAGGGCTCTAGGCCATGGTACAAGGAATTTTTGCAACTCATAGGTTACAGCAACTTCCAGAGAGTAGAGGAGTACTGTGCAAAAGTGTGGTGTACAGATAAAAAGAGGAGATGGCTGAAGATGTCTCCATCCAAATGGAAGTATGCTAACCCACAAGAGAAGAAGGCCCACATCAAGCCTGAGCGTTACCGTGTCCCCAGGCATACTGCTGACTCTTGATGGGGAAGATGTTCATTCATTCATTCAAGACAGTACTCTTTTATTCTTTTTTTTTCTTTTTGGACCCAAGGAAAGTGAAGGGAAATTAGTTTTGAATCTGATGATCTGAAATGTTGAGACTGGAAATGGGAAAAAGTGTGTTTTAGTAAGTTATACACTGGTGTCTGTTTAGGTGTGTATGTGTGTGTTTTAATTCTGAGTAATGCGTACTCTTTAATATGCCCCATGGACTGCTTTCATTGAAGGAAAGCCTGTCCACCTTCATTTTCCCCACATTCAGGCCAGCCAGGAACAGGCTTGTGCTGTACATCTGAGTGTGCTGTGAGCATGTCAGTGAACACAGATGCCAAAGCATGGCAATCAGAGCAATCACCTACTGTATAGTTTCTTGTGTCTTTCATATCTTGTTTTTTTCATATGCCATGTCCTATGTGGACTTTGGAATTCATGTAGGAAATGCAAGAACTCATGGCAAAAATGATGATGATGAATCATAAATCCATGTTAAAAGTAATTTTGTACTTTGTAGAAGTAAAAGGAATTTGCCATATAGAATGATATGCAAATTTAGGGGATGGGCCAGTTCTTTGCCACACCCTTCCCTCCCCATCTTGAGGCACTTCTTCACTTCTGCCACTAAATCCCATGTTAATTGGCCTTCATGTGGACTCTGGTCCCAATCAGATGACTCTTTAGATCTGCGACAAGCATGATTTCCTGGTGAACTTAAGCAGAACAACCAGACACAAACATCTGGGAAACATCCCTGTTCCATAGACATCCTATTTTGCCATGCCTCTTAACCGGACTTAAAAGATAGCAGTTTAAATCTGGATTTTTCTGGGTCCAACGGGACAACAGCGGACTTTCACCCATCTGATCATGCCACCAGCACGCAATCCTCCCGTCGGGGTGGTCTGACGTCAGACCATCCCGAGCGGGCGCGATTTTTAAAAAATCACTACCTAATATGCACTTCAATACATTTAAAAACGAGGCTGTGGAACCCCAATTCAGTGCCATGAATAATTTAATGTTTATGAATGACCCGTCACTTTAAGGATGATTGGTTAATGGGATGGGACCTGGAGGGAGGATGACTCTTCTCACATGCAAAATAGTCCCTCCATTGAACATTATCTCAATGGCAAAGGGGGATGGCCAGGACTCCTTTAGTCCATCCCTGCAAGCACCTCGGATCTATAAGAACGTGCAGTCATGCCTATACGCATGCGCAAAAAGTTTTGTTTTTTTTTTAAAAACCCACTGCGCACATCTCCTTCAGTGGACGCTGTCTAGACAATCCACAGCAGAAGCAGCGCGTGGTAAGGCAATTCCCATGGGGGATGTCTGATCATGGGTGGATGGATTAAAAAGATCTGGATCAAATTTGAGCTGGCATAATGGCGGGATTAGCTGCCCATATGAATGCACCTTAAGTGTGTCTGTTTATGTGCACAGAACAAAGTGCTTAAGAAATGTAGTACAAGTATATCCCATGATGTATTTCCTTAATGCCACTGTAACAAATTGCCATCCCTCCTTTATTACAACCATCAATGAAATGAAGTGCAGAACATATCTGCCTTTGACTTAACTGTTACCATTCAGCCCACTACCCCTCTTATTACAAGTCAAATGCATGCAGATGCATCCTTTTTTCTGTTAAGTGGTTGGAACAGGGGCTCTAGAAAGCCATTTTGCTAAACATCTGTAATCTAGATGCCCTCTTGTGGCATAATCCGCTCTATACAGTCTTTCAAACTTCAGCATATAAGAGAGTAGAGCTGCACAAAGCTATAAAATGTTGTTCCTTGTTGTGAGCATTGAAAATCACCTCCTGTTTGCAAGGATTTTCAGTGCTAGTTGCAAAAATCACACTCCTGTTGTTTAAATATGTTATTTTTACTTCTCTGCCCTTACTGCTCTTGGTTGCATTTGCCCTGGCTACTGATTAATCTGACACAATCCTTTTCTCCAGGATAGTTGTCTTATTGTTAATAGTTTCTATCAACACAAGTGAACAATGTGGTAAACACTGATTTTTTTCCTCATTCATCTGCCAAACCATCCTGTGAGATGGGCCATTAATGCTGTCATTTGATGTGGGGTGGGTGGGTGAAAGAGGGTGAGTGTGATTCTCCTGGAAGAACAGAGATTCAAACAAGGGTCTCCAGGATCTCTTTCTAACATTGACTTAGATTTTTTACTTGGTGGACTTGACACATTAGTATTAAAGGAGCCTTGTTTCAACAAGCCAACCAAGTCTAGTTGGTTCTGGTGTCATTCACCTCTGGCCAGATCAGCATCTGCAGAAATTTAACACAGAGCTGTTTAACACAGAAGACGGTGACCAGTATAAGTAGGTGCCATGCTTACTCCTTCAAGAGGAAGAGACTATCCTGAAACCCAGTGACTGGTAGTCTTCATGGAAGAAGATCTGCATGGTGACTAACAAGGTAATATGCATTTCTGTTACTTCAGTAAAAGGGAGGTCAGTATAGATGTCAATGATATTCCTGTCTAAAACCTGTTTCTCTTTGTATTGACTAATTAAATGTGACCTGAACTGTCAGATCTCTCCAAGTTGTGCTTTGTGTGTATCATTGTGGAGCCATGAGATGATTGTGCTGTTGTAGTGAAAGGGCAAATGAATTCTAGCAGAGGCCATATTCATTTCAGTTGGATATGTTGAGAAGATGTTCACTGTGCTCCAGATAAAGTCCTGAGAAGAGACAGACAGTTGTCTGCTAATACTGGCATCAATTTAAGCAGAGGAAGGAGGGATCCAATGAGTCCCTCTGGCTTTCCTTTCTGCTCACACAAAAGCACTTAAGAGTGTTTGCAGAGTTTAAACATGCAGAGAAACAGCACCAACTGTTTAAAGAAAATAACTCAATTTATTAAAGAAGAAATAAATGCTGATAGAGCAGAGGAGAAAGAGAGAAGCTTAACTAACTGCTGTGAGAGACAAGAACAAGGGGGGAGGCTCAGTTGGAGCATGAAGTCTCCCATGAGACAGAAAGGACATAATTTGAAATTATGGGAAGTCCCTAATCTAGCTATGCTAACTAGAAGTCCTTCAACTGTCCCCTATAGGCTGTTCTTCTGATACTCTTCAAGTAGGTGCACTATAGGCCTTGTATATTCCAATGGTGATGGTTGGGACAGCAGCAGTGCTGCACCTGACTGCGAGGTCTCACATGCTTTCCCATCCCTTCCTTGCTCTGGGGCTGAGGAAAGCAGGAGACCACCTGAGACTCCCGCTGGCTATGGGCCTGAATGGGGGTGCTCCAGATTCTATAAGGGGTGCCACCCTCAGTGCCTCACTGCTGGCTATGGGTCTGCCACTCAACCATATTTCCTTTTTTGGCAGGACTAAACTTGAATCTAATCTCACAAATCCAACATGGAATTTTGCATGCCATGGAATTTGGCAATATTTTAACATGTTGTTGTTGCTATTATTATTATTATTAGTATTAGTATTAGTATTAGTATTATTGAAACCTGTTGTTTCATTCAGGCAATGAAGAGAAGACCTGTAAAATCACTAGGGAAGTGTTAGGACTCATTAGGAGTTCAGGATTTAAGGCTAGCCGCGAGAAAGCTCAGTTAGTCAAAACGGAAGTAAAATACTTAGGTCTCTCCCTTGGCGCAGGACCCCTGGCATGCAGAGAGCAGAAGTTATCTCGAAACTCCCTGCCCCCACTGATGTGCATTCCCTCAGGGCATTGCTACACACATTTAACTTTTCAAGAGACTTCACTGAGTCCTTTGCAGATAAAGCATGCCCTTTGTACAGCTTACTTAAGAAAAATGGCCAATGGCATTGGGTCTTGCCCAGCAGAATGCATTTGCAAAATTAAAGTGCAGTTTGGCCCAGGCACTGGCTTTAGCACATCCAGATATGACAAAGCCTTTTTAAATTCAATTAGCCACCTCAGAATTAAGTATAGGTGCCACACTAAATCAACAGCAGTCAGGTACACAAAGAGTCATTGCATATGCCTCTAGGAACCTCTGGCCCGTAACAGAAATACTCTCCTTTTGAGAAAGTTTGCTTAGCCTTAGTCTGGAGACTTACACACTGGGAATTTATAATTGGATATGCCCAATTCATTGTCCAAACCACGCACATGCCACTAAAATATATTCTCAGTGGTAGTAGCCAGAATGGGCAAGTCTCAAACACTCATATAGCACAGTGGACACTAGTCCTAGTCAACAGAGGAGTAGAGTACAAGAGAGAACAGAGTGAGATCCTTGCCCCATATGGTCTTATAGTCACCAGAAAACAAAACAAGTGCCCCTTCCCCCAATACGGCACATATAATGGCCAGCCACATGGGGATGGTCTCTAGCTAAAGAATTTGAATGGTGGATCTGCGGGTCCTCCACCCATCATGCTGGGTGCCCTAAAACTGGCTTTGGAGCCATCTGAGTCTCAGACTCACATGTTATGAAGGGTCTAGCTTGCCCTCTCTACAGCCAGAAAGCCGAGGTAGAAGCCCTCCACTCCACCTTGAAGTTTGAGCCCCTGGACATCCCTTTAGCCATGTATACAGACTTAGATTGGACTGCAAAGGCAGCCACAGTTTGGCTTCCTATTTGGAAAATCAGTTTGGCTTCCTATTTGGAGGAAAATCAGTGGGATACGGTGATTCCTGGTTATAAATTATATCGGAAGGATGGGGGGAAGGGTTGGAGGTGGGGTGGCTCTGTATGTCAGAGAGGGTATACTGTCCAGTAAGACTGAGAGGGTAAGAAAATTGGATTCGCTTCTGGAAATGCTATGGGTTGAAATAGTGGGTCCAAAAGGAGGCTTAACAGTGGGAGTTCGTTATCGCCCAACAGATCAAAAGATAGAGGAGGATTATAAAATGATGAATTAATTAAAGATAGCGGCTAGACGAAATAACTGTGTCGTAATAGGCAACTTTAACTACCCACACATTGATTGGGTCAATATGAGTTCTAGTCGGGAAAAAGAGATTGCGTTCTTAGACACTCTCAATGACTGTACTATGGAACAGATGGTCACAGATCCTACCAGGGGAGAGGCGATCCTGGATTTGGTCCTAAGTAACACGCAAGACCTGATGAGAGATGTAAAAGGGATTGCACCACTTCGGAACAGTGACCATAATGTCATTGAGTTTAACATTTGTACAGATAGGGAGTTGCCCAAAAAGACTGACGCAACCACTTTTAACTTTAAAAGGGGTAACTTCTCTGGAATGAGGGGACATGTGAGGAAGAAATTGAAAGGAAGAGTGGAGAAGGTCAAAACCATTGGGGAAGCTTGGAGACTATTTAAAAAGACAATCCTAGAAGCTCAGAAAAAATATATACCGCAGGTTAGGAAAGGTACAAATCGGTATAGAAAAAAGCCTGCATGGTTAACAAATAAAGTAATGGAAGCTGTAAAAGGTAAGAAGGATTCCTTTAAGTGGTGGAAAGCTAGTCTTAGTGAGGTTGATAAAAGGAACACAGACTATGGCAGATAAAATGCAAGTCTGTGATCAGGCAAGCAAAAAGGGAATATGAGGAGCATATCGAAAAAAACATAAAGGGCAACAATAAAACTTCCTTCAAATACATTAGAAGTAGGAAGCCAGCCAGGGAGGCAGTGGGGCCCTTGGATGACCAAGGGGTAAAAGGAGTAGTGAAGGATGATAGGGAAATGGCTGAGAAGCTGAATGTATTTTTTGCCTCTGTCTTCACTGTGGAAGAGGAGAAGTGCTTGCCCACTCCAGAAGCACCGATTTCGGGAGGGGGTTTGAAAGACCTGAATCAGATTGCGGTGACAAGAGAGGAAGTCCTCCGACTGATGGACAATTTAAAAACTAATAAATCACCAGGCCCGGATGGCATTCATCCGAGAGTTCTGAAAGAACTCAAATGTGAACTTGTGGATCTCCTGACAAAAATATGTAATCTTTCTTTAAAATCTGCCTCCATTCCTGAGGACTGGAAGGTAGCTAATGTCACTCCCATCTTTAAAAAGGGCTCCAGGGGAGATCCAGGAAATTACAGGCCAGTCAGTCTGACATCGATACCGGGTAAGTTGGTGGAAACTGTTATTAAGGAAAGAATTGGTAGGCACATTGATGAACAAAAACTATTGAGGCAGACTCAGCATGGGTTCTGTAAGGGAAGATCTTGTCTCACTAACCTGTTAGTGTTTTTTGACGGAGTGAACAAACGTGTGGACAAGGGGGGCCCAATAGATATTATTTACCTTGACTTCCGGAAAGCTTTTGATACAGTTCCTCATCAAAGGCTCCTAAGTAAGCTCAATAGTCATGGGATAAAAGGACAAATCCTCTTGTGGATCAAAAACTGGCTTATAAATAGGAAACAGAGAGTGAGTATAAATGGGAAACTTTCTCAGTGGAGGGTGGTAAGCAGTGGGATACCACAGGGATCAGTACTCGGTCCGATGCTTTTTAACTTGTTTATTAATGATTTGGAATAGGGAGTAAGCAGTGAAGTGGCTAAATTTGCATATGACACGAAGTTGTTCCGGGTGGTGAAAACCAGGGAGGATTGTGAGGCACTCCAAAGGGATCTGTTGAGGATGGGTGAGTGGGCGTCAACGTGGCAAATGGGGTTCAATGTGGCCAAGTGCAAAGTGATGCACATTGGAGCCAAAAATCCTAAATATAAATACACGTTGATGGGGTCTGAACTGGCAGAGATGGACCAAGAGAGAGATCTTGGAGTCGTAGTAGATAACGCAATGAAAATGTCTAGACAGTGTGTAGCTGCAATAAAGAAGGCCAATGCTATGCTGGGGATTATTAGGAAGGGAATTGAAAACAAATCAGCCAGTATCATCATGCCCCTGTATAAATCATTGGTGCGACCTCATTTGGAATACTGTGTACAGTTCTGGTCACCCCATCTCAAAAAGGATATTATAGCATTGGAAAAAGTGCAGAGAAGGACAACTAGAATGATAAAAGGGTTGGAACACCTTCCCTATGAAGAAAGGTTAAAACACTTGGGGCTCTTCAGCTTGGAGAAACGACGGCTGAGGGGTGACATGATCGAGGTTTATAAGATTATGCATGGGATTGAGCAGGTTGAGAAAGAAGTACTTTTCTCCCTTTCTCACAATACAAGAACTCGTGGGCACTCCATGAAATTGCTGAGCAGTCGGGTTAGAACAGATAAAAGGAAATACTTCTTCACCCAAAGAGTGAGTAACATATGGAATTCACTGCCACAGGAGGTGGTGGCAGCTACAAGCATGGACAGTTTCAAGAGGGAATTAGATAAACATATGGAGCAGAAGTCCATCAGTGGCTATTAGCCACAGGGTATAGATGGGAATTCTCAGTCTGGGGCAGGTGATGCACTCTATTCTTGGTGCTGGAGGGCGCAGCAGTGGGAGGGCTTCTAGTGTCCTGGCCCCACTGCTGGACCTCCTGATAGCACATGGTATTTTTGGCCACTGTGTGACAGAGTGTTGGACTAGATGGGCCATTGGCATGATTCAACATTGGCTTCTCTTACGTTCTTATGTTCTTATGGATCACCAACCATTGGAGAACATCTGAAGGGAAAGCTGTAGCCCATTCTGACAAATGGATACACATAGCAGAGGTTATCCAATGCAGGCAAGCCCCCATCTGGGTAATGCATGTAAAAGGCCATCAGAAGTCTGATACTGACATGAGTCTGTGTAGCAGTAGGGCAGACACAATACCCAAACCTGGACACCTCCACAGTAGGATCTAAAACATACAATTACCAGCCAATGGAACCCATAGTTACCTGTCAACCTACCTACCTGCCCCATTTAGACCTGGCAGCACAACAAAAGGAGGATCAGGACTCAGACAGCTAGCCACAGCTGTTGAGATCCCACTGGGCATTACAGAATCACACAGCACAATGGAGTTTTCTGGGTGGTAGACAAGGAGAATCAATTGTATTGGATAGTGCCTGTAGAAGTTGTGAGTGACCTCATTCAGTTTGTGCATGAGCAAGGGCACTGAGGCAAAGAACTAACTCTAGAAATAATTAAGGAAATGGTTTGGTGGCCTGGTATGCATGTCAAAGTGAATCAATGGGTTGAAAAATGTCTTGCTTGTGCTATGTTAAATGCAGACTCTTCCAGAGCCAAATCTCCCATCCAACAACAGTGTACAGAAGGTTCTTGGGCCAAAATCCAGATACACTTTATAGTCCCCCTTCCACCCACTGCCAGAGGAAATAAATATTGTTTGGCTATAACTGATCCATTCAGCAAATGGGTAGAGACTTGTAGGGATTGTACAGCACACACTGCTGCATTAATCTTGTTTAGTAATGTTTGCTGTTAGGGAATAACATGAATTGTAGATTCAGATTTGGGATCCCATTTCATTGGAGAAGTTACAAAGGAACTATGTAAAGTTTGGGTATCAGTCAACAATTCCATGTTGCTGGTCATCCTCAAGCATATGGACACATAGAGCTAATTGAACAATCAAAAAGGCTCTTGGGAAAATGGTCCATTCCACTGGCAGGGACTGGGATGAAAAACTCCCCATAGTGGTTATGGCTATGAGAGGTACTAAGGCAGTACATGCATTCTCTCCACATCAAATTATTACTGGGCAAAAAATGATACTACCGGAAGCCTTTTGGATTGACACACAGTTTTCATCAGATTTAGAAGGTGTAGTAATTAACAATGAATGGGTCCAAACTCTGGTTTCTGAAATTTCAACAATCCACCATAATGTGGCACACAAATTAGGTCTAGCTCAACAAGCTATGGACAATTAGGATGGGTAAAGAACCTTCAATGGGAAGTTGGACAAATGGTTATGTACTGGAAATTTTCACAAAAGGAACACATTTTTTTTCTTTTTTAAATTTTATTTTTACAAAAAAAATCACATCACATACATTAGGAACACACTTTCTCAGCCAAATGGTTGGTCCCTGTATGCATCACAAAGGGAGTAAGTCTGGCAGTATACCAAGTAGAAATCTGTGGAAAAGAGCCCTGGTGCAAGTATTTCCACTGTTCTCAACTCAAGGAGTGGAAAAGGAAGCCTCCAGACCTAGAACCTACTGATTCCCCACCTCCCCCTGCTTTCCCCATCATTACTGAGCCACCCCAGGAAATAGCCACACCCCAGTATTGTCAATGGCCACCTCAAGCTCTGCTGCCCCAATGCTGAACCTGAAATAATTAATCTGGGAGAGACCATCCTGTTCTCTCACCATTAAGTTACTTTTGAAAAACAACATTTCGATTTATTGATTGCTCACCCCACGCGCCTGCAGGCTCTGAGTGATTTACAGTTACACTTTGAGACGTGGGACTAACAATGTTTATATAAGGGGTAGGGAATACAACATATAATTCTTTAATTCCACACAAACTTGCAGCTGATGGAGAGTTTGTCTCTTCAGACTAGTCGTGTTCTGTTTGGCATTTCAGTCAGCCGGCTTGGTGATGTCAGGCTTTCAGGACTCTTCATGTTGCAGTGCCATACTGCCACCACCTGGCCAGATCAGCCCACTGCATGGCTTCTTGATGCCAAAAGAGATTTTTTCATGGCTTCTGGTCTTCGCAGCAAGACGTTCCACCATCAGCTAACACCTCCCCTGTGGGGGGGGTTGGTGTGCCCACCCTCTCTAAGGAGTGGTACCCATTTTATCTACTTGCTGAAGCTTTCAAATTGCTGCGTAGATGACGAGCTAGGGACACAGGCTGGCAGCTCACACCAGTGTGGGGCTACAACTAACAGTAGTTCAGGTGTTACTTATTAAGCAGTGGGATATATCCACTGCGCCACCACTCCCTTCTAGAAATTCTAGCTAACGAATTCTCCTATGCCACATCTGAAATCTCCAAACTAGGCAATCAGTATTAGATGTGCAACACTTGATCAGTTCCATTCTAGTTAATTGAGAACACCAAACTGAGACTTCTCACACCTGTTAAGAGGCACTTAATCACTCCAAAGAAACATCTCAATCGCATTGGCCTGCACACAAGCCCAAACTTTAAATTTAGCCATGGCTATGGGACTAATTCGCCACGCCACTGAAAGATACATCCTCTTGGAAATTCAATAATTGATCAAGCCTAAATTGACCCCAATGGAAATAGAACCTGAACCCTGATGGTCCCTAGTTGACACCAACTTTTATACTCCCTCTTAGGAACTTCATTTGTTCATTCTGGTTGCTAGTGCTCAGGAATCTTTTTCTATTTACCCAAGAGTACTCTTAGGACTACAAGTAGGGCTTTCTGAGGTCCTTTACTCCTTTACTCCAGTGGGCATGAGCCACTAACTCTGGCTGGGAAATAGTCAACCCAGGGCTCATTTCCTGCAGGAGCACACAGGAGCGGAGCTCCGGCAGTAAGGAGCCCAGAGGGTGGGCACATGCAACAAGCCCCACCACCTGCTCCCAGCAGACACCCTCACCTTTCCTGACCTGCTGGCCAACCCAGTGGAGTGCTGCCACAAGCTGGCCCTCGAGCTGCTCTGCCAGTGCCTGGGCTGTGGCACCCAGCCCTCCCAGGCTATGTTCATCCGCATGGTGGCCCTGGTGTGGCACCTCTGCAAGGTGGGCCCCAGCTACTCCTGAAAAGAGCTCTGCCCCGGCCTCCTGTGCCTACTCTGCT
This sequence comes from Gekko gecko, assembly GCA_029375565.1. Classification (NCBI taxonomy): domain Eukaryota; kingdom Metazoa; phylum Chordata; class Lepidosauria; order Squamata; family Gekkonidae; genus Gekko; species Gekko gecko. The sequence continues at coordinate 178,633,179 of JAPDNY010000005.1, forward strand.
TCCTCCTGCACCTCTGCCCCACCACCACCCTGGTCCCCTACCTGCTCAAGGCCATGTGTGTCCTCTATGCTGCCCTTCTTGACCCATGAGCAGCCACATAGTTTCCTGTGCTTGCTGGCCATCCAAAAGAGTCCAGTGGCACATTTAAGACCAAGGTTTATTCAGGTATAAGCTCCTCTCCCTCCTCTTTGAGGGCAAATCTGTGTGTTCCCCCCCTCCCAGCTAGCAATCCAAAAGAGTCCAGTTGCACCTTTAAGACCAAGGTTTATTCAAGTACAAGGTCTCCCCCCTCTGTGAAGGCAGATCTGTGTGCTCCCCCCATAGCTAGTAATCCAAAACAGTCAAGTGGAGCCTGAGTGGTGGGTGTCATCTTCTGACACACTTCCAGTGATGTCAGGGGGTGTGGCATATGCAAATAAGTTATGCTGATGAGTTATGCTAATGAGCTCCTGCACCTCTTTTTCTACAAAATGACCCCTGGTCAACACCCAAAGGTCTACTCACTGAGAGAATTTAGGCTTCATATGTGAAGATCAAGCTTTTGAACTACACCACCCTTGTGTGGCACCCATAGGAAATATTCTAGCCATTGCAACTATGACATTTTTAATATATATCTAATATTATATATATATTATATATATAATTGCAGACTTTGGTTATATTACAAAACATCAATGTATACATATAGTAGATTTTTTAAAGAACAGTACATCTAACTACATCAGTGTTACAAAAATAAGGCCCTTGGTACATTTTACAACTCAGTTTAGTGGCTAGTAGTAGATCTCTATATACCATGTCATAACGTAGTGACTGTGAAGTCATCAATTTGGACATATCTCTGGTTGTCACTTTGGAGATCAAATTAGGAGGTCCTAGGATCTTGCTTCAGAAGTAAATCATTGATCTGTTTATAGGATTTACTGGAATTATGTCAGCTTCTGCCATATATTTGATGAGTGGGTACCATGTTGCTATGAATTTTTCTTCAAATTTGTCTGAGGTGTAGTTGAGGGAATTTAGCTATATTTTGCACATGATGAAGTGGTCCCATATGCAGTTTTTCCAAAAACAATCCAAAAACACCAGAAAACTGTGTAATATTTGTGCTAAAGAAATATTTACATAAATAATACAGCTAAAGTACAAAAGATAAATACAAAATACATAAATAATAATTCAGCAGTGATGGTTTCAAACTGTGGTTGTTAATGATGGTCTCTGGAATGGTCTACTGTTGCGATAATTCTCTTCTTCCAAACAAAGATAAACAAGAAATGAAGAGCACGTAGTGTCTCAAAAGATGAAGAGCCTTATAAAACACATACAATGAGGTTGCGGCTGCAGCGAGGCACTAGCGGTCACTTGAGAGCATCGCTCCAAGCAACTGATCGATCTCTCAGTTTTAGAAGGTCTCTGGCAAGTTGGAGACCACCCCCATGCTCCGGGGTAGGAGCGATGAGGGCAAGGAGCTTGAGCTGAGGTCCTAGCAAGAGGGCAACTCGCTAGGAGACCTGTGGGCTCACTCTGAAGCAAGCCAGGGGGGATGATGTCCATTTCAATGGGCAAAGCCTTCGTTACCATGGAGAACCAAGAGATGATTAAGCGGAAGTGAACAGGAGTGCATAAACGTGAGTGGAGAAAACTCTTTTCTTCTGTGTTCCCAAAGTAAAGACTGTCATACTGGTAGCCCCTAACGAACTGAAATCATCACCAAATCTATTCAAACGGTAAAAACCGAAGGGAATATTTCAAAACCCAGCTGGGTTTCTGGCAGAGTAGAGGGGAAACGGGGCTAAGTTACTAAAGCTACCAAAGACCTTCTAGTAGAAGAGCAAGTAAAAAAACTGTATTGAAGTGACTGGGCTCTTTGGAATCTTCTAGGAGATAGATTGATCTGGAGCTTGTTGAGGGTTTGAGAGATCAAAAGCCCCCACCCTGTGTTCTCAATTTTTCCCCTCCATTAGGAGGGTGGTGGGAGCCCTTATAAATTGGTGGGGTGAAGCCACAGAGAGATTTGACAACCCAATGGAATCTAATTTTAACCCAATAGAGACTAATAAGACTGCTATGTCTATGGACTATTGATTATTAAGGAAATAAATTTGATCCCCCCCCCCTTTTTAACTGGACTGAGTCTGTGTTGGGAATGGCTGGAAAGGCTGACCTTGAACAATAATAACAAAAAAAATTGGCCTAAGTGGAGAGATAAGGCTCTGGGCATACAGCCAAAGGACTGGGCACATTGCCAAGGCAGCCTCTTTGAAGAAAACAAGCAGATAACTGCGTCTGAGAGAGAAGCTGGATTGAAATAAATTGTAAACGAAAAGAGGAAATGAGATAGCTGACTTGGAACTTATATAAAGCTCAGAGAAAAACCAGCAAAATGTTGAATGTTAATGTTAAAATGATCCAGACCACAAAACCTCCATCAACGTCGCCAGAGGTGGGAGTGACAGTAAACTGGCTGGCCCTGTACAAAAGGAAATGCATAGCATGATTGCAGATGCAGTCGACCCAATTAAAGCACAGATGGAAGGAGTGATGCAACAGCTGACACAACTAGCTGAACAACTTGTAAATAACATGCAAGCAATTCAGAGTCAGGTGGTGGAAACCCCAAGGGACATAGCAGAGTTGAAGAAAAACAATGAGAAAATGGAAAAGAGGACTAAATCAGTAGAAGAGGACACGAGACAGACGGAAGAGAAACAAAGGGAATGTGAGCAAGAGTTAACACGATTACAGGTGGAAAGGCTTATGTATTGAGATTCCAGAATATCCCGGAAGAAAAAGATGAAGATCTCTTGAAAAAGATGGCAGAAATATTGGCTGACCATATAGGGATTGGAAAAGAGGAAATGGAAAAAGCATTTGGTCAAGTCTTTCGAATGAATTCAGCATATGCAAGGTGTATGAAAGTCCCTAGAGAAATACAAGTGCGTTTCTATAAAAGGATGACAAGGGACAAAGTACTGATGGAAGTCAACGTGAAACCGTTCAAGACCAATACAGGAGAAATAAAAGTCTTAAAAGAGAATATTCCAGACTAACAGGCTTACTAAGGGAAAATGATCTCCAATATAGGTGGTTGCTGACAGAAGGATTGGTGTTTACTTATCAAAGTAAAAAGTACTGGATCACATCAATTTTTAAAGCGGAAGAGTTTCTAAAAAGACATGGTCAGGAATTGGGAATTGAAGAGGAGGAAGATGAGGAAGAAGAAGAGGAAGAAGAGGAGAGAAAAGATGGGTAACAAGCAGAAGCTGATTTAAAGCCCAAAGAAAGAAGGATTAGGACCAGACAATCCCTGATTGGTATGCGACAACAGATAAAAGGGAAAGGATACCAACAGAAAGATAAGTATAATGGATAAGGGAAAACTTAGAATCCTATCGGTGAATGTCAACAGATTGAATGGACCGCAGAAAAGAAAAAGGATATTTCACCAATTACTTAAGCATAATTTGGATATAATTTGCATGCAAGAGACACATATTTGTGAGAAGGATGAGAAATTTCTACAAAAGAGAAGACTGGGGGAAACCTTTGCAGCTTCAGATAAAAAGGAAAAAAAGAGGGGAGTGAAAACAACGGTTAAAGAGCACCTGTTTCCAGAGAAAGTATATGCTTCAGTTGATGGGAGAATCTTGATGATGGAAATTCAGAATCGAGGAAAAAAAATACGACTCATGAATATTTGCGCACCAAACCAAGACCAAGAAAAATTTTATTCAGAACTACATAATCTTATAGTCGAACAAGACTATCAAAATATATGCTTACTTGGAGACTTTAATGCAATTGCTGACAAAGATAAAGATAAACAGACAGGTGGGAAGAAAAAGAAGAAAAGGAGGACAGAAATGCCAAAAAGTCTAAAACGTTTATTAGTGGAATTAAACTTGGTGGATGCTTGGAGAATAAGAAACTACTCTTCAAGACAGTTTACATACTATTTGGCTAGACATGAGTCATGGTCCGGAATAGATATGATATGGATCTCAACATTAATGGTTAAGGATTTGTCAGGAGCAGAAATACAGGTGGGGACATATGCGGACCATAAACTGGTGTATATGGAACTACAAGCAATAGGGAAGAGAAACAGGTGGACCATGAATCTAAAGACTTTAAGAAATGAGAAATTTGTAATCAAAATGAAGGAAGAATTAACAGTCTTTTTTGAAGAAAACAAGAAGCAAGACACATCACTACAGGTGATATGGGATGCAATGAAAGCATTTTCTAGAGGACTGTTGATACAAGAAGCAGCAAGAATTAATAGGCAAAGTAAACAAAGATATGAGAAACTGAAAAAACAAATAAGAGTACAAGAGAACACTATGATGTCTTTAGAAAATAAAGATGGAATCGAAAAAAGATTAAAAATGTTACAGCATCAAATGAACTGTCTATTGAAAGAAGAACTAGCAAAGAAGCTATTCTTGGCAAAACAAAACTACTTTGAAAATGCAAACAAGCCTATGAGATGGTTGGCCTATAAAATCAATCAACAGAAAGAAAGGACTTTTATTAAAGTATTGAGAAAAGAAGGAAAAGAAATTTATAGAAATGAAGAAATTAAAAAAGCTATGGAGGAATATTACAAAATTTTATATGGAAGAGTGAATGTCAGCAAGGAGGGCATTAAGAATTATTTAGAAAAATATAAATTGCAAAAACTGACAGAAGGACAAAGACAAATATTAAATCAACGGATATCAATGATGGAAGTAGCACAAGCCTTGAAAAGACAAAATAGAAGTAAAGCCCCAGGCCCGGATGGACTTCCAGTGGAATTCTACCATATATTTGAAGAACAAATCACGATGACTTTTAAGGACATATGTAACATGGCAAGAGATCAGGGTCTAATTCCAGACACATGGAAAGAAGCAATTATCTCTTTGATTCATAAACAGAACTCGGATGAAAAAGAAATGAAAAACTATAGACCGATATATTTTCTAAACATTGATTATAAGATTTTTGCATCAATCTTGGTGCAAAGAATGAAAAAAGAGTTAGCGGAGACAATAAATAAAGACCAGACAGGATTTTTACTTAAAAGACAAATGAGGAATAATTTGAGAATGTTGACGAATGTACTAGAATATTATGAAACACATCCTGAGAAGCAAATGGCAATAGTTTTTTTGGACGTGGAGAAAGCATTTGATAATGTTACTTTGACTTTTATATGGAGATGCTCAGGATGTTGGAAGCAGGAGAGAGCTTTATTACTATGATTGAAGCAATTCATAATGAACAACAGGCAAGAGTTGTAGTCAATGGGGAGCTGTCAAATAAATTTGAGATTCAGAAAGGCACGAAGCAAGGAAGCCTATTATCACCACTTTTATTTATACTGGTGCTGGAAATAATGAATGAAGTTATAAGAAGGGAGAGTAAAATAACTGGACTTCAAATAAAGAAAGAGCATTTTAAACTCTTAGCCTTTGCAGATGATGTAGCATTTATACTAGACAATCCGACAGAAGCAGTAGAGGCATTGAAAGAAAAGATTGAAGAGTATGGAGAAGTAGCGGGCTTTAAAATAAATACAGAAAAAACTAAAATAATAGTAAAGAATTTAGATCAAAACCAAAAAAGTAAACTACAAGAAAGTGCCAGATTCCAGATTGTAAATAAAGCAAAGTATTTGGGAATTACAGTCTCGAATAAATGCAGTACTTTAATTGAAGATAACTATAAAGCTCTACTACAAAAAACTAAACAGGATTTGGAAAAATGGAAAACTTTGCAGCTCTCCATGATGGGAAGAATAGCCACATTAAAAATGAATCTTACCTAGATGGATGTTTCTGTTTCAAACCATTCCTGTACTACAAAACCAGAATCTATTCAAGGATTTGGATAGATTGACAATGAAATTTATAGGGCAAGGGAAGAGAGCACAAATAAGTTTGAAGATGTTACAAGATGTAAAAGAGAGAGGAGGACTCAGCGTACCACATTGGTTACTGCATTATAGAGCTGCAGCACTGGTGTGGATTAAAGAATGGATTAATTTGGAAGACAAAAGGCTGTTTAAAATTGAGGGACATGATTTACTGTTAGGATGGAATGCTTTTTTATGGTATGAAAAAGCAAGCTCTCAGAAATACTTTAAGCAGCATTGGCTGAGAGCAGCATTACTGAAGTTATGGAACTCAATACACAAAAAAAAAATATTAAAAGATCAAGACTGATAATACCATTAGAAGCATTTACATTACCAAATGTGTACGATGGAGAAGAATTATTAAGATATCAGGACATTTTAGATAAAAAAGACTTAAATTACCAGAACAATTAACCTGGTGGAAAAAAGCACAATTAGAATCGATATATGCAAAAGACAGCAAACTTGGATTTAACAATAAAACAATTGAGCTGGAAGAGGCTATTTTGAAAACAGACACTAAAGTGATAAAGAAAATATATAAGATTTTACTAGATAATGTGATGGCAGATGAAATACTGAAAAACATATGTTTGTATGGGCTCAAAACATTGGGCGTAATATTGACTTAGAGGAGTGGGAACAAGTCTGGCTGAAAAATATTAAAATGACTAATGCTGTGTCATATAAAGAGAATATGTATAAGATGTTTTATAGACGTATTTTACACCAGATAGATTAGCTAAACAAAATTTAAATTGCTCAGATAAATGCTGGAAGGGTAAAAACAAAACTGGCACTTTTTATCATATGTGGTGGTTGTGTGATGAGGCAAAAAGATTTTGGAGATGGGTTCATAAGATGATGAAAGAAATAATAAGAAATAATGTTCCATTTACCCCAGAGATATTGCTGTTAAATATATTTCCGAAAGATTTTGATAAAGCAGATAGATATTTGATTGTTCACATGTTGACAGCTGCAAGAATTTTGTATGCCAAATACTGGATAACAATGGAGACACCAACAAGGCGTGAGTATGTGAATAAACTTTTTGAAATGGCAGAGAATGACAAACTGACTTTAGAGATGAGAGCCGGTACAGAGTAGACCTTTCAAAAAACATGGAAGAGATTTTATGAATGGTATAATGTAAGCATAAATGGACATTAAACAATGTGATTTGAGAACACAGAAAGGATAAATCTGGTTACAATATAGAAAACTGGGGGGGGGAATAGTTAACTGAAGAAGGAATAAGAAATAAGTCTCTTGGAATAGGTGTTACATGTAGTTGTGTAGTGTATGTTAGGTATGTGTATGTTTGTATGTCAGTAGTGTATATGGAAAAATAATAAAAGTGTAACTTAGGGTACTTTTAAAAATAAAAAAATAAAACACATACAATAACAATACTATTGAAAAAACCTTTGGTAAACTGTACCCATAATTGAACAATACTATAATAATTTTTTCCTTACATGCCATTTAGGCTTAACTACCTCAAGCACTACAAACTGAAAATCATTGTATTTATGATCCTTGGACATAAAATGATTGACCAGTTGCAACACCAGATAATACACCTAAGGGACATTACAAATGCCATAGATGCACAGCGTATGTACATAGCTGGGAGACATGAATCCTAGATTTCCCAGAAATTAATTATAGGAGAGAATGAAATCATATTCATCATGTTTTACTAAATGAGTAACTCACATTCTTGAACAAAAATCTAAAATTAAACATCAACACACAGAAGCACCACTTGTCAATCATTTTATGTCCAAGGGTCATAAATAAGATGATTTTAAGTTTGTAGTGCTTGATGTAGTTAAGCCCAACAGTTACTGTAGGAAAGACATCTGTAAGGTTTTACTACGTAGGGAGGTGTATTGGATTTTTAAACTTAACACATGCCACCCATTTGGCTTGAATACATCTTCGGACTTAGTGTGTTATTTATAGTTAGAGTATATATCAAAAGCCCTTTGGAGAATGTTCATTGCCTTTCATAAAAAATAATTTTTCTAAAATAAATTGAGTTCTTCAACATAGGTTGTAGGCAGTTTCAACTGTTAGATTGTTTTATGGCACTTTGTATAAATATTATGTGACATAACTATTTTGTAACTGTGTTGGCAATGGTTCATGTTTTTATAGTGATAAGTTACTGCAGAACTCTCACTTGGATTCAGACAAGTATGTATATAAGGTTAGAATGACATACACCTGGTAAGATGATTTACAACACCTTGCCCATTGAGAATAACTTGAATCTTGCTACAATAATGTCATGGTGAGTTTGTACTTGAGGTATTTTTAAATACAAAATGAATTGTATAAGTGCAGACAGTACTTGATATGTTGTATTTTGTAGATACATCAGCAAAAATTGTTGACACTTTATAGTTGAAAAACTGACCAGGGATGCTTGCATGTAAGGAAAAAATTATTATAGTATTGTTCAATTATGGGTACAGTTTACCAAAGGTTTTTTCAATGGTGTTGTTATTGCATGTGTTTTATAAGGCTCTTCATCTTTTGAGATGCTACGTGCTCTTCATTTCTTGTTCATCTTCGTTCGGAAGAAGAGAATTATCACAACAGTAGACCATTCCGGAGACCATCGTTAACAACCACAGTTTGGAACCATCACTGTTGAATTATTATTTATGTATTTTGTATTTATCTTTTGTACTTTAGCTGTATTATTTATGTAAATATTTCTTTAGCGCAAATATTACACTGTTTTCCGGACTTTTTGGATTGTCTATCAACTGTTACCATCGCTTGGTTGACCCCATATGCAGTTTTGCCATGATTCGATAATTGGGAATTTTTTATTAATTCATTTTGCAGCAATAGTGTTCCTAGCTATGGCTAGTAAAGTGTGGATGAGTTCCATCCTGCATCTGTTTCCATGTGGGTCTGTCCAATTGTTCAAAGTAGTATTTCAGGCAAGAGAGGCAGGTGTACATTTGTGATCAATTGTATCTGGTGGGTTATTTGAGACCAGAATTGTTGTATATGTTGGCATGTTCACCAACAAATCAGCTATCTGTCCTTGTTTTTTCCTGCAGAGGGGGTCTGTGTCTTTCCTGATATGGTGCAGGGTTGCAGGTGGGAGGTACCATCTTGTCAGGATTTTGATTGTTTAAACTCTTATGTTGACGATTGCAGAGGAGAGGTTAGGGGAAGCCTGTATGCATTCCCAGTCGTTTTTTAGCCAATTCCCACAATCCTTAAGCCACGGTTTTTGGTATTTTAAGGGTTTTTTTGTCATTCAATGTATTCAGGAGTTTATATATTTTGGATACTAGGCTCATTGAGTGGGTCCCCATATCCTTCAGAAGCTGTTCGAAACCTGTCCAGGGTCTTTTAAATTTTTTTTGTGTTGGGATGACTCCATCGTGTGTTTGATTTGTAGATATTGCAATCACTTTATTCTTTCCCCTAACTTGTGTTCTAATTGTGTCTTCTCCATGAGTTTATTGTTTTGCAGTGGATTTGCAATATGCATAATTCCAGCATTGCACCACAAGTTATATAGAGCCTTGTCACTTCCAGGCTGGAACCAGGGTTGATTCAAAAATGAGGATTGTATGGAAATTGAGGGAGCCAATCTGTCTTTGTATTTGTACCAGATTTTGAGGGAGACTTTCAAGTATTTGTTTTCCTGTTGGATTAGAGGTTTGGATAAAATCAGATTCCAAAATGTGTCCAGTAAGGTGTGAGGAAGTAAGTAATGACTTTCAATTTGTGCCTATTCAAGTTGGTGTAAGGCAAGTGCCTGAAGTGTAGCAGTGAGGATAGAGGCTTTGTAGTAAATGCTGAAGCTGGGTAAATCTATACCACCTCTTTGGGATGTTCGTTGTAGTGTGTTGAAGTTGATTCTGGGCTTCTTGTATGCCCATATAAACTGGTTTATACTCTTCTGCCAGTTTTTTTAAATCTTGTTGAGAGATCTCTATTCGTATTGTTCAAAATAAGAAGAGGTATTTTGGGAGAATGAAACTCTTTATGAGAGTCTGTCTGGTCAAGTGAGGTTCAGGGAGTTCCATTTGGACATTTGGGTTTCAGTGTCTGAGTATATCCATTTAAAGTTTCAGTCATACAATTTGAAGAAACCTGTTGGGATATGGATTCCCAGAAGGTCCAGTTAAATGGAAATTCCATTATTATTATTCGTTTTGTATGGTGTTCCAGTTTGATGGGGTAAATTTCAGATTTATGTTGACTGAACTTAAGACTAGAGATCTGAGTAAAGTTAGAGGTGGTAATTTGAACATTGTGCAGGGAGGATATAGGGATTTAGGGAGGATTTACAAAAAAGAAAGACCAGATTAGCACTACATGCCTCTTTTTAAAGTGATTATTGTCACTCTAATCTTATTCCAAGAGGCCTTAGAATACAAAAAGGTCCTGCTTTATTTCTTGAAACGGTGGAATTCTGTAATAGATGGATGGCCATTTTGAACAAATGTTCTTATGACCTCATGTTATTGATTATTGATCAAGCTACTTTGGATATTGAAAAATTGGATTCTGAAATAGAAGTCTAGAGGACAAATTGAAAAATTCTATAGCCACCGATGTATTTGATAAATGTATTAAGGAGATTGAGGATGCTTTTAAAACTTCTAAAAAACTAAATGGAAGAAATTTGAAAGGGATAAAAGGGATTACATACAAAACAAGGTTTACAAATGGAATTCTCTGAGTGAGAATCATGATAGAAAAATGACTTGGGCTGACATCCACAGCAGTGCTTTTGACTACAATACAACTGAGGCAGAAGATTCTGCCACTACCTCCAGAGACAAAGGTCCTTCTCACTGGGGTAGAAAGAAAAGATTATTATAAATTTAGTTATTAACCTTTCATCTAGACAATTCTCCACACAAGAACTTCAGTTACTTAATCTTGGACTTGGTTTTGTCCCCACCCCAAGCTATAATCCTTTTAAAACTTGAATAGAACTTTTTAAATTAGCCAGAACTCTTAAACATTTTTTGGTACTGCTGAAAATAAATCATATAATCCCTTCAAAATAAAGTCTCAGTTTGTCCCAAAAACCAACATTCTGGAGATTCAGGTATTTGAACGTCTGGTATTAAGAGACATTAAGACTCTTGAGAAATCAAAAATACATTACAAATTTAACATGTCCCATGAGGAATCAGACATCTTACGAAACTTGGCCAATGATGACAATATCACAATTAAAGAGCCCTGCTGGAACTTATACATGAACACCCTCTGTTATTTTTTATGAGTAGGTTACCTGTTGGAAGCATTGGAATTGTCTTCACCTGTTGAATGTTAGTTATGTTGTTGCTGTAAGTACTTACTTGTTGAATGCCAGTTGTACCTATTGCTGAAAACATTGATATCTACACTTGTTGAAAGGATTGAAACTTATGTAGTCTTTACCTGTTGAATGTTTGGTTACTACTTACCTGCTGGATAGCTGTACAAAATTTGTGTGTAATTGTATTTTGAATACTGATATTACAGATATTGTTCCTTTTGGTTATTCTTAGTGTTTTTTACACAGTTTTTTCTTGTATTGCTTGTGTATTACTGTGTAATCATTTTGTGGTCACTCCATTAAAGGTTGAAGCATACCTGCTAGTTTGTCAGTTAGTGTGCTTAATAGTGATTTCTCCATAGCCTGGAAGGAAGCTTGCATCAATGCTTGCAAAGATTGTAGCATAGCATTCTCTGCAGAGGAGTGAGTTGACATGGGAGAAGCTCCAGCCACCATTTTGTGTAGCGTCATTTCTTCTGGGCCTGAGTGAGTCTTCACAGATCCTGCCGGGAAGTAAGTGCTGCCCAATTTATTCTTTTCTGTTAAAGGTAGCACTTTTGATCCTCCAGATTTTCCCATATTTTTGTTGAGAATTGGTTGGTTAGCCAATGTTTAGGGAGGGTGAGGGGATGGATCAGGGTTGGAAATAGTGGTTCAGGCATGTGCCATGTTTCTTGGTGTCACCCCCACACACACACACTATGATCTTTTTCACACCAACAGCTCAGCAGTAATTTACAAAGGAAAAGGATGTGCTTGTATTAGAACTTGCATTGCTATCAACTCTTCAAATCCAACCCATGCTTCCCCAAATCAATAACTGTTTTTGCCATTTATCTTCTATCATGGGCTGTGACTTTCATTTCACGGTCCCCATTTGGACCCAAGAAGAGATCTTGGTGCCCCCTTTTCGGTATAAATTTGTGTCCCCTATATTTTTGGGAATGGGTTTGGAAATGATACATAGCTTGTTCATGCATCCCATATTCCAAGAGACCCTGCAAGTGATCCAAAGAGCAGGAGACACAGCATCACTCGTAGTTTCCAATAACAACCAAGAAATTTCCAAAATATCCACAGCCATACAAGAAATAGGAGCCCACTTATGGTGGGAAAGTCTTTTTGGTTGGAGCCCGCCAGCCATCAGTCTTTTGAATCCTACTTTGCACCCCATCATCATTATTATTGCATTTCAAATCCTTTTATGTTTGGCTTTATCTTCCCTTACTTGCTGGGAGTGCTGCCAAATCCAAAGACTAGAACTTCTATCAAACATATCCAGGCATGCCCTCAGGACTGAGTAGTCAGCATCCATAAGAAATTTGATCCCTTTTCCACACGTGTTGCTGGTCAGCTCATGGTTCATCCCCACCCCCATTGTCCATTTTTCATTGCATGAGCTACACGTCTCATCAAACAGGTAACTTATCACCCACCAATGATATTCCTGCTCATGCAAATGTCACTATTCTTTCAACTCTGTGTTCTTAGTTCTGTATTGTGAATGTGAATTCTTGATTATTTGTATGCTTGAGAATATTTAGTAAAGAAATCAATTATTTTAGCAACCTAGTCTCCTTGTCTATTCATGGGCTCTGGTAATCCTGACTCTGGTATATACGGGTTATGATCCTATATTTTATGCCTATTGCCATTTAAAATTCATACTTCCCCTAAGTTTATTAATAAAATAAGGCAATTTGGCTAACAAACTCTATAACCTGGAATCTATATATGCTATAATCTGGACAAATACTTGTCGGAGATGTTCTAGGCTGATCCTGCATTGAGCAGGGGTTTGGACAAGATGGCCTCTATGGCCCGTTCCAACTCTGTGATTCTATGATTCTACTCAGGAGAAAGAAGACACCTTGTGATTTCAGAAAAGGGGAAAGAATTTGATACACTAAAAGAGTGACCTTTTCAGAAAACCTGAACAGTTATTAGGAAACTATATGCAGAAACATTGTAACTGAATCTTAAGTACTTAGTCTCTCTCACTAGTAAGAACCAAAAAATCTTCTTCATGGTCTCTGTGCATCACACCCATGGGATTATGCATCTGCGTTGATCTGAATCGGTGGTATACAAAGCTCACAATGGGATTTTCATGCCTCCATCCCAGGCATGTGTGGGAACCCCATTGCGCATGCCCAAGGTGGTAGGGCGCAGACATCCCGCCAGTTCTCTTCTGCCCGCCACACTGTTTTTAAAAAAATATATAATTTTTATTATATAAACAAACAAATAAACAATAACAAGAATACTAACCATATAAAAGAGCATATAACATAAGAGAGCATATCAAAAACATTTCTTTTGGGTAGCCATGAGATTAAAAGTTTCAGAAACATTCAATATTTTACCATAAATAATATTTAAAAGTGTAACAAGTTTTCATAAAAAGAATTCTTTGGTACAATGCCACTATTTGACAAATAGTCCAATATTGAGAACCACACCGCCTGAAACAAGTCTTGTTTATGTATGGATTTCCATCCATGTTATTTCCAGAGTTTGTTTTGCCAGTAATATAAAGATGGAGCTTCTTTCTTTTTCCAGAATTGCACAATCAAAATTCTAGCAACCGCAATCATTATTGCAGTCTGTATCTGTACACTTTTTCTGTCAAGTTTTATCAGACCTAATTCCAGAACTACAGATTCTAATGTAGCAGGTAAGTGAATACCATTAATAAACTCAATTTGTATCAAAATCTGTTTCCAAAAGTCTTGAATGCATGGACAGTGCCAACAGCAGTGGGCAAAGTCACCCAACTGCCCACATTGTTTCCAGTACATAGATGGAATTGCTGGGTTCATTTTATGAAGTCTGGCCGAGGTTAAATACCATCTATGTAAAACTTTAAATGTATTAAACCTGATATTAAATACAGGAGAGGTATTATTTGGTAATGACCATATTGTTTGCCAGGTTTCTCTCAGGTATGCTTGTTTACAATCTAAATGCCATTGGTTTTGGCTTTTTAGCCGGACAGTGTTCTTTTTTGTGCATAAGAGTTTGTATATTCTGGAGATAAGACCCTTTGACCCTCCATCTTGACACTTTAGAATCATCTCAAATTCTGTTAGTGGAGATGAAAAAACCTGTTTATTCATAAGGTTTTGCAACATGTTTTTAAGTTGTAAATACCTAAACCAAGGTATTTGCTTGCCAAGTTTGCTTTCAATTTCTGCTTTTTCCAATATTTTACCTTTGTGCACAAAATCTATAAGGTAATGAAAACCTGCCAATTTCCAGTTTTTAAACACTTGTTATTCTTTTCCTGGCAGGAACCAATGTTGGCCAGTGAACTCTGAATAACAAGAGATATCAGGTAACACCTTAGATCTATTTCTATCCCAGATTGTTAGTGAAGTTTTTAAAAAATCATTTTACAACAACACATCTTGCCTATATTTAGCATCATTCCAATATACTTCTGGTAATGACAAAATTTTACAGTCTGCTTCCTGTATTTGCTGCCAGTTCAATTTATCCTGTGACCATAATAGTCTTACTATATTAGAAATTATTGCAGCCTCATAATATATTTTCAAATCTGGGAAGTCTAGTCTTCCATCCTTTGCTTTCAATCTTAAGGTGTTGAATTTTATTCTAGGTTTTTTGTAATCCCAGAAGAAGTCAACCAAATATTTTTGCCATATTTTTGCCATTTATCTAGTTCCTTAGTGTCTATCTGAATATGTAGTGCCTTAAATAAAAATAAAAACTTAGGCAATACAAAGCATTTAAGAATATTGATTCTATCTGCCCAGGTAAAGTTTTTATTTTTTCCATTGCTCGAAGTTCCTTTTTGTGCACTTGACCACTTCCAAGAAATTATACTTCAATAAATCCTTTAAATCATTAGGAATAATTACACCCAAACACCTCCAGCAATCATTTGACCACTTAAATGGGAATGTTAATTGCAGATGGGACACTGTGTTCTTAGCAATATATAACGGAATTAATTTGGATTTGTTAAGATTTATCTTCAATCCTATTATAGTTTGTAACTCTATAAAAATCTTTTGAAGTGCTTCCAATGATATTTCTGGGTTTAACAAGTATATTAACAAATCATCTGCATACATACTAATAAGATACTCTCGGCCTCCAATATTCACTCCTGTAATATCTGGGTATGCTCTTATATTTGCCAGAGGTTCGATGGCTATGGCAAATAGCAAGGGTGACAGGGGACAACCCTGTCATGTACCTCTGCTCATTTTAATGGTTCTGCTCATTGTATTTTCCACTCAAATTTTTGCAATAGAATTATTATAGATGCAACTTATAGCATTTAAAAATTGCTTACCAAAACCCATGTGATAGTAACATTTTTAAGTATTCAATACTAACACTGTCAAAAGCCTTCTCCAGTCCTACAGTGAACAGAATTGCCTCTCATTTTTGATGTTTACAGTGTGAAATAATATGTAAAGTTCTGTGGATATTGTCCATCATGGAACAATTAGGAATAAACCCTGTTTGGTCGGGGTTGATATACTCAGAAATAAATTTTTGTAACCTTTTTGCTAAAATAGTAGATAAAATTTTTGAATTGCAATTAAGTAATGCTATTGGCCTGAATGACTCAGACTTGCTCAAATCCTTATCTTCCTTGGGAATGTTAATAATAATAGCATCTCCCCAAGAGGGTGGTTTTTCTCCTATGCTTAAAACAGCATTACATATCTTAGACAGTGGACTAGCTAAGTTTTTTAGAAAGTTTTATAGAATTCTGGAGTGAATCTGTCTCCTCCCGGGGCTGTATTTGGTTTTAAATGGCATCATATATTTCTTTTTCTGTAATGTTCTGGTCTAAAAAAACTTTATGTGTTTCAGATAAGGATTGATAATACCATACTTCTGAAAAAAAAAATCAATTTTGTCCTTTGGAGAGTCATTAGCTGTGTACAGTTTTCATAAAAATTAGTAAAACATGCCACTGTTTCTGAAGGGGAGATATGCTTAATGCTATTTTCATCATTTAAAGAAAAAAAATTCCGTTCTAGATTCTTGCAGTGAGCTCGCCATTTTAAAAGTTTCAGTGTTTTGGAGTTCCGCTGCCAATAACGCTGCTTAACATATAGTAAATGTTTTTGTATTTGATGTGAGTCTGTGGTTTCCAAAAGTCTGCATGCAGCTTGCAATTCTCTGTATATTTTTTTACTACAGGTTTTTTTTATTTTTTCCAACAGTGCTTCATATTCTTTCCTCTGTGTTTTTTTCAGATATGAAGTCATGGAAATCAGTTTCCCCCACATGACTGCCTTAAATACATCCAAAAGGACTCCATTTCATACTTCCCCAGTGTCATTTATATCAAAACTAGCAGTAAAGCCCATTGTAGAAGCAATACAACAAGCTCTAGAAAGATGTGAGGCATAACGAATGCATAGAAAGTTACAGGAGTGAAAGTAAAGTCTCACACACAAAGCCAGGCACGCCTTGGCTCTCCCATCCCCACATGCAAGGCCCCTGTAACCCAACCAGGCAGGCCTTGGCTCTCCCACCCCCCGTTCAAGGCCCCTGTGGCCCAGCCAGGCAGGGCTTGGCTCTCCCCCTCTTGTTCAAGGTTCCTGAGGCCCAGCCAGGCAGGGCTTGGCTCTCCCCCTCTTGTTCAAGGTTCCTGAGGCCCAGCCAGGCAGGGTTTGGCTCCCCCCCCCATTCAAGGCTCCTGAGGCCCAGCCAGGCAGGCCTAGGCTCTCCCACCCACCCCCATTCAAGGTCCCTGAGGCCCAGCCAGGCTGCTCATGGCTTGACTGCCTACTTACCTTGGGGAGTCTTTGGAGCTCTGGGAGGGGCCAGGACAGGCAGCGGCATGGAGGGGCAGTAGGCAGTGGCCTCAGTGCAGGCTGAGGCTGGGCTGGGAGCAGCAGCAGTGCAAAGTGGCAGGGCCAGAGTCACTGGGAAGCGAGAGGGCCGGAGTCTCCATCCTCTCTCCTGAGGTGAAATTGTCTTTTTTTTTAAAGGTGCCCCGAGGGGCAGACTTTTATTAATTTTTACACACAATACTACAACAGAATAATACATACAACACACAACACTACAAACATCCTACTATATTAAACATATATGGGGGGTAAATATCAAGTTCTTTCAATGTCATCCTTATGCTGTTATCTAATAATAACTCAGCTCACTTTAATGTGAGTATCGTTTCCATCTCAATAACCATTTGTCCTTAGATTTTACCATCCATCACACACTAATTTTCAGTTCATTGCTTTTTCACCCCTTCTATTCGCTTAACTTGTACCATTCATAAGATCGATCCCAAGTGTTCTTCAAGGTGATATCTGTTTGTCCTTTCAAAATTAAAGTTAGCTTATCCATCTCGGCTGCCTCCAAGATCTTAGTAATATATTCTTTTTTCCCTGGTATCTGGGGAGTCCTCCAATACTGGGCATGTAAAATCCTAGCTGCAGTAGTTAAATATATTATTAAGTAGCGGTCTTCTCTGTTACATACATATTTTCTCTATAGGCTACAGCTTTAGTTATTTTAATATTTCTGCTCCATATCTGTTCCCATTCCTCAAGCTCAATGCTATAACCCAAATTCTGGGCCCATTGAATCATGTTATTTTTAACAATTTCATCCGCCATCATTTCTTTTAACAGCAGTATCTACACTTTACAAATTTCTCCTCTGGTGCCATCAACACCTTTTCCATCTCTGTAAATTTCTCATTAAATCCTACTTTCTTGTCCTTTACATATCTGGATTCTAGCTGTGCTCTCTGCCACCAAGTTAGGTCTTTGTCCAGTTTAAGTTTATTTCTTGAGTCTAATATATCCAATTATCTCTATGGTGGATCTTCATCATATAGTTTAGGCAGCGTAAATGCTTCCTGTGGCACAATCAGTTTGGAGTTCTTTCTGAATCAATTTTTTTGAATGAAAGTGAAATTGTCTTTTGAGGTTGGTTTTGGCTCCTGCTGCTTCTGTGGGTGGGACTCAGACAACTCAGCCAGTGCCTAGGGAGTCGTTCTGAATGACAGATCAGGCAGTGAACTGATTTTGCCAAACACAGAACCTTGCCAGACCACTACACATTTATATAATAGGACAGGTTACTCAGTTGTTGCTTTAGCGATTTCTTCTCTGTATACTATGTTCAATAAAATTGAGTTATTTAACCTCCATATTTTGTACTGTTTTTCTGAAATGCCTTTTCCTAAACTACATTCTACAAAAGCATGATCTGTCCATCTAAATGGTCCTATATTTGACTCCTTGACCTTATTACATAAGGAATGTGAGATCAGTATATAATCGATTTGGGTGCAAGTATGAAACCTAGGTGAAAAAAAGGTATAATCTCTCTCAGTGGTGACATCTCCATATATCAATTAAATGATATTTCTCAAAAAATTTACCCAGTTCAGTGTACCTCCTCCTCTGGTTGTACCTTGGTATCTTTGAGTGTGACTTATGTCAACAATCATATTACAGTCCCCAACTATTAGAACCATTCCCTCCTGGATAATAAAGCATCTTCTAGGAATTGAATCTGTTGAGCATTAGGTGCATATATAGAAACTAGAGTGGCTTCTTCCCCATCCAACTTCTCAGGGGGTCTGACATTTGGTCTTTACATTCAAACGTCACAGTCTTAGCTAGTAGAATGGCAACATCTCTGGCTTTGGATGAGCTGTGCGCTTGAAACTGCTGGTTATATCAATGAGATTTAGTACTACCTGGTCTTCTTTTTTTGTATGTGTTTCTTGCATCATTATGATATCGGGCCTGTCTTTTAAAAGTATAGAAGTGATTCTCCGTCTTTTAACACAATTATTTAACCCGCACATATTAATCATGTGCACTTTATATGCTTCCATCTTAACAACAGTACAACTTGCTACTTACCCAAGGTATCCTAAAGAACCTCTTAACTACTTAATCTAACTTATCAACTTCAACAGTTACCTTGAACAAACAAAGGAACAAGAAAAGAAAAATACCCTCCCACCCTATTCCTTAAACCCAACTTAGAGCCTACAGTCTAAAACTAAATGTGAGTATCTATGTTTATATAAAGGAAATCCAGGAGCGAGCTCCTAACAAGCTGGATAGATAGCTCAGGAGCTATCTCCTGTTTCCTTATAAGGAAGAGCAAACCAACTGTTGCAGCTCCCCCCTCCCCTCCCCCGCAAATCAATTTTACAGTCATGTAAACTACCTTTTAGAGAATTAAATCATATCTAACAGTATGCATATAAAATAACACTATAAAATAACAATAGCATTTAACAGTCAAGCTTGCAAGCAGACTCATAAGTTATCTGCTTCCAGCATACACTGGGAATTTGCTTGATTTTAGTGGTGATAGTGGAAATAAATTTCTTCGTTTAAATGATCTTCTGCTTTCTTCGTGCTCCATTGGGGTTTCTTTATGCAAAGCTTGTAAAAGTTTTTTTCCAGAATCCTCATCATGGGCATAAAGGTGTAGGTCTTGGTAATACACATACAGTTTACCAGATGGCAACCATTTGTATTTCTGTTTTAGTTCCTGCAGTTGCTTAGTGGTGGCTTTCAGCTTTTTTCGGATCAGCAAGGCTTCTCTGGGCACATCAGTTAAAATAGCAATATGTTCTCCATTATAAACAAAAATATCAGCATTCTGTGCCTCTGTCAAGATTCTTTTCCTCACTCTTAAATCAGGTATTGCTGCTATAATGTCTCTAGGAATGTTCTTTTTAGTATTCTTTTTTTAATCCAGTCTGGCTGCATTAGTAATGATTGGGTATATACCCTCTTCAAGCTTAAGGGCCTGGGCTATAAATGAAGCTATGAAGGAGATTAAATCTGCTGTACCTTCTGCTTCTTCAGGAAAACCACAAAATTTCAAATTAATCGATTTTTGCTCAGTTTCTACTGCAACCAATTGATCATTTACATCTATCACATGATCACATATAAGTTTTATATTTGCCTGATTTTCCAAGCTGTTCTCCAGCGCCGATTCTGCCTTCTCCATGGTCTGGGCAACTGAGAGCTTGATGTCTTCCACATGCATTGTAAGTGTAGAAATATGATCAATCAGGCTTGCCTCCATGCTTTTCAAATATTCTAAGATCACTGGGTCTGAAGCCTGCTGTGGTGTGGCCTCTGTCAGTTTTGTGGTCTCCACTATTTTAGGCTCCTTCTGGGCTTGTAGGCCTCGATTTGTTTCAGCTCCAAAATGATCTTAAATGGAGCGGGAAGTACTAGAGACCACTTTATTTTTGATCAAATCGGTTTTTCCCATGTCGGGCGATGCTTTTTATAAGCACATAGGTAGGTAAGGCGATTTTTAAATGCGAGGGAGTACTTCGGGATCGGGAGCTGTACAACTATGTGACCGCCATCTTCAACAACTACACCATGCCCCCCTGACCACGGTGCTATTAACAGCTTCTTTCTGGGGCTTCCGGTCTGGGATTCATGGCGTCCTAATGTGTTCTGGCTTGCTCGTTAGAGCTCCCAGAGCAAACGGAGGGTCTTGACGACAGGGTGGGCTTCAAATAGCCCACTGCAGATCCCCCCAGGGAGGGGGGTGACTGGCAGAGAGCCTGGCCCGAGAGAGGAGTTGAGATCGGCTGATAGCGGGGCTTTAAAGAGCGCCGCGACCAGCCTTGATCCCCTCCCCCAGAGAAGGCACTTCGGAAAATCTCTACAAGACCCCACCGAGTTGGATTCTCAACATAAGAACGCATGACCCAGACCTCCAAGACATTCTACGGAAACTGATATCAAGGAAACACTGCTATAACAAGACACGGACTTTGAAGGTAACTTTGTAAAATTGCTCACCGGAGACGCGTTTCGGCCGAAAATAAACAACATCCGATGAAGCGCATGATCGTGCTGTATCTGTTGTACTAACATTGGAGCGGAAAAAGTGCAGTTAAACAGCTAAAAAAGGCCAAAAAGCCGAATTGTTGATCATTCCTGCGGTTAGATTATTGACTTTAAAATAGAAACTAACAGCAACTCCGCGAGAACTGCAGTGGAAAAGTACTGTAGCTGCTGCAGCAGAAATCGGCAAAACAGGAAGTGACTTCAGAACAGACAAGTAATCATTCTAGAGAAGACCAAGGAGGCCGGAAGAAGGGAAGAAATCAGGAACAAGGGGGACCATTAAGATTGCCGGACAGGAAGTGAGTACCCGGAAGAACCATTTACCATAGAGAAATTGCGCCCGCCATTTTGGGAAGGTCAGAAAAATTTTCTTTGATTTTAAACGAAAGACTTAATATAAAAAAGTGAAATTAGTGCGATTTAGGTGGGCACAAGAAGGACTTTGATTTAGAGTGAGTTGGAGGGAAAATTCTGAACAACGGCTTACGACCTGCGGCAACGACAGAGGGCAAATACCTGGTCCTCCCCGAAAATGGCTGGGAAAGAGGAAAAAAAGCTACAGGGCATGATGGAAGCTATGGAGAAACGAGTGATGGACGCGATTCTGAAGC